>OX383926.1:10000000-20000000 GCA_947532085.1 Elegia similella
ATTTTCTCTTTACTGTTTATCTTTCCGATGTTAATTTGTTTTCTAAACTTCAAAATAGAATAGCCCCATTTCTTGTGTGTGAAGCGCAAATATTTTTTCTTCCAACTACGCCGCAATGAGGATCAGTAAAGTTGTAGCAAATTCAATAGGACTAATATCCAATTTATTCTTCATGACATTACAATGATATATCTTTTTGAATTATCCAAATCGGACAATTACTTACGAAGATATTAATAATAAACATTATGCCGTTCCTGCCACGAACAGGCATTGCACGCCGGAACGTGTGACGTCACTGTGACGGACCGAGCGCGGTCGGCAGTAGGCACTCATAGAGCGATCATTCGACTGAGCGACGGCGACGCGGTTCGTCGCTATATTAACAATTTATTGAAGTAAAGTGTTGTTAGAGATATTTTTTGTGATATTTACGTATAAAACGTACTTATTATGGGAACTAATAAAGAAAAACAAAGCAAAGAAAGAAGATTTTTATTTTTACTCTTGATTGCTATATAGACAATCTTGTAAATTAACTAAACCACATGCTATTGTTACAATATTATTTAAAAAAAAGCATGAAATATGGACATAGGCGTGAGGTCCGATCATTTTATAGTCTTTCAACTTCCATATGCTTCTTTCAACGAGAACTCTTATCGCATATATCGGCCATCGTTTTTGTTTGCAAAACTTTTTCTGCTGTAGGTTTTGGGTTGGAACTGTCCGTACTGAAAACTCTTTAAAACTATTCTATTTCTTGTCTTTTTTTAAAACCAGGTCTATAATTTTTAGGGTTCCGTACCGCAAAAGGAAAAAACGAAACCCTAAAAGGGTTCTGTTTCATCACTTGGTTGTACGTCATTCTGTCTGTCAAGATCCTTTTTCTCAGGAACGTAGGAGTGTAGAGGTATCAAGCTGAAATTCATATCAAATATTCAAGTCTACTATCCCTTGGAGCTATGAAAAAATCCGTTTATGCCGCAAATTTTCGAAGCCAACCCAATCTTAAGATACAGCTAATTGTGCCGCAAATATTCGTGTTTTTAGGGTTCCGTACCCAAGGGTAAAAACGGAACACTATTAATTTCGCTCCGCTGTCCGTCGGTCTGTCTGTGTGTATTTCTGTTGCCGCTATAACAACAAATACTAAAAAATTGAATAAAATAAATATTGAAGGGGGCTCCCATACAACAAACATGATTTTTTGCTTGATTTTGCTTGATATTGATAACGGCAACAGGTAGACGCTTGAAATATTTGCAGAACATTAAGTTTATATATTCACTTTAAAAATAAATAATTAAATAAAAATAAAATAAATATAAAAGGGGGGCTCCTATACAACAGACATGATTTTTTTGCCATTTTTATAGATAACGGTACGAAACCTTTCGTGCGCGAGGCCGACTCGCACTTGGCCGGTCGATGTTCGCAAGGGAATCAATACCTACCAGGGAACTTACAATGAACTCAGAATCTTGAAATTTGGTACGAAGCAACATCTTTTAGCGCAGATAATGGAAAAATTGCAAAAAGAATACATTTTTAGTTACATCATATATATAATAACTTCAAACTTATACGTGCGCGAGGCCGACTCGCACTTCGCCGGTTCTTTTAAATCTTTTGACATTCAAACTAATGAACCAAAACTCCCTTCTTCAGTTAAAGCTTTCCTCCAACCAACTTAACGTTATTTTCCATGTCTTTTTCCACCTGAAATATATAACTATAAAATAATACCATATTGTCTCGGCCTCACATTTTGTATGAAAATGTCGATATTGTTTATTAGTTCAATCCTGGGAATATAATTTTAAAGTTTAAAATTTTAAAAAGAGATGATATAAAATTCACACAAACCCTCGTTAAAAATTATTAATTTTTCCAGAAGTTTTGTGTCTTTCGGCACGTTAAAAGATAGTTTTTCTGGCGTTTTAAAAGAAGTTTTTGTACAGTTCGGCACTATACAATATTTGTACATAGTTAAAAAGATAAATTAGACATAAATAATTTGTTTTAAAGTCGTAATTACCACACAAAACACCGCGCGCCTTGTCACTGCCATCGGGCAACTAGCGGTGTCCGTCACAGTGACGTCACAGTCCACCGCGCCGGCCGGCCAGTGAATTTTGCTAGTAATTTGGTCATAACTTCGTCAATTTTTATCGTAGAACAATAATTTTTGCACTGTATGTTATGGATTTCTTAGCTCTATAATCCTGCATTCTCAACTAAAAACTTTACGGATCCTCATTCTATCATAACTATATATATGCAGCACAAAACTGAACTTTGTTGTACTCACTGACCTCCATTTATACAACTTGTATATATGGAGTTCAGTGACTGCACTGCAGTTTAGATTTTTTTTAATCGCAGGACCATAGTTGTCACATGTCACTAAAAAGGTTGGCCAACCTGACGGCTGTATGGAGTTATGCCACTGACCTTATATACCTTGACTATATGGAGGTCAGTGAGTTATACAGTAAGCGTGTAAAGTGACGTATGTTTTGCTTCGCCTAAAAAAATAATGGCCATAAAAAGGCCGGAATGTAAACTACTAATTATCACTAATTTTAATTTCTCTTCAGTTTTGTTTTTCACATACTTTTCTTGTAGTAGTTGAAAGAAAAGCAGATTATGCACCTCACATTAAGTAATTTATATTGCACTCGTGCTTTTTAGCATTCGGTGCAATAATAAATCACTTTCTGCTCGTTGCCCATAAGCTAGAAAATGCTTTAGAATCAAATAAAAAAAATTAACACGCTAAATTCAAAGATAGGACTTTAACATTTAGAAAAACAGACGCTAAAATACCCCTTCAAAAGACCACTTTCTAGGCGAATAACTTTATACTTTTACTTATTATTGATACTAATTCACTGACATCGATAACTAAAACGCCTGATATTGAACTTTTTAATTAGTTTAAAAATGCGAAAAAAAAACTAGTGTATTGATCTTAAGATATGCAACTTATCTAAAAAAATAATTGACCTATATATGTAAGAGTTCCTTAGACATATTATTTTCGAAAAAGAAACTATTTTGTATTCCAGAACGACGCAACAGTTTGTTCAATAAAATGTAACTGTTTAATAAATCGCATGAACACCTAAAATACCGCTGGGTAAATGACTGGATGAAATACTTCAATATCAAGATCAGTAAGAATATTTAATATCCATTATGCTTAGAAATAAATGATAATCACAGCAATCACTTGTAATGGACCATAACCTGATTATAGTCATACTTCCTGACGTCTGCGTCCCGGCAGCCCGCGAAAATCCACTTCCCATTGAAGGCGATGTCTCTTATGCCGTCGCAGTCGGAGCCCGTCAGTTGGACGCGGATGGCGGTGTGCGCCGCGCTCAAAGACAGCACTGTGCACGTGCCATCCTGGCGACCCACCACGAACAGCTGCCCGGACAGAGCCGCGAGGCTCAGCACTGGGTTGGCAGACTCGCACCATTCATTTTCTATTGACCCATCTCGAAGATTTAGCTGTATGACCTGGAATTAAATTATATTCAGTTTTACCTTGGGCTTTATATTTCTTTCAACTTCTCCTAGTATTTCCTGCACACATGATAACTTTATTTCTGTAAACTAAAAAGTCTACAGTTAGTAAGTGATCAATAGCAGAACCAACTAAACTGGGTAAATAAATAGTCCGAAAACTCTTAGATAGGTAGTTATTTTAATATTCCTTCTTTTAATACCAATAAAAAAAAGTAACTGTATTTGCTGTACGCTAATTAGTTACTAGCTAGCTGCTTCTCTTCACACGCAGATCGTAAAAGCTGATCGAGCGATAATTTGAGGAATCATGTTCTTACTATTTTGATTCCATTTTCCACTTACACCCGCCAATATTGCTACCAACATGCTTAAAGTGGCTTTTAGGTCTTAAAGATCAGCCGGCCTATATTATATGCTTACTTAGTGTACGTTTTAATAGTCATTTCAAAATACATTACGTTTAATAAATCATAATATAAAACGTTAATCATACGAAAACCGCAAAGTATTTTGAAGTAAATATCAAAATGTTGTACAATAGGCAGCACGGAACTAGACTTTGCGCAGAGACGAAAAATAGGTGTCTGTAGAGGTGCAGTTTGTACGGGATAACGGGAATGAATAAAAAGGATCTTGGTGTTTACATGCGCAGACTGAGTCTAGTTCCGTGCCGATACCTATACACTAAGTTAGCAGATAGGCAGGCTGGTCTCTGTCTAACCCTCAAGGAAAAAGGCGTCATTATATGTATCGCGATAAGCCAGGCCAGAAACAATGTGCCGCCATATTTTGATATGGCTGCCTATTTACCGCCATATCATATTTTGACGATTTGGCTCCATACTTAGCCAAATCGATTCTCTAATGTACTGGTGGACCAAAAATGTTGATCATCCTTTTCGTCCACGAACTTACTATTATCACATTTATTACCAACTAACATTCGCCAGCGGGTCCGCCCGCGTCTGTGTCGATCCCTCGGGAATAGAACTTTTTCCCGGGATAAAAGGTAGCCTATGTCCTTCTCCGTACTCCAGAGAACTTCTATGCAAAATTTCATGATGATCGGTCAGAAGTTACGGCGTGAAAGCGTAACAAACAAACTCACTTTCGCTTTTATAATAGGTATTAGTAGTAAGGATATTTTCAGTTTCTTGTAACTCTGCAGCTTTTTTCTGCACGTTGACTGCCACATGAAAGAGCGCAGCAGCGCAAAAAAGTCGTAAAGTGGAATTACACCACGATGCGCCCAGGCATATCATGATACGCCCAGCCATATCTCGATGCGGTCAAGTAACTGAATGGGAAACTGGTTTCGTCGATCTGCCCAACTTTACATTGGGCACATCATGAAATAATTAGCCTCTGGCCAGGCTTTTCGCGATCGGCCCCAAAACGACGACCTTAGCCGTGTGGTATCCGGCAGAGTAGAATAGGACCACTCCAAGTCTTCCCGTGGATGTCGTAGAAGGCGACTTAGGAAATACAAGCTAAACAAAGCTTATAAACATCTAAGACACCTCTCCAACCCGTCTGGCCAGCGTGGAGAGTGTAGGCCAACTCCTCTGGCTGCTCTGGCCAAGTATGGCCCTAGTAGTACAGAGAGGGTCGTGCTCCTGTAGTGGAGACTAAAAAGGACCTGATGATGATGATGATGAAACGACGACCTACGACATATACAAATGTAAACATACGTATATGTTATCAACCTAAATAGGTTCAATGACTCCTCAATTCAACTTAGTACCTTATATACGTAGCCGAAGTATATGTATACGGGTTACATATTTAGAAAAAGAAATGGTAAGTTATTTTGTTTTAAAATTCCAGTTTGGGTATTTTGAATACTTGACTGTTAAATTTTATTATAATTCCAACATAATATATTGATCTAGTATAACCCGTGGTATGATTTGACGTGAATGTGGCGTATAGCCACAGAATCGCGGAGTGAAACAGGCCTGATATAGCCTATGTGTTATCCTAATATATTATTATTATTTGCATAGGCCTGGGTCTTGGATCTTTATCTATATATGTATTTGTTACATAATAAAGAATCGTTGAGTTAGTATCCCATAACACAAGTCTCGAACTTACTTTGGGGCTAGCTCAATCTGTGTGATTTGTCCGTATATATTTATTTTTTATTTTTTTTAAACCTAAGAAATATTGTTTACCTTTCCGTCGCTGCAGCCCACGATAACACTGTTTTCAATGACAAGGCAAGCGTTGCACGCGGCCTTCAAATGCTTGACATAGATCTGTTCTCTCTTCGCCACGTGTGCACATATGACTGCACCACTCTCACATCCGACAATCAGCAATTTGTTCCCAGTTGCTATCTAAAAATCATTAATACAAATTGCAATTGCAAATGTATAGTCAAACAATGGGTCAAGTTGCCCACTCATGAAATAGTAATGCGGGTTTTCTGAGATGCTTACAACCAAATGGCAGCATTGAGTCGTAGGGTTCGAAAATTAGCTGTCACTGGATAGTATTTGACAAGCACCAACAACAACTGACACTTTGTTGCCAATGACAGCTTACCTGACCCTCAGTCACAGGTAACCAGGTAACGCTTTCTATAAGCGGAGTACCTAATGCGCAAAACCTCAGAAACCCCAACTTATTTTTATTATAAAACAATTATATAAATTATTAAATTTAAGTATCGCGGATTATTTACGATGATATTAACTTTTTTACGTTTTCTTGTGCTTGTTGCAAATTAAAAAGTCTATGGTAATTACGCGCGAGCTTAGGCGACGGTGCCGCTTCGCGCGCCGTGTCGAGAGTAGAGTTATGAAATAATCAAACGAGGCGTAATCAATATATTTTTTTGGTTAAAATTTTGACCCCTATGTCTTATTTGTGGAATCGATTCTACTTTCGATTCTGAACTAATTTCGGGGTTTGCGCTTTTTCATTAACACGTTGTACACATATACCTTATGCAAAACTTTTTCTTCATATCCATCTGGTGAGATGGGAGACAAATGCCTAATTTAATACTTAATAAAAAAACATTACATTCGTGCACACCACGATGGGTAAGTTAACAATCCGGGTCGCCATCGCAGAACGAATTTTAGTACTAACGTACGTATGAATAGGGGCGTCACGTAACGTGCGACTATCAGCTAACTACTTACCCTGTTTTTTAAGTGATCAAGAAAACACGAGAACGAGGGAGAGGTGCGAGGACGCCATATTGCGAGGGACGCTACGAGTTTCTGTTCTGTATGTTAGTACTTATATTAATTATGTGCCGACCGCCCCTTAAATCTGGCTGCATTAGACTTAGGTAGGGACAATACCAAAAATAGAAAATCGAGCAGGGGCACAGAGCAGCGTCCACGCGCACTCGTTTTAAGGTGTGTGCCCATCTTCAGAAATTTCTAGTTCTTAGGCTGATAAACTCCAGGGCAGCAAATGTGTGAATCGGCCAGTCACACTTCAAACCTAAATATAAGCTTTTCGTGTCACTGTATAACCTATAGATATTATGCCCTGTAATAAACAATTACAGTTGTAGATATTGTTTTGTTCATGAAATATTAGTGCTGAAGATAATTCATTCATAGATGAGACATGGTTACTAATATCATCCTATGAAGATACAAAATACCCCATGACTACTGGCTAGGCCTGTGCATAGACGAGGGACAACGGCGGACAAAACGTCCGAGGCGTATTAGTACTAAAAAAGGTTGCATTACATCGATCGATACCTCATGACGCCTCGCGATATACGTGGACAGTGCATCCTTATAATAAGACTAGCTGTTGCCCGCGGCTCCGCCCGCGTTAATGTCGTTCCCTTGGGAACAGTAGAAATGATAAAAATTCCATACAAACCCCTGCCCTTTGCTTTTTCCCCTTAAGGGGGAATTTAATACATTTCACCTGCATAGATCTTTAGCCCTTAAGGAGGGGATTTTGCCCATTTCACCTACACAGATATTTTTTTATTGTAATGTAGAACTTCTTATTGTCATATTTCTAAGTAAATAAAAAAATTCGACCGTTTTAACTACACAGATCTTTTTAATTGTAATGTAAACATATATACTTATTTTTATACTTCTATGTCCAGAAATGAGAAAATTTCCATACAATCCCCCCCCCCCCCCCCCCCTTATCCCTTAAGGGGGAAATTTTGTACATTTCACCTACACAAATCTTTTTTAATTGTAACCTAGAACGTATATACTTATTTTCATACCTCTAAGTCTAGAAATGGAAAAATTCCATACAAACTTGGTAAAGTTTCACGAGTTTTTGATAAACATTCTCCCTTGAAGGGGTAAATAGGGGGTACCCTATTTACCCCTTCAAGGGAGAATGTTGTCTGGTTCACCTAAACAGATCTTTTTTAATTTTAATTGAGATCTTGCGTACCTACTTTCAAACTTCTAAGTCCAGAAATGAGAAAATTCCATAAAACTACAACCCCTTTGATTTTCTAAAAATCCTTTCTTAGTGCTCATTTACATCATAAAAAGAATCCCTGTGCCAAATTTCAAGTTTCTGCGCACAGTAGTTTCGGCTGTGCGTTGATATATAAGTCAGGTTTGCCTTTGGCCCGCGGCTCCGCCCGCGTAAGTGTCGATTTCTCAGAAACAGTAGAATTACCCGGAATACATTAGTTTATGACTTTCAATGAAACTCCTTAATATTGAATTTCAATTGAATAACTTCAAAAACGGAAGGTTTCATACTAACTTTGCATCCCCGTTATATCCCCTTAAGGGATGATTTTTGAGAAAAATATTTTACTCGTGTTTTATGCCTTTTAGTAAGGAACCTTCATGCTGAATTTCATTCGACTAACTTCAAAAATGAAAAGTTTCATGCTTACTCTGCACCCCTATTTTACCCCCGTAAGGGATGATTTTTGAGTAAAATATTTTACTCGTGTTTCATACCTTTCAGTAAAGAACCTTCATGCTGAATTTCATTCGAATAACTTCAAAAACAACAAAGTTTCATACTAACTTTGCAACCCGTTTTTCCCCCTAAGGAGATGAATTTCCAAAAATCCGTTCTTAGTGCTCCCCTACGTTATAAAAGGAACCCCTGTGCAAAATTTCAAGTTCCTTACCCTTATAGTTTAGGCCCTGCGTTGATATGTCAGTCAGTCAGTCAGCTTCTCCTTTTTTTTAGTATGGATTACTATGGATAGTATGGATAGGTATAATGCTGTCGTATAATGATGATAAATTGACTTTGGATTTTAATTTTTTTATGTCACTTATTATTTTATTTTATTTTTGCTATATGTTTGCAGGCAAACTCATGCCTTGAGTTCATTCAAATGACAATAACTTTTTTTTTAATGAACCGATTTTGATGAAACAAACTTTAAATGTTAAACTGAGTTAAAACAAAGCAATTGGTGAAAGTTTGAAGTAAATCGGTTCTGTATTTTCGGAGATAATCGTGATCATACATACAGACAGACAGACAGACAGACAGACAGACAGACAGACAGACAAGAAATTCCAAAAAAATTTTTTTGCTTTCTATTATTCTTTTTAAGTGTCCCTCTATCCATTTCAGTCAAAAATTCGAAATGTACAGACAAAATAATTTTACTGTTTTATTATATGTATAGATTATAAGAGCGCGCCGCGAATAGTTTGTCCGCCATTATCCCTAATATATGTAATGGTAAATATCGACAAAATCTCACCTCTCTTTCGTTTTCGACTGTAATTTCTTCAGCAGTTGTTCCTAGTGCACAGCAATTAATTTGCCCATGTCCTTCAATAATGTTATCCAAACAATTTGACTGGCCAACATCCCATAGCTTTGCTGTTCCATCTCTGAAAGTTCAAGGGGAAGTTCTTTTTATACAATATAATTGCAGTAATTTTCTATATCTATGGATATACTTAATAGGATTAACAGTAACGTTCATTAGTCACCTCGGCATTGTTCCATGGCGCAGAATAGCGCAACCTACCGCCGACTCAAACCCAATGAAAACATCAGTAAAAAACTAACCTATTAATACTGATACATAAGATCAGAGAAGTCAGGGGTGTCATACTATACTGCCTGACCGGTGGTATATTGAGTGTGGCATTCGGGTACGCGTTCCCGGCTTCCCTAGCTGTTACTAACTCTCTCCTTATAGCTTCCGAGTTAGTAGCATCCTTTCACCTTCATCCTGTCTAAAATCCAAGTAATCCAGTCCGTATTTATCTTATGATCCCATTATATATTATTTCCCTTTTTCCTATTCCGCCAATCCAAGGTCTGCCGTGCTGAGGGATGCATGATTAGGGGCGAGCCTAATACCAAGCGTGCCATTTTTGCCCTGGGACCGGGCGACCCCAGACTAAGGCTAGCCTTCACCCGGTACAAGGGGCACTGCCGGGTGCGACAGTTTATCCCCTACACTCGTGGGAACGCAATGATTTTAAAAAACTCAAATCTATATGGCGGCGATGCGGTTCGCAACCCATCACGTCTCGTTTCCCGTGGGCGCGAAAAGCGGGCTACGGAAAGCCGCTTTGCTACTTTGAATGTCAGAGGAGGGATGGATGGTAAAGTGGAAGAAGTTTGTCAGATGATGGATGAACGAAGGATTGATGTTCTTTGTGTGAATGAGACGAAACGGAAAGGATGTGGAACCACAAATTGTGGGTTATTTACTTTATATTGGTCTGGTGTACCAGATACCAGTAAAGGCCGTGAAGGAGTCGGCCTCATCCTTTCCAAACGAATGGTAGATTGTGTGACTGAGTATCAGTTTGTAAATTCGAGGCTTGTTTGGGTAAGAATAAAAGTTGGATTAAATAGGTTGTTTGTGTTAGGAGTGTATGCGCCTACGGAAGGTACGAGCAAAAGGAACAAAGAGGAAAGAGAGGAGTTTTGGAATAATGTGAGAGAGGTATTAGGTAGTTGTAAGGAAAATGAAAAGCTAGTAATGTTAGGAGATTTTAATAGCTGGGTAGGAATAAAACGCTATGGTTTTGAAAGCGTATTAGGTTCATTTGGGGATGAAAGAGAGAATGAAAACGGGAAAAGTTTGCTTGAGATATGTTTGGAAAGGAATCTTTGTGTGACGAACACTATGTTTCAACACAAAATGATTCACACATATACGAGAGAAGAGAATGGATCAAAGAGTATGATTGATTTTGTGATAGTGGATGAAAGACTGAGAAAGAATGTGTTTGATACGAGGTCGTACCGAGGTACAGGAATTCATACAGACCATTATTTGGTAATTTGTAAAGCCAGAAATATTTTACAGCGATGGCGGCACCGTAAATCGGAACCCTCAAATAAAGTAGAAAGAATAAAAGTGGAAAGATTGCAAGATGAGGGAGCGAAAGAAGAATACAAGAACATGTTAGTAAAAAGTTTTGAAAAGATAGACGAACAACGGGAGATCGAAGAGGTATGGAATATTTTAAAACAAGGAATAATTGATACAGCTTTGGAAGTGTGTGGTATATCAAAAAGAAGGAAAGGTACGCAGTTGAAGAATGTATGGTGGGATAGAGAGGTACAAGATGCCGTGTGTAGAAAGAAAAAAGCATGGAAGGATTGGCTTGCTCTAGGAACTGTACAAGCGGCGACTAATGATGATGTGCGTACTGCTAAAGAGGTTTATAAGAAGATGAATGTGTGTGTAAAAGAAATTGTAAAAGAAAAGAAGGATAAGCAAAAAGATGATTTTGATAGAAGGCTGTCGCAAGATTTTAAGAGCAATGTCAAATATTTTTGGAAATGTATAAAAGGAGTTAAAGGGAAAGATACAAAATCTGAGCCCTATAAGATTAGAGATGAAAATGGAAGAATATTAATGAATCAAAAAGATGTTTTAGAAAGATGGAAAGAGTATTTTGAGGGATTATTTGAAAGAGATCAACAAAGGGTGTCGACTGTAGAGAATGAAATGCAAGAAAATGATGAAAATGAAGATAATAATGAAATTAAAATAGAAGAGGTTGTGGAAGCGATAATTTGTATGAAAGCGGGAAAGGCTGGGGGCTATGACAGGATTACTGCCGAAATGCTAAAGGCTGGACAGGGCATCGTGGCTAGTCAGCTGTGTAGTCTTTTCAATATGTGTTTTAAAAAAGGTGTGGTCCCCAAAGATTGGTGTAAAGCCATTATAGTGCCGCTTTATAAAGGAAAAGGCTCACAGCAAGACTGCAAGAATTACCGAGGCATTAGTCTTCTTAGTGTGGTTGGCAAACTGTATGCAAAGATATTGATTGAAAGGGTGATGAAAGATACGGATGATAAGATATGGGATGTGCAAGCGGGATTCAGAAAGGGAATGGGATGTACAGATCAGGTCTTTTCCATGCGATGCATTTTGGAGAAATTTTTGGCCAAAGGTCAAAAAGTGTACTGCGTATTCGTGGATTTGGAAAAGGCCTATGACAGAGTGATAAGGAAAGAATTGTGGTCGACGCTGTCTGCATATGGGTTGAACAGCTGTCTTATCCAGGCGCTGAAATCTCTTTATAAGGATTCCAGTGCCTGTGTAAGAATTAACGCGGACTACACAGACTGGTTTGACATTGACAAAGGTGTCAGACAGGGATGTGTAGCTTCGCCATGGCTGTTCAATTTATTTATGGACAGTTGCTTGAAAGATTTGAAAGAAAATGAATGTGGTTTAAGAATGAAAGAGTTACTTATCAAATGCCTCCTCTATGCCGATGACCAGGTAATACTTGCATCGTCTGAGGAGGATTTACAGAGGATGGTAACATGTATGAATGATGCATTTAAAAGAAAGGGTATGAAAATAAATGTGAGTAAGACGAAAGTGATAGTTTTTGAAAGGGATGAAAGTTTTACAGAATGTAATATTGTTATAGATGGAGAAAGAGTGGAACAAGTGAAAGAGTTTGTTTATTTAGGATGTGTGTTTACTAGAGATGGAAGGCACGAAAGGGATATAGAAAGAAGAGTGGCTGCTGGTAATCGAGTGAATGGAGCATTGCATTCATTTATGAACAGTAGGAAGGTGTCCAACAGGGCACGTCTTGCTGTCCATCAGGGAGTGTTGTTGCCCACACTTATGTATGGAAGTGAAAGTTGGGTTTGGCAGAAAAAGCATGAAAGTAGAATAAATGCGGTAGAAATGCGTGCGCTTAGGAGTATGTGTGGTGTAAATTTGAGAGATCGGGTGAAAAATGACGTAGTGCGAAAGCGATGTAGAGTGAAAGAGGATGTAGTGACAAAAATTGAAAAAGGAATGTTAAGGTGGTTTGGACATATAGAAAGGATGGATGAAAGAAGACTTACAAAGAAGTTTTATACTTCAGATGTGACTGGAAGAGTTGGTCAGGGCCGGCCTCGACGCACATACCGTGACCAGATTACGGACGTTCTGGCCAAAGGGCAAGTTAGGAGTACCCGAAACCGACGAGCATGCATGAAGAGAGTGATGGATGTAGACGAAGCGAGAGAGGTTTGTAAAGATCGTAGCAAGTGGAGGTCCCTGGTCTCTGCCTACCCCCATGGGAAACAGGCGTGATAGTATGTATGTATGTATGTACATAAGATTTGAGATACAAAAACAGAACTCGTGCTGTCTCGCTCATAATACTTTGTAACGTTGCAGCATGTCACCTGCATGCTGCTTCTCGTCCAACCTCATTTCTTTCTCATCCTGTCCACTTTTCATTCCTCATTTTATTTCAAATTTCATTCCATTCCATTTTTAGATCATTTTCTCTCATCGCGCTTTCTACCAGTCTACCATCATCTCTCGAACGGTTTACTTCTGTCCAACGTTCAATGTACTATCTGATCTATAATACATTATAATTTTTAGTGAAGTTATAAATAAATTTAATCTACTTTTGTGTGTCTCTGTTCTCCCTACTTCTTATATGTGGGAACTCGAGAGTCGAGGTCTCACAACTTGTACTTGCACTCCAGCCAGACATGGCGCGTACGCATCAGCCCTTTGCATCAGCCAATAGGACACGGATATTTTCGCGCCATGTAAAAATTTGATTTCGAAAAAGTGGAAGTACTGTACCCAGCCTACAACACTAATAATAGCTAAATCATTTTAGAGTCAGAGGTCAATTATCCCAGATTGTATCAATGAGATATCTCCACTTCTATGTAACGTATTCAGGTGACATGTCTCTCGTACGATTGCTGATAATCTGTCACCACCAGTGTACACTGCCAGGCGACATGAGCTATTCCAGACAAAGTGCAACCTTATTGATGTATTAATAAGAGCGCACGGCAGACATACGTCCGCCATTGTGCCTCATCTGTTCAAGCCTAACAAGAGAGGCAACTGTGGCAATGCGATTAAAGAGTAGCATTAATATTAAGGCATGTGGCAAAATTTCAGATATTTTAAAGTAGTATATAATGTTCAATCTTACTTGCTGACAGAAACTACATTTCTCCCTTTATCAATGATGCTGATATCTGTGACAGCCATTTTATGCCCAACCAGTGTGACAGGATTGATGCCGGACTCTGCAGACCATATCCTGCAGGACCCATCAGCTCCTGCTGACAACACTACTACTCCCGATGGAAAGAAGCGGCATTTATACACTGGACCTCCATGGCCTTTTAGTTCTTGGGTTACTTCACCTGAAAATGTAATTAGGTTCATTGTTGTATCAGCAGACCAGAAGGCTCCAATTATCAATAGATGCCATCCTTACTAATATTATAAATGCGAAAGTGAGTTTGTTTATTTGTTACGCTTTCACGCCGTAACTACTGAACCGCTTGTCATGAAATTTTGCATACAAGTTCTCTGGAGTGCGGAGAAGGACATAGGCCACCTTTTCTCCAGGGAAAAAGTACTATTCCCGAGGGATCGACATTGACGCGGGCGGAGCTGCAGGCGAAAGCTAGTAAAACAATAATTATTAAATATAATTTTTTACACGAAATTAGTTTTTTATTTTGGCATCTCATAACTGACACAGGACATCCGGGGTACGGTTTATTTTATAGTCATGAGATAGCATGAGATGAAAAGGGATAAATAGATCCACATAAAATACTCGTGCCCGTGGTGGGGATGGAAAAACCCAAGTATTTTAGTGGAGGGTAGACGTAAGATGTACGTATGTGAGGGGTGCTCTGATTGGCCGATTTCCAAAAATCAGAGCACCCCAAAAATCTATAAATGTAAACCAAGGGCTTTATAGCATCGTATTCGTTGTCGTCGATCAGTCAAGAGCACCTCGGAAGAAAAGTGGAAGCCAATAAAATCAAGATAACGGGATTAGCGTGCGTTTTACTGGACTACCATCCTTCAAGCTTACTGCCCTAAGTTCGTCACCTATAGGACCTATTTTGGAGCATTTACAGTCCGCTTGCGTATAGCTAACAGAATTAGTATCGCTCACTAAGAACACTCCTGAATGATGATCGCCACGCACGACCACTCCCTTATAGGTCTCTAGAAACTTCCATATAGTTCGGATCCTGACAGTCGCCATCCAGAACATTACAGAATATTTAATCTGTGTATGAGCAGGATAGAATACATGTGTGTGAGCAGGATAGAATACATGTGTGTGAGCAGGATGGACGATGTAAGAGCTTGACAGACGATTTTCGGGAAAGTTCTAGATTATTCCATTCTGGGAGCTTCGAGACAATGTTTAACCCTTTAACCCTTTTTTTGAAGGTGGTAGCTTTGTATACTTTTTACTAATATCTACTCAGTCTACCTGCAATCATAGAAACCATAAAGTTTTTGAAACATGTTTTAATAATGGAATAAATGAGATCAAACCATATCAACTGTAAATAAATCTATTTTTCATTCCAACTGGCATTTTATTCACAATAGGCTAGTTTCCTAAAAAAATATAATTCTTCCGTCAGTTACATATTTAAAAAATATTGGACACGTATTTTTTCTTTTGTCGATTAAACAAAAAATTATAAAGATATAGCCCTTTGAAGTTCCGTGTGACGTCATAGTTTGCTACAATTTATAGCAAACTTTGACGTCACGAGCCCCCACTCCTGAACTTTGACGCGCTTTATCTTTATTATTTATTGTTTATTTGAGAAAAGTCCTATATTTTTAGATTATCTAACTGACGGACTAATTGTTATGTTATTATTACGACCCAGGAAACTAGCCTATTATATTTATACACAACTTATCAAGAGGATAAAAACACATAATTTCATACAATATTTTTAAGTGTTATATTTTGCATTCACAATTCTATCTTGATATACTCTTATTAAATTAATAAATGAAATATGATGAATAAAATTTCATATCCCACGTACATTCTGAGTTCACGGGAAGTACCCTGTAGGTTTTGATTACCTTGCGAATGTCGGAAATTATTAAAAATATTTTTATTATGTGATGTAACTAAAAGTTTATACTTTCGCAATCTTTCCTTTATCTGTGCTATAAGATGTTGCTTCATACCAAATTTCAAGATTCTGAGTTCATGGGAAGTTCCCTGTAGGTTTTGATTCCCATGCGAATGTCGAAAAGATACGAAAATTTGCGACATAAACGGCTGTATCTTTTGATTGCGTTGGCTTAGAAGTTTGATTTTTTCACAGCTCTAAGGGACAGCAGACCTGAGTATTTGATATGAATTTTAGCTTGATACCTTAACGCATTCCTGAGAAAAAGGTCTTGACAGACGGACAACCGAGTGATCCTATAAAGGTTCCTTTTTACCGGAGGTACGGAACCCTAAAAATGCAACAAAATTTGCTCTGCATTTAAAAAAATCTTTAACTTTGTTACAGCAATATTCCCCAAAATTCCCAACTTCGGTAAAGTTTCCGGAAACTTACACGGGAATATTCCCAAAGTTTCCAATTTTCCTGGGAATGGCACATCACTAATCATAGTCATATGACTTATGATTGACTATATTCAGTTAAGATATGTAGACATAATGGATGTTGAAGTGACCGGCAGAGCCTTCGAAGTAATTAGGTTTCGAAAAAAAATGTTGTTGACATTACCTAAGCAACTATAGCCTGTCTTTGTTTTATGACCTCCCTGTGCTATGTGTTAGAACAGTGTGCAACTATTTATTAAATTGAAGTGCATAGTTTTATAGCCTATTATAGTCCCACAGCAGGAATTCCCCACTCAAGCGAAATGTGCACAAATGCAGATTGCCAAGCTAAAAACTGAACTACCCTCAATGCATTAACACTCTCAATTCTACAGTTACCTACAATTTGTTTAAAATAATAAGTGTACAAAAACTCACTTGTTCTGCTATCCCAAACTAATAACCTATCATCTTCACAAGATGAAATGGTTAGAGGGTTTTCTGCAGCATCCACCGACAGTACAGCCTTGTTGTGCACTTTATGTGCCTTCGTGGGCGCCACAAACACCACCTTCAAATCAGACCCTATGTGCTTCACTACAAGATTCAAATTGCCATGAGATATGTACTGATAATGATCACTGAAACTAATTTTGATTTTACCATCGGTCTTGTTTACTGAAGTGGTCAGCTTATCATGTACACTGATCTGATTTAAGTATTTAGAAGATATCCATGCCTCTCCATTTGGCAATCTGAGAATATGAAAAAAATAGTAGTGTTCTCAAAAATGTATTCCTTCTATATATTTTAATTATTCTCAAAATAAAAACTCGTATATAAGCTATAACCATTACTCATTTATAAATAACATTGTTGTTGATACAAGAAAGAAGGATTTCTACCTTCACAATAAAACTATTTTACTTACCTGATCACATCATTCCAATCACATTGAATAGTAACAACTGGCACAGATACCATTTTTGGACACGCACTGAACGTACTTTAAATAATCGCACTGAATAGGTATACAAAAGTTTGTGCTAATTTACTATGTTTTGATGATTTACAAAATTTTAAAATATCTACCTACTTTGGTTGAGAAAGAAAAAGTTGCCGGTGGTCAGTGTTGCTAGAAGGTTAATATCAATTTACCCACGAATGTAAAACAAAAATAAATAAAATTAAAACGTTTCAAATAAAAATTGTAAAATGCATTATTTTGCATTTTTAGTTTTGAATTAGATATATGCCGGTGGCGCCGGCACTTACCTGTAGTTTGTTAATTTTAGGCTAGTTTCTGTTCAGCTTTAAAGAAAACTGTTCAGTATTAAATAATATCATTTTTATATAATTATCTTTACAAAGAATATCGAGTCGAAATCAAACAAGTGACAACAAACAATAATATTAGGAAAAACAGGTATCTTAGCAACACATTCTTGACAGTTTCCTAGGTCAAATTAATAACATTTTATAACTTTTGTATTTCATCGACAAAATAAAAAAAACTTACGTATCCAATATTTTTGGACTGAAACTGAAACTGACGGACTAATTATATGTTTTTTTAGGAAACTAGCTTATTATACAGGAAGACTTTTTAAACACCAGCCAAATTAATGTATTATATTCCTTGCCGAAAATAATTAATGACGTGTTTTCCCTTTTAATAGCGTTTAGTACAAAAAATAAAGCATCCCTAAGTTATCCTGAAAGTGTTGAAAATTGTATACACCGAGCACTGTGCGTACGTAGCGTAGCCGTGTCGAGGGCGTTGACCTCTATTTTCGCCATTGATGAACAGATGTTTTCGTAAGAATTTAGGTAATAGGTTGCAAATTGTCGCTTTATACTTTCCGGGCTTAGGACCGGCTAATTGCAAAAAGCTTTTAATTTCATAAGAATAAGAATGTACCCAATTAAATCGTAAAATACTTTAAAAACAGGGAACCTTGTAACCAGGCTTATTTAAAAAATTTGAATCAACTTATGTTCACCATTAAAAATCAACTAGGTAATTAAAAGTTCACTAAAATCAACTTACATGTACTAAATTCAGTCACAGTACTTCAGGATCTGTTCAAAATGAGGTCCGTTTTGTTCTAAACAAATCCTAGCTCTTTTTCTTAAATTTAGAGACTTTGAGCCTCTTCAATACACCAGGCTTTTCACTCACACACCCCACAAATAAAGTCTAGCGGCGTAAGGTCTCTGATTGGCACGTAAAATCGCGTCCCGGTTCGGCACACGCGGTTTATGCCCATAATTCGAAGCCGAGGAACACTTTCGAGCTGATACATCTTCTGGGCTGCATTTAAACTTTCGCCACTTTGAATTTAACACCGCACCATTTCGTAATACTCACGATGGGAGAACATTATTATTATTTTTGTACAAACGCGATTCCGAAAAAACACCACGCGGGCCCCGAAATTTGCACGTGCGCGGTGCGCGGGCGACTGCGACTGGCTGCGTGCGCAGACTTTGTGGCGCCGCCGGGCGGCGGCAATACCCCTTCCCTCCCCCGTGCACACTTGCATTCCTCAAGCGCCGCGCCGGCGCCCGCCGTATTGTTTACGTATGATTTGGGTAACCATATTGCGGTGATAAGCAGCACAAACAAAATTATTTCAAATTGAAATTTTACATACTATTTTTTTTTGAAAAACTTGATCTATTCATAATACCTGATACGTGGAAAAAATTTGGCTGGTGTTTAAAAAGTCACCCGGTATAAAAGTTTTTTTTGCGGGAATTTTGTCGCACTGACTGGTTTTTTATTTTGAATTGATTTACAAATTGCTTTTAGAATTTTTGACGTGAAATCGATGTAATTTAGTATTATTAATGCCCATGCTTACGAACAACGAGTGGAATAACTAATATATAAATTGTCATGTCATGACATGACTGGTGTGAGATTTACTTAGCAGGTCGTCTATGATCAAACTAATGGATTCGTGGGAATTTTTGCCAGGGGCTCAGTCAAATCAACGAAATTAATTACAATATCATTTCATTATTGAGGGCTGGGCCCTGAGTTTTAGGGGCCCTGGGCTAATTATCGCCTATTTTTACTTTGATTTGACTTATCTGGGAGCCCCTTGAATCTATAGGACCCTGGGCTGAAGCCCATAGAGCCATATGGTAGATCCGGCCCTGTTGATAGTTATTTAGTTACGATTGACAAGTTGAAAAATAAAATATAAAAGATCAAAAGGAGTAGAAAGTCAAATGCCGTAAAACATATAGCCCAAATCAAAGGGTGTTAACTGTTAAGATATCATTAATATGTATGTATATGCTATGCCCAAATTAAAGGCAATCTTTTGTTTTCTTTATTTTTACCCTAAATTGGGCAAGATCAGTGAAACTAGCAACTTTCATTATTTGTCATTTTTGACATCTAAGTATTTTTTCTTAATTAAACTCCTGTACATAATCTCGTTCACTTCACCTTCACCATTGATTTGGCTAAAGAGCTTTTAAGCATATCTATATTTTTTTTTATTTTTGTATTATTTATCGATAACGAACGAATTATTATCGGATTTAGTTATGAATATGATTGATTTAGTAGTTAGTAATCAATTAGTAAATAATGAACTATCGATTATTATTTTTGATCAAAGAGGAATTCAGAGGAATTAATTTTATGACATGACGGCTATCAAAGTTTTTTATGTTTAAGTCTGTGCTAGAATCTAGAATTCATTCACTTCACTCACTCACTTCATGTCAATTCATGCAATGCAAAAAAGTGTTAGTGGAGGACTTCTGTTTTGATCGTTTTGATGGATAAAAAGTGGGCGAAATCATCAAGTTACAATCAGTTACTTTGATAATCCGAATGCAAACCAAACAGTGCTCTTATGAGGCATGAAATTCGCTAGAGTGCATCAGAAAAATGCATTTCTCAATTCCTGATCTGCAACAGTTTCACGACGACAATGGAATCTCTTACACGGTATTTATCTTCATAATTACTGGTATTACATGTCTTGTAGACCTTATAGTTTGTGTTAGGTGTTATCGTAGATTTTGTTGTTGTTTGTGCGTCATTAAACTTTGTGGTTTTAGGGCTACAATATTTACATCGATGGATTTTTCCACTGCACCGCTCGGTACAAACAACTGCTTAGTTTACATGAACAGCTGCAGGCACAAAATCCATACTGTAAATTACCGCAGTTCCCTCCAAAAAAATTGTTCCTTACAAGTTCTCAATTGGAAGAGAGAAGAATTCACTTAGAAAAATATATACAGTTAGGTAAGTAAAATACGAAAAGTAAACAAATTTTTATTAGTTGTTGTAAAACGAATGTTAAAAATGTGTTGTTGATTTCAGTTGGTCAAAACCCTGTTCTGGCAAATTCCAACCTTTTAATCACATTCCTATTCTCTGCTCAACAAGAAACACATTCTGTAAGGATGCATGAAGTAGACATAGAAATTTCACTCATGAATGGTTACAGAATACCTCTCTCAGTGTCCTCCACAGACTCCTCTAGTACGATACTAGATATAGCATGTAATTATATAAACTTGCCTAAAGAATTGACTAAATATTTTTCTTTATATTTATTCAATTGGAGCTGTGCTAAAGACGGCCAGCCAGCATTGAAAAAGTTGGAGGATTATGAGTCTCCTTATATCTCTCAGAAATATGTCAGACCAGAAGACAAAATTGTTTTAAGGAAAAGGTAAGTAATTTATTATACTATAAACTTAAAATGCTAATTAGTTTCTTATTTAAGCAATAACTGATAATAATCCTTCCAGTTACTGGGACCCATGTTACGATGTAGATCTGATGATAGACAGAGTCTGCTTAGACTTATTATATCTGCAAATTATTGAGGATTTGGATTTGGGATGGATCACAGCAGACTTGCAGACCAAGGAAATCCTGTCCTCATATGAATCTAAGAAACAAAAAAGAGAGGTAAGTCAAATACTTTGTTCTTAGCTAATAGAGCTTGTATTATCCACAAACCATGCTTTTTGTGGTACACATTACCCAAAAGCTATCACACAGGTTTGGGCTTTTACATAGTAATTTATGTGAATGTCTAGATGTGTTATAAAACTTATATTAACCAGAATCATGTTATGAGAATAAGATTTTCACTATGTGAATCTTGTATTATGTAAATATCACTGCGTGTTACCTTAAACTTTTATATTTAAACAGATGTTGTTTAAGAAAACATATTGAATTATTTACTTTAAATGTGAATGAAAGCGAGAGTGAGATGTGAAGAACACAGAAAAGGCCAAAGCTACATTTGTCCATATAATTGTAGCAAAGATGAAGGCATATACAATATGTTAGATATAGAAAACCCTGTCCGATCCTTCAGCCCTGATTCAGTCCGTCAATATGTACCACTTTCCTTATGGAATCAAAGCTGGGAACTCAAAAAATTGACATTTTCAAACATAAATGATGTCAATTTGTCAATCAGTCCATTTCAAACATAAAACAAATTTAGTTCTCAGCATTGGTCCCATTAGCCATATGGTTTCCGGCAGAGTAGAATAGGACCACTCCTAGTCTTTCCATGGAGGTCATAAGAGGGGACTTAGGAAATACAAGCTAAACAAAGCTCATAAACATCAATGAGACCTCTCCAACCCGTCTGGCCAGCAAGGAGGGTGTAGGCCAAATCCTCTGTCTGCTCTGGCCAAGTATGGATCCGGTAGTACATAGAGGGTCAGGCTCCTGCAGTAGAGACTAAAAAGACCTGAAGATGATGATGATGATTGGTCCCATAGGAAAAAATGTTCTTATTGTCAGGCTGACTCACCCCTTCAAAGGTCAGACAGGGTTTTCTTTACACATTGTATAATTATTATATTCATTGTGGGTTTCATCGCAACTGGTTCTGAGTTTCAACATTCGTCCAAGGTTTCAACTGATATTTCAGCAACATTACAGCTGTCATGTTTATCTGAACATAGTCAAAATAATAGTATTTGTGACCTCGAAAGTCCTTATAATCATAAAGATTATATCTGTTCTAAAAATGTTGAATGATTTGTTACTTGTGGATACAGGTGGCTATATCTTTATCGAAAGTAAATAAGGTCAGGAGAGTGGGTGGGACTTAAGATTATGTTTTTGTTAGTAAAGTCCATATCTTCAGTAATTATTTTATTAACCATTAGTATGAAACCATTATTATTATTATTACACTAGCCGTGTGGTATCCGGCAGAGTAGAATAGGACCACTCCTAGTCTTCCCGTGGATGTCGTAGAAGGCGACTTAGGAAATACAAGCTAAACAAAGCTTATAAACATCTAAGAGACCTCTCCAACGCGTCTGGCCATCGTGGAGAGTGTAGGCCAAGTCCTCTGGCTGCTCTGGCCAAGTATGGCCCTAGTAGTACAGAGAGGGTCGTGCTACTGTAGTGGAGACTAGAAAGGATCTGATGATGATGATGAAACCATATTTACCGTGGTTTTGCGAGTTTCCGATCAAAACTCGCAGAACTACAGTAATTACGGTAAATATGATGATGTCTAATATAAATGTTGATAACCGTGTTAAAAAAGTTAATTAACCATATTTAGATTCTATTACAGCACGATCCGCCCCTTTTTAATGTAATTATTTTATACGTACAGTAACAGTTAATAAAACTGACACACAAGTGAAGAGCGCGTATTATTCCAGCATACATTCTTTGATTATTTTTATTATGATTCATTAGGTAGGTAGATTTTGGTTTCTCACTACTACTCTTTTAACTACCTCTTAGGTCCAATGGGTAAGGCGTTTGCCTGTAGATCCGGAGGTCGAATCCCACGGGAAGCATTCTTTGATTAGTTGTTTCTAGTTTGGTTACGACATTGGAGGCTTGAATCACCTGATTGTCTGTTTATAAAGATGATTCCTTTCGGAAGGCACGTTAAGCTATTGGTCCCGGCTGCCATCTGGTATTTGTTAAAGGAACCACGTCAGAGGCCGAGAGGCGGTTCCGAAGAACTCTGACCCCAGGTTGTGCATGGTCGATTGACCGTGACACCGACACGAAATGATGATGATGGCAACTTTCTCCCGTTGCTGACAAAAGCCGATCAAGGGATTAGGCGGCTCTCTCCCGCAGCGCTTTCAAAACTTGATCTAGAGAGTTGTTAAATAGTTTCATAAAACTTAATTTACCCCATTATGTTAAAGATAGGATCTTAAGTGCGCCACAGCTATCAATGTGACTTAGCGTTGAACTTCTGTGTTGCATTACAATAGAGTCTATTTTAAATATATTTTTTATGCAGAATCGTCGGTTATGTGTTAACTGTATTTCAATGTAAAATTATCTCACAGTGACTCAATACATGGCATGCCAATACAACGTTTCAATTATGATCTCATGTCTGTCGGTGATCCAACGCCTGCATTCTTGTCTTTTACATTTTGTCATATTATATCAACATAATTTTTTTGAAAACGATGTAATTTTGAATATCATCGTAGTTCAAGACTAGCTTTTGACCTCGACTTCGTCTGCGTAAAAGTCGAAAATGTTTCTAATAGTATAAGATTAGACAAGGAATCACGTTGTCCCATACAAACTTTGCCCCCATTTTTCACCCCCTTAGGGGTAGAGTTTCGGAAAATCCTTTCTTATCGGATGCCTCCTACGTCATACAAAGAACACACCCTCCAAGTTTCAGGTCTGTACAATTAGCGGTTTAGGCTGTGCGTCGATCCGTCAGTCTGTAATTCAGGACAAGGCATTTTATATGTAGGTATAGATCATCATCATATCAGCTGCAAGAAGTCCACTGCTGGACATAGACCTCCCCCAAGGATTTCCAATACGGCCGGTTGGAAGCGGCCTGCATCCAGCGTCTTCCTACGACCTTAGTCAGGTCATCAACCCTGCAACATTATGTTGGTTAATATGGTAATATGATGGTTTACCATTTGCAACATCGTACTAACAACTCAGGGAGAGGGGGCGTCGCAAAAAATTACAAATTCACCGGGTCACTGTAAAAATGAGTGTGATTTTTCTGATGTGTCAGCTATAACATTGTAAAGTTGTAACAACTTCATAAATGAGGTTATCAATTCGACCCATATGTAATGCTGTCAGAATTGCAAGGTTTTATATATTTTAGCCTCAGTTTCTAAACATGTGTGCCAAATTTAAGTGCCTATGTATATTTGTATGTTTTTACGTTAGTCTGCGCATATCTCAGACACTATTAGTTGATTGCAAAAAAAGAGTTTCAGTTGAAATACGAATAGTTAGTCCGGCTTAAGGAAAAGTGCAAGATTCACCAAATCGGTTCATTAGTTTTCGAGATAGCGAATCAGTCACTAAGAGAATTTAAAGACCGAAAGACTGCTTGTGTTAATAAATCCATCCAGTAGTTTTTGCATGAAGGAGTTACGTAACATCCTAACATTCTTATATCCTTACAAACTTTCACTTTCCATTAAAAACACAAGATTAAAAACTAGTCTGAAAAATATCGTTTTTCTGATCTGGCACGGTATCTAAACTGAAATCCTGTGGTTCGCAGTCATGAGCATGACTCTACCATAAGGCACATAGGTCAAAACAAAGACAGGAAAGCAGTTAATATAGAATTATGAATCCAATTAATACTGCAGTCCCCACAGTTATCATTCAGCGATAACAGTTATTGCTATAGCAATAGACTAGATAACGAACTAATGACTCTCATCACTTATGAAGTAAGTACTTTCACAATTTGATAAACCTGCACAGATTGCGTTGCATAATCACTACATAGTATAAAACAAAGTCGCTCTCCGATGTCTGTCCCTCCTACTATCAGTGACCAATACTCATCTTTACAATAAAAACACACGAGGGCAGGGTTCTGCAGTCTATAGGAGTCTGCATGACATTGTCACAGGAACCTCAAGTTGACCCTACAGGTCCAAACTTTGCCTGCGGATATTTCACCGAAGACACAATTTTCATCCTATACTGTCATGTCTGTCATCATCATTCCAGCCAGCAGAAGTCCACTGCTTGACAAAGGCCTCACCCAAACATTTTTCGTTCCATGGGAGGATATTGCCATATTCATCACTGTTGGCAGACGGATTGGCGAGCGTAGTTTCTTTGGCTTCTTGTGTTTCCGACTTTTACCGAAGTATTTTTAACTGGGGAAGGATAGTAATTAGGAATTAGGATACTACTCTCGGATAAATGTGTTAAGCAAGTAGGAGATCGGGCCCGCGTACCCGATGCTTGCTTTTCGTGTGTGTCCAACACTGATGTCAGATTTTTCAAGCTGCATTTGGCATAGCTTTATGACCGGCATCGAGTGACGACAGCCGGTACCAACGGCCTAATGCGCCTTCCGAAGAACGAATACCCGATGCCATACCTTCAACCACCGGACAGGCACTAGAGGTGGGTCACCCCTGACCATTCCTGTACTATAATGATTCTAATGTCAATATAAAAAAATCCGTGTTAGTAAACTTAGTTACATCTATTAGGAAGTCTTCTACTTGCATCTTCTCTTGTTATATATTACTCCTGTTTAAAATATGTTCTCAACAAAATTTCAGTACGTAGAACTAGCGCGGAGTCTACGACATTACGGCCGGATCCCTGCGGGTAACGCGTTGACGGAGGCGACGAACATTGGAGGCAGCAGCTCGGAGTCATGCCGGGTGCGCGTGTCCCTCGCGTCCAAGGAGCTGACGCTGACCAGTCTCGCGCAGGGCCGGGAGCAGCGGTACAAGGTTACAAGGATGAGGTGCTGGCGGATCACCACCTTGCACTCGGTGAGTTAGTCAGCAACAAAGATAGTAGCTATGTAGTGCTAGGTCCCTGGCGTTCAACAAGATGACGCTGAACAGCATCGCGCACCGCGGAGCTCAAATACATACTTACAAACGTACATGAACTCTTAAAACAATTCCTTTGTCAGAAATTCGTGTAAAATTAGTAACTATTAAATAAAAAAATAAAGGCGCGGGCATTTACGCTGCATGATGCGTCGCGATACCTAAAAATTTCTACTTTCTAGAAATGCAAGCGAAAAACATGCGAATGAAGTTGCGTGCAAAAGTTGCTCAAGATTATAAAATAATAGCTTCTAAATATTCTTTGATACTGGCTGTTTAGATACATAGTGACTCAATGTTTACTCGCAGATGGACAGACCGCAGTCAAACGGCCACGGCCTGCTCGAGGACGGAAACAAAAACTACGAACTGTCGTTTGAGTATCTCATTAGCAAGGACAACTTGAAATGGATAACCTTGAAGACGGAGCATGCTACTTTTATAAGCGTCTGCTTACAGGTAAAAACACTTAAAAAAAAAATATAGGATGGCTTCCTACATATTAGTTGATTTTCAAATTCATTGTAAAATGAGTTGAATCAAATACCTTGTAAAAGTCGGGTAGTTGTGTAGGTGGCGTAAGCCTTAATATGTATAAGGGGAAATGGGATATGGTGGAGAATTTCGGCTCCGAGATTGAATTGTGCGGTAGCTCAGATGGCAGAGCATAGGTCGTACATAGACCTAAGTTGCCGGTTCAAGTCCCGCCTGCATGAGGTTTTTTCACCATATTTTATTTCTTCATTTATTAAAGGTAAAAAAATCTTTTGGTTTCTATTATATCCTGTAGAAGTTTTTTACTTGAAGACCTTCAAGTTGTTAGGTCAGAATGGTTTCATCAATAACACGAATAAATGTATCTGTTGTGAAGGTTTGATATTGTAATATTCGTGTTGTTTAAAAAACGTAATATTTTTTGTATGGTTGTAATTTTTATACAGTTAGTTAGTTGCCAAATGTCCCGTTTGAAGGAATGGCTCGAGCCATTCCTAGCTTAGCTTATCCTGGCCTATATTAGCTACGCCACGTCACGTTACATCACGTCACGACGGATAGTGGCGTAGCTTGGCCACCTGTTGGGCGTTGACACCCACAGAAAAGTTATTACTTTTCTGTGGGTGTTCGCAGATATACCGTATTGACAACAACTGGGGCATCTTACCGATCGACGACCGACCCAAAATGCCCAGTGAAAAAAAGGGGCCTACTGGGGTGACAGTGACACCATGGGCACAGGATGTTTAGATTTTCATACTAGCTAGGCTACTGATGAAGCTATTAACTCATCCATCAGACATATGACATGTTTTCCCTTGGGGGACCTAAGAGCCACGTTCAGCATGTTGGTGGGCGTGTAGATGGGACGGAATCAAAATAGTGATGGGTTGCTAGCCGCATCGTCTACAAACATGATTCCTCAAATTTTCGCCCATTTCCTCGATCGGCTTTTACGATCTGCACGGGAAGAAAAACAGCTGGTACATTCTACGTTTTTTCTTTTCTCCCAGACCAGCATGAAATACATTTAACACCGTGAAGAAAATTTAAAAACGCTGTAGTAGTCTTTTAATTTATCCATTATTAGCGGGCTTCTCACGCGTAGACATAGGTTTTTAATTGTGCCTAAGTTCATCAGGAATAATGTAGGATCCTAATGGTGAAATAATTTGTCAAATCGGTCCAGTAGTTTCGGAGCCTATTCAAACCAAACAATCAAATATTTCCTCCTTATAATATTAGTGTAGATGTAGACAAACAAATACAATTCTTTATCTGTAGTATTAATTTAGATATATCCTAAGATTATCTGTAGTTCATAGATCTGCGTTATACACGTACCTACTCTGTAGCACGAAGTCACGGTCAGGTTTAATCGATATTTAATGTTGGATTTCATTTAATCTGTGGTTTAGTTACGAAATGGTTACAGTGGCCTTCGGAGGTTCTGGTACTATGCAAATGTATGTATAATGGAACAGTCGAACTTGCATGTGTGTACATTGAATATATTTCAAGACAGACAGAGAGAGTTATAAAATTAAAAATAGTATATGTATAACTATTTCTTAAAGGCTACTTTAAACTACCGATTTGCCATGGTAACAGAAATCGCAGGGGCATTATAGTAATTTCTGATTTGGTCTGTAAAAAAAATCCTTAAGTAAAACAAATAATATATCGTACTTGATTTACAATTAACTTAAACTATATATGTACATAAGTACACAGTTACACAGTTGAAAGCTCCGTGGCGCAGTGGTTACCACGCCAGCCTGCGACACGGAGTGCCCGGGTTCTATCCCCGGCCAGGCCAAGATGGAAAATGATCTTTTTCAGATTGGCCTGGGTCTTGGATCTATATATGTATTTGTAATAAAATATAGTATCGTTGAGTTAGTATCCCATAACACAAGTCTCGAACTTACCTTGGGGCTAGCTCAATCTGTGTGATTTGTCCGTATTTATTTATTTATTTATATAAATAAAATATATTGTTATACAATTAATACATAATAAGTCTCTCGTAGCAATAAAAGTGACTTCATACTGTTGATCTCACGAGTATATACTGGGTGGCGCAAAAGTACTGGCACTAAAGAAAATACTTTTATTTTTTTTATATGACATTTTCTGTCATTCTGTTTTTGAAAATTGTGTAGTGAACAAATGTAAAATACACTGAAAATAAACATGGACCGTTTTACTCCCCAAGAACGTGGAATAATTGTGTCAATGTTCTTTTCCAGGCCGAGTTATCTCTCGTTTTGGCGATTTGCCTTGGCCTGCAAGATCACCCGATCTGACCAGTCCAGACTTCTTTCTTTGGGGTTTTTTGAAATCTCGGGTGTATGTGAACAAGCCACAGACTCTCGCAGCTCTAAAAGAAAACATTCGTCAAGAAATAACGAACATATCGCAGGAAGTGTTACGGCAAGTTATGCAAAATGTCATAAATAGGGCTCAAATGTGTATCAACTCTGGAGGTCACCATTTAAAAGACATCATCTTTAAATCCTAATGGTACGAAATTTAATGGCACAAATATACATTTAAAAAAACCTAAATCTAGTTTTCTAATTTAGAAAAAATGTTATAGCTGAACCAAATAGGGTCTTTACTTTTGCGCCACCCAGTATATGTACGAATCTAGGAATAAGTAGATACCTACATAATATTTATTCGTACTCGAAGTACGTTATCATATAATACGTCACGTGGCAACACGTGTCATTACATATGAAATTTCGTCAAAGCTTACAAGTCTTCGGTAGTATAGTGGTCAGTATCCCCGCCTGTCACGCGGGAGACCGGGGTTCGATTCCCCGCCGGAGAGATCAACTTTTTGTTCTTTTTTTATTGTATAAAGCTTTTTTCTACATTTTCTTTTTCATTTTTATATAAAAAATCAGTAATATGTCAATCGGATGATGTATGTAATTTTTGTGATAGAAAATATCGAATGAACATTATTATATTGTATTTACATCTTTGCTGTACTCTTTTTTTCAGGCGTTTACATTTTATTAGTACGTTTTCAAAAACTTTAAATATGCTGTTGTTAAAATACATTTTACCCAATATTTGTTAATCTAAATAGGGTTTATTAACGTATGCAGGGTGATTTTGAACTTACTGCCAATATGTATATCTTTTTCTTGCGGGTCGATATTCTATTGGGGATTCTGATTCCAACATTAAAATATTGCCTGACTATTCAAAATTACTATGTTTCGTGAAAGATATGAATGATTCAGTTGTGATGAAGCCGCGTTACCGGCAAAATTCACTTTTACTAGTAGCATGAATGGGCCGGGGGAAGTACCACACTCTCACTAAAAATCAACGTTTGAATAGAAGCTTTACCGGCCTATCCTTCTATCTCATTTCCTCCCTTCTAATTCCCCCCAACTCCTTAAATGGTCGGCAACGCCCCTGCTGCAATAGGCTAAAAAAATATAATTAGTCCGTCAGTGTCTTTTAAACAAGAAATGATAAAGTTAAGCCTGTTAAAATTTCATGTGATAGCACAGGTTGCTATACTTTTTACTGAACTATGACCCCATTCATGAACTTTATCTTTATTATTAATATTTTTAGGGTTCCGTACCCAAAAGGTAAACACGGAACCCTATTAATAACGCTCCGCTGTCCGTCTGTCACCAGGCTGTATCTCCTGAACCGTAGTTATTCAGTTGAAATTTTCACAGATGATGTATTTTTGTTGCCGCTATAACAACAAATACTAAAAAATAGAATAAAATCAATATTAAAGGGGGCTCCCATACAACAGACATGATTTTTTTGCCGTTTTTACAGATCTCGGTACTGAACCTTATTGCGCGAGTCCGACTCGCACGTGGCCGGTTTTTTGATTATCTATCTGACGGACTAATTTTATTATTATTATTTTGACCTTGGAGACTAGCCTATTGCCCATAGGCAGCGGTGATCACTTACCATCAGATGACTCGCTTACTCGTTTGCCGTCCTATGTCATAAAAATAATTACGAGTTGTACTCCACGAGTGCCGGCAGAAGTGAAAACTCCGCGCGGTAGACAGAGGGGATTACTACTATTGTTCCCAATTACTTCCTAAAATAGAATAAAATAAATATTAAAGGGGGATTCCGCCGCGCCGGCGGTCTCAAGTCATTTGTCCGTCTTACGAATTTTCGATCAGCTCAAGGTTTAACATTTTTTACCCATTTTAAAAACTGCGCAACGCCGCTGAAGAGGTTTTTAAGTCATAAAATGATTTGTCCAATATGCAGTCGATAGTGGACGAGCTGATGCGGCAAAAGAATGGGAGCGGTCCGGCGTCGCCGCGTAGCAAGCGCGGTAGCCTGACGTTCGTACGCCGTGATGGTTCCAGTCAGCTCATCACGCCCTCCTCTTCTAGCGACACGCTCAGCTCCGTCGTACGTATTCCGCTACACCACCTCTGCACTGAACTGCAGCCACTTATTACTTGCATGGTTACTTCATTATTTTAGGAAATATGCAATACTAGCTTTCTTTGGGCGAGCTCTGTGGTGCAGTGGTTAACACGCCAGACACGAGGGCTCCGGGTTCGATCCCCGGTCAGTTCAAGATGGAAAATGATCTTTTTCAGATTAGCCTGGGTCTTGGATGTTTATCTATATATGTATTTGTTATAAAATATAGTATCGTTGAGTTAGTACCCCATAATATAAGTCTCGAACTTACTTTGGAGCTAGCTCAATCTGTGTGATTTGTCCGTATATAATTTATTTATTTATTAGCTTTCGCCCGCGGCTCCGCCCGCCTCTCGATTCCTCAGGAACAATACTTTTTCCCGGGATAAAATGTACCCTATGGCCTTCTCCGTAGCCCAGATAACGTGTATGCGAAATTTCATGATGATCGGTTCAGTAGTTTCAACGTGAAAGCGCAACAAACAAACTCACTTTCGCATTTATAATATTAGTTAGGATTTCCTAAAAGAAGGACATACATACAGCGTGATTTTGAACCTCTGAAACATAACATATTGAAATCCTGGAATCAGAAATCCTGATGGAATACGGAATTGCAAGAAAAAAAGGTAAAAACGAATAAAAATTTACCTTCCATAGAAATTCGTCCAGCTAATCATCGACTTTGTATGGGAAGCCAATTTTCGATTTTCAGCTTTTTTTCTTGCAATTATTTATTTCATTGGGGATTCTGATTCAAGGATTTCAATATAGGTTTTTTTTTTAACCTATTTTGTTTTAAATAGGGATGTTTGGAAGAAAATGGGGGAGACCTTTGCCCAGCAGTGGGACAATATAGTTTAGAGGTTCAAAATCACGCGTTATTTTTACTCTTTTTTTTATTTGTTTAAAAAACTTTTTGAGTCTATAGAGGTACTAATAGATTTAATGCTAAAAGCATTCTCTCCCAGACAACTTCGAGAAGGTTTATCCTTCTCGAAGTTGAAGTTGTTTGAATAAGTGGTAAAGTGAGAAATATTTTTTTCCCTTACGTGGTAGACAGAGCCCTAGTCTTTAAGACCAAAAAGCCACGATAACATGTTGGTAGATGTAAGGTAGAAAATGGAATCAAAATAGTGATGGGTTGCTGGCTAGCAAATAAAACAGGAATCATATTACTAGGCAACGCGGCTGCATTAGTGCCTAGTAATATGATTCCTAATATTTTCGCCCGTTCCCTCGATCGGCCTTTACGTTCTACGCGAGATGAGAAGCAGCTGGTACATTCTACTTTTATATTTTTTCTCAGTCCAGCATGAAGTAAAATGTACATATTTGTATAAAGATTTTTTGCATTTACTATGCTATTTGCGGTGAAAAATTTCAACGCGGGCAGGGTTTAAATCCTTAGGTCTATACGACCTACGCTCTGCCAATTGAGCCACCGCGCTTGCCTGGACGTCGAAGTCGAAGTCTGGAGTTCTTAATTTAATAAGAGTATGTATATCAAAATAGCATTGTGAATGCAAAAAATCCTTCTAAAAATACTGTATGGCTTCCTACATATTAGTTGATTTCAACTTCAATGTAAAATGAGTTATCAAATATCTCACTTGTAATAGTGAGGTAGTTGTGTTAGTGACGCGTATAAGGAGAATGGGATGTGGTGTAGATTTTCGATTCCACCATGCTAACGTCATTTTTTGTTTTAGTCTCCACTACAGGAGCACGACTCTCTTTACTACTAGAGCCATACTTGGCCAGAGCAGCCAAAGGACTTGGCCCACTCTCTCCACGCTGGCCAGACGGGTTGGAGAGGTCTCACAGATGTTTATAAGCTTTGTTTAGCTTGTATCTCCTAAGTCGCCTTCTACGACATCCACGGGAAGACTTGGAGTGGTCCTATTCTACTCGGCCGGATACCACACGGCTTATCAAAAGCATTGTTTCAAATCAAATACACAACTTATGAACTGCCATTTTCTATTCCCAGAATGGAGATTCGTGTACATCGGGTAGTTCAAGGGAGATATTCTCCGTACAGAAGCTAACAGAGAAGTTCGCCTCTGTCGCCTTCAAGACCGGCAGAGACTGCGTGGAGAACAACGCTTTCGAAGCCATCGGGGACGAGGAACTGTAAACCACATGGCTATGAAGGGCTTTAGAATACATCGGTAATTTTTGCATTAGTGATCGCCGTTTTGCCTTTTTTTAGTGTTTCGTATTATTAAGCCTCCGATGTCCACCCGTCTGTCTGTTACAAGGCAGTAACTATTGAACGCTAATAGGTAGACTTTCAATTTCCACAGAATGTGTATATCTATTGACGTTATAACAGCAAATAATATCAATAATTAATGGGAAATTTCAAACAAGAAACATGTTCTTTTGAGGTGTTTTCTCGATCCTGACAAAAAGTGCTGTTACTATTTGTTGTGGATACTCTTTTTTTTTATTACTGAGACGTCATACCACAGATATTGAAGAACAATAATGTTCGTGCAAGAGTTTGGTTAACCTCAAAAGAGAGGTTGCATGGAAGCGGTTTCATGTGTACTACATCAGAGTCCTCATATAGTTTCTTCATAGTTTGTGGTCCCCATACGAGGAAATGGGTTTCCTAGTTAAATATACACTGTGGTACGGAAATCTTACTATGTGTAAATCGAACTCGCACTTGGCTAGTTTTATTAGAACGATTTATGTCTGTGACCGCTGAGACAGCAGATGAGCAACGGTGGGATGAGTTTTCGTGACATACTTACTGTAAACATATTTTGTTGAACAATGAAAACATACCTACAGTACTACCACTTTTATAAGTTACACCGATGTACTTGCACAGAAATATGTTTTTTGCATGGCGCCAAAATATCCGTCTGCTATTGGCTGATGCGTTCGCGCCATGTCTGGAGTTCGCTACGACGCCGCGCCTTACAAGTGTTATGAGCTAGACAGCACGGGTTCTGTTGTTTTTGGATTTAAAATCTTATGTAGTAGCTTTAAGTTCGATATTTCACAGATATTTTAATTCGATTTGATACGACGGTAGGTTTTGGTATTCTGCGTCGCGGAACAAAGCTGATGCGACTTATAAAATTAGTGCTACTGTACTTTTCATTCCATTGTCGCCTTCCAAACTTAACCCAAATTTGCCAAAATGCAATATAAAATCATTAGTAGCTGATGTTAAAACTATCGTGAGTGTCAAGCCCTAAAGTCGAATTAATTTCCAAAGATTCGCTCATCACTGGAATTAAAAGTTGCCAATAATTTTTATAAGTATAAAATGTATATACCGTTCCATTTATACATATATACTTACTATACTAATTCTTAAAAGCCCAATCACATTTTACTGAGTACAGTCACTGATGAGGGGGATAGAGCAGTACGGTAGACACTATTGGCGATATATCCATTCGTGTCTAACTGCGGCATGGAAATATCTCTAATCGTATCTAACGTCTGTGGCAACCCTCTCGTCTGTCATTGAATAGGCTAGTTTTCTAAAAAAAATCTAATAAGTCTGTCAATTAGATGATCAAAAAAAATTGGATAGATATTTTTTCAATTGTCGATTAAACAAAAAATTATTAGGGTATAGCCTTTTAAAATTCCGTGTGACGTCATAGTTTATAACACTTTGCCAAAAATTGTTTAACCTAAAAAAACTTTAACGTCACGAGCCCCCACTCTTTAACTTTGACGAGCTTAATCTTTATCATTTATTGTTTAATCGACAATTTAAAAATACGTATTCAATATTTTTTGATCATCTAATTGATGAATAGGTACCGCGTGATTTAGAATCTCTAAACTATATTGAAATCAGAATCCAAAATGGAATACAAAATTGCAAGAAAAAGGTAAAAAATGAAAAAAACAACATTTACCTTCCATAGAACTTCGTCCAGCTGATTGGAGACTGTATGAGTAGCCTATTTTTTTTACAATTTTTAGCTCTTTTCTTCCATATCCATATTTCATTAGGGATTGTGATTCCAGGATTTCAATATAGTTCAGAGGTTCAAAATCACGCTGTATATTGATTACCTATTCAGTTAGTGTGATTGGGCTTTAAATCTTTATTTACAAGTCGTACGAATAACAATGCAATTTTCTTAGTGACTGGGTTGTAGGTGTCATGTACATTAAGTCTCTAAGTAGATAAAATTTACATCTTTCCAGGTCTCGGGCTATGATTGTTTTAAAATTTGTACTGCGATCTTTGCCATAAACTAAGAAACATATCTAGTTACGATATAAATGTAAGCATATTATAATTATAGAGGTGATAATCTTATATGTAGCTAATACTTAATTTTTCTTGTATGTACCTACTAACTATTGTTTAGTTTTCTTTTGTTTGAAAATGTTCACTTTTGTAGTCTAGGCCTAAACAAAGAATTTATTTGAAACCGCCTAGTCCGTGTATCTCTATTAATTTTTAAATGACGGAGACCAGGGGATGATATGTAGATTAGTTTAAGTATTTTTACTTAAATAATTATTACATTTAAAAATTATCAAGACTACGTTCACCTATCAAACAAAGTAACTTCTTTTTTTATTTTTTTAACCAGATATAACTTTTCAGGATTACAGATTATGTGATTTTAATTATATACAAGATATAATAAAAAGTATTTAACAACAAATCGATGTGGTTTGAGCCATTGTCCTAAATTTTGGATCTGTCCATCTCAGCCAGAGACTGAGTTCTGCTTACTATAAAGTTAACTGTACTTTAGAACTTAGTTACAAAGCTCTCGATAATTTTGTATGAAAGTTCACTTCACTAAGTATGTATGTTACTGTGACAATATGGCTTAGTTCAGGGTCAGTTAATTTTATCATACGATTATTTACATCTACTTTTTAAACTTAATTATGGCTATCTATAATATAACTATATTACTAATTCTTATCATGAGATTGATATGAAATATCTCAATTATTAAATATAATTTACTATGAATTATAATTTTTGCCACAACCTGATATGGATTAAAGGAACTACTTTAGTTTTCTTTTTATGTATTTTGTAACCTACCGTATCTTTAAAAAGTTTACATGCATGTTTGTCACATATTACCTATATCAATAATAATTGGATGTTTACGTAAGAAATCATAAATACATTGTTTAAAAAACTTCAAAACATAGTCTTGCGACCATATTATCATATCAACTGAATGATATTACATATCTTGTAAACATTCTTACTTGCAATATATAAGCATTTTATTATGTGTGCATTTGTTTATTGAGGACAAAAAAATATTTTTATTGTCTCAATACATACAATAAAAGTTGTTTTTTAACTTTTGTACTTCTGATTTGATGAAATTGTGTTATGTTGATATATTATTGTTATATGTGTATTACCTTATACATCGTGTTTGTTATTATGATTATAATAAAATCAAAATTATTTTAGAGGGACCATTTGTTAACTATATGATATACATTTTAATTCTATTTATGAAAATGCCCCAATTTTCAGAGGCCATATGGTGCATTCTTTGCCATATTTTCAATTTTTCTTTTTGATTGCTATTTTTATTTCTTGGGAATAATAAAATGTTTTTTTTATAATTGTAGTTCTTTTTCTATCTGTTCCCGTAATAATTATGTGAATTTCGACCTACGTGGCGCAGTGGTTACCACGCTCGCAACAATTATTACGCCAGCCTATCACATCACAACATGAATGCTATCAATAGTGAACCCCGGGCTCCGATGCTACCGGGAAAACACCCTCATGATGTTGAAAAATTGTAAATACTAGCGGTCCGCCCCGGCTTTGCACGGGTAGATATAGGTATTTAATCTATGGCCTATGTCAAGGACAAAACAGGGATAATGTAGGATTCTAATAATTTGACGTGAAAAAGTGCCTGAAAAGGCCTATTTTCTGAATAAATCTTTGAATCTTTGGTGGAAGAATTTTTCCAATCGGTCCAGTAGTTTCGGAGCCTATTCAATGGAAATAAATAAACAATCAAATATTTCCTCTTTAAAATATTTGTGTTACTTAATGGCAAAATAGAATATGATCTGGAATAATCCCATTGATAAAAACAGAATATTAATTACTTGCTAAATTTATTAAATTATCAGATAAACATTCAATAACATTGTTGGGCATAAGGTTCAGTATTCACTCTCCCATTTTTCGCGCTCCTCCCTCTCTTTCTTCACCTGGTTTACAATAGGGGTCAGGTACAATGTGTCCTCTTCTAACTTGGTCCACTCCTCTTTAGGCAGGACGGTCTTTTGTAAGGAGAGTTGCATAGCACGGACGAGGCGGAAGTTACGCTCGTCTACAACGTAGTCAGGCAGTCTGCGGATAGCTTCCTGAACATCTTCAGTTTCATGCAGTAAGTCGTCACGAAGCAGACCTGTACAGTAAAAATTATACGCAACAATTATTATGAGAACCTAAATGTAATGTAAACATGGTGACCTATTTCTTGGAATTTTTTATCCCCCTTCCCTACCTCCTAGTGACATTGAATGGATAACAGGCAAGTAAATTGCGCAAGCCAAAAAATATCGTGTGATGCTGTGCAGCAACACCTCCATATTATTTTTATAATGATATAATATTTTTATATCATTTAATATAAAAATAATAAGAAAACAACTTTTTATTTCTAAACTAAAACAATAGATTTACCACTGCTGTTAGGTTAGTAGTTTGTTTTTTTTTTCTTATTTCTAGGTTAGTATATTAATTTTTAGAATTAGAACTGTGCTTCTAGTTCAGATTCCATCCAGGTAAAAGCCTCCTCGAACGCCTTCCAGTCCTCTCTATTTTTTTGCTTCCTGACTCCAGTTTTTTCCAGCTATTTTTACTATATCGTTTCTCCATCGCTTTCTTTGTCTACCTCTGTTCCTTTTCCCTGGGGCCCCGTACATTGTGTTATTTTCAGTGTCCATCTTGCGTCAGTATAGCGAGCGATATGACCTGCCCATCGCCATTTAATTTTCAAAGCAAATTCAAGAGCATCTGCTAGTTTTATTTTGCGTCGAATGTCTTTGTTGTTTACTTTTTGTATCTTTCTTAGCCCTAAGATGCTCCTTTCCATCGCATGTTGTGTTGAGTGTAGCCTGTTTTGTACCTTGGTAGTATACACCCACATTTAGACTTGCATAATTGAGGCATGTTTCCATTACAGTTTTTTCAGATCGATGTTGTAGGTTCCGTTTAGTATTTCTTTATGTTACCAGTATTTTTTCCAGGAATTACTGATTTTTCTTTCTATCTCTTCTTTACTGCAGTCAGAGTTAAATGAAATTTTCTTCCCAAGGTAAATGTAGACTTTCACATAATCTATTAGTCAAAGCATAGTTAGAAAAAAGGGCTATGTCATCAGCAAAGCACAAATTTGGTTTAAATATTCATCACGGATCCAAATGTCATTTGTTTGCCAGTAAATTTTATTAAATATGTTTTTCTGGAACCGTTATGAACAATTTGGGTGAGAAAGGGTCTCCTTGATGTTTAACTCTCTATTTTAATTTCGTCGCCCTTGCTTTCTAAAGGTATTATGTTTGTGCTCTTTGAGTAGATACTATGGATGATATATATGGACAATATAAATATATACGGACAAATCACTGGGGATTGAACCCGGTCACTCCGTGTCGCAGGCAGGCGTGTTAACTGCTGTGCTACAGAGCTAGTAAAATTTTTATTGTGTACATATAAATATGATGTATACATTGATTCCTTACACACACGAAAAACAAACAACCAATTGATTCCTTTACAATTAAATTTTAATATTCAAGAATCAGAAACTCCACACAAAAAGAATGAGACCACTTCTTTTTGTGTGGAGTTTCTGATTCTTGAATATAGGAATAGTAGTTATTTTGACAGACTGATTTGTTGGTTTGAAGGACAATGATGTTTACCCTAACATCCTGTGTACTGTTTGTATACATATAGGTAACACTGTTAATATATATATATCACAAAAAAACATTTGGTGGCATTGCTGCAGAGTATCACACTAATTGTGTAGCTTTTACTTGAATCTTTGTGTCAGAATAAAATAAATTATATATATGTTGCAGTGTGTCAATATGATGCATTACAAATGGTTTTTTCTTTCTATTGCACATATAAAGTGCCCGTGCTTCTGGCTTGTAACTTGCTCCCACACTTTTGCAGTAACAAATAGTTGTACAAAACAGGAAAAGGGAAATATTTATATAATAAGCTTGTGTTCTGACTATGGTGCTTTTTAACCCTTTCACTGCGAGACTTATAAACCATAGTGGAATAAAAAAGCCTTGTCGAAAATATATGACACTCGTGAAATGGGCAAGAAAATGTTTATTGAGTTACGACATTCGCAGTGAAAGGGTTATCATTAATTAATTTCTAATAAATTAGCATCAGGTTAGCAGAACATTAAATGCAGATGAAATTGAAATCCAATACAGGTGCCCCATAACCTAGTAAATATTATGATCAATTTTGATGATAAGGGATAAGTTGGTATTGGAACTTGTACTTATATTTAATTGCTAAGAAATTAGCATCAAGTTAGCACATTCCGTTAAGAGCACAGATTCCGTACAGAGCAGTGCAGATAAAATTTACACCCAATAGAGGTGTCCTGGAACCAAGTAAATATTATGATCGATTTTGATGATAACAGATAAGTTGGTATAGGAACTTGTACTGGATAATTTATATACAAAAGCATACCGTATCTGTTAAAGCCTGCAAGGTTGTAAGCCCATTTCTTCATGTTGTCTGAAATGTAGGAAACATGGGTTATATAACTCAGTATGATATTGACATTATAATTTAAGATTGATTGATTATCACTAGATTATACTTACTAAAAGCAACAGCAGTAGTTCGGAGTGCCATTTTTTGATGGATTTATTAGGAATCACAATTATTTCCTTCTGAGAGAAACGATTTAAGTTTCGATTTTTACAGCTAATGTCATCATTCATACGGCTTGTCAGTGACGGACGGCTGTCTCAACGTGAGATTAAGAAATGTCAATCATCCTTTTTTTTTGCAAAGACTACATTGGTTCTTCCGTACTGCCAAATACTGCAAACTCCCTTTACCCGGAGTCAAAGAATTAAAAGGGAGGGTTATGTTCTGTCTTGCAAAATTGTAGTAAGTACCTACTTAAACAGGTAGGTGTCACCCACCCTATGATTATGAATATCGTTATTTATATTTTTCTGAAGTTTAGTCCTTACTCCTACCTAAGCAACAGTGTACTGTTGCTTAGGTAGGAGTTAGGACTAGGTGGGGGGGGAGACCTACGTTATATACAATTTAACGTAGGTCTCCCCCCATCCATATCTCAATAGTTCAAATATAAGAATGTCAAATCGTCAAAGAACCTACAGGGTTCTTAATTTGTCCGGTTATCTTCGGTTTTATCACTCGTAAAATAATGAAATCGTTCCTGATTGATCGGCAGGACCTTTTCGGACAGGACCACGGGCCACAAGCCCGTGGTCTCGTATTCGATTTCGTTGTTAGTTATTGTACAATACATTTTGCCATTTGTATATAGGAACCCAGCGTGTCATTTCTCGGGGGTGTGAGACAGAGAAAGATTGGAGATATAGGCGGGGTGCTATCTGTGAACGGGCGTTCACAACTATCAGATTTAATGAAGACGTATAAATATCCATATAAAAATCGGTAGTTTTAACTAAGTCTTTATGATTATGTTAGCAGGGCTTCACTGCACAAACTGTAATGTTTATAAGAATACAAATTAAATTTCACTATGTTATTTACTCCGTGAGAGGCGTCAGCTCAGTTCAATTGTGGTAGAGCCACGCTACCGGCAAAATTCATTTTTGCTAGTGGCATGGTTGTTTGTTAGCCGTGTGGTATCCGGCAGAGTAGAATAGGACCACTCCAAGTCTTCCCGTGGATGTCGTAGAAGGCGACTTAGGAAATACAAGCTAAACAAAGCTTATAAACATCTAAGACACCTCTCCAACCCGTCTGGCCAGCGTGGAGAGTGTGGGCCAAGTCCTCTGGCTGCTCTGGCCAAGTATGGCCCTAGTAGTACAGAGAGGGTCGTGCTCCTGTAGTGGAGACTAAAAAGGACCTGATGATGATGATGATGATGAGTGGCATGAATGGGCCGGCTCGTCCGGGGAAGTACCACACTCTCACAGAAAAACGTTTATGTAGAAACTTTACCGCTTCTATGCTTCGGTGAGTGAGAGAGCCGGAGGCCCATCCTTCCCCCATGTCCTTTCCCCGACTCCTTGAAAGGCCGGCACTCAGAACAATAACTAAAGCAAAAATACCGTGTCAACTATCTGTTTTCAGTTTCTATTTTTATGCGGCTTCTATGTATATTATTCTTCTGAGGGCCGGCAACGCTCCTGTTACACCCTGGTGTTGCATTGCAGTAGTCCATGGGCAGCGCTGGTTGCTTACCTTTAGGTGAATCGCTTGCTCGTTTGCCGTCCTATATGATAAAAAAAAAGCTGTGCGCTGCGGATAAAGCCTACATATCCGTGTTTTAATTGTATTAGAAAGGAAGATGCCTCAAGTAATCCGCTGTTTCTAGAGAATTTTGTACTTCTTTGAATAAAATAAAGAACATTTACAGTTAATTGACAACATACTACAAACCGGAAGTAATGTTTTTTATTTATGCAATCGAAAGTACCTTAAATATAAATAATTCCAGAATTTATTCAATTTTTTTTATCCAAAATTCAATATTTTATGAATTTTTGAGGTCTCCAAATGTACGATTTATAAGCAACTAGCTTTCGCCCGCGGCTCCGCCCGCGTCAATGTCGATCCCTCGGGAATAGTACTTTTTCCCGGGATAAAAGGTAGCTTATGTCCTTCTCCGTACTCCAGAAAACTTGTATGCAAAATTTCACGATGATCGGTTCAGTAGTTACGGCGTGAAAGCGTAACAAACAAACAAACAAACAAACAAATAAACAAACAAACAAACTCACTTTCGCATTTATAATATTAGTAAGGATAAGGATATTCCCATGCTTCATCACATAACAATGTCAATGTTGTCAATCTGTCAAAAAGTGATGACGTTGACTGCCAAGTCTTATGAGTTGCCAGGTTGGGGAATATTTTCCCCTAAATTTGGAAGTGTACATGGACTGCTTTTTTTTTGTGATACTACTTAGCTCTATTGTTGTAAAATTTATTTTACTATTGAATACCTACCTCTACTATTTGCCATATTGAGGGTTTTCTGAAATATCGCTAACCAGGTGGCAGCACTGAGAGGTTCAGTTCAGACAACTGTCAAAAGTATACATACGACACATAACGGCCTCCAGCTCCAGCTGCAGCGGCAGCAGCACCAGAAGCTGCTGCTGCTGTTCATTTCTGGGCATGCTGCGGTCGTTCATCGATTTATAAGATGTTATAATATCACGTATGTGATATGATGTACGTATGTGATGTATGTGAATCATATCACTCTATCAGTGGTTAAGGTGTTTGCCTATAGACCCGGACCCGGGAGTGGTGGGTTCGATTCCCACGGGAAGCATACTTTGTATAGTTGTTTCCAGTTTGGTTAGGACATTGCAGGCTTGAATCACCTGATTGTCTGATAATAAAGATGATTCCGTGCTTCGGAAGGCACGTTAAGCCGTTGGTCTTGGCTGCCAGCTGGTATTCGTTAAAGGAACCACGTCAGAGGCCGAGAGGCGGTTACGAAGAACTCTGACACAGGGGTGTGCATGGTCGATTGACCGTGACACCAACTCGAAATGAAATATCACGTCAAAAATACAGTGCCAAATATGTAGATTACAGCAACATTGAAGTTAAATGTTACTTACGTGAATGTGAAACTAACAACCATCAAATGCCAGTGCAAGAAGATTTTAATGGAAAATTGATCGAAGTTAAAAATATACAGTTTAATCAAATAAAAGCAGCATAAACTTGAATAAAAGTTTTTATTTCCCTTCCATCTGGTTATCTTTCTATATATATTCTTTGATTATAATACATTAACATATTGGTATATTTTTTGCTATTATTGATAGCATAAACTATTAGGCCCTCAAACTTCGCTCAGAAGCAATTGGCGTAATTTATTCATTCGGCAGGCAACCACCAGCCCGCTAAGTAAATCTCACTTCAACAAACACACCAAGTGAATTTATTATAGTGCAGTATCAAAAATAAGACGGTCCTTGTACGCTGTACGAATTTCGGGAAATGTATTCCCCAACCTGGCAACTCATAAGACTTGGCTGTCAACGTCATCATTATTTGACAGATTGACAATGACATTGACATTGTCATGTGGTTAAGCATGGGAATATTGCTTTATAAATCCTACATTTGGGATTTTTTTCAAAAATTCCTAAAAAATTGAATTTTGGACATAAAATTTTTAAAAATTCTGGATGTATTTACGTTTATGATACTTTCGATTGCGTAAATAAAAACCATCACTTCCTGTCTGAAGCATGTTGTGAATTTTTGAAAAAAAAAAAAAACGTAATGTATGATTCATAAAATTGCGATTGCTACCCAAAGGGCTTTATTGAAAATTATGAAGTATTCATTAGTCAGATCATCCATAAATAAATAAAATAAATATATACGGACAAATAACACAGATTGAGCTAGCCCCAAAGTAAGTTCGAGACTTGTGTTATGGGCTCAGAACAATAACTAAAGCATAGAAACCGTGTTAAAATAACAACAAAATACAATATTCTACACTGTTTTTACTTATGGCATTGTTAAAGCATCAGAAAGAGATGCATATACAATGCCATTTGCGTAAATGTGCAGGTTGTCCTGGGGTACTGATGTGATCAGGGTTGTACTATATCGATGAAATATATTTATCGACTAAATGTTTCGTCCTAAGAAAGTCATAAATGTACTCTACTCTGATTGTATCGATTCGTTAAATGAGTACGATTCATAAGAAAAAAAACAACTAGTTGCACTCCAGGAGTGCCGGCAGAAGTGAAAACTCGCCTTTGCGGCATACTCAGGTCCGTGTCCTTCTTACGAATTTTCGATCAATTCACGTGTCCTGACGCGAGTTTTCTATTTTACCCATCCCAAAAAGTGCACAAAGCCGCTAAAGAGGCTTTTACTTTAAAAGTTACGTCAAGATACACCTAAATAACTCCTAATCGCATGGCGCCGCTTGGCTTCATCTGATAAATAGGTAAAAAAAAAATCCATACATTACCCACCGCGCGTCTACTGTCTACTGCTGGTCATTAGGCCTTACCCAGTATTGGTCGAACGGCAGAATACCTAATATGATGTCAATCATATTTTCGATTATTTCGAAATTCAAACAGTGCCTACTTACCTACCTTACCTATGAATGCGCAAAAAACCCAATGCATTCGATTTACAGTCCCCAATGTGAGGCAGTCCAACGTTGACATACTAGTTGAAGGTAAAATAGACTTTGTAAATGATACCACCTTCTTAGGAATCACAATAGACTCTAAATTGCAATGGGGCGCTCATGTATCAAAAGGTAATATAAGGTCAGATATATTTTTCACTTGATCAATGGGCCATTCAGCATATTCCAAAACCATCTAAAGCTTTTCCCAGCTAGCTTTGAGGAACAGTCAGTAAAGGAAACATAATCAGGTAGGTAAAGAGAAACACATAATTCCAAGTGATATTTTTTATTTTATAAAACTTTTACACTAGGGTAAAAAAGTGCCAGTGTGTTATTTGTGAAAAATTCACAGTGTTGGATATAGAAAAACAAGAGGTGAAGAAAAACAAGAGATTACTTTACCCACTTTCATTACTGTCCAAAATAAAATGTTTTTCATAATTTTAAATATAAATAATAAAACCGTTTCCGTAAACTTTCTTATTACCATTGATTTATAATTCGGCAAATATAAATGTAGGTAAAGCATCGTGTTTCAATCGCTTCCATTTAATTTTATATTCGAAATTAATGTATCGGCACGGCAGTAAAATATTTTGAACAAATTCGAGTATGTATGACATTTTATGTCCAATATGTCGCTTGAAAGTTCCTCGGATCCACACCTTTTTATCCTTTTACTTCAGGGAGCTGCAATAAAATTTCAACAATAATTTTCTTCATATTAGTAAAAATCGATTCTTTTTAGGGTTCCGTACCCAAAGGATAAAAACAGGACCCTACTAATATGACTCCGATATCCATCTGTCTGTCACCAGGCTGTATCTCATGAACCGTGATAGTGAGACAGTTGAAATATTACAAACAAAAATTTCGGGCGTTTTTATAGCTTACGCCCACGGCTCCGCTCGCGTTAATGTCTATCCCCGATAACAGTACCTTATTCTGAGATGTAATTTATGTCTATGTTCTTTTCCGTACTCCAGAGATCGTGCAATGGTGATGATGATGATGCAAAATTTCATGATGATCGGTTCAGAAGTTACGGCGTGGAAGCGTAACAAACAAACTCACTTTCACATTTATAATATTATATGTAAGGATGGTACGGAACCCTTCGTGCGCGAGTCCGACTCACACTTTGCTGGTTGTTTAATTACCATGATGGTTCAATTTGTTACATTACTATTGCATGGCTCAACACTAACAAAAATATCCCTGATAGCAAGACCGTCATAAAAAATATCGATATACTCGTAGATACGTGATTTTACCACATCACTAGCAAAAAAACTAACCTAATTTGAAATAAGGAAAAAACGATAATTTTAAGCAAAATACCTATAAAAGTTGTCATTTATACAATACGTTATATAATTGACAATATTATTGTTGTATTTTGAGGTATTTTGGGTTTTAATTATGCACTTTTAACTGAAAAACTTACCGAAGAAAATTATGTTTTACAGAATTTATTTCTGTTCGTCCTGAATGGGATTTACATCGCTCCATTGCACAAGACATTGTTTAGTATAATGGTCATTTGATAACGCACCAACCCAACACCGGTTAATACTTTTTTCCGTGAGAATTTTAGCACAATCCTATATTTAATTTGCAGACATCACAATTCCGCCGCAATGTTTTTGTCGATATATAACCCGATCAAATCGGCAAGATGCTAATATTACAGACGTTGAACTGTAATAAGTTATTTTGAATTTAGTCGGATTTAATTGGAGTCCAATGGAGTCCATTGACATTTCAAGTCGGGACAACCATGAAAATAATAGAAACTGACTGAAGTTTTTGTCTCATTCTGTCATAAGCGAAAGCTCATAAGAAAAATACAGTGTCAACTATCTGTTTTCAGTTTCTATTTTTATGCGGCTTCTATGTATATTATTCTTCTGAGGTTATGGGACACTAACTCAACGATACTATATTTTTATAACAAATACATATATAGATACACATCCAAGACCCAGGCCAATCAGAAAAAGATCGTTTTCCATCTTGACCTGGCCGGGGATCGAACCCGGGCACTCTCGTGTCGCAGGCTGGCGTGTTGTGTTGACCGCTGCGCCACGGAGCTAGTCTATCCATAGGAATTTTAAATTGCACGTCAGAGACGACTTGCATCACGCGTCCCTTCTTAACTTACCTAGTTTGCTTTAGGTGCTTTAGGGATAAACCTTTCCTGGGTATGGGTATGTTATTCTGCTATTCGGGTGGAGATAAATCAAAGATACTTAAAATCGCCCAGCAGTCCAGCCGTTTTTGAAACATACAGTGTGTAAATTTACCCTCGACATTCCCTGAAAGGAATGACTCAGCCCAGCAATATGAACAGCTTCCTTTATTTTAGATATAGGAAGTTAGAGGTACATGTACTTATTGATATCTATCTATAATATAACATTTAAAGGCTATAATTTACGCGGCCTGTTTCGCGGGAAAACGGCTAGTATGTTGTATAAATAAATCAAACTTTATAATGCATGCTCTTCCATGCTGGTCTGGGAGAAAAGAAAAAACGTAGAATGTACCAGGTGCTTCTCTTCCTGCGTAGATCGTAAAAGCCGAACGAGGGAACGGGCAAAATTTCGTGGAATCATGTTTATAGGCGATGCGGCTAGTAACCCATCACTATTTATATTCCGCTTTTCACCTGATGCCCACCAACAAGCTAAACGTGGCTTTCGGGTCATAAAAACTTAGGCTCTGTCTACCCTGTGATACTATGTGATCTGTGATACTATGTATGTAAACGCTATAATATTTAAAATAGTATAAGAATTTTATTTTTTAGAATTAATCTGGAAACTGAATGAATATCCTTCATCAACTCAACTCCTCGTCCACGAGTTTTTTTTTGGAAGGACTATGTAGCTAGCTCCAAGTGAGCTTTCGCTACTTCACCGGGCGTTACTGAATGAATATCCTTCATCAACTCAACTCCTCGTCCACGAGTGTCCAAACTTCTTTTTTGTACCATATTTAATCCTATGACAACTGTCACTGTCAATGTCATTCAACTATCGAGAAATGTCATGTCGGTCGCACACTACACTATCAATCATGGTGGTCCTATGGGATTTTGACAAAGTAAATTGCTATTTTGATAAAATCCAGTAGATAAATATCTAAAATGGGACACCGTATGTGGCAGGTAATTTAATTATTTATGTTTTTACAATATCTACCCAAATTATTTTAACTTGCGGTGATTGATGGCTGACAACTATCGCTACTTTTTACCCGGAACATTTGTGATTTTCCTGTTGTCTGTACTTCGCAGTATTATTCAAACACCTAGTTAATGAGTAATGGAATAAAGATTATTATGTTTTAAAAAGATTGTCCCATTTAAATTTCCATTATCAACTAGATACGTATCACTAGGTAGGTCCTAATCTTACTTTTGAATATAGTTGTCATATGCGTGTCTCCTTCGTGTTTCTTATCTGTTTGCTTGTGGTGAACCTAATGCCCTCACTCGCTCGGCCGCCTCGTTCCCGTGCCCGCTTATCACTATCAGTATGAATAAAATGAGAGACGGTTTGTTCACTTCATTAGATACTGTCGCGGTTTCACGTACGAACTACGTCTTCACGTTCTCTGAATTATTCAAAGTTCAATATTTTACTGTGTTAATTCCAACAATTTAATTATTGCTTCTTTACATATTAACTTTGTGTTATAGTAACTGTTTTGTGATTTTTCTCTTTATCCTGCATCCAAGAGGAGGAATGCAAAGTGACTGTCGAGACTGTTTGGGAATTCGTTTTCGAATTAATACCCTGCACCAAACCTGGAAGTGGCTGCACCAGACAATCGCCCTTCACGAGTACCTGATCTCCCTTTCAGCGGCTGACACGGATGCCTGTTGCCCTATGCATTAGATTGTTTTAATTTGGACTATAAGTAAAAAACTAAGTTTATAATAAGAACTTTATTGATGTGAATATTTACGCTTAAAATATTGATTTTAGAACATTCATACAGAAAAGTATCCGTTTAAGTTTATATATTTAAAAGAAGAAAAATAAGTAAAAGAATTATAATGGCACCAACAATTATGAGAGGATTTGCACTGAGCGGTGTAGTGATGGCTCTCACAAGAAGGGCTAGCTCTCGTAGCCTGGCTACCAGCACCAAGAATGTGGCAGCTAAGAAGAAGGAGAATGAACTGCCGCCTGAAGGGGAGGTCACCAAGTCCGTGTTCATGTCTCAGTCAACTGACATTTACACTAATCTGGCTCTGGAAGATTGGATGTACCGTAACATGGACTTCAGCCGTCATCATGTTATGATGGTTTGGAGAAATGAGCCTTGTGTCGTCATTGGAAGACATCAGAATCCATGGCTTGAATCAAATGTACCTCTTCTCTCTGAGAAGGAAATAGCTCTTGCTCGCCGCAACAGTGGCGGTGGTGCTGTATACCATGATCGTGGGAACCTGAACATCACTTTCTTCACACCTCGTGAGAGGTATGACAGGAAGTATAACTTGGAACTGGTCAAGAGGGCTCTATACAGGGAATTTGGAATCAAGTCCCTTATCAACGAGCGACAGGACATTGTTGTGCGAGACAAATATAAAGTATCCTTTTCACAAAAATATTAATATATTTTATAATATTCTTCTTTTTAAGTTTTCAGCAGCATATTATAAAAATTACTTAAAATAATGTAGTTGAAACATTTCTCTTAATTTTTTATCTATTGATTTGTCCCTGGTTCACATGGGTCAATATCATCCTCATGATAATGAGATGTGATTTAAACTTTCGTGATATATGTTCACATTTTAGATAAAATCAGTGGACAAACAGACAGTGGAGAAAAGTTTCAATCCATGTATAAAAATAAATAAATTTCCTTAATGTAACATGCTAAGATTTCCGGAACAGCCGCCAAGCTTGGCCGCCTCACAGGGTACCACCACTGCACTCTTCTAGTCAATGCCAACAAGGCAGATCTCAGCAAAGCCCTTGCAAAACGTGAGGTGAGTACAAACTCCAAACATGAAAGATAATACTGTTTTTATGCTTTATTTCCTTCTAGTATTAATTATTTCTTATACGTTATTTTACATCTTACCAATCACATATTACAGTGTACAATGGCGATGGCCATAGAACTTCCTTTGATTTGGGGTATAAACTTAAGACTGTAATTATATTTATACATCAGTCATTTTTTACTGTCACAGGTAAATTTATGTGAAGCTTATGCAGGTCTACAAACATTAACTGATCCCTATATGCATTTTTTTATATTACTCAAGCATCGTTTCCAGAAGTCCATAACTTCTAGTTGAAGGCCTTATCTCAATGTTTTCCTAACTGCTATATGCGCATTACATATTTTTATTACATTTGACCCCAATATTCAGTCCTTATCTATCCATCAACATTTAGTTGTCACAACTTTTGTTTAATTAGCTCTTCGTATTCTTTTCACTATTACAATGTATCTGCATAGTGACCCTTGAAGGGAGTTTTTACATATTCAGTTATGGCAGAGGTCAAGCCGCATTATATTTTGATGACTCATTGTTGTCACCGACAAACAAAGCTTTATTGAAATGCTATTTGTTGCACTCCATCATAAATGCACACGTGTTTAAAGCAATTTACATTTCTTTTAAGATGATTACTTAACCTCTTTTGCTTTCTTACTCTCTCATGTAGTTTAGCTTTCTTATTAACCTTCTGTATTATATCTCAGTTCTTGTTGTGTTAACTTAGTTTTTTGGGTGGTTGGTGTGCCACTAATTCCTCCTCCACACCAAGAAGTTAAGGGCGTTTGTAATTATCTAGCATGGCATACAGACGAACGCGACGGCGTCGACGCCTTCGCCGGTGCTGAACCTGACGGAGCTCAGCAGCCGCCTGACGGTGGACAGCCTGCAGACCGCCATCGGCTACGAGTACCTGCGCACGCCCGCTGTCAGCCTGCACGACGGAGGACAGGACCAGATCTCCAAGCAGAGAGGATTCCAGTTCATCAATCCCACTGACGAGTGGTTCCCTGGTCAGTTGTTTCTCCATTTTATATTTTACTTTTTAAGTAACATACATAGCTACTATCACGTCTTTTTCCCTTGCGGGGTAGACAGAGCCCAGGTCCCTAAGACCATAAAGCCATGTTTAGCATATTAGTGGGCATTAGGTGGGAAACGGAATAAAAGTAGTAATGGGTTGCTAGCCCCATCGCCTACTAATATGATTCCTCAGATTCTCGCCCATTCCCTCGATTGGCTTTTACGATCTGCGCGGGAAGAGAAGCAGCTGGTACATTCTACGTTTTTTCTCTTCTCCCAGGCCAGCATTGAAGGGTTTTAAAGTAAAAGTAGTAAATTATACTTTTATGCTCTACTGTATCGTAAATATCTGCCATTGTCTGACGAGGCTTTGAATTCACTTCCGTGATCTAATAGCTGTCTTCTGTTTGTTTTGTTATTGTCAACTTGTTAAGCATTTAGATAACATTGTTTACTTATCTGTTGATTTTGTCGGCAGGTATTGCGGAACTCAAAAACGAGCTCCAAACCTGGGACTGGTGTTTCGGTAAGACGCCCGACTTCACCGTGAGTCGCACTTTCCCCGTGCCATCCGAGCTACTCGCTCCATCCAATGTGTACTCGGCTTCACAAGAACTGATAATTAACATGACAGTTGTCAAGGGACTGATCGACGACGTCACTCTGAGCATTCCACCAGGACTCGTTGAGTCCGGATTCCACGGGGAAGCCTCGGTCATCACTCATCTCAAAGGAAAGAGGTTCACTTCTGAAGCCCTCAGTGCTCTCCAAGAGGCCATGTTGACGCGTCATTTGGGTACCGATGACAGGAAATTGGATGACAAGGAACAGTTTGTCGCTAAGTGTTTCGACCAAGTGGTCAACACTGTCTAAGTGTGCTTAACATCATTAGGTAACTATTAAAATAACTAAAAATTGTGTATATAATTAAATAAGTTTCAGTGTAGTGCTCTGTGGTTATAAATAGTTATCGATTGTAACATTTTAAATTAAATGTATATGATACCAGTTTAGTCAGTACAAATCAGATGTTTATACCAAAATTATATATTTTTGTAATATTTAGATGTAATGTTAATCTAGTATATTGAAATCGTGTTGTCCTGTGTGTATACATAATGGCTTCCTGTGCTTCTCTTTCTCACTTCTTGTTTGTTATTAATTTTCCGTCTGCTTTGTTACACTGTGTTCTTTTAGTTTAGTGTTGTATTTATTAATTAGTAAGGGCTCTGTTGGATAGTGCATTAGTTGATCTCATCGGCGCACTTGGTGTAGTATGACCACCAGTTTTCACACGCCCGTAACGCCACTATTGTGCAGAACCCTTACAGATATTCACGCGAGGCGCACCTTTGTGCTGACGTTACAAGAATGCATCATATCATTTGTTTTAATTAATTAAATTATATTTTTTAACTGGATTAACGTACCCATGTAATGTTATGTGTCAAGCATTTTTAGTATAGCGTTGTAATTGTAACATTATATCGTTGCCCTTTAACTTAATAATCGGACAGCCATTTCATAACCACACTTCGTATTGTAAGATCTGCCCGAAGCGGGAACTTTTTTGTATGAAATGGAATTATTTTTAGTTAGTGTAATGATAGAATAATGTGTTGTACCTTGTCGCCACTGATTGTAATATCAGTTGTAGATTTATAATAATTTGCATAATGTTAGATAATTTTTGTCATCTACCGTTAATTAGTACATATAATTTTCGTGTATGGGATTATCTTTGTAAACTGAACAACAATTACTTTTTATCTTGTGTAAAATAATTATAAAAATAAATCTACATGACATTTACATAATTCTATTTTATTTATAGTTTGAACCTTGTACTTGTCGGTGATCCTCTAAAATATTTCCAATCAATTATGAGATTAAAGGTGTGGGCTGTCACTCATTAGTAACTTTGTGTAGTTGGTATTGATTTATGATAAGAACTTAATGAGCAGAAAATATGGAAGCGAAGGCGTCAGTAAAGTCGGGTGCCGCATGCCGGCCGTGGGCCGTATGCATACAAATCAATGGCGGATTAGTGGAAGCATGCGCACTTGTCCTCGCACAACAAAACCAGCTCTTCCTCTCGCTTTTGAAGAGGGCCGGTGGTGGTCGCAGCCGCGCCGAGCCAGTCTGTGGCCGAGCACTGCGGCGCGCGCGCACCCGCCGCCATATTGAATTTACACGCGCGTTGCTATGACAACCGCGTAAACAACTCCAGTTTATTGAAACCGTTCGTAATTTGGGACACCGGACTTATAGTGTAGTGACCAAGTTTTGCATGCTTTTGATAAGTTTAATCGTATAAAGTAAGTATGTGGCTAAGCTCCACTTATCATAATTATCATAGTAAATATAAGGTTTATCATGATAACACGTATTATCTAAAATATGTTTTTATTTTAGCACAGACGGATTAATAATTTTCATTTGAGATACTAATCGATTTAAAGATATTTTTTAATCTACCTATCTATAGGCAGTATATAATTGAATATTTGTTTATTTTGTACAGATAAGTACCTACACGTGTAAGAACTTATTTTTAACTGAAAAGGCTGCGGGCCCTTCTAGATGAAAAATTTGAAGAAAGTAATAATAAATGTGTGTATGCAAGAAAATGGCGCCGATCCGGAAGCCTGCTAGCTGGGGGCTTCCCTAAGCTCATTAACTTGATGTACTTGATTGATGCACTTCTATCTGAGCGTTTTGTTGGTTGCATCATCAGCTGTGATGCATTTCTTAACTTCTTAAATCTTTTAGCTTTATCCTTACTAAGTATATTTTACTTTCTTATAATGTTACGAGTATAAACGCGAAAGTTTGTGAGTTGGATGTTTAGATGTATGGATGTTTGTTTCTTTTTCACGCCAAAATGACTGAACGGACTTTGACGAATATTTTGCACACAGATAGGTTTTTACCTGTTTTATCACATAGGTTACCTTTCATGGAAAACGGAATCAAAACAGTAACGAGTTGCTAGTCGCATCGCCTATTGACATGATAGCGCAGATTGAAGCCCAATCCCTCGATTGGCTTTTACGATCTGTGTGGGTAGAGAAGTAGCTGGCAATTCTACGTTTATCTCTTTTCACAATGGTGGTAGTGTTAGTGTGTGTTCGATCCGTAAAGGGCCTTCAAATTAAGTACTATTGTAAGTATAAGTTAACAGGTTTTGTACTTTTATGTCCCATGAATTCAAACAATAATTAATTGATTGAATAGAAGCTTCGTCTAACAGCCATTTTTTTAAATTTGGTTCGAAATTATTGAAAGGTTAACCCAAAAGCTGTATTTCGACGTAAAAACAGAAAATACATACCTTATTAATTTTAGTTTAATGTAGTAGCAGTCATTTCCTGAAGCCCGTTCCGCTTAGAAATCGCACATCCTTCCGACGCAACGAACCGACACATTGAGTGTGTTCATCGGCTATGTAAACATTATGATTAAGTTGCAAGGTCCCACTTATTCATAACTTACATAAGCAACTATAATTATAAAAGTAAAATTATATAAGGTCAATTTAAAATAATCGCAAATATTTTAAAGGCACCCGTATACCTACCTACTCGAAAAATTCTTAAGAAGCAAAATAAAAAAAATTTACACGCTAGTTTTCGAGATATCAATAACAAAAAACAACCTGTGTAAAAAAACCGGCCAAGTGCGAGTCGGACTCGCGCAAAAAAAAGGTTTTCGTACCATTATCTAGGAATAGGTAATACCTAAGTTATTAAAAATATTTTTACTATATGATGAAACTAAATGATGCTTTTCGCAATTATTCGTTTATCTGTGCTGGACGTTACTTCGCACCAAATTTCAAGATACTGAGTTCACGGGAAGTACCCTGTAGGTTTTGAATCCCTTGCGAATGTCGAAAATTTATGTCATAAACGGCTGTATTTTTTGATTGCGATGGCTTAGAAGTTAGATTTTTTCACAGCTCTAAGTGACAGTAACCCTGAGTATTTGATATGAATTTTAGCTTGATACCTCCACGCGTTCCTGAGAAAAAGGGTCTTGACAGACAGACAGACGGACAACAAAGTGGGTTACGTTTTTTCCTTTTGAGGTACGGCACCCTAAAAATACTTTCTTCGCCAACAACTTTTTACTTTTATCTACTATGGATACTAACTCTGACGTCTGTACGTCGTCTGGACGTCTTACGTCGATAACCAATATATTTTGTATATCTCTTCCTCTTTGTTCTTCTCCAACTATTGGAGTGGGTACGTGGGGTCGGCACAGCACGTCAATCTCTTCCATTTTCCTCTGTCGCTTGTCACGTTTTCTGATATACCCTTCCTATTCACATCCTGTTTGACGCACTTATCCAACGTTTCTTTGGTCTTCTACTACTTTGACGTCCCTCAGTTTGCATACTTATAATCCTCTTAGTAACATGATTTTCTTCCCTCCGCTTAAAATGTCCAAAACAGCTCAACCTATTGCTCTTTAATTTAAATAAAATATTTATTCGGTATAAAATAAAAAAACTGGCGTGTCGATATCTTAAAGTTTGCTACTAAAGCATTTCTTTGACCTATGAGACCCAGGCCTTAAAATATTTGCGCTTAATTTAAATGGACCTTGTATTACGCCGATTAAGGGAAGGACGGAAATTTACCGATTGTTCATGTACCTACTTATATCACCTATTCGCCTAGATATAGGTACCTGATTCCTTTTTTTTTTTTGTTCCTTTCATCTAAAGTCGTAATATTGTACATTATGGCTTGAAAAACAATTTTTTTTAGTGCTTAGATCCCGAGATCATCTTAGACAGAAAGAGGTTCGGTTTGTCTGTAAAGAAGAAACGCGTACCGCTGTTTTAATTGTGAGCAGTAATACCGTAAACGGATATCCAAAACAATATTTGGACTTCGGACATTATAGTCAACAGGACTTTGTTTTTAGCGAGTGAGATAAGATAACATTAAAAAAATATCTATTACTTATTATGGAAACTCTTGAGCAATCCGAAAATTATAAATTTTAATATAAAAATCCGTCTTCAATCATACTACTGAATCATTTTTGATGAAATTAAATTGTCTCAAAAAACATAACCTTTTGAACAAAAATACTTTTAAAAGCGGTTCTGAAATGACGGAGTTATGCGGAACAAACATACAAAAAATACAACCAAATTGATAACTTCTCCCTTTTTAAGTCGATCAAAAAGGTGCTTTAGTTATTTAACGTAATAACCTTCACCGGGTCCAAACACAATATTATATTGAAACTGTTTGCACGGGACCAAGAAAGCTACAAAGGTCACTTTATCCATTAGGAATTTTCTATATCTACCTATGCTTTGATCACTCCGTACCGCGTAATCTTTTCTTATAAATTTTTTTTTATAATTGGATTAATAGATATATTATGTAGCTACGGTAAGTGCTTCATTATTTTTAAGAGGTAGCCTACGTATTTTGACACCGTTGGTTGAGTCTGACTCTTAGTGATAAAGAAGTGACATGACAGCTCCGTGGCGCAGTGGTTAACACGCCAGCCTGCGACACGGAGTGCCCGGGTTCGATCCCCGGCCAGGTCAAGATGGAAAATTATCTTTTTCAGATTGGCCTGGGTCTTGGATGTTTATCTATATATGTATTTGTTATAAAATATAGTATCGTTGAGTTAGTACCCCATAACACAAGTCTCGAACTTACCTTAGGGCTAGCTCAATCTGTGTGATTTGTCCGTATATATTTATTTATTATTTATTAGAAGTAGGTAATACTGAATGAAATTCACGGAATATTTTCAGTTTCTGTTGAAAGATCTTTCACTGCCTGATTTAAGTTCCCCAAGGATTTCTCTCCTTTATCCTCCTATAACTCCTGTATAATGCAGGTCGTTAATCAAATTCTCTCCCGTGTAAGTTAGCTCATCCACTTTCATCCACGAGAGCGGTTAGGCTATAATTACCGCAGCGACCACGACCCACGACTTCGTGACTGCAAGACAAAGACACCATGTTAAGTCTCAGGAAACATTTTATTTCCGAGTTTTGTATTTATAAGAAAGCATGCCTTATGTTCTCATATGGCATTTTATCAGAAAGTATCTGCTTTGTCCAATGTCTTAAATTGGTAGAAGATTGCCCTTAAAACAAACACATAATTCTACCATGAAATTAAATGTAATAAATATCGAAATAAACACTCTTTAAATAAAAACTCTAGTTCCACTTAAGCCTTAGGTTTTAGGTTAATAAGTATTTATTAAGTAAGCTACTTAATTTACACAATACCTACCTTGTTTATTGATTTGAAAGTTCGAGCCAGAAAAGCTCCCATAGGTAGCAAGCAACGGCAAGGCAATGTGAGATCTGAAATAGCCAGGTTGGGATTTCGAAATTAGACCATCGAAAGTCCTTTTATTGAAGGTAGAGACGTCGGGGCCGAGAGGTCAGCGCGAGCCGGATAGACCAGCGCCAAGCTAGACTGCACACACACCCAAATTGCACAATAGTCTGCGCATCGCTTACGTCGGGCGGGACATCGCCGGCCTAGCCGTGTTCGTATAAGTGGAATCAATCTTAGATTTTCTGGTAGGAACTAGGCCACAGACTCACTATACGTTTTGTACGCCGATACAGTCCATCGGTATACAAAATTGTGGGTATTGTATGGCGTTTTTTATAGAATCTAATGTAAGTAGGTACAATTACTTAGTTAATAAAATGTGACATAAAAGTAGGTATGAACCGCAGCAAATTTTATAGAATTTCTTCCAATATTAAAGCACGTACCTATTACATAATGGAATTTCCTCGTTTTTACCCTACGAATAACCATTTTCGTGTCTTTAAATTAGTCAATCTATGATCCGCGTATTAATTATTAAATGAAATTAGCAATTATCCGATTTTCCCGCTAAATTGACGGGAATATGTAGCAATAAAATTGTACTAGACTATACTAGAAAGAAACATTATTTATAACCTCTCAGATCACGTGACAGACAGACAACTTGATCGTTATGTAAAAAAATCTATGTAGGTAGGCAGAAGGTATTTACACAGTGATATCTACTACGTACATAGTTGTTTTATCTCTTCTTCTTAACGTGTGAATGAATGAATGAATGAATAAACACTTTATTGCACCATTATATCAAAATAAATAATATAAGACTAATTAGTACACATAAAATTAAACAAATAATGGGTACAAAGGCGGACCGGTGTAGCTGGTTCAAAACTAGGTACCTATATTTAGTCCTTCCAATAGGACCATAGATATCACAAGCGAATAGGACTATTCTTTGAGGAATAGGACGCTTCCATAGATATCACTATGAGGGAGGACGCTACCTGTCAGGGTAGGTAGCGGGCTGTCCTTTCTCTGTAGCTTCACAGAGTCAGCTTTTGTGCAGTGGGACTTAATGGGCACGAGAGAAGATGTGTCTGACACACTGACACTGCGCCTCCACTTTTTTCCCAGTGGTTCTATGATTAATAAACGTAATGAGGCTCAAAAATATCCTTGATAACGAAGTTGATTATTTAAAAAATCTGCAGCTTACATGTTACATCAATAGCAGATCATACTTAAATTGTATGCTGACCTAAGTATTTATAACTTTAGTTTGTTAAGTGTTATTGTTATTTGAATATGAAATTATTCAAGGCTTACACTAAAACCCACCTTTGTTGTGTATGTTGCATCAAGTAGGTAGGTACAAGTAGGTACCTACATGTTGTTATTATAATGGATGACCTGACGAGTTTCAATGAAGAATTTTATGACTTTGTAGTACTTAATGTAATAAGTCGGTCTTTATCATCGATGCATACGTAATATTAACTCAAATAATATTTGACTATAAGCATAAACTTTGGAATAAGTAAATGGTTAGTTTGAAAAATGTAACAATAGACTCTCGTTTGAAACGTAAAAGATAGTTTTGGTAGGTAGGATCTGTATATATTGCACTTTATCTACATAGACCTTGGACGAATTAACCACAGACCTTTATGTTACTGCAAAACGTCCCTTAAAACATAATTAGACAGATACCTACTTTTTAGGGTTCCGTACCCAAAGGGTAAAACGGGACCGTATTAATGTCACTCCGCTGTCCGTCTGTCTGTCTGTCTGTCCGTCTGTTACCAGGCTGTATCTCATGAACCGTGATAGTCAGACAGCTGAAATTTTCACAGATTATGTATTTCTGTTGCCGCTATTACAAAAAATACTAAAAAATAGAATAAAATAAATATTTAAGGGGGCTCCCATACAACAAACGTGTTTTTTTTTCTTGTTTTAGCTCGATATTGCTAACGGCAACAGGTAGACCCTTGAAATATTCACAGAATATTTAGTAATATATTCACTTTAAAAATAAATAATTAAATAAAATTAATATTAATAAAGGGCGGCTCTCATACAACAGACATGATTTTTTGCCGTTTTTATAGATAACGGTACGGAACCCTACGTGCGCGAGTCCGACTCGCACTTAGCCGGTTTTTTTTAATGATATAGGACGGCATACGAGCATGTGAGTCACAAAATGGTAGCAAACAGTGCTGTCCATGGACAACTGCAACACCAGGGGATAACAGAAGCGTTGCCGGCCTTTCAAGGAGTTGGGGGAAGGACATGGGGGAGGAAATGGGGGGAAGGATGGGCCTCCGGCTCTCTCACTCACGCAGTAACGAAGCATAGAAGCGGTAAAGCTTCTACCCAAACGTCGATTTTCTGTGAGAGTGTGGTTTCTTGGTACTTTCCCGGACGAGCCGACCAATTCTTGCTATTAGCAAAACTGAATTTTGCCGATATCGTGGCTCTACCACAACTTAATACTAATTTACTTTAATAATACGTATTTTTGCTCCCATTCCGTGATGGTTTGGAAGAGAAGAAGAAGAAGTAAAAGTTAACTTATGTTATTACTGGTTATTTGTCCCAGTAAAAACCAAAATCATATCATATAAAGGCGAGCTCCGTGGCGCAGTGGTTAACACGCCAGCCTGCGACAAGGGCTCCCGGTTTCGATCCCCGGTCAGGACATGAAGGAAAACGATGTTTTTCAGATTGACCTGGGTCTTGGTTGTTTATCTATATAAGTTTTATTTTATCGTAAAATCATTTGAATGAGGGTAAGTAAAGAAGACATACGATTGCCTGACATATGGTTGCCAAACATGTTCTCTACGTAAGAGAGATGATAACAAATTGTCAATACATCAAAGAAAAATGGAGAGACGCATGCTGGGCATAAAACTAACAGATAAAATAAAAAACAAGACCACTAGAAAGAAAACACAAGTAACTGATACTATACGTAATAAAATAAGAAATCTCAAATGAAAATGGGCAGGTCATGCAGTAGAATGCCGTGCAATAGATGGGCCAAGAGTGGATACCATTTGAACGAAAAAGAAACAAAGCTAGAACAAAAAGAAGATGGGAAGATATTTATAAGGAAACTTGTGGACCAACAGTTAAACCACCAGTTTAAAGTATAAGTGTGCAGTAAAGGTATGTACTACAGATGCTACCACAAAAGATTAACTTATAATGATCTGCTTATTAAATATGATATTTGTAAATTACAAGTTAGAAGAACACACCTAGAAGCGATGTTACTTTTTGATTTGTTTAATAACAGGTACGATTGCAGTGAAATAATTAGTAAGTTAAGTTATAGAATTCCACGTAGACATAATATGCGTAATCGAAATAGATGCCCTATGTTCGCTCTTCCTCGATGTCGCACCAATTCAGGCATGCGCTCGCCGCTTTATCGGCTAACTAAAATATATAATGATCACTTGAATAATGTAGACATGACAATTCTAAAAGCCGGCGCCTTTAAAAGGAAGATTCGAGAAACTTTAAAATCAAATATAACAGTGTAACATTTTAAATCTTAATGATAGTTCAACTTGTCTATAATTTAAATATTTTTAGTAATATGTGGTAAGCGGAGCTGAGTGCATGATCGACTTATTTTATGTGTAAGATTTTTTATTATTATGTATTGTGTACTTGTTTGCTTATACCAATAAAAAAAATAAAAAAAAAAAACTTGGAGGAGAGAAGCAAGAGATAGAAACGGATGGAGAAAACTGGGGGAGGCCTACGCCGCAGAGGCGACTTCCACAATCTAAAATATTAAATAACAATTAGAATGGAAAAATGATAATGAATATAAGACATGGGAATTTCAATGATGATAGATAGAATAATGATAGATAGAATAATTAAATCCTTACTAATATTATAAATGCGAAAGTGTGTTTGTTTGTTTGTTTGTTACGAAACCGATCATTATGAAATTTTGTATACAAGTTCTCTGGAGTAAGGAGAAGGACATAGGCTACCATTTATCCCGGGAAAAAGTAACTATTCCCGAGGGATCGACATTGACGCGGGCGGAGCCGCGGGCGAAAGCTAGTATACAATAAATTTAAACAATAATAATTTAATTTATAGGATAATTTAATTTATAGAATGTTATGTTGAATGGAAAAAATAATTACTTAATCATTGTTTGAATTGCATGTAGATTTTGTGTTCGAATACAAGCTGTTTTTTTTTGTTTAAGTAAAGAAAAGCGAAGGGTAAGAAGTACCTTTAATAATAGTAGGTACCCTACATTTCTAGTTATTACTTTATTAACATTGACCGACTTTTAAACAATTCGAGCGCAGGATTCAAATTATGATGGATGTTTAATTAAAATTCAGTTATTCAAACAAATTATTTTATTGGAATCAAGAAAAATAAAATTCATTTATATAGCTTAATTAACACAAAAATCCGCTTGTTATAATTGGTATATTATTATGTGAATACCACTATCTGCAGTTTGCATATAGCGTACAGTCGACCAAACATAAACCGTGACAGACACGAATATTTTAATGTTGATATAAAGTAGAAATTGAACTACAATGTTACTGCTACTGTGAGGCCCATTGTACCTGAACACCGGCTGATGCGCAGTTACGTCATTATTATGCCAATTAACCTTGAATTTAAAGTATAAGTGTGCAGTAATTAAAATGAAAAAGTTTACAATCATCGCGGTTATGTACTGAAAGCCCAATAAAAACGAAGACTGACCGTCTTTGTTTTTATTGGGCTTTCAGTCAACTCAAATTATATGAAACTATCTTTCGCCCGTGGTCCGCCCGCGTCAATGTCGTTCCCTGGGGAATAGTACTTTTTCCCGGGATAAAAGGTAGCCTTTGTCCTTCTCCGTATACTCTAGAGAACATGTATGCAAAATTTCATGATGATCGGTTCTACTGAACCGACCTACTTTACGGCGTGGAAGCGTAACAAACAAACAAACTCACTTTCTCATTTATAATATTAGTAAGGTTTGTGTTGTGAGTAGTTAGGGGGAAGTTATTTATCTGGTGTCAATTAAGACATGTAAGGTACATGCCAGGGCCAGAATGGCTGGCCGAGTAAAAATATTTTTAATAATTTTAAACTTATTATAGATAATGGTACGGAAACCTTCGTGTGCGAGCCCAACTCGTACTTAGCGTGTTTTTTTTTTACAAAGGAAAGTAATTTCAAGTTAAATAAATATAGGCGGAAAATATGACTTTTTAACCTTTATATTTCGAAGAGTTTTTAAATTAAGATAGTATTTATTTCACTGAGGTGTCTTTTGAGAGGTTTTCCTATAGAAGAAAAATAATAGTTACCTATACTTGTGCAGGTAACTACTGGTACTCTAGGTGTTAACAATGAGTAGCGATCAACGACGAAATGATTTGAAATGAACAGTTCTTTCTTTCGTTAATCCTCTACATTTACGACCAGTATTAATTTTTAATATGTCGTCTGCTCTGCTACTGTCCTCAGTAAAAAGCTGTTGAGAAATACCCAACAACCGTGAGCTTACAGTCGTAAAAAACGATCGTTGTGTTTTTTTCTTGACTTACTTCGCTTTGTGATCTTACATTTATTACCTAACGATTTGTGTGAACTGAGAAAATCGTTACGAGCCGAGGGGCAGTTGAGAGTGCATAAAGTTAAACTGATATTAAGTAAATTCATTCTAATAAACTCACCAACAAAGTTAATACGTAGGCAGAAAGCCGCTCTTTGAAATTCTATACTATTGAAATTAATCTGAGCTTTTGATCTTCGTCGACGTGCTGCCGTGGAAGTTTTAGCAGGTATTACCGTCTAACGCCTATAAAACTTTTATTAGTAACCTTAGGCAAAGTTATTAACTAATAACTTACAGCAGTGGGACTGGAACTAGTATAATTAAGATGTTTTTTAAAGCATTGAATAGTTATAGTATAGCTGATTTTGTTTAAAGTACAAAGTTACAGTCGTTGGAATTCATAATGGCGAGTCACGTGGTTCTCATTGCAGTAGTTTGCACTACGTTATTTGATGGTTGTTAGCAAAAACTAAGCACTGACAGTATATCAAAAAACAAATTAAAAAGGATAACATGAAGAGACATGAATTTGACAATAATATCAAAGCATCAAGTGACAATGATACCAAAGATTTGTTTTCATAGAGGTAAATATTTTTGGAAGCATATAAGTTTATGTTTTTTTCTATAAGTTAACCATATTAGCTTTTAATCTCACACATTAATTATTTCGATTTAGTCAATTCCAAGAACTTTAGTAGGATACCTAAAAAATGCTTAAGTATAGATAACTATCATAAGAAAAAAAATGGGTGCTAAATTCCCATCGGAAATCAGACGGTTCCGGCAATTTAGGCAATGGATCAAGGGCTAGAGGTCTTGAGCCAAATATAGAGTGAAAGAAGCTCTATCAAGGACTCGGCTATATAGCCTGGAGCCTAGTCTCACAGTATTTCAAATGGTTGGTTTCTGTTTAGGAACGTAACAAAAGATTAAAGTTCATCCTACGGTTAAGTAACACTTTAGAATATGAAAAGAAAATGTTTCGTGATTACGTTAATAACAGGCTGATTAATAGAAAAAGGGTTTCTATTGTTAAAAAATATTAATAGGTAAAATATCATTTAATAAATCATTCGGAGACCTTTTAGCGGGCCATTTTAAAAGCTTTGCTACTACAAAAGTATAGGAGTACTAATGATGTTTATAATTTACTTATTTATAAACTTTATTAGATAAGCCTTAAAAGCTACAACAGGCAGACTTAATGTTAAAGCAATCTTTTCCAGTCAAACTTAAGGAAAATATAAACAGAACAATTCTTATCCTTACTATCCTTATCCTTATCCTTACTAATATTATAAATGCGAAAGTGAGTTTGTTTATATGTTTGTTTGTTTGTTACGCTTTCACGCCGTAACTACTGAACCGATCATCATGAAATTTTGCATACAAGTTCTCTGGAGTACGGAGAAGGACATAGGCTACCTTTTATCCCGGGAAAAAGTACTATTCCCGAGGGATCGACATTGACGCTAGCGGAGCCGCGGGCGAAAGCTAGTAATATTATAAATGCGAAAGTGAGTTTGTTTGGTTGTTTATTTGTTTGTTTGTTACGCTTTCACGCCGTAACTACTGACCCTATCATCATGAAATTTTGCATACAAGTTCTCTGGAGTACGTAGAAGGACATAGGCCCTTTATCCTGGTAAAAGTACTGACGCGGGCGGTACCGCGGTTGAAAGCTAGTAATATTATATTTTGAAATCTCACTCACGTGCCATTTTGTCGGGAGTGCCGACTATATTTTCGGACTCGTCAGGAGTCCATTTTCAACTTTTCAAGGCGAGTTCGGGATGCGCGACGCCAAAAAATAGTAATAGTAGGTGTCACTAATAGAAAAGATATATAAGGATAAATAGAGTAGAGTTTTACACAACGAATTTTTGTATCTAACTTAAAATACATCAATATAATTATACACAAATATAATATGCAAACTGATAAGACAATAAAGGGCAAAATTTATATTATAAATTCATATATATATTCGAGGCCTTTGGGTCTTATAGACCTAGGCTCTGTCTACCCCGGAAGGAAAAAAGACGTGATATTATGTATGTATGTTATGACAATTGATAAATCTGCTAGTTAATTAAGATGAAAACGATAGTCATAAAGATGAAACGGTGCGAGATTTCCTCAATGTCTTCGGGTAAGGAGTTCCAGAATCGTAAAGCTTGCTTTTATTAGTTAAAGTTTAGATTACCAATTACTATACTTTAGTTCCATCTGTTATGCTTCGTTATAATTGCGATAATTACATATTTCACGTTCCACTTCACTCAACGTCTATGATTTCACACAAATGCGATTTGTTATGTAACCGATTAAATATTCTGCAAATTACATGTGACTTAATGTGCAATTTCATCCAACATTGCTAGAATAAATGCAACATTGGCTTTTCAATGTCCAGACCAACTAAAGTAATCATTAGGTTTGAGGCTTCAGCCGCTCGGTTTGGTCCTCGCCTCGACAGGTTGTAGGGTGGCCAGGCCAAAGTTCAATGCTGAAGTCAAGTAAGCGTTAATAAGATAATGTTATTTGATGATTTATTCATATAGTAAAAGTTAAAATAAACTCTAGCAAACAAAAGGACGATTAATTCACACACACTGGTTATTAGGAAAATATAAAAATTGACAGCTAATGGACCTCCTTAGCCGTTTCTTTTACTCTACAAACTACTAAATATGAAGAACAAGCCCAGGATGCTATATCTATAGTATCTTATACCTACCTGAGTTTGATATCTAGAGTTAGATACTTTAGCCCTTTTCCTAAAGCGATCTTTTAAAAATTAAGTATTGAATTAGGCATTTGTCTTCCTTCTCATCTGATGGTAGCGTAATTTAAGATTCGTACTTATTAATATTTAATGTGTAACCAACCTGTCGTGGAATACAACGTTAAGAACAGGACACGCTTCCCGAGTACGATACGATTATTTCACCTTCAAAGCCGTGTAGTATCCGGCAGAGTAGAATAGGACCAATCCAAGTCTTCCCGTGGATGTCGTAGAAGGCGACTTAGGAAACACAAGCTAAACAAAGCTTTTAAACATCTGTGAGACCTCTCCAACCCTTCTGGCTAGCGTGGAGAGCGTAGGCTAAGTCCTCTAGCTGTTCTGGCCAAGTATGGCTCTAGTAGTACAGAGAGGGTCGTGCTCCTGTAGTGGAGACTAAAAAGGACCTGATGATGATGATTTCACCTTTAGCATACATACGTATGAAATCCACTGCTGGACAAAGGCCTTTTCCAAGGATTCATCGCCCCATGGGATGATATTGCCATACTTCCCACGCTTGGCAGGCGGGCTGGCGAGCGCAGTTTCTTTGGCTTCTTGTGCATCCGAAGCTGCTGCCCATCGAAAGCATTTTTAGCTGGTAAAGGATATACATTTGTTGTATTTGGGAACGGATTGAAAGCATTGAAATACTACTCAGTTGTATGTACGGGGAAAGGTAAAGCATCTCAGGATACCATGTCATACCTGCTATCTACCGACCGAGCAGTTCAGGATGACACCCTTGACCTTTTCACCTTAAAGGCAATTTAAACAAAATAATATTTTCATATTGTCTAATGCACTTAACCCATTTTTTCTAACGTTTCAGAAACAAGCAGACTTGGCAACATGGAGAAGGAGAAAATAGTTTTCAAGGTAAGTGTCTTAAGTTTTAAGCCACGCCACGATAAAATATAATTGTAGAGGATAATTATATATGCTGCTCATCTGATGGGTCTGTCGATAATTCTTGACTCAAGGCATAGTTTTACCGTAAATAATTTTATATTAAACTAGTACAAGGCCGCATGCACTGACAATGATGATAGGTATAATTTTGTTTTCGTTGGTAGCTCTGCGGCTTTAGATTATCAAATGGGTAAGGAGTACACTAAATAACAAAGTGACTATCATTTTTAATATTTTAGTCTTCTTTTGTTCAATTTTAGTAGAGCAATCGTAACATGACAATGAAACTTTAGCCAATGCGATATAAAGTAATTAGATTTTCCTTGTGTTTATTGTGTCACATTTGGCGATTTTTGCTTGTTTTTGACTTCTTCCCCTTATGTGAGAAAAATTAAGAACAAGCAGACCCTACTTCCCTCTCTGTTTAATATTTATTACTACGATTAAACTACGAATTACGAAAGAATCCAGCAGTAGGAATAAATGAATACATGTTTGGTGTGTTTATTGTATGTTTTTTCAAAGAACTATGCTACAGGATTTTTTACTTATACATACCTATATTTTCTTTCACATACAAAATTTTGATTAGTTCAGGGGCTCAAAACCCACTCGGATAATGGATGCTCCACTGGAACGTGCTCGTTAAAAGTGTAATCTTAACTTTGCGCATTTTTGTGATCTTACGTAAGAACTATCAGTACCCCCTTTTTGTAAATACAATATAAGAGTTTGAATTTTACTCCTCCTGATTTGTTTATCGACAAATTGCTAATCGCTTTTCAATCTTATTAAGTATAAAACAAGGTCTGGTCACTTATAATATAACTTAAGAACTGGTAAACCCACAGAAATATATCAAGATCTTGATATATTTTTGAGGGTGAACCGATTTTAATAATCTTTGATTTTTGGTTTTGTTATAGTGATAACAATAGCAGAATAACTATTAAAATATGAGACGTATTTACGACAAAACACAATAGAAAAACGCAGTTCGTCCGGACAGCAAGTACAGTCGGGGGCAGATAAAACTGACCCCTCTCACAAAAGATTTTAAATCGTAGGGGGGTTACAGTTATTTGCCCCCGACTGTACATACATATTATAAAACAATACATATTATCACGTCTTTATTCCTTACGAGGTAGAAAGAGCTTTAGGCCATAAGACCCAAAGACCACTATGATGGAATTCCAAAGTATTAATCTATGAAAACATAACCATATGTTATTAATTTTTTATCCGATTGTATAAGTCTGACGACTTATGACTTATGAGACTGCGCGTGCGGTGTGTAGGCTTAAACTCCGACCTACGTAGCTTCTCCATAATGCACTCTTCCTTGTGTCTCATTCAGACCAAAACGGATGTGAAGGTTCGTAATTATTTATTTTATTGTTTGTTTGGGCGTGTATTATGGACAGAGAGAGTCGTTATGTTATTATTTTTTGACCTAATTCGTTATTTAATTGTAGGAAGGTGTAAGATAATTCATATAAAATTTTACAATCAATTATATAGCGTTATTTATAACTACTTACTTGATACATACAAGCTGAAATAGGTTTGAAATCTTTTTAAATCTATCTATTTATACAAGAATTTCTTATTTTGTATTTGAAATATGTAATTAAAGCTTAGTGTTTCTTTGAGTGGCTTTGATTTAAAAAACATCGAGGTAATATAATAATATTTCATATTTATTTGAAGATTTCGAAGATATTTAAAGAGCTCCCAATCTAGCCCTGTTCAATATATCTACATATAGATTTCACACATTAATTAGATATACGGTATAAGCGCATAACAGTAAATTTAAAAAAAATCCTAACTCCTTTAACATTTAACTCCTTTAACATTGACTAGCTCCGTGGCGCAGCGGTCAACACGCCAGCCTGCGACACGGAGTGACCGGGTTCGATCCCCGGCCAGGTCAAGATGGAAAATGATCTTTTTCAGATTGGCCTGGGTCTTGGATGTGTATCTATATATGTATTTGTTATAAAATATAGTATCGTTGAGTTAGTATCCCATAACACAAGTCTCGAACTTACTTTGGGGCTAGCTCAATCTGCGTGATTTGTCCGTATATATTTATTTAATTATTAAAAAAATATCAGCGAAGGACGAATAAGTTCTTCTCTCAAAAAAGACGACACATTCGGAATGTTAACATTTACTTAATGAATAGGAAACTTGACGAATGGCGGTAATGTTAACTTTATAAACAATTTGAGTAACTTCGAAAATTAATGATAAACACATGTCGTAGAGACAGACAAATTGTGGGAAATTTATTTTCTCATTGTTGAGGATATTTGTCTCGCTCGAGTATAGGCCAGTCGTCAATAGTGTTAATAACAGTATCATAGGTACCGGATTTGTCCAAAAACCTTTTACAAGTGAGCATAACATTCTAGTTAACCTTATGAATTTATAAACGTAGCATTATGCACACATACGAGGCATTAAAAGACAATAGTGCAGTTTGTATGCAAATTTAATTATGCTAACCGTAGTGTAAGATGAACGATATGAGCATTTTGTGGGTCTCGTGGTTTATCTAGCGTGTGTACTTGACACATGGTATCGCAGTTGTGTAAATAGCGTTGCGACAGTTGATGCGAACAGGCCACCGCAGAGGCCACGCTCATTAGCATCACAATACTGCGACCATTGCACTGGACACTGCAAACGCGGTGACTCATTTAATGCTCGAGATCCTTGCTCTATTCTTCGATTATCATCTCTTACAGCCGCATTTATTAAACACGATCCTACATTCTCGTATCAGTGCTATAGTAAGTATCTAACTAAACTGGTGGCTCTTAGTTGTAGACCTTGCGAGTTTTATCGCAAAGAACTCCTAATTGTTCTAAGCGCCATAAACCTCAATGGCGCTTATGTCCTTTGTAATCCTAAATTTTGTGAAATTATCGACAAAATTTCACGAGATTTGGTCGAGAAATGTGACCTGTAGACAAGAACAGCTGTACAGTGGGACAGCTGGGCAGACGGACAAATCGAGAAAGTACAGGCTTTGGACATACTAGCTACATTATTTTTATAGTAGTGACAGAGTAGTTGACGTATCATCTGGTCGTCAAGATAATTGTGTAAAGAAAGAAAGAGAAGATGTAAAGAAGGAATTCTTTATCGGCTTAATACATAAGCCCACCTCGAAAGTATTACTTTATTGCGTAATAAAAGAAGTTTCTAGTGTTATTGGAGCAGCCCGAGAGTATTGACGCTCATTGTACTTCCAAACAAAAATATAGCATTTAACAAAACAAAATAAGAGTATTTTTAAGTGTTATATTTTGCATTCACAATGCTATCTTGATATACTCTTATTAAATTAAGAAATAAAATACTGTGAAAAAATATCAAGCGGGCGGGATTTAAATCTACGACATTAAGTCGTACATACCTAGACTTAAGGTCGCAGGTTCAAATTCCGCCCGCTTGAATTTTTTCACCATATTTCATTTCTTAATTTAATAGTAAAAAAGAGTACTTACCTACTAAGTATTTACAGGTATTTACTAATAATTCCACAAATACTTAAATGTGTTGCAATAAAATCAACCCGATAGGTCGTGAGCTTTTGACATTCCTGTTGCAAATGACTCACCAAGGCTTTTTCCACCTTCACTTGTTGTCTCCAGGTGTCGCCTTCTAGTGTACACGTATTTACCCTAATGTCACTTGCCTTCGATTATTACAATCGGCCCACGGTAATTAATCAATTTGGGACTTGTCCCATTGTTATATTTCATAGCTGACCGAGCAAGTCAGAAGCTGTTTGGACCTACACGTGTCACACATCAGTCAACTACCAGCCTTACCATCATGATATGCACAAACATTTTGTCTTTGAAATTCTCTTGCGATAATTTGTCATCTTTATCTTAAGAGTTTAATCGACCTAATCAGTCGCACCGTATTAACGATCTTAAATTCATATCACTAAAAGCTTTCGATTGGCATTTCATTGAGAATTTTAATTTATTTTAGATGCATTTTAATTTAATTTTTACCAAATTTTCATTTAAAACGAAAATTGCATTTAAAGGTTTTCAAAGTGTCTCCACACGCATTACCGGGTGTGAACTTACCTTCGATCTTCTCGTAGTAAATTTCCCGGCAAGCAAAACATTTTTGTATGGGAATATAAACAAAGAATCGTGTTCATATCATAATACCCATAAGAAAATTTATTCGTAATAACGGGCTGTGTTGGGGAAAATTTACAACTGTATACAGTTTTCGTACCTATTACATGACGAAAAACGCTTTTAGTCTGTATGTTGTTAGATGAATTATGTGCATATGCAAAGTAAACAAACACTTACACAATGCACTTCGTAAGCACACAAACTGAGACTGTCCCAATTTTATGTATTTATTTATTTAAAATTATAATTGTAATAATTTTGTGTGTAAGTCATCATTACAAACGTTACATACGCTGGTAATGATGACTTACACACTTAATAATTATTGTATGATCCATCAGTGTGATAGGTGTAGGTAAAGCTTAGACGGAATAGACTTCGACAAGGCAAGCTCTGTCAATAGAATGAAAGTAACTGGTTGCGATCGCTATCTGTTGCTGCAGCCGAATGACAATTTCTTTCTCACATTTTTTTGCGCCGTGACAAGTTGATTGTTGGGAAAAGCATTGTCCCCAATAGGTTTTGTTTTATCCCATGATATTTGGTTGCAAATATGCATTAATATGTCCCTACTAATGTTAGAGCTCGATAGCCCAGTGTATGAGTAATCTTATGATAAATAAATGTTTTATGATTATGAGCACTGCGGATGTGGGCGAATACTTTATTTATGTGTTTCTTCAGAAGGCATCCTAAGCCAGAATGAGGATTTTCTACCTGGAAGCCTGGTCTATATGCAGCTCAAACTATACCTATGTTTGACAAAAGTGTTGGTAACGAATAGGTAGCAGTAATAATCATATTAAAGTGCCGCCGGCGGCGCGGCGCCGCGGCTTCCCGGAGAGTCACTCAGTCATATTATTTCCGGTTGTTCTCATCTCGCTAACAGAGATTACTTGTACAGACAATCTTATAGCTAAGATTATCCACCAGCAAGTCTTCGTTATATCATGTGGCATCCGAGGTTCTGTACTAGTGCAACACAGCGCCGGTTCTCGAGACTGGTCGTGCCGAGCTCTGTTGGAATCGATCTGATATCACGGGCAGGATTACTGTTACCAATATGCCTGGCATAGTGCTGACTCGATCGATGCGCCAGAAAGTGTTTATTGATATCACCATTCCAAATGCCTAGAACTTCATGAAGGCTGAGAAGAATAGAAGTAACCGTCATGAGGGATGTGGATTTGACGGTCATAGTCCCGATAGTCGTATCTGCGAATGGTCTTATAGCGAAGGGTTTCGACCAAGAGGTATTCGCTGGATGGCTGATTTAAATGACACGTTTCGGAGGACAGTGCTCCTGGACACGACACTTCTTGTCAGAAGGTTTCTCTCTAGCGCCCGCCCTGACCGCCGGTAGGTTGAGCCCTATCTCGCTGCTGGTGACGAGATAGTTTAGGTTTTTTATGTTTTGTATTTTTATACAAATTTTCTAGGCTAAGATTAAAAAAGAATAAAGCTTTTATTAATGTAGACAACCAAGATCTCGCGTAGGAACATTATTTCGAGATGATCACACGGTGCGTCGCGATGAAAACGGGTTCGATGTCTCGGCACTCGCTTCGGGTCAAGGCTTTGTAAATGCACTATATTTCTCCTGTCGTGTACACACAAACCACATAAACGCAATTATTGCCAGTGATGGACAGAGCGATAAATCAAGATAGGTAAAAAACTCGACGAATACCAAATTGAGCTCGAAAACCAGGCGCAAATGTATCGTTGCTGAAGCGTTAATACATGGTTCCGGCATATTTTTTACACCGTTAAAATTTTGTTACTAACCACAATTAAAGATCGAGACAAGGCTTGTTGAATATATCAGAACGCATAGTGGTAATTACATCGTTTAATAATAAAATAATAATATTATAAGACACATTTCAACTAACTCGACAAAGCATGATGAGGGCAAATGAATATTTCAAAATGGATGACGGGTTTCACATTACAAAGTTAAGATTCAAAGTGATGTTCTTAACAACATGATGTCGTGTTGTGCTATAATTATTTTTTTATTCTTGAACTGGCCGATACGGACATTGCGGTCTGACGAAATATGTCCATCAACCTTGTAACTACGCAAATATCTAGGGTTACTGCAGAAAGTTGATCACCCTTCGTGGACATACTCGATTAAACGAAAAAGGCGTTTGTATTGGCCTGAAATTCTTACTTATTTCCTGTAACAATAACTTGAAAATTTACTCTTGAAATACTTGTTGGTTCGTTGAACTTGACAGGCGCAAATTATCGTATAATTATATAAATTAAGGAGTCACAAACCACTATGTAAATGGATCCTAAATTACAGGGGACACTTTGTGTATATGTTGTATATGCATATTAATTGCATGTCAGGTATATTATGCTCTATTGTATTCTAATTTATTTCGCCTGGTTAAGCATACGAAGGCTGATCTGGTCACGATTGGATCCCGATGACAAACCTCGCTGAAATGCGGCTTATGAAGCAGACATCATACCGAACACATCGACTATGATTGTTATAACTAAAGTTTGTCTTTTTAACTTTTTTTTTCTTTTTATTTATTTACATAATGATTTCTTAATAGTCGATGCAGAAGAGCATAAGTTTAGAGTTATCTTAACTCTATGTGTTCAGATAACTCTATGAGTTCAGATAACTTATCCTCATCCTAAAATTAAATAAATTTGTAACCATATAATAAAATCACCAAGTTACTTTAAAATCTTATACATAAATATACAAATAATATAGGGACAGCAACAAAATAATTGCAAAAAATATTTTGTATTTACAAAAAAGTGTGCGTTTAATTTACTTAATTCAAAATTATTCAAACTATTCAAAATTCAAAGCAATATTGCCTAATTTATTTCAAAACCAGAGTAATTGTTTGTTTTGTCTTGGAGATTCTATTTAAATATTTTTTGTCAGTAGTTGTGCGCATAAATTAATTTTACTAATGAAGATCGCTTATAGAGCTGTCAAGTTAGACATCTGCTTTGAAAATGGGACTATAGTCACGGTTTTTCCATTATAGTATTCAATGTCAAAGTGCACGGCGACCGTGCGTATGCGATCGGGGCACGTCCACTCAAATAGTAGATCCGTACTTAGGCCGTCACATCATTAGTGGGTTGATGGGTTATAAATTATCAACCAAATCTTTGATGACCATTTACTGCTGTGATAATCTAGAAGGTGTCTACAAAATTAAAATGTAATTTAGTTTTGATTGCGATTTTATTTCACCACTTTGTCGCATTAGTATGTATGCTCATGCCAAATGACAGCTTTCTAGCACAGTGAACAGACAGACAGATAGAAGGACATGGCGAAACTATAAGTGTTCCTTGTGTACTACGGACAGAACCCTAAAGACTTGTTTGAAATAATAATTACATATCATGTCTTTATCCCTACTTAAATAAAGCCAAAGGCCATTAGACTCAAAGGACACGAGAAGCGTGTTGGTGGGCGTATAACTGAAATAAAGAATCTAGAAGTTAGCTCGAAATAATGCGCCTATCCTATAACGGTAGGCACGGATGTCATTAAGTCAGTACCAGACCAGTCAGTACGTACCGGCACGTCGCAGTACGTTAGATACGAATAGACACTGCATACAACTAATTAGAGATTCTGTATGAAGTAGGTAGTAATTATAGGGATGTTTTTATTTTATTTTGTTGGGATATTTACTGTATACTAGTTAATATGGACTAAGATTTCCATATGAAAAAGTCGCGTTAGTAAGTATTTATTAGAAAAAATATTTACGAGAATAACGTTTCAAAACAATCTTGTAATGCTACTTAAAATAGTACGTACCCATCGATATGGTTTGTGAGCGATGTCTTACATAATTCACTTGCATTGGATGAGCTCCGTAGCACAGTTGTTAACACGCCCGGGTTTGTTTCCTGGCAGGGTCAAGATGCAAAACGATCTCTTTCAGATTGACCTGGGTCTTGGATATCTATCTGTCTATATAAGTATCTATTATAAAATGTAGTACCGTTGAGTTAGTTAGTATCCTACGTACGACACAACTTACTGTGAGGCTGGCTCAATTTGTCCCTATTTATTAATATTTAATTATTTATTGGGGGATATGGCATATGTAATGTAAACATGTTTCTCGTCTTATTGCCTTCTTTGAGTGAATCTACCTACTGGCGTCTGCGTATAAAGTTGGGAGCACACTTTGTGTAGATAACCATTATGACACGAACATAATTAAACAAGGCTACGGCAGGCAGATGTGGGAGTTTCGGTGTGGATTTTATTAATAAATGAGCATAAATAGGTGCGCGGGTGATTTTTCATCTTCTTTATTATAATTTTAGTTTAGTTACGGCAAGGGCAACCATGGTAAGGTATCGTAATTTTAAGGTCAATTCTATTACCTACCTCTGTTTTTACATATATGTATATACTCGTATCTAGGACACTTTAGTTTTATAAGCAAGCGTTAATTTACAATCCTAACTTTTTGTTGTTAGCCACCATAGCTCAACTTAAAAATTTCTTTTAACTTTAGACCGTGGTTAACGGTGTTGGTGTAACATTTAGTAATAAGCTCATTACCATTATTTTTTATGTATTATATATTGTTATACTGTTTGTTAACCCGAAATAAATAAATAAAAAAAAAAAAAAGATATGTTTTATTCCTGACTAACGTACTGCGGCGTCCTTCTCGCCAGAGTCTAAATTCCGACCGTGTGAGGTCGGCCTTAAAGATAGAAAGGAGTCGACATAGACAATAAAACATATTCTACAAACTTACTCAAACCAAGATTGTGTGTGCAGCAGATCATATGATTCAAGTGGACCGACCCTGTGATTGGCTCGGCTTTAACAAAGCTTTTAAAGCTTCCCGCAGTAGACAATTGGATATGACCGTGACATTTCAACGATTCGGTATTTTTCGGTTCATCGATTTCTGAGAAATATTTGCCCTTTACATCACAATGTTTTATTGGTTATTCAGTAATTGGGGGTTTGAATGGAATGTAAACAAATAATTATAAATTGTTTTCATTTGTTGTCAAGCAATACCAAGGTGTTAATGCATTAATAAAATGTTCTTCAATATTGAATTATGTAGACAAGTAAGCAAACAAACAAAGTTTAAACCACTTTTGATGAACCGTACTCGTGTGTCTACCTATTATGGTACATGATCACTAGATTTTGAATTACAATTTCTGTGTTTAATTAACAAGACGAGAACGCCTGGTTCATTAGCCGATATTTTGTTAAAGGTCATGTGAACTGGAGCGCTTGTATGTGAGTATCTACCACTGGCATAACCCGCCGACACGAAAACTATTTACTTAAAAATGGCTAGTTTTGTGTGTGTGTGTGTGTTTATATATTCTATATCCAACCAGCAAGATAGTATAAATGAATGGATAATGTCAATAAAATGGGTAATAAGCATGCGGAATCTACGAAAAATTATATTTTTTGGTACAATAAGAATGCAATAGCAATGGATAGAAGAAGAGGCTTTTGACCAACATTGGGATCTACGTAGCTAATTAAAAATATCTACTCATTAGAACATTTTTAAATCCACTGGCACTTATTTAACGTGATATTGAATAATCACATTAAATTACAATAATGTGCAATGACTAATGACGCCAGTGTCATAAATACTTAGTAAATACATTTTGGAGTTTATAAATCAATGCCCTCAAGATTGAATCATCAAATGGATGGCCAAACTAACAGAACGTGGGGCCTGTTACGAATACTAAGTTCACTGTCATGACAAACTTCCTCGATGATATGGAATTAATAAAGATCTAACCTTTATAAATATGTAACGTAGTAACACACCTCTACAAAGTTTTTTGTCATTACTCATTCAGGAAATAAATATCAAAGGAGTGGCAAGTAAAATTCTTAAGTAAATGTTATGCTTAGCTTTTCATTTATACTTACGAGCATTAACTAAAAAGATTCTACATGTTATATACAAGGAACTTTTTTCTATATTTATACAGAACAACCTTTAAGTCTAAACTATGTAAGCGTATAGAACGCTTACATAGTTTAGACTTAAAGGCTTTCGGTTTGGGATTGGAACGTATAATTTTGATTGATATAAATTATCTTTGACATATTGAAATCCAGGCTTCGGTATCAGTTCTTTGTCATGCGCATATACAAATACTTTTTATCATTAAATAAATTTACTTGCAGCAGGTTATAGGCAGTAAAAATAAACGAACACCCGTTTGAATTTACAAAATTTCCCTTGTCTGGCCATGTCAGCCGCCTGTCTGTCTGGCCGGCCTGTCAAAGGCGGTAGAGCTTACATCCGATTATTTTGACGTTCTCGTGAAAGCTGACAGATGACATATGTATGCTATGTATTAAAGTATAAACAGTAGCTGCGGAGGCGTAAAGTATGCGGTTTTTGTTGCGAGTGCTTGTTACCACGTTACAGGTGACAAAAATATTTACTTTGATATTTTGGCACTAGTTCTCATTTAGCATGGCTAAGGAACTTAAGGAGACGATATTCAAATAATTTTTTTTCTTCATCTTGATTATGTACTTTGATGTGACTGCATAACTATCAAAGAAGTAAAACACCAGGTTATTTAGATACCTTTAAGTCTAAATGGTGAAAGCGTATAAATTGTGGGTAAAATACATGTATTATCCAAATATAGTATAAATATAAATATATATATAGCTTGTATAGCTATATATTTTTCTGTACGTTACATGTGTGTTCGTGGCAAATGAAATGTATTTTATATTAACTTTATAAAAACATTCTAATCTATATAAGTGTTTTATTTAACCTAAGTAGAGTACTGTCCACTGTCCATCTATATTCTTGTGCAATAGTAGACCAGATTAAGGACAACGCAAAGGTCATTTCATACAAGGATGTCAAACGGATGGATGAGGATAGACAGGCATAGACATTACTCTACCGACAATTAGAGATAGTATCTACTACTGCTGGTTTAACCACAGAATAAGTATTTTTATATTTAACAAAACGGTTTCAGTCACGTATTTTTTGTCGGAAAAATACCCACAGTTTCAGCCAGTTAGTAGGCCATCTTCAGGGCGAGTGTTAAGGACGTCCCGGCGCGGCCGTCAGATGATATATAAAAACTGTCGGCATTTTTTCGACTAAAAAATACGTGAATGAAACCGTTTTGTTTAATATGAAAATGATATGTCGCCTAAGTTTTAATAAAAATTTTACAGAATAAGTACATGGTTTCACTTAGGGCACATATGTAATGTTGCATGTGTTAGATAATCAAACTAATTAAAAAATATATATCTATCTAACACGTGTATGTTTTTCTCTCCACACAAATTTTCCCGGGTTAAAGTACCCTATGTCCTTCTCCGTACCCCATGCAATTTCATGACGATCAGTTCAGTAGGAAGGGCGTGAAGGCGTCACAAAAATCAAACAAACTCACTTTCGCATTTACAATGTTAGATTAGGATAATACATAGCGCGTAGAACCGATAGCCGATGGGGCAGAAGGTTCTCGAATGGCGACCACGTACCCGCAAGCGCAACGTTGGACACCCACCGACCAGGTGGCTGGACGACCTGACCAAACCCGGAAGACGCTGGATGCAGGCCGCTTCCAACCGATCATATTGGAAATCCTTGGGGAAGGCCTATGTCCAGCAGTGGACTTTTTGCGGCTGAGATGATGATGAGGATAATAAGGATGATATGTTATCCTATACTCATAGGAATACAGTCATCAGTTCTGGGTCTAGGCAGGTTTTCGTCACGTGCCGCTATCGGCGCCCTACTTGCGCGAGACGGTCTTATCAAGCATTTACATTTAAATAATATACATACTTATATGTTTTACGTCGCTGTTGAAGTGTGCCGTGTCCTGTTTGTGACCGATTATTTAAGTAATTACGATTACCTACATTGTCGCATATCTACAATGTAGTTTATGCGATGTACCTATCCGTGATATATGTCACGTCAGCGCATGTATTTCATTTTGTACACAAACAAAGTAAATTTGCATTAGACCTAAAAGGTTTTCTGTGCCTGTAAATAGGAGATATTAAATGCCCGGTCTAAAATAGGATCTCTCTATTTCTTTAACCCCTTTAATTTCTTATTTTGTTATTATTATTGTTAGATTTGAAAATAAAAAAGCATTCTGTGAAAATTTTAAGTGTCTCCCTATTACGGTTCAAAAAATTCAACCCTTTTGTGTTTCGAGGAACGGATAAACGGACGAACGGACAGTGAAGGGTTAATCCTGGGTCCTTTGGCACCCTTTGTGCACGGAACTATGAAAACTAGTCATCCTAGAATAGGTCGATGGCACAGAAAATATAGGAGCTCTCTAAGTAATTAAATCATGAAATTTAAACAAGGTAGCTATAAACTTGAAATAAAATGAGATATAAATAATTGCTTAAATATACTATCAACTGTAGATTAATTCCACTAATTAAAGCTATGCCGTTCATTCTTGTTTACGAAAACAAACATTTATCTGTCTTCGGGGTAATTCACGTACCTACTCAGATAAACGGTTTAAAAATACGGCCAAGATAAACTACTTATGTCAAGAGAGATTTCAAAGAGCTTACTTTTTCTACAATAACAAAATGTCATACGGGTACTTACGCGATTTTTTTTAAATCCTTGTATGAGTACATAGAAGTAGGAAGGAGGCTCGCCATTTTTTAAAATCTATGTACGAATACGTCTTTGGATTTAGAATACAAAGGTAAAAATACAATTTTTTAAATGTATGTACCTATTTACTTATAGTTTTAAAGCTACTGCAACCCGTAACACCTTATCGTGTTCCTAGTCCCTACATATTTAGACGGCTTGGAGCCAGGCGCTCAACTCTGGGCACTCCCAAGATGCAGGCATTAATCGAGCCAATTCTAAACCTGTCGAAAATTTGCATAATTCTGACAAGAAGAGATTCGTACATCAATTTATAAAAAATGTTTAAGATGCTCATATATACATTTTCCTGAAACTGAATTACCTAGGCGTTTACAGAACATTAGATGGTGCGCAGGCGCCACAGACTTAGTATAGTTACTCAATATAGTGGAATACATTAAGGGAGAGCACATAAATGGTTTGAAACCTGTAACTTTCTAAGATGTATTATGTATTCTGCACGCTTCCATTCTATTCAGCTGTCTAGACGGATCAGCCTTACGGAAATCCGCTGATGCTTTGCATGAGAAATGCTGGCCACGGATGTTCTTGCTTAAGTTGTATTTGGTTTACAAATCTTCATGTAGAGTTTCATTATGCATTTGATCTTCTATGTTAATTCAATACTTTAATTGAAGGTATTTCTCGAGAAATTGCACTCATTCCGATATAAAATGTAGCTTATGTATTATAGAAGTGTCTGTATAAAATAAAAATAACCAAGTGTAAGTCGCATTAGTACATACACTAAGGTGTCCGTACTACTATAATATTTGACTGCAAAACCATGTTTCTTGTATGGGGACTCGGATGATCCGAGTCCCCATACAAGAAACATGGTTTTAAGTACGCTTAAAATCTCTTCGAAGCGACCTTTCTTACGAGGTTAACCTTAGGTTAACAAAACTCTTTCGGGCACGAATTTCATTATCTGTGGTTTGTCTCAATCAATAATCATTATCATAATTATTTATTTACCTATTCCTACTAATTTAAATAGAAACTTAATTGAGTACAATCTATCAAAAGAAAAAGTAGTACGTATTGATAATGAATTACGAAGATTTCTCGAGTGATGGGCTGGGCTCATGGGTCTAAGCACCCAACCCTTTTCCCCGACATGGGAGTGACACGCTGACAGGTCGCCGGACGGGTTAGCAGCACTTTCCTCGTGTGGACACACGCTCCGTAGACGGGTTTGGCCACTTTTCCTACACAGAAATCAATGACTTAATTACAAGTGTCACCGAGTCATTTCATGTGATAATGTTCAGCTCACGGAAGAAGTGTTTGCAGGGATTTATTGCTACGAGCGAATAAAAATAATTTTTATCTGGCTTTTTAGCCTTGAGTGTTCGATAAACGTGAGTTTTTTTCTTTGAATATCGAAAATCTCTAGAGAGATATTTAGACAAACTCCACAAAATAGAGCAGGTGAAGAAACGGATATCGATTCCCCATGAATTATTTTTACGAAATAAAGATTATTTATGAATTAAGCTATATTAACAAGCAATTAGTGACAAAGGCTATGGTAGGCGATGGAACAAAATGGAGAGAACTGACCTACTGTGCCCACCAGCCCAATGATGGCAGAAGAAGAAAGCTAATACACAGTATTAAAAGCTCTCTACATACACTGTAGGGAGCTTATGTGAACGAAGGCATCATCTTTAATATAATGAAAGCATACGTAATAGGCCCCAAATTAAGCGCGCAGCCAAAGACAGATCACAATGGCGAAATATTGTGGGAGCCCTCTGCTGCCCCACCTGGGGGCCCTAGGGCTTTAAGTAAGTTATACCTAATTAAACATTTGCCTGGACGACGTGTATCATAATTACTTACACAATTAATAATAAAACAGATAACTCTGCGTATGAGGTTGATATTGGTGAGATAAAGCTGTAAATTACGCAGTATTTCGTTATATAAAGTGTCGCAGACGCCGGTAACTACGCATTAAATAAAACGAATCGACAGTTAATAGAAACAAGAGTGATAATGAACTGTTCTTTTTTAAACATAGACCGTTCACTTAGTTAAAGTAGTGGTAAACTCTTTATTGCACCAAATTCACAATTGATGCACAATAGGCGGCCTTATGGTTTCTGTAATTTCTTATGTGAGCAAGAGATATTAAAACGAAAATAGGTTAGGTTAGGATTTAAGGAAAAAAAGAAAAATATTTGAGAGAAAAAAATTGCCATATATGTATGAAAATAAGAGTTATTTTCTTTCTTAATGACTTTAGTTAATCATCATCAATACTAATAATAAATCTGTAAGGGTTGGTTATGGAGTAAGTTACTTTGTATTCAAGCTTTATACATGATACTGGAACTGGAACTGTATGTATATATGTATGTTCCTCTGTAACTCTTAAACGAATTGACCGAATTTTATGAAACTTGTTAGATAAACATTTATCGATATCAGCTAATAGTACAATGACCCCTTCTAGATTCATGAACACAAATGACACAAGAACGTCACACGTCTAGCCACGGCTTGTAGAACGAAATAGAACAAAAACACGCACTTTTATCGTATCTTCCTTTGTTTGCCATTCTTTACAATATACATTACAGTGTGACTCTGATCGTTAGTGATAAAATTTTAATAAGGTTTTCAGTCGCCAGGAGTTAATAACTTCCGTAGCCTTTCTCTTGAAGATACACAATGGTTGTAATCCATACTAATATTATAAACGAGAAAGTAACTCTGCATATCTCTCTGTTTGTTATCTTTATTATATCCGCGTATTAGGTATTAAGTATTTATGTAACGCGATACTGTTTTATTGTCTGAAATTATACTTTACATACCTACTTGCATGCTAAAGTATGTAAACATATATAAATTAATGTGTATTATTGTGTTGCAAGTTAATTAAAGTTAATATAATAATAATGAAAATACAGAAGAAAGTCGGTTCCGGTTACAGTGTGCGGAAAATTATATAGGGCAATGATATTTACGGATTTTTATCACCTTTGTTAACCCTTTCAGCCGTTTAGATTGCCGCGGACCTTCGACTTGGATAACTCGACCCGGCCTCCTCTGCAGGGTTATCTCAAAAGATAACTCTTGGATGTTGACGACCAATCATCGCTCGATTTGATGCTATGTACAAAGTTGTGGAATTATGTGATTCGCTGCATGGGAAATTGTATTTAGTACTTATATGAATTTTTATTGTAATGATATCATGAATATTTTTCTGTGTATAAAAAATACTTTTAGACATTTTGTGTTGTTATATATAATAATGAAAAGAGAATCATATTTATTAACATTTTTAAACGTGTTCTTTAAAACTAAAGTGACAAGTCGGCATATTTGCTAACTACAACGTTTTGATAGTCATTTCGAGATAAATTGCGGATTTTGTATGATTGACCATTTTTATTTAAGATATATAAAACGTAATGTATTTTGAAGTGTCTATCAAAACGCTGTACACTAAGTTAGCAAATAGGCCGGCAGGTAATGTAACTGACTGGTGTGTCCATCGCACTATACCACAAAAAATACAACATGATGTTAATACATATGAATAAATAAATATACACAACAAACACGTATTGCGGAATGTCAATTTGTCTATTACGACGACCTAGCCAAAATTATACTTTTACAATCTGGTATTTATCCGTATCAAGCCGCAATTTTGAAGCAGTGATGAGTTTTAAACACTGCGCTTGCGCAATTCACACTTTGCGGTTTATCATTTGGAAATGACAAGACAATACAAGTATTTTGTGGCGGACATCAGAAAGATGTTATAATAGGCAATAAATGTAAAAAATAATCATATTAAGTCATGGCACCGCCAGAAAGTATGACACAGGAAACGTGGCCTAAAGAGCTGTAACCTAAACAATAATTTTAACTGTTTATTAGGTATGAGTAAAGTTTGCGTCATTTTCTAGTTTCGCGGACAGTCCTGAAAATTGAGAAACTATGAACAACAGATTAAGGCAAACAAATCTTATTATTAGACACTAAAACCATATCCGAGCTTAGATGTATGTAAAGCTTTATATTTTTCTTTGAAAATCAGTAATCACCTACAGAAACACAGTTAAATTGGCTAAGTGAGCAAATCAACGCTGCCAATGAACGCCTCCATTTATGCAAAAGTTAAAAAAATAAAGAATAAAGATATAGGAATATATATGTTACGGTAAATTTGATTAATCGAAAATAATTAATAATTTTATAACATTATTAATAATAACCTCGTGTTTTGGTAAATGTGAATAAAAAACTGAAATTAATTACTTTTGGTAGTTATTATTAATAATTCACTACACACATTGGTAAAAGTTATAAAAAAACCCAAAGTTATTAGTCCAGTAGGTATTTATTAAGAATATGATATGACGACGATACTACTTATTCGTAAGATATGACACATATAACAGTGCTTGTCTCAGATCACACAAACAAGGGTAGGTACATGTTTTAAAGAAACTGACAACAATAATCACCTCTTAATCTGTACTCTTAATAAACAAAGTTAAAAGAGTGAGAGAACAGCCTCTCGGCAGCGAAAGGGAGTCGCTATTGCTGCCCTATCTTGAGCTACTGGAACAGAGTCTACGTTGACTCGAGACTTGCTCGTGTCAATGTAAAATAACTTTAGTTTTTAATATTTTTATTTGGCTCACTTTACTAACCCTAGTTTATAAGCTTATTTTTGGTACTAACCTATGTTATAGAAATGTATTTCTAAAATAAAACGTTATTAGTATTATTATTTGTATCTACTTTGGTTTCACGGGTGTTACCCGGGTCCTTTGGAGGCTTGCGTGGAGATATAAATCCAACATGAAGAGGCCCTTTGGAGAAGTTGATGTAAAGTTGGTCTCCAGCCAGAACTTGTTTTTGGAAATACCATTGTATGATATGTCCTTGAACAGGTCTAGGCTGGAGCAGAAACTATTGCATTATGAAAGACAAATTTATGGGATTGAAATGTAGCTGGACTTGTGCTAGGTTTGCCTGGATTGGACACCTGCTATTATTATAAAATGGCAAAATTATAGAATCGTCATCACCATCAAGAAGGCCTCTTGTGATGAGGCCTTTTTAATACTTTGATTAAAAAGGCCTCGAGATTACCACCATGGGAACAGGCATGAAAATATGTAAGTGTCTATTTTAGGGTAGAGATCTTGAAAATTATGTAATTTTTGGAATCCAAGATGGCGGACGCGACTTTTCATGAAAAACCTGCAACCTGCAAAGGGGTCGTTTTTTGGGTTTTTACCTTAGTTATGTAATCCAAGATGGCGGGCGCGACTTTTCATGATAAACCAACATGAGTGTCGTTTTCTAGGTTCTTGGGGTGTAGAGGTGCATATCTCGAAAATGACGTCAGTTATATAATCTAAGATGTCGGACGTGACTTTTCATTATAAATCGACGTGAGTGTCAATTTCTAGGTTTTTTTCGGTGTAGTTTTGGAAAATTATATCAGTTTTAGTATCCAAGAAGGAAAATCTTCGCGTAGCCTCTCGCACATCCCGCACGCCGCCTCGCCACCCCTGCCCGCACCTCTGTTGCCCGATCGAGAAAAAAATCGCCAGTGTACATTTATTTTTATCGATAGTTATTACATTTATCGGTACTAAGGTTACATTATTAATAATCACCGACAAATGTGATTAATTTCTCACTTTTACCTGTACTTTCGGTAATTATTAATAATGATAGACAATTATTAATAATTTTTAATTAATCACTCTAACCGTAACATATACATTCATTAATACAACAGACCTATTAGATGAAACCCATACATACTTGTATGGCAATAACCGCATTGAACTGGTTCATTCATCTGAGATTATTTCATGCTGATCTGGGATGTATAAGAAAAAATATAAAATGACAGAGTGGCAACACACGATACAGTATCGTGTACTGCCACCCTGGGAGGCAAACTGGGGATTGATATCAAACAATATAACGTACCAGCCGGCCTATTTGCTAACTCAGTGTACAACGTTTTCAAAATACATTGTGGCTTTCGTATAATTGACTGTTTTAATTTAAGATGTATAAAACGTAATGTATTTTAAAGTGATTATCAAAACATTGTACACTGAGTTAGCAAATAGGCCGGCAGGTCAACCGCCGTTGAGACCCGTCGTAAAATAATAAAGAGGGTTATTGTACCTAATAAAGTTTGTAATCAATAAAGTCTCATAATGATCGGCTATAAAGCATACAACTTGGAACAAGGATGTAGAATTAGTAACTGGCGACTTTCCTCGGTCTGGTGACCTGAAATACTAGTATTTGTCTAGGCATCAATCTTGTGAGCTTCACGTGTCACTGGATGAAATTAATTGCTCATTATGAGCTTTTATTTGATGATAGTTAAAGTTGAAATAAGTAGTAAGCATTTATGTCTGGTTTATATTTATTTAAGAAAAATTTAATATTTATTACCTAGGAAAGTGTTAGGAACAAATTAAAACAATTGTGCTAAAAGTAAATATTTTTTTAATTCTAACCATTCTTCTAACCATTCTTTATTACCTAGGCAAGTTTATAGAAAAAAAATTAAACAATTTAACTTCTTAAATAAAACAATTTACCTAAAAGTAAATATTTTTAAAATCTAACCTTTGTACTAAAATTGTTTTAAGGGACTCGCTAACCTAAAGAAAATACAAAAATATAAAGGTTCCTTCGCAGAAATCGCAAAAAAATGTAGCCATTATGTATATATTTTGATCAACTATATATCTCCTGCAAAGTTATGCACCTATAATTACTTTTTCTGACTGTTTTATCGATAGGTATATGTGATAGATATATCCTGTTTTTTTTGTTGTGTCTAAAAGCTTCTAACAAGCTCCAAACAGGAATAGTGAATTTACACGAGAAAGTCACGATAACGACGTATGTAAGAGAAACTAAAGCGATCTACTCTAGGTTCATCTCGGTCACGATCTTTCCGGGTTCACAATTTATAAAAACTTGCAAGGTAGCTTACAATGTCAGCAGAAGTAGAAGTTTTATAAGATTATTCAGTCTCGGCTTAAAAGTTAGTATAGAGTTAATGTAGGTATAAACTAATTAATAAGCATACACGCCCACAAACACTTCTTTGGTTGAACTTTAGAATACGAAATAAGATTGACAAAAATAAAGTTGGTCACTATGGGGTGGTGGGTTATACGCCATTAAGTCCGTAATGTTTGTTAAATTTTGGTAATCGAAGTAAAAATATTCGGATATGAGTTCCTTTTTGGACTTATAATGAGTTTAAATTTATGATATTTTCGTCTTTTGTAATCTAGATCTACTGGCAATCTCATGACAACCTAGATAGGCAACTCAAGTAGCAATCAACTGTTACAGAGTTATGACTAACAAGTGTTACTGTCATGTAACTAAATTAAATAAAGTCTATTAGGTATCTCTTATTAAATTAAGAAATGAAATATGGTCGTACTTAGACCTAAGATCGCTGGTTCAAGAACCACCCGCGTAAAATTTTTACTCCATATTTTATTTCTTAATTTAATACCTACTTTGTATATCAAAAAAGCATTGTGAATGCGAAATAGAACACTTACAAAAATAAGTCTATTGTCGTAGTTATTTCATATATTCCCCAAATTTATGATGACTAACAATAATTATATATTAATTGTAATAATATCGTAAACGAAAGAACCTCAGTAGTAGGTACAATTTTGACCCAACTAAGCAATAAAGACACATTGGACTTCTTTCAAAGAACAAATTTCGTGGGATAATGACATATAGATTCGGCAATTTTCCCGTGCTATCAAGATAACGATCTCAGATTGTATAACAAAGATTTAGTTATGAAAGACTCCTCATATTTTACATGAAGTTCAAATCGATTAGTGCTCGGGGAATTAGGACAATGAACGCATTACATTAGCATTAGGTGTGACCACTGGACTGGTCACAATATTACAATTATTGCCTTGTCTTCGCGTTGTCAGTGTGTCTAACCCGCCTACTGACAAAGCAAAAAAGTGTAATTGATGAGCACATGCTCCTATCACGTAACCATTGCCAAATGGAGCTTACGCAATGATTGTCCGATTATTCCACTATTTACTGCCGAATTTGCTACGCTTACAATTGTCTCGTGTGCATGTTTGACCAGTAAATTGGTGTTAGGAAACACTTTGACACGTTACTTCGGTCGTTTTACCTGTAACCAGTTAATGATCACAAAGGTAACTGTAAAGTCGTATGGTATCAGTGAAAAGTCGACGACTCTTTATCTTGCCGACTAGATATTTTTTTAAATTTTTGGAATCCTAGTTTTCTCCTCCTTAACTAATATTAATGCTTAATTTTTGTTTGATTTCCATTTGTGTACTATTCCAACACTTGGGACCAACGGCTTAGCGTGTGTTACGAATACGAAGCACGAAGCCATTATTACTACTAGTGGTCACCAAACCCTTTGGGAGCCGCTTCGGGGTTGCTCAAAATGCTAATGCCTTTTCAATACATTGGGACATCTAGCTCATCGATAGATGGATGGATCTGTGGGATGGATCTGCTCGCTATCAGCTCGAAGCCTGGAAGCTATCGACAGGCGTGTCAAAAGACTCGTTGATGATGAGTTGCTTATGGCAGAACGGCTTCAGAGCCTTGGACACTACCGAAGTCTGTGTGTGTTTTATAGACTGCATTTCGGTAAGTGCGCACGGGAACTTCACGATCTTATTCCCCCTTCACCTTCCCATCTTCGGACGACACAGCGTGGGTAGCGATTCCATCCATATGTAGTCGATATTCCTACTCTTCGCACCTCTTATTCGCCTCCTCCTTCATTATGCAAACCGCGAAGGAATGGAATTTCCTCCCCGCGTCGCTGTTTCCCGACTCGTCAAATTTAGAGACTTCAAGACAATAGTGAATAGGCAATATTTGAGTTTGCGTGTACGCGTACGTACGCCCTAGACCTCATCGTTGCTTCCCATCAGGCAAGATATGGGTTAAAAAGACTCAAATTCTTCTGAAAAAAAAAATATTATGTTTAATGATTTAAGATCTTTAGTCCAAACTCCGAGCCATGTCAGATACCTATTGAAACAGTACTTGCAATGCATAAATAATTCGTTCGTACAAATCGTGCTGCAATTATTATCACCTACCAACTGTCAAATCGTTAACATGTCGTTAAGTATTATTATACTAGTTACCTCTAATATTGAACTTAACCACGGGGTATAATTTAGGCAAACTGGCAAATATTCTAGCGATACTTAAGAAGGATATCGGATAACTATGTATTTGTATTTTACAGGGTTATAATGATTAAGATAGGTACAGTCAGGTTCAGTTAATCTGACCCCCCTACATTTTAAAATCTGTTTCTACATGTACCGATATAAATTATATACCGGGAGTGAAATCACCCTCGACATTCCCTAAAAGGGGTGCCTTAGTCCGTTAATATGAATTGCTTTTCCTCAGAAACCAATGCAGGCAACACGAAACAAAATTCAACATTTTCATACAAATTGGCTGGCCGTCTGAACGCTTTTAGATGAGAATGTAAATTTTTTGATTTTCATGCATTGGTCCCAAAGAAAAAGTTGTTGGAATGCCATCGATTAATTTACACGTGAAGAGATTTTTAACAAAAGAAGATCAGCAAGTTTCATGTAGAATACATGAAAACAGATATTACATACATACATCAGAACATGATGTGCGAAATAATTGATGACTGGCTATAAAATGCATTAATATACATATATGTATAATATATATACATGTCGCAGTGATTTAATCAGAGACGTGGTTTTATAATTAGACAGATTATTGTAAATAGAGACGGGTTTGCATAATTTCACGATGGCCGCATCATTGATACTTGACTCAAATTTTCGCCCATTTTTCTTGGTTCGGTTAATAAGAAAGGTGATTCAGGTATCAACCACTTTCTGCATTATCTAGTTAAATTAAGTTGCACTAACAGTACCTACTAGGTACCATAGCTGTGTGTAGTTTATATTACGGCGACTGAATTAGTGAACACTGACCAATTAGAACGCGCGGTTCCCCCACCACAAACAAACATCATAAATTATATATAAATTGAAGCCTTTTATAATAGCCATATCATGGAAACTACTGGGCTATTTGATGGGGTTATCTCTAACGTATAGATTATCATTTCGAAAAAAAATGATGAGTATAAAATATGTCCTGGCCAAGCCGGGGTGGGCTGATAGTTAGGTATAAATTTTTATGAAAATTGCCTGAAAAAAATTTGGGAACTAGGTATTTGAAATGAATGAAATGAATGAAATGAATGAAATGAATGAAATGAATGAAATGAATGAAATGAATGAAATGAATGAAATGAATGAAATGAATGAAATGAATGTAATGAATGAAATGAATGAAATGAATGAAATGAATGAAATGAATGAAATGAATGAAATGAATGAAATGAATGAAATGAATGAAATGAATGAAATGAATGAAATGAAATGAATGAAATGAAATATACTTTATTGCACCAATTAGGATACATTATTTGAAAATATTCTATATAAAGTAGCGCAAGGGGCGGTCTTATCGCTTTAAGCAATCTCTTCCAGACAACCCATTGAAGAGATGGAAACTTTTATAAACAAAAATACAGGTGGCGCAGAAAGTAACAGATAATTATTAAAAGAAGAAATTTATGATTTTTATACTAATTACTATTTTACATATATAAATATAAACATATATATTTATATATAAACATATTCATACATATACACATACATACATACATACTACATACAATATACATACAAGTCCAATACGGAAATAATAAAAATAGAACCATACATATCTGAGCAGAGGGGTTGAGAAAACAGGCAGCGTTATTGAAGAGAAAGGAGATAAGATTTGGTTAAAGATTTGAAGTTTGCCAAAGTTTGAGCACGTCGAATATCAGGTGGCAGGGAGTTCCAGAGTCTGATAGCCTGTACTGTAAAGGACTTGGAATAGAAATCAGAAGTGTGGGCAGGTACTCGAAGTCTGAAATTATTAGAGCTACGGAGAGTGTGGTTGGACTGTGTTTCATTGTTAAATACAAACCGTTCCCTGAGATAAGGAGGACATGATGGATTGAAAAGGATAGAATATAAAAGAGAAAGGATATGCCAATCACGGCGACGACGGATAGGGAGCCACTTGAGTTCTTTACGGAAGTTGGAGACGTGGTCATATTTACGTAGTCCAAATATAAACCTTATGCAGAGATTTTGAAGTCGCTCAAGTTTATTTAGTTGCTCTTGGGTTAAGTCAGGATAACAGGAATCGGCATAATCCAAGATAGGGAACAGCAAACACTGGACGAGCGCAATCTTGGTACCTGTCGGCAAAAAATTACGAAGCCTTTTTAATGATCCAGACGCAGCAAACATCTTCCTACTGACATTGGAAATCTGCGGTATCCATGTGAGATTTCTATCAAAAATAACACCGAGATTTTTTACTTGGTCACAGAATTTCAGAGTTGTTCCATCAATAACTAATTTTGGAATGTTCTCCCAATCGATTTTTGTTGTAAGCCTAGAACTACCAATTACAATAGCCTGAGTTTTATTAGGATTAACGGTAAGACCATTGGACTTACTCCAGGCAGATATCATATTTAAATCTTCGTTAATACAGCTTATAGCAGAGGGAAGTAGTTCAATACTCGATTGTGAGTAAATCTGCAGATCATCGGCATAAAGGTGGTAGGAAGACCGAAGTTTTTGTGTAATAGAATTTATAAATAAGGCGAACAATAAAGGGGATAATACGCCACCCTGCGGTACACCGACTTCAGTGAAGCACCATGACGAGTATACATCGTCAACTCGAACACGCTGCCGGCGCCCATACAGGTAAGTTCGAAACCAATCAACTACTCTAGGAGATATGTTGATTGAACGCAATACCTCCAACAAGATATCAAAATCCACAGTGTTAAAGGCGTTACTGAAATCCAGTAACGTCAGCACCGTTCTATCGTCCATACCAGAACGAATGTCATCGGAAATCTTAATCAAAGCAGTAGTCGTACTATGACCAGGACGGAAACCGGACTGGAAGGGATTTAGGAGCTTGTTCTTTAAAAGGAATTTATTAAGTTGATGGTGGACAATGCGTTCAAGGACTTTGGATAGGAAAGAAAGTATGGATATAGGACGGAAATCAATGAAGGAACCAGGATTACTTTTTTTAGGGAGAGGAGTGATGTTTGCATCTTTCCAGATTGTAGGGAATAAACACGAAGCAAGAGATTGGTTCAGGATAGAAGTGATGATGGGGAGTATGATATCGAGGATAGGCAAAATCATAGTACGACTAATGCCATCATTTCCAACAGCATTCGAAGATATCGAACGTATTGCCTCTTCAACATCACTATCAGTAAGTTGACTAAAGATGAATTCGGAATAGTCGGGAGTTGGTGTTGCAGAAAGGGAGTTTAAAGTATTCGTTTTGACATTATTATCAAGAAAACAAGGAGAAGTGAAATGCTTATTAAGCCCATCAATATCGATGTTTTTAGGACTATCCGTGTGTTTTTTTTTTTTTTTTTTTTGGTGTGGTAAGTTAGTTATTAAGACGTTTATTGTTGATACTGTAGTACTAACTTAACAAAATATGGCAGAAAAAATAGTGCTATGCTGAATAACAATGACGACTCGAGCGCAGTCATTGAGGATGGAGAAGTGGCAGCTGTTAACGACTATTGTTAGTACATGGATAATAAATAGTCTGAATTGCAATTTAAAGTGCACATTACCTGTTTAAACATAATAGCCCGATCAGTGTTGTGTCGTAAGCGCGGGGTAAGCCGGGCGGGTCAGCCTCAGCGAACTTTGGTGAACTTTGCTTGGTTGGCTGTTTGTCACTTAGTGCTTCGATCGCTCCTCACTTAGATCACATTATAAGCATGCTAGCTCTTTCTCTTTTCTTCGTGTGAGTAAATGTGCTATCATTACTAATGTGCCAATATTAGGTCAGGGGTGTCATTTTCAACTCTTGGCCGGTGGTTGTAGGTATGGCATCGAGTATGCGCGCCCGGCCTCCGGATTCATCATCATCATCATCATCATCAGGTCTTTTTTAGTCTCCACTACAGGAGCACGACCCTCTCTGTACTATTAGAGGCATACTTGGCCAGAGCAGCCAGAGAACTTGGCCTACACTCTTCACGCTGGCCAGACTGGTTGGAGAGGTCTCACAGATGTTTATAAGCTTTCTTTAGCTTGCATTTCCTAAGTCGCCTTCTACGACATCCACGGGAAGACTTGGAGTGGTCCTATTCTACTCTGCCGGATACCACACGGCTAACGGCGGAGGCGGCCTCCGGATTACTATAGCTTTTCCCCCATTCATTAGAGAGAGCCTGTATCTCAATATCTAACCAACTCCAACAAATTCCTGTCCTCACCAGCAGGAAGAATGTTTGCGATGGGCATCAGCTTCAGAAGCACAAGAAGACAAAAGAACTCCTCTGCCAAGCGTGGTATGACAATATCCTCCCATGGAACGAAGAACTTTAGGAGAGGGGCGTTTGTCTAGCAGTGGACTTCTTACGGCTGTAATGACGATGAAGCTTTAACATTGTAAAGATTATCTAAATCTTTCCCGTGGTTCTTGAGTAACAAATATTCTAGGTACATTGTCATATACTTTATCGTCATAATATTAGTAATAGATACATAGTATTATATTTACTTCTTAGTTTCGTAGTTAGGATTTATAATGTAATATATATTACAGGAATCGTATTCGTAGTGAATACTTAAAGATTTCTTCAGGGTCGGCAACACGTTTGGTGTTGCAGGCGTCCAAATGACGCAGTAACCGCTTCCCGTATTCCTGTTTGTCTAGTTAGGGGTATTAAAATATTATAGTGAAAATTTACCTCTAACGTAATATATGCAAATATAGGTGTGAAATTAACATAAATTTTATGAAATACTTTGATCTGGATTCCAATATGCAGTTCATCTTACATAAGTATATGAGCAAAATATTTAACCTAAAAGTTTTATAATCTATGCAAGTGTAAGTTACCTAGATGAAGAAATAACCAACACGACATAGGCACTTGGCACCTTCAAAAAACGAGTCTATTTTCTTAAAAGGTCGGCAACGCTCTTGTCACACCGCACGTGTTGCAGTTATCTATAGGCAGTGGTGATCACATACCACCAGGTGACCCGCTTGTTCGTCCTATGTCATTAAAAAAAACCGGCCCTGTGCGAGTCGGACTCGCGCACGAAGGGTTCCGTACCGTTATCTACAAAAACGGCAAAAAATCTTGTCTGTTTTATGGGAGCTCCCTTAAATATTTATTTTATTCTATTTTTTGTATTTGTTGTTAAGGCGGCAACAGAAATACATAATCTGTGAAAATTTCAACTGTCTAGCTATCATGGTTCATGAGATACAGCCTGGTGACAGACGGACAGACAGACAGCCAGACAGACAGACGGACAACGGAGCGAAATTAATAGGGTCCCGTTAGGGTACCCTTTGGGTACGGAACCCCTAAAAACTAAGCAAACTTCAACTACAGCATATTAAAAAGTTACATTATAATCAATTGTCGCAAAAAGTTTTCGTCACAGATAAGGGTCTTATATTCATGAAAACGTGCTTCGCCGCTCCGCTGTTTTCTGATAGTCTTTTATTCCTTTTATAATTATCACAATATAAATTGTACAACTTAATTTTCAGTATAACTGTGAATACCTGTTATTGGCTATATACTGACTATAATTTATTGCACAATTCTCAATGTAAAAGCTTGAATAAATGTTTTTCTAAATAAATAAATAAACAATTTATTTTAAACTAGCTTTCGCCCACGGCTCCGACCGCTTTAATTTCGATCCCTCGGGAATAGTACTTTTTCCCGGGATAATAGGTAGCCTATGTCCTTCTTCGCACTCCAGAGAACTTATATGCAAAATTGAATGATGATCGGTTCAGTAGTTACGGCATGAAAGCGTAACAAACAAATAAATAAACAAACAAACAAACTCACTTTCGCATTTATAATATTAGTAAGGATTAACCTCACCTACCTCAAAAGCTACCTTGGGACGTCTTCTCATCACTAATGACTTTTACCTTGAAAAAGAGAACAGCGGGGCGTAAAACACACGACGGGCTCCGAGATGGGTGCAAGATAACGTCTGTCAGGATCAGCAATCAGCAGATGGCATCGGGTAAAGATGTTTATAGTTCATTTGCGCATTTCGCAACAGACGTGTAAAGAGGGCTTAATGAGGCCGGTTGCGCACGCGTGACCGGCCCGGCACCCTTTGGCAGTCGCGGTTCGCCACGGGGATTAAACTTTTAATTTTCATGTCATGAGCTAAGAATATCTCGTCACATCAAATATCGTGACATCAAAGAAATTAAAAGACGCTCGCGTTCAGAGGGAAATTATAATTTTTTGTTTATAAGATCAATTTAAATTAAGCGCAAATATTTTAAAGGCTGACTAACATAAGTTAGAAAAATGCATAAAAAGTAAAAAAAAAAAATCGGCACGCTAGTTTTTGAGCTATCTGGACCTGAACATTTAAAATAAAAAATAAAAGAAACACCCTTGTACAAATAAACACTTTCTTGGCCAACAACTTTTTACTATTATCTACTATGGATACTAGGTCATTGACCTCGACGATTAAAACAGCTGATTTATCGATTTTAATAAAAAAAAAATATTATTCGATTCGATTTCTTAGAATTTGCGACTAAAGCTTTTCTTTGACCCATGGGACCCAGCCCTTAAAATATTTGCGCTTAATTTAAATGGACCTTGTATATTTGGATTGTATCAAGGAGAATATAAACAAGAAAGGAGTGGCAAAGGCTATAGTAGGATATGGTAGTATAGACCCAAATGGAGGGAGCTGACACATGTTGAGCCCACACGAAAAACTTGGATAAGTTAAAGAAAAAAAGAAGGCTTTCTTAAATAATATTTTTCAAAATTTCGTTGTTGTGGCGAATTCATACTGTTCCATTGGGTTGGGTTGTTTGCATGACCAGTTCTTCATCATCAGAATAGGATTGACTATATGTAGCAAAGTATTTAAGAATATATGCAGCTTAATCGATTATTAATTGTTGAAAGACCAATAAATAATATAATGCTTCTACTAGGGGTCTCCTAGGCCAATAATATACCACGTTATCGATTTAGTAGATCGCATAATCAGCTAATCAAAGATTTAAAATATCAAGAATACTTTGTTAATTTGTTAAGTACGTCTAATATTTTCATAATTAATTTATTAATATATTCAGGTTCAAAATATTCTTCTTCTATATGTAGATATAATTTCTGTTCATGGTGTTATACTATACAGAAATTAGTATATTTATAGTTACCTCACGTACATTACCTCACTAGTTACCCTCAGTTAGTATATTTTAGCCGCCTTTGGTGTAGCTAGTAAGAAGGCATTTCAATTCGGTATTTTTTATGTCTGAGAAGCAATGTTTAAAATGACGGATGATCGTCGACAGCCGTCGAATGGCCACGTTCATAAATCACGGGTAATGGGGCCCGTTGACCACATAACCGCGTAATTGCAGTGCAACTGATCCTCGGATATCTTAAAATCTCATGTCAGATGATGGATGATAAGCAAACCTGGGGCTTAATAATATACGTCGAGCTAGTGAAACTGACAGTTGTTCGTGACGTCTTCAGGATTTATAAATGAACTTATTCTAATATATGTGTACTACGGAAAAGTATATAGAGTACCTTCTATCCAGTATACTGTTCCCGAGGAAATCAAAAGGAAATCGATGGTGGATAGATGGATGTTGGGTGTGCTGTAACTTTATTTTATTAATGGCGAGCTCCGTTATGCAGTGGTTAACACGCCAGCCTGTGACACGAGGGTTCCCGGGTTCGATCCCCGGGTTCGTGTCTATTATAAAATATAGTATTTTTGAGTTAGTATCCTACGACACAAGTTCACAAAAAAAAAAAACTCACTGTGGGGCTAGCCCATTATATAGGCGATTGTGTAAAAAGATGAAAAGTCTTAATAATATTATATTTTTATAAAAAAAATTAGAAAGTGTTGCCCCTTTTCAAATTTTTTTCTGAGATGTAAATATAAATATTGTCATGTGAAAATGATTGTTTAGTACGTAAAATTTACAAACTTTTGGAAGAAAAATGTTTTTAGATATTATAAATATATATCGTTTCTAAATTTCATATGTACCTATCTGTTTTAAATTCCAACAAGCAGGTGACCCTGAGCAACCTTGTGCAAGGATCGACCTAAATTATACAAATACTTGTGATGTATTTAATTAATTCAGCGCATAGTACACACTAGTAATTTGAAAACACGTAAATTTCCACAATTTCGTGCAGTACCGTCTTAACAGAGATGCGGAAAAGTGATTTCAGTATTAAAAATGGTGTAACAAATTCTTTGTTAATCCATAACAGCAGTTCTTAATCTTATTGCCACGGCTGATAGCGTTCGGAGCCCGCCAGTTCTCCTCGGTTCAGGAAACTGATATAAATTTTCCGTAAGACGCAATGTGCCACTATGCGAGTCATTATAATGTTATCTGTCAGACCATTATGTTACTTTGTGATCTATATCCCCTACTATAGACATATAGATATACTCGTATGATTGCGCTATTTACTTTAGCTGTCGCCTTTGGCTTTTGTTTCATTCTGGATATACTAACTTGCAAGTTACATGTTTACTTAGTTTTATAATTATACTAGCTTTCGCCCGCGGCTTCGCCCGCGTTAATGTCGATCCCTCGGGAATAGTACTTTTTCCCGGGATAAAAGGTAGCCTTTATCCTTCTCCGTACTCAAGAGAACTTGCTTGCAAAATTTTATGATGATCGGTTCAGTAATTACGGCGTTCAGTATAACAAACAAACAAACTCACTTTCGAATTTATAATATTAGTAAGGATTTTTTGATATGCTAAATTTATTTAATTATATGAGTCATAGACAAGCGGCGTTGCCAATTTTATAGATTTTTTTATAATATACCTCCTTCTCATCCAAGCGTTCCGGGGTTGCGCCGGAGTCCAGGGCCCACTATAATGACAACATTAATATTATTTTTATATTGAGCTATATTGAGCTTGTGAAGATGGGTACCTAAGTAGTTACACTTTGAACGAGAAATTGAACCTAAATCTAGATTTAAAAGTATGTATTAAATATATCAGTAGTTATTTGGCAACAGCCCTGTTCTGGCATAAGCCCACTTCAGAACGTTTCCTGTAGACAAAGAACTAAAGATCATTGATAAATTATTTTATTTATAGCAGCATTTTAGGAGCCATGTATTTGCAAATTTGAAGTGGCATTGTTCTGTCGATATCTTATATCTCTGAAGACATCTTCAGTACACGAGAAAGCGTAGGAACAATGGCAGCAGAGGCAGTCATACTCATTATCGAATCTCTGACGAAACAGATTTACGATAAATTATATAATGCGGAAGTCAAGTCACGCATTAGATGTTGATTGATCAAGTGCAATATGAGATGAAAGCAGGCAGAGATGGTTGCTTCAGGAGATGAGATCATACCATCATTAATTTTGACGTAGCATTGTACTCCTGACGAAGATAATTAATTTAAAACCACCGACAATAGACAGGTCTATACGGGTTTATGTTACATAGTATAACGCAGCTTGTTGTCGCAAAGAAATATTATCAATTCTGTTCTTTACAAGCTAAAATCCAAGCCCAAAAATGCGTGTTGCAAAAATAATGACCACTTACTTCGTGAAGATTCTAAACTAAAGTTTAGAACTTAGGTTAAGATTTTAATTCGCAATGTTTCATTATACAAACCAAAAGAGGTTTAGGCAAATGCTAAAGATTATTTCGCAAGACGGTTTTATCGGCGATAGAACACCGAGCGTCCAAAATCGATTGTCTCAGGCGGTCAGCACCTTGACTTTAGTCGTCGTAACTGTACAAGATTTATTCTGAAAAATAAAATAAAAATAAAGTCTAAATGGTCATTGGTGAGAGTCGATTGATTTTTATGTAATTTCCTAAATAAATAACCATAAATGAATAGTAAAGCAACGTAAATGTTTCGTTTATTCCAATTATGTACTTGCTGTTATCTAAGAATAGAATATAATGTTTATTTGCATATGAATAGGGTACAAAAATTGGTGTTACAGAGGTCTATTTCACTCCAAATCAGCCATTGAAGATAGCATTAGTACGCGAGAAACGAACGCATTGACAACCTCAGGGTAGTTAGTTGGAAAAATACATCAACAATCAGGCAAACAGTTTATAGTTTGTGAGCGGACAATTATATAAATAGACATACATGCATTTACAGAATTTGGCACACGTGTCTTCTTGGCCACATATATCTACAAAAACTGCAATTCTGCCTATATTACATACCTATTGGGTCGAATTGATAACCTTATTGAAAACGATTAAAAATGTTTAGTGACTGATGTCTAGACGATTTTGTAAGTCATTTGTTGCGTAGATTTGTTGAATGATGGATAAACAATAGTAGGTGCATCAGAATTCACAAGTAGGTACTACATAGGTCTGCTCGCCCTCTTTGAGACTACTGTGTATAATGTAAAATATTATCATTGCACACTTGATCGCTAACATAATATGTTCCAAAAAATAATAATGTACCTATATAATAAAAATTGTAATCATAAAATAAAAAAAAATGATAAATGAAGAAATTAGATGTTAAATGATAAAGATAGATAATAAAATAAAAATGCCCTTCAGGCGAGTAGGCGACCAAACAAAGAGTTTCTTTTGGCGTTTCTTCTCTGCAGTGGTCGGTTCCGAAACGCTAGTAGTCTGTAGCTTTTGCACATTAAGTAATAATATAAATATGACTTAATTAGATCCTTTAAAATGTGATTTGACGTGAAAAAGTGCCTGCAAAGGCCTATTTTCTAAATAAACGTTTTGACGTTGATTTTGAATAATCTTTTGGCTGGGCGCAGTCCCACTCTCATGGGCGACCGCAAATGGTAAAAACAATTCTCGACCTCTTCCGTGCGTCAGAAGGTACGTTAAGCCGTTGGTCCCGGCTGTCATCATTGATGGCAGTCGTTAAACAATGTCAAATGTCTTTAGGCAGGTTGAAAAATCTGACACCAGTGTTGGCCATTTACACACACGAAAATCTTTTGGTTGTTTGATAGCTCTATCAAACAATTTTGTAAGCTGGGTACCTATTGAATGCTTTAAGGTACACTCAGAAGTTTTGCGAATGGTGACAGTGTTAGTGACAGGTATCCACGACACTTATCGGGGCGAGCGGTAAGTGTATCAATGAATATGGCTTGCTTGGCACCTACCTACGGGATCGCTTTAGAACTGCATGACCGACAACCACGGCAGCGGCAAGTATGGTCAAGTGGTTTCAAATACATTTCATATTTTATAAGTAGCCGTGACAAGTACACACCACCGAGCGGCGACAACGACACCTACCGCTGTCGTTGTCGCCGCTCAGTGGCTCAACCTTTACCCATAGAACGACAAGAAGTTAGAGAAAGCGAGCTTTAATAGAAAGATTATGTAGGTATTGAAATCTTAAACATGCAATTATTATCATCGTTCACTACTTTAAAAATCTGACACTAGTGTTGTGCATGTAGCACATACTAAACTTTATTATACCGTTAACACACTCTGATTCTTCTTATCTTATATTATAAATGCGTTTTTTTGTTTGTTTAAATATCTTATAAAACACGGTTGGTCAAATTTTAATACCAATTTCGAATTGTAGGTGTTGTTAACAAATCTTCCTTGACCAGTTGAAGATAACTGATTCACGGGCCCATTCACGATTGTAGTACCCTACAGGATTTTAATAAATTTAACTCAGTTATAATCTTTCATGTAAAAAATCGACTTCAATCAAATTACCGATTGTGATGAAATTTAAGTGGGGCCAAAACAAAAAAGTTTTTTTAATCGGTTCATAAATGGACGGAATTCTGAGGTAACAAACATTAAAAAGAAACATATAATCCAATTGATAACCACCTTTTTTTTTAAAGTCCGTTAAATATAAACATCGGCGACAGAAAGAGGATTTACAAAAACCACAACATAGAGTGCGTACTTAAATCTGCATAATACTACATTGGGGGTAGATTAAATCAGTAAATAATAAACTGTAGATATTATTATCAGTAAGTAAATATTCTAGGTCCTTTATAATTTAGACGATTGCTGATAACGCGGCCAGCACTAAACCGTCGCGTGAGTCCCACCAGTCTACCGAGTGATATGTAAATAATTACACTGCTATTGTTCCACGTTTGTTGAATTGATAAGACTATATTTGATTGTAATTATCTAGATCTCGGTAACTTTCCAAGGCGGAGTACCGTTGGTCTGTAATCACAACTAAAGTCAATGTAATCGTCTTCAGTTATCTACCTACTTTTATAAGATCTGACCTTCGATCAAATATAATGGTAGATACACAGTCTCATACAAAATGAAACCTAAATAATGTCCCCGAGCCAAAACATCATGCATACTTACAAACAATAACAAAAACGGTACATACTGAAAGTATGACACTCCACCTTTCTTTTTCACTTTTGAAGCGTAGTTTTTGCATCTTTTCTTCGTCATCTCGAGCGCGGTTTATTGAAACTGTGGACAAATCAGCTCCGAAAGTCGATTAGTGCGCTGTTTTGCCGGTTCCACTTTTCAAACGCGAATCGTAGGGGAGAAAGGGGTAATGGGAGTCAGCGGGCAATCGGGGTCAGGTGCCTCTAAGCAAAACTACACGTTCGATATCTAGATAAATGACATGTTCAGTTTGCTCTGTACCCGATGCCCATTGTACGAATGACTCGCGCTAGTAGCTCCACGCGTTTTTGAGAGACAATTATGTTTCGTTTTCACGCCTCGTCGGTGTAAATTTTCGTCAAAACAACATTAACGGTGAGTATAGACGTTGTAGCTATACCAAATTAATAACTATGGATAGATTTATCCTTGATATTCAAAATCTAAATTAGCATATTAAATTGCGATTAAATTTACTTTGTGTTATTAAAGTTTACAATTAATATGCAGTATAGGTTTTGGGTAATGGGAGCCAAAGAGCCCGCTAGTGATCACCATTACCCGCAAAAAATATTCTTATGTTTTTCGCTTATAGATGCCGATATTACAAGTCAGAAAAACCAAATAGGCTAGCTGATTAACTGGTGATTGCACTGGATGGTATACTGCCGAATGTAATGTCTGCGATTGTTTGACTCCGATTTCCCACATGTCTGATTCCCATTGTACTGAGGTTAGTGGAATGGGAGTCTAACTTGTTTTTTTTTAAAACGCGGAAATATATCCCAAGTTGATTCCCAAAGTGGTGAAAAGTGATAACAACTAGAAGATAAATAAGTAAAGTCTATTATTAAACAATTTTAATCACGATATTATTTCGAAATAACCTTTTATTTGATAGCTCGCTTAAGCGACTCCCATTACCCCCTTTTCCCCTATATCTTATCTACCATTATATTTGATCGAATGATCTGACGATTCATTAGCTTTAAGGTTCACTTAAGACGGGATGAGTGCTGGCTGACGCATGGAAAGCAACGTCAAGTCAAGCATGATAGATAAGTCATAAGTGGCATTTAACCCTAGTGTCGAGATAAAGGAAATATGATGATGCACTCCAATAGTAAATTTAAGTTGCTTTTAATAATGACCATTTGGGTTAGCATTGTATTAGATGCCTAGGAATCTGGCATTTTTTTATGATCTGAAAAGTGGTTCTATCTGGGGCCTGAGGCAAACTCATTCAATGGGGCCCATGAGTTCAGCTTTACCTTCCCACGCCCTTCTGCTCCCGGCCCAGGCCCCCTGCTGCCACCCTGTAGTTATGTAGTGACATAACTACAGGGTGGCAGCAGGGGGCACTATGCCACTATGCAGTGGCATAGTGCCATAAATCCCCCCACAGAACCATTGAAGTTATCCAGCTTTAGTTATGCCCGATACGATATCTGATAAGATTCAATCGCAAATGTAAGATTCGTACAGGTAAGTGGAATAATATATGAGACCAGGAAACAATAAAGCAATAGATATATTTTAAAAAATTATCCAATTTAAGTAACTAGCTTCCGCCAGCGACCTCGTCCACGAAGACCAAGTAAATCAATGTTGTGTTACCTTTTTGCTAAAAGCATTTGTTCTTGAAGTACAAAATTTGATCGGACTATCAATAAAAGACATCATGTGGCGAACAATCGTCACCCTTGTGAATCACGACGGTTGCTCTTCAAATAGGTCAGAAGGCAATAGCTGCGCGTGCGCAAAGCAAGATTGCCGCCGGCAAATGTCATGACATTCATGCCATTTGCAAGGGCGTCTCCGATTTACATCCTCATAAATAAACGTTTATTGCATTCCAAAATAGCGAAGCAGGTTGCTTCTTCAAGATATATGGTCGCGAAGCAAATTGGATTGTTGGAAGGATACATACATTTATTACGTGAGCCAACTAGTTTCCCCCATTATTATATTACCCTTTTAAAGCAGAACAAATTAAAAAACAAAACCTAATGAAAAAACCTAGTAAATTACTTATTTTATTTTTGGGAGCTTGCTCTCTCGTAGCCATTTTATCAGGAGCAGACATCCCGGTCGTAGCACTGGCGTAGTCCGCTACGATCGCCATTCAAATAGACCTACGAAAAATGCAAAACTTGCCAAATGATGATTGGTCTGCTAATGATAGTTTATACCTACTTATATGCGATGTCATTATCCATCTAAACAAACAGAATCATTTATTGAATTAAAACAAGTCAAATATAACGTAGTTTAAGGCGATACTTGGGGAAACAGATAAACGCAGTTCAGTTTTTTAAATATATTTAGAAGTCTATTTCGAAATCATAAGATGTAAACTTTTTATATTCTCCAAATTATATACTATTTTTATGACTACTAACAAAGGTATTCTATTGATCGATAACAGCATTGTGCAAAATCTATTATTTTCCCAAAGTTTATATAAGGCGATCCATGATTGGTTTAATGATTTGATTACCATAAAATATCGGATTTATGCGTATCGACATGCAAGTTGCCCGTGACCGCGCGATGTGTTGCATAACGATGAATGCAGCGACCGCCGCCGGCGCCCGCGCATTCTATACTCCGAGTGCGAACACAGAAAGCCGCAGAGGTTCCCACGCCGGCTGATCAAAACTTTGCTATTTCTAAGCTACTTTAACTATGTTCACGGATTTGAATCGATAAACTTTAAGGATTATTTTGGATGCGTCTTGCTGTAATATTATATTTTTCTTACTAAATTGTAGAAATTTGGCGAGCTCCGTGGCGCAGTGGTTTAACTAACATGTCAGCCTGCGACACCCGGGTTTTGATCCTCGGTCAGGTCAACATGGCAAATGATCTTTTTATGATTGGCCTGGGTTTTCGATGTTTATCTATATATGTACTTGTAATAAAATATAGTATCGTTGAGTTAGTATCCCATAACACAAGTCTCGAACTTACTTTGGGGCTAGCTCAATCTGTGCGAATTGTCCGTATATATTTATTTCTTAAGTTACCTTCAAAAATTTTACGGTAGAAGCTTTACGATTTACAATAAAATAATCAATATAAAATTAGTGTTTTATAACGCTGAAGTATAAACCCACAAACCTAAAGACCTTTGCTCGTTTGAACTGAATTCTTATAAAATATGTTAAGCGTTGTCGCTAAATATATTTAAATATATTACGGAGAGTCGCGAGGTGCGGCGACGCCGATGGCGACCGCGCGGGCGATGCGATGCGTATGCGCAGGTGTGAACCCGTGGCATCATTAGCCAGATATGCAGTTGTCCTTAACACGCACCTCGACTTAGGACATCATTAGATTATCGTTATTACATAATTACGTATCTTGTAACCTTGCCACTAGCTGTTTTTTCATAGGAAACCTGTTTGAGATATTTTCGTAGGTATTAAAGATGTGTCAAAGATGAATTCATAATCAGTGCTTTAGCAAATACATTATTGCAAACATGGCAGTTTGCCTATTAAATAAGAAGTTATTTTTAATATTACCCATAATCTAGGTCGAGATTGGGAAATTTCGATGAGGCACACTGCACAATTTTGTCTTATTTGCATGCGAAATACACAACATTGCACTGATGTGCATCGTCGATTAGCCACAGTGGTTTCAACACTGAAATTTGCTTCAAGTCGCAGCGCAGTACATTTAGCTTTATACATCTATGTGACGGATACTTGAAATGTGTGAATGTCGACCGGTGCGATTATCGGGGTGCTATGTGGTTGCGAAATGTCGCCTATTGTGATGCTGGGCGCCGGCACTAGCGGCAGCGACTCCGCCCCGACCGTGTTTGTCTCCTTTTCAATACCGACAATAGAAGCCTTGACTTGTCCATCACTGCTTCGATGACTACATTGTTGTACCACTATTGAGTTCACGCATTCTTGTCATTGTAAGCCAGTCATTCTTCTGCTGAACAAATAAAATATTCAATCCTGTTGTTTGTAGTTGTTTTCGACTAAGGTCTTATCTTTTGAATAGGCATTATCTTGTGATTTGTTAATCATACCTATTGTATGCTACATTTTCAGATATGTAAATTCCTTCGAGTTCCAAATTTTGCTTCGTTTATTTGGCCTGCTATTTTCAGACACAAGTTACATAATACTGTATTTAAGAAACCTGTTGTTATGTTATCAGTGACTGATATGAATTTTGATAGCGACGTCTACAAGGTTCGTCTCAGTAAACAAGTATAACAAGATTGTTTAAAAAATATGAAAATATAAGCTAAATGGTAATGTGTTAAGCAATACACTCATAAAAAGCAAAGTAAATGATAAACATAATATCATATTCGTTACAACGACTGCAGATGCGCGATAGTGTGACGAACGAGAATTTTATGGGCAAAACATTCACAAAATGCGATGATGACCTGCCGTAAGCTAAAGCGAAATCTTGCCTTATATAAGTCATATTTAACCGGCCGTTGTTAGAACGTTTTGGTGAAAATGGAAGTTGACAAAAAAGGAGATAATTGCAATTACAACTTGTTGAAGAGATACATATTCATGCATCCGTAAGAGAGCTTGTATAGATCATCAACTGACAGCTCTTTTATAACGTATGAAAACATTTCGATTGAGGAATCTACAAAGCAGAACCTGCTCTACTCTACATAATGTAACTGGCAAATTTGATTCCTTTGCAAAAGATTTTTCATCATTTTTCATTCGTTTTTTTATGTTTTTTATATACCTTAGAGATCGTTAATATCCATGTTGAAAGTATATACGTCCGCTAACACGTTGGTAACGGATAGATATCCGGTTAAAAAGATTGAAATGAGTGTGACAAAGGGACTTATAATAATTTTGGAAGGGCCAGTAAAGGGCTATCCTAGTCGGAGTTATGTACAATATGATACACAGTTTTGTATCGTATATAACTCTCTAGAATTTATAAAGAACTAGCTAATGCCTGCGGCTCCGCCCGAAAAAAAGAACAAAATGAACCTCCCATACCTACAAATTCACCGATCAGCTGGTCAAATTTCTATGGAAAGCTTAAGTTTTTTTTTCATAAATTATCTTTGTTTTTCTTGTGGATGCATATTCTATTAGGGATTCTGATCGTAACATTAAAATGTTGCCAGTTAATAAAAATCACTCTGTATGAAGTCTTTTATTCAACAGCGTTTGAAGAAGAGTTTATTCGCTATCGCATCATGCCAGTAACTCATGCACAGCGCCACAAACGCATCCCAAAATAGAATGTATAAGATAACGGCTAAGTACATGCGATTGTTGACAATATTTACATAACCAGGCTATATATAATTACACACAAGCATTAAAAGAAAAATATTATAATTAGTTGTTTACTCAAAGCATGTCGTTAAAGATAATGCTGTTGATACCTACCCGATGTGGGGTCTGTACCTAGTAGGTAGCTGATTTTATAAGCAGTACAATCATTTATTCATCATCATCATCATCCGAGCATTTTCCCAGGTGCCTGACCTCTTCAGCTATAAAACTTCGCCCGGATCCACTATTATGACAATATATACATGCTACAACATATGATTTATTATGAACAAATAATTTGATGATATATTTTTTAGCGGCATTGTGCACTTATTGGGATGGGTAAAAAATGTTAAACTATCGTCAGAACACGGTCTGATCGAAAATTCGTAAGATAAGGAATTACAATGTCAACGTCACGAATTCGAACGAAAAATTATTTCATCACTTATAATAAGTAAGAGTAATATTTGGCCTGGTGGTCTAAGCCTAGGTCTAAGCGTTAGACTATGAATTGAGACACTTCGGGTTAAATTCACAGTCAAGCATACTGTTTTTGAAGTTTTAAAAGAAGTTTCAAGTTAAAGTTCTAGGCAAAGAAGTTTTTAATATATTCAAAAATGCACAACGTTCAAATTTTCACTCCTGGCAGCACTTCCGGAGTGCAACCCGTTTTTTTTATGGATAGAGTGATTCAAGAGAAAGGTGTATATGTATCTACATGGCACCCGTGCAAAACTTGGGCGGGTAGCTAGTTAATTATATTTGAACTAGAAAACATGGCGTAGTTATTATGATAGTTAATGTCACTAATAATTTTTTCGGTTTATAGTAGGTACATTATATTTTTGCGTTATCATAGGTTTTGGGATCGTAAACATGTTGACAGACATTTGTTTTTAGAAGTGATATTTGAGGTCAAATAGTAGTGATAATTACCAATTAGGTTATCTAGGTATAGGTATGTAGGACAATCTTAATATAAACAAGTGCCTGTTTTTTTCATTGTATATTAATATTCTGATATCTATAGCATTACTTTTACGGACTATGAACTTTGACTGTAACTGTAGCTGCAATGTCTATCTCGTTAAACCCTTGATGAGTCATTACTTCATAAGTGGTGATGCTTACTGATACATAAATCACATCGGATATTACCCGTGGCAAAGAATATATACTCTACCGTGGTGTGGTCAGTGGTCGTGACTCGCGCATGTTAAGGAACCCTGGGTGCAGTCCCACTGTGATGGGTGACCGCAAGTGGCATAAAAATATTCCGAGCTCCTCCGTGCTTCGGAAGGCACGTTAAGCTATTGGTCCCGGCTGTCATCATAGATGGCAGTTGTTAAGTTATGTCAGATGCCTTTAGGTAGCTTGAAAAATCTGACAACAATGTTGGCCACTACACGAAAAACAAAAAAAAAACATCGGATATTGCAAGTCGGCGCATGTAACGTAACTATAACACTTAGTGCGTATACCATAGATTTAAAAAAAAATAGATGGCCTAAACCTTGTGTTTGTTTGGAATCGTTCTATGGCTATTGTTGCTTTTTCCGACAAAATTGACCGTATCAAATAAAAGATATCGCTGATTGCTTAGTAATTACAGTTTTCAATACCGAAGTGGGTTTGGGCAAGAGATTAAAAACGAAAGTAAGTATATTTTTATGTGCTGATTATGCTCTATAATGGTTTGAAGAGAAAACCAAATTATATCTTCTTATATCGTGTTTGGCTCCACCTTTGTCGTTAGTTAGTATGTAACGGGTTTGATCAACACCACGAATATCACGAGGTTTACGATTAGCATCACGAAATAAGATTTATATGACTATTACTTTAACTGTGACTAGTGAGCACGTAAGCATATTCGTGTGCATTCATGTTTCGACTTATTAATAGTAGATAATAGAGTAAAAATATGTGGTTTTCTATGAGCATATAAATTTAAGCCATGGCATACTGTTTTTTGGCATAATAATTTTAAAGCATAACTTTCTTATGCATAACAGTATACGCATAATGTATCTGAGCATAATCATATTAAGGCATAACATTACTATATATATGCATATTTAAGCATAATTGTGTTTAAACATAAGCATAGTATTTGAAGGCATAATATTTATATGCATACGAATTATACGCATAATATTTTAATGTATTTGGGCATAACATTATGCCCTAATACTATTAGACTTATAGTTACTATGCCTATGGAGATTATGCTAATTTAGGCTAATTTGTTTTGGCATAATGCCAAAACAAATTAGCCTTAAAGCCAAATTATCAAAATTACCCATAAAACAATTATACCTAAGAACTATTATGGCAAAATATTTTATGCCAAAACCGGTATGCCAAAACATATTAGGACAAAACAAATTATGCGAAAAAAAGGGGTCCGAAATATGATTATTTAGAGTTAACATTTCTTACTCCGTGGGAATATCCAAAAATTTTGCAAGAGCAAATATGTAAGTCTATAAAATCTAATACCGTAGTCTATCAATTTTGTTAATTACCGGTGAAGTATGTGTCAAGGTTAGGCCATTAATCTCAGGCCTGAGTCATCTGGCGCGTGGGTACCGGCAGGCATTGTTAGCTGGATTCGGCAGGTGCACTTTATTTTGGCGCCTACTACTCCTCTTTGTAATGACTCATTTCACACATGTAAATAAGCTTATTTTGCTTTCAACTAGGTATTTTATATGAAATGAAATGAAATGAAATATCTTTATTGGCCAGTCACAATGCGACACATAACAAAAGATTAAAGTATAAAATGTTTACATAAAAATCTTAACTTTTTAAAATTGAAACTTAAAATTACAAACATTATTTATACATAAAAAAAGAATACTTATATACTACTTACATTATAATAATTATAGTGTCGCAGTGGTTGCCAAAAGGGACCAGCTCAGCATAAAGCCGCAGCGCAAAACACTGCAGCGCTGATATTCTGCAGGACCCTGAGTATGCGTGAGTGACGAGACGAGATAATGTCAGAAAACAATACAAATCATGTTGCTACAGTTGGGAACAAATTGGCAACGTTTATAAACTAATTGTAAATAATAATTATTCCTTTTTTTTTTAAACATGTAAGATTGATATCTGTATCAAGCTAACATATATGTAAGAAGACATACTCGTATATATCTTTGAGGACGGCAACCCTAACTATTAATTTACATAACTAACTTATTTGGTAGTCGATCATGTAATAATCGATTTTATTAAATTCGCTTTTGCGTAAGCGTAGTTGTCAGCGTCATCATCAGATCTTTTTTAGTCTCTACTACGGGAGTACTCTGTACTACTAGAGCCATACTTGGCCAGAGCAGTCAAAGGACTTGGCCTACACTCTCCACGCTGGCTAGACGGGTTGGAGAGGTCTCACAGATGTTTATAAGCTTTGTTTAGCGTATTTCCTAGGTCACCTTCTACGACATCCACGGGAAGATTTGGAGTGGTCCTATTCTACTCTGCCAGATACCACGTTAGTGACTCAAAAAAGACTATTTTTTTCTGAATTTATTCATATAATACAACAATTAATACAACAATTACATGACTACCTAATTGGAGATTATTGGTTTCTTATACGACTGCCAAAAAAGGAGGTATTGTTTTACGAGTTCATGTATTGTATTTAAATACTTAATTCTACCATAACTAATAAATGCTTCAACGAATTTGAACGTATGGGGTGGGGTATCGTTAGAATTCTTATCCCGAGTGCGGCGTATTTTCGGCAATGTTTCTTAGATATCCAAGTTCGCACTACCAACTTGTAGTGCTAACTTAACTCTAAGAGCATGAACCTTTGATATTTTGGACTACTTCTGAGCTAACACCCTATCACTGGCATACTTAATATAATGTATTTCTCTCTATCTCTCTCTAATTATAATATTGTGACGAGGAACGACCTCTGCACTCCTTGCGCTCCGCGGATTCCCCCCGTAGACCTAGATAAGACGCCCAAAGCTGAGGTCCGTCCCTCCTGGGGACCCTTTGGTGATGTTGTCTATATAGGATTAGAGCACTTAGTCCTCACCTCAAACGCCCGGAGAAGGAGCAAAAGCTTATTTGGAGCAAGCTACATAGTCCTTTCAAAAAAATATATTCGCTCTTTTGGCTGGGGGCGCAGACCAAGCTAAGTACTACTGCCTTCTGCCTCATCGGACCACGAGATACCGACTCCACGATCTACTCTTTGCCTGTGACGCGTTTTTTCCCAAAATTGTAATAAAAAGGGTTGATTAATGTCTATTCGTTTATCAGTTTGTTTCCATCAATCGCCTTAACGTCAAAATATACCCCCTGATAACTGTAATATGTGTTTGCGCCAAAATCAGTTTGGACAAAAATAACTTTTCTGATTCCATTGGCATTTGAGTATTAACGATGATAAGCTCATGGTAAATTTCGTGAAGTATCAGACCTTTAGTCAAATGTCACGGATATACTGCTGTATTATATCTATTGACATTATCGGCTATCCAAAATGTAATTTAAATTGATGTAGGTACCTTTGCGAAGATATTTTAATTTGTGTTTTTTTTAAATTAGTATATAAGTATGTACAAGTACGAGTATGTAAGTATGTGATTAATATTAAGGCAAATAAAAATTATAGGTGGATACCCATCATTTTTATTTCTTTTGAAATATCTATATTCTTTAATAAAGAAATTGTCAATCTTTGGCCTAATCTCTCTAATTATTTATAAATTAACCCATATTTACATGGTTCCGACAGTAATACCTATTAAATTTTTTTAATCAACTACCCATTGCTTTCAATAACGAAGATAAATAACAATAACTTCAAAGCTACGTAATTATTTATAAACATCTCCCCTAACGCCAAATGGTCCAAGCTCGAGAATTGTTTGTACCGCTTGCGGTCACCCATCACAGTGGGGACTGCACCCAGGGTTGCCTAACCTATGTAAGCGCTATTAATGTTCACGACCACTGGGCCATCGTTGGTTCTGGATAATGAGATATTTATTACTTATCAAAAAAGTTTCAACGATAGGTTACGCAATACATCATCACGTGCGACAATTTAACACGTGACTTTGATTGTAATACAAACAATAAGTATTAATATATTTAACACGAAAAGATAAGTAATGTATTGCGTATATAGTATTTATTTTTATCGGCATGGCAAATGTAAAGGAATATAATAATTCTCCCAGATTCTTTCTGCCAGTCAGATTTCTCTGCAGCCGTTTGTACTAAAATGTCTCATGAATCATCATAATCATATGAGCAGTAGTCCACTGTTGAACATAATCCTCCCCCAAAGATTTCTAATACGACCGGTTAGCCTGCATCCAGCGTCTTCCTGTCACCTTAATCAGGTCCTCCGACCATCTTGTTAAATCAGATTAATTTAGACATCAATATATGTAAAAGAAATCTAAAGTTAGTGATATTATAAATGCAAAATTACGCTTGTATATTTGTTTGCAAACAAAGCCGCAGGTTTCAGCTAGTAGACTCATCAATACGATGAAATCTTCAATTAGATTACACAATAGCTAATTTAAATTTACTTTTGTGTGAGGTGGGTGCAGCGGGCAGTAAAACGCGATTGTTGCATTACATGTGTCGCTGTCCAAGAAGCCTGCTCGTGCATCAATCGACACAGCCATTGCAATCGCGTGCTATTTAGGATATGATCAAATGGATGTGAAATGTTACCTTTGACACCACTATTGCGATAGCTTTTTAGATTACCAAACGTTTGTGAAGTATTAAAATATCTAATTTAATTTAGACTCCTAACAGTAAGTCTCTTTCCATGCTGCTGGTCTGGGAGAAAAAAAAAGTAGAATGTACCAGCTGCTTCTCTTCCCGCGCAGATCATAAAAGTCGATCGAGGAATGGGTAAAATCTGAGGAATCAAGTTAAGACGATGCGGCTAGCACCCATAACTATTTTGATTCCGTTTTCCACCTAATGCCCCCAATATGCTAAACGTGGCCTTCAGGTCTTATAAACCTAGGCTGTCTATCCCGCAAGGGAAAAATAAATAAATAATAGTTTGGTTATCAGTCTAATATTTAGTTTGTTTTAAGCATGCGTAACATATTACGCATGCTTAAAACGAACCAAATATTAGAATATAAAAATGAAATGTCCTGTCATATAAAAATGAAAACTCATAAGTTTTCATATTTATATGACAGGCTTATGAATGTTATTTTTGGAAAATCATGTAATTCCTATAAGAGGAGATATCCCCATAATAAACAAAGCGTTATAACAAATTTTTACTACAAATATAAAACATTTAAAATAATCTGCTACTACTAAATAGAGTTTACCACAAAAATGATTTATTTGTTGCTACTATTTTTAAATATATTTGTATAAATGTTTATATTTGCATGAATTTCGTGCAGATTATTTTGCTACCTACTGTCTGTTTTGTAGATATCAAATCTTATAGTTCAGAATGAAAATAAACAAGCCAGAGGAAGGGTAAAGAGTATATTAACTGACGGGTTAAAGTTCTTTATAAGTCAAAACATTTATTCATAAGCCTACCGAATGTTTATTCTTAACCTTACAGTTTATTGTATGAAAAAATATGTAAGTATCTATATACTGGTTCCTATAAACCTGCATGATGTGTATATACCTAATTGTTGTATTGAAAATAGAAATCTTCTAAGCTGATCTGGGAGAAAAGAAAAAACGTAGAATGTACCAGCTGCTTCTCTTGCCGCGCAGATCGTAAAAGCCGAACGAGGGAACAGGCAAAATTCCTTGGAACCATGTGAACAGGCGATGCGGCTAGCAACTCATTATGATTTCTTTAAGACCTGGGCTCTGTTTACTCCGCAAGTGAAAAGATGTATTGGAACGGTTAGTTTGTTTAAAGTTGGTTGGACAATCAATTTTTAAAAGTACCTATGACTAAACTATAAAAATTTAATTATCACAAGATATCCGAGGTCATTTCTATAAACACAATATGAAAAAAAAACTGCCGAATAAACTTCTTATATCAATCATATCACCCGTACAAAAGCGACGTGTTTGGAGCCGCGACTTCATCCGCGGCAACTTCTGTTATTATGATTAATTACTTTTTCCCCCGTTTTCAAAACATTTGTTATTGATGCTTCGCTCATATTGGTCGCAGCGTGATGTTTTATAGCCTAAAGCATTCAAATAAATGGATCTCAAAAATCAATAAATGGATCAACACAAAAAGAATTTTCCAAATTGAACCAGTAGTTTCTAAGATTAGCGCGTTTAAACAAACAAACAAACTTTTCAGCTTTATAATATTAGTATAGAAGTATAGATTGGAAGAATTAATAAAAAAAAATCAACATCAATGAGATCTCTCCAACCCGTCTGGCCAGCGAGGAGAGTGTAGGCCAAATCTTCTGACTGCTCGGCCCAAGTATGGCTCCGGTAGTATACTGAGAGTCATGCTCCTGCAGTAGAACATAAAAAGAACTGATGGTGATGATAAAGATCTAGAAATATTATTAAGTCATCAAGTCCTTTAAAAATAAATAGTAGACATGTGTAATCGAGAAATCATTCCCAAAAAAACACGTTCCCGCGGGACGAAACTGCGGGCGAATGCTGGTATTACGTAGGTGGACATAAGTATAATTGCATGAATGCTGTAATGATGATAAAAAACAATAGTGCAATTCTTTACATTGAGTCCGATGCTCCTAATTCACGAAACCGTGTCGCATCTGTTTACACGCGAAGCGAAAGTCATTCACCAAACAAAGATTATTAGTGAAACAATGAAGGTCGGCATTTTGCGCCTTTGACACTCCAGCCAACTTGACTATCATCATCATTTCCAGAAGGTGACACGGTCAATCGACCATGCACACCCTAATCTCAGAGTTCTTCGGCACCGCCTTACGGCCTCTGACGTGGTTCATTTAACGACTACCAAATGGCAGCCGGGACCAACGGCTTAATATGCCTTCCGAAGTACGGAATCATCTTAATTATCAGACAATCAGGTGATTCAAGCTTGCAATGTCCCAACCGACTTGACGACAGCAATGGACTGTCAAGGACCTCGCCTTTTATATCCAAAATAACAATTGCGATTAAATCACACAGTTTATTGAGTAGAGCCGACTTCAAAATAATTTAAATGTTTTGCATCCAAGGAGTGCCACCTGACCCTGAGGTCAGGAACAAATATAATATAGATATCTACCAATATGTTTTGACTTTGTAGTTGTTCGTGCATTCTGTATACATTTAGAATTAGAAGAAACATAAATTAACAGTGCATTCATATATTACGTGCAGCACTTGTGCCTCAAAAGGAAAAGGTCGCCTATTTCGATATTAATAGATGGTTCCTCATGCTTACATGATCACGAAGGGAAATTCTAAATGATTATCACTACATAGTATAAAACAAAGTCGCGTCTCGCTGTCTGTATGTCCCTATATACACTTAGATTTACTAATCTACGCAACGGAAAGGAAGGTTAATATGTAAAATTAATCGCACCCGTGCGAAACCGGGGATGGTCGCTAGTTCTACTATAAATTACTCGTTCATCGTGAATACCAAAAAAGTTATAATTTGAAATTTTCTTAACAAAAAAATACAAACTAGTAAATACATTTACCTTTTCTCGGAACTCCGTTCGCCTGTATTGCTCGGTAATTTTCAAAATATTCCAGAATTGAAATGATAGGTACTTTTAATACATTACGCGTATGATATATCTTCAGGCTCATTTTATTTTTTAGATCATATGATACATACTTACATGTTTTAGATTATATGATACATATAATCTAAAACATGACACGTAGGCATATACCTAAGTAATTTTGTTTTAGCCTAAACTTCTTACGGTCGCGCATTCGTCATAGTCACTGCATTGCATTGCACCTTACAGCCGTCTCTGGTGTTGTCGCAAGTTAGGGATACTTATTTGCATGCGCATATTGTTTTGAGCTTACACAATAAACAAATGGTATAAATTAGCCTGGAAATTTTCTAAACACGTATCTGATATTTATTGGTACACATAATGTACACTTGTTCTACGTGTCTACAATGTTCACGTCTAATAGATATTTGTGACCTATTCAGATATGCTTAACGTGGCCTTTGGGGCTTATGGCATTAGGTTTTGTCTAATCCGTATCGGATAAAGATGGGATAATTTGTATGTATGTATTTATTCATGAAAAGTTTTTAACTAGATACTACTGAAATGTATACTAAGTACGTAGTATATATCACCATCAGGTCTTTTTAGTCTCCACTGCAGGAGCATGACCTTCTTTGTACTACCGGAGCCATACTTGGCCAGAGCAGACAGAGGATTTGGCCTACACTTTCCTCGCTGACCAGACGGGAGGTTTTAATGATTTTTATGAGCTTTGTTTAGCTTGTATTTCCTAAGTCGCCTCTTACGACATCCATGAGAAGACTTGGAGTGGTCCTATTCTGCTCTGCCGGAAACCACACTGCAATATATGTATTTACATATATTAATTATCTGAATGGGTTATATTTTCGTAAATGGTCTGGCCATTGTAATATTTTTAACTTAAGTCTAAATATGATATTGATTATTTATTAATAGTGCTTAATATTTATGTATTACTAGCTTTCGCCCGCGGCTCCGCCCGCCTCAATGTCGATCCCTCGGGATTGGTACTTTTTCCCGGGATAAAAGGTAGCCTATGCCCTTCTCCGTACTCCAGAGAACTTGTATGCAAATTTCATAATGATCGGTTCGGTAGTTACGGCGTGAAAGCGTAACAAACAAACAACAAACAAATAAACAAACAAACGAACTCACTTTCGCATTTATAATATTAGTAAGGATAAGGATATTAGTAAGGATAAGGATATTAGTAAGGATGAGGATTAAAGTTTATGTAAATGCTTTTCAGCGCCCACAAAAATTACATCATAAAATTACTCGAATGCCGGAGCCGCCATTAAAATCTCATAAATTTTAGCCTCCATTTTACTTTTACTTTGCTACATTTGTATAAATAACGTAACTATATAAGTAACTAAAATTTCTCCCTTACGTCTTGTACATTCCCACGGATTCAATTTATTTGGCAGTGCTCACCGGATGCATATCAAATAATTTCAGTAAATATTACTTAACTAAACATTACATACCAATCATGGACTCACTAATTTGTCCTCTTATATTTTTATTTGCAAAGTTAAAAATGAGGTGTTATAGGAATATCCAAAATTATCAAAATATTACTTGGTCAAATATAAATTATATTAATATAATTTATATTAAACTAGTATCTGCCCACGGCTCCACCTGCGTCAATGTCGACCCCTCAGGAATAGTACTTTTTCTCGGGATAAAAGGTAGCCTATGTCCTTCTCCGTACTCCAGAGAACTTGTATGCAAAATTTCATGATGACCGGTTCAGTAGTTACGGCGTGAAAGCGTAACAAACAAACTCACGATCGCATTTATAATATTAGTAAGGAGTAAGGATTATTATGATTTTAATGTTTTCTTAATAATTCTTAGGTATGGAATACTTATGAATTATTTTAGGTAGGTAAGTATAAATAATCTTTATTACCAAGTTTATGACGAATACGAGGACCACATCGCTTTGACCCCTCGCAGTTGTAATGTTTAAGATTTACTGACCTGCCTGTGCGCAACGGTCTCCCGTCAGTGGAACGTGTCAGGGCCTGAAACATGTTTCGCAAATGTGTATTACGACATCTGCTATGAAAATAAATACATTAAAATAACAAAGGTACATAAATTCCTACGAGCATAGCATGTATGGCAGGTCAATGTTTTTCTTTTTCTGCTTCCAGGATTTAAATATAGTTCAGAGTTTCAAAATCACGCGGTATAATAGCGTGTCCCTTTATCACCAGTCACCACCACCGACATTCCCTTGAAAGAGCTTGACGGTGATTCAGCCCGTCAATATGAACAACTTTTCTAATGGGACCAATGCTGAGAACTCAAAAAAAAATTCGCCATTCACATTCCCATACAAATTGCCCGGATGGATGATCACTTAGTAGTTATTGAAAATGCTATTTATACTTTGTAATTTTTCTAAAACTCAATGAAAGTACTGATTTTGTTTTTGCCTTCTTTATTGCGTTAACGACACTCTAACCTGGCTAGGTATTGCACTGTCTCCTCTCTGATGTTGACCGCTCGGGCATTCACAAACACAAAGCGCATCGCTTGGCCGGGTCATCGTACTGAGCCGGTTTATAGTTCATGTCTTAGGTAGGTACAGTTTCACGTTTAGTTCAGCCATCTGTTATTCTAAATTAGTGTCATTGTATTCTTTTATTGTATTACTAGCTTTCGCCCGCGGCTCCGCCCGCGTCAATGTCGATCCCTCAGGAATAGTACTTTTTCCCGGGATAAAAGGTAGCCTATGTCCTTCTCCGCACTCCAGAGAACTTGTATGCAAAATTTCATGATGATCGGTTCAGTAGTTACGGCGTGAAAACGTAACAAACAAACAAACAAATAAACAAACAAACAAACTCACTTTCGCATTTATAATATTAGTAAGGATACATCTTATGTACGTGGGCAGGGATTGAACCGGCATACGTACATATATACATACATACCTAAGGTTTAAACCCTGCCCGTGTGGATTTCTTCCACCATATCTTATTTCTTTGTTTAATAAGGCTAAGACGGTACTGCACGAAATTGTGGAAATTAACGTGTTTTCAAATCACTAGTACTATGCGCTGAATTCATTAAATACATCAAAAGTATTTGTATAATTCAGGTCGATCCTTGCACAAGATCGCCCCCTTGTTGGAATTTGAAACAGATACATAGGTATGCAATTTAAAAACGATATAAGTATACATGTTATGATGTTTAAAAACATTTTACTTAATTAAAAATTTGTAAATGTTACGTCTAAAACAATAATTCTCACATCACAATATTTATATTTACATCTCGGAGGTCGCCCCCTTTCTTATTATGTTTATAAAAGTATAAATATGAAAATATTAATCTCTTACTTTTCATCTTTTTATCTGACGGACTAATTGTTATGTTATTATTACGACCCAGGAAACTAGCCTTTAGCACAATATTTCATAGTAATGAATTAGTCTTAAACAAACTACGAGTAACTTAATAACTACTTTGAATTAGTAGTGATTTATATAATATTGTCTTGTAGAGACGTAGGGTAACGATAATCAGGGCGAGCGAAGGGAGTCCTAACACTTTACCATAATTTATGCTTTTTTGCGGTAGGTACACTTTAATGAAAAACCTCAAACATTTCATTTATTCAATAACCCATAAAATAGTATATAAAATAGATAAGAAAAAGATTTAAAAAAAAGCAAACACGCACAAAAGTTACAATAAAAATTACAATTACAATAAAAATACAACCCCGAATCGTACTTACCTGGTTCAAAGGTTTAATGCTAACTGCGTTACCCTTTGAAAAGCTATAGAAATTCTTTGAACTAGGTACAAAGCTCGGAGCGCTAGTCATATCCTAAGTATCTAAGTAAGTATGAGAAACTATTATATGTACCCATTATTATACCTTTAGGTTTGGGCATTAACATACCTAGTAATCACAATTCATGTCTAGATGTGTTATCTGTTAAAACCCGCTTTTTGCTACTGTAATATTAGTCATATTTAAAACAAAGAACATGATGTTGTATGTTTCCGTGTAGTTCCGTCTTATTTGCTTGGTTTACACCACAGGTTGGCTGTAACAAATTGTCAACGATAACTGTTAATTTTTGAATCATTTTGGCCTTAGGTACTAAAGTGAGGCCGCGTTTTTACAATAAGACGAGATATTTAAGATATGTATGCAAAATATCGTACCAGGGACAATAGAAATTGAATATCATAACATTGAGAGTGAATTATTTAAACATACATACATACTAGCTGTTGCCCGCGACTTCGTCCGCGGCAATTTCTGTTATTATGAATTAAAATTGCGACTATAATTTGAGATTTAAACTATCCTATCTCTCAAGTTGGATCGAACTGCACATGGTGTGCGAATTTTATTATAATCGGTTAAGTGGTTTAGGAGTCCATTGAGGACAAACATTGTGACACGAGATTTATATATATTAAGATTATCACGTCTGTATCCCTTTCGGGGTAGACAGAGCCTAAGGTCATGAGAACCACATACCACGTTTAGTATGTTGGAGGGCCTGTAGATGGAAAACGGAAACAAATAGTGATAGGTGTTAGCCGCATCGTCTATTGACATGATTCCGCAGATTTTTTATATAGGCCATAAGGTCTTATAGACCTAGGCTGTGTCTACTCCGCAAAAGAAGTGATACTATGTAGGTAAATAATAATCACGGAAACTAACTCATCGTCTTATTTATGACATCCGTGAGAAACTGCGACCACGTCCGAAAATTGCAACATGGTGATACTTGACCTTTTAGCCTCTAATGGAGAGATGTATTGGAGGACAAGGCTCGATACCCGTATGACTAGTCGTACTACTTATACCATTGCCATATGTGTAATTACTACTTGTAATCGATATACAGGTTGTTTATAAGCCTCCTTGCAGTATTTCAATCTTGGAGTCAGAATCACTAATCGAACGAAATGTCATGAGAAAATATCTGGCCGTCCCATACAAATTCAGCGATCTGTATTATAAATAAAAGGGACGTCTAAATTTTATTAAAGCTTTTGAGATTTTAACTATGGGACCATTGTTGGAAACTCAAAAAGTATTTCGATATTTACATACAAAAGCGTTAACCGGCCCGGCAATTAATTTTAAAAATGACGATTTTTTTTAAGTTCCTAGCATTTGTCTCATAAGAAAAATTTATCATTTTGGTCTGATTTGATGGTTTAAGGGACAACGGTGATTACCCTAACATCATGTATAAATTGTTATTTATTGTTTGTTTTGTATGAAAATATCGAAAAACTTTTTATACTTTTTCATAGTATTATATAGGTACAACATTTTTGTATTCTGATATTGCGGGCGCCTACAAAGTAATACCGTGATGATTACGCCATCACATTTATTGCCGTGTCCCTTCATGATATAGAATGACACCAGCCGGATACTGCTGTAACTAGTTGACCTCCTGAGCCATCATTCGCTCTTGTTTATCTCTTAAATCACGATTCCCTGCCCATTCGATTCATGCAAATCACCACGCGTGACTCGCCAGCGCGTAATCAGTTGAAAACATCGTACGAAATGGACTAACAAAATGCACCACATTAAATTATGAACGCTTATGAAATAAATAAAAGCCTTTTACGTCTATAAAGAAATAAGAACGAGAAAACGACACTCGTTTAACGTAACTCATCTGCCAATAGTTATTTAATAGTTTTGAAATGGAAGCCTCACGCACAATTGGAATGTAACGATACGTGCAATAATCTTATTATAATTTAAGCTCGTGTGAATATATCCATTACGCGATGGTCACGATAAAAATATATAACGTTTATACACAGTGAACTTTTGATCGATTTGAACCCTTTAAGAGGTGATTCAGCCCGTCGATATAAACAACTTTTCATATGGGATTCTGCTGGGAATTAAAAAAAATTGACGTTTCCATAGAAAAATGATCGACCGCCCGGTCAATTTGTATGGGAATTAAATTGAATCCCCAGCATTGGTCTCATAGGAAAAGTCGTTCATATTGATGGGCTGAATCATCCCTTTACTGGCTCCAAAACGAATAAAATTTCACCGTGTATAAACGTTATATATTTTTATCGCGACCATCGCGTAATGGATATATTCACACGAGCTCAATTATACAATATACAATACCAAGCTTCCACGGAACATTTTGACCATATAAAACATAATGGCACTAAAGATCTTGGACTGAATTAAAATTTTGTATGATATGATAGACATGCCGTCGTTTATCTGTGCATTAGTAATTTAGATAAGTAGTTCCTGCACATTTAGGCTGACCCGGCAGTTATTTGGCATTCGAGTTTTTGATACATAAAGTTCAACCTTTACCCGAGAATTCGTGGTAGTACTCCAAATGTCAGTCAAAGGTCGTCCAGAGCTGGGATGCTCGTGCCTTAGGCTTTTCGTAATATGCTGAGCATTGTGTGGTGCGACCCATAGATTCCATTAAAATTACCTCGTGACTCGTCGAGGTGAACCGACGTCGCTCGATCGAAGAATGCTATACTATTAATTTGTATTTAATTTATCTGAGCACGAGTCGTGATAAAACAGAACTTGTTGAAACAGTGGCCTAACATGTTGTTTTAATTCTGGCTAATTGAGTATGATTGATTCCTCAACAATGGCCTTCTAGTTTTGTTTGTTTTTGCTTACGTTTTTGTTTCATTCAGGATATGCGCAAAATGAATATGCTAATGCATATATTATTACTACATAAAGATATTTTTGTAAAAAACAATAGCAACATTCGAAACTTAAAAGCTCAAATCATATCGTATAATGCGCAATAAACATAATTGGGCACCCTGTACAGCAGCCATGACAAATAGATAAGCGGTCAGGCGTCTCCGCTTACATAAGGCAACCGCATTTCTAGTCCGCGTCCAACTGTGTGACTTCTGACATTGTCACCATTTTTAATACAATTTCTTTGCCGTCTCAATCCGCGTTGCTAATGACCGCCAATTATGGTAATGACGCTGTGAGATCAAAGTTCTGATGGTTTCGTTATCTTCAAATAATGAATTCACACAAGATAATCTGTAAAATTGAATAATGTCATCGCATCACAGATTAATTTTGAGATTATTTTAATCGCGGTTAGCGGGTCTCTAATCTATTGAGGTAACATCTTCAGACTAAGAAGTCTCTGTTCCTAAACCTTTTTTTATTATTTATTCTTAATTAGTCAGAGGTAATTAGAACTCTTTTTTATGCCAGTTTATTAAAATCCAAGAACATGAAACTTCTAATAATTTAGATTATTTACTCTCCTGAGCCGACCCCACCTAAAGTGGGAATAGGCAAAAAGGAAGAAGAAGAAGATTATTTACTCTCCTCATCATCATCATTACAGCCACATAAAGTCATCAAGGATTCTTCGTTCCATGGGAGGATATTGCCATACTCACCATGCTTGGCAGGCAGGTTGGCGAACGCAGTTTCTTTGGCTTCTTGCGCTTCCGATGATGCATTTTGAAGCTGGGAAAGGGTAGGAATTTATTGGATTTGGGAAGGGAATGAAGATATTGGGATATTACTCACTAGGATGAAAGAGGGAAAGGCAAGCAGCTCGGGAGGCCGATACCTACCTGTAACCAACGGACAGACAGTTGAGATTAAGTATAGAGAAAGAATTGAAGAGTTTTATGAAGAGTACATTTTACCGCGAAATAATACTGATACCTAGCTTTTTATATACAGCTTTTACTAACCTTTAAATACCTAGACAATAATTATACCGTAGCGTATTTGTTGTACCTGTTGGCCCGATCAAAGTCTAATCAATTGCTAATAATGAATAATGTTAAGTTATATATATCTTCATAACTCTTCCAATATTTATCTTCTTTGAATTTGTAATATGAATAAATCGATTTTATTGTATTAAGAATATTTAACAATACGTCAACCTTCCTTGATCTATGTTATGTTTCTATTAGAAAGTATTGTCGGGTAAGCATCCTACGAGACAAGTTCACAACTCGATGTGTATGATTTGTTACTATATATGTACTTATTTGTTTTATTAAGAATGCATGGGGTCTACCTATCCTTGGCGTATACTCGTAGACACTTTTGGCCTGACTAAATTAAATAGTTAAAATCTATATTAATCTTTCATATAAAAAACTGACTTCAACCAAACTACTGAACCATTTTGATCTTAGATATTGATGAAATTTAATGAAATTAATTTTTTCAAATCGATTGAGATATGAACTTATAATACGTAAAAAAAGATTCCAAAGAATAACGAATATCCTCATTATTTGAAGTTGGAAAAATATCGCCATCATATTAATTAAGGTTACCATAAATCAATCAGAGCTCAACATATTATACTGGAGGCAATTATGATGTTCTCAAGCTTATGAATATTCCGTGTGGCGCCTCGGGCCCCGAATCAACATTCGGGTTAATCACAGGTCTCAATCAAAGAGTGGCGTTGTGTAAAAGGAAGATTAAAGATTAATAGTTCACACCTATCTTTTGATGTGTACTTTCTTCTCGCTTTCCTTCACTCTGTGATTTCGTGAAATGGGACGGAATTGTGTGATAGCAAAGGCAATATAAAACCAATGTATAGACTGCCAATCTCACACAAAAATATTGGCCTAACTTAAAGCAAAAAACACGTACAAAAGTACCTGGCAAGCATTTTGGTAGGCTGTGCTAGTTAGTTCCACGAACTAGGTCCTTAGACACATAAAAGTTCCGAAGTAATGAATAAATATTATTTAAACTTATTAAATCTGAAATTTAAGAACTGAAAACATTCAGGCGCCTACGGGATAGATGAATAAACAATAATCTGCGGTCCAACAATTTTTAGTTGAAAAATAAAATAGAAAATAAGAATTTTGCTTCGCGGACCTTGAATTTTCTTAAAAAATATCTACATGCCATTCCGAATCAAATTACCTCAATTATAATTTTGTAAATGTATTCTCCATGAAAGTTTTGGCCTAACAAGCACTTGTTGACTAGACTAACTGGCTAGGGCACTGCAGTGCAGTAGTTACAGACTTTTCCACCCGTCATTAGCCTTAAACTTGATAAAACTAAGTAAAACTGAAAAATATTGTTTTGATATAAGCTGAAAGTATTTTTTTTAATTATATGTGGCTACTGTTAAGCCCCTAATATTTCAAATAAGGGGCAGCATTGGACCTCAGAAAATTCAGGTATCTATAATAAAGTAAGGTATATTTAAGTTTTGATGTTGTCATCATCAAAAACTTTTGTCAAAATCTTCCAAAATGCAGATTCGATATTTAGTTTATAAACATAGCAACTAACTAACAGGGAAAGTTTAAAAAAGCTTGTAATCGGTCGTGTATTCAGTTATTAATCTCTACAGTTACGGTGTGAAATATGTTTGCCAAGCAACATTAACAAACCAATAAATAACCAAATGAATCATTCATTATCACTCTTAGCTTTATATTCGCTGGTAGGAGTTTTACATAACGATATTTTTATGCCTTATTATTAAAATTTAATTCCATCTATTATATTGACACGCCAATGTTTTTTAATAACTAACTTAAAAAAGAGGTGGTTCTCAATCGGTAGTATATTTAATAGTGCTCATAACTCTGGCATTTATGAACCGTTTTAAAATATTAGTTTTTATTTGAAAGTATATATTTCATCAAAAGCGGTTCAGTAGTTTGGTTAACTTCAGTTTTTTAATGTAAGCTTTGCCGCGAGACCGATTTTTGACTTGCTATGCAGTACAAGATACGTATACGTGTGTTCTGCGAAACCACTTAAATATAATACTTTATTGGCATTATACACAGTCTTTTTTTCAAAGGAACCATATTTGTAAGTGGGTCACGTTCAAAGTAGAGCAAGAAAGCTTTATAAATTAGCGAGTGAGGCGAATGTAACGATTATAGTAATTATTTACTTTATTGTCTAAACGAAACAGATTGCCATGGGAGTCTCGTCGGAGTGTTGCAACGACTCACCATACTCGAGTTATAGTAGCAATAAATAATAAAACAACGCGTGCAAACATCACATGAATAAATTCTGGAGCGTTTGCTTAATTGCAATGTGTACTAATGGCACCGGAAATATTTCAATATGACCTCTTAGTGCTGCGTATTAAAATTGATGTGTAGCCTAAATTATATAATATTTCATACAATTTAATGTATTATAAGTTTATACCCAAGCATTTGTATGTTCGTTTCGTTGAAATTTGGTTGATCAAGTCAAAAAGTTGACAAACAACAAAAGACATCATGGACATTTGTTCCTAAGCACTACCCGTAGACTAGCTTCTTTAGAATATCTATCTCTATGGGCTAGATGTCATAATAGAACTTTTTGTACCTAGTCTCACAATGATGAAAAATATTAGATAGTTTCTTACTTCTGTTGAATATAATTCAGTTAATGTAAAAAAAAATCAGCGAGTAGGTCTGGCGCTAGAAGTGTTCCGTACCATTATCTATACAACATCAGAAACTATAATACAAGCTTTTTTAGTTTCACATTTGTTGGGGAGCCCCCTTAATATTTATTTTAATTTAATTATTTATTTTTACATTGATTTTACAATTTTAACTTAATGTGAATGTAATTGCCTTGAAAATCCCTAAATTGTACGAGTCGGGAAACAGCGACGCAGGAAGGGAATTCCATTCCTTCGCGGTTCGCAAAATGAAGGAGGAGGCGAATCTAGAGGTGCGATGAGCAGGAATATCGACCACATATGGATGGAATCCCTGTCCACGCCGTGTCGTCCGTTTTTACCCTTTAGGTACGGAGTCCTAAAAATATTATATGTAAGTATTCGTATATAATTTATTCCTTGAAAATAAAACAGTAAGTTTACATTTTTATGCAAATGTTTACAACATTAGGCTATTAGGAAACAAAAAAACGTGATAGTATGTATGTATTAGGAAACAAATTACATGCTCATAGCAAGAGTAATAGTACTTTTATTAAATGATCAGCTGTCCCGGCGAGCATGGTTTCATCTTTTAATAGACTTCAATAGAAGGAGGAGGCAATTAGGTTGTGTTTTTGTAAATGTTTATTACCTCATAACTCTGTCATTTATCAACTGATGTGGAAAATGTTTTTGTCGTAAATACGACAACATACAACATATTATCACGTCTTTATCCCTTACGGGGTAGACAGAGCCTAAAGTCATAAGACCGAAAGGCCACGTTTAGCGTGTTGGTAAAGGTGGAAAATGGAATAAAAATCCGTCTAACCTATCACTATGGGTTACTAGTCGCATCGCCTATTGTCGTGTTTCTGTAGATTTTCGCCCATTCCCTTGACCGGCTACTACGGTCTGCACGGGAAGAGAAGCAGCTGGTACATTCTACGTTTTTCTTTTCTCCCAGACCAGCGTTGTCGTAAATAATCCTTATGATTTAATTTATTCTGCTAGTCGGAGTATACAAATCCAACATTATCTCATCATCATGTCGTAAAATCGATCATAAAATCAATCTACCCGTTCTTGAGTTATAAATGGTGTAATGTACCTAACTCTACTTTGTTTTATTCAATATGTAAAGAAATTCCTGTCTTATCCTTGAAGAGCTAATCAGCCCGTCGATATGAATGACTTTTTCTATGGGACCAATGATGCTAAAATATACATTATTTTAATCAAAAAGCGCATGCTGAGACTTCAGAGCATCGCGTTGATGTCTTTTGTTCGTAGAGTCTACGCACCGCGCTTCGCAAGTAGGCCGTGTTTTCGTCTTTTTAATACATATATTTTTAGTCTATTGTTTTTCACTACAATTTATATTGATAGATTTGTGGTATTTAGCTTGAATAGTAAATTGCATTTCAGTGCAAAAAGTATGACTTAGCAGAATATTTTTTATTTTATTTTCTTCTATTTGGCCATCAAACTTTATTCTATAACTTATTTTAGCCAGTATCTAGTTATTATTCGAGTTATTCTTGTGTATCGACGAAATGATAGTGTAATTAATTTCGCTGATTCGACGGAGCCCCTGGTGACAATTCCCACGAATCTACTGGCTTGATCATGAACGACGCAACGAGGCGAGCAAACACATATGCAAATTTCACTACAGCCACACCATGACACTTTATTTTAATTATTACTCACATTGTTTATAAACATGGGCATCTATAATAACATCAAATTACACTGAGTTCACATTATAAACTCCATTAGAAACAATTTGCAAAACAATCCAAAACAAAACCCATGCAGTTCGTCGACATTCCCGCCAAGAACTCTAGCAGAAACATAACGATTCGTTTTTGGTTTTTTGTTTTTTTTTTGGTTTTAGCATTAAACTAGTATAGGTCTCTGTGAATGCAAACTGAGAAAAAAACTGATGCCATCATCGTATTAGAAATCATAAACCCAGAATCGGGACAAATAGCACACAATTAATGCGTAGAGAGCTTTCATTCAACAATAATAAGCACTTTACTTGCCTCTTTATGGGCAATTAATAATGATGGCGCGTTTCCATGTTCTATGACGATACGACATAATTATGTAAAGCAATGAAATATGTTATTACTTATTTTGTAACACAATAAAGTGGGTATTTCATTGCATAAAAGCTTGGTCTTCAATCACCTACGAGAAGTTGTATATTATTTATACCTATTGTAAGGATTTTCTTGATTAAAATTGGTCTTTTAAACCTATTTTTTTTTTTAACGTTATGAAATGCTAAGACTCTTTTTGAAGGTTTTGGTAACTTGCAATTGGGATTGGGATTAGACAAATTTATTTATTACTATTTATACTACTGCGTAAGATATATCTATTTTTTGCATTTGAAATATCCATTACTGACCGTAAGTGAAATACATATAAATTTCGCGAATGGCGCAGTTTCTCAATTTATTGCATAGTGCAAATTTCTAATAAATGAAACAACTTATATCCTTTGATGTACTGAACTACTCATACAACGGTGCATGACATAGTGTTTCGGTGATACAACTGCGAGACGTTGTTGTCAATGGAAATAGTATAGTCACTAGCAACTAAAGTTTTAGTTAATTACCAGCGTCTGCCTATGAGTTTATCGCGGGGCTATTAAATGTATGTAATGTCCTGAAACCTACTAATATTATAAACGCAAAGGTTTGTATGGATGTGAAGATGTTTGTTACTCCTTTACGCAAAAACTATAGTTATAGCTAAAACAGCAGATTTGCACATAGGCTATAAATCACGCGGTCAAAGTAGCGAGAAAAAGCGATTTTGATAAAATTTGAGTAATATAATAATTTGACTTGTTGAACTAAAATATAATAAAGAACTGGAAAGTAGCGCTAAGCGAGGCAATGGGCACTTCCTAGACTCCGCTCTGAGAACTAGCACGCCTAAGAAATGTCATTTGAATTGTAACCAGCTACCTAATGTCTTCTTACCGCTGTACTTGCTTTACTGTTGCATCATGCCATTTCTGAGATTTCTTACTATTTACTATACATACTTATGACTTCCTAATAGCGGTATATTTTTGTTTGATCTCCGTGTGCTCTCTGTTGCATTTTCTTATAACTATCAAACAAATTTTTTTGAGAGCATATCTTTCATTCCTGCGTGATGCACTGTATTAACAAGATTTTCGTTGTATATTTAAATGGCTGCTAGGAAAATACCAACCAAGCGCAAGTCGGACTCGTGCACGAGGGGTTCCATACGTACCTATAAAAAGTTAAAAAATATTAAAAATATTTTTATTATATACTTAATGTAACTGACTTAATAAATTTTTTGTTAATATTATTGATATTCATGTAATCATAAATTGACATGTCCATTATTTATTAAATTATTGACTAATTGTACTTATTTATAATTATGAAATTTAAGTTATTATGTTAATATTGATGTACATGTATATTTATAAGAATTCAGACACAACGTAAAAATTGCTATTGAAATAATAAATATTGGTTTTTTAAATAAACAAAAAAATTATGCTTTTCGCATTTTTCCTTTATCAGTGCTATAAGACGTTGCTTCATACCAAAGTTCAAGATTCTGAGTTCACGGGAAGTAACCTGTAGGTTTTGATTTCCTTGCGAATGTCGATTGCGTTTTGATTGCGTTGGTTAAGAAGTTTGATTTTTTACAGCTCCAAGGGCCACAAGACCTGAATATAATAGAATTTCAGCTTAATACCTTCACACGTTCCTGAGAAAAAGCTCATTAAATTTAACAAACTTAAAATTACATATGTATGAAGCGTGATATTCTTGCAAAGATAATAAAGTTCAGTAAATAATTCAAAAAAGTATGTCAGATAATTTATGCGTTGACTTTATCAGGTTTCAATTCAATCCGTGCTGGGCAAAAAGCACTTGTCGCATGTTCACGTTATTTGCTTACTCTTGGCTTACTCGTATTTCCCTACAGTTGAATGACTACTGCAACATTTTTAATTTGACAGGCTCACACGACCAGTGAGGCAATCGTACTTTCAAGCTCCTTGAATTAAAATAATGACAGATTTGCAGTTTCAGTATTCACATAATTAAAAGCAATGCAGCAATATTTGATTCGGATTTAAGTTTTCGTTAAATGTTGAAGTTAATCAACAATTTTGCTGAAACGTTAGCATTATTATAATCAAGATATTCGTACGCAGCAGACAACTGACATTTTGTCGATAAGTTAGTTTAAAAGCAGTCGTTGTTGACTGAGGATCGTTGCGGTATGCACAATACGTTACCCTGATTTAGAGTCCAGCTTATTAACACTTTTTTTTGTGTACGGCAAACGAGCAGACGAGCCACCTGATGGAAAGTGGTTACCGTCGCCCTTGGACATCTGCAACACCAGAGGAGGTGCTGATGCATTGCCGACTCTTAAGATATCTGTAAACACGCCTTTTCACTCAGGACCCCTAGTCATAGCACACAGAGACACTTTACAGGACACTAAACGAGACAGTAGTTTGTTAGTTAGTTTTATTGTTATAACGACTAATAGCTGTACAGTGTCCGGTAAAGGGTTAATCAGCAATCAGAATATCAGTTCTGTCTTCAATAAGTGCTTAGTAGTAAAATGAATTATCTCTACATAAACAACGTAGGCATGTTATTTATTTTTTTAAAGACGCACCCACAACCAGATGAAGAGGTCAACATGTATCTTATTACCTCTAATTACTGTTATGACTTGTGTTATAATTCTCAACGAAATGTATTCCACCTTGTCTCTCATGGCAGTTACTTCACAATTGTTTAAATTTTTAGTTCAGTGGGCTTTTAGTGGCCGCGGCGGATTGTCTATCTTCTGGATTATAATGGATTGCGTAAAGCACGGGTTACCACGGTGCCAAGACAATGCGTGGTGGTGCAACGGTGGTGTGAGCCTCCTGGTGAGGTGGATCAGTCGCACGCGCCGCCTTGCTCTGTCAACTCCGCTTTACCTATTTGCTTGCATACAAGTGCATCGGTAACGCAGTGTTGTGTTGTGCGTAACTTTGTGGTGAATGCGGTTTGTTTGTTTACCATTGTTTTGTGTTTGTGTTGTGATCGATTGTTGTATCCTGTTTGTATCCTATGGATTGGTATTTCGTATTCTAGTTGATGCCAGAAAAATTATTTCATAGTACTTATTTCAAATAGATCTGACATGATCCTAGTACAGCTTAAAAAAGGAAAAAAAATAATTACTTTAATTGAATCTTAGTAACTATTTAATTACGAACGCGAATAATACATAAGAAACTTTTAAAACATTCTTAGTTTAAAGATCAGGGGCATATGCGTTGGCCAACTTAGCCTAGTGAATGCGATTTGGGCGGGCGACAACGATAGGCGGGCGTTGAGAGTTTACAGAAACGCCATACACAATCACTTTTCCATACTTTTGACTATTAATAAATGTTTATGTAAGCTTCAAGATAAAATTAAATAATTTTGCATTCTATCTTAGAGTAGTCTTAAGCCTAGACCGAAAAGAAACCCGTATTGTTTATACTATATTTATTTTCTACATTATCTTCAAAAATAATACATTAGTATTAATACATACCTATGTTCATGATCATTATTCAAACAACATTATTTTTTTCCGGGCAATCTAGAATATGATCAACGATGTCGGCGTGCATATCCTTGTATACGCGCACATTTTACAAAATAAAGCAGCGGTGGAAGTCAGCGACCGGCCACTGATTTCTCTTGAAACCTCGATAATTATCCGTGAGGTGTTACGAGCAGAAAATCAGTATTCTAATTTGTAATGTCACAGTTCAATGCTTCAATAAATTCGCTGAATGAAAATCAGTGGACACGCACGGTGCTTGCGCTAACCCTCGCATTCACGGTAATTATCTTTGCCCCCGTTGACAAACTCACAAGTGTTGGTCCTTACTGAGTGCGAGCACTGAAATTGTATGGTTGACTCGGTAATTGGTTAGTTTGATAACATCGAATTAAACTACCATTACACACGATTGCTGTGCCCTGTATACCTGTCGGTATCACTTGAACGATCGCTACTTCAAAGTTGTTCCTATCCTAAACGTGATAAAATTTAAGAGGGCTGGCGAAATATAAAAGTTGTTTTTGAACATCATTATTCCCATTCATGCTTTTAAAATGTTAATATTACCATATTAAAATAAATAAATAAATATATAAATAAATATAATAAATAAATATAAATAAATATAATAACATATCACACATATTGAGTTAGACCCACAGTAAGTTGTGACCTTGTGCCGTAGGATACTTCAACGAAACTATATTTTATAATAGATACTTATATAGATAAATATTCAAGACCAAGGTCAATCTGAAAAGATCGTTTTCCATCATGACCTGACCGGGGATCGAACCCGGGCACTTTTGTGTCGCAGGCTGGCGTGTTAACCACTGCGCCAGGGCCAGGGAGCTCGCCATAGATACTACATAGTATCACATCTTTTTCCCTTGCAGGATAGACAGAGACTATACGACCTGAAGGCCTCGTTTAGCGAGTTATCAGGTTAAAAACGGACTCATAATAGTGATAGGTTACTAGCCGCATCGCCTGATATTCCTCAGATTTTACCCATTCCCTCGATCGGGCGTTTACAATCTGCGCGGGAAGAGAAGCAGCTGGTACATTCTACGTTTTTTTCTTTTCTCCCAGACTAGCATGGAAGCACTAAAACTAAAAGGCAAGATGAATAATCTTGTGTAATTAATCCTAATTCTCAGATCTATTTTTTGTTTGGGGTTTAAAATAAACCAGTTTTGTATTGTAGGTATAGCTGGTTTACTGTACATTTGTCCGATCAAACAAATCGAACATAAGGTTACAATTATAGCCGGGCGCAGCTGACGCGGCCGCGGTGTTCGCTCACTTGTGACGATGTTACTGTACGGATACCGCTATGTATTATGGACTGCTTGACGCCTAGATCATTGTGCGTATTAGTCCGTTAAATATAACATAGTTAGCATTTATTATTGGCGTAAAAGTGCTGTTCAGTTTACAAACGCGTTGTCACGGCCGTGAATCCCGCTCATTATCATAAACTTAATTGTTCTCTTAAATTTGAGTATACACGCGGCGTTGTATGTACAATGGGCACGAATGAAAATCATCAATATGGCAGTACATAAACAATCAGTATATACATATAGACTTATTAACCGAATTATAATTATAATAAGGGTTAAAAGAAAATATTTGCGTTTTGTTAATTTATATTATATTTATTTATTTATTATTTTTGATTAATAAATTAATTAATTAATCACACAGATTAAAGCAGTCCCACAGTAAGTTGTGAAATTGTGTCGTGGGTGGGATACTAACTCAACGATACTATATTTTATAATAGATACATCTACATGTATAGATAAACATACAAGACCCAGGTCAAATTGAAAAAGATCGTCGATCTTGACCTGACCGCGGATCGAACCCAAGACCCAGAGATTCAAAGGCACTTGCGGTACCACTGAACCACAGAGGTCATCAAAATCGGTCGATCAACGAAGAACCAATAATACGTTGTGTGATTAATAACAGAACGCTTAACTCATTTGAACAATAATAAAAAATAATAAATATGATATTTAGATGAATTCCGGATATTCTAGACGAATATCCGGAAATCGAAATTAAATAGCTAGTAGAAACTTGGATAGGAATATGCTAAATCCTTATAACGCACATCTTTTTGTATTCATACTCGTAATATACAGCGTGTAACATAACCAACGACGTTCCCGTGAAGGGGTGACTCAGCCCGATCAATATGAACAACTTTTCCTATGGGATGAATGCTTAGAACTAAAAAAAATGGTATTTTCATACAAAAATGTCAAGAAATAATTGAGCATTGGTCCCATAGGAAAAGTTGTTCATTTTCACGGGCTGAGTCACCCCTTCTCGGGAACATCGTTTGTTGTGTTACGCTTTATAGTAGACTTTATTACGAGTACATAGTTGCCCATCCTTACTCGGCAACCTTCGCACTACGTTACGTGTTAATGTACATATTTTGGTAATGAATAACTATTATGAATAATAGGCTAAAGTCTTTTATAATTTTCCTTATATTTGCAAAAGCAATAATCTTCGTGGTTGCGATTTCTTTGGATCGTCGCGAGTGAAGGCAGCCACTAGAAGTATAATGGAAACAATTTAAATAAATTAACCTTCGAGGAATGTTGTGAATAGGACGCGTACGAATAATTACGTTTAATGGTACAGACACGATTATGTTATACAATTTTTATCTTACTTCCGCTATATACTAAAAAAGAACTCAAATCTGAGGAATCGTGTTAATAGGCGATGGAGCTAGGAACCCATCACTATTTTGATTCCGTTTTCCACCTAATGCCCACCAACATGCTAAATAAAGGCTCTGTCTCCCCCGCAAGGGAAAAAGACGTGTATGTAAAGAACTCAAAACTTGGAATTGAAATCAAGGTATTTTCTAAATAGGCAATTTTGTTAGATGAAAAGTATAAGCTTTTAAGTATAACAATCCATAGTGCAGTTTCTAAGTAACATATGCGTTCAGTATTTAATGACTTATTCGATTAAGTATAATATCCAACTACTGCGTAACTTAAATTGATCTTCTCATCTATATTGACAATACGGTTCCTGTAACTAAGTAGATATTCCAAAATATATTACATGAAAGTAACTCCGTAATAGGCTAGTTTCCTGGGTCGTAATAATAACATAACAATTATTCCATCAGTTAGATAATCAAAAAATATTGGACACGTATTTTTTTTTTGTCAAATAAACAATAAATAATAAAGTTATAGCGCATCAAAGTTCAGGAGTGGGGGCTCGTGACGTCAAAGTTTGCTAAAAATTGTAGCAAACTATGACGTCACACGGAACTTCAAAGGGCTATATCTTTATAATTTTTTTTTAATCGACAAAAGAAAAAATACATGACCAATATTTTTTGAATATCTAACTGACGGACTAATTATATTTTTTTAGGAAACTAGCCTATTGTACATTAACTAATTATAAATAAAATTCTAACTCTAAGAAATAATCCGCATGCCGTTCTTTTGTCATATGTTGTGTTCATGTTGTACCTTTTTTTGGAAATAACTGCAGAATAGTAATTAATTGGTGAAAATGCAATAAATACTCGTAATTCGAAATTAAAACGGAAAATTATGTAATTTCATTTTAAGTTAGATTAAAACTTCTAAAAATTCTTTAAATATCTAAACTACTATTATAAGCTTCCGAGTAATTCAAGTAATTTACTACTTATGATTTGGTATTAGGTATTGCAAATGGTAGAGAACATTCATATTTTTTTTCGTACATGTGAAACAAAAGTGTTAGTTATTACAAATCTAATAATAGCTTATGGAAGTTTTGAAATCTCTTACTTCAAAAGAAGCCTGTGAACTTTGCTCAAAGTGCAAGATGACGTATCATTAATATCAAATTAGGTCACAGATGTATTGATAAAATAACAGTCGAACTTTAAGTCGGGTACGGCACTGAGGAGCTTTGTATTATCTTACGAAACACCTACATAGTTCAAGGATTGAATTTGTATTCCATTGATGATACAATGAGAACGATTAGGTGAATTGTAGGTCTTGGGTTCCATAATTATAGGGGAATTTAGATCTGTACAAACTCGGCATCAGTGGTCCCTTGCGTGTACTCACCAAAGCGCTATTCATACTCCGTTATAATATATTTAACCTTGTATAAATAAATAAAATACAAATAATTTTTAAGGACAAATCACGCAGTTGAGCTAGCTCCAAAGTAAGTTTGAGACTTGTGTTATGGGAACTACTAACTTAACAATGCACTTACAAGCTAGACAATGCTTAAGAAGCAAAATAAAAAACTATCGACACGCTAGTTTCCGAGATATCTGGGGCTGAACATTTAGAAAAACGGACGAAAAATACAACCTGTGTATAAAAAAAAACACTTTCGTTGCGTACAACTTTTTACTATTACCTACTACGAGTATGGATACTCAGTCACTGACGTCGATAATCAAAACACTGATTTATCGATTTTAATAAAAAATAATAATTATTAACACAAAAACTAGATTTTCATTGATTTTCATATTCTCGTGAAACAGAAAAAAAATAGAGAAACGGAAAAAAAGCAATGTATTCAAAAAATATAATAATTAATCTATTTCACACTGAATAAAACCTAATTACTGACTAAGTTAATCTCACAATAGAATCATTTACAGATGTATCCTTGTTACAGCTTTCCTTTTTAATAATAAAGATAACGCAGTCTGCTCCGTCCTTTAACTTTTGATCGGTGAATCAGACACCATTGATCTCATGCAGCACAATCGAATGGAAGCAATTTCTGAAAGATTGTGTTTCAGTGTGACGCAACATTTAATAAAATATGAATCATGACTTTACTTGACAGTTATGGAGCAAATGAAGGTATTCTTTGTAACGTATCGATATCGCAGTGTCGACATCGGAAACTGAGGACATTCATTTTGTCGTGAAAGAGTTAAAAGTGAAATTTATAGGTACTTTGGTACTTAGTTATTTGGGTTACACAATATACGTGTACTTATAAAATATTTTCTTCACCTTTCGGTGTATCCCAGTTTTAGATACCATTTTTATAGATAATAACCTATGTGCCTAAGCCTATGTGTTTTTGTAATCTTAAATATTACTAACTGAACCGATTTGATGGAATGCTTCTGGTATAAATTACATATACTTCTACACGTCGTTACCACGCGGGAACAAAGCAACCGTGTATAGCTGTTTTTGCCCGCGGCTTCGCTCGCATCAATATTGATCTCAGGAGAACAGTAATCAGTCATGTGTCAGTCCTAGCAAACCTCCTCATTCTGACCCTCCGGCAATTAGGTAAATCTAAGCTCTGCTTTAAGTCTGTGCTCAGACAAAGAGATATTGTTCAGGCGAATCGCAGCGGTTATGACATCGGCGGGATCGGAAAGGATGTGCCAAGGTCTACGGTACTTTCGGAGGCCAAGGGAGCAGCAGAATGTAATAACGATTATGTGTTTAGCTAAAAACTTATAGGTACGAAAAGTAAAGACAAACTTACTTTCGCATGTTACATTTATATACATACATACTTCCACGTCTTTTTCCCTTGGGGGGTAGAAAGAGCCCAGATCTTTAAGACATAAAAACTACGTTTAACATGTTTTTGGGCATGTAGGTAGGAAATGGAACCAAAATAATGATGGGTTGCTAGCCGTATCCCGTACTTACTTGATTCCTGATTTATACAACATAAAAGGAGAGTTCATAGTACCAGTAATTTACTGCTTCGTAAAGTTATTTCAATTTCAACAGAGTTTCATCTTCTGAGGGCTGGGTCACATGATCGAGTGATAACTTACGCAATAAGCCATTAAAATAACTACATAGCATCTAGGAAACGACACAAACGACCTGAGTTATCAATGCAGGCTGCATTAACGGCACATCAGTTGCATAAAACGGTGCGCAGTTGCACAACCCACGCGCTCACTCTCGTTTGTCCCGCACCATTGTCGCGCACGCGCACTGGGAACGTTCCCGCGTAAACAGGGCAAAAAGCGCGGGAAAATGCGTCCAAACAATAATGGCCGACATAACGCTCCGAATGTTATCTTGCATTTACAACATTGTGCATATTCTCAGCTCCGTCTACTCTACGCGGCCGTTCCGACTAGAGCGTGGCGCAATCACTAGAATAGCCAGTAAAACTTTTCGAGATTGAGGGATCGTAAAAAGGTCAAAAGATTAACAACACTTTAGGCTAAGGTACTGCCTACGAAACCGACATTATTGCTTATCATTTTACGAGTTCTGCCAGTCTCGTATTCATCTTTTAGTAAACATTTACAATTCAACGGGAAATATTTAAGCAAACTTCTGTTTAAATAATGCACATATTACCGAAAGAATTTTGCATCATTTGAAATCGCAAACACAAAACATCAAACAAATAAACCATATTTACAACCCCTGTTCATTCATGCAGTGCTGCAGTCGTAATTGTGGTGATTAGACCTAGAGCTACTCATACCTACTACGGACTTGTTAATTGCTTAGAAAATATCTAAAATACTATATTTACAGTACAGTACAGTGAATTTCAAAAATTGTGGCGAAATATTCGCCCAAATCAAGACTTCAAATGTAGCCTCATTATAGTGCATATCAACGAAGTGTGGTATTTATCTAGTAAAAATGGTCAATGGAAATTATGTTGTTTATGGTGATCGACCTGTTTCCGATTCGGAGATCGTCGAGGACCATGTTCACACACGAACAGCCGAACGCAAAGTCAAACGAAAGCCAAACCGAACGGCCAATGAACTTCAACACTCCCTTAATATGGCACAAATCGACAACGAGACGGATTCGATCAAATACGAAAAAAGGGTCAAAGAACCAAGATTGCTACGATACGTTCCTACAACAGATGTTGAAGAGAATTATATTTCCGACAAATTCGAGACTTACGACATGAAACCGACAGAAGAACGACCGAGACGATACGCTTTTACGAAGAAACCGAAAAACCCTGCAGATGGTTCTGTGAACTACGCATATTCTCGATCCAGCAGTAGCTGTAGTTCGCCCAATGGCAACCTCCCCACGATATCCGAGCACGGTGAACAATACGGCACCTACAGAATCCGCACCACCAGTCCGCACGTCAGCGAAGTTATTCCCAGCTATGAGAATAAGCTCGAAAAATATTTCACGAAGCCTAGAGAAGTAAAGAAATTTGCTGCCAAGGTAAGATACAATGTAAGTTCATTTTATTCTGCAAGTCTGTTTCCTGCTATCACCTTTTCTTCTTAATTTATGCTATATAAGGTCATAAAGTAATCTATCAAAAAGTTAAATATACCTAGCCAGTAAAATAATTTAATATGTCTGTCTAGTGTCTAGACTTCACCTCTACAGGTGTAATACAAAACAAAATTTTAAGTCATAAGTTAGCATGTAGCCATTTAATGACTCGATAGAAGTAGAAGAAGAATATATATATGCCTTATAATTATGACAATTAGTAGTTTATATATAAGATAATATTAAGAGTATTTTCACTACACTGCTTCTTGCACGATTCGGTGTGCAAGCTGTGAGAATTTGTGTAGCAGCTCTGCATGCGGATATCCTGTCTGCCTCCTTTCTTTCTGCATAGATTGCACCATACTACTTGTTATATAAAAATTAAAATATAACTGACAGAAAGTAGATGTATTAAAAAATCAGTAACCAAACCATAGATCTATTTGTATGGCATATTTTTACCCCCGCAATAATGAAGAATACGAAATAGGTTACCCTTATTCTAATTGCCATGCTTAGAATATAAGGGAAATGTTAGTTCAGCGACAAGCAGGGAATTTAGATTGAAATACGTTTATCGCAACAACTAATTGGTCTCTTACAGACCACTCCTGCTTTTGCCCGATAGAATTTATTGCATGTAACTAATTGCTTGTTAAACATGTAGAAAAGAGGAATTCTGTTATAGTATATAATATGTTATATCTAATCTATGTGACGATAGCACATGCAATTACGGGAAATTAACCAACTAAATCCCTGGGACATTGCAGTTGCTGCGTTTCGCATAAGAAAAATACACCTTGTGTCTATTCTAATTCTTTGCTTTTTGTAAATAGCTGACTTTACGAGCGCACCGCCTGCAAGTAGGTAATCATATATTAATTCAACCAGGAATATATTTAGTGGTCACGATTAAAGACCGACTAAGGCGCAAAGCGCTTATAATTTTAATCAAGCCCCCAGTTATTAGTAACATACGCATGTAACGCAGCATGTAGCCCGAGCGGCTGGACTCGTAAATAAAATTATGCTATGATAGCTGGCCTATAGCAACTGGTGCAAGATTTGATTAACCGTATGTGTTACGCTTATATCAAAATCTGTTCCGCGTTTTCGAAACAGTACAAGCCCTTTTAACATTCTAGCACATATAGTATTTGTCACGCATTACAGGAGTGTTATTGCTGAACTAGGTACTTACACGTTTCCAATGGATACGCATTTATTAACTACCAGCTGTTGCCCGCGGCTCCGCCCGCGTTAGTGTCGATCCCTCGGGAACAGTAGAATTTCCCGGAATCAAACATACCCTATGTCCTTCCTCGGGCCTCACACCTCCATACCAAATTTCATCCAAATCAGTTCAATGGTTGAAGCGTAAAAAAACGACAGACAGAGTTACTTTCGCATTTATAATATTAGTATTAGTATGGAAGTATGGATATTATTTATACTTCTAAGTCCAGAAATGAGAAAATTTCCATAAAACCTTTACCCTCCCATTTTACCCCTTTAGGAGTGAATTTTGTCCATTTCACCCACATATATGTTTTTTAATTGTAAACGAGAACTTACATACGTATTTATTTTCATACTTCATAGTCCAGAAATGAGAAAATTTCCAAACAAACTCCCTGCTGGGGGATTTTTTTCCAGTTTACCTACACAGATCTCTTTGAATGTAATCGTGAATTTATTTACCTATTTTCATACTTCTAAGTCTAGAAATAAGTAAATTCCTATACAATCTTTACCCCGTTATTTTACCCCTTCAGGGGAAAATATCGTCCATTTTACCTACACAGATATTTTTAATTGTAACCTAGAACTTATATACTTATTTTCATACGTCTAAGTCCAAAAATGAGAAAATTTCCATACAAAGTTTATACCATTTTACGCCTTAAGGGGGGAATTTTGCAAATTTCATCTTTGAGTTTTTGAGTTCCCAGCATTGTTCCCATAGGAAAAGTTGTTCATTTTGATGGTCCGAGTCACCCCTTTAAGGGTCCAAAACGATAAAAAATTCACCGTGTATATTTGCAGGCAAACTAATGCCTTGAGTTCATTCAAATGACGATAACTTTTTTTTTAATTAACCGATTTTGATGAAACAAACTTTAGATGTTTTGCTGAGTTAAAACAAAGCAATTGGTGAAAGTTTGAAGTAAATCGGTTCAGTATTTTCGGAGATAATCGTGATCATACATACAGACAGACAGACAGACAGACAGACAGACAAGAAATTCGAAAAAAATTTTTTTGCTTTCTATTAATCTTTTTAAGTGTCCCTCTATCCATTTCAGTCAAAAATTCTAAATGTACAGACAAAATATTTTTACTGTTTTATTATATGTATAGACTAGGTTTCGCCCGCGGCTCCGCCCGCGTCAATGTCGATCCCTCGGGAATAGTACTTTTACCCTATGTTCTTCTCCATACTCCAGAGAACTTTCATGATGATCGGTTCAGTAGTTACGGCGTGAAAGCGTAACAAACAAACAAACGAACAAACAAACTCACTTTCGCATTTATAATATTAGTTAGGAAGGATTTAGTAAAAGCTGCTGTTAAATTGTTTTCTTATTTTATACCCGTTATAATATTGACCAATATGTTACGACTTCATTCGTTTAAAATGTAATAAAATCATATACTTAATCTTCCAGAACGTATAGATATTTGCTACCTAAAGATTAAATTTATAAGTGCGCCCATAAATTTCATGTTTATAGTTTTCTTTATTTGGTTTAAAAGGGCGTCGTATAAAGAAAGGTTTATATGGCCGGTCTTTATTTAAAATTAATCGGTAAAAAGTGTTACGTAAAATGCATTTACGTTTAATAAGTATTTGTTGAGTCACGCATACAGGATTTGACACGCTATTTATTTCTTGCCAATTACTTATTCGTAGCTTGCCAAACAGATTCAAAATTGGTCTCTTGCGGACACAATTTGACTTGCAATTATACAGTTCAATACGAGTAGCAGAAGGTATCAGCCTATTTCTGTATAGGTAGGTCACATTATATAAACACCAAAATTACCTCCTGTATGAGTATTTTACAATTATTGAGTAAAACCGTGGTTCTATAATGAGTAGGTATGTACGATATATTCTGAAAACTGGTCACTCCCGAGCTTTTTTGTCGAGACTTGCCGACTGTAGTTTCAGTTATAAAATGGACTCTTGACGAGTCCTATAGTCGGCAATCCCGACATAATTGCATGTGAGTGACCTGTTTTCAAATTATAATATACTTATTTATCTAGGTAATACTAGCTGTTGCCCGCGACTTCGTCCGCGGCAATCTCTGTTATGATTAATTAGTTTTTTTTTATTAGTATAGATGAATAATTTTCCCCCGTTTTCAAAACATTTTTTATTGATGCTTCGCTCCTATTGGTCGCAGCGTGATGTTTTATAGTCTTAAGCCTTCCTCAATAAATGGACTATATATATACAACACAGAAAGAATTTTCCAATTTTAACCAATCGTTTCTGAGATTAACGCGTTCAAACAAACTCTTCAGCTTTATAATATTAGTATAGATTTCTAAAAATCTTTTCTTAGCGCTCACTCACATCATTAAAGAACCCATGTACCAAATTTCAAGTTTCTAGGCGCAGCAGTTTCGGTTGCGTTGATATATAAGTCAGGTTTGCCGTTTGCCCGCGGCTACGCCGCCGCCGATAGTGTCCATCCCTCAGGAACAGTAGAATTTCCCGGAGTAAACGGTACCCTATGCCCTTGTCCTATGTACCCGGGTCACGTATTGCCAAACTGTATACTGACCCAGACCGGGGTTGCTCTGAGTTCGATCGCAGTTTGCCTTTGTAGTTGAAGAGCAAACTGTATACTTATTCAGAGAGTGTCTGAATCAAAATACATTTTGCTTTAAAATACTATACCAAAATACATACGAGTCCAGACATCCATACTTTCCAGCGTCTGGTGTAGTATGTAATGGCATGATAATTTAAAACAAAATGCATGAATGCAGACATGTTTTATTTCTCTGCCTCGTCTTCTAAAACTTGCGTCGCTTGCGACCTTGACTCCTTGTTGCTTTAAATTACTTATTAAGTTCTTTTAATTTTCTTTTTACTTATCCGTTTTTTGTATTTGGTGCTAATGACAATTTTTGATAGGGAAATAAAGCACAAAAGGCGTGGTGTGATGCCATCACCTGATATTTGAGTTTTTGTTTTTGCGTCTAATGAAAATTTCCCATTTTTTGTTCTTGATTCATTAATTTACTTTGTTATCAAACACTTATCATATCGACTTAATTGAGTTATTATTACCTAGACCGAAATAACAAATAGGTACAATTTGTTGTGTCAGTGCATCTTTCTTATTAAAAATTAATAAATACTGAATTGGAAAATCTTATAGTTTGTTTAACACCCTCTATAGTTGTTACAGTTCAAATTAGTTTTTAGTCATACTTACAAAGGCTTTTCTTTAATTAAAACTTAAATTACTTCACAATAGGTATGTTTTTTGGGGAAAGTTGTTCAGTTTCACGGATAGGATACCTAAAAATCGCAACAGCATAGAAAAAACAGTATATAAAAAAACTGTCACAGTTTGCTTTACATACAAGCGAGCAAAGTGCATACCTTCTCAGACTGCTCTGAGCTCGTATGTACTTTACTCCAATTTGTTTGTGATTTTAATGAGCACGACGTAGTTCAGTACAGACTATGGGTGTCTGGGTCAGTATACAGTTTGGCAATACGCACCCGGGTCTCAAACTACCTCCACACCAAATTTCATTATTATTTTTTATGCTATTATGCTATTATTATATATATATCTTAATATATATAAATCTCGTGTCACAATGTTTGTCCTCAATGGACTCCTAAACCACTTAACCGATTATAATAAAATTCGCACACCATGTGCAGTTCGATCCAACTTGAGAGATAGGATAGTTTTTAACTTATGGCGAAACGAAGTTCGCCGGGGCAGCTAGTATATATATATATATATATATATATATATATATATATATATATATATATTTGCAGGCAAACTCATGCCTTGAGTTCATTCAAATGACGATAACTTTTTTTTAATACACCGATTTTGATGAAACAAACTTTAAATGTTTTGCTGGGTTAAAACACAGCAATTGGTGAAAGTTTGAAGTAAATCGGTTCAGTATTTTCGGAGATAAACGTGATCATACATACAGACAGACAGACAGACAGACCAAAAATTCGAAAAAAAATTTTTTGCTTTCTATTATTCTTTTTCAGTGTCCCTCTATCCATTTCAATCAAAAATTCTAAATGTACAGACAAAATATTTTCACTGTTTTATTATATGTATATAGATTTACAAGTTTGTGTGATTTTAAGCTTAATGAAATGTATTGTTTCGAATAATATTTTATGGTCGCAGATTTTAACTACAAATTATTATTGTGTGTTGTGTAAAGCCTAGGTATATAAGTGGCGTCGGGTTTTTGAGGGCGCACTTGGAGCGAAAATAAAATATCATCATCAGGTCCTTTTTAGTCTCCACTACAGGAGCACGACCTTCTCTGTACTATTAGAGCCATATTTGGCTAGAGCATAAAATAAAAAACAAATAAGGGTAAAATTTTATTATAAAGTTAAGCATGGCCAGAAATCTCACCCTGGGCAAATTAAATGCTTTCTTTATGCCTAGTTGTTGGAACAGTATGGACAGCCTCTTTGTTTTGTCCTATTTTTCAATTTTATTGTATATAAGAAAATAGTTTATCAGGAACAATTACTTATTATAATTTGAATTACAGTTATTTAAACTGTAATAATAATCTTGAATACAAAAATATACTTAAGATGTAGAAATGCTTTTAAGCTTGTCATCATTTACTTCCGCGGTGTAGGTCAAAAGTTACGAGTTACGACTTTTGTAAGTGTCTCATCAATTGCCCATAAATGTTGTACGTGACATCATTAAATGCTTTATTCATTTACGACCCTTATTTAATGTACCCTTTATTGTGCAACAAAAACGATTTTGCTCAGTCAAAGTTATAGTTTTAATAAAGTAACTGAATTGTAACTTGTAAGCAGAATTGAATACATTTTTATAACTAAACTGAATAGCATCCCGCTTCAGGAGACACGTAAAGCGATGATCCTGGCTTTATAATAAGACTAGTTTTTGCGCACAGCTTCGTCAACGTCGTTTCCTCGGGAACAGTACTTTTTCCGGAATGAAAGACTCACAACTCCAGAAAACTTGTATGCAAAATTTTATGATGATCGGTTCAGTAGTTACGGAGTGAAAGCGTAACAAACAAACTCACTTTTGCATTTATTATATTAGTAGGGATAACAGTTCAAAAAAAATAATTTGAAGTTGTGAGCTCCCGATTTAAAATGTTGAAATAATATGTAAGTGTCAAAATTAAGTTGAGCTTTATCCAATCAAAATCATAATTATATATTTGCCTTAAATATAGGGATAACCCATTATATCCATGGTGAAGTATGGTAAGAATTTATCTATAGCCTATTAAGCTATATTCATAGCATGCAAATTTTCTTATAACTCAATATAAGACACGCTTAATATTGCAATATATTAATGAAAAATAGGAAAATAAGCAAAAATGTCTAAATATTATGAAAGTGTTAAAATTAAAATTTGAATGTAAAACATTATTTACTTCGTCGTCATATATTATTAATTGTATAAAAAACACTTTAACTAGTTGGGTGGAGAACTAAGACGTAGAATCTATATTGCTATTATGTATTTGTGTAAATAGGTAGGCTGTGCAATGTCCATGAACGGCGTTATCACGGATTATGCTAATATACTGAGCGATATTTCTGAATTAATTCTTTCCGCGAACTCTTAGAGACACGAAGATTTATATTTATAGAGATTGTGAAAAATTTATAATTATAGAGCTCTTGATACTTTAATGGCTTCCCGCTTCTTTCTAATCTGGTTTATTCATAGCACTTATTATAGACATAAAGAACAATTTTCACTTGAATGTATCAGGTACTTCGTCGAAAGACTGTCTTGTAAAGCTTCTTTGTAAATACAAACCGGGTGTAAATTTACTCTCAATGTCTCAATGAGCTTAGCTCAGCCAAATCCGAAATAATATTACTGGAAATAAACTCGAAAGAGCAAACTACCTAGACAAAACGAAATAAATATTATTTGTTATGTTTTTCAGGATCATTATTTTTTTGTTTTAAGTTTTAGCTACAGTTAAAGTATTAATTCGGACATAATAAAAGATTTTCACTAAAATGAAGTCGTTTTGTGAAAAATCAAATGCCATATACTTTACGACCCTTATACCAATATATAGCCTTCAAGCCGTGTTCGGCTACAGCGACCGCTTAGGACTTAATTTCGAATAGAGTCTAGTTTTAAAGCTGTTTGATGTGCTTAATAGTGGCCTATAAATATATAATAAAATAAGTAGCCAATCTTTGAAGTGGACGTGCGATAGCATAAAGCGCACTTCAGCACACCAAGTACTTCATCATCATCATCATCAATCTGCATGTCCACTGCTGGACATGCGTCTCTCCCACAGAACAACAAACACATTAGAAGTGTAATCATGCGTGATTTCTATGAAAACCAGCGTCCCGCCGCCCGCCCCGGCGCCGCCTCATTTCAAGTATACTACCTTTGATACTACTAACGCAACACAATAATTTACAAAGGGTAAAAACGAGACCCTATTAATGTCGCTTCGCTGTCCGTCTGTCTGTTTGTTTGTCTGTCCGTCTGTCACCAGGCTGTATCTCATGATCCGTGATAGTTAGACAGCTGAAATTTTCACAGATGATGTATTTCTGTTGCCGCTATAACAAAAAATACTGAAAAATAGAATAGAATAAATATATAAGGGGGCTCCCATACAGCAAACGTGATTTTTTTTGCTTGTTTTTGCTCGATATTGATAACGGCAACAGGTAGACGCTTGAAATATTCGCAGAATATTTAGTTATAATATACACTTTAAAAATAAATAATTAAAGAAAAATAAAATTAATATTAAAGGGGGGCTCCCATACAACAGACATGTTTTTTTTTGCCTTCCACCCTTCGTGCGCGAGTCCGACTCGCACTTGGCTGGTTTTATTTTTTATTTATCTGTGAGTAAAAACTTCTCCTAAAGTATACTAGGACACTAGGACTTCTCACTTTACACATTAGAATGGCACACGTCGGCATTTTTCGATTTTCACGTAAATCTTGCTTTTGTTCCTTTGAAGATCCCGGGACAAACTACTTAGGTGATTCAAGTGAGCTGATCGAGCGCATTGTCGGCGTGCGTGCCACGCCCTCTTGCCATTTCTAGTGTCTTTGTTGTTATTTGGTCTCTGCCATGGCACGCCACTGGATTCGGTCTTGAGCCTTTCTTCCCCAATCACTGCCAGCACCTTACCATCTACTTAATCGTAATAAATTGCAGCATGAGGACGCAAGTTTAAGTCATCTTTTTTCTGATCAAAATCTTAACTATAACAATATTCCATTTTGTTACAGGGTTCGCATCCGGATAGCCTGTACAGGGTGCCGGTGGAGGACGAGATCGGCTCGGGCAAGGTGGCCAAGGTGCTCCGTCTACTTCGGTGGCCAGTGGCGCTGCTCCTCGTCTGCATCGCCCTGGGTGTCTTCGTCTATTTTCTCATGCCTGGTGAGTTGGCATTAAATTACTGTATTGACTTTGACACTTTTTTTTATAACCGACTGCAAAAGATGAGGTTTTCAATTCGGCTGTGTTTTGTTTTTTATGTTTATTAACTAATACATAGCACCCGCCATCTTTGTCTTTTACCCGGCATTTTTTAAATCGGTTTTAAACCTATTTGTTATTATCTTTCGTATTACTAGCTAGCCTTACGTGATAGCATTATCAACAAGTTATATAAAAATTTGAATTTTATGTAACCACGGAAGTCCCTCTTCCCCCTTTTCTTCTACTTATAAACGGCTGGACCAGTTTTGATAAAACATGTCTTATGCATAAAAATCAGCATCCAAATTGGTTCGTCTGTTTAAAAGCTACGTTGCCACAGACATACCCACACAAACAAAAAGCGTATCTAATAACAAACTTTCATTGAAGTTTAAAAAAGAAAACCTGTAGAGCAACTGAAGTTCGATTTGACCCACACTCACTTATTTTTGGGCCATTGTATAAGTTTTGATAAATTTAAGTCTCAAAATAATTAATAGCCTGAAGCAATTATTATAAAAATAAATTAAAGTTGTTAAAGAATTAGTTATGAAACTACCTCTTTCAAGATCCTATCAAGAGAAGATCATGCATAACAATAATTGTGAAATGGAAGACTAAGCCAGACGATCTAGATGCAACAATTGTTGATTAATTTGTCTAGCGGCCTTTTTTATATTCTTTCTATTTATTACTGTTTGTATTAGGTTTTGTAAATTGGTTGATGTCCTTCACGTATTTTAAAAACAATGAGGTTCAATATACATATTGAATTGACTTGTTTCAAATAATTTATAATTTGCATTCTTTCTCTGCTTTCTAGCACACAAAAAAACAATACTATTTATACCTACCGGTTGTTTATTTATCCTCGAAATTTTTTTGATGGGTTGCAGGGGAAGGACAAAAATATTTTGCCATATTCATATAAAATGTCAAAAAACTTCTTGTTGTTTTGTTTTGACAAAAAAACAAATGCCCAGCATTGGTCCCATAGAAGAAATTGTTCATATTGCCGGGCTGAGAAAGTCGAGTGGTTACCCGGTATACCCATGATGTCAATGCCTATAAGGCTCTTTTTTATACTATGCACTAATGAACAAATGAAATAATAATAATGGCTGCGAGTTTTCGTTTTTAATATTTCTCTCTTTATAACGTTGGCTTCTCTTTAAGTAGTGTAATTATCTAACATTCTTCCGATATCTTTTAATCATGTTATCGCCTTTATCTTGAAAATAATTTCTTTTTTCATTGAAATAGCCCTTTCCACCTTTCACTACTTTTTCGAACTAAACGGACACTATTAGGGGAGAAGGGGGTAATGGGAGTCGCTTAAGCGAGCTATCAAATAAAAGCTTATTTCGAAATAATATCGTGATTAAAATTGTTTAATAATAGACTTTACTTATTTATCTACTAGTTGTTATCACTTTTCACCACTTTGGGAATCAACTTTGGATATATTTCCGCGTTTTAAAAAAAAACAAGTTTGACTCCCATTGCACTAACCTCAGTACAATGGGAATCAGACATGTGGGAAATCAGAGTCAAACAATCGCAGACATTACATTCGGCAGTATACCATCCAGTGCAATCACCAGTTGATCAGCTAGCCGATTTAGTTTTTCTGACTTGTAATATCGGCATCTATAAGCGAAAAAACATAAGAATATTTTTTGCGGGTAATGGTAATCACTAGCGGGCTCTTTGGCTCCTATTACCCAAAACCCATACTGCATGTTAATTGTAAAATTTAATAACACAAAGTAAATTTAATCGCAATTTAATATGCTAATTTAAATTTTGAATATCAAGGATAAAACTATTCATAGTTATTAATTTGGTACAGCTACAACGTCTATACTCACCGTTAATGTTGTTTTGACGAAAATTTACAAGGCGTGAAAACGAAATATAATTGTCACTCAAAAACGCGTGGAGCTACTAGCGCGAGTCATTCGTACAATGGGCATCGGGTACAGAGCAAGCTGAACATGTCATTTACCTAGATATCGAACGTGTAGTTTTGCTTAGAGGCACCTGACCCCGATTGCCCGCTGACTCCCATTACCCCATTCTCCCCTACCTGCTCATAGTTAATTTCTTATTTTACCATTCAATAAGATTGTTTTCTACTGTTTGCTTAATAGTTATATGCTTTTATTGTAAACTACTATTAAGTATTATTTCATTTAAACATATGATATTTAATTATATGGTAGCGAACACCTATAAAGGAGCCAGTTATGACAGAGGTTTCAATAAGACGATCTATTTGAGTCAATCGTGTCGAAAGTTATTATTATTATGTTAAGAGATGCAAACACAGGCACGCGCGGTGTCAGAGGTGAGTCGAACGTAACACCTATCGAAAAAACGTAGTACACAACCGGCGTATTGCAACATTTACAACACAAATCTTCACGGCTGCCAACATAATCACGCAGTGGGTTGTTCAGAAATATTTAATCCTTACGCGACTCTGTTGTATGTATATGGATAATTCAAGCATTACTGCCGATGTATTTCTGTAATCTGCAAACTGACCGTCCTAAGTATTCATTAAATGCACTACGATTTGCATATTGAAAGTTTGTAAGGTTAATGCATGCATTAAAATCCAGTAATTGTTTGTAGCAGACAAGAGATGTCATAAAGTACTTTAAATTAAATACTGTACAGTTGCTTGTCATGTGCAAGTTGACAGCACAAACCATTCGCGAGCTTTTGCTCTCCTCATAAATATGCGGTCGCTTTCACGCGTAATACGCAAAGGGATTTTAAGATAGTGCAAAATATGGCATGGTTAAATAAAATCGAGCGCAGTAAAGCAGTAATACTGAGATTATGGAGTGCAGGCACGCGACCGGACGCGGGATGAGCTCACGATGCCTTGTCGCTTTGAAATTGTATTTTATTTGCAGAGAATCCATAAAAAGGAAAGTTGCCCTGTCTGATCACGACCATTGTGTTCTATACGTAACGCAAGCTATCCATATTGCCTGCATTTTTTATTGCACACCCACGCATCACTTTCTTATGTATGTATTTAGCTCAAAAATTCTGCAAATAGCCTACTTTTGAAATTCCGGTAACAAATATTGTCATTCATATCGCAACAAATTTGGATCAAAATATCTGAATTGAAAAGTTTAGTATTAATTTACAGTGAGTGTCTAAAAGGAAGCTTTTAACAAAAACGTAGTGGCAAAACCATAATGATGTGGTCACGCCATCTTCTAAAATTAGCATCATTTGGAGAATAGTTTAGGCATTTTCATTTTACTGTTGCCGCTTCATGTCTTTGAACGGTTAAGTATACCTATCTTATTATGATGATACGCACATGCGTAGGTATCTAAAGTACCAAAACGTAATCGACACTTGTGAAAGAAAACATAATGATTTCTCTCTTATGAATGATTATATATGTAAAGTATTGTTAATGCCTGTCACTAAATAAATATTTGACTAGTTAGCACTATCAACAATAGACAAAATTACTTAGATTTTTAGTAACACATTATGTCATCGTTCTTTTGTCATCTTTATAACGCACATTGTATGGGATTTGCGTGAGGATTTATGTAACTAACTGTGACTTTAGTTACTAAAGGGACAGTGAAGTTTAGTCTGACGATACAATGTATTCTTAACCGACTTCAAAACAGGAGGTTATTAATATGGTTCATAGATATCAGAATATACAGCTTGTAAATTGACCTTCAACATTCCCTTCAAGGGGCGACTCAGCCCATCAATATAAACAACGTTTTCTATAGGACCAATGCTGGGAACTCAATAAAACTCAACATGTTCATACAAGTCAGCCGCCCGGGCAATTCGTATGGGAATGTCTTAATATATTTGTTATTGTCTATATACATATAATAAAACAGTAAAATTATTTTGTCTGTACATTTCGAATTTTTGACTGAAATGGATAGAGAGACACTTAAAAAGAATAATAGAAAGCAAATAATTTTTTTTGGAATTTCTTGTCTGTCTGTCTGTCTGTCTGTATGTATGATCACGATTATCTCCGAAAATACTGAACCGATTTACTTCAAACTTTCACCAATTGCTTTGTTTTAACTCAGTTTAACATTTAAAGTTTGTTTCATCAAAATCGGTTCATTAAAAAAAAGTTATCGTCATTTGAACGAACTCAAGGAATTGGTTTGCCTGCAAACTTAAAGCAAAAATAAAATAATAAGTGACATAAGAAAATTAAAATCCAAAGTCAATTCATCAACATTATACGACAGCATTATACCTATCCATACTATCCATAGTAATCCATACTAAAAAAAAAGGAGAAGCTGACTGACTGACTGACATATCACCGCAGGGCCTAAACTATAAGGGTTAGGATCTTGAAATTTTGCACAGGGGTTCCTTTTATAACGTAGGGGAGCAATAAGAAAGGCTTTTTCGGAAATTCATCTCCTTAGGGGGAAAAACGGGTTGCAAAGTTAGTATGAAACTTTGTTGTTTTTTAAAGTTATTCGACTGAAATTCAGCATGAAGGTTCTTTACTGAAAGGTATGAAACACGAGTAAAATATTTTACTCAAAAATCATCCCTTAAGGGGGTAAAATAGGGGTGCAAAGTAAGCATGAAACTTTGCCATTTTTGAAGTTAGTCGAATGAAATTCAGCATGAAGGTTCTTTACTAAAAGGCATGAAACACGAGTAAAATATTTTTCTCAAAAATCATCCGTGAAACTTTCCGTTTTTGAAGTTATTCAATTGAAATTAAATATTAAGGTGTTTCATTGAAAGTCATAAACTAATGTATTCCGGGTAATTCTACTGTTCCTGAGAAATCGACACTTGCGCGGGTGGAGCCGCGAGCCAAAGGGAAACCTGACATATATCAACGCACAGCCGAAACTACTGTGCGCAGAAACTTGAAATTTGGCACAGGGATTCTTTTTATGATATAAATAAGCACTAAGAAAGGATGTTTAGAAAATCAAAGGGGTGAAGTTTTATGGAATTTTCTTATTTCTGGACTTAGAAGTTTAAAAGTAGGTACGCAAGTTCTCAATTAAAATTTAAAAAGATCTGTTTAGGCGAACCAGACATCATTCTCCCTTGAAGGGGTAAATAGGGGGTAAAGTTTGTATGGAATTTTTCCATTTCTAGACTTAGAGGTATGAAAATAAGTATATACGTTCTAGGTTACAATTAAAAAAGATCTGTGTAGGTGAAATGTACAAAATTTCCCCCTTAAGGGATAAAGGGGGGGATGGGGGATTGTATGGAAATTTTCTCATTTCTGGACATAGAAGTATAAAAATAAGTATATATGTTTACATTACAATAAAAAAATATCTGTGTAGGTGAAATGGGCAAAATCCCCTCCTTAAGGGCTAAAGATCTATGCAGGTGAAATGTTTTAAATTCACCTGCATAGATTTGTATGGGGTTTGTATGGATTTTTTATCATTTCTACTGTTCCCAAGGGAACGACATTAACGCGGGCGGAGCCGCGGGCAACAGCTAGTTATTTCATAAGTCACTTTACAAATCGATTTGGAAAATATAATGTCATATTGGTCCCATAGCAATTTCATCAAAATTTGTTCAGCAGTATGGTTAAAGCCGGATTTTTTTCTTGTGAGAAATTAATCTCTATGACGTAATTACGTATGTAATATGTAACTATCAATTGAAATGTAGAATAGAGATTTGAAACCAGATAGTTTAGTTTTGAAAAGAGATGATTAATAGCTATTTAGTCATGTAGGCCGCTAGGCGCGAGTTGGAATTCTGCTTGCTGCGCTTGCAGGTGTGGTCAGCATATGAGCTGTGCAATACTCAAATTACTTGAGTTACGGCTACATTACTAGATTAGATCCCGAGGCGAATGGCTTGTTAAACTGTGTGTCAAATATATACGCGTAATTGTTGGTTTATATTGGCATCTTTAATCATCATCATCATCACAGCCATAAAAAGTCCACTACTAAACTTTGCCCTTTCTCCTAGAGATCCTTCGTTCCATGGAAAGATATTGCCATACTCACCACGCTTGGAAGGCGGGTTGATGAGCGCAGTTTCTTTGGCTTTTTGTGCTTCTGACGCTGCTGTCCATCGGAAGCATTTTAAAGCTGGGAAAAGATAGGAATTTGTTGGTTTTGAAAAGGAAGTGAAGGTATCGGGATACTTCTCACTCAGATGAATGAGGAAAAAGAAAGTAGCAGCTTGGAAAGCCGGGCACGTACCCGATACCATACCTGCAATCACTGCACAGGCAGTTGAGCATGGCACCCCTGACCAGGCACCTTTAATGCTTAGTACAAAAGACATCAACGATCTTGCTGGAAGGATGGCTTCCTTTCAGCTAGATCGTTGATGTCTTTTTAGTAGAAAGAGTAGTTACCATACATAATTAGGTACATCATACATATGTTCTTAATTATGTATGGTAACTACTCTCTCTGATTGACGTTGCAGAACGTAGCTGCCTTATTCGTACTTGTCTAACACGCAGTTATGTTATGAATAAGTAAGTGCTTAACTACCTTAAGGTTATGTAATGCTAATTGCGTTAATTATCCAGTAGGATGCCGTCAGAAGTTCTGGGTAAATTACATCCCGTTTCTAGTTAAGTCACAACTTCTGTGAAGTGATTACCAACAAACAAACGCCAACCTTTAAATAGAGGCGAAATTAAAGAAGTACGCATGTTCGACTTTCATATATGCTAATTAGTTTTGCCATTAAACGTAATACTCCACATATCAATTGTAGTTATTTATCTTCTATAGTTATAAAAGGAAAGATATGATTATTATATTATTATATATTATTATTATATTATATATACGGACAAATCACACAGATTGAGCTAGCCCCAAAGTAAGTTCGAAGACTTTTGTTATGGGATACTAACTCAACGATACTATATTTTATAACAAATACATATATAGATAAACATCCAAGACCCAGGCCAATCTGAAAAAGATCATTTTCCATCTTGACCTGGCTGGGGATCGAACCCGGTCACTCCGTGTCGCAGGCTGGCGTGTTGACCGCTGCGCCACGGAGCTAGTCGCTTTCATAAAACAAGTGAAATTATTCGTTTGTTTGTAATGGATGAACTCAAATACTACTGAACCAATTTAAAAAAATCTTTCACCTATAGAAAGCTTCACTATCAGCGCATAACATAGGCTTTCAGTTACGCAGACGAAGTCCCGGAAAAAAAGCTAGTAGAGAATAAATATAACAAAGTTCTCCTGGCCTAGCAAACACGTAAAAAGGCATATTTTCTTACAAGATTAACTAGCGATACGGACCCCGGCTTCGCACGGATGCAATGTACATATAACCCTTCCCATTAAATCACTCTATCTATTAAAAAAAATCTGCATCAAAGTTCGTTGCGTAGTTTTAAAGATCTTAGAATACATAAGGACAGACAGAGAGAAGAGACTTTGTTTTATACTATGCAGTGATAGTTATATGATACAATATTCATCTGAGAGGTTTCCAGATTGCATAATTAGCTATGGTGCATGGACAGCATTCATGCCATAGACTTAGCATATATTATCGCTATGATTCATGTTGACATGACTTGACAAAGTCTTTACGACTAGCCGCCGGACGCCAATCCTCCTTAAGCATCTCCAGAACCCCCCACAAAAACAAATAAGGAGATCAAACCCAGAGCTTCTCGTGTAGCAGGCTGACGAGTAAACCACTGTGCCACGGAGACCTTCAAACATAATACAATTATTAATGTAAAAGTTGCTGTAAAAACCTCGAATGAAAATATTTGATAACACTGGCCATTTGTTAATAACTTTGTCGAGCAGTAGTCTCACTGTCGCATACTTTGGTTGCGTAACCAGGATTAATGGTGCAACCCGGTTGCGCCTGCGCATCGACGATCCGAGCATGTGACATCTGAACTCTGCTTTCACCGATTTTGCATCTTCGCTTTCAAGAGTAGTTGCGAGATAGATGACCGTTCCAGAATTGAGCAACTGGGTTGTCTTGAGAACTGACTGGGTTTGGTTAGTCGTTTGCATCTACGAGTGTGTAACTTGTAGGTACTTGTTTATCAAGTAGGTATACAGTGCAAGTTATAGGCGGATGTTGATTCTTAGACCATATTCTTGTTACCACATTAGGATACGGCCGTAGACACTGTGTTTTATTTTTGTTAACGAGAAGGTTCTCTAAACAATGAGACGCAATTTTTTTTTAAATCTATGCAATAAGAGCTTTAATAAGTGACCGAACGGTGATTAAAAAAAAGTAATAAAAAGTGATTAACTAATTATTTAGTTCCGACTTGAAGTGTTATATTTTCATATTCCGTTTCATTTGAGGGTTCCGTACCCAAAAGGTGTTAACGGAAGCCTATTACTAAGCTATCCATCAGTCCGTAAATACATCCGTCAGTCCAACGGTCATTATTTAAAAATAAAAGCACCATACAAGAATTCTTATTTATACAAGTATTCTTTGTCTATATGAGGGTTCTCCGAAATGCTTACCAACAGATGGTTGCACTGAATCGTAGGGTCCGATGAGCCGCTTTCATTGGATAATGTTTGACAAGCAGTAAACACTGACACATTGTTATCCAATAACTTTGCTGGCTTTCAGCTTTAGTGTTACCATCTGGTAGTAAAAATTTCGGAAAACCCACATTCTGTCAAAGGTGCTGTCAAGGTTTTTTATATTATTTTTATTTATGGCTTTCACGCGTGACGTATTTAGCCAGTATCAAGTTTATATAAGTTTCTAGTTAATCAACGAAATTATAGTGTAGTTCATTTCGTTGTATCTACGGAGCCCCTGGCGACAATTTCACTACAGCCGCACCATTTTTTTAAATTTTATTTTAGTTATTCCACACATTGTTCATAAACATGGGTATTTCATTTCATCATCATCATCGTAGGATGTGCTGGCTGCGTCTCTTTCTGTGCAGACCGTAGAAGCCGATCAAAGAAATGGGCGAAAATCTAAAGAATCATGACAATAGGCGATGCGGCTAGCAACCCATTACTATTTTGATTCCGTTTTCCACCTTTACGCCCAACGACACGATAAACGTGGCCTTTCGGTCTTATGACTTTAGTCGCTGCTTACCCCGTAAGGGATAAAGGCTTGATAATATGTATGTCCTGCTGGGCATAGTCTGGTATTTATAACACCAAATTACACCAATTTCACATTATAAAGTCCACTAGAAACTATTTGCAAAATAATCCAAAATCTTGTAGTCTGCCGAAATTACCATCAAGTACTCCAAGGTAGAGACTTTAAACCACAGATACATAATGGAGAATTATAGTGTTCGAGCGAGAAAGAATTTGGTAAACCCATAGAGATGAGATAATCCTAACGGGTAAACCATAAAAGAAAGGTCGCACGAAAGAGGTTTCATGCGCATTTATCAGACTTTTATTACATCGGAGTCCCCATTTAAGAAACGTGGCTTTTGTAGTTAAATATTACGGTGGTGCGGCATACTAAATGTGTGTGAAACCAACTTACACTTGGCCAGTTTTATTTATATGTATACATCATAATTCTGTAATACAGCGTGTAAATTGACCCTCACGTTCCCTTAACGGGTTGACTCAGCCCATTAATATGAACAACTTTTTCTATGAGAACAATGCTAGTAACTCAAACAAAACTCGACATTCCCATACAAACTGGCCGGGTGGCAGAGCTCTTTTGTATAGAAAAGTAGATTTTTATTAATTCCCAGCATTGGTGGCATGGGAAAAGTTGTTTATATTGATGGTCTGAGTCACCCCTTTGAGGGAACGTCGAGCGAGGGTACATTTTCACGCTGTATATTACAATATTAGCTAATTTTATATTCTTCTCTATTTCAGATAACATGGAATCTGATATGGATTCGGTGAACTCGACTTATTGGCTGTCAGACCCGACAGCCATAGCAGCAGGGCATTACAAAGGTCCTCACAGTACGATATCGCCCCCGGAAACCAGTACGAGACATAGAAAGAAAACAAACCAACCAACTCAACCACCTGGTAATTTTAATATTTCAAACTATCCTTTAATCCTTACTAATATTATAAATGCGAAAGTGAGTTTGTTTGTTTCTTTGTTTGTTTGTTACGCTTTCACGCCGTAACTACTGAACCGAACATCATGAAATTTTGCATACAAGTTCTCTGGAGTACGAAGAAGGACATAGGCTACCTTTTATCCCGGGAAAAAGTACTATTCCCGAGTGATCGACATGTACGCGGGCGGAGCCGCGGGCGAAAGCGAGACATAGAAACAAAACAAACCAACCAACTCAACCACCTGGTAATTTTAATATTTCAAACTATCCTTTAATAATATTATAAACGCGAAAAAATTTGTAAGCATCTATGGATGTATGGATGTTTATTACTTAATCACGCCAAAACGGCAGAACGAATTTTGGCGAAATTTTAAACACAGATACCTGGATTCATGCTACATTTCATCCTGCTTTCTGCATCTGCTTTAACGTGAACGGAGCCGCGAGCACCAGCTAGTATGTCATATACCAGCCAACTGACAAACTTATGGCCAACCTGACCTGATGGTCAGGTATACCCATGAACATCTACAGCATGGTCTCAATGTGAAACTGGCCGGCCCAATGACATTAGAATAATACTAAACGTCGTCCTTATCATCATGCTAGTAGTTACACTGCCAAATGAGCGAACCCAAATAGTTGTTTGTAGTTTGCGTTTGCGTAAGTAGCCAACAATGGAGTCCGATTATTCAAGCTGCCTATAGGCATCTGACGTAGCTTAATAACTGCCTCCAATGATGGCAGCCGGGACCAACATCTTAACGTGTCCTTCGAAACACGGAGGAGGTCGAGATATTCTTATGCCACTTGTGGTCCCATCCCAGTGAGGACTGCGCTTGGGCTTGCGTAATATGCGCTCCTTAAAAATGAGATTAATGGAATAACCATTTATCTCTAAATCTTTTTCCAATTATATTATTTATAAATTATCGAATTCAACTTGGGTGAGTATTATTTCCTAAATCTAGTGTTTTATTAGTTCGCAACTCATACACTTGCACTACCTACTTGAATGCACAAGTACCTAAATGTTTTCATCCCTCAATAAACATCAAGATTTATTATATTTGTCTTGTAGTATTTTAACATGCAACTTGTCACTTGTCTATTCCTTTGGGTACTTTCAATATCACAGACAAGAAAAATAGTATGTAAAACTCATACATTATATTTTTTATACATTTTGTTGCAAACAAATAATAAAATACAAAAAAAAATTGCAAAAATCATAATTACAGGTATAAAAATATCGGAAATAGATTTCTACGATGCAGTAACAGTAACTGATAAAAATGAAGTTTCATCGGCAGCTACTTCCGGGCCGGTAGTTCCGACGAGGAAGTTACCCGTACCTCCGGTATTCCCAAGCCACATCGCGCCAGAAGTACAGTACGGCAACGAAAGAGCTGATATCGATGAATTGAGAGCTCCAAAAGTATTAGAAGAAAAGAACTCGCTCCCAGAAGACTCTACCTTGAAGCCACACATTACTCAGAAACCAGAAAAACCACTAGCAGTCTCGTTCAAAGATGGAATTTCGATAACAAGTCCAAGCACAGAGACTATATTCAAGGCGGAAACTAACAACGATCTAATTAACTATGGAGAAAAGTACACCACGATTGTTGATGCTATACCTGTCAAGTCTCACGTACCTGTTTACAAGAATCAGCGATACGTCTCCGAACATGTTGGTAATGTGGATAACAATAGACCAAAGCAAGCAGTCAGAGAGCCAGAAATCCAGGAGTACCAAGGTCAACGGCCAATGAACTTTGACGTCAACTTCACGTCTGGTCACTCCAAGCTTTTCGGCATCTCTATTGAAGATGCCGGGAAGATGAGGACGACCACTCAGAGCTCGGTATACAACACCCGCGTGTCACCAACTTTGCCGACGTTGCGGAATAGGGACGACACTACCACCAAAAAGTATCCTGTTAATGTAAACCCTGAAGGTAAGTGAATATTGGAGAGGAAATTGATAAAGGGCAGCATGCGGTTCATTATTGAAGTCAAACCAGTACCATATATTTTTTTTCATACAATAACATCTGGTATTTATTACTTATCCCACAGACTTACACCCGTATTCTAAAACATTACCTACCTCAAAATTTCCTTGACTTGACTCAACCTTACTAGAACGATTTGGCATTCTTGGTCGGTAAAATCTTCCTCATATCAAGGTAGAACCTTATTCAAGGCAAGGAAGCAAACGTCAAACATAAGGTAGGTCGCGAGCTACCTTAAGGATCCCTTGAACGCCATTAACGACGCTTTACGTGTCAGAAGTTGTTGTGGTTGTGAAACTTTGTGATAATGTCTTCGAATATGTCTGACTTTGAAGATTTTATGAATATGTCTACGATAATCGTTACGATTATGTATCCCGCCCGACGGTATCAATTCCGTGATAGACTTCGAGAATAATATTATATAATTGTATGACTCATATTGATTTTATTATTTTGGCTTTTAGGGTTCCATACCCAAAGGGTAAAAACGGGACCCTATTAATTTCGCTCCGCTGTCCGTCTGTCTGTCTGTCCGTCTGTCACCAGGCTGTATCTCATGAACTATAATAGTTAGACAGTTGAAATTTTCACAGATGATGTATTTCTGTTGCCGCTATAACAAAAAATACTAAAAAAATAGAATAAAATTAATATTTAAGGGGGCTTCCATACAACAAACGTGATTTTTTTGCCTAGTTTTGCTCGATATTAATAACGGCAACAGGTAGAAGCTTGAAATATATTTACAGAATATTTAGTTATATATAGTAATTAAATAAAAATAAAATTAATACTTAAGGAGGATCCCATACAACAGACATGATTTTTTGCCGTTTTTATAGATAACGGTAGTAGTCGGACTCGCGCACGAAGGATTCCTTTCGTGAGCGAGTCCGACTCGCACTTTTTTTGTAAGCCTGATTCCAAGTGTTTAAGATATTTAAAAATTGCCAGGCTATTCAAAATCTTGCGGTATGTATGTGTGTATGTTAGGTACTTTTACAGAAAAGTATAAATCAATTGAAGAAACCATCTCCAGCTCCAGCAGCTACATAGACATAAGTGGATCACCTTTGTTTCAAGTTTAACGTAGTTGACTGTAAAAAAATATTTTGCTATGCAATATTCTATATCATTGTAGCGTAGCATGTATTATTTTGTAAAAAAAATACTTCTAAATACACTTTCAATTTGCTTTCAATCACAAATTGAAGATAATTTGAAGACAATTTTTTAACAATGGCAACTTTCGTTTATATCTATCAAATATCTTGTTAAAAGGACTTCCATTCAGAGCCAAAGAGAAATTTGAAAAGTAAAATATTGCCTAGGTTGCCTATGTGTGCAAACATAATAAAACAAAACGATGACGTCATTCCTCAAATTCAGCCTTACTGAAGGATCCTCAAGATAAGGTTGAGTATGCGACTGAGAATACAAATACAAAGGTGAGACTGAGGATTTTCTTAAGGTAACCTTCAGTAAGTTTGAGTCAAGAGAATCATAAGGTAATGTTTAAGAATATGGGTGTTAGTCTGTGTGACTTATTCATTGAATTCTATTATTATTAACTAATATTCATTACTTCAATATTGTATATTTTTAGGCTTTTCATTACATTATCACATTACTCGTATATATGTTGCTAATGTTATCTATCTACCACAACTTTACTAATTTTTACTATATTACTCGTAGAAGCTTTATAGGCATGGCGCAAACATAACAAATCTATAAAATAGAACGGGTTGTGTAAAAACTGTTTTATTAAAATACATACAATATTTACCTTGTATCTCTTCTAGTGCCACAGTGTCGTTCCACTCGCCTGGCGTTATGTCGCGGCGTACTACCTTACGACCTGGCCAGCGCCCCCATCAGCATCAATGGGGTCGACGTGACTCAACTGTTGCCGCAAATAGAGTACCTGGTGGCGACCAACTGCAGCGGCCGTGTGGCCGAATTCGTATGCGCCATGCTCGAGCCGGAGTGCAGTCCATCGCCGTTCCCTGGACAACTGCCCTGTTACAGTTTGTGCAAAGGTAATTCATTTATTCCAATTGTATCAACGAATTGCCCTTATGTACCTAATAGCTTCCAGCATTACAGTTTTCGCAAATGCGTTTTTTTTATTTATATGTTGTAAGTACACCAAAAAGATACAAAACAAATCAAAATGTATGAGTAACAACAAAAATTTGTGTACTACAACAGGTGACGGCTCCGTGATACGCTGGATACGAGTGATTTTCAGCTGTCACCTTTTGTGACATCAATTAAGGGATTTTATTTTAAAACGTCCATTGTAATGCCGCATCAGTATTTTCCGCGAGGTGTGGTATTAAATTAAACCTAAATAGGTATATACTTTAGGTCGTGCATAGACTTGGACGTAAAGTCGCCAGTTCGAATCCTGCCCACATAGAATTATTTCCCCATACTTTATTTCTTTATTCAATAATACTAAATATATACCTACTTATTTACTAATATGAGACAAATATTTTATTTCAGCCATCTCAGACAGCTGTGAAAATTATATTCCTCGCGACCTGGGTAAAATTTTCAACTGCAATACGTACTCCACGAGCGAGTGCATCTCTGCCAGAAGCCCGTGTCTGCCGCGCGAGTTCACCTGCGCAGACAGCTCCTGCGTGCCTCGGGATTGGATCTGCGACGGGAAGCAAGACTGTCCTGGCGGAGACGATGAGGCCCAGTGCAACTTGTGCCAGCTCGCCGAATTCCGGTAACAGAACTACTTACATAGAGCATAAAAATCCCGGACAAATGTTTCTTTCCTAAATAACCACAAAGAATGCTGTAAAAACATTTTTTGTATATGGAAGCCCATATTTTTATTTGTTTTAAAAGCGGAAACACTTATAATACCCATTCTGTAAAAAATTCAAATCTCTACCTTCGAGTATGGAACCCTAAAAACTGCGCCAATGAAACAAGGGACAGAACACACAATCAATGCGACGGTCAAAGATACAAGATCAATCATTTGCTATCGTAGGATCTGCAGGAGTTTATACTGTTGTAATAGTATTATGCCTCTTGCTGTTTGATAAAATCTTATCTATTTAAAGGTAACTTACCAACTACCCTTAAAAAGCGACTCCTTGACATGTGACATGCCCATTCTAAACTACGGTGCCCAGACTTGGTCATTTACCAAAAAAACAAAAGCTCAAGTTACAGGTTTGCCAAAGAGCGATGGAGCGCAGTATGTTAGGTATTAAAAGGACAGATCGTGTCAGAAATACTACGCTGCGCTCCATCACTAAAGTAGTCGACGTGGGAAAGAAATCCGCTAAGCTAAAATGGGATTGGGCGGGTCACATATGCCGTATGAACCCTGAAAGATGGGCACGTCTGATAACGTCATGGGAACCTACTGATGGAAGACGTTTAAGAGGGAAGCCAAGAACGAGATGGAGAGACGAGCTGTTTGCTTTCAATGAGGGATGGCAAAACATGGCAATGAATAGAACAGGGTGGAAAACAAAAGTGAGAGGCTTTTGCCCAGCAGTGGGACCTAAATAGCTAATAAAAAAAATACATAATTAAAGTTGGCTCCCATACAAGAAACGTTTTGGCGCCTTTTGTCGATTCTGTCAAAGTTGCTCCTTATTATCACTGCTGAGACATCAAACAACAGATAAGAAGTTCGAGCTCGAAAGAGTTTGTTTAACTTCACAACCGAGAACGCTTGGCAGAAGTTTTAATAAGCGTACCTACTGATATATCAGAGACCCCATATAAAAGACGTGGTTTTTGTATTACTATATTTTGTATGCTGGTACGGAACCCTTAGGGTATATTCTACAGCGACTTACACGTGCCAAATTTCAATTTGAATCCTCTTTTTTGTTTGTAGAAAGATTTTATGATAGGTATCGTTTACATAAAAATAGCACATAGGCACAGAATAAGTACTAGTACGTACTACTTACTTACAGAAGTCACATTCTGCAAAGGTATTCAAAGAAATATCAACTCGATGTAGTTAGCGATACGGTGTACCTAATTAAGATCATATATTTTATGGTAGAGCCACGCTACCGGCAAAATTCATTTTTGCTAGTAGCATGAATGGGAAGTACCACACTCTCACAGAAAATTGACGTTTGAGTAGGAGCTTTACCGCTTCTATGCTCGTTTGGTGAGTGAGAGAGCCGGGGGCCCATCCTTCCCCCATTTCCTCCCCCCATGTCCTTTCCCAACTCCTTGAAAGGCAGGCAACGCTCCTGTTACACCCGGTGTTGCAGTTGCCAATGGGTACCGCTAGTTGCTTACCATCAGGTGACTCGCTTGCTCGTTTGCCACCCTATAACAAAAAAAATCGCGTTAGAACGCAGCACCTTTTAGTTCAGATACCTACAGCAAGCCAATTTTATCTCTCTCTGAACAAACTATTCATAATTCGTTGAAGTCAGTAAACACATTCCAAACCGCGCATCGCTCCTTCCGGATTTGTTCGATTTTTCTCCTCGAAGGAGTCGCCGCGCGTAAGATGTTTTTGATACCGACACGGGCAGTGAGACGGTCCTGACATAGGCTATATTTTTTTTCAGCTGCCCTTCGGGTACTTGCATTCTGAATCGGTGGCTGTGCGACGGGTACACGGACTGTCCAGAGGGTGAGGACGAGGAGGAGAAGTTATGCGAGAGCTTGGGAAGAGTACGCGCGCCAGAGGCAAACATAGAGCTCGGCGAGCAGGGCGCAGGCTCGGCGCCCGCCCCCGCCGTGCGCAGGCCTAACAGGATGCCCGCCACTAAAGACTTGCATAGGACTGGTGGGTCATACTTCATTTTTAACCGACTTCAAAATAAGTTTTCAATTCGGTTGAATGTTTTTTTTTTATTTTATTTTATTTTATATGTTTAGAAAACTAACTTAATTCAATTTAAGGAAACAAGTAGAAAATTAGATAACTGACACAGCTATTGACAAGTTTTCATAGATAATTTTAGTAAGTCCATGGTTTCTCAAACCAAATAAACGCACACAATCGTCCAATAAAAATGACATAAAGCTACGATTATGACAAACTAAGCACTTCTCTTAAACCTAATCTTAAACACACTTCTTTTGAGAATCCAATAAAGAATCGGCTACAATACGCTTAATTGTTGGTGCACTGGTAGCGAAAACGTCAATTGTCGGATAGTCACTCAGGAACTTATTTAATTGTCTACTTGATCTTCCTTTATATAAAAATATAAAAGACTACGATAATCACTGTGACATGGGGGAGGGAACATGTAAGAATTCTTAATCGCCTATATGGGAACTTTAAATTTAATTTCTTCAGGTAACTGTGAACAATAAATTTTATTATTTAATAATTTATTTAAAAAGACTATATGCTAAGTATTTTTTCGTGATTCAAGCGTAAGAAAATGATATTTCTTAGACATAGACATACGATTTCTTACATCTAGCATAGTTATCTTTTTTGAATACCTTCTATTCTATAATTTACACGTCATATCGATGATTTCGCAGTTCTGAGGCGTACTCGAGAATACTGCGTACGAAGGAGCAACATAAAACGTTAAATTTAGGTGTGTTGAATTTGGCACACGACTTGATTATAAATCCTAAAGCTCTCGATGCCTTATTAACAATAAATCACTAAAAATATAAAAATAAAAAAGTCATTTATTGCCAAAACAAACCACTTTTACAAAAACGTGTTTAAACAATGAGGACATACAATTCAGGTCGATTTTTGTAATGTAAGGCAAAGGAATGCCTCAGCTAAAATAAAATATATAAAAAAAAATCAACATGTTCGTCAAACATTGATTTGGATTCAATAATTACACCACGATCTTTAATTCTATCTGTTCTAGCGAGAACATGACCACGGAGCGCATAACAAAATTTATGTATATAATTATGTATATAATCTGACATTTATGAACCGATTTCAAAAAAATCTTTTTCTTTTCGTCGCATGTCTGTAATCAAATCATGCGAGTTAAATTTGATCCACTGCCCGGTTACCGAATGAGCTGAAATTTTGCATGCATGTGTAAATCGGATGACAATACAATATTATGGAATTGTTGCGCTAGTCCTATGATGGATTCGGAAGTAGCCATAGGAACTCTTAAACTAAACGAGATACACCAATCGTGCTTGAGCTCATTTGATTTGTCTTAGAAAGCACTTTATACCTAGTGTGGACTAGCATATAATAAAAGCTTGTACACAAAAATGTAATTTTTGCAAAAAAAAAAACTTGTTCCTAGACCAGTTGATACGGGGTTAACCTCGGAATCATAGATAAACAGCTGGAAAATCGAACAAATTTTTATATAATAGACATTCTTAATGTTCCTTATAAGCGTATAAAATCTTGACAGGTATGTTCATAGTCAAAGGGCCTCTTCACTAGTTACGCTTTTTTCTTCTAAATTAAATATAGCATTCTCCATATATTTTATCGAATATTTTTTTTATACGTTCAACCATTTTTGAGAATTTTATAATAATAATAATAATATTTTTTGCACTTTACTTTATTGCACCATAAAATAAATCACACAATGAAAAGGAAGAATGTTTTGTATCTTCCTAACATTAAATTAAAATAATGGCTTATAATGGATAATATAATAGGCATATAATGGATTACATTCTGGAAATGCTTTTTATTACAGGAGAAAGTGACAGCAAGGAATTACTGATCACAAGCGACAGCAGCAACGCTTTAAAAAGAAATTTTACTAGAAGGCCCTCACCGTCGCGACTAACGCCATATTCACGACCCATGCTCAAAGCCAAAACTACGGTAAAACCTACGGAACCGCCTATTGACGATGAAATTACCACTAAAAAGTCTGTCACGAGAAAAAATAAAGTAAGTAAGACAAATACTAAAATCCTAAACGACAAATCGGAAGAATCAAACGAAGATGTCAATATTGGGGATCTGTTTGAGGAGTTCACAGCTGATAAAGATGACAAGAAACTACAGACAAGACAGGAAGAAAAGCCGACCGTGTTTCCGCTGAAGAAGAATGGAAGAGCGCCGGTTCCGCAGAAAGATGGTGCCACCTCACGCACAGAAAAATCGATAAATACATTGAATAGAGTTATTGATGGTGCGGCTTTGATGGAGGTAGACCACATTGTTGTTCCTAGTTTTCTTTTTCTAAGTTGCACTTTTTTCTTACTCGAATGTTAGCTTTTATTTTGTTTCACTTGTCCCAATATCTATTTGTCAGTCTGTAATCAAATCTTGCTAGTTAAATTTGATCAATCTCCCGGTGCATAATTGAGCTGAAGTTTTCAAGCTATATAAATTGGATCATCGAAGAGCTGGTCTGATATAATAAATAGCTCAGCCGTAATATCTTGCAAGACTCACACTAAGTTACTCACAATAAGCATGGTAAATGAAAATTTTATATCACATTTTTACAGTTAGACTCAGCTTTCAGTAATGTGCAAATATAATGTAGTTATTAGCTTCTAATCTTACAAATAAGGTCCAGCAATCTATCAATTTTTTTATATCAATCTATATTTACCTACTTACTTCCAGAAAATGGCTAAAGACGACGACGTCGAGGAAAAACCCGACTCTCTTGAAATCAACGACCAGAATAGCACGATTACTGTGATTGACAAAGAAGACGAGATGCCCCCAGAGAGCCCTGGACTGATCAGCGCGCACGCGTCACCGTGCCCCAACGGGGAGTTGCGCTGCGTGGACGGCCGCTGCATCACGCTGGCGCAGCTCTGTGACGGCACCATCGACTGCTCCGACCATGCCGATGAGGATAATTGCTACTCATGATCACATACTGACACGAATTGGTTGTTGCAACTTAGCCTAACTTATCACGATACGGTTCTAAGAATTAATACGAGTGGTTGAGTTGGTGTATTAACACCAGCTACCAATTTAAGTATAGGTTTCTTGGATCACTGTATACATAGATTTAAAAAAAAATTTTTCGTCACTGTATAAAACAAAAATGTCACAATATTACATTGTCAGACATTGCGATTATAAATTATCGTATAACCTTAGTGAGCCGCATTGAATTTAACATTATAAATTTTGAAGTATCATCGAACCTTCAAATAGACAACTGTAAAATGCGTTTTGTGTAAAAATAACGTCTTTTTTCGCATTTTGTAATGGCTAACCCATTACATTCAGATTGAAGAACTTAAATCTGTAAAATTTGAATCTCTTACTTATATAAGTACTTCACAATTAAATATTATGTAGAGGGTTTTTAAAACTAATAATTTTGATTTAAGGAATCAGTAATACTTGTCACCGTGAATCTCGAGTAATTTGAACGAATTTTAATATTTTTAACTACCTGTTAAGTAAATATTTGTATTACGTATAACATCATTTACTTTAAGTTAAATTAATGTATACGCTGTGATAAAGCAATGCATATTTTGTATCCGTTCATCATCCGTCCATTTTATTTTAAACAATGCTAAAAACGTAAGCCTTCATATTTTGCCATTAATATAAAAAAGAAACCTTTGCTCATAATCATTGTCACGAAAAAAGATATGATGTACTTAAGACTCTTTACTTAGAATCTCGTGTAGTTATTTGAAATACGCATTTGTAAATATAATGAAATGTCAAATCAAAACTTAACCGTAAGGTAGTTAAATAAGTACCAATAGATATTTATATTTAGTTATTATTAAGTAGTTAGTCATAGAGTTATCGTTGTCGATAGAAGTTAGAACAAAGAACTTAACCTGTATCTCCATAAAATTATTGGACCAAATACAAGCACCAATTTGATTATTCAACAAGATTTTACAAATTATCTCAAATCTCTGTTACCTCTTCTCCTTGATTATATAAGGTAACTTCTGCTTTATACATGACATGACAGCTCCGTGGCGCAGTGGTTAACACGCCAGCCTGCGACACGGAGTGACCGGGTTCGATCCCCGGCCAGGTCAAGATGGAAAATGATCTTTTTCAGATTGGCCTTGGTCTTGGATGTTTATCTATATATGTATTTGTTATAAAATATAGTATCGTTGAGTTAGTATCCCATAACACAAGTCTCAAACTTACCTTGGGGCTAACTCAATCTGTGTGATTTGTCCATATATATACATATTGATGTTTCTAAAAATATATCTGTGCATCGAAATCACAAACAGAATACTAAATCGTAGAAAAAAGTAAATATGAAAATCATTTTTGGAATCCCCGTATAAATTCACAGATCTGATGGAGGAATTTATATATATGGGTAATCTAAACAACTTTGTGAGTCTATTTTGTGTAATTCAATTTCCGAAATTTAAATACTTCTAGCGAGGAGGTCAATATCTAAAAAAGATATTTGCAGAGAGCGTGCTCCATACAAACTCAACTCTATAGGTGTATTCAGTACTAAACATTTTTGATTGACGCTGAAGTAAAGTATTTATTCGTTTTATGGGCACCAACTAGGATTGGTCAGCTTTTCAATAACTAATCTACTTCGAATGGCGCGCTATAATGCGTCTTCTTTTTAATTGGAATTTCAATGACTTAGTATAGATTTAAGAAAGTATTTTCCATTTTCCTATTTCTGACCCATTTTATTATAAAGTGCTCTTTCCTGTGTAATTAATTATTTTCAAGTAATCAATTAAATAATAAGAAATTACCTGTACGAGTAACGTCTAGGTTGCTGTTATCCAAAGTAACGTCATAATAAAATTTATCTAAACTTTTAAAAACTACAAATAAGTAATCATTGAAAATTACTTAAATTAAAATTAGTTAGTATTGTAATTACTTAACACATGAACATTATTATTGCCTACTAAGTCTTTTTTACTTTGTATATTGTCGTGTTATATGAATAAAAAATACGCCATGTTAAAGTGTATTTTTGGGTTGCCTGCCAACAAGCAAGTCTGTTTGCAGCGCGCAGCATACTTCGCATTTCCCCTCTTATTTATTCTATGCTGGTCTGGGAGAAAAGAAAAAACGTAGATTGTACTTACCAGCTGCTTCTCATACCGCCCAGACTATAGAAACTTGTCGAAGAAATTGCCTATAATCTAAAGAATTGGATTAATAGGCGATGTAGCTATTTTTGCTTCTGTTTTTAGGGTTCCGTAGCCAAATGGCAAAAAATGGAACCCTTATGGATTCGTCATGTCTGTCTGTCCGTCCGTATGTCACAGCCACTTTTTTCCTAAACTATAAGAACAATCTGTTGAAACTTGGTAAGTAGATGTATTCTGTAAACCGCATTAAGATTTTCACACTAAAATAAAAAAAAAAACAATGAATTTTGAGGTTCCCCATACTTAGAACGGAAACTCAATTATTTATATGGATAGGTCTTCAAAAATGATATTGAGGTTTCTAGTATATATTTTTTTCTAAACAGAATATTTTGCGCGAGAGACATTTCCAAAGTGGTAAAATGTGTCCTCCCCCTCCTGTAACTTCTAAAATAAGAGAATGATAAAACTAAAAGAAATATATGATGTACATTATGCATGATGCCATCAATATATGATGCTATTGAAACTTCCACAGAAAATTGGTTTGAACAAGATCTAGTAAGTAGTTTTTTTAATACTACAAAAATCGTAAACCTCAATTTACCTTCCATTCAATCAACTCAAATATAAAGAAAAGTTTTATATTATGTTACTTGCTGCACGTGGCCGCTATTTTACCTTTACGACCACTAAGCATCCACTAAGACGCTAAACGTGGTCTTTGAGTCTTATGGCCTTAGGCTATGACTAACGGATGAAAAAGGATAAAGATGTGATTAATATGTGTTAAGGATATTATATAAACGTACTTATGTAGGTATATACCGTCATCATCATGAACTGAGCATCTGCAGCTATGGTGCGTTGGAGCTCGGGGTCCGCTATTATAACGCATACGATATGTATCATCATCATCATCATCATCAGGTCTTTTTTTAGTCTCCACTACAGGACCCTCGATATGTATGTATTTTAATTCCACGAATCCTTTTCTGGTGGATGTAGAGTGCGAGTAGAATGCCCACATGCGGGGTTCCGTACTACCAAACAATATTTAACTAGAAAATATGCCAATAAAACATGTTACGAGTATTTGTTTGGAAATTCGTTGTTTTCGACTTACCCAAATTGGTTCCCGATATACATAAAATAAAAGAAGGTATATTTTTTAAATTAATATTTGTTGTTATAGCTGCAGCAAGTTTGCCCTGTGACAGACAGACAGCAGAGGCTTAGTAATAAAGTGCTACACTTTGAGAACGAAACAATTCAAATTTCAGCTTTCTTCTTCATTTTATCCTTCTATAATCACTGTATATTATAAAACAAAAGTCCTCCGCCGCGTCTGCCCGTTTGTCTGTCTGTTCGCGATAAACTCAAAACTACCTATTGCACGGATTTTCATGCGGTTTTCCGGTCTAAAATATACTCTATTCGGCTTGATTACGTACGTACTAAACTATAAAATTACAGGTTTACTGCTTACATAATAAAAATCCTACTTGGCCAATAAAAAGGAAAGGATCCAAAATAGAACCCTGGAGCACACCAATTCTAAATGCATTCAGAATTCAAATTTCGAGTAATTTTTAATATTGGCTACGAAGCCATCCTCCATCCTCTGTTGAAACATTACGTCATCTAAGTACATTCTGCAAAGCAACAGAGCTTCCGAGTCTGCATCAATGGATGGTAATCATTAGATGAGTTCCGAGTTAATCAAAATCGGTGTCTGAATGACACTAATTTAATAAGACTTTCAACGTAAAAGGACAACAAGATTTTTCAAAAAAAAATAAAAACACGTCGTTCTTCTAAAAAGTTTAGGTATTGCCTATGAGACTCGGGATAAAACAATACTTAATTTTAACTATCCACACATGTCCAAATGTGTTGATGCATTTAGAAGTTATCGTGGAAAACATTTACACTGATAACATAACACACCTTTTTTGGACAGTCGTTTTAAAAGCAATATCTTGAGAAGGAAAACTAAATTGCCATAGATTGGTGATGTCATTTTCCTTCTGTAGCGGGCGCTTCTGTTAGATTTCTCATTATACGTTCACGCTCTGTGATCAACATTAGGAACGGTGGTGACTCAGATGTCTGTAGAACTATTGCGCTCAAAATAATCGGCGCACATGTTGTTTCATCCAATAGGAGCTTAGTGTCGACGGTATAAGTTTTATAATCAAATAACTTTACTCCGAACAGTTACTTGGTGCTTTTTATATTTTTTCATTCATAGCCGATGATTACCTCATCTGCGCAAGCGCTACCGTTCGGTTTTTGCGCAAACGTGGCGTGCAGCCAATGTCTTTTTGCTTGCCGGTTTGCACTGGATTTGAGGTCGGTCAGTGCGGTTTCCTTATCATGTTACTTACCTTAATATTTTAGGTATATCGAACCCCAATTAGGGTGAGGTGAAAACAACGTATTCTTAGCACAGATTACTTAATAATGTTTTATTCTTAGCTCGAACTTATCGATGACTCATTCATTTGTAATCCACTGGTGTTACGCAATTGTAGTTTTGTATCTATCAGATTTGTTCAGGCTAAGCCGAACATTTTCATAGTATTGATATTTTACATACGCAGCGCTACGCGCGACCTACATTTTTATAGCACATTATAAACGAGCATTTTTTTATTTTTTAGTGTAATAAACGCACTCGGCAAATTCGATCGTCGTTTTCATTGACAGTCTTTGCGACCCGGGTTTGTCTGACATTGTGACATTGCATCCTTAGATTTGACATTATTTAATTGTACGGATCCTAAGCAGGGAACCGTACAAGTTTTAAATCAAAAGACCAGGATTTTTAATGACTGCCCAAAAAAGGTGTCTTTTGAGTTCATTTCATTGACCATTTTAAAATGCCATAGGGGGTTTCGTTAGAATCTTTACACCCTCCCGATATTTCTTTTTTTAGCACGGCAGTCGTGTTTTTTGTTTTAAAACTGGTTCGGTTTGATTTACCATGCCGTTGTGTAACTTAATATAGGTATCTTAATATATTTACTTTAAAAAATAAAAATCTTTTTATTGTCTATTACCTCTAACCTGTATGTAAGTGTGTAGGTATGTAGTATTTTTCTATATGTCACTAACTAATAAAAATAAATGAGAGAGAGAAGAGAGCTAAAAATAAAAAGGTCCTCGATTAAACACCGGTACTAGGTTCATATGATGAACAAAAACGTGTTATTTTACCACAATAGGTGTAGTGCGGACATCGGGAGCAAACTGGCTTGGATGTCATCGACCCACCTACTGTGATGGCGATGCCGGGTAGAAAGTGGAGTGAGTCACGAGCGCGCAACGCGGCCGGCTCCAAGCTGCCTTGACGAGCGGGGTGACCACTTCCACCGCGGCGTTGCGACCCTGGTACAATGATAAAGTAACCGAGTAAAGCATTCAACTTTGCAGGTGCAGGGGTGCATTCGCCATAATTCGGGTAGGAGAGCTTTTTAAATTAAAAAGCACAAATTACCTTCTTAAGTAGATACTTATACGAGCGGTACGTATGGTGGTAAATAATACCGTCTTAGTAAAATAGTGACTGTATGGCCAATGCTCAATATTTTACTAGCGCTTCATCTACAGTAATTTTAGGACAGTATTTACAAACATTTTCAAAAATATTGTAGAGACTGGTGGCTGAACTAGGATACCCTTACTACCTACCCTCGAATCCAACTCCGGACAATGTTTACAATTTGCAATTATTTTTTACAGCTTGAATAATTTGGGTAGACTATATAATAATAAATATATGACATACTGTTTCTTATATGAATTAATAAGGTAAGTAATATAAATAAGTATCATTCATTAAATAAAGCTATTAATAATTTAGGTAAATAATTACAATATTTATTTTGTTGTGCATGCATCATGTAATGTCATTAACACAAAGGCTTTAGTAGAGCTTCAGTTTCCTCATAATCCTTATTTAAGAGCCAGCTGGTTACTTTAGCTTCAAAGGTATAGATAAGATACGAAAAAATATTTTTTCATTATAGGGGATGAATAGAAACTTTAACCCGATCCTGGCCTAGTTTTTTTTATCTCTTATGACCATACAGCATATAATATAAAGTTCAGAAAAAAATGAACTTATTGCTAAATTGTTGATAATATACACAAGGTTGTTTTCAATCTTTTAATTGGAAAGCATTGACTTATATATAATCATTGTTGGAAACAAATAAAAAATATATGAATTAAGTACACCTATAGAGGGCATTATCAAAATGCGAACAGGTTGCAGCCGCGGGTTAGCGAATGAAAGTAAATAAACATAGCATTCGTGAGGTAAACAAACTCCGACTGGTTTGTCCGCTTATTTAGAACTATACAATACTTTCTAAGAGCTTCAGGCTCAGGTGAATCCAAGAGTTCGAACTATACTCGGTGTAAAATTACCCTCGCATAGCCTTTAAGGGGTAACTCACCCCGATATGAACAACTATTCCTATGGGACCAATGTTGGTCTTATAATAAATATTTAACATTCTCACACAATAGTGATCAGCCGGCCGGGCAAGGTATATCTTCTTTATCTTTACATAGTATAAAATGAAGTCGCTTCGGATAAACTACTTAACTGATTTTAATGCAGTTTTCAGCAATAGATAGAGTGATTCAAGAGGAAGATTTATATGTATATTTACTGACTCATATTGGTATCTACATCGCACCAATGCGAAGTAGGGCGGGTCGCTAGTTATATGTATTTAAACCTTATATTGTTCTATAGGAAAAGTTGTTCATATTGACGGGCTAAGTAGCCTCTTCGAAGTAATTTCGGTAGTTATTTTACTACACCCGGTATGTACATTACATATACATGTAGGTATATGTGTGCATCATATCTATATGCAACAGGTTAGTGACTGTATAAATAGAAGTACTACTCGCGTCTACTTACTTCCTACATGACTCATGATCTGCAAATGCGTTTAATGCTCTTCATATTATAACATATAGCATAAACTGGGTTGAGTATTGAATAGTCAAAATACGACCTTTATTTATTTTGTGTTATTGTTTATTGGACAAAAATATGTATCTATCAATTCAATGTCAATGAAGCCGTAGTTGAAACTAAGGATACTGACGTCATAAGTTCATGGAACCGAGCAAGTTAAGATCTGTTGCTGACGTTGCTGTTGCCTTGTTAAGTATGTCCCACAGAGTACTTTATTATGGTATATCCTTATTATCTCTATAACTACTGAACAAATTTTAACGGGTTTTACTGTTGCAATCTCCATCTACATCCGTCCTATCGCTACTTCTTGAAAGAAATACCTTAGGGTTTAGACTTTTTGGCTTGAAAGTAACAACGTCCTGTTGTCAAGGTCATAAAAACATAAGTAGATTTTTTTGAATCCAAGCTATGCGTTTTCTCAAAATTAAAATAATCTTTAATATAATAAAACCGACTTAAATCAAACTACAGATTACTACAGAACCGATAGTGAAAAAATTTAAATGGAACTAACTTTAGAGCATACCCTTCAAAACAGAAAAAGATTTTTTTAAATCGGTTCATATTGACGAAGTTCTGAGGTAAGAAACATTTTAAAAAATACAACGGTATTAATAACCTCCTACTTTTTTTAAGTCGGTTACTTATAACCAATAATAGTAATCTAAAAATACCTACTAATCTATACATATAATAAAACAGTAAAAATATTTTGTCTGTACATTTAGAATTTTTGACTGAAATGGATAGAGGGACACTTAAAAAGAATAATAGAAAGCAAAAAATTTTTTTTCGAATTCTTGTCTGACCTAAAATACTGAACCGATTTACTTCAAACTTTCACCAATTGCTTTGTTTTAACTCAGCAAAACATTTAAAGTTTGTTTCATCAAAATCGGTTCATTAACAGAAAAGTTATCGTTATTCATTTGAATGAACTCAAGGCATGAGTTCGCCTGCAAATATACACGGTGAAATTTTGATCGTTCCGGACCCTTAAACGGATGATTCAGCCCGTTGATATAAACAACTTTTCCTATGGGACCAATTCTGGGAACTCAAAAAATCAATCCTAAATACAAATGGGAAATTTTCTCATTTCTGGACTATGAAGTATGAAATTAAATAAGTATGTAAGTTCTTGATTACAATTATAAAAGTTATTTATGTTGGTGAAATGGACAAAATTCACCCCTAAAGGGGTAAAATGAGAGGGTAAAGTTTTTATGGAAATTTTCTCATTTCTGGACTTAGAAGTATAAATAATATCCATACTTCCATACTAATACTAATATTATAAATATAAGAAAGTAACTCTGTCTGTCGTCTTTTTACGCTTCAACCATTGAACTGATTTGGATTAAAATTGGTATGGAGGTAGTTTGAGGCCCGGGGAAGGACATAGGGTATGTTTGATTTCAGGAAATCCTACTGTTCCCGAGGGATCGACACTAACGCGGGCGGAGCTGCGGGCAACAGCTAGTAGTAAAATAAACTGCTATAGTTTTGATGATAAAATATGACCGAAAGACGCTCTATTGAGTAGGTAAGCCGGTTGGAATCCCTACGAAAAGGAAATCGAAATCAACACGGATAAAGTCGCTGACAGCAGCAAGTTTTGAATAAAAATAAAGTAAACGTTAATCTCCAAATCTCTGCAAAAGATAGATACTAAGTAGATCCACAGATAGTTTTGAAGCGCATTAGCTCCTTGAAGTGGCAGTGGCTGGGGCACATGGAGTATGGAACTGATGATTAGTGAGATAAATAACGTAAAAAATAAAGATGGCAATCTGTGATAAAAATTGAAATTTTTCACTCTAGGTCAGATTTATTGCTTACCTTTAAAATCTATCGGTGGTATGATCGTCACTTATTGCGGATTTATAGTTTTCGCTGTCGGTCATTATATTATAGAAGTATCACCAACAACGTGTTTTAATTATTAAAACTAATATAAATATAATTTTTAGAATCATTAAAATAACTTTTATTATATTTATTCCTTGTTAAATATAGTGTTATTTAACAAGGAATACTTAATCTTTTTTTATTTCACAGAACAAAATTACAAAACTAAAGTGTATACCTGTTATTTAGCCACCCTGTTTTACTTAGGCGAGATTACTACATTTTACATAATCTTGCCAAACTACACACATGCTAGGCATCAGCATAAATTCTCTTTCAAAGACTGTTTATACATAATTAACATTAATAAAAGGTGCCTATTAAGTAAAACCCTTTGCATTTGCAGGTTGCACTTTAAAAGGGACAGTACCATGCAGTATCTCTCATAATTCTTACTTCCGGTTTAGTCGACCGGAACATAATTTCAGTGGTTTCATTAAAAAGAGTATCGGATTTGACTTAAGCTTGTTAATGAAAACGAACGCTTTTTTTCATTGATGATTTCCAAATCATTATTTGACTGTTGATGAATGAATGTACATTTTCATTCATATTTTCATGAATTAAATTATTTATGAATAGTAGGCTAGGTATCTATCGAAGAGAAAATTATCCTGACTGTTATCTGGAGTACTATTTTTGAAAGTATAACTATTAACTTGTAGAAATCGTAAAAGTGTAACATAGTCACATTCCTACTACTACTTATCGTAATCACTTGAATCCAAACCAAACCCAAATAGGTAAAGATACCTACATAGGTAGATACATTCAAAAGTGAGTTTGTATATATTATTCGTTTCCAAGCATTAGCCACAACCACAGCTAATGCTTGGAAGCGAATAAAATATTGTGGCGTGGCACGATCATCGTGTTTTGTATGTACTATTTCCGAAGGATCAACAATAACGCAAGCGGAGCTGCGGGTAAAAGCTAATAAATATACTTATTGGATATGTACGAATTATAACACCGATTATACGCGGCAAATTACTTACTTTCCTGTAGGTAGGTATATACTTAGACGACCCTGAACTCTGACTCACCCAGCTCACCCTAGCACAACCGGGAAAAGGCTGATGAGCAACGGCTTGGCAAGCTTTATTTGGTTTGCCTTCTCGGATATCCTGAGAATAAGCCTAGCATAGTCATACTTAGGTAGCAACAAACAACCTATGACTTTTGTTCAGATCTATGTAGGTACATTGTAGACCTGATCAAAAATTTGATGTGTTAAAAATTAATACATAAGTACTAATCACTGGTACTTTACTGTTCTTTTAACCGATTATTATTTTTAAAGTCTATTATGGTTAATATCTTTCAAACCTGGCCACCTAGGGTGTAGTGGTTAAGACCTACCAATTGCAAAAAAAATACCTTAAAAATATACAGGAATTTGCTGTTGATACATAAAGAATGCGTTATGGAGTGGTACATACATAACAATAAGAAGCAGTGCTGTATTGTAAATGCGTACAACTTACACCATTCTGGAACTGAGCACATTGGTGATTCATTTCTCGGAATTGACCTTGCTATGAGTCATTCGCTGGAAGGCAGAGTTGGGGATACCGCGCCTGTCTGCCGGCTGCTCGGTATAGACGCAGTCCGTTCACCGCGACTACTTTACAAAACATTAAGTGCTAAAAATAAACACCTAAAATATAGCTAAAAATGTGTATTTAAAAAACGCAGAAAGTATGATTAGTTAAGGAACTTTGAAATTCGGACTTTGAATAATTTGTGATCTAAAAGTTGGATATCATGATAACAACCATGACGTCATTCATATTATTAAAGGTAAGTTGTAAATTAATATGTCATAATTAGAAAGCATAATTTAGCATCCAGAACTAAACTATTTCCCCAAATGAATCATTCTATCAATATAACTTATCAGTTTCTTATTTGACTACAGTAGTTTGTGACGTTTACAATTTTGCTTTGATGAATTGGGGAGTACGTTAATATTTTTTGTCTCTGTTTGGCACCGTACAAATTGTAACTCATTCACTACGACATCGATGTTCATTGGTGGTGTACATCATTTGTGTGGTTAATGAATTGTGTACTTGCGTGTGTTAGAATGAAATAGAAAGAAAAATGGCGAATAGTTTGTAAAGTTTGATTACGTGCGTAAAGTTGGTTACCTATTAACAATTTGTCTTGTAATCAATAATTTGGTAATGGTGGAACAGATAAACATTATAAATTTGTATTACCAATAAATTAATTGTTAAATAAATATCTACTATAAGAAATGTTGATGGAAAAGTTTTTAGTCATCTGATACACTTGTTGAACGGGTTTCCAATTAACTTTTCAGACAAACTCTTTTTTGTTGAGGATGAACAGAGAGGATAACGTCAATTGGTTTCATGGGAAAATATCTCGAGAAACTGCCGAGAAGTTACTAAAAGAAGGTGTGTACTTTGTTGTGAACTTTTGACAGTGCTTTGTTGTTGTACTTGAATATACTTATTATTAGTATATACTGGGCGTTTCAGAGGGCGAGGATGGTGTTTTCTTGGTTCGTGAAAGCAATACATCTCCAGGAGACTATGTGCTCTCCGTCTTACACCAGGTTTGCATGCTTTGTAACTTTTTATAACCTCTTACTTTTTCTACAAAACTTTATTTGCTTATTCAATATCAGGCTTTTATTACTTAAAGCAATAAAACTAGGTAATTACGCGAAATATACATTACTTATTTATACATATTTTATTTTTGATTATAAATATGATATTTCTCAAACTATAGTACAGTACAGTACAAAATAAACTTGTTTTTGTATGCACTGAATAATCAGTTTCCATATACTATATTTATCTATGATATAATTTCCCTCTTTCAGTTGGCCAGTATTATTGGAAATCATTTTGAAGTTTTTACATAATCATTACATACATCAAGTTTTCATATATATACTTATATTACCACCTATATTGTGTATGACAAGATGTCAAGATGTTGTCCTTGTTTCAGGGAGAAGTAGTGCATTATCAGATTCGGAGGCATGGCGAAGATGCTTTCTTTTCAATCGAGGAGCACACAACTGTGCATGGTTTGGATACACTTATCCAGCATTATCGAGGAGACTCCAATGGGCTGGTCACACGACTCTCTGTTGTTTGTAAGGGTCAGCCGCCACCTCACGAGTCACGTACACAGGGGAATACCAACCTCCTACATAGGTATGTGGGATATTTCACAGCTTTTAAAACGCTTAAGATCTGTAGACTCCTTTTAATAGTTTAAGATTAAAGTAATGTTGGTTACAAATTACAGACCAACCAAAACAGGATATGCTGCTAACGAACCTTAAAATAAGTATTGATCTTCCTTGTTAAGGAGATCAAAATTTTATAAATTTTACTTAAAACCAAAACTTATTCATATGTGTGAATAATGTCAATGACTAATTCTTATGCATTATATTTTACACATTACAGAGAGGTAAATCATGTTGAATGACAGTCAACACTTTCGTATACAGTGTAAATCCAATACCAATAACATGGCCTCCAATAACATAGCAGCCAGCTTATAGTGATATTAGACAGCCTTATTGTAGTTAATTGAACATTTGAATAAACAAATGTGGATGGACTATGTTTCCCGAAACGATCATTGCTATGTATAGCCGTTTCCCTACAGTTCCTTGTTCATTTAACTACTTCTGAGTATTTTTTTAGATTATTCGCCCATCTGCATCAATTTTGTAGGTCTGGTGACCATTGGTATTCAGAAGCAAGGCATAGAATTTTACTAAAAAAATAAAAAGTTAATCAACACCTCATTTTGTTGTCTTTGTGAATATTTGTTATGGAAAAGTGTCCAAAGAAAACTTAACTATTTACTTAATACTATTAACTTGCATATAATTGTCATGTTGTGGTTTAAAGGAAGGAAAATATATTAATTAAATAACTAATAGGCACAAATCACACAAATTGAGCTAGCCCCACAATAAGTTATGAAAAGATGTTGTGGGATAGGTACTACCACAATGATACTTTATTTTATATAGATACACACACATAGACAAACATTGAAGACCCAGATCTACAATGTTTTTCAATCTGAAAATGATGATTTGATGAATCAAATCATCATTTTCAGGTTGATCTGGGTCATCAGTCAGGTCAGAAGTCATCAAATTCATGATAAATGTTGCAGTGATTATTGTGTATAGTAATTATATGAAATAAACAATAAACAACAGCAGAATCATTTTGCAGTATAAAGTGAATGTACAGTTTAGGCTAACATGCTGTCATAATAGCAGATTCTACTCTCTGAAACAATACAGCTAAAGATGCTTGATGAGAACAAAACGCTAACCATAAATGTAACAAATAAATAGTTATTGTAGTAACAATTAAATATTAAATCTGAAAGCTGACCGCCCTGTAAATGTATAGACATTTACAGGGCGGTCAGATACTAAGGCGTTAGTCTTTATTTCAAATTATTGATATTCTTCTGTTTGAAAATAAACTCAAGTCTGAAACTAAATATATTTCGTGATAGATGAAATTTGGAATAAAGGAACATTCATTAAAACTTTTTTTAAATGTGCAAGTTATTATCTTTCTTATTATTTATTTATATCTTACTGTAACATATACTTATTTTACCCATCAAAAGGAGACCTATGCTTATCACTGATGTCGTCAAACTCAGTAATTTAAGACTTTTTAATAAAATATCTGAAGGTCTTTAAGCTAGAACACTTTGGTAGTTGAAGAAGGATGTTCTATTAACTAAAGTGTCATATAAATTGCCCCTAATTTTTCCTTCATGTTTTATTGTTTCAATGAGCGTAGTTGGCCAACATTCCTTTATTATGGCATGTTATTACATTCTCGCCTTATCACGAACGCCCTATTTTCATACAAGACATTTCAACAGAATTTTTCTTATCTGAAAGGTGCTGAGGCAACCAGTAGTGCATACAGGTTAGGTTATTGAACTGATTTTTTACAAACAGTGCACTAAAGTACATGCAACATGATACTAACAACTTTATTGCTGTTTTCCTGCTCAGCATTGTTCAATACATTTATTCAATAATATCGAGAGAAGGACGCGCCGTTTATGTCCACATATCTACAAGCGTTATATGGAATACCAATGACCATATAAGTGCGTACATTCTTTATAGCGATGTGACATCGCAACTCACACTGATTGAAATACCAAATGCGGTTCAAAGTACGTTAATTAGTTTGCCACTTGTTTCATTCATTATAATAAAACGCTTGGTGAGATGAGTAACGTAGCAAATGTTAGAATATGCTTAGACAATGAAGTATTTGTGTTTCCCTTGCGGGGTAGACAGAGCCTAGGTCTATAAGACCTTATGGCCACATTTTTAGCATGTTTAAGGGTGTGTCGATGGAAAACTGAATCAAAATAGTTTTGGGTTGACTTGCTAGCCACATCGTCTATTTATATTATTCCGCAGATATTCAGGTCTTTGTTACAAGTTTAAATCACTTCTTAAATAAGTGTTGGTTAATAACTATGCAATAACTTATCAAATCTGTAGTAGAGTATTTCTTATATTACACTTGTATCTTTTTTCACCATTTTTTATTTCTTAATTTATTAAGAGTATATCAAAATAGCATTGTGAATACAAAATAAAAACACTTATAAAAATAAGATGGTTAGCATAGGCACCCATAATGAGGTCCTCCACGCTTAGTATGGGATATAGGTAAACATATAGGTTTTGGACAGTTGTCTTGACTACGCATAATGTATGTGTGGTCTGTAACGAAAGGTCTTGGCTGTTTGAAAATTAGTCATATAGTGTGGTGATTAAACACGCAAAGCTGTATTTTGAAGATAAACATCAGCTCTTAAAGAGAAACATTATTGATGTCTCTAGACCTAGATCCAGCATGGCCCTTATATGAATTGATAAAAACTATACATTTCTCTCTGCAATCGAAATCATCCATAACAAACAGAAACGCCTTTATCACAATAATTATTTATAATATTGATAAATTAGCCTTGAGATGAGATGCTCTGCGTCCCACATCCCGTTTATAAGGCGGATTCCATCCAGCGACGCGCGGCTACTTTATTTATTTAAATGATATGATATTTGATATTACTCACACGTCGCTCATTCTATTGCTGTTTGCAACACTAGCTATTCAATGATGTGTGTACAGTGTGTAACATCTGTGTTTGGCTATGTTGAATCACTGTTTGTATAGTGACTCACCGTAATAATTATCTATGCTCTGATGCCTATTTATCTTTCAACAACTATCTGTTGGAAAATTTGGGTACCTACTTATCCAAGTTTAATATTTACAATATTTGACTTGTATAATGAAATTAGGTATCGATATCATTAATTTGGGATAAAATAACAAACATCTCTTTGATTGTATTATCTCTCGTGTAAATGAATACACTGAGAGATTCCCATGATTCAATAAACACATCTGTAACTCTATCAATTAATTTGCTTCTCACAGGAATCATTTGTATGTAATTATTGCTGGGGCAATAATTTCAGATTTTTACGCATTTTTAAGGAATTCGTGTTTTTTTATAAAACGAGTACTAACATTAGTACCTGGTTTAAACTATATCCGACCATAACAAATCAATGACAGTTGACCAAACGTTAAAGTGATAAGTGTCGACTTATTTTTGGTCGGATAATGGTTTCAACCAGGTAGGTACTAAAGTTAGTCCTCGTTTTATTATAAGAAACATAGAAGTTGTTAGTCATTTAGGTGGCCTAAGTAAATGGCTAAAAAAACGTCAGTTGTGTAGCTAGCATGGGTTAAATGTGCAAATGCGCTCTCTGCACGATTATGAGGGTGCTGCCCCCATTAATCGTTCGCTTTGAGTTACGTGATTGCCCCGACCAAGACTTATATAAATCATGGTTTAGGGGGAATGTAAAAAGATAATATCAGCCGAAACAGATAAGAAAGAACGTTAACTGGGAAAATGGCCATCACATTCTTCGTCCTATTGAGATTGGGATTGTTCATGTATTTCCTTACTAGATTCATAAAGACTAACATAAACATTGGAATAATATATAAAATTAAATTATTAATTTATAGCAGTGAAATATAGCCTAAACTTGCCTATGCTTCTAATTCTTAATCACATGTGGCATAGAATAACTATAGCTCTTCTTTTCTTTAGAAGGCACGTTAAGCCGTGTGGCAGTCATGAAGCTATGTCACATTTGAAAAATCTTACACTATTGTTGACCAATCACAAACACGAAATACAGTAACATCCTACCTTAGCATAGATCTTTATGACGCATAGTATAATTTAAATTTCCATCCAGGGCGACAGAAGCGGGCGATTATAACGTAGTGTCACAACTCCTCGCGTGCGGGTACCACAGCCGGGACGCCAAGAACAAGGACGGACAAACAGCAGTGCACATAGCGGCCAGGGCTGGTCGGGACAGCATCCTCGCCAAACTCATCGAGAGTGGCGCCACCGTCAACGTCAGAGACTCCTTTGGCTATACACCTTTACATGTAAGTGCTTTATCTTAATAAATATAATAAATAAATATATAGGGACAAATCACACAGATTGAGCTAGCCCCAAGGTAAGTTAGAGACTTGTGTTATGGGATACCTAACTCAACGATACTATATTTTATAATAAATACGTATATAGATAAACATCCAAGACCCAGGCCAATCTGAAAAAGATCATTTTCCATCTTGACCTGGCCGGGGATCGAACCCGGGCACTCCGTGTCGCAGGCTGGCCTGTTGACCACTGCGCCACGGAGCTTTCTAAATAATAACTAGACAATGGTATGGACAGGCAAAAAAGACGCCAAGATAACCTATTTTTTCTAGCCAGCATCTATAATTCCATTCAGCATTAAATGTCAGATTTAATGCAACAAATTAATCTCATAATGACTGGCTCATGTAAAATTATGGAAAAAATTGTTTATGAAAAACTGTGTTTCCTGAGTCGTAAGTGTGGTATATAATAACTATGTCCTACTCGAAGGTCTATCTTCATAATTTACATATTAAAATTTATCAAAACTGGTTTAGCCAAAGTAATATTTATATATAAACATAGTTAGTTTCGCATTTATAATATTACGTTATAGATTGGTATGGTTAAAAATGATTATTATAATCCTCCAGTACACCTGTCAAAACAACCTACCCAGTACCGCCGAACTTCTGATCACGAAAGGGCATGCGAACTACCAGATGCGACATGCGGTCAGCGGGAAGGTGCCTATGCACGACGCCGCACAGAGAGGTCACATCGAATGTTTAAAGGTATGTTTTGCCACCTGTGTGAACATTACGTCATTATTATAGGCCCATAACCTACCAAACAAATCTACCCAGTATTGCTGAGTTTCTGGCCAAGAAATACCAGATGCGACACGCGGTCAGTTTGAAGGGGTGCACGTTGCCGCACAGAACAGTCACATTGAATAATTCAAGGTATGTTTTGCTACCTGTGTCAACATCACGTCATTATCATAGGCCCATAACCTACCAAACAAATCTATCCAATATCTCCGAGCTTCTGATCACGAAAGGGCATGCTGACTACCAAATGCGACATGCGGTCAGCGGGATTGTGCCCATGCACGATGCCACGCAGAGAGGTCACATCGAATGTTTAAAGATATGTTTCGCTACCTGTGTGAACATCACGTCATTATCATGGGCCCATAACCTACCAAACAAATCTACCCAGTATTGCTGAGTTTCTGGCCAAGAAATACCAAAATTCAAAATTTCAAAATTCTAAAACTTTTATTTAATAAAGGTCATTAGGACACTTATCAATTGTCATATGTTTTCAACTGAGAATTGTTGACGTCAGTAATTTACTTATGGCTAAGTTTAATGCCGCTTCCAAAGCGGAGTACAGAAGAAGCGGCAACAAACTGCACAGCGCATTTTCTCCAATCGACGTCAACTTACAATTTTAGTTTATCTTTAAAACTAGGTATGTGGACTGAGTATACAACTATAGAGGGTGTCAAAAAACTATAAGTGTTTCCAATTCAGTATTTATTAATTTTTCATAAGAAAGATGCACTGACACAACAAATTGTACCTATTTGTAATTTCAGTGTAGGTAATAATAACTTAATTAAGTCGATATCATAAGTGATTGATAACAAAGTAAATTAATGAATCAAGAACAAAAAATGGGAAATTTTCATAAAACGCCAAAAACAAAAACTCAAATAGCAAGAGAAGGCGTCACACCACGCCTATTGTGTTTATTTCCCTATCGAAAATTGTCAATAGCACAAATACAAAAACGGATAAGTAATTAATAAGTAATTAAAACCAACTTCAAAACTGTAATTATTTTTTTTGTTAACAACCGGAATGTGCGAAATAAAAATTATATATTAAAAATATCAGTAAATAAGTATGCCAACTGTTTTTCTACCAGCATACTCGTACTGCAAACTAGAGCATTTATTCAAATTATTAAGGCTTACACCGATCTATAAAAAACAGTTTTAAATTCGTTTTATTTTTTAAAAGTATCTATTTTTTTATACTTAATTTAATAAACACCTGCGTAATTGCTAATGAAGTCACGACAACTGGCGAAAAAAAAAGAATCAAGGTCGAGTAATTAAAACCAACTTCAAAACTGTAATTATTTTTTTTGTTAACAACCGGAATGTGCGAAATAAAAATTACATATTAAAAATATCAGTAAATAAGTATGCCAACTGTTTTTCTACCAGCATACTCGTACTGCAAACTAGAACATTTATTCAAATTATTAAGGCTTACACCGATCTATAAAAAACAGTTTTAAATTCGTTTTATTTTTTAAAAGTAACTCCTTTTTTATACTTAATTTAATAAACACCTGCGTAATTGCTAATGAAGTCACGACCACTGGCGAAAAAAAAAGAATCAAGGTCGAAATCGGAGCAAATTTTAGAAGACGAGGCAAGGAAATAAAACATGTCTGCATTCGCATGTATTTTGTTCTAAATTATCATGCGATTACATACTACACCAGACGCTGGAATGTATATGCACGTCTGGACTCGTATGTATTTTCGTCAAGTATTTTAAAGCAAAATGTATTTTGATTCAGACACTTGCTGAATAAGTATACAGTTTGCTCTTCAACTACAAAGGCAAACTGCGATCGAACTCAGAGCAACCCCGGTCTGGGTCAGTATACAGTTGTGCAATACGCCAGCGGGAAGGTGTGCACGATGCCGCACAGAACAGTCACATTAACAGAACTAAGCACAAAACTTTATTTTTTTGACAGATTAGCGCAGTTTTATCATTTTGTTATGCTTATCTCTATGCAGATGAAATTAAAAAGAACAATAAACTTGCAGGTTCTATTGAAACTGAAAGCACCGGCGCATCCGAGGACTATTGCTCAGGACACGCCAGCCCAGTTAGCGAAGCACCATGGACATACGGAGTGCTACGAGCTGCTAAGTAAGTAATTTTCCTTATGAGTAATGAACTTCTCCTTCCTCACCTTTCCTCTTTTTTCGGCTCTGAATTTCTACTCCCTCCCCTACATTAAACTCCCCTCTCTCATTTCTCATCTAATGCACTCATTCCACATGTTTCTTCATTGCCATTCACTTTGAAGTGGACTTATCCATCCTCGTAATCCCACATATCCACCTCGGCATTCGCATCTCAGTTACATGTTCTTTCGTCTTTTTCGTCGCCCAATATAGCAACAGGATCCGACAAATACTAAACGTGAAAGTTTGGATGTGAAGATGTTTGACAAAAACCTTCACGCTAAAACTGCTGAAATTTAACAATGTTATAGTATTGTAATAGCACAAATTTTCAGAGAACCACCAGCCGGAGACGCCGAAAACGTCAAAAAGCCAGTGGTATCACGGCACGTTGAACCGCGACGAAGCGGTCAAGAAGCTGGAAGACTACTGCAAAGTCAACAGCCTTAAGGATAAGACGTCGGACGGAGTGTTCCTAGTGCGATACAGCGAGCGGCATACGGGCGCTTACGTCCTGACGATGCTGTGCGAAAATACCTCCTACAACTATATTATTAGAAAAGACGTAAGTCTGCTCATCATCGTCCTTTTTTTTCAATTCGAATATGTACCTCTGATTTTGGTATTTAGATTTCATTCTAAGCACATTCAACAACTTTAAAGACAGAGGTGTTAGTCTCTTAGCATGTCACCGTTGTTCAAAACAATATGATAGGTACCACTTTTATTTTAAAACGGGTAATTTTTAACTGCACCTCTAATTACAATTTATGCAAACTAAGTAGCTTCATCTTACTGTATACCAGAAAAATGAATAAGCTACAAGTAAACTACATAATTACCTAAACGTGTTTAGCTAAAAAATATATGTAGTCAATCAAAACTAGATGACCTTTTTTACTAGTTTTAATATCAAAAATACGAATACGAAAAAAGGCGATTTATAGGATTAAATACTACCATTTCAGAACAACGCGCTGTTCATCGATGACGGGCCTTACCTTGAGTCGCTGGAGCGGCTGATCGAGCACTACTCGCTGGTGCCCGATGGACTGCCCGCGCGCCTCACCACGCCCGTGCCGCCCGAGCCTAAACCGCCGCTGCCCGAGGTCAGTACAGGTAGCATTCGGATCTCGCCGCCCGAGCCCAAGCCGCCGCTGCCCGAGGTCAGTACAGGTAGCATTCGGATCACGGCGGTCACGACTCGGCAGCCGCCACAGACTGCCGCGACCGACTGTCGTCGCGGTGCGGTGCTTCCACGACCTTTCTGATCGACCGCAGCCCGAGCCGCGACTGCCACGTGCAGTAGTCAAGAAGGAGTCAGTTATTATTATTTCAAATAGGTGTCACGGTCAATCGACCATGCACACTCTGGTGTCAGAGTTCTTCGGAACCGCCTCTCGGGAATCTGACGTGGTTCCTTTAACGACTACCAGATGGCAGCCGGGACCACCGGCTTAACGTGCCTTCCGAAGCACGGAATCATCTTTATTATCAGACAATCAGGTGATTCAAGCCTGCAATGTCCTAACCAAACTGGAAACAACTAAACAAAGTATGCTGATGCTTCTGGTGGGAATCGAACCCACGACCCCCGGGTCAACAGGCAAACGCCTTAACTACTGGACCACGGAGGCTGTCAAAACTACTAAAAACTCATCATTTTCGTAAGTAAATAATGCCATTTTGGCTACCGTAACGGGCGACCGGCGCTGCCGTACTGCTTCCGAAGCGGCTCGGCGTCGCCGCCGGGGTCGTGCGCAGGCCACGCCCCCGGCGGCGCTGCACAGTCGCGCGCATCGGAAAGCGTCACATACAAATCCCTATAAATCGGTGCCGCACTGCCAGGGTCGCGACCGCCGAGTCGCGGCTGCTGGAATCCGAATGCTACCTTACAGCAACAGGCCGTACTGCAGTCGCTGCGAGCTGAGCGAGCTTAGTCGTGGTAGAGCCACGCTGCCGGCGAAATGAATTGCTAGTAGCATAAATGGGCCGGCTCGTCCAGGAAAGTACCACACTCTCGCTGAAAATCGATGTCTGAGTAGAAGCTTTACAGCTTCTACGCTTCGTTCGGTGAGTGAGAGAGCCGGAGGCCCATCCTTCCCCCTCCCCTCCGTATTTCCTTACCCCAACTCCTTGAAAGGCCGACAATGCACCTGCCACACCCTGGTGTTGCAGTTGTCCATGGGCAGCGGTGATCACTTACCATCAAGTGACTCGCTAGCTCGTTTGTCCCCCTATATTATAAAAAAAGAGCACTATTCGCTCTATTTCCTCATCCTAGCGTATTCCCGGTTGCACCCTCATCAGCCACGATGCTTCGAAACCCGGTATACGCTTGCCAACTTTTTTTCCCCAAATAAAACGATCTTCATATAGGCATATTATCCTTGTCACACCACTAAGTTCACTGTTTTCATGGAGCTAGACAAAGGCGGTATAGCCAGATGTTTGTACGTAGGCGGTTCTCCTGGCTTCCGCGAATTCGAAAATTCCTCAAGTAGACTTTCTCCTGATATTTAATAACATGACACATCAAGAGAAGTTGGTACATAGGAGGTATTGTAGATCTGGTGACAAGACGTGCAGCCTGATCTGGTGGTCAAATCAAATAGATTTCTTAAAATATGTATTTTACTTAATAAGCAAAAGCTTTAAAGAATGACAAAATCAAATATGCAATAACAAATGAAAACACATCATTATTACAGTTCTCCACGATGCCACGTACAAAGAAACCATCGCCGAGTCGCGCCGCCATGAACCAGACGCTATCCCTGGTCAAGCACGACATCCTGAGCGACAAGATGTCTCAGAAGGCACCTCCCAACGACAACGCGTTCGAACTGTTGACTAGAAACCTGTCGTTCTCCTCGGACTTCGCCAACGACAGTCTAAATAACAATGATTGCCAAGATGACGACACATACAAAGTGCCAGCCAATAACACCGCTGTTGTTACGCTGGCTGAGAATTATAATGAGATTTCCATCAACTCTGAAGGACAGTTATCAACATTACAAGGCAAGGATACATTTAGTTATAATATATATACGGGTTATTTGTAAAACACCAATAATCTCACAGGACTAGACAGAACAACAACATTTGTTCTACGACTTTTGATAATTTCTTAGATTTTACTTTAATTTTCCGGTTGAATAAACTTTGTATGGAAATTTTCTCATTTCTGGTCTTAGAAGTATTAAAATAAGTAAATAAGTTCAAGATTACAATTAAGAAAGATCTGTGTACGTAAAATAGACGATATCCCCCTGAAGGGGTAAAATAGAGGGGTTAACTTTGTATAGAAATTTTCTCATTTCTAGACCTAGAAGTATAAAAATAGATATATAAGTTCTCGATTACAATTCAAAAAGATCTGTGAAAGTGAAATGGACCAAATTCTCTTCTTAAATGGCAATATGGGGAGGTAATAGTTAAATAAAATGGGAGGGTAAAGTTTTTATGGAAATTTTCTCATTTCTGGACTTAGGTATAAAAATCGATACTTCCATACTAATATTATAAATGCGAAAGTAACTCTGTCTGTCTGTCGGTCGTCTTTTTACGACCATTGGACTGATTTGGATGAAATTTGGTATGGAGGTAGTTTGAGGCCCGGGGAAGAAAATAGGATAACATTTCGGGAAATTCTACTGTTCCCGAGGGATCGACACTAACGCGGGCGGCCGCGTTAGTGTCGAGCTAGTATACAATAAGATTTGTAAAAAAAATGTTTGTAAAGTTGGTTTACGGACGATAATTTTACGTGATAACGGTCAGACAAACGCGTGATAGATACCGCCGGTGTTCTTCGGTTTATTATCAACTTATCACGTCAAAAAAATATTTAATTGAAAATAAACTTATGCTGGATGCAGGCCGCTTCCAACCGGTCGTATTGGATATGCTTGGGGGAGGCCTATGTCCAGCAGTGGACTTCTTGCGGCTGATATGATGATGATGAATGTTATAATTACAGAATTCATTCCAATGAGCGAGTTAACGCTGGGCGCTGTCCTGGGCGAGGGTGAGTTCGGGTCAGTGTTGCGCGCCACCTACTCGCCGGCCGGCCAGCCCGCCGCGCCCGTGGCCGTGAAGACTCTGCACGTGCAGCACACTGACACCAACAAGGAGGAGTTCCTGGCCGAGGCCAAGCTCATGATGGCGCTGCGGCATCGCTGCATAGTGCGGCTCATTGGCGTGTCGCTGGTAAGTCAAAAACGTATTTTCTTAGACTGTCTGCAGTGTCTGCGCTTCAGTGTCGTAACAACAGGGCCTGGCAAATGCCTAGGGCCCCCGATCCTAGCGATACCTTATTTCCGTAAAACCCTCATTAACAAATTTTGACGATTCATTAGGGCACTAAGACAGAAACACATATCTGTATAATAAGCATATAAGGTTTGTGGCTCTTAAACTTATACCAAATTCTTGCTGATTTAGGGTTCCATACTCTAAAGGTCAAAATTGGACCCTTAGAGTTACTAAACCTCCGCAAAAATATATTTTCTGTTGTCTCTGTAACAACAATTAATGTAAATAAAATTCAGAGGGGGTGGTATATATCATACAAGAAGCCATATCTATTACATGTTTTTGAGTTATTTCGCTGTTAAATATTGTATAGTGGTATGGAACACTTCGCCTGCGATTCCGACTCTCATTTAGCCGGTTTTTATTTCAAGGTTTAACATCGTAATACTGATTCTGTCTAGCCAACACTTATAGATTTGGTCAAGTACTATGTCTTATGCATATTTAATTAAAGGAAGCAGGTTCGTTCTATTGTTTATTTATGGTCTGATAATCAGTCTAGCGCTCCGCTTGGCCAGACCTCAGCTCAGTGCATTATAAATGCAAATCACATTAACGCATGTACGGCTACGGCCAGTTTATGACCACCATTTTTCTATTTTTATTACTTTAAACCGTGTTTTATTTATATATGCACTAGCCATATTTGAATACGAATTCCACACATATCTATATCTCATTTGTTTAATATTCGTGATGAATATCAATTTTAAATAAAATTACGCGTATCTACTAGAAAAACATCATTTAGGTAAGCTTTGGCAACCAACAACTTCTCTATTTAGCAACATGGATTACAATTTACAATAACGTTGGTAACAACACTTGCAGGATTTAATAACTGTGTCGAAGACTTCAATCAAATATAATGGTTGATACACAGTCTCATACAAAATAAAGCCTTAATAATGTCCCCGAGTCAAAACATGTTTATAAGCTTTGTTTAGCTTGTATTTCCTAATTCGCCTTCTACGACATCCACGGGAAGACTTGGAGTGGTCCTATTCTACTCTGCCGGATACCACACGGCTAAGACCTGATGATGATGATGACTAATGACATGTACGTCGGCAGGGCCCCCCGCTGGCCATGGTGCAGGAGCTGGTGCCGCTGGGCTCGCTGCTGGAGTACCTGGTGCGGTCGGGCGAGAAGGTGTCTGCGGGCTACGAGCTGCGGCTGTGGGCGTGCCAGGTGGCGGCTGGCATGCGCTACCTCGAGCGCCGGCGGTTCGTGCACCGTGACCTGGCCGCCAGGAACATACTGCTGGCCAGCAGGTAAAACGACTATTACATTTTACACATACTTATATTTTGAGCGTTTATATTGACCACAAATACAAAATAGCTTTATTGTACCAAAATATCAAGACAGTTGCGTGGAATATCAAAATAAATGAGAAAGCTCAACGACCTTATTAACTCATTCATTACTTATAGACCGGCGGCCGGTGGCAGGACTTCCTACCTCATAAGATACCTAAATGAGACTAGTATGTAGTGAAAGTAGGTGCTTTGGAGGTGGGGGCCATGTAGGGTTGCCACCCCGTAACCTGGAAGAACCATAAAAAAAAAGGTGTCGAAAACGTCAATTTTGGCCATAAATTATCTCATCAGATACTCGAACGGGAGTTTGACGTAGTGAAAGATAACCTTATGGAGACCTGAACCAGCTAAGGTTGCCTGCGGCAACCCTGGAAGAAGTCCAAGTTCAGCCACCCTGAAAGGGGCGATTTTTCATGGTTTTTTATCTCATAAGATACGTCGATGAAACTAGTGCCCGATGTTAGATCTGAGGATCCGAACTGCGAATAAAATAGGTTGCCTGCGGCAACCCTGGAAGAACCCATGTTCAGGAACATTTAAGACGTGGAATTTGATAATTGAAGTAATAAAAAAAAATCTCGGAACCATATCCAAAAGCACTGCAGGATTACGATAGTAATGTTATTTTCAACCGACTTCAAAAAAAAAAAAAGGTTTTCAATCCAATGTTCAATATATTCTCTAAAACTTTTAATTGCGTTGTAACTAATATTAATTGATGTTTTATATTACATTTGATTTAGTGTAAGTACCATCAAAATCGGTTCAGTTGTTTTCGAGATATAGGCTAATACGTATAACTGTGCCATTTTTTTAAATCTCATATAGTACATGAATGAAACTTGTGCCCGATGTTAGTTCTGAGGGTCCGAACTGCGAATAAAATAGGTTGACTGCGGCAACCCTGGAAGAACCCATGTTCAGGCACATTTAAGTCGTGGAATTTGAAAATTAAAGTAATAAACAAAATCTCGGAACCATATCCAAAAGCACTGCAGGATTACGATCGTAATGTTATTTTTAACCGACTTAAAAAAAAATAGGTTTTCAATCCAATGTTCAATATATTCTCTAAAACTTTTAATTGCATTGTAACTAATATTAATTGATGTTTTATATTACATTTGATTAAGTGTAAGTTTCATCAAAATCGGTTCAGTAGTTCTCGAGATATAGGCTAATACGTATAACTGTGCCATTTTTTTAAATCTCATATAGTATATGAATGAAACTAGTGCAGGTTGTTAGCACTGACGATCTTGTATGAATAATGTATGAATAAAATAGGTTGCCAATCCGTAACCTGGAACAATCCACGTTCGGAGATGAACTTGAATTGTTTTAGTTCCATTTATACGTGGAATTTGAAAATTAATCATTTAAAAAAGAAGTTTCCTTGACGACCTCTTTTATGTGGGCGTTAAAGTTTAGATTTCTATCTAAGGTAACTTCCAGAATCTTAATCGATTCGCTCAATGCGATTGGCGCTCCCTTCAGGTACACCCTAGACTCGGAGAACTAGGTGCGTTAGATAGAGCTAGCATAACCTCGGAACAAGCCATAAGCGCACGGGTGCAGATATAAGCTGTGAAGCTATCATGTCCCGGGGCCTTTTTTGGGCTCATTCCATTCAGCATGGTAAGAAGCTCATACATACGAAAGGGTTACATTGCATCGAAGTGAGCGTTTCGGTATCCAGGGCCCGTACAATGTTTTCGGCTTCTTCTCGCATCTACTTGAATCATTGTTTAGGGTGTCGGTTGGATAAAAGGTTTCAGCCAGCAGTTCTGCGGACTTTTCTGGACACAAGAGGCCGCCTCCGTGTGGGTTTCTCATAATTCTGTCCTCCTCCACCGGTCCACACGCTTTCACAATCCTATAAGCCGTTCCCCAGATGTTCTTTTTCTTTTGAGAGGTGCAGAGATTTCTCCAACTCTGTGATGGTATCCTTTGTCGACTTCTTTTATTGGACTTTGGCCTCGATGTAAATGCTTACCGCTGTTTACTTGTCTTGCGGTCGAGCGTTCCTGATTCGACGCCGAAGTCTTTTTGGAACAGCTTTCATCTCAGCCAGTTGCAGGTTCCACCACTTTATTAATTTACATAGATCTTTTTCAATTGTAATCGTAAATTTATTTATCTATTTTCATAGTTCTAAGTCCAGAAATGAGAAAATTCCATATAAATTTTACCCCTATAGAAGTTAAATTTCTAAAAATCCTTTCTTAGCGCTCACTCACATCATTAAAAGAACCCCTGTACCAAATTTCAAGTTTCTAGGCGCAGCAGTTTCGGTTGCGTTGATATATAAGTCAGGTTTGCCGTTAGCCCGCGGCTACGCCGCCGCCGATAGAGTCCATATATCCGAAATAAAAGGTACCCTATGTCCTTGTCCTATGTACCCGGGTCTCAAACTACCTCCATACCAAATTTCATTGTTATTTTTTAATGTTATATATTTGCAGGCAAACTTGAGTTCATTTAAATGACGATAACTTTTTTTAATAAACCGATTTTGATGAAACAAACTTTAAATGTTTTGCTGGGTTAAAACAAAGCAATTGGTAAAAGTTTGAAGTAAATCGGTTCAGTATTTTCGGAGATAATCATGATCATACATACAGACAGACAGACAGGCAAAAAATTCAAAAAAAAATTTTTTGCTTTTTCTTGTTCTAAGTGTCCCTCTATCCATTTCAGTCGAAAATTCTTAATGTACAGACAAAATATTTTTACTGTTTTATTACATGTATAGAATAGATAGATAGATGAGATAAAAAAATGGCACAGAGATATAGGCTAATACGTATAAGTATTAGCCTATATCTCGAGAACTACTGAACCGATTTTGATGAAACTTACACTTAATCAAATGTAATATGAAACATCAATTAATATTAGTTACAATGCAATTAAAAGTTTTAGAGAATATATTGAACATTGGATTGAAAACCTATTTTTTGTTGAAGTCGGTTAAAAATAACATTACGATCGTAATCCTGCAGTGGTTTTGGATATGGTTCCGAGATTTTGTTTATTACTTTAATTTTCAAATTCCACGTCTTAAATGTGCCTGAACATGGGTTCTTCCAGGGTTGCCGCAGTCAACCTATTTTATTCGCAGTTCGGACCCTCAGAACTAACATCGGGCACAAGTTTCATTCATGTACTATATGAGATTTAAAAAAATGGCACAGTTATACGTTTAGCCTATATCTCGAAAACAACTGAACCGATTTTGATGGTACTTACACTAAATCAAATGTAATATAAAACATCAATTAATATTAGTTACAACGCAATTAAAAGTTTTAGAGAATATATTGAACATTGGATTGAAAACCTATTTTTTTTGAAGTCGGTTAAAAATAACATTACGATCGTAATTCTGCAGTGCTTTTGGATATGGTTCCGAGATTTTTTTTCTTACTTTAATTTTCAAATTCCACGTCTTAAATGTGCCTGAACATGGGTTCTTCCAGGGTTGCCGCAGGCAACCTATTTTATTCGCAGTTCGGACCCTCAGATCTAACATCGGGGACTAGTTTCATCGAGGTATCTTATGAGATAAAAAACCATGACAAAACCCCTTTCAGGGTGGCTGAACTTGGACTTCTTCCAGGGTTGCCGCAGGCAACCTTAGCTGGTTCAGGTCTCCATAAGGATATCTTTCACTACGTCAAACTCCCGTTCGAATATCTGATGAGATAATTTTTGGCCAAAATTGACGTTTTCGACACCTTTTTTTTATGGTTCTTTCAGGTTACGGGGTGGCAACCCTACATGGCCCCCACCTCCAAAGCACCTACTTTCACTACATACTAGTCTCATTTGGGTATCTTATGAGGTAGGAAGGTCTACCACCGGCCCCCGGTCTATTATTTAATCACGGTTTTACTCATCGGATTCGCCGACTCGTTTCTATCTGTTACAAAGACCATCATCGGGGCGAGTGTTAGGGTATCTGTCCACTGGAGTGGAGCAAGGTGGAATAGAAAGTGTAATAGAATTTCAGTGAGAAAAATTTCAAAATTTTCGCTCTGAAATTCTATTGGTGGATTTTTACCTCGCTCACTGCTCCGCCACCTCACTCCGCTCCAGTCGACAGGCACCCTTAGGGGTGGCGACACAACGATTTCGCTTCCCTCAAAGCGCTGAGGGCCCAGCTGCCCGTGTTGCGAAGCTCGATACAATGTCTAGTTGTAGGGGTGCAGAAATTTCGGGAAAATTTGCCTAGTATAACTCTGGTATAACGAGAGTGTTAGTATGAATAGAGCTGACCGTGTCGATACCTCTGACAGTATTCCTATCAGTTTTCTAAAGTTTAAATACCGTTCTCCAAGTGGCAGGTAACGTCCAACAACCATCTCGATTGAAATTACATTTAGTACTATTAAAATATGCAACAACGGGTTACTCACGTACGAAGTCAGCTACTGGCCGTCATGTTTCGACCTCATCCGGAGGTCTTCCTCAGGGCGAATGTGAACCGAGACGCGCGTCCGATGACCCGATCTGCACTCAGTGCTTCGTACGTAAGTAACCCGTTGTTACATATTTTAATAATGTCTAGCTCTCACGTTAGTTTTAATCAAAAAATACATTTAGCACATTTAGCTAGATTATAAAAGGTTTTTTACTATTAATTTATTAAATGTAACCTTAGCATCGTATTGTTAGTTGTTTGACAGTTACCTACTATTTATAGTTAAGACAGAGCAACGTCTGACGGGTCAGCCAGAAATATATTTGCACTCCAGTGTCTGGTGAAATGTAAGATACCTGTAATTTCAATAATATGAAAGATAAAAGATTTTGTATATTTTATATTTGTTTTATTTTCATGGATTGCTTTACCAGTAACGAGCGATTGTTACTAGAATTCTCGCTTTTTGTCCTACAATATGCATTTGGGTTTCCATATACTTTTTTTTAAACGTATTTGTCGGTTTATAATTTGTATTAAAAAATGTAGGATAATAAAAAATGTTATTTGTTTTTCGTGTGTGTAAGTGGCCAACACAGGTGTCAGCTTTTTCAAGCTGCCTTAAGGCATCTGACATAGTTCAACGACTGCCATCAATGACGACAGCCAGGACCAACGGCTTAACATGCCTCCCCAATCACGGAGTAGCCCAAGATATTTCTTATGCCACTTGCAGTCGACTCAGCGCATAATGTCCTTTCTTATAAAGCCATTTTGAGATAAGGACATTTTAGTCCTTATCTCAAAATGGCTTTTTGCAAATTACATCAAATATATGTCAAACTTTGAACGTTCACCCATCCTAGCTACATTGCTAATAATCACGCCCACAGGGCCAGCAGGCACCTCGCCCGCCCCCACTAATTAAAAATGTCGATCTTCCTCCTCCAGGCATCAAGCCAAGATCAGCGACTTCGGCCTGTCGCGCGCGCTGTCGTCCGACAGCTCGTACTACAAGGCGCGGCGCGGCGGCAAGTGGCCCATCAAGTGGTACGCGCCCGAGTCCTACAACTACGGCACCTTCAGCCACGCCTCCGACGTGTGGAGCTACGGCGTCACGCTGTGGGAGATGTTCTCCTTCGGCCAGCAGCCCTACGGCGACATGCGGGGCATCGAAGTGAGTGATGTTATTTCTATGACTTAGTTCTATTATACACATACATATATATTTATTTACTAGCTGTTGCCCGCGACTTCGTCCGCGGCAATTTTTGTTATTATGATTAATTAGTATAGATGAATAATTTTTTCCCCGATTTCAAAACATTTTTTATTGATGCTTCGCTCTTATTCGTCGCAGCGTGATGTTTTATAGCCTAAAGCCTTCCTCAATAAATGGACTATCCAACACAAAAATAATTTTCCAATTTGAACCAGTAATTCCTGAGATAAGCGCGTTCAAACAAACAAACAATCAAACAAACAAACTCTTCAGCTTTATAATATTAGTATAGATAGAATAAATAATAAGGCTTATTCGTAGTATAAAGGTATATAAAACAAAATCGGATAACATACACCATTTTTAATTCAACAGCGAGTGCATCGGTTTTTTATGATCTTTAATTTATTGGATAGACAAATAGTATAACCATTAAAACATAAGAAACCTTTACATTACAACAAAAAAAAACGAAACTATCTTTTGTAATGTTTTTGCGATTGTTATACATTTAAATGAAAACTCTTAATACGAGCATAAAGTGACAGCTAGTTTTTAAATATAAGTCGAAAATATTCTTTTCATAAACAAGATATATTTTGTAAATATTGCAATTTTTTTTATAATACGTAGTTGAATGGCGCCATCTATGTACAGTCAGCAACAGAAATACCTTGCCAGGCCCTGTATTTATATCTTGAATTTTCTCTTAAACTATAAAAAATATAAACGTGAAAATTTATATTAAGAAAGGCTTCATTAAAATCTTTGTGTATATAATTTTTTATGTTATTATTATTTATAGTTTAAGAGAAAATTCAAGATATAGATACAGGGCCCGGCAAGGTATTTCTGTTGCTGACTGTACCATTTTCGAAACAAATTGTACGCTACAAGAATTCGAACCACATGCTCAAAAGACCTACATTTTAATTTCCAGGCGATACAACTAGTAGAGAGCGGCAAGCGCCTGGAAAGGCCAGAGGACTGTCCTGACGAGATCTACCAAGTGATGCTAGACTGCTGGGCCTATAACCCCGACCAGCGGCCCACGTTTCGCAAGCTTGTGGACGTGTTCTCACAGCACCCCGACTACGTGAACATTAGTCAACTCGCGCTCGATAATGACAACGAAGACATCATAGTGTAAATATTATAGGTATAACTTTTATAGGTACAGACTAAACATACTTGCATCTGCAAGTAGATGAAGGAAGCTGTACAGTGCTACCACTCTTATAAGTTACACCGAAGCACAGAAATCAAATTGTTGCATGGCACGAAAATATCTATCTGCTATTGGCTGATGCATTCGCGCCATGTCTGGAGTTCTGTACAGCCCCGCGCCGTACGAGTATTATGAACGAGACCGCGCAAGTCCTGTTGTTTTTGGATTTTAAATCTTATGTAGTAGGAATAAGTTGGTTTTTTTAATGAGGTTTTAATTCGGTTTGATTCGGCGGTTGGCTGTGCTATTCTGCGCCGCCGAACAAAGCCGATGTGACATAAAAGTGGAAGTACTGTACTGACATCAATTTCTTCCCAACTCGCACTCACTTTATCTGTTTCACGAGAGTCCGCGGCCTAAACCATTGGAACTCTCTGGGTGGTTATTTTCACCTGCCCAGCTAGTGTTGTGTTAAGAGTAATTAATACAATGTCACTTTGTTTAAACTCCGCCTTACATTTTTATCTCCAGCCCTATGATAAAACATCCGCTGTCCGTCACAGTGTGAACTAGTGAACTGTAATAGATAGATACTTTAAATTATCAGAGAATGAGTAACAACAAATATTCAAAAAAATGATATTGAAAGTATTTTTTAGTTAAGGAACCCTTCAGGTGCGATTCCGACTCGCACTTGACCGGTTTTATTAACTCTTTATTTCATATAGTAAACGGAACCGAAATCTTCGGAAAGAATACAGCTTTTTTAATGTCGCTTCTGTGAATCTAATGAAATCATTAAACATCCAGTAAATCTATGACTATAGCTAATTAGATGTTGCATTTTCAACGCAGAGTACATGTACAAACCGTATTACATTTTAAAACATATCAATATAGAAATGGAATTGAAATCAATGTTTAGGTTTAGGCAGCTAGATAAGTATTGAACGACGTATTGCATAGTGATATTTAGAATGTTTTGCCAAGGTGTGCCTGCTTTATGGTAATGTTTAATGTAAATAAATATCGTAATTTATATTTATTCATATTAATGAATGGTCATTATGAAATGTTTACATTTATTTTGATACAATAATTTTAGGGATCTGACTTCAAATTAATTTCTTACTATTTACTAGGCATTTGTGGTTTGATAATTTTATTTTAATGGCTGCATGTAATCCACGTGATTTTGCTATTTTGACATATATTTTAGTGGTATTTAGTCGATTTTCTATGTACAATAGTGGCACTTCACTTAATATCTATTACAAGCAAGTCATCAACTTAAAGATAATGCAATAAACCCAAACAAATGCACAATGACAACGACGTTTGTTGATAGTAAGACAAAAGCGTTATATTTATATTACATTGTTATTTCGTTATATTTCATTTTTGTGGTACCATAAAAACTCTAGCGAACACAAAGATAATAAGCGAAGTGCCGACATATGAATTTTATATTATGTTCCTCTAACTTGCCAAAATTTACGATCTATAAAGTACTCAAGTTTAAAAAGTTTTTCGTACATTCCATTTTAAATAGTAGTTAGATTTTATTAATATGACCACTTTTCAAGGTAAGATAATTGAATGCGGTGCTCAAGTGATTATCCAGTGAAATATTTAGAGACCGACCTAAACATATTCTGCCGACCGAAAGCAGTTTCGGCCGAAATTGAAAGTTATTAAAATGTGTGAATAATAACAATTATTAATCACTGGAACCCATTTTATTCTATACAAATATGTGCAAAGATGTTATAAGTCATGTGGTAATGAAAAGTCTACATAGATATAGACCCACTAATAAATTTGGCTGGCTATTATTGCGCGTGTTGCGTGCGTGACCAATTCTCCGAACACGTGAGTTATAGTGAGGCCGAAGGTTCAGCCCGAAACCGAAACTGACACTATACCTCTATTTAATGCGGAAATTAGCCGAAATCGAACATTCGGACGGTCTCTAAAATATTATAGGAAAATAACTAGGTTTTGGCAGTATATGACGAGGTAGGTTAAAAAATAATTATTTTTGTCATTTGCAATGTAAATATTGTAATTGTTTGTATGATTCAGAACTATATTAACTATGAAAGCTTTTATTAGGTATGGATTGATAAAGTTGGCGTAGAGGAAGTCGTTATGAATTGAAATGCCATTGACATGCCATAGTAGCAAAGGTTTAAAATCAAACCTATTATTGCCATGAGGTTGTGTTATATAATGTACAAAAGCTATATAGTTACCCAATTTATATGTTTATTTAGAGAATTTATATTAAATTCTGTATGAGTCTGATTTAGCTTACTTTTATATTGTGACAGATCTTATTGTTAATTAATCAAATGTGATATATGGTATTTATAACGAATAAAAATAAACAAATTATATTGAAACTTTAACGTTTTATTATACTTACTTAAATATTGATAAAAAAATATAGGTAACATCTTCTTAATTTATTGAAACCACTCATATTAATAAGCATACTGCACGCGTACACACAGGCACACTCAATCAAATAAAATGTTCAACACAAAATAAATGTTCTAACACTAAATTCTAACACTAAATTCCATGGAATAAATTCAAAATATCACAAAACGTATCTCTTCAATCGAGTAACACTTACACGAAACTTAAATGTCTATCCGGCAGTCCCGATAGGGCGGCGGCGGGGTCTCGGCGCGGGGGGCGCAGCCGTACGCCGGGAACGGCGCGCGGCCGTCCGGTAGCGACAGCTCCCTGCGGAGTGTCGGTGGCGTCTCCAAATCAGGATTCACCACAGTGCTCCACAACAAATTAGCTCTCAAATCCGAGTCCTGTGACCGTTGAAGCCTGCGCCCCTGTCTCCTCGTTTGAGGAGTCGTACAGTCGGTCAACTGACCGCATTTACAGAACTTCCGCAGCCAAATATATGTCCCGACCACTCCCATGGCCAAACCCAGTTCGAGACCGATTATGAAGGCCTGAAACGCTGAGAAATCTTCGTCGAACTTTTGGAAAGGAGTCAGCGTTTTCTTGGGGACCTCTACAGGTAATGATGTATTCTTGGTTTCTGTTATATTCCACACATCATTCACATCTATGTCCTTCTTTTCCACCACCACTGCAACCATTTTCTCAGACATTTTCGCCATTTTTTTCTTACATTGCTTAGTGTATGTAATTTTGCGTGAAACGATCCAGGTTTCGACAGCTATAAAATCTGGAGTACACTTAATGTTATCATTCCTGAATTCCAATCTGTTTAACTTTCGCAGTGGTCGCAACACGTCCAAAGAAAGCGACACTACATAATTATCACTCAGGTCCAGCTTTTTCAAATTTGGCAGTCGGTTGAAAAGTCTGTCTGGCAAAGTTTTGATCCGGCAACCGTTCAAGTTCAGAATCTGTAAATATGAAATCGTTATTTTGTAGTACTTCATTTTCCTTACTCCTTAGGGTTAATTCAGACTAGGCGGAAAAATGCTCGAACATTTTTAAGTGGTCATTAAATATCAACCTTATTCCTTTCTATCAAAGCTGAAAATACTACGCAACATTAAAATAAAAGATACAGATTTCCATCTAGTTCGGAAATGGCTTGTGACTTGATGGGGCGTGGGACGAATGGTACCTATATCTGTACTTATTTGTAAACAAGCTTTTGATAAAGCTTGTCATAAAAAGCAATATTTGCAATATTGTATTATATACAAGATTTTATTATAAACGAATCCGCACTAAAGTGCTTTCCAAGAGAAATCAAATGAGCACAATTGAATTGGTTTTGTTTAAGAGTCCCTATGGCCACCTTCCGACTCCATCATCAGACCAGCGCAACGATTCTATAATATTGTATTGTCATCCGATTTACACGTGCATGCAAATTTTCAGCTTAATCGGTAAAAGGGAAGTAGATCGAAATTAACTTGCCAAATTCTATTACAGACAAACATCAGGACAGGTGAATCTAAATAAAAGCTTGTAAAAAGCGTTTATGGCTAAATAAAGTTATATTACTATTAAAAAAGTTAGTTACACATGAAATGAGCTTGTACTCATTCATGCGTAAGTTACTAAGAACCAGAACGGATGTTATCATAGATATAAAAATAAATATCCACACCACATTCGAGTTTACTAATGCACAAGATAAGAATAGATAAAATAATGTTTGATTTGCGATAACTCACCTGCAACTGCTGGTGCATAAGGAGAGGTTCATTTTTTATTTCTTCGAATATATTTCCCGACAGGTCCAAGATGTCTAGGTGCGGGGTATCCCAGAACAGGTCAGACGGGATGTACCGCAGCCTGTTGTTGCTTAGGTCCAAGTGGACTAAGGTACCCAATCCCGCAAAGGCATGCAAGCCGATCCAGAAGATAAGGTTATAAGAGAGATTTAGTACTTGCAACGACGTGTAACCGATTTCCTGTAAAATTAGTAATTTTCTATGAAATTTCAGCAGATTAAGACTTTATTAATTATTTATAGAGGACTAGCTTTTGCCCGGCTCCGCTCGGTAACAGCTCTATTTTCCAGGATTAACCTTTGTCCTTTCCCGGTATTCAAACTACCATCATACCAAACACGTAAATCAGCTCAGTGGTTGAACAGTGAAGATGTAACAATCAAACAGTTACATTCGCATTTATAAAATTAATACATATTCCTCATAATATTTCTTATCATCGTTTAAAACCAGCAAGGTATTAGCCATGCAGTCGTAGTAGCCTTAAGATATTTTCAAGGTAACGGGTATTAAACTTATAGTGACTTTGAAGTCGGGCATTGCTAACCAAAAATAGTAACAAAAGACACGTATGTGTACCTTAAAACAAAAGTTATCCAACTCCGTAATAGCGTTGTGGCTCAGACTGTAAACTTGCACATCCTTGGGCACTCCCACCTCCACACTGATAATGTTTTGGTCCACGCAAGTCGCCCGGTTCAACCCATTGTCCATATCACAGTCACATGGCTTCGGGCAAAGTTCCCCTTGGACCCATCCAAACACTAACAACACTATATAATATTTCAGCGCCATTTCTTGTAATTTCGCACAATAGCCTCACTCGATATTTGCATTTGCATTGTTGAACAAAAACTTCACTGACTCACGGTTTCCTATAAAATGGAGCATTGGATGATAATGTTCGGATTGATACGAACGCTATCTGCAGTGCGATAAGATAACTACTTGTTTTATATTGAAACGAAAACGAAGTTCTTATCTTTCGATGTAATACGTTGTGATCATCTCGCTGACTCGGTCACCTGGTCTTCGTTATTTTTTTTACGCAGGTTGTCTGGTTACACATTAAAATTTGGGCATATTCACTATCACATCCACTTCCAATCACCTACCTCAAGGTAATAAGAAAATTGATTACTCCTACGGACACTCATTAGTTTTTTAATGTTAAATGCGTATACCTGCAGCCACCGGCCAAACAGTAAAGGATGATACCTCTGACCCTCTATCTTAATATGCTTACTAAAATGATAAAGCAGAACACTTATATAAAATTGTCATATAATTGTTATTAAAATTATACTTATTACTAATAATCACATAAAAAATAAATGCTGGAGATAAAAATAGCCAATTCTTGAAATCACATCACAATATCATCTAACATATCTACACATAAAATAAAGGTGGGATTACAATGATCTGACTGACAGATCATACAATGTCTAATACTTATTTTCACTGAGATTCACTTCAATATTATTACCATAATAGCACCTACAACTAAAGTTCTGCAGCCGTGGGACCGTAACACCTCTTCATGGTGTAGTCAATGCCCATAAGTGCATTCCTAACATCATGCACCGACGAACTGATTGTCTCAAACGAGCTGGCAAGACGATTTACTGCTAGTGCCTGGGAAAACAATACAGTAATTATACGAACGTGCCTACAAGAATGACGTCAACATAATTTGCAATTAAGATTTTTTTTATTTTTTATTTGATTTGACTAGCAAGTAGGGAATGCAATACCGATATCGCGAGATTGCGTGATATTTTTCGAAGAAACTCCTAAAAGACTCGAGATCTCGCTCGAGGTTGAAGAGTTTGGGCGGCAGTAATAACTGATACAATGCGCGAGCGATGCGCTGAATAATGTAGATTAGCTACCTACTGTGTGCGCTAACGCCTAAACTTCTTGAAATTACATTAATACCACAACAGCAAACGTAGATGAACTGCCGCTTTTAATGTTTTTATTCTTTTTACATACAGCCGAGTAGGTAAACAGGTATACGGCCCACCTGTTGGAAAGCGATTACCATAGCATAAGGACGCTTGCAACACCACAAGTAAATCGCGCGTTGCCGACCCTGAAAAAAATCTTTTCACGCGCCCTTTTTGAAGAACTTCAGGCATGTCTCTCGGGAAAATATTGGCTTGAGTTCGTTCCATAACTTTAGCGTACGTGGAAGAAAGTTCCTTTCAAAAAGTACTGTACGCAACCATTTAGGATCCAAGGAGTGGGGATGAACTTCGTATCGATAGCGTGAGGTGCAATGGTAGAAGATGGCAGTGGGCATCATGTCAAACAATTTCTCGGAGCACATTCCATTGTACAAGCGATAACACTAAATTCCAACACTCAGAGAGATGCTTGCGGAGAATTTGAATTTATCATCTGCTGCTACTGAGACGGCTCTTCAAGGAGAATAAGAAGAGAGCATGCAAGTCTTTTTTGCGTGTTTCTTCAAGTTTTTTTTTTTCATAAACTACCCGATTCCTCAAAAATGAAATTTCAAGAAATCCCAATTTATACTGTCGCGCGAGATCTCATATTTTCGATCTCGAATCGAGATTGCATTCGCCATAAGCATGCCTTGAATCTTTACGTTCATATCTTTTAACTATTGGAAAGCGACGTAAAATACCTACACAAATCTGAAGAATGTAAAGACAATGGGTGTTATATCTCATTCACACGCATGCACGCACGATTCTCTTGGTTTCCTTGACATGTAAATGTAAGTATGATAAAAAAGGTAGCTTTAAACAGACTTCTAAAAACAGGGAAGAGGTTACCAATTCGGTTGTTTCATCATCATCATCATCATTCAGGTCTTTTTAGTCTCCACTGCAGGAGCATGACCCTCTCTGTATTACCAGAGCCATACTTGGCCAGAGCAAGTTTGTTCCCATTTAAATTTCATCAAAATCAGTTGAGTAGTTCGATTGAAGTCGGTGTTTTTTTATATAAAATATTATAGAAGATGTTTACCATTCAAGATTGACTAATGCTTCTGTCCATAATATTTTGCCATTTACACCGTGGCTGTGTGGTTTCCGGCAGAGTGGAATAGGAGCACCCCAAGTCTTCCCATGGGTGTCGTAAGAGGCGACTTAGGAAATACACATCACTTATAAAACATCAATGAGGCCTCTCTTACCCGTCTGGCCAGCGAGGAGAGTGTAGGCCAAATCTTCTGTCTGCTCTGGCCAAGTATGGCTTCGTTAGTACAAAGACGGTCATGCTCCTGCAGTGAAGACTAAAAAGACTTGATGATGATGATAATTTTTTGAGATATCGAACTGGTGTTGCTGTCAGCTATAAACAAATAACTCACTTGCACATGCGCCGCGTCTGCAAGTCGTTCCAGGGCTTTGGAGTTGTCAAGCGACGCCTGCGCCACCTGCGACATCGCAGTCGCCTGCTGCCCCATCACATCCACCTACAAACAAGAAGTAATTTAAAAATTCAGGGGTGTTATCCTCACCTGCCTGTCTGACATCGGCTACACGCACCCGGCCTCCCGAGCTGCTACTTGCTTTTCCACCATTCACCCGAGTGGGTAGTATCCCAATACCTTCATTCCCTCCCCAAATCCAACTAATTCCTATCCTTCCCCAGCTTAAAAATGCTTTCGATGGGCAACAGCGTCATAAGCACAAGAAGCTAAAGAAACTGCGCTCGCCAACCCACCTGTCAAACGTGGCAATATTCTTCCATGGAATATAGAATCCTTGGGAGAGGCCTTTTTCCATCAGTTGATTTTTTGTGGCTGTTATGATGATGATGAAGCGCAAATCACACCCGGGATTGTTTAACATGCATGCAGCTTGGCCCTTGCTGAATTTGAAACAGCCAGTCCCGCCACTCTCCCCGTACCTTAGCCCAGTGTCTCTCTCACTTTGACATTGACACCAGCTGGAAAAATTAATGGAGAGTGATAGCTGCTGGAATTTTTGTCCAAGTTGCAGAACCAATAGCTTAACCTTAGGGTTTTGATCTACGTCGAAAGCTCTGGTATACGTTAAACATGCTGAGTTCAGGCCATAGCAGCTGTAACTTCTTTCGGCACAAATGGGGTATGTGCGTTTGTGGTGAAGAAGCCCAAACCATAGAGGATATAATAAAGCAATATGATAGAGGGCATTTACAATCTTACTCAAGATGCTAACTGGCTAAGAAAGCTGAATGTTGACATATAAAATTAATTTAAACCGCCTATTGGATACCGCCATACGATTAAATAAACAAATTAACATTTACGCATGTTATATAGCTAATAATATATAGCTATATAATAGTATTATATTTATAAATAAACAAATACTCATTAAACATGCACTAATGATATAAAATAAATAAAGTACCTATATTTAATTATATTTACTTATATGTATGTATATACAACGTCTAAAAATAATTACTTCATCATCATCGCTAGCTTTCCTCAACCCATTGCCGAGTATAAACCTCTTTTTGTCTGCGCGATTCTTCTCTATCTCTAGCCTTCGTAATCCATTTCCTACTAGAAGTCTACTTTATGTCGTCGACCCACCTAGGGATACCACTCGGTGACAGCCATACACCACACACCACTTCTCTCAGAATTATGAACTCGCAGCACTCTGGCGAGTCATCGGATATCTATGTGTGTAAAGCGTCCTTGCAAGACAGACCTACATGCGCAGAACTAATGTGCCTTTTACACAAGGCCAGTTGCAAAGCCAGGCCAGTAAGCCAGTGATTCATATTGGTTGGTTTGTTTTCATACTGGCTTATTGGTTGGTACTGGCAAACTGGCTTGGCTCAGCTGTTGGCGTCGTGTTACGGCCTATAAAGATGGACTGCGACGCGCTGCCACAGTGGGCTCCCCGCTTTGCCAGCCTCACTCCGCTGAAAATCGCCTGTGCTAAATGCTTTGCAACTACTTAGATGCCCTAAGCTTGGAGAATATCTAGTGTCCGATAAACAATACACATAATAGGCTATAGAGATATTAGCTTTAAAACTTACCAATTTTTCCATCATACCCAGTTGGCGCTCTTCTGCCTCACTAGGGAACATATTAGCATCAAAGTCTTCATCATCTTTGTCAAATATATCATCAAGTGAATCATTATCATCATTACCATTACATGGCTCTTCTTTAACACCTCTCTTTTTTTCTGCAATGAAACAATTTTATTTAATTAATATAAAAAAATGTCCTTTTAGCATACAACAGAAAAAGAAAAGAAAAGCTAGAAACTATTGAGATGATTGCAATGCAGCATTTTTCAAACTGTGTGTCTGTACTCCCGATGGAGTAGGTAATCTATCTGGCAGGCTAAGCTAGAAATGTATGAAAGTTGTTCAGATTCATGGTCTTGATAATTAATTCAATTTCACCTGTATAACAAAAAAAGAAAAAAATAGGCAAATACATATTCACTAGTTTCACTTACTTCCTGCTGGTTTTCCTTCACTTAGCTCCAAAATTTTTAGCTCCAATGCTGAAAGTGACCCTCTTATTTTACCCTTTTCTATTTGTTTTTGTTTTATCATAATACTTCTTCGTTTATCAGACCAAAACTGTAAAGATTGATTTAACATATTATACAATCATCTTTTTTTTTTTTATCTAATAATTTTTTTGAGGTTTCAGTACACTTGGTATCATCTTAAACCAAAACATTCCATACAATTAAAAAAAAATGTTTTTTGTATGTCGCTCTGATACTGTTGCTATATTTATTATTAGAAAGAGAACAAAACAATTTGTTACGGTTCTTAAGTTGACAGATTTTGAAATATTAGTAATAGGCCATGGACTGGGAAGATTTAATGAATCATAGTTTTGACAACTACCTTTATCCAGCCTTTTGTTGACTTGATAGCTCCCTCAATTGAGTTTGCGATGTTGGAAAGTTCTATCCAACGTTTTTTGAATTTCTGGTGGCTAACTCCATAACGCAACTTCCTATATGCCAGGTCTGGATGCTTCTCCATAAACTCCACCATTGCCTTCACCTGGGCTAGGCTTGGACGAGACATCTTAAAATATATGTTTATTATTAGAGTTAAAAATATAATTGAACAAAACTTTTATATTTTCCAAAATGTACTTACATGACCGCTATCTGCGTTTTCTGAATCGATTAAATCAGACATTTTGCACCAAATACGAAAAATTTCTATTATTAATTATTTATATTTCAATACATAAATCATAAATCGTCCTAATAAAAATGTACACAAAAAATCAACGACAAATGACAGATGCGACACTGTCAGTCAATGACTGTCAATGTCACATCACAATCTGCACCGTCAGTGTCATTAATTTGTCATGGTCATAGACAAAACATTTTGTTAAATCTTCATCGTCATCATCATCAGCTTTCCACCTACACTGGGTACCCCACTTCTGGGTATAAGCCCCTTTTTTTCAACGCCATTCCTCTTTATCTCCAGCCATCGCCATCCAGCTATTTACTAAAACGGAATGAATTGGGTTTACTTTCCTCAAAGCTAAAAGACGGCACAGAGCACAGCACAGAGCTTCTTTCGTTTTTTGATGAAAGCAACACTAATTGAATCACACTTGACATTTGATGTGATGATTGTAAAAAACACAAATCATTTTGGTAATATTGGAATAATTTAATGCTGAAAGAAAGACATTAATGTCTTGAATTGAATCTATGCCCGAAATCTAGATTACATTGAAATAAAGTGGTATTATGGGTTTGTTTTAACAAGTAAATAAAGAGTTGTAAGGTGAGCCAAAACGGAACTTTCAGCTGATTGCTGTTTGTTTATCGAGTAATTATAATAGTAAATCGTATTGTATTCTTTCAGCTATGTATTCCTTCGAAGGAGATTTTAGGCGAAAGCCCCAACAGAATTTATCAGGAGCCAGTGCCCAGAGGAAGACGGACAGGGAAGCTTTGATCTTACAATCACAGCAACAAAGGCAAAAAAGAGAGGTTCAAACTTAGCTCAATTTAATTTCAGTGAATAAAACTTCCTTTTCTGTTTCTGTTATCCTCAGATTTCGTAGTTTATAATCATGTTTTTTGTTGTTTATACAGTTTTTTTTTTTGGTATTTAAAAGTGTAATGGATAATGTTTCATTTTCATTAGAAACTATGATGATGATTAATCATTTACACACTGTTTAACGCAATAATCTTGTGTGTAGATTTCCTGGTGAGGTTTTTCTTTATTTATAGCAAGTATAAACTATTGGTTAACAAATACGATATAATTACAGGTCGTTTTGATATTTAAAGTCATAGGTATGATCATTTTAGTTAGAAGAAATATCTTAAGACCTTGTAGTGCTTGCTATTTTAAGGAATAAGAAATGATCAAATAAACACTTTCATGAAATCACATAATCACTTAACGGTTTTATCACATTTATTAAATTATAACATATACATGTAAATTATGCTCATCACAAGAATGCAGGACCTTCAGACACTGAAAGCCAATACTGCGTTCATCCGGAACATAATAAATATTGCAGGCGGTTGTATAGTTCTTATAACACAAAGGAAAAATGTCAACTTAGTCTACCTGCAACCATGAAAACTAAAGTTTCCGCAATGTTAGTAGTAGTTAAAAATCTTATACCTTTAAACAAGCATTGTATATATTATTATATAAATTTATTTCTGTGATCTTGGAAACAGCTCTAACAATTTCTCTGAAATTTGGTATGTGGGGGTTTTCGGGGGTAAACAAACAATCTCAATTACTCTTATCTTTGGAAAAACGCGTATTTTCGATTTCGTTTTTATGTTTTTCTTTCCACTAACTTTTCTTTAAATATTTTCAAGTTTAAATATAATTATTTTAAATATTTATTGTTTTTAGACAACTTTAACCTTTTAAATTTTTTATTGTTTTTAGACAAGTTTAACCCTTTGACCGCAAACTCAAAAAAACATTTTCATAGAAAATGTTTGTCGGTTTTTTCCGACGTTCCCGGTCAAAGGGTTAAAATTTTTTAGTTAATGTTTGACCTGGTTCACCTGGTTCACCTGGTTCCGTGGGCATTTTTCCACACTTAGGCCTCTAATTTGGGCCCATTGTGTGTGAGCTGAAGACGTCTGTTCTCCCAGTCTTCTGCCTTGGGGAGACTGCTCTCTCCCTCATTTTTTTGTTGTTTTACTCGAGCCATCTCAGCTCGTCGAGGAAACGTAGGACTGCAGAGGGTGTGCTGCAGGCCTCGCTCATGGTCCCCGGGTGTCCCAGGAATTCCTTTCTAGTAGATGCTATGCTTGGGCACTCCAGTAGGAGGTGCTTCGCAGTTTCTTCAGCTTGTAGGCAGCCTCTGCAAAGGGGACTGTTAGTGATTCCTATAACAAATAGGTGTTTGTTTAACGAGCAATGCCCGGTAATTACTCCTATAAGGAGTCGTAATTTTACCCTTGGTAGCGCCAGCATGCGTTTTGAGAGCTTGCTGTTTAGGACAGGCAAGGTTTCCCTAGCTTGTCGGCATGTGTCCAGGGTTGACCAGATTCTTTGATGTTCGGCCTTACCTCGGTTACTGATCCATGAACGTACCTGCGCGAATGGTATGGGTACCATTGGTAGTGGGCCGAATGGAATCATATTCGACCCCCTCCTTGCAAGTTCGTCCGCTGCATCGTTCCCGAGTGAGTTAAGCGCCAATTAGACCATCCAGAATTCAGGATCCGGAATTCAGTCAACGGATAGTCAACGGACAGTTTAATCGCCGATCCGTTGTCAGGACAGAATGGCTTCCGACGTCCTTATCGGAAGCATAACGGAAGCGTAAAGTGAAACCATCCGGAATTCAGGATCGCCGCATGAGAGGGACGCCGCTATACGTTAGAAACGAAACGATAATATCTCCAATCGCGTCGCACGTATAGCGGCGTCCCTGTCACGCATTCAGGATGGCCAACGGATGGCTCTGTCAGGACGCGCAGTCTCCGTTCAGGACACGTTCTGGACGGTGTAATCAGGAGCTCTGACGACTGAATTTCTTGTCCTTATCGGATGCTAAATTCCGGATCCTAGATTCAGGATGGTATAATAGTCGCTTTACTGTGGCCTTTTATCCACTGTAAGGTAACTGTGTTATACTTACAGAGTTCGTTCAATGCGATGTGGCATTCGAGGATGAGCGCAGAGTCAATCAAAGGGTTTCTTAGAGCATGGAGTACTGCTGCGCTGTCTGATAGGATGCGAATGTTTAGTTGCGTTACCTTCATCCTGTTGATATGTGCAGCGGCATGAGTAATGGCTACGCATTCTGCTTGGAAGATGGAGTTATCCCTACCCAGAGCCGTTGCATAGTTTATGTTGAGGTCATGAGAGAAGACTCCTGCTCCTACTCCTTTACTCGTTTTGGAGCCGTCGGTGTAAACTCTCATTTCTCTGATGCCTGAGCTGTCAGATTTTCCCTCATGTAACTGAATCTTGTATTTCTTGTCGAAGACAAATTGTTTCTTAATTCTGTCATTTATAGCTCCCATCATTAGGGATGATTCCATCGCTCTTGCCAGAATTTGTGTGTGGGGTGCCTCAGAGTTGCTTTTCCAAGTACCCATTGTCTTTAGTCTTATGGATGCAATCTCCGCTTCTTGTTGTATGTGTAAGTGGAGTGGTTTGATGTCGAGTATCGCTTCCAGGGCTGCTGTAGGTGTAGTGCTCATGCCTCCACCAATGGCCATACAGGCTGTGCGTTGGAAGCGCTGTAGTTTGTCTTGTACTGTTTTTAAAGTGGTTCTTTTCCACCAGACAATTGCTCCATATGTGAGCGCTGGTCTTATAACCATCGTATAAAGCCATTTCATTATTTTTGGTGTGAGACCCCAGTTTTTGCCTACCATCTTACGGCAGTGCCATAATGATATGCAGGATTTCTATATTTTGTTTTCTAGATGACTATTCCAGCTTAGTTTGCTGTCTATGATGACTCCCAGGTATTTAACCTCTGGTGACAGTTTTAGTGTGGTGCCAAATAGTTTTGGTGGGGTATAGTTACCTAGTTGTCGTTTTTTTGTGAACATTACCAATTCGGTTTTATTGGCGTTTACTGTTAATTCGTTTTTTCTACACCATACTTCTACAATCTTTAGTGCACCTCTGGTGAGGTTGCAGGCTGTATCTGCAGTTTTCCCTGGGATAAGTATCGCCAGGTCATCTGCGTAGCCGATTGTGAAGAAGTTGTTGTTGTTTAGGGTTGTTAGAAGTTCATCTACAACCAGACTCCACAGGATTGGTGATAGAACACCCCCTTGCGGGCAACCTCTTGTAGCTATTACTTTTGTTGTGTCCTGTATTGTTAGTTGTATTTTCCTTTGTTTCAGCATATTACGGATCCAGTCTGTAATGGTGTCCGGAGTGCCGTGTCTAGATAGGGCTTCGCATATGCTGTTGAAATTTGTCTTGTCGAAGGCTCCTTCGATATCTATGAAGGTTCCTAAGCAAAGATCCTTGTTATGTATCGATTTTTCCGCTATGCTTACTACTTCATGTAGTGCTGACTCGGTTGACTTTCCCACACTGTAGGCATGTTGCCTCGGGTGGATGGGGTTTTTTGCGATGATTTTATCTCTAATAAATCTATCGCATAGTCTCTCCTGGGTTTTCAGCAGGAATGAAGATAGACTTATTGGTCTGAAGGATTTGGCGTCAGTGTAGTCCGTTTTTCCTGGTTTGGGAATGAAGACTACTTTAACTTCTCGCCATTGTTCAGGTATGTATCTATGCGCTAAGCAGGCTGTTATCAGGTTTGTTAGGTGTGTCTTCACCCCATTTAAGTAGGCCTGGGAAGATTCCGTCCGGGCCAGGAGCTTTGAATGGTTGGAAGCTATTGATTGCCCATTTAACTCTGTCTTCTGTTATTACTGCTTTCGCTGTTTGCCAGTCTATTTCACTTGTAGGTCGTCTTACTGTTTCACCTGGGCTGTTTGTTTCTGATGTGATTTCTATGCAGCCTGGGAAATGCGTGTTCAGTAAGATCTCGTTAATTTCTGCCTCCGTTGCAGTGTAAGTCCCGTCTTGTTTTTTAAGAGTTCCAATAGTTTTTTGGCTGTTGTCCCCGCTTAGTACTTTTCTAATTCTTGAGGCTTCGGCGGTAGATTGTATGTTTGAACAGTATTTACACCAGGACCTTATTCTTCTTTTATAATTTGCCCTGGCCCTGTTGTAGTTGTCCCAATCGTAGTCACTTCTGGTGTTCATTGCTCTATTAAAGAGTCTGCCAACTTGACCCTTTCTACGTGCTAGTTCAGGGCCCCATATACCTTTGTCATTTTTTTTGCCGCAGGTAGGGACACTTAAGGGGCATGAATGATGGAAGCTCTCTATTAAGGCGTTTGATATTGTTTTTGCATACTTTTCGACTTCTGTGCAGTTATTTAGGTCTGTTATATCCCGCGCAGTCCCGAGACTCTCCTCTAGGCTCTTTTTGTAAGCTTGCCTGTCTGTTTTTCTGGGGTTCCTGCGTGGAGTAGGTATAGCAATTTCATGGTCGATTACGTACCTGATCCATCTGTGATCGGAGCCCGAGTAGTCATCGGATACCTGCCACTGATGGATGAGTTCTGCGACTCCGCTAGTTGCCAGTGTTAGGTCTATGATTGTCTGGCTACGCCTTGTTACAAAAGTGGGTTTGTTACCTCTGTTTATGATGTTAAGGTCGGTCTGGAACAGGTAGTTTACTAGCTCAATACCTCTGTCATTTGATTCTGCCATACCCCACAGAGGATGGTGGGCGTTGGCATCGACCGAGATGATAAGTTCAAGGTTATTGAGTGCACAGTGGCTTACCAGTTCCATCATTGTTTCTGTCGGAATCGCCATGTCCGAAGGAAGGTACACGGAGGCGATCACTGTATCTGTTATTAATTTGTTTTTATTTTTGTTCCCGGAGATTTTCACGGCTACTTGGTCTCTGGAAAACAAATGTGTTAGTGGCATTGCTGCGAAATTGGGGGGTAAGTAGATACAGCTTCTCGGATGAGCCGAGGTTTGGTCGTATATGAGCTTACCTCCTAGGTTGTTTAGGCCGCTTATCTTGTTTGTTTTGTTGATCCACGGCTCCTGGATCAACGCTATTTTGTTTTTGACCTTCAGCTCGCTCCACAGGTTAGCCGTTGCGGTCTGGCTGTGCTGAAGGTTGATCTGACCCCGTGTCGACAAGGGAGTCATTGGAGCGGTCCTCCTCGCTCTCTTCACTCCCCCCTCGGTCTCTGCCAGCTAGTTGTGACGCCACTGTAGCAGCTACGCTAGTGGACGTCTTGCCTGGCGTAGGTGTAGGGCTGGTCGCTCTTGATGCAGAGGGTTTCGGGGGGTTGATTTTTACGCCTGACGGTCCAGCCACTTGCTCGTCAGGGGTTGTTCTTGTGGTCTCTATGTGGACCGCGTTTTCCTTACCTTTTGGTTCGGCGTTGTTGGTCTGGTCCGAGACGGTGTCCTCTGTCTCTGCCAGTTGTTTTTGAGTCTCAGGATCGGGCTCCTTTTCCGTTTCCGTTTGCAGGCGCTTTAGGTACACCGATCCGAGACTGAATGAAAGGCAGCGTCCTTGGTCGATAATCATCGGCAGGATGTCGTCGGGAACACCTACCGTGACATACGTACCAGCGTCCTGTTTCGAGGCGGTGTAAAGACTCCACCTGTCGACCCCTGCCCAGGGATTCATACGGTGCAGCATGGTGTGTAGCTGCTCCATCGTTCCGTTTCGGGCAGGCAGAAATATGCCGCATTTTGTCTTCTTCACCAAGTCATTCTGAAGAATGACTTGCAGCGGCGTTTTTGAAGCCGTGGTGGTGATTTTTGCCACCGCGTTCTCGAGCCATGCTCTTGTTTCCTCATCCCTGCATAGGAGTTTAAGCACGCCATCTACGATGACGGGCTTACCCCCGAATGCCGGGATGACGGTGTTGTTGGGGTCAAGAACGTGGTCCATCAGCATGTCTTCCACCTCGGCCTGTATCTGTTCCAGGTCCTTCTGGAGTAGGTCCGAACCGTCTTCCGTGGTGATGGCCACGTGGAGGTCGGTGATGATGGCTCCAGCGTATGTTGTGCCGGGTCTTCGTTTTGACGAGTCCAGCTTGACGCGTTTGGGTTCACCTCTCGGTGAGACTGTGTCGTCCAAGCGCGTTCTTTTGGAGCGTTGTCCGGCAGAAGACTGCGGGATATTTGGCGGCGGCTTATTAAGCGGCGGCCTGTCATTCGGCTGATGCCGTTGTTTTTTGCCCGAGGCAGGTCGGCGATCCTGGTACCCAGTATTCGTCCTCTCTGCCCTACGGGTGTAGTTCGGACCGCTCGGCACGGCCTTTCCTCGCTCTTCCTCGGACATCCTTCGTCTGGCAGGTCCCCTTTCGGTTTCCTGACCAGATTTCGGAGCTTCGGAGTTGCTCGGTCCAGCGGTGGAGGGGTCGGAAAGATGTTGTTGTTCGCGGGCATATCTTTCACTCGTCCTTGAACTTCCCTGTTCCAGGTCGGCTCTTGGTTGAGGTCTGATAGCCGGCTGTTGTAGGCGCCTCACAAAGTCGCGGTATCTCTCGTCGCGACGACGCGAATGCATCGGGAGATGATGTTGTTGCCCCTTGCGGGGTTGATCAACATATTTTTGATTCCGGTTATCCCGGGCCCTATCGGACATCTGGGCACCTGCCAGATGTGTAGGTTGCAGTCGGGATCGGTTTTTACCCTTTCCTTTCCGCTTCCATGACACCTCCTGCCAGGTATCCAGGAGGATGGCGGAGCTGCTATTGCTCGGCCTTTCCTCGCGGGATGTTTTTTCCCCTGTTTGGGGTTGAAAATGCTCGGCACCCTGGTTTTCAGAGGCGGAGTCTTTGTTATGGGGGTTTTTCTGCTGTTTAGGATCCATGCAGTGTTGTTTTTTATTTCATCCCTCAGGTTCATCCACCCACCACGGAGCCCACAGTTGGGGGTGCAACCTAGTATTGTCACCAGAGATACCCTCGGGATATAGCACCCCAGGGAAGTCAGCCAAGCGAACCGGGAAGGCGCTAAGTAGACATGACCCAGAAAAAAGCCATGACACCGAGCACCACCGGTTGCTGGTCGATCTTGCCCAGGACACTCGCTTGACGGCCATCTGACTGGGCGTCGCAGCCGATTGATCCGGATTAGCTACTTCACGGACCTCCCGTGTTAGATCAATCCAGGGCCAAAGTAGTGTGTTGCCTCAGCGGGGTTTATAAAACACCCTACCCTGCATCGGCTCAACTACCAGGATCCCCTTCTCGACCATTACGGGTCCCCACGCACGGCACAAACACGTGGGTGGACACCCTCCCTCCCGCTAGGCAACTGCCTATCATTGAGTTGCCCAGCCCGCGGTATCTTGTCCACTTAGTACCGCAGCGGATAATTGGTAAGGATGTTTGGAGAGGAATGAGGACTAGGGGTTGGCTGGGTTATGGGATGAGGATAGATTTTCGACTGGTGATTTCAGTTATATCTGTTTCTGAGGGAACCAGACCAATAACAGGCAGCAACCGCGGGAAGGAGAATCCCCAGACTTGACATGGCTCTCAATGCGACTGTTGCGCTCCTGCCATATCCTTTCGCCAGATTGCACATTGGGATAGATGTGCAAAATGAGGTTCCTTGGACTATATTACCACATGGGAACTTTACATACAGACCCTGAAACCTCGCCCAATGTTTGACATAACAATATATATTTCTCATAAATATAGATTATCTTAACACTTAAATACCACCATATTACAATAAACAGTAATAAACGAGCGAAGCTAGGTCGCCCAGGTACTATTATAATAAATGCAATAAAACCATATTACGATTTAATTTAAATGTGTTATAATCGCGAAAACATTAGAAACCACTGTTTCAATTAACTGCAAGTGTGGTTATTGTTGTGGTTATTTTAGGTGTGTAAGTAACCAAGACAGGTTTAAGATTTTTCAAGCTGGGTGAAGGCATCTGACATAGCTTGTGGTGTTGTGTAATATTTATTTTCACTTATATGAAAATGTAGAAATGTCAATAACCAAATTAAGCCTGATATTCCTAGGAATTCCGAAGGCGGCTCAATAGTACTATTAAGATCCAAGCGTATGTGCGAAGCTACCTCGCCAGGAAGCACTGTAAGCAGCATGAGCGAGAGCTGTTTGACAGCATGTTTCCTGGAGCCAGTGCTGATAACCAAGTGTTGATGACAGCTTTAATTGCTAAACTACTATTTTTCTATGATGACAAACAGGATTTTTCTAGATTGGTAATGTAACATATTTCTTATTTTATTCAAATGTAACTGCTGCTTGGCTTAGTGGTTATACACTCTCTGTTGCTCTCGTTTAAATTAACATTATTTCAAATGGTTCATGGCATTGCTGGGTTTTTATATGTATATTTAGTATTTATACATTTATAGCCATAGAAAATAAGTTAGGTATATTTCTTTATCATATATAAATATCTTCATTATCATCAGGTCTTTTTAGTCTCCGCTACAGGAACAGGACCCCCTCTGTACTACCAGAGCCATACTTACCCAATATCTTCACTTGATATAATGTACTTATTTATTTTCATTATACTGTTGTAGTTTCATTATCTCTTATTTATAAATAAATGATTAACAGGTGGCAGTCTCCCAGTTATTATTAAAACAATGGAAGAAACTGTTCAAAAGTGGTGGCTCTTGTGTTCAAATCAGGAGGATACTGGCATTGCATTTAAGGTTATTGAAAAAAGAGTCAGAGGTGAGTAAAAACAATTAATCAGAGGTTAGTGCAACACTATACTTTGTTGAATACCTGCCCAGAGCCAGAGAGTTTAATTTCTTGAAAAAGCTATGTTCTTCAGAGTGGAGATAGCTAATGGGAATAAACAATGTAGCCTTACTTTTGTTTCTTATGTTTTGTCAGATAGATCCTATCAAATCAGTTAGTAGATTTATTTTATAGTTTACTTTACATAATGATCTTATTCTATTTTTTGATCTCAGGTCCCTCTTGCTGTTCCTCTGAGAATGTTTGAGGTGTTCACATCACTGACTTCTGCAGAAACAACAATGACTTGTGATGAAGCTTTAAATGCCATTGGCAACACATTTCTTTATCTTGTTAAAAGAGGTAAACTTTTTTATAATGTAATGTAAATATGGTTTAACATGACTTTAGATATGGACTGAACAACTTACTTATTTTCACAGCTTGTAATCTTTGACATTGTAGTCTCATCTTACGTAAAACAACCCCTTTCTGTGGATTATGTTCCTGTACTTTGGCTAATACAATTGTTACTTTCATGCTCTTCATATGCTATATATGATACCCTTTGCGCTCTCAGTTTTCGCTTTTGAAAGCTTATATTTGTTAGTTTGTTGTCGCTTCTTCTGCGCTCTGCTCTGGAAGCGACACTAAACCTAGCTATAAGCAAATTCTTAACATCAAGAATTTTCTGTTGTGAAATTAAATATGACAATTAATAAGTGCTCAAATAATAGGTTTCATATATTATATTAAATAAACGATTAGATCTTGATTCTCGAAACGTGAAATTTTAAATTATGAAATAATTTCAGGCTATTTTAAGGACTTGTGTGAACTGTTGTGTCAGAAGACGCCACCCCTGTATGGGCCGTCGCCTAACCCACCTACTCCTCTAAGTGGAGCCCTACTAGACCTAATTCAAAGACCTGTAAACCTAGCTACACATGTCAACTTGCCTGGATATGAGTAAGTTTGTTTTAAACTAAAAACAATATAATAAAAACCTTTATATATTGTAATATGGACTTTATTGGCTTCCTAAATAGATCCGGTTAATAATGCACAGAAAACATGCTTTGTGGTGTTTAATTAACATTTCGACATTGATCAAAATCCAAAACTAAGGAAGTGTAAAAACTTAATTTAAAATATTTAATGCCTTTGTTTCAGTGACACCATAATGTCTGAATTCACTTCAGCATTCCTATGCAATCCCTATCCAGAGCCTGTGGAGATGTACATAATACCTTCTCTTTCTGACTGCTCAAACAAGAAGTTTCCATTCCTATGTCTTATCCAGTGCTTGCGGGACAAAGAAAAGTTTGTTAGTAAAATGGTAGTAAATGATTCCTGGTTACTGCATTCTGTACTGGTGCTGGAACCACCAAACTGTGGTAAGGGTACACATATAATTTAATTAATCTAATTTTACGCAAGTTCTTTTCTAACATTCCCATGATGATATGGATTAGAAGGGGAAATGGATGCTCACTCACTTGCTTAAATATTTGTAGAAACCTTTGTCCCTTCTTCTGTAGAAATGTTATAATAGCACTTATCGTAATTTCATAAAAATATGTTATTATTGAAAAAGGAAACAATCCAATGGTTTTACTATTTCAGTTAACGATATACGGAATATGGACAACACAAGACTGTCAAACAATCCTATCGTATTAGACTACCTTAAAGTAATAGCTAAATTAACTGTAAATGTATGTAACAAACAAATAACATATGAGTACGAAGATTCTCTGTACAGCCAAGAAACGGCTGCGGATAAGGATGATGATAGCGACAGTGAAACAGAGGTGAATCCTACTTCTGTGCGGGAGCAAACCTTGCTGACTCGTTGTATAGAGCTGATCAATGAACCAGATCGGGTGGTGATGGTCACTTGTACGCAGATAACAGAGATTGACCTTAGCGATGAGTTTTTAGACTGTGTATCTGAAATATGCCATAATTTGTTGCTCAGTCACAGGATGGCATTACATAAGTACAGGTGAGATTAATTTTCATGTTTATTTAAAACAGACAAAAAGTATAGCATTTTAATTAACAGGTTGTATAGCATAACATATGCTTATTTTTGGACTCTGTATGATGGAGGAATATTAACATAGTTTATGTGAAATATTTTGCATTGGTTTGTTCATTAATAAAAGTAGAATACGCGGCTCAATGGGCGTCCGCAGAGATAAATGTTAGATTTTTGCCCTACCTACAAATCTCATGTAAACTCATAAAACCCATGAAACCTTGATCTCAAATATATTTCCAGACTATTATACACGCTAGCATTCAAGCCCATATTCCTGCGTGGTCTATGGCGCTGGCTGAGCAGTATGAGCCACGAGTCGTCTTTCGGCGGCTCGGCGACGCCGCTACTCGCCGCGCTGTCTCGAGGGCTGGGCGCAGACTCCGCCGTGTTGGGCTTGCACCGTCTGTTGGCGCCCTTAGCAGTGTTCTGTGCGTTGTTCTCGCTGTTGATTGGTACATTGCACGATACGGAGTTCTGTCGAGATCCTGAGGATGATGAAAGTATGAGCTGTAAGTAATTTTATTGTACTAATTTTTACCAGGCTATTGATTCGGAAATTCATCTAAAATTTGCTTTAAAAACCATCCACGTACAACTGTTTTGACGTTTAAACATAGACAAACGCATACCTTGTATGCGTTTGTCTATGTTTAACGCAGCAGGTAGAGTATGACCGGGTAAGACCAGCCGGCTTATTTGCTAACTTTTGACAACTACGGTGTACAATGTTTTGATCGTCACCAAATACATTGCGGTTTTCGTATGATTATGACTATTTTTGTTTAAGATATACACCGGGAATTTAAACCCCCTAGTTATATTGAAATCTGGGACACAGAATCCCTAGTAGAATACAGAATTGCAAGAAAAAAAGGTAAAAACGAAAAAAAATTACCTTCCATAGAAATTCGTCCGGCTGATCGGCGACTTTGTATGGGAAGCCTAATTTTTATTTTCGTATTTTAAATTTTTTTTCTTGCTATACTATATTCCATTAGGAATTCTGATTCCGAGATTCCAATATAGCTAGGAGTTTCAAATACACGTTGTATAAACCGTAACGGACGTTGAAGTGACCATAAATGCACAATAGTTGTCAAATAGGCCGGCAGAGGTTTTAGACGCACAAATACAGCTTTTCTATTTGTGTGTGTAATGTTTGACTCTAACTTTCGTAATAAGAAAATATTCCGGACAGTATCAATCTGTTTGTTTCAGTGGGTACAGTATCATCAAACTCATCAAGCGCAGGCGCGGGGCGCGTGCACGCGTTCTCATTCTCGGAACTGGGCGGTCTGTGCCGAACCCTGCGCCACGTGTGCTTGGGACTTGTGGAGTTGGCCTACCCCGATACGCGGCCGCCCGTCGCGCCGTCCTACCGTGACGCCGTCACGCCAGGCACGCATATAGAACTGACGGGCAACAACCACACGCCCGCATGGTCGCATCTCTTCAAGGTTTGTACTCTACAGTGTGCTAAAGGGACGATGCGGTGACATAATACATAACATATAAAATTTATTATATAGGTACGAAGAAGTTGTGTACCTAGTGTGGCAAGACTCGCCATCAAGTATTGCAATTTAGTCGCCGTTTAGAGTAAAAACTAAGTCGTCAACGTAACATTATTAAAACTAACGCTAGATATCATTTTTTTACTCAACAAAATGTTTTCACTCACGTATTTTTAGTCTGAAAAATGCCGCGTCTGGTCGTCCTTGACACTCGCCATGAAGATGGCTTACTGACTAGGCTGAAACTGTTGGCATTTTTTCGACTAAAAATACATGAATGATACGTCAACATATGTCCGTGGCGATCCAAATTAGGTGTGTAGCCCATAAGGTTTGTCATTTAGATTCTCGCTTAATATTTTAGAAAATACGATAACTTACGCTAAATAAATTCATTATAAAAACACGGTTTTACTCACGTTTATTTAGTCGGAATCGTAGACTAGTAGCAACAAACCACTGTTACGAAGAATATCATCAGGACGAGTGTTTGGGCGACACGGCGGTGTCAGACGTTCACCCCCAACACTCGTCCTAATGATGGTCTTGGTAACAGACAGAAGCTGGTCGGCTATTATTAAGTTTAAAAATGTCGTTTGGTGTCAGGTGTGTACGCAGCTGCTGCGGCTGCTGTACGCGCGCGACAGCCGGCTGCAGTTCTGCGGCGCGGACAGCTGGCCGGCGCCGGGCGCCGTGCCCGAGGGCGCGGCCGCCGTGCTGCTGGTGGCGGGCACGGCACACCGCCCCAACCCGCGACAGCTGCGCCGCCCGCCCGCGCTCTCCGCCGCCATGGCGCTCGACACCGGTCAGTTCTACACCAAGCCAAATACATGGTGAAGTTTTGAGCGTTTTGGACCCTTAAAGGGGTAACTCAGACCATCAATAAGAAAAACGTTGGACCAATGCTGGGAACTAAAAAAAATTTGTGATTTCCATACAAACGAGTCCCGCCGCCCGGCCAGTTTATATGGGAACGTCGAATTTTTTTTTTTTAGTTTCCAGCATTGTTCATATAGAAAAAGTTGTTCATTTGATGATGGTCTGAGTCACCTACCGATAAAAATTTCACCATGTATACACAAGCGAAAAAAAAGTCACTTAAGCATCATCATCATAACAGCGGGAGTTCTTGGCGGGAATTTCGGCGGACTGCACGGCTTTTGTTTTGGATTGTTTTGCAAATTGCTTCTAGTGGACTTTATAATGTGAAATCGGTGTAATTTGGTGTTATAAATGCCCATGTTTATGAACAATGTGTGGAATAACTAAAATAAAGTGGCATGGTGCGGCTGTAGTGAGATTTACATAGTGGGCTGATGGTCGTTCGCCTTACTGCTACTGCGTCTATGATTAAACCAGTGGATTCGTGGGAATTATCGCCAGGGGCTCCATTGAATCAACAAATTGAATAACACCACCATTTCGTTGATAACTCGCAGAAAAATGAAGGGCTAAAAGGCATAGAAAGCCAAATGCCGTAAAATAAATATGAAAAAAAATATCATAGAAGCCGTAAAAAGTTCACTGCTGGACAAAGGCCTATCCCAAGAATACTTCGTTCCATGGGTGGTTATTGCCATACCAACCACGGCTGGTAGACTTCTTATGCTTTCGACCACTTCCGACGCTGCAGCCCATCGGAATTATTTTTAAGCTGGGGAAGGATAGATTTGTTGAGCCTAAGAAGCTAATGAAGGTATTTATTTATTTAAACTTTATTGCACAGTTATAAAACAAAGTACAAAAGTCTCTCAGTTAAACTTTTAGACCAAACAGAGTTTAAATAGGGTGTTACGATAAAGTTACAAACATTTATTTACTATTTTGACCGTCAAATGGTTTATATCAATTCTTAACAGACTTTCAAAAAGGGGTTGGTTGTAATTAATTATAAACGATATAGCATTAAAACTACTAATGTGTTTATTTGCAGAAGAAGGCCCGCCACTCACAATAAAAGAACTGAGAACAGTTACAATCCTGCGGGAAATTCCGTTTGTCGTACCGTTTTCCACTAGAGTTTTAATATTCCAAGGACTGCTTATTAGGTTTGTACATTTATTTATTATACTAAAATCACAAAAATATATTTTTGCCGTTAAGATTTGATCATTTTGGCATCCCTATATTCGTATATACTTACTGGCCCATCGTAATCAATTCCAATGTTTAGAAACGGGCATTTCAGAACCACTGTTTCGACAGGTTACCTCTGAATGTATAAGGTGACAGTACACTGATATGAACGCTTTACTTACTTTATTTATAATCTACTTCACAGTATCGTTTACATGTAAATTTTTTCAGGGAAAAACTCGACCACTGGTATGAAATGAGTAACTTCAACGAAGGTCCCTCAATAAGTATCAGCGTTCGGCGCACGCATTTATATGAAGATGCATTTGACAAACTTAGTCCTAGTAATGGTTAGTATGAATTTCACTTTTACGTATTTATAATGCACGAATATTTACAGATAAATTTTCGTGATCTTTGTGGTGAATTTACGGTACAGCACTACCAGTTTTTTTTGGTGCTAGAGACGCCTCCTTAAGATCCCGTGGACGGCGTTTCGCACAAATGCCTCCATCCTCAAAGAGCTTGACATAAAGAACCGGCTTACTTCAACTGTGAAGCTGCGTATACTCAAGTTCTTTGGCCATATCACACGAAATGAAAACTCGATGGAGAGACTGGTCGTTCAAGGACAGAATTGAAAAAGCTACCGAGTCAACCATGGTCCAATGTACACGAAACGTAATAAATCGAAAGAAATGGAAGTACATCGCGGAGAGCGCAATCCTCAAAAAAGCACACCCACCAAACACCTCTCCATGTACCACGTCTGCGCAACCACGACCACTCTGACAAGAGTGAACGGCTTTTTTTTTTATTTGAACGGACTATGTAGCTAGCTCCAAGTGAGCTTTCGCTACTTCACCGGGCGTTAGTGAACGTCTAAGAAGACTACCACTTTTATAAGTCGCATCGGCTTTGTTCTGTGGCGCAGAAAAGCACAACCTACCGCCGAATCAAACCGAATGAAAATATCAGTGATATAACGGAACTTATAACTACTACATAAGATTTGAAATCCAATAACAACAGGACTCGTGCTGTCTTGCTCATAATACTCGTGCGGCGTGGTGCCCCAGCGAACTCCAGACATGGCGCGAACGCATCAGCCAATAGCAGACTGATATTTTCGCGCCATGCAAAAATTTGATTTCTGCGCAGGTACATCGGTGTATGTATACCTTGTAAAAGTGGTAGTACTGTAATTTAACTGTACAAATCAAACATTAACGTCGTATATTTCAGAACCAGACATGAAGTTAAAACTCCGTGTGCAGTTAATAAACCAAGCTGGCGCAGAAGAAGCCGGTGTAGACGGCGGAGGACTGTTTCGGGAGTTTTTATCCGAACTTCTCAAGTAAGTATTGTGTGTCACTTTGCAATAAAAAGTAACTGATGAAGGATGATTTTCACGACTTTTTAAAAATCAAACTACTAATATAAAATTCATAGATTTTGCATGTAAATTAATGTTTGGATTTCTGAAACGGTGTTTTTTTTTCACATTTCAGATCTGCATTCGATCCTAACCGGGGTTTGTTTAGGCTTACAAAAGACAATATGTTATACCCGAATCCTGGTGTCAACCTTTTGTATGATGACTTCACGATGCATTACTACTTCGTAGGCAGAATGTTAGGGAAGGTAAAGGCTTTTATACTTATTATCCCTTGTTTTGTTTGTTTTTCATGTCTGTAAGTGGCCAACGCTGGTGTCAAATTTAAAGGCATCTGACAGACATCTGATCTAGCTAAACAGCTGCCATCAATGATGACAGCCGGGACTAACCTCTTAACGTGCCTTCCGAAGCACGGAGGAGATCGAGATATTTTTATGCCACTTGGGGTCACCCATCCTAGTAGGGAATCCCTTCAATAGTACCCAATATCAGGTACACTCTGATGCAAACTTTTCAGCGCCTTGGAACATCGTGCGAGTCGATGTGCAGTACACAATTTTAGGTATCAGCGGGGTAAAGCGAGAGCGGGCGATGCATCCCCCGCGCGCTCTTCCCATCTCCCCGACTTCATCATAGCAAGTTTGTGAGTTACGTCCGTGTAGTGCACACGCATGTTCCTAATATGCGGTCATAGCTAATATCCGAGCCGCCATTAAGATTGCATTAGAGGGTACTACAAAAAAATTGCTTATCCAGAAAAAACTAAACATGTACGCCATTTATTCCGTGATATTTGCATTGTAAATTTATCTCTTCGACTTTAGGACCATAAAGAGACTAAATGTTATATTCCATTGGTCAACATCGTATTAATTTATAGTGAAAAGCCGTTCGCCATTATAATTTAAAAAAACACGTCTTATATGTTCGGGTGGGTTGGAAAACCGTTATGAAATATTCTAGATGTGTTTTCAGTTTAAAGTGTTATATTGATTTTTATTTCCAGGCCTTGTACGAAAACCTACTAGTAGAACTGCCGTTAGCGGAGTTCTTCCTCAGCAAGTTATGTTCGACACGAGAGCCCGATGTCCACGCATTAGCTTCATTAGACCCTGCGTTGTATCGCGGGTTGCTTATGTTGAAAGCTCATCGAAGGCAGGACGTGCCGGACTTAGGGCTTGACTTCACGGTTGTAAGCGACGAGCTTGGAGAACAAAGGGTAACCAATATCAATGACAATATAATACTAACATATAGACTGTCAAACTCACAAAAATAGCCCAACTTAAGGCCTGTAAGGCCGTCAAAAGCAGCAGGCCGGTTGCCGGCAGGTTGTGGTAGTTAGTTCCACTAACTGCCGCTATGGGAGGCGGAGAGGGCGCTGCGGTGCAATAGTTACAAACTTTTTACCCGTCACTAGATGGCGTTAGCCTAAGCTTGGTAAAACCAAGTAAAATTTAAAGATATTGTTTTAATATAAACCATATATATATTTTGATCTCAAACAAGATATTTCTCGTGAACACTAATTTAATTTTCTCATAATATGTTGGATACATAGTTGTGAATAAACCTATGGCGCCATCTATGTGATGAGACTGACAAAAATCGTACGCAATAGGCATTGGGACCACGTGCCAATATTAACATAGCCTACTATCATACTAGTTACCTGCTTGAACAAGTTGTGCAATATGTTTGATCAATTGTTACAGATAGATGAATTAAAGCCTGGTGGTGCCAACATTCCCGTCACAGCTGAAAACAGAATAGAATACATACATTTAGTCGCCGATTATAAATTAAACAGGTAAAGTCATCGATTATATTATCTCTAGTATCTTGAATCGACAGCTCCGTGGCGCAGTGGTTAACACGCCAGCCTGCGACACGAAGGTGCCCGGGCTCGATCCCCGGTCAGTTCAAGATGGAAAATGATCTTTTTCAGATTGGCCTGAGTTTTGGATGTTTATCTATATAATGTACTAGCTGCCCCGGCGAACTTCGTTTCGCCATAAGTTAAAAACTATCTATCCTATCTCTCAAGTTGGATCGAACTGCACATGGTGTGCGAATTTTATTATAATCGGTTAAGTGGTTTAGGAGTCCATTGAGGACAAACATTGTGACACGAGATTTATATATATTAAGATAGCTGCCCCGGCGAACTTCGTTTCGCCATAAGTTAAAAACTATCCTATCTCTCAAGTTGGATCGAACTGCGCATGGTGTGCGAATTTTATTATAATCGGTTAAGTGGTTTAGGAGTTCATTGAGGACAAACATTGTGACACGAGATTTATATATATTAAGATATGTGATAAAATATAGTATCGTTGAGTTAGTATCCCATAACACAAGTCTCAAACTTTGGGGCTAGCTCAATCTGTGTGATTTGTCCGTATATTATTTACTAGCTTTCGCCCGCGGCTCCGCCCGCGTTAATGTCGATCCCTCGGGAATAGTACTTTTTCCCGGGATAAAAGCCTATGTCTTTCTCCGTACTCCAGAGAACTTGTATGCAAAATTTCATGATGATCGGCTCAGTAGTTATGGTGTGAAAGCGTAACAAACAAACAAACAAACAAACTCACTTTCGCATTTATAATATTAGTTAGGATAAGGATTATTACAGGAAACAAATATCGTTGAAAATGGTCCTAATATTATTTCTTCCTTCCAGACAAATAAGGTTACAATGCAACGCGTTCAAGCGCGGTCTAACGTCAGTAGTGAACGCAGAGTGGCTGCGTATGTTCTCGTGTCGAGAGTTGCAGTTGCTCATCTCAGGCGCAGAGGTGGCCATTGACCTCGAGGACCTTAGGAGACACACACAGTACACAGGTCAGTGATGTGTTAATTTGAATTTATTGTCTAACAGCAAAAACCTATTTTCCTACTTGCTCGTACTTAGGTTTGAGTATGCTACTACAATGTATCTCAACTGCTATTTTATCGGCATTGTATTTTTCTTTTCATATAGTCCGAGAACGATTGTTATCGAGTGGAGTTCAGCCATTCGATATGAATAACTTTTCCAATGAAACCAAGGCTGGGACCTAAAAAATTTTTTGACGTTCCCATCCAAAATTGATTGGTCGCCCGAACATTTTTCTTTGGAAATGTCCATTTTTTTAGTTCCGTGTTAGTAGCTTTCATCCCAAAGGAAAAGACGTTCATATCGACGGGCTGAATCACTCCTTTAAAGATCGGACAGGGTTTTCTTTACATATTGTATATATGTAAACTCGGTTAAAGACACTTAAAGCTCGCGGACGTATTAATTAGCATCATGCATACTTAACATCAATGACAAAAACGGTACATACTGAAAGTATAACTTATAAATAGTCTTTTATTTTTTCACTTCTGATGCGTTTTTTTAGCATCTTTTCACTGTACCTTCGTCATCGCGAGACGTGTGAGTGTTAGCGCGATTTATGGAAACTGTGACAAAACAGCTCCGAAACTCGATTAGTGCGCTGTTTTGCCGGTGCCACTTTTCGAGCGCGAATCGTGTATCTACCATTATATTTGATCGAAGATTTAAAGAAGTTTCGTTGACTAAGTATTTAACGAAAATGTTGGACAGGTGGATTCAACGACACGCATCCGACAGTGCAATGTTTCTGGAAGGTGGTGGAGAACTTCACGGACGACCAGAGGAGGCAGCTGCTGAAGTTCGTCACCAGCTGCTCCAGACCTCCGCTATTGGGTTTCAAGGTACTTCACGCCGAAGGCAGACGACAATTTTTGTTAGAAAAAAAAACTATGGCGCGTCGTGTGCGTTACTGTATATGATTGCTCAGGTTCTATTCTTACAGACTTAAAAGTGCGTCACGGATAGTCTGTCGTCTGCGTCGGGCCTTATAGTTAACTTAATAAGCGTGAACTTATAGTTAACTTAATAAGCGTGAACTTATAGTTAACTGAATAAGCGTGAACTTATAGTTAACTTTGAAATTCAAGTCCCTCTCGAAAGTGACCGTCATTATCGAAAAATCACAAAAATTACGGAAATAATTATAAATATGCCTTAGCCGCTACAATTTATTTTGTGCTGACATCTAACGGCACGTTTATGAACTTTGAATATGAGTAATAACGTTATGTATTGTGCAATAAAGAGTAATTTATTGGACATATTTTAAGCCTTTGCTTTTATGTTAAAAAGACTATTACGAGATGCCTTATGGGGTTTTAAACTGTTTTTTATAAGTAACTAGCTGTTGCCCGCGACTTCGTCCGCGGCAATTTCTGTTATTATGATTAATTAGATTTTTTCTTAGTAATTGATTTACCCACGCTTTCAATTTTTTATTTATTTATGCTTCGCTGCTATTGGTTGCAGCGTGATGTTTTATAGACTAAAGCCTTTTTCAATAAATGGACTATCCAACACAAAAAGAATTTTCCAATTTGAATCAGTAGTTCCTGAGATAAGCGCGTTCAAACAAACAAACTCTTCAGCTTTATAATATTAGTATGGAAGTATAGATTATGCTGCAAATTAAACGCTCTGTACTTACTTTCATAGTAAGAGCTCGATATCGATGGGCTCTTACGCATTTTATTAGCGCTTACACATTATTACTATCCGGGTGTGGCCGCCACTGGGATGGGTGCCTCAAGTGGCAAAAAATTTACGAGCTACTCCGTGCTTCAGAAAGCACCGTCATGCTGTCATCATTAAGATGCCTTTAGGCAGCTTGAAAAATATGACACTACTTATACAAATGAAATCAAAACATTTTTTTTTCATAGCTTTTTGTACATAGTACCTATTATTTTTCTACAGTTAGAAAGCATCCTATAGAACTCATTCTTGCGCCTTGCAAGAATAACGCTTTGTTTTGAAACAATTTCGCAGGAAGAAACGCGTTTTCGTATTTTAATAATCCTCATGTTTATTTGTAATAGAGATTAATATACCATGAAGTTTAAACATAACATTACAGTGCAACGCGTCAATTTGTTGTTGTCGGATAATGATTTAAACTAGGTACTAAAAATATTCCTCATTTTATAAAAATACGGCATGTACCTTATGTAACCTAACAATCGATCCTGATACTTATTGTTCGGGTTCTAAGGTGTATTTTCCATCGCCAGGACCTGCAGCCGCCGTTCTGCATCCAGTCGGCGGGCGCTTCGGACCGGCTGCCGTCGTCGTCCACGTGCATGAACCTGCTGAAGCTGCCTGAGTTCCACTCGGAGGTCGTACTGGCCGAGAAGCTGCTCTACGCCATACAGTCGGGCGCCGGCTTCGAGCTCAGCTAGGAGTGAGTACAGTACTTACTTAAGATCCTATGGTCCCCAAGTGGGGCAGAGGGCTTCCACAGTTTTTCGCCATCGCGATCTGTCCTTGGCTACGCGCTTTACTTCGGGTACCATTACTACCACTTTTAAAAGTCGCATCGGCTTTGTTCGGCGGCGCAGAATAGCACAACCTACCGCCGAATCAAACCGAATGAAAATATCAGTGAAATAACGAACTTATAGCTACAACATAAAATTCGAAATCCAAAAACAACAGGTCTCGTGCTGTCTCGCTCATAATACTCGTCCGGCGGGGCGCCCCAGCAAACTCCAGACATGGCGCGAGCACATCAGCCAATAGCAGACGGATATTTTCTCGCTTTGAAAAATAAGTTGATACCTACATACGTTCCAAGTTACGTTGCTTCATTTGAGAATTCTACTAGCGGCCCGGCCCGGCTATAACCTATGTAGGTATAACCTACATAGGTTATAGCCGGGCCGGGCCGCTAGTAGAATTCGGACGAAAACGGATATCCGTTAGGGATGCCTCCGTGGTCCAGTAGTTAAGGCGTTTGCCTGTAAACCCGGAGTTCGTGGGTTCGATTCCCACGGGAAGCATGCTTTGTTTTCAGTTTGTTTAGGACATTGCAGGCTTAAATCACCTGATTGTCTGATAATAAAGATGATTCCGTGCTTCGAAAGGCACGTTAAGCCGGTGGTCACCTACACGAAATGATGATGTTGATGATCAGGGTTGTGATTTTTAAAAAGACATCCTAACTTTTAGTGATTTTCATTTCAGGATCAAATTACGCCGGTGGCCGGTCTGATGGGTGAAAATACATATGCAGATTAATATGAATTTTATTTTCCCGCGATGTTATTATCATGATAATGTTATAAATCTCATTGTGATAATATATTAGGATAGTATTTAATGTTGTAAATGTTACCTACTTACGAGTTTTTCAGACTATCACAATAAAATCTATTTATTTAGTCTTTACAATCTGTTTCTGAACCATGTGCTCCACGAATATATTTATTTCCTTTTTAGATACGTGTTGTGGTTGTTGATGTTTATAGGACGTGTAAATAAAATTAGATAAATATTCGAATTTATATACATATTTATGAGCTTCAATAAAATTAACTGAATTTATTTCAAGATACGTTTATTCAAATAAACTTTATATGAATCAACTGATTCGAATTTGGATAGGAGTTCTTTGTGTCTGTACCTCAAAAGGAAAAAACGGAACCCTTATAGGATCACTTGGTTGAATTTCTGTCTGTCTGCCAAGAACCGATTTCTCAGAAACGCGTGGAGGTATCAAGCTGAAATTCATATCAGATGCTCAGGTCTACTGTCCCTTGGAGCTGTGAAAAAATCAAACTTCTAAGCCAAGGCAATCAAAAGATACTGGGCTAGCTCCGTGGCGCAGCGGTCAACATGCCAGCCTGCGACACGATAGTGCCCGGGTTCGATCCCCGGCCAGGTCAAGATGGAAAACAATCTTTTTCTGATTGGCCTGGGTCTTGGATGTGTATCTATATATGTAATTGTTATAAAATATAGTATCGTTGAGTTAGTATTTCATAACACAAGTCTCGAACTTACTTTGGGGCTAGCTCAATCTGTGTGATTTGTTCGTATATAGTTATTTTATTTATTTATACAGTCTAAAAGAGCCGCAAATTTTCGACATTCGTAAGGGAATCAAAACCTACAGGGTACTTCCCGTGAACTCAGAATATTGAAATTTGGTGCGAAACAACTTCTTTAAGCACCCATTTTTAGTCACATCATATAATATTTTTTTTTTTTAATAATTTTATTATTATTATTATATTTTAACTTATTATAGAGAATGGTACGGAACCCTGCATCCAACTCGCAATTATCCGTTTTTTCTTCATATATCTGAACGCCTTCCCTAGGAAAAATTGTTTATTATCATTGTAGATCCTAGTACAAAGGATTACGGGCATACAAAAATTACAATAATTTCTACACTTACAATAATTTCGGTTAATTTTGTTAAACCTTATAATACAACATAGGTATATGGAATTGTATAAAAGATATATTTTTCGTTCAATGGAATTTGTATGGAAATGCAAAGTGTATTATTTTAAATGCGGCTGTCGCATAGACTTGTCACACGAATCATCGCTCCTGATTACTCATTTGTGTCAAAGCGATTTTATATTTTAGTACCTATACAATAAAGTTGTCAACTCCGTGCTTCGTTGTTTCACTGCATTGCAACCTCAATGCCACTGCTTTTTCTTGCTTAGTTACTGATATGAGCTTAAGATTTCCAATCGATCGCAGATTCAATTCTGTAACGATTTGGTACTTATCTCTCTCTATCTATATGATTTTAGATGAATGGAACGGTTAATTATGTAGTTACCTGTAACAGATAACAAGAATATATGGGCAAAAATCTGCGTAATCATGTCAATAGGCGATGCGGCTAGCAACCCATTACTGTTTTGATTCCGTTTTCCATCTAGACGCCCACTAAAATGCTTAATGTGATCATAAGGTCTTATAGACCTAGGGTCTGTCTATCCCGCAAAGGAAAATGACGTGATACTAACATCCCTTTTGTTTGAAAGGGCAAGCTTTCAAGTTGATACCATTTAAATTTCATCATAATAGGTTCAGAAATTTGATTGAAGTCGGTTTTTCTATAGAAAAACCGACTTCAATCAATATGTAAGATTATTTACTATGAAAGATTATTCACTATAAGTGTAACGCTTTAAGTTAACGTTCCGAAAACTCGCGGTCAACTAATTGATGATCGCCCCGTCCGTTCCCTATAGACGGTGATATGGGTTTCTAGAAAGTTACATATACTTCCAGTTCCGAAAACTAGAATATTCGAGACTGTGTGTGAGCGAGATGGAAAACACATAGTGAGCAGGCGGCCCGTCGAACTAATTTAGTAGGTAACACTGTCGCAACAAACTATGTCAATTATTCATACTTTTAAAATGAACTTATTCATCCAATTTTTTTCATATTAAGTCAAAAGTGTGCTTTACAGTCTATTCATAAGAAATATTGTTGAAAATCATGCAGGTACTATCTAAGGAACCGAAAAGTATCCACTTAGGTAGGTATTATCGTGTCACATATTTATGTTGTTATTTTTATAAAAGTATTTTTTATTTATAGGTATATACTTAATTGCATTAACTGGCTTATTTAATTTAAAAGCATATTCAAAGTTTCACGTGTGATTGCTTTCAAACAAATATTCAAACACATTTATAACCTTCAGTTTGTTTGGATTGTAGAGACGTGTAAAAGAAATGTTAACAAAAGTTTTTAAAAGTAGAAAAAATAGGGATAAGACCTCATTCTGAGCTTGTTAAAAGGTACGACAGTGATGTATATTAGTTGAAAGTGTTTGTTTAGTAACAAGTCGCGGCTCCGCGGTAGGTAAGTCTGACGTATGCCTCCCTGCATTCAGCTTATTATTCACGCGCCGATCGCTCACAGATTGAATGGGCGATACGAATTCAATTAAAGATTTATTGCGACCATCACCTCGGCGCTCCAGCAAAGAGCGCATCTATCATGTACTGGCGGGATCAAAAGCGGCAACTTGCAAGAGGCTCGTCTGAAAGGTACTTGACGGCCAATACCTCATGTTGAAACTAGCACTTGCAATCGTTTTGCTTTGTCCTAACTCAGCCATAACTCAGCACGTAAGGTGCTTATGTATTTATTAGATAGTAAATAGCATTATGAATAAGTAATTAGCAATTTGGAATTTCCGACCGTCTCTTCACAAGTGTACCAAGTCGATTGTGCAGACACGTCTGTAACGGGACACGTTTATGATTCAACGCGGGCATAAAGCATTGTGTCGTCGAGTGTACCCGCTATCTGCATACCTGCTAACGAGGTTTATCGCGGGCTCATTTACCTCGTTCTAAACATGTATAGAATGTTTAATAAATTACACGTCTAATAAGTAACCGTGAACTTAAGCTGGGCCTCATCAATAACGCGCATTAATATTGGCTTAGGTGCATTCATCGGTTCCAATATGGCGGGCTCTCGCCGCCATTAGCGTTTTGACAGTTGCAATCAATCTCGGCTGATGAATGAGGTTTGTTCGCGAGCGTGCGTGCCGAGCCGTGTGCGGTAGCCGCCGTGCGCCGTGCTCTTGCTGGACCCTAATTCCACATAACTGGCCTGTACATCACTTTGTCAAAGTTAGCAACAGCCATTTATCATCATTTTATGCTTCGTAATCAGGAATACATTTATCCTTGGATACGAGTCTTTTGTTAGGCGGCTAATGCCTGATTCGCGACACGGCTACCGAGTCTGAGAGCTTGACTGGAATGGACGACTTCTAGAACATCAATTACTTTCTTTTAGTGCTGCTTCTTTACTTATTGAGTATTGGCAGCTTATAAAATCTCGTCTCGTGAATGACATGTCTAAAGTTCTGCTACAGCCTACCAATTAAGTACTCCAGGCCATTCTCTCAAACCATAACATTTATCGACTTTTCCTCTTCACTTCCGTTATTCTATTTTTTTTTCATTATGATACTTTATTGGTTATACGGATTTTCCCTGGTTCTAAACTTCGTTCCTTTTCATAACAGTCTAACTTGCATGTCACATCCCATTTGAGTCATCAATACCTATGTTAACATGTTTAGTTAAACACTGCAACCTTATTTTTACATTTTTTTGATGATCGTTTCACCAAGGTTAGTGTGACTCATCACCATGCTCGCGGCAGGTTCAATCCAGTGCTAATGAAAAGATTGAACGACTCATTCACTCGCGGCCCCTATACATGATTATAACTCCATTGAGTAATAAATAATATATGTATAGGGGCCGTAAAGTCATAATATTTATATGTATATTTAATGCAATATTACTGCAGCTTCGTAGGTATGCATCGTTATTCATTATGCATACGTGGCTGCAGTAATTATTTTAAAATGATGTGCCAATTCCATTATGTCATGCGTAATTTTGAACTTTATATAAATCATTCAGCTAATTTTGAATTTTAACAGGAGTTAGCAAGAATTGTCATCACAATGCTATTTTGATATAACTACTCTTATTAAATTAGGAAATAAAATATGGTAAAATATTTTCATATGGTGAAAATATAAAATACTAGCTGTTGCCCGCGGCTCCGCCCGCGTTAGTGTCGATCCCTTGGAAACAGTAGAATTTCCCGGAATGAAAGGTAGCCTATGCCCTTCACCGGGCCTCAAACTACCCCATATCAAATTTCATCCAAATCGGTTCAATGGTTGAAGCGTGAAAAGACGACAGACAGTTCACCTACACAGATCTTTTTAGGGTTCCGTACCCAAATGGTAAAAACGGGACCCTATTAATATCGCTTCGCTTTTTGTCTGTCCGTCTGTCACCAGGCTGTAGGGGAGAAAGGGGTAATGGGAGTCGCTTAAGCGAGCTATCAAATAAAAGCTTATTTCGAAATAATATCATTATTAAAATTGTTTAATACTAGACTTTACTTATTTATCTACTAGTTGATATCACTTTTCACCACTTTGGGAATCAACTTTAGATATATTTCCGCGTTTTAAAAAAAAACATGTTTGACTCCCATTGCACTAACCTCAGTACAATGGGAATCAGACATGTGGGAAATCAGAGTCAAACAATCGCAGACATTACATTCGGCAGTATGCCATCCAGTGCAATCACCAGTTGATCAGCTAGCCTATTTGATTTTTTTGACTTGTAAAATCGGCATCTATAAGCGAAAAAAAACAAGAATATTTTTTGCGGGTAATGGTAATTTATCACTAGCGAGCTCTTTGGCTCCCATTACCCAAAATCTATATTGCATGTTAACTGTAAAATATAAAAACACAAAATAAATTTAATCGCAATCTAATATGCTTATTTATTTTTTGAATATCAAGGATAAATCTAGCCATAGTCATTAATTTGGTACAGCTACAACGTCTATACTCACCGTTAATGTTGTTTTGACAAAAATTTACACCGGCGAGGCGTGAAAACGAAACATAATTGTCACTCAAAAACGCGTGGTGCTACTAGCGCGAGTCATTCGTACAATGGGCATCGGGTACAGAGCAAGCTGAACATGTCATCTACCTAGGTATCGAACGTTTAGTTTTGCTTAGAGGCACCTGACCCCGATTGCCCGCTGACTCCCATTACCCCATTCTCCCCTATCTCATGAACCGTTATAGTTAGACAGTTGAATTTTTTACAGATGAATTATTTCTATTGTCGCTATAACAAAGAATACTAAAAAATAGAATAAAATAAAAATGGGGGCTTCTATACAACAAACGTAATTTTTTTGCTTGTTTTGCTCGATATTGATTACAGCAACAGGTAGACGCTTGCAATATTCACAGAATATTTCGTTATATATTCACTTTAAAAATAAACAATTATATAAAAATAAAATTAATATTATAGGGCTCCTATACAACAGACATGTTTTTTTTGCCGTTTTTATAGATAACGGTATGGAACCCTTCGCGCGCGAGTCCGACTTGCACTTGGCCGGTTTTTTGAAATTGTAATCGTGTTACTTTTTTTCATACTTCTAAGCAGAGGTTGGAATACCGGTAAAATTCATTACCGGTACCTCTATAAAACGACAGTACCGGTAATTGGATTGGTACCGGTACATTTGGTAACGGTAAAAATCAAGTACCGGTACCTCTATAATACAACGGTAATGGTAATTGGATTGGTACCGGTACCTCAATAAAACGATGGTACCGGTAATTGAATTGGTATCAATAAGTTTAATAACGGTAATAACAGAAGTATCTGTACTAAATACCGGTAAACAGTATCGGGAATTATCATTTTGTTAATGTGTGTAGTTGTCGTGTTGTGTATGTGCGGCGTGCGTGAGGCGGGGGCCGACAATGGGACGGAACTTTTCCAGCCGAGCGAGTCCTATGCGGGGGACGGCATCAATGCGTAGGTACCGGTGAATTTAACGGAATTTTTAACACTATTATTACCGTTATTTTTCTAGATGATTACCGTTAAAATTTAACAGAATAGAAGTACCGGTAGGTACTTACCGGTACTTATAATGTGAATTTGGTATCGGTAAAATTACCGTTAACTGTTATCAATATTATTACCGTTTAATACTAGTTTACCGGTACCCCATATTACCGTTAAAATTTTAACAGAATAGTAATACCGGTACTTATAATGGGAATTTGGTACCGGTAACAAGCCCTGCTTCTAAGTAGTATCTATAGAAATGAGTAAATATTCATATAAACTTTACCCCCTATTTCATACCTTTAGGTTGAATTATTCTAAAAATCCTTTTTTAGTGCTTTTCTTTAATTATTAAAGAAATTTGGTACCTACAGGGGTTCTTTTTATGATGTAAATGAGTTGTACTAATTGCATGTTAGTATGAATTAGGTAGCGTGTTCTTATTTTACTGGAATGTTGTAAAAAAACTTGAATACTGTCATAAACGTACCCTGGACTCTGACGCTTCACAGCTGAAGCGTAGGTGGGAAAAAGTGCTCGGATCATGATAATGAACTCACTTCGGATTTAAAATTGCTTTTTTGCAGGTTGATTTAAAATGCTATGATTTTTATTGCAGGCGAACTCGAAGTATGTAGATTCATATAATGATAACTTGTCTTTTATTGAAGAAACAAACTTTAGAAGCTTTCTCCAGATAAGACATAAAAATTTACTGAAAACCGCTTGAGTTCAGTAGTTTTGGAGATAAGCTCGAACGTACATAGAGACAGACAAACAGAAAAGAAATGTCATTGTTTTTAATTCTATTTCGCATCTTTACCCATCTTTGACCCTCTTTAAATTTTTGCCAGAAACGTTTTCTACTGTTTTATTATACCCAACAATAGATACTTACGTGATATATGAGGTCAAGCCACGGAGTATACCGTGGGTCAACCCCATGCAGTCGACCGGTATACCTAAAACTGCCAACGTCCTGGTCGTAAAATAAAGAATTCAGTATTCTAACACCTCATGAACATTTTGTCATCTTGTTACCAAATCACGTTCACGCGTGCTGCTGAATATTTTTATCAGTAACTTTCCACACATTGCAATTTGGTGAACAATGTTGCAAAGCAATGAGCTGTCGCCAAATCCGTGCGTGCACCGTCACAGCCGCGCCTGGACGTGAGTGACCTGCAAATGAGACCCTCAGCTGGACATAAAGGCTCTGTGTAGAGCGCTAAATTGCGCTACCCGCTGATTCCGACGATAACAATGTAAGGTAAACCACAAGAAACCTTTTGAATATTAGTGCCCTTGTTTAAAAGTTGGTATGGTAGGGAATGTTATGCAAAAAATATGCCTCAGACTTTTAATATAATTCGGTTGAACATTTAGCAATATAATTTCTAGGTAAGACTCTAGAACATAGCTGCTGAGAAGCTATAGTTAGTGGAAGTTGGACAACTCTGATAACCAGGATAAAACGCATTAAATGTTGCAGTTAGAAAATATATAGTTTTTTTTTTTTATAATTTATTGGTAAAGAAGAGAAAATATACCCAGGTATTGTTAAAAGACCAGGTTAAAACTGAAAAAAAATTAAATTTTTCCACCTTTACTACCTATATTAAACTGATTGAAAAGAAAAATTGTTCTTTTTTCTAATTTTGATATGATTGAAAATATTTTTTTAAAGAGCCGTATATACCGTTGCTTTTAGTGTTACCTTATGTAACTTTAGCTTAACTCCTCACCAACAAAAAAAATCCTTCTAGTCTGTCTGTCTATTGTTCAAGTAAGTGTTAATAGTAACAAACTCACAGTAGACACGAGGCGTAAATCAGAACAACGCCTTACCTGCCAAGTCGTGGTGAACGTGGTGATCGTGGTGATCAATCATTATGAGGTCCCGTTTGTTTTCTGTAACAACTGCTCGTGACACGACAGTAGACACATTTTACATCGTACATTAATGAACACAACTTTGTATCACAAACTTTTTTTTTTACCATATAAAAATAACAATTCTTATCTGAAACATATTAATGGCGAAATCAAAAATCTGAATTTGACCTAATATTTCAGACGTCCAAAAATATTTTTTGTATTCGTTCGAACGAGAACATGCACTGGAAAATTATGTTTTGCTATATAATCTGCCTGACTTTGGTACATACCTACTTTCGTAGTATTTCTGTTTCCTCATATCCTATCCGTTCTAGTAATCGCTGTCCAAGCATTCTAAGCTTGTTTATAAATGTTATGTAGCTAAGTGTTATGTAGCTATGTAGCTATAAATGTTATAAGCTAACTAAGCAAAAAATGAAATAACATTTCTATGGAGTTACAACCATCGTGGTCGCAACGAGAGCGTGAGCGGAAATAAATACCTATAAAAGGTTACTGCAAACTCTTATTAAATTAAAAAATAAAATCTGGTGAAAAAAAATCATGCGGGCGGGGTTTTTGGATAACTTTTTTCAGTTTGAAGGGGGAATTCACTGCTGCACATTTCATTTAAATGAAATGGCTTATTATAGACAACATTATTCAGCTCATAGTTTCAGAGCCATCAGAGCCAAATAAAAGAACAATAGAATATGTACCTACCTATTTAATAATCTCACATCCGGCTCTTAGGCATAATTATAGTATGCTTTATGCTTTTTATCATTTAAATGCATGAGTACCATCGGCTAAAAAATATTCACGAAGAGATCGTTACCTTTGTTTAATTATACTTATAATTAAATAAAGGTTTCTGTTTTATTTTTAAACCATACAATTTAAAAATAAAACTAATAAGCTAACCTACCATAAAATTACATACTAAAATTAAAATTACATAAAAAACTAAAACTAACCTTAATAATCTAAAAATTCTTGCCCATACATATGGCATGTTGGCAAGAATGCTGGCTGCATTCCCACGCTGAATAGCGACGCTTATCCTTTGTGCGTTACCTTTAAGTAACTTGGTGTCAAGTGTTAACAAAAATCGGAGTAAAAGAAACAATAACAGCTCATACAAAAGTCAAAATTTCGAATGTCATATACTTACTTAAAAATACCTAATTATTAATGCCATATAATTTTTGGTCACACAAATTGTTATTATCGCTCCTCACGTCAAAGAAATTTATCTACGAAGTAGTGTTACTACTTCGTTTTACTTTTCCACAACATACTGTTTTAATCTGTTAAATTGCCTAGTATAGAGTAACATTTTTTAATTCTTGCCGAATAATAATATATAAAAATTACGCCAAGCCATGGATTCCACGGAAGCTTAGATTGGCTTGTACAATAATTCTTCTCCCGTCCTTACTCTTTGTGGGGCCGCGCAAACACTAGGTACTTACTTTGGTCGCATAATGATACAATATCTGCGACAAATAAATCGCAATTTATCGAAACTCGTAACTAGGCGGGGCACTAAAACGCAATCAAGTCTGATTACCAACCATTTCGTGGGCGCTACTGCAGTAGTTCTATGTATATAATTGTTACTTCGGTGCATACAACCAGCACGTACAAGTACATACCAACGGGTATTGAATTAGAAAAAAAAATAATGCCCACAAGTATACACATTTGTAGTCCCATAAAAACAAATGTCTTTTCACCGAATATACGACAAATATAGTATGCAACTTGTAACTAAATTGGGGTTATATAAAAAAGAATAAAAAAAAAATATATATAGGGGCATCACTCAAATTGAGCTAGCCCTACAGTAAGTCGATAACTTGTGTAGTAGAATACTAACTCACGATTTTATAATAGATACTTTATAGAAACATGCATGACCCAGGGCAATCTGAAAAAGAACGTTTTCCTTCATGACCTGACCGGGGATCGAACCCGGGCACCCTCGCGTCGCAGGCTGACGTGTTAACCGGTGCGCCACGTAGTTCGCCACGGAGTTATATTTCCCTTAAATTTAAGGGGCAAGATCACCCCATTTATTGAACAACTTTCTTCAGGGTCGCTGCATCAAAATACATTTTTTCAGCTAATAGCTAATTTTTTATGGGAGGTCATTTGGAAGTCTCTCAAGTAAGTAAGTAATTATTGACGTGTGTAAGTACAACCTGGCTAAGTGGGGAATGATAGACCCTTTGCAACACATGTGCGGGTGCGGCTTCTCTCCGCAAACTACGGCGCATCTCCCTATCCTGGGTGCCCGAACTCCTGCAACCTGGAAGACCTTTGTGTAGCCTCTGACAATACCATTAGTGTGGTTCATTATTGGGCGAAAAAAAAAAGAAAAGAAAAGACTATCGGCAAGAATAAAAGAGGATGGGACGTTGACATTTTTTCTTCGTATTTCTATGTAAGACATGTCCCCTGGAAAAAAGTTGTTTAATACTAAGGGCTGATCATGCCCTTTAAGTATTATGACCCCTTATTTTGTTACATGTTGTACTAAGAACGGCCGCGGGCGAAGTACCTATAAGCACAACTTGTATACTTGCTTTCGCTCGCGGCCGTTCTCGCGATGATATCGTTCCCTCAGGAATTTTCCGGAATTAAACGTAGCCTAACCTCGTTCTTCGTACCCCACACAACGTATTTGCAAAAAAATCGGTTCAGTAGTTATGACGTGAAAGCGTAACAAACAAACAATAAATAAACTAACTCACTTTCGCATTTATAATATTAGAGTTAGGATTAGTATGTAGGTGCCTAAACAGAAACGTTTAAATTCTAGATATACCCTGCATGATTTCGTATATTTACCTACTTATTTTACCCTTATTTGTAATGAAGGCAAAATTAGGCAAAATAGACGTTGATATCAAGACATCACCATATGTTACCTAACCATACAATCTTTTATTTGCTCTAGAATCAGCCTTTAATTTTTAAATAAAAAACGACTGCTTTTTTAAAAAAAAATATAGCCTGCCACTCGGGAGGATGTAAGGATTCTCTTCTATTGATACCCATACGTCCAAATCCGTAAATGCATTTAGAAGTTATAGTGGCATAAAGAAACTCACATACATATCATACATACATGAACTCGAAAAATAATTAACTCCTTTTTTTGGCAGTCATGTAAATTGTTAGTACTAAGTACGACTCATTTTATAATTTGGTTTACGTAGACCTAAAAACTGATATAAACGCACATGAAATCGCGATCGAAAGCTATTAACGATAACTACTTCCTTCTAATAAAATTAATGTAATTATATATTGTGTCTTGAGCTCTGAACACCGGAATGGCATCAAGTGTCCACTAAAATTTGCCTGATAATACAACAAACAATGCTCAGATCGCGGGTGGTCGCGGACATTGTGGAGAGCTCCCATTTCTCGGAAGGTCAGTCCGTAGGCTTCGTGCCGTAAAGCCTTTGCCTAGGAGATCGTAAACTAAAACCTATAATTACAGGGGACTGAAGTCTCCGCATATGAGGAAGTGGCTGTCTCTCCTTTAGAATATACGTAATAGTGGGTTGCGGCGCCGCAAATTGATTCGGGGAATGCGTTCTATCGGGAAACTGATTTGTTTAATCTACTTTGTCCGTTATTTAAGAGCTAGACTCTTGTCGGTATCATTGTATGGAGAGAAGCTGCTCCCATAGACTCTTTTTTTTTAATTTTTTAGACTTTTTAATTTTATTTCGCTTTCTCGCGTTATGTATTTAGCCAGTATCAAGTATAAATGAGTTTTCCTGCGCTTTTTCTAAGTCTTGTTCATCAATGAAATGATAGTGTAGTTCATTTCGTTGATTCTACGGAGCCCCTGGCGACAATTCCCACGAATCTACTGGCTTGATCACAGATGACGCAACGAGGCGAGGTGGACAACCACCAGCCGGCTAAGTGAATCTCACTACAGCCGGACTGTGATAGTTTGTTTCAGTTATTCCACACATTGTTTATAAAAATGGGCATTTATAACACCAAATTACACCGATTTCACATTATAAAGTCCACTAGAAAGGATTTACAAAACAATCCAAAACACAAGCCGTGCAGTCCGCCGAAATTCCCGCCAAGAACTCCTCCTCCTCCTTTGGAGACTTTTCTTCTCCCCTGTGACTCTAAGGCTAGCAACGCTCTTGCTTATGGGTACGGTCGAGGTGAAATGTGCACGGTCGCGTTTGCACTTAGTGAGGTCCATTTAAATTAAGCGCCAATATTTTAAGGGCTGGGTCCTTAAAATATGTGTGCTTAATTTTTTTCACGCTATTTTTTTTTTGTTATCATACAAAATAAGAAGGTAACTAATTTTTTATTAAAATTGATAAATTAGTGCAGTCAATGAAGGTTTTCACCTCTGTTTTCGTTGAATCTCCATCGATTTTCATGAAAATTGGTGAGTAGGTGGGGGATAAGTACCTTAAGAAACAAAAGTGACATAGTGCCAACTTGCCCTATTGCCCTGGGAATGGATGCCAACCCTTCTCGGGGGTGAAAATTCTTTTAATGAAAATTACCCCAGACATCGATAAAAAGATAAGTTCTGAGCAAAATTTGTTATATAAAGTTTTTGGAATAAATAAATACTTTCTGAGTTATTAAAGATCAAAGATTGTGATTTTTCGTCATAAAAATACATGCTTGAAAACGGTTTTGCATAAATCACTCAAAAACTATGAGTTTTTACAAAAAATGTGTAATTGACAAAACTGAGGCTAATAAAAAAACAAACAAATTCGTATTTTGAAAAACCTTCTAATATTAATTCAAAGTGAGCTATAGGTCATTTTATGTATATTTTTTTTCGGCGAGTACTTCAATCTAAGTATTCAAACTTAAATAACGGGAAACCGGGAAAATGTATGCCATTTACTTCCTAAACACTTTTTAAAGTACCTGGAAATACCTTTCTAATGAGCACTGTAAAAAGTTAATAACATCAAAATTGAGCAAGTTATGATAAAAATAAAATGACACTGTCGATTTTTTTTGGAAGAAACGAAAAATAAAACCTTCACCATTTCAACAAAAATTCAAATTTATGGTTATCCCTAAAGAACTTTCTTTTTTTTAGCATAAGTGATGACCTCAAAAATTTTATCCGGTTTAGAATGCTTATTGAAAAAAAGTATGATTTAAACAAAATCGAAATTTTTCAAATTTACCTAAATTTCATTTTCTTTTGAAAATAACTTCAAAAATATTGGATATTCGTAAAAAAATATACAGAACGAAATATGAGTTTTCTTTTGAGAAAGATTTTGGTGTCTTTTTTATTTTTATAGGATGAAAAATAACCGAGATAGAGATGTACAAAGCCTAACTTTTACTGCGAGAACCATGTAACCGTTACCCTTTAACCCTTTATCTTTTAAAAAATAAGGGCTTTATAAAATCTTACTTAAGACGATCTTATAGCTCTTGAAATTACCTTTCAAATGGTTGTTGGATCAACCTGATATCTTAAAAATTAACGGAGTTATTGTAAAAAAAACAAATTATATTTATTTCGAAAAATATTTAGAGCAGAGATTTGGTATGCATATACTATAGGAAAACTAAATACACATGTATAGTTATTTGTGTGTTCTGAAGATAGAGAAAGTGAAAAAAAAAGTTTGAAATATATTAATAAAAGCTAGCTGTTGCCCGCGACTTCGTCCGAGGCAATTTCTGTTATTGTGATGAATAAATTTCCCCCGTTTTCAAAACATTTTTAATAATTATTATTATGACAAGGGGTAGTTTTTAAGGGTGAAAAATTTTGCAATAAATAAATAAATATTTCAATACTCAGTAAATAAGATTTCACTTCAGTAATGTACTATTTAATAGGTTAAAGTTTTTGAAACCAATTTTTACACTGATTCTACAGTAAGGGGGTAGTTTTTAAGGGATGTTAATTCACGGTCAACCAAAAATTATATCATATAAACAAAATGTTTGTGTAATGTTAATATGCGATTTTAAAACTCAGAAATACAAAAAAATATTTTTGATTTAACGGGTGGTTGCTAAAAGGGTTGAAAATGAATTAAAATCATGCATATAAACATTAAAAAACATTCATTTTATCTAATTAAACACAATTACTTAAGCCAGAATGGCTAAATCTGCATTTTTCCCATTTTTACCCATAGGCATAACCTTATGCCCACCAACATGCTAAACGTGGCCTTCAGGTCTTATAGATCTAGGCTCTGTCTACCCCGTAAGGGAAAAAGACGTGATACTGTGTGTTAACCATAGGGGTGGTTTTCACCCCTAAAATGCAAAAAGCGCAAGACGAGCATATGTCACTTTTGAAGTAGAGGGTAAAACATACTCAATCCCAAATTTTTATCCAAATCTATGGAGGTTCAACGAAATCGGAGGTTGTAGCCGATTTTTGCCTTCATTGACTGTACTAAATAAGCTGTTTCGATTGTCGACGTCAGTGACTTACCCCCGAATACTCAAAAAAATCTTAACTAATGACATTTTAAAGCCTCGTTCTTTCTTTGTCTTGCCAGGTTATATTGTCTAGACAGTGATAGAATGAGATTTGAGAACATTTTTAGTAGGTTATATTGTCTAGACAGTGATAGAATGAGATTTGAGAATCATTCTTAGTTAAGATGCTGATATTAAGATAGTTTTGAGTATTCGGAACTTAGTATCCATTGTAGATAATAGTAAAAAGTTGTTGGCCAAGAAAGTGTTCATTTCATCTGTTTATCTAATTTTTCAGGTCTGGGTATGTCGAAAATTGCGTGTCGATTTTTTTATTTGCATTTTTATAGCTTATGGGTTAGCCTTTAAAATATTTGCGCTTAATTTACATTGACCTTATATAAGAGTAAAGTAGGTACTTTATAAGAGAACTTAGTAGTAAATAATAAATGTATAAGTATCTACCTAACGTTTATTTTTCGTTTTACAATTTTGCTAATGCCAGTAAAATCTGTTTGTTTTTGCCTTATCCACAACTAAGTAGGTACTTATCGAATTATTACTTTGCTAGGAAAATATGTTCTCGAGCTCGGGTAAGTACTCATAAGATAATTCAGTTTAAAAAGGGTTTAAGTAGTAAATATTACGCCTAGGTATGTTTTAATGGTTCCGTCCGATAAGCAGTAACTTAAAGAAGTAATGTTTACTTTATTATCATGGGTGTGCCCTCTATGGAAAATAATTATTGGCCAGCCTGCGGCGTCCGTACTTAGTACTAATTTGGAATAAGTATTTTGTGCGTGGGTGGAAATACGGGCTATTGGTGTGTTATAGTTGGCATGTAGACCTTGGTGCTTATTTTTAAGACTTCCACAGCTATTAACAGGTCATTAACTCAATTCCTATAACAAAAAGGAACGGACAGATATCATCAAGTCGTTGAAATTATGAGATAGTGACAATCGTAATTACCTACTTGAAGTTGAGAACTTTTTCACCTCTCTGTTTTGATAAGGTCAAAGAAAATACCTCTTAGAATGGTTTCATTTAAATTATTAATTTTATTAATAAATATTACCCTGCCAAGGAGGGTTGACTCTAGGCAGGCGGTCAGTAGAAATCAGCCGAATCTTTTAAAAGCATGGAAATTGGAAAATATAAAAGCTTTCCATGCTGCCAACCCCACATAAAGTGGGATGAGGAGTGGGAGAAGATACTTTCATAAACCGATAAATCCCGAGTAGTTCAATCATGATTGATTTCTGCCAAAAATAGTAAATGTTTGTGGTCCACAATCATACCAACAATAATTTAAATACCATTCGGAAGAAATTGACACTAAAAGAATCCAGAGTCATCCTATGGTAGGATTTTATAGTATCTATTGCATCTCACTAGAATGTAGATGTGGTAAGGAACATAAAGACCAAGTCACCTTAACGTACTCGTAGGTACTTGTTAAATTCCTACTCACCGAAATTCCTATAATTTAATATTAGTTAAATTATTACATACCTTTTTTATATATGATATCTATCTTCCCATGCTTTAAATTAAGAGAAAATATACTGTTCTTATATTTTGTAAAATAAATATTTATTATTATTACTACCTCACACTGCTTTGCGTGATTGTCTGTAATATCAATAATAATGAAATACTCAAGTTACTTTTAATAGAATCAATAACATTAATTATTTAAACGAAAACTAACTAAAAATAAAATAGCCTAACCTACATAATTAAAAATAACCATTATAAATAAAAAATGTCCCGCAGTTCGTTGTCACGCGGAAGAGTACCTAGAAGGCTGACAGCATTGCCACGTTGGATGGCAATGCTTATTCTTTGTCCTAGAAAATTGCCAGCCCTCTGGTCACCCGACACCTCAACCAGCTTTTGGCTTAATGACTTAAATAGATTATGAGCCGACGGGCCCCATGGACCAAGTGTCTCCACCCCAAACGGCTCAAAAATGAAACCGTTGCCGATGCAGGCATATTTGCGCCGTTTGAGAGACTCGGCATTGGCTGCAGCCATGCCTGCCTTAGACCCAGTGCTGGGGAGGTGGGAAGGCGCGAATGTGTCGACACACGTGGCATGCCAAACAAGTGGCCTTCCCATCCTCCACGGCACAAGGGTCATTCCGTCCGGCCTCTTGCCATCCTCACGCACCAGGCCATTTGGTTCTAAAACAGCTGGCACGTGAATGGTGACAAGAGCCCTTTGGATTATGTTATTAATGGTGGCATGGCGCGCCATGCGACCTGCACTTTTGAGACACGAAAGTCCATGACGCCCAAACTGGTCTACGGTATCGCCGCAAAGACAACGATGCGGGACATTCGCTTTAGCTCCTAAACGCAGACATGTCGCCAGACGGAATGTATTATCGTCCAGAAAGGTACCCAAAGTGAAAGAAGGTAAGGCCTGTAACCAAAGTCCTGACTCCCACTCCGCAACGGCAAGGAGACGCGCTCGTTCTGCAGAGTTGCCACAAGAAGATTCAAGTAGGTTACTCTGTACAAGTCTGCAGAGCGGCTCGTCCCAACGCCTCTGAGAAGAAGGGTTATCTGGAAATTCCGAATTTAAACAAAGCTCTGACCAAGCGTCTCTGGCTTCTGTCATATAAGCAGTTTCATAAGATGGGTTTTGTAAAATTTTCTTAAAAAGGTCTTGTATGCTATGGACAGAAGACAAAAATGCTGGCAAAGCAACACTAGAAATTTTTCGTATTCCAAGTCCTCCTAGCCTTATAGGTAAGGAGGCTTGTTCCCAAATAAAGTGATCAAACTCAATGTTTAAAAGAGACGCCAAAGTGTTTTTAATGACGTTATCTAATTTTGTAAGAAGATCCGGGTATTTCCACAGATGACTGCACCGTAAATTATATGTGAAATTTGGAACAAAAAGACAATGTTTTAGAATAGAAAAAGCGAAATGGCTATGGATATTGGAAAGTCGGTCGGAAGCTAACTGAAAACTTTGTACTTTTTCCTCAACAAAACTGGGAAAAGAATCATCAAAAATCGGGGAGCCTAGGAGACGAAGCGAAGACTTGTCAATAATTTTGATGTTGGGGGCCAATGCGTTAAATTGGGTAACAGTTTTAATTTTGGTTAGAAGAGGCATTTCATGGTCGATAAATAGTTCACATTTGGAATAATTTAAACTAAGACCAATAGAAGTCAAGCCACGTTTAAGGTCTTCTAGGTCCTTCAAAACGGTGTCAGGATGGACGTCTCCCAAACTCCCATCATCAAGGTACCATGTGTTAAAACTGGAATTGATTTTTTCAATGACTGGGTGGATTGCAAGACTGAAAATAACCGGACCCAAGGGGTCACCCTGCTGGCACCCTACTGCCGAATAAAGGAGATTGTTTTGGTACATCAATTTAGAATTTTGACTATAACACTGCCAGAGGAAGTTGTAAACCGAAGGAATTTTGATCTTTGCTTGTGCCAGCATAGCGCCCCTATCAACCGAATTGAACGCGTTTTTTATATCCACCTTCAGCAACACCCCACCCTTTTGAATATTTAAATAGGTGCGCAAAGAATGGACAGCGGCCTCACAGCCACCCTTGGAACCGAAGCCTAACTGAATCGGTTGAAAGTAGTCCCCAAGGGTGGCAGCAATAGCTCTACAGCATAGTTTGGCTGTAAGTCGGCGGTATGTTGAGCCTACAGCGATAGGCCGGATGCCGCCGTCCTTCTTTTTCAGGGCACATAGGTTAGCACCATATAAAATGCTGGTAACGCTATCATTGACCCTTCCCAATAACATAAGGTTGACAAGAGCTGTGAGATCCCTCAAGAGCGAACCGCCGGCGTCAAAGCTGTCACCGCTCAAAAGATCTTTTAAATGTTGAGGTGACAAACCATCTAAACCGCCTGCTGAGCCACTTCTGAAGGACATCACAGCCGCGTAAACCTGCTCCTCTGTGGCTTGCAGGGCCTCATCGATGTTATTGGGAGGGTCAGGTAGGTTGGGGTTGTCTGCTGACGATGGATGCTTCTCCTGTAAAGCAGAGAGAGTGTCCGGAGTGTTTGGGGCAATTGCATCGTCCGAGAAAAGAATTCTTGCTGCACCTTTGAGGTCACCTTCGCTTTTTACTCAAGTTGAAATAAAAATGCAGCAAAGTTCAGGACTAACTCTGGTAACTATCTGACTCAAAAACACGATTGCGTTAAATTTTCTCGATAGAAAAAAATTTCAAAGTTGCCTCCAAATCACGTCTTATTTACTCAGTATACAGCAGTATTCACCAAATTCATTAAAATTAACCTTGAAACTTTTGATTATAATTAAGTACATTACAGATAAGGAGGCCATCATCATTTTTTGAAAAAAACTTGATTATTCTTTAAAAACAAAAATATCAAAGTAGCCAACGCGTTTAGACCATCCGCTTTTGTACCGCCCCGCCGCGCTGCCTGGCCTTTTTCAATTTTTAATTTTATATTTGTAGCTTCGATATCTTAGGGATACCTTTAGAAAAACATCGTAAGTAAAAGTAATTATTATTATTTTTTATCTGATTCAGGCAACATTATAAAACTTTACGTAGCTAACAATATATATAGCGTACCGCCCTGGCTTCGCACGGTTAGATAAGATATAGGTATTTAATGCATAGCCTATGTTCATCAGGAATTGTAAGGTGAAGAATTTTTCGAATCGGTTTCGGAGTCTGTTCAATGCAAATAAACAAATAATACAATCTTTCCTCTTTTTACTTTACTAAGGTACAAGGTAAGGTTTTTACTAAGGTAAATGAGTAAAACGTCAAATTGTCATTGAGCAAGTACTCCTGTAGGATGTGGGACCAGTCGGGTCAAATATTACATGCCTACAAGCATCGTGTGCAGCAACAATATCAAAGACATATGCGGTGCTAGTTCGCATCGGTCTCCGGGTGACACGGCGTGGAAAACTTACCAGCGACGTATCTAGGCGCACCGGAGCACTAGATGCGATCTGACACAAGATAAGTGCGTACACTCGCTATCTATTTCAGTTTGATCCAGCGAGCGCGATATCTCACAAATCTCGGCCTTATTCCGTCGCCGTGACTGCCCGAGACCACCCAAGACGCGGCTAAACATAGATCTGTTTATTATTTATAGTATAGGCAAACAAAATACAAGCAACGAAATCCGAGCTGCAGATACGCTTTATGGCCGCTTTATCAACACTATTATTGTGATCGTTATTTTTGATGGGCCCGTCATCAGAGACAATAAGTATCGAGGCAATAAAAATATAATTGCACTCGTAAATTAGGCCCAAATGTTAAGGTACCTACAGGGTGCGTGCGCCTGGAACATTATAACAACATTATTTTTTAATTATATTACGAGCTTTAAACTAGGCAATCCGTCTATTTGTTTATTCTATGTAGTTAAGAGCAGTTGTAATGTTTTTTTACTCTCAGAATTAAAAATTTCAAAGGTTTTTTGCTTAACAAAATTGAATAAACCCAGAAATATTATAAGCAGATTATCATTTATGCAAATTCATTCAAAATGAATATACAGCGTGTAAATATATACCAACATTCCTTTGAAGGGATGACTCAGTCTTTAAAAATGAACAACTTTTCTTATGGGACCAAATCAAAATTTGTACGCTGTTATAAAAATATATCAGGCAATTTTTCCCGCACCCTATACATCAAAAGACACTCAATTCGCGGTCGTCACGTAAAGGACTTAATTTAGATGATAATAAAATGAGGTACGTTCGTAATTCAACTCGTTTGTTCGCAAATGAATTTCGGTTGTTAATAAAGAGCTGGTGGTTTTATTTCTCGTGCCCACCGACACCGACCCTCATATTTCACTGGTCTGGCCAAAGAGAATGGATTGTCGCGGCTACATGTTAGGGACTATGCACACAGCGTCTTGTCTGATTTTCCGAATATGTTAAGAAAGACGATATTATCGTCATACATTTTTTTTCTGGTTCCGTACCCCTAAACTAAAGGTTAAAGGAACCCTTGTAGGGTCACGCAGTTGTTCGTAAAGATCTATTTTCTCATGAACATGTAGAGGTATCAGGTTGATATTTACAAAATACTCAGGTCTGCAGTCCCATAAAAATTAGGAAAAGTGAAACATCTAAGTCTGCTATATCAAAAGTTATAGCTGTTTGACAAATAGGTATTCTGCAGATTGTTTAACACTGCATGGATATCGAAACCTATTGAAATAACTTACTTTATGTCAAACTACATTTCTACGAAGTTTCTTTCATTTCTTCATTTCTACAAAAATCTACATACATTAAGTTTCTACAAAAAATAACTTTTTATGGATCTCTCGGTCCACTAAATATAGTCTTAGGTTTGCTGGTATTTTTTTATGATTTCTTCATAATTCGCCAAGCTTACTCTTTACTTCAATCAAAAACTGAATCCAAAATAATTTCAAAGGTTAAGTACAAATCCAAAACAATAATAAAGACAACGAGGAAATATGTTTATCAGCGGGACTTAGCATGGACTTTTTTAAAGTTTGTTTCCCTTGAAGTTTCAATGAAGCTAAATCCATCGTGGTCGTAACGAGACTGTTATTACACATAACTAAGAGCTAACGGCGCGAAATTTAAAAAAAAAGAAGATTAAGAGGAATATATTGCGTTTTGCAACGTCTTCGTGAATCTATGCTATATTTATATACTTACATTTGAATATACAGAAACAATCAATCCCTTTTCTAATTAAAAATCATACTATCTTTACAAAGAATATTGTTTTTATAATAATATTGTTTCGTTGATGTTTTTTTACTTTTTAGAAAGAAAAGAGACATCAACGAGCTCACTTACATAACGAACGCCACTTGTAGAAAATTTAAATTCATGAAAGAATTCAATTAAATTGAACGAAACTACAATATATATCGCGGTAATGATAACAATATAATAGTGATATATATATTACTACTTAGTTTGATAATACTTGCTTTCCGAATATCGACATTCGCAAAAGTGAGCTTTAATTAAAACTCTAAAGTAAAATTTAAGTTTAGAAATTCATAATCTACCTCCACTTATAAGTAAGATTCGATATGAGGATGTTTATTTACAAACTGCCTTTATTTATTAAAGTCAAACGTGTCTTATTAGTAATATAGTAGTACCTAACACAATTTAGAAGACCAAAGGTTTTTTGCCACATTTGTAAAAAAAAAATGTGCTTCTTAATTTAGTTGGATAGCCTATTATAACACTATTAAAAAGGTCAGTTTTTACTTTACACTACGGCAGTAATGTGCAGGTAGAACTATTAAATATGTGGGTACGTATTTAATAGTTCTACTTGCACGTTTGCACGAGAAGGACGTCTCGTGTACATACTGCCCTATACGAGTATATTTGCCATTATCGGAATCCAGCCGAGTGACCCAAATGAAACGTCAGATATTCATGTCACTTGTATCATATTTTAGAATTTATTTGCCATCGTAAATTATTATATTCAAATTTTTATTAGGAACTGACGCCGCACACTGGGACCGTGACATGTATGTTATTAGTTAATTTAAAACTGACGTGGAAATAAAACGAATGAGCAAGGCAGATGTGTATTTTTATTTCTGTTTTTAAATTATGATATTATTATCTATGATATAATTATTTCCACGGATATTTCTCAATAGAAAAACAAAACCGACGTCATCTAATAAAGAAAAAGCTGCAATTTCCTAAATTTGAATGACAATTTTTCCACATCTTTCTTCGTCTTTTTGTATAAAGATTTTATACGTTAATAATGGGTCCTTACCTATGAAATTGGCGTTTTCTTTAGAGGTCAAAGTGATTTGATCTTGTGTAGAAAACGCTGTAACGCTCTGTAAAAAAAGATTGATCAAAACGAACAACAAATGAAACGAGTTCTTTTTACGAGCATTTTTCAATAATTTCATTCAGAAAAACAAAAAAAATGCATGCAGTTCGTTAATAATATCGTCCACTTTCATGTTTAAATAAAAATCATAATCATTAGCTATTTTTGTTATAAATATTAAATGATTAAATCTATTCTGTGCTGCTTTAATTGGGATTGCAGTTGGTTCATTAATATAAAATTTTGCCTATTTAGCATTTTTTTCATACTTTTTGATAAACTTTTAGAAATTGAAGAATTTTTTCATCAATCTATTCATTTTAACTGACAGAAACATAATTTAAGAAAAAGTAGGAAAATATTTTTTTGAATATTTGATTGAATATTTTTCTTTAAAATGGCAGCTAACAGGTTTAAAAACTAGTTATATAATCGATATTTCGAACTGCCTAAAAGCATCTGGCAGAGCTTATCAATTGCCATGTCATGATGAAAGCCGGCCAATGCACTTGTGTCATCTGTAGGGCTTTGCTGCAACATGCAATGTTTTTGTCATTGAGCGCACACGACTTAAGCATTAAAGGCATAAATTATATCATTACCAACTTTAAAGATAGAGATGGCTATAGGCAATGTTGTATGTGACTGAGAAATAAAATATATAGGCACAAATTATGTGACTAATAAACCAATTACTAATTATTTTAACAATACAAAACCAGCCTAAAGGCTTTCATTATTCTAAACTTCTGTTTGAATATTAAATGTAAATGTTGAGCACTCTGAAGTCGAATATTTTTTGTTTGCCAGTTGGAATTATGTTTGACACTTAATATTTAGATTAAGTTATTAAAATTAAATATTTACTAACTACAAAACTCAAATTAATTAAATCTAGAATAAAAACCTAACTATAAATAAAAAAATGTCACGCAGGTCATTTCCCTGCGGTAATGTGCCCAGAAGACTGGCAGTATTGCCACGTTGAATGGCAATGCTTATTCGTTGAGCAAGATAGTTATCAGCCCTCTTGTCATTCGACACCTCGACCAGCCTTTCTTTAAATATTTAATAACGCTCACAAACTTTTCAAGTTTGTGAGCGTTATTAAATATTTACATAATGTACACCGAATTTTTTATTGAAATGATCGACGAACAATCCATATATATTATGTTTAATTTATCATAAGAACGTTGCATTATTTACTTACATATAGTTTGTATGATTATGAAGCGTAACTTTGTTTCTGTACCATCCTTACTTTGCGTGGATATCAGTCTTACTTTTGTCCGACGATCTCCGTCTGCCCGCGCTGTCTCCACACGACGTGGGTGGCCGCTCTTGTTTCCTTTCAAAAATAAGGAAAAAGATATTTAAATCCCTAAGGAAATTAGTCCTTTTAACACACGACTCGGACATGTGTTACTTTTTAGGGCTCCGTAAAAGAACAGCAAAAATTTAAAACTAAACCATCTTTAACCGCATTCAATACTCAAACCGGATCCAAGAAAAAATCTTGATCACTATGGACCAAAGAGACGTATATTCTCCTTGCTATGGACACGTACTATAAACGCACAAATCCGTCGAAAACTGCGCATCTCACTGTCATATACAGCTTGTACATATGTTACACGATGTTAAAGAGTACGCCGCACTTTATATATTTATTAGTCAAAAACGTTTAAATATAAATAAATAAGATATTTAAAAAAAATGAAATAAGTTGAAATCGCATGGGGTTATAAAGTATTAGCTTCGTAAAGGATAATCATGTTAATGGGCGTCAAGGTGGAAAACGGAATCAAAATAGTGATGGGTTGCTAGCCGCATTGCCTATTGATATGATTCTTAAGATTTTTGTCCATTCCCTCGCCCGGCTTCTACGGTGTGCACGGGAAGAGAAACAGCTGGAACATTCTACGATTTTTCTTTTCTCTCAGGCCAGCACGGACACCAACACGCTAAACGTGGGCTTTGGTTTTTAGGCCCTAAGCTCTGTCTACTCCGAAAAGGAAAGACTTGATAATATGTATATATGTAAAAGATAATCACGGAACCTTTGGAAGTGCATGACCCGCCACACTTGCAGTATCATTCGCTGTAAACATGTCGGCCGATGAGATTTATCGCCATGCTCTTTTTCGACATAAACTCGTGGTCAAAGTGAACGTTAAGTTGTTGAAATACATTAAAATAGAATTACACAGTACTCGACTCGTTAGACCCTTAAGATTTTGCTTTATTTGCGTTAAATCCGTCTGTTGAGTGTTTACCTGGGATTTTGTAGTATTTAGTGGAATGATAAGGGCTGCGGAGACAGGCGCGCGGGGTGCGGCGCTCGGCGCAGGCGCAGGTAGCGCAAACAGCTACTGTGCGCGTCCTGAGTACACAGCTTACTCATACAATGACGACCAGTAGGCTGACTATGATATATGGAAAAAATATTGTTATTTGCTGTCAACAAGTTAAACTTTTCCTGGAGAATAAATATAAGTATTCGTGTCGTGCGTTGGTTGATTTGTTTAGTTGTAATAATGTTATTCCTCGATTTCAATTTATTGTGTTTATTTTTCAGAAAATATGCAATGGCGTAACCAGGAGATAATTAAATATTGCAATTAGGTATTTAATGTTTAAGGTCGAGAATTATCTGGCACTGGCGACATATTAATGAAATTCGGGTTAATATTATATCACATTCCACAAATTCCCAATGGTTCGTCGTATTAAGTGCTTAATATTTGAATATCATAGAGTCTTTCACTTGATACGGAAAAGCTCGTAGGTACTGTTTACCCGAGTACGAAATCTAAAAAGTTAAAAAGTCTATTATATTCCATAATTCTGCAGACGCATAGTCACCACTGCGAAACGTCTTGGAAGGCGAGCAATTCGGCTGACAGGGAATTAACGCGGTTGTTTATACTGCGCCACTCGAGGTAACAAGGGCCCGCTAAACGCGCGCGCAAACACACCGACAGACTAAACTCACAGTTTTTTCAGAGCCACCTTCTCGAAACCGATGACAACAGCTCACCGAGCTACACGGATGTCGAAAAAATGCTAAGCTTGCGGATGTTTTACGAATTCTATGAAAATATAGATATTTTAAGTTATAAAAATACTCGGAATCCCTTTGGTGCACCTATGTTGCCTATTTGGAGGCTTACTATTAAGAGCAAAACACTAAACTCGGGAGAATTGAAAAATAGGTATTTGTAAAATCTATTGCTGTCGCGCTGTGTGCCCAAACAACACCCGCAGAGTGCAATAGAGACAACTGCAGCTTGGACCGAAAATACCTATGAAAATTACAGAAAAATAACGTTTCGTAGTCCCCTAATTTCTTCTCAAAAACTTATCCGATTTAATAAGCCTTGGCTGTGTTTCTATGTTTTCTTTTTGTAATAAAATCGCGTCGAATTTGTTTTCTTAATGTTTGAACACAACGGAAATTCTTACGAATTTTTCAGGTTCTTGAAGATTTTTCTTTAAATATTTCAAATATGTATAAAATTAAATCTATGATTTAACATGCTAATATATATCGATAGATTTTTTTGTAAAAAAACATTGCTCTACTAGTACTATCCGGCGAGGAATCGAGAGTATGGAGAATACTATCCGGCGAGGTATGAAAATACGGCCCTCTTAATAATTGACTACCCAATCATAGTAATCAAAATTGCGTTTACGTGAAGATCTTAAGCAACTATACTGAATTCTTTTACTATTTACATTCAATCGCTGTTTTGTTTTGTATTGAAAAGTACAAATGGTCAATTAAAATAAAAGCAGAGATCGCGGCGCACTTTAGTGTTTTTGACAAGAAATTTTGTCCAGCAGATCATATGAAGAAGTTTGGTAATTTAAAAAAAAAACTCTTTTAATAAAAGAGAAAATTTTGTTTCGTCTTTAATAATTTATCTATATACATATAATAAAACAGTAAAAATATTTTGTCTGTACATTTAGAATTTTTTACTGAAATGGATAGAGGGACACTTAAAAAGAATAAAAGAAAGCAATAAAAATTTTTTGGAATTTCTTGTCTGTCTGTCTGTCTGTATATATGATCACGATTATCTCCGAAAATACTGAACCGATTTACTTCAAACTTTCACCAATTGCTTTGTTTTAACTCAGAAAAACATTTAAAGTTCGTTTCATCAAAATCGGTTCGTTAAAAAAAAAGTTATCGTCATTTGAATGAACTCAAGGCATGAGTTTGCCTGCAAACATATAGAAAAATAAAATAAAATAATAAGTGACATAAGAAAATTAAAATCCAAAGTCAATTCATCATCATTATACGACAGCATTATACCTATCCATAGTAATCCATACTAAAAAAAAGGAGAAGCTGACTAACTGACTGAAATATCAACGCAGGGCCTAAACTATAAGGGTTAGGAACTTGAAATTTTGCACAGGGGTTCCTTTTATAACGTAGGGGAGCACTAAGAAAGGATTTTTGGAAATTCATCTCCTAAGGGGGTAAAACGGGTTGCAAAGTTAGTATGATACTTTGCCGTTTTTGAAGTAATTCGAATGAAATTCAGCATGAGGGTTCTTTACTGAAAGGTGAAACACGAGTAAAATATTTTACTCAAAAATCATCCCTTAAGGGATGCAAAGTTTGTATGAAACTTTTAGTTTTTGAAGTTATTCAATTGAAATTCAATATTAAGGTGTTTCATTGAAAGTCATGAACTAATGTATTCCGGGTAATTCTACTGTTCCTGAGAAATCGACACTTACGCGGGCGGAGCCGCGGACCAAAAGCAAACCTGACTTATATATCAACGCACAGCCGAAACTACTGTGCCCAGAAACTTGAAATTTAGCACAGGGATTTTTTTATGATGTAAATGAGCTCTAAGAAAGGATTTTTAGAAAATCAAAGGGGATGAAGTTTTATGGAATTTTCTTATTTTTGGACTTAGAAGTTTGAAAGTACACAAGTTCTCAATTAAAATTAAAAAGACCTGTTTAGGTGAACCAGACAACATTCTCCCTTGAAGGGGTAAATAGGGGGTAAAGTTTATATGGAATTTTTCCATTTCTAGACTTAGAATATAAAAATAGGTATGTAAGTTCTCGATTACAATTAAAAATATCTGTGTTGTTAAAATGGACGAATTTCCCCTTGAAGGGGTAAAATAGGTGGGGTAAAGTTTATGTGGTTTTATTTACTTAGAAATATGAAGAACAATAAGAAGTTCTCCATTACAATAAAAAAATATATGTGTAGGTGAAATGGGCAAAATCCCCTCCTTAAGGACTAAAGATCTATGCAGGTGAAATGTATTAAATTCCCCCTTAAGGGGAAAAAGCAGAGGGTGATGGGTTTGTATGGAATTTTTATCATTTCTACTGTTTCCAAAGGAACGACTTTAACGCGGGCGGAGCCGCGGGCAACAGCTAGTTAATAATATATTAAAAGTATTGTAAGCTACATATATAATATCGAATCGAATAAAAGAACCTTTAGTACCTATTATAATAACAAACTTTATAGAAAACAAAACATGGCAAAAATGGCTACTAAATGGCTTACAAATGTAGGTATGTGAAATATTAATCTTGTTTAAACCTGCGCTCTACCGTTTTTGAACAATTGATATTCTGACTATAATATTATAAATGCGAAAGTGAGTTTGTTTGTTTGTTACGCTTTCACGCCGTAACTACTGCACCGATCATCATTAAATCTTGCATACAAGTTCTCTGGAGTACGGAGAAGGACATAGGCTACCTTTTATCCCGGGAAAAAGTACTATTCCTGAGGGATCGACATTGACGCGGGTGGAGCCGCGGGCGAAAGCTAGTTTGAACATATAATTTTCGAAAGTATCTTACTTTCGAAAATTATATGTTCAAACTAGCTTACCATCTAAAAGCAAATTAGAGTAGTGGTGGCCTAGATAATTTAAATTAATTAGTCCTGGGAAGCGCGAGTTTCTCACGAGGAGCAAAGCGTCCAGTTGCAGTCAGCGCGACTGATTAAAGCAAATAGTCTGGTTGGCCACGCACCACAGTAGATACAGTAAATCAGAAAGACCATTTCATATTACAATACTACTATATGTGATTTCATATTATAATATTATGTTTTACCTAAGCTAATCCTAGTTCTGGTAGCCGTTTTTTTACGATATTGTACGATTTTCATAAAGTACAATACAAAGGTAATGGTATTGTATAATACTAAATATAAATCAATATTTAAAAAAAAACAACTGGTTAAGTGCGAGTCATACTCGTGTGGAGAGAGTTCCGCACGATGAATGGAATTTTCTTCAATAATACGGAATACTTAAAAAATAAAACATTTCTTAAATTTACCTGTAATTTAAAAGTAGAAACCTATTTAATTTAGATTATTTTTTGGATAAGTGGTTTCAGAGAAAGGTCAAGTTGTGTCTTTTTCGTTGAATAACTTTTTAACATTGTTTATTTTTAAGCTATGAGAAATATATCTTAAATCCTCACTACAAGACCATTTATTTAATATATCTGTGATCACAAGGTACGGTTTGCATAACATTTTTTTATTTGCGACTTTGCTAGTCGCAAATAAAAAAAATGTTATGCAATCAGCCCTAATCTCAACATTTACTACGAGTATCGCAACGTACCTATTTGCTTTATTAAATTTATAAGTGCGTGAAATTTCAATTAAATTAACCTAGTAGATTCGTAGCCAATTGGTTGTGACTTATGTGAACAAACGGGCACATGAGTGATATATAATAGTGTTAAAGCAAATTTGGCATAGTATTAAAAAATTAAATGTTGAATAATGGTATTTATTAAACCCATAACGATAATTGAATGCGCAATTTCACTTGTCATTTCGTTAAACTACTAATACTGCCAAGCATGGAATAAGCATGCAGCATGCAAACAAACAAGTAGAATGCGAGCATGCATTTCGTATTTTTATTTTATGTTTTCATAGATATAATTATCAGTATTCATAGATATATGGTTCCTTAAAATTTCGACGAATAATACTATAAACGAATTATATCAACTGTACGGAAAATACCAAATCCCTTTTCACAATTACGTAAAGGATTCGAAATGAGATGACCCGAGCAATAAGTATACATATTTTCCATTATGTTTATATCTTTCACATTTAAAAAAAGCAGTAAACCTTGTTTAATTTAAAAATAATTTGGTTCGTGCAGCGAATTACCCTTCTGCACCTGAGCGTACTTCTTTGCCGTAATGCAGCGCAACAAGCATGGTTACCATCGACGCTAGGCTCTGTTTCCATTGACTTGTATTTTTGCGAGCGGTCATCAGTAGGTATTTTGTACTTACTAATGCATATTATTTACGTTTGAGAAGGAGTATGCAGCGCTTTTGTACCTCTCGATTGACAGCTTCGTAATTTGCATTAAGATTAATTAGTATAAAGAGAATACAAATGCAAAAATTAAAAACGGGTTGATCATAATCATATATATTCAGAAGATACCTATTTGATATTTGACTATAAATATAAAGATGTATTAATGTTGTGGGGTAATTCTGTAGACCTGAATAGAATCTTTGTCATGCAGAAAAAATGTATAAGAGCCATGTGCAATGTACCTCCACGGAAGAGTTGCAAATGTCTTTTTCAAAAATTAAGACTGCTAACTGTGACATGCTTGTATATATATGAGACCTGTATTTTTGTAAAAAATAACATGCACTTGTTTAGACGACGGGGTGATTTCCATAATTCTTATTGTAGACATCCAAATAGACTCTTACTGCCTGTCAGCAAAACGGAAGTTTGCTCCAGAAATTGCAGTGTCATGTGTGTAAGGATCTTTAACCGTTTGCTTGAAGCTGTCAAATGTTTACCATATAACCAATTTAAAAAGGAGTTAAATAATTGGCTTATTGAAAAATGTTTTTATAATATAAATGAATTTTTAAATTAAGAATTAAATTATAGAGATATTTATAATGAATTAATATATATTTTAATCTTTGGACATGATATTTCGTACTTTTTTGTTATTTATTGTTTATTTCAAATTTTATATTATTTAATTATTGTAGGTATATATAACTTTATAATTTTGCATGCTGGAAACAGCTAAGTGCCTTATTTATGTACTTGTGCGAAATAAATTATTTGATTTGATTTGATTAAAAAAAACACGCCTTTATCAAATTATTGTATTGTCATCGGTCCTTGATACGTCTATAAAATTTTAATAAAATCTGACCGTTTATAGTGGATAAAAATTGAGTTCAATGAAGTAGTTTACAAACAAACAAGCAAACATACCTACAGGTGAAGCTAATAAAAAGCGTGTAAAAAAGATCATAAATAGGCAATATAAATAGGTAGCGGAGCTTCTATCCAGGCATTTGTCAGAATGTCATACAAGGAAGGATTTACGTATAACTAGAAATAAGATAATCAGTTCTTGTATATACACATATACATACATCTTGTAAATATAAAATAATAATCGTGGAAATAGCTCCAACTAATTCTACTAATTTTAGGTACGATGCTAGTCAGAGGTGACAATCAATCTACCTAGGTCCTCTCTGTGGGAAAAAGTCGCCTACCTATAGTAACAAATTCAACAAGCTTATTTGCTAAGGAACAATACACAAAAAGGCAAGAAACAATACATTGTAATTTTTAATGTATTTCCTATACCTACTAACGTTATTATACAATGGAAACAGATTGTAAGATAAATTGTAGATTGAAGAGTGAATTATCGATGTTGCGCCCGCGGCAAAGTTTGTTCAGAGGCTGCCCGAATACCACCTTGACGAAACGGGGAAAAATCCAAAAAAGCTGCCCCAGAACTGGGAACGGCGACATCCTGCTCTTTCATTAACTCTCAGTTTTTATCAAAGCCACGGCTCTCTCAATCAAGCGTTAATGATTGATTACTCAATATTTACTTTCGATTTCTGTGATGTCACTGTTTGCTTTGGCTTGATTTAGGATAAAGCTGAAATTAAACTTTTAATTTTATTTGGAGAAGTCATTAATAATTTGGCATTTTTTTTATTTAACGCTTACATATACACGTATTATCAAGCAATAACCTTTCATTGCATTCTGTTTTATATGCAAACATAGAATCAAAGCCAATGGTTTGCTCGGCTCCCTACTTCATAGTAAATCTTCTGATCCGACTATTTCTGCAGACATTATAGTCAAGAGCTATTTACTGGCCATTGTGTGGCGTGTTATCCCGTGTCCTACTAATTGAGTCATCCTACACAAGAATGGTATTGTTTGCAAAACTTAACCGTGAGTTGGCCGCAAGAGCTCGCGATGTGGGTGGTCTCCGTATTAAATTTTACGCTGCCTAGATTTGGTTTTGTTAAGCACAATTTACATATATTGTTGTCGAGTAACTTTGACTGCTAATGAATATGTATTTATTTTATTGAAAATATTATAGAAGGAATTTTTAACATCTCAAATTTGAATAAGATTACACTTTGCTGGATATGTAAGCATTCAATGTATAGTTAAAGCTATTTGCTTGCAGTCAATGATGAATGGTTTTGTGAATCGTACTTAAAATGCCGACGGAAAATAAAATATCCTGTGAATTAAGTCTTTACGTGTCAGGGCTTAATGTGTTTCTAATCTTGCACCTGACATAGAAATAAAAAATATAGATACATGGGCAGACAGGGTGCGTGACGAAAGCTGCGTCTATCGGAAACGTTGCAAGGGTCGCGGGGTGGGCCGAGGGGCGTACAAATTGATTACGATGCGGCGACGCAGACGGACCACCCACGAGGGAAATAGAGTTATGACACTGATGCAACTACCTCGGTATTGTACTGAGGTTGAGCACGACTTCACGCTTGCCCACTGAAATCGTAATGCTTCAGCGCAAAAATTTTTCTACCTTTTTTTATTATAAGTACCAAACTATATTCTCATATGATTTAACAAAAAAGATATTTCATATATTATTTCGAAGAAGGTATACATAATTGAACCAATCTACATATCTACTGAGTCTTTATATTTATTTTAATTATTTTTAAAATTCAGATTCAAAATCATTTATTTATTCAGTAAAACTCATTTTACAAAGCAAGTTGTAGGGGCCTTCTAGTAGAAATAGCAACACCTGTGACAGAAAACCCTTCTTCTCTTCCATTACATATCTATCATATATTATGTATTTTACCGACGAAGTGTGAGAAAATATTAAAAATTACTAATAAAGTAATAATCTCTAGAGAAAATAAAAAATAATCTACAATCTAAACAAGAGAATCAAGATATAAGTTTTTCTGAATTACTAAACGATGAAAGAGGTTCTCAACCTCATTTTAGTTTCTTGAGCCAGTCTGTCACCAATCTTATACACTCACGTATTGGTTTAAAAAGTTTATACTTTTATTTAAAATATCAATATGCTTGATAATAGTGGTAATAAAAATGTTAAACATTTATGACATGCTATCTTTATACAACCCTTTAAATTAATGGATTGGAAATCTTAAAAATCCTTATAGTTACATTGACTTTCATAGCCGATTTCCATCCTAGAACAACAAAGAAAAAATAAATAGTCGATTTAGATGCCGAATCGAAACACTCTAATAATATAATAATGACAGACCTCCAGCACCCGGTTACAGAACTAATAACTCACGGCTCAAAAAACAGACACTCATAAAAACAATTAAATTTGACCGCTTTACCATAAAAGAGACTAACATGACCAATCTCAGAGCAATTAAGGATTCTAATGGCAGGAAAGGATAGTGAGGTACGTGAGCGGCCATTACTGAGGGTAGTATACACGTAATGTTTATTCTATGATCTTGACGATGATTATGGTGCATTATGTAGTGAGCGTATGCCTTCTTAAGAATAGCCTCACAGAAGATATACTTACTGAATAAAATATTTAAATAATCAAACTCGGAGAGCAATTGCCCACCTACAATATATAAAGACCAGTCATCCTCTTTATATTAACATTGAAACTTGCCCAAAAAGATCATAAGGATGAGAAATAATTGCAACACATGCACATCTCAATCTATTTATTGTCGTAGTAATTTAGTGCTAAATAAATTTTAATTGCTTTTATGAAAAAAGAACAGTGTAAGTATTGTTTTCAGTTAAACTATAAAAAGAAACAAAACGTATTCTAGGTCCAGGTTACTAGTATTATAAACTACTAGTGACCTGGACCCCGGCTTCACACAGGTGCAATGTATTTATAAACCTTTCTCTTGAATCAGACTATCTATTTAAAAAAACCGCATCAACATCCGTTGTGTAGTTTTAAAGATCTAAGCATATATATGGACAGACAGACAGCGGGATACTAGAATAAAATAGGGTAAATTACTTTGTTGGATAATACATAGAAAAAATGCAGATGATAATTTAGATATACCAATATAAAAAAAAAAATAATAAAGAAAAGTAGAGAGCTCTCTGGCTTTTTTTATTCTTTGTAGTTTGTTGCTATGGCCTATGGGTCATCCATAGTCAATAATTATAGAAACTGCAGACGAATAAGGACTGCTGGAGGCTATTGAAACTTTTCTCTATTTTTGAATAGATAATGTAAACAAAACGTCTATCTTAGAGTTGCCTTCGAATGATTTATGTGGCTACAACTTGATTTCCACATAAATCGAACACGAATTTACAGGCAATTCGTATTTTTCTGCCTAAATTTATTTTTATTATAGAAATTATTTCCACAACTAGCTTTCGCCCGCAGCTTTGCTTGCGTCAACGTGATGACGTTTTCCAGGATGAAAAGGCATATGTCCTTCTCCGTGCTTCAGAGAACTTGTAGCAAAATTTTATGATGATCGGTTCGTTAGTTACGGCGTGAAAGCGTAACAAACAAACTCACTTTCGCATTTATAACATTAGTGAGGATAAGGGTAAATCGTGCTGCAAATAGCGTTATTGTTTAATCGGTGTTAAGTGTATACTTAATAAAACTAGGGCACGTACTGTCAGGAAAAATTATAAATAGCGTTAAAAATGAATTTAGAAATTATTGAAATGACTTTCTTAATTTAGATTCATTCCTATCCAATACCACGAACGAATACCACTGGTATTACTTTGAATTTTTAATCATTTTCTATTCCCAACGGATACCACTGTTTAAACCAATACCAAAACAAGTTCAAAGGTACAGTCAGTAAAAATGCTTTGTATGTGATTACAACATTTTTATTTGCAAAAATATGGCTAAATAAACAATTTTAGTTAGCACACGACTAGTTCAATTATACATATAGTTATAATAACGAACTATTCTAAGTGTGAAATTTTCCCTTGTGGAGAGAGCGCCAAAGAATACTTTAGTTTGATCATCTTCTTCCAAACGTAAGACAGCTTAACCAAAACACTTTTGAACTCCTAGGTGCACCACTTTTCCCAGTAGCCACCCCGGCCGCTTTAGATTCTAAGCTACAAATGCTTTTGCGGGTCCAGGATCGCCTTGCGAACCTCTCAGCCCACGTAGCTCTGATTCTGTTTCGTGCCTGTTTTTCACTACCCAAATTGACTTATCTTATTCGGACTACTCCCACTTGGCTCTTCCCTGATGCCGTCTCGGCTTTAGATTGCGCTATAAGGGCCACTTTGGAGAAAATTATAAATATTAATTTAGAAGACCGTCAGTTTCAGCAAGCTGCTTTACCAGTCAGGTACGGTGGTTTAGGTATAAGGAGCATTCAGACCGTGGGTCTGCCTGCATTCCTTGCGTCTTCGTATGGAGTTGCTGATCTTGTTACTAATATTCTTCATCTACAAGGTACAAGACCTAGTATTCCCCTACAGAACGATGCTTTGGAGGCATGGAGAACTATGTGTCCTAACGTCCAGCCACCTGAAAATCTTAATTCCCAAAAGGCATGGGATGATTTATGTTCACAGCTCTTTTTGTCAGATTTGAACGAATCTTCGACAGGTTTAGATACCGCTCGTTTAAAGGCTGCATCTTGCCCAGAGTCGGGCGCCTGGCTCCAAGCTTTGCCCTCACCTCAACTAGGTACACATTTGGACAATAACACGTTACGGGTTGCAGTAGCTTTAAGGCTAGGGTGCAAAATTTGTGAACCACACCGTTGCCCATGCGGTGTAAATGTTGACACAAGCGGATACCATGGTCTCAGCTGCTCAAAGTGTGTTGGCCGATTTTCGAGACACCATGCTCTCAACAATATCATCCGGAGAGTTTTGGTTTCAGCCAACATACCATGCGTTCTCGAACCTCCAGGTTTAAGTCGAACAGACGGAAAACGCCCGGACGGCCTGACTTTGACGCCCTGGGAGAGAGGTCGTTGCCTTTTGTGGGACGCCACTTGCGTCAGCACTTTTGCAGCATCGCATTCCTCATTAACTACACAGAACGCGGGGTCTGCCGCAGAACAGGCGGCCAAACAAAAACACCGTAAGTATTCGGAACTATCCCAGTACATTTTTGTGCCTTTCGCAGTGGAAACGGGTGGTCCCTGGTGTGTCGAGGGCAAACATTTTGTCAGAGAGCTAGGACCACGCCTCCGTGACAATGGTTGTGACCCCCGCTCTGGAGCGTACCTGTCTCAACACATTTCACTGGCCATCCAGCGTGGTAACGCGGCCGGGTGTGATGGGCACTTTCGAGCCAGGTACTCTCCAGGGAGGGCTATTCGAATAGCTTTTTTTTTTTTTTTCTTGTCCTTTTTTCTTTCTACGTAGTTTTAGTAATGATATATTTTTATGTTTAATATATTAAATATTAATCATTACAATTTTCAAAAATATAAAATAAGAACAATTTGCTTACTATCTGATAATAATATAATACGACATAAAAGTAACTTTATTATATTAAAATCACTCGTTCATCACCTTTATAGTAATAATTCAATGTTTTTTTATTTCAGAAATATAGAATATGACTAATTAACTAATAGTAATAATCTAACAATTGTAAAAAATCAAAGAAAATCAACGTATTTTTAATAAAATCAGTCGTTCGACATTTACATTGTAATAAATCAATCTTTTTTTTAAATGAATTCGGAAAGTAATATTAAATTACTTTGTGGTTTTAGCGTTATATTTGAATGACATAAAAATATTAGAAAATAAATTTAATTCGATGACTGAGCTGACTGTACCAAATTCACATTTTGGTATTCGTCGGGACATAAAATTAAAAAAAAATTAAGAGTGGTATCCGTTTGGAATACAATAGAATTAAAAATTCAAAGTAATACCAGTGGTATTCGTTCGTGGTACTGGATAGGAATAAATCTTAATTTAGAGTATGGTTTTTAGGAAGATGGTTTCTGATCATGAACTGAACTTGCGTTAAAATATTTCAGCATTTTTTATTTCTACCTAAGTATTTAATTAATGATGTACTAAAAAGAACTTAAGGGAAGTTCTTTTTTAGTTAACTAGCCAATCTTTCCCATGTGGTGTCATTTGTTATCCGAATCTTAACGCTCAAAAAAACTTTAGATCTTTGGTGTTTTAGGGCCTAAATGAATAAATTTTAGTGAAGTGCTCGTCATTGCCTTCGAATTTCGCGTTTTTATGCGAGCATTGTTCTGCAGCGGCTTTATTACCCGGTAGCCCTCCGTGCGACGGCGGTCGTAACAAAGGCGGCCGCCCGCGGGTAAAGCTGAACCTCCACCAGATAAACACGTCTAAAAATAGGTACGTACTTAGCACATTACCCATTTCAACGTAAAGTTCCTATATACATATATGTACATATATTTGGTCTTTACCTATGAAATTGGCATTTTCTAAAGAGAATTTTGAGTAAATTTTATTTATCACACTTGTTTTTAGTATCATTTCGGGTTTGATAAATTCAACTAAAGTTAAATTTTGCATTAATTTACGGACAGCAGTACGTAAGTTTGATTTACGCATTAAAAAATTACAAAAACTTAGTAAAAGAATAGAAAAATTACGCCATTTTTTAATCAAAACGGATAACATCTAAAACGAGTTCTTTTCATGAGCAATAATTAAATTCAGGAAAACAATAAAAAATATGCATGCAGTATGTTAATAATATATAGTCCACTTTAAAGTTTAAATAAAAAAGATGTGTTTATCTAAAAATCATAGTCATTAAGAACAATATTAAGTTTAAAAAAACTGTATCTCGTGAGTCCTCTCTTTCAATACAATGACATTGAACAAAAACAAAAGCAGTAATCCATAATACTGTAAAGAATAAAAATTAAAGCAGAACAAAACACAATTCAAATTAAATATTAGGTATATTTAGTAAATCTTTCTTCTTCTTCCTCGCCTTTTCCATATTTAGGGTTCGGCTCTGTATGTCAACTCTAATTTTCTATCCTTAATAATATCAATATTTACCCCCTATTCCCTCATATCCCCTCTGACACATTCAATACACGTCTTTCTTGGCTTCCCTCGTCCCCTACGTCCGTCTATTTCTAAATGGAACATTCTCTTTGCCAGATGTTCAGCATCTCTCCTACATCTTCTACATGTCCATACCATCTTAGACATTATATTTAGTAAATATGTATCAATATTGCTAAAGCGCTACATCCCTTAACCGTTTGTAGCGGACATCGCGCGATATATTAAATACTCGTAATGAAATAAGGTTGAAAGTGGCGACACCGGTTGGCCTGTAACCGTCTTATTTCAATTCCATGTCTGCCATTTCCGTGTTAATTTACACTTTTAATTCAAAAATTATAACCAAATATTGTATTTTTTAGGTTTCTATCTTGCTCATTGAGTTACTTTTTATAAACGTGAAAAAGACTATAGTTGTAGAAAATATTTCTGGATATAGCATTTTTGCTATTTTTTTTGCTAGGTTTTAAATATTTTTTCAAAAATATTTTGTTGCGTTTATTTTTTTGATTATTGAACTGTACTTAATTTATGCTAGTATTCCATGAAAAAAAAGGCTAACTGCGCGTCGAAAACATAGACGTTTTACGGTATTCTTCTGATGCACAGCGCCTGAAGTTTAGACTTTCTTTGCACATACGATATTAGTGAATAGGTATGTATTTTTTTTATAGTAGTGCATCTGGTTCGTCGTACGTATGCGTACCAGGATGACAGTTCTCGCTTCAAGTCAGGTTGGATGATCACCTTAAGAAGCGGGTATTACCAGCGGCGCGACATCTCCGTGCCTGCAGCCTTATTGCTTCTTTCGTCAAGCTCCGTTAGTAAACAAACAGTAAACCTGGCTCTCAATATAAGCGTTACTTAAATTACATGACGTTTATAAATATCCAAAAAATCCAATCAATTTACTGTATAAGGAATCCCGCAGATAAGGATTTTTAACATAACAAAAAAGAAAAAACGTAGAATGTACCAGCTGCTTCTTTTCTCGCGCTGACCGTAAAAGCCGACCGAGGGCGAAAATCTTTGGAATCATGTATGTACAAAAACTTACTTTAAAAACGTGTATGTTCTATTTAAAAAAATACTCATTAAACCTAGTCGTTACTTGAACCTTGCTCTATATTTCTGTATGGAAATTCAAGTTTTGTCTAATGTACATATTATTACCATAGATTACCTTACAATAGAGTCAGACTAGACTCTTTTTTATAACGGCCAACTCTAAGTTCAGTTATAAATCAAGCGGTAGCAGTTTTGCGTCAATTTACACCGAACGCCATTTATAACGAGCGATGTAAATAAAATTGTAGACTCCGCTCTCACCGCGATTGCTCGCCGAAAGACTGTGTTATGCTTGATTGATGAACAGCAAACGTTCGTATTATGGTTTCAATTAATACGTTTGAACACATATGGTGCTAGAAGTGCCTAGAAGATAGTATTTTTACCTGACTGCCAAGAAGAAGGTTATGTGTTTCGCGCGTATTTCTTGTATTTTTGTAGATTTTTACTTGGAAGTATTTCGACAGTTAAGGTTAAGGTATCGTTTGGTTTGGCAAAAAAAATCGAATATCCTTAGATAGGTATTTAAAAAAACCAGCCAAGTGCGAGTCGGACTCACGCACTAAGAGATCCGTATATATAACTATATTAAGTATAAAATTATTAAAAATATTTTTATTTATTGTAACAAAAAAATTATGCTTTTCGCAATTTCGCAAAATCTGTGTTAAGACGTACCAAATTTCATGATGTAGGTTTAAAATTCCTTCGAATGTCGAAAATTTGCGGCATAAACGGCTGTATCTTTTGATTGCGTTGGCTTAGAAGTTTGATTTTTACACAGGTCTAAGGGAAAGTAGACCTGTTTTTTAATTTTTGAAATGATACTTCATGTTCGTGTCGTTTCTGACCTAGCATATGAACAATACGTTCCCCAATGGAGTCATACGTACAAGACGACTAAAGCATTAAACATTTCTTGCACAGGTAGGTATACTTAACGAAGGTTGACGTCAGTGCAGCATATAGATTCCTATATGCTATTCTTAAACCTACATGCTGTTTTCATAGCCGTCTCCTAGATCCCATGCAAATGAAAATGCAATGCGATGAGTGGGGTATATAATAGGTATAATTATGTTTAGCAGTTAATTTGAGACTGTTGTCTGTGTTATTAGTCATTAAATATAAGTGAACAAGAATATAGAAATATAGCTATCTAATTTTCTCCACATTTATATTTCAGGAGCAGCGGCCACCGCAACGTAAGCCACTAAATAACGCAAGAAACTGGTTTTTATTGCCAATATTCCACACAAATTACGACTACTCGTAAATTCGTGCTAGTTTGCAAAGCTTTCGCTTCTGATGTACCGGCGCGGCATAATCTCGGCTTAGAACTCTATGGGCCATAAACTGGTACTTTAAGCTAATCAGATTATAAAATAAGCGACATTGGTTTGCATTGCAGTTCAATAAAGTAGATGGTTTGCGTCCACCTACGATTACAAGTCGCGAGTCGGGACGGAGGCAAGGCGGGCGCGGGGACTTGAGGGCCGGCGCGTGTCACTCGCCGCGATTCCTGCAATAATCTCCTCGAGCGATTGCTCTATCCGGTGACGGAGTAAAGTATCACTAGTTGATTATTGTGTTTATTTGCGCGTCGCGAGCATGTGTTGGTGCGGCGTGTGTGTGTGCATGCGTGCGAGCGGTAGTAGGCCACCCAACGCGCGACCACACGCGGCGCCCACCCACGTGGCAGGGGCGCTTACTCGAGGCCCGCGTACTCGCGCCGCTCCGCTATCTTACTTGCACTCATGCCAAAATGGCTACCGACTGCCCTGCCGACTCTGGACACCGATACCTTGATTGACACATGCCACTCTCTGATACAAGTTATCTAATTGAAATCAAATTTATCGGCCGTAACTATCTTTTACTATCCTACGCGGCTCCCTGTGACATTTATAAAATATGCTTAATCTATCTCAGTTTGGAAATTCTTGAAATAATTTACTCATTCTGAATAGTTTATTCTAAGCGGAATATATGGCTCGTTGATGTATTTTTACTAAAATTTAGTAAACTCTGATTAACTTAAATTTTTGATTAAGTACTGATTATATTCCTATCCATTACATATCAAACAAAAAGTAAAACAAGCATATCGTTACTATGTACTAGCGATTCGCCTCGGCTTAGCACGGGCTGGTATAGGTATTTAATTCTATAGCCAGTGTTCATCATGGCTAAGGAAGGATTTTCTTTGCATAATTCAATGTAATTAACAGTAGGGGGTAGAACCAACAATAGTTTTTGTGATCGCGAAAGAACGAAAGTATTTAAAATAATTTTAGTAAAAGCAAAGATCACCACGCTTATTTGACAAACTTGCGTTGATTAGGAAAAACATTATTTCTGGTACATAACTTCATACTTTCCATAGCCAATATTTAAGTATAGGATAGTGAAACTTACCAAAGTAATCCTAAAACTAACTAATGTTATAAATGCGAAAGTGAACTTGTATAATTTGAATTTTTGGTTTTTTACGCTTTCACCATTTAACTCAAAGTTACTGATAATCATAAAGGATTGCAAGGGATACTGAAAAAGGCATTTGTTTTTCTTAGTCGGTAAAATTTTGCGCAGGCCGTATTGGTAGTACCTGGCGGGCAGCGCGTGCGCGACTCCCGAATTTCGCGGCGTCGACATTTCGCTTTGTGCGCAAGCGCAATCGAATTCATTCATACTTTGATTGAACTTACAATCTCTTTGGTGCGTCTGTTTAATCAATTAATGACATATATTGTGGGATTGTTTAAAAATATATGTATGTAATGTTTTCACCAAGATGGGTCGTTAAGGGGGTTTGTTTAAATTGTAAATAGGCGTTTCATCTTTACATCATTATTAACTATTACAAAAATAAATAATGTGTACATACAACCATTTTTATCCATAATATGTTTCTTTTTTCATTAATTGATGTTATTGGTCTTTTGTTCATATATGTGATTGTATATGTATTAGTCGTGTGTTTCCGGAAGAGTAGAATCAATGAAACCTCTCCAACCCATCTGACCAGCAAGGAGAATGAAGGACAAATCCTCTGTCTGCTCTGGCCAAGTATGGCTCTGGTAGTACAGAAAGGGTCATGCTCCTGTAGTGGAGACTAAACAGACCTGATGATGATGGTGATGTGTAATAAATAAAATACTAAAAAAATACAGAGAGGCCCTTCCTATGACCTCATAGGAAGGGCCTCTCTGTATTTTTTGAGAACTTCATACTTTATACAGGATACCTATCCTGTATAAAGTATGAAGTTCTCAAAAGTAGGTATTCTTTATATCTTCCGCTTTTATATTCTATTTACTTTCCTATAAATCAAATTTAATATATATTTATGAACGTAGTAAAAAGTATATTATTGGTAAAAACGTATTTATACAGTATATTACGTAGCGTAAGAATTTCATAAAGCAAAAAAAAAAACTAAAAGTAGATTTACCGCAAGAAGAATTTAAGTTTCGTAATTTTATTTTTGTATTGAACGCGTTTGTGCGACGAGGCCCACTCGAGTGCAGAGTATATATTATCAATACTTATCGGAGCAAGAGTTAATTTTGTTAACATTGTTGCGTGTAAAGTAGTTCAATTCAACTTCAGAAGTGACAGACAGAAAAATGTTTATTTATCTTTTCGTAAATAATATACCACTTTTTGTATTGTAATGTATATGAAAGGTTAGTAAGATCGAATGGTTGTTATATTAAACGATTTGATACATATGAAAAATATATTTTACGATTTTTATCTTAATTGAAAACCATACCGACTGAAATTATTAATTTCGTTAGTAATAATATTTTGTTCTATCTACTACAATGTATCCGGGAACACGCTTAGAAGAGAGAAGGATTTAAGGTCTACAATCTAACTAATTCTGGGTTCTTGGTAATAGTTATAATGGCCATAACATAGGATTCCACGATTATTGTGGTATTTGAAAACAAAATAAAATACCTACAAATAAGTATAGTTCCGTACTCAAATAGAGGGTACGCAGACGATAGCACCGTTTCGGAAAGATTTTTCTCAGGAAAACCGGAAATAGAAGATCTTAGGGAAGCAATGGTGGACCGCACCAATCTTACTCTGCAGGATCTCCGATTAGGGTGATGCCAACCTAGTAAGATTTAACGCCTTGAAGACCCAGGCCATCGGTTCTTCGCGCTGTGTGCCACTGCCACTTCAAAGAGCTAATCCACTGAGCTATATCGGTGACCTTTATTCTTCTACGGATCTCCTCGTTTCTGTATTTGCTTTTTTTTCATATAACATCAAAATGTATGTGAAAAATTCTAATAACCAGGTTTTTATTGTTAGGTATCTTTTACAAAAACAGTTTTTCTCGAAATTGGGTGTAAACTTACCTTTTTATGTCCCAAACAAACTGTAATTGTTTTTATTTAAAACATTAATTTTTTCGCCTTTTTTTTGTCTTTAATATCGAAAAAGAACCACGAATTTTTAATCGATTATTACCGCTTTTTTAAAAAAATGTAAGACTTTTTGTTCGTTAAAATCTCAACATTCTGATGGTGAAAAAAAATATATACATAAAGTAAATGCTGTCAAAAAATGCAAAGAAAGTCCGATTTTTTTTATTATGTACAGCCATGAGCTATTTATTAAACTTTACACTAATTACTCGAAAACGTAGGATTCCATGTTAAATTGATAAATCAAAAAATTACAAATCCATAAAACATAGAGATTGCTAAAAAAACATGTGAAAATAGTTGTTCTAAATATTATTGCCAATTAATATTATCGAAATCTTAATTGATTCAAAGTTATACTATTCTTTTTAAATTTATAAAAACATACATATTATCACGTATTTTTCCCTTGCGGGGTAGACAGAGCCTAGGCCTATAAGACCCGAAGGCCACGTGAAAAGCGGAATCAAAATAGTGATGTGTTGCTAGCCACATCGCCTATTAACATGATCCCGCGGAATTTTGCACGTGCCCTCGTTCGGCTTTCACGATCTGCGCGGGAAGAGAAGCAACTGGTACACTTAAGTTTTTTTCTTTTCTCCCAGTACAGTATGGAAGAGCTGAATAAAAAGATTTGATTAATTGAAAGAAAGGTCTGGTCCGGAACGAGGAAGGAAGATAGATGTTATATTCGGATTGTGCTAATACGTCTGCTCTCGATGTATTTATTTAAATTATAATAAAGCAGTTTTCGTGTTTACTTTGTTCCCGCACATTAATTAATGAATTAATAGGAAATGGATAAGAAATTAATTTATAGATATTTTCCTTATTAAGAATTTATTTATGATTTGTATGCGTTCGATACCTATCTTTCCTGATGAGAAGCAACGACGATTATACGAACTGCCTTAATCGATTAAATATTTACTACTAACATTTTTTCTGAGTCCATGCAAGGGTCCAGAGTAGTACAGTTCCCTAGCCGGAAAACGAAACTTCGCTATATTCGAACATTCGGAGAACTCAAATTCATTATCTTTTACTATACTTATTAGAAAAGATGAGTCGTGGCCGCAGCCTCATTTGTCTTGATGGTTTCAAGTAATTTGTGAATGCTTTGCCTATGGTTTAATTATGGGTTAAAACCACACATTTATATCATTATGTTAACCTTTTCGAAATGAGAATAGAATACACAAAGATTATTGCCATTTAAGATTTCATTATATGAGAATATAAGGTTAAAACTAATAAAGTGGTGCAGTGATAATGTAACTACATTAAAATAACAACCAAAAATACAAAAAAATAATAGCCCACAGAAACCACCCCATGGGCGATTATTTTTTAAATTGATTTAGTAGTTCTTGAGTTTATCCATACAAACAAACACGCAATAATACAATCGAATATTTCCTCTTTATAATATTAGTATAGATAACTTAAGTATCAGATGTTGGAAATTGATTAAAGGTAAACAAGGCAGCCAGCAACTAGGATAAAAGTTTAATAACGTGCCATCCACAGTAGGTACATATTTCACACACCTGCAACCCGTAGTGTGCCGATTGATGCAATTATTTCCGCACAGTAGGTATTTTCCTTCGCCGGGAGCAAATATTTCTTAATCAAAAAGCTGCACTTCAATAAGTCAAGGCGTGCGAACTATGCGGCCAGTTTTAATGTCTCAATTAGTTTTTAACGATCTCTCTCTGTGGGCCGGCCAGGTAGACCGGCGCAGTAATGGACGCTGTCGCCGCCTAATCACCAGCCTTTCGAATCTTTTAATATACTTGTGTTCTTATTTACTGTGAGTATATTTAGATAACCCAGTCATGTTTGTTATCAATGCACATAACTGTCGTAGCGATCTATTTTAAATACAAAATGTAATTTGTTTAAAATCACATATTTTAAAAATTAATTCAACAAATTGCTGATAACATTTATACAATTTGTTATTTAAACAGAAACTGAAATTTATCTATTTGATACGGTGAGTTCAGGGGCATTTATTGACTTATCTAACTTTATGTAATAGTTTACTTTATTTCATCACAAGAATAATAAAGCACCGACATAAAAAAAATTCTACGAAGACTTTACAAAGACAGTTGGTCTATGAAAAAATATTGTCCTTTTTATGTCGCCGCATTAGCTACCGAGAACCGATCGCAGGACCCTGGGCGTGCCCAATCGCACTGCCATCAATCTGCCGAGTGCGGCTCTATGAAGACATTAGTCCAACTCAAAATGGAAGGTATGTCATGAGACCGGCATGCGTGTCCGCCAATTTTCAACTGTTCCTTTTTTAAATCGGTAGTTTTTGCTGAATTGTTAAAAAAAGGTAAGCATTTTATGGCCTGTTTGCTGTTTGTTTTGCAAACTCAGATAGGGTCTTCCAATTTTAAAAGATCACAGATAGAAATAGGACTTGCGAGTACAATGTAACTTTGATTATGAGATTTCTGCGATGTAAAGTCAAATAAATTTTACCGTTTTAGTATATCTGCATGTTACGCGATTGTATCTTTGAGTTTAAATAACATCGCTAGATTCCAGATCCGCAATAAAACCCGACTGCGAACACCGAGATAACGTAGAATTGATACGGACTTTACTATTTTACTGACTTATTTGTCATACACTTTAATCTTTAGTATAGGCTTGTAAACTGCTGTAACAAAATCTTATGTCAGAACCATTAAATACAATATGTAAACTGAAGTCAATTGCCAGCAGTAAAATAGTGGATAAAAGCCATAAGTCGATGTCGCGGCGAGGTTTAAAATTAAGTCATTATGTGGAACGGCCGGCGTCATTTAATGAATGCGAGGTAGGTGGAAGACAATGGGCCGATTGTTCCGCCGCGTCCTGTGCCAGGCGCAGGCGTAGAGACGTGCTGCGCGAACACATTCATAGTAATGATGTGACTGTTTGTGAAAATCTTGCTATCTTTATTATATTATATTATTAATTATACTTAAATATACTCTAAATACCAATTTAGAGTAATAAATTACCCACAATATATTTAGAAAATTGAGCTCTTGACTAATAAAGTTCAAGCAATTTTCAGAATTTGATAATTTTATTTGTTTGAAAACATGCACAACCTCAACGATTTGTGTGATAAAGTAAAAAAGTAAGTAAAAAGTATTTATTTATCTCCAAAAAAGACAACAACATGCATGATAATCCCTTACATTATACTTTTTCATTTAAATTAAAAATTTAAAAGCTAACTGAATAAATAATAAAAAGGAAATTGAAAAAGAAAACTGACCAAAATTACAATTAAACTGAGAACCACCTAGATAGAAGGACCATACATACACCATAACCGAGCTATAGATACGTTAGTAATATTACTTATTCTGTTCTATAAGATTGTTTCTAATGATGGAGTAGTAGGTATTTTTTCTATATTGCAGATTTGCTCTCATGTACAAAGAAAAAATATTACGAGACGATTCCGACCAAGTTATACTACGCACAACCCGCATTAAGGAACTAGGTTCAAATAATAATTATAATATTTTTCCTCAATGATCCTTTATTAAATAACTAGCCGTCCAAGTAACGACACTAGCAAAGCAATATTATCTAACATCTGACTTCATTCAGAAACGAGTAAAATTACAAGCACATGGTAATGGTGCCTACAAGTATAAAAGTTGTAAAACTGTAAGTACCTAATTAATTTGTTCATTATTTTGTCTCTATTTCGATGGCGGTGCGTCGCGTCTCTATGCCGTGTTCCGCCATCTTGCCCGTAGTCTAAGATCCCAATGAATGGTTCATTTGTAGCATTAAATCCGTTGTTTAATGTTTAGACAAATATATTTATATATATAGTGTTGCCACTTTAAATTTAGTAAAAGTTGTAATTTGTGTAGTGATAAAAATAAAATGCAGATATGCTCCCAACAAACACGGCCAAATAAATATACTTCTGGCAGCGATGGACACATCAAGTATCTTACAAGTACACGTTTTGATTTAATACTTTAATAATAGTTATATTTTTATCAAACTTTGTTTATAAAATAAAAACATTTTCAATTATAAACAACCATACAGATTTGATTGAATAACAGATCAGATAAAAGAACTGAACAAGGGTATCTTACGTCATGATCCTGTACTAGCAGCTTTTTGTGCAGGACCACCCAACACGAACTCGCTACATTATTTTATTGTACAATAAACAAATTTATTGCTCCATATGGCTATTTATGTTTTTATTTATAAGGGCTTTTTGTTGGGACCAAGAGTTTTTAGTAATCTTGACGGGATTGCGTTTATAAGTTTTGTGGTTAGCTGCCTGTTTACGAGCGACGCCGTCACATTTTTTGAGTTATGTTCCTTTATTAGAAAAATCTCTGATTGATGACAGACAAATTATAGTATACACTTTGTATACATTTTAAATTACGTTTCGTAATCATCAGGAAATGCATCAAAACAACGAGAAATAAATATAGAAACAGATTTTATTAAATAATACAAATGACTTGTCTTAACCTTGGTAGATAAATGTCTAATGATTTTATAGTAAAAATAATAGAAGATCACACATTAGTATTACACGTATTATTAACATACAATGTATTTTTCCTAATGTTTGATATATCCATCCATTTTAAGGCTTGAAAAAAGAAGCAATTGAAAATATTCGGTGATGATGCATAGATTAGGCTACGGCGTAGACATTGGTGCTACGTCTTTACCGTAGCAGCTACGACGTAGCACTCACCCACCACCACAGTTAATTACATGAATTATGTGTTTGAGCACTTTGAGCCCAAGTAGTTGTTACTATTTGATCGTTTACAAAATTGTATTGACTATATGATTCAAAATCAACCGCAATTTTTTAGACAATGTGAGACCATTCGAAGTCGAAGTCGAAATATCAGATAAAACTCTAAATATATCGTGATAAATCTCGTGGTACAGTCAGCAACGGAAATACCTTGCCAGGCCCTGTATCTATATCTTGAATTTTCTCTTAAACTATAAATAATAATAACATAAAAAAATATATACACAAAGATTTTCATGAAGCCTTTCTTAATATAAATTTTCACGTTTATATTTTTTATAGTTTAAGAGAAAATTCAAGATATAGATACAGGGCCTGGCAAGGTATTTCTGTTGCTGACTGTACCAATAATACAAAAAAAGTTTAGATTTTTTGATGTGAAACATCTATAGCGTGGGTTAGACTAACTGCTATATGATAGTATGTATCTATGTAATAGTAGAAAATAATTTCCATCTGCCAGCCGTCCCGCGACAGGTCACAATATTTTTTTTGTGCCAAATGTTTTTTTCACCTAAGTTGCGTACTGATTTTATTTCTCTGAAATCATCAAAAAGCGTGGTGTCAAATCCATTTCTATCACTCGCGGCTCCGCTCAGGAACGGTACGTTTTTCCGGGTTAAAAGATATTTATCTTCTTCTTCAATGAAAAATATCATGAGGATCAGTTCGTTTGTAGTTACGGCACGTCGTCTGGAAAGGATTAATGACATCAGTGCTCCCAAAAACGTAAGAATAGTCTAGAGGAGAATCTGAAGAGATTAAGCAATAAAAGGCCAGAGACAGAGCAAAATGAAAGAAGATCATAGAGGTCAAGTGTAAGTAAGTATAACTTAGGATATAATTTATATATGAGTGTATTTATAGAGAAGAGACACAAGACAACAAATAATGAAATGGCTTTTTGCGTAATATTTAATTTCCAACCTTTGTCTAACATCACGCTGACTGATGGATGATGATGATGAAAAACCATATTTTTTTAACGACCTTCCTCCTAACTACTTGGTGTAAAACGTAAGACCCACCGCGCTTCGGCAATGCAAATCCATACCTGTATGTTCGTTCATTGCCATTTATGAACTCGAATAGTGATTGTATATCCCGCAACATAAATTATTTATGAACACCATAATTCCTAGTAATCCCGGCTCGGACAAGCGCTCATTAAAATAATTAAACTATCAGTAAATACACGTTAGGGGAGCGTAGACATGCATTAATTATTAATTAGCCTCGTAGCAAAAAGTGGTGTGTGTCATTAATGGAAAATATCAACTGCGCTTGCATTATGGATACGCGCGTCCGTCGATATGTAGGCTCACCACGATTCTGAAGCATTTTTAAGAAATGATGCTCTTATTATTGCACCTATACAGTTCAATAGTTTTAATCGGCAATAGCATATCCATATAGCGAAAAGGGAGCTAATACAACAATTCTCAAAGTGTGCTTCACAAAGGAACTGGACGTTATAAAAAAAAATATGTTCTTTGGAGGCAACGGCATTAATTTGCAGAAGTGGTAAGGACATATTTTTTCGATTTGCACTTATAGTTTAGGGCTTCGTTTATCTTTTGCTCTTCCAAAGGCGTCCGCTGCGAAAAACTGTTTGATTACCGCTTTAATACAAACATCGCACTCTCACTAAGGAGTTTACTCTGAGAACAATCTCATCATTTCAGCCGTGTGGTTTCCGGCAGAGTAAAATAGGACCACTCCAAGTCTTCCCATGGAGGTCGTAAGAGGCGGCGTGACTTAGGAAATACAAGCTAAACAAAGCTCATTAACATCAATGAGACCACTCCAACCCGTCTGGCCAGCGAAGAGAGTGTGGCTGTCTGCTCTGGCCAAGTATGGCTCCAGTAGTACAGAGGGGGTCATGCTCCTGCAGTGGAGACTAAAAAGACCTAATGATGATGATGATGATTTCAGCCGTGGCTGAATCCAAGGATTCTTTGTTCTTTGGGAGGATATTGCCATACTCACCAAGCTGAGCACAGGTGGGTTGCCGAGCGCAGTTCCTTTGGCGTAATTAATTGTATTTAGGGAGGAAAATAAGGTATCTATTGGTATAGTCATAATCGAATGCATGGGGAAAAACCAGTAGCAGCTCATACCGCTCATCGCATACCCGACCTGCAACCACCAGCCAAGCAGTTGAGAATGACACCCCAGACCCGAGCAAACCTTAATCGAGAAAAGAAAAAGAAGTGTCACCCCATACTAAATGTATACTTAAGTGACTAAAATATATAGAACCACTAGTTTCGATTTTATACTTATTGGTGGAGAAACATTAAATATTATATATTTTTAATCTAAGTCAAAAACAACTGGTGGTTACCCCAGCAAAGTGAGTTACAAGAACATTTATATGCAGGCCTGTGCCGCTATAGAGTCGTCACTCGGCCCCCCACTTGCGCTTCCAGCTGCGGCCTGATGTTCACCATCAATCCAATAATGAGGGTCTTTCGTTGCGTTCCTCCAGGTGGTGACATTGTGACGATAGGTATTTTTGTCAGCAGCTGTCAAAATCTACCAATCATAAAAAATATCATCATCATCAGGTCATTTTAGTCTCACTACAGCCCTCAGAGCATGGCACGCGCGACAACGTTTAACGGCTATCGCCATCTTATTTTTCGTTATATCAAAGAACGAGATGGGATTGTTTATCGCACGATATAAACGGCGTGCCATGCCGTGCTACATCGCGAGTGCCATGCTACGGGCGTTGGAGTATGACCCGGAACCATACTTGACAGCCAGAGCAGATAGAGGATTTGGTCCACACTCTGGCCAGACGGGTTGGAGAGATCTCATTGATGTTTATGAGCTTTGTTTAGCTAGTAAAATATGGTGAAAAAAAAAACGTTGCGAGCGGTCCACCATATTTTATTTCTTCATTTAATAATAGTATGTACTTGTCGGGTTAAGTCTTTTGAAGTACCTAGTTGGTTTTCCTAAAATATTCAGTAATAAAAGTCGATACTTTAACTAATGCAGTGATTTTACCTATTATATGTTACTATTTACATTATTTATACTGAAATATGAACGGAATTATACGACTTTATTAGCAAATATTTTTTATTAATGTAAAAACATCGCACCTTTTACCGTGACATACCTAAATACTCCCGACCAGTATGTCGAAAAAAATCAAATAATTCATAATAAGCCTAAATACCTATATCAAAATAGCATCGTTCATTCTTGAAATGCAAAATATGATAAAGTTAAAAAATTAAAACCTGACTACTATTTTTTCAGGCAATTGTCAAAGTGACAGCATGACCTATGTATGTTTACGATTTTATATGCTGCAAAATAATATATGATATCGTGGTTTAGTTTATTATTAAATTAAGTATGTTATGTGTACATATGTGCAGATCTAAAAATTTACGACAAAACATATTGATGATAATATGTAAGAATATGTATGTTTTTATAAATGTAAAAAGAATAGTATAACTTTGAATCAATTAAGATTTCGATAACATTAATTGGCAATAATATTTAGAACCACTATTTTCACACTCTTTTTACTAAGGCAAAATAAATTTTTCCCAGAAGCACAAGAAATGGAGATAGACTTGTACTTAAAAATGTCCCAAAAACGGAGCTATTTAAAAATAACTTCATGTCGATGTGTATTAAAATATTTAATAAATTGCCTCTTAATATAAAGGAGCTACCACTGCGACTTTTCAAGACAAAATTAAAACAATGGCTTGTAGAAAAAATGTATTATAAGATTAATGACATATTTAAGTAAATGACATTTCTATATATAATTATTAGTAATTGAATCTTAATATTTTGGCAATACGTAATGTTTATTTTTAAATTCTATCAAACTGTTTTATTTTCACATGCTTAATTAAGAGCGAAATAGACTAAGGGACTTTCTGTTATATTCTAAGAACTATTGTACTCTATTTTTTAGTGAAATAAAATATCATTATCATGCTTTTTGCAATCTCTATGTTTTATGGATTTGTAATTTTTTCATTTATCAATTTAACATGGAATCCTACGTTTTCGAGTAATTAGTGTAAATTTTAATAAATAGCTCAAAGCTGTACATGATAAAAAAAATCGGATTTTCTTTGCATTTTTTGAGAGCATTTACTTTATGTATATATTTTTTTACACTAGATTTTAACGAACAAAAAGTCTTACATTTTTTTTTTAAAATGCGGGAGTAATCGTTTATAAATCGTGGTTCTGTTTCGATATTTTCGATCAAGATCAAGTTGTCGAGTTTGATAAAAATTGTAAAAATCCGACTTATCGTTCTTTTTTGCATCATAAAAAATCATAGTACCTATTCTAAACGATCTTTGTTCAAATCAAGAAAAGTCATCAACGTTTTGCAAACAAATGGCGTAGCAGTCGTAGCCGTAGCGGCAAATTACAACCGCATTACATAACGCGCGCAACAATTTCTTAAATTCTGTTTATCGTATGTCTAACTTAGCAATTTATCCAATTAGGTGCGCCCGCGGCGGACCACCCACAGCGCTGGCTATTAAAGATAAATTACAAATAATTTGGTTACGTTTATTTTGCTTTATGAACCGGTGATTGCGGCTACGGTTGCCACAGCCCGGTGCCGTGGCGGCGACAATTAGCGACCGATTCACTTGACCGAATTATCTATTCATATCAAACACATGCTCTATATCGTCACAACGTTATACAATATGTAGACGAGCTCTGTGGCCTAGTGGGTATCATGCCAGGCTGCTACACCGGAGTTGCCGGGTTCTATCCCCGGTCATGTCAAGATGGAAGATGACCTTTTTCAGAATGACCTGGGTCTTGGATGTTCATCTATATATGTATTTGTTATAAAATATGGTATCGTTGAGTTAGTATCCCATATAAGTCTCGAACTTAATTTAGGGCTTAATCTGTGTGATTTGTCCATATATAAGGTCAATTTAAATTAAACGTAAATATTTGAAGGACTGGCACTCACAAGCTAGATAATGCTCTAGAAGCAAAAAAAAACAAGTGCAAGCCGGACTCGCGCAATAAGGGTTCCGTACCGTTATCTATAAAAACGGCAAAAAAAGTCGAATGTTGTATATACAAATTTCATTTGCGGTTGCCTCCATATATTTTGTTCGGCCGACTGTAACTATATAAGTTGGTCGAATTGTATAAAAATATATTTTATATATTGAAAGTATGTACTTTCAATATACAAAGTATGTACTTTAAGGTATATACCACCTTTTTTTCAGAATTATTTTAGTAATATTTCAAAAGTTACGGTGGGGGGACGCCTCAAATTTTAACTTTGTATTAGATTGTCTCAAGACTGGGGGTTTGATCTACATAGTTTCAAAGCAGTTTTTATTGCATTTTAAAAGACCTTTTCAACGATACTCCACACGTTGGGGTTAGTCCAAAAATTCACTTTTCGTTGTATGGGAGGGGGCTGAAAAAAACACATTTTTTCGTAATTTAAAAAACCAACTTTTGGAACTTCAGTATCTATCTCTTTACCAATTTTCGTGACAATCGGTGCAGTAGCGGCGGAGTACGAGCCCGGACGGACGGACATGACGAAACTTTATGGGTTCCTTGTGGACTACGAAACTAACATTTATAAAACTACGAAAAAAACACTTTCTTAGCGAACAACTTTTTATCATTATCTACTATGGATACTAAGTTACTGACGTCGATATTCCAAACAGCTGATTTATTAATTTTAATAAATACATATAGTTATTTTGCATCAGAACAAAAAAACAAAAACTAGCGTGTCAATTACTTGAAATTTGCTACCAAAGCATTTCTATGACCTTTGAATATATGCCAGCCCTTATAATAATATATATTTATTTTTATTTATGTTTGTATCGCGGTTGCGCCCGAACTGGAATTATTGGCAATAGGACACCAGTCAGCGTGGTAAATATAGCCAAACGTAAATAAAAGCACGAGAGTCCTAAATCAAACACTTAACTGCTGCAGGCTGCAGCTACAACAATATTTAACAAGGCCCACCGTGGCACGTTTTTATCAGATCCCAGCCGGCCCGAGGTGCGAAACCTAAGTGCGCGAGCCGCAATTGAAATACTCCAACTAATTGATTTACACTTGAAGCCTGCGCGCGCTTGCACTGTCCTAGGTAATTCGATGCACTGTTAATTAGTTATTTTACCTCATTTATAATCATTGTGCTTCTCTTCTCGCGCAGACTGTAGAAGCCGGTCAAGGGAATGAGCGAAAATTTAAAGAATCATGACATTAGGCGATGCGGCTCTAGTATTCACTATTATTGATTCCGTTTTCTACCTTTGCACCCACCAACACGCTAAACGTGGCCTTTCGGTCTTATGACTTTAGGCTCTCTCTACCCCGCAAGGGATAAAGATGGGACAATATGTATGTATGTACATATATATAAAATTGTGTGTAAAATTATTTTTCAGACAAATGCCTAAGAAGTGTATTTTTTTCGGGTAAGTAATATAACATATAAACACAAAATATATATCTTTTAAGATATATATCAACGAAATACATAATTTTGGTCAGTATAATTATCAAATAATATATAAATCGAAAGAAATAAGTTTAAAAAACCTAAAATCTTTTATAATAACAATTATTTAACATATCAAACCTTTATTATACCGTTTTATTATTATAAAATTTAAAAAATCGATTAGTTGTTATGTATAATGAACGTTATATATACATATTATTACGGATAATAATCATTGGTTATACGAATTAATTGGTAGAAGATTCTCAATACATAACTAATAATAAAATTAAAAAAAATACAGAATTCAATTTTATTTTAGGAGTTTCTTCCATATTTCCAAAGTTCTTCATCATATCTTCACCAAATTAAAATGGGACCAACTTGGTAGTAAAGGTTTTCATATAAAAAAAGAAACATAAATTCGGTTCACAATTGGCGAAGATATCGTATACTTATTGTACTTAAAATAGTTATAATGTAAAGTGTTAAAATATTATTAAAACAAAAAGAAAGACTGCAATATATTTAACGAAAACCTGAATATACCGAATGTGAATTTCTTCGACCTATGGCCTATAATATAAGTTTAAAAAAAATAAGATAAAATAGGTATTATTAAAAATAATTGTAAAACATTATTATTATATAAAAAAAATATAGTAAGTTATCTTTCTACTTGAAAAAATTGTGATACATACAAAATGCGCGCGCATTTTGTATGTATCACAATTTTTTAATTTCTTTAATACGTACTTTGTCTTAATATTTACATACAATAAAATACTCTCAAAGTTATCGTTCTATTTAAAAAAAATGTGATACATACAAAATGCGCGCGCATTTTGTATGTATCACATTTTTTTTATTATTTATTTTATACTTTGTCCTAAAATTTACATAAAATAAAATATTGTTATAATTTTTTTTGTTAGTTATAGTTTTTTTTTTATCCTGTGAGGTTAATTAATTCTTGGTTTGCTTTACTAATAAAATCGATTACCTACATCTAAGTTTAAATGATGCACGTTTTGCTGGCTACTCCGCATTATTTTCAAGAAAATGAAGTTATGAGCTTGCGCGAATTATTTTGTAAGTATTACTGAAATTATTCAAATTCGCAAAATAGACATGGGTCTAGGTATACTAATTAGCTGGTATATTTTCTCAGTTTTATATTTTTAATACGTATACATTTTGATTTCTATAGATTTTGATTGATATTTATTTTAAATAGTATACTTTTTGAATGGTATACATTTTGGCATGTATACTGCACAAGTTGTATAACAGATGATATTTAGTTTTCATAAACGTTATAAATAATGGGTTTATGCTTTTCAAATTGAAAATGTTATGTATATTATAGCTTTTAAGAATATAATCGGTAATGATTATGTCAAGTAATCATTATATCTTTTGAACTTTATGGAAATGAAAATATAGAATTTGTTATTATATCAAACAATACGCACCCATTTTTTTCAGACTTCGTGATAGTGGTTTCTCTATCCCTACCCTACTAATATTATAAATGCAATGACATATTCGCGCACCCCAGGTAAGGGGATAAGGTGAGGCAGATATGACTAATATTATAAATGCTAATTATAATGACTAATATTATAAATGCGAAAGTGAGTTTGTTTGTGACGCTTGAACGCCATAACTACTGAACCGATCATCATGCAAGTATGCATTAAGTTCCCTGGAGTACGGAGAAGGACATAGACTACCTTTCATCCCGGAAAAAAGTACGACGTTGACAAGAGCTACTGCGGGCGAAAGCTAGTTTCACCCACGTTTCACCATAATTTTTAAATGCTTCTTGAATATCTAGGGTATCTTTAGAAGCTTTACATTATCCCTAGTGACATAGTGTATACTTTTTTGGTGTGTGAAATTTAGTCATTATGACCCGAGAAGAGTATGAAAAAGTCTATTTAGTGTCTACCTTAAAGATTATACAACGTGATTTTGAACCCCCTAGCAATATTGAAATCTGGGAATCAGAATCCCTAATGGAACACAGAATTGCAAGAAAAAAAGGTAGAAACCGAAAATGAAAATTAGGTTTCCCTTTCATAGAAAATGAAAGGTTAAATTTATTTTTCGTTTTTTGCCTTTTTTTCTCACAATTCTGTATTCCATTAGGTATTCTTATTCCCAGATTTCAATATAGCTAGGGGGTTCAAAATCACGTTGTATAACTTAAGGTGGGTTTAATATTTTTGATTTTTCAGACGCCCAAAAAGAAGTGTTGTGTGTATGTACGATTGTGACTTACACACAACGACACTTTCGCAAATAGGCATCACTTGAAAATTGGTCTTTATCTCAGAATGTCACTTACGCATAATGTCATTTTCGCAAATTGCCACTCGCAAATTTTCATCAACAACTTTTCAACCACAGTTCCGATGACTAAAAGAACTATATGCCTGGTTTCGTGCGTGTTTCTGTCTGTTAACGTAACCCATAAACGGATGAAGCTATTTTGTTTTCTTTATTTTTAGGGAACACTCGGTTGTCCGTCTGTCTGTCTGTCCGTCTGTCTGCCTGTCAAGACCCTTTTTCTCAGGAACGCGTAGATGTATCTAGTTGAAATTCATATAAAATACTCAGGTCTAATGTCCCTTGCAGCTGCCAACGTAATCAAAAGATACAGCTGGTTATGCCGCAAATTTTCGTGTTTTTTCGACATTCGGAAATTAAAACCTACAGGGTACTTCCTATGAACTAAGAATCTTGAAATTTTTGTTACATCATATAATACCAATATTTTTAATAATTTTTCGACACTCGCAAGGGAATCACAACCTACAGGGTACTTCCCGTGAACTCAGAATCTTTAAATTTGGTACGAAGTTATACCTAACATAGATAAAGGAATAATTTCGAAAAGCATAAAGTTTTAGTTACAACATATAACAAACCCTTCGTGCGCGAGTCCGACTCGCACTTGGCCGGTTTTTTACTAAACTCATACTGCCAATGACTCAATAAAATGCTAGGTAACTTTATTTACTACTTACCTGGCAAGTTATTATCGGTCTAATTGAGATGAAAAAATATATGCTTTTTTTATTATAATGGATGAGATACAATAAAAAAGTAAAATCAACAATCAAATCTTTATTGAAAAATAACACTAATTTCATAGAAAATTACATCAAGCTTAAATTACTATTTTGTGATTCACACATGACATGTATATAAAATAATTGTCAGTTCTGTTCTGTTTTCGTTATGCTGCAATAGCGTAGAAGGAGGTCCACCGCGGAGACTGCGTAACTTTAAACCGCGAGTTGCTATATTGGTGTAGTCTCGGTTACTCTTAGTGTAGCTACCTCTTTCTACGTTATATCACGAATTCTTACTCAAGTAACTATTTTAGCACGTAAGTAGTATTGGGAGGGTAGAGTGATGTCAAGATGAAGAGGCTTGAAAATGTGGTAGAATATCTATTTCTGACCATTTGCGAAAGAGACAATTTGCGAATATGACATTCTGCGATAGTGACAATTTTTTGAGCGATGACCATTTGACTCCAAGTGACATTGTGCATCACGACCCTTTATTCCACCATAACTTCTAAATGACTCAAAATTCTGATAGATATCTATGGGCTCAACAAATTTGGACGTATCCTTTGTTAGTATCTTCACACCCCCTTTTTAGGCAGGGCATTCGTGTTTTATTTTTATCACTCTGAAGATAAAAAAATAAAATAAACTTTCTAAAGTACTTTGATTCTTTAAAATCAAAGTACTTTAGAATTTCAAAGCCTTGGTTTGCTGTCATTGAATGATCATGAGGTCGGCAGATCGGCGTGCTGTATCCATATTCATGGGGCGGAGTGGCTCGCCAAGTGCCTCACTCACAGAGAAGCGCCGCGCTGGATGCCGCGCGCCTGCATAGTCGCTACATATCAATGACGGCTTTTCTGCATTTCAGATGAACACTTCGAATAAACCGTTATGGTGAATGAAGCATCAAATAAAATTGTTTATTGGTGTTAAAATCTGCTTATGGAAAAGCTGGAACGAACGTTGTAAACGTACTAAAATTATTTGCAAGGTTAGTTCTCTGTAATCCTACTATCTTAATTTCGTTTAAGGTGTCCATTGCTTTTATTCTATTTTAAACAAGTGTACTATATGTTATCTACTATTTAAATGTGTTGAAAACAAAGATATGTTAGTAAAAATATAAATTTTTAAGTATATGCATAATCTAGATTATTGGAAATGTATTATGTTACTGTAGATTTTATTGTAAATTAGCGACGACGGCTTCGCACGAGTGCAATGTAGATATATACATATAAACCTTCCTCTTAAATCACTCTATCTATTTAAAAACCGGCCAAGTGCGAGTCGGACTCACTTACGAAGGGTTCTGTAAGATTATCTAACGTCTAAATACGAACCCACATAAGACGGTAACTGAAGAAAAATTTATAAAGTCCTACTTAACATGGGAAATTCGAAAAAATATTATCCATTTAAGTACCACCACGAGTAGAGGCAAGCGCTGGTAACAAGTGAACTCTAACAAAAATGATGTTCACAAGCTCACCATATTTTTAAAAGACCTATTCACAATACCCAATACGTTGGGTTAGCCGCGAAAAAAAAATACTGCCCATATTACGAGCTAAATAAAAAATTTAAAATATGAATTTGATGTGATAACAAACTTATTTTTTTTAACATCCAATAAATTTAATAGAAACAAATAAATATTGTCTATTTTTACTCTCATTTAATGTATGTAACGTCCCGTCTATGTATAAGGCAGTTTAACAAACCACCAGATATAGTAAAATTTTACGGCAAAAAATGTGTTTGTATCACCAAAAATAGGAAATGATTACCAAAATCAAATCCTCATTTTAACGTATAATTAGGACCAAAAATATCTAATTTTGATTATGGTTTTTTTTTTTGCTGTTCGGTGTCTATTTTAGGTTGTCAAGGCTATGATCACAATGTTTTTTTTTTTGTAGTCATTATATTTATCCGCTATGTATAATGGTATTCATGATGTTGTTTTGAGAAGCTATGAACTGCTGAACGAAAAAAGTAATTTAATCACACTAGTGCTTTTAAATTACCGTATTATTTTGTCTATGAAGCACTCCTGGTTAAGTAATACCTTCTGCGTTGACAAACGGTGTATCAGGCAGGGCCCTATTTCAAAAACTTACAATAGTCAGTGACAAGTCACCAGATTGTCAATTTAATGGAACGACTTAAAAAACCTTAGGCCCTCAGATTAGGCCCAAGATATTCGTAATCGGAAAAGATGTCACGTTGGTCTAATTGTCATAACGATTTTATAGCGTTTCATAAAATAATATAGATATTATCATCGATTGAGTTTAAAGTAGACTTTAAGTAGAAAGAAGAATTTTAATAAAAATTGTGGTTTCTACCCTCTGAAGCCATACCTATTACACAAAAACAATCATTAATATCGATTTACCGAGTAATCCCGTAACATATATACTAAAAACATATAACATAGAATCTCCTCATATTTTTAAGTCGGTTTAAAAAACGTCTATCGTTGTCAACGGTATACCTTATATACATATCATGAATATACCTATTACAAACTTTACAATTATTATCCTGGAGCCGTCGACAGACTTTCATTGAAATGGTTCTATGTAACGTACAACTAGAACTAAGAAGTACTACTCTTGTCTAAATCTTTTTTGTGTCAAATATTATGAAATGGTAACTAAATGGTAATTGTCGCGACAATCCGACGTATGTTGTCATTTATGATTCTGACAAATTGTTTACTTGTTAGATTTTATGAAATAAGGCCCTATGACATAGTGTTGAATTTTTTGATCAGCATTCTTACATGACATTTTAATGTGCTATGTGACATTTCGGTATTAGCACCTACAGAAATAAAATCGTGATCGAGAAGATAGCGTATTGCATAACAAAATAGAACTACAGTCATCATAATTGAAACGTTTTACACTGTGATCTTAATCCCTTACCTCACACAAGGTTCTAAGAAGATGTATAGGACGACACCCCGCTGTGTTTTCGCCCGAAGTGTCAAAATGTCCAAGTCAAACCACCCTATAGACACCACAAAATATTTCCTTCATTTTGGATCTTTTGCACTGCATTTTGAACTCAAATTCCATATATATAATGTCACTTTTGTATGGAAAATAACAAAATCTAACGTCGTGATAGTATATTTGCGGTCTAATATGGCGAGATCAAGATCGGTCTATTTCATTGCATTATCGTCTGCCAATGCAAGCTTTTCAATAAGGACGTTTACACCTCGATTCTGGGAAGGTGACGCTGGGAATTGGAGTTGTCGTCAGCTGTGACTTTAGATCTTAATCCGACGGAGCGATATGATTTCTCAAAATTGCCTTTGTGTGATTAAATTTCATCGATTTACCCTGATTAAGTTTCGATTTTTATGAAGAAGAAAGTTGCTTTTGCATTAAAGCTTGATGGCAATGCTTTCAACTTCTGAGAATGGGTCACAAACGTCTCAATAGATTTTACTGTTTAAGACTAGCTAGGAAAAGCAATAACATATTACTTACTTGTCTCTTTTATGCAGACGGTAACATTATATCTTAGTCTTCTAGGATTTTGTTATGTTGCCATAACAAAATCCTATCCAAAAGACAAATTAACATAACTTTCAAATATTTTGTGAGCCCTTGTGTTCATATTCTAAGTCAAGTTCAAAAGACTACTCAAGGGCTCACAAAATTTCTAAACAATGTGTATAAAATTAAAGCTAGCCGAATCGAAGGACTAATAGGACATATTTTGATCAGATATTTAAAAGTTAGGGTAGGTATACCTAACTTAAATAAACTAATGGTCCTTCGATTCGATAGCTTTAATTTTGTACACATTGTTTAAAAATTTGTTTAAATGGAAATTTTGATTATTTCTTTTCCAATATATTAATTTTTCTAGGTCTCCATGAGCTAGAGGACTCGGAGGCATCGCTCGGCACGCCCGCTAAATAAATTCATTAGCCGGCGGCTTTTTATGTCGGTAACTTCAAAAGCCGGGCTCGCCGCCCGGCCGGGGGCGCGCTGCCCGACTTTTTACTCAGAAAACTCTGTAAACAAAATGATATGGTGCGTCCGAATGTTTGATCCGCCTTTATTATCTGTATACAGAGTGAATGTTTAGCTAGCAAACGCCCTCTCTTTGTGGTAATTGTGGGAATGTAATAACTTGGGAGGATGAGTAAACGAAGCTAGCCTTTGCCTTTGATCTGTCTTTGGTGTTCAGGTCGCTATGCTCTTTCGTTCAAACCTATTTATATTATTTTTTTTGTCTTTCAAAGTTTCTATATTTTCATGTTTGCTCTCATTATGTTGAAGCTTAACTTCCTTTTTTGGATTTTCATTCGATTCAAAGATAATGAAGAGTGCTTTTGATAATATAGTAGTTCATATGTAGATGATAGTGGCACTGCAGCTTCATTCAATGCTTTTATTTTGCCGAGCTTTGCTCCCCTCTCTTCTTGAAGTGTGAGCGAGATAGCTTTATCACGTGTGTGGTCCTCCGGCAAGCTGGTTCGGGCTCTTTCGGAGTCACTCGGTTCTGGTCGGGTCTCAGAACGGCAACATAACCGATCGAATCGTAATGGCGGCTCAACAAACATTCAGTCTACGCATTCTGTGCTTGAACCAGTGGTGTTCAAGCCGCCTTGGTGACGACACGTAATCGCGGTGTGACTATCGTAATCGAAACTCGGTGTCGTTCCGTGTCGAACGGTAAAGTGCTCAATAGAAGTGAAGGATCTGAGTGTACAGTGTGTGGTTATGTGGCGGCGAGTGATATGACAGCGTGCGCCGCCAGACGGACTCCGGCCGTCTTCATGAGGATACTGGTGACAAACCTGGCCCCGAGATCATGGTGGCTCCCGATTCCGAGGCTCCTTCGAATCCTCGGATAACGACTGCAAACGAGAGCCCATCGGCTGCTGAGGCGCGCCACAGCACCGATCTTTACATTCGCACCAGCTGGGTGGACGCAGCGTTAGCTCTCTCCGAACTCGAAAAGGTGCAGTGTTTCAGAGTGGTTCCACTACACACGCGAATTCAGTGTCAAGTTCCGATTGTCATATTGCACGTGTGATTGTTTTTCTGCGAATGTCAATCGCGTCCAGGAACGCGGCAGCGCGGAACAGTGGCGCTGACTAGCGGTAATTGTGCGTACTATCAAGGCCGCGCGTATTTAATATGGATCGTATTGTTCATACAAACCTACAAACATAAAATCATATAACGTTGGCTGCTCATCCTCGTTAAAAACATTTGGAAAATTTATTTACTCGACAACTTTATCGTAATATTTTACATTGAGCTCATCTTTCTGAATATGATATCAAAGTAAAAAATCAATTTTGGTAGTAAATTTATCGTTTAAAAGTCTTAACTCTAATTTGCAAATGAGTGAATCAAAATAAGTAAAGGTTCAGAAAGTTTTTAGATGAATCTAAGTACCTACAATATGTGAGGAAGCAGCGGACGGGTTCGGGGAAGGTAGCGTTTCCTAGAAGGCCGCCGCCTGCGGTGGTCCGCACCCTGGCTCGCCAGGGGCGTATGTGCAAAACCTTCCTGTAATCCTGTTACATTTTAAGAGGCTTTATTACGCTATACTGAATGCCTAATGAACTAGACTACTTAACACTATGTAAAAATAAATCATCTGAAATTTGTAATCATCACAAAGATTTTAAAAGAAAGAAATAAGTTAATGTAATTTCGGTAAATTGTGTTTACACGAAATGGTTATTAAGAAGTTCGTTCGTTCCGTATGCAAGGGAGATGCGCACGCGCAGCCGCTCGGAGCCGACGTCGATAGAGACATCAACGCGGAGCACTATTAGCCGAGAAACCTGCGGCCTCCCGGCGCGCCGCCGCGCCGCTCTCCACCACACATTATACGGGACATTAATATGCTAAAATACGAGTACGTGTGTTTTCTGCACACAAGTTAATAACTTTGTCATCCCCAGGAATTGTGATTTCTCTTCATTTTATAGTATTTTCATTCTTGATCATAAGAACTCAATCTAAGGTGGCATATTAAATAAATCTTTAAATCTAAATCACAACACCGTTTAAAAGACAACTCAAAAAAGCCAAAAATAAGGGACTCCCTATAACTTAAATGATTAACTAAGCAATATTTAAATTACATAACTTCTCCAGCATAAATAAAAGAATGCTATTCCACAAAGTTTTATGTCTGGCAGGACCGCACAGAGCTTGCCTCGTGGAATTGAGACATCTTGTGGTTTCCGATCGCTGCATCCCTTTCCATCTCCAACCTGGGACAGATTCTTTCCCTTTCTTTGACTTTTATGTTCCATCTCTGTCACACTTGGTTTTCCCACATATAGTGTGTCTTCGTCCAAACACTGAGCTCGCCGGCGGTCGGCAGCTGCGCAGGAGACCTATAAATGATTGTACACCCACGATTTTCAAAGGCAAAGCTTTAAGAATTATCTTCCTATTATTTTCAGTAGATTTATTAAATTTATTATTCAAAAACGATGGGTTCTTCTATGTCAAAGTGTGGATTAAATGTCCTTCAGAACATATCGGTCTAACTTAAAGTGAAATTTCTAAATGCCAATGTAGTTAATCAGTTGAGTGCGTGGAGGGTTAACCGCAAATTGCTGGCAACATAGCTGGTATCGGATTACGGCAGGCACCGCTGAGCTGCAACACGTGGCTGCGTACACACTCGCTTCACAATCAGTTTTTCCTCACCATTACCCTTTGCTTCCGTGCCAGTAGCCACCAACAGCTGGCGGAACATAATATCTTTGACCACTTTGTCCAAAATATTGCAATGATTTATGCTTGTGATATTCGAAGGTTTCTTTTTGTTTCTTAATTCAATACTAATAAATAAACACAGAACGAAACGTTACAGAATTCAACAATAGAAAGAATACGTAATCTTTGTGTTTACACTGAGGTAGGATCTCCGATCTCTTTATTACTAAAGGCCAATGGTAGCCAAATATCTTTTAGGACTAGAATGAGACGATCTAAATTGCCATTGTTAAATTGTCATAAAATTTTGAATTTGATGAGCATAAACTGGTTGCAGATAAACAAAACAGGCGTGTACCTATCTTATGAACAAATTATAAAAATTATATGATGTTAGTCGTATTATAAATACCAAACGATAAATAAATCAAAACATCATATAAAAGGAAAATTACAAGTGAAGAGAACAAGACCTAAAAGCGTGTAGGTATTACGCCTTCAGTAACCAAAAAAAGGCAAGATTTGCATAATTTTCAATACATATTCCTAAAGTAAAGACAATAATTGCGCCTCAAACATTAGACCCCATATATTTACCACAAAACGTTTTTATGTACGTCCCTATAACGCAAAAGAAGCATCCATCTGGACTTGAATTAGGAAACGATCACTTTTTTACCAGCTATTAAAGAAAAACATTGTGCCATCAGCAGCAGGATTGTCAAATAATTTAATACCCCATAAAATGTTATAAAAAATCAAACTAAATATACTTATCTGTTGAATTATCTTCATAAAAACAAGGTATGAAATGCATATTCGTCAATACTTCCTTTTACTCCTAGCGAAGAAAAAATATCTCGAAGCTCGCAAGATCAATGGCAACTTAGACGCAAATTATTTATTTACCAATTCTATGTGTAATACGAGTATCCATTCACTTTTTATTGCGCCAATTGGCGGCTTACATTAGATCACTATAGGTTTTTGGCCAAACTTTCAGCGTCCACGCTAACCTAGTGCGTTACCGATAGAGTGGCCATCATATGGCTGCAGCCGAAACCGGTTGGGACTGCCTAACATAGCAACTTTCTCGAGATTAACGGCTACCTATCGAGCGTGGCCATTAAACAAAACTTAATGCGATTTAAATTGTCATTATTAAAGTGAAATTATAATCACCTTATCAATGCGAGAACGATCTTGCACAGTATTTTTATGATTATATATGACTCATATTTGATATGATATTTATGGACATGTTTGCAAAAAATATGAAAACACAATGAAATTTTCTACATAAATGTTCTATTTTAACTCATTCAAGAACACTAAACCGGACACAATTGAAATAACAGTTGATGGACGCCTACAGGTGGAATTGTCTCGGAAAAGGTTATAAGATCTGTATGCACTGTATCATGGAGATTTTTCAGAAATATAATTTGAAACTGCTATTCGATTTAAATAATTAATTGGTCTCAAACCAAAGGTGATTAGTTGATAAGGTAGAGCATTGATTAAAAAAAAAATGCGTCTAGACAATATAAAGTCAGACACAATGTGCAGTGCACAAAATTTTGTGTAGTTTTGCTAGTCATAGGCATAAATGCGTCTTCTATTCCAAACTAAACCTTCTATAACTTGAAACGCGAAATACAAATGTGAAACCGCTACAAGAAATTGTTTCCACCACCATCGGTGGTAATTACGTTTCTTACATTCTTTAAACAGGTTTGCATTTTTCCGGTATTATAAAACTTGTTCCGAGTTGGCAATAAGTGTGCCTAGGTCGGGAATAGAATTGCCCTTTGCAATATCAATAAGGAAATGTGAAAGTTGCGTTGGCAGTAATTTCACTATTATGATATAAACTACTAGAAGCTTTGAGTTTGACGTAAGTTTTAGTGAGAATTTATACCTATTTGAAATATTGCATAAGTATGTGAGATGTTGTAATTTTTATCAGGAACTGTAAATGAGTAGCATATTTTCAGTAGGATTCAATATCTCAGAACCATAATAAAATAAATGTAAATATGTAAATAGAAAATGTAAATATGAAAATACATCTTTGATTAGATAAATAAATAAATATATACGGACAAATTACACAGATTGAGCTAGGCCCAAAGTAAGTTCGAGACTTGTGTTATGGGATACTAACTCAACGATACTATATTTTATAACAAATACATATATAGATACACATCCAAGACCCAGGCCAATCTGAAAAAGATCATTTTCCATCTTGACCTGGCCGGGGATCGAACCCGGTCACTCCGTGTCGCAGGCAGGCGTGTTGACCGCTGCGCCACGGAGCTAGTCGAATAAATACGATTGAATGGTTAATGGTTACAAATACATTTTAGATTCCAATATTTCCTTCCATTCATGCACACGTGTATCACCGACATCGTCTCCACTTTTTATTTATTATTTTATTAAAATACAATTCACAGGTTTAAAACTTCGCTGCAATTTAATAAGTGATAAGATCATTTTGTAGACCGATCCTAGAATTATGTAGTACAACGTATCAAAAGTTACGTCAATGTAAATCTCTTCAATCGAAAAGTCCGAATTGAGAAGCCACCTACTCTGAATGTGTTTGATAAATTTTGGAGAAAACTACACCTTTTATAAAATTTTGAGTAGGGGGCACCTACGGTCTGGGTTTTAGTACTGATGTTGAAGAAGCTACAATACTTTTTGTGTGGCTCCTCAATCTAGATGCCATTGCCAGAATTTCTTTGAAAGTAGTGGAACAATTTATGTACTACTTACATATAATTTAGTAGGTTAGGTGTATATTTTAATTTTGTAGTAAGTATAGAAATAAAGTTCTCAAACTCAGGGAATTTATTAATTACACGCAATTTATGTTGCTCCTCAATCCAGACCTTGCGCATTTAAACAATTGACTACCTGTACCTTACAGCTGCTGAAATGGAATCAAGAATCAGAAGCTATTAGTTAGTATAGTATGTAGTAGTATGACTGCTCGTGAGCCTATAAAATTACATAAAGCACGTATCGTGTCATTGACATTCAGTGACAAGGCCCGTCCGATTCATAACGTGCTGTCCTTGCCATATTATATATTACAGTATAAGTATAAATGTAACTGCCTAATAAATTATCAGCACATTAAATTAATGTGCATAATATGTTTAATCTAGTAATCACGCGACACACCCGTGAAACTACGCTACTATTTAGGCCACTGCCGGTTGACAACGGAATGAAAATGGTAGTCTTTGCATAGAAACTTGTAACGGAATGCCCATTCTCCTTATGTAGGTAGATATCTATCAAGGAGAACGGTAAACATTTTGTGCGTCACTGACCGGAGTTACCAAAATATCTGTCTACTGCACAACAAATGTACGACGCAATGTCACTTTCCGTTTTTAAAAAATATTCTAGTGTAATATTGTTATAAACAAAAACGACATAGGTATTTTTTATCGTAAGGTTATTTTGAATTGTGCCAGTTACACAGGACCAAAAATATTATATAAGTATTCTGTTAAGTACGTATACTGAGCATAAAGATTGAATGACAAAAGTATAGCAAACGTCGTGAATACAATGATTGTCGATTGTGCCAATAGTTTGTAACGCAGCCTCTAAGCACGCGACGCCTCATGCATTTTGATGGGATAATAGTGAGGGCCGCGCCCACGTTCCATTATATGCAGATCGGGAGACCAGTGTTCCGTGGCGGATGCCGGGACACCACGCCAATCACGCCGCTCTTGACTCGCGGGAGATCGCGTACTCCAGCTTCAAATGGCTGCATAAATGTACATTTTCATCTTTATGCGTTTAGAATCACTACTACCGCAGTCAAAACATTATCGATGGCATTAAACAGGATTTTGTGAATGGCATAAAACTTTGAGTAAAATTCTATCACCCATATGGTGATAGAATTTACATCATACCCATCTGGTCTGAGTTTACCTTAAAACATCTGCACTTCTTTATTCTCGGTATTTTATGGTACCGGGCCTGGCAACGACGGTTGATTGATGAATCGATGAAGTCTAAGACAAAGTGAGTACTTAAATAAAAAATAACAGTTATTGCAAGGCTAATATTCCTCTAGATACCTACACTTATTTTAAAGCCACAAACAATCCTTTGACAAAAAGCCCACACACCATTTCGACTGATAATATGTCTTTATCATGACAAAATTGAACCATTTTGGTGTACATTATAAAGTAATTAAATTGAGACAATTATTACAACGAACTCGACCTCACGATAACAGACAAAACCAACCGACCGACGAGTCGGCGGCCTCACGCACATCACGATACGACATACCAATACAAATATATACCTACTACATAGGTATTGCTTATTTTAGCTGATAAAATAGTCGTGTTTTCTTGGTATTTATATAAATAGCTTTTCTTTAAGTAATTAATACATCATTATTTATTTTTTATTACCTACCTTTATTATTCCACTGGTGAGCAAAAATATACAAAAATTTAATCTATAATTTGATTGATTGAAATTAAACGAATAGTTCAAATTATCCTGATGAGCGATTGAAATTGCAACATCGTACGAAAATCGTGAGTAGAGTAAATATAGGACTTATGTTTATCGGAAAATCCACCGGTAGTCGTGAGAACGTGCGCGAAGTGCCCCAAAGCCCCAATCTCTTATCTGTCAGGAAGTGCAGTCGCCGGCGCCAGCGCAGCGGATTATAGCGGCTAATCTCGCTTGCGTCAGCGGTTTCACTGAGCGAGACGTTATACCCATCAGAGATTGCATGCTCTACCTACGCAATTTTGGTATGCTGCCGATTAAATGTGTCGTGGCGTGGATATGCAAGTGTTACGTTGCGGATACACCAGGATGTCGTATTTATTACCTGAATGAAGTGGAAGGGTCCATGCAAAGGTAGTGCAGCGTGGAGTTGCGTTTGCGTACGATACACGTGGGCTGCGCGGCAGGCGGGGAAGGCGGGCGGCGCGGACGCATTCTTGCCGTGACGTCACGCCCACCCAGCGCGCCCGACATTCACCTCGGCCGGCCTGCCCGCCTGAACCGTGCCGTACTCTGTAGTCCGTAGCTCTCGCTGTATCTGCCATTATTGTTGCTGCGTTTATTTATTTATGCTCAGAAGCCAAACAACTCTGTTTCGGCGGGAAACAAGTGATAGTTCAGCGAACTTACTACAGAGGCATGGACAATGCTGGCATACCTACACAGAATGAAAATAAACGCCTTGGAATTCGCTCAGGTCGCTAACGATGATTTAATTGCCACTGTCAGGATCGCGTTTCTTCGCGGGAGCCAATGCTGCCTACTGAGTAGTAACAAAACAGCAAACATACCTAGAACATATTGTTAAATGATAAATTAATAATTAAATTGTACCTATTTTGCGCAACAATTCAATGATCTTTTCGTTTGGCAATGCAATCTTGTATAGGACTAAATTATTGCGTTAGTTCACTTTAAAATTTACGAATGTTTATTTTTTTATCATTGCATAAACTAGAACATTCTTGCTTTTAATAGTGACATGACAAATAGGTGAATCAAGATAATTTCTACATGGAGACTATGATTATAAGGCTTAAAATGTCATATAAAATAACAAAGAAATATATTAAATTTGACTTTTACACAGAATTGCCATATGAAATGTTTCGAAATGGATGAGTGACACTCATAGATAAAAAGCCTTATTTCTATGATGAAACTAAGTGTCAATTACTGTAAAGTATTTTATAAATACATCAGCCTTATTTTCCATTTAATAAATAATAATTAAAGTGATAAATTACATAAGTCTTACAAGCTGAGATTACAAGGCAGATTTCTCTAATTGGTCTACACTTCTCATACAAGACAGTGTTAATTCATTACAAAATACCTATGCACCCACTTGAGCCACCGAATAAGAACTACTTTTTATAAGCTGTTAATAACAAACTCATTCAACTCATTGAACTGAGACCGAACTTCGTATGACGAGGGAATGAATTAAGGCTCACTAGCTAACTACGAGTAACATCCAAAACAGTGAGATACACACTGTTCTGGTGCAATGGTTACCTCTCATTCCTTAACGGATGATTTATTAATGATCTCATATATTAATATATCACCAGATAGTCCTTTGATGTCTAAACAATCATCATCTCGGCCGCAAGAAGTCCATTGCTGGACATAGGCCTCCCGCAAGTATTTCTAGTACGATCGGTTGGAACCGCCTGCATCTAGCCCACCTAGATCAGGATGTTCAACTGACTGGTCAGTGGGTGACCAACACTGCGTTCTTAGTAGGTACGTTGTCGCCATTCGAAAACGTTTCTATCGGTTCTTCGTGCTATGTGCCCCGCTCACTGCCGCTTTAAAGAGCTTATCCGCTGAGCTGTGTCGGTGACCTTATAGTCTTTTAAGGTTCTTCTCGTTTCTGATTTGATCTCATAGAGAAATGCCGAGCATAACCCTCTCCATAGCCAGCTTGAGCTTTCGGTCCCGTAAGTCATCACCGGTATATATATGCACTGAGATATTTTGGAACAATAGGCACTGCTTCCCAATCGCTGCCAAGCCGAGTCGGTTTCGTCCTCGTCCTTGAAGCTAATACTTCAAACCTGCATCAACTGATCCAGATATATTGGTCAAAAGCTTTAAAGATGGAACTCCCATCAGACACTGGTAAAGGCACAACATGTACATTCAATTATATAATTGAAACTAACGTGAGATAAAGATATGAAATATAAAACGGGTCACTCATGTGCTTTTTCAGCGGTATAGTTTCGGACTCGTCACCCCTTTTCGGACACTAATTTGATGAACGGAACTGAATGAACACATTGATGTCTTTTGTAGCTTTAATTGTATTGCTACGACGGTTCCTGCTACAACGATGTTTAGTAGCACTCGTAGCAAGCTACGAATACGATATTTTTGGCAGTGGCTCTAAACTTTGTATGGCATAAAAACGTGTAAAATAAAATCGTGTTTATATTAGAGTTTTTATTGTTGTATTCTATCCAATGTAAAAAGACATATACATACAGCTTAATACGAATAAACCTTGCTGTCAAATTCAATCAACGTTATCGAGCAAACGCTACATATTTTTATCGTTTAATCTAATAACATGTGTCGATATTCGATCTTGTTTAACTCGAATGCTCAGGACGTCCAGTTGACATGTATTCATACTTACATGTTATCAAAGATTCATAAATGTAAATGAGTTTTATGTCGAGAACTGTATATCATTCTATGGTGCCTATTGGATAATATCAAAAAACTTTTGTTGATATTTCTACTGTTTTTAACTGACTTGAAAAAATGGGGTAATCAATTCGGCTTTATTTTTTTTTATATTTGGGACTGTCTAAAGACGTCATTTATGAACAGATTTTAAAATCTCTTTTTTTTTTGTTTGAGTGGGTGTGCTTCCAAATTGGTCCCATTTATATTTATTTCATCAAAATCGGTTAATTAGTTTGATTTAAGTCTTTTTTTTTTAATGAAAGATTATTTCTTTATGCAACCAAGCATGCAAACCAAGAATAAAAATGAAGAGTTTGTTAAGTAAACTCGAGATAGGATTGATGATCACAAAAATGTCGAACGTCTCCATACTTCGGAATGCATTTCTAATCTAGAGATAGCTGTAGTTAAGTTACTTCAGACACCTTTAATAAATAAATAATTATATAAATAAATACATATCACACAAATTGAGTTAACCCCACTGTAAGTTGTGAACTTGTGTCGTAGGATACTATATTTTTATAATATACTTATTTAGATACACACCAAGTCCTAAAAAAATTTGACGGCCTAAAAAATCTAACATCAACGCGTATATTTTAGACGGTACGCACGAAAAACAAAAAAACTATACAAGAATTAGTAAACATTTTTGTTTTTCGTGCGTACTGTCTAACATATACACGTAGAGAGAAGTACGGAAATAAGTGGTGGTAGGTTAGCGTAATGTTCGCGTTCGACACGAGTCGTCGATTGAGTTATTATTGTGCAATTAGTGAGAGCCCGCCGAGAGCTGATGCCGGTCATCTCGCCGGTGCCGGCCGGCCGAGCACTGGCGCCACGGACACGATATAAAAACAGAACAGAAACAACACTTAGGCAATGGGTACAGCTTTGAAAGCAGGTGTAAAAAAATCAACAGCCCTATTTTGATCGATCGCACCTCCGTGCTATCGAGCGAGTCTCATATCATCAAATAATATTTAATGGTTACTAATATACTCCAGGTATCAGCCTCCGTGGTCCAGTGGTTAAGGCGTTTGCCTGTTGACCCGGGGGTCGTGGGTTCGATTCCCACCGGAAGCATACTTTGTTTAGTTGTTTCCAGTTTGGTTAGGACATTGCAGGCTTGAATCACCTGATTGTCTGATAATAAAGATGATTCCGTGCTTCAGAAGGCACGTTAAGCCGGTGGTCCCGGCTGCCATCTGGTAGTCGTTAAAGGAACCACGTCAGAGGCCGAGAGGCGGTTCCGAAGAACTCTGACACCAGGGTGTGCATGGTCGATTGACCGTGACACCTACTCGAAATGATGATGACTAATATACTGGAAACATGTTCGTAAGAAAAGCTTTACTTCTGTTCGTTCCATAGTGTAGGGCCCGGGTGCCGCCGCCCCAGCTCGCCTGTCATTAATCACAATCAACCCACGAATTATTTCGACGTTTAAAATGTTTGATGTTATTATAATCTCCCGCCGCAGCGACCCCTTCAGTATGGGCCGGGTTAAAGAGCACTGTCCTATTGTGGCCAAGCAGTGGAATGGAATGGCTACTGTTCTTTGTATCACTTGATTGCGATCTATACTTAAAAACGTTTGTCTTGTCGTGTCTGATGAATAATCAACGCAAGTCAATACTTATTAGAATAGTAAAAAATATACAATATATAATATATATTTTTTGTAAGCATCTGTATATAGGATTTTTAGAGATTTCAATGACTGTTGTTGTTTTTCACATGTGAAAGTGGCCAACACTGGTGTCAGGTTATTCAAGCTGCCTTAAGGCATCTGCCATAGCTTCATGACTTCTATCAATGATGACAGCCGGGACCAACGGCTTAACGTGCCTTCTGAAGCACAAAGGAGCTCGAGATATTTTATGCCACTTGCGGTCACCAATCCCAGTGAGGATTGAGCCCATGGTTGCTTGACAGGCGTAAGCGTTAGTAATACTTAAGTCTATATATCATCGGGGTCCTTTTGAGGAGGGAAACAAAAATAATTTTAAAAAAATTATCATAACATGGCGTTCAAAGCCGTAGCAGTAGCTAGTGGTCATCATGAATGTAATTGACAAGTCTTTGTCCTTTTAAACAGTAGAAGAACCACCACGTTGTCACTAATAATTAATATATTGTACACGATCCTGGTCATCGACTATGCTATATTTAAAGTGAAGTGTGGTCTTTGTCTTAAAGTTCTTGTTAATTATAAGAAAATAAATGAACCTCGTGAATCAGTCAAAAGTTATATCACTTTCAATTCCTTTTCCAGCGCAATTTCTTTTACGTGCTATTAATTTAAAGTATGTATCGGTTTGGAGACACGAACATGACTTAGAACTTTTTGGTTTACAGGGTAACATCGAGGGCGGGCGCACGTCGCTGTGGATCCGGGCGTGGTTGCAGGAGCAACTGTTCATCCTTGGCTGCTTTCTGCAGGGGGACGCGGGGAAGGTCCTCTTCGTCGCCATCCTCGTGCTCTCCACCTTCTGCGTGGGACTCAAGTCCGCGCAGATACACTCACGAGTCGACCAGCTCTGGGTTCAAGGTACTTTCCACTGATACGATCAAAAAGTATACGATAATAGACAATGTGGCACATTGTGCATCTCTCAGAATACAAATGCATCGGGGACAACTGTCGAGCCGCTTCCTCCTCGTCGGGACGTGCGTGGCATGCGTTCTGGAGACTACACAGAGCGCCGCGGTGTGTAAGCGCCCTTATACGACAATCTTGAATTTAATCGATGAATTTTAATTCGACGATCGACAATCGTTGGTATAAGCGTCCGGTACGCTACTTGATTTTAATTTACATTATTTTAATCATTAAAAACCAGACGAGATTTATGCGTTAATTATGTTTTATACTTATAACAAAGCGAATACAAATGATTGTTAATCGATCATGAATGATGCAAATAGATACATCACATTTTCGTTCGGTCGTGTCGTAGTTAAGGTGCAGTCGACTAGGTTTATGCAAATGTTGCCTGTCAGAATAATAAACGATTACTTTCGGGTGCAGTGGTGCACGTTCTCGGCTACTTATTTATATCCCGGCTCTCGTGTGATTCCGGAACTGCGGCGGCAGGATGCGTGTGCATGCGGGTGCGGTTTACATCACACGAACCAAGTATCTTGCTGCTACGGTAGGGCTAACACAATAATGGACAGTCCGTTCCCTGCATAGAACTTAAACACAGCATTTTCATTATATTTTTAAACTCAGGACTTCAAGAACAAATAAATGAAAAAGACTGAAAGGCCCACACTAATCATTTAGGTTCAAGATGAACAAACACAGATAAACACGCACATCACACCTAGCATCGCAGAATAATAAACATTTATAAAACCAGGTAAAGCGTTGAATAAGTGAGTCAAGCATCACGCGCACGCACAACTTCATTGGGTTCTTATTTCTATAAATACAGACTACAAGTTGTGAGGATGTATGGCAAATCGACAACCCTAAAATGCGGTGGTTAAATAGGAACGCAAGTCGACTAACATGAGTTATGGTTACGGTAGTTTTAGTACAAAAAGACTCGAAGTTTGGAGCAAAATGTTTTACCTTTAAGAATCAGATCAAATTAAAAAAATCTAAAACTTTAATTAAAGTTTTAGATTTTCTCAAACTTTAATTAGCTAGCGAATTCCTTTTTGGTATTATTTTTTGCCAAATATCTCTAAATTTATCATATACGTAAAAGAAATATAAGCTTATTACCAAAAATACTACAAGTACAGTACCTAATTGGCTAGCGAAGTTTAGATTTTACTAGTTTACTTTTTATTTTTATTTGATATTTATTTAGGAGTAAAAGAAATAAAATGTTGGCGCTAGTTGGCTTATGCGAGCCTCATAAGCAACGACATTATAATATTATGTTAAATATTGAACCACAACACTCTGGCAATATATTCATTGTAATGTTACCGCGTTGTCCGATACAATGTACGTACATATGTATGGCTTAAGTGACTAACACAGTGTATCAAAAACACTAAATTCTTTGTATTATTTTCTATCTAAATTATACATCATCATCGTCAAGTCCACTGCTGGACATAGGCCTCCCCCAAAGATTTCCAAAATGATAGGCTGGAAGCGGCCTTCATCCAGCGTTTCCCTGCGACCTTGGTCAGGTCCTCCGATCACCTAGTCCATGGGTGTCCGACGCTGCGCTTGCCGGTACGTGGTCGCCATTCGAGAACCTTTTTGCCCCATCGGCCATCGATTCTACGCGCTATGTATCTAAATTATACAACGCACTTTAAATTATACAACAGTTCCTGTTATCCTTCCTATCATCATCGACAGCCTTCTATATCCCACTGCTGGCTATAGGCCTCTGTCATTCTCAGTGCATGTCTTCTCCCTATAATACCCCAAAATATTTAGTTACCAGTTACCTAAGGACAAAATGAATATATGGCATTGATACCTTTGCTTAACACAGAGTAGAGTACAAATTTTAAATGAATTGTCCACCATAAAGCCTGTTTTGTCTTTGCCTTTAGGAACCAAAACAACAATAATATTTCTTTGTTTATTTAAATTCGTTACAGCTTGGATGGCATTGAATTTGTTTGTATTTACACCTCCTGTTGTAAAGTTTTAGTTCAATCTTCAAAAGTTAAACTTGAAAAGCTCCAATTCTTGGCTTTAGTTTATCCCTAAAATAGTATTTACAACAACGGTCATTTGAACTGAACTAGGGAATATGTCCCTAAGACACAGACAAAAGAATGAATTTTACTTCGTCTTTTACTTCGTCTTTTTGTTTGTTCCGTAAAGTGCTGGGTGGTCTGAGTTAAGTTTTATGGTTATTTGAAATAGTTGAGTTTAATAAATTAAATCTAATTATGTGGGTGGATGCCGCTGATAGTTTATTTTTTCTCCTCTGAGATGAGGATCGAGCGGAAGTTATCGAGAGTGGCAACATCCCTAATTAACTTAGTAGATTGTAAGCATTAATATTACCAAAATAAGCTTTTCGTAAGAGTAAATATTACTCAAACGAATACACATAAAATTAACCACAAATTACATCATTCGTTTATGAAGTTACTCCCCGTATCCACTTATACAATGTTTCTTAATATAAAATTATTCAATAACTTTGACTTGTCCACTGTCCGTTCAATGCTTTATGCTTATTATGCACTGCGGTATCATTCGCTCAGGTAGGTAGGTTAGCATTGCATCAGGTCCGCAAAAAATTGCCGAGTGCGGACGTTACAAAAAGGAAGTGGACGATTTTATTAAGCACCTGTCCCGCGGTCTCCACTCTTCACAGGCCCTTAGCTCCCATGTTCCTGTCTCTTCTCAATCTGGAATAACGTTTCTCTCAGGTTTATACTAACCAACAGAACACGTTCACAATGTTGTTTTGATTGGTTTCTGATACGTTAATAAAAATAAATAGAAGAAGCCCATCGAAACTATCGATATTAACGCAGCTACTGTCCAAACAACACACACATATTCAAAGGTAACGGCCTAACAAAACGTTATCGCGGAACAAAAGGTTCTGTTAAACAACGCCGACCAGAGTCGCCTAACAACTTAATTAGGTGGCCCACGGCCGCCCGTAAATATCCCTACATGAAATTACGACCAATAAAACTAAAAAAATGTATAACATTTCTATTGAGTCACAAAAAAGCTGGGGTCTGATTGTCCGCCGCTTTTGTGTGAAGACGTCGTGCTGCGTACGCGCCGACCGCATGCCAGCGCGGACCCTTGTGACCTGTCTCACATCTCCAACTTGATGTTTCAATATATTGAATTGAAATGACACAATTAATGTAGATCTCATTCGTTAAACAACACATTCTTATTACACCACAACTAACCAAAAGTTGCCTTTTAGTTTTTGGGGTGAGCTGACGTTTTATTAAATTAGCAGTACACTACTTACGTTGCAAAATTAAGTCACAATGTGTAATTTACTACAATAAAGATGTAAAAGTGAACTCCATTACATCCATCCGTATAAGTTTTGAATATTCGTTATTAGTTAGGATTAGGATAAACGTATATTAATGCAAACGAAGCTCGGCGAATGACTAGCGGAAATTGCCTTAGTCATTAATAATACCTACATATCATACGAATAAAACCGAAAGCCTAGATGTTAAAGAATCCCTACCCTTTTTCAGATTCCGATCTGCCACAAACGTCCTAGCAAAAGATTCGTTTATCTCTGCGAGCTTGCCTTTCGCTAACAAAGTACCGCCGTGTCAAGCGCATAGTTCGCGTCGCCGCAAAGGACGCGGTTTGTTTATTCCGCCATCCATCTGTTGTCTACGCTCTGGCTAATTTGCATAGAGGGCCAGCGGGGGCCGAGGGACGGAGGGCCGGACCACACGGGCTCGGCACGGCGGCGCGCGGGTGGCCACAACCACATGCGCGAGCGCACGTACCGCTCCGCTCCCCGCCCTCCGCAACGTCATTCATTGCGATCGTTCGCGCTGATCGCTCGCTACCATCGAGTAGAAATGTTGTCATTATCGGGCATGCACGCATCGTCAATGCAATACGATTTATGTTTCGCATACACAATCTTACGTCGGCGATTTAAGTATGAGCCGTATTGAGAATCATTACGCATTGTGTTAGGGTAGCCAATTGTTTTGTTTCAATGTATTTTTTGTGTCATGTTACATTGATAAGGCTTTAAAGAGCATTGCGATTGCGAAGTTAGAATTTGAATCATGCGGCTGTGATAAGAGGCGGCGGCGTGAAAGCTGCGCGCACGCAGACGCCGCGATAACCTCGCGCGACCTTGCGCCGTTTCCGCGCTTTCCGCCGCCGCCCGCCCGCGGTCGCTGTCGCAAGCTCCGCCGCCGGCGCCGCTGTCATATTTTCTTACAAAGTAACGCAACGCATTCAATTTCGATATTCAAGCCGAGGTCGTAACCTCTCCTCGTTAAGTTTTTTTTTTCACTAAACATCTAATCCCTCGTGAGCATTCGTCGTCAACAATCCGATACTTACTTAAATCTATCTACAGACGATACTCCAACGAGTGCTATATATACTTATAGTAACATAAGCGTCGTAAATCGCGCCCACGACCGGGTAGGTGTTAAAATAGAGGCGCCCTGTGCGGCCCACAACGCTCGATTCCATTCCACTTGCTTTATGATAATCCCTAATATCCGGCACGAGTATTCTCGGCCTATGCCTAATCTTTAGATAATATTAGGCTGATCGACCATTCTTGCCAAGACCATTCTTACCTATATCTAGCGTTTAGAAGTAATAACATCATCAAAAGTGATAAAATAAGAACCAACTTTATGATCGGTTTGATAATCCAGCTAGCATGCTAAATCTAAATAAAAAAAATCGAGTTACCAACTTTGTTGAGTATGTGACTCAGACGTATTTTTTATATGCATTGTGTGACTAGACATAATTTATTTGCCTCGTAATTGTTTTATGAACGGAGTTAGTGCTAAATATTTTATCAACTGAGTACCGTCTGTGCATGTTTTCTGACATTTCAAAGACTCAAATCTATTAAGAGGCCAAGGCCCCGTGTGCTGTATACCTACTTTTGTAATGTTTTAAGAATAAATATGAAATATATCTTTAAAAAAAATGGCAACCGTTGTTGTTTATTTGCGTAAATGCCTACCGAGCGTTGTGAGTATGGCAATACCTCCCATGAAACGAAGAATCCTTGGAAGAGGCCCTTGTCCAGCAGTGGATTTTTTGCGGCTGTAATGATGATGATAAATTTATTATTGTAGGTTTAATTACACAAGCTTCCAGTTTTGAAGTTAATAACTTTGTTTTTTTTAAGATTAAACTGACTCAGGCAATAATTCAATAACATGTCATGCATAGCCTAGAAACACATGTTCACATCATCCAGGCAAAACTATTCATCAAAAGTAATATATTCAACAAAAACTTTTGACAGTTGTAGTTTTTTTGCCGGAGTGTTTATAATTTTAACGCTTATTAATCTCATTTCCATACAAAGTGTTAGTCGAAACGATGACGTCACTGGCGAATCTCGATGGAGACTGATAGCCGGTGGTCGGTAAGACTCGCATTTGTATGCTGTCGCACGGCGTGCGTGATCATTCTTCAACACCGAATACAATGCCCTCGCCAATCACCAATACAAAGTAGATCTGTTAACTTGTTTGACGCAACATTCACAATTTCATATTTGAAATGGACAAGCTTTGCACAAAGTAAAATCTACTTGAAAAAGACTTGATAACTTTTCCTAATATCTCTAACGTCATATCCTCCTTTTTGACACTTGCATTATTTGTCTAATTCCTTGTTCTGAGGGAATTGAATAATTTTGCCCCGATAACAATTCTTTTGATTTGTTTCAAACCACATTCTACAAGGTTGTATCGCATCATATGGCTTTGTTTGTAGACTAAGTTTTTTTTTTTTCATTTAAGACGCTTACATGGAAGAAACTAGCGCCAGCCGGCATTTTAATCTTTTACCCTTATATCAGATCAAAATGAAAAAATCTGAATCTGTACTTCGCTAGGAAATTACTTGTGCTAAATTTGTATATCAATAAAGTACATAATACGAAAAATACTATGAGTAATTTACAAGCCAAGCAGGGATTAAGATTTCTTTAACTGATATAAAAATAATAAAATGATGGGTAGAATTAGTTTCGCCCATGTAAACTTTAAACGAAGAAAACCGTAATTTGAACTAAATACTCGCGTGCGTAATCAAGTTAATGTGGTAGGTAACATAGTAATATTTCACACCATAAAATCTTCTAAACTTGTTTGATGACTGGAAGCAAACTTTCTACTAAACTAAATTAATCCTCATACGTTTGATGTTGTTCATTAATTTTATTATGTCATTAAAGTCAAGCAACCATAAATTGAAAATATGTCAGAGGAAATGTTAACATTTCCTGTATTAATATTTGTATGTATTAATTTTTGTATTTCCTTAAGAAATCACATCAAATCTTATTTAGGCAATGTCAGTAGACAGTACATCTGTGTTATGACAGTAAAAACCAAAAGTATATCCTAAGAGCTAAGGTCAGCTTGCATTGATCAGTAACTCAGAACGGAAAGATTTATATTCGTCTTTTATTTGTTAGAAGATTTTGTTTTATAAAACACATAAATACAATTTCTCCGCATTGTATTTATTCCAAACGATTTCCATTGCGATTCAACGGGGTAATGCAGCCAGCATAATGGGACCTTTTGGGCCGAGTACGATGCGGGTGGATTTTTTGACGAAACTTATTGTAGATATGTGCTTATATAATTCTTGACTTTTAGTAACTTTTTGTCGAAGCATATTTGCATCATATGCGGATGCTTTTCTGTAACATTTATGACGAAACATGTTGTGGATACTAATCTGTAAATTTCAAGTCACATTAAAATAAACTGAATAGCACCTACCAAAACAAAATACAAGCCTCCACGATAATTACTGAAAGCACACAGGAAAAAAAGCTGATTTTATATGCATGCCTGCAGAGATCTCGATTGAAGTTTTTATTTTGCTTTGATAAACTCACAAGTCATTCCGCTGTAAGGACCCACATTAATCCGCGCATATCTATACAAATATGGGTTCATCTTGTTTCCTTAATGCGATCGCATCACGCGACTTTAGATTGTTTCGCCGTTCAGGTATAAAATGAAGTTTGAAATATTTTGGACAATAATATTCAATCAAATAATTTCTATTAAATGAAAAGTCGGTACGGCTTTTCATTTAGATTAAATATTATTGTTATTAATTCTTATATTAATTGTTATTTATGTCTACCAGGTTATACAAGGTCCATTTTAATCAAATGCAAATAAATTATGGGCTATATTCTTGAAACGTAGGCCTAAGAGACCCACTCTTAGGTAGAAGTTTTAAGAAATCGACACGCTAGTTTTTGTTTTTGTGTTTTCATACAAAATAATATATTTTTTTATTAAAATCGATAAATCAGCTGTTTTGATTATTGACGTAAGTGACTAAGTATCCATAGCAGATAAAAATTAAAAGTTCTTCGCCAAGAAAGTGGTTTTTGTACACAGGGTGATTTTTTCGTCTGTTTTTCTAAATGTTTAGACATTTCAAAAACTAGCATGTCGATTTTTTGCTTCTAAAGCATTTTTCAAAATATATAATTTAAATTTACCTTATATCAGCTCGCAGCTTCGCCCGTATACCTACTTTTTTATGATATAGGCTAGGACGGCTAACAAGCAAGCGAGTCACCTGATGGTAAGTTATCACCACTGCTAACCACTGAGCTCGTATTGCCAAGTAGGGCTTGTGTTTCGCGCGTATCTCGTATGTTTGTAAATTTATTTATTACTCGTATCTTCCAAACGCTGGATGGATTTCGATTTAGATATAGGTTTGTCTCAAAAACTTAAATGTTTAAAGAGAACAACCAGGTTTAAAATTTTTAAGAACAACTTATTTGTTATTTTTTCTTCTAAAAAATTTAAGTACACAAAATTAAGTAATAAACAATTTTGCCAAAAAAATCTTAACGATTATTTTGTTTTGTATGAAATGCAGGCGGATGGCATATACAACATTAATTCTCATAAGAAACGTGCCGAAATATGTCCAAAAAACGTTTCTCGACACTTGGCAGCCTAATTTAGCGCAAAAAATGTGACAGAGCAGGTCATATAAATCAGCGGTTGGGTGTTAATTGGGACGAGTTCCCGCGTCCCGAGATAACGCACCAAATTGCAAAACACCCTTGTTAAGGCCCAGTGCGATGCCAAGGTAAATGAATGCTTTTTTGATCGGTTATCTTTCCAGCTAGAGAGAAAAAATCGAAAAAAAATCAGTTGGTTTCTCAACTCTTTTGAATACATTGTACTTACTACGTTGCCAAACTAATTGTTTAATTGCATTTTGATTATAATTTTCGCGGCCATAATCAGATTTCACAATACTAATTTTATTCCAGTGTTCAGCCTGATATTTCGACGGAATTACAGCCGTCATACATAGTGATTATTTCTGCCTTGGGTGAACCTTTCTGTTTGAGTAGCATGGCACGCGCGACAACGTTTATCGACTATAGCCATCTTGTTTTATTTATTATTAAAGAGCGAGATGGCGATAGTTTATCGCGCGATATAAACGGCATCGCGGAACCATGCTACAATGCTGGAGCCATAACTCCTGCTATATCGTAGTACCATATCTTAAATGATAGAAAATGTCTATTTTTTGCTAGTGCCACTTTTTTACGTTTGAGTGATTAGAGGATAAAGCTCTTTCGTTAGAGAAAAAATAAATCCAAGGCATTTGTTTTTCCCATTTGTCTTTTGTTTGGGAATATAACATAATACGATTATGTTGTTGATAAACCATTGTTATCTGATGAAAGAGCCTTATGGTATTTAAATAATTAATTATATTGATACCAATGTAGTTAGCATTGATAAATCACCATATTACTCCCCATCTCCTATCGTGAGCTTTACAGGTCGGCCATTTCTTCATACAAAAAAATAATCTAAACACTCCAACGGATACGTGAAAGCATAATATTGACAAAGTATTTCATTGTTAATTTGGTTGTGACGGCGCCAGAGCGTCACAACTTGCGATAAATCACCGCGGTGTTAACGGCCGCGGCTGCCGTCGCCGCCGCCCAACAAATGTGTCGACACTCTCCAATAAACCATGCGAAGGGTGCTTGGATAATATTAGACACATTTTTTGTTTCACTAGTTTATGCTAGGAGTGGCCAGGACTCTTGAGAGGCGGAGTTGATTTCGTGAATATTAGTAATACCTACTACAATTGATATATTAAATCACTTAACCTCTCAAGATACTGTTTAATCGCGTTTACTATATTATTTTTGAACCTAACGTTTTAAATACTTTGCAGTTTTTAAGACCGACCAAAGTCTCACACCGTCAATCGTTTTTATGCCATCTTACCACATATAAAGAAAGTCACAGACAAAATTGGTAATATTCTAAAGCGAGCTTTAATCAAAAACTATTAGGTACAACCCGCATAACCAACTTTGAAGACCTGTAAAATCAAATATCCCTTTACAAGACGCAGGAGTATATAAAATTGAATGTTATCATTGAGCGAACAAAGAGAAGCATCAGTACTCGTATTAAACTATTATACAACACATCGCTGACAAGAATAGACGTCAACCAAGTCTGCAGTATGTGAACATCCTCTGAACAAACCCAACCACTGTATGCGTTTTGATAATCCTCAAGTCCTTGCAAAAGAAAACAGATACATTCCAAGAATGCTTCGTGAGAGAGGATGGTTAGTAGTTACCACCAGCTTGGGGTCCTGTCATCAATTTAATGAAATCTCAAGCTCATTACAAGTTTGCAAGACCTTCACACACCGTGAGCCAATACTGATTGCGTTCATCCGGAACGTTATCTTATCAATAAATAGTGTAGGCGGTAGATTTGCATAGTTCTTATAACATAATAGATAGACAAATGTCAACTTAGTCTACCTGCGACCATGAAAACTACAAAGTTTACGAAATGTTACGTGTAAAAATAATGTAAAATGCAATAAACTAACGCTATGAAAGTATTAAGTGAGTTAATTTTGATGGGTCACAATCGCGAAAAGTTTACCGGACTTTAATTCGATGATATACTGCTTTTCTCGGAAATCATGTTATCCTACAGTACAAAAATTCTCACGTCCTTAAATAGCGAACATGAGTGCAGCTTTGAATCGCAGCAAAAATGGTGTGAATTGTTAAAAATCGCTGTATATGAAGAATGAAAAACAAACTGTTTTACTATACTTACTCTAGTTGGAAGTACAAAAGGTTTCAAAAGATACAAGTATAATTTGTTATTTCATATATGTAAGGTACACGCTCGTTACATTACAAGTACAGTATACTTATCCAAAGATATCGGAATACATGATATCTTCCTTCTTAACAATGTATAACCGAGTTTTGTAGCAAAAGTCTATATGGAAATATCGAAAGACCTTGTAAGTTATCTCGAGAATTAATGTAAATTACCATGTTCTTAAACCTACAACGGCGGTCCATTAAACCAAAGTTTTATTTTAATGAAGTCAGCAGGTGACACGGTTCACCTTTGAGATGGAAAAATGCGATCTTAATTGCATTTTCATTGATATTGAGTCACCTGTACTTAGCCTTCGGTGTAGACTTTTTATGTAGGAGCCTACATACCTAGTTAATTGGATTTTTAATGTCACAAGTTTACTTGTTTTATTTTAAAAAATATTTAAAATATTGTATTTTTTGACACATTTTAAATGAAATCACTGATTTCATTGATTCACTGATTTCACTGATTTCACTGATTTCACTAAAGATTTGCTTGTAAGCTTTTGGTTATTTTAACCGTAACATTTTGTTTGGCCTTTGGGCCAGCCTGAGCTCTTGGCTGTGTTTACGGTTATGAAACTATATGTATGTAACGCATGTACTGCTGTTGTTACAGAGGGCGGCCGATTAGAGGCTGAGCTGAAGTACACTGCGAAAGCCCTGGGAGAGGCAGACTCCTCGACGCACCAGCTGATCATTCAGACAGCCAAGGACCCGGACGCCTCGCTCTTACATGCAGGCGCGCTACTGGACCACCTAAAGGTAACTTTTTCTATTAGATGTGTATAGTTCTGTTTCTGTATAGATTAACTGGGAAAATAAAATTTACAATTAATCAAGTCATAAATAAAGTAGGCAACGCCCAATTACTAACTGCACCAAAAAGAAATCCAAGCTTTTTTCAAAATACTAATTAAAATACTGAACTGATGTTGGCGTGTCAAACATTTGATGTTGGCGGCAATGAGGTATAAAGTGGATATAAACTGTACATAATGTGCTTCAAGTAACATATTTCTCGTTCTTATATAAAATAAATATTTGCTAGGTAATTTTACAGTTTATTATTAGTAAAAGTAAAATAAAAACAAAATGTTTTCATTTGTCTCATCCAGGTAGTCCACGCAGCCACCCGCGTCACAGTTTACATGTATGATATCGAGTGGAGGCTCAAAGACCTCTGCTATAGTCCCAGCATACCTGACTTCGAAGCCTACCATATAGAGAAGATCTTCGACAATATCATCCCCTGTGCCATCATCACACCTCTTGACTGCTTTTGGGAGGGATCCAAGTTGCTTGGACCCGACTACCCTATTTTTGTTCCGTAAGTACCACTATTAAATCATCCAAATAGCTTAAAACAACCGAGTAGGTACATAACCATGCTATCACAAGTTTAATAGATAAATTATTATCATTATTATTTTCACGTTGAAAAATACGTACACTTATCGTTAATCGACACATTTTTTTGACACTTTTCACCATCATCATCACCATTACATTAGAATATGATATAAACCTCGCCTTTTATCGATTTACATTCATGCTAAGTGGTATCTGTTTCCTTGCAGTGGATTAAAAAACAAGTTCCAATGGACGCATTTAAACCCTCAAGAAGTTTTGGAAGAGGTGAGGAAACTGAAGTTTCAGTTTCCTCTGAGCACAATGGAGGCTTACATGAAGAGAGCCGGGATCACCTCTGCCTACATGAAGAAACCGTGCTTGGATCCCACCGACTCACAGTGCCCGACCTCGGCTCCCAACAAGAAATCAGGCCAAGTATGTTACTTAATTAAAACACTGCCTTATATTTATTTTATTTCGTTTGGAAGATTATTGACTAATAACAACGTGATAGTCATAATCCTAGAATACTTAAAGTCATATACAAATCTTCAGTGATAGAAATATAACGTGTAACAATAGAACCGACAAGTTAGAATAAAAATAAGACAAACTTAATGTAAGTAAGTAAAAAATACAAGCTGAAGTTCTAATACAATAAACCTGACGATGAAGTGTAACCGACAGAATGCCGCACTAAGCCTGTTCGGTAAAGAATTTACTCGCAATTGCTTTCTGCAGAACCCCTAATTTGAGACCAAGCATATCGAAATCAATTTCATGTGACAGTTTATTATAACTATTACATGTTTTGTAGGAAAATGAATTTTACCGATAGTTAGTAGCAGCTACAGGAATAAAGAATGTGGAAATCTTACTATAAATTTTTTCAGGCTTTCAATTCTGCCTTGGAATGTCGTTTACTCTGTTTACGTAAAAACCGAATAGTTGAAATCTTTTGTAGTGTTTTTTCCCGCATCTAAATCCCTTATGCTTTAGTGAGAGTGACCCATATAATAAGAAATCATTTGTTATGGTTGCGTGAGACCCACATTAGGGACTATTACGATGACTCCCGGTTCTTTTATGAAGACTTCAATTTACGACAGTTTTACTAGCACATAAATAAAGCGTGTAGGATCACGACAAATAAAATAACTTTATCGAGGCAAAGGCATAAAGTTTAAATACTTTCCATAATAATAAAATATTTTTGGAAACGGTAATAAGGCAGGATGAAAGCGGTCGCCGCCGGGCAGATGGCGCGCTACCTGCCGCGGAGCCGCGTCACCCAGCCCGCCCGCTCGAGAAAGTTACGTGCTCGACCTGACAATTCAATATGTGAGATAATATCACCTCACGCTGCCTCGCATTTTGCATACAAAAGTCAAAACATTAATCGTAATGCTCCTTTTCGGTAATTCCTGGAATTAGTTTCAATTTAAACAAACAAGCAATAAAACATTGTTTGTACCGCAGCAAACAGTAAATTTCGTTCTCTGATTGTCTTCCATAATAACAATTGGTATCCTCGAAGTGCGCTCGCTGCTCGGGGTCTGGCGTCGTTTTTGTAAACGCAGCACAGAATAAGTCGGGCCGCCACCCACGTTCGGCGAAGGGCCGCGCCGCAGATCGGGCGCGCATTGTTCCTTGCGCCCGCGCAGCCGGACCACTGCATTATACGGGCGCATTGTACACATTTCAATGGGCCTCGTTTGCCGTTGCTATCGTCCGTCACAATGACACTATTATATCAATAATGTTCACCAGCCATTGCTGACGAAGTCACTCGGAGACCTCGTAAATTTTGCGTCGCTTTCTTTGTCCGTAAATAATGTCGTCGAGAACAGGTGGGTAGTGATTAGGTACTGAAGCATTCAAGGTTTAGTAGATTTCTTGGAAGGTTTTCGGCAGGGACGTCTTTATTACCCGTTGGAGTTGGATTAGGGTTGGGTAGAGGTATTTGGTGAATTATAGTTAATGTATTGTTATAGATACCCGATGTAGCGGCGGAGTTGTCGCACGGTTGCTACGGTTTCGCAGCAGCCTATATGCACTGGCCCGAACAGCTGATCGTCGGCGGCGCCACGAGGAACAACACGTCAGTCCTCCGCAGCGCACGCGCACTGCAGACTGTGGTGCAGCTGATGGGCGCGCGAGAGATGTTCGAATACTGGGCCGACAACTACAAGGTGCATCATGTCGGCTGGAATCAAGAAAAGGCAGCAGCTATCCTAGATGCATGGCAGAGGAAATTTGCGGCTGTAAGTATTCAAACATATTCCGCTAACATGTATAAACGTTAATTTCTGATTATTTAGTACTAACCAAGTTTTTTTCTATTTATAGGAAGTCCACAGGATGACTGCTTCAGAAGCAGTTTCTCCTTCGTACAGTTTCTTCCCTTTCTCGACATCTACTCTCAATGACATTCTTGGCAAATTCTCTGAACTGTCTTTGAAGAACATCATCATGGGCTATCTATTTATGGTGAGTTTCTGCTAAAAATCATGCAGAGCTCTTACTTATCCAAGTTTTGAAAAAACTTTGTAAAAGTACAAAAAATATACTTGAAAACCTCTTTTTTGTTGTAGATTTAAATGCTCCGTCAAAACTTGGATGAATAGGAATTCTCTTTGAAACCACAGTTTTGTTCACGTTCACTGTCACTGTTTTTTTTTTTCACATTGCACTTTTTTACTTTGGTTCATTGCCTTTTCAGTTAATTTACGTGGCTGTAACATTGATGCAATGGCGCGACCCGGTGCGCTCACAAGCGGGAGTGGGCATCGCCGGCGTCCTTCTCCTTTCCATCACAGTCGCTGCTGGCTTAGGCTTTTGTGCTTTGTTAGGTGATTATTTTTTTTATTTTGTTGCCTTTTATTTTCTTTGTTATATATTGTTTAATTTCATTTTCACGGACATATTATATATATTTTTAACTTAACTTTATAACACAAATTAAGATGACACCTTCCGATGCACGGTGAATCCCGAAAGAGATTATGATAGCATCGTTAATAGAACCAACATTGTAATGTTTCATTAATATTGTGTGTAAATCGATAAATAAATAAAACATTGGTTGTCTGTAAAGTCAGTTTACGGACGATAATTTTACGTTATAACGGTGGAAGAGAGAACGGAGGTGGAGAGATGCGTCACTAGCCGAACGCGAACGATCATGCCTCTATCGCTTGTTCCGCGCTCTTGCTTGCACACGCAACGTGACACCTTTTCACGCGTGCAGCCGGCGTTCATTGATTTATAAGAAGTTATCACGTCAAAAAATATTCTCGTTGTCGTTGGTATTTTGTAACCTATGTCTATACCTATGTATGCGTTATTATTATTACAGAAAGGAACATTAAATTTTCCAAATTAAATTTGACAATATAACTAACGACATCTAACTCCTTCCAGGTATACCATTCAACGCATCAAGCACCCAAATTGTGCCTTTCCTAGCCCTAGGGCTCGGAGTCCAGGACATGTTCCTTCTCACTCACACGTACGTGGAGCAAGCAGGAGACGTGCCGCGGGAGGAGCGCACGGGGCTGGTGCTGAAGAAGAGCGGCCCAAGCGTGTTGCTGGCGTCGCTGTGCAACGTCATGGCATTCCTCGCCGCGGCGCTCTTGCCCATACCAGCTTTACGGGTGTTTAGTTTACAGGTACTATTCTATTTATATTCATCGTCATCATCATTACAGCCGTAAAAAACTTACCCAGTTTTAGCTGAGTAAGGATAGGAATTTGTTGGATATGGAAAGGGAATGAAGGTATCGGGATACTACTCACTCGGATCAATGCGGAGAAAGCAAGTAGCTCAGGAGGCCGGACGCGCATAACCGATGCCATACCTTCAACCAGCGTACAGGCGGTTAAGCCACATTATATGTTTGTTGGTGATGAACTGCAACCCATTAATAGATTTATTGTTTGGTGTTTTAATTATGGTGTGGTGAATTATTGCGCAAAAATTAGAGAGTAAGAATAAATAATTTTATCTCACTCATATCGAGAAGCCGGGAGTTGCATCGGGCGAATAATAATACTATAATAAAACTGTAAATATCAGTATCATGTTTAGTTGTATATTTACCTAGTGATTACATGTGAAATTCCATTCTTCTTAATCAAAGTTACTTCTTTACCAGGCGGCCATATTACTCCTCTTCAACCTTGGCGCCATGCTGTTAGTTTTCCCCGCCATGATCTCCCTGGACCTGCGACGACGCTCAACGGCCCGCGCTGATCTGTTGTTCTGCTTCATGCCAGAAAGCCCACTACCCAACAGGGCGAAGAACACCAACGATCGAACAAAAACAAGGACAGCTAGGAATAATAAGGTATTTCATGTTTTTTTGGAACTGAAACTCCCACGTTACGTTTGCAAATATCTTTGAAATCAAGCGACTTACTCTCGTTTTCATGATATTCACCTTTGTTTCTTAATATCTTTGATCATATTTTTTTCTATAGTATTTAACCTTGCTTATTTAATAAATTGAATTCTCTTTTACAGAGCAACTATAAAGATTCAACTCAACAACCGCTAGATCCAGACGTGACCGGTGTGACCAAAAAGGATTGCTGTCTTAGCCTGTCGCTGTCCAAATGGGCTAAGAACCACTACGCACCTTTTATCATGAGACCAGCTGTTAAGGTTACATCAATGTTGGCACTGATCACTGTTATATTAGCAAGCATCTGGGGAGCCACCAAAGTAAAAGATGGTCTAGATCTGACGGATATTGTCCCAGAAAACACAGATGAACATGAATTCCTGTCACGTCAAGAAAAATATTTTGGGTTCTATAATATGTATGCGGTTACGCAAGGAGATTTTGAATATCCTACAAAACAAAAGTTATTATATGAATACCACGATCAATTTGTAAGGATACCTAATATCATTAAGAACGACAACGGAGGCCTCACGAAGTTTTGGTTAAGTCTCTTCCGAGACTGGCTTCTCGACCTACAAGCTGCGTTTGATAAAGAAGTGGAAAACGGCTGCATCACAAAAGAGTGTTGGTGCAAGAACGCAACAGATGAAAGCATACTAGCATTCAAACTTATGGTGCAGACGGGACACGTAGACAATCCTATCGACAAGTCACTCCTCACGGCCCCTGATCACAGGCTGGTCGATAAAGACGGTATTATAAATCCAAAGGCATTTTACAATTATCTATCAGCTTGGGCAACAAACGATGCGCTGGCTTACGGAGCATCGCAAGGGAACTTGAAACCGCAACCTAAACGATGGACTCATTCGCCTGAAGACGTGGATTTGAAGATACCAAAGTCATCACCTCTGATGTACACTCAGCTCCCGTTCTACCTGGCCGGCCTCAGCGACACTGAGAGCATCAAGACCCTAATAATGTCGGTCCGGGAGCTCTGTCTGAAGTTCGAAGCGCAGGGATTGTCTAATTTTCCGTCTGGTATTCCCTTCCTGTTTTGGGAGCAGTATTTGTATCTAAGAACATCTCTGCTCCTCGCCCTGGCTTGTGCTCTCGCTGCTGTATTTGTGGTGAGTTGGATGTATTATTACACGAATAACTTGTAAAATGTATTAATTAATGATGATATTTTATTTTTCTTGGAATGTACTAAGAGTCTTATTTTTCAGGCCGTAATGATTCTTCTACTGAACGCGTGGGCGGCTCTGCTAGTAACGTTGTCCCTCGCAACGCTAGTACTTCAGCTGCTGGGTACCATGGCGCTGCTGGATGTCAAACTATCGGCTGTACCGGCAGTCTTGCTGGTTCTGGCTATAGGAAGAGGCGTCCACTTCACCGTGCATATTTGTTTGGTAAGCATATTTTATTTTATTTCTTTAGAAATATACCATCTTACGTTTTCAGTTTTTACTCTTTATAAATAGAACATCTGACGTCTTCCGTTTTATACCTAATATATAAATTTATCAACACTAACACAATTACTTATTCTGTGACACCAATTAGCAATGGGGGTATGAATGAATTTTAGAAAATATTTCTGATTATATAAGCATTTAGCTAAAAAAGACTGTGAACTTTAAATTTGATATCGATACATTTTGGTTAAAATTGGTTGGTAAGGCCCGTTTCAAAACTATGAAAATGTAAAACTAAACCTAATACTTATTACCGCCATACATAAGACCGCCTTTAAAATGTATTCCAACTTTTATTAAGAAGCCATTTCCAACCACGCAATATTTTATACTATACTGCTGAATAAAGTTCTCATATCACGAGACGCAATACCAAATTACTGATGTCAGCAGACTGCTATTTTTTAACTTTGTAACCTACATTAAGTTATTTTATGACTGATATACCTAGTTTTGAGAACCGTTTCTATAACACACAAAAAATATAACTAGCCATGTGCGAGTCGGATTGGCAGACACTGGGTTCCGTACAATCGTAAAATATTCAAGTATAAAAAAAATTTTTGGTACATTGCGGCGAAAATCGAAAAAACTTGATCCTCATATTGTTATTTCACTAGGCACAACCAAAAAATGTGGGTTCAATTAACTTTTTACTTTTTAATTATCTAACTAAGGATTTTATTTAATTATAAGTATAGTATTCCATTAACTTACACTTTTTACTTAAATATTTTATAAAAATGAACGTTCCACTTACAGGCCTTCGTAACATCGATCGGCTGCCGGAGGAGACGGGCTGCCTTGGCCCTGGAATCAGTGTTGGCCCCGGTGGTGCATGGCGCGCTGGCCGCGACGCTGGCGGCCTCGATGCTTGCCACCAGCGACTTCGGGTTCGTCGCGCGGCTGTTCCTCCGGCTTCTGCTGGCACTCGTCATCCTTGGAATCGTCGATGGACTTCTGTTCTTTCCTATCGTGCTATCGATATTAGGACCTTCAGCAGAGGTAATTTTGATAAAAATTTAAATGTTTTAAATGTAATAACCTTTCATATTAAATTACCGACTTAAATCAAACTACTGAACCGATTGTGATAAAATTTTAATGGGACCAATTTGAAAGACAACCCTTTCAAACAAAAAAATATATTTTTTAAAATCGGTTCATAAATGACAGAGTTTTGAGGTAACAAACACTAAAATAAAATACAACCGAATTGAAGTCGTAACCGACTTCAATTCGGTTATACAATAAGACTACGCTTCAAAAAACTTCCTTTGTACTTGTACCTAGGCTTCTTTGTTAATTATTTCGTTTTCTCCTGTCAGGTCAGACCCATGGAATATCCGGAGCGGCTATCGACGCCTTCGCCCAAGAGTTCTCCAGTACACCCTCGGAAGTCAGGTTCAAGCACTGCCGGTGACAAATCAAACCGGACCAGTAAATCGGCTCCAAGGCCCTGTGCCCCGTCACTCACCACCATCACGGAGGAGCCCAGCTGGCACAGCTCGGCGCCCTCGGTGCAGTCGTCCATGCAGTCCATCGTGGTGCAACCCGAGGTGGTTGTGGAGACCACAACCTACAATGGAAGCGATTCCGCGTCGGGCAGGTCTACGCCGACTACTAAATCGTCGCATTCTGGGGCTATTACTACTAAGGTACGATTTTATTTATTAGTCTTCTCCTCTGGGCGTTCCAGGTTGCATCTTCAACTGTGATGTTAGAGCTCAAGGACGACTAGTATGGTAGCATTCGTGCTGTAATATGATTTGGTGAACGTTTTTACAGCTAGCTGCCTACTTCACGCCAAACCTCCTTAAGTAGTTTGTTTTCTTCATTACATAAGGGTTGCAAATACAAACTGCTCAAGACCGCTTCGTAAAGTGTCGTTTCGCCAGTGTACTCAAACTTAAAACGTAACAAATGATATTTACGTGATAACGAACTAATGCAACATTGTTCTGATCTGAAATGTTATTTACAGGTTACTGCAACTGCAAACATAAAAGTGGAGGTGGTCACACCAGGTGACAGGAAATCCAGGCGATCGTATCACTACTACGACCGTGACCGGCGAAGGGATCGTGACGACGAACGAGACAGAGACCGCGACCGCGACCGGGAACGTGACCGAGATCGTGATCGTGATCGCGATAGAGACCGCGACCGTGACCGCGACGACCGATCACGGGAACGCAGGGACAGATTCCGCGACGAGAGGGATCATCGCGCCTCGCCCAGAGAGAACTGTCGCGACTCAGGACACGAAAGCGATTCTTCCAGACACTGAGCGCACAGCAAAGACTGTAGTGACCCGTACAACGAATACCGGTCATGTCGTATCGACACTTATAGCCTGTAGTGTAGATATTACGCTTATATGCATATCATTCATGTTATGCTTGTATGTACGAAGAGACATCTTTACCTAAAGTTATCGAGTGTCATCTCTTATATCGAACGTAAAACATGTTTTAAGGATCGCAATACCGCTTATATTCAATGCCTTAAGACAGTATTACGACTTAATTATAAGTTATCTTCAGTTTAATATGGATCTATTCGAGGCTACAAATAATCGGATCATAAGGAGTGCTAGTCCCGACTCTCGCAGTAACTTGCGTCGCGTGTGGTGCGCGATGGAACTGAATCATTCCATGGGGCTCGGCGCTAGCGCTTCATAGTGTGAAGCAGTGTGAAGCACCGTGAGTTCCAACTGTAAAGACCAAATGTCAATCTTAGAGTTTCATTTATGTATTTTATTTCGTGTGTTCCTATTTGAAAGACATTTCCACTCGTCTCCATTTTCATTTGTTACATTTACTTCTCTAAAGACTGTGGTCAAATTTTTATTATTAATTTATCATATTATTTATTTTATATCTATAATTTTATTGTTCTGAAACCAGAGAGGTCTGTGGAAAATCTCAGATTTATTGTACAAATTATTAGTTAGGAGTAATATTAGGATAAGCATCTATTTATGAGATTACTTAGATTTCTTAATATACTTAACTGTATTTTTGTGATCTTTAGGTAAACTTTTAAGACTGCATTTAACGAGTCCGCAGTATTCTGTGGCTACCTGAACACAATGCGGTGTACAAAAATTGATCGTGTACTGACAGAAATACTGACCTCAGTAGAAAAAATTATGTTGTGACGTTTGTGCAAAGTACTTATTAGATTGTATTAATTTATACGTACCTATATAACTTAACGATATTCTGTAAATATAGGGTTAGTGTAGGAAGTGCCTGCGCCTCCCACGGCAGATTGCTACTTTTGAAATTTGTATTTTGATACAATTTTAACAGACATATTGTCGTAAAACTGTAGGAAGTAACCGAACGGAGCGTTTGGATAGCTATAAATAGCTTTTGTAATGTTTGTAAATTTAAGGAGGCCTATTTATAGGCGTACCTTATATTCTCTCCCTTCATCTATATACTGTTGATTTTCAAAACAAATATATTTCCAAATCTTATTAAATTTAACAGTTTTTTTTTACGAAATATAATACACATTTTTGCCTCCCAGTGCATTTTCACGATTTTTCTTAGTAAGACATTTTGTAATGCACAGCCTTTTATTTAACACGATGAGAAGATAAATTTACTTTTAGAAAGTGTTCCCTATAGTACATTTTTTTTTACATCGGACTGAATTTTCTCAACGTGTCGAATATACGGCCGAATATTTTTATCCAATGTCGGCGTACGTAGGCGTATCGCGTAGGTACCCGACTAAATAGAGGTGAATACATAGTACTTATTTATTTTGTATGTTCTAAAATAACATTATAAAGACAAAAGTATTGTTTAAACTCAAACTGTCGCCTGTATTGAGAAAATAAAACACTGTGCTGTATATATCTTGTTTTTATTACCTATTCCGTAGTAATTCCGAGTATATAATCATAACTCTACTCGTTTATCTACCTCTTAATAAGTAGTATGCAATCAGACGGTCTATGTGAACGGTTTCCATTATTTTATTAGTGTTACATTGTGTCAAAAATACTGCACTCCATTTAGCTTTTTGGGTAGAAATAATGTGTATAGCCTACACTTCTCGATGTTGTTGTTTACCTTAAAAAGATAACTGATAAAAACTTAAAGGAAATCGGATTGAAACTTATAACGGAAACTGGAACCTTTACGTTAATCCAGTCCAGACTTAAGAGGTAGTCTGTGTGACCACTTGTTTGTATACCACGGCATCCGATTTATTAAGTTATAAGGAGTTTTCATTATTTTCATAATTAGAAGTATCCTAATAATGAAAATGGACTCCTGACGAGTCCAAAACTTTAATCGGCAATCCCGATAAAATAGCATGTAAGTGACCCGTTTTTTAAATATGAAGTATCCTAACAAATTAATTTAATATCTACGGCATTGAACAATCAAAAATGTGGCAAGATGCATCGAGTATACCTTATGCACCCTGGGACCCTGCATTAAAAAATATCTTGAGCTCCTCCGTGCTCCGTTCAGTAGGCAGGTTAAACCGTTGGTCCCTGCTGTCATCATTGATTGCAGTCGTTAAGGTATGTCAGATGCCTTAAGGCAGCTTGAAATATCTGACACCAGCGTTACACGAAATACAAAACAACTTTCGGCCCAGTGAACTTATACGGTCATATAATGTGACAAATCTGTTTTACTTCTTAGTTGGATTAAAATGTGAACTACTTTTTTTTTAATACGACTAGATATTTTGTCATCTTCATATATCAATAAGGTAAAAACTCAAAGAATTACGAGTACATTGCAATAAAACAACTTTAACGCAAAAGTCTCTATCAAAAAGTAATTTTCGCAATCCGCTTTATCTATTTAGAAAATATTGTAATGAGGCAATCAGCGTGGCGTGTCGTGATCCGTCGCTAGCCTAACTTATAAAATGGGTGGTCGGAATTTTGGCGGTAGCAACGCCTGCGACATTCCTTAGAAAGCGGGAGCGCGGGAATCAATAAAGGATTTCCTGGCGGCGTGCCCACGCATGTGCGTGGCGCGTCTCGTGCCGGAGCCAGCACGCTCCGCTCCATTCTGACCACGACCCTCCGCATGCACCGACCAGCCGACCCCGAGCACGACCAGTGCCAGCTAATTGACCTTCACACACGCATGCGACGCTAGTCTCGCCGGATGTTTTTATAGGCGTCGGGGACGCGATCGCAGCGGGCCCTGACCATCAACTATCAACCCTATGTATGAACAAAATAAATCTCGGTAATAAGTAGTAGGCCGCTGCGTTATTGGGCGTATGATTCGCGCGCAGCGTCACTGCGGCTGCGGGGTGCGACGTACGGGGTGGCGACGGCAGCGCCGCGGTGGCGCGCCGGCTTCCCGCGCGACACGTTCTGTCCTCGCCCTGCGGCTCGCCCGCATCAACTCCGGCCCGGTCCATAACCTGACACTGCACGACTCGATGATTCACGTACAAACGTCCGGCCCTTGGTGACACTGTCAGGAGAGTGTAGTGCGAACGGTGGTGTAGTTCGATGTAGAAGCGAGCCAGTGCTGTGTTGTTTGTCGTGTGCTGTCATGTGGGGAGTGCGATGGCGCTGAGAAGCAGGATGTCGGTGCGGCCGCCGCTAGGGCTGCTGGTGGCTACGCTGGCCGTGGCGGCCCTCGCCAACCAACTCGAAGACATCCCACACAATGAGTAAGAACGCTTTATTTTTGACAGTAGTCAACCAAACTGTAGACAAAACAACTATTTTTTGGGAATAATGGAACTTCAGAACTCTAAAATGGTTGTGACAAGAATTTTAAGTAATACTTACAGGTTTGAAGGTCATACACAAAATCAGATCTGAAATACTGATTACAGCAATCCTGTTTTAATTTCGTACGACACTAAAACAAATTTATTAGAAAATGCTCTACTACTATCTGTACTGACCTGTTCCAGTAATCATAACAACATCATAGTATTGCAAAGAATAATGGAAGATCTTTATTAATCTTAATATATATAAATCTCGTGTCACAATGTTTGTCCTCAATGGACTCCTAAACCACTTAACCGATTATAATAAAATTCGCACACCATGTGCAGTTCGATCCAACTTGAGAGATAGGATAGTTTTTAACTTATGGCGAAACGAAGTTCGCCGGGGCAGCTAGTACTTAATATAAAACATAGTGATAACGGCGCCTAAATTTAAATTTTTACATTTTTAATATTCAACAGCAATTTTGATATTTCATTATCTGTATCTGTAAATTATAATGAGTCTTTATCGAGATCTAAAAAAAATTGGCGGGAACTGTGTAAAATCAACGTTATTTTCAGCCACTATTTTATGTGAGCTTATTTACGAGTATATAGACTCTGTGTGGGAGTGTAGCATCCGAATACCACAATTTCAACGTGGTCAAAACTAGATGTAAGATCATCAAGTCGCGCGTAATTGTCGAAGACACATAATGGTACATACTATCACGTCTTTCTCCCTTGCGAGGTAGACATAGCCTAGGTCTTAAAGCCACGTTCAGCATGTTTGGCCATTCGATGGAAAACGGAATCAAAGTAGTGAATAGGTTGCTAGCCGCATCACCTACAAATATGATTCAACAAATTTTCGCCCATTCCCTCGATCGGCTTTTATGATTTGCACGGGAAGAGAAGAAGCTTTCTTTTAACATTCTACGTTTTTTCTTTTCTCCCAGACCAGCTTGAAAAGAATAAATTTTGTAGACTTCTATAAATTCATGTGTAAATCGGATGACAATATGATGCAATTGTTGCTGGTCTGACGATGGAGTCGGAAGGTGGCCATAGGAACTCTTAAACTAAATCAAATGTCAAATCAAATTTGTTTTGACTTGGATAACACTTTACAGTGTGGATTCGTTTAATAATAAAAGCTTGACACAATAATGCAATTACTGCAAAAAAATATGTTGTAAAAGTGAGGTGCTATAGAAACCGCTTTTATATACTTGTCAACCAAATCAAGGGTATCCTTTATTCTGTTGGCGTGTGTTGCGTATAATGGACTCCATTTGGTTAGGACATTGCAGACTTGAATCACCTGATTGTCTAATAATAAAGATGATTCAGTGCTTCGGAAGGCACGTTAAGCCGTTGGTCCCTGCTGCCATCTGGTAGTCGTTAAAGGAACCACGTCAGAGGGCGAGAAGCGGTTTCGAAGAACTCTGACACCAGGGTGTGCATGGTCGATTGACCGTGTCACCTACTCGAAATTAATGAATGGATTCCAAACGGGACTACAATATTTGAGCAGACTATTGACATAACAATTGTAAAGTAATTTAGGAATTTCAGGCGTACTAAAGATTTTGGTCTGATGTATGACAAATCCAGCCAATTATGAAAAGATTTTTAGTCCCAAACTAGCGTGGAACCAGCCTAAAAAGAAAATATTTATTCGTAATTTTTAAAATATGTATTGTCGTAAGTAGGTTTAATAGGTAGCGCATAATAAAAGGGTATATAACGGAGAACGTGGGTAGTTTCATTAATCATATTCAACGCTGTAAAGGTCAATTTAAAGAATTTACTTGACCCGATTTCGCATTTCCATTGGGCTTTTGTAGAAATATACAACGTCATATACCTACTTCTTAGATATCTAAGGATCTTTCTGTTTATGAAACACCGAAATTCATCTTTCATGATATGTCCGCATGGAATATGAATTTCGATCAAATAAATACTATCTAAATTAAAAAAAAGCCAGTAATCACTATTGGAAAAGCTTTCTATCAGTAGTTGATCAATACTAAATTTATATTTATTTATTTAGGAAAACCAACAGCTTTTTGATATAGAACAATTAGACAATGGTTATAGTCATTTATGCAGCCAATAATAGATTTTCACTGTTATACTGAGACTAAGTTGTACACTTATTTTTTGACATTTTTAAAAGAGAAAATAAATATGAAAGATGTGTGTGTTACGCTTTCACGCCGTAACTACTGAACCAGGGTGTGCATGGTCGTTTGACCGTGTCACCTACTCAAAAACTTACTTAGTTACTATTGAACCGATCATCATGAAATTTTGCATACACGATCTCTGGAGTACGGAGAAGGACATATGGTTTCATCCCGGAATGAGATACTGTTCCCGAGGGATCGACATTAATGCGATTGGAGCCGCAGGCGTAAGCTACTATTGAGTTCATTTAATAGGAATGTATGTAAAATAAATTCTAATTACATATATTGAATAAAACCGGCCTAGTGCGAGTTGCCCACACCAAGGGCGTTCGTGGTCTCTGCTGATGTATATACGGATGAAACCTCTTTCGTGCGACCTCTTTGTGAGGTTAACCAAACTCTTTCTAGCATGGACACTATTTTTTTGGGAGTTTGTATGGGAATGTCTAAATTTTCCGGTTCAATAGAGCCCTATGATAGACGGAAGGACATCGAAGGCTTAATAATAAGATCCTGTTTCTACCCTTTGGGTACAGAACCTTTAAAAAACGGCTCGTTAAGATATTTATCGAAAACAGGTACACAAATATTATCCTATAACAAGATAATACCTGAATGTTTGTATGGATGTGAGGATATTTGTACTTTTTAATTGAAAATATGTGATGAACAATTTCGCTTCGGGTAGGATTTGAAAGCTTAAAAACTGACCCGTCGATGCTCTCAACTGCGCTGCCGTAGCTACATATAAAAAAAAATGTTAAAGCTTTCTCCACTTTAATCAACAAAAAAATATATTATTTAATAATATTTTGACAGCTCCGTGGCGCAGTGTTTAACACGCCAGCCTGCGACATGAGGGTGCCCGGGTTCGATCCCCGGTCAGGTCAAGATGATGATCTTTCCCGGATTGGCCTGGGTCTTGGATGTTTATCTATATATGTATTTGTTATAAAATATAGTATAGTTGAGTTAGTATCCCATAACACAAGTCTCGAACTTACCTTGGGGCTAGCTCAATCTGTGTGATTGGTCCTGTATGATATATATATTTATTATTTATTTATAAAATAAAATATATAAGCACCTCCTCCACATGATTTGGAAGCCTGCTTTAAAACGAAACCGATGAACATATATTGTAAATGACAATAGACAAACATAAAGATCAGTATCCGTATGTATATATTAGTATGAAGAAAAGTCATAACACTCCTTCTTTTTTGTCAAGAGTTAATATTTGTCATTACGAGTATTAGTCAATTTTGTCAGTATTCAAGTCGATTTACAAGTTACGTAGCACGTTCTACGAAATCGTAGCACCTGGCTACGAGCGCCTTCGAATAGCGAAATTACTCGGGGATAGGTAACCTCCGTTTAGAGCAGTGGTTTAACCTTTCAGTATTAAAGGATTATATGACAATAATTCAGTCTTTGCATGAACCTCAACTCTTTTCTGGTAATATACAGTAAATTTACTTAGAATAAATCATCAAATATTGTTATAATCCAAAATTTAGATAACATAATAACACGCCTAATAGGAAAGTATGTCAAAATATAATTTTTAATGAAACCATAGATAAGAGCATAGTTTTTTTGTATTTACTATTTTACTATAATGACAAAATATTTGTAATATTTTTAGATTTTTACGTTACGGAAATTTGTACATATTTTAATTTCTTGGGGTTTTTTTGGCATAAACTTACTAACTTAAACATTATCATGGGAACCTTCGGGCCGGAGACGATCAGGGGCTATCTTATAGACTGACAATTTTGACTAAGCATGTAGCAAATATTATTTTGTATATATTTTGACGAAGCATGTTGCTGATAAATCTTTGTTTGACGAAGCTTCTGGCGGATGATCTGCATGCGCCAGAAACTAGAATAACAAATAGAATAGCTTCGCGGAGCACTACGGGACTACTGCTAGGGACCACCAGTGGTCTGTGGACCACCGATTAAAAAGGTACACTGCGGATTGGACAGAAGCAGTCATAGGAATAAGATAAAGTTTTAGAGTATCCATTTTGTATTATCTACTCAAAATAGACTTATATTCGCTGCCATAGCAATTAATCATATATTAAAGTCCATATTGAGACGTATCATCATAAATCATATATTGAGTCAAATTTCAGACAGTGTGTTCTAGTAAGAAGAATAAAAACCTTATTTCTATTTAAAGAAGTATAGCCCGCGACTTTTTTGATATTAAAAATTTGATCATAAAAGTAGAACAGAATATTTATAAAAATGTTGGCAGTGTTAACCATATTGGAACAAAATTCTTTGTCTGATCGCAGTAGAAATGATTTCCTATAATAAAAATACATATACACAGATATTTAGACGTGACACTTTTATGTTTAAGATCGAAGATTAAAATTCATATGTGCAATCGTAACTTTTGGTCACATTGTATTTTTTGTTATTGAAATATTGGGTCTTTGCCTATGAAATTGGCGTTTTCTATAGAGAATTTCGAGTAAATAGAATTTTTCATAAATCACGTTTCTAGTATAATTTCGGGTTTGATAAAGTCAACTACAGGGAAATTTTGCATTTATTTACGGACAACACTAAGCTTGATTTACGCATTATAAAATTTACAAAAAGTCAGAAAAAAGAATAGACAAATGACGACATTTTTGATCAAAATGGACAACATCTGAAACAAGTTCTCTACATAAGAATTTTTAATAATTAAATTCTTAGAAAACAAATATTAATGCATGCAGATTGTTAAAAAATAGTCCACTTGCAAATTTAAATAAAAAAATATGTTTATCTAAAAATCGTCGTCATTAGAAACAAAACGCTACCTTCATAGGTAAACCCATAAAAAAATGTAAATAGGACTTTCTTTATTTCGAATACCATAATTATAAGTTTCTATCTACGACACTCATAGGAGCTGCAACTAACAAACAATTGCTTCTCTTACATGATTATTTTTATTATTATTAAAGACTAGCTGTTGCCCGCGGCTCCGCCCGTGTTAGTGTCGATCCCTCGGGAACAGTAGAATTTCCCGGAATCAAACATACCCTATGTCCTTCCTCGGGCCTCACACCTCCATACCAAATTTCATCCAAGTCAGTTCAATGGTTGAAGCGTAAAAAAACGACAGACAGAGTTACTTTCGCATTTATAATACTAAGTCCAGGAATGAGAAAATTTCTATAAAACCTTTACCCTCCCATTTTACCCCTTTAGGGGCGAATTTTGTCAATTTCACCCACATATATCTTTTTTAATTGTAATCGAGAACATACCTATTTATTTTTATACTTCATAGTCCAGAAAGAGAAAATTTCCAATTTCCAAACAAACTTTACCCCCCTTCTGGGGGATTTTTTTCCAGTTGACCTACACAGATCTTTTTCAATTGTAATCGTGAATTTATTTACCTATTTTTATACTTCTAAGTCTAGAAATAAGTAAATTCCTATACAATCTCTACCCCGCTATTTTACCCCTTCAGGGGAAAATATCGTCCATTTTACCTACACAGATATTTTTAATAGTAACCTAGAATTCATACGTCTAAGTCCAGAAATGAGGAAATTTTGATACAAAGTTTATACCACCCACCGGGGTGGGTGGGCATTTTACCCCTTAAGGGGGGAATTTTGCAAATTTCATCAACCCACACACATCTTTTTTAATTTTAATCGAGAACTTATATACCTACTTTCATACTTCTAAGTTCAAAAATGAGAATTCGTCATTTCCATAAAAAAGAGTCCCGCCGCCCGGCCAGTTTGTATGGGAATGTCGAAATTTTTTTTTGAGTGCCCAGCATTGTTCCCGTAGGAAAAGTTGTTCATTTTGATAGTCTGAGTCACCCCTTTAAGGGTCCAAAACGATAAAAAATTCACCGTGTATATTTGCAGGCAAACTAATGCTTTGAGTTCATTGAAATGACGATAACTTTTTTTTTAATGAACCGATTTTGATGAAACAAACTTTAGATGTTTTTCTAAGTTAAAACAAAGCAATTGGTGTAAGTTTGAAGTAAATCGGTTCAGTATTTTCGGAGATAATCGTGATCATACATACAGACAGACAGACAGACAGACAGACAAGAAATTCAAATAATTTTTTTTGCTTTCTTTTTAAGTGTCCCTCTATCCATTTCAGTCAAAAATTCTAAATGTACAGACAACATATTTTTACTGTTTTATTATATGTATATAGATATATAGATCAGGGGTGTCGTTCTCAACTGCCAGTCCGGTGGTTGCATCCCAATACCTTCAGTCCCATCCCAAATCTTAAAAAATCATATCCTTCTCCAACTTAAAAATACATCCGATGGGCAGCAACATCGGATGCACAAGAAGCCAAAGAAACTGCTTTCGCCAGCCCGCTTGTTAAGCATTGTTAGTATTGCAATATCCTCCTATGAAGTAAAGAATCCTTGGAGAGGATTTTGTACAGCAGTAGACTTCTTACCGCTGAAATGTTGAGTGACCGGAATGGCAATCCATAAGAATGTATTCAACCTCTACATTTAGGTGAAAATGATTTACTTAGGTTTTTTAAAGCAAAAGAAATATGTTTAAATTAAATTAACACATTTTTTTAAAGAGTTTTATATAAGAATATGTATAGAAAAGATTTTCGGTAAAACAAAATCTTTGCAACCGATCCAAGATATATTTATTTGGAGCGTAAAAATTCTGGGTAATAGCATATTTTAAAAACTTTGCCTTTCTCTGGACTCTATCTTTCCGACAGTTTATAAATAAATTATTTAAGGCTGTCTGAGTTGTTACTACATTGATACTGAAGTATGAACTTGAATTGATATACAAGTTGCGTAGCCTTGCGTTACACGTTATACTAACATCGTAGCACCTACCTACGAGCGTCTACGAGTCAAAAACAAAGCAAAGACGAAATAAAAACTACGCAATACTATTCAAAACAATGATCATGGTGACGTGCACCCAGATAGAATAGAGATTGTACGTAGTATTTTTTACTTTTCGTGACGGTGACAAACTTTTATTTATTTTTTAATTTTTCTATTAACTCCCGCCAATATCCCCATTTTGCAACCGGATGAAAGTATGCTCTTTATTATTTATGTGTAATCTTTGTGGTGTAACCCACAGATAAGTGATAACTTACTTATTCGTAGGTGTGGTGTAACCACATGCCAAACAGGGTAACTAATTGAAATAGTTGAATTAAAGTTTGAATAAGGATTTTCAATAGATTTAATAAACAATATAAACTTATTTTGATTATATTATTGATTTTCTTTATTTTTCTTTTTCTTTGTTTCTGTCCTTTTGGTATATAATTAAGTTAAGGTAATAACTAAAGTTAGATAAAAGGCTCTATTTATTCTCACATCTAATGTATCAGCTAACAATCACTACAAGGTATTTATCATCCCGAATGGAGAGGCTGGTGTACTGAGATACAGGCTCTGCTCAATTCAGACACCAGTCTCTCACAATCTTTTATTGTTTTCATTTTCGTAACGCCTAATGTTTTCTGTATATCAAGATTGTAGAGAAGAATAGAATATTTTTTAATTTTTGTTGACAAAAATTTTATAGCTGAAATCTTTTCGACATTAATCCAATACCTTTTCTGTCCGCCCAATTACGAGACAGGATTGACATCAACCACCTTTTCTTTATTTCAAAGTGTCAGCTACGCAAACGGCGCCTGTTTATTTTCTGCATCCTCCAAACAAAGATCAAGCTTTGCTTCGCTAAGCAGCGTAATGACAGTCAATTACAGGACAGCCCCCTCCCCGCCCTCCTTCCGTTACTAAGATGAATTTCGGTAATGACGTGTCAGAGGCTGAACACTGCGATTTGCTAAACGAAAAAGTTCACAAGTGACAGTTGAGAGTTCCAAGATGGATCAATTCGTGATAAATGAGTGTTCAATTTGGTCTGCCGCGGAGTGAGCGCTTCTATATTAAGCCAATTGTAAAAAGATGTGGATTTGTAACATTGAATTCTCTAGATTAATGTGTTAAAAAAATTATACTGTTAACTAAATATTAATGACTATAGTATCTAGCTGTAGATACATTAATTTTTCGACAGCCTGTGTGGCTATATAACAAAGTAACGTAATATAAAGACATTATTAATCAAAACAGGTCACTCACGTACTATTTAGTCAGCAATATAGTCGCACATGAGTGACTCGTTTTGATTCAAAAAACCTTGTGGCCTAGTCAGTCCTAATCAATCAGCAGCCCTACGCTAACTTTTGACATTACGGTGCACAACGTTTTGATCGACACTTCAAAATACATTGCGGCTTTCGTATGATTGATTATTTTTATTATATATACATAAACCGTAATGGATATTGAAGTGACATCAATACGTGGTGCACCGTTTTTGCCAAAAGTTAGCGAGATCCCAGATATGACCAGGTGAAATGGAAAATGATCTTTCCAGATTGACCTGGATCTTGGATGTTTATCTATATATGTATGTGTTATAAATATACTCGTATGAAGTATCGTTGAGTTAGTAAGTATTCCATATAAATGGCTCGAACTTACTTTGGCCCTAGCTCAATCGTTGTGATTTGTCCGTTATATTTATTTAAATTCCAATCTATGTAATATATAAGTATGCGGCACTCGAACCGCATTACTGTTTTGTTCCCGTGGCGGTCGAAACAATGGGTTGCTGGGGTACCGATGCCAAACCTTGTTCGCGAGATAGGGCACCGAATATCGGAGATAGCTCGGTGACCCCCGCTCCGGCTCGTTTCTGGTGCAAAGGATGGCAATAGCAATGCAGCGTGGCAATGCTGCCAGTATTTTGCACCGGAAACGACAAGAGGCGGGATATATTTTTTTTTTAATTTTCTTTTTGTGACGTTTTGTTATTGACATGTAGGTATTGTAACATTATTTTATAAATATTGAAATGAAATTATCACATGTATTTGATATTTGTTAGAGCATGTTTAATGTACATTATTATATGTATACTAGCTGACCCGGCAAACGTTGTTTTGCCATATAAATAATGTATAAAAATAAAAAATAAAATTTAGGGGTGGACTACCCCTCACATTTAGGGGGATGAAAAATAGATGTTGGCCGATTCTCATAGATACCGGATAAGCACAAAAAATTTCATCAAAATCGGCCAAGCCGTTTCGGAGGAGTATGACAACGAAAACTGTGACACGAGAATTTTATATATTAGATATTGAGGATTAAATATATAAGTTATATTTATTTAAATAATTTATTTATGAATACCAATCTGTATTTAAAATACTTATATTTTTATTGCACCCTAAATAAAAAAGTATAATGAGAATCCATAAAGGATATGTTATGTTCATTACAGCAAGGCGCATACACGCTATTCAAGGATTCAAATACAATATTATAACTTTCAGAAGTCATATTTGGGAATATAACCTAAGATAGCAAGTGGAGATTATTGGTCTCTGCCTACCCCCATGAGAAGGGGAGTGCCTAAACAACTATATAAATAAAAAACATACATTTTGTATTTTATTTTTGTTTTAAATCTATTGTTACTTGTATATTGTATATATGTATTGTATATAATATATATGTATATCATTTTTGCAGGGTTAACAAAATTGATCACTTCAAAAACAATGACCACTTTTAGCAGAGTGGGCCTTCGCCCACATTCGGATTGTTTCAATGATCGTGTACCTAATTGATATTGATGTGTATAAACATTGTGCGTGGGGCTGATGCTGAACCTACGGCAAAAGCGTGGGTTTACTGAGTGGTCTTCAGAGCGAAATTTTGATGATTTTTGTTAGTATTTCTGTTTGTGTTGTTTACTATAAAAAAAAGTTTATGAATTCAGCCGTATTAGTGAATATATTAGATGTTTCAAATAGTATTTCAAGTTCTTGTATAATGAGAGCTTTCTAAAAGTATTGTTTAGATGTTTTAAAACACGATCAAAAATAGCAGTGTTTTTAATTTCACCGTTAGTCTGTCGTAAGGCTGATTTGAATGCGGTTTCCTTTATTTAAAACTATTTTTATTTATTGAAACAAAAAATATGGGCTTATGTTACAAAAAAATATGGAAATAACCACAAATAGTCAATTTTGGCTTTATTTCTTATGTATTTGTTATAAAATATAGTATTGTTGAGTTAGTATCCCATAACACAAGTCTCGAACTTACTTTGGGGCTAGCTCAATCTGTGTGATTTGTCCGTATATATATATATATTTATTTATAATGACATCAAAGGCAATTTCCAATCAAAGGACAACAACTTAAAGCTTCCACGCCCACAAACTCAAATTGACCCAATGGTCGCATAATTGATACGGAGGCAGTGAATAAAATGCTTGCGCGTGGGAAGTTGATGCTGACTGTACGAGAAAAGATGCGTGGGTGTACGGGCTGGGATGCAAAGTGAATTGTATATTTTACTCAGTTTACCCGTGGACGCTTATGAGCTTTGATTAATTAGTCACTTTCGTATTTACTTGCTGCCTATTAAAATTTTAAAACTAAGAAAGTAAATACGAGTACTTAAATCTCGCGACAAGCTTTTATAACATATAAATTGTGTCAAATGTGTTAAATTTAAAATGACGTTGTATTTTAACAGTAAAAGTTTTTGTCTTTAAGTTTATTTTTTTCTTTTTAGCGCATTTAAATAAAAGCTTGTTTTTAAAAAGGTTTTTTTTACCTTAATTTTATTTTATACTTTTTAGTTTTCACCTGATAAGTTCCTAAGTCTGTTCATCTCATTCAACGCATCATTATTGCAAGGTCGTTTGCCAGTTAATTTTGAACAGTCCAGCTCTTCAATAAGGAATCTTCTAATGATTTCACCCTACTTAAGGCCACATATGCTTGACCAGCGGCAAAGAGCTTCGAGCCCAAGTATACAACGGCGTGGTCGACGGTACTACCCTGCATTTTGTCAGCAAGAACTTTCATTTGATACCCATATTGTAGGCACGAATAAAAGAAAATTATCCGCCATTTTGGGTGTTCTGCCATGTTGGATTTGGAATGACGTCATACAGTTAACCATGCATTGTCATCCGAACTGAACGTGCATACAAAATGTCAACTCAATTGCTTAAATATATCTGTTTCAAAATTGATATTTGAGTTTTAGTAGTCTGCCATATTGGATTAAGAGTGACGTCACATTATTTTTCGAGTTATTCTCAGTAAGCCCTTTAATTTGATACCCATATTGTAGGAATGCATTAAAAATGATTGGTCCGCCATTTTGGATATGACGCCATGTTGGATTTAGAATGACGTCACACAGTTAACCATGCATTGTCATCCAAACTGAACGTGTATGCAAAATTTCAGCTCAATCGGTTAAAAATATCTGTTTCAAAATTGATTTTCAAGTTTTAGAAGTTCACCATATTGGATTAAGAGTGACGTCACATTTTTTCGAGTTACTCTCAGAAAGCCCTTTAATTTGATACCCATATTGTAGGAATGCATTAAAAATGATTGGTCCGCCGTTTTGGGTATGCCGCCATGTTGGATTTAGAATGACGTTACACTTGTTAATCATGCATTGTCATCCGAACTGAACGTGCATACCAAATTTCAGCTTAATCGATTGAGGGCATGTGCCTTAAAATTGAGTTGTTAGATTCCACCCGAACAAACATACATTGCAAGTTAATTATAAGCTTGTAAAAAAAACAAGCCATTAAAATTACAAAATTAAAATAAGAAAATAAAAATAATATACAATTAGAGATATAAATAATAATTTAACGTGTCGGTAGAAAAATGTTACATTTATGAAAAAAAATATATTTCTTATAATGTAAGTTTATTATGAGATATTTACGATATATTATTGGTCCCTTGTCCATTATTGCTTCGTTTACTTAACGTAATCAGAACTATTTTTAAAATCTACACAGCACGCAGAGTCACTATTGTAGGTTAAACAAATTAGGTACTTACTTTAATCTGGGCCTAAGAGCCTTGTGGAAGTTAAATAAGAGTGATTAGTTTTTATAAGTATCGCTTTATCATTGTGCAGAAAAATAATAGGCTTGGCGTAAAAACGAACTATCTTTAGGTTTTCTACATAGCTGATTGGCATGTTTTTATATATTGATGTCGAATCTCCATAAGTATCCTATTTTTTGCTAAAAATTACCTCTAATAATCTTTCATATAACAAAATCGACTTCAATAAAACTACTGATCCGATTGTGATGAAACAAATAGGACCAACGAAAGGTTATGCTTTCAGCATCCCCTTATATTAAAATCGGATCTTTCTACATAAAATCTAACTATACTGCCCGTAACATGTATGTACTTATATATTTATATGTCCTATCAAAACGACCTGATTGAGTCAACTGCAGTCGGTAAATAAATTCATATGCAGCGGCAGCAAACGCTGTTTATTCAATTTACTCGTATTTGCGCTTGTTCTCGTATTGCATTTTAAACGAAAACCATTTGCAGAGTAAGTTAGGTACTGGCTGGTTGAGTTAAAATATATATATATTACTTTTACTGGATAGTATCATAATAGTCGATAATCTTTCATATAAAAACCCCACTTTAACCAAATATTACTACTACTGAAACGATTTTGATGAAATTTAAATAGATTGGAGAGTAAGTATACCTAAGAGAATCAGAAGTATGCCCATTTCAATAAAAATATTTTGTTAAATCGTTTCACAATTAATGACGGAATTGAGAGGTAACATATCAGTCAACTTCAGTTAAAGAATGACCTACTCGTATTGACCAAGACGAAGCTGAGGGTCTAAAAGACGTATGAGGGTCCGGTTTCCGCCATTTCGCTCCAAAACCCTAAAATCCATCCCTCTGTGGGATTATTAATAAAAAACTTTTGTAAAGAACTCAAAGTTTCTCACATTTCAGATATACTCGTAAGTGAATGAATTTTGCTGCCTGAGTATAAAAGGATTGTATGTGCAAATATGACCTTTAAAGCCATTAGAAAAGCGTACCAACAACTAATTATATTAATAGCATTACAATGCTCGGTTTAATATTAAAATCGAAAATATGTGATGATTTTTTTTCTTTTTATTTTCGATTTTAATATTAAACCGAGCATTCTTTCTCCACTTTAATCAACTTTCAATTCATCTGATATGAATTAAGTTGGATACCACACTTCTAAATAGTGGGTAGTAATGGAGATTACGCATGCTTCGAATGCGTGTGCCTATAATATGTGATGAACAAATTCGCCGCGGTGATTTGAAGCTACGGCAGCTCAGTGGTTGAGAGCATCGACGGGCCAGATGTCGTACAAACAACGTTTGTGAGAATTTCTGAACAACCTTGTGGCGGTTAAATGGATATATATTCTGAAGTATCGACAGCCAGTGTACAATTAAGTATTTTTTAAGGACTTGACATCAACGGCGAGTAAGTATATCGCACACTTTCGATTTGCTAATGACATCGTAGTCATGGCGGAATCGCTGGAGGCTTAAGTAGGTACTAGGTATGCTTAATGACCTTCGTGAAGTTTGGGCTTTAAATTAACATGAACATGCCAAAAATATTGTCCAATATCCATGTTGTGCTTTCACCTGTTTCTGCGGAACTTCATCTTGAAGCTGTAAATTAATATCTAGGTCAATTGATCCAGAATGGAAGTTCCAGCTTCGAGAACGAGGTCGTTCGATGAATCGGACTCGGCAGAGCAGTGTTCGAGAAGCTTTGCAGTGTCTTCACGTCCAAAATATCTCAGTGCCCATAAGCTAAAGTATTCGAACAGTGTGTTTGTTACTAGTTATTACTTACAGGTTCGATACGTGGTCTCATATGTTATAAACCTCATATGAAAACTCAAGGTCGCTAAAAGAGCTATGAAGAGGGCTTTTTTCGGTGTTTTCCTGCGAAGTCGAATCAGAGAAACGAGTAGATTCGTAGAAGAATAAGAGTCACAAACATAGCTTACTTAGCTCTTTAAAGTGCCATCATCTTCATTTCGTGTAGGGGTCACGGTCAATCAACATGGTGTCAGAGTTCTTCGGAACCGCCTCTCGACCTCTGACGTGGTTCCTTTAACGACTACGAGATGGCAGCCGGGACCAACGGCTTAACGTGCCTTCCGAAGCACGGAATCATCTTCATTATTAGACAAACAGGTAATTCAGGCCTGAAATGTCCTAACCAAACTGGAAACAACTAAACAAAGTATGCTTTCCGTGGGAATCGAACCCACGACCCCCGGGTCTACAGGCAAACGCCTGGACCACGGAGGCAGTTGCAGCGTTGGTACCCACCCTTTTGTGGTCGGAGAACCTGACCAAGGCCGCAGGAAAGCTTCAAGCCGCTTCTGACCGGTCATATTAAAAATCCTTGGGGGGGGGGGGGGGGGGGGGGTTTCTCACTATTTTTATTTTGTGATTTATGAAGTAGGACCGTAAAAATGGGACCCTATGAATTTTCACAGCATGTATATATCTGTTATCGCTAGAACAACAAATAATAAAAATTAAACTCAATGAAAAGTAAAGGGAAGGCAATAGGCCATAAAAAAGTACTTTTGAGCGTTTTTTGTTGTTTAATATTGCATGGTGGTAGGGAAACCCTAGCTTATTAGCCTATCTGGTTATTTTTAATTTATTTTAATACAATGGTTTAGGCACTAATTACGTTTTTACAGGACTACCCTAAAAGAAGTGTTATGTTTTCAGATTTCACTTTTGTACTTCTAAATGCACACAATTATAAATTACAGTTAAAGATGTGTGAGTATCATAAAAATCCTTTCCTTATCACGAGTAATCTAGGCTATAATTTATATTTTGGCATCATCTGACACGTTAATTTTGCTTTAAAAAAATCTAACTGTCTAAAGTATGTTTTTATTATTATCTTCCAAATTCCCTTATCATTGTCCGAATGAGATTAAATGAAAATCCCTTCGTAACAACGATAGGTACTCATACTAAACAAGTAAAAGTTCCCAGATATAGTTTCGATGCTTTTAATAACAATATCCAGAGATGGAACAAGTTTTGGGACGTGGGCGGCCGTGATATCTCGGGGCTAAAGAAGGACACGTGGAATGGATTCATCAATAAAGGTCACATCCAGGGGTGTATATTTAATAATTTAGCACCACGGGCTTTGTACATTTGTAGCCCCATATTTAAAAAAACTAGCTGTTGCCCGCGGCTCCGCCCGCGTTTGTGTCGATCCCTCGGGAACAGTAGAATTTCCCGGAATCAAACATACCCTATGTCCTTCCTCAGGCCTCACACCTCCATACCAAATTTCATCCAAATCAGTTCAATGGTTGAAGCGTAAAAAAACGACAGACAGAGTTACTTTCGCATTTATAATATTAGTATTAGTATGGAAGTATGGATATTATTTATACTTCTAAGTCCAGAAATGAGAAAATTTCCATAAAACCTTTACCCTCCCATTTTACCCCTTTAGGAGTGAATTTTGTCCATTTCACCCACATATATGTTATTTAATTGTAATCGAGAACTTACATACCTATTTATTTTCATACTTCATAGTCCAGAAATGAGAAAATTTCCAAACAAACTCCCTTCTGGGGGATTTTTTTCCAGTTGACCTACACAGATCTTTTTCAATTGTAATCGTGAATTTATTTACCTATTTTCATACTTCTAAGTCTAGAAATAAGTAAATTCCTATACAATCTTTACCCCGCTATTTTACCCCTTCAGGGGAAAATATCGTCCATTTTACCTACACAGATATTTTTAATTGTAACCTAGAACTTATATACTTTTTTTCATACGTCTAAGTCCAAAAATGAGAAAATTTCCATACAAAGTTTATACCACCCACCTGATGAATTTTGCAAATTTCATCTACCTACACACATCTTTTTTAATTTTAATCGAGAACGTTAGAGTTAATTTGAACTAATAATAATTTAGAAGTTAATTTCTTAATATCCTTTCTTAGCGCTCACTCACATCATTAAAAGAACTCCTGTACCAAATTTCAAGTTTCTAGGCGCAGCAGTTTCGGTTGGTTTGCCGTTTGCCCGCGGCTACGCCGCCGCCGTTAGCGTCCATCCCTCAGGAACAGTTTGGACCCTTAAAGTGGTGACTAAGGTCATCAATACGAACAACTTTTTCTATGGGACCAATGCTGGGAACTCAAAAAAAATTCGTCATTTCCATAAAAAAGAGTCCCGCCGCCCGGCCAGTTTGTATGCGAATGTCGAATTTTTTTTTGAGTTCCCAGCATTGTTCCCATAGGAAATTCATTTTGATAGTCTGAGTCACCCCTTTAAGGGTCCAAAACGATAAAAAATTCACCGTGTATATTTGCAGGCAAACTAATGCCTTGAGTTCATTCAAATGACGATAACTTTTTAATGAACCGATTTTGATAAAACAAACTTTAGATGTTTTGCTGAGTTAAAACAGGGCAATTGGTGAAAGTTTGGAGTAAGTATTTTCGGAGATAATCGTGATCATACATACAGCCAGACAGACAGACAGACAGACAGACAAGAAACTCGAAAAATATTTTTTTGCTTTCTATTATTCTTTTTAAGTGTCCCTCTATCCATTTCAGTCAAAAATTCTAAATGTACAGACAAATTATTTTTACTGTTTTATTATATGTATAGATAAACAATGATTATATAGTCCCATTTTGGTCTAGGAGAAAAAAAACGTTAAACATAGCAGTTGATTCTCTACTCGCACAGAGCGTAAAAGCCAATGGAGGGAATGGTAAAATGAAAGAAAACCTAAAGAATCATGTCGATAGTCAATAAGAGTCATACTAATAATACAAAATTAAAAAATGTACTAAACGTATCGGTAAAAAATTTAGTGAATGGGCTACAACTGGTATTTACGTTAGTAGAAACAGGTTATACGAATTATTAGCTATGAAAGCTTACAATAAAAATACTGAATTTATTAATTATGTTAGAACTTACTCTAAGGTTTTTAAAAAGGCGTGCCTGTGCGCAAAATCTTTATATACAAGAAAAGCTATTCTAGATTCTCATGATAAGATAAAGACCACTTGGAAAATTATTAACATGGAAACCGGGAAAACCAAAAATCGTGACAACAAAATAGAATTAAAAGTAGATAATAAGATCCTCAGTACTAATGAAGACGTCGCAAAATATTTCGAAGATTTCTTTACTAACATTCCCGTAAATACTACTGCCTCCTTACGTTCATCATCTGAGGAATCTAAAAAACTATTAACAAGCTGTATACCAGAATGTAACAATCATTTAATATTTCAACATGTAACACCTCAAATAATCATTGATACATTTAAGAGTTTGAACAATAAGAAAACTGGAGATTTGTGGGATATCTCTGTAGCTGTCATTAGTAACATCATTGAAGTAATTGCACCATATTTAGCTTCTATATTTAATAAGTGTGTAGATACTGGGACATTTCCTGACTTGATGAAGTTAAGTAAAGTCATTCCTTTGTACAAATCTGGCGATAAAAATGATCCCACTAATTACCGTCCCATTTCTATTCTGCCAGCTCTTAGTAAAATATTTGAAAAAATGATTTTTAATCAGTTATTAGCTTTTTTTAACATAAATAGCCTTTTCCATCGTGAACAGTATGGATTTACAAAGGGTCGGTCAACTACAGACGCGGGTGTAGCTCTGTTGAAATACATATATGATGCTTGGGAGGGAAAACAAAATGCTATTGGTGTTTTTTGTGATCTTTCCAAAGCCTTTGATTGCGTAGACCACAATACCCTTCTCTCCAAGCTGGAGCACTATGGAATAAAAGGTAAATCTCGCGATTTACTTGAATCTTATTTAAGTGGCCGAACTCAAAAAGTTAGTTTAGATAGGGTACAATCCTCCGGATCATCGGTTAAGATGGGCGTACCCCAGGGCTCTATCCTAGGGCCTCTGTTATTCCTCATTTACATCAATGACCTACCTTACTGTGTCAATACATGTAAGGCTGTACTATTTGCCGATGACACTTCTCTTGTCTTCAAAATTGATAGACAAACTAATTCTTTTGACGTGGTTAATAGTACTTTAGCTCAAGTGTTGGATTGGTTCACAGCGAATAATCTATTGTTGAACGCTAAGAAAACGAAATGTATTAAATTTTGCTTACCAAATGTTACAAAAATTCCAACACAAATAGTAATGGATAATGAACCACTAGATTTAACTGATAAAACAACATTTCTTGGAATAACTCTTGATGCCGGGCTTCAATGGGGTGCCCATATTACTACGTTAGCGGGTAAACTTAGTTCTGCAGCTTATGCTGTCAGGAGAATTAGACAACTGACTGATGTTGATACTGCGCGTTTGGTATATTTCAGTTACTTTCATAGTGTTATGTCTTATGCGATTTTACTATGGGGTAACGCTGCAGAAGTAAACACCATATTTGTCCTGCAGAAACGCGCTATTAGATCTATATATAAACTTGGTGCTAGAGAATCTCTTAGAGAATTGTTTAAAGATATAAATATTTTAACTTTACCTTCTCAGTACATATTTGCGAATATTATGTTTGTGCGCTATAATCTTGATTTATATAAGAAAAATAGTGATATCCATGACCGAAACACGAGAAATAAAAATAAATTAGCTACACCAGTATTGCGATTGCAGAAAACTATGAATTCATTTTTGGGTTTAGGAGTACGCTTCTATAATAAAATTCCTGCAGAAATATTAGGTCTGCCTTTACTTAAGTTCAAAACGATTGTAAAAAACCAGTTAATAAAAAAGGCTTATTACTGCATTGATGATTATATTACTGATAAAAATGCGTGGAAATTTATATAAATTTATTTAATGTTAACAATTATTAAATGTTAAAATTAATCTATAGTATGAAAAATTGTATTTAATGTTAACAATGTATTCAGAGCCCTTCAGGCACGTAGGGACCAAGGCTGGATTGAGTTTCTTTCGGCGTATTCTTCTCACCAGTGGTCGTTCCGAAACGCTAGTAGTATTTCAATTTTGCATATATAAAAAAATATATAAGAAATAAAAATATGACGTTCAAAAAGAGATACATGTATCCAATTTTGAATAAAAATCTTTGACTTTGACTTTGACTTTGACTTTAATATACGGGGTTTTTAAACATTAACAGTGCTATTCTGTCTTAGCCTTATTAAATAAAGAAATAAGGTGGTAAAAAGGATCCCCGTGGGCAGGGCCTGAACCGGCGACCTTGCGACTATGTACGCCGTCTGCGTACGTACGAAGTCCTACATATACCTAAGGTCACCGATTTAAGCCGTTACCATATCTTAATTATAAGTATATACTAAAAATAAAGAGAAAGTAACGAAATAAAAAGTATAAGGCTAATCTAATAACTCACCCCCAAGAGTACCTGGCTCTTATGTGCCCATCACACCGGCCGCGTTGCCACTCAAGATGGCCAGTGAAATGTGTTGAGACATATACGCTCCAGAGCGGGGGGGCTTTATCTCGGATACGTCATCCTAGCTTTCTGTCTAAACGTTTGCCCAACATCAAGGGAATGTACAAAAACTTGATGATAATTATAAAAAAGCGAAGGGCTAATATTTCTATCTATGATTTTCGTTAAACATCTTTAAGCCTAGCACCTTTAAAAACCCTTTTGCCTTTAGTATATCAACATCAGGCTCTATCTATTTCTAGCTAAACTATCTATACCTACGATGTTTCAGCGTGAAGATGTCCTTGCCACCTTGCTGCCCCGGTTCATATCCCTTTCAGCCGTGGGGTAAATACGTCTCTGTTCACATCAGAATTCTTGCCTCATATTTTACCGAAAAATAATCTTTCGTAACATTATGGATAAGCAAGGTTGAAGCAAGGATTTACGACTTTTGTGTTCGAGAATGTATCTTATTCATTACAATTAATATCACAAATGTAAAGATTTTCATTTGTATCGTTACAATAGAAGCACTTTAGATAAATTGATGGTTAGATAAAACTTAATTCACAATAAAGAGTTAAGGCTATGACATTCAGACAGACAGTTATTGTGTTACGCATAATATTTGTATGTAAAATTAAGCGAATTATTTTTATGCCACAGATACCGTTGTGCGTATCAATCTTTATGCATTTAGTCACCAACACTTAATAAACAAGCCAAGTAACTGTCAAGTAAAAATAAAAATAAGTTTCAAATAAGTATGAATATTGTACTTTATATTATACTATATCTCAAATATCCAGCTTGCGTCATTCACATGCAATTTGGTGTAAAAGCTAAGATTTGCACACAGACAACATGTAAGAAATCTGAATCCCCCCCCTCCCATCCCTTTTTAAATAATAAGTATATACTATGAAGGTTAAAATGGAACTTTCGTAAATTTTAAAGCATAACAAATTGGTATTTAGAAAGTATATTGCTTAAAAAGAATTATATCCCATAAAAAAACGTATACATGTGCATTAACAGTAAGAAGAGTGCATATTGCTTGCACTTAAGAATAGTTATCAAATCTTATAGCGAGCCGTACCGCTAACTGTACCCGCCCTAACCTTACACACTATAACTCTCATAATATGGCCTCCTACATACCATATTGATTTTCAAATGAATTATAAAATTTGTTGAATCAAATACCTCACTTGTAATGCGTATAAGGGGTTTGGGATATGGTAGAGATTTTCGGCGCCAAGGTTCGAACATGCTCAAATGGTAGAGCATAGGTTGTACAGAGACCTACGGACGCTGCCTGCGTGGAATTTTTTCACCATATTTTATTCCTTTTTATTATATTACAGGGCATTGTAATACATTGTAACGCTGATATGAATAATAGTTCCAAAATACTATTTAATATTTTTTCATACTATACCTTCTTGTAAGTTACATATGTTTCTCGCAGGCAGTGAGTAGGTATTTGTTCGATATGAAATTTATATATGTTAGGTTACATAATTGAAATATTAGGAACTTCAGAGAAATAAATCGTGACAAAATCTTATTTACCACTATTCTCCTATTACAAATGTAAAAAAGCAATAGATGTGAAACTGTATGTTACTCCTTTAAAGAAAAACTAATGGCATTGGCATTTTTAACAAACTACAATATTAAGCTGACACATCAGGGTTCATTTTTAGTACGATTTCGCTTTAGAAAACTTTTCCACCGTGTGTGTATGTGGTAAATAAAACAAAATTTTCATATATCAAAGAGAACGCAAATTCGCTTCTATTGGCTTTGAACTCTATATGTACATAAATTTGCCGGCTCTCGCTAATACAGAGCGGCGGCGGCGCGCGGGTTTGTTCAGCCGCTTCCCGCTTTAATCAATTCAACCCTTCAATCGTAACGCTGAATATAAATGGCTTATTAATAGCTTGATAAAATGTATCGCTACATTAAAAATCCCAATAAACAGTAAAATAACGTTTAACATGCAATCAGCCGACTAAGCTATACGAGAATGCTAAACGAGTTATAAATTACACCGTTATCGATTACATTTGCTTTTTTTCTACTTTCAAACGAAACTAGTTATTGTCTGTTTCCACAACGTAAATATTTGCGAAGCGGCACGCGGGGCACATGTCAAAGGCGCCGGCTCCGGTATTGATCTAGCGCGGGGGGCGGTCGGAGGCTGCGGGGCGGTGCGGGGCGGCGGTGGCGCGTACTACGGAGGCTGGCTTACGTAAGGGCACAGCGCGTCTGACACCCCGTCTGCCAGCTCTCGCCAGCGCTGATTAATAAAACAACCGTTATCGACTCGCTGCAACCGAGATATCATCGCTTTCCATCTTTAATGAACTAACTCGAGACCTACGCCTGTCATTTAACGGTCTGCTCCAGTTAATACAACAATAATAGATTCACTCGATCTAATCGTTGGAAATCATACTTGTAGCACATTTCGATGTGGCTATTAGGTATATATTGCACCAATTAGATTGTTAATATTGTTTCTGAAATAATTCAAGTAAGAGCGAGATACTCGTATAAGGTGAAAAAGAGAGAAAAACGGGGTAATTTTGGGGAACTGAGCCTGATAATATTATTTCACGTCACGACTTGAAAATGATTCGAAATCATTTTCGCCATAAGCCGCAGCTTTCCGATATCGTCTCGTATCACGCGTCGCGCCCGTTTCACGCGCCCCAAATCGTCGCAGGCACATAAACGATATAAACTCAGGTGAAAAATAAATCGGGTTATTTCGCTCGGTCCGCGAGACCCTATGCGAGCTAGGGTTAAACCGATTACAGTAACAAGATATTTTAAGCGGATCTCTGCTGTCGCTACTCCTTTACTCGTTGTTCCTGTTAACGGGGTCTCCTTAGAACTAATGTAATTTATTCCTGATGATCCTTGAGAGCTCCAAGCAAATGTTGAGGGATTGCGGTAATTCTTGTGACGATGGCATTATGAAGGGACTATTTAATTAAAAATTAAAATTCAGCTGTCTCAATTTTTCAATTCACTTTTGACCATCCTTTTGACTTTGAAATCGTGTAGTCGAGGTATCGCTATCTAGATTAGGTACGTGTAACAAAAACACGTTAGACTATTGCTTCGCTTAGATATGAAGCGCGCAGCGACTTTTTTAAGTATTCGAGTCTCCGTGCGATAGATCTTTGCGCGTTTACGAGACAGTTATTTGAAAGCCAAATCAGCGTCGAAAGGAGGTTAGACCCCTGTTAGTGCAAGGGCTTGGGCTTGCCATTCCCTAAGGCCGCCACTAGTAGAACAAATCACTATTGCATTTATTAATGGATGTGATTATGACACCAAGTAAATTAAAAAGACATTATTACGGTCTTATCGCAATAAATTTAAGAATTTAGATGCAATCTAGTCATAATAGAGAAAGCCATTTAGCCTGAGCGAAGGGCGGCGTCTCGGCGCTTGCGACCACCTGACGTCCGCGGAACATTTTAAATAATTTTAAATTCGGAACTTCTGCCGGTGACGGCTAAACTTGCGCCAACAATGCCCGCGAAACATTCCCTGATTGCTAATGAGGACATTGTGGAACAACTTGAATAAAACGAAACGGAATAAGGAAATATAATAGGAATTCAGAGACGACGAAGTTTTAGCGAAAATTTGGCGGTTGTTTGGTATTTTTATTATATTCTTTATTGTGTTAGCGTTTTCTTACATTATTATGTTAAGACGGAATGAGTGCTGACGCTATCAAAATTTTGATTACACTCATTTTTTATTAGGTACTTACTTCATATATTTTCGAAGTTATTCTTATGTTTCACAGCTCCAATCTAGTTGTAAGGTCACGTACATACATAGATATTATAATTATGTATAACCAAAGTGGGTAATAGCTGGATTTACCTACCAATCATTGAGATTGTCTTTGTAATGTGATTCAAAAGTAGAATCTGTTCTAAGCTCGTTTTTTTTTTTGATATAAAATGGACTGCATACAAAACTTAATAAAAATAAGTGAGAAATAAAAATATGTTGTGAACTAATTAACTTTCGTTCATTTTTTAATAGAGTATTTGTAACAAATTTCCCGTTTCGACCGTTCCCGACTCGCAATCTACCGTTGTTATGTATTTAGGAGTCTGAAATACTCTTAGCCACGTCCAAGTTGCAGCTCAGAGAGAAAAGACGCGTCTATCTGGCTGCCGTCTTTAGTAACTGCCAAAATATTTACACCGCCCCGTGTCATCATCATCGTCAGCTTTCCACGACCTACTGCTGTGTATAAGCGTCCTTTTGTCTGCGCCATTCTTCTCTATCATTAAGCCTTCGTAATCCAGTTCTTACCAGCAATCTGTTTTATGTCGTCGACCCACCTAGCTGCCGGACGCCCAACACTACGTTTCCCATTTCTGGGATACCACTCAGTGACAGCCTTACTTTAGCTACCATCGTTCTTTCTAGCCAGGTGTTCAGTCCAGTTCCATTTAAGAGTACCAACCCTAGAGAGCACATCGTGAACTTTCGTTTGGCGTAGGATCTCAAAGTTGCGAACTAGGTCTTGCAATTTGATGCCAAGCATGGCTCGCTCCATGAAGAGTCCATGTCTCGGCACCATCAGTAATTGTAGGCAGGACACACTGGTTGAAGAGGCGTGTTTTTTGGCATTGTAGTATTTCTCTATTTTTAAAAACATCCACCAGCTTACCAAATGCCACCCAGCCCAACTGTATTCGACGATCCGTGTGGTCGTAAACTATCCCCAACACTATAGCGTTTGTAAATATGGAAATAAAACTTTGCACTAGCTTTCAATTATACAGTTTAAATTTAGTAACACATTCATTTTGCGGTCTCACCATAGGTATAATCTTATTAAAGATGTTTTTACATAGTTATAGTTATACGTATGTATATAGTTAGGTATAACTATGTAAAATGTATATGATTACTAGCTTTCGCCCGCGGCTCCGCCCGCGTCAATGTCGATCCCTCGGGAATAGTACTTTTTCCCGGGATAAAAGGTAGCCTATGTCCTTCTCCGTACTCCAGAGAACTTGTATGCAAAATTTCATGATGATCGGTTCAGTAGTTACGGCGTGAAAGCGTAACAAACAAACAAACAAACTCACTTTCGCATTTATAATATTAGTAAGTAAAAAGTAAAATAAAAGTAATAATAAAGTAATAAAAAGTAATAATAATAAGGATAGTAACATCACTAGTATGTACTTTTCTATAAGTATGTACAATCTCTAGATACTGTTTCTAGGAACTAATATATCCAATTGTTATATTTCTCTTTGTGTAAAGGTATCCTTACTTCCTTATCCTTATCCTTACTAATATTATAAATGCGAAAGTGAGTTTGTTTGTTTGTTTGTTACGCTTTTACGCCGTAACTACTGAACCGATCGTGCCAAGTTCTCTGGAGTACGGAGAAGGACATAGGCTACCTTTTATCCCGGGAAAAAGTACAATTCCCGAGGGATCGACATTGACGCGGGCGGAGCCGCGGGCGAAAGCTAGTACTTTTATTTATAAAAATAACTCTTATAAATATTGGATCTCTCGTAATGCCTTCAGCCACTCGAGATACGGGTTTATTCCAGGTTCGATGGTGGAGGGATGAGCGACGGCCCCGCCTGAATGCGACTGTACCAACGTATTATTTAGAGTATAGAGTTATTTGCCTATTGTAGTGTAAAGAGTATTTTTTACGTTAGTTATCCCAGCCGCAGCTTTTGGTTTTCACTATCATCATTTTAAATGAAACAAATAATAACGGGTAGGGTTGTATTCTGTGTAAGTTTCGGTTGTGGTAGAGCCACGCTACCGGCAAATTTTTTACTAGTTGAAAGACCGTTAACAGTCCTGTCATGCCCTGGTGTTGCAGTTGTCCATGGGTAGCGATGATCGCTTACCATTAGGTGATTCGCTTGCTCGTTTGCCGTCCTATATCATAAAAAAAAGTTATCATAAGTTTCCTTATTCTCTATAAATTTGCCACTACTTTAGCGTAAATAATAACACAGTACAGATAATGGTAAAAGATTTTCCTTCAATTAATTTCACCAATTATAGTGTGCGATCTTTCTCTATATTCTCTATCGACTAGAGAGAAGATAGGGCGGATTTACATATGCTGGATAAAAATACCTACCCCAGAGCCCGGCCAAAAGGTCAAAAATCAATAGTAATCTCGATGATATATGTAATTCTTGAGTAATATTTTACTGGCATATGTTTGCCTTTTGTCAGAGTTGAAATATCGTTTATGGACATTAACGAAGTATGCAGAGCATACAAGGAAAAAGTCTTATTGTCGTAAATCAAGTTGGCGACAAAATATACGGAATGGAGTTCGTTGAGCGCGCGTCCAAGGGATGTTTGCACGCCACGCCCCTACGCTTTTCCCTATTTACGCTTTCATGAATCGTTTTGGCTCATTATTCAATCGGAAGTATTTGTTTACAAATGAATTTTATGGGTTTTCAAAGCGAGAGAGGCGGTTAGCTTTAGTACCTAAGTACACAAATGTGGCAATTTATGTAAACGTTACGTGAATCAAGCGTAAACCCACTATAGCACTCGAATCCTAAATTGTATAAGGAAATGGCTTTAACGTCTCCCCTTACTTAATCATATTCCTCATTGCTGAGGGTCGTGAAGATTTCGAGGTATTAAACACACACACACACCCGACTACTTTGCACTTATTAAGGAACTGGTTTAGTGCCGTCTCCGTCTATAAATTACGATTACTTTTATAGTCGTAGGATAAGTGTTGACAATTAAAATGTATGTTGGTAAAACGGTTAAAAGTATACATTTGACTGGCTCCTCCAAAACCATTTTGTGCTGAACGCCTAAATAACAGTACAATATTCGATATAACAGATTAAAAACCGACCAAGTGCGATTTGGGCTCGCACGAAGGGTTGCGTCCATTATCTATAAAAACGGCAAAAAAATCATGTCTGCTGTATAAGAGCCTCTTAAATATTTATTTTGTTCTGTTTTTTATTATTTGTTGTTACAGCGGCAACAGAAATACATAATCTGTGAAAATTTCAACTCTAGCTATCACGCTTCATGAGATACATCCTGGTGACAGACGGTCGGATGAAGAGACAGACAGACGGGCAGCGGAGCCATATTAATAGGGTCCCGATTTTACTCTTTGGGTACGGAACCCTAAAAACGAAGGATTATTACCGAGATACCGACTCAAGAAATAAATTTCACGTTTGGTGACGTTATCTTGGATGAAACACTGTTATTGTAAATTTCTCTTTCGAAAAATTATTCGTTTCTTAATAGACATAATCATCATCATCATATCGAATAGGTGTCACGGTCAATCGACCATGCACACCCTGGTGTCAAAGTTCTTCGGAACCGCCTCTCGGCCTCTGACGTGGTTCCTTTAACGACTACCAGATAGCAGCCGGGATATCAAGAAGGTCACAACTGATATATGTCTTCTATAAATATTATGTTGAATTTATTAGTTAAATAAAACAACTTAACAAAGTATGCTTCCCGTGGGAAAATCAGAAAATGTTATTATTATTTATAAAAGTTTAAATGAAAACTTTTATAAATCGCAAAAAAACGAAATTGGTTTCTTAATATTGATTGGTGGCACACCTAAGTGCTCCTCTTTTTGATTCTTAAAAGATTTTATATTCAAAATTACAATTTCTTTCATATAAAAAGAATAAAATACTTTAATATGTATTGGTATGCTCATGAATATATAAAGCATAATTACATATATTGTATGTCAAATAGATCTTGCTTGAGCACTCAAACTAAAAGATTTTTGATCATAAACTTCGGTATCACGCGAGTTTTCTCGGGCCCATGCCAGTTTTCTTACTAATTACCTCAATTCTTCCCTATTTTACCACCACGACTAAATAAGTAAAAGCAACCGTAAAACGAACCAACAAATGGACATTAATTATGTATTTGAATAGCTGACGGAATCCGAATGTTTCTGTCCGACCATGGAAACAGATCGAGCGTATTCAATCGAATCGCGATCATTTAAAATCTCGTTTGTGAAAATTTTATACGCGCAAAAAGAAGATGGGAATTAATGGGAAAGCATTGCGAGTCGTGGCCCGCCACGCCGCAGGTATCGCCGGCGTTAATTAAATTGGGCACATCCCGTCACAATGATTGCTATACATTTATATTCCCTCGGAATATGACAAATATAAATGTATAACCTCTCGAAACGAATTTATATGAAATAAGGGGAGGCTAGCGAACTGGAAAAAATGCTTAACCTGCTTCCCCCAATCACATTTACTTCCCTGTGAGCTGTGACAGAATTAAGATAAATGTTTAAAAAGATTTTTTTCTTGGAAGCCGTCGTATCGTTTTCCCTATCTTCTTTTAAATTCTAGTTAATTGTTTCTTTTATTAAAATTGTTATAAGGGATATTTCCATAACGGTGTTCTATTTAAAAAATGTTGCCGTGTTATTTCGAGAAGAGATTATATTATTTTGATACTTTATAATTAGATAATATATTATTCATTTGTTTCAGAGTCAAGAACTGGGCGCTAAAATTCGGCGTAGACTTGTGGGAATTCGGAAGACACTTCACAAAAATGAATCAAATACAAAACGTGAGTACCGCTACGTGAGCTATGCCTATTGTTTTCACGAGCGAGGTGGGGAAATGTGGATTTTCCATGGCTCGATCGCGGTCCGGCGTGAAGCAAGTAACTAGACTTGTCGGTCGGACGCGCTCGTACAAAAATGCACTGTGAGAGAGTTCACACCCTGAGCCACCCTTCCCCTCCCCCTCGTAGCCCGCGACCCAGATACTTGTCGGTCCAGCTCGGGGCTCGGATCAGATACACTCGAGATACGCTCGTACGCCGCCCGCCTTTCACAAACGCAATAATTAACACACGTTATTGCTATATGACTACTAATAACTAATCGTTACGTATACTTGAAGACGAATTGAAAATCTTTAATAAATAAATAAATAATAAATAAATATATACGGACAAATCACACAGATTGAGCTAGCCCCAAGGTAAGTTCGAAACTTGTGTTATGGGATACTAACTCAACGATACTATATTTTATAACAAATACATATATAGATAAACATCCAAGACCCAGGCCAATCTGAAAAAGATCATTTTCCATCTTGACCTGGCCGGGGATCGAACCCGGGCACTCCATGACGCAGGCAGGCGTGTTAACCACTGCGCCACGGAGCTGTTAATAACTAAGAGAGATTGTAAAAAAAAATAATAACTGAGAATTATTAACAAAATTAAAACACATACTTGCTTATCTAGGTAAAAAGAATATCTTATATAAATGAAATTAAGAGATTAACCTTATTTTTAAAACTAACATTGTTGACAAGGTGTAAATGTCAAAATGCAGTACACCTTACCATACAATAATATTCGTATTATTATTGTTACAAATTCCACACACTATGAGTGGACGTAATGACGTTTTGAAATTATTGTATTCTCTTTAAATGCAACATTTGGCACTCGCTCTGGCACACAATAACATACTCGAATGGAGCGCACACAATGTTACTGAATTTACCGAACAAAATAAGGTCGACGCTTGAGATTCGCTTAAAAACGAATAAAACTGTATAAATAAGCCTTCGTTTAAATCTGGTTTATATTTATGAGGTTTTAAAATGAAAGTCTAGAGAGCTTCAAAGTTGTATTCTCCTATCTTTTGGATTGGACAGCCCTGTGTACCTGTGAGGAAATGAAGACCTGGTATTGTACCTCTAAGAGGTCCGTTATATATTTTTGACAAAGTCTCGTCATTTTCTGAAACTATGATAATAATGGCAATTAATAAAACCAATACCTTTTCGAGTATAATTCGGCGATATTTCATTATTATGTGAGCCGCAGTAATAAAACAATCAAAATTCTGCGGAGATCGCGGCCGTCCGCAATATAATGTTTCGCGGACAAACTTCCATTACAACTTATTCAATATTACAGAGCGATCGACCTCCCACTGCTGTCACTCATATAAATAATTTTTGTATTATTCCGCTTCACTAACTTGAAGTAGCATTCGTATCGTTTATTCATTAGGTATACCAGTTTTTGGTAAGTGTACAGCATATATAGCATACGTAAGTTGGTTGGATTGCTCTAAAGGTTTGACAAGCAGAGAATGCTTTATGGCATTAAGTCCACCTATTTATAGGTACGTTTCTTATGCAATAAAGTTTAAATAAATTAAAATACGTTGTTTTCATATTTACATAGGCGTTGGCTTCCTATTACGTGTTGGCAGAGTGAATTGCTTTCACAAAACTATAAGTAGGCTCAAAAATTTACATATATTTCAAGTATTAGGATGGACTAAGTATAACTAAAAAGTAATAGATATGAATGTCAATACATATTTCTAATGAAACAAAGTATTATTTTGCAACTCGACATTAAATTATTCTGGTTTTAACATCTACCAAATATTTTTTAGATTTAAGTGTACTGAATCTGTCGGCAGATTAATTTAGCAGACATTAGTAGGAGCATGTCGTATCAGGCAACGATAATTACTAGAACAGAAACCTAGCTAGGATCTAATGGGACAGCCGTTAGCATAATTTGTCATTTGGCTCAATGGGGACAAGATTTATGTTTATCTCCTGATTTACCGATTTTAAATTCATCAAATTAAATCATTTGTACCTCCCACTAATAACGAAGGAAATGGCTCTGGTTTGCATATGTATACATATCAGACTTGGCCGCACCGCACGCGCCGCCGTTGCTTTTGTTTCAGGTAATGCGGTGACTACGGCGCGTGCAGTGCGGCTCAATTCTGCATTCACCTTAATTCTTCCGTGGTAAAAAGCTTATTACTAAGCCAATGTTTATTTTACTTGATGATCCTAACAAGACATTAAAGCGTCAAATATAAGGAGAGGGGGGGGGGGGGGGGCACGGAGGCACCCACACGGTATTGTATTTTTGTGTACTGTGGAGATTCCTTCACAGTACATACTTAGAAGCAAATCAAATTGTCCGAGTTAAAATATGTAAAGAAAATAATCAGAAAAAATTCTGGATCCGCCCTTATAAAGTGTGTTCAGATATTTCTGGAAAACATTCTAAGCTCTTTCAAAGCGATCATGTACCCTCATAATTTTATAAATAATGATACAAGCCATTTATATTCACATGTTTATAGTATATATACTTTTAAGGTCGTAGTACTGATAATATTTGTGAATGTACCATATTCACAAATGTTATCGGTGTTATCATTTTCCTTGCCCCAGTTATACATACACAGACCTACAAACAGAGCAGACCGGCCTCGTAGAACAGAAGAGAAGGAATTAGGTTAAACTGTACAACTACTGTGAACGTCCGGCTGCGGTAGATATTGTTGCTTTTGAGGCGGCAAATATTTTATATATACACAACATTTACGTTAATACTATAAGTCGTATAAAACAAAATTTTATGAGTTGCTGGTGTACTCCGTGGCACGTGGTTAACACGCCAGCCTGCGACACGAGGTTGGAACCCCGGTCAGGTCAAGGTGGACAATTTTTTTTTCAGATTAGCATGGGTCTTGGATGTTTATCTGTACATATATGTATTTGTTATAAAATATAGTATACCTGAATTAGTATCCCATAACACAAGTCTCGAACTTACTTAGGGGCTAGCTCAATCTGTGTGATTTGTCCGTATATATTTATTTATAATGAAAATAAGAATACAAGTAGAAGTCTCAAAATGTACCAACAATTGAGTACTTGAAATTATCACGAGATGACTACGTTAGTATATTCATTCTGTACTAAAACAATAGTCCAGCACAAATTTCGATTTACTATTATAGTTTAATTTTACTTAGCCGGTTTTAGTTTGCCCATCTAAAGCTCTGCAAAGTTAATTTTTTAAAGACGTTTTGTGGTTGATTATACAACGTGATTTTGAACCCCCTAGCTTTATTGAAATCTGGGAATCAGAATCCCTAATGGAACACAGAATTGCAAGAAAAAAAGGTGAAAAACGAAAAAGAAAATTAGGTTTCCCATACAAAGTTGCCGATCAGCTGGACGAATTTCTATGACAGGTTAAATTTCTTTTTTCGTTTTTTACCTTTTTTCCTTCAATTCTGTATTCCATAAGAGATTCTGATTCCCAGATTTCAATATAGCTAGGGCGTTCAAAATCACGCTGTATAACAAACCGAGATATTCTTATATCATGTTTTGTTACATAATGAGTATGAGCTTCATATAAGTAGATATTGTAATGACCATACCCATACAATCTAACTTTGTCATTTATAATATCGATAAGATAGTAAGAAGGAAAGTAGAATTGTCTTGAACGACATCCAAAACCCGATTGAACCGATAAGCCCCAAATGTTCTATCGGAAAGCATTTATGTAAGATGTTATCTATGGAACAAGGGGCTTTGTTTATTTCAGTGGCTGGTGCATTAAGCTGTAAGCTGTAAACTTGCAAATACTCGGGGAGGGAAGGCCGAAGATTTGATTTAGGGTATTATTATATTCGTTTACATTAGTCTCGTTCGACTTATAATTTTAATTGAATCCATCTTTTTGTCTGTTTTCCGTGGCTTTCATTTATACTTTAATTATATTAGTATTGGTGATAAACTTGGGCTCTGAAGCACTGTAGTGCTTCAGAGCCCAAGTTTGTCAGGCCTGTCTCACTCCCTGTGTCGGTCGGTATCGAAAACATACCTACGCGCGGCGCCCCTTCGTATGTGAAAACCAAAAAAATCCGGCAAGAAGGACGCGTGTTTGGTCATATGTGTTCACAGACTTCAACGAATTATGAATCGTATGGGTAGAGCTATAATATAAAACTGACTTGCTGTAGGTGAAAAACTAAAAGATGCTGCGTTCGGATTCGAGCTAAATTACAACGTATTGCTAACTACATTGAATTAATATTTCTTTGAATACCTTTGCAGAGTGCAACTTCTGTATGTAAGTACTTTGCTACAGCTAAGAATGCACCCGGAGAGACACTCGGCAGAGGAATTTCGGTTATGTTATGTTATGTCACGAGTTTTAATATGTACACATATTGGTCCTTATGTCAATGTGATAAGGTATAATTAATTAATTCTCGTTTTATTATTTTTCATGCGACTCTGGTGAGCTTTGCGAGGGAATACGATTACCAAAGCAAACTTCTTTCTAAAACCTTAGAAAAGTAGAAATGATATCCTGTGGAATTCTTGTCAAACCTCAAGTTTGAAGGCCCTAGTGGAGTGCCGTAAGGTAATACCTCGTAACCTAAAGCTCCTAATAGATCCTGAAATAATTTGGATTTTTTTTTAAACAATGACTTCAAAAAAGTACAAATATTTTTTTGCCGTCATAAGGTTTATATATAAGTAAGATTTTTTTGGAGTTTTCAGACATATATTTATGAAAACTTCGGCGTGCTACTATGAAAGTATGAGACTTATCTTGTAGTATTTTTTATATAACGAATAAATTACCAACAGATTGAATAACCCTCAGGTTATTCCTGAGGGTTATTCAATCTGTTGGTAATTCCATAACTTATTCCATCTATCTATATTCCATCATATCTATCAATTATTGTATAGGTATTTTATAACGGCTTTAATCCCTAATTAAATTAGATTACGCTACATAAATTTCATATAGCCCTAGATTGATAATATTTTTTGAACAAGATATAATGAAGCTGCGCTACGTAACATATCTATACATATAATAAAACAGTAAAATTATTTTGTCTGTACATTTCGAATTTTTGACTGAAATGGATAGAGGGACACTTAAAAAGAATAATAGAAAGCAAAAAATTTTTTTTGGAATTTCTTGTCTGTCTGTCTGTCTGTATGTATGATCACGATTATCTCCGAAAATACTGAACCGATTTACTTCAAACTTTCACCAATTGCTTCGTTTTAACTCAGTTTAACATTTAAAGTTTGTTTCATCAAAATCGGTTCATTAAAAAAAAAGTTATCGTCATTTGAATGAACTCAAGGCATGAGATTGCCTGCAAACATATAGCAAAAATAAAATAAAATAATAAGTGACATAAGAAAATTAAAATCCAAAGTCGATTCATCATCATTATACAACAGCATTATACCTATCCATACTATCCATAGTAATCCATACTAAAAAAAAAGGAGAAGCTGACTGACTGACATATCAACGCAGGGCCTAAACTATAAGGGTTAGGAACTTGAAATTTTGCACATGGGTTCCTTTTATAACGTAGGGGAGCACTAAGAAAGGATTTTTGGAAATTCATCTCCTTAGGGGGAAAAACGGGTTGCAAAGTTAGTATGAAACTTTGTTGTGTTTAAAGTTATCCGAATGAAATTCAGCATGAAGGTTCTTTACTGAAAGGTATGAAACACGAGTAAAATATTTTACTCAAAAATCATCCCTTAAGGGGGTAAAATAGGGGTGCATAGTAAGCATGAAACTTTGCCATTTTTGAAGTTAGTCGAATGAAATTCAGCATGAAGGTTCTTTACTAAAAGGCATGAAACACGAGTAAAATATTTTTCTCAAAAATCATCCCTTAAGGGGATATAACGAGGATGCAAAGTTAGTATGAAACTTTCCGTTTTTGAAGTTATTCAATTGAAATTCAATATTAAGGTGTTTCATTGAAAGTCATGAACTAATGTATTCCGGGTTCAACTAATAATTCTACTGTTCCTGAGAAATCGACACTTATGCGGGCGGAGCTGCGAGCCAAAGGCAAACCTGACTTATATATCAACGCACAGACGAAACTACTGTGCGCAGAAACTTGAACTTGAAATTTGGCACAGGGATTCTTTTTATGATGTAAATGAGCACTAAGAAAGGATTTTTAGAAAATCAAAGGGGTTGAAGTTTTATGGAATTTTCTCATTTCTGGACTTAGAAGTTTGAAAGTAGGTACGCAAGTTCTCAATTAAAATTAAAAAAGATCTGTTTAGGTGAACCAGACAACATTTTCCCTTGAAGGGGTAAATAGGGGGTAAAGTTTGTATGGAATTTTTCCATTTCTAGACTTAGAGGTATGAAAATAAGTATATACGTTCTAGGTTACAATTAAAAAAGATCTGTGTAGGTGAAATGTACAAAATTTCCCCCTTAAGGGATAAAGGGGGGGGGGGGGGATTGTATGGAAATTTTCTCATTTCTGGACATAGAAGTATAAAAATAATTATATATGTTTACATTACAATTAAAAAGATCTGTGTAGTTAAAATGGTCGAAATTTCCCCTTGAAGGGGTAGAATAGGTGGGGTAAAGTTTGTATGGATTTTTTTTATTTACTTAGAAATATGACAATAAGAAGTTCTCCATTACAATAAAAAAATATCTGTGTAGGTGAAATAGGCAAAATCCCCTCCTTAAGGGCTAAAGATCTATGCAGGTGAAATGTATTAAATTCCCCCTTAAGGGGAAAAAGCAAAGGGGCAGGGGTTTGTATGGAATTTTTATCATTTCTACTGTTCCCAAGGGAACGACATTAACGCGGGCGGAGCCGCGGGCAACAGCTAGTATTATATAAAGTTCAAAAATCCTTGTTAACATTTTATCTGAGCGTATAGTCACTACGCGGAGGGTAGTGCGGTGTTGCATAACGCGCGCCGTCCGCAGGGACACATTGCCTAACAAGGAACCTAAATTCAATTAAGGCAGTTAATTTAATCCGCTTTATACGTCAACACCACCCTCTGATTTGTGTTTGTTTACACTATTCCACATAAACAACTTATATAGTTAATAAACCGACAAAGTTACGATGACCTTTTAGGCAGTCAGGTTTAAAGTTTATCGTTGTTTAATTTCACTATACCGTACTATTGTTATTGTTTATTGTGAAACTTTTAATGAATAAGCTACAATTTCAGGAAATTCGACTAGAGATTATAAATTAAAGAGTAGAATATACAGTTTAAAATAAAATCGCGCAACAAATAGTAGGACAAAAACGCACGGTCACGACCGGTCGGCCGGTCCGGCGCCGGTTTCTTGCGCGTCGTACAGGATTTTCCACTCCGCCCGCCCGCATTTGCGCGTCTCACAAGGGAACTCCATTTGCCCGCAAAAAATATGAACAGAAAGGAAGGGACGCCTAGTCCCGGACGCCTAAAACCCGTTCATTCCGATTCTTCAACATAATATATTTGTGGGATTGTGTTATGCGAGCTATTTAAATCAATTAAAATAATTCCAGACTTTTTGTACCAAGATTGATATTTGCGATACATGTTTGAGTAAGTTATCAATATATTTATCTATCTCCAAATATCCGGAAACATCTATCTCGTCTTCAGTTGAAAAATGGTATTTTTATAACTGACTTAAAAACATTCGATTCGCGGAAATTCGGATTCTTTTCTTATTTTGTGTGTACCTAATATAATATTCTTGCACATTTTCTATGGATATGAAGGTACAGTCTCTGTTTCATTAATAACCCATTTATAAAAAGAGTATGCTCTCAAATCGTCGATTTTTTTCTTCCTATTGTTTGCTTGAAGTTACTTTTGCCACCAACCTACATAATTCATAAGTTATCTCAAATCTAGAGGTACCATATAAATACACATTCATAAACAGGCTGTTCATAGGTGGGCGATGTGTAGCCACTCCTTCACACATGAGGAGATGATTTGATGTGTGATCAGCTGGAAACTCCCCGTGCCGCCGCGCCGCGGCCTTTGATCTATTACCGGTGTCTTACACACAATGCCCGCCGTACCCAAATGGCCCTAATCAACAACTTCATGTATCGGAATATTATGTGAAATTATAATTTGTACACACACACAAATCACATATTTAGCCCCTTCGAGGTAAACAGAACCTAGGGACATATACCTACCTATAGACCACGTTTAGCGTGATAGTGGATATATAAGGTCGTAAAAGTGACATAATTCCTGAGAATTGGTCCATTATATCGACCGAATATATATTATGTGTTTTATGAATGATGATGAAATAGTATCATCAACTGATTTTGTATTATTTTTCCCAAACCAAATTGGAAGAATAAAATGAACTAAGATTAAACTATCTAAATATAACGGACCTCGAAGTTGTATGGCTGATATTTATAAAAGAATGTCAATGGAAGCAAGATTTTTTTTTTTTTATTTGGCAAAAATCAGCTTTTTCATTAACTACATTAAAAAATCCAATGCAAAATCTCGTTCTTGTTGTAAATAAAAGTTCAATCAAGCTTGAATAAATATACTTTACCTATTCGTACAGTAATTTAGGGAGAGTATAAATCAACAAGCCAATTAAGTACACGCCCCGTCATCGCCTATGAAATTAAACTAGCCAAAGATTTATATTCCACAAAAGCGGCCCATCCCGCCGAAGTGACATTCTCAACAATTAAAGTCCCAGCCGACACCCGTCAAATTTGCCAACTTTGTATACCTACGGGCGATTAATTAAAAATGTATTACTAATGAAATTAAAGTTTTGGAAAGGCGTCGGGCGACGGCGCCGGCCAGACCGTCTCGGAATTTCATATTCTCGTTAGAATGTTGAGATTGTGCTCTGTGAACATTCATTTCATGTAAAACTTAATTTTAAGTCATCTGTACCAAAGGGGAACGTATTTAAGTTATGCATATATGCGCCAGCATCTTGCTAGTTTTTTTTTTTTGCTCCGTTTGTGAGAATAATTTATAATATAGGATAAGAATAAAGAGAGCTAATATATCGAAAATAAATATACCTAAATGTGGTTCGTATGGCTCCCATTATTTTTAATAAACTGCCGGATCATTTTAAAATCTTAGATTTAGTGACATTTAAAAATCAATTGAAAACTTTTGATACAAAAATGTTATTATTCTGTAAGAGACTACTTGCATAATATTTTCGACCTAAAAGATAACTTTTGTTCATAAGCTTTATTTTATTTCCTTTGCAATTTTAAAAATGTCAATAGATTTAATAACAACTGTATTCTAAATTGACTCTTAATATAAAAAGTATAAATATTATGCGTCTTTTTAAGACAGGTCACAGTGAAACATGAAGATCTTTTGTAACCTGTGTTCCACATTAAATTGATTTCGATTTTTTTTTCTTGAATACTTTTTTACTTGTACTTACTTGTCACATCTTGTTTTCATAGCTCATATAAAAAATAATGTTCATTTTGATTCGTGACTCGGGTAATCTTTAAATTCTTATATTTATAAAGGCAACGAGCAGGATTTTTATTCAGAGCTAAACACTAGGGCATGCAATACCGGAAAGTTATCAATACCGGAACTGATTTTCGGTACTAGAGACCTAATACCGGAATTCCGGTACTAGTTCCGGAATTGGCTTTATATCTATTTTATTTTAAGTTAACCGTAATATACGTAAATAAAACTTTAATAATAAGCTATTATCACTACACATTATAAAACAAAGTCCGCTTCCCGCTGTGTAGTCTGTCTGTTCCTATGTAAATATATGCTTAGATCTTTAGAACTACTCAACGGATTTTGATGCGGTTTTTCTTTTGATAGATAAGAGTGATTCAAGGGGAACATGCATATTATAGTAGAGGAACACTGCTAATTTTAGAGGTTTCTAATGTAATGTCGTAAATATACACATTTTTTTGCGCTTACATTGCAAACGCTGACTGAACCCTACGAGATAGATCAAAATAATGTACTAAAGTATTGTAAAATTTAAAAAGGTCTACAAAAAGAGTCCGCAATCATATGTTTATATCTTACAGATAAAGTAATATATCCATTTCAATGCTTAAAAAAATGGGCAATTATAAAGCGGTAATGGGAAACCTATTTACACAAATACGGTATTAATAAATTACGGTATTAATACGGTAGTAATAATTATGATAAGGAATCATTTGAAATAGATTAGTTGGCTAAAATTATTTTTCCCCTTTACACCATGCAAATTAAATGGAGACTTTAGGAGATATAGTAAAGTATTCATTTAATTTGCAAATGTAATTTGTAATATCAAAATAATGAGCAACGAAATTTATTTCGTATCGCCGTGATTCGTCGGGGCCACGCGGGCTTTACGTGACATTATGTAGGATGAATGCACCATGAGCCATAGATCACAAATAGAGGCCAGGGACGGAACCGTTAAAGATCGTAAAAACTCCTTTTGTGTATGGTTTGTATGGGTGTGGGTTTGGGTGTATGTGTGGTTGGTTTAGATACAATACATTTGATAGAAAAATATATAAAAAAATAAAACAAAAATCATAGTAATACTAATATCTAAATTATCTTTATAATATACTATTTTTAATTAAGCTCCGACACAAAGAGCTTGCTATAAGTTTTAAGTGTAGATCTAAGTGTCTGCATGTGTATATGTTTGTGGATTGTTGCAAATAATTTTGATTGTTTGTTTTGTCAAAAGCAGACTACATCGACTGTTCTAAGCATAGAAAGTCTATAAAGAGAGTGCTAAAGTTAAAATTTTTATACATTATAAACATTAAAATTTTGTTGTTACAAACTTATAACCACTCGTGCGAAGCCGGGGCGGGCCGCTAGTTTTAACAATAAATAAAAAATCGGGCCACCATTTTATCGATAAAAGACGCGAAAGAAACAAGTGAATGGAAGCGCGGACGGCGGTGCGGTGCTCATAGGTGAACTGTTTATTTACTTTTCAGAAATTCTCAAAAAATACTTATACAGAATTAAAATGATTTATAACATAAAATATTCGCTTTCCACTTATACAACAAGATGTAAAAGTATTTTCATTACATATTAACAGTCGTGCAAGTGACGCTCCACACTAAACTGCATACGTACACACTCGCTATAGATGGTTACGTGGATATATATGTATTTATAATTTTTTTTAATGAATACCGATATTACGATATTGGGGCCTTCAATTCCGGTATTGAAATATCGAAAAAATCTGTCCGAGATACCGGTATTACGATATTCCGGAATTCCAGTATGCATGCCCTACTGAACACGTCTTGCACCTGCGCAACTCCAGGCGATCATGTTATGTTTTTGATAAAATATTTTTCGTTTTGTGTAGGTACTTTAAATAAAAATCTATTTTATAGAATTATCTATTCAGTAAAATTTCAGGTTATCCAGAGTTTTTAAATTCTAGAATTTATATTTATAAGCTTTATATTTTCCACAAGTCTTTAAATTCTCATAATCTAAAAGTTGACTAAGAAAAAATATAATTAAGTACATACTACTTAAAGCCGTGTGGTTTCCGGCAGAGTAGAATAGGACCACTCCTAGTCTTCCCATGGAGGTCGTAAGAGGCGACTTAGGAAATACAAACTAAGCAAAGCTCATAAACATCAATGAGATACATAAGGCCAGGGGGTGCCATTCGCAACTGCTTGACCGGTGTTTGCAGGTAATGGCTACGGGTACGCGCGCCCGGCTCCCCGAGCTGCTGCTTGCTCATCTCTGATTCATCCGAGTGTGTAGTATCCCAAAGACCTTTATCCCGTTTTCCCAACTCCAACAAACTCCTTCCCGTCCTTCGCTTAAAACGTCTTTGATGAGATGGAAAGCGGAACGAAAGGGGCCATAGGCTGGCCGATTTCTTGGAGGAGGACTCTACGCGATGAACTCCTTCTTCAAGAAGCCGCCTCACAGAAAATGGACCTGGATGGGTCCTAGCAGAAGATTGCGTATCTGTGGACGAGTTAAAAAATGTGTTCGTAGACACTGTCCAGGCGGCGGGATCGAAGTTTTATAAGTCCCGCCCGAAACAAAAGCCTCAAAAATCTCGCCCCAGACCCTAAAATTAATGGCCACGCGACGATCTATACCGCTGCAGACCTCCGAAGACGCGGACGTACATCGGCAGCTCAATAGACAAATCCAGAAGGCCTTGCGACACGACATTCGTTCCTTTAATACCAAGCGTATTAAAGAGACGATAGAGCAAAATAAAGGCTCCAAAGTGTTCGCAAGAGTAGAGTCTATTGGGCAGAGCCGATTGACTAAGCTGAAGAAGGAGGACGGCGGCGTGGTATCGTCAAAAGCCGAGGTGCTGTGCGAGATCGAGAGGTTATATGGACAGCTGTTTACCTCAGTAGCCAAACCCATTATAAGTTTGGCCAAAGATCCTAAAGCCAAGCTTACCCGACACTATACCGAAGATATCCCGGACATCAGCCTGTACGATTAGGATTGCTCTCAAACAGCTCAAGAATAGCAAGGCACCGGGTGAGGACGGAATCACAGCAGAGCTTCTGAAAGCGGGCGGAACGCCGGTACTGAAAGTCCTTCAGAGGCTCTTCAATACCGTTCTGCTCCAGGGCGTGACACTAGAGGCATAGAACAGGGGCCGTGGTGGTGCTGTTCTTCAAGAAGGGCGACAATACCCTACTGAAGAAATATAGACCCATCACGCTCCTGAGCCACGTCTATAAGCTGTTTTCGAGAGTAATCACGAATCGTCTCACGAACAGGCTCGATGCCTTCCAGCCTCCCGAACAAGCCGGTTTCCGAAAAGGCTATGGTACCATAGACCACATCCATACGCTGCGGCAGGTTATACAGAAGACCAAAGAGTATAACCGGCCACTATGCTTAGCGTTTGTGGACTATGAGAAGGCCTTTGATTCGATCGAAACATGGGCCGTACTTCGGTCTCTCCAGCGATGCCACATCGATCATCGGTATATCGAAGTGCTTATACAGCAACGCCACAATGTCAGTCCGAGTACAGGAGCAGAGTACGAGGGCTATCCAACCACAGAGAGGTGTGAGTCAGGGTGATGTGATATCTCCAAAACTGTTCACCGCTGCTCTGGAGGATGCCTTCAAGCTGCTGGAATGGAAAGGACTTGGCATATCACTCGCCTTCGATTTGCTGATGACATTGTTATAGTGGCGGAGTCGCTGGAGGATCTGAGTGCCATGCTCAATGACCTCAATGAAGTTTCCCAACAAGTGGGCCTTAAAATGAACATGGACAAGACGAAAATAATGTCGAATGTCGATGTTGCGCCTTCTCCACTGCTTGTTGGGAGCTCCATACTTGAAGCTGTTGACCAATATATCTATCTGGGTCAGTTGATCCAGGTTGGAAGTTCCAGCTTCAAGGATGAGGTCTTTCGACGAATCCGACTCGGCTGGGCAGCGTTCGGGAAGCTACGAAGTGTCTTCTCGTCCAAAATACCTCAGTGCCTCAAGTCGAAAGTATTCGACCAATGTGTGTTGCCAGTGATGACTTACGGGTCCGAAATTTGGTCGTTTACTATGGACCTCATAAGAAAGCTCAAGGTCGCTCAAAGAGCTATGGAGAGGGCTATGCTCGGTGTTTCTCTGCGAGATCGAATCAGAAACGAGGAGATCCGTAGAAGAACAAAGGTCACCGACATAGCTCAGCGGATCAGCACTTTGAAGTGGCAGTGGGCGGGGCACATAGCTCGAAGAACCTATGGCCGATGGGGCAGAAATGTGCTCGAATGACGACCACGTACCAGCAAGCTCAGCGATGGACACCCACCGACCAGGTGGTCGGACGACCTAACCAAGGTCGCAGGAAGACGCTAGATGCAGGCCGCTTTCAACCGGTCATATTGGAGGTCCTTGGGGGAGGCCTATGTCCAGCAGTGGACTTCTTGCGGCTGAGATGACGATGATGATCAATGAGACCTCTCCAACCCGTCTGGCCAGCGAGGAGGAAAGTGTACGGCAAATCCTCTGTCTGCTCTGGCCAAGTAGTACAGAGAGGATCACGCTCCTGTAATAGAGACTAAAAAGACCTAATAAGTGACATACTACTTAATTTTATTTTTGGGAATTTTGAAAAATTAACCTTGGCTTCTCAAAAATTGTCTCGATAATAATTTGCAAATTTTCTCTTATGGATTACGAACAAGTAACTAGTCACAGTCATGGAATCTGTTTTAAGCTGTTTCTACGAGTCAAAATCAAAACGTTTATTCAGAATAGGCCTTTGTAGGAATTATACACTTTAAGTGATTGTGAATTGATAAAGCAATATCAAATTTAGGACCGAAGTTAGTGCAATGTTGGCATCGTACCATATTCAGCGGCGTGCTCGGAACTCTCGGTGCGCCCCTAACTAGCTATACATCCAGTTTAACCTAATTACCAACTTTTCATTACCGCCGATATATTTTCTATCGTTTGTAGAAATATAATAAAATATAAATTTAAATGGAACATTTAACCACCCTTAAAAATTATTTAGCACACCAAGAAATTTGGTGTTCTTGGTGTTCAGGCGTAATATAGCTCCATCATCCAAATACTAAAACTTTTCTTATCGTATTTATTTGTTAAGATGAATATTGATTACAATATATTGATATACTTTATTCATCGTTACCACAAGTAATTGATTTTTAAAATGTAATTGAGATTTAATATTTCATAGATAAATATTATTTCCTTTACTTGTATGAAGAAAGCAGAATAATGTTATACCAATAAAATATTAAACTTTTAAGATTAAAACTAGATCATATCCTGGACATCATATGGTCGGTGTCAATCACCGAGTACTTTCGCGTCCACATGATCCACAGCTGCGATTACATCCATAGACAAACCATCTTCCGACCTTATGCTACATGTACCTACTCGTACCCCATAAGGAACAAACATTTCGGTTTACAGCCATTATTAAAATATAATCATAGCAGCATAGAGTGTGTCGTTAGATTTGATAGCGTACAACAAAGGCGACATCGGGCACAATCCAAAATTCAATAACAAGGCTCACGGAGCGGGCGCCTCTACCGAATAACAATAATTTGGCAGCCAGCATCCGCCAAATTCAGGACGTGTTCGTTCCATTTTTAAATTTGACAGGTCTCGACCGTGTGCCAATGTGAGTCTCGCCGCCATATTGGGTCCAATAACTCAGCGCGTAATGTAGCGCGAATGCGACACGATTGTTGTCATTTTCGCAAATTATGCGAGCGCTACATGCCTGCCAATGTTTATCTGTGCTCGGGAACGCACTAAATTACGTATGCCTCGTTGATATCGCTCTGCTCTATTTAATTGAAACAGAAATATCACGAGTTCATGATTATTTAATTTCTACCCAAGTTATTTCTCCTACCGATTTTGATTATAGGTACCTGCAATATTTCCTAGTTGGAATAGTTCATCAATTTCTTTTTTTTGCAATACAATGCATAGTTTAGAAGTTGATATAATAATAACATATAAAAATAATAAAACAGTGCAATCCTAACAACACTACATAAACACGGCTCAAATGGATAATCTCTTTTTTTAAGGCGGTTGAATAATTTTGAACTGGTCTATTGCTGCACAAAGGTCTGTCCCAAAGATTTTTTGTACCATAGTAGGTTATTGCTATACTCACCACGCTTAGCAGGCGGGTTGTCGAGCGCAGTTTCATTGTCTTCTTGTGCTTCCGACGCTGCTGCCCATCGGAAGCATTTTTAAACTGGACAAGGATAGAAATTTGTTAGATCTGCAAAAGGAATGAAGATATTGGATACTACTCACTTGGACGATTGGAGAAAAGCAAGTAGCAGCTCGGGCCTGTGCCGGTGGCCGGCGGGCGCGCGTTTCCGATGCCATACATGCAACCACCGGGATGCCGCCCCTAATCCTATGACAATATCTCAAGCCTAAAAAAATAACTCATTCAACAACTGCAGAATAACACATCCTACTCTCGAGACTCGTTAAAACTGCATGAAAAACTGAAAAAAAAGCTTCATGCAACAGGATGGCTTGTCGCTGATTCCAGCTGATTCCATTTTGCTACACACTTAGAAATGGGATTTTTCCGCTTGCTATTTTGTTCTTAATGACTATACGATTTTCAGTTAAACATATTTCTTTTTTTATTTAAACTTGAAAGTCGACTATTATTAACATTCCGCATGCATTATTTTCTTTTTTGTTTTTCTGAATTTAATTATTGAAAAATGCTTATGAAAAGAACTCGTTTCAGTTGTTGTCCATTTTGATCAAAAATGTCGTCATTTTTGTACAGTTTTTCTTACTTTATCTTAATATACATACGTACATCATAAATACATGCAAACTTTCACTTTAGTTGAATTTGTCAAACCCGAAATTATACTAAAAACGTTAATAGTATGAAAAATTCAATTTACTCGAAATTCTTTATAGAAAACGACGATTTCATAGGTAAAGACCCAATATAAAGTATTTTTCATATTGTGCAGAAATATCACGAGTACAACGTGGAGGTGGCGCGGAAGGACGGGCTGCTGCTGGTACGGGAGCTGGCCGCTGAGGTCAAGAACCACATGGATTTCAAGACCAATGCGGTCATGGTGAGCACTTCATTTTTTTGATTGACTAATGTAGCTAGCTCCAAGTGAGCTTTTGCTACTTAATCGGGCGTTCGAAGCGAGCGCAGAGTGCCCTCAGCCGATATAGACAACATTACCAAAGGGCCCCCAGGAGACACAGGCACATAAGCAACGCCCAAAGGCGAGGTCCGTCCACCTTGGCTTTGGGCGTTGCCTGTGTGCGCAAGGCTTGGAGAGACAGCAAACTCTCATATTGCATGATGGGCCGCGATTATGTGCATGCATAGCTTGAAGGGTCAATCTGAGAAACTACTTGTATGTCAAAAGCCTTTCGAGAGCAGCATTCTCTCATCTTTTGTCTTATGGGCCGAGGTGCCTGCCAGTAATCAGTCTTATCGGCAACAAATGTCATAAAAAGGTTTTATATAAAAAGATAACAAATAATGAAAAAAAAAAACAAAGTAAAGAAATTGTCACTTTTAACCCTTTCAGTGCCACGTCCCGCGTATGTGCGGGCAAACAATGTAAAATGCATTGTTCTGCACCAACCGGCAGCGAAACGCTTAAGAGACCCATTATCATAGTAATTTCGTGAGATTGTGAATTTTATACGTACTAGATTAGTAAATAAAGAATAGTGACAACACTATACAGGCGATCGAACTTCGAAAACCTCAATATCTACGATTCAAAATGTTTTTGTATTCTTCATTGATCAAAAATCCGAATAAAGCGATATTAATATTGTATTATACTAACATCATATACTTTTACCCCTAAAAGGCTCATTGTTCTCATTATCGTAAATAAATCTCCCCTTAGCATGAGATTTGCTAAGGAATCTGTTTTGGAATTATAAAAGGAAAAGTTACCCAATTTGGGTTCAAATCTGTGTGAGCACGCCAACGATCAGTACACGCAAGATTTTATTCCCTATAACAAAATGCGCATAATAATGCGAAGGCCAAACATCGAGGGAGACCTTTGCGAAAAACTGGACTCCGCCCAGAGGCGCATTTGAACAAGTACCCAATTACGGCGAAAACGATACAATTCCAAAGTATCCAAATATTTTTAAATTAAATCATTTAATACGGATTTATGACGTTTTACAAATGTCAACTTAGTCCACCTGCAAACATGAAAACTGTACAGTTTTCATGTTGTATAATGATGAAATCATGATGATCAATATCAATCAATCATTATCAATACTAATAATAAATCTGTAGGGTTGGTCATGGAGTAAGTTACCTACTTTGTTTTTGAGATATCGTGTTTATTGTCGATTTTTATATTTTTTTCTGGATGTTTCTCCATAACTTGGTAGTTAAACATTTTGACATACAGAACACATGTTTAGTTTAGAAATCGTAATGTACGCAAACGGAGTCGCGGGCACAGCTAGTAATGTAATATACGATAAAACTGAGTTGACTTAATTTAAAAGTCTAACAATCGCGACAGCATTAGTAAACATGACCAAATATGACTTCAAAATAATACGTTTTGACTTAGATTCTTACAATGACTTCAAAAAAAGGTATTAGAAAAATTGTCGTGGTCCTTTTTGGAGTCGGTTAACAAAACAACCACTGCCAACTGGATAACATGACGGTTTTGCGTTCAGGTTCCATAAAGAGTGGTCGTAAAATATCCTGTCTAATGGTCAGGATTAGATAAAAGCTTTTGTATTCGTCATGTTTCATTAAGTCGCATTGTTTCTTGCTCAGCATTGTTGTGACGAAAAAAGAAAAACAATTGTTCATCACAACGTTCTTAGCGAGCGCCATTGAAAAAGTCAAGCTGGTATTGTGAGCAGTCTTTGTCTTAGAGCGATACATCACTCAGCAAAGTGGAGGCATTGAGAGACATTTCTAATAGTAGAGGTACCTTCGAACGTGAAAAAATATAGAATAAGATAGGTACTATTTCTAGTACCTACTGTAAAAATACGCCATTATAAAATTTTATGCGCAAAGGAAAATGTAGCTAAAATCGTTATAAATAACTATATCATATTTTAAACACAACGATTATGGAATAACAAGCTTTTACCCGCAGCTCCGCCCGCGTTAATGCCGATCCCGCGGGAACAGTAGAATTCCCGGAATGAAAGGTACCCTATGTCCTACCCCGGGCCACAAACTAACTCCATAATAAATTTCATGCAAATTGGTTCGATGGTTGAAGCGTGAAAAGTGACAGAGAGAGTTACTTTCGCATTTATAATATTAAGTACCTATGGATTAAAATCCACAGTGTTATCAAATACCAATCATTGTGGTTAGCCTACTGCTAATTTCATAGTTTCATACATTACTACTCATTTCATAGTTGATCAATAGTATGAAATCAGTGCTAATGATCTCTAATTCCTGTTATTACTTATTTGATTTCATGTTTTTTCCTTGGTAGGTTATCGGAGTCATTGTGTGAAAAGAAAAGCACACATTGTCTTTAAGCAGAAAGTAATGAAATGTTTTGCCATTGGCTTCTCCATTGCACACATTAGCGATCAATCATTGTCTCATGTTATTTTCCTTCACCGGAGCTCGGTAAATGTCGGCCCGGGCGGGGTTTAAACCTGGGACCTTTCGCTTATGGGTTGAAGACTTAGAGCCAATACCGCTTTTTGTTACTTGAGGTAACACATTTATAATACGAAGGTGCTTTGTAAGGCTGTGAAAATATGTGAGATTTTCCATAAAAGTCGAGAGGTGATGTTTTCCTCAAACGACGCCTCATTGTTGCACAACGTTATTGGATATGCAACCTGAAGCTTGAAATTTCGACGGCTGAGTGTACTATCAGAATGATACAATAGTTTACAAGTCGCCAACAAGCAGCGATGCAGTCACGACTCGCGTTTTTGAATGATATCGCTGTTTTAGAGAAATGACTTTTGTTCGTTCGTTATTCAAGTAAATTGAACAAAAGACACAAAGGCTGATCATAATTGAATTCCGCGTCAGTACTCCCCAATACCGGAATCGAGTTTGAATTGAGATCGTGTATAATGTCGCCCTACCCTTTTTCTACTTCTTTTTGTTCATACACATTTTACCTACCTACCCTTTATTTATGTATCATTAACATATATAAATACTAAAACACTAATAACAGAGAAAAGGTTTAATCTTCTCTATAACTAGGGAGCGTATATGCGGAGATAAGCGTTCAATTATATTCTATTACCTTTTAAAATAAAGTACGGTAAATATCGGTCAAGTATCATGATAAAATTCATCTATATTACAGAGTTTATGCCGAAGTCTCGGCTCGTGGGGCTCCTGAATATTAACGTAATAATCCCTACTAGAAACATTAAGTGGCCAAATGAAATCGAGTAATTTCATTTAATTGGCAGAGGGATGAATTTAAGCCTCCAATACGCGCCATGGGTACATGCTTTATTTATGAAAGCCCACTTTCGTCTCTTTAATCCTAATTCCCGCCCCTTTATGATACATAAGTATTTAAACGAAGCAACAATTTGATGCTGTCTTGTATTACGGTGATGTTTGATTCCGTTTTATTTAAACTACCCGCATGACTTTCCAGTCTATACACCATTTCAATACAGACTTAAATTTAGTTTTAAAAATATTAACATACCTTTATAGGGTGATTTTGAATTCCTTGGCAATACTTTAATGTTGGAATCAGAATTCCTAACAGAATATAGTTAGACCCGCAAGAAGAAAAGGTACAGTTTGAAAAAAAATGGGCCTCTTATACAAAATTACTGATTAGCTGTTCAAATTTCTAAGGGACGTAAACATTTTCTCTCATAAATTACCTTTTCTTGCGGATGTAGGTATACTCTATCAGGGATGTTGCCAGGGAGTTCTAAATCAGCCTATACTATACTTTATGAACCAAAGTAAGACTTACGCATTTTCATAGTACAGCAGCGGCCAACGATTTGCTTTTGTAAAACATCTCAAATTCAATTATTTAAACTGGTTATTGCAAAACGCGCAAATCAAGTCTGTGACGAAATAAAACGCAGCGGGCGGCAGCGGTAGTGGCGAGATATTGCGGCGCAGTGAGCGACGCTCGTCTGCATTAACATATTATTCAGCAATGGCGATACTGACTACCAGGGTTGGCAACTCTCTGCACTATATCTCCACAATGGTTATTTGTTCTAAAATCACCGAAAGATAATTTAATTTACGCAACGTCCAAGTCAAAATCGAAGAGCTCTGAGACATCGAGCTTAGAGGAATACTGTTTTGAAATCAGATTAAATGTGTTGCTATTTCAAACAAACCATTCTTCAAAGTAATTTAATATTCGTCTTTCTTTACTTGTAAAATAAATATACCCATTTAAAAGCGGAACCGCCAGTAGTAATTCAGATCAGACAAACCTATCATGTCAATCAACAATAGGACCTTTTTAAAATTATATTTATTTATTATACCTACTTTTAACATTAGCATAAGTATAAATAGATATACATTATTGATGCAAAATTTGGAAGGAAATTATGTAAGAAAGTGGATACGAGTCCATACCCCTATGGCAAAGTTTTTCATCTCACAAATTATTTTATTGTTTTCTCACATTGTGTTATTCCTAGAAACTTAAATCTATATGTTTCTGAATAAAATCAGTCGTTGAAATTTATGAACACGTATAACTCGATCGGCACAGCTGGATCGATTTTGATGAAATTTAATGTGTTTATTTCAATAGGTTTCTGAATGTTTTGAAAACACAATTGGTGCGTCTGCAGTATGTCATGTCGATGGAATCTCAAAATTAAAGAAATGTAAATGTTAAATTCGAAATATTATTTTAAATTTTTATGTGGCGCTTATTTTTCGGGCATGACGAAGTCTGCCGAGTCCACTAGTTTGGTATAATAGTCTAGGTTGGTAGCCCTTAAGTCTGCCATATACCCCGGTCCCCGCCCACGCCCCGTGGCCACTCGCGCCCGCCTTTCGCGATTTGCCGCACCCGCTGATATTGGAATTCTTTTGAATCGCGAACTAGTTACACTCCGACTGTTGCTAACTTCGACTAGATACAACCTGACAATATCTGCGGATGAAACGCTCTATCATCATACAAAAATTATAATCGTCTTTCTCTCTGAACACTATTCTTCTTTTACGTATCCTTCGATGAAAATTTTATTCTCTCTCCATTTTTATGTGTTATCGTCATCATTATTTCGTATGTTTATTGCAGGAGTTAAATAATTAGCATTATTTCATAATATAAAAGAACCCAACTGCCCTTTTTGACAGTTTACCCAAACGTCCGCCATATTGTTGTTTTTTTGGTGATTTTACTATATTTCGGGAAAGAATACAATTCTAATGACACCTCACGTTTTAGAATCGATCAAGACGTTTGGGCTAGAGGAGGGACAATGGAGTAGATATACTTACATACCCACATACAAATATATATGCTTGCGAAAAATATTAGACTCAATCTGAGTGGGTCAGTCGGGCCAATAGAAATCAACTATAGCAAACGTACATATGTACATACATTCATAGTATTACGTCTTTTTCCCTTACGGGGTAGACAAAGCCTAAAGTCATAAGACCAAAAGGCCATGTTTAGCATGTTGATGGGCCTAAAGGTGAAAAATGGAATCATGAGCTTGAGTCTATGATATATATAGTAATATATATCATAGACTCAAGCAGGTTCACAAATAAGTATAATAATACAGGTCCAGATGTAATGCGGTACTCAGTAGTCTTAAATAAGGACAACATATGACTTAAAAAAGAATAAAGCACGGAAACTTATAGCTTAGTACTACTTAGTAACACAAAAAACATCATTGCTAGTGACACATAGTTTCGTAGCACTCCAAAGCTACGACGTTATGAGTATCTATGGGCGCTTGGAAAATTAAATAATTAAACTCACTAAGCTACGATAAAAAGGCTCATATCAAAGGGTTACAGCAGTCCAAACTTCTACCAGCCGTAGAAAAGTTGTAAGCGTGAAGCGCAGGCATAGATGACTTCAATTACGTAGATCTTTTTACGTAGCTACTAGTTCTACAGAGCTACGAGCAGCTAAGAGTCGTTAAAAAGTTGTAGCAAAGCAAGAAGTGTTTGTTAATTTAAACTAAATAAGACTTGATATTCAATCAAAAAATTTTTGACATAGACAGTATCACACAGTGCTACAGGGATCTAGGAGTCATTATGTACTAAAAACGGGTCACTTTTTCGTGGCGATGAATCCCGACGAAATAGCACGTAAGTGACCCGTTTTTAGTACATAATGTCTGTATCTCACGTTAGTTTCAATGATATGATCTAGAATTCGTTGGACTTTTTTGTCAAAGTTCAATATGTATTAGCGCTTAGAAAGTGATACTAAAACTTGTTGCCTTGTTGCACTCGAAATCTTTGTCAATTGCAGTACTAAGTTTTTTTAATGGTTGTTAACCAATTAATAGCCAAAGCATAAACGATTTTAGTCAAATATACGCAGCAAGCGTCGCTGTAAGCGACATAAACTGTCTCGGTAAGGAAAAACATCTACAATCCTATGAAAAAAACGGGTTCGGCCGGCCGGGCCAATAAGTATGAGAATATCGAGAACATTTTTTCATCTCAAAGAACGGATGCCGAAACAGGGCCTAAAATATATTTTAATTCCCATGTGACTAAAACAAAATTGAATTGTGAACACGAAATATTGTTATGAAAATTACCGTGATCAAAAAGTCTCAATCCTATTTTTTGTAGAGTAGTCTGTTTCAATGTGGTTTCAACTTAGGCAAAAAATCTTGAGTAACTGACAGATAGTCGGTTCTCCTCTATCGCATTTCTCAATTGATTCTTATGAAATTTTGTGACCAGTTTCGATAATTATAAAGAATTTATTAATCGATCAAGTTTTTGAAAGTTTCTTAAAAGAGCGGTAATTGGCGTAAAGGACCTAAGCGCCATTGAGGTGTATGGTACTTCAGACCATTGTGACTTTGCAGTGATAAGACTCGCGAGGTCTACAGCTCAGGCAGCCCCTAGGGCTCTCGGTATGAAAATTGTTTCATTGTGTACATAGAAACCGTCGTCACTGCCACAGACAGACCCATTGAGAGCTACGATGCTACGCGTTGTGCTACAAGGTTCTACGAGTCGTTGTACTTAAGGCGTAGCGTATAAACTACGTACCTACGTACGTAAGATAATAATCTTCAAACCCTGTAATAGATTTGGAATATCTTTCAGATAAAAAAAAAACTTCAATCAAACCGATTTTGATGAAATTTTAATGGAACCAATTTTAAAACATGCTCTTTTAAACAGATAAATTATTTTTTCAATCGGTTTATAAATGACGGAGTTATGCGGTAACAAAAATTAACAACAAAACATACAACCGAATTTATATAACATTCTCCTTTTTTTTAAATCGGTTTAATCTATAAGGCACTACTCATTAATGTATTGATATCCTCCAAGAGTCTCATAATTTTTTTTTAGCAATCTGTGTTATAATTAAGTTCTCAGTTTTAAAATAGTACAGTTTCACATCAAAATACAAAAATAAAATTAAAATAATCAAAGTATCATATATCATATAGAACTAGGTATGTTCCAAAAATAATACTTTGAAAATTGACGTACCCGATAGAAATGCTAATGTTAAAAGTTATAACCTTAAAAGTCATGTGTTTTCCTTATGACACTTTCACATAAGACGTCCTTAGGCAGACATCACTTACGCAAACTTGGTGATGGGAGTTACGTCGGGGTAAAACAAGTAATAATTCAAGCAGCGCGAAAACAAAGTTTTATGAAGGAGTGACTATGTCGAGTGTGAAAGGCAAGTTGGCGCGCGCGCCCTAATTATTCGATCCGCGCCACCTCCTCAATGTCATTTGTGGTTTTTGTCCGAACTCCGGCATTCTCCTTTCGTAAAAGTTAGTTTTTGTCGATTTGTACGGCACCCTCTCTAATGAAGGCCTACAGTATTCAATTAACCGGAGAGATTGGAATGTTTTGTGATTTGTACCGGGCACGGAATTCCATCAACGCGCTTCAGTTCAACTTGCAACCGTCTTCTGAATTGAATCGGTCAAAAATCTTTCATTCGTGCATTTCCTACATAATAGTTGTTTTTCACACCGAATGAATCCCAGATGCATAAATAACGAGATTAAACGGGACCAATGAGTATTTTTGAGCACTAAAATAATGATTGTCTCTCGTGCTCGCTTTCCATTATACGGTGGAACGGAGTTAAATATTCAACATGTAACCCGATTACTGCGCTTACTCGAATTTATGTGAAATTTTAACTCACAGTGCGGTTATGTCTCTAGAGTTTTCATGTAAGCCGATACGGGCTTTGAGACGATATATAATGTAAATTTCAGCTTTCCTATGTATACAGCCGAGTACGAGGGGCTGGTAAACGCTGTGTAATTCAAAGCGGGCGTGCCGTCGCAGCGTTGCTGAATGCACTCATTCCTCTGTCTCTGTATTTGCATTCTGGCTTCGCACTCCCAATTTGGCGTATTGTTAGATGAACTCCCAACCCTCTGTTATAACGCTTCCTTCTCCCTGCACTTCACTCGAACCACATTCGACTACGCACGAACTGTTAATTAAGTTCAAAACTCGAAATGTTGTTATGAGCTTAATCAATATTCTTATATAATACATGATTTTATAACGTAGTTAACATACATAGTAATACCCTAATACTGCGCCTAACGTTATTTAAACACCTTGGTAATTAATATTTTAGTACATGCCTTTAACAAGTGGTATCAAAGCACTCGATTCCTTTCATGTTTAAGCGTGGTTCAAATTCCTTTACGTGTACACGAAGTTTAGGAAAATTCAGGCGAAATTACCGAGTTGCTATGGCTGGCGGCGCTGCGCATCGATTGAGCAATAAATCATAATAATATAATAGGCGTAATGTAAACAGTGCCCGCGGGATGATGCCCAGCCCGGGGCCACCCTAACCTCTGTCCGCCGCCCGCCCCCGCCGCCAGCGCCCGCCCGCTGCCCTCCACAACACGCTTCTTTACATTTAACACGAACGGAAAAGCAATTACTCTAAAGGTTAATCAAAATGATTTTGTTATTTTTATCTAAAACGCAATTCAAATTGGGCTCACTAGAGTCTGTGCGTACGGGTGTGTGTCAAATTTTAGGTGGCGCAATGAACTGACGGACGCAGCGTACATGGCCTAGTTTCCAAATGCGCTAATGGCCTGTTTTCCGCGTAATTACCGAGCTACAAGCTCGCCACAAACCGCGCTACAAAAGAGTTGACAAGACCCAAAATATTGAAAATAACACCATTTGTATTTTAAAGAAAATTCACACCGTGGGCTTTCATATTATGTAAAAATCTCAGGCTGCATGCAATTTTCGTCGATTTTAAGCAATCTTGCCACATGTTTAATCCAGCTCACTTATAAATATCCAATTTTTTAATACAGGTTAAACTTTATTTTAAGACAGTAAAAACCCCCAGGTGCTTACAGAACAGCGTTAAATGTTAAATGGCTTCTATCACTTGCTAATTACATAAAAATAGCACCATTAATCTCATTATTACTCAGTAATCCAATTTAAGCAACCTTACACAAAGACATGATTCGTAGAAAGTAAATCCGATAAATTAAGCCTAAGTAAGTAACAAGTAGCCCTACTTTACTTAATATCTACCAAGCTTTTATTAAGTATTAACTGTTCTCTTAACATGTCTAGGTGTCTGTCTGTTTCAAAAATTTCATGTATAATTTGAAACGACTTACCAGCGTAAGTCCGTCCGCGTCCAATTAACCTGAAATTTGGCATACCTGTTTAATTTGATCTTCATATGATGATAATGCAGTAAAATTATGGCAGCGGGCTCATCTGATAACGGAGAACTCCTGCACGCTAAATAGCTCGGTCTCCAAATTTTGCAGTACTACGAGTATTTGGCTGACAATATAATAACTTGTTCCAAAATTGAGATTTAGATCAATATCTATCTTACCGTTAGTAAGTCATTCTAGGTAAAAAAAAGAGGTTTCACCTGTGTGCTATAACTTGGGGTCCTCCAAAAGGGGTGTTTACAGGTATCTCAAGAGTCGGCAACGCATCAGCACCTCCTCTGGTGTTGTAGATGTCCATGGGCGACGGTGACCACTTCGCATCAGGTGGCTCGTCTGCTCGTTTGCCGTCAAATATACATAAAAAAAAGGTCCTATATACATACAAGTACCTATACCAGATTTATTTAAATAAGCTTACTCTTGACCTTAGGCTAACCCAGAGGGTAAGGCAAAGGAGTTAGAAAAAAACCAGTATTAATTACTGTTATTGGGGTAGTTTTTATGTACACATAATATAAATTAGATTTAATATACCCCTTGTGACGTGATGAACATGGATAATCCTTACTATAACTATAATCCTTACTAATATTATAAATGCGAAAGTGAGTTTGTTTGTTTGTTACGCTTTCACGCCGTAACTACTGAACTGATCATCACGAAATTTTGCATACAAGTTCTTTGGAATGCGGAGAAGGACATAGGCTACCTTTTATTCCGGGAAAAAGTACTATTCCCGAGGGATCGACATTGACGCATGCGGAGCCGCGGGTGAAAGCTAGTATAAAATAAACTTTTTTATTTCAAAATATAAAACATAATTTCTTTTCATTATTTACAACGCCGGCGTTAATGTCGATCCCTCGGGAACAGTACTTTTTCCAGGGATAAAAGGTAGCCTATGTCCTTGTACCATGTACGTAACAAACAAACAAATAAATTGGTTGAGTGGTTGAAGCGTGAATATGTATCAGACAGATAGTTTCTTTCGCATTTATAATATTAGTATAGAAACCCCATTACCTTAAGCCTTGGAGTACCTCTAAGATTATGTATCTTCAAGAGATATAATCTTAAAATATAACAAATAATCAATTATAACGATTCTACAAAACTATCGGACTGGTAAATTACATAACAAACTTTTAAACACCTGTATTTTGCATCCAAATAATTTTATACAAACATACTCATAAGATTTGCAGTTTTCTAGATTTCATATGTTACAAAATATTTACTTAAGAAGATTAACAATTTACATCAGAGGATTTTATGAATAAATAGTGGAATGAACTGACAGTAATTCTTGAGATGTAAGGCGAACAACCTCGTACAGCGATGCGAGGCATGGCACATCTCACGAGGCCGAGGCAGCCTGAGGCGACGAGTCGTGAGTTTCACCAACTATGCTCAACACAAACTCCGCGCAAATACCTCGCCGCCAGGAGGTAATCTTCATCGACACCGATATTACGCTGCAAACTGCTGGAGTATACTGAAAATCCAATAGTTTGAATAGCAAGCGAGTTATGTGCTGGGAAATTCTTTTGTTACTGCATTCCTAGCATGTTTTTCGTTTCTATATGTGTATGATTAGAAAAAAGGATTCGGACTATATATTTGATTTATGATTTACTAGCTATTGCCCGCTATGGACGAACGCCACGCCCGCCTGCGACACGAGGGTGCCCGTTTTCCATCCCCGGTCAGGTCAAGATGGAAAATTATATTTATCAGATTGGCCTGAGTCTTGGATGTTTATCTATATATGTATTTGCTTTAAAATATAGTATCGTTGGGTTAGTATCCCATAACACAAGTCTCGAACTTAATTTGGGGCTCGCTCAATCTGTGTGATTTTTCCGTATATATTTATTTAATGGTTGAAGCGTGAAATGGCGACCGACAGAGTTACCTTTGCATTTATAATATTAGTACAGAGAAGGTATACTTCTAATGCGGCAAAGGTATTGTCCAACACTGGGAAGGCCGTGGAACATTATAATAAAACGAATAAAAAAAGATTATTAAATATAATAAAATGCACCAGATTGATTTAATCTGTTTTCATCTTTTTGTTATTTAGTTACAGAAGCGTCTAAAATTATTCGACTAAAAATCTAACAATTTAAATGTCATAATTTTTTTCTTATATAATTGAAAACCAATCCGTTTGTGGGCCATTCCAATCAAAAACCAGTAACAGATAATGTAATGGTCAACGGTCACGCAAATTTAAATAATTGGTCTATCAATCGAGGAGGGAGAGGGCTATCTGATCAAACACTCGTATTAGTCGAAATAAAGCAGTCTCCTTTGAACATTTGTCCTCTTGAGCTTTTCAAATATATATATTTCCAAACTATTATATTTTTTAACGTAATTAAGGCACATAGAATACTATAAAATAGCAAAGTCTACTGACCTGTAGCAATGACAATATAATACTGTACTACGAGATTAATCCAATAATTTCAGTAATATAAGTCTAGTCCTTTGTTTTTATTACTATGGATCAGTCACCGTATATAAAGTAAATAAAAGTTTTACAATCTTTTCATTCATAAAGTTTTACGAGTCATAATCACTGCCGCAATTTGCTGTAATGCCAAAGGAACACGACCAAAACGAGCCCGAGTACAGCCAGGCCCGCAGAACACCGATCCTGTCACAAGAACTGCCTGCTCGTAATATGTTACGGTGAGCTATACGTGCGCTCTACAAGTATGTCGAGATTCCGTTGCAAGCTTGAGTGCAAGGCGCACCGCCAAATTCCTGAGGCGCGCCGCAGGGCCGGGAGCGGGGCGCGGGGGAGACAGGAAGTAGTCCGCTGCACTTGCCGACCTTAATACCGCCATCAGCAAATTGCAAACAGCAGCTGCCTGTGACAAGAAATCTCTGACATAATTCACGCCATTGGACCGCAATTGGTGCCGGAAATTGCTATGACAATCATCGCCGATGCGAGCGTTTATGTCGTGACCATGTCGTGTCGCACCAATTGCACATTTTGTCAAAAGACAAACTTTTTGACAAAGTAATTTCAAACAGAAATAAAAAATGTCACTAACGAGTTGTAGGTAATATCATTCTGAGCCGTGTCATTACAAAAAGGGTGTCTGGAACCGCTGACCCTCACTAAAGAATTAAGATCGATCCAGCAATTCAATTACAAAAAACCAGACTTGACTTTAATTTCACGGATTTTGTAATATCAAATTACGTTAGAACGCAAAAGAAATAAGTTTTCACGAGAATTTCAATTTAAAGCCAACCTAAGTGCAGATTAAAATATAAATCTGAAATCATAAGGTCGTAAAGTTGAAAGAGCATTAAAGTAATTTGCGGTGTGCATCAACACGGTTTACGTGTAGCGTTCGGGAGTAATATCTGTCGGCGCGCGGTGGTTATTAAATAGCATCTCGCGGGCCGAGTGCACTGTGACCCATATCCACTCACTGCACCGCCCGACTTATACGAGTGGACTTTATTGATTCGCAGTCTTGAGACGCTGCGCTGTCCCGCTCGCACCCGCTGAGATGCGCCAGGATGGAGAGCTCCTGTAGGCTACTTACTCAATATTCCGGAGGCGCGCTGGGACGCCTGCAGTAATACGTCGCTTAGGTAACACGCACTGAACTAAACGAGAGTTTTATGTGCGTCCGTTTTATAAATTGTATTCCGGTTTTGAAACCTTCTGTGGGATTTATCAAACCCTTCCTTTGAAAAATTGGAGCTGTTGTTACGCCCGGGTCGGGAAAAATACTTGGCAGTTATTTATTGGTCGTTACTGTTGTATGAATATGTATGCTTATACTTTAATGAGTTACATGTCTAGGGTTTTTAGATCTAGGATCTTAGGTCGCATAATGAGTTTTCTACAGAAAATAAACTTATTTTTAAAAATATACTTACCAGAAAAAAAAAAACTAAATAACATTGTCTCTATATTTTATTTATTACTACACAAAAAACCTTTACATGATGAGTTTATTTGTAAGAATGTACCAGCCGTTCCCAATTTAAATTCCACATTGCAAAATTATATACATTGGCCGATAGTATTTAAATTATAAAAGTATATCTTAAACAAGAGCGCGGAACAGCCTAATTATAATTATGCCTACGTTATTATAATCGGGCTGACTATGCTCTTTATACGCATCAGGCGATTTTTTTAAACACTTCATATTAAACTTGCTTCAAAACTTATCTTTATGCGAAATATTTCCCGTCGTACACTTAAACTACTGCAATACCTCTTAAACGTAAAGCTCTAAGTAAGCAAGTACTACTTAGCACTAAAGGCATGCGGAAATGAGGCTAGTTACTACTACTAGCTGAAACATATATTTATTAAGCCCAGTAGCAGATTGAGGTGTTTTGGCGTGGCGAAGAGCATTTAACCTACAATATGTATGTGGTATATATAAATGTAGCCCGCCGCGACTGACTTTGACGCGAATGACTTATTACGATGCATTTGGCAGTACTCAAAGATTTGGCACTACAAGACCTTACCCTTCTTTACTACATCTTACCATTTGCATTTATCAATGCATGGCGAAGGCAGTGTCCTCTACCTGTATAGGCCACATCACCAATGGTCACCCAGGAGGGATGGACCTCGGTTTTAGGCTTGTGCGTTGTCTGTCTTTGCGCAGCGCACGCTTGGAGAGCCAGCAAACTCTCATGTTGCCTGATGAGCTGCGATTGCATGCATAGACTGAAGGGCAGATCTTTAGTGAGCAGCAACTCTTATCTTTTAGCTTATGAGCCGGAAACTACGTTGCCAGAAGGGCCAATCCTAGGTACAAGTCACCCGGAACCGCCGAGTGGTCACCAGTAATCGTAGTTAATCACACTCTACGAGAGTGGGATTTCTCTAGCTATTCGGAGCCGGAGAGGATCGAAGTGCATTTGCATCTATTTTTGGCCTACTTAAGTTCTATAGTAATTACTGTTTAAATTTTCAACAATAATTTTTCCTATGAATACAAAAACGTACAAAAGTACTGACGAAATTACCAAGTAAAAGGTAAATTCGCCACTACAATCAGATATCCTTTTAAAATACATTTTGAAGATTAACAGGATTCATTTAGTTAAACAGAAGATTGAGGTGTATGTACAGAAGTGCTACGCCAAGATATTACGCTCCAAGTATAGGGCCAAGTGGTGCGAGTTCCATTAAACTTCCCGCGATAACCATCCATAACTTTATAATGACCAACAACAACTAACAACAAGCCAGCGTGATTTGTTGTCTCGCGAATTGTCCCGTGTTTTGCACGCTTTAACTGCATCACTGCACTTGAGTGCAATTTACACAGATTTTGTGGAGCACATTCTCACTAATACATCTTTTTGTGTTGTGTCGTGGTTAATTTTAATTCTTTATATATAAGGCATTACAAATGGGCCAATATAAACTACATGAAAGGTAGATTTTGAAAAATAATCAATCACGTAAGCATAAGCGTACCGGACAGGCATGACCAAGAATTAATATAAAAGAATTTGGATTACTTTTAATTTATAATACTCAATTCCTAACTACGAAATAGGAGGCGCATGGGACAATATTTTTTTGTTTGTGCCATTATGTAAATAACTATTATAGTTACATAATTTATGAATACCATACATAGTCATTTCAAAGTTCTCCAATGGGCAAAGGGAGTAAGCCGATTGTCTATTTCCTTGTATTGTGTGTGAGAGCGAATGGTCTAATCTGGCCGGTTAGAGAACAGTCCACAATTACTTACATTTACACACAGTCAACCTAAAAAGGTTTTCCAAAAAAGTCAACCTCTTAAGCACACTTTTAATTTGATATTGACACGTTAATAGCTAAGTTAAAGTTGGTAAGGCAAGTCCATTTTAAAAGTATGTATGAATTAAAAAATAATATTATCACTTATTATATCACGCGTACAATAGCGAAATATTTGACGTCACATCTGTCTGGCCATATGGATACGATGTAATGGACTCGCACAAATAATGTGACATTGCATCTTTTATATCTTAAAGTTTTTAGAACATTGAGGTATTTTTTTCACTTAACATTCATATTTTTCTTTGTGCTTTTAAAAACCCAAATAAATATATGAATGTTCTTAATATAAATCGACGCCCACTAAAACAGGTTTTCCCCCTTTAGTGAAATGAAATGAAATGACATGAAATGAAATGAAATAGAATTTTATGAAAATTTGGACATCATGTATCTCTTTCTGAACGTCATATTATTATTTTTAATATTTGCAAAATCGATAAGCTACTAGCGTTTCGAAACGACCACTGCTGAGAAGAATACGCCGAAAGAAACTCAGTCCAGTATTGGTCCCTACGTGCCTGAAGGGCTACACTTTCACATATTTATAACAAATTGAATTATTTTACATTAAGTAATCACTGATGTATATTGATTAACAATTTATTGAATATATTACTTCCATGGAGTTTTATCTGTTAAATAGTCATTAATACAATAGTAGGCATTTTTAAGTAATTGATTTTTAACAGCAGTCTTAAACTTACCTAATGACAGAGCCAATATTTCTTCAGGAATTCTATTATAGAAGCGTATACTAAGTCCCAAAAATGAATTCATTGTTTTCTGTAATCGCAAAGTTGGTGTCGCTAATTTATTTTTATTTCTCGTATTCCTGTTGTGGATATCACTATTTTTCACGTATAGATGAAGATTATTACGAACAAACATAATATTTGCAAATATGTATTGCGCGGGGAATGTCAAAATATTTATATTTTTAAACAATTCTCTAAGAGATTCTCTAGCACCTAGTTTATATATAGATCTGATAGCGCGTTTTTGACGGACGAATATGGTATTAACTTCTGCTGCGTTACCCGATAGTAATATCCCATACGACATGACACTATGAAAGTAGCTGAAATATACCAAACGCGCAGTATCAACGTCAGTCAACTGTCTTATTCTTCTAACAGCGTAAGCAGCAGAACTAAGTTTACCCGCTAAGGATGTGATATGGGCACCCCATTGAAGTCCGGAGTCAACTGTAATTCCAAGAAATACTGTTTTATCTACCAAATCTATCGATTCGTTTTCGACCACTATGCGTGTTGGTACTTTTGTAACATTCGGTAAACAAAATTTAATACACTTCGTCTTTTTAGCGTTCAACAGCAAATTGTTTGCTGTAAACCACTCTAATACTTGAGCTAATGTACTATTGACCTCGTCAAAATTGTCTGTTGTCCTATTAACAGGGAAAATAAGAGAAGTATCATCGGCAAATAGTACAGCTTTACACGTGTTAACATAGTATGGCAGATCATTAATATATATAAGAAACAACAAGGGGCCTAGTATAGAGCCCTGGGGTACGCCCATCTTAACAGATGATCCCGAGGATTGAACCCTATCAACGCTAACTTTTTGAATTCGGCTACTCAAATAAGATTTGATTAATGCAATAGATTTACCTTTAATCCCATAGTGTTCCAATTTGGACAGCAGGGTATCGTGGTCTACACAATCAAATGCTTTGGAGAGATCACAAAAAACACCAATAGCATTTTGTTTTCTCTCCCAAGCATAATATATATGTTTTAAAAGCGCAACACCCGCATCCGTAGTTGATCGACCCTTCGTAAATCCGTATTGTTCACTATGAAATAGACCATTTAGATTAAAAAAAGAAAGTAACTGATTAAAAATTAACTTTTCAAATATTTTACTTAACGCTGGCAGAATAGAAATGGGACGGTAATTTGTTGGATCATTTTTATCACCCGATTTGTACAACGGTATAACTTTACTTAATTTCATTAGATCATGAAAAGTCCCTGTATCTACACATTTATTAAAAATAGACGCTAAATAAGGAGCAATTATTTCTATAATATTACTTATGACTGATACTGAGATGTCCCACAGGTCTCCAGTTTTTTTATTATTTAAAGTCTTGAACGTATCAATGATTTTTTGAGGGGTTACATGTTCAAATATTAGAAGACTGTTACATTCCGGTATACAACTAGTTAATAACTTTTTAGATTCCACAGATGATGAAATTAAGGAGGCAGTAGTATTTACCGGAATATTTGTAAAGAAGTCTTCAAAATATTGAGTAATCTCCTCGCTAGTATAGTATAGCTAGATAGTACTGAGGACCTTATTATCTATTTTTAATTCAATTGGAATGGCGCGTTTTTTCGTTTTTCCTGTTTCTGTTTCTGTATTAATAATTTTCCACGTTGTTTTCACTTTGTCACTAGAATTTAAAATAGTCTGTCTGGTATATAAAGATTTTGCACACGCACATACCCTTTTAAAAATTTTTGAATAATTTCTAACAAATTTAACAAAATCAGGATTCTGATTATAGGCTTTCATGGCTAGTAATTCATATAATCTATTTCTACTGACGTAAATGCCTGGAGTAGCCCATTCACTAAACCTTTTACGATTACGTTTAATGTTTGTTTTAATTTTAAACGTATTGTTAAATTCCGATTCAATAACATTAAACATTTTGTTATACAGTATATCTGGATCATCCTTAGTTTCCTCAATAAGGGGCATTATTTTTGATAAATTATCTTTAAAAACTTTGATTTTGTCTTTTTTAATAGATCTAAAGGTGATGTGTTGTAAATCTACTTCGACGTGGTTTGCGAATTGTACGAACTGACTAAAGTGATCAGAGGTAAGGTTTTTAATAATAACTTTGTCAACATAGTGCAATTACAGAAAACATTATCTATGCACGTTGCAGAATTACCTTGAACTCTGGTTGGCTCCAAAAATAAATTAAATAAATCAAAAGACTTAAATTAATTTAAAAATCTTACACTTTCAGTAGTAGTTACTAGTAAGTCTACATTAAAGTCGCCACAAACTATGACGTTTTTACGACTACAGCATAATTTCCTTAAAACATCTTCAATCACAAGTTCTAATGTATTATAATCTGAATCAGGTGGACTGTATACACATACTATAATAGAATTCTCTAACTCGATACATGCTAATTCGACACTACACTCTATAGAAAGACTTACAATATCCTTACGTTCTTTGTATTTTAAGTCATTTTACGTTAGAATTAAACTGCCTCCTTTCTCTTTTGTCCTTCTGGTATATGAGCTAGCCCTAGAGTAGTTTTCAATATTAAATTGTAGTTGATGTGACTGCATAAAATGTTCAGTTAGACAAACTACATGTAAATCTTTACTATTTATAAATAACTCTAATTCTAATAATTTGCTAGTCAGGCCTTGGATATTCTGGTGAATAATATTTAATTCTTTGGCTTTGACTGTTGTCTTATTTCTTAGTTTAAATTACACTTACTATTATTAACTACTACATTTTTAGAAATACAGTTTTCTATGTCAAAAGTTAGTCTTTACGGAGTATGCGAACTAATAGACGGACGATATTATACGATTATTAGCTGCGTGGGTTTAGTTCAGCCAATAAATTCGTTTTGCAAAAATTTACGACTGTTTACTTTGGGATAAGTTGTCTAACTTCTTAATCTTTGCCCCTTGACCTTAATAATCCAAGAACATTTTTTCATGGATTAACAGTGCTAACATGCTAGGGAGGTCAGTTCTACACGCAATACCCATAATTGAAGTCGCCCTGGCGGAAAAATGACTCAATTTAGCCCTACGCGTACTGATCGATGATGTAAGGTGTCATACAAGCCGGTGTCGACCCTAAGGACGGTTAAGTCATTGTTTAAAAAAAATAGATTTTTTTTATTAAGATCTACTTTTACATTGGTTGCTGGTTATCCTACGGGACGCTACAATTTTCTCGAAAATTCGCTTATAAAACATTATGTAGATACATGATAAAAAAAAATATATTTAATTTTAAATCGATCCATGAATTAGATCGCTGTTTGATAATCCTACTAATTTCTAACATGTTTTTGTGTAAAACATAGTCTTTATCAACTTTAGATCCTTAAGGCTATCGTAAACTTATATTTTATACATTCGTGCCTACGATCATAAATTTTAAAAAATGTGGCGTCTCTCTGAATTATACTTATATGCCTTCGATATTAAATATGGAAGATAAATTTTGTCTGTGATTTGGATCACTCAAATCACGAATATATTATTACGATGTATTGTATATATTTCTATTGAAAAGGTATTTGAATGAATTTGAAAAATGGCAAACTGTCTGTCTACACATCAGCTTATTTAAGTACCCATGCATGAATTTATATTTTTATTTATACTTTTTCCTTCCCAACATTAGTATGACCGCTGCAATGAATAATACATATAGATATACATTTAGATATATATATAGGGAGCAACTATATTTAATAATCATCATCATCAATTTAACTTTCTGGTGTAATCATGTAAATGATATTTGCGAATAAGATAAAACTAAAGTTTAATTAGTCGCCTATAATCATTCTATACACTAGCAACGCGACGCGCTTATGCTTCGCTAGGTAGGAGTAATATTTCTCTAATTTTTTGAAGTTATGCGTAACATAACTTCAAAAAATTAATTAATTAAATTCATGTCGGAATTGAATTAATTATTTTTTTGAAGTTTTTGTAATTCAGTTCTTGATTTTTATCTGAAGCGTTAGCATTATATTGTCTTTGTCCAAAGTAATGACCTTTATAAAGCGCGTGAGGTACTTTTAGAGCTATTCTTAAATGTCAAAATCTGTTATTTTAATTTACTTACAAGTAGTCTCAAATAACTCTGATCCATGGGTATATTCTATATTCAAAAAGATCCCAATGAATTCAAATACACCCTTTATGTAACTACTATCTAAGTAATTAATTATTTATTTTTTATCAAAATGTCTAGTCTTCACCTTGTGCCAGACAGGGTCACTATGAAAAAACGTAAACATTTCTTACATTTTGTGGGAAATTGTAAGGATTGAGTACATACAACGTAGGAAGCCCTTGAAGTGCGGCGGGGAGCACGCGCGGCGTGGGCGCTACGGCGAAGACTGAAGGACGGGGTCGATGACCTACCACAACGAGATATTTATGCCTCATTCACATTGGCCAAATTTAATAGGCGAGTCAATAAGCAAATTATCAATTCATTCGAAAGAGCAAGTTCGAGCAAAGAGGATAAAAATGTGAAACAAAGATAGTAAAAATAGGCAGAATAACTTAGGAAGTCAAGCTAAATAAACTAGAAGCGTTATGAAATAAAGCTAGCATGGTGTTATGGAATTAACCGACCTGTAAACTGTGATAATTATTTTGCGTCATTAACCAGATTATGGAATTAGAACGTGCCAATTTTGCATGCACAATTAGTTGATAAATAAATTTACAGACCATAGTTTATGTTTTCTTTTAAAGTAGCACCCAGACCTCAACTTGCCTAGCTCCTGAAATATAAACGGCCTTACGACGTCGGATCGACTCTTACGAGTATTATTTTAAGTTATAGTAATCGCGTTATTAATTACTTTATACGTGCCACTTTTATTCCAGTTATCTCATTTACTAACAACTAAGTTCATAGATCGTAGCTTAACTACTTAAGTATATTATCCAGCCATAGCATTTTTATCTTTTAAAAGTAGCGTGCTGTCCTCAACTCGCCCAGCGACTCCTGAAAGTCCTGAAATATGAACCTCAAAGCGACCGCGGATCTGCTCTAATAATTTGAAGCCATAGTAATCACAGTATTAATTAGTTTCTACGTGCTTTTTTCCAGTAACTAACAACTAATTTACAGATCGTAGTTTATACAATTAGGTATAATACTGACCAGCTACAGTTTTATAAATCTTAAAAGCAGCGTGCTGTCCTCGATTCGGTCAATCGGCTCCTGAAATATGAACCTTGGCGACCGAGGATCCGCTGTAACGATTTTAAGCCCTGTAATCACAGTATTATTAAATTTCTACGTGCCTTTTTCAGTTACTAACAACTAAGTTCACAAATCGTTCACATTCACGTTTGGTTAATATGACTAATTATAGTAATGTTGTATCATAGTTTATAGATATGTAATTCAATTTAAATTATATGACTTTTTTATATTAGTATACCAGTATTGGTAAAACATGCAGAACTATTTTGCATTATGTATTTTATAATGCACCATGTTTTATGCAAATAAATATTCTTATTCTCTTTCTGATTCTGATCGTAGTTTTTACTACGTAAGTATAATATTCACCGGCCACAGTTTTATTAATCTTTTAAAAGCAGCGTGCCGTCCTCGTCTCGCTCAATCGGCTCCTGAAATATGAACCGTGGCGACCGCGGAGCCGCTCTAATAAATGTTAAGCCACGGTAATCGCGTTATTGTTTCGTTTCTACGTGCCTTCGTTATTCCGTTTACCGATAAATTGAGTTTTTCCTCGCGGATAGCTTTTCAAAGTAGGTACAAATATATCCTGTCCAGTAATTGAAATTTCTCCGCTCAGTCAACTACTAAAATAAGATTAAGCCGTTTTATAAACATCTGTATAAATTACTGGAAAGAATAAATAAAGAGATGGTTACTTTTTACATACTTATTTTTGTTTGTATGTCTATATGTCGCTTTTTACTTTCTTAAATGAATAATTATAATAATAATCAACCATTATTGTTATCCCCAGTGTATTCAACCTGTCCTAGGTTCTTTGCTATTTCGTTTTATAATACTTTCTACTTTTTAAAATACTTACTGCCGAATATTCAAAAGTTGCGGAAATAGTTAATCCTTCTTATTAGTTAATCAATGTTGAAGTGTATGACTTGAGCATTGATTAACTGTGAAGAAGAGATTAACTATATAAGCAACCTTTGAGTATTCGGCCATTAGTCCTACAACCATATAAATTATGATGATGATAATATAAATTAGCTTTTATAAATTAAAAAATAGCCGTCTCGAGGCTCCGAGGCATCTCACTATATGTATATATATCAGATAAGAAAAAATAATGAATGAAAAAACCTATTGCTATCTCATATGTTCCTTGGTACTGCTACTTTTAATAATTGCAGAGGAAAAAATAACTTGCTAATAAATGAAATATTTCGTTGGCTTGACTGACAACACAAGTACAATCGCCTCCACATCCATGCAAAAACAATATGAGTCACAGCTTTCACAAACTACGAATGCAGTTTAAAACTAAAACACAAAGGAATCTGTTCGACAAGAAGATTGAAAAACTTACATGATAGCTCTGCGGATCCAGTGCTGCTCTCATAAAAGTTATATTAATCGCTTTACGCGAGTTTGACTTGTAAAGTTCATATTAATTGAACGCTAGTTGGACGGAGGTAATAGGATTATGGCCAGCGAGCGCGGGCAGCCAGCGCTGTCGTGCCGGCGGGTCAATTTTAGCATATGATTTTATCAATCTCGTTATTTTTTACTAGGTACCTAATTCAACTAGTAAATGGCTAGAAGTATCAGTGATTCTTAGAAATCCTGGTTACCTGTTATTGACCCGGTCTAACCTATGTATTTTTTTATGAATTAAAGATATTATCTAGATACATTCAACTTCTTGTTGATACTAATACGAATGGAAAAAAAACCGGCCAAGTGTGAGTCGAACTCGCGCACCAAGGGTTCCGTACCATTATCTATAGTAAGTTCTATATTAAGTTTAAAATTATTAAAAATATTTTTATTATATGATATAGGTAAAAATTTATGCTTTTCGCAATTTTTCCTTTATCTGTGCTATAAGACGTTGCATTGTACCAAATTTCAAAATTCTGAGTTCACGGGAGGTACCCTATAGGTTTTGATTCCTTTGCGAATGTCGAAAATTTGCGGCATAAACGTCTATATCTTTTGATTGCGTTGGCTTAGAAGTTTGATTTTTTCACAGTTCCAAGAAACAGTAGACCTGAGTATTCGATATAAATTTCACCTTGATACTTCCACGCGTTCCTGAATAAAAGGTCTTGACAGACAGACAGACGGACAACAAAGTGATCCTATAAGGGTTCCGTTTTTTTCCTTTTAAGGTCTATCTATAATTTAAGAACTGTGTTCTTGTCGGTGGAGTACTCTCCATATCTCTCGGTTCTCAGCAATTCTTTTCACCTCTCCATATGACACAACTCCAGCCTTTTCCTTTATCTCATCCAAATTCCTTTCCCTCTCCTTGTCTCAATTTTTCCCTCTATAATATTTTTCATAAATTGATCGTGCCGTATAAGGTGACCAAACATCCTTCCTCTTTTCATTCCAATCGTCTTCAGTAGTTTTCGTTTCTCATTTACTTGTCCCAACACTTCTTCCTTCGTCTTTTTCTGTGTCCAACTAATACACTCCATACGTCTCCAGCACCACATCTCGAAAGCTTCCAAGCGTTCTCTGTCCTTTTTAGTTAATTTGTCCATGTTTCACTACCGTGCGATACTCCAGATGTATGTCTTTATGAGGCGTTTCTTTAGACACCGTCTCATTTTTGAGTGAAAGATATGTTTCTTGTTATTATAAGCTCTTTTGGCCATGGATATTCTGGCAATGATATCTGATTTACAATAACACTTCCCAAATAATTAAATTTATTTACTTCTTCTATTTTAATACCGTTAAGTGTGATCTGGTCTGTTATTACTTTAGACTTAGTGTCATGGTTGTTTCTGCTTATTTTTAATATCTTTGTTTTATTTACGTTAATTTTTAAACCAATTTCCTGAAAATTACTATCCATATATGCAAGCATTTGTTCCAATTGTAATTTATTTTCGGCCATAACTGCTATGTCATCTGCGTATCTGATGAAATAAATTGTTTGCCCATTAAATTTTACTCCACCTAATTCCGATTCCTTAAATTTCCAGATAACATTTTCTATAAACATATTGAATATTGTTGGTGATAAAGGGCACCCTTGTCTAACTCCCTGTTGAATTTTAGCGGTCTTTCTTTCATTTCCTCATTCTATTGTTGTTTGTTGGTTTTTGTATAGTTCGTATATTATTTTTCTATTCTATATCTATTCCATTTCTTCTTAGTGTATTCATCATTTCTCTCCAATGAACTTTATCAAAAGCTTTCTCTAAATCAACAAATCCTACGTATGTATCCAAGCCTAAATCGATCCTTCTATTGCCTATGAGTCTTAGCGCCAGAATAGCTTCACGCGTTCCTTTTCCTGTCCTAAATCCATATTGGTCCTCACTAATACATCTTTCTGCGATTGGCCTTATTCTATTGAATATAATTTGGATTAGAATTTTAGAAGCGTGAGAAATTAAGCTAATAGTCCTATATTCTTCACATCTGAGCGTGTTTGGTTTCTTAGGTAAAGTAATTGTTTTGGTGATTTGAAAATCTTTTGGTAAATATCCGGTGGTATACATTTGCTGTGTCAGCTCGAAAATTTCGTCGAATATAGGATCACAAACTGCATACTTAATGAGTTCTATACTTAAGTTATCCTGACCTGCTGCCTTTCCCGTCTTTAAACTACTTAATGCCTTGTCAAATTCTTCTCGTAGTGTAGGTGGTCCTAAACTATCCTTGTCAACTAAATTTTCTTTCTCAATGTCATCATCCTTAAGACCATCACCTTCATATAGTTTTTCAATATATATTTTCCAGCGTTCTATGTCTTTTTCTCTTAACAATATTTTACCACTTTCATCGGAGACAACAGTGCTTTTAGATTTATGTTTCATTTCAATTTTCTTTATTTTATTGTAAGCCATATCTATTTTTCCTTGAGTAAAGTATTTTTCTAAATTTATGCATTCTTGTTCTATTTCATTTTCTTTAGCTTTTCTACATTGGAGTGTTATTTTATTAGTCAGAATCTTATATTGTTTTATGCTATTTTCATCTCTTTTATTCCTATATTTTCGTCTTTCTATCATTAGATTAGTTATATCTTCTGTTAACCATTTCTTTCTGGGGACAATTTTTGTATTTCCTTTTAAGGTACGGAACCCTAAAAAATGGGGAACCTCATGAAAGACCATATTTTACTAGGTATAATTATAGGTACCTCACAAGTCTGTCTCACCCGTAAGGGATCCTATATTAGTGCCAAACCTTTTCATGAATATTATACGATATTCGTTCGCTCGCAGCTAATGGCAAATAGGTATGCATTATTAGTTAGAGACAGTGACTCGCACTCACCCACGTCGCGTAATTAAAATTAAACTGTTTATCTTGCAAGTTTGATGTTATGCTTTACGGCTATTTCACATACCGTTAGCTCTACTTTGAGTTTAATTATTTTAAGCTATTTAACATTACAGAGATAAATGGTGTGTGTGTGTGTTTTATTTTTTTTGTATGTATTTATTTTTTATACTTATCTAATAGTGAACAATCGTTACTAAACCTAGCTATTTGCGAACGAATATTTTAACATCTTCTACTCTCTACACCATCAACGTAAATTAAATGTTATTTTAATCTGGTTTAAATGCCTTTCAAATTTTTTTATTGCCATAACGCTAAAAGTGTACAGTTGCGTAGGTATTCCTTTAAAAATCAATAGACTTTGGTTTACTTATGTAATTAGAACAGTAAGCTCATACGAGTAAATTGCAATGCAAACTTAGGCAAGGCTCGTGTCGGGCTCGATCTCCAGGTCAATATGGAAATGGTACTTGTCAGTTTGTCCACTTTTTTTTAATGATACTCGTAAATATATTTTGGAACTTGTCATGGGAAAATTATATGTCGTGTGGCATAGCCATGTTAACGTTAATTTGAAATTAACAAGAGAGATATTTTATTTAAAGCTAGTTTGACCGTTTGAACGCCAAATGGAAAACTGTTTGAATGTCATACTAATTTGGGCAACTTAAGAAGTCATTGGCGAGTCAAGGCAGTTTTCGATGAATGCCTAAATGTGTCCACGACGTTCAAATGGTTAAAGCGTGGAAATAATTCCTCAACTTAGCGTCAATGACACTGACGCGAATAATATTATGTTGAGATGGAGTTGATAACAGCTGCTGACAGTGGCGCTTGAGATATCCATTTTTCATTCGAATTAGGAAGGTGCATCAGCTGAGGAAAATATGGATAACATTTTATTAAGTAATGAAATGAGCGCTGCAAAAATTTCCGTTACACGGATATCTACCAGGTTTGCTTTTGTATATCTTCCACAATAAGTATGTGTCCATTATTTTTTTATTCAGTTAAAAAACCTTCTTTATGAAGGCGAAGAATACTAATGGAAACTGTGAACAGTAGATACCCCCTATAATTACTATTTATGTTTACGTGTTAAAGATTTTATAAACCAAATGATAAACAACATTGCAAGTTCATTGCCATTTTTAATTTCCGCTAGTGTTCATAGCAAGCTCATATAATGTTATTGATGAACGAAGTAATTTATTAGTTCATAAATATATGAACAACATTCTATGCGAATTTTCACAATTATCGGAATAGCGTTGGATTGATGAACGAAAAATTAACTAAGATCATAAACAGTACCTGACATTGCAATTATTAAATTGTTAAAATATCATATTTTATACATCATCTATACTCGTAAATATGATCTTTCTGCTTTTGAATTAGATTTTTTTTGAGTGTATGTTATGTTTGTATGCGTAATAAATACATATTTTTTAATAAAAGTTAATCTTCTAAATTGGTGGGGCAAGGTTTCATAAAAATATAAGTTTATTTGTTTTATTCTGAAAAAAATACGTGCTGAAAAGAAATTCATTTCTTTTTTATGTTATAACAAACAGTTTCACTCACGTATCGTTAGTCGGTATCGCCGACAAGTTTCAGCCATCTTTAGGTCGAGTGTCAAGGATGTCGCGACACGGCAGTTCCTCGAGCACTGAGGTTCGCCGCCCGCGCCACCCGTCACTCCGCGCGAAGCGCTCGCGCCGATGCGTTGATTAGGGGGTCCGACGCCCCCGAAGATGTTGTGGCTGGTTCTACTCCGTCATCATCTATTTCTGGCGGCTGTGGCACACTTGTATGCACAGAACTGACCGTGTCGACGTCTCGTAACGGGGTGTCATTGTTGTTTTGGCATGTTTGAAGAATTGGCTGAAACTTGTCGGCGATACCGACTAACGATACGTGAGTGAAACCGTATGTCTCGCGTAACTTTTAATATTATTATGACTTATATTCTTATTTACAAATATATAAAGAGCTAGGTTGAGTTTCCCCTACACTAAACAAAGTGCACATTTCACGGCAGTTAATCCAAATTGAAATAGCCTCTAAACCGTCGAAGGCAGATAAATGTATGGGGTTCTGGTATAAATTTACGCGGACACAGCGGTCAGGAAACTAATCCACGCAACTTGTCCCTACTGCCTGCCAATTGCACCTTCTTTCCGCAAACTTATTATAGCACAGCTTATTGCTACTTCTTATCAAGTTATCGCGCGATAATCATTGACGCGCATTATATTGTATCAATTAAAATTGCGTCGCGTCTTTGTAAATTCAGCACCTTGGTACCTAAATTCGGTATTAAAAATTAAAAATATTTAAATGAAATACTGAAATTCGGCGCAGCCACTAATAATAATAGTGTATCAATGCAAATATTTAGCAGCAGGAGCAGCAATCCTCAAAAGGCATAAATATGTAAATATCAGAGGTAAATGTATTGGTATTGTATTGGTCTAAGCTTTTTAGCCAAGAAACTAAAAAGCTTATGCGCTGATGGACCCCACGGGCCTAATGTTTCTTCCCCAAAAGCTGAAATATACAGCGTGTAACCTCTGACGTTTCCGGGAAAGGTGACTCAGCCCGTCAAAATGAACAACTTTTCTTATGGGACCAATGCTGGGAACTCAATATATAATTTTACATTTTTATACAAAAGTGTTCGGCCCGCCCGGCAAATAATATTAAATGTCAAAAAAAAATAATTCCGAGCATTCGATTCCCATAGGAAAATTTGTTAATATTGAAGGACTGAGTCACCCCTTCAAGGGAACGTCGGAGGTATGTTACACGCTGTATATTCTATATATACAACGTATAGCCTTTTGGGGTAGAAACATTAGGCCCGTGGGGTCCATCAACGCATAAGCTTTTTAGTTTCTTGGCTAAAAAGCTTGGACCAAACAGCTAAAAAGTAGCATTGCCAAGCAAGCTTGCCATTGAACTCAGCAAGCAATTCTACCAGGCTCTTGGGCACGATGTAAAGAGGCGAGCATCTGGATGGATTGTACGATTTGTAAATACTCGTATATATTTTTAGTTTATTTATATAGGAACAATGCTGTCCCGTCTAGGTAAATAATTTTTCCTACAGATTTCTTCATATGCCTCTTACCTTCACGTTTACTTGTTACAAAATATCTAATACTAATTGTATGTACGTCCATCATATTTCAGAAATTCATTTTTTTTCTTTTATTTTTATTACCGGAATTAATCGAAATGCAACCCAAAATGATATCATCACTCCCCATAATCGCTCGCTTCCAGGAAAGAAGGTCGAAGCTTAACGATAACTAAGTTATTTAAAATGGCATTTCACGGCTTTGCAAATGCAAAGAGACGGAATCATAGCAAATTCAGTGAGTTTATCAAGCCGTTTTATCTGTCGTTTATTCCCTCGCAACCCCGCTGAAGCAACATCGACTGAGACCTGAATTCTCTTCCCTCCCTTTCATGTTATATGACAAGTGATAAAGATGGAATTCTCAAGAGCAAATTGGCTTTTTCGCAAAGTTTATGGTGGCTACAAACTTCATATACGCTGAGTACGTTCTACAAGTCATGACAGGCGTTCTTCCATCGTAGCTTATTTTATGTCTGAGTGGATGTTGAAGAAATACTTTGGGACCTTTATGCCATCTTCGTCGCTAAATGTTATTTTTAAATACCTACTTGAACATTTTTAACTCTCACGCGTACGTTATAAGGTTTGATGTTATTCAACCATACACTATAAAGAAGACAATTTTTATCAATAATTTGATGGATCGACAGACATAGACAATGAGATGGTAACTGATGGTTGATGTAATCGATGTAGAGAGACATTCTGCCGCTTGGGGGTATTTGGTTCAAACCCGCGTTTTTTATAGTAAAGATCACAGTATTGGTGTAACCTAAGTATTAAAAGTCTATACGTCTTCGCCGGAATACACACATTCTTTCCATCCTTTATAATCTATGTATTTTTGCTAGTATATAAGTATGTATATGTGGTATAATTAAAGTTAAGTAAACCCCGTCCAGTAATGTGTTGATTTATTCTCCATGCATCGGTTGTCTGGAAGAAATCGCTTTTAGCGATAAGACCGCCCATTGTGCATTTTAATCTTTTATTTGTATTCTATTTTATAGCTCATTCTTTGGTGTACAATAAAGAGTTAATTCATTCATTAAAAGGGTACTGAAAAGCGCGGTAAATTAATTTATAGAAAGTATTTTCATACATTGTGTAATCATAATCAACATACTTATACCGCGTGATTTTGAACCCCTGTAATCAGAAACCCTTATAAAATGTAGAATTGCAAGTAAACAAGCTGAACATCGAAAAAAGATAAGGCTTCCCATGTATTTAGAATTTCCATGGAACGTCAAATTTTTTGTTACTTTTTTCTTGCAATTCTGTATTCCATTAGGGATTCTGATTCCAAGATTTTAATATAGTTCAGGTTCAGGGGTTCAAAATCATGCTGTATTTATCACTTTTGACAAGTACAGTAGAGACATTATGATGCACAAGGAAATACAAGTAACAAGCAATAGGAGTTGCGAGCTTTAGGGAAAGGCAGAGAGAGGCGAAACTTAGCGCCACAATAGGTTAAAAAATCGAGGGCTTTGCCGCTGTCGCGAAAAACGCGGGCTTTCGCACTTAATGAAACTGTAGCAGGAATGCCGCATTACTGAGCATCTCGTAGTTATGTTAATGGCGATTTGGGAACTTAATGCTTTGGCGTAAATAACGCCGGGAAATTAGTACTTATTCTTAGCTCAAATTTTAGAAAAGAAATGAAGCAAGTTACGTTCGTCGTGGTTTTTAACCCTTTGTTACCTACATCTCGTTTTTTTTTAGTATAATCAAGGTCATTGCGTGTTTGCCGAATACTCAAAGGTTGCTTGAATAGTTAATCCCTTCTTAACAGTTAATCAATGTTTCAACCTATGACTTGAGCATTGATTGACTGTTGAGAAGAGATTTTGCCTTTGAGTAGTCGGCCGTTACGCCCTAACACTCAAAACTATTTTAAGAGCATCTTAACTTAAATCATTTACAAATCTCCTTCTATCACAGTCAAGACAATTATACACAAAGACAACAAACACAAAGACAGCACCAGATTTTAAGATGTCATTATTTAAGATTTTTTAATTCGTAACTACCACGTACTCGACTGATATGTATATTAGTAGATAGTACCTACCTAACACTCTGTTTTAACTCTGATTGGTCTGTGGCGGGCGGCACGCCCTAAAGTCAGCAGTCTTTTTCAAAAGGACTCAGTTTGCTTACATTTATGTCTAAATACCTTTTTTAACTGCTTTATTTTTATAATATAATTATATTAAATAGATATAAAATATAGTATACTAGATTTTGCCCGCGGCTCCGCCCGCGTCAATGTCGATCCCTCGGGAATAGTCCTTTTTCCTGGGATAAAAGATAGCCTATGTCCTTCTCCGCACTCCAGAGAACTTGTATGCTAAATTTCATGATGATCGGTTCAGTAGTTACGGCGTGAAAGCGTAACAAACAAACAAAAAAACTCACTTTCGCATTTATAATATTAGTAAGGATAAGGATTATATTACAAATAGCTCAGCCCATTTAATTGATATCCACTATAACCATTATTCGCAAAGGACTTTCAGAAGCCGACAATATGTAGGGGAAGGGGTGGGAGGGCATAGAGGAAATTAACTTTAAAATTTATAAATATACATTAAAGTACTTTCTATAAAAACATTTGTTGCCCACTTTTTTTTAAATGCACTCAATATTCCACTTTGCCCTTAGACACCGACACTAAATACCGAACGCCAGAGGGTCTTGATATAGTTATTGTGACTTTCCACTTTGGCCACTCATTCCATTATGTATTTATTCTTAAGCGACCACAATCTCTCAAACTTTTCCCATTTATAATAACACTAACAGCCCGCTCCGGCTTTGCATGGTTAGATATAGGTATTTATCAAGGATAATGTAGGATTCTAATGGTGAGGGTATTTTTCAAATCGGTCTTGTAATTTTGGAGTCTATCCAATCCAAAACAAACAAACAATCAAACCTTTCTTTATTATATTCAGTCTCCTCTTTATAAGTTCAGTGGTTCCCAAAAAGATCCAGGTGGACCCCTTGTTGTTAGGAATAAAAACTGGACTTTACAAGTTGTAAGTGGGGTCATTCCTTATCGAAAAAAGAGTTTGTCATTCATTTGCTTCCAACATTTTAACAAAAAAGTTACAGATTGAACATGACAGTACGGGGTTTGCTGTTTTTCCTTATAATAGACTAGCTGTTGCCCGCGGCTCCGCCCGCGTTAATGTCGTTCCCTTGGGAACAGTAGAAATGATAAAAATTCCATACAAACCCCTGCCCCTTTGCTTTTTCCCCTTAAGGGGGAATTTAATACATTTCACCTGCATAGATCTTTAGCCCTTAAGGAGGGGATTTTGCCCATTTCACCTACACAGATATTTTTTTTATTGTAATGGAGAACTTCTTATTGTCATATTTCTAAGTAAATAAAAAAAATCCATACAAACTTTACCCTACCTATTCTACCCCTTCAAGGGGAAATTTCGACAATTTTAACTACACAGATCTTTTTAATTGTAATGTAAACATATATAATTATTTTTATACTTCTATGTCCAGAAATGAGAAAATTACCATACAATCCCCCCCCCCCCCTTTATCCCTTAAGGGGGAAATTTTGTACATTTCACCTACACAGATCTTTTTTAATTGTAACCTAGAACGTATATACTTATTTTCATACCTCTAAGTCTAGAAATGGAAAAATTCCATACAAACTTTACCCCCTATTTACCCCTTCAAGGGAGAATGTTGTCTGGTTCACCTAAACAGATCTTTTTTAATTTTAATTGAGAACTTGCGTACCTACTTTCAAACTTCTAAGTCCAGAAATGAGAAAATTCCATAAAATTTCAACCCCTTTGATTTTCTAAAAATCCTTTCTTAGTGCTCATTTACATCATAAAAAGAATCCCTGTGCCAAATTTCAAGTTTCTGCGCACAGTAGTTTCGTCTGTGCGTTGATATATAAGTCAGGTTTGCCTTTGGCTCGCAGCTCCGCCCGCATAAGTGTCGATTTCTCAGGAACAGTAGAATTATTAGTTGAACCCGGAATACATTAGTTCATGACTTTCAATGAAACACCTTAATATTGAATTTCAATTGAATAACTTCAAAAACGGAAAGTTTCATACTAACTTTGCATCCTCGTTATATCCCCTTAAGGGATGATTTTTGAGAAAAATATTTTACTCGTGTTTCATGCCTTTCAGTAAAGAACCTTCATGCTGAATTTCATTCGACTAACTTCAAAAATGGCAAAGTTTCATGCTTACTATGCACCCCTATTTTACCCCCTTAAGGGATGATTTTTGAGTAAAATATTTTACTCGTGTTTCATACCTTTCAGTAAAGAACCTTCATGCTGAATTTCATTAAAATAACTTCAAAAACAACAAAGTTTCATACTAACTTTGCAACCCGTTTTTCCCCCTAAGGAAAAGATGAATTTCCAAAAATCCTTTCTTAATGCTCCCCTACGTTATAAAAGGAACCCATGTGCAAAATTTCAAGTTCCTAACCCTTATAGTTTAGGCCCTGCGTTGATATGTCAATCAGTCAGCTTCTCCTTTTTTTTTAGTATGGATTACTATGGATAGTATGGATAGGTATAATGCTGTTGTATAATGATGATGAATTGACTTTGGATTTTAATTTTCTTATGTCACTTATTATTTTATTTTATTTTTGCTATATGTTTGCAGGCAAACTCATGCCTTGAGTTCATTCAAATGACGATAACTTTTTTTTTAATGTACCGATTTTGATGAAACAAACTTTAAATATTAAACTGAGTTAAAACGAAGCAATTGGTGAAAGTTTGAAGTAAATCGGTTCAGTATTTTCGGAGATAATCGTGATCATACATACAGACAGACAGACAGACAGACAGACAAGAAATTCCAAAAAAAATTTTTTGCTTTCTATTATTCTTTTTAAGTGTCCCTCTATCCATTTCAGTCAAAAATTCGAAATGTACAGACAAAATAATTTTACTGTTTTATTATATGTATAGATAATTTACTGTCAATCCATTAAGAAAATCGCTCCCATTTCTTCGAGTCTTTTTGTTTTATCGATATGCAATGTTGAAAAAAAATATTCTTTTAAGTTATCATATTATTTTAATAAATAGAACTCAAGAAAATATGCATATTTTCATGTTTACTATACTCTGAATTTAGGTTTGGAGCGCGCGCGCGATGCTAATTTCCATCGTTAGATATAAACTTTACATTTTATGACTTTTTATATGGTACAAATGTACCAGTAAAATTTTGAAAGTGGCCTAGGAGAAAAAAAAATTGGAACCCTAGTGTAGATGTATAAAATTTAAAAGACTGATATCGGGCGAATAGTGCTTTTATGAGTAAAGCTTTGGAACAAGCTTCCAACGGTCCAGCCTAGAGGCGGCGGGGCGTGTCCACTCGCCACAAATTTTAGTTCTTACTGAAATTTTTTAACAAATAATCAGAATCGACTTAAATGGGAGGCTGGAAAATATGCTGGTCAAATAATTATCCATGATTACTGTCAAGCTTATTCGTCACCAAATACGCGAATATACCTTTTCATGTATTTTAGTCGCAAACACAAGCGTCGATTTTTATAATGCTTAGACATAGCTTAAGTATGACGGGGCATAAATTAAAACTAAAGTACCTACAGTTAGACACACTGATAAGAACACACAATCAGGTTCGTAAAATAAAATATAATAAAAACTTATCCATTGTATGATCAAAGACGATTTGAATATGCATAAACACGTGTCTGGAACTTACAAACATAAATACACTACACTCTTGGCATATGATCCGTTATTGCAAAGGATCTTATAATCGAAATGATATCCATGGTTTTAAGTGAACATTCCCTGCCGGCGTAGTTCGGCGACCGTCGGGCGGCGTCGGCGGGCGTCGGGAGTGCAAGTTTTAATTACTTCACCCCCACTTCGCTAGTTCTCCGATGGTCTACTACGTCTCAAACTAAAAACAAACATTTATAAACTGTTTTCAGACTCTTTTGTGAACTTGCTTGATTCTTAATAAGCTTTGTTTAAGTACCTTTGATACTTTAAACTTAATTTGTATTCTGTATAATACCTCAGAGTATTTCCTAACTGTTACATTTATCAGCTGGGTCTGCATAAAATAAGCTCTTCGACTATTTTTAACACTCTAGTCTCCGCGCATTAAATTTGAGCTTCAAATGTGAACATTTTTCAAAAAGTGGGAACAAAAAGATTCAATTATTTATTCAGTAAATAGGCCTTTTCAGGCACTTTTTCATGTCAATACGTGATACGTACTTACTCATTAATCACACTCTAGCACTTTGTCTCGATTTGGGTGCCGCTGGAGATAAATACTTTTAAATACATATAAATAAAATATATACATATAAATAGGAATCTTAAGAGTCAGCAACGCATCAGTACGTCCTTTGGTGTTGCAGATGTCCATGGGCGACGGTGACCACTCTCCATCAGGTGGCTCGTCTGATCGCTTGCCGACACAATACATAAAAAATAATTAAAAGGGTTATTAATTCAGCTCTTTATATGTTTTGACTAACCGCTATAACTACCTAGTGTTAGTTTTTCTTCTTAATATAATGATGAAGGAAAATGTTCGAATAAATATGGCAAGGCTCGTTGTCTAAATCATTTAAGTCTAATACCATTTAAATTGGGATAGCAATGGCTCAGGTACCTAGCTAAACATATAATCTTAGGTCGACTGGGTGAGGCAATCGTCTGAATGTCGTTTCGTTCACGCAACCCGGCCATTATCCGGGCAAGATGAAAGGGTTGCCTGAACCTCGCCTGAACCACAAACTAAAGAGAATGCAGAAATCATGAACAAATATGTGTCTGACAGAACTTTTTCGCCATTGAGTCAGACATATTCGATACATACATACATAGTATCACGTCTTTTTCCCTTGCGGGGTAAACAGAGCTCAGGTATTTAAGATCTAAAAGCCACGTTTAGCATGTTGGTGGGCGTTAGTTATTATATTATATGTATGTTAGTCTGTAAGGTATATATTATATGGGCCATATTTTGTAAAAAATCGTTGCCTGAAATAATTGATTATTTATTTATTTATGTATGTCTGTTTACCATTTTTCGAAGTAAACGTATAAAGTACCTATGGTTTTCATAAAGTACATTTAAATCTAAAGCACTATGATTTTTGCTACTTGCCATAGCCTACAATCGGTTAAGCGGCCCTGTCTACCCTCTGTATTTTGTGGCTAAACACCACGCCGCAAGGTCACCTGCACCGCCTTATCTCACCTCTGCGTCTTTCAAACCTCCTCAAACGAAACGAGGTTACATTGTAGCAAATGTTGCAAGTTAATTTCATGTTGCCGTAAGGTATGATAAGATCTTTAACCTAGATTTGTATATTTTAAACCCTACAGACAAATTGCTTGGTTTAAATAGGCTTCCACTGTGCCTAGTGGATATTATTTTATTATTATTATTAATTTAAATATTACATCATTAGTCAAAATTCAATGGGGAAGTTTTATTTTTATTACTAAGATAAAATACTAAGACTGATGCTGTAATAGCTAAGAATCTCGAAAATATTTTGCTAATCGATGTTATAATTTTTATACAGTAAGTGCCTATTTAACCCTTAAATGCATAGTGTTGCCATTTGGATACACCCATAAATTTGTGTAGGTAATAAAAGTTAAAATAAGTATATTTATTACTTATATTAAAATAAATATTTGGAATAAATCCTGTAAATATAATATTCTCTCTCTCTCTCTCTAATTTACAACATACGTAGGGACTTCTTTTATTTAATACATAGGGAATTAGAGTTTCGGCGGAAACCTCTTTAGATTCGGGAGCGCAACCCTTTTTATTATATTTGTGCTTATGCAATCGTAAAAACTGAAATAGAATAATCTGAAAAAATATATTCAATAATTAAAATTAAATAAAATCATTAATGGGGTGCTTTTCTGTATTTTTTGTTTTATTAACATTTATATAGGAAAAAACAAAACCAATTGTTTTTTAGTATTTTTTTCAAAGTGTTTGTATCATATAGTATCGATAAAATAAGCTTTGTTTTTTGAAAACCAAAAATGGATGCAAAGGGTTAAACAACAACAAATACGATTAAGTGTTGGAATAGACTCCGCTTAGATAGAGTTTACGCCGCTGCGGTTTCAGCAGCGAAAAGTCGTGGCCATTAAGACGGCGCAAGCTGATTATTTGTCATTTTTCATTGGCCGGGACAAAGGCCGCGATCGATCAGCCCAATTCCATTCGCGCTAATTGCCGCCGATTGTCTACTCTACGCCTTTATTCGACCAATCTAGGGTTGGGAATGAATAGAGCCCTTTTAAGACTCAACTCTTAAATGAGATTGACGAAACAACAACTATTAACAAAAAATAATAATAATTAAAATATATCTTTATTTTCATTTAAAAAGTATTTACAGTAAACATGTTTTAAGTTATTTTTTAAACGATCGGGACTTACGTTACCTACTACGCAAGAAATTTAAGACTACTTTTTTCTAGATTAACATAAAACGGACGGCAATCAATAATAAAACGGAATTTTTTTGTAACACAGTGTTTAAAAAAAGGTTAGCTCCATGCTTAACCATAAAAATATCATGAATTCTACAAATCTGTTTCTTTTATAGTTTGTCTTTAATTTTAGAGTTCAGGACTAAATGAAAATTATTAAAAGCCTAAAGTATCATAGTACTTGTGAGTCACGAGTCTCTCAACTACAGTGTTCGCCTCGAGTCTCGATAGGCTTGTCTTATACAACACTAGTGCATTCTTTGTGCTCGATGGCGCGCGCCTGAACTCTGAACTTTGATTCAACCCTTATAAAATAGAGGAAGTGACGTGACCTGTTGTAAATCATAACGTGTATATTTCTCTGTGAGCTACATGTATTAAAGTCTTTTTTGCTTTAGAAAATAGATATTGATTTTATTTTAAAATCGGTCTACTGACTGTTCATGGTTGCCGTGAAATAGTCGGGTTGTCATATGTATGTACATACCCAAAGTCCTGGATACCTGGAATCAATATTTTCATTCATTGAAAACATAATGACTTTTCATTTGTTGAATGTAATTTTTGGAGCAAGAAGAAAAATCAAAGCATTTAATTTTTCACGTATCATAAATACACGTCCACTACCTATCTAGTTTCTTATTATACAAGTTTTTAAAGAAAAACAAAAACGCGACTGCAATGCTTAAAAAGCAATAGCCTATGTCACACCTAAAGCTGTCCAGGATTTTAGAATTAGGAACGCACTTCACATTATATCATCATCATTACAGCCGTAGCATCATCATACTCACCACGCTTGGCAGGCGGGTTGGCGAGCGCCAGTTTCTTTGGCTTCTCGTGCTTCCGACGCTGCTGCCTATTAGAAGCATTTTAAAGCTGGGAAAGGATAGTAATTTGTTGAATTTGTAAAAGGGAATGAAGGTATCGGTAACTACTCACTCGGATGAATGGAGGAAAAGCAAGTAGCGGCTCGGGAGGCCGGGCTTGGTACCCTACCACCTGCAACTGCCGGACAGGCAGTTGAGCATGACACCCCTGACCATATTACATACATACTAATATTGCTATACATAAGACATGCCTTTGATTATGAAAATGAAAACAAAATAGAGTTTAATAACAACATACAATACACAATTACAACATATAATTTACAAAACAGTTATATCATACATACATGAACTGTGAAAACATGACACTCCTATTATGGGCAGTCGAGTAAAGAGCAACTACTGTAACTTGTATTTGTTTCAGCGCATCATGGACAGCGCCGAGGCGGCAGCGCTGTCAGCGGGCAGTAGCAGCGACGGTGCCCCAGGGTCCTACTACGATGCCCGCTGGCTGAATGTGCACGCAGATGACGGCACGCTGGCGGCTCGGGCTAGGAGACTGCTTCTGTCCCCGAGCAGGCATTTTGACCATATTGCTGTCAACACGAGCTATAGCGCCGTGCTTATGCCACCCTACATCAATACTGACGGTAATTCTATGATGCATTTCTCTAAATTGAATATCTTGTGCTCCAAATGGCCAAGTTCGAAGTCTGCTTCTCTTCGACCGTTATTCCATTTTCTTGATTTCCATTTTTGCTTGTTTATACGTTACTAGCTTTCGCCCGCGGCTCCGCCCGCGTCAATGTCGATCCCTCGGGAATAGTACTTTTTCCCGGGATAAAAGGTAGCCCATGTCCTTCTCCGTACTCCAGAGAACTTGTATGCAAAATTTCATGATGATCGGTTCAGTAGTTACGGCGTGAAAGCGTAACAAACAAACAAACTCACTTTCGCATTTATAATATTAGTAAGGATACTACTGGTATACTGCAGTCGTTCAATCTGAATTACCACACAAACAGTATCTAAACTAAAACTTTCATTCAGTACAAAACAAAATAGTTTGTTAGTACTCTGTTACTGGCAGGATTTAACTTCTCCTTTCCTTCTGTGACCTCTCGATGCCCAAAGGCATTTCGGGTGAATGAGTAACTCCTTATTAACGTCATACGAAAACATATACGTTTGTTATGTATTATACATTTAAGGAAAATACAACAATCCTTTTAACGCAATTATAGTGAATTGTAAATAGTCAAAAACGATGCCCGATGTGACGAGACGTTTACGAAGCTTCCTATTTCTTTGGCCTTTACGAAGGCAGCTTTGACCGATGTGGGTTTTTAATACCTTAAATCGGATTTAATTTGTACTCATTACCTACGACTATGACCATACTGTCATAAACATTGAACAAACAAATAAAAAAAAATCGACGTAATGTATTTTCATTCGTTAACAAAAAGTGAATATCACGTTGACACACTGACCCGTAACTTCGTGGTTTACATGCTTCCACCCTTTAATTTGTTCCATCTATCGCATTTATGGTGTCGCAGCGACACTTTTTATATTTTTGACACTTTAAATAATGACACCAATATGTTGTTGACGCACGTGAACATGGGGTTGGGGCACCGGCGTGTCAACGCATCGTGATGATTTATGGGGATATTGACGTATTGTGCTTATTATTCACTATATGCAAATTGCATGTTAGGGCTACAGTAAAGCGATCGCAGCGCCGGCAGAAATCGAGATCAATTCTGGATTTAGTAGCAAATTTACTTTGACGCCTTTGACAGTTCCTACAATTTGTATTGTAAAATGAGGTAAAATGGGATAAAATGAGGGTTATTTTTTCAAATATGTGGCGGTAGCACTAAAACGGCGGGTCCAGTAAACTTTTATTGTACAACAATACTAAATAATAATAAGATGTATTTATTTTCCTCCAATAAATTACAGTTAAATACAAAAAACATACAAGTACAACATACAATTTCAAAATACCCTCTTGTGTTGTAAATTACATACAGTCGGTGACAATTGTATGTTTACTACAGCGGCTTGGAAATCAATGAAAATCGATAGCTACTGTGAAAGAAAACAACGAAATTACCTAACGTACGATATTAAAATATAAATATTTTATTTCGTTGTATTTTATATAATACTCATTATTGTCTTTATTATTTCGCGTGTCAATGATTCGAAATGGTCTTTAATACCCCACGAAACAGTCATTATATTTTCCCGCGCATATCGTAAAAGCCAATCGAGGGAATGGGCGAAAATCTGAGGAACATGTTAGTAGGCGATTCGGCTACCAACCCATCCCTATTTTGATTTCGTTTTCCACCTACATGCCCACCAACACGCTAAACGTGGCTTTTAGGTCTCATAGACCTAGGCTCTGAGTACCCCGCAAGGGAAAAAGACGTGATAATATGTATGTATAATTAATAAAATGAGATGGCAGAACGACTTCGACAGGCTTAGAGTGGCTGGCAGCAGGCTGCGCTAAATAGTGATGAATGGAAGAACGGAGGGGGAGGCCTTTGCCCAACAGCGGGAAACAAATAGTCTACATAAAAATAATAATTGTATTCCCAGTTTCGATGCCTTTCCTATCATAGAATACAAACTGCGCGTGTGTCATTCATTACGCAGTTTAAACTTGTTTTAATGAGTTCCTGATTTTTGAAGATTGATGTAGACTATTAATAATTAACTGTCAGCATTATTGCGTAAGTCTTCAACGTCTCTTACATGCTCTGCTAAAACTAGTATTTCCTTTTTACACAATATAGAGCTGAAAACTTATATTGTGTGTCCCTTTTGAAATGCTTTTTATATAATAATTTGCATTTTTCTTGTTGATACCTCAATAAAATCCTTTAAAAATAGTATTTTCTGTCTTTTATTGTGTCTTTTAATAACTTAACAAATTAAAAAATATTTAACGTTTTAAATAACATTGCGGCGTTACTCACGTGCACGTAGCTTATATTAGCCATACATTATTCAAACAAAACAAACGGAATGTAAATAGTAATTTGTATTCCTTTCTTTATGTACGAGTATCTTAAAAATATGCTTGTTCTTTTTATAATTTGTGGTGGGTTATGTCTCACAGGTAACAAGCTTCTAAATTTACATTAAATTATATATTAAAAATATGTGAGTTTTGTTTAGTATTAAAATTACATCTCGCGTAAGTTTTAATAATATTAAGCTTCGAAACGCTGAAAAAACAACGATATGATGTAGCGAATACTATAGAAAGGTAATCAGAATCAATTCTAGAAAACACATTAACACTCTATTTCTTAGAGCTAAGAAAGATAATAAGCTGGAACGTTTCCACCGAGCTTTTGTTCCTAGAGGTCAAAGCAAACCATTAATTTTTCCGGACGTCGGCCCATGCGAAAGCAATCGCTGCCCAATGAAGCAAGTTTGCCAATGGCTAGTTAAGGAAATTTTCCTAATTGGCCAATACAGTGCCAACCGCAACTACTTTCACATGGAATTGTGATACTGCTTTTATTATTTAATAGAATATACTGTATCTGCTGTATTTCGGTGAATTTTTGATGAAGTTGTAATAATATATTGTGTATGTATCCTTCAGATAACCTTCCCTTTTCTAGATTAGCATGGAGAGATTGCTTTAAGCTATTTTTCTTTAGGCTTTAAGCAATAAAGCCACACCGGGTATATAATATACACATAAACCTCCCGAAGATATGCTATAATAATAATGATACTCACTTGACTTAGGTCCGTGTTTACCATTATTACCGGCTATCTCAGCTGAGCAGAATTTGATTCTGATATATATAATAATAAATAAATAAGTAATATATACGGACAAATCACGCAGATTGAGCTAGCCCCAAAGTAAGTTCGAGACTTGTGTTATGGGATACTAACTCAACGATACTATATTTTATAACAAATACATATATAGATAAACATCCAAGACCCAAGCCAATCTGAAAAAGATCATTTTCCATCATGACCTGGCCGGGGATCGAACCCGGTCACCCCGTGTCGCAGGCTAGCGTGTTGACCGCTGCGCCACGGAGCTAGTCGTATTAATCCCCTTGTATAATAATAATAATAATAACATGTGTCCCCATGCAAGCCTCAAAAGACCGGGCTTCGGCCCGTGGTTACTAAGTAAGAGACAACATAATAATAATAATAATAATAAAGCCCATTTATTTCCAATCTACAATATTTTTGTTACATGCATTTCAATTAAATATATATTATATAAAGTTATAGGTATATTATTTATATTAATCAATTAATTTTTATTTATTTATTTTTATTAATTTAGTTGTTGCATTCTTCGCTATCGCTATTGATCGGAACCCCTTCTTGGGTATAAGCCTCCTCCAGCTTATTCCTGGTCTCTCTGTTCATTGCACTCTTCCTCCATTCGCCCCCTGCTATCGCTTTTATATCTTCAATCCACCTCTTTCTAGGACGCCCTCTTCTCCTTTTTCCTGTTGGTCCTTCCCATATAGTTGTCTCTAATGCCCATCTTTTATCCGTGTAACAAAGATAAGCTATAAACCATAGTAAAAACCACTCTAAAACCATCTAGTTTCCAAGATTAGTAAATACAGCCCCACAGACAAATATACGTGCTGAAGGACTTTAATACGAGTATCTTAAAAATATACTTGTTCTTTTTATAATTTCAAAAGTAGAATAAATGGGTATCTCTTGGATAGGCATGTAACATCCTCGTCTTCATCGTCACTTACCATTAGGTGAGATGGGAGACAAATGTAATACTACGGGCATTTATATAAGCAGAGAAAAGCTTTTTGATCTTTATGCCCAAAAGCAATATAATTTTAATAGTAATTTTACTGAATATGTTAGAAATTATTCTAAAACGTTTAAAAAAGTTTGTAAACTGGCTAAATCCTTTTATATTAGTAGGAAAATAAATGAGGCTCCCAATAAAATAAAAGAAACCTGGAATGTAATAAATAAAGAAACTGGTAAAATTAAATCTAAAAACCACTTTAGTCAAATTAAATGCGGCATTAAAATTAATACCTCAACTAAAGAAATAGTACAAGATTTTGAGGACTTTTTTACCAACATCCCCTTAGACCTTACTTCTAATATAAATTCTTCTAAATATAAAGCTGAAGACCTACTTAGAAATAATGTTCCTCTTTGTAGTGCTAAATTTAAATTTTACCATATTTGCCCCAGTGATATAGTCGATGCATTCAAAGAGCTAAATCTTAAAAAATCTGAAGATCACTGGGGAATGTCTGTCAGTATTATGAGCCATATTATAAGTATTATTGCTGCTGATTTAGCATTTATATTTAATGAATGCGTTAATGAAGGTATATTTCCTGATTTAATGAAATGCAGTAAATTATTACCCTTGTTTAAGAAAGGCGAAAAGTCAGACCCTAGTAATTATAGACCTATTTCCATTTTGCCGGTATTGAGCAAGGTGTTTGAAAAGATAATGCTTAAACAAATGCAGCTTTACTTTAAGAACCACAACATTTTCCATAGCCAACAATTTGGCTTCACTGGCGGAAAGTCGACCACCGATGCGGGAGTAGCCCTAATTACTCATATCTATAACGCATGGGAGAATTCACAGGATGCCATTGGTGCATTTTGTGATCTCTCAAAAGCATTTGATTGCGTTGATCATCAGACACTTTTGCTCAAGCTCCGGCAATACGGGTTTGAAAATAAGTCCATTGAATTGATAGAATCATATTTAAAAAATAGGCTTCAGACAGTCGAAATAAATTACACTAAGTCTAAAGGAACTAACTTAAAAATAGGTGTGCCCCAAGGATCCATTTTAGGCCCATTCCTTTTCTTAGTTTATGTCAACGACCTGCCTTATATGGTTGAAAAACAAGCGGGAATAGTGTTATTTGCGGATGACACGTCTCTAATATTCAAGTTGGACCGCGCTAGCGAAGACGTTCAAGCTACAAATAACACTCTATCTGCCATCTCAAATTGGTTCTCAGTCAACAATCTCTTGATGAATGCGCAAAAAACCCAATGCATTCGATTTACAGTCCGCAATGTGAGGCAGTCCAACGTTGACATACTAGTTGAAGGTAAAATACTAGACTTTGTAAATGATACCACCTTCTTAGGAATCACAATAGACTCTAAATTGCAATGGGGCGCTCATGTATCAAAACTTTCGAATAGACTTAGTTCCGCAGCATATGCTGTTAGAAGGATTAGACAATTAACAGATGTGGCAACTGCTAGGCTTGTATATTTTAGCTATTTTCATAGTTTAATGTCATATGGATTACTTCTCTGGGGAAATGCAACCGACATTCAAACTATTTTTATATTACAAAAAAGGGCAATCCGTGCCATCTACGGCTTGAACTCGAGGGATTTGCTCAGAGATTTGTTCAAAGACATAAATATTTTAACGGTAGCCTCACAGTATATACTCGAGAACATAATGCACGAAAGGAAAAATATTTCGTCATTCAAAAAAAATTGTCATGTAAGAGATAGACCCTTGCGTAACTATCATAAACTATTTCTACCGCGGTATCGGCTTAGCAGAGTTAGTGATTCGTTCATGGGGAACTGTATACGTTTTTATAACAAGTTATCAAAACCAACCCTAGATATGCCTGATAGAAAATTCAAAGGTTATGTTAAACAGTTACTTTGTAAAAAGGCCTATTATAGTCCTAAAGATTTCCTGAATGACAATAATATTGGTATTGAGCTTGGCGCAGACACCTCGTTGTTTTGTATATATGACTATATATTTGGTACATTCGGTACAAAATATTTTTAAAAATGACATTTATATAATTTCAATATTTTGACATATTTTTTTTTATATATTCATATATTATTTTCTTAAACATATTTTTTTAAAATTCAATTTACAATGACTATAATAAGGACAATGTATACTCAGTCCACATGCCTAGTTTTTAAGATAAACTAAAAATGTAAGTTGACGTCGATTGGAGAAAATGCGCTGTGCAGTTTGTTGCCGCTTCTTCTGCACTCCGCTTTGGAAGCGGCATTAAACTTAGCCATAAGTAAATTACTGACGTCAACAATTCTCAGTTGAAAATATATGACAATTAATAAGTGTCCAAATGACCTATGTTAAATAAATGTTTTTAAATTTGAATTTTGAATGCCTAATCCAACATGTAGTAAAAAAAATATTATACGAGTTTTATTCGAGTATGCAATGTTTCTTTTTCGTTCCATCGTCGTCTTCCACATCTACACTATTGTTCTTATCATGAAACGTAGAAAGTAGTTTTGGTTATTAATCCCCTTGTAGTAGGGGTACTTTAAAAAAAAAGGTATTTCCAAAACCTTATTTCTGTTGGCAGGTTCGGAAGTACAAAACCAAATCGCATGGTCCGAGCACCTGGACCCGCTGTTCGTGAACAACTACGAGATCGACCCGACGCTGTCGTGGCAGTACTACGCCTCTTCCACGGGCTTCATGAGGCGGTATCCAGGTAAAACTTTCTACAGCTCGCTGTATAACTGTTAAATAAGTACATTGAACGCCTACGAGATATAACGATGAGTGCTACGATGAGTACTGTGAACGCTACGCATGCTACGACGAGAGCTACGAATCCTAACGCAAGAGTGAGTTTGTACATTTATATGTTTATTACGCTTTAAACACTTAGGCGATTATCATGAAATTTTACCTAATCGTCTTAAAGGTACGGAACAGAAAAAGGACATTAGATGTATGTTCATACAGTAAAAAGGTGCTGTTTCCGAGGGAGCAATGAAAACGCAAGCGAAGACGCCGTCAAATGTCGGTTAAGTGATGTTTATTACAAATTTTATCTCGTATTTTTTCTGAGCATCACGGAGAATGATGCATATCCATTTTATTACGAACCAAAACACAAGAACTCTATTCATAATTTATGATTCTCAGCGAACATTAGTTCGCTACTCAAATGCTACGGCACAGATCTGTATGCTACGATTTGTGCTACGAAGTTTGCAGTTAACTAACCGATACCGGCGTACATGCGGCGCGCGCGAACAATTTCTTTCTATTTTGCTAACTTATCTACACTTCAGTTTTTATTGTTTTAAAAAACAATTCAACTTAATCTACACTTACAGTTTAAAGGTAGATTTCATTTTATTTCCTTCCACTAAACCATGATAGCTAAACATTATAACCTTATTTACTTCGAGGTATCTTTAGGGATAACCATATATCTGTAGCTTCATGCTTCGTATAATCAATCATCTAATGTGTGTAAACACCGTACACTCTTCGGCGAGCAGTCATTATCAGCCCCTACTGCTCCTAGTAGCCCACCTCACCCTTTTCACTAAATTAGGGCGCCCCGAGATGATTCAGTATCAACTAGGTCAGAAGATTACATTATCATCCTCAAAATTTCATCTCAGATGTATTAAATGATAGTAAATTCTACCTCAAATGTATTGTTTCTCGACACAATGGTCCCATAATAAAATTTGACCATTCTATGGCCGAATATAGAGAATGCACAGAGAACGCAAATTTGTTTTGATGTTTTATTATGGTTGTAACACGCACGTACTCGTATGTTAATAAAAAAATCTGTAAAGGGCTGGCTAGAGACAAAGTTATTATACAAAATGCTATTTGAAGTGCTTCAAATATTTTTGTACAGCAGTTAATTCGGATGTTATTTAGCGAAAAGCGATAGATATTCGGTTATAAATTAAGAGAAGATGCTGGTATGTTTGAGAAGTAACATTTAATAATGCATAGGTTTTTTTTTCAAAATCTAGTCTTATTAATGTGTAACCAATAGTGTACGAGTATCAGTGCTATTTACTCTTTACTTTCGGGACATTCCATCTATAAGCTCTATTGTTATTTCTGTTGCACCTAAGGTTCAGTGTCCGTGAATGTGTAAATATTGTTTTTTTTTTTCGTAGCTATGTCTTGGCCACCAGAAGACGGCTACTCACATCACGCGAGAGACTTCTACGACTTTCGGTCCTCGAACTGGTTTGTTGAAGCAGCCACGTCACCCAAAGACCTAGTGATACTTCTGGACGACTCCGATGACCTGGGATCTTCTTACTGGAGGCTAGCGAAGGCCACAGTGTCTGGGTTGCTGGACACCCTAGGCCCCAACGACTTCGTCAACGTCTACCGCTACAGCGATACTGTGTCGGAGATCAACTCTTGCTATTCAAAAATGCTGGCACAGGTAAGATATTTCTCTACTATTAAAAAAAAAAACAAGAAAATTAAAATGAGAAGCTTTACGATAATCGATAGCATTGGTACACCGATATTGTCTATTTCTATTAACCGATATTGTCTATTACTATCTATATTAATTATATCATAATAAACCTATGTTTACTCGTCCAGAAGTGAAAGATAACAACAAAACAACAAAAAGCATTATGCGCTTATCTACCGACTCATGAAATAAATATAACAAATTATCAAAACGAGATATAGAAAATATACCCTTTAAAAACAATTGTCTTACTTTGATGTTAAACATTGTAAACAAAGAAGAAAATCTAATAAAAACGTTACGTATGTCATATTTGTTTCGTAAGACGCGTAATAAGCAAAGTTGAGGCGTCACTATTGTGCGACGCGTACGAGAGTAACGCGGGACGATCAAGAGCAATTAGACGACATAAGTTTAATTAAAACAAGCCTTGCCGGAAACAGGTGGTGTAACAAATTGTTCCGCGTCAGTCCTGATTTAAACATGACGTAAATCCTGCGAGGAATTATATCTATCGAGTCAATTACTTCAGGGAGCTGGTTTATCCCAAATAAACGAAAGAAAGCAGTTTCGAGACGTGCCGAAAATCCTGATCCCAAAATATAATCATAAGACAGGCAGTGTCTATCTATACCAATATTATAAAGCTGAAGAGTTTGTTTGTTTGTTTCCTGAGATTAGTGCAATCTCAGGAACTACTGGTTCAAATTGGAAAATTATTTATGTGTTGGATAGTTCATTTATTGAGGAAGGCTTTAGGCTATGCTCACTAAAATGTTCAAACTGGTGGCGGCCTTGTGTGCCGGGTCGTCGAGTTCCCTCTAATATGGTTGAGCTCAGCGATGGCTGATCCATGCGTCAACTCGTGAACGGGTGCTGCCGGGGGGGACAGGTCTGCTCGGCCTCTTTGAGACTTCTATCTATCTTTGAGAATTTTATCATATCTGTTGTTGTTGCACGCTCGATCGCTAACATAACGTGTTCCACAAAAATATGTAAATTGAAATTGTATATAACATGACATCAGAAAAAAAAAGAAATGATTAAAATATTAAATATCATACAAAGCCCTTCAGGCAAGTAGGCGACCAATACTGTTGAAAAGGGTTTCTTTCGGCGTCTTCTTCTCTGCAGTGGTCGGTTCCGAAACACTAGTAGTTTATAGCTTTTGAACAATAATTAATAATTTAAATATAATATAATAAGTGTTATTTAAAATGTAAATTGACGTGAAAATGTGGCTGAAAAGGCCTATTTTCTGAATAAATCTTTGAATCTTTGCTATAAAACATCACGGTGTGACCAATAAATAGGAGCGAAGCATCAATAAAAAATGTATTGAAAACGGGGGAAAAATATTCATAGTTGTTAATCATAATAACAAATTGCCGCGGACGAAGTTTCCGACAACAGCTAGTTGACTTATAAGCGAAAAAAAACACAACTTATAAAACTAAAGAAACTGATTACTAGGCATGAATGACAGAATTGATTCTTTCGTTTGGAAATAATAGGGTACTACCCTATTATAGATGTATGTACATTAGTGTACAGTATAGGTACTGTAGTAGGTTAGGACCTGCCCTATAGTTAGAGTTGATATTGACCAGTATTTTATCCTTATCTATTAATTTTGGTTAGCTTATTGTAACACATTTTGACTGTCAGGTCAAAATTGTATCTACACTAATATTATAAAGAGGAAAGTTTTGATTGCTTCGAAACTACAAACCGGTTTAAAAAATTCCTTTATCATTAGACACAATCCCTAACAATCATAGGCCCGGGAGGTCACTAGTTATTTATACCTAATTCAAGTTTAAATCGAAATCAAAGCACCCGCTTTTGACAACTGGAAAAAAACACGGTTAACAGATACGAGAAATAACTGTCATATAAAAAAAACGACTTAATTCAAACTACAGAATCGATTATGATAAAATTTAAATGGGCCAACTTGAAAGCATACCCTTTCAAACAAAAAAATTAAAATCGGTTCATAAATAACGGAGTTCTGGGCTAACATTAAAAAGAAATACAACTGAATTGATAACCTCCTTTTTGAAGACTTTTAATAGACACTGTTATTAGAGCCTGTGGTTCTGTCAGCCCTTATAATCGTGCGTACATTCACGAGATTCGCCGCACAAATATTTCAGGTATCATTTTATATTTAGCTTTATCCCTGAATTATGGAGTGACCGTAATTACTGTACTGCCGCGGTTCTGAGTAATTGTTATTTAGGATCCGTTTTGCACGCGTATTCATGACGCTAAATACCCTAATAGGTACTGATTTGTGGTGGAAATGTATATTCATTTTATCATATTTTCGACTGTCGGTACTGTAATCAGCGCTTTAATATTTTTCAAGTATGGGAATTATGCTGATGTATTAGCATTTCATTATGAATCGTTTTATACGTATTAATAATGATGAATTATATTATTCCACTGTATCAAGTGTCTCATATTAATTACTAAAATTTTAGTGTTAAGACTACCGATTCAATTGCATAAAACTAATCTCTAGGTACTAAAGATAATATTGACGCCAGTGGAAAACCAATCCAATAGAACGAGAAATATGTTTCAGGCAAAGTTGTGAGTACGGGCCACAGGTACGGGCCTAATAATAACCTGCCCAAGACCCAATCTCTCGGGGATTGACCAGGGAATTCCGAGCAATGTCATTAATATAGATACAGCCTGCTGCATAGATGGACAGATTTACTCAAAGTATTTTTGGCTAATGTAGGTATGTATTACAAAAATAGACAACAACAAATAGAATAGATGCTCCCGAAAATATAATAAAGTAAGTAGTAGTAATATGTAAATAACAAAAACTACGGGTACCAATCGGTCAGACGCTATAAGTAACCAGTTACTGGTAACAGGTACACTTTTAGTGTAACCCAACATATGTATAGTAATTTACATCAACCATTGGGGTTAGATAAGGTCGCCATGAAACCTATCACTAAGGCGTGAAATAATTGCCGTCAACTTCTTTACTTCTCATGCCTAAGTGTAATATTGTTACCTTCAATACTTCTGCTATTAATTTTTTTAAGCGAAAGATCATTACTACCATCCTGCTATTTTCAAAGATTACAACGCTTTAAAAACGCTGATTATTTACTTCAAACGTTAACACCTTCGATCAAATATAATGGTAGATACACGATTCGCGCTCGAAAAGTGGCACCGACAAAACAACGCACTAATCGAGCTTCGGAGCTGTGTTGTCCACAGTCTCAATAAACCGCGCTAGCAGTCACACGTCTACGATGACGAGGGTACAGTGAAAAGATACAAAATTTGTAATATTATTAAATTAATTATAGTTGACATTATTTTTCTATTTTAAGGTTTTATGGCCAACAAATGTATTAAGTTAAAAATAATTCAATTAATAAGGTGACAAATTTGTTAGTTATATAATATATAAATAAGGCATTATTTTATTAAGCATAAAACATAAATATTTACATGCCATCTTGATGGCGAGACATTGTGGATCTTGTTTTTGTTTGTCACATTTTAACCATGTGTTACATGAGGTAAATTAATAATTTCATTTCATTTCAAAAACTACGCATCAAAAATGTTAAAAAAAGATGGAGTTATACTTACAGTATGTACCGTTTTAGTCGTTGTTTGTAAGTATGCATGATGTTTTGACTCGGGGACATTATTAAGGTTTAATTTTGTATGAGACTGTGTATCTACCGTTATATTTGATCGAAGGTTAACACTACCCATTACCTAAAACCCTTTAATTTAAATGATAGCTATTACTTCTTTTGATGACTAAAATTCAAACCGTTCCATTACACAAGGCACAAGGACAATCGAGCGTAATGTAGCGATCAAATCTGTAATACTTGTAAATTAGTACGCAAATGCAGGTATTGCGTGCGTACGACGCGGGGGCGGCGCGCGGGCGGCGGCGAGACATTACGCGATAGGCGATACGCATCTATCCACGGCATACGCACCTTAATGGATTCAATCAAGCCAACTTAATGTAGGACTCCATTAAAAACGGCCGCGGGTACTACGTCCACAATTTCGACAATAGCGGCGCGCGAATGAACACCTCGTTCCGAATCGCGCACTTCGTTGATTGAAATTCGTTCCTTTTTACGTTATGTGGCGCAACTCACTGTTAGGGTCGTTATTTAAACTAAATGAAGAACGAAACTGCACTGCGACGAGGTGAAACGTTTTTTTTTATATGAGTCGATACTGTTATACCTGGTAGTGCACGATATCCTATAGAATTGAATTAAAATATATTTTCGTTAGCGACGTATCGGACCGCACCGTGGCAATGCAAATAGTGCAGATCCACCGTTATTTTTCCGATTTAATATTAGAACAAAATACTTTATGGCAAATGAAGTTTACTTAATGATAATATCACGAGATCTATGGTCGACATACGGCCCTTTCATTGAAAAACACAAACACACAACGATGGTAACAAACAATTCAAGCTGTCGACCCACATGTTTTCCAGGGCAGGCTTATAAACGTACGAGTAAGTTCTGTTGAACACGTGTCACGAAAGTACCTGAGCGGAAGACATTCATCAATTGTTTAGTTTGTTCACACGCCTTTAATGGAGGAACTGTTAGCACCCCCTCCTAAAGTAAAATTTCAAAAAGTTACACTCAAGTAGGTACACAAAACTTGGCGACGTTTTACCTTTAAAGTTTGGATTGATATTTTAATGGTCAAAATTAGTCATTAAAATGTAAAATATAAACGTTCTGTTCATTATTTACTTATTTCTTGACATGAAATAAAACACTAACTACTAGATCTCTTGTTTAATTATTACCTACATACTATGACATCTTTTTCCCTAGCGGGATAAGCAGAGCCCTGGTCCATCAGCCCATGAACACCCAGTCCCTTGATCGGCTTTTACGATCAGCGCGGGAAGAGAAGCAGCAATTATTAATAATCAATATTTGCCTTATGTCACAATAAAACATGACAGAAGTCTGAGAGAAAGTAAGGATACCATTACGTAAAGAGGTATACTTAACCGTTTGAGTCGCTTGCTTGATAAGATCATATTTCCGAGAGAGGAACTACGTATGTACATTTCTCGGAAAGTATCAGTGTGCGCGCACTTATTCAGTTCGTAACTCTGTGGAAAGTTTCGAGATAAAATCTCCGCCACAAAGCAGAGTGCCGTCGCTCGAGACAGGTGCGATGTCGCCTACCGCGCCCTTATCGCTCGCTTGCAACTTTGCTTCTTGTCCATTCACTCCGATGACTCTTAAAACTCCAAGTCAGAGGAGTTACAGCAAGCTATACTGTACGTACATATAGATACATGGATACGACATTGTATCGATTTCTTAATGTCCAAAGCTGTAGGTAAAGTTATGTGAAATGCGATTTATCTCTAAAGAATTAACTAACAAGATATATTTGTTAAGTGATTCAGGGTTTCGCTAACCCTGAATCACTCAACTAATATATCTTGTTATCAGGAGATAACTTGATGTAATAAGAACAGCCGCTGTTGAAATAAATAGCAATCGATACTGAATCGCTGATAGATGTTCGATTTTGCAAAGATGTTATGACAGTTTTACGTCAAAAAAATGTATAAATATTATTAAAAAACTACTAAATTTAATTTAAGGTAATTCCGTAAATTCTCACTCCAAAATTGTGTGACCGGCTCAGGTCACTGTGGTGCACACACACGGGTGCTAAAGTCGCCGATTGTGGACCAAATTCTAGTGTAACTAAACTTATATTTTTTTGTAATATTTTCTTTTGTTTAATGCAATATAGTATTTTTGTATTATATGTCATAGTCATTACTTACAAGAGTAAAGAATGTCAAGTTAAATGAAAGCTTGTAAAAAGCGGTATATATATTTAAATAATAAGAAAATAATTAGTTAGTTCATATAACAAAAAAGCCAAATGTTCAAGTCATAGAGCCATGTAAAGGCAGCATCGCTCTTGAAACGGCAACTTCGCTAATATATGATCTGGCATTACCTTCATGGCAAACATTCCGCTTTACGTCCCGGCGAAATGAAACCTTGTATATTTAAGAGTTGTTACCCGCGTAAACTTTCATTAATACATTCGTGTGTTTGTTCGCATTAACAACCTCTCGTAATTGCTGCGTTTAAATTATCTTATGACTTATTTGCTCGGGGCGTATCGGTTACGCGGCATTCAAATCAACGTTGAACTTTCTGTTTATCTTGGAGCAATAAATCAAATACTTTGTATGTATATTCCATACCGTACAACACATTTGCAGTACGAACTTTACAAAAGCAACTTTGATTTTAATAGCCTTTACTTTATATAAATGATTCAAAGATTCAAAGATTTATTCAGAAAGTAGGCCTTTTAGGCACTTTTTCACGTCAATTCACATTTTAAATAATACCTACCTATTATATTATATTCAAATTATTAATTATTGTTCAAAAGCTACAAACTACTAGCGTTTCGGAACCGACCACTGCAGTGAAAAAGACGCCGAAAGAAACTCTTTTCAACAGTATTGGTCGCCTACTTGCCTGAAGGGCTTTGTATGATATTTAATATTTTTATCTTTTCTTTTTTTTTCTGATGTCATGTTATATACAATTTTAATTTACATATTTTTGTGGAACACGTTATGTTAGCGATCGAGCGTGCAACAACAACAGATATGATAAAAGTCTCAAAGATAGATAGAAGTCTCAAAGAGGCCGAGCAGACCTGTCCCCCGTGGCAGCACCCGTTCACGAGTTGACGCATGGATCAGCCATCGCTGAGCTCAACCATATTAGAGGGAACTCGACGACCCGACACACGTGAAAGAGGCACGTAGGCACCTTGTACAATCCAAGGCGACTTTCAAGGTTCTCGGTTGCAGCGAACCGCAGCCTTCAGAAATTTCTGCAGCTTAGATACAAGTTAAATTTCTATGCCCCTCGTTATGCAATGTGGCCTCGTGTTTGGTTTGATATGAGTTAGAACCTAGACTAGAACGTTCCAAGGTAAACTATTTTTGATTCTGTGTGGGGCGCGATAAATGATGCCGCATAATTCAACTGCAGTGCTGTGACGTGTCTAATCCAAGTTGGACTGATGGGAAAGATAGCGTGCAGGCGATTGTATGTTGATTTGCGTTTTGCCGGTACGATTTACATCGATTTGTTGACAGGCAATTCCTGAAACGATCAGAGACCTGAAAACTACGCTGTGGGACGCGGAGCCTATGGGCGGCGTGGCAAACTTAACTGGGGCACTGACTACCGGTTTTGAGATTTTACATAGGGTAAGTGCAGTTTTAGTCACTCTTTATAACCGTTAGCACACCTCTCTGGAGGTGAATGTTTATTATCATGATTAACTTTTAAAAAGTTCAAACCATTTTCTTGGTTACTTACCTACATATATTTTTTAAGACAAAGATAACATAACATTGTTATCTCTAAATAAATTTATGCATTAACATATTATACAGTTATACTTAGTCTAGTTATTAGTCACAAAACAATAAAGAAAAACAAAAGTCAATTATAACAAATTCAGTCAAATATCCCCCCCCTAATCGTACCCGGCTCAAAGGTACCCATGATGCTAGCTGCATTACCTCTTTGAATAGCCATGGAAATCCTTTGAACCAGGTACGACCCGGAGCGATGGTCATAACCCTGGTCTCTCAGACGCCGTCCTATCTCACCAATAAAGTTTTTGGCTTCCGGGCACCATGGCCCCGCTGTCTCGACTGCAAACGGGACAAAGTCATATTTAGAAGCCAAAACTGAATATTTTGTTCGTTTTTGGCTAGCTGCTGCCCTCGCTGCTGCCCCCGCTGAATTGACAGTATTGGTGAGATAGGACGCTGCGTAGGTACTGACACATGTTGCGTCCCAGAGTAAGCATTGTCCTCTCTGCCACGGTATAAGTGTAATACCGTCTGGACGCTTCCCGTCCGTCCGCGAGAGACCCGGCGGTTCTAATTGACATGGCACGTTTGCTGAAATCAGTGGTCTACGCACAATATCATTAAGGGCATGATGTCAGGACAAGCGACCAGCACATCTCGCACAGCCCAGCGCATGGTGACCGTCAGCCTCAACCATCTTTCCACAAATGCAGCGATGTGGCTCACACACGGTGCAACCCAACCTCAAAGCCACAGCCACTCTCAGGGAATCATTATCTAAAAGTGTGCCCATATGAGGGGACGGCACCGCGTGTAGCCAGGCTCCAGATTCCGGCTGAGCTGACGCCTTAATTCTTGCCAACTCGGCCCCCTCTACCTGGTTCTCCAACTCGCGCGTAATTACACCCACTCTTACTTCATCCCAAAGCCTCTGGACCTCAGGTCTATCAGGAAAAGATGACATCGGGCATTTCTCGGTCCATACTGACAGAGCATCACTCACATAGGGTAAGATCAGTCCATCCCCATTAATATTGAGTATTTTAGCTACTAAACTGACCACCCCATGTGAGGACGCCAAGAAAGCCGGCAGAGAAACTTCCGACAAACATCGAATTCCGAGACCTCCGTGCCGCACCGGCAATGAGGCTTGAGTCCATTGCAATTCATTTAGTTTGACATTCAATATGGTTTCTAAGGTTGACTGCAGTGTTTTGTCAATCTGATTGACAGCTTCATGGCATAACCAAGTAGGGCTTGTTCTAATTATATATAATTAGAACAAGCCATCAATTCGCCATCCCTCGAATGATGTATACATCATTCGAGGGATGGCGAGACAACTTCGGAGGAGGACCAAGGCAACATGCGATGACAGGCCCTTTAACCGCTCGTGTGAGGCAACTGACGAATTCAACTTGTCCTCCATTGAATTTGGGACTGCCGTCTCAAAAATTCTACATTGTTATTACTTTCCCTATTTGTTTAAATTGTCTTTTTCCTGCAGTATAACCGCACCGGCCAGGGTTGCCAATGTAACCAAGCAATAGCCGTAGTAGGGGCCGGTGGTGGCGCGAGCGGCGTCAAGGCGGTCTTCAGGACGTGGAACTGGCCTCACATGCCTGTGCGCATCTTCACCTATAGGGTGGGAGGAGATGCCACCGCCGGACATACAATGAAGGATATGGCCTGCACCAACAAGGGTATAACTTCCGAATTATCGTATACATTTTATTTTAAATGTACAAAAATACAGAGACCTAAATATCTGTGCAACGTAAGGCCTCGTTTACGGAGAGGCGGCGCATCGAACGGTGCGTTCAGTGGCGCGTGCTATCATTCTCAAACATATGGTGTAGTATGGGGTGGTACACATAGACGAATTTTTGAGCGCGGAGTCCACGACAGGGGTAATGCAAGGTGAGGAGTAATAACACAACGTGTTAAAAATACAAAAGCAAATTTACCTTAGTGACCAATTTAAAACCGACCTTAGTCTGATAGTAATGGTATTGCTGTAACTTAACACTGCATACCGACGAGTTGGACGCGCAAGCCTATCCAATAACGAAAAACACTCCACGCGCCGCCCAACGATCCGCGCAGCGCCAGGTCTCCACAAACGAGCCCTTGGAGCAATGAGCTTATGTGATAGCTTATTGTCTAGCACTTCATAATGTGACTATGACCATAGGTAGTTAACGCATTTCCGCGATGATGAAAATGAACTACTCGTAAGTACATAATAAGTACGCTAGTTAATTTTAAATTAATGAACGAGAATTATGTGTTTGGTTTCCGGCTGAGTAGAATAGGACCACTCCAAGTATTCCCGTGGATATCTACAAGCTAAACAAAGCTCATAAACATCAATGAGACCTCTCCAAGCCGTCTGGCCTGGAGTGTAGGCCAATTCCTCTGTCTGCTCTGGCCAAGTATGGCTCCGGTAGTACAGAGAGGGTCATGCTCTTGCAGTGGAGACTAAAAGGACCTGCTGACGACGATATATGTTTAAATCTCAAATACTTCATTCCCACTTCCGATCAGGCACTCACTCACTTGTTGAATTCCCTAATTTTCAAACTTGTTTCAGGTTTCTACGTATCAATCAACGACCACTCTGAGATCAGGCCAAAAGTGCTTCATTTAGTGGAAGTACTAGCACGGCCACTCGTCATGTACCAAACGGTACATCCTGTCCATTGGAGCCCCGTCTACCTTGGAGGAAGGGTACGTTAGCCCTACTCTATCTATGAAATATTTTTTAAAAATCCCCACAGCTAGTCGTAGAAATGGTATGTGTAACCCCCTTATTTGAATACCCCCCAAAAACAAATCCCATCTTTTGGGCTTCGCCACACTCAGGTAGACGTCAGCGATGAGCAAGCATACACACATAGTATGACATCTTTATCCATTTCAGGGTAGACAGAGCCTTAGGCCTTAACGCCTGATGGCCACGTTTAGCGTGTTAGTTGTAGTATAGATGGGAAATAGAAACAAAATAGTGATGGGTTGCTGGCAACATCGCCTATTGACAAGATTTCTTAGATTTTCGACATTCTTTCGGCCGGCTTTAACGGTTTGCGCGGGAACCAGCTCATATATTTTTCGCCTCCTTTTTTCTCTCAAACTAGCATGGAAGAAAAGATGGGCTGCTTGCCCATCATGGCAAGCAACGTGTCAAACTGCAAAAAGTAATCTATGTTGCAATCTGAGTATTTTGATAAGTAGGTTGTTTATGAGGTATATACCTATATCTGAATATATCATAGGTATGCTATAGCTTCATGGAATATATACCTACATAGATAAAAAACGAAAGAAGAGCTATATGCCAAAATCAAATCAAGCTTGTAAACAAATAAGAATATTTAGTAGCATGGATAACACACTAGGCTATCTTTATGCATCTCCTTTTAAATAATTTTTCGTATCAACTTGACATTCCATTTCCAGAATACAGAATAAATATACTTACTGACTTACTGGGATTATTAAGGCTATTCATGTAAAATTGCCTAGTGATCAAAATTATGTGCTGTCCTTTTTACTCATTCTCTTCCGTTATTTGTTTGATGAAAAATAATGCTAGTAGGTATTGCTAGCCATCCATTTAAGTCGTGATTTATAAAGAAAACGTTGAAAGTCATCTATCACCCCCCTTGTATACATAAACTTTGTTTTCCCATTACAGAGTAGCAGCCTCGCGGACGATGGCATGGGTCAACTGATGACTTCAGTGTCAGTTCCTATTTTCGACAGGAGAAACCACACGGTATAATATTTTTCTTAACAGCAATATTTTAAATATTTATAAGTCATCAAGTCATATAAGAAAATTACACTAATCACAAACTGTGTAGTCCGTAGAGAAATAAAGCATTAGTGTAGTGCCTATCTAATGTAATGTTTATAGTATTTTTCCGTCTTTACCGATTACCTGTAGATATTATACAGTTAACACACTGTAGTCTGCAACAGGAAGGGGCTCTGGGTTGGATACCCCGCGCGGGCATATACTTGTACTTAATTATTGCACGTGTTTTTGGGAGGGTTGGCATCAGGCAGGCCGCTGGCTGTAAAAACTTTGCCTAAATATATAACAACATCAATCACTAACATGTTGTCATAAAAGCGGACCCAGAGCTCCTACTTAACCGTGTAAACTCAGACATGGAAAAGAATAAGGCGCAGTTATAGTGTTTAAAAACATCAAATGGATGTTTAAAAAAGCTTTAGGAATCTTTAAATACTTAATTCACCAATGTGTGTTAATTTTCAGCAAAGAGAAGCCAATCTGTTGGGTGTGGTTGGAACTGATGTTCCTGTCGATCAAATAAAGAAGCTCGTGCCACCTTATAAGGTAACCGTAAAAAATTATAAACTATTTAAAACTAGATAGATATTATAGATAGATATGATAATCTGGATACATTATTTTCAGCTTGGAGTAAACGGTTATTCGTTCATGGTGGACAACAACGGGCATGTATTGTACCATCCAGACTTAAGGCCTCTGGTAAGAAAACATTCTAAATAAGTTAATAATATACCTATACACTCTTATTATAAAACGAGGACTAACTTTAGTACCTGGCTTAAACCATTATCCCTCCCAAACAAATTGACAATGACAGTTGACCAAACGTCAGAGTGAAAACTGTCGACTTATTTTGGTCGGATAATGGTTTAAACCAGGTACTAAAGTTAGTACTTGTTTTATAATAAGACGGATTTGGTTTTAACCTTGTTTGAAATTACAATCTTTATTTTTGTTACAGCATACGAACGAGGAAGTAAGTACAAAGAGTCTGAATGACGGCTACCGTTTTTTTACTCACTAGTTGGCGCCACTGTAAGATGCCGGAAAAGCTTTTTATTACACGCGTGGAAACAAAGTTTAAATTTCAATCACATTTAGTGCCTTTGTATATTCGTAGCTTTGTATACATTAACTGTATAACCTTATTACTATAAACAATCAATACAAGAATTGATTGCTTATAGTAATAAGGTTATACATATATATTCTGTATTCTTGTTTATGTGTAAATATAAACAATATTTAAGAAAAGGTTTCAACAATTCCGATGAAATTTAGTATATAGGGGGTACTGGGATCGAAAAATCGATATAGCTGGGTCTCATATCTGGCAAAATACGTTTTCACGTGAAAATCTCGGTTTCCCAGATATTAGTCCTAACAAATGTCATTTCTGATACCGCTCGCTACACTAGCACCTCATGCGGAACATTCGCACGCGATAGCTCTCATTATAATGTACTGCTGCTTTTAATTCCCGATCTAAAAGGATGTTATAGGTTCCACACGTTAGCCTGTCTGTGGCATTGTAGCCCCGACGGATAGACGGATTGAAATACACTTTTCTTTAAAAGTATATTTTGCGAGCGTCTTTAGCTTAATTAGAAAGTTGGACCACTTTGAACAGTCAGGATAAAGGACATCATGAAATATTAGATCTAGAGCATATTTTGAATAATAATATAGAATAGACGGTTGATATGGGCAAGAAAATGGGCTGGGATGAATTTATACATTTCGATTTGGTTGAGCTAAATAATATATAAAATAAAATGATATCTTCTATATTACAGTACACAGAAACGTTGCGTCCGCTCTATTCGAGCATAGACCTTACAGATGTCGAACTGCTGGTCGACGCAGACGAGAACTCCAGGGTCAATCTCACCTCGCTGCTACTTGATGTAAGTTATCGAACGTGCTTATGATAAAAATTTTATTTATGCCCTATTTAACTGAAAAGCAAGAGTTAATTCTTATTATTCTTAGGTATTTATTAAGTAAATTGACTTTACTGAAAGTATAACTTAAAAGCTAGCTCTATTAATTCCCGGTAATAGAGAAGGAGAAGACGCCGTGTGGTTACCGGCAGAGTAGAATAGGACCACTCCTATAGTCTTCCCATGGAGGTCGTAAAAGGCGACTTAGGAAATACAAGCTAAACAAAGCTCATAAATATCAATCAGACCTCTCCAACCCGTCTGGCCAGCGAGAAGATTGTGGGCCAAATCCTTTGTCTGTTCTGGCCAAGTATGGCTCCGGTAGTACAAAGAAGGTTATGCTCCTGCAGTGGAGACTAAAAAGACCTGCTGATGAAGACGTCATGATCAATCGATATCATTTTCTTTAAATGTTTATGTACTTACTTCTTTCATCCTAAACTAACTTAGATACGCCATAGTCACATACATACATATTATCACCTCTTACGGGGTAAAGAACCTGTGTCTATTGCTAGACTGTCTGTCAATAAACCTACAACTATTCCCGTTCTTTTCGTTTTAAAGTGTCTATCTTGCTCTCAGAACAAGGACTCCTTGTTCTGAGATCTTGCTTGGCCTTTGGTGATACCACAGAGGAAAAAATACTACGTGTTATGCCGAACTCTGGTCCTGTCTACTATACTATTATTTATATCTAAAATCTATAATTTCAGCTCCGTCACGACATGATAGAACAGCGCGAGGGCGAAACTGAAATCGGGGTGAAGGTCCAATACGATGCCATGAGGCGCGTGGCTACCAGACGACAACGGTACTTCTATAGCCCAGTGGAGGGCACCCCGTATTCGTTGGCCGCGGTGCTGCCGGATGGATACGGCATGTACGAGTTACAGGCGGAACAGGAGGTCAAACATAGTCTAATAAATGGTAAGAACTCGATACACAAATAGTTATTTAAAAAAGTAAAATCTCAACTACCATTCTTTTTGACGTGATAACATTTTATAAATTGATGAACGCCGGCCACAATGCCTTTTCTGTATTGTTTTGTACTGTTCTGACCTTATTACTTTAAAAAAGTGATTTAATACATTTTTATATGTGATGAATTAGTATAAAAAATAATCTTAGAAATGGCGACAACAATTTTGATGAAATTCAGTATTGGGGGGAAAAATCCCATATAGTATATAGTAAAACGCGTTTTTACGTCTAAATCTCTGTTTCTCGAATATAAGTCTCAGTTAATGTCATTTAGGATACCTCACACTACTGTAGCGCCTCCAGCGGACTCTTTCATTTAAATAAAAAATGAATAATCAATTCTATTAATTTATAATCACTTTATTTTTACACAGTTACGGAGTACTTTAAAGGCGAAAATTGGAAGATTCACCCAGATTGGTAAGAAATAAAAAGTGTTTATGTACTAAAAACGGGTCACTCACGTGCTATTTCGTCGGGATTGCCGACTATAGTTTCGGACTCGTCAGGAGCCCACTTTCAAGGCGAGTGCGAGACGCGCGGCGGATGGTCCCGAACTAACTGCTCTCGACGCACTGCTCGTGCGGCGGCTCGTGCCGCCCTTTTGGAGGGGAGAGCCAGGTCGGTCGCAGGACCCTGGTGATGAATAGTCACGGAGGTAGTGGATCCCATTTCTTCTTCGTCGGTGTCTGGTGACGGTACGTGTGTGTGGAAAGAGCTAATCGTATCGGCCTCTACTGACTCTGTGTGCTTTAAGTTACGAGTATCATTCCCTTGAAGAATCGGTTTCCAGGTTGCGAGTAGAGTCCAACATACATCCCGATTGAAATTTGGACGTCGACTTATTTCTATGGCCTCTCTTATTTTTCGGGGAACGAATGCCTTTTCTCTAGATAGGACTCTGGCCTTGTCAAACCGGATATAATGGGTGACGTCCTCTTCCTGTCCAAATTCTTCAAGCTTCTGATCTGCTCCTTCAGCCTGGTGGATACATTGCGGCCAGTTTCACCAACGCCAATACTCCCGAGACATTTAATGGGTCTCTATCCTTCGGAGAGCGAACCAACTGCCTTTATATGTGTAAGAGGCCGGAAAATGGTCTTAATGCAATATCTACGGCGTACTAATTGTCCGATTTTTTCCGTAACCCCTTTCACAAATGGCAGGTATATTAATGCTCTATCCGCTGATGGTATGTGCATGGCTTCATTTGCGGTTATTCTCCAACTTTGCCTCCAACTATAACCATTTGCTTCTAAAACGTGCCTCACGTGAGCTAGCTCTGACCCTAGAAACCGAGGGTCACATAGTCTCAGCGCTCTGTTAATGAGAGAACGTGGTACCGACGCTAAGTGGGCTGGGTGGTGGTGCGAATCTGCTTTTAGGTAGCGATCTGTATGCGTCGGTTTCCGATATACAGTATGTGTCAACACTCCATTTGGTTCTCTCATCACTAAGACATCTAGAAAAGCTAGAACGCCATCTTTTTCTTGCTCCGTGGTGAACCTTATTCTTGGATGGATAGAATTAAGGTGCTCCAGAAATGGCGTTAAATGGTTTTTATTGAGAATTGCGAAGACATCATCTACGTACCTCCACCAATGTCTAGGTCTATCCTTCGCAGTGCTAAGTGCTCTCTCCTGTGACCCGTTTTTAGTACATAATGTCTGTATCTCACGTTAGTTTTAATGATATAAATAAAAAGTGTTAAAGTGTTTTTGAATAATCTTCTAAAATTATGTGATAAATAGCTAAAATTGTTGCTATTTTTTTCCAGGGTGTACTGCGAGTACGCGTCCACATCAGAGCAGACGTTCAACACGGCCGAAGAACAGCTAGTGCACTTCCTGTCCCGCGCCGGCCGCCCAGGCTGGAAGTGGATGTCGCTACGGCCGCGGGCCCTCACACTACACAACGCGCACAAGAAGCAGGATAGGGACTCCTATTATTGTAAGTTTAGGTTTTTGTAACGTAAGAATATATTGTGGGCAAGCTCCACCACTGCTAACTACTGACTTAAATGGCCAAAAAGATGAATAAACTCCTTTCGTTAAAAATACTAAAAACAATTGAAAAGTAATCTATCTATTTCTATTGCAGGTGACAAAACTTTAGTTCAATCGCTTATCCGTGACGCAATGGTAATAAAAGAATTGGACGCTCACACAGGACATGCCAGCCATCACAGCCAGTAAGTAAAATATTAAATCTGAGCATGTTAACCTGCTAACTGAGAAAAACAAATAAAAATGTGTTAAAAAATATATATATAATGGACCAAAATTAGGACCCTGAAGGACACCAAAACCTAAGATTTTATTTATGAGCATTCAGCATGAAACAAACGACACACACTAATTTTAATATTATTATTTCCAATGCACTTTATGTTTCTTACTTTGATCACTAATTTCTATGTGTTTGTCACACAAATAGCCCGATAGCAACGTTAATGGCACTATTGACAAGGTAACGTAATAAAAAAATTCTGAAAGATTTCGTAGATTCAATAGTTATGCTAGCTATGACGGAATCACCGAGTGATATGGATCAAATTTTGGTAAATATGATTAACATCTAGATGGAAACAAGGGTGGTGTGGAGCTAGATCTACGAGCGACGTGCTGATATATTATTTCACTAAGTGTAACGGAATAAAAATTCACATAGGTTGTGTAGTGCAAGTCAGAACACAATTTGCAAAAATTTTTGGTTTGTTTGTGTAAAGGATAACATTTTTAAAGGACAGTCGTAAAAGATTTTTTGCAGCTGCATCGACATTAATCAATGATGAGCCTTAAAACAATAGCAATCTCTGGTATCTGATATTACAGTTTGGCTTCTACGACTGTTCTTAACTACTTAGATTTTTACATAAATGTCAAGCAAGCCAGGATTCAGGTAAAACTAGTAGATATTAAGTATATAGTTAACTAATCTTTTTAGCTGCCCAAGGAAATTTTAGCTAGCCTCGGATTTTCCTGGATGTAAACTTTAAACGACCAAATATAGCCGTAGATATCGTCAACGATTGATGCCGCACCGCCACGAATGGCCATGATTGCATTGCACATAGCACAAACTAATACCATATTGGACGTTTTAAGTTAATTGATCTATTATCTAGATAGTGTTATCTCAACTTAAACAGGAAATATATGTGTATTTATTTGTATTGTTTGTAATGGTACGTTGCGACAGGTGGAATAATAATAAACAAGTTTAAAAATTATTCCACCAATCGCAACGTACATTATTTGCGGGTAACCTACATAGCCTTTAATTTACGCGGATGGAGCCACGCGTAATTTCTTCTCGGCGAAAATGAATTTAATACAGTGACTAATTAATACTTTCGCATTGATTGACAAATCAGAACCAAAATGTGCGGGTAAAACACGTTTGACCGAACTTTGTTTGTATTTGACGAAATCGAATTAACTTTAGTGACTGGGAACTTGTAAGTGATTTATAACATTTTATAAAAATATTGTTGAACTCCGTTGTTAAAAAGCAGTTGATATACTATACCTTTCAAATCGCCAAATGATTTTAAAGCGTACCTGGTGTTGTTGATGCTATCATTTACGGAAAGATATTTAATACCTATGTAGATATGACAAGAGCAAACGAATGAAGATCTCGACGGAGAGTTTATACCTAATCCTCTTAAAAAACTAATGATTGCCTTCAAACTAAAGCTTTATCTAATCGTTCACTTCTTTCGCAGACAAGGCCGATTCCACAAGTTTGTGGTGACGCTGTCTTTCATCGCAACACGCAGTGGCCTCCTCAAGTGGACCGAGAACAGCAATACATCACGCAGTTCCGACTCCGCAGAACCGTAAGGAATAAATTTTACTTTTTATTTTAAATTGGAAACATATAACTATCTGGTTTTAGCCTACAACCATGTACGTTTGATTAGTAAAAGCGACCGTATGATCATTCATCTAGATGTAAGCAGCTGACAATATCACCTTAGAAGAAAAAACCGACTGGAGATTCAAATGCAAAACAAAACTAGCTTATTACGCTTCATTCAATTTTTTTTTAAAGTATTTTATTAAGAATGCCGTTCACAAATATATTTTGATATTTCAGACACTTTAGCGAGACATACGCTCGTGCTTTCGATTCCGAGTGGTATCGCCGCGCAGTAGAGCACCATTCCATCGAGCCAGAAAGCTTCGTGTTCTCCGTGCCGTACCGTGACGCGTCAGAAGCGGACGAGCTGAGCGGGAAGCCGCCCTTGGTTCTGGCCACCCATGCGGTGTTCGTGGCGTCCAAGGGACATCGGGCTCCAGCAGCCGTTGTTGGCCTGCATTTCCAGTTAGAGTCACTAGCGCAACATTTCCTGAATGTCACATCAACGGTAAATAAATATAAATTAATAAATATATACGGACAAATCACACAGATTGAGCTAGCCCTAAAGTAAGTTCGAGACCTGTGTTATGGGATACTAACTCAACGATACTATATTTTATAACAAATACATATATAGATACACATCCAAGACCCAGGCCAATCTGAAAAAGATCATTTTCCATCTTGACCTGGCCGGGGATCGAACCCGGGCACCCCGTGTCGCAGGCTGGCGTGTTGACCGCTGGGCCACGGAGCTAGCCGGTAAATTGCAAAGTGTTGAAATCTTGGGTTGAAATCCACAGACCTTGTTTTTTGCAACTATTGATTTGTATGCAATCGAGAACTTGTAACCCACGAAGCTCAAAGGAAACAAAATGTAAGAGCGTATAAGACTGGTAGTTCTGTATGGTTCGGAGTGTTAACCTCGTAAGACCCAAGCTTAAGATTTACCTTTATGAAGTGCGACCCAGTGTCCTCAGACGAGGGCAAAAAAGTTAAAAGGCTTCAGACCCAAGCCGATTTTTATTAAAATGAACCCAAAATATATGCAATACTACATTGGGACTTATTGATGGCTTCATTAATACTATGTTTGATTATTTTGGGATATTTAAAAATTCAATATATTTTGTTCTTGCATGAGGACATTGGGTATTACTTGCAAACGTGTCCTTGATTTATTTGTTCTCATGTGAGTACAATGGTTCATAATTAATAAATTAAAAAAAAAACTAGTTTCATAACTTTTATTTAATAAATGATATGATATGATATAAACGAAACTGCAAATGAAAAAAATCTAAATCATAAATCTTCTACATCCATTTTGAATTAAGCAACATTTTAATCTTGTCTAGGTAGATACTTATAGTTATAATTTAAATGCTGTATTTTAATTTCAATGCTGTAGTGACCATGAAGTACTAAACTTAACATTTAGGTATAATGTGGCCAGGATATTCTGCATTTTGGGTCCCAGTCGAGTTAGCTATGCGTCTTCTGCCCTACTTCTACCAATTCCACATTAAGCTGATGCAGTAGTTTCAGCTTCGCGCTCCGATTTTGATGAGCAGCTGTTATCTCGGTCCTAGGTAATACCGAAATCAGAATATAAGCCGTTATCTTGCCGACCCCGACGTCAGACCTTGATGATTCAGAAATTGAAGAATGTACCAATCCAGATCTTCAATTTCTGATTCATATAATAAGTCCTCGATTACATAATTTTTCAAATCTGCAACAAAATATAAAAATAAGTAATATATTTTTGTAATGTAATTAAAATCCAATGTGATCAAGTAATCACATAAAAAAATAGAAGTAACGCCCGCTGTGATCAGGCGAGTACATATTTTTTCAATAGTACATAAATATGCATTACAGTTACATTGAAACCAAATAGTATTGTATTTGAAAACTAGTACATATAACTCACTTATTTAACAACACTGATTAAAAAATAAATCGTCGATGACTGAAATAAATTGAGATTATAACTCACCTCTTCGACGTGAACGCTGCATGTTTGCCATTTTGGTCAAAAATGACTAATTTCACATCATTGGTCAGAAATTTCGTTTACATCAAATTGACGTTTATGTTTCGACCAACCAGAGAACAACAACTGACAGATCATTTACGCGCTAAAATTGAAGTATCTTGGATTCTTTTATTTTGTCCTCAAGTGATCACAGTGGGTAATAACGTTGATAAAAAAATATAAATTCTTGGGCCCGAACGATTTCTTTTTTTTGGCCTCGTCTGAGTACATTGGGCCTTACGAGGTTAAGCCACTAAGTTTAAAAAAGATAGGATAAGAAATACATAGCTATGTGAAAAGAAACACGAAAGTAACTCCAATGGGCAATTTATGGGCATGTTTTGCGAAGGGAACAATCATTATTTATTGGGGAGGTGTTTGAAATGAAAGTATAAAACTGATAATGAACTGTGCTATTTAAAATTATCTAACAAATAAATATAGGTATAAATGTTATTTTGTTTAATTTTGTATACGTCATAATTATTAAATATTGTTCACGTGACGCAGTGTCACATCTCCCGTCCAACTGGCTTCCCTGAAAATCAGCGTCATGGCATACCTGCTATGACAACACAGCTGAGGGAAACCATTTTGGTGGTATAATTTGTTAAATTGTTTTATATTTTGATTTTGTAATTGTGTATACACCAAAAATACAGTTTTCATTTCATTTCATTTCATAATCTGAATATGTAGACCAAAGAAAAAAATAACGAAAGAGATATCTTAAAATAGAGCAAAATGGAGGAGGCTTCGTGCAGTCCCGATTGTGAGGTCTCTCATCCCACTCTATGTGTACCTATAGAGTGTGATATGGCGAAGAAGAAAGAGAATTTGTTACCGACTTGAAGTACAATATAATAAAGACTTTATCAAGTTACCAAAAAACCTTTAGCTCACTATACCTTCTCTTGTTTATGAAATATATATTCCATATATATTAAAAGATGTTTGAATATTCTAGGTAAGTATTTACCATTGACATTTTTTATCACAGTGCACAGCTGGTAGCGTGTGCAAAAAGACATGTGCCGGGGACGAGCTAGACTGCTACATCTTAGACGACAACGGCTTCATCATTCTCTCCGAGAAAGCGTCTCAGACGGGCAAGTTCTTCGGACAAGTGGACGGCACCATCATGGACTCACTAGTGCAAGACCGGATTTACAAAAAGATCACTGTTCACGACAATCAAGGAAGGTGCCCTGATTCTAAGAACCCTTTCAGTGGTAGCGGTAACAAACTCACGGTAAGTTTCTATAGAGTCTCACTCTCATACTAGTAGTTTATAAAAAAAAATCTAGTATGGTACAGTACTACCACTTTTGTAAGTCGCATCGGCTTTGCTCGGCGGCGCAAAATAGCACGACCTACTACTGAATCAAACCGAATGAAAACATCATCATCAGGTCCTTTTTAGTCTCCACTACAGGAGCACGACCCTCTCTGTACTACTAGGGCCATACTTGGCCAGAGCAGCCAGAGGACTTGGCCTACACTCTCCACGCTGGGTTGGAGAGGTGTCTTAGATGTTTATAAGCTTTGTTTAGCTTGTATTTCCTAAGTCGCCTTCTACGACATCCACGGGAAGACTTGGAGTGGTCCTATTCTACTCTGCCGGATACCACACGGCTAACATCATAAAAAGAACTTATTCTTACAACTTAAGATCTAAAATCTGTATGACGCGGCACTACAGCGAACTCCAGACATGGCGCGAACGAATCAGCTAATAGCGGACGCATATTTTTGCACCATGCAAAAGTTTGTTTTCTGCGCAGGTACATCGGTGTAACTTATAAATGTGGTAGTACTGTAGTCAGGGAGGACAACATAGGTGTTTTGCTGATAAGATATCATGTCTTTATTTGAGTGGTACTACAAATAGCAGACGTATGACCATTTTCATCAACCATCCTCCTCAACACATGTGAATTGTTTACTACTACACTGTGAAATAAATTAATACGTATTTTGGAAAGGGTGAATTTTGTGAACTGTTAATCCTAACTAATATTATAAATGCGAAAGTGAGTTTGTTTGTTTGTTTGTTTGTTACGCTTTCACGTTGTAACTACTGAACCGATCATCATGAAATTTTGCATACACGTTTTCTGGGGTACGGAGAAGGACATAGGGTACATTTTATCCGGGGAAAAGTACTGTTCCCGAGAGATCGCCATAAACGCGGACGGAGCCGCGGGCGAAAGCTAGTGAAAAATAAATGGCACATGTACCGAATTGGATAAGGCATTGCCACAAAAAAAATTACAACTCCCAAAATTACGATCGTTTAGCTCAATGAGCATTTTAATATAAAACAGGATACTCAGCACAGTGCGCAACTGATATTGCGCGACCTAATTCACAAAATTCGGATCGTCTTTGTTAGGGTTCCGTACCCAAAGGGTAAAAACGGGACCCTATTAATTTAGCTCCGCTGTCTGTCTGTCCGTCTGTCACCAGGCTGTATCTCATGAACGGTGATAGCAAGACAGTTGAAATTTTTACAGATGATGTATATCTGTTGCCGCTATAACAAACAATACTAAAAAATTTAATCAAATAATTATTTAAGGGAGGTCCCATACAACAAACGTGATTCTTTTGCTTGTTTTTGCTCGTTATTGATAACGGCAACAGGTAGACACTAGAATTATTCACAGAATATTTAGTTTATATATTCACTTTAAAAAGAAATAATTATATAATTAAATAAAAATTTAATTAATATTAAAGGGATACATACAAAAGACATGATTATTGTGCCATTTTCATAGATAACGGTACGGAACCCTTCGTGCGCGAGTCCGACACGCACTTAGCCGGTTATTCATTTGTCTCCCATCTAATCTGATTGTAAATGACGATGAAGACGAGGATGTTACATGCCTATTCAACAGATACCCATTTGGCTCGGCCCTAAATAATTTTATTTTTGCAGGCAATGAAACCGCTTTCGTGGCTCGGAGGCTACCTCGCCAACTTGTTAGCAGTTTGGTTTCCGCTTTGGGAATCAGTCCGCGCCAGGGCACATAGTCAGGGGGGGCCTTACGATGACGACATTGGTAAATATAGTAAACACTTTGATAGTAAACCAATCTGTAATAAATAAATAAATAAACCGAATTGCATTTGTAAACTTGTTTCCTTTTGCAGAGGATTACGACGACTATGGCGAGGACTCTGGTTTCCCGAACGAAGGGGAAATAGACCGGGACACGGGAACGATCATCGTTTTGGGCGATGGCTTGGGCAAAAGCAGCGTGGTTACCGAAGATGGAGAGGCTGTGCCTTCGAGAGGAGCGGGAGGTGGGGGCGCGACTACCGTGCGAGAGCCGCCGAGGGAGGCCGCGCGGTCGGCCGCCGTTAGGCCGTGCGTCACCAGCGCAGAGCTGTTCACGCTGCAGTCGACAAGGCTCAATGCAGCGCAGCCGCTCAAAGGAAAACTGACCAATTGCCATAATTCGGGATGCGAGAGGTAAGCTGGAATCACAACTATCAATATCAATGGTTCGTTGTTAACACTGTTTCATTCATTAAACCCCTAAATATTTCAAATCTGCTGGATTAGACCGAAGGTCACGCTTATAGCATTACTCTCAGTTACACATATAAATCTTAACATTGTAGGTATGATATTGGCGAGCTCCGTGGCGCAGTGGTTAACACGTAAGCTTGCGACACGAGGGTTTCCGGATTCGATTCCCGGTCAAGTCATGATGGAAAACGATCTTTTTCTGTTTGACGTGGGTATTGGATTAGTCTTTATATCGTATCCTACGACACAAGTTCACAACTTACTGTGGGGCTAGTTCAATTTGTGCGATACGAGTATGTCCCTATATATTTATTTAGATATTAATTGATTTAAAGCAACGATAGCTTTGAGATCCTTCAACTCTCAACCGTCATTGTACAGGCCATTCAGCGTGCAGAAGATCCCTCACAGCAACCTGATCCTGCTGGTGGTGGACACGCTGTGCCCGTGCGGCAACAAGAAGCTGGACGTGCGCGCGCGCGAGTCTCCAGTGCGCGCGCCCTGCCGCCGCGCGCAGAGGCGCGCGCACCGCCGAAGGCCCGCGCACTGCCTCTCATACCACCCGGAGGTACGCTAACTCTGTTGTAGTGCTTCTTCTTCCTCGCCTTTTCCATATTTGGGGTTGGCTCTCTATGTCAACTCTCCAATATTTACTTTTATCCACCATATCGGCAGTAGCTCCCCGTTCTTACATGTCATTGCTCACGCATTCCCTCCACGACTTTTTCGGCCTTCCCTTTCCTTTATATCCTGTTACATTGAAGTGTAACATCTCATTACTCTGTTGTAGTACAAGCTTTTCTAAATCTATCCATACACCAACACAAGCAACCGGTTCTTGGTGGGAATATTGGCAGACTGCGCGGCTTTTGTTTTGGATTGTTTTGCAAATTGTTTCTAGTGGACTTTGTAATGTAAAATCGATGTAATTTGGTGTTATATATACCCGTGTTTATGAACAATGTGTGGAATAACTAAAATAAACTGTCATGGTGCGGATGTAGTGAAATTTACTTAGCGGACTCGTTGCGTCATTGTGATAAAGCCAGGGGCCCCGTAAAATTAACGAAATGAACTATACCATCATTTCGTTGACCAACAAGACTTAGGCAAAGCGCGGGAAAACTCATTTATACTTGATACTGACTTAATACCTCATGCGTACCTGAAAGCCGTATTCGTTTAATGTGTCTGAATTTACATTACATACATATTTATCACATCTTTTTCCCTTACGGTATAGACAAAGATTAAGGTCATACCTAAGCTCCCAAGAGTCACGTTCAGCGTGTTTGACAAATAAGCAAAAACAGAATTAAATAAAATAGTGATTATAGTTGCTAGCAGCATCGCCTATTGAAATTATCCCTCAGATTTTGTGTGCCTGTTTTGTTGTGCCTGTGCGCGGGAAGAGAAGCAACAGCAGCAACATTCTTTTTCTTTTTTCTCAGAGCAGCGTGGAAGGAATTTTAGTCGATATTTTTTTAGTAAACAGGAAAGCTTTTAACAGCTCACCTACTAAAAACATAATAAATATCGACGCCCCGAATTTTTGTCAGAAAATATTATTAAAATATTTAAAAAAATTGTTCCAGGAAATCGAAATCCTATCATGCGGTCGTGGCGGACGGATACAGCCTTTGCTGGGGCTGATTGCGGTACTGATACTACGACTGTGCGGCACGTGACTGCTACAGCTGCAGCCCTAAACCCAGCGGCCGAGAAGCGACCACTAACACAACACAACCCATGAAACAAGATATATTTGAGATGCCCAGTTCCCGACCCGAAACAGTTGCAGTGCAGCTTCCATGAAGAGCTTCGATTCGGTCGCCGTTCAACAGTGTTCGAGCGTGGTGTGATTGAGGACTATGTATGACGTGTGCTGTAGGTTACGAATGGTGTGATGGTAGGATAATGCGCGACGCGCCAACGTTTACGCATCGCGCGAGGTTTAAGAGTTTTGATCAATTTACCGACTGACGTTTTGGTCCGACCAAATGAACTTTCGATCTTGTTTTGAGACAGGATTATCTATTCGAATTAGGATACGATCTTCGATCAAGTATAAAAACAAGATATACAGTCGCATACAAAAAGGCACTTTATGCTGACCACAACTTATGCTTTAAATCTACATCGTATATAACGTCGAATTTCGTACGCTGATCGTAATTATAAACTTGATTGTAATCATTTGATTCAATTGTATTATTTTTTTAATTATCCCATATTGTTACTTACTCTAGAATAAGTTGTACTAATATACCTCTATATGGATCCTTGTAATCCGAAATAAGAATGTCTTTTTATTTATTATTTGATCTACATCAGCTTTCGGAATTCAAAATTCAAACTTGAACGGAAATATGCACCCAAATGTCTAGTGGGCGCTTATTTGGTCACGACAGTTTTTAATCGCGGCTTGTGTATTTAGTTTTTTATACTTAACCGAAGGATACGATAATGAATTAAAATATTTTCTCCTCTCGTTGAGTTGTCACGTTTAATATTGTAACGAACGCGGGCGCATACAGTAAATAGGTAGGTAAAGAATATCTTGTTAAATTTAAATTGAGGATTATCACAAACTTGGAGATCTTATAAATTATAGCTAATGTTAATAGGTTTAAAGATAATTAATGTAAAGATAATATCGTTTGACACTGTTTTAGAAAAATTTACCTATGTTGAACCTAACTCGATTTTTTTCGATAACTGTCATTCAATAAAATCGCAAACTTATTGGATAGTTGCATAGAATTGATGTAAATAAGACTATTTTGTTGTAGGCTGTTTTTTTGCTGAATTTATGTGTGCCTGTGTAACAATTATGTAAAAAGTCTTACTTGGAGGCAGGTGTCGCGCGCGGGAGCTCCTTTGTTATGCGGCCCTTTGGATAGATCACACTTGACAATAAATGAGATTAATTGTGATGAATCGTTCAAGACGTCGCCACGCCGGCCTCGCGGTATTTCCATTCGTCTAGTTGTTAGTATTTTTCTCGCCTAATCTTGAATAATGTCTTATTGAGGGAACTGTAAACAGTTTCATATTTTTATTGTAAATATTTTACTAACTTAAATGGCCTACTACATTTAAGGACGTGTGTTGCTAATATTTAAGTCGTTCAATTCGACTTCTGTCGTTGTAACTACGTCATATCGACCTATATCTCAATAATTTGTTCGCATATCATGTTCCTGGAGCTGGGTCACGATGATCATCTATTGTTCTACTTCCATATGTAAACACGTTTCGCGGCGTAATCCAGTAAGCGTAAGTATATAACTCGTTTGTACCTAACATAAATGTGAATGTTTCATAGGGCTAAAGTTCAGATCCATATACTTACATGAATAGAATTTTGATAACTACCTATATCATATCGAATAGACATAATCGTAAGGTTTATAGGGATGGCTTGCTGTTGTCCGTTTGACGCTATATCATTTATCTGCAGGAATATTTTGAAATAGTACAAAAGTATAACAAATAGTTGTCAGAGATCGCGTGCCAAACCACGGAGTTTTATTTATTTCTCCGCTCAGAAGCTTTTGATTCGACGGGACCGATAGTTTATGTATATGTAGGGCAATGGCAAGCCAAGATCTGTCGGCAAGTGTGTCGGTCGCAGTAACCGCCTAACTCTATCCTACACTTAGTGTTGTACTCGTAGCCGTGAGAGTATATTCGTTGTGTAATGTTTAGAATGTATACGATACGATCATTTTACCAAACAATTGACCCTGATCTTCGAAATATTTATTCTAATATATTAATTACATTTTTTCAACAATAGTGTAGTCAATACGGGTAAATGTGAACAGAGATGAATAGAAATACGCATGATTTCTTCAGAAAAGCCCAATCACACTTTCTGAATTCAGTAGTTGACGAGAAGGACGCCACAGTACGTTAGACACGAAGGGCGATATCTCGTTTCGCGTCTAACGTATTGTGACGTCACTAAAGTGTGATTGGGCTTTGAACTAGAAAACGGACTATTTTATACCATCAATCAAATGTTCAAACCATTTTCTATTAATTACTTACACGAAAAATTTAAAATGTTCGACGTTGCCCTTCACCTCGATTGACAATTACCCAGGTTGTGTCCAAATCTTTGCACCCAGTTGATAATAAATCTTTCTGGGTGGCGTTCTGTTGCCGATACACTTCGTATCATGAATCATAACACATAATCGATGTCGTAACATATACATATTCACAAGCTGTAAAACAGAATCGTCGAGGGCGCTTTTGAGAATTGTACATTTTGTATAAATACAGTAAGGAGTCGATATAATGGCGTAGCGATCGTTTTAACTGGTGAGTGGCGAGCGACTGGTAACGTATTGAAAGTGCTTCTAGTAAGCGTCGAGTCTTCCATAGCAGTCGAGCGCGCCGGCGAGTGTTTACTGTAACGTTTAAGTATTAAATGATAATAATAGCGTATACTTATCTTAGAATAGGCGAGCTCGCGTCTTGTGCGTTGTGCAGATATTTTTACTTGCACTCGCGGGGTTTAGTTACAAGTAAACAGATAGACACAAAACAAATACCTCGTTTAGTTACTCAGAAGGTAATAGCTAGACAGAATTAGCGTTTATTTCGCGTTTAGTTCTCGGACATATCAATTCAGGCACCAAATGACTATAGCGTAAGTGGTTTTAAATTTTTTCGATTGTGATCTTTACGTGTTAGAGGAAGGCCTCTAGTAATCGTCTAGGTTCGTACGTGCAACAACTTTATACGAGAAACAGTGATCTTTCAACTTTATCGGTGTATGTTTCGTAGCTTTGTGTTTGGATCAGACATTTAATTGACCTAGCTCATTCAAGTATCTTGTCCTGTTTGCACCTACAGTACAGACGAGAATGAGCAGGCGTCTTAACCCAGAGGTGCAAAGGGTGCTGCGCCAGGTATTAGGGGGGCGTCGGTTAAGAAGGATGTACTCTACCCCCCATCCTGCACTCTATTCAGAGTACGACAGTCGAACGAAAGGGCGCTAAAGTTTGGAGCATAATGGGGTAAGGAGTGCCGGGCTTTTTAATTTGCATAGGCGGCAACTTTGAGATTTTGAATCCTATGTGCTTAAGTTGTTATTGGATAAACCTTGATCGTTCTTAGATTGTGACACTGATATTCAATGGTTTCAATTTATATAAACTTTACGATCTCAAAACTGCCACTAATGTAAGCCTATTGATAACCCTTTATTGAAAGCTAGCTCGTTTGAATTAAATCATTTACTAAAATATGTTAGGTACAACTGGTTACTCACGTACGAAGCCAGCTCCTGGCCGACATGTTTCGACCTCATCCGGAGGTCTTCCTCAGGGCGAATGATGTGAGTAACCCGTTTATACATATTTTAATTTCTATATCTCACGTTAGTTTAAAATCATTTAATTTAGAAGTGTAAAGTCTAAACAGAGTCTACTCAATGAAAAGGTTCAATTAAATGTCTGATTGAAGCATTTATCTACGACTTAGAATTTTCTATGAAATAAACGTTCGATTCGTCACACGTTATCGTGTTTAAATCTGTCGATCGTTCCCTGTTCCAAGCTTTTTAGGATTATATTCAAAATTTGTATAAACATTCGAAGTCTTGTGAATCGAATTTTGATGTCACTGTTTTCAAGATTGTTTTTCTTTATTAGTTTATATATGAATAGTTGTATTTTGGGCACGGCCGACTCTGTGAACATGGTTCTCTAGTGTAATTCTAGTAAAATACTGTTTTTGTTACTTGCCAGTTCATGCTATAGATATACAGTAATTACAACAATAAAGTTCTCTTATAACATTGTGATATGGCGTTTTACTCATACAAATATTCTTTGGACTACCTACAAGCTGCCAATGCGGCTTAATCTCAATACATACTAAAAAAACCCTGAGAATAATGATCTGTTCCTGTTTAAAATTAACAATAAACTAGAGCTGCAAATAAATAAATGCCCCCACGCACCCACTGACGTTATACGGAATAACGTGCTTCTCTAGGGTTAAAAATGCAACAACCGCAAGTAATTCTTAATTTTAACAGACTGCAACAGTCAGTGTAAAAATGCATGCCTCCATCAACCGCTAATATTTTGTACAAATTTTACAGCTTATCGCATCTGTATCAACCTCTACATTCGCCAATCACGAAGACTTAGCTGTCAAGTTGGCCACATTACAGTAACTACAAGACCATATCACATTATGGCCCTGAACGATTCTGAAACGCGCATCATCATCATCATTTCGTGTAGGTGACACGGTCTATCGATCATGCACACCCAGGTGTCAGAGTTCTACGGAACCGCCTCTCGGCCTCTGACGTGATTCCTTTAACGACTGCCAGATGGCAGCAGGGACAAAACGCGCAAAGTTTCAAGGATCCGGGACATTAATACCGTTATGCCTCTCGTATATCCTTTCAACCCTGCTCCCGCTACACGATGTGTAGTGATTACCGATTTGATAATCGGTAAATAAAAGGAATCACATAATATAAAATAAAGTCGCTGCCCGCTACCTGTCCCTATGTATGCTTAAATTTTTATTAAAACTACGCAACGGATTTTGATGCTTTTTTTAATAGATGTAGTGATTCAAGAGGAGTGTTTATATGTACATTGCACCCGTGCGAAGCCGGGTCCGAGTCGCTAGTAGGAAATAAAAGAAATGTGATACGTGCAAATATCTATAATGATTCACATATAGAGGCTGGCGGCGAAGACGATGTCGCGCTTGAGCAGCTTGATGGCGTCGCTGAATTTGTTCTCCAGGTCCGTGTTGCCGATGTTCTTGGCGGCCTGGCACAACTGCCGGAGCACCTCTTCCAGGCGTCGCATGCAGCGGATTATTGAGCCTGGAACAATATTTGATGTTGTTTGTAGTGTGTGGCCAACGCTGGTGTAAATTTTTGAAGTGAAAACTTAATAAGGCACGTTGGGAATTTTTGGAATGGGAAAGAACATTGATCTCGTGTCCTGTTATCGTTCGTTACGGTAAAAAAGGTATAAAACCTTTTTTTGCTTTTTTGCTTTTAAAATTTTTAAAAACTAGACTTGATCACTAAACTGACGATTATTATGCGCACATAAGCGTATCGATTTCAAATCAAAAGTACGCTTAACAGTATTTTTGCAAGTTATTAATATTAATCAAAATATTTTTCTAAATTACAACATCCATCAGTCCAATACCCACCTACCGTTTGACGAGGGTTCGATCCTCGGCCAGGTCAAGATGGAAAACAATGTTTTTCAGATAGACCTGGGTCTTGGATGTTTATCTATATAAGTATCTATTATAAAATATAGTATCGATGAGTTAGTATCCTACTACATACACAAGTTCACAACTTACCGGGGGTCTAGCTGTGTGATATGTCCCTATATATTTATTTATTATTACCGTTAACATACCTTCAAACACGTCAGTCATCTTGCAGATCTGCAGGAACGACGCTCCCTTGGCCCACGTCAGCACCACGTCCATCAACGTGCTCTTAAATTTGCCTACGTAGTCGTCTTCGTCGAGGTCCATCTTGGCGTCGATTGACACTTTCGCTATCCGACGAGCGTATTCCTAAAACAATTACTAATATTTATACATCATCATCATCACGCTACATTTGCACACCTTTTGCTTTTTTAGTTAATGCAGGGCTCAATTGAATAATTTGCTTTCCAAAACAACCAATATTTACTACAAAGCATTAGTATTTAGCAAACAACCATTTAACCACACAATGTCACAAGACTCCTAGCGAGAACTTCCTCCGTCTCGTCCACATACATCTCCCGTCTCATTCATTATACACATTCCTCTTTAGCATAATCAGTGGTGTGGTGAGTGTACAGTACTACCACTTTAAATTACACCGATGTACCTGCGCAGAAATCAAATTTTTGCATGGCGCGAAAATATCTGTCTGCTATTGGCTCATGCGTACGCGCCATGGTTGGAGTTCACTGCAGCGCCGCGCCCTACAAGCATTATGAGTAAGACGACACGAGTCATGTTGTTTTTGGATTTCAAATCTTATGTAGTAGCTATAAGTTCGATATTTCACTGATAGTTTTTATTCGGTTTGATTCGACGGTAGATAGTTCTATGCTGCGCCGCCGAACAAAGATGATGCCTGACATATAAAAGTGGCAGTACTGTACGTACCTGCAGTTGCCGCAGCACCCCCCTCAGCTCCTCGCCGGCCACCGAGAGCTGCGAGGAGTTCTCGTCACAAACGAAACAGCTGACCAGCGCGGCGCTTTGTTCAGGAGTCAGCGCGTTGAACACACCGTTGAAGATTAGCTCGGTGAGTAACAACTCGTCGGCACTAAAAAGATTTCCAAGTATTTTTTTTTTTTCAAATCTTGTTTTTTTTTGAAAAGAGTATATTGTGGCGCAAGGGACTAACATTTATTATCATCTATTTAAAAAAAAATGGTTATCTGTAAAGGCGGTTTTGGGATAATGGTGGAACAGAGATAGATGCGTCACAAGCCGAACGCATAAGCCGATCGTGCCTTTATACCGCTTGTTCCGCGCTCTCGCTTGCATACGGAACGAACGTTGAACATCACACTTTATCGTGCGTGCAGCCGGCGTTCATCGATTTATAAGACGTTATCACATCAAAAACAAAAAACGTTTGCCCGAAAACAGGGTCTAAAAACCCATTACTATGGAACTGAACGAATTTTGAATAGTGAACACAAATGTTTTTCCGAAAATTTCCATTACCAAAAAGTTTGAATCATATTTTTAAAGAGTTTTATTTCTTACCTGCTCAGCTCGCATGCTATCCTGCCCTTGAGCTCGATGACGTCAGCAGCCGTGCAGTACCCCAGCCGCCGCAGCACTCTCTTTCTCTTCTTCAGCTCTTCCATCTGCAAGATACTCTTGGCTTTCCTCAACTCTGCCTTGGCGGCTTGCAACTCCTCAAAGAGTTCTTGCTTATGCTCGTAAGCAGCAGTCAAAGCTCCACGGTTCTTGTCGTTGTGAAGAGGATGGGCATATAACCTGAACACATTATGAAGGAATTTAAATTCAGTAAGGTCAGGGTGTCATAACTCACAAGGTTAGGGGTATTATAAGGTCATAGGCATCATGAGGTAATGTGTGTCATAAGGTCAGGAGTGTTGAAGATCAGGGGTGTCAGCCTAAGTGGGCTTGGCCGGTGGTTATAAGTATAGCTTCGGTTATCCACACCCCACCTCTAGAGCTGCTACTTACTTTTCCCCCATTCATCCGAGTAAGTAATATCTTCATTCCCTTCTCTGATCCTACAAATTCCTATCTATCCCCAGCTTAAACATGCTTTCGATGGGCAACCGCGTCGGAAGCACAAGAAGCCAAAGAAACCGAGCTGGCCAACCCGCCTACTAAGCGTGGTAAGTATGACAATATCTACCCAAGGATCGAAGCATCTTTGGGAGGCGTTTGTCCAGCACTGGACTTCTTACAGCTGAAATAATAATAATATTATAAAAATATTCCTTAGGTCATTTATTAAATTGCAGTCAAATACAATCCAGTCTTTCTTTTGTTCTATCAAGAGTGGAAAGTCACGGGACCTTCCTTTACTCAGTTCTATTGACGGCGTATTAAAAGACTAAAAATTTTAATACTCATATCTCATATCTATTGCAATAATAAAGTCTCACCTTTGTTCCAGTTCTTTGATCCTCTCAACACAGTCTTTGAACACCTTATCCTCAATTTTCATATCCTTTATCGGGTTCAGTAGCGGTGGGCCATCAGGGAACCGTTTCTTCACCTCCCCGATGGTCTTGAGCACAGACTTGCGGCTGTCGGGAGGCCGCAGGTCCTTCGGGTAGTAGACGCGAAGCGAGCTCACTTGATAGATGAGCGTGTGGAGGACGGGAACTACTTCTACTTCACCCATCTGTTGTGGAAATAATGTTCAGAATTTGAAGCTTGATCTAAGTTAAATTACGAGTGCATATAAACATCATCATTATGTTTTTTTAGTCTCCACTGCAGGAGCATGACCCTCTCTGTACTACCGGAGCCATACTTGACAAGAGCAGACAGAGGATTTGGCCTACACTCTCCTCGCTGGCCAGACGGGTTCGAGAGGTCTCATTGAAGTTTATGAGCCAATTTAGCTTGTATCTCCTAAGACGCCTCTTACGACCTCCATGGGAAGACTAGGTCCTATTCTACTCTGCCGGAAACACGGCATATAAACGCAGTGAATTCTCATTCATTTTGGAGCCTTACAGGGATGATTCAGCCCGTCGATATGAACAACATTTGCTATTGGAACCAACGTTGGAAACTCATTTTTTGACATTCCCATACAAATTAACCGGGCGATGGAACATTTTTGTATGGATTTGTCAATTTATTTATTTTTTTAATTCCTAGCATTGGTCCCATTGGAAAAGTTGTTTATTTCGACTGGCTTAATCATCCATCCATCAATGAAAATTCACCGTGTATTTGAAATTATTTGCGTGCACATAGGGATGAGTCTATAAGAAAGAACGCACAACAAAACCATGGCCGGTCACTGTTTAAAAACGTCAACAAGAAATGTAAATCTAGCCCGATCGATACTGAATGACTCTGCTTACTAAAAATAACACGGATATTTGTAATTCAGCTTTACAGAACCACCAAGACTACTGATTCAGTATTCAGAGAAACTACGGAATTTGCATCGTTGTTTGACATTTGTATAGAAAATACATACATATATACATATTATCACTTACGGAGTAGACTGAGCCTAAGGCTATAAGACCGAAAAGCCACGTTTAGCGTGTTGATGGGCGTAAAGGTAGAAAACAGAATCAATACAGTGATAGGTTGCTAGCCGCATCGCCTATTGGCATGATCTTTAGATTTTCGACCATTCCCGTGACCGACTTCTACTTTCTGCGTGGGAAGAAAAGCAGTTAGCAAATTCTACGTTTTTTCTTTTCTTTCAGACCAGCATGGAGGAAAATGTTCTATTTATATCGAAGATATGTATAGTAACTAAGCGCCGTATATGGTTATATATATGAGTAATTATCATTTGACACAAACTTAATATATTTTTTTACGTAAAATGCTAATTTACGAAATTTATATTATATATTTTTTTTTTTTAATTAGCAATGCAGCACACGAGTGCTCTTAAGCGGGAGCAGCCATATGTTGTCTATGTTGTGTCTTCAGCGGTGACTCACCTCCCCTGGCGGGCACGGCACGTTGGTGTCGGCGTCTCCAGGCTGTGGCTTCCGCACGTGCAGCAGGATGTCCACCACGATGGCTTCCTCTGCCGTCAGCGGATTCACTTCCTGGCCCTTCTTGCCCTTGCCCTTGGTCTTATGTCGGAAGTTTACTATTATGCCCCAGTCGTACTCGTATTTCTCTGTTTTAACCTGTTAAATTTTACTTATTATATAGGTCTTACTTAAGTTCAAAATGTAGCTAAATAAATAATAATAATAATATAAATATATGAGCAAATCACACATATTCATCCATCTTTGAATCCTCATACATCTTTCCTTCCCCCCTCCCCCCCCCACACATTTCCTCCACTCCTTGAAAGGCCGGCAATGCTCCTGTCACACCCTGGTGTTTCAGTTGTCCATGGGCAGCGGTGTTGGCAAACCATCAGATGACTCGATTGCTCGTTTGCCGTACTATGACATAAAAAAGAACATCCTCAGATGTGATGCGTCGAAACCCGGGTCTGCCGTTTGCCTTCGTATAGACTTCGACATCTTTTGTTGCTTGACACAAGACATTTCTAAGTATACCAAGACCGTTGGGTTGCAATTACCTTGACAAGGCGCCCGGGCTGCAAGAAGGGCTTGAGGTACTCCGGCCGCGTGATGTAGGAGCGGAACTGCGCGCCCAGAAGCTGCAGCTGCGAGCGCAGGTTGCAGTAAGCCGAGATAGAGTGCTCCTGCTCCACGCTCACTAAATCGTAGTCTTTTTGCTTGGCTTTCACCTCTGACAAATATTATTTACATATTAATTACTAGCTTTCGGGCTACTAGCTGTTGGGAAAAGTACTTTTTTCCGGAACAAAAGGTAGCCTAGGTCACAGAATACGTACTAGTACTTACCTACTGAAGTCGCACTCTGCAAAGGTATTCAAAGAAATATCAACTCAATTTACTTAGCGATACGGTATAATTCAGTTCGCATCGGAACGCAGCACCTTTTCGTCTAGATATCTACAGAATCCATTGCAAGCCAATTTCATTAATAACAATGAAATTGGCTTGCAATGGATTCTGTATTTTATAAAGAATAAAACGATAGGTGACGCTAGTTTCGCTTATTTAAGCCCCTTAAGAACAACTCACGCTAAACTTTATGGCGGGCCCGAAGTGAGATGCGAGTGCTTGTGTGCGCCGGTACAAACAACAAGCGCGCGTTTACATATAAAACCCACACACTAAATCATAAGCGCGGGGATCGGGCGCGGGGAGTGGGCGGTCGTGCGACCTCCCACTCCCCGCAACTTTGAAAGTTGCGACACGTCTTGCGACCAACTTCAGATCCGCAATAAAGTTTCAGACACTGTATTTGATAATGTAATTATATTAGTTATGATGAACATTTACAATACAGAGTTCTTAGTTAGTAAGACCGCGACAAAGATGAATTTAACTTACTGTCTATAAGATCTGGAATAGCAGCTTGGTTTTGGAACTGGAAGAAACTCCGCTCCAACATATACTCGGGATTAATTTCTTCTACTCTGAGTAAATTCAGTACCTATTCACAAAAAAACATATATTTGTTTAAAGGTGTATTTTATTTGGCGAAAGCCACAGATGCTGCTGTAAAAGTTGCATCAATCTGGGCAAGATTTATTTAATCGTTTGGACCATTGACACGATAGAAGAAGAAGAAGGTGTATTTCAATGATTTTTCAAATCAAATTTGCTTTACCGACAGAGGTGTACGATTTAATTGGATAAATGTATTGACACTGCATATAAAACTAAGTACACTCTGATAAAAACTTACTAGCGGCGCGAATATTAGCTACGAGCGCAAGTCGGAGCAGGTACATGCGTGTGCACAACACGAACGTTACTCACACACTAACGCTATGATGAAGTCGGGGAGACGGAAAGAGCGCGCGGGGGTGTGCGCCACCGCCCGCTCTCGCTTTACCCCGCTGATACCTTAAATTATGTACTGCGCATCGACTCGCGCGATGGTCCGAGCCGTCAAAAAGTTTGCATCAGAGTGTAGCTCATACTAACCATATTGTAAGTGAGATGGAATGCAGAGTTGATGGGATCAGCCTTGCCCTGCACCATACCCTTGACAACTGTGGGCGTGATTTTGTCGTCGATCATCAGAATGACGATACCTTTGTCGTCCAAGCCACGACGACCCGCACGACCGGACATTTGAATGTATTCACCTGACGAAATCTACACAATAGGAAAAAATAACGATGTACAAAGTCATAAAAAACTTTTGCCAAAAATATATTAATGAATAAAGTGTGGGTATAGGACTATAGGTACATAGGTACTTCATCATCATCATCATCAGGTCCTTTTTAGTCTCCACTACAGGAGCACGACCCTCTCTGTACTACTAGGGCCATACTTGGCCAGAGCAGCCAGAGGACTTGGCCTACACTCTCCACGCTGGCCAGACGGGTTGGAGAGGTGTCTTAGATGTTTATAAGCTTTGTTTAGCTTGTATTTCCTAAGTCGCCTTCTACGACATCCACGGGAAGACTTGGAGTGGTCCTATTCTTCTCTGCCGGATACCACACGGCTAATAGGTACTTAGGTACTTACAAATCTAAAATCTTTTCCGTCAAACTTCTGGCAACTCGTGAAGACTACTGTCCTGGCAGGCATGTTCAGTCCCATAGCAAAGGTTTCCGTGGCAAACAGAGCCTGCAACCAAATTGATAGTCAATCATGCAAACAACTCAAATTATTATGAAAATATAAGAAATACCTCGATGCATGGACTACATAATTACTTTTATTTATTGCACTTGTATAACCTGTTCTTGTATTAATCTTAACCTACTTCAAAAAAAGGAAGAGATTCACAAAGAAAGGTCTACTCAAGAGTAGACCTCGCGAGTCTTATGACCGGTATTTTGAAAAATTTCCAAAAGTTGAATCGACAATTTTCTTTTATGTAGTTAACAAACCTTCTCACAAAATTTCAGCAGAATCGGTTAAGAAATGTGACCTATAGGCTCCAGTCTCCATCAATCTAAGATTATACCTCCTTGTTATACTTGTTTGTACATTTTTTAGATTGTTGGAGAAAATAAATATATTTTTATCTTATCTTACTTATAAGTAAGACAAAGCCAAAAAAATTAAACCTTTATGAGCCCAAGGCCGAACAAAATCTCAATGGTCTCCTTGAGGATAGGCAGCAGGCCGCCGTGATGGATGCCGATGCCGCGCCGCAGCAGAGGAATCACGTTCTCCACCTGCGGCAGCTTGCGGTCTTCTTCAGATAACACGTCCATGGCATTGTTGAACACTTCGTCCACAAGTTTCTTTTCTTCAACTGTTTAAGAAAAAAGTGATAAATGAGAAACCGCTGAGAAATGGAACACCCTCCCCACGTCGCTGTTTCCCGACACGTACAATTTAGCTCCTACTTATAATCCTACCTTTCTGTGATACCGCACTAACCTATACCGCATTAATTTTGTAAGCTCACCTCAAAAAAACCGGCCAAGAGCGAGTCGAACTCGCGCACGAAGGGTTCCGTACCGTTATCTATGAAAATGGCAAAAAAATCATGACTTTTCAATGGGAGCCCCCCTTTAATATTAATTTTATTTTTATTTTTTTATTTATTTTTAAAGTGAATATATAACTGAATATTCTGTGAATATTTAAACTGTCTACCTGTTGCCGTTATTAATAACGAGCAAAAACAAGCAAAAAAATCACGTTTGTTGTATGGGAGCCCCCTGAAATATTTATTTTATTCTGTTTTTAGTATTTGTTGTTATAGCCGCAACGCAACAGAAATACAACATCTGTGAAAATTTCAACCGTCTAACTATCACGGTTCATGAGAAACAGCCTGGTGACAGACAGACGGACAGACAGACAGATGGACAGCGGAGCGAAATTAATAGGGTCCCGTTTTTACCCTTTGGGTACGGAACCCTAAAAACGGGACCCTATTAATGTCGCTTCGCTGTCCGTCTGTTTGTCTTTTGCGAATCCGACTCACACTTGGGTTGTTTTTATTGTTACTTCCTGGTACCTATTGCTATGAAAACACGAAACAAACGGACAGCGTAGCGAAATGAATAGGGTCCCGTTTTTACCCTTTGGGTACGGAACCCTAAAAACGGGACCCTATTAATGTCGCTCCGCTGTCTGTCTGTCTGTCTGTTGCGAATCGGACTCACACTTGGGTTGTTTTTATTGTAACTTCCTGGTACCTATTGCTATGAAAACACGAAACAAACGGACAGCGTAGCGAAATGAATAGGGTCCCGTTTTTACCCTTTGGATACGGAACCCTAAAAAGGCAAGCTCTATCATCTCATTAGTGACATCAGCTTTGTGAGGCACTTTTCTATCAGCGAATTTACAAATGCCCATATGTCTTTCTGTGCATGTCTTATTTTAATAGAAAATTAGTTTAAAAACGCATTCCGCTTTTACATACTTGTGTTAAAGTCCAATTTTGCCATCTGCATCGCGTAGGCTTCACAATCTTTCTTGCTGAAGCTGAATATGATGACAGGCGCGAAGTTTCGCTCCATAATCATCTTGACAATGTTAAAAATATTGGTCTGGTTGTGATTGCGGGGTCCACCGCGGCGACCTTTGGCCGAGTCGCCCTTAGCATCGTCGCCTGCGTTACCGAGAACTGCCATGGCTGTATTGAAATTGTCTTCTTTGAATTGACCCTGACGAGAGACATGAATGATTATTAGATGTTTTAAAAAAATATATAAAATAATAACTATTTAAGAAAAAAACCAGCAAGCATATATGTATATGCACAGTGACGTGCAGTCCATATAGACTATTAGACAATGTCTACCCTGCAGTCGCTAAATAAATACAATTTTTTTTCTTACAAAAAAATAATTATATTCGGTGCGCCTGCAAAATTCTGCTAGCAAATACTTTATAGTCGATTTTGATCAAGTACGGTGCTGCGGTCGCGGTCCGCCCGTGCCCGCACCAAGCAGTATCTATACGCGTAAGCCGCGTAAGACAAAACTTCAAAGGTCTGACTTTTCACGCACACATAGAAAATTATTATACACCGATAGGAAATCGCTTTTGTAGTAGTACAAGTAAACATCTTTCATCGGCTCACACATGCAAAGCAAATTGGCGCTGTGTGTGTGAATTTGAGACACTGTCTCCGAGGTTTCTATTGGCTGCCGCGCGCGATATTAATGTCAACGTCACCTGTCAATGTCATTATAGATATTATTCATACTTATGTAAATGTCATTGATTAACGTGTTTACTAACAATCCAAGATTAAAGTTTTATTTAAAAATTAAATGCTTTATCAGTTAAATTTCATTTGTGCCAAAAATATTTTCATGTGAAAGTTGTGTCGCTTAGTGTTTGCATGCCGAAATCGAAATATAAAGTGTTTTGTGAACACGCAAAAGAACAAATCAAGTACCTAACCGGTTAGTTATGGTTAGTTATTCTAAAGTTTAATCCACGTTTAATCTTAAACCTTACGTGTACGTGGCTCGCAGGTTGTAATCATATCTCTTATCTTTCGCTTGTTTTGAATACTTTTGCGGTCGAAGATCGAAAGACTATCATAATATTAAACGAGTTGTAGATAACTAGCCGTATAGTAAGGTAAGGTATATAGGTAGTATGTGTGTAAGGTAAGTTTTATAATTATGTCTACCCTATGATAAATGTCTGTGCACGTCACTGATATGCATACATACATGTATGCGTCTGTGTAACCTGTTTTATTTATTTGTTTTGGAAAATCTCAACTTAAATACTTATTTTTATCTAACGACAATAAATAACAAAAAAAAGGAATACTTTTACAAGTTTAACCTTTTGCAAGCGAGCGCTTATTTACGTAACTTAGTAGTCATTAGCGTCTCAGTCACGCGGCCGTTTTGCAACTAAAGTGGTCAATGGCGCTCAATAGGTTAATTTTAGCACCAATGTATTTGTTATTACAGAACCAATGTATTCCCATTCTTGTAAAAAGATACCTTTTCATCAACAACAAGGTGTATGCCGTCCCCACCAGCTGGGAATATGTAATGCTGCAGTGGAGTAGGACGATACTCCGTGTACACAACGTGGCATGGTTGGGAATGTAAACGGCACACCCACTCAGCAAACTGGCGGGCGTTCGGGATTGTGGCCGAAAGAAACACATAGTGTACATTGTCAGGCAATAGAATCAGGGTTTCTGAAAAAATAACAAAATCATAACTGGAATATTTTTTTCAGACAGGTAGCCAATTAGAAACTTGAACATTTGAAATGATGTACTTTTTAAAAGTTGTATTAACCATATACATTGTACACCTAAAATAAGAATCTAATCAAATTGCTTAGATTATGTAAATGATCTTACCTTCCCAAACTACACCTCGTTCTTTATCTCTCATATAATGAATCTCATCAAATACTACCCAACCAACTTCACGCATAATTTCAGAACCTCGATATAACATATTTCTTAAAATCTGAAACAATATTATTTCAATTTATTCATAGAAATATTTAAAGGAAGTTTTGTAAGATGACAAAATTGTATCAACTTTACATAGCTTTCCCCAAGGGGATCTTCATCGCTGGTAACAAGAGGATTGGCTGCTTGTTCGCACACTGGAGTAAGCTTACCTACCATAAGGGGAAAGAAAGCAGCTGGCATTCTTACCGCCATGCCATTTAAGACAGGAATTTAGAGATTGCTAAATTTGAAAGTGCTCTATTTTCTTTTCCTTTTATTTACGTAATATTTACATACAACCGAATTACAAAACAGAATCGTTTACTTGTATGCCTGTCGGTCCATAGTCCATCTGTCACAGGCAATTTATTTCCAAATCTACTAAACCAATTGAGGTTAATTTTAGCACCCTCATAGTTTTTGTGGGCCAAAAACTTTAATATTACATAGATAAATATATTTTAAGTTAAGCATACTTTTTAATTTTCTGTTTTGTGTTCTTGGGAATTAAAAAGTATTGCATACTGTACTATGTGACAAATCAAATGAAAGTGCTTATTGCCAGTATCAGAATAATATTTATTTATTATCATAATTTCCCTTTGCCTAGCAGTGGGACACATGATGGCTCGAAATAATATATTAGTGTAATTAAATAATTGTAATCTACAATTTAAAAGTAATTTAAAAAATAGACGAATAACTACCATTCCCCTACCTTATCTTAGAAACCACCAATCCAAAAATTATGAAAAAATACATATCTTATGTTTATACATATAGATTACAGGAAAACCTACATATATGAATTGTATTACTTAATTATGAGACATAAAATTAGGGTCTAATTCAGAATTTATACTGGATGTTTCACAATAGCGAGATAATCCTTAAGGAGCATGTAGGGTGGCCCAAATGGAAAGACCTAAAAGTGTTCCTTACCCTGTAAAATTATTTTGAATAAGTTGCAAAGTTAATTTGTGTAATATTTTCTATTGGGCTAACAAAATGGATAGCAGAGTAATGGAGCGTAGAAAGCGATGGCGCGACGACCTCGACGTTTTTCAATGTGGTTGGTCCGAAACTGCACTGAACTTTAATTTCTGTTGGAATAGCATGAATAATAAAACTTTTCTAATCACAAATAAAGTTTTTCGTGAGCATGTAACACTAAAATAAAACATTATTAAATAATATGATTGCTTTGTTATGACAACCAAGGCTATGACAGGATGCATGATCATTGATGCACACAAAAGTTTAGAACCAGGCCTCCAGGAGTCCATATTGTAAGTGCCAAATTCTAACTTCTAGCAGTATTGCACAAGTATTTACTTATTGAGGGTTGTCAGCAGTGCACTCTGAAAATGTAAATGTATGAAAAAAAAATATTTTCGTCCTGTGGTGTGAATTAGCCAGCAAGCGTTTTGTTTTGGGATATCCAATGCGCTCACGGACTAGTATCTCACTATTATGTAACACCCCATGTATGGACCCTCCACACAAGAGTTCTACTTACACTTAGGCCTCCATTTAACCCTTTGACCGCAAACATTGGATAAATCCGACAAACATTTTCATAGAAAATATATGTCGGAGTTATCCAACATTCTCGTTCAAAGGGTTAATTTTTTGCTTTCCAAAAGGATCCATTGTCAGTTTAAGGCCTGCTGCTATAAATAGTAATAGATGTGTAAATAAGTTTTTAATTAAAGTTACAAATATTGGATCTCACCTCTGTAGTCATAATAAGACATGAAGCTGACGGATTTATGGTGACATCTCCCGTAATTAGGCCAACATCAAGAAATTCCTCTGAGAATTCCCTGTACTTCTGATTGGACAGTGCTTTGATTGGCGTTGTGTATATTACTCTTTGCTTATTTTTTAAAGAAAGTGCTATTGCATATCTAAAAAAAAATTAAATATTAATCTTTTTAGTAAATGTTACATATGATAGTAAAGCCTGGAGGTTTGAAAGGAGAGGTAACACCTGCTTCTTACTAACATGTGTTAAAAAAGTACTTGAGAATCTTATAAGAAGCAAATTTAAGATTAAATAATTTCATTTTGTCAGATTTCTGTTTTGCTATAAAAAAGGCAATAATAATTAATTTATCTCTCAAATGTGATCCACAATTGATGGAAGAAGTTTTTTACTTATAATTTTTTATCTTTATGTTGTTATTTATTTATTATGTTTAATAATATTATTATCAATCAGGTGACATATTAGAATTTACATTTAACGTACGGAGAAAAATAAAGCATGCCTGTGGGTTATGCAAACCTCACATTTTTTTAACAAGTTTGTGAGTCATGAATGATTTACCTTTTATCTACAATTAAATTTAATATTTTTTTATATACTTACTCAGCAACAACAGTCTTTCCCGCAGAAGTATGGGCAGACACTAAAACAGACTGCAAATTGTCTATGCACATTATAGCCTCCTTCTGGAAAGGATCTAAGATGAAACTATACTGCTTTGCAGGCTCAGAGGTGATAGGCATCAAAGGGGCATATTCATGGTTAGGTGGTATTGCCACCTCATGTGTGCATCCTTCATGAGCTTCCAGAGTATGAATAACAATTCGGGAACTTAGGAGATCAACACTGGAATTACATTAAAACAATATGGTATTAATACAATTACTTTGTATTCATAGTAAAAGTTTGACAAGTTGTAAAAACTGGAAAAAGACACGCGTTAAGCGCAAGAGATACTTTTATAAACTTCTTACTTGATATCACTGGTCAAGTCCGGGTCATCGTCGTCTGGTTTGGACTTTTTAGGCTGAGTTGTATCTGCGTACTCTACTTGCTCATGAGGACGTTTGTTACTTGATGATTCTTGGGATACTTCACTGTAATATATAAAAAGATAGCTTATTGTAAAATGTATTAGCAAGTGGACAATAACAATATTATAGGTTAGAAAGCTTACGCTTTGTCTTCGTCTTTCTTTACGTGGGGAAATTGAACAGCAGCCTCACTCTGCTCCTTATCGTCGAAACAATCAAATAAACCATCAATTTCAGCCATGGTTTTACTATACTTTACACAAAAATGCGCATTTCAAGTTCCTCCAAAATTCTTTGCTAGGAGAAATGTCAAAATTTGACTTTTGGGCATAGATCTTTTTCTTTTTTTTATGACTTTCACACATTATGTATTTCGCCAGTATCAAGTAGAAAGTTTCTCGCGCTTTTTCTAAGTCTTGTTAATCAACGACTGGCGGGCGACTATTCCCCATAGAGATAAGATAATTATGCTATTCCCAAGCTCCACTTGCTTGATCACTGACAGCCAGACAGCAGCCCGCTAAGTAAATCTCACTACAGCCACATCATGAGTCATGACTGTCTCTTGTAGTTACCTACCTATTCCACACTTTAATCATTTTCACATTATAAAGTCTCATCATCAAATTTAAGAGCTATGCTCTTGTCGGTGGAGCTTTTTCCATTCCTCTCTTTCTTCCGCCAGTTCCTTTACTTCTCTATAAGAAGTAACCTTTATTTTTTCTTCTATTTGCTTTATAAAGGTGTGTCTCGGCCTTCCCGGTCCCCTTTTTCCTTCTATTTTTCCTTCTATGATGTTCTTGATTAAATTGTCATGTCTTATTAGGTGTCCTACCATCTTCCCTCTTCTATTCTCAATAATTTTCAATATTTGCCTCTTTTCTCCTACCCTTTTCAAGACCTCCTCATTAGTCACTCTTTCTACCCAGCTTATTCTTTCCATTCTACGCCAACACCACATCTCGAACGCTTCAAGTCTTTTACTTTCGGTTTTTGTTAGCGTCCATGTTTCACATCCGTATAGTGCAATGCTCCAAATATAAACTTTAAGAAGTCTTTTTCTTGTATATTTTGATATTTTGGCTGTAAGAAGATTTTTCTTTTGGTGAAATGCCCTTTTTGCTATTGCTATTCTTGTAACTACGTCTTGTGTACATCTGCCGTCCGCTGTTATTAAACTACCCAAATATTTAAAGCTTTGCACCTGTTCAATTTCAATGTTATTAATTTTAATGGGATTGATATGTTTTTTAGATTTTGTCTTATTAATTGGCTTTTCTGACTTAGATGTTACCATTGTTTTAGTTTTGGTACAGTTTATTTTCAGCCCATTTTCTTTAAATGTGGAATCCATATTATTAAGTAATGATTCTAATTGTTTTGAGTCTTCGGCAAGTGCTGCAATATCATCTGCAAACCTAATAAAAAATATTTTCTCCCCGTTAAATTTAACCCCGCCTTTATCAGCTTCTATTATTTTTCTAATTGCGCATTCAATAAATATGTTGAAGATTAGCGGTGACAGTAGGCAGCCTTGTCTCACGCCCTGTTTTATTTTTGCTCTTTCTTTTTCTTCTCCTACCTCTATAACCGTTTCTTGTTCTCTATAAAGCTTAAATATTATCTTACGATCCCTATAATCTAGTCCTGCGTCTTTAAGGATTTGCATCATCAGTTTCCAGTCTACTTTATCAAATGCCTTTTCAAGATCAATAAAAGCTATATGTGTATCCATTCCCAAATCTATTCGTCTATTTATGGCGAGTCTTAATGCTAAAATTGCTTCCCGCGTTCCTTTGCTTTGCCTAAATCCATATTGGTCCGGTCCTATTTGAGTTTCTGTAATGGGTCTTATGCGATTTTGAATTATTTTAAGTAGTATTTTTGAGGCATGTGATATCAAGCTCAAAGTCCTATGTTCTTCACATTTTAGTGTATTAGGCTTTTTCGGAAGAGTAACTGTTTTACTAACACAAAAATCTTTAGGAACACTGCCGGTTTCATATATGTTACAAATGAGTTCATATATCTCATCTAAAAGAATATTACAGTTAGAAAATTTAATCATCTCGATAAAGATTCCATCTTCTCCTGCGGCTTTACCATTTTGAATACAATTGATAGCCCAATCAAATTCTTCTCTTAAAATGGTTTGCCCAAGACTGTCTGCTTCTACGCAATTTACATTTTCTATATCGTCTTCTTGCATACCTATTCCACTATATAGATCTTCAATATACCTTTTCCATCGCTTTGTTATGTCTTTATTATTTAATAATAGCTTTCCGTCCTCATCTAAAATAGCAGAACTTCTAGTTTTTGGTTTTTTGTCTAACTCTTTTATAATATTGTAAGCCTTGTCCATCTGTCCTTTTTTTATGTAATGTTCTATTGTGTCACAAATTCTAGTTACTTCCTTTTCTTTTTGTTCTCTACATTTTAAAGTTATACTATTGGTTATTTGCTTATATTTCTTAATACTTATATCGTCTCTTTTATTTCTTAGTTTTCTTCTCTCTATCATTAAGTCCATAATTTCAGTTGTAAGCCATTGTTTTCTGGGTCTTATCATTTCTCTTTTAATAGTATCTTCGGCTGTAGTTTTTATTATATTACTTATATAGTTCCACTTTTCCTCGTTGTTATATTTTACGTTATATTTAAGTGTATTTTTGTATATTTTTATCTTATCTCCTATCTTATTACTATATTGCACTTTAGCATTGCTTTTAGGATCCTTAAGTTTACTGAGATCAACATGCTTAACCTTAACTATTCGTTTAGTTTCTTTTACGGTGAAATTGTGTTTACTAGTCACTAAGTTGTGGTCAGTTTTGATATCGGCTCCTGGTAATGTTTTACTAGAGGTAAGTTGGTGCCGATTTGTAGTTCTTATTAATATAAAGTCTATTTGAAATCTACCAATATCACCTGGCATTTTCCACGTATAAATCCTCCGTTTGGGCTGCTTAAAAAATGTATTCGCTACACACATATCGTTTTCCTTACAAAATTGAACTAGTCTTTTTCCTCTTTCATTTATTTTTCCTAGCCCAAATTTCCCTACTATATTTTCTATAGCTCCTTCTCCAATGACAGCATTAAAGTCACCCATCACTATTAAATTATCTTTCTTATTTACAGAATCTATTATAGTATCTATCGCTTCATACATTTCGTCAATTTCATCATCCGGGTGTGTGCCAGTAGGCATGTAAACTTGAATTATTACCAAATTTGTGGGGTTGGCTTTTATCTTAACTGCTGTTATTCTGTCACTGTAGTGAATTGTATTTTCGACTAAATTACCCCATTTTTTATTTAATATTATAGCTGTACCACTTGAACCTTGCTCCTCTCCTCCGGTGTATATTATCCTGTGGTTTTCCTTCCAGAAATCCCCGCTTCCTTTCCATCTAATTTCGCATAATCCTAACATATCGATTTTTAGTCTTTTCATCTCGTTTAAAATCCCTTCTAGTTTCCCCGGTGTTAACAGTGTGTTAATATTCCACGTGCTGATTTGGCAAGGATTTCGCTGGATGACGACCGGTTCAGCCTTGCGTCTGCCCCTGCCGGACTCAGACCGCCACGGCATGTTACATCGTGGAAGCCCGTTGTCAAGAACGTTACTACTTTTATTTAACATTTCCATAAGCTCCGTTTTTGGAGAGTATAGTGTGGTGGTTTCTCCACTTGCCTTCCACACCGTGGTTTACCGACCGAAGCCGATAATGTCCAGCAAAGACCCTTTCCGGAATCATTTTCCATGGGCTCTCTGTTGGTACTAGTACCTCCACTGCGCGGCACTAGGGGAAGACCTATTTGATGGCGGTCTTTGGTCGCCATGTCACAACGCTGTCATCGGACTCCTGTGGTACTTTATAGGTCAGCCCGGCCCGCCAAGCTTCCCGCCACATCCTCGTAACGCTGCCGCTGTTCGGTCGGGGACTGCTTATTCAATATATTCGCAGCTAACCACCATATCTAGTGGTAGTTCACTATCCGCCACCTGTGACCCCGAGAGTAGCCTACAGCTCAGCCCTCTCAATTATAAAGACATTATAAAGTCTACTAGAAACAATTTGCAAAACAATTCAAAACAAAAACCGTGCAGGTCGCTGAAATTCCTGTCAAGAACAATTTTTTATTGGTATCTCTATCTGAACCATAATTATATTATCTCTATGATCTGAACTGAACCATTAACCCTATAACACCAGTGAGGCAAAGTGATCTAGCCCATACAGCCATCATCATTATCATCATTACAGCCGTAAAAATCCACTACTGGACAAATGCCTCTCCAAAGAATACTTCGTTCCATAGGAGGATATTGCCATACTCCCCACGCTTGGCAGACGGGTTATGCATACAGCCAGCCAATCATAAATAGACGTTAATCAAATAACTAATCTATATTCAAGAATTATAGTTGTATACACAACGCTAGATCTGAGCTGAGTTATAAAGAGGAAAGATTTGATTGTTTGTTTGTTTGCATCGAATAGGCTCTGAAACTACTGGACCGATTTGCAAAATTCTTTCTCTATTAGAATCCTAAGTACATTATCCCTGATGAAAATAGGCTATTTAAATACCTATATCTTCCCGTGCGAAGCCGAGACGGGCCGCAGTTGTTAATCATTTCATGCCTTCTTCAGTCGGATCAGGAATGCTAAGTAAGGAAGTAAGGATAAAAAAAATATTATTTTGAAAACACAAAGGCAAAGCGGGTCAATTTTTTAAAATTAGCTACCAATGCATTTATTGACCTAACGCCCAAGAGACTCAGCCCTTAAAATATTTGCGCTTAATTTAAACGGACCTTGTAGTGTGCGTTACCCTAGCAAAAAAGTACGAATATCAAAACGTAATATTGATAGATAATCAGTAAGTGAGTACCCCTTCAAATCCATAAACTTTTTAATTATAATGTACTTTGGCATAACGGGGTTGGCTTAAAGTTGTTACGCATAAATTATGAGAAGCAAAGTGTTCTTCTGGCATAATGGCATCATAGGCATAACCTTAATTTACTCTAATGTTCTTTATTATGATTCTAATTATTATAAAACTAAAGGGCATAATTAAATAAATTATTGTATACCTAAAAGTTTTCTAGTATAAAACGTAAAATTTATAATAGACTTATCCATAATCATAAAAATGCAGCAACTTTGAACTGAACAAAGTAGCTATATCATCTGTAAAAAAAAAAGGAAAATAAAATCTTGTGACAGAGCGCTATAGTAAGGTTGGCCCTTGGTTTAGGTTGGCCCGGCGGGGTGGCCCTTAGCCACCCCAAGCCACACAACATAAATTTGTGTATTTTTGTATTGTGTATAGGTATACACAAAAAAGCAATATGTTTTGCCAGATACAAAATCTATAATTTTACACAAACCTGCGTCATTAATTAACAAGCATCGTAGGTACATACAGAAGGTTCAATGGGGTTAAAAACTGACAAAAGCTCCCTTCAGATGTCGCTACTGTTGAGTGTTCTTTAAATTTGATAGCTAGCTGTCATTCTTCATAGAAATTGAATAAACAAAGACTTTATTTTGTGAATATATCTTTACTATGACTCTCTGTGCTGCTATTAATTGCAAAAATACGGGAATTCATATATTTCCTAAAGATCTGAAAAGAAGAAAAATGTGGGAGAAGGCCCTTAGACGAAAAAATTGGAAGGCTAGTAATTCGTCGAGGTTATGTTCTGTCCATTTTAAACCTTATGATTACCATGAAAGAAACTCTTATACAGGTGAGGAAAATCGTTTGTTATTAAGCACTCACGACCCCCACAAATTGATTGCTTACCCTAATAAACATTTCAATGTTTTAAGTAATAATTTCCATAAATATAAATGATTTAAAATCCTATTAATTGTTATTATTTTTAATATGCTAATTCATGTTTCAGGTGATGAAAATTTGCACAATGTATTAAGGAAATCTGCAGTGCCTTCTATATTTTCATTTACACAAGACAAAGTCACCAAACCATCGTCACAACAAAGATCAGATAGATTGACAGAGCGAAGTCGCAAGAAACTCTGTTTTGGAACTTCTTCTGCTGATCCAACTCCTGGACCTAGTGGTTTTCAAACTTTACATAAATATGAATTTAGTGATGAACATTTATTAATAGAAAATGAAATAGAAATACATACTACCCCATCAGTCGAATTGCCTGTTGATAATCAACCTAGTACATCAGCAAAATCCAAGAGTACCCAAGTCAATTTTGAACATATATACAGGTCTATTAATAGATATAAAGACAAAGACAGTGTCATTGCTTTCTATACAGGTTTTGAAACATATGCAAAATTTCATTTCGTTTTTTCAACATTGAGTCCAATGGCTCACTTAATTAAGTATTATGGAAGTCATGTTGAAAATGTTAGTGTCGAAGATCAATTTTTTATGACCATGATGAAATTAAGACAAAATAAATGTAATTTCGAACTTGCACAGTTCTTTCAAATTAGTACAACTACAGTGTACAACATATTTATAACATGGATTAATTATATGGATCAGCTTTGGAGTCAATTGAATATTTGGCTTGAAAAACAATTAGTACTTTACTATATGCCAGATAGTTTCAAACAGTATGATAAGAATACTCGAGTTATTATTGATGGTACAGAGATTAAGATCCAAAAACCTGGAAATCCTACATCCCAGCAAGCATCTTGGAGCAGCTACAAGCATAGTAATACATTGAAAATATTGGTTGGAGCTACACCTGGTGGTTTGTTATCCTATTGCTCGCCTGCATATGCTGGCTCAATTAGTGACAGACAAACAGTTGAAAGAAGTGATCTATTAAAAAAGTGTGAAGCCAGTGATACTATACTTGCTGATAGAGGGTACAATATTCAGGATATGTTTATTGGAAAAGATGTAACTTTGAACATCCCTACATTCTTAAAAGGAAAGGGTCAAATACCTGGTCTTAAATTACTAAAAGATAGAAAGTTGGCAAGTCAGCGAGTTCATATTGAACGATTGATAGGATTAACAAAGACATACAAAATTTTGAAAGAAGAAATGCACCACAATTTTGTACCACTTGCATCTAAAATTTTTTTTGTATGTTTCATGTGCTGTAATTTTAGGGAAAAAATAATGAAGTAATAAGTAATGATTTTCTAAGTCTAACTTACTCTTACTTATACTTTGTTTATACTTATATTTTTTTTACAATTTACTAAGTCAAGAAATAAAACTATGTTTAAAATTTAGTTGGGTTTTATTTTATTAAAGTGTCATAATTTTTATACAAATGTTTTTCTAAGAGTGCTGGACGGAAATATTCCTCATAAAAAGAAGTCAAATTATTAACCATTTCTGTTATGAATTCTTCATCTCTTTCCACATAAACAATTTTCATGTCTACAAATGTGTAAATAACTAAATTACAATATTTACTTTTCGTGCAAAAAAGTTGGCCCTGAATTTGAGTATAATAATTATGCTTCTTTTTTTAATTTTAATTCACCATTGCACTCATACAAATAAGGTACAGTATTTGGGGTAATTAAACAGTGTCTGGAAACAAAAGGACATTTCACTTCCACGAGGGTTTCACAGTGTAATTGTCCATCTGGTGAAGCTGCGAGGAATGGGTGTGTGATGGAGATACACAGACCACATCTATGAATTTTCGCACTTAAAAAAGCTTCATACTTCTGAATGGCAACAGGTTCATTAATTTTACCATGTGTTGTAGCTCGGGAAGTAAATCTCTTTGGTGCCATTATATGGTTGACCATTGCTTTTCTAGTACTATCCCTGCTATGACAGATTGCGTGGAAGTTGCTGGCAGTAATTCGCACACTTCGATGCATATGCCAGTCTTTAGATGCATCTTGAAATTTAGTTTTTTCTTTTATATTATCAATTTGAACTTGGTCTACATTTTTTAGCAACAGTTCTTCTAGCAACCTATCTTCTGCACTTTTTAGTAAATAATCATGATCAGTTGCTAAAGCATATGGATTAGCTGGTTCTATCAACTGTAGATATGGCATTTTGCTACCAGTACTAGCAGCAAATCCAATTGCAAGATTTTTTACATATTCTTCGTAACTTTCCATAATGTCTTCTTTTTTAAGTGGACAGTATAAAACATTTGATGATCTTCGTGTATCCGGTAGATTATGCGATTGCATAGGAGATTCATAAAATATTTTTTTTGGCTTTTTAAACATCATTATTTCTTCAGTGCAAACTTTATGCAATATAATTGTCTTTGTACGACAAGATCTTCAATGCCATGCAAAACAGTAAATATATGCTTGCAATGTGCTTCTAACCCACTTCCAGCTGCACATTCACAGTGACTCTCCACGATTAAGCCACTGTCTTCCAACTTTAAGGTACAAATGTATAATAGTTTTTTCATCTGGGCTTTGCATTGTGCATGAAAATATGCATAGATTCCTTCATAGGCAATACGAAGGGTTATCAAACACCTATTTTCATACAGAAGCTGTCCTTTAGGATGGAGAACTTGAAACCTAAAAAGCACAAATAATTAAGATTAATTTAAATTAAGGAATCAAGAAAAGTTAAATTAAGGACATGCAAACTTAGAGGTAGGAGATAGTATTTCGGAAATATTCATTCTTTTCATTAACTCTATTACTAAAAGGAAGCTACACTATTCTCGAATGACATAGGTTACTTCGATCTCGACATTTGGGGGGAATTTTGCAATCGCGAGAACTTATAAACATAAGCCAGTCAAAACATAAGTAAATGACAGTAAACAGTACAAAAAATAACATGTTACCTTTCAGCAAACTCTTGAATGTGAGTTTTAGATATAGCTGGAAGTTTTGTGCTTGCATTAACGTCCCTGAATTTATCCATGGCAGGAATTGCAATGCATTCATCCTCAAGTTCCTCTTCAACTCCGATCAGGTTGTTCCTGTCGTATGCTTCCAGTCTAAAATAACATTACAGGGTTCTATGAAAATAACAACACAACATAGCCATGAAATCTTTAAAATAGGTACAATTATTACCTTTCAATTAAAACTGCTTTTTACCAGCAGTAGTTGCATTCCGCATCCGTAGCTCGTCTTTTAACTTAGCTACACTCCAAGTTGAATACATTTTTATCACTATAAACGCAAAATAAAAACAACACATCAACAACAAAGAAACAAAATGGACGATGTTAGGAACACTCAACAGTGGCGCCATCTGATATAAGCTTTGAGTTTTTAACCCCATTGAATGTGGGAGCTATGCTCCCAATCATGTACCACATTCACACATTCTGATATATTTATTTTGTAAAAACCTATAGATTTAGTCACTTTTTAAATTCCGTGGATTTAGTTGACCGAGCGAGCGAAGCGAGCGAAGCGTCTCAGTTTCCACTGGCCCAAAATTATTTTGTCCGTCTGTCTGTCTGTCTGTCTGTCTGTCTGTCTGTCTGTCTGTCTGTTCTCGCCTACAGGTCGCATTTCTCAACCGATTCTCATGAAATTTTGTGAGCATGTTCGGTAATTATATAAAATTTTTTTGTCGTGCCAGATTTTTGAAATTTTAAAAAATGGCGGATATATGGGGGTCCGAAACTTAAAAAAACTCATAGCACAGCTATTTGGAAAAAAAATCAAAAATGTCATTAGACTTTTTTGTTATTCTCATTAAGACGCAACTTTTTTGTCTGAACAACTTTTTTTTACGATAAACTTGAACGTGTTTATAGTCGGCAATTTGCCCAAAAGTCGTCTGAAATCGATTTTCTGTATATTTATGAAAGAAGTTGAAGTACGTGAAGTTGGAGAGGGGGTGAAATTGAACAACTTTCCCTAAGGAACAAAAATCAAAATATGAAAAATATTTTTTGGCTTAAAGCATGATACAGCGTATTACTTTTATAATTGAAAACACTGAATAAACTTAGAATCCTGAAATAAAAATTAAAAATAAATAAAAAAGATTCACATTCTATCCTGTGACTTGAACCCGGGGCTTATAGATGCCGGCCACTTCTTAACGTAAAGTTCGCATGTTTGTCTGCCATAATAGTTGAAAATTAGCGTCCTATTAAAATTTTGACCAATTGGTAACATAACAACTATGAAACCGGGTATTTAAACTTTGCCTCCCATTCACCCATGCCACGAAATGTTTTTACTGACGTACAAATTTTAAACTTTTACATACATTTACATGACGTTACTAACTGATTATCTAGCAATCTAGCAATATTACGTTTTGATATCAGTACTTTTTGCTGGGGTAACGCACACGACCGAATAAAGTAAGTAGGTAGACAAAATGCGTTTTATTTATGTATTTTATTTGAAGGAACAGTCTGGTTTTATTGAACAGATTCATTGAACAGATAAATGGGTGGAGGAGGAAGATTATGTAAAGTAATACAGATTTCAGATTTTGCTGGTTCCAGCGGATTATCCTCTATGGTTCCAGCTCACTCCGCTCACCCTAGTGTGTCGAAGCGAAGTCGAAGCCCGCTTAGTTGGTGTGGTTGGTACCTATTTATATAGGTGGTCGAAGTTATTGTTCTGAGGTGTCCAAGCAAATTCTTTAACTTTGAATCAAACTGTCACTTAACAGCAATAAACCTGAGCAATAAACAGACATTGCTTTTAAATTGACACTTGGAGTAATGGCAACATTTTCTGTGACTCAACGGTCACGTGACCAAAATGAAGCTTGGGTTCACGATTTGATTGGTTCGTTCGTGAAGATTTCTTCTGAGAACTCGGTTGTGTCGTAAGCTCGTGTGTGGATTATTTTTTGCTCTATTTATAATCGTTTTGAATTAAAAATTGTTCGAAAATGTCTTCTAAAACCAAAAAGACTGTGACATCTTCGTCAAACATAAGTGTCGTGTCATCTGTGCAAAGCCCACCTCAATCAAGCACTCCTGTTGGTAGCCGCCCTTCGAGTTCAGCCGGCCGGCCCAGCAGCCCGCTAAGTCCTACAAGACACAGCCGCCTTCAAGAAAAAGATGCTCTCCAAAACCTCAATGATCGTTTGGCAGCATACATCGACAAAGTGCGCCAGCTCGAGAGTGAAAACTCGGGATTGCGTCGGGAGATTCAAACAACACAGGAGGTGGTCACCCGTGAGGTTTCTAATATAAAGGGAATGTATGAACATGAACTGCAAGATGCCAGAAAGCTACTAGATGATACATCGCGTGAAAAGGCGAAATTAGAAATTGATTTGAAGAGGTTGTACGAAGAAAACGACGACCTAAAGAAACGGTGAGTTTATTGCTCTTATCAATTAAAGATTACATTATAAGAGTCCAGAAATTGTCGTATTACAACATATTTGAGTAAATACATCAACAACAGCATGTAATAAATTCCTTCCGCCTTACTTTAGCGTGAAGTTTACGTCATCGGCGGAGTTTGCAAGCGGGCGCGGTGTGACGAGCGCGCGGCCTCGCTTTTACGACATAGTGACATCATAGCTCGATTTAACCGAAGCACACATGCCTAAGCAGCCACATTAAGTAATGACAATATACTTGAAACAGCAGTAATGACCTACTATCTTCTTACCCTAGTACTCATTTTGTTTGTAAACAAAAGTTCTGACTGCATCAACAAAGTACTATTGCTATGAATAATACAGCTTTCTTTGCTGGAATTATTGATTTGTGAAAGTAATCATTGATTTTTGAAACAATGATTCATGTCTATCCTGTTGATAGATAGATACCTGTAAAGATTCCTATTGCATGAGCATCAAAATTGATTTAACTGTGTGATTTGTTTTGACCCAGTTTGTTTGGGTTAGGAAGCAACCTAAATAGCCATCTATTTGTGTCAAGGTGAAACTGAATCTTTACCTTGATATCTCTCTTTTTATCAAAGCTCAGTTGTAAATGTAAATATTATTTTTCCATTATGATCTTTCCTCATGTTGGATTTAAATACTTATGATCCAGTATTTTCTTAAATAAAGGGATTACTCATTTATGAATCAGCATAGTGCTACTAATTAAAGCTAGTAATTAGTAAGTAAAGCTAGTACTTAATTTGGTTGATAAATACCTTTAAGTCCATCGAGTAATATAACAATTGTTCCACATATATTAAATCCTACATAGCAATTTTTTTATCAATGCAATAGTTCTGTTTGTATCTCTTAGTTTTTCACACTTCACAACTAAACCAATCTTTAAATTTGTATGTACATTATTAATTATCAGATTTAAAAAAGTTCAAAATTTTCGACGGACTTCAAAAAGGAGAAGGCAATTCCCCAGTATGTTTTTTTGTATATTTGTTAAATCATATCTGTCATTTATAAACTTATTTGGAAAAAATATCTCTTATTCTGTAGGAAGATTAAACTTCCAAATGAATCCCATTTAAATTTCATAAAAATCAGTTCAGTAGTTTGGTTAAAGTCTGTTTTTAGGGTTCTGAACCGCAAAAGGAAAAATATGGAATCCTTATAGATCACTTTGTTGTCTTTCTGTCAAGGTGCTTTTTCTAAGGAATGAGAAAGGCGGTGTCAAGCTGAAATTCATGTCAAATACTTAGGTCTACCTGTCCCTTGTAGCTGTGAAAAAATCTAAGCCTAAGCCAACTGAATCAAAAGATACAGCTGTTTATGCTGAAAATTTTCAACATACGCAAGGGAATCAAAACCTACAGGGTACTTTCAGTGAACTCAGAATCTTTAAATTTTGTATGAAGCAATGTCTTATAGCATAGATAGATAAAGAAAAAATGGGAAAGGCATAAATTTTTTCTTACATCATTAAAATCTTGTAAGTAATTTTAAATTTATTTTAGACTAGCTTTCGTCTACTACTAGCCCGCTAGACTAGCCCGCGTCAATGTCGATCCCTCGGGAATAGTACTTTTTCCCGGGATAAAAGGTAGCCTATGTCCTTCTCCGTACTCCAGAGAACTTGTATGCAAAATTTCTTGATAATCGGTTCAGTAGTTACTGCGTGAAAGCGTAACAAACAAACAAACAAACTCACTTTCACATTTATAATATTAGTAAGGATAAGGATAATTGGCACTTGGCCGGTTTTTGTCAGAAAGATTATTATAAATTGAGCTTATGGCCTGCCCCGGCTAGGCACGGGTCGATATAGGTATTTCATTCTGTCCAATGTTCATTAGGGACGATGTATGATTCTAATGGTGAAAGAATTTTTTTAATTGGTCCAGCAGTATTAGCGTATTCATCATCATCTCATGTAGGTGTCACGGTCAATCGACCATGCACACCCTGGTGTCAGAGTTCTTCGGAACCGCCTCTCGGCCTCTGACGTGGTTCCTTTAACAACTACCAGATGGCAGCCGGGACCACCGGCTTAACGTGCCTTCCGAAGCACGGAATCATCTTTATTATCAGACAATCAGGTGATTCAAGCCTGCAATGTCCTAACCAAACTTGAAACAACTAAACAAAGTATGCTTCCGGTGAGAATCGAACCCACGACCCCCTGGTCAACAGGCAAACGCCTTAACCACTGGACCACGGAGGCTGTTGTTGATTAGCCTATTCAATGCAAACAAGCAAATCTTTCTTTATAATATTAGTGTACTTACGTACTAATAAAATTAGTGGCTTCTAAAATAACAAATATTTGCAAACTTTGTATACTCTTCAGTGCAAGGAAGTGTATATTTCCTTTTCAACATCATAATTTGCTGACTTAATGCAAACCTTGGCTTAGTTTGCCGTATTCGGAAGTTGTAACCATATCAAGTATGCAAAGGCCATTTCCTAAGTCCAACTCACACTGCATAAGCTGGAAATGCATTATTATTTATGTACATGTTGATTTGGATTTTTTATCTGTGTAGTTTGATATAAAATATTTTCATCATGGCAACAACTATGTTGATAATACAGTTTATGACCATGTTGTTTTGAATGCTTGTTGATTAGTCATCAATAGTAATCCAATTAAAGAATTGAAGGTTATAATGATTACTGTTATGCCATCATTGGTTATAATAAACTTGTTTGCATTCCATCTGGACTAGTTGCTGTTAATCTAATTGATGAACCTATCACTTCAACAATTGCTGTAATAGGTATATAGGCTAATTAACATGTTACATGCAGAAACTTCATAATTGTGCTTTTTGTTACTGTATTTATATATTTAAGATATTTTGTACAGTATAATTTTCCATAAAAAATATAATCTACTGAACTTGTGCTAAAGTCCAAAGTGGCTTTCAATACTTGATTTCTAAAGTAATAAAACTCAAATCAGTTAAAACAATATCCATAAATAACAATTAATACTACACAATTTTTCTTTGGAGTGGTGCACACAGTCAGTTTATAACATGAGTACACACAAAGTCAATTATTACTAAATCTAAAGGCTATGTCAACAATAATAATTTGCGTAGCATCAGTATAATTTGAGTTAAGTTGGAATTAAGTTTTCTTTCGTCTGTTGACCCTGAGTTTACGTCACCGACGTCCGATGTTTCGCCCGCCCACGGTACGCCAACATAAAGTCGTATCCACATAAACTGCCGGCCGCAACTCGTTTGGAAACCGGAAACCGCGCCGCGCTGCCTAGCACGCGCTCCTTTCTTACTGATTACAACTTGTTTGGTAATTTCAATTGAAGGTTTATATTTGATAAGAATTTATCGTGTTTCCTGAAAACAGTTTTAAAATACTCAGAAAGTGCTTGGGCGCTATTGAAGAATCACACAACTTGCCCGCGACATCGTCCGCGGCAATTTCTGTTATTATGATTAATTAGTATAGATGACTAATTTTCCCCCGTTTTCAAAACATTTTTTATGGATGCTTCGCTCCTATTGGTCGCACCGTGATGTTTTATAGCCTAAAGCCTTCCTCAATAAATGGACTATCCAACACAAAGAGAATTTTCCAATTTGAACCAGTCGTTCCTGAGATTAGCGCGTTCAAACAAACAAACAAACAAACTCATCAGCTTTATAATATTAAGTATAGATGAACATTCACCATATTTAGACTGTGCGTTTGGTTAAACTGGTATTTTCCTTAATTAAATAAAATAGGTTAATAAATATAAATGTATGAATTCAGTACAGTTGTAACAAAAATAGCTAAATGTATAAATGATATCTTACCTTTGGGTAAATATCCAAACATAATCAATAATTATCTTAACCCAAAATACACATTTTTCTCATAAAAAAGTGTAAATACAGCTTTACCTGACGTAATCCACTTTTATAGCTAAGCCGCGGCGACCAGCCGCATACTAATGCAGCCTTCATCAAAAATACAGCATGACGATGTCCTAAAATTATGTCATGACGTCAGAGAATATTTTATTTGCTTAGGTAAAAATTGCCGCGGCACAGTTGGGTGATGTTGCTAAGCTTAGGATAAAATTGTGAAAATCGTTGATGAAACTATTTATTTCCGTGCGTGCTGGCAGGGAGCAAAAAGAAAACAGAATGTGTTAGATTTTCCACTTACACAGGCGATTGCAAAAATCAATCAAGGCAACGGACGATAACCTGATCATGATTACAAATAACCGATCGGCTTGCGATTTCTTAGTATTTCGATTTCCCGCTGACCCCGTCTTTAAACAAAACTAAAATCATAACTTGGCCTTTGGTCTTTCGTTTTTTTGTCATCTATCTACAAAGTGAGGAATACGACGCATACATGAAATCGGTGCTGTTGACATAAAACCTTGATATTCGATATGTCGCTCTTATAAATCCTCTTATTTTCGCAACTCGCATGAGGCGTACGGACATGCGATTTAAAAAATGGCTCAGACTGAGATTACTGACATTGTAACAATAAAATAGACAATCCACAGTTAATTCGCTACCCCCACTGTTGCCTCCCACATAACATGCTTTTCTATATTTTATTTATAAATTAGCGACACTTCGCACATGTCTAATAATACCGCATATTTTAGCAAATTTAAATAGTGCCGTAGCTGGCGTTTTGAATGTCTGACATTGAAACTACGCATACATGTTACGTTACGAATATTATTTTGTCTACTGTAATCCTGTCTTATTATTTTACTACTTCAGACAAGATAATCCGTTATCACCACACCCATATCTAACGGTATAGGGGCACCATATGCTCAAAGCTGGCATCAGTTATTCTGGCGCCGATAGCGTTAAACTGCAATATGAACATCAATATATTATTATTCGAATCTAGGAAGCACTAATGGTCAATCTCATATTTGATCATCATCAGAAAAATACATAACGTAAGCATCCAAATATTTAAGTAGGTAGGTATATGACCTTCTCATATATGACAAATATTATGTACCACTCAGTTAATACTAGATAACGAAACAGTCAACATCATCACTAAAAAAGTATGTTTACATAATTTTGTTTACGTTGACGACGGAGTTGCTCAATCGATTGTTTTATCGTGTTAGTAGTTATTTTCGGCTGTGGAGTTCCGCCACTCCGCGCCGGGACCTAGATTTGGGACAAACGGTAGGCAGGCGACATCCCCCTTTCTAAATTTCTTCGATCACGCAGTTGATCGCCGTTTCGTATATCGGCCAGGGCCACATGCGATGCGGGCCCCCGCGACGTCACGCGGCGTCTCGCGTCGGTTGACCGAACGCGGGAAATACGAATATAATGTATTTATATAATAGCCTGCCTAGTGCGTGTCGGGCCTCGCGCAATGTAGGGTTCTGTAGTTGCACGTCACAAATACTAACTGAGAATAATGCTTACAACTTTCCGATTCTTTTCCTACAAGTATTATTATCCTTTAATTAATATTAGAAATGCAAAAGTGTGTTTGTAACGCTTTCGCACCGTAACACTGAACCGATCATCATACAATTTTACACAAGTTCTCTGGAGCACGGAGAAGGACATAAGCTACCTTTAATCCCGAAAAAAGTATTGTTCCCGAGGGAACGACGATGACGCGAGCGAAGCTGCGGGCGAATTTTATATGTTGATCGTCTTTAACTCTTTGACTTGTAAACCCAGTGTAAACTCTACCTAGAAAACTATCACAGTACCTAGTTTTCTTTTTAACTTCGTAATATGTATACTACTGTCCTGATTTTATTCACGTATTGTCCTTTAACAAACATGGAAGGGGTACACTTAACTCTAACAAAACTGCACTGTGAGGCTTAATATTTGCAAACGTGGTTTTCAGACTTTTCGAACGACGAAAATATCCCTTACTTTTTTTTACATTTTCAATTTCTCGGCGTGATTAGTATTTTACCCATACCGATGCCCATGCCAAATTATAGCTTACTTATAGTAAGAGTCTCATCACTAGGAAAACGGACTTAACTACATATAGATAGGGGTTTCTTGTTTAATACGGAACCCTAAATATTGACCGGCGGAGCTAGGACCTATAATCAGCACAGCACCCGTAGGATGGCGCCGGCGACGCCGTTTTTATCGCGCAATAAACTATCCACATCTCGTTCTTTAATATTACGGAAAAAAAGATGGCGATAGTCGATAAGCGTTGTCGCGCGTGCCATGATACGGGGGCAGGGTTGCCAGATTATCGGTATTTAACCGCTCTATTCAGTATTTTGACTATTTTATTGATAAAATGATAACAATTATGTATAACTTTATATATGCGTGAATCGATATTATTATACCCATTTCCAAGAAAAAAATACCAATAAAGATATTTTTTCCGTTTCCAAAATGTAAAAATGGGACCTTATTAATATCGCTCCGCTGTCCATCTTTCTGTCTGTCTGTGTCTGTCCGTCTGTCACCAGACTGTATCTTATGAACCGTGATAGTTATTATAGACAGTTGAAATTTTCACAGATGATGTATTTCTTTTGCCGCTATAATAACAAATACAAAAAAATAGAATATAATATATATTAAAGGGGGGTCCAAATACAACAGACATGATTTTTTTGCCGTTTTTATAGATAACGTTACGGAACTCTTCGTGCGCGAGCCCGACTGGCACTTGGCCGGTCTTTTTATCTAGTATCAGATATACCTATACTATATTGTACCTACATCATATTCTCAATAAATATGTACATCTAATAATAATAATATTCTATGTAAATCCTTACGAACTGATTTCCTCTCTTACATTTTCGCCAAGTTCATCTTGTAACCCTGCCGAGAATACGGCCAGCTCGCGGAACCGGATAGTGGGATGTTTACTAATACATTCCGTATACGGTTGTGCAATACCGCGCTGCTTGCCGCTTGGCGACAATACGTTCACCTCGTGCCGATGTCATGATTCTAAGTTTTCAATAACTTGGCCCTCACAGCACGCTATTATATACATTTTTAAATGTATGCTTCTATTGTTCCACTTATTTTAAAACTATTTTTTTGTCTTTTATTGATGTTAAATCTAAAAGGTCGGAAGATAATTTCCCCTCCTTTCTATGATTCCGTACCCAAAGGGTAAAAACGGGACCCTATTAATATAGCTCCGCTGTCCGTCTGTCCGTCTGTCCGTCTGTCACCAGGCTGTATCTCATGAACCGCGATAGAGACAGTTGAAATTTTCACAGATGATGTATTTCTGTTGCCGCTATAACAACAAATACTAAAAACAGAATAAATTAAATATTTTAGGGAAGCTCCCATACAACAGACATTATTTTTTTGCCGTTTTTGTAGATAATGATACGGAACCCTTCGTACGCGAGTCCAACTCGCACTTGGCCGGCTTTTTTAGGCTTTTTTACCGCGCAAGTCTTAGCAGATCATCAAGACATTTTTTTTCCAAAAGTAAAGTAAGCAAACCTGTGAATCGAACAATAATAGCATGAAATACATTTAATTTTCTGTTATTTTTAAGTCACGTTTTGCAAAACATGCTCAATAGCTCTGTTTACTCCTTAGGGCACAAAAATGTGATACGTAATGTATCTATTTTACTTGGCGCATGATCATTAATGAAATGTGCTTAAAAATGCAGTAAAGGTAGTTGATTACTGCTATCACGAGACATTCTTCTGGATCAAGTCATAATTACTTGCATATATACCTTTTACAACCAGATGACATTGACATTATTAAAATGTTGTACATAAGCGACATTTCATGTTATTGATAAACTAATGATGTCACCATTATTTATACTATGAGGTCGCCCAAATCAAGGGGACCTAATCGCGGTAGATGTTTCGTACGCATTTTGTTAGAAGTATAGATCACTAGCTGTTTTCCCGCGGCGTCGTCCGCGTAAATTATAGCCTATGGTACCTGCTAACAAAGTAGTTTTCTATAGGTTAGATAATATTATAAAATCGGTTCAGTAGTTTTTGAGTTTATCCATTGCAAACAAATGTGTAACCAAATTTTACCTCTTTACAATATTATTATCCATATCCATACTAATATTATAAATGCAAAAGTAACTCTGTCTGTCTTCTTTTCACGCTTCAACCAATGAACTAATTTGGATGAAATTTGGTATGGAGGTAGTTTTAGGCCTGGGGAAGGACATAGGTTACCTTTCATTTCGGGAAATTCTACTGTTCCCGAGGGATCGACATTAACGCGGGCGGAGACGCGGGTAACAGGTAGTAGATATTATATTTAGTATAATAATGGCATAATCGACTGCTTAAGATAACATAAGACTATTTAATCTGACATTTTACGCGCTTTTTACTAAGTTCTTTATGGTGACGCAAATAAAATTAAAGCATTCAAATATATAAAAAAAAATATAGCTTTACTTAGTTTATGTACTGGGTCCAGAATCTAGAAAACGGAATTTAAATAACAATGGGCAGAGACCCATTGAAACAAAGACCCATATTGAAATGATTCCTCAAATTTTGTGACTAGGTAGACAAGCAGCTGGTATATTCTATGTTTTGAAAGACCAGCATGAAAGTTTATAAATAATTAGCAACCAACCCTGGCTGCGCATATACATTAAAATTAAAACCGCATCAAAACCGGCCTTCAATGAATACTATATGTAACTGTTATACCTTTCCACTTTCCAGTCAAATGCTCTACACATAACAAAAACCATCACAATCGTTACAGTGGTTTCCAAGATTAGCCTTTAGCCAGAAAGATGTTGCAATTTATAATATTATTGATATTGATTGATGATTGATAATGATTCCTTGTGTTACAGCTTGGACAAAAAGACCAAGGATTGCACACAGGCGGAGAACCTCGCTCGGCATTACGAGACGCGCTTCACAGAGGAGAGCAACAAGTACAACACCGCGCTCGCCGACAAGAAGAAGGCCCAGGATGAAGCCAGGGTGTGTACCTTTCTGCTTTTGGTGTAGTAAGAGATAACAGGTTTATTACAGAAGTAAAATCCTCTGCCACCAGCACTGGATTAATTGTTTTATTGGATCCCATAAAACCCATAGATATGGTAAGGGGTGAATGGGCTAGATATAATATAGTCATCCCAATAGACCCCACGTGGGGACAGAGTGGGGATAGGGTCCGCTGGGAATGAATCAAGTTAATCGCGACATAACATACGACATAAACTTTGTTTTTTAGCCGTTGTACTTATGGTTTTGATATCCTTGACCTCCAATTAAACTTATTTTATTCTACACCTTCCCAGAAAGCACTTTGTTTCTTGTTCGAGGAATTTGTTTGCTGGAGAAAGTACGTTGTTACCCCTACAAAATATGTGAGAGGTAAAATGTATGAAAATCCTTAGTGTACCGCATATTTTTTTTTCTTTTCTTCTATTTGGCCATCAAACTTCATTCAGAAGCTTATTTAAACCAGTGTCTAGTTATTCTTGTGTGTCAGCGAAATGATGGTGTAATTCAATTCGCTGATTCGGCGGAGCCCCTGGCGACAATTCCCACGAATCCATACTTGCCTGGCTTGATCATAAACGACGCAACGAGGCGAGCAAACACATGCCCGCTAAGTAAATCTCACTACAGCCGCACCATGACACTTTATTTTATTTATTCCACACATTGTTCATAAACATGGATATCTATAACATCAAATTACACCGATTTCACATTAAAAATACCACTTGCAAAACAATACAAAACAAAAAACCGTGCAGTCCGCCGAAATTCCCGCCAAGAACTCTATTTTTTAATTCTTCTGTAGGTATTTAATTTTATTTTTTTGCAAAGACATCAATAATTTGTCATACAAATGCCAAAGAACAAATATGATGAGTTAAAAAAATTATACTGGCCACTAGCATTTTCTCTTTCTGTTCTGCAGGCATTGGTTACAAAAAAAAGAAATCGAAATGCATTTGAATTCGAACGCCAGCGCGCGCATTTGTTTCGTGTGGCCGAGTTTATTGCGATTATTTATAACCTTCTGTTACCTAATAACATAAGGTGCTTAGACCAGCAAAAATAGCGCCACCCATTATTTTACTCCCCTACTACTAAACCTGATGAAATAAAAAAATCTGATTCTGTACTTTGGTAGTAGATTACTTGTGGTATTTTTGGTATTGCTTTTCATTATTATTTAAGATATTATGTAGGAGGACTACTGTTTACCGCCAAAAGTGACCACTTTTGACGGTAATCAGTAGTTCTCTAAATTTATCAAATGCAAAACAATCAAAATGTTGGGTGGAGGTAGTTTCGCTGGTCTCAAGATGACTTTTTTATGTTCCTCGTAGGTATAGTATAAAGCAATAACTAGAGGAGAAAGTCCAATTCCCAACTCATGTGGTTTATGTGGTTTATGAAATGCACACTCGTGAAAATCACATACAAATAAATTATCGTTTTCTTTAGGACCTCGCAAAGGAGTTGGAGAAGCTCCGCAAAGTGTACGCCGACACGCGCAAGACCCTGGAAGAGGAGATGCTGTGTCGCATCGACATGGAGAACACGGTACAGAGCCTGCGCGAGGAGCTCTCCTTCAAGGACCAGGTGTTCCAGCAGGAGCTGCAGGAGACGCGCACGCGGCGGCAGGTTGAGATCTCCGAGATTGGTAAGTGTGGATGAGTGACACATCCTTCTGCTTATTTAACAAAATAAAAGTATTAAATCTTGGCTAACGGGAAGATTATTTTTTAAACTTTTGCATTTTAAACACAATTATGTATATAAATGGGACTTAGCCCGAACCTTTTTATTATTTGTTTCCGTTGACGTTTCAATGGAGTTACATCCATCGTGGTCGCAGCGAGACTGGAGTACTGCGGATGTAACTCCATGGAAACGTCAACGGAAACAAAAAATAGAAAGGTTCGTGCTAAGTCCCGTTTATATACATAATTATAACGGGAAAGAGTCAACTTGAAATAAATTGGTTGTCTGTAAAGTCGGTTTACGGACGATAATTTTACGTGATAACGGTGGAAGAGAGATAGATGCGTCACAAGCCGTACGCTTAGGCTGATCGTGCCTCTATCGCTTGTTTTGCGCACTCGCTTGCACACGGAACGTGATACTTTTTCGTGCGTGCAGCCGGCGTTCATCGATTTATAATACAATCACGTCAAATAAAAATAAAGGAATTCTCATTTAAATCAAATCACTTAATACGGTTTTATTGCGTTTGCTACATTATTTTGATATTTTTTTATACTGAGGTTAAGATCTCTTTGTTTAGAGCTTTCTGCACATCTTTCCACACGTGCAGCCTGTGGGCTAGATATACTCAAAAAGCTTACTGCGCTCTCCATGTCCAGTTTAATAACGCGTTCAGGGTGCTGCTGTGGCGGCCTCGCTTCCGTAGTGCGTCAGGGATGTTGGCCGAAGCAGGCGTAGACTGCTTCTACGCAACAATGCGTAAACAGTGTGCGTCCCTGGTGCGCAGAGTGCGGGCGAGCGGTAACAGCATCCTGAATATGATCGCTGGTAGACTAGACTGCCTATATATCAACCATTCATGTGCCATTTCGGGGGGAGCGGTGCAGGAATGGCCTCTTTAAATTAAATTATATTTCAATTATCTGTACTTACATAGTTTATAAGCACTACTTACAATATGAGTCCGTGTTACTTGAAAATAAATGATTATTATTATTATTATTTTTACACCTAAAGTTTCGCAAACTTAACGCTCTTATGGTCGCAGGTAGACTAAGTGTTCACATTTATATCTATTGTGTTATAAGAACTATTTTTATAACACAATAAACGAGGGAATTCACCTTGAGAAATTAGAGTAGATATAAACAAAAAATAAGCTTCTACAGAATTGCTGATTTAAAAAAATCAGTACAAAAAATATGTAATGTTGTTGAGGTAAAAATGTTGTTCATTTACAACTATCATTTTATTTTCAGATGGACGCCTGGCCCAGCAGTATGAGGCCAAGCTGCAGCAGAGCCTGCAAGAGCTGCGTGAGCAGCAGGAGGCCAATATCAAGGCCAATCGCGATGAGATTGAGGCTCTGTATGAGAACAAGGTACATATTTTTATAAAACTGCCCAAAAAAAGTGTAATTTTTAATGGTTCATGTTTGTGTGTAAGTTTGTGATTTGTGTATTCCACCATAACTCCTCAATGCTTGTACAGATTTGGATTTATGGAGTATTTTATTGTTAGAGATTTATGTTTAATGTTAGAGATTAGCGGCTATGATTCTAGCTTGTAAACTTAAGTAAAGTTGAGATGCTCTGATTATATGTATAGTAAGACAGGTGTTTTACTAGAGATTTTTGTTTATTGTACAGATGAAGAACCTGCAAGGTGCGGCGAGCCGCAACAGCCAGGCGGCCACGGTGGCGGTGGAAGAGTTGCGTACCATGCGCACGCGCATCGACAGCCTCAACTCGCAGCTCAACGAGCTCGAGAACAAGAACGCGGCGCTCAGCGTAAGTATCCATACTTTACTCGGGGAGCGGAACCGGGGCTCGGAAGCATTCCAGCTGCGGATAATAATCCTTATCCGTATTATAATATTATAAATGCGAAAGTGAATTTGTTTGTTTGTTTTTTTTACGTTACGCTTTCTCGCCGTAACTACTGCACCGGTCATCATGAAATTTTGCATACAAGTTCACTTCGACAATATGGATATATATATAATCATACTCGTAAAGTGATTTAACAGCCCATATTTATTCGTTCCTTCATTGCTGATCTGCGAGAAAAGATAAAAACTTAGAATGTATCAGCTGCTTCTCCTCCCGCTCAGATCGTAAAAGCTGATCGAGGGAATGGGCAAAAATCTTAGGTATCATGCTAATGGGCGATGCGGAAACAACTCAAACCTTTTTTTTGATTCCGTATTCCACCAACATGCTAAACGTGGTCTCCAGTCGGCCTATTTGCTAATTTAGTGTACAACGTTACGATAGTCACTTCAAAATACATTGCGGCTTTCGTATGATAGACTATTTTTATTTAAGATATATAAAAAGTAATGTATTTTGAAGTGACTATCAAAAAGTAAACTAAGTTAGCAAATAGGCTGGCAGGTCTTGATAGTATGTATTAGTGATGTAACGAATGTCTTTTTTTTAGCATTCGCGAATGCGAATATATGTTACTGAACATTCGCGAATGCGAATATTCAGTCTTCATATTTAGCGCCAATTTGTTTATGGCTTGGCGGCAGTCGCGTTCGGATAAGGTTCGTTACGTTCGTATCTTCCGAGTATTGCCGAGTTCATACGAAGTTATCTAAACAAAGTTTCATTCTGATATTCATAATAATTCATATTCGCAAACCATTCGCAATAAAATAATATTCGCAAATAATAAAAAAAAATTTGCTAATATTCGCGAAATGCGAATATTCGTTAAATACTAGTATTATTAGTTACAAACAACCTCCGTGGTCCAGTGGTTAAGGCGTTTGCCTGTTGACCCGGGGGTCGTGGGTTCGATTCCCACCGGAAGCATACTTTGTTTAGTTGTTTCCAGTTTGGTTAGGACATTGCAGGCTTGAATCACCTGATTGTCTGATAATAAAGATGATTCCGTGCTTCGGAAGGCATGTTAAGCCGGTGGTCCCGGCTGCCATCTGGTAGTCGTTGAAGGAACCACGTGAGAGGCGGTTCCGAAGAACTCTGACACCAGGGTGTGCATGGTCGATTGACCGTGACACCTACTCGAAATGATGATGATCACTAGTATGTATACTGGTTGTAGAACCGGTGCCGCGAGCTGGAGCGCCAGCTGGAGTCGGAGCGCGCGCGGCATGCCGAGGACCTGGCGTCGCTGGAGCAGGAGCTGGCGCGCCTGCGCGACGAGATGGCGGCGCAGCTGCGCGAGTACGCCACGCTCATGGACATCAAGATCTCGCTGGACCACGAGATCGCCACCTACCGCACGCTGCTCGAGGGCGAGGAGGACAGGTAACAATTTAGATTATATTTGTTGTAAATATTCCTTATGTTTGTTTACATAATTTTCTTCACGACACAAATAGGCTGGGGCTTTTTACACGAATGCCTAGAAAAAGGAGTGTAATGTTTTAAAGTTCATGCAAGTTCATGTGTTTTAGTTAATATGTCTGTATTCCACAGGTATCCTCATACATGTGGAATACAGACATATATATAATATAGTAGAAGTTGTATAGTATGTGTAACCTTGAGAGATTAAAGGAAATATATGTGAACAAGACAGAATGTTCAGGAAAGTGCCAGACCTTGAGAGCTTCGGATCACCATTTTTGTGCAACAAAAGTTACATAAAATAAGTACATAAAAAATGAACACTATCCATCACCTGGCAAATAGCGTTCGTTTCTGGCTATTGTTATCAGAAGATCACAATTAACGATTGAACCTGAACATTCTGTCTTGTTCACATATATTTCCCTTAGTCTCTCAAAGTTACACATACTATACAACTACTACTATACTATATAACGTTGTACATATTCATTTTAATTTTATAATAAATAACCCATTTAAATTAACATATATATATATATATAACTATTAAAAATTAGAACTACCTCATTTAATGTATGGCAGCACCCTGCTTTTGCAAGATTTCCCTGGGCTAGCCGCAATGACCATTTTGTAATTTTGCTCAGTACTTCTTACCATGTCAGATTTACATACATTTCTGTTGGAATGGATGCTAACTCATCATCTCCCGCAGGCTGAACCTGACATCCCAGTCGCCGGGTCGCGAGTCTCGCGCTTCCGCCAGCGGACTGAGCACGAGCGGCGGGCGCGTGACGCCGGGTCGGCGCGGCACTCCTCTGCGCGCGGCGCGTAAACGCACGCTACTGGACGAGAGCGAGGAGCGCAGTCTGCAGGACTTCAGCGTCACCGCCAGCGCCAAGGGAGACCTCGAGGTGGCCGAGGCTTGCCCAGACGGCACCTTCGTCAAGATCCGCAACAAGGGCAAGAAGGTAACCGACATTTAAAATTATGTTCTTAATAAATTAAGAAATAAAATGTGAAAAAATTTCATGCGGGCGGGACTTGAACCGGCGACCTAGGTCTATGTACGACCTGTCTATGTACTGCCATCTGAGCTACCGCACAATTCAATTTCTGCGCCGAAATTCTCCACCAAATCCCATTTCCCCCTATACGTATTAAGGCTTCGGCGTGATTCTTAATTTTGGGTGACGCCCATTTCAGAGAAGTTTGCTCTTCCAGCAATCTCCTTCTTTTTCGAATATTCATTTACAGTTCAAGCCACGCAGCTTAGGAACTCCAACCCAGTCAGCATTTGCAAAGCACGCAGTCATCTGACATTTAAAAACTTTAATTTACGATATGTATTAATATTTTGTATTTATGTATTTTGTGGAATTATAAATTTATTAATTTGTTATTTTATTTATTTTTACCTTTGGCTTTTGAGTTTGCACTTATTCATTCATTTTGTTCTGCATTACCTGGTAGACTGATAGATAAAGCCTACGGCTATAAGTCCGCCAATTATTAATAAAGTATTAAAATAATAAATAAACGTTTGACGACAATTTTATAATCCGAACATCCTTTCGGTAGGAGCAAAGCCTGGGCGGCTACCAAATCATTCGGAAGGCGGGTGACCAGGAGACGGTGTTCAAGTTCCACCGCACCGTGAAACTGGAGCCGGGTGCCGTGGCCACGGTGTGGTCAGCGGACGCAGGAGCAGACCACGACCCGCCGCGCGACATCGTCATGAAGGGCCAGAAGTGGTTCGTGGCAGACTCCTTCACCACCGCGCTGCTCAACACCGATCAGGAGGTCAGCCACGCATTTCTCTCAATTCCAGCTCATTCATCATCATTTCGTGTAGGTGTCACGGTCAATCGACTGGCACACCCCGGTGTCAGTTTTTCGGAACCGCCTCTCGGCCTCTGACGTGGAAGCTGGGCGCGCTTACCTGATGCCATACCTGCAACCACCGGATAAGCAGTTGAGGATGACACCCCTGACCCAAGCTGTAGAGTACTGTAATTAAATTGAGAAATAAAATATGGCGAAAAAGTTCCACGCGGGCGGGGTTTAACCCTGCGACCTTAGGATTATGTACGACTTATGCTCTGCCAATTGAGCTACCGAGATGTGGTTCACACCGCGAGATAGCTAGCTCTCTCGGATATCTTCGGCCGCATCGCTCATAAGTTCACTGTGTGAACCGAAGTATGAAAGAAAAGAGATGAAACTATGTTTGCCGGCCTCGCTCGCAGGCGGTGTGAACCGCCCTTTAAAACACTACTTAAGTAAAACAAAAGACTTGTCCATAATTTAAAAATGTATCTATTTCGCAGGAGGTGGCTAGCTCCGAGCGGCAGCGGCGACAGATCAGCACGAGCGCACAGCGACACCGCGAGCTCGCGCACAAGTTCCCGCGCCGCGAGCAGGTAAACTCCTAACACTATCAGAGTACAAGAATCGGCAGGGAACTAGACCCAACCTGCGCATGTACATACTAATACGTATGTACATTCATTTCCGTTACCCCCGCAAACCGCACCTCCAACGACACCTATTTTTCCTACTATTTTTCGTTTCTGTGCAGAGTTCCATGCCGATTACTGTAGCAGCTTTGACACTTTGACAGCTACGAGCCTTAGCTTGGCTGTCGGATCATATTCGGCAGTTTTAAACCCATCTTAATATTCAGTTCGTATATGATGGATGAGTTCATGTCAAACTATTTGTGCGAATATGGCAATGTTATAATAAACATGCCTAGTATACAATGGTAGGCCAGAAAAACTAATTTTGCATTTGTTATTCAACTATTAATAACGTGAATGAACAAAGCACTTATTGTTTCAGTTGGGAGAAATCCGCGAGGGCGAGGAGAACTGCCGCATCATGTAACGCAGCGCTCGCCGCCACCACCGGTGCCTCACGCTTCCCGGAGCTACGGATTCTGCCCTGTGGGCAACCTCCCTCACTACTCTAGCCTCGTCTCTCTCGCGACATTGCTGACCATTAGCTAGCCACCCTTTTTATTAATACCACATGTCACACTATATTTGAGTGTATTCGGGGAGATTGGCTCTGACATTCTAAGTCGATCTGCTTAAGACCTGGAGAGAGAACTTTAGAAAGACTACAGTGAGCCCGCTCACTGAATACACCCGATCATGACCTTTATTTTTTTTGCCTATTGTTTAATTTATGTCTAATATGAAATTTATAAGTGAATCATTGAAGTAGATCAAAATTTTATATTAATTGTATCGTTGAAGTAGAAAAAATAAAATTAGTGGCTTGTTAAGATCGAATAAGTTAGAGAGATCGCCCAAACAAGTCTTCACTGCCATGACTGGCTTTTTCCTACTCTCATCTAGACTGTCGGTGAACAAAGTACAAATCACGTTCACATTAAGTGGGTAAGTATAGAATTATGAAGATTTTTATTGTAAACTCCCACCCTCACGACACATGCACTAGCTTGTAAGTAATTTTATATTGATAATTATAGAAGAGTATCCATCTGATATCAGAGCGGTGTAGATTAAATCTACTAATATTCATAATTCTTAGTGACCTTGGACTAGAAAAATCATTGTATTAGGTTAAGTTACTGATGACAGCATCATGTCACACTAGTGTAAGTTACAGTTTTCGTGTTGCAGATTTTTGAACAGGTGCAAGTCTCAAATTAAAAGCTCTCATTTGACAGAAAGTTATATAATGTATGGTATATGATCTATTTCATTTAAATAAGTCTTCTATAGTTTGTTAAACTTTGTAACCAAGGTTTTTGTACTTGCTAAAAATAGTACTTATTTTTGTTTTTAATTGCAGAGAGGATTGAATCTGATTTGATAATTTGTGTTTGGATAATCGCTCGTTTGCTGGAGCGCAGATCTGCGCAAAAATGCATTGTTTAACTATTGTGTCTGGTATTGCCGCATTCAAGAGGTTAATGAGTAATCATGAGACCTTTTTAATTTGGACCCAGCTTAACTTTTCCAGTTATAAATTGAAACATATTAATATTACAAATAAAATAATATTTAGGTTTACATAAATGGTATTTTATTTCATTACCTACCCTATATTCCTGGAATTTATTTTCGGTTGGCGTGCACTTTTTGCACACTTGTACAAATCTGGCCAACATCGGATCAGCTGGCAAAGGTTATTTAAAGGTTGTTTTTCTGCCTGCGTTAATCATCATCATCTTAAAGTCCACTGCTGAACATAGACCTTGCCTCCCCTAATGATTTCCATTCGAATACGAACGTTTGGAAGCGGTCTGCATTCAGGGTATTTGTATGACCTTGGTCAGCAGCTCGTCCGGCCACAGCCCCATTTTTTAACTGACTTAAAAAAAGGAGGAGGTTATAAATTCTGTAGTATGTTTTTTTTTTTTAATGTTTGTTACTATAGAACTCCGTCATTTATGAACCAATTTAAAAAAATATTTTTTTGTTTGTTTTGCGGAAAAAAGCGGAACCCTATAAAGGATCACTTAGTTTTTCGTCTGTCTGTCAAGACCTTTTTCTCAGGAACGCGTGGAGGTATCAAGCTGAAATTCATATCAAATATTATATGGCAAGTTGTCAATTAGCCGAGGGCGGTCAAAACTCTTGATTTTGCTCAGTCACTGAGCTCGATTACGGGTGTTATAACCCAACCAAACATAACTCCTACTTACCCTTCCCACGCTTATAAAACTGTTTTCAAGTGCAACATCGTCAAAACCGAGATAAGCCCAACAAACTGCGCTCACCAACCCGTCTACCAAGCGTGGTGAATGAATGAAACAAAAGCCCCCACAATCATGGAAATCTTTGGGGAGGTCTATCCAGTAGTGGACTTCTTGCGGCTGAGATTATGACGACAAAGCCGTAGTATTAGAGATTGCCATGGTATTAATTACCATATCAAATGCCAGTTTTAAATTAGTTTACGCCTTTAACTAATTGAAAAAGACTGTTTGGGGCCACCAATATCTTTGGCCTTCCAAAAGGGTTTATTCGGTCTAAAATTGTGAGAACCGCTACTTTTTACAAGGGCATCGTAAGATGTATTTCTTGGTAACATAGTCTAAAGAAAAAAAAAACGTGCTGCCGTAATTTTGGTATTTCCCAAAAATCCGGGTATACATGAATGATCTAAATTTGTTTTATCTTTTATATCTAACGCAAGTATCTTTTATCTCAGGGTCCTGGGTTCGATCCCCGGTCTACCGGCCTATTTGCTAACTTAGTATACGACGTTTTAATAGTCACTTTAAATAACATAGCGGCTTTCGTATAATTTACTATTTTTATTTAAGATAGGTACATAAAACGTAATCTATTTTGAAGTGACTATTAAAACGATGTACCTATGTTAGCAAATAGGCCGGCAGGATGGAAGTCAAGATAGAAAATGATGTTTTTCAGATTGACCTGGGTCTTGGATTAATCTTATTAGATAAATACTTAAATATACTATCCTTGAATAAGTAGGTACCCCACGACACAAGTTCACAACTTACCGTGAAGTTAGGTCAATCTGTGTGATTTGTCCCTATATTTTTATTAATGCCTGTTGTCTAATAATAAACTATCTGTTGCCCGCGCCTTTATCCGCGTGGGTTTCGGTTTTATAACGCGGGCTATTTATAATGTCAGAATTTTTCAAGTGAAATTCTTTTGAAAAAAAAAACCGTTTCAATCCGAACATATTTCATTTTACAAATTACTATCATAATGAACAAGAATATGCAGATTACAACGATAAAAATCGCAAATTAAATCCATCCAATATTTTTGGAGATAACGAAAGACATACATAAATAAATCTGTGTTGGCTCATAAACGATTACGTCAGTATATTTACCTGTATGGTCTACACTACCACTGCTTTCTGCCACTGGATAGGCCTGGATTCGATTCACTATTGAATTATTGTGGAAGATAATTTTGCAAAACAAGGTAATTGTTTTTCTACGATGAGCTTATTTTGGGGTTAAATTATTGTAGTTAGAATTGTAAATTACGTTTCTACAAACATTTTAAGGATTTTAATAATTCATTGGTTCTATCCACAGTGCTCCGTGGTTCTATCTCTCTTACTAAGTACGAGTATGTATAAAATGTCTTTTGCTTACACAGTATGATAAAATAACCCGCTTTGTAAAATAGCGTATTTTTTTCATCAATTGCACGTAAATAAACACTGACTTGTGATGAAACATGAAATCGTGATTGAGACTGCTTCTTCAGCTTAACAGTAGTTTTTTTTTCAATGATATAGTTTATACAAAATAATATTTGAAAAATTTGGCTGGTACGGTCACGATTTGCAAAAACCGGCAAATTATATATAGAACTTTGTCTGGCTATGCCGCTTTCACCGACAGAAGGGGGTAATCCAAGAAGTACTGGCTTGATATCGTTAGAGACGATATGCGTGCCAATGTCTTACAATCAAGGATGCCAAAGACCTTGCAAAATGGAGAAGAAAAAGCCGGAAAGCGGAACCTGGACTCCAAAGCACTCCAGCTGAGGATGCAACCGGGATCACGCTCGGACTTGGATGAGAGAGAGAGATTATTTGATACTTTTTACAATCTAATGTTTAATAATTAAATGATAAAACATAATTTTAGGTTTTTTTATGACATTTGCCTATAAAACGCCATGTTTGTCTTGACTAACATTTCATGTTAGTCAAGACAAACATGGCAGTTCAATAACTAATATTAAAATTATTGACGACCAGTCTCTCCGCCTACTAGGGGCCCCGGTGCTGGAAGTGGCATTTTCCAAAGTTGTAGAGGATCAAATATTAAAATTTCAAGAATCTTCCAGCCGCCTAAAAGACAAATCCTCACATGGCTTATTATATTATAAAATTCTGTCTCTGCGTTCCCAAGACTACTTATACGCTTCGCTGTACACCGCTTTGGGCCCACAATGAACTTCTCTCTTGCCTTGATGAGACAGTACGAGGAGTTTTAAATAGATTGTTTAATTGTCCTCTGAACGATATGTGCTGGGCCCAGGCAACCTTACCGATTCACCATGGTGGTCTTGGGATAAGAAAAATTTCAAGTGTAGCACTGCCAGCCTTCCTGTTCTCGGTTTATAGCACGGTTAACCTCGTTGGTAGCATCGCCCGTCGCTCTGCGGCGTAGTGGTTGCCTGTTTGGCCAAGGCCAGGGATACCTGGCTCATTGCAATCGGTCCGGACCTACCCCTGAACCTGGCTTCGCAGCGGCAGTGGGATGAGCTGCTCTGCATGAAGACCCGAATACAACTGTTTGAGTCATCAGACAACGAACCGGAGCGGTCTCGTCTCTTGGCCAGTTGTGAGCCAGAGTCAGGATACTGGTTGGATGCTATTCCATCGGTTAGCGTAGGTACCCTTTTGGAGAGGACGACTTTTAGTTTGGCGGTGAGCCTAAGGTTAGGGGCCAGGACGAATGAACCCCATCGCTGTCGTTGTGGAGTAGATGTCGATCCTCTAGGTCATCATGGCTTGTCGCATTCCGCGCCATGCCGCATTAAATGACGTCATCCGTCGCGCCCTTGCCCCTTCCGGGGTGCCAGCAGTGCTGGAACCTAATGGCATCGCCCGGGACGATGGTAAGAGGCCCGATGGTATGACGCTCATACCATGGAAAAACGGGCGGTCGCTCGTGTGGGATGCCACATGCGTGGACACTGTTGCCCCATCCTACATGAGAGCGACCGCTCGCAAAGCCGGCGCAGCTGCGGCGACTGCTGAATCCAATAAGAGGCATAAATATGCGGCCTTGGGAGAGCCGTATATATTTGCGCCTTTTGCCGTAGAGACCTTGGGGCCTTGGGGTGCGGAAGCCCGTCAGTTGTTCAAGGAGATCTCCGCACGCCTCGTCGACGCCTCAGGGGATCCAAGGGCTAGCACGAATTTCGGCCAAAGGTTGATGGCCATTCAACGGGGAAATGCCGCCAACCTCTTGGGCACCCTACCCTGTGACCGCAGCGATTTGGGGTCGATTTTTTTACATTATTTAATTTTATATTTAGTTACATTAGTATATTTAGTTTTATTAGTTTTAGTTTATTTATTTATAAGTAATTATAACTTGTTGTAGTTGGTTTCACAATAAATTGTTTTATTTTAGGTAGTTATAATTATTAATATTCGTTTTATCATTGTAGTACTTCGATCATTAATACCAACTAGATAACGCATTACCTACAAAATCGTAGCAAAATTCTGTCCGCTCGAACATATAGCTATACATCTACATTGACTTACTAATAAACAGAGACTAAAGTTTTAAAACCATTTTAATATCAAGATATTTCAGACCATATCACCTTACAATAAAGTCGCTTTTTTTAAAACAATAACCTAATGCTTACGATTATTCGTCACGAAGACTAGCAAAGTAATAAATAACACCTGTCACTTAGAAACGAAGAATCATTTTGTCTAAGAACATCCATTGTGATGACAACCTTATTGCACTAATCATAAAGTACTTTTCTCGTTGATTACATTGCGAGTTACGTCGTTTTGTTTCGTTTCTGTTTGCTTCTTCAAATGTTTGTGCGGATGTTGGCTAGCTTGGCCAAACATTTCTTGCCGTGGTTGAAAATCGGCAACTTTTATTTAAAATATTTATTATTAGTTAAAAAATAAAATGTATAAAATAGTTAATTTACCTACCGAAAATAAGATACTCGGGACGAAAAATTCTTTTTTCGGCCATTATTTCGACAGGTTTTTAGTGCACACTGCGGCATCGTGACACTTCGTTACGTTGGCTGTGTTTGGACCGAACTAAATAAAATAGCCCCACACTGCTTGAGTGAGGGGCTATTTGCCGAGCCGTTTTTTATGCGCTGACCCGACATCTAGTTGGTATTAATGATCGAAGTTGTAGTACGTTCTTAAAATATATTTAAAATTAATACCCTTTTTTTGTTGGGTAATCATTTTATTTTAGAAGGCAAACCTAATTGACTGTCAATCAATGTCATTGTCAATTGTATTATGTCAGTCACGTCAAAATTAAAGCCGGGCTGAAATCAAAAATCAAAACAAATAAGTACTAAGTAAGTAATAATTGCATCTTTTTTTGATACTAGAAGTGATTGTAAGTGTTTTGAGAACTTTAAATAACGTAAGTTTAGTATATTTATAACTAAATAATTATAACTTTTAACATATACTTTGGTATTAAGCTTTTAGGTTACCTTTCAGTGTATCTAGTAATTTCGCTCATTTTTATCTATTAATATCTTGGCTACACCAGGCAAATGTAATCCTGAGGTCATATAGGTAGTCTTTGCTTTGTTTATCTGACAGTGGCAAATTGTAATAATATCCTAGCCCGCCACCCGCATTTAATGAGTCATCAGGGAATATTTCGTTCTTTAAGTCGTGTAGCCTGTATTCTGGCTAAATAGTTGGCTACACGACTGACATTCTGTATGAACAGTGGTGTTTCCTGAAGTCACAAGTCTATGCTAATACGCCGCAATCAACTGATGACCTGAAATTCAACAGAAAGCAGGCCGTTGCTTTTATGTGAGCATCATTCACAATTGGAACTCTGGGATCTGTGCCACTGTTCGAAGCCGCGACGGACATTGAAACAATGTCATATTTCATAAAAAAATGGCATATATAGGCCTTTTGAATAAAAAAATAAGTTTATCTCACACATGACAATGTCATATTGAAAGACCTTTTATTTTATTATGTCAGTTCGTTTTTTTTTTTTTAAATAATTGTTACTAAAATCTCAGATTCACAAGTACAGAATTCCAAATTTGAAGGATTTTTAGTGCTGAAGAATAAGAAGTATTTATAATTGACTAGCTTTCGCCCGCAGCTCCGCCCGTGTTAATGTCGATCCCTCGGGAATAGTACTTTTTCCTGGGATAAAAGGCAGCCTATGTCCTTCTACGCACTCCAGAGAACTTGTATGCAAAATTTCATGATGATCGGTTTAGTAGTTATGGCGTGAAAGCATAACAAACAAACAAACTCACTTTCCCATTTATAATATTAGTAAGGATAAGGATTAATATTAAAACTGTTCTCCCAGCACACAAACATGATACAATAGATAATCTTGGATTACATCCTTCTGTTTCCATATAAATTTATTGTTATGCTTACATACTATTAGTATTGGTCTTTAGTCTTTGCCTAGACCAAGGCAAAGAGGCGTGATAATCTGTATGTATCCATATTACCTATTACATATTCCATATTTTTTGTGTACTAGTTTGTGCCCTTTTTTGTTTGTATATTTGTGAAATAAGCTATCTATTTGCTATTCAGATTGATAAGTGTTCATCAATATGTTATATAAGTTTATTAAATGACGGCGCCATGGGTCATTGTTTAACATGCCAGCCTGAGACACGAACCAGGTTCAATTCTGGGCACAGGCATATAGGTATTTCTACTGTATTTTCTTAGCTATGTGTTCGCGATTCTGGAGCTAAAACACAATCTGGTCCCGGCTGAGATCATAGATGGCAGTTGTTAAACTATGTAAGATGGCTTGGAAAATCTGACACCAGTGTTGGCCACTTACACACATGAAAAATTCAACAAACTATTACCACATAATGTAATCGAAAGAGTGGGCATAAAAGTCGGTTTAGTTAGTTCAACAACTTAAGGATGGGTGAAGGTGATTAAGTCTTTAAGTTATTTTTAATAATCTTTGATTTGTTGGTTTTGTTATCACTCCGAATAGTAGAATAAGCATTAAAATATAAGAAATATTTACGATAATAAATAACAGCGAAACGAAGTCGGCGAACTCCGTAAGCTCGTGGACAGCTAGTCCTTACTATATCTATTTATAATATTAAAAAGGCGTTTATTTTTTTTGTACCTTTCGTCCTGCAGGCCTATTTGCTAACTCAGTGTACAACGATTTGATAGTCATTTCAAAGTACATTACGTTTTATATATCTTTAATAAAAATAGTCAATGATAGGAAACCCGCAATGTATTTTGAAGTGACTATAAAAACGTTGGCCACTGAGTTAGCAAATAGGCCGGCTGGAAAAAAGTGCTTTTCCCGAGAGAACGACGTTGAGGCGAGCGTTAAATAATTAAAATTATTCTATACTAGCTTTGCTATTTTAAATTATTTTTATTAATAAAAAATATTTGTAATAATTTAATTTAAATTCTTCTTACACTCCTCATCCCACTTGTGTGAAAATTTCAACCCATATTTTATTTTAGATTGAAATTTTCACAGATGTATTTCTGTTGCCGTTATTAATATCGAGCAAAAACAAGCAATATAAAATCACGTTTGTTGTATGGGAGCCCATTTAAATATTTATTTTATTCAATTTTTTTTGTATTTGTTGTTATAGCGGCAACAGAAATACATCATCTGTGAAAATTTCAACTGTCTTACTATCACGGTTCATGCTCAGACCAAAGAAAAAAGAGGACTGGAAATACCTACAAAAAAATCGTGTATACCTACATCACAGAATCGTTACATAAAATGGCTGCCATTGCCTAGGGTTGTCACTTCCATACTATGTAATGATCTACTTTAAACAGTACTCTTATTTTGTACACAGAGCCGACAGAGCTTATAAAAACATTTTGGGAATATGATGGATAATAAAATGTCAATTTATTTTATAACTTTGTTTACTTAATCATTCCTAAAAAGTATTAATTTGTTTAAAAACCATCTATCTAAAAGATATTTACATTTAATTTCACCGTGATATTTATATGTAACATAATATCTTTCAAATTGTAATTTCTTCTGCTGGTTCAAACGTTTATCTTTTACAGCCTTTATTTTTTTCATATTCCACGACCTGAAATTTCAATATACTTAGTTAAATCATAATATTTTATTATTAAATTTAGAATAAGTCTGTCTTTGTCTCAGGGCAACAAACAACAACGGACAACAGACAACGGCAAAAAAGTCGAATGTCATGACTCCATACATTTTGTTCGGCCGACTGTAACTACATAAGTTGGTCGAGTTATATAAAATAACTAACTATGATACCGAGACCGGTATAGTTTTAATTGAAAATACATACTTTACACTCGAAAAAAATGTGGTATATACCTTATACCACATTTTTTTCAGAATTATTTTATTCATATTTCAAAAGTTACGGTGGGGGGACACCTCAAATTTTAACATTGTATTAGGTTATCTCAAGTTGCATTTAAAAAGACCTTTACCAACGATACCCCACACGTTGCAGTTAGTAACTTTGATTGCATTATCGCAATATTGACGAATCACATTAAAAAAAAAACAATGTCAATGTTATTTGCTGTTTAGCTGAGGTGCAAGAATTTTTAATACGGGTCCTGTTGTTTTTGAGTGTAACCATTACAAACAAACACAAGTCTTTCCTCTATACATGATGAAATTTTTATCGTTTTAGATCCTTAAAGGGGTGACTCAGACCATCAATATGAACAACTTTTTCTATGGGAAGAAGTCTGGGAACTCAAAAAAAAATTCGTCATTTCCATACAAAAGAGTTCCGCCGCCCGGCCACAGTAAATTGTAAACTTGGAATGTGGGATACTACTAACTCAACGATATATATTTTATAATTGATACTTATTTATAATCATCTAAGACCTGGGTGAAACTGAAAAATATCGTTTTCATATTGATTTGGCCGGGGATCGAACCCTGGACCCTGCGACTCAAAAACATTAATTAATAATATTAGTCTAGATGTACTATTCATCGACCGATTGTTCTATTTTGGGAATTGCGCGATCGAAAGCGCGATATTCCTTAGATAGTCTGGTAGAATAAAAATCAAATTCAAAATCTAATTTATAATCAAGTATCTAGCCGTATGGTTTCCGGCAGAGTAGAATAAGACCACTCTTAGTCTCTTCCCGTGGATGTCATAAAAGATTAGGAAATATAGCAACTAAGGAAATACACGCTAAACAAAGCTGATAAACATCAATGAGACATCTCCAACCCGTCTGGGCAGCGAGGAGAGTGTAGGCCAAATCCTCTGCTCTGGCCAAGTATGGCCCCGGTAATACAGAGAGGGTCATGCACGCTCCTGCAGTGGAGACTAAAAAGACTTAATTTATAACTAATTGTAACCGCTCGATAGTACTGGTTGTATTCAGTTATTAAGTATATACTTTAGAATCAAATAGTCAAAATGAATACATACTTAGGCTATTATATTTGTACTGACAATGATTATCTGGATGGGCTAGCACTAGTACCCGGGCGGGTCCTGCGGCTTCCGCACCTTGACCCAGGTGGGCGGAACGGCGCAATAGGTCAGGGGGGCTCCGGGCGCGGGGGGCATGTTTGGGCGGCGTAGTAGCGTAGTGACGTCAGGGACGCGCAGTATCGACCCCGGCAGCCGTCACAACACCTACCGCGTCCCGCACCCTCCTCAAGTCCCAGAAAGCACCGCGCATCTACGCATCGCGCCGCCCGGAAGTTTGCCCACGCTAATGGAAAACAGTTCAAGCCCGCTTTACCGACATCCATGGACCACCCACACTGCCTGAAATTCGAAATTACTTTCCTCACGCTTTGCCCACGTTGAACTTTAGGGACGTGTTTTGATACTTTCTTCACATTTATCTTACACATCTATATATGTTTCAGAAAATGGGGGTAACATTACTTAAATAAAAGGCATGATCAACCCTTGATAGTTATCTTGTCGTTAAAGTTGTTAACTAAGTTAACAATTTCCCAGGGGACTAACCACAAAATACGAAAAATCAAAATCAGCCAGTGCTCACTTTGTGAGGTGGAAATTTCTTTTCGATTTATGTTCCTTGGGGAACGTTGTTCAGTATCATGGAGTGATCAGTTGAAGCCTCTTAAGTATTGTTACCCCCATTTTGTTACACATTGTATACTCTAATTCCAAATACTAAAAATATGCGCAAAACATGCTTGTTTTTAGCAATTTGTATAAAGTTTCCACACGGGATCAATGAATGTAGGTAATGTAATGATATGAGCGGAGGGCTCGGCAGGTCGAGTTTGTGTGCCCGGTCGGCTATTATCAGTATATCGAACTCTGCTGCCTACTGACGAACAATCTCAACATTATAATAACGTGCATCCATTTCTTAATAATCGGTTTATTCAGATGAGCTTACTGCACACTTTTACGACTTCAACGAATTTATCGAAAGTAGATATCTACTCGTTTAAGTAAATTGTGAAGAAAGTAATTTGAATCGTTTGGTTCTTCACTACGAACCAAACGATTCAAATTACTTTCTTCACAATTTACTTAAACGAGTAGATATTTAGAGCAAACATTTTCATAAAACAAAGTAGCTTCCCGCTGTCTGTCCATATGTATATGTCGCAGGCATATTGTATGATTCCGCGTGTTACAAACGGCGTCGTCTTTTTACAAACGCTCGCTCTTTTGGTATATGCCGAAACTCGTTCAATTGTTAAAATTTCAACACTGATGGTTATAGTAGGGTGACTATCATAAAACACAAATTGGACAAATCACTTTATTTCAGCAATCACGTACCTAATATCTATGCTTAGATCTTTAAATCTACGCAAAGGATTTTGATGCGTTTTTTTAAATAAATATAGTGATATTTTAATAAGTGTTTTATTTTGCATTCACAATGCTATTTTGATATACTCTTAATAAATTAAGAAATAAAATATGGTGAAAAAACTTCATGCGGGCGTAATTGTATGATCGTTTGTTCATGGAGAAATGTAAGTGTGTGCCATCACCACAAATCCAAAAAAAGCAAATATACCATTTTTTTTAATAAATTATGTTTGCTATCAAATGAAATGTAGCTACTTTAATGTAGATTATAATTAATGAAATATTATAACATTCGTGAAAATTCAAAATATGCAACCAAAATCTAGTAGTCAGGTTTTAGTTTCATATATCTTTTGTCATTTTAAAATCAGGAATAAACAACTGGAAAAAAGCTCCAGTATGGAAAACTTTCAACCTTAAATGGCAGCTCTAACAAGTGCGTCGTTTGGGGTGGAACTCCCCTTTGGGTTGCCTTCAAAAGACCTTGACCGACATTTGGAGCCCCCTCCGCTGTGGATAACGCGACATGTTGTCTTCTGGACTCAAGGATGTGGCCACGGAGGCAATTATTTCTAATGTGATAACGTCTTATAAATCGATGAACGCCGGCTGCACGCACGAAAATGTGTTACGTTCCCTGTGCAAACAAGAGCGCGGAACAAGCGATAGCGAAGCACGATAGGCCTTATCGTTTCGGCTTGTGTGTGACGCATCTATCTCTCTTCTACCGTTATCATGTAAAATTATAGTCCGTAAACCGACTTTACAGACTACCATTTTTTATGAACCGCACTGAATGTGTTTACATTAATTTCTAAAAGAGTTCCTCTATTTCGCAACATGAAGCAACACTTATTAAATTAGGTCTTTGAAATTGGACTTCTACGTTTATGTCTCTGTCTGTCTGATATCGGTGTCGTTGTGTGAAAAGAAACTCACACAATGACTATTAGTGGCAAGAAATAATGGAGTGGCTGGAGTTTGCCATCGCCTTCTCCATTTCACACACTAGTGGACAATCCACTAGTGTGCAGGTTGTGTTACGATTTTTTCCTTTACCAAAAGCAGATAGTTTTCGATGAAAATGTAGGCACTTGAGTCAGATTGGTCTAGAAACCCAGAGGTACAAGTCGGGCCAGGCGTGGTTTGAACCCAGGACCTTAAACCGGGAACGTTTATAGGCCGCGCTCTTAGACCACTGAGCCACTACTACTTCAACTTCAAGATTACGTTTGTCTGGGAGTAAAGGATTTGTGTTTCAGTTGCTTCTTCTTTCGAACGTTCTTGGATCGTTTAATTTAGTTTCGGTCCAAATGGGCTAGCTAGCTAGCTATGACTCTACAGTTTAAGTCATCATCATCATTTCGAGTAGGTGTCACGGTCAATCCACCATGCATGAATCGACCCTGGTGTCAGAGTTCTTCGAAACCGCCTCTCGGCCTCTGACGTGGTTCCTTTAACGACTACCAGATGGCAGCCGGGACCACCGGCTGAACGTGCCTTCCGAAGCACGGAATCATCTTTATTATCAGACAATCAGGTGATTTAAGCCTGCACTGTCCTAACCAAACTGGAAACAACTAAACAAAGTATGCTTCTGGTGGGAATCGAACCCACGACCCCCGGGTCAACAGGCAAACGCCTTAACCACTGGACCACGGAGGCTGTTGCACATTTTCAGTGGCGAAGTGGTTAGGTTAGGCGTCTGCCTACCCTAACTACTAGTCTAGTACTTGTCCGTCATTCGTCTGAGTGACGGGGACTAGTGTGTGAATTTGGGTTATTTGAAGAACACTGGAGTTTTTAGTGGCTACACTGCAGCAAAGTGGTATGCGAAGGCATTTTGAACCCGTACAAAAAAAATTTGGTGGCGCACGTGGCGTTGGGGTTTTGTGATTGTTGAGAACTCTAGGAGAAATAAGACCGGCCAAGTGCGAGTCGGACTCGCGCACGATGGGTTCCGTACGTATGTCTGTTATATGGGAGACCCCTTTAATTTTTTTTTTTATTTAATTATTTATTTTTAAAGTGAGTATACAACTAAATATTCTGTGAATATTTCAAGCGTCTATCTGTTGCCGTTATCAATATCGAGCAAAAACAAGCAAAACATCACATTTGTTGTATAGGAGCCCCTTTAAATATTTATTTTGCTCTATTTTTTGTATTTACTGTTACGCGGCAACAGAAATACTTTATCTGTGAAAATTTCAACTGTCTTACTATCACGGTTCATGAGATACAGCCTGGTGACAGACGGACAGACAGGCAGACAGACAGACAGACGGACAGAAAAACGTTACCCTGCATTTTCAAATTGATGTTAAGTGACTGTTTTCAATAAACGAGGCGCAATAATTCGGGTCGATGAAGACCTTAGTGTAATTAAATACATTGGTAGCTATCTCCTAAATTAAAAATTTGATATTTCTAGTTATTGCCAATTTTTGCGTACTTGCTGCACTTACGGACCTAAATTATGTAATGATTATTATGTACTTGTATTTTTACTTTTGGACGTTACGTGTGTATACAGAGTACACATAACTCCAGTTATAAAACCGAAAACTCACTGTAATAAAGTAAAGAGATTTTTTGTGGATTATGAAATTATTTACACTATCAACACTTAGCAAATAAACATTGAAAAACACATTCATTCTATATTTGTTTCAGAATAATGAAGGCTTTGTAAAATCTGACGTTCCTGCTGAGGCTGAACTTCAGACACAATGCCCAAGGCCTCCGGGGAAAGCGCCTTTCAGCCATTGAAGCGATTCAAAAAAATCCCCATTTACGTTGTAGAGGAACACAATGAAGCCTTACAATTTGTTTATTCGGCTATCGGAGGGAAGAAATTGCCCTTAGAAGGCACTACGCTATTGCATTTCGACGCCCATCCCGATATGCTCATAGACCGGAAACTTAAAGGAGAGGATGCGAGGTCAGGAAGAAATGTGTTGCCGTTGCTACAAATAGAGAACTGGATAGTGCCGGCCGCCGCAGCCGGCCACCTCAGTCGCGTGGTGTGGCTGCGTCCGCCCTGGGCGACGCAATTCTCTGACGGCACGCGAGAAATCCGAGTCGGCGACCACCCTGATACTGGCCTGCTTCGAGTTGGCAGTAAAGAACCGTACTACATGTCCGATGCCCTATATTCTACACATCTAATAAATGAACGAACTTTTACTCTGACGGTCGCAGAAGTTACGAATCCAACTCAACAGAAATCTGATGATGAGCTACAGAAATTAGTCGATGCTATCGATGTAGGTCAACCCTATGTACTAGACATAGACCTAGACTTCTTCAGCACAGGCAATCCTTTCCTATCCTTGTATGAAAGTATCGGTTTATATGATCTCTTGGAACCAATATTTAATTTCAAACTGCCTGAAAGTGACGAAGAAAAAATAGTAGAAAAAGTAGTCGAAATGCGAGAGAGGCAACTGAATGAACTTGAAGCCATATTTGAGCATCTAGAAGAACATGGAAATCTACAAACATACGAGGGCGGGAATACGGACCTATTTCATAAGGTTTGTTTACGCAACGACTTCTTTGAAATGTTTTCCTTACGATGTCTTGGAAGTAATATATATGTAGATTGATACTTAGCAAACCCACAATAACAATCTGTTTCTTATTATTAGTCATGGAATAATAAAATGGATATATCGAGGTAACTAGTTTGTACATTTCTATTTATTACTAACATGTCACATTGTAATAGCTATGCTATGTAACCATAACAAAATACTTGTTAGTTTGATTTTTGGGTGTGTACGAGCAACACTGGTGTAAGATTTTTCGAGCTGCCTAAAGGCGTATCTTTAACATCTGCCATCAATGATGACAGCCGGGCCCGGCGGCTTAACGTGCCTTCAGAAATATAGGTCAAGTATAGCATAACCACTTGATGATGTACTTAATAGCTACGATAGCAAGAATGATTTGTACCATCAATATCGCCCAGGCCCATCGCAAGATAAACAGAAGTAAAATTTCTCACTAGCTAGGTATCTGTTTTACGTAAAACTTATATTATAGGTATCGGATGTAGTTGATGCTGTGAGTAAAGAAGCTGGAGTACTGGGCGTCCGCCCGGATTGGTGGGCGGTGTTCGCAGGCGGCTGTACCAGGGACCAGGGTGGGCTGCCCTACCACATCAGCACCGAACAGGAGATTGAAGACATGGTCAAACGGTCGCTTCTGCCCTTGTTGGGGAGACTACCCGCGCCAGTGTTGATCACTGTGGCGAGGTCTACTGAAGACGGGTACTGCCCGAAGCATCAGGTTAGAACATATAAATTATGATATAGTAATTTTTGTGTCAAAAGCTGTTCGAGCGATACCCGAGCCCAGCCGGCTTGAAGTCGCCAAAGACTTGAAAGAGTTGGAAGTATCCGACTGGTCAGAGGTGGCACAGAATAGGGAAGAATGGCGCACTTTAATGTCGGAGGCCAAGATCCACTTCGGGTCGCTGAGCCAGCGAAGTAAGTAATTTAGTGTATAAGTTACAAAATTAATGTCCTTAAAGAAAAAGTCCGCCGAATGTAGGATTCTTTGCAGCTTAATAGGCTAGTTTCCTGGGTCGTAATCATAACATAACAATTAGTCCGTCAGTTAGATAATCAAAAAATATTGTCAAATAAATAATAAAGATAAAGCGCGTCAAAGTTCAGGAGTGGGGGCTCGTGACGTCAAAGTTTGCTAAAAATTGTAGCAAACTATGACGTCACACGAAACTTCAAAACTCAGTGGTTGAGAGCATCGACGGGCTAGATGTCGAAGGTTGTAGGTTCAAATCCTAACTGTGGTGAAATTTTTTCATCACATATTTTCGATTTCAATATTAAACCGAGCATTGTAATGCTATTAATATAATAGGCTAGTTTCCTGGGTCGTAATAATAACATAACAATTAGTCCGTCAGTTAGATAATCAAAAAATATTGGACACGTATTTTTTCTTTTGTCAAATAAACAATAAATAATAAAGATATAGCGCGTCAAAGTTCAGGAGTGGGGGCTCGTGAAGTCAAAGTTTGCTAAAAATTGTAGCAAACTATGACGTCACACGGAACTTCAAAGGGCTATCTTTATAATTTTTTGTTAAATCGACAAAAGAAAAAATACGTGTTCAATATTTTTTGAATATCTAACTGACGGACTAATTATATTTTTTTAGGAAACTAGCCTATGGTGGCTAAAGTAAGGACGTTAGGAGAATATTGTTTATTTTGGTGAATAGAACAATCACAGATCTAAATATTAATACCAATTTCTGTTTTCAGCATAATTCAGTAGAACATATCCAGATCTAATTATCTGCATCACACATAAGTCTTACAGGCATGTGATCCCGCTGGGTGTAGTAGACCGTAGATACATTGCCAAATTGGTATCATTTAAATTTCATCAAAATCGGTTCAGTAGTTTGATTGAAGTCGTTTTTTTTTTTTATATGGAAGATTATTAACTGTCGAAATCTATTCAGCCGTTTGCCGAAACTTACCAAATAAAAGAGATACGTATTATATGTAGGTAGTGAGAAACATAAGATACTTCCTGACAGCCGGGTATAAAGACGCAAGCATAAGAACGTGTCCTAGCGCATATACAGGCTGATTTTAAAATTCATGAAATATTTAAATGACGGAATCATAAAAGGATTTTGATGTATATTTTACTAGGAAATAGAATATACATCCCATAGAAGTTTGACCAGCGGGTCTATATTCTATTAGGGATTCCGACATTAAAAACTGCCAGGAAATTCAAACTTGCCCTGTATATTAATTCTAGTTTGGTTAATGCATGTTAAATTTAGACCTTTGTAAGGTCACGGAATAATTATGCCAGCCGTTTTAGTATTTTTTGTCTTTTCCAGGTGGATTTTATTCAATCTCTCGTGCTGGAAACCCTCAAAGAAGTATATGATACAGATGACCCTGCTTTACACTATTTGACTGTTAATACCAACTAAATACAGTGATATGTGATAAGTGATAACATACGAGTAGTTAATAATTGTAAAATATAAGTATTAAGGATCTAAAAAATTTAATTTTATTGTCATAGACTTTTAGGCACCAAACGCTCGAACAGCACTTTGCTGTCGATCACCCAACAGCAAGCTGTCGACGCAGCAAACTGTTGTTGTCGACGGCTGCAGTCCATCAAGGTCGACAGCTTCGTTATAGTACGGGAGACACTCAGTATTCAGTAAATAAATAAATATATACGGACAAATCACACAGATTGAGCTAGCCCCAAGGTAAGTTCGAGACTTGTGTTATGGGATACTAACCCAACGATACTATATTTTATAACAAATACATATATAGATAAACATCCAAGACCCAGGCCAATCTGAAAAGGATCATTTTCCATCTTGACCTGGCCGGGGATTGAACCCGGGCACTCCGTGTCACGCTGGCGTGTTAACCACTGCACCACGGAGCTGTCAAATGTCAAAATGGACTTCGGGGAAGTACCACTATTGCTACTTTTTCTCCGTCGAGGTAAACGTATAAGACGAAATCGGGGTTGACGAAATATTAGCATACAAAGTGATTTCTGTACATTATCCACATTACGAAAAAATACAAAAAGTTTAAAATCATTTTCGAATGTCGATTGCTTCATTTGACAAGTTAATTGCCTCTTAAGTAACTCGCAAAGATATTGTAATGCGGAAAAGTATTTCAGCTGAGGAAAGGGTTGCCTTGGCAAACAGGTAAGATAAATAATTTCGCAAATTTAAAATCTTTCTTGTTTTATTTTTTAATGAGATCAACAAAAAGCACTTCCTATAATCTGGTACTTTATAATTCCAAATGCAGTTATATTTCTTAATCGATGCAATTAACAGGTCTACACTAATAACGTTACCAGCCATTTTTATACTGTGCGCGCTTGGTCTATTTGTACTCGACTGACGAAACATGCCGCGCGCAGCACGCAACAGCACGCCGCAGCATGACGCGGCTAGCTGTCAGCATTGGTCGACGCTCGCTGCGACTAGAGTCCTAATACCGGAATTCCGGTACTAGTTCCGGAATTAGCTTTATATCTATTTTATTTTAAGTTAACCGTAATATACGTAAATAAAACTTTAATAATAAGCTATTATCACTACACATTATAAAACAAAGTCGCTTCCCGCTGTGTAGTCTGTCTGTTCCTATGTAAATATATGCTTTGATCTTTAGAACTACGCAACGGATTTTGATGAGGTTTTTCTTTTGATAGATAAGAGTGATTCAAGGGGAAGGTTTACATGCATAATATAGTAAAGGAACACTGCTAATTTTAGAGGTTTCTAATGTAATGTCGTAAATATACACATTTTTTTGCGCTTACATTGCAAACGCTGACTGAACCCTACGAGATAGATCAAAATAATGTACTAAAGTATTGTAAAATTTAAAAAGGTCTACCAAAAATATGTTTAAATCTTAAAGTACTATATCCATTTCAATGCTTTAAAAAATGGGCAATTATAAAGCGGTAATGCCTCTCCAACCCGTCTGGCCAGCGTGGAGAGTGTAGGCCAAGTCCTCTGGCTGCTCTGGCCAAGTATGGCCCTAGTAGTACAGAGAGGGTCGTGCTCCTGTAGTGGAGACTAAAAAGGACCTGATGATGATGATGATGAAAGCGGTAATGGAAAACCTATTTACACAAATACGGTATTAATCCTTATCATTTGAAATAGATTAGTTGGCTAAAATTATTTTTCCCCTTTACACCATGCAAATTAAATGAATACTTTAGGAGATATAGTAAAGTATTCATTTAATTTGCCAATGTTATTTGTTATATCAAAATAATGAGCAACGAAATTAATTTCGTATCGCCGTGATTCGTCGGGGCCACGCGGGCTTTACGTGACATTATGTAGGATGAATGCACCATGCATGAGCCATAGATCACAAATAGAGGCCGGGGACGGAACCATTAAAGATCGTAGAAACTCCTTTTGTGTATGGTTTGTATGGGTGTGGGTTTGGGTGTATGTGTGGTTGGTTTAGATACAATACATTTGATACAAAAATATATAAAAAAAAATAAAACAAAAAATCACAGTAATAATAATATCTAAATTATCTTTATAATATACTATTTTTAATTAAGCTCCGACACAAAGAGATTGGTATAAGTTTTAAGTGTAGATCTAAGTGTCTGCATGTGTATATGTTTGTGGATTGTTGCAAATAATTTTGATTGTTTGTTTTGTCAAAAGTAGACTACATCGACTGTTCTAAGCATAGAAAGTCTATAGAGTGCTAAAGTTAAAATTTTTATACATTATAATTATTCAAATGTTGTTGTTAAAAACTTATAACCACTCGTGCAAAGCCGGGGCGGGCCGCTAGTTTTAACAATCGGGCCGCCATTTTACCGATAAAAGACGCGAAAGAAACAAGTGAATGGAAGCGCGTACGGCGGTGTGGTGCCCATAGGCGAACTGTTTATTTACTTTTCAGAAACTCTCAAAAAATACTTATACAGAATTAAAATGATTTATAACATAAAATATTCGCTTTCCAGTTATACAACAAGATGTACAAGTATTTTCATTATATATTAACGTCGTGCAAGTGACGCTCCACACTAAACTGCATACGTACACACTCGCTATAGATGGTTACGTAGTTATATATGTATTTATATATTTTTTTAATAAATACCGGTATTACGGTATTGGGGCCTTCAATTCCGGTATTGAAATATCGAAAAAATCTGTCCGAGATACCGGTATTACGATATTCCGGAATTACGGTATGCATGCCCTTGCTGCGACGCGCCGTTGAAGCTGCCGCTGCGACGCAAAACGTATATCGACAGCAGCAGTTTGCTGCGTTGACAGCTTGCAGTTGGATGGTCGTCAGCACAGTGCTGCTCGTGTGTTTGGTGCCTTACCGGTGGCGTAGATTGCTCTAGTCGGTCCCTATATCGACATTTGTCTGGGGCCCTTCAATCTTGCTACACACGTTTAAAATATTGAAAAAATCTGTAAATCCTAATACACACTAATGGCTTAGACGTAACTAAATCACAAAACATATTCGGGACTAGAGGATAGTTACAGGAAGCGAGGTAAGGTAGTAATTGTATGTATATATTTATATGTTTTTATTCATACTTATTTTTCTCAAACCAGTCGCATCACCCATTAATTTCGTCAATTTATTCCTTTCACCCAAAGGTAGCCTGGAAGATTGCCATGGCGATAAGGCCGCCTATCATGCTATTTTATTTATTGTTTATTTTTCTTTAAACTCAAATGTATCTTTGTGGTGCAATAAAGTATTTTTACTTACTTAAGCCTAGGATGCGACGGATTGTCACTTTTTGAAAATAATAATGGTCGCTAGAAACGCAAAATTTGCCCAACAGCATATGTTATTAAATGATATTCGGTGGCCCTGTAGTCCGGGGGGCCCGTTACATCGAAATGGCTGATACGGCGGTAGCTACGCCCCTGCCTTTTACAAATTCGTAGCTAGACTTGTTCTATGTCAGGCAAGATCTTAACACTTATAAGGTCGCTCGTAATTTGTATTTTGTATTCGCACTCGTGATTATTTGTTTGTATATATGTTTGTATATTCTTTTTGATTAATGCCCTTTGGAAACGCCCATTATTTCTGACATGCACCGGAACTAGAGCCCATAGTTCTTATTGCCGGGGTAATTCTACCGCCACTTATAAGTGGTTTCAAAAATTATAGTATTGGACATTAATCTGGCTAGGCGACGCAACGACGCGCCTCCGCGCTCTAGTGCCAAATGCATCGCTGTAACTCACTGTAATGCGCTTAACAAATGTGTCGCTATGGCGTTTATAAAGCGCAAATTCACATTTTATAACTTCAAGTAGGTAGTTTTTGTCTTTACAACTCGCAATTTTGTGTGCCACTGCTTCACAGTAGGTAATGCTTCATTCACTGTTTTGAATTTTCATGACATAATTTCTGAAATATTATTACGTGGTAGGTACTATATTGCTTTTAAATAGGGTTGTAACAAATACATATGTGGATAAACATCTAAGATCTAGGCTAATCTGAAAAACATCATTTTCAATTTTGACATGACCGGGGTTGAACCCGGGAACTCGGATACTTCCATATACGGGCAGAGCTTGTCGAACTCGAAACTCTAGTGTCTACTGGGTGCTTATTTGCTTTCGGTCACTTTTTATCGCAGATTATATACCTAGTTTTTTATACTTGGTTAAAGATTGTCCTGTGAGAAAAGCGCGTTGCTGTGACACTGGCAATGAACAATTTGATGAGTTCCAGACTCATCACCTCTGATTTGCCTGAAACATCACGTCAAAGAAACTATTCCGCTCCAGCCCTTTGTAGCGGAGTCATGGCCATGCTGGCAGATGCTGCGAAGTAATGGCGGCTCTTTAGCAAGTTAGGTGACATCGTGCTAAAGACCCGCCGAGCAGGCCAATTAGCAATAAAATGTATCATTGTCACGCTAACATTGTGTCTGACCGAGATGTGATACACAACACCACAGCCGTCATCTATAAGTAATAAATGATCAACAACAAAGTACCTAACATCTTCAAGCTTTTATTTCAGTCTGTTTGAGTAGATCAAATCTTGGAACGTAGGCCGAGAAACGTTAAGTCCCTGAGCTGTTCTGATGTTAAAGTCGGAATGTGGCCATGAACTCCAAAATTTTACAAAATAAACCCAGTGTGTTTTGGACTTATTTGATTTGTTTTGGAAAGCTAGTAGCATGAAAACGCGCATAAGAGGCTAATTGACTACTGAGCAAAATTAATTATGAAAAACTTTTTAATGAGGGATGTGGGGCTGTTTGTGTAGGGATGTTACGGAGGTGGTGCGCTGAGAGGCGGGCGGCCGCGATCCTCAGTGATCGAAGGACTTCACACTCGCCCTGAAGATGGCCTTCTGTAAAGGCTGAAATATGTCGGTCGGTATCACGGACATATTTCACCCTTTACTTATAATACGTGAGTAAACCGTTGTTTCAGAGTTTAATTATGTCTCGCGTAAGTTTTAATAATATAAGTTAAATAAGCATTAAAATATTACGAGTGAGCGGGCGACAGCTTAACTACCTACTACATACCTAATGTAGTAGTTAAGCTGTCGCCCGCAGTTCGCCTCATGTTAAGTTCGTTCCCGCGGTAACAGTTTTCTGGGATTAAAGGTAGCCTATGTGTTTTATTTTTAATGTGTTAATCCAGGTAATAATCTACCTGCGTGCAAAATTTCGTCAAAATCCGTTCACCCGTTTTGGCGTGAAATAGTAACAAACATTTATACTCACAAACTTTCGCGTTTATAATATTAGAATGATGCCACACCTGCGCAATAACAATATAAGCTATACACGTTTCGTTATATTCCGATGATGGAACAAACAATTTAGTCCTTCGATTGGGGGCGATTGGGGTCAACTGCGCATCGAAGCGACGCCAACTCGCATTACATCATGCGACAGCCTGGAAAACTTATATCAATTATACCCAATAAAAAAAATTACTATCATATACTTACATTAGGTACTTTCAATCGTCGTGTGGTGCTATGAACATGAACTAATTAGTAGATGTACTACGTACATATGCCATGTTAAAGTTCACACATCGTGTAATATGTTCGACCGAATTAGAATTATATCTACACTACAGACGACAATACTGATCTGTCTTCAAAGTTTGTGGTCCATATGACGTTGGAAGGTTCAGGATTGGGAAACTTTCCAGTCTTCTCGTCAAAAATACCTCAGCGCCTAAAGACGACAGTCTATACAGGGTGATCTTGAACTCGCTGGCAATATTTTTATTAACGGAATCAGAAATTACTCGTATAGAATATCCGCATGTAAAACAGTACTTATTTTACGAAATAAAATAAATTGATAAAACATAAGCTTTCCATTGATTTTTTTTTCCTATTTTATACTTTTCTTGCGGGTTGATCCATTAGGGATTCTGATAACCACATTTAATATTGCCAGGGAATTCAAAATCATCCTGTATGGTGTCTGTCTGACTGTTGTGTCTTACAATACAGAGCCTAAGGCCATAAGACATTAGCGTGGCTTGAAGCCTCAGGCCGTAATCAAAATAGTGACAGGCCGCTAGCCTATTGTCACGATTTCTGCAAATCGAAACGTGGCTGTTCTGCTAGCCAACTAGCCTCAGGCCATGGTCGTATAAAAATAGGCCTCAGGCTGACATTTTTAATTGCCCCCTCCCCCTCCCCCTTCGCACCTAATATAAAATACAAAGACTGATTTCGCCATTAGGTGAATGCGTTACAATCACAACAATACACTTACTTACTTTCGCATTTTTGGGATGCGTTTTGTTAAACCGTGGTACGGTTTAACAAAACGCATCCCAATATCGCAATATCCCAATACCCAATATGTTATCGACCAACAGTTTTGTACTATTTTTTAAGTAGGTATTTATGATGATAATGAATAGAATGATGACAATGGGATAGCAATAAACAGTTAAGTATCCTGTCGTAAAAATATGTACTTAACGCGGAAGTTCCGGACAATGAGCACGTTTAGTTAATTTAGTACTAAATTAGGGGAGAAAGGGGTAATGGGAGTCGCTTAAGCGAGCTATCAAATAAAAGCTTATTTCGAAATAATATCTTTATTTAAATTGTTTAATAATAGGCTTTACTTATTTATCTACTAGTTGTTATCACTTTTCACCACTTTGGGAATCAACTTTGGATATATTTCCGCGTTTTAAAAAAAAACAAGTTCGACTCCCATTGCACTAACCTCAGTACAATGGGAATCACACAAGTGGAAAATCAGAGTCAAACAATCGCAGACATTACATTCGGCAGTATGCCATCCAGTGCAATCACCAGTTGATCAGCTAACCTATTTGTTTTTTTGACTTGTAATTTTGGCATCTATAAGCGAAAACAAAATAAGAATATTTTTTGCGGGTAATGGTAATCACTAGCGGCTCTTTGGCTCCCATTACCCAAAATCTATACTGCATGTTAACTGTAAAATTTAATAACACAAAGTAAATTTAATCGCAATATAATATGCTAATTTAAATTTTGAATATCAAGGATAAATCTATCCATAGTCATTAATTTGGTACAGCTACAACGTCTATACTCACCGTTAAGGTTGTTTTGACGAAAATTTACACCGGCGAGGCGTGAAAACGAAACATAATTGTCACTCAAAAACGCATGGAGCTACTAGCTCGAGTCATTCGTACAATGGGCATCGGGTACAGAGCAAACTGAACATGTCATTTACCTAGGTATCGAACGTTTAGTTTTGCTTAGAGGCACCTGACCCCGATTGCCCGCTGACTCCCATTACCCCTTTCTCCCCTACATTTTTAATTATTTGGTCCGGTAAATCGTTAAACTTTTAATATAGCTCGTATATTAATCAAGATTTATTGTTAGACGTTCAGGAGGCATTTTATTATAATGAGTCGGTCACAGCACCCCATTTCCGGTTTCCATGTTTGTTTAAAGTTTTATTATTGTACCTAAGTATAAATAGTGAGAAGAAAATAATCAAGTAGCACATGATTTTGTTGCTATGAACTGACTAAAGAGCAAATGTTTTGATCTTTTTAACCGACTTAAAAAAAGGAGGAGGTTATCAATTCTGTTATATTTTTTAAAATGTTTGTTACCGCATAACACCCGTCACCCGTCATTTATAAATCGACCAAAAACTATTTTTTTATGAATGGGGAAATATATGCTTTCAAATTGTTCCAATTTAAATTTCATCAAAATCGGTTTAGTAGTTTGATTGAAATCGGTTTTTTATATGAAAGTTTATTTATCACCAATAGTTCCGAGTACCCGAAAACATTTCCTACAAGATAAAGTTATAAAACTAAAACGCGACTATAAACTACTACTAAATATTTCTTGGCATATTTTGAAGAATCACGGGAGAATATTATTATACCTATAAGGACTAGCTGTCACCAGCGGGTCCGCTCGTGGCCGGGGCAAGATAAATGTGACCCCCTACAATAGACTCTTATGTTAAAGCTGTCAGTTTAATCTGCCCCTACTGTTTTCTCCTCCGGGATGAAACGTAGCCTATATGTTAATCCAGGTAATAACATATGTGTTTTGGAGCATACATATTTACTCACGTATTTTCGCGTATATAATATTAGTAAGGACGATTGTGAACTCCCTGGCAAAATTTTAATGGCGGCAAAATCCCTAATAGAATATAGACCTGCAAGAAAAAAGAATGGTTGTTGTTTCACCACGGAACAGATTCTGTGCCGTAGGTTTCTCAGTCAACACATACAATCAGTCAACGATGTTGCAGACTATGCAATGAGGAATGTCTGGATTCTGGAATGTAGCCGACTTAGAGATACTAATAATTGGTAGTTACTTTACTCCACTATACCTCATCGAACTGTAATGTAGACACTGCCAAGTTAGAAGAACCATCAGATTTCTTGGTTCTAGACCTTACCCAATACATTACTAAGTATAATTTATTTTATTTATTTCAAAAGAATACAAAAAATATCATAAATCTAAACAATGTAACATAATCTCATTCGAGATTTACCTAACATCGCTAGTTGCCGCAGTAATCTATACATATAATAAAACAGTAAAAATATTTTGTCTGTACATTTAGAATTTTTGACTGAAATGGATAGAAGGACACTTAAAAAGAATAATAGAAAGCAAAAAATTTTTTTTCGAATTTCTTGTCTGTCTGTCTGTCTGTCTGTATGTATGATCACGATTATCTCCGAAAATACTCAACCGATTTACTTCAAACTTTCACCAATTGCTTTGTTTTAACCCAGCAAAACATTTAAAGTTTGTATCATCAAAATCGGTTCATTAAAAAAAAAGTTATCGTCATTTGAATGAACTTAAGGCATTAGTTTGCCTGCAAATATACACGGTGATTTTTTTATCGTTTTGGACCCTTAAAGGGGTGACTCAGACCATCAAAATGAACAACTTTTCTTATGGGACCAATGGTGGGAACTCAAAATAAAATTCGACATTCCCATACAACCTGGCCGGGCGGCGGGAATTTTTTGTATGGAAATGAAGAAATTTTTTTTGAGTTCACAGCATTGGTCCCATAGAAAAAATTGTTCATATTGATGACCTGAGTCACCCCTTTAAGAGTCCAAACTGTTCCTGAGGGATGGACACTAACGGCGGCTTCGTAGCCGCGGGCAAACGGCAAACCAACCTAAACTGCTGCGCCTAAAAACTTGAAATTTGTTACAGGGGTTCTTTTAAAGATGTGAGTGAGCGCTAAGAAAGTATTATTAAGAAATTTAACTTCTAAAGGGGTAAAATTTATATGGAATTTTCTCATTTCTGGACTAAGAAGTATAAAAGTAGATATATAAGTTCTAGATTAAAATTAAAAAAGATGTGTGTAGGTCGATGAAATTTGCTAAATTCCCCCCTTAAGGGGTAAAATGAGGGTGGATGGGTGGTATAAACTTTGTATGGAAATTTTCTCATTTCTGGACTTAGACGTATGAAAATAAGTATATAAGTTCTAGGTTACAATTAAAAATATCTGTGTAGGTAAAATGGACGATATTTTTCCCTGTAGGGGTAAAATAGCGGGGTAAAGATTGTATAGGAATTTACTCATTTCTAGACTTAGAAGTATGAAAATAGGTAAATAAATTCACGATTACAATTGAAAAAGATCTGTGTAGGTTAACTGGAAAAAATCCCCCAGAAGGGAGATAAAGTTTGTTTGGAAATTTTCTCATTTCTGGACTATGAAGTATGAAAATAAATAGGTATGTAAGTTCTCGATTACAATTAAAAAAGATATATGTGGGTGAAATGGACTGAATTCACTCCTAAAGGGGTAAAATGGGTAAAGGTTTTATAGAAATTTTCTCATTTCTGGACTGGTATAAATAATATCCATACTTCTATACTTATACTAATATTATAAATGCGAAAGTAATTCTATCTGTCGTTTTTTTACACTAAATTTGGTATGGAGGTGTGAGGCCCGGGGAAGGACATAGGGTATGTTTGATTCCGGGAAATTCTACTGTTCCCGAGGGATCGACAATAACGCGGGCGGAGCCGCGGGCAACAGCTAGTCTATACATATAATAAAACAGTAAAAATATTTTGTCTGTACATTTAGAAATTTTGACTAAAATGGATAGAGGGACACTTAAAAAGAATAATAGAAAGCAAAAAAAAATTCTTCGAATTTCTTGTCTGTCTGACTGTCTGTCTGTCTGTATGTATGATCACGATTATCTCCGAAAATACTAAACCGATTTACTTCAAACTTTCACTAATTGCTTTGTTTTAACTCAGCAAAACATTTAAAGTTTGTTTCATCAAAATCTGTTCATTAAAAAAAAAGTTATCGTCATTTGAATGAACTGAAGGCCTGAGTTTGCCTGCAAACATATAGCAAATGAAATAAAATAAAATAATAAGTGTCATAGAAAATTAAAATCCAAAGTCAATTCATCATCATTATACGACAGCATTATACCTATCCATAGTAATCCATACTAAAAAAAAGGCGAGGCTGACTGACTGACATATCAACGCAGGGCCTAAACTATAAGGGTTAGGAACTTGAAATTTTGCACAGGGGTTCCTTTAAATCAAAGGGGGTGAAGTTTTATGGATTTTTTTAAAGTAGGTACACAAGTTCTCAATTAAAATTAAAAAAGATCTGTTTAGGTGAACCAGACAACATTCTCCCTTGAAGGGGTAAATAGGGGGGTTGTGTTTTAATCTAACGACCTCCTATATCCAGTGTTATTATCATAATATCAATTTTACTGTATCGATCTATTAAAAGTAGAATGACACTAAAACAAGGCCGTTATATCGTAAGAAATAAAGGGGGGGGGGGGGGGGGGGGGGGTAAAGTTCGTATAGAATTTTTCCATTTCTAGACTTAGAATATAAAAATAGGTATGTAATTTCTCGATTACAATTAAAAAGATCTGTGTAGGTGAAATGTATAAAATTCCCTCCTTAAGGGGCAACATGGGGGAGGGAGGGGTTAAGTTTTTATGGACATTTTCTCATTTCTGGACGTTCTGGATTACAATTAAAAAGATGTATGTAGGTTAAACCGACGAAACTTTCGCCTGAAGGGATAAAATAGACTTAGAAGTATGAAAATAAGTATATACTACGTTCTAGATTCAATTAAAAAAGATCTGTGTAGGTGAAATGTACAAAACTCCCCCCTTATGGGATAAAGGGGGGGGGGGGGGGGGGATTGTATGGAAATTTACTCATTTCTGGACATAGAAGTATAAAAATAAGTATATATGTTTACACTACAATTAAAAAGGCCTGTGTAGTTAAAATGGACGAAATTTCCCTTTGAAGGGGTAAAATAGGTGGGGTAAAGTTTGTATGGATTTTTTTTATTTACTTAGAAATATGACAATAAGAAGTTCTCCATTACAATAAAAAAATATCTGTGTAGGTGAAATGGGCAAAATCCCCTCCTTAAGGGCTAAAGATCTATGCAGGTGAAATGTATTAAATTCCCCCTTATGGGGAAAAAGCAGAGGGGGAGGGGTTTGTATGGAATTTTTATTATTTCTACTGTTCCCAAGGGAACGACATTAACGCGGGCGGAGCCGCGGGCAACAGCTAGTATAATATAAAACAACAAATAAATAACAATTAAATATACATGCTTAAAATACTTATTATTCAATTAAGTTTTCTAGGTTGTATTCTTTACTGTCGAACGTCCCCAAATACAAATCCCAGCTACGTCACTGCACGAAAGCGTAAGCGTAACAAACATCATCATCACATCATATCAGCCGCAAGAAGTCCACTGCTGGACATAAGCCTCTCCCAAAAATTTCCATAATGACCGGTTGGAAGCGGCTTGTATCCATCGTTTCCTTGCGATCTTAGTCAGGTCATCGGACCACCTGGTCGGTGGGTGTCCCACGCTGCGCTTGCCAGTACGTGATCGCCGGTTTGATGATAAGTTAACCCGTTTAACTATAACCCTTAATCTTTTTTTCTATAGACCGTCGTCCCAACGCGATTTTCTGATGTATAGATAGATAGTGTTTGAGGACTATAAGAATATGGATGGGCACTTCATTGGTGAACATAAATATCCAATTTCTTACATCCGGTTAGGAAGTGTATAGGAATTATGAAAGATTGAAAAGAAAAGATTGAAAAAAAATTGAGCACAATTACACTCATACAATTTTATTAAACAAATTTTGAACTTTTCAAACTTCCATAACTCTTATAAGCTTCCTAAGCGAATGTAAGAACTTTACCAATGAAGTCCCCATCCACATATTATAGTCCCCAAACACTATCATATATATCAGATAATCGCGTTGGGTCGATGGTCGTTTTGTGTAAACGATGTTACACAGTTGAAACTTGGTAACGTGTCACTGTGCAGCTCTAATAGTTTCGGAATAAAGTGGCTGTGACACACGGATGGACAGTCATGGACGGACATGACAAAATTATAAAGGTTCCGTTTTTTGCCATTCGGCTACGGAACCATATCAACGACATAACCTAACAACGTGACGCTGCGTTATCCTGAAAAGTACTAATCGGACGGTGACATTGTATAAAAGGTTGTATTAGTATAGTAACGGTTTTCATTCCCTCAATAGGCAACGCTAAAAATAAATTGGAAGTCGATTAAGTGCGTAGGGCTCCAAGTACTTACTCCAAACATGGCCGTGTGATAAGAAAAAACTTGCTTCCATTGATAAAATACTGCTTGCGTAAACGTTGTTTTTCTGCTACGCAGGCGATAAGCCGCGTTGCTCGAAGTACTCACTCAAGAGTAGAGCCCATTCAACCAATATGCAAAGCGAAAACAATCATACTCGTACCTCCGTTACCTGTGTAAACTGTGTTATTTTGTAGGGGAAGGACCCGCACTATTTTTAAATGGCGGTAACACGAGAATGACTACTAGATATGATTGTGTCATATACACTTCCATGCTGGTCTGGGAGAAAAGAAAAAACGTACAATGTGCCAGCTACTTCTTTTCCTGCGCAGATCGTAAAAGCCGATCGAGGGATTGGGCTAAAATGTGCGGAAGAATGTCGATAGGCGATGTGGCTAGCAACTCATCACTATTTTGATTCCATTTTCATCTACACGCCGTCCAACATGCTAAATGTGACCATTAGGTCTTATTGACCTAGGCTCTGTCTACCCCGCTGTGAAAAAGACGTGATACTATGAATGTATATTGTATATACTGATATAAATAAATAAATATATACGGACAAATCACACAGATTGAGCTGGCCCCAAAGTAAGTTCGTGACTTGTGTTGTGTTATGGGATACTAACTCAACGATTCTATATTTTATAACAAATACATATATAGATACACATCCAAGACCCAGGCCAATCTGAAAAAGATCATTTTCCATCTTGACCTGGCCGGGGATCGAACCCGGTCACTCCGTGTCGCAGGCTGGTGTGTTGACCGCTGCGCCACGGAGCTAGACATATTATAAAGAGGAAAGATTTGATTGCATTGAATACGCTCCGAAACTAGGGGGCTGATTTGACCATAAGAATCCTACATTATCCGTGATGAACCCAGGCTATAGAATTAATTACCTATATCTAGCCGGGCGGGCCGCTAGTTCAATATACGTAGGTACCTAGGTAAGTCAACGTTCCTTGAATAGAAGGTGTACCTCTTCTATGTTTCGTTCGGTGAGTGAGAGCACGGAATTTAAAACACGAGGTGAGAGAGCCAGAGAAATGCAAATATTTCGTTTTAAAGCGGAAATCTAAACGAAACATGAAATAATGGAAATTAATATTTTTTGTGTTTTATTTTGCATTCACAATGTTATTTTGATATAATCTTAATAAATAAAGAAATAAAATATGGTGAAAAAAAAATTTTCATGCGGGCGAGACTTTAATTTCGGCGCCAAGATTGAATCGTGCGGTAGCTCAGATGGCAGAACGTAGGTCGTACATAGACCTAGGTCGCCAGTTCAAGACCCGCCCGCATGAATTTTTTTCACCATATTTTATTTCTTAATTTATTAAGAGTAATGGAAATTAAATGTAAATAAAAACTGCTATTTTGCTATAAACTTTCTTAGCCGCGACAATTTCTTTTTAATATTGTTAAAAGTTATAAAGAGCATATTTTAAAGGTAAAAGTAATTAATACTTTATTTCCATACAATGTACTTTTATTCTAGCGATAGCACCAACTTTAATTGAACAAAAAAAGGTGGCAACCCAAGCCAAAGAATAGTTAAGTAATAGTACCTACTACTAACTAACCCAAGCCTCAACTTGCCTGTCCGGTGCCCGGCATCTCGAGCTGCTACATGCTTTTCCCCCATTCCTCCAAGTGCGAGTATCCCCTTTCCAAACCCAAAAAACTATATCCTTACTAATATTATAAATGCGAAAGTGAGTTTGTTTGTTTGTTTGTTACGCTTTCACGCCGTAACTACTGAACCGATTATCATGAAATTTTGCATACAAGTTCTCTGGAGTGCGGAGAAGGACATAGGCTACCTTTTATCCCGGGAAAAAGTACTATTCCCGAGGGATCGCCATTGACGCGGGCGGAGCCGCGGGCGAAAGCTAGTATACTATATTTCTTGTCTTTTTTCGGTTCATTCCAGTAATCCAGTTGTAACATGCACCCCGTATACGCCACCAACATCATAATGAACGCATCAATGCAATGTCTTCAACACAACTATAATACCTATAATATTACGTAGATACTTAGTGAAAGATGTGCATCTAGCAAAACATTGCAAAAGGTAGATACTAGCGTCTGTGGTGTGATGTAACATAACAACATGTGCCGTCCGTTCCACGGGTAAGGTACCTTATGGACGCAGGCGCTTAAGACGTTAGAAAAACAATATATACAATTCTAGTTAGCATAAATATACACATTATCGTAAGTCCACGTGTCCATAAGGTACCTTTACCCGTGGCACTTCACATTATATATTCGTAAGTAACATACAGCCTAACGCTGACCAACTGGCCATAGCATAGGTAGCACCTGGGTGGTGTTGTATAGTATGACTGTAGTGCGGACGAGTTTCAAAGCTACCAATCAATGGACCCGTGTGAAGCGTCCCTTGCCTTTCGCGCCCTAGGAACGTCAAAAAAAATTGAGTACGCGAGAACGGGCGAGCCGCATTCCTCTTTAGTGTTGCCAACTTAGTAAATATATTCACAAAATCTACCTCCCCTGTTCTTCATGCATGACTCATGCATGAGTAAAGTAAATATTGCGTTAACTGAATGTTGAGAATTATGAATAAGTAATATTAATATACCTTTTCTTCGTTTATTATCTATACATCTATTATCTATTACATATAATAAAACAGTAAAAATATTTTCTGTACATTTTGAATTTTTGACTGAAATGGATAGAGGGACACTTATAAAGTATAACAGAAAGCAAAAAAAATTTTTTCGATTTTTTTGTTTGTCTGTCTATCTGTATGTATGATCACGATTATCTTCGAAAATACTGAACCGATTTACTTCAAACTTTCTCCAATTGCTTTGTTTTAACTCAGCAAAACATTTAAAGTTTGTTTTATCAAAATCGGTTCATTAAAAAAAAGTTATCGTCATTTGAATGAACTCAAGGCATGAGTTTTCCTGCAATGCAAATATATTGCGTGATTTTGAACTTCCTAGCTATATTCAAATCTGGGAATCAGAATCCCTAATGGAACACAGAATTGCAAGAAAAAAAGGTAAAAATGAAAAAGAAAATTATTTGACAGATTGACAATGACATTGACATCGCATGGGAATATTGCTTTATAAATCCTACATTTAAATTTTATTTCAAAAATTCATATAAAATTGAATTTTGGATTAAAAAATTCTGGAAGTATTTACATTTAAGGTACTTGCGATTGTTTAAATAAAAACCATCACTTCCTGTTTGTAGTAGGTTGTCGATTGCGGCGCCACTCGTCGCACTCCAAGCAAGCAGGCCAGATCTATATACTTAGAAGAGAAATCCTTACAACTTTCTCTTTTACTTATATATGCACACACGGCAGCACCACAATGGTATAAACCAAGGCAAACCCCCCCGCTATAGATGACAAATTGTGAGCCGAACGTCGCATCGCCACGCCAACAGACAGTCAGTGTAACACCCGCCGTGCACCCGCCTATAGATATTAAACATCAATGCTGTGAGACTTCACGGGACGGCTGGCAGATGTGAAACAACGAAATTATTATGTACATACATAAGATAACACTACTGCATACTTGCCTCATACAGACATACGGCGTCAGCATTACTGGCATCCTGGGCGAGATTTCAACGAGCGCCCCCACTTGGTGAGGTAGTGTAAATGCAAATTGAATCACACTGCCCTGCTTGCCCTTGCTTGACGGCGCCCCTTCCCTTCCGGACACAGCTCCCTGGGCGGTCGCCCAACCGCGCCCTACTTTTACTGCATACATACATACTATCATATAGCGTGGCGACGCATGCCAACAGTAGAGGTGGTCGTTCCAAAGACGAACCGTTTTTAAGAACAGTTTTGTCCGCGACGATAGAACCGTTTTACGTTTCGTTTCAAAGCAGTCCTCGTCGCAAAACCAGTCCTCGTAATGTTTCACGCGAATTTGAACTTACCTGCAATGTAAATACAAGCTAGAATACAATGAGACTATTGCGATTTCATGTTTTGTCTCGTCTCGTTCGCAACGCGGTGGTCATTGCTGCGTATCCTATAGAGATTGAAATAAAGTACAAAGTCGCTAAGCAATAAAACTATAGGTACCTAATACTAGTAAACTTAAGTCCGCAACGCAATCATTGCCGAAACGAACGAACTTTGGCGCAACGAGATTTCGTTCGATTTAGGAGACTGTTATAGATTCGTTGCGTTCGTTAGACCGTCGCCGCGCCGTCGCGTCGGCGTCGTCGTCCGCCGCCCAAAACCGTTCCGAACGAGAACCGTTTCGAGGACTGGTTTCCGTTCTTGAAAAAACGGTTGCGACTCCTTGTCGAAAAAACCGACGACGACCCACCTCTAGCCAACAGTCGGTCTAACCCGCCGCTATAGATGATTTACATCAAAACTTCGATAATCCTCATTAGCGTTAGCATCCTGGCGGTGTGTTACAGAATCATATCAATGATTCGAATATTAAGTTCTTTCGTACGTTTTTATTTGCTCTATTTTGGGGAAATTTACCAAGTAGGCAACACTTATCTTCGACTGGGTCGACGGCACGGCCCCGCGCGCGCCTCTCTGTGCCTTGCTTGCTTGCCTTGTTTTGCTTGCCTAGTCCGCCGCCCGCCTCTCCGCTCCGCTCAATTCAGTCGTTCGCGCGCGTTGGCTGTAATAACTCGTCGATGTCGTGTCGCTCTCTATCACATGCTGTGTTTACAGTACAGTGTTATTGTTTTGATTCACTAATTACACTATATAGTGATCAGTGTGTGTGACAGTGTGTTATATTGTACAAAATTGTGTCTCAGGATTAGTAATTGCGTACTATTCAGTGTGGTTTACGAGGAGCAGACAGCCACGGCAGGCCCCGAGCGCAGGTAGCGTTTCGAATTTGTTTTCAATCTGATTATGACTAGTCTAGTGCAAAATAATGTAAAGCAGGTGATGTATGAAGCTTTGGACATGTCAATTTGAGCGGCGACGCGAACAAAACAACAAATAGGCGTGATAAGTTGATAACAGCGTAGGTATCGTCCGTCCGGTGTCCGTTTACCACGTGGTACGTTTCGGGCGGTGCTCCGCGGTGTAAACAACTATTGCCCTTCTCCGCAACAAGCCGACATCGACAGTGAAGTCGTTCGTCCGTCGTCGCGTCACACGCTCTATATTTTATGGCGCGCCTCGTATTCATTATTCCGTTTTGATGGTCAAAATCATCGAAATGAGATTTATATTTTTTTTACAGTATCATTATTTATTTATTTTATTATTCTTTATTACCATTTAAATCACATATACAAATATACATAATAAGCATTACAATGTATGTACAATGATGTATGATTATATTTCAAAAAGCTAGCTAGTATACCAAATGCATAGATTTAAAAAAAAATTGCGTCAGAGAGACGCAATTTTTTTCAGATGCCTCTAGGCCGCTTTGAAAGTCTCATGCCAGTGTTGGCCACATACACACGAAAATCAAACAACTGTATGATTATTTTTAATATTTATTTTTACAACTCATCCTATGATTAAAAATATTATCATGCTGTTTTTAACAATAATCTGGTGCCAGGGTGTCCATGGACCTAGGGGTGTTGGGTAACTGGTGTTCATTTATTTTGTTTTTTATGAATGAAAGCGTAAATGTACCAGTAGTTGAACAGTATACTTACTTAGGTACCTATTACATTTTGTTTTACTGTTACCTCTTTGACTGTTACCAAACATACTTTAAGTAAAGACAGTGTGCTCAAGTGAATTAAAATTTTAAAAACTGAAAAGGTATCTTTGCCCTCCCCAGCTTGGAACGAAACATTCAGGAGTTAGGTAGGTATGTATGACTCTGACCAATGCACCTCGAAGGTCTGCACTGCAATACTCAAACAAGCAAGAATGATATCCTGATTACATCTCTTCATATTATACTATAATATTGTCTGAAATCACCAGTGCTACATTTTTGTTTTGATAGATTCATACATCCAAACTATGCGCGAGTTGTCGCAAATTTATATTTTTATTGAAGAAAATACCTTCCTGAATCTACGGCGTCAGGGTAACCGTAATACAGATGTTTTGAATTTAAAAGTAATAGAAATCTTTCTAAATAGCCGTCATAAATCACCATAACATCTAGATGTTGCGCTTATTAATGGGGTGTGCTTTATAATAGCTTAGCACGAATTTATTTCTGAGGACTCTTTTGGATCGTATAGTTATTTATTTTCTCTTTTTAAAAATAATAACTAAAGCGCGGAGATTGATATTTTTCAGATTATGACTAATTAAATTTACTCACGATAAATTTATTTGAGGCGGCCTTCGGTATGGGATGCTTGCTACATGCGTTGATACCCTAGCGCCTCATCTACATCTCAAAGAGTATATAATCACTACGTTTCTTCAGATCACCAAATCAAAGGCCCCCCGGTACAGCAGCAGCTGCGGCGGAAAGCCTTAAAAGGCGCAAGTATGTATCGGAGATATCTACAAAAGATATTAGAGCCTTTTGGGGTAGAAACCATGGGTCCGTGGGGTCCATCAGTCCATCGTCTCTTTGACTTTCTATCGAAGAGACTGATCAAGGTATCCCGTGACAAAAGGGCTGGCAATTACCTGGCGCAAAGGATAAGTGTTGCCCTCCAACTTGGCAATGCTGCCAGTCTTTTGGGCACGTTGCCGCGAGTCGATGGTTTGCTGGGACTATAAATACTGTCAAATCACACAGATTGAACTAGCCCCAAAGTAAGTTCGAGGCTTATGTAAGTAACCTAAAGTCGCCGTGGTCAAGTTATTTTATAGCTTTTCCTACGAATAAGGCTTTGCCAAATGAAAGGGACGTTCGCTCGGTAGTGTTTTGGTCACAAGTAGATAATCTAACCTTTTTTGTTATACCAGTATCATGATCGTAAACATGTAGATAATATTATCATCATCATCATCAACCTATACTAGTCCACTGCTGGACATAGGTCTCATGGGAGAGACCTATGTAGATAATATATTACATAAAAACTATTGTTCTGAAATAAAAACCCTAAAATCCAAAATATATAACGCTTTTGACAATGTCTTCAATCTCATGACGTATTAGGTATGTTGCAAATGTTTTATCTAAGCTGTTTTTGTTATGGCGGGAGATCTGACACTGAGCCTTTAGTATTTTCCTGTATTTTCAATAATGGTGTCATATGAATAGGAGAGTGAGTTCTATTGATTCAAATCCTCAGAATATCTTATAACTCGTGCTACACTATTCTAAAGCCGACTCACTATGCAGGAAGGACGTAAGTAAAAGACGGGAAAACAAAACGCACGGTTGTTTTTAGGTAATTTGAGACTTAACTTAATTGTACCTATAAACTTGTAAAAGTTTATTTCGAAATCAGAATGAAAGTACATAATTATAAACATTTTTAATCTATGTATAGTGCATCACGTGTAAAACTACAACTAACAGCTTAAAAGACGGGTGCTTGTTAATAAAAACAAGCATATCAAAATTGGAATAACTTTTGTTGAGATTAGATAACATAAAAATGTTGTTTATTAGGCAGATGAGTGGCGACATAATTTATTTATGTAGTAGATATTGAAACCTGAAATATTCGTCGTTATCGGCATCGATAGGCATTCTCGCGTGCGAAACATGCGCCTTGAAGTCTTATCACATCAGTATGTCGAAACTCAATTTTATGGTTTTTACGACCTTCACTCTTGTTATTCCCTTGGAAAAAACATTGAAATAACAATCTTATACCATTATCAATACTATTTTTATACCATGACTTTTGAATCTAAATATGTAATCTTTATCTGACTAATATTATAAAAAGGAAAGATTTTATTGTTTGTTTATTTGTAATGGATGAAGTCAAAAATTATAGGTATGTTATTAGCGGGTTATATGTAACTATAATTTACGCGTACAAAAACACGGCTAATTAGTTGATATTATAATAATTTTGTACCCTTTCCTACTTTTTGACATTTTAGAATATTGTTATAAAATATACGATTTTTATCAAACCCTTTTTTTTGTTATACCAGTATCACGAATATAAAAATGTACATAAAAACCAAAATATAACGCTTCTGACAATGGTTATTGTTCTGAGCAATGTCTTCAATTTCATGGCGTATTATAATGTTGCAATTTTTTTAAATATTTATGAACTTAAAAACGTTTTAAATAGACGAATGTCTAGTTTCAATAACTGAACATAGATTTTTTTACATAGTGTCATAGTGGGTGCCAAACATGGACAGTTGACAGTAAAACCAAAAACAAAATACAGACCACCCAAAGACGAATGGAAAGAAGCAGCATGGGGCTGAAACTCAAAGACAAAGTTAAAAACGCCGACATCCGCAACAAAACTAAAGTTACCGACGCCTTATCTTACATACTGAAGAGCAAGTGGAAGTGGGCAGGGCACATCGGCGACCTCTCGCTCTTCTTCCTCGTGGTCCGCACCATTCTACTGCTCTCCGAGTCCATCGATTGTCGTCGTACCTAGGACAATCGATGGACTCGGAGAGCAGTAGAATGGTGCGGACCACGAGGAAGAAGAGCGAGAGGTCGTCCGCCAGCCCGGTGGGCAGACGAAATAGCGGCAATAGCAGGCCAGGGCTGGCTAGATACAGCCAAAGATAGAAATAGGTGGCATACCTTGGAGGAGGCTTTTACCCGAAGGGGGTCCATATGATAAATAGCAAATTAATTTAATATTTAAATAATAATTATTATGTTACATTTAATTCCAATTTTATTTACTCAAATCAATTGTATTACTTATTGTTTAAACTTATATTGTAAATGGACAAATAAAGCTTTATTATTATTATTATGTATTTATATGTATATTTTACTCCCTTTGCAGGGGATTTGAATATTTTTACGGGCTTTTGGCCAAGCAAAAATATTATTATTATGTTGTCTCTTAAGTAACCACGGGCCGAAGTCCGGTCTTTTGAGGCTTGCATGGGGACTATTATTATTCATTTAAATGTGACATGCGTTTTTTTTGCAATACTAATGCGTTCGAGTTCACTGTTACGGCGGGGGTTGGGGGGTGCAATGTTTTGAATACCGCGTCAGCAGTGCGCCGCCGCACTGGCCTCGAGCCCTCATCGATCGTGCTGCGCTGCGCTGCGCTGTTCTATTATTTATTACCAAATATATAGCGGCCGCGGCGTGGTGCGGCACGGGGTAATCGACCCCGTCGCCGGCCACGGAGTGAAGCGTAAACAACTCTCAGAATGCAGCGCGGGAAACAGGTCCCTCACTACCTGCGAAGCGAAAAGGCCTGACACAGGGACCCTACGTACACTACACGTTTGTAAGAATGCCCTTCATTTCAACTGCGCGGCGTTATTATCGAGCCGACAGACGCCACGCGAACACCACGTGGGCTCCACTTACGTTTCAACTATGCGAGGTGATAAAACAAAAACAATTAACTAATGTAGTGTCTGATGTGCGCTGCATTTCACAATGTCTTGTCTGGCCGGCTATTTTTAAATAGTTGCACCCCGAAATAAGCAGCTCAAAATAAACTTTGACGGTCGCGCTGCCGTTTCACGTTTCTCGTACGCGTATGTTTTATTGCATCGAGTATGCAGTTCAGTACACACAGGCACAGATTTCATTTAGGTAACTGGACGTCGTCGCCGCCACTGAGGCGCGTCACGCCGACCGACCCACAATTTGCATAGGCTCATGACCGCCTTTTTGATTTACTTACGTGAAGACGACGGTTTTACTTAGAGATACAATTTTTAGGGTTTCGAAGCCGAACACAAAAAGTGCTAACGGCACTCTATTAATAAGCCTAATGTTCGTTCCGTTGTCCATCCGTATGTTACTGAGCTGTATCTTTTGAACTTAAATAGGTAAACACTTGAACGTTTCGAGGAATGTGTACTTATATCTATTGCCGCATTTAATAACAAATAATAAAAAAACAAGTAATATTAAATATTAAAAGTTTCTTTCATGTTGGTCTGTGAGTAAAGAAAAAACGTAGAATGTGCCAGCTGCTTCTCTTTCCGCGTAGATCGTAAAAGCCGATCGAGGGATTGGGCTAAAATCTGCTGAATTCTGTCAATAGGCGATGGAGCTAGCAACCTTTCACTATTTTGATTCCGTTTTCCATCTACACGCCCTCCAACATGCTAAATGTGGCCATAAGGTCTCATAGACCTAGGCTCTGTCTACCCCGCAAGGGAAGAAGATGTGATACTATGTATGTATGTAAAGGTGGGTGGTATGGCCATGCAATAAAAGAAACGTTTTCTTTGGCGTTTTTCCTCAACTCTGTCAGTTGCTGCTAATTATTACCTCAGAACAATATGTATATTATTCTTCTGAGATTATTACTGAGTCGCCAAACTACAGATAATTAAGAACAAAAGCGTTCGTACCGGAAATAGTTTTCTTAACCTCACAAGAGAGGTAGCATGAAAGTGGTGGTTTTAATACGTACTTATAATCTGACCCCATACAATGAATGAATGAATGAATGTTATATTCCTCAAAGCAAGTGACAAGTGTTGCATGTCATATTGGAACAACACTACGACGAGAAACATTTTATTTGTAGTACATATTTGTTATTGCACATCATTGAAAACGTGTGCAATAATAATAATAAAAGACAACAACAGTTATTAATAAATATATTTTAATAAAAATAAAAGTTGGAGAGAGATAGTAGGAGATAGAGCAAAGTCACAGAATTAATATAAGTACTAACGGCAAAGTGCAAAATGAAATGATACGCAACATGATGTCGTGTCGAGACCATAGAGATAATATAATCCTGACGGTCGAGACTGTTTCTTTATTGTCATTGAACGTCTTACTAAAGAGTATGTATACACATCATCTCATCCCTTATAAATTTATCTGAAATAATATTGTTTGCTTATTATAAACCTTACATCCTTACTAATATTATAAATGCGAAAGTGAGTTTGTTTGATTATTTGTTTGTTTGTTTATTTGTTTGTTACGCTTTCACGCCGTAACTACTGAACCGATCATCATGAAATTTTGCATACTAGTTCTCTGGAGTACGGGGCAGGACATAGGCTACCTTTTATCCCGGGAAAAAGTACTATTTCCGAGGGATCGACATTGACGCGGGCGGAGCCGCGGGCGAAAGCTAGTTAACTATATAGGGAAAATGGTATGTTCACTTAATTATACATATCATCATCATCATCATCATCAGGTCTTTTTTTAGTCTCCACTACAGGAGCACGACCCTCTCTGTACTACTAGAGCCATACTTGGCCAGAGCAGCCAGAGCCAGAATTATACATATCAATCTACCCCATCTTAAAAAAAATCTTCGATACTAACTTAAGGGCCATCATTAACAATCAAATACTTAAGTAAGTATATTGTAAAATAATTAAAAAATACTATGTTCATAGGACTGCAGGATAGGAAGCACGCGTGTGTTTTGTAGTGAATCAAATAATATAAGGAAAAACAACATGGAGTTGCATCATGCAATGCAATTAGTAACATTATAACTTTAAATTGCCTACATACTGACTTGTCTTTATTAACACTTCTTAACTAAAGGAACAACATAAAAAGAAAATTAAAAATAACTTATAAATAAAAAACTTCCAACGCACACTACATCGAGTCAAAGTGCCCAAAATATAGCATTTCCCCGTTGCACAGTGAGACTGATACGTTGGAAAAAAAATGACTTGTTGATTTTGAAATTTTATGATTTACAAGTATAATACATTTTAGGATGAAAGTTGGAGAGATGGTATGAAAGAAGTATTTAGCGATTGCGTGATGCCAGACGGCGTTTACGTGGCTAGGCGTCAGTTCAAACGTGTTTCATAATAATTGATATTTTCCTGTTACGGGCTCGTGCCGTGGGAACCTGCATGGCTCCCACGCTAATTATGTCGTATGCCAATCACGACCTTTGCAGACCATCAATGAAACTTGGAATCATCAATGAAACTACTATTGTTGTGTACAAAGGTTTTTGAATTGCAGTGAGGCGCTGCCAGCCGACGTATCGTGAGATCGTGATTACTAAGAGCTGAGTCATTCATGACATTTCCATATCTGTGCCGTTACAAAATAAGTTAAAATTTTTAATATTGTAATACCTCGTAAACCATACATTATGATAAACAAATTACAAACTAAAAATTAAACTAAGAAGCTAACCTACCATAAAATTACATACGAGTACTAAAATAAACCGAACTTAAAAATCTAAAAATTCTTGCCCATATAGCATGTTGGCAAGAATGCTGGCTGCATTCTCACGCTGGATAGCGACACTAAAAGCAGTGCGAAAAAGCAGTCAGCTCTCTTGTCACGTGTGGCGGAGATCAGCCGAGGACCAATCGTTTTGTCGAGAGTTCTTGCACCAGGACCCCATGGCCGAAATGTCTCCACACCAAACGGAACTAATATATCGTTTACAAGAAATCAGCGACATACCACCACGAACCACCCCCCGAGGTTCAAGTGTGCAGGGAACGTGAATGGTGGCAGGAGCCCTTCTGAAACAGACATACATACAGAAAAAAATCTACAATCGTCAATTTAGTTTCAGTATCATGTACAGTCAGCCAATGAGATATCTGACCCCCTACAACAGCGCCATTTTTCGCAAACTAAAGAAACATCCGTGGTTTAAACCCAAAGATAAAAATATACAAGTGTAATATCCTTTGCGACTAGTGCCATCTATTGAATTGTGAATGAACAAATAAGGTTAATAAGCAGAAATCTGATACCCTTGACGACTAATGCCATCTATTCGATTTTTGATAAATAAAACAAGCCCTAGCATACGATACGCTTATTTCAAAGATACTTCAATAGTTAGATGTGGCGCAAGTGGTAGGCACTATGGTTTAATAGTTAGTGTGATTATGAATGAACAGGTTCAAATCCTCCAAAGCTTTTTATTTTTTTACAAATATCACCAACTTCGTATTGTGATGTTGGTGTAATTTTGGTTGTTTTAACATAATGTTACCGAGCTAATTACTGTGAATAAAAAGCATTTTAAATTTTTAATTACTTTATTACATCAAAAAAATGTAACAGTGAAATAAATACCTGCCTACTTAATTCAAACTATGATTAATCTTCTGTAGAGAGAACCAACATGTTACTTAATAAGTAACAATTTACATCTCTCAACTTCTTTTTAATCATAGTATTATATTTTTTTAAATGTGTAGGGTCAAATAGTGCTATGTGAATAACTTTGCTTCGATAATAGTATAAGAATGAATATAAACCTATGGCATTAAATGAATTTTAATATGGGAGACGGTAACCCCCATTTTGAAGCTTTTGTTTAAGTCTATTTGTCATTTCACTTACCATGTTAGATCAGATCACATATCACTTATGCGCATATTTATTAATTTAGTATAACCTTTTTGTCTAAATTGATTTAAATCAAACTTTACTCGTGTCTCGTGTCCCAGTTAAGCACTATTTGACCCTACAATCTGGGATTGTAATTGGTCACTCAATAACAGTTAGATCACAGAACAATTGTCTTAAATAAAATATATTCTACATTGCAAACTGTTGGAATCACCACATCTCATAAATTTTCCAAGTATTTTTCTTTATTCATCCGGCCGCCGAATTCTACCAGCTCCCCTGGGCCCATTGAAGACATCTGTCCCCAATAACCTGCAAAACAATAATACGATCAGTTACCTATTATTCTACACTGCGTAATACACTAGGTATTAAATATTATTATTATTTTACTTCACTATTTAATGAATATTTTTACCTAATGTTATCCTGCCACTGTTCTCAAAGGCAAATTATTTTGATGGCTATACGCTGGCCATGTCTTCTCCGCAATATTTTTTGCCAACATCATCAGACTTAAAACTTTTTTCATCAGAATAAAATACGATCTCGTTCTTGTTGAATGTTTCCTCACTGTTTCAATTGAAATATTGTAGTGTATATGTTACGCCAGTTGACTCCGAATCCACAAACGGACGGTGTTTCTCTGTAAGAGATATATTTATCTTAGACATTTATCACAAACCCTATGTTTTACGGAACAAAAAATAGTGTGACAATTAAGTAAGTATATTAAATACTTATAATTTCTACTTACCGCGATACCTAACTCTCTAGATATAGATACTTTAAATACTGTGGTTGTCTTTACAATACAATATTAGCTTTCACAAAATCTGCTATATAAGATGAAACGGGATGCCTAATAACTGGTGGGGTTTTGGATCACTACACAGTAATCGCAGTATCTTAATTGTGACGCGAGTGAACAATATTTTTGATTAGTTGGTATCAGGTATAAATAAATCTGATAGGTTACCCTCAATTTATTTGTTAAAGCAATGCGTTGCAGTTGGTGACAATGATGTCATAGCAGTAGAAATAGATAGCCAATTTTGCCCGAGACGTCATATCGTCGGTTGGCGTATTGAGATGAGCGCTAGCTTCTCAAGTCGTGGGTCCATGGTTCGAATCGAACTTTACGTAGGATTGTTTTTGATTCTTTCTTGTTCTTACCATTGATGATTACTTGAATTATTAGCTGAGATTATTAGAAATACAAAATTTGCAACTGAGCAGGTTATCAGAAACAAGTTTATACCAGCAGTTGTCTGTCTACTTGCCAAAAATCACGGTAGGTGGCGCTTCACAGCAAAGTGTGAATTTACGTTTTAAAAGTCAGGGGGTCAGGTATCTGCTTGGCCGACTGTACATACAAGGCTAAAACTTAAAAACACGATATCTCTGAAAACAAACTAGGTAACTGACTCCATGAACAACCCTTACACATTTATTACTTTGAGGATATGATGATGATGATTACCAGTTTGGCATTTTCTTTATCAACAATCACCAAAAAAAGCAACCACTACCAAAATACCATCAAACATCAGCGACACAAATGTATAACCTAATATGCGGGAGGAAAAATCGACATTAAAATAGATGTAGTATATAAGTACTTTTAAATTCAAGTTGCAAGATTTGACCCAATCAAAAGCAAATGAAATAAATAAACAACAAAGAGGGGCAAGTTAAATAAGAGCTTTTGTTATTTAAAAAGGTGATATAAAAACTGAGATTAACAAAGTCTTATTATTATAATATTAATCATTAAATAAAATCATCATCATCAACATTAGTAGCCTGTGGCAGTCCACTGTTAGACGTAAACCCCTCCCAAGATGAGCCTTTTAGCTCGATCACCAGCTATGCTCATCCAATTGCTGCCAGCCGCCCTACACAGATCGTCGCTGCATCTAGCCGGGGGGCGTCCCACATTTAGCTTACATGGTCTCCACTGTAGAATTCTCTTACTCCAGCGATTGTCAGTTCAGCAACAGATGTGGCCAACCCACTGCCACTTCAGCTTACCTTTTCGAGTAACTATGTCGGTTACTTTGGTTCTCTGACGGATTACTTGCTTACAGATTTTATCCCTCTGAGTCTTCAAGCATAGCCCTCGCCACAGCTTCCTGAGCAACTTTTAGCTTGTGGACCATTCCCACCTTAAGTGTCCACATCTCAGCACAATAGGTCATCACATGCAAGACGCACTTTTTTAAAGACCCTTGTCTTTAAGCTTTGTGGTATGGGTGACGAAAAGATATGACGCAGTTTTCGGAATGCCACCCAGCCCAACTGAATCCTCCTATTTCCTTTACGAAATTGTTTCTAACTAGCTGTAGGATCTGTCCAAGGTAGACATATGTATCGAAAAGTTCGAGAGGTATTCCATCGACGATCCATTTACGCTACTCAGCATCACTTGAAGCTTCTGCAGCAATTTTGCCTGTGGGATGTATTCACCGTTCATGTTAATGCTTTGTCCTGTCCAGTCAAGTGTCTTGAAAACGTCCTCCAGAGCATTGGTAAACAATTTCGGGGATATAACATCCCCATGTCTCACGCCTCTTTGGAGCTGGATTGGCTTCGTTTGACTGCCTTGTATTTGGACAGACATTGTGGCGGCATTGTAAAGACATCTCAGCACCACGATATACCGTGTATCGACTTGGGATCTCTGCAGTCAATTGCCTTCTCGTAGTCCACAAATGCTAGACACAGGGGCTGATTATACTGCTCGTCTTCTGAATAATTTGCCTGTGTGAATGTGACCTACGGTACTGAATCCTCCCCGAAACCCGGCCTGCTCTGGAGGTTGGAACTCGTCAAGTCTTCGCGCATCTCTATTCGTTATGACCCTCGAAAACAACTTGTAGATGTGACTCAGCAGCAAAATGGGTCTGTAGTTTTTCAGAAGGGTCTTATCGTCCTTCTTGAAGAACAGTACCATAATGCTCCTGTGCCACGCCCCAGGGGATCTGCCGGATGATATTACCGAGTTGAAAATTCGCTGAAGGTCCATCAGAACAGGTCGTCCACCTGTACTTAGGAGCTTCGTCGTAATTCCATCCTCGCCCGGGGCTTGTCCTTTACTCATTTTTTGAAACCTTTTTCCTTCTTTTGATACTTCAACTTCTAATTTTCTCTCATTTCTTCTCTCTTTTTAGGGCCATTTTATTTCTTTTGTATCGTAGTCGCTCTGCTTCTCTTTACTTTGTAGTGATTCCTATCGGGATAACTTTTTCTTTTTAGGAGCTATATCATATGTGTTCGATCAGCCTGTGTCAAATATTATAATTTTATAAAAGAAAATTTAGCAAAGCAATGATACTTTTATGATTCTTAGATTAATAAAACAGAGTAGCGGATAAATTAACACAAACAATACATAAAAACGCTAAACAATACGTAAAATACACAGTCCCCTGCTATGTAAAACAGTCTCCTGCCGCATTTTTAGGCAGAAGACGATTGCCAACTGTGTATTTAGGTTAAATTTCACAATATTTACAAAACTGTCACAGAATAGTTTTTTTAAGGACCTACCGATCAATTTAGACATTAATAATAAAACAATAAACTATATAGCGATAATCAAAGTAATTAACATTTAAATATTATTACTTGCCAGAGGACTGTGTGTGGTAGCGGACCAAACGTGTGTTCACCTCACAAATTACGCTCTGACACTAAATAAAATGGTGTTTCATTGCCGCATTCGGCAAGGTTGCAAATTTCACAATGATTGCGTTTTGTTTCGCTATAAAAAACGTTTGTAAATATTACAGTTTTTCTTTATTATGGATAAAAATTTTTGGCAGGGGACTGTATAGAAATTTTGGGGACAAAGTTTACAGGTGTTTATATTATAATAAAATTCGTAATGAGACATTGTTTTACGAAAATAATATTAATTATATTGTTTTTCTTATTATATTAACTGCCAAATGTATGTAGTTTCAATAACATCTTCGTAAATCTCGTTTCTTGGCGGGAATACAGTGATGGGGACAGCCAGGGGACTGTTTTTATTGAGCTTTTATCACGTCTAGTAAAAAAATTAAAATAGTTATGGTTCTAACAACAATGGGCCTGTAATGTTTCAGGGTTAAGGTTTTAGTAGTAGTGATTTATTTTTAAATAAGTAGATTACTTTTTGAGAAAAACGGTCGGGACAGCCGTTTACGAGTTTACAGAGAAATGCCCTTATATTACAAGCTCTATTGATTGCTACTTAATATAATTATAAGTAGTTTACGGTAGCTGGTTACAATTTGTCCAATTTGTGCAGCAATGACTTTACGGACAACAATTTTTGTATACTTTGGTGCATAAACAATAAACATACAGCAGAATGCAAGATTTAAGTGTATATATTTACTTAAATCTTCGCCAGAGTGATTTGACATGGATTTAAAATAAAAAAATGTACTGCTCTCAGAATAAGAGTTATTGTTCTGTTCTGAGAGTTTCTGAGGGACTACTATACTACTGACATATAAAGGTGAGGGAGAGATAAGACAAAAAGGTTTTACTTACTACCTCAGCTTACTACAAATTAGACGTTGCTGCCAGAGATTGCTGTTGTCAGGACAATCTTATCTCTTATGGTCGCTGCAGTTTGCCTGCAGTCTATCTACAAATAAATTCGTAGCTTACCAAAAATTAACATATCAAATTGGGTGCGAATCAGGATAATCATCATAACTCTATGATGGGGAATCTTTGGCGGGAATATAACGATGTGTTTTGTGTACATATTTTGCAAATTTATTCCAGTGGACTTTATAATGTTAGATAGGTGTAGTTTAGTTTTGTAAATGCCCATGCTTACAAACAATATATGGGATTACTAAAGTAGACTTTCGTAGTGCGACTATAGTGAGAGTCGGCCGCCTTGTTGCGACGTCTCTATGACGAAGAAGCCATGAGTGAACTCGTGAAGAAGTAAAGGCGCCATTGAAGCAATCAAGATTTGTAATTGCATATGATTTTGCTCGGGGTCATCAGACATTTGATTTAAGACTAAAGTCAGGAAAATACAGACTTGGCTGTGCAGGCTATACCTTTGCCTTCCTAAGAGAAAAAAAATACTATGACGACCTACATGCCAAGATCTTTGCTACATGCAATTTGAATTCTCTTTGACCTCTGACATGTATTATTATGTTATTGAATTACTTGATAATAATGCTGGATAAACTATAATTCATGTTAGATTTATATTTGTGTGAATAATTTTATAACCTCTGATCATACCAGCAGGTGCATGTCAAACTCGCAAGGTAAAAATAAAATACGCGATAAACAGAGGTAAGCCATAAATTTCTACTCCAATGTCCAATGACGAACAATGAAGTAGGTACATGGGTTGGGTATTCGTCTGAATATCCCAATATCTTAATTCGTTTCCCAAATCCAAACAAATCCAACAAATTCCTATCCTCCCCCAGGTTAAAAATGCTTTCGATGGGTAGCCGTATCGGAAGCACAAGAAGCCAAAGAAATTGCGTATGCCAACCTCCCATATCCTCCCATGGAACGAAAATTTCTTGGGAGAGGCCTTATGAGAAGATCACTATTGGATATAAGTCGAACAGTGGACGTGGAGGTACTTCATCATGTCTCTTCCAAGAATAATAGTTTGTACTTTTTTTTATTCATAAGTACACAAAACAGTAAGTTCGGGAGCTACATCATAATAAACTAAAAAAAACATTATGCAAACTGACCCTTAATATGCGTAAATAACGTGCATAAGCTCAAATCAAAAATATTAAACAATTTATATGACAGTACGTAAGACAAAAAAATGTAACTTGTTATTTATTGTTGCAGCTCGGGTCATGCGGTCCGCAAGGCGTCTGCGCGGTGCAGTATGATGCAGCGCGCGGGCGACCGGCACTGGCCGGCGGTGGTGTGGCCGGCGGCGGCACTGGTCCTGGCGCTTGCCTGCGCACGCGCCGATGCCGCCGCGCCGCCACCGCCGAGGCCTTCATCTGAAGGTAATTTCATCTTCATCACGTTCATGTTTACACTAGCGAAGTACCTACATTATCTGTTAACCACTCTTGTTTCTTCTCACCACCTGGACATTGCATTAGTCACACAACTCGGTAGAAAGGATTTTTCCTACCACTGACTGTTGGTCAAACAAAAAATAACGGCCCACACTCAGCCGGAGATACAGTCTACATTTAAAAAACGTACGAAATTGCCTCAGTAGTTTATTAGTCTATACTTACTGATAAATATACGCGGAGAAGTTAAATCTTTAGAATATATTCGTATATATTAATAATTTTGTACATGTAAGTAAACGGTCCGACGGACGCTACGGCGCAAGTGGTTATTTTATTATACGCCAGTCTACCTATGCAGGAAGCTGGTTCCGTTCGTTAGTTTTTTCTACTTTAGCGTTTTTGTGCAGCACATGTTGATCCATTATTACGTTGTTTTCGCGTATGTCCGTCAACGCTTGATCCGCGGCACATTGACGGTCAGGGCTGGATTGAATCATATGAGAATTCCCTGTCTACCACCATGAAATGATAATATGTACGAGGATTGACGACCCGCAGGCACTTTAACTAGTAATTCTAGTGGCTTATCCCATCGACATCATATTTCGATCATGTTTTGGCGACCACATTCTAAAGATTTCAAAAGAATGCGTGTAGTAATAGAAACTGTGATTTTATAACTAGGTTTCCATAGTCGTAATGACGCGCACCTATTTTTTCATGGAAATAAGAGTCATTTAACTCAAATGGTACCGATAAACTCACCATTTCTTAAAAATTTTACCTAACAATTTTTTTACGAGAAACGAGGCCAGTTCTCAAGTTCCGCAACCGTAATGTTCCTCGTTCGGCATTTCACTCACGATTTGCTGTTATGTAGTAAATGGTAGTATCAACTCGGCCAATTCATATTTCTATTCTAATATGTACAATTTTTCTGGTGAAATATAATGTCGTCTCACTTCGAGCCCCAAGATAATTTGTCCTTCGAATGTACTTAACAGTGACTGTCTATCACTGATATTTGCTCTTTTCAATTTAATGGAAATAACGCTTTCCAAACTAACATACCTACCCGGCGACAGCCATGTTGAATGTCATCACAAAATAGTAAATGTGGAAAGTCTTCTTTGTCTTTGAGTTGGCTTTGAATAAAGTAATTGAACTAAATTTTCTCCTGATTACATTGATGACAAATAAACAAGTTTTATTTTGAATGAAATATTTAACAACTAAACCAAGTAGAGTAAAGTACACAAATGTTCTGTTTCGTGTTGTTTACGTCCTGAATAGTTTTCAAAGATTTTTTAATATCCTCGCAAAGTTCTGTCATCTGTGTCATATAAAATGGTGGTTCACTCACACTAACAAAGTTTCAAAGGAACACATTTTGGAGAGGAAGGCACACCTTTAAAACTTAAGTAGTCAACGGACAGGTCTTGAGCTATTCGAGAAGTAGTGTCAAGGTATATCAATTATGGTTGTGGCCGGCTTCGGTGGCACGTGTAAACAACACGCCGGATATTAGCAAAAACTTCCGCGGTCGTTGCCCTTTATGTTGGGGGGCCACTCGTGGGCCGAAATTTTATTTTTATTTATGTATTTTTTGCTGGGCTGTACATGTGCACTGTGTTATTGAACCCTGCGTTGGAGTGGTAGGTATCGTGCCGTTTAATCCGTCAGATAACGAACGGAGTTTGTTTGTAATTCTTCGCCAACCGACGGACTGGTGAGGCCTCGTTTAGGAGGCGCCTCGCTTGACTTATCTGAACGGAGCCGAATTCACTCGACAGTGTGATACGCGGTGATATCGAACTCCGCAATTTGAAAACATGTTTGTTTGTCGTTCTGCGTTCCTACGAATTCATAGATAAGTAACAATCACCTCCTCGCCTCGTGTTAAGGAGACACAATTTTGTGAGTTTTAAGGCCTTTGTGATTCGTACGCATAACTAAAATACTCAATATCGTAAAAAGAACCATTGGTATATAAATGTAGGCAGTCATCACAGAATACGTACTGATGGCGTACCCATCCCAGAAATTAAACTAGCAACAATGCATGCTGTCAGCAGTTACTTGCAGTATTAGTACAATGAAACGGTTTTGCCTCGTGGTGTACTACGAGTACATTATGCAATTGCTAAGCATAGCACTTGGCTAAAAATAATCACAAGGGTGCCATCCATCCACGTGAGCATAGTTTATGAGCAGTTACTATCACTTGACCATCGGTCGATGTATGCGGGTCTATGCCAACATATGCAAGGAATTCAGTTTCTCAATTATGTAATGAACAAGCAATTGAGTACGTAATGATAAGATGCACTTGCGACAAATTGTGTATTACATTTAGACGCTTCTTATCTGCTATTTTTAAGAATAAACGTTATTCAGAAAATAAGTATGGAAAAGGTAGGTACATTATGGATACTAAAAAAAACATAAAACTTCAAAAATCTCATAACTCCTTATTGGTACTACCAAGCTCCGAAAATAAGGTCCTGGCAGAGCAAACCCAATAGGTCCTTATGCCTACATAATATTGTTTATCAGGTAAATCAGCGGAAATTTTGGGTCAACGAAAAGTAGAAATATTGTTCACCATTAAATTGACTAAGGACCTGATGATGATGATGATGATGATTAAATTGACACTTAATAAGTGGTATTAAGAACTGGCTACTTTGAAAAGCGCAGCGTCCAAGTGGCATAATGCGCGAGGTAGGCATGTGCGATACTTGTCTTGTATTCTTGAAGACGATCTTCCTGCCTGACCTCAGACCCGAATTACCACTTTGGGTTTTCTGTATAATCAGATCAATATTAACTGACTCATCAGATTTATCGTATCATAGATATTTTACTAAACCCCCTGGTTATTTTCTAGCTTGGTCATAATTGCATTAAAGATGTTTGTGTCTTGAACAGTGGAAATGAATGAGGAATTAATTAATAATAGTGCACCAAGTGATTAAGTTAGCCGTGTGGTATCCGGCAGAGTAGAATAGGACCACTCCAAGTCTTCCCGTGGATGTCGTAGAAGGCTACTTAGGAAATACAAGCGAAACAAAGCTTATAAACATCTAAGACACCTCTCCAACCCGTCTGGCCAGCGTGGAGAGTGTAGGCCAAGTCCTCTGGCTGCTCTGGCCAAGTATGGCCCTAGTTAGTACAGAGAGGGTCGTGCTCCTGTAGTGGAGACTAAAAAGGACCTGATGATGATGATGATGAAGTGATTAAGTATCACATGAATCAAGTATTGAGTAAGACAAGGAAAACTGAAATGCAGAACGATACGTTCCTATATAAAGAATATTGATAATAGACTTCCTGGTTATATTTATGCTGCCGTGAATCACAGGGCTTGCAAAACAATGTCATAATCTTTATAAATTACGTAACGTTGAAAACTTAAATAACATTTGTTTAAAAAAATAAGTGGATTCCTATTCTTAACATGTTTAAATGTTATATTTCTGTCGATGACAGAGTTTGTTTATAAGTTTTTAGGAACACAAGGCCGTGCGCGCCGCGAGCACAACAAACTAAAACACGGAACATGCTTCACAAAAATAGAGCGTTTGATAATAACATTATTTTACGTTAATGAGGTGTGGGAATTTAGGAGATTGAACGTCATTTTATTAATAAATAAATAAAAAGTCATTTATTTTAATTTTCTTTTGGGAATATCTGCAGCTTTTCTAAGATAATAATAAAGAATCAATATCAAGGTTCTCTGGTCATCGGAACAATGTTTAATTTAAATTAGTTTCGATTGAATATTGCCTTGTACATATATAAAACTCAGCTCAGACTAAAGACACGGCAATGTTATTGAGTTCCCAGCTTTGATCCCATAGGAAAAGTTGTTCATATCGTTGGGCTGACTCACCCCTTCAAGGATTCCCTTTAAGGATCACCCCTTCAAGGATCGGACAGGGTTTTCTTTACATATTGTATAATAGGGAACCCCCAAAATTAAATGATTTTTTTTTTTATTTTTGTGTGAAAATCTAATGCGGCTCACAGAATACTACTTACCAAGCTTCAACAATATAGTTCTTATAGTTTCGGAAAAAAGTGGCTGTGACATATGGACAGACAGACATGACAAGTTCATAAGGGTTCCGTTTTTGCCATTTAGCTATGGAACCCTAAAAATTGAATTTTTATGAAGCTTCGAATCTTATTAAGACGAGGACTCAAATGTTTGGTACCTTCGCTCGGCAAAGGACTGATCAAGTGCGCGCAAGGGATAGCGCTTGGCGGTTTAGCCCGTGAATGATGAGATAGGAGATAGTCTCGAGTCGCTCAACGAAAAAAACGTAAGCGCCAAATTCGTTATTTCTATTTTATATAAAATCAGACCGGTTAATTGTATTTTCATATTTACATTTTGATGAATTACTAATAACCTATCTTTTAGTCTAAAAATCATTATTTCATTCGTCGCATTTGAGCTACAATAACAAAAACTCTGCGAACGAAGACCATTTTTCAAAAAATATTTCTATCGAGAAAATTTTATCAAAACGTGTTTCCATCTTCAATTTTTGGAGATGAAATAGTCAAAAATCATATTACTTAGATTTGAAACTCCTAATTTAAGTATTTTGCGAGATAAATAAGGTTCAGAACGACCTTATTTACAGTGGTATCGCCTTAAGCTCAAATATTAGTTGTATAAGCGTCATAAGTTCATTACATCCGGGACAGGCATTAAAAATACGTTTACCCAGGTCAGTGCGCACGGAGCGATTGCGATATCAAAAAAAAATGACGATCGGAGTTGCGCTCGAAGGGATCCGTACCATTAACTAGAATAAGTTTAAAATTATTTTTATTATATGATGTAATAAAAAATTTTTGCTTTTCGCAATTCTTCCTTTATCTGTGCTTTAAGACTATGCTTCGTACCAAATTTCAAGATTCTGCGTTCACGGGGAGTATCCTGTAGGTTTTGATTCCCTTGCGAATGTCGAAAATTTGCAGCATAAAAGGCTGTATCTTTTGATTTATTTTTCGGAACCCTAAAAAGAGTCTGAACTCGGTAGATAAGCAGCGAAACCAAGCGAAACTCAATATTCCTTCACTTGTATATAGGTATAGTAACTGATACTCGGTTTATTGTGGCATTTAATTATGATACAATGTATTCGGAGAACGACACGATAACGCACACGTAGCTGTCTAATTAGGACCTCCAGATAATTCCAACCAGTTTTCTTATTTTAATGAACGTTGCCGTGTAGTACACATTCCTCTTTTACTAATGAGCAAATTAATGACTAACATAACACGCTGTTGGTTAATGAAAATGATACATGTTCAACATCATCATCATCCGAGCGTTTTTTTCCGGTTGCATCCTTAGCTGTGTATAATGCTTGTCTTAATATGAACGTGAGTATAAAACTAATCTCAGCTAAAGTTCATAATCTTGAAGCCTAAGAAGTAAAATATCAATGGTCATTGTTCACTTGTTACTATTATTTAATAACAGACTATAATTGCAATTTATTCGCTGATGACATTTCTGTTACAATACCAGACACAAATGACAACGTTAATTATGAAACTGCAATTAATCAGACAATTGAAGCAACAAAAAGTTGGCTTAAGTCTAACAATGTGTTTGTTAATATAGATAAAACAAAATATGTAATTTTCTCTAATTATCAAACTAACACCCATAAGTTAAATATAAAATATAAAGATCAGAATTTAACTGAAGCCACTGACTTAAAATTTCTTGGACCAACAGACCTACACTGCAACTGGAACTCTCATGTCGAAGGTGTGTGTAAAAAAATAAATAGATTCATAATGTTCTTGAAAGACTGAGACGAGTCGCTAATAAAGATATTGCTCGCACAATATACCACGGATATGTTGCATCTATCCTCAGGTATAGGTCTTATCTTGTGGGGAAATTCAACAAAAGTAAAAATGGATTTTTTGCACATAAAATGCATTACGGCATTGTGTGGTGTAAGTCTTCTAAAATCATGTAGACCGCTGTTAAAAATCTGAATATTCTAAACTAAACATCAATGTATATTCTTGAGGTTGGAGGTTTCACATTAACTTTTTTACCAGAGTTAGTGATATAAATAGAAAGTTCAGATCTAAGGATCCAAATCCAACTCATTTGGTACCTAAAAATAAATGGTAGTTACATGTTTTGCTTTTATGACATGAAAGAAATGTAGACCACCAAGATAATTATTAATATAACTAGCTTTCGCCCGCGGCTCCGCCCGCGTCAATGTCGATCCCTCGGGAATAGTACTTTTTCCCGGGATAAAATGTACCCTATGTCCTTCTCCGTACTCCAGAGAACTTGTATGCAAAATTTCATGATAATCGGTTCAGTACTTACAGCGTGAAAGCGTAACAAACAAACAAACAAACTCACTTTTGCATTTATAATATTAGTAAGGACAAGTAACATATAAATAAATAAACATATAAATGATTTTTGATTGATTTTAGAATGACAATTTGCTATGTATGGATATGACTTCATTTGAAATTTGGGTCTGCTTTAATATATGTAAATGTAATGAAATTTAATGTTCATATGTAGTTCGTATAACATAAATTCCAAATAATATTTACATGCCATATTTCTGGCGAAACATGTTAAGTAACATTATCTATCGTTATCACCTGTTTTGTACCATGTTTCATGTGATATATAATTTCATAACAATGCGAATCATCGCCGTCACACCGCGCCGGCAAAAAGTTTATCGGAAAGTAAATTAGCAAGCGACCCCCTGTAATCTTCGACACCGGTTGTTTACGAAGCGTTTACCTACGTGCGTCCAGCTGTCGGGGTCGTCGACCTTACTAGTCACGACCCCTCTACGACCCTCGGTATCAACATTCGCCATGAATTACCTTCAACGAGTTGCGTACTTAAAAACACTATTACAAATTGCGCAGTTTAGTGTTTACTACGTTCTTTGTTAGCCAGTTAAATTTTCGGTTCTCAGATACAATATTTCTCACATTTTTCTCAACTATATTTATTTGTATGAAAGACTTTGAGCAATGGAACATAACAAAAATCTATTACAATTGTATACCTAATTACTTCTTCTTCTTCTTAATATGTCTTATATTGTCTTTATTGCCATAGTATAATACAATGGCAATGTAATTTTATACTATAAGATAAACTTTTTCTGATTATATGAAAATAAATGTTTATGTTGAGGCTTTTGTTTGAGGCCAAAATTTTTTTTTGTCTTTGGGTTCCTATGCCCATATTTTTTCTTTGTATTTATATTTCTCATGTTTTAAACATTCTACTATTTAAATACTTTTAAACTTTCGCGCGGGAATTAGCGCGAACATACCGTTTTTCTCCAGACGTTTCGACCAGATTGCACCGACCGTGATCACTGGTCCAGTGACCACGACCGGTGCAACATGGTCGAAACGTCTGGAGGAAAACAGTATGTTCGCGCTAATTCCCGTTAATGCATTTAGTATTATACTATTTGTTTGATTGCACTACTTGCTGTCCACAATAACTTTAGTTTAAAAATTTAAACCTTCCTCTTGAATCACTCGCAACTATTAAAAATACCTGTAGTTTTAAAGATCGAAGCATACATAAGGACAGACAGACAACGGGAAGCGACTTTGTTTTATATTGTACTAGTATTCGCCCGCGGCTCCGCCCGCGTCAATGTCGGTCCCTCGGGAATAGTACTTTTTCCCGGGATAAAAGGTAGCCTATGTCCTTCTCCGTACTCCAGAGAACTTGTATGCAAAATTTCATGATAATCGGTTCAGTAGTTACGGCGTGAAAGCGTAACAAACAAACAAACAAATAAACAAACAAACAAACTCACTTTCGCATTTATAATATTAGTAAGGATAAAACAAACTAGTCGTACTCGTAACGTAATTGTAACCAAGTGATGGCACAGCATTATGGAGTCGGGTCTACCTCCAGGTCGCGCCGCTGAAGGCGTGACTGCCGGCGCAGCGGGCGGCGGCGCGACTCGAAGACGCCGGTGTTTTACAATGTCATTTTTATTACAGTGGAAATCAACCTTTATTATCAATAATAGGTCAATTTGCTCACAAGTATCTTTATAACACTTTCGCTATTCCATTCAAGTTCATTTCGTATGGCGTCTGAAATTCAATTTGATATACTACTAAGAGCACCAATAGCAGCATATTAACTTTTAGCCCTTCGCTTGTAGAAGGCTAGTTTTCTGGGTCAAAATATGTAATAACATTACAATTAATCCATCAGTTAGATTATCACAAAATATTGGACACGTATTTTTTCTTTGGTCAATTAAACTATATAAATGATTAAGTTCACGAGTGGGGGCTGATGACGTCAAGTTTTGCTATAAGTATCTTTATCATTTTTTGTTTAATCAACAAAAGAAAAAAAAAGTGCGAGTCGGACTCGCGCACGATGGGTTCCGTACCGTTATCTATAAAAACGGCAAAAAATCATTTCTGTTGTATGGGAGCCCCCCTTTAATATTTATTTAATTATTTATTTTTAAAGCGAATATATAACTAAATATTCTGTGAATATTTCAAGCGTCTACCTGTTGCCGTTATCAATATCGAGCAAAAACAAGCAAAAAAATCATGTTTGTTGTATGGGAGCAACAGAAATACGTCATCTGTGAAAATCAACTGTCTAACTATCACGGCTCATGAGATACAGCCTGGTGACAGACGGACAGACAGACAGACGGACGTACTAAAAATTTTTTCTTAGTAAACCTAGTGCAAGTTAATTTACTGATTTCCCGGTTATTTAGTTGAAATTTTCGGCTTGTTTTCACTACTTCATTGGTTCGATCGTCGAACTAGAGATTTTTTTTCTTTTTCTCTTTGTTTAGCAGTCTTACCTGAACAAAAACAACTCTGCCTCAAAGGGTAAGATAGGTTCGTCGCGTTTCTTTATGACCAAAATATGAGCGAGCAAGCCAAGGGCTAAAACAATATAACAAAATTATAGTCGAACAAATGAGAAAAAATATCAAACTAGTGAGAGCAGAGGAAATTTTGCAAACACTTGTATTGTAAATCGGTTTTCTTACATTGCAATATATTGGTGTGTAGGATTCTTTATTATCATAGACAACTAGGGCGTCTGTTGGTCTAGATTGTCTAGATTGATGACGTCAACTAAATTAATAAATAATTAGAACCCCTTAATGCATATGAGTTTAGTCACAAAATAATATAAAATTGTAACTGATCAGATGAATATGTTTAAATAAAAACATGTTTTTCATTTTGTTTTTACGAATTTCTCTCATTATTTACACGAGTGTTGATAACAATACGCGCGCAGGTTGTGTACGGTATGTTGCCCAACTGTGTTATCTTGATAAGCGATAAAGTAATACAAACACTTCTGTAATCATCGATGGCGCCAAGATTAAGGGGCTTAGACCAGCGAAACTAGCACCTCTCATCATTTTATTCACTTACTCCTGAACCCGTTCAAATCAAACAAATCTTATTCTGTACTTCGGTAGCATTGAATTAGAAAAACTATGGAAGCAGTATTGCGCTCAAAAACTGACACCACAAAGAGTAGATCAAAGCGGGCGGGGCTTAAAAAGTATATCTTATCGCGAACTAGTCTGCCACGTGCTCCGTGACGGAGGGACGCGTCGATAAAAGCATTTAACAACATATTTTTTGTGAACATCGGAGAAATCTTAACGAATTAAGAAAAAAATACTTCTTGTGTAGTAAAGTGGTCATACTGGAGTAACTTATCATAGCGAGCGAGGCGACCTGCTGTCTTGAGCGATGTCTATCTACCTCCGCTATGTTGACACCATAGCGTTCATTAGATATGTTGACACCGCCCCGTGACCTTGACGCGGCCAATCGCAATCCATTTTCGTCTAAGATTTTCGTTGTGATTTAGGTAAGTTTGTTTGCGTAAATGGGACTGATATTGAATCGTTAGTTGTATGAGAGTTATGTTTCCATAGTTTTTTTAATTCAATGTTCGGTTGTAAATTATAGTATTTTTGGTATTGCTTTTGATGCTTGTATAAGATAATGTGTAGGAGAACTACTGATTACCGCCAAAAGCGGCCACTTTTGGCGGTAATTTTATCAAATGCAAACTAATGAAAATGAATATAAAAATATTACAAGTAATCTACTACCGAAGTAAAGTTTCAGATTTGTTTGATTGGATTAGGAGTAGATGAATAAAATAAAGAGTGACGAATAAAATAAGCTGATCTAAGCCCCTTAACACAATTCATAGCACTATACCTGTACGTCTTAAATATTACCTATTTATTACAGTGCAGAAATACAATATATTTTATATTCACTAGTCGCACGCAAAGTGTAACTTCAAATGGCACATCGATCGAATTTCGTGTCACAAAAAAATATAGAATTTTCGGTATGCGTACGTACGTTGTAAATAATTCGAAATGAGTAGGCTTTGATTGGAAATGCAATAAATAATGTACATTTCTCTGATTCATATTTGTTGATGTGTAAGTGCGCGCGTTGATGTCAATATCTTGAATCTCAAATGCTTTTGCAGTTTTTTTTTTATTTACTGAGTTTTTCTTAATTAATCCACCACATAACATATTGTATTTTCATGCGTATTGTTTGGCTGATCCGTCGACCGAAAGAAAGCTATGACTAGTTAAATCATATAGAAGACTATAAACCTGCTCTTTATTAAATATGTCATCTTAGCCATACACATAGTAATCACCACAGATGAAAATAGGTTGGTATTGCTACTACACGGCATAATTTACCCTCAAGGGCTACTCAGAATACGAACAACTATTCCCATGAGTATAGGAAATGGAAAGTCGACTTTTTTTACTTTCAAAGCAAGAGTGGCCGACCGAGCAAGGTCGATTTATTCGAGATCTCAGCATCGGTACCATAGTAAAAGTTGTTCACATTGACGGGGTAAATAAACACGCGGTAGGTATATTATTAGTAGGTAGTAGAGTTGTGCACCCTGAGGTAATAATATCGTTCCCACAGCCTATCCTCCAATTACCGCATGTTTTGTAAGTTAGCCCTGAAGCCGTATTGCGCTTACTGTGGTAAAGTATTAATTGACAGATTTAGTATAACCCACAGCATAACCACACAGTAGGTATTTATTACATTACATGGCAACCACGTCTACGTCCCAAACCTGGTGTCAACTACCTATTAGTATTATGTGCATAATATCAAAGACAATAATATTATACTGACGTATAGACTGTCAACCATAGAGATAATATAATCCTGACCTGTCAACCTCTTACAAAAATGTTGCTAACTTAATACCTTCTTGTAAGCACGTACAACTGTACAAGCGAAGAAATATGTCGTGAATATTACTTTTTTAAGTATATTCTCATAATTTGGTTGATGCACAGCTGTGACGAAACCTGTGGCGGGCGCATATATGTGCCATTGTCAAAACAAAATGTACGCTGTAAGATTTGGGACCATATTATAGGAAAAATTGCGAAGAGTATACATTTTTAGTTACATCATATGGGTAATAAAAATATTTTTTACCAATTTTAAACTTATATAATGGTACCGAACCTTTTGTGCGCTACCCCGACTCGCACTTGGCCGTTTTTAGGATTCCGTACCTCAAAAGGTAAAAAGGAACCCTTATAGGATCACTCGGTTGTCCGTCTGCCGGTCTGTCGGTCTGTCAAGACCTTTTTCTCAGGACCGCGTTGAGGTATCAAGCTAAAATTCATATCAAATACTCAGGTCTACTGTCCCTTAGAGCTGTGACAAATCAAACTTCTAAGCCAACGCAATCAAAAGGTTTTCGACATTCGCAAGGAAATCAAAACCTACAGGTTACTTCTCGTGAACTCAGAATCTTGATATTTGGTATGAACCAACGTCTTATTAGCACAGCTAAAGGAAAAATTGCGAAAAGTATAAATTTTTAGTTACATCATATAATATAAATATTTTAATAATTTTTAATTTGACATTTTTTATAGATAATAGTACGGAACCCTTTGTGGGCGAGGCCGACTCGCAGTTGCCCAGTTTTCTTTGTTATGGAATTGAAATTCGTGTATCTTGTATATTTTATTTCAAATGCGATATACCGTTTTTTCTTCGATGAAAGTTCAGTTTAATGAAATAATGTACTCGTATATTATACATTATAAGGTACTGACCTATTGTGTTTAGTTATTATAACATAAAGTTATAACTCTTATAGTGATCTTTGTTGATGTGTCCTAAATTGTTGGGACCGGGGCCGTCTTTCCCAGGGGGTGCAAGGTCTGTGGTAATCCGAGCGCCAGGTATCAGGAGGCGCCGCCGCGCCGGTGAGGTCGGTTTCTATCGGAACGGTCGAGTTCATATAGGGGACGCCAAAGTCTAGCAGAAGAAGGAAATCGTTTTTCGAAACGCCCTTCCCGTTGCTAGTCATACATAACTGGCGCATCACACTCACATGATGTGAATGTCCAGATGTGAGTCACATCTGGATCTGGACACAACATACATCATCTTGTTGAGGTCCAAAATGTCTCTTTCCCAAAATGTCCCCTGGTTTCAAAATGTCCCTTTCCCAAAATGACCCTTCTACGAAATGTCCCTTCCTCGAAAAGTTCCTTTCCCAAAATGTCCCTTCCTCAAAATGTCCCTTGCTCAAAAATTCTTGTACCTAATCTGTGTATTAACAAAATTAGATAATTGGATGCTTATTTACCTTTTTCGCACGAAAAAAAATAATATCTTACTATTAATCTTATGGATTTGAATATTTGTGTGGATCGATGTATTTAACTTTTTTTTTCACCCAAAAACTACACGGATGGATTAATATGAAACTTTATAGTAATATAGGCGTATCCATCAGAATAATACATAAATGTGAAAGTATGTCTGTCTGTCTGCTACCACTTCACCTTGAACCGACATACATACACATAAAATTTGGTATAAATATAGTTTGAGAGTGGAGAAAGGGCATAATATTGAAAAATAGTACTTTGAGGTCTTACTGCTCCCGAGGGATCGATATTAACGCGGGCTGAGCCAAAAAGCAAAAGCTAGTAAGTATTTATAAATGCGAAAGTGAGTTTGTATATTGTTGTTTGTTTGTTTGCTCCGTTTTCAACCCCTATTTACTGAACCGATCATCATTTTGCATACATATACGTAGATAAGGCTATGTAGAAAGACGGAGAAGGACATAGGTCGCGGTTTTGCCCGCGACCTATGTCCTTCTCCGCTAGTTATCTATAAATATAAGGGGATTTCATGGAGCAATAGCTGTGCAAAACTGACTGTACCAAGTTAGATGCAGTTTTTAGTTTTTTTGCATATTCTTTTTTAATTTAAAGTAATAATCTGTCTCGGTGCACCACCTTTCTAAAAGTCATTAGTTCATTACTAAATTTTTAACGGAAGGGTCATTTAGGGGAAGGGACATTTTGGGGAAGGGACATTTTAGGAAAGGGACATTATGAGGAAGGGACATTTTGGGAAAGGGACATTTTGAAACCAGGGGACATTTTGGGAAAGGGACATTATGGACCTCCACGCATCTGTGAAGCGACCTGCGCCACTGACGGTAGTGTCAGTGGCGCAGGCCGCTGAAACCTGGAGTTGCCTGGAGCGACAAAAGGGGCGTCACCAAAAAGGGTTCTTTTTGGTGACGCCCCCTACCACTGAATAAGTACTAGTACTCATTACACACTAGTACCAATTCTGTGGTAGCGGGCGTGGGCCGGACTGTTTCGATTTGCGTTCGAACGTCACATTATTTACATAATACCGCCGCCGTAAGCGGCTCCATTATTATGATATGAATGGATACGTAATCATGCGTATAAACGCTCCATTGAGCAATGTGCGACAAACGTCCGGGGATTTAACTACATGTACCTTATTATTTTATCTGGAGTCACGTGCATGTGTTACAGTATTAGGTGGCGTGCTAAAAATATTTGCTTCGCTAAAGAGGATATTTAATAATTGGATGTGAAAATGTGTAGTAGTTAACTCCTATCCCGTCCGACTATTAAAACCGGCCAAATGCAAGTCGGACTCGCGCACGAAGGTTTTCGTACCATTATCTATAAAAACGCCAAAAAGGCATGTTTGTTTTATGGGAGCCCCCTTAAATATTATTTTTATATATATTTGTATTTTATTTTAATTATTTGTTTTTAAAGTGTACAAATAATTAAATATTCTGTGAATATTTCAAGCGTCTACCTGTTACCGTTATCAATTATCGAGCTAAAAATTGTTGTATGGGTTGTGTTGTATGGGAGCCCCCTTAAATATTACTTTATTCTGTTTAGTATTTGTTGTTGTAGCGGCAACAGAAATACATCATCTGTGAAAATTTCAACTGTCTAACTATAACAGTTCATGAGATACGGCCAGACCGACATACGGACTGCAAAGCCATATTACAAGGTCCCGTTTTTACCCTTTGGGTACGGAAGCCTAAAAATGATTATTAAAAAAACGCATCAATATGAAGATGCATCAATATGTTTAATAAAATTTTACCGAGATATCTGAGAGTGGTATTAGCTTTCATAGTGAGCAAAAAGAGTAAACTTACAATTGTGAGGCTGACCTACCTCTCGGAGATCGACTTTCTTGACAAGAATAACGCTTCATTGAAAAATGTGCGACTAACGTCCGTCCGGGAGTGCTATTTTTGAAATGATGCCGATCGTAAACGAGCGATTTTTCCATATAAATATCGCTCGAAGACGAGTGTCACACTTTCAAAAATAGTACCCCGGGCGGCGTACCTAATTATCTGCAGCCACCTGCATGTGTCAGTAAATAGGTGACATTAGTGCTGAAAATTACTTGCTTCGCTATTTAATTAATAGATGTGAAAATGTGTAGTATGGAACTCCCATCCCGTCTGACTATAAAGATCTGACAAAAGACTCATCAACATGAGAATATTAAAGAAATTGTCTTCGAGACAATCTTTTTACTCAAGATTTTCTTATTATTACATTATCTTTAATAGTAAGCAAAAAGTTATTTCAAAAAATAAAAACACGTCTGCCTTTTTGATAGTTTGAGTCCGCCATATAATTTTTTTGTTAACGTAATATAGCCTATGACACTCCAGGGAAGGATACGAATCGGTCAAGCCGTTTAGGCTACAGGAGACGACAATTGAACAGACATACTTACATACATACATATATACATATGCGCGAAATACATTACCCTCCTTCTGGGTAGGTCGGTCAGGTCGGGTAATAAGAGTACTTACGTTTGTGACGCGAGGAGTGATGCTGACCTACCACTCGTAGATCGACTATCTCCTTTACAAGAACGTTGTGGTAGGTGCGATAAGCGATCGCTTGACGTAAACAAAACCTATACAGTACAGCCATACCTACTCGTATATGTATGTATACTACGATAGTATGTGAGTAAGTACTGACGTGAACTTCTCTTTATGTTATTATTTTGACCTCCAGTTAAGTACTCGCTTTGTACTCTATAGATAGTCTTTGTTGTACGGTCTTACTTAATAGTGTGAGTAAATTATTTTGTCTACCAATATTTTTATTTCAGAATTAATTAACATGCAACAAGTATTAAATACTAACTGGTGGAAACTTTGTTTTTACAGCGATTGATCGTCCTTAATTACTTGCGAATGATGGTTAAATCGAGTTGTTTTATATTTTATGGACCCTTTCGTGCACTGCACACCAACTGCACAACCAAGCCACCAGCCTTAATCTTATTGCACTAAGTGACCTCGCTGGATAGCTGCATTAAAATTAAATAATTGTTTTTAGGGTTCCTTGCGACCGAGTGATAAATCGGAACCCATATAGGATCACTCGTATGTTTGTTTGTCCGGCTGTCTGATGTGACAGTTATTTAGTTGAAACCCTTAGCAGTAACGATTTATGTGACCTAAAAACGTACATATTACGTAAATAAGTATATTTTGAATTCTAGGAGTTTAATAAAAAGTATGGCAGACTGTTCCACGTGACATAGGATCAAAATGAAAGGGCTTATTGCGATGATGTTAAATATATTTTGCTTATAATTTTAGAATGTATAATTTATGTTATTCAACAAAATAGACGAAAAACCATTACCGTATGGTACTTCATGCCCCTTACCTTATCTCAGAAACCACCATTCCAAAAAGTATGAAAAAGTATATTAGGGTTTTTACTACATATAAATTACAAGAAAACATTGTAAAATGGTATGGTTACGATTAGGGTCTTTAACAGAAAATTATATTTATAGTACGGAACACACTCCACGCGAGTTCGTTCGACTTGCACGTAATCGTTTTTTTTTTGTCGAGGTATCGTCATATAAATCGATGAACGCCGGCCGCACGCACGAAAAAATGACACGTTCCGTGTGCAAGCGAACGCTCGATACGACGGAACAAGCGATAGAGAGGCATGATCTGTTGACTGTGATGCATCTATCTATCTTCCACCGTTATCACGTAAAATTATCGTCCGTAAACCGACTTTAGAGATAACCAATTATTAAACCCAAGCCTTCAGCCCGAGACTCGGAACGGAGCGGCGTTTGTTGGACACCGTAAACACTGTTAATTTATCTGAAATTCCAATTGGTACTTCCCAAACTTGTAACGAGAAAAGTTAAACAAACGGATGTTGGTTTCGCCTCACATAGTGTAAACGATGGGTTACTTATTTTGAAACTCAACTTCGTCTTAGGCAAAAGTATGTCAAGCCTCAATTTGTTTTTGGAATAGAAGAGACGCAATTGTTTTTTAAATCTGTGGTTTTTGGAGTGAAAACTTCTTTATCGGCGTTGTGCTCTTTTTGGGATGGGCAAAAAATGGTAAACTCGCGTCAGGACCTGCCGGCCTATTTGCTAACTCAGTGTACAACGTTCTGATGGTCAATTTTAAGTACATTACGTTTTATTTCTATACTAATATTATAAAGCTGAAGAGTTCGTTTGATTGTTTGTTCGTTTGTTTGAACGCGCTAATCTCAGGAACTACTGGTTCAAATTGGAAAATTATTTTTGTGTTGGATAGTCCATTTATTGAGGAAGGCTTTAGGATATAAAACATCACGCAGCGACCAATAGGAGCGAAGCATCAATAAAAAATGCTTTGAAAACGGGGAAAAATAATAACAGAAATTGCCGCGGACGAAGTCGCGGGCAACAGCTAGTATCTTTAAGAGCCCGCCATATGCCAGGCGGCGTGGCGATACAAACGCGGATGGTCTAAACGCGTTGTCTACTTAGGATATTTTCGTTTTTTAGGAATATTCAAGGGTTATTCGAAAAACAAAAACATATGATGGCTGCCTTATCTGTAATGCAATAATAATCAAAAGTTTCAAGGTTAATTTTAATGTATTTGGTGAATAATGATATACCGAGTAAATTAGACGTGATTTGGAGGCAACTTTGCAATTTTTTTCTATCGAGAAAATTTAACGCAATCGTGTTTTTGAGTCATATAGTTACCAGAGTTAGTCCTGAACTTTGCTGCATTTTTATTTTAATTTGAGTATTTAATTATTATTGATATAACAGTCAATCGTGCAAAGCAGTGTGAGGCAGTACGGGCCCTTAATAAAAATAGTCAATCATAGGAAACCCGCAATGTAGGTAATTTGAAGACACTATTAAAACGTTAGTCACTGAGTTAGCAAATAGGCCGGCTGATCGAAAATTCGTTAGACGGATACGTGACCTGACACCAGCGGCGCGGCGTAGGAGAGGAAGTAATATCCCCCTCTCTTTCTACCGCGCGATTTTTTCACTACTGCCGGAGTGCAACACGTTGATTTTTTTTGTTCACAATTACCATGACAATAATACAAACCGCGCCTGACCTTTTAATACTTTTAAAATATATAAAAAATAATATATGCATAGGTAAAGGCCCATTGTTTAACTTTGTAGCAAGTTTTTTTTATCAATAGTTACCTATTAGATACACAGCTGATTTGCTCATGAAGTTTTGAACGCAAACGGTATTGATAATTTGTAAATTATAAATCCATTTATCAAATGTAATCAAAACGTATTGTAAGACATCAAAGGCAATACAAAAACGTAAGCCATTATTTATTTCAACAGTCAAAATACTATTTACTACTTGAATAGTGTACTGGGTGTTGTTTTAGTTCAATAAACAAGCAGATATTACGTAAGTGAGGTAATATTGTAGGAAATCAGTATTAGCATAGTATTTTATTTAAGGATTATTTCGTGTATTAAGTATTTACATTTATTTATTCATTATTATTAGAATTTAATTAAGCTGTAAGACACCTTAATATTAAATAAATATTAAGTATACTTAAAACATGCAAATAATAGAGTACATTTAATTAATCACGTTTATAATTTACTCTATACTTATAATACATGTAGGTAGTATGTATTATAAGTATAGCGTACTCGCACCAATATCTCTAGTGCTATTTTTTAAAGAGTTTATTGTACGTCTAAACTTACTAAGTATTTTATACCAAAAAAGTCTGTGTATATAATAGTGTTTATGTATGTGACTTTGTAAATTATGTATATTTGAGTATATCAACAGATTGGAACGGATCTAAGGTCTATGGGACGAAGTATAGTTAGAACCCTTACACCCTCTTAAGTGACATGTAATGTTTTGGCATGACAGTTTTTTTTAATAGTTCTTATAAAATCGAAGGTTTAGCACATTATCTTTTAAATATATGTTCTTCGATCCCTGTGCTTCGTTCACTTAAAAATATAGCATGACATGAATATAATTCGTCTTAACAGTGTTTGACTGTGTATCGGAGTTAATGCAATGATTCATCGGAGACATCAGCTCGGCTTTCAACTGAATAGGTGATTGACATGTTGACAGTTGATATGTCTGGAGTCTGGACTGTCGTCAGCTGCATCTATACTAGCTGCTACCACAATCTGTATCTCGCCCGTCAGACTGATACAAACGGGAATATTAGCCTAAACCAGTGTCTCCTAACCTGTGTTTTCCGCGGGCCCCTCGGGGTCCGCGGGGTATATGTATGAACATTTTAATTAGTAAATATGCCGTCTTATCTATGAACATTTGAATTAGTAAATAAATGCCAGCTACAACCATTATTTTCACAACTAAGTAAAAACATCACCCCATAAAATAAGATACTACTAATTATTTTTTATAAAATATCCTTAATAAGGGGGTCGGAAAAAGGTTAAGAAGCGCTGGACAGTTAATTTATAAATAACGTCTATAAACATTTACGCCGGATATATCACGTTTATAAATTTGCTGCCATGTATATAACTTGATCACAATTGGTTGTGATTGTGACGCAGAACGTCACTTTCGCAAATGGCCACTGCTTGAAAACTCACTATCGCAGTATGTCACATTTTCGTAAATGAACGATTTCGTAGAATGTCCATTTCGCACTATGAAATTATTTGCATTATGTCATTTACACAAATGGTCAATCATAACTTGTCGAGAATGTTTAAAAGAAGTGTTATTTTTTATAGAAATATTTTTTTCATCTCGTTCGGACAGATGAGAGCTTTCCTGGCAGTAGGATAGTTGCCCAACCAAAGGATTTTTTTGTCTGCTGACAGTGTGTGTTTAGTAAAAAAACTAAACAAACAGTTTTATCTCTTTGGAAGTTACGTTGATACAGAAATATACATATGAAAACATGTGAGATATAGTCCTTATACCCGTCGGAAATGTGGCAAAAAATAAACCAACTCCTCTCCATATTAACACCCATCTACACGGACACGTGAAACATTAATTACATTACATTAATAACAAAACCTTAACTGCCGAAATCCATCCAATCGTTTGGAAGATACGAGGTAATAAATAAATTAATACATGATACGCGCGAAACATAACCCTTCCTGGCTAAAAGTTGTTGATGACCATTTGCGAAAGTGAGAATTCGTGAAAATAACGGAAATACAAAAGTGACATTCAGCGAAAGTGACCTATTTACGAGTATGTAATCTTGCGGATACAACAACCTACCACACAATGTTTGTTGACATCCAGTCAATGTGAGAGTTCATTGGAAACATCAGCTCGGCTTTCGAATGAATAGCTGATTGACAGCTGATACGACTGGACTACACGTATGTAAGTAGCTTTAAAGACGAAGTAGCTTTGCTAAACACATAAATAGAGACAAATCGCAAAAATTCTCTCAATCTCAGAGGTATCTCGCACTGTCGGATACGACAAGACCCAGTAGGTCTATTCATATTTTCATGGGAAACATTACATCTAATAATGATCCCTCTCGTATCATAATACGAGTAACTGTAGCACTAACACAATGGACGCATCGCCCATCTGACATATACGGCATGACCTACCGCACACGTATTTGTATACGATTTTACAACGTGGGGTTATGTGCGATAGTCTTTGATCAACAATGATCGAAGGCGATAGTTCATCGGAAAACAGCAGTTCGTTATGATTAGAGCTTATTGATGAAGATTTCGATGAAATCCTAGTTTGTGTATTCATGCTACGTATAGCTCTTTTAATTACAGTCGTAGTTTTAGTAGACATTACCTGCTCCACTGCTCCCCTTTTATCCCGTGCTACGTTACGTCATTGCGACTCCTAGTCTTGGTGTTTTATCTTTATCTCGTAAAAGATAAAAAACGTATTACGGTTTTAACTGGACTCGTCACATTCGAGGCACATCTCACCAAATGAGAACTCCCTACACTAGTGTGTAGGGAGTTCTCATTTGGTGAACCAAACGAGCAAAGCAATGTGGTGTTATGTTGTAGTCAACATAACACCACATTGCTTTGCTCGTTTGGTTGCAAACTTTGACCGACTACGACGTTATAGTCACCTAACAGATGAATGAAACATAACATAACCTACCTTCAGTACACATCGCTTACTACACGCCTTCTTGACGGGGTATCGCGATCTTGTTATAAAACGTCATCCGCTGCTCAAAAAAACATCATCATCGAAGTAGATAGCCGTGTATCCGCTTGCGTTCTATTTGTACCACCACTTTCAACGTACTTTTCATCATTTCGTGGCTTTTAGGTAATTTTGGTTTTGGCTAATTAGTGAAAGTCCAGAGAACTGTGAACTAACATGGTAAAAAAATTGGTGTGAAGAAATTGCGAGGTGACACTAAGTATACCACCGGGTCATCTATACATATAATAAAACAGTAAAAATATTTTGTCTGTACATTTAGAATTTTTGACTGAAATGGAAAGAGGGACACTTAAAAAGAATAATAGAAAGCAAAAATATTTTTTTGAATTTCTTGTCTGTCTGTCTGTCTGTCTGTCTGTCTGTATGTATGATCACGATTATCTCCGGAAATACTGAACCGATTTACTTCAAACTTTCACCGATTGCTTTGTTTTAACTCAGCAAAACATTTAAAGTTTGTTTCATCAAATTTGGTTCATTAAAAAAAAAAGTTATCGTCATATGAATGAACTCAAGGCATGAGTTTATATCAACGCAACCGAAACTGCTGCGCCTAGAAACTTGAAATTTGGTACAGGGGGTCTTTTAATGACGTGAGTGAGCGCTAAGAAAGGATTTTTAGAAATTTAACTTCAAAAGGGGTAAAATTTATATGGAATTTTCTCATTTCTGGACTTAGAAGTATGAAAGTAGGTATATAAGTTCTCGATTAAAATAAGATGTGTGGATGAAATTCGCAAAATTCCCCCCTTAAGGGGTAAAATGGGGGTGGGTGGGTGGTATATACTTTTTACGGAAGTTTTCTCATCTCTGAACTATGAAGTATGAAAATAAATAGGTATGTAAGTTCTCGATTACAATTAAAAAAGATGTATGTGGGTGAAATGAACAAAATTCACCCCTAAAGGGGTAAAATGGGAAGGTAAAGTTTTTATGGAAATTTTCTCATTTCTGGACTTAGAAGTATAAATAATATCCATACTACTAATATAATAAATGCGAAAGTAACTCTGTCTGTCGTCTTTTTACGCTTCAACCATTGAACTGATTTGGATGAAATTTGGTATGGAAGTAGTTTGAGGCCCGGGGAAGGACATAGGGTATATTTGATTCTGGGAAATTCTACTGTTCCCGAGGGAGCGACACTAACGCGGGCGGAGCCGCGGGCAACAGCTAGTGTAGTATTAAATATTAGCAATGTTAGTCGCGGAAAACAGCTAGTCGATTATAATTTATAACTGAGTACTATCACAGGATGTTAATCGCGTTGAAAACATTTTTTGTGGTTTAGTCACAATCACAATGTTATCTATCATTGTTGATACATGGTATTTTTAAAACTTTTTTACCGAAACTTACTGTTTATTGTTAACTAAGTAAGCAATATACTGAAATATGTTATGTTAACTAATTAATTTATAGTTAACATATTTCAATATATCACAAGTTCAAGGTATAAAATCACATATTTTGGACGAGCCCAAAACACGCCCTACTAAAGGATGACGTCACATCGCTCTATATTGTACGCATAGTAAGAGAATTTTGTGTGCTCGGGAGACGATCAACTCCATCAAATAACTTAATTTTACAGGATATAGGATAGATATTTGTAAATTTCTTATTTCCTAAAGGATTGTTCACGAAGTTCATGCAAGCAGATGCAGGGGAAACAACAATACTCCGATCAGCCGGTCGGCGCGGAGTTCGATTGAGAAGCGGGGTTCGGAGCTCGGTTCAATAAATAAAATATATTAGACCGTCGTCCCAACGTGAATTTGTGATGTATAAGATAGTGTTTGGGGACTATTTTGTATAGATGGACACTTCATTAGTGAAATAAATATCCAATTTCTTACATCCGGTTACGAAGCGTAGTAGGTATATGAATAGTTAAAAAATTGTTAAAAAAATAAGTAGGTGTGATTGTGATAAATTTTTTTATAAGCACGATCGGCAGGAAATGGACAGGGTTGTGGTCCTGAAATCTTGAATAATAACTATACGTAGTTATCGCAGAACAACATACAAAAGTGCTCTCCTTCCTTATCACTAAATCTCTTAATAATGAGAAGACAATTTTGCAAATCACTGGTAGCATGCGTAAAACCATCGGAGACACGTTTAAGGTGTAGGTCGAAATGGCATGTTCGACCGCCACAAAGGGATCATCATTAAAATTTTACTTGATTCGTGTAGATATAATGAATGAATTGAATCCAGGGAGGACGTAGAACATATTTAATTGTTTTAATTAACTCGCCATGAAATGTGCCTGCACAGATGTGGCGCAGGCCGTAGCGTGACGAGACGACCTTTTCACAAACTAGCAAGAGAACAGAGCCAAGCCTACAAACTATGACACTACGCTGCCCACTGCCCATTCACTAAAACCAAATGGCAGACGTTTGTCTACTCTATAACATAATTATTTCAAACCTACGAATAAGTCTTATTACTTATTAGTAGGTTCAAACAGACATTTCACGTTTTTTCTATCTTGATTATTTATGCATTAATGACATCTAAACAGTAGAGTTCTCTCATCTCATCTAAGCGTCTTCTTGGTTGTATCTTCTCAGCTAGGATGCGTCGGAGCTTGGGTTTTGCTATTATGACAGCATAGCTGTAACATGATTTGGTGGAAGTTTCGGCCAGCTTCTTCCTTCCTTGGTGGCCCAAGAACAACATACAGTGAAATGAAAATGAAGTATAATTATTTGCGCGCGCAGTATCACTAAATCAAGACGACATTCGGCTTCTTGTCTGAGACCGACTGAAGGTTCGGTTTTAACAAGTTTCGGCAAAAAAAAAACCGACCTACTGCGAGTCGGCCTCGCGCAAACGGGGTTCCGTACAACAAAATATTTTTTTTAGTAAACTACAAATTTACTATTTTAGGACATTTCTTTATTCGTGGTATGATATCACACTTCTTGCCATATTTCATGGCCCTTGGTCTACGGGTTGTTAGACCAAATTAAAAAAATATGTGACATGCTTATGTCACATATTTTTTTAATTTGGACGGCCACGCATTAACTTAGACTTCTAGTGTGCGTTAGAGTTCTAGCCACGCTACCGGCAAAAAGAACTGTTAGTATCATGAATGGGCCGGCTCATCCGGGGAAGTACCACACTCTCACAGAAAATCGACGTCTAAGTAGAAGCTTTACCGCTTCTATGCTTTGTTCGGTGAGCGAGAGAGCCGGAGGCCCATCCTTCCCCCTCCCCTCCCCATTTCCTTCCCTCAACTTCTTGAAAGGCCGACAACGCACCTGTCAAACCCTGCTGTTGCAGTTGTCCATGGGCAGCGGTGATCACTTACCATCAGGTGAACCGCGTGCTCGTTTGCCGTCCGATATCATAAAAAAAATTGGACATGTAAATATAAAAAAAGACTCGATCGGACTGAGGCTATTGCCACGGTAATCTATCTATACATATAATAAAACAGTAAAAATAGTTTGTCTGTACATTTAGAATTTTTGACTGAAATGGATAGAGGGACACTTAAAAAGAATAATAGAAAGCTAAAAATATTTTTTCGAATTTCTTGTCTGTCTGTCTGTCTATCTGTCTGTCTGTATGTATGATCACGATTATCTCCGAAAATACTGAACCGATTTACTTCCAACTTTCACCAATTGCTTTGTTTTAACCCAGCAAAACATTTAAAGTTTGTTTCATCAAAATCGGTTCATTAAAAAAAAAGTTATCGTCATTTGAATGAACTCAAGGCATTAATTTGCCTGCAAATATAGACGGTGAATTTTTTATCGTTTTGGACCCTTAAAGGGGTGACTCAGACCATAAAAATGAACAACTTTTCCTATGGGAACAATGCTGGGAACTTAAAAAGAAATTCGACATTCCCATACAAACTGGCCGGGCGGCGGGACTCTTTTTTATGGAAATGACGAATTTTTTTTGAGTTCCTAGCATTGGTCCTATAGAAAAAGTTGTTCATATCGATGACCTGAGTCACCCCTTTAAGGGTCCAAACTGTTCCTGAGGGATGGACACTAACGGCGGCGGCGTAGCCGCGGGCAAACGGCAAACCAACCGAAACTGCTGCGCCTAGAAACTTGAAATTTGGTACAGAGGTTCTTTTAATGATGTGCGTGAGCGCTAAGAAAGGATTTTTAAGAAATTTAACTTCTAAAGGGGTAAAATTTATATGGAAATTTCTCATTTCTGGACTTAGAAGTATGAAAGTAAGTATATAAGTTCTCGATTAAAATTAAAAAAGATGTGTGTAGGTAGATGAAATTTGCAAAATTCCCCCCTTAAGGGGTAAAATGGGGGTGGGTGGGTGGTATAAACTTTGTATGGATTTTTTTTCATTTCTGGACTTAGACGTATGAAAATAAGTATATAAGTTCTAGGTTACAATTAATAATATCTGTGTAAGTAAAATGGACGATATTTTCCCCTAAAGGGGTAAAATAGCGGGGTAAAGATTGTATAGGAATTTACTTATTTCTAGACTTAGAAGTATAAAAATAGGTAAATAAATTCACGATTACAATTGAAAAAGACCTGTGTAGGTCAACTGTAAAAAATCCCCCAGAAGGGGGGTAAAGTTTGTTTGGAAATTTTCTCATTTCTGGACTATGAAGTAGGAAAATAAATAGGTATGTAAGTTCTCGATTACAATTAAAAAACATATATGTAGGTGAAATGGACAAAATTCACTCCTAAAGGGGTAAAATGGGAGGGTAAAGGTTTTATGGAAATTTTCTCATTTCTGGACTTAGAAATATAAATTCAATTTTACTAAAAAACAATTCAACTTAATACTGGGTGGCGCAAAAGTACTGGCACTAAAGAAAATACTTTTATTTTTTTTATATGACATTTTCTGTCATTCTGTTTTTGAAAATTGTGTAGTGAACAAATGTAAAATACACTGAAAATAAACATGGACCGTTTTACTCCCCAAGAACGTGGAATAATTGTGTCAATGTTCTTACGGAATAATTCATCAGTGATAGTTATCTCTCGTTTTGGCGATTTGCCTTGGCCTGCAAGATCACCCGATCTGACCAGTCCAGACTTCTTTCTTTGGGGTTTTTTGAAATCTCGGGTGTATGTGAACAAGCCACAGACTCTCGCAGCTCTAAAAGAAAACATTCGTCAAGAAATAACGAACATATCGCAGGAAGTGTTACGGCAAGTTATGCAAAATGTCATAAATAGGGCTCAAATGTGTATCAACTCTGGAGGTCACCATTTAAAAGACATCATCTTTAAATCCTAATGGTACGAAATTTAATGGCACAAATATACATTTAAAAAAACCTAAATCTAGTTTTCTAATTTAGAAAAAATGTTATAGCTGAACCAAATAGGGTCTTTACTTTTGCGCCACCCAGTATTAAACATAATTAATAACAACATAAAAATAAAAAATTAAAATAATATTCAAATAAATAATAATATTCATACTTCCATACTAATACTAATATTATAAATGCGAAAGTAACTCTGTCTGTCGTTTTTTTACGCTTTAACCATTGAACTGATTTGGATAAAATTTGGTATGGAGGTGTGAGGCCCGAGGAAGGACATAGGGAATGTTTGATTCCGGGAAATTCTACTGTTTCCGAGGGATCGACACTAGCGCGGGCGGAGCCGCGGGCAACAGCTAGTGATATCTAATAGATACTAGATACCATTACCGTGCTATTGCCTTCTGTACTCTCTTTATTTCCGACCTTTTTTACGGCGCTCGCTCGCGGATTACACTTGCAGGCGCCGCGGCGGCGCGCCTCGCTCACTGGCGCGGAATGGCCTAACTAGCCTAGCTTACACTTCCGTTCGGATAGGGTTGCCAGGCGTCCGGATAAAGCCGGACACAATCAGGCATTTTGGTTGTGGTCCAGCCTAATTAGTGGGGGGCGAGCGAGCGGGCGCCCACAAAAAATTACAACTGGATCTTGCTCTCTGGGGTGATACCACGATGTCATTGTAATTGATTTTCGATTTAGGTTTCACGACCTGGGAATCGCCTGTCCAGATCTGCCTTTGAAAATGCACCATCTGTCCTGAAAGGTTTTTTCTTGTGTGGCTTTTTCTATTCTTTCAATAATGAAACTCATTTGTAAAAAATCACAGTTGCATAAGACTATAAAGGTTAATATTTGTTCGAACCACTCCAAGTCCAGCAATCTATTTTATTTTTGGTTGTGGTATGGAAATATTGTTACAATCGTACTATATCATTCTTTTATTGGCGCAATAGCAGTAATTCTAACACACTCCATAAAAACGTCTATTTATAATTACAAAAAACTATTTTTAGATTCCGCTCGGCGCGTGTAGATTTTTACTCGTTTCTAAAATATTGGAATGTTACAGCACGCTCGTAAGAACACTACAATAACAAAAGAGAAATAAAGTCGACTGATCCATGCCAAATTCCAAATAAATAACCACACTACGACTGTCTCATCGGCCGAGCCGCGATCAAATCAACAAGATGTGGTCTCATTATTTATTATTCCTCCGAATCTCGTTGTTATTCCAATGTCGCCATAAATGCAATTTCAAGGTTCCACTGCGGATTGTATCTCGTGTAAGATTAACGAAGTTTTAAAATAGCTTTGTTTGTGCTCTGATAACGGCGATAGCACCGCGCGTCCGCCCACCGCGCCGCTCGCGTTTTTTGATTAATTGGCATTCATTCACTAATTACCTTCGAATTTATATGCACGGAGAAAATATTGAGCAAGAAAGCCGTTAATTTGCGATCCGAACACCTATGGCCGATAGAAAAGGGCTAGTGATAATAAATAATTGTATTACTTAACCGATTTGGCACACATTGTTGTTTGTGATGTTAACGTCACAGTATCATCGGATCACACGATACACGTGTATCTCGTAGCCCTAGAAAGCGTTGCCATGCCATACGAACTCAACTGTTTTTATCCATTAGTATAATTAACTCGCGGTTAATTGTCGCGGCCGTAACTATAATGGGCGCCGTTATTTTGTAATAAAAGTTGGTATTTCCGAAAAAAAATTCGTTAGCTCGGTATATCGGTTTCTACCACAATGCTGGAGTATTTATTCCGTAAATTAAGTCAATGAGCAATATAAGGGAACGTACGCATACTACCTGAACCATTTTTTACCCTCTTCCTCGCCTCCGTTTTAACACTGACGGACACTGAACGAGACTCAATACAAGTTTAATTCTTATGTATGCTATAGCAGTTCATTGTCCAGTAATGAGTAAATATTTTTTGCATTAATAAAGTAAAAAGAAAGAATTTGTCTCATATCTGTCTTTTTAAAGTACTATGTATGATTTTTTAAAAATGAGTGATACGTGCTATATTTCGAACATATTATATATAATTCGAACATATTAATTTTACACGAGATATAATATATTCGAATAGCTCAAAAGTGTTAATACCTTAGAATACATTGAGTACGTGACGAAGACCTAAAACCCCTCCTCCGCACTGTAACAAAACGTGGTCTTTTGGAGACCCCTTTCCTCCATTAAACAGGTCACGTAGTATGGGTACGTCCCCAAAGCATATAAGCTACCGCGCTTGGCCATGGCCTGCCTTGCACCCAGGATAGGCAACATACTTCTGGCAACGTATCTTTTGGCTTAGAAATTTGATTATTTTACAGCTCCAAGGAACAGTAGACCTGAGTATTTGATATGAATTTCAGCTCGATATCTCCACGCGTTCCGGGGAAAAACATCTTGACAGATAGACAGACGGACAACAAAGTGATCCTATAAGCGTTCCGTCTTTTCCTTTTGACATATGGAACCCTAAAAAGTAAGCATAACACACATTTATTGAAATATTTTTCCTTAATTTTTCATTCCAGTAGTTTCTTCCATCCATGCTGGTCTGGTAGAAAAGTAAAAACGTAGAATGTACCAACTGCTTCTCTTCCCGCGCAGATCATAAAAGCCATGGGTAAAATATGATGAATCATGTTAATAGGCGATGCGGCTAGCAACCCATCACTATTTTAATTCCGTTTTCCACCTAATGCCCACCAACTTGCTAAATGTGGCCGACAGGTCATATAGACCTAGGTTCTGTCTTCCCCGCAAGGGCAAAATACGTGATACTATGTATGTATTTGTCCTTAATACAGCGATTTGTCATCAGATGTTTAGCAAATTGAAAGTTTAATTCATCCATCTTTTGTAACAAGCACTTACGAGTGTAAAAAATTAACTGCATTTTTACTTTTGAGTTGTATGGTCCATGGACTATGCAGAAGTACATATATACACAACACATTCTATTTTAGTACCGGGTGTTGTTTACTTCTGTAATTACAAGACGGACACGAAATAGACGGCCGAGCTGCTCAGGTTTAAATTTATCTCGCCCTATTTTCTAAACAATAATGGAAATAGGTCATGGGGTTGTTCGTTCATCGTCGGTTCCCTATCTTGGTTTAAGAGTGGGGTGGGGATTGATATACTGACCCACTACCCGTATTTATTTTTGTTTACATTGATCTCTGAGGGATAAAGTAAAGCTTACGCAAAAGTATATTTTCGTTCTTTTCTTACATTCTAATTCTTAATTATACATACCACTAATCGATACAAATACTATAATTATATATAACTCACCGGCACTCACTACCTAGTCGCCGTTGGTCAACATCTATTGATTACATATACGAGTAATATAATATTAATATATGTCGTAGCCCGATCGTTTAATTGGGCCGATCGCAATCAGCCTGGCCAAATCGATATGTGCGGCCAATATTTTGATTTGGCTACCTAATTACCGCCATATGGTTCAAAACATAACGTTTGACGATTTGTCCATACTTGGCTAAATCGATTCTGTAGGGTGATCAACAGTTTTCGTCCATTAACTCACTCTTACCCTTGGACCTTCTTAGATCCATGCTCTTACCACATTTATAACCAATATTTTCAGTTTCATGAATCGCCGTCCTTTTTTCTGCACGTAAACACATGAAATGACAGAGTGCAACAGCGCCAGAGTCGGAAAGTGGAATTAAATTACGATGCGCCCAGGCATATCCCGATACGCTAAGCCATACCTCGATACGGCCACGGCCACGGCTGCTCTCGTCGATCTGCCTAAGTTTCCATAGGGCACATCATGAAATAATTAGGCAAATCAAAATATGGCGGCACCTATCGATCTGGCCAGGCTTATCGCGATCGGCCTACGACATATATACTACTAGCTGTTGCCCGCGGCTCCGCCCGCGTTAGTGTCGATCCCTCGGGAACAGTAAAATTTCCCGGAATTAAATATACCCTATGTCCTTCCCCGGGCATCAAACTACCTCCATACCAAATTTCATCCAAATCAGTTCAATGGTTGAAGCGTAAAAAGACGGCAGACAGAGTTACTTTCGCATTTATAATTTTAGTATTAGTATGGAAGTATGGATATTATTTATACTTTTAAGTCCAGAAATGAGAAAATTTCCATAAAACCTTTTCCCCTTCCATTTTACCCCTTTAGGGGTGAATTTTGTCAATTTCACCCATATATATCTTTTTTAATTGTAATCGAGAACATACCTATTTATTTTCATACTTCATAGTCCAGAAATGAGAAAATTTCCAATTTCCAAACAAACTTTACCCCCCTTCTGGGGGATTTTTTTCCAGTTGAGCTACACAGATCTTATTCAATTGTAATCGTGAATTTATTTACCTATTTTCATACTTCTAAGTCTAGAAATAAGTAAATTCCATATAAATTTTACCCCTTTAGAAGTTAAATTTCTTAAAAATCCTGTCTTAGCGCTCACTTACATCATTAAAAGAACCCCTGTACCAAATTTCAAGTTTCTAGGCGCAGCAGTTTCGGTTGGTTTGCCGTTTGCCCGCGGCTACGACGCCGCCGTTAGTGTCCATCCCTCAGGAACAGTTTGGACCCTTAAAGGGGTGACTCAGGTCATCAATATGAACAACTTTTTCTATGGGACCAATGCTGGGAACTCAAAAAAAAATACGTTATTTCCATAAAAGAGTCCTGCCGCCCGGCCAGTTTGTATGGGAATGTCGAATTTTTTTTTGAGTTCCCAGCATTGTTCCCGTAGGAAAAGTTGTTCATTTTGATGGTCTGAGTCACCCCTTTAAGGGTCCAAAACGATAAAAAAATTACCGTGTATATTTGCAGGCAAACTAATGCTTTGAGTTCATTCAAATGACGATAACTTTTTTTTTAATGTACCGATTTTGATGAAACAAACTTTAGATGTTTTGCTGAGTTAAAACAAAGCAATTGGTGAAAGTTTGAAGTAAATCGGTTCAGTATTTTCGGAGATAATCGTGATCATACATACAGACAGACAGACAGACAAGAAATTCCAAAAAAAATTTTTTGCTGTCTATTATTCTTTTTAAGCGTCCCTCTATCCATTTCAGTCAAAAATTCGAAATGTACAGACAAAATATTTTTACTGTTTTATTATATGTATAGATAACTTTTTTTTTAATGTACCGATTTTGATGAAACAAACTTTAGATGTTTTGCTGAGTTAAAACAAAGCAATTGGTGAAAGTTTGAAGTAAATCGGTTCAGTATTTTCGGAGATAATCGTGATCATACATACAGACAGACAGACAGACAGACAGACAGACAGACAAGAAATTCCAAAAAAAATTTTTTGCTGTCTATTATTCTTTTTAAGCGTCCCTCTATCCATTTCAGTCAAAAATTCGAAATGTACAGACAAAATATTTTTACTGTTTTATTATATGTATAGATGATGTATCGGTTTCCCATTGTATATACATAAATTTGTTTAATACAACGAAGTCTAAATATTCGAGAGATTTAATAAAGCGTTAGTTACCCTCTAGCCAGTCCAGAGCAACAGTACTGGCACTGGCACGCTGCTCGGCTTAGACAGCACCGTTACCTCTACCACGGCTAACAACCTCCGTGTTGTTGTCGAAGCGGCCGTCGACCGCCTCGTCTCGTCATCCTCGCTCGTTCTAATTAGTGGATCCTAGGTGTACGAGCACTTACCGGCGGCACCCGATATGGGCCTCTAGCCCGCATTTCGTACGCGCAATTATCGGCAATGCTATTGCTAAAATTGCCGCATATCAGAGTACCTGAGCGCATGCGCGAACTCCGCTCCACTTTGCTTTTGCGTTCAATGTCAGTGTATCGGCTAATTTTATCACGTTTCGCACACGCTACATAACTATCTTGTTTGATGAGGCCAAACGACCGTTTGTTTTGATTTCGTTTACCTAAAATAATGTGACATGTAGATGTGTTATGTCACTGAGATTACACGGAATCGAAATACCAATAAACCTTATCCGTCTTATTATAAAACGAGGACTAACTTTAGTACCTGGTTTAAACCATTATCCGACCAAAATAAGTCGACGCTTATTATTTTGACGTTTGGTCAAATGTCATTGTCAATTTGTTGTGGACGGATATTGGTTTAAACCAGGTACTAAAGTTAGTCCTTGTTTTATAATAAGGCTGTATATGTTTTGATGACTTTTATCATAAATAAGTAGAGTTAACTGATCACTGGAAATATTCTAGCTAGATTACTTTTTCACAAAGAATTTTAATGCATATGTATCTGGCACGTATGGCACGTAAATGCGCAACATAAAAAAAAACGGCCAAGTGCAAGTCGGACTCGCGCACTAAGGGTTACGTACCATTATTTATTTATTATCTATACAACATTAAACACACAAATTAAACACTACCATAAAAATCACCATTGTTATATGGGAGTCCGCCGTAAATATTTATTTAATTTTAATTATTTACTTAGTTTAATATTCTATGAATATTTCAAGCTTCTACCTGTTGATGTTATTAATATTAAGCAAAAACGGCAAAAAATCACGTTTGTTTTGTTATTTTATTCGCTTTATAATATTTGTTGTTAAAGCGGCAACAGAAATGCGCATCAGTTGAAATATTTTAACTGTATAACTATCACGGTTAATGACATACAGCCTGGTGACAGACAGTCAGACGGACAGTCTTAAGTAATTGGGTATCGTTTTCACTCTTTGGGTACGGAACCCTAAAAAAGCCATATAATAAACAATGGAAATTAAAGAGACGATCTAAAAAATAAATAAACGAAAGCAGAGTTATTGACCGAGGGAGCTCAAAGCACGGCGAAGCTCTATTCGGCTTGGGTAAAAAATCCCCGACGAGACGTCGTATGTTCCGCTGTCCGGTTGTTCTCCTCTATTTATTGTATTAGTTGCATTTCTTAACAGATTCCAGTGACATGTTATGAGCGGGTTCAATAACTACATAGAATTTTGTAGACGATTCAGTTTTTTCGAAAATTTTTAAACTGGCCGGCTCTGGCGCCATTGTGTGTTCGACGTTAGACGACTCGCGAGGTCTACAACTCCAAATCCATTAGTTATTAATATTTGGTTACAAATGTATAATAATTTTGTGCGAAGTGAGGCTGACCAATTTAATATTGTGATATTTGAATTCAAATGTCAATTTAAATGTCAAATCACACGAGGCCTAAATATTTTATAATAATATATTTTTACAAACTACATTAATAGATTGAGCATGAGCAAATACTAATAAATAACACGTGCAAAAACTCATTATGCTCATTTGCGTGACCACCGACAATATAACTTTGTTTTTAGGGTTCCGTACCCAAAGGGTAAAAACGGGACTCTATTAATATCGCTCAGCTGTCCGTCGTCTGTTTGGCTGTCTGTCTGTTCGTCTGTCACCAGGCTGTATCTTATGAACCGTGATAGTTGGGAGTTGAAATTTTCACCGATGATGTATTTCTGTTGCCGCTATAACAACAAATACTAAAAAATAGAATAAAATAAGTATTTAAGGGGGCTCCCATACAACAAACGTGATTTTTGCTTGTTTTTATTTTTAATATAAAATCTTAAAGAACCATGAATCATTCATATGTCTGTACAGCTGCCACAAAATCTTCCTATCATACGTAACCTCAAATAACAGTGTTTCCATAATAAAAGTTCGGACAAAGAGCTGTGGCCCTTATCTCCTCGTTCTCGTTCGTGCCTCCGAGGATTTTCCATTTGCATGCGAAAGGTTCTATCAAGTTGTGGGCGTTTTCCTGTTTACCATCGCCGAAGATAAAGAATATGAATATCGTGCGACGTAGATTGTACGTGCGTAACAAGACTCAATTAATGTATGACGTTTTTTCTATGTAAAATGGCACCGGTTGACGTAAATACAAATATTGGGAACAGTGAACCGTTACACGTAACGATTGATGTGTAGTCATTGGTAAAGTGATCATCAACGAAATTATGATACACCTGCTTAATTCGTCCATCACCTAGGTGTACCGTACATTTTTATTTTCCTCATCACTACATACAATAAATATTATCAACATTGTCATCATCATCCAAGTTCCAAGGCACTACAGCTGTGCGTGGGGTTGGGCCTGTTATTTTTTTTTCCTTGATCAACTACTTCGCCTTTTTGTTTCCAATTTTTGCTATTATTAATGTCTCCTTCGATACCATCAAGCCATCTGAGTTTTGGTGCCTTATCTAAGATCTTCTGACCGGTTATTCATCGCGTATAAGCACTACTTAGAACATAAAATAAGTGCACTTTGTCCTATTCTTCACTATGAGACCTGCTAGACGTAACCGCCCGAATTTACCTTAAATTTCATAACTTTTCCGTGTGTCACATACACACACGGGATCATAACTAGTGTCAGATTCTTCAAACTGCCTATAGGCATCAGATATAGCTTAACGCCCGCCATTACAGATGACAGCCGGGACCAACGTCTTAACCTGTGCCTTCCGATCTGAAGCACGGAAGTCATGAGTGTATGATGATGTATGTTTGTATGTTGGTCTACGCACATCTTAACAAGTCGTATTACATCAATATTTTTTATTGTGACTCGGGGAGCAGTACAAGTAAATTGGTTTGATTTTTGAGATCATTAAAAACAGTTTTGAAGACCGTATTTTTTGTAATAATTAATCTTGTGATGACGTTTTGTTTATAAACCTACATTTGAATAAACTAGTGGTTAAAAATCGTGTTCGATATGAAATTGTTAATTAAAAAACAACACTAGAGAGCTAAAGTAACTTGTCCTTTGTTTAAAGACAGGTTGGCGATTCTTGATTTTCTTGATCAGAAACCATTACCTATACAAACATACAATATTGGGTAACAAAATTTCGCTGGACTCCAAAAGTTCGACACGTTTGCATAAAAGTGAATGTAAAGCATTTTACTTTATCCGCTCGTAGCTCATTTATCAAACGCATTTGGGTATTCTCTGCTGATACTCTGTTGACCAGTGTTGTATGGTTCACCTGGGAGGTAAGTGGTCGTGATTCCTCGTGGTGGCGACGGTACGACACGTGTCCGAGCCGAGGTGAACGCGCTGGCAATCACGACACGGGCTTACGATTTTCGTCGCTATTTCCGCAAGTGTTGTTTTGCTGAGAGAGGCTCCGATCGGGCGAGCTCAACGTCACACTTGCTTCACAGTGCCTTTTTAGGGTTCCGTACCCAAAGGGTAAAAACGGGACCCTTATTTATATGGCTCCGCTGCCCGTCTGTCCGTCCGTCTGAATCTCACAAACCGTGATAGTTAGACAGTTGAAATTTTCACAAATGATGTATTTCTGGTTGCCGCTATAACAACAAATACTAAAAACAGAATAAAATAAATATTTAAGGGCTCCTAATCTCCAGTACAACAAACGTGATTGTTTTTGCTCATTTTTGCGACGCTTGAAATGTTTACAGTATATTAATCACTTTATCAATAACTTAAAACACTTTAATAATATTAAAATAAAATTAACATTTAAGGGGGGCTCCCATATACAACAGACATGATTATTGTGCAGTTTATCTAGATAATGGTATGGAACCCTTCGTGCGCGAGTTCGACTCGCACTTGGCACATATTTTTTTGTATATATTTTATAACTAAACACGGTGCATTACATAGTATCACTACAGTATAAGTACATTCATTAAAAGTAAACAAAATAAAGTAACAATAAATTAAAATATGTACGAACACCTAGAATGAATAACTTGTCACATTTTGATAGAAATTAGCGGAGTTGAGCGCAAAACAGGGACATGTTAGACAAAAGTACGAAAAAAGAACTCGAGTTCTGGAAGAATATGTTTCTTTATTAGTATAAACGCAATTTTTTTTTTAAATCTATGTTTATTAGCTATTTATTCTTCTACGTCAATATTAGTTCAACATCCATTTCATGAGTCACCTTCACAATTGAGTGTTTTGTTTTTGTTCCGTTATCAACTTTCGATAAATTAGTGGTTTTTTTTTATATTTTAAATGTTTTGTGATAGTTGTCGCTCATAAATTTAGTTGAAAATGTTAAAGAATGCTATAAAAAGTTTCACAATGTTATATTGCGCTGTTTTGTCAGCTGAGCGAGCGAACGCGTCATAGATCACACAAACAAACATGGCACGCACAGCGTCGCGGCGTCATTGCTCCCATTTTGGCAGACGTGGTTTTTTTGTGTGTGTGTCGTGCGTGGTAGAGCCACAATACCGGCATTTTTGGTAGTAGCATGAATGAGCCGGCTCGTCCGGGGAATAACCAGTCTCACAGAAAATCGACGATTGAGTGAGAGAGTCGGAGGCCATTTCCTCCCCATAACTCCCTGAAAGGCCGGCAAGGCAACGCTCCAGTCACACCCGTGTGTCGCAGTTGTCCATGGGCAGCGGTGATCACTTACCATCAGGTGACTCGCTGCTCGGTTACCGTTTTAAATCATAAAACTTGGTGCTCGTCAAAGATATACATATATATATGAGTAGGAAGTTAATATTATATCAGAGGGATTGTACGAGTTCATAGATCTCATATTTTATACGACGATATAAACCCTGCAACCGCGCCGACCTGTGATCGCGGCAAATAGATTCATACGCAAAAGTTTATCCAACCGAGCACATAAAGTATCGGAAAAATTCTATGCAGTGTTAAGAATAAGATACTTTTGTTATCATACCTATTAGATTGTAGTTCAGCCACTGGAATACTACAATTGGCAATCATGCTTTTTCCTTTAAGCATAGTGTTCAGAGAAGTCAAAGGAAAAATATTTTTTTTCTTCCCAACTTTAACATTATTTGAAGGATAGTTAAAAATTATATGAACTGGTTGTTTTTTCTTAAATTCGACACAAAGTTGATACTTAATAATGTTACGAGGTAGGTTACATGTCGATAAAGAATTGCAGTCATCATTTTTAGGGTTCACACGTTCTGCGAATAATTATACTTTTAGAGCTCTAGAAACTCTTACACTTTTTTCAAGTGTCGTCAGCAAGACTAACTCTGGGCCTAATAACGACGGTTAGGTTGAATACCTGTTATAAATTTATTGTGCTTTAGTTATGTATTATGCAAGGATTAAGAAGGAGAACTCGCAAGACTATATTTAAATCAACATTTTTTTCCGAAATGTTCTGTCCGAATCTCCTTGCAGGTGGAAACGCGGCTTTAGAAAATCTTGTTCGAATAGAGAACCGGTCTGCGAGGTGTGCGGGCGGTGGTCGGTGGGTGAGAGGCGGCTTGCAATCTGCGTGCATTCCGAACGCATTCCTCGACCGGACCCGACGGTCGACCTAGCCGCGGCCTCCGCCGCAAAATGCACCGATCGGAAACCCATCGCCTGTAACTGCTAGTAAACAACGTCGTTGAGACCACCATTTATGATTCAAACGATCTATTAATCTCAATAGATCCGAGCCTAGTTGGTGTGGCAAAAAATTGTTGACATGACTGACTGATTGACTATGTGCTCCTATGACGGCTTTTTCTCTTTATAGACCGTCGTCCCACCCAACGCGATTTTCTGATGTATAACATAGTGTTTGGAGAGTGTTATGTATAAATGGGCACTTAATTGGCGAAGATAAATATCCGATTTCTTTCATTCTGGTCTAAACTGCTCATAATCCTACCGATTGTTCGTATAAAGAACTTGAATAAAATCACTCATACATATTTTTTTTTTTACAAATTTAAAATTTTCAAACTTGTGTAACTCCTAACCGGATGTGAGAAATTGCATATTTATGTTCTATATGACTATACATCAAAAAATCGCGTTGGGACGACGGTCTATTAGGGAATGCAACCTATCAATCTTTAGACGGAATAATAATTTATTTTTTGTATCTTAAGTACACAGCTATTGCAACTGATAAGAAAATAAATTGTCTTGCTCTATTTCTTTTGCCCAGTCAGTCAGCCTATTCTTTTTTTACAACTTTTTATTTACTTTTCAAGTTTTTTCATTCCGAGAACGAAATGCTTAATAAATATCAGGAATGTCGCCGCAAAGGGGCTGCTTCTCCGTGAAGTCGAACCCCTCGAATTTTGCGTTTCCGGGTCGTCGACCGAGGGTAGCGAACTTGACGATATGCGCCGCTTTTAATGCTTAATAATGGGTATCTGCGAGGAGATGTACGCCGCATGGCATGAATCGGTCCGGCATTCGATCAGCGGACCGTTAATGAGTCACAGCAACCGGCCGGCTGCGACGTAAACAACCGGAGTCCGGAGCTACGCCCTCCGAGGCCACGCGCAAATAAACGCGCCTCACATGGGTGTATCGCCAACTGTTTTGTTCGCGACGCACCACGTGATGCTTCCTTCACGCGTCGATTCCGTCGAGACCGTCGCCACTAGACTCAGCCACATTCCAATAAGCAATTGTAAACCTTAATTAGTTTACTTGCTACTTACTCAGGTACAAAAACAAACTTCGTTTCCTTATTCAACAGGTAAACAAACAAGTCAGTGCGATAAACAACGTAGTTATGACACCGAGTTGTAATTTATTGTTTTTACCAGTTGAACACATAACTCGAGTCTGTGAGTCAGGAATTCTGTTCTCAGCTCCGACGAGGCTCAATTAACGTTCATCAAATAAAGTTATTAAAAACGTGCGTGAGAATTATACCAAGCATGACGTATCGCATACCACCATGTCGTGATGTCCATCAATTTTGAGAATTGCCTGAACTCTATTTGGCACATGACAGGTATGGTGTAGGTGGATGTACTTTTTGATGGAAATAAACTAGAAGTCACGGGTGCAATTAGGCATATTAACTAAACATTTTTCATCTTGTGGCCGTATTATTTTTATTGGTGGTAGGTATATTTATCGCCCGGGGCAAAGAGCATCAACACAGTTTTCGGCATCGTGATATCATATCTTGGGTGTCGTTCTTCGTATAGACATAGCATCAGAGTTATTTGTTCTCATACTTTCACTGACTAATTAAAGCGAGCGCAAGTAAATGAATACTCGTTTTTACAGAATATAATAGATGCTTATGTACATCCATCATATGTATATGCGACCATTCCTTATCCGTATCTGGGATAAAGAAAAGTTTTCGGAAAGCGTTTAGAAGTGTCCAAGTTGTTCGGTCCTATAATAATGGTCTTTATGTTCGCTAGATGGTGTCGTAGGGAAGGTGGAATTTGTTCGGATTAGGCTGTTATTACCACGCCATCTGCGCGGCATGCGTATGTAAATAGCGCACAAAATAATGACGTGTACAGAAGACATACTTTACGCACCTATGTACTTTAACCGCTATGTACTTGAAACAACTTATGTGGAATAGCATTTTATTTAGGAAGTCGTATGCTTAAAATATTAGATTGAGGAGTTTTGTCATTAGGGAAACATATTCATGAATACTGTGACATACATGATGAAGGAAGCGTATTGAAATAATTATTCACTCGATGGTGAATGATGAACTACTCACTTAATTTTTTTTTCCCTAAACCTTGCTAAACAATTTTGAATATCCCTTTATTTTATGTCAATGAATGCTAAGTGTTACCTTTTATTAATAGATGTAGATTAGTCAGCCATTGACTTAGACGAGGTGGTTGATGTGTCTGATTTTTTTATATGTCCATTGTTGCAACACAATTTGAAGTATGTTTTTTGTAGTATTGGTAGTTTGTAAATAGTGTCTGCGGAACTGGTGAAGGAACAGAGTTGGGAGGCAGGTCACGTGCGCCGCCCAGGCCCGCGACGCGCCACCACTTTTATTACATTCCCCGAATAAATGTCGTCTACAGAAAGCCTATCCCATCCTGTTTTTTACATGATGTTTACACATTTATTGCGGTACGACACCGAAATGGTTGCATAACTATGTAGACACTTTCTTTATACAACATTATAAATAAATAATACGATTTATTTGCTACGTTTCACGTCAGTTCACGAGTTGGTTCTCATCTCATGAAAGTATTTTAGATGTACGAATGTAACGTTTAGTATTTAATCCCTCAAATTTCTATCCCTGCTTTGAATCGCTGGCAGCGATTCGCTGCACACACATTCTTTCTTTACAATGTGAAGCTGAGACCGCGATTAAATAGGTGAGCTTTACAATAGCTAGCTCAAATTTGTACTTTTTGATGATTTAATCTAAAAGAACTCATTTTACTCTCCTTCACAATGTGTAAAAGCGCGGAGACGATTTATTTAGTAAAATATATGAAGAGGAAAGTGAGTTCAATCGATTCTAATATGCAGAATATCTATATTTAATTTTGTGCTAAGCTATTGTAAAGCGCACCCTCTGAAAAATCCCACAGTTCGAGCTAGCCCTTTAGGAAGATACGAACTTAAATCGTGGGATTCTAATTCTACGATTAGACTACATTTTATAATAATATATTAATAGATATAAGATAAACTAACTGTTGCCCGCTGCTCCGCCCGCGTTAGTGTCGATCCCTCGGGAACAGAATATAATTTCCCGGAATTAAATATACCCTATGTCCTTCCCCGGGCATCAAACTACCTCCATACCAAATTTCATCCAAATCAGTTCAATAGTTGAAGCGTAAAAAGACGACAGACAGAGTTACTTTCGCATTTATAATATTTGTATTAGTATGGATGTATGGATATTATTTATACTTCTATCTAAGTCCAGAAATGAGAAAATTCCCGTAAAAACTTTATCCTCCCATTTTACCCCTTTAGGGGAGAATTTTGTACATTTCGTCCACATATATCTTTTTTAATTGTAATCGAGAACTTACATACCTACTTATTTTCATACTTCATAGTCAATTAGAAAGAAATGTGAAAATTTCCATACAAACTTTACCCCCCTTCCGGGAGTTTTTTTTCCAGTTGACCTACCTACACATATCTTTTTTAATTATAATCGTGAATTTATTTACCTATTTTCATACATCTAAGTCTAGAAATGAGTAAATTCCTATACGAACTTTACCCCGCTATTTTACCCCTTCAGGGGAAAATATCGTCCATTTTACCTACACAGATATTTTTAATTGTAACCTAGAACTTATATACTTATTTTTATACGTCTAAGTTCAAAAATGAGAAAAATTCCATACAAAGTTTATACCACCCACCCACCCCCATTTTACCCCTTAAGGAGGGAATTTTGCAAATTTCATCTACACCCATCTTTTTTAATTTGAATCGATAACTTATAAACCTACTTTCATACTTCTAAGTCCAGAAATGAGAAAAGTCCATATAAATATTACCCCTTTAGAAGTTAAATTTCTAAAAATCCTTTCTTAACGCTCAATCACATCATTAAAAGAACCCCTGCCTGTACCAAATTTCACGTTTCTAGGCGCAGCAGTTTCGGTTGCGTTGATATATAAGTCAGGTTTACCGTTTGCCCGCGGCTACGCCGCCGCCGTTAGTGTCTACCCTCAGGAACAGTAGAATTTCCCGGAATAAAAGGTACCCTAAAGGCTATGTCCTTCCCCGGGTCTTAAATTACCCCCAAATCAAATTTCATCCAAATTGGTTCAATGGTTGAAGTTTGAAAAGAATATAGACAGACAGATAGAGTTACTTCCGCATTTATGATATTAGTATGGATTAGTATCGATAGGTATAATGCTGTCGTATAATGATGATGTATTGACTTGAGATTTTAATTTTCCTATGTCACTTATTATTTAAGTGCTATATATTTGCAGGCAAACTCATGCCTTGAGTTCATTCAAATGACGATAACTTTTTTTTTAATGAACCGATTTTAATGAAACAAACTTTAAATGTTTTGCCGAATTAAAACAAAGCAATTGGTGAAAGATTGAAGTAAATCGGTTCAGTATTTTCGGAGATAATCGTGATCATACATACAGACAGACAGACAAGAAATTGGAAAAAAAAAATTTTTGTTTCTATTATTCTTTTTAAGTGTCCCTCTATCCATTTCAGTCAAAATTTCTAAATGTACAGACAAAATATTTTTACTGTTTTATTATATGTATATAGAAGATATTCTACACACAAGCCAATCTGAAGTAGATCATTTTTCATCACGATTATCGGTTTAAACTTGCTTGTAGAAAAAAAAACAAACAAATTATATTTTAAATGCAATATGATTTCCGTAATTTTTAATTCATACAATAGCTTTTATTCAATAGAGTTGTTTTATATACCTCTAAATTGCATCAATTTATTAACTCGTCAAGACCCTGTTTATGACTAAGTTTCCTAGAGTGGAGGGGATTTTATAATGTCATGCAGTTTTCGAGCGGTATAAAATATACAATGTAATAAAACTGCAACCCTGGAGCTAAAACTACAACTAGAGAAGTCGTTGGAAACAGATAGTAAATCTAATTTCAGTTGCCTAATTAAAGCAAAAGCTCATGTTTGGTCGGTGAAAGCTTTGTTTTGCACATCGCGTAGATACAGTATTTTTTTTTCGTTTTATTGCGTCTTAAACGCGGTTTCTGTTCTGACATTCACTCAAATATTATGGTGTAAAATATGGAGGATTGAGAAGAATTACTAATGTCAAGTATAATAACATACCGCACTAGCAAAGCGAAGTGAGCAGAGCAACTACGGCAGGGGAGCTGGACCACTTTTTGATAATCTTTGATTTGTTGAATTAAAACCCACCTTGCTAAGAGATAAATATCATAACACGAGAAAAACACAGAAAAGTACGGATAATAAGTCAATGCTGTATGTACGCATGTATATTCACGGACTGGTGTTTGAGATATGTCATCATCATCATCATATCAGCCATAAGAAGTCCACTGCTGGACATAGGCGTCCCCAAGTATTTCCAATACGACCGGTTGGAAGCGGGCTGCGTCCAGCGTCTCAGTCAGGTCGTCCGACCACCTGGTCGGTGTGTGTCCAACGCTGCGCTTGCCGGTATGGGGTCGCCATTCGAGAACCTTTCTGCCCCATCGGCCATCGTATATTTTATCATTACCAGAATAAGAACTTGGCATTGATTATTACTTAAAAGCGAGCGAACTATAAAAGTCTTTTGCAATCAGGAACATTTCACTAGCTAGCACAAACGACCGACGTTCTGAGTAACTTTACTATGTACTGAGGTACTCCTAGAATGACTTGAATCTGGCAAGTTAGTGACGGCTAAAAGTGCGTTACAGCAGCCTAGAAACCTACTCGTAGTTAGTTGCGTGCATGAGTAATGCTTATTTTGTATTATTTTTATTTTATGTTGACGTAAACTCGATATTATGCCATGTCCCATGACCTGTGTATGCGCAGATTGCGCAGATTTATTTCATTGCCTCAAAGCGTGCTCGGTCCCTCTGATCGGGCAGCGACCTCTTTCAACGTAAAATTATTTTAAGACTTGTGCATCAGTAAGGTGTGCAAGTTGTCAGGGTACAACTGTACTATAACTATTTAATATTCGTTCGTGCTTTCCAGGCTTGGTTTCCAGGCTTTCAGCTCTCGCTACGGTTGCATGTATGGAAGTGTCAGTTGATATTATACCTAAAATCTTCGATCAAATATAATGTTAGATACACAGTCTCATACAAAATGAAGCCTTAATAATGTCCCCGAGTCAAAACATCATGCATACTTACAAACAAGGTACATACTGAAAGTATAACTCGCATCTTTTTTTTCACTATTGATGCGTAGTTTTTGCTTTTTTTCACTGTACCTTCGTCATCGGGAGACATGAGTGCTAGCGCGGTTTATTGAAACTGGGGACTAACCAGCTCCGAAACTCGGATTAGTGGGCAATTTTGCCGGTGCCTTTTTTCGAGCGCGATTCGTGTATCTACCATTATATTTGATCGAAGCCTATAATGCAAAATTGTATATTTGTTTAATACGCTTTCTCACTTTAACTGCTAAAGTGATATTAATATATACTTACTGCTACGAATAAGCACTTATTACTTATTCGTAGACTTACTGTAATAATATGTTGCATACACATTATTGTTAGGGCTACATCATCATTTCGAGTCAATCGACCATGCACACCCTGTCAGAGTTCTTCTGAACCGCCTCTCGTCCTCTTATTAAATTAAGAAATAAAATATGGTGAAAAAAAATTCCAAGCGGGCGGGATTTGAACCTGCGACCTTAAGCCTATGTACGACTTAAGGTCGCAGGTTCAAATCCCGCCCGCTTGGAATTTTTTCACCATATTTTTTTATCTTAATTTAATAAGAGTATATCAAAATAGCATTGTGAATGCAAAATAAGTATAAACACTTAAAAATATCGCCTCTCGTCCTCTGACGTGGTTCCTTTAACGACGACCAGATGGCAGCCGGGACCAACGGCTTAACGTGCCTTCCGAAGCACGGAATCATCGTTATTATCAGACTAGCTTTCGCCCACGGCTCCGCCCGCGTCAATTTCGATCCCTCGGGTCTACAGGCAAACGCCTTAACTACTGGACCACGGAGGATAGGGACATACTCTCACCTTTCATCTAGAAAAAATACTGTACCTGAGGGACATTAAAGCGAGTGAAGCCGTGTGCGAAAGGGTTGTATCTATTTCTCTCAAGCATTCGCAAGGAGTCTTGACGTTCGGGCATGCGACGGGTCGTAAAACTACTGCCAAAAACAGCAGGTGAAAGGGTATATTTTTATGTATGTATAGTATACCTATGTGTATGTTATAAAAAAGAATACGCCCCTTACCTGCTGAGGGATGTAATAAGACAAGGCTTACAAGTCTTCCATTAGTATTGGCATTCATTGACCTTTACGACAGGATCGTGACCCGAATCCTGGTCCGCTGTCCTTCCTTTCTTGATTGAATTACCATTAAGTAGCTACCTTATAGATGTGTAGTACTTTATGTGTTTAAGTACATAACTTTAACGCCTATTGTCAACCCGTCGAGCAGTCACTATTGTGCAAGTGGATAATTAAAACTTATGAAACAAAAAGCAACATTGACAATAATGAATCTCTTCAAGATCTTCACACGTTCGCATTTGTTTGTTAGAACATTATTGCATGAAATGTATCGTCGTAAATATCGTAATATACATAAATACCTACCACGTAGGTAAGTACAATAAGGTCGAAAGAAGGTTATAATAATCGTCGTACTTCTAACTTGTAGTTAAATTAAGAAGGTGTTATAAAACTAAAATTGACAAAATGCTACATTATTATAATGATAAGTAGGTTACTGTAGTTTTCACCCGACTGCCAAGAAGCGTTTTGGTTTTTGCACAAATCATGTATGTTTGTAAATCTATACTAATATTATAAAGCTGAAGAGTTTGTTTGTTTGTTTGTTTGAACGCGCTTATCTCAGGAACTACTGGTTCAAATTGGAAAATTGTTTTGTGTTGGATAGTCCATTTATTAAGGAAGGCTTTAGGCTATAAAACATCACGCTGCGACAAATAGGAGCGAAGCATCAATAAAAAATGTTGTGAAAACGGGGTAAAATTATTCATCTATACTAATTAATCATAATTACAGAAATTGCCTAGGACGAAGTCGCGGGCAACAGTTAGTTTCTTTATAACCTCGGTATCTTCCAAACGGCTGGATGCTGAATTTCGTTAGATTCGTCTCGAAAGTCCAAGTGGTCGTCGTTCTAACGTTTAAAAAAGGGAGGGCAGGCGAGATTTGATTTTTTTTTAAATAATCCTACGTTTTATAAAAGTAATACAGATGCCAGTCACTCTAGTTACATACAATAAAGCAAATTTTGTTATAAATTAAAGACTGAAGCTCTTTCGCATCCTGGAGTCATAATGAAAAGCCTATCGAACCTCGATTTAAAGGGAGGGCTAGAAACTTCATTCTTGGATATAGGGTCCACCATATGACCAGCATCCCAAAAGAACCTGGACTATATTGTTCTGTTACACGGGAGCGAAGCCGCGAATTTAAAAAAAAAATATTTTTGAGTACACCTAATTTATTAAGGAATAGAATAGAAATAGTAATATAATAAGAGAAATTTAAATAGAATTAGGAAACGGAGAACAAGTGCTCTGGAAGGAGATTGGCAGTGAACTGAACTGCCGCTGCCCCTCTTCAGCTCAGGGGAATGAGAAATGCTGACTCCTGTGCATAGGGATGCACTGTAATAGAGTTCTCATACAGAATCCACTATTTAACAGTGTGTCCTTTAGGCCTGTCTATAACGAATTTGACAAGACATGAAATGCGATGTGTCTGTTATGTCTTTTATAGGCCGGACATTGTTTTGCCATGTTGGTATGGATGAAAAGAAAAAACGTAGAATGTACCAACTGCCTCCCTTCCGGCGCAGATCGTAAAATCTGATCAAAGTAATGGGCGACAACCTGAGGAATCATGTCGGTAGGCGGATGCGGCTAGCAACCTATCACTATTTTTATTCCGTTATCATCTATACGCTCACCAACATGCCAAACTTGGCTTTTATTTCACATAAACCTAGGCCGTAACTACTGAAACTTACTCTGTCTAGGCTCTGTCTACCCCGCGAGAGAAAATACTTGATATTATGTATATTATTGTAATAGTTGAACACTCTATTTGTGATGTAGCCTAATGTTTAATTAATACGAGTTTTACGTTCGTTTATTGGAACATCTCATCACGCTTGGAGCAGTGTGACGAAAGTAGCGCCCTACGATTGTAAATGTTGTTTACGAGCAGTTTATCGACACTTAATTACCAAAATGGACGCAACTAAACAATATTCGGGGAATTATACCAATATACGCTGCGTTATTCCCGTTGTTTACGCTGACATACATCCCGACGGTCCTACATGCGTTTTATAAGATTGATTGCTGTATTTATTTAACCATACAGGATGTTATTTAACGTAGAAACCGAGATGGGAACCAGCTTGCATTATTCCAAGTTAATTTTCAAGAATGAGGAGATCTTATGGCCCTTTTAGTAAAAATTAAGGGGGCTTTCTTTAGTTTACTTAATCTAAGTTATTTAATCTACCTTGCTTTGATTAAACTGTAGCACACCAAGCAAAACTTACGCCCGGGGCAGTTATTATCATCCCGCCCTTTGATTATCTATACTCTCGTTTATTTTCCTCCGAGATCACGGAAAACTTATAATAAAACATAAACAAATCTGAACTAGTATTTTAAAGGGAAAAGATTTGTAATGGATAAACACAAAAACTACTGGACCGATATTAAATTTCTTTCACCAATCGAAAGCTACTCAGCATTTACATTATATTTTATATTAACGTTATCACCAATTAACATTTACACGTATAATAATGGATAATGAACCACTAGATTTAACAGATAAAACAACATTTCTTGGAATAACTCTTGATGCCGGGCTTCAATGGGGTGCCCATGTTACTACGTTAGCGGGTAAACTTAGTTCTGCAGCTTATGCTGTTAGGAGAATTAGACAACTGACCGATGTTGATACTGCGCGTTTAGTATATTTCAGTTACTTTCATAGTGTTATGTCTTACGGAATTTTACTATGGGGTAACGCTGCAGAAGTAAACACCATATTTGTACTGCAGAAACGCGCTATCAGATCTATATATAACCTTGGTGCTAGAGAATCTCTTAGAGAATTGTTTAAAGATATAAATATTTTAACATTACCTTCTCAGTATATATTTGCGAATATTATGTTTGTGCGCCATAATCTTGATTTATATAAGAAAAATAGTGATATTCATGATCGAAATACGAGAAATAAAAATAAATTAGCAACACCAGTTTTGCGATTGCAGAAAACTATGCATTCATTTCTGGGTCTAGGAGTACGCTTCTATAATAAAATTCCTGCAGAAATATTAGGTCTGCCTATACTTAAGTTTAAAGCGACTGTAAAATACCAATTAGTAAAAAAAGCATATTATTGCATTGCTGATTATATAATTGATAAAAATGCTTGGCAATTAATATAAATTTATTTGATGATATAATATATATAAACAATGTAATCGGAGCCCTTCAGACACATAGGGACCAAGTCTGGACTGAGTTTCTTTCGGCGTATTCTTCTCACCAGTGGTCGTTGCGAAACGCTAGTAGTATTTCGATTTTGCATAAATTAAACAAATATAAGAAATAAAAATATGACGTTCAAAAAGAGATACATGTATCCAATTTTGAATAAAAATCTTTGACTTTTGACTTTTAACATAAACTATATTTTCTTTTTTCAAAAAATAATGTATGGAACTTGCATTGTAACTCAAGGCATCAAAAATTACGAATGCTGCGAAAAAAACTACTGATGTCTTTAATATCTAAGCGTGGTTTCCAGTTGCATCCTCACCTGAGATGCTTCGGATCGCGGGGGGCGGAGGTCGACCCGGGAGCCCGCCCGCATAGACTGTATGATAAATTAAACCGAAAAACATCGCGGACGAAGTCGCGGGAAACTGCTAATGTAATATGTTAGTCGTTTCATAAGAAGTATAAAATAATGCCTTACTAGAGCTAGGAAAATATTAGATTTTAGGGTTCCGTACCACAAAAGGAAAAAGCGGAACCCTTATAGGATCACTTTGTTGTCCGTCTGTCTGTCTGTCTGTTAAGACACTTTTTCTCAGGAACTTGGAGGTATCAAGCTGAAATTCACATCAAATACTCAGGTCTACTATCCCTTGGAGCTGGAAAAAATCAAACTTCTAGGCCAACGCAATCCGTTTGATTGCGTTGACTTAGAAGTTTGTTTTTTTTACATACAGCCGTTTATGGCGCAATTTTCGACATTCGTAAGGGAATCAAAACCTACAGGGTACTTCCCGTGAACTCAGAATCTTGAAATTGGGTACGAAGCAACGTTTTATAGCACAGATAAAGGAAAAATTGCGAAAAGCATAAATTTTTACTTACATCATATACTTAGTAAAAATATTTCTTGTAATTTTAAACTTATTATACGGGCGGAACCCATCATCCGCGAGTCCGACTCGCACTTGGCCGGTTTTCTTTTCAGTAACATTTCAAACATTGTTGGTTATACGCAATAAGGAATCTAATCTATTTACTACCAATATTGTAAACAGAGACGCTATCTGATGAGTTTATGATATGACAACGTAATCGGGTATGCAACACGCAACAAACAAATGACGTACCACTCGTGTTTCTTACATCTACAATGTGAGTTTCAATCTATGGTTTCAATTTCATTCGTCTGCCTTTTATCTCACTTGCCAATATGAGGCTGACGGAGACCATCACACATGATTCTATGTTAATCTGATCGTGGTCTAGTGACGTCTACCACAGATCACTTAATGCGTCTACGTCAGTTCATTGACGCCAGTCAGTGTCATGCTGGCTGACGATACAATGCATGCACATTTACTTAGTGATATGTACCGTAGCGCAAATTGTATGTAACACGATGTATAATATACAAGTACATAGTACTGCTATGCGTATGAATTTCTCACATCAGTATGTGGTCAACGGGCGATGGTTTTTGCACATTGCGAAATACATATTTGGAAAGAAATAAATACTTTCGATTTGCACGTGTCGTAGGTATTTAGGTTACTAGGTGTAAAAATAGATGATTGAAAGTTTTCATTGCAAGAATTTTGCTACTTGACACAAAAGGTTATTTCGCATCTGTTTTTACACTTTCTGTGCAATTCACGCATCGCATCGCCAACTAATATGATTCGTCAAATTCGCCCATTCCCTCAATCGGCTTTTACGATCTGCGCGGGAAGAGAAGCAGCTGGTACATTCTACGTTTTTAGGGTTCCGTAGCCAAATAGCAAAAAACGGAACTGTTATGGATTCGCTTCCCTTATGGACCTTATGCATGTCTGTCTGTCCGTCCGTATACTGTTGAAACTTGGTAAGTAGATGTATTCTGTGAACCGCATTAAGATTTTCACACAAAAATAGAAGAAAAAAAATTGGGGGTTCCCCATACTTGGAACTGAAACTGAAACTCATTTTTTTTTATCAAACCCGTACGTGTGTATTAGAAAGATATGGTTATAAGTCTTCAAATGCATTTAACTCTGCGTATACTTGGTGTGAATGAACAACAATAAGAAGCGGGCGTATGGACACTATGGACAGGCGCGCCTCGTGGGGCGGGCGAAAGCCGACCATTGATATCTTCATTCACAAACCGGAAACATAAATCAACGTAGCGCGACGCCGACTACCCGCACTCGATTATTATGACTACATAATACCCATCAAGCGATTGGCTCACTCGGTCTCACTTTTCGGCAACACTGCTTCTTCTTCCAGTCTTCATCCCACTTTATGTGTGGTCGGGAGAGCATGTAAGTCTTGTACTTTCCATCATCATCATCATCATCAGGTCCTTTTTAGTCTCCACTACAGGAGCACGACCCTCTCTGTACTACTAGGGCCATACTTGGCCAGAGCAGTCAGAGGACTTGGCATACATTCTCCACGCTGGCCAGACGGGTTGGAGAGGTGTCTTAGATGTGTATAAGCTTTGTTTAGCTTGTATTTCCTAAGTCGCCTTCTACGACATCCACGGGAAGACTTGGAGTGGTCCTATTCTACTCTGCCGGATACCACACGGCTAGTACTTTCCATGCTGTTCGGCAACACATCTAGCCTATATTCAGTGTTTGAACACGATTCTTTTCTTAGTTTACTAGGTAGGTAGTATTCATTACTTATATTTATTGTATATAAGCAAAAGCATATCATTACAACTTAGGCAAAAATGCGAAAAGAATGATTTTATAGTACTACAGTTATACTCGTCATTACTTGCGATGCAAAGTTTTTCTGTTATTACACAGTACAGGATGAAAATGAATTCATTAGCAAACGTATAAGGAGTGACTCAGACCACGAATCTGAACAACATTTAATTATGGGACCAACTCTGAAATTGCAAAAAAAAAGCTGTTCCATAGATTTTAGCCAAGTAGATATTCCACTTTTGTATAAAAAAGCAGATAATTTTTTCGCGATGTCAAAGTTGGTCCCATAAATGTTCAGATTCGTGGTCTAAGTCACTCTTTAAACGTTTGTTAATGAATTCAATTTCACCTGTATATAGGTATTTTAGGACAGGATGCTTATTGATGGTCATATTTGATTTTACAACAATTGTTGACGTCAGTAATTTATGATGTCGCAATTCTTGTAGAAATCAATTGCAATCTCTCGCTACATACTTTCAAAGTGGAACATCTTGCACTAGCTGCTCCACATCCCCCGCATCTAGAGCGCTAAAATTTTTGAATAATCCGTCGTTTCCATTGCTCTGTTCAGTAAACCGCGCATAGAGCCAAGCCAAGACATTCCGATGACTTGAATTGTTTCTGAGTAGAGGACGTCCGCAGTCGCGCTGTGCGGGCGCTCGCACCGACCCGCCGACGCAGCGATTCTATCACAAGTGTTTACTACTAAATCTAGAGGAGTGACGGCAATTGTCAGTAGACAAGCGGTACTATTTGCAGTGAAAGTGCAGTGAGTCACGCGCGGGCGCGATGCGCGATGTCGGAAATAGAGCTGCGCCGGACAAGCGATAACGAAGAGTACCGTGCATGCCGGCACCTTTGCTATGCTATATGGGCACCGGGCTGCGCTGCGTCTGTGCCGCCCCTTTGCACCTTTTACATTTTATCATTTTTTCATCAAATTGAATGAGTTATGCCAATATATGTATAATAGCCAGGCGGCTCTTGGCTTTACAAAGGCTTCTTCTCTGCGTAATGACTGGCTTGAAACAAATAATCCATTTTAGTTTTATAAAATTATATTACACACTATTTTATTCTATGTATGTATGAAAAAAAAACGGCCAAGTGTAGGGCATGGATACCGGTATACCGGTATACTGAATACCGGTATAACGGTAAAAAAAAATCGGTATTTTGATACCGGTATTTGAGGATAAAATACCGGTATTTCGAAAAATTTGATTTATTTCTGCAAAGGTATGAAGAACGTTCGATTTCGGTGGTTCATAGTGTTGTTCATACTACTGATGAGTTTTATATGCATGAATTATGAATAATCTCGATTATAAAAATATCACATCAAAATCAACTACTCAAGAAACTGCATGTTATGAGGCCATTGCACGCATATCCTCCCCAATTACATCAACCCAGCACTTCTTGGGTTTCTCCCTTCTGACGGGACTCGGTGAACATGGCCAGACAATTGTTCCCTATGTAATTTCCTGGTTTTCGCAAAACATGACTGTACCAGCGTAGGCGGCCTTGCAGGAGAGTTGCCTGATATGTGTCGGACATGGAGGCTACCGCGAATGTGTGAGTTCCTTATGCGGCCCTTTCGCGAAACTTTACACATCCAATGCTGCATATCCATTTCCGTGACTCGCAGCTCCCTCTTGAGCCGCTCACGTAGCCTGTGCTTCACTTCCATATAAGAGGACAGGTCTAAAATGTCCTGTCCTTTTAGTTTAAAATAAATTTTTGGGTCACTAATGATACCAGTCACATGATGCAAGTTTTGTTATCTCTGGACGCGTAAAGGCCAGATTCCAGGTATTTAAACTGGTAAGTACGCTCGACCACGTTTCCGCCTATGCGTAAAGGCACGGAATCTGTAACGTTGCAATCCCTGTACTCAGTCTTCGCCACATTTAGTTTCAAGCCGCCGTTCTCAAGCTACTCCTTCCACATATTCAGGCGTCGCACACGTTTTCCCCTTTCTGCATCTGCCAGTGCGATATCGTCAGTATACATGCATGAGCAGCCACGGAGGAAGCTCATGTGTATTTCTGATGCGTTTTGACACTTCTTCTAATATCGCACTTATCAAGAAGGAGCTGAGAACCGAGCCTTGGTGGACTCCAACGGTGACGGTTCACCAACAGCAATCCTAACTCTGGAATCGGAGTCACGGTACATGTCGCAGATAATGTTAATACTTCAATGCCCACCAGATCATCCCTCGTACATACAGAAACAGGAAGTGGAGAGACGTGTTTTCCGTCTATATTTCTCCATGAAGACCCTTAGGGCAAAGTGTTTTCTTATCATTAGAGAGTAAAACTAATTTTAATATAATATTTGATTGTGATATTTGTGCCAAGGAAACAATTTAAATAATTCTTGGATCAAATAACACATTTTCTTTAGTATTTTTTATTACTTTTATTCATTTTGTGGTTTCTGAGGAGTTGATAAAAGGTTTCAGTGTTTCTATCACATAGCCTAGAAACTACTTTAATTGCTCTCCGGAAACAAGACTTACCAATCGTTTGACTGGAAGAGATCCCTTCATGGGATAAGTCCGCCGTTGTATATTTTTTGTTTTTTTTTTCTGTTTTGTATATTGTCTTTCTTTTTAAGTACAATAAAGCTTTATAAACAAACAAAGCTATTGGTATATAATAATATATACCAATATATATAATTTAAACAGTAATTAGCAGTATTTTAAAAAAATACCGATATTAACGGTATACCGGTTTTCGAAATTTCAATACCGGTATGAATATCTTTTCGGTATTTCATGCCCTAGCCAAGTGTCAACGGCAGTATCTCATGAACCGTGATAGTTAGACATAACTATCACGGTTCATGAGATACTGCCGGGTGACAAACGGACGGACAGACAGACAGACGGACAGTGGACCCATATTAATAGGGTCCCGTTTTAAACCCTAAAAATCTCACCCGCTCATAACGCCTTTTGAAATGTAGCATACATGTATGAGGCGGGCGTGATGGCCTTTTTTTGTATAACGATAAATATTTTATAAGTTTGGCTGTCTTTTGGAAGACAATATTCGCACAAATAAAGCGAGTGTGTTGTGCAACACCCTAACGTTTAAACATTGTCAGAGATGATGCGCTTTGTACACTTGTATCACAGCCAGTCTTCAACGCTTATCTAACATAACAACTGCATTTCTCGAGATAAGTAGGCGATAAGGCAAACACGAGTTCGTTTCAAGTTGTTTATGACAAATTCAAGTTGTTCATTTAATTAAAATTCCTATCCATATTAAACGGTACATTAAGATTTTATTCGAAAGTGACCAACAGATTCAATTCCTATTCAAGGAATGTAAAAAAAACGCTTGTAAAAAAGATTGGATGAGATCCCAAAGTTCTCACGGCAAGTACTAAAGCTTATTTAAAAAATCATCATGATACGTTGATTGTTTTGATCAGTAAGCACATGCCATAGAACTATCGGACAGTACATTATATGTTTCTATCTCTATGGCGCAGACACAGTCTACGATATTTTTTCAATGGGTTTTTTCTTGATGTACGTGACTCATATTGTCCTGTGCAGTATGCAATGTGGATTCAATGAAGACAATAAGTTATGAAAATTGCTTGTCATTGAGTAATTGAGGGTAATACTCATTAGTTCTCTAAAATGTCATGATATATTTAAATATTTCCCTATTTTATTTGTTGACTAAACAACGATTCAACATATTGGCTTTATCTGCCATTTTCCATGAGACCAATGTCTCATGGAATTGAGACATTGGTCTCAATCCAACGCTGCATATCCAGGATACTAACTCTTACACATTACTACACATAACTCGAACAAGAAATTGTAATTTCCATACATGTTCAGTCGGCGCAGAAATTTGTACCTATTAGAAGGTCGTAATTTTTTAAAGGTCGGTACATTTTTAGACCAGTGCCCGAGGCCTTTGAAAATGATAAAAAGTAAACTTATAGTAGGATGACACCCATTACAAATTGAAGAGAATATACCAAAAATCAAAGGAAAAATTAATTACGGGCGATCTGAGGGCGGGAAGGGGGAGGGGTTTCATCAGATCGCCCGTAATTTATTTTTCCTTTAATTTTTGATGTATTCTGTTCCATTTCAATCAAATAAATCAATTTCAATGGGTTTCATCGTACTATAATTTAAGTATGTTTCAAAATTATCGGCTCTGGTCTATTTATACAACATAAGGTTTACAATGTTAAATCATTAAAATCGTTAAATATAACTTTCGCGAGACTTACAACCAAATTAAAGACTTTTAATACCTGGTACATGTACAGAATTATGACATACATTTACAATTATGAGAATTAGGTCCTATCCTAACCCTAACATGAAAAGTTCCTGGTGTCGATAGTTATGTCAGCCGTCAGCGACATGTTTTGATTTTTCTCTCCTTGTTCTGTTTGCGTTTACGGCGCGGTGCGGGCGGGCGGAGGCTGTAGTAGCGACGTAGTAAGCGCGGGGCGGAAGGGCGCACGCGGGGGACGTACGCTTCGCGTTCAATATTCTGTACCGTACATGCAGTTACTGCAGTGATGCTGATGGAAAATGTTTATTACTGTTGTTATCGGTGTTTTTATTCTTAGCATATAAAAATACAATGTATCGTATTGTATTGTTTCTATTTGTACTTACAACTTACAATCTAACGCAGAACGCTAGAATTCATTTAATTTTTTTGTGATTATTATTAAACCCCAGTTGGTTTTTTAATAATTACAAAAAACCATATCACGTATTTCAAAAACTCTATCACATAGAACATTATTAACAGGTAACATGGGCTATAATTTACGCGGAAGAAGTCGTGGGAAAACAGAGAGATAACCCTTGTATATTTACATACTTTATACTTGTGTTATGGTGTGTATTAGATCATAAACTTTATTTACTTCAATATAGCACAATTTATGAAATGTCTAATACGTTGTATATTCAAAGAAAATATAACCGGTATAATGTTGTTTTCACTGAGTGTTCTCATAAAAAATAATATTGTACGATGATGCATGAAATATTGCTATGAAATCCATATGAAGAAAGACAACCGGTACTACATCGCGCTCGGAGTACAATAACATTCCGTACTCTATAAATATCTCGCTGGGTGAGTGAGTGAAGTGACCACGGTGGGGGCGATGCGACGAGTTCATTTGCATCGCAATGTGCCGCACTGCACTGGCTGGTTGTGTGTGTGACGTCGTCTTGCTGATAGTGCCGCCGTGCCTCCGGCTTTCGTAGTTGCGTTGCGTGCTTCGTGCTAACTTCCTACATGACCTCATCATTTTGTTTACAAAAAATGCTTAATATATTACTATCGATTTTCTACATACTATAACGAAACATAGTTTAATAACAACGAAACAAAGGCTTAGCCCAGCCAGAATGAGAATCACGTCTGCTTTCGCACGCAAGCTTACCGTAACATACTCGTAAATCGTTTCATGCCGTATTGTTTACGTTGCAGCCGTCCGCCATCTTGACACCCGTCCCGCGATTTTGCGCACTGCATCCTGCCTCTCGTTCTCTCTAGTGCGTATCAGCATCAGCAACTGCAACAAAAACATATTGTACGCTAACGATAGATCGAAAATATGAACGACGCAATAGACGAAACGACCTTGCTTGCATACATGCAACGCAGCGCCACTGCGCCTCTTCCCGTGTTTTACAAGCTTTTAAAGGCTTTTTTTAGTTTCACCTGCCCCGATTTTGTCTGTAGTTTGTAATTAAATCTTGGAAGTTAAATTTGATCCATTTCCCGGTTACCGATTGAGCTGAAGTGTTATATATGCATGTGTAAATCAGATGACAAAACAACATAATGGAATCGTTGCTCTGATCTGATGATGGTGTCGGAAGGTGGCCATAGGAACTATTAACTAAACAATTGTGTTTGCTTTGGGCACATTTGATTTGTCTTGGAGAGCATTTTACAATGTGGATTCGTTTATAATAAAAGCTTGTCACAAAAATTTAATTTTTGCAAAAAGGAACTTGTTTCTCTAGGAATTTAAGATTTACTTGTATGAAATTGAAATTTGATTAATAAAACTATTGTAAGTTTATAAAGGTTCCAAACACTATCCTCAATTAGAGATGGTTAAATATTGCTACCGATAGTATAAGAATATGGATAGGTACGCATAAATAGCGGGAACAACTAACTTATTTTCTAACTCATAAGAAAACCTTATTTTGAATATTTTATTATGTTTTGCGATGTTCAATTTGAGGTCAATTCCGTGTAAAAACCTACTGCATTTAGCTTATAAGTACCCAAAAAGTAAAACCGGAAGCCTATTAATATGGCTCCGCTGGCCGGCTGTCTGTCTGTCCGAGTGCCCACCAGTCACCAGGCTGTATCTCATGTACCTAACGTGATAGTTAGATAACAAAATAAAATAAATATTTAAGGGGAGGAACAATATCACGTTAGTTGAATGGCCCATTCAATTAACGTGATATAGTTCCTCGTTTTTGCTCGATATTGATTATGCCAACAGGTAAATTCTATACCTCGTATCTTGTAAATTTGGCACTTATGACCTGTTGGTTATTTCTGTTTAAGATGATTAAGTATATTCATTTCAAGGGAAGTAGTATTTTTGTTTAATAATGGTATTTTTATGTTACTAATTGTTTATTTCACCTCTAGTTTTTTGATTATCGATACTATTTGAGAGACATTGTGATGAAAAGTTCAGAACTAATTGCGTGGAAAGATTAACGTATGAAAACTCGAAATCACGCGTTTTCCCAAACATAAGACTAATCTAGATCGTTTGTTTACCCCGAAAACCCTCATACACCAAATTTCAGCGAAATCGTTAGAGCCGTTTCCCAGATCATAGAAATATTTTTTTTATAAATAGATTAAAAGAATTGCTCGTTTAAAGATATAAGATTCATCGTTATCAGTCAAGTTACAGAAAAATACCATGTCACCAGTTAAAGGTTAATATGTAAGTAAGGTAATTAGGGTTACCGTTTCACATACAAATTTACTTACGTTACCGATAGGGATTGCATTGCAGCAACATTTTCAATCCAGCTGGATCTAGCACCAACGCAGCAACTTTTAAGATTTTTTCCTAAGATCGATAATAGCATAATTTAAATGTATATTTTACAACTTAAATATTGTTTCCATAAGTTTCTTTACAAAAGAGTTTATAAGCATCTTACTTATTGTTTTCTTATGTACAGACTAGAAAATGTTTGATCCTTTCAAACTCATTTCTTTTTAGTTTAGAATTCAATTCAATACCTTTAATTCAGTACATATTATAAGTGGTATTATTTAAGCCTTGTCATATATCTATGTATGGCGATATTATTTATTTCTTTTTATTATTTTCCATGCTGGTCTGAAAGAAAAACTGTTCGGGCTTTAACCCCCGAAACATTTTGTAGCTGTTCAAAAACTGTATTAGAGAGTCAAAACTTATGACAAAACAAATGTATGATGAGTACGCGCGGTGCTATAGCAAACTGAATATAAAAACTAATTAGTAATGTGTTAAGTAAAAATACTGACACTGATGCTAGCTCGTATAGTTTTCGGATCTTATACGTACTGTACAGGCTGCACATGTAGAACGACGAAGGTTTTGTCCAGGAAACTGAACGGACCAGATCTAACTTCTGAATACTCAAAACTATCTATGAGATCAAATTAAAACTTTTTCAAATCTCACACAGTCAGGTAACTTCTAGACAATTACCTAGTAAGACAAAAACAACACGAGACTTTTAGTTATGATTTTTTTGAGTATTCAGAGGTAAGAGTTATAAACTTAGAAGTCAACATTTACTCTCTCATAGGCTTAACCGGAAAACCACTCAGATGTCGAAACATCTGTGTGTTTTCCTGGTCGCATCCGTAGCTCAGATGCATCAGCTATAAACGACAGCATAGTTATTAAAATTTATTTTTATTTAAGGGCGCAAATCAATCACACACTCAGGGCGCCTAGTAGTGTGTACACCATACACAGTACGTGTCGTCTTTTGGAAAGTTTATTCCTGGATTTCGTACATCGTGGAACGAATATATAATATCGTAGCACATTGTCCAGAATATATTTAATATTTTTCGCGTACCCAATGCGTGTTGTGTGCCAGTTTTCTGAACAACGATTGTGAATACAAAAATGAAAGGAACCCTGCGCCTAAGGAAAGAATGTATATAATTTTTTTGTAGATTTTATGTAACTGCTTACTTTGACCCCTCAATGTAAAGACCAGTATTCAGTGCATAATCGGCCAAATGGATGGTTCATTGAAATGGTAATTATGAAGGATAATTTATAGCCAGTATTTCTCGGAATGATGTGAGGACTATCTAACGAGACCCTATACATCATAATATAAGATAGTGGAATAAGAAAACTCAAAAATTTAATCTTAAAAGCATAACACTTCTTTTTTGGCAGTGTTGCAAAAAAGGTGCCAATATCAAATCTGTGTTATAGGTTACAAATTGTATTTATCCTATTAATCTCAATCAATTATTCCTCATAAATATCGAATTTATCAATTATCGCCATCGCATGTGGTCTTCTGCAGAATTACTCCGCGGGAGGCCATTAGCGGAGCAAATGATCGACTGGTCTGCGAAAACAATAACAAATTCATTAATGCCAATTAGAGAATGGTTATACGTGTCGCCTATAGTTGGCCTACACGTTGAACTAACACTAGCATGGTTAGGTTTCGTCATAGCTTTCAAGATTTCTACTTCTGCCTTATGGATGATGGCAGTGATGTTCACATCACACCCAGTTTCGGGATGTCTTCTCTCACCTAGCTAGCTATCTAATGTCTCGCTTGGAGTTCGGACACCACTGCACGAGGGAGATGTTCCCTCGTGCAGTGGTAGCCAGAGTTTGTTTTGTTTTTCGTGTGTGTAATTGGCCAACACTGGTGTCAGATTTGTCAAGCTACCTAACTAAAGGCATCTGACATAGCTTAACGACTGCCATAATGATGACAGCCGGACCAAAGGCTTAACGTGCCTGCCGAAGCGCGGAGGAGTTCGAGATATTTTTATAGAAAACATAGAAACACAGCCAAAGCATAATTTTAAAAAATATATAAAAAAGAAATTAAGTCGGCCAAGCTTTGGAGAATAAATCAGAGGACTACGAAGCGTTAATTTTGTGTACTTATAGGTATTTTCGGTCCGAGCTGCAGTTGCCACTATCGCACTCTGCGGGGCTTGTTTGGGCACATAGCGCGACTCTCGATTCAATTCTCTCGAACGCAGTGTTTTCTCTTAACATGCGTATGCGCTTTTAATACTCACGACCACTGGGCCATCGGTCGCCAGTTTGCTCCAGTACTTTATATTTACAACCGGCTTCTGACTGTCAATCAAAAAATATTTAGACTGAATAGAATTATAAAAGTAAACATGATAATTTATGCGTTTCACTTCACAGTTGGTACTGCGCATACTTGTATAACTTGCGAAGTAGTTACTATCGGTTGATAACATTGTCATAAAATATTTAACTGTTATGCTTAGTCATTCCTTATTCATAGTCGTGTATCCAGTTAGAGTCGGTTTGCGTACGAGTCACCAGTTTCAATAGATGACCCTGGCCTCTAATACTAACATGTATGTATAATGAATATCACATGCCTATGCCGACATTTAATAAACATCCGCAGAATCGATGTTAAGGGGACAAAAACAATTAAAAAAGTTTTACTACAAACTATATTATTCAAAATGAACTTAATGTTAAAGACTTTGCTATGGACATGTTTTGGCCGAAATTTGGTAATCATGTATGTTCAACATCATCATTTTGAGTCGGTGACACCGTCAATCGACCATGCACACCCTGATGTCAGAGTTCTTCGGAACCGCCGCTCGGCCTCTGACGTGGTTCCTTTAACGACTACCAGATGGCAGCCGGGACCAACGGCTTAACGCGCCTTCTGAAGCACGGAATCATCTTTTTTATCAGACAATCAGGTGATTCAAGCCTGCAAAGTCCTAACCAAACTAGAAACAACTAAACAAAGTATGCTTCCCGTGGGAATCGAACCACGACCCCTGGGTCTACACTTACTAACCACTGGACCACAGAGGTAGTTGTTCATCATGTATGTTTACTTACATGCAAAACATGTCTTGCGCATATATTTTTTTTAAGTTAATTGAACATAACGTGTCTGACGGGCGATGAAAGAAGTGAATATGGTAGCTTCTTATTTCTACTAGACAAATTGTAAAACTGCGGTTCCCATAGAGAAATATCATCAATACAGTTAAAGCTCATAGTTCACGTTTCGATTGTATGTCCTAGATTTTCAGTTATATATACTATGTATTTTATTTAAACTATCTACCTGCCCTCCCATAAACACCATCTTAAACAGCAAGCGGCATCAAAAAGTCATTAGCACTCAGAATAATATTTTTTACAAGATCGATTCTTTTACGATTAGAGTTGTTTACTCACCTCTTATTACTTACCTACTTATCTGCTGCAATTTTAATTGCATAGTCATATTTATTTATTATAATTACAAAATAATACTCTCGTTCAATTATTAATTATATGATTAATTTCATGAGAGTATTTAGATTAATATTGTAAATGCAAGAAAACAACAAAATAAAATAAAAATAAGTAGTAGACATTACTAGAAATGAAAAAGAAGAAGAAAATATAAAATAGTAATAAACTTAAAAAGCCCTTCAGGCTAGTGGGCGACCAGTACTGTTGAAAAGAGTTTCTTTGGGCGTTTCTTCTCTGTTGTGGTCGGTTCCGAAACGCTAAGTAGTGTTTTGTTGCACTAAGTAATTAATACCTAATATAAATAAATATTACTAATTTAGATCCTTTAAAATGTGATTTGACGTGACCTTTTTCACCTATTTTCTGAATAAATGCTTTGATTTTTGGTTTTAAGCTAACCAATTTGTTTTATTTGTTACAGTATGCTCGTCCATAGACATCAGGAACTCCCCTGAAGCCATGAACAAGCTCAGAGGGTGCCGGGTGATCGAAGGCCAGCTCAGCATAGTGCTCATGGAGAAGGTCAATCTGAACACCTTCCAGAACGTTAGCTTCCCGGAGCTCAGGGAGGTCACTGACTATATTAAAATGTATAGGTAAGTTGATACCATTTTTTGTAATAATCAGCCCGACAAGGTTATGGCCCAATCGGATCACTACAAATTGAAATGTTGTTGTTCGACCCCCAATCTGAACTTCCCCGGACCGCACCTTATGCTTTTCTGTCTGGGTCTTTTCAGTTGGTCTAGCTTGAGTAATTTTTGTTTCGACCAACCACTTACTTCATGAAACAAAACAAAAAATCATATTTGTTTTATTATTAGGTGTGTACTTGGTACTACAGCTCTTCCATTTGATTAATATGTTTACTAGCTTTCGCCCGCCTCGGGAACAGTACTTTTTCGGGATAAAATGTACCCTATGTCCTTCTCTGTACCCCAGATACCTTAAATGTATGCAAAATTTCATGATGATCGGTTCAGTAGTTACAACATGGAAGCGTAACAAACAAACAAACAAACTCACTTTTGCATTTATAATATTAGTTTGAATTAGGATGTTTTCTTAAACGCTCTTGTTACAACCCAGGTGTTGCAGTTGTTCATGGGTGCGTTCAGCGGTGACTTACCATCAAGTGCCCCGCTTGGTCGATTTACGTCCTAGGTCACAAAAAAAAAAAGAAAATGAGGAAGTCATACAAAGTCGAGAAGGATGGTTAATTAATTGAATTTTACGTCAAAGAACCGTTTACTAGAATTACCGCGCAGTTACCGCGTAATGTGAAACGCCACAAGATAACGTTTAAAAACTAAAACCCTACTACTAATAAATTCTAGTTTCCTTGGAGGATGGTATTGTATTTAATTTATAAATAGTCATCATCATCAGATCCTTTCAGTCTCCACTGCAGGAACACGACCCTCTCTGCACCACCGGAGCCCGATTGGCCAGAACAGACAGAGGATCCGACCTACACTCTCCTCGCTGGCCAAACGGGTTGGAGAGGTCTCATTGATGTTTATGAGCTTTGTTTAGCTTGTATTTCCTAAGTCGCCTCTTACATCCATTAGGAGACTTAGAGTGGTCCTATTCTACTCTGCCGGAAACCACACGGCTTATAAATAGTAAACTTTTGTAATCTACATAAATATACCTTTCATTTGATAGCAAACACAATTTAGTCCAAAACGCTTCTGACGATGTATCATACATATGTCATGTTACGTTGGTTAGTTTAGGAGATATTCGGGAACAAACGAACTTACTTACATACATACATAGCGGCCAAAATCATACCCTCCTTTTGGCTTCGCCGTATTCGAGTAAAAAGTAGCTTCTAATCGCCGCCAACCTGTACAACTCTATTGTTATTTCAGAAGTCTGCATCTTCTGCACTCAACAGAACGCCATGTTGTCGGGAACTGTAAAAACTGTATTTATTCCCTTATACCTTGAATAGTTGATGTAATATAATTTTATTGTTTATTTTTCAACTAGCTGTCTATGTCCTACTGCGGAGAAAAGCCTCCCCTCTTTCTTTAAATTTTTCTCGATTCTTCGTAGTATCCTACTATATTATTGTTTATAAGCTATCTTTATTTTAAGATAACGGTCATGATAACTTAATGTCTACTTTTGTTTTCATCTTTGCCAGCAGATGTAAATTTCCTCAGGGAAATCTTAACAGGGATGAATTCGTAAAGTTTCTAACCAATTTCGCTAATATGAAATTCAAGATTTCATATTAGCGAAATTGGTTAGAAAACTTTGATACGAATATTGCCACACACAGAAATATACATATCGATTTCTGTGCTGCCACACAATATTTAGTAATTAGTTTTACAGGATAAGTAAAGAAACAGAAACGTTAAAACCTACGTTAAAACTGATGTTTGCTCGATGAAATTTTGATTTTCTAATATATAACCCTTTGGCAACTATTGGTACATCTTAGATGTAGGAATATTTATTTGGATGTTTCTTACCTTCACCTTACGCAATTTTAACAAAACTGCATGTTTAGCTACCGAACAAAACAGCATATAGGCTACTACTCCTTACTAATATTATAAATAGGAAAGTGAGTTTGTTTGTTACGCTTTTACGCCGTAACTACTGAACCGATCAGCATGAAAATGTTAAAAATCATTTATTTCGGATAACATTGATCCATATTCACGTCAAAACAATTAAAATAAAAATTTATTAAAAAAATAACAGGAAAATATTTGGATGCGATAAAGGAAAATGCTAGAGTTGTGTCATATCATACCTCTCCATATGACACAACTCTAGCATTTTCCTTTATCTCATCCAAATATTTAAATAGTTTACTTTTTGTATTGTATTTGATTTATTATTATTTTCATCCTATTATTTTTTTAATAAATTTTTATTTTAATTGTTTTGACGTGAATATGGATCAATGTTATCCGAAATAAATGATTTTTAACATTTGAAGAATGGCTGAGAACCGAGAGTCATGGAGAGTACTCCACCGACAAGAACACAGTTCTTAAATTATAGATAGATAGATTAAATATATACAATAAAGTCTAACATTACGGTTTAAATACAGTGAAATTTAAAATTTAAATAAAAATAAAATAGGTATATAACAATTCATAACTATTATTATCCAAATACTAAAGTAATATTAAAAGAGGATGTTAATACCTCCTCAGCGGTACAGACACGACACGGCGACATGTCTGTCACAACAACGCCGAGTGTACGGACAATCTAGTCTTTCGACGTTTCATCCCAGAAAAAAAGTACTGTTCCCGAGGGAACGACGTTGACGCAAGCGAAGCTGCGTGGGAAAGCTAGTTTTATTATATGCACGTCATGCAATTTAAGGGGGTATTATACCATCGTAAATTCAGGATCCGATTTAGGACAAAAAATTCAGTCGTCGGAGCTCCTGATTACCAGGGACCGGAACCGCTTACCTTAACCGCGGTTTTTGATAGGGTTTTTCATAGAATTGTTTTTAAAAACCCTATCGATACGGTTAGCATATCATTATTGTAACCCTATCAAAACAGTTACCGTATCAATACGGTAAGCATATCATCAAGTTAACTTGATGAAAGGCTAACCAAAAGTATAGAGTTAATGCATGGAAGGTGTAACCCTATCAAATGAATAACCATATCAATAAGGTTATCATATCATTGAGTTAACTTGATGAAAGGTTAACCATAAGAATAGTGTTATTGAATGTAAGCGCATACCCTATTCCAAAAACCGTATGATTGGGTTTTGGAACACCGTCGAGCCATTATAATCTCTATTTGAAACTTCATTAGACCTATTATTGCAAACCTTATGGACGACAGCGCACACGGCGCGAGCGGTTTTGGTCATATAAAGGCCGGCGGGACTTCGTTTGGGAATCTACGCTGCAGGAAGTCAGACAAAAATAAACCTTTTTGCGATATATATTATGCACAAATTACAGACGGTTTTTTTGGATTCGGCAAATCTTTTCGGTTAAGAACCGCCTGGATCGAGAGACGAACTTCGCGGCCGACTCATGTCCGTGCGCCGTTATTGTATTGCATTTCACCTGCATGAAACGGGGCGCTAAACGAGCGAGACCGACTATCGGGTGGCGGACGGGGATCGGGATGGGGCACGAATAAAGCCGAAACGCGCGAATTTATTCATAAACAAGTGTTGCGTAAATGACGAGGTTTATAGTGTTGTAGTACAGTTTTGTAATAATTATGCATATGATTGTTATAATCAGATCTTGAACATTCTTACGAGCATATGGTTGCTTCTTCGCATCGTGTGCGAAATGTACCTGCGCGACTAGTTAAAAATACTAATAAATTAATATACTACATAAGTCGTAAAGATAAATTGGTACATAGGTACTATGTTATAATAACTACCTTCATTACGTTACGGTCATTTGTAGTAACCTGTAGGACAGGAAATTATTAGGGGTGTAATGTTTAACCGTTACTTCATCATCAGGTCCTTTTTAGTCTCTACTACAGGAGCACGACCCTCTCTGTACTACTAGGGCCATACTTGGCCAGAGCAGCCAGAGGTCTTGGCCTAACCGTTACTTACTACCACATAATTAATATAAGTACCTACTAACGTACCTTAGTTGATATCTTTATGTAACGTTTATTTCACCTAATTTCAGTTCATATAACTTTATTTATTAGAGAAGATTTCTCGATCTTCCATGATGGTATGTGGGAAAAGAAAAAAAATAAAATGTTGATTCTCTTCCCACGCAGATCGTGAAAGCCAATTGAGGGAATGGATAAGACTACATACTCGTAACAAGTACTCGTAATATGGACTGTAAAAAAAAGAGTCTGAAATAAAGAATTTTTATTTTATTTATTTATTTTTTATAAAAATCTGGAAAATCATGTTAGTAGGCAACGAGGTTAGCAAGAAATCACTATTTTTATTCCGTCTTCCACCTACATGTCCATCAACATGCTGAACGTGGCTTTTACGTCTTATGGTCCTAGGCTCTGTGTACCTCGTAACGGAAAAAAAACGTGATAGTATGTATTTATTGATACGTATTATAAGACTACATACTCGTTATCTTACAATAAGTATATAGTCATTTTACGATTTGAAACATTACAAGTAAACTTGGGTAAAAATATAATTTCATATCATATGACATAATATGAATTTGACATAATTTTAATTCATCAATTTGAAATTAAATGTTAACATGTGCTACCCATTATATATATACTAGCTTTCGCCCGCGGCTCCGCCCGCGTCAATGTCGATCCCTCGGGAATAGTACTTTTTACCGGAATAAAAAGTAGCCTATGTCCTTCTCCACACTCCAGAAAACTTGCATGCAAAATTTCATGATGATCGGTTCAGTAGTTACGGCGTGAAAGCGTAACAAACAAACAAACTCACTATCGCATTTATAATATTAGTAAGGATATATATATATATATAGGAGATCACTTGGCAACAGTTTATGTCACGTACCTTATCGAAATTCAGGTACCTGTGTACGAGTGTCTATAGGTCCCTTTGCCCTTCATTATCTACTAGCTCGTGATTGGATAAGAGACATGCTTTATCGATATACATAGCTATTTTTCTTACAACCTTTACTACACGGTTCAATAATGCCGGTAACCACGAGCAAAACTAACATTGATAAAAAATATCTGTCCCAACCACTCAGTTGGCAAGGCACCGGCTGTAGGAAAGGGAAATATGTTGATAACAACTTCTATATTTTTATTTCAAACTAGCTTTCGCCCGCGGCTCCGCCCGCGTCAATGTCGATCCCTCGTTCACGTAATAATAATTACTAAGACGGCAGAGACGAGTGTCTAAACAAAACACTTTATTCATTGTGTTGTTTTTAACCGACTTCAAAAAAGGAGGAGGTTTCTCAATTCGACCGTATATATATTTTTTTTATGTTTGTTCGCGGATAACTTCGTCGTTTATGAACCGATTTTGATAAATCTTTTTTTGTTAGAGAGGACATATTCCGAGTGTGGTACGATGATAAGGAAACCACGACCTGATGATGGAATCCTAGAGAAATCGAGGAGAACCTTCGTATATTATACTGGCGGCTAGTACGTTTGTTACTTTTTTCCTTAGGTATGTTAAAGCACTAATATTTAATGAAGGTCTGGGGTCGATCTGATGATGGAGCGAAAAGGCATTCGAGGGAACTCCTCAACGATTTACAGCAATCACCTGGTGTTTGGGTTTGATTAATTTGTATTGATGAGATCTTTACACATAGATGGGTTGCGACTGTCATTAGAGGTTTGATGATGATGACGACGGACAGTCAAAGGAACTCCTCAACATTTTACAATAGCTACCTTGTGTTTGGACTTCATTAATTTCTGTTGATGAGAACTTTGCACCCATATGTGTTATAAGTACCATTACAGGTCTGATAATGGAGACGATAGACAGTCGAGGGAATCCCTCAACGATTTACAGCAGTTACCGTTTGTTTATGGTTCAATATGCCTATTAGCTTGAGTTGTGATGAGAAAGGTTGATAATACTGGCACCGACTTCAAAATTGTATAAAATACTTATTGAATCATTTCTGATTAACTAAATTACAAAATACGAATTACTTTGTGCTTAGTAAATTTATATTTTACTTTTTAGTCACCAGATTGAAGTCGGTTTTTTTTTTGTTAAAAATTATTTTTATGACATGCAAACTTTGTTTAGTGCAGTGCGTTTCTTTTTAGGGTTCCGTACCCAAAGGGTAAAAACGGGACCCTATTAATTTCGCACCGCCGGCCGTCTGTCTATTTGTCCGTCTGTCACCATTCTGTATCTCATGAACCGTGATAGTTAGACAATTGAAATTTTCACAGATGATGTATGTGTTGCCGCTGTAACAACAAATACAAAAAAATAGAATTAAATAAATATTTTAGCGGGCTGCCATACACCAAACGTGATTTTCCGATATTGATAACGGCAACAGGTAAACGCTTGAACTATTCACAGAATATTTAGTTATATATTCACTTTAAAAATAATTAATCAAATAAAAATAAAATTAATTTTAAAGTGGGGCTCTCATCTCATACAACAGACATTATTTTTTGCCGTTTTTGTAGATAACGGTACGGAACTCTTCGGGCGCGAGTCCGACTCGTACTTGGCCGGTTTTTTCTTTTAATTATTATTAATTGTTAATATAATTATAAGCATAGATTAAAAAAAACCGGCCAAGTGCGAGTCTGACTCCCGCACGAAGGGAGCATTATTTAGTATCGTTAGTTACCATTATTTAGTATCGTCTAAAAACGAGCTCACATAAAACTGAGGTAACCACGGAGTGTGGTAGCTGAAGAAAGATTTATAAAGTCCTACTTAACGAAAGAAATTAGGAAAAAAAAATCCATTTGAGTACCACCATGAGTAGAGCAAGCGCTGGTAACAAGATACCAAGCAACTTCCTATCGTTCCGCCAAGCGCCGCGCGCTGTCGAACGTAAACACATTGCTATTATTTTAGGTATTATTATTATTAAAGCTACTATGATTTTGTATTTATCTTACTTTACGTGATTCAAAAATTTATATTCGGTAGTTGTTGTACGTAACTAACAACTGTCTAATTTTTAATTCAATTCGTATGAAATTTTAATTCACCGAGTTCATTTATAAGTTGGTCAATCTTTAATTTATAAAATCTACTTAGCTTTGATAGTATTCCTTTAAACTTCGTTATATGTACTACGGCCGTGAATTTTTTCTCGGGTTCATATACAACCATTTAGTAGATAGAGACACTGAACTGTAACAAAAATTTGTACTATAAAACCAAATATTTCCGAAACGGATAAGTAAATCGAAAAATTATGTTCAGAAGCTCACAATATTTTTAAAAGACTTATGCTACAACACCCCATACGTAGAAGTTAGTTGTGAAAAAAAATTACTATGAGAACTAAATTGAGTTTGGGAGCTACACCAAAAAAAATTTTTAGAAAGATTTATATTACCACTTTTTCGGCATGATTAATATACATATCCATACCAAATTACAGATCTTTAGTACTTATAGTCTCTGAATAAAACCGCGGACAAACAGGCGGACAGACATGGCTAAACTATAAGGGTTCCTCGTTTACTACGAACCCTATATATTACTAGATTATCAGTGCGTAACGTCATGTAAAAGTGTGTCATGTACTGTACGAGTGTGGACACTCTCCCCAAACTATGGCGCACCTCCTCTCTTATCCAAGGTGCCCGAACACCTGCACTCTGGACGATCTCCTTACAGCATCTAAGGAAGGAATAGAAGTGGCCCATTATTGGGCTGCAAAAATATAGGTACCATCGACACGAAAAGAAGAAGAAGAATGTGTGTGAAAGTTTGAGATTTGTGCGTCTATTAATTATTAAGATTTTAATTAAAATTTGATTCTGCCAGGATGACATTTCAAACGTAACGCCAGCTAAAACTTTTTTCGGATCCGAATGAAAGCTGATAAAATATTTTGTAGGTAGTTGATGTGTGGTAAATGTTGTTGTATAAATAGAATTTGTGCGTCTCCAGACCCTGGCGATATTCAATTTTAGTTGGGGTAACGTTTGGCTGATTGCTGGATCTCACAATCGGCACAGCGTAGGAGTTTGTTTTTTTTTTTTCATACATTGTTATGAATTTATATGTCATGTTTGTACAAACAGAATTTCTAAAAATTTTACCATTCAGGAATTAAAAAAGAAAATGTGAAATCAGGTATTTTGACTCCTATCCTTTTATATGGGACCTAGGGACTTATTGTTGACATTAGTTTATACCTAATAATTGCCTACAATGCCTAGGTAAGTATCAGTAAATTAATAAGTTATGAGAAAAAGTACCATAATTCAGTCGCCAGGAATTTCGACAGCGTATTGGAGAGTACTTGTATTTCCTTAGTCGCCTCTTACGATATACATGGGAAGAGTAGGTGTGGTCCTATTCTACTCTGCCAGAAACCACACGGCTAAGGAAGTTGATAGTTATCAAAGTATTTGTAAGAGTAAGTAAAATATTAGTTAGCAAAAAATCAGCTAAATACACGCAGTAGTTTAAAAAATATCATTGAATATCCAACCGTAGGTGAAATACCATGATAAGCCGACCATTTTCGGGAGTATAGCAAAAAGCGACGTTCCCGTATATTTAGCTGTATTACTGAAATGGGTCATGTATTCTTTTATTTTTGAGGTACATGTGTGTACTGAAGTGTTCACATGCATAAAAAATAATCTTATTTCTTCATACGAGAGTATAGAGTACAGGATGTGTACGTTGGTAAGGATGCTAACATGAGAATGAGTTTTATGTACAGGCATATATATATTATTATTAATTAAAAAATTTTTTTTGCTAAGTAAATAAGTATGTCAAATTTATTTCAATTGCAAACTGCTAGTAAAAATCGCATATAGTTTTGGAGATCAAAATCAAAGTATTTATTTTTAATCTGACGCTGTCGAGAGTCGAGTTCTACATCTATTAGACATCTATATACTAACTTTAGTCCTTGTTCTGAGACTCAGTACGAGATCGACACGTCAACACAAAAAGATAACTGTCGTGTTATTCATTCTCTAGACATTTGGTCGATCCCACAGGAACACCGCTCTGAAGAATGTAAATAACCCATACCTGTAATAATTATATGATATTTTTTTACCTCATTTTTAGTGTTAAAACGGGACCCTATTCATATGGCTCCACTGTCCGACTGTCATCAGGCTGTATCTCATTAACCGTGATAGTTCATCATCATCATCAGGTCCTTTTTAGTCTCCACTACAGGAGCACGACCCTCTCTGTACTACTAGGGCCATACTTGGCCAGAGCAGCCAGAGGACTTGGCCTACACTCTCCACGCTGGCCAGACGGGTTGGAGAGGTGTCTTAGATGTTTATAAGCTTTGTTTAGCTTGTATTTCCTAAGTCACCTTCTACGACATCCACAGGAAGACTTGGAGTGGTCCTATTCTACTCTGCCGGATACCACACGGCTAACCGTACCGTGATAGTTAGACAGTTGAAATATTTAACTAACACAGTTAATGTATTTCTGTTGCCGATATAACAACAAATACTAAAAACAAAATAAATATTAAATTAAGGGTTCTTCCATACAACAAACGTGGTTCCTTTGCTCGATCTTGATAATCTTGATAAAGGTAGATGCTTGGAATATTGACAGAATATTTAGTTATATATTGTCAGCTCCCAAGAGACCCGGTGTACTATTTTTGAAAGTATGACCATTCGAGCGATAATTGTATGGAGAAATCACTCGTTTATGAAAGGCCAAATAAAAAAAAATTACACTTCCGATCGGGCGTACTATTTTTGAAAGTATGACACTCGTCTTCGAACGAGTTTTGTGTAGAAAAATCGCTTGGCAGAGAATAGACGGCCAAATTTCAAAAATAGCTCTCCAGGTCGCATATATATATATAAAATATTAAAACTCGATCGTGTCTGTGTTTCCGCGATTGAAGGGTAACGACTTTTTAAGCACATTCCAATTGTGATTGTATCGTAAGTATGAACGATATAAAAAAAATGTGGTCAACAAACAATAGTTTTGGATAAGTTAAAATACCTTGAATTCAATGGTGTTCGCGACTGTACTATTTTACGTTAATACTATTGCTAATTTAGGATGGTTAGCATATATACTGTATCGCCACTTATTTCTATACTCCCGAAAATATTCTGCTCATCATGGTATTTCACCTACGGTTGGATATTTAATGATATTTCTTAAACTACTGCGTGTATTGAGCTGATTTTTTTGCGAACTAATATTTTACTTACCCTTACAAATAGTTTAATAACTATCAACTTCCGAACTAATAGAAAAACGGATCAAATCGGCTGTCAAAATTCCTGGCGTCCGAATCATGGCAGTTTTTCTCATAACTTATTTACTTCGCGAGTGATGATGTCTTGCCACTTCAGGTGTTAAAACTTAAGATATCATATTATATACTTACCTAGGCATTGTAGACTATTATAAAGTACGAACTAATGTCAATAATAATTCTCTAGGTCCTATATTTAAAGTACAGGAGTCAAAATACCTGATTTCATATTTTCATTTCAATCTCTGAATGGTAACATTTTTAGAATTTTTCATATTTATATGTATTTCTTTTTCATGCACGGCGCAATCGGTACCTATTCGTTACGACACGTCCGCCGCGCCGCTGCCGGCCTCCCGCTGGCGCCTCGCTCCTTCCTCGCCCCGCACCAACCACGCGTATACTGCATCGCGGCCGCGAAATATTATTCGCGCGTATTTACAATTGAATTTTTAATTTCTGCTCATGCCAAAATACTAGTAGCTTTTAGATTTTGCCGACAGAAAAAAAGAAAAATAAATACCAATAACTTTATTACTTGTACCCTCATCTGTATTCATGTTGATTATCGATATTTGGAAAAAACCGGTCAAGTGCGAGTCGGACTCGCGCACGTAGTGTTCCGTACCGTTATCTATAAATACGGCAAAAAAATCTTTTTTTTTGAAGTGAATATATAACTGAATATTCTGTAAATATTTCAAGCGTCTTCCTGTTGCCGTTATCAATATCGAGCAAAAACAAGCAAAAAAAATCACGTTTGTTGTATGAGAGCCCCCTTAAATATTTATTTTATTCTATTTATTAGAATTTGTTGTTATAGCGGCAACAGAAATACATCATGTTCATGAGATACAGCCTGGTGACAGACGGACAGATAGACAGACAGACAGACAGCGGAGCGAAATTAACAGGGTCCCGTTTTTACCCTTTGGATACGGAACCCTAAAACGAACTAAGTGCAGCACTATGCGTCCTGCCGTCTTTCACTAACAATGGATTTTGAAGTTTTAAATGAAGGATAAATATGTAATATGTAAATAAAATTAACTTGCATTACCTAAATGTGAAAAGTGCCAACGCGAAAATTTACTTTAATATTAATGGCATGTTTATAATTTCACAGTAAAACCGTACAGTTTTTAATTGTCGAGACAGTTCAATTATTTGAACTGTCTATATGTTTATACATAGCCTCTGTTCAGCGCCTGTTTTATTCCGAACATAAATAAAGGCTTTGGTTAAAAACGCGCTGAAATGCGCGAAAGAGACAGGCAATAATCAATAAGGTTAACCTTATGATTAAATACACAATCGTTAGGGTTTCAAGTTGATTGAGTTAACTTATTAATAAAGTTAATCAGCGATATTGTTAACCATTTGATAGGGTTAATCCAATGATAGGGTAAACCTTATGATAGGGTTTTACACATGAAAGGGTTACCTAATAGATACGGTTAACCAGTTAATAAGGATAACCGTTCGATAGGGTTATCAAATCGTTGGAGTAACCCTATTGTTGTGATAAGCATATCCATTGGGTAATCATATCATAGGGTTTCTCTATTAATCAGATTAGCCCCGAACCCGGTTTTCCGGTCCCTGCTGATTACACCGTCCTGAACGCGTCCTGAATCAGATGAAGCGACGAGCGACAAGAGACAGACGTGTCGAGCAAATAAAAGTTATGGCTCCATCATTATCAAAAAACCAAAAAATTGGTATTGCCGTAGCCGTAGTGGTTCTTTTATTTCCGCCACTGCCTTTGACAAATAAAGTACCTATTTGGCGAGTTCAATGACTTGTATCTCTATAATATGTATTTCCATTGACGAACTCATGACGCAGATAAATAAGAAATTGATTGAATATAAATCAAGTGCTTACTCAGTCCGTTGTAATGGAGTTGGTATCGTGTTTTGATTTCAGAGTTAAGGGCATCCGCAACTTCGGCGACCTGTTTCCGAACCTCACGGTCGTCCGGGGGATGCGGTTGTATAAGGACTACGCTATCGTGATTTATGACAACGAGCACATGGATGTATGTACATACTACATATACATATCTATTAATACTCGTAAATAATGTTGCCATCCGTCCGGACACGGTAAAGATATCTAACAGTATTGTAACTCGGGCCTGTTCTGGAATTAAATGCCTACCGCCGCGCGGTACATAAACACGCGCCAGGGCTACCCACGTCTACAGTGTTTTTCCTTTTATCCCAGACTAGCATGGAAGACATCACATTTAATGTAAATATCTTCTAGGTAGTTAACTAGCAATAATTACTAGTATAACCATTTCATAATGATATTTCGCGTATTTCAATATTATATGTAAGTAGCAGTAAATTATTAAGTATCTATCTTTCTTATCATGTGTGTTAATGACTAACACTGGTGTCAGAGTTTTTCAACCACATTATAGACCTCTGACTTGGTTTTGTGTAACAACGGCTGTCAAAGGCAGCGACCGGGACTGACGGCTTAACGTGCCCTCCGAAACACGGATCCTCACAGGACAAACAGGTGATCAGCCTGCAATGATTTAACCAAACTGGAACAACAACAACGCGCAAAGTCGTTGCCCCCACCGGGAATCGAACCCGTGACCTTCGTAGTGTAAGCCAAACGCTCTAACCACTACACGAGGAGGCAGTTAGTTGGTATCTATATAGCCTAGGAAACTTCCAGTTTTTTTTTATCGTGTCACTTGTTTTTATCTCCTCCACTTATTTATTTATGACTAGCCAACTCGGTGTACTTCGTATAACCGTTAAATTTTCCATGTTTTCTTACCATATAAACCTACCCTAGACTTCCCCAAATAGTTATATAAAAACTAAATTTAGCTAAATCGGTCAAGCCGTTCCCGAGTTCAGTTGGACACACGAATAGAAATTGATAAGTTTGTTGATACAAGGAGATTATAGGTACCTACTTTGTATGTGGAATTCTTAAAATACTTACCTAGGTACTAAAAAGAAATAAATTGATAAAAGTAGGTAAATAAAAAAACAATTTTATAATTTTACTTTTCGGTGATTGCAGGTAATTTAAGGATTTTTTATAATGGGTGGCTTAATGATGAATTTACGCAACCAAAAACAGCACAATATAATCTATATTTAACCATTTTATTCTTACACCAAAATGGATGTGCTTTTATATAACAATATCTACCAATAAACTTTAAAACAATCACATACTCGTTCGTCCGTCACCGACTACAGCGCATCCTTGACTGCGAATCGCTGGTTGCGTACCAATATTGTACTTGAATGTGTAATGACCTCGAAGCGCGAGTTTCGACCGTTTGTATGAAGACGGAATACTGTTAGATATCTTTACCGTGGTCCGGATAAAACCACAGTGTTAGGCTTTTTGACCTCTTGTCTGGCCGAATTTGACTGCGTCCGGCCCGTCCCGCTTTTATTTGGCTTTTTATATTATCGTTCAAGTCAATCGAGTTCATTGTGACGTATTGATATAGAAAAGCATCAAAGTCCCAGGTCAATCTGAAAAGAGTAGTTTTCCATCTTGTCCTGGCATGGGATCGAACCCAGGAACCCAGCGATTCATAGGCACTTGCTACCACCTGAGCCATAGAGGTCGACAACCTCGTTGGTATGCAATTTCATCGACCAGAAGCGAAGTCTTAGTTCCTCACTGGCAGAGTGACATTTAGCGATTCGCTGCCTTTGTAAACCTCGTGTCTCGAGGCACTCGCTCCGTCGCTTTTTATCATTTTTTCTTAAGGCACTACTGTCCGATGTGATAAAAATAATAAAATGGGCCAAGTGCTAGAATGTGCAATACAATATCGCCACAAAGACACGTTTAAAGGGTTTCTTGTATGAAACATCTTCGACCCGACCTCTCTTGTACTCCAAAAAGGTTAGCCAAGCTCTTGTTGGCATAAACGCTATTGTTCTTATTTATCAGTGGTTTGACGTCTCAGTAATAAATTTGCATTTACACATGTACCTATACGTAAACTATTGTAGAAAAACACGATTTTCTAGTTGTTGCCCGCGACTTCGTCCACGGCAATTTCTGATAATATGACTAATTAGTTTTTTTATTAGTATAGATCAATAATTTTCCCCCGTTTTTTATTGATGCTTCGCTCCTTTTGGTCGCAGCGTGATGTTTTGTAGCCTAAAGCCTTCCTCAATAAATGGACTATCCAACACAAAAATAATTTTCCAATTTGAACCAGAAGTTCCTGAGATTAGCGCGTTCAAACAAACAAACTCTTCAGCTTTATAATATAAGTATGGATATCGTCAATAGATTAAGTACCATTTTATGAAAATTTCAAGTGTCTACCTATTACGGTGGAAAAAATACAGCCTTGTGACGAACGGACGGATGGACAGCGGTCAGTAATAGGGTCCCGTTGGTATTTGTTTTTTATTACTCAAGTATTTGCTTTTCCCCAGGCATTGGGCTTGCGCTCGCTGACGCGGATACAGCGTGGCGGTGTGCGCATCCAACACAACGACAAGCTCTGCTACACCGACACCATCGACTGGAGCAAGATCATGGCCAAGGAGAGCTTGGACAACATCTACATCAGGGTGAGTCACCTTCACTAAACCACTGCAATATTGCTAAAAGCGTTTTCTCGTGGATATATTTACATTTTTTTCTTAATTTGAATTCACAATCAGTCTTATCTTAAGGTTGCCCTGTCCTCATATCTGTCATAAATGGCGAAAAGGACTCGCAGCAATATTTGATAATGTTGGTGTAATTTTAAGCATTAAATCAATTGATCTCATCATCATGTCCGCACGCACGTAAAAATCAACAGTTTGAAAATTATAAGCCTTTACACTTCGGTATTTTAATAAATGTGGATAAAGACGTAATTTAATAAGAATCAACGTAGTTCTTAACTTCAAATTTCAAAGTTTGTAGGCATAGGTAAATTAATTATATGTACGGAATCCTAGACGTGTCATAGATTAGTTTTAGGCCACAAACTCCACACGAAAATATATTTAAAAAGTTGCTACGGTGTGTGTATAAAAATATACAATACTAGTGACCCGAACCCCTGCTTCGCACGGGTGCAATGTAATAAACCTTCCTCTTTAATTACTCTGTCTATTAAAAAAACCGCATCAAAATCTGTTGCGTAGTTTTGAAGATCTAAGCATACACTGGGATGGACAGACAGCGGGGAGCGACTTTGTTTTATACTATATAGTGAAGATACCTGACAACGGAAAACGCTTACCATTTCCAAAATTCAAAAACAGTCTGGTTAAAATTTTAATGGAAAAGCGCTAGGTACTATAGTGTGAATAAATTTCTGAACTCAAATTTATAAATTGAATTATTGACATTATTTATTACTTCAAATATTTTGTACCAATTTAATAATTGACATTAAATTTATTTTGTTTTTATGTAAGTATTTCTAGTATTTTACATTGTATATTATGACGTTGAAGTAAATTAAATATATATTTTTATTTAATTATGAAATACAATGTCAGTCTACGAATAATGTAAAATTCCTACGCCAACTTTGGCAGTTATATGTTTGACACATTGCTATTGTAACATCTTTATAAATACCAAAGATTGATAAATACCATGTTCTAAAGGAATAAATGATCTTGAATATTGAATCTAAATACCTTGCTGGTATTAGGTTACATTACGTTATTTTTCATCATTGCGAGGAGGATAGTGAGCGCAGAACTGAGTAAATAAATTTATTTGTTATGCCTTTAAGCCTTAATGATTTAAACGAGTTTACTCAGTAAAATGTAAATTCGAACAGAATTACATTTTTGAATACTCATTGTGAGGTTTCCAAAACGAATATGGGATAATCGTGTATTCAGTTGATGCGGGCAAAGCCAGTTAAAGCTGGTATTTAATGAAACGTCCTAATTTACTCACGTTCAACTTTAAATGCCTTCGATTACAATTTTAACTATTACACATAGGGATTAAACATAAGATTTTAAATATAACATGTTCTTTGATACTAGCGGAAGCTTTATACTAGTGGAACCATATTGATACTTAACACTAAGTATACAACAAAAAGACATGAAGTTGTGCATTTAGACGCATAACACGTCAGTGCACAACTGCATAATAAGCGGTGTACGGCGAAGTCCTGCGAAAACCGGCAAATTACGTTTGCCTTTATCGGGAACAACCTATTACGTATTTGCGTGGGTGTCTGAGCGGGGTGGCGAAAGTGTCGAGTGGTCAATAATGCCTATAAGCGGTGCCTTATTGCGGTTTGCACAGTACACGTAGGTTCCGCAGTTCGCAATCGCTAAGCGTGGGAATTCTTTGTTATTAGTTCCGGTCCCCGAACGCCCGCGATATTATGTATCTGGATGGCGTTTGATAGCAGCTGGCACCGCTTTATCCTAACATCTGTTTAATGACCTCCCCGGAGGACGCTTATCTGAGATTAAATAATTTTATTCAACGATTTTCCATGAATCGACCTCTTTTATAAATATTACACGGAATAGACATGGAATATACAATATTATTAGATAGCTTTCTAAAGAGATAATATCTATTAAATTTGAGGAAATAAACTGTAGTGACTCGAATATCATGTCTTGTTGTTTGTTTTTTGTAATATTATTTCAATGGTCATAAGTCCAGAATCATTTTATTAAAAAAAAAACTGGCCAAGTGAGAGTCGGGTTGGCGCACTGAGGGTTTCGTACCTTTTATCTATAAAAACGGCAAAAAATCATGTCTGTTGTATGGAAGCTCCCCTTAAATATTTGTTTTATTTTAATGTTACGTGGTTAGGGTTCAGGATTTGGAGTAAAACACCAAACTCTTCAGAGGGAATTTATTCACTACGGAATCCCAACACTGACTGGTCTTCCAACACGTCAAATATCCAAAACACAAAGCGCTCGTAGTCCTGGTCCGTTGCTGTGGTCGTAGAAATTATCACTTATCAGTCGCACACAAATCACTCGTATTAGTATTGCTCACTAAGAACACTCGCGGTCAACTGATTCACGATCAATCAATCCGGGTTCTTCTCACACTCTCGTTGGAGAGTCGGGGATGCTGTGCAGGACCGTGTCCTTTTCAGCGGATGCTGCCGCCGCCTGCAACTACAGGCGGGTCACATAGCTGTGGCCGTGGCGGCCACGTCGGGTGAAGTCTTGGCTACTGGGGATGCTGTGCAAGCGCCGCACTTGAAGCGGCGCCTATGTCGGCGGTCGGCGCTAAGATGGCAGCTCTGGGCGAAGGCTTGTGTTTTCCGTCGGGTGGGCGGGCGTGTAGCGGCGCGATCCCTCGGAGATGGGGGTGCGCCGAAGAGTCCGCCCTGGAGTACATGGCCTTCGCCAGTCGGGAGACGAATGCGTCCAGGCCCTCCCATTTAAGGTCCCGCTGAATGACGTCGTTCCTCACGTAGCGTGGGGCCCCCGTCACTGCTCGGAGACATAGGTTCTCTTGGGCTCGGAGACGACGTCGGTTCGTCTCCGAGCAGTATGCGTACCACGCAGGGGCCGCGTACGTGAGGCGGGATCGTACATATGTTTTGTAGATCCCGAGCTTCGTTCTCAGCGGGAGTCGGGAGGAGAGCACTGGGCGCAGCTTCCCCCGGGCCATCTTTGCGCTTGACACAGCCGCGTCGACATGTTGCTGCATAGTGAGGCGCCTGTCTATCTTCACCCCCAGGTATGTGACGTGTGGCTGCCACGGCACTTTTTCCCCGAAGAGCGTTAACGGCGGCGGGAGTATGCGGGCGGTCCCCGCCAGCAGGGCTTGCGGTTTTTTGGCATTGACCGACAACCTCCATTTGGAGAGCCAGTCAGGCAGGGCATCAAGGGCCATTTGGACTTTCTTGGCGGCGTGCTTCGCGTTCATGGATTTGGCGAAGTACGCCGCATCGTCGGCATATAATGCCAACTCGGCCTGACCGGCTACGGGGATGTCGTCGGTGTACCACGCGTAGCAAGCTGGGGAGAGACAGCTGCCCTGAGGGACGCCCGCCCTTACCGGGCGCTCCGACGAGAGGGCGTCCTCGACCGCCACTCTGAATTTTCGCTCTTCGAGGAATGAGGACACGATCCTGACGATTCTCTTCGGGGCTGGGGACTCCGACAGCTTGTGTAGCAGCCCCTCGTGCCACACCCTGTCGAAGGCCTTCTCGTTATCGAGGAGCACGACAGCCATATGCTCCTTACGGTTGGCCGCATCCGAGATCTTGTGAATGACTCTTGCCACTTGAAGCGTCGTGGAATGTTCTGGCCGAAACCCGAATTGCTCCGCACGCGGTGGAATGTGCGGGAGCAGCACGCCGAGCAGCAACTTCTCGAACACCTTCGAGAGCGCGCTCAGTAAGGTGATGGGCCGGTAGCTTTCTGGGAGGCGCAGGTTTTTACCCGGCTTTGGCAGCATGATGACCCGCCCGGTCCTCCACTCTGTAGGGTAGTGGCCCGAGCGCAGAATGCCATTGAAGAGCCGAGTTACCGCCGTAATAAAAGACGGCGGTAAATGGCGCAACGCCTCGTTCGTGACGTTGTCTGCGCCCGGGGCCTTCCTGGGCTTGAGGCGGCGGATCTCTCGCAGGACTTGGCCGGGCGTGAAGTAGACTGCGTCCTCCTCAGCCGGTATCGGCCCTGCTAGGTACTCTCGAAGGTGTTCGGTCACCCTTTGATGGTGCTCTGGGTCGGCGATCGGGTTCGGCGTGAATTGGCGCTCCAAGTGGTCGGCGAAGATCTCGGCGCGGTCCTCCGCGCGGTAGCGCGGGTAACCATCCGCTGCCAGCAGCGGCCGCACGGGTTGGGGCTCCGTGGACAGCCGGCGGCATAGGCGATGAACAGAGGGGATGTCATCGCCCACTGCGAGCAGATGGTTCTCCCACGATCGGGCTGCGTGCTCCTCGAGGCGGTCCTTTAAGGTCTCCACCAGCTTGTTGAGGCGAGTCTTGATTTCCGGGCAGCGGGTGGCTTGCCACTGCCTCCGTGTCTTCCTCTTCGCGTCCAATAGGCGGGTGATATCGGCCGGTAGCGGCTCGGGCTTCGAGCCCGCCGGCAACTCGCGCGTGGACGCGTTGAGGGCACCTTGTATGCAGCGGGTAATAGCGCCCGCCGCCAGCTCTACCTCTTCACTGGTGGAGACCTTTTGGAAAGCGATTTGGGGCTTTCGGGCTTCCAATTGGGACTGGAAATCGTCCCAATTTATTTTTGACTTCTTCCTGGCCAGCGTGACTCTGGTTGGCTGCTCCTTAAGGACGAGGAGTACCGGCCTGTGGTCCGACGGCAAATCCGGGAATACTTCGAGGGTCGGCGGCGTCCGTAGGCCTCTATAGGCCACGAGATCGATGATATCGCCGATGTTGGTCTTGTGATTGTAGTGGGTCGGCTCGTCCGGCCCCACTACATCGTACTCGTGGCGTATAGAGTCCGCGAGTATCCGTCGTCCCCGCGGGCAGTCCTTGGTGGAGTTCCAGTATACGTTTTTGGCGTTGAAGTCGCCGGCCACTACGGTCGGCGTGGGGTGCAGCAAGAGGGAGCGCAGCTCTATCAAATCCAGGTACTGCGCTGGCGGTATATAAATGGCGAAGAGCCGGGTCTCCCGGCCGCCGTAGTGAACAGTTACGCCCAAAGCGTACATTGTTCGGAACTCCACGTGGGGTATGGCCTGGTGGACGACATCTCTCTTGACGTACACCGCCAGTCCTCGAAACGGTGTGCCGTCGGAGGCCTTCTCGTCCTTGCGGTAGCAGATGTAGTTGGGGAGGTTGTATTGTTCACCCTCCCCAAGGTGAGTCTCGCTGACCAGGAAGATGTCTACGTGTTGCTCCCGGAGGAAGTGGGCCACCATCTTTTTCTTCCTCCGGAGCGTTTCGGCATTCCAGAACATGATTCTCAGAGGTGTGCCATCCATATTAGTTGGAGCTAGACACACCTCTGAGGAGCCCCGACGCTTCTAATTGGTCGGGGGTCATGGCCATCATGTTGGAGAAGGCTTTGAACAGTAACGCCATTTGCGCCTGAGGCATGGGCGCGGTCGCGGCGGGCTGTTGCGGGGCCTTCTCGGGCTGGGCGGCCTGGGGAGCGGGCTGCGGGGGCGCCGGAGCGGAGCTCTCGGCTTGGTTTTTCTTCTTTTTCTTATTTTTCCGTTTTTTCTTAGGGAGCTCCGCTCCGCGCTCGGTCGGTGGGTTGGCGGGGGCCATCAGCGAGGCCGCCGCTGCCTCCTCCGTTTGCGTGCGGGGCGTGAGCGATGTTCCGCTGCGAGCCACCGCGCCTGCCCTTTTGTTACGCGCCTCCTTTTTGAACACGGGGCAGGCGGTGTTGTTTGCTGGGTGAGGGCCGCCGCAGTTTGCGCAGGTGGCCGGCTGGTCCATGGGTCGGTCGCAGTCGGCGGCCTTGTGCGGGCCCCCGCAGCGCACGCAGGCGATCGGCCGGTGACAATTGACCGACGAGTGCCGGAACAACTGGCACCGGTGGCATTGGGCGGGGCCCTGCTTGCCCCGCCAGGGCTCAATCTTCACGCCCGGCATATGCAGCAGCTCCTTAATGGAAAAGATGTCGCTGCAGCCCTCGGTCCTCTTCACCAGGCAGAAGAAAATGCAGCCGAGGCGCTCTCCCCTGCCCCGGATGCCCTTCACCGCCTCGGTTTCGAAGCCGAGCTCCGCAAGCGCCTGGCTTATTTCGGCCTCCTCAGTGTCCTGCGGTAGTCCTCTTATGGCCACCTTCAGTTGGCGTTCGGCCGGCAGCGAATAGCAGAACCAGCTGACGGCGGCCTCTCGCTCCAGTTTGGTGAGGTAAGCCTGCACCATCCTGTACTCATTCTCGTCCGCAGGCGAGAACCGCACTCCCCGTCCGAAGGGTCGGGCCGAAGGTGCGCGACCCAATTGGCGGGCCAGTTCCCTGAAGTGAACCGACCAATCGGGCAGGCGCTCGACCACGAGTGGCGGGTAGCGCCTGGTTTGCGCCTTGGCCGGTTGAGAAGCAGGCGTTGGTGCAGGCTGTCCTGGCGCACTTGTCGCGTGAAAGGTGTTGGGCGCCCCTCCTGGGGCGGCCTGGGAAGTGCTAGCGGCGTATTGGAAGGCCGTGGCCGCGGTGCTTGGGCCGGCTACGGCGGCGGAGGTCTTGCTTGCCGCCGATTGCGTACTGAATACGGCGGCTGCAGTCATGCGCGCGGGCTCAGTCGCCCCCCTCGCGTTGACTGTGTCACTGGGCGTCGCCCTGTCGATGGCGGCGGCTGAGGGATGCGTCTTCGATTTGGCAATCGTGATTGTAGTTGCGGCGGTCGTGGCAGCGCCTGCAGTCACTCGCGCAAAAGAAAACGCAGGCGCGCGAGAAGTTGCCTGTATTTTTGTGGCAGGCGTCGGACGTTCGAGTCCCGCCGCAGTCCCGGGCTGCGGCGCGCGGCGCGGCTCGACCTTTGAGGAGGTCGGCGCGGGTTTCGATACGGGCGCGCCTTCGGGGCGCGTCACGGGGCCTTCCGGGGCCCGCGCCACCGGGGGCGCTTTGAACGAGACCCGCTTTATGCGGGGGTCGCGCTGCGGCAATGGTATGCCTGAGGGGCGAGGGGTTGGCTTCAGCGGCTCCTCCAGGTGGGTCTTGGGGTGCTCCGGCATCTCGAAGGCCTCAGACAGGTCCGTAAGTGACCCCGTCGTCGTCGAGGCCACCGGCGAGTCCTCCTCCTGTCCCATATCAAGGGCTCTTGGTTTTTTCGGGGGTTCTTCGTCCCCTGCGGGGCTGCGCGTCCTCTTCAAAACCGTCGCTAGTATCTCCCTGTGCGGGGTGTCCACCGGCGGCAGGGTGATAATGCCGCGACGTGCGAAGTCGAGCGCGGTGGCATCTTCAAGAGTCGGCTCGGTGCCTCCGAGCTCATTCCGTTGGAGGCGAAGATACATCGCCATCCAACGGATGAGCCCCGAGGAGAAGGCTCCAGACTCGGCGACTCTGGCCAGCATGGCCAGGTCGCGGTCATGCCAGCCTCTCGGCGAGAGGCGGGCGGTGGGCAGCGTAGACGCTGCGGCTGGCGTGGCGACGCAGGGGGTCGCGTAGGCCGTGATGTCGGGCGAGGTGGGTCGGGAAGGGCCCGGCCCAGGCTCGTCCTCCTCGTGGATGGGCTCCATTCCGGAGCCCGACGACGCGCAGGTGGGGAGTCGCCCTACGCAGCCACACGGACCGCTAGGCCGTCTACCCAACACTCCTTTCGTCGGTGAGACCCGCTGGTGGGAGGCCGACTACTAAGAGTGCGCAGGAAAAACGGACCCAACGACCCGGGCAAAGTGTTTACAGGTAGGGCTATCCCCGCCGACGCTGTAACAGCGCTGGGTGCCGATCGGCAGTGCTCCACGATTAGAGCGCGACGATGCAGCGAGAGTAAACACAGTAAGGGCTCGTACGTACGGTAGAGGCTAACTAACAATCCGCCTGATTCACGATCGCCACGTCCGCTCCCTTATATACTGACTTATGGGTCTCTAGAAAGTTCCATATACTTCCGGTCCCGACGGCCGATAACTAAGACATTCCAGAATATTCGAGTATGTGTATGAGCGGGATAGAATACATATGTGTGAGCAGGATGGAAGATGTATGAGCGCGACCGACGATGTTCGGAAATGTTCTAGACTATTCTGTTCTGGGAGCTTCGCGACACTGCCCCCTTCTTAGAGACGCTCGTCCCGAGCGTCACTTTTGCCGCCATGATAGCGCGCTAAGCGGTCCACATGTACCATCTCTAGTGATCCACCTGGTCGTCGTTGAATCACATATGTCACGTCACTCAATTGGGCTACTATCTTGAATGGGCCTTCCCATCTTGCTTGTGACTCTGTAGACTTTCTCCTTTGGTGTAATGGATTGAATACCCAAACCAATGCTCCTTCTCCAAAGACACTCGCCTTCATTCCCTTAGCGGTTCTCGTTGAACTGTTAAAGTCCCCCTCAGTTCGCCAATTGTAAGAGAGTCTGGAGTCACAATCACCAATAGGTCTCACGTTAAACTTAGCCAATCTCTCAGAATTCCCGTGGAAATCGCGCTTGTCCCGGTTGCAGCGTTGTGGACGCTGCTCATACCGGGGCTCACTCAATAGTGTCAATCTGCGCCATTTACCTGCTTGACAACTATCCCCTTGTTTATTTACAAGCCTATCCTTTTCTGGACAGCTAAGTTGTAGATGGCCTCTCTCACCACATTTGTAACACATACGTCCAGTTTTATTAGTTTTCCTGGGTGTGTCTCTTATCGCTCTGACTTCCTCGACCTCGCTAATTTCTCGGCCTTTATTATGTTGCTCATCTTGCCTTACTGCTTCTACTTCAAGGGCGTGTGCAAGGGCATCTTTAAGCGAGGTATGATGTTGGAGCTTTACTGTAGCTCTTACCTCTGAATTCTTAATTCCATCCACGAAGGCTTGCAGTAGATTTTTCTCCACCATCCGGGGGTCTTCTGAGGGAAACGCTTTCCTTACGAGCTTCTCGATCTCTAGTGCCCACTGTTGTAACCCCTCGCCTGAGCGCTGGACTCTGTCGCGAAGCTGGGCTCGGAATACGTGCTCCAGGTGGCGTTCTCCGTACCTTGCTTCAAGTGCCTCTATTAAGTTTCCGAACTTACGGCCTGTGTTAGGCAGTGCCTCTAATACTGATAAAACCGATCCTTTTAGAGCGATGGTGAGGGCTGTCAAGTTTTGCTCATCAGTCCATCCGTTTGCAGTAGCGACAGTTAGGAATTGCTGTTTGTAAGCGGCCCAAGAAGTGGTCCCATCGTAAGATGGCACTTTTATCTTGGGTCCCGTTACAGCAGTGATGGGAGCGCTCGGCGTTACTGTAACGCCTACTGCCTCCAAACGTTGTATCTTCTTTTCCAATTCAGCTAGTTTCTTCTCTAGTCTGGAGAAGTTTGTTTCCAGACCTGTCACGCGATTATCCACCAAATCCACATCCTTACGGATCTGGTCCACCACGTTGCTGACTTTGCTGACAGCTGCTAATACCATTCGTTGGTCCTCACTCATGTGATGCAGCTTTTCCTGCATACGCTTTTGTTAATCCCTCGAGCGCTTTTGTTCCTTCTTCTGCTCTTCCCGCATATTTTGTATTTCTCCATTAAGTTCCACATTGATGCGTTGCAGTTTACTCTGGTTCTCATTTATGCACTGCAACATTTGCATCAAGCTACCAAAATCAAAAGATGCTTGAGTGGGAACCTGGTAAGAGGGGCTAGGAAACGTGGCTTGATGATGGGCGGCTGGCATCTGTTGGGCGGCGGCAATCTCTTGGGAGGCCGTAACTTCTTGGGTGGCTGTGACGGCTTCGGTGGTCGCGACGTTTTGGGCGGCTGCCCTGTCTTGGGCGGCTGCCATGTCTTGGGCGGCTACCATGTCCTGGGCGGCTGCAATGTCTTGGGCGGCTGCCATGTCCTGGGCGGTTGCCATGTCTTGGGTGGCTGCGACTTCTGGGGCTACGGGCGGCAGTTGCTCGGCTGCGATGTTTTGGGCGGCTGGCGCATGTCGAGCGGATGCAACTTGGGTGGCTGCTGCGGTAGCCTCCATTGCACGTTGAGCCCGGGTCCTGACGCCTTCCTTATCTTCTTCGTCCCTCGGCAACACTGGCATTTCCAAATCCCACACTTCTGACACCAAATGTTACGTGGTTAGGGTTCAGGATTTGGAGTAAAACACCAAACTCTTCAGAGGGAATTTCTTTCACTACGGAATCCCAACACTGACTGGTCTTCCAACACGTCGAATATCCAAAACACAAAGCGCTCGTAGTCCTGGTCCGTTGCTGTGGTCGTAGAAAATTATCACTTATCAGTCGCACACAAATCACTCGTATTAGTATTGCTCACTAAGAACACTCGCGGTCAACTGATTCACGATCGCCACGTCCGCTCCCTTATATACTGACTTATGGGTCTCTAGAAAGTTCCATATACTTCCGGTCCCGACGGCCGATAACTAAGACATTCCAGAATATTCGAGTATGTGTATGAGCGGGATAGAATACATATGTGTGAGCAGGATGGAAGATGTATGAGCGCGACCGACGATGTTCGGAAATGTTCTAGACTATTCTGTTCTGGGAGCTTCGCGACACTAATATAATTATTTATTTTTACAGAGAATATACATGATGAAATTTTGATCGTTTTGGACCCTTAAAGGGGTGACTCAAACCATCAATATGAACAACTATTTCTATGGGACCAATGTTGGGAATTAAAAAAAAAATTTCGTCATTTCCCTAGTAAAGAGTTCCGCCGGCCAGATAGTTTTTACGGGAATGTCGAATTTCTTTTAAGTTCCTCGCATTAGTCTCATAGGAAAAGTTGTTTATTTTGATGGTCTGAGTCACCCCTTTAAGGGTCCAAAACTATAAAAATTTCACCATGTATAACTTAATATTCTGTGAATATTTCGAGCCTCTATCTGTTTCCGTTTTGAATATTGAGCAAAAACGAGCTAAAAAAATCACGTTTGTTATATGGGAGCCCCCCCTTAAATATTTTATTATGTTTTTAGTATTTGATGTTATAGCGGCAACAGTAATACATCTTTTGTGAAAATTTCTAATGTCTAACTATCACGGTTCATGAGATACAGCCTGGTGACAGACAGGCAGACGGACAGCGGGCCAAATTAATGGGTCCCGTTTTTACACTTTGGGTACGGACCCATACAGATTACATCTCATTGCATTTTAGTTCAGCAACGAAGATCAGCATCAAACTTCAAGTTTAAATTATACCCGCGAGTATCTAAGAGTTATTAGAATAAAAATATAAAATAATTTTAATATAAGAAACATAATAAGTAATTACACAGAGCATAATAAATTACGATCCATCCATAACAGGTTCGGATTATCCTACCCTTCCATTTCTTCGGGATATCCCAAGGGTTACCCTAAAAGCACAGATTACTTGATAAAAAGAATCGCGTAAAAGCTAATTATGCGATGTAATGAATACGCGATTAAATAAATCTGCGATTACCTCAGCATTAGTTGCTTTGAACGTTCAATTAGCTAATCAGGCGATCTATTGAGTGCTCGATGTCTGAAGCGTTCGATCACGTGAACGTTACATTTGACACTTCAATAGTAATAATTATATTAAAATAAATTTGGCTAATACGGGAACTCGGTTATCATAGCTGTTTTATACAAATAAAAAACATGTTCACAATGTCATAGTCGATACACGTGTTAAGTCGTTTTAATAATTCAGGGACACTAGAACTTTTTAGGAATAATATTTACATAACATTTGTTTTCATTTGACACTTCGATATTAATAATGGATCATATTAAAATAAAATTTGCTAATACGGGACCTCGGTTATCATAGCTGTTTTATACAAATAAAAAACATTTTCATAAAGTCATAGTCGATGCACTTGTTAGGTCGTTTTAATAATTCAGGAACACTTGAACTTTTTAGGCATAAAATTTACGTAACATTTGTTTTTCGTGTGTGTTAATGGCCAACACTCCTGTCAGATTTATCAAGCCGCCTAAAGGCATCTGACATAGCGTGCCGCGCTAACGAAAAACGTCGCAACTGCGCAAGCCATTATGCTGCGCAGAACCATTAGGCGATTATGTAAAAAGATGAAAAGTCTTAATATTTTCATATTTATATTTATATAAAAAAAATTAGTAAGAAGGCGACCTCCGAGATGTAAATATAAATATTGTCATGTGAGAATTATTGTTCTAGACGTAAAATTTACAAACTTTTCGAAGAAAAATATTTTTAATTATCATAAGTCATAACATATATATATCGTTTTTAAATTTCATATGTATCTGTTTCAAATTCCAACAAGGGGGCGATCTTGTGCAAGGATCGACCTAAATTATACAACTAATTTTGATGCATTTGATTAATTTCGTGCAGTACCGTCTTAACGACTGCCATCAAGTATGTCAGCCGAGACCAAAGGGAGCCAGGTATTTTATGTCACTTGCGGTCGCCTATCCCACCAGAAGCCCGGGCTTGCTTTACATGCATAAGCGCTAATAATGCTCACGCTCACTAGAGTTCCTCATACCAGATATTAGTTTTGAAGAAAACCTCATAGCAAATTGTATATAGTTAATGTAGTTTTTTACGTAAATAGACCGACATCATTTTCCGAAATGGGTGACTTGTTATCTATAGTTACGTCAGTCCAGTAAGAATTTTGGCCCAGCTTCTGTTTTATAATAATGTTAAGATAGGATATATGTACAGTACATAGGTTTGTACCGATAATATAAATAAATAATTAAAAAATAAATATTGTTTTGCAGTCCAACTACGATTCCCGCCTGTGCGGCCTGTGCCCAGACGCGCAGGAGCGTACAGCAGGTCCCTCCTCCAACGTGACGTGCCCCACCGACGCGTCTGGTTTGCTGCTGTGCTGGGACGAGAAACATTGCCAAAAAAGTAAGAAAATGAACCACACCGGTCTACTCTCCGTGGGTCTACTATAATATATATACACAACAAGTAATACAGGTGGTAGGGTGCGTCTCCACTGACGTGGAGCGGAGTGGAGAGGAGCCGAATTGACCATTCACCAGACTCGAAATCAGATTTCGAAACACCGTTGTCCCTCAGACCACCAAGTCAGCCATTCAAAATGAGCAATTTGTCCCATGTGACCAATGCTGGGAACTCGAAATAACTATGACATTTTCATACTTGCCAGGCGAACCAAACACTTTTGTATGAAAACTAGCAGTGCCCGCGACTTAGTTCTCGTACATTTTATGTTATGTTTGTATGGGGGCCACGTCTTATCATGACAGGAGAAAAGAAAATAAGTAGCCTATCCTGTGTCCTGTACACCTAAATGAATATCTACCAAGTTTCATAAAATTCGGTTAAGAGTTATAGACGAACATACATCACATACATACATACATACATATACTGCCGTCATATGGAAAAAGGACGTTTCTACACAAACTCGCAAATGGAGAAAAAAAATAATATGTGTTATTAAATTTAAAAAATTCGCTGCGCCAAGGAATTTAGACTGTGATGTATTTTTATACATGAAAAATGTGTAAGAGGGTTCGATCTATAGGTATGTATATGAAATATAATATTCATTGTATTTTATATAGTAAATAAACCGGATTTTCTTTTTCTTCTTAGTAAAAAAATATCAAGAATTACGCGAATACTTTAATGAAAATACGTTTATGGCTAGATACTTCTTTTCAACTTCTTATTGTATGAGACGTCTTTTCTACTCAGTAAAGATGTAAAAATAGGGTCTAGAGAAGTAAATAACAAGGACGGTTTTAGCCATTAGCTGCTTTTAAACTTAGTATGAAACCTAATTATCTATAACATTTAGAATATATATTCCAGTTATGGCTGTTTGCATAGTTTTTGATTTTTAATAACCAACCACTCCATCGCAGTTTTAGATAAATTCTAACACGTTAACCAAATGTATGGTATATACACAGTACAAAGTAAATTGTCCTTATCTTTAAAATAATGTCTGTCTGTTTATATTTAAAATATAATCTCAAATGCTGCCTATTTATTCCTATTTCAAAGCTTGTACGCAGTACTGCAGGTCATTAGTTTCAATAAAATGTAAACTACGAGATCAATATTATTTATTTAGAAAAATACAGTTTTACAAACTTCTTTCAACATAACATTACTAACTTCTTATATAACAATTATTATTAATAAAAATTTTGATCTTTTCTAAACTTTCGGCGGAGACTCTTGAACTGATGAAGATTCGACGCGAGATGCCAGAGGGAGCTTCATCGGATACCCACCGTCTCAACAAAAAAATCCGCAAGTCGGTGAGACGTGACCTCCGAAGCTGCAATACGAATCTCATAAGAGAGGCGATTGAGCAAAATCGGGGGTCAAAAGTCTTTGCTAAAAGACTGGGTAGGAGCCACCTGACGAAGCTCAAAACCTCGGAAGGCAAAACCGTCACATCAGTTCCGGAGATCCTCGCCAAAGTTGAAGACTTCTATCAGAAGCTGTACTCCTCGCATGCTCCAAAGCCTCCACCTGACGCGAACGACCCACGAGCCACATGACGCGCCACTTTACCGACGATCTCCCAGAAGTGGATGAAGACGAAATCGGGAGGGCTCTCAAACAGCTTCAGAATGGGAAGGCTCCCGGCGAAGACGGAATTACCTCAGAGCTTCTCAAAGCAGGAGGATCTCCAGTGCGGAAAAAGCTAAAGGAGCTATTTTAATCAGTCATAGCCACTGGGACTACCCCAAGGGCGTGGAGTGAAAGCGTGGTGGCTATGTTTTTCAAGAAAGGAGACAAAACCCTCCTCAAAAACCATAGACCAATCGCGCTCTTAAGCCACATCTATAAGCTGTTTTCGAGAGTTCTCTTGAATCGTCTTGCCGCAAGATTTAACGCCTTCCAGCCACCGGAACAGGCTGGGTTTCGAAAAGGCTTTAGCACCGTAGACCACATTCACACAGTAAGACAGATTATACAGAAGTCGCAGGAGTATAATCAGCCGCTGTGCCTAGCATTTGTGGACAGAAAGCCTTCAACTCCGTAGAAACATGGGCTGTTCTGGAATCCTTGCAGCGATGCCAAGTCGATTGGAGATATGTGGAGGTACTGAGAAGTTTATACAGATCAGCGTCGATGTCCGTCCAAGTACAGAACCACAAGAAGAAACCCATCCAGTTGCTCAGAGGGCTGAGACAGGGAGATGTCATCTCTCCGAAACTGTTCTCCAACGCACTGGAAGATGTCTTCAAAACTCTGGATTGGAACGGGCTGGGCATCAACATCAATGGCGTATATCTCAGTCACCTTCGCTTTGCCGACGACATAGTATTGATGGCACAATCGTTGCAGGATTTGCAGAAGATGCTGCACAGCCTTGAAGCTGCTTCAATGTCAGTCGGTCTCCGGATGAACTTGGACAAGACCAAGGTCATGTTCAAAGACTTTATCACGCAGGAGCCGATCTTGATCAATGGTAATGCGCTCGAAGTTGTCCAAGAATATGTCTACCTCGGGCAGACATTGCAGCTAGGTAGAGACAACTTCGAGCGCGAAATCACAAGAAGAGTGCAGCTGGGCTGGGCAGCATTTGGGAAGCTACGTCATATCTTCTCGTCGACACTACCGCAGTGCCTAAAGAGAAGGGTGTTCAATCTGTGCGTCCTACCCGTCATGACATATGGAGCCGAGACGTGGAACATGACAGTCAGGCTGGCCCACCGACTACATGTCGCTCAGCGAGCTATGGAAAGATCTATGCTCGGTATTTCGTTGCGGGAAAAAATCCGTAACGAAATCATCCGGCATAGGACCAAAGTTTTAGACATTGTCCAGAAGTGTAGCAAGCTGAAGTGGCAGTGCGATGGAGTAGACGGGTTCTCGAATGGATACCACGTCTCGGCAAACGTAGTGTTGGAAGCCCCCCTGCCAGATGGACCGATGACCTGAGGAGGGTCGCTGGTAGTGGCTGGATAAGGAAAGCGGGAGATCGTGCAGTGTGGCGTGCCCTTGGGGAGGCCTACGTCCAGCAGTGGACTGCAATAGGCTGATTGATGATTGATGAAACAAACAAACAAACTCTTTAGCTTTATAATATAAGTATACATTTAGAACTCCTTCTTTATACCTATACATCTATTTTTACTTAATTAAACAATATACATAAAATATATTATCGATCAATACATAAATTTAATGATATTTTCACGTATTTCAGCCTTATTTCGAAGACATAAACCGCTTACCCAAACAATTTTTGAATAACCGCATGAAATAATTTCGAGCTAACTTACCATATTGCTGCAAATTTTACACGGAGCGTGCGCGCGTCTGTCTCTTCGACTGCCGGGACGCAACTGATTGAACCGGCAGCCTGCCGCGATCCCCACTTCATCCCCCACATCTAGCGATACTACATAAAAAAGACGCTACTGCCACTTGCGTCTAGCTAATAGTGTGTAATGCTAAGATGAAGGGGCACATCTCCGCAGAACCATCTTTTCTTATTATTAAGATGTAGAAACTCCTTTTCATTTTATGAAACCATACGTATTTTCATGGACCTAAGAATAATATGGACCGGGCGTGAGGAACGTCAAAGTGAAGCAAACTTTGGTTACATGTGTGCAGTATAGGGTGACCATTGTCATCAAAAATTACCCAATAATTAGAGTAAATAAATTGTGAGTGGTACTGATGCCTAGTAGCACTAATATTATTTATATTTTTTTACAAAACGTAACATATGTATCAGAGAAGTATAATGAATTTAGACATAATGATCCAGAAGATCAACTGTGAATCAATCTCATCTTTGAGCGACCTTAGACGTTTTGGGGAACTCGATAAAAGGAATAAAAGAACGAAATTATAGATAACATTTTTATTTTACTGTGTTAATAAATAACAATACATATAATTTTACTTACAGAAAAACAAACCCTCGAGGCCTTATATTGGTGGTAAATTTTTCGAATTGTGTGTCATCAATAAATCAACAATATCAAATTCAGAAATTGTTCAACGTTAAAATCTTTTATTCTGACGTCGACAAATGAGAATAAAATACTTTCACATTTACATATAAGTATAAAATATAAACATTGAATATCTCTATCTATAAAAAAACCGCATCAAAGTCCTTTGTGTAGTTTTAAAAATCTAAGCATACATAGGGACAGACGGACACAGCGGGAAGCGACTTTGTTTTATACTATGATCCCGAAATTGACGCCACTTTTGTGATCTATACGCCAAAATACCTCGAAAATATCACCCCTGTTTTGCATCCCATAGGTGTTGTTTGTGATGCACCCAAAAATAACTTAAAAGCGACAGTTAAGTCATATTTTCAAAAATTGTGACAGTCATCTTGAATCCCAACACAAAATTGACGTCAGTTTAACCCCGAAATACTCCGAAAACGTCACCCAAGTCGAATTTCCATAAATAATGGTGATGGCCATCTTGAAAACTGAAAATGACTCAATTTTTGTTGATATCCCTAAAAAATCCAAAAACGCCACTAAAGTTGACTTTAAATGAAAAGTAATGTCAGCCATCTTGGATTCCAAAATCATCTCACTTCATACATTTATCATCAACACATACATCGATTTTCCAAATTTAGTTCATAAATGATGGAGTTATGATGTAAAAATATGCAAAATGAAATACAACTGGAACTGCTCCTTTTTTTCAAGTCGAGTAAAAGTATTAATAAGAAACATACCTTTTCTGGGCACGCGAACTTAATCAAACGGCGATATGCTCCTTTTGTCATATAAAAATTGCTATTTTTAAAATGTTCGGAACAAACAAATGAATAATTTGATGGTACCCATGATGCATCCTTTCTATTTCTTCTAATAATATCGATCCATTTTTTTTTCAAATAAGCATCACGAATGGGGAACTTTAAAAAAAACAAAATAAAATTTTATATTAAATATAAACAACAGGAATCTTGAAATCATATTCTGGCAACACCGACAGTCCGACTTAGCGCTGCGCTGTCACCGGGTCATTGACTTTTGCGGCGCAAAGAAAATTACAAAATCATATTAGTTTAATTTAAAATTGGAGTTGAAACGTGTGTTTAGGTTACCAACCAATTCGTACATATACGAGTAACTGTGGTGTTGTGTGTGTAAATAGTATAATGAAACCAAGAAAATATGCGATTGAGTGAAATACTTACATAGTCTCGAAAACAACAAGAAGTTTGTACTTACCTATGATACGTGATACCGTCGGACTTTTTGTGTAGAGTTTACTATAATTTTTACACTCTTTTACCACACAGCTCGGCATTATTTTATGTTTTTATGCTTATTTTCAACGAGTTTCAAAAGGCACACCAACTTCGCGGTAAGTACAAGTTTGTCATTTCGTGAGTTTGACATTTCCACCGGGGAAAACCTGCATCCATTTGAGTGCCGATGTGTGCGTGAGTTTCGTGTCACGACACGTCTGCATACATTGTGATTTGCTTCACTGCCACATTCTCAAGGTCCTATCCTGATTATTCTTAGATCCATGACGTATTTTATAAGTTAATAAGACAGTACTACTTAAATATGACTTTTCATTTTAGTATACATCAGAAATGTCTATTCAAATTAGTAATACAAGCGATATATCGCACATGCGTCGTATTTTATAGTAAGGTTTAATGGGTAGCGTTTGTTTTCAGTAAACTTTAAAAATATTAGTAGATGCGTCTTTTTTTACTGATTCCGAATATGTATGTAACTCAATTTTGGAAAAAATGTCAGATGCGTCTTTTTTCCGTATGACGGCAGTATACATACACACAGATAAAAATTCTAACAATCCTCAATTTAGTTTCAGTATCATGTATAGAGCTTATAAACACGATATCTCTGAAAACAAAGTAACTTACTCCGTGGAGTAAGTTACTTTATTTTGTGTAATGGTTGGCTAATGACCAACCCTTGCCAATTTATTATTAGTAGTATTGATGTCGGTTTTTTCCAAGTCCAAATACCGTGAGCTTTGATTCCAATTAATTTTAATTTAAATAACGATATAATTATATGACATATTCTCGATTGGTGTATATGTGCAGAACTCGCGGCTTCCCTCATGTTAGTGTCGATCCCGCGGGAACAGTACTCTTTTCCGAGATCATCATCATTTCGTCTAGGTGTCACGATCAATCGGCCATGCACACCCTGGTGCCAGAGTTCTTCAGAACCGCCTCTCGGCCTCTGACGTTAATTCCTTTAACGACTACCAGATGGCAGCCAGGGCCAACGGCTTCCGCAGCACAGAATCATCTTTATTATCAGACAATCAGGTGATTCAAGCCTGCAATGTCCTAACATAACTGGAAACGACTAAACAAAGTATGCTTCCCGTGGGAATCGAACCTACGACCCCCGGGTCAACAGGCAAACGCCTTAACCACTGGACCACAGAAGCAGTTTTCCGGGATGAATGGTAGTCTATGTGTTAATCTAGGTAACCTATCTGTGTGCAAAATTTCGTCAAGATACGTTCAGCCGTTTTGACGTGAAAGAGTAACAAACATCCATACATCTATACATCCATACACACTCAAAAACTTTCGCGTTTTTAATAATAGTAAGGATAGTAAGGGTTATTGTCAGTTATTGATAATTTAATTAGAATTTGTCTTAGTGCGAAGATATTGATGAACAATTTCCATTGTTTTAAATATTCATATGCAGATGTCGAGCGTTCATTGACTCGCCGAACGTAATTAAATAATTATCTCTCCTTTAGCATAATGTGATACGGCTTATGATAATGAATATTCACGAAAATTTACATTGTGGGGTCACCTTGTTAGCGAAGTGTCGGTGGTATTTATTTGTTCAAGAGTTGCATAAGCAACAAGTGTGTTAATAATGAAATATGTACTATGGGAAGTGTTTTTCTTGTATTTGAGAAGTATAAATAAAAATTGTTAGACTATATAAAACTGAATACCTAGTACCTATACTAGTACCTGACTGCACGCACGTACAAGGGTCACGTTTCGTGTGCAAGAGAGAGCGCGGAACAAGCGATAGAGAGGCACGATCGGCCTAAGCATTCAGCTTGTGGCGCATCTATCTCTTTCCACCGTTATCTATCACGTATAATTATCGTCCGTAAGTCGAGTTTATAGACAACCTTTTTTTTTATTCCGTTTTTCACCCACGCGCCCACCGACGTGTTCACGTGGCTTTTAGGACTCACAGACCTAGGCTTCGACTACCCCGAAAGGGAAAAAGACGTGATCATCTTCATCATTTCGAGGTGTCACGGTCAATCGACCATGCACACCCTGGTGTCAGAGTTCTTGGGAACCGCCTCTCGGCCTCTGACGTGATTCCTTTAACGACTACCAGGTGGCAGCCGGGACCAACGGCTTAACGTGCCTTCCGAAGCACGGAATCATCTTTATTATCAGACAATCAGGTGACTCAAGCCTGCAATGTCCTAACCAAACTGGAAACAACTTATGATAGTATGCTTTCCGTGCAAGGAGAATATTCCCGTGGGAATCGAACCCACGACCCCCGGGTCTACAGGCAAACGCCTTATCCATTGAACCATGGAGGCAGTTAAAGACTTTTTCCACAAGTATAATTATTTATTTTATTATGCAGCTTGCCCGACTAAATGTGGGGAGAGCGGGTGTATGAGCGACAAAACGTGCTGTCATCACACGTGCCTCGGCGGTTGCAGCGGCCCTACGGCGGCGGATTGCTTCGCCTGCAAAAACTATTCGCTTGGGTACGGGAACAAGCGAACCTGCGTGACTAACTGCCCGTCTAAAACATACAAGGTAAATGGATCACTAATTTTGTATTTATTCTCTCGATGGGACGATGATATCAGAAAAGTCGCTGGCTCAAACTGGTGGCAAATAGCGCAGTATAGAGATAAGTTGACATATTTGGAGGAGGCCTTTACCCAACCTGGGGACCTAGCTGCATAATGCTTATTAATAGGATAACTAGAAATAAGACAATTAGTATTAAGTCATTTAACATTAAAAGAAATAGATATTTTAGTATCTATTTCTAGCAATCAGTAAGTAACTAATTAATTTAGAAAATAAGATGAAAAATGTATAGTATGGTCAAATAAAGGCCTTTTTACTTTTATTTAATTTATTTTATACACGGTGATATTTATATCGTTCTGGACCCTTAAAGGGGTGATTCAGCCCGTCGATATGAACAACTTTTTCTATGGGATCAATGCTGGGAACTCGAAAAAAAAATAGGCAGTTCCATACACAAAAAATCGGCCGCCCGTTCAATTTGTATGGTAACGAAAATAAACATTCACACACAAACACAACAACACACAACATAACACAACATCCCAGAATGGTCCCACAGGAAAAGTTGTTTATACCAACGGGCTGAATCATCCCTTTAAGGGTCCAGAACGATCAAAATTTCACTGTGTATATTTAAATATGCTGGTAAGTATGCTTCTATGCTGGTCTGGGAGTAAAGAAAAAACTTAGAATGTGCCAGCTGCTTCTCTTCCCGTGCAGATCGTAAAAGCCGATCGAGGGAATGGGCGCAAATCTAAGGAATTATGTTAGTAAACGATGGAGCAGGCAACCTATCACTATTTTGATTGCGTTTTATAGCTACATGCCCCAACACGCTAATCGTGGCCTTTGAGGTCTTACGGCCTCACGCTCTGTCTACCCCGTAAGGGACAAAGACGTGATAATATGTATGTATATTTTTAACTTTAGCAAATGTAGTGCTACAGCAATAGCCTATTTAGACCAACAGTGCCAAAAATGTTTTACATAATAAAACCAGTTTTTCCAGTTCAATATTGTATGTTGGTACAGAACCCTTGGTGTGCGATCCCAACACGCACATGGCCTGTTTTATTATTACTATTAAATATTTCCGGCTTGTATGCACCATCTAATACTGAATGTTTGTTACAGTTAAAGGCTCGCTGCGTCACCGAGGACGAATGCCGCTCCATGCCGCCAACTGCGATCGACATTGACGGCCCCCTTTCAACCAACCTGAAGACGTATAAGATTTACAATAATGAGTCCTGCATCTTAGTCTGCCCCAGCGGTTATATGGAGGTAGGCCCATATTTTTTTTCACATTTAGTGATGTCTATGTATGTTAGGTACTCTTCCATGCTGGTCTGGGAGAAAAGAAAAAACGTAGAATGTACCAGCTGCTTCTCTTCCCGCGCAGATCGTAAGCCGATCGAGGGAATGAGTAAATCTGAGGAATCATGTTAATACGCGATGCGGCTAGCAACCCATCACTATTTTGATTCTGTTTACCGCCTAATTCCCACCAACATGCTAAACGTGGCCTTCAGGTCGTATAGACCTAGGCTCAGTCCACCCCGCAAGGGAAAAAGACGTGATACTATGTATGTATGTATGTACATCTCGGTATTTTAAGGTCTTACAATCGACGACCTCTTGGTAGGCCAGAAAGGCTTTGGTAGGCGACAGGCATGAGTGGAGATCCCGGGTTTTGATCCCTGACAGATGGCCGTCTAGATGAAAAATGATATTTTTCAGATTGACCTGGGTCTTTTTTTTTCCTTTTGAGGACTATAAGTGTAATTTTTATTTAAAAGGAACTTGGACGTTTATCTTTATATGTATTTGTAATAAATATAGTATCGTTGAGTTAGTATCCCATAACACAAGTTCGATGCTTTGGGGCTACCTCAATCTGAGTGATGTTTTGTATATGTATTTATTAACCGACTTCAAAAAAGAAGGATGTTTTTAAATTCGACCATATAATATTCAACAAGCGATACGGAGGCACGATCGGCCTAAGCGTTCGGTTTGTGACGCATCTATCTCTCCTCCACCATTATCACGTAAAATTATCATACATAAACCAACTTTACAGACAAGAATTTTTTTTATTTATCAGGGAGGTGACGAGAAAAACGCGAGTTGCGTGCCATGTCCGGGGTCAGGCTGCCGGCACAACTGCAGCGGTGGCAAGATAGACTCCATCGCGGCCGCCGAGCAGTTCCGCGGCTGCACGCACGTGCGCGGGAAACTTGAGATCGCACTGCGGGCCAGCGGCGGTGAGTGCGCAAATTTCGCCCCATAAGGCAAAAGATGAGAGTTGCTGCTCTCCAAAGGCTTGCCATTGATTCTTAGATTGGCCCTTCAGGCTTGCATGCACGTATACGCGGCCCATCAGGCAATATGAGAGTTTGCTGTCTCTCCAAGCCTTGCGCACACAGGCAACGCCCAAAGCCGAGGTCCGTCCCTCCTGGGGGCCCTTTGTGATGTTGTCTGTAAAGGTTGAGGGCACTCTGCCCTCGCCTCAAACGCCCGGTGAAGAAGCGAAAGCTCACTTGGAGCTAGCTACATAAAAAAAAGAGTGCACAAACGTTGTCGGCCAACTACTAGTGTGAATCTCACTTTAGGGCGCCATAAACTATTCATTATTTATCTACAAAAAACGTTAAAAAAACACGTATATTGTATGTCCCCCTTAACTTTTAATTTTACTTTCTTTTTATTATTTGTATGAAAAGTGACCGTTAAGATCATCCATGGAGAAATATTTAAAGGTGTGTTGTTGACTTGCTCAAACCGAGACTTCTAAGGAACTTCCAAATATCTGCCGGAGAGGAGTTAGAAACATTAGCATAAATATAGCGCCGTTTAGCTGCTCTCACCATTTAAATATTCCTTTTTTTATTTGTTTCTTCACATATCTACATTTTGACAATAAAATATTTTTCTTCTGTACTTTATATGTCCCACAAAGGTTTGATATACTTAGAGACTAACTATTGCGGTTTAATAAGGACGAACGGTCAGCGGAGGCTTATAAGGTCCTGTTTTTATCCCAGAGGTAAGGAACCCTAAAAATAGGTGTACAGGCCGTATTTTGGAAAATTTTATATTTGATTTTGACCAATGACCAACAGTTAGATTTAGCTGTTATAGCAAAAATTGTGTAGGGTATCAAAGCGGTCGGATGACGTGTCAACTAGAGAAGTAAGTGTATGCACGTATGCGAGATTACGAGATAGAGTTGCGAATTGACCTTGTTTCGCGATTTCTGACAAGGTCTGTGCATTCCGTTCCACCTCGCGACTGGTTGAGGCCGTCGTTGCTAATCGTGGTCAAGTGTAAGGTCGTGACATTGGGGCCAAAACGCATTCACGCCAAGATGTATCCCTGTAGAATGTTTCGTGTAGTAGATACAGTAAACATGTAGTGTAGTAAATAAAATTAAATAAAATGTTATTCTTTGGATATCATGTATCTCTGAACATCATATTTTTTTTTAATATTTGCAAAATTGATTTATTATTTCGCTAAAACATAATAACTATATTTACACCGCCGGGCTTAAGCCACGTGGGGTAAGCCCAAACGTAGTAGATTGTGACGTAAGAGTCTAAGATAATAATATATTTAAAAAAAAGTATAAATAAATAAATACTTTTTGATCAGGGCAGTATTTTGAATTCAGAACAGAACGAAGGAATATAGCTAAAGTAGACTCCTGTCCTGAGTGAAGCGAGGGATTCAAAAGTAATAAGTTAGCCCCGAGAAGACATATTCCGTTTCTCATCTGCCTCTATGAGAAAACAATATATGTAATTACATTACGACGCCCCCGTCAGAACGTAACTACAAATATTGTTTTTCTTTAAAAAAATTGTAAACGCGGGACTTTTTTATATTGATTTAATAGTGATTTTAGAACATTTTGAACAACACGTTGAATAGGTAGGAAATTTCAATTAACTCCCGGGTAATTTCGATTTGACATTAGCTATTTATGATGATTATCATTAACTTATTTAGTTGTGGTAGACCCACGCTACCGGCAAACTTCATTTTTGCTGAACGGGCCGGCTCGTCCGGGGAAGTTGCACACTCTCACAGAAAATCGACGATTGAGTAGAAGCTTTACCGCTTCTATGCTTCGTTTTGTGAGTGAATGAGCCAGATGCCCATCCTCCCCCCTTCTGCCATTTCCCCCATTTCCCCCCTATGTCCTCCCCCAACTCCTTAAAAGGCCAACAAAACTTCTGTCACATCCTAGTGTTGCAGTTGTCCATGGCATGGATCGTTTACCATCAGGTGACTCCCTTGCTCGTTTCCGTCCTATAACATAAAAAAATACTTATTTTTTTTTGTCATTGGTTTCTCAGGCAACACAATGTCAATACTGGAGTCGTCGCTAGGTGAGATCCGTGAGGTTGAGGGCTGCTTGCAGGTGACCAGGTCTTACATGTTGGTGTCGCTGATGTTTCTGAAGAACCTGCGGCATATACGTGGCACAGGCTTGTTTGAATGCAAGTAAGTATTTAACATGTATTCCATCAAAATCCTGTCAATTAAATATTTAAATTATTTATTCCCAGCTTTCGCCCGCAGCTTCGCTCCTGTCAACGTCGGGATGAAAGGTAGCCTCCTTCTCAGTACTCCATAGACTTGTATGCAAATTTCATGATGATTGGTTCAGTAGTTACGGCATAATTGCGTAACAAACAAACAAACTCACTTTCGCATTTATAATATCAGTAAGGATATGGATTGTTGTTCGGGATATGCCTTTTATTATTCATTATAATTTTGATTTTATAGGGCAATAGATATACACTTTCTGAAAAATTTAAAGTCTACCTATTACAGTAATAGATACAGCCCTGTGACTGTCATAGACGCACGGACGGACATCGAAGGCTTAATAATAGGGTTTCTTTAAGCACTCTTTTGGTACGAAACCCTAAAAAGAATTCAGAAAACCCTCGTTGCTAACAAATTTATACTTTAAAATATCCTATCGATAGAATCCCATATGACACGAAGCTATATTGTTCCAGAGGGCAAGTGCTGAACATTTTCAACAACCCAAACCTTGAGTTGCTGTGGGACTTCGATACGTACGGCTCCATCAACATCACCGGCGGCTCCCTCTACGTGCACCTCAACCCCAAGCTGTGCTACGACCGCATCCTGCCGCTCCAAAACATGACCAGCAACCCGCGGTCGCAGTTCACGGAGATCGAGGTCTCTGAGGACAACAACGGGGACCAGGCTTCATGTTAGTACGGTATCTTTCGGTTTTATTATTTAACCCATCAAACATAGACATATGAGTTTTATTTCAATAGACTCAGTATCGCAGTTCAGTCCATCTTACATCTTTATTTTGCCTGGCTGAGTCTAAACAAAGGTAGCCTATAATCGCTAAGGTAAAAAAATCGGGTAAAGTTAAGTTAGGAGATACCCATATATACCAATCTTTTATTCTAATATAGGATGGCAAACGAGGAAGTGAGTCACCTGATGGTATCACCACTTCCCATGGACAACTGCTCTCTCACTCACTGAACGAAGCGCAGAAGCTCTATAGTTTCTGCTCAAACGTAGATTTTTTGTGAGATTGTGATACTTCCCCGGACGAGCCGGTCCATTTTCATCCATTCATGCTACTATCAAAAATTAACTAGCCTAGCCAGTAGCGTGGCTCTACCAAGGATAAAGATCTTTTTTATTTGTATTCAATACTAACTTACATTCCCTGTACGAACTATCGTACATATCATATTTTAAGTAGATCAGGCAGATGTCAACTCAACCGTTTATGCGCGGCCATTAATATCATTTTCAAGCAATAAATCAATTTTAGTACTAAACCTGGATGGTATTATCCATCTCTTCCCCCACACCATCAAAGAGCAATCAGCTCACCTTATCAAGTGTAGGAGTAGATCAGCCCCTACATGTCTCAACTAAGAGTGTTATGATTATGTATTACGCAGGTCATCAAGAGCAGTTGCATCTGACGGTGCATGAGAACGGAATACGGGTCATACTAACTTGGGACGCGTACTGCGTGGACGACACGAGGAAACTGCTGGGCTACTCGGTGTACTACATCGTGGCTGAGAAGAATGTCACTCTGTACGGACAGAGGGACGCCTGCTCAGATACGTAAGTGTGAATTTCAGTCGCGTGCTCTCCGTATAGCCTAAAGAACAGTGCATACCCTGCACTATAGCGTAACTATAAATAGAACTTAGTTTATGAAAAAAAAATGATTGTAGGTGTCACGGTCACAGACCTGGTGTCAGAGTTCTTCGGAACCGCCTCTCGGCCTCTGACGTGATTCCTTTAACGACTACCAGATGGCAGCCGGGACCACCGGCTTAACGTGCCTTCCGAAGCACGGAATCATCTTTATTATCAGACAGTCAGGTGTCAGATTGACGGTAAAGTCGGATTACGGACGATAATTTTACGTGATAACGGTGGAAGAGCCGTCACAAGCCGAACGCTTAGACCGATCGTACCTCTCTATCGCTTCTTCTGCGCTCCCGCTTGCATACGGAACGTGACACCTTTTCGTGCGTGCAGCCGGAGTTCATCGATTTATAATAATAATTCATTTATTGCTCACCATAATCAACATACATTAAGGTTACATATTTTAAATGATGTGATAACATGCCGATTACGGCAGATTGACACCCGAACTAGGATAAATCCTGTGTCTCAGGCTATCAATCTTCCGCCCCCATTAGTGTTGTACATTAATACAAACAAGTTTTATAAAAGCTCAAAAGAAACTAAATTAGGAAATAAAAAATAAAAAACTTTTTTGATAAGTAATTAGACTTTTGGTCATTATATGTCTATGAGTTTATTAAAATATAATGCATTGTTAGTCAATATATGAGATATACAAATGAAATAAACAAATAGAAAATCTAAGGAAAATTGGGGACAATCACAGAAGATTTTAGATATCAACCTTAAGGATATTTTCCGTGTCATCGTATGATAAGGCTTTGAGTCTTTCATTTAGCGTAGATTTTAAAGTGGCCCTGTTCATTTTATAGATTCGCTGTAAATCGTTAAAATGCCTGTAGAGGAATGGCGCGGAATAGCAAATTTGACGACGTGCAAGGGTACTTTTAAAATTTGGTACAATTCAATTCAATTCAATTCAATTTATTCATAAACAATAATACATTGCATTCGAATATCAACAGGTCACTAAAATACATTACAAAAACAAAATTCATTTTACATGCATTTTTACGCTGTTAAATTTTAATTCATAAAAAAAAAAAATTGTTTAAAGTAAAAAGAGCAGTTCAGGAAATACTAACTCTCAGCTCACGAATTATTACGTCATTTTAAATTTTCTTCATACACAAATGTCAAATTTCAATCGCAATTTCAATGTCAATATTATATAAACAATAATCTGCATCCATTTAATTAGAATTCATCAATACTATAGCAGCACTTCTCCAGAAGCAATGTTCTTAAATTTCTTTTAAATTGGTGTACGAGGTCGCCTTTTGTGTTGCGGTATAGTCGCGATATCAATATTTTTATGATGACGTAAAACTGCTTTAAGTATGAATAATTGTCTAACAGTAAGCAGGCCTGAGGTTTGGTAAAGTGTATTGGTGGAATATCTTCTGGGTTTTCGTAGCATTACCTTTATAACAGCTCGTTGTGCCCTTTCTATTACCAAAATATGAGTTGTAGCAGCACCACCCCAGACCGGAATACAGTAGGTTAGACGTTTAGTATAAGACGTTATCACGTCAAAAATAACTAGTAGGCGTGTGTTTTATGTAAGATCAGTTTGCCAAGCGCTCCTGAGGCTCGTATATAATAGTCTTGATTTTTTTTCAATCCATAGAGAGACACACTTTCCTAAGACACAGGGCCTAAGACGAATGGAATCGATATCTAAACCATAATCATAATTTTATCAGGTGGAACGTAATAGACAGAACAAAGGATGAAGTGCGCAGTAGGAACGTGACGGAGGACCCGAAGGACCTAATCATGACGGACCCTTGTCCTATGCAGCCCTCGTTCGCCATGCTGCCCGACCTCAAGCCCTTTACTCGCTACGCGGCTTACGTGAAGGCCTACACCACGCAGCAGGACCGGCGCGGCGCACAGAGCTCCATCATCTACTTCAAGACCTTGCCTGGCCGTAAGTCTCCTTGGAAACATTACAAATACATTTGTATATAAAGTCGGTTTACGGACTATATTTTTACGTGATAACGATGGAAGAGAGATAGATGCGTCACAAGTCGAACGCTTAGGCCGATCGTGCCTCTCTATTCGCGCTCTGGCTTGCACACGGAACGTAACACTTTTTCGTGTGTGCAGCCGGCGTTCACCGATTTATAAGACGTTATCACGTAAAATTATCAAGTTTTTCGAGATAAAGCATCACGTGATAATTGATTTTGATCTAAGAAAGCCACTAGTGGCCAACTTTGTACGTGTGACGCCACAAAGCTTATGAAGTTGTCACACGCTGTCACACTTCGTTGACTCTCTATTTTTATATATTTTATTTACTGTATGTATATATTTAGTATATATTTAGACTAGCTCCGTGGCGCAGCGGTCAACACGCCAGCCTGCGACACGGTCAAAGTCAAAGTCAAGTCAAAGTCAAAGATTTTTATTCAAAATTGGATACATGTATCTCTTTTTGAACGTCATATTTTTATTTCTTATATATATATTTTTTTTTTTTTTTTTTTATATATGCAAAATTGAAATACTACTAGCGTTTCGGAACGACCACTGGTGAGAAGAATACGCCGAAAGAAACTCAATCCAGCCTTGGTCCCTACGTGCCTGAAGGGCTCTGAATACATTGTTAACATTAAATACAATTTTTCATACTATAGATTAATTTTAACATTTAATAATTGTTAACATTAAATAAATTTATATAAATTTCCACGCATTTTTATCAGTAATATAATCATCAATGCAGTAATAAGCCTTTTTTATTAACTGGTTTTTTACAATCGTTTTGAACTTAAGTAAAGGCAGACCTAATATTTCTGCAGGAATTTTATTATAGAAGCGTACTCCTAAACCCAAAAATGAATTCATAGTTTTCTGCAATCGCAATACTGGTGTAGCTAATTTATTTTTATTTCTCGTGTTTCGGTCATGGATATCACTATTTTTCTTATATAAATCAAGATTATAGCGCACAAACATAATATTCGCAAATATGTACTGAGAAGATAAAGTTAAAATATTTATATCTTTAAACAATTCTCTAAGAGATTCTCTAGCACCAAGTTTATATATAGATCTAATAGCGCGCTTCTGCAGGACAAATATGGTGTTTACTTCTGCAGCGTTACCCCATAGTAAAATCGCATAAGACATAACACTATGAAAGTAACTGAAATATACCAAACGCGCAGTATCAACATCAGTCAGTTGTCTAATTCTCCTGACAGCATAAGCTGCAGAACTAAGTTTACCCGCTAACGTAGTAATATGGGCACCCCATTGAAGCCCGGCATCAAGAGTTATTCCAAGAAATGTTGTTTTATCAGTTAAATCTAGTGGTTCATTATCCATTACTATTTGTGTTGGAATTTTTGTAACATTTGGTAAGCAAAATTTAATACATTTCGTTTTCTTAGCGTTCAACAATAGATTGTTCGCTGTGAACCAATCCAACACTTGAGCTAAAGTACTATTAACCACGTCAAAAGAATTAGTTTGTCTATCAATTTTGAAGACAAGAGAAGTGTCATCGGCAAATAGTACAGCCTTACATGTATTGACACAGTAAGGTAGGTCATTGATGTAAATGAGGAATAACAGAGGCCCTAGGATAGAGCCCTGGGGTACGCCCATCTTAACCGATGATCCGGAGGATTGTACCCTATCTAAACTAACTTTTTGAGTTCGGCCACTTAAATAAGATTCAAGTAAATCGCGAGATTTACCTTTTATTCCATAGTGCTCCAGCTTGGAGAGAAGGGTATTGTGGTCTACGCAATCAAAGGCTTTGGAAAGATCACAAAAAACACCAATAGCATTTTGTTTTCCCTCCCAAGCATCATATATGTATTTCAACAGAGCTACACCCGCGTCTGTAGTTGACCGACCCTTTGTAAATCCATACTGTTCACGATGGAAAAGGCTATTTATGTTAAAAAAAGCTAATAACTGATTAAAAATCATTTTTTCAAATATTTTACTAAGAGCTGGCAGAATAGAAATGGGACGGTAATTAGTGGGATCATTTTTATCGCCAGATTTGTACAAAGGAATGACTTTACTTAACTTCATCAAGTCAGGAAATGTCCCAGTATCTACACACTTATTAAATATAGAAGCTAAATATGGTGCAATTACTTCAATGATGTTACTAATGACAGCTACAGAGATATCCCACAAATCTCCAGTTTTCTTATTGTTCAAACTCTTAAATGTATCAATGATTATTTGAGGTGTTACATGTTGAAATATTAAATGATTGTTACATTCTGGTATACAGCTTGTTAATAGTTTTTTAGATTCCTCAGATGATGAACGTAAGGAGGCAGTAGTATTTACGGGAATGTTAGTAAAGAAATCTTCGAAATATTTTGCGACGTCTTCATTAGTACTGAGGATCTTATTATCTACTTTTAATTCTATTTTGTTGTCACGATTTTTAGTTTTCCCGGTTTCCATGTTAATAATTTTCCAAGTGGTCTTTATCTTATCATGAGAATCTAGAATAGCTTTTCTTGTATATAAAGATTTTGCGCACAGGCACGCCTTTTTAAAAACCTTAGAGTAAGTTCTAACATAATTAATAAATTCAGTATTTTTATTGTAAGCTTTCATAGCTAATAATTCGTATAACCTGTTTCTACTAACGTAAATACCAGTTGTAGCCCATTCACTAAATTTTTTACCGATGCGTTTAGTACATTTTTTAATTTTGAATGTATTGTTGAATTCCGATTCAATAATACCAAACATTTTATTATATAGAGCATCCGGATCATCTCTAGTTTCTTCAATTAGGGGCATTTTTTCAGATATTTTTTTCTTAAATACATTTATTTTAGCTTTGGTTATAGATCTAAAGGTTACTTTTGGTAAGTCTACTTCTACATCATTTATAAGTTTTACAAACTGACCGTAGTGATCCGAGGTTAGATTTTTAGTTATATATTTGTCAACAGCAGTGCAATTGCAGAAAACATTATCTATGCACGTTGCAGAATCTTCAGTAACTCTAGTTGGTTCCAAAAACAAATTAACCAAATCAAATGATTTAAAGACATTTAAAAATCGAACACTTTCAGTTGTTGTAACTAACAAATCAACATTAAAGTCACCGCACACTATAATATTTTTGCGACAACAACATAATTTTCTCAAGACATCTTCAATAACTGATTCTAAAGTATTATAATCTGATCTTGGGGGTCTGTATACACATACTATAATATAATTCCCTAGTTCGATACATGACAGCTCAACATTACAATCTACCGAAAGACTAACAATATCCTTACGTTCTTTACATTTTACGTCACTTCGAGTTAGAATTAAGCTACCGCCTTTCTCTTTAGTCTCTCGGGTGTAAGAGCTTGTCAATAAATAATTTTCTACATTGAACTGTTGCTGGTGCGAATGCATAAAATGTTCAGTCACACAAACTACATGCAAATCTTTACTGTTTATAAACAACTCTAATTCTAACAATTTGCTAGTCAGGCCTTGGACATTCTGATGAAAAATATTTAATTCTTTAGCCTCGACTGTTGTCTTATTAATTAGTTTAAATCAGACTGATGATTTTGTATTTTAGGTATATCATTAGTTGCAATACCTGTGTCAAATTTAAAATTATTTGCAGTTGTACTACATACAACAGAAGTTTGTAAATTAAAAGCTACTACTGTAGCTATTTGTCTTTTAAAATTAAAAGGAAGATACATAGTATCGTTAGTCAACTTAAATCTACTTATAAACTTATTTATATCTAAATAAAAAATAAAATCGCCATGACGATACGTCATGTTGTACATATGTACATTTAAATTGTGTATGTGCTCGTTTCTTTTCCTATCTAAAGATTCCGAATACGGAAAGGCACATATCATAAATTTACATTGTGTTCTTTCATTTATATTAATTAATTTGTCCATACTTTGTTTAATATTCCTTTTTGATACAGAGGAACTGTCACCACATAATATTAATATTGTACAGTTTTCATCAAGACTGTCACAAGTAATACTGTTTACCAGGTCTAAATAAGAAGCGCCGGGTGTACATGTGTTGTAGACAGAACAGTTATGGTTGAGGTGACTCAAAATTATGCTACTAAGACCTTGACCTAATTTATCAGAGTATATAAATAATTTGTTACAAAACCTTTTTTTATTAAAACTATTGTCTATCGTACCTATCCTTGTTTCTAAGTTACATTTACCAGTATCACATTCTCTAGACTCGGGAACAATGGCTATTACAGGTGACATTGTAATTGCCGTTTCAGGAGTACTATAGCACTGCTGTTTTTGTAAGAGAGCATCATACCGCTCTTTATTATAGTGAGCTTCAGCCACAAATTCTTTGGCCTCTAAAATATATTTACTTATATCTTTTTGGGACAATTCATACATTTTTGATAAATTATTTAAGGACTGTTGCAATTCCGAGACCTGTGACTGCAACTCATGAATCTCGGTGTCATATATACGGCTAGCCATATATAGGTCATCTTCACATGATCTAAGTTCCTTAGACAAACACAGTTTTTCCCTACTTAACTGCGCTAAAGATTTACATTTTTTTTGTTTAGATAATACTTTCTTAGTGCGTTTTATTATTCTATTAATTTTTACATACTTTTTAATTTTATTATGACTATTTAAAATAAAATACTGTGACTGTGGAGTACTCGCAGGTATTTCCATGACCGGTCCCGAGCCACACTCCATGAGTTCGCTGTACAAATGAAGCGTTTTGTTACATATTTCGGCATCTTTTTGATCTTGTATCTCTAATGCAGATTTTTGTGCATCGTATAAGCTTTGTTCTAACTCATTTATGCGACATAGGGCCCGTTCATGTACCATATGGCACTCGTTAGCTTGCTCTAAGCATTCTTTCAACCTAAGGTTTTCTTCCAACAATTCTGTACTGTTATTGTGAAGACTTATACATTCATTTTTTAATTGACTATGGCGATCATTTATTTTCTGAAATTCTTCTTCAGATTCCTCCCGTTCCAGTAACAGTTGTGCCTTATCCTCACGACACGCTTTAAGGTCAAACAGGGCTTGCCTCAGCTTCATGGTTAGGTCTTTGATAGTGGCCTTCCGTGTCATCATAGTGAATGAGGTGGTCAGTAACTGAAAATATATTTAATTATGTAAGTAAAGGTAAACTATACTTTAAGAACTCGGAGGGCAATTTTTTGTACTTAATAAGACAATTTTATTATATTATTGAGAATAACTACATAGATATTTAAAGCATAAATGAAATAAATTAGCTGTATTCTTGCTATAACTATTGTTTTATAGTCATCAACTCAGCTTTCACAAGCTTAGCGAGACCTCAAAAACAGAGTGAGTTTTATGTTATATTAAAGGGGTCAGTAAGTAGAAATTAGAGTTTTATTGTATATCAAAATATATAAAAAATTATGCAAAAGTTAAAAGTTAACTTCACCAATTTATATTTTTTTTTTTTGAAGTAAGTAGGTAGTTTACATTTCACAATCTGCCATAAAAGAAACAAAAGGGATACAGCAGATTTTGCGTTGCAGTGTATAAAGTATTATTTGTTACTGAATATATAAGCCTATAGCTGTAGTTTTAGGTCGTCATCACCGATTGCACTAGGTAAACGGTGCGAGATTCAAACTGAGCTTCGTAGGCAAAATATAGTTCACTGCTATTGCTACTTTAAAATTAAGTTTATACTGATTATTGTTTTTGAAGATACACTGCCTATCATGAAATTATGAAACAATATACTCTCCCGGTTTAAATTGATGATGATCCACGAATTTCCTTTGTTTGGTTTGACAGCTGAACAAATCCAACCGCCGGCGCCGATCTTCTAGTTTTTAACGTTGATTCACGTTACTATTTCACGATAACTTGTTGCTTCCATATAACTATTAATTAACCGGTGTGACCGGGTTCGATCCCCGGCCAGGTCAAGATGGAAAATGATCTTTTTCAGATTGGCCTGAGTCTTGGATGTGTATCTATATATGTATTTGTTATAAAATATAGTATCGTTGAGTTATTATCCCATAACACAAGTCTCGAACTTACTTTGGGGCTAGCTCAATCTGTGTGATTTGTCCGTATATATTTATTTTATTTATTATTATATTTATATATTTTTTGTTCATACTTATTTTTCTCAAATCAGTCGCATCACCCATTAATTTCGTCAATTTATTCCTTTCACCCAAAGATAGCCTGGAAGAGATTGCCTTGGCGATAAGCCCGCCTATGTGCTATTTTATTTATTATTTATTTTTCTTTAAAATCTAATGTATCTTTTTGGTGCAATAAAGAATTTTTACTTACTTTTACTTTACTCTCTCCCCTCCCTTTAACGTGTGACGTAATTTATGTATGGCCCCTTATCTTTAATGTCAGGTCCATCCCCTCCAATAAACCTGATCGTGGAGCACGAGGACGCGCACTCTGTGAGCATCAAGTGGTCGCCGCCAGTGCTACCCAACGGCGAGCTCGACGTGTACCACGTGGAGATCCAGGCCAACAGCTACAACGGGCCCAAGATCCTCGGCAGGGGCAATGCCTCGAAGGGCTCTAGCAGCAATTACTGCAACAATCGTATGTACCGTGCGATCGCATGTACTTGAACATTATCAGTCTTCTTTCTAAATATATATAACTCAAAGGTTACTGACTGCATTGTGATCTATCAACGCACAGCCCAAACCACTGGACGTATCGGACTGAATTTAGCATGCAGGTAGATGTTATGACGTAGACATCCGCTAAGAAAGGATTTTGATCTACTCTCCCATCGAGGGGATGAAAGTTTGTATGAAACTTAACGCGAGCGAAGCCGCGGGCAAAAGCTAGTCTTATTATAAACGCGGACTAACTTTAGGGCCTGGTTTAAACCATTATCTATCCAAAACAAAGTGACAATGACAGTTGACCTAACAACAAAGTGATAAGTAAGGACTTAATTTGGTTGGATAACGGTTTAAACCAGGTACAAATCAATCTTATTATAAAACTTGGACTACCTTTAGTACTTGGCTTAATTAAACCATTATTATGAACAAAATAAGTCAACACTAATTACTCCGACGTTTGGTCAACTGTCATTGTCAATTTGATTTGATCGGATAATGGTTTAAACCAGGTACTAAAGTTAGTCCTCGTTATATATAAAGGCTGAATCAGTCTTATTATAAAACGAGGCCTAACTTTAGTTCCTGGTTGACACTTATATAACACGTCGACCAAAATAAGACGACACTTTGAAGAACGGTCATGTGTCATTGTCAATTTCTCTTGAACGTCTTCAAAGTGTCGTCTTATTTTGGTCGACGTGGTATATAAGCTCTATTTTCATATTAATGTCTGAAATCTAGTCTCAACATAAAGTCTCTGAAATCGGAAGCCCTATTAGTTCCCTTTAAATGCTAGAATAAGTTTGACACGATCAGAATGAAATAATAATCTAACCCCATTTAAATAGCGAACGCGCTGGCGAACAACATCCGGGCCGGGTACGAGTTGTCCCCGCGCGCGCGGCCCGAGAAGCAGACAGGTGACGTGACCAAGAACAGCACATGTGCGTGCGACAAGGACGACAAGCCCGGCGTGCGCTTTAGCCGGCTGGCCGAGGAGGAGCGCATCGAGAACATCCAGTTCGAGAACGAGCTGCAGAACACGGTGCGCCACTGGGAATTGACACTTAGGTTGAAGCGATAAGGTTCATTTCTCGTAGGAATGTCCTTACTAACTTAATGCTTTAGCTGAAGGTGGACTATTTTGGGGAGGTTATTGAAATATTTTTAGCCTAGCAAAATAACACGAGGATTCGTTAGTAATGACCACAACCATTCATCAGTTTCTTACTGTAATATTCAGATGTCTTTCAATTTTGCTTTAAAATCCTAGTAGGGTAGATATATTTTTAACATTATACTATATGCTAAAAATATATATGCTGCTCTGGCCAAGTATGGCCCTAGTAGTACAGAGAGGGTCGTGCTCCTGTAGTGGAGACTAAAAAGGACCTGATGATGATTATATATGATCTTTATTTCCAGGTCATAAGGCTCATTTACATTAGTATTTGGAGATTTTGTAAATCCTTTGCCAGAATTTAATTGAGTGTACAGTATTCGACCTACTGAACGTCAGCTGAATGTTTTTTTTTTTTTCAATATTTGCAAGGATAATTTACAGTAATCCTTTGTAAATGAAGTAGGTATCCTTTTAACTTTAATTATTTCAAATTGAAATATGAAATATTCACGTTATTTACAGGTGTACATTAAAACATTCAAGAAAGCAAAAACTGCGAAGAGCAGACGAAGACGCTCCGTAGACAACACCTTGCAAAGCATGCTGGTCATCCTTAGCGAGAACAACAGTCCGCGGTACGGCTCCAAGTACTCCAACAGCACGGAGGGCGAAGGTAACCCCACACTATGTGTACGTCTGTAGGCTTTCACCCCCCATTATCATGACATTTACGCCAACTTACAGGCTGTCTTCTCTGTGCTTTCTCTTCGTCTTTGGCCTTGCTTGTCACCCCACAATCCTCATCACGCCCATCTCAACGTTCTCATTTCAGTCAAGTGCAGTCGCGCCGAAAACGTTTGCGTCATAAAGGACAATACTACAGGTTATAACATAGATATTTTTTCTGCCACGGGTAACTGGTTGCTGCATGCGTCGATTTCAAAGGTTTACTCGGTAGTCTCTAGATGAGTGAAGCGGTTCTGGCATGCTGTAATTGAAATACTAGTAGTTACTGCATGTTTTGTTTTTGTAGATTGTGTTTCGACCCTTTCAGATAACTTATTGTCATACTTGAATTGTTTTTAAATAGCATTACAGTGCTCGGTATATTGAAGAAGTACGCATGCTTGAAATGCGTATACCCTACGGGGTAATATGTGATGAGAGAATTCGACGCGGTGATTCGAAGTCACGGTGGTGTAATGGTATCACGCTTAGGGCGTTAACCTAAGGGACGTGGGTTCGAATCCTACCTGTAGCCGAGTTCTTTTTGATCACATATTTTCAATTTTAACTTATTGTAATTTGCATAAGTCATTAATAATATTCGGAGGTATACAAATTCAGCGTTGGCTTAGCGTTACGCGTTCGGCAAACGCTCAGTAAACAGAAGTCACCTTTTTATTACTTAAAGGAACCCGATTTTAATGAAAAGCATCGGTAACTAATTTGTTCTCAATCGCATAATATTTTCGCGCGTCATTTTAGTCAAATCAGTAGATTTACCTAATGAATTTTATAAAAAACAATCAATTTCGGTGTAACCTCCCGTTAGATACATTGTTATTTTCCCTATCTGAATGTCTGAATTCAAATGCATGTCACACTTATTTCCAGTAGAAATAGAGCAATTTGATGCAGTATTTATTATACAATAGAAAAACACAGTCAATAAGTCTTCCATGCTGGTTTGGAAGAAAAGCAAAATGTACAATGTACCAGCTGCTTCTCTTCCCGTGCAGATCGTCAAAGCCGATCGAGGGAATGGACAAATCTGACAAATCATATTAGTAGGCGGTACTAGCAACCCATCACTATTTTGATTCCATTTCCCACCTAACGCCCACTAACATCAAAGCCACGTTTAGGCTTTTAGGTCTTAATGACCTGGGCCCTGTCTACCTCGCAAGGGAAAAAGACGTGATACTATGTGTACAGTCAATAAGATGTCATTAAATAATTTAATCTGCCAATACCATATTTTTTATTGAGTAATCCAATAGACTATTTATGCTGCTATTCAACACCATCATCCTCATCAGGTCTTCGTAGTCTCCACTGCAAGAGCATGACCCTCTCTGTACTACCGCATATACCATACTTGGTCAGAGCAGACAGAGCTATTAAGCAGATACAAATAATGTGTCGAATAACTGTTATTCCCCGGCCCTTTTATGGTCAAAGAGAAAAATAAAACTTAACTTGCCTACAATTCTGCTGTAGCATCACAATGTAATACATACTTTGTAGAATACTGTATATTAAATTCTAGCATGCTTATAGTTTCAAGACATGCCAATGTTACGCAAGATAAGCTAAGCTGGTATTCAGCGCTGCAAATAATCGCAGCGCAAACTTGTATTTACGAGCAATAAGTATTATCTTACTAAATCATAGCGGCTGATCTCGTGTCAACTAGGCATTCAAAGGCCTATTATTTATTATTATTATGATTGGAGATATCTACATTCGTATCTAATGTATTGCGGGGCGTCCTTCTCGTCAGTGACTGAATTCAGTAAAGTGTGATCGTTTTTGAGGTTTAAGTTATTTTCATCACACATCAACCGTTTATCTATTTAGGGTCGGGCCACACCGGTCGAACGTTTAAATAGGCAAACCGTCGATCACCGTCGATCAGTGTGGCCCGACGCTTACGATTCCATTGTCAGACTTGAAAAAAAAAAGTGGTAAATTGATACTTTATTGACCTGTTTTTAAAGGGAAAGAAAATAAAGATTTGTAATGAAAAATAGTTGTTTATCACAGTAGAAAGTTGTTGATTTTTATAAGAAAGTTTAGAATTGTGACTCATAATAACTTGTGGCGGTCCTCTCAGGCTACGTGAAGTCCCAGTTCTACGAGCTGAACAGCAGGACTACGTCGCTGAAAGTGACGCATATGCGGCACTGCACGTGGTACACCGTCAACGTGTGGGCGTGTCGCAAGCGGGATCCCAACGAGAGCGACACGCATTTTGAGGAGTTGTGGTGCTCGGAGCGAGCGTACAACACTTTCCGCACACTGGCTCTAGGTAAATAATAGGCTAGTTTCTTGGGCAAAATAAAAATATTTTAATGATTCAAAAGTATTTAGATGATATCTGATAAAAATAAATGAATTATGAAGTATAATACCTAACAGTTAGAATCTAACTGTTAGTTATAATATGTGTCCAATATTTTTTAATTAACTAATAGTTAGAATCTAACTGTTAGTTAATCAAAAAATATTGGACACGTATTTTTTTTCCAGTCGATATTTAGGCTATTTCTTTGTCACTTTTACACACTTCTTATCAGCTTCACCTGTTTGCTTGTTTGTTACCGACTTCTTAGAACTCGATTTTGAACCACTTTAAACGGTCAGATTTTCATTTAATTTTAACTGTGTAAACATATCAAGGACCATGACAATATAATAATTTAGTAAGTTTATCTAATTATCCTGGTGATGATCGTCAGGATTAAATAATTAAGCAAGACAGATAACGTAAACGCCCGGTCTTTTGTTTGTTAATTTTGGAAATTCGATTATAACTTTACTGACAGCGTGTAAAGTTACCCTCGAATTTTTACGTCGTGTCTCAAAATCAAAAGTTAATAAGTATCAATATTTTGTCTTTAGCGGATGCTGACATCGTTAGTAACCTGCACGCGGAAATCCTACCTTCCAACAATACGGAATTGAACGTGACTTGGGTACCGCCGACAAACCCCAACGGATTCCTGGCTGCATACAGTATCCAATATAGCAAAGTGGAAGATAATGCTCAGGTAATTTTATGCCATTATTAACTTACTATATGTAAGAGAAGAAGATATTTAAGAGCTAGGCTTTTGTGTTTTTACTATTCGGTAAGTCGATTGCTCATATATCTTTAAAAAAAACCTATAGCCTTCGAAAATTTCTCAAGTATATGTCACTTCCAGGGCAGCGTGCCATCTCAAATCTGTGTGCCGGCGAATGAATTCGAGAAGCAGGGCCGAGGATACACCCTGCGGTACACCAACTTCGTGTCCGGCAACTACAGCATCAAGGTCACGCCCATCACCGTCAACGGCGCCGGCAACATCTCCGAGATCTTCGTCTTTATACCGGTGAGACTTTACGATTCCATATCCTAATCCTTCAAGCCAGGAAACGCAGACACAATGGAGTTCTAATTGTTATGCGGCCCCAAAGGGCAAAAAGAAAAACGAAATCTATGGTAATAATAATAAGTTTCTATAGTACTGCTGTGATAAGAAGACTTAGACACTAAATAAGAAAGGAAGGGTAAATCATAACTCTAACAAGAAACGTGTTTGTTTGGGATGTATATCTTTTGAACTTAGGTAATGATAAGGCTGGCATGTTTTATAGACAAAAGCCTTAAAAAATAAAGAAGATTAAATGAGTAAAAAGACAAAATTGGTTGTCTGTAAAGTCGGCTTACGGACGATAATTTTACGTAATGGTGAAAAAGAGATAGATGCGTCACAAACCGAACGCTTAGGCCGATCGTGACTCTCTATCACTTATTTCGCGCTCTCGCTAACACGCGGAACGTGACACTTTTTCGTGCGTGCAGCCAGCGCTCATCGATTTATAAGACGTTATCACGTCAAAAACATAGGGAGAGACTTGAAACTTTAAAATTTAATTTAAGGTGGCCTGTTTTGTCGCACAAGGCCAGTTTTATAAGTTCTCTTGAGTGAACATTTCCACCGTTTGCAGGAGAGCCCGTCCCGCCAGAGCCACGAGTGGGTGTGGGGCCTGGTGGCGGCGTGCTTCGTGGTGGTGGTGGTGCTGGCGGGCGGTGTGTGGTACGCGCGTCGCGGCCTGCTGCCCACCGCCGAGGCCAACAAGCTGTTCGCCTCTGTCAACCCCGAGTACGTGTCCACCGTCTACGTGCCCGACGACTGGGAGGTGCCTCGCGCCAATATCGAGCTGGTGCGAGAGCTCGGACAAGGCTCCTTTGGCATGGTGAGATGTTTCATGTGTTTACCCACGGATCATATACCTAGAGACGATGCCATTATCAAAATGAAGCCCAGTAGTTCCAGTTACTGGACCAGTGGCGTTTCCGTCTAAATCTTGGATGCCTACCTAGGCATAGTTTGTTGGCCTAGTAGTGTACATATGCAACCAATTTTATCTTCTTTCACCCCTGCAACGCCCGAATACGAAATTTCACCGAAGTCGTTGGAAGCCATTTATGAATTTATTTTTTTATATTTACTTACATGTTTCATCTGATGATGATAGTAGCCGTGTGGTATCCGGCAGAGTAGAATAGGACCACTCCAAGTCTTCCCGTGGATGTCGTAGAAGGCGACTTAGGAAATACAAGCTAAACAAAGCTTATAAACATCTAAGAGACCTCTCCAACCCGTCTGGCCAGCGTGGAGAGTGTAGGCCAAGTCCTCTGGCTGCTCTGGCCAAGTATGGCCCTAGTAGTACAGAAAGGGTCGTGCTCCTGTAGTGGAGACTAAAAAGGACCTGATGATGACTTACATGTTTATAAGAAACTCTTGTTTAAAATTATATAGTTTACTAGCTGTACCCGCGACTCCATTCGCGTACATTTGTATGGGGGCCACGTAAGTAGCCTATCCAGCGTCATGTACGTCTAAATGTTTATCTACCAAGTTTCATAAAATTCAGTTAATTCGTTTGAGAGTAATGAAACATACGAGTACATACAGAAAAAAAACTAAAAATCGTCAATTTAGTTTCACTATCATTTATAGAGCTTATAAACACGATATCTCTAAAGATAAAGTACCTAACTTACTTCATGACCAACCCATACAGATTTATTATTAGTATTGATTGATTATGAACGTAATGGCATGAAATAGGATTGAAATGTAATCCGTGATTCAGTGGTTAACGCGTTTGCCTGTACACCCGGGGGTCGTGGCTTCGATTCCCACGGAAAACATACTTTATTAGTTGCTTTCAGTTTGGTTTGGACATTGCAGGCTTGAATCACCTGATTATCTGATAATAAAGATGATTCCGTTCTTCGGAAGGCGAGAGGCGGTTCCGAAGATCTCTGGCAACAGGGTGTGCATGGTCGATTGACCGTGACACCTACTCGAAATGATGATGATGAATGTAAACCTTGTTTCCACGCATGTAATAAAAATCTTCGGGACCTTAGTCAACACTGGCGGCAACTAGTGAGCACATAAAAACGTTAGCCGTTGTTAGTTGTTAAGTTGGTTCAGGTACCAATCAAGGCTGAGTCCACAGGGATGTTAAATAGTTCATGAAGTTTAATTAAAATGATTCGTGTAGCATATATTTAGAATTATAATTATCTAAAATTTTATTGTATCTTTCGACAGGTGTATGAAGGCATAGCAAAGAACCTCGCAAAAGGCAAGCCAGAAACTCGGTGCGCTGTGAAAACTGTCAATGAACATGCCACTGACAGGTAAGACTGCTGACTGTGAACAAGGTGGAATAACTTTTTGCATAATCAACGCAGATACAAGAGATGAGGTAGTTACTGACAGTTTTTAAAAGTCCGGTATCTCAAAAAATAGAAAGGAATCCTTATAGGAACACTCGATTGTCCGTCTGTCTGACTGGTAATACCATTTTTCTAAAGAACACGTATATATTGAAATATAAAACCAAACTTCTGGATTAACAAGATCAAAAGGCCGATTATGTTGTACATTTTGCCAATTTGCTCAACCTTGCATCGGAGTCAAAACATATAGAGTACTTCCCGTATTGATAGAATTATGAAATTGGCATGAAGGAAGGTTTTCTATCAGGAGTAAAGGAAAACATTCGAAACCCGTAAATGTATAGTTACAACTTAAAAAAAAATGCTTTGTATTGTTTGTAACGCCTAATTTGCACTTGGCCGTTTTCTTTTGTAAATTAGGACGCTTACGAGGATCAAATAAAAAAATCTAAATCTGTACTGCACTAGTAAATTAATTGCAGTATTTTTGGTATAAATTTCATTATTACCCTGCAGTGGAACAACCATTACTGAAAAAATGAGAACGAAGAATTTTTATTCAAAATAAGATACATGTATCATTTTTTGAACGCCACATTTTTCTGTTAATTTATGTTTCTTTTATGTTTGCAAAATCGAAAATTTTCTTGCGTTTCGGAACGACCACTGCTGAGAAGAATACACCGAAAGAAATTCAGTCCAGAATTGATCCCTAATTGGTCTCTTTCTAACCTTTATTTCGAGCGTTTAAACCATCTTGTACAAAAAAGTTCTTAACGTGAGAACATTGATGGCAGGGAGCGCATCGAGTTCCTGAACGAGGCGTCGGTGATGAAGGCATTCGACACGTTCCACGTGGTGCGGCTGCTGGGCGTGGTGTCGCGCGGGCAGCCCACGCTGGTGGTCATGGAGCTCATGGAGTTGGGCGACCTCAAGACCTACTTACGCAGCCACCGGCCCGACGCGGATTCCTCCATCCCCAAGAAGGATGGCGGGAACCCGCCGACTTTGCAAAATATTTTGCAAGTTAGTAGCTTTTGATTACTTGGTCGAATATCATCATCATCATTAGGTCTTTTTAGTCTCCACTGCAAGAGCATGACCCTCTCTGTACTACCGGAGCCATTAGCCAGAGCAGACAGAGGATTTGGCCTACACTCTCCTCGCTGGCCAAACGGGTTGGAGAGGTCTCATTGATGTTTATGAGCTTTGTTTAGCTTGTGTTTCCTAAGTCGCCTCTTACGACATCCATGGGAAGACTTGGAGTGGTTTTATTCTACTCTGCCGGAAACCACACGGTTCGAATATACAACATGTCAAGAAAACCCTGTCAGATCCTTAAAGGTCACCCCTTCAAGGATCGGATATATGAACAAATTTTCCTATGGGATCAAAGCTGGGAACTCAAAAAAAGGTCATTTTCAAACAAAAATGTTTGGCCGCCCGGTCAATTTGTAAGGGAACGCCAAATTCGTCGTCAAAAACGTCCCAGAGTTCCCAGCGTTGGTCCCATAGGAAAAGTTGATCATATTGGTGGGCTGAATCGCACCTTCAAGGATTGGACAGGGTTTTCTTTACATATTGTATAATTTACATATCAAAAACTTTTTGTATGGAGCCCTCGTTTTCGGAGTGCGGGGCCCACTCGCACTTGACTATTAATTCGTGACAGACTGTGTTATAATGGTCGCTTTCTTGTCGCAGATGGCTATCGAGATAGCCGACGGTATGGCCTACCTATCGGCCAAGAAGTTCGTGCACCGCGACCTGGCGGCGCGGAACTGTATGGTCGCCGGGGACCTCACTGTCAAAGTGGGTGACTTCGGCATGACCAGAGACATTTATGAGACTGATTATTATAGGAAGGGCACGAAGGGTTTGCTGCCCGTCAGATGGATGAGCCCCGAGAGCTTAAAAGACGGGGTGAGTATCTAATGTTATATAGTATATAATTGTTTGTTTTTGTTTCTCATGTAAGTGGCCACACTGGTGTCAGATTTTTCATGCTGCCTAAAAGTCATCTGACATAGCTTAACGACTGCCATCAATGATGATAACCGGGACCAACGGCTTAACGTGCCCCTGCGGTCACTCATTCCAGTGGGGACCGCGCCCGGCTTAGCGTACATAAGCGTTAATACTGCACCATCAGGCTCGTCTATACAATGGTAGATACACGATGTGCTCTCGAAAATGGAGCCGGCAAAAGAATGCACCAATCATGTTTTGGAGCTATTTTGGCTTCAGTCTCAATAAGCCGCGCTTACATACACGCCATGAAGTGTGCAGTGGAAAATGAAAAACTACACGTGAAAAAAATCCATTTTGTATTTAAATATTGATGATATTTTGTACATAAAAATATGGTATTTTTTTAATATTAATTCTAAGCACGCAACTATCCCTTTCGCACTTCTGTGCGCTTCGCATTGTAAAAACGACGCCGACCGAAACGTGAAACAAAAATAATAAGAAGATTATTGTTTGTTGGAATAATTTTAATGCGACGTGTTTAGAGTTTGTTTTTCTTGATAAATATTTTGTAGTTTCTTTTTCGTATACAATGTTTTCGTGTGTAATGGTTTATTGGTGGCAGACGCAAATAACAATATGTCAAAATTACAAGAGTAACATCTTTATTATAAAGTAATAAGGCTTAAATTATAATAAATAAGGCTTAAATTATTAATAAATAGTACTCAACTTAAAACTTTTCTTATTATAAGCCACTGCAAAAGTATACAACTGTGTTACATAGTATACACGATGTATTGACTCGGGGACATTATTTAGGCTTGATTTCGTTGGTGATTTAGGTTTGATATACGGAGATGTAAATGTTTGTTTTCTTTTGCAGGTATTTTCCAGTAATAGCGACGTTTGGAGCTATGGAGTAGTTTTATGGGAGATGGTGACATTAGCTATGTTGCCATATCAAGTGAGTAATCTATTCTTTTTTTTACTGGAATCACATAAAATATCTTCTTAAAATAAGTGTCGTTTGATGAAACTGTAAGGGCGCTTTCGCACTATGTCCGATCCGAATCCGGGAAGACTGTCGGAAAAAACAACGTACGAATAAATCCTGACAATTAGGGGCCACCTTTTGCCATACATACGTTTTTTGCTAATTATATTATGAACCCATTATATAATAATTCGATTAACGCAAAAATCGCTTGCCCTGGTATTTCTCTGTTCGTACGCATCTTGGTGTGCATACAAGCGACAATCTTGTCTGAGTATCATGGATAAATGCGTTATCTATCATACAAATTGTTTTATTGTTTTACAACTTAGTGCGATATCGCTCTAAAAATCTATGAGGGCAAGACAATTTATTCTTAAAATCGTTAGCAACAATTAACATACAAGAAGACCAGTATTGATACAAAGAAAAAGCATCGATGTTATTTTCATTGAGTACCCTCATATACCACATGGCCTCCCCATGTGGTGGAAAAGGAGGAAGCGGGGAGGAGGAGTAGTAGTAGTTAATATTATTATTAACGTGATAACGTGTTATAAATCGATGAACGCCGGCTGCACCCACTAAAAAGTATCACGTCCTTGTCCAAGCGAGAGCGCAGAACAAGCGATAGAGAGCACAATCGGCCTAAGCGTTCGGCTTGTGACGCATCTATCTCTCTTCCACCGTTAGGGTGCGTCTCACAAGAATTGGTCAATTCATGCACCACTAAGCTCCTCTCCGCTCCACTCTACGTCAGTGGAAACGTGGCCTTGTCATGTTAAATTATCGTCCATAAACCGATTTTACATACAATCAATTCTTTTTATTTCATCTATTCGAAAAACATAGAATAGTTGCCCGTATACAGGTTTAAAATACATTTCTATTCCCGAGGATATTTTTTTTATTATTATTCAAATATTTTTTACTTCCGTGGGAATGATGACATAAATATTGTTTTTTCTCATAAAACTCTTTTCGGGACTAACATAATATTTTTTTTTATAATGCTGTCTGAAATAAATATTAATTATTATTATTATTTAATTTGGGCAACACACTGAATCCCTCCCTTCGCTCGGGAGTCTACTTTAGAATCCCTCGCTACGCTAGGGAATCTATGCTAGACTCCTTCGTTCCGCTCCGGGATTCAAAACATTGGCCATACCAAAAAAGAATTATGTTAGGCCCTTGCGTCACATACATACATAGTAAAAAGACGAGATACTATGTATGTATGTGACGCAAGGGCCTAACATAATTCTCTTTTTTCCTTGCGGGGAAGACAAAGCCTAGGTCTATAAGACTTGAAGGCCACGTTTAGCAGATTTGTTGCGTCACAATCCTAACTAATATTATAAATGCGAAAGTGAGTTTGTTTGTTTGTTACGCTTTCACGCCAACGCCACGTAACTACTGAACCGATCATCATGAAATTTTGCATACAAGTTCTCTGGAGTACGGAGAAGGATATAGGCTACCTTTTATTCCGGGAAAAAGTACTGTTCCCGAGGGATCGACTAAAAGAAAGCTAGTCTAGTATAATTGAGGTGAGCGCGGTGTCCCGCAGGGCCTGTCCAACGAGCAGGTGGTGCGCTATGTGGTGGAGGGCGGCGTGATGGAGCGTCCGGAGCACTGCCCCGACCGGCTGTACGAGCTCATGCGCGCCTGCTGGTCGCACCGGCCCGCCGCGCGCCCCGCCTTCCTGCAGCTGGTGGCGGACCTGGCGCCCTCGGCGCAGCCCTATTTCCGCATGCGCTCCTTCTTCCACTCGGCGCAGGGCCAGGAGATCTACGCGCTGCAGCGCTCGGCCGCGGGTGAGTCATAGACTTGTTTCGGTCGACAGATTTGTGTTGGTCGCTAGGACCCGGCAGCTGCTGTACGTTCCACACGCATTCGGATTAGTTATTGCGTTGCGGGACGGGCTTTCTCGTATCTCGTGATGGATTTCGAACAAATGACGCGTTCAGAGCACGTTCTATGGCTCCTTACCTATGAAAGTGGCGCTTGCCATAGAGAATTTAGAGTAAATTGAGAGAATTTAGAGTACATTGAATTGTTCATACTTAATTTTTTGTATAATTATGGGTTTGGTAATTCAACTAAAGTTAAATTTTGCATGTATTTACGGGCAACAATAAGCTTGATTTACGCATTATAAAATTAACAAAAAGAATATAAAAATGACGACATTTTTTGATCAAAACGGACAACATCTGAAACGAGTTCTTTTCATGACCATTTTTTAATAATTAAATTCAGAAGAACAAGAATTTATGCATGCAGAATATTTAGTAATATAGTCCACTTTCAAGTTTAAATAAAAAAAAATGTGCTTACTGATAATCTTAGTCATTAGGAACAAAATAGCAAGCGGAAAAAAGCGCCAATTTATTAGGTAAAGATCCATTATTATCAGCCTTATGAACAGTTGGCAATAGCAGTTTCTCACTGCGCAGCGTGAACAGCGGTAAGCAAACTCGGTACTCATACATACAAGTAATTATTTTCCTAGATGATTCAGTTTGACATAATCTCTAATTCATTTATTTTTTATTTATACACCATACTGCCCTAAACAGCTATTTACGAGTAATAATTTACTTTAGATATCTTGATATTTTAATATATTTTCGGAATGTACACTACTTGTTTTTGTTTATTCGGCCAGCTATTTGAAATTAAAGATCTATAGAGAATTACTTTTTACATGAAATATAAGTTTAATGTATTTTAGTATATACACAATATTGCCCTAAACACTTATTTACGAGTAATGATCAGTTTAGAATTTATTTTTCACTTGAAAGTAAGGTAAAATTTAATTTATCCCCGGAATGTCCACTAGTAAATGATAACATGAGTGTATAGTTATTAACATAACCTTGTGTTTCCGTACGTAGCGCATTGCGGCGCGTCCCCCGAGCGATAACCGTAAGTAGCTACGTACTCGCTGCCCGCACTGCACCGTTATCATTTGCTGAGTGGCCTTTTGTAGTGCTCTTTAAAGACTTAGCACAATTTTTTACTGCCTTTAGTCGTTATTATGTTTTTACCTATTTATGTAGTTTAATAAAATGCGGTAGTGATAGAAAATATAATATTGATGGCTTTTGTAGTAGACGTATTAAGTTGCTTGTTGTTTCCATTTTGTAAGATCCTTTATCTTGTGATTTGGAGGTCTATTCATTACACAGAGTCAACTGCTCAATCGCAGAATATCTGCACGTCCCAAAATTGAGACGGGTCCCCTAAGATATGAGATTGCTCGTGTCTAATAAAAAATATGAATGGAATGTAGAAAAGGTGAAATATATATTTTCACAATAAACCTTATTAAAAAATAAATACATTTTGTAGTAAAAAATAAAAAAAAAAAATTGTGCTAAAACAGCAGATTTTCCGCCGCTCCTGGAACAATGGCACTAGAAAAAAACTTTCCTCTTTATCTTTGCTTGGTGACACTAATTATTTTTGCTAATAATTCCCTTTATAGTTCTCGATATATAGCCATGTACAGCGTTACTTGTAAATGACTTAATAGTTTGTTTTACGAGTTCAGAAATTTACTACGTTATTTCTAAATAAAAAGTAATTTTTCAAGTTTTTAATGTCTTATCGTGACATTTGTACGTCTATGTTACATTCATAAATAAAACGCCGACGCGGCGTTCCGCGTAATTTTTCTTTGCGAGCTACGTAGATTTGTTAACTAACATTCAACCGAAAAATTTTTTTTTGTATAATAGTAAAATGTAACAAATTATTAAAAGTTGTAGAACACACTTTGTTTTTAACTATCTAGACCTGCGAGGTAAAATACAATATAAATAGTGTTTAACTACCCTGTATGTAACCATATTCTATAGTCCAATCAGAGTAGAGACCCTTTTTTATTGTAATATCGTGTTGGCTGCGAAGTGCTGAAGAGAATTTTGGGATTTACTCGAACGCCTTAGATTTACATATTAGGGATACTTTACTTTGCACGCATATAAGTGCTACTCCACTACAAAAAGTAAGGGTTATTAATGGTTTTAAAATAGCTTAAAAATATGTTGGTAACTTCTTTCAACTTTTTTGTATGTAACTTTGTCTCTCTTTATCGTCACGGTTAAATCATCAAGATTATTGCAAATGTACACACTTTTCAACGCGCTTGAGTATTTTATGTGATATTTTTAGACCTCTGGATTATATTTTCTTAGTCGAATTGACCTCACGAAGTTCGAGTAAATCTGCACAAGCATCAAGACCTACTATACAATACAATCATGCAGAAATCATAAACGCAAATGGCATTTATTTGAACAAATATATTTGACAAATATCGGCGACTCATCCCACCCCGTTCGTTGCAGACGAGGAGCAAGACGTGCCCGAGGTGAACGTAGGCGCCGTGGCGACGGGCTCAGGGTCCAACCTGTTCGGCGTATCGGGGCGGCTGGCGTCGTGGGTGCTCTCGTCACTGCGCTCGCGGACGCCCGACGACGCGGCCGCCGAGCCGCTGCAGCCGCTGCGGCCGGCGCCGCGCCCGGCCAAGCCCGGGCCCAACGGCGTACTGCGCGAGCTGGAGCAGCCGCCCTGCTAGCGAACGCCAGGCCAAGCCCAGGCCCCACGGCGTACTGCGCGAGCTGGAGCAGCCGCCCTGCTAGCGTCGCGCCAGGCCAAGCCCGGACCCAACGGCGCACTGCGCGAGCTGGAGCAGCCGCCCTGCTAGCGTCGCGCCAGGCCAAGCCCGGGCCCAACGGCGTACTGCGCGAGCTGGAGCAGCCGCCTTGCTAGCGAACGCCAGGCCAAGCCCGGGCCCCACGGCGTACTGCGCGAGCTGGAGCAGCCGCCTTGCTAGCGAACGCCAGGCCAAGCCCGGGCCCAACGGCGTACTGCGCGAGCTGGAGCAGCCGCCTTGCTAGCGAACGCCAGGCCAAGCCCGGGCCCCACGGCGTACTGCGCGAGCTGGAGCAGCCGCCTTGCTAGCGAACGCCAGGCCAAGCCCGGGCCCAACGGCGTACTGCGCGAGCTGGAGCAGCCGCCTTGCTAGCGAACGCCAGGCCAAGCCCGGGCCCCACGGCGTACTGCGCGAGCTGGAGCAGCCGCTTTGCTAGCGAACGCCAGGCCAAGCCCGGGCCCCATGGCGTACTGCGCGAGCTGGAGCAGCCGCCCTGCTAGCGAACGCCAGGTTAAGCCCGGGCCCCACGGCGTACTGCGCGAGCTGGAGCAGCCGCCCTGCTAGTGTCGCGCCAGGCCAAGCCCGGACCCAACGGCGCACTGCGCGAACTGGAGCAGCCGCCCTGATAGCGCTCGCCAGGGCAAGCCCGGGCCCAACGGCGTACTGCGCGAGCTGGAGCAGCCGCCCTGATAGCGCTCGCCAGGGCAAGCCCGGACCCAACGGCGTACTGCGCGAGCTGGAGCAGCCGCCCTGATAGCGCTCGCCAGGGCAAGCCCGGACCCAACGGCGTACTGCGCGAGCTGGAGCAGCCGCCCTGTTAGCGCTTCCGCTCCCCGCGGGCCCGCCCCGCTCTATCTACCTCAGGTCGACCGCCGCCGGCGGCCGGCTCTTCGAATCTTAGTCGTAAGCGTAGCTAGTAAATGATCGCGAGCGTCCCGCGTCGTCTAAAGGCTGAGCCACACTGGATGCGTGTGCAGCGCGTACACGTAGACACGCGCGTGGTGATGGGCGTGTACACGCGCATCACTCTGTCGCGCATATTTGTCTCGTCTACGTGCACGCTTACGCCATGCAGGCTGTCCGCTATATCTCATATTGGGAGTATATGATACACGTGCACGGCGCGGTGCATGCATCTGATCTGGCCCGGCCTTACTGTATTGTGGCCTCGACTCTGGGAACCGACGGCGGCCGCTCGAGCGCCGTGCGTCGATTCGTTTTCATATCAGGAAATAAATATTTTTGCTGAAGCGATATTGAGTCGATTCGTTTCGACGCGGATCCTATATAGTTTACCTCAATAATATAGTTGTATCGGTGTCATTTTTGACATAGCCTATTAATGTTAAGTTTACGATGTAAGTTGTAAAGTGTGTAATAGGTATGTTATCGCACGGGCTAGTTCGTGTTCGAATTGATTTGTTCGTGTCTACCGGCCGTCTGTTTCGTTACGTCGAGCGAAATCCTAACGTGTGACAAATTTGTCGACGTTGTTGATTTAGAGTTGTTGTTATGAGCACTTTTTGTTGAAAGTGCATTCTTTTCCACGAATTTGTCACTCGTCACTCGATGCAATTTTATGCAACTGTTATAATACTCAATCTGCTCGAGCCCTCCCCCGCTTAGCTGTTAATTAATGTGTCTATACGGACAATTCATCATTTACATATTCGGATTCAACCACCAAAACCTTTTGTCAATGAAATTTAAAATCTGTACTATCTACTGATAAATATTTGCCTAAACGATGGTATTATTAGCTGCAAATGTAGGTTTTAAATAATGTAAATAGGTACATATAGTTGACAGTCGCATCGCGTCTCTGACGGCGTGCGTACTACTTATATCAGTGAATATATACGAGTACGCATCCAAAATCAATGTGTTCCGGATCAATTACAATGCAATAGATACCTGCCATTATTGTTATATAGTTGTATTACCAACTATTATTGTTTTATATTTAACTATACTCTATGTGTAAACTCTAGCTAATCGTGCCAGACTAGAGAATCTTATAAGAGGGCGCCCATGAATTACGTGAGGCGATTTCGGCAAATTTTTTAACCCCTATCCTCCCATGGTGAGATTTTAACTTAAACATCTCCCTATCCCCCAATTTCACGTAAGATTTTAGGGGCAAGATTTCGCTGGAAATGCATTCTTATTTTAGTGCATTTATAGGTGAATGTTAAAAAATTAACATTGAGTTCTGACGAATGAAAATTGGATCAGTGGAAAAAGACAAGAAAAATTTGCGTAATTTTGCCAAGCTCCCCCCCTCTCCCCGCCTAAGATCGTGTGAAATTTGGCTCCCCCCCTATACAACTCACGTAATTTATGGATGCTCCCTAATAATCTGTAAACTATTATTATGTACCAATGCCGACTAATCGTATATGTTTGGTGACATATTTATCTATTATCTCACATTTGTATGTGTGTATCTAAATTATATATTGTGCAAACTAATTTAAATATCCACTAAATGTATCGTATGAATTGTAATTTGTGCATTGGATATTGAAGTACGACGAGCGATAATCTCTTAATTAGTGAATCCAGTGGCGCGTCGCATGCCTTGCTCTGCGCGCCGCCGGCAGCTACCTATGACTTTCTATTTATTGTACTTCTATATAAGCTATATATATACATATGACGTTCTATATTTAGAGAAACGTTCGAATGTACACCGCGCGTAGAGCATGGCGAGCGAGGCTTTAGACTACAACTATCATAATAAACGATTGTAAAGCATAGGCATGTCACAAGGTGGAATTTAGTATAATTCGATTAAAATTTTACCTGTTCCAAATTGTACTAGACATACATTGACTATACATTATATTATTAACATCGGTTTAAACTTGTCGCGGTACATAAATGTCTAAAATAAATATACGCTAGCGGTATTATATGTAATGTATGATATGGTGATTGAATACATAAATATATATGTGAATTCAACCAAAGTTAGAGTCCTGTATACAACAATCCTGTGCACCGGAGCCGGAGCTCACATACTGTAGCTATAATGTTTAAGGGTATAAACGAGTGCCTTCAGACATCCAGCCTTCAGCAGAATGCAGGATTGTTGATTGTGTGGATACATATGATGCATATAATTTGTGCATTGTGTGTGCACTGGCGGTATACGAACCGCGCAGTTCCATTAGTGTGCAAATTATATCTTAATGTTTACCTCGGTTAAATTACCGTTTTAGCTTTTTACAAATACAATCATGATCGAAAACCGTGCCACAGAAATGTAATTCGACGGGCTGGCTTGGAGTGGGCTATGTGTTACGCAGTGGATAGCGTGCCTTCGGAGGGAACAGCCACTCATTTATGTCAGTCGGATGTACAATGTCAAATGGGTGGCGGTTCCCCGGAAGTATTGAATGGGAATGAGTATTGTTGACATTGACGAGGGGCTCAAGGCACGTTGCATTAATTGCATCTTTCAATAATAAAATCATCGTTAAACATCTTAACCATCCGTTAATTTCCAAAGTTCAAATCCAAATATTTCTTTAATTTTAGACATTGCATAGTGCCTTTTGCTCAATTTATGAAATGTAAGTTAGTGTAACTAGTAAGTGTAATTTTAAATGTAGGGCCATACTTTCGTTCCACCTGTCGTCGTAATTCGCAAATGATCCAGTGTAGCAAAAGGTGTGTGCGGTCAGTGGCTGCGCTGACTTGTTCCGCGGCACGGGTCGGCTCGCTCCGGCCCGCTCCGCCCCGCCCGCGCCACGCTCCGCCCCGCGCCACGCTCCGCCCCGCGGCGATGAGTGACGTGTCGCACTCGCACAACGTTGCCTCGCACAAAGGCGTCCTGCGGGCTTTACTGATTTCATTTTTTTTTACTTACGCTCCTTTTTTATCAGTATTTAATTTTATTGTAATTTTCAACTAGTAAGGCAGTTTCATTACCTCATTTTAGTAATTATATTATTCGTAAATTATTGACTGATAAAATATTTTCCAAATGATGTGTTCCTCGTGTGATTTGTGTGCGTGTTTATGTAAAGTGTCGGGGTAGCGTTGTGCTTTATGCTCAATTTAGATACGATTTCACCAAACGATTTAGATAGTGTACAATTTTTATATTTAATTTAATGAGAACCGAGTACCTATTAATAATAATTTTAATATTTACATTAATAAAAAAGTTACAAAAATTAATGAAGTATAGTTTTGAATATCGAAATGTATCCTTAAAATATACCCCCTGTTTGAATATATTTTATAACTAGTTAAAAACGAAGCCTATACATTTCTCAAAATAAAATAATTTTTTCAATGAAAAAGTGTTTATTTCGCCACAACGACATGCGATTTATCTATATTCTTTTGTTTTTTTTTTTAGCTTTCGCACTGACGTTAGGTTTCAGTTGTAGTTTGAGCGGCTGCCTCGGGATTCTGCCGGGCACCCTGCACTCGCAGGGCGCGTCCTGTGCGTAGCGCATCAGTAAGCAATCGGTGCGTATGAAGCCTTCGTCCCCGTTGTCTTTCAGATTACTTAAATAGTCAATGTAATATGGAGGCATATTGCTCTCTTTAGCGCCGAGGATCATGATATATTTGTAAGACCATGAAGGCCATCGCTCCACAGGTATCGCATCGTTATCCCCTCTAGGCAAGGGATTAATTTTTTGTATGTACGTACGACATCTTATAATTCCCATATGAGGTGTTAAAACGTTTACATATTTTACGTAATATTTTTTTTCTTCTACACTCTTCATCCTTAAACATAAAGTATATTAATGGAGATATTTGAGTGATATATGAGAGTTATTAACTGAAAACTTCAAAAGTTATAAAACTTTCACTGCTCATGTCTACTTTTGACTAATAATCATAGTTAGATTATATACCTACATGTATAAATGTGCCTTGGACACATGCCGGTGTGGCAGTGACATACTTACTAATATTATAAATGCGAAAGTGTGTTTGTTTGTTACGCTTTCACGCTGCAACTACTGAGCCGAACATAATGAAATTTTGCATACACATAATCTGGGGTTTTCCTTGGAAAAAAAACTGTTCCCGAGGGATCGATAATGACGCGGGCGAAAGCTAGTAACAAATATTTTCTCCGAAGTTAACTGTCAAACCGTGAACCGCTCCTCAAACGCCATGGCGTCTTCCTTCGTACACTGCTTCATATGTTATGTACGTACTAGCTCTTGCCCGCGACTTCGTCCGCGTGAGTTATATTTACCTACGCAGATAATTTTTATTTGTACTTAGGGGAGAAAGGGGTAATGGGAGTCGTTTAAGCGGGCTATCAAATAAAAGCTTATTTCGAAATAATATCATTATTAAAATTGTTTAATACTAGACTTTACTTATTTATCTACTAGTTGATATCACTTTTCACCACTTTGGGAATCAACTTTAGATATATTTCCGCGTTTAAAAAAAAAACAAGTTTGACTCCCATTCCACTAACCTCAGTACAATGGGAATCAGACATGTGGGAAATCAGAGTCAAACAATCGCAGACATTACATTCGGCAGTATGCCATCCAGTGCAATCACCAGTTGATCAGCTAGCCTATTTGATTTTTTTGACTTGTAATATCGGCATCTATAAGCGAAAGAAAACAAGAATATTTTTTGCGGGTAATGGTAATCACTAGCGAGCTCTTTGGCTCCCATTACCCAAAATCTATACTGCATGTTAACTGTAAAATTTAAAAACACAAAATAAATTTAATCGCAATCTAATATGCTTATTTAAATTTTGAATATCAAGGATAAATCTATCCATAGTCATTAATTTGGTACAGCTACAACGTCTATACTCACCGTTAATGTTGTTTTGACAAAAATTTACACCGGCGAGGCGTGAAAACGAAACATAATTGTCACTCAAAAACGCGTGGAGCTACTAGCGCGAGTCATTCGTACAATGGGCATCGGGTACAGAGCAAGCTGAACATGTCATCTACCTAGGTATCGAACGTTTAGTTTTGCTTAGAGGCACCTGACCCCGATTGCCCGCTGACTCCCATTACCCCATTCTCCCCTAATCATCAAATCAATCACCACATATATATACCAATAAAAAAAAAAATCGACATTCCCATACAAACAGGCCGGGCGGCGTGACTCTTTTGTATGGAAATGACGAATGTTTTTTTGAGTTCCCAGCATTGGTCCCATAGAAAAAGTTGTTCATATTGATGGTCTGAGTCACCTTTAAGGGTCCAATACGATCAAAAGTTCACCGTGTATAAATATGTATAAACAACTTGCCTATCGAGGGTCTCTAAGTCTTTGTAATGCAGGCGCCATATGATACCCCATACATGAGCATTTGCTGTGGGCACTAGAGTGGCTGTGGGTCCTGCCCAATACTTGGAATATCTAATGAAGTCCAGCCTATAGTTCTAGAAATGGATCGTAAATAGAAATTATAAAATTAACATTTTCGATATACAATAGGCAAATCTCTGATAGCATTGGGGCTATTTGATTGGCTTCGTGCAAGTGTGATATAATCTATAGTCCTTGTAGGTTAAACTTGAATCCTCGATGATGAGTAGTTTGATGTCCCAGTGTGCGTAATTATTACGCTTGCACTTGCTAGCAACTCCGACATCACTGGATGACGCTTATAGTATGTTCATCCGTAGGTTACCCGTATGTAGGTATCAGTTGTAAAAGAAAGCAAAGGAGAACTTATCGTTTGATTTTAGGTCCAGGGTCCAGACCTACTCCGTAAAAAGAAGTGGGTACGGGTTTCTCGCTCTGTTAAGTAAAAGGCATTATGCGTAATAAATTGGTTGAACCACGGGCTATATCAGATCACTATAAGAATAAACAGTCAAGTATGCAGCCGCTCGGGCATCTGTCTTGGGAATGCCGTTTTTTAGGATTAGGCTATGTTATGATCGATGAACGGACGTCGAAAAAAGGTCTAAGAAACAGTAGGTAGTAACATACAACGTGTTATTTAGGTACGTAGTTCTGCTCTGCCGTTTTTGGAGGAGGTAGGTAGGTAAGGTACTTAAACTATAGTTAAAGTTTAAGTTACCTAATATCTAGAAAAAGTAAATTTATTTCTATCTCTCAGTGGGATATAAAGCGACTTCGAGTACATTATATATTAATAGTACATAAATACATTACTAGCGACCCGGACCCCGGCTTCGCAAGGTGCAAGGTACATACAAACCTTTTGAATCACTCTATCTATTAAAAAAATCTGCATCAATATCTGTTACGTAGTTTTAAAGATCTAAGCATATCTACATAGGGACAAACAGACAGCGGGAAGCGACTTTGTTTTAAACTACCTATGTAATGTACAATGTAGTAATGCACTTCTCTAAAGGAGACTTACTTCAATACGAGCGATAGTTAAAAATTTTGCCATTATTTTATACATTTGCATTCTGAAAGAGAGCATATTTGCCCCATATGCAAAGAAAAGGAATTTATCGCTGTCGTACACATTTTCTATTTTCAACTGCTCCGTGGTCCCCCCCATTAAGATTTATGGTTTTCCCCAGGAAAATGTCTACTCAAAAATTTTGAAATTACTTTTGTATGTTGTTTAAACTGAGATTTCAATCTGATTTTGGTGTCGAATAAATAGGTAATGTCTCTCTAGTAAATTTTGAAAGTTACGAAATTGACAGATTTCTCGTCTAGTGTCAGTTAGTCAAAGCAAAATAAGTTGAACAGATACAGTCAAGAGAGCCTTACTTTTAACCAATTGCATAAATTGGTGGTTATAATATACTTACTTATATGCAGTGGCACACACCAGACACATGGCAAACTCATTCAATGGGGCTCATGCAAGAGCAAAAAGAGGAACAAAAGCGCACGCGAAATAACAGCGACTTTTGCTAAAAGAAAAACTACAACACACGAGTGTGGACCAAAAAATGGTGTAAGGCAGCCGTCTGCAAATTCAGCAACAGAGAATCTAGTGACAGGATTAGAAACGTATTTCTCTGGACTAGAGAAGAAAGTGCTGCACCACGTATATGGAAATCCTACCAGTATTCAAAACATCAATAGCGTTATCTTTAAGAGTTCCTACCGCTACTCAGATTAGTCTGCCCTGCTTTTAGTTCTGTAATGCGGGAACGCAATACTAGCGTTAAGAGTATGCAAGCGCTACTCAGACTAAAATTTTGTTTACCTATGTGTTCTCTAAACGAAAGAATGTTCAAAAAAAAACATGAATATTATTCTAGGTATTATTATGAAAATATAATAATTTTATTTCATTAATAATGACTAATGGTACATGGACCAAGATTTTCAGTGTTTTGCATATCAGATATTCGATGGGTTGGAAGAGCAGTCAGGAGTCAGTGTTGGGATTCCTCAGTGAATAGATTCACTCAGAAGAATTAGGTGTTTACCCCAAATCCTGAAGCCTAACCACATAACATTATTATCAGATCTATGGGTTTGCCCAACATTCAAACAAAATTTAAGATTAATGTAAATTTTTGTTAAGTAAAATGCTGATTTGACTGTCTGGGGTTTAAATGACACCTAAAAAATATACAAGTTGTTTAAGTACATAATATATATTAAAATTTATAATCACAGTAACAAATCTAGTCAGTATCATGTTGTTTTAACATATTTTGTATTTATTCCAACTGTTTTTTCATATTTGGTGCCTCTTGTCCATTGTGTGCTATTCTTTCCAGTTTCTTAATATAGTCTATTGGCAGCTGACATTCCTTGGCTCCTTTCAAAATACACTGTAAGTAGGTGATGGAAGGCCTCCTATCTACAGGTATTTCTTCATTGTCTCTCCTAAGAGGAGGATTTATGGTTTGCTGATATGTTCGACATTGTATTTTCTCACCATCATCAGTCAAAATTCCTACCGTTTTAGGAAAATACCAGTTATTTTCTACTCCTTCTTGCCTGCAAATATATATATTTAATTTAGTTAAAGTTTATAACATGCTCTCTGCTATAAGTTGTAAGTAAATGTAATATAACTATTTATTTTCAGATTTATTTTTAAAAGAACATGACAGACATGACAATGAAATACCTGTCTAAAGCAGGCATATGACGATTTTCAACTCTCCATACAGCTCCCCATACATGGGATCCCTCCATTGGCACTATGGTAGCAGAACAGCCCTGCCAGTTCTCCGTGTACCTAATAAAATCAAGTTGATGATCCTGTTAAGCAACACATACATAGAAATTACAATAAAATATTTGCTGTGCAACTACATAATCATACATAAAACGAAAGAGAGAAGCTGAAATCTAAATTTACATATTATTTGGTGTTGTATGCTATGTCATCATCAATTACGGCTAATTCGTAAATCTAAATTACCTGAAGTACAAAATTTCACAAAATACTTGCCTCCAGTTTTCCGATCCCAAGGAATTCAGCAGATGGATTATTTATATGGATTCTTTTCTTTAGTAAGTTACTGCCATAAGCAAAATACAAAAAGGTATCTTTTACGGACGGGATCATTTTTTTTTTCAAATATATCACAAAAATATGAACTAAGCAAAAAATTATTTAGTTTGTTACATGTAAATCACAAACTACTAAGAGATACTACGTATCAGACTGCCAACTGCGAACAAAAAATTTATACCATAGCTTTTTTTTTTTTTTTTCCAATATCTAAACTGACATTTGTCTTTTTTTTATTATTGGTTGCGAGCAAAAGAATAAACGTGCATTAACCATTGCTAATGTTATCTATAGATAACTACACCTATAGATATACAACTCATATATATACTTATTGTGCATAATGCATACTGTATATCATGCATACTTTCGTTTAGGTATTTTCATTGCTTTCGTATGGGGGGTAAAGGAAAATAAATAATACCATTTCTCATTATTATTGTATTTTTTATTATCTCGCAATATTTACAAAACAATTATTTACACATGTATTCCACAATAAAAATTATTTATTGAAAGATCTATTTTTTAATTTTTTTTTTATATTTTTCATAGGCTTTGCTTTGCATTGGCGGTAATATTCGATTTCCCAGACGCATTACGTCTGTGCCCTTTAAAATTTTGTTCAATATACAGCACCAATTCATTATCGTAAATCTTATAGTTAGATTAATAAAATGACCTAGGATTACGTCTTTATGATGAGCACATTCAACAAAATCAAAGGAAACATTTTCTAAGATAATTCTTTTTACATTTTTTGAAAGGTTATTTTGATGAGCATTATGTTCCAAATAATTATTTGTTTCCGATATAATCGTTCCAAAACATCTTACTGCACCTTCGGATGGATAGCTCAAGCGGCTCTTGGCACTGGTATACTCTCTGTGACTAATCCAGTCGTGTATGTTTGATTTATCAGTAGTAAAACTTTTCTTACACTCTATGCAATTTATTTTACATTTAGTAAATATTTTTCTTACTACCCAACCTGTGGTATAGGCCCGCGAATGAACATTGAGTCGTTCTCTACGGGCCTGTTCCACAATAACTTCCTCCACTTGTGGATGATCCGGCTCTACAATTCCCTTATTTTCATTCTCAGCAGCAAATAAACTGTGTAAATTAATTACTTGTTCGGCCGGATCATCTTCACAATTAAATGTTTCATTATGAAATTTTATAATTCTTATTATCAATAAAGACTTAAAAGTACATTTGAAGCTATGGCAGTCAGGGTCATTACGTCTGTAATTATAAGCCCGCACTTGGCCGAAAAAGTTTTCGATGGGGTCTGAATTAAAATACCGAGGTCTCATAATATTGATACCCTTATTTTTAAAAAACTGCCATAGCCTCATGTAACTTTTAATAGTGGTTACAAAGTTTTTTAGGGTAGGTACAGTCTTTTCATGGCCTGTCTTATCGACAAATTTAATATTTTCTAATTTTTTTAATGCTTCTTTCCAGAAATTGTGGTGTGGAGAGTTTTCTACTACAGCTTTCCGTAATAACTTTTTCGTTTTTTTTGAACTTGTTGCTGCACCATTAATGCTATCAAAAAGCTTATCGAAAAATAAGACTATGTCTGCTGTATTTTTCAAAGTTGGACTCACTGGTCTACCATCTGCATAGTGGGCTGTAACAAAAACAATATAATGTTATTATGAAAATAGTAAAAACAACTTAATGATTGATTTAAAGAAACTAACTAACACAACACAAATGGACGAGAAGGAGCCTTTTGATATATTTGGACTGATTTTTAATTTGTTTACACGCCTACTGTGCAATTTTATATCTGAGGGAGACCATACAAAAGTTATTTGCATAGGTTACCTTTATTTCATGTGTACCACCAAGAAGTATGTTCAGAGGTGTCATGTGCAAATGCCTGTCCGGTGGTTGCAGGTATGGTATCAGGTCCGCGCGCCCGGCCTCCCGAGCTGCTACTTGATTGACCCTATTTTCGTGAGTAGTATCCCGATAACTTCATTCCCTTTCCAAATCCAACAAATTCCTATCCTTCCCTAGTTTTAGAATGCTTTTGATGGGCAGCAGTATCCACCTATGGAACAAAGTATCTTTGGGAGCGGCCTTTGTGTCGTAATGATGACAAAGTTGGTTCTGATCCATCATTAAAGATGACATCTATCAATACATATAAATGTTGACGTTTATAAGTAAAAATAAAAAAATACTTACAAAACTTAGCTGTATAATTCAATGCTGCGGATACTGTGTAACTTAGTACTTTCACACAATTTTTCACCTGAAAAAAATATAAGGACTCATGTTATTATTCATATTGTATTTCCACTTTCTTTTGATGAACGTTGTACGAGATGACTTGACGAAAAAAGCGCCAGCGTCTTTCAGATAACTAAACGAAGGTAAATTGGGGTCTTTAAACGCAGCCATTAAGTCGTTGGTTCTGGCTGACATAAATAGAAAAAATATTTTAGGGTAGTATCAGTTATAAGTAGTAGTGTAGTATAAGTACTAACAAACCCACCTTCATTTTCTTAATTTTTTTAGGTATCACATGTTGGTCATTTAACTTATGAAGAAGTCTGGCTTCTGTAGGATGGCAGTCGGTTTCATAAACATCTTGTATGTCACTCCACTTAGAAATTTTTCCGTCATATTTTATATTTTTGTCCAGAAAATTGTTACGTAGACCCTTAATCAAATGGGATGGGTCAAAAATAACATTTAATCTGACTCCGCTTATGTTGACCAAACCATCTGAAATAGAAAAATATATGAATAAATAAATAAATACTAATATTATAAATGCGAAAGTGAGTTTGTTTGTTTATTTGTTTGTTACGCTTTCATGCCGTAACTACTGAACCGATCATCATGAAATTTTGCATACAAGTTCTCTGGTGTACGGAGAAGGACATAGGCTACCTTTTATCCCGGGAAAAAGTACTATTCCCTAGGGATCGACATTGACGCGGGCGGAGCCGCGGGCGAAAGCTAGTAAATAAATATATACGGACAAATCACCCGCAGATAATGTAGCTTTTCTATATGAGAAAGAATTTAAAAATCAGGGTTGGCTTGTGTGTTTGTTTGCAAAAGATAAACTTTTGCAAACAAACACACAAGCCAACCATTTTTCTTTACAATATATTTTACGAGGAATAGGTATTAATGGCACAGCAAACTGATATTTGTTAGTTGCACTTAAAAATATTTATTTTCTGACCTGATTCTTGATTTAAACGTATTTCTTCAATTCTTGTGTCCATTTTCAGGCTGTTTAATGCAGACTGGAAAGCTGCTCCTTGATCACAAATGAACGCCACTGGTTTTAAACCACATTCCAATACAGCAGCAGTAATTTCATTTAATATATTTTTAAGTTCTACTCCTGATGTAGCCCCCTGACAATAATAAAAAGCCATTGGTTGCTGCCATTTATAAATGGCTCCTCTCAACATAAAAACAAGAGCATGATCAGCAAACTCTTTTTTTTTCTTGTTCAGTTCCACAAACCCACTGATGTTGTCATTCTTCTTGTCGTAGTTGAGAGCAGTATCCAAAGACATTTCATCAAAGATGATTGAACAATATTTTTTTTTCTCACTCCAAGATTCAACCTGTAAATAATATGTAATGGTATATTAAATACACAACAACACTTTGTAAAAAAAAACCATTTTAATCAATTTGGATTATAACTTAATGCATACCTCTTTTTTCATCAGGCCAAAGATTTGGGGACATATCCCAGTCCCAATATTAAGTTGTGCCACCATTTTGTTTAAAGTGGTCCGTGACGGGAGTATAAAAATTTTCGATAAAAACCGATAGCATTTCGGGCTTTGTTTCATTATCGAAAGTGAAATTAGTTTTTCCTCTGTTGAAAAACGGCGGCCCTTTTTCTGTTTTTTGCACAAATTAATTTGCATTTTAAAAATGCTTTTAGCATATGGATTCATGTCCTTCGTCAGCTTATCAAAAGCGTTTGATTTATTGAATGTCAAAGCCCTTTTTGCTCTTTTATAAAAATTGGCTTGTCTCTTCGCTTTTTTGTACTCGTCATATATTAATTGACCTGTAGGTGTAAGGTCTGTAATTTTTTTGATTAACCGTTTCCGACAAGTTTGTGGCTTCTTTCCGCCAATCAATGTACTTGTCACTATTCGTCGTACTGAAAAACACAGATAAGATTAATATGATTTGTTAACAATTGCATGCATTATATTCTAGACCGTCGTCCCAACGCGATTTTCTGATGTATGAGATAGTGTTTGGGGACTAGTATATGGATGGGTATGTCATAAGGAACATAAATATATAATTTCTTACAACCGGTTAGAAAACTTAAAGGAGTTATGGAAGTATGAAAAGTTGAAAATTTGTTAAATCTGCTCAGAAAAATACCACCGATCGTGCTTATAAAATTTTTTAACACAATTTTTTTTTTCAGAAATTTTGAATTTTTCGATATTCTATAACTCCTATTCGCTTCCTAACCGGATGTAAGAAATTTGATAAAGCGTCCATCCATATATCACAGTCCCCAAACACTATTTTATACCTACATCAGAAAATCGTGGGTTCGATTCCCACGGGAAGCATAAGTTGTTTAGTTGTTTCCAGTTTGGTTAGGACATTGCAGGCTTGAATCACCTGATTGTCTGATAATAAAGATGATTCCGTGCCGGTGCCGAAGCTTAAAGTGCCTTCCGAAGAAGGCACTTTAAGCCGTTGGTCCCTGCTGCCATCTGAGAGTCGTGAAAGGAACCACGTTAGAGGCCGAGAGGCGGTTCCGAAGAACTCTGACACCAGGGTGTGCATGGTCGATTGACCGTGTCACCTACACGAAACGATGATGATCAGAAAATCGCGTTGGGCGACGGTATATATTCCTGTTATTTGACTATTATAATTGTCAAATACTTAGATATTCGTGAAAAAACTTTCAGAAAGGATGAACTTACCAAGTTGCTGAGTAGTTGGTTTTGATTTGTTTGAATTATTTGAAGTTATCTGTTTTTTCTGCTTGCTTCTTGCCAAATTGCTGGAGCCAGAAGCTATGGTTCCTGAAATACAAACAAACAAACCATTCAAAACAAAATTTCATATCATCAGTAAAATTTTGTAAAAGAATTATACTTTAACCTAAGTTAGTTCATTATAAATACAATTACTATCTACGTACAAAACAAACATGACAAATCATTTATTACAATGTAAGTTTTATAAAAGTAAGTTAGAAAATTGTTTCTTAGGCCTTACTACTTTAAAACACAGTACATGTTTCAGGAAAAAGAGTTTTCTTGCCAAATTATTCACTGTGTGCATTTCCAAATGAGTTTCACTCTCAAATAATTTACTGTAAGCTTTTATAAATTACCTTGATCTTGGATTGTAGTCGAAGTTTCTTGTAAATTCTGTAACCCACTGACAGTAGCAAGGACTTCTGAAATAATTATAAATACAACTCTTAGTATGCTCAGAATACAGTATGGTATTTACACAAAATCATACAGAAAATAGTTAATATCGGAATAATTATAAATCTGTTAACTACATATATGGCACTTTTTTCAATTTAAATAAATTTGCACAATCTAGTGCTTTCTTTATTATTTCTCGCTTCATGTTAATATCTATATACTTAGTTAAAATCAGTGTAATATTAATAGGTATTATTTGCTTTATTTTCCTGTGCAACTTTAAAAAATAAAAAACTTGTACAATAATTCTTATATTTTATTGCACGGTCTGTATGACTTGGGTTCAGATGCAATTTATTCATTTATATTCTTGTTAAAGAAAATAATATCAAACAAACCTCTAGTTGATCCAGCTTTACAGTATGTGTGGTCAAAGTGCCTTTTACGAGAGTAATTATGTTCAATGCGAACATCCACGTTTTCTGGAAAAAATAAATACAATGAATTAAGCTTTTTGGAGCAGATATTAATATATTTATTTATGCACATTCATAGTCAAATTAATTACAATTTTTGGAACTATATCTAATATTGCAAACTTTGATTAAATGTAGGTATAATACTGCTTCTCTAATTCAATTGAAAAAATTGTACCATATTCTCAAACAAAACTTATATTTTTTAGGGTTCCATACCCAATTGGTTAAAAACGGGCTATTGATAATAGCAACAGGCAGACGCTTGAAATATCAACAGAATATTTAGTTGTATATTCACTTTATGCGGAATGTAATGTTTAAATTTAAATAAAATTAAAATTTAAGGGTACCATACAACAAACATGATTTTTTTGCCGTTTTTATAGGTCATATTTATAGGTATGGAACCCTTCATACTCTCCGGTTTTTTACTTTAAATCCAGTATGAGGTAACAAGGAATACCATGTATCTGTTTTGCAAATCTCCACAGTAATAATGGCTCATACATATCACTTCTCATTAAGACTACCTATAGTTTTAGATGTAAATTACACGTGGTAATTATTTAAATGTAATTTTCTTATTAGCTTCAAATAAAATATAGGTAAAACGAGTTCCATTAAACTATAATAAAAAATTACACATGATCTGTGTAGAAATAACTTCTAACTACATACCTTTGTATTCTCGAGATGGTATTCCAGTTAAAATTTCACTTTCAGTAAACAGACTAGGGTAAGCGTCTGGGGTGAGTCGTGGCCGATGTTTAGTCTCACTGAAGAACCTCTTCTCAAAATGTTTTTGACAAACCACTAAGTTTATCTCTTTCTCTAATGGTATTAAATCGTAACGATTTAGGCACTCTAACCACTTGAGTCTTTTCTCAGAACTTTTAGGTAAGCGGTGTAAATAATTAGCGTCCTTTCGCAAACACTTACACACACAACACTTATAATACGGCATTTTGCAAAACGCAAGGAGCACTAGGGAAATACAAAGGGCTCTATTACTGGTAAAGTGGAGAGGATAAGCATAAGCGCAGGACTTCACTCGATCGACACAATAACAGTAATGTTTTAAAAATGACAAGTCAAGTAGCATTTGCGCCGGCGACGAACGTCAGACCATGACGTCAGCAAAGCATCAACCAATCACAGAAAAGATGTAGGATATTGGCAAAGATGGCCGCTACGTGTTGCGTTCCGATATTAGCAGATTGTAGGCCGTGATGTAAATAAACCTGAGAAATAAACACAACACCCTTCACTTATCACTTCGGTAAAGAACCTACTTGACATTGATTGATTTGATTGGCAATGCTTTTTTTTAGGAAGGCAAAAGATCTAGCCCATACAGCCAAGTCTTACTCGTACTGTCTTTTTTCAGAAGAAGGAATAAATCCTGGAATGCTATTTTTGAAATGACGCCGTTCGTAAATGAGTGATTTTTTCTCAGAACAATAACTAAAGCATAGAAACCGTGTTAAAATAACAACAAAATACAATATTCTACACTGTTTTTACTTATGGCATTGTTAAAGCATCAGAAAGAGACGCATATACAATGCCATTTGCGTAAATGTGCAGGTTGTCCTGGGGTACTGATGTGATCAGGGTTGTAATATATCGATGAAATATATTTATCGACTAAATGTTTCGTCCTAAGAAAGTCATAAATGTACTCTACTCTGATTGTGTCGATTCGTTAAATGAGTACGATTCATAAAAAAAAAAAACAACTAGTTGCACTCCAGGAGTGCCGGCAGAAGTGAAAACTCGCCTTTGCGGCATACTCAGGTCCGTGTCCTTCTTACGAATTTTCGATCAATTCACGTGTCCTGACGCGAGTTTTCTGTTTTACCCATCCCAAAAAGTGCACAAAGCCGCTAAAGAGGCTTTTACTTTAAAAGTTACGTCAAGATACACCTATATAACTCCTAATCGCATGGCGCCGCTTGGCTTCATCTGATAAATAGGTAAAAAAAAAAAACATACATTACCCACCGCGCGTCTACTGTCTACTGCTGGTCATTAGGCCTTACCCAGTATTGGTCGAACGGCAGAATACCTAATATGATGTCAATCATATTTTCGATTATTTTGAAATTCAAACAGTGCCTACTTACCTACCTTACCTATTACCAATGAATGCGCAAAAAACCCAATGCATTCGATTTACAGTCCCCAATGTGAGGCAGTCCAACGTTGACATACTAGTTGAAGGTAAAATACTAGACTTTGTAAATGATACCAACTTCTTAGGAATCACTTAGGACTCTAAATTGCAACGGGGCGCTCATGTATCAAAAGGTAATATAAGGTCAGATATATTTTTCACTTGATCAATGGGCCATTTAGCATATTCCAAAACCATCTAAAGCTTTTCCCAGCTAGCTTTGAGGAACAGTCAGTAAAGGAAACATAATCAGGTAGGTAAAGAGAAACACATAATTCGAAGTGATATTTTTTTTATTTATAAAACTTTTACACTAGGGTAAAAAAGTGCCAGTGTGTTATTTGTGAAAAATTCACAGTGTTGGTAATAGAAAAACAAGAGGTGAAGAAAAACAAGAGATTACTTTACCCACTTTCATTACTGTCCAAAATAAAATATGTTTTTCATAATTTTAAATATAAATAATAAAACCGTTTCCGTAAACTTTCTTATTACCATTGATTTATAATTCGGCAAATATAAATGTAGGTAAAGCATCGTGTTTCAATCGCTTCCATTTAATTTTATATTCGAAATTAATGTATCGGCACGGCAGTAAAATATTTTGAGTATGTATGACATTTTATGTCCAATATGTCGCTTGAAAGTTCCTCGGATCCACACCTTTTTAATTTCCTTTTACTTCAGGGAGCTGCAATAAAATGTCAACAATAATTTTCTTCATATTAGTAAAAATCGATTCTTTTTAGGGTTCCGTACCCAAAGGATAAAAACAGGACCGTACTAATATGACTCCGATATCCATCTGTCTGTCACCAGGCTGTATCTCATGAACCGTGATAGTGAGACAGTTGAAATATTACAAACAAAAATTTCGGGCGTTTGTATAGCTTACGCCCACGGCTCCACTCGCGTTAATGTCTATCCCCGATAACAGTACCTTATTCTGAGATGTAAGATATGTCTATGTGCTTTTCCGTACTCCAGAGATCGTGCAATGGTGATGATGATGATGCAAAATTTTATGATGATCGGTTCAGAAGTTACGGCGTGGAAGCGTAACAAACAAACTCACTTTCACATTTATAATATTTTATGTAAGAATGGTACGGAACCCTTCGTGCGCGAGTCCGACTCACACTTTGCTGGTTGTTTAATTACCATGATGGTTCAATTTGTTACATTACTATTGCATGGCTCAACACTAACAAAAATATCCCTGATAGCAAGACCGTCATAAAAAATATCGATATACTCGTAGATACGTGATTTTACCACATCACTAGCAAAAAAACTAACCTAATTTGAAATAAGGAAAAAACGATAATTATAAGCAAAATACCTATAAAAGTTGTCATTTATACAATACGTTATATAATTGACAATATTATTATTGTATTTTGAGGTATTTTGGGTTTTAATTATGCACTTTTAACTGAAAAACTTACCGAAGAAAATTATGTTTTACAGAATTTATTTCTGTTCGTCCTGAATGGGATTTACATCGCTCCATTGCACAAGACATTGTTTAGTATAATGGTCATTTGATAACGCACCTACCCAACACCGGTTAATACTTTTTTCCGTGAGAATTTTAGCAAAATCCTATATTTAATTTGCAGACATCACAATTCCGCCGCAATGTTTTTGTCGATATATAACCCGATCAAATCGGCAAGAATCTTGCCAAGATGCTAATATTACAGACGTTGACTCAGAACAATAACTAAAGCATAGAAACCGTGTTAAAATAACAACAAAATACAATATTCTACACTGTTTTTACTTATGGCATTGTTAAAGCATCAGAAAGAGATGCATATACAATGCCATTTGCGTAAATGTGCAGGTTGTCCTGGGGTACTGGGGTACTGATGTGATCAGGGTTGTACTATATCGATGAAATATATTTATCGACTAAATGTTTCGTCCTAAGAAAGTCATAAATGTACTCTACTCTGATTGTATCGATTCGTTAAATGAGTACGATTCATAAAAAAAAAACAACTAGTTGCACTCCAGGAGTGCCGGCAGAAGTGAAAACTCGCCTTTGCGGCATACTCAGGTCCGTGTCCTTCTTACGAATTTTCGATCAATTCACGTGTCCTGACGCGAGTTTTCTATTTTACCCATCTCAAAAAGTGCACAAAGCCGCTAAAGAGGCTTTTACTTTAAAAGTTACGTCAAGATACACCTAAATAACTCCTAATCGCATGGCGTCGCTTGGCTTCATCTGATAAATAGGTAAAAAAAAATCCATACATTACCCACCGCGCGTCTACTGTCTACTGCTGGTCATTAGGCCTTACCCAGTATTGGTCGAACGGCAGAATACCTAATATGATGTCAATCATATTTTCGATTATTTCTAAATTCAAACAGTGCCTACTTACCTACCTTACCTATGAATGCGCAAAAAACCCAATGCATTCGATTTACAGTCCCCAATGTGAGGCAGTCCAACGTTGACATACTAGTTGGAAGGTAAAATAGACTTTGTAAATGATACCACCTTCTTAGGAATCACAATAGACTCTAAATTGCAATGGGGCGCTCATGTATCAAAAGGTAATATAAGGTCAGGTATATTTTTCACTTAATCAATGGGCCATTCAGCATATTCCAAAACCATCTAAAGCTTTTCCCAGCTAGCTTTGAGGAACAGTCAGTAAAGGAAACATAATCAGGTAGGTAAAGAGAAACACATAATTCGAAGTGATATTTTTTATTTTATAAAACTTTTACACTAGGGTAAAAAAGTGCCAGTGTGTTATTTGTGAAAAATTCACAGTGTTGGTAATAGAAAAACAAGAGGTGAAGAAAAACAAGAGATTACTTTACCCACTTTCATTACTGTCCAAAATAAAATGTTTTTCATAATTTTAAATATAAATAATAAAACAGTTTCCGTAAACTTTCTTATTACCATTGATTTATAATTCGGCAAATATAAATGTAGGTAAAGCATCGTTTTCAATCGCTTCCATTTAATTTTATATTCGAAATTAATGTATCGGCACGGCAGTAAAATATTTTGAACAAATTCGAGTATGTATGACATTTTATGTCCAATATGTCGCTTGAAAGTTCCTCGGATCTACACCTTTTTATCCTTTTACTTCAGGGAGCTGCAATAAAATTTCAACAATAATTTTCTTCATATTAGTAAAAATCGATTCTTTTTAGGGTTCCGTACCCAAAGGATAAAAACAGGACCCTACTAATATGACTCCGATATCCATCTGTCTGTCACCAGGCTGTATCTCATGAACCGTGATAGTGAGACAGTTGAAATATTACAAACAAAAATTTCGGGCGTTTTTATAGCTTACGCCCACGGCTCCGCTCGCGTTAATGTCTATCCCCGATAACAGTACCTTATTCTGAGATGTAATTTATGTCTATCTCCAGAGATCGTGCAATGGTGATGATGATGATGCAAAATTTCATGATGATCGGTTCAGAAGTTACGGCGTGGAAGCGTCACAAACAAACTCACTTTCACATTTATAACATTATATGTAAGGATGGTACGGAACCCTTCGTGCGCGAGTCCGACTCACACTTTGCTGGTTGTTTAATTACCATGATGGTTCAATTTGTTACATTACTATTGCATGGCTCAACACTAACAAAAATATCCCTGATAGCAAGACCGTCATAAAAAATATCGATATACTCGTAGATACGTGATTTTACCACATCACTAGCAAAAAAAACTAACCTAATTTGAAATAAGGAAAAAACGATAATTTTAAGCAAAATACCTATAAAAGTTGTCATTTATACAATACGTTATATAATTGACAATATTATTGTTGTATTTTGAGGTATTTTGGGTTTTAATTATGCACTTTTAACTGAAAAACTTACCGAAGAAAATTATGTTTTACAGAATTTATTTCTGTTCGTCTTGAATGGGATTTACATCGCTCCATTGCACAAGACATTGTTTAGTATAATGGTCATTTGATAACGCACCAACCCAACACCGGTTAATACTTTTTTCCGTGAGAATTTTAGCACAATCCTATATTTAATTTGCAGACATCACAATTCCGCCGCAATGTTTGGCAATGTTTTTGTCGATATATAACCCGATCAAATCGGCAAGATGCTAATATTACAGACGTTGAACTGTAATAAGTTATTTCGAATTTAGTCGGATTTAATTGGAGTCCAATGGAGTCCATTGACATTTCAAGTCGGGACAACCATGAAAATAATAGAAACTGACTGAAGTTTTTGTCTCATTCTGTCATAAGCGAAAGCTCATAAGAAAAATACAGTGTCAACTATCTGTTTTCAGTTTCTATTTTTATGCGGCTTCTATGTATATTATTCTTCTGAGGACGTTGAACTGTAATAAGTTATTTTGAATTTAGTCGGATTTAATTGGAGTCCAATGGAGTCCATTGACATTTCAAGTCGGGACAACCATGAAAATAATAGAAACTGACTGAAGTTTTTGTCTCATTCTGTCATAAGCGAAAGCTCATAAGAAAAATACAGTGTCAACTATCTGTTTTCAGTTTCTATTTTTATGCGGCTTCTATGTATATTATTCTTCTGAGGATTTTTTCGTACAAAAATCACTTTAAGACGAGTGTCATACTTTCAAAAATAGTACCCCTTTATGATAGAACTGGAACATTTCATTCTGAGAGCCATAGAAATATGAAGTCTACTGAGAGGAAATACTGTTTCAAATCTGTGTGAGGAAGTCGACACAATTTTTTTAAATCTATATCGTTACTAATATTATAAATGCGAAAGTGAGTTTGTTTGTTTGTTTGTTACGCTTTCACGCCGTAACTACTGAACCGATCATCACGAAATTTTGCATACAAGTTCTTTGGAGTGCGGAGAAGGACATAGGCTACCTTTTATCCCTGGAAAAAGTACTATTCCCGAGGGATCGACATTGACGCGGGCGGAGCCGCGGGCGAAAGCTAGTAATATATAAACTTCGATATTTGACAACTTGTTGCAAACCGGGCGTGATGGTTTTTGTTTATGCAGTCAAAAGTACCATAAATGTAAATAATTCCAGATTTTTTAAATTTATATGTCCAATATTATATTTTTAAGAATTTTTGAAAAAATCCTAAATGTAGGATTTATAAAGCAATATTCCCATGCTTTACATGACAATGTCAATCTGTCAAATAATGATGACCTTGACAGCTAAGCCTTATGAGTTGCCAAGTCAGGAAATATTTTTCCCGAAATTCGTATAGAGTACAAGGACCTTTTTTTTGATACTGCACTATAAACTCTTCTCATGGTGTGGTTGTTGAAGTGAGATTTACTTAGCCGAATGAATAAATTGCGCCAATTGATACTCAATGAAGTTTGAGGGCTTAATAGGTTATGTTACCAATAATAGCGAAAATATACCTATATGTTAATGTAGTACAGTCATACAATGCATATAGAAAGCAAACCATAAGAAGGAAATCACAGCCTCCAGGTCCAGCAGCAGCAGTGTAAGATTTACTTAGCGGGCTGGTGGTTGTTAGCCTCGTCCTCGTTGCGTCTCGTCAGTGATCAAGCCAGTGGATTTGTGGGAACTGTCGCAGAGGGCTCCCGTAGAATCAATGAAATGACCTACACCATCATTTTATTGATTAACAAGATTTATAAAAAGCGCAGGAAAACTCATTTATACTCGATACTTACTGGCTAAATACGTCACGCATGAAAGCATTAAATAAAAATAATAAGTCTTATGAGCTGCCGGGTTGAGGAATTTTTCCCCGAAATTCGCTAAGGTGAAGAGTACAAGAACCGTTTTTAGGGTTCCGTATCCAAAGGGTAAAAACGGGACCCTATTAATATGGCTCCGCTGCAAAGAATATATACACTACGTCCGCTGTCCGTCTGTCACCAGGCTGTATCTCATGAACCGTGATAGTTACAGTTGAAAATTCCACAGATGATGTATTTCTGTTCCCGCTATAACACCAAATAAAAAATAGAATAAAATAAATATTTAGGGGGGCTCCCATACAACAAACGCGATTTTTTGCTTATTTTTGATAACTGGCGCAGGTAGACACTTGAAATATTTAATTATATATTCACTTTAAAAATAAATAATTAAATAAAATTAACATTAAAGGGGGCTCCCATACAACAGACATGATATTTTTGCCGTTTTTATAGATGACGGTACGGAACCCTTAGTGCGCGAGTTCGACTCGCACTTGGCCGGTTTTTTTGTTGTCATTGTCGTCGCTCTCTTGTGTTCTCGAAAGTTGCTTAATTCTACGGGAATACTAGGTACTTCGCATTCGCACTGCATTATTTATCAACTGATTAATTTAACCGACTGAAACTTGAAATAAATATGGTTATATTATGAAGTTCAGAGTATTAAATAAAAACATTACTTTTTATTTACATCATTTACAATGGAATTTAATTTACTCTTCGAAAGGATTGTGGCATTCGCCCTATTGCCGTAGGCAATACAATCCGCCGCGTTGTTTCCAAAAATAGCTGTAGGCATTTTCTACCAGTTTTGGAGCAAGAGTTACAGCCCAAACAGTTAGGTTTTGGAACTAAGGTGGGCTGTGAGCCCGCAATACATACGGCCCGCCCCTTCCTCAAGCGCGGCGGAGGCGAGGTATTATTGAAGGTGGATGTTAAAAATGTATTCAACTCAGTTGACCGGAGCACTCTGCCGACACAGATTAAAATATCAATACCAGGTGCGTTTCCTTATCTGAGGTAATGCTTTAGTGAGACTAACGTGCTTGGTATATTTGATGGTCAATTAATAGAATCAGCAGTTGGGTGTCAACAAGGCAAGGACCCCCTTGGGCCGGCCATTTTCAGTTTGGCTGCCCACCCTTTCATAAAAAAATTGGCATCTAAATTTAACGTGTGGCACTTAGATGACGGGAGACCCTAGGAGGTGATGCTGCGTCAGTTTTTTCTGACCTAGAAAAAAATATAAATCTTTCGGTGATATTGGTATTGAATTAAACAAGGTGCGAGCTTTATTTCTGGAGGGAACTGACTCGAACTAAATTCCAAATTTTGTGTTTTGTCTCCAAATATAAAAATTATTGACGACGAATCACTTCGTCTTCTGGGGGCACCGGTGCTGGAAGATTTTTACAAAATTTGTGGAAGACCAAATTTTGCTCTTCGACGAATCTTCCAGCCGTCTAGGCGATATAAACCCACATATGGCATACAGGATAATTCCTAGGCCCATGACACGATCATAAAATTCTGCATGTTTGTACCCAAGACCACCTACACGCTTCGGTGTACCCCACTTTCGGCGCACGACCAACTTCTGTCCTTTCTAGATAACACCATAAGAGAAGCAATAAATTAAATATTTAATTGCTTTGATAGAGCAATTGACAAGTCAAGCTACATTACCCATACGGCATGTCGTGGTCTTGATATAAAAACAAAATCAAAAAAAGCACTACCAGCATTTTTGGTTAGCTCGGTAAAGCTCAGCTACTAAGAAGCCATTCGCTGAACTCAAGCTCTCATGGGCCCTAGGAATTCGCCTCGGGCTCCCAGATGGTTAAGTTACGCCACTGGCTCGGGCTTCGAGCCCTATAAAATTTTATTACTTAGTCTATAACATATAGAACAAAATACTAGGTAATATTTCTAGTTGAAACATAATATATTGACTATATACATATAAATAATAGTTTAACTTATTATAAACACTTTGGCGCTGCCACGTTTTCCTATACAATACTGTACAGTCGCATAAATCTTCAAAAGTCTTCGTTCTACTGCTTTGAAATGGTCTTCAGTTGCTAACTTTTCACCTTGAAAAGAGGAAAGCATCTTGATAGTTTCCGTTAGAATTCCACCAGACAGCATTTCCAAATGTTGCCATGTTGAATAGGAGATCCTGTAATGTAAAGAGTTAAATATAGAACCTATAGCAAATATGGAAAAGACAGGAAGGTAAAGAAAGGCTATTCAGTAATTGAATTTGGACGCGTTCGTATGTCACTCCATGCATACATTTCGTGCGTCATAATTCTAGGTACGGATTTCTTGTGATAACGGTGGAAGAGAGATAGATGCGTCATAAGCCGAACGCTTAAGCCTATCGCGCACTCGCTTGTACGTAGCACGTGACACTTTTTCGTGTGTGCAGCTGAGGTTCATCGATCTATAAGATGTCATGGCGTCAAAATATATTTATAATATATTTTGACGTGATGACGTGATGATTTTGTATTGCAATGCTATAAATGTAATTTCTTACATGCAGCACTGATAAAGAGGTGCTAAGATGTCCAGTTTGTCTTCCATTGGGTTGCCCAAGCCTTTGCCATTGTCTAATAGCATGATTTTATCGTTGTATACTTGATAGTGATGACGGTCTCCATTTTGAATAAGAAAATCAAATAGTGATACATCCACTAGATTTACTATCCTGTTCATAGGCAGAACATGCACAATTTTTCTGAAAAATAAGACACTTCATATATATTCATATAGATAAAAATAAAAAAACCAAAATCATGGTTATTTGAATGTTTCACATACATTTGAGGTGAGGTGAAAAAAGAACAAAAGCAGTAGAACTTGTTATACCTACATAATTGCCATATATCGTTTTTCCACAGGACTTGTAGTTTGCCGGAAATCGATATAAACCGTTTTTTACCCTTAAAAGGTCACCCCCTCCCTCCCGACCTCAAATCGCCCGTAATTTATTTTTGTCAAACTTTTAAAGAAAGGAACAGTAAAATACTTACTCACAATAGTTATCATCTATTTCCCAGTCCATTTTCCTGCTAGCGTATGAGCGTCGCCATGGCGAAAGGTGGGAGTTAAATGTTTTTTTAAACAATAATATAGCAGCACCTTCTATTTCTCCTTTTTCATCTGGACAAACGGTCTCATGTTTATTGCAAAAGAGGCACTTTCCATATATACATACATTTGTACCTGAAAATGTTCTAAATTAATATCATGTCTTCGATTTAGTATAAAAAACTAGATACGCAATCCGCGATAAAAACCCTCCAAGTCCTTGAAAGTTGACGTCGATCAGCTTCCGAAATTTGACTTACAGACATGCAAGTAGGTTGGTTTTGCATTGATGTAGATTTATAACATACTAGCTTTCGCCCGCGGCTCCGCCCGCGTTAATGTTGATCCCTCGGGAATAGTACTTTTCCCGGGATAAAAGGTAGCCTATGTCCTTCTCCGTACTCCAGTGAACTTGTATGCAAAATTTCATGATGATCCGTTCAGTAGTTACGGCGTGAAAGCGTAACAAACAAACAAACAAATAAACAAACTCACTTTCGCATTTATAATATTAGTAAGGATAAGGATAAGGACTACTTATAATGAAGTCTCATTTATGTATGCCACTTGTGTATCTAGCTCAAATGAGATGATGGACACTTAGATCATGTATAAAAACCGGCCAAGTGCGAGTCGGAATCGCGCACGAAGGGTTCTGTACCGTTATCTATAAAAAAGGCAAAAAATTCACGTTTTCCTAATGGTTGGTCCATTAGGTCTGTTGATGGGAGCCCCCTCTAATATTAAATTTAATTTTTATATTAATATATATTTGTAAAGTAAAGTGAAATATTTCTCAAAATATTTCAACCGTCTACCTGTTGCCGTTATCAATATCGAGCAAAAACAAGCAAAAGATCACTTTTTTTCATGGCCCCTTTCTTCTTTCCCCTAGCACATTCCTGTTTTATACAGGGTCGGCTCTCCTAGTAAGTCGGCGCCAAGACAATCTGTCCTGGATTGTCGGACTGGGTAGATTCTCCGCTTTTATAAGCTTCGTCATACTAGTCCACCAGGTAGCAGGGGGACGCCCTCGACCTTTTCTACCCTCGGGGAGGCACAAAGCTTTCCTTACAACATACTCCTCGTCTCTTCGCATTACGTGACCGTACCATCGAAGTCGGCTTTCTGTCAGTTTGTCAGATATAGGGGCAACCTTAAAACTACCACGTATATTCGAGTTTTGGATCTTGTCTAATCTTGTCACTCGTCCTGACCACCGTAGCATCTTCATTTCGTTTGTGTGTAGTTTTTGCAGATGTGTTTTTGCAATAGGCCAGCATTCTGCTCCATACATCAATGCGGGCCTCACCGCTGTCTTATATACTTTTCCCTTTATACGAGGAAAACCACTTTTGGAGAAACGTAAAGGTTAATTTCGAAGTTTGGGGGATAGACCAGCGGCAGCGGCAAGGGCCGCGCGACATATGTTATGGCGGCCGGCGACACTACTAGTTACTATTCATACATAGTAGTATCAAGCATGGTAGACTTATGGCCACATTTAGCATTTTGGTGGTTCCATCTACACAATACTAAACGGAATCAAAATAGTTATGGGTTGCTAGTCGCATTCCCTTGATCGGGTTTTACGATCTGCGCGGAAAGAGAAGCAGATGGCATATTTTACGTTTTTTCTTTTCTCCCAGACCAGTATGGATATGGTTAGTTACTATGAATTTGTATAGAACTTTGAAGTTCGGCGACCGGCGGCAGCGACTGTGTCTCTCCGTGTGCTTCAGTCAATAAAAATCTAAACGCGAACAAATTATTTCCGCTTTTAAATAAAATACAGACAAAGCTGACACCTCCGGGTAGGAAGTCTGAGGTATCTGGCGCAAACATGAAACCGTGAATCACAAGTCGCGTGCACTGTAGCCGTGTTCTAAAGTGCGACACTAAAATTATAAAATTAACTTTCTTGTTCACTTGCTTACTTGATGGATTTCAAAAATTTTTGTTCACACTAGATATTATTAGAGTGCAAAAAATCATACCACATGCTTCTGGTAAACACCACACATAACACATGCTTGTATAAACATTACTACAAGCATGTGGTACAATTTATAACGCAGAGCTCTGCCACATTTTTTTCACTAGTTTTAACTAATTATCTAATTATTATTATATTGCATACTAGCTTTCACCCGCGGCTCCACCCGCATCAATGATGTTCTAATAGGGTGTGAAAGCATAACTAACTCACTTTCGCATTTAAAATATTAGTTAGGATACTATATTTTTACCATTTTTGATAACAGTCTTGTTCAATTCGTCTGTTGCAACAGGTAGTACTTCCTTAGTAATATGAATTTTTCTAATAACCGATGGTGCAATCCATTTGAAATCCATAACCATGGCAAGATAATATGCAAACACCTCTGAGTTATGGCGATCATAGCCTCCGTAAATGTTGCCATGCAAGATATGAGTCAGATTATATCTCTTTGGTTTAAAGTATAATACTTTATTTCCCTGAAAAAATAAAATTTGATTAGAACCTTCACTGGAATAAAACTCCTGTAGTAAATGTTTAAACTGGACAAAGCTACCGTTTCGTTTATAATTGTATTTGATTTTCTTATCCTTGTGGAAATCAATATTACTTTTGTTAAAAAATAAGAACTAAAAAAGAGGTAATAATAGATCATACTTCAACAAATAATCGCAACTTCAACTGAGTTCCTCTAGGAGCAACGTCAACCCGGGCTATCGGAGAGCTGCTCATTGCACGCAATATCTTTCCAGGAGCTCCATGTATATGTGGAAACAGGGATTCATCACTTTCCCACTGAAACACAAATTAAGCTATTTAAATATTCTAGACTATTTTCTAAATATCATACAAATATTAATTAGAGTACTCAATAAATTACAAAACAATAGATACTCACATTTTTTGTGCTTGCCCATAAAACCTTAGCATACTTTAAATTTGTTGAATTAAATTTTTGGATCAATTTTCTTTGAATAGGTAGAAATTTGTTGTTTCTACTTTTGTACTGACTAGGCAAATACTTGAGGTACTTATTTATTTCTGTGAAGACACCTGGCGTCAGGTCATTGAATGTGGGGAGAGTGAATGGCGAAGTGTACCCCTTTTTCCCAACGGCGTTCAATGTATAAAAGAAGTAGATATTGAGCCCAACCAGTATCAGTAGAGTGAGTGAGAATCCAAACGCATAATTTATAGACATATTCTAAAATTAATGCGTTTTGATAATCAATGCAGAACTTCACTATCCAATAAATATCGTTTTACAACGTAACACGTTACATGTTTTATTAAATACTGCGAAGTTTTCATTCTAGTACCTATTTTAAATAGATTTTAGTCTTGTCTTGACTTCCATTACTGTATGTTTTGTTTGACCTAAAGTAGAAGGAAATACTAGCTAGGTCCGGGATCGAAATAAAACCAGTGAATGTTTTGTGTTGCGTTGATTTCATGAGACAGATGACAGCACAAACTACTGAGATACTACGGATGACAGACAGATGACAATGTCTGTCATTTCTTTTTCTTTTTATATGTGACCATCAAACTTCATTCAGAAGCTTTTATTAGCCAATGTCAGGGTTGCCAGATGTGATTTTCCAATTTTCGCCAGATTAAATATAATAATTATACACCAAAATGATACGTTTCCTAAAAAAAAAACGCCAGTTTCGATTTAACATAAATAACAAATAAATAGATAGATATTTTTGGGGTACTTGTAATCAAACACGTTGTAATGGTAGTTACTTGTAATCTTCCGAAAACATCGTAGACTCTTATAGGTAACCAGTCTGTCCAAAGGTCCTGTTGGTGATAGGAGTAGATTTGCGTAGGATCAGGCCGCGTATTATTATACAGACGCGATACGATAGCCAAAGTTCTCTTGTCCCGAGCACGTCGTGTCGTGTGTCTCTTTGACAGCTGTCAGCCCGCGCTGAAACGACCGATCGCTCGGAAATGCGAAGCGACCAGTGTAGCCACATATTCTTCTCTTGGTTATAAAGTTCTTGAATAAAGAACGTTTAAATGGTATGTTTATCGGTTTTAGTTTGCTCTAATTTTATTTTATAATAGGTTAGGTACCTATCATTATATTCCCAAACAATTTTTAAAAAATAAACATTCTATTAATGTTTACTAGCAGTCCGCCCGGCTTCGCCCATGGTACATACATGCCCTATGTCACTCAGGGATAACTTTCTAACGGTAAAAGCATTTTTAAATTGGTCCAGTAGTTTTTGAGTTTATTCGTTACAAACATACAAAAATATTTCTTTTTCTCTTTTCAATATTAGTATAGAAGTATAGATATAGATAGTATAGAAGTATAGATTAAGATTATTAATTCTTCGTACCTAGTATAACTCAACTCTCAATCAACTCAACAATCTGGCAACCCTGGCCAATGTCTAGTTCACCGTAATGTTCATGTAATTATACCTAGCGTGGCCCTCCGCTAGGAGTAATAATGTTCTGTGGTGGCCCTTCTTCGTTATTATCATTGCTGCAAAATATACAGTAAAGTCTCTAAACGTGTACTGAAATCATTTGTAGGATGCGGATTTTTGAGTAAATTTGAATATTCCAAAACCTTGATCCAGCGGGGCCCTCCGTAAACTAAATAAACCTACTTACAAAAAAAAAACCTTCTCATAAAAACTTATTTCTAATTGACAACTTGCTACAAATCGGAAGTGTTGGTTTTTATTTATGCAATCGAAAGTACTTTAAATGTTAATAATTCCAGAATTTTTCATTTTTGTTATCCAATATTCATTTTTTTGAATTTTTGAAAAATATCCGAATGTAGGATTTTCAAGCAATATTCCCATGCTTTATCACATGATAATGTCAACGTCATTATCAATCTGTCAAATAATAAGGACGTTGACTGCCAAGTCTTAAGATTTGCCAGGTTGGGGAATATTTATCCCAAAATTTGGAAGTGTACATGGACTGTTTTTTGTGTTGATACTGTTTAGTTATGTCTTGTGTTGATATTGTTGTAAACTGATTTTTTATTTTACTAATGAATACCTACCTCTACTATTCGTCATATTGAAGGTTTTCTGAAATGTCGCTCACCAGGCGGCAGCACTGAGACACAGGTATGGCACTCCATACAAACGGGACGACATAAATACCTAGTACTACTACAAACAAAATTTTACATCCGTGCACACGCTAATGTGTGAGTTAAAGAACCAAGGTTGACACCGAAGAATGAAATTAAATATACCTATTCATGATGCCACCTAAAGTTCGACAAATTTGCAAGTATGTCTCTCAATTCTGAAAGATTTATGATGATCTTAATTTATTTATGTAGGTATGTATTTATTGACTTACCTAACAATACATCTCAATAATAAGTAAATAAACTTCCTAACAAACAAAAATGTATTCGTAGATCTCGCACACAATGCAACTGGCACAATCAGAACACCATGACGTATAAGATATATATTATATTATATTTGTGGTGTACGTACACATTAACAAGTAACACAAATAAGAGGTTATGTATTTTATCTTCTCTTCACCACTGGTTTATTAGTTATCTATTGATTCATTTACAATTAAAAGCACTAGATAATGTCCTGTAATATAATAAACTGCTCGTTTAGCGCTAAACTTTACGGCAAATGTGATAAAAATCGATAAAAAAAGGATAAAAACAAGACGCAGATAGACAGAGATTCACAGCACAGTATTTCATTGTAAAGCGTGTCGGTAACGTAATATTCGCATTTGACGTGCAACAAAACCTAACCCTGTTTCACAGCAACGCATCGCACTCCATTTACGGGGGAGAGGTGCGGCGATGCCTAGTTGCGGGGGACGCAGGGAGTTTCCGTTCTGTACGTTAGTACTTATATTAATTCTGTGACTGAGATTCAGACAACTGTCAAAAGGGTCACATAAAGCCTCCATACATACGAGACACACGGTCGTTTCTCGTGCATGCTACCAGTGTTCATCGGTGATCAGGAAGATGCTGGATGCAGGCCGCTGCCAACCGGTCGTATCGGAAATCCTTGGGGGAGACCTATGTCCAGCAGTGGACTCCTTGCGTCTGATATGATGAGGACGTGAAAAATGCAGTGCCAAGTAGAATTTCCACGGAACGAAGCACCTTCGATTTATTACAATGCAAAAGAAGAACCGGTGTTGTTTGTATCGCTAAATCAGAAAGAAATAAAATACAATAAAAGCTTTCTTTTGACTGTATTGAAGTAGAAATCATTACCCAGAGTAACTACAGCAACATTGGAGTTCAATGGGACTTACATGAATGTGAGACCAGCAAATGCAAGTGCGAGTCGGACTCGCGCACGAAGGGTTCCGTACCATTGTTCTAAAACAAGTTAAGAATTAATAAAAATATTTTTATTATATGATGTAACTTAAAATGTCTACTCTTCGCAATTTTTCCTTTATCTGTGCTATACGACGTTGCTTCGCACCAAATTTTAAGATTCTGAGTTTACGGGAAGTACCCTGTAGGTTTTGATTCCCTTGCGAATGTCGAAAATATGCGGCATAAAAATTAAAAATATTTTTATTACATGGTATAACAAAAAATGTATGCTTTTCGCAATTTTTCGTTTATCTGCGCTATACGATGTTGCTTCATACCGAATTTCAAGATTCTGACTTCACGGGAAGTACCCTGTAGGTTTCCCTTGTGAATGTCGAAAATTATTAAAAATATTTTTTTTACATGATGTAACTAAAAATTTAACTTTTCGAATTTTTTTCTTTATCTGTGCTATAAGACGTTGCTTCGTACCAAATTTCAAGATTCTGAGTTCACGGAAAGTACCCTGTAGGTTTTGATTCCCTTGCGAATGTCGAAAAACACGAAAATTTGCTACATAAACGGCTGTATCTTTTGAGTGCGTTGGCCTAGAAGTTTAATTTTTCACAGCTCCAAGGGACAGTAGACCTGAGTATTTGATATGAATTTTAGCTTATTACCTCTACGCGTTCCTGAGAAAAAGGGTCTTGACAGTCCGACAGACAGACAGGCAGACGGACAACCGACTGATTCTATAAGGGTTCCTTTTTACCTTTTGAGGTACGGAACCCTAAAAACAGTATAAATTCGAATAACAGTTTTTTATTTCCCTTCCGTCTGGTTTGCTTCCTATGTATTGTTTGACTATATATACTGGGTGGCGCAAAAGTACTGGCACTAAAGAAAATACTTTTATTTTTTTTATATGACATTTTCTGTCATTCTGTTTTTGAAAATTGTGTAGTGAACAAATGTAAAATACACTGAAAATAAACATGGACCGTTTTACTCCCCAAGAACGTGGAATACACTATGGACTTAGTGAGGGACGCTTTTCCAGGCCGAGTTATCTCTCGTTTTGGCGATTTGCCTTGGCCTGCAAGATCACCCGATCTGACCAGTCCAGACTTCTTTCTTTGGGGTTTTTTGAAATCTCTGGTGTATGTGAACAAGCCACAGACTCTCGCAGCTCTAAAAGAAAACATTCGTCAAGAAATAACGAACATATCGCAGGAAGTGTTACGGCAAGTTATGCAAAATGTCATAAATAGGGCTCAAATGTGTATCAACTCTGGAGGTCACCATTTAAAAGACATCATCTTTAAATCCTAATGGTACGAAATTTAATGGCACAAATATACATTTAAAAAAACCTAAATCTAGTTTTCTAATTTAGAAAAAATGTTATAGCTGAACCAAATAGGGTCTTTACTTTTGCGCCACCCAGTACTATACTACATAAACATATTGGTATATTTTTGCTATTATTGGTAACATGAACTATCAGGCCTTCATTCAGAATCAATTTCTGGGAGTATTTATATTTATGGATCTTTCGATTGTATGTAGCAAGTTGTTAATTGCATTAAACCTAGCCCTCCCTCTTTTTATTTTGATAATTATTTTCCACCTAACTACTATAGTTTTTATAAAAAAAGCGGCCAAGTGCGAGTCGGACTCGCCCATGAAGGGCAAATGACGTGGTTCCTTTAACGACTACCAGATGGCAGCCGGGACCACCGGCTTAACGTGGCTTCCGAAGCACGGAATCATCTTTATTATCAGACAAACAGGTGATTCAAGCCTGCAATGTCCTAACCAAACTGGAAACAACTAAACAAAGTATGCTTCCGGTGGGAATCGAACCCACGACCCCCGGGTCAACAGGCAAACGCTTTAACCACTGGACCACGGAGGCTGTTAAAATATAATCCTGACGGATAGAGATATAAACGGATGCTGTCAAACGAGACCGATTTTGAAATGCAGTTGTGGGTGTGATTATGGTCAGAGTGTCAGAGTACTCGTAGGTCGGATCAGAGAAAAAGTTAGCACATTTCCCTTAGTGGAGCAACAACTCCACTAAGGGAACTATTGCTAACTTTTTCGAGCTCCGTGGCGTAGTACGCCCACGGAGTACGCCAGCCTGCGACACGAGGGTTCGATCCCCGGTCAGGTCATGATGGAAAACGATCTTTTTCAGATTGACATGGGGCTTGGATGTTTATCTATAAGTATCTATTGTAAATATAGTATCGTTGAGTTAGTATCCTACTACACAAGTTCACAACTTACTGTGGGGTTAGGTAATTCTTTTTATATGTTCCAAATATTAATTATTTTTGGATATCAGGAGATCGTTATTTAAAAGCATTGACGGTTGTGTTATTTCGAAATTTGTTGAATTAGTATTGGTTTAGTGATTATATTTAGAACAATGTCGTGCTGGACTCTAGTGTGAGATCATTACGAATACTGTAAGTTGTACTTGATTATTTTATTAGAAACTATTGGCTAGTAATAAATAGTGACGTATTCTTATAGGTAGCGTGCAAGTGTCGGGCCGGGGCCGTACCTTATCGTCAAAGACCGAGATACCCTTCCGAGAAAATACTTGAAACCTTGGATTAGTGTTGCACGAGTACATCCTCAATAGATCCTCCATGTAATTTCTCTACCTTTTTTTGACATATATGTTTATGGCCCATTTATATTAATGTCAGGCTCTCTAGAAGTCTGAGCTAGAAGTAGCAAATTTTAAGAAATCGCCACGCTAATTTTTAATTTTAGTTTTTTCAACAGTATTTTTATCGACCTTATAAAGGGTCTTTCAACAAGGACGAGCCGATGTTGAAATTGAATAAAACAAGCTGTGTGTGAGATATTAACGTATATTTTTGTATTCGAAAGGCCTATTAATGCCACGGATTCAAGAGGTGGCTTGCTTGGGTGGCCAATTTACGTCACCTCTGCCACAGATTGCTTACTCTGTGAGAGATAACCCTTCCCTCAAACCGTTCATGCATAATATCCATAGTGTCGTTAATGACGATTCTTTACGAGGCTTTAATCATTACGAGTAGGCAATTAGATTGAAAATTTTATGATACGATTTGACTGTCCCAAGATATTTATTTGGCGGACCGTTAAAACGTCGATCTCTCATACACATCGCTGGTAGGATGCAGAATGGGTTTCCGGAATAGAACTTTAAGCGCCGCTTTCCGATGTACTCGTTCCAGCTGAATCATATATGTGTGTTGGCTGCGCCACCCCATGCCGTGGTGCAATTACTAGGTACTCGCAAAGGTAGGCTGACGCAAAGTATAGTCATTCTTAGGACAACTATATTTGCACTATCACAGATCAGCTTAAACATATAGGCTGGATTTATGCGGGCTGAAGTTTAGATTTTGGTCGATTGTTACGCCTAGTGTGTGACGCTCTTAGCATATTCAATACCACCACATCTACAACTCGTCGTGGATATTTTGACGGCAATTAAGGATTAATGTTGATCTTTAACACTCATCCTTAATTGCCGTTATTACAAATAGGAAGAGGTTTTATTTTATAATTTCAAAAAATCACCGACATGAAAAGAAGCATATTTATTTTAAACATGTAACTACCGCTTCCTTAATAAAAACAACTGACAAAAGTGTCTTCTTTTTGCGGCCGCGCTGAAGTGCTTAAAACGGATACATTAATTGTGCCCGTATTTCATCATCGGCAAATTTGCCATTTGACAGAAATGTAAAAAGTGAGCCGATGTAGTCTGATGGCAGGTTGCTGTCCACCGCTCCAAGGGTGATCACCTGCAGACAAAATGTACTTAAATAAGGTGCGCAATAAGGTATTGTAAAATTAGGATTATGATACTTTGGAATGAACTGGGAAATTGTAATGAGTAAGGAAAATGTTTCAGATTTTGTACCTACTCATAATTTAAGTATGATCGCAAGCACACATACAAGTAGTAAGAATCTCGGAGCATAAAAATATAGTAGAAATGAAAAACTTACCTACATGAACGTAAGACATGACGAAATTTTTTTCTAGTCATTGGTATGAAAAACAACCATAGTGGAAAGTAATAACAATTTGGGGCATTCAGCCCCGATTGCAGTCACACACAATAAAGTTTTTCTATAGTTTGATCGCCGCAATCGCAGACACAAAAGTTGTTTAATCGTTTGTCGATTATTGACGACGGTGAACGACCCGAGTGGCCTTTAGTGACTTTGAAATTAAACAAAAAGCGTGTCATTGAAATACCTCTGTAACAGAAATCATTCAACCTGCACAATTTACCTGTAGGTAAGTGTTGGAGGGTCGTCTTTCCACGGGCAAGATCTCTTCGTCCTTTTCGGGGACCTGTATCTCTTGGTATGTGCGTGCTACGAGTCTCTCCCCTTTCGGAGTGGTGACTGTCGCGTTGAATGCGAAGTACCAGCCTCTGGTCACGCCTTCCTGTCTGATGCGATTTTATCAATTATGGGCTGAGCCGAACGGACATATAATTGTGAGTTGTGCCTTAGTTAAAAGGCGACTCAAAATTACTCAAGACATATCAACTTATTGTACCCTAAATGATTTCATATTTTCATTCTGAACGTCGATGCATCATCGCTAGTATCAGCTATTTCTGCCACCAAGTATTCGAAATTCGAGAGTGTTGTACGCACTCGAATCCTTGGTGGCAGAAATAGCTATACTACAATCCACCTCTAAAATAAATAAATCCACATACTAATATTATAAATGCGAAAGTAACACTGTTTTCTTTTCACGCTTCAACTATGAACCAATTAGGATGAAATTAGGTACGGAGGTAATTTGAGGCCCGGGGAAGGACATAGGGAAATGCATCATGTATCGAAGACATACCTACACGCAGACCACTTCGAAGCGGTAAAACCAGGCAAATCCAATGGAAACGACGGGCGTTTGGTACATATTTGTTCACCGATTTCATCGAATTATGAATCGGTTCAGTTCCCGTTTCAGCTATAAGAATGAAATTGGGTTGCAATGGATTCAATAGGTATCTAAACGAAAAGGTGCTGCATTCTAACGCGAGCTGAATTACACAGTTTTGCTAACTACATTGAGTTGATATTTCTTTGAATACCTTTGCGCAGAGTGCGACTTCTGTAGGTACTAGTTCTTATTCTGTGCCTATGTTTAGAAATACTTACTCATCGAGATTTTTCATGTCCTCGTTCTGGATTTCCCACAAGGCACCCCAGACATGCCGTCCAGAATGAGGAACTATGGTCGATACAGCTCCATTCCAGTACTTTACAAACATATTGAAGTCTAATCTGAAATCCTATCCATCTGAGTTAGTAATGTTAATGTGAAAGTAATGCTTGTGCTCGTACAGTCACGACATGCTGCGGTTCTACGGTCTCACAACTTATGGTTAAAGGTAAACTGCCTGAAAATCATCATTTTTATCATGTCAGCCGTAAGAAGTCTATTGCTGGACAAAGGCCTCTCCCAAGGATTCTTCATTTCATAGGAAGATATTGCCACACTCGCCACGCTTGGCAGGCGGGTTGGCGAGCGCAGTTTCTTTGGCTTCTTATGCTTCCGACGCTGAAGCATTTTTGAGCTGGGGAAAGAGGAAATTGTTGGATTTGGAAACGGAAGGGAGGTATTAGGATACCACTGGTGGAAAATCAGGTGGGAGTTCGGGAGGCGGGGCGCGCGTACCCGAGTTCATACCTGTAACCACCGGCTAAACAGTTGAGGATGACACCCCTGACCTTATCAGTTTCCATTTCAATCTATAAAATTTTTTGAAAAATAAAACTGCGTTCCTAAAAAAATTATAGCCAGTGTTACTAGGGGAGATGTAAGGATTCTAACGTTACCCGAAACATCAACATAAAGAAACTCGCATACATGCATGAAAACTAAACACATTACATTCCTTTCTTGGCCAGTCGCGTAAAAAGTACACTTACCTCTAATTTTGCTATTCCGACGTATTCAGCCGACGGATTGTGCAGTAGTAATCTTTTAGCCAACAAATTGCTTCCATATGCGTAGTAAAGAAAAGTGCCATTGTCGGTTAAACAGGAAGTGCCACAGACGGATAGCAAGAACAACAAAACTCTGATTTTCATTATGGATCGTTCGTAGTGTTCCAATCAATCTGTAAATGCTACTAAAATTTCACAATTAATGTTATATACTCGTAGTGATTTTACGAGTGCTCACAGAGAAACGAATTGATTTAGGCGCGGTAAACCTATGTTTACGATTGACGTAAGTTATATCCGTACCTATGTACGTACATGTGTTCGTTGAATGTTTATCTTTTTAAATATTTGTAACCAAAATAAAAAAATCAATCTATCTATGAAAAAAATTTGGCTGCATAAACATTTGGCAAGCTCCGTGGCGCAGTGGTTAACACGCCAGTCTGCGACACGAGGGTTCCCGGGTTTGATCCCCGACCGAGGTCTATGGAAAACGATATTTTTCAGATTCACCTGGGTCTTGGATGTTTATCTATATAAGTATCCTACGACTATAAAATATATCCTACGACACAATTTCACAACTTACTGTGGGGCTAGCTCAATTTGTGTGATAGATATGTCCCTATATATTTATTTATTTATCTCATTACTGGATTGGGAAGTCTAGCCTGTTTTGCATTTCGCAGAGGCTTGGTGCTGCGCTGCGCGTCGGTAACGCGTTGGGCGGCGCGTGAAGCATTTTCCGCGTGCGCGTTCACCGCGGCTTAGCACGCAGAGGCGTTCCATCGCGGCATTGCACGTGGCGTCAGCGTCACACGCTCTATCTCAAACATAAGAAGTTCGTTTACGCAGACGGGACGCGTGTGGCGTTGCGTTTGAGGCCGCGAAACACGCGACAATATCCGCTTTTGTATTACGCAGCGTAAAGAAAAAGCAGTTTTACTATAATTGATCAAAGGCGATTTTACTCGTAGTTTGATCCGTTGGTTTTCCGCAAAGTTAATTAAATTTAATATAATTTATCAATTTAAGTTTTTAATTATTTATACAGATTAATTTTGAACTCCTTGGCAATATTTTAATGAAGGAATTAGAATCATTAATACATACATACATACATCCGCAAGAAAATATTACATAGAAGTTTAACCAGCTGATTGGTGATTTTGTATGTGGCCAAATTGTTTTTTAATTTGTAACCTTTTTTAAATATTAGCAGGGAACAGGAAAACAACATCTTGTATATTATTCTATAGGTATTTTGTTTAATGGGCGTTACCACGCACGACCAGGCTATTTTTATGTAATTAGCGTAAAATAAGACCTGATAAAAGAAACTTATATTATATATTAATAAGACACGGAAGTAAGAAAATTTCAAATTGTTCGTTTTGTATTAATAAGCAGCATAGGCCATTTTGGCTTTATTCAGTGGGTCAAGTTGTTTCCATCATAATATAATTTTTTTTGAATCAATGGTTACCGCAAAGTTCTATGACCGTTGTAATTTCTAACGGAACGCATATTTATTTTTTGTGTGTGTAAGCGGCCAACACTAGTGTCAGATCTTTCAAGTAACAAGGGTTAACGACTGCAATCAATTATGACAGCCAGATCCAACGGCTTAACGTGCCTTCCGAAGCACAGAGAAGCTCAAGATACTTTTACGCCACTTGCGGTCACCCATCACAGTAGGAACAATGCCCGGGGTTACTTAGAAGTGCATGGGCGCACTGGGCCATCGGGTTCCTAATTATAAAAGTCGGCAAATGCTTTAGTAAATATTAGCGTAGTTCATGATTATAACAATGTTGTAAGCCGTACGTAGCCGCAGCGTAGCGTGGCGACATGTGACGTAGCGTGGGGACCCGCGCCGATACTAACGCGATTACGCCCAATCAGCATCGTCGCCGCCCTAATTGGGCGCCCCGGCTTGGGGCGGGCGGCCGGAGCTTTTTTAAACAGCTTGCGCAAACATGCGCCCCGCCAGACTACAGATGTCGCGCCACTTGATTGTTGTCTAAATAAAGCGCGCAATGTTTATGTTAACATAATCTTAGGTTCTTGTTATAACATTTATGATGATAGTCATAATTATTATGAAATAGCGAAATCATTCTATATGTTTATTATCTGCACACAGATTGAGTTAGCCCCAAAGTAAGTTCGAGGCTTGTGTTATTATATGGGATTCTAACTTAACGATACTATATTTTATAAGAATGACTTGTACAATACAGATCATCAAAGACATCCAAAACATCCAAGACCTAAATCAAAAAGAAAAAGATCCGTTTTCCATCTAGACCTGACCGGGATCGTACCCTTGCTTGTAGCTACAGACGTCGCTGATGACATAATATTGTATCATTTCCTATTTTCATGTGTAAGTAAGAATGCAAGGTTGCATTGCGTGAACGAGGATACGGGAAAAAGAAGAAAACAAAGGAGATGACTCGAGAAAGGGAAAAATGGAAGACTTACATATATTGGTAAGTAGAAGTTTGGCGGTAGGTACCACAGAGGCATTAAAATACTACGTGCGAATAGATACTTATTTACATGAATTCGAATTCCAATTAGCCCGTGACTGCATTGTAATATGCAGTGTCCGTCTAATAGCGGCAGTATGCAAACCCTCATTGTATTTATATGTACTGTACTCGTTTGGTATTAACAATGCAGTGGGCCGTCGTCAGGCGGAGAGCAGGCCCGCCATCAATCAGGCCGCAAACGTAGAAACAATACGCGGCCCGGGCCCCGCGCCCGTTGGGGCCCCGCTGCGCCGGCCCTGATTTATGGGGCTCGCACCAAATCGCGAACTCATCTGTATCACTCATTGCTAGCGGTGGTCTCGTATTATATCAAACGGAAATTCATTTGTTTCTATTTGTACTTAGATGTAATTTGATGTGATACACCCTCACTTCAATGACTGCGGACGGTTGAATACCGCAACGTTTAATAATAATAAACATTAACTGCAAAATAAGTACTATGATAATTAAAACACTACACTATAAACACTATTACAAATTAATTCTTATAACTTATTTTTATTGATCGTACCGTCGAAGCTTGATCAATTTAGGTATTTGAAAATGAAAGTATATATAATTAAATATTTAATAGCTATAAAACTAAAAATTAATTAAATCTAAAATAAAAACCTACCTTTATATAAAACCTATCTATAAATAAAAACGTACCTACAAATAAAAAATGTCACGCAGGTCATTGCCCTGCAGTATATAATTGGTATACAATAAGTCCTTACGATAATTTAAAACTTCTCAATGTTAAGCAGTTTATAAATCAGTAAGCAAAAATAGCTTTACTACAACGATCGCACCGTGAATTTGGCCCAAGGTCTGGTCAAGACTAGAGCTTTACACTAGTCTTGAACAGACCATAGCAATTTTGACTCGAGAAGAAGAATCTACAAAGTAGAAAATGTAACCAGTTCACGCAGAGTAAAAAACAGGCTGTTCCTCTATTGTATTTATTCAGTAGATATTTATTATTTTACTTAGTTAATAAATAATTACGTAGCTATAAACAGCAATATCCTGGATCCAACACTATAAACACAACGCTTTTTTTCAGTACGGTATTTACAATATTCAAAACTGCGTTTAAATATTTGACATTACGAGTTATACCTTAACTACAGGAAGCTTATAAGAGACTAGGAATTTAACGAGATCGTAAACCTTCCAACACGTACACTTATCACAGTTTAACAATTTACAAATAGTTCACAGTTCATTTGGTCAGAATTCACTTCCTTCGTACCACGAACAAAATAATAATCTATTTATACATTCTTTCTATAAAATAGATACATATGTTTTCAAAGCGAAGACTATATTATGCACAAACACGTATACGTCATCTATGATAATAATACTTAAGACGTAATTACGACTATAGTAATTTTATTGTAAAACACTCGTCGTGTAGGCATACATTAAATTTTTTTCTAAACTTTATCAAACCTAAAAACTTTGAGCATGTTCAAAGAGTCTTAATAATTTTAAACACCGTACAATTTTACGCTCCTAGGTTCTTTTGTAAAAGAAACAAATACTACTAATTGTATAAACGTAACCACAAAGCAATTAATTCCACCAGAATGAATTTAGTTAACTTCAAAGTGAAACTGACCTCAAAGACCTGGGCTACGCGCCGACGTCTTTTATGTCGTTCTCTAAGTTATTTTCAGTCAGTTGAAAATTCAATGCCAGCCAGGCGTCCAAAGTTACCAATCATCGAGAAAGATTACAATATCGGCTATGTGTCAGCGGAAGCCGGCGCGGGCTGGGGCGGCGGAGGCGAGGGCGCGCGGGCGGCAGCGAGCGCGGCGGCATGGCGGCGCGCCTTCAGCCGCAGGTCGGCGATGGAGGACGAGCGGCAGCGAGCAGCCAGCGCCGCCAGACCGGCGTACGGCGGACATAACGCCGCCGCTGCAGCCGCTGCCGCACTCGCGTACTGTTCACAGAATAAATTCTGTATTATTTCATGAAAGAAATTGACATCGTCAGTAAGGCACCAAAGACACGGGCAGCACTTTGCTGCCGACCAGTCAACTGCAAGCAGTCAACAGATACAACTGCAGCTGTCGAAAAAGCCACCGGCAGCTGACAGCTTGTAGTTGACTGGTCGACAGCATAGTGTTGCTGTCGGCACTGTTCGGCGGCAGCATTTTTGCAGTCATTGGTGGACTGCAACGCTGCAGATTGCTTTGTCGACAGCTGCAGTTGGCTTTTTTGACAGCTGCAGCTATATCTGTCAACTGCTTGCAGTTGACTGGTCAACAGCAAAGTGCTGCTCGTCTGTTTGGCGCCTTAAGCTGTTATTCAGATTGGGTATATTCATTCTAACAACTCAGAGAACTAAATATTCTGTTATATTATAATCGTGAATGAGCCGACAACTCTCCTTATCTTCATAAATATAAGTTGATTCGAGTACCTGTGTACTGTCATTTTCAACAACCTTACTTTCGGTAGAAGAAAAAGTCAAACATATAAGAATACTTATTCTTAAAATAATGAAAATCAATTTTGTGTGAACCTTTGAAATGGAGCTGAAGCAATCAACTTTAGAATTTCGGTTCCCGCGTTACACAGAACATCTATAACAACCTAGTAATTAAATATGAGAAGAAGAGATATAAAAATCCATACCTGATGAGCAGCAGCCGACAACAAAGCAGAGTCAAATGGTGCGAAAGCAGCTGGGGGCGGCGGATGCGGCGCCAGCGCAGGCAGGGGGGGCGGCGGCGGCGGCGCCCGGGGCACGGCGGACAGCCGCGGCACCGACACATACGGCGCCACGCGGCATGGCTCCAGTGGCGTGCCTCCGCCGCTTACGAGGAGACCTACGATAAGATTAACCTCAATTTTAGAATCTGCTTTTTAAATCCTTTTGAAGATGCACAGATTTCCTCTCGATTTTTTGGAATGTTAGTCTTTGTAAGTGAATGTTGTGCTATTTATTAGCATTGAGGATTTCTTCTCATCAACCAGATAATTGATAGTAAACAAATGAACGACTATTCATGGTGAAATTTTTATCGTTTTGAACCCTTAAAGGTGTGACTCAGACCATCAAAATGAACAACTTTTCCTATGGGAACAATGCTGGGAACTCAAAAGAAACATCGACAATCCCATACAAACTGGCCGGGCGGCGGAACTCTTGTATGGAAATGACGAATTTTATTTTGAGTTCCCAGCATTGGTCCCATAGAAAAAGTTGTTCATATTGATGGTCTGAGTCACCCCTTTAAAACGATCCAAATTTCACCATGTATAAATAATAGGGATGAATAACACTGATTCAGCTAGCCCTACTATTAGATTTAAATAGTAAGCTGTGAACTTGTGTCGTGGGATAATATTCAATAAATAATTTAAACGATACTATATTTTATAAGAAATACTTATATGAAAAAGATCGTTTTCCATCTTGGCCTGACCGGTATCAAGCCCCAGACCCTGAGATTCCAAGGCACTTGCGTTACACTGAGCTCTATTTGATAAATTTTGTAAGCCTTATGGTGGAACATAGAGAAACCTGCTCTTGTAGACCACCTGTTCCGTTACGAATTATATGAAATTGAAATTCGGAATCCTTATGGGATCGCAGGGGATCGCTCATCTCTGTCCAACTGTCACAGCCGATTTGCTCAGAGTCTAATAGACCGATTAAGTTGAAATCTTATCGATTTATGGAATTCAAACACGAGCATGTTGCACAAGTAATTATTTTATATTTTTTCAATATATCGTTTTAAAGTTAATATTTAACAAAATATATAAAATCTGACCCTATCTTATCTTCGCAACCAGAGGTAAATTAAAAAAAATACGGTACAAACCTATGTTTGTACTTAATTACAGGAAAACCCATTTGAAATGTATTGTTTAGTTATGTTATGTGGGGTTATAATTGGGGTCCAAAGAAAGAAAACTAAATTTATCGCACGTAAGGTAATGGCAGGGCTTCAGTAAACCCGGTCTGTTTACTGGCTACGATCGTCTACGGCGTAGCACTCGTTCTACGCCATAGCCGTAGCCAACAGCCAAGTACCCCGCGCCGTAGCCGTAGGCGTAGTTCGCTTAGAGCGTAGTTCGTAGAGGCTACGACGTGCCTTGTCTACATCTTATTACACAGGTAGACACTTGTAATATTCATAGAATATTTAGTTTTATATTTACTTTAAAATAAATAATTGAATTAAAATAAAACAAATATTTAGGGGGGGAGGGGGGGCTCCCAAGCAACATGCATGTTCTTTTAAACCCGACCGACACCACGGAATTCATTTATTGCACTGGTAATAGAAAGAATTACAAAATATCGAGTATGTAGGTTACACGCGCTGGCCCGCGTGACGTCAAAGTGTCATCAACCTAAACTAATACTGTACGCTAGCTCGTACAGATACTGTATTTTATAACAAATAATAAACATCCAAGACACAGGACAATCTGAAATTTATATTCCATCTTGACCTGACCCGGGACCTCCGGTGTAACAGCCTGGCCTGATAACCACTAGGCTACAGAGGTAGTTAAAATCATATCGTCATTGTCATACTAATGGTTTGAAAAATAATCAAATTATGGAAATTTGACTAAGTTGCAACTACTAATTGACCTTTTTTAGATCATTAAGTAGCATACGCACTACAAAATTTCATGTTTCTATATTGAAAACGTAACAGACTTTGCTGGCATACAAACTTGTTTCCCCAGTTTGACCCCTTTGGGTATGAATTTCCAAAAATCTCATCTTAACGCTCAGTTGCATTATACAAAATATATGTATAAAGATGGGAATGGGAGAAACCTTTGCCCAGTTGTGGGACAATATAGGTTAATATAAAATATGTATAAAAATGTTACCATTCTAGTAGTATGTAATTACATAAATATGTATAGCTTACCATTGTACATTTACACGGTGAAATTTTGATAGTTCTGGACCCTTAATGGACCCTGGATGATTCAGCCCGTTGATATAAACAACTTTTCTTATTGGACCAATGTGGGAACTCAAAAATTTTTTGACGTTCCCATACAAATTGACCGAGCGGCCGAAAATGTTTGTATGGAACTGCTCATTTTTTTTTGCGTTCCCAGCTTTGGTCCCAAAGGAAAAGTTGTTCATATCGACGGGTTGAATCACCTCTTTAAGGGTCCAGAACACGGGTCCAGTATCAAAATGTCACCGTATAAAGTACGAAATATAGTTGTGCTATGCCGCTGCTGCAATCGCACAAGTAAATCGCGACGTATCTATTACCTCTCTCATTTGTGTCGGAGCGAGGCCGACAAATCCTCTCGGAACCGAACAACTAATTAAATTGATATTTAAGTAAAGCATAATTCGCTCGTAAATTAACTGCGATCCGTTGTTTATAGCCGCCAGCGCCGCCTGCCGGGAGAAGTGGCCAATTAATAAATTAACGCGGCTCTAACCGACTTAAGGTGTTCGGGGCTCCACTGAAGGATTCATTAATTTAATTACTTTCACCTTACGCAATTACGCGTTATAGATGTATAATAGCTTTGGAATTATTGCCCTTTGTCTTCATTTAATTAGGAGTTACAACGCGCTTACATAAGAGCAATAAAACCCAATTGATCTTGATTTTTTATTTATTAATTTAAATATTTATACTTGATAGGTAAACGCGACTTTAGTCCAGAAAGCCAAAATTACCAACTAAGTACTTATACCTAATCATGACCAATACTAGAAATAGAATTAAAAATGTTCAATACATGATCAATCATGGTTGGAAGTAATATTAATAAGGCTTAGCAAAAGAAAAATATTAGTTTTCACATGTAAGTTAAACGTAATATAAGAAACAGCGGCGAGTGCTAGGACGAGCGGAGTAGCGGCGGGCGGCGCGGGATGCAGCGCTCTCAGTAAATCAGAGGCGCTCCGGTCGCCTACGGTATTATCAAAATGGATGCTCCCCGCGTGTATGAGTTATTTCCATATTTGACACTGAATTACTTTCGAGAAGTGCCGACATAAATACGAACTGCGCGTCCGGCTCCGGCGCCCCCGCGCCCCTCTCCTCGCATCGACCGCCATGCATTTATTTGATTAACTCTGAGTTGTTTAATTTAATCGAATTAGAAGGTAAGCCGGCCGGGGCCCTCCTCTCGCTTATTTTAAAGCGTCTCGAACATCTTTACAGCGGTTTGTGCGCAATAAAATATCGCCACCCTCTCTTGCGCGAATAACTTTACAATTTTATGAACAGGGGAACAATTAGGCGTCTGTGTATTCTTTTTGCTCTTGAATTTCACGGCGTTGTGATTGTTTTTATAGCGGGTGCGGAGCGCGCCGGAGATTCATTTCTTCGTTAAAAATGAATTCTTAATTTTATGAAGACACACTACCGTCTTTTTATGATTCATTGCGTAACTAGCGGAAAGTACTTTTTTATTGTCCAAAATCTTTGTTTATTGCTTACAATGGATATATAATGATTCTCTGTATTGTTCAAATAATTTATATAGGTATACTATATTATACTATGGTATAATTATATATACCAATATACACCGTGTAAATAGACCCTCGAGATTCCCTTAACGGGGTAACTCAGCCCACCAATATGAACAACTTTTCCTATGGGAACAATGCTGGGAATTAAAAAAAAAACCGACCTTCCCATACAAACTGGCCGGGCGGCGGAACTCTTTTGTATGGAAATGACGAATTTTTTTGAGTTCCCAGCATTGGTCCCATAGGAAAAGTTGTTCATATTGATGGGCTGAGTCACCCTTTAAGTAAATGTCGAGGGTACATTTACACGCTGTATAGTACAAGCTGTAACTTTAGCAACAATCTTGAACTCATGACAACTTTTCGTATCTAAAAAAAATATTTTGCGAATTAGTATACGGCAACAACATAGACAAAGTATTTAAAGGACCACCGTAACCGAATACTTGGATCCCACTTCTCAATACGATAAACATAACGTCACCACAAACGACAGATTTAATCAATAAACGGGTATCTCCGTCAACTCCTCGAAAGGGGCAAGCGTAACGTTACAAATAACCGTTTCATTTCACTTTACATGATTGTTCTCGTGTTAGGCGCGGGGCGGGGAGGGACATAAGTTAATAAGACATTTAGCAGGGGACGGCGCGATTGCGTCCGAATGGCTCCCCCGGGGAATCATTTTATTCGATTCCGGCGAGCGGCTTTTTTCCGCTTGACGCTCCGTTAACCGCGGGTTCTTGCAATCACGGGTAGTGTGACCTGAGTCGCGTCTCCTTTGCGATATTACTTTATGGAAGACGACAGCCCGTTACCGCACGATAATGAAATTACAGTTGGTTTTCTTTTAGGATTACTGGGGATGTAGGATGCTACAGATGAAACAAGATATTTGATGCTAGACAGACGTATTTTATTTTGCATTCACAATGCTGTTAATTAATAAGATAAAAATTTAATAAGAGCTAAACAGACGGTTCTAATACTTTACTTTGGTCAAATCAGATTTTAGCTTTACCACAGGCTTACTAATATTGTCTTAGTACTATATCCCGAGATAAATGACAATAAGACGTACATATTTTATAGACCTACTTTCAAATAAACAAAAAGATAGAATAGAAATATGAAGTCATATTAGTTAGATCCAAGCCAGCAAGTTATTGCAAATTTTTCAAGATTTTTTTACTATCACACCTTTTCGGCAGAACTCCCTAAGTCATATGGCGTGAAAAAAAGTTTAAAAAAATGATGGGTTCAAGCTGCATCGCCTTACATGATTCCTCAGATTTTCGCCCATTCCCTCGATCGCCTTTTACGATGCGGCTTTTGCGCGGGAAGAGAAGCAGCTGATACGTTCTTCGTTTTTTCTATTTTCCCAGGACAGCTTGAAAGTATCGAGCGATATTTTTAACAAACATTTCTTGCTTCAGAAACAAAGCTCCCCATTTCTAATTGACGGCCATAATTCACATGAAACTTATGAGAGCTGCGCTGAGATGGGACTCAAATCTTGACCGCCGAGGGCCGAGATGGTCGATTGCTAAGTGCGTTGCGCAATTTCCCGAATTTATCGCCTCGCGTGTTCTATTCCCGCGTTTTTTACCGCGCGCGCGGATTCCCGGCCCGCCATTTTAATTATTCATCCGCGTGAGTTATGGTCGAATTAAAAAACTGTTAGAGTCGGACCGGCGCCGGCGGGAGCCGTAATCGAGTTAGACGGAGTCATGGAGAATACATAATGTCTATGCTATGATACAACGGCAATGTCTGTTTGTGCTGAATTGTATAGACACGCACGAATAAGTGCCGCGATTAAATGCGGAGCCAACTCGCCGCCAACTAGTTTGCCAGAATTATTTGCAATTTGCTGCTTTCGACTACATTAATTCCGAGTTTCCGACCAAACACTAGTCCTGTGCTGCGCATGTCAATAGAGCTAAGTTGATTAAAATAATATTAAATTATTTTCATATCCCATTAATTTTGTGGAGTTGATTTATTTAATGACTCGGGCACAAATATAGGATATACAGAACTGTATATTATGGGATTTAAAGCTATAGTAGAAAATATTCTCTCTAATACTTAGTTTAACTCGGATTAAATAAATACAAGTTATATAATGTTACTTATAATTGATTTTACAATATATAATGAATGAATAGCTATAATGTGTGTCAGCTAAAAGCTTTCTGTAGCAGCTCTACGGATTTGGCACATATAAGTTGCTACGAACCATGGAAATTCTTCGGATAGTCTACGGCGTCGTAGCCGGTACTCGTTCCGTAGCTAAGCAGACTTGCGTAGACCTTGCTAGTAAATATGTTTTGCGAATTCCGTGTTTTACCCCCTGTTCTATAATCGTAAATCTACTTCACGATATGTGATTTCATAACATGTGTGCGCAAAATAGGAGCGTTAGCAGTGGTTAACACGCTACGAGGGGCACCGACAAATATTTGCACTTCATTTTCATACGTCCACGGTTCTGGATTTAACCAAGTAGGGTTGGCGTCAGGCAGGCCGTGGGCCGTAAAAACTATGCCTAATCATGTTTACAACATGAATGCTGTCGTATTAGCGGACCCCACGCTACGGCGCGGCACAGCTGAAAAAGGAACCGGAAAACGTTTTTTTGATGACACGTGTAATCGTATCTCTACATAATCAAGAGTGACAGTATCTTTGTGCAGCAGTCTTTTTTTGTATTTTTTAAAAAGGTTTATTGGAACTGCAAATTCATACTTTGGCGATTCCGTGGCGCAGCGGTCAACACGCCCGCCTGCGCCACGAAAGTATCCGGGTTCGATCCCCGGCCAGGTCAAGATGGAAAATGATCTTTTCAGGTTGGCCTGTGTCTTGAATGTGTATCTATATATGTATTTGTTATAAAATATAGTATCGTTGAGTTAGTATCCCATAATACAAGTCACGAACTTACTTTGGGGCTAGCTCAATCTGTGTGATTTGTCCGTTTATATTTATTTATTATTTATTTATGCTTTGGAAGGTCATCTTCATTTCAATCTTTAGGGACTTTGTGAATCTGTAAAATGTGGGATTTAAAAATGTTAATATATGTAAGTCGTTCTGACCTGTTTTGTGTCATGGTCGTGACATATCACTAGAGTGTTTTGCTTGACTTACCTTATCCCACTTTTCCCACGTGAAAAAGTGAGATAAGGTAAAGGAAGAAAAGAAGTTTTGCTTGACTTACCTTTGTGCATCTGGCTTTCGTGTTTTCGACATTTCGCTCGTCGATTTTGAAACCAAACCTATAAAAAAAAAAGAAATTAAGTTAAGAGCTCACAGTATTTATTACATTCATTTTTCGAAGGGCTTAAATCTCCGCAATTAAAAAATTCCGATATATTAAAATAAAGTTATTTTTTGGGGTCCAGTACTACTCCATTTGAAATATATTATTTGTAGGAAAACGGAAATATCATTTAAAATTTTGACTCGTGTAGCTTTTCTTAGCATTCAAGTCAAAAGTAACTGTTTTTGGCAAAAATGCAAATGAAGTTATTATAAAAAATATATATGTTAAATAGTTTTAAGACTTATCTAGGGCCTCATCATCATCATTAAATTTAAGAGCTAGGCTCTTGACTGTTGGGCCTTTTCCATTCCTTCCTTTCTTCCGCCAGTTCTTTCACTTGTTTATAACATAGAAGTAACCTTAAGCTTAACATCATAGAAGGAAAGATAGAAGGGCAAAGGGGGCCGGGAAGACTTTCACACACTTATCAAACAAATTAAAGAAAAAATAAAGGTTACTTCTTATTTAGGGCCTCCTCAGACAAAAAACTTAATTGTATCTTCGTTTTCCTCATAGACATCAATCTTATCTCTATGGTTTTCCTACATAAATTCATTTCAAATAATCACTGGACCCCACAAATTAATGTACGGCCTACATAATTTTTTACTCATATCTAGCACAAAGAGCATCTGGTCATAAGAAAAGTATAAATGTCACTGTTCATATTTTTTAGATACTAGTCTCGCGCTGGCTTGGTGTACACTTCTACACTAATAATGTAAAAAGGAAACATGAGATTGTTTGTTTTCATTGAATAAGCTCCGAAACTACTAGACTGATTTGAAAAATACTTTTACTATTAGAATCGTACTTTATCCCTTATTAACATAGGTTATATATAAAATACCGAACCTACAGGCTAATTTCACTGCGATTTAATTGCAGAATATTTCTCGGGAATGGTGAGCATATAGGCACACGTATAACATTTGACCAAAGAAATTATAATTTCTTTGCATTTGACATATAAATACATCTGCAATACTGGGGTGGGTCGCTTAACATAACCTTACAACAAACTCGTATACGCATATGTCATGTAGCGGACAAACACACGTAACCGCATTACTGAGGGGCACGTAGCCTCACTGATTGCATGCTGCGTTACTAAATAATTCGGATTCGGATTAAATGAGCCTAAATTTATGTTTACCCTTAAACCGTTAAAGTATTCTAACCAGCTGTTTCTCCTTCCACGCAGATATCAAAAGCCGGTCCAGGGAATGGGCAGAAATCATGAACACAGGAAGCTCAGCTACGAGTCTCTACTTTGATACCGTTTACAACGTATTCGGACACAAACACGCTTAACGTGGCCTTTGTCCCTTGTGGCCCTAGGATCTATCTATATACCATGTAAGAAATAAAAACCGGCCAAGTGCGAGTCGGACTCGCGAACGAAAGGTTCCGTACCATTATCTAACGTCTAAAAACGAGCCCACATAAGACGGTGGTAACTGAAGAAAGATTTATAAAGTCCTACTTCACATGAGAAATTACAAAAAATATTATCCATTTGAGTTCCACCACGAGTAGAGGCAAACGCTGGTAACAAGATTTTATAGGTATATTACCTACTTTGATTCTCGAGCGTAATAGGTATCACTAGGTATAAGTCTTTAATTTTATATTATAAACTCTACTCAGCTCTGATAGTTTTCCTTTAAACTTCGTTATAATTACTACTGCTGTGATTTTCACGTCTTTTTTTTTCAGTATTTTATTTTACCACTTTTTCGCCATGATTAATATACATATCCATACCAAATTACAGTCTACTACTCCCTAGTACTTATAGTCTTTGATAAAACCGTGGACAGACTTGTTTACTACGGAACCCTAAAAACGTGAATAATATTTACATGTATGTATGTTATAGCAAGTTACCCAAAACCACAATATTGTCTGTGCCCAAAACGCACCATTATGTAGTATGCGATGGCAAAATCAGCGTAATACTACGAATAAGTAATAGTCGCGTAATATCAATTAATTTGTCTGTACCGACTTGTATATTAATGTGAAAGTGTCACGTCAAAATGGATGAAGCAGTGAGTCGACGTGAATTTTTGCTAGCTCATATATGTTATGTAGTTATTGGAGACAACAAGTTTTCAGGGAATAAATAAAAGTAGTTTATTATCATCATCATCATTTGACGAGGTCTATGGCCTAGTGGTCATCATGGCAGGCTGCCACACGCACGCCACACCTGAGGTCCCGGATTCGATCCCCTGTCAGGTCAAGATAGGAAATGATTTTTTCAGATTGGTCTGGGTCTTGGATGTTTATCTATACATGTATTTGTTATAAAGTATAGTATAATTGAGTTAGTATACACAAATCTCGAACTTGCTTTGTGGCTGACTTAATCTGTGTGATTTGTCCATATATATTTATTTCGTATGTAAGAATCCTTTATATTTAATTTTGTCTTATTCAGCAATTCCTCAGCTCTCGGAGTTAAGGAGTAAAGTTCGCTTAGTCCTCTGGGCCAACGATATAGCACTCTTTGGTTTTATGCCACAAAGTTTAGTCCGTTGCCCTCACAGACAATATGTTATATTGTTTGTGGCTGCCCTGCAGACGCTCTAGTAAATATGACTATAGAAAATACTTATAAAATTGGGTATGTAAACAACATTGTATTTAATAATTTAAAACTGATGTTCTTTTTTATCAAAAGGTATCATGATGAACATCAACTTAAAAACCCATTTTTAGGGTTCCGTAATAAACAAGGAACCCTAATAGTTTGGTCCGTCTGGGTTTCGCCACTAACCCAGCGAGTAAAGTCTTTTAAAAATATAAACATCATTTTTCGATTTATTTGGTTTTATATGCAAATTTTAGTTAGAATCCAGTTTCTCCCCCTCCCCTCTTGGTATCCGCATACCTACCTTGTGCTCGGGAATCAAAGTAGGTAATATATCTACGAAGAAATCTTATTCTTATTACCAGCAGCGCTAGCTTGCCTCTATAACTCGCGGTGGTACTGAAAAAAATAATGTTTTTGTTTCTAACTTTTCTTGTTAAGTAGGATTTATATAACTCTTTCTCCAGTGACCACCGTTGTGGGATCGTTTTTCGACGTTTTTGGCGTGAACTCAAAGCTAGCATTCGCAACTACGAAACCGTACCTACGTTGCGCGTGGCCCGAAACGCCCTTGGCCGGTTTTTTCGTTTATGAAAATCGCAATACAAACGATCCAGTCAAGACTTTAATTTAAGTTATAAGTTTAATACCTACTATAAATACTAAATACCTAATATAAACATATATACCTAATATAAATACCTAATATAAACATAAATAACTACTTGATTAACAATTCGGGTGCAACTTTGATACCTAAATTAGAATGAAAATACTTGATTAAGTCATATAAAGTTCAGATCGGTATGTAATTGTGTATGTAGGAATGTGCGAGCGAGATGAGGGAGGGAGCGATGCGACCGATCGCTAACTAGGGGCGCATTCATTAGCGCTGATTACATTAGACAATACACAACAAACAAACACACAAACATACCCTTTGCTACGATGTAATTTAATTTATAGTTGTTTCAGTATTTTAAATACGTAAACTTAACAATTACGTTAATTTATAGGTACTCAAATATGCTAATTTTAACTTATCAACGTAAATATAAAATTTCATTAAAATCGGCTCAGTGATGCAGACGACTTGGACACGTGAGGAGAACAGTCAGGCAGAGCGACGACAGAGTTACTTTCACATTTATAATATTTACTGTAGACTGTAGATAGAACCTCTGGCTTTGATGGGTCTTTAAACCTTTATGAAGACATAGGTCATGCCTTCATAAAGGTTTACCCTGTTACTCAATGACAGTACTTAGACTAATGAGTACTGTTAGCTATAAAAGCGGATGATACATAAGCATAAATAAAACGTACAATTTATTTAAGTAACTATCAACTTTGTTTTCTGAACAATGACTCATCAAATAAATAATTTCTATCAAATCATCATACACAGTAACCACGACTTTATGTCTTTATGTCTTACGAGGTTAACAGAGTCTAGGCCCCAAAGGCCAAGTTTAGCGTTTTGTGGGCGTAAGGAAATCAATATACTTAGTGACGGTTACCAAACTGCGTCGTTTATTATCATTATTTTTCATATTTGCTTGCCCCCATTTAATACAAGCTCTTACAATCTGCGTTGGAAGAGAAGCAGTTGGTTGCAAAAGAAAAATACATTCCTTTGTTTTTTCTTACACAAAATTAAAATACAAAAGTAAAAATATACTTTGAACGGATAATTCACATTTAAAATAAACAGATGTTAAGTAATTGGTACTGGAATATTTGAGACTAAAAAAGTAAAAGGCAGGTATAAATCAGTGCGCATCCCATAAAATGTAATAACGTGTAGAAGGTCAGTCCACTTGACACTAGTGAAGACATACCGGCCGTGGCCTGTACTTATTTATTCCCGTTTCGCCCCGCCTCGGGACATCGGGCACTTAGCGCCAATCGGGCACTAATCGCGATATATTGCCGATAAAGAGGCACTTGTTGGACTGGCAGCTAATTACTTGCATTAGCAATGAGGGTCGCCATGTAAGAGGGTGACTACGATAACATTATTAATATTGTACAACTTTGGGTTATCTTACACTCGATGATTCATAAGACATATTTGTTTAGAAAGAACGTTTACGTAAAATGTGTCATAGAGTCGAATTTATTATACGTACCTTTATGGGGTCATTGTATCTATTTATCTGAAACTGTCTGCATCTATTTTAAACTTTGCTTAATTACTTTAAACATATATTTTAAAATTAATGCTTCTAGGTTTACCTATTTGTAATACTTATATACTTGTATGTAGTACAATATTTTTATAAAAGTAGTTACCTATACCTTAGTTCTCCGTATCCAACCCTAGCCTGAGCTGAGCTTCTCTCACACGAAAGCGTCAGGGAGTGAGCTCAGTAGATCCAGTGTTAAGTTCAATCGAAGTATAAGGCGTACATTAATTACTTGAGACGATTTTGGCAATTTTTTCGATCTAGCTCCTCCCTTGGTGGGATCTCGTAAGATTTAACTCGATCCGCTCCCTTAAAATGCCGAGAAGTCCAGTTGCTTCGTTCCATCAATGTTGTTTGTCCACACTACAATTTTAAATGTTTTTTTATCAATGCTTACCTTAACTCTACCCTCGCTGGGCTTGAGCTCAGCCTTTCACCGAGTTCTTGGTTGTGAGTCCCTTCAAACTGCAGTCGTTTTATTGCCTCAGATACATAATCAAACGAGTCTTCGTTTTGTTTTAACAGTAAGGTGGTGTAGCGTAACATAGAGATATTTACCTGCACTCTAGCCTCACTCAGGCCTAGTCTTTGACTGAGTTCCTCGCGCATGAAGGCATCAGGGTAGTGTGTCTCATCAAACAGTCGCTCTAGTTCGCCTAGCTGCTCTAAAGTGAAGTTCGTTCGAGACCGCCGCTGTTTGCCACCTCCGTTGCCGCCGAGACTGTTAGGCGACTTGTCGGGGTGGTCTGCAAAAGAGGGAATTTCTGTTTATTGTTGATAGCATTGTTACCAAAACCTTTGCCCATATCATGTCAACATGAATGCAATTAAAAAAGCGGACCTAATGGGCTGAGCACAGCTGCTGAGAATGCAATCGGGAAAACAAACACACAATGAAGAAATGAGCTTTACCTAACAAAACCACATAAAGATGAACTATCATGTTCTCATATGCAGGGAAAAAAATACGAAATCTCCTATGCAGTGAAAAAATACAAATCATGCGTTGCTTACTAAAAACAATGTTGCAAGGGTAATTATGTAGTTGATATAGTCTACTCCTGCCTGCTTAACGCATGTTACAAATTAACACAAGCAGATTTATACTATACCATGAGTTACTCGAAGAGCGAGATGCTTTACCAAATGTTTAATAGAAAGGTTGTTGTCGTAATTTGTTGGAATGGCGCGGCGCTAAGAAGTGCCCTTCAAATCAGCATTTCATATGAGATTGCGTTTCGCTCCCTCGGGACCCCAGCCCAAGCAGTGTGGCAGTGGCACGCTCTAAGTAATATTGATGTCGTAATCTGTGTCAATTTAGAGATAAGTAAATGTTCTTAATTGATTTGATCGGATTAAATGTTGTGTGGTTATACTATATTCTGTTATCAAGTAGGTTAGTATTTCGTTGCATAATTCGGTAGAGAAAATAAAAATTATCCAAGCCTACGATCTAGATTGAATGATCCCAAAAAATGAACAGTGCTAGAAAGGTAGATTGTAGTCATTGTTCAATAAAATTAAAATTAAGTAAATAAAGAACAAAAGAATTTCAGCTCTGTATGGCAAAACAATTCCTAACCTTACTTTATGTAGATACGAATCCTACTCATGCACGAATATGACAAGCATTAGGAATATTTACAACAAATTGTTGAAGTTATTTAGTTTTCAACACCTTCTCCATCCTTAAACACCGTAGAAGTAGAACAGTGGTTAAGTGCCGGCTTGTCTAAGTCCCGTCGCTGAACGCTGGCGGGCGATACGTTCACAGTCCTTTAAAGCAATTTAGCAAATTGGGAAGCTCTCGTTTTTATACGGCAATTATGTAAATGGAGGGATTATCCAAGTGTGGGCGGCGCTGCGGGCCACACCCGCTCTCCCCTTTCTCGGCTTCAGGACTCCTTAGTCGTCTAACGACCTGAGAACAGTGATTAATCGTCGAAAGCGCGAATACCCCCGTTAAACTCGCTGTCTGTGATTTATTTGATTGAAAAGTCTTTTCCGGATATCCATTAAGGGCTTATTCATTTCGTTTGTCTCTCGGTGCGCTAATCCTCGTTGATATTCATTAATGATTGTTTCGAAGAATAGGATTTGGGTTGGCGGGTCTATCTTTCTTGTTGAGACACTTTTTTACTTCAATTTATGTTGGAATATTAACACTCTATTAGAGTGGAGATATGTGATTCACTTAAGACTACTCTCTTAATTCTTAATAATCTTCCAAATAAATTAAACTTATAGGATTCTTCGCCCAGATGTGTATTTTTAAACTAAGCTTTATACATTTTTGTGAAGCCTTAAAATATGTACCTACTTAAGCCGAGGTTGTGCGTGCGATGGAATGAGCAAGTTTTGATTTTAACACATAATTTATTTAGATATTAATTACTATTAAGTATAACTCATGTATAATGTACATACATATTAATTTAAAGTTTATTTGTTAAGTCGGTTTGTTGTCTTTATTAATAAATACAAAAAAAAAACATAATCATTACATTAAAATAAAATAAAATAAAATAAATCTTAATTAAAGTCACTCAAAAATGCCACTTCGAATCGTTCCCGGCTCAAAGGTACCCATTATGCTAGGTGCATTGCCTCTCTGAATGGCTATGGTATGGATAACCTTTGAACCATCCGGAGGTACCATCCGGAGTCATAACCTCTTTCCCTCAAGCGACGCCCTATCTCGCCATTGAAATCCTTGGCTTCAAGACACCAAGGCTACTACAATATTATTTGTCATAATATATCTATGTAGTATAAATGAATATTATTAATATAAAAGAGTATAAAAGATAAAAGATTTGATGGCTTGTCAGCTGTCGCAAGTTTAGCGTCCAAAAATACATTTAATATTACAATTAATACCTGGATTATTACCTAGTATTAACACCGAGACTTAAAAAAACCCGTTTTCTCAGATATGAGATCTATAGCCATCCAAAGCCCCCGAAACCTCTATACTTATTCTAATTTCATCGCAATCGAGACCTTTCTTAGGTTATTATTTATATTTACTTGTAAACATTAATCTATTTGTTTAAAAAAATAAGACGACACATTTTATGTAGGCAAAGGTGTAAGGCATTCAATATGATTGCAAGCTGTAAACTTTATTTCACACATGAAATAAAAATCTGACTCTGTTTATTTGTAATCCCCAGACTCAAAACCTACTGAACTGATTTAAAAATTATTTTATGTAGGTATAGATAGTTACATTTTTTTTTGGCGAGCTCCGTGTCGCAGTGGTTAACACGGCAGCCTGCGACACGGAGTGCCCGGGTTCGACCCCCGGCCAGGTCAAGATGGAAAATGATCTTTTTCAGATTGGCCTGGGTCTTGGATGTTTATCTATATATGTATTTGTTATAAAATATAGTATCGTTGAGTTAGTATCCCATAATACGAGTCTCGAACTTACTTTGGGGCTAGCTCAATCTGTGTGATTTGTTCGTATATATTTATTATTATTACAGTATCATCGGGTAACACTAAATATAATCCCATCAAAAACAATACTTGTCAAAAAAACCAAGTCTCGCAACTCAGTTGTTCTGCGGTAAAAAGTTGTGAGATCCATGTAATACCAAGTCGGTTATTAATTTATTCAGTCTCTACTTAAGCGACTTTCTGTCTTAATACGCCCAGTCTCTAAGACCACGATCGTGGTCCATAACGATTGAAAATCAATTGTGTCTGGAATCTCCGTACTCGAAGCATTAAGTTGTTACGTAATAATTAACAGCATCTTATAGTGACGCATATCAGTATTAAAATTCTTTAATGTTTTATATAAATATATTGAGACTTGGCCATCGCCTGAAAACACGTGTAAATTCAATCGCCTGAAAACACATGTAAATTCAATTATTTAGTGCGATGGCCAAGTCTCGATATATTTATATAAAACATTAAAGAATTTTAATATTGATATGCGTCACTATAAGATGCTGTTAATTATTACGTAACAACTTAATGCTTTGAGTACGGAGATTCCAGACACAATTGATTTTCAATTGTTATGGACCACGATCGTGGTCTTAGAGACTGGGCGTATTAAGACAGAAAGTCGCTTAAGTAGAGACTGAATAAATTAATAACCAACTTGGTATTACATGGATCTCACAACTTTTTACCGCAGAACAACTGAGTTGCGAGACTTGGTTTTTTTGACAAGTATTGTTTTTGATGGGATCTCATTTCTTTTTGTATTTTGTAGACAGTTCTACTTTTTTCCTTTTCGGTACCTTCTACTTATTGTATATATGTATATCTACCAGCAACGAATTTTCTTGGCGACATTCACCTTTCCGCGCGCCCTGCCACTGTCCCCGCCCCGCGCCCTCGCGCTAGCACCGCGCAGCGCGTAGTAACGGCCCGCGCTCACTCGCTAGCATCGCAGCGCGTAGTATATAATTATACAACCTTACGCACTCGTAATAAGTACGAATACGCACGTAGGTACGTTTTTTGCATTAATAAATAATTTAATACACGTGTTTTCATGACGGGAATACCCATTTTTTGCTCGATTTGGCAGGGGCACTACCATGCGCCTATATTTATATGGGACTAGCTTTAACCCGCGGCTTCGCACGCATAATAATAACTGCCGTATAAAACATCGTTACGAATAAAGCCAAACTGAAGACTTGGCTGTATGGGCTTTATTTTCTTTGCGGTCTTTTCTAGATTTTTTAGTTTTTCCTTGATTCATACACCAAACACTACTTATATTCCAAATTTGAAGCTTCTAGGTCTGCTAGAAGTGCCTTAGAATTTTGATGATCGGTGAGTCAGTGAGTGACAAAATTAAGAAATTTGACCCGTTATAATTCTTAAAAATACTGGTTCAAATTGAATGAAATTTGAAATATACGTGTCTTTACAATGCCTTCGTGGTTAGTGAAAATTTCAGTCTTCTGTCTGTCTGTCTGTCTGTCTGTCTGTCTGTCTCTAGTTTTATCCACAACGAAGTTACAGGGGGTCGAAAATGGTCTGAATTGCTTCGAGAAAAGGATGGTACGGCCGTGACGCTTTTTTGCTCGACTTGGTGGGGGCACGGCCGTGCCCCCAGATTTAATCGGGTGAAATCGCAGAAAAAAATCTATTTGGTAGGTAGGTATTCCCTTGCGACTGTCGAAAAATTATTATAAATACTTTTATTATATGATGTAACTAAAATGTATGCTTTTCGCAATTTTTCCATTGTTTTCTAGGTAAGACGTTGCTTCGTACCAAATTTTAAGATTCTGAGTTCACGGGAAGAACCTGTAGGTTTTGATTCCCTTGCGAATGTCGAAAAAACACAACCCAATTTGCGGCATAACCAGCTGTTTTGATTGCGTTGACTTAGATTAGAAGTTTGTTTTTCACAGCTCCAAGGGACAGTAGACCTAAGTGATTTGATATTTCAGCTTTATACCTCTACGCGTTCCTGAGAAAAAGGGTCTTGAGAGTCAGACACACACACGACAAAGTGATCCTATAAGGTTCCGTTTTGTCTTTTGAGGTACGGAACCCTAAAAATACCTAACTTTGTAACAATTCACACTTATAACAAAGAAACCCTTGTTCTAGTTAGGTTCTAGCCTAGTTATCTTATCTAGGCTTTTGTGGATATAAAAGGACCATTGTACTTTTACAGAAATTCTTTATTTATCCAAAAAATAGATTCATCATATCGTATACTTTTGGAAAGCCTTACCATAATCTTATAGGATTTATTTATGTATTTCATCATCATCATCATCATTTTCAGCCCACATCAGCCCACTGCTGGGCATAGGCCTCCCTTTATTTTACGCCATTTATGTATTATGATTTATTTATTTAAAAGACCTTCCCAAGACCAATGTCATTATAAATAACACAATCGTTGTTATTTCACACAGTATCTTGTAAATATATGTATCCTGTACCATAGACATAGATAGACGACCTCGGTGGCGTAGATTAAATCTCTAGAGCAGAGATTAAATATCATGACTGAGTTACGGCTGCATGCTTGAAAATGTCACGTTTCGAAGCAGCAGCAGCAGCAGCAGCAGTAGTAGTAGTAGTAGTATTTATTACGCATCTTTTGCTCACCGTTATCACGGTCAATTATCGTCCGTAAACAGACTTTACGTACGAACAACATTTTTTTATAAATTGTGACATAGTACATGCTTGTTTTGAACCATGAATTCATTCTTTTACATTTCTAACTTCATAATTTACGGCTTCGCACGGTTGCAATGTAGATACTAATATGGGACAGTAAATTATATGTACATTACATATAAACCTTCCACTTCAAGACTGACCAAGTTTCATACACACTTTCATAACTCATTTTAACCCCCTAAGGAATGAATTCCCAAGAAATGTACACTTACGTCATGTAAGAAACGTTTGTAAAATTTTATGCACAAACGTCTATGAAGATAATACATACTGAGTATGTACTAAGTAGCGCTGGATCTCTAAGTCCAGCGGTATCAGGTGTGCGTTGCAAATACAAATAATCTTTATTGTGGATCACAGTTAAATAAAAAGTTCTTACAATAGTGTTAGTGCAGCCGCGTCCTGCCCAAATCGTCGTTCTTCTATTGGAAATTATAATAACAACATTGTAAATTGTCATTTAAATAATCATTAATAGTGTAATAAAATTTTATTACACTATTAAGGAGGGAATTGTGTATATTTCACCTACACAGATCTTTTTAAATTGAGATCGATAACTTCTATACCTATTTTTATACATCTTAAGTCTAGAAATAAGAAAATTTCCATACAAACTTTAGCCTCCTATTTTACCCCCTTAAGGGGGGAATTTTGTCCATTTTACCAACACAGATAATTTTTTGATTTTAATCGAGAACTTATATAACTACTTCTCAGTCTAGAAATTAGAAAATTCTATAAAAACTTCACTTCGTATTTCACCCACTTAGAGGTTGAATTTCTAAAAATCCTTTCAAGCTCATTTACATCATAAATAATAAAGTCTGTGCGTTGATATATAAGTTACGTTTGCCTTTTGCCCGTGGCTCCACCCGCGTTAGTGTCGACCCCTCGGGAACAGTACAATTTCCCGGAATTAAAGGTACCCTATGTCCTTCCCCAGGCTTTAAACTACCTCTATACTAAATTTCATCCAAATTGGTCGAAAACGGAAAGTTTCATACGAACTTTGCATCCCCGTTTTGCCCCTTAAGGGATGATTTTTGAGTAAAATATTTTACTTGCGGTTCATGCCTTTCGAATAGCTTCAATAACGGCGAAGTTCCATACCAACTTTGCACCCCCGTTTTACCGCCTTAGGGGAAGAATTTCCAAAAGGGGGAATTTATGCCCATTTTACCTACCCAGATCTTTTTAATTGTAATTTAAACTTATATAGTTATAAGTATAAAAATAAAGAGTAGAAGTCTGTCGTCTTTTCACACTACAACCATTGAACCAATTTGGATGAAATTTAGTATGGAGGCCCGGGGACGGATATAGGTTACCTTTTATTCCGAGAAATTCTACTGTTCTTGATAGGAATCGACATAAACGCGGGCGAAGCCGCGGGCAACAGCTAGTATATTATATTTCGTCAAATAATTATAAATTAAATCATGCAAGTATTCTTCAAAAAAATTGTGAATATTGAACCTACTGAGACTTGGCCATCGCCTGAAAACACGTGTAAATTCAATCGCCTGAAAACACATGTAAATTCAATTATTTAGTGCGATGGCCAAGTCTCGATATATTTATATAAAACATTAAAGAATTTTAATATTGATATGCGTCACTATAAGATGCTGTTAATTATTACGTAACAACTTAATGCTTTGAGTACGGAGATTCCAGACACAATTGATTTTCAATTGTTATGGACCACGATCGTGGTCTTAGAGACTGGGCGTATTAAGACAGAAAGTCGCTTAAGTAGAGACTGAATAAATTAATAACCAACTTGGTATTACATGGATCTCACAACTTTTTACCGCAGAACAACTGAGTTGCGAGACTTGGTTTTTTTGACAAGTATTGTTTTTGATGGGATCTCATTTCTTTTTGTATTTTGTAGACAGTTCTACTTTTTTCCTTTTCGGTACCTTCTACTTATTGTATATATGTATATCTACCAGCAACGAATTTTCTTGGCGACATTCACCTTTCCGCGCGCCCTGCCACTGTCCCCGCCCCGCGCCCTCGCGCTAGCACCGCGCAGCGCGTAGTAACGGCCCGCGCTCACTCGCTAGCATCGCAGCGCGTAGTATATAATTATACAACCTTACGCACTCGTAATAAGTACGAATACGCACGTAGGTACGTTTTTTGCATTAATAAATAATTTAATACACGTGTTTTCATGACGGGAATACCCATTTTTTGCTCGATTTGGCAGGGGCACTACCATGCGCCTATATTTATATGGGACTAGCTTTAACCCGCGGCTTCGCACGCATAATAATAACTGCCGTATAAAACATCGTTACGAATAAAGCCAAACTGAAGACTTGGCTGTATGGGCTTTATTTTCTTTGCGGTCTTTTCTAGATTTTTTAGTTTTTCCTTGATTCATACACCAAACACTACTTATATTCCAAATTTGAAGCTTCTGGGTCTGCTAGAAGTGCCTTAGAATTTTGATGATCGGTGAGTCAGTGAGTGACAAAATTAAGAAATTTGACCCGTTATAATTCTTAAAAATACTGGTTCAAATTGAATGAAATTTGAAATATACGTGTCTTTACAATGCCTTCGTGGTTAGTGAAAATTTCAGTCTTCTGTCTGTCTGTCTGTCTGTCTGTCTGTCTGTCTCTAGTTTTATCCACAACGAAGTTACAGGGGGTCGAAAATGGTCTGAATTGCTTCGAGAAAAGGATGGTACGGCCGTGACGCTTTTTTGCTCGACTTGGTGGGGGCACGGCCGTGCCCCCAGATTTAATCGGGTGAAATCGCAGAAAAAAATCTATTTGGTAGGTAGGTATTCCCTTGCGACTGTCGAAAAATTATTATAAATACTTTTATTATATGATGTAACTAAAATGTATGCTTTTCGCAATTTTTCCATTGTTTTCTAGGTAAGACGTTGCTTCGTACCAAATTTTAAGATTCTGAGTTCACGGGAAGAACCTGTAGGTTTTGATTCCCTTGCGAATGTCGAAAAAACACAACCCAATTTGCGGCATAACCAGCTGTTTTGATTGCGTTGACTTAGATTAGAAGTTTGTTTTTCACAGCTCCAAGGGACAGTAGACCTAAGTGATTTGATATTTCAGCTTTATACCTCTACGCGTTCCTGAGAAAAAGGGTCTTGAGAGTCAGACACACACACGACAAAGTGATCCTATAAGGTTCCGTTTTGTCTTTTGAGGTACGGAACCCTAAAAATACCTAACTTTGTAACAATTCACACTTATAACAAAGAAACCCTTGTTCTAGTTAGGTTCTAGCCTAGTTATCTTATCTAGGCTTTTGTGGATATAAAAGGACCATTGTACTTTTACAGAAATTCTTTATTTATCCAAAAAATAGATTCATCATATCGTATACTTTTGGAAAGCCTTACCATAATCTTATAGGATTTATTTATGTATTTCATCATCATCATCATCATTTTCAGCCCACATCAGCCCACTGCTGGGCATAGGCCTCCCTTTATTTTACGCCATTTATGTATTATGATTTATTTATTTAAAAGACCTTCCCAAGACCAATGTCATTATAAATAACACAATCGTTGTTATTTCACACAGTATCTTGTAAATATATGTATCCTGTACCATAGACATAGATAGACGACCTCGGTGGCGTAGATTAAATCTCTAGAGCAGAGATTAAATATCATGACTGAGTTACGGCTGCATGCTTGAAAATGTCACGTTTCGAAGCAGCAGCAGCAGCAGCAGCAGTAGTAGTAGTAGTAGTATTTATTACGCATCTTTTGCTCACCGTTATCACGGTCAATTATCGTCCGTAAACAGACTTTACGTACGAACAACATTTTTTTATAAATTGTGACATAGTACATGCTTGTTTTGAACCATGAATTCATTCTTTTACATTTCTAACTTCATAATTTACGGCTTCGCACGGTTGCAATGTAGATACTAATATGGGACAGTAAATTATATGTACATTACATATAAACCTTCCACTTCAAGACTGACCAAGTTTCATACACACTTTCATAACTCATTTTAACCCCCTAAGGAATGAATTCCCAAGAAATGTACACTTACGTCATGTAAGAAACGTTTGTAAAATTTTATGCACAAACGTCTATGAAGATAATACATACTGAGTATGTACTAAGTAGCGCTGGATCTCTAAGTCCAGCGGTATCAGGTGTGCGTTGCAAATACAAATAATCTTTATTGTGGATCACAGTTAAATAAAAAGTTCTTACAATAGTGTTAGTGCAGCCGCGTCCTGCCCAAATCGTCGTTCTTCTATTGGAAATTATAATAACAACATTGTAAATTGTCATTTAAATAATCATTAATAGTGTAATAAAATTTTATTACACTATTAAGGAGGGAATTGTGTATATTTCACCTACACAGATCTTTTTAAATTGAGATCGATAACTTCTATACCTATTTTTATACATCTTAAGTCTAGAAATAAGAAAATTTCCATACAAACTTTAGCCTCCTATTTTACCCCCTTAAGGGGGGAATTTTGTCCATTTTACCAACACAGATAATTTTTTGATTTTAATCGAGAACTTATATAACTACTTCTCAGTCTAGAAATTAGAAAATTCTATAAAAACTTCACTTCGTATTTCACCCACTTAGAGGTTGAATTTCTAAAAATCCTTTCAAGCTCATTTACATCATAAATAATAAAGTCTGTGCGTTGATATATAAGTTACGTTTGCCTTTTGCCCGTGGCTCCACCCGCGTTAGTGTCGACCCCTCGGGAACAGTACAATTTCCCGGAATTAAAGGTACCCTATGTCCTTCCCCAGGCTTCAAACTACCTCTATACTAAATTTCATCCAAATTGGTCGAAAACGGAAAGTTTCATACGAACTTTGCATCCCCGTTTTGCCCCTTAAGGGATGATTTTTGAGTAAAATATTTTACTTGCGGTTCATGCCTTTCGAATAGCTTCAATAACGGCGAAGTTCCATACCAACTTTGCACCCCCGTTTTACCGCCTTAGGGGAAGAATTTCCAAAAGGGGGAATTTATGCCCATTTTACCTACCCAGATCTTTTTAATTGTAATTTAAACTTATATAGTTATAAGTATAAAAATAAAGAGTAGAAGTCTGTCGTCTTTTCACACTACAACCATTGAACCAATTTGGATGAAATTTAGTATGGAGGCCCGGGGACGGATATAGGTTACCTTTTATTCCGAGAAATTCTACTGTTCTTGATAGGAATCGACATAAACGCGGGCGAAGCCGCGGGCAACAGCTAGTATATTATATTTCGTCAAATAATTATAAATTAAATCATGCAAGTATTCTTCAAAAAAATTGTGAATATTGAACCTACTGGTCGAAAGTTTGTCAAATCTTCTTCTTTTTTTTTTTATGAAGTGGCTTAATAATTTTTATTTTTAACTGTTCTGAATATATTCCAACCATTATGCACAGATTTATAAGATGACAAAATATGGAGCTATGTCACCATAAACGGAATCGCTTACTAAATAGATGCCATAAACATACTTAACAACCTTTGTGGCTATGACTTCTAAGGCTATGTCATCGTAACCGGTACTGTTCTTATTTTTTAATGTGTGCGTTGATCGATCAGTCAGTCAGCCAGTTAGTTTTTTCTTTTATTAATTTCCGACAAAAAGGTGACAGAGCCACGCCATCAACAAAATCCATTGCTTTGCTAGTGGCGTGAATGGCTCGTCCGGGGAAGTACCACACTCTCACAGAAAATCGACGTTAGAGTAGAAACTTTACCGCTTCTGTGCTTCGTTTGGTGGGTGAGAGAGCCGGAGGCCCATTTCCTCCCCAACTCCTTGAAAGGCCGGCAACGCCACTGTCATACCTTGGTGTAGAAGTTGAACATGGGCAGCGGTGATCACTTACCATCAGGTCACTGCCCTCTATCCAGCCGTTAGCAAGATTTTTGTGTCGCAGTTGCTTAAAATTTGAATTTTAAAAGGGAAAGTTAAAGAAACCCATATAAGATAACTTTATTTTTCTTCAGTCTATCTGTTCTTTTGTCTATCTGTATGTCTACTCTTTTACCCAGAAACGCGTTGACGTTTAAGTTGAAATTGATCTGCGGCGCCATAAAGCTGTGAAAAAAATCAAACTTCTAGCTAGATCAACGCATTTAAAAGATATTGCTATTTATATCTGTATTTTTTAGATAGGCTTGTTGTTTCGTAAAACAGCATCTTCACTACTTTGAAAAACATACAGAAGTGTCGGTCAGAGAGCAAAGAGCAAAGAAAAAAAATTGCATAAACTGTATAAACCGCGCTGCTATAAGTACATTTACTTAAAAAATGCTTATAACATGTGTATTGAGCTATACCGGGTGTTACAAAACTACGAAAAAATATTTCAGGGGCATAGTCAGTCCATATTATTAAACAACTTTCCCCATGGGATAAACTTCGAAACATGTAAAGAAAAATTCGATCTCCGACACAAAATAAGCAATCAGCTGATCGACTTTCTATGGAAGGTCAAAACATTATTTTTATTTTTCGATGTATGTTCCCTGGGGATAGTTGTTTAATATCATGGACTGATCATGCCCCTTAAATATTATTTCGTAGTTTTGTAACACCCGGTATAATAAGATTCCATTGCAAATGAGAAAATTAGATGGAAAGCAGTTTAAAGGAACAATAACAAATTGGCTGAATTAAAGTTGTTTTTATAGTGTTCAAGAATATTTTAACTTTAAATATGTAGCATTATCATATAGATTATTTTTGTAATAAATTTTATGGTTTATATGGAAACATACTAAGTAAGACATTAATACAATTTGCACGCCCAAAAATGGTCGAATACTATAATTAATAATTAAAGTTGTTTTTATAGTGTTCAAGAATATTTTAACTTTAAATATGTAGCATTATCATATAGATTATTTTTGCAATAAATTTTATGGTTTATATGGAAACATACTAAGTAAGACATTAATACAATTTGCACGCCCAAAAAGGGTCGAATACTATAATTAATAATTAAAGTTGTTTTTATAGTGTTCAAGAATATTTTAACTTTAAATATGTAGCATTATCATATAGATTATTTTTGTAATAAATTTTATGGTTTATATGGAAACATACTAAGTAAGACATTAATACAATTTGCACGCCCAAAAAGGGTCGAATACTATAATTAATTATTAAAGTTGTTTTTATAGTGTTCAAGAATATTTTAACTTTAAATATGTAGCATTATCATATAGATTATTTTTGTAATAAATTTTATGGTTTATATGGAAACATACTAAGTAAGACATTAATACAATTTGCACGCCCAAAAAGTGTCGAATACTTAACCATTTTAAGGTTTCTAGAAATGTCAGATGAGTTTAAAACGCCAGATTCTAAGAATGCCGGATTCTACAAATGCCAGATTCTACCAATGTCGGATTCAATAAACGACAGATTCTAAAAACGCCCAGTTCTAAAAATGGCAGATTCGACAAATATCAGATTTTTTCAAAATTTTGGAAATATCTTACATTTTTGAAACTGGTAGAATTAGTTGATATGAAGTTATAATCTAAACTTGTGTGTACAGATTTTTTTGTCAATGCAAGATTATAATAGCTCATAATGAAATAACTTTTCACGGTTTTGTCATGTTTATTTTAAAACATCAACAACGATTCCAATATGTATTATCCTAACTATAATATTATAAATGCGAAAATGAGTTTGTTTGTTTGTTTATTTCTTTGTTACGCTTTCACGCCGTAACTACTGAACCGATCATCATGAAATTTTGCATACAAGTTCTCTGGAGTACGGAGAAGGACATAGATTACCTTTTATCCCGGGAAAAAGTACTATTCCCGAGGGATCGACATTAACGCGGGCGGAGCCGCGGGCGAAAGCTATTATTATAATACTTTGAAAATAAACGCGATACAATCTGATAGAATTATTTTTATCCAATAGCTCATAATTCAAAATTTTGCGTTAGAAATTTCTTAAACATATTTTTTATTCGCAATTTGCCAAAATTGTATTGGTAAAGGGAATTGAAAAACGAGTTATCGAATGGCGTTCGATTATCATTTAATAACAAAGTAATTGTAGAAAGATACAAATTACAAAGGTTTTATCGCGCTTATTTTCAAAGTATTTTAATACATATCAGCTAATTATACCGTTTCAAAAATGTAAGATTTTTTTACAATTTGGAAAAATCTGACATTTGTCGAATCTGGCATTTCTAGAACTTGGCGTTTTAAGAATCTGTCGTTTATCGAATCCGACATTAGTAGAATCTGACATTTGTAGAATCCGACATTCTTAGAATCTGGCGTTTTAAACACATCTGACATTTTAGAATCTGACTTTTATCGACGATACCAATTTTAATAATATTTCTTGTATTCATGCAAATAAACTATTGATTGATTGATTGAAACCGGCCAACTGCGAGTCGGACTCGCGCCCGACTATCTACAAATTTAAAATTACTTAAAATATTTTAATCATATGATGTAGGTATTGATTCCCTTGCGTACGTCGAAAATTTGCGGCATAACCTCTCTGTCTGTATCTTTTGATTGCGTTGGCTTAGAAGTTTGATTTTTTCACAGCTATGCGCTATGGGACAGTAGACCTGTGTATTTGATATCGATTTTAGCTTGATACCTCCACTTTTTACTCAGGACGTTGCTGTTGACAGACAGATGGACAACAAAGTGATCCTATAAGGATTTTTTCTTTTTGAACCCCAAAAAATACTGTTTTACAAAACCTTTTTAACAACTGATAGAGGAAGTGCAGTATATTTGGAATACTACTTTGTTTTTAGGGAATATATAAAAAATGAATTGGGTTAGCAAATTGAAAAGTGCGTGAAATAAACAATAATATATTTTATTACAATATTCCAAATTATAAAATAAAACAAAAAATGGGAACCTTGTAAAAATTTTAATTGAACTATAAATCTCCGAAAGTGTGAATCGACGAAGGGTGCAGGTAATTCGGAATATAGTATTCCAAATTATCTGCACAATTTTTATCTCAAAAACTAAGACCTGTATCTTTTTTTCTATGAATAATTAACCAAGACAATATTCTAAAAACACAAATTGGAGCAATGACATCAGCTGAAAGGGGGATCCCCTTTCAGCTGATGTCATTGCTCCAATTTGTTTTTTTCTTTTCCGAGCTATGATTTTTGGAATTTTACACTGGACTATAGGAAGACCGCTATCATCAACGTTAAAGATACGTGCCGCAGGAAAGCCTTTTCAGTTTGAATTTTCTCTAGATTGTCGAAAAATTCATCCATTTTTGCTTTAGTAAAGCTCTTGCTTGAGGAGATGTTCTAGTTGGTTGTCTTATGGACAAAATTTGATGATTTCGTTTTAAAAATCCTTTTGATCAGTATCTGCCAGCAAAATCATCCTTAAAAGGATTATTTATATTATTTTTAACTGATAATTGGTTATATAAAATAATAAAAAAAAATGTGCATAAAATTTGAAATATTCCAAATTATGTTCACATTCGGTATTCCATATTACCAACATGGTACCCATTACAGAAAAAAAATAGTATCATAGTTTAATACAAAATTAACCACAAAATCAAAACTACACGATAAACTAAATGGATCAGCAAATAGTATAAAATATTACAACAAAGATTTTATATAACATAATTAATGATTATCAAGGATTATATTCTAATATAAAAAGTTTTCGATTTAGGCGTTAGGCTCTCGGGCGGCTGTCTACCGAAATGTCAATATGGCGCCTTGCCTCTAGACTTCAATCACTTGGTACACCATGTCACGTTAATTTTACCGCGAAAAAACACAGATGTCGCCTATACTAATTTGTAAATCCGACTATTCCAAATTTTCTGCACTATTCCAAATATGCTGCACTTCCTCTACTAAATTCCCATGTGATGTGTAAGTAGGTAGTAATAGTAGGTAATATTCGTATTTATCAGAGATCACAAGATTTCACGCACAAATTTGTCAAAAATATGACAAGCCATCTTCTGCGTGTTAGACCCGGACCCGATTTAGGAATATACTTAGCCGTCGCCGCCGGGCATAAAAATATTCGCCGCCCTTTACACAATAATGTCATGTATGAGCTTGCTATTCCAAAGATTTTTTTTTTATTTATTGATAATGTACCAAAAACAGGTTTACAATATCGTACTTAAAAGCTAATGCCAAATTAATAGTAATTCCAATTGTAGACCCAATTATTAGGTGTACAAAGCTAATCCCAAAACAACAAAATCTTATAAGTGTGTGTGTGACGTAAGTATTAACAGGACAATGCCTCTGAAATAGAAATAAAATGAAAATTAATCTGCTGCAAACCCCAACCAACCGATATTAATAAGTCAGCGTATGCAGAAAATGAATTCACAAACCATTTTTAAAGGCTCCATGTGACAGGGCTATGATATCTAATGTTATGTGTTGTAGTTGGAATGAAGTAAGTATCTAATATTCTGTCACATGTTGTCTAGAAGGTTTTCTACATATGTTCTAACCTAGGTCTAACGTACAAAAGTTCATGAATGAGTAAAAAAATTTTTTACAAGGTTGGTCTTACGCGAAAAAAAAGATTTTTCTGCTATTATTTTTTTTGAGCTAATCTAGTATAAGGTTCGTAAAATATTTTGACACAAATTTATTTTAGCTACATTATGAGCTATCAGGTAAGGTATTTTTTATACAGGGTGATTTTAATTACCTGGCAACATTTAAATATTGGAATCAGTATCCCTAATCTATACTAATCTATACTTTTTTTGTTTGAACGCGCTAATCTAAGAAACTACTGGTTCAATTTGGAAAATTCTTTTTGTGTTGGATAGTCCATTTATTGAAGAAGGCTTAGGCTATAAAATATCACGCTGTGACCAAAAGGAGCGATGCATCCATAAAAAATGTTTTGAAAACGGGGGAAAAACTAATTAATCATAATAACAGAAATTGCCGCGGACGAAGTTGCGGGTAACAGCTAGTAGACTATATATGCGCAAGATAAAAAACTACTAAACTAAACCAATTGTTACCTAGGAACCGGTAGACGAGGAGGGTTTAATAAAGTCCTACGAAGAAAGATGAAGCGCTCGTGTCGGAATTAGTGTGGTACCGTACTGACAGGACCCAAACATCTGCTGCGTTCAGCCATCCCAACAACACAGATTATGTTTATATCCCGGCTCTTTCACTCCACTAAAGCAGAGGAAGTTAGATATGGAGTACGTTCGCGTCCAATACCAATATCAAGCAGGAGTAGCGCCACAATGTGAACGCCGCTACGTTTGTGCGGCGGCTCCCGTCCCGACTGAGAAGCTGGCAACCACATGGAGGCGAAATTCGTAAGGTATATATACTCTATGGGCCTCATTATTATGACCACGCACGACACGCTTTACTAAGAAAAGAGATCTTGACTTTAGGATTATCTTATCTCTATGATCTTGACAATAACGATGGGCAACCAAGTGATCCTATTGCGGCACGGAACATTAAAAATATCGGAATAATTAATTTATTTCACAAACTAATAGGCAAAGGTAAAAAAATATAACCTAATAGAACTCCACGGAATTAAACACCAGTAGGAATTACTGTTGAGCGCCGGCGAAGATAAGCGATGTGCGTCGTCAATACGAGGACGATTTTACATCTTCTCGTATCGGCTAAATAGCTAAACTAACTAGGTAGGTTAAATTTCACAAATATAGATAAATACATTTTTTAAAATTTACCTACCGAAATTTATCTCGGAAATCTGAATACCCAAATTTATCGATTTTACTTTGATGTGTAGGTACTAATAATGTACACGCAAAGTAAATTGTCTCAAAGTAAATGTCTATCATAATGTGTACCACAAAACATTGACTTAATTACATCTTGAAGCGAAAATGTGAGTGCACGGTCTTACCATGTTTATTATCGTCATCATCATCAGTGTGCGCCTCCCGCTTGCAGTTGTGCGTGGGCACTGGCGACAGCAGCCAGTTGCGCGGCTTCTTGGCCGGCGGCGCCTTCTCCTCCAGCGCCGTGATGTCCACCTCCACGTCGTCTGCGTCGTCGGCGTCCCCGGGCTCCGGCGGCGGCGCGGGAGCCTCGCCACCCTCCAGAGACTTGCTGACGAAGTCCGCCAGCCGCTCCATCACCATTACTGCCGATGGCACGCGTCGTCGCGCGCGGCCATCACTCGCCACGCTCTACAGACTACGCCGCACCAAAGGCGGTCACACGCCCACACTTCTCGTCTAAACATTACTTTACTCGACGATAACCCTTAACTCAAAGTAATCAAGGTCGATATTTACTGTCGGAGTGTGTAGGGCGGCGTTAGAAACCCCGCCCAAGCTCGCGCACGCGCCCGCCCTGCCTCGCGGCCGCTAGCGGCATTTTCGTGCCGACGGCAGGTAATACACGCCTACATTATCGTTATGTCGAATGTGAATGTTTAATGTGCTTTGCAGTTTGTGTGATGTGACCCCCAGGGAGCCGGGTGCCGATTTGTGACGTGACAGTGGCTACAGTCATGATAATAGTCTACAGGTAAGTGAAACCAATAAATAAATTAGGTTTGCTTTTATTATTTAAACATAACATATCATTATAAACGTTCCTAAACAATATCGTATTAAAATTACAAAATAATCTAAGTACAAACGAGCTATGATAATAATGAGTAAGTACCTATGATGATAATCTAATTCTATTCTAATTTGCATTGAAAATATGTTTGATTGAGACAACCCATATGTATTAATGGATAATTTAAATTGTAACTGAACATAAAAAGCAAAAATTTGCAATTAATTATACTAAATAATAGCAGCAGTTATTCCAAAGCCCAGTCTGAACTTATCATTGGGATGATTGAGCAGCGCGGAGATGGCGCAGGCCAACTCGGCGCGCTTGCCGCCCAGGGCGCGTTGCAGAGTGGCGCCCACCAGCCCGTCAGAGTCGGCTGACCCGCGAACAGTCCACTCTTCACTACGCCACTCATAAGCCAGAGTAGCCACAGCGTGGCGTATTGCAAAACCAATCTGTAAATAGTGTATTTTGTTGTATGCTTTTGATGAAGACAATAGTACTTCTGTATGCTTGGACCGAATAAATCAAAATGGCGCCACCGAAAAGGTTCAGGTTGTTTTTAATATGGATTTTGCCCGCACCTTTACTAGCATTTATGACTTAGTTCTCTCGGGAACAGTTTATACTATCTTCTGGATTAATGTCTTTTTAGTACCCCTGACAACGTGTAGGCAATATTTCATGATGATGGGTTCAGTAGTACCTAAAGGCGTAAGAGAGTAAACAAACTAACACAATCAAAATAAAACAGAAAATGTAATTGTAAATATACAAACGCTATTCGAATTTATAATAAGTATATTGTGTTGTAAATAAATTGTGATCAAATGGCAATCTCCGTGGCGCAGTGGTTAACACGCCAGCCTGCGACACGAGGGAGCCCGGGTTCGATCCTCGGTCAGGTCAAGATGGAAAATGATATTATACAGATTGATCTGGTTCTTGGATGTTTATCAATATATGTGTTTGTTATAAAATATAGTATCATTGAGTTAGTATCCCATAACACAAGTCTCGAACTTACATTGGGGCTAGCTCAATCTGTGTGTTTTGTCCGCATATATTTATATTTATAATATGTATAGCATCCGTTTTGGTCAACATTAGCACTTTTACATATTTGATAGTGCCGCCGTATATGTTTGTGTGAACCCTTACAATTGGCAACGCCGCCTTATTTGTTTCTTACCTCAAGCATCCCAGCAACGGTGAGGTACGGCGTGATTACCCTCGCGTAGCAGAGATCCAGGCCTCTGTTGCCGAGCGTGCAGCTGATGGAGTGGTTCTCGTTGACCCAGCGCCCTGCGCCCGACGCTGAGCTAAGCTCGGCAGCTTGCCCGCGTGCCACTATCTCTGCACCCAGCGATACCTGCTCCGTAATAGCCTGACACGATCAACAATAAATTGTTTTAATATTGCAAAAAGGTTTCATCTGTACTTAGTCATCATATTAAATAAATAGAGGAAAGTGGTTGCCCCGTACGAGAGGCAGGATACTATGCAGAGCAGTCAGTACTCTTTCTAGCTTTTTAGCAAAACAAATATAGTGAAAGAGGTAGGTATATATATATATATCTTCGCAGTTTGGTACATTACATAGCGCGGCGGCGTTATCTCCTAGCTCCTATAACTTCCCGCTGTCTTCTCAGACATCAGTCCCATTTTTTGTAGCATTTTGTTTACCACTGCTGGGCAAAGGCCTCTTCTCTTGTACGCCACTCGTCCCTACCTATTGTGAAGGATATCGGTAATGTTTATCATAAGCCGCCGAATCATCAGACCATCTTTTTCTTGGACGGCCTGGTTTTTGTTGCCAGCAACAGGGACCCATTCCATGGTTGTTTGCCCACTTGTCTGGGTGCATTCTATAAACATGACCCGGACCCCTAAAAGTAATATATTTTTTAAATTGTTATTACCTGCAAATAATGCATTGCAATAAACTCACGGTTCACTGCAATAATTGAAGCAGTGAAACTATTGAAATATGCATCGAAAATACTCTCAAAGCTGTAGAACTCTGCCTCTGCGATCTGCGCAACCACGGTCGCCCTCGTGCCTTGCGTAGGCCCCACCCGCATTTCACAGCTCATCTGGCCTCCAGGGGCCGCTTCCATCACAAAGTATGGAAGACCAGTCGGCCTCGATTTATCTATATATGACAGCATTAGTTTATATCCGCCTGGAGAGACAGAACTGAAAGTCAAGGAGTGTCCCAAAATCCAGTTGCTTTGAGAGCTTTGTTTAACCGAAACACAGCCTCCTTCGAAACATTGCGGTAGGCGATAACGGGCTGCGTTGTGTATGTAGCGCAAGAGACCAGGATTAGCGGCTCCGGCAGGGAGGTCATCGGGATCTCTGTCGGGGCGGCGTCCCGTCCGAGACCCAGTAACGCCAGCTCCCGTCTTTCCTCGATCGCCCGCTGTACACTTAGTTTCTTTAGGAATGCATGGGCACGATTCCAGTTTGGGCGACTGCGCGTCGCCAGCCCCGTGGGACTTGTCTCCCGGAGACGATTTTCCTGGCACGTCGCGGACCGCACATGGATCAGATTTCCCTACGGCGTAGATTGTACTGGTCAGCTTTAGTAAGTTAGACCACCAAGGTGCATTTTGTTGAGTGGTGTTGTTCATTGTGGAAATTAGTCGGAACTAAATCAGATTTTACTGAGAAGTTAAATAAAATGAAATCGAAACGTCACAAAATTGTATGAAAATCTTGACATTAACAAATTGATTCTAGGTATTATTGACTTATTTACTTTGGTTTTATCCATAGAGATAAAATTATCGTTTTATCATAGTATTATTTCAAAGGAGTTTCTCTTGGGAACTTCCTAACTTAGGTTCCTACTTCAACGAAATAATGGAACTTTCTGAGCTGGCAGACCTCTAGAGTCTTATCATAACGAATTCATATGGTCCTATTAGTATCTACGGGAGCCCTGGATGCTAAATATGTATTTAACTCGAGCGTCGTGGGGACCCATTGGACTTTAAAGATTAGGTGGTAGAACGAAAAAAGGTTCAATTATATTTTTCATTGCTCCGATTTCACCGTTTATGCCAAATTTTTAACATTCGCAAGGGAATCAAAACCTACACGGTAGATACTTCCCGTGAACTTAGAATCTTGAAATTTGGTACGAAGCAACGTCTTATAGCACAGTTATAGGAAAAATTGCGAAAACCATACATTTTTTGTTACATCATATTATAAAAATATTTTTAACTAGCCGTTGCCCGCGGCTCCGCCCGCGTTAATGTCGTTCCCTTGGGAACAGTAGAAATGATAAAAATTCCATACAAACCCCTGCCCCTTTGCTTTTTCCCCTTAAGGGGGAATTTAAAACATTTCGCCTGCATAGATCTTTAGCCCTTAAGGAGGGGATTTTGCCCATTTCACCTACACAGATATTTTTTTATTGTAATGGAGAACTTCTTATTGTCATATTTCTAAGTAAATAAAAAAAAAATCCATAAATTCGACCATTTTAACTACACAGATCTTTTTAATTGTAATGTAAACATATATACCTACTTATTTTTATACTTCTATGTCCAGAAATGAGAAAATTTCCATACAATCCCCCCCCCCCCCCCCCCCCTTTATCCCTTAAGGGGGAAATTTTGTACATTTCACCTACACAGATCTTTTTTAATTGTAACCTAGAACGTATATACTTATTTTCATACCTCTAAGTCTAGAAATGGAAAAATTCCATACAAACTTTACCCCCTATTTACCCCTTCAAGGGAGAATGTTGTCTGGTTCACCTAAACAGATCTTTTTAAATTTTAATTGAGAACTTGCGTACCTACTTTCAAACTTCTAAGTCCAGAAATAAGAAAATTCCATAAAACTTCACCCCTTTGATTTTCTAAAAATCCTTTCTTAGTGCTCATTTACATCATAAAAAGAATCCCTGTGCCAAATTTCAGGTTTCCAAGTTTCGGCTGTGCGTTGATATATAAGTCAGGTTTGCCTTTGGCCCGCGGCTCCGCCCGCGTAAGTGTCGATTTCTCAGGAACAGTAGAATTACCCGGAATACATTAGTTTATGACTTTCAATGAAACACTCTAATATTTAATTTCAATTGAATAACTTCAAAAACGGAAAGTTTCATACTAACTTTGCATCCCCGTTATATACCCTTAAGGGATGATTTTTGAGAAAAATATTTTACTCGTGTTTCATGCCTTTTAGTAAAGAACCTTCATGCTGAATTCCATTCGACTAACTTCAAAAATGGCAAAGTTTCATGCTTACTTTGCACCCCTATTTTACCCCCTTAAGGGATGATTTTTGAGTAAAATATTTTTTTTAATTTAGAACTTATATACCTACTTTCATACTTCTTAGTCCAGAAATGAGAAAATTCCATAAAAATTATACCCCTTAAGAAGTTAAATTTCTTAAAAATACTTTCTTAGGGCTCACTCACATCTTTAAAAGAACCCCTGTACCAAATTTCAAGTTTCTAGGCAGCAGTTTAGGTTGGTTTGCCGTTTGCCCGCGGCTACGCCGCCGCCGTTAGTGTCCATCCCTCAGGAACAGTTTGGACCCTTAAAGGGGTGACTCAGGTCATCAATATGAACAACTTTTTCTACGGGACCAATGCCGGGAACTCAAAAAAAATTTCCTCATTTCCATACAAAAAAATCCCGCCGCCCGGCCAGGTTGTATGGGAATGTCGAATTTTATTTTGAGTTCCCACCATTGTTCCCATAGGAAAAGTTGTTCATTTTGTTGGTCTGAGTCACCCCTTTAAGGGTCCGAAACGATAAAAAATTCACCGTGTATGCAAACTAATGCCTTAAGTTCATTCAAATGACGATAACTTTTTTTTTAATGAACCGATTTTGATGAAACAAACTTTAAATGTTTTGCTGGGTTAAAACAAACTAATTGGTGAAAGTTTGAAGTAAATCGGTTCAGTATTTTCGGAGATAATCGTGATCATACATACAGACAGACAGACAGACAAACAAGAAATTCGAAAATTTTTTTTTTTGCTTTCTATTATTCTTTTAAAGTGTCCCTCTATCCATTTCAGTCAAAAATTCTAAATGTACATACAAAATATTTTTACTGTTTTATTATATTTACTGTTTTATTATCTTAATATATATAAATCTCGTGTCACAATGTTTGTCCTCAATGGACACCTAAACCACTTAACCGATTATAATAAAATTCGCACACCATGTGCAGTTCGATCCAACTTGAGAGATAGGATAGTTTTTAACTTATGGCGAAACGAAGTTCGCCGGGGCAGCTAGTATGTATATATATATATATATATAGATATAGATAATAGTACGGAATGCTTCGTGCGCGAGTCCGACTCGCAATTGGTCGGTATTTTCGCATAATTTGCCTAATATGCTTTGGCATACATGTTTTAGCATAAATATTTTGGCATAATACTCGTAGTTCTTAGGCATAATTGTTTTTTGGCATACAAGTAATTTGGTATAATAATCTTTTTGGCTAATTTGTTCTGGTTTAATGGAGATTCGCAGAATTTTCATATACTTATACATAACTATAACACTAATAGTAATTAGGCATAATATTTTTAAGATTAACAGAAAGAAAATTAAGTTACTTTTAAATAAATTTTATATAGGCTTATTGTTTTTGCCTTCAAAATCTCCATAAACTTAGGTACATAAAAAACGTAACACTAATAATAATTAGGCATACCATAATATTTTTAGGAATACAAGAAACAAAATTAAGTAATGTTTAAATATTATTAAGGCTTATGGCTTTGCCTTAATTTTTAAAAAATACGTTGGAGATGGAAAGAAAGAGCTTCCAGAAAAGTAGGTTAGGTAAGAACTGCGACTCGACAGAAACGAGCTTGTACCAGAAAAGTAGGTTAGGTTGGGTTTGAACTGCTAGCCCACCAGAAAACGAATCGCCATCAGAAACAAGTAAAATTGTGTAATATTTAATAACAGGAGTTAATTATGCGGCGTATAATTTTTATGCATATAAATAGGTACTACGACTAAGTACGCCTATAAATATTATTAGTATCATTATGTTTCAAAACGTGTATGTTTTATAATGTTATGCCTAAACATAATTGTGGTTAGATATATTATGCTTCAAATAATTATTCGTCAACTTTATGCTAAAAAATCATTATGCCAATAACTGCTTATGCTGATTATGCATATAGATGGGGAACATCAAGAAATACTGTTCAATAAATTACACGCCTTTCCTTGACGCCAAACAAGCAAATTTTATTATTATTTCCCGATTAATGTATCATACTACCTACCTACCTACACACACAATATGTTAGATCATCCGGTCCAAAGCGTCCTTTGCCCATGGAAACGAGCGGGCTAAACCGGTCGTCGCGGTCATTCGTCAGCTAACAATTGACAACTTACTACAAACCGGAAGTTATGGTTTTTATTTATGCAATCGAAAGTACCTAAATGTAAATACTTCCAGATTTTTTTTTATATTTTTTTTATCTTTCTTGCTAAAAAATCCCAGTGCAGGATTTATAAGCAATATTCCCATGCTTCATCACATGACAATGTCAATGTCACTGTCAATCTGGAAAATATTCACCAACCTGGCAACTCATAAGACTTGGCTGTCAACGTCGTCATTATTTGACAGTCAATGACATTGACATTGTCATGTGGTTAAGCATGGGAATATTGCTTTATAAATCCTACATTTGAGTATAAAAACAATTGAAAAAAAATCCTGAAGTTTTTTTCAGATTGGCCCTTCAGGCTTGCATGCATGTATACGCGGCCCATCAGGCAATATGAGAGTTTGCTGTCTCTCCAAGCCTTGCGCATAAAGGCAACGCCCAAAGCCGAGGTTCGTCCCTCCTGGGGGCCCTTTGGTGATGTTGTCTAAAAAAAAATCTGGAAGTTACATTTAAGCGGGTGCCGTGTGAACGAAAAACGTCGCTACTGCGCAAGCCGTTAGGCTGCGCGGAACCATTAGGCGATTAGGAAAAACGATGAAAAGTATTAATATTTTCATATTTATATTTTTATAAAAAATAAGAAAGCAGGCGACAACCGAGTACATATACCTAAATATTGTCATTTTTACGTCTAAAACAATAATTCTCACAGAATTATTGTTTTAGACGTAAAAATTACAAAGTTTTCGAAGAAAAATGCTTTTAGATATACCATATATATATATCATTTTTAAATTTCATAATATGTATGTGTTTTAAATTCCATCAATGGGGCGATCTTGTTCAAGATTGATATAAATTATACAAATACTTTTGATGTATTTAATTAATTTAGCGCATAGTACTAGTGATTTAAAAACACGTAAATTTTCACAATTTCGTGCAGTACGTCTTAATGAACTTTCTATTACATGAATAAAATCCATCACTTCCGGTTTGTAGTAAGTTGTCAATTCAAAACTGAGGCTTTTTGAATAAGCTTGCGTAAATCACACGAGTAGTATACTCGTAATAGATATAGTTCTATATAATAGACACATTACCTCCAGTCATTCGGTATTTTCTCCTCGTGCAATATCATATACTTACATGTAACTTTGAAAAATAAACCTCCACCCCCACTTAATAATTTTCCTGATCTCTATTGGTATTTTATCGGATCCTACGACCATCTCATTCTTCATTTTATTAACATCTCCCACCTATCTATCGCTTGCACTCATCATCATCATGTCGTGTGGGTTCTTAGATTAAAGAATGATCCGTTGACCCTGGTGAGGTTTTAAACCGCCTTATAGGCCTCTGAAATGTTTCATTTGTGTGTCATTTCAGTTCCTAATTTTCATATTTAAACACAAATAAATTTTGTTCACTATATTTCTATGAAGATGAGGTTCTATATAGATTCTATATAGATTGGAGCACAGAAACATTTTACGAGGTAGGGTCACAGATACTCATATTATTAATATAATAACCCTACTATATGACTAAACGAATTAATAAAACAGGTCATATAGGTCTCAGTATTGTTCTGAGATATAGGTAAGAATAGGTACTCTTTCTAATCTGTATTGATAGGTACCTGGTACCTATCAATACAGATTAGAAAGAGTAATTCTCGTTTCTATAGAGATTTATCGAAGCGAATATACTTATCTTAGGGATATAGGAACCTTTAAATAAATGTAGAAGATTCGATGTCACATAAAATTATCACTAAAATAAGTATCATTCTCGGGTTTAATAGACTTGATATTTTTTATACGACATAATGATATCTAATTTTAAAGTAAATAATAGATATTATTCATTGAATATATCGCAGGAAATGGTAAAAATATATTTACAAAAAGTATGAGTAGCAAATAGTTTTAGATTTTCACCTAATCTAATCAAAAAACAGAGAATGGTCGCCCGAAAACATGTCTTCATAACCAAAGTAGGTACGTTTTTATTCCAAAGGGCATAGATTTAAAAAAAAAATTGCGTCTCTCTCATACTTCTATACCCAAGGGGCTAAAAAGATTTTGAATTGTGAACATAGAGATAATATAAATGATTGTGAACACAAATTTTGTTTCAAAAATTTCCGTGAATAAAAAGGTCGAATCATTTATAATTAAGCGTTTTCTTTTCTTTCTTGTATTTTTAACTCAGATTTATAAACAGTTTTACTGGCCAGCCAGTTACATTACTTATAAAGAAAAACTTTTAGAACTGGAAGTATTTTATGATGTATGCTTGTTTTATTTGCTCCTCAGAATTTGCTCGGAGAAAATCTGAAAGTGCTTTATCATGCATATTTTTTATGAAGGAGAAATTATGAAAATACTATCTTTAAAGTCTAGATAACTTTCCTTCCTGGAAATATATACAGTAGGAATTTTAAAATTTATTGAATCCTGTAAACTTCACTACAGCTGCACCAAGACAATTTATTTTAGTTATACCACACATTGTTTATTTACATGGGCAACCATATGGCAATATATATATTTATATGGCAATTTATAACCAAATTATACACCAATTACACATAAAATCCACTACAATACAATCAATAAACAAAAACCGTGCCAGTCCGTCAAAATTCCCGCCAAGAATATCGACAGTGATTGCTTTTTTCTGTTTGGTTTATGGCATTTGGCTTTTTACTAATCTCCTCATGATCAGGCACGTGAATCTGAGAAAATTAGTTAAGTGCAATCACATCTTCCACTTACTACGTTTCTAATTCACATCATGGTCAACCAGAAGTGATGTCTTTTTTTATACAATCGAAAGTACCTTATATATATACTAGCAATTTTTTTTTGTTATTCCAATTTTTAATGAACATACCACAAACCGGAAGTGATGGTTTTTATTAATGCAATCGAATGTCCTTACATGTAAATACATCCAGAAAATGCTTTAATTTTTTTTATCCAAAATTCATTTTTTTATGACTTTTTGAAAAAAAAACCAAATGTAGGATTTATAAAGCAATATACCCATGCTTAACCACATGAAAATGTCAATGTCATTGTCAATCTGTCAAATAATGATGACGTTGACAGCCAAGTCTTATGAGTTGCCAGGTTGGGGAATATCTTTCCCGGAATTCGTACAGCATACACGGACCTTTTTATTTTGATACTATAATAAATTTACTTGGTGTGTTTGTTGAAGTGAGATTTACTTAGCGGGCTGGTGGTTGCCGAATGAATAAATTACGCCAATTGCTTCTGAACGAAGTTTTAGGGCCTAATAGTTTATGCTACAAATAATAGCAAAAAATATACCTATATGTTAATGTAGTATAGTCAAAGAATATATGTAGAAAGCAAACCAGATGAAAGGAAATAAAAACTTTTATTCGAATTTATGCTGCTTTATATTTAAAATTCGATCATTCCATTAAAATCTTCTTGCTCTGGCATTGGATGGTTGTTAGTTTCACATTCACATAAAGTAACATTGAACTTCAATGTTGCTGTAATCTATTTGGCACTGCATTTTTGACGTGATATTTCATTTCGAGTAGGTGTCACGGTCAATCGACCATCCACACCCTGGTGTCAGAGTTCTTCGGAACCGCCTCTCGACCTCTGGCGTGGTTCTTTTAACGACTACCAGATGGCAGCCGGGACCAAAGGCTTAACGTGCCTTCCGAAGAACGGAATCATCTTTATTATCAGACAATCAGGTGATTCAAGCCTGCAATGTCCTAACAAAACTGGAAACAACTAAACAAACTATGCTTCCCGTGGGAATCGAACCCACGACCCCCAGGTCTTTAAGCAAACGCCTTAACCACTGAACTACGGACGCAGTGATATGATTCATTCACATACGTCACATACGTACATCATATCACATACGTGATATGATAACGTCTTATAAATCGATGAACACCGGCAGCATGCACAGAAATGAGCAGCAGCAGCAGCTGCCAGTGCTGCTGCCGCTGCTGCTGGAAGCCGTTATGTGTCGTATGGGTGGAGGCTGTATGTGACACTTTTGACAGTTGTCTGAACTGGACCTCTCAGTGCTGCCGCCTGCTTAGCGACATTTCAGAAAACCCTCAATATGGCAAATATTAGAGGTAGGTATTCAATAGTAAAATAAATTTTACAATAATAGAAGCAAATCAGTATCAAAAAAAAAACAGTCCATGTACACTTCCAAATTTCGGGGAAAATATTCCCCAACCTGGCAACTCATATGACTTGGCAGTCAACGTCATCACTTTTTGACAGATTGACAATGACATTGACATTGTCCTAACCAAACTGGAAACAACTAAAACAAAATGTGATAAAGCATGGCAATATTGCTTATAAATCCTACATTTGGATTTCTTTTCAAAAATTCTTAAAAAATCGAATTATGGATAAAAATATTGAAAAATTCTGGAAGTATTTATATTTAAAGTACTTTCGATTGCATAAATAAAAAGAATCACTTCCGGAATAAATCGATTTCTACGCATGTCTTCGTAAGCCATCAATTCTAACGTTATCACTTATCCGTATCGTATCGTATATCCTTTGGAATATTGTGACTTAACTTCCCATTTACTGCGCAACATTGCGGCATTACAATTATTAATAAGTGAGAATATGTTACACAACTTATAATTTTTTTTATTATAACAAAATCGGCCACGTACTCCACACTACTATTTCGTTGATAGAAATATGAAAGGCTTAAAGGCATAGAAGGCCAAATGCCGTAAAACAAATATGAAAAAAAAACATCACTGTCAATGTCAAAATCACTGATTTTGAAAGAGTAGTTTTAGTTTTGTAGATATTGTCAAAATATACATGCCAAGTGTTGTCTTTTTATGTTATCAATTTAGTAATAAATCACATCCTAGAGTTTTGATAAATTCAATTGCCTACGTAACTTAATCGTAGGTACCTAAATCTAATTCTTTTCCATTTGGTCTCACTTTTTAGTGTGGGTTTTAAAAAATTGTCTGATTAAAAAACTTTTATAATTTGCTAAGTTCTTTGTTTGTTTTATAAATTTTTGCACAATGACTAGTGTAAAATCGCGATTCTTTGACTTAATCCGACGGAACCTTAAATCAGACGCCGTGCCAAGACCTCCTCGCCAAGAATCAAACTTAAATGAAGTGCCAGAAAATCCCCGCTCCCATGAGAGCGCGGAGCCTGCGTCAGAGCAAGAAGAAATCTTGATAGAAGACAATGACATCAACGAAGATGATTTCGAGCCGCAAATAAAGGGAGCCTACTTCAAAAATAAGAAAAAGAAGGGTTTCAAAGACTCCAAACCAAAAGTCGAAAGCATTGATCCTGATAATCTAGTAACAGTCAACACGCAAGGTAGATTTTATTTCTTGTTGCATTTTCCTGTTCAGTTTTTATTGATGTACTTCGTCTACTATTATTATAGAATTTTTATTTTATTCCATTTGTTTAACCTTATCTGTGTATTGTGGATGAAAGGCATTACTTTTAGCCGAAATTATTATCTAGTATTTCATAATCTGACACTTAATATAAGACCTAAAGTATATATATGTATAGAAGCAAAGTATGGTATGACTACATAGAGCCACATATTTGTATTGAGTGTGCTTTACAATTGTTTAGTAAGAGTTTGTAATTCCTGAGGATTGGATCTAATACTAATATAAAAAAAAAGAAAAAATAATAAAACCTTGGTTTGCTCTTTATCACAATATGATTTCTAAATCACAGAGAGATACTTGCTTGTATGTGTTTCAGACTGTCTGTGTGGTTTAGAAGTAAACTATCAAACCAAACCTCTTCCTGTTTCGGACATAAGTAACTTAACCTACTCTCTGGTCAAATTGTTTTTGTTATGGAATGAGCTTTGGCCTCGAGCCCCATTTCCTGTTTGTATTACTTCTGATTGACCTACATATTATAAAGATGATGTTTCAGTATCTTAAAAATGCTAATGCTAATAATTTATAAATGACACAATTCTACTCTTATAAAATGGGTTACAGATAAGTACAAACAATTTTTTTTTATTAAAAAAAAGTTGAATTGATTGCTTTTCACAAGTAGTCGTTCGTGTGTGAAAGTAAAAACTACTTACTAAACTTACTGGACTAGTCAAAATTACAGTGAGATTATAGTAATCTATTAGAAGAAACTGACTTCTATAGATTCCCATCTGCAGAATATATAAATTCATGCTGCCATCGAGAGTCAGATTAAACTAGTAGTTCTGTGAGCTGTAGAGTGTAGACCTCCTCTCAAGACATTTTAAGAATTTCCTAAAACGGCCCAAATAGAAAGAAAAATATTGAACCTGGTAACAACATTTCTGGATCTGTTGAGAGATGGGACCTGTAGAGAAGAACAGTAATACAAGACAGTTGGACATATGAAAGATTTATGATCGTGCTAAAGAAGAGACTCTCAGCTTGCAATTTGTGCTTGCTTGCCTTGCTTTTCGTGTGTGTAAGTGGCCAACACTGGTGTCAGATTTTGCAAGCTGCCTAAAGGCATCTGACATAGCTTCACAACTGCCATCAGTGATGGCAGCCGGGACCAGCGGCTTAACATTTCTTCTGAAGCACAGAGGAGCTTAACCCTCTGCAACTGAAGTGGTAGTCTCTCAGACACCACGAAACTAATGCGACGTTGCCTTTCGTGTGAAATGGTGTGATATAGTTCTGTCTCGCTCAGTACCTTCCTAGAATGGTTAGACGCAGCGGGTAGTGTAGCGCGTATGGCTACGCAGTACACACGTGAGGCGGTAGGAGTACATGGTGTCTGTAAGACGTAAGGACAGCAATAACTCTTGATTCTGATAGACGTCACCTCACAAAAATATCTATACCTTCATAGTGTCTCTTAGTCGAGTCCTCAGTAACACATGTAACTTTCCATAGTAACCATGGTCTGAAATTGCAAGAACCTGCAGAACACCCACTCATAACATCATGCAGGTACCTCGATCATCTCAGCCACTTTTATCTCAAAGTTTTATCGATATTTGGTCCATGTAGAGCGTGTTTATATCGATCGACGGGAACTGCGTCTGACCGTTAAACGGGTTTTCGGTAGGGATATGCCTCATCAACCTGAAGTACAACTAGATCCTGGACCTTCAACTAGAAAACTATGTAGTATATACCCAAGCAAATTAAAACGACAGACCAGGTTTGCCTGTAAAAAACCTATTTGCCAACAGTGTTCAGCTCAAATTTACCAAGACTAAGAATTAGATATGTAAAATTTAGCTGCTATTTTAAGACTGAATTGTGGCTAAACCTATCATACGATCTTAATATTATTTTTTATATGTGTTAAATAGTTGATTAGTGATAAGAAAAGAAGTTAATATTTTTTAAGTTCAAATGTCATTTAAAAATATATAATTATTTTGTTATGCTAGTTATTGAACATGTGAATTTTGATCTCAATTAAAAAAAGTTATATTACTTAAAGAGATTTATTAAAAAATATATTTAATTTAAATAGATTAGTCACTAGTAAAATACTTAATATTATATCAGTTAAAATAAAATAATATATCCTAATATTTTTAAGATATAAACATTTTTACATTGACGTCTGACAGACTCCACCTCATTTGAATATTTTCAGTAATTTTACCTCAGTTGCAGAGGGTTAAGACATGTTTGTGCCACTTGTGGTCACCCATCTCAGTGTGGACCACGCCTGGGGTTGCTTTACATGCGTAAGCGTTTATAATGCGCACGCCCTTTATCCTGTACTCTTGGGCTCTATTGGTTATTCTTATAGGATGTCTCTGAGTTCAGTGTGCCTCTTGGCAAAGGCCTCCTCCAACCACTTCCACAGCTTTCTGTCACTGGCAACTCTTGTCCAGTTAGGGCCTGCAGTGAGTTTTAATTCGTCCTCCCATCTTGTATATTATCTTCCCCTGTTTCTCTTTTCGTCCCTCGGATACCAGTGAGGGTTTTCCTCCACTTTTCCTGGTTACTATGCTACATATGGCCAGTCCATCTTCACTTTAGTTGGTCTAATTTAGAATCATTATGATATATGTAGATCCATTCAATTTTTGTAATGTTTGTTCTTTGATATTCCAGCAGCAGGACATGTCATTAACATAGTTAACAGCTCAGGTACGCACTGGGGGAACAACTACGTTTATCACTTGGGGTCTAAGAATACCAACATGGAAGCCGATGCTGAGGATGAAGTAATAAAAAAGGATGAACAAATTGCTCTGGTGTTAGAAGCTAAAGAAGAAGTAAGTTGTGGAATTGGTTTTCTAAATATCTGTATTTAATTATTACATTATTATTTAGGTAACTTTTTCATAAAGTATTATGTAGTTTGGGGTCAGGATTTGAAAATGCCAAATTCATCAGAAGGAATTTATTCACTACAGAATCCCAACACTGACACCTGACTGGTCTTCCTAAAGTCAAATATCCAATACGCAAAGTACTTATGTTCCCTGTTTGTTGCTATGTATGAAAAGAATGAAATAATTTCATAATATAATAAAATAAGTAAATAAAAATAAATCGCCGTGTAATTGGCTAGCAAACATTTAAAAAAATAATGCGGAGGTGAGAATTGCTCTTTTTAGTATGACAAAGTTGTTTGCGCCACAACTGATGGGTTAAAATAACAAAAATATGTTTTCAGGTTGAACATGAATACATGGATTATATTTCCAAAAACTTGGGCAAAAAGTGGAGGAGTTTCTTCACAAGTTTGGGATACACAAGAGGCCGGATAGAGACCTTTGAGTATGATGAAATGAAAAACGGGGTATCCGAGGTGAGAATTATTAATGCCTACTTCTTGAATCTCTGTCAAAAATATATATTTTATTCTTATTCTCCCATTGTACAACGGCTGTTATGATAAGTTGGACCTTATCTTCAGACAATTGAAATAATCTTAATTTCGAGTTACATCATAAAATAAAAATATTTTTAATAATTTCAAACTTATTATCTACTAGCTTTCGCCCGCGGCTCCGCCCGCGTCAATGTAGATCCCTCTGGAATAGTACTTTTTCCCGGGATAAAAGGTAGCCTATGTCCTTCTCCGTACTCCAGAGAACTTGTATGCAAAATTTCATGATGATCGGTTCAGTAGTTACGGCGTGAAAGCGTAACAAACAAATAAAACAAACGAACAAACTCACTTTCGCATTTATAATATTAGTAAGGATAATGTACGGAACCCTTCGTGCGCGAATCCGTGTGTGCATCGCCGCGAGTGTGTATGTTTGTGTGAGGATGTTATGTTTGTGTGTAAGAAGTAAATGACGCTCAATTGATATCAAGAAATAACGGTTTCGAGTTCGTAGTGGTATATCGTAGTGGGGGAATTCTCATTATATTTGAACATAATGAATGATCAGTTGCTAGATAGTTGTGTTATTTCGAAATGTGTTTAGTTACTTATTTGGTCTAGTGATTCTATTTGGGGAAATTAGTGATAACTCCTGTAATGTGAGATTATCGTGGATACTGTGAGTTGCACTAGATTATTTCGATAGCCGAAATTAACTGTGTGCCTGATTGACCTTCTCCTTCTCTGAAGATAAGTCGAGTAGGTCTAGAGAGAGTAAATAGTGAAGGCTGCATTCTTAAAAGTGCCTTACCATCAGATGTCTCTGATGAAAAAGAGCATTGATATATACCCCTTTTAATGACTCAACGCCCTTTGTCAGCCTTGTACGGCCTATTTTCAATAGAGCGTATGGCACCATGTAATTACCCTCTCCATTAAAAAATATACCTACCTTTTTTCGTTCCGTCGTGCAAATCTCTTATCCACGTTGTATTGTTAATTTCTATGATCTGTTTAAGGTTCGCTACAAACTCCTGCTGGACTACGTACGGAACGCTGACGACTCGTCCCTCGGACACCTCGCTACGCGGCTGTGGGAAGAGGGCGAGCGGGAGGTCGTTAAGGGCCTGTCCCTTATATACAAGAAGAATAAGTTATAAGGCTGTGATAAAATTGACTTGGTACAAAGGCCTACAACCTACTAAATACTTATTTACATACATTTATAGTTTTATATTTTTATTATTATTTAACTACAAGTATGTCTTCCGTAGCTATATATTTAGATAGAGGTAGATTGTACAAAATATTTGTACTTACATTTATTTTAATGTAAAACATGGTACAACCATGGTGGAGTGCAACAGGCAATTCTAAATAAAGCGCCTATTATACCATCCTGAATCTAGGATCCGGAATTCAGCATCCGATAAGGACAAGAAATTCAGTCGTCAGAGCTCCTGATTACACCGTCCGGAACGTGTCCTGAACGGAGACTGCGCGTCCTGAGAGAGCCATCCGTTGGGCATCCTGAATGCGTGAGAGGGACGCCGCTCTACGTGCGATGCGATTGGAGATATTATCGTATCGTTTCTAACGTATAGCGGCGTCCCTCTCATGCGTCGATCCTAAATTCCGGATGGTTTCACTTTATGCTTCCGATAAGGACGTCGGAAGCCATTCTGTCCTGACAACGGATCGACCGTCCTGAATGCGATTAAACTGTCCGTTGACTGTCCGTTGACTGAATTCCGGATCCTGAATTCTGGATGGTCTAATTGGCGCTTAAGACTTTACATTCCAAGTTTTATATATAATGGTGATGAAATTTACATAATTATTAAATCACATGCTATACTAGATCTAGTATAGAAAATTTATATTATGAAAGACTTCATCAATTTTTTTCTGTATATACATTTTCTTGTTATTATTATTTATAGTTTAAGAGAAAATTCAAGATATAGGCAGAGAGCCTGCTCAGGTATCTCTGTCTCTGACTGTAACTATTGTAAAATTATAAAAACAGTCAAGAAGTAAAATTGGCCAAAATGTATTTTTCATACAAAGTTAATGCTTGTCAATGAAAACCCTCCAGTCCGGCTGGTAAGTATAATTAAGGCCGCGAGTTTTAAGTCATTGAATCTTGAATAAATACTATATTTCTACAGCCAAACTACACTGGATAGTTTTTTGCATACTATCTTTATCTATACTTTAATATTATAAAGCTGAAGAGTTTGTTTGTTTGAACGCGCTAATCTCAGGAACTACTGGTTCAAATAGAAAAATTATTTTTGTGTTGGATAGTCCATTTATTGAGGAAGGCTTTGGGCTATAAAACATCACGCTCTGACCAATAGGAGCGAAGCATCAATAAAAAATGTTTAGAAAACGGGGGAAAATTATTCATCTATACTAAATAAAAAACGAATTAATCAAAATAACAGAAATTGCCGCGGACGAAGTCGCGGGCAACAGCTAGTACATTATAAGTATAACCAGTATGTGGTATGATTTATTATGCAAATGCAGTCATCACTCTGTGTGTATAAATAAATATAGCATAAGTTTACGTACAGACAAGATTACAAAATTTGATTACATGGATACATTGTTATTGAAAGATTTGATATCCTTAGCCACTGCAGGTTTTTTCACACTTTGGCATTTGCATAGAACTACAATAGTTACAGTTCAAAACTAGGCCAATGTGCAAACCACTAATAATCGAATCAAACAAAAATTCTACAACAACGTGTTAAAGTCGTATTCGTATTACCCGCCAGATCTACAATATGTAAAGAAAACCCTGTCCGATCCCTTAGGGGGTGATTCCGCCCGTTGATACGAACAACTTTTCCTATGGAACCAAGGCTGGGAGCTCAATTTTTTTTGTTTCCATACAAATTGACTAGCTCCGTGGCGCAGCGGTCAACACGCCAGCCTGCGACACGGAGTGACCGGGTTCGATCCCCGGCCAGGTCAAGATGGAAAATGATCTTTTTCAGATTGGTCTGGGTCTTGGATGTGTATCTATATATGTATTTGTTATAAAATATAGTATCGTTGAGTTAGTATCCCATAACACAAGTCTCGAACTTACTTTGGGGCTAGCTCAATCTGTGTGATTCGTCCGTATATATTTATTTAAATTGACCGAACTTTTTTGTTTGGAAATATTTTTTTTTGAGTTTCCAGCTTTGATCTCATAGGAAAAGTTGTTCATATCGACGGGCCGAATCACCCCTTCAAGGATCGGACGGGGTTTTCTTTACATGTTGTCTATAAAGAGCCTATGTGGCAAAGGTGCGAGCTACCCTGGGTGTAAATCGCCCTCGACAAAACCTTTGAGGGGGCGACGAAAAATAATGCAGCCGTACTGGCAACTTCTATAATTTTTCGAGATTCCAGTTTCAGAAAAGTTGTAATTGTAGGTAAATTTACACCTGGTAGGTGATAGTTGGTTACATACATATTATCACGTGTTTATCCCTGACGGGATAGACAGAGCCTGTGGGATAAGGCCGAAAGGCTATGTTTAGCGAGTTGGTGGGCAATCAAAATAGTGATGGGGCCGCATCGTCTATATCTTGATAGTTGCCTGAACAGTGCTTATGGATAGATGGACTTTGTGGCACAGTTGTTAACCCGCAAGGGCCATCGTGTTCGATTTCCGGCGCAGGAATACTTGTACAGTCGCGAGTATATCAATACTCGCGACTGTACAAGTATGTACAATGGAATACAGTGTATATATCAATATACATTGTATTCCATTTTAGACCTTAACACATTGACATAAGAACCGATGTATATACACATATCTTGCTCTTGATTATACTTGATTGTATTTATCCGTGGTTCTGGAGCAAACCGAAGAGGATTGTCGTCAGGCAGGCGGCCGGCCGTAAAATTTTACCAAATCATGAATGGAGGCTGTTATAATATATATAATAGCCTACCCTGGTCTCTAACGCACCGCAGCTGAGAATACAACGTGGGGAAATGCTCAGACGATGACAATGAATGATTATAGTTTGCTAAGTAAAAAAGAAATCTTCCATGCTGGTCTGGGAGAAAAGGAATAACGTAGAATGTGCTAGCTGCTTCTCTTTCCGCACAGATAGTAAAAACTGATCTAGGGAATGGGCGAATATCTGAGAAATCATATTAGTAGGTGCTGCGGCTAGCGACCCATCTCTATTTTGGTTCTGTTTTCCATCTAATGTCCACCTATTTGCTAAAAGTGGCTTTTAGGTCTAAGACCTGGGCTCTGTCTTTCCCGCAAGGGAAAAAATGTTATCGTTTTAAGTGAAAAATAATGGACACGTCGTTCTGTATCAACGTTTATTCGGAAACAAAAATGAAGGCAGTTGCAACTGCCCGCTTTATTTTACATAATTAAAAGACTCATATGTTACACTAAGTTATTAATAATTTACAATGTATAATAATATAAATAATGAATAATAATTAGGTTATAATGGTGCTATATGTATTAACTATAGTTTTATATACATATGACATATTTTTATATTTTCACGGTATACTTTAAGTACACATGTGAACGGTTTGATAATACAACTTATATTTAGTAACTGTATTGCGCTTATAAAGCGGCATCAATCTCTGCTGTAGGTAAAGTGTTGGCATCAAGTTACAAACAATATGACGATAGAAGTTATGAGCAAGGAGCGGTGATATTCCAAATAAAATAATATTAGTAAACTTCTTTTTGACGTGTTATAAAAAACGCGATTGCCCTGCCTAAGAATTGAGCTAGTTTCAGACGGTATGATAATGGATTCTAAAATTACCTCAGACATACAACTCTTTTAAAGCATAAGAAATTGATGGTGAATAAACAAACTCACACAAATATGTACGCTGAAACGTTAACCTCCATATTGGGCAGTCGTATATAAATAAATCCAATTTTTAGTAATAGAAAGTAGACAGTATATTGAGTGTAAATGTATTCTCGACAAAGCCGCGTATGAGTGTCTAATTGAACAACTTTTTTTATGGGACCAATTTGATTTTGATTGATTGACTTTGTTTAATCCAGAGATAGTGAATTTTTGCAACTTGCTCAAACGCTTTATTATGTAGTTTAGTTAGAAACGCTGTAAAATCGCAAGAAAATTGATGTGACAGACAGGAGATCACACTTGTATTTTTTCACTTATAAAAAATTACTCAAATCGTATGTAACTCTATACAATTAAATTTAACCCGCATTGCTAGTTACTAGTCATAAAATCACACAAAAATTAAGTTACCATTGGGATTTTAGAAAACTATACTGAACTGTACATATATATGAGAAAGTATCAATAAATGTTTTGTTTTGATGTCTTCTTTGATTTCATTCCAACACATTAGAAAACCTTACGATAGTAATTCCTTGGCTGGCATTGATTTGTTTCAACTTCAGAAAGGTTCCTAAACTGTTGCTATATAATATTTTTCCCATAATTGAAAAGGAAGGGTAGACTTTTGGTGTATCAATCCCATGAATCAGGGGAGAGTCATCATCATTATTTCTTGTAGGTGTCACTCTCAATCGACCATGTACACCCTAGTTTCAGAGTTTTTCTGAACCGCCTCTCGGCCTCTGACGTGGTTCCTTTAACGACTACCAGACTGACAGCCTGGACCAACGGCTTAACGTGCCCGAAGCACGGAATCATTTTTATTAACTAAAGGAGTGCGAGCTTACCTCGTAGATTTCATCTTTCTCTTTTTATAATATAAGCTTTTGCGAGATATTATTGAGCGGCGCCTGAATAATGCCATCGAGATCCGAGAGACCCAGCCATAACTATGTAACCATCAAGGAACATCTCGTCTTGTATGGCGTTGGTTACGCGTAACACCATCGTCTGCCATCGTCTTATAGTATCTCTTTATGATGCTAGACATCATAAAGAGATACTATATTTATAAATTATAAATTTTCTGAAGTAGTATAGAAAGAAACTGCATTTATAAATTTTCAAACACTGCCATACCAGATAAAGGAATTGAACACCGTCTATTTCGAAGTATTCGTTTTGTATAATTGGTCAGATAATAATTGTCTCTATCACAAACTAAAAACTAGGAAATTAATTTCAAGAAAATAATGTACTTTATTTATATACACTAATAATTGCATAGATTTAAAAATAACTGGCGTCTCTCTGAATTGTCTAACAGTGTAACTCAACTTTCTTGCGATTAAAATGTGTTTCTTTAGTTTTAAGTCGCGAATCAATCGAAGGTAGTTATTAGCGCAATATTTTTAGCGTTCCGTACCCTAAGGGTAAAAACGGGTCCTTATTACTAAGCATCCACTGTCTGCCTGTCTGACACCAAGCTGTATCTCATGAATCTTGATAGCTAAATAGTTGAAATTTTTACAGATGATGCATTTCTGTTGATACACAACATCAAATACTAAAAATAAAATTAATATCCACATGTTAATTTTATTTTTAGTATTTGAACGAAATCAATTTCAAGATTACATAAAAATCACGTTAATTGTATTACAATTAACGTGATTTTTATGCCGTTTTTTGCTCGATAATAGTTACGGGAATAGGTACATGCTTGAAATATTTACGGAATATTTAGTTATACAATTATATTCACTTTAAAAATAAATAATTGAATTAAAATAAATCAAGGAAGCTCCCAAACAACAAACTTGGAACTAAAAAAAAGTTATACATAATATAGACACAGAATAATTACTAATACATAGTGTCTAACATTGAGATAAAGGTACGGAACCCTTCCTGCACGACTCCGATTCGCACTTGGCCGATTTCTTTTCTCATGTTTCTACCTTCTAATAACCATTTTCTCTGTCTTATATAGATAAGAAAACCTTCCCAACTGACCCATCTCAAAGTAAAATGTATAATATAGTGATCGACAGTTATACATATAAATAACAATACTAACCCAGACAAATCGAGCAAGCGAGGCTCAGTAGGTATCTAATAAATTTCACTTTTACACGCTAACATCAACAACAACGAAAGAATTTATGACACTGTTAAAACCATTTCCAATTTAACGCCATTTTGTATTTACTTTGTGCAAAACAGTTATCTTTTATGCGGCAGGTAGTAACGAAGTTAACACGTTATTGTAGTGTGTAGACAAAAATACCATGAAGTTCAATAAACATGGCCTCATCATTATTTCTTTGGAAGTTAAAGATGTGAGATTCCCTACGTCGCTCGGAGGCCATGGATCCGATGCAGTGGTATGTACCCAACGTGGCATTATTACCACACAGTCATAGTCACCAAAGCCAGGACAATGACCCATGTTTGGGTTATTATATTACTCTTAGCCCGTCGGTCGTCCCAATGCGATTTTTGTATAAGATAGTGTTTGGGGACTATATGGATGGGCACTTCATTATTGAACATAAATATCCAATTTAACACCCTGTTAGGAAGCTTATAGGGGATATGGAAGTTTTAAAGGAGATAATTTGTTAAAAATTGTACTAGGAGTGATTGTGTTAAAATTGGGTGCGTATTGATTGATATAATAACAAATTATATATTTTCATTTCAATAAAGTTCAAAAGATATAATGTTAACTTGACATAATCATTACTGATTATATTCTTAAAAGCTATAACATTCATAATATTTTCAATACGAAAAGCATAAACTCATTTTTTATAACGTTTATGAATACTAAATATCACCTGTTATACAACTTGTGCAGTATACCTGCCAAAATGTATACCATTCAAAAAGTATAGTATTTAAAATAAATATGAATCAAAATCTATAAAATGCATACGTATTAAAAATATATTGCAGAGAAAATATACCAGCTAATTAGTATAGACCCATGTCTATTTTGCGAATTTGAATTATTTCAGTAATACCTACGAAATAAGTCATATTTGCGCAAGCTCATAAACTTCATTTTCTTGTAAAAAAATCGGAGTAGCCAGCAAAAGGTGCATCATTCAAACAGACTATCGAATAACTAATAATAGGTAATCGATTTCATCAGTAAAGCAAACGGAAAGTAATACAAGAAGTCATTAACTTCATAGGATTACAAAAAACTATAACAAACAAAAGAACTTATTACAATATTTTATTGCATGTAAATATTAAGACAAAGTATGAAATACTTAAAAAAATTGTGATACATACAAAATGCGCGCGCATTTTGTATGTATCACAATTTTTTTCAAAGTAGAAATTTATCTTTTACAATATTTTATTGTATATAAATATTAGGACAGTTAGAATAAATAAACTAAATTCTTAAAAAAATTGTGATATATACAAAATGCGCGCGCATTTTGTATGTATCACAATTTTTTTAAGATTTTTTTAGTATACCTATTTTTTAATTTTTTTTTATACTTATATTAGAGAAGAAATTCACACTCGTAATATTCAGATTTTCGTTTTAATATAATGTTATCTTTTCTTGTTTTGTTAATATTTTTTTGCGTTTACGAGATCGTCAGGTTGCTATTAATTTTCGGCTAGGCGTTCTATAAAAATAAATAAGATAAATAAATAAGATGGAGAACTTTGGAGATATGGAAGAAACTCGTAAAATAAAATTGTTTGAGATGCTAGGTTTTTTTTTTTTAATTTAATTATTAGGTTTATTGAGAATCTTCTACCAATTAATTCGTATAACCAATAATTATTATCCGTACTAATATGTATATATAAAGTTTATTATACATAACAACTAATCGATGTTTTAAAGTTTATAATAATAAAACGGTATAATAAAGGTTTGATATGTTGAATGATTGTTATAATTAAAGATTTTAGTTATTTTAAAGTTATTTCTTTCGATTTTTATCTTACTTGATAATTATACTAACCAAAATTATATGTTTCGTTGATATTTATCTTAAATGATATATATTTTGTGTTTATATGTTATATTACTTACCCGTTAAAATTCTTTACAAGCACGATCGGCTGTATTGTTCTAAACAATTTGGACCAATTTATGTTGTATGCCATTTCATTTGCTTTGAGAGTCCCAGTATTAGGTTCTTAAATGTTTCTAGTAACGATTCGTTCCGGCTCATAAACAAAAACAAACGTAACGTTATCAGTAAATGAAGAATAAGTAATACCTATCTATTAATCGAAGAGTAAACAACTGGATGATAAAATTATATTATTGCCTCAGTATTTCGGAGTTATATCAATCGATTCTCGGAGCCTCCGGGTTAAAGTATCGTGAGTTCTCGCCGTGACTACACCTCGCCATGCCGCTGCCAAATAAAACCGGTCTTAAAATCGTCTCCTTAGACGTGAAAGACATCAGATTTCCCACCTCCCTCGGCGGCCATGGATCTGACGCTCTGGTAAGTAACCACTTCGGCAGTACCGGTTCTCTTAAGCACCGACAATAAAGCCAAACTGAATTGGGCTTTATCAAGTATGATGGCCTCTGCGGCTCAGTGATTCTGCAAATGCCTTTTAATTGCAGGGTGGGTTCTATCTCTGGTCAGGTCAAGGTGGATCTTTTTCAGATTGTCCTGGGTCTTGGATGTTTATCTATGTTTATCTATTATAAAAATATAGTATCGTTAGTATTCCACGCCACGGCACAAGTTCAAAACTGACCGTGGGCACAGGTAGATACGGTGCTTAATTCAAGCGGATTAATATTTATGCCTAACACTACTACAAAGGAAACTTTAAATCCGAACATACATCTGTGTGTATACCACCGCAGAATGAATACGTATCAGAGGCGTCGCTTAATGTGCCATTGCAACCAACCCTGTTTTCAAATCCATTAAGAAAACCCGAGAACGGGGTAGAGGTGCGGGGACGCCATATTTCAGGGAAACCTGCGAGGTTCCGTTCTGTACGTTAGTAGGTACCTTCAATATCAATTCTGTGCCGTGGGGTGGCTCAATCTGTGTGATATTTATAATTGTCTTATAATATACTTTAATAATTATATATTTTTTTATGTATTCATCTACATGCTTTCGTGCTAGTTTTGAGCAAGTGCTACTTATTACTATAGTATGACATGAATATCTTCCCAAATATTAACCCCAAACAAGCTCCTAATGCCAGAGTGGAACAATGGTTAAACAAATACCCGCCATCACCAAACCAGATACCGCCTGCTGAGAAACTACCACCGGGTGGCACTCTGCCCTGGCCAGTCTGGAAGTCTTTAAACAGACTGCGGGCTGGTGTTGGCAGATGCCACGAAAATAGAGTCAAGTGGGTTTTCTCCAACAATAGTGAATGCGACTGTGTTGCTATCCAATCTATAAGTCACCTCTTAGTGTGGCCAGTAAGCCCAATTTCTTGCTCTCAACAAGATCTGAATGGGGCAAACGAACGAGCAATTACGATAGCAATGCACGGAAAGCCATTTTACGACTCGATATAAGGAGAAGAAGAATATCTTCCCAGATAAAATATTAGTAGCATACGTATGGACAGCCATGGAAAGAAATGCTTTAGAAGCATGCTAGTTTCTGCTTTAGTAGCATCATTTATCGATCGTGGGTCGATATCCGAGTATGCTTCATGAAAAGGGGGTAAAAAGGTTAATGCCATGGCCATGTATGGACACCCTATATGTGTTGATATAGTTTGTTGATATTATATGGCAAATGGTTAGGCAAATAACAATTATCGATCTCCATCCCTGGCCTCAACAAATTGATATGACATTCTTAGGTAAGTACATAAAAAACCGTGTTATTCTTAGGTACTTACCAACTTGAAACAATATGATTTTGATTGTCTATGAAAACGTTTCTTCCAGCATACCGACCCCAACTATTCGTGTGCGTACGTGACCACCACCACCGAAAATGGCAAGCAAGGGTTCGGGCTAACGTTTACATGCGGGCGCGGTACCGAGATCGTGGTCCTGTGCATCCGCGCCTTAAAGCGCTTCGTGGTGGGCAAGCACGCGGCTGATATCTTCGCGGACTTCGCGAACTTCTGGCGCGTCATCACCAACGACTCGCAGATGAGATGGGTATGTAATTCTTGCACACATTCATTCCCAATGTCTGTGTCAACAAGCATAAGTAAGCTGTTTGTTTCATCCATAAGGATTATCTTATCTCTATGGTTTCATTCAATGTAATAATTAGGTACCTACCAGAGAACATCTAGGTACCTACAGCTACACGTATAAGATGATTCCACCTTGGTCATGCTGGCAAATTACACTGCTTGGCAAATTAGTAGGTATGTTTCCCAGACATCTCGTAATATCCTTATGAACGTTGTCCATGACAAAAATATTCGTACCTAGACCTCGGAGATTATTACATGTACCTATGGTGTATCTTTGGTGCAATTACAGGATGTGATCTTCATCATATTATAGGTAGGTATAGGGATTGCAAAATCCGGATATTTTTCAAATCCGGATTTTAAGAATTTCGTTGCTGAAAAATCCGGAAAATCCGAATTTTTCGAAGCTTTAATTTTATTTTGTATCATTTCTAGTATAGCTTATTTAAAATTCACAATTCACTAACATTAACGATAAAGTTGAAAAGAACACAAAACAAAGTAAAATATTTAGTTATCACATGAAAAATCAGTCGAATCTTATCTCAGAGGTCTTAAAATAACCGCTGAACTACAATGTACTTAAAATATAAAAGTTTCAAATAGGACCTGTTATAGTCAGATTGTAAAATTCACGTTTTACATTGTTAATTAAATTCACATTATAAAATTTAAACAAAAATCACGTTTTGTAAGTCAAATTCATAATGCGATATTCGCAACATGTACAGTACAAAAAAAATTGGGTACATATTAAAATCCCAAAAAACATAACACCTTTATTTAAAATGTACGAGCCCAAAATACCCGAATTCTAAATACCGTATATTTAAAATACTAAGTATTTAAAAGATAAAATATTCAAATTACCTTATGGTTGAATAGCTCAAGCTTAAAACATCTTATTACGGAATACCTTATCCATAAATACCTGACTTTAAAAAGACTTAACCTAATTTAACTGATTTTATAAATTCGAACAAAAAGCGAGCTGCTACACGAATATTAAGTTAGGTTAGGTGAGAACTGCGACCCCACCAGAAACAGAATTGCCGACAGAAACGAGCTGCTACCAGAATATTAGGTTAAGTTAAGTTAGTACTGCGATCCCAACAGATAACGAATCGCCGTCAGAAACGAGTTGCTACCAGAATATTAGTTAGGTTAGAACTGTGACCCACCAGAAAACGGATTGTCATCAGAAACGAGCTGCTACCAGAATATTAGTTAGGTTAGGTTAGAACTGTGACCCACCAGAAAACGGATTGTCGTCAGAAACGAGTTGCTACCAGAATATTAGGTTAGGTTGGGTTAGTACTGCGATCCCAACAGATAACGAATCGCCGTCAGAAACGAGTTGCTACCAGAATATTAGTTAGGTTAGAACTGTGACCCACCAGAAAACGGATTGTCATCAGAAACGAGCTGCTACCAGAATATTAGGTTAGGTTAGAACTGTGACCCACCAGAAAACGGATTGTCGTCAGAAGCGATTTGCTACCATCATCATCATTTCGTGTAGGTGACATGTTCAATTAACTATACACACCCTGGTGTCAGAGTTCTTCGGAACCACCCCTCGACCTTTGACGTGGTGGTGACGAGTTGCTACCAGAATAGTAGGTTAGGTTGGGTTAGAACTGCGACCCCACCAGAAAACAAATCGCCGTCAGTATCGAGCTGCTACCAGAATACGAGTATTAGGTTAGGTTGGGTTATTTATTTTATGCATTTCGTATTTTGGAATTTTAATGTAAGGTTAATTGAAAATTTAATATTTGAAGGTTTGGCATTTTAAAAATCTGACATAATAATGTTTTAGTATTTCGTATTCTGGCATTGTACAGTAAGGTGTAATAGGTTCAGGTATTTTAAATTTTAAGGTATTCTGAGTTCGGGTATTTTGGGCTCGTACATTTTAAATAAAGGTGTTATGTTCTTTGGGATTTTAATATGTACCCTAAAAATTTTAAGTTTATAGTATTAATATTTTTAAACAAAAAACCTTGTATTTTAAATATTGATACACTATGCTATACTATACACAATGAAAAATTAAAATAAATAGTAATCTACCTAACCGTAAATATCAATTAAGATTTTAATTTTTTCATGAAGCGGTATTTCCAAGACATATGTAAAAGCGTTGAGTGTTTCGTCATTTATACCGTGGTCTTAATTTATTGCAGAATATTCCAACCATGGAAATGGCTCTTTCTGATTCCAGACTAATCGGCGGAATGGCTATCTAGCAACGTCTTTAACCCATTTTTAAATTTCTCTACAACCTTTTTCAAAAAGTGCCATTTCCACATGTATTAATGCAGGTAAATCAGCCCTGCTGCCTGAAGGCTCGACGGCTGCTGCTGTAGAGTAGGGCACTTCTAGTTTTGACAATAGAATGTTGGCGATCAAGTTGTTCCTTAAAGCTAAGTACGAGTAGGTTAAGGTCAGATTTGCACACGGTTTCCGAACTAGAGTCTAAGGGGTTTGGTGACGATACCGCGGCCTGTTAGATTAATATCGATTAATGCTTTTTGTACACTTGAATTCAGCTTTGAGATACGTTCCACCATTGTAGCTAGACTATACCATCGCGTTTTACAGTCCAAATCAAGACCTAACTCTTTGCCGAATTCTGCTAGCACATAATTCTGAAGCATGTCATTCATAGCCAGTGATTTTTTAAATGTCTTCACCAACGCCCGGACTTTCTTTATAATGTTTTGATAATCATCGTTTAACTGTCCACATAGTCTAGTGTTTTCAATCAAAAATCCCTTAAGTCAAAGCATAATTTTTTTTGCGAATTTGTATGCTGATTAAATATCGTCAATAAAAACAATAAAAAAGATGGTGCTTAATTAAAAACTATCAATTAAGATGATAAGCTGTACTTAAAACAAAAATACGAAAAAACCGGATTTTGATACTGAAATCCGGATTTATAAAAAGTTTGAAAATTCGGATTTTTCAGTGTTTTTCGGATTTCGAAGTATCCGGATTGCAATCTCTAATCATAACAGATATATATCATTCTTAAATTTCATATGTATCTGTTTCAAATTCCAACAAGAAGGCGATGTTGTCCAAGGATCGATATTTTTGATGTATTTAATTAACCTAGCGAATTATGGTTGAATAGCTCAAGCTTAAAACATCTTATTACGGAATACCTTATCCATAAATACCTGACTTTAAAAAGACTTAACCTAATTTAACTGATTTTATAAATTCGAACAAAAAGCGAGCTGCTACACGAATATTAAGTTAGGTTAGGTGAGAACTGCGACCCCACCAGAAACAGAATTGCCGACAGAAACGAGCTGCTACCAGAATATTAGGTTAGGTTAAGTTAGTACTGCGATCCCAACAGATAACGAATCGCCGTCAGAAACGAGTTGCTACCAGAATATTAGTTAGGTTAGAACTGTAACCCACCAGAAAACGGATTGTCATCAGAAACGAGCTGCTACCAGAATATTAGTTAGGTTAGGTTAGAACTGTGACCCACCAGAAAACGGATTGTCGTCAGAAACGAGTTGCTACCAGAATATTAGGTAAGGTTGGGTTAGTACTGCGATCCCAACAGTAAACGAATCGCCGTCAGAAACGAGCTGCTACCAGAATATTAGGTTAGGTTAGAACTGTGACCCACCAGAAAACGGATTGTCGTCAGAAGCGATTTGCTACCATCATCATCATTTCGTGTAGGTGACATGGTCAATTAACTATACACACCCTGGTGTCAGAGTTCTTCGGAACCACCCCTCGACCTTTGACGTGGTGGTGACGAGTTGCTACCAGAATAGTAGGTTAGGTTGGGTTAGAACTGCGACCCCACCAGAAAACAAATCGCCGTCAGTATCGAGCTGCTACCAGAATACGAGTATTAGGTTAGGTTGGGTTATTTATTTTATGCATTTCGTATTTTGGAATTTTAATGTAAGGTTAATTGAAAATTTAATATTTGAAGGTTTGGCATTTTAAAAATCTGACATAATAATGTTTTAGTATTTCGTATTCTGGCATTGTACAGTAAGGTGTAATCGGTTCAGGTATTTTAAATTTTAAGGTATTCTGAGTTCGGGTATTTTGGGCTCGTACATTTTAAATAAAGGTGTTATGTTCTTTGGGATTTTAATATGTACCCTAAAAATTTTAAGTTTATAGTATTAATATTTTTAAACAAAAAACCTTGTATTTTAAATACTGATACACTATGCTATACTATACACAATGAAAAATTAAAATAAATAGTAATCTACCTAACCGTAAATATCAATTAAGATTTTAATTTTTTCATGAAGCGGTATTTTCAAGACATATGTAAAAGCGTTGAGTGTTTCGTCATTTATACCGTGGTCTTAATTTATTGCAGAATATTCCAACCATGGAAATGGCTCTTTCTGATTCCAGACTAATCGGCGGAATGGCTATCTAGCAACGTCTTTAACCCATTTTTAAATTTCTCCACAACCTTTTTCGAAAAGTGCCATTTCCACATGTATTAATGCAGGTAAATCAGCCCTGCTGCCTGAAGGCTCGACGGCTGCTGCTGTAGAGTAGGGCACTTCTAGTTTTGACAATAGAATGTTGGCGATCAAGTTTTTCCTTAAAGCTAAGTACGAGTAGGTTAAGGTCAGATTTGCACACGGTTTCCGAACTAGAGTCTAAGGGGTTTGGTGACGATACCGCGGCCTGTTAGATTAATATCGATTAATGCTTTTTGTACACTTGAATTCAGCTTTGAGATACGTTCCACCATTGTAGCTAGACTATACCATCGCGTTTTACAGTCCAAATAAAGACCTAACTCTTTGCCGAATTCTGCTAGCACATAATTCTGAAGCATGTCATTCATGGCCAGTGATTTTTTAAATGTCTTCACCAACGCCCGGACTTTCTTTATAATGTTTTGATAATCATCGTTTAACTGTCCACATAGTCTAGTGTTTTCAATCAAAAATCCCTTAAGTCAAAGCATAAATTTTTTTGCGAATTTGTGTGCTGATTAAAAATCGTCAATAAAAACAATAAAAAAGATGGTGCTTAATTAAAAACTATCAATTAAGATGATAAGCTGTACTTAAAACAAAAATACGAAAAAACCGGATTTTGATACTGAAATCCGGATTTATAAAAAGTTTGAAAATCCGGATTTTTCAGTGTTTTTCGGATTTCGAAGTATCCGGATTGCAATCTCTAGGTAGGTACCTACTTCGACTTATACTATAATCTTTCTAGAGCACAACTACAATGCTTTACTGGTTCTGTCGTGGGTACTTTTGATTTCCTCCTACAGAACTAAGGTACCAAGGTGCAGTGGTAACACGCCCGCGTCCGGGTGAGACGGACGCGGGCGTGTTAACCACTGCGCCGGACGCCATCAACCACAATTTCTTTCGATACACTATTTTATTTTGATATTCCTATGATATTGCAGCTTCACAATGTTAAACAGGTCAGGCAATCATTTTTGCAAGATATCTTCCACCGATTGTGCTGAAAATTTTATAATATATACTCGTTTAGTTTGGATAACAATGCATGGTTAGCAGTGTGACGTTGTTCTAATTCCAACATGGCGGAACACCCAAGATGGCGGACTAGCTATTTTGGATGCAATCCTCGATCATGTATAAAGATACAAACCAAAATAACTCGAAAAATAAAGTGATGTACCAACCAACTTATCTCTTTACTTACCTCTTTTTTACTTATCTCTTTTAAAGACAAGCTTTTAAGACAAGCTATAAAAGCTTGTCTTTAAAAGAGATTTTTACTTTTAACTTAAGTATTTCGTATTTAATTGCCCCATTGGTAAAAGCACTTGTTTTTGACGTTTTACTAGGTCGGACCTGAAAAGGGTGTGGCTCACCTGGCGGCGGCTGCCATTTTGAACTCTCTCTGGGACCTGTGGGCAAGACTCGAGAACAAGCCGCTATGGAGGCTGCTGGTAGACATGGAGCCAGAGGTAAGCCAACCATCACCCTATTGAATTAAGATCTGGTCATTATGCCAGGTGTCAACGTACTTTAGGGCTAGCTCAATCAATGTAATTTGCCCGTATATTATATTAAAAAAATATCTAATTATCTTGGAATGTAAAATGGACGAAATATAATATAAAAGTGTAGTAAACCAATCAGTGACATACAATTAACTTCATAAACATAAGTAAATAGCTTCTAGGACACTTAATTTGCACGCCAATATTGGCTAAATGTATGATACACTCATAATAAATACCATCTTCTTGACTACATTTACCGCAAATAAATATCATTTCTTTTCATTTCAAAATTAAAAAAAAATTCAATACGTTTGTTCAATATAGGTTTCTTTGAACACTTATTAATTGTCATTTCATTTCATTTCTAGTCTTCATCAAAACCATCGTCCAAACTCATCTAATACGATTGCATCTCAGCCATCACAGGTGGACAAGCGACAGTATCTCGAAATAAGTTTAAAGTTTAAAGTAGCTTTTGCCCGCGGCTCCGCCCGCGTTAGTATCGATCCCTCGAGAACAGAAGCATTTACCGGAATTAAAAGTACCGTATGTCCTTCCCCGGGCCTCAAACTATACCAAATTCCATCAAAATTGGTTCAATCGTTGAAGCGTGCAAAAGAAGACAAACAGAGTTAGTAGGATATTCTAACCGCAATATTCAACTACATAAGTATATATTAGTTGAATATTGTAGTTGATGTACCTATAAATATGTAAGCTTGTATACAGATCTGTGAGATAGCCTCTATTCAGTTTTCTCATCACCATCTCAGCCGCAAGAAGTATTGTCATAGGCATCCCCCAAGATTTTTCATTGACCCTTTGGAGCCACCTTGGTCAAGTCATCCACCTGGTCGGTGGGTATCGAACGCTGCGCTTGCCGGTACGTGTTCGCCATTCATGAACATTTGCCCCATCGGCCATCGGTTCTACGCGCTATAGATATGCCTCGCCCACTGTCACTTCAAAGAGCTTATCCGCTGAGCTATGTGAGTGACCTTTGTTCTTTTACTGATATCCTCGTTTCTGTTTCGATCTCGTAGAAAAACACTGTGCATAGCCCTCCCCATAGCTCTTTCTGTTTTCTACATTCTACAGGCAGGTCTTATCCCAACAGAGGCATACATAAACACAAGAAACAAAGTTGTTATTACGTTATCGCTGTAAAGTGACACGACTCATGAGAGAACAACGCTGCTCTTGATAACTGAGTAGGTACATGCCTACGATTACATAAGTCGTGTGTTACAAATTACATTCTGTGTACCTAGTCTCCGAATACACCGTAAGAATCTTCCTATGAAGCAAGTGTAGGTTAAAAACAGTAACACCTTGAGCAAAGCACAAACGCAGCGAGTCAAATGATAAAGCCCTAAAAAATAATTAATTTTGTTTTTCTAGTGTGTATGTGGCCAACACTGTTGTCAGGATTTTCGAGCTGCCTAAAAGCGTTTACTGCCATCATAACTACAGCCACGAGAGCACTTTACGTGGAATAAGAACGTAATAAGCGCCAAATTATATTTTTTGAAGTGAAAACTTGTTTACCGGTATTGTGCACTTTCAGGATGGGTAAAAAATGTTAACCTCGCGTCAGGACACGCGTGACCCATGGCGTGACCTTATCAAAAATTCGTATGATGGACACTTGACCTAAGACCGTCTCTTTCTACCGCGCGGCAAAAATATTGTCATGATTGTGTAGGATAAGCGCAATAAATTAATATTATATTTACCTAATGATAGCGATTTACCATATTTTTGTTTAACCCCGAGCTCCAATGCACCATAGCTGACAATGCAACCGGAAATTCTACGTTTACATAATGAGTGCCACAGCCACAACTTATTGTGACGTGATGACGTCTTATAAATCGATGAACGCCGGCTGCACGCACGAAAAGTGTCATGTTCCGTGAGCAAGCAAGAGCGCGGAACAAGGGATAGAGACGATCGGGCTAAGCGTTCGGCTTGTGTCGCATCTATCTTTCTTCCACCAATATCGTGTTAAAACGTTCGTGAACGTGATTTTTATAGGAACTGGTGTCAACGATCGACTTTCGTTACATAACCGATGTGGTCACCAAGGAGGAGGCTATTCAGATGCTCAAGGCCAAGAAGGCAGGCAAAGCCGAAAGAGTGAAATATCTCATAGAAAATGGATACCCGGCGTACACCACCCAAGTGGGTAGGTACTTACATTTTTACTGCTCACTGAACATTGATTTAAACATAACTAACACATGATACCCTGTGTCACTTCGTTGCTTACTTTGTAATAAAATACCTCACACTGCTGTAAAAGTAGCTTCTTGTAATAGATTTTATGTAGGTACATATTATGTCAGCCGTGTGGTTTCCGGCAGAGTAGAATAGGAGCACTCCAAGTCTTTCCATGGATGTCGTAAGAGGCGACTTAATAAATACAAGCTAAACAAAGCTCATAAACATCAATGATACCTCTCCAACCTGTCTGGCCAGCGAGGAGAGTGTAGGCCAAATCCTCTGTCTGCTTTGGCTGTCTAGTATGGCTCCGGTAGTACAGAGAGGGTCATGCTCCTGCAGTGGAGACTAAAAAGACCTGATGATGATGATGACCTATTATGTATTTGGAATGCATTACTAGTTGTGAAATTTTTAAAAAACGCCACGACCTTGTCCTGTCCTAATATGGTAAATATTACTACTATATACGTGCCACTCAGAATAATGTAGGGATACCAGCAATACCTCATAATGACATAAATCTTTTCATGAAATAAGGTTATAGTGTTATAAGAATCTTACCTACATCTACATACATAAATTCATTAGGTAGCAAGTAAAAATTACTTTGGTGTGTTTCTCAGGTTGGATGGGTTACAGTGACGACCTCGTGCAGGAGCTGTGCGAGAAATACGTGAAGCTCGGCTTCACTCACTTCAAGGTGAAGGTGGGCGTCAACCTGGCCGATGACCTGAGGAGGTGCAGCGCCGTCCGCAAGCACATCGGCGACGACAAGATATTGGTAACAAAGTTTTACTTTTCCCTTTAACCGGCTGACCCGGCTAACGTTTTTCCGCTGATAAATGATCCACTTCCCCTTTTCGTATTTTTAGGGTTCCGTACCCAAAGTTTAAAAACGGGACCCTATTAATATGGCTCTGCTGTCTGTCTGTCCGTCTGTCACCAGGCTGTATCTCATGAACCAGGATAGCTAGAGAGTTGACATTTATTGCAGCTATAACAAAAAAAAAAACAGAACAAAATATTTAAGGGGGCTCCCAATACAACAATTGTTTTTAATGCTTGTTTTTATGATTGGAATGGGTCTCATTGTCATTAATATATATAGAATACCTGGTCGTAGAAAAGAAATTATAAATTTATTTTTAAACAGTCTGGATAAATTACTGCATCGACTAACTTCAAAATTTAAGAATAAGAAAATTGTATTGTGTGGTGATTGGAATATTGACTTATTAAAAAGTGACTGGTCCTCTAGAGATTTATTAAGTATTTTACACAATTATGGTTTATCAACTCATATAATGGTTCCAACTAGAAATAATTCTTGTATTGACCAAATTGCGAGCAACATAAAGTTAACAATACCTGGGGTTCATTATCTTGATATCTCAGACCATGAAACGGCTCAAACCCTAACTTTTAAAATTAAAAAACAAACAAAATTTACCTCGTGGTTTGAATACAAACGTGACTATAGCATTAATAATGTACAAAAATTTTTACAATGTATGTCAGCCTTATCCTTTTCTGATATTTTAGCTGCAACTGACTTCAAGCTAGCTTTTAATGAGTTTTATGACATTTTGTGTTTGTTTTATAATTTGTGTTTTCCCACAATTAAAGTCAAAATCACGGATCGTGTAATTAACCACAAATGGATTACAAAAGGAATTAAAATATCGTGTAAGACTAAACGATTACTACACCACAAATACAGAAGTGGAAGGCATGAAAATAATCAAACACATAAAAACAGAATCAAAACATACAATAATATGCTAAAAAAATGTGTGGCTACTGCTCGAAAATTAAATAACCAAAAATATATTCAAAATAGTAAAAACAAATGCAAAGCTGTTTGGAATGCTATCTCATCAAATATTTCTAATAATGTATCTACCAATGACATTAATAACTTAAAATTTGATAATAACTTAATCTCCGATCCGCATGACATATGTAATACATTTAACAATTATTTTTTAGATCTAAGGAACAATGAGCAATTTAATAATAAACATAATGTGACATACAAAACTTATTTGACTAATAAAAATCCAAAAACAATATTCTTAAAACCGGTTGATGACGCTGAAATTCAGAAAATAATTTTATCTTTAAAAAATAGTAAGTGTAGCGGCTATAATGGCATTGTCACTGAAATTCTTAAATTGAGTGCTCCATACATAAGTCGAGTGCTTGCTCTCTTAATAAATCTTTCATTTAGTCAGGGCATATTTCCTGATCAACTTAAAATGTGTATTGTTAAACCCCTGTTTAAAAAGGGTAATAAAGAAGACATTAATAACTTTAGACCCATTACTTTACCTTCCATTTTATCAAAAGTTTTCGAAATACCACTTTATAAGAGACTTATAGAATTTCTAGATAAAGATAACGTGTTGCACTCTAGTCAATATGGTTTTCGTAAAGGAAGTTCAACTACACTGGCATGTTTTGAATTCATAAAATATATTACAGGAAGTATTAATAATAAAACTTCTGTTCCTGTTATGTCCACGTATCTTGACATGAGCAAGGCTTTTGACCTTGTTGATCATGTCAAGTTATTATATAAACTTGATTATAATGGTATAAGGGGTAAAGCATTTGATTGGATCGAAAACTATTTGAAAGACAGACCACAATGTACAGAAATAGTAAGATTTGATCAATCTGGTAATATTCCCACTAAACAGTCATACAGATCTGAATATAAAATCTGTAACAAAGGTGTTCCCCAAGGAAGTATTCTGGGACCCTTATTATTTTTACTTTTTATTAATGACCTCCCTAATTCTACCTTACAAAAATGTGTGTTATTTGCGGATGATATAACAATAATTGTTAAATGTGAGGATAATGAAACATACAAAAGTAATATAAATAAAGCGCTTTATAACGTAATCGAATGGATGGATGTTAACAGCTTACGGTTAAATGCAGATAAAACCAAATTTATGCAATTCTCGTCCTATAATTCTAACCAAGCCCCCCTAAAAATAACTTATTATAACCAAACCATTGAAAAAGTTGACGAAATCAAATTCTTAGGTATAACAGTAGATAGCCATTTGAATTGGAAGGCACATATCGAACAAGTCTGTAATAAATTAAACCGTTTTGTCTTTGCACTGAAACGACTAAGACAGACTGTGTCTACAGAAGCCTCGGTAATGGCATACCATGGTTACGTCGGATCTGTTCTTAATTACGGACTTATAATTTGGGGAAATTCAGTTGATATAGACAGGGCATTCAAAGTACAGAAAAAGTGTATTCGGGCAATATGTAACGCCTGGATAGATGACAGCTACAAACCGCTTTTTAAGAAATTAAATATTCTGCCACTGCCTTGTGTTTACATAAGAGATATCTGTGTGTTTGTAAATACTTACACAGAGTATTGGCAAAAACGAAGTGAGGTAAATTCAAGAAAAACTAGAAATATTATAATGAATAAACTGTACCAACCCATGTGCCACAAAGATATTTACAAAAGAAACGTGTATAATATGTGTATAACGCTTTACAATGTGCTGCCTAATGACATCAAATTATTAAAAGGTACAGCTTTTAAAACTAAATTGACAGGATGGTTATTTGAACACTGTTTTTATTCTGTAAATGAATATAAACATTTCTGTAAGACTCAGTAAACTATAATATATATATATACGTATATCATCGTTTGACCATTATTATTTTGACGTATTGTGTGTTACATCGTTTTAACTTAAATTATGAATTCAAATGTTTTCACTAACCCTTCTTGTAACTATCTTATTATTTGCATGCCTGATTTCAGGTCAATACATTGTACCTATACTTTAATTTTAAGACCTGCATTTACTGTATTTTTGGCAAATAAATGATTATGATTATGATAAGCTGATATGGACAACAGCAACAGGTAGACACATGAAATATTCACAGAATATTTAGTTATACATATATTCACTTTAAAAATAAATAATTAAAATAAAACAAATATTAAAGGGGCTCTGGCCAAGTATGGTATATCTGGTAGTACAGAGAGGGTCATACTCCTGCAGTGGAGACTAAAAAGACCTGATATTAATGATGATGATTAAAGGGGGACTCCCATACAAAAGACATTACTATTGTCGCGAAGCTCCCAGAACAGAATAGTCTAGAACTTTTCCGAACATCGTCTGTCGCGCTCATACATCTTCCATCCTGCTCACACATATGTATTCTATCCCGCTCATACACATACTCGAATATTCTGGAATGTTTTAGTTATTGGCCGTCGGGACCGGAAGTATATGGAACTTTCTAGAGACCCATAAGTCAGTATATAAGGGAGCGGACGTGACGATCGTTAGTCAGTTTACCGCGAGTGTTCTTAGTGAGCGATACTAATACGAGTGATTTGAGTGCGACTGATAAGTGATAATTTCTGCGACCACAGCAACGGACCAGGACTACGAGTGCTTTGCGTTTTGGATATTCGACGTGTTGGAAGACCAGTCAGTGTTGGGATTCCGTAGTGAATAAATTCCCTCTGAAGAGTTTGGTGTTTTCTCCAAATCCTGAACCCTAACCACGTAACATTTGGTGTCAGAAGTGTGGGATTTGGAAATGCCAGTGTTGCCGAGGGACGAAGAAGATAAGGAAGGCGTCAGGACCCGGGCACAACGTGCAATGGAGGCTACCGCAGCAGCCGCCCAAGTTGCATCCGCTCGACGTGCGCCAGCCGCCCAAAACATCGCAGCCGAGCAACTGCCGCCCGTAGCCTCAGAGGTCACAGCCGCCCAAGACATGGCAGCCGCCCAGGACATGGTAGCCGCCCAGGACATGGTAGCCGCCCAGGACATGGCAGCCGCCCAAGACATGGCAACCGCCCAATACAGGGCAGCCGCCCAAAACGTCGCAACCACCGAAGCCGTCACAGCCGCCCAAGTTGTCACAGCCACCCAAGAAGTTACGGCCTCCCAAGAGATTGCCGCCCATCATCAAGCCACGTTGCCTAGCCCCTCTTACCAGGTTCCCACTCAAGCATCTTTTGATTTTGGTAGCTTAATGCAAATGTTGCAGTGCATAAATGAGAACCAGAGTAAACTGCAACGCATCAATGTGGAACTTAATGGAGAAATCTATACATATAATAAAACAGTAAAATTATTTTGTCTGTACATTTCGAATTTTTGACTGAAATGGATAAAGGGACACTTAAAAAGAATAATAGAAAGCAAAAAATTTTTTTTGGAATTTCTTGTCTGTCTGTCTGTCTGTCTGTCTGTCTGTCTGTCTGTCTGTCTGTCTGTATGTATGATCACGATTATCTCCGAAAATACTGAACCGATTTACTTCTTTTCAATTCAGCATGAAGGTTCTTTACTGAAAGGTATGAAACACGAGTAAAATATTTTACTAAAAAATCATCCCTTAAGGGGGTAAAATAGGGGTGCATAGTAAGCATGAAACTTTGCCATTTTTGAAGTTAGTCGAATGAAATTCAGCATGAAGGTTCTTTACTAAAAGGCATGAAACACGAGTAAAATATTTTTCTCAAAAATCATCCCTTAAGGGGATATAACGAGGATGCAAAGTTAGTATGAAACTTTCCGTTTTTGAAGTTATTCAATTGAAATTCAATATTAAGGTGTTTCATTGAAAGTCATGAACTAATGTATTCCGGGTTCAACTAATAATTCTACTGTTCCTGAGAAATCGACACTTATGCGGGCGGAGCTGCGAGCCAAAGGCAAACCTGACTTATATATCAACGCACAGACGAAACTACTGTGCGCAGAAACTTGAAATTTGGCACAGGGATTCTTTTTATGATGTAAATGAGCACTAAGAAAGGATTTTTAGAAAATCAAAGGTGTTGAAGATTTATGGAATTTTCTCATTTCTGGACTTAGAAGTTTGAAAGTAGGTACGCAAGTTCTCAATTAAAATTAAAAAAGATTTGTTTAGGTGAACCAGACAACATTCTCCCTTGAAGGGGTAAATAGGGGGTAAAGTTTGTATGGAATTTTTCCATTTCTAGACTTAGAGGTATGAAAATAAGTATATACGTTCTAGGTTACAATTAAAAAAGATCTGTGTAGGTGAAATGTACAAAATTTCCCCCTTAAGGGATAAAGGGGGGGGGGGGGGGGGGGGATTGTATGGAAATTTTCTCATTTCTGGACATAGAAGTATAAAAATAATTATATATGTTTACATTACAATTAAAAAGATCTGTGTAGTTAAAATGGTCGAAATTTCCCCTTGAAGGGGTAGAATAGGTGGGGTAAAGTTTGTATGGATTTTTTTTATTTACTTAGAAATATGACAATAAGAAGTTCTCCATTACAATAAAAAAATATCTGTGTAGGTGAAATGGGCAAAATCCCCTCCTTAAGGGCTAAAGATCTATGCAGGTGAAATGTATTAAATTCCCCCTTAAGGGGAAAAGCAAAGGGGCAGGGGTTTGTATGGAATTTTTATCATTTCTACTGTTCCCAAGGGAACGACATTAACGCGGGTGGAGCCGCGGGCAACAGCTAGTACAAAATATGCGGAAAGAGCAAAAGGAGGAACAAAAGCGCACGAGGAATGAACAAAAGAAAGAGCTAAAGCGTATGCAGGAAAAGCTGAGTGAGGACCAACAAATGGTATTAGCAGCTGTCAGCAAAGTCAGCAACGTGGTGGACCAGATTCGTAAGGATGTGGATTTGGTAGAGAACCGAGTGATAAATTTGGAGACTTTGGTGGATAATCGCGTGACAGGTCTGGAAACGCATTTCTCCAGACTAGAGAAGAAACTAGCTGAATTGGAAAAGAAGATACAACGTTTGGAGGCAGTAGGCGTTACAGTAACGCCGAGCGCTCCCATCACTGCTGTAAATGGACCCAAGATAAAAGTGCCATCTTACGATGGTACCACTTCTTGGGCCGCTTACAAACAGCAATTCCTAACTGTCGCTACTGCAAACGGATGGACTGATGAGCAGAACTTGACAGCTCTCACCATCGCTCTAAAAGGATCGGCTTTATCAGTATTAGAGGCACTGCCTAACACAGGCCGTAAGTTCGGAAACTTAATAGAGGCGCTTGATGCAAGGTACGGAGAACGCCACCTGGAGCACGTGTTCCGAGCACAACTACGAGATAGAAAGCAGCGCTCAAATGAAGGATTACAACAATGGGCACTAGAGATCGAAAGGCTAGTGCGGAAAGCGTAGCCTTCGGAAGACCCTAAGATGGTAGAGAAGAATCTGCTGCAAGCCTTCATAGATGGCATCATGGATCTGGAGGTAAGAGCTGCAGTAAAGCTACAGCATCATGATTCGCTTAAGGAAGCCCTCGTACATGCCCTTGAAGTAGAAGCAGTAAGGCAAGATGAGCGTCATAATAAAGGACGAGAAATTAGCGAGGTCGAGGACGTCAGAGCGATAAGAGACACACCCAGGAAAACTAATAAAACTGGACGCATGTGTTACAAATGTGGTGAGAGAGGCCATCTACAACTTAGCTGTCCAGAAAAGGATAGGCTTGTAAATAAACAAGGGGATAGTTGTCAAGCAGGTAAATGGCGCAGATTGACACTAGTAAGTGAGCCCCAGTATGAGCAGTGTCCACAACGCTGCAACCGGGACAAGCGCGAGTTCCACGGGAATTCTGGGGGATTGGCTAAGTTTAACGTGAGACCTATTGGCGATTGTGACTCCAGACTCTCAGAACTCCTACAATTGGCGAACTGAGGGGGACTTTAACAGTTCAACGAGAACCGCTAAGGGAATGAAGGCGAGTGTCTTTGGAGAAGGAGCATTGGTTTGGGTTATCAATCCATTACACCAGAGGAGAAAGTCTACAGAGTCACAAGCAAGATGGGAAGGCCCATTCAAGATAGTAGCCCAATTGAGTGACGTGACATATGTGATTCAACGACGACCAGGTGGATCACTAGAGATGGTACATGTAGACCGCTTAGCGCGTTATCATGGCGGCAAAAGTGACGCTCGGGACGAGCGTCTCTAAGAAGGGGGCAGTGTCGCGAAGCTCCCAGAACAGAATAGTCTAGAACTTTTCCGAACATCGTCTGTCGCGCTCATACATCTTCCATCCTGCTCACACATATGTATTCTATCTACTCGAATATTCTGGAATGTTTTAGTTATCGGCCGTCGGGACCGGAAGTATATGGAACTTTCTAGAGACCCATAAGTCAGTATATAAGGGAGCGGACGTGGCGATCGTTAGTCAGTTTACCGCGAGTGTTCTTAGTGAGCGATACTAATACGAGTGATTTGTGTGCGACTGATAAGTGATAATTTCTGCGACCACAGCAACGGACCACGACTACGAGTGCTTTGCGTTTTGGATATTCGACGTGTTGGAAGACCAGTCAGTGTTGGGATTCCGTAGTGAATAAATTCCCTCTGAAGAGTTTGGTGTTTTACTCCAAATCCTGAACCCTAACCACGTAACACTATTTTGCCGTTTTTATAGATAATGGTATGGAACCCGTGCGCGAGTCCGACACGCACTTGGCCGATTCTTTGACGTGATAACGTCTTATAAATCGATGAACGCCGGCTGCACGCACGAAAAAGTGTAAAGTGCCGAAATGTAAAGATGCGCAAGCGAGAGCGCGAGGAACAAGCGATAGAGTGGCACGCTTGTGACGCATCTATCTCTCTTCCACCGTTATCACGTAAAATTATCGTCCGTAAACCGACTTTACAGACAAACTAATTTTTTAAGATGGTGGACGCCAACCAAGCGTGGAGTGTGGACGAAGCCGTCGAATGGATGAAGAAGCTCGCGCACCTGAAACCCCTGTGGATCGAGGAACCCACCTCACCTGACGATGTTCTAGGTCACGCTGCCATCTCCAAGGCTCTCAAGTGAGTATGCTTATTACAACCGATTACTAAGTATAAACTAAGTGGGGTTTCTCCAACAATGACCATTGCGATTGCGGCGTCACGCAATCGATGACTCACCTTATGACGTGCCCCAACTGTCCTTCCACTTGCACAGTCGTAGATCTTAATAAGGCAAACGACAAAGGAGTCGCTGTGGTCAAAGACTGTATAAGATAAAGTTTCAATTATAACCATTTTGACTCGAAAAGAAGAAGTATAAAGAGCTTATACTGGGGATATTTCATGTAAAAATCACATGCTATGTACACATATATGTATCAATCTGGTATCAAAAATATTTCTACTAGGTACTGAATTACGATCCTTCGAAACCTAAGCTTATAATACGATATGAATCAAGCATTCGTGAACACAATCATTACCTAGGTATTATTTTCACTACGACATTAAATATTGATACAAAAACTTTAAAGATAGGTACTTTTCTTGCACTTTTTGGGGCAAATCTAGAAATGGATTGCTTTATTTCATCATCAGGTCTTTTTTAGTCTCCACTATAGGAGCACGACCCTCTCTGTACTACTAGAGCCATACTTGGCCAGAGCGGCCAGAGGACTTGGCCTACACTCTCCACGCTGGCCAGACGGGTTGGAGAGGTCTCACAGATGTTTATAAGCTTTGTTTAGCTTGTATTTCCTAAGTCGCCTTCTACGACATCCACGGGAAGACTTGGAGTGGCCCTATTCTACTCTGCCGGATACCACACGGCCATTTCTTTATTTCAGATATATTTTTATATATGTGGTCAATTGCAGGCCCTACGGCATTGGCGTGGCGACCGGTGAGATGTGCGCCAACCGCGTGATGTTTAAGCAGTTCTTGCAGAGTGGCGGCATGCAGTACTGCCAAATCGACTCTGCGCGTATCGGCGGCATCAACGAGATCCTAGCCGTCTATCTCATGGCTGAGAAACTTAAAGGTATGTCTACTTCATTCATCTCTCTCCATCGTGCAAGAATCAGGCCAAGATTTGACGTAAAGCCAAAAATTCCTATGAAATATGGAGAGATCTAGGTTGCAACTGTAAAAAATATGCTAGAGAAACCTTGTTATCTTGCCCTCGTAGCATCTTCATAAATGTGTTGTCCGAACCAATCTGCTCCGTGATCCGAACGCCTTTTTATATTCAGTTGCGGTACGTCGAAGCGACGTCCGTTAATAAGACAGCGGAATAATTTCATGACTTTACATCATGAATATAATTTAAACATGATTATTTGGAGGGGACAATGCCGGAATGCCCCTTATTAGGATATGCATGTTAGGGCTTTTGTCCTTTAGTGGCCTCTTACGCTAACCTAGAAAGAGATTTATAAACTTTTTATACTAACAGAGTCGAGAAGAAACGTATTTTCATTGCAAGAAAGAACATTGGGATCGTATATTCGTCGATCGTGTATTAGCTGATACATTTCATAATTGAATGGCGTGGCGGCTGCAGCCGATGGCTGGCTTCAGCCGACTCAGTTTTGTTTATTCCATTCAAATAGGGAATTTAAATGCTGTAAAGAAATAACAATTTGTTAAATGTAATTGTGAGCAAAATCGGCGCATCTAGGTAATCTATTTTTAACCGACTTCAAAGAAGAGAACGAGAAACAAATTTATGACAAATTCGTTCTTTTAATGTTTGTTACCTGACAAGACCGCCGTTTATGAACCGATTTAAAAATATATATATATTTGAAAATGTATGCTTTGCAAAATATTATATCCTAAATTTACCTTGTCTACGCCGAAAATCACACGGCACAACTCGATATCTTACGCATGAAACTGTGGAAAAGCAATTATGCAAAATATTTTACAAATCTTTTGACCTATTTTAGTGAAAGTGTGCCCTCACGCGGGAGGGGTAGGTCTATGTGAGATGGTGAACCATCTGCAATTTTGGGACTACGCCTCTCTGTCCGGAGTCATCGACGGCCGCCTCATCGAGTACGTGGACCAGCAGCATGAGCACTTCTTAGACCCCTGCGTTGTCGAGAACGCGAGATACTTGGCGCCTAAGGTTTGGATTTACGCTGACTTTGTAACAGTAAAATGTTCTTATAATATCTTTATATATAAAAAAAACTTCAATCAAACTACTGAATCGATTGGGGCCAACTTGAAAGCATTCGCTTTCAAACATAAATTATAATTTTTAAAATCGATTCATAGATGACGGAGTTCTGATGTAAGTAACAAATTTAAAAAAGAGTATTGATATCACCCTCCATTTTTAAGTCGGTTAGAAAACAGCATTTCATTGCTTTATATATTTTTAGGCTTTCATTGAATGGAATAAGGTTTATATTTTTCAGACAACGAAGTAGGTAAACAAGCATACGGCCTCCCTGAATTTGAACGCGGTTTTGACCCTTGCTTACTTATTATAATATTTTACTTTAATTCATACACACGTGTGACTTAAAAATACCTACTTTGTGTTGTGATCTTGTGACCCAAAGAGAGGGGCTAAATTCCTGCGATATGGCGCGATACCATATCGCGGGAAGCACGGTGAGTCAGCTGCCGTTTTGTACGTTAGTACCTACTTCATCATTAGATAGTTACAAAGTCGCTTCCCGCTGTCTATCCCTACGTATGCTGAGATCTGTAAAACAACGGAACAGATCTTTTTTTTCAATAGATTGAGTGGTAGACTTCAAGTGGAAGCTCTAATGACATTTCATCCGTGCGAAGCAGGAGTTGGAATACCGGTAAAATTAATTACCGGTACCTCTATGAAACGACAGTACCGGTAATTGGATTGGTATCAATAAGTTTAATAACATTAATAACAGAAGTATTTGTATAATTTGGTACTAAATACCGGTAAACAGTACCGGTACTTGGTACCGCTCCGAGTATTGGGAATTAGCATTTTGTTAATGTGTGTTATTGCCGTGTTGTGCATGAGCGGTGTGAGGCGGGGGCCGACAATGGGGCGGCAACAACGCGTAGGTACCGGTAAAATTAACGTAATTTTTAACAATATTATTATCGTTACTTTTCTAGATGATTACCATTTAAATTTTAACAGAATAGAAGTAACCGGTACTTCTATTCTTTTACCGGTACTTATAATGTGACGGTACCGGTAACAAGAAGCGGTAAAATTAACGTTAACTGTTAACAATATTATTATCGTTAAATTACTAGATTTCCGATACCCCATATTACCGATAAAAAATTTAACAGAATAGTAACTTACCGGTACTTACAATGTGAATTTGGTACCGGTAACAAGAACTGGTGCGAAGCCAGGGTCGCTTGTAAAATATAAATCTAGAAAGCAATACATTCTCCCGACATCCATTTGTTTAATATAGTAACTTCGTTGTTTATCATGAGTGAAAAGTAAAGTCATTTTACGCGTTTTACAGAACCCGGGATACAGCACGCAGTTCTTGCCGGAGACGGTGAGAAAATTCTCATACCCGAACGGCAGGGAATGGCAGAGGATGTTCAAAGAGGGCATCTTCCCAGCACCTGATGAGGCGGAACTCGTCAACGCTTAGATTATATAACAGGGCATCCTGTGTTATCTCTGACGATGTTTGTAGGAAAGAAACCAAGTAAATATCATACTATTTTAAACGTAATAGTTTAAAACCTCCTCAACCTCCTGATTTCAATTGCATTTGTTTTGTGCCAACGCCTATCATATGTACTCTGTCCATCTACCCAAAGGTTGACTGGAAGAGATCGCTAAAACGATAAATCCGCCTTTGTACCAACTTTGTTACTTTTGTTTGTCTGTTATTTGGTGCAGTAAAGAGTATTCCATTCTATTATTAAAAAAGTTTATTAATTATTTACAGTCTTATACGTTGTCAAATATTCAAATAATATCGCATAATAGCACGCATATAACACTTTATCACATGGTTAATGCTATGTTTTCTTCTGGAATGCAAAGGCACTAAGTTTCGATTGCTTAGGAGCGTTCGTGACAGGCGGATCCGTCGCGTCACTTTCGTCGTCTAATTTCCTCTTGTTGCCGTTGGTCTCGCTTGCAGGCTTCGCTTGGATGCTCTTGAACATTCGAACAGCGTTTCTCGTCAGCTCTGAGGGCGTTAAGTCGGGGCTTTCCTGCTCCAGAGCTTTCTTGTTGCGCGAAAACCAGTCTACGAAGGTTTCTCCTTCGTGCGGTTTCAAAGGCTGAAACAATTACTACAATCAGCCGATGGAAGCACAACACAGCAAACACAAAACACAATAAAATAAATAAATTATGCCCAGGTGCGCTCCACACACAAACACTAAGGATTCCATACTACCGTAGAACAATTAACAACAGAGACCACGTTTCTTGCATGTAACACTGAAGAACTCACAAATAAATAAACAAAGAGCGAGCTCTCATGGTTAATCAAACTCTTTCTTACACGGGCATTTTTATTTGTACTTAGTGGCAATAGACGTGGACATTCTATAAAAAAAAAAAAACACAAAAAAATGAGTCTTAAAAACATATCTGACACCACTCAAAACAGCCTAAAACGAAGATAGAGAACAAATATAAGAGATATACAATATGTAAAGAAAACCCTGTCCGATCCTTGAATGGGTGAATCAGACCGTCGATGTGAACAACTTTTCCTATGGGACCAATGCTGGAAAGTCTAATTTTATTTGACTGCCCATACAAATTGACGGGCGGCCGAACATTTTATTTGAAAATGCCAATTTTTTCATACCAACAGGCTGTATCAACCCTTCCAAGGATCAGACAGGGATTTCTTTACATATTGTAGAAGGTAACTATATAAATATATATACAGACAAATCACACAGATTGAGCTAGCCCCAAGGTAAGTTCGAGACTTGTGTTATGGCATACTAACTCAACGATACTATATTATATAACAAATGGATATATAGATAAACATCCAAGACCCAGGGCAATCTGAAAAAAAGAATATTTTCCATCTTGACCTGACAGGGAATCGAACCCGGGCATCCCGTGTCGCAGGCTGGCGTGTTAACCACTGCGCCACGGAGCTCGCCAGAAGGTCTACTAACTGATCATGTTGCCAAACAGCACTTACATCTTTGTTTTCTGCGAGGTCGCCCGTAGAGTGTACCTCCACCAGTGTCCGCTCCGTCAAACTCAGCGGACTCTGTACACTTTTGGACGCCTCCTGTTGCTTCCTGAATGGATTCCTTGCACCACCAGGTGAAGATTTGATAGGCTACGACAATATTATAAATGGTGTTTAATAGGTTTGTAGTGTTCTATGGTCTATGGGTCAACTGTAAGAAACAAGCTCTAGAGGTCCTTCATATCTATACTAATATTATAAAGCTGAAGAGTTTGTTTGTTTGAACGCGCTAATCTCAGAACCTACTGGCTCAAATTGGAAAATTATTTTTGTGTTGGATAGTCCATTTATTGAGGAAGGCTTTAGGCTATAAAACATCACGCCGACCAATAGGAGCGAAGCATCAATAAAATATTTTGAAAACGGGAAAGAACATTCATATATACTAATTAATCATAATAACAGAAATTCCTGCGGACGAAGTCGCGGGCAATAGGTAGTCCTGTATAATAATATTTTTAGAATGCTATTGAGACTTCCTCAGTTCTGCAGTGCCTCGGACATGTTTACACAAGCCAGAACAGACGGCTTCTATGCCGTGATTCGCAAGGAAATGGCCTCATTACTGAGGAGACCGAGAGATAGTCATAATAGCATTCTAAAAACAGTGGCGGAGAGACTGGACTCGTCTATAATGACGCATCTTGTGCAGGGGACTAGGTCCCTGGCCTTATATGGTCAGATCTAAAAGGAGTGGAAAGATTCACTGCGCAGGTTGTCACATTATAATTTTAAAAATGATTTAATTTACTCACACACAGTATTAAGTACTAACATAGTCTTAAGCAAAGTGTAACTAACAAAAAATGGATCTTGGTTGTCTAGAAATAAAAAATAAATAAATATATACGGACAAATCACACAGATTGAGCTAGCCTCAAAATAAGTTCGAGACTTGTGTTATGGGATACTTATTCAACGATACTATATTTTATAACAAATACATATATAGATACACATCCAAGACCCAGGCCAATCTGAAAAAGATCATTTTCCATCTTGACCTGGCCGGGGATCGAACCCGGGCCCTCTCGTGTCACAGGCTGGCGTGTTGACCGGTGCGGCACGGAGCTAGCCAAAGAAATTATTATTATTATCAACCTGGACACTAGAGTCACACACAATCGAAGTTTTATCACAGAATAGGTACTAGTACTTACGTACAGAAATCGCACTTTGCAAAGGTATTCAAAGAAATATCAACTCGATGTAATTAGCGATGCGTTATATTTTAGCTCGCGTCAGAACTAGCACTTTTTCATTTAGATACAGAATCCATTGCAAGCCAATTTCATTCATATAGCTCTAAACAAACTATTCATAATTCGATGAAGTCAGTGAACACATGTGACTAAACGCGCATCGTTCCTATTGGATTTGCTATGTTTTCGATATCGACACGGGGAGTGAGACAGGCCTGGTTTTATTGTTATAAACATCCAGCGTCCAGCAATGTGTTAAACACATTATAGAGATGTCACACACTATAGACATGTGCACAATATGAGAATCACGGTTCTACTAACGTTTTGTTCGTCGAATCAGATTCAATATAGAGCCTTGCAGCGCAGACAGATGCACGAAGCGGCACTCGGTTAGGGAAGCAAAACCCGTTACTCGCCCGATGATGGTCTTCGTATCAGACCGAAACTAGTCGGCGAATCCAACGAATAAAGTGTGAGTTAAACCGTGATTCTAAAATATGTTTGTCCTGCGATAGTTTTAGTATAATAGAATTAAAACCTTGTAAATTCATTGTCAAATCCATATGCCCAATCTGTACTTAGCATGCCTGCTTGTTTTGCTTTCCGTGGATTTAAGTGACCAACACTAGCGTCCGATACTTCTAACTGCCTAAAGGCATCTGATATATATTAATGACCTACGTCTAGTAATGGCAGCCGGGACCAATTACGCATGCTCTAATCTGGCTCATTTTGAAATCGCTACATGGCTATAAAATATGTTTCGTCTAATTTTGTTTGTAATATAATATAAATAAATAAATAAAATACTTCAAAATGCCTTAAGGCATCTGGCATACCATAACGACTGCCATTAAAGATGAAAGCCGGGGCCAACGGTTTATCGTGCTTTCCGAAGCACGGAGAAGCTCAAGCCATTTTTATGCCACTGGCGGTCACCCATAACAGTTTGGACTGCGCCTAGGATTGCTTAACATGCATAAACGCTTTAAATGCTCACAACCACTGGGCCATCGGGCTCCTCTATATTCTCTGTCTATATGCAACAGCTTGAATAGCTGAAAAGTTTTGTAAAGACACGGAACTTACCACAGGTTTGATAGGCGTAACATTTTCAACTCTCTTCTCTTTTGTTTTCTGCGGTATAATCAGGCTCGCGTTCATGTCCTCGGTGCTGGTGACGTCATAGGTTTCTTGTGTGTCCAGCTCTTGGAAGTGCGAGTTCTGTGCGACATTTAACTTGTCGGACTCCCTTTCCCAAGTGTCCGCTAGGTTGGTAAGCTTGTCTGCCAAATGCACGCGGCCGAGTCGGGAAGCGTACTTAGCTGCTAGCGGCAGAAGACGATCGTCTTTCAATAGTTCCATCAATTCTAATGCTCGCTGCTCGATTTCGCTCCGACAAGCAAGCTGCAAAGAAACAATAAGACAACCACATACATAATATTTAAAGCCATATAAATAAATAAATTTGTAGGGACACATTAATTGAGCTAGCCCCACAGTAAGTTGTGAACTTGTGTCGTAAGATACTCAATGATACTACATCGCGAATACGCGAATACGGATTGCAAGAAAAAAAAAGGTAAAAAATGAAAATATATTTCAAGTTTTACTTGGTTTAGTGGCAGTCGTGGAACTAACTACCACAGCCTGCCAGCAACCGGCTTGCTGCTTTTACAGGCCTTAAGTTGAGCCAATATTTTTGTATGAGGTTGGCAGTCTATAAGTATATGTGGTGCATGAAAGGAGCCTTCCCGTGTGACGTATTGTCCCCTTATACGTCCGGCGCACCCCAGGCAACGATCTGCGAGGACAGTCGGTCGGTAATGAAGATCGGCTGATCTATTCGACACAAAATCGTTATTGACTCGAAAAGAAGAAGACATTAGTATTTTCTTTTTCTTTTATTTATGGCTTTCACGCGTTACGTATTCAGCCAGTATCAAGTACAAATGAGTATTCCCGCGCTTTTTCTAAGTCTTGTTATCAATGAAATGATGGTGTAGTTCATTTCATTGATTCTTCGAAGTGGAGACAATTCCCACGAATCCAATGGCTTGATCACAGACGACGCAACGAGGCGAGGCGGATAATCACCAGCCCGCTAAGTAAACCTCACTACATCCGCACTGTGTCAGTTAATTTCAGTTATTCCACACATTGTTCATAAACATGAGCATTTATAACACCAAATTACACAAATTTTACATTATAAAATCCACTAGAAACAATTTACAAAACAATCCAATACACAAACCGTGCAGTCCGCCGAAATTCCCGCCAAGTACTCCGACGTTAGTATTGTCTTTGATGCTACTCACCGCAAACAGCTTGAGCGAGGTTTCCCGCGCGGTTTTGACGTCAACATCGGCCGTGGTGTGCGCCCAGCGCACCAGCTGCTCCTCGTACTGCGTCTTCTCTGACTCCAGCTCGCACAGAGGGATCTGAAATAAACCAACATACACTTCTTCAACGCCAACGAAGATACTCTTATTAACTTAAGACGGTACCATTACGCGATTATGTAAAAGGACGGACAGTCCTTTTACATAATCGCGTAATGGTTTTGCGCAGCCTAATGGTTTGCACAGTCGCGACGTTATTCGTTCGCGCGGCACCCGCTTAAGAAATAAAATATGGTGAAAAAATCTTAAGCGGGCGGGATTTGAACCTGCGACCTTATTCTTTGTGTGTGTTTTATTGTTACAACTTCACTTTACAATTTCAACTATGTAGATGTTGACTTCAATAATTAATAACAGAGACTGTTATGCTCCGAAAGATGGTAGTAGACTGAAGAATGAGTGATGAGAGAGAGAGAGAAAGTAATCTAAAAATGGAATGGAATGAAATTTGAATTAAAATGAGGAATGAAAAATGGACAGGATCAGAAAGAAATAAGGTTGGACGAGATGCAGCATGCAGGTGGCATGCTGCAACGTTACACGCTAACAAATGTGTAGAAGAGCCTTTAGTCGTAAGGCGTATTGCTAGCCAAGCGATAGTCTTACATATTACTTTATAAAATAATAAAATAAAGATAATACCTGAATAGTCAATTCCGTAACAATAGGTTTAGGTACTGTGAGCGGGAATGACGTTCCCCTGCATAGTATCGCCCGAACCGTTTGTGTTGGTTCCGACACCTGCAAAATAAATATCATAATATATTGTCAATAAAAAATTACAAATAACAGATACAATGTACATAATAAGGTAACTTTATTACTTCTACACTGAATCATGATCATCATCATGACCATTCCAGCCGCATGAAGTAAGGATTCCATGTTCCATGGGAGTATCCTTATCCTTACTAATATTATAAATGCGAAAGTGAGTTTGTTTGTTTGTTTATTTGTTTGTTTGTTACGCTTTCACGCCGTAACTACTTAACCAAACTTTTATCCCGGGAAAAGTACTATTCCCGAGGGATCGACATTGACGCGGGCGGAGTCGCGGGCGAAAGCTAGTATTGCCATAAAGCTTCCGACCGACGCTTATAAGGATGGATTGGTTCGGATGAATGGAGAAAAGCAAGTAGCAACTCTGGAGGCCGGGCCCGCGTACCCGATGGCATACACAACCATCAGCCAAGCAGTTAAGCATGACACTCCTGACCATACTGCATAGTTTGAATTTTAACAGGTATTATTATTTAAATTTCATTAAACATCTTTGACTGATGTCCCACATAGTGAGCCTCATTATATATTGTTACGTGGTTAGTGTTTGGGATTTGGAGTAAAACACTAAACTCTTCAGAGGCAATTTATTTACTACAGAATTCCAATACCGACATCTGACTGGTCATCCAATAAGTTGAATATCCAATACGTAAAGCAATCGGTCTCCATGTTCGAAAGAAATAATCACACTGTAATAATTCGTATTAGTGCTCGCTAAGAAAACTCGAGATCGACTTAAGATCGTCTGATGGATTTAAGTTTCATATACTTCCGGTCCCGACCGCCAGAACATTCCAGAATATTCGAGACTGTGTTAGTGGGATAGAATACATATCTGTGAGCAGAATAAAAGATGTATGGGCGCAAAAGACTATGTTTGTAGAAATCACGAAAATTCTACGTTTATTACTTTTATTTGAAAACTATATGAATGTGCTATGCGCGTGAAACGATGGAATGCTACTGACTCGGTGCAACGCGGGCGCGGTGTGGGAGCCGCGTCAGCGTTTTGCGTTAGACGTAGATAACTACTAGCCGTGTTGTTTCCGGCAGAGTAGAATAGGTGGTCCTATTCTACTCTCCAAGTCTTCCCATGGATGTCGTACAAGCTAAACAAAGCTCATAAACATCAATGAGACCTCTCCAACCCGTCTGGACAGCGAGGAGAGTGTAGGCCAAATCCTCTGTCTGCTCTGGCCATGTATGGCTCTGGTAATACAGAGAGGGATGACCCCCTCTCTATCCTCCACTACAGGAGCATGAGCTCCTGTAGTGGAGTCTAAAAAGACCTGATGATGATGATGATGAAGTACTTACCGAAACAACAAACCAGGAGTCGGAGGCGCCCCGGGAATGCGCGTTGGTGTCGCAGACGGGCATCCAGATGCCGCTGGCCACGTCGTACAGACGCAACAGGCCGGCGGAATCGCAGGCGCACGCCGACCCCGCGTCTGACGCGCCGAGCCACGCTAGCCTCGAGCTCGGTGATAGTGGCAGAGGCACTGTTTTGCTGCGCACTTGCCGCCCTATTTTTTTATTTTTATTATTCATTGTATTAGGCATTTTTCTCACATCGCACCCATTTACCAATACTTCTGTTTATATTGAGTACCTCCTACGTATCTATGACATTGGCGTTTTCTATAGAGAATTTCGAGTAAATTGAATTTTTTATACACACGTTATTAGTATAATTTGGGGTTTGATACATTCAACTTAACTTTTGCGTGTATTTACGGACAACAGTAAGCTTTATTTACGCATTATAAAATTTACAAAAGTTAGAAAAAGAATAGAAGAATTACGACATTTTCGATCAAAATGAACAACATCTAAAAACGAGTTCTTTTCATGAGCATTTTTCAATATACCTATAATTACATTTAAAGAAACAAAAACAAAATTATGCATGCAGAATGTTAATAATATATTTCATTTCCAAGTTTAAATAAAAAAAATGTGTTTTACTTAAAATCACAGTCATAGGAACAAAATGGCAAGCGGAAAAAACTTCATAGGTAAAGAGTTAACGAGCCATTATTATCGTGGTTCTTTTCAGTACTTATTAACAAATTATATTTTTTTACTTAGCCAAATTATATAATTTATTTTGAAAATATTGATCGTCCGTTCTCTTTTGCAGACAGACAGAAAGAAAGAAAATATGGCGAATGTATTCTCTGTGTATTTCTTTTCTGTCTATAAGGGGGTGTCATTTAGCTATGGCAAAAGCTTTTACAAATAAATGGTGTTGTGGCAAAACGTTTGCAGAGAAAATATTTTCGGTTATTATTATTTTTGTCATATTAAAATAAAAACCTATTAAAATATTTATAGCACATGTCACTCGGGGTAAAGCAAGAATACTAACGATCCGATTTTTTGAGAACAATGCCTACAGCATTGTTAATATGGCAAAAATTGTTCCGTTTTGACGGGCTGAATCACGCCTTAGAGGGAACGCCGTTGGTCTAAACAAAGTGTGTATTAATACATACATGAATACTAAAAACTAAACAGTTCGTTTTTGCGCAGTTGTGTAAATATGACAAGAATTGATAAAGGACAAGACTGTCCTTATCTGCGTTGAAATGTATAATTAACTCACCATTCATAGCGATGATATCCATAGAAAGGTGCTGGTCTGAGACGCCGGGGTCGGTGCCGTGGTACGCCGCCAGTACGGTCGTGTTGTACGCCGCTAAAGTCACTACTGGTCCGGCGAGGGATATAACCTGAAACAACATGGCACTGGAAACCCGCGTCTGGGTCGCAATATGATCTTATCAAATACCTTAGCCAACACTAGCGACTGATTATGCAGTCATGCTTTTAGCATCTGACTTTTAACATAGCTGCTATTTGCAGTGTAATGTCAATGAAATGTAGTCGTGCACAGTGGCGTAATATACCATTTGGGGCCCGTGGCAAATTCATGCAATGGGCCCATGAGAGTTTGAGTTCAGCTTCGGCGGCTTCTTGCTGGTTTAGCTTTGTTTGTAAACAACTAATTTTCACAATTTTAATTGTAATTTCTCTTCAGTTTTATTTTTCACATACTTTTCTTGTAGTCGTTGATAGAAAAGCAGATTATGCACGCCACATTACGTAATTTATATTGCACTCGTGATTTTTAGAGCCCTCGCTGGCATTTGGAGCCCGAACGCCAGCGAGGGCTCTAAAAAGCATTTTTAACTTTCTGCTCGATGCAACAATCTACCATTGCTTTAGTGTTATGGACGATACCTGTCGCTGCGTGCCCATGGGAGTGAACAAACGAAGCAGGCGCGCGTTGGTGGCGCACGCGACGATACCGGCCGCAGCCGTCACGCAGAGGACTTCCTCGGTGTCCGGCATCGACACGCTCCACTCTTTGCTGCTGCCCACTAGAGATATGCACACTAGTTTGCTGCAAAAGGACATTTCAAGTTTTGCACTTGCAAACTAGTACTCGAAACAGTCGCTCGACCCAAATTTGAAAAAAAGATTGGTTGTAAAGTCGGTTTACGGACGAAAATTTTACGTTATAATGGTGATAGATAGATGCGTGATAGATACTGTTACTACTGCTACTGCCGCTGCTGCTGCTGCTCTGGAACGTGACATTTTTCGTGCGTGCAGCCGGTGTTCATCGATTTATAAGACGTTATCACTTAAAAAAAATATTTTTTTTAACATTGTTAAAAGGTTTCGTCGAATTTTGACGCTGACGAAAGTAGGCAGGCAGGCAGCCAGCCGTAAAAACTTTTACCACATCATATTACAGCTTGAATGCTTTATAACCGGACCCCGGGCTCCAATGTACCACAGCTTCGGGTGCAACCGGGAACGCTCAGATATTGAGGAGTTACTGTAAATGCCCACGACTTCTCTACTATTCATCTACAGGGGCAAAAGACGACAAACCATTACGGGTCCTAACGACGGTTTTGGAAAAAAAACAAAAAATGAACAAGTAGACGGAAGTTGTGTTCCTTATAACCTGATCTCATGGATATAGAATTTAGGGCAAAGACACTATAATACTAACATATAGACTGCCAACCTCATACAAAAAATATTGGCTTGTGTTAAAAGCAGCAGACCGGTTGATGGCAGGCTGTGGTAGTTATTTCCACGTACTGCCATTATGGGCGATGGAGAGGGCGCTGCAGTGCCATAGTTAAAGACTTTTCCACCCGTCACTAGATGGCGTTAGCATAAATTAGGTAAAACTAAGTAAAACTGAAAATATTATTTTAATATTTTATTTCATCTATTTTTCGTGAATACTGATTTTATTATGTCATAATATGATGGATACATCGTTGCGAATAAACCTATGGCGCCATCTATGTGATGAGAATAGGCGTTGGGATCACATGCTTAGGGGTAGACATGGGTAATCTCGACTCCGAGGCGTGTTTCGGCTCTTTGAATCTTGATCCGCATCCGACTACCGACTCCTCTTAATGATTCCTACTCCTTTATCGGCTCGCGCTCACACACAGCTAATAGTACCTACTAACAGTACAACGCCTTAACCACTGAACAGCGTCCGTGGTCCAGTGGTTAAGGCGTTTGCCTGTTGACCCGGGAGTCGTGGGTTCGATTCCCACCGGAAGCATACTTTGTTTAGTTGTTTCCAGTTTGGTTAGGACATTGCAGGCTTGATTCACCTGATTGTCTGATAATAAAGATGATTCCGTGCTTAGGAAGGCACGTTAAGCCGGTGATCCCGGTCTGGTAGTCGTTAAAGGAACCACGTCAGAGGCCGAGAGGAGGTTCCGAATAACTCTGACACCAGGGTGTGCATGGTCGATTGACCGTGACACCTACTCGAAATGATGATGATGACAGCTAACAGTGTAACAAATATCCGTCTCGTTCTTTTCTATGAAAATCATTTCACATCTCACTCTAATATAGGCAATGGCGGGCGGCTTACGCACGCTGAATAAACGAATATAACCGAACGCTCCCCGATTCCTCCCAAGACGAGCCGGCCACAGACAAAGTACCTACTGGCGAGTCGCGAGTCGTGACGCGAACGCGACCCGACAGGCGCCGAAACCAAGTACCTACGTACGGATCTAATTACTCCCGGGTGTCGATAAGAATTGCTCGGACTCAGTAAGGGTATCGGCTCCTGTTGATGAATCGCCTCATTTAAATATTCTAGTTCGGAGTTACCCATATCTTCTGAGGGCTATGATTTTTCAGAGGTTATTAGAAAAGAACCTCTCAATAACATAAAAATATATAGGTATTTTTTACCTAGGTGTTTCACATGCTAAAGCCAGCACAGTTGTCGACAAACTGGCCATGGTGTGGTTCAAGTAGTTGTTCAGATTAATCCCGTGATGAACATTGGTGTCATGGAACTCCACATCAATACTGGATTCCCCATTCTCCAAGGTATAACACCGTACTATGCCCACGTCATTCCAACACAGGTATCTGAAAAATCAACAAAGATATGTAGACACATAATGTAAAATAATTGTTGAATGTTTATTCAAATATATTGCATAATAACTTTACAATCATCATCATCAGGTCTTTTTAGTTTCCACTGCAGGAGCATGACCCTCTCTGTATTACTAAAGCCAAACTTGGCCAGAGCAGACAGAAGATTTGGCCTACACTCTCCTCGCTAGCCAGATGGGTTGGAGAGGTCTCATTGATGTTTATGAGCTTTGTTTAGCTTATATTTCCTAATTCGCCTCTTACGACATCCATGGGAAGACTTTGAGTGGTCCTATTCTAGACAGACCATCAAAATGAACAACTTTTCCTATGGGAACAATGCTGGGAACTCAAAAAAAAATTCGACATTTTCACACAAACTGGCCGGGCGGCGGAACTCTTTTGTATGGAATTGACGAAATTTTTTTTGAGTTCCCAGCATTGGTCCCATAGAAAAAGTTGTTCATATTGATGGTCTGAGTCACCCCTTTCGATAAAAATTTCACCATGTATGAAAGATTGTTATAGAAGGCTAGAGGGAAGGAGAGGGAGAGGAAAGCCCAGGCACAGCTATTTTAAACAGATAAAGGAAAAAGTGGAAAGGGTTTCGTTACCAGGATGTGAAAAGACTGGCAGAGAATAGACCAAGATGGAGGGAGCTCCACCGACAAGAGCGTTGCTCTTAAATTTTGATGATGAAAGATTGTTACCTGTGTTCTAGGTGTGACGGTGTGGAGGAAGGCTGAAAAGGCGGTTGTGGCGGTAACGTGGCGGGTGCGGGCGCCGAGTGCCGCGACGCTGGCCGGGACTCAGGGTCATTGTTCAGACCTAACGTCTCATTTTTAATCTTTTCTAACGATATAGCGTTGTCATCGTCGCTGTCGTCTGCCTGGATCAAATCGTCCACTAGATCATTATCATCTGTGAACACAGTTATAATGTTTATAGCGTTTATAGTAAATTACTGAAGCGGCCGGCAAGAGGCATTGACGCGTCATTGACGGATGAAAGTGAGTGTGGGCCGAGGAAATTCCAAGCATGTTTGAGAAAAAATCATTTTCTTCAACATGTTTGCAAATCGAACATTGCTATGCTGGGAAGCTGGGAACTCATTTTTTGTTTGCAAATCGAACATTGCTATGCTGGGAAGCTGGGAACTCATTTTTTGTTTGCAAATCGAACATTGCTATGCTGGGAAGCTAGGAACTCATTTTTTTTGGCTTTACCGTACAAATCGGCCGGGCGGCCGAACATTTTTGTTTGAAAATCTCAAAATTTTTTCGAGTTCCCAACTTTGATCCCGCAAGGATCGGTCAGGGATTTCTTTCGGAAAAAGATTTATGTCAACGACTTATTTTTTCACTTTAGTGTGTATTTTTGGAAGGTCTTTCCAAGCACGACAAAAAAAATGTATTCAATGTGCCTATTTATTTATAAAATTAGCGATAGGCATCTTTGAGGAAAATGACTTACCATCAGCTCTCTCAACCATCTCAATGTCGTCCAAATTGTCTTCAGCACCAAACCTACTGCTGTCTTTGCCGTAGCAATTCACCAATGTGCCAAGTTGACCCGCAACATCACAATAAGCAAGGACACCATTGCCTAAAACATTATGTAATAATTATTAATGAAAAAAGGATTAAAGATTTTTTTGTGCTGCAGTATAATTGAAGGATTATGCCTAAAAATAACGATATAGAGCCCTGCAAGAGCAAGCTACGCCACCGAAAAATCTGGCAGCATTATTACTAGGTCCCTAGACCTTTTTGTAGCTATGATAACACAATTGACACAGTTTTTCTTACCCTTAGGGTTCCATGCCATAGCAGACACATTGTGGGAAGTGGGATGCTCTATAATGCCCATGCAAGTGCCAGACTGCACTTCCCACACAGCTATCTGGCCAGCCACAGTGCTCCCAGCTAAGTACTGGCCGCATGGTGAAAACTGACATTGGGATATAGCACATTTGATCTGAAAAAGTTTTTTTAATATTATTCCATAGTTATATATAAGGTCAATAAACTTGATCAAGAAGCTTATTTTAGCCGTCTTCCTCTTTCTCTTCCATGATGGTTTGGAATCGCAAAAAAATCTCTTCCCGCGCAGATCGTAAAAGCCGATCAAGGGAATGGGCGAAAATCTGACTAATCATGTTAGTAGGCGATGCGGCTAGCAACCCACCGCTATTTTGATTTCGTTTTCTACCTAGCGTCAAACATGCTAAACGCGGCTTTTAAGTCTTAAAGACCTCGGCTCTGTCTACCCCGCAAGTGAAAAAGACGTGATATGTATGTAATTTATGTACCTATTTTAGCCAGCCTTGTTGGGTCTAAATCTTTAGTGTACTAAGTTTTTTCGCATTTGAATCAAGTCGCCAAGACTAGACAGCATAGGTATTTGAAATATGTATAGCAAACAAACTAACAGTATCCCTAGTAGTTATGCATCACGGAATATATTTTTTAAGATTTATTAACTAGGAAAAGGTACTTTGATTAAAATAATAATACCGAGTTGTGGGTGAAAGCCATTCTTTGTCCCCAGGTTTCACAATCTAGCAAAACTATTTCTCGATTGTTTGAGTATGCTAGGTATTTTCCTTCAGTTGGTTCAAAATCCATGCGGCCTGAAAATCAATAACAATATTCAAATATTACTCAGGTACATTATACTAGAAAAGGCATCTGCGTAATAAATCCAACCAGGGTCTATACTAGATCACTATAGTATAGTATGATTAAAAATACTTGTACAAGTGACAAATTGGAAAGGACCAAAATGTTTCATACAAAGTAATTCACCGTATTTCTGTAAAAATACGTAAGAACTACTAAGTTAACATACATTGACCTCCACTCACTCAAGCAGACAAAGGCGTAATTAGGTCATTCATTATTTGGCCCATATTTTCTACAGCATGATTTAAAGCGCTCCAGACAGCAGGAATTTCAAGACTTTTCTCAAAAACTACTGGATCGTGATAGATTTAAATGATTTTGTGATACAATTGTTATACATCACCACAGCCTCCGTGGTCCAGTGGTTAAGGCGTTTGCCTGTTGACCTGGGGGTCGTGGGTTCGATTCCCACCGGAAGCATACTTTGTTTAGTTGTTTCCAGTTTGGTTAGGACATTGCAGGCTTGAATCACCTGATTGTCTGATAATAAAGATGATTCCGTGCTTCGGAAGGCACGTTAAGCCGGGGGTCCCGGCTGCCATCTGGTAGTCGTTAAAGGAACCACGTCAGAGGCCGAGAGGCGGTTCCGAAGAACTCTGACACCAGAGTGTGCATGGTCGATTGACCGTGACACCTACTCGAAATGATAATGATCACCACAAGTAATTGGTATGATTTATTGCGCATATGTCTTTGCCATTATACTTTTTTAGAGCAATAAACAAAACAAAAACAAAGCAATAAATAATATAAAATATCTTACACAGTGCTTTAGCAGAATAAAATGTATTTATTTTTGGCACACAAGAAATCTCCTTGAGTACTTTCTGAAAAAGGATAAGATTGATTAGTAGGCAGCATAAACAAACTTAAATTTTCATGTACACTTAGGTACATTATTCTCTCATTTACAACTCTTAATTGAGGCAGTTTAGACTCACATTTGACAGAAATATAAAGCTCAATGTAAAATAAAGCTATAAGGGTAAACAGCTTTAATAGCAACAACCAAAAAGATAATCACTTCTTCTATGGAATGACCAACTGACCTGAGTATCTATATCCCAAATCCTCATCACACCGTCCCCGCAGGCTGTGCTAGTATACTTCATGTGAGGACACACAGCTACGCTCAGTACAGGTCCCTTGTGTTCACTCATCACAAACAATGGTGCTCCACCCTCTAAGCTGCAGATCTTGGCCTCCATATTTTCTGATGAGCAACCCAGTGCCTGCACACAAAATATATTACTTCTTACTTTTAGTATAAATGTGAAGTGTGAACTCTTAGACGAATTTTGATGAAGCTTTACAAAGTTATGGCTTTCACAGGTTGTCCACTTCACAGGTTAATGTTACAATAAGGTAGTTTCCAGAATAAATACTACAGAAAAAGTTACTTTAATGAAAATTCACTGATTTAACTAAACATACTCAATGACATAGTTACCTCAATTTTAGGTGATGATTTAATTTGGGTGACTGGTGCTGTAAACCGGGTAACAATGCCATCTTTATCAAATGCTGGGAATGTATATGCCTGGACTGCATGGTTGTCTGTGGCAACATACAGCCTTTTGTCTTTATAGCATAACGCCAGAGCGCTTTCACCAACACAGTGCGAGGTTGGATCGTCATCCTCTATATCCATCCATATTCTGACATCACCATCATGTCCACATGTTATAATGTGTCTGAAATAAATAGAGTGGCATTCATTAAGCTACAACTGTGAGTTTTAATTTTTCTTTCATGGGAGCTCCACCGACAAGAGCTGTTCTTAAATTTTGATGATGATGACAACAAAGGGTACATTTTTCACCAGGCATACAGTATGGGATTGGGGCCCCTTAAAAGAAAAGTTGATTGGTGTTTAAGATAGAGACCAACTGTAACAGTATTCAGCTATGACTGAAAACAAATTTAAATGTATGAATAATAACAATTACTTATATAATATGTACTAAAATTCTCTATTTTTGACAAATATACAGAGAGGTGAATCACGTTATGTATTAAAAAATTAACAAAGTCAATAATTGCATACAAGTATAGACCCATCAAACAGACTAGGCTATGTATTGATGCATATGTCACTCGGGTGTCACGGCATGAACTCACCCGAACACAAGAGTTTCAGTGAAGCCGAAGGATTGGCTGATTGCTTGCCAGAACTGAAATTGAAGGCAAAACTTTTTTTCTGCCGAAACCAAGCCTTCAGTTGGTCTGTAGTTTAAGATGCGCATCACATTGACGACCCATTCAGATGCAAATATCCATTGGAGACCTAAACCTTAGCCAAATCATTTTATAGCTTACATTACTGCCATGCCATACAGTAAAAATATTGGACCCTGAGCCTTGATGCACCACAGCTAAGCCAAGTCTGTCTCACTCCCCATATCGGTATTGAACACATACCTATGTGGCAACCCCTTCAAAGGTCAAAACCGGTAGGAATGATGCGCATTTGGTCATAGGTGTTCACCAATTTCAATGAATTATGTATCATATGTTCAGAGCTATAAGTATAAAATTGGCTTGGTGTAGGTATCTTAAATAAAAGATGCTAGGTTCTGACGCAAGCTAAATTACACCATAAATGTAAAACTACATCGAGTTGATATTTCTTTGAATTTGCAAGAGTGCGACTTCTGTACGTAAGTACTAGTACTTATTCTGTGGCTAAGGATGCAACTGAGAAAATGCTAAGATGAGGAGGAGAAAATTGACAGCAAGATCATCATTATTATTATACTATCACCTTGAACATTTTAACATAAATTTCAGTATTGATTCAAGATATCCCTATGGAAGTAACTATGTGATCTGTAATATAGGCTATCCATAGGCACAATCAAAAATCCTTTTTAGTGTTTAAAAAATAAACCAAAATGCAATTTACTTTTTTAATTTGACTATGTTAGTTGCTGATAACTGTATCATTTCAGCAAATTAGTCAACAAAAAGCAAAAAGACAATTTGACTGCCAGAATACACAATAGTCAAACAATGCGTTTTTGAGCAGATCCAAATAGTAGAGAGTATCGGAACCCTGAAATACACATTGTAAATTCGAAAGTGATGATTCGTGAATTCCATCTCTATGTGTGCCGTAAAGGCTTATCAAACTTTGTTATAAAAGGAGCCCAAGATATGGTAAATTATAAGTAAAATAGTCAAACTTCAGGTGTTTACAAAACAAGAAACTTACTTTCCATCCTCCGTATAGCAAATGTCTGTATGACCCTCTGCATGAGCATATCTAAGTGGTTTACTTTCTATTTTCATTTTCACTTGAGTTTTGTATGCTTAATTAAACTAGTGGTTTGAATATCTACTGAATTACCTAATAAAAATATTCAAAAGAAATTCATTATCACTTGATCACTTGCACAAACTACTAAGAGATACTACGTATCACTTGATTGACTTGACAGCCGACATTTGTGTGTATGGCGGGAAAAATATTTTTTTTTCTGTACACGTACAAATAAGCATTGCCGCAGCATTGCATAAGTACTTATATATCGTGTTAGTTTTAGTCATACTCTTTCAAATCTGTGGTTTAAGTGGCGAACAGCGGCCATCTCGGCCATATATAGTTTTGGCCTAAGATTTTGGCAGCAACGCGTTATCAATCAAGCGGCGATTTCAGTTGTCAAATTGAACCCTTTGTATGGTTGTTTACTGGGGTACTATTTTTGAAAGTGTGACACTCGTCTATGAGCGATTTTTTTATGGAAAAATCGCTCATTTACGATCGGCATCATTTCAAAAATAGCACTCCTGATCGCTCGCACGTACCTTTTCTTTCGGTGTCTTTTGCATAATTGACATTTTGCGACAAACCGGAAGTGCTACCTCCAGATTTTTTCAATTTTTTTTATCCAGTTTTCATTTTATTGCGAGCCATCTGGGCACGCTACCGCGAGGCAATGATCTACACGGACTTATTTATTTGTAAATATTTATATATATATATTTTTTTTTTATATGCTACAAAGCATTAGTTTAGTTATATTAAATTTAAATTGTATTTATATATTTGGATAAAGATCATACGACCCAAGCATGGGAATATTGCTTTATAAATCTTACATTTGGGATTTTTTTCAAAAATACACTAAAAATTTAATATTGGATAAAATAAAATTAAACCATTCTGGAAGTATTTACATTTAAGGTACTTCCGATTGCATAAATAAAAACCATCACTTCCGGTTTGTAGTATGTTGTCAATTGGCAGATGGCGATCGGTCGCGTAGTCTCCGCGCAATTATCACTGATTGCATAGAAATCGTAGACCGCGGCTGCTCATTGCAATAATTTATCAAAGAACAATTCCAAAATGAGAGGCGTGTAGGCGAGGAAACGCTCTCGTAAATCACTGGTTTGTTGAGTCACGTGTTTAAAAAAGGTACTCGTACTTGACGAGGTCTAGTTTTAAAACGGTATGGTACATACCAACGCAACATCTCACATAAACAAGTACCGTATAGGAACCAATCTTTGATAGGAACAATATTCAAATCTCTATGTAAAAACCTACGAATAAATAATAAGGTCAAAACTATCGCTTGCTTGAGCCTTGATTGAGCTGTACTGTAAACTGTAATGCAGCCCATAGAGATAAGATAATCCAGATAGATCCAGATGCAGCCAGCCAACCTTCAGCGAATACGATTTTCACCTAAGGTTTCATCGATAAATATTTTTGTTTATTTTAATTTACACAGAAAATATATGGAACGTTTCTATAGTTATTAAGGATTTCAAACATCTTGTGAAATGTAACGTTATACTTGCGTTATACGGAATGTTAAATACTGAAAATGACAGGACTATTTGCAAAAAAGCTGAAATGTCAACGTCAACTACAATGACAGTTAACCCTTCGCGTGCTAATAAAATACCTTGCTAGCACGATACCTATTCAAGTCTAGTCGAGAGCTCAATTTCCGTCGTGGTTTCAGGCCGGGTGGTGACAGGCCGTTTTCCTATTTATAAGACTTTCGTAAACACATTTAGAAGAATACTGAGTAATTTTAGTAAATCCACACTTTGTAAAACAAGCAATGTAAGTTATATTTTTTTTATTCTAATAAAAGGAAACAAACTTAAATATGATGCAATTTTCGCACAGCTGAAACACCATTTGTAACCTTGAATTTAATTTGGGCAAGTTTTAAATTAACTTGTACGTTGGTAGATATACTATCAAGCGGAAGCCGGTTTCTTTTTAAATACCTAATAATCAAGTCCTCGGACTATTTTTATTGGATAATCCGATGAAGTAATGAAGTAAAATATTTTCTGAAATGTAATTGTGTAAGAGAACTAGTTAATAAAATAAAAAAGAATACAGGGGGTACGATCAAAATTAAATATTTCTTGATAAGTGTAGTGTAGTGTACAATACTGGAGCGATGTACCTATGATAGGTATTTTTTTATTAAGTAGGTATTGCATGTTTATAACTTCCTTTCGGGTAACCAGTGTTAGTGTTACCCCGATCCTTAGGAAGACTTTCGTTATTGTCCTTATTATCATTAAAACAATATTTAAATGGTTTAACGTTTTGATATTTCCTCATTTTCCTCGAACAGATGGCACAAAACGGGTTTTTAGAACAAAAAGCTGGATTCGCTACCATTGCTATACATGCCGGTCAAGAACCGGAAAAATGGAAAAGTGCTGCTGTTGTACCTCCAATAGTGACGTCTACAACGTTTAAACAATTAGCACCAGCTAAACACAATGTAAGTTCTTATTTAATTTAATTTCAGTTCATAAGTGGCTGATGTGAGAGTGAGACACAAGCTAATAATTTTATTAAAATCTTTCATTACAGGGATTTGAATACGGTCGATCAGGAAATCCCACAAGAAATACTTTAGAAGAATGTTTAGCCGCTATAGAAGGTGCCAAATATTGCCTTACTTTTGCCTCAGGTCTAGGTACAACAGCAACAATAATTTCATTACTAAATAGTGGAGATCATATATTGTCCAGTGATGATGTGTATGGTGGCACTAATAGGTTGTTCAGGTACATTATTTATATTAATTTATATGTATCATTAATATTATGCAGTATTTCAATATATTATGGACTTTAAATCATTTTGTGGTCCTATAATCTAGAATAAAATATTTCTGAGCGGTTTGAAAGTGTGACACTCGTCTTCGAGCTATTTTTGTTTGAAAAAATCGCACGAACGACGTCATTGCAAAAATAGCACTCCTGTGCATGATTAATGTAATTAATATATTTTTACTCATAGAGAATTACATTATTTTTTAAATTAAACCGGTCTTTATTTTTAGGCAGGTGGCATCAAAACATGGAGTGAAAACTTCATTTACGGACTTTACAGATCTAAAAAAAATTGATCTGGCTATACAAGACAACACAAAGGTATGTTAATTTAGATCTAAATTAGTTATATGTACAACGAAATGCACTAAACATAGATGTAGTTTACGACGAAAACTAAATTTACTACTGAAACAAAAACCGAAAATCGACTTCTTCAGGTCCGGTTCTCGCTCATTCTCGACAACGTAATCAATACTTATTTAAACATCATTTATATTTTATCATAATTTAACATACTTACAGGAAATCATACTTAACTGTTATATACATAGACATCTTACGTATAGTACTAATAAAATATTATAATACTTAGCAACAAAATCCGATTGTCAGTCTCTACAAAGATAACTATAATTTATAATACAGTCCAGTAATTTTAGCCTGTCGTTTCTCACTGCTGGGCAAAGGCTTCCCCTTTCTGTTTACTCACTTAGAATAAGAAAATAGAAATAAGCGTCTTATAAAAACTTACATAGTACTCGTATTTCATCGGCATTACCGACTATAGTTTTGGACTCGTCAGGAGCCTATTCAAGGTGACTCCGTTGTTATACGTTAGTCTCAATAATGTATAAAGCACCTGTTCTAAACTTCCGATTTTGGCTAGAGAACGAAACAGTGTCTATTTTAGTTTTATTTCGCTGATATACAGTAGGTATTCTTTTTTAAAGTTTCGCGGTTTAAACACATAATTATGTTTATAAAAACAAATAATAAAAAGGTTCGTGCTAAAGTCCCGTTTATATACATAATTAAACAGTGGGTATCTACACAGAAGTATGTATTTATTTATGTAACTATTTATAATAAATTGATGCATCTGTAATTGTAAGTTATGCGAGCAGCTCGATGCATTGGACGATGCGACGGGCAATGTTAATGCTTGTTTAAGTGATGACAAGTGACATTATAGTACATTGTGTAGGAAGGGCAGTAAAAATACATTAACAAACGAGTGACTTCTTTCTTACTAACAAGCAAAATGAGTGACTTCTTACTTCCGAGGCGAAGCAAATTGCTTTTAGAAGTCTGAGTTTGTAATGTCTAAACCGCTCGTGAAACACAATGTTTTTCATCACTCCGACTAATAATATCTTTCCTGGAAATAAATGGTAACAAAATGCAGTGTAGTAAGCAGAAAATGTATCCACGGATTCCACAGATAATGAAACGACTTATTAGGAAAGTAAAAGTCGAAGAATACATACAGCCTGCTACCTACTTCCCTTAAAAATTCCAAATTTGAACTATTAGTTAAATCCCAGATAAAGAAATGCTGTTTTTGGCTTTCAATAAAGTTCTAAGTTAAATTTACATCTGCGGATAATCTCGCTTTATATTCTATTACCAAATTTATTTTAATCGGGTTTATGAATAGTTCAGAATTTGACTATACTTATTTAGTAAAACATTTTGATTAAATTAATAAAATAATCTTTACGGGCTCTCGGGCGTGATGGAATTTCTATGGAATCTTACAGCCTACGGCTATTTATTCTTAGATCTATGGGCCATAATAGAGTCCATCTAGCCCAGTTTGCTTGCATTTATTGAAACCGTTTAAGAGTAGGTGTAATAAAACGTATATCGAGGTTCTCCGTGCTTTGTAAGAAACGGAATTTAAAAGCTGTTAGTCTCAATAATCCTTATGATAATTAAAATACAACAAATCAGTCACTATTTATTGCATTTTTTTTTTCGATTATGATAAACAGGTTCTTAAAAAAAAATAATGAGCTTGAATTGAATTATTATGCAAACTATAGTTAGTTGTGGTATAGTTACTTGATTTATATTAGCTAAAAAATAACATCATAGCATAGCATACTGGTAAAATTCTAATTAGCTTAAAAACCTCGCAGTCATATTGAACTTTACACGATCTTGTATTTCTTAATTTGCAAAATGTACTTGCAATTTTGTAAAACAATGGAATGGATTATCTCTTGCATGTCTTATCTTTGAGATTAGGATCTCGAGTAGGTTATTAACTCGTTAATGTCTACCTAAGAACTTCTTGAGATACCGTCTCAGATACTATTTCAGATAGGTACCTACTACGAATTATCTTATCAATCTATGTATGTATGACAAAATTGACAAAGTAGGTATAATGTGTCATTCATTATGTCCCATAAGTTTCATGTTTTGGTATCATCCTATCATAACAATACCTTATCACTTATCAGTCATATTTAAAGTATAAAGCGTTCAGTTTTTTCGAGCTCGATGACCCAGTGGGCGTTAACATTATAAGCGATTACGTATGTAAAGCAACCCCGGTTGTAGTCCCCACCGGGATGGGTGACCACAAGTGGCATAAATATATTTGATTCAGGTGGCACATTAAGCCTTTGGTCCCGGCTGATGGCAGTCGTTAAGCTATCCCAAATTTAAGGCAGCTTGAAAAATCTGACACCAGTGTTGGCCACTTGTGTCAGATTTTTCAAGCTTACACTTACACACAGGAAAAACAAAACAATTTTATTTTCGAAGAAGTTTGCCATTTTGTTAATTGTAATGTACCTATACCTACTCATATGCATAAAAGTGTCTTATTTGACTTGACCATGAAACTGTATAGCAGCGGAAGGGTTAACATTTTCACGCGTAAATGATAATGGGGCCATTATTTTTTAAGAGTATTATTCGCATATTTATAGGCAGGCAATGTTATTTTAATATTTCCATTTATTTCTCTCTAATAAATATTTACTGGACTGTACCTGCATATATTAAGAACAGGGACGTAAAAAATTAAGAAGTACTAAAAATAGATCTTCAAAAGGCATATTAGAGCACGCGGGTCAGATAGATTATCTTAGTAAGTAGGTACCTACATAAGTAAACAAAGAGATTAATAGATAGGTCTTTATATACCTACTTATATTTAAGTAATCTCTTTGTATTTAACAATGACGATAATCGTCTTTGTTACTCGTACATACTAAGGTTATCTAGTAACACAGACAAAGTAATCTAGGTACCTGCCTAAGTTGTTTTTGGTATTAGGAATTTTCGCCACAACATGCGTCGCTTCGGCGCACGTAGTGGCTTTCATTCGCCTCATTCGCCACTACGTATGGGACCCTAGTAAATCCCATTTTAAAACAATTTATAAGATATGTACTGGGTGGCGCAAAAGTAAAGACCCTATTTGGTTCAGCTATAACATTTTTTCTAAATTAGAAAACTAGATTTAGGTTTTTTTAAATGTATATTTGTGCCATTAAATTTCGTACCATTAGGATTTAAAGATGATGTCTTTTAAATGGTGACCTCCAGAGTTGATACACATTTGAGCCCTATTTATGACATTTTGCATAACTTGCCGTAACACTTCCTGCGATATGTTCGTTATTTCTTGACGAATGTTTTCTTTTAGAGCTGCGAGAGTCTGTGGCTTGTTCACATACACCCGAGATTTCAAAAAACCCCAAAGAAAGAAGTCTGGACTGGTCAGATCGGGTGATCTTGCATGAAATCGTCGACGAAATTCACGTTGTGTTCTTATCACTGATGAATTATTCCGTAAGAACATTGACACAATTATTCCACGTTCTTGGGGAGTAAAACGGTCCATGTTTATTTTCAGTGTATTTTACATTTGTTCACTACACAATTTTCAAAAACAGAATGACAGAAAATGTCATATAAAAAAAATAAAAGTATTTTCTTTAGTGCCCGTACTTTTGCGCCACCCAGTATAACTAATATAATCAGAATACTTTATTTAGTTAGCCAATCGACTCATGCAGGTTATTAAAACAAAATTTTGCATATTGACTTAAATAACGATAAGAAGCGATAACGTTTAGTGGTGACGATCTTTGTAAATATTATGTAGTTGAGCGAGAAGCAATATTAAACTATTATGAAGTCATGTCGATCATGTAAGTTGCTTCGGCGTGCGTTTAATTTAATTACCTAGGTAACCTACTTACTTTCTTAAAACATGAATATTTTCAAACAGACGTACCTACGTTTTTATATCTACTCGTATATTGAGTGAATTACTATTTTCACAAAAAATAAATATTTTGTTTAGGTAGGTACCTGGGTATTTAAATTCCTATCTATAGGATAGGTTGCTACCTACATTACTGTAGGGTAGGTATTCATCGAAAGATACCTAAACACAGTCGTAACCGTAACGTAGGTACCATTCCCCGTTTTCTTTTGTTTCTCCTTTTGATCAGACATACGTATGGTATGGTATCCGAGATGGTAGCTTAAGGAAGGTAGGTATCTTAAATTTAGCTCAGTCGCCCGACTTCAAATACTTACTTCATTTCAACTCGTTGGGTTCAATCTCAATCAAAATCACTGTAAGTAGGTCTCTAAATCAATTAAAATTCTTTTATTTTTAGATGATTTGGGTAGAAACACCTACAAATCCTACTTTAAAAGTAGTAGACATAGCGGCAATAGCTAAATTGGCGAAGAGCAAAGGCGATATCTTAGTGGTGGTAGACAACACATTCCTGACTCCATACTTGCAAAGGCCGTTGGACTTCGGTGCCGATATGGTCATTTACTCCTTGACCAAGTACATGAATGGACATTCTGACGTCATTATGGGATCAATAGCTCTGGACGATACAGAACTCGAAGCCAAATTAAGATTTTTACAAAACGGTAAGTTTTTAATAGTAACACTAACCTATACCTACCTACCCAGTGACGTGCAGTACATACACACAGTTAGACTCTGTCTACCCTAAACACACTAAGCATAAAAATGTTTTTCTCTAATAAAAAAAATATTAGATCGGTGCCCCTAAAAAAATTACAAGCAAAATTCTTCATTAACACAGAAAATTTTGTATTTATTTAGTTACGCGGTACGGTACGACTCGTATACTATAATAGGTAAGTTTTTGACTAAGTATGTTTTTGTCTACCTTACGAAAAATTTGTGTGCACGTCGCTGCCTATACCTACTTACCATCTTTCCATTTCTTCATCATCATCACCTTATCAGCCCAGCTTACAAGATCTGTTTCGCGACACCATTTGTTTTATCTATAGTTTCGGCTATAATTTTTGAAACGCGGTGCGGTAAGTAACATTCCTAGGTCCATGGTAACAATATCTATTTTTTTTCCATTATAAGACTAAACCTACCTCTAAAACAACAATTAGATATGTTTCTAGTCAATGTCTGTTGTGAGGACTCTAAGGCATTCATTGTACCATTTGTTTATTTAGGTATTACAATTTCTTGTAAGGCGTGATACATTACTGTTAGAATGGGACTGAGTAGGGATTACGGTGGAAATAAAATAAAAATTATGGCATTAGATTAACTAGGTACCTATTTGACAATTATAAACATGTAGGTTGGTACCTAGCTCGTGTATAGTAAGAAAGATGTTACCTATGTTTGTTCCATTAGGTAACTTTCAAATGTCCTTGTTGAATGTTTAATGTATAAGTACCTACTTAGGTAGTTGCATATAACAGATATATAATAAAAAACTAGCTCCTCCTTTTCGGGACGTAAAATACCAGATGCACCAAGGCCCAAACTATATAATACCAAATTTCATCCAAATCGGTTCAATAGTTGAAGCGTTAAGAGGTAACAGACAGACAGAGTAACTTCCGCATTACCCATGTAGATTTAATAAGGTAATGATTTAAAATCTGTGATAATCCTGTACCTGCACTTCGATCAACAAGAAAGTCTTAAGCTGTGCGTGCACTGGACCGGAATCGAAGCGGACGGAGCGGACGGATTTGTTGCTTTGTATGGATTTGTATGGCGCTGCGTGCACTGCATCGGCATTTCCGTGCCGGAGACCGGAATTTCTGCCGGTGACGTCACCGGCATCGGCAGTCGTCAGTGTTGCCGTTCATAAGAAGACCTACCCCTTATGGTAGTACTTTTTATATTGGAATATTATTATGAATAACAGCGAATGGTAGAAACCTCATTTCGTAGGAATTCGATTTAGATCATCCATAACTTTTAAATTCATAGCTAATCATCCCATGACATATACTTAATAGCCATAATAATTAAAAAGGAGAATCATTTTATCACAGAAAGTTAAATTCACACATAGTTACAATTGCCTTTTGCCATACAATTCATTTCTATAGTCAATCATATCTGAGAAAATGTATTGTCAGAATCATCATTTGGCTTAGGTTACATATTATGAGCAATTGATCAACACATGTTACAGAAAATGTACGTATATAGTAACCATAATGTACGCAGCATTCAAGCAAGCATGCAGTATGCAAGCAGCAGGCACGCAGCCTTTAATTTAACTTTTATGTCTAATTTTCAAATCTACCGCTGGTATTGTGTGAAACTGTACAAGTTCATTATGGTGTTTCTCAAATACATATGTCGTGAATGAGTAAGACGAAAAAATAGAGTGATGAAAATACTGACATTAAAAACAAAAAACAAATCGATGAACATTGGCTGCACTCACAAAAAATGTTCCAGACCAGCAACAGCAGCAGCAGTAGGAGTAGTACTAGTACTATCACGCATCTATCTCTCCCCGTTATCACGTAAAATTATTGGCCGTAAACTGACTTTACAGTCAACCAATTTTCAGGGTTCCGTAGTAAATAGGACCCTTTTGTTTCGCCATGTCTGTCCGTCCGTCTGTCCGTCAGTGGTTTTACTCATAGACTATAAAAAAATTACAATATTTTATTATTACTATACCGTTATCTATAAAAATAGGAATATAATTATTACTTTTGCTGCAAAAATGTAACATTTCAGGAAACGAAACCTGGCAACACTGTAAAAATGCCGGTCCGGAATCCGAATGCAGTGAACGCACCCCACCGGCATTTTGAAAATCCGGCCGCTCCGGCCGCTCCGTCCGCTCCGATTCCGGTCCAGTGCACGCACAGCTTTAAGCTGTGCGTGCACTGGACCGGAATCGAAGCGGACGGAGCGGACGGATTTGTTGCTTTGTATGGATTTGTATGGCGCTGCGTGCACTGCATCGGCATTTCCGTGCCGGAGACCGGAATTTCTGCCGGAGACGTCACCGGCATCGGCAGTCGTCAGTGTTGCCGTTCATAAGAAGATCTACCCCTTATGGTAGAACTTTTTATATTAGAATATTATTATGAATAACAGAGAATGGTAGAAACCTCATTTCGTAGGAATTCGATGTAGATCATCCATAACTTTTAAATTCATTAGCTAGTCATTCATTGTAGTCTTCCTCAATTACATATGTCGTGAATGAGTAAGACGAAAATACAGAGTGATGAAAATACTGATATTAAAAACAAAGATATAAATCAATGAACATTGGCTGCACGCAAGAAAAATGTCACGTTCCAGACCAGCAACAGCAGCAGCAGCAGCAGGAGTAGTAGTAGTATCTATCACGCATCTATCTCTCCCCGTTATCTCGTAAAATTATTGGCCGTAAACTGACTTAAGAGTCAACCAATTTTCAGAGTTCCGTAGTAAATAGTGAACCCTTACAGTTTCGCCATGTCTGTCCGTCCGTGGTTTTACTCATAGACTATAAGTACTAAAAAGCTGTAATTTGGTACGGATATGTATATTAATCATGCCGAAAAAGTAGTAAAATAAATTATAAGGTTCAAGAATATAGTGAAGTTCTTCAATTCCCAAAGAATCTATCTTCATCTTTTAATAAATCAGCATATAATGTATGAAACTCTCCATAGAGGAGTCTTTTAGAGTTCATATTATGCACCCATATCTTTCTTACTCCAGCCAGAGTAATGATTACCCAGTAAGGTATGGACATCGTGATGATCTAGATCTTAGAATATTTTTTTTTGTGTTTTGGTAAAGACAGACTTAAATATGACATAGACATAATAATGGGACAGGGCAGGTTGGTTCAGGTTTAGGTGGTATCTTCTCTATCTCTATTATTATAAACAAAAGTCACCGCCGGTAAATAAAGCAAAGCGTTATGCTATATGTTAGTGACCACTTTATAGGATAGCGCTGTGTGGAGGGTTATACTCCGACCACAAAAACACGTAAATTAAAAAAATTACAATATTGTAACTTTTGCTGCAAAAATGTAACATTTCAGGAAACGAAACGTAACTTATGACTCAAGGGCCCTGGCAACACTGTAAAAATGCCGGTCCGGAATCCGAATGCAGTGAACGCACCCCACCGGCATTTTGAAAATCCGGCCGCTCCGGCCGCTCCGTCCGCTCCGATTCCGGTCCAGTGAACGCACAGCTTTATAAAATGAATACGATGACGTACATACGTAAATGGCTAATGATGCCATATTATTGTCTGCGTAATGTAACACGTCAATAACATGAAAATGACTTGCATTCCAGCGACATAGGTAGTGAAAAACTGCCAGTTGGTATACAATGTAAGATGACTCACATATTGAACAATGTTTCGCTTGTAATACTTGTTACTGAAGTCTTTCTTTGTAATTTACACTACTATGACATACAATTATCACTTTGTTATAGTACTGTATTGTGTGTTGAATGACTTATAGCTCGTGTCATTATACCATACATATTTAAAGTACTTATACCTAAAAACGTTTGCTCGTGTAAACTATTACACGAAAATGACCACACGCGACATTGACACGTATTGATAAAAATAATTTCTGACACCACCTATTGATAAATCCTTTCTTTTTCTACAGTGCGGAAAACTTTTTTGTAATTATTAAATAGGTACTAGCTTTCGCCCGCGGCTCCGCCCGCGTCAATGTCGATCCCTCGGGAACAGTACTTTTTCCCGGGATAAAAGGTAGCCTATGTCCTTCTCCGCACTCCAGAGATTTTGTATACAAAATTTCATGATGATCGGTTCAGTAGTTACGGCGTGAAAGCGTAACAAACAAACAAACTCACTTTCGCATTTATAATATTAGTAAGGATAAGGATTGTATCGAATACATCCTTACTTCTCTGATGTTTTGACGCCTTGATGCGATGGGAGATAGAAGAGAACTTAGAACTCAAAAAAAATGTTAATTACATAAGTATAAGTGTTCGGCCGGTCCTGCAATTTGTATGAAAACGACGATGTTTATAGTTCTCAGCGTTGTCCCATGGGAAATGTTGATAATTTTGATTTGACAGACTGATTCACCCCATCAAGGGAGTCGGTGGTAAAATTACACGGTGTAAGTAAGTTCTGCAGCTAAAACGGCGGTGTTGTACATCACTTACCGCTTTCGAGCGAAACATTAAATAGTAGATACCAATTCCCGTTCGCAATTTAGGTACCTATGCTTCTGTTCTTATAAGTAGCTGCAATATCATGTTTATTTTTGTCCGAACAACAGGAAATTCCGTAAGTTACTTTTGGAGCAGTCAGATTCCTCCCATATTAAGAGTTGCTAAGTCATTTTAGCATCATTGAGAACGAACTGATAACGTAGACTAACTTTTATGAAACACACGTTGTTATCTCAGTGACACGTGGACTTTTTGATAATTAAAAGTCATTTTAAGGCCCCTTGAAGACGTCTTGATAAAACAATTTAAAAAATATGCAAAATAATGTATAGATGCAATTTATTACAATTAGATTTATTCATACGTGATTTGTCACCAAATACCTATCTAGTTAAGTATTTCCTTTTATTTTAGTAGTCACTTTCCATTCTTTAGTTTGTTTTCTCTTGTCTCCTATCTTTTACCGAATGGTGAATATTTCCCGCTCGGTAATTCAAATATTTTCTTTAACTTTGATATAACATTTGACGCTTTATATCAAAGTCTCCATAATTCAAAGAATGTCGAGTTACTTGATTTTCGAATAACAATACCTCAGATCATACCTCCTACCTATCTACTCTACATTAAAGAATTGGGGATTACAAAAAATGTTATACCAACGTTAGGTATGATATTATCTTGTTTTAAACCTCAAACTGGTTTAAAACGAGATAGATTATTAAATTTCAGTTATTTTTAAGTCGTGTTTTTAAAATATAAAATACAGTATTTAACTTACCTTCCTTTCAAGACCCATGTGAACGGTTTTCTGGTTCTGTAAGGTCTCTAGGTAATTAATAATAAATAAATAATATATTAATATTAAAACAACGGGTCTTGAAAGGAAGACCAATTACAAAATACAGTCAGATGTTAGGTAATGAATTAAGACAAACAGAAACTTATTTTGCTTGAGAAACTCATAGTCAGCTATTTTCTAATGGCTCAGAATAAGGACGTAGGTAAAACTATCATCATCATCATCGTGTTTTGATAGTAACTAAAAAATACATTACGTTTTACATATATTAAATTAAAATAGTCGACAATAAAAACATCCGCAATGTATTTTGAAGTGACTATGAAAACGTTGTTTACTAAGTTAGCAAATGGGCCGGCAGAATGTGGAAAGGCAAAGCAGGGTTGGGAGTTCTTGGCGGGAATTTCGGCGGATTGCACGGCTTGTTGTGTTTTGGATTGTTTTGATGTGAAATCGGTGTAACTTGGTGTTATAAATGCCCATCTTTATGAACAATGTGTGGAATAAGTGAAATAAACTGTGACAGTGCGGATGTAGTGAGATTTACTTAGCGGGCTGGTGTTTATCCGCCTCGCCTCGTTGCGTCATCTTAGATCAAGCCAGTGGATTCGTGGGAATTGTCGCCAGAGGCTCCGTAGAACGTAGAATCAATGAAATGAACTAAACCATCGTTTCATTGATAACAAGACTTAAAAAAGCGCGGGAATTATAAATAAAAGAAATAAAAAAGTAGGTTTGGCGCCATTATTACAAACGAGTTCTTGGCGGGAATAACTACGGACTGCACGGTTTTCGTTTTGGATTATTTTGCAAATTGTTTCTAGTGGAGTTTATAATGTGAAGTCTGTGTAATTTGGTGTTATAAATGCCCATGTTTATGAAAAATGTGTGGAATAACAAAATAAAGTGTCATTGTGCGAAAGTGACATTTACTTAGCTGGCTGGTGTCTGCTCGCCTTACTTCATCGTATATGATCAAGCCAGTGGATTTGTGGGAATTGTCGCCAGGTCTGTCGAAATCAGCAGCTTGTGTATCAACGAAATGAATTACACCATCATTTCGTTGATACACAAGCAAGAAGAACTCGAAAAATAACTAGACACTGGCTAAAATAAGCTTCTTAATGAAGTTTGAGGGTCAAATACAAGAAAAGAAAAAATAAATATTACAAACAGAGTGGTATTAAATTCTGTATTTTTAAGTCGAGGACGACAGAGACGTTCCGCTTTCTAAAAAAATAATCTGTCCCTGGTATAATGTTAAACCAAACAGCCATCTTTAGACGCGCACGAATACGAGCCTATAACAGATCGTGTATACCTATCTCATGAAAGTATTGTTTTATATCATGTACTAGCTTTCGCCCGCGGCTCAGCCCGCGTCAATGTCTATCCCTCGGGAATAGTACTTTTTCCCGGGATAAAAGGTAGCCTATGTCCTTCTCCGCACTCCAGAGAATTTGTATGCAAAATTTCATGATGATCGGTTCAGTAGTTACGGCGTGAAAGCGTAACAAAGAAACAAAGAAACAAACAAACTCACTTTCGCATTTATAATATTAGTACGGATTAATATTCTATAGGTATAATGAATGACCTTATCCGATAGATAGGTAATTCACTCATCCAGGTTGATTTCCATGAATAACCTTGTGTGATTGGCAATAAAAAACAATGAATGTTATCGCAAAACAGATAGATATTAGGTTTGTTACCTACCTAGATTATCTACACATTACTAAGGAAGCTAGCTTATCTAGCCAAAGCAATAAAGAATGATAATGAACTCAGATGGTACGAAATAAAGCTGGAAGTAAAATGTTTATGTCATTCAGTATGTTCTTTGGCGAACTCGTTTTGTACTGTCAGGCAAAAAATGTATGAAACATGCTTATCTCATTTTCACATCAGATCAGACATATCTAAATGCATGAAACAAAATATAACATGAATAGAACTCTTAATAACAGTCCGTCATAAGTATGACGGACTGTTATTAAGAGTTCTATTCATGTCTTAGATTCATGTTATATTTTGTTTCATGTAGGTATAGGTATAAACGAATGTCATTGGTCGAAAATAGCTTATTTATAATATTGCTAGTTCCCTTGGTAGACTTTTACGACCTGCCCGTGAGTAGAATTATATTCTTACATATGTTCTTTTACATGTTTGATTGGTAACCCCGTTGTCGTTATCCGGTAGGAACCTAGGTCCCCGTATATCCGGTAGGTAGGTACACCATGACACAGAAAAATATAATGACAACCGCCGTCTTTATCGAGGGGGCCGCCCGGCTTTTTCGACACCTACTTTCGATTTGCACAATTCTCCAAAAAATACATAGTTAGTTGATTGTGAGTTGAGTTTTGTTAGGCTAGGGCTAACAATAACCGGTGTGCGTTACTCCAGCAAAAAAGTACTGAATATTAAAACGTGATATGACTAGATTATTAGTGCGTAACGTCATGTAAATGTGTGTGAAATTTTGAGATTTGTGCGTCCGTTAATTATTGAGATTTTAATTATATACTATTTTATTTATTAATTATATAATTTTCACAAATGATGTACCTATTTCTGTTACCGGTATAACAACAAATACTAAAAAACAGAATAAAATAAATATTTAAGGGAGCTCCCATACAACAAACGTATTTTTTGCTGGTTTTTGCTCGATATTGATAACGGCAACACGGTAGACGCAGTTCTGGATTTATCATTACGCCATATAGGCCGCGTCCTAGGGGCAGCAGATTTCAGAGGGCGGTCATTCGATTTCAGACGATAAAAGTCAAACACGTTCACTGGTTTTACTTTAAATAAATCCCTATAGAAGAAACTCATTCCTATAGAAACCTATTGAGTGATAGATAGATGAGAGCCATGCGGCGGCGAGCGGACGGCAGTGGCTCAACGCGACCGTAACGAACCCCGCTTAAAATATTATACCAATGATTTAGAGGACGATTTGATTCAAGAATGTGTGCATTTTCACAGGCACATTTCCTCTGATAAAACTACCAAGTGTGCAGTGAAGCCTGGATCAAACTCACTACTCAGTCTCTCAACGTTTTTGAGAAATCAATCTCCGTCCAATGTTTATCCTAACTTGGATATAGCTCTCCGCATTGCAATTTCCACTTCGGCTACAAATTGTTCTGAAGAAAGAAGTTTTTCCTGTTTAAAACGCTTGAATAATTATCAAAGTCTTCACTGTCTCTAGAAAAAATAAATTCTCTATCTCTTCTCCTTCTCCTGAGCTCTCTACATAGAAGCAGAGATAGGGGAGAAGGGGGTAATGGGAGTCGCTATCAAATAAAAGCTTATTTCGAAATAATATCTTGAATCAAATTGTTTATTAATAGACTTTACTTATTTATCTACTAATTTTTATCACTTTTCACCACTTTGGGAATCAACTTTGGATATATTTCCGCGTTTTAAAAAAACAAGTTTGACTCCCATTGCACTAACCTCAGTACAATGGGAATCAGACATGTGGGAAATCAGAGTCGAAGAATCGCAGACATTATATTCGGCAGTATGACATCCAGTGCAATTACCAGTTGATCAACTAGCCTATTTGGTTTTGTGACTAATATAGGCATCTATAAGCGAAAAAAAAATAAGAATATTTTTTGCGGGTAATGGTAATCACTAGCGGGCTCTTTGGCTCCCATTACCCAAAACCTATACTGCATGTTAATTGTAAAATTTAATAACACAAAGTAAATTTAATCGCAATCTAATATGCTTATTTAAATTTTGAATATCAAGGATAAATCTATCCAAAGTCATTAATTTGGTACAGCTACAACGTCTATACTCACAGTTAATGTTGTTTTGACAAAAATTTACACCGGCGAGGCGTGAAAACGAAACATAATTGTCACTCAAAAATGCGTGGTGCTACTAGCGCGAGTCATTCGTACAATGGGCATCGGGTACAGAGCAAGCTGAACATGTCATTTACCTAGATATCGAACGTTTAGTTTTGCTTAGAGGCACCTGACCCCGATTGCCCGCTGACTCCCATTACCCCTTTCTCCCCTAATGAATACCATAAACTATAATGATACGAGTATTATAGATGATTTTGCAATTAAAAAGTCCCGTAAAAAAATGTAAACCTTGTTTTTTTTTTGCACACTTTCTTAATGACCATTCCTTTATTTAACTTTAAGGCATTCTAAATGTAGTAAACTACAAATGGAAAATTATTATTTTAGAAAGGTATGTTCATGGGGCGGCCTACACTCATAAAAAATATCCGGCACTGGGTAGACGCTTGAAATATTCACAGAATATTGAATGAAGTATATTTTTCACTTTAAAAATAAATTAAATTAAAATTATTATATAAGGCGGTGTCCCAACAGACATGATATTTTCGCATTTTTTATAGATAATGGTACGGAACCCTTGGTGCACGAGTCTGACTCGCACTTGGCCGATTTTTATTACTTGATCGAAGTAATTTATTAAAATGATTGTATTTTCAGCAATGGGAATAGTGCCATCGCCAACTGACTGCTACATGGTGAACCGAAGCCTGAAGACCCTGGCACTCCGCATGGAAAGGCACAAGGCGTCGGCCCTCACCGTAGCAAAGTGGCTACAGCAACATCCTAAAATCGTGGAAGTCATGCATCCAGGTATATTTGATTTTTGTTAATTGCTATCGCGTGCTTTCGCGCATTGAACAGAAACAGAAACAATCAAAAAGCCGATGTGTCCCGGCCTTATCCGGACGCCTGGCCTGGCAACGCTATAAGGGAGTATTACTACTGTTATACGAGAGGAACGCCGCATTACGTGCTATACGATTCCCTCTCGCCAGTAATAGGCGCTTTATGGATGTCGCACGAGACGACTGGGAAAAGCTCAGAGGTGCTATTTTTCCATACAAATATCGCTCGAAGACGAGTGTCACCCTTCCAAAAATAGTACCCCAGATATCTAGTGGCGGATTCACACATTCGCTGCCCAAAGGCTATAGAATATAACCGCCCCCAACCTATGTACCTTTTTGTGACGTGACAAGGGGAGGTTCATTAATTTCGCCGATGATTAGATAACTTTTAGTTCATTAATACATGGACATATTGAACTTTTCTGCTTGATACAATACGTCAACCCAAAATCCTAGTACAGCCATTCTCTAATGTATGGTTTGAGGAGCAGTAGAGATAGAGAGCCATAAAGCAAAGCCTCTATGAGGCCTCCTCAATAATACTCGTCATTGTACTAATTGCTATTTAAGGTTGCAGAAGGAAATTTTCTCTATATATGTAAAAAAATGGGTGAAAAAAGTACCTTATTTTTATGTAAACAGTCCAAATAGTACTCGTATCTGAGATTTAAGCATTTTTTTATAAGACCAGACACAGTGATGTCGCACATGTCGCTTTTGTATGAATGATTGAGAAGTTTATTCGGCAGCTGTGTTAAATGCATTTATAGGAATAGCCTCATAATATAGGTCGCTATAATTAAAGGGATATTTTATGGTAATATATATGGTATTTTTTACTTATTGATACTTTATAATTGACTTGCCCAAGTCCCAACCAACTTTAAGCTAGATGTTTACGTAATCAGACATATTTTTCAAAATCTACACATCGTGCATGAACTCTTGAACGTCTTGAATGTTCAAAATGTTCCTGCCGTTGTATATTAACGAATTTATGATATGTACCTAGATAACCTTAAATGTTTTATAGCCTGAAGCCTGCATATCCCACTTTTCGGCAGAGGTCTCCTTTTTTTAAAAGTCTTATTTGCGACCGGCGTTCTATTTCAGGTCTCCCCACCCACCCGCAGTATGAAATAGCTAGAAAGCAAATGACTGGGCACTCGGGAGTGTTCAGCTTCAAACATTCCGGAGGTCTGGAGGAGTCCAACAAGTTCCTTTGTGCGCTCAAAGTGTTCACTCTAGCCGAGAGCTTAGGCGGCTATGAGAGTTTAGCTGAACTACCGTAAGTACTTATTTAAAAACCTTATCTTTCTTTTTTTTACGTTCTTTGACCACGACTCGCAAAATGGACTTGTTGTTCGAGTTCTTGTAAATATGTAAGTATGTACGTATGGGGATTCTTTATTCCACCATAACTTTTAAATAACTCATCAAATACGTATGGGGTATCGTTAGAATGCTTACTTCTCCCAAGTGACACAGGCTATATTTTTTGGCTAGGAAGAGATTTATTTAAAAAAAAAATTGGTCTTCTGAACTAAAAACAAGTGCCAGTTGTTTCCAAGCTGATCAAAAGCATGCAATCAATGCTGTACTATCTTATAACCAGTACTCAAGATCAATAGCCTAAAGTACTTCCTGAATCGCGGACTTAATGGACGCGCGAATTAATGATATTCAGCAAATGTACTTGTAACTTTCTTTCGTCCAATGCACCCCTAGATACGATCTTATTTTGTTTTGTTGCCCAGCAAATAGAATATTAACAAAAGCAATGACGATTATGCATTGAGATAAAACATAAAGGAAACGTTGTTTTGCAGTATTCATTATTGATTATTGAGAAAAATAGTCGACTTTGTTGGATAGTGATAATGTAGCCAAGTAGCATCGTTGAAGTATGAATTTTAAGAATAGTGTCTGTTGGTCGGGTAACCTCCTACAAATATATAAATGACTCTAAGATATTGCTATTATCATGAATCCTTAGATTTACGCCCATTTACTCGACCGGCGTCTACCACCGAATTATATGAGTACTAATGCAACTCTGTTACGGTTGAAAAGAGTTTCTTTCTGCGCCGGCGTTTCTTCTCAGCAGTGGTCGGTTTAGAAACGCTAGTAGTTTAAAGCTTTTGAACAATAATCAATAATTTGAATATAAGTAAATTTGTATTATTTGAAAGGTGTGTACGGTCGTCGTCTAATTTTATAAATTAAAAGGCACTTCTCATGTCTTTAAAACAGTTATTTCGTCATGTCGTTTCGGTCATCGTCGGTTCACGTCTTATTTTTCACGTCAGTCAGTCTGTCATCATCGTCCCGTCTCTGGTCAAAGCAAAGAGGCCGCAGCAAGGTGATTCGACATGAGAAAGTGCCTGAAATAGCTATATAGGTCTATCTTCTGAATCGTTGCACGGAAAGAGAAGCAGCTGGTACATTCTACGTTTTGTTTTTCTCCCAGACCAGCATTGAAGATATTCTTGTAAGATAAACTGTCGAGAATGGAATAAATATTAAAAAAAGAAATATTCTTTTGCAGGGTAGTGATGACTCACGCCTCAGTCCCCGTCGAGCAAAGAGAGGAGCTGGGTATCACGGACAACTTGGTGCGCCTGTCGGTCGGCCTCGAGGACGTCGCCGACCTAATCATCGACTTGGACCAAGCGCTCAAAGTAGCATTCTAATATTGTCTTGTATTGATAGTTTTATTTTAACCTCTTTTAATTGAAAGAAACTCAGGACCATAATGTTGAATATTCCTAATGTAACCGATCAGGGTAGAGATACCAATTATCGTTACAACAGCGAAAAATAACTTATTAATTAAAAAATAAAACTTGGCTTTCAATATACTTGGGTAGCAGAAGAGACGTAAATTGGTCTTAAAATAAAAATAGTGTTTTTGCTTGCTGAAAAATCCTGCAAAATTACCTGTCCGCTTTTAATTTCATTAGTTAATTAGCATCTGAAGTGTGTGGAAGATTTCCAGACTTGCAAAAATATTGTTAACTAAGTACCGCCGTCGTAACGTCATAAAAAAGTGAATGGGGTGGCAATACAAAAAAAAGCCCAGGCGGCAAATCTGTAAATCCGCCACTGATGTAAAGAAAAACGCTATAATTCAGCGTTAGTTTTTAACTTAGTAAACGTGGTAGGTACCTATGCGTCGTCTTGCCAAGCAAGTATTACACGCAAAGTTACAAATGTTTGAATATGAAAGTATCATTTAATACAAAGCATTGTGAATGTAATTCTTACATCTTCCTTTTAGTCAGTCACAATGGCGCAGTAATAGAGTGTAATCATTCAATCTGTCGTTTAAACTCGGACCTATACATACAATGATACTTTTTAATTTACAAAGTTCAAGTGAGGCTAAGCCTATTCAACTCCATGCAAAGGTTAAATATGTGCATTTTTACAATCGAGTGTTATTTCTTCACTATTTTGAGTTATGTCATCACAAGAGTATTTTTTTATCATATTTTACAATATATTTTATTTATTCCAATAAGTATACAAAATATATGTGAATGTTTTAAAATGTGATCAATAAATAATTGTTATAATTTTAACGCAAGGTTTTATTTCGGACGTACACTCGACAGCCAGTAAATCTAAATTTGTTTCCTGTCCTTGCTAAAATAGCAACAGCAGCTAGTGATTGATTTCATAAGAAATTGTTTGATTTCGTATTTGATCACTTCAGTGAATAAAATAGCAGAAACGTTTCATGTTTGTATTATTACCAATGAAGCGACAATAACATCCGCCTAGATTTTCCAATTTCGTTAAACCGGCATGCGCACGCGCATATTTAAAATGGCACGACACTGAATCTATTTTTAAACTCCCTGCACAGGCAATAACCTATATTGTCTGTGCCAAGGGGTCTTACAGACAATAAACGTTATTGGCAGTTTTTCGCAGATTCTGTCTACGTGATGAGTTGATTCGCTATCTGGTCGGTGGGTGTTCCGACGCTGCGCTTGCCGGTACGTGGTCGCCATTCGAGAACCCTTTTGCCCCGTCGGCCATCGGTTCTGCGCGCTGTGTCCCACTGCCACTTCAAAGAGCTAATCCGCTGAGCTATGTCGGTTTCATTTGTTCTTCTATGAATCTCCTCGTTTCTGATTTAATCTCGCAAAGAAACACCGTTCATGTCCTCTTGATAGCTCTTTGAGCGACTTTGAGCTTTCTTATGAGACCTATAATAGATACATAAATAGATAAGCACCCAAGACACAGGTCAATCTGAAAAAGATAATATTCCATCTTGACCGGATCGAACCCGGGAACCCTCATGTCGCAAGCTGCCACAGAGCTCGCCATAAAATTAATCGGGTGGATTTTACAATAGCTTATCTTGTTGTTGTCTGTCTGTCTGTCTATCAAGATCCTTTTTCTCAGGAACGCGTGGACCGTGGGGTGAAGGTGTCAAGTTGAAAATCATATCAAATACTGGTCTACTGTCCCTTGGAGCTGTAAAAAAACCAAGCCTCTAAGCCAACGCAATCAAAAGATACAACCGTTTATGACGCAAATTGACAACATACTACGGACCGGAAGTGCTGGTTTTTATTTACGCAATCGAAAGTACCTTAAATGTAAATACTTCCAGAATTTTTTTCAATTTTTTTTATCCGAAATTCGTTTTTTAATAAATTTTTGAAAAAAATTCCAATTGTAGAATTTATAAGCAATACTCCCATGCTTCATCACATGAAAATGTCAATGTCATTGTCAATCTGTCAAAAAGTGATGACGTTGACTGCCAATTCTTATGAGTTGCTTTGTTGGGGAATATTTTCCCCGAAATTTGGAAGTGTACATGGACTGTTTTTTTTTTTTTGATACCGCTTAGCTTCTATTATTTTTATTTTACTATTGAATACTTACCACTACTTTTTGCCATATTGAGGGTTTTCTGAAATGTCGCTAAGCAGGCGGCAGCACTGAGAGGTCCAGTTCAGACAACTGTCAAAAATGTCACATACAGCGTCCACACATACGACACATAACGGCTTTCAGCTGCAGCGGCAGACAACTGTCAAAAGTGTCACATACAGCGTCCACACATACGACACATAACGGCTTCAAGCTGCAGCGGCAGCAGCACCGGCAGCTGCTGCTGCTGTTCATTTCTGTGCATGCTGCCGATGTTCATCGATTTATAAGACGTTATCATATCACGTATGTGATATTATGTACGTATGTGACGTGAGTGAATCATATCACTGCCTCCGTGGTCCAGTGGTTAACGCGTTTGCTTAAAGACCCGGGAGTCGTGGGTTCCATTCCCACGGGAAGCATAGTTTGTTTAGTTGTTTCTAGTTTGGTTAGGACATTGCAGGCTTGAATCACCTGATTATCTGATAATAAAGATGATTTCGTTCTTCGGAAGGCACGTTAAGCCTTTGGTCCCGGCTGCCATCTGGTAGTCGTTAAAAGAACCACGCCAGAGGCCGAGAGGTGGTTCCGAAGAACTCTGACACCAGGGTGTGGATGGTCGATTGACCGTGACACCTACTCGAAATGAAATATCACGCCAAAAATGCAGTGCCAAATAGATTACAGCAACATTGAAGTTCAATGTTACTTATGTGAATGTGAAACTAACAACCATCAAATCCCAGAGCAAAAAGATTTTAATGGAAAATTGATCGAAGTTTAAATATAGGTACAGTTTAATAAAATAAAAGCTGCATAAATTCGAATAAAAGTTTTTATTCCCTTACATCTGGTTTGCTTTCTACATATATTCTTTGACTATACTACATTAACATATAGGTATATTTTTTGCTATTATTTGTAGCATAAACTATTAGGCCCTCAATCTTCGTTCAGAAGCAATAGGCGTAATTTATTCATTCGGCGGGCAACCACCAACCCGCTAAGTAAATCTCACTTCAACAAACACACCAAGTGAATTTATTATAGTATCAAAAAAAAAGGTCCGTGTACGCTGTACGAATTCCGGGAAAAATATTCTCCAACCTGGGAACTCATAAGACTTGGCTGTCAACGTCATCATTATTTGACAGATTGACAATGACATTGACATTGTCATGTGGTTAAGCATGGGAATATTGCTTCACAAATCCTACATTTGGGATTTTTTTTAAAAATTCATAAAAAAATTAATTGTGGATAAAAAAATTGAGAAAATTCTGGAAGTATTTACATTTAAGGTACTTTCGATTGCATGAATAAAAACCATCACTTCCGGTTTGTGGTATGTTGTCAATTTTCGACATTCGCAAGGGAATCAAAACCTACAGCGTATCTACTTCAGAAGCAACGTCTTATAGCACAGATAAAGAAAAAAAAAATCGAAAAGCATACATTTTTTTGTTACATCATATAATAAAAATATATTTTTGATAATTTTAGATAATTCTACGGAACCCTTCGTTATTTGTTGGTTCGTTACCCAAAAACTTTGTTATTTGAATTTTTCGCATAAAGCTTGAGGTTATGTCTAAAAACCGGCCAAGTGTGAGTCGGACTCGCGCACGAAGGGTTCCGTACTCCGTACCGTTATCTATAAAAACGGCAAAAAAACAAGTCTGTTGTATGGGAGCCTCCCTTTAATATTAATTTTAGTTTGAATTATTTTAAAATGAATATATAACGAAATATTCTGTGAATATTTCAAGCGTCTACCTAATGCCGTTATCAATATCGAGCAAAATCAGGCAAAAAAGTCACGTTTGTTGTATGGGAGCTCCCTTAAATATTTATTTTGTTATATTTTTTAGTATTTGTTGTTATAGCGGCAACAGAAATACATCATCTGTGAAAATTTCAACTGTCTAACTATCACGGTTCATGAGATACAGCCTGGTGACAGACAGACAGACGGACTGCGGAGCGAAATTAATAGGGTCCCGTTTTTACCCTTTGGGTACGGAGCCCTAAAAATCACGTTTGTTGTATGGGAGCCCCCTTAAATATTTATATTATTCAATTTTTTTGTATTTGTTGTTATAGCGGCAACAGAAATAGGTACATCATCTGTGAAAATTTCAACTGTGTAACTATCACGGTTCATGAGATACAGCCTGGTGACAGACTTACAGACAGACAGACTGAAAGCGGAGTGACAATAATAGGGTCCCGTTTTTACCCTTTGGGTACGGAACCCTAAAAAGTGTAAATACAAAAGTAGTAGATCTTTTTAATATCTACATTTTTGCCATTTAACTTTTTCCTTATAGGACTTTTAGTGTTGTTTTGCCGGAAAACAAGATAAACTCTTTTTTATAAAAACTCACCCCCTTCTACTTCCCGACCTTAGACCGCCCGTAAATTGTTACCTCTTATTTTTATAAAAATATTTTCAATAAATCTTAGGTCTTATTAAGTTTTATTTTTTTTTTGTTAAAAAAATTGTCGACCACTCTTAAATTATACCTCGATAATGCTGCAAACACGTGGAAGTTGGCGTCACCACGTATCAGAGAGAAACCATGTATCAATGTCAATACTTTTCAATACTTTTTAGCAGTCAGCGACCACAATGTCAATGCCATGATGCTAATGACCCTTAGTGAGTGACCTTTATACGGTTTAGAGGTAAGTTTGTTATGATCCTAATGTGTTAGATATTGCCCATTATTTGAAATCTGTCATTTTCTTTACAATTTTGTATTATTCGAATTTTCATACCTTGTGTCAAACTATAGTCCAAACGTTTTTTTGGACCATATGATTTTTAGATTCAACTTCATTCGTCTTATTTTGACATAGGTGCTGCCATCTGCAAATTATACTGAAAAACGCGTGGCCCTATTGACAAGTTGATATACTAGAAATCCGTAAGATGGCGCTTTCAATAAACAATACTAACTATATATCATAGAAAAATGAAATTAGTTATGATTTTGTCCAGGTATAGCTCTGGCCAAGTATGGCCCTAGTAGTACAGAGAGGGTCGTGCTCCTGTAGTGGAGACTAAAAAGGACCTGATGATGATGATGATAGCTAATTTGATGCGTCTATTAATAATGTCGCTGACATCGTTATCATCACGTCGGACGATCATACACCAAGACCAAGAAGAAACAACCCACCATTTGATACATTTTCGGAGTACCTCCGCAAATGTATCAAACGAACACACCCAGTGTTGCATTTTCGGACGAATTCCGTTTGAATAAAGAAACAGTACTGCATAAAACTGAAAGTGATGACTTACGGTTCAGAGACGTGGTCTCTTACTATGGGCCTCGTAAGAAAGCTCACCACCCAAAGAGCTATGCAGAGGGCTATGCTCGGTGTTTCTCTACGAGACCGCATCAGAAATGAGGAGATCAGTAGTAGAAAAAAGTCACTGACATAGTTCAGCGGATTAGCTCTTTGAAATGGCAGTGAGGGTGCACATAGCGCGTAGAACCGATGGCCGAAAATGTTTGGGGGCAGAAAATGTTCTGGAATGGCGACCACGTAGCGGCAAACGCGGCGTCGGACACCCACCAACTAAGTGGCCGGACGACCTCACCAAGGTCGTAATGAAGCGCTGGATGCAGGCCGCTTCCAACCGGTCATTGTAGAATTCATTTGGACCTTGTCCAGCATCGGACTTCTTGGGGCTGATCTGATATGATGATGATGATATACCTAGTTCAAAACTGCAAAACATACAATTGTTATCTATAATGGCCTTATCGAAAGAGTCTGTTTATTTGCAGATAGGTACCTACTTCTGATCGATAAGTAATCCGCTAAAAGCACTATCACAAGTATCACATGTAATTAGTGTCGTGAAGGTCAATATCGATAATAAATAAAACAGAACTAATTTCCACCAGCTTCTATGAGGTAAAAAAAAGGAAATTAGTATTATTTGTTACTGCGGAAAGAACAGTGTACCACAAGATAGTAGCAATGAACTGGGAATAACCAGTGGTGGAATTTATTTATAATCTTGCTATCATGTTTGTCTATCAGTGGATTGTATTATTTTGAATTCCCGAGATTAAAAGGAGGGTGTGTTAAGATTCAAAGATTTATTCAGAAAATAGGCCTTTTCAGGCACTTTTTCACGTCAATTCACATTTAAAATTAAATAATACTTATTATATTATATTCAAATTATTAATTATTGTTTAAAAGCTACAAACTACTAGCGTTTCGGAACCGACCACTGCAGAGAAGAAGACGCCGAAAGAAACTCTTCAACAGTATTGGTCGCCTACTTGCCTGAAGGGCTTTGTATGATATTTAATATTTTTCTTTTCTTTTTTTTAGATGTCATGTTATATACAATTTTAATTAACATATTTTTGTAGAACACGTTATATTAGCGATCGAGCGTGCAACAACAACAGATATGATAAACAACAGATATGATAAAAGTGTCAAAGAGGCCGAGCAGACCTGTCCCCCCTGGCAGCACCCGTTCACGAGTTGACGCATGGATCAGCCAGCGCTGAGCTCAACCATATTAGAGGGAACTCGACGACCCGACACACAACGTTAAGTCTGACCACCTTGTGTGTCTGTGGTAGCGCCATGGTAGTACTTACAGATTAATTTAGGTTTTCTTTTAATTGAAAGTAGGTTTTCTAGCGATGGTTCTTGGACACGTTCTATTAGAATCGTATGTAAGCGGCTGGACCAGCCGCTTACAAAACTATTTCGTGTCGGGGGTAGCTTAAAATTTTTAATTTTATTCTGGATGATCCAGCGCGACGACTACAACTTGAAGAAGGTTGACGTCGCCGTGGTAGGCCGAGTAAGCGTTTTCACTTTATGTGGGGTCGCGACATGCTGTACCGACTCCACATAAAGTGGCATGAAGAAATCGAGGACTGAGTGGGAATCAATCCGCTTTCCTTACGTTACAATTTGTCAAGAACGCTTGGAGGTGGAGGATTCATTCATCGACATTATTTCAACCCCTGGTGGACAAAGCCTCCCAAGGATTCTCCGAAAATAGAACATACATAAAGCAGATGCGTAAAATAAGTAAACCTTTGGAATTTAAAGTTTTAATCAACTAAAAGAAAACTGACATTAATTAGAAACATTGACGTGACATAATTACAAAAACACATTATTCTAAAATTTATGAAAGGAGGTCTACATCATTCTCCCGCGATAGTTTTCTGAACAAGGTACTTAATTATTTAAATATTTGGGTGATTTGCGTAGATGACTGGACCTCCGTAGCAACACAGGAGAATCGGAACGGAGACTCGGTTACGTTCGTGGATCTCATGTGTCATTTCTTCAGCTTCCACATTACGCGATGTAACCAAATTTTGACAATTATTGTCATGGTTTGTTTCTTCAACAAATTCATTTTCAGCTCTATTTTAAACTGTCATCAATTCTAAGATCTTCTCCTTCTGTTACCAAAGGGGCCAGATTTCGGTTCGAGACCGTGACTTCTCGCCCCTCAAACAACCTGATGAAAGAAAAGTCGGGATTGCTATGTAGCACTTTAACTTCCTTTACTAAGGGTTTGTATTTGCTTAGGTGGTTGAATTTCTTTATAAGTATTCGTGACAAAGCTTCATGGAGTGAAAGTAATTTTGTTTGATTTGATTCGATTAAACCGCATAATGGGGAAAGTGCATATCAGCAATACAATTTTCTCTACCAGGTCTATATATAATTTCATATTTGAATGGACCAAGTTCCAATCGCCATCTTTGTATCTTTTCGTTTTTAATCTTGCTTGAATGTTTTTTACTGAACATGAATGATACAGATCGCTAGTTAGTAATTAATTTGAATTCCCTTCCAATTAGAAAATGCCTCCATTTCTTTAGAGACTCTACAATAGCATAGGTCTCCTTCTCGATATCTGAGTGATTTTGTTCACTCGAATTCAAAGATATAGAAAATAATGCTACTGGGTTGGAATCTTGTGTAAGTACTGCTGCAATTAAATGATTAGAGGCATCTGTTTCTAACGTAAAATGCGTGTTATCATTAATTACATGTATCAAATATTTTGCTATACTCTCCTTTAGCTCTTCAAAACATTCTATTTGTTTATGAGATAAAGGAAAGTTTGAAAATGTTGCTAAAATCCTCTAGCTAAATTTTCATTCGAATTCGTTTAGAGAAGTTAGGTATCCATTAAGAAAAGTGTGCAAACATACCAAGCGTTCGCCTCAGAGCTGGTAAGTCACATGGCGGCGATAAACTCAAGAGTGGTTTCAGCCGCTCATTATCAGGCTAATGATATGGATTTCAATGGTGTATCCTAGAATGTTGGTTACATTCTGTGACAATTTGCATTTTTGCATACTACCGGGTAAAGATCATATTTGTGATCCGCATTCATGAAACGTTCTAAATTTATGTTATGTTCATCCCACCTACATCTTCCAACAGTGATATCATCAAGGTAAGCATACGTATTATGGAGATTCTCTTTTCTGATTATCCAATCAATTGTCCTTTGGAAACTCGACACATCGTTGGTTATTCCAAAACGGCAAACGCCTGAACTGATAAAGATTCCCAAGAACTTAAAAGGCAGTGTATATTTTGTCTTGAGGTAAAATAGATATATTTGATGATAAGCACTTTTTAGATCCAGAGTGCTGAAAAAGTTATTTTTAGCAACTTTAGATACGAATTCCTCGATATTCGGGAGTGGATATGCATCTTATTCAGTATATCTATTAATTGTTTGTGAGTAGTCAATAACTAAACTTATTCTGTGGGTTTCACTTTCGTATTTATGACTATCGATGGTGATTGTTTGACGTATCTCACCTTCCACCTGAGAAGTATGATTAGGTGCGGCCATTGATAAAGATTGATTAGAAAGATTATTTTTTTACTCCGCAGAGTTTTAAAAAGCTATAATTGATTAGACTGCTAGAGCTGCCGGTATCTACGAGAGCTTCTGCACTGCACTGCTACTTTACCAGCTTACATTCTTCGAATGTAAGCTGGTAAAGTAGCTTTGCTCAAAGATGAGGGTGATGCTGTTACAACACAATTTGTCTTTTTGCTTAAATTAGTAGCAGTCATAAATAAATATATACGGACAAATCACACAGATTGAGCTAGCCCCAAAGTAAGTTCGAGACTTGTTTTATGGGATACTATCTCAACGATACTAATTTTATAACAAATACATATATAGATTAACATCCAAGACCCAGGCCAATCTGAAAAAGATCATTTTCCATCTTGACCTGGCCGGGGATCGAAGCCGGGCACCCTCGTGTCGCAGGATGGCGTGTTGACCGTTGCGCCATGGAGCTAGCCGATCTTGAACCTCTGCAGACGTTAGCGAAATGTTTTTGTTTAATTGACAAGTTTCCGCCAAGGCTGGGCAGTTTTTCCGAGGAAGAACCTGTACTCAACAAAAAAAGCACTCGCGTTTTTGAAAATTGACAGCAGCCACGCAGCTGTCTTCTTTCTTGATCTTAACTTCATCAGGCTCACTATGTATAGCATTCACAATAGGGGTATTGAAATATAGGGAGCTAGCTTAAGCTGTTTCTAGAGAAATTGCTTGGTTATATGTCTCTTCTAAGGTTAAAGTAAAGTTTTCTAGGAGTCTGTCTGATTTTGTTAGATGCTAACCCAGCTATAAAAGCGCTTCGCAAATTATCATTCCTATTTGTTTCAGCATCTAGGGCAGTGAAAGCACAATCTTTCGATAGTTGTTTTAGTGCTTGTAGATATGCGTTTATATTTTCTTCAGCATGTTCTTTCCTAACGGCTAATGAACGCCGTGCAAAAATAATATTTATTGGTTTTACGTACAGTTTGTCCAGAAAGACAATTGCTTCATTATAGTTCTTACTTAATTTATATAAGCGTAAACGGTCTGTGAAACATGATTGATCAGTAATTGGAGTTTTAGCTGTGCGTCCTTTGTTTCGTTTGAAGATGCGGCTGGTTGACAGGAAATGAAACTTTCAAATGATCTCCGCCAATGTTTCCATGCTTGTGCTGCAGAACTTACAGATGGTTCGATATCATAACTTTCAGGCCTTAAATATTTTCCATTATTCATTACTTTTAGTTGATTAAATTGAAATAAGTAAACCTTTGGAATTTAAAGATTTAATCAACTAAAAGAAAACTAAAACATATATTAGCAAAAAACTAAAAAAATATCTTTTGAATATAACCCTCAGTGTGTGAGTCCCGCTCGTACGAGTACTTAGCCGGATTCTTACGTATAAATACTATGCTTTATTATTTTTTGTTGCCCACCCCAAATATCTGACCTTAAAAGGACCTTAAAATAAATTGGAGATGAGGTAGAGACTAGTGCGAAAGTTAGCCCTTTTTTAAGCAACGGGAATATTTTTCCCACCATCCTACGAAAAAAGTAACGATTTATCGATACGCTTCAGTCAGTGCACCGCGCAGCACTGCGAGATAACAAAACAAGAAATACGAATCGTACGTATGTTGCCGATAGCCGCTATATATTTTGTCTATGCCAAAGGGTATCTAATCACTACGTGTCAACGCAGTGGACCGGTAGAACACTGAGGGAATACTTGTGTGTGTTACCGATAGATATTATTAGAAGGTAAGTTCATCTTTCCTGATACTAAAGTTAGTTTACAAATAGGTATGAGACATTGCGCGTTTTTATGAGCGGGCTTGAGTGGGTAACTGAGAACAAACATCAATATGCCATGACACTGCGGATAATAATGTACCTATTGTGAATTTGTGACCATAATTACAGTGGTCATGTAGGTATGGTCAGTATGTATGTTAAGGTGTATGCATGATCGGTCATCATTGGAACCTAAGTGAAAAAAAACAGTCATCTGGCCGACACCGGCCAGTTAGGTTGTAAGTTAATTTTGCTAAGTATAAAGTTACAGGCAGCTAAATACTTAATTAGACATCCATTTTAGGGTTCCGTATCCAAAGGATATAAACGGAACCCTAATACATATAGCTACGCTGCCCGTCTGTCTGTCTGTCCTTCCGTCTGTCACGAGGCTGTATCTCATGAACCGTGATAGATAGTTAAATTTTTCATAGATGATGTATTTCTGTTGCCGCAGACGAATATTTAGTTATATATTAAAAATTAATATTTAAGGGGGTGACATGATTTCATATAAAAGACATGATTTTTTTTGCCGTTTTTATAGATAATGGCACGGAACCCTTCGTGCGCGAGTCCGACTCGCATTTGGCTGGATTTTTTAGACTTTTTAAAATCAATTCAAGAAACAATGAACGGAAGGTCTTAAATTCAAAAGTCTTTAATCAAATAAGTCAAAAAAAAATTAATGTGAACATCTCAAAATTACAACCTCCCGCCCGTCTAACAAATTGGTTGTCTGTCTGTAAAGTCGGTTTACGGATGATAATCTTACGTGATAACGGCGAAAGAAAGATAAATGCGTCACACACGTCACATGTTATATTATGTAACTATTTTTCTTAAGGTGTTCTTACACCCACATTTTTAAGGGGCTTGGAGTCGCCGATGACCTTGTGCATGTGGGCGGAGCTAAGTGTTCTAAGCCCCGCATCCCCGCACCATAATGATCGTACGTACGTCGCCGCCGCGCCGTCACGTCGGGCGTTCAAAGAATATGCAGCGACATAGACAGACGTGAAAATAAAGAAATAGGTATTTCATTTAGGGAATGCTCTTAATAACATATTGTTTAACAAAAACTGCAAAAATTATAAAGCAAACATCACATGGGAACTATTTTTGCTGTTATTTTTTTACTGACTTCTAAAAAGGTTATCTAGTAAGTAAAAATGAATGGCGGTTAACAATTCATTATGTATGTTTGTAGAATTTTTCGAACTGGATTGGTTCCAAACAAATACAAGGTTAATTTTTGAATTACCAATGGAAACCATTGATCAAATTGAGACCATATATTTTTATTGTTATGGAAGTTGCATCAAAATCGGTTTAGATAGTTTAAATAAATTATATGAAGTTGGTTGAAATTCGGTTTATAATAGCCAAATCGTAGCCAAAACTATCCACTGCTGTTGCTGAAAATCGGTATGAAATAAAAATTATGATCTTATACAATCTATATAAATAAAAAAACCGCCCTAGTGCGAGTCGGACTCGCGCAGTAAGGCTTCCGTACATTGATGTACACGATGTAACTAAAAATGTATGCTTTTCGCAATTTTTCCTTTGTCTGTGTTCGTACTAAATTTCAAGATTCTGAGTTCACGGGAGGTACCCCGTAAGTGTTGATTCCCTTGCGAGTGTCGAAAAATTATTAAAATATTTTTATGATTATATTTATATGATGTTACTAAAAAATTATGCTTTTCGCAATTTCTTCAAAATTCTGCGATCCTGGGACTGGGTAGATTATGATTCCCTTCAAATGTCGTAAATTTTTTTACACGTAAATTTGCGCCAGAACCAGCTGTATCTTTTGATTGCGTTGGCTAAGAAGTTTGATTTTTACACAACTCCAACTCCTCCTAGTATCACGTCTTTTTCCCTTGCGGGATAGACAGAGTCTAGGTCTATAAGATCTTATGGCCACATTTAGCAAATTGGAGGGCGTGTAGATAGAAAACGGAATCAAATAGTGATGGGTTGCTAGCCGCATCGCCTGACATAAGGGACAGCAGACCTGAGTATTTGCTTGATACCTCTACGCGTTCTTGAGAAAAAGGGTCTTGACAGATAGATAGACAGACAGACAGATGGACAACCGAGTGATCCTATAAGGGTTCCGTTTTTTTCTTTTGAGGTATGGAACCCTAAAAACCGGCCAAGTGCGAGTCGGGCTCGCGCACGAAGGGAAACGGAATAGGTAGTGCAATTTTGCAGGATTTCGTGACTTCTTATTATGGATATGTCTATAAATCCCACTTGCTAGAGATTTAATATGAGATAATTTAATTTTGTATACATATTTTTTCTTTAATATACCGCTAATACATAACGGTTTATAAAGCTAACAAGTAATGAAATAAAAACTTAGTTTGTTAGAAGAAAAATATTGGATCATCAAATGGCATATTCATATTAATATAACATTTAAGGCCATTTGCCCTAAATTGTACTACCTATTCCGATCATTGATAATAAGTTTAAAATTAATAAAAATATTTTTTAACATAATGTAACTAAAAATTTATGCTTTTCGCAATGTTTCCTTTATCTGTGCTATAAGACGTTGCTCGGTACAACATCAATCACAACTGTGACTTCCACACTAGGCGTTGAATTATATCCCTAAAAAATAGATTCGAATACCTAGTGTTAAAAATAAGCGTAGATAAATATAATAGGTATTGATAGATAAGTATATTAATGGGATACCAATATACAATGAGATTTTGAGAATCCCGATCCCGACACGCCATAAACCATATGAGATATGAGAGTTCAAAAGATTAGGACATACTCTATCATATGTGTGGGTTCAATCTGCTTACTTCCTATCATATAGGTACCTATCTGTGCCTGAATCACACACCATCTCTCGTCAGAGACTATTAGAGGAGCGCGGCGTAATGGGAGCGGTCGGGAAATGGGAGAGTTACGGTGATTGAACGGAATGTAGGCACATATTTGCGCGATTGTAAACACTCGGCCGCTTCGAGAAACTTTAACTATAAACATATAAACTAGGTATATGAGCTATCTGTCAGTTCCGTCACGCGTTCAGTAGGTAACTCTGACTTATTTATTAATATCTGTGAGGTAACTCAGTTCAGTAACGTCACGAGGGACGGTTGTGTTTTTCGCTCCTTACTTTACCTCTTTATCTATAGCGGATTGCTTGGAGCGGATTGCCAGCGTCAAGATTTTTAATTCTTATTTTATGTTTATATTCATTACATCCGTAGATTCATTCACTAACTAGTGCAATTTGTTAAATTGCTATTAAAATTAGAATTACATTATTTGTATTATTACTTTCAAAATAGTACCTAGTCCGCGGTAAATGGGGAGCCTAGGATGGCTCTTTTTTGTTTTGGTTAAAAAATTAGTTCGTAGTAGGTTACTAAGATCACATCTAAACTATTTTTAGTTTATCTTTTGCGGAAGACTTATACTTATATTTCGGCTTCCATTTACCATAGGTAGGTATGTATAAGCGTGAAATGGGCACCCATTACCCGCACGTGTCGGCTAATATAAAGACCTCAGACCCATTAGTATTTTACCTTTCATGTCCAAAATTTTAGAAAAAGTAGTATGTAATCAACTAGTTCAATACTTGAATGCAAATAATATTTTACCTTCCAAGCAATGTGGTTTCCGAGCCGGCAGAAGCACGACTACAGCACTTCTTAATGTAGTAGACGATATTTTAGCGGGAAGAGACGTGGGAAAGGGCTCCATTCTGATTTTGTTAGACTACTCTCGTGCATTTGACACTATTAATGTAACTTTACTTTTGGCCAAACTTACCTATTATGGCTTTGATGGTCCTACTCTGAAATGGTTTGTAAGTTATCTAACAGGTCGAAGTCAACAGGTTGAAGTATCTTGCAATGATGGGTCTAAACTGTATTCTGAAATTTTACCCACAAAAAAAGGTGTAGGTACCACAGGGTTCAATACTAGGCCCTCTACTTTTCATTTTATATACTGCAGATCTGACTAATTGTATAAAGAGTACCGAACATCATTTATACGCTGATGATCTACAGATATACCAAAACTTTAAACCTTGCAACACAACCGCTATCGTAAAAAATATAAATGAAGATCTTAAACGTGTTGCTGAATGGTCAGAAGCAAATAGTCTAGTTTTAAATCCATCCAAAACCAAGTTTCTTATCATTGGTACTAGAGCTCAAATTAAGAATATCAATAGTCATGAACCAAATATAACAGTAAGAGACAAAGCAAAAGAACAGGTAACCGAAGCTAGAAATCTGGGCGTTGTGATGGATAGTCTCTTATAGTTTGAGAAACATGTACTCGAGACTGTGAGAAATTGCTACTACCGGCTAAAAATATTATACCAAATAAGAGAACATTTGAGCATAGAGTCGAGAATTTATTTGACAGAGTCTCTCATATTGTCTAAATTAAATTATGCGGATGTTGTTATAGGAAATTGTCTGTTAGCTCGCACAAAAAAGCTAATTCAACGTGTCCAAAACTCTTGTGCAAGATTTTGCTTCCCTATTCCCCGTAGATCTCATATAACTCCTTACTTAAACCGACACGACTTACTTAATATGGAATCCCGACGCTCACTACACTTTTCAGTTTTATTATTTGGTATAATTAAAAATAAAAGCCCCTCATATCTATTTAATAAATTAATTTTCACTAAACACACACGTATTGATCGTCTTATATTTCCTACACATAAAACTGCTGCATTCCGTGGTAGTTTTAAATATGCTGCGACTAGATGCTGGAACGACATCCCACCCCCTATAAAAAATTAAATGACTGTTAAAACTTTCAAAAGTAAATTAAAAATACACATCTTGAATAACCAAAAATCATAAGGTCACAGCATATAACTTTTTATTACTGAAAAAGCTATGTGAGATGGTAAAATTGTTTCAGATTGATTGTTTTTAATTTGTTACTATGATTATAGTTCTGCAAAACGCACGATCTATTTTGTTGAAGTTTATTTTATTTAGTTTTTATAGAATGTTTATTTTTTATTTTTTTGTCTATTCTTTCCACCAATGTAAGTGTTTCTACATACACACATGGCATCCACGGAAGACCAGCGTCGTGGTGCAAGTCACGCACGACACATGCTGAGTGGAGACCATTTTGGTACACAATGTTATTATTACATGTCAATTGTATTGTTGTTAGGTATACTGTACCAAATAAACCATTTTCTTTCTTTCTTTCTTTCTAATGGCCTAATGAGAGCAATTTACTTTTTTCGTAAAATCGTTATTGTACCTTATATGACTGTGAATAAAACATACCTAAATGAATATTCTAAGTGTTCATAATTTAAAATTAAAGGTTAATAAATGTTGTTTTTATGTAAGTTATTCTTAGTGGGCTCCAAGTACCTGCGCTATCCTATGTTCTTTGCATAGGTACCACTGTCAATATCGACAATCAAGCAAGTCTGAAGAGTTACGAATATTTATACAGAAACTCGGGAAATAGTCTCAAAGGCCTCTCTTAACCTAAGTATGTATATTAGCCAAACTCAATTTTAGGTCCTAAGTTCTTGGTCTCAGGGGGAAAATCGTAATTGAAGATTCCGTTTTTCCACCTATATACCACCCGCCATTACGCTAGACGCGTCCTTTGGGCCTTAAAAATTAGGCTTTTCCTACCCTGTATGGAATAACGACATAATTAATATGCAGTATTTAAATAATAAATCGCTTTCAGATGACTATCCGTTGGGGCATCGTATGCGCTGGAAAAATCTGCCATGATTTCGTGAACGCGGTCAACTCTTACCCCGACAAGGGTGATCAGGTGATCGCAGCCGTGGCAGCCAGGAATAAGGACCGAGCTACGGAATTTGCACAACTGCACAAGATTCCTAAAGTATTTGACTCTTATGAAGCCCTGGCTGCTAGCAAAGACATAGGTAAAGACTGCATCTGTTTCAGCTGCATTATAATATCTATAACGATGGTTGATCTGACTGAACTATACTTTAGTTAGCGTGAGTCCTAGTTAGGGTTCCGCCTATAAAATAGAAATTGTGATAAATGGAGATAGATGAATCACGTCCAGTGCTTTACTATTCAAATTATAACTTTAAACGTGTTAGTACCTAAAATAAGTATGTATTTTCCATAAATTAACAGATAGATAAGATAAGGAAGTGTCTCTAGTTTACCTATGAGACTATCAGCGGTATCCTTACTAATTAACATAAACGCGAAAGTGAGTTTGTTTGTTTGTTACGTTCTCACGCCGTAACTACCAAACCGATCATCATTATATTGCATACACGATGGGAGTATGGAGAAAAACGTAGGGTACCTTTCATCCTGGAATAAGGTACTGATCCCAAGGGATCGACATTGACGCGAGCAAAGCCGCGGGCGCATGCTAGTTCAATAAAAAAAAATATTTTTATGTGTGTAAAAGAATATTGTTATTAATGTTTGTTATATCTGCATCTCATTTTGAATTAACAGATGTTGCCTACATCGGGGCCCTTAACCCAGACCACTACACTTTGACCAAACTATTCCTCGAGAATGGCAAACACGTGCTATGCGAGAAGCCTCTTTGCTTAAACTACAAACAAGTAGAAAGCCTGGTGAAGCTAGCTCGAGCCAAAAAGTTGTTCCTCATGGAAGCAGTATGGTCTCGGTTCGCACCTGCTTATATCGCACTAGAGAAAGATATCAAGGATGGGAAATTGGGAGAAATCAAGTTTTTGGAAGTCAACTTTGGTATTCCCGCAAAATATGTCGAAAGGGTGAAGTAAGTATCCTGCGTCCACTTAACATCTACCGCCTCTTATCGACTACTTGTATGATTGATAAACTATTGACATGTATGTGACGTGTCGTGTCGTTAGACAGCCAGTAATATTTTTGCATAGAGATAAGATAATCCGATGTATTTTTGCCACCTCTATTCGTCACTTGCTTGCTCAAAGATCAGCAGCGCTGCCCATGGACAACTGCAAGCTGAGACTGCAACACAAGGGTGTTACGGGAGCGTTGCCGGCCTTTCAAGGAATTGGGGCAAGGACATGGGGGTGGAAATAGGGGAACGATGGGCTCAGCGGCGGCCTTACCTATTGCGAGGATCCGGGCGGCAGGTATTTATGACGCCCTTTGTCCTTCGTGAAAAGTATGTGATACGAAAGTAGTTCTGGTCTGGTTGTTTGGTTTAGGTATTTGTCATGTATAACAAGAAATGCTAAAGTTATACAAATAAGTAAAATTTGAGTTTTAAATCATTGATATTGAAAGATTTACAAATGAACTAATACAGAAATGATAATTTTAAAATTTAAGTTTGCGGCTTTTCCTAAGACTTAAATCTTTAATTAGTATATCAAAATAATCTATCGAATGAGCTAGGTACTCGTACGTAATTTTCAAGTGAAAGAATAGCAAGGGCTGAAAGCCGATCTTATTCTTATTAAAAAACAAGATTGTTTTGTACACATACTTTCTCTCTAAATAAATATTTTAACAATTACCTACATCATTTTGACAGGGAAAGAGCGCTCGGTGGCGGTGCGTTATTGGACTTTGGAATTTATCCGTTGCAGTTATCCCAATACGTGTTTAAAGATGAGCCCGTGAAGATATCTGTTGTGGGAGAGCCCCTCAACGAGTCTGGAGTGGACTTGATGGAGACTGTAGTGCTGGAGTACGAAGGCGGCAGGCGCGCGGTGCTCAATATCAATGCTCATATACGCATGTGGAACAGAGCTACCATTTATGGCACGAAAGGAAGAGTCACGGTAAAGATTTTTTATCGAAATTTTTGTTGTGGTAGAGTGTGGTAGTAGCATGAATGGGTCGGCTCGTCTGGGGAAGTACCACACTCTCAGAGATCGACGTTTGAGTAGAAGCTTTATCGCTTCTATCTATGCTTCTTTCTTTTTATGTTATAGGACAGCAAACGAGCAAGCGTGTCACCTGATGGTAAGCGATCAGCGCTGCCCATGGACGGTCGTATAAACGCCGGTTGGGCAAAATGGCGACAAGTGACTGGGGTCATTTGTGACTCGCGTATGCCCTTTAAGCTCAAAGGTCAAATGTATAAGAGCGTGATAAGACCGGTAGTATTGTATGGTTCAGAGTGTTGGGCCACCAAGATGATGGATGAAAGACGATTGCATGCAGCGGAGATGAGAATGTAGAGATGGATGAACGGAGTGACTCGAAAAGATAGGATAAGGAATGAGTATGTAAGAGGAAGCACGAAAGTAGCCCCCATAACGGAACAATTGAGAAGCTGTAGATTGGGATGGTATGGACATGTTTTGCGAAGAGAAGAGAGCCATATAACTATGAAGGTGTTGGATATGAAAGTAATTGGGAATCAGAGTAGAAGTAGGATTGAGTGTGTGAAGGAGAATATGGGTAAAAAGATGTTAACAAAAGAAATTGCTCATAAGATAGAGCGAAATGGAAAATACTCACATGCTGTCCCGACCCCACTTAAAGTGGGATAAGGTGAGGAAGAAAAAGTTCTAAATTAAGTAAGTACTAACATAAACGCCTATTAAACCCGTCCTAAATTCAGTCCCTGACGAAAGGGACGCCGCTATACGTGCGATACGATTGGAAATATCTCGTATCGTGTCTAACGTTTAGCGGCGTCACTCTCGTCAGTGACTGAATTCAGGATGGTTTAATAGTTGCTTTAGTGATACTAAGTTAAATATTTAAAATATTAAAGATACCTATATTATTTTTATTACTGTAGGACTATATTAGCTTATATTTTATAGCGATTTCAGGGTTATGTCATTAAGTTATTCTGGCTTGAGTACATTGATCCCTTTACAGCAGGGCTTGTTACCGGTACCAAATTCCCATTATAAGTACCGGTAAGTACCGGTATTACTATTCTGTTAAAATTTTAACGGTAATATGAGGTACCGGTAATCTAGTATTTAACGGTAATAATATTGTTAACAGTTAACGGTAATTTTACCGCTACTTGTTACCGGTACCAAATTCACATTATAAGTACTGGTAAGTACCGGTACCTCTATTCTGTCAAATTTTAACGGTATTAAAATTGCGTTAATTTTACCGGTACCTACGCATTGTTGCCGTCTACCGCATGGGACTCGCTCGACTGTAAAAGTGCCGCCCTATTGTGGGCCCCCGCCTCACGCCGCACATGCACAACACGGCAACGACACACATTAACGAAATGATAATTCCCAATACGAGTACCGGTACTAAGTACCGGTACTGTTTACCGGTATTTGGTACAGGTACTTCTTTCAATTACCGGTACCGTCGTTTTATTGAGGTACCGGTACCAATCCAATTACCGGTACCGTTGTATTATAGAGGTACCGGTACTTGATTTTTACCGTTACCAAATGTACCGGTACCAAACCAATTACCGGTACTGTCGTTTCATAGAGGTACCGGTAATGGATTTTTACCGGTATTCCAACCCCTGCTTTACAGCCTACTATACCCTCTCTGTGTTACGTTGGACTAAGCATTATCTGTGTTATGTTCCCGATCCGACCGTTCCTAAGTTCAAAGTACCAATAGGTAAAATTAGTTCTTCATTTTCCACGGTGGTCTGGGAGAAAAGAAAACCTTTACGCGTTCCTGAGAAAAAAGATCTTGAAAGACAACTAAGTGAACCTATAAGGGTTCCTTTCTTTTCTTGTGAGGAACGGATCCCCAAAAACGTAGAATGTGCCAGCTGTTTCTCTTGCCCAGATCGTAAAAGCTGATTGAGGTATTGGGCTACAATATGCCGGAATCATGTCAATAGGCAATGCGGCTAGCAACCCATCACTATTTTGATTCCGTTTTCCATCTACACGCCCTCCAACATGCTAAATGTGCCCATAACGTCTTACGGACTCAGGCCCTGTCTACCCCGCAAGGGAAAAGGACGTGATACTAAGTATGTATGTAGTTCTTCACTTAGTTGTAATTTTCATTTCAGCTTGAGGAGCCCTTCCACTTCCCCACCGATCTGATCAGAGAAGACGGGAAAATCCAAAAGTTCCCATTGCACAAATCCAAGTTCCCGGACAACTTCGACAACAGCCCTGGCTTGGTTTACGAAGCCTTGGAAACGGTCCGATGCATTAAAAATGGTAGGTTATTTAGTATTTTGTGTTTGTAGGCAATTTTAAAGCCATATTATTGCTTTATCTAGAGTTCAAAGCAGGTAAGACCACATGGCCACAGGATAGACAAAGCCAAATGAGGCATGCATGACCTAGTTTAATAGTCTATGGATATGAAATGCCTGTGTTACCAGCCACGAACGCGTTGACAGCATCAGCAGCACTATGTAGACTGCTACGGATGACATTTGTGCTTGATTCTTTGCTTGATCATAAGAAACGAGCATATAGCGAACGTGTTTTTGAGTGGCCCGCCTGCCGTAAGAGGGCATCCAAGGCGTGCACCGCAAGAGGGCGTTCGAGTCGTGCACCACAAGAGGGAGTTCAAGTCGTGCACCTCAAGGCGGCAAATCGAGTGATCCATCACGAACATTTAAAGTCATTATCATAATCTCATCTGACCTACAGCCTGATAAGAAATGTCACAAAAGCGTGACAACCTTACTTTACTTATTCGTGAATGTCAATCCACAAGTATGTGCGGCAGGTGCCAGTGGAAATGTGCACAGGTACATAAAATCCATAGTGTTATCAAGAGTAGAGGTAGGCTATTTTTTTTTCAATGTAACTCATGTATTAATAAAAAACCTACCTGTCCACACCCCCTTTCTTGTAACTAAATTTTGTTTTTTTTTTTCTCTTACAGGTCTCCTAGAGTCACCACGAATGTCACACAAAGAGAGTCTGATTTTAGCGAAACTTGAAGATACGATCCGGAAGCAAATCGGAGTTCATTTTGATGTCGATGATCAAGAATTTCCATGAAACAGCTGATGATTTTTCAATAAAGATGCTTATCTGATCGCTTACATTATACTTGTTTTTATTTTTAAACAAGCATACTGTCTACCTACCTGTCCAACTCAGAGTCCAATGATCAAGTAGGCTCGTCCCAAGAGCACAGATTACTAAATAGCTACCCAAGAGGCTATAACGTATCCAAAAATATTATGAAAAAGCATATTTTACAATTGAAGCGCGTATGGAAGGAATTTCCTCTAACACTTTTGGTTGTGTTTGGTCTGTATTTTTTAATCCATAAAGTGTATTTTTAAATGTGAATAAAATCAAAGTAGGTAGATTTATTATCTGTAAAATTTATTGTGTAAAAGTCATTTGTATATTTTTACATTAAATAATTCTTTTTAGTAGTTTAATTACCTAAGTTTAATCAGCCAAGTCGTGTTGTCTAAAATACCTTGTTACCAAACAAATAAAAATATTCAATGGAGCTACTTGTTGAGTAACATTTTCATCTTCTTGATTGAGATTTGATCTGAAAAGACAAAATATTTATTTTACATTGTGTAAGAATCACAGAAAAAAATAAGTTTTGCCTTTTTTTCAAAAATTATATTTGTTAAAATTTCTTTATTGAGCCATTTATACTGAAAAGTGCTTCCCAAACGCAGTTTCCAAAACAAATCAAATGAGCCCGAACACGATGGTTTTAGAAGTGCATATTTCGACTTCTTCGGATCGAAATATGTCCTGCGCGCTCAACGCAAATGTAATTATGGCAATATATCCAATAACGATTTCAGCTTGTTTTCTAGAGTATATTTTAGATTCCATTCGGAGTGATGGGGTTCGATCCCCGGCCAGGTCAAGATGGATAATGATCTTTTTCGGATTGGCCTGGGTCTTGGATGTTTATCTATATATGTATTTGTTATAAAATATAGTATCGTTGAGTTAGTATCCCATAACACAAGTCTCGAACTTACTTTGGGGCTAGCTCAATCTGTGTGATTTGTCCGTATATATATTTATATTTATTTATTACCTATTTAAAAATACAACAATATATTTCATGTCAGCCGCCGTAATTTTGTGATTTACGCTACGCCCTTTAGTAGAGATAGTTCTGTTCCCTCTACTGTAGAGTAGATATACCTACACGTAATATAAAAAAAACCGGCTAAGTTCAAGTCAGAATCGCATTCGGAGGGTTCCGTACCACTGTAGAATATTTAGCACTGTATTATATTTTTTATTTCGCAACGCAGCCATGATTTCTGTTTTATTTTCTTTTTATTACTTTTTTTTGAAGCGTCTATATTCTAGTCATTACTTAATTACGGTTCGATAAATACAGCCCTGTGACAGACGGATGGACAGCGGAAGTTTAACAATAGAGTCCCGTTTTTACTCTTTAGATATAGTATTTTTCTTTTGGTGTAAATAAAGTGGACATATGTTTTTTTTTTCAGTTAGTCCCTTTTAAAAAACATGTAGAATTTACATTTTTATTTTTCTTACTATAAATTTCCACAATAAATATTATCAAATTTGTCGTATGTTGTGAAAGTTTATATTTTAAAATGGGAATTGTTTGAAAATTATTTCATTTCCTCTAACAATTTTGTTACTACTATCAATTCATAGACACAGCAAACATTATCATTAATGTCCTATTAAAAGTTACCTGATGTCAAGTAACTCGAAAATATGTGGACAGCACCACATGCTTTCATTCGCAAGTAATCATGGTAAGTAACCTGTCGCCCATGCAATCCTTTGTTAACAGCTGTAGTAAAGTAATTACCTTATTTTTGCACATTTTCTAGCTAAACTTCTTAGTATGCTTATGGTTTCTGAGAGAAGAGGCTGCCTAATGCAGGCCAGAAATGCATAAATCCATTGACCTGAAATATCAGAAATACAAGAACTGGTATAATATACGTTTATTTTGTTTAAGAAAAAAACAATCTTTCATATAAAAAAACCGACTTCAGTCAAACTACTGAACCAATTTTGATCAAATTTAAATGGGACCAATTTGAAAGAATACCCTTTCAAACAAATAAATATTTTTAAAAATCGGTTCATAGGAGTTATGCGGTAACACATAAAAAACCGGCCAACTGCGAGTCGGACTCGCGCAGAAGGGTTCCGTACCGTTATATAGAGAAAAGGGCAAAAAAATCATTACTGTTGTATGGGAGCCCCCCTTTAATATTAATTTTAATGTAGTTTCATTATTTAGTTATAAATTAATTTTTAAAGTTAATATATAACTAAATATTCTGTGAATATTTGAAGCGTCTGTTGCCGTTATCAATATAAAGCAAAAAAATAAAATAAATATGTTTGTTGTATGGGAGCCCCCTTAGATATTTATTTTATTTTTTAGTATTTGTTCTTATAGCGGCAACAGAAATACATCTTCTGTGAAAATTTCCAGACCGACAGCGGAGCAATATCGCTCCGCTGTCCGTCTGTTGAAATTTTCACCTACCTATTTTTACTCTTTGGATACGGAACCCTAAAAAAAACTACCGAATGGATCTCACACTATTTATTTTAAAATCCTAGTGTGGGACCAGTGTTATTGTCAATATCCTGTTATGATTTTGAAGCAATAAAGATTTTATTTATTTAATTTATATATATTTCTTTTAGGTCATTTTGTACCAGTGCTTTAATAAATCATTTTCATTGATATTAAACTCTTACCTGTTTTATGGTCTATTGAATCGCCAGGCTTAGTTTTTCCTAAACTTTGAATCAGGTATATTAGGCCATCGTCAATGAGGGCATATTTCAGTCCGAGTACACATGATAATGTAGGTTCGTTCCTGGCGAAAAAGTTTTTCCAACCTATAGGATTATTATGGTCAAATTCAACTATTTTAAAGTCCTTCGGCCACACTGACTTCTTCTTTTTTATACGAGACACATACATGCGAACTTCAGAAAAGTCGGCCACTTGAATATTCTGCCATTCTATAGTCGGTTTCAGATTTTCTGGAGCTTGCAGAGGAACTTCCTGAAAGTAAATACCTACTAGATTAAAGTCATTAATGTTTGTGTTATTTGTCCCTAATATGATTATATATATATATAGTACTATACTCAAAACTATTTTATGAGTATCTCAACTAAAATCGATCTCAAACAAATCTAGTTCTGTCACTGTCTTGACAATTACCCAGCGAGACAAAGACAGCACGAGAATTTGTGTAAGATTTTTTTGAGAATTCGGGGATTAGGTTCTTAAGCAAAAAACTAACAGATGCAGTGCGGCGGAGGCGCGCCACAAGCGTCTCTTTGCGTCGCGCGCCGCTTGATGGCGCCGGGCGCACTTCAAAAATCGAATTTATGCTGAATATTATTAAGGTTAATATTCCGTTGTTTTGACTCTGCGCCGCTTGTGGCGCGCTTCCGCCGCACTGCATCTGTTAGTTTCTTGCTTTAAATTAGGAAATGAGTTTTAAATAAAGAAATAAGTAATGATAGAAATTCCATAGGGCTGGCGTTGATCTACAAGCTTAGTTCTATGTTCAAATGCTGCCTGTAAGGATTGAGATGTACCAACACCCTAGAAAAGCAAGCGCAACGCCTATCCCCATCTAAACTTTACCCTCTAACTATAATGGAAAACCGATATTCAATAAACATTAAATAAATAAATATACCTATATAAATATCTCAGAAATTGAGCTAGCCCCACAGTAAGTTGTTAACTTGTGTGGATACTAACTCAACAATACTGTATTTTATGAAAGATACTTATACAGGTCAATCTGAAAAATATGACCTGTCCAGGGATTGAACCCGGACACCCTCGTGACGCAGGCTGGTGTGTTGATCGCTGCGCCACGGAGCTCGCCATTGTCGCATGTGCCATGCCAGGCGGCTGATATGTAAGGCCTATTGCAATTTTGACCGAACATACAGCTGAGAGGTAATTTGCTTAAGTTCTATTGCAACAAAAGCCAACAAGATCCCACTGCAAAATTTCCTAACCACCTTGCTGTTGCAGACTGGAACAAGCTCCCGGAAGAAACCATTTATGCACCATCAATCCATAGTTTCAAGAATAGACTAGACCAGGGCTTCCCAACCTTTATTTTGCCGAGCCACCCCAAACCAAAAATAATATTTTCATGCCAGGGGAACAATCCTCAAACATGAAACCTAAGTGGTTCAGTTAGTATAACATAAGTACAATTACAAATTATAATAGGTTTAGGGGTCGGAATCATACTTAGTGTCTGGCAATGAACAATGCTAATGTTGGCATTAAATATTCAAAAACTAGCCAAGTGCGAGTCGGACTCACGCACGAAGGGTCCCGTACCGTTAACTATAAAAACGGCAAAAATTTCATGTCTGTTGTATGGAAGCCCCCATTAAATATTCATTTTATTTAAAGTGAATATATAACCTGTTGCCATTATCAATATCGAGCAAAAAGAAACAAAAAAGTCATATTTTTTGTATGGGAGCCCCCTTAAATATTTATTTTATTCTATATTTTAGTCATTTTTGTTATAGCGGCAGCAGAAATACATCATCTGTGAAAATTTCAACTATCTAGCTATCACGGTTCATGAGATACAGCCTGGTGACAGATGGACAGACAGACAGCGGAGCGAAATTAATAGGGTCCCATTTATACCCTTTGGGTACGGAACCCTAAAAATTAAGTTTAATACAATAACTTTGAGATAGAATTTTATACACCTTTGCTACCTTTTATCTGCCAAAGCCACCACTACCCAGGTTTCATGTTTGGGGATTGTTCTTACCTGTATTAGGGGCTAAACATGGAAGAACTTTCGTCTTAAAAAACTACCTACGAAGGTCTAGCTGACACGGGCTCTTGCTCTATTAGTTATAGTGAAATTGAGATTTCCAAGATAAACCATAAGTACCTCTTTGACAAAACAAGATTGATTTTTAGCAAACTCTGAATAGTCTTTGTCACATTTAGTAACTGCGGAATAATTTTGTCGCTCCTTCACAACTTTTAGCAAATATTCTTCTCCTGTTGTGGGAACTTCTTTCAGTTCTACATCAGGGCTGATTTGAAAACATGGTGACATCAAAACATCAGAATCCTCTTCTTCAGGACTCAATTTTTTGTTAAATACACATTTGTTTGGTTGCATTTTCAAAACATAATAATAGTGTGAATGAAATGAAAACAACAAATTTGTTCTTCTACTAAATCAACAATCACGAATGGGAAGGAAGAGGAAGACGGCACGACACCAGTGTTGCCAACTGCTTTTTAAGAAATGTACTAAACCATCTTGGAAAATGATTTTTATATAAAAGCACCAAATAAATAAAATTAATCAAAATATTTAAGAAATAAGTTTTAAATTTGTGAATATGAATTAAGTTTTTATTACAACATTAGATCGTCGTCCGAATCAGAGTTGGAATCATGGTCTTCTGTTTCAGAATTGGAAAAGTTTCAAAATTATTTTTGAAAGTGTGACACTCGTCTTCGAGCGATTTTGGATGGAAAAATCGCTCGTTTACGATCGGCCTCATTGCAAAAATAGCACTCCAGGCTTTTTAAAAATGCACTAGTAAGGGCACTAGGCACTATAATGGAATTTTGTGTGCTAAAACATCAAAAAATCTCAGACCAAAGAAAAAAGAGGACTGGAAATACCTACAAAAAAATCGTGTATACCTACATCACAGAATCGTTACATAAAATGGCTGCCATTGCCTAGGGTTGTCACTTCCATACTATGTAATGATCTACTTTAAACAGTACTCTTATTTTGTATACAGAGCCGACAGAGCTTATAAAAACATTTTGGGAAAGGATAATAAAATGACAATTTATTTTATAACTTTCTTTACTTTATCATTCCTAAAAAGTATTAATTTGTTTAAAAACCATCTATCTGAAAGATATTTACATTTAATTTCACCGTGATATTTATATGTAACACAATATCTTTCAAATTGTAATTTCTTTTGCTGGTTCAAACGTTTATCTTTTACAGCCTTTTTTTTTTTCATTTCTACGACCTGAAATTTCAATATACTTAGTTAAATCATAATATTTTATTATTAAACTAGCTTTCGCCCGCGGCTCCGCCCGCGTCATATCGATCCCTCGGGAATAGTTCTTTTTTCCGGGATAAAAGGTAGCCTATGTCCTTCTCCGTACTCCAGAGAACTTGTATGCCAAATTTCATGATGATCGGTTCAGTAGTTACGGCGTAAAAGCGTGACAAACAAACTCACTTTCGCATTTATAATATTATTAGTAAGGATTATGTACAAGTATAATCTATTATGTGCATTGTTGTATGCATGACATCATATGATCGCATCCATAATTCGATAATACGTTGTCACACATAACTTTGCGTACATTTGCATGCATGAGCCGGCTACTCCTGCCAAATCACCCAACGGTTTTTAGTATTGTCTGACAGAAAAAACTAATAAACCGGCCAAGTGCGAGTCGGACTCAGGCACGAAGAAGGGTTCTGTACTATTATCTATAAAAACTGCAAAAAATCATGCTTGCTGTATGGAAGCCCCCTTAATTAATTATTTTATTCTATTGTTTAGTTTTTGTCGTTATAGCGGCAACAGAAATATATCCATCCGTTAAAGTTTCAACTGTCTAACTATCACGGTTCATGAGATACAGCCTGGTGACAGACGGACACCAGAGCCATATCATTAGGATCCCGTTTTTACCCTTTGGGTACCGAACCCTAAAACATTTATTCATTAACATTAACTGTATACATTAAACTTACCGGAAATGAAAATATTGTTGGCGATGAGTTGTCCCGAAGTCTCATATCATAACTTCAAGCGTTCTATTGAAACAGCTTTCCTCAAAATGCAAAGAGCAGATGTACCAATCCTGTTGCCGAGGATTAATATTTTTCCGAACCGGATAGCCTCTAAGCATTTATTCCTCAAAGCTTCATTCATCGGAAACCTATAAAAAAAATATTATTTTTTATTTAGATAATGCACAACCCTATTTATGTATGTAAACAAATGAGGAATAAAATAAATGAAAATACTCACTGTATTACAAAAGTATGACCAGTTAACAACAGTTTATACATAAATTTAACATCATGTTTTATTTTGCTACTCAATCAGAATCAATAAAGAGCTTTCTTGCTAGAAAACGGGTTACTAACCTATGAAGAGTCAATTATGGTTGATTTATGTTTTTTCTTGCACCACACATCACAATACAACATTTAGTCAACTGTATAAACAGTTTTCTCACATTTCCACGTATTTATTACCTTATTTTCGCGTATTTTTGTCCCAAATTTCAACTTTTCCAAATAGTAAACAACACCCGTTGACAGCACAACTACCACGAAACTCGTTACAAAATATGGCGGATTTTGGCACGTACCTAAACTTTGGACAGCTTTTACCATAAATTAGCAAAAACTAAAATATGTATGTCTCTTTTGTCAAAGGCAATTGTACTGAAGAAAGACAGAGACAAAGTTATATTTCACACTTTATACCATAAATGCCTGATATTTGTATAAGTAAAAATTCATATATGTTGACAAGGGCTTCTCCCTCAGAAGAATAATATACATAGAAGCCGCATAAAAATAGAAACTGAAAACAGATAGTTGACACTGTATTTTTCTTATGAGCTTTCGCTTATGACAGAATGAGACAAAAACTTCAGTCAGTTTCTATTATTTTCATGGTTGTCCCGACTTGAAATGTCAATGGACTCCATTGGACTCCAATTAAATCCGACTAAATTCAAAATAACTTATTACAGTTCAACGTCTGTAATATTAGCATCTTGCCGATTTGATCGGGTTATATATCGACAAAAACATTGCGGCGGAATTGTGATGTCTGCAAATTAAATATAGGATTGTGCTAAAATTCTCACGGAAAAAAGTATTAACCGGTGTTGGGTTGGTGCGTTATCAAATGACCATTATACTAAACAATGTCTTGTGCAATGGAGCGATGTAAATCCCATTCAGGACGAACAGAAATAAAGTCTGTAAAACATAATTTTCTTCGGTAAGTTTTTCAGTTAAAAGTGCATAATTAAAACCCAAAATACCTCAAAATACAACAATAATATTGTCAATTATATAACGTATTGTATAAATGACAACTTTTATAGGTATTTTGCTTAAAATTATCGTTTTTTCCTTATTTCAAATTAGGTTAGTTTTTTTGCTAGTGATGTGGTAAAATCACGTATCTACGAGTATATCGATATTTTTTATGACGGTCTTGCTATCAGGGATATTTTTGTTAGTGTTGAGCCATGCAATAGTAATGTAACAAATTGAACCATCATGGTAATTAAACAACCAGCAAAGTGTGAGTCGGACTCGCGCACGAAGGGTTCCGTACCATCCTTACATATAATATTATAAATGTGAAAGTGAGTTTGTTTGTTACGCTTCCACGCCGTAACTTCTGAACCGATCATCATGAAATTTTGCATCATCATCATCACCATTGCACGATCTCTGGAGTACGGAAAAGAACATAGACATAAATTACATCTCAGAATAAGGTACTGTTATCGGGGATAGACATTAACGCGAGCGGAGCCGTGGGCGTAAGCTATAAAAACGCCCGAAATTTTTGTTTGTAATATTTCAACTGTCTCACTATCACGGTTCATGAGATACAGCCTGGTGACAGACAGATGGATATCGGAGTCATATTAGTAGGGTCCTGTTTTTATCCTTTGGGTACGGAACCCTAAAAAGAATCGATTTTTACTAATATGAAGAAAATTATTGTTGAAATTTTATTGCAGCTCCCTGAAGTAAAAGGATAAAAAGGTGTGGATCCGAGGAACTTTCAAGCGACATATTGGACATAAAATGTCATACATACTCGAATTTGTTCAAAATATTTTACTGCCGTGCCGATACATTAATTTCGAATATAAAATTAAATGGAAGCGATTGAAACACGATGCTTTACCTACATTTATATTTGCCGAATTATAAATCAATGGTAATAAGAAAGTTTACGGAAACGGTTTTATTATTTATATTTAAAATTATGAAAAACATTTTATTTTGGACAGTAATGAAAGTGGGTAAAGTAATCTCTTGTTTTTCTTCACCTCTTGTTTTTCTATTACCAACACTGTGAATTTTTCACAAATAACACACTGGCACTTTTTTACCCTAGTGTAAAAGTTTTATAAAATAAAAAATATCACTTGGAATTATGTGTTTCTCTTTACCTACCTGATTATGTTTCCTTTACTGACTGTTCCTCAAAGCTAGCTGGGAAAAGCTTTAGATGGTTTTGGAATATGCTGAATGGCCCATTGATCAAGTGAAAAATATATCTGACCTTATATTACCTTTTGATACATGAGCGCCCCATTGCAATTTAGAGTCTATTGTGATTCCTAAGAAGGTGGTATCATTTACAAAGTCCATTTTACCTTCAACTAGTATGTCAACGTTGGACTGCCTCACATTGGGGACTGTAAATCGAATGCATTGGGTTTTTTTGCGCATTCATAGGTAAGGTAGGTAAGTAGGCACTGTTTGAATTTCGAAATAATCGAAAATATGATTGACATCATATTAGGTATTCTGCCGTTCGACCAATACTGGGTAAGGCCTAATGACCAGCAGTAGACAGTAGACGCGCGGTGGGTAATGTATGGATTTTTTTTTTACCTATTTATCAGATGAAGCCAAGCGGCGCCATGCGATTAGGAGTTATTTAGGTGTATCTGACGTAACTTTTAAAGTAAAAGCCTCTTTAGCGGCTTTGTGCACTTTTTGGGATGGGTAAAATAGAAAACTCGCGTCAGGACACGTGAATTGATCGAAAATTCGTAAGAAGGACACGGACCTGAGTATGCCGCAAAGGCGAGTTTTCACTTCTGTCGGCACTCCTGGAGTGCAACTAGTTGTTTTTTTTTTTATGAATCGTACTCATTTAACGAATCGATACAATCAGAGTAGAGTACATTTATGACTTTCTTAGGACGAAACATTTAGTCGATAAATATATTTCATCGATATAGTACAACCCTGATCACATCAGTACCCCAGGACAACCTGCACATTTACGCAAATGGCATTGTATATGCATCTCTTTCTGATGCTTTAACAATGCCATAAGTAAAAACAGTGTAGAATATTGTATTTTGTTGTTATTTTAACACGGTTTCTATGCTTTAGTTATTGTTCTGAGGCTTCTCCATCTAAGATAAAGTATAACACTAGATAGATTACATTTAAGGAGAACTCATAACGTATATCTATCTCATTTTTACATAAACAAAACATAATATGCTTGAAAGAGAAAGAAATAGAGTCTCAAGTGGGTCTAAAACAATTGAATGTCGCCAGTTTGACTATATCCTTCTTACTTATAGATATATCACTGCGTAGTGATGTTTTCATCGGTTGTCGATAAAGAAAATTCATATGCGTGGCAAATTTGAACATTCTTTGTAATTAATATTGCTTATCGGTGTGTGTGGAAATAATATTGTGTGTATTCCAAATACACACGATCTCGCCATTGAGATTAAAACTCAATGGCGAGTAGAAACCGTAAAAACTATCCCATTTATTATTTCCACCACTGGTGTTATCCCTAAAACCTTACATAACAGTCTTAGCAGCTTACAAATTCACCCCCTCACGTACGTCCTTCTGCAGAAAGCTGCAATCCATGCAGAATTCTCGGAAAATTCCTCTCGCTTGAGCTTTAAATTATTAGGTAGGAAAATATTTTTGCTTGGCCAAAAGCCTGTAAAAATATTCGAATCCCCTAAAAATGGAGTTAGTTATACATATAAATAATAGTAAAGTTATAAAGAAGTATATATTATGTCGAAATATTTAGTTTGTTCGCATGAATGTTCGAATATCATTCAACTTGTGTATCAAGACAAGAATACACAGTTCTCGCACGAGCTGCAAGTGTGGCAAACATCTATTTGCCGGTTATTGGTCCCTTTTTTTTTGTTTTTGCTTCGTTTGCACCGTTGACTCACCAATAGATATCTTTACCGTGCCAATACCAATAAACTCACCGAACAAGATGTGCAGTTGGTGGTTCTCCACCGGCTTCAGAGTTATAATTAAAAAGATAATGATTCTGTTGTACGTTTTCATTTAAGTTCCGCCAATATGACAAAGATGCATCATAATATAGAATACATGTACCTATACTCGGTGAAATTTTTACCGTTATGGACCCATAAAGGGGTGATTCACCCCAAAAATTGGACATTTCTATAGAAAATGCTCGGCTGCCCACTCAAGTTGTATGGGAATGTTCAATTTTTTTTTTGAATACTCACCATTGGTCCCATATAAGAAATTGTTCAAATCGACGGGCTGAAGCACCTCTTTAAGCGTCCATAACGGTCAAAACTTCACTGTATATATTTACCAATTTCTAACACTAATTAGTAATAGTCCGGATTGAGTGTAGAAGTATATATATATATATATATATATATATATATATATATATGTATCATACTAGCTGTTGCCCGCGTTAGTGTCGATCCCTCGGGAACAGTAGAATTTTCCGGAATCAAACATACCTATATCCTTCCCCGGGTCTCAAACTACCTCCATACCAAATTTCATCCAAATCAGTTCAATGGCTGAAGCGTAAATAGACTCGCATTTATTAGTATTAGTATGGAAGTATGGATATTATTTATACTTCTAAGTCCAGACATGAGAAAATTTCTAATTTTACCCCTTTAGGAGTGAATTTTATCCATTTCACCCACTTAAATCTTTTTTAATATTGTAATGAAGAACATACATACCTATTTATTTTCATACTTCATAGTCCAGAGATGAGAAAAATTCAAATTTCCATACAAACTTTACCCCCTCCCATTTTACCATTTTGTCCATTTCACCTTCACAGATCTTTTACTAGTTAGTACTTTGTAGTCGAGAACTTATATACCTATTTTTATACTTCTAGGTCTAGAAATGTGAAAATTTCAATACAAACTTCACCCCCCTTCTGGGGGATATTTTTCCAGTTGACCTACACAGATCTTTTTCAATTGTAATCGTGAATTTATTTACCTATTTCATACATTTCAAGTCAAGAAATGAGTAAATTCCTATTCGTATAGGAATTTACTCAAAATAGCGGGTTAAAGTTCGTACTTTAACCCGCTATTTAAACTTCAGGGGAAAATATCGTCCATTTTACCTACTCAGATATTTTTAATTGTAACCTAGAACTTATATACTTATTTACATACGTCTAAGTCCAGAAATGAGAAAATTTCCATACAAAGTTTATACCACCCACCCACCCCCATTTTACCTCTTAAGGGGGGAATTTTGCAAATTTCATCTACACACATCTATTTATTTTTATTTTAATCGAGAACTTATATACCTATTTTCATACTTCTAAGTCCAGAAAGGAGATAATTCCATATAAATTTGACCCCTTTAGAAGTTTAATTTCTAAAGATCCTTTCTTTGCGCTCAACCACATCTTTAAAAGAACCCCTGTACCAAATTTCAAGTTTCTAGGCGCAGCAGTTTCGGTTGCGTTGATATATAAGTCAGGTTTGCCGTTTTCCCGTGGCTACACCGCCGCCGTTAGTGTCCATCCCGCAGGAACAGTAGAATTTCCCGGAATAAAAGGTACCCTCTGTCCTTCCCCGGGTCTCAAACTTCATCCAAATTGGTTCAATGGTTGAAGCGTGAAAAGAAGACATACAGACAGTTACTTTCGCATTTATAATATTAGTATGGAATAGTATGGATGGTATAATGCTGTCGTATAATGATGATGAATTGACTTTTGATTTTAATTTTCTTATGTCACTTATTATTTAATCACTTAATATTTGAGTGCATATTTGCAGGCAATCTCATGCCTTGAGTTCATTCAAATGACGATAACTATCTTGGACATGTAGTCTGTCAGACTCCGATATAACAATGCGATTTTTTTTACGAAAATGGTTCCAATTGCTGAAACATTATAACTAGATGAAATTGAAGGATACTAAAAACAAACTGACGTGAATGCATAATCAACTTCTTTATTAAAAATCTATGAAAATATTAAAACTATCCGCGTAGGCACAATTTTTGGTATTTTTTACTATAGGTTAGTTTTTAAAGGTAAAATACTACTTTACTAAAATATTTGGCAATAATAACATCTTTTACTTAGAATCTATTGTATGGAGAATCAAAAAAACATAAAATGAACTTATAATATTAGAAAACAAAAAAAATCACAACTGTCTTTGTAATTGACAGTCGTTACATAAAGGACGGGAACATTGTAGGCACACTGATCTGTCGGTAACTCGTAATATTTTTTTTTGCCGGCCTCTGAAGTGAACATTGTCGCTTACCCTTTGAATTAGAACAACCAGCTTTACTATTATCTGCCATTTTCACACATAAAACTAAAACAAACAAAAAACTTTGTAAATATTTTTATACGGCAACTATGGACACGTAGTCTCACAGGCTCCAGCCAATTTTTCAAAAGGTATTACCCACGTTCCATGCACCGAACGACGTTACCTTCTTCTTCAGTAGTCGTTTTTGGCTTTTGCACTAAAACTGAAGCTACTGGGCGGCTCAGTCGCGGGGAGTGGGGGGAAGTGGATGAAGCAACGAAACCAATATTGCCGCGGAGCCTGTGAGACTACATGTCCATACTTAAGGTAATGAACCGATTTTGATGAAACAAACTTTAAATGTTTTGCTGAGTTAAAACAAAGCAATTGGTGAAAGTTTGAAGTAAATCGATTCAGTATTTTCGGAGATAATCGTGATCATACATACAGACAGACAGACAAAAATTCGAAAATTTTTTTTTGCTTTCGATTATTCTTTTTAAATGTCCCTCTATCCATTTTAGTCAAAAATTCTAAATATACAGACAAAATATTTTTACTGTTTTATTATTATTTGTATAGATTAAGTTTTGATAATTACGTTATTGTCTATAAGAAAAATAAGGTTCCTCAGTGGCCACGTGAAAGAAAAAGACGCCACTTCTTTTAAATAATACGCACATTATCTTTTTATGGCAACTAGAGGTTTCTTTTGACTTTCTAAATAAACTTGAATCTAAAACAGTACCCAGTAGTGTAAATTACCTGTAGTATATTTGGAATCACTTTTTACCAAGAGACCCAGACAGACTCATAAGAATAATTGTTGATTACCGCACTCTGCGACCATAACCTTCACGAAAACAAGAGTCCTCAAAGTGTGCAGAACATATTCTTGTATATTGTGTCGGTCTCCAATTATCTCCTTTTCTTACATAGGTTATCCACATGTTTCTTAATTCTATGTCTGCAGGAAACCTGTAAAAATTAAAGTTTATTCAAAAACTTTGTTTCATAATATATTTAAAATTTTAATTTTAAGTCTAGGCACAAAAAATTGTGAAATATTTATTGGCTTGTCTGACTGATGTACTAACAAATAATACTAAGAGTGTTTTTGTCAAGCCAATGCCAGGTGACAGAGGCTCATATTTTTTGGATCAATGAAAATATCTAGAAATTTGTAAGTATGTTCATACATACTTTTAGTGTAGTTTCAAGATAATATTCTTTATTTTAAAAGGATTTTAATATGTACTACGTGATATTTTTTTAAATATCTGCATGTTTACTCCCACCACACGAAACAAGGTAATGCCCAGTATTTTATTTTTATAAGTGTTTTATTATCGGTTCTCAATTTATAGGTGTGGTTAAAACAGTACCTACTGCTGTATTGATATTATCGATAGTATTCGAAAATAAGATGACATCCCTATGAGGTAAGTAAAATGTCAAAACATATGAATTATCTTCGTTTTTCTTTCTACTTGCAGAATTGGAAACAGACACAAGCGGGATTAGCCATTGTATCATTTTCTTTAATGTGTAGGTCGTAATTAATAATACTTGCTGCATATAATACTTTCTATCAAGTAATACAGATTGAATTAACTTACCGGTGAAAGGATACTTTTGCATTATTTTCTGTCAAAACACCCACTCTATTAACACAACTAGGCACAGTACACGCCATTTTTTTATGTAAAGTCGTAAATTACACTCAAATCACACTAATATTCACAATGAAACGATATTTCAGACAAAATCGGCAGAAGCGTCTGTTAACCAGCTGGATAACAACCAAGATGGCGAGTTTCGGCTGGTGGAGCGCAGCGTTTAAAGACGGTCAAAAGAGGCTGTCGCTATCTCTTTCTATCACATAAAATAGTGTCATAACACTGTGTAGAGTAAAAGATAGGTGACTTTGTTCAGCTTAAATGTAATCCATCTAGTCTATTCTTTATCTGAGTTCTCCATAGACTTCCTTACTCTTAGCAAAAAATGCACTAGATCTAGTGCCGAAAGTCTAAGTGCCTAAGTTGGCAACATTGCACGGCACCATAGGGTAGGCACCAGAGAGTACCACAAAGCAGAGTATGTCATGTCATGGTATATCCTTAAACCGTCACTGTCAAAATTATTTTTTTAGGGTTCCGTAGCCAATGGCAAAAAATGGAACCCTTATGGATTCGTCGTGTTGTGTCTGTCTGTCCGTCCTTATTTCACGCACGGCCATTTTTTTCCGAAACTTTATGAACTATACTGTTAAAACTTGGTAAGTAGATGTATTATGTGAACCGCATTAAGATTTTTATACAAAAATGAAAAAAATAGCAATAAATTTTAGGCGTTCCTCAAACTTAAAACTGAAAATCGTATTTTTTTTTCAATAAACCCGGACATGTGGGTTATCTATGGATAGGTCTTCAAAAATTATATGGAGGTTTCTAAATGTTTTTTTCTAAACTGAATAGTTTGCGCGAGACCGAGAGACATATCTAACCAAAGTGGTATAATATTCCGTGGGTATAATCTCAGAACAATAACTAAAGCATAGAAACCGTGTTAAAATAACAACAAAATACAATATTCTACACTGTTTTTACTTATGGCATTGTTAAAGCATCAGTAAGAGATGCATACACAATGCCATTTGCGTAAATGTGCAGGTTGTCCTGGGGTACTGATGTGATCAGGGTTGTACTATATCGATGAAATATATTTATCGACTAAATGTTTCGTCCTAAGAAAGTCATAAATGCACTCTACTCTGATTGTATCGATTCGTTAAATGAGTACGATTCATAAAAAAAAACAACTAGTTGCACTCCAGGAGTGCCGGCAGAAGTGAAAACTCGCCTTTGCGGCATACTCAGGTCACGTGTCCTTCTTACGAATTTTCGATCAGTTCACGTGTCCTAACGCGAGTTTTCTGTTTTAGCCATCCCAAAAAGTGCACAAAGCCGCTAAAGAGGCTTTTACTTCAAAAGTTACGTCAAGATACACCTATATAACTCCTAATCGCATGGCGCCGCTTGGCTTCATCTGATAAATGGGTAAAAAAAAAAAAACATACATTACCCACCGCGCGTCTACTGTCTACTGCTGGTCATTAGGCCTTACCCAGTATTGGTCGAACGGCAGAATACCTAATATGATGTCAATCATATTTTCGATTATTTCGAAATTCAAACAGTGCCTACTTACCTACCTTACCTATTACCAATGAATGCGCAAAAAACCCAATGCATTCGATTTACAGTCCCCAATGTGAGGCAATTAAACGTTGACATACTAGTTGAAGGTAAAATACTAGACTTTGTAATTGATACCACCTTCTTAGGAATCACAATAGACTCTAAATTGCAATGGGGCGCTCATGTATCAAAAGGTAATATAAGGTCAGATATATTTTTCACTTGATCAATAGGCCATTCGGCATATTCCAAAACCATCTAAAGCTTTTCCTAGCTAGCTTTGAGGAACAGTCAGTAAAGGAAACATAATCAGGTAGGTAAAGAGAAACACATAATTTGAAGTCATCATCATCATCATCAGGTCTTTTTTAGTCTCTACTACAGGAGCACGACCCTCTCTGTACTACTGTAGTATGGCCCTAATTTGAAGTAATATTTTTTATTTATAAAACTTTTACACTAGGATAAAAAGTGCCAGTGTGTTATTTGTGAAAAATTCACAGTGTTGGTAATAGAAAAACAAGAGGTGAAGAAAAACAAGAGATTACTTTACCCACTTTCATTACTGTCCAAAATAAAATATTTTTTTCATAATTTTAAATATAAATAATAAAACCGTTTCCGTAAACTTTATTATTACCATTGATTTATAATTCGGCAAATATAAATGTAGGTAAAGCATCGTGTTTCAATCGCTTCCATTTAATTTTATATTCGAAATTAATGTATCGGCACGGCAGTAAAATATTTTGAACAAATTCGAGTATGTATGACATTTTATGTCCAATATGTCGCTTGAAAGTTGCTCGGATCCACACCTTTCTAATTTCCTTTTACTTCAGGGAGCTGCAATAAAATTTCAACAATAATATTCTTCATATTAGTAAAAATCGATTATTTTTAGGGTTCCGTACCCAAAGGATAAAAACAGGACCCTACTAATATGACTCCGATGTCCATCTGTCTGTCACCAGGCTGTATCTCATGAACCGTGATAGTGAGACATTTGAAATATTACAAACAAAAATTTTTGGCGTTTTTATACCATACGCCCACGGCTCCGCTCGCGTTAATGTCTATCCCCGATAACAGTACCTTATTCTGAGATGTAAGATATGTCTATGTTCTTTTCCATACTCCAGAGATCGTGCAATGGTGATGATGATGATGCAAAATTTCATGATGATCGGTTCAGAAGTTACGGCGTGGAAGCGTAACAAACAAACTCACTTTCACATTTATAATATTATATGTAAGGATGGTACGGAACCCTAAAAGCGCGAGTCCGACTCACATTTAGCTGGTTGTTTAATTACCATGATGGTTCAATTTGTTACATTACTATTGCATGGCTCAACACTAACAAAAATATCCCTGATAGCAAGACCGTCATAAAAAATATCGATATACTCGTAGATACGTGATTTTACCACATCACTAGGAAAAAAACTAACCTAATTTGAAATAAGGAAAAAACGATAATTTTAAGCAAAATACCTATAAAAGTTGTCATTTTTACAATACGTTATATAATTGACAATATTATCATTGTATTTTGAGGTATTTTTGGTTTTAATTATGCACTTTTAATTGAAAAACTTACCGAAGAAAATTATGTTTTACAGAATTTATTTCTGTTCGTCCTGAATGGGATTTACATCGCTCCATTGCACAAGACATTGTTTAGTATAATGGTCATTTGATAACGCACCAACCCAACACCGGTTAATACTTTTTTCCGTGAGAATTTTAGCACAATCCTATATTTAATTTGCAGACATCACAATTCCGCCGCAATGTTTTTCTCGATATATAACCCGATCAAGTCGGCAAGGTGCTAATGTGACAGACGTTGAACTTTAATAAGTTATTTTGAATTTAGTCGGATTTAATGGAGTCCAATGGAGTCCATTGACATTTCAAGTCGGGACAACCATAAAAATAATAGAAACTGACTGAAGTTTTTGTCTCATTCTGTCATAAGCGAAAGCTCATAAGAAAAATACCGTGTCAACTATCTGTTTTCAGTTTCTATTTTTATGCGGCTTCTATGTATATTATTCTTCTGAGGGTATAATGCCCCCACCTGTAATAAAACAAAAAAAAATATGTACATTACCATGCAAACGAGATCTGTAGTTTTTTTTAATACGTCATAAATACTAAACCGCATTCTACATTTCATTCAATCAAGTCAAATATAAAAAAAAATAAAAACATTTAATTTAACATGTTACTTGCTGCTACAGAACCCTTTATGGGCGAGTCCGACTCGCACTTGGCTGCTTTTTTATTATTTCTGTCTATATAATATTTATATATGACGAAAATTTTTTTTTTTATATCTATGATCTATCCTGTCTATCACGCACGCGTGCTCACGCTACACTAGCGCCTCTAGTGCTCAGTGGGAAATTGACATGCGATAGCCCTCAAATTCAATGAATGTTGTTCCAACCTCAGAAGAATAATATACATAGAAGCCGCATAAAAATAGAAACTGAAAACAGATAGTTGACACTGTATTTTTCTTATGAGCTTTCGCTTATGACAGAATGAGACAAAAACTTCAGTCAGTTTCTATTATTTTCATGGTTGTCCCGACTTGAAATGTCAATGGACTCCATTGGACTCCAATTAAATCCGACTAAATTCAAAATAACTTATTACAGTTCAACGTCTGTAATATTAGCATCTTGCCGATTTGATCGGGTTATATATCGACAAAAACATTGCGGCGGAATTGTGATGTCTGCAAATTAAATATAGGATTGTGCTAAAATTCTCACGGAAAAAAGTATTAACCGGTGTTGGGTTGGTGCGTTATCAAATGACCATTATACTAAACAATGTCTTGTGCAATGGAGCGATGTAAATCCCATTCAGGACGAAAAGAAATAAATTCTGTAAAACATAATTTTCTTCGGTAAGTTTTTCAGTTAAAAGTGCATAATTAAAACCCAAAATACCTCAAAATACAACAATAATATTGTCAATTATATAACGTATTGTATAAATGACAACTTTTATAGGTATTTTGCTTAAAATTATCGTTTTTTCCTTATTTCAAATTAGGTTAGTTTTTTTTGCTAGTGATGTGGTAAAATCACGTATCTACGAGTATATCGATATTTTTTATGACGGTCTTGCTATCAGGGATATTTTTGTTAGTGTTGAGCCATACAATAGTAATGTAACAAATTGAACCATCATGGTAATTAAACAACCAGCAAAGTGTGAGTCGGACTCGCGCACGAAGGGTTCCGTACCATCCTTACATATAATATTATAAATGTGAAAGTGAGTTTGTTTGTTACGCTTCCACGCCGTAACTTCTGAACCGATCATCATGAAATTTTGCATCATCATCATCACCATTGCACGATCTCTGGAGTACGGAAAAGAACATAGACATAAATTACATCTCAGAATAAGGTACTGTTATCGGGGATAGACATTAACGCGAGCGGAGCCGTGGGCGTAAGCTATAAAAACGCCCGAAATTTTTGTTTGTAATATTTCAACTGTCTCACTATCACGGTTCATGAGATACAGCCTGGTGACAGACAGATGGATATCGGAGTCATATTAGTAGGGTCCTGTTTTTATCCTTTGGGTACGGAACCCTAAAAAGAATCGATTTTTACTAATATGAAGAATATTATTGTTGAAATTTTATTGCAGCTCCCTGAAGTAAAAGGATAAAAAGGTGTGGGTCCGAGGAACTTTCAAGCGACATATTGGACATAAAATGTCATACATACTCGAATTTGTTCAAAATATTTTACTGCCGTGCCGATACATTAATTTCGAATATAAAATTAAATGGAAGCGATTTTCTTTACCAACATTTATATTTGCCGAATTATAAATCAATGGTAATAAGAAAGTTTACGGAAACGGTTTTATTATTTATATTTAAAATTATGAAAAACATTTTATTTTGGACAGTAATGAAAGTGGGTAAAGTAATCTCTTGTTTTTCTTCACCTCTTGTTTTTCTATTACCAACACTGAATTTTTCACAAATAACACACTGGCACTTTTTTACCCTAGTGTAAAAGTTTTATAAAATAAAAAATATCACTTCGAATTATGTGTTTCTCTTTACCTACCTGATTATGTTTCCTTTACTGACTGTTCCTCAAAGCTAGCTGGGAAAAGCTTTAGATGGTTTTGGAATATGCTGAATGGCCCATTGATCAAGTGAAAAATATATCTGACCTTATATTACCTTTTGATACATGAGCGCCCCATTGCAATTTAGAGTCTATTGTGATTCCTAAGAAGGTGGTATCATTTACAAAGTCTATTTTACCTTCAACTAGTATGTCAACGTTGGACTGCCTCACATTGGGGACTGTAAATCGAATGCATTGGGTTTTTTGCGCATTCATAGGTAATAGGTAAGGTAGGTAAGTAGGCACTGTTTGAATTTCGAAATAATCGAAAATATGATTAACATCATATTAGGTATTCTGCCGTTCGACCAATACTGGGTAAGGCCTAATGACCAGCAGTAGACAGTAGACGCGCGGTGGGTAATGTATGGATTTTTTTTTTACCTATTTATCAGATGAAGCCAAGCGGCGCCATGCGATTAGGAGTTATTTAGGTGTATCTTGACGTAACTTTTAAAGTAAAAGCCTCTTTAGCGGCTTTGTGCACTTTTTGGGATGGGTAAAATAGAAAACTCGCGTCAGGACACGTGAATTGATCGAAAATTCGTAAGAAGGACACGGACCTGAGTATGCCGCAAAGGCGAGTTTTCACTTCTGCCGGCACTCCTGGAGTGCAACTAGTTGTTTTTTTTTTATGAATCGTACTCATTTAACGAATCGATACAATCAGAGTAGAGTACATTTATGACTTTCTTAGGACGAAACATTTAGTCGATAAATATATTTCATCGATATAGTACAACCCTGATCACATCAGTACCCCAGGACAACCTGCACATTTACGCAAATGGCATTGTATATGCATCTCTTTCTGATGCTTTAACAATGCCATAAGTAAAAACAGTGTAGAATATTGTATTTTGTTGTTATTTTAACACGGTTTCTATGCTTTAGTTATTGTTCTGAGGTTCCAACATAAGCGCCTATTAGACTACGCGTTATTCAGCACACGGTATTCAGTCTGTCTTCGAGTCTAATTAGACCGCTCGCTATTACACTAGACTGAAAAACGCGGGCTTGCTCATTCGCACGCAAGACGTCGACGTTGGCGGTTGTAATGGCACCTGCAATTTCTAAGCCCAAAAAATTTGCCGTAGCAAAAATACATGTTTCTTTTGTAATTATTTATTCAAATAACCTTGATGATTTATTTTGTCATAAACATGGCATCTCATGGTACAACTCTAGCATGCAATCATGCTTAATAATAATTTTCTACCGATTTAAAAAAAAAAGGAGAGGTTAATATCAATTTGGTTGTATTTATTTTAATTTTTGTTACCTCAGAACTCCGTCATTTTTTAACCAATTTTTAAAACTGTTATTTGTTCTTTTTTTTAAAGAGTACCTATGCTTAAAATTTGGTCCCATTAAATTTCTTCATAATCGTTTCATATGAAAGATTATTTTTCTTTACTTCGCGCCATTATTGTAAAGGTAACGCAAACAAGACAAGACACACTTAATATGAATAAAATATACGTGGCGCACGCGCACGTCTGCTCCCTTGGGATGCGAGCGCAGACTGAACGGTCTAACGCTTATTACACTACTCGATATTCAGACTCTAAGCCAGTTAGCCTCGCCGAGCCCGATCTTGCTGACTGAATTCAGAGTAAGACGGTCTAACTCTTAATACACTACGCTAGTTAGACTTAGTCTGACTGAATACCGTGTGGTGTAATAGACGCATTACGAATAAAGTAGGTTCCAACATTATATTATCTCTATGGTTCCAACCATACTATGCTATAGCTTCATGATTCCAACCACAAACTACTAAGAGATACTATTCCAACCACCTAGAGTGCTATTTTTGAAATGCCGCCGTACGTAAATGAGCGTCACACTTTCAAAAACAGTAACACGGAGCAAAACATAAAAAAAAAATTACACTGTCAATGTCAAGTTATATCACAAAAGTTATATGTCAACGTATTCGATAGGTTAGAACTAAAAGGATAAATTCGTTTGGATTTCTAATTTGTGATAAAGTTTTTGATAGGTACCGAAAAATAAATGAGAATAATCAGTCGATAAAGGTAATTTGGGCATAGAAATTAGGTGTTCTGTTCGATATATTATCTACAAAAGGACTTGGTGAGCTTGGTGTAATTCATTTTAATCGACTTCATATTTTTAGATTGTTTACAACGAAACCATAAATATTTGTTGTAGGTGAAACCGCTTCTTCAGAACAGGGTAATGTCTACTTCAAGCAATATTTCACAGTCAGTCTCTGAACCAGAAACACCACAGGTAAGTATTATAAATAACTATCTCGTCTTTTCCCTTGCGTGGTAGACAGAGTCCAGCCGGCCTACTCGCTAACGTTTGGCAACTACGGTGTACAACGTTTTGATGGTCACTTCAACATCCATTAAGGGTTATGTATCCTAAATTAAATAGAATAAGTCAATTACCTATACGAAAGCCGCAATGTATTTTGAAGTGACGATCAAAACATTGTTAGTGTTATTATGAAAAAACTGTAAAACCCAGGTTTAAACCGGGTCTACCTTAGTCCGGACTAGCGATGGATCAACCTAGGTTTAGCAAATTAAACTTTGTTTCATTACAAAAAGTGGACTAAGTCAAGACTAACTCAGGCCTGAGACGATCTCTGGATGATCTAACGGAAGCAGGATTCATTCAATCATTCGTTCAGTATGCTACTACTACGTTCCGATCTTCACTAATATTAGAATAAATAATAAAATTTATTGTTTGAAACTAGTATAAAACTAAAAATATTAAAATTGAAATGGAGAAAGATGTTTATTAAATCTGAAACGGAACGCGTGTGCGCACGCAACAAATTGAATTTGTTCTAAAGTAACCTCAAAGTTTGTTTACAAATATGATTGTAAAAAATATATTTTTATTTACTGAATTTAATAAATTAATGGTGCAGTGTGTCGAAAGTAATTGTTTTAAAGTTGCTGTGAGATAAAATTTATGTAAATAAAGCAAAAGTGAATATGGTGTAAAAATTTGTTGATATTTGTACAAACTATTATTTCCTAATATGAAATTAAGGTTCCTAAAAGTCATTGTTTTGCGGCAGGTGTGAAATATAAATGATGACAAAAGCGTTGAAAATAATCTTATTAAATGTTTTGATATGATAAAATGCAAAAAATTAAAATATTTTTTCATAATTATATGTGTTGGTTTTATTCATTTCTTCGCATTTTTCAGGTTTTTGCTCATTGCAAATAGGGTAATAGGATTTGTCATAGATTTTAGCATCAAAGCATTTTTTTTGGTGAAAAGTGACCTATTTGTTGGTAACAAAATAAGTTAGTACTAGAATTAAACTAGGGAATTGTAGGTTTATCTTTAGACCTAGGATCATCTATGGCTTAAACGATAAACCTCGTTTTATAATACAATTTTCCTTAGTACTGGACTTGGACCCCGGCTTAAACCTGGTACTAACTTTAGTCCTTGTTTTATAATAACACTGAATAGGTACATTTAATATATTGCTCACGCAACAGAAGAAATTATTAGAATTCTAGCAAATATCCCACAACAAGATAGCTGTAAACCATATTTTCAAAATTATAAGATACTTACTGTTTCCAGTATGTATATATTAGAAATCTGCAAGTTTGTACGAAGATACCCAGAATTCTACACGAAACGAAGTGATGTAAAAACTAAGTATGCGCCGCGTGATAAAACCAACTTAATGCTGCCGGCTATGCGTCTGAACTTAAATGCGTCAAGTACCTATGTCATGTCTATAAAGATATACAACAAGCTACCAAAACAAATAAAAGAGGAAAATAACAATAATATTTTTTACTTGAAATTAAAGGATTTTCTCATAAATAAAGCCTATTATAATATGAATGAATTCCTTGATGACAAAGTATAATCTTATAATAATATAGTTCTATAATAAAATTTAAATCAATAACACTATTGACATTTTATATACAAAAACTAATTGAAATAATAATTTAAATTCTACTAATTCTATAATGAAACTATTGTCATCATCCTTAATTTTGGGTTAAAAGCTTAAAACTGTAAATAAAATAATGAAACAATATAAAAAAAAATGTCAATCTAATCAAATTAATAATAATAACAAACACAATTCATAAAAATTAAATAAAAAGATAAATTTTGGTATATACATATATTTAAAAATATGGTCCTTATCCTTATATACTTACACAATAAAATAAAATAAAATAAAATCTTATCTTAAATTTAGTGATGTAGTACTTTTTACTAATTGTAATAAATAGTGGGTACTCCTATTAATCTATGTGCGTCCTCCTCTAATCTAATATTGCTGTGCCCGACAGGGTCCATATATGGTCTTACTTTGTAATTTGTCATCCTATGTCTATATGGTTTGCAATAATATTGAGTATTGAGTATTGAGGTAGTGATGGGTTGCTAACTGCATCGCCTACTATATGATTCCTCAGATTTTCGCCCATTTCCTCGATCGGCTTTTTTTTCAGTATGAATTGGTAGTGTTCCTCTATCACTGTGCTCCTCCTCCCCCTAACTATGTTTTTCTTAAATTGTAGGACATTTTTTACAATAAGACTCCAGTAAATTTTGTTTTGACACTTGTTAAGTAGCTTTTAAAATCCATGTAGGTTTACTTCAGATTTGTTAAGGGTACACCAGTTAAATTCTGTATGAGAATACAATAAAATATATAAAGTGAGTACATATTAGTGTCCTTTTACTGGCCATATGCAAATAACTATTCATTTTCTTTTAGAGCACCAATCAGAGTCGAATCCAGAACTTTGACCAGTCATTGAACCATGCGGAACTTGGTCACAGCATTGAACAGTCCTTGAAGAGCGCCCAGAAAGAGATGCACCAAAAGAGAATCCAGTTCCTCAGGAAAGAATTAGATTATTTGAAAACAACAGAGTGGCAATTCGAGTTTGACAAGGGATTTGTTCAATAAATTGTTTCAATATGTTTTCCTATATATTCTCTTTGTTTAAAAATGTTTTTGCTAAGAATGTAGAAGATGATGAGATTAAGGACGAGTTTCTTGCTGAACAGATACTAAATTTAGAAGCAACACAGTTTCCCAATTATGATGCAGGTCCTCAAGAACCGGAAATACCCAGAGATTCTATATGTTTTCAAAAGACAGGTTAGTGTTATTAAATATATGTTTCATCTAGATATCACTAGTTACAATCAAATACTTAATGAGTATGAACAGTATTTGATTGTAGCCCATTATGAGGGTCACTCGAGATTGAAAAGTCAAAAGTCTATTCAAAATTGCACTTATGTGTCTGCTTTTGATCATCATATTTTTGATTTTAATGATACTTACTTCATCTATACAACAACTGTCGCCTTTGTTTAAACATTCATCACCTAACCTATTACATAATTATTGCCGCTTCCTAAGACTACTGGGCATAAGAGTAAATTGGCCACTTTTATTTGTAACCACCACTGGACCCAGACTGTATTTAAACTATATATGAACTAGCTTTCGCCCGCGACGCCGCCCGCGTCAATGTCGATCCCTCGGGAATAGTACTTTTTCCCGGGATGAAAGGTAGCCTATGTCCTTCTCCGTACTCCAGAGAACTTGTATGCAAAATTTCATGATGATCGGTTTAGTAGTTACGGCGTGAAAGCGTAACAAACAAACAAACAAATAAACTCACTTTCGCATTTATAATATTAGTTAGGATTACTTCTGGACAAAGCACATACTCAGGTAATTTCAACTCTGTTTGGAGGTTCTCTTTAGGATGCACTACTACAATTCTCATCCAGGTGGAGTCTCGGGGTATGACAAGTCAGTAATTCATGCTGTAGGTAGTGTGGTTTGGCAAAGCCTCCTGCTCCAACCAACACTCTTTCCAGAATTCCAGATACATCAAATGAAATTCAAACTGTTGGAAACTTGTTTTAAACAAGGTTGATTTTTATGGTAGTGTTGTTGTATCTTTAAATTTTGCCTATATAGATAAATATAATCTGAACACAAACACATGCAAGTTTTGTCAGTGGGTTAGGCGCCTATTAAACCATCATGAATTTAGGATTAGATGGGGGATTATTTTTTTAGGATGCGATTCAGGATGGTATAATACCCCCTTTATAGTTACCTAATTTTTTACAGGAATAATAACATTTGTTGAGGAAAATCAGTATGTCCTAATCAATGGCCAACTTTATTATGATGTGTCATCTTGTCCCATCAACCTGAAAATAAAGGACAAAGTTCTTTATCTGTGTTATAAAGATCTTAATGATTCTGTAGTTGTTGTACGGATTTTGGAGAACCAGGGAATAACTTGGGAAGATGAAATTAAGCTAGAAACAGTAGGAGACAGCTTCGCAGTTATAGAACACACTTTGATTGGAGAGGTGGATTACAGGGAGGATAGACTGGTTCACATTAAGGATAATGACTTGAAGTTCAATTTGGATGATGTAGAAGGAACCTTGATTCCACTGAAAGGAGATTGGCTAGAGTTGAAATGTAAGGTGAAGTGGGATGAAAAAAAACCCACTGACATTTCAGCTGCACAGGTAAATTAATATATGTATTTATTCATCAATATCAATACATATAATGAACATCAATACTAATAATAAATCTGTAACGGTTGGTCATGGAGCAAGTTACTTTGTTTTTGAGATATCATGTTTAAATTCTATACAATATACTAAAACTAAATTTTCTTTTTTTTCTGTATGTTGCTCTATAACTCTTAAATGAATTAACTGCATTTTATGAATCTTGGTAGATAAACATTTAGACATACAGGACAGAGCATAGGCTACTTGTTTTCGTTTTTGTTTAGTTTAGAAACCATAACGTAGGTACGCGAATGGAGTCGCGGGTACAGCTAGTATTAGTTATATGTTTCTTTTGTTCTATGAAATTGCCTGCAACTGTGATATTCAACCTTTAAGCTCTTTGATGACAGTTGTTTGTAGTGTGCAGCTCAGGGAAGTTCAAAAATACTGCATATGTATTGTATCAGTCACTTATACATAATGGGCCTATGCATAAGGGGAGTAGCCAAGCCAGGCTAGTAAGTCAGTACTAATAGACAGACAGTCAATTGGTTTCATGTAAACGGAAACATTAAGCAAGGCCAATCATTTCCAAGCATAGTCAATATTTCAGGTTTTCAAAAGTCAAAAGGTTTTTTTTTACTAAGTTTTGAAGTAGGCATTTGTCTCCCATTTCACCTGATGGTAAGTGACGATGAAGACTAAGTGAGGGGTTCAGGTGAGATGGGAGAAAAATGCATACTTCAATACTTAGTAAAAAAAAATACGTCTGAGTAAAATTAGCGGGTTAACTTTTTGGAGTAGCAGTGGGCGGAGAGCATAGTGCGCAAAGCCAATCGCTGATGGAGCAGAAAGGCTCTTCAATGGTGACTACGTATCTTCAAGCGCAGCGTCTGACACCCACCGACCTGCCGGCTTATTTACTAACTTAGTGTACAACGTTTTGATAGTCATTTTAAAATACATTGCGGCTTTCGTATGACTGATAATTTTTATATGAGATATATAAAAAGTAATGTATTTTGAAGTGACTATCAAAACATTGTACACTAAGTTAGCAAATAGGCCGGCTAGAGTATTATTTTTGAAACTTTAACCACTCGTCTTTGAGCAATTTTTGTATGGAAAAATCGCTTGTTTACGAATGGCGAAATTTAAAAAATAGCACTCCCTACTCGCTAACTTTTGAAAATTACGGTTTGCAACGTTTTGATGAGTATGTACATCAACGTCCATTACAGTTTATATAATCTTACTATCTGTACCCGCGACTCCGTTCGCGCTAAAAAAGTAAGGAGCCAGCCTATTCTGTGTCCTGTACATGTAAATGTTATCTATCAAGTTTCATAAAATTGTGTCGATTTTTTTTATTTTCTTTCTATAGAATTTGTCTAGCTTATGGGAGCCAGCCCTTAAAATATTTGCCCTTAATTTAAATTGACCTTATATACAGATTTTCTGCTGTTTGTTACAGGTGTTGCAAGTTATATCTTTCAAACCTTTGAGAACGAAGATAAAGAATGCCACCATATCTGACTGGACTGGCGAATCTGGCATCTGTGATCGACAGATTTACTTTGACAAGCATTCTCTACAAAATGGGGCAGTTCCAACAGTTGGTACTAAGGTATGATGTCATATAGTTTTACGAGTATCTTACAATTTATGAAGTAGAGCGGGATTTATTTGAAGTAAATCGCGCATCTGTTTATGTGTTACAGTGTACGTGAGATTTAAAGCTATTTTACTTATGCTTTGGTTTACAACATTGCGGTGCCACACTCCGAGACCTATAAACGTAGGCGAGAAACCCTTACAAGTTGTAAGGGTTTCTCGCCTATAGTATTTTTATATAGGTATATCCTGCTCGGAGTGCGGCACCGCAATGGTAGAAACCAAGGCATTAGTAAGCATAAAATAAAAACTGGCCAAGTGTGAGTCGCATTAGCAAACACACTAAGATGTTTTACTACAAAAAACATGTATCTTGCATGGGGACTCTGATGTATAAGGACGCTTAAAACCTCATCCAATCGACGTTTTCTATGAGAATAACTCTACGAATAATAATTCTCTAGAAATATAACTCTCATACATTTACTGCTTCGATTCAGAATACATCTACGCAAACAAACTAACAGTTATTGCATCCAGGGGTTGGAATACCGTTAAAATTCATTACCGGTACCTCTATGAAACGACAGTACCGGTACATTTGGTAACGGTAATCAGGGGTTGGAATAACGTTAAAAATCAAGTACCGGTACCTCCATAATACGACGGTACCCGTTATTGGATTGGTACCGGTACCTCAATAAAACGACGGTACCGGTATTTGGATTGGTATCAGTAAGTTTAATAACGTTAATAACAGGAGTATCTGTAAAATTTGGTACTAAATACCGGTATACAGTACCGGTACTTAGTACCGCTCTGAGTATCGGGAATTATCATTTTTAGTAGTTAATGCGTGCCGTTGCCGTGTTGTGCATGTGCGGCGTGACGCGGGGGCCGGCAATGGGGCGGCACTTTTACAGTCGAGCGAGTACGGTGCGCGAGCGAGTAAAATTAACGCAATTTTTAACTATATTATTATCGTTATTTTTCTAGATGATTACCGTTAAAATTTTAACAGAATAGTAATACCGGTACTTATATTGTGAATTTGGTACCGGTAACAAGCCATGATTGCAATGAACACCTACACTCTGTCATAGACAAGCTGCATGCGATTGGTAGCGACAAAACGTTTGTTTTCTTTTTATTACACGCGTGGAAACAAACTGTAATTTTAATTATATTTACTGCCTTTGTCAACTTGAACGTGTAGACATAAAAACTTTACGTGTATATAAAGAAAGCGGCCAAGTGCGAGTCGGACTCGCCCATAAAGGGTTCCGTAGCTGCAAGTAACATAATATAAAAGTTATTGTTATATTTGAGTTGATTGAATGAAAGGTAAATTGCGGTTTACGATTTATGACGTATTAAAAAAACTACTTACATCTAGTAAGTCTCGTTCAAACCAATTTTCGCTGGAAGTTTGCATGGTAATTTACATCATATATTTTTTTTAGTTTTATCATTCTCCTATTGTAGAAGGTACAGGGGGTGTTAGAAGTTATAGGGCTACCACTTTGGAACTGTCTCTTGCTCAAACTATTCAGTTTAGAAAAAAATATATTAGAAATCTCAATATCATTTTTTAAGACTTATCCATAGATAACGCAAACGTATGGTTTTGATGAAAAAAAAATTGAGTTTCAGTTCCATGTATAACCGCCACCGACAAAAATTATTGTTTTTTTTTTGAAAATCTTAATGCGGTTCACAGAAAAATAATCTTACTTACCGTGTTTCAACAGTATAGCTCTTTTAGTTTCGGAAAAAGTGGCTGTGACATACGGACGGACAGAGAGACATGACCAATCCATAAGGGTTGCGTTTTTGCCATTTGGCTACGGAACCCTAAAAAGGGAGGTGTTGAAGGCGAAAAATCGATATAGCTGGGTTCCATTTCTGGGAAAATACGTTTTTAGGGTTCCTTTCCTAGGGTTACATTATCTAACTTCTTCATGTGGGGTCGGCACAGTATGTCAGTTCTCTTCATTTTGTTCTGTCAGTTACAGACTGTCATTTACCATGGCCTTTGTTACTTCTTTCTTGACCATACTCTCCTTGACACTAGGGTTCCGTACCTCAAAAGGAAAAACGATACTCTTATAAGATTACTTTGTTGTCTGTCTGTCAAACCTTTTTCTCAGGAACGCGTTGAGGTATCAAGCTGAAATTCATATCGAATGCTCAGGTCTACTGTCCCTTGGGAGCTGTGAAAAAATCAAACTTCTAAGCCAATTAAAAGATACAGCTGTTTATGCCGCAAATTGTTGACATTCGCAAGGGAATCAAAACCTACTGGGTATACTTCCCGTGAACTCAGAATCCTGAAGTTTGGTACGAAGCAACGTCATAAAGCACAGATAAAGGAAAAATTGCGAAAAGCATACATTTTTGTTACATCATATAATAAAAATATTTTTAATAATTTTAAACTTATTAAGTACCTGTAGATAATGTTACGGAAACCTTCGTGCGCGAGATCGACTCTCACTCTCGGTTTCTCAGGTGTTAGTATCTTATCTTATCTTATCTTCGATGGGGCCGACTCAGAGTCGGTAGCCCGTCTAACCTTTGGGTTATTTTGTACTTACCCCATGCCTTACTCACCCGCACGGTTTATTCTGAAGAAGGACTGCATGAGCTTCAGAACATCGCCCAGTGCGTAGTGCCTGTAGTCCTCTAGCTCAGGATAAGGTGATCCTAAGAGGTCCAAACGCTTACCAGCTAACGAGTCACAGATACACAAAATGTGTCTCATTGTCTCCTATGATTCCTCACATGCCCTACATAGTGGGCTTTCGACAATTTTTAGTTTAAAGAGATGACTGTTATTTTCAAAGTGTCCAGTCAGGGCTCCCACTAGAACTCTTGTCTGTTTCCTGCTGTATTTGCAGATCATTTTGTGCCACCTGGCGCTGTCCAAGCCAAGTGTTTCCTTCGAGTGTATATGTCCACTCATATTTCTCCATTCAGCTTGGTGTCTACTGTCGACATACGCATTGATTGCAGTAGTTACCACGCTATAGGATAGGCCTACGAAGGGTTAGGGTCCTACGAATGGCATACTCGATCCTTTCCTCGCCAGCTCATCGGCCCTCTCATTGCCCTCAACCCCAACGTGACCCGGTACCCAAACCAGCCTCAGTCTGTTGTGTCTACCCAGTTGGTTCAAGGCATTCACACCATCCAAGACCAATTTGGAATCGATTCTGTCAGAGTTAAGCGCAGTAAGAGTCGCCTGGCTGTCAGTTAGAATATAGATATTGTGATCTTTAAATCCTTGCTCTAAATTCATTTTAGCACAGACAGTTACCGCATATGTTTCTGATTGAAATACGGTAGCGGACTGACCCATGCTCTGGAACAGTTGTCTGTCCTCGGAGTAGATGCCCACTCCCGTTCCATGATTGTTTCCATCCTCCATTCCATCCTCAAGGTGGAATCCTATCTCCTCTTCTTTTTTCTATTTTCATTGACTCCCTTACTCATCTACTTTCAGCATCTCACCATTTGTATGCTGACGATCTTCAGCTATATCATTCTTGTAAGTGCGATGAAATTGACTCAACTATAGATCTCCTCAACAATGACCTGCGTCAAATAGCTGTTTGGTCTAAGGAATTCGGTATCCAGGTTAACCCTGATAAATGTCAAGCCATTATTGTAGGTAGCTCTGGACAACTACGTAAACTTGATCTTGACACTGTTTCTCCTGTTTTATTTGAAAATAGCGTGATACCCTACTGTTCAAGCGTAAGGGATCTGGGCCTTCACATTGATACCACTCTTAGTTGGTCAGTTCATATTTCAGAAGTGAGTCGAAAAGTCACTGGCATCTTGCGATCCCTCTATAGATTTAAGAACTTTCTCCCAATAAAAACTAAAATTTTACTTTCCCAAACCTTGATTCTTCCCTTAATAGACTACGCAGATGTTTGTTTTCCAGATTTAAATCAATCATTCGTCTTAAAGCTGGATAGATTAGCTAACAACTGCATCCGTTTCATCTATGGGTTGCGGAAATATGACCATGTTTCATCTTATCGTCATCAGCTTGGCTGGCTGCCTATCCCTTTACGTCGTGATGCTAGAATTCTTTTCATGCTTTTCACAATTCTTAATTACCGTTTCGCCCCTGATTATCTTAAATCCAAATTTCATCTTCTCAGTTCTACTCATTCTCTGTCTCTTCGTTCTTCTAATAGTCTTATCCTCGCTACCCCTTCACACCGAACTGGATTTATGTCCAACTCTTTCCAGGTACAGGCAATACGCCTTTGGAATGCTCTCCCCGAAAACATCAGAAGGTCTCCTAACAGGTACGCTTTCAAGGAAGCTGTACTTAAATTATTTCTGAAGAAGTCTCTTTCCTCTTCTTCCATTTCCCGTTGATCAGTTATCATCCTATATTTATTTATTTATATATATATTTACTTGTCTGTATTTATGTATGTGATATATATATATATATATATATATATATATATTTATGTATATATTTTTATTTGATAATTATGTCGTTTATGTATTTTATGTGTGTATTGATGTTTTACGTCACATTATTTGGCACTTTATCGCACCACCCACTTAACTTTCTTTTTGGTCCAAAGGTTTGGCTGGGAGAGAATGCCTTTAGGCATTAAGGCCTAAAGGCATTAAGTCCACCTTTTGTACATTTTTTTTTTAAAACTGTGCAATAAAGTTTAAATAAATAAATAAAATTGTTCTTTGATCCATCAGTATACCAGATTGAGCATTCGCGTTCAGAAGGATGAAATTCACCCTTCCATTCATCCCTTGTCGGGATATATATTTTATAGTTCTTCTTGAAGTTGTATACTGGGAGCAGCTTGTCGCTCCCCATGTTCAACATCCTATCGAGCTCCTGTGTTGTCTCAATTTGCGTATGCCTTGTCCTTGGTGCATGCCAGGTGTTAGTAAATTAAATGTCATTTCGGATACTTCAAGCTACACTAGCGCCTCTAACGGAAAATTTTCACACACGAAAATTTACACGCAATAATGATATAAAAAACCAAACATTAACTTTTATTTAAATTTGGTTTAAATGTTTAACTTTACGATTATTTATTACAGGTTATTGTCGAAGCAATCGAAAGTAACCAAGGTACATGTACATGGAGAGCTGTGAAATTGGTAGTACTTGAAACGGCATTACCTGATAAACGGGATAGTTCACTTCAAGACGCCGAAGACGACACTTCCAGCATAGAAATAGATAAACAGATTGAAGTCACAAAACCTATAAGCTTTGATAAAATCGATTTCCAACAAACATCTACTCTTCACATAAAAATAATGAATAAAAGCAATGAAATGTACGTTTTGAATAAATGGATTATGCTAAGTAGAAAACGCGATTCTCAAGTTAACATCGAACCATTTCTTAGCCGCCCGAGGAAGATTTTTCCACTCGAAAGCTTTACTCTGACAGTAACCTGCCATCCCAAGTTCTTAGGAAGTACTAAAGAATGTTTGATCTTACTGTTCCGAGGCTTTCAAGTCAAAAGAAATATTAATATCAACATTGTGAATAACAGTATGTCCAATGGTATTTCAAATGGTGCAGATTACAAAACAGTAGAAGAAAAACAAGCAATAATGAGAAATATACTTAATAAAAATGAAACTAAGTCGACGCTACCTGGGGTGAGGCCGGTGAAGCCCCCTGCGTTTGTGCCGGTGCGACTAGCCATGTTTCCCATACCAGATAAAGTTTGGTCTGCAGTCCTAGGTGATTCAGATCAAACTGTACACGGTTCCGATTTTCAAACCATTGTGGAGAGGATTGAAACATACTTACCATGCTTAATTCAAGATTTAAATATTAATAACTATATTGATAGGTGGCATACATTATTATTCATGGAAGAGATACAGGCGAATATCAATATGCGAGTTTATGATACACCTAAAGCTTTTTTGATGCGATGTCAGGAATATCTTTGTCTTGAGATTAAAGGTCTTGCAGAGAGAAGACCATCTCTTATAAAAGGAGATCGAGTTATAGTAAACGATATCTGGAATGAAACCGCTCCACAATATGAAGGTTATATACATGCCATCAAAAATGATATCGTCCTCATAAAGTTTAATCGACAATTTCACGAAACATACAACGGCAGCGACGTAGCTATTGAATTTCATTTCAATAGATCCGTGTACAGAAGAGCACATCAGGCAATAAATTTAGCTATTTCTAATTTAGGCCCTGAAGTCCTGTTTCCGCGTCGAATAACCACAAGCAGTGCTCAGCTATCACCAGAGCAAACTCAAAATATAAAATGGTTCAACAGTAGTTTGAATAATGGACAGAAATCTGCTATTACTAATATTTTACTGGGCGAGTGTCGTCCCTTACCCTATTGCATTTTTGGACCTCCTGGAACAGGGAAGACCATCACTGTGGTTGAGACTATCTTGAAAATATTAACCCTCATGCCAGACAGCCGAATATTAGTAGCGACCCCATCCAACAGCGCTGCGAATTTGTTGACGGAAAGACTTCTAAATTACAAAAACTTGTTCTCTGACTCCATTGTACGACTCATAGCAAATTATCTGGTAGATTCAGAAAACATTCCAGATATTATCAAACCATTCTGTGCTACCTTGGATATTGCTAAAGAGGAAAGTTCCAAACCTAGGCATGTAGTGCAAAATGGAATTCAACTAAACTGTCAAACTTCATTTATTGGGAGACATCGCGTGACCATCGGAACTTGTTATTGTATTGGGTCTTTAGCGCAGATGGGTTTGCCGAAGGGGCATTTCACACACATTATCGTTGACGAAGCGGGCCAAGCGACAGAACCAGAGATCATGATACCACTTACATTTTCCGATAAAGACAATGTGCAGATAATTCTTGCTGGCGATCCCATGCAACTAGGGCCAGTGATTATGTCTAGGTATTGCAAAGAATTTGGCATGGACGAATCTTTTCTCAGTAGACTGCTCGACACATTTCCCTATCAGAAAGACTATGCTGCATATGCCTCCGGGTACGATCCCCGATTGGTTACAAAGTTAAATGACAATTACAGGTCTTTAGATAAAGTTTTATCGTTGCCAAGTTCATTGTTTTACGATGGGTCTCTTATTGCTAAGATAGACACAAATCAGTATTGGGTAACAAAACTTCAAGAACAGTTGTCAGAAACTCTAGATATACCAATTGAGAAAACAAGTGGTATCCATGTATATGGTATCAGGGGCGAGAATCTCAGAGCAGAAGATAGTCCTTCTTGGTATAATCCACATGAAGCTACAATGATTTCTCTCACCGCCTGCAAATTATACAAAAATAATATAGCTGTTGATGACATTGGAATAATTACACCCTACGTGGCTCAGGTATTACACATTTTATTATTACCTTTTTCATATTTAAGGCTTTTACTGTTTGTTTTCTTTACAACCAAAAGTGTAAAGCACTTATTTGCATATTAGGGTTCCAGAAGAACGAACTGCCACAGCCGCAAAATAAATACTGCTTATGAATAGTTACTTATAGAATAACGATGAGTTTTTTCATAAACGTCTTTATTGTGAGAAGCTAATATTATGATTATTTATTGAAACTGTAATTTGCTTTCCAAGACAAACATATGAGCCCAACACATTGGGTTTCGGCTCCATAATATTGTACCATCATCTGACTTACAATAGTATACAACATTTCAACTCAATCGAATGCCAGGAACCCACATACAAACAGGGCAAGTTATAAGAAAGATGCTTATAAAATCCATGCTGGTCTGGGAGAAAAGAAAAACGAAGAATCTATCCGCACAGATCGTAAAACCCGATCAAGGGAATGGGCGAAAGTCGAGGAATCATGTTAGTGCACGATGCGTCAAAATCAAACCGTTAATTCAGAAAATAGACCTTTGCAGGCACGTCAAGTCATATTTTAAAGGATCTTATTTAGTAATATTTATATTATTAATTAATTAGCAAAAGCTACAGACGACTAGCAGCCAGCAACCCATTACTTTTTGATTCTGTTTTTCACCTATTGCCCACTTGTCATAATGACCAGGAATCTGTCTACCCCGCAAGGGAAAAGACATGATATGTATGTATTTTATAAAAATATGTATATTTACAGATAAAACACCTAAGACTGCTGTTCGAAGCAATGGGCCTGCCTCAACCAAAGATTGGGACTGTTGAAGAGTTCCAGGGACAAGAGAAGCCAATTATACTAATATCTACAGTGAGAGCTTCCGCGTCATACCTAGCCAGCGATCATAAGCATGTATTAGGATTTGTGAAGAACCCAAAAAGGGTGAATGTAGCTTTGACCAGAGCTCAAGTAGCTGTACTGCTTTTCTGCGATCCTCACTTGCTGTGTAAAGACAACCTGTGGCAAGAAGTCATCCAACAAGCTGTAAATGAAGATAAATACGTAGGTTGTAATTTGCCGTCTATGTTTGACAATAAGCCTATTAACGAGCCATGAAATGTGTTGATGATGTAATTAAGATATACTTATTGAATAAATGGTTTTCTACATATTCATATGACCTTTATTTTTTAGGGTTCCGTACCCAAAGGGTAAAAACGGGACCCTATTAATATCGCTCCGCTGTCCGTCTGTCACCTGCGTATCTCGTGAAACGTGATAGACAGTTGAAATTTTCACAGATGATGTATTTCTGTTGCCGCTACAAATACAAAAAAATAGAATAAAATAAATATTTAAGGAGCGTATTTATTTTGCTTCTTTTGCTCGATATTGATAACGGCAACAGGTAGACGCTTGAAATATTCACAGAATATTTAGTTATATATTCACTTTAAGAAAAATTAATAATAAAGGGGGGCTTTTTTTTTTGCCATTTTTATAGGTAACGGTATGGAACCTTTGGTGTGCGAGTCCGAATTGCACTTGGCTAGTTTTGAGTTTTTGTTTCTTTTGCTTTCATAACTAGTCCATTTCTAGAATACGCGAACGCTATCTATTGACAAATATGGAACTACGGTGTACAACGTTTTGATGGTAATTTTAACATCCATTACGGTTTATATGATAAACATCCATGACGGTTTATATAATAAATCGTAATGGATATTTTTTTTTTAAATCTATGTAATGGATGTTCAAATCATAGAGATAAGTTCAAATTACGTTACATAAAAAAGTGAGTCATACGAAAGCCGCAATGTATTTTACAAAACGTATATGTACAAATTCAAATCGTTTATATAATAAAGGTCATTTATTGTTATACATTTTCAACTGAGAATTGTTGACGTCAATAAATTACTTATGGCTTCGTTTAATGCCTTAGAAGAATAACTGTTCAGAGTTCAATGCCGCTGCCAAAGCGGAGTGCAGAAGAAGCGGCAACAAACTGCACAGCGCATTTTCTCCAATCGACGTCAACTTACAATTTAACTTATAAATTGTATTTTTGAAATGGTGTTTTAGAAAATAAAATATTGAAATAAAAAAAAATTACAAAATATTGGAATGTTATTGTTCTTATTCATAGTCGTACTTGACAAAAGTAAGCGAGCAGGAATAAGGAATGTTCTAGACTGTTCTAGAACTCTCTTGAACATGTCTGTTCTGTCTGCTCACGTCTTGCATCTTACTCACACGATATTGTATCCCGCTCACACACAGTTCTGCTGTCGGGACCGGAAGTATATGGCAATCTCTTGTGACTCATAAGACCGTATATACCTACTATATATGTATATACGGTCCCGTACGTTTCCCAATGGGAATGGACGGGACGATCGTTAATGCACTCCGATGCCTCTCCGTCTCCGAATAGCCAGAGGAATCCCACACTCCGCTACGGGACCCACTCACACTTGAGACCGGAACAGGTAGAGTATGAGTAACTCCGATTACTGGTGACCACCTTTCTAGCAACGTATCTTTTGGCTCTAAGGCATAAGATGAGAGTGCTGCTCTCCAAAAAGCTCAGATCGGCCCTTCAGACTATGCTTAAATAGACGAAATAGCGGCCCATTAGGTAATATGAGATGCTGCCTCTCCAAGCCTTGCGTACACAGGATACGCCCAAAGCCGTGGTCCAACCCTCCTGCGGGCCCTGTTGCCTCTACAAATTAATGGCATTCTGCTCTCGCCTCAATCGAACGGAACGGATATTCGACGTGTTGGAAGACAACTGACGTGTCAGTGTTGGGATTCCGTGATGAGAAAAACCCTGAACTTACCACATAACTTTTGATATTAGAAGTTGGAGATGCTAAGCTGCTTCCGAAAGAATAAGAAGATAAGAATAAGGTGTCAGTTTAGGTAATATTAGATATAATAGCGACTAAATCGGTGATTTTTCAACGGATTTCGAATTATTTCGGCCCATCGTGTAGGGCATGTAATATCGGACGGTTTTCAATTCCGATACTGATTTCCGATATTACAGTCTAATATCGAAATTCCGATGTTAATATCGGAATTATTGAAAGTGCTTATATTCTTTATTAACTACACATATTCGCCAAAGGTTTGATTGAGAACAATAAAAGAAGCAAAATTTTTGATAATTATCCTTTAATAATCATTTTATCGAAATGTTTTTATAATTAAAATGGAATAACTTTTTCGTTGAAAATAGGGTCTTACTACTGGAAAATTATTTCGCTCAAAATGAACAAAAGTCTTATAATTATATACTTTGGCATTTGTACTCGCATATCAGTTAAAATTTCTTATACTATATTAAAACAAAAAAACCGCAAATAAAATCTACAATTATTAGAAATAAAAACTAGTCTTGAAACTTCTTATGATTATTTAAAATTTTCAATAAAATCAACTTTAAACTTCTTTCTTATCTTATAAGATACACATTTTTAATAAAAATTAAAAAATTTTTTTGTAACAAATATTAGAAATAAATACTTGGCATAAAACTCTTATAAGTCATTTTGATTTTTTTATATTTCTAATTAAATCAACAGTTAAAGAATAACATTTTAAGAAATATTGACCATGTGAAAATTATCCAAGTAATATCAATAATTAATATTGTTCATAACAAATAAGCAGGGCAAAGTACCCTATTTTCATTGTTTACAGTCACGTTTTTCTTGATAATACGTTCTTAAAAATAGCAAAGCATCAAGCATTTTGTCTGATAGGAAACTTCGTATTTTGTTACAAAATAATTTTTTTGGAGGTTTACTACACAGAATGTTGTTAACGTTTGACAATTCATGCGATTACATCGTTTTAAAGCATAATATAGCAAATAATTTAATTACGATATTATGCGATATTAAATGACTCGGTATCGGAATTGTAATATCGGAATTAATCGTAAATATAGTCCGAGATTCCGATGTTATGATATTCCGAGATTCCGATATTCATGCCCTACCATCGTGCCAGTGCTATCCGCGCCTGCGCTACGCAGCTGACGGCCTGACGAATCTGACGATTCTTCGTCTTCCTCTTAAAGTTTTTTTGTAGGAAGCATCTGACCTATTATGATGAGCCTTTTGCATGAGGCTAGAGTAGCTGAGACCAAACTTATCCTTAGCCGATTGGCTACTTGATCAATAAGAAAACCCTGTCCGACCCTTGGAGGGGCGATTTTTTTGAGTTCCCAGCATTCCCATAGGAAAAGTTGTACATATCGACGGGCTGAATCACCCCTTCAAGGGTCGGACAGGGTTTTCTTAATATATTGTATGTTAAAGAATATCCTACCAAAGTCGTTAACATTTTCACTAATAAAAATAAGTGAGATTGGAATCCACTAGATTTAGTGGAAGTTCTTTCGAATAGAATACTTTTCTCGGATGATGCAGTCGCCCCTAACAGCCCTGACACCCTTTCCGCCTTACTTGATAAACATCCACCTTCAGCTGAGGATTTGAACTTTCCAGAAGCCCCAAGTAACCCCAATATGGCCCTACAAGTCACAGAAGAAGAGGTGTACAGGGCTGTGATGTCTTTCAAAAGCGGATCTGCCGGCGGTTTAGATGGATTGTCTCCGCAACATCTTAAAGATCTTTTAGGCGGTGACAGTGCTACTGGTGGATCCCTTTTGAGGGACCTCACGGCCCTTATTAACTTTATGCTAATGGGTCGGGTCAATGAAAATGTCATTGGGGTTCTATATGGGGCCAATTTGTGCGCACTTAAAAAGAAAGACGGCGGAATCAGGCCGATTGCTGTTGGCTTCTGTTATCGTCGGCTTGCGGCCAAAATTTGCTGTAAAGCAGTCGCTGCCACCCTTGGGGACTACTTCCAACCAATTCAGTTAGGTTTTGGTTCCAAGGGTGGTTGTGAAGCCGCCGTCCATTCTCTGCGTACCTATATCAGCCTCCAGAAAGGGGAAGTTCTTCTGAAGGTGGATATCAAAAACGCTTTCAATTCGGTAAAAAGGGGTACCATGCTGACACAAGTAAAAGACAAAGTTCCTTCATTATATAACTTTCTTTGGCAATGTTACAGTCAAAATTCCAAATTGATCTACCAAAACAACGTTTTATCTTCAGAGGTAGGGTGTCAGCAGGGCGATCCCTTAGGTCCGGTTATTTTCAGTCTTGCCATACATCCTATCATTCAGAAACTTAATTCTAAATTTAACACATGGTTCTTAGATGATGGGAGTTTAGGCGACACATCGAGCAAAGTATTTAATGATTTGGACCTTCTAAAAAGTGAACTAGAAAATATTGGACTCATGCTAAATTTTGGTAAGTGTGACCTTTTTATTGACGAGAACATGCCGTTATTAGAAAAAATTCAAACTATTGCCCGTTTTAATAGCCTAGCTCCCAATATTCAAATAGTTGATAAAACCTCACTTCGTCTCCTAGGTTCCCCAATCTTCGAGGAATCATTTCCAAATTTTATCGATGAAAAAATGTATAAGTTCCAATCCGCTTCCGACCGTCTTTCTAACCTTCATACCCATTTTGCTTTCACTATTCTAAAACATTGCCTTTTTGTCCCAAATTTTACGTATAATTTACGGTGTAGTCCTTTCTGGAAATACCCGGACCTCCTGTATAAATTAGACAATGTCGTAAAAGACTCATTATCATCTATTTTAAATATTGATTTTAACCATCATCATATTTGGAAACAGGCCTCCTTGCCTATTAGGTTGGGAGGCCTAGGAATTCGCAAAATTTCTAGTATTGCCTTACCTGCCTTCTTGTCCTCCGCTCATAGCGTTCAAAACTTATTCAAAAAAATATTAAATACATCTCAAAATGAAATCACTGGCTTGGCGGAGGCCAAAATCACATGGTCAGAGTCATCTCAAAATTCAAAATTTCCGGACCATCCTGCTTCACAGAGGCAATGGGATGAGCCGCTTTGCCGACTTGTTCAGAGTAGCTTAATTGAATCTTCTGCTAGCAACTCTGTAGAGCGAGCTCGTCTCCTTGCTTCTGCTGAATGGGAGTCAGGTTTATGGCTACGGGCACTACCGTCTTTTAACTTGGGCACTTTTTTGGATGACGGCACCTTCCGTATAGCGACCAGCCTACGTTTAGGCGCTGCTACTAATGTCCCGCATCGTTGCCCTTGCGGTAATACCGTCGACCGCCTGGGCCATCATGGTCTCTCCTGCTCCAGGAGCGCAGGCCGTATTGCACGCCATGCCAACCTTAACAACATCATTCACCGTGCTCTTGTCGCGATTCAGGTGCCATCCATTCTGGAACCTAATGGTCTGGCCCGGAATGACGGCAAGAGACCGGATGGGATGACACTTGTGCCCTGGAGGCTGGGACGACCGTTAGTGTGGGACGCAACTTGCGTCGACACTGTCGCATCTTCTCACCTTCACGGCACGAGTTCCAAGGCTGGTGAGGCTGCAGCGGCCGCCGAGTCCCTCAAGCGGCGCAAATATGCATGCCTAGGCGATGGCTACATATTTGAACCGTTTGGTGTGGAAACTTTGGGGCCGTGGGGGCCTTCAGCTCACGAAATGTTTAAATTTGTGAGCAAAAGACTGGTAGAGGTGTCCAATGACCAAAGGGCTGGCAATTTCTTTGCACAAAGAATAAGCATTGCCATACAACGTGGCAATGCTGCCAGCCTTTTGGGCACACTTCCTCAGGGCAATGATTTGCGAGACATTTTTTATCTTTAAATTTTTACTTTTAGGTTTGGTTTCTCTTTATAGTTTTCTCTTTTTTGTATAGTTAGGGTTAGTTTTAGTTTTTAATTTATCTGTAATTATTTATTATTATATACACAGTTATGTGCAATAAGTAGTTATGTAAATAAATAACTATCTATTCGAAGCTTCATCAGTTGAAGTTCAGGCTGCTTGAAAGATATAAAAAGAACTAATAGCTAACTAGTTATGTTGGACAATCTTTATTAGGTATTTAATTTTAATACACAACTCGTGCGTGCCGTTTACGGAGACTGTATGCCTTTGGCATCTGTCAGCTGATTCTCGAAATAAAGTTGTCAACTAGGTACCTTTGTGAATGTGCTGTCATACGTCATTGTAATTTACTAAGAAACAGAAATTTGTTTTCTGCATTATTTATAGTGGTTTTTATTTATTTTCCACTCTAAAAATTATGTATTATCAAAAATAAGTGTGTTTTGATAATCTTGCATTCTTCGTCGTGACGTAGTTATCACAATTTTGCCAGAATGGAGGCAAATGGTTCTATTTTATGCGACAATTTAATCAAGTGGTTGCAGACTTTAAATCTTAATGCTAAACATGGGAATCCATCAGGTAAATAGTGTAGTTTAGCTTTAATAGTATGCTATTTCGGCTTGCAGTTAATAAGTCATGCAAAATATGAGGTTACTTGGCCACATCCGTATCAAATGTCGACCACTAAGTGGATAATTTCGTCACACAGCTCTTGTTCTTATTCGATTGGGACATCACTGGGCATTTCTTTTGCCTATTGTGTTACTCAATGCAGTATGATTTTCGCCACTGCGAAGTGTTATTACCAACACTGGATAGTGGTGAGATGAATATTCTTGATAATAAAGAAATGTCCTGTGGTTGTCCTTGTGATGTGTGTTAGCCAGAATGTGGTTTGTTTTGATCTATGACTAATAAGTTGTAATTTTGAATTGTTCTGTGCCAAGTTCAATTCAATACTTTAATAAAGTGTGCAGTGAGGTTTCATATTGACATGTTAAACATAAGCAGCTTTTACATGAACATATTATATCTCAAGTTTTACAAAGAAGCCTTAACATTTTATGGAAAAAATATATTTTCATTTCACAATGTAGTTGTTTTGTATTGATCTTTGTTTTTCTTTGAAGTTTTATCATTAACATTATTTTAAATTTTAGAATTGTCTGATGGAGTGGCGATAGCAGAGGCAATCACTCAGATTGCCCCTGAATATTTCACTCCAGCATGGAACTCAAAAATAAAGACCGATGTAGGTCACAATTGGAGACTCAAAGTTAGTAACCTGAAGAAAATATTGGAGGGTGTAGTAGGTATGTAATGCTACAATTGGCAAAACAGTTATTGGCCTAAAAAATTATTTAGTAATATCTTATACATATCATTGAAGGAGAGTGTAACTTCATGTTATCTAAAACCATTATGTGACAGTAGGTGTCAACTCATGAACGGGTGCTGCCAGGGGGGGGACATGTCTGCTCGGCCTCTTTGAGACTTTTATCATATCTGTTGTTGTTGCACGCTCGATCGCTAACATAACGTGTTCCACAAAAATATGTTAATTAAAATTGTATATAACATGACATCAAAAAAAAAAGAAAAGAAAAATATTAAATATCATACAAAGCCCTTCAGGCAAGTAGGCGACCAATACTGTTGAAGAGTTTCTTTCGGCGTCTTCTTCTCTGCAGTGGTCGGTTCCGAAACGCTAGTAGTTTGTAGCTTTTAAACAATAATTAATAATTTGAATATAATATAATAAGTATAATTTAATTTTAAATGTGAATTGACGTGAAAAAGTGCCTGAAAAGGCCTATTTTCTGAATAAATCTTTGAATCTCTTAAATCTTTGAATCTTTGGTGTTACACACAGCTCGCTCTCGTTAATGTAGATCTATTGTGAAAGGTACTTCTTTTCTTAATGCAAAGTTCTCTATGTCCTTCTCTTTACCATAAGCAAGATACATTTTGTATCATGATTGTTCAAGTGTGAAAATATAACAAATAAATATACTAAGTCACTTTCATATTTATAACTTGGTATTTACTAAGTGTCCTTTACTTTTGTTTACACAAGCAAATTTGTGAGTTCTAAGTTCAATGTGATTCATTTGTGTGTAAACGTTTTTTTTTTTTCCAGATTATCATCAGGACATTTTAAATTTAAGCCTACATGAATTCCCAAGACCAGATGTGATAAATATAGCTGAGACCGCTGACCAGACAGATCTTGGCAGACTTCTACAACTTGTATTAAGTGAGTATACTTGTACTAAGACTGTACAAGTGTGTATAAGTGTAGTATTACAGATGCCGTGTGCTCTCTGTAACAAAGATTTACGGTAGCCAACTGACATGGATGATGGTGGGATTTGCTATTGAGGTTTGTCGGTATGTGTGGGCTTTCTGTACACAGTGTGACTAATACTATTGTCAGGATTTCTTATAATTAAAACATCAAGATAGGCACATTATTATTAATAGAACATAGAACATGTTTAGCATACTTCTTAATACAATAGGCAACTTAGTCTAACAGCGACCAAGAAAACGGTAAATTTTTTAAAATTGTTGTTAAAAATTATGTAATACACTCTATAAAACTGTATTATGTGTCACGAAAATCACGAAATATTAGAAACCATTATGTTGAAGATAGGATAATAATCTTAAGATTAAATGGCGATGGGCTGGTCATACTGTGAGAGGCAAAGACAAATGGAGTAAGATTATCACTTAGGAAATACAAGCTTAACAAAACTTATAAACATCTAAGAGACCTCTCTAACGTCTGGCCAGGAGAGTGTAGGCCAAGTCCTCTGGCTGCTCCGGCGAAGTATGGCCCTAGTAGTACAGAGAGGGTCATGCTCCTGTAGTGGAGACTAAAAAGGACCTGATGATGATGATGAATAACCAATTGGTATCCTAGGGAAGGAAAAAGAAAAAGAGGAAAACCTCGAAATAGATGGGATGATGACATAAGTCAGGTCACTGGGAAAACGTGGAATCAAGTGGCAAAGGATAGAAAGGAGTGGAAAAGGCTAGAGGAACCCTTTGCCGACTGGCAAACGGATATGCAAAAAATTTGTATATTTGAATAAAGGCTATATTATTATATGTTGAAGATAAGCATATCAAAGTTCATGAGTGGGCAAGCCCCCACTGACGTCAAACTTTGCTAAAAAGTGTAGCAAAGTATGACGTCACACGGAGCTTTATCGGACTATATCTTTATAATATTTTTGTTAAATTGACAAAAGAAAAAATATGTTTCCAATATTTTTTTATTATCTAACTGACGAACATATTTTATTTTTTTAGGAAACAAGTCTATTTATGACTTTGATATTTAAATAAACTTTCCTACTAACCTAGTCTGTCAGATCAAGTTTTCAGAACCTACAGGCAACAATTTGTTTTTCTTTCTGAAATGAAACTTAGGTTATATATGAAAAGAATATATGTATAACAGAAAGTCATAAGAAGCAGTCTTGGCATCAGCTTTTTATTTATTTATTTCTACATAGTTACTTCCATTGTAGTTGCATGAAGACCAATAAAATTATTATTTACTAGCTGTTGCCCGCGACTTTGTCCGCGGCAATTTCTGTTATGATTACTCGTAATCAGTTTTTTCTTAGTATAGATGAATAATTTTCCCCCGTTTTCAAAACATTTTTTACTGTTGCTTCGCTCCTATTAGTCGCAGCTTGATGTTTTATAGCCTAAAGCCTTCCTCAATAAATGGACTATCCAACACTAAAAGAATTTTCCAATTTGAACCAGTAGTTCCTGAGATTAGCGCATTCAAACAAACAAACACTTCAGCTTTATAATATTAGTATAGATGTGTTTAAACTATACTAACTCACCGGATGATTCTAACTCAACGATACTTTATTTTCGTAATAGATACATATTACACCCAAGACCAAGGCCATTCTGAAAAAGTTTTTTTTCTGAGCGAGGATCAGATCTGGGACTTTGCGATCCAAATGCAATTGTGGTACTACTAAGCCACAGAATTCAAATTAAATACATTATTTTGCCGCCTTTTATTAAGGCGCTGTATCCATTAACCGTTTGTAGCGGACCTCACGCGATATACTATATACTTGGAATTGAATAAGGTTGAGAGTGGCGATACCGGTTGGCCTGTCACTAGTCTCATTTCAATCCCGTGTCTGCCATTTCCGTGTTAATTTTCACTTTTAATTCAATAATTATAACCAAATATTGTATTTTTTTAGGTATCCATCTTGCTCATTTAGTTATACTTTTTATAGAAGTAAAAAAGTTGGTAGTTGTCGCTGAAAATATCAAGTAATTCGCGATGAAACTTTTCCTGTATAGAGCTTTTTGACTCCACTCTCCTGTATCACTTGGGAACCAAATTTTGAGATACTCGTAATAAGTAAAGTCAAGACATCGTAGCATAGCAACCCCAAATGCGGTCGTTGGGATGGGTGACGCAAGTGGCATAAAAATATCTTGAGCTTCTCCGTTTTTTAGAAGGTAGATAGGTTTAAGCCGTTGGTCCCGGCTGTCATCATTCTTTGTTAAGCTATGTCAGATGACTTTGGCAGTTTGAAAAATCTAACACCAGATTTGACCACTTAACACGCATGAAAAATGAACCTATTTACCTAGTCTCATCCAAATTCTTTCATTGGTTTATGCTAGATTAGGTAACAAACATCTTAACATTCATATTAATAATTCTGGAGGATATGCTAATATATCTATATAGATATGTTAATACAATACATGTATGTTGACTAATCTTGTGTTAGTCTCCTTCTAAGATCGAAACCGCACGGCACAAAGTTCTCACGAAAAAAATACCCAAGTAAATAGAGGCCATAAAAATTTACAGCAGCTAATTAATTAGGTTACAAAAAAAAAATATCACAAAGTTTGCAAGTCTAAAAAAATGGTGCTTTCTACTGGACACAGGGTCCGGTGGAGTTGTAGTATGAAATTTCTTTATCGAGATCAAACGTTTGAACCAAGGATGAAAGTTATTAAAATCGGTAAAATCGGCTACAGTGCGGATTGGGACATCGGACGCGCGTCTCGATACACAATCGACCGACATGTTTCTACCTCCGGATGAGGTCGAAACATGTCGGCCAGTAGCTGACTTTGTACGTGAGTAACCCATTGTTACATATTTTGAATCCTGTCTGCACAGAATGGTCCAACTTCTATCAACTAAAGCTAAGAACCTTTCCCGCTTAATCTAGTTTGAACTAAAGAAAACTGCACTTAAACCGTCCACCCGGTTGGCGGCTACAATGCCACGAACAGACACAGAGACGGACAAATGCGTGAAACTTATAACACCCCTTTATTCAGTGAGGAGTTAAAAAGATTCAATGTAAACACTACTAAAACTATCTCCAAATATTACTCATTTCGGCTATTCGTAATTCTGGTCTGTTTATTACTTCACTTTCACTAATACATATAAGCCGAGCGTTTTATCATAACAAACTAACATTAATTTATGTCGAGAGTAAATGGACGCAGATAATTGCAATGACTTGGTTTGTAAAAAAGTGATTAAATTATAAAGATCTTTGTTTTTGATGCGATGTAATTAGTTTCAATTTAATCGCATATCTGGTAGAAGTCTCGAATTGCTTCAGAGAATTTCTTTAGACAAATTTATAAACGTCTCGATGATAGAAATAGTGACGAGATCCATCACGGTGTTTAAGAAATAAATGAATGAATGAAATATTATATATTGCACCAAAAGTAGAATACAAAATTATTATAAACAATTGTACATAAATTTGCATATTATAAAGATCTTGTGTTTGCGATGTTACTAGTTTAATTAAGTCGATTTTCTCATAATAATATTATTAACCCACAGATGATAGAAATAGTTACGACCATCATTTCTGAAGATTCTGATTTTTGTTTTAAGCGAATTCAAAGAAAGAGTAGGTAAATCGATCCATGTTTTTGTATGTTTGTTACTTTATAATTTCGTTCTTTACAAACCGAATTGAAAACAATACTTTTATTTAATTACAAGCGTAAAAAACTTTAGGTCTCCAACTCGTCAAAATGTTATCAAATGTGTAGTTTTGATGAAGTTTTTAATGAAGGGTTATCAAGTATGAAGTCTTTATATTACTGTGGAAAACAGTTTATGATCCGCGATGGATGAATTCTGGATTATATGCAGAATAAAACTGTTAGGCATATTAGGTCATACAAGTTAAAATCCATTATGCAAATATGTTATCAACTTTTTCTAATAACTCTTTATTTGTTAACACAGGCTGTGCAGTAAATTGTAACAAAAAGGAAGAGTATATAACTCGCATTATGGAAATGGAACTGTCATGTCAGCGCTCCATCATGCAGGCGATACAAGTAAGTGATCCCACAGTCAGAGTCGGAAATATGTTCTGAGAACTGAGCATACAGTCGAGGTGCTATGCCAGCCGGGGACGCGGGCGCTCCTACTGTTAATCCCGTAGTCGAGGTTTCCAGCTGGGCGGGCCTTCCTGCCCTACCGTTGTATAAGTTAAGGTTATGATGTAGGGTATGCAAACCGATAATCGTTTTTATAGGTTATTGAAAAATTGTTAAAAACATAATTATCGAGAAAAAGTCGATAAATATCGATATTGGAATAAAATTACCCAACCAAGATCGAATTCAAATGAACTGTGCCATATAAAATTCGAAACGAATCCAAATGAACTGCGCCATATAAAATTCGAAACGAATTCAAATGAACTGTGCCATTTAAAATTCGAAACGAATTCAAATTAACTGTATCTGTGCGGGCACGAAAATGGCCCAGCCATTTTCACTTCTTCCACTGTGTCGGTCCCTTACCAGGTAATAGTGTCCAGGTTTACAATTATTTTAGGCCCGGAAAGCCGGACAAGTCTTTATTACCCTACTGCCAAGAAGGATTATGTGTTTCACGCGTATCGTGTATGTTTGTAAATTCGCGCGTATCATGTATGTTTGTAAATCTTTATGACTTCGTATCTTTCAATCGATTGGATGGATTTTGAAAATTCACGTATTGTTCATTTCGTCTCAAACATCTAAGTATCTTGAAATTTTTTCAAAGAAGAAACCCTATTTTTGCCACAGAGTTGTCTTTTTATTTTTCAAATAGTACTACTATTTGTTAGTTTAGGTAGATGTAGACTTATACGCTGGGTTATGTTATGAGAGACGCCGCGCAATCAATGGTGCCCTTTATAAAAATAAAAAGTTACACGGCCTCCCATGCCTAGTTCGAACCTGTTAATAATGGATTGATTTAGTAGGCGTTAGGTACCATACGGAAGTCAAAGTTACGTGCACTTTAATTAATTAAATACGTGCACTTCCGCCACTAGTTAATTCATACGCCATGACCTGACCACTAATGTTAGTCCCTTCTTGGCCGCCACTAATAGTTGATACATTAAACCCCTGCCCATGCTGTTCCTTCCATTGTGGCTGCAGTAGCATCTGCTGGCGTCAGAACGTCGACGGACGAGTCACGAATTCATTTGTCATCGTTTGCTTTTTGTCAATACTCCGCGGGTAATAGTTAAACAAACCGGTGGCGGAAGCACATAATAATAGATATTGTTTAATTTAAAACCGAACGTTCCTCCACCTATTATGATTATTTCAATGTGTGAGAGGATAACATTTATTGTAAAGTTTTTTTTAAGTACGTGAGGCGATCTTATTGTGAAGTCGGATTAGTTGACAAAGCTAAAATGTCAATCAATCTAATAGCCATCAATTGTCAAGTATGGTTGCACCGTGGCTTTTGTATGGGATGATACGTCCGTCCTGTTGTAATATAGCGTAAATTAATTGGACGGGCATCAGTGTTAGATTATACAGTTTCTATCACATTATTAGTATTCAGATCTCTCACGCATTATACTCCACTCCATAGGAGGTGGTGGCATGCAGAAAGTTTATAAATCTTTTGTTTGTTAATTAGTGTTCCTTTCCTAGTATTGTATATGATGACAAATATGTTTCTCTACATAAAATTACATGCTAATAATGATTTTGATTGGCGTATTCGTCATAAAAATGTTATTATATAGTTTGTAATAACACATAAATTACATAATATTACGTATCCGCATTAGGTACGCACTAAAAAGACATTCCTTTTTTACCTAATTTAAACATATTTTATAGTTAGAATATTATAGGCCTTAAAGTTGCGTTATAATAATATTATTGCGTTGGCGAATATGGTACATATGCGCCAACGCAATAATATTATTATAACGCAACTTTAAGGCCTATAAAAAGATTGAATCCGTTCTAAAATATTTTAAGATTAAAAAAGGAACAGTTTTCTGAAATGCAGTGTTATAATCAATATGCATCCAAGAAATAAATTCTGAATTATATGTGGGCCCGCCGTCCGTCACTAATTACTTATGTAATATATAATTTGGCGGACTCGACAGCGTTTTCGTGCAGCGCGCGTTAGCTCACGTATGGGCGCGGCGTTGCAGACGCTCTTTGCAAAAATGAAGCATTCATTCTTACTTAACTTCACTTTCCAAGTTGCATGCTCGTTACTTGCCGTTTTAAATCTGAAATATTTTTAGTTACGGATTTTTTAATATCCTTGAATCACGATTTGTGTGTTAGTTATAGTTTGAAGTGCGTAAGTGTTGGCGGTGTAATTGTTGGTGTTGATTTGAATTGTGTGTTCAAAGGAATTGGAAACGTTGACTTTGGGCGTGAACCGAGGTAGCATTGCCTTGGACGGCGGTGGAGACCAGTCGGATGATATGAAAGAGGCGCTCGCGCAGAAATGCCATGAACTTGATACCAAGGTATGTATTGTTAGCTAATGTGATTTATATATTAGTTATAATTGTGTGTTTAATAAGTATAAACAATGTGACGCGTAAGAAGGTTTTATTTATTTCAATTGTCAATTTTGATCTTTTGATTGATTTCAAAAAAAGAGAAACATTAATTAGGTTTTATGTTTGTAAACACATGACTTTGTTGTTAATCGCCTGATATTTTTTTTATTACTAAAGATCTCTCTCTCTTTCTCTCTCTTCTATGATTGTGCCCGGTTGCATCCTCAGCTAGAACGCTTCGGGGCTCGGGGTTCGCTTTTCAGATAAATTATTTGGTCTACATAATACATTTGGGCGTAGTTTTATGATCGGCAGAGATATAGAGTTAAGGATTACACCACTGACCTTTTTTATTAACCGACTTAAAAAAGGAAGACGTTATCAATTCGGTTGCATTTTGTATATGTTTGTTACCCCAAAACTCCGTTATTTATAAACTGATTTAAAAATAATATTTTTTTGTTTGTGCTTTGAAGTAGGACGATTGGTCCAAAATAAATTATTTTTGGTTCAATTAGTTGGTTGAAGTAATTTTTCGTTTTCTTGTGCTAATTAAGTACTTAATGTGAAGCTTTTATATGACGAAATATTTGAATTTTCGCGTATTTTATTTATTTATTTATATTCTTTGTCCTATATCCATCGATTGTGCGATACCAACTGAATAGACCATAGCATGAATGATGGGAGCAGTCACAATAGTGAACTAGCCTTGTATATATACGCCAAGTTCATTAAAAGATTCAAGGCAAGACTTAAATTGACATTTGCCCTGACTATTTGATTTTCAAATTTATTCTAAAATGAGTTGAATAAAATACCTCACTTGTAAAAGTCGGATAGTTGTGTTAGGTGACGTAAGCCTGAATTTTGGCGTCGAGATTTGAATCATGCGGTAGCTCAGATGGCAGAGCGTAGGTCGTACATAGACCTAGGTCGCTGGTTCAAGTGTCGCCCGCATGAGATTTTTTCAACATATTTAATTTATTAAGAGATAAAGTCCCGTCGCTACCGTCATCTCGGGCCATGCGCGTTACCCATCAGTTCTGCTCTACATCTTATGGGTCATTTGAAAATTATGGTGGTGGCGTTGCTAGACTCGGACGTTATAGTCTTAAGATAATTACCCTCACGTATTAGTTAAGAATGTTATCTTTGTTGTTATCTTAATCTAATGAGCTGTTCGCAATCAAAAAATTGTAATATAGTACCAGGTATTTATTATTAACTTGCGACCCGCCCCGGCTTTCCACGGTTGCAATGTAAATAATAATATGGGGCAGTAAATTATACATAAACCTTCCCCTTGAAGCACTCTTATCTATTGCAGAAAACTGAATGAAATCCGTCGAGTACTTTAAATCTTTAAATCTTTTAAGCGAACAAACAGCGCAAACGACTTCATTTTATACTATGTAAAGATATTTTAACTAGCTCCGTGGCGCAGCGGTCAACACTCCAGCCTGCGACACGGAGTGACCGGGTTCGATCCCCGGCCAGGTCAAGATGGAAATGATCTTTTTCAGATTGGCCTGGGTCTTGTATGTGTATCTATATATGTATTCGTTATAAAATAAAGTATCGTTGAGTTAGTATCCCATAACACAAGTCTCGAACTTACTTTGGGGCTAGCTCAATCTGTGTGATTTGTCCGTATATATTTATTTATTATATTTCGAGAAAATAATTTTAGGCGTTTAATAAATACTTTTTTGGGGCTCCGTACCCAAAGGGTAAAAACGGGACCCTGTTACTTTCATTGCACTATCCGTCTTTCTGTCTGTCTGTCCGTCCGTCCGTTTGTCTGTCTGTCCTCACCAGGCTGTATCTTATGAACCGTGATAGCTAGATAGTTGACATTTCCACAGATGAAGTATTGCTGTTGCCGCTATAACAACAAATATTAAAAACAATATAAAATAACCTATTTAATAAAATCTTTTTTTTTTTAAATTAAAGAGACGTTTAAATTAGTTCCTTTTAAATTTCATCAAAATCGGTTCAGTAGTTAAATAAAAGTCGGGTTTTTATATGAAAGATTGTTGTTATGGTGGTACTGAATTCTTGGTGTGCGATTCCGACTCGCACTTGGCTGTTTTTGTTTATGATTTTAGAGTTACCTGCCTCGATTTTTTTTCTACTTCAAAATTGAATATGTGATGTTAGTTTCAACTTGATATGTTCACGCGTTCCCGAGAAAATTGACAGGCAGATGGAAAGGCAGACAACCGAGTGATAAGGGTTAATTGTAACTGTTTGAGGCACGGAATTCTAAAATGATTTTTACTACGGACTTCTCGGTGCGTGAGTCCGACTCGTTCTTTTATTATCAGTTTATTTAAAGTCGTTACGTTACACATGCCAATTCCCCCTTATTTAAATTAAAGTATATTTATACCTTTCTAGAAATCTATTTAACGTTAACCCTACTTGGGGCGCACAATAAGTTTCCGGAATGAATATGAAAAAATACTATTAAAGGTACAAAATTAATTTATTGTTTTTCAAAATAATCTCCCTTGGCGTCTATGCACTTTTTCATTCGATGAAACCAGTTTTGAAAACTTTTGTGCCACTCCTCTGTGGTGACCTCTGAAACGTGTTTTTCATACTCCTCAACAGCCTCTTCTGGTGATGAAAATCGTTGACCGCGTAATTGGTTCTTAATTTTTGGGAACAGAAAAAAGTCACAAGGTCCCAGGTCGGGACTGTATGCAGGATGACTCATGAGTTCTACATTTTTCGCCTTCAAAAAGTCGTTTGTCTGTCTGGCCGTGTGAGAACTAGCATTGTCGTGGTGCAGGATGATACGGCGTTTACGGTTATTTTTACGGAGTTCGTCAATAACTTCCGGCAAACAAATGGTCGTGTACCAGTCACTATTCACTGTACGACGATTCTCTAAAGCAACAGTAGCCACGTGTCCAGTTTTATTAAAAAAAGAAGCAATCATCCGCTTAGATGCACTTTTCACGCGCGCCACTTTGGTTGGTTTCGGCTCATCTTGAAAGACCCATACGCTCGATTGCTGCTTTGTTTTGGGATCGTAGCAATAAATCCATGTTTCGTCACCTGTTACTATGTCCCACACCAAATTTGACGCACCTTCGTTGAATCTGGTAAGTATGGCACTGCACCAAGTGACGCGGTCCGTTTTTTGAGCCTCGGTCAAGTTGTGTGGGATCCACCGCGAGCACAGCTTTCTCACACCCAAATGTTTGTGTAGGATTAATTGTATTTGACTCATGCTTATTTCTAAGGATGCGCGAATTTCATGGTAGGTCACAAGCCTGTCTGTTTCAATCATACGGCGCACAGCATTGCACAGCATCGATGTTTTTGTTGGTCACAGCGGTGGACGGCCGACCATCGCGAGATTCGTCACTGAGATTGATACGACCACGCTTGAATTCTGCAAACCAGCTATAAACAGTTGTCTTGCATGGTGCTTCATTGCCAAAAGCTGTTTCAAGCCGAGCGATGCTCTGTTGCTGTCAAATTACACTTAAAATCGTAGAAAATCATACTACGAAAATTTTCCCGAGTTAAATCCATGTTGATGCAGACACAATTTTTTAAATGGCGCCACAAGGTTAAAACAAAAGACAGTCAAATGAAACAAACTGCATTCTACAGCCAAAGAGTTCTATTTTCAAATGTTGCAATAAATTTTTAAATATTGTTTATGTAAGTGGCCAGTTCCGGAAACTTACAGTGCGCCCTATGTACTAGCGACCCGGACCCCGGCTCCGCACTTGTACATATAAACAATCCTCTTGAATCACTCTTATCTATTAAAAAAACCGCATCAAAATCCGTTGCGTAATTTTAAACATTTAAGCATACATAGGGAGAGACTGCGGGAAGCGAACATGTTTTATACTATGTAGTTCATTACTTTTCTATCACTTTTTGTATGGCAATCTAGTACATTATCCTAACTAAGATTATAAATGTGAAAGTGATTTTGATTGTTACGCTTTCACGCCGTAACTACTGACCCGATCATCATGAAATTTTGCATACAAGTACGGATAAGGACATAGGTTACATTTTTCCCGAGGCATCGACATAAATATTCAACTAGTAATTACATAAATATTCAATTACTTTTCTATAACTAACCGTATTATTCATATTTCCTCTACAGTGATGCTTATTACATTTAGTGATTAAGTTCACCTTGTTAATGTTCTTGCACAATTAAGTAATGAATTCCGATGCAATAAATTTAGAGCCTTGAGAAAAAAGTAATTTTACGTTATTTATAATGCTGGTTTATAATGCTAGTTATCGCTGGCGAAATATGCATCGTTCTAACGGCGCACGCAAACAGTTTAGTCACCGTGTGCGGGTTTGGTAATGCATCATTGTGTTGTGTGTGACTGGTGTGATATTGTCGAAATTAACGAAGTGTGAGAGATTCATATAGGCAAGATAAAAGATCTGATAAAAGTCTTAACATTGAGAATAAAGTTATTGTTAACCGAATTATTTTTGAACTATTATACCGGATCCAAAGTTTGAAGGTATATTATCAGCATGTTATTGAAGTTAATTATACGGCTATCAATTTATTGCTTTTCCTCTGTAAGATTAATTTCAGTTTAAATTAAGTGGCTACTCTGAAACTTTCGCGGGGGTACGCTCGCGTGTCTCTGTTAAAAACACTTTCCATATGTCCAGAGCTAAGCACAAAATCTCTATACAAATATTACTAAAATGTATGCTAAAACTCAGCATACAGTAATATTTGTACAGAGATTTGTCGACCGTGTACAAGTTTGAGGCTACCGTGTACAAGTTTTTGTATGCTTGAAATTACTTATTGATATGAAAAGCGCATTGTATACCGAAGCTCCTTACCCGTAAAGTGATCAATACGTCAACCAAAACTTTTTGGCAGGTGAAAGTGCTACAGGAAGAAAAAATGACCCTTCTTAGTGAAGTTGCGAGATTGACGGCGGCGCATACTGCCCACGAAATCGTGGACGAGCGTGGCGAGCTGGATGACGCGGGCGGGTCCCTCGGACCTGCGCATGCAGGTATCATCATCAGTTTAGCCGTAAGAAGTCCACTGCTGGACAAAGCCCTTTTCCAAGCATTATTCGTTCCATGGGATAATATTGCCTTATACTCACGATGTTTCTATGGCTTCTTGTGCGTCTGACGCTGTTGCCCATCAGATGATTTTTTAGGCTGGGAAAGGATAGGAAGTTTTGAATTTGGGAAGGGCATGAAGGTATTGGGATACTACTCACTCGGATGACAGCAAGGAGCAGCTTGACGATGCCATACCTGCAGCCACCGGCCAAGCAGTTGGGGACGACACCCCTGACCATTATGCATGCATGCAGATATATGTCAGGTTTAGTAATGACGATATTATTAATATTTAATGACAAAAAATAAATTACTATGATGTGTGTCGCGTTGTCATTAGTCGTTACTTATTTGTATTATTTTCAGCTGAGCGGTAATTAACTTTTAAAACGATATTGTTATATAACAAATTATATTATGTCACGAGTTACCAAACAAGCTGAATGTAGTTCGCCTTATTTTTATTTTAATTGAATTCACAGGTACATTACGATACAGTAATATGCGCGCGCAATTGGACGCACTCAAAGAAGAGTTGGACAAAGTGGAGTTGCAGAGAGATGACCAGCGCGCGAGGGCTGATGCTCTCGAGAGGGAATTAGCGCTGCTCAAATTGAGAAACGAGGAACTGCAGGTAATGTAACGGAGATGTGGTGATAGCGACTGCTGAATACCGAATATTAGGCTAGGTTCTCGGCCGAAGCGTCTATTATTTGGCGGCCGAATATTCGGCGATATTTTGTACAAAGTGCGTGCAGTAACCACTACGTAAAACACAACAAAATGACAAAATTTCAAAGGTCTGACTTCACGCACACATAGAATTTTTTTATACACAGATAGGAAATCGCTTTTGTAGTAGTACAAGTAAACATCTTTCATCGACTCACACATGCAAATCAAATTTGCGCTGTGTGTGTGAATTGAAGACACTGTCTCCGAGGTTTCTATTGGCTGCCGCGCGCGAAGTAAATGTCATCGTCACTTGTCAATGTCATTGATTTACATGTTTACAAACAATCCAAGAGGAAAGTTTTATTTTAAAATTAATTGCTTTATCAGTTAAATTTCATTTGTGACAAAAATATTTTCATGTGAACGTTGTGTCGCTTAGTGTTTGCATGCCAAAACCGAAATATAAAGTGTTTTGTGAACACGCTTTTGAACAAATCAAGTAACCGGTTAGTTATGGTTAGTTATTCTAAAGTTTAATCTTAAACCGTATGATACGTGTACGTGGCTCACAGGTTGTAATCATATCTCTTATCTTTTGCTTGTTTTGAATACTTTTGCGGTCGAAGATCGAAAGACTATCATAATATTAAACGAGTTGTATTGTAGATAACTAGCCGTATAGTAAGGTAAGGTATATAGGTGGTATGTTTGTAAGTAAAGTTTATAATTATGTCTACCCTATGATAAATGTCTGTGCACGTCACTGCTACGTGGGCATATTTGGTTTTTGCGGGTAATTCGTGTCATTATAATAACATTAAATTGTGTTTATTACTTTACAAGTAGGTATTTCTTAAAAGATATCACGTTCTTAATCTTCACGAATTAGTTCCATTTAATAAAATAAAAAAATAAACACCGTTCGGACTAACCGAATATTCATGGCATATCTAATGTATGCCACTGAAGATCTAGCATAGTATTTTTCTTGATCTTTTCTTGCATGTTAGTGGCTAACATTTGTAACAAGTTAATAGAGCTGCCTGAGGCACCCGTATACATCTGGCGATCCATATATGCCAAACGTGACAGTCTGTAATTATGTTTGTAAACGGGACTTAGCACAAACCTTTTTATTATTTGTATCCGTTTTTAAATCCTTTTTAAATGGAGTAAAAAATTATGTGACCCGTATTAAAGAGATGGAAAAAAGCGTGACAAGGTGTTTTGAACACGTTGCATTTTATATGACGTAATATATGACTTTATTGCACTAATAATAGTACTAGAGTCAAAGTGCAATAAAAAAATATACAATTACCTTTCGGTTATGGGTTGTGCTGCATTTTCTTGGTGAAGCGAAAATCACAGTGCGCGCTAATAATTTGCAGGTATCGCAGGGCCATCGGGTTCATTAAATATCATTGAAATAATCTAACTTAAATTTGTATTGATGTTTTCAGATAGCAGCGTCAGAAAATGTGGTGCTGAAGGATGAAGTGGACGCACTCCGGGAGACGGCGGCCAAAGCAACCGCGCTGGAGGCCACGGTTGCTTCCTACAAGAAGAGGATGGAGGAACACGTCGACTTGAGAAGACAGGTCGGTAAATATTGCCTGTAGTTTTTACTGGCGACAAAACAGACGTTGATGGATGAAAATGTGAATTTGGATCACTTACTCGAATGCCTCATGCGCCCAAGGCTTGTATAGTACTTTTTTGAAACAATACAAAATAATCCTAATGCAAAAATGGATACCAATCATCATCACATCAGCTGCAAGAAGTGTACTGTTAGACTAAATCATAAGAATATATAAATCATTGATGTATGATAATGCTTCCATAACAATATCGTGTCGTTTGTGTCGGTTCATATAAATCATATTGTAATTGCAGGTGAAACTTCTAGAGCGTGCTAACACGGAGCACGTGCAGCGTGCAATCGAGCACGAGCAGGCGGCTGCGAGGGCCAACACGCTGCGTGCGCAGCTGGACATTTATAAGAAACAGGTAATGTCGAAAATCTTTTTGCTGTGGCAGAGCCACGCTACCGGCAAAATTCATTTTTGCTAGAAGCATTAATGGGCCGGATCGTCCGGAGAAGTATCTCTCGCATAAAATTGACGTTTGAGTAGAAGCTTTACCACTTATGCTTCGTTCGGTGAGTGAGAGAACCGGAGGCCCTCTCACCGAACGAGGGGGAGAATATGTGTGGGAGGAAATGGGGAGGATCCATGTCGGCAACGCTACTGTCATATCCTGGTGTTGCAGTTGTCTATGGGCAGCGGTGATCGCTTACCATTAGGTGACTCGCTTGCTCGTTTGCCGTTCTATATTATAAAAAAATCTACTTTGGATATTCCGTCGTGCATATCACACCACATTATAATCGTGCGTGCATCATCTTAACCTATTAGGTCCCTTTTTTGGCGGCCACTAGTCTCTAAACGCTGACTCATGTGACATCACAATTTTCCTACTTCATTCATTCTTTGTTCTTTTATGATAGATACAAACAAAGATGTAGAAAATATTATGATACATTTCAGGTGACGGATTTAAACGAGAAATTAGACGCAGAAATAACGAAGGCAGACAAATTAGAGATAGAAAACAAAAAACTGAGCAGTCGCATTGCGTCCGCGCAGCGTGAGCGAGACACATTGCTACAAGAAAGAGACACACTACGCGAAACGATTGACGAACTGCGCTGCTCGACGATAACCGCCGGTAAGTGCCTAGAAATAAGGTCGTAAGAAAGAAAAGAAACGAGAACAATACCGTTGAGTTTCTTTCGGCGTTTTTTCTTTGCAATGGTAGGTTCTGAAACGCTAGTAGTCAGTAGCTTTTGATCATAATTAATAATTTGAATATAAGTAAATAAAAGTTGTTAGCCGTGTGGTATCCGGCAGAGTAGAATAGGACCACTCCAAATCTTCCCGTGGATGTCGTAGAAGGCGACTTAGGAAATGCAAGCTAAACAAAGCTTATCAACATCTAGACCTCTCCAACCCGTCTGGCCAGCGTGGAGAGTGTAGGCCAAGTCCTCTGACTGCTCTGGCCAAGTATGGCCCTAGTAGTACAGAGAGGGTCGTGCTCCTGCAGTGGAGACTAAAAAGGACCTGATGATGATGATGATGAAATAAAAGTTACTACAAATGTGGATTGACATGAAAAAGTTGCCTCAGAATGCCTGAAAAAATCTGCTAGTCTGCTGAAAGAGCGAGAAACGCTATTTGGCTTGTCATCCCGTTGCGTTGCGTTGCTTTAGGATAATCGCATTTGGTTCGTTGAAATAAGACGACAATAAGCCGGCGAGCAGTTCTATTCAATGGGTTGTTGTATATTAAATCGGCTACTATCATCGTTTTTTATATGTTTATATTCATACATAATTCTCTTGCGAACATCTTATAAATTATGTAACTTGCAGTTTATTAGTATTTTATTCAATAGAGAGGTGGTACATAGGTGACGCATACATAAAAAACGCGGGTAGCTGCAGAACTAAAATCATCTAATTTGTTAGCTCCTTTTTTAAATATTTGTTTTAATTTATTATTAAGGATCTATCCCATTATTATATGTACATATAAATAGTGTTTTAGTTACCTACCTGTAGTAGTATTTCCTTTCAAAATTACTCTCTATGGAGACTATACATCAGACAATCCTAAAATTGAACAATGACTTCAACACGCGAATGGAGGAATTACAACGTGAGTTACAATTGGCAAGCACTTCAGCATCCCCCCTCACAGTGAGTTCTATAGCAGCAGAGTTCAACTTCTTCCGGACTTTCACCACAACGTCACTCAACAATTTGCAAGAACAGGTACGCCTACTAGCTCAACAACAGGACCACTCAGAGATGCGGAGTCGCAGGAAAATGCTTCTTATTCATGGTATTCCGGAGGGTAACAAGGAGGTTGTGTCCCAGGAAGTGCAAAACATGATCACTGTTAAGCTGAAAGTAACTGACATTTCTGTTGGTGATATCAGCAGGAGCCACCGTTTGGGTCAAATTAAGTCAAATAAGCCGAGACCCATACTTGTAAAGTTTAATACCTCAACCGTAAGAGACAAAGTGTGGTATGCTCAGACAGGCCTTAAGAGCAGTGGCTTTAGTCTCTCCGAGTTTCTGACCAAACCACGTCACGAGGCCTTCATGGCGGCTCGAAAACACTTCGGCATCACAAATAGCTGGACTCGTGAGGGATACATTCATGTACTGACTACGGATGGGTCAAAACACAGAGTGAGCAGCATGGCGGAAGTTCAGCGGCTTGCTGGCATTGTATCTGCAGAAATGGATCCCATTCCAGTCTGTGGGTCAACTGAGACAACCGCGACCGTTGTACCAAAGGCCGCGACAGCATCGACAGCGGCCCCGGCACCGGCAGGGCGCTCCAAACGCGCCAAAAAGTAGCATGTTTTGCATTGTAGGTCTTGTATGAGTTGCAATAACTTTATTCGTGTCGGTGTCGTGTAAACGTTTGAGTTACCTAGCTTCATTAATTAATTACCCTCTTCATATTTTGTTCTAACTACCTTATACATAAATAAAATCTTAATTCTTGTTTACTTTTTACGACAACGACAGTGACATTGACACATATGGTTTTTTTTTTCTAGCAAAGTATGTCATCTGAACAGACACCATATTTACTTTTTTTTCTTGTTTAAATTGTTATTAATTTGCAAAGGTAAATTGTGTTCATTGTTATATAGCATATAGTTTTGCTGTAAGTTAGGTTAACATTGAGTAGTCTTATTTACTTCTTTCAATATCTACTAACAGGTGGTGTCGATAAATTCTTGCGTTAGTTATAAATAATTATATACTTTAGCTACATATTTTATATATTAACCTATTTTATATACTTAAATCTAAGAATATATTTTAAGTAGAAATTCTAAACACAATGACAACATCTCACGATGAGGAGCATTTCTTCTCATTATCTTCGTCTTCTGACGACTTTGAAAGCATTCCTACACCCCTTGATGAAATTCTTGAATCTCGTTTCTCCGATACGTCTAAAAACTTCAACGTTATTCACATTAACGCCCAGAGCATTCCTGCACATTACTCTGATATGTTGGCAAGCTTTGATGTAAAAAACATCCATGCTATCCTCGTATCGGAGTCTTGGCTGAATTCTTCTCTCTCTTCGACTTCGTACGCTTTGCCCGGGTTCCAGCTTATTCGCCAAGATCGTACCAATAAGGGTGGTGGTGGCGTTGCCATTTACCTACGCTCATATATCCCATATAATGTAATTTCCACATCAAACAACTGTAATCCGTCTACTGAGCCAGAATATATTTTCATAGAAGTCACCTTATCTCATGTCAAAGTGCTCTTAGGAGCGTTCTACAGTTCGTCGTCGTGTATTAATTACTTTTCATCACTAGAGAATATTTTTGACAGCTTAATGCCTAACTATAACCAGACTATACTTTTGGGTGATTTTAATACGTGTCTGCCGAAAAATGATAGCAGGGCATAGTTTAAAGTCTCTTGCAGACAGTTGTAATTTGACTATTCTCGACCTTGAGGCTACTCACTTTTTTCCTGGCCGTTTACCCAGTCTCCTTGACCTCATCCTCGTTTCCAATCCCGATCTTGTAGCCAAGCACGGGCAATTTCCAGCTAGAGCTTTTTCCTATCATGATCTTCTATACCTCTCTTATAAGAAACGTCCTCCTAAGGCTAAGCCTAAAATTCTTATGAAGCGTAATTTTGGATCCATTAATATTGAAAAGCTAAGACAAGATGCAATAGCTTGTGACTGGTCAGCTGTACTTAATGCTACTACTTTAGATGATCAGGTCAACTACTTTAATCATTTATTAATTGAACTTTATGACAGGCATGCTCCATTGAGACCTGTAAGGATCAAACATCTTCCTGCGCCTTGGTTGTCCGACGAAATTAAAAAGCTGCAAGGACTCAAAAACAAAGCTAATGCTAAATTCAGAGCCAACCCGGACATATATCGTGACTCGTACATTCGTGCTCGTAACCATTGCAATAAGGTGTGTAGGGAGGCACAAAGACGCCACATTCACCAGTCTGTCGAAAACGGTGATCCAGTTAAGATTTGGAGATTCCTGAAGTCTTTGGGTATTGGAAAAACACGTCAAGATGGTCCTAAAAATATTGATTTAGACGGCCTGAATAGGTTTTTCACAACTTCTGGCACTCTTGATGATGCTACTAAAATGAATACTCTTAGCTCTCTTTCTGCTTCACCAACACCCGACTTTCCTCAATTTTTCTTTAGTCAAATAACCGAAAGTGATGTTGAGAAGGCAATATTTTCTATATCCTCGAATGCGGTCGGAAACGATAGCATTGGTCGTGACATGATCATCACCATCCTTGACATACTCCTTCCTATAATCACATTAATATTGAATACCTCCCTTTCCTCCGGTGCATTCCCATCAGCGTGGAAACATGCACATATTACCCCAATCCCTAAAATAAATAATCCAACATCCTTTTCCGACTTTCGTCCTATATCCATTCTTCCATTCCTGTCCAAAGTTCTGGAGCGCATAGTTCAACAGCAACTTAATAGATTCCTAATCCAGAATAATCTTTTTTTAAAATCCTCTCCAATCAGGATTCCGTCCCGGCCATAGCACGACTACTGCTTTTCTTAAGATTTCCGACGACATTCGCTTGGGTATGGATAACAAGGAGCTTACCGTGTTGACATTGCTAGATTTTAGTAATGCCTTCAACACTGTAGACTTTGATATTCTGTTGGAAGTATTGCGTTCCATTAACATATCTCCTAACGTTATTGACTGGTTTCGTAATTACCTGTATGGGCGCCGACAGCGAGTAAAGATCGAAGACAAATTTTCGTCCTGGTCCAATACAACTGTTGGCGTTCCGCAGGGTGGCGTACTATCCCCTCTTTTATTCGCATTATTTATAAATTCCATCACACTACAACTTCCTACTTCCTACCACCTATATGCCGATGATTTGCAAATCTATACGCGTTCCTCTCTTGAAAATCTCTCTTCTGCAATCGATTTGATAAATCATGACCTACGTCGCGTATCTGTCTGGAGTAAAGATCATGGCCTCATTGTGAATCCCGCTAAAACTCAGGCCATTATTATCGGCAGTCCATGGTACAACAGTAGGCTAAATTTCGATGAGATTCCTAAAATATTGTTTGATGGCATAATAATTAACTATAGCAGCTCGGTAAAAAACCTTGGTGTTTATTTTGATAATACTCTCTCATGGCGTAAGCAGATTTCCGAGGTTAGCCGGAAGATGTTTGCTGCAACTAGCTCCTTAAGGAGACTCCAAAAATTCCTGCCAATGGATACCAAAATTGCGCTAGCCCATTCCTTATTGCTTCCGATCCTCGACTATGCTGACACATGCTATCTTGACATCACCGTGGAGCAGTTAAATAAGCTTGAACGTCTCCAGAACTTATGTATAAGGTTCATATTTGGACTCCGTAAATATGACCATATTTCTTATTTTCGTATTCAACTCAAGTGGCTCCCTATCCGATTACGTCGTGATTGGCATATTCTATCCCTCCTATATTCCGTTCTCTTTAACCCTACATATCCTAGATACCTCAAGGAACGATTTCTATTTCTTAAAGCGCCCAATGTATTACTGCGTAATGCAGATAAGTTAATACTTAAAACCCCAGTTCACTCGTCCCACTTCTACTCCCAATCATTCTCTGTACAAGCTGTCCGCCTCTGGAACGCCCTACCACTCTCTACCCGGCAAGCTCAAACGTTAAGCACCTTTAAAAATTCTGTGAAAATCCATTTTCTTGATTGTATCTATTAATAATATTCTCTCTTTTTAAATTATATCTTCTCCTTTAAATCAAGTATATATGTTCTCTTCAAACATTGTGTTTAGTATTTATATTTGTATGTATATATTTATTGTTTTATATATATTGTATTAAATATTTCAGTACTAACTGCGCCACCTGTTACTGTTATTTATTTATTTTTAAATTATCTTTAGGGTTGCCTGTAAGAGATCGCTTGAGCGATAAGGCCGCCTATTGTACCCAAATATTATTAAAAGATTATGTATCTGAATTTCGTTATGTATGTCTGGTGCAATAAAGATTTTTGAATTGTATTGTATTGTATAGGTGCAATATTTTCACGTTTTTTGTTGTATTTCGCATATGGAATCAAAAACAGTTGTTTTAAAAAGTACGTTTGTTTGTCTGATAGGTGCCAATGAAGAGAATGTGTCCCGGGAACTGATACCAAACGATCTGAAGGAGCAGCTGGTGCGGCTCGAGCACGAAAACAAGCTGCTGCGACAGAACCAGGGCGCGCAGGCTGACCAGGCCTCAGTGCAGGTATAGTACCGCCACTTTTTTGTCATATTTGTTTTACGGCATTTGGCTTTCTACGTCTTATAACCCTTTATATTTTTAACGTGTGTAATCAAAGAAATTATGGTGTTATTAATTTTGTTATTCGACGCGACAATTCCTACGAATCCACTGGTTTTATCATAGACGACGGAGTAAAAGTCAAGTTAAAGATTTTTATCCAAAATTGGATACAAGTATCTTTTTTAAACGTCATATTTTATTTCTTATTATAGAGCAAGATAGATAACCACCAGCCCGCTAAGTAAATCTCATTACAGCCGTACAATGACAGTTTATTTTAGTTATTCCACACATTGTTCATATGGGCATTTTTAACACCAAATTACACAAATTTTGCATTATAAAGTACACTAGAAGCAATTTGCAAAACAATACAAAACAAAAACCGTGCAGTCCGCCGAAATTCCCGCCAAAAACTCCTACAATCATTTTATAATTTACATCGATGTACCAGTGCAAAAGTCAAATTGGTACATGGCGCGAAAATATCTGTCTTGTATTTATTTATTTATTTAGGAAGATTTACAGGCGAATATAACAAAAAGTACTTACCATAAAAACTTAAAACAATTGCTGATAACAAATCTTCGCTAATAGATTTTCCATTTAACAAAAGAAATTGCGTGCTGCTGAGTTAAACTATATGCGTATTGAATGACAAATAGATACTAAGTACATATTTTCAGATATACTTCAGGTATCATTCAAAAAAGGTTCGCTGAGTAAATTGGAGACTGTTTTTCGAGTGCTTTGGAACAAGTCGAGCTGATGGGAAACTGCGTTGAAGTGCTTAGAGGCACGAATTATGAATGAATTTTTTCTATATTCCGTATTGGTTGATTCGTTCGCGCCATGTCTGGAGTTCGCTGGGGCGGCACGCCGTACGAGTATTATGAGCGAGACAGCTCGAGTACTGTTGTTTTTGGATTTCGAATCTTATGTACTAGCTATAAGTTCGTTATTTCACTAATATTTTTATCCGATTTGATTCGGCGGTAGGTTGTGCTATTCTGGGCCGCCGAACAAAGCCGATCTGACTTGTAAAAATGGTAGTACTGTATTGTATTCTTTTGTTCGACACCCGGTTCAATGATTAAGGAGCAGCAAATAGTGGTAGTCACGAGTCTGGATTGAGTTTCTTTCGGCGTATTCTTCTCAGCAGTGGTCGTTCCGAAACGCTAGTAGTATTTCAATTTTGCATATATTAAAAAATATATAAGAAATAAAAATATGACGTTCAAAAAGAGATACATGTATCCAATTTTGAATAAAAATCTTTGACTTTGACTTTGACTTTGACTTTGAGCCGGAAGGATCAGGGGTGTCATCCTCAACTGCTTGGCCGGCTATTGCCTAGCATTGTGTATGCACGCCCGGCCTTCCGAGCGGCTACTTGCTTTTACCCCAGTCATCCCAGTGAGTAGTATCCCCATACGTTCAGTCCCTTCTCAAATACAATCAATTCATATCCTGCCCAGCTTAAAATTGTTTTCGATGGGCGTCGGAAGCATAAGAAGCTAAAGAAACTGCGCTCGCCAACCGGCCTGCAAAAATGTAAAAGTTAGGAACAACAACAAAACATTCTCTGTGCTATACATATACTCGTACTACCCAAAAATCTGCACATCAGAAAAAAAAATACCTTATGAACCCGAAAACTCTTTATGAGTTAACAGGTTACATGGTCACATTTTTTCCACCTGAAACGGTCCATTGAAAAGTAGTGACGTCACTGTGGCTTTTGCATGGCTTTTGTGTGGGATCTTTTTCGGTAGCCATATTTACCATCATTTTAACATACTAAATATTGTGTATTATTGAATGGACTCGTAATAGAAGTTGCTATAATTTTTTATGGGGTATTGTGTAATTTTTTTAACTCGCCCAATTTAAATTATCAATTACGACCAAACCCAAAGTATCATTGCTGCTTACGTAATTCATTACTGTATAATCGACTAAAAAAACGTAAGTGAAACCGTTTGTTTCAGTATTTAATTTTGTAATTTCGCGTAACTTTAATAATATAAACGTTTACGTAATCAAAAACGGTTTTTTCTATATATGCAGGTTCACAATATTTTTATTTTAAGACTATCTAAATATGGTCTGCAGCCTGTGCATTTACAATGAAAGTTCATGTATATAATACTGTAAATTCACAGATGATAGGGTTCTAATGCTTCTCACATTGGCAGGCACTGTTAGAAGACTACGCTGCACGGTTGGAGAAGCAGCGAGCCATCAACCGCGAGGCTAACAAGAAGATCATGCAACTGGAAGCCTCGCTGGAGGCGCCGCATCCGCGCCTCGCGTCGGCCATGGAGGACAACCAAAGGAAATGTAAGTTGGTTGTTCTACCACATGATCCTTATCTGATCGTATTCGTGTTTGCATCCTCAGCTTTGAGTCGGAGCCTAGGGTCCGCTATTAGCAATAGTAAAGTTAGGCTGCCTGTCCACCGGAGCAGTGCGAGGCAGCGGAGCAGTGCGAGGAAGTAATGCGAAGCAGAGTTGCGGACTGTGTGTCCATAGTCATGGAGTTGGGTAGCGGAGCGGAGCGAGGGAGTAATGCGAAGCGAAGTGGCGGACTGTGTTTCCATAGTCATGGAGTTAGGTAGCGGAGCGAAGCCAGGGAGTAATGCAAAGCGCAGTTTCGGAGTGTGTTCATACTCATGGAGTTAGGAGCGGACTTGTGGTCTGTATTTTTACATACACAGAGTTGACCGGGTTTGGTGGATTTTTACATCGTTCGTCGCTCCGCTTCAGTAGACAGGACAGCTTACTCATCGCTAAGTCTTTGATTGATTCTCTATCTGTGATATTTTTGACCTAGGCTATTGCGGGCTAGTGGAAATATGTTTGGCAATAATGAAATGAATAATCTGCTATTTATTTCTCCATTTCACAAATAGTTAGTCTGTGGATAGCCCTACGTTTCCCTACTCCCTGATCCAACCAATTATCCTAACTAATATTCTAAATCCGAAAGTGAGTATGCCTGCTTGTGACGCCTTCACTCCCTATCTACTAAACCGATCGCCATGAATTTATGCTTACCCGTTGTCTGGAAAAGGACATAGGGCACATTTATCCCGGGTAAAGTACTGTTCCCGAGGGATGGACATTGACGCAGGCGGAGCCGCGGGTCAAACCTAGTTTTTTACATCAATTTTGAGGTTATGTGATAAAAGTGTGAATTCAAAACTTTTTATTACCTACAATATTGCTATTTAACCTTTTTCCATAGTACATATAGTTTTGCCGGAAATCGAGATAAACTGTTTTTTACCCTTAAAAACTCACCCCCTTCCACTTTCCGACCTCAGATCGCCCGTAAATTATTTATCCTTTAATTTTGTTATATTCTTTTCCTTTTGCAATGGGTTTAATCCTTCTATTCTTTTTTTTTCACTTTTTAATATTTTCAAATGCTTCAGCCCTGGCCTATACTTTTCCCTACTCTCTGATCCAACTAATCATTATTTTTGCAGCACTACAAGTAGAAGAGCTGCAAGCGGCACTAGCAGAGGAGAAGAGACGAGCGAGCAAGCTTCAGGAGACGCTGGCGGCTCGTGAGGCTGATGTCATCGCCATGGAGGACCGGTACAAGAAATGCGTTGATAAGGCCAAGGAGGTCATCAAGAGCCTCGACCCCAGGACCACAGGTAGTGTACACAAAAAGTTTACATTATTAAAAAAATATATATGCAAAGAGTATGTGATAAACAATCAAGACAAATTTGAGACAAGAAACCGTTCAGTGATTGAAAATTGTGGTGCAGGACATGCTCTCCCTTTTACCGCAGTCTTGTTAAAATGTAAGTTTTTAGGGGTGCCGTTTAGTATAGACTTATTTATTTAAATTAAATCACTAAATACGGTTTAGTCGCGTTTATTACATTATTTTAAGGATCATTTTTCATCTTGACCTAACCGGGGTTCGAACCCGGGCGTGTTAACCACTGCGCTACGGAGCTGGCCAAGTAAGGGTATCATATATATCCTTCCCTGGGCCTTAAACTACCTTTATAGCAAGTTTCATCCAAATTTGTTCAATAGTTGAAGCGTGAAAATTTGACAGAGTTACTTTCGAATTTATAATATTAGTATGTGTTGTCCTGTTTCAGGCCAGCAATCGTTATCAGACATCACGCTGGGTTATTCTCGCGGCGCGGGTAGTAACAGTGCCAACGCTTCCCGGGCAGACATCACACCCGCCAACAACAACAGGCACGAGTGAGTATCGCAATAGTTCATTAAGGGGTGCCCCATGGTCTAGTGGGTTCATTAGCCACATTAACACTCAGTGCCTGCCACTGCTCCTGTCGGTGCCGGAAATATTCCCCTAAATACTTCTGCGGTAATAACGACGCGAGTGAGTGTTCACACTCAGCATTCATACTTCTTTACTAAACGATTGGATATTGGACTTATCGAGTCGGAGATGGCTATTTTCAAATATATTTTGACCAATATTTGGCCACGCTGACCGCCTTGTCGTTGGCCTCGTTAAGATCTTTAATGATTATGATAACGGTGGAAGAGAGATAAATGCGTCACAAGCCGAACGCTTAGGCCGATCGTGTCTCTCTATCGCTTATTCTGCGCTCTCGCTTGCACACGTAATATGACATTTTTTCGTGCGTGCAGCCGGCATTCATCGACGTATTAATGAGACGTTATAACGTCTTATAAATCGCACACACAATCTATCTAAAGTCGTGATAGAGCCAAGCTACCGGCAAAATTCATTTTGTCAAATGGGCCGGCTCATCCGGGGAAGTACCGTACGACGTTTGAGTAGCTTTACCGCTTCAATGCTAGTAACAGAGAGCAAGAGGCCCATCCTTCCAACCCACGCCCCCAAACACTTTGAAAGGCCGGAAACGCTTTTGTCGCACCCCCAATTGCATTTGTCCATATGCAGAGATGATTACTGACCATTAGGTGACTCTTGCTCGTTTGCCGTAATCATAAAAAACCGGCCAAGTGCGAGTCGGACTCGCGCACAAAGGGTTCCATACCGTTATCTATAAAAACGGCAAAAAAATCATGTCTGTTGTATGGGAGCCCCCCTTTAATATTATTTTTATTTTTATTTAATTATTTATTTTTAAAGTGATTATATAACTAAATATTCTGTGAATATTTCAAGCGTCTACCTGTTGCCGTTATCAATATCGAGCAAAAACAAGCAAAAAATCACGTTTGTTGTATGGGAACCCCCTTTAATATTTATTTTATTCTATATTTTAGTATTTGTAGTTATAGGGGCAACAGAAATACATCATCTGTGAAATCTACTGTGACATCTGTTTTCAACTGTCTAGCTGTTACGGTTCATGAGATACAGCCTGGTGACAGACGGACAGACAGACAGACGGACAGCGGAGCGAAATTAATAGGGTCCCGTTTTTACCCTTTGGGTACGGAACCCTAAAAAATGTGTTGGTGACCGCAGATGGAGCGGCAGCGGCAGCGGTAGCGGTAGCGAGGAGGGCGCGCGCGCCGGGCACAACGAGCAGCGACTACTGGCGTCCGCGTGGTACCAGCTCGGTGCGCGCTGCCACCGTGATGCCGTAGAGGCGCGCTTCGGCCTGCTGTCGGCCGGACACTCGTTCCTGGCGCGCCAGCGACGACAGCCCGCCCGCCGCCCGCCGCCCCCCGCCGCGCCCGCCCAATGACCACGGGCCCGCTACGCCACCGTACTCCCCTAGCCGACTCCGCGACACTTCCAACGCCCCGACCCCTCTTCGGCCCCGAATAGCTAGAGGAATCCCACCATCCGAACCCTTCGCACTCGCCTCCGGAACAGAGTGCGTAGAGGATTATAAATGAATGAAACAAATTAACCATAAACACAATTGGAATACAAAAACATACATTTGGTCCAAAGGCGGACTTATCGCTAAGCGATCTCTTCCAGTCAACCTTAGGGTAGATGGAAAATAAACAACATAGGCGATGGTGCAGCAAATCATAATTTTAAAACTAAAAATACATAGGTACCTACCAATAAACTTACATATATACCTTTATGATTAGCTCCGATTACTGGTCCCGGGTGACTTGCATCCAGGATAGGCCCTTCTGGCAACGTATGTTACGGCCCATAAGGGAAAAGATGAGAGTTGCTGCTCTCCAAAGGCTTTTGCCATTGATTCTCAGATTGGTCCTTCAGGCTTGCATGCACGTATACGCGGCCCATCAGGTAATATGAGTTTGCTGTCTCTCCAAGCCTTGCGCACACAGGCAACGCCCAAAGCCGAGGTCTGTCCCTCCTGGGGGCCATTTGGTGATGTTGTCTATAAAGGTATAGGGCACTTTGCCCTCGCCTCAAACGCCCGGTGAAGTACCGAAAGCTCACTTGGAGCTAGCTACATATAGAGTGAGACCCCAGTCACCCCAGACTTACGTGATTTTAGGAAAGATGAAATTTTTAGGATCGGTAGTATAACGTTAACTTAAAAAGGAATACTGGCTAAGCTGAAAACGACCCCGTTTTCAGCTTAGCGAGTAAAATGGCCATTCCTTGACTGGGATAGTCAATATAAAAAAAGCGACACTCCTTTTTTTCGGGTCGTAATGTGTTAACTATAGTCATTTTGCCCAATATGCGGCCACAACCTCTGCCCTGTCATTTGCCTCCTCTAGATCCTATGTGCAGTGAGTGGGGCATTTAGGACACGTCAAAAGGTGGCTCATTGCTAGGTACGTACCAGCGTTAGTGATACCAATCCGCCCGAAAACCGATGCCTACGTCGTATATCGCATCTGGCTATATCGTACCGTAAACTTAGACCTGCATGCTACATCAAACTTTGCGAGGTATAGACGCAATATTCAAGGGATCCCAATAGACACGTACTTTGGAACTCCTATAACATAACTGTTTTCGATGTCTTCGTGCGAATCTTTAGTTTTTTATAATAAATATACTTAAAGTATAATGAACATAGGATCAGATTATTGCTTGAAGGAAATATGAAATGTGAGACTAAGGAATGACATTAACATATATTATCTTCTTATATTGCTGGTAACTAAATATTCTGTTAAAATAAATACAGAGGCTTCCTTGGTATCTGTGACAAAATAAAAAATCTGTATTCGCGTGAATAAAAAATAGAAAATGTAAATGGACGTGTCTTACTCGTTCTTACATTTTTACTCTACCAAAACTTATTACAAATATTATTTCTAATATCCGTAAGGGACGCCCATTAGATTAAAATGACAATTTTATTCATATATATCGGCTGAGCTCTTAAACACTAGTATTTTTTTTACAGCAAATTCATCTCATAACACTGATCTTTATTACATGATTTCGTTTGGCGAAATACAAAAAAACTCCATCTTTCCCAAATTTTTTTTTACATATGTACATATGTTTCATACTTTCGTTACAAGAAAGTGGTTCAATATCGTCGATTGACCTTGCTTGTATATGCTAGTGTATTAAAAATCAGCGTGAACCAGAAAAAATGTGTGTGATTTGCACGTGTAGTGGTGTAACTTATGTAAGTATAAAGAATCACTCTCTGTGCCTACATTTAGAAAGACGGCTGTGCCGCAGTATTGACGAACTGTCAATTTCCCTTCCTAGGCACACGGTGTAGTGTTCACTTCCGATGCGGGTGGTAAAACGTTTATATTAAAAAAAGCGGCCATTTTCATTCGATAGCTACTAAAATGCATATTTTTCTAAAGCTTTTTATCGCGTACCGTATTTTAAAGTCCCACCAATATCTCGAAGGTTACCACCCGCATCGTATTTATAATTTCGTCGTAGCGCCTCGTGTCAATTTGTACCTATTGTAGTCCAATTTCAAAATATACAATGTTGAATGATTACCGTTAAGAAAGACGTCGTGCAAGTTCTGGTCAAGTTCTGTGGTGTACAAACTGCAGTGGAATGTGTAAGGAGGTGCAATGACACCTTACTCCCAAAGATGAGCTGAATGTACCCTATCATCCTCAAGTAAGTACTATGGTACGTCGGAGCCCGTGGTCCGCTATTATGACAGCATTTATGATTCAATATGATTAGGTAACGTTTTTACGACTGGTGGCCTGCTTGACTCTATCAAACCCTTTTTGGGTAGGTATATGTAGCGTTGATAGATTAGTTTTATATAATGTGTGAGAGAGATATGTTATTATGATATATAAGTGAGATACTGTAATCTATATACAACAGGCGCTGACTAGAACTTGCGCGCAAATCTATATTTACTGATCTGTAATAATATTAAAACTTATGCCAGATTATCATCATTACAGAATCATGGTTTTACTCTCGTTTTATTCGTCGGATTCGCCGACTAGCTTCGATCTGTTACGAAAACCATCACCGGGGCGAGTGTACACTACAGAGTGCTTGTGAAACCGTCCCCCCTCCCAACACTGCCCCCGGTGATGGTTTTCGTAACAGATCGAAACTAGTCGGCGAATCCAACGAGTAAAACGTAAGTAAAACTGTAACCCTCTTATTCATAAAAAATAGCAAACGTTTATTAAACCAATTTCAGTTAAAATATGTTTTGTCTCGTTCTTTCCATGCTAATCGTTGCAGAGAGGGATAAGGACAAAACATATTTTAACAAAAATAGGTTTAATAAACGTTTGCTATTTTTTCTAAATAAGAGGTTTATTCTATAATTAATTTATTGATCTGCTTCCTGAAGTTTTTAATATTATATTTTTTTGTCATTGCAGTCGTTTATGTAATTTTATATTAATCACATTTTTATACTGCATTAATCGTATACTCCGACTACAGCAATAAATTCATCACATTTGTATTTACAACAGAAAATACTAAAGGTTTTGTGTGTTTTATATTTAACAAAATCGATTATTTATTTAAGTTAGGTTATATGCTCAACCACGTTCAAAATTAGGTAGAATTTAGTTATTTAATACCATTGATTTATTTGTATAAGAGAACATGGCTCACGAACAAATTAACCAGGTATGCTTTTATTGCATTATTTATTCCTAATAGACAGTAACGGTAGTTACAAAATTATTAGCTGATTAATTTTATATACGATATAGTGTATACGGCGTTAACTTCGCCTTGTTAATCTGTGTAAAATGGATCGTTTTTTATAACATCACAGCGTAAAATTTAGATGTTTTCGAGATTTTTCTTAGGTTGGGTCAAATCTTATCGTGGAATTCTAAATTTCATGCTACTTAATTTGCGCCGTCATGCAGTATTGATCAACATGTATATAAATGCATTAGTAAATCATCGTCGCTTACCTTCACTACTTTCTTATCATTCTTTCTTATCGCTTCCTTATATCTTTTTCCGTCACATTTTCATTTCCAAAGACATTTTGCTACCCAACGTAGAACGATGCGTTGATATCGACACTCTCTTCATGTCTTTGGTGCCACGTAGATTAAATCGATTATTCCCACTATCCACGTTTTGCTTATCCACCCGGGGTGGACAGTGTCACAACTTTTGAAAATAATTCCTACTGTCTCCCGGGGGTGGCCAGTAAGAATCATTATTAAATAATGCACTGTAGCCATCGCTAGTAGACACGGCTACAATGATACAGCGAAATTTCGTAGATAATTTCCATTGTGAGATTTGACCCGAGTGTAACGGTGCTCGTTCAAGAATCGCGCAGATTGCTTTGCGTTAATGCTGTACGTTATGCCCGAATACTCAAAAACATCTTAACTATAGACGTTCAATCGCTATCTAGACAATTACTTACATTTCCAGACAAATACAGCCCCGAGACATTAAAAAAGTAGAATAAATTAATACATGCCTATCCAAAGACTTTTGGATAGGCATGTAACATCCTCGTCTTCATCGTCACTTACCATCAGGTGAGATGGGAGACAAATGCCTACTTCAGTATTTGTAAAAAAAAATACAAGATTATTTTGAGTATTCGGGGGTTATTCTTGCATCGTGGTTATGAATCCTTTGTATTTGTACCATAAAATCAGTTTGGTTATTACACAATGCGCTAGTTAGCACGTCAGTTTGGTTATCGACTTCTATTTTACCATCACACTCATTTAGAAGTTCAGTCCTGCTTCCATTTGGAATAAATTAAGTTTTTAATCAAATAAATTTAATAATGGGAGCCCAAAATAACGTTTCAATAAATTCATCTATGCACTACTATATAAAGTTAAAGTTAAAATGTGAATTTTTACTAAGCATTTTTGCCACAATCCACTACTTTTGGCGAAACCGCTAAGTTTGTTTGCAATATCTTTACGAAAAGACTTTTACGAAAGGAAAAAAAACGGAACATATGCAATACATATATATATATATATATATACATATATATATACTTAAAGTAAACATACAATGGTGGACTTAACGGCTCTATAACTGTATCGGTTTCCGACACATTCGTCCGATTCTTTTTCGACAGAATAAAAAAGACTTTTCTGCTATATTTATAGAATAATTTAATGGTTTATATAGGGCCTCGCAAGACGCAATTTGAATTAACATCTCAAATTGCAAATGGGGGCAGCACTGGACATCGGGAAGAGTTATGACCTAACAATCTAATCAGTATGACAGACGGGACCGACATGGAGCGAAAGGGATAGATATAGTGTGATATTGACTTGCTAACTGGTGCTTTCTATACCCTTAAATTATGTTAAAGTATGTTTGGCAACTCCATAAAGGGAGAAAAGTCCTCAAACTGTGTGAGATCTATTGAACAAGCACTTTTTGCATCATTTGATACGATGTCGAAACAAAGTCAAGTATCCATTATCTTTTTTATACTTTTAATTGTATTTTTTACGTAAAATATCGGATTTCATCAACAAATTCTTGTCGATTTCGTATCATATAATGTAGAACCACTGTTAGGGATCAACAAAAAGTTATAACTATTGTATGTAGTGGCAATATTATGTTTAGATATGTAGGACAGTTGTGAATACATCTCGATGGTTTCATTTACCGGTGCAGTGAAAATTTTATTTATATACCCTTACGTTAAGTAAAATGTGATTCATTGTTGATAATGACAATATTGAGTTTTGAGATAATATATAATTTTTCCTATGTTAGTTTTTTATTGAGTCCATATCTTATTCTACTATATTTCAACAAATTATCCAGACAATGTTATGGATAGACAAAAATATACAGGGTGATTTTTAATTACCTGGCAACATTTCAATGTTAGTATCAGAATCCCTAAAAGAATATACATCGACAAGAAAAAAAAGGTATTTAATGAAAAAAAAAAACAACTGTCCATATTATTTGGATCAATTTTTTAAATAATTTTTCAGCCGATTGGTGAATTTGTATGGCATACTCAATTTTTTTTTTATAATTTTTACTCGTACCGTTTTTCTATTAGCGATTCCGATTCCAAAACCAAAACACTGCCATATAATTAAAACTCACCGTGTATAAAGGGCCACCATGTTATCAAACACCTGGGAAGGAAAGACAGAAAAAAAAAGTTAAATTTAAAGACAAAGGTTATTTCACAATTTATTCATATAGAGATCACAAGCAACTTAAAATTTTAACCATATCACAAACCAAACAACCTATTGTAATCACAGACGCACTTTGCACGGACAATTTGTCATGATCAACTTAAAATAACTTAAAATATTAGAAGTATGTAAAATCCTATGAAAATAAATAGAATAAATATATTTATAAAAAACACTATATTAATATACAGTAGTTCAAACAGAGGTTGAATTGACGGATAAAAATTTGTAGGAACACGATATTTTTGTAGTGCGCGCTTAGCCTAATGACCCTTGTACACGTAAGGCGTTGGGCCAGCGCATCGCGGGACAAAGACCGACGTGTAAACAGTCTTGGCAAATGGGCGACAAGATTTGATGTCTGATTTGTGGGAAAGAAGCCTCGTCTCCCCCCGCACGGCTTGTCAGTCAACATTATAAGCTCAGAAAACATTTCGTGACCTTATACCGCGATACGTCGTGTCAAAATATTTAATGTATAAAATTGCTGTGTAATACGATATAAGACATAGAATTTCACGTAATTTTGCTGCGACGAGGGCACGCGCAGCGTCTCGGCAGTGCTATTCCAAGTTGCGGGCGCCGATACTGAACAAACGCTACGCAAATAGGCGTCTACACGTTCGGCCAACGCGCTTGGCCAATGCACTCGGCAAACGTGTACAAGGGCCTCATGACGTAGTTCTCGAGCGGATCTAATCGAAGTCTTCATCGGAGTCCGTCTTCAAGACGCTGTCGGAGCCCGAGCCCGGCTCGCTGTCTACCGCTATCTCCCTGCGAAATAATAGCCATGATCATGAATAGAATGCGATGACGTTAGAATGGAACGCACCGCAATGAGATGAGACGCGTTTTCATAGAGAATGAATCGCGAAATTGCCGAATGGACAATCAATCATCGCTCCTTTTACTCGAGATTATTACGGGATAGAATACGCAATTTGCTTCATAATGAAAGTAACTGATAGATATGTAAGTCGTTTTATGAGGTCACTTCCTGATCACACATTGAATGAGGAAATTGACAGTCTAGCTGTGTGGTATTTTGTAAAGCGGCACCTTTATTCATGTCGAACACCGTTGGATAAAGGCTGATCATAGAGGTGTTTTAACTACTGCGTGCTTGTTCTACAGTACGTTAAGCCGTTGGTCCCGGTTGTTGTCACCAGATGGTAGTCGTTAAGCTGTGCCAGCCTGCGGGCTTTAGATACCTTGAAAAATCTGACCCAAGTGTCCACGAGTAGTCAACGTACATACTTATTATTACGTCTTTATCCCCTACGGGGTAGACAGAGACCAAGGTCATAAGACCCAAAGGCCACGTCTAGCATGTGGGCTTAAAGGCAGAAAACGGAATCGAAATAGGGATGGGTTGCCAGCCGCATCGTCTATTGATACGATTCCCTACTTCCTCGGCCATCCTCTCGACCGGCTTCTACGGTCTGCGCGGGAAGAGAAGCAGCTGGTACATTGTACGTTTTTCTCCCAGACCAGCAGGGAAGAGGAAGCTTATATAATGTACTGATAAATAATTATTGTATTATGCCGCGTGACTTTGAACCTTTGAGCTATATTGAATACTGGAAACAATTGTAAAGAAAAATTAAATTACTTCCTACAGAAATTCACCCAGCTGTTCAGCGATTGTATCGCTTCTCAGCTGGGCGAATTTCGAAAGCTGTACCTTTTCATCTAGCAATTCTGTATTCTGATAAGGATTTAGATTCCGAAATTTCAATATAGCTCTAGATGTTCAAACTCACTTGGTACTCGTATCTATTCAAGGTGAAACAACTTATAAAGTATAGACAACAATTTAGCGACACACAAGCTAGCGGGATATGTTTATCATATGTACATACAAATGTATCTAACGGCACACATTAGTCTGCAGATTAGGAACAATTAATACGGAATCTAATGAGGCATTAGTACGTAAACACGTTTTGCGGTTATGTCATACTTGTACGTGTTAGGAACGGAAAACGAGTATGGAGATAACACTCATCATTTTGCATGCATGCGTGTGTTACGTAGATATGCACGGCGCCGGCCCTAGCACTGGCTAGAATGGGGTTGGAATGTCTTTCAGTGCCCTTTTTTTAACATAAATCGTATGTCATAAATCGGTAGAGCGAAAGGTTTAATGCCCAAGTTGAGGAACATTTTGTTCTTGTAGAAGGGAATTAGTTGCACTCAAAAACTAAGCCGAGTTTAACCCAAAACCTTGGAATTTGTGTTCTAAAATGACATACGTACAGACATATTATAACACCCATATCACGGGTTAGACATAGCTTAAGCCCATAAGGCCAAAACGCCACGTTTAGCGTGTTATTGGACACATGGGCTGCTAGCCGCATCGCCCATTAACATGATTCCTTAGGTGTTGTTGATGTGTGATGTTCGCCAATTCCCGGCCGGCTTTTATAGCCTGCGCGAAAAGAAAAGAAATTGGTACATTATGCATTTTTTCTTTCCTCTAAGACCAGCATCGTAGAATCTTAATTTGAGCTTGGTATAATATGTTGTTTGTAAATAAATACTTTTAAACTTTCGCGCTGCATATTTACTAAATTAACGCAAAAAAACCGATTTCTTCAGTAATTAGTACGCTTGGGCCCACGCTAGGCATGCATGCATACATGGTGAAATTTTTATCGTTTTGGACCCTTAAAGCGGTGACTCAGACCATCAATATGAACAACTTTTTCTATGGGAAAAATCATGGGAAATCAAAAAAAATTCCATACAAGAGTCCCGCCGCGCCGCCCGGCCAGTTTGTATGGGAATGTCGAATTTTTTTTGAGTTCCCAGCATTGGCCGATAGTAAAAGTTGTTCATATCGACGGGCTGAATCACCCCTTTAAGGGTCCAAAACGATAAAAATTTCACCATGTATATTAGTAATATTTTACACTCACACGGCAATTTTAACTAGGTACTTAGGTTCTTAAATATACCTGTTCTATCTTAACACTGTAAAATAATAATAGCTATTCGGTAATATTTACTGTAATTAACTCTTGACCTAATGTGATACTTAATGAGGTTGCCCTTGCGTTCAATCAAAGTAAGTTATTTTAATTGAAAAACTCAGAAGTCGGTGATAAAACCTGCAGGCTATTAGTTTTTAAAGGATCAGGATCGTCATTCTAAACGATTAGCATGCTTTCATAAAATTTAATTTACGAGTGTATCTCGACTTGCCTATTAACTGTGGCGCCGTTCAAGATTATCTCAACAATATTTCTGCCAAAAATAAAATAAATTCAGTGGATACACCATACACCTAATAAAATACAGAACTACCGAATTAAAAGAGCCAATAGAAACATAAATGTTACTACTGAACCAAAAATAGGGTGCAGAAAGGAAAAAAATACGGTCAGTAGTTTTACGTGATAGCGGTGGAAAAGAGATAGATGCGTCACAAGCCGAATGCTTAGGCCGATCATGCCTTTCTATCGCTTGTTCCGTGCTCTCGCTTCCACGCGGAACGTAACACTTTTTCGCGCGTGCAGCCGGCGTTCATCTATTTATAAGACGTTAGCACGTCAAAAAAAATTTCGGAGCAGAAACATTTGGTAGCTGTAACTATAAGTTAGCAAAAATAAGGTATACAGTAAAAAAAATTGCTAATTTGTCCTTCGGAGCAGAAACCTTGGTAGCTGTAAATATACGTTTGCAAAAATAAAAATAAATTGCTATTTTGTCCTTCGCAGTGGAAACCGTGGTAGGTGAAAATTTAAGTTAGCAAAAATAAGGTACAAAATAAAATAAAAAAAATCTAATTTGTCCTTCGGAGCAGAAACCTTGGTAGCTGTAGAAATAAGTTTGCTTATACAATAGGGATCGGTTCCGAGATCACTAGGTACTTGAGCGATTATATCGCGACAAGACGTTTTTCTATTCAAATGACACTGTCAAACTTTTCAATTGTCGCTAGTCTATGGTCGCAGGACTTATCGTAGCGCGGAGATGCGCCCATAGAGTTTCCATTCAATTAGGAGGCTGGACGATAAAATCGCCGGGTAGATTACACCTTTGAAGGCGGCGTCTTGTTATTGAACGCTAAACTATTGTCTTGGATTAGACTTATGTTGAGAGGCTTCTTACAGAAGCAAAATGACATATAAGTATTATACGATAATTCGTAGCATATATTACATACAAAATACCTTAAGACATATATGCCAGCCAATAAAAATTCTGATCCTGATTCAGACATAAAGATCTAAAGGCCATGTTTCGTGTGATAGTGGAAATGAGAATCAAAATAGTGCCGGGTTGCTAACCGCATCACCTATTGGCATGATTCTGAAGATATTCGTCCATTCCCATTGCTTTGAACGGCTTTTACGACCTGCGCGGGAATAGAAGCAGTTGGTACATTCTTTGTTCCAATATTTCTGTATCCCGCTTGTTATAATCGTTGAAGATATATGCCACAATGGCCAAAACAATAGTTTAGTTTTTGACTCGACAAAAGAGAATAATACTAACCCATTGAGGTCCTTAGTGAGCTGTATGTCGACGTTGGTCGCCGTGTCGTTGAGACCATTGAGCGCTTCGCAAAAGTCGCTGCCCACGCTCTGCAGGTGTTGAGTGTTCAAGTGGAAGCCCTGCAGGTAAATTATTATAAACAATTAGGCCGTGAGAATAATTACTAATACATGTTCAACAACTCCGGGCTTGGTCTCCACTGAGATGGGTGACTACAAGTAGCATAAAAATACTCGAGCTCCTCCTTGCTTAGAAAGGCCGTTAATCCTGGTAGCTATTCATTGATATCGGTCGTTTAGTTGTTAGTTGCCTTTGGCTAGCTTGAAGAATTCACCAGTTGTCACTGACACTTATGAAAAACTTTTTTTTAATTTTTCCACCGGGAATTTATTCTATATAGGTACCTTTGAAAAATTGCTCCACGAAAGGGAAAATTCTCAGATAAATAGTTGAACAATTATCGCACTTGCAATTTTAATGTTCGTGCTACAAAACATGTTAACTAACTAATATTAACTAGTATAATTAATTGAAAAATCCCATTAAACATTTTTGGACCGCAGATTATTGTTCATTGGTCTATCCTGTAGGCGCCTGAATTTTTTCAGTTCCTAATTTTCATATTTAATAAGTTTTAATAATATTTATTCATTAAAGGCAAGAACTGGGCGTGGCCAGAGTACCCGTTTCTGGGTGTACCTTCAATCCTTTGGGAAAATTATAAATATTGATCCTATAGTTTCGGAGTTGGGATATTTTTTGAGAAATTTCCTCTTTTTGAAAAATTTCAAATAGTTTTTGAGATATTTTCGAAAAACCAAACCGCCCTTTTTTTTCACTTAATTGTTTATATTTATTATTAAATTAAGTTTATACGTTTGCATTTTTTGCGAGTGGCCCTTGAATTTTTTCAGAAAATATTTACATGCCATTCCGTATCGAAAGACACCCAACCATCATTTTCGGAGAATACGAAAGTTTCGACCTAAAAAGCACTTGTTGACTAGATCTTAGACATCGCGTGTGCAAATTTTTAAAATCAAATTTATACTTTTTAATCGTAGTTTTTATCAAACTATGCCAGTTATGTAATAAAATAGTGTAGTTTGTGCATTAGCGACTTTTAACTTATAATTCTGTAATATGTGTATCTAAAGTAAAAGTAATAAGACCACATTTAGTTGAACTGCGCTGTAGAGACATAACTCGACACGGCACTGTAAAATATTGTTATCGATTTACATCGTATTAATGAGAATCCGAGAAGAGAAAGATATATGGAGTGTTAGTAATTTTACTAACACTATTTATCTATACTAATATTATAAAGCTGAAGAGTTTGTTTGTTTGAACGCGGAACTACTGGTTCAAATTAGAAAATTATTTTTGTGCTGGATAATCCATTTATTGAGGAAGGCTTTAGGCTCTAAAATATCACGCTGCGACTAATAGGAGCGAAGCATCAATAAAAATGTTTTGAAAACGGGGGAAAATTATTCATCTATACTAAGAAAAAAACGAATTAATCATAATAACAAAAATTGCCGCGGACGAAGTCGCGGGCAACAGCTAGTAACATACATAGAGTGTTAGTAAAATTACTAACACTTACTAAATAATAGTCAGGTTGTCGATTCATTTTCAATTCATAAACATACCAAACTTGTCATATTGAATATTTGACGCGAAAACAGTTTAATATAGGGATAACATGTTATAGAGAAATGAATCCTTACTTCCTTACTAATATTATAAATGCGAAAGTTTGTGAGTATGTATGGATGTGTGGATGTTTTTTCTCTTTTACGTGAAAACGGCTGAACGGATCTTGATGAAATTTTGCACACATATAGGCTCTGGATTAACACATCGGTTACTTTTCATCCCGGAAAAAGATACTGTTCCCGCCGGATTGAGGTTAACGGCGGGCAACTGCTACAAGTTATAATGAGCGGACATATCCGTTTGCAATAAATAGTTCAAAATATTATAGGGGATTAAGCACTGTGCAGCGCAGGAAAGATACATGGGAGGATTTCAGATTACTATCTTTGAAATATGTATGTGTCGCAGAACGGTCGCTCGCTGCGAAAGCTTCGCGATTCGACATGGTCAAAGTTAGTTCATCAAGATTGCAGATCAAGATACAAAATAGGTACCAAAGTATAAGTCGTCACTTTATGTTTCAAGTTATTTTCAGCGAGCCCTTTAATTTGATATCCATATTGCATCAAAAATAGCTAATCCGCCATTTTAGGTGTCCACCGTATTGGATTTAGAATGACGTTACACAGCTTACCATGCATTGATCCAAACTAAATGATTATACAAAATTTCACTTCAATCGGTGGAAGATATCTGCTTCAAAATTGAGTTGCAAGATTCCACCCGAACAAACATAGTTACATATATACATGGCAAGTTAAATAAAAGCTTGTAAAAATCACTATGAGAGGATCGTTTCGTTTAACATATACTTGTATCACTTTAGAAATTAAGAGGTCTTGTTGATAAATTCAGTCGTCGTCAATTGGAGAGTAAAAGACATAAACGCGCTCGAGCTTTTTACAAGTTTTTGTTTATCTTCGATTTGGATGCATAAACCCAATTAGTACCGAGTAGATACTTGTTCTGTCTAGTTTATGACAGCCATTTCAACTACGATCGCCTTCATATGATATCTTCTTAAGGTCACGACATTATTCCTGTTTAATACGTTTACCACGCTTGCGATTTTTGGTGGATATTGTTAAATCTATATTTATAGTAGGTATATTATAGACGTCCTTGCGATATAAACGATATTGCAAAATATGCATATATTCAAAAAATAAAAATATGATGTTCAAAAAGAGATGCATGTATCAAATATTGAATAAAAATCTTTGACTATGACTTCCTCGCTTTTGCTTTTATAAGAGCACCTCTAGATAAGATTATTTTTCGATTACCTTATTTCTTTGGCAAATACGATTTACCTTCCAACCTTAACTTAATGCCTAGACCAGCATAATTAAAATGTTATATCTTACCTAATACCCGTTTAAACAAGCCATGTACACGACTACCGCATAGGAACGTCAACATATTTTTTCAGCGGTTGACAGAAACGTTACAAGTCTGGGTAATGCTGTATAAAAACCTGAACGAGCCGGAGTGACGTCCGCCAATGGCATCCGCGCACATAGCTGACTGCAGATTCGCCGCACCCTTATCTGGTGCATCGAGTATGGCGTCGCCGCTAGATGTGAAGCCCACATGTCGCGCGACGGCTATCCTTAGCACTAATCGCAGATAGCTCATCATTTTCTAATTGGATTTGAGTGAGACGTGAAATTTATCAAGTTCAAAATGGATTCTTATCACAAGACAGCTTTGAACGTTCCCTCATGCATCTCCCATCACGTATTAAGTAGAGGAAATGCCTCTAGACATGATACGTGAGTATCATCATACGAGAAACCACTTTGACTTCTACATGGGTCTTGGGATTATCCGCTATCCATTATGAAAATAAATATAATGTTAACGGCTAAGATATCTTTTGCACTCGGCGGGAAAAGGAAATAGTGTTAAGTACTTTTTATATCGTGCACGAGGAATAATCATAAAATGTATGCGACACGCAATAAAATCACATAACGGCGTAAATTCAATTTATATGCTTATACGACGGTAGTTGGAAATGGTACCTATGCCGAACTGAAAGGGGAGCCAATGTACCCATCGTTGTGAATGCTAATGCGATAAAATTTAATCTAGATATTGATGGGTTAACAGCTTGTGGGTCACAGCGGTTACGCGTGGCTACAGGGTTTCGGGTTCGATTCGCGGCGAGATATAATTCAAGATAAAAAGAAACATATTTCAAATTGACTGCGTTTTGGCTATTTACCTATTAATGTCTGTATTGTATAATACGATATCGTTTAATGTCTCTCTACAGAATGCCAAATATTACTTAAGAGTGAGGCAAGGTTACCCTGTATATTCTATTATTACTCAGCTTATATAAATATTTTTTTGGGTAGTCTTTGATTGTTCTTTAATAAAAATGATTTTATTAATGTTCGGTAATCGCCTTGATCAAAATATTTGTTTTAAACACTTGAAGCCACCTTATCCTTTAACTATGAAGTATTTTTTGTAACCGACTTGGAGATGGGGTCTCTGCGACCACTGTCCTTTAAGGATGAAACCGCGAGTCTTTATTTTTAGTTCACCTTTAAGTAACCTTATCTTCAAATTATAGATCTTGTATATATAATACTTATCCCCGGCCAGATTATAATATTTTTCCGGATATGTTAAGTTTACTGACATATTTAAATGGTGGGGTCTTAGAGACCCCACGTTTAAGGGTCAGTCAGATACCGAGATATCAGACCAGGAACTCTACCTATATCTTGAATTTTCTCTCAAAATAAAAATATATATTTATAAATTTTATTTTATTAAAAAAATTCTGAATATACATTTACATGTATATATTTATATTCATTTATATCATATTTTAAAAATATTTTTAAAATTACAGTGAATAAAACTAACTATATAAACATGACGTGAAAAAAAAAAGCCCTAGAAACCATTTTCTTCGAAATCTTGGCCGTGTGGCATGGTGGCAAGAACGCTGGCTGCGTTCCCCCGTTGGATAGCTATGCTAATCCGTTGGGCGAAAAAGCAGCCAGCCCTCTTATCACCGGCAGCCGACATGAGCCGTGGGGCGCTGGGTCCCAAGGTCCTAACGTCTCTACGCCAAACGGCACAAATATATAATCCTCAGCTAAGGTTGCATACTTGCGCCGTTTTACATGTTAATGTTAATTTTAGTTTAAGAGAAAATTCAAGAAATAGGTATTGTGCCTGGTCAGGTACATCGCTATCTGACTTGTGTGTGACCGATGTACCTGACCAGGATAAAACTTACCTTGAAGGGTCCTCGATCGAATCCACAGAAGGACGCTTCCATGGTGTAGGATCTGGTGACGCCGAGGTGTCGCCACACCGTCACTCTGGCGGTGCTCTCCCTCTCTCTCTCCACTCGAAATGAACAGGACCCCAGGGCGAAGGCCGGTGATATCCGGTGCATCAGGGCTGGCAACATCTGACCAAAACATTATATGAAAGTTTGCTGTTTGGGAGAGAATCACAAGATGGGGAACATCATCGGGCCATTATTAATTGAAGAAAATCGTCGTCGAACTGTTACCGTTACATCTCCTAAAAGGAGGACATAACCTGTTGCTTTCCTTTGTATAGTGACATATGAGAACTAAAATTGCAATAGCCGCACTATATAACGATAACACTTCTCTGTGCTTTTATTATTATTTATACCTACTCTTTATTCAATTTTAATCTTAATTTAATTTATTATTGTTATAAGCCTTCTGTCAGTTTTTTTTCTCTGTGCTTTACCTGTCCAATATTTAGAAACTAGACCAGTTTCCAAAAATAATTCCTGTGTGGCCCACACAGGATATAAGTTTTGTCAGATATATGAGTTTGTCACCAAGTGTTAAAACGAATATATTGTTAACCGACGTTTTTATAAATGTATGCCCTCTGTTGCATTTATAAATCAAAGAGACATGTTGCCATTTAGTCACATTTACAAAAACCAGTTGCATTTAGATTTAAATACAGATAAAGTCAATTGGCAATTGCCGTTTGAGCTCTCTTTTCAACATATCATTTTTATTAAGCTGTTTTTATTTTAAATTAAGAACGACTATTAAAAAACAAGTTTTTTGAATCCTTTATAAATATAATCGAGTGAGGCGTAAAAATATATATTTTTAAAATTCTTATTAATGCTTCCGACCGTCGTGTTGTCTTTGCTTTACAGCTATAGACACAAATATTTTGCAATAAACTACTTTTGCTCGTAAAAATAGCTATGTAATAAGTTAAACTTGTGTGGGTATTTTACTGTTATTTATAAAGTCAATGTCGAGGTTTGAACATATATCTTTTACTTTAACTAAGTCTGAGTATATGAAAATAATTATGTATATAAACGGGACTTAGCACGAACCTTTTTACTATGTGTTGACGTTTCAATGGAGGATGGATGTAACTCCATTGAAACGTCAACACATAATAAAAATGTTCGTGCTAAGTCCCGTTTATATACATAATTAAGTGTTTAAAGCGCGAGAGTTTAAAAAAAAATATGAAAATATCTTGATGCATTGTGGACCTTATGTTTCGATATGCATCGTTATGAATTGAAACTTATGATACGTAAGAGATCATTTTGGACACTTTTTGACAGCTCCGTGGCGCAGTGGTTAACACACCAGCCGGCGACACGGAGTGCCCGGGTTCGATCCCCGGCCAGGGCAAGATGGAAAATGATCTTTTTCAGATTGGCCTGGGTCTTGGATGTTTATCTATATATCTATTTGTTATAAAATATAGTATCGTTGAGTTAGTATCCCATAACACAAGTCTCGAACTTACCTTGGGGTTAGCTCAATCTGTGTGATTTGTCCGTATATATTTATATTTATTTATTTATTTACTTAGAACTTGTATATTAAGCAATAATATTTTAATTACGTCAATACAAACCTGTTGACCTGAAAAAGACGTCATCCAATGTTTAAAAAAAAGTTAAAAAAGTACTCAAAGGGTTTGCTATCTTGATTCCTGACTTTACAAAGTCGAGATGGAAAACGATGTTTTTAAGATTGTCCTGGGTCTTGGATGTTTATCTAATATATAAGTATTTCTCATATCGTTGAGTTAGTATCCTTCGACACAAGTTTATAATTTACTGTGGGGCTAGCTCAATCTTTGTAACATGTTATACACAAATGATACAGTTCATTGCAAGAAGATACAAGCCTCAACTTCGAATACAAACTAAATCCGTGTACCTGCCTAGTTATTCTAATAAACAGTTTGAATCCGAAAAATTTAGCTTGTTCGCGGCACCATCTTTAACGATATTAATATTATTATGAATTGTTAAAAAGTGAACTTGCATTTAAAAATGTTTCTGATTTATGTATGTCGTTATATCGTGCTAAAAGTATGTAAATAAAAAATCTAATATTACCATAAGATAAGACTTTAAAATGTATAGAAACTTTTATTATGAAGCCATTTCCTTATGGTATTTGGATTTCCTTGTGTTTATACGCATAGCCGCCGCACAGTTTTGACATCACGCGTCCATAATGCTAAAGTTAAAGAAATTTCCTCATTATTACGATGAATGTATATATAAAACATATTTTTATTAATAAGTGTACCGTACTAGTAATTTAAACTAACTCTCTGATGCTCTCTAGGCTAAGACTGCGAATCTAACTTATGTATGTATACAACCTAAGAATGAAATGTATTTGCGTTTTATTTAAAAGCTACGAATTGACATAGATTTTATAATCTAGTGGCAAAGGCTAGCTTTTATCTAGAATTCAGAATGCTAAGAAGGACTTTCTTCGGGCATTGACAATAAAACACTTTCAGACCTAAAATGGGCTACCCACTTCATGGGCATAAGTTACTTACTAAATACTTCACCGGCTCATCCTGCACCAGCCTATCCTGGCTGCACCAGCTCTCCGCCGCGGCGCAGCCGTAGAAAAACACGTTTTTCTTGCGCGAATGTCCATGGTAATCACAGTAAACCAAAGGCGGCTTCTTCCACACACGTACTAAATATTCTATGAGACCCTGAATATACAATAATCAAGTACTTAATTGTAAAGTATTAAAAAATAAAATCGTAATTAAACCCTAGGTACGATAAACTGGTTTTTCTCTTTTAACCCTACCTTTTTAATTTGCTCAAGTTTTTAAAAAAAATTTACTAACAAAGAACCTTTAAGTTCGTTTATTGCCAGACTACTAAATAGTAAGATTAATTTTATATGAATTCCTTCTTCCCCTTGATTTGAAATAAAACATGGGCCTGATTTTAAGGAATTTGGATTTAAAATGATAAAATGGCTTACCTTAGTGTGATAAATAGACGGATGTAAAACGGGATTTGGTTTACACCAGCGTCGATTCAGATCTTCATTAGTCAGGCCGCAGCGATGGCTGCAACAAGAAATGACATTTTACAGGGCCAGATAAGCGGGAAATTTCCCAGCCTCACGACCAGCCATACGTGTCATTTGACGCAACATAGCATTAGCCGGGACTTACTTATCGTTATTAATATCATACGCATCTGATAGTTCCGCATCAAATCAACTTATTTACAACTCAATACGGGGTTTCGTAGCGGTTATTTCATTAGATGCCCGACACGACCGCGTCGAAAGCTATATCGGCATATAAAATGATAATTTGATTCATGCGCTTATAAGGCTCACGGTTGGACAGAGCTTCGCGAGGACAATTTAATATGACAAGCCATTAAATTAAATGAATGGCTGACCACGTAGGAATTTGACGAGTGGCGTGCGTGTTGCATTTTCGACGAAACTACCGCGAGCCCGTGACGCTCCAACATCGCCTCGCTACAGTAATTTTGTTTACGTATCTGTATTCACTGCGACACCAAAACTCATTTACGGTGATAATAAAAGCTACCTTTTACATTTATACACTCATTTTGTTGTGTTTACGACTTTATACACGAAGCCGTCTTTTAAGGGTATTTTTATAGCTTCTTAAGATTTGCTTATCAATATTGAATATCTTTTGGTGAGTTGTGTGGTTGTATGTTAGTAGGTCCCCGCAGTCTCTTCAGATCAAACCTTCACGTTAACAACAAAAGCAATGCAAAAGCATGGAAGCGATAAGCTTCCATCCTAACAACAATTTTATAAGTGTCATGGCGCCGAGCGTAATATCTTCCTACATACTTTTGAAATGATGGTACTATGTAGAGGTAGTTCTATTTTGTACCACACTTACAACCACCGCCGCAACTTCTACGTCGATTATGAAAGAACAACGTCTCCAATTGTGTCATTATTTACAGCTACATAAACTTCAGTGCGTCTGCAATCTACGACAATTCACTACGACTCTCCCGTTATTAAAGGGCAATTCTTATAGTGTACGTGCTTCTGACATAATCGCCCACAGCAGCAAGATACGTAACGGACAAAGAAATCATAAGGCGCACTTAACTGTAACAGTATTCAAATATAAATGTAGCATTTTAAGCTTTTGTCGTGTCCACAGGAATCGCGGAAATGGGTTGTAAACGAAAATAAAAAACCCACTGCCCAAACGACTTCCCGAGAACTGATTCGTTTTAAATTCACACCTCACAGATCTCGATAAGAGAGCCGAGGCGAGTATCGACAAATTATTCCTGAGATAAGGACGCATTTTTTGTACGCCTGCGGCTTTTTAATGCGGCAAACGATTTTAGAGGAATTTAATAATTCGTATGATTCAAACTGCTCGTTGCGTCTCTGCCTATTTGCAGTTCTACGAAGTGCATCTCTCGGTGCGCATTTTTTCCTGGATGGCCGTCCAATTAGGAGTGGTTCAGTGGAGACACATCATTAGCGGCGCAGGCGCAGCGCTGCATAGGTCTTCGACTCCTGCGAGTGGTAGCGGCCGTCCCTGGCCGCGGCCTTCGCCCGCCGACCGGTTGCGCATCTTTTACTCTAATCAGGGGGAAAAAATAGCGTCGGCCGCATGCGCGAACGAAAGCGAACAAGCGAGAATCCGCACCCTGTTCTGCGTGTTTTATGGTAGTTCGTTGCGGTACCAGAGCGACACGGCAGGGCTGTGCCATAATCATTAATTAGCCGTACAGGACCCAATTATAGTCCTACTAAGTTTATTTTAGCCTAGCCATTTTTCTTGTTAGCAAAATAAAGGGATTCTTTTGTAGAAACTATATGATCAAAAAAGCTTGTTGTGTTACAAAACAAATAATACGAAAATTACGGAAATTAATTTGAATATCATAGATATTGATACTCTAGGAAAGCAAAAATAATTAGCCGAGGATAGGAAAAATTAGAAATCACTCAACCGACAAGAGCCAGACTCTTAAATAAGAAGATATTGTAAAATATCGATTCAAAACTTACAGGCACAAGTACGGTAAGAAGTTATGAGTGTTTTATAGATATTATCGCGTTTGACAAGTTTCTTTGTCGTAATCACAGTACTCAATTCGCAGACCACTACGAGATTTCCTATGTTCATAAATCTGTGCTGTATTGTCAGAGTACAGTTAGATTCAAGATTAGATTTTATAAGTGTGAAATAATTGCTTATAAGAGCTCATAACAATCACGAAACTATATAATTTAGTAGCAGCTAGCCCTTTGAGGTCCACAGTGACGGCCGCGGCTGGTTCAAGGGTCCGCCATCTATTTTTAGCACTCCCCGCGTACCGATGCTATCTGGCCAGCCATAGCACGGCCTCGCTCCAACTCTACCCGCCCTCTATGCACCCTTCGCATATCGTTCTTCCAATAAAATAGACCAAAGGAACATCACTTTATATTTATTTCATTTATTTATAACACGTGTCCATTGTTTCTTCTTCAATGGTAATTCATGGCCTGAGGCGCAACCGAGCATCTTCGTGAAGATGTTTACATTGATGACATTGCTCGTCGATAAATAATATGTTGAACACAGCAGAATGCGTCGACTCACATTTATGATCCTTACGAAGCGACATGGCGATGGTTTGAGTAAATCTACTATCGTTTGTGTCTGGTACATGTCACACTCATCCGTATTCCGAGCGCGGAGGCTGTTTCCTGCGCGTCGACAGCTTATCCTACCTTGCGTTCTGAATAGGTCCTAATTTATATTTTTTTAGTTATCTAATACTTACTAATGGCATAGGCGAGAAGCAGCATAAAAGTCTGGATTAGGGGAAACGTCAGGGCTCGGATCTCGGGAGCTTGAACGTTACAGGATTCGCTAACCGGCGTCAATAACTCTGTATTCGTGTCGAACACCGGACACAGCGCGAGTTATTTACGATAGTCGCGAGACAATCGGCCGGTCGCCGCGCTTATCCGGTGCCACCGCGACAATAACATGACGTGGCTGTCTTTATTAAATAGCGTCCTTTGGAATTAACACGTGCCTAGCTTATATTTATAGCGTTGCTGAATCATCCGCCCGGAATGGCGGTTACAGTGGAGAATGCACGCCGAGGCTGCCTGTGCAATTTATCGTTACTGCGGACGTTGTAATGGTTTTTCATATTTCAGGAGCATAAACGTCATATTTGTAGCTTGAACGTTCAAATATATTCGAAAACTATGTGCACATTTCATAAACAAATGTGTTTAGTAAGGTAACAATCTCAACGACAGAAATCGCTTGTACCACTAATTGATTTTATTACTGCGTGTTGGTGGAAACGGTGCAATTCACTGCAGGCTGCAGGACGGTTCAATGACACATCTCGTCTCCGAGAACTGTCCCTTACGGCAGGAATGCTGCCACCGTTCACCACGTGACACTCTTAAAAGTACTTATAATACAAGCCACACAAATGTCCAATAAAATTATATTTCTTAATCGCGTTTTAATGTAAGTCGTAAGTGCATCGGATTTAAAGTAGGTTTATCGTTGAAAGTTTTAAAGCAAAGCTGCATGTGTGATTAAATGAAAAAATAATAGGTATATCATCAGATTTTCTATGTCATATCATATTTTGATAAGCATATTTGCATCGTCTAGCGGAAGCTTGTGGTGATTAAGACGCTGCTTTGTATGAATGCGTCAGCCAGTACGAAGATATGATTTTGCAAGGAAACTGTTTCCCGTTGGTAATTGGTGCTTGTGCATTAATAGCTATAAGAGGTACGAGTGTTACTGGTATTTCATATTTCTTGTACTGTACGAGCGATAGTTAACTGTAATATTATGAGATATAAAATGTACAGTTATTTTTTTTCTATATGACACTGTTAATTGTCACTTAGTATCAAGTGGGAAGACGCCATCCACAAACGTAAATGAAACAATGGCAATACTAGCGCTATTAAACACGATACCTCAACATTAGAATCCAATACTTTATAATCTGTATTTGTGCAACTAAAGTGAGGAAGTCGTCGCTTCATTTAAACCGTGGCATTGCGAGTTGGACGCAAATCCATTTCACGGGCGGCGGTCGTGAGACGGCGCGACAATGATGAACTCCGGATAAACCAACAGCCAGCGGGAACCTTAGCGCCGCTTTACTTCTATTGATTTACGTATCGGGTTGTGATCGTCAGGCGTGAGCCACGACCTCCGTGAGCAATTTGTGTAAATAAAACAGTCCAGTTAAATTAATGCCATTTTTTACACAATCTATGAAGTGCACTGACGATGCAGATTTAGGCCGAAGGGGTATCTATCGAGTCGACTATCTATTTTCAATAGCTCGATTCATTAGTTCGACCGTTAAACTACCTAGTGAGATTTTTTCTCATTTGTTCAACCGTCGAACTACCGAGATTTTTTTTCATTTGTTAGACCATCATTTTGTTATATTAGGGGTTTCGCTCTAAGTTGGGGACGCTCGCTCGCTTCGCTCGCTCACTCCCATTTGGGCCAGAAGAAAACCTAACAAACCTAACCTACCCTTCATGGCCAAGTCGTTTTTGTTATGTTGTAACGTGAGCGGAGCCGCGGGCAACTAGTACTTTATGTCTTAAAGTTTAATTCAGTCCACAGGCACGATGGACTAAGTGACTATATTTGTTACAATAATGGTTCATTTTGACAGGAACAAAAGAATAGTCCGCCGGAGAATGGCTGTATATATTTGCATAATCGAAACGATTTCACAACTTCTTGTTTTTAAGTTCTCTTTATTTTCGGATATTCATTGTTTCCTAACCAGTGCGACGTAGTCGATTGCTTGCGATGCCAAATCATACATACATATTTGTGATCCTAAAACGTCTTATGAACAGAAGTTCAAGATCAAGCTCGTTCGCGATGACTCGACGCGAGTGTCGTTGACTCCACCGGTGTTGTCTATGACAATGATGCAAGTGATAGAGCGTGAACTATTCGCACGAGTTTAGCGTTCTTTGTTAATGCGAGTGCCAGCTTAGGGCTGCGTCGTCTGCGCTCTGTGCTGCGAGCAATGCCCGGCCGCGCACCCGGTGGCTGTGCGTCGTCGGCGCGCGCGCATCTGTAAGCCCTGCGAGACCCGCTATTATGAGCACCGGAGAGCCTCTCGCCATCGTAATTCATTAGTCGACTGCATTCGGCTCATTTTATTTATGACGGCTTAGGTTAAGGCAGTGAATGCGTTCGTTGTGCTTTCAAAGTTGCAGTGCGCTTAACTCTTTAGAATAATGAGGACGACTATAGAGACATCCGAGGTCAAGGCTTTAGGAGGTGCTTGTACAATGTTCTTTCAAAAGGGATTTTTCACTTTATTGCCTGTTATGATTTATAGGACTTCAACTATAAACTGGGATTTATGAGTCGTAAGTTCATAAATAGATTGTACCCGAGAGGTCTTAACAAGTTCATATTTATATGTATACATGTAATATTTATGGCCAGTTACGTTTTTTGAGAACAGCTAGCCTATTAGTACCATATATTTTGTAAACTATGACGTCGTGTACTTTTGAACCTGTATCAAATACAAATTTAGTTCAGTTAATCTTTCGGTGTCCAGCGCCTGAATCAGGACATAAGTTATACCTACTCCCATGCCACGATACCTTTTCTGAATTCAAAACATGCAATGTTTGAAATTTTAGCAGAATTCATTTAAGATAATTGGTACTACTTACCTACTATTTATCCGCCTCAGTGTTTTGTTTACGTTTAATATATTTGTTGGTTCCACACGGGTAGTGTGAATGGTACTTAGTTATTCTAGATATTTTAAGACTTATTCAATAATCATATTACTCTAAAATTGAGACAAGTATTCCAAATGTATCTTTTCAAAAACCGAATTAATATAGCATAAATTAGGCGGCATTCGCGAGTCGTTATTTTGCAACAAAGGATTGATGGGTCCGCCGAGGTCGACAGCGAGGGCACCTATCATCCTGATTCCGAGAAGGTTCTGGCTTCGATATTAATTGCCACCCATATCCATATCCCTTCAAGATAGCTCAAGGCGCGAGTTTTCCCGGCTCGCATATAAAATTATAAGACGGACGTACTCGACGTGTTTGCGCATGAGGAAATGCTAGATCTATTAGCATGACAGTGAGCAATCATAACTATTACGCAATAGATCTCATAAAAGTTTATAGTTCGAATTTATCAACCCAACGGTAAAGCTGACTGCGGCCGAGGGTGCGCATCTAAGATTTACGGTAGCCTTTATAGCTGGCGAGATGTTACGAGTACTTAAGAAAGAGTGTGAGAACGCCATCCCCAGGGACTCCGGAAGACGGTGAATGCATCTAATTGTGCAATTGAACTTTAGATACACCGCCGCTCCGATGCACACTACGCTGAGAACGATTCACTCCGTTTCCTCACTTACTTTTTCTAGTACGTTTCTTGCGTAATGCTTTGAGTTTTGATTGTAAAAAAATAAACAAACAGCAGACCGACCGTCATTTGTCCAGCTAGGTCCGAAGAAAATACGTACTTGTGATTAACTTTAGATACTTATCTATAGACTATATGTCCAAATGAAATAGCACTTAATTGGGATAATAAATATACAAAAGTTGCACTAGTGTCAATATTTGAAGAGTCAACAGAGATAACAAAGGACCGCAAACTGGTTGCTAAACACAGCGCCCAAACAAAACACTCGTATGAATAAAACACATAAAGGGAATATTTTTTCTGTGATATTTGTGAGAGTGCTGGAATGTTGGTTCGACGTCAATAGTGCTTATGGTTCAGGGAATAAGAGTGAGTTTGCGACAGCAAGGGCCGAAGTTCAGTCGTGAGAAAGCAACGATCGGCGCCGCAGATGAGCCATTGAGATTGGATTTACGATATTTTAAAATCACGTTCATAACCTTGAACCTGTGGGAAGGAAATCACACCTTAGCACACCAATTATAATCATCATTATCGCCATTTCAAGTCGATTTGCTGAGTATTTCAGTTTTCTTTCATGGTGCTTGTTAGTATTTATATCCAGAAGTAATGATTTATTAAAAAAAATACCATACATTTTTTCAGCCAACTGTAACTACATAAGTTGGTCGAGTTGTATAAAAATAACTATCTATGATACCGAGACCGCTATAGTTTTAATTGAAAGTACCTACTTTGAGGTATATACCACATTTTTTTAAAATTATTTTAGTAATATTTCAAAAGTTACGGTAGGGGGACATCTCAATGCCCCTTAAATATTATTTCGTAGTTTTGTAACACCCAGTATATATTATATAGTTACATAAATATTTATAGATACAAAAATATACATAGATAAATACATATACAAAATAGTGAGAAATGATGAATTGGTCTGCTGACATATATCGTGACTTCTCGGTTATCATAGTCGTTCGACATTTGGAAAAGGTCCTCGGTTCAATTACCCGGGTAGGCGAATACATGGACTGGACAACAATGATTTCAGTGATATATTTTGCAAATTTATTGTAATTATAAATATTGATTTATTTCTTTAGGAGATTTCTTGTTGTGACTGTTGCGTGTTGTTTGTTGTCTATACGTCTCTTAAAGAGAATTAAAACACTATCTTAGCTCTACTAGTAATAGTAGTAATGCGGTTTGTATTAGTCCCGGTTGCAAACACTTTAGTTAGTAACCAGCTATTATTTAAATGAGCTTAATTTTCTGCGATCAAACATAATTGTTTCATTATAACTCTTTTGAACTCTCTTTTGAACATTATTTCTACGTTATATTTATGAGATTGGTTTACTCATCGAATTAAATTAAAATTTCGTGCTTGCTTTTTTTCTAGCTTATCACTAAGTTTTAAAGTGGCTGTACACGGGTAGAGAGTACTCAACAGGTTTGCAGAACTCTACTTATTATCGTAGAGTAAATAATAACATGAAAATAGTAGATTGTGTGTGATGCAAGCTTCGAACATAATACTTTAGAAGTGAGGAGATTATTTCGACTCCGTCATAGTTTTACGAAGGAGTCTAGAATAGAATCCCGAGCGTAGAGAGGCGTAATAAAATAGACTCCTGTCTTGAGTGAAGTGTGAAGTGAAGAAGAGGGATTTAGAGTAGGTTGTAAAAGTATTGTGTTAGTGTTAGTCCCGAGTGTGTCTTACAATCTGTTATTTATCTCTCTTTCTATGAGTAATACAAATTAAATTCTATAACTGAGTTACTGTAATTGTAATGTTGAATTATTTAAACACTAAAATATAATTTAAAGTAAAGAGTGTAGGCCAAATCCTCTGTCTACTCCGGCTAAGTATGGCTCCGGCAGTGGATACTAAAAAGACCTGATGATGATGATGAAATTGTAAATGTTGATTATTATAATTATTATAGATTTCTTTGTTTAATTTATTAGGGAATATAAGATCTTACAAAATCTTTACTAGGTAATAGGTATTAACTTAGCACGGTTAAACCACTAAAGTTTGAGATTATACTAAGAATGAAGTTAATGTCAATCAATAAGTATACAAGTTGTACACAAGTCAGACAATAAACCGTCCTGTAGGTCTCACTCACATCACTTACATTAAAGAAAAGAAAACATATTATAAGTATTATTATTTTAGTTTATTGTTATTATTAGAATGTATATCAAAATGATATGTTAAGTTTTATGTATTTATGAAATTTATGATAAATATGTTCTATTTACATTATAAGTATCAAAATTATCTGATGCGGCATAGAGTGCGATACTTGTCACTTTCTACTAATTTCGAAAATAATATTTTAAAACAGATTTTACAGAGTAGTAATAGTTTATATTATTTTGTAGGTTGGTGAATTGAAATGTTGCCTACATTTAAAAAATACGACAAAAAGATAAATTAAGCCTGTTTAACATTTAGCGTGCAAATAACACAAGTGTGCCAATATCCCCAGTTCTCGAGTTTTGCTTTTTAATAATTGTAACTGGCCAGTAAATCTATAAAAATATCAATTGTCCTTTTTGTTGTACACATGCACATGCATGCACACACAAACTTGGATTTACCGTGTTACTTTTCTCATGTACCGGAAGCCTACGGTAGAAGAGTAACTCGAAGTTATATTTATAAATTCTGCTCCGCACTGCACGAGCGCCGGCGCCAATGACCTTAAACTTAATTAATTAATTATAAAAGAGTGCGACGTAACAACACGACGTAATAATACGCAGAGGTCGTTATACCCAGACTCGAGAGCATTATAACGGAGACAGAAATATTCAAATTCGCAATTCTACAATACTAAGTGTTTCTGTAATATCGTATGTCTATTAAAATCGGTTATCCTGAATGTCTTGATTATAATTTTATACGTAAATGCTGTCTGCTAAATGTATATATGTCTGTATAAATGCTGTCTGTTATATTTTGATGCTTAAACCGCTTAACCGGATGGAATTTGTTATAGAAATTAGTAGGATATTTTCTATCCCATAGTTTGTAAGGAATAGAAGTTTATATGGCGAATCAACCATCGCTCCAGAAACGATATAAAATAGATCCAATGTAGAGAAGCTAATAAGACAAAGAAAGGTTTAAGGATGCTAGGGAGGAAATTGTACAGCATAGATACACATACGGGAAAAGATCTCATAATTGTTTGTTGCAATATGTTAGTAATTGATTACGGGACGGATAATCGTGGAAGTTACTTCCACAATTATCCGATTTTGTTAAATGCTTGTGATTAGAGGCTTTCGGTGGGGCTTCGGATTTGGATCCACTCTGGAGTGGAGTTAATTATAGGGAACAACACGAGTCCGGCGGGCGTCGAGCTGGCCACACTCCCACACCACTGTTCTGACACCTCTCGCAGGCAGGCAACACCGTGTAGTGCGCCAATTATAACGGGAAGCGATCTTCCCCGGCGCGCAGCCGTTGTTCCAATCTCCAGAGTAATTGTTAGAACACACAACCACCCAGCGCGAAGCGAATCAATAACACCATCTATTGCTGTTGCTGGAGGTTCTGCAACAACTTTGCAACTTATTTCAGGACTTCGAAAGATCTTATTGCCAGTTAATTTCATAATTTTTATTCAAACCAAAATGCTTTTGCTTAAGAATTGTTTCCGTGTCTGAACCCAATCAACATTCCATATCGCTTAAATTATGGACGCCGACGGAGAGGATAAAAACATAAACTTCATAACAGTTCTCGGAACTTTCGGTCGTTATAACTTAGAGCTTATTTTTTCACTGTAAACAAAACTTTACGGTTTCTATTGATGTGAAAAAATCGTGACTATGAGCAACGGATTTACTGTTATTTGTATAAAGCGCCATAATGAAGCAAGTCTACGTAAACTGTGGCATCAGCGAGCGTGCAAATGGACAATATTGCCTTAATAGCGGCTCGCGACAGCTCAGCGCCGAAAAACTTGGAATTGCCTCCAGACCGGTATGCGATGATGGCTGAATAACAACTCCTCCAATGTATATAAAAACTTCCCTCGAATTAAAAAAAGAATGTAAGAAATACACAAATAAAATAATTAAAATTTTTATCGCTGTTCAGGCCAATAGCACTGTGCGATTCGTTCGGCCAATTTTACGTTTTTTAAAAGTTGTGAACACGATTACAAAATTTAGCCTAGAGTTTTAAAAGGAAAGATTTATTTCTTATTTTTACCCTCATGCATGTTAAGTGACTTTAGACATTGTACAACTTTGTGATTGGTGTGGCCACACAAATCAATATCGAAAACTCTGCTTCTTAAATATTCTTAAATATTGAAAAGTGTTGGCCTTTCTTCTACATATAGCAGGGAAGTCTAGTAGCGTAAGCCCCAATCTTTTAATTTTTAGTTTCGGAAGGATGTCCCATGCATGCGCAACATCGCAATGTTGGGTACCTACTCACATGTAGTACTTGACTTCATCTCGATGTATAATGGTTGTTCGTAATTGAATCCCCGAAACTTCTTTTTCTTCTTCTTCCTTTAAGGTAAAGGAAGAAGAAGAAAATCCCGCTTATGTGGGGTCGGCACAGTATGTCAGTTCCCGAAACTAAAATGGTCAAATAAATAATACTATTAAATTTTGTATCTGTTAGTGTATAACCGATTGCCTGATGATATAACATCAGCCGAAATTCTCATTAGCTTTAAAGTAAAATTAAGAAAATGGCTTACTGAATCAGTACCAGAATCATATGACGAATTTTGCCAAGTTAATAAATATGGTAATGTTAATAATATTTTATAATGTGGCTATTTAATTTGAATGCAGGATTATGTATGATTTTTATGACTTGTAACATAATGTTATCAATCACTACATAGTATAAAACAAAGTCGCTTCCCGCTCTCTATTTGTCCCTATGTATGCTTAATCTTTAAAACTACGTAACGGATTTTGATGCGGTTGAGTGATTTAAGAGGAAGAATTATATATGTATAATATGTGTATACATATACGTTGCACCCGTGCGAAAACGGGGTCTGGGTCGCTAATAAATAATAAACAAAACAAATAAAAAAAAAGAGACTAATCTTACGATAAAACATAAGTGTATGATGAGCACGTGCAAGGTTCTAGCCGATCTATCGCGAACTGAATGTAACAACAGAAAATAATGAGTAAGATGAAAATGCTGACACTGCTATGTTAACTCGTAATGGTTGGCTTTGCTTTTTAATACAAAACACGGGTAGCTAATATGGCTAAGTTCGTTCAACTTATCATCGGTGAAACGAAAAACTGACTGCTTATTAATATTGATGGAAATACACCATAGGTTATGGTTGTTAACTAAATAATGAGCAATATCCGTTTCATCGATCCTTATCGACATATCTGCGTCTCGGAATATTAATACTACGAACCCGTCTCCTCGCTGACGATGATTATGATTTAAGTATTTAATTATTATATGTGCCAGTCCGCGTGCTCAGGGGTATTATTTTTGAATTGGTGACGTGAAAACGTATGATTTTGTATGGAAAAATCGCTCGTCATGTGTTGAATGGATTGAACTAGACTTTCCTGTATGTCACGTTCACAGACAATATAACCTAGTCTGTGGTCACGTTATAATCAAACTCTATACTTCTATCTTACGGTAGATTTGACATGATTTACGTATGACTTATAATAAATTTATCTATATAAAATGGGACTGGGCAGGACTTTGGTAGGTGGAGCTAGACTGTCACCGAGTGGTATCCCAGAAATGGGAAACGTAGTGATGGACGCCCGGTAGCTAGGTGGTTTGACGACTTAAGACAAATTGCTGGAAATAACTTAATTACGATGGCTGGCTTATACCCAGCAGAAAGCTGATAATGATGACTAATATAACAAAGAGGAAAGACTTGAGCCTTTGTTGGTAATGACTGAACTCAAAAACTACTGACCGATTTAAAAAATTCTATGATCTATAAAGAGCTCCATTGTCAGCGCATGACATAGGCCATAATTAATGTGGAAAAAGTTGCGGGTTGATTTTTAATACTGAACTCGTCTATACTCCTTTAGTCCATACCATGTTAGACGTAGGCTTTTCAATTTGTCAACTATCGGTGCGAATTTCGGGCCCTCTTTTATGTACTATACTTCTACTATTATGGACCAGACTATTGTTCGGCAGTGCACACCGATCCCGCATAATGAGAACCTCTAGAAGGTCGAGAAGAGCAAGCTTAACAATAACCTTGACTTAGACCATGAGGTGACCGCTATGTGGAATGCGGTTACGACAATCACAGTCGTATCTGTGAACGTTTTTATAGCGAAAAGTCTCAAGCTCGACCAACACCTCAGGAGTCTCTCGCTAGATGGCTGGATCAAAGGACGGATACAGACTTTGAGGCAACTCAATCTGTGTGATTTGTCCTTATATACTGATTTATTTATATGTATTTACGAGCATCTATTAATCTCGTTAATCACACACCTACTTTGGATACTAATAATAATAGTGTTAGCTCCAAAAATAAAAGTGTAATTTCCAAACATTAAATCCTCGAATTTATCAGAAGAGATAAATTCGAGGATTTAATGTTTGGAAATTACACGTCATGTACGCTCATTATATCTACATATATTACACTACTAACAGTAGTATCACCTGCCGTTTGTTTATAAACTTTGAACATACTATCAAGCAAATACTCATAACAGCCTCAATATGGCTACGTAAGGCTGTTATGATGATCGTGATTGAATTGATAGATATTATATTGATATTACCAATCCTAACTATACTATTATAAATACAAAAGTGAGTTTGTTTGTGTGTTACGCTTTCATATCATAACTACCGAACAATAATATCATTATATAACGGGTGGCGCAAAAGTAAAGACCCTATTTGGTTCAGCTATAACATTTTTTCTAAATTAGAAAACTAGATTTAGGTTTTTTTAAATGTATATTTGTGCCATTAAATTTCGTACCATTAGGATTTAAAGATGATGTCTTTTAAATGGTGACCTCCAGAGTTGATACACATTTGAGCCCTATTTATGACATTTTGCATAACTTGCCGTAACACTTCCTGCGATATGTTCGTTATTTCTTGACGAATGTTTTCTTTTAGAGCTGCGAGAGTCTGTGGCTTGTTCACATACACCCGAGATTTCAAAAAACCCCAAAGAAAGAAGTCTGGACTGGTCAGATCGGGTGATCTTGCAGGCCAAGGCAAATCGCCAAAACGAGAGATAACTCGGCCTGGAAAAGCGTCCCTCACACAATTATTCCACGTTCTTGGGGAGTAAAACGGTCCATGTTTATTTTCAGTGTATTTTACATTTGTTCACTACACAATTTTCAAAAACAGAATGACAGAAAATGTCATATAAAAAAAATAAAAGTATTTTCTTTAGTGCCAGTACTTTTGCGCCACCCAGTATTAGGTACTTTTCATCCCGAAAAAAAGTATTGTTCTTGAGGAATCGACATTAATGCAAGCGAAGCCGCGGGGAAATTCATAGTTCACATAATATACGTCAAACAACTGGTATATTGCATTGCTTGCAGATATATAGTGCATCAATAAATTTTGTAGATCGGCACATGTACCTTGGAATAGTACCAGGTTCTCGGAAGGAAGCAAAAAAAGATCGAATCTATTCCGAATGTAACCAGTTTTGTAATAGCGTAAGTAAAAATCACATTGTATGTGAATGTACTGCTTTGAATAATCAGAGCACTCGGATCGCGCAAGTTTGCAATGTCTCTTGTAAGATTCTGGTTTTGTTTGCGGATCACTAATTCACATTACGAGATAAAAATCGTGGCGCATGCGTTCAGGCATTTATATATTCACTTTACGAAGTACATTCTTTTATTTATTTCCACTTATCAAATTGTGAAAATAAAAATGTTTGTAGTTGTAAGTGATGATATCGAGAGGAGCCTGGCTTGGAAAGGGAAATTAATTATATTTGAATTCTTTATTTCATGGATGTATGTAAACCTTACTCTACCAATTGACCGAGCGAGCGCGAAGCGTACGAGTATCTGCTTCAGCTTGGGTAAAAATTCAAACGATATCTTTCCTTAGTAAGAATGCTAAAGAATGACAGATTTTTTGTCGATACATGTTATTGATTTTTTTTCCAAATGGCGTATACACCTGTCATTTCATATACCCGCGCACCCCGCGGATCGTCCAGTTGACTTAATCGCAGCTCTGTATTTAAATTGCCTAAGTGTCAGTAAAAAGTCAAGTCTCTAGTAAAAAAATGTTAATATACAAAACTAATAACACCGTGAATCAAACTGTATAAGAATTAAATAAAAATAACAGTGTTCAATACGTAAAAACAGAAAATCAAATTTAAAATAATTCGTTTCTCGCAGTGGAGTGATACAATGTAGTGACAACGATATCTGTGTGACTCATGCTCTAAAGTTACAAGTGTACACCCGATCACTACCGACCGATACACTTCCGAACTCTGCCGAATAATTCATCCTGAAGAGGTCTATTGAAATTTGATTCATATACGTAACTGCGACGTGGTGCAGCGGTGTGGGCATCTGCCTTTCGATTTAGCGACCCGAGTTCGATCCCCGCAACGACTACGCGTTCTAATACACTTTAGATAAAGACTTTTTTATTTTTATTTCAATCGTATTTCTTTTTTATTCATTTTGGAAATATTTTAAATAACAATGGTAACTAATTGCATCAAATGTAAACAAATTATCGAAGGAAGACAATTTCTACTCTGCTCTTTTTGCACTAAATGCTATCATTTACCTTGTGCCAATGTGTCTGAAAGAAGATATCACCTAATGGACGCGGAGAAGAGGATCGCATGGAAATGCATATCATGCTATGAAAACACAAATAATTGCCGTTCTGGGCACATAGAATCTACGTCAACTTCGTCACCTGGCGGAACTAAATATAATGTATTGACGGAAAATTCTTTTGAATCTCTTGATACAGATAGTGAGATAGAAAATGATGCAGAAGCATCGAAAGTAGAATTGTTAGAAAAAACTGTTTTAGACCTGCAGGAAAAATTACTATCAGCGGAAAATGAAATTAAAAAACTATTATCAGAAAACTCTTCTTTAAAATCTAAACTTGCTAAACAAAATAAGTGCGAAAGCAAAAAGAAGAATTTAAAAACCTTACTAGTGGAAGGAAGGACAGCAATATATAACAAAACACATATGAAAGATGTAGAAACGAATGAATCAAATTCAAGTGAGACGGAAAACATAGCCAAGTGCAGTACAGATAAGAAAACACAAAATAATATAGCATCACCCAGTCTGAAGCATAAAAGAAAACTTTGTATAATAAGCAGTATTGTAAACTTAAAATTGTTGAACAAAATTTCACATACTGACATCCCCAATACTTTTGATTACTGTCATTATATTATCCCTGGAGGAGAGATTCCACACTTATTAAATAACTTAGACCATAAGGCAAATAATTTCACAAAGAGAGATTATGTAGTTATTATGTTAGGTGAAGCAGATTTTAAAACTGCCAAAAACTATCTGGAGCTGGTCACCTATATACGAAAACAATTGTTAAAAATACAATATACGAATGTCATACTGTGTTCACCTACTTATGTTTGCGGTGCAATGTTACACAACTGTAGAGTCGAATCATTTAACATGTTGCTAAATTTGGATTCTTCTACTCACAATTATGCACAATACATAGATTCCAACTATAACTTACATCTCGATATGTTCTCACCTTTCACTGGCAAGCTCAATAGTAAGGGACTGGAAAGGATTATAAATGATATTTGTACACATATAGATATGACATTAATGAATTCTTCTGAAAACGTCAATAATCTTTTTCGTGAGCAATGACGCTCCTAAAATGACTAATAATCAAGACGAAGTACGGAAACTATATATATTTCATCAAAATGTATGTGGGCTTAATTGCAAAAAATATGAATTTGAATTATATATCGATAGTTTGAATAATAATTATCAATATCTTTGTATAACAGAACATTTCCTTACTGAGCAACAATTGGCTTTGTTTAATCTTACGAACTATAAAGTAGCAACAAGTAGTTACAGAAAAAATAAAAAACGTGGTGGCAGTATGATAATGGTATCTAAAAGTACACCATGTGAAGAGTTGACTTATGTAAATGAGATGTACGAAATTGGTAGCTTTGAAGTATGTGGTATTAAAGATGTTATGACCCAAATTAATATTTGTTGCTGTTATCGTACTCCTGAAAAAAAGAATTTAGATAGCTTCATGGAAAAGCTAAGTAACTTGATGGAACACTTTTTTGTCAAAAAATGCATCATTTGCGGTGATTTCAATATTGATCTATTAACTGATGATGATCAACGTAGTGAATTTATGAATATATTGGCAGCTTATAATTTTAGACCTCTTGTTCAAACGCCGACTTTTTTACGCAATCAAGTTGTTTCATGTTTGGATAATATGCTAACCAATATATCGGATGAAAGCGAGATTGAATGTAACGTAGATCATAATGGGTTGGCGGATGGTCATGCAGGACTTTTGCTATCTTTAAAAACTAATGAAACTTCAGCTATCAATTCTAAAAAGTACGTCTATAGAAGGATCTTTAATACAAGCAACAATTTGAAATTTAGAAAAGGATTTCTGAGTATAGATTGGGATAGCATGGGCATTAATTCATTTATCAAGAAGTTTAATGACGTTTTTTATTCTAGTTTTCCAAAGAAAAAGTTACTAATTAAAACTAATACTAGGACAAGCCTAAGATGGGTCTCAAAAGGTGTCAAGACTTCCAGTAAAATGAAAAGGTTTCTATTTGCTTGCAATGGCAATAATAGTGATCCAACCATAGTAACTTATAAGAAAAGGTATATTACTCTTTATAGGAAAGTAGTGAGAAACGCAAAAAAGATTGCCATACAAAGAGAAATACAAAATTCTAAAAACGTCTCAAAAGACATTTGGAAAATTGTAAACAAACATAGAAATAAATCTAATAACGACTATAAAGAAAAAATTGTATTAAATGTTGACAATAATCGTATAGATTGCTCCCAAAAAATTGTTGACATCTTTGCTAACCATTTTGACTGTAGTTCTAACATGACATCTTGTGATACTAAAACAGCTATGGACTTTTTATCTAATAGAACAAAATCTATTCATAATGAAATGACATTAGAACTGACTACACCAACCGAACTTAAAAAAATTGTTATGAAAATGGTCGGCAAATCATCTTGTGGGTATGATGATATCCCTATTTCAATAATAAAAAATAATATAGATATTTTGGCAGATCCACTGAGCAATCTTTACAACAAATGCATGGAAAATGGTACGTTCCCAGATCAATTTAAGATAGCGAAGGTGGTACCAATTCACAAAAAGGGATCTAAACAAGACCCTAAAATGTTTAGGCAAATTTCAATTTTGACTACCTGCTCAAAAATATTTGAAAAAATTATTAAAGTACGTTTATTAAACCATTTGAAAGAAAATAAAGTATTAAACAGTAGGCAGTTTGGTTTCTTAGCTAATATTGGAACTGTAGATGCAATTAGTACTCTAGTTCATGATACGGTGACAAAACTGAATTGTAATAAGAGAGTAGCAGGTATTTGTTTAGATTTGAGCTCTGCTTTTGACACAATAAGTCATGACTTGCTCTCTCTTAAATTTTCGTACTACGGGATTAGAGGTAACTCTTTACGATTAATATCCTCTTACTTAAGAAATAGGCAAATGTACGTTGAAGTGAAGGGATATGATTGTAATCAGTGCGAAATTCAATATCGCTCTAAACTGAAACGCATAACTGTAGGTGTACCGCAAGGTTCCATTCTAGGACCTTTGTTTTTTCTCACATTTACAAATGACCTAATTGACTACATATCAAGAACATCATCGGAAAATGTTAGTTTAATAATATTTGCTGACGATACAAATGCAGTTGTGTCTGCAGATAATATTGCAGAGCTGGAACTCTCAGTCAATAAGACTCTTAATAATTTTATGAACTGGTTCACTGCTAACGGTCTTAAAGTAAATTCCTCCAAAACCAATGTTTTGCTATTTCGTACAACTTCTAGAAATAAAGAAATTATTAATAGCACACTTAATGGTGAAAAAGTACAATGCGTTGAATATGTTAAGTTTTTAGGTGTGCACATTGACAGTTTTTTTAATTGGAAGCTTGAGCTGTGTGATATTGAAAGAACTCTTAGTTCTGCTTGTTATGTCTTACGGAGTCTGCGCGATGAAGTAAGCATTGAGCACTTAAAAACAGTATATTATGCTCTTGTAGAATCTAAAATTCGTTATAGCATTTTATTTTGGGGTGGTAGTTACAATTATAATATCCATAAGGCCTTCGTCTCCCAAAAGAGAGCCATTAGAACAATGGTACGTATAAATCAGCTTGAGTCGTGTAAGCCGCATTTTAAGGCTCTTAAAATTCTTACCGTCCCTTGTTTATATATTTTAGTACTGTTGACCTATCTAGCCAAATACATTCACGAATATGAAACTGAAGAAGAGAGACAAATAAGAGAAAGTTCCCGAAGAAAGGACTTAGTTGATAAAACTACACCAACACTAAATGTTGTACGACACAGTGCATGTCGTCAGTCAGTTAGACTGTTTAATAAATTGCCGATTGACCTAAAGCTGCTGATTTATCATAAACAGTTCAAGCACAGACTCAAGTCTTTTTTGTTGGAAAAGTGTTTTTATAACATCGAGGAGTTCATGACATCTTAATATACTTTATAATAGAATTAGTAATATATAAAATATTATTATTAGTGTTTAAGAAATTTGACTTTATATTTATCTTTTATCCTTTCTTGACGTATTTTAAAATTTGACATTATAAATCCTGTGTATAATTAATTAGTAAGTACTCATTTAATGTATAGATTTTAATGTCAATTTTCAAATTAATTTTAATATTGTAATTTATTTTCGACACAAATGTATGTTTGTTAAGAAATAAAGAAATTGAATTGAATTGAATAACTCGTGAAGTTTACAGCTCTCTGAGCCGTTAGTATTTTAAATAAGAAAGTTTGTAGTAATGAATGGGAGAATGTGAATATTTGAGGATGTTTGTAGTAAGAAACATCCTCAAAACTTCACATTCACACATCCACAAACATTTTCACATCACAGGAGTACCTTCACGTAAAAAAGAGTGATTTAAACGTGAAGGTACTCCTGTGATGTGAAAATGTTGACAAAATTGTGCATGATACCTATGGCTTATACATCCGAATAGCGCTTCGCTATAAATTACGTGAACAAAATTGCGAGAAAATGATTATCCTTATCATAACTAATAACATGCTAAAATGAGTTTGAGCGTGTTTATTTTTTTTGTTACACCATCACGCCTTAACTTAACTACTGAACTGAGCATCATGAAAGTTTGTATGTCGAATTTATCAGAAGAGAGCTAACACTATTTTTATTAGTATCCAAAAAAGTGTGTGATTAACGAGATTAATAGATAATTGTAAATACATATAAATAAATCAGTATATAAGGACAAATCACACAGATTGAGTTGCCCCAAAGTAAGTTCAAGATTTTTTTATGGGATACAAACTCAACAATACAGTCGGGGGCATAAAACTGACCTCTCTAACAACAGATTTTAAATTATAAAGGGATCAGATTTATCTGACGCCGACTGTACGTTGTCTGGGGTAACAAAAAGGACATAGGGTACCTTTCATCCCGGAAAAGTAACTGTTCTCCAAGGATCGACATTAACGCGAGCGGAGCCGCGGGTGACAATTAGCATACATAAATGTTTATATTAAATTATACAATTTATCATAAAGGTTTAATTAGGAAGTTATAACAAACCAAAGACAAGAGTATTACGACTATGGGATGGACCACATTGATTGCGACTGCAAAAGCATACAATCGGAACTAAAAAGAATACGAGAAATTGAAAGGACTCTAAGAGTGCCTTTACACGACAACTATTAACAGTACAGCTTCCAAAAAGAAATAAACATTTTTATATGTAAATCGGACGAGTAATAAATATTTTAATAGTATGTTCTATGGAAATGCTACAGAGCTTACATCTCAGGCCCCGTATAATGACCAAGCAATATTCCGAATGTTATTCTGGGACCTGGGACATCAAGCTAAGGCTGTGTACATGCTATTTTATTTTTAGTATTCATTGCTATTGCGGTTGACTATTATGCGGTTATTTTTAAAGTGGTTTTAAAGCGATACAAGTAGCATTTTTATAATAACCGCGTAATCAGCGACCACCGGGCTTGGTGTTTCACACAGCGCCGTCATTACAACAAGTTTTCTAAACGTTCGTGTGATAATGCTTTCTTTTGTTTCAATCTAAATATTGTTTTATTAAATGCATTATACTTGTTCGATTTTCAAGCTGTCTTCAGACAGACCTATGAAAGACAGTCTTATGGATTGGTATCTCAGAGAACAAGTTTACCTGTGATTCTATACTTAAAAACCGGCTAAGTGCGTGTCGGGCCACACTCAGAGAAGTTCCGTAGTTGCGTCACGAATGCCAACTAAGAATAGTGCACAACTTTATTAAGCTAATCTTCAACAGAGTTTGTACGATTTACGAGATCCATAATTAATATATTATCACAAATGGATCCAAGTCAAATCCAGTCAAATCAAATATCATTTATTCATAACATACTTCACATATGATTTGGTGAACGTTAACATTTATTTTACAACAAAATATTGTTGACGTTAATTTACTGAAAGTAAGTTTATCCCTGAATCGAAAATTTCAGAAGAATCAAAAAAGTTCACACTCAGACAATTTTTTTTTAAAGACCTATCCAACTACATCCTACAACAAGGGAAAGGCAAGAATAAAAATGTCCCAATTTTACATGAATGGAAGAATTTTTTAAATTTAATTTCACCACTTTGTCGGCATGATTTATATATAAACCTATACCAAATTACAGCTTTCTAGTTCTAATAGTCTCTGAGCTAAACCGCAGACGGACAGATAGATGGACATGGCGATACTAAGGGTTTCTTGTTTACTACGGAGCTCTAAAAAGCTATAGTACGTTTAACAGAGTTATATTGGCGTCGGATGAAGAGGGGAACAACAAGGGAAGTTTTCATAACGAGTAGGAAAAGCGTTACTTTCAGCGTAAGATTTCTTCTTTCTTTTATTTCTTTCTTGAAATGATGTGCGAGTTCCCCCCTACTAGTAGTGTAACCCTTGCCAGTAAGTTATCACACACAGCCGCCTAAGCGGTGGCCGAGTTTGAATGCGGTTACACGAATAGATTTAGCATGCTAGGTTCCTAGCTATGGTTGCTAAAAATGGGAACACTCTAAGCAGCCAAGATCGGAGGCATAATGTTAAATATGGCATCTAGAACGACGATTTCGGCCTTATCGTATTCGTATGGTTTTAAATATAGGCATACCTTTATTTATTATAGCAACACATACATATTACAAAAAATAAAAGTAGAAAAAATAAGATAATTAGTTAACAAAATGTCAGCACGTTCTAGGGTAAGTGGGAGATGAGGCCAAGTTAGAAGTGTAGTGCAATAAAAAAATGCTACTGTAACATTACTGTGCTTGTTAATTCTGTATTGTTAAAAATCCTTCAGTAGTATATGTCACTAAAAAGGGACGCTAAGGTTAATTGTAGTAAATTCAAAATTTTCTCAAGTTCCATTAGATATCTATTTGAAATTCTAAGTGCCAGTGTTTTTAATTAGTTGGTTCGGGTACTATCTTCAAAGCCTCCTTTATCTTTGTCTTAATAAGGCTCTAAGAGAAGGAGATTCGTAGTTAAAGCACACAATTAGGAGAACTATTTTGGGTGCACTCTACAAAGAGTCGTATTGTTCTTTAATAGTCTCTACGGTCAATCAGTTAAACATTTTTTATTTGTTGAAGAAAAAGGTTTGAGTTTTCATTTAAAATCAGTACCTACAAAGGTACTTTTATTTGCCAAACTACGGATTCAGGATCAGGTCAACTTTTACGTAACGTTTACACTTAGCAAGACAGTTAACTTTTTTCCCATAAGTATAGGCAGGTTGTATGTCATTTTTTTAATAATTTGTATACATTATAGCCTGTACAATGCGGGCACGCCTTATTTTTCTTTCGAAAGAGTCGGCATGTGCGGTCCTATTATTGCTATTATTCAAAACACCACAGTCATGCGCCGGTTCAATTAAACGCTCCCCCAAGCGGCGTTATATCTTCGCTTCAAAAAATCTTTGTATCGCTCCAATCTCTACGCTTTTGCTTCTTTTGCAGCTATTAATGTAATATCTCGATTTTTTATTGAAATAAAACCATGAATTTTATTTTATCGTCCCGTATGGCCGAGGGACGTAACTCATCTGGTGTAAAACAATACTGATAGCTATCGTGCCAACGGGATAAAACTGCATTTTAAAGTGCCAGAGCTTTCGTGCAATTCAATTTTCTGTCTTTAAGTGCAGTTTCATGTATTGAGAATTCAATGGGATATTAAGTTTTAAAAAGAAGTGAGGTAACTAGTGTGTGCTTTGCATAGTAAGCTTTTTGCCTTTGTGATACGTGGTTGGGATGGCCGTGGGAGGGTAAGGCGATGTCAGGCCGGCGGTGCGGGCGCACAGTCGCCACCAATTAACGTGGCTCTCTCAGGAACATGTTTGGAGTGCTGCACCAGTGGCGGGTTGCTTTCAACTCTTTCGAGTGCTGCAGCTTTTATGTCACCATAACTAGACGTAATGGTGGATTCACGAATGGATTTATATTTTTATTGTTGTCAGCATTTGCTTTTGAATTTATCTTTCCTTTTATAACATCAATTTACATACATAAAAGGCTAACGATTTTACTTAAATATTCCTATAAGAAAAAAGTTTAGTTTTCTAAAATAACTGTATAAAAGTATACCTCATGTTATATTCGCATAATTACACGTTACCAGTTACCACCAATTTGCGTTGCAGGCATAAAATATTTATCAAATATTTTTTTATTCACACGTCCGAAGTTGTAAGTAACTATAAATTAGTATGCCTGCAATAATTGCAGTCGGGTTGCGTATCCGATCTTCAATGGAAGATATAACAAAGGCACACCCTTGAAGCGCACCGCATCGCATCGTGAGCCGAGAAAAAACTACGACAACCCTTTGGACAAGCGAAGAATTCGCGACGACCGCAACAAGAACAAATTGAGCGCGAAGTATTGTGCGGTACGATTTGCCGAGATAACTCCCGTGTCGAGGAGCGCGGGCGCCGAGCGTCCGCCGCCGGACGTCCGTCTGACGAGACCACACCACTGCTGTAGCGAGACCCAACATAGGCGCTTAATCCATTGCTGCGAAGAATCGTTTTGGGTTGGGTTCAATGGATTAGACTTGGCGATGTATGCGTCGCTAACGGGTACCGTTGTGGCTATGCTCCTGGCCGTGCTGGTGCAGTGGTACGAGCGGGACGCGTCGCTGTTATAAGGGGGGGTCCCGGGCTTCGCGCGCTCAGTGTGCCCGAGTGTCCCGTGTTGCGACAGCGCACTCCCGTGTGTGCCTGCTTTTTACGCATTAGTCCGCACCAAGAAGGTAACTCTCAACATGCAGCTGGTTGTAGCAACTTGCTTCCTGCTGTTCGCAGCCACCCTCGCGCCTGCTGCAGGTATGTCATTAACCCTTACTAAATTAATTGAAAAAATTAGCTCGACACGTGCTGAGATAAAGTAATAAATAAGGACATAAATTCAAATTGAATATGACAGTTGGTTAGATATAGCTATTTACAGGAAGATGTACATATGTGTCAAGCTAATATCAAGATCTCCACTGACTTTTGTATTGCAAAGTTTAATTGTTATAGTAGTTGTAAATAATAAAGCTGAACTATTGTTAGAACACAAAAAGAGCTTTTTAAAGCTATCTTTTACAACCTAGACATGAAGAGGCGAAGACTGAGCTTGGAAATATTCAACTGAATTTAATAACCTTAAAGCGTCGAGGACTGCAAATTATACGAAGAGTTAAGACAATGCCTTATTAGCATTTAAATACACACTAAGATGTACAAATGTAAAGAAGTGCATAATATTACTCATAAATATAAAAATGAATCCCTAATTCCCTTGGTCATGGCATCACGTTTAAACGGCTGGACCGATTTGGCTAATTCTTTTTTTGTCGTATTTGATGTTCTCAGGAGAAGGTTCTTATGAAAGAAAATATTAAGAAAGTTGCGCTGAAAATTAAGACAGACCAACGTCTGTCGGGTGAGGTAGTAACTCATAAAAGATTTTGTCAGGTGGATGATTTCATGGAAACTATATTCAAAAATGAAAAGTCGTATATCTAAATTAAGATAATAAACAAATTTGGTTATAATTTTCCCAAATTAAAGTAAAAGACTTTAATTTGGAAAAACAAAGTATGATACAATAAGAGCCAAGCTTATTCAAGAAAGTTATTTAAAACAAGTACATAGTGAACCTATACAAAAATAGACTTAAAGTAAAATAACGACTCTAAGCTGCAATTATGAAATAACTTTGTTGAACACAAGTAACTTGTAAGTTGTAGAACCTTATTTCTCGGAGATAAGGCTCCTGGGACGCGGCGGTAGCAAGGTGGTAGTTGTGACCTACGGGTTAGCGACCTTCATTGTTGGGCTTTCATTACATTACAATGGTGGTTCACTTCGCTATTAGCCCTTCTAGTTCTAAACAACTTGTTTCGCCTTTTAAGTGGCATTCCCACAGGACGCAATCCGATAGTTCCGTATGCCAAGAATGTGTATTTCCCAGGATTGTGAGAGTTATTGCCAACGTTGTGGAATAGTTTGATATTTATAGCTCAATGCATAAAATATTATTTAAATAGGTGGTTTTTTTCATGAAAGGATTTCTCTAACGCCCGAATTAAATAAACTAACTCCGTAAAACTATGGCCCAATAGGATTATAAGATAAGTATACATTTTTATCAGTGGGTCTTAAATCAAGCAAATAAAATCATTTATTTTTCAGGCAACAAGCTAAATATTATATACAGGTAATAATGAATTCCCTGGCAATATCTTAATGTCGGAATCAGAATCCCTAAAAAAATATAGACTCTCAAGGAAACCAGGTAAAAAATAAAAGAAAATTGGGCTTTCATATAAAGGCAGCGATCTGCTGGTCAAATTTCAATGAGAAGTAATGTTTTTGTAAATTACCTTTTTTCTTGCTGAATTTTATGTGGGATTCTGATTCAGTCATTAGAAATTTGCAAGGAAGTTCTAAATCACTGTGTACTTACCTTATATTGCACATCTCAAAAATATCGATACATTACACATGGAGAGGAGCGAAGCAAGGCTCATTCATATATAATGTTAAATGGCTTTGTTAACGTTGAAATAATAATATCAATTAAATAGGGACATAACAATAAAAAATGCAGTAGTGTGCACGTCTGCGCTAATGCGCATAAGTTCAATTGTTGCGCATAAGGACGTAATACAATGTAAATACCTAATTAAATTTACTTGCCATTTTTTTTCGTTTTCGTGAACATTGCATATATATAAAAGCTAAGTGCGAGTTGAACTCACGTTGGTAGGCTTCCGCGCAATAAATGTATTTCTTCTGATTTTTAATCCCGTATCAAACTTATACTTTAAATGTATTGTTCAATGTTAGAGTTAAAATTACTATTTTGTTTTTTGCATAAAGCCTCTTTTTTTAAGCAGTGTAAAACATTCTAGATGAAAAAAACCTCTTCCGGCGAGAGGCTAATACTGCTTCTCGTCAGTAATGAATTAACAGATTTTGACCAGAAAATTAAAAACGAATGTCCAGCCAAGACAATTTCACCTTGTGTCCCTCGGGAAGATATCAAGAATTCAAGTCACCACATTCTTATACTCAAATCAATTTATATATTTAAAATCCGATTTTGTAAGTACCTATATGACTATAGTGTAGTGTAATACATAAAATATTTCTATTAAATTAACCCCTGAAATTATTATACTTTGTTTTTTGAGCGGCATTGTTTTAAATAAACCATCCTGACAATCTGTTAGCAAAAGAAAAAAGAAACTAAACAATAATAGCAAATGTTATGCGACTACATTTTAAGGTCAAGAAAAACATTGGAGTCGATATTGAAATGGTTGTTGCGTCTGTTACACGCAATAAAGTCCGTGATCAGCGTGGTTGGTAGCCAATATCAACAATAGCTTTCAACAAAACATTTCGAGAACAAAAGAAAGCATATCGAAAAATACCTTTGATACATACATACATTATTACACAAATACAACGAAGAGAACAAAAATTGTACAAATCTTAGTGAGTATTGTAGTTCTAGCAAATTAAGTCACAAAAATTTAAAAAAAATTGTGCTTTGAAGTCTAGCAGTTCCCAGGCAGCTTTTTCATGGATATCATGGATAATAGTCTCCCAGAATTTTGAACCAATATGGTGACAAGATCGAAGCGTGAAGGCGCCACATAGGTACATACTTTTTTATTGCAATATAAATAAATATATACGGACAAATCACACAGATTGAGCTAGCCCCAAAGAAAGTTCGAGACTTGTGTTATGGGATACTTACTAAACGATACTATATTTTATAACAAATACATAGATAGATACACATCCAAGACCCAGGTTAATTTGAAAAAGATCATTTTCCATCTTGACCTGGCCGGGGATCGAACCCGGGCACTCTCGTGTCGCAGGCTGGCGTGTTGACCGCTGCGCCACGGAGCTAGCCAATATTAAAATAAGTTAAAGCTATGAACAGGATAAATCGAGTGACACATCCAAATGGAAAAATATTGCATCCAATACGGGCTTTAAGTGATTATTCGTACCTGGTACTTTTAAAAATAACTGTTTCATTATTTGCTTTGTAGGTTCCACAGGGTATGACCGTAGTAGGTACTCTCCATGCACAGTTCAAACTTTACAATCAATAATATTGGAAAACACAGGATTTACTTCTATATTACTTGTTTCGTGGTAACACTAACGTAAAGTAAGCCATAAACATGAGGCGGGGATGTTGACTCAAGTGGAGTCCACAATCCACGGATACCTGTACCCTTAACAATGCGAAGCGTCTCGTACGCTTGGACAAGCCTCCTGCTACAACCATGTTAGCGATCAGTCATGAGAACGAGCTTTGGAAATACTACAAACAGCCTTATAATTACACTGCATAAACTTTTTTCTTCTTTAAAGTTACTCGTACAAGAAGGCGTATTTGGTGGAAATTAATTTTCATTAACACTTATTTAACGTAACTATAAACTGATGTTTGTAATTATGGAGCCAAAGTATCAGTGTAATAACACTCAGATACTTAGGGTCAATATCTTTAAATAAGTTTTCTCTTTCCTAGTTTAATTTTACTATTCCAAACCAAAACAGAAGTAAAAAAATTGGTATTTTTTTATAAATGTATTTTTATGTATATAGCGAGTCAGGCTTAAACTCAGTTATTTAGGATGGAGTAGGTACTATACGTTAAGAACAAAGCTTGTGCGAAAAAATAAGATAAATTAAATCACAAATCGCTTAATTCTTGTAAACATTCAAGTGTCAATGACCTTAGTGAGATACTAGTATTAACTGATTGGGTTGCAGTGAATTACCTCATTATTGGGTTGTTCGAGTGCAGACTGTGAGAAACTCGATGATTTATACCAATCAAGCCAGCAGCGATTGCGCTAATGAGCCGTGTCCATGGTAATCTGACAGGTTATCGACAGGTCGGCAAAAACACTGGAACGGAAGTCGATATTGAGAAAAAATAGTGAGGGGTAGCGGAGGGAGTTGGAACAGGTGCGCGGTTCATCGCCCCTGACTAGTCGCCGCGTGGTGGTCAGGACTTGGATCACGGTGGCTCCATACATACGACATATTTAATGGCTTGTACGCGACGATGTAATGCATTTCGTGTAGGATCTCCCGAGTACCGTAATTTATGCGATGCATCTGATATGGTTGCCAAAAAGAGGAAAACGTGTGCGAATCTAGTGTCAGCTTGTGATATGGCGACAGGTGTAACGGATTACCGTTATACCTTATTTCTGTCGTCTTCACATCATTCTGCAGACGTATGGAGAGATAAGAGTTGTTTCAAAGTCACTTAAAAAATATCAATATTTCAACAAGGTTATATTTATGGTATGGCTGCAATTTAGTAAAATCAATTCCAAAAGATATTTTAATTTGTCTAAAGTCAAAAATTGGTATACCGTTTGATTGATTGATGTTAAAGAATGAAGAATAATATAAAGGTTTTAAAAATAACGGTGACTCCTAAATAGGATATTCAAAATTCCTACTTAATTATGTAGGATGTTTCTAATTTTGATGAAGATAATTCTAAAAACACCCATCACAAGTTACGAATAAGGAAACGGGTAGGCGGTGACATGAAAGTTCATTGTTCCGCTTAGTTGTCACAACACAGCAGTGCATTAACACAGTAGTTATGGAATCACACGTGCACGTCCCTGTTTATAAACCTGAGCATCGGCAATAGGCATCACTTGTGGCATAACCATGATTTAGTATACACCGAGAGATGACTCACTGTTGTTATATTGCGTCTGTAATTTACTTGATTATCCTCAACAAAATTGTATTCATAATATAGATTATTTTTTATAAGTCTATCGTAATTTTATACAAGTACGTATATACGAAAAAACGTGACCTCCTGTTATGGATCGGAATGCAAGAATCAAGATCAAGGCTCAACTTTTTCATCGTATCATCTTAACTATAAAAGTTTTTATGGGCTCAGAATTAGGCCATAAAGATGCGGCATTAGGGCAAGCCCATCTCTAAATCTGTCGACTACTTAAAGCGAACCCTTTATTTATAGTCAACCCCGGTTTACTTTTTGCTTCCATGATTTAAAGGTAATGTAGTAAGAGCAACAGGTGGCCAGGTGGTGTCAGATTACGGCGGTGGAGCATGGTCTCGGATCCCTTTAATTGTCTTTGGTGTCTGAAGAAATACAAAATTCCCTTAAGCCTGAGAAGATTTTATCGTTGAGCAACAGATTAATATTAAACTGCGCTCGAAAAGGTACGAGCGTCTCGTTCCTTGAGCCTCTAGGAGCGTAGCCTTAAGGCAGCACAATATTTTCCAGTGAAATATTTGACATTCGCGAGCATTTGTTTATGTTGGTATGCAAGCAGGAGCAGGCCGGGTCGGCTTCGGGTTGATTACTAAAAATAGTCCGGTGGGTGCATTCCGTGGCGCGGGGCGGGTGCCGTCCTTGGCCCGTCTCGTGAGCTTCGTTTGCTCGCCATTATCTTTAGATCCCTTTTTTTGCCTTTCGATCGTTATCCGACCGCGAACAATTCGATCGATGTTCCCACGGACGCCGGTAATCAAGAAGTTTCGATAGACACTTAAATTGCACATTTTTTACGCTACATAGAAAATAATTCGATGAACATCCTGCGGCTTCGACTGTCTTGGATGTTTTTACGTCATCGGAGTGTGATGTTAGCCTTTGATGTTAACCGGAGCCGGCCTAAGAATTCTCGTTTATATTGTATTGTTTTGTTTTTTGATATTTAAAGTAGAAGTGGTTGTGATTTAATGTTCTACCTTGACTATGGAGAGGTTGTGTAGGTTTTGCACTGTAGCGGCCAGGGTCGGGTGCTGCGCTGTTGCAGTGACTGGTTTGGTTATGTAATGCATAGCTTTTCGCACGCGTAAGTGGTTGCAGCTCGCGCCGGCGGCGGCGCCAACTGCTGCGGTTAAAGGAATTTAATCCGCTTATGGCTTTTTTTTATAACACAAATCATACGGTTTTCTGGACTTTTTCTGAAATCTCTCACATATTAACTATTTGCAATTTTAAGATATGCCTTACATCAAAGATTACTAAATAGTTACCTTATATGCAACTAAGTCCTTGTGAATTATAGCCTAGCTTTCGACCGAGGAATATTAGACATTTTTCCTTTTGGGAGTTCCAAACTATCTCCATATAAAATGTCATCTAAATCGATTTATCAGTTGAAGCGTGAATATTTATATTACCTGCTTATAGTGTAGCTGTCTATACTTAAAAGATTTTTTTAAATCGGTACAGTAGTTTTTGAGTTTATCAATTGCAAACAAACATGCAATGAAATGTATTTTTTCTTTTTTATATTATCATAAATTATATTAATAAAGATAAACTTTGTGATTCTTACCTTAAGTACATTCACTACAGGGAATGACGTCTTCTCATAAAGTAACCTAATAACATGTTGGTATGGTTCAATTTAATTGATTATTTAAAAATATATTTCCTCTTTATACATTTTACTGGTTATTTCGCCCGCCAATTATTTTAAATTTACGATTTCACGCCATAACGGTTGACGAAATATTGCACATAACATCTGTGTAATTACCAGGCTACCATTCATCCCGGAAAAACGTTCTGTTCCTGCGGGATAGACTTTAACGGGAGCCGCAGGCGTAAACTAGTGGATTATATGTGACTTTCATTCAAGACATTTGACTACAGTTACAAAGACTCTAACTTAAGAGTAACATGTTAATCCTAACTAATATTATAAATGCGAAAGTTTGTTTGTTTTTTTGTTACGCTTTCACGCCGTAACTACTGGACCGATCATCATGAAATTTTGCATACTAGTTCTCTGGAGTACGGAGAAGGACATAGGCTACATTTTATCCCGGGAAAATTACTATTCCCGAGGGATCGACATTGATGTGGGCAGAGCCGCGGGCGAAAGCTAATCATTAAATACTTTATTTGAGATTTATTTTTACACTCTCATTTAAAGAATGTTTAATTGTACAATTCGAAATGAGTACTTACAAAAGCTCTCAGTTTTGACATAAGCCATCTTATAATTACCAAGGAGCCTATTTTTAGACTCGTTAGCGATGAAGTAGGCCTATTAACCGGTTTTATGTACATCTTGCGGAATGGCATAATAAATTTGAACGTAACAAGACAAGAGTCATCTTATTGTTTTGATTAACATTGACGGAGAATTATTCAACGATATTCTTTTAATGGGTTTGAATGACTACTTCAACAAATAGTAAAAGTTCAAGGTTGACCTTTTTTATACAACTCGTTTTATTAATATAATATACATAGTGGAATTTTGATCCTTAAATGGGTGACTCAGACCATCAATATGAACAACTTTCTCTATGGGAACAATGTGGGGAACTCAAAAAAAATTTTGTCATTTCCATACAAGAGTCGCGCCGCTCGGCCCGTTTGTATGGGAATGTCGAAATATTTTTTGCGTTTCCAGCATTGTTCCCATAGTAAAAGTTGTTCATGTTGAAGTTTTCATAAGTAAGCTATATTGTATAATATAGCTTACTTATGAAAACTTCTAGTTTGAGCTTCAAATGAGATGAAAAGTAAGAAGTTTAAAATCCTCTTACTATGGTCGTGTAGGTCGTGGTCATCATTTCAGGTGTTGGTGGCAAGCTTCACAACACGCCGCCACTTTTATCTGATGGCCGCTTTCCTTTACTACTACACTATCTTCTGTGCTTATACTTTTAAACGAGCAATTCTTGTATATATAAATTTATTTCTCTAATCTCTTAAACGGCTCTAACGATTTCGCTGAAACTTGGTATATGGGAGTTTTCGGGGGTAAACCATAGATTTAGATTAGTCTTATTATGTTTGGGAAAACGCGTGTTTTCGAATTTTCATGCGTTTTTCTTTTCTACACAGAAATTCTTTCACCAATAGCATCCTTCACTATCCCGAATGAACGTAGGCTATAGAATTAAATATATCTACCTGTGCGAAGCTGGGGTGGGCCGCTAGTAAACATATGAATAAATAAGACTGTTATGCACATTAAAATTGTTGTGCGTTATATTTAATTTTCCAAGAACAGGATCTTTTATACTGAACTCCCTTTAATTGAACATTATTTTAAATTGGATTGTCGATTTATACTTCGTATAAAATTCATATGTTTTAATCGAAAACCTTAGCTGCGTGAAATTTTCTTTTGACTTGTTTTTATAACATTAAATATCTGACTTTAAAGGTATTAATGAATAACATAGTACCCCATGGTTTTTATACTGGTCTTTGAACAATTAAATTGTAATTAGCTTTACATTATGATAGTTCTTATGGGATTAGTAATGTATTAAGTAGGTAAGACTAAAGAATTGCATTTCTTGAGTAATTATTCCCAACCTCTATGACTATAGACGCTTACGTGACGGTAACGCGCGAATTACGGTAAGGTGCTTAGTCATTTTTCAATTCGTGATTTTACTGAAAATTATTTTATTGCTGGTAAACTGATCCACAAAAAACATCTTTCATACACTGAAAACAATTTTCCAGTCTGATTTGCCCATATTTATTTATTTATTTTCAATCGACTTCGAAAAGAATGGAGGTTATCAATTCGGTTGTATTAAAAAAAAAATTTTTTTGCTACCCCAGAACGCCGTTATTTATGAACCGATTATAAAAGTTATTTTTTTATTTAAAAAAGTATGCTTTAAAGTTGGCCTTATTTAAATTTCATTACAATCGGTTCAGTAGTTTGATTAAAGTTTTTTTTTTTTATATGAAAGATTATTTGTATTTTTATTATTTAATGAATTATACATAATGCTCATATAAATTTATTCCGCGCTGTCTAAATCTTGACAATAATTTTAAGGAGAGAAATTGTAAGCCTATCGCGCCGCGTCTAGAAAAGACATCAACGGGTCATTTCGTGAGTACTTTACTTACATTATCTCAACGTCCTTCTTATAAATCTGTTTTATTATTTTGAAGCGATTGTGGTTAAGGTTAAGGTTCTAAGTTAGAATCCCTAATATCAAAAAGAGGGAACATACAACGGGAGATTCACCAAGAAAATATAATTATCAAAGTTTTGATTTTCCCTAGGATTTTGTCCATTAGCAATCTTATTAGTCATACTCATTGCTATCGTATTTATATTGAAGATGTTGTTAATTTTGTAATGTTTGAAATGCGTTGTTTTAATGCTTTTATTTTATTAGTATATTTATTAGTATATTGCATACTGCAAGAACTTTCAGAAGCCGATACTGACTCGTATCGCACGTTATCTAGTTGAGATTAGAAGTGACATTAAACGTTTTAGAATCGACAGCCATCGCGTGCGTGGGCGCCATCTGTATGCAAGCAAGATGCGAGTCGCGGTCGTTATCTGGTTACTTCCTACTAGCAACCATCGACGTCTGATTGACTGATGATATTCGAACTGCTGCGATGTGGGGGGAATTAATCATGGTACTTATCGTTATTAATATCGTATGGATAAATAATTTTCTTCATATTAGTTCATAATGTAACGTACCGCTTCTGAACCTCTGGCAATAATATAATCTCGAAACCAAGATTGCTAACAGAATACAAAAATAATTTAATTATTTGATTTTGTATAGGTAAATAATGTTAGTACCATACGACGTTGATACTTAATAGTAAATTATATGTCATCATCAGGTCTTTTTTGTCTCCACTTCAGGAGCACAACCCTCTCTGTACTACTAGAGCCATACTTGGCCAGAGCAGCCAGAGGACTGGACCTACACTCTTCACGCTGGCCAATGTACGAGGCTATTATATTCGCTTTCATAGTACGTTGCAAAGTTTTTAAATTTACTGAGATCATCGTCATAAACAATGGATGTATTAGCTACAACAATTAAACTGTGAGGATTTTTCAAGGTAACTTATTGCATTTATTTACATTTTTATTATATCCACGTGCAGTGATTACGTCAAGAATTAAGTACGGAAATGTAAACTGGACTGCAAAAAAGTTTTATCTTTGAGCGTGTCTCCAGTCAGTTGTATCTCTCGCTGCGACGCTTCGGAGCCTGAACTCAGCTAAAGAACACCACAAAAGTTATTGCGCAATAAATCCGACCAGCGATTACAAATAGTAACCCCACCTATTACAGCGAAGTCCGAGGACCTTTGCGACGATCGGCTTTTGGGCAGCGACCGTTAGCGTCCGGCGTTGGATCAGCGACCGGATATCCACGCGGCGGCAGCGCGGCGCCGCGACGCAGTGCACTCACCCCACATAGGGTTGCCAGGTTGTCTTACCTAAAAGCCGGACAGACCCGCTAGTTTGGCCGGACATTTGGGAAAAAAGATAAGACCCCTTAATTGTTTAGTAACAATCAATTAATTTAGTGCTGTCGTTCACTCAACTCAATTATATATTTTTATGGGCAGATTCGCCAATGTCTACGTCAATAAAAAAAAATATATTTAGGATGAAATTCATTTGTTTTATCAAGTGAAATGACAGTAAAAGATCGAAGAAATATTTAACAGTCAAGGGAAAAATAAGTAAACAATAAAAAAAGAAGGTTGGGTGCTATAAGAAAATTTCTATAAGAAAAATTTCATCGACTTTGAAGATAACCTATGAGCATTTATGTTTTCCTTTTTTGTACTAATTATTAAGATTATGATGTTATTATTATTATAATTTAAATAAATACTATGATTGTGTGTATACCCTCAAGAATTGTGAACCGGTGGTATTGTGGCGGGGCGGATGGTAGATATGAAAAATCTAAATTATTTTGTAACTACATACATACTATCGTACAGCGTGGCGGCATATGTCATGGTGTCGCGTCGCCACGCCAATGGTCGGCATAACCCGCCGTTATAGATGTTTCACGTCAAAATTGAAACGCCTTACAAAAAGCCTGACAGGCTGGACTCGCGACTATTTGGCCGGACACGCAATCACGAAGCTCAACTATGTCCGGCTTTCTCCAGACGCCTGGCAACCCTAACCCCCCGACTATCTTATACACACGCTGCGCTTTGGGAAATAAATGGCTGACACTTTTTTTTTTTACCAAACTGTCAGGTACATATTTTTAAAGCAATTTTCGTCAGAGGGAAATTAATATATTTTGTTTGCCTACGACTAAAAATATATGTAAAACGCTCGACATTTTTTCATTTAATTCTTTGAGAGTAACACAGCGTATCAACTGTACAGTACAGTGTGATGCAAATGTTTTGTCGCGACATGCGGTATGCGGTGCACCTCCTCTTCCAGAGCGAAGGTGCACCGGGAGTGGCGATGCGACGCCGCGCCACATCAGTATGCGGCGCGCGCGCATGACTCACGCGACGTGATACGTACGCCTCCCCGACGCTCATTGTTGCCTATACACTAGTCTTGCTGTCAACCACCACTTTCTAAGCGACTAACGATCGCCTTTTACGCCAATATATTGCTTTGTAATCTCCTACTTCGTCCAATTGACCTTTAATAGATTTTTTGTTCCCTTTCTTGCTAAGCTTCGTAACTGGTTGCACAAGAAAATGATTTGCTATTTAAATGTATGTAATTTACTGAGCTCTTCGCTATTTAAGTAAAATTATAATCCCGCTGTATGTTTTATCTTTACGGAATATGCAAGGTTCAACTGTGTTCTTTTTAGTATTATCTCATTTGCATGACACTACAAGCGTTACAAGCAATCGTGCTTTAAAGTAATCTCCTTACAGAACGATGTATTTTATTATTTGCCAGCCGGTTGCAAAACCGGTGAAGAATGGCGGAATGCAGCATTCATCAGTGAAAGATCTTATAAATGGTAAAAGCCCGGCACGAGAGTAATGCGCGACATCGTTTATGCATGAGGCAACATTATGCATGGATTCCAATCGCGGCCCGCGGCCCTCTAATAGCCGAGTAAAGCCCAGTTGTAGTGTAGACTAGATCCACGCCTCTAACGATGCCCCGACCGACACACACAATTGATTCTCAAACTGCTACGATGGCAATACAACCGCACGATTAGTGTGAATTACATTTATTTCTATCTATAAACATAAAATACATACAAGTTTAACACGATTCAATCTACAAATTTATAGACAGCACGTAAACCTAGTAATTTACTGGCATTAACTGACACAGAATTATTAACGATTAACTGTTAATTTAGCATTAAACTCAGGTGGCAAACTTAAATAATCAAAGCAAGGATGTGCAAATAAATAGCATTAAACTTCTTCCATCTTGATGGAGTGCGAGTGAGAGCAAATAACATGGCATTTATCAATCCCCAGGCAATTAATGAGTTTACAACTAGTATGCAAATCAGTTGAATACTGTAGGTTCTAGGATATGTTCCCGCGGAGTCGCGGAGCCGTCGTCCGGTCAGGATACATTTATAGTTTATTTATAGCTTTCGTGATGGTTATAAAGCATTTGCGTCCAAAGACAGAATGTTAATCTCCATTTCCCTGGATTGTTAGCGGATAAATCATCCCGTTTAACGTGGGGCATTTACGTAGAGGTTGTCAGATCAGATATTGACAGTCGTTATGTATGCTTGTTGCCATGAATAAAGAGAATTATGGTCATGGTGCAGTTCAGCAATCTTTTTGTTCGGACGTGAGCATTCTGTCGTGTCGCGGTGTACGGTGCGGGCGCAGTGCTCACGAGTGTTCGTGCCTTGCTCGTGTCTCGAAGCTTTTTTAAAGTGGATGACAGTGCAGTTCCACGACGCAATGCGCGGCGCAGCACGGTGTATTGACCGTGGTCGCAGTGCGCCTGCGCACCTGCCCCCATAAATCTACTGTAACTTTATAGTTACGCTTATGCGTCATCGCTACTCTTTTGTTTTGTATTCTGTATCGTTATGGATTTATAGCTTAATTTATCCTGCTTATTTTAAGTATTAGCTTATTTTGGGATGACAAAATTAAATTGCAGTGATATTGGAAACAATAATACTGCATGAATAGAATAGGTGTTTAAACTAAATGGAAGACAACATACCAATGCGGAGCGTGAATAATAAAACAATACAAGCTACTTGTAAGGAGAATAATGCAACAATACAGGAGATAATCCTTGTAGTATGGTAATATGTTTCCATATTAGAATAAAGGAAGTATTGGTAATTAAGACATAATGTCAAAGGTCCATATAGTTATGATGCGGCCGTTGCATCGGATGTCCAAATTGGGCATAATGGTTGCGGCGTACCGCAATAAGGCAGACATTGAATTTAATTAGGCATGTATCCAGTCGGGGGTCTCACCGCAAACACGTCGCCTTTTACGCTATATATACTTGTTCAGCCGATACAGAAATAAGTTAGGGCTGTACAACACTCCATTATTGGGTTCACTGTTGCGGCGTCTCGCGTAATCTATTGACCAACACAATTTGTCTTTCGATTTGGCCTTGTTGAAAGGTTTTTGAATTATTATTTTTGTACTTCGTTGAAAATTTTCTTTATGTTTAATCTCAAAAGATTTGTATAGGAATATATTATGCTCCTTGGTTATGGTTACATTAAAAGGTCTTAAATACTATATTTAAATAATGCAGTATTAAAATATGTAGTAGTTAAAAACATTATTTTAAATTTAAATTGCATAATTCCATAATCACATACATATATCAATTTCATAGATTTACAATTTACTGTTTAATTTTTTCTAGTTTGATACCTAGAGATAGAGTTGATTGTTTGTTATACATCTATAGAGATGTAGTTTTGCTTTGTGATACGACTAATATGCAAAATGATTTTTTACTAATATTTGGTTCTATGAAAACGTCGTTGTCTTTAGAGAATTTCGAGTAAATTGAATTTTTCATACTCACGTTTTTATTATTATTTAGGGTTTAAGAAATTCAACAACGTAAAGTGAATTTTTGCGTGTTTTTACGGACAACAGTAGGCTTGCTTTATGCATTATAAAATTAAAAAAAGTTCAGAATTGTGACATATTTGATCAAGTTTGAAACGAGTTCTTTTCATGAGCATGATTCATTAATTAAATTTTGAGAAATTAATAATATTACTTAATACATGTAGAATGGTAATAATATAGTCCCCTTTTAAGTTTAAATAAAAAAATGTGTCTAACTGAAAATCATAGTCATAAGGAACAAAATGGCAAGCGGAAAAAATCGTCAATGTTATAGGTAAAGACCGTAAAGAGTCTTTACGGTCTTTACCTATAAAATTGACGATTTTTTCCCCTTGTGGAAGATATTATGATAATAGGTCTTTACTAAAGACCCATTATCATAATATCTTCCATAATTAACAGTGCCTAAGAAGGTCTAAAAAATGGTTGTCTGTATAGTCGCTTTACGGACGGTAATTTTACGTGAGAACAGTGGAAGAGAGGTAGATGCGTCACAAGCCGAACGCTTAGATCGATCGTGCCTCTCTATCGCTCGTTTCGCGCTCGCGCTTGCACACCAAACCTGACACTTTTTCGTGCGTGCAGCCAGAGTTCATCGATTTATACGACATTCACCCGTTTAAAAATAATGCACCAGAAAGTTGTTTTTTTAGTTCACTAAATGAGCACACACACATGTAGCTAGCTCCAAGTGAGCTTTTTCTACTTCACCGGGCGTTTGAGGTGACGGCAGAGTGCCCTCAGCCTTTATACACAACATCACCAAAGGGCCTCCAGGAGGTACGGACCTTGGCTTTGGGCGTTGCCTGTGTGCGCAAGCCTTGAAGAGATAGCAAACTCTCATATTGCCTGATGGGACGCGATTACGTGCATGCATAGCCTGAAGGGCCAATCCCAATCTCCAAAAGCCTTTGGAGAGCAGCAACTCTCATCTTTTGCCTAATGGGCCGAAAGCACCAGAATGGGAACTTGGGCGTCATTATAGAGCAGACGAACACAGACACAATGAGTATGTGCCTGTGTTCGTCGGACAAAAATACTGTATAATTCTGTAAATATTGCTTTATAAGCTACTAGCTTTCGCCCGCGGCTCCGCCCGCGTCAATGTCGATCCCTCGGGAATAGCACTTTTTCTCTTGTATGCAAAATTTCATGATGATCGGTTCAGTAGTTACGGCGTGAAAGCGTAACAAACAAACTAACAAACAAACTCACTTTCGCATTTATAATATTAGTAAGGATATGCAAGACAAAGAGAAAGCAATGAGACAAGAAAATCCAAGTTTAGCCGTACCGTACATATTACGGGATCATTATAATAAGCGGTGCCGCTTTACATAAAGAGCATCCAGCGAGATGGATGACTTAGGTCACGCCGAATGCCGAGCGGGGTCATATTCATATTGAGAAGATATGTTTTTGTCGCTTGTTACATACTCCCACAGATTTTAGTACAACACGTGATCTAATGTATATAATACTGATTTTATGTTACGCGGCCTTTGTGGCATTTAGCTCTGGCTGTTAAATCACGTAGGGTATAAGCTACGTAATTAGTATGAATGTGAGCTATTTGTTTTTTTTTCTAAATTAATTTGCATCTAGTTTTGTAATCATAAAATTGATGAGGTAACCTACGGCAGTTTAAGTTATTATTTCTTGTTATTATATCTTATGAATACTTACATAATACATGGATAAATAATCAATCACATAACGTCACTTTATAGTGTATTATGTATAGGCATGTTATAAGTAACTTCTAAGCTATGTGATTACTGATTATACAACGCATCCTAAAAAATATTATGACATATAATATTTCTTTACATAGAGATCAGGTAAGGCTATTTTTCTTTGTCAAAATAATAACGATTAGGTAGATAATAGAAAAATATTTGAAATGTATTTTTTATTTTGTCAATTAAACATCAAACTAAGAGACTAATTTGATTTTTTCTGGGAAGCCTATTCAGATCATTTTGCTGCAATCATGGACATCCACGTCGTAGTTTTATGACGTGATAACGTCTTATAAATCGATGAACGCCCGCTGCACGCACAAAAAAGTGTCACGTTCTGTGTACAAGCCAGATCGCGGAACAAGCAATAGAGGCATGATCAGCCTAAGCGGTCGGCGGCTTGTGACGCATCTATGTCTCTTCCAGCGTTACCACGTAAAATTAACGTCCGTAAACCAACTTTAAAGACATCAACAAGACATCGACAAGAGCCATACTTGGCCAGAGCAGACGGAGGATTTGGCCTACACTCTCCTCGGTGGCTAGACTGGTTGGAGAGGTCTCATTGATGTTTATGAGCTTTGTTTAGCTTGTATTTCCTAAGTCGCCTCTTACAACCTCCATGGGAAGACTAGGAGTGGTTCTATTCTACTCTGCCGGAAACCACACGGCTATTCCAGTGAATAATGACTCCTAAAGTTGATTATACTCATACTTAGGGGAAACTGAGCAATAGTTTTATGAGAGACTTGGCAACAGTTAATCGTAGACAGACGATAATTATTTCTAAATAGGCGCCATGACAGGCAGACACAGCTTCTGTTTTAGTTTTGCCAGACTTTGGAGATATTTACTTCAGTGCTATAAAAGAAAGAAATGAATTTCTTGCGCGAACATGAAAACTGTAATGTTTTTTAATCTTTAGGTGAAATAGAAATTATTTAATTTAAATATGCAACAATCGCGAAATAGAAGGAAGAGGCTAATCTTGGAAACTGCAGAAGCGATTTCGCAGCTTGCACTATATAACAGATGAATTTCGTTCGGGAAGGTATTTGTTGGTTCTGTATTTATTAGTGCAAAACCGGCTTAGATACATCAAAATAAAGTTAGGTGTTTACCTTTCTTTGATTTGTTTAGCAGTATCTCGTGTATTTACGACTAAAACTCTTGATTGTTTTCACAGTTAGTCTTAAAACACGGGTACGTCGGCTGTTAAAACTTATGCTAGACAAGCAATGTTAATGTCAAATCTTCAGAGTACATTCATTGTCTTCATTTACGACGTTATGTTTATGTTCTTGTCCGTATGTAATGAAAGTCATATACTAAGCCTATCCTCAATTCGAGTTTTGTTGTTTAATAATACGTTGGCGTTTTGTTATATTTATCGTCAAATCATTTTATATCCCTAATGTGAGGTGTAGGCCTCGGGAACCTTATTATGGAGAGCTTACAATGATCCTAAGCGCCATAGATAGACCTGAATGGCGTTTAGGTTCTTCATGCCACAAATTCTAAGTAATTATCGAGACTGCATCTTATTATATTTTATTAAGATATAAGAACGATAACTATTATGTTATCCATAATAGATAAATGTGGACCATGTCAATAGGCGATGAAGCTAGCAACACATCCCTATTTTGTACCATTTTTCACCTACACGCCCTTCCAACATGCTAAATGTGGCCATAAAGTCTTATAGACCTGGGCTTTGCCTACCCCGCAATGGAAAAAGAAGTAATACTATGTATGTTCTCACATTCTTGTTCCTTGAGTTCTTGTCCGTATGTAATGAAAATCTTACGATACTTATCAAAATCATTAAGGCTACGCTCAACTTCACGTTTTGTTGTTTAATAATACGTTGGCGTTTTGCTATCTTTAAATAAATATATAGGGACATATCACACATATTGAGCAAGCCCCACAGTAAGTTGTGAACTTGTGTCGTAGGTTACTAACTCAATGATACTATATTTTATAATAGACTAGCTGCCCCGGCGAACTTCGTTTCGCCATAAGTTAAAAACTATCCTATCTCTCAAGTTGGATCGAACTGCACATGGTGTGCGAATTTTATTATAATCGGTTAAGTGGTTTAGGAGTCCATTGAGATTGAGTTTGTCTATTAATTTTTGTTTTTTTTCATAATGATGGATATTAACATGAAGGACTTACGCCATTTAAGGATTCTTTCTGCTTAGGACCATCGTGAGTACGCTGTGATAAGCTCATAGAGCCGCTAGTAATATAAAATGTTTTAACAATATATATAAAGATGGAAAACGATTTTTTTTTATATTAGATCTATTATAAATATGGTATCGTTGAATTAGAATCCTACGACACAAGTTCACAACTTACTTTGGGGCTAGCTCAATATGTGTGAATATGTCCATAAATATATTTATTTAGTTACTTGATAAAATAGCTACGTTATTGTTTTATTATGAGTATCTCACTAAAAACGTTGGAAGGTAAACTGATCGCATTATTTTGAGAGATAATGCAAGCGATTACATGGCTCGATAACTTCACAACATCGAATTGGCTCTACACAATGAATTAACAAATGGTTTCCCTTGTTCCAGCACAAAGGATAACGACCATCCAGCTGGACGGCGTGCAATACTTCATCTCGCGAATGAATCCCTACAGCCCGGAACTCAACTACTTCCTAGCTTACCAATACTGCAGGTATGATCTTTGTTTTGTTTTACCAGTGTTTAAGTGGCCAGTTTAGCTGCCTCCGTGGTCCAGTGGTTAAGGCGTTTGCCTGTAGACCCGGGGTTCGTGGGTTCGATTCCCACGGGAAGCATACTTAGTTTGGTTGTTTTCAGTTTGTTTTTTTTTTATGTATGACGACAAATGAGCAGACGAACCACCTGATGGAAAGTGGTCACCGTCTCGCCCATGGGCATCTGCAACACCAGAGGAGGTGCTGATGCGTTGCGGGTGCGAACGCTTTATGTTTAAACTGATTATACTTCTCTAAAACCGACGAGACTTTTACGTTTTAGAGTAGGGAATTTATGTGCACACGCATAACACGTTTGGGTTTTTTTTATTAATTTTATTTTTGGTTTCTATTTTTATTTAATTATTGAAGTAGGCATTTTCTTCCCATCTCACCTGATGGTAAGTGACGATGAAGATGTTACATGCCTATTCAAGAGATACCCATTTATTCTATAAATGCCATTATGTGCAGCGATCATTTGCAAAATGTAAGTCCCGCTCATGGCTACTTGGATTTTGGAGCAAAAACTTGAAAGTTATTTGACTGGAGACATTCGTACTCGAACTAATTTTCGGTACTTCTGATATGTATCGCGACCTTTTATTTTATTCAAAATTCGCGGTACTTGACGCTTCCGCCGAACTCCAAAAGCTAGCTTACGCTAAATCTTCATTTTTTACTTTATTTTATACCGTTATATGCAGCAAAGGTAGTAAAGGGGACTTTAATAAGAAATAAGTATATGCTAATAAGCTCGAGGCGAAGTCGAGGGTTTATAGTAGTCTTGAGTTTGTTGTGTTAATGTGTAACTTAATGTCATGTAAAGTGAGATATTTGTCTTAATTGGTTATAGGAACGATAAAGGCATTTTACCTAACTGCGTCAAAAAGTGTGTAATTTAAAATTTGTTGAGTTCATTGAAATGGAGAAAAATATTTCGTATGTAATATATAGTTCTGTTGTTATTATACACTACCTTATGTAATCTGAGACAAGGGGTACAATACTTTATTGCATCTTTAATTTCTCGACCACTCTTGTAAGCACAAAAAATATGATTTGAACCAATAAAAATTCGGAAAAGTTGCTATTGACGATTCCCCTTCTTGGACGATTTGCGATTTAGACGTAATGCAACAAAACATTTCTTCTGTATGGAATAACTGTCTAGATCCTTGTTTATCGTTCCTCGAGATAAATCCGTGTGTTCGTGACTCGCAATATCCTTATCTGCCGTGTCGTGTCCACGTTGTTCAAATCCTGGCATAACTAAGCCGGACGGCGTTAACAAGGTACACAGGTTCGACGCCTAGACCAGGAAGTAAACGCCGCAGGGACATTTGCATTACCGTTAAGGGTTCTGGGAAAACACTCGAACAATATTGGCTTGGATATCAACTTTTTTTATTACACGTTTTGTTTAACTTGCCGTATTAGTGTGATTCAAATCTTGAACGCTAAATTGAATTCTGTATTCAATTTAGCGTTAGCGTTACCGTAATAGTAGCGTGTTACCGATGTTTGATTGCGCAGGAATTTTAATTTTTGGTAGTATAAGTCGGATGACAATGCAATTTGAGCGGTAGCGGGTCAGTGGTTGAAGAGCCCGACCTATGAGCGCATGGTCCCGGGTTCAAACTTCGCCCGGCGCTTTGTAGACCTGTGGGCAAAGTGGCTTTCGTGTGTCAAACAAATATATTCTACTAAAATTTTACTCGTGATTTCTTTCCCTTCTATTAATTACCGGCGGCTATCCCAGTCGCCAAAGACCAATCTGACTCAAGTATGGACATTTTCATCGACCTCGCTTACGGTGAAGGAAAACATCGTGAGGCAACATACACACTATTGGATTGTTCACTAGTGTGTGAAAAGGAGAAGGCAATGGCAAACCACAATATTATAAAAAAATAGTCTTTTAATGCGTTCTTTTCCACACAATGACACCGATAAAAGCCTAGCTCTTAAATACTTTAAAGAAAGTCTTCATAGTCGCTTACCATCAGGTGAGATGGGAGACAAATGTCTAATCCAACATTTAGAAAAAAAAGATAATGCAATATTAACCCGAGCAGCCCGGTTGAGGGGCTTAGTAGGTAACCTAAACTTTTTTATTTTATTTTACCGCAACCTGTCATTTTATTCATATACTCCTAGATCTGATACCAAATATATAGGGGATGAGAATTCGTGAGATGAGTACGAAATAACCCATAAAATTAGCTAATAATCTGATGAAAAATATAAATCTTTTATTTGGTAGGAGACTACTTGTAGTATTTTTGGTTTAATTTTTAGATTTGTTTTTATTTGGCACTTGATAATTAAGAGAATTGTTGATTACCGCCAAAAATCTTGTTTATTGCCAAAATATATTATTATAGGTCAACCAGAAATACCCCATAGGATTTTTATTCCCTTGCGAGTTTGAAAAAAATTCGCTACATATGCGACATTTTTTTTGTGAGTGTGTGCTTTTTGTTACGACTTATGAGTATATATTATTTTTCTCAACATCACGACTTTACAGATGCAATAACGCGTTCCTTGACAGAGAGATGGGCCACAGAGTGATCCTATCCTACATAGTAAAATGGCATCCTATTACTTAGCCTATGCTGTCCGTCCGTCCGGTGATAGACGGAGAGGCTGTATCTATTAAAACGTAATAGGTACAGACTTAAAGTTTCCACAAACTGTGTATATCATTTAACTTAACAAATTAAAAATTAAGGTGATACATACGAAAACCGCACTTTTGGAGCATTATTGTAGTTCAATATCCTGTTGTGGTACGGAACCCTTCATGTGCGATTCCGATTCGCACTTGGACGGTACGTTTTAATTGAGCTATTAAAACGTAGCAACCCTTTCGTGATTCGATTCCACGGAAACGCTCGTTACATTTGGCGCCCAACGTGGGGCCCTAATGGGGTTTGTTTATAATTGAAATTTATTTTACGACATGACAATGTAAGCTCAAGTCCACACATTTAGTTCTAAGTATGTCGTAGATTGTAAGTTGATGTCATTTGGAGAGATGCGCTGTGCAGTTTGTTGCCGCTTCTTCTGCACTCCGCCTTGGAAGCGGCGTAAACTTAGCTTATTGACGTCAACATTATTAATGTTGTAAATAATAATGTGTAATTTAACGATCACCAAATGATATTTAAAATATCTTACGGTGAATAAAATATTTTGACTTTGACTTTGACTTTGGTGCGGTACCCTAAAAAGGGCTCGGCTAACTACACTCATGAAATTAAATAGAGAATAGTTCGTATGCTGTTCGATCATTGCTCAACTTGCAACAAATATAAGATATATTTAACGTTACATTACATCTCATCATCTCATTTGAGTTCGGAAGTAATCGGTCCGATTCAGATATATTGGTAGACGCACAAATTGCCAGAAAGGTCAGTCGCCTTGCCGATGGCAGCCAGTCACGATGTCCTTCCTGAGAGTGAAGTGGTCACGACCTATTTACAGTTCCGATTGTTGGCGATGGGAACGCGTTTCGAGTATTTGTGCCAGTAACGATGTAAGTAGGCGAGGCCATGATGCTTAATATGGATTTATTCAAGCATCCCGTCGTGGGGACCCATGGGAGTTTGAAGATTAGGCGGTAGAAAGAAAAGTAAATTAAATGAAGAAAGAGTAAATAGCTGTATAACTACGCTTTCTTCATTTTCTTTTTTTTTCTTGGAAAAAATACACCGACATATTATTATAATTAACCTAGCTTACATTTTAGGTACGTCATTAAATGTAACGTTACATGGTAAATAGTGTGCACTTCGATAGTTTGACGATTTGACCAGTCGTTAGGGAGTGTAGGGGGTCACAAGAGAGGAAGATTAGGTAGTAGAAAAAAAAAAAATTAAAGAGATAACTACTCTTTAATTTTTTTTAACACTTACACAAAAAAATCAAATCGAACTACTCTGCAGTGTCAATTAATGTGAGCTGGGTTAATTATATGGTAAAATTTTTTTGACGATTTAAGCAGTCATGGGAGAGTGAAGGGGAGTCACACGCAAAAAGTCACTACGACATTTTCGAGTACGATTTTTCTTTTCGGTGTAAAGAAAATACCGCAGCAATATAATTTGCCGATTTCAATTAACCAAAATTTAAATGGTTGACAAAACTTTATTTTTATACCTACATAAAGGGCTCAAAATGGAGGTGTAGTGGAGTGTATGGAATTTTAATTTACCTCCGCAATCTCTTCTCCAGTGGCTCCCAGAAGTTGCAGTCGCAACGGCCACACCTCGGGAAACCACGCTAGTGGGCTAAACCTGGAGAAGGGGACCATCTGCCACCATATGTAGATTGGTTAATGGTCGATCCCCATTTTTGTACAAGTCTTCATCAGTGCAGTACTCCCTAACACGACTGATGGAAGCAGGGTAATGCGAAGCACCCCGAGGGCGTCTGTCAGGATCTATTTAATGACTTACGGCCTTTCGCTGCAGCCCAAAATCTGCCAATCGTACCGGTTTTCCGGTCCATTGGACAACAGACGGTGGGCCGAGAGAGTGGACTTGCACCCGCGCAACTGCTTGACCACTTAAAATAATCTCACGCGCAGATGACCCTAGGCAGTTCTTACGGACTTTCAGTATATAAAGCCCTGCGGCGATGGGGTGTCGGCGGTGGGGTCGGCGGTGGCGATGTGCCGTGGCTCTAGCTGATATCTTGCACGTTGGCGGTCAGGAGAGAGTGGTCGTTCCCGGCATTGACTGAGACGGGAGGCTGGGTCCGGCAGCACGACTGACGACAAAGCAGCCCTGTTTAGGATCGCTCTGCTTTCCTCTGCATAGAGGAGGGGTCTAGAAAAGGTGGCCCAAAAATAGTCCGTCTCACCCATAATCTAGGTGTCAAACCGCGGGCGCCTGGACATCGACAAATGCGGTCAAAAGAAACAAAACCATGTAAAAATGAAAACCAACCGACTTTGCATAGCTACATGGAACGTACGTACCTTGTTAGATAATAATAATAACTTATGCCCAGAGAGAAAAACTGCTCTCATAGCAAGAGAGCTGGGTAAGTACAGAATTGACATTGCTGCAATAAGCGAAACTCATCTGAGTGAAAGTGGTGAGCTGTGTGAGCAACTTGGTGGATACACATACTTCTGGAGCGGACGCCCTACCGGCGAAAGGGCAGCAAATGGTGTGGGCTTTGCTATTCGCAATAACTTAGTGAGAGGTCTGAGTGACCTGCCTAAAGGTATCAATGACCGCCTTATAACTCTCCGCCTACCAACTGCACTCAATAAATACGTACATCTAATAAGTGCGTATGCACCAACTTTGCCCTCTCCAGAGGAAGACAAGGACACATTTTATCAACAACTACACCGGGTTTTGGAAGCTATTCCCAATCACGACAAAATTGTTTTATTGGGAGATTTCAACGCTCGTGTAGGCACCGAATATGACGTTTGGAACGGTGTCCTTGGTAAGCATGGTGTAGGAAAGCGCAACGATAATGGACTGCGTCTCTTGTCGCTGTGTGCCGAGTTCGATCTTTGTATTACCAACACATTCTTCAAGCTTGCTGAGAAGTATAAAACCTCGTGGATGCACCCTAGATCCAAGCACTGGCATCTTTTAGACTACGTCATTGTCCGCCGTAAAGACCTGCGTGATGTGCATATCACCAGAGCAATGCGAGGGGCGCTGGGCTGGACTGACCATCGTCTCATCAGATCAAAGATGATATTAGAGCTTAAAGCAACACGAAGAGCCTGTCACAAAATTCCACCTAAATTAGCATTTTCTAAATTGATTATCTCTTCAGAACTTGGTGACACCTTGGACGCTAAATTTGCCTCTGGTATCTCTCAAACTGAATCTTCATCGGTGAATGATGAATGGCAATCATATGCTAGTTGTCTATATGGCTGTGCCTTGGATGTCATTGGAAAGCCACATAAAAGAAACCAAGATTGGTTCGATGCATGTGATAGTACTATCAAAGAGCTAGTTGAAAAGCACAGGAAAGAACTAAATGCTAAGTCATCAAACAGTAGTGGCAAAAAGGAGGCTCAACGTGAGCTTAGATCCAGGGTCCGAGAATTGAAAGACAGGTGGTGGAGGGGAAAGGCAGCTGAGCTGCAACACTACGCGGACACTCAGCAAACAGGAAAGTTTTTTGAAGGCTTACAAACCATCTTCGGACCACGAGTAAGGAAAATAGCTCCAATGTACTCAAAAGATAGACAACACCGAGTTACGGATAAAAACGACGTATTAAAGCGATGGGCGGAACATTTTAAAGATGTCCTGAACCCTAATGAGCTCAGTGTTGACCTACCCTACATTAATTCGCTTGAAGAGCTTCCTGTCAGTCAAAAGCTGGATAATGCGCCTACCTTCGAGGAGTTTACGAATGCAGTTCAGCGACTCAGAAATTCAAAAGTACCTGGAATGGATCAACTCCCTGCTGAGGTTTATAAATACAGTGGTGGATATATTGTAAGCAGACTTTACCAACTTGTTTTAAAAGTGTGGGATACTGAGGAAGTGCCGCAGGCCTGGAGAGACTCGATAATTTGTAAGCTGTAAAAAGGTAAAGGAGAAGTCTCCGATTGTAGCTCCTACCGAGGAATATCACTTCTCTCCAGCGCCGGTAAGATTCTTGCTCACATTATCAAGACCCGCCTTAGTGAACTGGCTGAGCAGTATCTCCCTGAAAGTCAATGTGGTTTCCGTCCTGGCAGAGGGACCGTTGATGCTGTCTATGTCGTGAAGCAACTCCAGGAAAAATGCCTTGAACATCAACGGCCGCTCTACATGTGCTTTGTCGATTTGGAGAAGGCATTTGATAGGGTCCCACGCGAGGCTTTATGGGTTATTCTCCAAAAATCTGGTTATCCAAGGAAATTCGTTAACCTAATTCGTCAATTCCACACTGACACGAAAGCGAAGGTTCAGCATGAAAACGGACTTTCCGAAGATATCCAAGTCACAAGTGGAGTGAAACAAGGTTGCGTGATGGCACCCACGCTTTTTGCAATATACTTCGCAGTGGTCATGAGAGATGCACTAAAGTCTTGTGGAAACCAAATCCAACTGAATGTTAGAACGGACAGGGGAGTTTTTGACATTTCAAGGTTTAGAGCAAAGACTAAAATTGATATCATTCCCCTTCTAGAAATACTTTATGCTGATGACGTATGCCTGATGTCTGACAGCATGGCTCATCTCCAAAGTTACGTTGATGCTCTTCACCGTTCCTGTCAACGTTTTGGATTAGTTATTAGTGGTTCCAAGACGCAAATCCTCAAACAACCACCAAGAGGTAGTGAAGCCGAACCAACTGCGCTGACACTGGATGGGAGACCACTGGAAGAAGTACACCACTTTAAATATCTGGGAAGCACTATCCGAAATGATAACACCTTGGCCTCGGAGATACCAATGCGCATCGCGAATGCTGCTACCAACTTTGGACGACTCACTAATCGTGTCTGGAGGTCTCATGATCTGAAGCTTGAGACGAAGATCAGCATTTATAAGTCTCTGATCCTGCCGGTCCTTTTATATGGTGCAGAAACATGGTGCCTTTATAAGTCGGACATCAAAAAGCTCGACACGTACCACCTACGGTGTCTGAGATCTATACTTAAGATCAAGTGGCAGGACCGTGTTCCTAATACAGAGGTTTTGCGTCGATCCGGGGTGTACGGCATGGAGGCTCTGTTAATGCAACGGCAGCTTCGGTGGTCTGGACATGTCCTTCGCATGGAAAACCACCGTTTACCCAAAGCAGTCTTCTACTCTGAAATGGCAGAAGGTAAACGGAGGCATGGCGGTCAACATCTGCGCTATAAGGACATGTTAAAGAGGCACTTGAATGCATGCAACATAGATCCTGAATGTTGGGAGCAGTATGCTGCGAAAAGATCATCCTGGAGGTCTATAATCCATAACAACATTGCAGTATTCGAGGAACATCGTTTACAAGAACTAGACACTAAGCGCCAACTGCGGAAGGAGAAACCTAAGCCCGCCTACATCTACAGTTACAACTCTGCCGGCCAACTTTATTGCCAGCCATGCAATAGAGTATTTAAATCAAAATTTGGTTTAGCAAGTCATATAAGGGCTCATGCTAGACATCAAACTTAATTTATTGTCCAGGGTCGCCGTCATCGAAATCGATGAGGAGGACTATAAAGGGCTCAAATACGACGGAGAGTCACCTAGTGAATGTAAGTCATCCCTGTTTTAATCTCTTTTAGTTTATCGTAGTTGCCATAATGGAATTTAAATGCGTTGATAGTAGAGTATTTATTTGTAACTTGTCTTATAAACTAATAGTCGATTTTTAGTAATGCCCAATATAGCAGTATCAATAACACTTCAAACAATTTTGTTTGACTCAATAACAAATAACAAGACACGAATGACTTCGATATAGGATGTCTAGCAATAACATTGACCTAGCAAAACGAAATCATCATGAAATAACGATCGACGACAACGTAGTTACGCCTTAATGTTGGTGACAGGCACTTGGAAGCCAATGACTCTCGGTTACCGATATCGATTAAGGTTATCTTAACGCGACGCGACGCAAAACGACGGGTATTTGTCATGCAGGCAGGTGGAACGAAACGGCACCTTAAGCGAGGCGAGATTGTTCATACGGTAGTAATGACTCCAAAATTGGATCATACAGACTGCTAGCATCATGTCATAACGGCCAAGTAATACTGTTATTTATATAAGTATTAGCTGTTGTCCGCGGCTCCGCCTACGTTAATGTCGATCCCTCGGGAACAGTAGAATTTCCCGGAATGAAAGGTAACCTGTCTTTCCGCGGGCCTCAAACTACCTCCATACCAAATTTCGTCCAAATCGGTTTAATGGTTGAAACGTGAAAAGACGACAGACAGTTCACCTACATATTTTTAATTTTAATCGTGGACGGAGGAAAAAAGTATATAAACTTTTTTCATACTTCTAAGTCTAGATATGAGAAAATGTTCAGGCCCTGCGTTGATATGTCAGTCAGTCAGTCAGTTTCTCCTTTTATTTATATATAGATAGATATACAGATTTTAACTATACGGGCACGGCAGCGTATTACTATTTACCAAAATGTATATTGACACAGAAATCGAAACCAGTACCTACTGGATCGCAAAAGATCTATGAGAGAGGTAAGTGAGTGAGATGAAATAGGATTATCAATTTTTGCAACTGCATCGTATAATAGAGAAATATACCTAAAAATCCAAGAGAAATGTACGACTTAAGTATAGCATTACAAAATTTAATAATAAAAATGCATATGTAAATATTACTTTAAAAAAATATATAAACTTTTAAAAAGTATCTAGTATTCACATATTACTAATAATAATATTAATTAATCCTTGTAACTAATTATAAAGACGACTAAGCAATCTAGGCATAGACATAATCACATGGTTTAATTGCATTCGTCTTGTCAATTTTTCCATAGAGATGTTCCATAGAGATCACGACCCTCAACAATAAGGATTACGAAGCAAGGAGGAGGAGGAGGAGACAATTTTTGATCTTGTTCATAACAACCTAATGACATGTAACTATGTAGCTTTACTTACTAACCTACCTCTAAAGTTTTTGAGTTTGAACTTATTTGTATTTTACTATTTCAATTTTGTTAGATTTCTTGTGTATTAGTGGCCAGACACCTGACTTTTTCGGATCATTCTCACTAGTTCCATCGGCAAATAGTTCCATGGAACTAGTGAGACTTTTTCTCAGTAGTTCCATTGACTTCATTATGTCAATGGAACTACTGGGAAAAAGAGTCTCAATGGTACTAGGGGGGCGTCCATTAATCGCGTCATACGTTTTTGGCTTGTTTTAGACCCCCCCCTCCCCCATGGTGATCTTTGGTGATATTTTTAAGAACCCCCCTCCCCCGTCCAATATGACGTGTATTTTTTTCGCTAACTAACGAACATATTTCTAACACATAAACTTACGTACACGTTAAGGGTAAAAAAATCAAACTACATGTATACATATCTTCGTATTTTAATTTTCTCCCCACAAATTTGTGACATTTTGTTCAATAGTGACAAGGTTTGGTATGGATGAATCGTCCGCAGATTCTGGGATCCCGTCGGTATATTCGATGTCTTGCTCGTATTGCCACTCCGCGTCATCGTTCTCCAAATATTGTTAAATTGGTCTTGTACAGTATACACTGCGATACCAGAGTGGCACTCCTTGTAGGCTTTAAAAGCCTTTTGATAAGTTTCCGAACTCATAACATCACCCTGCACACACACTGCGTAAAGACTAATAGCGTAATGGCGGACAGTAGCGACACGCGCGCCCCGCCCGCTCAAATGAACGCAGGAGTGCCAACCGCAAATCAAATATCCGCGCGCAAGTTTTAAAAACTCTGGTTTTGAAAGTTTGGTTAGCTGAAGGGTTAAAAAATAATAGCGAACTAATATTTTTATTGACTATAATACAGTATAGCACAGAGGAACAAAAAATTACACGTGATACGTGTCCATACCCCCCTCTCCCCTGTGGTGATCATTAGTGATGTTTTGTTGACCCCCTCCTCCCCCTATACAATATGACGCGATTAATGGACGCCCCCTAGTGAAAATGATCCGCTTTTCCGAGCTAGCATCATCAACGACCGCCGTCTAATGATGGCAGCCAGGACCGACGGCTTGACCTCTCGACCACCAAGCGGTCCTATGAGGACGCATAACAATAGAAAATCGTTTCTCGCGCTTGAAGGGTTAACAGGCCTTCTAAAGCTGAGTAAGCTCCACGGTGGGGACCACGCATGGGCTTGCTATACCTGTAAACGTGCGTAAGCGCAAATAATGCATACGCCCACTTGGCCGCAAAGTTCATCTGTAACGCAATGGGTCTATCTGTTTTACCAGGGCTCTGGGTTCGTCATGTGACTTACGCGAGCTAAATGTATATAATTTGTATATATACATATAGCAATGGCTACGTATTATTATTATATAAAACCGAGACAAGTAGTGTTTCCTCGAAAAAATATGAGCGTTTTGAGGATTTTTTCTAATGCCTATAATTGCAAATATTATACATGAAATTGCTATCGTAAGTAAACTTTCAATAAGTGACTCAGACCACAAACCTGAACTTCGACGTTAAATAATATCTGCTGTTTCATACAAAATTGGAATAGCTACTTGGCCAAAATAACTGATACAGCAGATTTTTCGTAATGTCGGAGTTGCTCCCTTAATAAAAGTTTTTCAGATTCGTGGTCTAAGTCACTCCTTAGAAGTTTGCTCGTGACTTTAATTTCACCCTGTATACTAAAAACGAAAAAAAATCGGTTTAGGATTTTGCAATAATCCCGGAAATCCCGCGATCAGGAAAATTCATTCTCTATAAAGCAATGAGACACCGTCTTTAGAGGCGAAAGTTATTATGACATAATTGATCGACAACAGGTAACTAATATTCAAAGTAGGCGATGAAACGTGCAATTTTATCTCGTGTCATTGACAGTGAAACCGAAATAGCATTACCTACACGCAATATAAAGTCGATGTTACGGCAGCGCGGACCTGTCGCACCGGATCCATAAATGCGATTTAGTTAAATAACCACCCGGCTAATCGTATTCAGCTATTAGTTAGAAGATACCATACAGAGCCTGTTCATCGGGATGCAATTTATTCCCTAAGGCTGTCGCTACATTGTATATTAACTTGGAAATACAGAGCGGGTGTGCAGTGGCGACTATTTATTTAAAAGTATGCAACCATCTCTATTTCTAGGCGAGCTCCGTGGCGCCAGCCGGCGACACGAGGGTTCTCGGGTTCGATCCCCGGTCAGGTCATGATGGAAAACGATATTTTTCATAATGACCTGGGGTTTTGATGTTTATCTATATAAGTATCTATTATAAAATATAGTATCGTTGAGTTAGTATCCTACGACACAAGTTCAAACTTACTGTGCGGCTAGCTCAATTTGTGTGATATGTCCCTATATATTTTTTTATATCAATCTATACAAATACTATAAAGAATAAAGGTTATTTGACTCCACAACTACTTGTCGAGTCGTTATGCTTATGTTTATTTATTTAATGTTTATATTGTTTTTAACCAAAAGACTCGGTGAGACATTTACAAAAACTATGAACGAGATATAAAAAATATTTCACCTATTGAACGCGATATTATCTGCGAGTAACATATAATATACGCGCGCGGTCAAGATAAAAAATATAGTTGTAAAATAATCATTAAATTTAGTTGTATGTAATCGTGGAGTAAATTTCATAGCAGCAATCGATACTATAGTGCCTACGTATTATTTTCTTAATCATCCGTTTGCTACTACTTTACAATTCAAGACGTTAACTTTTCCTTGGCTGGCTTAATCTATAACCATATCGAATTACAGATTTCAAAAACGAAGGGTCACGGAGATTTTCAATAAATGCATGTTGCTTCCCATCAGGCAAGATAGAGGCACTCAATTTCTTTTAAAAAGGACGTCGCGTTTTGTGACGTTATTCGTCGTCGTTTTTTTCTAACCCCGATTTAATCCTGTTTAAATAGATTTTCCTTTCAAGTAATAATTTATTTCCTTATTATAGACATTATTCATGAAATGAATATTGATTTTCTGTCTTATTCCCGTAAAAAAGCGGCCGTGTAAATGTCATTTTCAGATAATTTACAGTTTAAGTTTAATTGCGGTAGCAACAAAATAAGTTTGTTAAAATAATGTTTTCTTTCAGATAAAAAAATAAAATTATGCCATTAAAAAAAATAAGCATATCCAATTGAAGATCCAGAGGCGGATCCACGATTGTTGTTTACCCTGCTAAAGATAGGTTCTAGAAAAAAAAATAAGCACTAAACAAGCTTCCCAATAACCTTTTCGCAAATTCTTTTTCTGGTAATTTTGGAGGGCTAGCCTCTTATACACTAATTTATAGTAATTTAAACACTACATCCAAAACTGTTAATATATTAATGACAAATGAAAGACATGTAAAAATAAATACACAGAGACGCATACTAAAGATTTTATGGTTTTAACACTTAGAACGAACCTTATATTTCATTATTTTCGATGGAGTTCCATCTATCGTCGCAGCACTCGCAGATTGTAGCCACCAAGTCCCGTTAATATTATAAACGATTTAGTCGTTGTCATATTAATAAAACTGTGTTTGTAAAAATGTATCAATGTGTGGGAAGCCTAAGGACAGGCTAGCGGGCGCACCAACGGCGGCATTCCTTAGGGGGTTCATAAAACTCCCGCGGATTAAAAACCTCCGCGACATCTCTATAAATGGCTCTACTTTATCATATAGCATGATGGGCTTGAATTTATTGCTATAAAAACTACAGTGTTTGTTAATTGAGCTGTGTTTGTGTGTCAAACAAATGTGTATATTACATACCGTCTAAAAACTTTCGTTATTTACGTCATACCTAATTCAATAAATTTTTAATTGTTTATTTCTAGTGGATATAATTGTTTTTTAACTTTATAAACACAAATACCATAATTCTTGTTTACATTTGTTTGTTTTTAGTGTGTGTAAGTGGCCACCATTGGTGTCAGCTTCATAAGCTACCTAAAGATACTCGTATCTGACATAGCCTGACGGCTGTCAATAATGATGACGGCCGGGACCAACGGTTTAAGATGTGCCTATGGCGTATTTCAGAAGTGTACATATTAAAAGTTTTGGATGTAATTAACATTATGGGGTGTTTTGGATACGGAATTTTTTTTCGAACTTACTATGTCTCATCTCGGGGAAATCGCGTCTTTACGAGATTTTAGTCACCCAATTATTTCTATAGAAATCGAAGGCCTTTAAACCGACTATAAATTAAGATGTATCAGGAATAGACAGATTCGAAAAAAAAAGAAATTCTTTTTTATTTTAAAGGATATAACTCCAGATTGGTCCTAATCAAATTCACCAAAATCGGTACGGTGATCGAAGTCTGTTCTACTGAGAAGTTTTTCTACCTTTATTTTTAACCGACTTAAAAAAGGAGGAGGTTATCAATTCGATTGTAATTTCTTTAATGTTTGTTACCTCAGAACTCCATCATTTATGAACTGATTTTAAAGATTATTTTTCTGTTTGAAAGGGTATGCTTTAAAGTTGGTCCCACTTAAATTCGATCACAATCGGGTTAATAGTTTGATATAAGTCGGTTTTTTTTTTAAATTATATAAAGACGTTCCCTAGGTACCGTTTCTTTGAACATTTTCAAGCATCTGTAAGTACACGTAGTACCGGTAGGTCTTACTACTTCCACGTAGGTACGCTGCTTTCCGATGACGTTGTAATTCTCATGAACACTCATGAGCATGCAATTCACGATTCGGGTTCACCGCTTGCAATGAATTAAACTGCCATAAATTATTCTCCACTGGCGTTCGGCGTGCCATTATTTTATTTATTTGGTTTCAGTACAGCTCTTTGGCATACTTTTGATCGCATAACTGAATATAAACTTTTTGTGAATGAATTTTGTTCGCACTGTCGCTTGTAAAATTTTTTTTTGGGCTTTCACCGCAAAAGTAAAATTAATCCGACTAACATTTTCGTGCCCATTTCACGAGCGTCGTATATTTCCGACCAGGCATTTTCGTATTCGGTTAAAAATATGTTCATATTAGATAAATATGTAGTCTAATAATAATTTACAATGTCATAAACTTTAATCTCATAATTTAGTGCAACACTTAATTGATGCACTATGCTTCATGCTGGGAGCACGACAGCTGATATTAAGTCTCGCTGAAATGGTTAAATTTGGGATTTGATATGGATTTTTATGGAGAATTCTCAAAAAAAAGAAATCATATTTATCGCAGAGAGCAGATTTAAGTCTTTGCAGGCAATAAATTTATCTCGATAAGAGGTGCGTAATACAGCCCACGAGGGAACCGTGGACGAAGATGTCGAGCTGTTAAGGCTGATTTATGTAATCCGGTATCGTGTACACATGCAGTGATCTCTCTGACATTTAAGAGCCAGGCTCTTGTTGGTGTCATTGCGTGGAAAGAAACGCTCACTGTCTTTTTTTGGTAGGAAATAATGAAGTGGTTTGCCATTGCTTTTTCTATTTCACACACTAGTGATCAATCCACTAGAGTACAGGTTGACTCACGATGTTTTCTTTCACCGAAAGCAGGTATAGTCGATTAATATTACCATACTTTAGGCAGATTGGTCTAAAACTTAGAGAGTACAGGTACGGACTTGAACTCGGTCTTTACGCTCATAGGTCGGCTCTCAGTAGTCTACTAAGCCAAAATATTCAACAGACATATCACTGTTTTCATGTCCGGTTTGCTATTTCGTGTCTGTAAGTCGCCGAAACAGTGTCAAAATTTTTCTCTGCTCCGATAATGGACGTTCATGTTTTGCTCACTTTTTTTATTTCCTATTTCAGATCACTGGGTCTCCAACTAGCATCTTTTGAAACGAAAGAGAAAGCCGATTCGATAACGACATATTTAACGAACGCAGGTAACTTTGGTTCATACTACCTACCTATTTATCGTACTACAAATAGATTCTTTTTTTCCATCTTTACGCTTAACAAAGTTCGTGGTCATTGATTCTTATGGCCTTAAGATTGACTTTAAAGGGTCTTCTTGGATAGCTTGCATCTTAAGTCCGATGGAAACATACTAATAAACATGCATAACAAAATCCAGATCCAACCCGCGGGACCCACTAATGGCAGTCTAGCCAATGCGCCACAGATGCTGATAATGATAATGCCTTGGATTTAAGTATTTCCATATAATTTTCAGGGTACAACAAATATGATTTCTGGACGTCGGGCAACAACCTTGGCACAGACATGTACCTGTGGATGAGTACAGGACTGCCGTTCAATGCAACTTTTAACTACATGAGGAGGATGGCGATGGATGCGCCGTCACAGCACTCCGATGACAGTATCGACCCCCTGGACGTGCCTCAGGGCAGCACGGCACCACAGCGCACGGCCAGGCATGGGTACGTATTATAATATGCTCCCGTTTGTTTGTTTTTCGGTGACCATAACTGGTGTCAGATTTTTCAAGGTGCCTAAAGGTATCTGACATAACAATGCTGTTATCAATGAGACCATCGGCTTAATATCCCTTCTGAAGCAAGCAAGAGCTCGAGATATTTGGATGCCACTTGTGGTCATCTATCCCATTGGTGACCACACCCGGGGTTGCCTTACATTGCATAAGGCATATCCTATATCCTTATGCTCACTCCTCATTATGTGCTCCTTGTTATATTCTACTGATTTTGGATATTTGTAACTCAATCAGAGGCGGATTAATGGTATAGGCGCCCCTTCTAATCTGGCTGTGTCCTGGATGGGTGCAAATCGACACACTCTGCTCCCTTCTAGTGGTGAATTTCTATATCGATGATTTTGACGATTGCTCTTTGTAAATCTCGTGACCGAGGCAAGGTAGGCAAGTGCCTAGAGTTGCCTGCCTTTATGAAAATCCTGTCTCTGAACTTGGACGGATTTGAATATAACGTTGCACATGAAAAACCATGTCTCGACATAGCAGAGAGGGTATTATTTTTATACCGAAATAAGATTCGTAATAATAAGAAGAAGAGGAAAATATGGAGGAGGTCCGAGTAACTCGCAATATTAGTGTTAAAATAAAATGCACAGAGTTTGGTACTTATACCCATGTTGTTTGTATCTTATTAACTTTATCGTTTAAAATTCGTAGGTTTAAAATAAGATATTGAGTATTGTATACATACTAATGAAGTTTTTAACGAAATTACGAATTAGGTGTTATTAATACAGTGTTTTTATTAGAGCGTTCTCTGAACATTAATCGTAGCCATTAACTACAATTTTACAACCCGGTTTAATAAACCATAAATTTAAGTAAGTAGGCATTCACAAAATATAAACAAGGTACTTTAACTATACAAGAAATCTTACTCGATACTTACTCTTCGGTTGTTTGCTTAAAAATATTTAAATTGGATTGTAATCGTAAAAGCAACGTTACTTCACAATTATCATGCTCTGTTTTACAATGTGGGAAAGAGTTAACATTTTTCAATTATTCTTTCTCATTATTTCCTAATTGCAGTTCGCGCATTTCCCACGTCACGCTCAGCTGAGAGCGCTAAGTACCTCACCTCTAGACGTGTATTGTATAAAAACTAGTCGGTATTCCAGAACGGAGCACGTGATGACGAACGGGTGCGTCGCCCTCAAAGCGCCCACCTTCCACTGGGAACCCCAGCACTGCGGCGAGATTAAGGACTTCATCTGCGAGCAGACGCGCTGCTACTACTACAACTACGGCTCCATCCCGGTGTCCTCGGCGCAGGGGTAATGCCAGGTGAGATGCCAGCCGTCTCCGGAGGCCCGATCCCCGACTAGCCGCGCGCTCCACATGTTACTAACTTAGGGCCATCACTAGGCACTGAACACCTTGGAAGTGCCTTAATCTTTAGTAGTAGTGTAGAAAATAGTAATTTGTAGTCAATGTGCTAACATAATATCAAAAATGTGTACCTCGAATAGATTATGTTCGACGCGCGCGGGCCCGCGGGACTCGGCCTCTGCGCCAACCCAACCACCAAACAAGAGCCCTACACCCAGCCGACAACGTTCGGCCTAGTCACTCCTCTGTTGAGCAACATCTAAACATTCAAAATTCAAAAAATCATTTGGTGGGTGGGTGAAGGGGGCTTTGCTTGGTATCTCTTGTATATTGTGTTTTGATTTTGAGTTAACACTATTTTTACTAACTTTTTTAGCAATTTGTTTTAATAATTTAATTTCAATACTAATTACTACTGTACTGGATTTAGAAAAGTGTAATTTCACATGTTATTTTAGTTAGTGTTAATTCACCAAGTGACGAAAATACGATTTAATCAGCCATAAATACTGAATAAGAAAAAGAAAGATCGAATTTGATTTTCTTTGCTTGTATTTGACCCGGGAGCGCGGCTCCGAGTGTGTAGCTGACCTTCCTGTTCTGCTCGCAGGAAGCCTCTCTCCCTGACGACCACCACAACCGCTCACCCACTAACCTCGTCGTCGCCGCCGCCGCCCCGCTCCGAGCACCTGCCTACCCACTTCACACTTAACGACCTCATCGGAAAACTGCGGCCCTCCTCTCTGGACGGTCTCCAGTCTCCACACCTCAAGACTGGCGCGTTGCTCAAGTCCCCACCACAGATAGACTCTCACTACTCGCGGGCGGCAGACGCTCATTCGCACGACCACGAGCAAGAGCAGAAAGAAGAGCCAACGCAAGGGCCGTACGCGGACGATGAGGGAATGGTTGGCGACGACCCCGCAGCGTTCCTGACGCAGGAGGCGGCCCGCGACGCGCCGGCAGCTGACGAGGCGCCGTCCACGGCCGAACCGGACGCCACCGAGCACTCCGTCCACGCCAGCGGCATGCTGGCCCCCCCTGCTTACTAGGGTCCGACTCGCGCCGCGGATATGCCACCGACGGTCACATTAGCGATTATGTTTCACGATAATTAGGTTTTGAGACTACCAAAAGTATTATTTTCTTTATTTAGAAACAAGATTAAGGTGCTTTGCGTTAGGAGCTTCGTGTTGGGGTGGCATCTTGTCTTGGTATATCGTTATGTCATTATGTAAATGTGAATTACAAAATCATTATACTCTGTCGAGGGATTCACGAGTAACTATGGTGTTTTAGATGCTTATATGAGGCAAATATGAAGACGCTGGCGACTCGCTGGACGCGACTTGCCTCCGTCTTCACACGTGAATATCACAAAATGAGTATTCCACGAATAGGTACCTAAACTTCGCTAGGAGTATGTAGATGTGTCAGATCTCTGGTGTTTTCATTTAAACCGTAAAGTGTATTAATTTAATTTAAGAAAATTATGCGGACATTTTTCTGGACATATCATTCGAAGTAGTGGATTAAGATAGTGTTATATACGTGACGTAACTAGTTAAGTATATTAAGTTGAAACTCAAGAATTTAAAGAATAGTGATGTAGCGAAGTTAATAAAGTTTAAACTTTATCAAACAATTTTTCATTTAACCATTAGAAATGTTCCAATCCACGGAGTTACCATTAATGTGATAACATTTACGAGTACAGCTCGATAGCTAAGTAACAACAAGTCATCATTATCATATCGTATGGCGTGGTCAACAAGAATCCTATGAATATCTTATAGTTTCATTTTAAGTTAAGCCAGTCTTCGGCTGCTGGAGAAAGGGAGTGGTGTTCGTTAAGGCCCGCAGTGGAAACCATAGAGTGGGCACTCTTCGACAATATGCCACAACGTTTGTTCTCTGGCCCCACGTTCACATTCTGTAGAGTCTTTGTACTTATAGAGGTGGTAATTAAACTGTCCGTACCTGTTCGGAATCGGTTTAATTTTACCTACACCCCTCTTTGACTATTAAAGCGTGTTGGTTTTTCGTTGGGTCCAAGATAATGTCAGGATGATCTCCCAAGATGATCGCCATGATTTTTCTATATAGTAACTCACCAGCCATTGATGACGCCTTCCACGTTGAGCATGGGTACGATCTTGAAGACGTACTTGGCCCGGAGCGCTGCGGCGGCGCTGGAGTCCCCAAGCAGCAACCCGAGCGTGCCGTCCATCACCCAGGATGCGTTGCTCTCTCCAGGGTGCACGCGAGCAGTTAGAAATATTATTTCTCGGTCCTGGAATAACAAAAAAGAAAATACAGCAATAAATAATTTAAAAATTTTACATTTTGCTCTCTCCAGATACAAGAGCGGTTCGTGATATTTTTCTCTACTTATAGTACAAAAAAAATTAAGTTGTCAATAAACAATAAAAATTATTAAGTGGCTGAATTCCTAATTGACTTTGTCATTATAAAACAGCAACTTTATATCTAAGTCGTCTTGAATTGATTAAACTCATCTATTTTTGAAAGCAAAAATAGATAAGTTTAATTATAGATGAATTATAGATAGTTTTATGTTTGTTCAATGAGTGAGAGCAACTAGAGAGTCACTACTGGATATTGCAATTAAAAATCTTGTATCCCTGGCAGGTAGCGCTTTATCGGCTTACGGTTTAATCATGATCAGTGCCGACATTGGCATAGCTGGCAAGATTTTTACAAGTCAAGCAAGAGTTCTACAATTGTCCAACTAGCTTTGTCTCAAAGCTGGTACTTGTCACGATGGCATATAATTTCATAGGAATTAGCAACTACATTTGAAAGCAGTTACACAGTCATGTATCATTGCTATCGATAATAGGTAAGGTCATGATTACAATCTGCATTCGATTCTTTTTGTTTGCTATTTAGGTCCCACTGCTGGGCAAACGCCTCCCCTTTACTTTTCCACTTTGCTCTATCAATTGCGATCTCTCTCCAAGTTTTATCAAAAGAAGACAAGTAATATTTATTGGCTTTTATTTTTGGCTCGCCTGTTGATGGTTTCCCGTCAGTAGGTAGGTACCCATGAGGTTGTTTTATAAGTCACCATCAGGCCTTTTTAGTCTCCACTGCAGGAGCTTGACCCTCTCTGTACTACCGGAACCATACTTGGCCAGAGCAGACAGAGGATTTGGCCTACACTCTCCTCGCTGGCCAGACGGGTTGGAGAGGTGTGATTGATGTTTATGATCTTTGTTTAGCTTGTATTTCCTAAGTCGCCTTACGCCCTTACGCCTTATCGCTTTACGACCTCCATGGGAAGACTTGAAGTGATCATATTCTGCTCTGCCGGAAACCACACGGTTTTATAAGTATTAGATTTTAAATAATACAAGAAAACATTAACATTGGTTTACAAATGATTTGCTGGTATAAGAACTGACTCAACTCGGGTCTTAAACATTTTTTTTAAGGAGTGACTATTTTATAACTAGTTATCTCACAAAATTCGCAATTCTTGTTTTCCAGATCATTTTTGAAATATTAATGTTATATTTATTATTATACTTTATTGGTTGGTGAAAATATGGTAAGACTCTTATTAAATTAAGAAATAGGATATGGTGAAAACTTGAACGCGGGCAGGGTTTTTCATCATATTTTCTTAATTCAATGAGAGAAGGTTAATCAGAATAGCATTGTGGATGCAAAAATAAACATTATAAAAATATAATATGGAATGAGTCGTACGGCTATAGGGCTGATGGGAGAGTCTTCGGAGGAGATCGTCAGCAGCGGCACCTCGTTGCTGTTGAGCGAGTAGCAGAGCGGCTCGGCTCGCAGGTAGGCGCCTGGAGGCATTTGCAGGCTCCATTGCCAGATCTTGGCCTAAATGAAGTTTCGTTTAGTAAGTGATTAAAATAAATGACGTGTTCTGGTTATAACTTATAAGTACGTATATAGAGCTTTACTGAGCCTTTTTCAATGAGAGATTCATGCCACGAAGCCGATTTCGATGAAATTGAAATGTGGCCTCATTTCAATTTCATCAAAATCAGCTTCATCGAGTTCATATCTGAATAGTATAACAAAAACATTGGGGAAAATACCCTTCTAAATTTTTTTTTATCTTTAATCGGTTCATAAATGACGGATTTATGAGGTAACATACATAAAATATACATTCCGACGAATTGAGAATCTCCCCTTTTTTAAAGTCGATCGGAAGGCTTAGCGCCGGTTCCTGAGGCATGACAACGACACGGTACGTATGATGAGCATATCTCGCTGTACGTGCTACTAAAGTCATGTATCATTCGATGTACAGAAGCCTGCAGAGAAATCTAAGCCACACTCAGTAGTGACACTATACTGATTAAACTCACCCTCCCACGCCGCTCTCATACCCCAGGAACAGACTCAGTAAAGTGTTACGCTGATACTACGCATCTTACCATCATCATAGAATACGTGTATGGGAAGTGGTAAGCGATGTAGCAGACATCGTTTGAGTGAGGGAAGTCTATGTTGAAGGTGACAGTGAGGTAGCATTTATTATGGTTCTTCTGGTTAGCGTAGTGGTAGCTGTTGCGGTAGTAACAGATGTCTGAGCCGGCTCGAACCCACCCTGAAATCATTACAAATTACGTATAGTTATTGATGTAGAAATTACAATAAACTGTATGTGTATACAACCATGTACTTAGTAATATTTGGAGAATTTATCAAACGTTAATAATGAGTTACCCATTATTAAGATTCGTGATAGAATTGATGTATAAGTACTTACTAAAGTTTTGCTTCACAAGAACAATGTTTTAGAGTTGTCTCTCTCCCTCATTCCCGTATAATACCGATTGCATCCTTAGCTATTGTATCCGGAGCTCGGAATCTAGTACTAGACTTAAGAACTAACTGCTTAAACGTTTTCAAATAAGTAGTTTAAATAGAATTCCTAAATATAGAAGTTGATAGACTAAACACGCAATGTTTATTTTTATTTTACTGAAATGAAAAGAACCAATGGATAGATACTATTATAGCCTTGAGAATGCTGAATACTTCTTACTGTAGGAAATATTTAGGAAATACTTATGACCAGTAAATAATAAAACCTATATAGGGATAGGACCATCACACATATTGAGCTAGCTCCACACTAAGTTATGAACTTCAGTCATGGGATACTAAGAGCTCGTACATACTGGGTGGACGGTGTTGCGTTGCGTTGAGCGCACGTTGGTCGCGTACACCGCGCTTAACTACGCACGGCGTTCGACGTGCGTTAGTAGGGCGAATATACTTTTTGGCTCAGTTCGAAAATGGATGTCAAAGGGATTGCTTGTGTGTGGCTCCTCTACCGTCGCTATAAAAGAGAATATTGGGTGCATCCAATACTAAGAGATAGACTGACGCATGGAATGTTTGTTACGTTGTAGGTATCCACAATTAAGAAAATACGGGCCTAAGTTCTTTAATTATTTTAGAATGTCTGTGAAATCATTTTCGTAACGTGCGTCCACTCTACACAAAAGCGCGCGATCAAATGTACAAAAACATGGCCGCCCATCTATCTCCAAGCGCGCAGCTGACGAGCAAGACGCGTTCGAACGAAAAAATGTAAACGCGCGTTTGACGCACGCTTAATCAGTAGTGCGCGCTTGCATGTGTACACTTAAATAGAATTCAGTGTTTTCAAAACGCGCATTTCAAAACGCCCAATGTGTACCCGCTCTTACTTAAGGGTACCATATTTGATGAGATATACTTAAAATAAAGAATCATCTAATACCCCGGTCAATCAAAATTTTGTGAAAAAAGACCGTTTTCAATTTAGACCTGGCCTAGTGACATAAAAATACAGATAGAAGATCTTGACGCAGTGCCTTAAATAGGGCGGTGCCAACGGTACCCAGGCACAGGGCATAGACTCTTGGGGCGCAAGAATGGCGAGACCAGATATAGATATTTCTTCCAAAATATTAGATAGTTGGTCCACCAACACCAAGTTCTTCGTGCTTTATTTTATCACCCCGAATGAAAGAAAGTATACATAGCATTGTTCTAGGGCATCTATAATATCTAAAACAAAGGTGCAGTTATAGAAGCTCGCACAGAGGCTAGCGTGACACACGTAGAGGGCATTGTTTTTTTTTTCAGAAAAAACTATTGTTAATTTAAGGAAACGAGTCCCGGTCTTTGGATGATATCTGGGTGGAATTGGAATTATTGCAAATAATCACTATAAAGAATAAACCGCGGCAGGTGGTTGTCCCCCAGTCACTAAATGTTGTCGACTCTCAAAGCAATCATCGCGATTGGAGACAGGAGGATTGTTATTGTAAGTTTATTTGTTACCTTCTAATATAAAAAAATTACGTGATCGTACCTGGTCGTCCATTAACTGCCTCTTTAACAGAATACATGACTGGTTTCATTCCGAAGTTGAACTGGCTATCCGACTTCTCACAGTTAACGATGTTGAAGGTGTATGGGCGGCCCTGCTGCATGTTCCGCACCTCGAAGTAAAACCACTGGTGTCTCTTCGTCGAGTTGACGTCGGGCATCAAAATTAACTCGTATTCTCTTGGACCTATCTGGAAAACCGAAGTTTGTATAAGCAGAAAAACTTGAGTTGAGTTTTTGAGATCTCTATTAATTACAGTAATTAGCAAAGTGAGGAGCCCGCTAATAACAGTGAGCCTGAACATTATTAGCGCTTACGTACGCTAAGCAACCCCAGTCGTGGTCTCCACTGGGATGGGTGACCGCAAGTGGCATAAAAATATCTCGAGCTCCTCCGTGCTTCGGAAGGCACGTTAAGCCGTTGGTCCCGGCTGTCATCATTTGTCAGATGCCTTAAGGTAGTTTGAAACTCTAACACCAGTGTTGGCCAGTTACACACACGAGAAACTAACAAGTTGTTAGTAGAAAGATCATAGTCAAGTAAAATTGAATATTAAAAGTTAATGTATGTTAGGAAACTACTTGCATAAAATAATTTAAAACAATATAAACATGATTGCATTATACCACGTGTAAATAACCCCTGACTAAAACCAGCCTTGTGGGGGTGACTCAGCCTGTCAATGATAAAAACTTATCTAATGGGACCAAAGTTTGTAACTCAAAAAAATCGATATTTCCAAACAACAGTGTTCAGCCGACAGCACGCACATGTATTGGAACGTCAAAAATTTCGAGTCGGCCTACGTCAAAACTTTAGGGCTTTACACCCAGTATTCAGAGGTGAGAAATAAGTAGTTGAATTTTAATAATCTCTCATGTAAAAGAAACCGACTTCAATCAAACTGCTGAACCGATTGAGATGAAATTTAGATGCGACCAACTTGAAAGCAAACCGTTTCTAACATAAAACAATTTTTAGATCGGTTTATAAATGACGGAGTTGTGAGTTAACAAACATAAAAAAAATACAACAGGTTTTTTTTGAAGTCGGTTAAATATAGTAAAATCAGTACATGCTAAAGGTATACTCATGATTACCTGAATAGCTTTTCTAAGATTCCCAGATTCAAACCTAGATTCAAAATTTAGTCTTGAGGTAAAACTGTTCAGTTTTGTTATTTCTTGCTCGTCAGTATTCGTTAAAATTACATTTTCGAAACTGAAATTTAAATAATATATAGTTTCATCTTAATGGAAAAAGTTGGGATGATTAGTTAACAAACAAGTGCATGAATTAAAATAAATTGAAAAGGCATCCTTGATGTTTCTATACATTTTCTCAATTTAAGCAGTGTACGCAGCAGATGTTGTTGCGACTTTTTTACAGAAATTTGCTGAATTTTTTGTATAACAATTACATTTTGTCAATTTTAGTTTTTTGATTATTATTAGTGATCTATATTTTACTTTAAAACCTATAAGAATTATAAAAATAAATAAATATTTAAATAATATATAGGGACAAATAATTCAGATAGAGCTAACCTTACTGTAAGTTATGAACCAATGTCGTGGGATACTAACTCAAAGATATTTTATAATAGATACTCATATGTATAGATAAACATCAAAGAACCAAGTAAATCTGATAAAGATCATTATCCATTTTTGCTTGGCCGGATATCGAACCCAGGACCCTGCGATTCAGCCACTGCGCTACAGAGCTCGTCAAAAGTGTAATTTGTCTATGGGAACTTTATTCGCAAATCTAACTCACTTATAGCCGGTGTTTTTATTTACCTTCTTTGAGAAATCGTGTCTGGGTTGGCGGGCGCTGAGCCGCAAATTGTATCGAGATCGAATACGACTTCATTCATGTAAGCTTCAGGGTTTATAGCTCTATCTACACAAGAAAGTAGCTTTGTCCTGAAATGAAAAACATGTATTAGGTCATGCATGTTTCGACTACAGTATTTTAAAACAAGTATTTGTATCAAGAATAAAATTTTCGTGAAAAGCTTACTCGTACCAAGAGAAATAAATTGAGCCCAAAGGCGATGGGTATTTAAGAAGTTATTATGGTTTAGATGATAAACGTCAGAATTGCAAAATGGCAGATCAGCAAAGTCAGGCGCATTTTTTCTCGGAAATGACGCCATCATCAGACAAGCATTACGTTTGTATATTAGATATAGCATCACCATTGATTTACATAAGTAAACAAACTTTCATCTTAATTAATGATTAGTGATTCAAAACTCTAAATGTGATGCGCCCCGAAAAAAATGCAAGATACATTGCAAATTAAAAAAGTATGAAAAGAAGATGCGCGGATCTCACACCTGCAGGCAGATCGTTCCATTTTGTTCAGAGGCTCCGGCTGAATGGAGCCTTGGCCACCCATCATATCCGGGTAGGCGACTTTAACAAATGAAACGACGCTTTTGACTCTTGATGATATCGTGCAATACACGTTTGCGAATGAGCCATACTTTGAAATGTCTTTGTGAATCTTTAAAGATGAACACGAAGTCGTTGCTGAAACATTAAATAGCGAAATTAGTTGATTTAACTATGACTAATACTGAAAGGGGCACGTTGGATCGGACATACAACGGAATAAAGTAATTTGGAGCTTATATATGTATAACTTTACATAGTATAAAAATGAAGTCGCTTTCACTGGCTGTTCGCTTAGATCTTTTAAACTACACAATGGATTTTGATGCAGTTTTTAGTAATATCAATTCAAGAGGAAGGTTTATGTGTATTATTTAATGTCCCATATTAGTATCTATATTGCACCCATGCGAAGCGGGCCGTTTACTAGTAGTAGATAAAATCATATTTGGATGATGTGGTGATAGCCACCCATTTCCGTTTTATGACGCCGACAAAGTGTATTTGTTTTTAATATGGAATTCAAACTGAACAGAAAAAAACAACTTCCTATGTTGTTTAAGTACAGGCCAACTCGGTCTTCACATCGTATTTTATTCAATAAATTGTAACCTTGTAATACAAAAATAAAGAATGGAATACTTACAGGTGCTTTCGTGAACTTTCTGGGTAGTTGTTAGGAATGAAGGAGTTGGACTCATGAAACTGTCGTAGTCCGTGTTTCCTAAAACGGCAGTGAGGGAGAGGTTGAGGTATGATGGACCGTTTCTACTAGTATTGGTGGCGCCCGTCTGGGTAACAAGAAAGTCTTCTAAAATGGAACCTCGAGAATTCGACCGACTTTTGACTAGTTTTATTTGTTTATTGTACGACCCAAACTCTTTAAAATAAATAAAATATCTGTAATAATAATATAATGGCATTAAGTAATAAAACCAATTATTTCAATACATATTAGATTACATAATGGTAATCAAACATACTTCTTTAAGTCTTCTATTTCTCTCTCATTAGGATTTATCCAAAGTGCGCTTTGTAAACTATCGCCACTTTTTATCTGCAGTTTATCATCATCATTTGACTCAGCTTTAAGTTCAGTTTCATCAAAATCAATATCAGGAAATTCGTCGACTTCTGCGTCGGTTTCAGGACCGTCATCATCATCAAGGTCTGAGTTTACAGTCTTTGAATCAGAGTTAGCCGCATCTTCTTCGTCTTCATGACAAGGCCACGATGCATTGGTTCCTGCAATTTCATCTAGTCTGTACATGACCGGGAAACAGCTAAAACAATATCTAAGATGGCTTTTAGACACCATATTTTATCATGCGAGTAGGTTTCATAAAACTATTTTGAGAAATGCAAATTACTTATACAAAACCTGCCAATAAGTGAAATTTATATGTTTATCGTAATAACTTGAAAATTATAACCTTTCAAAATCGGGCCTAGGTTAAAAGCGGCAGGACTAGAGACTGGAACGGGAAGCGCTTGGTGTTTGAGGCATAGTGTAATAACTGAACACACGCGAGCCAGCAAGCCATCAAATTCCGGCTCGTCTGGACACTGGGAACAAAACCTGTGAAGAATCTGTACGTGCTTCTTTGTGCATAAAGCCCTTCGGCCAGCCTCTGAAAAATAATTATCTTAGTTAAAAATAAGGAAAAGGTAACAGCAAAGAAGATATTCTATCAATGAGTTATTAAAAATATTAAGAATATTATTAATGCGAAAGTGAGTTTGTTTGTTTGTTTATTTGTTTGTTTGTTACGCTTTCACGCCGTAACTACTAAACCGATCATCATGAAATTTTGCATACAAGTTCTCTGGAGTGCGGAGAAGGACATAGGCTACTTTTTATCCCGGGAAATAGTTCTATTAAGTTCTATAAAGTACTATTCCCTAAGGAATCGACATTGACGCGGGCGGAGCCGCGGGCGAAAGCTAGTTAAGAATATTTCTAAATAAAAAAATATTGAAATGACTGGATGTGCTTCATAAAAAGATTTTACGCGTATCACTCAAATACGTTGGATTGCGTGACGCGGGACGCCGCAATCGCAATGGTTATTGTTTGAGAAACCTCACTTAGTCCGGCTTTCTTGGCATCTGCCCACACCAGGTCGGTCTATTGAACGATTTTGAAACCAACCATGGAGGATCGCTTCCTGTAGGGAGTTGCTCTGCACGTGGAAGCTCGGATGAGGTGGGTATTTGCTATTCCATAATTCCAGTCGCGCCTTTAAGGCTTCTCTAGGATGTGTAGGTCGGGTTGCCTACGAAAGCTTTTTTGACTTCAGGCGCGACGGTGGTGGTGTTTGTCCGCATAGTAGGTGTTCGTATAGAAGTTCTGCTGTTTTATTCGAACGGCAAGAGACAGCAAGCCAAATCGTCGCCTTACGATAGTAAAAAGTTTTGAATGGTAAAGTGGGTCATTGGAAATAATTTATTTTAAAGGACACAATACTTGACAATACATCTTGGTCAATGCATTGATTGTGTCCTTGACAATACATTTTTACCAAGATTTCAGTTGAAAAAGTCTAATCTGCCGGTCGAGATACAAGAGCAACGTTATGCAATATAGTCCAAACTTTGGTTTATACTTATCTTTTTTGACTACCTATACGTACTTATGTTGCAAAGATGCTGCAGAGTCTGCAATATGTGAGCGCATATCTTGAGTCTCATGCGCCCCTCGTAGCGGTCCCAGCGGTCGAACACCCTGAGGAGCACGTTAGACAGGCCTGTCTTCACGATCTGCATGCAGCACACCTCTGTGTGAGTTAACGGTGTGATTCATGTGACAGTCATACATAACATTCGCCGAACATGCAACTGATCAGGCACAGATGTAATTACTAATCAACAATGTGGTCTAGAAACTATTCTGGTGTAGGCGTATCACTGCTATCCATCATTTTTATGCGTAAATACTAATGTGTATGTGACTAGTGCATGTTTCCATATTCTATTGTTTTGTATCCTTAATAAATTAATCACATTTATGATTCTACAAGTATCCCTTGAACATTTAAGAATAAATGTATTTAAATATAGTTATCGACTTAACTATTTTTGCTGAAGTAATCGATAGCATCGAGGCATAATCGCAGCCTAGCCGTCGGTATAAAACCCAAGCTGCCCAGCACTCGCTCATATGTCGCTATTACTCCGTCCCGAATCAGAATAGACGTCGTTACAACTGAAACATTTCAACGCATGTGCAGCTATTAGAATAGCATTTGAATGTTTGTATTTTATAAATATATATCTGATCGCATCCAATGAAACCAAAATATGTTAAAAGTAAGGGATTCTTACCATTTTTCGCGAGTTGTTTTACTATGACTAGAAGTGGGAAAATAAGTTTGTTGTCCGTAAAGTGCCCCTTTAGTATGAGATGCATCGTCCTCACGCATCCAAGCATCCTTATTTTTATTGCAAATTTTGGATCTAAAAACAAAATGAATTAAAGTAATAACATGTTATCTTGCCATGACTAGATTTAAATTCAGTGTTGATCGACATTAAACTATTCAGTGAATTAGCGAGTTATGACCTCGAGAGCTAAGCGGAGCCAAAATCCAGATGAGATCTTGTAACACTAATTCTGTCCCAGCGTGGCGTTCACGTTTGTCGTGCATGGTCGATATCACCTTCTTTATAATTACTTGAGTTCCTTTGATTGCTATGCAATCTTGCATGCACTGCTGCCGGGCGAGGTTGTTAGCTGGAATCAAGAGCGCTAATTAGCTTCCGTACCTCTGGGCGCGAGCGCTGCAAGAATCCAGACGAGATCCTGCACTATCAGCTCGATACCAACATTCCCATCGCGTTTGTTATGCGTAGTGACCAAGACCCGGATTACTGACTGAGTGCCGTTTAATGCTATGAAGTACTGCGCACATAGCTGCCTGGCGGTGTTGTTTGCTGAAATTATCCATATCCTCTGTTTTCATCACTGTTTATATATCGGCGCCATAAGTGTGCATAACCAAGGCCAGGGAATGTTAAAAAGCCATATTTTGGAGTTAATACCATTAGTTTGACGTTCGTGCCGCCTACAACCGTTGTGCCGTCGACATTGTTACATCCATTGTCTAATCGCGTATGTAAATTTGATTGAATACAACAGCACAGTGTAATGACAATTGAATATATAGTTGCTCCAATATTATATTATTACAAGGCCGTATTGTCAAGTTGTCCAATGCCATGTGAGTGAGCGTCTTAAATGCCAGTGGGCTGGTTTGTGGTGGCTGGGCAGAAAAAGTTGTTCGGCTAAGCGGCAGCATAGGAATGCGAGTGCGAATCCATAGTATTATATATAAAAATAATAATAATAGTTTCCACTTTTACATAAACTGAGGTGTCAGGATAAAACCATTTTAAAAACTCACATTTTAAAAAGTAATATTTTTAGTTAAGATAGTATTGAAAAGGCATGCAAAGCATAGCAAACTGTTTTTTGAACTGTTGAAATTTGAATTTAAAAAGCCACAATATATTTGTACAATAAGCCCCACTCTTTTGACGTACCCTTTTTGATAAGAGGCGCTAAATTTTCTTTTCCCATCTTTTTGATTTCCTTCTTCTTGCTCGCTGGTGCCTCAATAGGGACTAATCAAAAATTAAATTGATATTTATTTTCTCTCAATAAAGTCTTTTGTTATATTTTTATATAATTAAGTTTAAACAATTGCTATTGTAGTAATTAATTAAAATATTCCTATGTTTAGAAAATGTTTACGTATATAAGAAATAAAATCTAACCTGAGGTCTTTTTGCCTTTACTTTGTTTTAAACACAGTGCTTCCCTTAATATCGAGGTTACGTAGGATGAAGTTGCCGTATCTCTTGAATTCTACAAAATAAACAGATTAATGTCAGAAATATTGTTAAAGGATAAAAGGAAGACAAATGAATAATAGACCGCACGAGCGCGTAGCTCTATTTATTTATTTAATGTGATAAAAATGACAAACATCAATTACATTTATTACAATTACAACATATATGTACGTACATACAGGTATTATGATCTAATAACGAATCTATATAAAAATAAAACGAACGAACGAAATAAAGCGAACTGTCTCCATTTCAGCTTAAGAAAAAAAATATTTCGTACCTATGTCTGCCCCACACAGTTGTTCTCTACCAAAGGTAACATTACCTAGGTGAATGTTATGAAATTTACACAAGACATAGCACGTGAGTGACCCGTTTCTAGTACATAAGATTTTTTATTCATTCATTTTTCGAATTTTTGATTTTTTATTCATTCATTTTTCGAATTTTATTTTAAAATTACGGAAAAGCACAAATAAATAGATATACTTACTTCCAATATGGAGAGCAACATTTGCATGGCCCCTGACTGTTTGTTCCATAATTTGTCAAGTGTACTTTGGCGGACATGTTTGTCTGTAACAAAAAATGTACGGTAATTTTTGTTTCTTGATACTATTCTATTGGCTCCACTGGATATTCCGTTGTCGCACTCTGTTATAAGAATTGTAGCTGTAGAATTCAAAATCAGGCTTTTTAAACAGAATTAAATATTTAAGCAATAATATTGTATGAGAATTCATGAAGCGGCAGTGGCTCAGTGGTCTAAGAGCGCGCCCCTTCTTGACCGAAAGGTCCAGGGTTCAAACCCCGCCCCGCCCGACTTGTGCCTCAAGAGTTTGTAGATGTCGTGAGGCAACCTGCGCACAAATGGATTGTTCACTAGTGTGCGAAATGGAGAAGGCAATGGCGCATCACTCCATTATTTCCTGCCAAAAAAGTCATTGTGTTTTTCTTATCACAAAATGACACCGACAAGAGCCTTGAGCTTAAATGTCGAAGGAGAATTTCATATCAGCAACAAATAATATCATAAGTAAGTCTTCAGAACTCCGAACAACGGATATACGAACGTGATAATAACTAGAGATCGTCTGGAACAGAATATTCTGCCCAAAACGAAACCGGTTTGGGTCCAAGTTTCGAAAACGAAATATACTAATAATAACTATTCTTAATATTATTTAATAAATTCCACTATATTTCACACATACACAGATAGATAAAATCAGGTTCATAAAAAAAATAAACAAAGTCAACTTTCTTATAAAAGTATAGACCCACTACTAAAATGGATAGGAGTATTGATGCGCGTATTTCGTCATCAAAACACGTCAGTTTCAGCGAGACCGAATTTCGGCCTATTTTATACCTAAACTGAAACTGTCACCGAAACTATTTTTTATGGCGATACTTGCCGAAATCGAAAACGAACCTTAGGTGCGTCTCTAATAATGGATCTCTACAGAATCTTTACCTATAAAATTGGCGTTCTTTTCTGCATGCCATTTTGTTCCTAATGACTATGGTTTTTAGTTAAACACATTTTTGAAGTGAAAACTTTTTTGCGGCTTTGTTTTTGGGATGGGTAAAAAAGGTTAAACTCGCGTCAGGACACGTGATCAAAAATTACACTTCTGCCGGCACCCCCGGAGTGCAACCAGTTGTTTTTTTTATTTAAATATGAAAGTGGACTAATTAAAAGGATTCCGGAAGCATTTGTTTTGATCAAAAATGCCGACACTTTTTATTCTTCTTTTTCTTTTGTAATTTATAATGCGTAAATCAAGCTTACTGTTGTCCGTAAATAGATGCAAAAATTTCATTTTAGTTTAATTTATCAAACCCGAAATGATCCTAAAAACAGAGTAATAAAAAATTCAATTAACTCTAAATTCTCTATAGAAAACGCCAATTTCATAGGCCCATTGATTACGATAAATATGAACATATTTTAGCAATCAGGAAAGAGAAAAGTTTCAAATAGTGAGCAGCTTACATATGTTATTCTTTAAAAAAATAAAGATTAAAACTGGATGTACCGCGCTCAACTGAAGGTATTCCATTGAGGTCAACTAGTGGTCTTTAACACTTTTGTAGCACTACAATTACGACCGTATGTATCAGCATACTCACATAATTGCTCTAGAAGACATTATAAATCAACGCTGATCTGTCACTCCCCGATTGGTGGTTTTGTAGTTACGAACAAGTTTAATAGAGCATTGCCAAAACTCTTTAAAAGTATGGCAAAACGCAAAACCCTCCTATAATTTACTAGTGATCGTTTTTTTTATTTCATTTGATTTAAATTCGGAATACCTACAAAGATCTGAGTCTAGTTTAATTTAATACAAAATATCCTTGTTTATTATAAACTAGCGGCACGCCCCAGCTTCGCACGGGTAGATATAGGTATTTAATCTATAGTCTATGTTCATCAGGCATAATGTAGGATGGTAATTATAAAATATTATTACAAATCCGGTCCAGTAGTTTCGGAGTCTATTCAAACAAACAAACAAACAAACAAACAAACAATCAAAATTTTCCTCTTTAAAATATTTGTTTAGATAAAACCGGCCGGCGAGTCGCATACACTAAAGGTTCAGTACTATATTAAGATACAAAATCCACACTTTTCGTATGTGGACTTTGATTTAGACCTATTTTGTGCGTTTAACCAAACTCTCTCTTACATGGGCACTATTAGGTGCCAGTGAGCCAGTGACTAGATGTATCAGTAATAAATGGACATAGCAACTCTGAAATAATTGTGAAACAGTACCAAAAAATAGGTATAAATTTGTTTTTATTATTTGTTGTTATAACGGCATAAAGTACACACATTCTGTGAAAATATCAAGCCTCTACCTATATCGGTTATTATCGGGAACCTTATTACTAAGCATCCGATGTCTGTCCATCCGTCCGCCTGTCACACGGCAGTATCATACTTACGGTACGGATCCCTAAAAAGCGTATAAAACAACCTGCACAACAAGTTATTATAATAGTTTTGTTCAAAATTTAATGTCACTGCCGAACTAATAGCAATATGATAATTAACGCAGCTATAAAAATAGCATTCATAAATTATATTGTATCTGTTTGATAGAATTACCAGTTATATGTTTTCTCTACTATGAATATCTATACTGTTCCTAAAGCTGTAATTTATATTCGCCTGTACATTGTTTTCAGAAGACTTGCGGCGTCAAGCTTTTTTCTCATCTGAGCGTGTTCCCGGATGCATCCTCAGCCCTGTGTTTAAGACCCGGTCAACTACGAGTAATATGACAGCTTGTATTGACTATGCATACAAGCTGTAAAATTATCTTTATAGTTTCTAGTTATCTGACTAGGTTTTAACAGTCGGCTGTTTCCCATATGGGTACTCATCATCATCATTTCGAGTAGGTGTCACGGTCAATCGACCATGCACACCCTGGTGTCAAAGTTCTTCGGAACCGCCTCTCGGCCTCTGACGTAGTTCCTTTAACGGCTACCAGATGGCAGCCGGGACCACCGACTTAACGTGCCTTCCGAAGCACGGAATCATCTTTATTATCAGACAATCAGGTGATTCAAGACTGCAATGGTGGGAATCGAACCCACGACCCCCGGGTCAACAGGCAAACGATTTAACCACTGGACCACGGAGGCTGTTTATATGGGTACTACCTCCTTAGGATATACTTTATGGTAAGTAAAGCATTTGCCCTTTAGCCGCATTAAATGACATTCGAGGAGGAGTTAGAGTGTTTTCTTTAGTAGGTTAGAAACACGGCAAGCTCATTTGCAATCAGAGCCTATAGAAGATTTATCTTTTTGTCCAGATATCTTGCAAAAATTATAGCACTTATTTAATAATCTTCTTATACTCCATTAAAATTCTTACACACTGGCACTTATGGAAATTAGTTTAAACATAAACTAATTTTCATATCAGAATCAGAATCATTTATTGTCAAACTGGTTAGTATAAAGATGTTACAAAATAACAATTAGTACACAGTTTTACCTATAAATCAGGCATACAATATACAAACAGCCATTTATCATTATATCACCATAAAGTAAGCTTTAATTTGTTTGTGGTGAGAGTGCCGATTGCCGATGGAGCATAAGGGTTCTTGAATGGCGATCACGTACCGGCAAGCGCATCGTCAGGCACCCACCGACCAGGTGGTCGGACGACCAAATTAAGGTCGTAGGGAAACGGTGGATGCAGGCCGCCTACAATCAGTCATTTTGGAAATCCTCATTTTTTTTATGTTTCAGGACGGCAAATGAGCAAGCGGGTCACCTAATGGACAACTGAAACACCAGGGTGTGACAGGTGCGTTGTCGGCCTTTCAAGGATGTGGGAAAGGAAATGGAGAGGGGAGGGGGAAGGATGGGCCTCTGGCTCTCTCACTCACCGAACGAAGCCCTAACGAATCCCTAGAAGAGACCTATGTCCAGCAGTGGACTTGTTAGAGCTGAAATGATGAATGATGAGAGTGCCGACCAACCATCGAGAGACTTTCATGAAGGAGGACTTCTGGCTACTGTTAGTAGTTGATTAGAAGTTTTGAGGGCGGCTGTCTACTGATACCCCGCGCCTCACGTCGCCGACATGGAAACTAGTTTTTAAGATATTTAATATATTTACATATAAATGACTATGTATAATCTTAAGGTATACCTATATCTATGGGCCTATGTAATATTTTACTTGTTGCCTGATAATAATCGAATTAATTAGGTTCTGTTACTGAGTAAAAGCTGTCTGAAATTTTTAGATCTATAAAAAATAAATACATATACATGTTACCACATATTTTCCTCATACGGGTTAGCCTAAGGTCATAAGACTAAAAGGCCACGTTTAGCGCGTTGGTGGAAAACACAATCAAAATAGTGATGGGTTGCTAGCCGCATCGCCTATTGTCATGATTCTTTTGATTTTCGCCCATTCCCTTGACCGGTTTCTACGGTCTGCGCGGGAAGAGAAGCAGCTGGCACATTCTACGTTTTTTCTTTTCTTCCAGACTAGCATGGAAGAAATAAAAAGTAAATGAAATACAAATAAATTAGTACGTGCCCAGGCAAAGCCGCAGGTAAAGGAGATATATGTATATATATAATTATAGTTATTTATATGTTAAAGATATAAAATAATATCAAGTTTATTTCACACATATGTAGCAGTTTATAATTATGATTATGACATTTAAAATGTTGACTCCACCCATGTTTTGATATAAGCAATAACCATCTAGTATAATTACATACCTACTAAGCTTTATTACTTTTCATATGAAAGTCAATGTTATCCGTACTATAAACCTTGGAAAGTTGTTGTGCATGCATCCTCGAAAGCTTATAGGAAATTTCAAAAAGCCATTTTGTTTTAAACGGAAGAAGTGGTAGTGCGTGCCGTAATTTACATTTGTTAATTAGCCGTGTGGTATCCGGTAGCCGTGTGGTATCCGACAGAATAGAATAGGACCACTCCAAGTCTTCCCGTGGATGTCGTAGAAGGCGACTTAGGAAATACAAGCTAAACAAAGCTTATAAACATCTAAGAGACCTCTCCAATCCGTCTGGTCAGCGTGGAGAGTGTAGGCCAAGTCCTCTGGCTACTCTGGGCCAAGTATGGCCCTAGTAGTACAGAGAGGGTCGTGCTCCTGTAGTGGAGACTAAAAAGGACTGACGATGATGATGAATTACAACGTTAATTACACTATGTAAAACAAAGAATCTCTCTAAGATGGGTCAGTGGGGGGAATTACTTAAAGTTTAGAAGACAGATATAGTATGTGGTCAAAGCAGGTGCGAAGCAGCTCAGCTGTCTCTCCCGGCTATTCTCTTCTGCAGGTCACCTCTCTCAACCGATTCCCGCGAAATTTTGTGAGCAGGTTCATTAATTACATAACATTTGTTTATTTGAATCTGTTTTCGGAAATTTAAAATGCCGGAATGGCACAACTTAAGCAGCATTGGGGTGTTTGGCTCTTAGGATCATTGTAAGTTAGCTGTGATAAAACTCGCAAATACTAAAGCTCACAGAGCTACTAGTAAAATAAGAACATATATTATTTTTTTATCAAGAATGTCTCTGAGACTGATATTCTGAGAAAAAGGGTATTGACAGACAGACTGATAGACAGACAACAAAGTGATCCTATACGGGATTCATTTTTTCCTTCTAAGGTAACCCTAAAAACGGATCAAATTAAGAACAATTTAGCGTGTTGTAAAAGTTTTGGTATGCACCATTGACAAGATCGATAGAGCGCCAGGTATTGCGGAAGTGTCCATAAATTAGTTCAAGTACATTGTTGTTTATACGCTCGGGATGCAGTAAATGACCTAATAGTGACACTGACAGGCCGTCTCGGTCGCGTACCTGGCACTCCGCCAGAGAGCCACGCGTATTAGACGTCATATGTGTACACCGACGGTGTTGCTCGATTTTATTATAGAGTTACCCATATTTTTGGGAAATCATCCAAGACTCCTATTCAAATGGAAGTAGTTCTCGCACTGCAGTAGGTATGAAAGAGTTAGTTCTTGATAGTCAAGCAATTTACGTATAACAAGTATGTATTTCTAAAAAACAAATAGTCTGCCACTTGGAATATGGTAAGCATTCTAACGATGCCTTAAACCACAATTTATTAATAATGTTATACTTTAATTGTATTTATATACAGAAGTTATGGCAAAATCAGGAATTGCACATACCTACATATATACATACATGAACTCTAAAAACACATAAATCTCCTTTACTTGGGCAATGGTGTACTTCGTTTTATTATATTTGTGATGTGAAGTATGTCAACAAAAATAAATTATTATTTTAAAATCAATATAACATTAGTATTTATATTGGTACCAACCAACCAACACGATGACTAAGACTTATCAAAAATATTTGACTTTTCGTATTTCTATGTTTTGCAACCGAACACCAACTCGCTTGGAGTTTCGTCGTCGTCAGATAATAAATAAGCTAAAAAACTTAATGGTGCTGGTAATACCAAATAGTCTAAATACAAGCTTAAAGAAAGTGCTGACGGCATAGCAACCAACCGCCTCGGTCGCTCACGCATATAATTACAGCCAAATGTTCCGGACACTTCTATAATTTTGAAGTACGCGAATGACGATTATTTTTTGAATAGGTAGATATTTGAATAGGATGACGAGTACTGAAGAAAGTCCTAGTTATTAATGGATTTTGATAAAACTTTTTATTGTTCTAGATGAGACATCCGAATAAGCACATAGCAATGCATGCTCAACAATGCTTCCGATGGATAGCAGCGTCGAAAGCACAAGACGCGTAAGGAACTGCGCTCGCCAACCCACCTGCCAAGCGTGGCGAGTAAAGCAATATCCTCCTATGGAATAAAGAATCCTTGGGAGAGGCTGAAATAATGATAATGTATATATTCACATTGGAGAGTGTAGGCCAAATCCTCTGTCTGCTCTGGCCAAGTATGGCTCCGGTAGTACAGAGAGGGTCATGCTTCTGCAGTGGAGACTAAAAAGATCTGATGATGATAATGATATTCACATTTCTTTGTCAATTTTTCGAGAAAATATTGGATCGTCTATTTACGTGTTTGCTATTATACAAGCTTTTATTTAGTTTCACGTGTTTGACTAATCAAATCTTGCAAGTTAAATTTGGTACACTTCCCGGTTACCGACTAAGCTGAAATTTTCTATATGGAATCGTTGCGCTAGCCTGTTATGGGGTCAAAAGGTGCATGGCCATAGGAACTCATAAACTAAATAAGGTACACCAATCGTGTTTGGGCTCATATGATATGTCTTGTAAAATACTTCACAGTGTAGATTCGTTTATAATAAAAAGCATGTCACAAAAATTACATTTTTGCAAAAAAATTTGTTCAATCTATCATTCGAAATTGGACATAGCTTTTCTAGTGCCAACAGTCTTTTAACAAGTCATGTTTTAGTATTGTTCGTACATCACGTTGTTTTAGGAAAAGGCAGTGTAAGTGCAGTAGCAATCTAAACTACTCGCAGTGCCTCAAAATTAATTATTGAAAGTATAGGATCATACACTTCATCAGGTCATACTCTTTTTGTATAGTTATGAGGCACTAATTTTAGACTTAAGAGTACAGTGCGAGGTTTTCGAACTACAAGGGCTGTGTAAGCCAACATCCTGAACGACCCAACGACCGTACAAAGCAGGTATTTTATTTAGACATTAACGAATATTCTATAGTTTTATTATGTTTTTCTTCACCATGAAGTGGTTGTTTTTCTTCAGTTAAACTCCTAGAATATCATTTCCATGTATTCTTAAGAGGAAATCGTAGGGTCGTATTTCCATACAAGCGTAGTCTCCTGATTTCTCGCTGGATAATAAATGTAGAGCAATGATTAAAAAAAAAAGCTATCGATATATTAGCATGTCGTTATGATCCCGGACCTTATGTTTAATTTTTTTTTCATATTTAAAGTATTTAAAGAGATACGAAGTTTCAAAAACCTGAAAAATCGGTAAAAATTTCCGTTGTGTTAAAACATCAAGAAAACAAATTCGACGCGATTATATTAGAAAAAGAAAACATAAAAACACAGCCATAGCTTATTTAAAATTTTTAATGAAAAAATAAGTTAAATCAGTACGTTTTGGAGAAGAAATCAGGTTATTTTCGGTCCGAGCCGCAGTTGTCTCTATCGCTCTCTGCGGGGGTTGTTTGGGCCCACAGCGCGACAGCAATAGATTTTACTTATACCTATTTTTTAATTCTCTCGAGTGCAGTGTTTCCTCTTAATGCACGTGGACTGTTTAGTTCAAATATTTGTATTAATAAAGAGACTCATCCACCCAAACAAATGCAGCGAAGAAAATATTATCGAAGTAATTTACTAGTCGGTAAGCGTAAATAAGAATACACTCTAAAATGATGTATGGTTACAAGTGTACTCCGATCCCATCATAACACCGCAACGCATTGCCAACGACAGAATTGTAAACATGTCCCTGTCCCCAGCTGCCAAATAAATAATTTGAAATCTAGATTGGCATTTAAACTTGTTTAGTTATGCCACACTATTATCTATTTAGTTATTTTATTTATTAACACTTTCGCTGATACTGAACCAGACACAAAATAAATAACAATAGAATTACGTCTACAGGCGGGCAGTGTCAGCAAAAGTGTTAAGTATTGAAGTAGGCATTTGTCTCCCATATCACTTGATGGTAAGTGACGATGAGGACGAGGATATTACATGCCTATCCAAGAGATGCCCATTTTCTATACTTTTGAATGTCCCGGGACTGTACTTGTCTGGGAATAATAGACAGGCAGTTCATTCCACACCTTAGCTAAAATTTCTGTCTGCGTCTCGTTTATTATTATCGTTAGCCTACTTTTGGAACCTACATAGGTGATTTTGATGCAGTTTTACCAACGTAAATCATTTTTATAGGAATGTTTATGTGTAGAATACCCGGACGCAGCTGGCATGGGTCGCTAGTTCATGAATAAAATGATTAATTCTATCAAAGATTCAAGATTCAAATATTTATTTAGAAAATAGGCCCTTTCAGGCACTTTTCACAATTTCAATAATACTTCATCATCATCATCATCAGGTCCTTTTTAGCCTCCACTACAGGAGCACGATCCTCTCTGTACTACTAGGGCCATACTTGGCCAGAGCAGCCAATAATACTTATTGAGTTATATTAAAATTATTAAATAATATTCTAAAGCTACAAATTACTAGCGTTTCGGAACTGACTACTGCAGAGAAACGCCGAAAGAAACTCTTTTTCAACAGTATTGGTCGCTAACTTGCCTGAAGGACTTTATATCATATTTTTTTTTTATCTATTCTATTTGTTTTAAATTCATGCTAAAAATAATTTCATTTTACATCATTTTGTGGAACATGTTATGTTAGCGATCGAGCGTGCAACAACAACAACAGATAACGTAAAATATATAAGTCTCAAAGAGGCAAAGAATATCAGGATCTGACTTGGGGTGGGCAATGCATGATTGTTGTCTAACAAATTTCATCTTTACAAGGGCCATAGCTATTTCAACGATAGTACCTAACATAATAAGGCTACAATGAATAAGCAGTAGACCGAGACCATATCGGTACGAAGCGGAGAACGTCACGAGTCCCTCCCTTCGTGGCACCTGCCTGTCTGAATACGTGAACACCAAGAACACCAAGGGATGTTCTTTGATAGTGGTGGGGGAGTTGCGACTAACAGAAGATCAATGAGACAAAATAATAAATAAGAAGAAGAATATTTTTTACTGCGGATAGCCCCTCATTCCATTTTCGATTTTTCTGGAAATGCTCACTACACAAAAATATATTAGTCGTTTTTCTTTTGCGCAATATTTTACTTCGCTTCTAGTGCTGGCTGTGTATAGCCAATAAAATAGCAGTACTAAGTACAGTAAATATTAATAGCTAACGTTTTTCACCGTATCAAGAAATCGAAAGAGGGAATGGCTAATTTAAGTATTATTTGCTGAGCGGGCCGGGCTGGATCGGATGTATGATAGAACAAAATAAATGGGACCTTATACATGGCAGACAGATTTTATTTTCAATGGCTAGGTAGCAGCCATCCATGTCTACTTGTTCATCATTCAAATATGGAATTTAAATGCTGATATGATAAGACCCATATTATTCTTCGCTTTGCAAATGCGCGCCAACTCGATGCGCTCAGAGACAATTTACCTAAACTTTTTTTCTCACTTGATGCACACCAAAACTTCACATGAATACACAAAGCGAGTTATATCTATATTGATATTCGATACTTTGGCTTGGATTCAACGAAACTAGCACGTTCCTTCGAATGCACTTGGAATTGATTACTTCTTAATAGGACATTTAAAATAGAACAGCAATTATTGGCCAATAAATGGGTATAATAAATATTTCAATCAATTTAAGACAAGTTCCTTAGCGCACACCAGAATCGGACGCTTGGCTTACATTACCAGTAAATATCACTGTATATTTTGATGATACTTTTTTCTAAAAGATCCGCCGTCTTGTATTTCGTAATTATACCTAATACCAATGGACAGCTTCTACAGTGGAATGAACTAAAGCTGGGAACGAATAAAAAAGGTATTTTGTACCAAATTGTTCGGCCGGCCCGGAAAATTATATGAAAATGTCAAAAAATTTGAGCTCCCAGTGTTGGTTAAATAGAAAAATATATTTATATTATTAATGTCATTCTTGGGCTGTGTCATTCTTTTGAGTGACGAGTGTCGAGGGTAAATTTCCACGCTGTATAAGTGTATAATACGCTGTGTAATTACACATATTGAGATTGATAGTCCCACTAATAGTTGTAACTTTTGATAAATCTTGCACAACTAAAAATATATTTTTTGCAATCTGACTTGCAGTTGTTGCGGTATGCGCGAACAGACATACAAATATTCAAATATGCACACACATTTTAATTTTAACACACGTTTTTAGAAGTTACATAAATATAGTGATTCAATAAAACTAGGTTTCATTTTATAAAATATTGGTTACCCCTTTTCCTCATTTGAAGTCACAGAAGCTAGACAGATGGCGCAAAGTTATTGTGAAATGCGTTCCCAAATTTTTTTTGACTACCGATTATTTCACATTCACATTTAAAACTCTTGCGTGAGTCTAACTCGTTTTTCAAACTACAGTACAAATCCAAAACAATATATGGAGTGTTTTATAAATGCGAATAGATATATTTGCAAACTAAAAACACCCTATAGCTAAATCGTGACCTTGAGAACGTTGTCAGTTTTTAGGGTTGGGATATGGCCGGTAAAATATCCGCAACGCCTGCCTCACCCGACGGACCAATGTCAAGGAACAGCTGATTTATACCGCCACAGAAATAGATTGCTGCTCTGCGATATATTTATTTCATTGTTGTTAGACATGTCTAGTTATAAATATACAGTATTGCTCTCACATGCATCGAATGATAGTTGTTTATTTCAAATCATTCAAAATGTGTTTTAAGCGTTATATTATAACACAGCTGGAATCAGCATTATTTATTAGCGTCTTCATTTTATTGCTTTCATCTTCCTCAAAGTGAGGTTACATAGACGTAAACATTAAGTTTACGTCTGAGGTATAAATATTTATATACGCGCAGATTTTTGATGTGTTAAACATCTATAGCGGCGGGTAAGATCAACTATTGCCTATTACAATTCGCCACGCTTATGTACGGTCGGCGTCATAGTTGCAGTCACAGTTTCCTAACGCAATAGTATGAACAAATATTGCCAGTTACGACCTTCTTCTTCATTCATAAGCACACAAGCGCACATTTATTTATCGCACTCTTTCAATATAACCCAACAAGAAAGAGTTATCTAATTAGTTCATACAGTCTTTGGAAAAACAACTCTTAATTTTAAACTTCTTAATCAAGTGTGCCTGGACTATGGTTTAGACCATTGAATCATGATGCGCAACAAACTATTAGACATGAGTTCGAATCACGGTCAGTGAATAAAACTTTTCATGTTTTAAAATCCTATATTGTCACAAATTACGGTAACTTCGCAGTTCTTTGTTTTATTAGCTACGAATAAGATTACAAGTCATATAACATTTTAACTCGAACTTAAAAAATTGAGGGTGGTAGTAAAATAATAATAATAATTTTTGGCTACAATAACCTGCCGTCTGACGTGAACTTGGTAACGAGCGGTTCTGCTATTGTGATTTGCTTGTTTATCATCAATATGCAAACCAATATTTAATATGGAAGCTAATGCTAATATTGTGACCTGGCATAGAAATGGTCTTAACTATCTCAAAATTCCGAGGAAATTTAAGCGGTTTAAGCGTAAGTTCTATTTTTATCATTTTTAGGGTTGGGCTGCGGTTGAGTCAAAGTAACAATATTGCTCTTTTTTGTGACGAGAATAAAATTATATTTTTCTTTTTAGAGAACTCATCATCATCACTTGATTATGATGATTAAGAGAAATACTGTGGGTCGTTCGATGATTCGTCAAATGGTCATCAAGACGAAGAAAGTTCAAAAAGTCGGTTGAAAAGGAAGACTTTATTTATGGCGTAAAAAGAATACCTACACGCTATGTGGAAACCAATGTGCTGCAGAACACGGAATCTGGTCGTATATATGTAAATTTGTGGGGCTGGATAAGTGCACAAGGGCCGGCCGAGTTGGAGTTTATATCTACGCGAGCCTATAGCTCTATTATGTGGAAGTGTTGAACGACGTTATGCTATCAAGTGCGAAGTTTTTACCCCGTAGAAAGTGTTAGTGAATTTAATTTTGTTTGAGATAATTGTCCCTTAAACCATGCAAGAGTTGTTAATGGATGGTTTAGAGAACATACAGAAATTAGTTATTCCGTGGCCAGCACGATCTCCTGATCTTAATAAAGAAAATATCGTCGTCTTCGTGTGCCGTCTTCAAAGTTGCATTGTTAATAATGAAGGCTACACGAAATATTAAGTTTTAATATTATACTTTTTTCAGGGGATAGTACTGGTTATATTTCCCCTTCAATCCTCTCTTCCTAGAGAAAACGAATACTTAAGCTTAACTTCAATCTATAGGATTGTTGTAAAAAGTGTATGAAGACAAATTGTAATAAAAATTAACCATTCAATCAAATAATCAAGTTTCATATAAATTATTTTATAATCAGACTTCATCTAATAACAACTCGACATTTTGATAAATAAAATTTTATGATCAAGTATTTAAACCTCGATATATTTTTGTAGATATAATTTAATCTCGTCACTAAAAAACAAAAATTATCTATTAAAAATCTCGTTGGTAAAATTAAATTTTCTGTATCATAACATGACTGTGAGATTTGAACCGACGCCATTTGGATCACCAGCTGGTTACCTTACCAATTACGCCAATATCTTATGATGAGAAGTGTCGAAATATAGCAACACTTTGATGTTAAAAAATATTTGTATACCTTCTCATTTTATAATAAGACTAGTTAGGGCCAGCGTTAATGTTAACAAACACATTCACATTTTACAGCTTGTTATTCTTTATGACGCATCATACATATATTGCATCGGACCGTGCAATGGAATATGGACATTAGAGTGTGACTGCACTTACGACCCCTGACTGTACATCTGTACAGTCAGGGGTCATAGTTTAATGCATACATAGATATCAGACGAGTCTCTCTACTAATATCTTGAATTTTCTCTTAAACTATAAATAATAATAACATGAAAATGTATATTAAGAAAGACTTCATTAAAATCTTTCTGTATATACATTGCACGTATGTGCAAAATTTCGATATTCCATTTCTGCCGGCGGTCCCGCGGGGTATATTTTTACTTCATAAGCTGCGGTTAAAAGAATCGTAAATTGCGGCGATTATATCCATTATAAGCGACTAATGTTTGGTTGTGATATCTATGCAAATAAGGAGACGGAGGGTCAGATAATAGGTCCCTGGTACTGATAGCGCCAATCGGAAACTTAACATGGGTATATAGAGCCCCAATAACATGAATAAATTAATGGTAACACTTCGGAGCCGGCACGGAACGGACGGCGTCTTGGCTAAGGGCCCATTGTACACAAATCCTGTAAAGCATACACCCTAAACACGCGATGTCGTTGCAGTACTGACACATTTTTTTATGAAAGTTGGAAGTTTTTTTAAAGGTCTGTAATTTCGGCTCGCTGAAAATGTATTCAAGTTAAGCCAAGTAGGTCGGCGAATGGCGATAAGCTGCAATGGGATGGGAAGTTCCGCTCGGATAGCGTGTGAGTGAACACGAAAGAATTTACATTTCTTCGCCTTATTTACGTATTTGATTACTCTATTTATATTCTTTTTTAAACTGTCGCGCTTTAAACTCATAATTATGTATATAAACGGGACTAAGCGTTGCGACCACGATGGATGTAACTCCAATGAAACGTTAACGGAAACAAATAGTAAAAAGGTTCGGGCTAAATCCCGTTTTATACATAATTACTCTATTCTGATTTACTTATGCTATTATGTGAAGTTTAAAAAATCAAGTCAAAATCCGATTTCACTTTAGGGAGTTACAAACAAATATATTGCCATCCTAACAATGATTTAAGTTAATAATATCAGTAATATATTGAGCTGAATATATTGAAAAAGATATATACATTTTGGATTAAAACTTTGCTTGGCCCTACTTGTATGAATAGCTTTTTAGTACAAACTAACTGGTCAGCAATAAATCAACAATACATGTCAATCTGAATACCAATAGTCAGTTGAGGGCCTCTGCTGTTACTAACCTTAGAGGCGTTAGGGTAGGGCGCGGTTGGGACACCGTCCAAAGGGCAATGGGTCTAAAGGGGAGGGAAGGTCGATAACAGTGGTGAATTTATATATGATAGGGGCGCCATCAGGGCGCGCAGGGCAGCGGGATTCGATTTGTACCCGGGCGCCCGTAGAATTCACGCCCAGGGCGCCGCCGGTAATACTAACGCTGGCACTTCCAATGGTTTTAACCAATACTATGTGTATTAAATATGTCAGCCTTTAGTACGGGGGCGTAAACCCACTAGAGAGGGGCATTCAGTTTAAGTTTCATCATATCAGCCGCAAGAAGTCCACTGCTGGACATAGGCCTCCCCCAAGGATTTCCAATACGACCGGTTGGAAGCGGCCTGCATCCAGCGTCTTCCTGCGACCTTAGTCAGGTCGTCCGACCATCTGGTTGGTGGGTGTCCGACGCTGCGCTTGCCGGTACGTGGTCGCCATTCGAGAACCTTTCTGCCCCATCGGCCATCGGTTCTGCGCGCTATGTGCCCCGCCCACTGCCACTTCAAAGAGCTAATCCGCTGAGCTATGTCGGTGACCTTTGTTCTTCAACGGATCTCATCATTTCTGATTCGATCTCGCAGAGAAACACCGAGCATAGCCCTCTCCATAGCTCTTTGAGCGACCTTGAGCTTTCTTATGAGGCCCATAGTAAGGGACCACGTTTCGGACCCGTAAGTCATCACACACATTGATTATAGACTTTCGTCTTCAGGTACTGAGGTATTTTGGACGAGAAGACATGGCGGAGCTTCCCGAACGCTGCCCAGCCGAGTCGGATTCGTCGAAACACCTCGTCCTCGAAGCTGGAACTGCCAACCTGGATCAATTGACCCAAGTAGACATATTGGTCCACAGCTTCAAGGACGGAGTTCCCAACAAATATCGGTGAAGGCACGACATGGACATTCGACATTATTTCCGTCTTGTCCATGTTCATTGTAAGGCCCACCTGTTGGGAAACTCCATTGAGGTCATTGAGCACGGTACTTAAGTCCTCCTACCTAAGTCCTCAGTTTAAGTTTATCCAAACATATTATGTTTGAAATTAAGAATAACATGGTGAGAACTTGAAACGCTGTGGATCTAAAACCATTCTATTTTATATGAAACAGTATATTCCTAAATGTGTTCACAGTTAACAAGTCATATTATCCGAAATTCCAAATAACGAATTATGAAGGTTGTAGAACATATATATTTTTCTAATGACCCCTAAAATCCTATTATTTTGATAAGCTATTCGATAAATTGCAAAGACAATATTCATGTATCATAGATATAATAGTACCTATAATCCACCATTTAGTTTTTTTTTTAATAATGTATCTAAGGACACTTGGGTTAGCAAGACAACTTTATTGATGCCTCGATTATAGAAATCTTAGTCTACGCTAGGTAATGCTGAGTGCATTGACTTTCCGAAACGTCTCCAAACAACCTCTAATATTGCAATCGATATTGGCGTCGTTTGAGATCAAATAGGCACAGAAGTTATAACCTATTTCAACGAGGTTGATTTCAGATCTGACTCGACTAAACGAATGCTTTTGAGTTGGATCTGATATCGACTCGGTTTTGGGACAAACACACGAGTAGTGCTATAAGAGTTCTGATACGGAACCCTAAAATTACGCAATGAGCCATAGACAAACATGAGAATGAAACTTATTAATCCTCCTTTTGGGTCGGGAGTAAAAACATAGATCTTCTATGCCTGCATTCACTAACATGAGTCGGCCTTGCCACTCGTGCGTTACGCTGTATGTAGCTACATAATCACAATCTATACCTACATACTAATATTTTTTTTATGTTTTTATATATGCAAAAATAACTTTGTATTTATGTTGGTTTGATTATTTATGTCTGTGTTTCTGTCCGTCTGTCTTTTACCCCTTCACACTTCCACCACTGAATAGTTGAAGAAGGGTACCTTTGATCCCAAAAAAAAGGTAGTGCTTCCCAGGGATCTTAATTCAAAGGAGCGGAACCGCGCGCGAAAGCGATAATACACGGTGCACACTGCAAATGCACCTATCGATAAAGCCAAGCCGATTATTGCTCACGCAACGTAAGGGCTGTGAAATTGACTTAATGCGATTTTGTATTCACAGCTCATTTAACTGAGTTGTAGACATGCAATGCGAATAGACCCATTTATACTAGGTATTTATAATAATCTCAAGGAAAACAGTTCTTAAGTAGATAAAAAAGATTGATTAAATATTTACGAATTTTATGTCATGGCATGGCAAATCAAATCCAGAAACTACTATAAGACTTGGTACTCAATAAACCTAAATTTCATTTCAATAGTCAATTTATACAACACACTAAATTAATACGAAAAAAAGCTATCGTCCTGATATTACATTTTAGCTAAAAGGTTATGCGATAAAATTTGAAGCAAATTTTAAGCTTTAAATTTTGGATTAAGGAATGCCATTTGGCTTCCATTTTAAAAGAGGAGCCACCCTTCCCCAAAAACATGTTCTTATCTTAGAGCACTGGCAGGAGTAGACTAAAATACTTCATAGACCAATTGCTACATTAGACTAAATATCAATTTCGACTACCTGCAAATTGGACAAAATAACATTTCAGACTACTTGTTACTTGTTCAGACTACTATATGTCTTTTACTTAGAAGAGTTGTTCATACACAAGTTTCGTATAGCGTTGATAGACTAATTTCTTACATTTGCGACCAAATCTTCCAAAGTGATCAAAAAAGTATAAATAAGTTAGAATTTGGTTGCCTTAGGCATAAGAAAACCATTGAAAATGTTCAAAATACGAGTAATAACAAAATTATACTACTTTAAAATAAGGTTTATAGAAAGAATAGTATTTCATGCAATTTGATATAAGTTAATTATAGTTTGAAGTTAGTATAGTAAAGTACTTTACGCAGCACTAGTGCTTTTTACTCTACATTACCACATCATTTTGGCTATAAAGCACTGATGGTACGCTGTCTTATACGCTGCCTTATAGGTAAAATTATGATTATGACAGCTCCGTGGCGCAGTGGTTAACACGCCAGTCTGCGACACGGAGTGCCCGGGTTCGATCCCCGGCCAGGCCAAGATGGAAAATGATCTTTTTCAGATTGGCCTGGATGTTGGATGTTTATCTATATATGTATTTGTTATAAAATATAGTATTGTTGAGTTAGTATCCCGTAACACAAGTCTCGAACTTACCTTGGGGCTAGCTCAATCTGTGAGATTTGTCCGTATATATTTATTATTAGGACTGTATGGTGTATTAGGAGCAACTTTATGACACTGTGTGTTGAAATACCTATTTACGTTATTGCGGTTTATGAATTGGGCCCTATTGTTCAAACGGTCTTTTCCCAAAACATTCTAAGCAGGTATGTGTATAGTATCGGTAATATGTCTGTTTTCCAATGAAATTGTTTGGTTATCGAAATATCTTTATTGGTCCGCCGAAGTTTAAGTCAGATACAGTAGGATCCTGCATGGGTATCCAGGACGGCTCCCCTTCTTTGATTGAAGCTATGTAATTTAGGAAATATATACATACTATTTTTTGAATGAAATAAATGGCATGCGTTTAATTCGTCCCTTAGTCACTAGTTGTAATAAGATGAATTTTCATTTTGTTATAGGCGTTGTATTGACAGAATACAAATGTGAGACGCAAGCCAATTAATGCTGGCAAGATGCCATGAATGGCACGGAACTGGACATTATTGGAAGTCTTTTTTATACACGTGGAGCTTCATTCAAAATCCTAAGCACTTGTAATGACATTTATTCCGAGCAGTTGGGCTATTATTTTATTTGAAACTACACAAAAACTATACGTAATAACTGTGTTAAATGCTAAAACCGAGATAAAAACATTGTTAAGAGGTACACTTTTGAAAATTTGATTTTTTTTAAAAGAATTTTATATAAAACTAGCTTTTGCCCGCGGCTCCGCCCGCGTCAATGTCAATCTCTGGGGAATACTACTTTTTCCCGGGATAAAAGATAGCCTATGTCCTTTTCCGTAATCCAGAGAACTTGAATGCAAAATTTCATGATGATCGGTTTAGTAGTTACGGCGTGAAAGCGTAACAAACAAACATACTCACTTTCGCATTTATAATATTAGTAAGGATGCATAACATTGGTAGTAAATTTCATAGGACTTATAAAAATTTATATTATTACAGTTTGTTCTTTCTGGCCCTTCGTTCCTACATTGTAGGTCATGTATGAAGATGTAGAGATTTTTTAAATAAATAAATATATAGGTACACATTACACTGTTTGAGCTATCCCCTCAGTAAATGATACGATATTTTATAAATAGATGATTATGTAGATAAACATCTTAGACCCATACCAGACTGGAAACGATTGTTTTTGATCTTTTTTCAAATCTGACACTGGGGTCAGTAGAGTCCATAAGACAAGGAATAATTTTGACATAACGTAATTAATCTTTTTAAATTTTAGCTAGTTTCGTCATTAGCAGAATAGATGAGCATGCATTAGCCTTATAAAGGTTAATTTTGAACCCCTGGTTTTTTACCTAGGTAGGGAAAAAGCTTTTCGTATTTTGTATATTTATCTGTTTACTGATCGAATGAAAATTTTGGTAAAACTTGTAGATTGAAACATATGATACAACTGAACTCTGATAAAGCTATTATATTTTATAGTTGCGTAAATACTCTGGGGGTTTTCTTAAATTGAAACCCGCTAAGTTGCTTTTCTCACGCAAGCAGTTAGAAGTTTAATTCTGTTAACAATTGAAAAAGTAAACGTATTTGGATGTTTATTGATTTTTAACTTGCAGGTCACAACACACTTTTGTTCCCCTAGAACAGAATTATGCTTTATTAAGATTAAGGCAAAGGGATCAAAATTAATTATTTCATTAATATTACAGATTTGAAATTTAGTAAGTTTGTCTTATGTATCGTGACCTGAGTTTCTGGCCGCATCTTCTCAGAGCTCAATACGACCTTACGATGTGGTGCTAAATTCATTAGAATCGTATAATAGTTTATTCAAATAAGCAATAGCTTATTTGAATAAACGATTGAAATTTTTATTTCTCAGTCATTAAAATCATTATTAACTAAAAAGAGTGGTCGACAATCGATAGTTCGAGGATTGTGGCCATAACACTTCCCCATGATTTTTAATATTTGTGGACATAAAGGAGTAAAATTATGATGTATTTTCAATCGATTCACATGCAAAATCTCTTACGTGTACTAAAAATTTGTAATTAAAATGTCTTATGTGCACACTTTTTTACTACAACTAGCTGCTGTATCTTAAGTTCTATTAGCAATTTAATATTTATATTTAAATTTTATATCATATTCCATGAAAAACATAAAAACGACGCTAAGTAAATTTTACACTAGCATGTTTTTTCCACTTTTCTCGAAAAGTCTAAAATTGCACTTAAAGAGGTTTTAGATTTGCTACGACGATATATGTCTGCGCCGGGTATTGAACCAGGAAGCGTCCCGCCTTCGTGTTAACCAACGGGCCATGGAAGTTGTCAAATTTACACAAATGTATGAGTAAAATGTAACGAGTATTGTTTCGGACCTAATGTGATTACTATGTTTCATTGGATACCGACGCTGCGACTACAACGAAATCCCTTGGATCTCGAGCTTAAGTGAACAAAAGGTGCAATCGAAAACACGTTCGGGCAAAAGAGGCACGATATATACCAAACATTTTAAAGTGCGAGATACCTTTTAATAGAATTCACAAATATAATATGTTAAGTGAGCACGACATGCGAAATTTATGGCGTGCCAGAACCTCTAAATGTCATTTTAACATATTTAGTACGTATAATATAGTTTATATTGAATTATACATCTCATACCACTATCAGTATCTGATTTCAAGGTATTTTTATTTCATTTATTACACGTATCAAATCAAACGTGTTAAAAATAGAAATCAACTTTTTTTTTATTAATTCAAAAATCTATTTTCTTCATTACATATCATATTTTACTAACCGATGAAATTATATTCTCTTTCTTTTGTTGAGAGCCGGGGTCACGATATTTCCCACATCTCAATCGTTTGTGTCGTGGTTAGACACAATTAAAGTAATAGTTTAGTGTTTTTTTTTACATTCGCTGGCTGTAAGTAACAGAAAAATACATACAAAGTATAAAAATATTTACTTTTTTTAAATTCATATAAATATTAATGGGTGTTTTTTTTTCATGTCTGTAAATAAAATATACTGCGTGCGTCGAGTCAGTGCGTAGTCACATGGAACAAAGGAAATTATCTTTCTACACATTATTTAAATTCCATATTTGAATCAAATAAACAAGGCAGAGTCAGCGGCCGGCGGATTAACGCCGGCTCGCCCGTTCAACTACGAAACGAATCTACATTTTTCTCCAAAAATCAGAACTCCGATAAGTTTATTTTTGATTTAAGTAAAATCAAATAAAAACCATTTAAAAGCAAATAAATAAAATGGAAGAAGTGTGGTTAAGGATTGATGATTGTCGATTAATTTGCTAAAAACAGGGCCGAAGCCTACTACTACTATGTATATGGTCCAAACAGTTGGCACTAATGGAAGTTCGTGAATAACGCAAAGCAGAGAACAGTTCCAGCCAAAAAATGGCTTCATTAGCGTTTTTTAGGGTTCCGTACCCGGAGGATAAAAACGGGACCCTATTAATTTCGCTCCACTGTCCGTCTGTCTGTCTGTCTGTCCGTCTGTCACCAGGCTGTATCTCATGAACTGTAATAGTTAGACAGTTGATAACACAGATGATGTATTTCTATTGCCGCTATAACAACAAATACTAAAAAATAGAATAAAATAAATATTTAAGGGGACCCCCATACAACAAACGTGAGTTTTTTACGTGTTTTTGCTCGATATTGATAATGGCAAAGTGTAGACGCTTGAAATATTCACAGAATATTTAGTTATATATTCACTTTAAAGATAAATAATGAAATAAAAATGAAATTAATATTAAAGGGGGCTCCCATACAACAGACATGTTTTTTTGCCGTTTTTATAGATAACGGTACGGAACCCTTCGTGCGCGAGTCCGACTCGCACTTGGCCGGTTTTTTCTTTTTGCTTCGCTGTAGGCAGTGAGAGATGCCATCAAAAATTAATGCTGGGCAGTTTGCCAAAGTCCGAGTTTACGGCTGTGGAGAAACTGTAGTTTATATACATACACATATCTATAATTAACTGGTAGGTACAATACGTCATTAATATAAGACCATAGAAATCAGTCCAGAGCCGTCCTAACCCAACCCAAGGGCCTGATGCTTCCGGGCACTAGGTATCAGGGGGTGCTAGAAAAACGAACATTTACACCTTTCTCATTAGTTATACTCATAAATACCACTCAACCTCTCCATCTCCATCAAGTTCCACAAATGTAATGACTCAAACTGCAATTGTCCAAATATCTCATCCACACAGACAATCAAATATCTCGACGTACATATTGATGCAAACTTAACTTTTAAATCATATTCATGCTGTATCACAAAGAGTGCGAAAATTATCTTATATTTTTAAACAGCTTCGCATTGTAGCTGATAAATCAATAATCAAAATGATGTATGAGGCGTTGCAAAAATCCATAATGGTATATTGCGTCGCTACTTGGGGTAGCTGGAGACTGATTTTAAAAGTAATCCTTTCCAAGCCACGTCTTTATCCAACAGCGAAGCTGTATAAACAGGCTGGTGTACTGACCATTAGACAACTGTATATTGTATCAATGATCATGCACAGACATTCATCGCTCTCAGCAAGCGAAGTAAGAGTCTTGGCAGAGACAAGAAGATATTACGCAGTTTGTCCACTCACTCCTGTGCATACAACCTTTGCACAAAAATTCTATCAGTTCCGAGGCAGCATGTTATATAATAGAATTAATAAAACACTAAAATATGTAATTGTAAAAGGATAGAATGTCTACAAAAATTAAATAAATAGCTGCAAAAATTAAACTACACAAACACAGAAAAATTATTACAAATTAATCCTTACTAATATTATAAATGGGAAAGTGAGTTTTTTGTTTGTTTGATTGATTGTTTGTTTGTTTGTTACGCTTTCACGCCGTAACTACTGAACCGATCATCATGAAATTTTGTATACAAGTTCTCTGAAGTACGGAGAAGGACATAAGCTACCTTTTATCCCGGGAAAAAGTACTTTTCCCGAGGGATCAACATTGACGCTTGCGGAGCCGCGGGCGAAAGCTAGTGTTATATAAAAAAAGTAAAACTTATTAAAACACATAAAATAGCAAATCATATTCAAGTATCCCACATCAGTCTTTTGATTATACTCGTAATTGACCGAGCGAGCGAAGCGAGTAGCGTCTCAGTTTCGACTAGCCGAAAATTCTTTTGTCCGTGTCTGCCTGTCTGTCTGTCTGTTCTCGCCTACAGGTCGCATTTTTCAACCGATTCTCATGAATTTTTGTGAGCGGGTTCGGTAATCATATAGAATTTTATTGTCGAGCCATTTTTGGAAATTTCAAATAATGGCGGAAATATGGTCCGAAATTTAAAAAAACTCATAGCACAGCTATTTGAAAAAAAAAAATTCAAAAATGTCATTAGACTTTTTGTTATTCTTATTAAGACGCAACTTTTTTGCCTGAACAACTTTTTTATACGATAAACTTGAACGTGTTTATAGTAGGCAATTTGCCCAAAACTTGTCTGAAATCGATTTTCCGAATATTTTTTTGTATTAGCGCATTCAGTATGATGTCGTATACACAAATCTATGGTATGACAAGTATGAAAATAGTGCGTAGTACCTACCTAACTGTGACGTCGGGGATACATAGAACATTTTTTTTATATAAACATATCATATGCGGTATCAAATAAAAGGGCTTTATAAGTAAATTACACAGAAATAAACTTCACTACCATATTGCTCAAACCCACAGACTATATGTAGTACAAAAGTTAAATATAAATTGAAATAAAAGAAGTTGTTGTACGTGAAGTGGGAGAGAGAGTGAAATTGAACAACTTTCCCTAAGGAACATATATCGAAATATGAAAAATATTTTTTTGTTTTTTTATTAAAGCATGATACTGCGAATTATTTTCATGATTGAAAATACTGAATACATTTAAAATATATTTTTTTTTATTGGGAAATTTTATCTGAAGGAAATCATCCTTTAGTCAATTGGCATAACAGTAACATATATATTTTAGAGCATGGAGGGCAAATGTGGATGTTGGTTGTAAGGGCTCGCGAGGTCTACTGTTCTCGCAGAACCACTAGTTTTATGTAATGTTGAACGTGTGAGTCACCAGGAACGTCTTGGGTCACCAGGTCCCCGGTGACCCAAGATACAGGCTCTGGCGTAGTTTGGCGTCTCCAGAGCTCGGAACAAGTTTAATTTTGTATGTGAATATTTAAATATATTGTCTATCTTTTCCGACTGGTTCATATGGTCTTCGTGGGAACTATGATTTTAATGTACTGTTATTATTGCTAGAATACAATATGTTAGGAAACCTTGGACGAACTTCTCAGCCCTTCAATATGATAACTATTAGGACCGATGTAGAGAACTCGGAAAAGGTCGATTTTCCCGTACAAATTGTCCGGCCAACATATTTAGAGGTTCTCGGAGACATTCATCATGACATAACATACATTAAATGATCTAGTCTAGACGAGTGCATCTATCTAGAATGTGGTTATATCTTGTGATTATGCAGTATATTAATATCAATAGATTGGAGAGCAACGGCAAAACATCGAGAAGCCTTGAAAACGCGATCAGGAAATCGATTAAATTGCAAATTCATCGTGTGTTGGCGATACCAGCCAAATGCAATCTATTGCACATTGATTTAAGAAAATATATTTATTTTAGTCTTTTTCGCAAAGGTGACGATGATGATGATGTGCATTCCATTGCCACTATAGCGATAAAATAATTAAAAATCACATTGAAGAGGTAGCGAGATGAATTTATCTCTCATCTCAGCATGCTCCGTGGCTTTCGTGCTTAACATGTGATGCTCCAAATCAAAAGCTACGCTCTCCGGCTTTTCATCTGTTTTTAACGAGTATAAACTCGATATTAGAGACAAAAGAAATGTTCTTATTTTGTTGATTTCTACTCAATAGTTTGCTTGCGAACATGAATATTGTAAAATTTTCAAAACGTAAGGTGTAAAAATAATGGAACGAGCGCGATAAAACCTTATTAATTGATTAAATTTGAATTAGAAATGATACGAAACTTAATGTGCAAGACCAATGTAAATTTAGTTCGTTTTTGGTATTCATTACCCGAACGTTACCAGTCTGTAAAATTACAAAGAAGCAATGGTAGCGTGTTATTTTCAAACCTAAAAGTAATTCGACGTGGTGTGCCGCAGGGCTCAATACTTGGACCGCTTCTCTTCATCATCTACTGTGCCGATTTAGTGTCTTCAATCACAAATTGCAAGTTTCACTGCTACGCAGATGATGTCCAGCTCTATATTTCTGCGGCGCCCCATGAAATATCGTATGCCGTTCAACAGTTGAATGAAGATTTGGCAAGGATTGTGGACTGGTCTAAACGAAATGCTTTGATTCTGAACCCAATGAAATCAAAATATATTGTAATTGGTAGTAAATGGCAAATAACACAAATAACGAATGCCAATCCAACTGTAGTTATTAGTGATCAACCTTTGGTGCGAGTAGATGAAGCGCGTAACTTGGGTATTATTATTGATGGCCAGTTGAGATTTGAGCCCCATCTATTATCATTGGTGAAAAACTGTTTCTATCGATTAAGCCTTCTGTATAGGATTCGTAATTATTTGTCGGAAGAAGCACGGATAATAATATGTGAATCACTAATTTTATCTAAACTCAACTATGGAGACCTGGTTTTTGGGCCCCGACTCTTATGCAGAACAAAACGGCTGGTGCAAAGGGTACAAAATGCTTGTATACGGTTTTGTTTCAACGTGCCTCCGCGAGGCCACATAACACCTTTTCTTAACAGGGCCTCTCTTCTTAATATGGAAGCTCGTAGAAAGTTGCACCTAGCGTGTTTACTATTTGATGTCGTTAAATTTAAAAAACCTGACTATCTTTATGCAAAATTGCAGTTTATTTCTCGATGTCATCCTAGAGCCGCTCGTCCTGTGCTTTCTATACAGAGACACAGGACAGTGGCTTTCACGGGAAGTTTCAGATATGCGGCAACGAAGTGTTGGAATAATATTCCGCCTCCTTTTAGAAATATCAACACGAAATTAACATTTAGAAAACAATTAAAATCACATTTACTACGTATTCAGAAATCTAGTATTAATTCCAGAGCACATTCGTTGCCGCATAGCTGAGAGTGAACTGCATGTGTAAAAGTGACATGGAATGGTTTGTCATGGACTTTGTGTATGGTATGGCTTGTTGAAATAGTCACTAAGATGTATATTTATATTGGGTTTTAAATAGTGCTACTACCGAATGTACTTCACTATAAGAGGTTATCTTCACGCACTAAAATGACAATGTACCTTCTGTTCAAACTGCGTAAATGCGGACAACTTGAACTATTTAATTATAATGTCGTGTCTTCTCAATTGGTGACAGCTGAAAACCAGTGGTTGCTAAATTTGAGCAACATTTCACTGAGCTGTAGCCATTTTGTGCTACTGTGGCACACATAATGCATGTATAGACTTAAGTTTTTCGTTAACTTTGATTCCATTTTTGTTTTTGTATGATGTGTGTAACAGTGAACAAAATAAATTATTTATCTATCTATCATCTATCTATCTATCTATCATTAGAATTTGCAAGAGAAACTCGTTTTTGTTATAGAAACTGAGACTGATAGACCACTAGTTGACGCTAAAGGAACAATGCATGAAGAGTAACGGAACTTGTCAAATTAGCTACGCCATCGAACTTGTACAACAAATGGGACCGGTCTTTCTTTCCATGTAAGGTATATGGTGTAAGGTAATGTTTCGATCATATATAGTGGTACTACTATATGGTACCACTTATTGTTATTCCGTGGTTCTTTGTTGGTCTGTGGCACCACTTATTACATCGAACCAATGTAATAATGACGGCATAATATATGATATTGATTGTTTGCGACAGTACCAAACCCACATGTAACTAGTTAACCATAGTGAAAATAATAGCGAAGTCAACCACTTAGACTAGTATGTGCGGAGATGGCGTCAACCTGCCCTGTTCGCAATACCAAAGGCGCGAACAAAGAGAGGCACCATTGACCCGAACTCTTCGAACTTTGAACGAGGTTGCGAATAAAGTAGATATGTAGATATTTTCTGTTTTTCCTAGACATCACAAGAGCTCCATTGTGGATATTATGTTATAATATAGCTTAATAAATAAATATATACAAACAAATCACACAGATTCAGTTAGCCCCAAAGTAAGTTCGAGACTTGTGTTATGGGATACTAACTCAACGATACTATATTTTATAACAATTACATATGGCCGGGGATCGAACCCGGTCACTCTCGTGTCGCAGGCGTCGCAGGCTAGCGTGTTGACCACTGCGCCACGGAGCTCGCGTAAAAAAAAAGAGTAATAATTGTGGAGTATGACTTCACTATTAGGGAAAGCTGTAAAGAAAGTGTAAGTTTTTGAAATAAAAAAATAAATAAATTAAACTACTACACGATATAAGACACATGCTTTCTGAAGTCACCTTTTGAAGCGTTGGGTGTAGTAGGGATAGCAGATATATCGTGGCCGATATAAGCGTAGCTGGTCGAGAAGTCGGGAGCCGATTTGCTCGTCATGCGATGTGCTGGATGAGATGATAGCATACCGTGTGACGTGAGCCTGGAGTTGATCCTGGCGGTGATAGCTCGTGCCACCTCTACGGAGTCTGGTGCGCGCTGCTGGTGCAGACGGAGCCGGTCGAACAGGCAGTCTACCGCCGAGTCGTCCGCCATGCGATATGCTGGAAAAAGTTAATACCAGCCGTTTAATAAGAAAAAAACCAGCCAACTGAGAGTCGATCTCGAGCACGAAGAGTTCCGTACCATTATATAATATGATGTGATGTAACTAAAAACTTGTACTTGTACTTTTCGCGACTTTAGCTTTATCTGTGCTATAAGACGTAGCTTCGTACTAAATTTCAAGTATCTGAGTTCAAGGGAAGTAACTTGTAGGTTTTGATTCCCTTGCGAATGTCGTAAAATTGCGGCATAAACTGCTATATCTTTTGATTGCGTTGGCTTAGATGTTTGGTTTTTCACAGCTCCAAGAGACAGTAGACCTAAGTATTAGATATAAATTTCAGCTTGATACCTCCACGCATTCCTGAGAAAAAGGCTTTTGATAGACATACAGACAAGCGGGAAACAAAGTGATCCTATAAGGTTTCCGTGTTTTCCTTTTGAGATACAGAACCATAAAAAATTTAGCTTAATAGTATAAACAGGTGGTTCTAATAAGACTACACATGTAATAATCTTATATTAAAAATGAATAAATATAGTTTAAATACAATCTTTTATAGCATATCAAACTAAAAAGTGAAAAATAATTATTATTATGTGCAGAAAATAAATCAAAGAAAAGCTATTTTCAAAATAATACTAATAATATTATTTGCTTTAAAAGCTTGGAGTGCTTGATATGCGTAAAATATGGCATAAAGTGCCCCACGCGTTTTTGAAAATAATAATACTAATATTTTTCTTTGACTAGCTGTTGCCCGCGGCTCCGCCCGCGTTAATGTCGTTCCCTTGGGAACAGTAGAAATGATAAAAATTCCATACAAACCCCTCCCCCTCTGCTTTTGGCGGAATAATACATCTCACCTGCATAGATCTTTAGCCCTTAAGGAGGGGATTTTACCCATTGCACCTCCACAGATCTTTTTAATTGTAATGTAAACATATATAAGTACTTATTTTTATACTTCTATGTCCAGAAATGAGAAAATTTCCATACAATACCATTCGACTAACTTCAAAAATGGTTAAGTTTCAAACTTACTTTGCACCCCTATTTTACCCCCTTAAGGGATGATTTTTGAGTAAAATATTTTACTCGTGTTTCATACCTTCCAGTAAAGAACCTTTATGCTGAATTTAATTCGATTAACTTCAAAAACGACAAAGTTTCATACTAACTTTGCAACCAGTTTTACCCCCTTAGGAGATGAACTTCCAAAAATCATTTTCTTAGTGCTCCCCTACGTTATAAAAGGAACCCCTGTGCAAAATTTCAAGTTCCTAACCCTTATAGTTTAGGCCCTGCGTTGATATGTCAGTCAGTCAGCTTCTCCTTTTTTTTAGTATGGATTACTATGGATAGTATGGATAGGTATAATGCTGTCGTATAATGATGATGAATTGACTTTGGATTTTAATTTTCTTATGTCACTTATTATTTTATTTTATTTTTGCTATATTTTTGCAGGCAAACTAAGCCTTGAGTTCATTCAAATGACGATAACTTTTTTTTAATGAACCGATTTTGATGAAACAAACTTTAAATGTTTTGCTGAGTTAAAACAAAGCAATTGGTGAAAGTTTGAAGTAAATCGGTTCAGTAATTTTGAAGATAATCGTGATAGACAGACAGACAGACAATTCGAAAAAAATTTTTTTGCTTTCTATTATTCTTTTTAAGTGTCCCTCTATCCATTTTAGTCAAAAATTCTAAATGTACAGACAAAATATTTTTACTGTTTTATTATATGTATATATAGATTATTATTTTCTGGCTATATCAAGAATTATTTTTAACTTTCTGCTAAGAATTAGTTCGATATGCTATAAAAGCGTGTTTTTTAGTTTTTTTAAAGTGACCGGCGATGTCGAACAAATAAGTAAAAAGATTTTTTCCTCCGGCAAGGGATTTTTTCTCAAGCCAAATAACCGACCTTCAATTAAAATACTAAACCAATTTTGAAAAAAATTAATTTAAATCAATTGGAAATTATATAAAAAATAATTTTTAAATCGGTTCATAAATGACGGAGGTTTGCGGTAAAAAAAAAACATTAAAAAACAGAACCGAATTGAGACCCATCACGTTTTTAAATCGGCTAAAAAGTATCAGGTTTTAAAATTATCGGTGACGGCCAATGTTATAAACATCTAAAAACATGATTATTGTTCATTTACGACGACCTAAAAAAATGCTACCCATATTTTATTTTTTACAAATGCACGGATTTTATACCAGCTTCTATCATCAAATAGATGTGCCGAATTTCATTAGAGTATGTTTGTATATTTGTCCGCGCATATCCCAGAAACATTAAAAAACAGAACCGAATTGAGACCCATCACGTTTTTAAATCGGCTAAAAAGTATCAGGTTTTAAAATTATCGGTGACGGCCAATGTTATAAACATCTAAAAACATGATTATTGTTCATTTACGACGACCTAAAAAAATGCTACCCATATTTTATTTTTTACAAATGCACGGATTTTATACCAGCTTCTATCATCAAATAGATGTGCCGAATTTCATTAGAGTATGTTTGTATATTTGTCCGCGCATATCTCAGAAACCATTAGTCGGATTGCAAAAAAATATTCCAACTTAGAGAACAGTGTAAATCAAAATTAGTTCAGTAGTTTTCGAGATAGAGAGTTATGTACGATACAGTAACTTGAAAATTTTAAGTCGGATTTTTCAAAATTATTTCTTGTTATTGTAACATGTGATACTGTAATACAGTTCACGTGCTCTTTTATTGATTTTTATATAGCTGGCAGGCAAGGCTCATGCTCGACCGATCCATAAACCAGACAATTTTTTGACTAAAATAATAGTTAAAGAAAATATAGGTATTTCTAATTTTGCGTTACGTTGGCTTACTTTTTATAATCATATTAGGTAAAACTGCTATCAAATAAAATAATAGTCATTAATATTTTATTTATTATAATTACGTTAAGAATTAATTAAATACCGAGGACGAGCTGTTTGCTTTCAATGAGGGATGGCACAACATAGCAATGAATAGAACAAGGTGGAAAAAAAGGGGAGGCTTTTGCCCAACAGTGGGACCTAAATACCTAATTTAAAAAAAATACTTTTAGATCATATCCACTCATAATGATTAAAAAGTAATTAATAACATTCTCAGACAAAAATTAGAGGAACCATATTAGTAGGTTTTCTTCATGACTTCCTCTGCTCGACTCAACGTATGGTCGGACCCAACCTATCATTATAACGTTTACTCAAGACGAGAAAACAACGGTCAACTTTAAATATCCTCCAATGAGTTTAAGTGATGTAAAATTTGCAGAAACTACTTAAATTTATGAGTAGGTTTTTCAAATTTTCCGTCACTCTTCGGTAGTAGTATCGTGTAGTGGTAGAGTGTACGAAATTCAACTGTATTAGGCTCGTGCCTCGTGCCTGGTAATAGGCACTCGATTATATAGCTTATTGATTAAATACATTTCTTAACTACTCTCCTTGATGCACAATATAACTAGATGTGCATAACTAGTGTGTAAAAACCTGAAAATGTGTAAAAAGTCTCTACAATTGTAAAAACAAATAAATATTTTACAATTGCTCTGATAATTTTGCTCAAGATATTTTAGACAACATATCGGACGTTTCCTCACTCGAAATAAGGACACAACTGTCAACTTCCGATATCCTCCGATGAGTTAAAGTGACGAAAAAATTGAAGAAACTACTTAATTTTGCCTGGTGTGTACACTCGGTTTGTAATTTTCTGAATTCCTTGATGCTCAATGTACCTAATGAGTGTAACTACTGTGTAGAAATCATGTGTGTAAAAACTTCAGTTGTAAAAACAAACAACAAATGTTTTAAAATTGCACTGATCGTTTTTTTTTGCAGATTTTTTGGCAAGCATTTACCAACATGAAAATGTGATTTTCTTTGGTTTAAGTGTTCAAAATTAATCATAATTGGTTTTACTTACTTTCTAACTAAGTAATATTATAAGTGCCTAAGTGTGTGAGAATGTATGGATGTTTGTTACTCTTTTACGCTAAAGCGGCTGAACGGATTTTGATAAACTTTTGCACAGACCGGGACCGGGAAAAAATACTGTTCCCGCGACATTAATGTGAGCTGAGCAGCGGGATACAGCTATTAATTAATAAGTGAGGTTATTGCACTTGGAATATTTATAAGGAAATATTAAATGTCGATGTAAACAAAAGTCTAATAAGTATGCAAATTGCTTGAGACGATGTCAATTTTGACCTTACATTTTTGGAAATTGTATTTTTGTCAATACGAATCCTTGATACATTATTAAAACTTAGTAGGTACACCTAACCAGAACCACTTCAGAAAATGTAGGCCAAAACATAACAACGTGTTTGTATTGACACCGCTAAACTTCGAGTTTTGTGGAATAGAGAATGTGACAAATGCAAACAAAACCATGATATGCAACATACGTGGGTGTGTGGTGCTGTCCCTTCCAGGTAATAGGAATAACGTTGATATTTCTTTTAATAAATAGTGTTGTGTGCGAGCGTATAATGTTCGCAGTGGCAGTATGCGCCCCGCGACGGCCGAAGCCCGACTGTCCCGGTCGTGGTCGCTGAAACTCTGAAAGGAAAAGCGACGGCGAGCGAGGGGTGCGGGGCAGGCACGACGCCGGGAAATCGCTGTTCCCGCTCATTAATTAATCTCGAACAAATTTACAAGTATGGCCCTAGTAAAAAAAGGAAGGATGATGATGTTGAAGATGAAATTTATCTTTATGCTTTAACAATTAATGCTTTTTTTGCATTGCTTGTTTTTCTCATAATGTATACTCATAGTGAAGTTTTTTACCACACCTCTTATACTAGATGCAACTTGTGTTGCATCTAGTATAAGAGGTGTGGTAAAAAACGAAAATAGATATGCTATGACCATTTCCTGCTTTTAAGCGGGTGATTTTATATAACTCTTGTAAAAGTTTAGTTTATTACTTTTCTTGTCTATATAGAAACAACATTTAAAAAAAAAAACAAAAATATATTGATTTTATTTCTAATTATAACATGTTACGATTTAAAAGATACGGAATGAAAAACTTCCGATAGATAATAATGTTGATATGACTACAGGCATGTTCTCTTGCGTTTTTCAAATTCTACATTATCTTTATATGTTATTTTTTTATTTATAAGATTTTTTTCGCATTCACAATGCTATTTTGATATACTCTAATAAAATTAAGAAATGTGTGATATGGTGAAATAATTCCACGCGGGCGGGGTTCGAACCTGCGACCTTAGGTCAATGTACGACCTATGCTCTGTCAATGGAACTACCGCGTGTTCGAACCTCGGCATCGAAAATCTCCACCATATCCCATTTCCCTTATACGCATTAAAGTTATCGATTTTGTTAAAGGGTGCAAGTGCAAGGTATCTGCCAAATTTATTGCCTACATATTGTTGAAAGCTGCAGGTTGTATATCATAATATTGTTTATTGTTCAATGATTCAACAGTTTCAATGAACGCAAACTTTTATACTTAAACTCAAAATTACTTATCCCTATCTCTAAACTTCTGTCCCTTACTTTTCCACGTTCATACCGCTCATCATCATCATCATTTCGAGTAGGTGACACGGTCATACACACCCTGGTGTCAGAGTTGTTCAGGACCGCCTCTCGGCCTCTGACGTGGTTCCTTTAACGACTACCAGATAGCAGCCGCGACTAACGGCTTAACGTGCCTTCCAAGCACGGAATCATCTTAATTGTCAGACAATCAGGTGATTCAAGCCTGCAATGTCCTAACCAAACTGGAAACAACTAAACGAAGTATGCTTCCCGTGGGAATCGAACCACGACCCCCGGGTCAACAGGCAAACGCCCTTACCACTGGACCACGGAGACAGTTACCGCTGAATCTATTTAAATATAATTTGGTATGTAGGTACTTTGAGGCCCAGGGAACATAGGGTACTTTTCGTCTCGGAAAAGGTACTGTTTCCATGGAATCTTCATAGCGAAAGCTAGCTACCTAGGTATCTTAAGAATCGGCAACGCATCAGCACATTCTCTGGTGTTGCAGATGTCCATGGGCGACGGTGACCAGTTTCCATCGGGTGGCTCATCTGCTCATTTGCCGTCAATTATACATTAAAAAAAATAGCTAAAAATTCATGAAACTTACATTTTCTTTTAGGCTTTTTTATTTCTTCAGTAGTTTGGGCAGCAGAGTCAGTCGCAGCAAGAACTGAAACATATATATCTGTAAAAGAGAAACAAAATTTTATTACTATTATTTAGAAGGATGTATACTATTTATCCTTACAATATATATAATAAAAATATGTATTTTTTTATATCCTACTAATATTAAAAATGCGAATGTTTGTATAATGATGTTTATTGCTCAATCACTCCACAACGGCTGACCGGATTTTGACGAAATTTTGCTCACATTAACACATTGCTTAACTTTTTTTGGAAAAAAAAAATGGTTCCCACGGGATGAAAATTAACACGAGCGGAGCCGCGGGCGACAACTAGTCTCAACAACTTAACGCTAACGTTAGTCTGAGCAGATTTTGATGAAATTTAGCACATAGATTAACACATAATATACGATAAAAAGTACTATTCCTGCAGGCTCGATATTAACGTGGGAGGAGCAGCAGGCGAAAGCCAGTATTATACTTACTATAAAATAACAAGATTCAGAATGAGCAAAGAACAAGTAAATTTTTGTTTCCCCAAGGTAGTTTTTCCGAAAACTCTGGAAAATGTCATTAGAATTTTTGACTGAAATGGATAGAGGGACACGTAAAAAGAATAATAGAAAGAAAAAAAAAAATTTCGAATCTCTGTCTGTATGTATGATCACGATTATCTCCGAAAATACTGAACCGATTTACTTCAAACTTTCACCAATTGCTTTGTTTTAACTCAGCAAAACATTTAAAGTTTGTTCCGTCAAAATCGGTTCATTAAAAAAAAGTTATCGTCATTTGAATGAACTCAAGGCATGAGTTTGCCTGCAAATATGTAAAATAAAAAATAAATAATAAGTGATTAAATAATAAGTGACATAAGAAAATTACAAATATCTATGTAGGTAAAATGAACGATATTTTCCCCTGAAGGGGTAAAATAGCGGGGTAAAGTTCGTATGGAAATTTTCACATTTCTAGACCTAGAAGTATAAAAATAGGTATATAAGTTCTCGATGACAATTAAAAAAGATCTGTGAAGAAATGGATAAAATTCCCCCCTTAAATGGCAAAATGGGGGGGGGGGGGTAAAGTTTGTATGGAAATTGGAAAATTTCTCATTTCTGGACTATGAAGTATGAAAATAAATAGGTATGTAAATTCTCGATTACAATTACAAAACATATATGTGGGTGAAACGGACAAAATTTAGACCTAAAGGGGTTAAATGGGAGGGTAAAGTTTATATGGAAATTTTCTCATTTCTGGACTAAGAAGTATAAATAATATCCATACTTCCATACTAATAATAATATTATAAATGCGAAAGTAACTCTGCCTGTCGTCTTTTTACGCTTCAACCATTGAACTGATTTGGATGAAATTTGGTATGGAGGTAGTTTGAGGCCCGGGGATGGACATAGGGTATGTTTGATTCCAGGAAATTGTACTGTTCCCGAGGAGATCGACACTAACGCGGGCGGAGCCGCGGGCAATAGCTAGTTCACTTTAAATTTGCAGAATAGACGGGGACTGAATTAATTGCCTATTTTTTAAAAGGCTGGTTATGTATAATATAGTAAACAAAGGAAAATTACTTAATAAAACCGACCATTTGCGAACACACTCTAAGGGTTCCGTATAATATCAATATAATATATAACAACAACCACGCTTTTAGTATGTGGACTAAAATGTATAAGGAAGGACCTAGGAAGGACGCATGAAACCTTTTCCATGGGCTCCCTCTTGTAAGGTTAATCAAACATGAATCAAACTCTTTCTTGTATGGCTCAGAGTCCTTGTTCTGAGATGTATGGACCCTATTTTTCTTAATGACGGCTTTTCAAAGTGACATTTAAAGAATTATAACCAACTCTTTTTCCTGTGCGTTGATGCAAGTCATGTCTCAAATAAAGCCGTACTTTAAAAAGTCACGATATTTATTTTCACCCATGACGTTAACATTTGCTTTTTTTACCAACGCTATCTATTAAACTTACACATTTTGATTGTTTTGAAAAGTCCTGATTATCTTCGGTTGGACCTTATTACTTATTCGTAGGGTTGGACGTCTTATTAATAAGTGACGTTACACTTGGCAGAACCGTGATATATAATCTAAAGTTTAATATAAGATAAAGTTTCTTGTATGGGATCTCTTTATTTTTTTGTAATATTTTTTCAATAATTTTGTCTTTACAGCATTATGAGATACACACATATTCTGTGAAAATGTCAAATCTCTACCTATTACGGTTCATTAGATACAGTTCTGTGACAGATGAACGGACTTCGGAGGCTTAGTAATATGGTATCGTTTTTACCTGTTGGGTACGGAACCCTAAAACGGAATAAATTCATATTTAAATAGCCAAAAACAATAATAAAAGTGTGATCGGCGAGATATAGTCCTATACTTAATGTAATGATATCTCCTTTTTAAAGTCGGTAAAAAATTGAATGCTTGATTTTGCACGTGTTTTGTTTATAATGGATGAATCTGTTTTGTAACTGTTTCTTTATCACTTTTACCTCTGACACCACCGTGAGTTCTATGACGCCTCTTGCCAATTGAAATACAGGTTAATTCCCAGCTCGACGGTAAGCTGCAGATTGTGGAGCAAGCGGTTTTGTCAGGCCGTATCTTACTGTACAATGACTTAGTTGTAAGAAACATGTCAAAAAAAATTATTTTATACTAGCTTTCGCCTGCGGCTCCGCCCGCGTCAATGTCGATCCCTCGGGAATAGTACTTTTTCCCGGGATAAAAGGTAGTGTATGTCCTTCTCCGTACTCCAGAGAACTGCAAAATTTCATGATGATCGGTTCAGTAGCTAAGGCGTGAAAGCGTAACAAACAAACAAACTCACTTTCGCATTTATAATATTAGTTAGGATTAGGATAGGATATTAATTGGAATAAAAGAACTTAAAAATCTCTACTGATTTTTTTTTCACATTATAATCTGCAGATATCTTAGGTTATATAAAATGAACGCGGACAAAGTTGCGGGAAGGAGCTAGTGCTAGCTAATATCAATAACGTTTGTTTTGATGCTTTGAATTTATCGGATTATGGTCAATGAACGACTTAAATGAATTTGAATAAATCGACGGATCAATAGTCTGATGATGAGTACAAATAAACAGGTTTGGTCGAAATGTTGAATTTTCTTAAGGTATTTATGATAAACCGAACCGTTCGAGTCCAAGTGCATGTTACACGAAACAGGAAATTAGATTTAATGCATAGTAGATACATTTCATATTAGAATGGCGTGGCGAAACCCTGAAACTGCCAGCAACTGCCGGCAGCCGACTCTATATTGTTTATGCGAGTCAAATAAGAAATATATGTGCTGCTTAGAAAGATCGATTTCAAAGCTGAGATTCGTCCCTACTAGGGTGGGGTAGCCCTTTGGTGATGTTGTCTATACAGTTTGAGGGCACTCTGCTCTCGTCTCAAATGTCCGGTGAAGTAGCAAAAGGTTAATTGGATCTAGCTACAGGGTCAATTAAAAAAACCGGTCAAGTGCGACTCGGACTCGCGCACGAAGGGTTCCGTATCGTAACCTAGTTAAATTTATTAAAAATATGTTTATTATATGATGCAACAAAAAAATTATACTTTTCGCAAATTTTCCTTTATCTGTGCTATAAGAAGTTGCTTCATACCAAAATTTCAAGATTCTGAGTTCACGGGAAGTACCCTGTAGGTTTTGATTCCCTTGCGAATGTCGAAAAACACGAAAATTTGTGGCATAAACGGCTGTATCTTTTGATTACGTTGGCTTAGAAGTTTGATATATTCACAGCTTCAAGGGACAGTAGACCTGAGTATTTGATATGAATTTTAGCTTGTTACGTCAATGCGTTCCTGAGAAAAAGGATCTTGATAGACAGACGGACAACCGAGTGATCCTATAAGGGTTCCTTTTTTACCTTTTGAGGTACGGAACCCTATAAAACGGTCAAGTGCGAGTGGGACTCGCGCACGAAGGGTTCCGTACCTATAATAAGTTAAAAATTATTAAAAATAGTATTATATGGTGTAACTAAATATTTATACTTTTAGCAATTTTTCCTTTATCTGTGTTATACGACGTTGCTTCACACCAAATTTCAAGATTCTGAGTTTACGAGAAGTACCCTGTAGGTTTTGATTCCCTTGCATAACTTTTGATTGCGTTGGCTTAGAAGTTTGATATTTTCACAGCTTCAAGGACCAGCCGATTTATTACATAGTATTTGATATGACAGACCGACAGACAGACAGACGGACAACCGAGTGATCCTATAAGGGTTCCTTTTTACCTTATGAGGTACGGAACCTTAAAAACATGCTGACTCAACCCCACGCAGTGTATTTTATAGCTTAGAGGTTAGTAGCAGAGAGACGCATTTTTTTTTAATCTACTCGTATGTTGGTAGCATTGTTTTTATACGAATCTCGCGCACACGGACAATTGACAATTTTAATTGAGGATTTGGGGATGGGGAGAAGGATTTGGCCTACACTTTCCACGCTGGGACGGGTTGGAGAGTTAGCTTGTATTTCCTAAGTCACCTTCTACGACATCCACGGGGAGACTTGGAGTGATCCTATTCTATTCTGAGTAGTACGGTAGTAGGGTAAAAAGAATACTCAGAAACAATACCAGTCAAATTTCCATTTCAGTGGTTATCAGTGGCTACAAATTAATGACCGTAGGTCTCTTTCCGAGTATATAAATATATATGGCATGCGTTGCCTGGTTTTGATCTCCTTCAGCCAGCTCTACTTTACTATTAAATAAGTTTGTATTAATATAGATAAAATTCTGTCAAACTGAGTTAGGGCAATCACAAAGAATTGGCTAGTTCATCAGCAAAGTTTTGTTTCTTATCGGAAAAGTCGTCGATATTATGATTGTTTGGCAGATGAGCGTTGAGTCACGGCCTGGTTGTTCAGAGCGTGAGGAGGTGTTTATTCTTGGATTATAACCTTCATTAGTTTTGGTCAATACCAGTACTTCTGGACCTATAGGTTTTTACCACACCGTTTTGTAGTTTTGATCAGTTTGAGCAAACTAATTCATGAGCACAATTAATAAGGAACTTACCTGACATTTTCGTTACGAATTTGTAGATACATTAGCAACTGAGACAAAAATGTCCTCATATTATAGCTTATTTAACTCCATTTCAGAAAACAAAAAAAATATGAACTGTATTATTTTCCATTGAAATGTAATCTGGATGCAATAGTAAATAAATCAGATTTAAGATATATTGACACATTTGTCAACACAACATGTGTCATTTTTATACTCAGAGCCAGTACTTTATAATAAAAAGGTTTTTTCTCAAATAGTTTTTTCAACATCATCATCATCTACGAATAAGTAATATCATTCATACATCATTCATCACATCGCTTATACTCAGCAATGGCACGATAACAAAGATACTCCAAAATACTGTTATTTACTACCGATGTAACGCTTTAATTTTCTTTTTATTTCGTCTGTTTTAAGATTCGTAAGTCTTGTATGTGCAATATATCGCTATAAAATGACTTTCCATTATATCATCACAGAATAATTTATCTGAATCATTAAACTTTTATAATATCATGGCCAATCATATGAGCCCTGAACAATGTACGTGTAATGTGGTTATTGATCACATCAGATGGTAGAAATGTCAGTGAGTAAGATGAGGCCGGTGCGATGGAAGCAAATGTCAAGCGATTCAGATCTGGAGCAACCTTGAGCGGTGACCACGCCAATATAATATAGCTTTAAATGTCAATAGAGTTTAAAGGATTACGTTAATTTTAAACTGATTTATCATATTTGTATTGTACGCACAGGTCCGGCATTACTTCCTGAGCAAACTCTTGCTGTTAAAGATGAAGCGAGACGGGTGTGAAAGGTGCCCTTCATTCATTCATTTCGTGTAGGTATCACGGTCAATCGACTATGCACACCTTGGTGTCAGAGTAAACTCTGACACCAGGGTGTGCATGGTCGATTGACCGTGACACCTACTCGAAATGATGATGATGGTGTCAGAGTTCTTCGGAACTGCCTCTCGGCCTCTGACGTGGTTCCTTTAAGGACTACCGGATGGCAGCTGGGGCCAACGGCTTAACGTGCCTTCCGAAGCACGGAATCATCTTTATTATCAGATAATCAGGTAACTCAAGCCTGTAATGTCCTAACCAAACTGGAAACAACTAAACAAAGTATGCTTCCTGTGGGAATCGAACCCACAACCCCCGGGTCTACAGGCAAACGCCTTAACCACTGGCCCAAGGAGCCCTATGGCTAGGCGTTGCGTTTTTCAAGGCTTAGGGCTCAGTTAGTTAGGTTAGTTTTGGTAAATGTTATGTCTTATTGTACTGTGGAATGCGTCGAAATTTGTAGGTTGAAATATAATAGTATAGGTCGTAGATATAATAAATGTTTATGTTAAAAATCGTAAGGATGATCACCGCACCGCTGGCCATGAGTGGCAACATTTGGTTCCCGGCAGAAGCTCACGCTACGCCTAAGCTATCGTGTTGCACACGGGCGTACAAATAAGCGGCATACCTGTGCGGATGACTAAGATTTTTTCCTCTTTTGTTTTTATCATATTAGTTTTTTATTTAATCGTATGGCGCGTAAACATAAACATTTTACAGTAATTAACATAAAAAGGATGAAAATAAATAAAAACTAAAAAGCTACTAAGGATTCCGATACTAAAAACATATGCCAGGTGCTGCCACGAAAATATGCGGGTACGAGAGCAAGGGGCAGCGTTGGATAATCTGCTCCATGCTCGGGCCACTTCACCATATTCGCAGGGACGAGAATCCTGCCATATCTACATATAGGATATATAAATAAAAACTTATTTTTTGTAGTCACGCCATAACTGAACAACGCAACTGTATCGATTTTATATATTTTTATTAAGGGTGATTGCGAACACCTAAGAAATAACCAAAATAAAACGAAAACTATTTAAGTCATCAAAGCTTTTTATTAATCAGTATTTAGTTTAAATAATTAACCTTATCTTTAAATAATCAAGTTATAAAAAAAAGCAAAACGTCTGATGGCCGGCGTCCCACTGCTGGGTAATACCCTCCTTTTTGGTTTTCCACCTAGTTCTATCCATTGTTATGTCTAGCCGTCCCTCATTAAAAGCAAAACTTCTCCATCTCGTTTTTGGCTTCCCTCTTGAACGCTTTCCGTCAGTACGTCATGGGTACCTAACCCATGACGTTATCAGACATAATAATAAATAAATAATAATATGAACGAATTCGAATGAATAAAGAAAAGAAATCAAAGTCGCAGCACATTGGACCAAATCTTTCTCCTCAAACAACTCATGGAGAAGAAATGGGAGTATGCTCAAAGCATCCATGCACCCTTTGTGGATTTTACCAAGGGCTACGATAGTGTGGAAAGGAATGCACTTTATGCAATTTTAAAATCTTTTAAGACCCCATCAAAACTAGTTAGGATGGTTGAGGTGGCCACAAGGTGGCCTTAACAGCAGAATTTGAGGTGGTGACGGGGCTTAAACAAGGAGACGAGCTGCCCCCGATGCTGTTTAACATAGTACTCGAACATGTCATTAGAAAGGTCCTAGAGGTTGACGGCGGAAACCTAAACGTGAAAGAGACCATATACAAAGGTATCAGCAAGTTCAAATACCTAAGCTTCACAATAACGGACACAAACCAAAGACAGGAGGAAATGAAAATACAAATCCACAACGCCCTTAGATGTACAGCGGTACTCCACAAAGATTTGGTGTCCAAGCTATGACGCAGGAAAGTCAAGATCCGGGGGTACAAAACGGTTATTAGACCAATCTTGATGAACGGCAGTGAAGCATGGACACTAACTTTGAAGGAAGAACAAAAGCTGTTAATAGTGGAAAGGAAAATCCTTCGTAATATCCTAGGACCAACACAAAGGGAGTTGGAGAGCCCGGAAGAACCAGGAAATCGAAGACCTAGTGTCCGAGCCAAACATCATTGGTGACATAAAATCAGCTCGTCTTCGGTGGTTCGAACACGTAGAGAGAATGGGAGAGGATCGAGCCGTAAAGAGAGCATACTCGGGTAGGCCGGATGGTCGTCGACCGCGGCCGTCCTAGGTATCGCTGGTGTGATGAGATCATAAAAGACCTTATTGCCTTCCTTAATTTTTCGTGAAATTATTTCAAGATAATAGTTATGATTATTGTGCTATTTTGGATTAAAACAAATCCATCAAACCAATGATCATACAAATCTTTGTGATTTCCTAAAGTCTATCCGCCCAAATGGTTTGCAGTACACCCACAAGAGATTTAGGAAAGTAAATGAAAATAATTAATTCGGAAAATATTTTAAAATAATATAAAAAAAATAGAAATTAAACAAATTGCTAAGAACCGCCTTCATCTTCTCAAGGACGAAAAACATTTTTAATCGTGTACTTTATTAGCTGCGTTAAAAAATTAAACAGCTGTTCTGCGCGACGCATCAACGTGTACTGCGTCTGCGTGCCGAGTCTTTGAAGCTGCCGATAGCGCCGTTGGCGGGTGCCGATACTTCTTTTGTGGGCTGCCGGCGTCGAGCATACAAACCATTTGGCTGGACAAAGTATGGTATTTTATTTATCAGGACTCTTTTTTTATTTTAAACTTGGAATCAAGTATATTCCGAGTTAAAAATATTGGCAGGGGGTACAGAATCAACCTGTGTATTATAGATATGTAATGTAACACAAATAAAAATTGGCCAAGTGTGAGTCGCATTAGTAGTATTAAGGGTTCCGTACCACCGTTCAATATTGAACAACAATAACTAGGTATGTATGAGGACTCTGATGTATGAGTGCGCTTAAAACTTCTTTTTTTGAAGTTAACCAAACTATTTCAAGAAAAATCGTCAAAAGAACACGTTTCTCGTATGGGACTGCCTCTTAATTAGTAATTTTATTTTGTTTTTATTATTTATTGTTATAGCGGCAATAGATAAAATACATTCTGTTCAAAAAACAAGTGTCTTTGTCCATTCAATAGATACCGGCCTGTGACACACGGATGAACTAACATTGGAGGCATAGTAACTGGGTCCCGTTTTTACTCTTTGGGTACATACCCTGAAAAGGAATAAATTGATGTCTAATTTTGACATTCTTTGAGTACGGAACTCAGAACAAGGACTAAAATCCTTGTTCTGAGGTACGGAACAGAACGGAATCTTAAAATGCCAGGAATGTTTACTTACAAAAACAAGGTACCGGTATCGATGCGAGACATACCTGATAATTAATTGACCAGTTTATGGTCGTAATTATTAAAACTGCATTTTTGTTCAGTGTTTACTAAAGTTCAAACCGGCCAAAACAGTGAATTGGACACGCACACGAGTATTCCCGACTACGCCGGACAAGATTTGGTTTTATTATTGAAGTCAGATGAACATAAGAATCTAATTATGTGTAAGTACATATGGTGATAAATTACCTTAAAAGAAGACCAAACCAAAAAATAATAATTATAAACGATGCTTTGACAAGAGTTCTTGGCGGGAATTTCGACGGACTACACGGTTTTTGTTTTGCAAATTGCTTCTAGTGGACTTTATAATGTGAAATCGGTGTAATTTGGTGTTATAAATGTCCATGTTTATGAACAATGTGTGAAATAACTAAAATGAAGTGTTATGGTGCGGCTGTAGTGAGATTTGCATAGCGGGCTGGTGGTCGCTCGCCTTACTGCTACTGCGTCTATGATCAAACCAGTGGATTCGTGGGAATTGTAGCCAGGGGCTCCATTGAATCACCGAAATGAATTACACCACCATTTCGTTGATAACACGTAGAAAATATCAAGGGCTAAAAGGCACAGAAAGTCAAATGCCGTAAAACAAATATGAAAAAAAAAAGATGCTTTGACAACTTATAGACAATCTGTGCAACTGACAGGTACATTACGCGGAAAATTTTAAAAAAAAAACGTCAGTGTTGCCAATATATTTTTTTTTAGTAATTTCGGTATATTTCGGTATTACTTTTTTCATTATATAAATTAAAAGAACTGCTGATTAAATCACGTTTCTTCATATGAAATACGGTAATAGCAATAAAGTTATACCAAAGATACTACTATGGTCAGGGGTGTTATCCTCAACTGCCTGACCGGTTGTTGCAGGTATGATGTCGGGTACCACGCGCCCGGCCTTCCGAGCTGCTACTCGCTTTTCCTCATTCATCCGAGTGAGTAGTATCCCACCCAATACCTTTAATTCCCTTCCTTCCCCAGCTTCAAAATGCTTGCGATGGTCAGTAGCGTCGAAAGCACAAGAATCCAAAGAACTGCGCTCGCAACCCACCTGTTATGCGTGGTGAGTATAGAAATATTCTCCCATAGAACGAGAATCCTTGGGAGAGGGCTTTCTTCTAAAGGCTGGAATAATGATGATGACTTCGTAAATTACTTTCCATTATATAAATTAGAAGAACCGCTGATTAGATCAATCTTTCTCTTAATTTGTAATACAGTAATGCCAATAAAGTTATACCAAAAATACTACAAGTCTTAGCCCTTTATAACACTTTGACGGATACTAAACGAGTCACAATAAAAGTTTTATTGTTATGTATGCTGTAGTGGTTCACCGTCCAGGAATAAGTTAAATACAGTTTAAAAATATCACCACATTTCTTTCTTGTGGGAAAATTCCCGCGCTATAAATCGAACCAGGGCCTCGCGTGGATCAAAATGGCTGTTAGATACCTGAATAGGCTAGTAGTGTCCTTTAATTATATTTAAATTAGTCCGTCAGTTAGATAATCAAAAAATATTGGACACGTATTTTTTCATTTGTCAATTAAACAATAAATGATAAAAATCTTATATATTTAAAAAAAAATGGTTACTTCTATGATAAAGATAAAGCGCGACAGAGTTCATGAGTGGGGGCTTATGACGTCATAGTTTGCAAAAGTGAAACAAACTTTGACATCACACGGAATTTAAAGGGCTATATCTTTTCTATAATTTGATGTTCAGTTGGTTAAAGAAAAATATGTGTCCATTATTTTTTGATTATTAGCATTTAAATAGTGCAGTGGTCATACTTACAATACAACTGAACGCTGACAGATTACGAGACGTATACAGTGACTTTCTTTGGTCGTGGGCGGGTCTCCATGTGGTATATAAGAGTCGTCAAATGAATCTCAGCGTTTATAACAGAGATATCGGTCCCCAGTACCTCAGCGATGAAGGTACGACGCCTCGGTGGCTATTAGACGAACTGGTTTAGTTCTGTGTGTCTGTGTGTGATCCGCGTCGCATCATTGTTGATTTTGAGAGTTACAACCAGTTTTTGTGTTAATTTGTGTTTTATTGATATACCGTGGATTTAAAAATAACAGATTTAATTGTGTTTTTTACAACGAATCAATCACAACATTTGTGTATCTTATTCGAAAGCTCTGTGCTTTAAATAACTTACCGAAACACTGAGTCCAGTAAAATAGTATAAACTTGTATGTGATTGAAGTAGACAGACCAAATACCAGGGTAAATTTACTCTCAACATGCCCTCGAAGGGGCGACTTACTACGTCCATATGAAACCCTTTTAAATTAAAATTTGATTTTCCTGAGATCGTATTCAGCCGGCCAATGTGTACGATAACGTAGTTTTTTTTATTCCTTTTATTAGTCCCATTCTATAAGATTTTTTTATTGACGTGCTAAGTCGCCGCTTCACCGTTGCATTTTTGGGGTAAACATACACTTGGTATACCTACTTCAAGTATTTACTCTTAAGATCACGTGGAATATAAAAGTGAAAAGAAAGATTTAGAAACTGTGCTTTAAGGATATGCAAATATATTTAAAATTGGCATATGCTACGCAGGTGCTGGTAATACTTTTATATTGGGCGGTAGCAGCTAGAGCCGGGAGCGTAAGCACAGCTTGGCCTGGCGGGAAAAAGTCTTCACGTCAACTGTTGGCAACTATTGTACCCGCGCACACAAAGACGACCGCCTATTCAACGACACAATATATTAATGCTGTAAGTTTTTCTTACATTATTAAGCCGTAGGATGTTTTTTATGTTTCTTTAAAAACAAAACTGATGTTAAGGTAATTTTTAAGGAAAGTAAAGATCAAAATGAAACTTAAATTCATCCACTATTTGACCTAATCTACCAACACTCCCTGGACATACTTTATAGAGAATTTCCACATTCTTTTTAACTTTCATGCTTGATTTATTTATTTTCATTGCCAATTTAATGGAATAATATCCATCGTAACGAGACGTGGTCGTAACGAGACCGAATCTCGTTACGGCACTGACCTCCATATTGCAAGTGTACGAAATCGATTGAAACGTCAACGGAAATAAACAAATCACGTCATAATATAAAATGAGTCTTATTAAACCATTACCCGACCAAAACAAATTGACAATGACAGTAGACCAAACGTCAAAGTGAGGTGTCGATTTATTTTGGTCGGATTAGGCTGGTACTAAAGTTATTCCACGTTTTATAATAAGACGGATAGAGGTTCCTGCTAAGTAATTCCTCTTTTTTCCAATTACTTAATTGACCTTAAGATCAGTATTCTTGCTGGTCAGGTCTTATTTTCATCAAATAGGTACAACTTGTAACAAAATGGGGTGAATAAATACACATACTTTTTTTTTCCATAGAAAGTCGATCAGGTGATTGTTCATTTTGTATGGGAGGTTGAAATGTATTCTTCGCATTTCTAGGTCTCTCAACGAATTTACATTTGAGATGCAGCTGATAGAGATGCTTACTAGCTTCTTTTTTTAACATTTTTCGTCATTTGACACCTTTAGTATTCAAATAGCTGAGTTTTTTTTAAAGATCTTTGTTGATTACAGAATCTTCACACTTCAGTAGATGATTAATCTGCGTTGTGTTTCAAAATCATAGGTAAATCGCGGTTCTTATGTATCATCTCTCCCATTTTGTTTATTACACGTTGTATAGCCAAAGACCTAATCTTGATTTAAATAAAAATATTCGTGAAAGCGATTAAAAAATTGAAAATACTTGCAACAGAACGTCCTTCCGTTTGTCTGCTCCAATTATATACTGTCGCGTATAAGCTATGTCCCTAGCCTGTTTTGATATCCTCCATGGCGTAGAATAAATACGCCAGAATGCTAAATAAGACGTATTAAATAATTATATAGGGACAAATCGCATAGATTGCTAGCCTAGCCCCACAGTAAGTTGTGAACTTGAGTCGTGGGATACTAATTCAACGATACTATAATAAATAACCACAATACAAGTATCGCCGCCACTTGTGTCTAGTGAGCCATCCTATTACAATTACTGCCTTTGCTACCCTACATATTATTTGGTTAAGTACGAATGATGACAATTTTGTAAACAAATTTATTTATTAAGAAAGAAAATTACTTACATGAGAACTTGGAAACTAGTCCAAGTTCTCATGTAAGTAATTTTTTCATATGAGAATAAAGATTTCTTTAACCCGATACTATAGTTTATAATAAATACGTAAATAGATAAACATCCATTTGGATTGGATTCGATTCTTAGTACGAGTAGCAAATACTTGTACGTAATTCATTTTCGTTGTTAGCGGTACTAGGGCTACTGAAGGAGCATTGGCAGAAAGATATTGATATCCAAATGAAAGCTAGATCATAAATCATAATCATAAATCATTGATTCCTTGGAAGATAGCATGGTTACAAAGGATGCCGGAGCCCTGTGCTAAGTTGTGTTACAGGTCCACTCTTTAAATATGTTACAGAGATACTCGTAGCTAGCTTATAAACTTTAACACATTTAAATATAAGAGAAAAAAAATCCACTAGATAATGTACTGTCACTTAAATGAAAATAATACTTACACAATAGAGTTGTTCCCAGCATATTTATAAATTACTAGCTTTCGCCCGCGGCTCCGCCCGCGTCAATGTCGATCCCTCGGTAATAGTACTTTTTCCCGGGATAAAAGGTAGCCTATGCCCTACTCCATACTCCAGAGAACTTGTATGTAAAATTTCATGATGATCGGTTCAGTAGTTACGGCGTGAAAGCGTAACAAGCAAGCAAACAAACATACAAACAAATAAACAAACTTTCGCATTTATAATATTAGTTAGGATAAAGACTTGAATAATATTAAAAATATTTTAGTAGAGTTGACAACCAACATCATTTCCCAAGTTCGAGGACTTGAGAAATTAATAAAGCGCCTATTAAACCATCCTGAATTTAGGATCCGATGGGAGGGACGCCGCTATACGTTAGACACGATACGAGATATCTCCAATCGTATCGCACGTATAGCGGCGTCCCTCATAACGGATCCTAAATTCAGGATGGTTTAATAGGTGCTTAATAAAGAATACAGTGTTTAAAAATAGACAGTTTAAGAAAGTATTAGTACTGGTACCGTAAATGGCAGAATGTACACATTTTACACTTTACCCCAAAGAAGGAGTTGTGTAAGGGATGCAAGTATGTATGTAAGTCCATACCTCATAAACTCGTAAATGTCTGAACAGATTTGTATTTGGATGTCGTTGGAGTTTTTACATCATCCCAAGTAGACTAGCTTTAAAGCTTTCGGCTCGGCATTATTGTATTTATTTTGTTTGTTACTATTTGTTTTTCCTTTGCAGATACCCCTACAAACACTGCCGGAGTATGCTCCTCAATTAGCGTACCATCCACAATTCAGCCACTTTAGTTCATTCCAAGCAGCGTACTACCCAGTAGCTGGTGGACCAGTTTTTCCCGAAGGAGGCACTTTATTTGCTGATGGCTCATATTATCCATCTGAAGTATCGCTCATCCCCTCCGGAGGCCAAATTGTCCCCGGTGGTGGTTTGTATTATCCAGGAAGTATTTTTTATCCGTCTGCTCCTGCTGCACCTATAGCAACCACACCAGAGCGACCATTGGCAGATGTACCCAGTTTTCCCTCTCGACCAACAGGAGACGCTGATAGCACAGTTGTCGATTCAGCAGAGTTTCCTCCCGACAAGCAGCAATCAGAGCAAGCCCCAAGCACAAATCCACAGTCTCCGCCCCAGGACTCTGACTCTCCACCAACTGAGCAACCCCAACACGATAATAATGGATCGCAAGCACCGCAAACGCCTGGGCAGCTACCTTTTTACCCTCAAATTCCCCAAAGTCCTCAACATCCTCCAATACCCCAGTATCCTCAAGCACCCCAGTTTCCGCAAAACCCTCAATATCCACAAGCTCCTCAATTTCCCCAAAACCCCCCTGAATACCCACAAGCACCGCAGCAATTTCCACAGGGTACCTACCCAGGTTTCCCACAAAGTCCCTACCCAGGTTTCCCACAATATCCTTCGCAATTATTCCCACAGTCACCTTCACCCTCCCCACCTTCTAGCTTCCCGTCCGCTGATAACAGTGACAAGGGGGCCGATGACGAGGATACGATATCTATAGACGCCGCGTAACATTTCTCTATTTTAAATCTAATAATAATAAGTTCCTCAAGTAAAATACTAGATCTTTAAAACGATAATTAATTTTCTACCACCTAATAAAGTTATGTTAGAGACAAATGCGAGAAGCATTGTGATACAGGAAAAAACGTAAAGGAGTCCACCGATAAAAAAGAAGAAAATAATTTTTTTTATTATGTATCTAAACTGAAGTATTCCATTCAGATTTTGAATAATATCGTCAATAGGCTAGTTTCTGGGGTCAAAATAATAATATTAAAATTTGTCCGTCAGTTAGAAAATCAAAAATATTGGACATGTATTAGGGTTCCGTACCCAAAGGGTAAAAACGGGACCCTATTAATTTCGCTCCTCTGTCCGTCTGTCTGTCTGTCCGTCTGTCGTCAGGCTGTATCATATGAACCGTTATAGCTAGACGGTTGAAATTTTTACAGATAATGTATTTCTGTTGCCGCTATAACAATAAATACTAAAAAATAGTACAAAATAATTATTTAAGGGGGCTCCCATACAACAAACGTGTTTTTTTTGCCGTTTTTATAGATAACGGTACGGATCCCTTCGTGCGCGAGTCCGACTCGCACTTGGCCCGTTTTTTTTATTATCTAAGTGACGGACTAATATTTTTTTAAGGACACTACTATTACTCATAATTTCAATTACCATCATCATAATTTCGAGTAGGTGTCACGGTCAATCGACCATGCCCACCCTAGTGTCAGAGTTCTTCGGAACCGCCTCTCGGCCTCTGACCTGGTTCCTTTAACGACTACCAGATGGCAGCCGGGACCACCGGCTTAACGTGTCTTCCGAAGCACGATTACCAGTACAATTACCATGAATATTGTAAATAATGTCTTAGTAAGTATTATAATAAGATATGAGAAGGAAAATATATTTACTTATTAAAACTTATCAGGCTCGTATGTTTGATTTGTAAAAAAATAAATAAAAAGCAAAAAAAAAACATTTAAAAAAAAGCTTTTATTTAACGCTCGAAAATAAGAAAATAAATATTGCCTTTAAAATTTTAACTATCAACTTATAACCTCATTATAAGCAATTTATATGAACAATAAAGCTTGTCGCGAGTTTGATTACCTATCAGTATTTAGTTAAATTTGTACTAGTTTATTTTTAAATCTCGCGACTAGCTTTTATGATCATATAAATTGTATATAATGAGGTTATAAATTAATAGGTAATATTTTAGTAAAAAAATATTTTCTTCTTTTTGAGCGTTTAAATAAAAGTTTTTTTAAATGTTTTTTTTTTTTGCTTTTTATTTATTTTTAATTTTTTAGTTATCAGAGTTTGTCCAGGTGCCCTGAGGTGTTACGTTCACGACATCATATTACACCCCAATGCCACTCAGTCGTCGGCACGGCCTTACCTTGACTTGGGTGTTTGGGAGAATGAGCCGAGAATGCGTCGAGTTACTCTCAACAAGCCCTTTCATTTGATATCCATTCTGTAGAAATGCTTTAAAAATAACAATTCCGCCATCTTGGGTGGTCCGCCATATTGGATTTAGAATGACGCTACATTATTTTTCGAGTTAGGTACTCTCAACCATCACTTTCATTTTATACCCATATTGTAGAAGTGCATTAAAAATAACTACTTCGCCATCTTGGATGGTTCGCCATATTGGATTTAGAATGACACTACATCATTTTTCGAGTTCATAATCATAATCATTTATTTTTGTCATTCACAGGTACAATGGGTGTTAGGTACATAAATTCAAGTAACACTGTGTTGCGCCGTTACACATACAAAGTCATAAATTATTTCGTAGTACAAAAATGTCTATTCAAATTTACTTTTAATTTAAATAAATGTCTATGCGATACAACATTAATAAAATAATGGAAAAATTGATATTATATTAAAGTGTTAACATGACTCAGGCTAGTTTCCTAAAAAAATATAATTAGTCCGTCAGTTAGATATTCAAAAAATAGTGGACCTGTATTTTTTCTTTTGTCGAATAAACAAAAAATGATAAAGATATAGCCTTTTGAAGTTCCGTGTAACTTATAGTTTGCTACAATTTTTAGCAAACTTTGACGTCACGAGCCCCCACTCCTGATCTTTGATGCGCTTTATCTTTATTATTTATTGTTTAATTGACAAAATAAAAAATACGTGTCCATTATTTTTTGATTGTCTTAACTGACGGACTTTATGTTTTGTTATTATTACAGCCCAGGAAACTAGCCTATTTAGCTAATAATACAAAAAAAGTAAATGTCGTGGTAAGTTATACAAACATCCAATTTATTTTATAATTGTTTTATTTTTATCACACAAGTATTTATCTGTGGAATCATAGTTTTAAAGGCTCACTACTTAGTCTTCCATGCTGGTCTGGGAGTTAAGATATAACGTAGAATGTACCAGCTGTTTCTCTTCCCACGCAGATCGTAAAAGCCGATCGAAGGAATGGGTAAAATCTGAGGAATCATGTTGATAGGCGATGTGACTCATCACTATTTTGATTTCGTTTTCTACCTAATGCCCACCAACATGCTAAACGAGGCCTTCAGGTCATATAGACCTAGGCTCTGTCTACCCCGCAAGTAATGTATGTATTAAACACCTAAATCTTTTTAATTACAAAGTTTAAACGATCAAATAGATTGTAAGGACAAATTAAAACTGTATTTGTGCATAAACACAACAGATATACTATGAGTAATAAAAGAGTTACTGTCATTACATCCAAACTAAATTGACAACTTGCGACGAACCTGAAGTGGTGGTTTTTATTTATTCAATCGAATGTACCTTAAATGTGAATATTTACAGTAATTTTAATTTTTTTTAATCCATTTAATTTTTTGATGAATTTTTGAAAAATATTCCATATGTAGGATTTATTAGCAATATTTTCATGCTTAATCACATGACAATGTCAATGACCTCGAAATTTGGAACTGTACATGGACTGTTTTTTTTGTGTTACTGCTTAGCTTCTATTGTTGTAAAATGTTTTTTTTTTATTTTATTAATAAATACACACCTCTACTATTTGCCATAATGAGGGTTTCCTGAAATATCGCTAACCAGGCAGCACTAAGAGGTTCAGTTCAGACAACTGTCAAAAGTCTCACATACAGTCTCCACACATATGGCCTCCGGCTTCAGTAGCAGCAACCGCTGCTGTTCATTTCTGTGCATGCTGCCAGTGTTCATCGATTTATAAGACGTTATTATATCACGTCAAAAATGCAGTGTAAAGTACACATTAGAGTTCAAAGTGCCTTATGTGTATGTGAAACTAACAACCATCAAATGCCAGAGCAAGAAGATTTTAATGGAAAATTGATCGAATTTGAACAGTAAAATGAAATAAAAACAGTATAAATTCGAATAAAAGTTTTTATTTCCCTTCCATCTGGTTTGCTTTCTATATGAAAAATATTCCCTAACTCTTTTTATTTGGCAATTCATAAGATTTGGCTGTCAACGTCAGCGTCATCATTATTTGACAGATTGACAATGACATTGTCATGTGATTAAGCATGGGAATATTGCTTTATAAATTCAACATTTGGGTTTTTTTTTCAAAAATTAAAATATATAATTAAAACTGGTTTGAAATGATTGAAAAATATCTGGATGTATTTATATTTAAGGCTCTTTCGATTACATAAATAAAAACTATCACTCCCGGTTTATCGCAAGTTGTCAATTGTCACGGCATGGTCATTTACACACCACTGCAAGAGATCAAAAAATGTATTTCAGCTTAAATACGGTCTACGGGTTTTCTAGCTAGTCGGTAGTCATGTTCGATACGTACACTGCAAGGATTCATCAAGACAATTTATTTAAACTTAACGGTGGGTCTACTACACGGAGTACATACAGAGAGGAGTTGCCCTAAGGAATATTTTCTATGAAACCATGCGTGGCACTTACAGGGGGTGAGGGGAGTATTATCTGTCTCACTCTACTTGCTCTGTCTCACTCCCTCCTTTATATCCATCTAGCGGCGAATAGCCCAACTACTTAATAAGTTCGATGTTGATCTTTCTTTTTAGTTTATCTATCCGTCACTAGATGTCCCTAACACCTACTGACATCTAGTGTCAGATAGCTGAGTAATTAGGGTTGCCAACCAGACTGTTAAAAACAGTATAATACTGTTTTTGCTAGTTAATGCTTTTTACTGTTCTATTATAAGAGAGTTTGCAAAACACTGTTTTCACGACTGCTGGTAAAACTATGGTTAGAAACATATAAATTTAAAATTTTCCAATAACATAATATTGTTGTATATAGTATAGTTCTGTACCTGTTCAAAGCAATCGTTTATTTGGAGACTACATCTTCACAGCCACAAAAACAAAGAATCAATATGTTTTATGTAAATTATTTCCTTTCTGTTTTTTGTCATAGATAATTAATCAAATTCCATAATAAAACCATAGTGTCAGTGACCATATCATGTAAAAGAGTAGTCAAAATCCAGGCAGCATACGAGTTGACGCACGGGCCACCCAAAACTTTGCCATACTAGAGGTGACTTGAGCTAGTAGTAGTACTAGCCTGCCTTCGACGCCGCCACAAGTTTGTATATTTTTTTGACCCACATGCTCGACCCACATGTCAAAAAATATACAAACTGGTGGATTGATCTTTTGTTGATCGTTGATCTTATCAAGAAATTACATCGATCGCATGACATTTTTCCATCATTAATAATAAAGGACATAGGGAGATATTGGTTCCAATAGTAAAAATCAAATACTATTATGCTTCGATCATATATTTCTTGAAGTATTATGATTTAATAATCATAGCATGGAGTGTAAATAAGCTTAAGAATAGCCATTAATTTTTTTCTTACCATGAAAAATCTACATTAACAGACATAATCTCAATAAATTGAAAAAGTATCACGTAACGCCAAAGTGCAATATTCGATTTGTATGAATGTCAAAAAATGATACAACATGTACAAAAGTTTTATTTACAACTAACTTAACTAACAAGCGGGATCAGAAAAGGAATGGGATGTACAGATCAGCCGGCCTATTTGCTAACTCGGTGTACAACGTTTTGATAGACACTTCAAAATGCATTGCGGCTTTCGTATGATATTGTTAATTTTTATATAAGATGTATTTGATGTGACCATCAAAATGTATTTTGAAGTGACCATCAAAACGTTGTACACTAAGTTAGCAAATAGACTGGCAGGTCTTATCCATGTCTTTCTGGTGGCCAAAAATTTTTCATTTTGGAGTAATTTTTGGCCAAAGGTCAAAAACTGTACTGCGTATTCGTAGATTTGGAAAAAACCTATGAAAGAATTGTGGTCGATGCTGTCTGCATATGGGGTGAGCACTCACTGAAAGTAGATTTCTTTGATGAAAAATGCTCTCTGGGTGCTCAGAAACATCATTATTCCCTCATCTTCCATGAAACTTTTTATAAAATTTCAAAATCCAATCGTAGTTTTATCAGCGGTTGAGAAAACAGTATTTTGTATACTGTCTTTTAATAAAACAGTAAAAAGTAATAACTGTGACCATCAAAATGTATTTTGAAGTGACCATCAAAACGTTGTACACTAAGTTAGCAAATAGACTGGCAGGTCTTATCCATGTCTTTTTCATTTTGGAGAAATTTTTGGCCAAAGGTCAAAAACTGTACTGCGTATTCGTAGATTTGGAAAAAACCTATGAAAGAATTGTGGTCGATGCTGTCTGCATATGGGGTGAGCACTCACTGAAAGTAGGTTTCTTTGATGAAAAATGCTCTCTGGGTGCTCAGAAACATCATTATTCCCTCATCTTCCATGTAACTTTTCAAAATCCAATCGTAGTTTTATCAGCGGTTGAGAAAACAGTATTTTGTATACTGTCTTTTAATAAAACAGTAAAAAGTAATAACTAGCGAAAACTAGGTGGTTGCCAACCCTAGACATTTTGTCATGTATGGCTATTATTCGTGAACGTCAAGATGACGGGACCCCGCCCGGTTTTGTGAATATGATGTAACTATGATGTAGTACCATTACGTACGTAGTAATATTAGTGCTATTTTATACTTACATACGTGCTATAATAAAATTGTACACTCAAATGATTTCCAGATATTCAACAAAGAAAGTGGTCCCGCTACCCGCTATTATAATATCAAAATAGCGGGACCACAATTCAGTTCTTAAAAAACACTTCAATAGTAAAAATAAAAAATATTTTTAATGGTTTTTCTGGGGAAATTCTACAGATAAAAAATTGGTTTTTAAAATGCAAAAACGGTGTATCCGCTCTATGTTTGGCCTACAAAGCACTGATAGCTGTCAATGTTATTTTAAACAATATAAAATACTAACACTGCCATCACTGTATATATTTGAGATAGCTGTATTTGTTCAAAATAATCCCCATTTATTCAAACGTATATCGGATGTGTGTGCAAGAAACAGAAGAAAGAAGAAGTCTATCGCCAGACTTTGTCTACATCAATCAAAACAGCTCTGTTCCGAAAATTTATAATAAAATCCCTAAGGAATATAAAACATTAAATATAAATTTATTTAAGAAAAAACTGAAATCATTCCTAAACCAGAAGTTTTACTATGATATTAGTGCGTTTTTTAATGATTAAATTTAGTGTTTTTTTATCTCTCTATTTATATATTTTTTGTGCTTATTGTACATATATTGACTTATTTTGTAATTTAATATTATTTATTGTTTATTTTATGTGGTACTAACAAGAGCTCATCTGATTCAATATTTGTACACCCTAACGGTAAGCATGTTGATTCCTACTTTTATATTATTTAACACATTGTAACACATGTTTGACAAATAAATAAATAAACGAATAAGCTCCTGAGGAAAAAGTGAATTTCAAAGCCAAGTAGCATTATACTGCTCTTACAATTTGCTTAGGCGTTTGTTTGACAGTTTTATTATGGAGGTTATTCTACACTGAATTTGTTTTAATTTACCTTTGCCTAAAAATTAAGTGCAAAACCAAAATGTTAAAACATACATACATATTATCACGTCTATTTCCCTTACGGGGTAGAGAGAGCCTAACCTCCATAATAAAACTGTCTCCATAATAAAATTTTATTATGTAAGTATAAAATAGCACTAATATGGTACTACATCCTAATCACATCATATTCGCAAAACCGGGCGGAGTCCCGTCATCTTGACGTTCACTATTATTCAACGTTGACGACAGGTGGCGCATTGCTGAAAAGAGAATTATGAAACAACATAAACATAATCTTTTTGTCAAGGTAAAAGTCTTTAGGTATAAATTTAGAACAAATTTCAGTACTTATGGTTATTATTTATTACGATAATTAGCTTTAATATATTTTTATAGTTCATAGGTCCCATTACGCAAAGTGGTGCCATCTAACGATGAGTAGCACGGAACGTCGCCAAAAGATTTTTCTAGAATAATTTAAGTAAATTACGAATAAATATACTTACAAATGAAATGTGATTCCTTCCATAGCATCTGAACGTTTATCTGAGTAGTTCGTAAAAAACAAGATAAGTCCGAAAATCTCACTGTGTGCACAGAACTAACCACGTACGAACATTGACAGCTACAACAGCAGACTAATAGGCCACGTCTACTCTCGATGTTAACGTGATGACGTCAGGACCTAGTTGGAATCACAGTGCACAGTAGCTAACGCCGTCTCCACTCTGTATGTACTCCGTGGTCTACTACTATGAGCCGTCGTAAAGTTCCTGTCATCATGTACCAGGTATACCATCAGGTCGTGTACATCACGCAGACAACAAGGGCTCAACAACACAACACGAGAGATCTACGTAATCTATCGTAATTTTTTTATGATCATATTCTAGGTATATCATCAGGTCTTTTTGTCTGTCCAATGCTTTCCAACTCAAAACTGAAAGACAAAACTTGATTTAAGGCTCACTAATACGAATTTATGATGAAAATAAAATCAAGTATCACGATTGTTTATTCACCGTACGATCTTTCTCTCTCATTCTTGCATTAACAAATTGTATTACAGAATTTTGCGGAGCACAGCGATACATCCTCCCGTCGGAAGGCCTCGGATTTGTCATTGCGCGCCGTATTATATAGTTTTAAAAAATCTGAATTAAATATTGATTTACATTTTTACAGTTGATTTTGTTTTATATTTTATTATATAGTACATTACTGCAGAGGCCGGGAAGTAAGGGATTGCCGGACGAGTAGAGTTTTCAAGGCCGAGCGTCAGCGAGGCCTTGGAAACTCTACTTATATACTCTACTACTCTACTTTTATATATACTCTACTTATATACAGGGTAAATGGTATCTAACGCATAACCTCCTAAAGGCGACTTAGGTACATCAAGATTAACTACGTTTGATATAATACTTTTAGTAATTCGGTGTTTGCTTATTTCATACAAAAATAATAAAATGCAAATTTGCAATTCTACTCGTTTTAACTCTATGGCAATCAGCGCTACGAGGTCAAAGAACGAGGTAATAATAGTAGGTACTTACGCTCACGTGGCACGGGGCCGGGCGGCGGGCGCCTGTGAGTGCGTCGGCATTACAGAAAGGGGTTGCGGGAAGCGAGCGGGGGCGGGGCCTAGGTCCTGTGTTGACCTAGTTTCAATCGACAGTCGCAATTTCGCCGCGCGCACGCATGTTGTGTTATTTGTGACGCAGTCGATTTACAATGGAATATCGATACAGTAACATTGATTACACCGAAATGGTGCGTGTTTATGCTAGGTGTGTTGATAACGTGTCTGAAGCTTGCCGGGAGTTGGCGAGACTATTCCCAAATGTGCAAACACATTAAAGCCATGGTGTACAAAGGTGGTGCATTAAAAGGCCGAGAAGCGCTAGTGTCTAAAATAAATTGGGCATTCAATCAAGTAAAAATGAACCGCCATGTACTATCCCGGGTAGAAGAACAAGTGTACTTTAGATGTGGACTGTGTGTGGGTTGTGCCGGTGATTATTTTGAACACTTTGCACGTGATAGTCATCATCACCACCGGGATTTGAGCTTGAGAAGTGATTATTTGTAAAAAGGTTAGTGAATATGTTTTCAAAGTCAATCATCGTTAAATACCTAGGTACTAAGTACGCATTTAATTACGCCCACGTTAAAATAGGTACATAATAATCTACAAACATATGTGTACATAACAAACATTTCTACTGCTTATTGCATACCTTCGAGTACTGGGTTCGATTCCTGGCGCGGTCAAAACTTGTACTTAAATTTCGCAGGTCAATGACCGCGGTTCTGACGGCCTCCATAGCGCAGTGGTTAACTCGCCAGCCTACGTTCGACAGGAGTACCGGGTTAAATTCCTGGCGCGGTCAAAACTTGTACTTAAATTCCGCAGGTCAATGACCGCGGTACTGACGGGTTCAGTAGCGCAGTTGTTATCTCGCCAGCCTACGCTCGACAGGGGTACCGGGTTCGATACCTGGCGCGGTCAAAACTTGTACTTAAATTCCGCAGGTCAATGATCGCGGTAGTGACGGCTTCAGTAGCGCAGTGGTTAACTCGCCAGCCTACGCTCGACAGGGGTACCGAGTTCGATTCCTGGCGCGGTCAAAACTTGTACTTAAATTTCGCAGGTCAATGGCCGCCTTACTGACGGCTTCAGTAGCGCAGTTGTTAACTCGCCAGCCTACGCTCGACAGGGGTACCGGGTTCGATTCCTGGCGCGGTCAAAACTTGTACTTAAATTTCGCAGGTCAATGACCGCGGTTCTGGAAATATTCAAGTTCATTTGAATTGATGTCAGGCAGGTATCTAACCGGCTGTAAAAAGTTGCGCAAAATGTGTAAATGCTATCATAATACCGGATACCGTACCGGGCTCCAACGCATCATAAATTCGTAACTGAGGACGCAACCGGGAACGCTAGATTATCCGATAGGCGCTAAAATTTTGAAATGAGCGCTAGATTTAGCGCCCAAAGCGCTAAAATGGCAGCACTGCGGCAACCCGCTCGGATCTCACATCTACTACGCCGTAGCTCCGCCGACGAAACGTAGCATCGTAGCACCAGCTGGTTGTACGCATACCTACAGCTACAGCAGAATTAAACATAGACTTAACGTTAGATAGAAATGCACATAAAAGCTAATGTATGTAATATCTTACTATGTATTGCGTTTAGGTAAAAGTCATACAATAGACGTTGTTAGTCATGATGTACCTAAGTCGTCTTTAGCAGGTTTTGCGTTAGTTAGCTGTAACCCTGTATATATATATATATTTAGCTGAGAAATAGGCTAAAGTGGGCGGAGCCTAGCCGTGACGTCAGTGCGTGGGGATTCGACTTGCGGCGTGCGAGCGGGGACTCGGTCTCTTTGTGCTGCGACCTTCGGATCGGACGGACGTGTTCACTAGATTTGTATTTTTGAATATTATTTTCGTTATTTGTTAATTTTTCTTGGAAGTAAATAATTTTGTTTGTTGTTTCGTATTTTTTTTTAAATACTTATTAGTGATATAGCTAAATTCAGAAGTGGGATTCAAACACCATTTTCTGTTCAGTTAATTTATAACGACTTTTATTTAATTTTGTGCTTTGGATAATTTGTGTTGATAATTATGTCGAAAGAATCTAAAAGTAAATCTCATAGTAAGCGAAGTCGTTCTTCTGTTTCTGTGCTAGAACAGCAATTTCAAGTTATAATTTCGAGACTAAATGCTTTGGAAGATTCCAGGAACTCTGAAGCTACCGTGTTGCCATGCGACGTTGTGGCGCCGCTGCCTACGCGAGAGCTGTCTGCCGCACGCTCGCTTACGCCGCCGCCGTATGTAGCCGGAACGGTGGTTACGGCCGGCGAGACTTCTGGCGCCACGAGTGATGTTGTATCGGTACCACCTAGTACTACGATTTCAAGTGCTGAAGCTGTCGTGAGCGAGGTAACAGATCGGCTAGTTACAGCGATCAACGCCATAAATCCGGTAAGATCGAACCATATTTATATTTCAAACTTTGACCCGTCTTTGCATGACTTTGAAGTGTGGTGTAATGAGGTTGATCATGTTCGCAATATCAATCGATGGGACGATCGTGAATGTTTGGCGCGTATAGGAAATTGTTTAAAGGGCGATTCCCGTGTGTGGCTCGCGGAATGGACGACCAACGATCGGTCCTGGTCCAATTTCAAACGCGAATTCCAAGCACTTTGTCCACGAAGAATAGATGTTGCGAATATTTTGTTCAACGTAATGAAGACGGATTCTAATAACTACCCTACATATGCCGAATATGCGAGGCGTTCGTTGTTGCGTTTGCGTATTGTGCATGGTTTAAGTGAAGAGTTAATCTCTGCCATTATAATACGCGGTATTGTTGATCCACAAATACGCGCCGCAGCCTCGAACGCAAATCTATTACCTAGTGATTTAGTTAGTTTTCTATCTATTTACATAAAACCTAAAACATCGGCATTTTCTAAGTCGCGTGACGTCATTAATCACTCGGATTGCAATAAATCAAGAAAAAGGGTGTATTCAGACGCTAGATCTAAATGTTTTTCTTGTAACGGTTTTGGACATAAGCAATATGATTGCCCAAAGCGTAAGAAGCCAAATGATGCTGACAATAACCTTCAATCGACCTCCACTTCATTAAATTCAAATAAATTACAATGTACCTTTTGCAAAAAGGTGGGGCATAAATTAGAAGACTGTTTTGCCAAGCAACGCACTGAATCACGTGGTAAACCTAACGTTAATTTTTGTCGTGATACTGCGAACGAGTACAGACATAATGATATTGCTACTGCAGTGATTCAGGGCGTACCAGTAGATATTTTGATAGACAGTGGCTCCCAGATTTCCCTAATTGCTGAATCGGTTGTTAAGCATTTTCAGTGTACTCAAAAGCCTTCATTTTGTTTATTGCGTGGAATTGGTAGTCAAGAGATTGAATCCAGTTTCCTTACAACATTGACCGTTGAATTTCCAGAAATAACTATAGAAGTTGATTTCCATGTGGTCCCTGATAAGTATTTGACTTCGTTTGTAATATTAGGAACGGATGTACTTAACAGGGATGGCATTGTATACACACGGTCTCGCGGCACTCAGCGTCTCTCAAGGCTTCATACTGTTTCGACTGTAGAATCGAGTGTGCACGATTATATTGTCAAGACAACGCTTAGTGGTACTGATAGGGAGCAATTACTTAACATAATTAGTGAATTCTCAGAATTTCTTGTAACTGGTACGGCAACTACTACTGTCACTACTGGCTCGATGCAGATTCGATTGCATAATAATAGTCCTATTGTTTATAGGCCGTATAAAATGTCTTATCATGAAAAAATGCGTGTTCGAGTAATAATTAAAGATTTGTTGGACAAGGGGATAATCAGAGAATCTGAATCTGAGTTTTCTAGTCCTATCCTGCTGGTGAAGAAAAAAGACGGTAGTGACAGGATGTGCGTAGATTTCCGTGCATTAAATGCGAATACAGTGAAGGATCGATACCCCTGCCTCTAATTGAGGATCATATTGATCGTTTGGGCAAAGCCAAGTATTTTACGAGCCTTGACATGGCCACGGGCTTCCATCAGATACGTCTAGACGAAGCTTCTATACCTCTCACGGGATTTGTGACCTCAGAAGCTCATTATGAATATTTAAAAATGCCTTATGGCCTTGCCAACGCTCCGGTGGTATATCAGCGTATAATCACCAATACGCTGCGTTCTTTTATTGAAAACGGAAAGGCCTTGGTATACATCGATGATGTGTTAATCCCAAGCGAGACCATAGAAGAAGGGCTGCAAAATCTTCGTGAAGTACTTCGAACCTTGACCAGTGCTGGCTTTTCAATAAACCTAAAAAAATGTACTTTCCTTGCCAATGAAGTAGAATACTTGGGACGTACTATTAGTTATGGTCAGGTTAAGCCGAGTGCGAGTAAAATTAAAGCTCTGGTGGAGGCTCGAATACCTTCAAACGTCAAAGAAGTGAGACAGTTTTTGGGTCTTGCCGGATACTTTCGTAGGTACATTAGTGGCTACTCTCTTAAAACAGCCTGTATCGCGAACTTGCTGCGCAAAGGTGTGCAGTTCCGTTGGACTGATGAACATGATCAAGTTCGTAAAGATATAATTAATCGTTTAGTCAGTGAACCTGTGCTAGCCATATATGACCCGTCTTTAAGGACGGAAGTGCACACCGATGCATCGTCTCGGGGATACGGAGCTGTTCTGATTCAGGCTGACGGAGAAGGTCGTAAGCGGCCTGTCGCCTATTTCAGTAAGGTAACTCAGGGAGCTGAGTCGCGTTACCACTCCTACGAGTTGGAGACGCTCGCTGTAGTTAAGGCATTACAACATTTTCGGCATTATTTGATAGGCAATAAATTCAAAGTCGTTACCGATTGCAATGCCTTAAAACTCACTCAGCGAAAGAAAGACCTCCTACCTAGGATAGCTCGTTGGTGGATGTATTTACAGGACTACGATTTTGAGTTAGAGTACCGTAAGGGGACTGCGCTATCTCATGCAGACTATTTGAGTCGTAATGTGGTTAACGTGTGTGAAATACCAAAACCTCATAATTGGGCACAGATAGCGCAGGTCGCTGACGAGGAAACTCAATCGTTGCTCCAGAAGTTGAGCGACGGTGAGCTGGATGGAACTCGTTATGTTAAGCACAAAGACACTTTGTATTATAAATTAAATGTAACAGGCGAGCAATCTCGTTTACTATGTTTTGTTCCAAAAGGTAACCGCCTTAGCCTATTACGTATATTTCATGATGAGCATCAACATATTGGTACAGAAAAAAACTACTGACCTAATCCTCAAGCATTTCTGGTTTCCCGGTTTAAGAAGCTTTGTCAAAAAATATATCCAACACTGTATTGTTTGTTTGACTCACAAAAAGGTGCCAAGGCAACCCTTACAGCCTATTGATTCCTGGCATAAGCCATTGACTCCGTTTGACACGGTACATACTGACGTTTTGGGACCTCTTCCTGAGTCAAATGGGTTTAAATATGTAATTCTAATTGTGGATGCATTTTCAAAATTCTGCCTCCTTTACCCAATCACAAAGCAAGATAGTTGCGAGTTGAAACGCGTCTTTGAAAACGCAATATCATTGTTTGGTACTCCTCGTTTAATTGTAGCTGACAGAGGACGTATGTATGAGAGTTCATCATTTTGTAATTGGATGAAGGAACAGGGGAGTGAAGTCCATTTCATTACTCCGGAAATGCACAACAGTAATGGTCAAGTTGAAAGGTACTGTCGCACGGTTATGAATATGATTCGCGTAGAAACAAACTTTCGTCGCGAAAGTTGGTCTAGCGTTATTTGGAAGGTACAGCTCACCTTGAACATTACTAAACAAAAGTCAACCCAACATTCACCTATGACTTTGTTAATTGGCAGCGATAGTGTGACGCCTGTTCTCCGATCCGTAGTCCGCGATGTTGCGATGGAGGGACTTAGCTCTGATCGAGAGTCCCTGCGGGAGCTTTCCCGGCAACGTGCTAGTGAACTGCTAGACAAAAATCGAGAAAAGCAAAACGCTCGAGTAAACGAACGTCGCAAGTCACTGAAACCGTATGAACCAAATGACATCGTGTTTGTCCGTAAGGCTAGCCAGGCTTCTGGAAAGATGGATTCCGGAATGCGAGGACCGTACCAAGTAACTAAGGTGTTATCAAATGGACGGTATGAACTCAAATTGATATCGGGTTCCTATGGTAAACTGACTCAAGCCGCAGCAGAGTATATGACACTCTGGCGTGGAGAATGGACCCCCGACGTGTGTATGGCATACTTTGACTGTAAGTAATGTCGTGTGTTTTGTGTTGCACGTCGAGCGCATCCTGAGGGCTCTGCGCTAGAGATTCTGAGAGCATCCTGAGGGCTCTGCTTGATGATGTGTTCCGCTTTGCGGTGGTGATGTGATATGTAGCGCTGCATATTGCATCACTATGAGTGGCATCCTGAGGGCTCTGCTGATTCTAGTTCAGAACTAAACTGAGGGTTCTGAGCTGGAGTGCTGATCGATCAGTTGTGTTGTGCTGTATATCCTGAGGGCTCTATACAGTTGGTGTCACCTGTACAACCTGAGGGCTCTGTACGGTCAAGTTGTGTTGTGCTGTATATCCTGAGGGCTCTATACAGTTGGTGTCACCTGTACAACCTGAGGGCTCTGTACGGTCAAGTTGTGTTGTGCTGTATATCCTGAGGGCTCTATACAGTTGGTGTCACCTGTACAACCTGAGGGCTCTGTACGGTCAAGTTGTGTTGTGTTGTATATCCTGAGGGCTCTATACAGTTGTCTCCTGAACACCCTGAGGGCTCTGTAATAATGTATTACTAGTTACCGGCGGTCCCTTCTAGAGTTATGACGAGTAACATAGTGGGTTAATGTTATATTGGGGCTTAATCTGATAAAGACATTTCACATATAAAAAGAACAATTTACGTAACATCAATAATCGCTTTATCTAAGTCATGTCCTAATGTTACCAATGTTATTTTTAGGCCATGACGATGAAGCTGAAGGCGACGACGCTGAAAATGGTTTGCCAGACGCTGACGCCACTGCCGAAGATACATCGGGTGTCCAGGCTAGAACAACACCTTGCTCAGATGATCATGACGCGGGCGAGGACGCGCCGCTATCAGGAACGGCCGATTTAGCTGAGAAATAGGCTAAAGTGGGCGGAGCCTAGCCGTGACGTCAGTGCGTGGGGATTCGACTTGCGGCGTGCGAGCGGGGACTCGGTCTCTTTGTGCTGCGACCTTCGGATCGGACGGACGTGTTCACTAGATTTGTATTTTTGAATATTATTTTCGTTATTTGTTAATTTTTCTTGGAAGTAAATAATTTTGTTTGTTGTTTCGTATTTTTTTTTAAATACTTATTAGTGATATAGCTAAATATATATATATATATATATATATATATATATATATATATATATATATATATATGTGTAATATGTGTGTGTAAATGTATATATATATATATATATACATTTACACAAATAAAATACATTAAATAAGTTCTATAATAAATACATATTCATAAACATAAATAAACTACAATACGACTATAAAGGAAATATCAAGTACAAGTGGAAAGATAATGAGACTTAACGAGGTTCTTAAAATTCGATATGGTCTGAGCCTTGCGAATATCAAGAGGAAGGGCATTCCACAGTCGAACTGCCTGGACAGAAAAGGAATTAGAGAAAAATTTGGTAGAATGAGTAGGCATCCGAAGCCTAAGAGAGACGGTACTACGCAGACCTCGTCCCGGAACATCACTGAGAAAACTGAAACGATTTTTCAAATATGGAGGAGAAAGAGGATTAAACAAAATAGAGTACAAAAGAGAGAGGATATGTGAATTTCGACGGAGACGAATCGGAAGCCAATTGAGCTCAGAACGAAAAGAAGAGATGTGATCGAATTTACGAAGTCCGAATATAAATCTAATAGCTAAATTTTGGAGTCGTTCGAGCTTATTCAATTGATCTTCAGTGACGTTCAGGAAACAGGTGTCAGCGTAGTCCAGAAGAGGAAAAAGTAAGGATTGCGCCAGCGCAATTTTGGTGTCAGTAGGTAAAAAGTTGCGGATCCTTCGAAGTGAACCTACAGCAGTGAACATTTTTCTACTGATCTCGTTGATTTGATGCGACCATGATAGTGTTTTATCAAAAATAATGCCAAGATTTTTTAACGGTACCGCAAAAGGAAATGTATTGATTATTAAAAACAAGGCGACCCAGCGAATTCCAATCAATACGAGAAATAAAATAAGGACTCCCAATAATTATGGCTTGTGTTTTTGCTGAGTTTACAGTTATACCAAAAGATTTACTCCATTCGGATATTCGTGACAAATCATCATTCATTATGTTAATAGCATTGGATAAGTCAGATAAAGGAGAGTGGTAATAAATTTGGAGATCATCTGCATACAGGTGGTAGGAAGATTGAAGATTAGTTACGATTGAATTGATAAAAATTGCAAACAACAACGGAGATAATACGCCGCCTTGAGGTACTCCGTTCGAGGACCATGTGGACAGATTGTCCTCGATGCGCACACACTGCATACGGTCATGGAGGTAAGAAGAGAACCAATTGACAGCCATTGGAGATATGTTCAGAGAGTTCATAAGACTTAAGAGAACGTCATGATCGACTGAATTGAACGCATTGGTAAAATCTAGTAATGTAAGGAGAGTCAACTGAGAGTCATCCATTGCGAGACGAATATCTTCAGTTATAGTGACAAGTGCGGTAGTGGTGCTATGCCCCGCTCTGAAGCCTGACTGGTAAAGGTTAAGGATATTGTTTTTACGAAGGAAAGAATTTAATTGGTCTTGAACTAGCCGTTCAAGGACCTTGGATAAGAAAGGTAGAATAGAAATCGGACGGAAGTCAGAAAAGGAGGAAGGATTAGGCTTTTTGGGAAGAGGAGTAATAAATGCAAGTTTCCATACAGATGGAAAGATGCCGGATAGTAAGGAATTATTAAAAATTTCAGTGATAATAGGAAGGACTATGTCTAGGATGGGTAGGATCATTTTACGACTTACATCGTCAGCTCCAATTGCGTTTGAATTCACAGAAAGTACACACTTCTGAACATCACATACAGCTACTGCTTGAAACACAAAAGATGAGTAGTCAGGAGGCGAAAGAGAAGAGAGGTGGTTTAATATATTGGATTTATCATTGCCACCAAAATTACCTGAAGTAGAGAAATGCTTATTAAGACCATTAATGTCGAGATTATTGAAAACATTGCGTTTGTTCTTTCCTACTCCAAGCGACTTCAAAAATCTCCAGACCTTGCCTGGATCTCCGTTTTCCACGGATTTATGGATATGGCGGCGTTGAGCTTCTCTACACATCCTGTTGCAGGTGTTACGAGCCTTAATGTATTTATCACGATATCTTTCAGGATTAGTCTTGAACTTTGCCTTGGCACTATGTTTTTTGGCAATTGCCCCCTTGATGTCATCGTTTAACCAAGGAGCAGGTAAGTGTTTTAGTCTTACTGGCCTAATAGGGGCGTGCTTATCGTAAAGCCCAGTCAGTAAAGTATTAAACTTATTCACTTGACCTTCAACAGTGACCTCGCAGAAGATAGAAGACCAGTCCAACTCAGGAGCATCATCACGTAAAGAGACAGAATCAATGGCACCAAAATTGCGCTGAATGATGATTTTGGATTTGGCTTTAGGAGGACGGATTTTAAAGGAAAGAAATAAGAGGTCATGATACGAGAATATATCAGCGTTGAGCTGTCCGCATTTGTCAACAAGATCAGGTGAAGAGACCAATATTAGGTCAAGAAGGCTAGGGGTGCGGTTGGGAAAGTGATGAGTCGCTTGAAGAGGTAAGATAGTTAAATTGCAGGCGTCGACTATGGATTTAATGGTATTCGTTCTATGGTCATTCTTGAGTAAACAGGTATTGAAATCACCCATTACAATTGTATGCTTGTATGAAGGAATAAGGTCTTCTAGAAGATTTTCAAAAGTTGAAAAATAGTTAATGTTTGAGGAGGAGCTGTAAAAAACTCCTAGAAGAACTTGGGTGTGAGAAAGAGTGACGTCAATAAAGAGGAACTCGGCTTCAAGAGAAGAATTAGAGATTTGAGATACACGAAGAATGTTGTAAGAAATATATAGGATCGTAAATATATGGCAACACCACCACCGCCTTTGTCGGGGCGGTCGTTGCGAATGAGTTGGAAGCCAGGTAGCGAGTATGAAGTTGAGGGAAGAGGCCAAGGGCTAAGCCAGGATTCAGTGATTAAAATAGCGTGGATATGTTTGCTTTCAAATGTTGCTAGTAAATCAGGAAAGTGTGCAGGAATGCTCTGCGCATTAATGTGAACTACATTAAAATTCTTGCTAACCTCAGAAAAGTTTATATCTAAAGTCTCATTAAGAGGAACAGGAATAGAATGAAAACTGCCATCATTCGATGATGCAGAGTGGAAATAGTCATCGTCTATACTACACATAATATATAAATAAATATATAATAATATAATATATTAAAAACAGACCAACGTGTAAAACTGCGCTACTAAGTTACACTACCCGCCAGCTGAGCTAAAAGTTGGAGCTTAATCAAAAACGTTAATAATATAATTATAAAAAAATAAAAAAAAATACAGATTTTAACAAAACGAAATGAAGAACGGAAACACAGCATATGGAGGGCCATTTCCGAAACTATGCCGATCGTAAACGAGCGACTTTTCCATACAAATATCGCTCGAAGACGAGTGCCACACCTTCAAAAATAGCACCCATGAATGAAAATGAGACCGTGTGCAAGAGGTTAAAAAAAAAGAAAACAACTGTCATGTCTGACATTTGACAGTGACAGACAACAAAATGAAAAATATTCTGAAGGTGATATGATAATATAAAAGGTTTTAGAAAATTAAATTAAAATTTTGAAGGTAAACAAATAACAATTGATAATGAAATATTTTAAAACCAATGTTACCGCAATGAAAGCAAAATGTACCCATACACGAAACCGCCCGTTAGTATGAGACGGGAAGCAACGGATCCTCACTTTTTTGTGGCACGCTTCGTACGGGCTGCCCCCACCGTAGACACCGCCTTGGAAGAAGTAGAAGTACCAGCCGAAGGCGATGATGTAGCCGCTGGGGTCACGCCCGGATCGGAATCTTCAATGGGGGCCACAGTCGCCGAGGCCACCGTAACACCACGAAGCTTGTTGACCTCTTCGGTGGAAAAGATACGATGTCTCGAGCCATTGCCTACGATGACGAACACACATCCATCTCGTGTCCAGCATTTATTGACACCAAAGTGCTCCCGAGCAGCCATAAATGCCTGATGCCTCTTTTTAGTTAAAAACACCGAAAGAGTCATTCCGGTCCCTTTTAGGCATGTCTTAGCAAGCCAGAATTTATCGTTAAAAGAGATGCAAGAGAATTCTATTAAAATTGGTCTCGGCTTACCATCGGTGACGCGGCCCATCCTATGACAACTTGCAATGTCTGTCTCAGAAAACTGTGCTATTTTCAGCTTTTCTCTAGCAAAAGTGACCAATGAAGTATTCAAACTTTCTTTAGAAGACTCAGGCATACCATGAAGTAGAAGGATATTACGCCGACTGCTCATCTCAAAGTGAATCTGTTGCTTCATTAATAACTCCACTTGACCCTGCAGGGACATCAGCTCCAACATGATGAAACTTCGAAAGGATGTAAATTCTGCAGACAGTGAAGTGATACTTGGTGACGTTTGTGTTGTGTTAGCTTCTTGTAGACTACTTTGAAACTCCGCCATCTTGTTGTTAAACAACACCATCATGTCAGTCATAGATTTTTGGATGGATTCCATGTTAAGTTGTTGATTTGGAAGGAGAATTACAGCAGGAGGGTAGACTAAGGTACTCTAATTATATTAAAACATAAACTGTTTCAACTAATACTTAGTTTAAATAATTTATAATTCAATAAAACTAGGAAGGGCTTTAAAAGCAACCTAAGAGTTTTACTGCTACACGCCGAAAAAAAAACAATCCAAAACAACAACCTTGCTTGCAGTAAAATAAATAATAGTACATTCCCGCGTTATTTTCTTTTTTAAATTCAATTGTCATTTCGGGCTAAGGAAACATAGTCCATACAGCCCAGGCATATTTTACCCAAAAAATGATATACCGTAAAAATCTGCTTTCCCGTGTTTTTTCTTTTTATTATTGGCATATTTTTGTGATTTTACCAACATTTTAATTAAATTATTTTCATATTTATATACTTATATGCTCGATGAGTGCATTCTTTTTTAATGTGGTAGCCATTGGCTGTATGACAAGTTACATAGTACAAGTTACATAGATTAATTAAAAAGTTTTGAGCAGCGGCCAGGAATGAATTTTCATACTTACTTTCCTGGCCTAGGCCGGTAAAGTAATGGACGAGCCAAGAATTACAAACTTCGTGGCTTCATTTTACTCCAATAATGCCTACATTTCCGAGCATGTTTGAGAAATAGTACATTACTGCAGAGGCCGGGAAGTAAGGGATTGCCGGACGAGTAGAGTTTTCAAGGCCGAGCGTTAGCGAGGCCTTGGCAATAAACACGAGTCTGGCAAGCCGTTTCCCGGCAAAGGCATGTATTGTGCTTTTCTCAATAAATGCGAGGAAATAATGTAAGACGTACTACTGGGAATAAATTAGTATAATATAAAAAAACGATAATAGTATGTACATTTTTATTTTATATTTGTTTTACGGCATTTGTTGTCCTACGCCTTTTAGACCTTCATATTTTTCAACGTTTTATCAAAAAAATTATGGTATAATTCATTTCGTTGATTCAATGGAGCTCCTGGCGTCATTTTTCACGAATCCTCTGGTTTGATCATAGACGACGCAGTAACGCGAGCGACCATCAGCCCGCTATGTAAATCTCTAAATCCGCACCACAGCTGCACCATCACACATTGTTCATAAACATAGCCATTTATAACACCAAATTACACCGATTTTACATTATATAGTCCACTAGAAGCAATCTGCAAAACAATCCAAAACAACAACCTTGCAGTCCGCCGAAAATAAATAATAACAGCGTTTTACCTTACAATAAAACGCTTATTGAATACCTACCTTATTTGAAGCTTAAACATATAATGAGATAGGCCTATCTGTTTTCCGCACATCTTACCTCTCTTTCTACCCTAGTAGCTCCCTCTCGCTCGCACACTTTTCCTCTCTCCACCGGCGCTGCGTGGCCGTTCGTTCGGCTCGCTCTCGTCATTGTGTCGAATTATACCAGGCAGAGAATAAAAGTTAAGCTTCAAATAAGGTAGGTATTTAATAAGCGTTTTATTGTAAGGTAAAACGCTGTTATTAAACACCTGACCGTTATTTGAAGCTTAAACATATAATGAGACTTGTTTGTTATCGCCTGGTGGAGGAGGACGCCAATGTGAAGGTATGCACATCTCGATGCCGAAGGCGTAAAGGGTAACAATGAAGGTTACAGTAGATTAAGACAATTATGAATAAAATTGTAAGTGTGCGAGACCAAGTAAATTTAATCAATCACTAAAAAATCAATCACATAGATAACATGTACATAAAAATTATAATTAGGTACATGGAAATATATTCCAAAAAGAAAACAAAAGATCGAAAACTTCAAAATTTCGATTAAATAGGAAGAAAACAATTTGACATCCCAGAGCTAACAGGGGTCTGGACAATCTCACGCCTATAGAAGCGACGGAATGTGTCACCAGACTTCCAATTGCCTCGTGACAAGATTTCGTCAACCGAGATGTTATCGGTCCAACTTCCGGAGGCGACCGCCGAGCGGACGCTACCGGGAGCTGCTACAATACCAGCTTCTGATAGAAGAGATTTTACCCAGCCCGCAATAACAGTACGCGATGCTGGCTTATGATCACGTCTTAAATTAACAAATAAAGAATAATTATTTAAGGAATTTCGTTTTTGATTGAACAAATTGATACATTGCTTCACCCAAAAAACTGGATCGAGGTTTCTTGAATTCTCATTTTTTTGTAATTTCCAGCCCGATTGCCTGAAATCAGAACGGTCAGTTTTAGAACCAAATCTGGGCCATAGAATGATATGATCAGTATTGTCAATATAATGCTCTTGATTCACTGTTAGAAGGGTCAGATCATGGATACGCCTACCAGAACACAAAAGTAGCAGCATAGCAGTGTGCCTGGCGGTGGCAAAACAGTTATTTTCGTTAATTTCATATGAAGACAAAAAGGAAATGAGAACATTGACATCCCAAATAGTTTTCTTATGGGGCACGGGCTTTTTTAAAGCAATGGATTTCATAACATGCTTAACCAGTACATGAGAACTTAAGACTCACGATATTTCGGCATTACAGAGCGTAGACACCACTGATTTGTGTAACAAAATAGTATTATATGATAGTTTTTCTTTCAAATATAAATCAGCTAAAAATTTTGCTAGGAGTGAACCGGTTGGGCGATGTGGATCAGCACTTTCTTTTTTACACCATCCTAACCATCTATGCCATGCGGCTTTGTACGTATTACGTGTAGAGGGACGCCATGACGATGAGAGCAGGTCCATTTGGGAACTGTTCCAATCACTTAGGTTATGAGACCACCCCCACATTTCCATACTTCCAGCGTCATTTCCTGTACTTTGGGAGGTGGAAGGGCCGTCGAGACATCTACTAGATGACGGTTCAGATGCCTGATTGTGAAAGGTGGAGCTAGTGCTCGGGATTTGAGATCGGTTCTCCAAAAAACCCGCTCCCAGCGTGGCACTACTAACAGAAAGCGGCCCTTGGCCTGGTTGAGATGAGTGAGGACCTTGGGGATCAAATATGGAGGAGGAAATATCCACGCTAGGTGGTAATTCCAGGTCTGGGAAAAAGCGTCGTGGAATAGGGCTTGGCTGTCGTTCTGGTCCAGAGACACATAATTGGCAACCACGTGCGCATTTTCCGACGCAAACAAATCTATTACCGGAACCCCGAATCTGTTGAAAATCATGTCTGTACATGCCGGCAAAAGGTGCCATTCCGGGGGAGATCGGTAACGAGACAGATGATCTGCGTGGGAGTTGAATCTGCCGGGAATGTGATGAGCGGCTAGGTGAATTTGATAGTGGTCTAAAACCTCGAAAATATCGATTGTCAAATCCAAGAGAGCTATTGATTTCGTACCGCCTTCTTTGCGAATAAAAGCTACGGCTGTTCTGTTGTCGCATTGCCATAGAACCGTGGAACGACTCAGAGATTGACCCTGGTCCTGTAATATCTTGAGTAATGCTAGAAGTTCTTTCTGGTTGCAGTGTACCAGTTGTTCTTGTTCGTTCCACGGTCCCGCGAATGAACGATGGTCTAGCTGCGCTCCCCACGCTAAGTCTGAGGCATCGGTCGCTAGGAAATGTGTTGGAGGCGCGAAGTAAATCGGAGAAGGACAAGGGTGGTTCTGCAACCACCAAGTTAATTCTTTCAAGGCATGTACTGGAATCATGAACTGTTTGGCAGCTGGCATCTTGGAGACTGAGTTCAGGAAAGAGAGGAGTGCTCGAAAGTGAAGTCTGCCCCTTGGTACAACAAAACTCGCAAAGTTTAAAAGACCCACGAGGCTTTGCAAAGCCTTCAACTCTAAAGCTCTCTCTTCTAGGGCCGTCGATATCTTGGACACTAGATTTAGGCATTTTTTCTCTGGAAGAGACTTTTCGTTTAACAGAGTGTCCCACTGAACACCCAGGTAAACTAGGCATTGACAAGGCGTGAGTGTGGACTTGTCGAAATTCACCAGCCAACCGATATTCTGCAACCTCTTTACCGTGATTTGGACATGGGTCTGTAATATCTCTGGGTTTTGATGCACAACTAGAAAGTCGTCTAAGTAGACGATTATTCGAATCCCTTGATTCCTTAGTGTCTGAGCTACCCAATTGGATAGGGAGGCAAAGACTTTGGGGGCCGTGCTCAAACCGAACGGGAGGCACGTCATTTCCATCAACTTTCCTTTGTAGATAAGACGTAGGAACCGTCTGTGAGATGGTGCTATAGGAAGGTGAAAATATGCCTGTGACAGGTCTATTTTGCACATCCAATCGTTTGGTTGAAGGAAGTCTGGGACCCGATATACATTTATTAATCTGAACCTGTCGGTGATTACGTAATTGTTCAAGGCTGCTAGGTTGAAGATGGGACGTTGGGACTTGGGACCCGTCGCTCTTTGGCACAAGGAACATTGTGGACACAAAACTTGGCGAGGCCTTGACAACATCTAATACACCCTGGTCTTGCATTTGAAAGATTATGGAAGTCATTGCGTCTGATGGGACAGTGCTGAACTGACTTTTGTTTAACGTCGGTACTACAAGTGGTGGTCGATGAGAAAAGGGTATGCGATACCCTTTTATTATCTTTAACAAATAACTTGGGGCACCCAGTTCCTTCCACCGATGGTAGAAACGAACCAGACGACCCGCTCGGAATATTTTGGATTGATTGTCAATACTCACGTTTTTTGTTCCGGTTATAATTCTCAGAGGGCGATGCGGCTCGCTTTCGGCTATTTTTGCCGTCTTGCTGCCTATAGCCTTGCCGACCTCCTCTGCCTCGAAAGGACCCTCTTAAGCCACCAGAGAATGATGGGCGATTATCGCCGTGATTAGAGCCATGACCCTGCGAGGGTCGGGCATTACAGCAACCCTGCGAGGGTTGGTTGTAAGCATGGGAAATATGCGTAGGTGCACAACATCCATGAGCAGTACCCTGCGAGGGTACGTTACGTAAAGCCTGCCCCTGCGAGGGGTGGCGTGCGGGCTTGCTTTGACCCGTTTGCGAAACGGAAGCAGAATTGCCCGGCTTTTGTAAAGGCATGAAAGCTTTTCGAACTCCACCTGCCTTTTCTAGTGCTGTGGCTAGTGAATCCGCATTGAACACGTGCTGACACGACGGAGGGATCTTACGTAACGCGGCTTTGACGAGAGGATCGCGCACGTGGTTCGTAATTCCATCCCTTCTCATTTGAATAATCTCCGCACGGTGACCGCAAGTTAATTGCAATAGATCGGAAGAAACTTTGAAAAAATCGCCTTTCAAAAACAGCTCGTTAACTTTTTCGTTTATACCCTCGTATGAGAAATCTGAACCTCGCGCCCACTGTAAAAAACTTCTGACGGAAGTTTGTAAAGCTTCGCGCTGTTTAAGGATGCAAAACGATAAGGCAGCGAAAGCTTTGTCAGCTTGAGCAAGATGGCGTAAGGAATCATAAGCCTTAACTTATCATTCATCTCCAAATCCACAAAACCGGGGGTAGAATTATAAAGTTTTTGGGTTTCAGCATAACGAACCTCGCACCAATCACTACTATCTAAATGTTGCAAATCCTTTAACGTCTGAAGAAACTCTTGAGGAGTCTTTGGAATACTAGGTTCTTTCAATTTCGTCTCAATTTCAAAAGTAAAATCTGACTGAGCAACAGGTGCAGACACCTCGACAGAATTTAAAATCGGATCTTCATAAAGATCGCCACTAACATTTCCGTCAACTAAATTATCGTTAGTGTGAACCGCGGAACAAGACACAAGATTATTGTTGCAAAAAATTCATCTACCTGTCGTGTGCCGTGTTAATTTACGGAATTTCCGGGAATCGTGTCGTCGATGCCGGCGTTTGCCCCCCCCCTTTTTTTGTTGCGGTGACGTGGCGTGGATTTTCGAGGACTCGAGTCCGAAGACGATGAACTCGAGCTGCTAGAAGAGCTGGATGAGTCACTATGCGACGAACGAGACCTAGCTCGCGACTGACGACGATCACGCGATCGTTTTTTATTGTCACTATTAGCGGACGCACTAGCACTAGCATATGGGGCTTTCAAGACCGGATTTGAAACACTTTCGTCTCTTTCCATATTAACACAAGCTGAAAACCTTAGGGTAGAAAGTCACACAAATTATTAACAAAACATGCAAATTAAAGCAAAACTGAAATATATATATAGGTACTAAAAACCTACGTACTTAGGTATTGAACGGTAACACCGCTTAATTTTAAAACAGTTTCGATTTACTTATTTCGTATTAAAAGAAGAAGGTAAGAAAAAAGTTTAAATACCTCCGTACTCAAGAGTATCGAACGGTAACACCGATTAATTTTAAACACTTTCAATTTACTTATTAAAAGAAAAAGGTAAGATAAGTATTTTAAAAAACACTTACGTGGTACAGGAATCGTGATAAAAAATAAAAGATAATTTGCAGAAGATATGCAAAATTAATTTACCGAGTCCTGAGCTCGACCGTACGCAGCGGAAAACAGGACGCCAATGCCGAGAGGAAGCCGAACGAACGGCCACGCAGCGCCGGTGGAAAGAGGGAAAGTGTGCGAGCGAGAGGGAGCTACTAGGGTAGAAAGAGAGGTAAGATGTGCGGAAAACAGATAGGCCTATCTCATTATATGTTTAAGCTTCAAATAACGGTCAGGTGTTTAATAGTACATTCCCGCTTTATTTTCTTTTTTAATTGCAATTGTCATTTAGTACTAAGGAAACATAGCCCATACAGCCCAGTCATATTTAACCCCTAAAAATGTAATACCGTAAAAATCTACTTTGCCGCGTTTTTTCTTTTTATTATTGTCATATTTTTGTTTGATATTATACCAACATTTTAATAAAATTATTTTCACATTCATATACTTATGCTCGATGAGTGCATTTTTTTATAATGTGGTAACCATGGCTGTATGACAAGTTACATAGTGCAAGTTACATAGATTAATTAAAAAGTTTTGAGCAGCGGCCAGGAATGAATTTTCATACTTACTTTCCTGGCCTAGGCCGGTAAAGTAATGGACGAGCCAAGAATTACAAACTTCGTGGCTTCATTTTACTCCAATAATGCCTACATTTCCGAGCATGTTTGAGAAAAATATTATTGTTATAACATTCTCCGTGGTCCAGCGGTTAAGGCGTTTGCCTGTTGAACCGATTCCCACCGGAAGCATACTTTGTTTAGTTGTTTCCAGTTTGGTTAGGACATTGCAGGCTTGAATCACCTGATTGTCTGATAATAAAGATGATTCCGTGCTTCGGAAGGCACGTAAAGCCTGTGGTCCCGGCTGCCATATGTTAGTCGTTAAAGGAATCACGTCAGAGGCCGAGAGGCGGTTCCAAAAAACTCTGGCACCAGGGTGTGCATGGTCGATTGACCGTGACACCTACTCGAAATGATGATGAGTTGTTATATGATAATACTTAATCAACAAACGTTTGATGATTAATATTATTAAAACTCACGCGAGATATCATTTTAATATAGCACAACTCGGTTTAACTCACGTATTTTTAGTCGGAAAAATGCCGACAGTTTCAGCCTAGTCAGTAGGCCATCCTCAGGGCGAGTGTCAAGGACGTCCCGGCGCGGCTGTCAGCTGCTTTGGATAGGGGGTCGAACACGGAATAATAAACCTCAGAGGAAGACCGGGTAGGCGTGGCCCGCGTGCCGCAGTTAAGCACAGCGAGTCTTAACCAGGCTCAATTGCTCTGTTGTTGCTGGGGTGACGCGCGCGACGTGTGGCTGCCGGTGTATTACTTTGCGTGTTTCTTAAAAAAAACTCTTAAAAATGACTCGATGCTCTATCCTTGAGTGCAAAAACAATAGTAGTACTAAGAACTTACTACGATCAGGTGTTTCTTATCATCAATAAGTCGCTATTTACTCTGTATTTCATAAATTTGTTTTAGCAATAACCTCTGTCTATTTAATTGAAAATAAATAATGGAGTAAATAAAAAATTACACGTATGCCTATTGAGATAAAGTCTAAAATTGTATGATGCCTCGACTATGTACGCCATCTAGTGGCGAGTGGTAGAATCAGAAATTACGACACAAGGCGAAGTAAGCCATTCTATTTAATAGAGTTGTGATATCATCGAATATCGATTTGTAAAAGTATAAATTTTTGAAATATATATGCACACACTTTTTATTGTCACTGTGTACTGGATAATTTAACTTTAATATAGTTGACGTTATTAACGTACTAGCTTTCGTCGGAAATATATAACAGGAAACATCAACTGACTTTCGCCTGAAAGTCAGTAGATGTTTCCTGTTATATATTATTTTAATAAATTAACCTAAAAATTAATTAAATCTTAAACAAAAACTTACCTATAAATATAATCATATTCATTCATTTATAATATAAAATACAGATAAAAAATTTATAATATAATTATGTTCCCGAGAAACCGCTATTGAAACTAGTTTATCTTGAATTATATAGAACTAGCTTTCGCCCGCGGCTCCTCCCGCGACAATGTCGATCCCTCGGGAATAGTACTTTTTCCCGGGATAAAAGGTAGCCTATGTCCTTCTCCGTACTCCATAGAACTTGTATGCAAAATTTCATGATGATCGGTTCAGTAGTTACGGCGTGAAAGCGTAACAAACAAACAAACAAACAAATAAACAAATAAACAAACAAACAAACTCACTTTCGCATTTATAATATTAGTAAGGATAAGGATAAACTAATTTGGCCTAGGATGAACAGATTTTAAATATTCATCATCATTTCGAGTAGGTGTCACGGTCAATCGACCATGCACACCCTAGTGTCAGAGTTCTTCGGAACCGCCTCTCGGCCTCTGACGTGGTTCCTTTAACGACTACCAGATGGCAGCCGGGACCACCGGCTTAACGTGCCTTCCGAAGCACGGAATCATCTTTATTATCAGACAATCAGGTGATTCAAGCCTGCAATGTCCTAACCAAACTGGAAACAACTAAACAAAGTATGCTTCCGGTGGGAATTGAACCCACAACGGGATTGAACAACCCCGGGTCAACAGGCAAAGCCTTAACCACTAGACCACGGAGGCTGTTAAGTATTTTTTATATTTTATTTTTTATACTGGGTGGCGCAAAAGTACTGGCACTAAAGAAAATACTTTTATTTTTTTTATATGACATTTTCTGTCATTCTGTTTTTGAAAATTGTGTAGTGAACAAATGTAAAATACACTGAAAATAAACATGGACCGTTTTACTCCCCAAGAACGTGGAATACACTATGGACTTAGTGAGGGACGCTTTTCCAGGCCGAGTTATCTCTCGTTTTGGCGATTTGCCTTGGCCTGCAAGATCACCCGATCTGACCAGTCCAGACTTCTTTCTTTGGGGTTTTTTGAAATCTCGGGTGTATGTGAACAAGCCACAGACTCTCGCAGCTCTAAAAGAAAACATTCGTCAAGAAATAACGAACATATCGCAGGAAGTGTTACGGCAAGTTATGCAAAATGTCATAAATAGGGCTCAAATGTGTATCAACTCTGGAGGTCACCATTTAAAAGACATCATCTTTAAATCCTAATGGTACGAAATTTAATGGCACAAATATACATTTAAAAAAACCTAAATCTAGTTTTCTAATTTAGAAAAAATGTTATAGCTGAACCAAATAGGGTCTTTACTTTTGCGCCACCCAGTATTATTTTAAATATTTATAAAGACGAAACTAAAATAATACAAAAAAAAAAATAACCTACTTAAAAATATATATTTACAAATCGTATAGTCCCTCCAGATGCTCACCTCTGGGCATCGTGCCCAAAAGGCTGGCAGCATTGCCTAATTGAATGGCAATGCTGATACGCTGAGCTAGGTAATTTTGCGCCTAAGCGGAGCGCTGCCGCAAAACGAAAAGTGTCATAAATATTGTTTAATTATGTATGGTAGTTTATGGGGTAAAATAATAAAATATAAGAAATAATGAACAAATCAAACAGATTGAGCCAAAGTAAGTTCAAGACTTGTGTAATGGGATACTAACTCAACGATCCTATATTTTATAATAAACTAGCTTTCGCCCGCGGCTTCGCCCGCGTCGATATCTGGAATAGTACTTTTTACGTAACAAATAAACTCACTTTCGCATTTATAATATCAGTTTATAATATTAGTAAGGATAGATAATATAGATAAACATCCAAGTCCCACGTCAAATCTGAAAAATATCATTTTCCATCTTGACCTGACCGGGGTTCGAACCCGGGACCACTCGTGTCGCAGGCTGGCATGTTAACTACTGCCCCACGGAGTTCGACTGAAGTCGGTCAGTATAGATCACAACAGTGAGGTCATTTTTAGAAACCAAGATGGCGAATGCTACTTTTCAGCAATAATTATTGAATTACAATGAATTAGTTAGTAGTACTTAGTAAATAGGGTGTAAAATTGTGTACAACTTTTAAGTACGACATCTTTTGGCGAATAGCTGAACTAAGTAGTCTGAGATCGTTCAAAGCACATTGAAAGAAGCCGACGTAGCATATGTACGCTGTCATAAAAACCACAAAGTGTTATTGCTTAATTCTACTTTATGGCGCAAGAAATAATAATAATAATAATAATAATAATCTTTATTTCGGACATAATCCATATTATGTTAGTAATGACAGATGTACTTAATCTAATGTTAGTAACAAGAAACACGTATAACACACATCACACAACAAAACAACAGTACATTACTCACAGCAAGGTCGCCCTCCACTGGCCACAGGTAGCACAATGCTTTTGTATAGAGAATTCTTAAAAAGCCCAGCTAAGTGCGAGTCGGACTCCCGCACGAAGAGTTCCATACCATTATCTATAAAAACGGCAAAAAAGTCATGTCTGTTATATAGGAGCCCCCTTAAAAATTTTTTTTTTAAAGTCCATACCTATAACTAAATATTCTGAGAATATCGAGCAAAAAAAAATCACGTGTGGTTTATGAGAGACACTTAAATATTGATTTTGATTTATTAAATTCTGATTTTAGTTTTCGTTGTCTTAGCTGCCAAAGTTGATTATTTGAGATCTTCTCAGACCAGAAGATCCCCATTATCGCGAGAATAACGCGTTCAGTGAGAAATTGTAGCAGACGGCAATTTTAATGATTGGCTAGCTCCGTGGGGCAGCGGTCAACACGCCAGCCTGCGACACGAGGGTGCCCGGGTTCGATCTACAAAGGCGTAAAAAAGGTAAAGAGTGACATCCTCAGCTACTTGGTGGTTGCAGGTATGGCTTTGGATACGCGCGCCCCACCTCCCAAGCTGCTATTTGCTTTTTCCATCCGAGTGAGTTAGTATCCCCATATCTTCATTTCCTTCCCACATCCAACAAATCCCTATCCTTTCCCAGCTTAAAAAAGTTTCCAATGGGCAACAGCGTCGGAAGCACAAGAAGCCAAGCGAGTCCCATCTGTCAGTTAACACGCGCAGAATACTATTTGAGCTACCACGTAGGCGACTTAATAGTGCCGCACACCTCTTTCTAATAATTGCATAAAAGCAGTCTGTATTGGCGGCGGCAAACATTGTTGACGCGCTACAAAAACGCGGCAGCCCAAACAATATTCTGAACGCATCATCGTATTGAACGCGCAAAGCGCTGTATGTGCGCCGCGAATAGTCAGCCCACAGACTGCACGTGTAGAAGGACTGGCAGTAAGCTTTAAAAAGTGTCAGTTTTACTTCTTTGCTACATCGTGCAAATCTGCGGGCCAGCATATTACACCGCACAGCCATCGCTCTGCGCTCCCGTTCAATATCAGTGTTGTCACTTAACGTTTCGGTCACCCAGTGGCCCAGATACTTAAACTTATCCACTTTTATCAAATTGGTGCCACACAGACTTACAGGCGGTGTGGAGTAAGTTTTAGACCCAGATTTGAATATTAAAAACTCGCTTTTTCTGGCATTATATCTGAGCCCATGAGAACCTTCATACACCTCACAAATGTGTATCAGCCTCTGCAATGCACCAAGAGAAGGGCTCAAATAAGGTTTTTCTTTTTGTAATGCAAACTGATTGTTATTTCTTTGTGATTCCAAGAAATTATAAGCTTTCTAATTCGTTAAATTTCAGTGTGCGTAAAATGTTATTGTGTGAGTTTGGCGACAGTGGTTTTCAAGAAAAATATATGCTATGATGCCCTTTCCTCTTGTTTACGTCGTGGCTGGTCTTCCATCGTCATTATCAGCTTCCGGTAGATCAGGGACGCTTGAGTGCAACGAGCTGACCGTATCGACACCTCGTAACTGGATGTTATCCGTCTACTGGCACGCTTGAAGAATTGGTTTCCAAGTAGAAGGTAAAGTCCAGCCGCCACCCGGTTGAAATTTGGACGGCGAAAAAAGCGAAGTCGTTTGATGATTTTATTTAAAAGTAAAATATAATATGAAAGTAACACAAAATGCGTAATTTTCTTCGGTGAGTTTTGTTAATAAAATTATAAAGTCGTAATAAAAAAAAAATATATTTAAGTGTTAATAAAATTATAAAGTATAAAATGACATAATTTTCTTATCTTAATATAAATAAATCTCGTGTCACAATGTTTGTCCTCAATGGACTCCTAAACCACTTAACCGATTATAATAAAATTCGCACACCATGTGCAGTTCGATCCCACTTGAGAGATATAGTTTTAACTTATGGCGAAACGAAGTTCGCCGGGGCAGCTAGTTGTGTTATAATTTATGACAATGAAGGATTTACCAGCCGACAAACACAACGCGATTTTGGCAAATTTCAAAAACGTTGCTGAAAGACTTGCCTGTTATTCTACAACTTCTGTGATTTTAATAAATTTGCGTGTTGCAGTGTATAGTTAAGATGTTGTTTATTCGAAAAGTATAAATAGTTATCACATAAACTGTTTTAATCACAACGAAATTTCTTATTGAAAATGAGCTATTCGCCGATTTTAGAGTGAATCCTCTTAAGTCCGCGAATTGTAACAAGTGTTTTTACTTTCGAACAATAAAGTTTATTATTAAATAAAATGAAAGATACGATATTATGCCATGCCACTGTGGGACTTTTTACGTTCAAAATACCATGTCCATAAATCGAAACTAGTGGAGTTCTTGCCATTGAGACCCAGGGCAAAGTAGTAGGTGAAAGGGAACCAGTCAGTTTCAAAGTAGATGGAGACGTTGTAGCTGCCCACCCCTTCGATGATGGGTGTGAAGAATCGGTTAGGGATCAGCAAACGGACGCAAACTATTGTACAGTATATTCCCGCTGATACCTAAAAAACAAAATATTATGAAGCGAAAAAAATTCTTTGTAGCGATTTAAGAACAATGATATTTTGATCCTAATACAAAACAACTATTTTTTTACACATACTAAAAACTTTAACCTGAACCTGTGACTAGAACATGATGCTAATTTTATGTTAACTACATTGGTGTGTATACTTTTAGGACATATAGCGTGTGTAAGCATTAACTTTAAAAACCCAAATAAAATTACCTATCTGTGTCCAGCTTCCGTTCCCCCCTACATATCTACTCCCTTTTCGCCGAGACGGCCTGTGATTGGCCGAAAATAAGAGTCGAAAAAATATGGCGTTCGAGTCTTGTGGAGCGCGTCCCTTGCGCTAATAAAATTTCTAAAAATAACGACTCCTAAGGGCTTCGCTGGCCGAAAACAACCCTAAATCTCATCGCGCGTGTGTGATGGTGTACCACCAGTGTAAGCAGTAAGAAAATAATAAAGTTCAAATACAAGGTTCGTGAGCCGGCCGGCACGAGGCCCTGTCGAAGGCGAATCCTTATTCAGACTCCTGTTCAAGATTGAATCCAGGTGAGTGTTTACTGAATTTTTCCTTGCTGTGATTCTGGGGTTGATCGGAGAATGCAGTGACTCTTCCAGGAAGTCGCAACATTAATTTATGGTGCCTCCTGTGAGGACATTCCTCACGTACTTATTTCAAATTTACCCACTTAATTTCAATATTTCCAATTAAAGTTATTTCCAAATATGGATAACTAATTTATTCATAAATAGACTTATTATAGATTCAAATTAACTAGGTACTTATCCACCTAGCATTTGTCTATTTGTCTAACAATCTCGGATCAAACAGGGAATTCCATTCCTGTTCCATACCATAGTAAATACCTATTGCTTACGAGTACATACTTCTTATCTCGTTAATTCCCTTGTAATAATCCCTTAATCGTTCGATTTGTATGCCATAAGGTACTATCTTGTTACTCAGGCTTTCGAACTATTTTGGATAGCCTATACTTACCTAGGGTCAATTAATAGCAGTGAGGTGTGTATTTATGATTATAAGTAATAGTCCGTAGTTTTAAAACCTACGTGTTTGTGAATATCTGTTCCATTACTCAGTTTCCATTTAAACTTTTGCTACTTACCTACATTACTCGTACTTTTCACAATTAGTGCCTACCAAAACATGGCGGAAGGAGAGTTAATGTCCACCATTAAGAAACGTGAATATGAGTTTAAAAATATGCAAATACTTTATGACTTAGCAAAAATTACGAAAGAAAATAAAACTAAATTAGCATCCTTTCGAGCTAGGTATAAAAGAATTGATAAAATTCGTGATAATTTCTTGGAATGCAACGATCGTGTAAACCAGTTGCAACTTAAACTAAATCCTCAATTTGTTATCGATAATACTGATTTGTTGTCATTTGACGAGTTATACTATTTTGTCATTGAGTTTGTCGATTCTCTCGACGCAAGCGCCGGTGCGAGTTCGCGCTCGGAACTGTGTCAAGGTCATGCGCATTCCAGCTCGCAAGTGAAACTACCTAAATTGCAAATAGCTAAGTTTGATGGTAATATAGAGAACTGGCAGATGTTTAAAGACAGTTATACGTCGCTTGTGCATAATAATGTTTCGTTGTCGGACACAGAGAAATTTTACTATTTGTTGTCATGTCTGTCTGGGTATGCCCTGACACTAGCTAAGGGTGTTCCTATAACATCAGCTAATTATTCTGTTGTTTATGCAGCGTTGCTAGACAGGTATGATAATAAACGGATTTTAGCCACCGCTTATTTAGAAAAAATAATAAAATTAAATCCGATCCAACGGCCATCATTATTAAACTTATCACAATTAACCAACACACTTTATGAATGTGTTAGTGCCTTGCGCGGGTTAAATATTGATGATTTAAGTGAATTTCTTTTATTTTACATAGCATCTCGGCCTCTTGATACAGAAACTAGGAAAATGTTTGAATTACAAAATACCGAAGAAATTCCTAAATTTAATAACTTGGTTGTTTATTTACAGAAGTATATAAAAGTATTAGAGGTTAGTCAACCTAGTAATTTACAGTCATTCAATTCTACAAATAAACAAAACCACAATAATACAAAGAAAGATAATTTTTCTCGGCAATCAAATTCTTCCTTAATTACTTCTTCGAACTCAAATAATAATAAACCTAATCAGGCTGTTTGTGTGTATTGTCATGAAAATCATTCAATGTATCGCTGTGGTAAAGTACATTCTATGAATATAGGACAGCGACAACAATTAGTTAAAGAGTTACAATTATGTCAAAACTGCTTAAGGCCCGGTCACACTAGTGCAGACTGCAAGTCTAAGTCCATGTGTTTCATTTGTAACTCAAAACATAACACATTATTACATGAAGAACATAAAAGTTTATTATCTAATACCATTGACCTAAAGGCTTCTGAGAATTCCAATATGAGCACTTCCCTAACTTGTACAACTCAGCCCAACATGTCAAAGTCACCTATGAGTACCAAAATTATTGGTTCAGCAGTGGTTCGGTTGAGAAGAGTGGATGGTTCATGGCAGTATGCTCGTGTAATCATAGATAGTGGCTCGATGGACTCTTTCATTACAAGTAGCTGTGCGCGACAGTTAGGTTTACATATAAAAAAGTGTAATTTAAATGTAACCGGTCTCGGTCAAAATTATGTTTGTAATATTAAAGGTTATACTTTTGGCTCTATTGTGCCTAGGTCAAATGACTCGCCCCAATTCGATATACCATTAGTGGTTTTGCCTAAAATCACTTCAATGATTCCTTCAACTTCGTTACCGTCGGTTGTCAAGGAAAAGTTTAAACATCTGGATCTCGCCGACCAAGATTTTGATAAATCGGGTCCGATCGATCTGTTGTTAGGAGTAGACTGTTTTGACCAGATATATACTGGTTCACGTTATTGCCCAGGTCCTGGTTTTCCATGTGCACTGTCTAGTGTATTCGGCTGGGTGATAAGTGGTCAGTTTCTTCAAAACGTGGTGGCTCAAACTCCAGCCACACCCGTTACGTCACTCATCGCGTCTTCTTGTGCGCTCGATGAGATCGTTCAACGGTTTTGGGAATCCGAAGAACCGCCGAAATGTAAAATTTCCGGTCCTGAGGATGAAATATGTGAACAAAAATATAAAATGGCACATATCGTACCTCCGACGGTCGTTATGTTGTACCAATTATGCTTAAAGATGATACTCCAGCCTTAGGAGAATCATATCATCAGGCTCTTAACCGTTTTCTCAACTTGGAAAAGCGTCTTGCCAGCCAGACTGAGTTGAAAACGGATTATAAGGAATTTATGCAGCAGTACGAAGATCTGGGACATATGCAGCCTGCTGAATCTTTGTCTACTGACCGTTATATTATTCCTCACCATTGTGTAATACGACCCGATAGTACAACGACACGTTTACGAGTAGTCTTCGATGCCAGTAGTCGGACCTCGAATAATCTGTCACTCAATAATATTGTTCATGTGGGTCCTAAGCTGCAAGTGGATATTGTCGATTTAGTGACAAAATTTAGACTTCACAAAATAGTTTTTACTGCCGACATCCGTCGTATGTATCGGCAAATATTGATAAGACCCGAGGAAAGGCATTATCAACACGTGCTCTGGCGTAATGATCCAACTGAGATCTTAAAGGAGTACGAACTTAAGACAGTCACGTACGGAGATAGTAGTTCACCTTATTTAGCTATTCGAACACTTCATCAACTTGTTGAAGATCATGGTTCTGAGTACTCAAGTCGTGTAGCTCAGGTTATCACCCAGGAGACATTTATGGACGATATCACAACTGGCGGCTCTTCCCTTGAAGAGGCGACCAAGCTGAAGGCCGATATCACATCTTTGTTGGCCAAGGCTCACTTTGAACTACGTAAATGGACTACCAACGATCCTCGTCTTCTTAAGGATGTTCCTCCTGAATTTTGTCAAAGTTCCAAATCCTTCGATGAATCGGGAAATGAGTTTGTCAAAATATTAGGGATACGATGGAATCCCATTAATGATTCTTTTTCATATGCCTTTTCAGACTCGTTCGAAGTCAAATTTACTAAAAGATCCATACTCTCTTTAGTAGCCCGCATTTTCGATCCACTCGGTTGGATATGCCCAGTAGTCTTTGCAGCAAAATCGCTGTTGCAAGAAATATGGCGGTTAAATTTATCGTGGGATGAGACTATTCCAAAACATTTAACCAAACAATGGCATTTAATAGCGGCCAATTTGTCTGATTTACAAAAAATTTATCTTCCGCGGTTAGTTATACCTTCCAATCCGATGAAAGTACACTTGGTAGGTTTCTGTGATGGTTCTCTGAAAGGCTATGGTTGTTGTGTGTATATTTGTGTGGTTACTAATGAGCCCAGAATTTCTACTGCGACTAGTTTACTGATTGGAAAATCTAGAGTAGCTCCTTTAAAACCTACCACGGTAAATAGACTCGAGCTAAGCGCAGCGGTGCGTCTGGCAAAAGTTCTATCGCACATGTATAATTTGCTTAAAGACCATATAATTATTAATTCTATTCGAGCTTATTCAGACAGCAGCACTACCTTGTCATGGCTTAATACCGCCCCTCATTTGTTAAAAATGTATGTAGCCAATCGTGTCATTCAAGCAACTGATTTGATTAGTACCAATCATTGGTATCATGTTTCGTCTAAGGATAACCCGGCCGACTGTTGTAGTCGCGGAGTGTCCTGTCCAGAGCTTATAGACCATCCTCTGTGGTGGAAAGGTCCTTCTTGGCTACAGGATTTGCCTAGTCAATGGCCTAACAAACGGGTTCTACTTTCAAAAGAAGACTTACCCGAGCTCAAACCACTAGAAACTAAAAGTCCTCACGTGATTGAGGTGAGAAACCCACTTCTGGACTTAATTGCCAGACATTCCTCTTTTACAAAAATTCTAAAAATTGTAGCATGGTGTATTCGATTTATTTCAAATTCGAGGGTTGCAAGGCAAAATCGAATTCTTTCATTTCTCAGTAGTCCTGAACTCGAGAAGTCAACCAAAGTGTTAGTTAAATTGAGTCCGTATCATTATATGTCTTCCGAAGTCAGTCGAGTGCGAGATAATGAACCATGTGTAAAATCCATTCAAAAAATTTCACCTTTCCTGGACGATGATGGGATCGTGCGGGTGGGGGAATGCATCGATGAGGCTAATCTGTCACCATCTGCGTTACACCCTTTTTTGTTACATAAACAATGTCCAATATCTAAAATTTTAATAAAACATTTTCATAAAAAATATTTGCATTGTGGACCTCGAACCTTACAATCTTTTATTCAACGCCAGTTTTGGATAATTGGATTGAGACTTCTGATACGTACCGTGCTGTCAAAGTGTGTTAGATGTTTTATTTCGTGTCCGCGCTCTCGTTGGGTCATGCTTAAGAAAATTACCCAGAGATTTTGGCGCGTATGGCAGCGTGATTATCTTCATACATTACAACGAAAGAACAAAAGGTTCGTACATGAACCAAATATTAAAATAGATAACTTAGTCATAGTTAACGAACCTAATCTTCCGCCGATGTTCTGGAAGTTGGCACGTATTGTGCAAGTGCATGCTGGTTCGGATCAAGTAGTCAGAGTAGTTACTTTCCGAACTGCTAACGGAAAGACCTTTCGTAGGCCGGTAGTAAAGGTTTGTCCCTTACCAATTAATTAAGATATTTTTTCATAAATTACTAAAACATAAATACACACTATCCAATCCTTAGGCTAGTTAAAACTTATTTATTACTTTATCTTTCGAAAATAATATTTCTAGATATTCTTGCAATAGTGCGTAGCTATTGCTTTTGTTTAATATCTTATAATTTGCATTCTCTGTGAAACCCTTGTAGATTTCAGGTGGGGGAAAATGTGTAAGCATTAACTTTAAAAACCCAAATAAAATTACCTATCTGTGTCCAGCTTCCGTTCCCCCCTACATATCTACTCCCTTTTCGCCGAGACGGCCTGTGATTGGCCGAAAATAAGAGTCGAAAAAATATGGCGTTCGAGTCTTGTGGAGCGCGTCCCTTGCGCTAATAAAATTTCTAAAAATAACGACTCCTAAGGGCTTCGCTGGCCGAAAACAACCGTAAATCTCATCGCGCGTGTGTGATGGTGTACCACCAGTGTAAGCAGTAAGAAAATAATAAAGTTCAAACACAAGGTTCGTGAGCCGGCCGGCACGAGGCCCCGTCGAAGGCGAATCCTTATCCAGACTCCTGTTCAAGATTGAATCCAGGTGAGTGTTTACTGAATTTTCCCTTGCTGTGATTCTGGGGTTGATCGGAGAATGCAGTGACTCTTCCAGAAAGTCGCAACATAGCGTTTGTATGACATATGTGTAGTTACGTAGCGTTTTCTTTGAAATTAAATATTGGCTCGGTACAATTCTATTGTCTCATTAGTTGAAACAAGTCATCCATAGAGAATATGCTAGTTTTTCCTGAATCTCTGTAGGAACCAATCAGTGAATACTATTATAAATAGGACCCAAAATAAAATAATATTTGTATTAAATACACTGCGTAGTTTCTTTTAGCGTAAACTTTGAAAATAATGGTATGCCAGCGGTACAGGTATCGAAAATTTCATGATGATCGGATTCCGTAATTAAGGCATGAAAGCGTTGCAGTAAACAAACCATTTAATATTATACCTACTTTCGCATTTAATATTGTATGAGTGAACAAGTAGATTGAATGTAACTTTATACTAACCTCAATCCTAACGTTCATTCTTCCCGGAGGGTCAGCATTCACCTCAAATTTTTCCGAATAAAAGAATGCGGTAGCGCGCTGTTTCCTTTGGCTCCGGAAGCAGTTATTACCGGACACGAACATCCTCGCACTCCAGCCATCCTTCTGAGGACCCCTTCGTCTCAAGTAATTATTACTTTTGTGGACACTCATGGCTGAATAGAAAATAAACTCAGTTTTATCTCGGCAAATACATAAAATTCATGTTCTAAAGGAAAACGTTATTTTCCAAGAAAGAAGCATTTGCCATGAAGGAATAAGACAACACTACACGTTAAAAGATAAACGTGTCGCCTATTTTCAAGCAATTTCAAATATAGAGTAATTAGGCTAAATTAAATACGCTGCATCATATGGGCAATTGGCGTTTTGCCTAGGTTTATAAAGTTTACTACTTTCAAATTGGGTTAGTTAGAGAAGAAAGAAAACCTTTAACCTCTAAGTTCCTAAAATCATGTTAAATACGCACCGACGCCGGATGAAGCCAGTTGGAAGTTATGAGGATATGGACTCGGTAGTTGATGCGCTGTGACAACGTTGATGATCCAAGTGACGTAGGGGTACACGTCGATGTAAAGAGGCGGCTCCTTGTTAAGCCTCCGCCTCATTTTGCGACGGGTACAGGCACCGCCGCCGGCAGCCAGGCCGATTAGCTCAAAAGTGCCATCGGGGACATGGCTTACGATCGGAGCTCCCGACCTTACGCCGCAGCCGGAGCTGCAGAGAACATGCGTCACACCCTCACTGCCAAGTCTCTGGAACGAGGGTATTTAAAAACCAAATCAATAAGCCTTTATTGCTGAATAGATAATTTAATTTGTCACTCGCGTAGGCTTTACCCTCGATTTGTCTTTACTACCCAGGATCATGTGTAGGGAACACATGATCCTGGGTGGTGCTCACCTTTCCAGTGGTAGGCTAAGGCCGTGGCTGGTCACCACCCTCAGGGCAAAGAATATATACACTACGCGAAAAGAAACGACACTTAAGCATGTGTGCACGTAAAATCGCTTGCGGCTATGTGTGGGTGTTTGGATGTGCGTGGGGGCAGCGAGGGGCAGCGAGAGGCGCGCGGGGCGTTGAACAGCCTGACACGAAGCGGCATAAACTAGGGCTAGCAGTGTTAACGCCCGGTGAAGTAGCGAAAGCTCACTTGGAGCTAGCTACATAGGCATTTAAAAAAAAAAAAAGCTAGCAGTGTTTGTTGTGTTTGCGTCTCGCTCACGGATCGCACGCAAGTGAGTAAAGAGTGATTTAAGTACTACGCATTTTAAACAATAATCATGCCCGGTGGCGTATTGCCAAACTGTATACTGACCCAGACCGGGGTTGCTCTGAGTTCGATCGCAGTTTGCCTTTGTAGTTGAAGAGCAAACTGCAGCATTCTTAAGGTATTGTCCTATAGGTGGGACTTACCCCTTCTCAATAGGTGGATGGAGCTCCATTATTTGTAATGTTTAATGTTTATGTTTTACTAACACTAGTATATGAAAAAAAATTGTATTCTTCATTACTAACACTCTATGGACCCTGTCCGAAATAAAAAAATATTATTATTATAATCCTATGTGACTTCAATTTAAACTCTTGCAGTGCATATGAAAAAACAAACTTTGATTTTTTTGTGACCTTTGCTCGCTAATGCAATATATTACTGTTTTTAATGACCTTGACGGTATGCTTGACCTCGTGCTGGGCACTTTTGAACCCGATCAGTTGGCGATATTCCGCTATGAAGATCCACTTGTAAAAATTGACAGGTACACAAAACTTCCATGCACGGGAACATCATCGCTAATATCATACACACACCAAGGTACACCTCGCCCATAAACCAGTCCGAATTGGAATTGGCGCAAGGAAAATTTCCCGGGTTTGTATAAGTCATTGCTAGAAACTGACTGGTCCGACTTGTTAAAACTCAGCGATATTAACAGTGCTGTTCAGTTATTCTACGATAAGTTATATGGAATAATAAGTTTGTTTGTACCTTTAAAAAGGCAATATAGGCGACGATTGTATATCCGAAATGGTATAGTGCAAAAATAATAAAAAATATACAAAATAAACACTTTCATCATAAGAGATTCAAAAAAGAGGGCAAAGAATTTAACTAGGCTATGTTTGTGTATAATAGAGACAGAGTAAAAAATTATTAATTTACTTTATTATAAGTACTGTTTTTACGGTTCCGTACCCACCCTATTCATATGGATTCGCTGTCCGTCTGACTGTCTGTCCGTCCGTCTGTCTGTCACCAGGCTGTATCTCATGAAAAGTGATAGACAGTTGAAATTTTCACAGATGATGTACTTCTGTTGCCGCTATAACAACAATAAATACTAAAAACAGAATAAAATAAATATTTAAGAGGGGCTCCCATACAACAGACATGATACTTTGCCGTTTTTATAGATAATAGTACCTACGGAACACTTTGTGCGCGAGTCCGACTTGTACTTGGCCCCTTTTTTTAGATTCAGCTTAAATCCTGGACCCTACGGTCCAGGTCGTACATAGAAAATATTAAGTCATCGATCCTACCTACGTTCTTTTTTTTCTTGTTCCGTGGTGTCAACTGTTGGAAGGTCGTAATGCTGTCCACGTATTATTGTCTATGATGCACTGCATTTGTATTATGTTTTTTATTTTGATGTACAGTGTCACTATGTAAAATATATTTCTCTGTTATACAAGTAAACACAATGTTTGCAAGTATTATTTACGTTTTAATTCATTCCTATAGCCACTAGTCCACCCTATCAGTGGTAGCAGAGCGTAGTTGGATAAATATATAGTGGCAAATGGAAGAAGCATTTTAAAAATAGTAAGTAAATGAGAAAATAAAATTTTGTACAATGAGCTCGAGTTTTAGAAGCATAGAACCGTTGACAAAATCAAATTATGATACCTGGTGCTTACAAGCACAGGCGATTCTCATAAGAGACGATTTGTGGGAATACGCTAGTGGTGAAAAAACGTTAGCGGCAACTGCGACTGCCGAAGAAAAGAGTGCGTTCCTAAAGGAAGACTTAAAGGCAAGGTCAGAGCTATTTTTACTTATATCTCCAACAGAACTTAAACAAATTAAAGGGTGTAATACATCCAAGGAGGTATGGGACAAACTAAAGTCTGTATATCAAAGTTCAGGACCGGCAAGAAAGGCTACGCTATTAAAGCAACTAGTATTGAAGAAAATGACTCCACAAGAAGATGTGAGAGATCATCTCAGTAATTTTATGGATGTAGTAGGTAAATTAGAAGATATGGATGTATATATTAAGTATAATGATGTTGTACAGTTTACCTACATATTTCGATAGCTTCCGAACGGCAATAGAGTCGAGAGATGTTCTGCCAAGTCCTGACAACTTAAAAATAAAAATCGTAGAAGAATACGAAGCAAGAAGGCAAACCGAAGTGAGTGAACCTCAGACTTCAGAAGCATTCTACACAAAAACGAAGAAAAAGGTACAATTTTGCAAGGATTGCAATAAGAAAGGGCATTCCACAGAAGCTTGTTGGTCAAAGAAGAGACCCAATAACCCCAATAAAACTAAAGGTCAAGAAAAGACATATCATATCTGTTTATCGACAGGAACGTCGAAATGTAAAGGCAATTTATGGTGTCTTGACAGTGGCTGTACGTCACATATGACGGGTGATAAAAGTATACTCCATAACTTAATCCCCGCGACTGACACTCTAAAGCTAGCTTCAGAAAAGCATACGACCGAAGTTAAAGGGAAAGGAAAAGCCGAGCTTTATACAAAGGATCGACGCTATAAAATTAGTCTTTCTGACACATTATATGTACCTGATTTGTCGAATAATCTAATTTCTGCAAGCAAAATTACGGATCGTGGCTATAAGGTTCTATTTGAAAAGGAACAAGCCAGTGTCACAAAAGGTGGGAAAACTGTATTAAAAGCTTACAGAAGAAATGGATTATACTATCTTGAATTTGATAAACCGGAAGAGACAGCAAACTTCACGCCTAGTGATGAAAGCGAAATTATGAAATGGCACAAGAAATTAGGTCACGTCAATGAAAGAGACCTAAAAGAAATGGTTAAAAATAAAATGATGCGAGGACTCGACTTTAAAGAAAAGACTTTGGGTACCTGTGAGACTTGTATCAAAGGAAAATTTTCCACTCTACCATTCCAAAGCCATGGACAAATAATCTCTACCGAAGTACTCCAGATAATTCACAGTGACGTGTGTGGTCCATTTGAGAATGAATCGATGGCCGGATCAAAGTATTTTGTAACATTTATTGACGATTATACAAGATACTGCTGTGTATATTTCTTAAAAGAAAAGAGCGAAGTAATCGATAAATTCAAGGAATATAAAAATTATGTCGAACTTTTTCATAAGAAAAAAATTAAAAATTTACAATCTGATAATGGAGGCGAATACAGGTCCAAGGCGTTTGATAAATTACTCAAAGACAACGGTATAAGCCGAAGACTATCTGCGCCTTATATTCCTCAGCAAAATGGCATGAGTGAAAGAAAAAATCGGTCGCTGATGGATAAAGCCAGATGTCTGATCCTAGATGCCAATATCCCTAAAAAATTTTGGGCAGAAGCAGTAAACACTGCAAACTATCTGATTAATAGAAGCCCAGCAAGAGCTCTGAAAGGCAATTCCCCATATGAGAAATGGGTACAACGAATACCATCAGGAAATCACCTACACGTATTCGGAAGTAGAGCGTTTGTGATAAACAAAACCCGAAGAGGAAAATTCACAGCCAAAGCCACAGAAGGAGTATTCTTGGGATATGCGGAATATACAAAAGGTTTTAGAATCTATATACCTGAAAGGAATGATGTTGTTATCAGCAGAGATGTAAAAGTAATCGAAAAGATGCATTATGGCGTTACTCCTGCTGAGAAACGCAAAGATCTTACTCCAGAACCTGAAACAGAACAAATTGAAATTGAAATTCCAGAAAAAAGGAACAAAATTAATGAAAACTACCTTTTCAGGAACCTAACCCCCTTTATTCCAGCTCTAGTCAAGATTCTGTTGATGAACCACCTCTCTCAAGTGGAAGACCACAAAGAGACGTGAGACCACCAGCATGGACCAAAGATTATGAGTTAAGTCGCTGCGTGACCATGTTTACGTCAGAAAATAATGACGACTATGACTGCTCTTTACTCACATATAAAGAAGCTGTGACTGGCACCGACAGACTTAATTGGGAGAAGGCGATACAATCTGAAATGGAATCATTACAGAAGAATAACACCTGGGTATTAGTTGACAAGTCAGAAGCCAAAGGACACAAAATACTGTCGAACAAATGGGTATTTCGAATTAAAGATGACGGTACGTACAAGGCAAGATTAGTCGTACGTGGATGCGAGCAGAAAGGCAACCTGGATTTCGAAGACATTTATAGCCCAGTTGTAAGTCAATCTGCATTAAAAACTTTATTAGCAATTGCCGCATCTAAATCTTATTACTTCATGACATTTGATATTAAGACAGCTTTCTTATACGGAGAGTTAACAGATGAAGTTTATATGAAATTACCTGTTGGCTATGAGACTGACTGCAATACTACTGAAGTAGTTTGTCGATTAAAAAAATCGTTGTATGGATTAAAACAAGCTCCATTTACATGGAACAGAACTTTTACCCAAGCGATGTATGATTTGGGATTCAAGACAATCAAAACAGATCGATGCGTTTTCATAAACGAAGATAAGTCAATAATAATAGGACTATTCGTTGATGACGGACTTGTCATAGGAAAAGACAAGAAAAAGATCGAAGTTATTTTGAAGAAACTTGAAACCAAATTTGAAATGAAAAAGAATGAAAATCCAAGTACTTATCTGGGTATGGAAATAAAAAACTCAAAAGAAGGAATAATTCTTACTCAGAGATCCTACATAAATGACGTACTGGAAAAATACAATATGAAAAATGCCAAGCCTTGTGACACGCCCGCTAGTAGCGATTCAAAGTCGATACAGGAAACTGCCCAGGAGAAGGAATATCCCTATAGGGAAGCAGTGGGAAGTTTACTGTACCTGTCTACCAGAACCAGACCAGATATCGCACAAGCGGTCAATCTAGTTAGCAGGAAGGTTGAAAACCCCACTAGAGAAGACGTCACAAAAGTCAAGAAAATATTCAAATATTTAGTAGGAACCAAAGAGAAAGGCATTTTGTTCAAGCGAAACAATCCGATAGAGAACATCGATGCTTACAGCGACTCGGATTATGCTGGAGATCCATTGACGCGAAGAAGCACTTCTGGCTCCGTGCTACTGATAGCTGATGGACCAATATCATGGGCATCCAAGAGGCAGCCTATAGTAGCGCTATCGTCGACTGAAGCCGAGTACATAGCCGCAGCAGACTGTTGTAAAGAGGCATTGTATCTCAAATCTCTATTGCAAGAAATAACCGGTTTGGATATAAAAATAAATTTGCATGTTGATAATCAAAGTTCGATTCAACTTGTGAAGTCTGGATCCTTCAACAAAAGGTCGAAGCACATAGACGTGCGGTACCATTTTATACATGAACACTTCGTGCATGGATTAATAAATATTAGCTACTGTCCCACAGAAGTTCAGTTAGCTGACGTAATGACAAAACCATTGTCTAAAGTAAAGTTTGAAAGACACTGTGCAAGATTAATGCATTTATAGAAACGTGTCTCGGCAACATGAGTGAACATCAGGAGAAGGTGTTGGAAGGTCGTAATGCTGTCCACGTATTATTGTCTATGATGCCACTGCATTTGTATTATGTTTTTTATTTTGATGTACAGTGTCACTATGTAAAATATATTTCTCTGTTATACAAGTAAACACAATGTTTGCAAGTATTATTTACGTTTTAATTCATTCCTATAGCCACTAGTCCACCCTATCATCAACCACGGAGTAAGTGTCAACCCTAGCGCTTAAACGTTGCGATTCAAGGTCACTGAAGCTCGAATCACACGTACAGGGGAGTGTGGCAGCTGTGCTCAGGGCAAAATCAGAATGCCAAGCGCGTTCCACCCTGCATGCCATGAGTAGCCGTTCGAAGAGTTGGTCTTCGCAGTTGCGCCTAACGGTGTACCGTTACTGTAACCGTACGGACTCGCAGTGTTGTTGCGCGCGGCGTCCAGTTTCGGAGGGTAGCGGGATCCAGGGAAACGATTGCAGATTAGCCATCTGTGAAAGGCTGCTCCGCCATCGCGCGCATAATCTTAAGGAGGTTGCTCCTGTCGGGCTGTTTGGCAACCGGACGAGAGGACGCTCTATATTTTCCCACCACGCAGCAGCACTGTGACTTCCGATGGGGGGCTGGCTGGTGCCTGACGTAACTGCCATTCTTCGCCTTTTGTTCTCTCTTTCCTTTTGTCCAATCTACAAGGAATAAAAAATTGAGGGATCGTCAGCGGATGCACAGCCTCTTGCTAAAAGTGCACCTCACTAACATTCGAGGTCTGCATTCGAATCTCGTCCCAGTCCACCACCATCTTGAGACTGACACACTTGATACGGGGACGTAAATTAAAACTTCTGCTGATACATCTTAGCTACACCACCCAGGATACAAACTGGAGCCCAAATTTCCGTTCAAATGCAGGAGTTTGTTTCTTTGTACGCGATGACATCTGCTGCAAGAGTCGTCACTCGGAGAATCCTGTATTTTCGTTGATTTGGGTGCTTGTGCACCGGCAAAGAACAAATAGTCTATGTTTGTGTCCACCGATCGCATAGCGGTGACAAGTCTGTTCCGATACCTAAGTGACGTTGCTGAAGTGGCTCAACACCTTTGTTGACCCTACCGCGCAAATAGTTTTTCTGGGGGACTTTAATGCCCACCACAAGCAGTGGTTGTTCCCTTCCAGGAGACGGACCATGCTGGTACAGAGACGTACAAGTTTGCTTTGTCTTTTAATGATAATGATATTTTTATTTCACCTAAAATAGAGTACAATAGTTCTTAGACTATAACAGAAAGTCCCTTAATCTATTTCGCTCTTAATTAAGCATGTGAAAATAAAACAGGTTGATAAAATAAAAAAATAAACATTACGTATTGCCGAAATATTAAGATTCAATCGCTAATAATTATATATAAAAATGTAATTTACTTAAATATGTCATAAATCTTATAATACATTATTTCTACAAGCCATTGTTTTAATTTTGTCTTAAAAAGTCGCAGTGGTAGTTCCTATATATTATGAGGCAATTTATTAAATATTTTAATACACATCGACATGCAGTTATTTTTAAATAGTTCCGTTTTTGGGACATTTTTAAGTACAAGGCTATCTCCATTTCTTGTGCTTCTGGGAAAAAATCTTTTATATATTCTCATATTTCTGATGTTGGAAATTAATCATTTTTTACTCTGTCTCTATTATACACAAACATAGCCTAGTTAAATTCTTTGCCCTCTTTTTTGAATCTCTTATGATGAAAGTGTTTATTTTGTATATTTTTTATTATTTCTGCACTATACCATTTCGGATATACAATCGTCGCCTATATTGCCTTTTTAAAGGTACAAACAAACTTATTATTCCATATAACTTATCGTAGAATAACTGAACAGCACTGTTAATATCGCTGAGTTTTAACAAGTCGGACCAGTCAGTTTCTAGCAATGACTTATACAAACCCGGGAAATTTTCCTTGCGCCAATTCCAATTCGGACTGGTTTGTGGGCGAGGTGTACCTTGGTGTGTGTATGATATTAGCGATGATGTTCCCGTGCATGGAAGTTTTGTGTACCTGTCAATTTTTACAAGTGGATCTTCATAGCGGAATATCGCCAACTGATCGGGTTCAAAAGTGCCCAGCACGAGGTCAAGCATACCGTCAAGGTCATTAAAAACAGTAATATATTGCATTAGCGAGCAAAGGTCACAAAAAAATCAAAGTTTGTTTTTTCATATGCACTGAGGGGATAAGTTTACTGTCAGACACGGAACTCGTTAGAAAGGTCTCTGTTATAGCTATGACATAATATTGACTTTGCGTGAAGTTATTAAAGAATGTATTAATTTTCGTCCTCAGGCCTCGAACGTTTTCTTAACATATTTCATCTCATGGAATCGTATCATGATATCGACGCTTGAAAGTTCTTGCCTTTTGCGCGAAAGTTATGCCGCCATGGTTTTACACATATGTCCCTTGCCCAGTTATCGGATGACATTATATTTTCGGCATGCTTTAGTGGAACTCCAAGCTTGAACGACGCGTAGTGCCCACGTGAATTCAGCCTTTCAACCGTACACTCGTCGCTGCCACATATTGATTTTAGATGTTCACGTACTTGCTTAGCTGTGGTGCCTACCTGCACGTAATATAGGTGTAAGTGTTTACGCCTCTCAGCGGCCTGCAACGTTGTAGAGCCGGGCGCCGCAGTACCTCTGAGTACTTCAGGAAATGAAGCTCGAGACCGTTTGCGCCTTGGGTGTACTAAGGACACGAGCCCCAGATAAGGACTTCGTTGTACTGGGGCCAGAGACTGCAGATGCAGCCTCGAGAGACTCGGTGTTTAGCTGAGGTGTTTGTTTAGAAGACTTATTTTTTAAAGGTGGTTTATTTTCAGGAGATGGGCATATTGGAGATCCGATAGATGTCGAGGTTTTGGGTATTGCAGTTGTTTTGCTGGCCTTATTAATGTTAGATTTATTTTGTTCTTCTGATTGCAAGGTCGCTTTAGTTATCAAATTAATCTTCTCCAAAATTTTAGTTTTAAATGCCAAAAATTGTTCCACCAGTTATTTATTGATTTTGCTAAAAAACTGTGCTTCAAAATTGAGTTCAATGTTGAGATGGTTTGGACATGTAGAGAGGATGGATGAAAAGAGATACGGCACATGTGGTTGGGACAGTTGGTCAGGGCCGGCCACGACGAACGTATCGTGACCAAATTGGTTATTGCAAAAGGAGAAATAAGGAGTCTCCGAAACCGGCGAGCATGCATGAATAAAGGGATGGATGTAGATGAAGCAAAAGAGGTTTGTAAGTATCGTAGCAAGTGGAGATCTATAGTCTCTGCCTACCCCCATGGGAAAGAGGCGTGATAATGTATGTATTTATGTATGTGTATATAGTATAGTAAATATAGTAATTCATTGTACTCGTAGTATACTTAAACCAAAAAACAAGCAAAAAGCCGACATTATGAACATATAGAACTACGCCGATAACACATATTTATATGAGTTCTGACTATGTGTAGGCGGCCTTACGTCGTTTGTTGATGGCGTCCGTCACGCCGGATCCGTTTTTCGAGAAAAAAACTGGAGCGATGAAGCGGCCCATATATTTAAATCTTGGACGAATTTTAAATGAATGTTTGTCTATTATCGTTCGGCGTCCGAGATCCGTAAGACTCTGGATGAGTAATGTCGTCTGAGGAACCCGTCAAAATAACCCGTTCTTTTGACGGGTTCCTCCCGGAGCTGTTAATAGTTGGATGAACCATTAAACTGGAGAGTAAATCTGAGTATCTGCAAAAGAAATCACGTATGGATTTGGCCATCCACGGCGACCGTCTGTGTACGTCAACCATCATTTAAGTGAATAAGCGCTGTATGTTTTATAAAAAATTATAAAAATCAGATTGAACTTGTTAAAATCTCAATTTTTTTAAATATTTATTTTATGAGTTTGTTCGTCCGGGATTTAATCGGATCCGGCGCGGTGGACAAACGTGATCGGAGTCCGTCATCTATCACCCGTCTCCGTCAAAACGCTGGAATCTGTTATACGAGTAAAAAAGGTCCCGTGGACGAGTGCTGTTAAAGTCTGTTTTTTTGGACAATGGTTTTTACTATACCGATTGCATTCTATGTTTTCGACATTCCTTGTGGGTGTACATTCTCATTGTCTTCTTAGCCATTTTTTCTGAATCAAAATCTCTTGGCACAGCTGTAAGAGAATATAATAGTAATAATAAATCAAACGATAATGTCTATTTTGTATACGATAAAATATAAACTTATACAATTTATTTACTTACCACTTAAATAGTCTACCATAAAAACTAATTTGGTTTTTTTCTTTCTCTCCCGTTCGACCAGAGAAGGTAAACATATGGGCACCATATAATCTGGAACACAAAAAAACGATTATCAGAGTAAACAATAATAAATATCGTAATTTTTTGTAATTTCCGTAATACTAGTTCTCCTTTATGATTTTTAGCTTTCGCGGTCACTATTTACTTTTTTGTGACGACTTGTTCGTCGCTTGGTGCTCACCAAAAACCTGCAGCTCTGATTTTCAAGCTTCTTAACCTATTGTTGAATTCGCCACTGACGATAACTTATTTAAGGTAACTTGCTTAGGTTTATATTTTTCGGAATAAAAGGTAGCCTTGTAGCCTTTGTCATGCTCCATACCTCAAACAACGCGTACCTACAAAATTTCATAATGATCAGTTCAGTAATGAAGGCTTAACAGCATGACAAATGAACATCATCATCATTTCGTGTAGGTGACACGGTCAATCGACCATGAATATGAATACGCCTCTCGGCCTCTGACATGATTCCTTTAATGACTACCAGACGTTACCCGGGACCAACGGCTTAACCTGCCTTCCGAAGCACGGAATCATCTTTGTTATCAGACAATCAGGTGATTCAAGCCTGCAAAGTCCTAACCAAACTGGAAACAACTAAACAAAGCATGTTTCCCATGGGAACCGAACCCACGACCCCTGGTCTACAGGTAAACGCCTTAACCACTGGACCATGAAGAACAAACGAGCCAATAAACAAATTCACTCAATAAGAGTAAAGTAGTTGGTGCCCACTGTGCGTAAAGAGAACAGTCGTCATACGATTTGAAGACCTGTCTCTCTTTAAGATTTAAATCACTTTTTGACAGATCGTTGAATACACAACTCTATAGTTTTTGTTCTGAGACACCACTACAAGCCAAGACTACAAGAGATGAAACCCGTCAAAGAAAATCAATCGTACGTTAGTCACAGTTACATTTACTTACATTATACTGGGTGGCGCAAAAGTACTGGCACTAAAGAAAATACTTTTATTTTTTTTATATGACATTTTCTGTCATTCTGTTTTTGAAAATTGTGTAGTGAACAAATGTAAAATACACTGAAAATAAACATGGACCGTTTTACTCCCCAAGAACGTGGAATAATTGTGTCAATGTTCTTACGGAATAATTCATCAGTGATAAGAACACAACGTGAATTTCGTCGACGATTTCACCACCGTCCGGCACCGATTGCCCGATCTGACCAGTCCAGACTTCTTTCTTTGGGGTTTTTTGAAATCTCGGGTGTATGTGAACAAGCCACAGACTCTCGCAGCTCTAAAAGAAAACATTCGTCAAGAAATAACGAACATATCGCAGGAAGTGTTACGGCAAGTTATGCAAAATGTCATAAATAGGGCTCAAATGTGTATCAACTCTGGAGGTCACCATTTAAAAGACATCATCTTTAAATCCTAATGGTACGAAATTTAATGGCACAAATATACATTTAAAAAAACCTAAATCTAGTTTTCTAATTTAGAAAAAATGTTATAGCTGAACCAAATAGGGTCTTTACTTTTGCGCCACCCTGTAGTTACATTTGGGGTTGCGATTTTGAGAGGACGCAACTTTATTGTTTAGATAAGAAGGGGGGGGGGGGGGGGGGGTTGGTAAAGTTAAATCCACGTTTGTGGGTTTGCAACACTTGTCTCACGGCCGCCATATTTAAAAAAGGGATTCAAATGGTTTTACGGGTTATTTTACAAACTATTAAACAGATCTCACAAAAACATGTCTGAAAATAAAATTATCTACAACTTTTGTCTAGCAACTTTAAGTCGTAGAACCAAAAATAAAAAAGTTATAAGCGACAATCCATAAAAAGAGAATTGATATATACATATATATATATATTTTCATTATAAACATTTTTGTATTTATTAATTGGTTAAGGTTTCTAAGATGGCGACCGTGGGACATGGGTTGCGACCCCACAAACTTGGATTTAACTTTTCACTGACACCCCTTCATATTCAAAAAATAAATTCGCGTCCTCTGACAAACGCACGCTAAGTCCAAAAAATTTAACATTTCAAGGACTACGTAGAAAACAGTGTGAGTTTTTTTGTAGTAATACCATGATGGTCTGCTTTGTGCACAGAAGTCTCTATTTTTTAAATTCTTATTGCTGAAAGTAATCAAATTTCTTATGATTATAAAAAAAAAAGGTTACATACTCGACTTAAGCGGCCGAAGTAGTTTCACGAGAGCAAGACTATTTCCAACACCAAATCTGAAACATTTTAATTTATTATTTAACGATAGGACTCCATAAACCTCATGGTTTTTATGAGTTGCAGGAAAAATGCCATTTAATTCATCGAAAAAAAAAGAAATCAGGTTGTCAACAGTTATATTCAGTTAAGCAAGAGATAAATTGTAGCCAACAGGCAAAAAAAGCACAACAGGTTGAGATACAGTTTGGTGACAGACGGGCAGACAGAAGGACAGCGTAGCCATATTTATAGAGACCCGTTTTACCCTTTGGGTACGTTACCTTAAAAAGAAATATAACAGTTTCACGAACGTATTTGTAATGCAAAAATTCCGTCAGCCGAATTGGAGTCTAGAGCCTCAAAGTGCCTAATTTTTGTTGGAGTCAAGCCCTCTGCCAGCTAAATGGTTGTTTAGAGTACTTGAAAAAAATTCAAGGCAGTTGTTTGTTTTCGTGCGTGTAACTAGCCAACATAGGTAACTGATTTTTCAAACTGCCTCTTAAGGCATCTGACATAGCTGGACGACTTACCATCAATGATGACAGCCTTAGCGTGCCTTTCGAAGCACCCATCCCTGGGACTGCACCCGGGGTAGTATATATAAGGCATTAGTATACTCCTATAAAATACGTACAAATTTCATTTGGGACGTGCGACTACGACCCGAGCTATGGCGCGAGGTCCGACATACACTTGGCTGGTTTTTATGTAAAACATGACGCTGCATTTACTGTAAGAAATGAATATTACCTTGAAAACTCTGGATGTGGCAGTATAGTGGCGTACGGCATCTCGAGGTAGGCGCGGGGGCATCTGATTCCCATTTTCAATTGCTGCTTTGATAGGTTGCATTCGTCTTCTTCTTGCTCGTAGTCCCCGAATATAACATTGCCACTAGTAACATATGAGAAAGCTTATACAAAAGCTACCTAAATTAAAAAAATATTATTTATTTATATTTGGATTAAATGCTTCCGGCAAAATTCATTTTTGCTAGAAGCATGAATGGGCCGGCTCGTCCGGGGAAGTACCACAGTCTCACAGAAAATCGACGTTTGAGTAGAAGCTTTATCACTTCTAGGCTTCGTTCAGTGAGTAAGAGAGCAGCCCTGTATGCAAATAGACCTTGTGATAATAATCTATCAAAATATTTGTAAAGTGCGATTTTTTGGGTAAAATCAAGGGATGACGTTGAGTAAATAGCAAATCCGCCTGTGAAGGCCTACCCCCCACCATGAGGAGACCACGGTTATCAATGAACGGGTCGAGTTTACGTAGGCTTTGAGAGTATCGGTTTTCTTTCTAAAGCGACTTCATGTCATCTTCAAAATATTTTCGTTGAACAATTTGAATAAGTTTATCATGTGATTTATTATTTTCAAAAGTAAGCAAGGCACCCGTTTCTCTGTTAATAGCAAAAGCTTTACAATTGTTTATAAATCTGTAACACCAGGCGAAAACACGCAATAATTTGTTGAAGTTTGAAAATTTGAGCATTATCCTTCCTATCCTTATTATATACTATACTATCCTTACTAATATTATAAATGCGAAAGTGAATTTGTTTGTTTGTTACGCTTTCACGCCATAATTACTGAACCGATCATCATGAAATTTTGCATACAAGTTCTCTGGAATACGGAGAAGGACATAGGCTACCTTTTATTCCGGGAAAAAGTACTATTCCCGAGGAATCGACATTGACGCGGGCGGAGCCGCGGGCGAAAGCTAGTTGAATATAAATCCATATTCACATCTGACTCTTCACCAAAGAGTGTGTTTTCTTTGACAGGTTTGAGCTCCAAGGTTTCACCATTGAACTCTTTTATGGATCTAACTGGCCACGCATGCTGTGGCTCGTATAGCCATTGTGGGCCACGGAACCACAATTTAATATAGTGTCGGGTACTCTCGACACAGTCAATATGAACTCAATATGAACTTCCAGTCAATATGAACAATTTTTTGTTCACCTGTTTCTCCCACAGGAAATGTTGTACATAAAGAAGGGCTCACTTGCCCCTTCACATATCGAGGGCTATAGCCGATATATTCTGTTTAGTTATCAAGTTATTACGTTAAAAATTCCCAAAATTAATGTCGAGTCCTGGTGACCCGTAATACAGGTTTTACAGAAACCTAGCATAGGCACCAGTTCTTCATATGTTTATAGTTAGTATTTTTATGAATATTTTTTACCACTGTACATGTTGTAGCTATAAGATTTTGTCGAGAAAAATAAATATTAATTACTATATTATTATTATATAGTTATGTAATGAATTTAAAACTTACAGTTTATAGTTCTTCGGAAGGTGCATCAAGTCTGTGGCGGTGCTCAGCACGAACTGTTTCTGCACCAGAACCACCCGCGGTGCCTTGCTATGGTGCGGCAGACCCGTTGTGGCTGTTGGAAACATGATAATATTAAGAACAGTTAACAACGTCTAGTATGATTTAGTTGTGGTAATTACTTAATTATATTAAGTAGTGCGCGTGAGATTCGAAACGAAGACGTGGTTAGCATAGAAAAAGATATTGCTGTCATTTATTTTTTATTTTTTGACGTGATAACCACTTATAAATCGATAAACGCCGGCTGCACGTAAGAAAAGTGTCACGTTCTGTGTGCGAACAAGAGCCTGGAATAAGCGATAGAGAGGCACGATCGGCCTAAACGTTCGGCTTGTGACGCATCTATCTCTCTTCCACCGTTATCACATAAAATTATCGTAATTAAACCGACTTTACAGACAACCAATTTATTTTTCATTTACTACACGGCATTTCTTTCCTTTTAGCCCTTGATATTTTATTTTTCAACGTGTGTTATCAAGGAAATGACTCTGCGAAGTGTAGTTCATTCGTTGATTCAAAGGATATGGCGACGATTCCCATGAATCCAATGGTTTGATCATAGACGACCCAGCAAGGCAGGCAACTACCAGCCCGCTAAGTAAATTTCGCTACAGTCGCACCATGAAATGAGTTCATTTTAGTTATTCCACACATTGTTCTTAAACATGGGCATTTTTTCCAAATTACACTGATTTTACATCATAAAATCTACTAGAAGCAGTTTGATAAACAATCCAAAACGAAATTCCCGCCAAGAACTCGTATCAAATACATCATGTATTCTTTTTAATTTTGTGACATGCTGCCAGTACTTAGATTACGCACATAACGATAAATACATTAATGCTGTTTGATCTAATTCAATGTGTTTGATGCACATTACGAAAAAGGACGCCCTAGATTACTAGCCTTCATGAATTGAAGGGATTGTAAATATACTCGACGATTTATGTGGCTCAGTGCTATCGTAAGTCTTTTGGACCTCAACGTATTGCGTTCGATCACCAGACAGGACTTATTTTCCGGACATAGGATACTCCTGGCCTGAAAGTTCTGTACTCCTGGCCGCTCATAAATGTATGAAATTCGAATGTTATTTTTAAAAATGGGTGTCGTTTGTTTTTAATCGCAAGTTGAACTTTGTCGTCTGTAGCAAAAAATGGGATCAAAGTGAAAAATTTGTGGCTTCTGAAAGGTAGCTTCAGTTGCTCTTGTGGTGAGGTTCAAAATATGGGCCATCTTATTGACTCCTTTTATCTATTACTATATCTATTACTATGAGTATCCTACTGTCACCGCCAGTAGACGGAGGATACTCATAGCTGATAGGAAGTTTGTCAAGTGGATCGACAGACTTCCATTCAACTTCTAATTTTGCCGCTACCAAAACAAAATTCGCAAATAATAATATATAAAATAATTTGGAAATTGATTGTGTGTGATTATGCTTTTGTGTTATTCGCACAATGCTCAAATTCTTACAAAGCCTTATACTTACTATGAATATATTGAACGAAACCCAACCACTTGAAGGTGTGCACCTTGAGGACTCCGTCTGCGGGCTTGAGTGTGAAGTCATCGTGGCACAAGGCTAACTCTGGTAGTATGCTCAGTACGGGATTCACTAAGGTGAATGCATTCATTTGAAATTTTAAAATAAGTTAATTATAATAATAATATGTTTTATAAATACTAACCTAATTATAGGATACCAAATAAATAAAAAAAAAAATACCGCTTATTTTACTCTTCACAATGAAAGTACAAGGTAAATCATACTTATATAATATTATTATCTAATTGTGCTCAACTAAAGTTGTAATTTTTTTCATCATTTTGAAACATGTTTATCCATATAAATAAGGGTTATTAAAATCTTAACGATCAAGTTACTCGTATATTATCAAATAAGTAAGTTTGAAAAATGGATAGGTATTACAAGCTTATCACATTTTTTTTCTTTGTCTAATAACTTTACCTATAGAAATACACGTTTGTCTAATAAATTTACTTATAGAAGTACATGTTTGTCTGTTTGTCTAATGTATAATTTATAATTTAATATGTTTTATGTATTGTATATTCTTATGTATTTGTATAATTTTATAAAGACAAATGTGACATGCTAGTAACATGCTTGGTCTAGACCAAGTTTTTATTATTTCGGGTAATCTAGTAGTACGATAAATAAATAAATATATACGGACAAATCACACAGATTGAGCTAGCTCCAAAGTAAGTTCGAGACTTGTGTTATGGGATACTAACTCAACAATACTATATTATATAACAAATACATATATAGATAAACATCCAAGACCCAGGCCAATCTGAAAAAGATCATTTTCCATCTTGACCTGGCCGGGGATCGAACCCGGGCACTCTCGTGACGCAGGCTGGCGTGTTGACCACTGCGCCACGGAGCTAGTCATATACGATACTAAATACGATATACTAATGGTGAGAAATGCAAGGCAGTTAAAAGCTTGTTTTTGTTTAAATGTTTACATAAATCAGTAGAAAATCCATACCAAATCACTAGTTATTATAATTTCATATGCTACAAAACAAATTGAGAAAATACATACCTGAAATGCATAATAATATGACAGCAGATAGAGAGTTGGCCACCATTATCGTACTAAAAAAGTCACAACTGAATTTTTACGATATCACATCGGACACATCTGGCCTCAGAGGATGTTTCGAGATGTTTAGTCTTCAGATCCAACCTTTGGTGGATGTAAGAGGAATGTGCATTGTACTACAGCCGTGCATTCCACTTTCATCTTAAAACACATTTACAAATCGTTTCTAAAGAATTTGTTTGTAAACGATTCTTTCTTCTATTTGAAGTAGGTTTTAAGGCCATAAAAAGAACTTGAACCTGCTACAGGCAATTGAGTATCAAAAAATACTAACATCAAATCCTAAACGCAAAGCAAAAACAAAATCCAAAAACAAAGCAGAAAGATGTCAAATATTTAATTTTAAGTAAACAAAATCAAAATTATCAAAGTTCAAAGAAATTTTTAAAGTAAGGGCAGAGTGCCCTCAATTTTTTTAGACAACATCACCAAAGGGGTGAGTCATCGATTGCGTGACACCCCACCAGTGGAGAAACCCCACGTAGTACGGCTTTCTTGGCATCTACCCACACCAGCTCGGAGACTGTTGAGGGATTACCAAACTACCTAGGGGATATTGTTTCCTGGTGGCAGTTGCTCTGCAGGTGGAAGTTCGGATGGTGTGGGTGGGTATTTGCTTTTCCATAGTGCCAGTCGCGCTTTTGGAGCTTCTATAAGATGTGGGTTGTGTAGTTACATAGGAAATTTAAAATGCAAAGTTAATTAATCATCATTATGCGACAGCATTATACCTATGAATATATAAATATTTAAGTCTAAATCAGTTTGATAACATGTTGGTTTTGCCGCAATTAACATAAAATGTATTCTTCAACAATCCACTAGATGGCGCTGTTTTATTAAATAAATTTCTACAACGCGCTATTGAGATGTTTTCATATGAGGCCTAATATAGGAATATGTTTCGCCGTACGGCACCCGCCCCGACCCCTCTTCGGCTCCGAATAGCCAGAGGAATCCCACCATCCGAACCCCTCGCACTCGCCACCGGAACAGAGTGCGTACGATTAGCTCCAATTACTGGTGACCGCCCGGTGACTTGCACCCAGGATAGGCCCTTCTGGCAACGTAGCTTTCGGCCCATAAGGCAAGGTCAAACTTTAAAAGCCGCTGGAGTGGATTTAAGATACCTATAACTATTTTTCCCCCGGCCAACTTTTCGTGGCTTGCTCACGGGTCGGTAGTGCGGAGCATCTATTTTTATTAGCCTCTGGAGATAAAGCTAATAATGTCGTATATAAGGAAATTCTATGAGTTTACTTTACTTCAAAGAATTGCTTTATTTTTTGAAGAAAAGTAAACTCTTTTTATTCGAAGGAGACTAATATAATTTAAGTAAGCATTTATTTCATATATTAATATGATTTGTATATTGATTTATTTCACATAATTATAAGATAACTCGAAATTTACGCGGACGAAGTCGCGGGCAACAGCTAATCGCGTTGCTGTTAGAACTGAACTCCCGAACAAAATAATGCAGTTTAGGTGCAGTTTTAGTTTAAAGATTGCTTCACAGAGGCAGTACTGTTGCGCACATGGCAATCGTTTGGTTTTGCTAATACGTTATACGAAATAAGGGGATTTGTTCTGGATATTCGCGATCGCTCAACTTTAGTATTATATTGTTTTTCGCTATAGCAATATATAGCTAACAAGGCCGCTCTGGTGTGGTCTCCACTAAGATGGATGATCTCATGAGCTTTATTATACAAAAAATATAGAGTTCCTCCGTGCTTCGGAAGGCACGTTTAGCCGATGGTCCCGGGCTGTCATCTAATAAAATATAACAGTCGCTAGGCTGTGTTAGATATCTCTCTCATCTGAGCGTGTTCCCGGTTGCATCGTCAGCTGGGGTGCTTTGGAGCCCGGGGTCCGCTTTCCGGCTTTTCCTTCTCCACTTCGCATGATCTTCGGCATCCTTTGTTATGAGACCATTGGCACGCATATCCTCCCCAACGACATCAAGCCAGCTCTTCTTAGGTTTTCCCCTTCTGCCGGGGCCTGGCGGAGGTGGCATGGCAAGACATTTGTTCCCTATGTAATTTGCTGGTTTTCTCAAAACGTGACCGTACCAACGTAGGCGGCTCTCCTGCAGCTTGTCTGCTATGTCACGGATATGGAGGCTGCCGCGAATGCGGGAGTTCCTTATGCGGTCCTTCCGTGAAACTCCACACATCCAGCGCAACATATTCATCTCCGTGACACGCAATTCCCTCTTGTGCCGCTCAAGTACAGGCCACGCTTCAGGCTATGTTATATATGCCTGTAGGCATCGAAAAGTCTGAAACCAGTATTGACCACTTACATACACGAAAACCAACCATACCTTGGGAACTTCTGTAATTGAAGCCTGGCCGGTGAGCTAAGAATTCAATGGTAAAATAATACTTCATTTTCATCAGCTTTCTACGACCCACTGGGTGTAAGAGTAAACTACTATCTCCACTAACGCGGAGTGGAACGGAGAGGAGCTTAGCAGTCCATGAATTGACCAATCACAAGACTCGAGACACCGCTAAGCCCCTCTCCACTTCACTCCGCGTCAGTGGAAACGCAGCAAATGCCTCCTTTTGTATGCGTCATTTCTCTCTTTTTTCCAGCAATTTATCTGAAAATACTAAGGTTCTGGTAATTCTAATCTTTTTTAGCTTGCATCATTAATTACGCCCTTACTATTCCTTACTGGAATATAACCTCAAACCTAAAAAAACCCAAAAGCCACATGATGCGTGTTGGTTAAACATATAAAATAGTGACATCTGCATCGCGTTTTGATATGATTCCTAAGATTTTCATCCATATCTTCGACTTCAGTTTTACGATTCAACTTAATTTTTCGTGACAAAAATAATACTACATTTTTGTGGAAACAGCTGATTATTATAATTAGGTATTTATATAATAATCTTTTGAACTAGTCATTACTTCATCTCAAGACTCTTTCAACTTATTTAGTGAACGCTACAGTCTTGTTTAAAAGTAAAGAAAAACGTTGAAATTATTACAAATAAATGAAAAAAAAACTTGTTTCGCAGGCGACCAACTTTAAATGAGTACGTAAATAAAACAATATTGCTGACTGTCAAATAGCGGCTCATGCAGGCTCATGGTATCAAATTGAATAAATGATTTGCTCTGACGTCTCAAAACTCAACATCAAAGTAATCATTGTTTTATATACGTGAGTGCGCGAATTCACAAGTAATATTTATATGATACTGCTAAAAGTAGTTTTGGTAGCTCCCCTGATTAGTTTGTATGTTTTTTCAGGCTACTCTAAGAACAAAAACTCACTAATTGCAAAAATAATAATTTCTCTCGTAAAAGCTGCAAATTCAGTCAGTATAATAAATTATTTTCGTGACAACTGCACACATGAACGTCTTTTCTATAAATGAGTAAGCGTGCGATTTTTATTAGGGTTTCCATATATTTTAAAAAAATTGCGTATTTCTTTCTTCATTAAATAAGAGTGCGCTTTACAGTCTAGTGTAGCGTAGCAGACATAGCGAGCAGATTTTTTTTCAGACTAAACCACAGAGCAAGTAACGTTAATGTCAATCGCGCGTTTATAGAGTCCCCTTTCTTAACACATTTTGTTCAAAACAATGGCGCATCGTTATGTGGAACTTTTTCAGGTGTTAGGTTTCGAAGTAAGTGTAGAAAATGCAGAAAAACTGTACTGTTTTTGACTTACCTGTTATGTGTTACATCTGAATTTTTTAATGAGATAATTTAATTATAATCATGAAATATTTTTTTTTCATATTGCTTTGGGTAAATGGTGCAAACGTCAACAGCATTTTCGTTCTGCAAAAGCGTGATATCCGATCAATTTAATAAACTTGAGGCTAGAGATTCTCTTAGAGAGTTATTCAAAGAAATTAGATTGTAAAGTTGCGTTACATTCTTGCTAATATACCGCACATACATCGGCGTGAGCAGGGTTTCCATCCTTATATGGTCAATTTTCTTGGTCGTCGCACCTCTAGATTCGCCTCCCTCCGCTTTCATTATGCGAACAGCTAAGGAATGGAATTATCTCCCCGCGTCGCTGTTTCCCGATTTGTACAATTTAGGGATTTTTAACGCAAGAGTGAATAGGCTATATTTGAGTTTGCGTGTACCACCCTAGACCTCATCGTTGCTTGTCACCAGGCAAGATAGAGGTCAAACTCAACCTATTGATAAAAAAAAAAAACAAAATCACAAATAAGTATTTTAAGAATTGAAAATTTCATAGATACAACACTAGATATAAAAAAAAATGTAGCTTTCAGACTACAGGAAACTAGGAATACATTCTTAGGGCTCAGTATTCGTTTGTGTAATAATATTGCTGACAGCTTTACCCTTATCAAAGTTTAAAGAGATTACCAAAAATATGATTGAAAAGAGCTTGATAGGGCATCTGGTTCGTTATTGATTATTTAGTTAATAAGAATGCTTGGAGCCTTGTTGCTGCTATTTTATTTTGTATGATAATCTAAAATCAACCCTCAATTGTAAAACAGCCAGACTTGGTGTTAGGCCCAACACCATACATGAACAGATCTTGCTGCTTGCTGGGTTGAAGATAGTGGTGTGGAGACACAAGATCACGTCACGGAGAAAGTAGTTTATTGTTCTTGCAGGCTACATGATGACTGGGTGTGACGGATCCTTTCTCGATGGCAGTGTCCAGGCGCTATATTATCGCCGACCGTTCGATGTGTGTATCATGACGCCATCGATATGTATGTCGATATGTTTTAAGATTATAGAGCTATTTATATTATTGTAGTGGTTGACACGCGACCTACATTATCTATTGTTATTGCATACTCGATCCTCACAATTATGTACATTGAAATTAGATTGACGCATTTTCGGTGCAGTATTAGATGATGACACTTGGCGGTCGAGATACAATCAGGAGCTTTGATGGGCCGGCCATGTAGAGCGAATGGAAGACGAAAGAGTTCCCAAACGCCTCTTGAATGGTAAACCTACGAACCAAGACCCCATGGAAGACCTAAACATCGATGGCTGGATGGAGTACACCAAGACCTAAAAGTGCTGGGAATCAGAGGATGGAAGGAAAATGCCAAAAACAGGACCAGGCCTACCTATGTGTGGGAGTTCCTTTATTCCATTAAAAATTGATTTTTAAGTCAAATGCCTGGACAGATTTTAATTTATGGTGTACGAGTATTTGTTAATAATCCTCATATCAGCCGTGTTAAAATTTTTCATTAAAATAGCCTTGTTATACTGAAAATATATATGGACAAATCACACAGATCCAGCTTGCCCGAAAGCAAGTTCGAGACTGGATCATTTTCAATATTGACCTGACCGGGGATCGAACCCGGAAAATTCTAGCATGATGACCACTAGGTCCTACAGAGGTCATCATCATCGATATCTAGTGAAATTAGACATGAAAAGCATCTTAAAGGAACCTGCTTAGTAGTAGCATGTAAATAAAGGTAAGGTACCTATGTTAAAAGCTTACAAAGTTATGGCCAGTACTAACTAGAAAAAAACAAATCCTATGAAAATTTATTTATTGTTTTTAATAACCATACATATAGTCTAGTCAACAAATGCTTTTTAGGTCAACATTTTTCGTATTCTGCGAAAATGATTGTTGAGGTGTTACTTACGTAGTAACTAATTAGTAATCTGCAGTGTTACTCGATTCAGAATGGCATGTAGATATTTTTGAGCAAACGCTTATTACTTCGGACCTTTAATTGATAAATATTAATTAAACTTACTAAATATGAAATTAAGGAACTAAAAGTATTCAGGCGCCTACAGGATAGACCAATGAACAATAATCCGCGGTCCAAAACAATTTCGACAAATAAATGTCAAGAGCGGCCGTTGAGTTTTCTCAAAAAATATCTACATACTAATCCGAATGAATCGAATGACAGCTCAATCATAATTTTCGGTAAAATGTTCAAATAATTAAATAATATGCTGTGAAATCACATTAATCAGATATAATTATTTAACAATTAACATTAAGAAAATTATACTTCTGAAATATTTATCATATATTATCGTATAAGTCAATCTGTTCTTTTACAAGCTTTTATTGAGTTTCAACTGTCCCGGTCTATGTTAAATTTAATCCACTTTCCGGTTACCGATTGAGCTGAAATTTTGCATGCGTGTGCGCTGGTCTGATGACGGACGCGGAAGTTGGCCATAGGAACCCTTAAACTAACAAGGCACACCAATAGTGTTTGGGCTCATTTGATTTGTCTTTGAAAGCACTTTACAGTGTGGATTCGTTTATAATAAAAGCTTGTTACAAAACTGTAATTTTTGCAAAACACTTCTTTGGTATAAAATCAAAATCACAAAACAATTCTGAGTTGGCACATACATTTTCTTTATAATTAAGTGATAATCATCAATGGCATAATTTATGATTATCAACTTCAATCAAATATGATGGTAGATACACAGTCTCATACAAAATGAAGTACTTAATAATGTCCCCGAGTCAAACCATTATGAATACTTACAAACAACGACAAAAACGGTACATACTGAAAGTATAACTCCACCTTTTTTATCAATTTTTATGCGTAATTTTTGCATCTTTTCACCTTCATCATCGCGAGACGTGTAAGTGCTAGCGCGGTTTATTGAAACTGCAGTGGACAAAACAGCTCCGAAACTCGATTAGTGCGCTGTTTTGCCGGTGCCACTTTTCGAGCGCAAATCGTGTATCTACATTATATTTGATCGAAGATTATCAAGGATAAATATTATTTTATCCACTAATTGGACCAGTTTCTTCCGAAATTAATATAAATTATTACATAATGTCACGCCGATTTCACGCCGATAAAATCATAGGTGAGGCGGCGCGGCGTTCACGTCTTTGCCTCTCCCATCTATGTACATAATAGAAGTGGCTTGTTTCTTGAAAAATAATATTAACTTTTCAGGAAGATGGCAGAAATAAATACTAGAAGTAGAAGAGACCCACATAAACTCATATTTAATAAAAATCCAAAGTTCACTCTCTATGTCACACAATTTTATTACTTACTTATTAAAATTACTGCAAAAAATTGTAATGCAATTCCAAATGAGATTAAACCCTTGCCTAGCATTCAATTTAAGAAAAGATTAACATATTGGCTTTAAGTTGAATGTTTTACTATGTATCTGAGTTATATAAGAAAACTGACCGCTGATGTAATTTTAAGAGTATTACACCAAATGATTCAAGCAATATTGCAATGACGGATTATTTAATTTAATATAACAAAACTTTCTTTAAATACAAATTTGCATGCCGAAATTGGTAAAATATGTGTACAAATATAACATATTTGTAACCATATTGTTAGCAAATAAAATTCTATTTACTCTAGGTACAGAGTTACAAATTTTAGTTATTGATTAGGTTTATTGCTGCTACGATAACTAACTACAGAAAACTAATGGGTAACAATGCCCAACCATACCTACAATAAACATATTTTATTGAAATTTAAGGCTGCAAGTGTGGCTTGTCTCATTTTATTCACTTCTTCTGGGGTTTGATTATTTTAAATGTTTACATGGTAAAATTCAAAATCAAAATAAGCCAGCAGACCTATACGATTTTGCAAAAAGAACTCGTGAACTTGAACTTTTTGAATAATATCATACACCATAATATGTGCCTGTCCTTGACAATAGAATACAGGAATCCGTCCTTGCTTGAATAAGTACTGCAATGACACGTACATTTTCGCCACTATACACTGCCTGAGAAACCGTTGAGTTTCTCTTGATTCAAGAAGCTGTAAACACATATACACACAATTCTCACTTGATAACTTATAGAAAAATATACGAGTAGAAGTTATATTCAGAGATCGGATATTCTAGTGTATATTTACCTAAAGTTCAGAAGGTGGCAATTATGGTAAGCACTTTTTTATTGAAAAAAAACCTGTTTTATGATTAACGTTTTATGAGTACACCTCACTCCATAAACTTATTGCCCTGCTCCAAAGTAATGGGGTTGGTTTTCGCTGGTTTTACTATCAGTGATTATTGACGAAACTAAAAGAGCCTTGTTAGGTACTAATATAGTGCAATCGGGCCTAATAAAACTCAAGGAATAACTTTGAAAGTGCGCGAATGAAACGGCAAATTATACTTAAATACTGGGTCTTTATTTATGATAAAAATATTTAAAGAAGCCGGTGCCATAAGTGAGCCAAAAATCAACTTTAGGTAAAATTTACCTAAAGTTGATATATGAATGTGCACTGGAATATCCGATCTCTGGACTTATAGTAGTATGAGATGATAAATTAAAATAAAGATTTAATAAAAATGCGGTCAGGGTTATCAGCCTCAACTGCTTGCCTGGTGGTTGCTGGTATGGCATAGAGTACGCGCGCCTGGCCTCCTCGAGCTGCTACCTTCTTATCCCTCCAATCATTCCCAATCCCGAATACTTTTCTCTTACTAATACACTGCAAACTCCTTAACATTCCACACTTCATCATCATCATTTCGAGTAGGTGTACCGGTCAATCGACCATGCACACCTTAGTGTCAGAGTTCTTCGGAACCGCCTCTCGGCCTCTGACGTGGTTTCTTTAACGACTAACAGATGGCAGCCGGGACCACCGGCTTAACGTGCCTTCCTAAGCACGGAATCATCTTTATTATCAGACAATCAGGTGATTCAAGCCTGCAATGTCCTTACTTTACTGGAAGCAACTAAACAAAGTATGCTTCCGGTGGGAATCGAACCCACGACCCCCGGGTCAACCCGGGTTAACCACTGGACCACGGAGGCTGTCTACACTTAAAATTAATTCCGCACTTAAAAAGCGGTTTAGATGGCTGATTTGATGATGATGTCTTTTTTACGACTGCCCAAAGAGGAGTGTTTTTTATTGTTCATGTATTTGAGTTATTTAAATATATAACGAACATGTTTTGCGAAAACAGAGAATTACTTATGAAACAAATACCTTAGAAACAACCTAGTCGTTAGAGATTAGCTGGCCCAATTTCTTTGTGATGTCTAAATTTTTTTTTAAAATTATCCTTATTCTTGTGGATGTAAATTCTGATTGCGTCATTAAAATTGTCATTATTATTGTCAGGGAGTTTTCAAAATGTATTATCAATCCTAGGATTAACATTCACGCGAGCGAAGCCGCGGGCGAAACCTATTTCGTGTCTCTATTCGGTTCAAATGCAAAACCTTTTTAGTTTAATTTTATCATTTGACATACAGACTTTGTATGACGCTTTTTCCTTCCCCCCTTCCCTCTGTTTTCCCCCAACTCCTTGAAAGACCGGCAACGCTCGTGTCACACCCTAGTGTTGCAGTTGTCCATAGGCAGAGGTGATAACATACCATCAGGTGAGTCGCTTGCTCGTTTGCCAATCGTTTATCATAAAACGATTACCACTAGGAACCCTAAAAAAGTAAAAATATAACACTTACATATATAAAGCGAACGGTCCTGGCGTCATGCCACGTCCTTATCGTTACATTACTAGTTTTTCTCAAATACTGTTTTCTTATAACATCGCTAGTACAATGGCCAAATTTGAATATTGAGTGTAGATGTGCTAAAACACACGATCTTCTATACAGGCTGTCTCGCAGAACAACAAAAACATTAGAAATGGCAAGGGGGAGTGGCACGAACACATAAAAAAAATGCCAACGTGTGCTATTCTTACGTGCAAAATGAGAAGTCCTAGTGAAACTTTGACCAAAAGAGGAGTTTCTACTTCAGTTGAGTAGAAACTCCTCTTTTGGTCAAGTTGTTGCGTTAGTACCTAGTACATATGCTTGAAATGAGGCGACGCGATGCTGGTTTTCATAGAAATAACACGTGATAACACTTCTAATGTTTATTGTTCTGTGGGCTGTCTTATTAAAATGCATCAGTGGGGAGATTTTTTGAACTATAAGAGATAAAGTGGTCAAGGGAACTATGACACGGATTTTTAACATAATATAAATAGCATTAATAGATTTTCAGAAAATGAACTGGCCCATGAATCGAACCTTGTCGCTTACGCTTTTTTCCTATTGTTATTATTTTATTAGGTAAATTAATAGGGCTTTGGCTATTACCTTAATAAATTAATAAATACAAATTAAAAGTATTTTTTTTATAAACAAGCTTATAAGAATTTCACTTTATATTTCGAGTTATTTTCAGCGTGCCCTTTTACTTGATAACCGTGTTGTCGGAGTACATCATAAATAGCTAGTTCCGCCATGTTGGATTTACAATGACGTCACACAGCTAGCCGTGCATTGTCTTCCAAACTAAATAAGTATACAAAGTTTTAGCTCAATCGATGGAAGATATCTGCTACAAAATTGAGTTGAAAGATTCCACCCGAATAAACATAGGTAGTTACATACATACATTGCAAGTTAAATAAAAGCTAAATGTATAATATGATTTAAATATATATATATATATATATATATCAGAGAGGATCATGCTCCTGCAGTGGACACTAAAAAGATGATGATGATATCAAAATAGCATTGTGAATGCAAAATAAAACACAAAAAATACTGATAGAGATTAAGATGATTTATTTTTACTTGAACCCATATTACTGAAATCCTTATAAAATGCGGTATGTGAACTAATTTAAAACACAAATGTTTTGGTTTAATACAATTAAATACTAATCAGTGTCAAGCGTTTCTCGTTTGCTTTTATATGATGAAAAGAGCAATTTCTTTAAGTTTTCCGAATATAGTGTCCAACAAACATATTATGTTCATGATATAAATTTCAGATTCTGGTATAATAAAAAATATGTTACCCTAACCCTCGTAGGGTTTTTATTACCACGTACACATTAAACATACTTACTACACGCCACAAAAAATATTTTGATGAAAGTGAGCAATAAGAATAGGGGATAAAGACGATACAAGTTTGGATAAAATATGAAAGCTTTTAAAATATAAAAGATTAAGTTTTATATGAAATATAATACTTAATGATTATAAGTTAGTAGCAAAATATTTATTACTATTGAAGTAAATACCATATTAGTCGTTATTTATCATCTTGAATGAATACTAAAATTTACTTGATTGATGATTTTAGATATTCCATTCCATAAGAAAAAACGTAGAATGTACCAGCTGCTTCTCTTCCCACGCAGGTTGTAAAAGCCGATCGAGGGAATATGTAAAATCTAATGAATCATGTTAAAAGGCGATGCGGCTAGCAACCTATCACTATTTTGATTCCATTTTCCCCCTAATGCCCACCAACATGCTAAACGTGGCCTTCAGGTCTTATAGACCTCGGTCTACCCCGCAAGGGAATATACATGATACCATATTCAATTTTTTTTTTAAATCTATGCATGATACTATGTATGTATCTTTTGTTTGATTGAAAAAAGAAAAAAAATACGTATTTAATATTTTTCGATAATCTATAAGACGGACTAATTATTTTATATTTATTTCCGACGCATGTCATTAAACTTACTCTTTGGTAATTGTTCGTGCTCTTCGGGCGTCGGAAACCCCAATCGGGTTCCTGGATGTGCGTACATAGCAGTATTGGCAGGAACAGCCCTCCAACCATCACAAATTATGGCTGTATGAATAGAAACTCATAAGTTACACAGGATTTTACTAATTTTACGGTTCGATATTTTATAATATCTTTAAAACATGCCATACAACTGTTACAGAATATAATAATTTACATTGTCCTAAATCGATTAAATCAAAAATATTTGAAACTAATAAACCTAAACACCTAAAGTAGAAAAAAGTTATTTTACGCACCGAAAGATAAAAGAAAACCAAATTTCAATGTGAATTTCATGTCAAAATTGAAATTAGCTATACGTAAACGTTCTTATACAGACGATGTTGAGAAGCTGACTTTAAGATGGTTTCATGTCTATACAGGTGTACTTTTTTATTGTTTGTTTACTCGGTGGTGTTGACTTTTGAACAGTTGTTAGTTTTCAAACCAGATACTAAATATTTTGACAAAATCTATTGCCGTAAATTCCATGTATACTTCTTAATGCTGGTTTAGATCAATCAGTTACTGATACTCTAGTGCTTCACTAACGTTCTCTCTCTCTCTCTTTGTAAATATTGCAGATGCCTATATGCTTCAACGTTTGAAAAAGGATTTGTAGACTCGATGAACAAGCAAGTGCAGGTAAATAAATATATACGGAAAAATCATACATATTGAGTAGCCCCAAAGTAAGTTCGAGACTTATGTTATGGGATACTAACTTAACGATACTTATATTTTATAACAAATACATATAAACATTCAAGACCCAGGCCAATGTGAAGAAGATCATTTTACATCTTGACTTGACCGGGGATCGAACCCGGGTATCGTCGTGTCGCAGCCTAGCTTGTTAACCACTGCGCCATGGAGCTCGCAGGTAAGCAGTATTATGACTAAATAATTAAGAGTCCATAATATACCAACAACTTTTTTCACATCTAAAATCATAGTAAAAGTGAACAGGTTAATTTAAAAGTTATTCAGTGGCATAGACTTAACACAAAATATATCACAAGACGTAGTACTCTTTGTTAGTGACTTCATAACATATAATATCCAAGATTTTACTCCTGGCTACAACAAAACAAACATGTCAGCTATGCGCAATAAAAGTTGCGTTGAATTTTGTAAACTAATAAAAACTACCCAAAAAGAAATATTTAAAATAAATGGAATACTCATAACTAATTTAACTAATCCAAAATAGCGTGTAATTTTTCCCACACATTTGTTATGTATCTAAATTATGTCTAATTCAATTGTCAACATTACACACCTACATTAGGTACATATAAATCACATTTGTATCTTTTGTAGGTCGCGATAAAATGACACTTTTATTAGTTTTGTAACAAAACAATTTGGTGACAAAATTATTCATATTTATTCCTTGAAGCGCACCCACGTTTAAAAATAGGGAAGAGCATGAAGTAAATGTAAACCAATCTTTGCTTAAGAAGTACAGAGTTTTTGCAAATTGTATAAAATAGCGTGTTTTACTTGTTATCGATAGATTCAGTTATATCCTATCTCTATTAGAAAGTTAATCATAGGTGCGCTTCAAGGAATAAAATGTAAATATTTTAAATTACTATCGGGAGCGCTATTAAAGGTGCGCTCCAAGGAATAAAAAAGGAGCGCCTCAAAACGGTGGCGCTTCGAGGAATACCTCATAGTAACGGCTAAAAATCCGTCGTCCAGCGTAACACTAAGCCGTCAGCTGTTCTATTGTAGTACACACCTAAACTTATTAATTACATTTAATATTTTGATTCCCTTTTGTACTAAGTAGGTATACATAATATTTCAACAAATTTCATATTTTATTTTATTATTTCATTCGATAAGAAACAACTGTGGGTGGGACTCGGCTGAGTACCAAGTCAAAAGTCTACGTTAAGCGCAATAGATTAATTTGTGACAAAAATAATATCAACCGGTAGAAATGCTCATTACTGACTTTCGCGATGAAGAATGGGAAAATTCTGGTTTAATCACAGTTATCCACAAATTTCTTGTAGAAGGATCACATATTACAAAATAAACAAAAAGAACAAAACCTTGAACTGTAGATGTTAAACAAAAAAGGTAAGACCATGTAATGCTGCTAGTAAATGAAAAAAATCCGAATATCCATGTAAGACCTAATAGGAAAAATAAAAGTATCGACACTCTCAGTTGTGCCCAAATCAAAGTTTTGTCAGGTATTCTCATATCAGGACACTGTGCTATTGCTCTTATGACTAATAAAAACAAGACAATATTGACACATAATATAATACATATCGGAACAACAATTCCCAAAATAAAATAAGTCCCATTAGGGTAGCAAATTGGATGGCCCACAGACGGATCAGGTATATAATTGGCATGGTTAGCAATCAATGTAATTAAAACTGGAATAAATGGAACGCCCCACCCTAATATTGTAAATTTCACCATGAAACGGGAAGGGCGACATACTCCAAGAACGCGCACATAGCGAACAAATTGGAGGGTAGCTGTTATCAACATCCACATAAAATTCGCTAATATAGAGTAATGAAGTAAAGCGCCTAAGACGATGCAAATAACTCTCATATGGTGACCGACTACTTGCTTTCCGTTATCTTCCATAAAAATTTGACTATCAAGGTTGAATACAATCATCAGCACTAAAGGCAAGGCAATCGCTGTAGAGAGTTGTAATAACACTTTTGTACCGGCCTTTTTTCTCCAAACGTCGAAGACTAGTGCTGTTATCCAGATACCAATAATGCCTAACAGTGATAAAAAGCTACCAACCAGAGTTATTATGTTTAACACTTCTGCGTGTAGAATATTGACAGGCGATATTTCGTCAGACAGATAGTTTTTAAAGTCAATAAGCTGGCCAAAATGTGTCAAATGATAACATTTACATAGTGTTATATTATTATATATTTCTAAAGAATAACATCCTCGAGTTGCCCACCGTCCAGGAATACTACCAATTTTTGAGTTTTCAAAATCCCAAAAGCTACAATAACTGGGTGAGTTTGTATAATTTATATTTCTAAATATAATAGGTATTGGATATTCTAAGTTTGTGACATATCCTGGCACCGATATTTCTATAATACGACTGTTAATGGCATACTCAGTTTCCTTTAATTCTTGAAACACTACATCATTATGATAAACGTTAATTATAATGTGCAAATCATCAAAAACTTCTTGTTTCAATTTGCTATAATTAGCAATCGTTTTCAAGTTTGTTAACACATTGTAAGGTAACCATGCTGCTATTTCCAAGTTTTGGAAAGACAAAATATCTTCTAATGTTGTATTTGCGTACAATGGTTGAAGCTCCATATCTGTAAATTTATTTGACAGCCCTGTTCTTATTATTGCTAATCCTGTTATATTATTGTAGAATGGATAAGAAATTTGAATGACAAATTGATCTTTCATAGCTATTTGATAAGAAATATTTGGAGATCGGCTATTATTTAGGACAATATTTTCTGCCAGTACTTCTATAATATTCTTAATAGAATCTAATAGGAAATTACTAGAATTAAGGGTCTGTGCTAAATTTAAAGATCCGCTATCAACTTTCATTACTCTATCCATAACCCATGCTATGTTATTAATGTCACCCAAATCAATTGTTGACTGATTGAATTGGACTTTCTTACTAATATCCTTTAAAGACATCGATAAATAATAAATATCTGCGGGAATCATCAAATTAGTATCACTTAATACAAAATTAAGACCATCAATTAAAAAGCGAGATGTAGTATTATCAGATGTTTCCCCTTTTACAAATTCATAGAGGAATGTGGTTATTAATGAAGGCGAATAATTTTTGTCACATTTACCTTCGACATTACTCCATTCACCGCCTAAAAGATATGAACCATTACATAATCTCTTGACCGGGATTTCGTTTTCTTGCAGGCAGAATTGCGTAGGGGTTGCAATGTGTCCAATAGGAGTTAATTCCCAGTTTAAAGTGATATAATCAGATGATGTAGTTGGTAAGCAGTACATAGAACTAGATAAATTAATAAAAGTATAATTATGACTGGGAAATTCTTGTTCTGCAATTTCTTTTAAATAAAATAAAGATTCCTGCAAATTTTTTGCTTCTGACTCGTAAGTTTCATTTACAGCAACATGTAAATGTACAATTACATCTATAAACTGAGTATTATCAGTAATTTGCATGACTAGCGTATTTTCAGCTCGAAAAATATTAGTTATATTTTCGGTTAGCTGTAATAAACCTTTAGTGTTTACAATTTGGTTAGAACTTACTCTAATATTCAACGAAAAAACATGAATTTCGCTTCCTTGAGGATTAACAATAATTCTCTCTGTTGTAATAAGCGAAAAATTTTTTGTATGTCCTTCACACCAATATTCCGCCGACATATCAGTAACAAGATTAATGTCGTAGACTATTTTTTCTATATTATCGCCGGTTTCCTGTATTTGAAGATCGATGTATGGAGAATCATTGATTTCTATAATTTTGATAAAACCTTGAGCATTGGAAAAACATTGAATTCCTTTGTCATTTTTATCGTTAAGCCATAATCCAGACGGATAATAAACTGTTAAAAATATTTTCTTTTCTACTTCGTTATATTCCAGAGAAAACTCTGTAGGTTCGTAAATCATTTCAGTCTCACACGCCATACATGGTAATGTGGCTAGGGTACTCATTAAGCTTAAAGTTCCCACACTATTAATCACGCCTTCAAACGAATTTAAATTAGGTGTTATAGAAATTGATGTATTATTATTTTTATCGTAATTATTAAGATTCGTAAACCAACACCAACTGTTATTGGGAAGATTATCCATTTCTGCAATTTTTTTGAATATAAATCTTCTCAAATTATCGTCTATTGTATGTCCCATAGGTCTACTACATTTTGTGTTCATAAATTGGGTAAATGTCAATCCGGATTCCGAGCCAGCTTTTTCAATTCCTAAACAGATTCCATCGTCTGACATAAATCTGAATGCGTGATAACCTTCAGGACATTTTGCTGGATATTGTAAATTATTGATATAAAAACATAGGGTTGGATGCTCCTGGCCGCATGATTCGGTCACTAATTCTCGGTATTTTATATCTAGCAGTAAACAATTTCTAGACATTAGTGATCGTAGTGGTAAGTGCTCGTTGAATTCAACTCGTTGCCCCCAGTTGTTTCCAGGTATATACCACGTGAGAGGTTGAAAAGAAGACATCCGTTGCGCAGGCAGCCAGAAGCGCTTTGACACATTAACTGCATTCAGTGAATCTAATATTGAGTTGATTTCATCTAAATTAAAGTCTGTAATAACCGATGCTCCTCCACTTTCTAGGCAAGGAAAATTCCAGGCAGATGCTGAATGAACTTGATAACAGTAATCATTATTTTCAGAAATCCTGTGAAATCCTGGAGGGCATGCTGTCAAGTCAAAATATTGTACAACTTTAGAACAAATGAGTTCATCAACTGGTGGTGTCCATGTTGAATCCGTACAGTTTCTGGTGACAATCTTTTCATTGTGATAACAAATAGGGTCTGATTCTACATTGATGGCAGGTAGAGATTTGTGCCATGTTACGCTTAATCCACTATATGATATTTCTGTTGGACATAGCTGTAATAATAATATTGTGTTATTATAAATCTAGCAAAAATTTGTTTCTTAATGTTAGATTTATCTAATGTAATATCAATTCAAAATATTGTAAAAATATTATTTTTTAAGTTTAAGGAAATTCTTATTCATTCTTTTGTAAATAAAAAAAATATGTAAATTACTCACAGGCTTTACTTAAAATTGTATCAAATCACCAAAATTACTTACTTGTAAGCTTGTTTTAAAATGTATTACACTAACAGTAAAAAACAAAATTACTTTGTTCATAGCTTTAGCGCAAAGAAACTAATATTTTGCACGAGTTTCAATAAAGTGATATAATGCTTCACGGCATGCAGAGACCATGACTGTGATTTAGACTAGCGGTACATGAAACATTTTTATCCGATAACAGAATAGCCTGCTCATGAACACGAAAAACTACATCGTGTTTAATTTTATTATTATACTATGTATGTAAGTTATTTTTATTAAAAGGTTTTTATTGCCATCTTGAACTTCTTCGCTTGCTGCAATTACAACTTGGTCGTGCTGGGTAGGTAATAAATATGAAAACAGTATTCATTAGAAGGATTGTTTTCCCATCTGAGTTTTAATAAATTCGACTATGGTCGAGCTAGAAAGTACGAGTACAACACAAAATAATGTCCTTGTTGCGCCTTCACCATTGTCTGTTGGGAGCTCAGAATGTGAGTTAGTGATGGCTTACGGGTATGAAACGTGGTCCCTTAGGTACTATGGGCCTCATAAGAAAGCTCAAAGTCGCTGAAAGAGCTTACAGAGAGGGCCAGGCTCTATGTCTCTTTATTTCTTCGATCTCGCAGAGAAATTTAAGAGATACGTAAAAGACAAAGAAACAAACAGACCTAGATCAGCGGCTTAGTTCTTTGAAGTGGCTGTGGGCAGGGCATAATAAAGAGTAGACTCAATGGTACTGGAATGGCGATCACGTACCGGCAAGCGCAGCGCTGGACACCCACCAACCGGTTGCTCCGAAGATCTGACCAAAGTCGCAGGAAGGCGCTAGACGTAGGCCGCATCCAACCGGTCATATTGGAAATCCTTGGAGGAGGTCTATGTCTAGCAGTGTACTTGTTGCGGCTGAGATGAGATGACAGTGATGCCAAAACATATATTCGAATTACGTATTGTAGACAATAATAAAATGATTAATATATTTATAATAACATGTGACAAGTCACAGTGTTTTGCATTTCAGTATACTTTAAATATTAGTGTATGAATTCCATTCGAGACTCAATATAAATTGCAGATGTAGCGCCGTTAATTCATTCAATATTTTGCGTGACAGCGTTAAGTGTTTTTTTTTTTCATGTTAAACACTTTATAAATTAAGTATTAATAAATTTTTAAGATGCAAATGAACGTAGTGAACATTTTTCAGATAATAATTATATCCTTGTTGTATGGTATGTACTTGTATTGTGTTCTAATTATGTAAATAGAAGAATAATCATGTATAAAGAAGATATATTTACAATATCCAGATGGTAAAATCTGCATTACATTTGGTCATTTTAAAAAAGTGCCCCGTATATCTATATAATAATTGAGACAAAAACTTTGGACCCCTTTTTACGAAAATTGCGCGGACGGAGGTGTATGAAATTTTGCACACTTAAAGTTTATATAGAGAAGGAGTGCAAAATGATTTTATTTACTTTTTTTATTTGCATAGCAAATATAGTAAATCAATAAAAAAAAAACATTTCACACACTACCATGTATTATATACACACAACCACAGAATAAGTAATAGTACTAACGTAACACAACTTATAATTTTAATTCGACCATAGTGCGACTACTAGTTCTTTATTATTATTCGTACACCTAATAGTACATTTTCGTCACGCGAACTAAACAAGCACTAACCATAAACTAATAACTGCTTTAGTTTTTCGATGTGAAACTTTATAAAAAACTAGCTGTTGCCCGCGACTTCGTCCGCAGTAATTTCTGTTATTATGATTAATTAGTTTTTTTATTAGTATAGATGAATAATTTTTCCCCGTTTTTATAACATTTTTTATGCGAAGCATCACTTCGCTTCTATTGGTCACAGCGTAATATTTTATAGCCTAAAGCCTTCCTCAATAAATGAACTATCCAACACAAAAAGGATTTTCCAATTTGAACCAGTAGTTCCTGAGATTAGCGCTTTCAAACAAACAAACTCTTCAGTTTCATAATATTAGTATAGATATGTTCCAACTCTTTGGTCACGGATTTTTTTTTGTATGTGACTATTCAGAAGCTTTTTTATCCAGTGTCTGTCATAGTTAGCCAAAGGTTTAATTTATTAATTCTTCGAGTCCATAGATTTAAAAACAAATTGCGTCTTCGAGTTATTCTTGTGTATCACCAAAATGTGCTTCTATCTCTCTTCCACCATTATCTCGTAATTATCGTCCGACCATCTTTACAGACAACCATTTTTTTTATTCGCTTGCTACGTGTATACGTATATGATTGCTTAATTTAGACTGTACTACTGGACGGTTTTAATTTTCGAATACCTAAAGTAAACTCTGAAGTTCGGCGGCAGCGACAGGTGTCGCGAATTTTGTATGAAATAACTGGCAGCGGCGCAACTGTTCGCTCATTTCATACAAAAAACGCGACGCGCGACACTTGTCGCTTAACTTTTATGATAACCTTTAAATGATATGGAAAGGATGGTCTTTTTAAATTTCTTATTTCTAACTAGCTATTGCTCGCGATTACGTCCGCGTAGGTTTCTGCTTAATTAAGAAAATTTATTATCATGCTCATAATGCTTGATTTGAATACATGGTGCAGATTAAAATATTTAAAGTTTTATGATATCGCGAAAATAGGAGCTTCTTAAATTTTCAAGCAAAATATCCGTATGTAAGTTGTAAATTACTTGTTTTCACAACTTTTCCCTGTTTAACATGCATGACCGCACATTTATCTACATCAAATTCCATCCTCATTGAACTACTCAAATCTTCTGTGATTTTCAATAGCTCCATCCTATAATCATAGTCATCATAGTAAGGGGGATTTGGTGCTTTTTCTTCATCCATGAATAACAGCTGAGAAAAATGATTTCGGAGGCGGCAGCTTAGTCTCGAATCCCTCAGATGCTGAGGGGGTTCAAAGCTAGACAAAACCACAACAGACTCAAAGCGTCGCCCTGGAATATGCTTCGCTCAATCCATATCAAGTCCATCGGATCCGAGCCATTCTCTCTACCTGGCTGACAAAGAACTGTGGTCCATTCATACATAGGGCGCACTGTAAGTTTCCGAAACTGGCCACTTACGAGTACATAAACAATATTTAAAAATTTATAGCAACATTTAAAAATTGAATTCTTTGGCTGTATAATGCAGTTTGTTTCATTTGACTGTCTTTTGTTTTTACCTTGTGGGGCCATTTAAAAAAAAGTGTGTCTGCATCAAAATGGATTTAACTCGGGAAAATTTTCGTAGTATGATTTCTACGATTTTAAGTGTAATTTGACAGCTCAACAGAGCATCGCTCGGCTTGAAACAGCTTTTGGCAATGAAGCACCATGCAAGACAACTGTTTATAGCTGGTTTGCAGAATTCGTATCAATCTCAGTGACGAATCTCGCGATGGTCGGCCGTCCACCGCTGTGACCAACAAAAAGATCGATGCTGTGCGCCGTATGATTGAAACAGACAGGCATGTGACCTACCATGAAATTCGCGCATCCTTAGAAATAGGCATGAGTCAAATACAATTAATCCTACACAAACATTTGGGTGTCAGAAAGCTGTGCTCGCGGTGGATCCCACACAACTTGACCGAGGCTCAAAAAACGGACCGCGTCACTTGGTTCAGTGCCATACTTACCAGATTCAACGAAGGTGCGTCAAATTTGGTGTGTGTGGGACATAGTAACAGGTGACGAAACATGGATTAATTGCTACGATCCCAAAACAAAGCAGCAATCGGGCGTATGGGTCTTTCAAGATGAGTCGAAACCAACCAAAGTGGCGCGCGTGAAAAGTGCATCTAAGCGGATGATTGCTTCTTTTTTTAATAAAACTGGACACGTGGCTTCTGTTGCTTTAGAGAATCGTCGTACAGTGAATAGTGACTGGTACACGACCATTTGTTTGCCGGAAGTTATTGACGAACTCCGTAAAAATAACCGTAAACGCCGTATCATCCTGCACCACGACAATGCTAGTTCTCACACGGCCAGACAGACAAACGACTTTTTGAAGGCGAAAAATGTAGAACTCATGAGTCATCCTGCATACAGTCCCGACCTGGCACCTTGTGACTTTTTTCTGTTCCCAAAAATTAAGAACCAATTACGCCGTCAACGATTTTCATCACCAGAAGAGGCTGTCGAGGAGTATGAAAAACACGTTTCAGAGGTCACCACACAGGAGTGGCACAAAAGTTTTCAAAACTGGTTTCATCGAATGAAAAAGTGCATAGACGCCAAGGGAGATTATTTTGAAAAACAATAAATTAATTTTGTACCTTTAATAGTATTTTTTCATATTCATTCCGGAAACTTATAGTGCGCCCCACGTACACGCGCCAAGAAAGGATCTCAAAGTTGTATTAACTTTATACAACTCAAAGATTCTTTCTAGCCATGAATCATTATTATACAAAGAACGTGGTTTTGTTGCGTTTTCATAGTTGAATATTATACAATGGTATGTACAAATTCGACTCGCACCTTGCCGATTTTTTTAATCACCGTAATATTTCACAGCAACACCTGTACGATGCTGGCAGTATTTTACGAAATTTAAGGACTTAACAATGGTTGGATCTCACCCTGACTTCTGTAAGTGTTTTCTTTCTTATTAATAATAGCATACTTGGACTTATATGGATCTCTTGCTCTTAAAATTCCCCTTTTGAAAGGATACCTTTTCAAATAAGAAAGTTTTCAAATCGACTCATAAATAGGGGGTGAGTATCAGTAAAAAATATTCCGACGAATAGAGAATTCCTCCTTTAATGAAGTAAGTTAAAAAACGGAGTAATATAATATTATGTTTTTAAGTGCCGCCCCATTGTCGGCCCCCGCCTCACGCCGCACAGGCACAACACGGCAACGACACAAATTAACAAATGATAATTCCCGATACGAGTACCGGTACTAAATACCGGTACTGATTACCGGTATTTATACCAAATTTTATAGATACTTTTGTTATTAACGTTATTAAACTTATTGATACCTATTCAATTACCGGTAACGTCGTTTTATTGAGGTACCAGTACCAATCCAATTACCGGTACCTTTGTAGTATAGAGGTACTGGTACTTGATTTTTTCCATTACCAAATGTACCGGTACCAATCCAATTACCGGTACTGTCGTTTCATAGAGGTACCGGTAATGAATTTTACCGGTATTCCAACCCCTGCTTCGTAGTCCGTTTGTTTACCAATCTGTCTGTCAAGATCCTTCTTCTCAGGGACGCGTGGAGGTATCAAGCTGAAATTCATATCAAATACTCAGGTCTGTCACTTGGACCAGTAAAAAAAAATTTTTTTCTAAGCCATCGCAATCAAAAGACAGCTGTTAATGTCGCAAATTTTCGACCTTATTATTCGATTAATCAACCTGCTGGGTACTTCCCGTGAACTCAGAATCATGTTTAGTAAAAAGTTATACAACACAGTTATATATACATATATATATTTATATATATTGCGAAAAGCATAAATCTTTAGTTACATTATACGATAAAAATAGTTTTAATAATTTTTTACATCTTATTATAGATAATGGTACGGAACCCTTAATGTGCGAGTCCGACTCGCACTTCGCCGGTTTTTACATGGGAAATAGCTGTAGAGTATTAGGTTTCTATAATTATATTAAAATTTACGCGAGATAAATTCATTATAGAATCACGGTTTCTCACATGAGAATCATGACTGCTATGAGGGTAGCAAAACCTTCATGTATTCGCCACCCCTAACACTCGCCCCGGTGATAGTCTTCGTAACAGACCGAATTAGTCAGCGAATCCGACGAATTGAACGTGATTCTCGAATGTAATCCGTTTTTAATCGACGCTTTGATTTTCAGATATGATACACAGTGAATATTATTTTGGTGAGTGCAGAAGAGAGGGCATTATATTGTATACTTCTATAGCCTTGAATAATATAGATGTACTAGGAAAGAAAATAATAAGGGTTAGTATACTTTTTTGGTTCGTTAAATTTAAACATAACTAGCTCCGTGGCGCAGCGGTCAACACGCCAGCCTGCGACACGGAGTGACCGGGTTCGATCCCCGGCCAGGTCAAGATGGAAAATGATCTTTTTCAGATTGGCCTGGGTCTTGGATGTGTATCTATATGTGTATTTGTTATAAAATATAGTATCGTTGAGTTAGTATCCCATAACACAAGTCTCGAACTTACTTTGGGGCTAGCTCAATCTGTGTGATTTGTCCGTATATATTTATTTATTTATTTATTTATTTAACCTTGTGAGATAATTCCTAGTCAGGTCATGATGCGATTCTTTTCAGATTGGCGTCGGTGTTGGATGTTATCTATGTATATAAGTATCTATTATTAAACACAGTACCATTGAGTTAGAATCCAACGACCCAAATCCACAACTTACAGCGGGGCAAGCTCAATTTCTGCGAATTGTCCCTACATACATCATCATCATCATTTCAGCCGTAAGAAGTCCAAGAAGTCCACTGCTGGACCCTTACTCACCACGCTTGGCAGGCGGGTTAGTGAGCGCAGTTATTTTGGCTTCTTGTGCTTCCGACGCCCATCGAAAACATTTTTTAACCAGGGACAGAATAGGAATTGATTATATTTTAGAAGAGAGTGATGGTATTGGGATAATTAACAGCCTCCGTGGTCCAGTGGTTAAAGCGTTTGCCTATTGACCCGGAGTCGTGGGTTCGATTCCCACCGGAAGCATACTTTGATTAGTTGTTTCCAGTTTGGTTAGGACATTGCAGGCTTGAATCACCTGATTGTCCTGTAATAAAGATGATTCCGTGCTTCAGAAGGCACGTTAAGCCGGTGGGCCCGGCTGCCATCTGGTAGTCGTTAAAGGAACCACGTTAGAGGCCGAGAAGCGGTTCCGAAGAACTCTGACACCAGGGTGTGCATGGTCTATTGACCGTGACACCTACTCGAAATGATGATGATTGGGATACTACTCATTGGGATGACTGGGGAAAAAGCAAGTAGCAGCTCGGGAGGCCGGGCGCGCGTACTCATACCTGCAATCACCGGCTATGCAGTTAAGGATTACATCCCTGACCTACGTACATCTGTACCGTTTTAGTAAGTACAACCTAGATTTAGGGTCTAGGAGGATAGATGAGTTAAAGGAAAGACTAGATATTGGCAAATGAGATAGGTATAATGAACAACTATTACATTAGAACATTAGGTACAGATTAGGTAGTCAGGGTCGTGAGTTTTAGGCACTAGATCCGTTGAGCAGCCCTTCTAGGTAGAAGAACTACTTAGCTTGAGGTGCAGCCGACGAAGAAGCGGACGAGCGCCTTTTTTTTTTTTTTTAAATTACTATGTAGCTAGCTCCAAGTGAGCTTTCGCTACTTCACCGGGCGTTTGAGGCGAGGGCAGGCCGGACGAGCGCCGGCCGCTGCGCCTTATATATGGGCATAGGCCCCCGCCACTGCGTCGTAGAGGGGCGGAGAAGTCTGGAGCCCGCGCGACGTCACACCTCATACGTATTTATTTTAAAGATAATCCCATTTTTGCAGGGCTGGTTGAAACACACCCTCGTGCCGTTCACGAGAATACCAACGTGTATATTGTTGAGATCATATGCCGAGCCAAGTGACCAGTTCCGAAACACTGCCTACAACTTTCAGATGTGTGTGCCTCGTATTTCCTATTGTTACAGTGGAAGATTGTTTAAATATTATTATTACGAATGGTATATTCCGAACGATTTTGTTGCTGGTATGGACTGGGTTATATACTTTTATGGACCACCATCAGGGGAATGGCAGTAACAAAATTTTTTGACTCTTTATTTCATTTATATATTTTTTTAATAAATTTGGGATTACATGACATTATTTCTTTTTGGCACATCTTAAAAATCCTGACTAATTTAAGTGAGTTTGCATATTAACATGACTGCCTTAAAAAGGAGTGTGTTATTTTCGAGTTCATGTATGTATGTAAACTTAAGTGCCTATGTAACTTCTAAATGCCTCAATATGAGGCCTCAACTGATTTCAAAAAATGTATAGCCTGTCTCACTCGAAAGAGTGTATAGATTTTAACTATAACCGAAACAGCCCGATGGCCCAGTGGTCGTGAGCATTAATAGCGCTTACGTAAATTAAGCAACCCTGGGTACGTCTTCACTGTGATGGGTAACCGCAAGTGGTAGGTACAAAAAAATCTCGAGCTCTTCCGTGCTTCGGAAAGCACGTTAAGCCGATGGTCCCAGTTGTTGTCATTGATGACACTCTTAGTTATGTCAGATGCCTTTAGACAGCTTGAAAAATCTGACACTGTTGGTCACTTACAAAGACGAAAACAAACGATAACCTACCTATCGTTAAAATTCTTACACCCCTTCCGAGTGAAAGGCTATAAATTTTTCGCCAAGGCAGTCCATTAGTTTATCTTCTTAAAAAATAGTAAGTTTAAAAAGTAAAACTAGACTTCACGGAAAGATGATAATATTTAATATGATTTCGTCATCATCTTAAAGTCAGTTGAGAATGACACCCCAGACGGGTGTCATTCGCAACTGCCTGTCCGGTGGTTCCAGCAATAGCATCGGGTATGCGCACCCAATTCCTACCCGTCCCCAACTTAAAAAGCTTCCGATGGGCAACAGCGTCGGGAGCGCAAGAAGCCATAGAAAACTGTGCTCGCCAACCCGCCAGTCAAGCGTGGTGTCTATGGCAATGACCTCCCATGGAACGAAGAATGTCAAAGTCAAAGTCAAAATATTTTATTCATCGTAAGATATTTTAAATATCATTTGGTGAACGTTAAATTACACATTATTATTTACAACATTAATATTGTTGACGTCAATAACTTACTTAAAGCTAAGTTTACGCCGCTTCCAAGGCGGAGTGCAGAAGAAGCGGCAACAAACTGAATCTTTGGGAGAGGCCTTTGTCTAGCTATAAAACCAACAGCCTGTAGAGGAAGTGATCGGAGTATATTAACAGCAGTACAGACGCGCTTTAGATAATATGATAAGTCATATCTATACTCATTGATTTTATCACACAGCACAAAACAAATGGGTAAATACATTTTATCTTGTACAAAAAAAACTAACTTATGGGCTTTTAGCTAAGTCAATATTTAGTTTTGTATTATTAGCATACGCAATACCTACTTTTTTTTGTTTAATGCGGAATGTTTTTGCAAGAAAAAGGTAATGTAATACTAATATATACTAATACTAATAAATTATAAAGCTGAAGAGTTTGTTTGTTTGAACGCACTAATCTCAGGAATTGTTATTGAGGAAGGCTTTAAAAAATCGCGCAGCGACCAATATGAGCGAAGCATCAATAAAAAATGTTTTGAAAAAAAATATATATTAATCATAATAACAGAAATTGTCGCAAACGAAGTCGCGGGTACCAGCCAGTGTATTATAATATAATATTAGCTTCATTATCGAAGCGTAGTAGCTCTGTGTTCTAAGCTTGACTTACAAATGTGGTCTCAGGATTAAAACCCCGCCCGGGCCGACCTGTACCTCTACACACTCAGGAGTTTGTAGTAGGTACACTCTGACTCAAGTATGGTCATTTTCACGTTGACCTTTAAACAGCACTGCCACAACACCAGGCAAAAGGTGTTTACGAGAAATAACTTGCTTCGACGTCTTACCACCTCAAAATGGGGTGCAGCGCCTAATGTAGTGCGAACTACCAGCTTAGCCACGGAATAATAATTTTTTAAATTCCGTGAGCTTAGCCCTCTGCTTCTCGGCGGGTGAATACGCGTGCCCAGTATGGAGTAGATCCTGCCACGCCCAGCAAGTGGATGTAGCACTGAATGAAACATGCGGGTTAGTAACCGGGTATCTGAAACCAATTCCGGTAAATATGCTATATCCTTTTGCTGGTATAGCTAAATCTAGCGCCCGCAGGGAGGCAACAAGTGCCGCTGAGCGTAAAAGACAGGAGTGGGATTCTCGACACACACTATATAACTACATACCACCGCCCTATACACTTAAAAGCCGGCATAGTTTTTTTAAAAGTACGACACCCTTAGAGAGTAGCATTAAAGAAGAAAGAATAAAGTTGTGGGAGGGAAGTCTCAATGTGCCTAATTTTTTACCACCATGCGTCTTTGTATGGCGGTATATCTATCGTGGGCGTTGGTATTAGCCCCTGGTCATGATTTGCCATGGTCTGCTTGGAAATCACTTAATAGACTGCGAACCCAGGTAGGTCGCTGTATAGACAATCTGTCCAGGTGGGGTATAGTCGACAGTTCGCAGAACCAGTGCAAGCTAGGTGTCCAAATTTAATTGGCCCCGTATTGCGCCACTACTGTACCTCTCTTTGAGGCGGATGCGTATACAAATCTTCCAAGGTACAGGTGGTACCTTGGAAGATTTGTATTCCGCCTCCAAGAGTGGCGAAATACTGGGCCAATAAAATTTTACATAAATTCAGTCCATCAACACGATAAGAAGAAGAAGAACAACCACTACCTGCTTCCGTTGAAGGATTACATCGCGAGGCACACTATTGGATGCCTGCACACCAGTGGATTATTCTCAAGTGTGTGAAACGGAGAAGGCATTGGTAAACCACTCCATATCTTGCCCAAAATAAACACTGTGTGCGTTTCTTCTAACACTCTTAATTAAAACGCTCTTAAATAAAACATATCTAATTTCTAATTACCTGAACAGGTATGAAATTTAGAAGTAATGATACTCATACGTCATTAGAATCCATGTTTCATCCCAAATAAAATACTTGTACATTTAAATGAAATCATTATTAAAAAATTTAATATTTATTGAAGAAATCCCTTCAGTGATAAATCCGCCACTGTACATTTATATCCAAGAATCTGTAACTTTAAATTGTATCTTTTGTATGTGTGCAACTCTTTATTGCACACATACAAAAGATACAATTTATACAAACAAACAATCACTTTAATGTATTATCAAGTATATTACATTCTTTTTACACCTAACGTTTCGAAAACTTTACAATTTTCATGGTCGCAGGAAGACGTATTAAAGTGATTTTATTTAAATGTGTAACAATCGCGAAAACATTAGAAACCATTAAAATATCTACTTGTAGCCTATAAAGTTTTCGACGGGGTAGTTTTTTTTTCTAAATGTATCGGTCTGTCTGTCAGACCAATATTCTCATGAAAGTGTGGAAATATCAAGTTGAAATTGGTATCTCATTTTTATATGTGTAGTTCTTTAAAAAATATAAAAAAATCAAACCTCTTATGCTTTGGTTTCTACCTAACATTGCGGTGCTGCAATTTCGGAAACGATAGTTCACAGGATAGATCTATATACTTAATAGAGAAACCCTTAAAATTTTCTCTTTTACTTATATAGGTCTGTCTTACTAGGTTGGACGTTAAGTGCATCGCGGCAATGGTAGTAACCAAGGCTTAAGTAAACGCAATCAAAAGATGCGGTCGTTTTGTACTAGTAGCATATTTGCCGAATTTGCTCAAACTTGCAAAGTAATTTAGGTAATCAGAACATTTTGTTAGCTTAGAATTTGGCACAAAGAGATAGTAGGTATCACGGTACAAGTTTAGATAAACACTCTAAAACCATACATTTTGTAGCTACATCACAAAAAAACTGGCCAAGTGCGAGTCGGACTCGCGCATTGAGGGTTCCGTAATAAAAAGTTCCTTTTTAAGTTATTACTAGACATTTACGGTTTATTTGTGCTATAGGATTTAGCTTTGTGACAAATTTCATGATTTTAGGTGAATTGATATGCAATAGGTTTTTATTCCCTTTACAATTATACTTAACATCTATGTCCATAAAAATTCTATTTATAAGTAGTAAGTATTTTTTTCACTGAGTATTTTCCATGTCTCTTGGTTCTCAGCATTATCAATAGCACGTAAACATTAGTTTGAGCATAAACTCGATGTTGGTAGGCTGAACCTTAATTGTTAAGGTGCCATACATTTTATGTTTAAAAGTGTCAAAAACTTGATGCCTTGGTTTCTACCATTGCGGTGCCGCACTTGTGCACCCGTCCGAGAAAGCTAGATCTATATACGTAAAACCCTTGCAATTTTCTTTTTTACGTTTATAGGTTTGTCTTGCTTGGACGGACGTCAAGTCCGGCACTGTCTGGTAGACATTAGGCCATCCACTGACTTCTTCACTCGGGCGCAGGGCACGGGCCCGCGCGTAATCCGCACTGGAGACATCCGCTCTGACTCATTTCTGGTGCAACGGATGGCCTAAGCTTAGCCACGCTTAGCCAACTAATACGGTAACACGACTAGTGTTTGAGCTCCTGATATCACTGACTGAGTCAACCCATAAAGGCGAGAGGGTAAACTTACACAAAAGTCAAATTATAAGTGCAAAATATAAAAACATAACCGCAAGAGTAAACGTAATTAGAGGGCAAAATTACACCCAGTACCTACCTAATTTTATAATTATGAATTATATAAATTTACTTATTCATCATCATCATCATCATCAGGTCCTTTTTAGTCTCCACTACAGGAGCACGACCCTCTCTGTACTACTAGGGCCATACTTGGCCAGAGCAGCCAGAGGACTTGGCCTACACTCTCCACGCTGGCCAGACGGGTTGGAGAGGTGTCTTAGATGTTTATAAGCTTTGTTTAGCTTGTATTTCCTAAGTCGCCTTCTACGACATCCACGGGAAGACTTGGAGTGGTCCTATTCTACTCTGCCGAATACCACACGGCTAATTTACTTATTATATAATATTAATTTGGGTAAGAAATAAGTGCTAATAAATATTGTCTTTCTCAAATCTAATTTAATTAATGACTCATTACATGTACTTGCAATATTAGCCATAACGAATTATAAAACGATATACAAAATGATAAATAAATTAATATATGTACTTTCCAGGAACTTTATTATGCCTCAGATCTGTCTTAAACATAACGGTAGGTCTCTTCTGATTTCAGATTAACTGGATTACAGATTCTAGGTTATTATAACTATTCAGATTTATCAGACTTTAACCCTCCTTGTGGTAAGGGAGGCGGGGGTACATTCGGTATGGCAGGGTCTTTAGATGCAAAATTCAGAATATTAAGATCATTTGGTTCAGGCGGAGGAGTCTGAGCACTAGTCTCTGGATTTTTGGGTACTGGAGCCGCAGTCGGAAGGGTTTTTACGACATGAACTGGTGCCGTCTGCCCTAAAACATTAGGCAAAGGTCGATATAATGGTAATGGAGCATATGGGCTCAAACTAAATGGGTCAAATGGATCATAAAATCTGAAGCTAGGGTATGTGTACGTAAATGGGCCAACGTGAGAAAACCCTTGGTATGCGGGGTCTATTCGTCCAAGAGGCAGTACTTGTGGCGGCAAACCAAATTCATTTAAAGGTATAGGAGATTCAGTATTAGGTGGAGGAGGTGGAGCAGTGGACGCTTCAATTTGTGGTTTTTCTGAAGGTTCTGGAGGAGGGGGTGGCACATATGACGAAGCTGGTACATCTATCGTGGGCGTTGGTTCGTTCTCTTTAGGTGTTGGTGATGGTGGATCCTTGGGATTTGGTGTTTCTCGATTAATTCCCTGAAATAAATAAAGAAAAAACGTCAGTTTTATTTTGTTGTGTACAAATAATGACAATATGATAACTATTACTTTACTGCAATTAAACTTAATTCAGAGAAAGTACATTGTGATCGGCAGGGTTTTTTCACCATATTATATTTCCTTATATAATAAGAGTATATCGAAATAGCATTGTGAATGCAAAATAAAACACTTACAAAAAATATTAAGTATTTTAAATATAGGTATTCATTATATCCGGACCCTGTTATAAGTTTCATACGCCAGTCTCCTCTATGTTTGTCTATCTTTGTCTATCAGCATCATAGCCGCCAAATGAGTGTCTTTATTTGGAACTAGATTTAGCAGGCTAGGCTTTATCAATACTTAAGAGGAAACACTGAGCTCGAGATAATTGAAAAATAGATATTTGCTGTCGCGCTGTGTGCCCAAACAACTCCAAGAGAGAGATTTAAACAATAATAGCGAACTAATTGTTTTATTTTATTGACTATAATACAGTATAGCACAGAGGAACAAAAAAATTAAACGTGATACGTGTCCATACCCTCCCCTCCCCTGTGGTAATCATTAGTGATTTTTTGTTGACCCCCTCCCCCCCCTATACAATATGACGCGATTAATGGAAAACCCCTAAGGATGCTTTTTAAGTCACCTAAACAATATTACTATGATAACATACTAATGAAAAACAGGATAATAGTAAGGAGCTCACGAAATTATAAGGAAAATTAAATAATCGCGAGGTTTAAGTTCGCAGCGAACATACTAGTTTTTAGTCTGTCTGTATCTTCCGAACCGTGATAGGTAGACAGTTGAAATTTTTAGAGATGATGATGATTCTGTTGCCGTTATAACAACAAATACTACAAATACAATAAAGTTAATATTTATGTTGTATGGGGGGCTCCCATACAACATAAATATTCATTTTATTCTATTTGTAGTATTTGTTATTATAACGACAAAAACGTGATTTTTTTGCCGTTTTTTGCTCGATGTTAATAACGGCAACAGGTACACGAAATAAATAAATTTTATAATAGCGTCTAATGTTGTTTGGATAAGTCGCTTTAGGCCAATTGCTACAATTTTTAGGATTATTCATTATAAAAAGAATTAAATTAAATACTTACATTACCGAGAGGGAAATCTCCATAAAATACTGCTGGTTGGAATGGGAAGTAGGACTCATGCAACACTGGTTGGTAGACTGGATACGCCTTGCTGGGTTCTAAGTTCTGGTTGGATGTGATGAGTGCGTTGTATACCTTTGGTACTCGCCCCGGGGCGGGCTCAGCTGCCACGGCCACCAGAAGTAGTAAAAACTGAAAAACAGAATACTTCTTGTAAGAATACGGTATTGGACTGATGCTGATTAATATAGAAAATTTCAAATGTTATTAATAATTTGGAAAAAGTAATTATTTTTTTATATTCGCTTATTGATCCTTTACAATTGGATACACAAAGTTATAAGATAGACCTCTTAATTTATAGATTTTTTATGTACAATGTTCAGAACAAGGACTAAAAGTACAGTCAGGGACAGAGATACCTAATAATAATTATTATAACAGGAAAATGTATATACAGAAAGATTTTAATGAAATCTTTCTTAATATACATTTTCATGTTAATCCATACTAATATTATAAATGCGAAAGTAACTCTGTCTGTCTGTCTGTCTGTCTGTCTGTCTGTCGTCTTTTTACGCTACAACTATTGAACTGATTTGGATGAAATTTGGTATGGAGGTAGTTTGAGGCCCGGGGAAGGACATAGGGTATGTTTATTTCCGGGAAATTCTACTGTTCCCGAGGGATCGACAATAACGCGGGCGGAGCCGCGGGCAACAGCTAGTATTATATATAGTTTAAGAGAAAATACAAGATATAGGTAGAGAGCCTGGTCAGGTATCTCTGACTGACTGACTGTACGCTGTAGTAACTGTATACATTTTATCTCTAACGGGGTAGAAAGACTTAAGAGCCCAACATATGCCAGGCGGCGTGGCGATACAAACGCGGATGGTCTAAACGCGTTGGCTACTTTGGATATTTTAGTTTTTTAGGAATATTCAAGGGTTATTCGAAAAAGAAAAACATATGATGGCTGCCTTATCTGTAATGCAATAATAATCAAAAGTTTCAAGGTTAATTTTAATGTATTTGGTGAATAATGCTATATACCGAGTAAATTAGACGTGATTTGGAGGCAACTTTGCAATTTTTTTTTATCGAGAAAATTTAACGCAGTCGTGTTTTTGAGTCATATAGTTACCAGAGTTAGTCCTGAACTTTGCTGCATTTTTATTTCAACTTGAGTATTTAATTATTATTGATATAACAGTCAATCATGCAAAGCAGTGTGAGGTAGTACGGACCCTTAAAGGCCACGTGCAGCCTTTTGGTGGCCATATAAGTCGAAAATGGAATCAAGATAGTCATGGGCTGCTAATCGCATCGCATATTAATATGATTCCTTCACTTATTCCTACAGATCAGAGGTGATCATCCGGTTTTTGTGTGCCGCGCGGAAAGAGAAGCAATTTTGCTTTCCTTCTAGACCAGGAATAGTTCACGTAGTTGTTTAACGATGTTCTAGGAAATTAAATCATTATGCAGATTTTCTGGCGACGTTTTTCTGAAATAGTCAGAACAACAAGTGTTGTTTTATAAATTTTAACATGATTAGCCTAGTAAGGTATCTCGGTACAAGATTGTATCTAGTGCTTACATCTTAGATTATTATCATCTAGCTCTCATTGATTATACATGTACATAAAGTTGTTTCCCTACATTAATAATACAAAACATGCCATTGCCTATGTACCTAACACAGGCAATTTAAAAATACACCATATACTATAATTTTCCTGGCTGCAGTGGGAAACCTGTTTTTTGAATTGTATAACTAAACGAGATCAATTAGGATTTACCTTGAACGCTGCTTAGTGATTCATAAAGTTATTATTGCAGTATGTGTGGCATGTTGCAATAAAATTGTTCAACTATAATTCCTTACCAACTTTGCCCATTTTTTTAAATTGTGGGTCAAATACCTTAGCAGCATTATTTTGGCTCGATTGAATTTGGTATAAGGTAATTATACCTATTACTGAGTCCATTCTTCGAATGAAAACGTATAAAATAAATACACCAAGTGAATATGCCATAATTTTTTTTTCTGACGATACCTACCAAAAATTCCTTGGAGTGGAATTTTAAAGGTAACATAGTTCTGGCGGGTTGCGAGTAGTAGGTATGCTATAGTTGTAACATAACCGTTAACTACCGATACTTAACCAAATTTTTGGTAAGCTACCAATAAAATGCGATTAATTATCCCACTGCGACATAGAAAGAGGGTTAATAACATAGAGATAAGGTAATCTGTTTTGTTATTGTGTTGTCAACTCCTGAAGGACAAAAATCCACTTTTAATCGACTTTAAAAGAAGGACGAGGTTATCAATTCCGTTTTATTTAATTTTTGACGTGATAACGTCTTATAAATCGATGAACACCAGCTGCATGCACGACAAATGTCACTGACCCTGGTCCTTTGAAAGACTTGCGTGGGGATATTGTTAGTTTTGGTTTTGGTTTTCCCTCCATCCCTCAGGATCGGGTGCGTATTGATTGATATAATAACAAATTATATATTTTCATTTCAATAAAGTTCAAAAGATATAATGTTAACTTGACATAAACATTACTGATTATATTCTTAAAAGCTATAACATTCATAATATTTTCAATACGAAAATCATAAACTCATTTTTTATAACGTTTATGTATACTAAATATCACCTGTTATACAACTTGTGCAGTATACCTGCCAAAATGTATACCATTCAAAAAGTATAGTATTTAAAATAAATTTGAATGAAAATCTATAAAATGTATACTTATTAAAAATATATATAGACCCATGTCTATTTTGCGAATTTGAATTATTTCAGTAATACCTACGAAATAAGTCATATTTGCGCAAGCTCATAAACTTCATTTTCTTGTAAAAAAATCGGAGTAGCCAGCAAAAGGTGCATCATTCAAACAGACTATCGAATAACTAATAATAGGCAATCGATTTCATCAGTAAAGCAACTTTCCGTTTGCTTTACTGATTTTATTATATTATTACAATATTTTATTGCATGTAAATATTAAGACAAAGTATGAAATACTTAAAAAAATTGTGATACATACAAAATGCGCGCGCATTTTGTATGTATCACATTTTTTTTTAAAGTAGAAAGATAATTTTTACAATATGTTATTGTATGTAAATATTAGGACAGTGTAATATAAATAAAAAAATTGTGATACATACAAAATGCGCGCGCATTTTGTATGTATCACAATTATTTTAAAGTATAAAAATAACTTTTACAATATTTTATTGTATGTAAATATTAGCAAAGTATAATATAAATAAAAAATTGTGATACATACAAAATGCGCGCGCAATTTTGTATGTATCACATTTTTTTTAAAGTAGAAATATAATTTTTAAAATATTTTATTGTATGTAAATATTAGGACAAAGTTAGAAATAAATATCACAATTTTTTTATTTATTTTTTACTATACCTATTTTTAAATTTTTTTATTTACTTATATTAGAGAAGGAATTCACACTCGTAATATTCAGATCTTCGTTTTAATATAATGTTATCTTTTCTTGTTTCATTTATATTTTTTTGCGTTTACGAGATCGTCAAGTTGCTATTAATTTTCGGCTAGGCGTTCTATAAAAATAAATAAGATAATTTATTAAACGGCTTCAAAAAAGGAGGAGGTTATCAATTTGACTGTATGTTTCTTTTTTTATGTATGTTTGTTACACGATATCTTCGCCAATTGTAAACCGATTTTGATATTTCTTTTTTATTTAAAAGCCTTTGCTACTAAGGTTTTCCCATTTTAATTTGGTGAAGATATAATGGAGAACTTTGGAGATATGGAAGAAACTCGTAAAATAAAATTGTTTGAGATGCTAGGTTTTTTTTAAAATTTAATTATTAGGTTTATTGAGAATCTTCTACCAATTAATTCGTATAACCAATGATTATTATCCGTACTAATATGTATATATAAAGTTTATTATACATAACAACTAATCGATATTTCAAAGTTTATAATAATAAAACGGTATAATAAAGGTTTGATATGTTGAATGATTGTTATAATTAAAGATTTTAGTTTTTTAAAGTTATTTCTTTCGATTTTTATCTTACTTGATAATTATACTAACCAAAATTATATGTTTCGTTGATATTTATCTTAAATTATATATATTTTGTGTTTATATGTTATATTACTTACCCCTCAGGATCAAATAATCCATAAACAAGTTTTTTTTTTAATGACTATATAGCTAGCTCCAAGTGAACTTTCGATACTTCACCGGGCGTTTGAGGCAAGGGCAGAGTGCCCTTAGCCTTTATAGACAACATTACCAAAGGGATACGGACCTCGGCTTTGGGCGTTGCCTGTGTGCGCAAGGTTTGGAGAGACAGCAAACTCTCATATTGCCTGGTGGCCCGCGTATACGTGCATGCATAACCTAAAGGGCCAATCTGAGAAACAATGGCGAAAGCCTTTGGAGAGCACCATAACCAAGTAATTAAAGAAATAGTTTTACATAGTATTGTTTCAAATACTAGTGACTCCTAATAAGTTCTTTGTCGTCAATACCTTGACATTTTGATTTGTCATGCACTCGCTTCTGTCGGGATAGGCTATTTGTAGAAGCGAACATAATTTCGATTTATTCACTCGCTACAGTGGTAAAATACTGCTTATAGTATGAACTCGTTCAAATGGATTAAAGCCTCCATAATTTATGGATTATATCGATTATTCTAATAATTTTACGTAAAAAAGAGATTAAATATACAATAATTATGTATGTCTCTTTGTACAAGTATGTGAATGTTTGAGAGTATGTGAAGATGTTGGTTCCTTCACGCAAAAGCATCTCGATGAATTATTATGAAACTTCACATCACAATGTTGTAGCTTACATCAGCATAGGATATCCATATCCGTTTTATCCATACTATCCATCCATGAAGTGATTCAATTTTTTATTTTTGCGATGAAATTCAATAAGGTTCTAAGGTAGTTTGAGTTCGAGGAAGTACATAGGGGTACCTTTTATCCCGGACAATCTACTATTTTCAAAGGATCTACATTAAAGCGAACAGAGCCGCGGGCAAAAGCTCGTAATAATATAAATACAAAAGTAACTCTGTCTGTTACCCCTTCACGCTTTGACCACTGATCCGATTTCAATGAAATTTGGTATGGAGTTACCTTGAGGCCCGGGAAAGGAAAAATTATACATTTTATCTCGGAAACAAATACTATTCCCGAGGGCTCGCCATTCACGCAAGCGGAGCCGCGGGCAAAAGCTACTTGTAGAAATTATCCAGACGAAGGCACAGAAAAAGTTATGCGTTCGTTCCATAATCTTATCTCAATGGTTTCATATTGCATAGTAGTTTCTATCGAATAATGACACAATATATTACTAAAATTATAAATGTAAAACTTTGTTTGCATAAATGGATGTATTTGTATGAATATCTGCTACTCCTTCATGCCGAAGCTAGCACTTAATTATAGATCGTTTTGCGATAAACAATGTCAATGCCGATCTCTTTCCTTATAATCTTTGCTGTTGATATTTCTTTGAACCTTGTCCGGACCTTTCACAATTTAAATGACGTCATCTCGTAAGCTGCATGGTCAAGGTCACAATTTACAGAGGCGTTTTAATTATGTTAGTAAGTAGGTAGAAACATACATACTTACTTTTATAAAATTCTAAATATGCATTTAAGGTTTTATCATGTTTCTATAAAAACTTTATCTTGGATACCACAAGCAACTTATCCTTTTGTCCAGGGAGTCGAATGAAGATGAGGTCAAAAGCTAATGATATTAAATAAAGTTCGGTTAATTCATTGCTTAATCTGCCATTACTCTGACTGGCCAGCTTAAATAACTTATTTTTTTTAAAATTGGGTGTTATTTAAACGATTAGCAGAACATTCGTATTTTTTTTAGCAAAAAAATGTAACGGGTCAATAAAATAGCTCGTTGGGCAGCAACTTATGGTCAGCAAAACTTCTTTTCTGCCCTCAGTCATTCCGGGTGGTCATAAAAAAACAACCTGAACTTAACTTCTTTTCTGCCCTCAGTCATTTCAGATGGAAAGCCAAAGCTTATCCAAATGTTGTCTATGCTGCCCCAATTGTAAAATCTGCTAAGTACCCAAATAATTATTAAGCGGCCCAACTAATTACTTTCCATAAAGATTTTGGTGCGCGTTTTACTAACATTGTGTAGAACAAGACAGGTATCTACTTTTGCAGGATATTTAATAAATTACCCAACGTCTCCTTCAGTGTCAAAAAAGTGTTTTATATTCAGCTTGCAAAATTTGAGATCAACAAATTTTGCAAGCTGAAGAGAAAGAGAGTTGAGTACAACAAAATTTTGCAAGTTCATTCAAATGTGTTAAAAGAAACGATTTCATCAGAAGCAAAGAGCTTACGAAATGCTACCAGGAACTGCACTTAATTTATTGTAACCATCATTTTTTTAGACGTCCTCTTGACATAATTATGATTGACTACCATCCCACCAGCCTGTTCTTTTGTGTGCGTTTCAATAGTGCACCCACATAACGCCCAAACTCGCAAGCTTATGTACAACGTGCAGCCTAACTTGCCTTGTGGGTCCAAAGCTTTAAACGAGAAAGTAACTTATAATTAAAAAGCTATAATTTTGTAGAGTACATTAAACCGACTATATCAATGGCTTTTGTATGTAGTTATGGAATCCTACAATCCTCTAATATTATAAATCCGAGAGTTTACACGGATGTGAATACGTTCGTAAGTCCTTCACGCAAAAACTGCGGGATGCATTTTGATGAAACCTTACAGTCATAGTATATTTGACATACATACAGACACTAGGCCATAATTAGAAAAAAAAGAAGAAAACTATGCCATAAGTCAAGAAAGCTACATTACGTGTCGCATCTCCTAGTCATGACATGCGGTAGCTTTATTGCTATTTTACTTAAGTTTTATTTGGCAAACCGTTAATAATTGTTACTAAAATTATGGCCTGCTAATAGTTTGCTACCTGGGTGGCGTTAATGTTAGCGTTCATTCATCATTCATTGTCCAGCCGTTGGGGCATTTGGAACAGGAGAGGAAGTGGCTAATTGTTTGCAGGTTTCCACATTGACATAACTGAACATCATCAGTATCGAACAAAACCCGCGTTATCAGTCAATTTAGATTCTTCCAGGTGAGCCATGATAGTTGATGGCCGGGGAAAGCTCCTTGGAAGGTGGCTTAAGTAGCATTCATATTAAGTTTTTTTTTTAATGTTATAGGGCGGCAAACGAACAAGCGAGTCACCTGATGGTAAGCGACCAGCGCTGCCCATGGAAAACTGCAACACCAGGGTGTAACAGGAGCGTTGCCGGCCCTTCAAGGAGTTGGGGAAAGGACATGGCTCTCTCACTCACCGAACGAGGCATAGAAGCGGTAAAGCTTCTACTCAGACGTCGATTTTCTGTGAGAGTGTGGTACTTCCCCGGACGAGCCGGCCCATTCATGCTACTAGCAAAAATGAATTTTGCCGGTAGTGCTCTATGGAGGGATACCATAAACTTACTTGTGGTAGAGCCCACAAGTAAGTTTATGGTATCCCTCCATAGAGCTTAATATACGAGTGTGCTGCGCGAACCAAGAACGTCGAGTTCTGTGCAAGCCATTAGGCGTTTATGTAAAAAATTAAGTCTTATAATTTTAATATTTATTTATTAAAAAGTTAAAAAAGTTTTCCTAATTTTTTTACCTGAGAGATGTGTTAGACGTAAAATGTACAAAGTTTTCGAAGGAAAATATTTTTAGATATCATTACATATACGTATCGTTTTTAAATTTCATATGTATCTGTTACAAATTTCAACAAGGCGGTGATCTTGGGTCGACCTAAGCTATACAAATAATTTATATGCATTTAATTAATCCAGCGAATTTTACTAATTATTAAAAATACTTAAAATACCTATTATGCTATTATGGTAATTGTGGTATTTAAAATAAATATTTAAAATACTACAATTTCGTGCATTACGACTTAAGAGTACAAAAGGGAAGAACAAAAGGCAAGGCTATAAGTACCAAGTATATAAGTTGTTGGAAGTAGAAAAAATTATTACATACTTCGTATAGCAAAGCTACTAGGAGTAGTCTTATAGAACTAGACATACTAAACGTGACGTATGGGTTATTACAAAGAAATATTAGGGAGTGGCCAAGGCGAGACATGCAACTTACATTCTTACAAAGAGATAATAAACATTGTATATCTCTTTGCATTTTAACAAGCTTTTTATTAACTTACAATGTATGGTTGTTCGGGCGGAAACTCATCAATTTTGTAGGAGATGTCTTCCACCGATTAAGCTTAAATTTGTATACTCGTTTAGTTTGGATGACAATGAATGGTAAGCTGTGTGACGTCATTCTAAATCCAATATGGCGGAATATAAAGATGACAGACTAACTATTATAGTATATATAAAGTAAGCCGTTGACAATGGGTGCCTGTTACAGTCAGCAAAGCGCTGGCAGATTTCATTCAGTCATCACATCTTCTCGTAATGTTGGGTTATAAATGTAATATAAAAAAAACGTTTCTCACTAGATGGTGTTGATGGCGTTGCAGGTCAAGTGTTAAATATGGCCTTAGGTACGTTAGTACTATTACTTATTCTGTACCTTAGGGTAAAAACGGGAACGTATTAATATGGCTCCGCTGTCTGTCTGTCTGTTCGTTTGCCACAAGGCTGTATCTCATGAATCGTGATAGTTGACAGTTGAAATTTTCACAGATGATGAATTTCTGTTGTCGCTATAACAACAAATACTAAATAAATATTTAAAGGGGCTCTATACAACAAACGTGATTTTTTTTGCTTGTTTTTGCTCGATATTGATAACGGCAACAGGTGGACGCTTGAAACATTCGCAGAATATTATGTTATATATTCACTTAAAAAATAAATAATTGAATAAAATTAATATTAACGGGGGGCTCATACAACAGACATGATATAATGCCGTTTTTATAGATAACGATCCGTCCGACTCGCACTTGGCCGGATTTTTTGTATATATCTTTAGGGTTCTATTCCCAAATAATTCCTATTTAAGCCTCTGTATCTATTGAACCGTAATTAGTGCAATAAAATCTTAGCTTTCTAGTATTAGTTTGTATGTTAGCTTTTTATTGTAGGTTTTGTTGATAATCAGTGGTGGAATTCAAATCAGTTCGATCACCGCCCACATAGAAATTTGCACTTATCATCTACAAACAAATATACGGATTATCTGTGATATAACTGATGTAAGCTTGCGATAAGCTTATCTTTGGACTTATTACCAGAAATTTCAATAAATGTTACAAGTTCAAAGTATGTATGTTACTTAAGTACTTGGATAGATGTCATTTAATATTATATTTTTCAACAACAACACAAAATCTATACATAAATGAAACATTAATCTCGAACACCGCGGGCTTGTTCGTGGGAATTTACTCCAAATAGGTACATTCGCCCATATCCAGTGATACAATCGAAGACATAAATCATAATCAAGCAAACTTTGACGTTAAATACTTAATACGAAGGATAACTGCCTTTTGAGAACCTGCTGTTTGATCAATTTGTTGTACAACCTAGAGAAACTATATAATGCATACATATTATCACATTTTTATTACTTACGGGGTTGGCAGAGACTTAGGCCATAGGACACCTTTAGTGTGTTAATAAGTGTATTCGTCAGATTTCCGAACCAAAAACTGGCGTGTTGCTAGCCGCATTGTATACAGCGTGTCAAAGTACCCTCGATATTCCCTTAAAGAGGTGAGTCAGCTCACCAATATGACCAACTTTTCCCATGGGACCAATTCTAGGAACTCAAAAAAAATTGGCGTTTCCATACAAAAAGAGTTCAGCCGCCCGGCCGTCGTTTATATGGGAATGTCGAAATTTGAGTTCCCATCATTGTTCCCATAGGGAAAGTTGTTCATATTAGTAGGTTGTGAGTCACCCCTTAAAGGGAATGTCAACGGTCATATAACGCGCTGTATTGTCATGGTTCCTTTTAGCCCATTCCCTTGATCGGCTTGTTCGGGTTAAGGCATGGGAAGTGAGCTTGTACATTCAACATTACATCCCAGACAAGCAAATTTTGGGATGCTTTGCTAGGTTTATTTACCTAGTAATAATTGCTTAATTATTTGAATCATCTAACGCATATCTATGTAGATATACATTTTTAAATGACTATGTTTAATTAGGAATCAAGAAGTTTACTACTTAGCGTGGGGCTTGTCCAATCTTTGCGATACAAATGTACCTGTATATTTATCTAAAAGTAGTATTTTATTTTATTTATTAACTTTTATTACACACAATATAAATATATATATATATAAAGATTGGAATAAAAAGATCAACTTAGTTATATTTGCATTGTTTCTTTACTTTTAGGGCAGCTTGAAAATTACAAAAAGCATCCCGTTACCGCCGCACTAATTTTTCTCAATTTAGGAAAAGAATGCAACTGATACTTTTAGTTTTAAAAGTACAAGTTGAGGGATAGTGGATAACCTTTTTACAGTTATAGACTGCAAAACTTGCTATTTTTCCACAAACAACATTCGTTTTCCAGCAGCACACGTTCAATTATAGCACAACAGGTTCTTACCTACTTAAAACATAGCTATCCGTTCTTTGGGTATGGGACTTTAAGAAGGTGTTGCTCAAGTATTTAACCTAACTAAGAAAACTCTTCTCTTGTAACTGGTTAGGTAAGTTTAGTTACCAAAGTGGACGAAGGCAGTATAACTATCCTTTGTTTTAAATGCTTTTTGTTAGGTATCTATATGTCAACGTTAGAAATACAATGAATTCGCACAGTCACATGTTCCACGAAGCTAAGGTCAACGACGTCTGCAAATAAAATGTTTCTAGCTCTTAGTCCATTTTCATACCTTCTCAAAAATAAAAAGATTACAGATGGCTTCGCTCAGGCATAATATCGTCATATAGTAAGAACACTCCGATACTAAAAAAGAAAAATAGTGTAAAAGTAACTAAGTTACGAGCACTATTTTTTAAATGGACTTAGGTTTAAGCATTTTTATGTCCTAACTAGCTTTTGCCTGGGGCTCCGCCCGCGTCAATGTCGATCCCTCGGGAACAGTACTTTTCCCGGGGTAAAATGTACTATGACCTTCCCCGTACCCCAGATAACGTGTATGCAAAATTTTATGATTATCGGTTCAGTAGTTACATGGTGAAAGCGTAACAAACAAATAAACAAACAAACCCACTTTCGCATCCTTACTAATATTATAAATGCAAAGGTGAGTTTGTTTGTTTGTTACGCTTTCACGCCGTAACTACTGAACCGATCATTATGAAATTTTGCATACTATTTCTCTGGAGTACGGAGAAGGACATAGGCTACCTTTTATCCTGGGATAAAGTACTATTCCCGAGGGATCGACATTGACGCGGGCGGAGCCGCGGGCGAAAGCTAGTTTATAATATTAGTTAGGATTAGGGTTAGGATATTGCTTTTATTTCATTTGTTTGCCAGAATCAGCCTATGGCCAGGGAATAAGTACTAGTACTTACGTACAGAAGTCGCACTCTGCAAAGGTATTCAAAGACTCAATGTAGTTAAGTGCGTAAGAACGCAGCATCTTTTAGTTTAGATACCTATAGGAAGCCAATTTCTTACTTATAGTTCTGAACATACGATTCAAAATTCGTTGAAGTCGGTGAACACATATGAACAAACGCGCGTCGTTTCTAACGGATTTGTTCGGTTATCACCTTCAAAGGTGTGGCCGGCCGTAGGTATATTTCCGATATCTACACGGGGAGTTCTTCTTCTTTTTCTTAGTCGGTACACTCTTGCCAGAGCGGTCGTGGTCATCATTATGAATCACGATGAGTGATGATTTTGGTAATACGGCGCCATTCGTCGCGGACTGCAGCTCTCCGGGTACATTCGTAAACCGAGCACTTCGTTGCGGCCTTAATCTGGTCTGTCCATCTCATTGGTGATCTACCACGTGACCTGTTGCCTTCTACTTTTCCCTGCACTACGAGACGCTCTATAGAGTCATTATCACGACGAGATATATGGCCGAAGGAGGTCAAAACACGGGGAGTTAGATGGCTCTATTTAAAATTTCATAATGGTCAGTTTAGTGGTTTACCCTACGCTTAGCCAGCGTACACTGGCAAAATGATAGTCCTATAGTTAAGTCGTTGAAAGACAAAACAGTCCTACGACTGTAGTGTCTGCCACCCAACGCGCATCGCGCATGAAAAAGATGTTTCGTCTACGCGATGGGAAAAAATATTGCAAAAAAAGCAAAAATAAATCTTAATTGTAAGGAAAAAGTTGGCGTACATAGTCGAAAGTCAGTTTTGTCGTGATGTGCGCCCTTTTATATGTTGTTATACCGGTGTAAGTCAGACGTGTCGCACGCAGATAGGCTACAGAACAGACAGGTTTGTCGTAGGAATGCTGTGTCGCCGGTGTGCGAAAATAAACAAACCAAAAAACTCACCATTTAAAATAATATTTAATTTGTATTATAATATTTTATTAGGTGATCATAATAAGAATTAGTTAGGATGTAAAAAATTAAGTAACAAGAATTATTCGAAAGGCGAGTTCTGTGCTATCTTTATATTACATCAATAGTAGGGTCATGGTGCATTTACATCAGCGTGGTTAACAATATGAACAATAATGGGCAGGCAGCGTGGGTCCGGCTCCGATGCGGAAACCGCACAATGCCGCGGCCGCGCCCCACCCAAGGTCTAAGAAATGGAACGTGTTGAAAAACTAAGGTCACAATTAGCCGGCTGAATAATTAGAATCGCAACGATTGTTTTGTGTTTTGTTTTTGTGTGGTTATTGATGCAAAGATACTTTGTGTACTTGCTTTTTGTATTTTATTGATTTAGTGATAGACTTTACATTACGCTTGTCAAGCTATACAGCTTGTATTGTATTTTGTAGCGTGTAGCTATATTACTTGTGTTGTGTAGCGTATACAAGCTAATAGCTTGTCTCAAACATGTACGTAAATATTTCAGAACTGCAAAATTTATGACCTTCCAGCTGTCTTTATGACTGTCCATCAATTTATTTCTGCTTCAGCTTAGACAAAAAACTTTTGTATCTTCAACTGTCTGCCCGGATGTTCATCTCTTCAGGTCGCATTTCTCAGCCGATTGACTTGAATTTTTATGAGCGAGTTCTATAATAATAACAGAGAATTTATTTGTCGATTCATTTTTTTGGAAATTTTTAAAGCTATTCCAGCTTTGATAATGTTTATGAGGTCTAAGCTCTCAGAGCTATGCGTTGTTATTATACGTAATAAAATGATATTTGGGCACCGGTTAGTCAGGCAAATTTGATAAGTACCGGTTAGTCAGGCAAATTAATAAATAAATATATATGGACAAATCATCCAGATTGAGCAAGCCCCAAAGTAAGTTCGAGACTTGTAATAGGATAATCTGAAAAGCACGTAAGTAGTAAATGGTTGAGCGATATTGGGCACAAGGGTTCTTTTTTAGCATGAATGAATATTTACGGTAATATTGAAATATTTATTTTTCGATTCTAAATAGGTACTTATAAAATAATTCTCACCAAATAAACCGGTTCTTTTGTTATTGCAGTTACCTACCGTAACGTTAATCATAGGAATTCAATATAAAAAAAATAATCATCCGGGCTTTTTAGTTTCTACTGCAGGAGCATGACCCTCTCTGTACTACCGGATAAACGAGTACCATACTTGGCCAGAGCAGACAGAGGTTTCGGCCTACACTCACCTCGCTGGCCAGATGGGTTGGAGAGGTCTCATTGATGTTTATGAACTTTGTTTAGCTTGTATTTCCTAAGTCGCCTCTTACGACCTCCGTTGGAAGACTAGGAGTGGTCCTATACTATTCTGCCGAAAAACCACACGGCTAAAAAAATAATATTACTACCTATAACATTTCAAGTACTAAGAAAACCTCATAATGCCTTACCCATGAACTTTGCAGCAGATGTTAAAAGAAGATAAATGCGGCTCATCATTGTGCATTCTCAATTGTTGACAAAGGTCAGTGAACTACGTTGCATTGCGTCGGAACCTTGCAGTTTCCCAATGGTGGCTGAGCTTATTGTGAGTCAGTAGATAAGGGCTTGGAAACATGACGCCGGCGGTACGTGATGCTACTTTCTGATTCAAATTCCTTATGTAGACATAGCCTAGGTACGTCAGTGTGACTATAAGAACAATATGTGATTTTTATTTTAAAACTTTATTGTACCTTCAAGAGTAGGTTTAATGCTAAAAACGTTATCTTCCAGTCAATACCTCTGTGATTTTTACTTACTATCGAAATGATAACTTTTGTTGCAGCTACAATGAGAAAAAGCTCACTTGTAAAGTAAATTCATAGTCCTGCTGTAGACCTACGTGGGCGCTAAAGATAAGTACAAAAAGTGATTTCTAAAATTATTGTAAAAGATAAAAAATCAAAAACATGCATATTTGAATTTTTCACATACAGTTTTAGGTTATGTGAAAAATGTGCAAATACAAAAGGAATAAAACCATTTATTACCTAATACATAATTGCCATACAACTATTTTGCCGGAAATACCGAAACGGTTTAAAGGAAAACCGTTTTTACCTTTAAAATCTCATCCCCTTCCCTTCCCGACCTCAGATCGCCCGTAATTAATTTTTCTTTAATTTTTGTTATATTTTCTTCATTTTACATTGGATTTTATCATACTATATTTTTTTTGGTTTTAAAAATCATCGGCTCTGGTCTAATAGTTCCCGGATTCGATCCCTGGTCAGGTCAAAATGGAAGAGAGAGTCAAAATAATCTTTTTCAAATTGGCCTACATCTTGGATGTTTTTATAAATGTATTTTTTTTATAAAATGTAGTATCGTTGAGTAAGTATCCCATAACACAAGTCTCAACTTACTTTGGGGCTAGCTCAGTCTGTGTGATTTGTCCATACACATTTAATTATTTATTAATGCTATCATAATAGCGGTCCTCCGGGTCCAAAGGACCACTGAGGATGCAACCTGGAAAACGCTTAGATGGAAGAATATGGAAAGCTTAATAATGTATGTATCATGAACAGCACAAGCCCTTAATCTAATCAAAGAAACAAAGATGGAATTCATATAACACAATTTAAACATTAATTTTAAAAAATCCTGTATGAAAAGGAGTTTATTCGCATTCCATATGCGATGCGTGTAGTGCGAATAGACACAGCCATGTAAATTGCATATTGTCTTAAGTTAATTTTAGAAATAAACAATACAACAGCAAACGTTGCTTTGAAACTATGTACCTTTTGTTTTTCTAACAATTCAGTGTTCTAGAGGAAGCACACATCGTCACTGAAATATTGAATAACTTTAAACGAATACCTATTCCCATCAATATCAAATCCATTGGTGCTTTTAAAACTAAACTCGCTCAGTATATTCTAAAGTTATAACTAGAATACGACAATGAAGTAGTTTTTTGTTATTTATTTGTTATTTACAAAGTGATCAAACATTATTGTTAACTTAATATTTAATTCTCATGTAAGTGGCTTTGTGTCTTAATGAGAATAAAATTATTTAAACGGAATACCTAATTACTAGAAATATTTGTACTAATCTTAGATTTATTAAGTAACTAATAAACTTTAATTTAAAAAAAAAAAGATTTCAATCATACTACGGAACCGTTTGCAATACCCTTTCGGACATAAAAATATTTTTAAAATAGGTTCATAAACGACGGAGTTCTGAGGTAACAAACTTTTAAAAAACATTCAATTGTATTGATAGCCTCTTCCTTTTTGTAAATATATATTGTTTTAGTGAATAAATCTTAGAAAACACAACTATTTACTAAAGTACGAGTATATATTTTCTTCATTATTAAGTAGTAGACCAACAATATGCATCTTATGATTTCTATTATCTAGTTATTTTTATTTATTATAAAATAAACATCAAAGTAAAGTGGTTCTTGATTATTCTTCTCCCATTGTGGAAATTAAACAATTTAGTTTTTATAATATTCTATAATTTGAGATCCAAGCATAAAATAGTCTTTGAGATGTGTAAGAAAAACATTTTCATCATGTTTATATCAGTAGTTGAGTCAAAGACAATAGAGTAGATTGAGTCAGTATATTTTATTTTATTTTAATACTTATTTCTCGAGGAAAGTTGCAATTTATGTATTTATATTTATTATACCGACCATGCCCTTTAAGAAACATGCCGTTTTACCACTTAGTGGTAGTGTGACTGTAGTAAAATGAAGCTAAGTACTATCGTATTGACACGAATCGAAGATAAATGTCACAGAGCGGTGGGAACCAAGTCAAGTCGGTCTTAGAATGCGCCTCAAATGCATTGTTTATCACGCTGATGTGTTATTAGGTGGAAATAAATGTCATTTACAATCGATTTTTACTCGACTGCAAAGGAGGGTTATGTGTTTGGCCTGTAAGTATGGCCGGACCTATGTCCCAAATTACTCGTCTAAATTACAGTCCTCAGTAACAAGACTTATATTATTTTCATTTTCATTTTGTAAGTATCTGGAAAATTACCATATATTACGTACTTCAGGCTAGTTACAGTTATGTAGAAAATATATCCAATAACGTTTTGTTTCATATACCTGGATGAAAGATAACTTCATGTTTATTAGATACATAACGATGAATGACATTATCTATTACAGAGGGCCCGCCCTGGCTTGGGACGGGTAGATGTAGGTCTTTAGTTCTATAGCCTATGTCTATCGGGGATAATGCAGCACTCTAACGGTGAAAGAAAATTATTAGTTTGTAAATTCAATTAAGATATGTATATAATAGGAACTTAATTTTGTACGCCTATGGGCAGGAAACAGGGATTTTTTACTGCTATACTTTGTTTTAACCTGTTTTTACAAATAAAGAATTCAATGGGGTGAGTTTCGGAAAACAAACAATAAAATATTTCCTCTTTATATGTATAAGTGTTGACAATAGACCGACAGGTGTTATTGATAGACATTGGACAGCTTTATCTAACGCTACATATAAACTGTATCAATAATCAATAAAATATACGCGGTATAAAGGTTCTAGTTGTAAAATGATATTAAATTATTAAAGTTATATATAAAAAGACAGAATACGCAACACAACAAAAAGGTGAAAAACAAAAGTAGTAGACATACTTTCTAAAATAGACAAACTGAAGTGGAGATGGACTAGCCATATGTTGCGTAGGTAGTAACCAGGGGAATTGGAGCAAAACCCAACTCACTGGTATCTGACGGGCGGAAAGAGAAACAAAACAAGACAATACTAGACGGAATTATGAACTAAAACTCTGGAGAAGGATTGTCAGTGACAGATGGAAATGGTTGGAGGAGACCTTTGTCAAGAGGCAAAATTAACTCATAGACATCCGGAATGAATGACCAATGTAGCCTAAGAGTTCAGGATAAAGCCCTAATGGAATATAGAATTAAAAGAAAAAAAGCTAAACATCGAAAAAAAATAGGTTTCCCATACAAAGTCGCCGATCAGCTAGACGAATATCTATGGAAGCTCCAATTTAATTTTTCGTTTTTTACCTTTTTTCTTTTAATTCTGTATTCCATTAGGGATTCTGATTCCCGGTTTTCAATATAATTCAAAATCACGCTGTATAGTGGCGCATTGACGATGGCTACCTAGAGTACCAATTATAATGTATAGATTTTTAGACGAGAGATATAACCGCATTGCTTTTGCGTTAATCGATCATGATTCTCACTTAACTGAAATTTCGCAAGTTTATTAACTAGATTCTAGAACCTCAAGTTGAGTAATTTCAAATGTTTCTGAGAATCAATACTTACCATCGGCCGCCGATCCGACTAATAAAGTCATAAATGAGATTTCAATAAATAAGGAGCTTCTACACATCTTAATATATAAAACTAAGTCAGGTTTGTTCAAAAACTTATAACTTAAGAACGGGTAAACCGATTTTTATAATGTTTGTTGGTTTTATTATCACTCCGAATAGCAGAATAAATTTTAGAGTATAAGGTGAGATGGGAGACAAATGCCTAACCCAATATTTAGTAAAAAAAAATATATTTACGACAAAAAATAATAGCGAAATGAAGTTCGTCGGGACAGCTAGTTATAGAAATAGTATAAAGATGAGTAAATACGCGATATAGAGATTACCACTGTCAAATTGGGAGGAACTAACATATTTTGCCGACTTAAAAAATAGCGGGATAAAGTAAAAATAAGAAGAGATAGACTTTACAAAGTGATATGATGAGTTTACGAATTAGTAGGTTCTTGCCCAACAAAGAACACATTAGATCCCCTTCTTTTCAATTGTAAGTTATTGACTTATGCATACATTTATTAGCTCAAGAGCAATTTTTTTTAATCCGTGAGCTTAAGAGATAAAAGCCATTGTGCGTCCCGAAGCACGAAATCCGGATGTTTTCCAACCGAATAGAACAAAAGACGACTAGAATATTGGTTTGTTTGAATTTAACTGGAAAAAAAGTAATTGCAAAAACTGTAATGCTCTCTTTACCGAATTATAGCCGTGTACTATTTGGGTTGGGTTCAAATTATTACGTACGTACATTCTTCGTATATGCTTGCAACTAAGCCATCTTTAATTTAGATATATTGCGGAGCGACTAAGGAAATTTAAATATATGTGTAACTTTATATATTTGATAAATTTAATATATTAACCTCTTTGGGAGCAACTTAATTTCAATTAAGGTTTAATATCTATTCTATACTTTCTAAGACTTACAATGTACAGCTTTCCAAATTATAAAAGTAGACTTATTTTATGAATAATTAATGTATGCAAAATGATCGCGTAAATAAATGGAAATTAACAATTTGATGCCATAAAATTAAAACATCTGTTCTTGATATATGTATTGACAGATCTTAAATTTATGATAAGTTATTCAAATCGTTCCTATTTTTGACAGACTATGTGACCACGTTTTGTATATTTACTCAACAAAATACTTAATAAAGGTGAAAAAATGTATATATTTTTTAAGAAACGATTACTAAGACTGTTCTTGTAAAGTAAAATGTTTATGTAAAGGACGTAATCCTTGCTTTGCCAATGTCAACTCGTATGCAATCTCGATAGTTATGTTAGGAAAGAGGTGATAAATATGTTGCCCAAGATTGTTGGCGTGTAGTAGTTGTTAATGAAAGTTCAGTTAATGAGTAAGGCGGTGGACTCACGTGCGGGAGTAGTGTTGCCGTCGCCATGTTGTGAACGGGCCGACGAGTGGTGCTAGAGTGGCGCACGCGGCCGCAAGCTGGTGCGACGCCGGTCGCGGCGCGGGCGCACGTAGCCTGCCCGACTGACTTTGGCTTACCTAGAAGGGACACTAGAACCTACAAAACCTTTTTCTTTGTTTCGTCCTTATTTCTTTATGACTTAAGAACCGTCGTATCGGGTTAAATATAAACTACAAACGTGCATTGAGAAAACCACGACTCTATGTGAATGTTGTATGTTTGGAAAATAAAGAATTTATATATTTATGATAAACTTAATATGTGATTTATGTGTTGGATTTTACGTGAAATGCACATTAGTTACGTTAACTATTTAAATTGAAAGTAAATCGTAGGTTAATTTTGCTTTTTTTATTTATAACAGTACAAATTAACTTTATTTATCTCCTTATCATCTCACATCACACACATAGATACATAACTTTCATAGATACATACATAGTATCGCGTCTTTTTTCCTTACGGGGTAGACAGAGCCTGGGTCTATAAGACCTTTTGGCCTCATTTAGCATGTTGGAGGGCGTGTAGATAGAAAACGGCATCAATATTGTAATGGGTTGCTAGCCGCATCGCCTATTGACATGATTCCGCAGAATTTAGCCCAATCCCTCGATCGGCTTTTACGATCTGCGCGGGGAGAGAAGCAGCTGGTACATTCTACGTTTTTTCTTTTCTCCCAGACCAGCATGGAAGAGGTCATAATATTACTTTCATATTTGCAGATATACCAAGAAGATTCCTTTTTATCATTCAGAAGTTTCCCTACTCATTTTCAAGACAGACTTCGCATTGAGCTACAAGATATTCTTAAACAGTGAAGTCCAAATAGCTAGGAGAATGGTGGGCGACTACGCGTACTTATTCTAAAGTAAAAAAATATGACTAGCTCTGTGGCGCAGCGGTCAACACGCCAGCCTGCGACACGGAGTGACCGGGTTCGATCCCCGGCCAGGTCAAGATGGAAAATGATCTTTTTCATATTGGCCTGGGTCTTGGATGTGTATCTATATATGTATTTGTTATAAAATGTAGTATCGTTGAGTTAGTATCCCATAACAAAAGTCTCGAACTTACTTTGGGGCTAGCTCAATCTGTGTGATTTGTCCGTACATATATTTATATTTATGTGGGGCTTTATTTTAATATCAAACAATTTGAAAGTATAATAACTGTTTCCAGCATGTTTAATCTCATGTTATTCCGTTGTTAATTAATTATTTATAAATGAAAGTTTCCCTTTCGTTGAAGTCCAAAAAATATTTTAGCGGATTTGACGTTGAATAAATGTATTTTATAACAAACCAACTTGGCTATTTTTAGCGTTCTTAGGCTGAATATGAGTCACAAATAAAGTAATTAAAAGTAAAATAAAAAAGCCGGCCAAGTGCAAGTCGGACTCGCGCACGAAGGGTTCCGTACCGTTACCTATAAAAACGGCAAAGAAATAATATCTGCCTCAAAAATAGCTAGTCCGCGGTCTGCCATCTTGGGTGTCCCGCTATATTGGATGTAGAATGACCCCACACAGATAACCATGCATTGTCATCCAAACTAAACAAGTACACAAAATTTCAGCTCTATCGGTGCAAGATATTTGCTTCCAAATTGTGTTGCAAGATTCCACCCGAACAAACATAGTTACATTGCAAGTTAAATTTAAGCTTGTTAAACTGCCTCCGTGGTCCAGTAGTTAAGGTATTTGCCTGTAACCCCGTCGTGGTTAAATTCCCATGGGAAGCATACTTTGTTTTGTTTCTAGTTTCAACATAGTTACATACATACATTGCAATTTCAATAAAACCATCTAGTAACTCTACATCTGTGCCCGCGTCCTTGCTAGCGAATGCAACGACAGTGCTTTGTCCTACTAACTGATACCGATAAGCTTCTGGGGTATACCTTGTTATAATTATTCGCCATACACGGCCAGGCAACATTTAGGCACTGCCGGGTCATAATTTTAAGTCTTGAATGGATACTTATATTTTTAAATAGTCTCATAAGATAACGTCGTTAGATACTAAAATGGAGAATTAAATTTTCTGTATACAGCGTGCAGAGACGGTCATGCTCCTGCAGTGGAGACTAAAAAAGACCTGATGAAAAAAAAAAGAAAAGTATCAGCAGGTTTGGTATCCGGCAGAGTAGAATAGGACCACTCCAAGTCTTTCCGTAGATGTCGTAGAAGGCGACTGAGGAAATACAAGTTAAATAAAGCTTATACACATCTAAGAGACCTCTCCAACCCGTCTGGCCACCGTGGAGAGTATAGGCCAAGTCCTCTGGCTGCGCTGGTCGTGCTCCTGTAGTGGAGACTAAAAAAGACCTGATGATGATGATGATCAGCGTGTAAATTGACGCGAGACCAATGCTGATAACTGTGAAAAATCGACATTCCGGGCCCGACTGGCCGGGCCGGGCGGCAGAACTATTTTGTATGGAAAAGTAGTTATTTCTTTTTGACTTTTTGAGTCCAGTATTGGTCTCGGGAAGTTGTTTATATTGATGTTCTGTGTCACCCCTTTGAGGGTACATTTATACGTTGTACATATACAATTTATTTCCCTGTTGTTTATTTTATAGGTATAAGTAAATAAATATTGTAATGCGACAAGACTACTAAGGAATAAAAAGACTTGTAAATAAAATCCATACCCTAACAGGGTTGGTGTCTATCAGACAGCTCGCCATGAAATCTTTGCCAAATTTTACAACCTTACTTAGGTGCTCTTGTAGAATTCTTACGGACTCACGCTACAAATAATGAATTTCCCAATCTTGTAGACTGATTCAGTTACAATTTGAAATATGTATATCTACCTAGTCAATTTATATTAAATGGACCACGTAAATGCAAGTTACATTGAAGAAAACGAAGCTTTCCCTATATTTATATTACTATCTATTGGTAGTAATATAAATATAGGGAAAACTTCGTTTATTTATTTTATATGCAAAAGTTAACTTGTGTGTTTGTAATGCTTTCACGCCGAAACTACTGAACTGATCACCATGAAATTTTGCATTAAGTTCTTTAGTGTACGGAAAAGGACATAGGCTACTTTTATCCCGGAAAACCGTTCCCGAGGAAACGAAGCTGACAGGAATGAGCTGCTTTAAGCTAGTAATATATAAATACCATGTAGAGTTGGTTTGGCATCTGTATGTAATGGTTTTTTTGGCAAAAACGTTTAGCCCAACGATTTTAATGCACATTTTTCCTACTCTTTCCATACTTTATGCGAAATATTGTTATGCCTTTATATTGTTAATCTAAATTAGGCGAGCCGACCCTAAGAAGTTTATTTCAATATTTATGCAAAAGGGCTCGATTCACTTTATCTTTTAGATCCCACTGCCGGACAAAAGCCTCAAACAAATAGTTCATTTTATTGAGCGCCATCTACAAAAAGTTGAATAGTAACACAATGTCATAAAGAACACTCGATCTGCTCTTGCTTTTTCTCTGCTCTACAAAGCAGCTATACGGTTCTGCTTGCTAGATGGCCTTTATAAACATGTCTCTGTTTTCTGATAGATGGCGCTTTGGATAACTTTTTTTTTGGAAAGTTTACAATGTAGTATTTTTACAAGCTTTTATTTGTGTACTAGCTGTGCCCGCGACTCCGTTCGCGTAAATTACGAGTGCTAAACTAAGTAAGTAGCCTATCCTTTGTCCTGTAAACCCAAAAGTTTACCTACAAAGTTTCATAAAATTTACATACAGTAAAAAATCTAAAAACCGTCAATTTTGTCTCAGCATCATGTATAGAGCTTGTAAACTGGATATCTCTGAAAACAAAGTAACCTATTTATTTATTTATTATTAGTATTGATAATTGTCGCATTCATATTGTTCAACCAGGCTCAGTCCATATTTTCAGTTTCAAGACCACCAGCCAGGATTACCAAATCCTACTTTTAGTACCCCTTCCAATGTTCAAGAAGGAGTATTGACCTTTGAAACGAGCATTGACATCTATACACATAGGTTCTAAGTCAATTTGATAAGGTCTAGAATGGAATACAATCCTCTAACTAATATTATAAATGCGAAAGTGAATTTGTTTCTTTGTTTGTTTCTTTGTTGGTTCTTCTTCTTCTTTTCAAGTCAAAATAAGGTACGTTCGAGACTTGTGTTATGGGATACTAACTTAACGATACTATATTTTATAACAAATACATATATAGATAAACATCCAAGACCCAGGCCAATCTGAAAAAGATAATTTTCCATCTTGACCTGGCCGGGGATCAAACCCGGGCACTCCGTGTCGCAGGCTGGCGTGTTAACCACTGCGCCACGGAGCTGTGCTATATATAGCTATAATATATTTAATACATGTTATATCAAGTTAGACCAAAATTTGGCCACTTCGACTGCACGATGCCTTAATCAAGTCCTCTACAGTACAGGAAGTAGGACAATTGGGGCAGTTAATTAGATGGGTCATCGACTTAACAGCCGCAGCTGCACAGGTTGTTGCTAGAGAAACCCCACCGAACCCGGTTATGTCGGCATCTTCCAACACCACCATCATAATCATCAGGTCTTTTTAGTCTCCACTGTAGTATTTTTAGTTTTTTTTTGTCTACACTCCAACCCGAAGCCCGAAGTCTATTAAGTGACTTCCAGAATGGCTAGGAAAGTCCACCACCCGTTGGTCTCTGCAGGTGGAAGGAGAGTAAAAGTTGGCGGGTCTTTGTTGGTTACTTACGCCTTCACGTCCTATCTACTGAACCGATAGTCATGAAATTTTGCATACCTGTTGTCTGGGGTACTAAGAGACCTAAAGTCTTAAGCAGAATAACCAAATACTGCTTATAGCTTAGTATAGTGCCTTTTTCAAAGCCCAAACATATAAAACTTTGGAACATAAAGTCACAAGCATTGATATGTATACACATTGGTTCTTAAGTCAATGTGTTAAGGTCTAGAATGGAATATAATCCTTACTAATATTATAAATGCAAAAGTGAGTTTGTTTGTTTGTTTCTGTGTTCGTTACGCCTTCACACCCTATTTACAGAACCGATCATCATGAAAACATACCTTTTTGCATACCCGTTATCTGGGGTACGGAGTAGGACTTAGGGTATATAGGGTATTTTATCCTGGGAAAAAGTACTTATCTGAGGGATCGACATTGACGCGGACGGAGCCACGTGTAAAAGCTATTTGTTTATACATATATATCAATGCTGGTAACTGTACAAACAAGAAACCTCTCATTCAAGAAGCTTCCATTTTCATTATTATGTCACGGCCGGTCATTTTAATTGAGCCTCTAACCGTTTTATTATTAGTTCTATCACGTGTCTGTAATTCTGTTTATGGAACAAATGATCGCATATTAGTTCCAATAGTTACAAAGAGCTATTTATAAACTGAAAGTCAAATAGGAACAACGGCACTACATATTTTATTATTACAAGTTAGAGCAGCGGTTCTCAATCTTTTTTGCAGCGTAACCCTTTTGTATAGAAAAAAATCACCCCACGTCGCCCTTTAAGTAAGTAAGTGAGTGGTGAAAATTCTTTAATGCAACATAAGAAGACATTTGTACAAAAATAATGTAGATAAAATTAAAATAACACAATAGGCGACCTTATGGACAAGGCAATCTCTTCCAGTCCAGGCTACCTTTGGGTTATAGGAATAAATATTATCGTACTTTCGCGCCAACCTTATTTGTAGACAGAGGCTCCGTGAAGTATTCTTTTAGAATGGCTGAGGCCAAGTGCCACCTGTGAGCAGATTCTGCGGTATACGCAGGTAGATGAGCTGCTGGCCATCCTACATTTCAATATCATTGGTACGAGTATGTGTAAATATAAAAATACCTAACTTTTGTCCGCGGCTTCATTTATATATCTTAAACAAAAATACTTAATCATACGAAAGCCGCAATCTATTTGAAGTGACTATCAAAGCGTTGTATACAGAGTTGGCAAATATGCTGATGTACTGATGAAAGCTAGCTTATGCCCTGCTTCGTATTAAAAAAAAAGGGTATTTAAAATTATGATCATCGGTTCAGAAGTTATAGCGTGTGCGTACTAACAAACAAACAAAGAAATAAATGTACACACTTTCGCATTTATAATATTAGTTTGGATTAGGATTTATCATCATCATCAAGTCCACTGCTGGACATAGGCGTCCATCTGGTGTGTAATAGGTGTTCGACGCTGCGCTTGCCGGTTCGTGGTCACCATTTAAGCACCTTTCTGCCCCATCCACCATCGGTTCTACGCGCTATGAGTAAAATAATGTGGTATATATATATACCTTATGAAAAAATTAAATATGTATTTATCTTTCATACAAATTAAACAGATGTTGTATGCGTTGCAATAATGTATTTGCCTGTCGCAAAGAACTGGTGCTCCAGTGAATCGACGCAAGATGCATTCCTCATCACCAGTCGCCACTATCGCTATGACAGCAAAGTCATTTGGTCACCTAGCTAGGATAAGATACACTTAATGGTCTTTTAGTTTTGGTAAGAGTTTGATTTCCCCCACCCCCTGCTATGTACCTGTATTATCAGATTGCTCGATGACTACATATCAACAATAATAATGTCTAGACAGAATGATAAATACGGAAGCTTGAGTCATTATTTACCTATATACATATAGTCATTGTTTGTCTATACACGGTTACTTGTAAAACATAACCGCGCAGGACAGGAGGATTGACCGAGGAGCCCGTAGCTTATACACAAAAAAATAAAAAGAAATATAGATTTATTGACATGTATCACACATAAAGTACAAAGACGTGGTCTCGAATTATAAATTACAATCCCTGGAGCATCGCCGTAGAGTTGCTTGCCTATCGGTTTTTTATAGGATCCTTTTTTTTTGGCTAGCTCCGTGGCGCAGTGGTCAACACGCCAGCCTGCGACACGAGAGTGCCCGGGTTCGATCCCTGGCCTGGTCAACGTGGAAAATGATCTTTTTCAGATTGGCCTGGGTCTTGGATGTTTATCTATATACGTATTTGTTATAAAATATAGTATCGTTGAGTTAGTATCCCATAACACAAGTCTCGAACTTACTTTCGGGCTAGCTCAATCTGTGTGATTTGTCCGTATATATATTTATTATTATTATTTTGGAGAGTTTGCGAAAGCGCTCTTCGAGCTAGTAGAACCCCTAACCATCCCCCCATCGGACTACGAGAAGAAAAAAAGACTAAGAGAAATTTCATCCTTTTATAGTTGGAATACAAAGAGTCGAACAAAACGCTTTGACAGTTCCTTTTGGTTCGAGTAGCTAAGGTGTGGAATGAATTGCCTGCGTCTATATTTCCAGAGAAGTACAGTCCCGGGACATTAAAAAGAGAATAAATGGGTATCCCTTGGATAGGCATGTAACATCCTCGTCTTCATCGTCACTTACCATCAGGTGAGATGGGAGACAAATGCCTACTTCAAAACTTAGTAAAAAAAAAGGACTGGATAACTAATAATATCTTAAACAACAACGTATGGTCTACGGGTGTTTATAGACTTAATAAATGAAATAAAAATTATTTAACAGGGTTTTAATGTCTTGTCGTGACATTAGTCTATGTTTAATTTATAAACGAAATGATGACGCGACGCTCACGCTCGTCGTCTTTCTGTGCGATGCGTAGTTGTTAACATTTAAGGCGCTGTGCATCAGAAGAATACCGTAAAACGTGTATTTTTTCGTCGCGCAGTTAGCCTTATTTTTCAAAGAATACTAGCATGAAAAAAATATGAAGTACAGTTCAAAGATCAAAATAAATGGTTACATCAATATATCTTCAAAAAAATATTTAAAACCTAACTAAATAAAATAGCAAAAAAGCTATACTTATCAAGAAAAAATTTCATCGCGCATTACTTGATATTTTCAGCGACAATTACCAACTTTTATACGTCTATAAAAAGTATAACTAAATGAGCAAGATGGATACCTACAAAAAATACAATATTTGGTTATAATTATTGAATTATTAAATAAAAAGTAAAAATTAACACGAAAATGGCAGACACGGATTTAAACTGACGTCAGGTATGACACAAATATATAAAATATCGCGTGATGTCCGCTACAAACAGTTAAGGGATACAGCGCCTCAACCGTAAAATTAAAATAATATTTATTTTTGTATGAAAATGGAATCTAACAAATTATTAAAAGTCGTAGAACAAACGTTGTTGTTTATGATGTTAGCAATCTAATCCTGCGAGGTTAATAGTGTTTTTCAAGTAATCAGCCTTAATTTATCACTTTGTTGGTTACATGTTGTATAACATTTGATCTCAAGCGTGAAAATTAGTCATATAAGGACTAACGAGTAGATACACTCATTCATGATAACCCCTCTACGTTATATAATGTAATTATTATCAGCGGACTTTGCTTTGTAGCGTTCTGTAATTATGTGATATGTAGAATGTATTAATAAAACGTGCGTAATTTTTACAAGACTGGTTTCTTACAGCAAAAAGACAACAACATAATTTACATTATAATGGGAATATAAATACTTTAGTATACTTAGTAGCAATCTTTTATTAGTTAAGTTACTTTGCGTTTCAAACAACACTATTTTAACATAACACAATGACTTACCGCTGAATAATTTATATTTATAGGCATGTTTAATGTCAATTCTTTACTCTATATGAATGGCTATAGCAGTTATAACAATAAAACTTCTATTTTATCTCGTTTAGTCTCCGATAAAGTCTTAAACAAGAAATTAAAAATTCGTATAACAGATTATCTTATCTGAACACTTAGTCGATTGAAATTGTGTACAGATAATTAACTTCAGATTGTAGACAGACACTTTACCTTAAATTAAGCATGTCTAGGATAGAGTACAACGCCTAATTAGACTAATTTTTAATAATAATCATCATCATCATCAATGGCCTGAGTCCGTCTATTACAGACGATTTAGACAGTGTCAGTGTCAGTCCCTGGGTTGCAGCTCTTTTTAATATTGTTTGTTGATTTGAAATCACTGGCAATAATCAAAATTTTCTATTCCAAATTCAATGAATAGGTTTTTACGTTGCCCAACTTTGTTTTGTATTACGGTTTTATATTCTTGAAGTTAGGTGTATGATCAGGGGTGTCATCCTAAACTGCTTGTCCGGTGGTTAAAGATATGGCATCGGGTACTCGCGCCCGGCCTCCTGAGCTACTACTTGATTTTTTCTTAATTCATTTGAGTGAGTTGTGTTCCAATACCTAAGTTCAGTTCCCAGATCCAACAAACTCCTATCCTTCCCTAGCTTAAAAATGCTTCTGATGGGTAGCAGCTTCGAAAGCACAAAAAGCCAAAGTAACTGCGCTTGCCAACCCAGCGGTAGTGTCCTCCCATGGAAAGAAGTATCCTTGGGAGAGGCCTTTGTCCAGGAGTGGACTTCTTATGGCTGTTATGATGTTTGTAGTGATCCTGTTTATTAGATCGGTTAGGTGATTACGAACTTTTTACAAAAGATTAGTAATGTTTAGCATATTTTAATATAAATGTCCGCTGGAAAAATTAGTCGTGTATCATTTTCGAATCTTTTTCACACTTTTTCAGTCCGTGATACTCGTAAGTATCAAATTCTGATCATGCCTTTTAAGAGATTTATTATAAATATTTATTTATTTATTTATGTATATATTTTCTTCTTTTTATTGTTTTGTACGTCCATCTGTCCAATTAGTAAACATCCTCTCAATCATTTGACTGGTTGACTGGTAGAGATTCCTTTATGGGATAAGTCCGCCATTGTACCTATGTTTACTTTTCGTTTATACTATGTTTTATGTTCAGTGTTTTTTCTCGTACAATAAAGATATTACAAACAAACAAACAAGATTTGCGTTCACTTTCCCAGTAAATGTTTTCTGCCGGTATACATTATCAGCAGATGATGAAGAACACAATGTAAATTTATGATATGTGCCTTTCCGTATTCGGAATCTTTAGATAGGAAAAGAAACGAGCACATACACAATTTAAATGTACATATGTACAACATGACGTATCGTCATGGCGATTTTATTTTTTATTTAGATATAAATAAGTTTATAAGTAGATTTAAGTTGACTAACGATACTATGTATCTTCCTTTTAATTTTAAAAGACAAATAGCTACAGTAGTAGCTTTTAATTTACAAACTTCTGTTGTATGTAGTACAACTGCAAATAATTTTAAATTTGACACAGGTATTGCAACTAATGATATACCTAAAATACAAAATCATCAGTCTGATTTAAACTAATTAATAAGACAACAGTCGAGGCTAAAGAATTAAATATTTTTCATCAGAATGTCCAAGGCCTGACTAGCAAATTGTTAGAATTAGAGTTGTTTATAAACAGTAAAGATTTGCATGTAGTTTGTGTGACTGAACATTTTATGCATTCGCACCAGCAACAGTTCAATGTAGAAAATTATTTATTGACAAGCTCTTACACCCGAGAGACTAAAGAGAAAGGCGGTAGCTTAATTCTAACTCGAAGTGACGTAAAATGTAAAGAACGTAAGGATATTGTTAGTCTTTCGGTAGATTGTAATGTTGAGCTGTCATGTATCGAACTAGGGAATTATATTATAGTATGTGTATACAGACCCCCAAGATCAGATTATAATACTTTAGAATCAGTTATTGAAGATGTCTTGAGAAAATTATGTTGTTGTCGCAAAAATATTATAGTGTGCGGTGACTTTAATGTTGATTTGTTAGTTACAACAACTGAAAGTGTTCGATTTTTAAATGTCTTTAAATCATTTGATTTGGTTAATTTGTTTTTGGAACCAACTAGAGTTACTGAAGATTCTGCAACGTGCATAGATAATGTTTTCTGCAATTGCACTGCTGTTGACAAATATATAACTAAAAATCTAACCTCGGATCACTACGGTCAGTTTGTAAAACTTATAAATGATGTAGAAGTAGACTTACCAAAAGTAACCTTTAGATCTATAACCAAAGCTAAAATAAATGTATTTAAGAAAAAAATATCTGAAAAAATGCCCCTAATTGAAGAAACTAGAGATGATCCGGATGCTCTATATAATAAAATGTTTGGTATTATTGAATCGGAATTCAACAATACATTCAAAATTAAAAAATGTACTAAACGCATCGGTAAAAAATTTAGTGAATGGGCTACAACTGGTATTTACGTTAGTAGAAACAGGTTATACGAATTATTAGCTATGAAAGCTTACAATAAAAATACTGAATTTATTAATTATGTTAGAACTTACTCTAAGGTTTTTAAAAAGGCGTGCCTGTGCGCAAAATCTTTATATACAAGAAAAGCTATTCTAGATTCTCATGATAAGATAAAGACCACTTGGAAAATTATTAACATGGAAACCGGGAAAACTAAAAATCGTGACAACAAAATAGAATTAAAAGTAGATAATAAGATCCTCAGTACTAATGAAGACGTCGCAAAATATTTCGAAGATTTCTTTACTAACATTCCCGTAAATACTACTGCCTCCTTACGTTCATCATCTGAGGAATCTAAAAAACTATTAACAAGCTGTATACCAGAATGTAACAATCATTTAATATTTCAACATGTAACACCTCAAATAATCATTGATACATTTAAGAGTTTGAACAATAAGAAAACTGGAGATTTGTGGGATATCTCTGTAGCTGTCATTAGTAACATCATTGAAGTAATTGCACCATATTTAGCTTCTATATTTAATAAGTGTGTAGATACTGCGACATTTCCTGACTTGATGAAGTTAAGTAAAGTCATTCCTTTGTACAAATCTGGCGATAAAAATGATCCCACTAATTACCGTCCCATTTCTATTCTGCCAGCTCTTAGTAAAATATTTGAAAAAATGATTTTTAATCAGTTATTAGCTTTTTTTAACATAAATAGCCTTTTCCATCGTGAACAGTATGGATTTACAAAGGGTCGGTCAACTACAGACGCGGGTGTAGCTCTGTTGAAATACATATATGATGCTTGGGAGGGAAAACAAAATGCTATTGGTGTTTTTTGTGATCTTTCCAAAGCCTTTGATTGCGTAGACCACAATACCCTTCTCTCCAAGCTGGAGCACTATGGAATAAAAGGTAAATCTCGCGATTTACTTGAATCTTATTTAAGTGGCCGAACTCAAAAAGTTAGTTTAGATAGGGTACAATCCTCCGGATCATCGGTTAAGATGGGCGTACCCCAGGGCTCTATCCTAGGGCCTCTGTTATTCCTCATTTACATCAATGACCTACCTTACTGTGTCAATACATGTAAGGCTGTACTATTTGCCGATGACTATATTACTGATAAAAATGCGTGGAAATTTATATAAATTTATTTAATGTTAACAATTATTAAATGTTAAAATTAATCTATAGTATGAAAAATTGTATTTAATGTTAACAATGTATTCAGAGCCCTTCAGGCACGTAGGGACCAAGGCTGGATTGAGTTTCTTTCGGCGTATTCTTCTCACCAGTGGTCGTTCCGAAACGCTAGTAGTATTTCAATTTTGCATATATAAAAAAAAAAAAAAAAATATATATATATAAGAAATAAAAATATGACGTTCAAAAAGAGATACATGTATCCAATTTTGAATAAAAATCTTTGAAAAAAAAAAAAAAAAAAAAAAAAAGAAGTTAACAACTTAAAATAAGAAAGTATTTTATGAATTGAGTGTAAATTGGTTAGTTAGTATGGTAGGTTTAATTTTTTTTTATATTTTTTTTTCTTGCAATTCCTTATTCCGTTAGGGATTCTGATTCCGAGATTTTAAAGCTCAGAAGTTCAAAATCTCCCTGTTTATTTTAAAAAGTGAAACTCATCTAAATTACTTATATAAAGGTAATCTTTACTAAGTTTCATTAAAATAATTAGATATTACTATATTTTATCCGCGACTTCGGCTGCAATATTATAGCCTAAATGATAGCATGAAGTATTGTTGTAACATTGTTCTTATCATCAAAAAATCATTCAGTAGTTTTTGCGTGCCTTAGTAACAGATATTGGATGTATCTTGCTTGTTACATCTATTCTCACATTGTCATATTCATAATAGTATAACATTTGCAAGAACATAAAATGAAACTCCAACGACATAATAAGTTTAAAAGTTTATTATTCATTACAATACTATTTACACTTATATACAAACTTATGTATCACTATTCATCATTTTAACATCAAATATACTCGAATGGTATATGACACGCTCTCCTTATTACGAGAAGTGGCAACTGCGGGAGGCAAACCACAAAAAATATAGCGAATGGACTGAAAAGGATGCAGGCTCCCAACCACGCCATTAGCAGCCACGACGGAATGAACGCCACTTGCTCCAACATATTTAAAACTATTCACAATTTCCTACTAAATAGTTCATGCTTGTGAATTATCGAATCTTATAAGTTAGGCCTTGTCGAACTTGCTAGCGGTGTGCGTGCTACTAGGAACGCCACCTGGAACAAGGAAAATGAAAATTATTTTCTTGCGTTGTGCTTCTTGTCTGCAATTTGTGTTTTATTGTTTTTCCATCGAATTTATTTTATAGAACTATTAGCTTTCGCCCGCGGCTCCGCCCGCGTCCATGTCGATCCCTCGGGAATAGTACTTTTTCCCGGGATACAAGGTAGCCTATGTCCTTCTCCGTACTCCAGAGAACTTGTATGCAAAATTTCATGATGATCGGTTCAGTAGTTACGTCGTGAAGCGTAACAAACAAACAACAAACAAACAAACTCACTTTCGCATTTATAATATTAGTAAGGAGTAAGGATAAGGATTCATGTAGGTACCTAATAAAAGATCAGACCCTATCAGACCTCGCTTGTGTCTTTTCAACCGACTGTAATAAACACGAGGTTCTTAATTTAACTGTATGTTTTTTTGAATATTTGTTACGCCGATGCCAACAGATTTTTTAATCGGTTCATAAATAACGGACTTATAGTCTTTATGAATCGATTAAAATATTTTTTTAAAAATATGCTTATCTTTTTCATTCCGAATTTTATTTTTTGCAAGATTTTTATTCTAGCTATCAATTTATAATTTCCAAAACTATATATTTTTATACGGTTTAGAGATATTTTTAAACCTAATATAAGCTAATAAGCTATTTATAAAAAAAAATTGTGTAGGTATACTCAATTTGGGGTATAATAAATACTAATTTGCTATCTATACATATTAGGTATCCAACACACAAAATTAAACTCAAATATTTTAATTTAAATTGCATGCTTGCTTGATACATCTCTCTTTTTAAACGTCATATTTTTCTTGCTTATTTTTTAAATATATGGTACCTAAATCAAAAACTTCAAAAGTTTTTCTAGTAGGTACGGTGTAATCTAATGCGACTGGAAGAAAATCTTATAAATGTTTGTGCATTTATTTATAGTTAGGTTATATATACCCAAATATGTGATGGATGATTTACATAACTCTTCTTTGGCAGTTGGATAAAAATATATTGTCACAAGAATGTGAGAGATAAGCAGCTGTTTAGGACAAAAATAATTTGAACACGAGATATGAAAATATTAACTGTATGCGAAATATAACGTTATCTATTGACAAAACATAATATGGTTATCAGACAATTATTGTTATTAATCCCCAATTGGTGACCGTATCAAGAGTATTTAGTCGTGAAATATGCGATAACCTTTCAAGTCTACTCTATTTCTGCAACTCAAATTGATCTGCGTTTGCTCTGAGTCTTGAATCTTGACAAGCAATGTGAATTTAAGTGTGTTTTCCTATTTTAACAAGCTCATCATCATCATCATTTCGAGTAAATGTCACGGTCAATCGACCATGCACACACTGGTGTCAGAGTTCTTCGGGACCACCTCTCGGCCTCTGACATGGTTCCTTTAACGACTACCTGATGGCAGCCGGGACAACGGCTTAACGTGCCTTCCGAAGCACGGGATCATCTTTATTATCAGACGATTCAAGCCTGCAATGTCCTAACCAAACTAAAAACTCTAGACAAAGTATGCTTCCCGTGGGAATCGAACACAGGACTCCCGAGTCTACCGGCAAACGCCTTAAACACTGGACCACGGAATTTAACTTGCAATGTTACATACATTTCAAGTTAAATTTAAGCTTATTACTATGTTTATTCGGGTGGAATCTTGCAACTAAATTTTGAAGCAAATATCTTCAACCGATTAAGCTGAAGGATGGACTTCTCATGAAGGAATTTAGGCTTTCTCATGAAGCAAAGAAGCGGTAAAGCTTCTACTCAGACGTCGATTTTTGTGAGAGTGTGGTACTTCCCTAGACGAGTCGGCCCATTCATGCTACTAGCAATTTTTTTGCCGTGACTCTACCAGGACTTCATCGTTCCATGGGATATTGCCACACTATAACATACGTATTCTGAGTTAATTTCTGCCATGTTTGAAATTGTATTATATACTTGACGTAACTGATTCAAAATTGGATACCAAAATATGATCAATCACTATGGGTCCTACTATATAGTGGGCCGTGTTAATTCTTTGGGCCCAACTGTAGATTATGATCATAGAATTATAGGTATATGAGTATATTAAGTTATAATATATGGACGACCGCAAGAAACATATTTTACTAGCTATTGCAATTTCTGTATGATTAATTAGTATAGATGAATAATTTTTCCCAGATTTCTAAACATGTTTTATGTTTAGAAATCGGGAATGCTTCGCTCCTATTGGTTGCAGCGTGATGTTTTATAGCCTAAAGCCTTCCTCAATAAATGGACTATCCAACACAAAAATAATTTTCCAGTTTGAACCAGTACTTTCTGAGATAAACGCGTTCAAACAAAAAAAAAACAACTCTTCAGCTTTATAATATTAGTATAGATTACTAAACAATAGACAATGAAGACCCACAGACGTTACCGTTGTCTATGCTAATAAAGAATCCTAATACCTTTATCCCCCTAACAGAATAAAACAAGCCTAATAAAATTAAAATCATGTAAAAATTATGTGGATGTCAGTGGTAACATACAATATATTTTTATATAATAATAGAAACTTGTGACATGGCCACGTGGTATATTACATTACCTAATACTTTCTTTGGCACCCAAATAAGAATTCTTTTTGTTCCTAAAATATAAGCCACATGCGGATGTGTAGGAAAAATTTGGCAGTAGTTAGATTAAATTTGTCAATCGCATGATATAAGTTATGGGAGCACTCGAATAGATGAAATATGATTTGTCTATCTACGACTCGCCACTATTAAGGGCGCACTTGCTGGTTGTACCACACTATAGTATGTATACACATAAACCTTCCTATTAAAATAATGTACATGTTAGTGAAAATGGCATCATAATCGCCCCGGTAAATATATTATATACAAACAGTATAAGCGACGAAGGACTTCTATTAATATTATATGCTAATATATAACAAATATCATGCGAAAGATATAAAAATAATTTTTGATATAAATCCGACTTCAATTAAACTACTGATGAATGGCTAACTTACTTAGGGACTAGCTCAATATGTGTGATTTGTCCGTATATATTTATTTATTTCAGAATATAATTCCTTTGAAATTCATTTATTCTAAAGCAGTTTCAATCCTATTACGAGTATCACTATAAAAAATGCGATATAAATGCCTTCCTAATGACTTAGGAAGCCATCTAATTCGCAATTTCGTAAGTGTATGTAGTTGCGGTTGTTTCTTTGAATATATTTGTATTCATTTCGCATAAGACCTTAGAACACGACCTCCATACCAACACACAGTATGCATAGGTTGTTTACCTCGAAATTAACGAGGTGACGATGTAGTATCGTACTAATATTATCGATATTCGATATACCACAGGAAAGCGATGATGGCCATAATGCTAGCGTATATATTCTTTGATAATGCTTTATTTACCTACTAGACTAGCTCCGTGGCGCAGCGGTCAACACGCCAGCCTGCGACACGGAGTGACCGGGTTCGATCCCCGGCCAGGTCTAGATGGAAAATGATCTTTTTCGGATTGGCCTGGGTCTTGGATGTTTATCTATATAAGTATTTGTTATAAAATATAGTATCGTTGAGTTAGTATCCCATAACACAAGTCTCGAACTTACTTTAGGGCTAGCTCAATCTGTGTGATTTGTCCGTATATATTTATTTATTATTATTATTTAATAGTACTTTTCCCGGGATAAAAGCCTATGTCCTTCTCCGTACTCCAGAGAGCTTGTATGCAAAATTGCATGATGATCGTTTCAGAAGTTACGGCGTGAAAGCGTAACAAACAAACTCGTTACAAGTTTATTCTGTACTACAATTCTACAATTCATATACAAGCAGTTCTCGTTTATACATATACTCGTTTGAATATAAAATGAGGATATCGGAACTGGATATTACGATTACGATGAAATTCAGTAATAAACAGTTGCTTCTTCTGGGGTGCTTCCTCGATCGAAGCTTGGTCATCATCATCATCATCAGGCCTTTTTAGTCTCCACTGTAGCATGGCATGACCCTTTCTGTACTACTGAAGGCATACTTGGCCAGAGCAGACAGAGGATTTGGCCTACACTCTGCTCGCTGGCCAGACGGGTTGGAGAGGTCTCATTTATGTTCATGAGCTTTGTTTAGTTTGTATTTCCTAAGTCGTCTCTTACGACCTCCACGGGAAGACTAGGAGTGGTCCTATTATACTCTGCCGGAAACAACACGGCTAAAGAAGAAGCTTGGTCAACCAGGTACTAATAGAAACATATATATTAGAAACTTTATTTTCTCAACAGATTCGTTCTTGACTTCGTAAATTTCAGACTCTATCTCGGTGTCTTATGGCACATAGCAGCTTTGAGCTCTCCATTTTTGGATTAAATGTCAACTTAAGTGCTAGATCTCAGTTGCGAAACATCAGATAGTGGACTGGGGATTGCTAAAGCGACTGAGCTGTTACGTCGAGCCAAAAACAGAGAAGACTGTACCTAACTATTTAGTTATCTGTGACCAAGCTGAAGCCGACCTTCACTAGTTGGAGAGGCACCGGAGAATAAGATAGAGTGAGAAATCTTAAAACATTCGTTTTGGTCTTGGTTTACATATTGTGTATAAGTTAGAAGGATTTTATTTGCTTCAATCTTCAAAAGTTAATCACTGGCTGTTTTAAACAAAACAGGGTATTGTTTCAGTATTTTTTTCTATTATTTCATATTTTTATATAGGTACTAGCTTTCGCCCGTGGCTCCGCCCGCGTCAATGTTGATCCCTCGGGAACAGTAACTTTTTCCCGGGATAAAATGTAGCCTATGTCCTTTTCCGTACTCCAGAGAACTTGTATGCAAAATTTCATGATGATCGGTTCAGTAGTTAGGGCGTGAAAGCGTAACAAACAAACAAACATACTCACTTTCGCATTTATAATATAACTAGCTTCCGCCCGCGGCTCCTCCCGCGTCAGTGTCGATCCCTCGGGAATAGTACTTTTTCCCGGGATAAAAGGTAGCCTATGTCCTTCTCCGTACTCCAGAGTACTTGTATGCAAAATTTCATGATGATCGGTTCAGTAGTTACGGCGTGAAAGCGTAACAAACAAACAAACTCACTTTCGCATTTATAATATTAGTAATGAAGTAAGGATATCACCAACTTCATTTAATATGTAAAACAGATTTGTATTATATTATACCTAAGTATCTATATTATACCTCCCATGCTGGTCTGAGAGAAAATAAAAAACATATCGTGTACCAGCTGTTCTCTTCACGCGCAGATTCTAAAAGCCGATCGAGGGCATGGGCGTATATTAGTAGGCGATATGGCTAGCAACCTTTCATTGTTTTTATTGCGTTATCCACCTAATGTTAGTCCGAGATCCTAATGCAACCAACTACAACGTGACTTTTTTGCTTAAAGACCTGGACTCTATCTACACCGCAGAGGAAAAAGACGTAATAGTATGTATGTACTATCTATATTCCGTATTTCTAAACAATTTTTTAAGAGGGTATATTATAGTTGTAGCAATCAAACTACTTAAGAAGTATATATTGTAAGTATATATTTTTAGTTACAACAACTGTTATCCAACGAAGACGCAAACGTATATAGAACTGCAGTATTTTTTTATCATCACTGCAAGACGTTTTCATAGAATACAATGAGTGCAGGTATCTGATAAACAGAATGTTGCAAAATTTACTATCAAGTAATATAAACCAATATCTTGAACTTTTAAAAGATATAACAAATGTTTGTTTTTCGTCTGTAAGTGGCCAACTCTGTTGCCTAGATTCTTTCTGCCTAAAGGCATCTGACATGGTTTAACATCAACATCAATTATAACAGTCGGGACCAACGGCTTAACGTGCCTTCTGAAGCACGGAGGAGCTCGAGATATTGTTATGCCACTTGCGGTCACCCATCCCAGTGAGGACCGTATCTGAAGTTGCTTAACATACGTAAGCGCTAATAATGCTCAGACCCTCAGACCATCAGACTCCTCGATCTAAGAAATAAGGGGGTTGCTGTTAACCCCCTAATTTCTTAGCCATCTTAAACCAAAGCCATCTTTGGGCGCAGTGTCCAATAAGATGGCTTTCCCGTGCTTCGAAAAACGCGTTAAGCCGTTGGTTGTCATCATTTATGGCGATGCCTTTAGGCAGCTTGAAAATTTGACACTAATGTTGACCACTTAGACACACGAAGACAAACAAAAGTAGTATACCATCCATTGTATTGTCCCTATAGGTATTTATTTATTATTTATATGTATAATATCTTTAAGTAGGTTGCTTGTTTGATAACTGTGTAAACAGTATTTAGAGTTACTAATCCATATGGATTACAGAACTAACATTCCGTGTTAATTAAGTCAAACAACCTTGTATGTATTACAGTTTGTATAACATAGCATTCAATAGAATGTTTAAAATTATATTTTGAATTTAGTCAATATACTATTGAGCTGGCCAAATCTGCCTCAGTGTAGTACATAGAGGGTCATGCTCCTGCAGTGGAGACTAAGAAGACCTGATGATAATGATGATTGCAAGAAAATACATTCAAATAAAAATTAAGTATCTTGCTCTTACCCTACCTGACCTTACTCATATATTATTGTTTAATATCTCATAAGAGTACAGTCAAAGATAATTTAAGTAAAGTTTTGATATTCTCATTTTTCGCTTGATCCCATAAGGTACTTAACAAAATAAAAAAGAACTCATAAGATTTGATGGCCTTGCTATAAAATTGACGACGCATATGATAACCGACATATATCAATCGATTTTAACAACTAGCTTCCTTAAATCCATACTAATATTGTAAATGCGAAAGTAACTCTGTCTGTCACCTTTTCACGCTTCAACTATTGAACCAATTTGAATGAAATTTGGTATGGAGGTAGTTTGAGGACCGGGGAAGGATACCTTTCATTCTAAGAAATTCTACTGTTCCTGAGTAATCGACATTAACGCGGGCCGAGCCACGGGGAATAGTTACATAGTACTTTATAAATCCCAAACAACGAAATGCCTACTTAGTCTAGAAATATTAAAATTAGCAATTTCATAGACGTTGGGGAAAACACGTACGACCAAACTGTACCAAATTAGGAACGTTACGTTCATAATATGGAACGAATGTACCTTAAATTGATTTTACCTTGAAATAACATACCTACATCGTAATAACAGAAAGATTCATTAATTACGGCAGAAGACTCTTCACTAATCTTTTCATATTTGTATAGGGTTTGTTAATTAATTTGTTCATATATAGCTTATCTCTTACAATGCTCTATATTATTAAATTGAAAATATGTGATGAAAAAGAACTGGCCACAGGTAGGTTTGTTAATTCCTTATATATTACATAGTTTATATTTTAGGATAGTATATTGAAAAAACATATACTTTCGGTGATTAAAATAAGTCAAAGAAGCTCTTAAAAACAAAAAACAGATTTACCAAATAACTAATCAATTTGTTAATTGAAGAAATAAATTGTTTAACTAAGTAAATGATCAAATGCAAACTGTGGGGATTTTGTGACATTTGCAACTTTTTTAAAAACTAGACTGTAAAAATAATCTAAATGTCGCAGTTCCTAACATGTTTCGAAGATGTTACACAAACTGGTTCTGTTAACGTTGACAGTTTTATTTTGATAATAACATTGGGTTAAGACGGTTTAAGCTTATTCGCGCTACCGTGATTTTATAATATCGTTGAGTCTACCATTTGTTCTATCATAATAACTACACATGGCTGTGAGTGTTATTATAATAGCAGATGTCACTTGTTCATCTGTTGACTTGTAGATAACACAAAACACGCAACGTTTTTATTAATTGATCCCATTTGTTCTTTAATAATACCTACTTTTAGGTATTTTTAGATAATAGCAAGGAGAAAAATTGTTAAGTATATAACAAAAATATATATTCAAAATGATGTATGTTTAATATGTTAAGCTTAATGAATATCGTATGTTTGCACATCTCGCAGGAAAAATAATAGCTAAATCTAATTACTGTAACTGACTTTTTCGTAACTTTAATGCCGGCTTAATCGACTAGCCACGTGACTTCATCGATGTAAACAAAACCTTAGTACTACTGACCGTAGCAAGCACGTCCTTTGTGCGACAGCGGGTCGTTATCCTGGGGTTGGGCAACGCAACACGTGCTCCATTTCAAACACCACTGTCACTAGCACTGTACTGGTATTTGCTGGTCTAACAGCGGACTGCGTGGTCGCGAGAAGGTTGCCAGCGCTGGCGCACGCAATGTAAGGTTTCGACACCAACGAGAGGCGAGCCGGTAGTGGCGTCTCCTTCGCACGTTGGCTCAAACAAGTCCGCTGGCGAGACCGCTGCATAACAGCAGCTGAAACTACTGGTCGACCTTCTACACTACATCTACCACGATTGCTCAGCCTTTTGCAATAGTTCGCTCGGAGTTCCCTCCTTGTGCCACTTATGTGCATAAATGCCCAGCCAAACTATTAAGGGCAATCTGTACCAACAGCTTCACTTTTATTCGGACCGGTCAACGAGTTCTCAAGTTTCATAACAAAGGCTTATGCAAATAACAATGTTTTGATGAATTTTACTTAACAACATCATAAGTAGAATTGACAACGATAGGTCTCTTAACAGAAACGTAAATTCTAAAACAACGTTCATTAGTGACCTGTGTGATTATTGAATTAGGTACATTACAGCAAGAAGTTGAAATAAATAAACATAGAGTATGTTAGTTGTATATGATATAACGAACTCAATTTTTGACATTTCCATACAAAAGTATTTACTCCTCCGGACAATTGAACACTTGAAACTATATCTTGAGAACAGTACCGCTTTTGAAGCTGAAGTGGAGTTGTAAGTGACTCTTCTTTGTTACCAGAGGGCAAGACAGCAATCATAATCTACATAATCTTTCATATAAAGAAAACCTTAAATCAAACTATTAAACCTATTGTTATGAAATTTAAATATGAGCAAATTGAAAGCATAACCTTTTTAAACAATAAAAGATTTTTTTAAATCAGTTCATAAATGACGGGTTTCTGCAAAACAAACATTTAAAAAAATACAACCGAATTGGTAAACTCCTCCTTTTTGTAAAATCAGTTAAAATCCTATCCTCTTGACCCATTCCTATAATTCTGTAAAAGTTGCTTGTCATGCATGAAATTGCAACAATATATTTTGCACAACCTTAAATGTTATGATAACATACTAAAATGACCGCAAAAATCTAGAAAAATATTAAGAGAATGCTATTCTAATTACATAATATATTCTGTAATTGCTTTTGTGTTCTGCAAATACGTATTCAAATGTTTTAATGAATGCAGAATTGACGTCAATCATAATATGGAGCCATATGGCCATGGAGTCGATTTTATTCAGTTTTGTTAATTTTTAAATTAATTACTCTCTGTCAAGCAAAGAAATTCAATTTACTAAACTGTTAAAAGATTTGCGTACCACACAAATACACACGTCTCTTTTTTATTTGGTTGTTCTGAGTAACCACGACAACCAAACATTGACATAAGCCAGTGTATTAGCTAACTCCTTAATTATTTTTTTTAAATCTATTGCTAACTCAGTGTACAACGTTTTGTTGTCACTTCAAAATCCATTGCGGATTTCGTATGATTGACTTTTTTTATTTAAGATATATAAAACGTAATGTATTTTTAAGTGCCTATCTATCTATCTATATTTAAAAAAAAGAGATGAGTTATTCTTCTTACGACGAAATCATAACTCAAAAAACATAAACATTCCTCGAGTTTTTTCTTCCTCACAGATCATTTAATGGATAGAAGATTTTCACAGAAAATCCTATACAATGTACGACTATTTTCGAGTTAAATATCACTAATGTCAATGTTATTTTCCGCCTTAACTAAGTAAAGGTGTGGTGATTATCAAGAAAATTTCGTAGAAGCAACTCGTATTTGATAAAATGAACACAATCAGTAGAGTGAATATTGGAAAGTGACATCTGTCGCTAGTTGCGTTTTTGGGTATGATTTGAATGAATGCTAGGCAACATAGGATCGTCTGGCTCAGACGCCGGTGTGATGGAATGATTTGACCCTCGAAACGTGGTCTTTCCGAAATTACTGTATGAGTGGGTTTTCCTGTAACCGAGTAGATTAATGGTGCTTCACCCGGCCAAGACTGGGATGCTGCGAACGGTTACTGGTGATGAAACGGCTCGCCTTACATTACACAATACAATAATTCCCCCAGAACCACGATTCGAGTTCAAGACGATATTGTAACAATGAATATTTAAGAATCACTACTTGACAGCTATAGGTATTTTTGCCTGTGAAAGAACGTTCATAAAAGAAACGAATGCGTTTTGTTATTGAGTAATTGTGATGACCAAATAATATCATAATTTAGAATAGATAGGTTCTCTTTTCTAGAAGCAGATAATCACTGACATACCGTGTATAAATTTAACCTCGACTTCCATTGAAGTGGCCCATCAATATGAACAACCTTTTCTATGGGCCAATAATAAGGGCTCAATTTTTTTTTTATATTTCTTTACAATTGTGTTTAGCCATCGGGGCAACTAATACTTACATCATCCACAGGTATTCCTCGTTAGGTTTGCTCGTCTTCCTTTGGTAAGATCCGTACTGTGTATCTGAAAAATGAGTGAACTATAAGACAAGGCTACATTTATCTGTAAAAGTAATTGGCTCATAATTATATGTTTACTAGCTTTTGCCCGAGGCTACGTCCGCGTCATGTCCGTCCATCCCTGGGGAATAGTAGAATTTCCCGGAATTAAAGGTTCCCTATCTCCTGCCTTGGGATTTCCCTGGAATTTCGTCCAAATTGGTTCAATGGTTGAAGCGTGAAAAGGTGACAGACCCACAGAAGGAGTGGCAAAGTAGAATATAACTATAAAGAATTATTAAGTCACGGTTAATCGACCATGCACCAGGGTGTGCATGGTCGATTGACCGTGACACCTACACGAAAAAAAAATTAAGTAATGCCTTTGTCGATTATTACGAATATATGTGATGGGAATGAATAGCGAAGGTTTGTTAGATTTTTTTATTACCTCTACCTTTTGTCCACGAATTTATAAGCATTATCTAGATGAGCACAGGTCATTTTCAGTAAGTACACCTGACAATAAACTTACTTTTTGACTTGTAATTCCTATTGCTTATAATAGTAATAAGAAGCACTCCATCCCGGCTGCGCTCGAACATACATTAAATATTAACCTTCTTAGAAAATGCTCTAAATGTTAGTAAAAACCGCATCAAAACCACCCCAGTAGTTCCTAAGATTGCTCTATATAAACAGACAGACGCGCCGATGGACTTAAATTTACAAGTATCTTATGTTTACATATAGCACGGTGATAAAGTATGTTTCATGAAAAAATGCAAACAAACTCTTATGCGAATTATGCGAAACTAACTTAGGACGACAAAACCACGAGTGAAAAGTTAGTTTCAAATTAAGTTACCTACTCTCTAACATAATTATTGTTATCAACTTATCACAAGAGGTTGAATAGATACCAAGATTGGAGGTCCTGACAGTATTAAGATCGATAATAATAATGTCTGCGAACATCGTGGACTGGATTATCGTGGTAATTATGCCGTTAGATATGTTGATAAGTATAAATAGTTGATACTACGAGCAAGTGGTTTAAGCATGATACTGGTGCTACGTACATTGCATAATGTTTGTAATTTTTTGTACATACATACATACATAGTATCACGTCTGTTTCCCTTGCGGGATAGACAGAGCCTAGGCCTATAAATAATATATAAGAGCTTATGGCCACATTTAGCAAGTTTGAGGGCGTGTAGATGGAAAACGGAATCAAAATAGTGATGTGTTGCTAGCCACATCGCCTATTGATATAACTCCGCAGATTTTCGCCCATTCCCTCGATCGGCTTTTAAGGTCTGCGCGGGAAGAGAAGCAGCTGGCACATTCTACATTTTCCTTTTCTCCCAGACCAGCATGTAAGATTTTTTGTACTAAATAATAAATCCATACTAATATTATAAATGCGAAAGTAACTCTGTCTGTCTGTCCCCTTTTCACGTTTAAACCACTTACTCGATTTAGATGAAATTTGATATGGAGGTAGTTAGAGGCCCGGGGAAGGATATAGGGTACCTTTCATCCCGGCAAATTCCACTGCTCCCGAGGTACCAACATTAACGCGGGCGGAGCCGCGAGCAACAGCTAGTGTTATATAAAAACATTAATTTCAAGTTACTTAAAGGTCTAATTAAAAGAAAATTCTCTTTCTACAAGCAAGGAGAGATCTCGGGTGGACTTTACAATAGCTTAGCACGAATTTGTAATTTCTGTTGATTGGATCTAATAGATCGCTTTGCTCTTCTTCACAACACAATCTATATAGAGCGGAGACGAAACTTATTTTTTCATACAAAATAGGACTAAAATGTTTATTTAAGGTTAGATTCGGGGGTTCGCCCCTCAGGTTCACCCTAAGTTGGGAACGCTCGCTCGCTCTATTTTAGTTACTAGGTAACCTAACAAACCTAACCTACTCGTATATACATTATATATTGTAATCAAACATTGTTTGGACACTTCACTTAAAAATGAGTTAACCGATTTTTATAATCTTAATTTTTTGTTTTTTTTTTTTTATCTTTTACATCGAATAGCAGAATTTATCCCCTCGCTTGTCGGTTGGACATGAAATATTTGCTGGGACAGCTATTAAATGCATAAATTTAGCCAGTATTACTTGAAACTGTCAAGTTTTTATACTCTTAAACCTCTCACGCCTGTTTGCGAGCGTGTTGCAGTCTCAAAAATAAAATAATAAGAAAATATGAAGAATCATATTAGTAGGCGATGCGGCTCTCATTATTTTTATTTCGTTTCCCATCTTATGCCCACCAATATGCTAAACGTGACTTTTAGGTTTTAAAGACCTAGGCTCTGTCTACCTCGCAAGAGAAAAGACCTGATAGTGTGTATGTTGCATTCTCAAGTGCAATAGTGTGATGTAGAGCCCTGAGACCGAAAATTAAGTACTTTATACTATTCATGACGTAAAATGATTTATAGGAAAAAAGCGTACATTAGTACGCTTTTGCACGAGATGTTCGCACAAACGCACGAACATTTCGTGCTTCTAGAGTAACTTTACATTCATAGAAATAGAAGGCATGGTCTCATCCTTAGTCTGAAATCACACGGCATAGCTCTTTAAACTGTGGAACTGAATTTTTACATGCTCCATTTAAGATAATACGAGTATACATGTCTACAAAAAGTGCAATTATTCCACAGCGTAACTCAGTTTAAACACCAGCTATCAGCATCTGTTGCCGAAGACTAAATTCATCACGCGATGACAAAGGTAGACCTTGAATACAGATATCGCATGCTTAGGCCGGCTAAGTGCTGTTATTTTTAGATTATGCTGTAACAGACGATAATGCTTCATTTTGAAATGATACAAACACAATGGATGCTTCAGGTTTGATGTTCAAGTGGAGCCCTCAGTAGAATGGATCGATTAATATTGAACTAAAGTGTTTTCATTCATTATTTTTAATATGCCAAATAATCAATTTGGTCAGTTATTCTTTAACTCATTCACGGACACTGAACAAATGACAATAGATATAACAGTAGATTTATGTGTATGTCTTACAACATAGCTGATCGGTAATTACGTGTATAAATGGAAAAACAATGTTTTCTTAGAGGATTATTTCTCCTTTTCAGTAGTAACGTATTTCAGTATCATATTCATTCTGTATTATAAACCTAATTTTGACAAGGGTGGCATGTACATGCAGTGCATAATATCCGCCAGTTATAAATTTTATTTCCAAATTTAAAAAGTTTGATAAGTTAGTTTATGAATTCCATTATCCATTATTCCTTACAGACAAGTACCAGAAGTCCTGCTAAATAGAACATTTTTAAATTAGCTCATTTAGATAATGACGATGTAGGTAAGGTCATTTGTAAAAAAAGTAATGATGAGTAACTACGAATTAGTTATGTAATGTAGTGCAATAAGCCAATTATGACATTGATAAAAGTTGCATTATATAAACGATAAAATGTGTATTGTTAAAAACATCATATAGTTTATAAATATATTTCTATGAAAGGAGGAAGAAGGTTTTGCTTGTAAAGTGACTTTTACTATGTATATTTAACAAATCACAGGGTACTTTTACACCCTTAATTTTTATAAAGGGTGTAAAAGTACCCTAATATGTTTATATTAGCTTTTGCCCGCAGCTCCGCCTGCATTAGTGTGGATCCTTCGGGAACAGAAGAATATCCCGGAATTAAAGGTACCCTATTTCCTTACCCGGACTTCAAACTACCTCCATACCAAATTTCAATTAAAATTGGTTTAATGGTTAAAGCGTGAAAAGCTGATAGACAGACAGACAGAGTTACTTTATTCATAATATTAGTATGGATAGGTCGCAGGTTAATACAGATTATATTAAGCGGGTGCCGAGCGAACTGCGCAAGCCATTAGGCTGCGCAGAACCATTCGGCGATTAGGAAAAAAATAAAGTCTTAATATTTTCATATTTATATCTTTACTAGCTTTCGCCCGCGGGTCCGCCCGCGTCAATGTCGATCCCTCGGGATAAGTACTTTTTCCCGGGATAAAAGTAGCCTATGTCCTTTTCCACACTCCAGAGAACTTGTATGCAAAATTTCATGATGATCGGTCCAGTAGTTACGGCGTGAAAGCGTAACAAACAAACAAACAAACAAATAAACAAACAAACAAACAAACTCACTTTCGCATTTATAATATTAGTTAGGATAAAAAAAATAAGAAAGGGGGCAACCTCCGAGACGTACATATACATATTGTCATGTGAGAATTATTATTTTAGAGGTAAAAATTACAAAGTTTTCGAAGAAAAATAGCTTTTAGATATCATACCATATATATATCATTTTAAAATTTCATATGTATCTGTTTCAAATTCCAACAAGGGGGCGATCTTGTTCAAAGATCGACCTAAATTTTACAAATACTTTTAATGTATTTAATAAATTCAGCGCATAGTACTAGTGATTTAAAAACACGTAAATTTTCACAATTTCGTGCAGTACCGTCTTAAGTACTATTATAGCGTCTGTTTCTCATAATAACATATTCCTTGGAAACTTCACAGTTTAGATACAGAAATTTAGATGGTATTCATTGCCAAAAAAATTACATTACACCCACAACATAAATATCTATATATTATCATATCTTTTTCCTTTACAGGGTAAACTAAACACAGTCCGAGGCCACAAGACACAAAGGTCAATTTTAGTGTGTTGGTGGACGAATAGGTAAAAATTATTTTATATTTTGTGATATAACCTCACTAATCCTTTGTTAACAGACCTCGAGTCAATCATGGCAAACCGCTAAAACGGGTTTACGTTCACTTACTTACTTCTTAAGGCGCACTGCTTTTAATAAAAACAAACAGTTGTAAAAACTAATTATGAATTTAAGAAAACAAAACACATTTAACCTTGTAAGAACCTGTAATGTAATGAGTTAAAGATGTAGAACATAATAAAATAACGCATCGAACTGTAGAAGGGACTGCCGATGTTATTGTTGATATCAGTATGTTTTTTATGTTATCTATCCAAATGTATGACACCAGAAACTACGACTCTTCGGTTTAAAAGCAAGGGATTTTAACGTCGGTGTTTGTATGTTTAGATTTCTATTTGTGTAACGGGATGACTCTCCCGTGAATTCTCCAAACTCTCGGCGAAGGAACTTGTATGAGTGAGTATTGTTTGTTTGTTTTAAACACTTTATTGTAGTATACACAAAGGATAATACAAAATGACACACATAATTTGTACAAAAGGTCGACTTATCCCAAGAGGGATCTCTTCCAGTCAACCAGTTGGGTAAAGGATAATGAAAAGTAATACAGCAGGTACAAGTATGTACAATAAAAAGACACTTAAAATAGTATAGAACTATTATCAATACATATATAAATATATATACTCAATGAATGTCAGAAATCCATAAAGGACTTTCTCACTCTATTTTTAAAGGATATCAGTGTCTGTAACAGCTTAATGTCAAGTGGCAAGGCGTTTGACAAACCAGCTGCAAGCACAGCGAAAGATTTAGCATACTTTTAAGAAGCATGGGGTGGGACGTAAAGAAAAGGATGACTACTCGTACGGAGGCGTCTATCAATGACTTTAAAGATATTTTATGTAGAAGTAGTTAGGAGAATGTGGGTTTAACAGAGTGTTAAAAAGGATGGAAAGGATGTGGCTTTTACGACGTAATCTAATTGGTAACCGTTTTCACATCCGTCGATTAAGTATAACTTTACAATTTTCAAGACAAGCTAATTCCAAAGGTATTCCAAAGGTCTGTAACAAATTTTACGGAACACTCGTAATACCTAACTAACTCCAGTGGTCGACAGCGCGGAACGTTATTGCAAAGTTACAAATGAAGCGTTTGTAATTTTTGTAGGCTAAAGTAAGGTAACAGATGTCGGTAATGGCTTATAGCAGACCTTATATAATTTAAGTTTGCCTGCGGCCGATTTAGGGGTCATATGAAGAAACGTGACATGAGTGACCATATCATTATCTGTATGTTCACGATATTTCATAAATAATGCATTTTTATCAGTTTGTTTTTCTGAATTCGGGTCTGGTTTATCGTAAGTTAAATAAAAATATATCAAAAACTCACTTGTTTGGTCATTTTGGTTGGTAGAGCTGTTACTGTTTTCACTTTCAGTGCGGGTACGTTTCGTGAATAACAAATTCCATGGATTATAAATGGAGAACTGAGAACTATTTGCAGCTTTAGGCTCCTTCTTATTATTTGGATTCATAATTATAAAATCAGTGAAATAAATAAATATAAATGGCAATAACTGTTTAAAAGAGTGACTCTCGCGCACGCTAGTTGATAATTCAATAACAAACTAAACAGATGTCTGCCATGCCGGTGCGACGCTATCGCTGTGTTTTGAGCCGACCGCGGCCGAACAGTCACGGAAACGAACGACATGGTATTTACGATGTGAACCTTGCCCAAGCCACACAAAGACCGAAGCATTTTATGCTAATTTGTAAAGTAGCCTGTATGCGTAAGCAGCATCTTATTATTGATCAAACAAAGTCAGATTTTATTTACCTACCTACTTACCTACAGGAAATAATTTCATTTCAGTGAGGTATAAGTAGATGATTATGAGATGATCATTATCGTTCGGATTTTACAAAAGAACAATTAAAAAAACAAAAAAGGTCTCAAATAGATTGCGTTGATAACAGTTGATAAAAAGGCAACTGTCAATATAATGGATGGTAAAATATAAAATGGTATCGCGACTTTTTTTATTTAAACTCGAGCCTTAATCGACAATTTGACTCTTGATTTGCATCAACGCCATCTAGTATGAAATATAGGATACCACCACAAAGGGAATATCTTCCCATGGGCACGGTGTGCGCCTCAGAAGAATTATTTTTCTGAGGTGTGCGCCCAGGGTACGGCCAAAGAATAAATACTTTACTCAAACATGCTCAAAACATGCTGGTGCATTACTTTACCGGCCTAGGCCAGGAAAGTAAGTATGAAAATTCATTCCTGGCCGCTGTTCAAAACTTTTTAATTAGTCTATGTAACTTGCCATACAGCCAATTGTTACCACATTATAAAAAAAATAAACTCATCGAGCATATGAGTATCATATCATCATCATATCAGCCGCAAGAAGTCCACTGCTGGACATAGGCCTCCCCCAAGGATTTCCAATACGACCGGTTGGAAGCGGCCTGCATCCAGCGTCTTCCTGCGACCTTAGTCAGGTCGTCCGACCATCTGGTCGGTGGGTGTCCGACGCTGCGCTTGCCGGTACGTGGTCGCCATTCGAGAACCTTTCTGCCCCATCGGCCATCGGTTCTGCGCGCTATGTGCCTCGCCCACTGCCACTTCAAAGAGCTAATCCGCTGAGCTATGTCGGTGACCTTTGTTCTTCTACGGATCTCCTCATTTCTGATTCGATCTCGCAGAGAAACACCGAGCATAGCCCTCTCCATAGCTCTTTGAGCGACCTTGAGCTTTCTTATGAGGCCCATAGTAAGGGACCACGTTTCGGACCCGTAAGTCATCACTGGTAACACACATTGATTATAGACTTTCGTCTTCAGGCACTGAGGTATTTTGGACGAGAAGACATGGCGGAGCTTCCCGAACGCTGCCCAGCCGAGTTGGATTCGTCGAAACACCTCGTCCTCGAAGCTGGAACTGCCAACCTGGATCAATTGACCCAAGTAGACATATTGGTCCACAGCTTCAAGGACGGAGTTCCCAACAAATACCGGTGAAGGCACAACATGGACATTCGACATTATTTTCGTCTTGTCCATGTTCATTGTAAGGCCCACCTGTTGGGAAACTCCATTGAGGTCATTGAGCATGGTACTTAAGTCCTCCAGCGTCTCCGCCATAACAACGATGTCATCGGCAAATCGAAGGTGAGTGATATACTCGCCATTGATGTTGATGCCAAGTCCTTCCCATTCCAGGAGCTTGAAAGCATCCTCCAGAGCAGCGGTGAACAGTTTCGGAGATATGACGTCTCCCTGTCTCACACCACGCTGCAATGGTATAGCCTTCGTGCTCTGCTCCTGTACTCGAACTGACATGGTGGCGTTGCTGTATAAGCACTTCAACACTTCGATATACTGATAGTCGATGCGGCATCGCTGGAGGGACTGAAGCACGGCCCATGTTTCGACCGAATCAAAGGCTTTCTCATAGTCCACAAACGCTAAGCATAATGGCCGGTTATACTCTCTGGTCTTCTGTATAACCTGCCGCAGCGTATGGATGTGGTATATGGTACTGTAGCCTTTTCGGAAACCGGCTTGTTCGGGAGGCTGGAAAGCATCGAGCCTGTTCGTGAGACGATTCGTGATCACCCTCGAAAACAGCTTATAGACGTGGCTCAGGAGTGTGATAGGTCTATAGTTCTTCAGTAGAGTATTATCACCCTTTTTGAAGAACAAAACCACCAAACCCGTGTTCCACGCCTCCGGCGTAATGCCCTCGAACAGAACGGAATTAAAGAGCCTCTGAAGGATTTTCAGTACCGGCGTTCCGCCCGCTTTCAGAAGCTCTGCTGTAATTCCGTCCTCGCACGGCGCCTTGTTATTCTTTAGCTGTTTGAGGGCAATCCTAATCTCGTACAGGCTGATGTCCGGGATGTCTTCGGTATAGTGACGGGTTAGCTTGGCTCTCGGATCTTTGGCCAAGCTGACTGGGTTTGGCTATTGAAGTGTAAAGCTGCCCATAAAACCTCTCGATCTCTCCCAGCACCTCGGCCTTTGTCGACGCCACGCTGCCGTCCTCCGTCTTCAGCTTCGTTAATCGACTTTGCCCAATAGACTCCACTCTTGCGAACACTTTGGAGCCCTTATTTTGCTATATCGTCTACTTAATACGCTCGGTATTGAAGGAGCGAATGTCGTGTCGCAAGGACTTTTGGATTCGTCTATTGAGCTGCCGATGCACGTTTGCGTCTTCGGAGGTCTGCAGCGGCGTGGAGCGTCGCGCGGCCATCAACTCCTGGGTCTGGGGCGAGATTTTTGAGGTTTGTATTTGGGGCAGGACCTAAAAAACTTTGATCCCACCGCTTGGACAGTTTCCACAAACCCATTGTTTAGCTCGTCCACTGTAACGCAATCCTTCAGGCAATCAAAGCGATTTGAGAGTTCCAGTTGGAAATTGTCGACATTCTGGATATGGATCGGTGATGGTCGGAGCGTAGACTTCATCAAGCGAGTCCTCTCTCGTCTGAGATTGATATTCACGATGCCTCTCACGATTCGGTGATCATTACCGGTTTTAATCCTATTGATCACAGAGACATCGTTGAATATTTCTCTACTCGTCGACAAGATGAAGTCTATCTCGTTTTTGACAGGGGGTTGGTCTCTTCTGCTGGGGCCCATCCAAGTCCATTTTCTATGAGGCGGCTTCTGAAAGAAAGAGTTCATCGCATAGAGTCCCTCTTCTTCCAGGAAATCAGCCAGCCTATGGCCCCTGTCATTCCGTTCTCCATATCCAAATTGTCCCACTCTGGACTCTCCATCGCTCCGCTTACCAAGTATTGCGTTGAAGTCCCCCATAACAATCGTAAAATAGGTTTCGGAAGCGTGTATGGCCCTACTAATGTCCTCATACACCACTTCCACCTCTTCATCTGAGTGTTTCCCGGTCGGCGTATATACCTGTACTACCATCAACAAGTATCTTTTAGATACTCTGAGTATCAGGTATATTACCCTGCTGGAAACACTTTCGATGGTTACAACGTTGTTGATGAGGGACTTGTGGACGAGAAACCCGACACCATGCTGTGACTTTTTAAAGTCACCCTCCCGGTGATAGAGTAGGTTACCAGACTTCAGGGTTGTCGTGCCCTCTCCCTCTCTTCGGACTTCAGACAGACCCACTATGTCCCATCGTAACCTACTCATCTCCTCTTCCACTTCCTCGACCTTCTCGTCCAGCCTCATTGTGCGAATGTTGTGTGTTACCAGGGCCAGTCTCTGTTGGGGGTGGTAGCCGGATCTCTTCCGGAGATTCTTCGCACCCCCTGCCCCGCCGTTACCGTGACCGCTACCGGAGTCAGGAATAGCGGGGCCGCCGGGGACTGGGGGCCTTGGCATATTTTCCATAACCATGGGGGGTTTTTGCCATACTCACCACGCTTGGCAAACGGGTTGGTGAGCGCAGTTTATTCGGCTTAATGGGTTCCGGTGCTGCTGCCCATCGAAACCACTTTAAGCTTGGGAAAGGAAGGAATTTATTAGGCTGAGGGAACGGGAAAGTGTATTTGGGATGCTACTTGCTCGGAAGGATTGGGGATAAGAAAGTAGCAGCTCGGGGAGGCCGGGCGCGCGTACCCGATGTCATACGTATAATCACCGGACTGGCAATTAAGTATGACACCCCTGGCCACATATGAGTATAAAAATATGAAAATAATTTTATTAAAATGGTATAAAATCACACAAAAATAATAAAATCACACAAAAATATCCCAATAGTTAAAAGAAAAATCGCGGGATCGCAGATTTTTTGGGTAAAATATGACTGCTGTATGGGCTATGTTTCCTTAGCACTAAATGACAATTGAAAATTACTTACGTACAGAAGTCGCACTCTGCAAAGGTTTTCAAAGGAATATCAACTCAATGTAGTTAGCGAAACGGTGTAATTTAGCTCGCGTCCGAATGCAGCACCTTTTTGTTTAGATACCTGAAGAATCCATTGCAAGTCAATTATTCTTAGAGCTCTGAACAAACGATTCATAATTCGTTGAAGTTGGTGAACAAATGTGACCAAACGAGCCGGATTGGCTTGGTTTAACCGCTTCGAAGTGATCACCGTGTGTAAGTATGTCTTTGATACCGACACGGGGAGACATGCCTGGTACGGCTCTGACAATGTTGCTTTGGTGGTTGTATTTTTGTTCCAGTATCGTCGAAATTTTGTTTGCGCGTTTCAGAATCATCAGCGCTATCTTGTGATATTGTATTGTTGTTATGTCGCCATTTTGACAGTCATCAGTTCTTGTGTTATTATCTGAGGTTATTATTCTGAGGTTCTTGTGGCGCCTAAAAGCATAGACTACTATCTTATCTGTATGCCAAAAAGCCATCCGAAAGATTTTTTTTGTCTCGATGTTTAACAAAGAGGTTATACAGTAAACCATAGAAAAATAAAATCGTAATATCAACATTTCAGATGTCACATTTACAAATTATTTCATGTGTAAGCTAGGCTGTAAACCTCAGAGCAACTGTAAACAATATTGTTGTTTACTTCCTTAATATATTTAACAATTTAGTGGTAAAGAAATATATTTCATCATGAAGATCCCGTACGTAGTATCGACCAACGCGCGCGAGGCGTATAAGACCAGCAATGTGATGAAGGGCTCTGCGGGAGAAGCCCCTCGGAAGATCCTGGCTGAAGACTTCGAATGGGACGATGATGTCACACCTGCCCCCCTTACCTACTTCGCCGCACTTGCCCTATCTAGAATTTTTGATAGAATAAATCCTTTGCATAGTATTCTCCAAAAGAACGTAGACATGCTCATGGATTTATACCCAGATTCGATACCACTAAAATTTAGTGTTCCACACATAAAGGTGATTAATATTTTTAGCTTTGAAGATCGAGAACTACTATTATTGCAAATACTGAGATGAGTCTTATCAAATAAGTTACTTTGTGAGTGTGGTTTACTTGTATGTCAAAATGCAACGGGCAAAAGCTTAGTATAAAAAACCTGCCAAGTGAGAGTCAGACTCGCGCACGAAGGGTTCCGTAACATCCTAATCCTAACTAATATTATAAATGCGAAAGTGAGTTTGTTTGTTTATTTGTTTGTTTGTTACGCTTTCTCATTGTAAGTACTGAAAGATCATCATGAAATTTTGCATACACGTTACCTGGGGTACGGAGAAGGACATGGGGTACATTTTATCCCGACACAAAGTACTGTTCCCGGATCGACATTGACGCGGGCGGAGCCGCGGGCAAAAGCTAGTTATCTATAAAAACGGCAAAAAAACTCGTTTTAACAGAAATGCATCATCTGTGAAAATTTCAGCTGAAGATGGACAGACAGACTGAGAGGTGAACAGCTTATTTATAGGATCCCGTTTTCCCCCTTTGCGTACCCTTAAATAGCAGTATTTTTATTGTAGAGTAACTTGGCTACATTCGCGGAGAGTTAATGTCAATCTCTTGGGAACATTACTTTTATTTTCGATCAAAAGGTACCCTATATCCTACACCGCACCCCAGTCAACGTGTTTGCAATATTTCGTGATGATCCTTTAGGCGTGAGAGCGAAATAAACAAACTCACTTTCCAATTTATAATAATTATAAGGAATAATTTTAGGGACAAAGCAAACAGATTGAGTTAGCTTCACCCAAAGTTATAAGTATGGGTAGTATGTACCGTAGAATACTAGCACCTAGATATTATGTTTTGATGTTGTTTACTTCATTTCTTAATACAAGTATCTATAGTACTAAAATAAAAGAATTAAATTTATTATATTTATTATTTGTTATAATTTTTTTTTTTCTGAGACAATATCCGACTTTTTAAATTAAATCACTTTTATCGTGTTTATAAGCCGTGTGGTTTCCGGCAGAGTAGCAGTGGGAAAAGTTGGAGTGGTCCCAGTCCAACTTTTCCCATGGATGTCGTAAGAGGCGACTTAGGAAATACAAGCTAAACAAAGCTCATAAACATCAATGAGACCTCTGCAACCCGTCTGGCCAGCGAGGAAAGAGTAGGCCAAATCCTCTGTCTGCTCTAGCCAAGTATGGCTCCGGTAGTACAGAGAGGGTCATGCTCCTGCAGTGGAGACTAAAAAGACCTGATGATGATTATGACGATATCGCGTTTATTACATTACACCTAACGTTTTGAAAACTTTACTGTTATCATATAATCCAGTAGGATTATGTAAAACTACCGCCTACACTGCATAGTTCTTATAACACAATAGACAAATGTCAACTTAGTATAACTGCGAACATGAAAACTATACATTTTTCGTAACTTTAGGTGTAAAACGTTAAAAATGTTAGGTGTAAAAATAATTACATTAATTACATTACAATAAATAATAATTACATTATTTTTACACCTGGATTACGTGACTTAGTTAAATGTGTAACAATCGCAAAAACATTAGAAAACACAATATCAGACCAGTCTTTTAATTCTTTTGTGTTTTTGTTCTAGGATGAGCAATACTGGAAAAGATCGTTTGCAACGAAGTTTCCTGAAAGGAAAGAGTTAGGTATTTCCTATTGGAAAGGAAAATTTCTGTCGACCTGTCTGCAAGACTATTTAGAAAATGTAAATCCAGATGTATTTATCGAAGAATTTGCCGTGAATCTTGCTTCATTGGTACTGTATTCTTGTTTAGTAATTATCATTTCGGTAGTGTAAAGTCCTCTCTACTTCTTCTTCACCTTATTCCACTTTAAGTTGGGTCGAGACAGCACGTATTTTTTTACATTTTTATTCATTACCTGCCCTTCCACCTGGATAACAGGCAGTCAACCACCGTACGTTTTAATAGAAACTTCCTGCTACGTACGACTGAACTGTGGAATGAACTTCCTGCGGTGGTGTTCCGTTCCGTCTGTAATCGATACGACATTAGAATCTTCAAAAACTAGTATATGTTTTCTTAAAAGGCCGGAGACGTTCTTATCACCACTTCAGGTGTTGCAGTTGTCTATGGGCAGCGGTGATCGCTTGCCATTAGGTGACCCGCTTGTTCGTTTGCCGCCCTGTCATAAAAAATGCCTCAATTTTATACCATTTGTTTCGTTACATTCTTTTTCTCCATATTCTTATTCACATACTCCATCCATCTTTACTTTGACCTCCCTCTACTCTGATTCCCAGTGCTTTCCACAAAAACGCCCATGACCCCATACTCTAGTAGAGTATGGTGTAGTCCCCGTTTATCGTGTTTGCTCTATAAACTAAAATATAGTGCCCACCCAGGGGACATTGGAAATTGCTCTATAAACTAAAATATAGTGCCCACCCAGGGGACATAAGAAAATAAGTGTATAACTTATTTTCCCATGTCCCCTGGGTGGGGTAGAGGGCCGCTACAGTGCTTCTCTCTTTCGTTCTGTCTTGAGCAACGCGTTTCACTTCGGGCGAAGACAGCCCGATTGTCTTCACCTCGCTACTATATTAACTAAAAATTTTTTATCATCATGATCGGCCGGGGATCATAACATGCCCTACGATTCAATCACAGAGGTCATTAACGTAATTTAATATTTCAAAGTTTGTAACAATAAAAAATAATAAACTTGTTTTCAGGTAAGCCCCTACATCTTCGAGTTGGGTCTCAACCAACTACAGATGGTTCTTCAACCAAAACCACCTGTTCCTTACGATCATGTCGTTGAAGACACTTGCCCCTTTAGCGTCCCCAAACTCTATGACCACATCCCACTTGAACCAGTTCTGATGAAGCTTTACAATCTACAAGAAATATCACTAGTATTTGGTGTTAACAATTTGGCTGACAAGTACTTACCGAGATACTTTGAATTTTCTATGGCGGATTGTGAGTCTCTCTGCAGAGGCCTAGAAGATTTAAGACATTTGAGGCTCTTTCGTATTAATCGTAGTAACTTGGACTGTTCCAAAGTGAAACTGATTCTTCAAAACTTAGTAAAAAAGGAAAGTATCGAAGAATTGGACTTTAACCATTGTAAGATTGGCGATTACGGGATGAAGGCGCTCGGTGGTTTTATCTTCTTTCATAGCAACGTGAAGAGAGTGAGAATCGCCAATAACCGCTTCAAGGAGGTTGGCGTACAAGGGATCGCATATGCGTTGCAAATGAAGCCCGCTGCCCCAATAGAGTTGCTCGGTAACCACTTTTCTTTTTGATTACAAAAGTTGATTTTGAATTGGTTAAAAAGGTGTAAAAAATGTTGTTTCCATACAAATTCACCGATCAGCTGTTTACATTTCTGTAGGATCCGTCCATCAAACTATTTTATGGGCTACTGCTAAGTTTCTTTGTAGAGAAATGATATGGTTTTATAGCCAAATATCTATGGTCCGTATATAGTAAGCGCGCTGCTCAAGACAGAACGAGATGGAGAAGCACAGTAAGCCCTCTGCCCTACCCAGGGGACAAAATAAGAAAACCTATGTCTAATTATTATGAAAATGCTCACTTAAGCTTAAAACCTATACTTTAAGTGTTTATTATCGTGATGATAAAATCATTAAAAAATTTTATAAAACTAAAATAGTACATATTATGATTTAATCTCTGAATTTTCAAAAAGCGCCCTATGTAAAATTATTTAATGATTGACGTCTTTCTTCGTGACAAGTTCATTTTTTTTTACATTTTTTAGGGTTCCGTACCCAAAGGGACCCTATTAATATCGCTTTGCTGTCCGTCTCTGTCTGTCTGTCTGTCTGTCTGTCTGTTTGTCTGTCTGTCTGTCTGTCTATCCGTCTGTCATCAGGCTGTATCTCATGAACGGTGATAGCTAGACAGTTGAAATTTTCACAGATGATGTATTTCTCTTGCCGCTATAACAACAAATACTAAAAAATAGAATAAAATAAATATTTGAGGGGGCTCCCATACAACAAACGTGTAATTTTTGCTTGTTTTTGCTCGATATTGATAACGGCAACAGGGAGACGCTTGAAATATTGTAACGGTACGGAACCCTTCGTGCGCGAGTCCGACACGCACTTGGCCGGTTTTTTTCATAAGTGGCAGCATTGAACATCTTGTATACCCTTCAGGGACAGATTGCAAAACATGCCTAACTTGAAAAAATCAAAAAGGTGATCTCTTTATAATGGGAAGATAAATATTCCCTGAGATTAAGTTTACGTATAGCAGTCTGTCCGACACCCACTCACCAGGTGGACGGATGGTCTGACTTCGGTCGCAGAAGGCGTTGAATGCAGGCTGTTTCTAATCAGTCCTATAGAAATCCTTAGGAGAGGCCTATATCTAGCAGAGGACTTATTGAGGTTGACATAATTATGAAGTCTTAGTAGGCGGATGGAACATAAATGATAGCAACCCTAGTGATTTATTTATAGATTTCAGCCTGAACCCGATGTCCCTGGAATGCGCGACAATTTTCGCCGCCGCATTTGTTCGCTGTAAGGAGAAGCCGCAAACTTTGATTGTCAATTCTTGCGGTTTTTCCGGCGCTTCCGCTGAGAAGGTTTGTTTTACTTTACCATATTGCAGAAATTGTTTTGAAACGATTACCAAGAGCTTAAAATTTTAAGCACTTTTATCTTGACGTCGACAGGAAATAAGTAAAGCCTATGTATTCGTTTATACAAGCGATGAACCACCAAGGCGTTATTATTTTTACTGTCATAAATAGGTTCATAAAAAATAGGTCATAAAATCCCTATGTTACCTTTATGCTCAGAGTATATCGTTATATATTGATCTTTTGAAATAAGGCTCTTTCGACACCTTCAAAAATAAAGACGTGTAATATCAGTAATATCACATACGGTGATCGAAAAAAAAACAAGGCTTTTTACCTAAAATAGACCTTGGTGAAAAAATATAGCATTATATGTCTCTCCGGAGGGTTAAGGGATTCTAATGTCTGTACGTACAAATCAGTTGAGGCATCTAGAAGTTATGTTGCAATAAAGTACTCGCATACATACATGTACTCGAAAACAATATACTCCTTTTTTGGCAGTCGTATAAAAAACGACATTCCCATTCAAAAGTGTTCATCCGGCCGGGCAATGTGTACTAGAGTGTTGAATTGTTTTCGAGTTCCGTTTCCGAGTTTTTTATAAGAAAGAACAAATTGATCATTGTTGACGGGCTGAGTCTGCCCTGGGCCTTTAAGGCTTTGTAGAGGGTAATGTTACACCCGGTATGTACCATTACCTACTACCTACCCTAGCTATTTTTTATGAAGGGTAAAGTAGTGAAAGGTCGGATCTAAAACGCGTCAAGCATTTTTGAACTTTAACGGGTAGTGGATACTTACCACGGACTAAGGTTTACAGTCCACTTTATAATTATGGCTCTAAATAAATTACAAAACCAATGAAAAATATACTATACACTTATGGAGATATCTCTATCTCACTCTAACGTATGTCTGCGTCTCGTTACTAAATTCAGGAAGGTGTAATAAAGTCTTATCAATAATTTTAGTACAGTTTTTTTATCCATAAGCAAGTACTATTACTTATTCTGTGCCATAACTAGTTTTTTTTATTAAAGGGTATTACTAATAATTTGTTCAACAGCCTCCGTGGTCCAGTGGTTAAGGAGTTTGGTTCGATTCCCACCGGAAGCATGCTTTGTTTAGTTGTTTCCAGTTTGGTTAGGACATTGCAGGCTTGAATCACATGATTGTCTGATAATAAAGATGATTCCGTGCTTCGGAAGGCACACCATGCTGGTGGTGCCGGCTACCATCTGGTAGTCGTTAAAGGAACCACGTCAGAGGCCGAGAGGCGGTTCCAAAGAACTCTGACACCAGGGTGTGCATGGTCGATTGACCGTGACACCTACTCGAAATGATGATGATGACTAATAATTTGTTTCTGTATTTAGATGGCAGGGCTACTCAGCCTGAACCGAGGTCTGACGAGATTAGACATGGCGGCAAATGACTTGTCCGGTGAAGCAGAAGAAACCCTCATCCGCGCCCTGGACCAAAACAAGAAAATACTCCGTATAGATTTGCGGAGGACTCGTTAGTAATCCAAACTAACATTATGAATGCGGTTGTATATTTGTCTAACTTACTTATTAGTCAAACAAGCATACGGCCCACTTTGTGGGAAGCGGTTATCGCAGCTATGGAACTTGTGTAATACTAGGAGTATGTGTGGAAGAGTAAGCGCGTTATGACTGAACTGACTGGTGCCCTCAGTGTATCATATGGATTCGATGAACCCCTAAACCACAGAAATAATATAAGTAAACTAACGAATAGAATGGAAACTCGCAGCGTTCCCCGCAATATGGTGACCCCGCACCTCTCCCCCGTTCTCTGGTTATTTTGTTTGCTTTGAAAAACAGCACCACCTCGGAATTCGTTCAGTGGTGATTATGCCACTTAATTTGACGAGTGACATATCTTTAGATATGCATAGATAAACAGCATAAAGTCGGGTTTTAGTGATACCATTTATCTTGTGTGTTAATAAATTATTAACTGGCATATTTTATATTCATATAAATAAATAGTTTCTATTATTCTGACGTTAAATTTTGTTTATTTAGATAAATAAGCTCAGCGAATTTGAGGTCTTCACACTGAGTAGGCCATGTCTTTTCAGATCTAATGTTTCTACATTATGTTCCATTTCAATCATAAAATTAACCTCAAATTAAATATGTCTTAAAAAGTTTATGGGTAAAATTCATTGAAATCAATTCGAAAACCACGCAAATAAATAAATTGTGTCTTGTTAATGAAAAAAGGTGCGTAATTGTAGATTGTGCCGTTATTTGCTTAAAACGGTTTCGAAGAGTTCTAAATTATTTCTCCTATTGTAATTTTAAATACCTTAGGCCGTTTTTCAGATATATCTGAAGAGACACAAGCCAAACTGAATGAGCATTATGGGTCCAATCAAAAATAACCCCAATCTAAAGTCTTTTCATAAAAGTGATGGGTAAAGTTCTGTAAAATTAATTAAACACCACGTAAATAAATAAATTGTGTCTTGTTAATGAAGAAGGGTGCGTAAAAATTGTTGATTGTGGCGTTATTTGCCAAAAAACTGGTTTGGGGAGTTCTTTGTTTTTTTTTTCTATTGTGACAAGTTTAAATAAATACTTTGTCCGTTTTCCAGATATATCTGATGAGACACAAGCCAAAGTAGATGAGCTTTTAGACAGAAACAAGAAGCTCATCGGAGTGGAGAGAGAGCCAAGCGACGAGATTCCTCCTTTGTACCTCAACGAGCCAGAATACCTCATCTGGGAGTACAATCCAAACAACCCCGATTACTTCCCTGGTCGATACCCTACGAGGGTTCCGGAGGTTTAAGAAATCTGAGCCAAACATGTTTCAACTTCAAATTTACACTTTTATTTCGTTACGCAAATATGTAAAAGATAGAAAAGATTTTTATAAAGAAGGCAACAAAAATCACTCGAATAATTTATGATTATGTTTATTACTAATCAGGGAGGAATACCTCCTATGCATGTATTTGCTACTACCGTCTGAGTATACTACAGACTAGGCTATAATTTGTAAACCAAGCCGTTAATGTGTAAGTACACATAAACGGCTTGGTTTACGTAAGTACGTAACTATATTTTTCTTTAGTCTTTACCAACGTTTGTATAATTATATAGTTTTTGAAATCAACCCAAACAAACAATGAAATGTGTCCTCTTTATAACATACTAGCTTTCGCCCGCGGCTCCGCCCGCGTCAATGTCGATCCCTCGGGAATAGTACTTTTTCCCGGGATAAAAGGTAGCCTATATCCTTCTCCGCACTCCAAAGAACTTGTATGCAAAATTTCATGATGATCGGTTCAGTAGTTACGGCGTGAAAGCGTAACAAACAAACAAACTCACTTTCGCATTTATAATATTAGTAAGAATAGTAAGAATAAGGCTAAGGATACCTACATTATTATAGATTTGAGGTAGTATCTCATGCCAAAAGTTTACACTACATCTGTAGGATCCTCATGCCGAAAGTTTACATTACATCTGTAGGAGGGTGACATATTTTATGTTGTCTATTAATTCTGATTTATGAAGCCCGCTCAGTTGATATACAACTGGTATAGCAGTCCAAAGTCCATAATTTATTAACAGGTCGCCCTGCGCAGCTGCTTGACAGCTCTGCCTCGCCGCTAAATGCTAAGTGAGGGAAGCTGTGGCTGACGTATACTTCAGTTGTCGGTTGTCGTATATAAATCTTAAACGGAAGATTTTCAATTATTTATTGCTTTGTAAGATTGTCAAATTACGTAAACTAATTGCTGGCGGAATACAGTTCAGTTTCAAATCTAGCCTATTTTGACGGCCTCTGTCACCCTTTTGGGAGAATTTCGGTGTAAAATTAACACGCCGTATAATTGAGATCACAAATCATTTCCCATTTCATAGCTTTTTTTTCATGTCTCAAAAGCCCGTAACTAAATGTTCATTAAATTGGACTTCTTTGATTTCTGCTTGCTTTGTTTGTTTGACAGATATTATTTTGTAATTTTGAAATCATATTATTTTGCAGAACTCGTTGATCATAAACTGAGCGTCAAATACTATATTGCTTATTTTTGGAATGCTTTTATTTTCAAACAAGTCGTCTTCAAAGTCTTCTTCAAGTAAAAGTAGGTTATTATTAAATTCCTAGTTCATAGTATTGTGCCATGCGTGCGCACTCGATAATACATTCTAATTGGGTCTATTTACAAATGCATGACATCTCTGACCCATCCAAAGTCCGATACTTACTCGACATATTGTATTTTACGTATTAATCTATACTTCTATACTAATATTATAAAAAGGAAAGATTTGTTTGTTTGTTTGACGCGAATAGGCTCCGAAACTACTAGACGGATTTGAAAAAATCTTTCAGTGTTGGAAAGCTACACTATCTGCGCTGAACATAAGCTTTGTTTTACGCGGATGAAGTCGCGGGGAAACAGCTAGTTAACCAATAAACCTAAGCTCTACTATAGTTTATGTGATACATTACCACGAATTTCATATATTTTTTATTTGTATCTCTTTTCGATTCATGATTCATGAATGTTACCGTGTCCCTTTGAGATGCTTGCGTGGGGATTTAGATCTAAAACGTCAAGGCCCTTTGGAAAGGTTAATGTCAATCATTATTGAAATGACAACTTTTGACTTTATTATTTCAAAATGTTTAACTCGCGTCAGAACACGTACAACAATTTGTAAAACGGACACGTGACCTGAGACCACCGCAAAGGCGAGTTTTCACTTCAGCCGGCACTCTCGGAGTGCAACCCGTTGTTTTTTTAATATATTATATAATTATTTATTAGTGTTATCGATTCATGGAGCTTTTATCAGATAAATACTAAAGTGGTTTACAATTAACACAAAAGGTGTAATTAATTTCGGGTCCAAATTAATTTGTTTTTCTTTCCGTACGTATTCAATTAGAATTGCGTATAACACTCAAGTTAATTTCTTTTTCGATAGGAATTTAAAAACTTAATATACTACTGACTTGATGATTATGCTTATGTATGTACTCTTTCCTTCTTAATATCATACATTACTAGCTTTCTCGGCGAACTACATTCTAATTTTTTTTTTTCGTATAAATCTTCTCCGGTTTTTGTTTTCTGCGCAACTGTCTTAATGTTTTCTTTCATAAAAACCTTCTCTTGAGAAAAACAAAAAAACAAATAGCCGAATCGGCCCAGCAGTTCACGCGTGATACCGTCACTAAGGGAAATAGGGATTAATTTTTATATATATAGATTTATTTTAGATATTTGTATCTACCTCTTTTTCTGTGTCTATTTAGGTAAATAAAAAGTTACCTCCTTTAATCGAAATTTCAATTCTATCACTGTTATTAAAAACATCCTTGATTACATATAATATTCCTTTATCAGAAAACATAATGGATAGCCAAATATAAATTAAGACAGAATAAAAAAAATATTAACTACTTACCCCACGTGTATTAGACTTTTAGAATTATTATAAAAACTAAGTAATCCTAAAGTAAAATTAATGCTTAATAGATTCTCAGATTACGCTACAAAAAATATACGAGGAGGTTTGGTTTTCCTAAGAATGTATTTCCTATTTAATATTAATTCCTTTCGGCGCATTATTCATACATTGGCGAGATTTTCTCGAGAGAGCTTATTAAAGATGGCTTGATGAAACGGTGTTATTGAGTGTGTTCTGATTCTGAATGAAATTTATTTTCGATTCAGTCTGTTCAAAGACTCGATTCTTGGTTTGGGGTCTGAACGTTTATTTGTTATTATAATGAATAACATTGCCATAATGGTATTCATACTAATGATCATAACGCTAATAGAATAAAGTATAATTTTTGTTGTTAGCATAAATGCGTTTATCCATAATAAGATTCGTGTTTGAAAACGATATGTCATTATAAGTAGCTTAATCGTTAATAAGGAAACGTCGTTTTCAGTGGGCTATAGTCATCTCATAACCATAACCTAAACTACCTTCCGATACTAAGTCGGGGTTACAAAATATGAGCGCATGGCTTCGAATAGTTAAGTATTTAATAAGCGTTTTATTGTAGAATAAAACTCTCATATGTAAGCTATTTGAAGCCTGTAATAAGTAAGAGACGTGTTTGTAATCACCTGGCGGTGGAGGACGTCAATGTGACTTCATATAAAGCAAAGTACCTAAACACATTGGAAATGCTATTTCCAGTGAAGGTACTTTGAGTAAAAACATTTAGCGAGGGAAAAACAACGAAACCTAACCTTAAAGCATAGAGAATCAATTAAAAGTAAATGTGAAACAACATTATAAGTATTTTTATTGATATTTTAAATATTAAATGATGATACAATTTCCAACGCAATTTCTCGCGACGACAAAATTGCCGAAAGGTTCGGCAGATTGCCAATTGCCTCGCAAAAGAATTTGAACTAGAAGAAAATTATCAACCCAATTAGACTACCTATAGATTGAATCCGTTAACCTAAGCTCCAATCACTGTGCGAGATGCACGCTTAGGGACTCTTGCGGTCAAGAATATTTCCATTTTTGGTCGCATTCTAGTCTTCTTGATTGGGACAAGTTTACCAACATTTTCAACCAATATACCGGCTAGTAGTCGGCAATTTGCAATATTTTCCAGTCCGATTGTCGATAATTGCACAAATCTGTCATAGTAGAACCGAAACGAGGTCAAAAAATTTTTGTTTTCTGACAAAATCATGTGTTGTGGAAGCATCAGGTCATGCACTCGCCTGCTTGAACATAGCAAAAGTAGCAAGCCCTATGCTGGTTTACTATAAGTAAACTATTGACATCAATGGTTTCTGATCCTCAAGTCGTTGCAAAAGAAAACACATGCATTCCAAGAATGCTTCGTGAGGCTATTGAAATTAAAAAAAACATCCTAATTTCAATAGAGAGGATGGTTGGCAGTTACCACCAGCTTGGGATCCGGTCATCAATTTAATAAAATCTCAAGCTCCTTACAGACACTGTGAGCCAATACTGCGTACATCCGGAACGTTATCAATAAATATTGTAGGCGGCTACGGTAGGCGGTAGTTTTGTATAGTTCTTATAACACAAAGACAAATGTCAACTTAGTCTACCTGCGACCATGAAAACTAAAGTTTTCGAAACGTTAGGTGTAAAAATAATGTAATATACGCGATAAAACCGTATTAAGTGATTTTATTTAAATATTGACATCAATTTGTTTATGGGACAAATAAGTTATAACGTCCCATAAGGGACGGTTTCATAGTAGGAGTTGAATTTTTCAACGAAACTGCTTATATGGCTTGACTAAAATTTAAAAATAACTAAAATTTCTTGACTTAAGGATGATGAGCTAGTATTACAAAGCGTAGCAACCACAGATTTGCGATAAATCATTTATGTAACGAGCCATGTCTAAACCACGAGGGTCATTAACGTGTACATATTATTTTTTTTCGGGCCAATGCTTTAATCGACCACGAAAATTTGAAAGTTTTAAGGGAAGATTTTTGTGAATCAGATCTAAGCATATATTTTGTTATCACCGTCACGTTCGGTGATGACAAGCTGGTAGTCGCATCGATCATAACTTCTTGCAGATTCGAAAGAGCGGGGGTAATGCACGTTTCTTCAGATCTACTCGACAGAAAACACGTTTCCATCGAGGGACCACTATCAAACACATTCCTTGGGCGTGGTTGACGTGCTGTAACACTCGAGGTACTTACTAGGCACGGTGGTGGGAATGCTCAAGCTATTTGCTAATTTCGGCCGACCTCATCGTGAGATATTGCTTTTTGGTCCAAGTCCAACTGATCAATTGATACGTAGTTCAGTTCAACGTGAGCTATTGGGGATGCAAATAAATCTTTTTTTTATGATATAGGACGGCAAACGAGCAAGCTAGTTCCTGAAATTAAGTGATCACCGCTGCCCATGGATAACTGCAACACCAGGGTACGACAGGAGCGTTACCGGCCTTTTAAGGAATTGGTTGGGCGGGAGTGAAAGAGGGGAGACGGATGGGTCTCCGGCACTCTCACTTGCCGAACGAAGCATAGAAGCGGTAAAGCGTTAAGACTCAAACGTCGATTTTCTGTGAGACAAAAGTTATGTTGTAAGTAAATAAGGTGTGCTTGCTTATTCGCTAAATTATTTGAAAATGCAAAATGCTTATGTAGGTGCAGCTACCCTTTTGGATCTACCTGTACCTTCTGTTGATAAGTCAATTAATCTTAGGATGGGACTATGGGTAAACAAACTTGTTTGTGATGTTCCTACACAAACATTTGCTTTCAGTGGTATATAAAGAATCTTTATTTTAATAATACTGTCCAAAAAAGGAGTATGTTTTTAGAGTTCATGTATGTATGTAAATTTCTTTATTCCCATCATCTTTCCAATGGCTCAAAGAATTTGGACATATGGAGAATCGTTAGAGTCCTTACACGCTCACCGGTGACACAGGCTATTTATACATGGAAGTCTTGTTTTTATTTTTGATTGAAACGGATAGTTTGTGATTTTCTTTATTTATTTTTTACTAATTTAATTATAGTAGTAGGCATTTGTCTCCCATCTCACCTGATGGCAAATGACGATGACAGACAATGGTTTCTGATCCTCAAGTCGTTGCAAAAGAAAACACATGCATTCCAAGAATGCTTCGTGAGGCTATTGAAATTAAAAAAAACATCCTAATTTCAATAGAGAGGATGGTTGGCAGTTACCACCAGCTTGGGATCCGGTCATCAATTTAATAAAATCTCAAGCTCCTTACAGACACTGTGAGCCAATACTGCGTACATCCGGAACGTTATCAATAAATATTGTAGGCGGCTACGGTAGGCGGTAGTTTTGTATAGTTCTTATAACACAAAGACAAATGTCAACTTAGTCTACCTGCGACCATGAAAACTGTAAAGTTTTCGAAACGTTAGGTGTAAAAATAATGTAATATACGCGATAAAACCGTATTAAGTGATTTTATTTAAATATTGACATCAATTTGTTTTTGGGACAAATAAGTTATAACGTCCCATAAGGGACGGTTTCATAGTAGGAGTTGAATTTTTCAACGAAACTGCTTATATGGCTTGACTAAAATTTAAAAATAACTAAAATTTCTTGACTTAAGGATGATGAGCTAGTATTACAAAGCGTAGCAACCACAGATTTGCGATAAATCATTTATGTAACGAGCCATGTCTAAACCACGAGGGTCATTAACGTGTACATATTATTTTTTTCGGGCCAATGCTTTCATCGACCACGAAAATTTGAAAGTTTTAAGGGAAGATTTTTGTGAATCAGATCTAAGCATATATTTTGTTATCACCGTCACGTTCGGTGATGACAAGCTGGTAGTCGCATCGATCATAACTTCTTGCAGATTCGAAAGAGCGGGGGTAATGCACGTTTCTTCAGATCTACTCGACAGAAAACACGTTTCCATCGAGGGACCACTATCAAAAACATTCCTTGGGCGTGGTTGACGTGCTGTAACACCCGAGGTACTTACTAGGCACGGTGGTGGGAATGCTCAAGCTATTTGCTAATTTCGGCCGACCTCATCGTGAGATATTGCTTTTTGGTCCAAGTCCAACTGATCAATTGATACGTAGTTCAGTTCAACGTGAGCTATTGGGCATGCAAATAAATCTTTTTTTTATGATATAGGACGGCAAACGAGCAAGCTAGTTCCTGAAATTAAGTGATCACCGCTGCCCATGGATAACTGCAACACCAGGGTACGACAGGAGCGTTACCGGCCTTTTAAGGAATTGGTTGGGCGGGAGTGAAAGAGGGGAGACGGATGGGTCTCCGGCACTCTCACTTGCCGAACGAAGCATAGAAGCGGTAAAGCGTTAAGACTCAAACGTCGATTTTCTGTGAGACAAAAGTTATGTTGTAAGTAAATAAGGTGTGCTTGCTTATTCGCTAAATTATTTGAAAATGCAAAATGCTTATGTAGGTGCAGCTACCCTTTTGGATCTACCTGTACCTTCTGTTGATAAGTCAATTAATCTTAGGATGGGACTATGGGTAAACAAACTTGTTTGTGATGTTCCTACACAAACATTTGCTTTCAGTGGTATATAAAGAATCTTTATTTTAACAATACTGTCCAAAAAAGGAGTATGTTTTTAGAGTTCATGTATGTATGTAAATTTCTTTATTCCCATCATCTTTCCAATGGCTCAAAGAATTTGGACATATGGAGAATCGTTAGAGTCCTTACACGCTCACCGGTGACACAGGCTATTTATACATGGAAGTCTTGTTTTTATTTTTGATTGAAACGGATAGTTTGTCTTGATTGAAACGGATAGTTTGATAGATTTTCTTTATTTATTTTTTACTAATTTAATTATAGTAGTAGGCATTTGTCTCCCATCTCACCTGATGGCAAGTGACGATGAAGACGAGGATGTTACATGCCTATTCAAGAGATACCCATTTATTCTACTTTTGAATGTTCCAATATAATGTGATGAAAACATTATTTTGCCAGCTTGGAGTACAGATGTTTCACAAGTCTGTCTGCTTTGGTGTTTAGGGCGGGAGGGGTGTACGTACATTATATGTGTGTCTGTCTGTACATCGTAGCGGCCAGACGGTAAGATGGATTTGATTGTGGATGTCTTCATTCAATCAAAATGATATTTAGAAAGCTTTTTCTTTAACTTTTATAAGTGAAAGTAGGACAACCTTGAGCAGCGAGGAGGGAAGGTAACTAATTAAATATTGAAGATAGATTATTAATTTTGAGTACAAATGATAAGTATTGGGTACATCTTGGGTCAGGTAGAAGAGCGGGCAGGAATGAAAATAGTTCTTCAATTTTGAGCTTAAGAGAAACAAGGAAATTTGCTATATGTTATATTTCTATCCATAATTTTTAGGGTTCCTCAAAAGAAAAGACCCCTTATTCAAAATTCATGTTTACTGTTTTTTTGTCAGGTCTACTGTTTCTTAGAGCTGTAAAAAAATCGAACTTCTAAGCCAATGCTATAAAAAAATACAGCTGTTCAAGCCGCAAATTTTTGACATTTGCAAGGGAATCAAAAACTACTGGGTATTTCCCGTGAACTCAGAATCTTGAAATTAGGTACCTACGAAAAATATATACTTTTAGTTACATCATATAATAAAAATATAAACTTTTACTATAGATATTATATGTAGATAAGGGTACGGAACCTTTCGCACTTTACCGTTTTCTTTATATTTATACTAGCTGCCCCGGCGAACTTCGCCATAAGTTAAAAACTATCCTATCTCTCAAGTTGGATCGAACTGCACATGGTGTGCGAATTTTATTATAATCGGTTAAGTGGTTTAGGAGTCCATTGAGGACAAACATTGTGACACGAGATTTTAGAAAAGTCACACAAATTGAGCTAACCCTACAATAATTTATTATTTAATTCAATGCTTTTATTTTATATCATTATTCGATGTATTTATTGTATTAATAATATTAATAATATATAATATAGACTATCATTAGTTATCTGAAATAAAATATTTTTATTTTATTTAATAAGTTGTGAACTTGTGTCATGGGATATCAACGATGCTATAGTATAGATACATTATATATATAAACATTAAAGACCCAGATCAATCAAAAAACAATTATTTTACTTCTGTATTGTGATAAAACTTTAGTATTACAAACAGCAGGTGTCAGCTTTGTGTTCAGCACACGCCCCCGACCACTAGACGTCCGTCATGCGTTCCAGTTGGGACTGCCCATGTAAAGTGCGGTTTCACGGGACAGAAAACAATGTTGGCAATTACGAAGCTTCTGTAATCATAAGCATACAGTTATGAACTTATTAATTCAATTCAATTTATTTGTTTTCGGTAAAAGTGGTACAAACACATCAGGTGTTAGAACAAAATACAAAGGGTTTAATTTTTTATTTTAAAATTTTAAACAAGACTATCCACAACATGCTTCGTCAAAGATCTACAACGGTTCATCAGCAACAAGCTTCGTCAAATCTCACCTTTGACCCATCTAGGCATGCAAATATTAAAGACAGTTAAAAACAATAATTATTAATAAACAATTATAAATTATTAGTTTTACAATTTGTCCGTAAAGTATTCTTCTACTGTGTAGTAACATTTCTCAGTCAGTATATTTCGTAGTCTAATCATAAATGCCTTAATATCACAATGTTGATAATTTTTACCCACTTGAGCATTCCTTCATCGAACCTATTTGTGCATTGAACTTACGTTGAATTTGATTTATTCACATTTTAGAGGCTTCATTAAGGGCCTTTCCTGTCGTATTTTCACCCTTGCGCCGATTTGGTCCGCATGTTTTTCCTATCATGCAGGTAGCATACGCGCGGAACGCGGATTGGCTGTGGCTGCGCAGCGCGCGTTTTAGCTAGCCGGATGCGGAAAGAGTTCTTCTGCCTTCAGTGTTATTTTTACTGTAACGCGCAGTATTTAAAACTAATATTTTTACCCGTTACTTTATCCGTTTCTTTGTCTCAAAAAACAAAAAAATGAAGTATACTTCATCATCATCATAGTCTCCACTGCAGGCGCATGACCCTCTCTGTACTAACGGAGCCATACTTGGTCAGAGCAGACAGAGGATTGGCCTACACTCTCCTCGCTGGCCGGACGGGTTGGAGAGGTCTCATTGATGTTTATGAGCTTTGTTTAGCTTGTATTTCCTAAGTCGCCTCTTACTACTATCAAAAACTAAACATGTCAATGTCGTCATCTTTGCCTGTAACTCTCTTGAGGAATTATATTATCTCTATGGCTGAGGACCTTGTGTTAAATCTTTGTGATCTCATATTCATACATTTTAAGTTCTTTTTTATGTTCAGTTAATAATTTGATAGACATATAAGTTTTTATGTTTACTTATATTTTTGATTTAAGTCTTGCTTGAGGAGAGAATACAAAGCAAAATATTGAATGAAATGAGTAGTTTGTTTAAATAATAATGATTTTACATTTCCTTTTTTATTTACAGACCATTATTGCTGAATTGAATCAAAGCAACTGTCAAGAAAAAAACATTTTCACAAAAAGGATCCAGACCCGTATTTTTGTAAATATCTCGAAAAACAAAGTATTTAAATTTATTAAAAAACATGTAAAAGATCTCAAATTTAGACATATATTAACAACAACAAAAAAATTTTTATGGTTTATGGTCATGAGCAAATTTCATTTAAACTTCAAAAAATCATAACTCAAAACTAGGTTTATGTGAATTGGCTCCTTTTTGCTAAACTACGTCCATTTATATTTAATAACTAAATTAATTTAAACTAGCTGTTGCTTGCGAATTCGTCCGCTTAAATGTTAGCCTATGTTTCTGGTGTGGTCTGGCCTATGTTTCTAATACACATTTTCTTGTTTTTAATATTAGTAGAGATAGTATAGGTAAATGAAACATAACAAATAATGAGGTCCATTTGATCCGTAGGATCTACAGAAATAGAAATAAGTATAATCTATTATTTTACTCAATATAAAATGGAACTATAGATACCATTCAGCCTAAATAGAAGGCTGTCATAAAGATCACATCCTAAGGGTCAGTCGGAGCAAAAGTGACGTCATCCACTTTCATCTCGGGCAGCCACAAAGGCCCTCTTGAGATGTCTATCTTGTTTGCCTTTCACTGATATCGTGTCAAACGCTTTTATAGCTTTTTATCGATTTGACAATAACTGGCCATCTTGTCTCCGTTTTTTTTTATTTTGGTGGTAATTTTTATACAAGAACTTTTATAGGTATATAATACAACACAAGGAAAAGGCTAGGCTCTGTCTACCCCGTAAGGGAAAAAGACGTGATACTATATATGTATGTAACACAAGAAAAATGTATTTATAGTGATAATGACGCTAGGAGTAAGTATTGTTTCTCAAGAACTCTTTGAGCTTTGATCAAATACCTATGCTACGAACAAATGTGATAATTGATAAAGTATTCAAAGAAACCCATGTTAAGGGCCCATACTACCTCACACTGCTTTGCATGATTGACTGTTATATCAATAATAATTAAATACTCAAGTTGAAATAAAAATGCAGCAAAGTTCAAGACTAACTCTGGTAACTATACTTATGACTCAAAAACACGATTGCGTTAAATTTTCTCGATAGAAAAAAAATGCAAAGTTGCCTCCAAATCACGTCTAATTTACTCGGTATATAGCATTATTCACCAAATACATTAAAATTAACCTTGAAACTTTTGATTATTATTGCATTACAGATAAGGCAGCCATCATATGTTTTTCTTTTTCGAATAACCCTTGAATATTCCTAAAAAACGAAAATATCCAAAGTAGCCAACGCGTTTAGACCATTCGCGTTTGTATCGCCACGACGCCTGGCATATGTCGGGCTCTTATATAAACGTTTTGAATTGAATTAAATTAAATCTTCTCTTTTTGGAATACTACCACGTACCTATCCCACCGATCAGATTAGAATGGATTGAGCCAACTCTTATACCTTCACACATAGCCCAATCAAATTCAGATTTCAGGTAACTCTCAATCTATACTAATCTATACTAATATTATAAAGCTGAAGAGTTTGTTTGTTTGTTTGTTTGTTTGTTTGTTTGAACGCGCTAATCTCAGGAACTACTGGTTCAAATTGGAAAATTCTTTTTGTGTTGGATAGTCCATTTATTGAGGAAGGCTTTAGGCTATAAAACATCACGCTGCGACCAATAGGAGCGAAGCATCAATAAAAAATGTTTTGAAATCGGGGAAAAATTATTCATCGTTGAGGACATCCGACGCGTGCAATACGTAAACGGTTCAAGTTACTCAAAAAATGTATATTAAAAAATTATTTCTATTTAAACGAACTAAAAAAACCAGCCAAGTGCGAGTCGGACTCGCGCCGAAGGGTTCCGTACCGTTATCTAAAACGCTGTTCAAACGGCAAAACAATCATGTCTGTTGTATGGGAGCTCTCCTTTAATATTAATTTTATTTTTATTTAATTATTTATTTTTGAAGTGAATATATATTTAAAGCGTCTGCCTGTTGCCGTTATAAATATCGAGCAAAAATAAGCAATAAAATCACGTTTATTGTACATGGGAGCTACCTTAAATATTTATTTAATTATTTTTTTTTTTGTATTTTTGTTATAGCGGCAACAGAAATACATCATTTGTGAAAATTTTAACTGTCTAACTGTCACGGTTTATGAGATACAGCCTGGTGACGGAAAGACAGACAGACAGACGGACAGCGGAACGATATTAATAGGGTCTCCTTTTTTATCCTTTGGGTACGGACCCCTAAAAAGACGAATGTACCATGATTCATAGAGCTCAAGTAAAAGCTCTAGATAGGGCTCTCAGAGATATTAGAAGCTGTAATAAAATCATAGGGACACTGTTATGTTTGCTGGGGATTTTCGGCAAACTTTACCTACCTATAGTAAGAGGAACTAGAACACTCATTGTAAAGTCATGCCTTAAAAGTTCCCCATTGTGGAAGTTTGTTCATACCTTATCACACATATCTGTAACCTAAGTATGACGACCGGCATTTTTCCTTCTGCCTTTAAAAAGGCTATCGTAAAGCCCATCTTTAAGGGTGGAGACCGTCACTCTCTGAATGACCACCGCCCAATTTCGATGCTCTCCGCGTTGTCCAAGATCCTGGAGCGACTCATGAATAAGCGTCTTATGAGTTTTCTTAAGGAAAAAGGGCTCTTATCTCCCAATCAATTTGGCTTCAGACCTCAAAAGTCGACTGCTGGCGCTGTTCATGAACTCACTGACCATATAGTTAAAAATTTAGATAATCGTTTAAAATGTATAGGCATATTTATTGACCTCGCAAAGGCATTCGATACCGTCTCGGTCAAAATATTGTTACAAAAACTCGAAGATATCGGAATACGTGGCATTCAGCTTTCTCTATTTAGAAGTTATCTAAGTGATCGCTGCCAGTGTGTGGCAATTGAAGATCAAGTCAGTTCTTTCTTGTCAGTAGAATATGGTGTCCCGCAAGGGAGCATACTCGGTCCCACACTCTTCCTAGTGTACATCAATGACCTCTGCTCCCTCAAGATCCGTAACTGCAAAATTGTTTCATATGCAGATGATACAGCCTTGTTGTTTTCTGCTAAAACCTGGAAGCAAGCCTACGACCTTGCACAATCGGGGTTTGATATCATATGCAACTGGCTACGCTCTAACCTATTGACGCTTAATGTAACTAAAACGCGTTACCTCACTTTCTCCATATACACCCCTCCCATAGACAGCACTCTTTTCAAAATCACTGCCCACTCACATCCCCCCGACCAATCTGACTCCTGCTCCTGTGCTACTTTAACGTGCACCGATACTGTAAAATATCTCGGTATTATGATCGATAATAGACTTACCTTCCAGGCTCACATCAAAATTACCTCTGGCCGAGTCCGTAAACTCATGTATATCTTTGAAAAATTGCGGCACGTAGCCGAGCCTCACATAATAAAAATGGTTTACACAGCACTCGTCCAGTCAATACTGACATACTGCAACACGACCTGGGGTGGCGCCGCCAAAACTCACCTTATGGGATTGGAACGCGCTCAGAGGTCCCTTCTAAAAGTGTGTACGTTCAAACCTATGCTTTTCCCTACTTTTTCACTTTATCAATACTGTCAAGTATTAACTGTTCGTCAACTTTTCATCCTCAACACTGTTCTAAAACAACACTGTAAACAAAAATCCATTTCCACCGTTTCCCGTTCTACCCGGCGTCCACCCCCGATTATTGCTCAATCACTCAATACAGTTTTCTCCAACCGTTTCTACCCTTTTCTTGGCCCATTTCTGTATAATAAATTAAACCGTTTAATAACACTACACAATCTCACAAAATTTACCTGTAAAAATAGAATTACCACATACCTATTAAATCTTACCTACCCACAGACTGAAGAACTAATTCTACCCATTGTATAATTTCCTGAATCATATAGCTCCCTCTTTTATTAAATATTAAATACCTATCACCTAATGACATACACTAACACACCCACACCCTGTCACAACACACCACACTCACACACATATTTATTCTATAAGTATAATATGTATCACAATCTATATCTGTATATTTATAATATTCTTAGATATTTATAACTTTATCTCCTTTATACAAACTAATACTTTAATTTAAGCGAGCTCTTACAATTATAAGTCAATATGTGTTTTTTTTTTTCTTTTATTTTGTCTGCATTTTTGTTGTTATTATTAAGCTTTGATTTTACTTTGCACTTTTTAAATTTTACCTGTCCAATATCTAAAATAAGTAAATTTCATGTCACGACGCTCGCCTCCTAGTGGGGGGAGGCTGGTGTACTGAGATACAAGCCCTGCTTAGTTCAGACACCAGTCTCTCCCAATCTTATTATAATATAATAACCATGTGCCATGTACTCTTTTAATAGGCTTAAGATTGGAGAGAAAATAAAGATTTTTATTATTTATTTATTTATTTACCTTAAAACTATCTACGAATATGAGAGCACTGGGGGAGTTTTTATTTATTTATTAACAATTTTTTCTTTAAAGTTACTATTAATAGGAGACGGGAAAGTACCTCATTTAGAAAATAAAATTGAATGTGATCGCGATTAAGGTGACAGAGTGACTAGCATTGAGGATCTAATATCGAAAGTTTACCCATAGATGTAGTTGTAATAGAAAATAAAGATCATCAATGGATGTGTCAAAGGGCAATATTGGCGGCAAGAATCAGTAGTGTTGACGAAATTAACGACCTAATTTTAACTAAATTTCCAGGAAATATAATTACCTACACATCTATTGATAATGTAATGGATCAGGAAGACGCGCTCCATTACGCACAGGAATTTCTTAATACCTTAAACCCGATTGGCCTTCCCCCATATTACCTCAAGTTAAAAATAGGTGCCCCCAATAATTTTACATATAAATCTTAAACCACCAAATGTATGTAACGGGAACCGACTTCAAGTCAAGTTTCTCCGTTATAACGTGATCGTTGCAATAGTTTTGACTGGTCCAGCAATTGGTCAAACACTGCTTATATATCATTTTAAAAGAATTCAATTTCCAGTTAAGTTATCTTTTGTTGTAACAATTAATAAATCACAGGGGCAAACATTTAAACACGTAGGAATCAATTTACGTCAAGACTGCTTTTTTACACGGCCAACTATATGTCGCGTTGTGAAGATCGGGTTGCGTAGAAAATCAATATGTTCTTCTGCCACAAGAAAAGCACTTTAAAATATATTCCTTTAAAAACTAATTAATCATAATAACAAATTGCCGCGGACGAAGTCGCGGGCAACAGCTAGTGAGAGATAAATAGCTCGAAACTCGTATATACCTTATTCGTAAATTCGTCTTTAAATTGTAGTAAAAATCTTATTTGCTTATGGTCAAAGTGCCCGAAAATCAGTTGTTGGAAATATTTCGCTTTCTGACTTACATGGAAACATAATGTACTGTGTTTCTGAGATAACGCGTCGCAGCCAAACATCGCATACTTACTTAGCGCGGCTTTGATTTTAGCGTGGTCACCCGTGAGTCGCTATAAATCGAAAAACTATTATTTACATTAGGATTTAATAAAAAAAGATTTTTTTATGATTTTTTATCACTCTTTTAAACTTAAATGACTGGATTCTTACTTTTATTCATTGCGATCTCAAACGCGGCGTCGGGCAATCTTCGAAAAAAATATAACAAATGTTTTATTTGTTATTCACAACTAATAAATGATATATTTTATTCAAAGAAAGATTTGTTCAAAAATTCGTCGAATCGCATTATTTTATTTCTTATTCGATTATTTAATAAAAATCAAACAAGGAATTAGCAGAAAAAATGCCATCCAAGAAATTTCATTTCATTTTTGTGCAGTTTTCATTCTCAGATACATTAGTAATCTAACTTTCATGGAACGAATTTGATCTGATTAAGTTATCAGTGTATAAGTTATCTATCTCTAATTATGAAAAGTGGCTACTTTTGGTGGTAATTGTCAATTATTTTAGTGTCCACGTGTCCAAAACTGATAGCTATTCCTATAAACCTTTCCACAAAAAACAAACTAGTATCTCCAATATTTTCCCCTACGCGGCAATCTGTATCCGATCCCTAAGTGCTCTTTGTTTTTACAGTGATGGGCAAAAAAACTTGGGCTCTCATGCCGCGTACTTTAGCTGTTTCCTATCCGTTGCATCGTCAGCAGGCGCTGCAGCTGTACATATCAATTCTTCAATTCTTTATTTACATCCTTAATGTACATATAGGCCGTTTTACAATGGTACAGAAGCAAATAATACCCTTATGGGCGCTGCAATTGATGAGGGGCTGACTTGTATTTTTTTAATTATAAATATCAATCGTTTTACGAAATTATATACCTACTTGGTCTTGTGTTGATTCCCTGTTGAAAATATTGTAATTTGATTTTGCAGATTTGATATTGCGGTTTAGTTATATTATTGCCTATATGGCTGATAACGGCAGTATGAACGCAAGTGTCGTCAGTACTCTCGTTATCAGCAAATTAAGCATCTGCCGAGACCCGCCGGGCTCACTATTGTGCCATGGAGGTGACACAAGAGTCAGTTTGTCAGGACTTCTTCAATCTAATAGGCCTGGCTGACTTTATTCGTTATTTAAAAATTAGGAATAATTATGAATAAATTATACGTGAATAACTTTTTATTCCAATAATTATCTCGATGATAATTTGTTCGAACCCCAAGCCAAAAATTGTCTTTCTTTTCTGCAATTACAATAAAAATTATATGAATATCCGCCAGAAAGTTTTTTCATTTATTTTTGCTGTATGATTGATTTCCATGAATAAAATGACGGCTAAAGATTTGGAGTTCCCCTTATTACATTATATATCGAATGTGAAAGCATTCGATATATAATGTAATAAGGGGAATAATAATGCGTGTAATAATCTCATAATTACAGAGTTTCCAGAAACTCCGCGTGAAGCTTGATTAGTCTCATTTTATTACGATCACAAGGTCGCCCGATAATTTATATTTTGGCAGTTTTATTATACCTATATATACCTAAATTGGTTGAGATAAAATAATCGTTTCAAAATAAAAAAACAATCATAACTTAATTTTTTGGATAAGTAAAAATATTTATTTGTTTTTGTATAAGTAAGTAGACTTGCGGTCTGGACAACTACGAGTTTAGCATACGCAGTGGGGACCGCGCCCGGAGTTGCCTAGGTTGACTGAATGATAATATCGGAATACACCGGGCGACGGTGACCACTTTCCATCAGGTGGCTCATCTGCTCATTTGCCGTCAAATATACAAACTCGTAAAAAAAACCAAAATGAGCCCAACATTTAAGATGTTGCCGTCGATCTGTACTCATTTAGTAGGTATGGTAAAATCTTTCGTATGGAAAACTTTGAAACATGCTGCGTATTTGTTTGTACACGAAGTGAAAAGTTTATAACCACGTTATAACGATATTGTTGTTACCCGATCTTTGAAGATAAAACTTTCCATCTCAAAGGGATATTGAAGAAATTTTCTTTAGAAATAACAATCAGGTAAGCAAGAACAAACTTAGATAATAAATAATAAAATATATACGGACAAATCACACAGATTGAGCTAGCCCCAAAGTAAGTTCGATACTTGTGTTATGGGATACTAACTCAACGATACTATATTTTATAACAAATACATATATAGATACACATCCAAGACCCAAGCCAATCTGAAAAAGATCATTTTCCACCTTGACCTGGCCGGGGATCGAACCCGGTCACTCCGTGTCGCAGGCTGGCGTGTTGACCGCTGCGCCACGGAGCTAGTCACAAACAGAATAGATACAAACAAAATTATGAAAATTAAAGATTGCATAAACTTTCATGATCTCGTAATGCACTTCCTAGTCCTAACTTGGTGCGGTGGGTCACTTGTCTTAATATTTTGATATACTTACCCATATCTAACACAATATCTTCTTCTTTTTGTCTTCCTATGTCCCCCCGTTGGGGCAAAGGGCAGATACAAGTTGGCGCCATCTGGTTCTATCCGACGCAGCGTTTCTAGGGTTCCGTAGGGGTAAAACGGGACCCTATTAAGAAAAGAATTTTAAGATACAGACTGTTCCATTTTAGGATCACCTTCTTTGATTACTAAATTAGTGCTTGTAACTTCCACTACAGCCGACACATTGAAGCATATTATGTTTGTAAGAAATGTTTTGTTTGTTTTTCGTGTGTGTAAGTGGCCAACACTGGTGTCAGATTTTTTTAAACTGCCTAAAGGCATCTGACATAGCTTTTGAGAATTAAAGAAAAGACAAAAAATTATGGCAAAGAGCCTTCTTTCTCCGAAGTTTTCAATATAGTAACAAATGATATTATTGAAGTGTGGACTTCGGCATCATTACCAACTGTTACTACACAACGCGCAAAACAAATGTTAAAAGTAATTATGGTAAATACTTAAATACTTAACGCTAACCAAAATCTAAGCAAACTGAAACTTTGCAATGAAGTTACTAAAATGGAAACAAAAACGTGCCACAGAATTCATTGATATCTGTAGCTGCAAATGCACTGATCTATAATTGTCCTTGCGAAAAGACCTGTTAAATTAAGGCCTTTTCTATATGATCAGAGACATGAGAGAAAGTTAGCAATTGGTAGCCTGGATCTCACAGATGCGAAAAAACTTGAAAATAAATTTGCAAGGTCGCTGAATTCTCATCTAGCAATGACAGGGCAAGAGAAAACGTTTGAAGAGAAAACTACTTCAATTTCTACGCGTTTTGCAAGAAGCTACACTCCTGATCTCGTCAAACCTTAGCCAAGTACTTCGAAGACTCTTGATTATAAAGCGTCGATATTACCGCTTCTAAATCAGAGAAACAGGCTATCTCTGCCTACCTTAGCCACAGTTTGTGATTGTTATGGCACCTCTGATCGGTCGGCTGCAACCGTTGCTAGTGCAGTATTGCAAGACGTCAGTTTGATTACTTCGGAAGATGCAGAAAAAGTTATAGATCGAAGCAAAATTCGAAGAGCTAGAAAACTATAACGTATGAGATCCAAAGACAAGAGTATTATTCTGAAATAGTGGCTTCTACTTCGATGGCAGAAAGGACAAAACACTTGTGTTCCAAAAGCGAGGTAAACGATTACATAAAACAATTTCTATAAAAGAACACATTTCTTTAATAACGGAGCCAGGATTACTCTATCTAGGCCATCTAACTACGTTGTGTGGTACAGGAAAAGCTATAGCGGAATATCAGTGACTATGAATTGGAAGACCTGCTTGCATTAGACTCCCATATTACTAGTATGAGACTCCCATATTAGCAGTTGCCGGATTATCCTTGCCACACACAAGCGGTAGAGCGATGTGATTATAGTAGCTGGCGAAAAATAATTTTTAGCATACAAAAAAAAATTCGTGATTCGTGACGATATGCTCACGATTTTGCCACATTTTGTCTTTTAATTTCATGTTTCAATTTTCATGTTTTTCCTAAATAAAGATATTAATTTAAAAGTTGAGGGTTTTATTGTAACCTAAATGTATAATATAATAGAAATTTGGTTTTTGTAACATTCTGTACATGTTTAAAGATATACCTAATTTGATATTTTTTCCTAACTTTGAGCTAAGGTAGAGGGCTAAAAGATGTGTAAACAAATATTAACAAAAATATATTTACATATAACTAAGCCAAATGCAACATTCTGCAGCTATTCAAAATCGATACGATGACTTTTTTTTTCTCCATACATTGACGCTCCACCCTAATGTGAATGCGGTGTAATTTGGTGTTATAAATGCCCATGTTTATGAAAAATGTGTGGAATAACTAAAATAAAGTGCCATGGTGCGGCTGTAGTGAGATTTACTTAGCGGGCTGGCGTTTGCTCGCTTTACTGCATCGTATATGATCAAGCCAGTAGATTCGTGGGAATTGTCGCCAGGGGCTCCGTCGAAATCAGCGAAATGAATAACACCATCATTTCGTTGAAACGAGATACAAGCAAGAATAACTCAAAAATAACTAGACACTGGCTAAAATAAGCTTCTGAATGAGGTTTGTGGGCCAAATAGAAGAAAAGAAAAAAAGTATTGGTTGTCAGTTCAACGTCTATTTCGGTTTATATATCTTAAGCGAAATCAGCAATGTGTTTGGAAGTAACGACAAAAACGCTGGCTGTCAGCCAAAGACAATATATATTGTCTTTGCTGTCAGCTGTTGGCTGTTGGCTGTTGCACGCAACGAACAAGTCCTTGTTCTGAGCAAGCAACCGGCCCATAATTTCTAGATGAATCTCGGTGCCATATTTTTTATCAAGCTATTGATAAAAATACGCACCCCGAAATCATTTTTACTCCGTAAAGTAATTAAAAAGCTAACCTACTGGTCTTTATCGTCACTTACCATCAGGTGAGATGGAAGACAAGCGCCTATTTCAATATATACTATTATTATAAAGCTGAAGAGTTTGTTTGCTTGAACGTGCTAATCTCAGGAAATACTGGTTCAAATTAGAAAATTCGTTATGTGTTAGATAGTCCATTTGTTGAAGAAGGCTTTAGGCTATAAAACATTACGCTGCGACCAATTGGAGCGAATCAATAAAAAATGCTTTGATAACGGGGGAAAATATATACTACAAAAAAATATGAATTAATCATAATAACCGAAATTGCCGCGGAAGAAGTCGCGGGCAACAGCTAGTATATAATAAAAAAATAGTCATTTCGAAACGCTCGTAGTTTATCGATTTTGCAAATATAAAAAAATATGACGTCCTAAAAGAGATGGGTAAATGATATCCAAATTTAAATACAATTTAATTTCATTTCAAGAAATATATGCTCAATTGTTATGATATAGAACAACTTTCCCAAAGATGCTTAATGACTTTTCTTAATAACGAATAAATATTATCTTCAAACAAATTGAACAAAATGTTCATAATAATATGAAATGATCATTATTGCCGATTCCCGCGGTTAAATCCACAAATGGAATATCAAACATGATAGCTATATAATATCTAATTCATGAAGATCCAGTCAGCCCCCGCAAACAATAAGCGACCAACTCCTGATATTCGACGGCGCGCAATGTTCCCCGCAGCAATTCAATTGCTATATTCAGAAAATCACTCAGTTTTTTCGCTGGCTCAGCAAATTCCATTGATATTATGGATCCATTTCTCTTATTAGGATGTGATTTCGTTCTTATAGATAGAATTTATTTAAGGATAGACTTGCTTCTAATGTCAGGTTTTTTGAATGTTATGGAGATTGGATATGTATTATCTGTGATATTTTAGAAGCATTTATACAAGGTGAAATTTTGATCGTTCTGGATTCTTAAAGGGATGATTCAGACCGTTGATATAAACAACTTTTATATGGGACCAATGCTAGGAACTCAAAAAATTTTTCGGACGTTCCCATACAAATAGACCGGGCGGCTGATATTTTTTGTATGGACCTGCCCATTTTTTTTAGTTCTCAGCATTGGTCCCATAGGATAAGTTGTTCATATTGATGGGCTGAATCACCCCTTTAAGGGTCTAGAACGATTAAAATTTCATCGTGTATATACGGCGATTGCGAATTTATTGTTGTCATGAATCGATTTATAGGAGAACAACACGGGTTTTGAACTCGCGTCTTTTATAAGAATTGAACACAATATTTAATATCTTTCATATAAAAAACCGACTTCAAACAAACTACTGAGCCGATTGTGATGAAATTAAAATGGAAGTAACTATAAAGCATAACTTTCCAAACAAAAAAACAACGGGTTGCACTCCGAAAATGCCGGTAGAAGTGATAACTCCGCGCGGTAGAAAGAGGAGATATTACTTCCTCTCTTACGCCTAGGTCACGTGTCCGTCCGAATTTTCAGGTCCCGTGACAACGCCGCTAAAGTAGTTTTCATTTCAAAAAAAGTTTTTTTTAAAACATTTCATTAATGACGGACTTCTGAGGTGACAAACATTTAAAAAAACGCAACAGAATGGATAACCTCCTCCTTTTTTAAAGTCAGTTAAAAAATTAAATTTATACATAATTACAATTTCGGGGGGGAAATCTTTTTTTTAGTTTCTGAAAGTTAAGATTCGAACCACAAATTTTAATATAGCTAATATACTAATGACCCTGTGTCTACAGCGTTCTAGGTCCAGTGGTTAAGGCGTTTGCCGGGGTCGTGGGTTCGATTCCCACCGGAAGCATACTTTGTTTAGTTGTTTCCAGTTTGGTTAGGACATTGCAGGATTGAATGACCTGATTGTCTGATAATAAAGATAATTCCGTGCTGCGGAAGGCACGTTAAGCCTCGGCTGCCATCTGGTAGTCGTTAAAGGAACCACGTCAGAGGCCGAGAGGCGGTTCCGAAAAACTCTGACACTGTGTCACGGTGACACGGTGTGCATGGTCGATTGACCGTGACACCTACTCAAAATTTTAGTAATTTGACGTAAAAGGCATACTATATTCAGTAGTCGACACGACGAAGAAGACTAAAAATATTAAAATATGCTTTACCAATATGAAATTAAAATAACTTTCTCGCTGGTATATCTGTAACGTACCATCTAATGGGTCTTGCATCGTATTCCTATTCATCTTGGGAATCCATACGTCGTCATCTGTGTACGTTGCAATCGGAATCGGGAGCAGTTCCTAGGATTGCTGACAATACAATACGTTCTCGAAACCGAATGCATTTCTAATTTAGTTAGATTTAGACTCTCAGAATAAAAAGCTTATGTTTTTTGTACGTCACGTATATGGGTAGTATTGTTTGAATCACTCATGGATTTTTGTCAATACTTAATATTCAAATATTTTATTTATCATAAGATATTTTAAATATCATTTGGTGGACGTTAACTTAGATTACACATTATTATTTACAATATTATTATTGTTGACGTCAATAACTTACTTATGTTTACGCCGAAATCTAATCAGCTTCCTCTAGTAGCTCGGCGTATTTGGTAGGTTTAGGTGTACAGTACAACAGTCCCCATATACATACTACCTATGTATAAACAGTAAGCTTAAAAATAGGATGCAACTGTTTATTAATGCTCTTGACTATACCTCCGAATGTTACAGTTAATTGACTGATTCTAAAACTTCCCGAAATATTTTAATCTCGGAATTGGGGTTGCTTATAGTACTAAAATAATAAACAAAAAGAAATTGCCTCCAATACAAGAATTTCTGTAGGAATTATTTTTTACATTATTTCTTCGATTTTGTATTCGACTTAAGATTCTTATTCCGAAAAAAAGTATTGCCAAGGATTTCAGAATTAGCCTGTATGAATTCGATTTCATGCCGTATGCAGATGTAATCATTAGCATGAGCGATTAGGTACCCGGGCTGTACGTTGAGACATGTTCCTATGTCTTAATGAAAGTAATACACTGGTACTTCGGGCGCTTCCGCTCTAGTGCGTGCGAATGCTTACAAAGCTATTGCTTACAAATCTCAAAATTCACTAGTAGGCCTGACCAGTCGGCCTATTTGCGAACTTTTGACTACTACATAAAAACTTTACAAATAAATAAAATAAAAAACAACGGTGTACCTACAAAGTTTTGGTTGGGTTCTTGGCGGGAATTTCTACGGACTACGGACGGTTTTGTTTTGGACTATTTTGCAAATTGTTTCTAGTGGAGTTTATAATGTGAATGCGGTGTAATTCGGTGTTATAAATGCCCATGTTTATGAAAAATGTGTGAAATAACTAAAATAAAGTGCCATGGTGCGGCTGTAGTGAGATTTACTTAGCGGGCTGGCGTTTGCTCGCTTTACTGCATCGTATATGATCAAGCCAGTAGATTCGTGGGAATTGTCGCCAGTGGCTCCGTCGAAATCAGCGAAATGAATAACACCATCATTTCGTTGATACGAGATACAAGCAAGAATAACTCGAAAAATAACTAGACACTGGCTAAAATAAGCTTCTGAATGAAGTTTGTGTGCCAAATAGAAGAAAAGAAAAAAGTATTGGTTGTCAGTTCAACGTCTATTTCGGTTTATATATCTTATGCGAAATCAGCAATGTGTTTGGAAGTGACGACAAAAACGCTGGCTGACAGCCAATACAATATATGCACCCCGATAAAAAATACGCACCCCGAAATCATTTTTACTCCGTAAAAGTAATTAAAAAGCTAACCTACTGATGTCGATTATTCGAAAGCACTTTAAAAATTTAACAGTACCTATAGTCTGGTATACTAGCAATATCAAGTTGTAAATATATATATATTATATTTATATTTCGGATGCCATCTGGTAGTCGTTAAAGGAACCACGTCAGAGGCCGAGAGGCGGTTCCGAAGAACTCTGACACAAGGGTGTGCGTGGTCGATTGACCGTGGCATCTACAAGAAATGATGATAATCAAGTTATTTCCCAATTTATTATGCATCAATAGTTTTATAAACTTGCAAAATAATATAAATAGAAAAATAATATCTACGAAAAATGATGATCGGCAAAACTAAAACCTTTCAAAAAGAAGACGCACCTAAATGGAATCATCAAAATCAAATAGGTTATAAACATAAATTGTAGAAAGTAAGTAAAGTATTGCAAATAAAACAACAATCAATACAACCTTCATAAAAATTGGTTAAATTTTGTCTTTTAGTCCTATCCAGTAAGATGGAACCTTTTACAACTATTGAGTGGATTTGGTTCTCGGGTTTAAATCAACACAGCATAAGTGTTCCTGATTCCTATGAAAACATTAATCAACCATAGGTATTGTTTTAGGCCTTAAGTGGTAACACATTGAAAATCAAATCAGGTCATCCAAAACACTTTTTGCTTTCTATATAAGAATGTAGGGTTCCCAGCGACAAAAATATTTTTTTCTTGTTGTGTTGAAAAACTTATTGAATTAAATTTAATTTTATCGCATTCTAAATTCCTTAATGTTATATTATCTCATACATAGCCTCATAGCCTATTAAAGCGCAATATTACAAGTCAAAGCAATGTCAGATTTAGAGGTCTGGAAGCCCCGCAGCTACGAATAACCTCGGGGCAACAAAGGAGTGAAGGTGAAAAGATTTTTATGTTCTATAATTAATTATTAAATAAAATGGTAAATATTTTTTTAGTCGGATTTATAAATAAAAATAATTTATTATGAAACCACATAAATACTCTTTTATACTTTTGTTTGTACTGCAGTAAAGTAGTTAAATATTGCAGCAGGTAAAAGTAACGCGAAAAGAATATCAATTTACTAGTCTGAATTTGGTTTTTTCCCAAGTCTATTGCGGGGTTTTTTTCCCAAGAATTTCGTGGAGGCTCCGGGCTGTAGCCTCGGTTGCCCTCCCCTAAATGCGGCCCTGATTCAAAGTAAGGTTCCTAATTAGGTAGGTATTTATTTCAAAAAAGGTAAGAAAATAATCTTACCTTAAAATTATGTATTAAATTTTTCAACGTTTCCTGTCTGCCCTCAACATTATAAGCAATCAAAAATACCTCCAACATTATTTTATACAATTAAACCAACAAAAATTGACTCCTCCTCAGCTCGACCTCTGTAGCTTAGTGGAATCGCAGGGATTCGATCCCCGGTCAGACACAAGTTTACAACTGATAGTGGGTAGTCCCACTGTCAGTTGTAAACTTGTGTCGTGGTAGGTCGCTTTATCTTTGTGATTTCTCCCTATATATTTTATTTTTATCTCAGCGTTTTCCCGGCTTGTTTGTGTGTTTATTAGTTATGTGTGTAAGTGGCCAATCTTCTTTTATCGAGTCATGAAATGGTTACATACACTTTTAGTCGTGGTAGAGCCACGCTACTGGCAAAATGAATTGCTAGTAGCACGGCTCGTCCGGAAAGTACCACACTCTCACAGAAAATCGATGTCTGAGTAGAAGCTTTACCGCTTCTATGCTTCGTTCGGGGAGTGAGGGATCTGGAGGCCCATCCTTCCCCCTCCCCTCCCCATTTCCTTCCCCCAACTCCTTGAAAGACCGACACCGCACCTGTCACACCCTGATGTTGCAGTTGTCCATGGGCAGCGGTGATTACTTACCATCAGATGACCCACTTGCTCGTACAAATTAAATTACGTACTAAATGAGTGGCCAATACTAGTGAGTGACAGATCTTCCCAATTGCAATCTAAGCTGTCGTGCGGAGGCTCGGGGTTTCGCAATCGTGACAGTATTCATGATGACTTGGGGATTATACGGTCATCCCGCTTGGGTAACTCCGGAACTGGAATACCTTTGAAAAAAAGTACAAGTATTTGCTCACGTTGCGAATCAAACTCATTATCTCATGTACCAGATAGGTGTGTTACTTAAAAATAGACACGACATATGCCTAAGTAGGTATATATAATATGTAAAAAAACCCTGTACGATCCTTGAAACGGATTCAGCCTGTCGATATGAACAACTTTTCCTAAGTGACCAATGCTGGGAACTCAAAATTTTTTTTCGACGTTCCCATAAACATTGACCGGGTGGCCGAACCACGTTTTATCCCATAGGAAAAGTTGTTCATATCGACGGGCTGAATCACCATCTACAAGTATCAGCCAGGGTTTTATTTACATATTGTATATAATGTAGTTGTTAATTCAACATCCACGAAGATTGGCTATTTCTGACATATTGGGCAAAAAATATGAATTCGGCAACAAACGATTTCATGGTAGATGTGTACAAAATAAACGATCACATTACGGTCAGATAAAGCCCAGTGTGTGGGTGCCGTCATTCAGGAATGGCCCATAATATTATGTTATTGCCGATTGAATAGATTGTGGCCGCGGGTGCGGTAAGGGCGTTATATTTTACCGGTATCCCGACAGGAATCATATTTACTTCTAAATAAGTATCTTGTATGATAAGTAGTGGCTCTTTATTTTTGTCCCCTTATATTCTTTCTCGTCCTCCTCATCCGAGCTCGTTTCCGTGTGTTTATTACTGCATGAATTAAACTAATAATAGTAATTTATAGTTTAATTCATGCTGTAACCCAATTTTACAAATTATATGTCCTCCTCTCCTTTTGAGCCTCTTGTTCACCGGATTAGTTTGTAAGAATCGAAGATGCACAGGCACAATGCAACAGGCATCTTCAATTCTACTTTTAACGATTGCGAAAGTGTGCCGATAATTGAAATAATCTTTCATATTAAAAAAAAACTGGCCAAGTGCGAATCAGACTCGTTCACGAAGGGTTCCGTACTATTACGTGTGAGTTTAAAATTATTAAAAATATTTGAATTATATCATGTAACAAAAAACCTTTATCTGTGCTATAAGACGTTGCTTCGTACCAAATTTCAAGATTCCGAGTTTACGGGAAGTACCCTGTAGGTTTTGATTCCCTTGTCAAAAATTTGCGGCATAAATGGATATATCTTTTGATTGCCTTGGCTTAGAAGTTAGATTTTATCACAACTCCAAGGGACAATATACCTGAGTATTTGATATGAATTTCAGCTTGATACCTCCACGCGTTCCTGATAAAAAGGGTTTTGACAAACAGACAGACGAATAACAGGTTGATCCTATAAGGTTACCGTTTTTTCCCTTTGAGGTACGTAACCCTAAAAACATATAACCGAATTGATAACCTCTTCCTTTTTTTAAGTCGGTTAAAAATATGACACATTGTCACAATATGAAAAATATGTCACAATATGAGATTGGATTTAGGTAGGCATTTTTCAATCAGGAACTACATGATTATAAACAAGATAAATTCAATTTCACACCAGGACCGCACATCCACCCGCAGACAAACACCGGAGTATTCGTATTTAGTGTGTTATTAAAATTTTACGTTGCTTTTATTAACAATATCTTAGCTTTATCTTTCACGTTTTTGCTAGAGGTATTTCTTAGAGGCCTTGTTCAAAGAGGGTAAGTGGTGAGTGCAGCTCCGAAGCAGCATTGCGTTGCGGCAAGGTATTGCACTTTCATTTGTACGGTCTATTGTGACCTTTGCACTGTAGAGTATGGTTTAAGACGAAGGTGATAAACGCACTCAAATTTCAGATTTTTGAAGTGAAAACTTGATTAGCGGCGTTGTGCACTTTTTGTGATGGGTAAAATATGTTAAACTCGCGTCAGGACAAGTGACCTGATCGAAAATTCGTAAGACGGACACGTGGCCTAAGACCGAGCAGGAGTTTTCACTTCTGCCGGAACTCCCGGAGTGCAACCCGTTGTTTTTTTTAACTATATCTGTACCTCTGTGTACTGTTGAGTAGCAATAAGTTTAGTACATTGCTAATATTCTCAAACATAGGTACTACACATTTAAAAGGCATATTGCATACATTTTCTCTTCGTGTTTTGTCAAATATGACATTTATTCACTAAATATAAGGTCCAATTTCCTTTGTTTCATATAAAATGCTCTCAGACGCGTGCCGGTCAATGTATTATATCCTTTTCACTGCCTGTGAAATAGAAATAGTTTTGCTAGCCAAAAATATTCGTTTATTGTTTCTTTGAAAAATAAGTGAAATCAAGATAAGTAGGTTCTATGAAACTTGAGACTTGAAATACATATTTGGCTTGTAGAAATCACTGGCTGAATAAATTTTGCTTTATAAAGACTCAATTACCCAATTTTCTTTATTAGTTTACTTCAACTCCGAAATAGAGATATCGCCTGTCCCATTTAAATTAAAGTAACAAGCCTGATAGCACAGTTAATACTATTTTTTTTTATATTATAGGATGGCAAACGGGCAAGCGGGTCACCTGATGGTAAGTGACCACCGCTGCCCATGGACAACTGCAACACCAGGGTGTGACAGGTGCGTTGTCTGCCTTTCAAGGAGTTGGGGGACGGAAATGGGGAGGGGAGGGGGAAGGATGGGCCTCCGGCTCTCTCACTCACCGATCGAAGCATAGAAGCGATAAAGCTTCTACTCAGACGTCGATTTTCTGTTAGAGTGTGGTACTTCCCAGGACGATCCGGCTCATTCATGCTACTAGCAATTCATTTTCCCGGTAACGTGACTCTACCAAGACTACTAGCGAGTGATAGTATTTGACGACCACTAGGTCATCATGCTCGGCTGCCACACCGGAGATCCCTGGTTCGATCCCCGGTTAGATCAAGATGGAAAATAATCTTTTTCGGATTGGTCGTCTTGGATGTTTATCTATACAGCGTGCTTTTTAAGTACCTAGCAACATTTCAATGTTGGAATCAGAATCCCTAATAGAATATACATCCCAAGAATACATCTGCAAGAAAAACTTAGACTCGATAGAAATTTTACCAGCTGATCTGTGAATTAGTATGGGACAATTTTGTTTTCATCATTTTTACTTTTTTTTCCTACAGGTCTATATTCTATTAGGGATTCCGATTCCAACACTAAATACTGCCAGGTAATTAAGCATCAACCTGTATGTATTCGTTATAAAATATAGTATCGTTGAGTTAGTATCACATCATAACACATGTCTCGAAATTACCATGGGGCTGCCTCAATCTGTGTAATATCACTATATTTATACATAGTGTCAATATATATAAAAAAAGTGATCCAATGATTGAAAATATTGTCTCTTAATAGGGGAAATGCAAGTACTGTAGATAATACTTCTTAATATGTTTAACATCAGATACCTTCAAAACCCTTGGCAACTCAGAGAGAATGTGTAAATTATAAAAGTAAAATGTTCAAAGAAATTCTGCTCCTAAATATATTTATATATAGTATACAGTTTATGTCGCGTGTAGGTACCAACTTGATTCAATGACCTGTCGACAGTCACGGAGAAGTATCAAAGGAGCAATAAAAGAAATGCAACTATGTTTTTAATGGCCCACGCATCACTATGGCTCGTGGCTTCTTCAAGATCAAGTAAAACACGATGTTACTACTTTTGCTAAGGTTCGACTTTTCGTTGCATGCTTTATAATATATGTCTGTGAGGCTAAAAGCCTCACAAACACATATTATAAAGCATGCAATTATTGCATAATATTAATTTGTACGAGCAAGTGGGTCATCTGATGGTAAGTAATCACCGCTGCCCATGGACAACTGCAACATCAGGGTGTGACAGGTGCGGTGTCGGTCTTTCAAGGAGTTGGGGGAAGGAAATGGGGAGGGGAGGGGGAAGGATTGGCCTCCAGATCCCTCACTCCCCGAACGAAGCATAGAAGCGGTAAAGCTTCTACTCAGACATCGATTTTCTGTGAGAGTGTGGTACTTTCCGGACGAGCCGTGCTACTAGCAATTCATTTTGCCAGTAGCGTGGCTCTACCACGACTAAAAGTGTATGTAACCATTTCATGACTCGATAAAAGAAGATTGGCCACTTACACACATAACTAATAAACACACAAACAGTATCAAAGGAGCAATAAAAGAAATGCAACTATGTTTTTAATGGCCCACGCATCACTATGGCTCGTGGCTTCTTCAAGATCAAGTAAAACACGATGTTACTACTTTTGCTAAGGTTCGACTTTTCGTTGCATGCTTTATAATATATGTCTGTGAGGCTAAAAGCCTCACAAACACATATTATAAAGCGTTTGTAATATGTGTTTGTGAGGCTAAAAGCCTCACAAACACATATTATAAAGCGTGCAACAGGTTTAATCAGGTACCTCTTAAAACTGATGAATCGTATACAGGGTACATCATTTAATCAGGTATCGCTTAAAACTGATGAATCGTACACAGGGTGTAACGAAACGGCTTAATAATATTTAGGGGTAGGTACCATTAGTCTATGATATATACCAAATTTCCCAAAATAGCATACATCAAAATTAAAAAAAAAAAAAACAATGTCTTGCCAGAGATTCGATTCGAAGTCGATTTTTTATCGCTCCTGTTGCAAGGTCTTTAATATCATGGCCGATTTGTTGCGTACTGTATTATAAACATAAGCAAATTTTATAATAACACCATGTGTAATTTAGAGTAGGGCCAGACTCACTTTAGAAATGACTAGTATTTACCAGTTTGACCTTCTTAAATGTATGATAGAACAGTAGGAGAACATCGGAATATTATTATCTAGTCAGAGGCATAACCAATTAACGCTTGTATAACTTATCAAATTGATTTTAAATATTACCAATAAGACTTGGGATCGTATGGAACTAAAATACTGGTGTACAAAAAATCGCTTCATCTTGTGGCCTGCTGATGTACTAGGCGGGCGTTCCGCACATGACTTAGTTTTAATCTAAGTCCATCTATTCTCTATCCTGTATTATGTAACGCTTTGAAAATGAATATTAAAATACAGATTCTATTTTATTTGTGTAAAAAAATTAGCAGGGTATTAAAGTATACAAGTTACTGCGAAAAATTCCAAAATTCACTTCATCATTGTCATCATATCAGCCGCAAGAAGTCAACTACTTGACATAGGCCTCCCTCAAGGATTTCCAATATGAACGGTTGGAAGCGGCCTGCATCCAGCGTCTTCCTGCGACCATTGACGCTGCGCTAGCCAATACGTGGTCGCCATTCGAGAACCTTTCTGCTCCATCGGCCATTGGTTCTGCGCGCTAGTTGCCCCGCCCACTGCCACTTCAAATAACTTATCCGCTAAGCTATGCTGGCCAAAATACACTTAATGCATATAATCAAAGTCTATATGAAAGTTTTGGATATATGCACCCAAAATAATTTGGAATTAAAAACACATATGTGCCGTCAGATCAACACAAAAGTATTTATTCATAACATAGAATTAAAAAAAAAATGCGCTTCATACTTCTATGATTCATACATACATATTATAACGTCTCTATCCATTATTTATCTATCCATTATATTTTGACAGCTCCGTGGCGCAGTGGTTAACACGCCAGCCTGCGACACGGAGTGCCCGGGTTCGATCCCCGGCCAGGTCAAGATGGAAAATGATCTTTTTCAGATTGGCCTGGGTCTTGGATGTTTATCTATATATGTATTTGTTATAAAATATAGTATCGTTGAGTTAGTATCCCATAACACAAGTCTCGAACTTACCTTGGGGCTAGCTCAATCTGTGTGATTTGTCCGTATATATTTATTTATTTATTTAATATCCATTACGGGGTAAACAGAGCCTGTGGCAACAAGACATAAGGCCATACGTTTAGCATGTTAGTGGGTAATGTATAGGTGAAAAACGCAATCATAATTATAATCATCATCAGGTCTTTTTAGTTTCCACTGCAAAAGCATGACCCTCTCTGTACTACCGGAGCCTTACTTGGCCAGAGCAGACAGAGGATTTGGCCTACTCTCGGGCCAGACGGGTTGGAGAGTTCTCATTGATGTTTATGAGCTTTGTTTAGCTCGTATTTCCTCATAATCAAAATTCTATGTCCTCCTTATCAAAATTATAACTCCGTACATTTTCACCCTTACAAAGATTTATGTACCATTCCATACTTAACCGGCGAGCATGTACAGTCAGCAAACGAGATACCTGACCCCGCCATCTACCTATATATTGAATTATCTCTTAAACTACAAGTAATAATAAAATGAAAATATATATTCAGAAAGATTTTAATTAAGACTTTCTGAATACACATTTTCATGTTAGCCGTGTGGTATCCGGCAGAGTAGAATAGGACCACTCCAAATCTTCCCGTGGATGTCGTAAAAGGCGACTTAGGAAATACAAGCTAAACAAAGCTTATAAACATCTGTGAGACCTCTCCAACCCGTCTGGCCAGCGTGGAGAGTGTAGGCCAAGTCCTCTGGCTGCTCTGGCCAAGTACGGCCCTAGTAGTACAGAAAGGGTCGTGCTCCTGTAGTGGAGACTGAAAAGGACCTGATGATGATTAAGAGAAAATTCAAGATATAGGTAGATTATGGGGTCAGGTATCTCGTTGGCTGACTGTACGAAAAGAATGATGGATGTAGTTGAAGTGAAAGAGGATTGTACGAGTAAGGTTGTTAATCCTAACAAGTGGTCCATTCATCCATGGCCCATGCCTACCATTATTGGAAACAGGCGTATGTATGTACGCAGTGCATACCTATTAAATTCACGATACCTATTGTTATTACCTTTCCAGCTCTATGTAAGTAAATTTGACGACCTGTGGCTTAGTGGTCATCCTGCTAGGGTGCCACACCGGAGTTAGCGGATTCGACCCCCGGTCAGGTCAAGATGATAAATGATATCTTTTAGATTGGCCTGGGTCTTGGTTGTTGATCTGTATACATAATTTTGTAATAAATCAATTTGTAACAAAATATAGTATCCCATAAAACAAGTCCAAGACCCAGTTCAGTCTGAAACCATTGCGCGTATTTACCATTGCGCCACGGAGCTCGCCAATCTGTGTGATGTCCATATATGTTTATTTATTTATTTAAATTGTTTGTCTTCTTGCCCCAGAAAACAACTGACCCGCGTAACTCAGTGGGCGCTGTAAGGACTACAGATTATCTTAATGATAACGCTCGCAGCCAGTCATTACGTTGATCACATCTTTTCAGACAGAGCCATGAAAATTATGCCCCGGCTATTGAAGGCGCCAAAACAGCAAAGTTATTGTCCTTGTATTCCATTAGAATCCTTGCGAATCCATACTATAATATTATAAACGCGGAATATTGTGAGTATGTATGGATGTTTGTAACTCAATCACGCCAAAACGGCTAAACGGATTTTGACGAAATTTTGCACACAGATAGGATATTCACTGAATTAACACAAAGGCTACCTTTCATCACGGAAAATAGTACTGTTCCCGCGGTATCGACATTACCGTAAGCGGAGCTATGAACTCGAATATAAGTTTGTTTGTTTTTTCGTTACTCCAAATACTGCCTCATCCAAATACTGAACCGATCTAAATTGAATAACTAAGACGGTTTCCTTACATTATTATTACACCTTTACAGTTTTCATGTTTGCAGATAGACTAAGTTGACCTATGTCTGATTTTTAGGATTCCGTAGCCGTAATATGAGGATTTTACTCCTTTTTTAAAACGATTTCGTACAAAAAACACATGATCATGTATTCAAATTATTTATTTCATTTTGAATAGGCTTACTCCTGACCTTAAATTCAAGTGAAAGACGTATAAGAGTACGCCGACTCGGTTAGCTCATTGTACATAAGTGTGGTTTTATAATATTATACCAGAAATAGTGAAAATATGAAACATAATGTACGAAAGTCGCTTGTGGCAGTCCTCAAGTCTGAATACGAGTGCCTACATCAAGCGGCGAAAAGTTGCAGCGGGTATTGTATAGTTTTAAAGCAACTCATGCTGCTAATACGACACGCTGGTTACGCCGCAATGAGACCTGGCCAGTAGGGCTGCCTGCATTTAGCTAAGCAAGTTTGTTTAATAATTAAATACAAAAAGACAAAATACTTACTACTTAAACTTCGAAAGACAACCTAACTAAACAAGCCTTATTCATTCATTCATTTCGAGTGGGTGCCACGGTCAATCGACCATGCACACGCTGGTGTCAGAGTTATTCGGGACCGCCTCTCGGCCTCTGACGTGGTTCCTTTAACGACTTCCAGATGGCAGCCGGGACCAACGGCTTAACGTGCCTTCCGAAGCACGGAATCATCTTTATTATCAGACAATCAGGTGATTCAAGCCTGCAATGTTCTAACGAAACTGAAACCAACTAAACAAGTATGCTTCCCGTTAGAATCCAACCCACGACCCCCGGGTCTACAGGCAAAGGCCTTAACCACTGGACCACGGAGGTAGTAAAAAAAAGCCTTATTTACTTATAAGTTGCATATCGGAAAAAGGCTTTCAAAAGATACAAAAGCCTTCCATTTGCTTTGGGTCATATCATTCTTTGTGAAGCAAAGGCAAACTTAAAGCTAAGTCGAGTGATGGTTTGCTAACCCATGTCTTCCAGATGCTTCTTACCCTTAGGCAATATTTGGTTTTGCAGAAAATCGACTAAAATAATATAATTATCAGTGGAAATAAAGAATTTAAAATGTTTAATGTTAATATTTGCTAACATACCTACTGGTATGGGAGAACAGAAAAAACGTAGAATGTGCCAGTAGCTTCTCTTCCCATGTAGCCCGTAGAAGCCGGTCAAAGGAATGGGCGAAATCTAAAGAATCATGACAATGGGCGATGCGGCTGGCCCATCAATATTTTGATTCCGTTTTCCACCTTTAAGCCCACCAACACGCTAAACGTGGCCTTTCGGTCTTATGACCTAAGGGTCTGTCTACCCCGTAAGGGATAAAGATGTGATAATATGTATGTTTAATGTTAGGCTATTAAATTTATTAAAGGCACACATGTATTAAAGAAATTTATCCGCTTACAATATCAAAGGATAAATCTTACGTTAAAATTAACTGTATACGAATAAAATAAAGAATGTGGTATTTTTTCTATTCATATTATATTTTATTATATTTATACTATAAGTTTTTATTTTTTAGGATTATAATATTGGGAAAAACAGAAAAAAAATATTGGAGTTCAGTCTGGAGTTATTTTGCAGTGGCAACCCTAATGGACGCTGAGCAGGAACTATTTCATCTGTTGCTTTTTTGGAGCGGTAAATTTCGCTGGTAGCGGAAAAAAGGAGCTCAGCGAAAATGGAAAGACACGGTTATTTCCGCCGCGGAGCTAGTCTAGCGTCCTGCCAGCTCTCGACGACGGAGATTTCCATAGCGTATTTAATGTGAGACCAAATTAGGGTTCTAAATTACTAACACGCAACGCAACAAACTACTTACTTATCCCATAACTACTTAGGGTAGCACTTGTCCCAACTCTGTCAAAATAAATGTGATCCTCTTAAACTAAAAACTGTATCAATATTTTTCCCAAATAATAATGCAGTGACTGTAATATTTTACCGTAATTGTCTGGATTTTGATGAGCAGCGTTAAACGACACCTTGGGTATCGCTTTGCTTGGGGTGTGATTATGAATGAGATATAACGAAATACCATAAAATATAGTCTAGTAGAAATTGAAAACACAAGTTTTAAGTGCTGTGCTAATGTTATACTTAGCTAACAATACATATTTGTTTACGATAATAAATTCATTTTGCGTTGTATTATTGTATCCGGCACAAAATACTAAGGATTCTATATAAAAAATAGATATACAGCGCATAAATTAACCATCGATCATCAGTTTTTGAAAAAAGATTGTACTTAATAGGAGTTCAGGAGAAAAGCTCGTCCCAAAGAATATCTTAACACTCATCTCACCTCACCCCTACTCCATGTTGTAAAACCTCGCCAGAAGTGATATTGATATCAATTAAATCGGCAACGCTCTTATCACACCCCGGTTGTTGCAGTTTTCCATATGGGCAGCGGTTATCACTTACCATCATTTACCATCAGGTTGGCCCACCTGCTTGTTTGTCGTCTGCACACTTGTTTGTTGAGAAAGGGAAGACCGGTGTTTTTATTTTTCAGAAATGATACTACTTGTTTTAGACCCTGTTTTCGAGCAACTGTTCTTTCGTTTGAAAAACAACTAGGTTTTAAGTGTATAATACATGATCGGCACGTAGGTACGAGTATGTTCTATAAATGCCTTCAGCCTTCAGACTGATCCCTACGATTGAAAAAGGCAATCTGCGGTGGGTCACTCGACCGACCGCATTTTTTCACGTCGTGGGAGGATTACTTGAACTTTTTAATATAATATATGAGAGTAAAAGAACCCTAGTTCAATTTCAATAACATTCTCGCTAAAATTAAAAGATCTAACTATACTAGTATTTTATTGTATCTTCTTTATTTAAGTTAAAACACACACTATCAAAAAACATAACTCATATTTTATACATATATGTAGGGTCCATTTAAATTAAGTAGCAAATATTTAACGGGCTAGCACCCATAGCTCAAAGAAAATCTTTTAGCAGAACCACATTTAAAATATCGAGACTTATTTTCAACCTATCTTGAACATTAAAAAACGGACGAAAAAACACCCTGCGTACAAAAAAACTATTTCTTGGCATACAACTTTTTACTATGTTACTAAGTCATTGACGTCGACAGTCAAAACAGCTGATTCCTCGATTTTCAATAAAAGAAATAATTATTTTGTATGAAATGATTAAAAAAAAAAGTAGCGTGTCGATTTCTTAAAATTTGCTACTAAAGCATTTACTAGATTATCAGAGTCTAATCTATATAAATAAATATAATACTAAACATATTATATAATAAATATATAAATAAAGATAATACTAGATTAGCAGAGTCCTCTAATATCAGTACTTAGTTCGATGATTTAGTCTCTTATTCTCTTCAGTCCGATGATGCTGATCAATACTGATATTGATCTGTATTGATCAGCAGACTACTGATACTAGAGGAGCGGAGTGGCGTGTTAACCAATTCACGTAAGCCCTCGCTAACTATTTTTTTTTTTATTTTTTTTTTCTTTATTGATAATTATATTATATCAAACTAATATTACATCAAACTAGTAATTCTGAAAAAATCTCTAAAGATTTATCAGGATATACTAACTACACAAATATCAATTAAAAATCTGTAAGAAGTACATGCGATGTCTAAAGAAATGTCAGCGAAATGTAAGCCTTCAGCATACAAAGCTTGTGGCCTTGCAATTGTTCCACCCCCTAGGGATGTCATCGCTACTAAATCGATAAAGTCGTATTAATTTTATTTATTAGTCTTTTATGAAAGCTTTCTGAATATTGTTTATTGTTAAATTAATTAGTTTAGTGTTTCAGTTATTTATTCATCATCATCAGGTTTTTTTTAGTCTCCACTGCAGAAGCATGACCCCGGAGCCATACTTGGCCAGAGCAGACAGAGGATTTGGCCTACACTCTCCTCGCTGGCCAGACGGGTTGGAGCGGTCTCATTGATGTTTATGAGCTTTGTTTAGCTTGTATTTCCTAAGTCGCCTCGTATAACCTCCATGGGAAGACTATACGAGGTCCAGCGGTCCTATTCTACTCTGCCGGTATAGCCTGTGTATATCCATATGGTACCTCTTACCTTTCATTGAAACTAGCGGCGTGATCCGGATTTGCATGGGTAGATATAGCTATTTAATCTATTCAATTTTAATGATGAAAGAATTTTTCAAATCAGTCTAGTAGTTTTGGAACTTATTCAATGCAAAAAAAAACAAATATTTCCTCTTTATAATAAGTGTAGGTGTAGTGGTTTAGTGTAGAAAAGTAGTAGGTTAGTGTAGAAAATCAAAGAGTATTACTACCTTAGTCCTGCCGTTGGAATAATAAAAAAATATTTTTAAACTTGCTTAATCTAGCGACTTCGTCTGCGTAATTTATCTTAAATATTTATCTACAATTCTAGAGGTATCTAAGAGGTTGTTATAATTTGTATTGTTGAGTAGTATTTGTTATAAAATAAAGTATCGTTGTGCAAGTATCCCTTATCACAAGTTTCATACTTACTTTGGGGCTAGTTCAATCTGTGTGATTTGTCCGTATATATTTATTTACAGCCATCTAATTAAAAAATTAAAATGCTGCAAACTTTTAACAAGATATAGTAGTTTTTGTGTGGAAGATGATATAGACAAACATCCACAAATTTTCACATGATGGTATGTAATAAACACAAAAACCGCCCTTTCAGTACGGAACCCTCAAGAAGAACAAAATATTAACTGCTATTTCAAAGCAAAAATAGAGAGCATATACAATAACCTATTTTAATTAAAAAAATCGAATTCGTCGTAAAGGCATTGTATAAAAAAAATACGTGTCTGATTTCAAGGCTCTTCAGATGCTCTTATAGAGGTAAATTCGAGCAAAAGACGAAACAAGAAGTAATAATTTATTAAAAGTAGCTCATCATCATGATGATGATGATGACAAGTAGCTTATAATTATGTTGGACTCACCAAATCAACTAGAATCCAAACCATTAAGACATTAATTTTAAATCTTCCTACATAAATACTCATTTGATTATAGTTCCAACATTAATTATCATCATAATTTCAGCTGTAAGAAGTCCGCTGCTGGACAAAAGCCTCTCCCAAGGTTTTTTGTTATGCCATACTCACGATTGGCAGGCATCGCGTTTGCGAGCGCGGTTTCTTTGACTTCTTGTATTTCCAAACGCCGATACCTATCAGAAGCATTTTAAGCTGAAGAATTTGTTGGATATGGGAACGGAAAGAAGATATTACTACTCACTCAGACGAATAGAGGAGCAAATAACAGCTCGGAAGGCTGTAACCTACAACTACCGATCATGCTTTTGAGGATCAATATAAATTATATTTTTTTTAAATTCAATTTTTCACAATGTTAAGATAGCTTATATATATAGAAAGAATAAACATACATTTATAGCCCGTCGTTTTTAATTTCGCGTTCAAGGGCGCGTAAAACTTTGGCAGCATTGCCTTGTCGATCGCAATGGCCATCCTTATCACCAGAATATGCATTGCCAGTTGGTGCCATTGCCAGATAATGCAACGTGGCTAGTTTTTAAATTTCCTAGCCATCTGGGCTTTACGGATGGAGAGTGGCAAAGTATTCCAAGTCTGGAGTGACTCAGCTTTGCCTAGAAATAAATTCCCCACGGTTAAGACCCAGCTATACCGATTTTCGCCCTTTATCCATCCACATCGGAGCCATTCTCGGGATCTTACAAGGACTGCTCAGTACTCGGTATAAGATAATATCAATTTTCAACAATGTAAATTTACATAAAAGCCCACGAATTCCACATGCAGAATAAGAACTAAATTACGCGAAACCTTAACGTAAAATGATTGCTTATATTTATGATCCCCGCATTTTATCTTCATGTTACTTCGCATTGTTATAATGGATAAATTGATAAAAATATGAAATTGTACCTTACTCGAGTGGATTTATTGGATGTCTGAGATTCGGAAACATTCTTATTTGAACCTTCTGTTTCAAAGATTTACATAAAAGATGAAACAATTATAAAATAAACAGACAAAACTTATATTATAAGTGTTATTTTGCATTCACAATGATGCTGTTATATTAAGAAATAAAATATGGTGAAAGAATTTCACGAGGGCGGGGTTTGAACAGCGACTTAGGTCTATGTACGACCTATGTTCTGTTTCACGTTACGTCCTAATTGAACTACCGCGCTTCAAACGTCGGCGTCGAAAATCTACACCATATCCCATTCTCCTCAGACGTATTAAGGCTTGAGTCACCTAACTATCCGACTTTCACTTGTAAAAGTCGATAGACCTAAGGTAGCTTGAAAACTCCGCCCGCGGGAATTTTTTTACATAACTTGGGTGGTAAATATACAGAGGAAATAAGTATATATTCATTTGAGAACTGAAAAAAAAATTAATCAGATTTCTTAGGCAGTTCATGGTTTATGGTATGTACTTGCTAGCATGTCTGTCATAAATAGTCATACTTGTCATCTCTTATCATGCATGCTCAATATGTCATATGTAAAATTAAGAGTTTTCTTTAATATCTAATATTGTATTATTTCGGTGAATTTTTAACCTTTATGCATGTGATGTTTTATGACTGTTTCAGTAAGTAGATCAAGTTCAATTATAATTAAGTAGACAATAATCCAAGAGGTCTTCAAGATTAACTTGCGACTAACTTTACTTGTAAGTAAATAAAATATTTACTTGCGTGCCATAAAGTCGAAATTCGAAAGTTGATCAAAGGCAGCTTTCGGAATTAAACATATACATTTTAAAAATGGGCGCTTATTTGGTTAATAGGTTTTTTAAATCGTGGATTGGGTATCTAGTTTCTTTATACCTGATCAAAGAATGAAATATTTTTCATCGATATCTAGCCACACATCACTACCATCATGTAGACATCCAAACACTGTACTTCGTATATGAGTGTGGGTTCAAGCCCGCTTGTTCCACACAGAATAGCTACGTAGAATAGAGCCTGCACACGTGGCTGAAAACTAACAGCCGCCACGTGCCAACACCGTCTCAAATTGCAGTTTTTAATACGTGTGTAGACTTTCTGCGGCGAACATTCTGAGCACAATATAAAGTTCCAAAAGTAAAACCCAACTACTGCTTAGTTTACCGGTACATTTTGTAATTTCACTGGTCATTGATAAAATAATACGTTACATACATACAAATTATCACGTCTTTTTCCCTTACGGGGTGGAACAGGGCTTAGGTTTATGAGACCTAAAAGCGTGACTTTTAGGTTTTATAAACTTAAGCTCTGTTCTAAGCATATTGACAGGCGTAAAGATGGAAAACGGAATCAAAATAGTAATATGCTGCTGGCCGCATCGCCTACTAACATGATCTCTCAGATTTTCGCCTATTCCCTCGATCGGCTTGCAAGCTGGTGCATTCTACATCTTTTTCTTTACTCCTAAACCAGCATGGTAAAATCATTTATTTAAAAAATTATTGTTTTGATAAAAATAGACTTTCTGTGGCCAACATTCGGGTGAAAACTAACGTGAGATATTAGGTAACGAATGTGAATCTAGAGGCACGTACGATGACGATTATGGTGAAAATGGTAAAAAGTAACACGTTATATAAATGTACACCATTGATATTTTACTTGTGTACATCGAATATAGCGACTGGGCTATATTAATCCCGTCAAAAAAAAATTATACTCATAAAAAAAAACAAGAAAAATAATTTTATTTATCCTATAACCTGAGAGAATGCCTTATGGCATGGCCGCCGTTTGTTCATTTTTATAATTATAATTAATTAATAAATAAATAACCTAACTAAAAACGATTTAACTGACCTTAGCTCAGGTGCGCCTATTAAAGTTTTAATCTTTTTTGAAGATTAGCCGTTAAATAGAGGAGAGGGTTCTCTTATATTTTAATACATTGAAAGTGCGTAGCACTTAAGTAGGTTTGCGACAAGATAGCGAGAATTTATTCTTCAATAAATACAAAATAAGGCCCTATTGTATTGTAGTGTAGCTGTCTGTTGAAATTTATTACCAAATTTTTCGGCAAAAAAGGTAAAATATGACCCGTTCTGTATGAATAGAAATTATTGATAGAATAAAGCTGAAACGGTTGCACGTTAGGAAATAATTTTTAGTCCCGCGTAAAAAATGAGCCGAGGACGTGAGTAGTTCTATCATCTGGTATATTTTACTGGTGAAAAATAAATGAAAACGTTTCCCATTCGTAACTGTTATGTTTCAGATTCACACACGTCCGCTAAAGGGTTATTTATTAGGACTATCCTTTTTTTTAATTTAAGGAACGTTAGCCCCGTTCGTTATTATTTCAGTCTGTTAATGATTTAGGAATGAATTCTTTAACGATTGAGAAATGATCATTCAGCGGGTAAAACCTAATGCTGCTCTCATATGCACTATTTTTTTCAAATCTTGTATTGTTAGACGCAAGAGCCTGATATACTTTTAGTTGTGGGCATTATTCTGAATCCAGAGTGGTATCAAGGAGTCTAGCATAAATTAAGCATGAACTCCTGAATGTAGCGAGGGATTCAGAGTATGTTACCTGAAGTAAAAGTATAATGTTAGTCACGAGAAGATACAATAATAGAATAATTTAAATGGGAAAAATATACATGAATTCTTTAAACATAGATTATGTTTTCATATGTTAAAAGAAGAATTGGTGTTCACATTTTTTTGTCCTTTAAACGCATATATGGATTTTTTATAACAAATATGCTTTTGTTAGTTTTTATCTGTAAAGATTTAGTCTCGACTCTATTCGTACTTGTCCCTCAAAGTCCATCGTAGTTTTTGCGTGATAGAACATCCTCTTGCATTTGTACCTTAGCGATCGAACTTCGCTCTTTAAAGCTACCGAGGAATGAGACCTAGCTAGATCGAGTTTTCATCCCCAAAACAAATAAATTTACTCCACTTGTTAGAGCCGTTTAAAAATTCTCACCGCTGATCCATGACGTTAAGACACCCTGCATTACAACAACCGCTTGTTTAATATAAGATTCGTATTCGTTGCTGTTATTCTGTTCTTATTATAATAACTCCATTGAAAGTTTGAAAAACACATTCTATAACTACATCACGTTTCACTATAATGTTAGTAATTCGATTTCCGGCGTCACAAATGTACGGAACAGAGGGTATTCGGTGTCATTTGTTGATTTTCACGCAACGACGAATTCAGACTTCATTAGTGCAATCAGGCGTGGATATATCGCGCTGCGGGTACCGCATCCCCCTAACATCAATTGTAGTCGGTAGTCATTAAGGGTACTCGGTTCTCGGTTAGCATCTACCTGCTGACTAAATTATCCTTATCCTTACTAATATTATAAATGTGAGTGAGTTTGATTGTTATACAAGTTCTCTGGAGTACAGAGAAGGACATAGGCTACCTTTTATCCCGGGGAAAAGTGCTATTCCCGAGGGATCGACATTAACGCGGGCGGAGCCGCGGGCGAAAGCTAGTCTACTATAATATTGCTGACGAAAATACATTAGTTGTTTTTTTTCGTGTGTATATGCCATCACTAGTGTCAGATTTTTCAAGCTACCTAAAGGCATCTGACATAGCGTAACAGCTGCTTTCTCATGATGACAGCCGGGCGCATCAACGGTTTAAACTCGAGATATTTTGATGAAACTTATTAGTCACCCATCACAGTTGAGACCACGCCCAGGGTGGCTTAACATACGTATAGGCTAACAACGCGTACTAGATCATGAATTTCCTCTTTTCTTGGTTATTTCAGTATCTACTGACATATTTTCAGCAACTGGTGCGAAGTATATATTCAAGTTAAAGTAAAAAAGCTATACAAATAACTTTCATTAAAGGTCCAATTTTTATCTAATAACAATACTAAATCGGATTTTAATACAAAAATAGAGATTTTTTCGTGATGTCAGTTTGTCTCATAATGAATGGTGTGCGTTATTCCAACCAGATTTTGTTGAAAATTTACGAAAATCGACATTGTAGTGCAGTAGATAATTAGATATAGAGCTTCTGTAAATGGTAAGCTAATTTTTAAATTTGGTAAGCGTATATTTTTTGAATTATTTGATAAAAACAGTTCCGGCTAGCGTAACGTTACCGTAGCCAGATCTTTTTTTGTTTTACGGGAATTTTGAAATAAAAGTTATGTAAATAATTAGATATCAATTTGGTATAAATGGTACAACTTAAATTGTATTTGTATTTGCTATGGTTGCGAAGATATTTGAAATCCTGCTGGGGTAACGGTTTGCTCAATTGCTGTATCTCGGAATTGACTAAGCGGATGATGATGATTTTTGCACAGGACATCTGGCTAATTAGTTATAGTTTATAGCGCAATAAAGGAATTCACAGTAATTAACCGTTTAGAAGTTATTTTCATTAAATAGAAATATGCTTTAATAGGTCCTAGCACTTCCAATAAGCGCTCCAAAGACTAACTTTAAACGTTATTATATAGTGAAATACTGTCTATAAATGGTACCAAAGTTTCATTAGTATTCTATACGTAATTAAAAAGTTATGATGAATCTTCGATTTGTTTCGGCCATGGCGCGCGGCGGAGTTATTTTACGACCGATTAACCGAGTTTCCTGTACGAGTGGTCACATAATCTTTTGTAAATAATTAGATATACATGTCAATTTAATACCTAATAAATTTCAGACTTGTAGATTAATTAATTAACGAAATAATTGAAAAAATGATGTTCGCGTGGTAACCCGACCAAATCTAGAATGTTATGAAAAAGCGGCCGCGCCATACATTAAACCAACCTTCTTAAACTTACTAGATAATTTCATACTCGTACGTGTTTTGTACAGACGAGCTACATAAGTGATATAATAAAACTTAGTTATAACTAATATTATATTAATATAAAACATTTTCGTATCTTTAGATAGAATACTGTTGACTAGCTCCGTGGCGCAGCGGTCAACATGCCAGCCTGCGACACGGAGTGACCGGGTTCGATCCCCGACCAGGTCAAAATGGAAAATGATCTTTTTCAGATTGGCCTGGATCTTGGATGTGTATCTATATATGTATTTGTTATAAAATATAGTATCGTTGAGTTAGTATCCCATAACACAAGTCTCGAACTTATTTTGGGGCTAGCTCAATCTGAGTGATTTGTCCGAAAAAGGTAAGTTTATAAATTAGCTTCAAAAATAATCACAGGTTTTTTCTTATGGACCAATATGCAACGTCGCATGCTTATCTAAAATTAAAAAGAAAGAATTTATAAATACCTATATCTTTTTTATGTTATCGTTCCGAATAAGTTAAAGTAAAATACTTGTAGTCATATATAAAGTTTTATTGTATAAAATCACAGATCAATAATAATAAAATGTAATAACATCACAGTGTAGTATGTACTTACATATTTTATCTACAGTAAGTATCTACTTCCCATTGCTTTCTGTAATCTGATTAAAAAAATTACAAATGTCTTAGACTAGCTGTTGCCCGCGACTTCGTAGTATGATTAATTAGTATAGATGAATTTTCCCCGTTTTCAAAACATTTTTTATTGATGCTTCGCTCCTATTGGTCGCAGCGTGATGTTTTATAGCCTAAAACCTTCCTCAATAAATGGACTATCCAACACAAAAAGAATTTTCGAATTTGAACCAGTTGTTCCTGAGATTAGCGCGTTCAAACAAACAAACAAACAAACTCTTCAGCTTTATAATATTAGTATAGATAAAGATAGCCGTATTCTTAAATTACGTTTTTAGTATAAAAATCAAAATACAATATTATAAATAAACGACATAACAATGCAGTTTACTTCTTAGGATACGTACTTTTTGAAACAGTACAAGCTAAAGCTTTGTTTTATAGTAAACACTAGCTTCCGCGGTTCCGCCCTCGTTAATGTCGATCCCACGGGAATAGTACTTTTTCCCGGGATAAAAGGTAGTCTATGTCCTTCTCTGTACTCCAGAGAACCTGTATACAAAATTTCATAGAGATCGGTTCAGTAATTACGGCGTGAAAGCTTAACAAACAAACAAACTCACTTTCGCATTTATAATATTAGTAAGGATAACGCAGACTAACTACGAGTAAATTATCAAGATGCTTCCACTACTAACTGCTAAGCTGTAACTGGTAGCTAGTAGCTATTTTAAAATAAATGTACCTACTTTTTAAAAATAGCTCGTCTGTACAAACCGCGTATGTATTATCCTGTAAGTTTTAGAAGGTTGGTATAATGTATTGCGCGGCCGCTTTTTTATAACATTCTAGATTTGGTCGGGTAACCACGCGAACATCATTTTTTTCAATTATTTCGTTAATTAATTAATTTACAGGTCTGAAATTTAGCAGGTATTCAATTGACATGTATATCTAATTATTTACAAAAGATTCAGTGACCACTCGTACGGGAAACTCGGTTAATCGGTCGTTAAATAACTCCGCCGCGCGTCATGGCCGAAACAAATCGAAGATTCATCATAACTTTTTAATTACGTATAGGATACTAATGAAACTTCGGTACCATTTATAGACACTATTTCACTATATAATGACGTTTAAAGTTAGTCTTTGGAGCGCTTATTGGAAGTGATAGGACCTATTAAAGCATATTTCTATTTAATAAAAATAACTTCAAAACGGTTAATCACTATGAATTCCTTTATTATGCTATAAACTATAACTAATTAGCCAGATGTTCTGTGCAAAAATCATCATCATCCGCTTAGTCAATTCCGAGATACAGCAATTGAGCAAACCGTTACCCCAGCAGAATTTCAAATATCTTCGCAACCATAGCAAATACAAATACAATTTAAGTTGTACCATTTATACCAAATTGATATCTAATTATTTACATAACTTTTATTTCAAAACTCCCGTAAAACAAAAAAAGATCTGGCTACGGTAACGTTACGTTAGCCGGAACTGTTTTTATCAAATAATTCAAAAAATATACGCTTACCAAATTTAAAAATTAGCTTACCATTTACAGAAGCTCTATATCTAATTATCTACTGCACTACAATGTCGATTTTCGACAATTTTCAACAAAATCTGGCTGGCGTAACGGACACTAATGAATGTGTCTGTCGTTACTTTCTGAAATCATTACAGAAATTTATCCAAACTGCTCAAAACAGTGGGTATTGCCGACCATGCTTATAAAGAATTTTAACTTATCCATTCCAAAAAAAAATTAACCTCTAATTTTCTAACTTCCATAACTTCCGATACGCTTCCTAACCGGATGTAAGAAATTGGATATTTATATTCACTAATAAAGTGCCCCGTAATTTTATTAGTGAATATAAATACTCACTGATGAAGTTTCGGTGCTACTTATACACCAGAAAATCGCATTGGAACGACAGTCTATATAGTATTAACCGTCGGGCGACCGCCAAAGAACAGAGGAAAAAAATTCTAGTAATGACTCAGTTTTTTATGTTTGCTTACATATAATTCTATTGTTTCATAAAATAATTTCTGTAACATTTAATAGATAACTGATGTTTTAAAGATAGTAAGGAGTGCAACAATTCTAACTATACCATACGTCCAAATCCGATGATTTTAAAAGCTGTGGTAAAATAAAAAAACTTATTTATTTTTTTTACTTATTTTGAACTTTCTTAAGAAGAACTCTATATATACTCTCATACATCTATACATATAATAAAACAGTAAAATTATTTTGTATGTACATTTTGAATTTTTGACTGAAATGGATAGAGGGACACTTAAAAAAAATAATAGAAAGCAAAAAAAATTTTTTGGAATTTCTTGTCTGTCTGTCTGTCTGTCTGTCTGTCTGTATGTATGATCACGAATATCTCCGAAAATACTGAACCGATTTGCTTCAAACTTTCACCAACTGCTTTGTTTTAACTCAGTTTAACATTTAAAGTTTGTTTTATCAAAATCGGTTCATTAAAAAAAAAGTTATCGTCATTTGAATGAACTCAAGGCATAAGTTTGTCTGCAAACATATAGCAAAAATAAAATAAAATAATAAGTGACATAAGAAAATTAAAATCCAAAGTCAATTCATCATCATTATACGACAGCATTATACCTATCCACACTATCAATAGTAATCCATATTAAAAAAAAAGGAGAAGCTGACTGACTGACTGACATATCAACGCAGGGCCTAAACTATAAAGGTTAGGAACTTGAAATTTTGCACAGGGGTTCCTTTTATAACGTAGGGGAGCACTAAGAAAGGATTTTTGGAAATTCATCTCCTTAGGGGGAAAAACGGGATGCAAAGTTAGTATGAAACTTTCTGTTTTTGAAGTTATTCAATTGAAATTCAATATTAAGGTGTTTCATTGAAAGTCATAAACTAATGTATTCCGGGCAATTCTACTGTTCCTGAGAAATCGACACTTACGCGGGCGGAGCCGCGGGCCAAAGGCATATGACTGACTTATATATCAACGCATAGCCGAAACTACTGTGCGCAGAAACTTGAAATTTGGCACAGGGATTCTTTTTATGATGTAAATGAGCACTAAGAAAGGATTTTTAGAAAATCAAAGGGGTTGAAGTTTTATGGAATTTTCTCATTTCTGGACTTAGAAGTTAGAAAGTAGGTACGCAAGTTCTCATTTAAAATTAAAAAAGATCTGTTTAGGTCAACCAGACAACATTCTCCCTTGAAGGGGTAAATAGGGGGTAAAGTTTGTATGGAATTTTTCCATTTCTACACTTAGAGGTATGAAAATAAGTATATACGTTCTAGGTTACAATTAAAAAAGATCTGTGTAGGTGAAATGTACAAAATTTCCCCCTTAAGGGATAAAGGGGGGGGGGGGGGGGGGAGTTGTATGGAAATTTTCTCATTTCTGGACATAGAAGTATAAAAATAAGTATATATGTTTACATTACAATTAAAAAGATCTGTGTAGTTAAAATGGTCGAAATTTCCACAAGGGGTAGAATAGGTGAGGTAAAGTTTGTATGGATTTTTTTTATTTACTTAGAAATATGACAATAAGAAGTTCTCCATTACAATAAAAAAATATCTGTGTAGGTGAAATGGGCAAAATCCCCTACTTAAGGGCTAAAGATCTATGCAGGTGAAATGTATTAAATTCCCCCTTAAGGGGAAAAAGCAAAGGGGCAGGGGTTTGTATGGAATTTTTATAATTTCTACTGTTCCCAAGGGAACGACATTAACGCGGGCGGAGCCGCGGGCAACAGCTAGTACTTAAATATTTACAAAAATATCTATAAAAACACTATAAACAATACACTCTTTTCAAGCAGTCGTATAATACGAGTAAATATTGAATTTATATAGTAGAGTTATTGTGAAGTCATGATTGTTTTTCAACTTTCAACTAAAACTTTTAACGAAGTGAACTCTACTCCACAAAGCACAAGTGTCATGCTCATGCTGAGATTTTATTTTGCACCAATGAAAGTTGGAGAAGTGCGCCATCATACTTATTACTAGCTATTGATCGGCTTAGGCACCAATTCATACAAAATAGTTCATCATCATCATCATCAGCTATCTATGAGCCACTACTGGGTAAAAGCCGCCTTTTGTCTACGTTCTTCCTCTCTACATCCAGCCATCTTAACCTAGTTGTTTCCAGCAATTTGCCACAAGTCGTTATCAAAATAGTTCATAAAGGATGATGTGGTAGATTCCTCCGCAAGATTGGTTTAGCCCAAAATATTTTTCATTCACCTGAGTCGACACTATTAGAAGAAGCCCGAAATAGATGAAAATACGTAGGTATACATTGTTTAACTATTGTAATTCTGGGATAAATATATGACATTGCTAATGTTATCTTTGTCAACTGGGTGCTATCCTGATTTTCGTACAAAGGACAAACAAACATATTAATACTTTGGATATTTGAAACTAATAAAATGGAAAAAAAAAAAGTAGGTACATATCCCTTAAGGGCACAAAATTTGTCTCCAACCGTCACTGCCTGCTATGGAAATTTAGGCACATAATTCGTAGTCTTTAGAGTTAAATACAAATAAAGTTCATTGTTTTATGTAAATAATGAATCGAAAGCCGGATCAACACTTGGGCCATTATCGCAGCCCTGCTAGGTCAAGGCGAATCCAAGTTTTGACGCCCTTATAAGTTTCAAGTTGTTTTAATTGGGTCGACAGGCTTTAGAATGAACGTTACGTGGTTATTAATTATAGTTAAAGCAATTTAATAGAAAGTGCAGATGTGACACTCATATGTTGGTTTTAAAAACTTTGGCCTCTTTTACGCAGAGGCGTAGCGTTGCGCGGTGCTTTGAGCGTTTTTCGTTTACAGAGAAGCGTACGCCTCTCCCGCGGCGTAGCGTCTCACGCTCAATGAAGATATGAAGCTCGAGACTTTAATTTACGGAGGCATGGCGCGTCGGGCGGCGCATGTGGCGTGGCGTTTTACGCCTCAGAGCGCGCCGAACGCCGATACCTTATTCCGATATAGTATGTAGCGTAAAGAAAAAGCAGTTCTGTCGTGATTATTCATTATTGATCTAAGGTCGAATTTAGTTTGATCAAGTAAATTTTATTTAATATCATTTGTGTCATTACTCCTCAACCCGCAATTTCACTATCAACTGTTTGGACTAAAAATGTTAGCTTGCCTAGCTATAATCATCCCTAAAATTCAATCCTGACGTGGAGAGATCAGTTGGTATTCTTTTTGCAGATTCATATTTATCATGTCAATGTACATATATATATATTACTTTATATATTACATACATACATATTATCACGTCTTTATCTCTTACGGGGTAGACAGAGCCTAAAGTCATAAGACCGAAAGGCCACGTTTAGCGTGTTGGAAAACGGAATCAAAATAGTGATGGGTTGCTAGCCGCATCGCCTATTGTCATGATTCTTTAAATTTTCACCCATTCCCTTGACCAGCTTCTACGGTCTGCGCGGGATGGGAAGCAGCTGGCACATTCTACGTTTTTTCTTTTCTCCCAAACCAGCATGGAAGAGTATATACATATATATATATATATATATATATAATTTTTCCCAGTAACCATTTGATACCCCCTCTTACGTATACTTTCATTTACGTAGCTGATAAGTCTCTTCTCTTGCTTGATTTCTAATTCCATCCATTCTCATATCCCATGTCCTTCTTCTAACACGTCTTTCCTCACATAATAAATTAATTTCACTCCTACACATGTTACACATGTATCTTTAAGTTCCCTAATTCACTTTATGATAACCTCTTTGCCTCAGTGGTATCGCAAATGCTTTCCAATAGCAGGGTACTGGGTTCAATCCCCGGTCAGGTCGAGATGGAAAACGATATTTTTAGATCGGCTTGGGTGTTGGATGTTTATGTATATATGTATCTATTACAAAATATAGTATCGTTGGGTTAATATCCCACGACACAAGTTCACAACTTACAGTGGAGGTGGCTCAATCTGTGTGATCTGTCCCTATATATCTATTTACTTTAAATTCCTAGCGAAAATGCCATTCTCATTAAAAATCTGTTACCCTGATTTGCCTTTTCTTTATTTTAACAAAAAATATTCGCATTGGGGTCCTTATTTATTTAACCAAAATGGGAGGTCGTTTGATGTTATTATTTCCCGTTTCCTTAACCGTGGTTAAGCTATCTTAAAGGGTCAAATTATTGAAAAAGTTATAAAAAATTTAGTAAAAAGTGTCACGTTACAGGATGATTAAATTTTATTTTTATTAAATATTTATTTATTAGATGTACTCGTGTACTTCATATCAAATCTATCAACATTTGGAAATACTTGTCAATGAAATAGAGTGGAAAGGAATTGATTTTCACAAAGTAATAAAGATTAAAGGAAACAAAAGAAAGTACAAAACATGTTAATTAATTTTATAAATTCAAAACGTCTACCACAAGATACAAAAAGCCTGTCTTGCGCTTCTATTGTCTGCTAGAATTAATAGTAAAGCCACACTGGCAAGTACTGGCCGTTCCTTTTATTGTTTGTCGCCTGAGCCCAGGTACGCCTGCTGAATAAAGATAGGAAAAAATGTTTTTATTTACACTCCAAAACTTTAATGTTACCTTTTATACGGGCCTTTGGATAAAATCAAGCTTTGAGATAATTACATACTGAAAGTTTTTAAATAAATCCTGTTTCAGTAACTTTTTAATTGGTTCGAGCTCCACACTAATTTCTAAACCTTTTTGATTAAGACTAACGTGAGATATCATCATCATCATTCTAGCCGTTAGAAGTCTACTGCTGGACAAAGGCCTCGCCGAAGGATTCTTCGTTCCGTGGGTTGATATTGTCATACTACCACGCTTGGCAAGCGGGTTGGCGAGCGCAGTTTCTTTGGCCTCTCGTGCTTCCGACGCTGCTGCCCACTGGAAGCTTTTTTAAGCTGAGGAACGATGAGAATTTATTGGTTTTGGGAAGGGAATGAGGGTATTGAGATACTACTCACTCAGTATATGGTCAAAAGTAGTTTAGGAGGTTGGGTGCGCGTAAACGACGCTACACCAGCAACTACCGGACAGGTAGTTGACCCCTGAACGTGAAATACAGACATTATTAAAATATATCACAACGCTTTACTCACGAAGTCGGCTTGTCTTCCTCGGGGCGAATGTGAATCAGAACGCGCGCCCGATATTGGCCCGATCCACTAGGTGGTGAACTTATAGGATACTAACTCTACAATTAATAATAGATGCAAGCTGTTTTCGTGACTTTGTGAACGTGGATATTGTTATCACGCAATCTATCTGGGCCGGCCCGGGCCCCTGAAACCTGAGTCCTGAATCATTTCAAGTGAGGATGCAATCGTAAACACGCTAAGATTATAGATAGTTTATTCAAAAATTACGGAGTTTCAAACGAACTTGTAACCCCTATTTTGACCCCATTTAAAATGGTTTTAAACCTCCGACATAAAATTATTAGCTTGAGCGCTATGTGTATGTGTATATATGTGGCGCTGTAGCTATTAAACGGGTGAACCGATGTGAATCGTTTTATTTGAAATGTTGCAGTTTATTTATTTATTTATAATATACATACTTATATAGACTAGTGGTTTCTCGATGGTCGAAATTCAACCATAAGTTAAAAAAATATACAAGCTCTCAATAAATGTGCGAAATTTCATACTCCTCAGTGTGATTTTCGTAAAAAGGGGTACAAAGATTTTCCTCACCGCATAGATATCTAACCTGATACCCCGACGTCATTATCACATCTTTTATTTTTATAAAAATCATAAAATAACTTTACGTCTGCAAGTATATTTTTGCATCGACATGATTTCGAGCAGAACCAGTGAACCGCATGATGCCTCTAATCGAATCACGTAGCTGAATACAAGTTACTACAAAACTAGCCGGCAAATTGAACAAAATACCTACCTGTGGAAATTATTTCACTCTTCTTTTACACCCACATTTTCTTTTTTTGTACAAAGGTAGGTGATTAGCATATTTACATATCGCATTTTACTATAAAAAATCCTATTAATAACATAAAACTAAAGGTTGTAGGTTTGTGTCCAAACAGGAGATTTCTATGTTTGTTACATAAACACGACAAGTGGGCTAAAGTGGACAAAAGGTAACGGCTGAAAATCAGTGCTCATCACAAATGTATCCAGCGTAACACTGAGCCATCAACAAATTTTTGTTTGTGTTTCTACACTGTTTCTACAACAAATATTTTTCATCACATTTCATATAAAGTTCGGAATAGCGGCATGTCAATATGCGATGTAGCTAGCAACCCATCACTATTTTGATTCCGTTTTCCATCTACACGCTACATATAGTCTTATAGACCTAGGCTCTGTCTATTCAGTAAGGGAAAAAGACGTGATACTGTGTATGTATGTATAAACACGACAACTGATTGAAACTTTGCGTACATGCTCATCATTCCTAAAGATTATAATTATTTTAAAGTTTTTACCGAATATCATGTCAAGTGGTACGGTATTGTTCCAGAAATTTGGCACCTAAGTCCTCCATTTATGGTGGAAAATATCCACATATAATGTGGTAACCACATCATCATCATCATGATCAGGTCCTTTTTTAGTCTCCACTTCAGGAGCACGACCCTCTCTGCACTACTAGAGCCATACTTGGCCAGAACAGCCAGAGGACTTGGCCTACACTCTCCACGCTGGCTAGACGGATTGGAGAGGTCTCACAGATGTTTAAAAGCTTTGTGTAGCTTGTATTTCCTAAGTCGCGTTCTACGACATCCACGTAAAGAGATGGAGTGGTCCTATTCTACTCTGCCGGATACCACACGGCTAACCATATGATACATGCTAATTGCTTTGCTTGCTTTTCGGGTATGTTAGATTCGAGATACTTAAAGGCATCTGTCATAGCTTTACGGTTACATAAAAGACAAACAAATGAATACTGAAAAACAAAAAGCTGAAAATGGAAAGTAATTAATTCAATGTAAACAATAAAGAAATCACAATGCTTTTATTCGCCTTTTGTTGTCACTCGGACGAAGAAATTAATTATTACAGACGACTTTTTCTATTGAACTTTGAACTTTCTAAGAAAACCTATATTTATTTCATGCTGGTCTAGGACACATAGAATGTAACGGCTACTATTTTTTACACGGTTAACAATTATGTTTAGGTTTCTAAACTTAAAATTAACATTTATGTTAACTATAAAAAAAAACAAACAAGCATAACAGCAAACACAAAAATCCTTAAAGATTAAATATGTCTCACAAATCACTGCTCCCCAGAAGTGTGCCCAAAAGGCTGGCAGCATTGGCTCGTTGCAGTAATGCTTCTACTTTGTGCAAAGAAATTGACAGTCCTTTGGACACCTCTACCAGTCATTTGCTCACAAAGGCTACTTCATTTCCCGCGCAGACAGTAGAAGCCGGTTGTGAAGGAATGGGCTAAAGTCGAAGGAATCATGTCATGCGGATTTGTTATGCGCAATAGGTGATGCGACTAGCAACCTGTTTTTTAGATTCCGATTTCCACATTTAGGCCCAACAACACGCTAAACTTGACCTTTGGTTTGCCTTATGCTTTAGTCCATGTAAGAGATAAATAAAGATATGATTAGTATAACATTATTTTTAGCACCTATCCCAAAAACGATCCGTAGGACTTCACTGATCTTTGATCGATAATTAAATACCTTTCCTTCCAAAAGTCCTGAAGAAAGCCACAGATGTTCAACTGTCTGCCTACGTTGAATCCATTAATATTTTATGGATTTGTTTGTCTAAATCCCGAAAAAATCGTGGAACACGAACATTACTCCTAGATATGACTAATAATATTCTAACGGGGGAAGATAGAGATTGCTGTACGATTCTTATTTTATTAGATTACTTTCGTGCTTTTGAAAGTCTTCATTTTCTCTAATGCTCTATTTAACTGACCGAACGAAAGGAGGAAAATTGCTAAGGGATAATGGTTCTTTTACCTTTCTGAAGATCTTGGGTATAGTGATGGACACCTAAGTTCGTTTTGAGAGTGTCCTGGATATTTTCAGAAACGACTTTTTTTCGTTTGATTTGTTGATGAAAAACTACGCGTTAGGTTCTGCGAATCGTTGGTGCTCCTGCGTCTCAACTATGGTGATATAGTTTATAGGCTGCGTTTTTTTTTTTTCTTAAGCATCTTGTTCTTCTTTGGGAATGTGTCCCGGAGCCTATTTATTTGGATCCATAAAATCTACTAAATTGTAGAAGTTATTTTTACTAAGTTAACAATTTTTTTACTAAGTAAAAATAACTTCTTCCCCATATTTTCTATACGAGTTAATTGAAGCGCACTTGACGATAGGTCATAGCTGAAAATTAGTATGTTGCTCTTTGACTAATATTATCACTGAGCTATATTCTTTTTGAATTGCTGCATACATAAAGTATACATTTACAATTACTGTTTAGTTTTTAACTTGTGTTTTTTATGTACTATTGTATGTATGCCAAACTATTGTATGTGTGTCACTATAGCAGCAAATAAACGACATTATCTATGTATCTAGTAAAAATGTAAGTCTAATAGTTTCAAATTATACCATATACTTCTTTCTTGGATCGTTTGGTAAAATAAAAATAAAAGCTACATATATTAATTATTTTTATTTTAATTTGTATATACAATAACTTACCACTATCGAGTATCAACGTAACATTTTTAACATTTATTTATTTACATTCAATCGTATCATTTGGCAACAACCTTGAGCATAATCTACTTATTTTATTAACAATTTATCATTTTACACCTTAATATACTTTGTCGTTTAGATTCGTTATAGAGAATAGCAAATCAAAAAGAACAGTACATTTTTAATAGATAAAATTGCTTATCAATAAATTTTACAAGATTATAGATGAAAATTAAGTGCTGTAACGTAATATAACTTTCTTTATTAAAATTTTAAAAACAATATGATTGAATGGCTATGCAATATGGTTTAATGATCTGAAATCTGAGGTGTCTCTGTAAGAAACAAATATATACCGATATTAATATAATGACTGTTGTAATAAATATCATAGACCCAACTCACGAAAGTGTACTTTTTAATTTTCCAGTAAACGAATGTTAAAAAACGTGTTCAGAATCTAACATTTACTCAGAAATGAGAACAAGATGGTGAGGGGTGATAGCGAATGACGAGAAAGGGAGCGCGAACATCAGGAATTGAAATCCCGCTTTGACTGGCGAAAGAAAAACAGAACACGTTAAAGTCACAGTTTAAAATTTTCCTTTTAAAAGTTTTTACAGACTATTGTTTTTAAACGGGATATCTTAACAAGTATACTAGCGGATAACATGTACAGTTTATCTAAATATGTAACGACAGTAGTCTCTTATAACAGTTAGCCGCACAATCGCGGATCCTTTTTATATTAGAATAAGCTAATTGACTTAAATATTGGTAAATATAATTGCATCGATTAACAAACCTAATTCATAATTTATTGCAGGATCTTTAACAGTAACAAATACGTACTTATTAATCTTCTAGTAAAAAAAAGATCAATTTAAGGTCTTTTAATAAAATCTCTTCTTTTGATGCATAGATATACGATCGTTATATGTAGCATTAAATATATTAAAACCAATGTAGGATTAAAATGAAGTCACTCTCTAGTCGGACGCTTTCTCAAATTATTTATTTATTGAAATTATAAAAAAAAAAGTATTTTTTTTTATCTTTTTAAATAGTTTAAACTAATGTGCTTAATAAATTATATTATTTATTAATTAACTCATAACAACTTAGTAAAGTGTATACAAATCAGATTAAGAGTCCTATTAAAGTTAAACTTTTCAAAGTTATATAATTATAACTTTGAAAAGAATCTTAATAGATTCTTCGTAAATGCACCAATACTTCAGACGGGGCTTAGAAGGTGACACGTTTTTTTAATAAATGTTGTTTGATAGAATAAAATAGAGTTAAAGCTGCACACACATTAAATATTTTCCAACAAAAATACCAAAAATGTGTTGTAATACGAGAACGAAAAAAATATTCATAGTTTTACTTAGGGATAGATATAACATTGAAGTTAAGAGAAATAGGTGCTTATAAATAAGTACGAGTATTTCAACAAATATCTCCACTTTAGTTTTTTATATGGCACAATTCCTGTAATAACAATTACATAGTCATAACGTTAGGGTCACTCCCGCTCTTAGCTAAAACCGTTTATCACGCAAAACTTTATTCCACTAGAATAAGAAGCGAGCCAGCAGTTCACTCACTTGGCACTTCATTTGGCACATAAATGTCCATTAGCACTTGCCTTTTGGCACTTGAAGTTAATTCGTTGGTAGTATTTGATCCCACGTCGCCGGGGAAAACGGCTTCTAGGTGGGTGGCTTAAGAGGTGTGTTTCCGACGTGCAGGTTGTTGAGCTGGGGCAACAAGATGGCTGCCGTAGCTATGGTGGTGACGAGCACGAAGACTGCAAGGAGAGCGCGATCAGCTACGACAGCAACCTGAAGCAAAAGGTATAATTATGATTGTGTTCTTTAGGCACAAGAGTCCGTAGATGGATATATAACTATCAAATAAGAATAAGATTGATAAATCTTTTGATACATCCATTGCAAGTTGGCAACATAAAGATTTTAGAGGTACATATATCAAAGAGGAACAAAATATTTCTGGTCTTAAACTAAAAAAAAAACAGTTTGTTTAAGTATTAACAGTTAGTTTGTATATAGAGGTTTATTTCTTAATTTAATATGAGTAATGAGTTTGGATAACTTTCTTTACATAGGTTAGAAGCTTTTTCCCTTGTTACAAAATGATATTGGGAATCATAACTATAAAAGCTTTTCTTGTTACAAGTCCACTACATTTGTAAATTACTAAGTAGAAGGAATCAAATGAAGAGTAAAATATTGCCCTGAATTATCATTATAGTGTGTTTTACTAATTTTCCTTTGTTTGTTTTTCGTGTGTATAAGTGGCTAACACTGGTGTCAGATTTTTCAAGCTGTCTCAAGGCATCCGACATAGCTTGACGACTGCCATCAATGATGACAGCCGCGACCAACGGCTTAACGTGCATCCCGAAGCACGGAGGAGCTCGACATTTTTTTTACCACTTGCAGTTATCCATCCCAATGGGGACTGCGTCTGGGGTTGCTTGCGTAAGCGCTAATTATGCTCACTCACGCCCGCTAGGCCATCGGAATCCTCTCTTTTTTCCTCTCAATTTCCCTTTTATGTAGGTATACTTCATATCTTCAGATATCTTCACTTTATTCGTAACTAGCACCTACGTAAGTACAGTTTATTTAAAAAATGAAAAAGTACTCGTCTCTTGATAAAAATATTTCATTTAAAAAATGAAATGATCAGTAATAGGCAGGCGAGGGCCTTATTGAGGAATAAAACTTCGCAAAAATGTTTCAAAGCTCTGCTGACAGCGGGCCCTGGGGGAATTAAATATTAACAAAAGTTACGAGCCGAAAATTAAAATTTGTGGACCGCAATAACAAACATCATTGTACAACGAATCCTAATTAAACTTGTTTGCATGTATTGCGCTAATTACAGGGAAACAAAATTAAAATCTGCATATACAGAATAAAGAAACACTCAGAGGATATCTGTTTAGAATTATCGTTTACTGCTTTAGCCGCGTCTACCCTCACGTAGTTGAAATCCCAAGAGAACAGCAGGTAATTTTTTTCCGGGATATAAGGTATTCTTGCTGGTCTGGGAGAAAAGAAAAAACATAGCGCGTGCTGCATCTCTTTCCGCGCAGATCAAGGGAATGGGCAATCTGACGAATCGTAAGTCATCACTACTTTGATTCCATTTTCCGTCTAACACCGACCAACATGCAAAACGGAGCTTTTAATTCTTAAAGACCTGGGCTCTGTCTACCCCGCAAGGAAAAAAAACGTGATACGATGTATTTACACAGATACATGCAACACACACACAGTTTAGAACAACTTATCCATAAACTAAGCCGTTTCGTTATTATAAGAATAGCTTACGTGCCCCTCAATAAGATATCTAATCAAAAAGTATAAGACACATCTTTTGTTTGTCAATTATACGTTTTTTATTTTTTTTATACTAAATGTTGGATTAGGCATTTGTCTCCCATCTCACCTGATGGTAAGTGACGATGATAATTATGATAGTGATTGTATCGGCGCGTATAGATACTTTTTTAAACTACTTTTTGGGAAAGATAATTTGGTGCGAAATTAAAAGCAGTGAACTGGTTAAACGTTGAATGACTAGTATATTCGATTTGAAATTTTTACATGTTTTTGGGAAAAAGGTAGTGGGAACAATTTTGGCGCATTCTATTGGCCGCCTACGCAGTGCTACGTCACGTGATGATGATGGGCGGATGATGTGCGTTTCTTCCATCAGGGGGCCCCACTGCAGCAGCGTTGACATTGCGTTAACATGCCCGCGGCCTTGAAAGCATCAGCTTTAAAAAGTGTTTCCCTCTTCTTCATTTGCCGTCAAAGGGCAGATTTTGACATATGGGCGTCTTATAACGCCAGACGGTGTCTGGATGTCCGCAACTCGAGCGATGCCATCGTTTCCGGGTATGCTTCTGACGACTCGACCCAGCTGCCATTTCAGGGGAGGAAGGCTGTTGTCCTTTACGACCACAAGGGTGTTTGGTTGTAGATCAGCTTTATTCTCTTTCCATTTTATTCGGGTCTGCAGTCCGGAGATGTATTCTTTGGACCAGCGGGACCAGAATTGTTGTCGGCATTGCTCAACCCTCTGGTAGCGGTTGAGGCGATGTAGCGGAGCATCTTTGAGGTCCTCATTGTAGACAGGAGCGGTGAGTGGACGACCGATCAGGAAATGTCCAGGGCTGAGAGGTTGGTAGTCCATCGGGTCTGTAGATAGCGGCATCAGTGGACGCGAATTGAGCACGGCCTCAATCTGACTCAGCACCGTAGTAAATTCCTCGAAAGTGAGATGAGCATTGCCTACCACTCGGCGCAAGTGATATTTGCACGATTTCACCCCCCCCTCCCATAGACCCCCGAAATGAGGGCTAAATGGTACTATAAAGGAAAATTTGATATTTTGACTTTGAGCGTATTCTTTAATATTTGAGCTACATTTTTTAAGAAACTGAGCAAAATCATTTCGTAAACCTACAAAGTTACGACCGTTGTCGGAATATATCTCACATGGCTTTCCTCGTCGCGAAATAAAGCGCTTGAGAGCAAGTAGATAAGCGTCAGAAGTAAGATCACTAACAAGTTCCAAATGAATTGCTCGCGTAGCGAAACAAATGAATAAACATATGTAACCCTTGACCATTTTTGCTCCTCTACCTTTACGGTTAAGTGTGAAAACTGGCCCTGCGTAATCGACTCCAACACGAAAATTTGGAAAATCGCTTGCCGTTACACGCTCCTTCGGAAAATCAGCCATAAGAGGACTTAAAGTCTTTCCCCTAAGGCGAGTACAGATAACGCATTGATGAGTTGTCTTGCGAGCCAAGTTTCTACCCGAGACTGGCCACCACTCTTCGCGAATACGATATAGAAGTGCCTGTGGACCTGAATGCAGAGCCTGGATATGCTCATATCTAAATAATAAAATGGTAAAATGATGTTTACTACATAAAAGTACAGGATGTTTTTGATTATAATCAAAATCAGGAGAATTCTTTATTCTGCCACCTACACGCATTACATTTTGCCCATCCATAAACAAACTTAAACTAGAGAGTTTGTGCTTTGAGTTGAGACCTTTACCATTTTTTATTAATTTGTAGGTATCTTTAAAAGATTCCCTCTGAGATAGCCTAGCGAGCGTGCTACCTGCATTCCTAAGCTCATCGACAGTGATCGCGCCCGACAGCCTACTTGTTTTGTTGCGCGCGTTATGAATAAAACGAAGTACATAAACAGCGGAACGTATCATGCGATTGTATTGAGAGAATCTATGAAACGGAAATAGTGACTCGATTTCACTATCATTTCTTGTGATCATTAATGAATTGGCAAGATTCGATTTGAGCTCAGGCAACTCGGAAGGCGTGACATTATTATTTAAGCACAAATCGTTAGGTAAATTAAGTTCTCGTAGAAACTCGGGACCGTTCCACCAAAGGTCTGCTAAAGATAAGTCTTTTAAATGAACACCCCGCGAAACCAAGTCGGCAGGGTTTTCTTTGCCACTTACATGCCGCCACGTAAACTTACTCGTCAGATCATGTATTTCCGCGACTCGATTTTGTACAAATGTTTTTAGTAAGGATGGAGCCATGCGTAGCCACCCCAAAACGATAGTAGAATCTGTCCAAAATATGACGTCATCGATCGGACGAGTAAGGGCATCGCGAACCTTATCATAAAGCCTAGCACCTAGGAGTGCCGCTGTCAATTCCAAACGCGGTATACTAATTGGGGAAATTGAAGCTACTTTTCCCTTTGAGATAAGCAATCGTACTATTACGTTGTTTTCTCGTATAGTACGTACATATATACATGCACCGTACGCGGTTTGCGACGCGTCGGTAAATATATGCAATTCAGTTGTTGACGAATCGTATTGAAAGGCATGCCTAGGTATGGTTATGTTTACGAGATAAGGCAGACCGTCGAGAAACCGGTTCCACGTTCGCGCGACATCAGGCGGTAGCGGGTCGTCCCATTGTAATTTTAATAGCCATAGTTTTTGCAATAAAACCTTACCTATCATAACAAATGGACTTAGTAGACCTAAAGGGTCGAAAATTTGCGAAACGACAGATAAAATTAAGCGTTTAGTTATAGGTTGATCGCTGTTATTTTGGACAAGTGTCTTGAAATTAAACTGATCAGTCATATTGCAAAAACTAAGACCTAATGTGCGACACTGACTTTGTTCACCGAGATTCAAGTCCTTGAAAGTACTTGAATCTAAGGAACCGCATGAGTCAGCTTCCATTTTAAAATTAAAATTCCATTTGTGTAATGGAAAACAACCCGACTGTAATAAATCGACCGCGCCTTTACAATTTTTGATTAAATTCTCCTTTTCATCATCTGAAGTAAGCAAATCATCAACATACATATCATCACGGACAAGCCTTTTGACCTGGATGTCAGCACATTCATCCGCCAGCTGTTTTAAGCATCTGACACTCAAATACGCTGAGGCAGCTTGGCCGTATGTTACGGTATTTAATTGATAAATCTGGAGAGGCTGCGATGGTTCCTCACGCCAGATGACGAGCTGAAGGTCACGTTGAGAAGGTGTGACAAGTACCTGTCTATACATTTTTTGGCAATCACAAATGGCAGTGTACCTGAACTGCCTGAATCGTAAAAGTATGGCTAATAAATCTCCTTGAATAGGAGGCCCTACCATTTGAATGTCGTTCAAGGACTTTCCGCTACTTGTTGATGCACTTGCGTCAAAAACGACACGAAGCTTCGTCGTTGTACTGTGTTCGCGAAAAACGCCATGGTGTGGCGTGAAAAAATGTGACTTAGAATAGTCATTAACTTGGGTCATATGACCTAATTTAATGTACTCTCGCATAAAGTCGACATATAATTTTTTATAACTATCAGGTGCGCGTGATAACCTGTTTTCTAATGATAGGAACCGTCGTTCCGCCTGGGGAAATGATTCACCTAAAACCTCAGGTGATTCTTTAAGAGGAATCTGTACACAAAATCTGCCATCATTATTGCGTGTGGTAGTGGTGGCAAATATGTGTTCACAGGCTCGTTCCTCATCTGTGTGCGTATCCAGAGGTTTAGGTAGCTCTTCGAGCTCCCAAAACTTGCGTAATTGTAGGTCAATTGATTGGGAGAAGTTACACTGGGTACGCCCATCCTTGCGCGTATTATGATGGATGGGACCAGAAATAATCCAGCCCAACTTCGTATTTTGTAAGAACGGACCGTTTGGCAAGCGCATCCTGCCATCGATAAGCAAGTCCCAAAACTTGTCCGCGCCTATCAAAATATCTATCTTTTGGGGACCTAAATAATTCGAATTTGCCAGCTGTACATGGTCAGGAATCCTAAACTGTGCGCTTTGTTCATGTATGGCTGGTAATGTAGACGTGATTTCTTGTAGTACATAGCAATTGATGCGCATTGAATAGGCATTAAAGCGCGATTTAATTTCAATATCACAGGTTTGCGTTGACTGTGATATTGAATTACCTACTCCTCGTATCTCAAGGGTGGACTGTAATAATGGAATGTCTAAAAGTTTGCAAAGTGATTGGGTGACGAAACAATTTTGGGAACCACAATCAAGTAAAATGTAGGCGGAGTAATAAATATTATTTTTACCTAACACCTCGACCAACGCCGTAGACAAAAGGACCGGTACACTTGCGCATTGCATACTTGTGTGAGTGTTCGTATTGACATTACTAACTGGAATATCACTAAGTTTTTTATGACAAAGCGGAGCAAGGGAGGGGCTGTACGAGCCATCTGCCGAGGTCGACTGCAGTCGGTCAGTCTGGCAGGCCCGTGCACTTGCATTGCAACTAGATGTGTTATGCGTATTCGGATGAATAAGTGCGTGTTGTGTTTTAAATTGCATTGCCTACACGGACCGAAGCGACAATCAACTACCGTATGACCGGGACGCAAGCAGTTCTCACATAACTTGTGATCGCTTATAAATTTAACTTTGGCTTGTAAATCGGAGTTTAAAAATTTCATACAAGAATAAATTGGATGTTTACCCTTGCACATCAAACAAGCTTTATGTGAGAATCGCTCGGAAGACTGCGCCTTGTTGGAGGAAATATTGCATTGGGATAAGTGAGACTTAGTTTGCGCGTTAGGTTTTTTAGATTCTAAATTACTCTGATTATCCCTGCTGTGCGCTAATGCTAATGTTTCCAACAAGTCTGACCTGTCCTTGAGGAATTTGAGTAATTGATCGATTTTCAACTGAACTTTAGAATCGGAATTCGACAATAATGTACCTTTGTGCTGCTCCCACTCGCGCTCAGTGGTTTTGTCTAACTTAGTGACTACGATATAGATAAGTAGTGTATCCCAGTGGTTCGTGGGCTCACCTAGGGTGTTAAGGCAACGCAGGTTATTAATAACGGTGTCTATGAGCTTGCGTAATAATAAAGGTGACTCTTTGGTTAGTGCTTGTATAGAGAATAGTGCTTTGACGTGACTTTGTACTAATAACCTAGCATTGTCGTATCTATTTAAGAGGAGCTCCCATGCAATTATGTAGTTGGCAGAAGAAAGTTCTATCCCGCTTATAACCAATTCGGCACTACCTGTTAGTGATGACTTTAAATAGTGGAACTTTTGGATGTCACTTATTTCAGTGGAGTTGTGAACCAGTGAAATAAATGTGTCCCTATAATGAAGCCAAGATTCCATTTGACCGTCAAATGACTTTAGAGAAATGGTAGGTAATTTTATAGACGAATGTTTATTAGAACAATTGCCGTGATTGCATGATTTAGAACCATTAGTGATCTCACTATCGGCAAGAATAGATTCAGCTCGGGCTAGTGTACCATAGTAACTATCCTCAAACTGCTGACGTTGATCTAATTGCTCATCAATGTCGCTACTGGAGATATTCTCCTCAATTTTAGATTGAATTTCGTTGAATTCGGAGAATAAACTACTAGCGCCTTTTATGCGTAACTTTAAATCTATTTTTGATTGAGAATCAGAGGTTGCAATGTTAACGGACGTTAGGTAATTTGAAAATTTAGTGAGCCTACCCTTTATGATTCCCCGTTTTTTAACTAGATCACGAATGATTTGCTCAGTTGCATGATCGGAAATGTTTCTATAAGGTGATCTATCGCGAGACTTAGAGGAAGTCTCTTCCCTATCATCGCACAATAGCGGCATTTCGGTTTTCTATGAGTAGATGAGGTACTTACGTGCAAATATCGTATGCTGGGAGGACAGCTTGTGCTAGCGACGGCACTCAGCTGTACCAGACCCTGGGTAATAAGCAACACTCACCACACTCACTGGAATTAATTGGGCACTTTGCAGATATCCGTAGGTACTGGTTTCGGATGTGGCGTAGAAGGATCAGATTATGTATCGGCGCGTATAGATACTTTTTTAAACTACTTTTTGGGAAAGATAATTTGGTGCGAAATTAAAAGCAGTGAACTGGTTAAACGTTGAATGACTAGTATATTCGATTTGAAATTTTTACATGTTTTTGGGAAAAAGGTAGTGGGAACAATTTTGGCGCATTCTATTGGCCGCCTACGCAGTGCTACGTCACGTGATGATGATGGGCGGATGATGTGCGTTTCTTCCATCAGGGGGCCCCACTGCAGCAGCGTTGACATTGCGTTAACAGTGATGATGGTAATTAAATCATCATCATCATTTCGAGTAGGTGACACGGTCAATCGACCATGCACACCCTGGTGTCAGAGTTCTTCAGGATCGCCTCTCGGCCTCTGACGTGGTTCCTTTAACGACTACCAGATGGCAGCCGGGACCACCGGCTTAACGTGCCTTCCGAAGCACGGAATCATTTTTTATCTGACAATCAAGTGATTCAAGCCTGCGATGTCCTAACCAAAATGGAAGCAACTACACAAAGTATGCTTCCCGTGGGAATCGAACCCACGACCCCCGGGTCTACAGGCAAACGCCTTAACCACTGCACGGAGGGAGTTAAATCAATTAAATAAAATTGAAAAAATTAAAAATTATAATGGCCTGTTAAAATTCCGCGTCGCTGTCACGGCACCATCACGATCCCCCAATCATGAACTTTGACGTGCTTTGTCTTTATCGATTATGTTATGTACGTATATGCGGATACGAGTACATATGTGACAGATAGGACGGGGCGTAGTACCCGCAGTCTCGAAATAAACGCGATCCACCACAGACGTTGTTTCATTGAAATACATACCAAGTGGCGACGATCGGTAATCAATTCGGAGTGCATTGCGTGTATTTATTTAAACTATATTTGTGGCAACGACGAACAATGTCTATCGGAAAGATAACTGAATTTAAGTTAGAGGAAGGTAATTGGTCAACGTATTGCGACCGTGTAAAAATGTATTTTTTAGTGAACAACATTAAGCCAGAATTGCAGTTACCAACGCTGATAGCAACCGTAGGTGATAAAACGTACGAACTTATGGTGAATTTAACAAGCCCGAAGGCACCAGCATCCCTTACCTTTGATGAAGTGGTGAAGATTATCGGTGACCATTTACAGCCTAAGCCATCAGAAATGGCAGAAAGATATAAATTTCGTCAACGGCGACAGCGGGTAGGTGAGAGCGTGGCAAATTATGTGGCAGAGCTTAAACGGCTATCGCGATTTTGTGGATTTGGAAAAACATTGGAAGAAAACATGCGAGACCAATTGGTTTGTGGTTTAGCCAACGATATTATCCGACAGAGGCTGTTTGCGGAATTGGAGCTAACATACAAAAGGGCGATTACGTTAGCTACTGCCCTAGAATCGGCAGAGAAAGATGCAGCAGCAGTTGAAAAACCAACAGAAGTAAAGTCAAGTGAGGAGTTAAATAACGTGTCCATAAACAGCAGCAGAGACAGGAGAAACGATGAAAGTTCGGATCGATGCTCAACGTGCGGGTCAGTCTTTCATAGGATGAGCGAATGTCGGTTCCGTTCATATGTATGCAGTTCCTGCAAGCAACCAGGTCACCTTCAGCGGATGTGCCCGAATAAGAGAAGTAGTTTTAAGGCATCCAGAAATCCAAAAAAGGCATATAAAGGCAAGCCTAACCAGAACCGAGACAGGGGCACAGGTCAGCATTTTGCGGAGCCGGAGGAGGGTAGTAGCAGCAGTGAGGGAGACTCGTCCGATGAGGAGGCGATTTATCAAATGTCGTTGAGAAATTATCCAGCGGTAAGCGTTCCAGTACTGATAGAAAGTAGGGAATTACTGATGGAAGTAGACACAGGAAGTGCCCTATCATGTATAAGTAAAACGACTTATAATGAGTTTTTCAAGCATTTACCATTAGAATCATGTAAAGTTACTTTGCGATTTTACAATGGTAGTAAAGTCCGACCATTAGGTATTATTAAGCCATCGGTTAAGTATGGAGATTGTAAAAAAATATTGGATTTATATGTAATTGATGGTGGAACAACATCGTTATTAGGACGGCAGTGGTTATCGGAGCTATGTATTAAAATCCCTAAATTCCACAATAATAATAATTTAAGTGTACAACATAAATCTAATGATGATATATTTTGTTTACTCGATAGGTATAAGGAATTGTTCGACAATCAGCTGGGCAGGTACACGGGCGGACGGGCGACGTTGCATGTGCGGGAGGGCGCGAGACCGGTTTATTGTCGCGCGCGCCCGCTGCCATACGCGCTCAAAGAGAAGGTAGACCAGGAGCTTGACACCATGTTACAAAACGGTACGATTGAACCTGTTGAATTTTCTGAGTGGGCTACGCCTTTGGTCCCGGTAAGTAAGCCTAATGGTAAATTACGAATATGTGCAGACTTTAAAGTGACATTGAACCCCTCTTTGTTGGTCGATAAGTATCCTTTGCCTAGAGTGGAAGGGTTATTTGCGGACTTGAATGGTGGTACTCAGTTTTCAAAAATTGATTTATCTTCAGCATATAATCAAATTGAGTTAGATGAATCCAAAAAGTATACTGTTATTAATACGCATCGTGGTTTATTTAGGTATAATCGCTTAGTATATGGATTAGCATCCAGCCCAGCGATATTTCAACGCATAATGACGAATGTAATGAGGGGCATTCCTGGTGTAGCCATATTTATGGACGATTTACTTATAACGGCTAAGGATAGGGTAAATCATTTGAAAACTCTAGAAAAAGTATTTGAAAGATTACATCAAAATGGTTTAAAGTTAAACAAAAAGAAGTGTGTATTTTTTTGCAGACTCAGTCTCGTACCTAGGTTACATCATTGATAAAAATGGAATTCATACTGATCCGGAGAAAATAAAGGCCATTGTCGATCTACCTAGACCGAGTAGTGTATCTGAACTTAGATCATTTTTAGGTATGGTTAACTTTTATGCTAAATTTATAAAAAACTTGAGTTCCCATTTGGCTCCATTATACAATTTGCTTAAGAAATCGACACGGTGGAACTGGAATGATCAGTGTGATTATGCTTTTAACGTTGTAAAAAAAATGTTAACTAGTGTACACGTGCTCTTGCACTATGATCCTAATGAGCAACTTATAGTGACTTGCGACGCGAGTGGTCTGGGCGTCGGCGCAGTGCTGTCGCAGTACGCATCCGATGGACAGGAGCGACCCATCAGTTATGCGTCACGAGCGCTTGCGCCGGCAGAAAGACAATACAGTCAAATACAGCGCGAGGCACTCGCTATTATATTTGCAGTAAAGAAGTTCCATCAATACTTGTATGGTAGGAAATTTTTGTTAAAAACGGATCACAAACCACTAGTCACGATATTAGGCCCAAAGGCCGGTATTCCTAGTATGGTTGCTAGCCGCCTTCAGAGGTGGGCAATAATTTTATCAGCATACTCATTTGATATAGAATATGTAAGGACCGATAAAAATAATGCGGATGCCTTATCGCGTTTACCGTTACCATCGAATGAGAAAACGAATAAGTTATCAGAACCCGAGCAAACGTTTTTACATTTTGCTAGGGACGCGTTACTTCTAGAATATCAAGAATTAAAAAAAGAAACAAAAAAAGACCCGATCTTAGGAAGAACAGTAAGTTATGTTCAAGATGGGTGGCCATTACAATTGGATAGTAATGAATTTCGACCTTATTATAATCGTAGAAAAGAATTATACTTAGAATTAGGTTGCTTAATGTGGGGTCATAGGGTTGTTATACCGGAACCGTGTCGAAGTCGGGTGCTTAAAGAACTTCATGAGACTCATTTAGGTATTGTTAAAATGAAAGGGCTAGCTAGGAGCTACGTTTGGTGGGCCGGGCTGGATGAGGAGATCGAGGCGGTATGCCGCGGCTGCGATACGTGCGCAGCGCTGGCAGCGGCGCCGCCCGCGCACGCGCCGCAGCCCTGGCCCTGGTGCAGCAAGCCCTGGCGGCGGCTTCATATCGATTTTTTGGGCCCCATATATGATTACAAATTTCTGATTGTGGTAGACGCCACATCGAAATGGGTTGAAGCGTTTAAAATGACTAATACTAATGCGTTAGAAGTTATAAAAAAACTACGTTGTTTATTTTCGCAGTTTGGCCTGCCAAAAATGATTGTTTCGGATAACGGCCCTCCCTTTTCTAGTAATAGTTTTAAACTATTTTTAAAAAGTAATAGAATTGAACAATGTTTTTCGGCGCCGCACCATCCTTCTTCAAATGGTGCCGCAGAAAAACGCAGTAAAATTATGTAAATCTGTTATCAAGAAAGCTATCAAAGACAATGTCGACGTCGAGACCGCATTACATAGGTACTTATTACTATATAGAAATACAGAACATGCTACGACTGGTGACAGTCCTGCTCGTATTCTACAAGGTAGGAATTTAAGAACTCGGTTAGATGCATTAAAGCCAGACAGGGATATGAAAGTGGTAAAAACAAGACAGGATCAAGCGGAAAAAAATGAAGGCTCGCACCGTGAATTACAAGTGGGAGACCCTGTTTACTTGAAGGATTTTAGTACATATACAAAACAAAATTGGACGCCTGGAAAAATTTTACAAAAATTAGGTTCAACGAATTATAAAGTAAGGGACAGTGTAGGTAGGGAAACGCATCGACATATCGACCAATTAAAGAGGAGGTCCTTAGCTGTAGATTCATCTTTTTCAAAAGAAAGTCAGGTTAGTCATGAAGAAATTACATCAGGTTCATCCGTAACCCGGCAGTTGTTTGAAACATTGCCTAATACAGAATGTTGCAAGGAAGCGGATCCGCAGTGTAGTTCCAAAGCATCAGCGTCACCAACTACTCCAAGCGCCGCTCCGCCTGCAGCCGCGCCCGCCCGCACCGAGCCCCATACTGATAAGGGTTTAGAGTTACACACTGAACTACAGACTCTGCCAAGTAAACGTGTAAGATACCCGGCTAAACGTTACGGTTTAGAAATAGATTAAAAATTAAATAAAATGGTACCATTTGTGTTAGATATTGATTAAATCATAACATCTCAGATAAACTACCCTAGTGGAATTATAATATGTAAGACATATTGTATTTTTACATATGTTCTATTTTTCTTAAAGAGTAAGATTACGTTTACCTATTGTACTTAAAGATTTGTTATTTTTTTTCTTTTATTTTATTTGTATTTATATTGTTGTTTAAGTGGTGAGGTGTTATGTACGTATATGCGGATACGAGTACATATGTGACAGATAGGACGGGGCGTAGTACCCGCAGTCTCGAAATAAACGCGATCCACCACAGACGTTGTTTCATTGAAATACATACCAGTTTACTTAAACAGTAAACGATAAAGACACAATTGACAAAAGGAAAAATACGTGTCCAATATTTTTTGATTATCCTACTGACAAACTAATTTAAAAATTATTATTTTGACCTAGGAAACCAGTCTCTGTGTTTTGATATCAAACACTTAACAAGAATCGAATCACCACGACCAGAAATCTTCTCACAATTTAAAAGCTGCTAGTTCTATGAATTCTGAAGTATGTGCGTATCACCATCAGCATCAATCTCAATCAAGTTAATGATGGTATTGACCCACTCCAAGCTCGGAGTCGGCACTTTCGCGCCAGTTGGCCCCTTAATGTAAAAGAAAAATTAATTAGATTGTCAAGATTGTACCGTTCGGCAACTTTGCACAAGTTTTTTTGTAAGGCTTTAAGGTTGAAATCTTAAAACTCAAAGTTTCAAAAAACTCGAAAATTGACGTTGTGCAAAAAAATTCAACGAATTATAAAGAAATAACTTATCTTTAGCCGTGTGGTTTCCGGCTGAGTAGAATAGGACCACTCCTAGTCTTCCCATGGAGGTCGTAAGAGGCAACTTAGGAAATACAAGCTAAACAAAACTCATAAATATCAATGAGACCTCTGCAACCCGTCTGGCCAGCGAGGAGAGTGTAGGCCAAATTCTTTGTGTGCTTTGGCCAATTATGGCTCCGGTAGTGTAGAGAGGGTCATGCTCCTGTGGTGCAGACCTAAAATGCCTGATAATGATGATGATGAACTTATCTTATCTCTATGGAAATAACTTAGACGTTATCATGTAGGTATCTGTCTATAAAGGAATAATCATACATTGAAAAAAAATCGAGACTTCATACTTCTATGGGAATAACAGTTCTTAGACATAATGACAAAAGTTTAATAAAATGACATATTTATTTTAAACTAGCTTTCGCCCGCGGCTTCGCCAGCGTCAATGTCGATCCCTCGGGAATAGTACTTTTCCCCGGGATAAAAGGTAGCCTATGTCATTCTCCGCACTCCAGAGAACTTGTATGCAAAATTTCATGATGATCGGTTCAATAGTTACGGCGTGAAAGCGTAACAAACAAACAAACAAATAAAATAACAAACTCACTTTCGCATTTATAATATTAGTAAGGATGATTTGCGACACATTTTTTATCTTTAAGTTTTTTGTTTTTACTGTTAGGTTTGCTTTCTTTTTATAGTTTTATCTTTTAGCTCAAAACGCTGGCAGCATTGTTACGTCGGATGGCAATGCTGATCTTTTGGCCAAGGTATAGACTAATTTGTATTTTGAAATTAGAAAAATCCACCGTCATATTTTGGCAATATCCTTTACTGAAATCCTGGAATCAGAGGCCATAATGGAATATACATATTTGCAAGAAAAATTGATAAAAAACGAAAAAAAAAATTTACCTTCTATAGCAATTCCCCCAGCTGATCGGCGACTTTGTATGCGAAGCCTTTTTTTTATTTTTATCTTTTTTTCTTGCAATTCTATACTTCATTAGAGATTCTGATTCTAGGATTTTAGTATAGTTCCGGTTTCAAAATCACGCGGTATATCCTTACATAACCTATAGGTATATATCGCTTTAAATGAGAAAAAAACATTTCTAGAAAAATTAAGTCTTCAGCTAAACGCAAGACATACATACATATTATCACGTTAGATAGAGTCTCCTAAGGCCATTAGACCCAGCCACGTTAAGCATGTTGGTGGACGTATAATTAGAAAGCGGAATCATTATAATAACGGGTTGAGGGCCGCATCGCCTATTGACATGATTCCTTAGACTTTCGCCCATTCCTTCAGCACCGGTTTCTATGGTCTGCGCGGGAAGAGAAGCAGTTGGTACATTCAACATTCGACTCAGGTGTTACTTTGCGGAAGTCAAAGCTACATTTACTTTATATAATTTACTTTGCGTGCTTCAGCCACCAGTTAGTTCATGCAAACTATTGCTAGTCAGCGCCCACCCACTACTATTATTCCCTTCATGGCCGCCACCAATAGTTGATGCATGCAATCCTGGTCGATACTGCTGCATCCGTTGACGCTTGTTTCGCCATGTGCGGAAGCACGCAAAGTAAATTATCTCAAAGTAATTATCTCAAAAAAATTCGTGCATAAAATAATACCAAATCGCAATTGATATCTTTAGAAACACCTTTTTTATACAGTTATAAGTATTCTGTGAAGGGCTATTATGATGTTGCTTAAAAATAAAAAGAGATTAAGTTATATAGCCTGTTTGCCAACTTTTCAATAAGAATTTGAACTCCTGAAAATATAGACATCGATGCGTCGCTTGATTGAGTGCGTTACTTAAACCCCTGAAAAATTGGCAGTCTGCCATGATATCGATCATCTTAATTACGATATGTAAGAAATTACTCCTTTGCTCGCTTTTCTTAAATTAGAGGAACAGTCCTCTAATTTAAGAAAAGCGAGCATACCGTCATTCTCCAGTAATCTAGTTAATGAATCCGTTTGGGTAAAGATTAATAATTTTGTATTGAATAAAATAACAAATATATAGGAGGAACAAATCACACAGATCCTATTGTCAGTGTCGTGAGATACTAACCCCTTGATAGTATATTTTGTAATAAATATACATATTTAGAAAAACATCAAGTCCAATCTGAAAAATTTAGTCTCCTATCTTGACCCGGGGATCGAACCCGGGATTCTCCGATATAAAGGCAGCTGTGATACCATTGAGCCACATAGCTCGTCTCGTCGAAGTACTCATAAGTATATTAAAGAATGAAAATTTTCTATTTTTGTATTTAGATACTTTTAATAACATATTAGTTAGAACCAAACTTAATTTGGCTTCAAAATGCTGTTCTCCAGTAACCACTACCTTGATGTTTAAGGTTTTATACTATCATTAATCACACCTCTATCTTTACCATGGAGGCCCTGGAGGAATAGCGCCACCTCCATACTTGTATTAAGTATTTATTTTGCTTAAAACTAGCAGCTCGCTCCAGTTTCGCACTGGTGTTCTAATTTTAAAGATCTTCCTTTTATATTCTATCTCATTCACTCTGTCGTGTCATAAAAAGCTTTTCTTGTCAAATTCAAGCACAATGAAAAATATAAACCTTAACCCAAAGATCTACTATCATTAACCGCCATTTAAAATGATCCAGAGTGCTATTTTTTAAATGACGCCGTTCGTAAACGAGATTTTTCCATACAAAAATCGCTCGTAGATGAGTGTCACACTTCAAAAATAGTACCCCCGATTAGTTACCGCAAACTATACAAGCCGTATAATGTAAAGTTAAACATAATATATGATAAGTAGTTATTATTGTATCTTAGGCTTACGTATTTCGTCGAGGAGTATAATGAGGAAATTGTCAATTAGTTGTTAGGTAGCGGCTAGAGTGGTTGAAAGTTTACGAAGTGAATGACATTCAGCGGTCTATTATATTTGTATGTACATAATTTTCTTTTGAATGTGGGATTTTTTTAAATTAAAGAGGTACCTGTTTCCATTCAAGGTTAGCACGCTCCAGGCGCTCGTTGGCTGCGACTCGTTGCTCGTGCCTCGCTGTGGCTTCTCGAAGAGTGCAGCCGCAACAAACACATCGCGAGCACGTTGTCGCACACGTCGCCTCCGCGAGGGGCACCGAACCCGCGCCCGCTACCGCTCCCGCTCCGCCTGTCACAGTAAACACAACTTTTGTCGCTTAGTACTTAAAGATATTAAATTTCGTGTGAATAAGCTTAATTATCTCTCATTTACGGAAGTTCACAAATTGAATTTATTTTATTATTAATATGAATCTCAGAAAATACTGGTTCAAATTGGAAAATTCTTTTTGTGTTGGATAGTCCATTTATAAAGGAAGGCTTTAGGCTATAAAAAATCATGCTGCGCCCAATAGGAGCGAAGCATCAATAAAAAATGCCCATATTTATACATATGCTCGTGCTCGTACTCTTGCCATTAGTCAAATTATTTCCTTTTTCGCTGACTCACGTAAATTTCAACGAAATACATATACTCGCTATTCATCTTCGAACAAGATCACTGTTTTTACTTTTGCGCCAAATTATCATCCCTATCGAAAAAAAATAAAACAATTTGAAAATATGTGTACGCGCCTTTTTGATTGTGATTCATTAACAAAAAAGAGAGAACAAAGTCAATCTCGGGAAGTTGGTAAAAAAAACTTTGAAACAGTAACCTTCATATACTAAATGATAATACGTAGGTGTTCATATTGTTACAAACAGTTAAGAAAGTAAGTCTACCAGATATGAAATATTTTAAAATAAAAATAACATCAACGACATATTATTTGTACAGTCAGCCACCGAAATATCTGACCCCACCCCATATCTTCAATTTTCTCTTAAACTAAAACTATTTTTGACCTGAAAATGAATATTTTGAAAGTCTTAATTAAAATCTCTCTGAATATATATTTTAATTTTAATATTATTTTAGTTTAAGAAAAAAATAAAAATATAGGTTGAGGGCGGGGTCAGGTATATCGGTGGCTGACTGTACAAAGTAAGATTGTCGGGAGGAGCAAGATCTATACGATAATATAAATAATTAGACACTATTGATATCTAAGAAATAATAATAAATAACTCGTTCAGTGTCTTTGATGGGTTGAGAAAGTATCACTATCCGCTTCGTTTAATATGAACAGGGTTAATCGAATCAGATTGCGAACAGTCGTAGCCTGCATTGTATAGGATGTCGATTAGCTATTGGTAAATGGTTACGCCGCTTTAATAACTTGACTTTCATTCAAATGTTCCCTCCTAAAAAATATCCCTTGGATCGCTAGCCGCGACACTGACTGTCAGATAGTTACCTGGTCAAAATCGCAAATCGCTCCCGCCAGCTATGTAACCGCATCAGGAGAAACCATCACCGCACCTTGCTTTTACACCTGATCACACATGCTGACTAATTAATAGATTCGTTGCGTAAAATGACGTTGCATTGATATTGTAAATTACAAGGGAGGCCTCTAATAAGTGAACTGTGCTAGATGAAGTGACGTCGGCGCAGAGAATCATCTACCGCGTGTTTTAACACGTGTTGTTTTAAGTCGAGTTTAGTTCCTAACCCTTAGATACAGTTCACGAAACATCCATAGGATCTTTCATAAATGTTAGTTAAATTATAAGTGTAATAAGAGTACACGCTCTAGCTTTATTATGGTTATTGGGATACGTACGTCCGGACTGAAGTGACAATAAATTACTGACAGTCAACGTGGGATAGGAGAATAATATTCAACAATAATGCATGCGAGGTCAACGCCGCACCTTACTGTTGGATTTTATTTCACTTTTAACCCGTTACATGTCCCCATACTTAGCAAAAATTCCGATTTATTTCGAAAAAAATCGAGTTACCAAAGCTACGAGTTCTTTTAATTGACCTGCTCTGATATGCTTACAGACAAGTACAATGCATTATTTTTGAAATTTCAAGACACATTATTGATGAATCAAACAATTAAAAACTTAAAATTAAAATCAGCGATAATTAAGCTGACGCAAACGCTAAAGTCTTTACGTTCATAGCACAAACGTAACAGCTTTTCATTTCGCGTAATGAACGTCTCCATGAAAAACATCAGTTAAATAAAATTAAATGAATTCTCTAATTCATTAAAGTACCGACCCAATTAAATTCGAAACTGTATAAACGTTAACACATTTGAAAGCTTTTTAATTATTGAACAGATACATAAATGATGCCTAGGGATCTCGGTACGCTTTGAACAAACAACACGCCAAATTGGTAACGTTATTGAACTTTGTTGCTGTTTGAATTTACGGGTAACATGTACGTATGATGGAATATTCTCGTCATACGAACATGTAATCCATATGACGAGAATGACAAGAATATTTCATAGATTTGCTTGTTTTTGATGTTACCGGCAGTTTCTTGTGTTCAAGCATAGAAAGTAAGTTATAATCTTAGTAATCTTTTTTATATAATAAAAGCGAGAGCGACTCTGTTCGTAAGCAAATTTTGCACACACGCCTGTTTTAAAAGGGGTGTTTGTTTTTAGAGTTCATGTATGCTATGTGAGTTTTGCTAATCCATCATAACTCTAAATACCTGGTAGGCCAGTATTTTATTTCACTTTACCCAATTGAACCATTGTACCGATCGTTATAATTTTTTTTATTTACTTTGTCTCACCACTGGAGAAGGACATTATTTCATCCCACAAAAAGTGCTGTTCCCGAGTGATCTAATACTTATAAAACGCGAACGAGAAGCTAGTGGATAATCAGCATCATTTCAGCCGTAGAAGTCCACTGCTGGACAAAGACCTCTTCCAAGGATTCTTAGTTCCATGGAAGAATATAGCCATAATCACCACGCTTGGCAGGCGGGCTGGCGAGCGCATTTTCTTTGGCTTCTTGTGCTTCCGACGCTGCTGCCCATCGGAAGTATTTTTTGTATCAGAAGTATAGGAATTTGGTGAATTTGGGAAAGGAATGAAGGCATTGGGATACTAACTGGTCGGATAAATCCGGTAAAAGCAAATAGCAGCTTTGGAGGCCGCAAAAATATAATTTATACCAAAAACAGTAGAGGACATGAATCATAAGAACAGTCAATGTACAGAAGACTTCGAACTTGCTCGCAGATTGGGGGCCATGACACCATCCGCGTGATCAAGAAAAATATTAGAAAGAGATATATATCTGAAGGCATAACGGTTGCTTCTTCTTCTTATTATTATTATTATTATTACTCACTACTTACGAGCTATATTTAATCTTATCTACGAAGAGATAATATTGATTTTATAATTTTCGACCGCATCTCAATGACTGCCGTTTAACGACAATAGACAATAATGTTTTGTTGTAAATAATACGTCATTCCTTCCGCAAAAATAAGCAGGAGAAAAAGGTATCTATTCAATTTCAAGTCTTTCGGGTCGGGTCACCAATGCCCAATGAACTCACTCACTACACAAATTTTCTCCCCTCGACAAAAAAAGCAGATAATGTATGGCTACCTTTTTTTTACAAAGTAATGAATAAGACAAGAGGTTTGCAGGTTTCTGATTTTACAAAGCTGAATTTTTAATCCTGTATTATGTAATATTTTATAATAGGTGAGCCTGGCAGACATTTATTTTATCTTGTCAGAAGAAACATCTGTTAATCCCGCCAGGAGGGCTAAAGGTAGGAGAGTAATAGGCCAAAACTTGATTTATGGGTTCGCCCATAGGGGCAGGCACGTATACATTATACGTTGAAGCTTGAAGATTCGCTGTTTGGGATCTTTTGATTTATTTTATAGTCTGTAAGAGAGGAAACTATTTTTATACGTGATAAATCACATTACAATATAGTTTTACTTCTTGTTATAGTAACAGTTAAAAATCTATGTCTTTTACGAAGATAAATAATATCAGAAAATATTTCTTTCATCTAATGAGAGTACTCGTAGTGATAAGTAGAAACTTGTTTTATTAACTATCTATATTAAATTATTTATGTATTTAAGAAATAACAAACTTTTAAATAATATGGCTAGTGTGCCTTCGTATTTACTTATTCTGCAACCAACCGCGTTATTCACAGGTTATGTTAGATGTTACAAATATTTGCAAGTAAAGGGTATAAATAAATGAGATATGTGGAAATAACAATTGAGTATAAATGTAGAACTGGGTAGCAATTACAAAGTGCGAATAAATAAGTATGTGAATAAAAATAACATAAATTGTAAATTACAACAATCAGACGTAGAGGTAAGAGTAAATATCAGATATAGAATGTTTTTCATAAAAGAGAACTTTCACAAGCTAGTTAAAAGGTTGTATATATAGTAACAAAATAATTGCGATTGCTATTCAGCGGGGGAATGCAGCTAGTGTTCTTGGCACTTTGCCACACGGGCAACATCTTAGTTTAGATTTTTAGTTTTTAATTATTTTATATTTAAGGTTTTTTTTAGTATGAATATAGTTAGGTTTATTTATAAGTAGTTTTTAAATTAGTTTATATTAAGAAATTATAAAAAGGAATGTTCATATTCTTTCACTTCTTTTTAATGTTCTATATAACACTTCCTTCCCCATCTATCTTTGTTCTAAATTTTCTTTCAGGCAAATTGACTGTCGGTTGCGGGCATCAGGCATCCCAAAATTAAACATTCCATCGCATGTTTCGCTAACTTACTCCAAGTCGTTTGCAGTTGTAGCTGCTAGACTCTGGAACTCACTGCCAACTGATGTAGTGATGGCATCATCATTAAATTCCTTTAAAAGTAAATTATTAAGAATTTCTCTTGTTACTTCAGACATTTGATTACTAGTAGTCTTTTTTATTTATTTTTTCGTTATAGATAATTAAATAGTTGTATAAATATGTATTTTTAAATTATGTATTTATTGTATATATATATATATATATATATATATTGTCCTCCTTTCGGCCGTTGTTGATCAGGCCGAAATCCGATATAATTGTTGATCAACCTTTACCCGCCTCTAACTCTGAAAGTTTTGGGTCTATCGTGCTCTTTCTGCTATATATGAATTCTCCTCGTTACGACACTTTGCTTAATTGTGCCGTAAAGTCTAATACTCGTCATAAATTATCACGACAATTATTGATCAATTAACCGCCTTTTTTCATGCACTGAGGATACTTTTGTTGATCGAATATATACCGCGTTTGATCAATATTTGCTGCGAATTATTGCTTTCGAGCAACGCGGCGGCAGAGCGGCAACGTCGCAAAAAACGAAATGGAAGTATGTTAAAGTGAGATAGAAAGTGTGCGCGTGCAGTCGGTGTATTTCGTTGGATGATGTGTTTTTAAGGTCTTATGATTACGTATTTTTGTTTAGGAGACGGACGACATAAGTATGTAAGAACTTATTTTACTTTTATATTCCATACTACCAGTATCCATATCCATACTAATATTATAAATGCGAAAGTAACTCTGTCATATTGTCTGTCTGTCTGTCTTCATAGACACTTCATCTGTCTTCATTCAGAAAATTTCCATACATACTTCCCCCTGAAAGGGTAAAACAGGGGGAAAGTTTGTATGGAAATTTTCTCATTTCTATTTATTTATTTAATAACGCTACAGCAGTACTTTCTAGACTTGGAAGTATACAAACAGGTGTATGAGTTCTCTATTACAATTAAAAAAGATTATGTAGGGGAAACTGGGCAATATTCACCCCTAAAGCCACGAAGGGTAAAATGGTTCGAAGGCGAGGGCAAAGCCCGAGCCATTGAGGATTCAGCACGACCCCCCCCTTCTACCCCAAGTGTGCTGCAGTGCCGCCGCAGGCCGAACTGCTGAACACTAGGGCCGTGAGGCCGTAGACCGAGCCCCACGGCGAATGCGAAGCCCGAGCCGTCGAGGATTCAGCACGACCCCTTCCTCCTAACTCCCCACGACCAAGTGAGCTGCAGTGAGGCCGCAGGCCGAACTGCCGGACACTTGGGCCGCGAGACTGAAGGCCGAGCTCCAAGGTGAGGGTGAACCCCGAGCCGTTGAGGATTCAGTATAACTCCCCCCCCCCCCCCCCACCCCCCGGTGAGGTGAGTGAGGCAAAGACTATATGAATAATACGTTTATTATTACACATTGCACAGGTGAACAAAGTTGCAGCAATATCGGTTCTGTGAAAGCTGTCTACCTAGTGATAGTATAGAAACATCAAATACATTGTCGTTTGTTATAATAACTGTATGACTATAGAAAGAAACCGGCCAAGTGCGAGTCGGACTCGCGCACTAAGGGTTCCGTACCATTATCTATAAAAACGGTAAAAAAATGTCTGTTGTTTGGGAGCCCCCCTTAAATATTAAGTTTATATTAATTTAATTATTTATTTATGAAGTGAATATATAACATTATCAAGCAAAACTGAGCAAAAAAAATCACGTTTGTTGTATGGGAGCCACCTTAAATATTTATTTTATTCTGATTTTAGTATTTTTAAGGGTTCCGTACCTCAAAAGGTTAAAAGGTACCCTTATAGGATCACTCGGTTGTCCGTCTGTCTGTCGCTCTGTCAAGACCCTTTTTCTCACGAACACGTTGAGGTATCAAGCTAAAATTCATATCAAATATTCAAGTCTACTGTCCCTTGAAGCTGTAAAAAAATCAAACTTCTAAGCCAACGCAATCAAAAGGTACAGCCGTTTATGCCGCAAATTTTCATGTTTTTCGAACTCCAAAGGGAATCAAAACCTACAGGGTACTTCCCGTGAACTCAGAATCTTGGAATTTGGTATGAAGCAACATCATAAGGCACAGATAAAGAAAAAAATGCGAAAGGTCTTCATTTTTTGTAACATCATGTTATCATAATATTATTAAATTTTAATGCCGCAAATTTTCAACATTCGCAAGGGAATCAAAATCAATAGGATACTTCCCGTGAACTCAGAATCTTGAAATTTGGTGCAAAGCAACGTCGTAAAGCACAAGTAAAGAAAAAATTGCGAAAAGTGTAAATATTTATTTACAACATATAATATAAATATATTAAATAATTAAATTTTGCTATGCAATAATGCTTATTATAGATAACGTGCGCGAGTCCGACTCGCACTTGATCGGTTTTTTTTTGTTATAGCGGCAACAGATATACATCGTCTGTAAAAATTTCACACTGGCAAACTGTCACGGTTCATATGATACAGTCTGGTAACAGAAGGACGGACGACAGACAGACAGACGGGCAGCAGAGCCATACTAATAGGATCCTGTTTTTACTCTTTGGGTACGGAACCCTTAAAAGGGTACATATCAAACCTTACTAATATTATAAATGCGAAAGTGAGTTTGTTTGTTTGTTTGTTACGCTTTCACGCCGTAACTACTGAACCGATCATCATAAAATATTGCATACAAGTTCTCTGGAGTACGGAGAAGGACATAGGCTACCTTTTATCCCGGGAAAAAGTACTATTCCCGAGGGATCGACATTGATGCGGGCGGAGCCGCGGGCGCAAGCTAGTTTTCTATAAACTTGCGTCTGCGACAGGTACCTGACTGTACGTCAAAATATTTATCTACCAATATTCATATAATGAACTGAATTCGTTATAGAGTTATGGAGGAACATACATAGATGCATACAAAAAAAAAAATCTAAAAATCGTCAATTTAGTTTCAGTGTCATGTATAAAGCTTATAAACACGATATCTCTGAAAACAAAGTAACTTACTCCATGACCGACCCTGACAAGTTATTTATTAGTAGTGATATAATAATTATAGGATTATAGGTAGGTACTTTAATCTTACCACAAAAAGGTATTAAACTGACGTCATTACTTCGTAATTGTAGTAAATATGTGTTTTACTTCGTTAATTAAGTAATTGTTATGACCTGTCTTAGGTAGCTTGTTTTAGATTTCCCTTTAATTAAATCATTCATTCATCTCGTGTAGGTGTCACGGTCAATCGACCATAAACATCCTGGTGTCAGAGTTCTTCGGAACCGCCTTTCGGCCTCTGACGTGGTTCCTTTAACGACTACCAGATGGCAGCCGGGACCAACGGCTTAACGTGCCTTCCGAAGCACAGAATCATCTTTATTATCAGACAAACAGGTGATTCAAGCCTGCAATGTCCTAACCAAACTGGAAACAACTCAACAAAGTATGCTTCCCGTGGGAATCGAACCCACGACCCCCGGGTCTACAGGCAAACGCCTTAACCACTGGACCACAGAGGTAGTTTAATAATTACAGAGGAGAAATTAAATGATTGATTACTTGTGTTATCTATCATTTATCCTTCGTACCATAGGTAGGAAGGTAGTATTGATACCCAATCCTCATAGAAAAAAAAACACTTGCATCCTTACTAATATTATAAATGCGAAAGTGAGTTTGTTTGTTTGTTTGTTTGTTACGCTTTCACGCCGTAACTACCGAACCGATCTTCATGAAATTTTGCATACAAGTACTCTGGAGTACGGAGAAGGACATAGGCTACCTTTCATTCCGGGAAAAAACACTATTCCCGAGGGATCGACATTGACGCGGGCGGAGCCGCGGGCGAAAGCTAGTACTTTATAAATAGTAGTGTCCGATCCTTGAAGGGATTCTCAATCCTAATTCAGCCCATTCATATGAAAAATTTTACAACTATGGGACCAATGAATGCCGAGACAGTCGTTGGCGAGTTACATACTTTACTCCAAATTAAACATAGCATCGTTAGGAATAGAATTCATATGTAGCAAAATTTGCAACATATGAATTCTCTTTGCTTTAAACTGAACACTTCCTAAGTAAGAGGCCGGTACAGGTGGATTAACAATTAATGCGGATTTCAGCCTGATCAACAAAGGAGGCAAGGGGTGTCATCCTAAACTGTATATCCGGTAGTTGAAGTAATGCTTCTTGCTTTACCAGTGTTAGTAGTATCCCAATACCTTTATATCCTTCCTTAATCCAATAAATTCATATCCTTCCCCAGCTTAAAATTACTTCCGTTGGGTAGCAGCGTCGGACGCACAAGAAGCCAAAGAAACTGTGCTCGCAATCTCGTCTGCCAAGCATGGTGAGTATGCCAATATCCTCCCATTGAACGAATAAGTATCCTTGGGAGAGGCCTTCGTCCAGCAATAGACTATTTGCTGCTGTATTGATGAATGATGATGATGAACAATAGCCGAAAGGAGGACAACACAGGAAAGGCTACTTCTGATTTTAGTATTTTTTTGTTACAGCGGCAACAAAAATACATCATCTGTGAAAATTTCAACTGTCTTACTATCACGGTTCATGAGATACAGCCCGGTGATACACGGACGGGCAGACGGACGAAAAGCGGAGCCATATTAATCGTTCAATACACTTCGATTTTGCAAAGAAAATATTTTTGTAACTATTTCTCTTTAGCCAAGTCAAGAAAGAGATCAAATATTTTACAATTTTGAAAGCAGCAAAAAGATTGGGAATCATTAGATCCCAAGATCACTTAAGAGAAGGTCGCTCAAAGAGCAATGGAGAGGGCTATGCTCGTTGTTTCTCTGCGAGACAAAATCAGAAATGAGGAGATCCGTAGAAGAACGAAAGTTACCGACATAGCTCAGCGGATTAGCTCCTTGAAGTGGCAGTGGGCGGGGCACATAGCACGTAGTACCGATGGCCGATGGGGCAAAAAGGTTCTCGAATGGCGACCACGTACCGGCAAGCGAAGCGTCGAACACCCACCTGCCAGGTGGTCGGACGACCTGAACTAGGACGCAGGGAAACGCTGGATGCAGGCCGCTTCCAACCGGTCATTTTGGAAATCATTGGGAGAGGCCTATGTCCAGCAATGTACTTGTTGCGGCTGATATGATGATGATGATGATGAGATCCCAAGAATGTCAGGCAAGGCTTGATGCTGGTTGAGAACATCAGGCTGCATCTCGCTTAGCGGAATCCTATGCTACTTGCGAAGCTCACCTGAGTGCTGATTGTGAGATCACGTTCCTCACTGGTCTCTAGATACCTAGACGTAGACGTGTTAATACGTTGAGAACTCAGGCGTGATTCTCGATGTATGTTAATTTTTGAATCGCGAGATGACGTATGACGCTCACGATCAGCGCTCAGATGTGCTTCGCAAGTCGAAGAGGATTCTGCTGAGCGAGATGCAGCCTGATGTTCTCGATCAGCATTAAGTCTTGCCTGAAATTTTTGGGATCTAATCTTTCCCAATCATTTTGCTGCTTTTAAAATTGCAAAAGATTTGATCTCTTTCTTGACACGGCTAAAGAAAAATAGTTACAAAAATATTTTCTTTGCAAAATCAAAGTGTATCGAACGATTAATATGGCTCCGCTATCCGTCCGTCTGTCTGTCCGTCCATCCGTACGTTTGTCAACAGGCTGTATCTGATGAACCGTGATAGTTAGATAGTTGAAATTTTCACAGATGATGTATTTCTGTTGCCGCTATAATAAAAATAAAATATTATAATCAGAAGTAGCCTTTCCTGTGTTGTCCTCATTTTGGCCATTGTTCATCATCATCATTTGAATAGCTCCGTGGCGCAGCGGTCAACACGCCAGCCCGCGACACGGAGTGACCGGGTTCGATCCCCGGCCAGGTCAAGATGGAAAATGAACTTTTTCAGATTGGCCTGGGTCTTGGATGTTAATCTATATATGTATTTGTTATAAAATATAGTATCATTGAGTTAGTATCCCATAACACAAGTCTCGAACTTACTTTGGGGCTAGCTCAATCTGTGTGATTTGTCCGTATATATTTATTTATTTATTTATATTTATATCATTCATCAATACAGCAGCAAATAGTGCATTGCTGGACAAAGGCCTCTTCAAAGGATACTTATTCGTTCCATGGAATGATATTACCATACTCACCATGATTGGCAGGCGAGATGGCGAGCGCAATTTCTTTGGCTTCTTGTGCGTCCGACGCTGCTGCCCATCGGAAGTAATTTTAAGCTGGAGAAGGATAGGAATTTGTTGGATTAGGAAGGGAATAAAGGAATTGGGATACTACTAACACTGATAAAGCAAGATGCAGCTCGGGCGGCTGGGTGCGCGTTCCCGATGCCATCACTTCGACTACTGGATAGGCAGTTGAGAACGACAACTCTTACCTCCATTGTTGATCAGGCTGAAATCCGCATTAAATATTGATCCTCCTTTACCGGCCTCTTACTTAGGAAGTGTCGAGTTTAAAATTTTGCTACATGTGAATTCTCTTTCTAACGATGCTTTGTTTAATTAGGAGTAAAGTATGAACTCGCCAACGACTGTCACGGCATTCATTGGTCCCATAGTTGAAAAGTTGTTCATATCAACGGGCTGCATTAGGATCGAGAACCCCTTCAAGGCTCGGACAGGGTTTTCTTTACATATTGTATGTATTGATTTACTACTATTTACAATGTATGCAAGTGTTTTTTTTCTATGAGGACTGTGTATTAATTCTACCTTCCTACCTATGGTATGAACGATGAATAACAGATAACACGAGTAATCAATCATTTAATAAAAAACAATTACAAGCTACCTAAGACAGGTCATAACAATTAATTAACGAAGTTAAACACATATTTACTACAATTACGAACTAATGATGACACTTTAACACCTTTATGGTAGTATTGATTAGCTGGTAAGATTAAAGTACCTACCTATAATTCTATAGCTATTATATAACTACTAATAATAAATCTGTAAGGGTCGGTCATGGACTAAGTTACTTTGTTTTTCGAGATATCGTGTTTATAAGCTCTATGACATGAAACTAAATTGATGAATTTTAGATTTTTTGTATACATGTATGTATGTATGTTTATCCATAACTCTTCTATACATATGATATCTATACATATAAAACAGTAAAAATATTTTGTCTGTACATTTACAATTTTTAACTAAAATGGATAGAGGGACACTTAAAAAGAATAATAGAAAGCAAAAAAATTTTTTTCGAATTTCTTGTCTGTCTGTCTGTGTATGATCACGATTATCTCCGAAAATACTGAAACGATTTACCTCAAACTTTCACCAATTGCTTTGTTTTAACTCAGCAAAACATCTAAAGTTTATTTTATCAAAATCGGTTCATTAAAAAAAGAGTTATCGTCATTTGAATGAACTCAAGGCATTAGATTGCCGGCAAATATACACGGTAAATTTTTTTATCGCTTTGGACCCTTAAAAGGGTGACTCAGTTGTCAAAATGAACAACTTTACCTATGGGAACAATGCTGGGAACTCAAAAAAAATCGACATTCCCATACAAACTGGCCGGGCGGCGGGACTCTTTAATATGGAAATGAATTTTTTTTTTTGAGTTTCCAGCATTGGTCACATAGAAAAAGTTGTTCATATTTATGACCTGAGTCACCCTTTAAGTGGCTTTAAGAGCCTTAAAATAGCACTTAAATAGTAAGAGATTAAATAATAAGTGACATAAGAAAATTTAAATACAAAGTCAATTCATCATCAGTATACTACAGCAATATACCTACACATACTATCCATACTAATATTATAAATGCGAAAGTAACTGTCTTCGCGGCTCCGCCCGCGTTAGTGACGATCCCTCGGGAACAGTAGAATTTCCCGGAATCAAACATACCCTATGTCCTTCCCCGGGCCACACACCTCCATACCAAATTTCATCCAAATCAGTTCAATGGTTGAAGCGTAAAAAATGACAGACAGAGTTAAATGCGAAACATCTATACTAATATTATAAAGCTGAAGAGTTTGTTTGTTTGAACGCGCTAATCTCAGGAACTACCGGTTCAAATTGGAAAATTCTTTTTGTGCTGGATAGTCCATTTATTGAGGAAGGCTTTAGGCTATAAAACATCACGCTGCGACTAATAGGAGCGAAGCATCAATAAAAAATGTTTTGAAAACGGGGGGAAATTGTCCCCTATACAAAGAAAAAACATAATTAATCATAATAACAGAAATTGCCGCGGACGTAGTCGCGGGCAACAGCTAGTAAATAAATAAGTTCATTAAATGAAACTTGGTAGATAAACATTTCGATTTACAGTCAGGTACCTGTCGCAGACGCAAGTTCATAGAAAATACATCAACGCGTCATCACATTTCTCTGATGATTTTTTCGAATGACAGATATGAACAGTCGGTCCAAATATTATGTAATTGGATATGTACCCTTTTTAGGGTTCCGTTATTAAAGGGTAAAAACGGGACACTATTAATATGGCTCCGCTGTCCGTCCGTCCGTCTGTTACCAGACTGTTTCTCATGAATCGTGATAGTTAGCCAGTTGAAATTTTAACAAATGATGTATTTCTGTTGCCACTATAACAAAAAAAAATTCAGAAAAAAATAAATATTTAAAGGGGCTCCTATACAACAAACGTGTTTTTTTTTGCTCATTATTGCTCAATGGCAATATGTAGACGCTTGAAATATTCCCAGAATATTTAATTATATATTAATTTCAAAAATGAATAATTTAATTGATATAAAATTTATATTTAAGGGGGGCTCCCATACAACAGAGATACTTTTTTGCCATTTTTATAGATAATGGTACGGAAACCTTAGTGCGCGAGTTCGACTCGCACTTGGCCGGTTTTTTCCTATAGTCATACAGATATTATAACAAATGACAAAGTATTTGATGTTTCTGTCACTAGGAAGTCAGCTTTCACAGAACCGATATTGCTGCAACTTTGTTCACCTGTGCAACGTGCAATAATAAGCGTATTATTCATAATACTTTATCTTGTATCTCATGAACCGTGATAGTTGCAGTTGAAATTTTCACAGATGATGTATTTATTTTGCCACTATAAAAAAAAATACTAAATTCAGAAGTAGCCTTTCCTGTGTTGTCCTCCTTTCGGCCATTGTTCATCATCATCATTCATCAATACAACAGCAAATAGAGCATTGCAAGACCTCTCCCAAGGATACTTATTCGTTCCATGGGAGGGTATTGCCATACTCACCATGCTTGGCAGGCGAGATAGCGAGCGCAGTTTCTTTGGCTTCTTGTGCGTCTGACGCTGCTGCCCATCGAAAGCAATTTTAAGCTGGAGAAGGATAGGAATTTGTTGGATAAGGGAGGGAATAAAGGTTTTTGGATACTACTAACACTGGTAAAGCAAGACGCAGCTCGGGCGGCCGGGTGCGCGTACCCAATGCCATTACTTCGACTACCGGATAGGCAGTTGAGAACGACAACTCTTACCTCCATTGTTGATCAGGCTGAAATCCGCATTAAATATTGATCCACCTTTACCGGCCTCTTACTTAGGAAGTGTTGAGTTTAAAGCGAAGAGAATTCATATGTTGCATATTTTGCTACATGTCATACATACATTGTCGCAGATCGTAAGTCGATCAAGGGATTGGGATAAAATCTGCAGAATCATGTTAATAGGCGATGCGGCTAGCAACCCATCACTCATTTGACAACTAATTTGATTCCGTTTTCCACCTAATGCCCACCAACAAGCTAAACGTGACCTTCAGGTCTTAAAACTTAGGCTCTGTCTACCCTGCAAGGGCAAAAGACGTGATACTAAAAATCGTCAATTTAGTTTCAGTATCATGTATAAAGCTTATAAACACAATAACTCTGAAAACCAAGTAACTTACGCCATGACCAACCCTTACAGATTTACTATTATTACTAGCTGTCCCGACGAACGTTGTTTCGCTATAAAATAAACACTCTTTAAAACAATCTTATCTTTTAATTTGGACCAAATTACAGATAATTATAAAGTTTGTTCAAAATCTAAAAAATTTGTAGTTTTAGATTTTATCCCGAACATACATCGTGACACTAGATTGTTATATACAAGAATTTCTCGTATATGCTATACTTTATTTACTAAACTTTCCAAGTCATTGTATGTCCTCTGTAAACTTTATTATTATTATTTCGAGCTCTTTTTTATGTTTTTCTTTCCCAATTTTTACCCATGACCAAGGCCAAGTGCAAATGAAAATAAAAAGGAAATGTCTATTTCTGTATGAATTTTATTATTATTATTTGTATCTCTTTTTAAGTCATGGGACATGCCCCGGTCCTTTGAGAATGAGCTGAATGAGCTTGCGTGGGAATATAGATCCAACACTTAGAGGCCCTTTGGAGAAGTTGATGTAATGTGTGTCTCCAGCCAGAAACCGTTCCTGGAAATAGTAATATATAATATGTTCTTAAACAGGTCTTGGCCGGAGGAGAAACTATTGCATTTTAAAGAGAAATTACTGGGTTATGTTATTGAAATGTGGTTGGACTTGTATTGGGTTATTGCAAAGGGCCGGACACCTGCCATAATCATTGGCGGTTGTGCTGAATCCTTAAAGGCTCAGGCTATGCCCTCGCCTTGGAGATCGGCCTGCGGCCTCGCGGCCCAAATGTTTGGCAGTTCGGCCTGCGGCCTCACTGCAGCATACTTGGGGGAGGGAGTGGAGGGGGCGATCGTGCTGAATCCTCAACGGCTCACGCTATGCTCTCGCCTTAGAACACGGTCTGCGGCCTCGCAGCCCAAGTGTTCGGCAGTTCGACCTGCGGCCTCACTACAGCACACTTGGGGAAGTGGGGGGGGGGGGGGGGATTTCTGAATCCTCAATGGCTCAGGCTGTCCCCTCACCTTGAAGCTCGGTCTGCGGCCTAAGTGTTCGGCAGTTCGACCTGCGGCCTAAATGCAGCACCAACCCGGGGGGGGGAGGGTCGTTCTGAATCCTCAACGGCTCAGGTTATGCCCTTGCCTTGGAACTCGGTCTGCGGCCACGCGGCCCAAGCCTTTGGCAGTTCGGCCTGCGGCCTCAATGCATCACACTTGGGGGAGTGGGGGGAGGGGGGGGGGGGGGGTCGTGCTGAACCCTCAGCGGCTCGGGCTCCGCTCTGAGCTCGGCCTGCGGGGTCGCGGCCCAAGTCTTTGGCAGTTCGACCTGAGGCCTCACTGCAGCACACTTGGGGGGTGGGGAGAGGGGGGGGGGGTCGTGCTGAATCCTCAACGGCTCAGGCTATGCCCTCGCCTTGTAACTCGGTCTGCGGCCACGCAGCCCAAGTCTTTGGCAGTTCGGCCTGCAGCCTCAATGCATCACACTTGGGGGAGTGGGGGGAGGGGGGGTCGTGCTGAATCCTCAGCGGCTCGAGCTCCGCTCTGAGCTCGGCCTGCGGGCTTGCGGCCCAAGTCTTTGGCAGTTCGGCCGGCGGCCTAAATGCAGCACCATGGGGGGGGGGCGGAGGAGCGGGGGAGGGGGGTCGTTCTGAATCCTCATCGGCTCAGGCTATGCCCTCGCCTTGGAGCTCGGTCTGCGGCTTCGCGGCCCCAATGTTCGACAGTTCGGCCGGCGGCCTAAGTGCAGCACTATCCGGGGGGGAGGGAGCGGGGGAGGGGGGTCGTTCTGAATCCTCAACGGCTCAGGCTGTGCCCTCGCCTTGGAACTCGGTCAAGGCCCACGTCTTTGGTAGTTCGGCCTGCGGCCTCAAAGCATCACACTTGGGGGAGTGGGGGGAGGGGGGGGGTCGTGCTGAATCCCCAGAGGCTCGGGCTCCGCTCTGAGCTCGGCCTGCGGGCTCGCGGCCCAATATTTAGGCAGTTCGGCCTGCGGCCTCAATGCATCACACTTGGGGGAGGGGGGGGGGGGGGGGGTCGTGCTGAATCCTCAGCAGCTCGGGCTCCGCTCTGAGCTCGGCCTGCGGGGTCGCGGCCCAAGTCTTTGGCAGTTCGGCCTGCGGCCTCACTGCAGCACACTTGAGGGGTGGGGAGAGGGGGGGGGGGGTCGTGCTGAATCCTCAACGGCTCAGGCTATGCCCTCGCCTTGTAACTCGGTCTGCGGCCACGCAGCCCAAGTCTTTGGCAGTTCGGCCTGCAGCCTCAATGCATCACACTTGGGGGAGTGGGGGGAGGGGGGGGTCGTGCTGAATCCTCAGCGGCTCGAGCTCCGCTCTGAGCTCGGCCTGCGGGCTTGCGGCCCAAGTCTTTGGCAGTTCGGCCGGCGGCCTAAATGCAGCACCATGGGGGGGGGGGGGGGGGCGGAGGAGCGGGGGAGGGGGGTCGTTCTGAATCCTCATCGGCTCAGGCTATGCCCTCGCCTTGGAGCTCAGTCTGCGGCTTCGCGGCCCCAGTGTTCGACAGTTCGGCCGGCGGCCTAAATGCAGCACTATCCGGGGGGGAGGGAGCGGGGGAGGGGGGTCGTTCTGAATCCTCAACGGCTCAGGCTGTGCCCTCGCCTTGGAACTCGGTCGCGGCCCACGTCTTTGGTAGTTCGGCCTGCGGCCTCAAAGCATTACACTTGGGGGAGTGGGGGGGGGGGGGGGGGGCGTCGGCTTTGCCCTCGACACTCCGATCATCGGTTCGGGCTGCGCCCTCGCCCCGTAGCTCATAACTTATTGCCTACAAACATAACATAATTAATTAGTAATTCTATAATCCTAATAAATAGGTAACTACAGAATAGATGACAGGTCGTTCCATCACAGCTGTTTAGCTAACAGTTGTGATGCGATCTAGAGCGAAGTGGCAACAGCGCACAATGGACTCAGCCAATCGTAGAGCAGGAAGCCTCTCATTGGCCCATTTGAATCTGATCAATAATTGACGGAGTGGAATTGTATAAAAAAGTTTAATTTTCTGCCACCAGAGGGCTGGCAATTATTGATCTAATCTGAGATCGGATTGCTCACAATGTACGCAAAATCCAGCATTAGATCAATAAATTCTGTCCTGATCAACAATTGCCAACTGATCAACAATTAACTGATGCCACGAGACGGTCGATCAACAAATGTCGAGTGGAGATATCTATATATATATATATATATATATATATATATATATATATATGTATATATATATATATATATATATATTTGGGTATTTATATGTAAATGTATTCTGTTGTTAGATGTATTATTCATGGCTAGATTTATCCTTATTAATTGTACATGCTTCTGCCCCATAATTGAGTAAATTTCCTCTAACTTATTCGCCGGTCGACTGGAAGAGATCCCATCTTGGGATAAGTCCGCCCTTGTAGACTGATCTTTCTTTACTGTATTTATTATAGCTTATTTCTTGTACAATAAAGATATCACAAACAAACAATAGCATTGTAATTGCAAAATAAATAATTTATTTGACTAATATGCAAGTATATACGGTGTGGACTATATTTGGTAAAGTTCGGCTTATAAGTAGAAGTGGACACAAAGAAAAATAATAACAAATTGTTAGGCATTATTTCTTAATCTAACGCTTGGACGAGGGATCATCAAGAATAAGGATAAGCGGATCTTTTTAAAAAAAATAGAGCACTACTTACTAAAATACTTTGCTAAACCGCGTTACCCCAAATAGATATTAACACGTTGACAGCGTAGGCGTTATTAATACAAACATTAAGATTAACCTGTTAAGCTGGATTGCTGGTATTTGATAACAACTATGAATAATACCGCGAGGGCAGGGGCGAGGCCCGAGCCGCATTAATTCAGAGTAATGTTATAGGATATTAACTTGCATAATAAAAAAAAGTCAAATGTAGTAGTGTCTAAAATTGATTGAAGACCGATTTCATTTTTATATTTTCTGCCACTAGTAGGTGACTTCTTGGCATTTTAGAATAGTGAATCCTGGAAGAATATGGAAGAGATCAATGTTAAAACAATCAATAAACGATTCCTTAAACAAAACAATGTTGGCACAACGACCGAATTTTCGTCTAAAATCGAGACTTGAAATCCTGAAAATAAGTCGAAAATCCGTTCAAAGCTTCACTCATCTACTCAAACGTTTTGAAGTTTCTCAAATATGTTATAGAATCTTCAGTCCTGACTCTCTGATGCAAACGAAGTTCTGAAAATCTTATGTGATAAAAATGCATGAGTAATAGTAGTAGAACAGTTCGTGAGTATGTTCTTCTTCCACACCTCATTCCACTTAATGTGGGGTCGGGACTGCATGTAAGTCCTTTATACTTTACATGCTGTAAAAAGTTTCGACTTATTTTTATGACTTGCCGCCTGCCTATAATGCTTTCGTTGCATGTGCTTGTCGGGATGTATGTGCCTGTCCTTTTTGTCGCCTCTTACGACATCCATATGGGACTGAATGGAGTGGTCCTAAATTCTTGGCCGGAAACCACACGGCACTTTACATGAGTATATAATTGCGAAAATACTATTCAACAAAACCAGATATGAACAAGCAAAAAAAAGTCCATCTCCGTAACTAGTTGTGAAACTTCAGTTACATATACAGCCGAAGCGATTCAATCTCTTTTGTTTTACCGTGAACTTTTCAATTATTCTCGATCACTTCTAACAGTTAAGCAACTCGCAAGTTTTTCACGTGTAACTAATCAAGTAAACTAGCAGGTAAGCCGCCTGGAGATATCAGTTAATTCGAACTGCAACCCTCGTCCGTCCGGTAACTAAGTTATACGCAGGATTCGGACAACTATCCAGATATCGCAAATTCGTTTAGCCTTGTTTTTCTTTCAATGACATTACGGACAAGTTGACTGGTCTACATTTATAATCCTAACTAACATTATAAATGCGAAAGTGAGTTTGTTTGTTACGCTTTCACGTTGTAACTACTGAACCGATCATCATGAAATTTTGCATACACATTATATGGGGTACGGAGAAAGGATATAGGGTACATTTTATCCCGGGAAAAAGTACTGTTCCCGAGGGATCGACATTGACGCGGGCGAATGCTAGTGTTTCTATAAAGTATTAGCCAGTTAAAGATTTTATAAAACATCATCATCAATGCATATAGATCTACTTGTTTTCGCTGTGTAGTTCAACCAACCGTTAACCATGTTCCATTTCACCAACTAATGAAACCCATTTAACGAAATAGACGATAAACAAATACCTACAAGCACATGCCTGGTAAACTATTTCCATTCTTGATTATTTCGATTGCCTTGAAAAGTTGAATAATTCGTAACTTTTACACGTCTAACTAATGAACTAAATCGCAAGTTGGGTTGCCCGCAGTCACAGATTTCTTTAGAATGCAACCTTCATTCGTTATTTCAGACTAACAAGAATTTATTGTGTCATTGCGTATGATATTACGGCTTTGTTCTACAATTAAGGGCCCACCAGGCGGCGTGGCGGTACAAACGCGGATGGTCTAAACGCGTTGGCTACTTTGGATATTTTCATTTTTTAAGATTATTCAAGGGTTATTTGAAAAAAAATACATGATGGCTGCCTTATCTGTAATGCAATTATCATCAAAAGTTTCAAGGTTAATTTTATTGTATTTGGTGAATACTGCTGTATACCGAGTAAATTAGACGCGATTTGGAGGGAAATTTGTATCTTTTTTCTATCGAGAAAATTAAACGCAATCGTGTTTTTGAGTAAGATAGTTACCAGAGTTAGTCCTGAACTTTACTGCATTATTCTTAATTTCAACTTGAGTATTTCATTATTATTGATATTACAGATAAAAAAAAGCAGTGTGAGGTAGTACGAGCCTTATAAACATGTCATTTACTTTCGACGATCACGAGTTCAAAGGCTAATTTATTTTTCCCATGCTGGGTTGGGGGAACAGAAAATCATTTCCATCTAAACGCCCATCTCGCGAAGTACGGACCTTTAAATCTTATGCCAGGCTTTGTATATCCCAAATGAGAAGAATGTGATTAGTTTGTAGGTAATCTCTTATTACAATTTTAGACACTTACATATTTACACCACATTCTTATTTTAATTTATTTTCTATACGGTGATGTCAAGTGTAAGTGGATTAACTTAATACAACATTTTGTACCTTGGTTCTGTAAATACAGGGTGATTTTGAATTCCCTGCCAATATTTCAGTACCGGAATCAGAATTGCAAATCATTTTTAATTTTTGTTTTATAAATTACCTTTTTTCTTGCCGATGTATATTCTATTAGGCATTATGATTCCGTAATTAAAATATTGCCAGAGAGTTCGTAATCACCCTGTATAGGTATTAGAAAATCATTAATTTAATAGCGCCTACATCCTAACTAATATTATTAATGCGAAAGTGAGTTTGTTTGTTTATTTGTTTGTATGTTTGTTTGTTACGCTTTCACGCCGTAGCTACTGAACCGATCATCATGAAATTTTATATACAAGTTCTCTAGAGTACGGAGAAGGACATAGGCTACCTTTTATCCTGGAAAAAAGTACTATTCCCGAGGGATCGACATTAACGCGGGCAGAACCGCGGGCGAAAGCTAGTACATCATAAAGTTTAACGCGTCTACATCATAAAGATTCTAAAGGTAAAGTGGTAAAGTTTCCTTTAAGTTGTATTAGCCTTATAACTAACTAGTTCGCTTTGAAGAACTCTCATTACACAACTTTTCTCCACATCATTAAAATGCAACAACTTCCATTCAGGCGGAAAACTTGCAAAACGGATTTCCATAACGACGATGTCAACTGCCAAGTATACATCATCAATCACAAAGCAGACAGAACTGCTGAAGACACTTCTATCCCTCGCCTTAGGCGAAAAACTTAAGGATTCGACAAAACGAGCGTTGACGGTGATATGTCTTTCAACATCAAAGGTTTTCCAGCAAATTACACTTGCTATTCACAAGCCAAAGTTTCAGAGAGTTTACTTTTAGGTACAACCTTTGAGTGGAAGTTTAACAGGCCGGCTGTATATCGTAATTGTTGTTTGTAATATACTTGTACAACATTAGGTATATATTTTGTACAAGCTGTGGCTAAAAAGCCACTTCTTATTATATTCATATACCACAGTTCAGTTTGATGCCATTTCCTTTTTATTATGATTTAATTATAAAGACAATTTATACATTAATATATATTTATTAATTGTGTACTCTAACAGAGCAATAAAAATCTTATCTGTGTGAAAAGGGTATTATTAAAATGGAAGGAAGGAAGTAAAACAAATACTTAACGGATTTCTTCGCTAATGGATAACCGTCCAACCTCGCACAACTGACACTGTTTTATTATAAGCAGCCAACTGACAATAATTTTAAACGGATTTAATTACTCCATATTTAAAATGGGGTAGTATTTAAACGAGTGACTGTAAATTCTAATTTAAAATGTCAAAAAATACTAACTTGGGTTACAAAAATAATGCCATGCCACAAAACAGCAACTTACAAATATTATTTGAGTTGCGTAAAATACAAAACTAGCCGCACTGTGATATTTCAGCGACCGAATAATTGTTTTAGTGACAAATTAAAATGGGAACCTTCAACACAAATATGTCTTCAATTGTATATAATAGAATAGAAACCATTTTTACACAAAGGAAATCCAGAAATGATACGTTTTCATAAACTAGATAATGCGCAAAAGTCAGGCTTATCGCGAACCAATTTCTTACATGCAAGAGAGCTAAGAGAGTGGTAGTGAGTTTCAAAGACGAGCTCGAACAGTGAAAGAACGCGTGTAGAATTCGATAGTGTTGTCGAATTATCGAGAGCAGGCTCTCAGCACTGTCCGTGTTTAATAAAGGGCTAGTGAGTAGTACATAAATAATGCAACTTACCCATGTGGTTGTGATTGTGTCGGGCGAACCGAGGTGAAGCGGGGGGCAGGGGGGCGCCATCGCAACGCACGTCTGTCTTCAGCCGTGAGCCAGTGCGTGGATTCACCTGGACTCCTGGACCACCCTGCACCAAGCCGCTGTCACCCTGGGACAATTATTCCATTTTAGATAAGTATTAAATTATTTATGAGGCAATAATTAATTGAATCCGCCAGACACGAAAAATTTAATTTCAATCACGTCTAATATTTGATTTATATTATTTAACTGAATGCTCCTATTTAATAAAAGCGTTGTGCGTACCATACTCGTACTAGTATTATTTATATAATTAGTTATTATTCTTCCTTTAAAATTTTACTATTTCTCATATTTATTCCACACTTTACTACTTATTTTTGATCTGTTTATTCTTCTCGAGTTTAACTGGGAGAGGATGCTCTTAGCATTAAGTCCACATACTGTAGCCTAAAAACAATTTTAAAATAGATAAATAATCATAATGTATAAACTTTAATTTCTTTATAGACATATCCGCAAAATTAATAACGCATCATATGTAATGTGTATGTCACATATAAAACATACCCAATTATCTTATCGTATTATAAGACGTTTCTCTAAAATCTCGATAAGAAGTTCACCTGTTGTGTATGCTAAAATTTTTTTTTCAAAATAAATATATGATTATACTGTATTTTATTTCCTAACTGCCATAATACACCAAGTAAATGGAGAATCATAAATCACCTGTATATGTCACATATCAAATATACACAATCTTATCGTATTCTAAGACATTTCTCAAAAATCTCGATAAGAAAATGAAATAACTTTGTTTTTAACTTTCCCGCAGCTGAAATATCATTAAATCAAGTAATCAAATTCTCAAAGAAATCCAACTTTCTTTCCAATATTTGGTAATTTCTCGGCTGATTTCCATATTTCTTATTTCCCAAAGTGCCTGCCTCTGATTTCCATGAACTGAATTGACGGTTTTATGCTGTGGTTTAACAAGAATAACGCTATAAGTATTCTGAAAGCGCATTTAGAAATACTTTTTTGAACACCGACACAGTTGCAATTGATAGATATTATAGTTCGTATCATATTTTCTACTTTATGAAATTGTAACTATAGGCTTTTCGATTTTTGTTTTTGCTATATATCTTTTGTAATTTTTGTCTTGAAGCTCCGATTAAATAGTTTGAATTTAAGTCAGTACTATGTTAGTTTATAAAACCTATTTCCACTTAATGGCATACCTATATGGTAAATATATAAAATGTTAGAAGAACCAACAAACGCAATTCTATCGATTGGAATCGAGAGTGTAACTAGTAAAATGGTTGAAAATATCTATCTTGGGACACATTTGGAAAAAATGCGAGCGAAAAAACCTAAATCAAGACCCGATGCCGCAGGGAATACTAAATGTTTGAAGATACACTCTGCTACTGTGGGAATTGCTATGCAGCTATATCATAAAGTGTGTAACATATTACCTCATCTAAATATTCTAGTCTGAATGTGCAACAAACCGTAATATTCGTTTATTCTTACTAATACCTACTTTAAACTTGGTTATTGAAATCGTGTTATATACCTCTATACTAGTGGTTCTGCGAGAACAGTAGACCTCGCGAGCCCTTACAACCAACATCAACATTTGCTCTCCAGTGCTCTAAAATATATCTGTTACTGATATGCTAATTGACTAAAGGATGATTTCCTTCAGTTACTATTTCCCAGTCCCCGCTGCTCATAATTAGGTACTAGAGGAAACGGAAATTTAAACCTACATTCATCTTACCAGAAGACCCGACCAGACCCTTTTTTAAGAGGAAACACTAAGCTCGAGAGAATTGAAAAAATAGATATTTATAATATCTATTGCTGTCGAGCCGCGTGCCCAAACAAACCCCGCAGAGTGCGATAAAGATAACTGCAGCTCGGCCGAAAAATACATACCTATAAAAAGTACACAAAATTAACGCTTCGTAGTCCTCTGATTTCTTCTCCAAAACTAAACCGATTTAATTTCTTTTTACATTAAAAATTTAAAATAAGCTATGACTGTGTTTCTGTGTTTTCTTTTTCTTATATAATTGCACAAATTTGTTTCTTGATGTTTGAACACAACGGAAATTCTTACCAATTTTTCATGTTTTTGAAGGTTCATATCTCTTTAAATAATTCAATTATAAAAAAAATTAAACGTACGTTTTTTTTTAGTACAAAATCATTGCTCTATAGGTACTATCCGGCGAGGAATCAGGGGACTACTCTTGTATGGAAACACGGTCCTTGAGTACAATGTTTAGTATGCTTTTGTACACATTAACTAAGTTGGAGTGATCCTCATCAAGATCGGAAATATCGGAATAGCGAACTTGGCATGGGTGAATGGGAGGCAAAGTTTAAGTACCCGGTTTCATAGTTGTTACTAATGGGTTAAAATTTTAAAAGGGCGCTAATTTCAACTACTATGGCAGACAAATATGCGAATTTTACATAAAGAAGTGGCCGGCAGGGGTCACAGGATAGCACGTCACGTCTTTTTTATTTTTTTTTATTTCAGTATTCTATATTTATGCAGTGTTTTCAATCATAAAAGTAATTCGCAGTATCATGCTTTAAGCCAAAAAATATTTTTCATATTTTGATATATGTTCTTTAGGGAAAGTTGTTCAATTTCACTCCCTCTCCCACTTCACGTACTTTAACTTCCTGCATTTCAATTTATATTTAACTTTTGTAACACATATAGTCTGTGGGTTTGAGCAATATGGGAGTGAAGTTTATTTCTGTGTAATTTACTCATAAAACCCTTTTATTTGATACTGCACATGATACAATATGTTTATATAAAAAACATTTTTTTCTCTGACGTCGGCGACATCACAGTTACTACGCACCATTTTCATACTTATCATACCATAGATTTGTATTTACGACATCATACTGAATGCACTAATAAAAAAAAATATACAGAAAATCGATTTCAGACAACTTTTGGGCTAATTGCCGACTATAAACACGTTCAAGTTTATCGTATAAAAAAGTTGTTTAGACAAAAAAGATGCGTTTTAATGAGAATAACAAAAAAGTCTAATGACATTTTTTTTCAAATAGCTGTGCTATAATTATTTTTAAGTTTCGGACACCCATAGATCCGCCATTTTTTAAAATTTCGAAAAACTGGCACGACAAAAAAAATCTATATATTTACCGAACCTGCTTAGAAAATTTCATGACAATCGGTTAAGAAATGCGACCTGTAGGCGAGAACAGACAGACAGACGGACAAAAGAATTTTGGGCCAGTGGAAACTGAGACGCTTCGCTCGCTCGGTCAATTATCTTCTAAGCTTCGATTACTTGATGAAGCTTCTAAGAAAATATTTCTGTAAACACGTTATTGATACTGTTTACCAATTTTAAAGTGAATACAATTGAACTTGATAAAACACACGACACATCCAAAAGTAATCTCATGGTTGTTGCAAATTATCAAGATGACTACTGTAACGTTTTCGAAAAGTAAGGTGTAGTAATAATGTAAAAATCGCGATCAAACCCGTATTAAGTGATTTACATACATAGTATCACGTCTTTTCCCCTTGCGGAGTATACAGCCTAGCTCTATAAGACCCAAAAGCCATGTTTAGCATGTTGGTGGGCATTAGGTGAAAAACGTGAAAAACGTAAACAGATAGATGAAAAATTAAGTGAATTAATCTATCTAATATTATAAAGCTGAAAAGTTTGTTTGTTTGTTTGAACGCGCTAATCTCAGGAACTACTGGTTCAAATTATTTTTTTTTTTGTGGTGGATAGTCCATTTATTGAGGAAGGCTTTAGGCTATAAAACATCACGCTGTGACCAATAGGAGCGAAGCATCAATAAAAAATGTGTAGAAAACGGGGGAAAATTATTCATCTATACCAATTAAAAAACGAATTAATCAAAATAACAAAAATTGCCGCGGACAAAGTCGCGGGCAACAGCTAGTTTCAATAATAAAGCGACTTTAGATACATTCAAATTTAAAGATAATATAGGTATGCTAGTCAGATGTCTAGGTGAGAAGACCTCATTGAATCTAGAGAACGTGAGGCGTTTACTCTACAGTTATCAATTGATTGAATTAATTTTATATGCTTTGAGCTCTCTTGGAATTTGAACAGTATAAGCTGAAAAAATGCTTTGCATAATTTGATAGTTGTTGTTAATAGTTGTGTTGATAGTTTGAAGTGACTGCGATAGGCTTAACCTATGTTAAGCCTCTTTTATCGCACTATTTACTTTCTATAAAGTTAAACGTTTCTCACTCATAACAACTAACTAACATACCTTATTGAAGGGTTCTTGACGGAAATTTGGCGGACTATGCGGCTTTTGTTTTTGGGTTGTTTTTGATTCTAGTGGACTTTATAACGTGAAATCGGTGTAATTTGGTGTTATTAATGCCCATGTTCATAAACAATGTGTGAAATAACTAAAACTATCATGGTGCGGCTGTAGTGAGATTTACTTTGCTTGAATTTGATTGGGTTGTTCGACTGCGTCTTCTATTCAAGCCAATGGATTTGTGGGAATAGTCGCTCCGTAAAATCATCGAAATAGACTACACCATCATTTCATTGATAAATAAGACTAAGGAAAAACGCGGGAAACTTCAACTTCACTTGATAGTGGCTAAATAAATCATGCGTAAAAGCCATAAAAAAATTAAAATCGTCGACTTTTCCACCTCAATGTGGGCAGCATATTACCTTTCTTTCAAACACGCCATGTGAGAGCAAACTTTAGAACTGAGGGTTTCTTATAAAAAGTTATATTTTTAGATCAAACAACCATTTTCCGGTTCTCCATTTTTTATTTGTAATATATAGTCTCGCTTTATTGTTAAATTTTATAATAATAGAAAGAGAAAAGTACGATAGGTTTTGATTCTTTCGAGTGCGAACAATTTGCAAGATATGCAACATAATTTTTGATGTTGTCAACTTAGAAGTTAGAATTTTCACAATTTAGGAGTGACAGACCTGAGTATTTGAATTAATTTTCAATTTGAAATACCCACATGTTGCTGAGAAATTATCTTGACAGACAGACGGACAACGAAGCGATCTCATAAGCGTCCCTTTTTAGGCACGGAACCTTAAAATAGGGAAAAGGGTTGAAAAGCTTACCTTTGCAGCGTCAGTATCGAAGTTGATGTAGAGCAGGCGCGCGAGCCTCTGCAGCACCAACTCGCGCAGCATGGCGGGAACCGGCTGCCCTCTCACTCCTCTACGAGCAACACCGTCATATTCACACAATAACTGCGGCTAGGCTGATTTCATAGTCACGCGTTTGATCAGCAATGGCCACACGCACACGCTTGCAATTACACTAGATAGTAGATGCGTTTCATAGTCACGCAGTATAAACGCGTGGTGTGTAAGACGCACGCCAACGGCCAGTGCTGCCGAAGCGCACGCTCAATAATCAATTTGCTATGGAAAAGAGTGCAATAGCGATGTCGTACACTGTTGCACTGTTTTCCATAGAAAATAAACAGCTAATCCTGTCATTATATTTTTCCCAATGACGACGACTATACACAGCTGTAAATTGCAATGAAATGTGCGATACCAAAACTCGTTTTACAGTGCACGCCGTTCAATCGCGCGCTGGTCAATGCGGCACCGGTCGCCGGCGTCACTCTGAAATCAGCCTAACAGAATACAGGTTAACCGCTATCATGAATGGCGCATAAAGTGAAATAAGTTCTATTCGAGCCACGCTACCGGCAGAATTCATTTTTGCTAGTAGCACAAATGGGCCGGCTCACCCTCGTTTGCCGTCCTATATCATAAAAAAGCAACTTAAAAGTAATTTATGACATTCACATGAATTGCAAACTTTTTATTCGTCCAAGGCAAACTTGATTCTGTGTAAAAAGTTGCAATATACTAAAATTTAAAAAAAAATGCTGGTTTGACTCTACTCTACTCTACTATTTTATGATTAGATGCAAAGGCGTTGATAGATACAAACACAAAAGACGAAAAGTAAATATGTCCGTAACTATTATTATAAAAGTAAAAGTAAATCTGTCTGTTACTTTTCACACTAACTACTGGGCTTTTTTCCGGGAAAAAAAATTGTTGCTGGGAATACGCGAGTGAAACCGCGGGCAAAGGATACTGTTTTCATAAATTAGCTATTTATTCATACACAAACAAGCCATATTTTAATTGAATAATCCGTAATAAATACAAGCACTAAGTGAAACACAATAAATTGATTGCCATCAATAAAATACTGATGAATGGGATTATTAAACGGCAAAAACATAATTGGATCACAAAAAATCATTGGAAGGCCAATTCTGACAGCAATCAATGTATAAGAAATTAAAAGTGGGAAGGTCTGTGATCGAATACGACCCTAACACTAGTAGCCGATCTACTGGAGTTGGGGTCGTATTTCATGGGCACACTACATGTGTCTTGGTCAACACTCTGAGACAATTATGCAGTAAATTTTTATAGACACTGGCTTTCGGCCGCAGCTTCGCTCGCGTCAACGTCGTTCCCTCGGGAACAGTAGTTTTTTCCGGGATAAAAGGTAGCCTATGTCCTTCTACTACAATTTTTTATTTATAATATTATAAGTAAGGATAAGGATAGGCATGACTGGCGCCATGTAACATGCTCACTTGCCATGATAAAATCATAAATATGTTGGTAATAAATTCGCATATTTTTGCAGCAATAATTGTGTAACACTTTCACTTATTCCACTTAATACTACAGTTAATTTGAGCAACTAAACATATTTTTGTCGGCCAACCTTTAAATCATACCCAGGGCCGAATGAACCATTAGGCAGAGCAGGCAAATGCCTGAGGGCCGATCGGATAGGGGCCTCTGCCACTGATACAAGGGCAATCGGACATTTACACAGACGTTAGTTGCGTGCGTTAGCCGCGAAGAAGATATCTTATATATACCATGAATAGCCCGAGCATAACCCCCGAGGCCTCTAGAGGCCCCCTATAGTTAGATCTAGTCCTCATGATACCATAAAGAACTCGCCTGTACGATATGTTGAGAGTGACCACGGAGAGCGACGCAGAAAATGACACCAAACACGTACTCACGCCGTAGTAGAGACCTGGAGGACAATACGAGTATATTATTATTTGTAAAGCTTACTAGAATATAAACAAAACAAATTGAGAGTATTCGGTTTAAAGTAACTCATTCAACTGTATTGTTTTTAGGTATAATTAATGAACCAGCTGCTTCTCTTCCCGCGCAGACGAGGGAATGGGCGAAAATCTGAGGAATCATACGAGTATTAGTAGGCGATGCGGCTATGAACGGGCTGGGGCTGCGGCTGGGAACTCAAAAAAAATTCCGTCATTTCCATACAAAAGAGTTCCGCGATCCGGCCAGTTTGTATGGGGAATTTTTTTTTGAGTTCCCAGCTTTGTTCCCATTGAAAAAGTTGTTCATTTTGATGGTCTGAGTCACCCCTTTAAGGGTCCAAAACGATAAAAATTTCACCAAGTATAGCTATTTAACAGAAATGAAAAGCAAACGGTCACTTTTATAAAATACATTCAGAAAGAGCTGACAAACGAGGAACTACACATAATATACCGGACCGGGAATAGTCGTGAAGCGGACGTATAAGTTAGTAATAGCTTGTCAGCAGAATGTAGCGATTGAGTCATATAGTAATTGCTTCAAGTGCACTTAAATGCAGTTGATCGTCCAATGGCATTCCAGTTTTATGTTATCGTGTAGTGTTGCTTGAAAATTGTACATTTTCATTTAATATACTTTAAACCTAGGCTAGCTCCGTGGCGCAGCGGTCAACACGCCAGCCTGTGACAAGAGAGTCGCGGGTTCGATCCCCGGCCAGTTCAAGATGGAAAACGATCTTTTCCAAATTGGCCTGGGTCTGGGATGTGTATCTATATATGTATTTGTTATAAAATATAGTATCCCATAACACAAGTCTCGAACTTACTTTGGGGCTAGCTCAATCTGTGTGATTTGTCCGTATATATTTATCTATCCTTAAGCCACGTATTATCAAAGCGACTGGACAGATTTTTATAAAGAAGGTATTATTACATTCGTCTTCTTAAATCTTTTCTAGGAGAGACAGAGAGAGAGTAAGTAGAAAGAGGAAAGAGAAAAAACATTCCTTGACATATTATATACTTTGATGATAAAAATCTAGCGACCTGGACCCCGGCTTTGCACGGGTGCAATGTATATATTTCTAAAGTAAATTTTTATTATTTCTATTATTTTTGGCCAACAATTTCAAGATTTGGCGGAACTAAAATCTTGAAGCACTTCACAAAGCGCTGTTTTGCATATCTGTTCACAGGTAGTTCGCAGCAATTCACCGCGCAATGCCGCGACAGAGGGTTGACGATTATGCAAACATTGAAAGTGCGGCCAGTAATAATGGAAGTATATGCTGACCCAAATTTTACAATAACATTTTGTAGTAAGTAAGGTTCATACATACTGAAAAACAAACTTAGAGTCTAGTCTACACGTTTAAATTTTTATTTTTGCTAAAGTATATAGAACTTTTTGGATCAGTTCTAAGTATATAGTTCTAAGTTCTAAGTATAAGTATAAGTCGTGTGGAGCCAAGCTACCATTTTTTGCTAGTAGCATGTATGAGCCGGCTCTTCCGTGGAAGCACTACACTCTCACAGAAAATCGACATATAAGTGGAAGCTTTACCCCTTCTGTTTCGTTCAGTGAGTGAAGGAGCCGGAGACTCATCCTTCCCCTCCGACCCCCGTCCCCCATGTTCTCCCCCAAGTCTTTGAAAGGCCGGCAACGTTTCTGTCACACCGAGGTGTTGCAGTTGTCCATGGGCAGCGTAGAACACTTACCATCAGGTGATTCGCTTGCTCGTTTGCCGTACAAAAATATACATATAATAAATAAAAAATACGAACAGGATTTAAATTTCCCAATTAAGCATTGAAAACTTGTTACTTTTTTATGCTAATGGTCAAATTGGGAACATACACGTGTCTATAACATTCCCTTAGGACTCGGAAGAACCTATTGATCTTTGTTACAGAATACGCTCTATGTGTGATTGTTTTATCCCTGCTGAAATAATATCCGGTTTGGAGACACTAAGATCTTAAAATTACACTAAGCACCGAGCACTGTTTTGCAAATCGGTTTGCAGGCGGTTCGCAGCCATTCACCGCACAATGCCGCGACGAGATGACGATTATGCAAACTCTCTGACTGTAGCCAGTAATAATGGAAGTACGCCCAGTCAAATTATTGCACATTTATATTTTTTACCCGTAAATACCTTGTACATTTTTCTCGACTGTAAAAAATATACATTACGTCCGTTCTATATTCAAACCTTAATGCTTAACTCACAGACAAATAAATATTGTCAGTTAATTTCTTTGGATATTATTTAAAATGGGAGTACCACAAAGAACTTAAGCGCTATTGTGATCTATGGCGCTAAGACCATTGTGACATTAAAAAAAAAATTTCCGATTTAATGATATTTTATGGATTTTTTAATAAAACTTACATGAAATATAGATTTTTATACAACGGGATCGACACGTACAAAGTCAGCTCCTGGTCGGCATGTTTCGAACCAAAGGTCTTCCTCGGAATTAATGTGAATCAAGATAGAGATCCGCATTTATGTATTTGATATGGACAACAACATTATTAAGTACACAGGGCCGCTACTTAAGGTTTACTCAGAAAATAATATTGACATTGTAATAAAATTTCAGAGAATAATACGTTGCAATTATAACTATAACATATTAACTTTTGATTTTATTTCATCTTTTTGTTTAGTAAAATAAGGTACTTGATACAAAATTAAGGCCTACCTAATTTCAAACACTCATATCTTAATAAATATTGAAAGAAGGCAAAAATTAAAGCCAGGGTATTATTAGTTGGTTTAGTTAAATTTTAATTAATAAATATATTTTTTCAAAAACCACTAAAAGAAACGTGATACTGAAACCTTAGCCTTGGGCCTTTTACAACAAACTGATTTAACAAAGCCTATATACTTAAATTATTAACTAAATGCCGCTAGGTAAACGTATTATTGCTAACGACGTAAGAAGCTTGATGTTGTCGCGTTCTTTTCGCCGCTAGTGTCTGAAACCAGACTTGGTCATGTGCTTTGCGTCCCTCCACCACACCTTTACGCCACTTGTTACGGTTCCCGGCAACTACTTCCTAGTCGAGATGGTTAATACCAAAGGCGTGCATGTCTCGCTTTACGCAATCCTTGAACCGCAGCATAGGCCTACCAACGTTACGCTTTGCGTTTGCTACAGCACCAAGCAGAACTTTCCGAGGCAGGCGCGCGGGCTCCATACGATGCACATGCCCTAGCCAACACAACCGTTTCTGCTTAAGTAACGCTGTAAAGCTAGGCAGCTGCGCAATCTCAAGAACCCGCTCGTTGGTCACTCTGTCCTTCCAAGATATCCCCAAAATGTTGCGAAGACAGCGCATATGAAAAGCATTCAGTCGACGTTCCTGTTTTGCGTACGACGTCCAGGTTTCAGCTCCATACGAAAGTATGCTCAAGATGCATGCCTGATACACGATCATCTTGGTACGCGTGGTGAGATGTTTATTTTGCCATACTTTCGTTCTAAACTGCCCGAACATGGTCGCCGCTTTGCCGATACGAATATCGATCTCCGCATCAAGCGAGAGATTGTTCGACACAGTAGACCCTAGGTATACAAACTTGTTCACGATTACCAGGGGCGCACCATCCAACATAATTGTAGGTGTTTCCGTGCTTCCTTGCGCCATCACAACGGTTTTTTTGGCATTTATTGACATCGAGAACAGTCTACATGCCCGCGAAAACTTGTCCATCATGATCTGCAGCTCGAGAGCTGAGTTAGCTACAAAAGCTGCGTCGTCAGCAAATAAGAGGCTGTCCACGAAAATGTCCTCGCGATTACGCTTGAACTTGAGTAGCTTAATAATGTTATAGAGCTTCCCATCAGCCCTCGTATATAGATGGATACCCTGCTGGTCATTGCCGAACGCTTCTCTTAATAGCAGTGAAAAGAAAATACCAAACAGGGTATAGGCCAACACGCAACCTTGTCGCACACCTCTACGCATCTCGAACGGCTCGGATGAATTTCCGTTGAATACGACAGTACCCTTCATATCTTCATGGAAGCATTTCGTCAGGCTCAGTAGTTTTGATGGACACCCAATGCTCTCAAGTGCGGTATAGAGGCCCTCTCTACTGACCGTGTCGAAGGCCATATTTAGGTCAACGAACGCCATAAACAGAGGTATGTTCTGCTCTCTACATTTTTCCTGTAATTGCCGGAGTGTAAACACCATATCGATTGTGGAACGCTGGGCACGAAAACCGCACTGTGATTCCGGATACACGCGATTGGCAAGCTTTTGGATTCGTCCTAAGATCACTCGTCCAAAAAGCTTTCCTACTATGCTCAGTAAGGATATCCCACGGTAGCAGTTACAATCGCCGCGGTCGCCTTTACCTTTGTATAAAGTTATAATATTCGCGTCGCGCATATCTTGCGGTATGTATCCTTCCTCCCAGCATTTCCACAAAAGACTGTGCAGAACAGGTGACATACACTTAAGTCTTATAACTTCGGCATGGGTGCCATCGCTGCCGGGGCTTTTGCCGTGTTTTAGCTGCTTGACAGCCTTAAGTAGCTCCTCTACTGTAGGCGGATCGTCTAATTCCTCCCAATTGGCCAGTTTCGGCATGTTATACGCAGCCTCCGGTTGAATGTCAACTGGTTGTGAATACAGACCGGTGTAATGTTCCACCCATCTTGCCATTTGCCTCTGACTATCTGTTATAACAGTACCATCAGCTTTTTTTAGAGGAGCTGTCTTCTTTATTACTGGCCCTAAGGCAGTTTTAATTCCCGAGTAGACTCCGCCAAAGTTACCCGTGTCTGCGCAAGACTGAATGCTGTTACAGAGGTCATTCCAGTAAGCGTTAACAAAGTATCGTGTGCTACGTTGCAAGTCTGCTTTTGCAATTCTTAGCTCTTCGCGCGATTTTGGACAGGGACTCTGACGATAATTTAGGGCAGCTTGAACTTGACGAGTTCAGCAGAGGTTGAAGTTGCTCAATGTTATCAGTAAACCAATCCTGTGACTTAGTATCCTGATGTCCAAATGCTTCACAGGCTGTTGTTGTTAGGAGTTGTTTGACTTTATTCCATTCTTCGTCCGCGGACGCAAACACATCCCAAGATGCGGTTTCGCGGCAAACCAACGTCTCAAATTTTTTGACCATCTCATCATCTCTGGTTTTTTGAAAAGCAAGTCGTCTTCTACCGGAGGGCCTGGATGAGTGGATCTTTTTTTGTACGACGGCAATACGCGCCACAACGAGGGAGTGGTCGGTGTCGCATTCGGCGCTGTGAAAGGTACGTGTGTGGAGCGTTTCGCCAAGGTTTTTCTTTCTGGTTAGTATAAGGTCGAGTTGATGCCAATGACCAGAGCGAGGATGTCTCCAGGAAACCTTACTTGATGTGTTGCCCTTGAAGTAGGTATTGGTAACGCAGAGTGAGTGTCTTGAACAGAATTCAAGCAAGCGCTGCCCATTTTCGTTGAGCTTACCGATACCATGTGTGCCAATGCATTCTGGCCAAGCACTGTAATTCTGACCAACGCGAGCATTAAAATCTCCTAGGTTGTATAAACGGTCACTGGGTTGTACCCTCTGTATTACAGATTCAAGTTGATCGTAGAACCGGCTCTTGGCTTCATCGGTTGCCGCCAATGTTGGCGCGTAGGCGGAGATGATTGTGGCGTAACCGCACTTGGTATATATGCGCAACAACATGACCCGTTCCGACATACCGTATGGTGTTTCTATGGATGCCAGGAGGTCGTTTCTTACCGCAAAGCCAACGCCATGCTCACGGACGGCTTCAGTGTCTTTACCTTTCCAGAAAAGCGTGTAATTGTTTTCCCTAAGGGATCCCTCGTCCGGCAATCTCGTTTCCTGCAATGCACATATTGAGATATTCAACCTACAGAGCTCAAAGTCTATTACTGCGGTTTTTCGCGGGTCTTGTGCGTTCTGTAAGCCTCCGCAGATGTCCGGGAGGCCTGTCCTCATAGTACGGACATTCCATGTCGCAATGCGCATAGATGTGTTATGTTGGTGTTTTCTCTTTTTATTTTTGGCCGCAGGTGTGCTAGGTAACGGCGCCGGTTGTCCAGATATAGTCTGGTGTTCCCTACACCCTAAAGGAACAAACCAACACCGAGACGGATCGGTACCTAACTGGCCGGGGGCTGCCCAGCTTGAAGCGGGCGGTAACCGATCAGTGGGCCTTCGATGGACCCTCCCACTGACGAGAGCGACCCCTAGCGCCTGCGCTTACGTCTATTCGCGCAGACTTATAACTGGTAGCTGCCACTCCCCGTGTTGTTTTCCACGCAGCAGAGCTGACGTGGGCGAAGTAACCTCTTCACAGACACTGTGTCGCCTAGGACACAATTAAGGAAACACAGAGTTGCCTAAGCTCTGCGCCACCCTCTCGGCCTCCCTGGCAAGACCCACAGGAACGACGAGTCGATACGTGCGGAACCAGATCGGCTGCAGGAGTCTGCTGCATGTTAAGGGCCCACATGCCTTACGGGGACCCCATTCCGGGTTTAAGCGTGAAGTTTTCCTTCTCAGAGACCCTGATTAATTTTTGGGCCAGGTTTGTCCCTTGGTCGCCTCTTACGACCCCCACGGGTAGAAGGGGGGTGGTGCTATTCTGCTCTGCCTGACACCACACGGCTGCAGGATATATTGCAGCAAATTAATCTCATCGAGTGAGCTATCAAGCATACGCGGAGTGACATGTTGCGGCAATTTCGTATAACAATATTGTTACACCGTGCTGCATTAAAGTTCCCGCGATACAAACTCCATAAACATGATAGAAAGAGGATAGGCGTAGAATTTAGAAGCGCTGATGTTTCTCTCGTAACACTGCATTAGGCTTTTTACTCCTTTTTTACGCAACGCCTATTCTATATTTGGTGCAGAATTTTGTTTTTGTTTAAAGATAGACACTAAACTTTAGAACATATAGTTTTTAGTTTTTTTTTGTTAACGTTTAAATATCATACGCACTCTATCGCACTACCCAAACTCAAATTCTCTGTTTGGTCATATGACTGGCAGAGAATGCCATATGGCATTAAGTCCACCATTTGTACACTTTTGTAAATTTCTGCAATAAAATTTAAATAAATATTAATATAAACAGAAAGATTGTTGGGGCTTTATGACCTACTTTTACTTAGAGAGTAACTTTAGAATCCCGAAATAAATTTAAAAAAATCATAGCTTCTCTAAACTATTTTTTATTTCGCAAAATTCAGAGTTAAAACTCCTGTAGAACTAATACTTTAATAGACACACTTTTATTATAATAATATAACTAATATTCAGCTCTGCTACGCTGGTCTGGGAGAAAAGAAAAAACGTAGAATGTGCCAGCTGCTTCTCCTCCCGCGATATCTGCGTAATCATGTCAATAAGCGACGCGGCTCGCAACCCATCATTATTTGATTCCGTTTTCCATCTACACGTCCTTTAACGTGCTAAATGTGGCCATAAGACCTTATAAACCTAGGCTTTGTCTACTACACATAGTCTACTCTTTGTCAAATATTGGCTATTGTATCAGCGGCGTTGGAGTAGCCAGTAGTAGTAGTTCGTCAGCCAATTAGTAAAACATTTAGCTCTATTTGTTAATATTATACGCGTACCCGGCCATTCAACGGATTACCACCATTTCATTTCATTTAGTCTTTAGGCATCCCATTGATAGCCAATTCAACTTATTGAATAGAATCTGTAGGTGTAATTATTTTATTATAAAACTGTACCCGTTCGTTTGTCAGTAATTGTAAGGTATTAAAGTACATGCAAAAATCCACTGTGTCTACAACACTAATAGTTTTAAACAAATTTAAATACTAGTGTAAAATAAAAAGTTCATATTAAATGTAATATATGTAAAATTTCGACCTGTTGGATCCAGCCTAGGCAACTAAAGTTTAATAGAATTACAAATATACGTATACAAAAAGGAAAAAAAAATAACTTTTCTTTAATAAAAGAAACTGGAGAATTTCACGTATCTCATTGATATTTTAAGATTGAAAGTTGCAAAGTTTACTTTACATTTTTCTAAGATTACCGCTTATGATGTGCTAACATTTTCTAGAGCTTGCTTTTTGATTTTACAATTATGTGCTAGTTTAATGTAAATAACGTTAGGTTGTTTATGAATAAATAAACACATTATTGCACTATTTTAGCAAAATAATATATTACTAATTATACACATAAAATTAAACTAATAATCGCTACGAAGGCGGACTTATCGCAAAATGCAATTTCTTCCAGCCAATCTCATACCTTTAGTCAGTCAATACAGCATGATTTTGAACCCCCTAGCTATATTAAAATCTGAGAATCAGAATCCCTAATGGAATACAGAATTGTAAGAAAAAAAGGTAAAAAACGAAAAAAATTATTTTACCTTTTATAGAAATTCGTCCAGCTGATCGGCCGGCTGACTTTGTATGGGAAACCTAATTTTTTTGTTCGTTTTTTACCTTTTTTTCTTGCAACTCTGTGTTCCATTAGGGATTCTGATTACTAGATTTCATTAAAGCTAGGGGGTTCAAAATCACTTTGTATACTACATTAATTTACATATATTGATATCAATAAAAAAATCTTACTTATAAGCGGAGTCTTTTCCGTCGGAGGCAATGTGTCCCGGATGGTCATCAAGAAGACGGTCATTGACAACAGCGCGCTTATGCCAAGTGTCACTTTTTCACCTGACTCCGAGGGCACGTAGAACACCAGAAGAGCTAGAAAAAAATGTGTTATTTTACTTCTTATAACTATTATTATTAATTAAAACTCGTTGGGAAAAAAAAACGTTCGACAGATAAAGATTTGGCGTCCAAGATTCACTGATCTAATCGAATTGCTATACAAAATCTTAACATGTATTTCGTTAATCAATTCTAAACATTGGGTGCATGGCAAAAAAAATTTAAGGGGTGAGCGCCCAGGCTTGTCGACGCCGCTGGTGACAAGAGGGCTGGCTCTTTCCTCGTGCAGAGAATTGCAACTGCTATTCAGCGGGGGAATGCAGCTAATGTTCTTGGCACTATGCCATACGGGACACCTTAGTTTCGATTATAGTTTTTAATTGTTTTATTTTTAAGGTTTTTTTAGTTTTAGTATAAGTAAATATAGTTAGGTTTATTTATAAGTTGTTTAGTTTAAGTTATTTTCAATCAATTATTCGTTCAGTTAAATAAATAAAAAAAGGGATATTCATTCTTTCTTATGATTTATATTCTATTGGTGATACTGATCCCTAGATCTTTACTATTTCTTTTCAATCAAAATAACTATTATATTGCAAACACTAAGACAAACGTAAATATCATCATCTCAACATACCAGTTAACTGAATGATTCTTTAATGAACAGTGGAAAAAATTGTCGTGAACAAGATTTGAACTCGTGAACCCGTCTATAAGCTGCTTTAACATTTATCCTTTTCAATACATGGTTTTTACAAAGACCTTGTCAAAGGATTGTAGGAAGCGGGGCCTGAAGTCAAATAACAAGAAAAGAATTATCTTAATTATAGCCTTGCCGATTGCCAAGAGCATGCTCACGTTATTGACCTCTTCGGGCACATTCATCATTCTTTCACAATCTCTAGGTACAGTTTATGTGAATAATTACTATCTTCATCATGACTTAGTAATTGATAGACTTTACACAGGCTTATATTTAGTTTCACCTGCCTCGGTGTCTCTCTGCATGTCTGTCTGACATCAAATCTTGCAAGTTCTCTAAATTTAACCAATTTTCTGGTGTATAATTGTGCTAAAAATTTTGCATATCTATTGGAATCAGAAGACAATACAATAAAATGATGTATACAAGCTGGCGTGATAATAGATGACCGCGAAAATTTTTATATTTATTAATCAACAAACTTTGCACAACATCATACTTGAAATAAATTTCAAGAAATCTTATTTTTCAAGAAAATAAATATAAACACTTAGAAATCCTTTGAAAATATAATGTCTTCATTAACAATGTTAGTACAATTTCAACTATTCGCAATAAATTGTGGAAGGATTTACTGGAACTCTAAGCTTCGTCACAAAGACTCTTTGAACGGTATCGTTCACTAAATAAAGCCATTTGTTAAATATTTCACTAGCAACGGGTCCACTCAAATACATTTCAGCTGTTTCATTTAATAAATCTGAAACTTTTGCGATTAAAGCCTACCTTTCTAGTCACTGCACTGAATTATTTATAGTTCTATTTTTTTATTTTATGAGGATTTATTTTTAGAACAGTTTCGTTAGTTTCGAACGAGTGTGCATCTCTCACGAAGATGGTTCGTTTCAATTATAATAATAATTGTTTAATTTAGATCACTTGATCCATAGGGGTTAGTAACAACTGGCCTTAAAACTAAAGTTATTAACAATTACGGACATACATAACACAGCAAACAACAATATAGGATCCACCGTTTCCAGCAAGATGTCTACTTCACTGCGTGCAGTCGTATCCATCGAGCTAGCATCGGCGAGTCCCACCAGACCGGTGGTGGGACTCGCCGATGCACGCAGGATAGTTTTGGGGCTGTCGCGCATGCGCCTGAGATGTGAAACGCAACGTTTGCGCATCAATGGAATTGCATCCTTAATTAATATAAAATGTTTCTATATCTAAGTGCGAAAGGAAAAATTACAAAATATATTTTATGAATGGATACCTACTATAGGTATGTTTATTGATCTGTTAAACCATATCTAAGTATGTAGATCGGTAACCGCAAGCATGTCATAAATACTTAGTGTGCTAATTTTTATAATATTGCACTTTTAAATATTTACAAGCTGAGACACTCCAAATATATTTAACCTAAGAATAATGTAACGTCCATCTTACATGTACACGCATATTCGTAAATAAAGTCAATTATATTCTCTTTTTATTTTCCTTAATCTGGCAAGGAATTTTAGAAATGGTTGGCACCCGGTATTATTTAATAAGTATAATTTTGTAGTTCGTTTGGAAGAAAAGAAAAATGTGGGATGTACCAGCTGCTTCTCTGCCCGCGCAGATCGTAAAAACCGGCTAAGGGAGTGGGCAAAAAAGGAAGCATATTAAAAGACTTCATACCTATTCCATTAATCAACAAGCAAGGCAGGATCAAGTTGAAGACGTAGAACATGGGCCTCCGCCGCAGCTTGATGACGTATGTGATGTCAGGATAGGGCTCCACGCAACACGAGTAGTACTGGTTGTGGCGAATGGCTTCAAAGCTGACTAGATCGAATTCTCCGTTCGTCTGGTAGTTGGTGGTGTCTCCCTCGTCAAATTGTTTTTTCAGGTCGAGCTAATAACAAAAGACAATATTTTAAAATAACAGTATTCTTTTTTATTTCAAGGAATGTTATATTACTAAATATATGTACAGAAAATAAAAAACGAAAAAAAAAGAAAACTGAAACATCTTGTAGCAACTTTGAACAAGTTTTTCGTAGCAATCGTAGCACTGCTACAAACCTCTACGAGCGCTCTACGAATACGCTAGTCATGTGAAGTTTGATGGTCCAGTGGGTCTGAGCAGTATTAGCGCTTATTTAATTTAATCAACCCTGGGCGCGGGCCACACTGGGATGGGTGACTGCAAGTGGCGTAAAAATATGTCGACCTCGTCCGTGCTCCGAAAGGCACGTTAAGCCGTTATTCCCGGTTGTCTATATTGATGGCGTAAAGCTATGTCCGATGCCTTTAGATAATTTGAAAAATCTGACCCAAGTGTTGACTACTTACAGACGAAAAAAAAGCGTGTGAAAATGTCGACATAGTCTCAAGTCAACTGAATGAAACCAAAAAACAGCTCTACCAATATCATTACAGTAATAGACTCTATTACTCTAATGATATTGTAATGAATATTGGCGAGCTCCGTGGCGCAGTGGTTAACACGTCAGCCTGCGACACGAGGGCCCCGGGTTCAAATCCCGGTCAGGTCAAGGTAGAAAATGATCTTTTTCAGATTGGCCTGGGTCTTGGATGTTTATCTATATATGTATTTGTTATAAAATATAGTATCGTAGAGTTAGTATCCCATAACACAAGTCTCGAACTTACTTTGGGGCTAGCTCAATCTGTGTGATTTGTCCATATATATTTTTTTATTAATGAGGGTGACTCATTATTGCTCACTACCTTGTGCCACTGTTAAGTTTAATGTTCATGCATTTGTCTACTTTAACCGTATAACCTTATTCCTTTAAAAAAGAGATTCTTGTATACGTGTAAATATTAATAATAACCTAAGAAATAAAATACCTTAGATAACAACCAAGTTAAATATATGTATTTTACACCAAAATATCAGTTATCAATTCGCGCGAATATATAATTTTATTCACCAAGCTTGGTATAATATTTCTAAAACGTACTCGTAGATATCGCACACCTGACATATAATTTAAAGTAAGACGGCCAAGCTGACTGAATAGTGTATGAATGAATTCAGAATGGATCGCGGCCTCTGCAAATATACCTGGCTGATATAGAAAAGTCGATTTTAAAGAGAATCGCAATCTAAAAGTCAAATAACACGGGCAAGGGAGCAAATTCAAAAATCTTCGGCATGCCATCAAAATATAACTTGTATAGATGAATAATCGCCAGGGAATTTTTCTTTGCTAAGCTTTAAGGAATTCTCTTTTGTTTATCTCCGTTAAAGACCTCGTCTTTTTTATGCCTCGGATTAATCACTCACAAAGTACAGTCAGGAACAGAGATACCTGACCAGCCGGCCTATTTGCTAAATCAGTGTACAGCGTTTTCATAGTCACTTCAAAATACATTACGTTTTATATATCTTGAATAAAAATAGTTAATCATACAAAAGCCGCAATGTATTTTGAAATGACTATCAATACGTTGTACACTGAGTTAGCTAATAGGCCGGCAGGCCCTCTACATATAACTTGAATTATCTCTTAAACCATAAATAATAATAACATGAAAATGTATATACAGAAAGATTTTAATGAAGTCTTTCATAATATATATTTTCATAATAATAATATTTATATTTTAAGAGAAATTTCAAGATATAGGTAGAGGGCCTGCTCGGGTATCTCTGTCCCTGACTGTTGTGTTTAATAAAACACTGTGAGTGCTAGACAACAACTGATTTATTCTTACTCTCACATATAATATTATATTGGCTAACTTACAACATTTCCCCCTTTAAATAAACAAAACAAAGAAACATATACTTTTAAACAAAGAAACATATACTTTTTATATTATAGTATCGGTTCGTATCCCACCGCTGACACCATGGTGTGTTTGAATAAAATACCGTGAGTGCTACACAACAACTGATTTATTCTTACCCTCACATATAATACTAGTGGTTCTGCGAGAACAGTAGACCTCGCGAGCCCTTACAACCAACATCCACATTTGCCCTCCAGTGCCCTAAAATATATCTGTTACTGATATGCTAATTGACTAAAGGATGATTTCCTTCAGTTACTATTTCCCAATCCCCGCTGCTCTCAATTAGGTACCAGAGGAAACGGAAATTTAAACCTACATTCCCCTTACCAGAAGGCCCGACCAGACCTTTTTTTAAGAGGAAACACTGAACTCGAGCTTAGCTCGAGAGAATTGAAAAATAGATATTTATAATATCTATTGCTGTCGCGCCGCGTGCCTAAACAAACCCCGCAGAGTGCGATAGAGATAACTACAGCTTGGCCGGAAAATATTTATAAAAATTACACAAAATTAACGTTTCGTAGTCCTCTGATTTCTTCTCCAAAACTTAACCGATTTAATTTCTTTCTACATTTACTTTTTTTTTTTAAAGAGTTTATTAGAAACCAAAATAACATAATATTCAAATAACATTCTGGATCGTAAACAACTGCGATAGTATAGAACTGTGTTGCAGTTGCATTAAAAATTTAAAATAAGCTATGGCTGTGTTTCTGCGTTTCTTTCTCTTATATAATTGCCCAAATTTGTTTTCTTAATGTTTGAACACAACGGAAATTCGTACCAATTTTTCATGTTTTTGAAGGTTCATATCGCTTTAAATAATTCAATTATGAAAAACAATTAACACGGATTTTTTTAGTAAAAAATCATTACTCTATTGTTACTATCCGGCGAGGAATCACGGGACTACTCTTGTATGGAAACACGGCCCTTGAGCTGAGCACCATGTTTAGTATGATTTTGTACACATTAACTAAGTTGGAGTGATCCTCTTCAAGATCGGAAATATCAGAATAGCGAACTTGGCATGGGTGAATAGGAGGCAAAGTTTAAGTACCCGGTTTCATAGTTTTTATGTTACCAATTGGTCAAAATTTTAATAGGATGCTAATTTTCAACTATTATAGCAGACAAACATGCGAACTTTACGTTAAGAAGTGGCCGGCATCTATAAGCCCCGGGTTCAAGTCACAGGATAGCATGTGAATCTTTTTTATTTATTTTTAATTTTTATTTCAGGATTCAAAGTTTATTCAGTGTTTTCAATTATAAAAGTAATACGCGGTATCATGCTTTAAGCCCAAAAATATTTTTCATATTTTGATTTTTGTTCCTTAGGGAAAGTTGTTCAATTTCACTCCCTCTCCCACTTCAAGTACTTCCACTTCTTTCATAAATATACAGAAAATCCATTTCAGACAACTTTTGGGCAAATTGCTGACTATAAACACGTTCAAGTTTATCGTATAAAAAAGTTGTTCAGACAAAAAAGTTGCGTCTTAATGAGAATAACAAAAAAGTCTAATGATATTATTGATTTTTTTTTCCAAATAGCTGTGCTATGATTTTTTTAAGTTTCGGATTTTTTTTAACTGGCACGGCAAAAAAATTCTATATAATTACCGAACCTGCTCACAAAATTTCATGAGAATCGGTTGAGAAATGCGACTTGTAGGCGAGAACAGACAGACGGACAAAAGAATTTTGGGCCAGTGGAAACTGAGACGCTTCGCTCGCTTCGCTCGCTCGGTCAATTATATTGGCTAACCTACAACACTGACTATACTTGAAATCCGTGTTTGCGAAATTACAATGTATTATCCTAATTAGGTCAGCTATTTTTATTAATATATCTAGTTCATGAGCCTATGCTTAGGTGGATTTAATGTAATTGTTAAATTTTTGTTTTTGAGGCATCTAATAGTCACACATAAAGGTCTGGAATTTTCGGCGCTTAGAAATAGCGTTGCGATTGGGCGCGGGTGGGTAAAAATTGGGTAGGTAACATTGGTAAAAAGGTTATAAAGTAGGTAACAATGCAATCTAGATAATAAATACTCTTTTAAAATCGGTAATTTGTAAGTCCGTATTATATAATTTCGATTGGGAAAGCCATGTCTTTTTGCAGAAATATCACAGTATCTGTTCTTATTCGATATTTTTTGGAACTACACTGCCTATTATTCACTTAAATCTCTAGTTGTGATACATCGTGCTTATGCAGTGGTTATGCTACCAGTTTTTTATTTGAAGTATCGAAAATATTGTTTTAAATATACATGCTTATGTATTTAAAAAAAGTAACTCTGTATCTGTTTTTATATGTTACCTCTTCCCAATTCAACCATTGAAGCGATTTAGATGCAATTTAGTATGGAGGTGCCGATCTGCAACTTGCTTTTCAGCAATTCTTCCGAAAGAGTAGTATCCCAACCCAATACCTTTATTCTTTTCCAACAAATTCCTATCCTTAACCAGCTTAAAAATGCTTCCCATAGGCAACAGCGTTGAAAGCACAAGAAGCCAAAGAAACTGCGCTCGTATCTGTCTGCCAAGCGTGGTGAGTATGGAAATATCATCCCATGGAACGTTGAATTCTTGTGAGAGGCCTCTGTCCAGTAGTGGACTTCTTACGGCTTAAAATATGATGGTATAAAGTTGGGTTGAGGTCCGAGGAAGAACATATAGAGTACCTTTCACCCCGGGAAAAGGTACTGATCACGCGAGCGGATATCTAGTGTATATAAAATTGATTTTTTTTTCATCCAAAATGAAGGTTCTTGTTGTAGCATTAGTGAAGATATTTCCACTTTGTATATTAGTAATCAGTTAGACAGACTTTTAATCAGTAACAACATGAAAGTAAAAAAATATAAATAACTTACAAATACAAAACTTCTTCCAACGCAACACATCGAGGCAAAGTATCCAAAATGCTAGCAGCATTTCCCCGTTACACAGCGAGACTGATGCGTAGTGCAAAAAACTGCTTGCTCTTGAATCACCAGTTACCTCAATTAACGTTGTCAATTCCTTCAATTCTTTGTATATTTTATCTCTTTATGCTTTACAGACATAATATAATAATGCACCTTTGCCCTACATTTGATTCATCATCATCATCTCAGTCTAACTGGACGAGATCCGCGCATGATCGAGACGGATGACGAAACGAAGAGGGACTAATGCTCAGCAGTGGGCGGAGGACATGTGATAAATACAATAAAAGGGATAAAATATAAAATACTACTAGCTTTTACCCGCGGCTCCGTCCGCGTCAATCTTGATCCCTCGGGAACAGTACTTTTCCCCGAGATAGAAATGTACACTATGTCCGTACTCCAGACAAGGAGTATGTAAAATTTCATGACGATCGGTTCAGTAGATAAGGCGTGAAGGCGTAACAAACAAACTCACTTTCGCATTTATATTTATATTTAACCTGGTAGTATTATATGCTATTAGTCGAAGAAGTTCATCTTTGAAAAGATTTATTCTCGGTGTTATCGAGCCGTTTCTCGCGGGGCCTGTGATCGGCGTTCAGGTGCTAGTATAAGCCGATTTCCATCCACGCCTCGCTACACTTTCATATGTCCCTTTCAATATGTATCTCCCTCGGGCGGCGACAAAATAAACTGAAATAAGAATGAGATCGTGATAAATTCCAAATTGACAGTTCTGTATATTGAAAAGTAACTGGCCCTTCGATACTTTTGAAAGTAAATGAAAATATGTTATTGCTTACGTCGCTCTGTTTAAAAACATCAATGTGTCATGAATTAAGGATATTTGTACTCAATTCATATAGTATAAAAATAAATAGTTAATAGATTCAGGTGTTACTTTGCGGAAGTCGTAGCTACATTTACTTTCAGACAATTTACTTTGCGTGCTTCCGCCACCAGTTAGTTCATGCAAACTACTATAGTATATTTATGGCGAATTCCGAGGCGCAGTGGTTAACACGCCAGCCTGCGACACGAGGGCCTTCAGGCATTCACATACAAAGCCCTTCAGGCAAGTAGGCGACCAATACTGATGAAGAGTTTCTTTCGGCGTCTTCTTCTCTGCAGTGGTCGGTTCCGAAACGCTAGTAGTTTGTAGCTTTTAAACAATAATTAATAATTTGAATATAATATAATAAGTATTATTTAAAATATGAATTGACGTGAAAAAGTGCCTGAAAAGGCCTATTTTCTGAATAAATCTTTGAATCTTTGAATCTTTGGCCCGTGTTCGATCCCCGGTCAGGGATTACCTATCATAAACAAGAATAGGTTATGTACGAATTTTAAAACACCAAAAACGTTTCGTAATTTTTTTATTTTCTATAGTTTCATTTGACCGAAAATTCATTTGCCATATTGTTGAAATTCCGATTTTAGATTGTTATATTTTTAAAAGCTATATGTTTTGTATTGCAACCCAACGTTAATCCGCAGATACTACTGCTATATGTTTTTTAACAAAAAAAAAATGATTTTCGTATTATTAAAAGACAGCATTTCAAATTATAAAAAAAATTAATGAAATTTTAAAATTGATTTAATAAAATTAAATTAAATTTATTCTGCATACCAGCTAGTAACCCTTATTAACTTATGTGAATTAATTTTTAAAATGTTATATTTTAATTTTGCATGTTCAAAGTTATTATATTAAATTAAATGTTATTTATATTTAAATAATTAGATAAAAAGGTAGGTGTTTTATTTTCAAAAGGAAACCTAACAAACCTACGTTATTTTCCACGACAAAGTTGTTTTTGGGTCTTTATTATTTTCGCTCTAAGCTTGAGTGATGTTTTGGTCACAAGATAACCTAACGAACCTAACCTACCCATCTTGGACAAGTTGTTTTGTTGTGGCGGGCTTTTTTTTTTATATATTAAATGGGTTTACTCTTGACCATAATCTAGGCCAAAGGCCAAGATATGGTCTAGGATCGAGCGAGCTCACCCAGAAGAAGCCTATTCACTCTAACTTTAAAAAGATTCAGGTTCGTCCCCGAGCCCCCTTATTAATATGCCCGTACTATTTTTATTTGGTACCAATTCTTTTTATTTTCTTCTAAACTTTTCCAATTTGTCGTCAGTAAGTAGTTATTGAAAATCTATGTAAATAATAATATGGAAAAAGTTACTTCTATCGCTAATACTTCTAGAAAATGAAATTATTCTTACCAAAACATCTATCAAAATAAAATTACATGTTTTGATTTTCCGTCGACAGTTCTTCTAGAAGAAGAAAAATATGTTTTTTAAGTTTATCGAAGCAGAAAATATGGTAAAGAAGCCATTTGGCATTTAAAACTTCGCCGTACCATTTTCGAACAAATGAAATTCGAAAAGAAAAAAATCGTGTGTATGATAGGTTACCCCGGTCAGGTCAAGATTGAAAATTATCTTTTTCAGATTTGCCTGGGTCTTGGATGTTTATATATATATATATGAATTTGTTATAAAATATAGTATCGTTGAGTTAGTATCCCATAACACAAGTCTCGAACTTACTTTGGGGCTAGCTCAATCTTTGTGATTTGTCCGTATATATTTATTTATTGCTGGCCAGCGCTCACCCTATTGCATATATATGCATCAACTATTGGTGGCGGGCATGAAGGGACTAACAGGAGTGGGTGGGCGCTGGCCACCAATAGTTTGCATGAACTGGTGGCGGAAGGAAGCAAAGTGAATTGTCTCAAAGTAAATATAAATATAAAATAACGCATATCTCTTTTTAGGAGGTTCACAAAAGGGGTTTTTTTACATCCTAGTTACGCGCGTAGTCGACAATTCTTAACTGTCGACGGTTCAAGTTACCCAAAAAATGTGTATTAATGAATCATTCCTCTTTAAACTAAGTAAAAAAATTCCGCGACAGTATATGTCTATGATAACAGAAATTGCCACGGACGAAGTCGCAGGCAACAGCTAGTGAAAAATGAAAACCGACTTCATCCCTATCCATAAGTGTACAAAATGGAACTAAAATATTAATTTAATTACATCAAAGCAAAGAGCATCAAAGGACGAATATTTTTATAAATCTTTTATGTTGGTCTGGGAGTAAAGAAAAAACGTAGAATCTACCAGTTGCTTCGCTTCTCGCGCAGATCGTAATAGTCGATAGGGGGAATAGGCGAAAATCTGAGGAATCATGTAAATAGGCGATGCCGGCTAGCAACTCATCACTATTTTGATTCCGTTTACCACCTAAGGCCCACCAAGATACTAAACGTAGCTTTTGGGTCTTAAAGAGCTAGGCTCTGTCTACCCCACAATGGAAAAAGACGTGACACTATGTATGTATTTTTATAAGGGTTTCTTCGAATTTACAATGCTACTCTAAGATATTCTTTTAAACAAAGAAATAAGGTTTAAAAGAACAAGGTTTGAATCAGTATACTACGTGGAATTTATCCATCATATTTTATTTCTAAGTTTAATAAGACACAATTAGCCAAATTATTGATACATGCATAAGTATCTTTTTACAATTTATTAGCAGTTATTTTTGCAATCGGTGCCACTGCCGGACAAAATAATAAATAACCCAATAATAATAATAAAGAGATAAAAATAATAATCAGTTTAGAACTAAGTGGCATTGTCCGCACTGATGGTAAGCGTCCAGATGGTCTGTCTCTAATTTCATGGAGGCAGGGTAAATGTCTGGTTTGGGACGCCACAAGTGTGGATACGTTAGCACCTTCGCATTTAAACATTTCATTGCTATACAGTGCGCAAATGCTACCAGTATATTGGGCACGTTGCCTCGATGCGATGAGTTAGAAGATTTCAATTATTATAATATTTATGGTTTAAAATTGTCTGGCATTTTATGTAAATATTTTTATTTTTGTGATGAATAAAGCTCCTCGAATGAATACACAACCAACCGCGGCCTGCCTACCGACTAGCTTGTTTTTTACAAAAGTACGGTGTACAACAATTTGATGATTACTTCACCATCCATTGTGGTTTTTATATCATAAATCAAAATAATCAATCATACTAAAGACGCAATGTATTTTGAAGTGACGATTAAAACGTACGTAGCAAGTAGGCCCAGTTTGTTGTAAAGACAATATTATACGATTTTTGTTAACCTTTACTGGCACAAACTTCAAATATAAATTATTATGAATTATAAATGGTCACGGGTGTCTTACTCAAATGCTTGTCCGGTAGTTGCAGTATGGCATCGAGTACGCGCGCCTGGCCTTCCGAGCTTGCTACCTGCTTTTCCCTCATTCATCGGACTATGCCAATACCTTAATTCCCATCCCAAATCCAACAAATTCTCAAATTCCTATCCTTCCTATGCTTCTGATGGGCAGCAGCGTCGGAAGCACAAGTAGTCAAAGAAACTGCGCTTGCCAACCCGCCTGCCAAGCGTGGTGAGTATGGCAATATTTTATGTTCTTCTTTATTCTTTAACAAATTTCGTTAAACAATTAATAAAACATGTTTCTATTTAGCTAAAGAACTTGTAGTTTAAACTTTCAATGTTTTTGTGCATTTAATTAAATCTTCTAAATTGATGCCTTGTGAAGTCTTGATGGAATTGTGGTTCAAGGCAGATTTATTTCAAGTAGATAGGTACATAAAATAATTATATAGAGTGATATAGTCTGCGGTTAACAAAACAAGAAACGAATAAAAATACACATTTTAAATTAAACAAGCATCAAACACCCCGCTTGCGGGTAAAGCGAAAATATATTTTTTGCGTTATAAAATTGTATCATGTCACTTCGGTCTTTTAAATTGAACAGACATGTTTACATTCATAATTCTTTATTAAAACAGCGGTAACCCGCCCCGGTGTAAAAAAGCGGGGCGTCGCTCTCTACTGACGTAGGTCGGGATAAAATGTCGCGCAGCCAGTTTGATACAAACATGGTCAAATAAAAATGAATACTTTATTTTATTATATTAGACTTTTAAATAAATCAATGGCTAACTCTTATCTATTAAACGTGTATTGACTCAGTATTAAATTAATATAAAATACAAATCAAATTAAATAATAAACATATTTTGTCCTTAAAAAAATAAAATAAAAAAGCGTCAAGTATTTAAAAATTCGCTCTTTCTGTTTACCGTGCAAAGGTGCCCAATACACTGGCAGCGTTCCCATGCTGAATCGCGATGGCCATCCTTTGCACGTCATTGTTGTTGACAGACGTAGTTGGGTTTACAATGTCGTGCCGACATGTGACGCCGCGCGTAAAGGCCAAGATCCTAACAGGACTAGGTAAAAAGGTAACTTAATTTGTTTAAATTACAGCAATGTTGACTGCAACTTGTTTCTCTAATAAAACTGCTTTTAACCCATGGCTCAGTAAAAAAAGTGGGAACGTTAACTGAATTAATTTGGGTTACAATGTCGCGCGGACATGTGACACCGCTCACACCACGCCAGGCTGAGATACAAAATGGCGAAATAAAAAGATAATTTAATTTGCATAAATTAAATTACAGCAACCTTGTCAACGTCCTTTTTGTAATTTCAGTACTTTTTTTATTTCTTATAACATATTTATCAAATGGAATAATATTAAAGAGGAATATTTGAGGGTCAATCATATTTTCCAAAACGTGATGCTAACAGTAAACGAAATACAGTACCTACTCGAACTTGAAAGTACACTATGTAAGTAGATCTAACTTTATACACGAGATCAGGCAGCTTACATAGAGCCACGCCACAAGTAATGGGTATCTCTTGGATAGGCATGTAACATCCTCGTCTTCATCGTCACTTCCATCACGTGAGATGGGAGACAAATGCCTTATCCAACATTTAGTAAAAAAGTGTATATGTGGGTGTAACAAGAACAAGAAATAGATCATGTTATGTCTCATTAGTAAAAAAATAGTAGCATATCGTCAAAATTAGAAAAAGAATTATTAGCTTAATAAATAAGAATGTTGTATATGTCGGCGATATTCCACCATCACGTTCACTATCAGGTTCCATATTTGTTGTAATAAATGAAACTATTTATATATATAGAAATCACTTATATTTCGGGCAGAGTAACAGCTCACAACACAGTTTAATAATGACTGATCTCGCACAAAGGGCGTGCGGACTTAAATACTAACAGTAAACAACCCCACTACTATTCCCACCACTACGTCGCTCACGCCACTTGTTTATGCAAAACAAGTTACGTGATTCACATTATATTTTTAGCATTTAATTAATCAATTTTACATCAAAAAATACAAGAAGTTTTTTTAAAATAATTCATAAAACTAATACAATAAAAACACCATCATATTAATTTATTAATAAATAAGGCTATTAAACAATAAAAGCAAGCGGTACGCCGCCCATACGGCCATTCTGATCCAGCGCGTTCTCTGCGCTAAATCTTTATATCATCTAATGTAACATTTCCATCACAATATCTTTCAAATTAAAGTAAATATAGCTCAATCTACACATTAATCAGGCAACACCCGTCCTGGGGTCTAGCCACACAAATCAGGCATCACCCATCCTGGGGTCTAGCCACACAAATCAGGCATCACCCATCCTGGGATCTAGCCTCTAAGACCGGGAAAAGGAAAGCATGGTGGCCAGCCATACTAGGAAGGAAATGAGGAAGGGAAATAAATTAAGCTAACGACTTCACATATTCTTCTTTTTCACACTAATTACAATTACTAATCAACTCTTACACCACTTACTGTTAAACAAAATAAATAAATCAGTCTTAAGTTCTATTTTTCAGATTCATCATCTATCACATCATCCGCCCATACGGAAGATTCTTTACTGTCATCAAATGGATCTGCTTGTCCGTTAGGAGCAGGTCTTAAATAGTCGTGACTGGCGATCTTTTCTGAACATCCTCGTAAATTTATGTGCTTTAATTTATAACGATCATTAGGTAAAATCTCCAAGATCTCCATAGGACCCTCGAATTTCGGTCCTAATTTTGTAGTATGACGTTCGTGAATACGCATTAAAACGATATCTCCAACTTTGAAGTGTTTAATACGAGCTTTGCCTTTGTCAAATCGAATTTTGTCCTGAATAGATCGCTCGTCCATCCTATCTTTACAAGCATTTCTAATAGCAATAAGATCTTCGACAGGTTCATCATCATCAATTTGAAGGAGCTTGATAGCGGGTGGAGAGCATTTTTTGCCAAATAATAATTCCATTGGACTTTTGCCAGTACTTTTCGACACTGTACAATTTATAGCTAACTGTAAATCTTGGATTGCATTGTGCCAAGGTCTATCAAGCTCCACTACTGACATATTATCTTTAATTACCTTCATAACACGTTCCACCTGACCATTAGCCCTGCTAGCGCCTTTTGCTACAACATGATGTTCTATACCGAAATCTTGGCAAAACTTTTTGAAATCTAAAGAAGTCATGCTTTTATCTTGGTCAGTTATAAGTCTGGTGGGGGTACCAAAAATAGTAACGACTTCGCGGAAACATCTTATAGCGGAATCTGAGGTACGATCGGTTGAATAAACTAAATGGACGTATTTAGTAAAAGCGTCTATAAAAACAAAGGCATATTCGGGGCGATCACGTTTTCCATTCATTTGACCAGTAATATCTGCATGCACAGTGTGAAAAGGTATCGAAATTTTATCAATTGGGTGCAAGGAAACTTGTCTAGCACCTGAGTTTCCTTTCCTGACTCTACAACTAACACAATTCTCTATGAATTTCCGAACTAGTTTTGACATGTTGGGAAACCAATATTGCTCTCGTATTTTTGCCAAAACCTTTTCCCAACTAAAGTGTTGAAGAGAATTGTGATAATGGGAAATAAGATTCCAGCAGTAACTGCGAGGGACGATAATCAGTTTTCTAGTTTTTTTTTTTCTATTTGTACTTTGCGTCTTAACAATTTGTCTTTTAAAATAACATAAGTATCTGCGATATTTTTAGGCATGGAGTCAGACTGTAATTGGTCGACAATATTTTTAAGTACAAGGTCACGCTTTTGTTCGATAAGCAACCAATTATGGTCAAGAGTTAAAACATTAATGGGAAGCTGTCTCATTTGAACTGAGCGCGACACATTTAAGTCACCAGGGGCGGTGTCTAGTTTTTGAGGGCTTGTTAAATCAACTGGGTTCCTACTAAAATAGTCTGCATGAGCCAGTCTTTCCCCCTTGCGATACTCTATTTCAAATTGAAATGACTGCAGGAAAGACCACCAACGGTGTACTCTAGGCGTCACTTCCTTTTTATTTCTAGAGGCTTTAAGAGAGTTACAGTCGGTAACAACTTTAAATGATCGACCATACAAAAAATGACGAAAATGTTGAATAGCTCTAACTACGGCCAGTGTTTCGAGTTCATATGAGTGATATTTACTCTCCGCACTGGTCGTCCTCATGCTAAAATAGCCGATGACATGAGAAGTCTGATTTTGCCTTTGTATCAGCACTGCACCATAACCAAGAGCGCTGGCATCTGTGTGCAGCTCCGTGGGTAAATCAGGGTCAAATATTGTCAACAATGGGGAAGATGTTAAGCGGTCAATTATTTCTCGTCTAGCTTTTTCTTGAGCATCAGTCCAGTTCCATGGCACATTGGATTTTGTTAGTTCATATAAAGGTATCATAATTTTTGAGAAATTGGGCACAAATTTCCTAAAGTAGCTTGCCAAGCCATTAAATTGGCGAAGCTCTTTTATATTTTTAGGAACTGCAGAGTTAGCCAGTGCTCGTATTTTTAAAGGACTTGGCTTCACAGTCCCATTTTCGACAACATTGCCCAGAAATTGAACGGAGGTTTTTAAAAATGAACATTTACCAATATTCAAAGAAAACCCTGCATCTGTCAAACGTCTGAGAACAAGATTTAGATTATGCAAACCTTCTTCAATAGTTTCAGACATGATTAATATATCATCGATATAAACTAAAGCAATTGTATCTTTATAATCACCTAATGCCTTATTAATTGCTCTTTGGTAGACTGAAGGCGCGTTACAGAGGCCGAAAGGCATTCGCAAGAACTCGTATTGGCCGTCAGGGGTCACAAATCCAGTTTTCTCGATTGAGTTTTCAGCTATAGGTATTTGGTGAAACCCGGCGGCCATGTCGAGACAGGTAAAATATCGTGCTCTGCCTAATTTGTCTATTTGATCTGCGATTAACGGTAACGGATAATGATCTCTAAGTGTATTGGCATTCAGTTCACAGAAATCGACACAAAGTCTGTCTGAGCCATCTTTTTTCTTTACTAGCAAAATAGGGCTGCTAAAAGGAGAAGAACTGTCGCGGATTATGCCATTACTCTTGAGATCATTAATAATATCCTTTACTTTCTCACGTTCTACGGGGGAAAGTCTGTAGGGCCTACGTTGTACAATTTTATCGGGGTTTTTTAATCTTATTTCTAGTTCACCGGTATTGACTTTTGAAACACTATTTCCAGTTGTGAAACTTTGCTTAAAGTTATTGATAATATATTTCAATTGATCAAGTAAATTCTGATCTTTGACATCAGTATCAAGTTGAAAAGAGTAGTTTACACCACTACACTCATTTACCACTTTCACAACATTATCCGCATTAAGTTTCACTGAAATCCCAGTGTTAGTTAAAGTAACGCTAAGACCAGGAATTTGCAAAAGGTCATAACCTATCAAAATGTCAAACTGAGTTTGTGCATCCCCAACTACGTAAAACTCTAGCTCTACACCTACTCTATCGATTTCAACAATGGTTGTAATAGTTTGAGTTGAACGCACTGGGCAACCGCCAATACCCATAAAAACGACATCAACGGTTTTCCTTTTTCCTGGAATTGAACCAGAGAAACGTTGCCTAATCAGTGAACAATCAGCGCCTGTATCGAACAAGCAATCATAAACCTTGGAGCCGATTTTAACCTGGGTAGTACTGCGATTCACCGAATTACAAAAATTTACCGATTTACTTTTATTAGAATTACGTTCGTCATTTTGTTTACGAAAGCAATTCTTTTCTACATGACCCATTTTATGACAGTATTTGCACTCGACAGACCTAACGGAATTTCTAGGGCTGTTTATATTTTGTGAGGAATTGGATTGAGAATTCGTCGCAGGTGAAGGGGCAGTACTTTCCTTGCAATCGCGGAAACGATGCCCAGGTTTTTTACATTTGAAGCAAGTAATATTTTGATCACTTCTCGCAAAGGTTTCGGATACCCGCGGTCTTTTATTAAAACTACCATTAGATTTTTCTACAGAATCAAGCTTTCGCTTGCGATAAGTTTTCAAAACGGAAACTAGCTTGGGCAAAGAGTGAGGTGTGTTTCGAAGTAGTTCTGATCTAATATGTTCAGGATAAATACCTGTTATCAAGGCATCGATCACCTCAGCGTCCGAAGCCTCAGGCCGAACCCGTTTGAAGAGTGTCCACCCGGTAGTAGCGTACTCAGCGTAGCTGCCAGCATGATCCGATGTGTAGTTGCGCCATTTGTGAACGTCATCTGCATATCGGAATTCCTTCCCGAATGTCCGGATCAAATCTTCTTTCACTTGTTGCCATGTGGTAGTTTGTAGGGACCAGGTGTCAGCCCATATTTTAGCTCGTCCTTTCAGTTGAAGAATAGCCTTCATGCGTGCTTCTTGGGATGAAATATTAAAATAGTTTCATCAACATTCGCACACCAATCTCTGATATCGTGCGAACGGATATCTGGATCAAACGGCGGCAGGTAGAAATTGCTCCGATCACGTGGAACAGGAGTGGCAGAGATCGCGGCTGTAACTGCGCTTGCAGCTGCCTGTTTCGTCACACTTGTCAATAAATTCATCACTTGCTCCATAGAAAAAGTAGGGTCGGATTGAGTTGTCACCCTCCTGGAGGTTCTAAATGTAGGGGATTGTGATCCCGCCGCTGCTGTCGGCGATATTCCACCATCACGTTCACTATCAGGTTCCATATTTGTTGTAATAAATGAAACTATTTATATATATAGAAATCACTTATATTTCGGGCAGAGTAACAGCTCACAACACAGTTTAATAATGACTGATCTCGCACAAAGGGCGTGCGGACTTAAATACTAACAGTAAACAACCCCACTTCTATTCCCACCACTACGTCGCTCACGCCACTTGTTTATGCAAAACAAGTTACGTGATTCACATTATATTTTTAGCATTTAATTAATCAATTTTACATCAAAAAATACAAGAAGTTTTTTTAAAATAATTCATAAAACGAATACAATAAAAACACCATCTTATTAATTTATTAATAAATAAGGCTATTAAACAATAAAAGCAAGCGGTACGCCGCCCATATATATTACTCAGACTTAAACGTAATATAAGCCTAATAATAAATCTGCACAAAGATAAATAGGCGTAATTACTGTTTAATTACTGACAATACAGAGAGACCTTTTTGCCGCCCTAATGAAAAATGCAGTCATATAAAAGGCAAAGAGTCAAGACATACAATTGTTGGTTCTTTCAGATTAATATTGTTTTTGTTCAGCGTGTCTAGGGAAAATGTAACGAAGTTGTAGGGTTGTATAAAATAAAGAAGTGGAATAGTTGTGTCTGTGACAGCGAGAAGTAAAACTGTAGGTACTTGCCTTTTAAATTATTTCTGGTATTTGATCCATTAAAAAAACTTTATTTTATTGGTTGACTATTGTGCGTTTACGCAAAAACTTTAAAACAAAACCTCTAAGCATCAATCTTTTTGTATAGTGAAGCTGATTTAAAACTGGTGAAATTTTGATCGTTCTGGACCCTTAAAGGGATGATTCAGCCCGTTGATATAAACAAATTTTCCTATGGGACCAATGCTGGGCACTCAAAAATTTTTTTGACGTTCCCTTAAAAATTACGGATCGGCCGAAATTTTATGTATGAAACTATCAATTTTTTTTTTGAGTTCCCAGCATTGGTCCCATAGGAAGAGTTGTTCATATCGACGAACGACAAACGATCCAAATTTCTCCGTGTATTTGTTACACCGAAATTTTCAAGAAGATCCTGATATATTTAGGTAGATATAAATCAATTTTCATATTATAAAAGTAATTACCACGATGTCGAAAGCGCAAAAGAAAGCTAGTAAAAAGAGATAAAAATGCGGCCATTACAAATTGAAGATGTATTTGAGGCTTTCAATATGATACACCCACTGCTGTTAGAAAATGTTTCAAATAATAACAAATGTTATAAATTGTTACATTTTGTTAGAAAATGTTATAAGTGCTCCTACACTGGCGGACAATGTTTACTAACATTTTATAACATTTTTGGCTCGCAGTTTGGTTTTGCGTTCTGAGGCGTCTACATGAAAATGGAAGAAGATTTGCTCATTGGAAATAGCTTTTATTCTTTGTTTAAAAAAAGTAAAAGCGCTCTTAGTGGATGCGCCAGCGCAAGCTAGAGAAAAATATGGTGCCACAGACTCAAGATCTTAAGGATTTAGGCATTGATGGTTGCTTAAAAGTTTTTTATGAGAAATTTAAAGTTCTGAATTTGAATATCTACAAAATTTAGTCGGGGCTAAAATAGGCAAACGCACAGATCTGTGGGCAAACGAGACACTAAAGATAACAAATGATTTATTTTGTTATGAAATGTTAGCTAGCAATTTTGTTCAAAAATGTTTACTAACATTGTCTAACATGAAAATATTTTTTTACATTTGTGATCAAATGTTTGTAAACAAATGTTTACTAACGTTAGTAAAAAAATTTTAACAGCTGTGCTCACTAATATTTTTGTACAAAAAAAAAACGTGTATAAAATGACTTCATGTAGATGGATATTGCTTTGGTTACAGATAATATTGCTATCGTAAATCACGATACGGCATATGAAAGTATCATAAGCTGCCAGCATATTACATCAAAACAACAAGAACAGATCAGACAAATCTTTTCAACATTATGCACCACACGTGTAGCAAATGACTACTAATGAACTACGATAGGTATACCTGTGTATATCTCTTTGATTAAAAAGCTGTAGTAATGTTTGTGTCTCTACATAGGTCTTTATATTAACAAGTCTTGAACCATAAGTTGTTATTGGAATCAAAACTACACAAAAACTACTGAGCCGATAGAAATAAGACCATGTGACAAATGGCATGATTAAAACGTATGGAGGCGAAGTCGTGAGAAAAAGCTAGCATATACATAACACCCAGTATATACACACAGGTAGCATATACACACACCAAAAACTTCTTATGCGTCGTTGTGCGCTTTTTGGGATGGGTAAAAATTTTCGTCTTGTCATTTTTTACCTTTTTTTCTTGCAATTCTGTGTTCCATTAGGGATTCTGGTTCCAGGATTTAAAATATGTTCAGAGGTTCAAAATCACTGTTAACTGTTATCCTTACTATAATATTATAAATGCGAAAGTGAGTTTGTTTGTTTGTTTATTTGTTTGTTTGTTTGTTTGTTACGCTTTCACGCCGTAACTACTGAACCGATCATCATGAAATTTTGCATACAAGTTCTATATTCTTTCTATAATATTATAAATGTGAAAGTGAGTTTGTTTGTTTGTTTATTTGTTTGTTTGTTTGTTTGTTTGTTACGCTTTCACGCTGTAACTACTGAACCGATCATCATAAAAATTTTGCATACAAGTTCTCTGGAGTACGGAGAAGGACATAGGCTACCTTTTATCCCGGCAAAAAGTGCTATTCCCGAGGGATCGACATTAACGCGGGCGGAGCCGCGGGCGAATGCTAGTAAATTATAAAATATAGTATCGTTGATTTAGTATACCTCGACACAAGTTCACAAATCACAATTGTAGGGCTAGCTCAATCTGGGTGTTACAAAACTACGAAATAATATTTAAGGGGCATGATCATCATTCATCATTATGATCATGCCCCCATTAAGCTCACATTACTACACAAAACAGCACTTGTCTTAGATGAATATAACTCGCATGAAATCGTCTCTCTTATATAACTCGTATCCTTTATATCAGTAACAACAGTTCGTTAGCGGTAGCTATACTAAAAATAATATGAACCATTTCTATACAAATAATGATTTGCTAAACGGATAATGACGTCATAACAGCCGTTTCGAGAGCCCCTCTTGATAACAATGAAAGCAAATAATAATATCATTACGTGATTCCCGTGTTCCGAGCTTTGCTGGTACTCAAGTCTTCTAAGTCTTTTTGTATTACTTCTTACTAAGTTACAGATTGTGTAATATCCGCGAGAGATTTTCTGATATTTGAACTATTTTTAGGGTTCCGTAACTCAAAAGGAAAAAACGGATCCCTTACCCATAGGATCACTCGGTTGTCCGTCTGTCTGTCAATACCTTTTTCTCAGGAACGCGTAAAGCTATCAAGCTGGAATTTATAACAAATCAGGTCTACTGTCCCTTGGAGCTGTGAAAAAATAAAACTTCTAAGCCAACGCAATCAATAAATACTGCTGGTTATACCGCAAAGTTACGTGTTTTTTCGACATTCGCAAGGGAATCAAAACCTACAGGATATTTCCCATGAACTCAGACTCTTGAAATTTTGAAATTTGGTACTACTATTATCCCATAATCCATACAAGCGAGCTCCGTAGCGCAGTGGTCAACGTGCCACCCTGCGACACGAGGTTGCCCGGGTTCGATCCCCGGTCAGGCCATGATGGAAAACGATCTTTTTCAGATTGACCTGGGTCTTGGATGTTTATAAAATATAGTATCGTTGAGTTAGTATCCTACGACACAAGTTCAAAACTTACTGTTCCGTCCATCGGGGCTAGCTTAATTTGTGTGATATGTCCCTGCATATTTATATATCTATATATCACCAAAGGTTTGTTCATAAAATTAACCGCTCATTTACAAAGCCGGTGACAAACGCTACCTACCTATTATTTGCCAAAGATTGAATTCACTTTGGATCTCGACGACTAGTGGAAACTAAGACTCTTACTGATATTCGTTTGTTAATACAGCTCTCTGCAGAGGAGGTAAATCTTTTATAGTCACGTTACTAGTTTAACCGGCCATGAAATCTGAAGTCTTCCCATTGTTATACTTTACTTTTATCTCTGTGAGAAGAGGATACTAAATTAAAGAAATGGTTTGATTTTAACAGTAAAAAACATTCTTGTCACTTATTGTTTCTCTTTTGTAAAAGATACTGTAAAATTCATACAGAAAGATAATAGTGTTTTTCCCAAAATAAGTAAAAAAATTATAAAAGTCCGCGCGAATCAAAATTCAGTCGTTACAACTCAGTCGGCATCACAAAGCTGTTTTTGTGTTCTTGCAATTATTTTTTTAATATTTTGTTTCCATTTCATAATGAGACTGACTCTGTTTCTATTAAGAAGATATTTTTCCATTATTAAAACTTGGTTTGCCTTGTTGATTTTCGAAATGGTAGGTAGCTCTCTGGATGGAAATTTTAACAAATAGATAATATAATCTTATATAACTTATAAAATAATAGAAGTATGAGTTCATATTATTAAACGTTATCCATTAGGAATAGGCGTATTCCATTAGGAATTGCTTAATTCAAGTTTGCTTTCTCTGCATATATTAAGTGGTAGCCAAAGTGATAAAGTATAGATTATTTGTTTATTTTGCGTGGTGGCTAAAATGTATCTAGCTCTGCCACGACTAAATGATGTGTGTCATTTAGTCGTGGTAGAGCTAGATACATTTTTGCGCAAAATTCATTTTAGCTAATAGCATGAATGGATCAGCTCGTCCGAAGTACCGCGCTCTCAAAGAACACGACGTTCTTAGTAGAAGCTTTACCGCTTCTATGCTTCGTCAGGTGAGTGAGAGAGCCGGAGGCCCATCCTTCCACACACCCTCTCTCCATTTCCTTCCCTTTAACTCCTTTAAAGGCCGGCAATGTTCCTGTCGCACCCTGGTGTTGCAGTTGTTCATGGGTGTTGGGTATTAGACATAATTATTACTGTATGACGGTGGTCGCACATAGAATAAATCAGTTGTTATACCGCAGCTTGTCTTTCAATACGTGTCACCTTCCGCCGTACTTAACTGGCGACGAGTAATATTTTAAATTCATTTGCGATCATCATGACGTATATAAGCAGTTTGACGAGTTAGTTGAAATTGTGCAAAAACATCTCGAACCCAGGCGGTCCGATATTGCCGAACGTCACATTTTTAGACAAAGACGACAAAAATCGGAGAAGATCTAAGCTCCTACTTGCAACATTTAAAACATATATTATTTTTTACATACATTATAGCGAGCACTTGCAATTTTTCGGAAAAATTGGAAGAGAATCTCAGAGACCAATTTGATGACATGCGCAGTCGTCTGTTTGCGGAAAAGGATCTGGCGCTAGCGCTTGAGGCGGCTGAGCGTCACGCGGAGACGAGTTGCAAGGGAGTGGTATCGGGCGGGGCGGACGAGACAAGCTCGGCCGCAGCGGGCGGTGCGCTCGCGGCCGCGCCCGTGCACAAGATTGGGGCTACGGCGGCGGCGGGGACGCGGGCGGCGGGCAGGCCGCGCGGCCCTCGGTAGCAGCCGTGTTGGCGGTGTAGACGGCCGCATTCAGCAGAAAAGTGTCGGTTTAAGCAATTCAATTGTGATGAGTGCGGGGCTAGAGGCCACTTGAAGGCTATGTGTAGAAGTGTGCGCAATTACAACCGCTCGTCAGCTAACCCGAGAAGAAATCAATTTTTCCTTGAGACGGATTCAGAAGACAGTGATTTCTTTAATATGTATGTTGACGGAGTCTATGATGAGCCGTATGTAATCAAACTTTTGATTGAATCTGTACCATTGTTATTTGAGATCGACACTGGTAGCAAAATATCTGCTATTAATGAAGAACTATATAGTAAACATTTTCATAAATTGAATATTTCAAATTGTAATTTAAAATTAAGTTCTTATACCGGGGACGCCATTAAACCGCTAGGTTTTGTCACTGTCTCCGCTCGTTATAGTAGTGAGGACGGTACCACGCGAGAAGCGTGCGCGTTGCCTTTATACGTCATACCGAACGGCGGGCCTCCCTTACTCGGCCGGGCCTGGTTGCGTATTGCCAAACTGTATATTGACCCAGACCGGGGTTGCTCTGAGTTCGATCGCAGTTTGCCTTTGTAGTTGAAGAGCAAACTGTATACTTATTCAGAGAGTGTCTGATTCAAATTACATTTTGCTTTAAAATACTATACCAAAATACATACGAGTCCAGACGTCCATACTTTCCAGCGTCTGATGTAGTATGTAATGGCATGATAATTTAAAACAAAATGCATGAATGCAGATATGTTTTATTTCTCTGCCTCGTCTTCTAAAACTTGCGTCGCTTGCGACCTTGACTCCTTTTTTTCGCCAGTGGTCGTACTCGTGGGGATCCCTTTCGTTAGCATAATGTATTTATTCCTAAAATGGTTGGGCACAATGAATGTGGCATACTTTTTTTGGCATAATTATACTTGGGCATAATTGATTTTTAGCAGCATATGTACTTTGGAATAATTATATTTAGGTCTAATATATTTATGCATACTTATAATTTGCACAATGTTTTTAGGCATAGTGTACAGTCGCATAATAGTATATTTTTAGGTATGAAGTAATGAAAAATTCGAATATTTAGTTTTTTAATGAGTTTCATGCAAATTTTATACAGCATATGTATATATAACAATTCGGTAGGTAACGTATTCTATTTTAAGAGTAAATTATTAGCAATAGCTTTTAAAAAATTCATTTTCGAAGTATATTCATATTGTTTGTTTAAAATTATTTCAATCCATTAGAAAACGAAACGCCGTTAAAAACGAGCTGCTACCAGAAAAGTAGGTTAGGTTAAGTTAGAACTGTGACCCCACCAGAAAACGAAACGCTACTAAAAACGAGCTGCTACCAGAAAAGTAGGTTAGGTTAAGTTAGAACTGTGACCCCACCAGAAAACGAAACGCTACTAAAAACGAGCTTCTACCAGAAAAGTAGGTTAGGTTAGGTTTGAACTGCGACCCCAGCAGAGTTACTTATTCTGCGTAAGATGATTATCACTATGTTCATTATTCTTTGATACTATTATGCCTTTATAAATTTATGATTATAAATGTTAGGCTGAAATATGATTATGCTAATTTTATTTATGATTAAGACAATTATGCTACATTTGTTATTGATAAAAAAAATATGCGTAATTATCATTAGTCTAATTTACCATATGCCAATATATTTTATGGTTATTATTTTTATGCAAATGGATAGTGAACCGTACTCGTGACGTGACTTCATTAGCAACTACGCAAGTGTTTATTAAATAAAGTGTAAAAGTAAAGTAACTTTTAAAAAATAAACAGACTTTAAAATTGTTTTTTTATAGATCGGTGTAAGTCTTGATAATTTGAATAAAATTGACACTTGGCTAGTTTGCGGTACGAGTATGCTGGTATAAAAACAGTTGGCGTACTTATTTACTGATATTTTTAACATATAATTTTTATCTCGCACTTTCCGGTTATTAACCAACAAAATTTACAGTTTTGAAGTCGGTTTAAATTACTTTTTAAGTTCTTTTAACTCCCTTTTTACTTATCCGTTTTTTCTCTCTTCTCTCTTCCAAAATAAAGTACAAAAGGCGTGGTGTGTGTGATGCCATCAACTGATATTTGAGTTTTTGTTTTTGGCGTTTAATGAAAATTTCCCATTTTTTGTTCTTGATTCATTAATTTACTTTGTTATCAATCACTTATCATATCGACTTAATTGAGTTAATATTACCTAGACCGAAATAACAAATAGGTACAATGTGTTGTGTCAGTGCATGTTTCTTATTAAAAATTAATAAATACTGAATTGGAAAATCTTATAGTTTCTTTAACACCCTCTATAGTTGTTACAGTTCAAATAAATTTTTAGTCATACTTACAAAAGCTTTTCTTTAATTATAACTTAAATTACTTTGCAATAGGTATGTTTTTTGGCGAAAGTTGTTCAGTTTCACGGATAGGATACCTATACGATAGGTAATCGCAACAGCATAGAAAAAACAGTATGTAAAAAAACTGTCACAGTTTGCTTTACATACAAGCGAGCAAAGTGCATACCTTCTCAGACTGCTCTGAGCTCGTATGTACTTTGCTCCAATTTGTTTGTGGTTTTGATGAGCACGACGTAGTTCAGTACAGACTATGGGTGTCTGGGTCAGTATACAGTTTGGCAATACGCGGCCTGGTTACGTTGTTTACAACTCAAGCATATTAACATTAAACTTAATAATATTACACAAGGAATTACAGATTATGAAACCGAGCGCGTTATTTCAATGTTAAAAAACGAGTTTTCTGTTGTTTTTGCTACCGGTTTAGGTACTTGCACTAAGCGCTTTACATTACAACTAAAAGATAAGGAACCAATTTTTTACAAGGCTCGTAATTTACCGTTGTCATTGAAGAAACCTGTTGAACAGGAGTTAGACCGCCTAGTTAAGGAGAGGACTATTGTAAAGGTGGAGAATTCTGATTACGGTACTCCTATCCGGTTATTAAGAAATGCGGGAGTATCCGAATATGCGGTGATTATAAAATCACGGTAAACAAAAAATTGCGACGTGAGCCGTACCCGTTACCTCGTATGGAGGAACTGTATGCGGGACTAAGCGGCGGATCGATTTTTTCAAAAATTGATTTGGCCCATGCATACGAACAGGTCATTTTAACTCCTGAATCACGGGCTTTTACTACAATTAGTACCCCATATGGCCTAAGTAACATACCCGAAAAATTTCAGAAATTAATGGATGAAGTGGTAAGGGACGTGCCTAACACAGTGGTATATTTGGACGATCTCATTTTAATAACTTACGTGAAGTATTTCGTCGGCTACAGGCTGTAGGCCTAAGGGTAAAAGGAGAGATATGCGAATTTTTCAAAAAAAGGGTTTGTTATTTGGGCCATATCATAGATAAAAATGGTTTGCACCCTGACGATAAAAAGATCAAGGCCATAGTGGAGGCACCCTGTCCTCGGGATATCCACCAATTAAAAGCTTTTTTAGGTATGATTAACTATTATGGGAAGTTCATACCAAAACTGAGCCAAATTTTGTACAGCGACCGAGTATATATACGCGATTATTCTAATAAGAGAGATAAGTGGGTCGAAGGACAGGTCGGCGATCGAGTAGGGCCGAATTCGTTTGTGGTTAATTTGCCTTCTGGAAACACGACAAGGCGTCACATCGATCAAATACTGTTACCCAAAAAAAGGTATTCGCTGACCTGTACTTCGAATGAAGTGAGTGAAGCTGATGACAAAAATGTAGTTTCACCGCAGCGTTACACCACGGACGAATTGTCAGTGCCGGTCTCGTCCGACTTGAGTACTGGTGGCGGCATCACCGACCCCGTTAAGGCGGCTGCCAGTCCGAACATCTCACAACAACCTGTGGTAGATGAGGAACAGGACCGTTTCGAGCTGGCTTCCTCCACACCCGTTACGAGACATTATCTGCGTCCTCGTCCAAAACGAGTGCGCTATTATGAGTAACGTTAATATGGCAGCAAACTGTTATTTCTTTTTATAGTTGTTAATTTGTTTAAGGAGGTGTTGGGTATTAGACATAATTATTACTGTATGACGGTGGTCGCACATAGAATAAATCAGTTGTTATACCGCAGCTTGTCTTTCAATACGTGTCACCTTCCGCCGTACTTAACTATGGGCAGCGGTGATCACTTACCATCAGGTGACCCGCTTGCTCGTTTACCGTCCTACATCATAAAAAAAGTTACCCAGACACTTTTTCAAGAATTTCATTAGGTATATTGATGCTTAGAAATGCAGACTTAAATATACTTAATACTTGTAAGAACAATTTGCCTAAGTTATTATTCATTGAGAGTAAAACTTTTATGACTAAATCTCGAAGAAAGTTTAGATTTAATGATATTTGTCAAAGTTAATCAATTATGTAACAAGAAAAGGAGGAGTCTACATTTTATATTCACTTATTTTTGGTAAATCTTTATGATAAAGTTTATTAGTTTATTAGATATCCGAAGACATACGAAATTTTCGGATAACTAAACATTTCGAATGAGCTTATGAATGTGCCGCGCGAACGAAGCACGCGAGTTCTGTGCAATTAGGCTGTGCAAAACCATCAGGCAATTATGTTAAAAAATTAAAAGTCTTAATATATTCATATTTTAATTTTTATAACAATATTTAAGAACGGTGGGGGGGACTTACGAAATGTAAGTATAAATATTTTCATGCGAATATTATTGTTTTAGACGTAAAATATACTTTTCGAAGAGAGATGTTTTTAGATGTCATATCATATATGTTTCGTTTTTAAATTTCATATTAGACCGGGGACCGGTGGCAGGACTTCCTACCTCATAAGATACCTCAATGAGACTAGTATGTAGTGAAAGTAGGTGCTTTAGAGGTGGGGGCCAGGTAGGGTTGCCACTCCCTAACCTGGAAGAACCATAAAAAAAAAGATGTCGAAAACGTCAATTTTTGCCAAAAATTATCTCATCAGATACTCAAACGGGAGTTTGACGTAGTGAAAGATATCATTATGGAAAGGTGAACCAGATAAGGTTGCCTGCGGCAACCCTGGAAGAAGTCCAAGTTCAGCCACCCTGAAAGGGGCAATTTTTCATGGTATTTTATCTTATAAGATACCTCAATGAAACTAGTGCCCGATGTTAGTTCTGAGGGTCGGCACTGCGAATAAAATAGGTTGCCTGCGGCAACCCTGGAAGAACCCATGTTCAGGCACGTTTAAGACGTGGAATTTGAAAATTAAAGTACTAAAAAAAAACTCGGAACCATATCCAAAAGCACTGCAGGATTACGACCGTAATATTATTTTTAACCGACTTAAAAAAAATAGGTTTTCAATCCAATGTTCAATATATTCTCTAAAACTTTTAATTGCATTGTAACTAATATTAACTGATGTTTCATATTACATTTGATTTAGTGTAAGTTCCATCAAAATCGGTTCAGTAGTTTTCGAGATATATGCTTATACGTATAAGTGTGCAATTTTTTTTAATCTCATATAGTACATTAATGAAACTAGTGCCCGATGTTAGTTCTGAGGGTCCGAACTACGAATAAAATAGGTTGCCTGCGGCAACTCTGGAAGAACCCATATTCAGGCACATTTAAGACGTGGAATTTGAAAATTAAAGTAATAAAAAAAATCTCGGATCCATATCCAAAAGCACTGAAGGATTACGATCGTAATGTTATTTTTAACCGACTTCAAAAAAATTGGTTTTCAATCCAATGTTCAATATATTCTCTACAACTTTGAATTACATTGTAACTAATATTAACTGATGTTTCATATTATATTTGATTTAGTGTAAGTTCCATCGAAATCAGTTCAGTAGTTTTCGAGATATAGGCTAATACGAATAACAGTGCCATTTTTTTAAATCTCATTAGTACATGAATGAAACTAGTGCCCGATGTTAGTTCTGAGAGTCCGAACTGCGAATAAAATAAGTTGCCTGCGACAACCTTGGAAGCACCCATGTTCAGGCACATTTAATACGTGGAATTTGAAAATTAAAGTAATAAAAAAAATCTCGAAACCATATCCAAAAGCACTGCAGAATTACGATCGTAATGTTATTTTTAACCGATTCAAAAAATAAATAGGTTTTTAATCCAATGTTCAATTTATTCTCTAAAACTTTTAGTTGTATTGCAACTAATATTAATTGATGTTTCATTTTGTATTGGATAAATTATATTTAATTACCCACATATGTTCATATTAATTATAATAAATATGTCTGTAATCTAGGATAAACATTTAAACACAATTGTTTTTTATTATGAAATAAATGAATTGAATTGAATTTACGTTACATTTGATTTAGTGTGATTCATCAAAATCGGTTCATTAGTTCTCGCGATATAGGCTAATACGTATAACTGTGCCATTTTTTATCTCATGTAGTGCAGGTTGTAAGCACTGACGATCTTGTATATGAATAAAATAGGTTGCCAATCCGTAACCTGGAACAATCCAAGTTCGAGGATGAACTTGGATTGTTCCAGGTTACGGATTTATACGTAGAATTTGAAAAATAATAATTTAAATAGGAAGTTGGAATTATATTCAAAAGCAATGCGAGATTAACATTGCGATGCTTTTCAACTGACTTCAAAAAAGTGAGGTTATCTTTTCCATAACCTATTGGTTATGTTAATTCTACTTATTTTATATTATTTTGGTTTAACTTGTTGCCAGTTGCATTAACCTAGGTTAGCAGTTTTCGAGTTATAAACAAATACGTCTTAGTGTAACCTTTTAGCTTATACGGAACATTTGTCTCCGTGATAAATCAGTGAAACACACCAACTTTCTATGTCTACAGAGGCAAAAAACGATATAAGAGTATTCAGACATTATTCTCGCCACACCCGATGTTGCGAATAAGTTTAACAACTGGCGAGTAGAAGCAGATCTGCTAATTTTGTCTGATCATAGAGCCATGACCATGGAACTGGTATATGTGAATTAAATGATACAACAACAATCCCCCCAAAATACTAGTACAAGGAAATACCAAACAGCGAATGCTAACTGGACTATATTTGAAAAGAATGTTAGAGGAAAGCTCCTAGCAGATCAAATAACCCAGTACTCAATCGCCGTATTAAAGATAGGGAAGGCCTTGATGACCTGGTGTCCAGATACTCGGAGATTGTTACAAGGGCTAGCGAAGCATCGATTCCCAAACTTAAGCCTAAAACGAAGTGTAAATTAATAAAGTGGTGGAACCCGCTACTGGCTGAGATGAAAGCTGTTAAAAGAAAGAGAACATCTGGGAACGGCTTATAGGATTGAGAAAGCGTGTGGACTGGTGGAGAAGGACAGACTAATGAGAGATCTAGACGGAAGCGGCCTTTTGTGTCCAGAAAAGTCCGCAGAACTGCTGGCTGAAACCTTTTATCCAACCGACACATAGGCGAGGCTTCTTGAGTCATTGCTTAGAATGTCTCAAGGAGCCTAGAAGCGATACGAGAAGAAGCCGAAAACATTGTACGGGCCCTGGATACCGAAACGCTCATCTCGATGCAATGTAACCGTTTCGTATGTACGAGCTTCTTACAGTGCTGAATGTTATGAGCCCAAGAGAGGCCCCGGGACATGATGGCTTCACAGCTAATATCTGCACCTATGCACTTATGGCTTGTCCCGAGGTTATGCTTGCCCTATATAACGCATCCTTACGCCTCAGATATTTCCCCAAAACCTGGAAAAGAGCTGAGGACTACTTCGCACTCACAATTGTAAAGGAAGCCCAAAACGGGAAACAGATGGCATTAGTCGTATCACTGGACATTGAAGGGGCATGCGATAATGCCTGGTGGCCCGGTGTAATAAAGGGATTGGCAGAAAAGAGAACAGATCCGGCGTTGATGCGGCTCATTGCAAGCAACCTAAAAGATAGGAAAATAGTGCTCCATTACGCAGGAGCCACAGTTGAGAGGAACACCACAAAGGGGTACAACCAGGTTCGACATGTGGCCCGCTACCGTGGAACGTATAGCTTGACCCGCTCCTGAGGGAAGCTGAGAAGATCGAGGCTCATGTAGAAGCGTTCTCTGACGATATTTTAATCATAGCATCGGGAAAAGACCAATACCAGGTTGAATCTAAAGCGAATGCCGCCCTTAAGCTTATTACGGCTTGGGGAAGGAATGTAAAGATGAGATTTGCAGCGCACAAAACTTAAGCAATGCTGGTCATACACAAGCTAAAGTTCTCCGAGCCTAGGGTGTATCTGGAGGGAGCGCCAATCGCATTGAGCGAATCGATTAAGATTCTGGGACCCTAGATAGAAATCTAAACTTTAACGCCCACATAAAAGAGGTCGCCAAGGACGCCGTGAACCTCCATAAAATGGTAATGAGAGCGTCAAGAGCACAAATTATAAAAATGCTATTCACAGCGGTAATAGAGCCCACAGTACTCTATGCCGCAAGTGTGTGGGGTGATGCAGTGCAGAACAGGTGGGTGAAAGCGACTCTCAATCGCCTCACGAGACGATTCACAATAATGATCACAAAGTCACACCGAACAGTCTCATTAAATGCTACGTCTGTAATGGCCGGAACGCTACCCTTAGATCTTAGAGCCAGAGAACTTAAAGAGCTCTATGAAATGAAAAGAGGAAAACCGATACCCAGTCTTCCAGGACGCCCTCTTAAAAGACCTCTGAGTCTTGCTGACCTCCAGCTCCAGATAATAGAAAAAGAACCCCATTCTCACTTATATGTAATTATAGTGATCTCAATAAGTTGGATGCGGAGAGTATTCGGCTCTATATGTATGGGAGAAAAACTGAGGGCAGAGTGGGAGCAGGTGCAGGTGCATACTTCTGGAAGCTTGGAAGGAAATTTTAAAAACATCTTTTAAATTAGCAGACTACTGCACAGGGATTTTAGTATGGCGGCCAGCTCTGGCCGCCATACTAAAATCCCTTGAAATATCCACAAAAAGAACATATGACAAGTCTGCAGTTCTCAGTGACTCAAGATCAGTTCTGGAAGCGGTGGCTGACGATCGGAAACCACACGGCTAAAAAATGTATAAAAGAAGGCAAACATAACCATTTTGATTCGAAAAGAAGAAGATTGGGACTAGGTATGGAGTTGACACATGAAAATACATTGAGAGCATTTGGACTACTGTAGACGAGTCATAAGATGTGTGGCTCGGGCGAACCGGGAAAAATATTTAATGTTTATATATAAATAATTAACATAACCAATAGGTTATGGAAAAGAAAACCTCACTTTTTTGAAGTCGGTTAAGAACCATCGCAATCGTAATCTCGCCTTGCTTTTAAATATGGTATCAACTTATTTTTCAAATGATTAATTTTCAAATTCCACGTATAAATCCGTAACCCGGAACAATCCAAATTCATCCCCGAACTTGGATTGTTCCAGGTTTCGGATTGGCAACCTATTTTATTCATATACAAGATCGTCAGTGCTAACATCGGGCACTAGTTTCATTCATGTACTATATGAGATTAAAAAAAAATGGCACAGTTATACGTATTAGCCTATATCTCGAAAACTACTGAACCGATTTTGATGGAACTTACACTAAATCAAATGTAATATGAAACATCAGTTAATATTAGTTACAATGCAATTAAAAGTTTTAGAGAATATATTGAACATTGGATTGAAAACCTATTTTTTTTGAAGTCGGCTAAAATTAATATTACGATCGTAATCCTGTAGTGCTTTTGGATATGGTTCCGAGATTTTTTTTATTACTTTAATTTTCAAATGAACATGGGTTCTTCCAGGGTTGCCGCAGGCAACCTATTTTATTCGCAGTCCCGTCCCTCAGAACTAACATCGGGCACTAGTTTCATTCAGGTACTATATGAGATTAAAAAAAAATGGCACAGTTATACGTATTAGCCTATATCTCGAAAACTACTGAACCGATTTTGATGGAATTTACACTAAATCAAATGTTATATGAAACATCAATGAATATTAGTTACAATGCAATCAAAAGTTTTAGAGAATATATTGAACATTGGATTGAAAACCTATTTTTTTTTAAGTCGGTTAAAAATAATATTACGATCGTAATCCTGCAGTGCTTTTGGATATGGTTCCGAGATTTTTTTTATTACTTTAATTTTCAAATTCCACGTCTTAATTGTGCCTGAACATTGGGTTCTTCCAGGGTTGCCGCAGGCAACCTATTTTATTCGCAGTCCCGTCCCTCAGAACTACCATCGGGCACTAGTTTCATTGAGGTATCTTATGAGATAAAATACCATGAAAAATCGCCCCTTTCAGGGTGGCTGAACTTGGACTTCTTCCAGGGTTGCCGCAGGCAACCTTATCTGGTTCACCTCTCCATAAGGATATCTTTCACTACGTCAAACTCCCGTTCGAGTATCTGATGAGATAATTTTTGGCCAAAATTGACGTTTTCGACACCTTTTTTTTTATGGTTCTTCCAGGTTACGGGGTGGCAACCCTACATGGCCCCCACCTCCAAAGCACCTACTTTCACTACATACTAGTCTCACTGAGGTATCTTATGAGGTAGGAAGTCCTGCCACCGGCCGCCGGTCTATATGTTTCTGTTTCAAATTCCAACAAGGCGGTGATTGTGCAAGCATCGACCTAAACTATACAAATAATTTTGATGTATTTAATAAATCCAGCGAATTGTACTAGTGATTTAAAAATACGACAAGTACCACAATTTTGTGCAGTACCTTCTTAATGAACTAATGGAGAGTCGCTGTTTGTATTACAGTCGTAATGATATCAGCCGACCCAAAAGTTTTCAATTGTTTTCTTTTATCCTTAGCTAACTCTCGCCCACGTGGGTTTGTTACCTTTTAGTTCCGTACCTCTGTTTTATTGGAAATTAAAAACTTATTAAAACTGAAGATATCAATTTACATAAAAGTGCCTGGTGCTATTTATTATATGCAACCTTCGATCAAATATAATGGCATATGGTAACATTTTATTTGATCGAAGTATGTAATAAAAAATGTGTAGCCTCGGTAGCCCCACTCCAACCGCCTATGCGTTGCTGATTAAAAATATATAACGTATAACAAAATGGGGGTAACAATACTTAAGGGGCATGATCGGCCCATGATATTGAACAACTTTCCCCAAGGGATCAAGAAAAATACTTTTCATAGAAAGTCGATCAGCTGTCCGACTCGCATATGGCCGCATTTTTTGTTTTTCTGTCTATGTACTCTGAGGAAAGTTGATCATGAAATAATTATGCCCTTAGTTATTTTTACCCCCATTTCGTTGCACATTGTAGTTATTAATCAGCAACGCAATAATATCACCTTACCTGAAATCCGTCATGCATCTACGAATTTTTACGGTATACAACTGAACGTAACATAGGAACTGCTCGACGTTTATATCAATACGTAGATCCCATAACTTAGCCAAGTCACTTCGCTCTAGACACTCCCCTACGTAATATCTAATATACGAATATTATAAAGCTGAAGAGTTTGTTTGTTTGTTTGTTTGAACGCGCCAATCTCAGGAACTACTGATTCAAATTGGAAAATTATTTTTGTGTTGGATAGTCCATTTATTGAGGAAGGCTTTAGATTATAAAACATCACGCTGCGACCAATAGGAGCGAAGCATCCATAAAAAAATGTTTTGAAAACGGGGCAAAATTATTCATATATACTAAGAAAAAAACGAATTAATCATAATAACAGAAATTGCCGCAGACGAAGTCGCGGGCAACAGCTAGTATTCTAATAGGAATAAATACAAAACTGTGATAATAGCATCTCACCTGAAAACCATCATACGTCCACGAAGCCCATTTCATGGTGCAGAGCTGAACGTCAAAGGGGAATTGTTCCACGTTGATATCGCACACTGACACGTAGATCCCGTGGCTCAGCCACGTCACTTCCCCCGTATGCTTCACTATCACGTTGGTGTTGATCACCGCTGATCGATAGTTCGGGTCCGCGCTGAAACGTAATAAGCCGTTAATACCCTTGGCTTAGCTATTAGTTAATGGGGAAAACAAAAGCCACAACGGCCGATATCTTATAGATACGTTCTTTTCATCCACAAGAACGAACAAAAGATGCACTCCGGACAATCAATGTGATTTACGGAATACGATTGATTAAGGTTAAAGCATTATGGTCAACATGGCTTTTAGGTCTTAGAGACCTGGGGCCTGTCTACACCGCAAGGGAAAAAACGTGATATCGTATTATCATACATACGCATGTATGATTAATTGTTATCATGACTTTAATACATTTGGTATTCTTTTTAAAATTTGCAAGTAAATTTGCTAAATTATACAATATGTAAAGAAAACCCTGTCTATTCTTGAAGGGGTGATACAGCTCGTCGATATGATCAACTTTTTCCATGGGACCAAAGCTCAAAGACACGGAGAACACAAGGAAGGCGTTCCCATACAAATTGACCGGGCGGCCGAACATTTTTGTTTGGAATTGTCCATATTTTTTAGTACCCAGCTTGATGCCATAGGAAAAGTTGTTCATATCAACGAGCTGAATCACTCTTTCAAGGATCGGATAGGTTTTTCTTTACATATTGTGTACTACTGAGTTAGGGATAACTTTTAAAAATCCCTGAGAGAAAGGGTCTTGACAGACTGACAGATAGACAACCGAGTGATCCTATAAGGGTTCCGATTTTTCCTTTTGAGGTACGGAACCCTAAAAATAGAAGACTCGACTACAATGCCAAATTTTTACAGCCAGTGTTACTCGGAGTGATTTCAAGGTACACCATACATCCAAATCTGTAGGGGCATTTAAGTGTCACGGTGGAATAAAGAAACTAACATACCTACAAGAGCTCTAAAAACTTACCATTTAGCAGTAGTTTTAGGGTCTATATAGACATTTTTTTTATATATTCTATGAGTGATGCTGCTTCCGAGATTTAAATATTATACGGTTCAGTATCAACCTACATATGAAAATAATAAAATATATATAGGCTACCAGAAAATTTAGCCTCATTCTGAAATCTATCTAATAAATATAAACAAAACTAATAATCGCCGTGATTTATTTAACGAGAGTGAGATAAAACTTCTGTCTTTAGATTTAAAATTTGTTTTGTTATTCAATTCACTGTCATACATCAAAAATTCATGGCAATTATTTTGCATTGCAAAAGTAAATATTATAAACTATATTTAAAAAAATAAATAACCTGCTGTCCTTTTTGACAGTTTACGTTCGATATGTCTTTTTGGCGTAGTCACACTGATACTGGGGAAGAATCTTAGGGAAGAATACGAATCTAATGACACCTCACACTTCAAAATTGATCATGTCATTAAGGCTAAGAAGATAACAATAAAACAGACATACTTGCATACCCACAAACTTACATATACATATGCGTGAAAATCACAACCCTCCATTTGAGTGGGTGAGTCGGTTAAATACTGCAATATTCCATTTTTATCCCCTTGTTTTGTCAAATCAAAAAAGTCATCAAGGTAACACACGTAGGTAGTACTTACTACTTACTTCCTGGGCGCTACAACCCTTTGTGGGTCTTGGCCTCCTCTACGATTCTCTTCCATTTCGCTCTATCTCTGGCCTCCCGTCTCCAAGATGTTTTCTTGCCGAGTCTCTTCAGGTCCTCCTCTACACAATCCTTCCACCGCTTTCTAGGCCTTCCGCGGAGTCTTTTTTGTTGTGGGGTCCATTTATATAAGTTCTTGGGAGCTCTGGTGTCATCCATTCTTTCCAGATGGCCTGCCCATCGTAGCCTTTGTGACTTGCAGAACCTGACGATGGTTTCTTTGCTTATCAGAGCCTCGAGTTCGAAGTTCATTCTGATGCGGAATGTACCGTCTTCTTGGCGTATTGGTCCGAAGATTTGCCTCAGGACTTTCCGTTCGAACAGCGCAAGTTTCAGTTCGTCCTTTTGCGTCATCGTCCAGGTCTCACAGGCATAGGTTACTACTGGCCGGATGATTGTCTTGTAGATGGTAACTTTTGATTTGGTGGAGAGGAGTTTACTGGTAAGCATGGCCTTGCATGTATAAAAACACCTGTTTCCTGCAGTAATGCGAGCCTTAATCTCGTCCTCCATCAGATTCCGGGAGTTTAAGATCGAGCCTAAGTATCTGAACGCGTTCACACCCTCAATAGTATTGTCTCCCACAACAATATCCTGCGCTGGTGCATCAGTTCGGCTGGTAGCTAAATACTTGGTCTTGGATGCATTTACATGCAATCCAAACTGTGCAGATTCAGCTTCGAGAATACCTCCATGGTTGATCATACTTTGCTTGGAACGGCTGGTTATTACAATATCATCTGCGTATGCAGCCAGCTGAGAAGTGTTGTAGTCGATGAGTCCCTTAAGATTGAGTCTACGTGTGGCAGCCTCCAGCACAAGGTTGAATACAACTGTGGAGAGGGCATCTCCTTGCTTGACCCCCGAATCTATGGGAAATGGTTCGGACTGCTCATTCTGGATGTTCACTATAGACTTCGAGTCTCGCATAATAGCGTTCACAAGGCGTACAATTATGCTCGGAACACCTAGTATCAGCATACTGCTAAGTATGCGATTACGGTTGACGCTGTCAAAGGCCTGCTTGTAGTCGACAAACAGATGGTGCAGGTTGATGTTATACTCATAGGCCTTCTCGAGCGTTTGTCGCATTAAATAGATTTGGTCTGAGGTGGATCGGTTCGGTCTAAATCCGCACTGATATTCGCCTAAGATTTCTTCGGCATACTTCATCAGCCTTCCGTAGAGTACCCCAGAAAAGACTTTGTATGCAGCAGACAGGATGGTGATACCCCTGTAATTGGAACACACTGTCTTATCCCCCTTTTTGAGTATAGGCAATATGATACCGACGTGCCATTCTTGGGGCATCTCTTCAGCTGCCCAGATATTTTTTATGAGCAGGAACAGCCTCTCTTCAAGAGCTGGACCTCCAGCCTTTAGCAGTTCCGATGTTATGGTATCTCGTCCAGGAGCCTTATTGTTCTTTAGACACCTTATGCATTTTTGCACTTCTTCTAACGACGGTTCTTCAAGTTCTTCTTCGACATCGTAAAAGATGGGTATATCTTCATGTTGGTTTTCCTTACAAGAAGATTGAAGGAGTTGACAAAAATGTTCTTTCCATCTTTTTACAATATCAGGCATTTCGGTGAGGGCTGTACCGCTATTGTCGCGTATTGTGTTTGTGCGTGGCTGGTATCCTTTACGGAGGTCATTTACTCGCTTGTAAAAATCTCTCGAGTGGTGTCTCGTACGCATATCTTCCATTTCTCGGACCCGGCTATTTTCAAGAATGCGTTTTTTCTTGCGCGCTGTTTTCCTACATGCATCACGAAGTCTTTTGTAAAGAGTTTTGTTCGCATCTGTGCCATTTTGTATGTAATGAAGTCTGGCATCATTCTTTTTTTGAAGAAGCAGTGCGTACTCGGTGTCATACCACTCTTCCCTTCGTGTTTTTGTTTTCTTCCCTATCACAGTTCTGGCGGCATCCACCACTCCTTGCTTTATGACTTGCCATTCCTGTTCGATGTTATCATCGGGGACACTGTGTCGCAAGTTCTCAGTTACTTGACGTGCATAGGTGTTTCGAGTCGCGTCAATTTTAAGCTTATGAGTATCCCACTTAATCCTTTTTTCACCTTTTCCGTTTTGTACTATAGCGGTTTTATATTTTACGGAAGCTATAACAAGGAAATGGTCTGAGTCGCAATCGGCACCTCTAAAAGTTCTTACGTCTAATACATAAGACAACCTTATCATACAGATAAGAATGTGGTCAATTTGATTATATAGATCTGTGCCCGGGACTCGCCAAGTAACTTTATGTATATTTTTGTGAGGAAATTTTGTTCCAGTGATAAAGAGATCGTTGGCAGCTGCGAAGTAACATAGCATTTCGCCATTATCACTGGAAGTGTCATGGGCTGAATGCTTACCAATAACTCCATCGTACGCATTTTCTTTGCCGACTTTTGCGTTGAAGTCACCAAGGACAACCAGTTGATCATATTTGGCAACGGTACCGCAAACTCTATGAAGATCCTCATAGAACTGTTCTTTGGCTTCATCGCTGACATCCTCGGTAGGAGCATATGCGCAGATGTATGTTGTGTTGTAAAGTCGAACACACGTAGGTAGCGGATGTAAACTTTAGGGATGAGACCTCCAGTTTACGTTTAGGCTGATTTCAGAGTGACGTGTTTGAACAGCGCCGTCCAGACGCGCGCGCTTGCAATTATACTAGATAGTAGTCTCCTTTCATAGTTACGCAGTTGAAACGCGCCGTTCGGGAAACGCGCGACGCCGTACTGCGCTGCCGAAGCTCGCGCTCAATAATCAAATTGCAATGGTTTACGACGTCACAGTTGCACTATTTACCATAAAAAATCCTTTTATTATATGTATCCCAATGATCATGACCATACACAACTGTACATTGCAACGACACGCGCGATACTAAAACTCGTTTCACAGCGCACGGCGGTCAAGCGCGCGCTGTTGAAACGCGCTGGTCAACGGCGCGTCTCGCCGGCGTCACTCTAAAATCAGCCTTAGTGCAACATTATTGATTCCTGTATCCAGAAGTGAAACAAAATTACTCCATGCAAATCTTTTCATGATTGTATTGGTTGCTGTAATTAAATATTTGAGTATGCTTAAAGCCCTCCATAGTTGTTTATTTTTATTAAATTTCAGTTTGAAATTCAGTCGCACTCCTTCCATAAATCCCAATAGGTAACTGATGTCGTGGGATTTGAATACAAGTGACTGCGTATTTTGTACAGACAGGTAAATTTGGGACTGACAGCCAATAAATTACCCGGAAAATTCAATTTAAGTTCCGTCGCGATTGTGGGCTTCACTTTGTCAAACAAAAACGATTTAACTCAACGTAGGTTTAATGCATATTTATGAAAGCTCCTTAGTTTTAGTCAACAGAGATTTAACAACTTGTATCTATGTATCATTTTGTCACGAAATAGATAACGTTCTTGATACATATGTCATAGGCAAATTGTACGATTGCGCGTTTTACAAACGGTGTCGTCTGTTTACAAACGCTCGCCCTTTCAGAAATCACAACTTTGTATCATCATCATGATCATCATATCAGTCGCAAGAAGTCCACTGCTCATCATCATCATTTCGAGTAGGTGTCACGGTCAATCGACCATGCACACCCTAGTGTCAGAGTTCTTCGGAACCGCCTCTCGGCCTCTGACGTGGTTCCTTTAACGACTACCAGATGGCAGCCGGGACCACCGGCTTAACGTGCCTTCCGAAGCACGGAATCATCTTTATTATCAGACAATCAGGTGATTCAAGCCTGCAATGTCCTAACCAAACTGGAAACAACTAAACAAAGTATGCTTCCGGTGGGAATCGAACCCACGACCCCCGGGTCAACAGGCAAACGCCTTAACCACTGGACCACGGAGGCTGTCACTGCTGGACATACGCCTCCCCCAATGATTTCCAGAATGAACGGTTGGAAGCGGCCTGCACCTAGCGCCTGCCTGCGACCTTTGCCAGGTCGTCTGACCACCTGGTCGGTGGATGTCCGACGCTGCGCTTGCCCGTACGTGGTCGCCATTCCAGAACTTTTCTGCCCCATCGGCCATCGGTTCTACGCGCTATGTGCAACTTTGTAGGGACTTTATAATTCATTACAAAAACATTAGAGCGTGAAATATTTTTTAATATTCTATTTGAAGACAAGAAAAGTGAAGAAGCGTTACATCTAAAAGCCAGTATCTTGTACATGGTTTCGTCACAGAGGAAAAATACTAGTATCATGGTCATATCTAATCCATACATACTTTATTATAATATAACATATATAATATTGTATGTCTATATTTATATTCAACGGAAAAGGTAAGAAAACATATACGAAACGTAGAGATCAGGGGACGATCTGAAGTAGTAGACGTTGAAGAGGGGATTGCCAGGCTTAAGTGGCAATGGGCTGGATACCTTATGAGGTGTGCAGATAACAGATGGAGTCAGCATGGCGTCCAAGAATGGGGCATAAAAACCCGGGAAAACAAAACGGGATGACATCACAAAGATGGCTGGCAAATTTAAAAAAAAAATATGGAGAAAACACACACAAGACAAGAAGAAATGGAAAAAACTTTCTCCAAAAATGTGCTACGATAGGCTGACTATGATAAAGGAAACATATAGACGGAAACACTTCCATGCTAGTGCGGAAAACAATAAAAAGAAAAGAAAAACATGAAGAATGTACCCTGGGTGTGTATGTAGCTGTATGTGCTGCTTTTTTCCTGAGCAGACCGAAGAAGCCGGTTGAGGAATATTATTTGTTTATTTTAAATGAGCGATAATCTAATGAGTCGATAATCTTAGATAAACGAAATCGATCACTATTTTTATTTCATTTCCTAGTATATACGCCCATCAACACGTTAAATATGGCCCGTAGGTCTTTTGGCTTTAGGCTCTGTCTAAAGTATATAGTTGTAAATAATATGTACTTAAGTATGTATTAAGGGTACACCAATATTTAACCAAATAATAAACCCAAAATATTCTTAGGTAAAGCAGATAAATACAGCGTGTAAATGTACAATCGACGTTCCCTTAAGGGGTGACTCAGATCATCAACATGAATAACTTTTCCTATGAGACCAATGCTGGGAACTCATAAAAGAATTCGGCATTTCCATACAAAATTACCGACGGACCGCGCCCGGCCTGTTTGTATGGGAACGTCGAATTTTTTTTGAGTGCCCAGCATTGTAACATAAGGAAAAGTTGTTCATATTGATGGGCTGAATGACCACGTTAAGGGAACGTCGAGGATCAATGTACACGCTGTATAAAAACTTACTTGTTATATAAAATAATGTCGGGCTTCCAGACCCTCTCGTAAGGTAATCTGATGACCCCGATGCCGTTGAAGTCGCTGGTGTTCCATCGAAGGTGGTAGTCCATCCAGACTTGTGTGATCCAGCAATTGGTTGTCAACAGCTGGTCTTTTTCTTCCTGGTATCAAAGAAGAATCCATTAAATAGATAGACAATTTAGTAAAAATAAGAACGCGTAGAAGACTGATAGACTCAAGCAGGAGTCAAAGCAAAATGTGCCGTCTATAGGAGGAAGCGGAAATAGTAAACGGTCAGTACTTAGATAGAGAAACCTTAAATTTATTTTACAGGACGTAATCTCTAATTTGCGCGGGAAACATAGGAGATAATATTCGCCAATGTGAGGGCTCGACCGTCCCGGCGCTATTAGTCGAGTTCCCACATACAACGTGATTTTGAACCCCCTAGCTTTATTGAAATCTGCGAATCACAATCCCTAATGGATCACAGAATTGCAAGAAAAAAAGGTAAAAAACGAAAAAGAAAATTAGGTTTCCCATACAAAGTCGGCATCACCTGTTGGTTGACTGGTAGATAAAGCCTTTGGCTTTAAGTCCGCCAATTACATTTTGTAATAAAGTTTTTAAATAAAAAAAAAAAAAAAAAATAAAAAAGTCGCCGATCAGCTGGACGAGTTTCTATGAAAGTTAAATTATTTTTTTCGTTTTTTACCTTTTTTTCTTACAATTCTGTATTCCATTAGGGATTCTGATTCCCAGATTTCAATATAGCTAAGAGGTTTAAAATCACGCTGTATAAGGAATGGAGAACAGACACTCGACACAACAGAAAATTAATTTATTGAACACAACTTCACAACTTATAATATATTGACTTCAATATAACATTTAATGTAATAATTAATAACAGAGACCGATACAATCCGAGAGATGATGGTAGACTGAGTCATGACGGAGAGATATGATCTGAAAATGGAATGAAATGAAATTTGAAATAAAATGAGGAATGAAAGTGGGCAGATGAGAAAGAAATGAGGTTGAACGAGATGCAGCATGCATGCTGCAACGTTACAAGCTACTTATAAACTACTTGATTAAATGCATGTATATATCTAAACATGTTTCACTATAAAATGTATGTAGTCAATCAAAACTAGATGACCGTTTTTACCAGTTTTAACATCAAAAATACTTATTGTCTAACAAAAAAAAATACTTGCAAACTAATTTACTCTTACAACTGAATTTCTAAAATGAATTCTAAATATGCATTACAAAAATATATCTCTCCATTAAGAAATTATATCCCACTAGCTGTTGCCCGCGGCTCCGCCCGCGTTAGTGTCGATCCCTCGGGAACAGTACAATTTCCCAGGCCTCAAACTACCTCCATACCAAATATCATCCAAATCAGTTCAATGGTTGAAGCGTAGAAAGACGACAGACGCTTCTTTCTTAGCGCTCACTCACATCATTATAAGAACCCCTGTACCAAATTTTAGGTTTCTAGGCGCAGCAGTTTCGGTTGCGTTGTTATATAAGTCAGATTTGCCCGCGGCTACGCCGCCGCCGTTATTGTCCATCCCTCAGGAACTGTAGAATTTCCCGGGATAAAAGATACCCTATGTCCTTACCCGAGTCTCAAACTACCCCCATACCCAATTTCATCCAAATTGGTTTAATGGTTGAAGCGTGAAAAGAAGACAGACAGAGAGACAAAGTTACTTTCGCATTTATAATATTAGTGTGTATAGGTACAATGCTGTCATATAATGATGACTTTGGATTTTAATTTTCCTATGTCAGTAAAGTTTAATTTTCCTTTATATTTGCAGGCAAGGCAAACTCTAACCTTGAATTCATTCAAATGACGATAACTGTTTTGAACCGATTTTGATAAAACAAACTTTAAATGTTAAACTGAGTTAAAACAAAGCAATTGGTGAAAGTTTGAAGTAAATCGTTTCAGTATTTTCGGAGATAATCGTGATCATACATACAGACAGACAGACAGACAGACAAAAAATTCGAAAATTATTTTTTTCGAATTTATTGATTGACCATTTCAGTCAAAATTTCTAAATGTACAGACAAAATATTTTTACTGTTTTATTATATGTAGATAATCGTGATCATACATACAGACAGACAGACAGACAAAAAATTCGAAATATTTTTTTTGCTTTCTATTATTCTTTTTAAGTGTCCCTCTATCCATTTCAGTCAAAATTTCTAAATGTACAGACAAAATATTTTTACCGTTTTATTATATGTGTTACTGTTTTATTATATGTATAGAAGATAAACAAATCGTCATTCAACGAATTGCCATCAGAAACGAGCTGCTGTCAGAAAAGTAGATTTGGGTTAAGTTAGAATTGCGACATTTTGTTTAAAAAAGATGATTTATAGTTATAGGATTAAATTTATTTTATGTGCATAATTAGTTTTATGCAAGTCAGTGAATTTGGTGTAAGATTTGAATATTTTGTTTACAAAAAGGCCATTTAAGTAATAGGATTACATTTATTTTGTGAGCACATTTAGTGCGCAGGTCAGTATTTTTGGTGCGACTTTTCAATATTTAGTTGAAAAAAAAGCGATTTATAGTTATTACTACTGGAAAAAAATTGGTAGATAATCTTTGACACAAATAGTTATATAAAAACACTGTGTGCAAAGAAAATTCGAAAATCCTATTGAATTTGCTTTTAAATGACATGGAAATTGTAATTGGCGAGTCTCAATTGCTTACAAATCGGATTCATAGCAAGTAATTGAGAATCGCTACGAAAACACTAGCGCTAAATCGAAATGAACTCGTAATGAAGCAAGGAACAGCATCCTATGGATAATAAAGTTTATTCGAAGACATCGCTTTGCCGCTAAAGTGCACCCGCAAAAAATACCGCATTTTCTTGAAGCTTTTTTGCTGTGCTAGAAGCAAGTAATATATATCACTTTTATCTGTAAACAGCTGGTGCTCTGGATATAAATAATATAAATAGATAAAGGGACAGATCACAGATTGAGCAAGAGAACACTAAGTTTTGGACTTGTGTTGTGGTATATTAACCCAGCGATATTTTACTTCAAGATTAGCTTTCACCCGCAGCTCCGCCCGCGTCAATGTCGATCCCTCATGAACAATATTACTTTTCCCCGAGATAAAATGTATTTTATGTCCTTCTCCGTACTCCAGACAACGGGTATGCAAAATTTCATGACGATCGGTTCAGTCGATAGGGCGAGAAGGTTTAACAAACAAACAAACTCACTTTTGCATTTATAAGTAAGATGTTTAAATAGATAAACATCCAAGACAAGAGTAAATCTGAAAAATATCGTTTTCCATCTTGCCTTGGCCAGGGATAAAACTCGGGACCCTGATGTTCAAAGGCACTAGCGATACCACTGAGCCGCAGAGGTCATCAAAATCAAAGCCGTGTCCGAAAATCGGTGGAAGAGTTTTCCTAGCAAGTAACTGCACGTTGGGTACAACACCGGATATTGCAAACGCAGTAAGTCAAGTTTCTATGAACTTATAAATTAATTAACATACTAAGGTACATATCTTGTAGTACAGGTAATGGGTCGTTTTTTGAGACAGCAGACTGCTGTTACACAGGGAAGGTGAATATAAACAGCTCATAAAAAGCTTGTGAACTATAAATATGTATAAGTAATGGACGTGATACTGTGTAAGAAACAACCACCCATGTTTCTTTATAAATGAAGGACCCCAATTATCTTATAAATCATCATCAGGTCTTTTTATTCTCCACTGTAGGAGCATGACCCTCTCTGTACTAGCGGAGCCATACTTGACCAGAGCAGACAGACGATTTGGCCTACACTCTCCTCGCTGGCCAGACGAGTAGAGGTCTCATTGATGTTTATGAGCTTTGTTTAGCTTGTATTTCCTAAGTCGCCTCTTACGACCTCCATGAGAAATCTAGGAGTGGTCCTATTCTACTCTGCAGGAAACCACACGGCTACTATTACGGTTACAATTATCTTATACAATGTAATGTAATCTAGAATAAAGGGCAACCTGTTCATGATTTGCATTATACTATAAATTAATGATGAATAATCTACCACAGTATTGTAGTCAGTCATTAATCATGAGCTTTATCAATACTAAGTAAGAGTAACACCTGTACTTCCATTTATAATACTATGCTCAAAATGTTGGAGCATCTTGATTAAATTAATATAAGACTGCGTCAGGCAGCCAAACCTTTGTCAGTTTTGTTTGTCTGGCTTTGGCTTTGTGTAAAATTAAACGTTACCTAGACTACGCCATATATCTAGTATTTAAAAAACCTAGCTATAATAAAAAAAAATAATCAGATAACTTTGATCCACTTTTTTGCTAGTAACAATTTTAAACTTAAGGAAATGTTACTAGGTAACATTTTACTTTACAACAACAATTACAATACTACTCCAGAACAAATGGAGTATGCTCTCATATCTCATCTCGTTTGCGTTTTATAGCATATAAGTCATCGGTTACAGCTTCAGCAAACATCGCAGATGCGCTGCTGAAACGAGGCAGCCGCAACAACATCCTGAACATTTTGTTGTACTGTACGCGCAAGGCGCTGTATGTCTTTTGCGTGTAATTAACTCACAGGCTGCTCGTGTAAAACGATTGGCAAAAAGTATCGGCCACTTACACACGCGAAAACAAAACAAGTTGAAGAATTGTGATCGCTGTCAAAACTTAATAAAAACTTTTTAATAGAATATGTATTCCAGACCAGACCTAACTGATCAATATTAAAATAAGTACCAACAAATATCAACTAAAAAAATCTATTAGCTAGACCACAAACCCTTTGATCTAAAAGAAACACAGACTATTTATCTCGTATAAGGCCATTCTCATCTATAAATATAATTCATATAGTTTTAATTATAAGATATGACCCTATTTTGTTTTAAATTCATTGCATTTACTTTGATTTAAAAATTTACTATCTATATATTCACGTAACCAAAAACGCTAACCGCCATGTTTTCTCGTGAGTGACGTCAATGGAACAAGGGATCTTTGTACTGTACATTTGTGACTTTAAATTCAATAATTTAAAGTCACAAATGTTTGTTCTAAAATTACATAAATACATTATGCCCACTTGAAGGTTCTTCGTTCCAATTCTTATGACTCAACGGAAACAGCCTCCGTGGTCCAGTGGTTAAGGCGTTTGCCTGTTGACCCGGGGGTCGTGGGTTCGATTCCCTCCGGAAGCATACTTTGTTTAGTTGTTTCCAGTTTGGTTAGGACATTGCAGGCTTGAATCACCTGATTGTCTGATAATAAAGATGATTCCGTGCTTCGGAAGGCACGTTGAGCCGGTGGTCCCGGCTGCCATCTGGTAGTCGTTAAAGGAACCACGTCAGAGGCCGAGGGGCGGTTCCGAAGAACTCTGACACTAGGATGTGCATGGTCAATTGACCGTGACACCTACTCGAAATGATAATGACGATTCTTATGACATCACGCTTCACAATAATGGGGAACACAGAAGGGTCTAAATATTACTATCAAGTATACCAAAAATCGGAGCGTAGATCATGTTCATTACATTAATTTTTATTTCACTTCAATAATGCAGTATTTCCGGAGTTATATCGACGAGAAGTTTAAGCGGCAGCCGTTTTGGAGCGAATGTTTGTAGTATTTTTTTTTCTTTGCATGGAAATAGAAAGGGTGCTAATTAAACAGGATTCTTTTTAATAGCATTATCCGCCTCTAAAAATGTATGTTGCCTTCTAAATTAATAAGTCAGCCACAATTAACGAGCATCTAAATAATACCATCTTAGCCACTAGTTATCTTCTATGTAAGCCACTCTAAATACAACTCAGCATGATGGTTATTATTTAGCATCTTAATTTGTAACTTGCATTCTAACAGTAAACTTCTAAAATACTAATATTTGACATCAAAAAATATATTTATTTAGCTTCTATTTTTTTAACTCAGCATGTTTAAAATGTAACTTATCCCAAAATAATTGATCGTCAATATTTAGCTAAAATTGTCTTCAAATAGTATAATATGGCCACTAATATTACCAGTAGCTATTGAGGAGAGACAAAATAAGACTTTATTTTTGTAAAAAAATGTAGTCGAATTACCATAATTTTACTAATGGTAATAGAGCTGGTACAAATTTTTTTTTGCAAGTATTCAATTGCAAGTATTTGAAGCAAGCTGAAAGCTTGTCACATATAGAGATTGCAATCCGGATACTTCGAAATCCGAAAAACACTGAAAAATCCGGATTTTCAAACTTTTTATAAATCCGGATTTCAGTATCAAAATCCGGTTTTTTCGAATTTTTGTTTTAAGTGCAGCTTATCATCTTAATTGATAGTTTTTGATTAACCACCATCTATTTTATTGTTTTTATTGACGACTAGCTTTCGCCCGCGGCTCCGCCCACGTCAATTTCGATCCCTCGGGATTAGTACTTTTTCCCGGGATAAAAAATAGCCTATGTCCTTCTCCGTACTCCAGAGAACTTGTATGCAAAATTTCATGATGATCAGTTCAGTAGTTACGGCGTGAAAGCGTAACAAACAAACAAACTAACTTTCGCATTTATAATATTTTATTGATTAATGATTATTGACGATTTTCAACCAGCACACAAATTCGTAAAAAAAATTATGCTTTGACTTAAGGGATTTTTGATTGAAAACACTAGACTACGTGGACAGTTAAACGATGATTATCAAAACATTATAAAGAAAGTCCGGGCGTTGGTGAAGACATTTAAAAATTCACTGGCTATGAATGACATGCTTCAGAATTATGTGCTAGCAGAATTCGGCAAAGAGTTAGGTCTTGTTTTGGACTGTAAAACGCGATGGTATAGTCTAGCTACAATGGTGGAACGTATCTCAAAGCTGAATTCAAGTGTACAAAAAGCATTAATCGATATTAATCTAACAGGCCGCGGTATCGTCACCAAACCCCTTAGACTCTAGTTCGGAAACCGTGTGCAAATCTGACATTAACCTACTCGTACTTAGCTTTAAGGAACAACTTGATCGCCAACATTCTATTGTCGAAACTAGAAGTGCCCTAGTCTACAGCAGCAGCCGTCGAGCCTTCAGGCAGCAGGGCTGATTTACCTGCATTAATACATGTGGAAATGGCACTTTTTGAAAAAAGTTGTGGAGAAATTTAAAAATGGGTAAAAGACGTTGCTAGATAGCCGTTCCGCCGATTAGTCTGGAATCAGAAAGAGCCATTTCCACGGTTGGAATATTCTGCAATAAATTAAGACCACGGTATAAATGACGAAACACTCAACGCTTTTACATATGTTTTGAAATTACCGCTTCATGAAAAAATTAAAATCTTAATTGTTATTTACGGTTAGGTAGATTGCTATTTATTTTAATGTTTCATTGTGTATATACGGAGTGTATCAATATTTAAAATACAAGATTTTTCGTTTAAAAATATCAATACTATAAACTTGAAATTTTTATTGTACTTTACATGTTGCGAATATCGCATTATGAATTTGACTTACAAAACGTGAATTTTGTTTAAATTTTATAATGTAAAGGAGATTGCCCATTCCCGGTTTCGCCCCCTTAAAACGCGTATGCGCTTGAAATAAAATTCAAAATTAGTCAATTATTTTTTTATTTAATATATATAAATTACGGAGAAAATCTTTGTGGGGTTTTAATTTTTAAATGAATTGGTATTTTTACCAATATTTTCCGTTCAATTAAGTTTACAAAGACACTGAAGCGTATGTGCGATAATGAAAGATAATAAAATAATATGCGGTGTTATGAAATACTGGGTAAGTATGTACGTTTTTAACTTAAACTGTAGATTTTATTATTCTATACAATTATTCTACATAATAAACATCTGTAATCAAAAGCAGTATTACTTTCATTGACAAAACTGCTTGCACAGGTAGTATTTTAAACATTCTTCGTAAACGTAGGTAATCGGCAAAAACGCTAAAAGCTATTATTACCTACATCGAGTTTAAAAAATAAACTGCCTACCTCAACGTTGCCAGAAGGTTACATTTCTTACATTTTTCGTAACTTTTGACCTCCTCGCGTAACATGTAAGTAATTTTTAGATTTAAGGCATTTTTCGTAACTTTTGAGAATAACGAGATTTGTAATACTAGATTTTTATTGAAATTAAACGCATTCAATTTGAACGCACCTTAAACTGGCGCGTCTAACAAGTATTTCACTCCAAATCACACTCAGAGATGGCTCTGAATAGAAAGCGCCATTTTATCATATCATCTAAATAGTCTTGTTAATACGTAATTTTGGCACTCCAGCCAGATTATCCAGTAAGGTATAGACATCGTGACGATCTAGATGTTAGATTTTTCTTTTGTGTTTTGTTAAAGACAGACTTAAATATGACGCAGACTATAATAATGGAACAGGGCAGGTGGGTACAGCGTAGGTGGCCTCTTCTTTATTATAAACAAAAGTCACTGCCGGTATACTTGACCGATTAGATGCCGCAAAGCGTTATGCTATATGGGGGGGGTCATGGAGTCATGACCCACCCCCCTGGGCTGGGTCCAGGACCTAAGTGGACCACTAATTAAAATTTTATTTATTATGTAATAATTTTAATTATACATTTTTTTTAATATTCATCCATAAAAACGTACCCATTGATATAGATGAAGTGATAACGCTTTTCGGACGAAGAGGTATAAGAAAAATTGATTTTGTCATTTTAATATATGTTTTTTTAAGTACAGTAAGTACTTACATAGGTACATTAATAAAATACCTACTTTTTACACTTTTTACTTGTATCTATGAAAAAAATTATATTATAACTTCTTGTGACTTGATCACGACTCTCTGACCCCCTTGGCACCAAAGCTGGATCCGCCCTTGGCTATACTTCGACCCCAATAGTCTGGCCATCGAAACGTGATACTGAGATTGAGTTTTTAAATTGTTAAAATGTAGATATGGCAATCCCTTATGAACTAGGAATAAACAATCTTGATAATATAATTAATTGATTTAATTCTTACACACTGAGACTACTATATCATACGTATACACAATACTCAACAAAAAAAGAAACAACAGTTCTGTTTGTTTAGTAACCATCGTTTATTTAAAAATAAAAACAAAAAATAATTATCTAAATGAAGAACTAAACCTAGTTTAGGTATCATATTCAAAATCAGATACCAAAAATTCGATTGGCTCCTCAGTAACACTGCTCAAATCACTATTACTGATTACATTTATTATAAACGGCTATAATGTTGTGACGATTCTATCTCGTTCTATATATTTCTGTTCCACATGCATTATATGATCAGTGCATTTTTTCCAGTCGTCTGAAGTTACGGTCCCAAATTCGTCTGAAATCGCTATTTCTACGTCTTTAACAGTAAGACTCATATTTTTGCTGCCAACTTTTCGCAATGGTAAGGGGGCAACCGAAAACGTCATGACCATTTTCTTTTAAAATTGCATCGACTTCATACTTTGGCTCGGTCTTGTGTCTGTGCACCAGACACATCAACTGACTATTGGCCTCTAGTTGTTGTGAACTCTTTACAGCATTTATAATGTTATTTAAGCTGCTATCATCGTTATAGGCTTTGTCTCTCATTTTCCAATACCATCGGGACATAACCTCTATACGTAGGAGATGTTACTCTTTCGCCAATAATAAAAGCACAATTTAACTAATAATATTTCGAGTCCAACGAAATATGTCTTCCAACCATGGAAAACTATTCACCAAATATGTATCAAAATCGTTTGAGTGCACTAACCTGTCGCAGAAATGATTTCATGGAAATATTGTTTTTTCTCGCGAAAAATAGAGGCTCGTTCTTTTTGTTTCGCTTTATATTTACACACCATTGTATGAATTAACTTCCTCGCTGAACTTTAGATAGGTTTCTACATATTAACACAAAATATCAGTTTATTATTTCGAAAACTGACACAGCGTGACAGCCAACGTACTACGGTTTGACAAGTGCTACGTATTGCCATATAAAGAGTTCTGTTTCAAGGTCAATATCACGTTTCGATGGCCAGACTCTAACACGTAAATTAAAAAAAAATACAATAATGTAACTTTTGCTACAAAAATGTAACATTTCAGGAATCGAAACGTAACTTACAACTCAAGGGCCCTGGCAACACTGGCCTACCTATGTCTGTCAATAATCAAATGGATTGGCGGTTTCAAGGCGGTTTAGTTTTTTCAATCTTTACATTATTAGTAAACTAAATGCAAGTAATCTTAGTATGTAAAGTAGTGCTGATCAGAAAGTTCTAAAAACCTCTGTTATATTATTCCTTGGTATAACCATGGGGTTATAATACTTATTTTGTGATTTTGGAGAACGTTTTTCACTATGTTTCTCTGCTTCTGCTAAAACATCCAAGCACCAAGTTGAAGATGTTATTGATGTTATGCTCAGTATATTAAACTTTTGGATTAACCCAGCAATTGTAAGTATCTACCTACATAAGAAAAAAAGATAACCTGTATTTACATAGATGCTAAAAGAAAATATGTACCTAGAAGGTATTATTTAAATTACTCTTTTGTTGACCTACATGATTGGGTTATGAGTAAATTACTTCCACTTGAATATATATATTTCATTCGAGTAATTGACTTGTTTTTATTATATGAATGTATATGAGACATCATAAACATAAGTGTGCTCTTTAGCCTAAATGAATTCATCTATTTATTTATTTTTTTAGGTATCTGAAGACAGCTGTATTTGTGAAGAATGTTTTCATATAATACAAAATATATTAACAAACTATTCAAGTGGTGATTTTGTTCAGCGAACATATGGCCAAGTATGGCCACCAGCAAGTATGACTTGAATGTGGATCATCAATATTGTGAGTCTAAATACATAATGTTTCTTTAGGCAGTTCAAAGAGGGACCTCATACCTATTCAACAGGTATGTAACATACATTAAGCGTTTTCATACACATATGATTTTGATATATAAAAATCAAAGATTATAAAAATCGGTTCACCCGTTCATAAGTTATGGGTGTAAACCGTATGTGTGTAGGTGTGCAAACAAATCCGATATAATATATAGAACAAACCCCGTTGTTTTATATATTAAGATTTAATAAAGATATGAGTTTTAAAAAATAACCTTCCCAATAATTAGACTAGTTACATGTTAAAATATTTTTTCATGGTCTATTAGTTCTAGAGATTTCAAACATGAAAATTATGATGTGAATTTCAAGATGTACTGCTTGAATTATATTAAAACTTATTATGATTTCCAGGTACATCAACTACAAAAGCCTGTTTACAGTGTTGGACTAACGCATACAGAAGTGTGAGATGTCATGCTCAGGTTGATCAATATAGCCAACCTCATGAAAGTGCCGATGTTACTATGTCTTCTGCAAGAAGCTCCAGGGCGTCATCAATTCTTGTGCCAAATCCATTACCAATCTCGCTGGCTATTGTCTAGTGGGTGAACAGTGGGTTGCTGTGCCCACATAATGGCTACTTCAGAGGAATTGACTCCGGCTACATTTTATATGAAGATTATGAATAAATATGTTGAATAGATTAAAACACTCTTTCTTCTATCCCTTGCAATATTATTTTACTATATAGTCAGTCTTCGGAATCCCTAAATATTAATAATTCTATTACTTCCATCATCATCTGACTATTTTTTCCGGTTAGCCAATATTATGACACCATTACTGCTGTAAAAACTTTTTACGGTTGACGGCCTGGCTGATCCCATCCCTCCTTAGGTATTTCCTCATCATACTTAGCTAATGCCCACGGCTTCACACGCGTATAAAGCCTATGGTACGCTAGTACTATTACTTATTCTGTGCCTATGGCAGAATAGGCTCCAGCTCTTCATACAAGGACAAACAAATACACTTTCACATTGATTCTCTGCTTCGTTATATATGTATAGATAGTTATATAAGACCAATGGTCATTATTCAGTATTTTTCATATCATTGACCTGCTCTTTATTTACAGAACAGTGAAAAGTATGGTAGTATTTTTCTGAGCTATTTTCACAACTGGTGTACCATTTTTGAAAGTGTAACACTCGCCTTCGAGCGATTTTTGTATGGAAAAATCGCTCGAATACGAGTGTCATAGTTTCAAAAATAGTGCCCCTGGATTCATGCGATTTTTTCCATACAGATAACATACGTTATCTAACAGTCATCCGTTCAAAAATAGCCCACTCGAATATAGAAACTAACCTCAAAATCGAACTTTGTTTAATTTTTTTATCAAAAACCCCACAATGTAAAAACATGGTTTTTATTTTATTGTATTTCAATTATTAACTACGTTATTCTTTATAATTTTGGTTATTATACTGTATTATTTTAATGTGGGACGACGGCCCATAGAGCAATGGGCTTTCCCCTTTAATTAACAATGTAAAACGTGAATTTTACAATCGGGCTATACAGGTCCTATTTGAAACTTTTATATTTTAAGTACTTAAAATATAAAAGTTAAACTACTATGTACATAGTAGTTCAGCGGTTATTTTAAGACCTCTAATTCGACTGATTTTTCATGTGATAACTAAATATTTTACTTTGTTTTGTGTTCTTTTCAACTTTATCGTAAATGTTAGAGAATTGTGAATTTTAAATAACCTAAACTAGAAATGATACAAAATAAAATTAAAGCTTCGAAAAATTCGTATTTTCCGGATATTAGAGCAACGAAATTCTTAAAATCCGGATTTGAAAAATATCCGGATTTTGCAATCCCTAGTCACATACCTCTCCTATTATACCCCAACACGGAACTGCAGACCTGGCTGGTTAGTGGTAAAAAGCGGGGCTAAATCAACCCCTAATTTTGTGGCAGCGTGGCTAGTAGAAAGTCTCACCAAAATAGAACCCTATTAAAATTTCAACCCGCCTCAAATTTATTTTTTTATTTTTTTGCACGCATCTTGTAATGTTAAAACCCCGTCTAAATCGTCTGGCTTATATTTTTTATACATGAAACATAAAAAATTGCATATTGCCACAAATATCTATATTTTTGGTAATGTAAAAAGAATATTAAAAAAATAGGGGTCGATTTAGTCCCGCTACTCACCAGCAAGGTCTGTAGTTCCGTGTTGAGATAGAGGTATGTGACAATTTTTCAACTTGCTTCAAATACCTACCTACCTAAAAATTGGTACCAGCTCTCCTGCCTATCGATACATGAATCACGCCATATCATGTAGTGGCTATTTTTACGATAAAAGAATATGATGTATTATTTTACATGCTAAGTTATAATAAATGATGCTGACTGTAGAAGCTTGAATTATATTTTGTTGAGGACATAGTTTTGATGCTGTAAAAAGGAAAATGGTGACGAAATATAAAATCTGTGGCCGAGTTAGTAAATTAGGTGGCAACGTATAAATAAGAAGGACAAGTCATAATAATTGATGATCTTTATTTGACGCTTTCTATAGAATATTTAGTTGGCGGTGTAAAAAAGACGAATTAGTTTATTAGAGGCTATGTCATTTTCCCGTTGCTTCGTTATGAAATTAGAAGTTTGCTCACGTGGCCAATAAATAATTTTGTGGCTTGATTTATTATTTCCCAAATAGAAATACCAGTTAATTAACAAGTCTATAGGAATATTTAAAAACATATTCTGAAAAATAGTATTATAAAAGGCTTTAAATTACTAGAATAGTAAAATCCATCGCTTTGATAACTAAGACTCCAGTGGTATAAAATTATTGACGATTTTATAAAAAAAAACTTCTTAATATTTTGGATTCGACTGACATATCTCGTAAATGGAATTGGAATGATTTCTAAATTGGGTGCTTTGACTTTTCACGTTGAATTCCAAGCTAATAATATAAACGTAATTATGTTATAAAGTTGTTACTCATTTAATCTGCTATTATATAAGATTTTATCCCTTACATGGAAAAAAAATGGTAAAGATTAATTATACTATAACTAGCTTTGGCTCCGCCCGAGTTGTCGATCCCTCAGAAACATTAGAAATTCCCGGGATGAAAGGTACCCTATGTCCTTTCCCGGGCCTGAAACTACCTCCATACCAAATTTCAGATCGACAGAGTTACTTGCGCATTTATAATATTAGTATGGATTAGAGAAAATGAGTAGGACATAATAAATCAAGCCAGTAAAATCGTTTCGAATCACGACATTTTTAATCATAATTTATGATTAGTTGAAGAAATACAGAGACGACATTTGTTTTGCAATACAATTGACAAACTTTTAAGTAAAATACCTTATTTGTTTATTCCAAAAACGAGGTAAATATTTCTAAACGAGATTAATTTCTTTGCATCGTCCATACATTAAAATGAAGTCAATATTATGACTTATTCCTCTCTTCATCGTCCAAATAAGCACACGGTTGAAATAATACCAAAGCCGGTATTAAACGTCGTACAACTGTATTCACTTAACACTTCGAGTACAAAACATTGCTGTCTCTGACAAGGGCCGTCAAACGAAATTGAAATTTACATTTTCATATAATGAAATGGAGCGATTATGGAATCGACTTCACGTCTATCACGAGTATCACGTCACGAGTATCTGGCAAATTATCTCAGTTGCCATTGTTGTTTTCTAAAATAGGACGATCTGGATATATTACAGTTTTAGAATTTGAGATTTATTTCATGACTAGATTTCGCCCGCGGCTCCGCCCGCGTCAATGTCGATCCCTCGGGAATAGTACTTTTTCCCGGGATAAAAGGTAGCGTATGTCCTTCTCCGTACTCCAGAGAACTTGTATGCAAAATTTCATGATGATCGGTTCAGTAGTTACGGTGTGAAAGCGTAACAAACAAACAAACAAACAAACTCACTTTCGCATTTATAGTATAAGTATGGTATAGTATAGTATAGTATAGTATAGTATAGTATAGTATAGTATAGTATAGTATAGTATAGTATAGTATAGTATAGTATAGTATAGTATAGTATAGTATAGTATAGTATAGTATAGTATAGTATAGTATAGTATAGTATAGTATAGTATAGTATAGTATAGTATAGTATAGTATAGTATAGTATAGTATAGTATAGTATAGTATAGTATAGTATAGTATAGTATAGTATAGTATAGTATAGTATAGTATAGTATAGTATAGTATAGTATAGTATAGTATAGTATAGTATAGTATAGTATAGTATAGTATAGTATAGTATAGTATAGTATAGTATAGTATAGTATAGTATAGTATAGTATAGTATAGTATAGTATAGTATAGTATAGTAAGGATAAGGATAAGGATAATATACCTACACTTATAATTAGAGATGCGCCGAATATTCGTTCGGTATTCGGTATTCGGCGTATTCGGCATCTTTTCCACTATTTGTATTCGGCCGAATTATTCGGCTCAGTTACCGAATATATTCGGGTTGTATTTTTTTATATATTAAAAACTAGACCCGCCCCGTCTTCGCCCGTGGGACATACATAGCCTATGTCACTCAGGGATAACATACTTGTCTAATAGTAAAAGAATTTTTAAAATCAGCGCAGAAGTTTTTGAGTTTATCCATTACAAAAAAATCTTTCCTCTTTATAATATTGGTATGAAGTATGATATTTTTCTTGACTTTGTATATGAAATGGAGTAGAATTAAAAGACAGCTTCATATGAAAGATTTTTATATTAAAAGTCAAACAAAACATAATTATTTCTTAAACTATAGTTATTTATTATTGCCAACATATATGCTAAACTTAGAATAATTAACGTTTATTTTTATACGTCAAAACTATATTTATTATTAAACTTTAAATGAACATTTATTTTGAAACAAAAATAAAAAAAACTTTTAAGAATTCACAATTCTTTCAAAAAATTATACCGAGTTAACATAAGTTAATATTCTCAATATAATAAATAATCAACATTAATTTTTCAAACATAAATCAACTTTTTTTTGAACACACTTTCGTTCAAATTACAAAATACAGTATAGCAGAGCTAAATCAAGACAAAAACAATAATAATTGAGATCAGAAATAAAATTAATAATAAGCAAAGAGATATATAAACATTATAATATTTATAATTAATTAATGGTAAATTATGGTGCAGAAATACCAAGCTCTCGGCTCTCTCTGGCAAGAGTCTGTTGCGTTTTTCTTCGTATAGGTTCCCTGCCTCCGAAAATAATCGTTCGCTATAAACACTACTTCCGGGAGCACTTAGAAACACTCTGGCTAAATTAGCTAAATGTGCATATTTAGACTTATGCTTTGCCCACCAATCAAAAGGGCTCAGATTTCTTGGTAGAAGACTTTCAGCTATATAGCTGTCCAATTCCATGGCGATAGGGCTTTTAGGATCTTCCGAAATGACAGGATTCGTTGAGGCAAGTTCTTCATAACAGTTCCAAAACGCGAAATGAGATTGTTTTTAAAAAATTTGAAACATTTTGTGGAAGTCTACCCCTGCTTGTTTCAGATTCATCTTCGCTTGAGCTTTCAGCATGAGGGTCGCTTTTTTGAATAGCTTCTAGGAAATGCCTTCTTCTTACCATTTCGAAATTTTCGGGAGCAAAAAATCTCATTCTAAATCGGGCATCCAACAATGTAGACAGGCAGTAGTATTTGTCTTCTTCCAAATTTTTAAAGCGCCTCTGAACTTCTTCTCGTAGTTTTTGTACCATTTCTGGTACATTTGGACATATTTCTGAAATTTTGGGCTTCGATAAATATTTGATCAGTGTTACTATGAGGAATCACTTCAGAAATTGACGAAAATGTAGAACTAGTAATTTTGGTGATTTCTTCAAATGGTTTTAATAGAATTAAACATTCTTTGAGAATCAGCCACTGTCTTTCAGAACAATTTTGAATGTTAACTGAGTCAGAATTGTCCGAAATGTAAAGCGAAATAGCACGTTTTTGTTCAACGATTCTTTCCAACATATAATAGGTGCTGTTCCACCTTGTTGTGACGTCTTGTACAAGCTGATGCTCAGGTAGATTAAGTTCTTTCTGGATATTTTTCAGTTTTTCTTGCGCCTTGCTAGAGTGGTTGAAGTGTGTTACTACTCTTCGAGCAGAGGTCAAAGCATCACTTACGTTTTCAACCTGCAATGAAGCTTTAATTGCCAACTGCAATGTATGTATAAAACATCCCTTGCCCACAAATTGACTTTCATTTATGGCTTTTACCATATTGGTGCCATTATCTCTCATAATTATGTGGATAGTCGAAATTATTATGTCAGAACGTATGTGATCACCTGAGTGAGACCCAACAAAATGTTTCATTTGCAGAACTCTGTGCTGTAGAACAAATTCCTCATCAAGCCAGTGTGCAGTGAAGCTTAAAAAACTAATCATGTTGTTTGAACAAGTCCACATATCAGATGTAATCGAAACAGCCTTGGCCTTTGAAATTTCGTCTTTGATTAATTTTTTCACTCTCTCATATATTGTTGGAATCACCACTTCACTCATATACTTTCTTCCAGGCAACTTATATTTAGGCTTCAATAAATGCAACAATCTGTTAAAGCCTTGGTTTTTTCACAATAGAAATAGGCTGATTGTCAGTTGCGATCATTTCAGCGATGGCGTAATGAATTTCCTTTGCTCGAAAATCTGTTATATCCCAATTCGTGATAAAAGCTATTTCTAGAGTTGGTTGTGTACATTGAGAATGAGATCTTACACTCGAAGTTGAAGGTACAATGTCTGAGTTTTGTCCGGAACCGCTTAAAGGAGAAGACATGATTTCTGTCAGTTGTTCTTTATGTTTTAGCTTCAAATGATTTGTCATACCACTCGTCGAAGCACTTCGCCCTGTTCCACCGCGAGAAATAACACAACAACACAAAGTACACTTAACTTTTGTTTTGTAATCTTCCATTTCGCTAAAAAAGTCCCAAGCACGTTATCTTTTACGCCCACTCATATTGCAAACACAATTAAGTTGATATTTTCAATATTTTTGTAATAAATACTTTTATTGCTAACGTAATCGTGCGATGTTTCGAAGCAAAGTGACAGCGCGGTATGTACGCGGGGAGCGGGCCGTGAGGTACGGCTCGCTCGGAGCTAGCCAGCAGCGGCACGTAGGGTACACGATAGAACCTGTTTACGCGGCAAAATAAAATAATGGTAAACCGAAAAATTCGGCCGGATATTCGGTTCGGTAAAGGCTGAACCGAATAATATTCGGTATTCGGTTATTCGGCCAAATCACTATTCGGCGCATCTCTACTTATAATACTTGAAAATATAAATATTAAAAAAATATAATCCCTGCAAACTGTCACCCCGCGGTAACGGGCCCAAAAGGCTGGCAGCATTGCCACGTTGGATAACAATGCTTATCCTATGAGCCAGACAGGCCTTCGCTCACGGGATGCCTAATAATAATGGAAACCCAAGGGAGCTCGTAGGACTCTCGGCTCTAGCTTGCCTTAGTCGGCCGTCCAGAGAGGAGTCGCGAGAGATAGCTCTCTCGCGACTCCTCTCTGCTCCAGGGGCAGAAGTGTTAAAGAGCATAACGCCGCGGGTAACGGAGAAAGCGCAGCACACCTGTTGACACTCCTGAGTCACCCATTTAATGCCGGCAGTAATCGTCAGCTAGTTTAAGGGGCCGATCTAGTGCAAGGCGGCAAGCCACCACCTGCCAAATGTTGTCAGTTATCATGATTATGGTAGGTGTCCGACCCTTGACAATAGCCCAGGGTCGGACACTGCTATGCATGTCGGACCCAGCACAAGTCCAGCCACATTTCAATTCTATCACCCACAAGTTTCTCTTTAATAATGCAATAGTTCCTGCTCCGGCCAAGACCTGTTCAAGGACCATACATTGTCATACATTGGTATTTCCAGGAACGGGTTCTGGCTGGAGACCAACATTACATCAACTTCTTCCTAGGACCTCTACGTGTTAGAGCTAAAAAAAATTCGTCATTTCTATACAAAAGAGTTCCGCGGCCCGGCCAGTTTGTATGGGAATGTCGATTTTTTTTTTTGAGTTCCCAGCATTGTTCCCATAGGAAAAGTTGTTCATATTGATGGTCTGAGTCACCTTTAAGGGTCCTAAACGATAAAAATTTCACCATGTATATAATACAACCTTTTCCCAGAAATTTCTTCCAGACAACAAGCAAGAGGAAAAGAGAAAGAATAGAGAGAGAGAGAGTTAAGTAGAAATAAAAAGAGAAAATTAGTTACCTACACAAATCATAAAATATCACATAAACAAACTTAAATATAATTAAAATAAGTATATTTAGCGCATGGTATAAAAAAATCGTAAATATCATCGCAGTAAGCACATAGTCTCCTCTAAAATAACTTAATAATTAACGTGTGTAGACACATTACATTCCCAAGTTTAGTGCAACCTAACCGCCTTCACGGTATATTACCACTAAACGTCTACATTTAATTACGACAGTCCCTTAACATGACACATCGTTATAAGACAAAGGTAGAGCAGGCGGAAATAGCACATTCCAAGGGTACTGACACATTATACGATAATTCTGTATTCCGACATGGATCTAAGAGCGTTAGATTACATTTTGGTACGTACGAGTACTAATACATTTCGTGTTCTATCACGCATTCAACTAACGGAAGAAATGGATACAGTTTCATAGACTCTTCAGCTAAGAAAAACCGGCCAGGTGCGAGTCGGACTTGCGCACGAAGGGTTCCGTACCGTTATCTATTACAACGGCAAAAAATCATGTCTGTTCAAGCCCCACATACCCACCCTGCTATCCCGTGGCAGGGTAGATGATGCAAAGGCATTTTTCCTCCCGTCCCAAAAAATAAAATAAAAAGAAGGTTAACCTATTTGTGTGCCAATTTTCGTCAAAATCAATTCAGCCGTTTTGGTGCGATTGAGCAACAAACATTGCGAGAAGTCAATTATAACTTGAAATTTATTTACAGACAAATACCTAAAGTTTCACATCAAGTTCAAATAATCCTCTGATCTATATATTTTATTTTGCTGATCTAAATTAAGTAAACATAATAGACACGCACGCCGTTTGAATCCAAATAACGTCGATTGTTTATTTGTAATTATTAATTTACGCTTCAAACAGTAACTCAAATAAACTGTAAAAAGTGCTAACCAGACTCACACTTTCAGTTTATGGCTATGAATGAATATTATCGTAACTTATATTAAAAACCGGCCAAGTGCGAGTCAGACTCGCGCACTAAGGGTTCCGTTCCATAATCTATGAAAATTCAGTAGTTGTTTTACGTCACTAACAACTGTCTTAACTAATTTTTAATTCACTTTGTATGAAATGTTACTTTTCCGAGTACATTTACAAGTTGGTCGACTATAACTCTTTAATTTTTAAGCTTTACTTAGTTCTGATAGTTTTTTTTTTGGAAGGACTATGTAGCTATCTAAGTGAGCTTTCGCTACTTCACCGGGCGTTTGAGGCGACCGGGCTTTTAGACAACATCATCCTTTTAACTTCGTTATAAATACTACTGCTGTGATTTTTTTCACGTGTGCAGATACAGCCATTTAGTATCTCGAGGGAGGGGGGGGGGACCCTGGACTCTAACAAAAATTTGCACTACAAAACCAAATATTTTACAGACAGATTAGTAAATCGAAAAATGATGTTCACAAGCTAAAAATATTTTTAAAAGACCTATTCAACAACATCCTACACGTTGGGTTAGGTGAGAAAAAAAATCTAGCTTTATTTTACCACTTCTTCGGCATAATTAATACACATTAATATCCATACCAAAGTACAGCTTTCTAGAACTTATAGTCTCTGAGTAAAACCGCGAACGGACAGACAGACAGACGGACAGACATGGCGAAACTATAAGAGTTCCTTGTTTACTACGGAAACCTAAAATGCGAGTGAGTTTATATATCAGTTTTGTTTACTAAGCTTTTACCAATCATCATGAAAATTGAAACTTTGTAAGTACTAAGGAGGGAATAGGGTAATTTCAGAAAAAAAATTGTTCCCGAGGATTCTGATGCTAACAGAGCCGCTGATAAAAGCTAACTAAGAAGTATAACTGGAAAATCTAAAATATTGCTTTTTTTTTTTTCGAATAATAAGTTATACAATATAACGGATCATAATGCCACTTTCACAGTAAAATGTACAATCAATTTAAACGTGATAAACAAACACAACAACACTGTCTTTATAGGTCTATATGGAATGAGCACATGAGTAGATAAACCAATAAAATATGTACAACTAAGTACCCACTTCTAAGAAAAATGTTTCAAACCATAATATAAAAAGTTTTTATCAACAGTCTCCCGAGTGTGACAATGAAAACTGTCTAACTTTTCATGCCTACCTCAATTTCCACCCACATATGGGTATGAAAACTCCAAAGGGACAAAAACTTTGCATTGCCACAAAACCTTTTCACGAATAAATTAATTGAATGCGGTGACGAAGAGATTCAATGGATCTGTTTAATCTGTGGATGGCATGCATTGTTGCATATTCACACGGCCATTGTGTGGCACCACGCCTGTGAATAGGCATACAGCTGGCACATAATTAAGACCTTTCGACTCGATTTAGAGCAATTTGGAGTTATTTGCGCTTAATATCAAGCCAGGTGGCCCATTCCGGGAATTAGTAAATTTATAAATGCGAAAGTGAGTTTGTTTGTTTGTTACCCCTTAACGTCCTATCTACTGAACCGATCGTCATGAAAAATTGCATACCCGATGTCTGGGGTAAGGAGAAGGCCATAGTGTATTTTTCATCATTTTATCCCGAGGTAAAGTACTGTTCCCGACAGAACGACATTGACGTGGGCGGAGCCGCAGGTGTAAGCCACTATGAGTATAAAACTCATTGAACGAAGTAAAAATAATATTATTCAAATTTACATTTATTTTTACACCTAACGTTTTGAAAACTTTACAGCTTTCATGGTCGCAGGTAGACTATCTACCTGAGACCATGAAAACTGTAAAATTTTCGAAATGTTAGGTGTAAAAAATAATGTACCTAATATACGCGATAACACCGTATTAAAGTGATTTTATTTAAATAATGGTTAGTCTTGTAACAACACCAGTTAATTATTCTTTCAGAGGGACAATTAACATTATTTCAAAAATAAAAAGGCCGCGTGTCCCTTGTTACCATAGGATTATCTTATCTCTATGGTTGTGACAGTTTACGGCCGCTATATTGGTGTAGTTCTCAGAACCCAATACAAATTGACCGGGCCACGGGCCACCAAACATTTTTGTTTAAAAATGTCCATTTTTTTTTGAGTTCCCAGCTTTGATCCCATAGGAAAAGTTGTTCATATCGACGGGCTGAATTACCCTTTCAAAGACAGAGTTTTCACTACGTGTTTTTTTTTTAAGAATTGTCGAAGATTGTAATAGTTTGTAGCTGTTATTTTCTTTATAGAAAAGTATCCTGCAAAGAAGGAAAAGGTTTTAGATTGCATTATTAATCATAGCTGTGTTCGAGTAACGTTTGTACCTGTACCGGATATGCAAATTTACCCTATATTCCCTTGAAAGGGCGGCTTAGTACGTCAATATGAACAACTTTTCCTAAGCGCCCAATGCTGGGTAGTCGATTTTTTTTATTTATTATCGTACTACATGCACGTTGTTTGATCAGTTTTGTATCGGAAATGAAAAAATATTTTTACTCCCCAGCCTTGGTTGCAAAGGACACATTGACGGGTTGAGTCACCCCTTTAAGAGAATGTTGAGCTTAAATTTAAACCCCGGTATAAAGTAAAAAAATTGGTCACTTTTAAACTTCGAACTCGCCGCTGTATTATTCATCTCGCAAAACTTTCACGCACCAAACAAAGCATATTTGTGTTTTATTACTCACCAACAAACTATATTTGCGAACTTGGCTACGAATGTGATGTTTTAGAACAATGCACGTTTGTAATTTCCTCCACATATCATATTACGTGTTACTCTGCCTCCATTATAATATTAAGGTACCATTTGCCTCCGGAGACAAACGCATGTAGGTTGTAATTAAACATTTAGCAACCATTTACAGTAAGAACCGCCGCTTGGAAAATGGGAAAGCATTTCAAATTTGACTTCACTGGACATAAAATTTGTCGTGAACCGCTATTTAATTATGAAGAACGTTCTGGAATAACAACAATCTGAAAATTAATGGATCCATTTCCGTATTCGTCGTTCTTGGTATACAAAAGTGTTAGCCTTTCCTGTGACTCTGTCCGCATTATTTTTACCTTAAGTGATATAATTTTGATGTATAGCTAGAACGTTGTTATGCTTCATCCACTAGTTTATGCATGAAGAGCAATAATTATCTTCACATCCCTACAAATCTTCACATTTATAACACTAGTAGAATGATAGGGAATAATTTTTGGACTACTGTGCTGCTAATAATCTGTTGGTATATTTAAATGCTCTTAATTTCCTCTTCGCCAATTTTCTTGCTCGATGATTGTGTCTTTCCTTTTGTGACAGTAAGTGAAAAATCTATTAGTCTATACTTATAGATTTTTCCAACTTCTTACCATAATTTTATAGTTTTTTATTTTGCATTCACAATGCTATTTGATATACTCTTAAGCAATAAAAAACTGCTTCGCCGGATTGAATTTTTTTTACCATAATTTATTTGTTAATTTAATAAGAACTTCTTACCAGACATTTTTTAACGTCTTTATTAAAAGTACCCAAATTATAAATACTAGTATTCTATTGTTAATATAGATTAACAATAGAAACTACCTTACTACCGAGAATGGAAATCGTCCTCTACCGTGGTTTCCCGGCTGCGCCCAGAGCTGTATTACGTCGACGGCCGCGGTCTGCTGTTACGACAGCATTTGTATGGTGCCAGACTTGATGTTAAGCCCAACTCCATACATTAAGAGATGTTGCTGCTTATTGGGTTGGATGGTGGTGTGGAGACAAAAGATCACGTCACGTAGAAAGTAGTTTATTATTCTTGTTGGTTACATGTGGCCAGTTAGCCGTGTGGTCTCCGGCAGAGTTCAATAGGACCACTCCAAGTCTTCCCATGGATGTCGTAAGAGGCGACTTAGGAAATACAAGCTAAACAAAGCTTATAAATATCAATGAGACCTCTCCAACCCGTCTGGCTAGCGAAGAGAGTGTAGGCCAAATCCTCTGTCGGCTCTGGCCAAGTATGGCTCCGGTTGTACAGAGAGGGTAATGCTCCTGCAGTGAAGACTAAAAATACCTGAAGATGAAGATGATATGATAGCGGGGTGTGACGGATCCCTTCTCGATGGCAATGTCCAGGCGCTATAGTATCGCCGATCGATCGATGTGTGTGTCATTGCGCTATAGATATGTACTTATCTCGATTTGTTTACTACTCCGGGCTCTTCTCGGACTCGGCTTTCGCCGGGTCGGGGATGCCGGTCAGGACTGCGTCCTCTTCGGCGGATGCTGCCGCCGCCTGCGATTACAGGCGGGTCACAATGCTGTGGCCGTGGCGGCCACGTCGGGCTTCAATGTTGTCATTGGGGTGCTTGTGCAGGCGCCGCACTTGAAGCGGCACCTTGGTCGACGGGCTGTGCTAAGATGGCTGCTCTGGGCGAGGGCTTGTATCTTCCATCGGGTGGGGCGGGCGTGTAGGGGCGCGATCCCTCTGAGGTGAGGGTGCGCCGACGCGTCCGCCTTGGAGTACATTGTCCTCGCCAGTCGGGAGATGAAGGCGTCCAGGCCTCCCCATTTCAGGTCCCGCTGAATGACATCGTTCCTCACGTAGCGTGGGGCCCCCGTCACTGCTCGGAGACTAAGGTTCTCTTGAGCCCGTAGACGACGTCGGTTCGTCTCCGAGCAGTATGCATACCATGCAGGGGCCGCGTACGTGAGGCGGGATCGTATATAAGTTTTGTAGATCCCAAGCTTCGTTCTCAGCGGGAGGCGGGAGGAGAGCACTGGGCGCAACTTCCCCCGGGCCATCTTAGCGCTTGATATGGCCGCGTCAACTTGGTGCTTCATGGTGAGGCGCCTGTCTATTTTCACCCCGAGGTAGGTGACGTGTGGCTGCCACGGCACTTTTTCCCCGAGGAGCGTTAACGGCGGCGGGAGTATGCCGGCGTTCCCCGCCAGCAGGGCTTGCGTCTTCTTGGCATTGACCGACAACCTCCATTTAGAGAGCCAGTCAGGCAAGGCATCGAGTGCGAGTTGGACCTTCTTGGCGGCGTGCTTCGCGTTCATTGACTTCGCGAAGTACGCCGCATCGTCGGCAAACAATGCCAACTCGGCCTGACCGGCTACGGGGATGTCGTCGGTGTACCACGCGTAGCAGGCTGGGGAAAGGCAGCTGCCCTGTGGGACGCCCGCCCTCACCGGGCGCTCCGACGAAAGGGCGTCCTCGACCGCCACCTTGAATTTCCGCTCCTCGAGGAATGAGGACACAAACCTGACGAGCCTCTTCGGGGCTGGGGACTCCGACAGTTTGTGTAGCAGCCCCTCATGCCACACCCTGTCGAAGGCCTTCTCGTTGTCGAGGAGCACGACAGCCACGTGCTCCTTCCGGTTGGCCGCGTCCGAGATCTTGTGAAGTAGTCTTGCCACCTGGAGAGTCGTGGAGTGTTCCGGCCGGAAACCGAACTGCTCCGCACGCGGTGGGATGTGCGGGAGCAGCAGGCCGAGCAGCAGCTTCTCGAACACCTTCGAGAGCGCGCTCAGTAGGGTGATGGGCCGATAGCTTTCGGGGAGGCGCAGGTTTTTGCCCGGCTTTGGCAGCATAATGACCCGCCCGGTCTTCCACTCTGTCGGGTAGTGGCCCGAGCGCAGTATTCCGTTAAAGAGGCGCGTCACCGCCGAGATGAATACCGGCGGTAGGTGACGGAGCGCCTCGTTGGTGACGTTGTCTGCGCCCGGGGCCTTCCTTGGCTTTAGACGGCGGATCTGGCGCAGGACTTGGCCGGGCGTAAAGAAGGCGGCGTCCTCCTCGGCCGGTATCGGCCCTGCGAGGTAGTCCCGAAGGTGTTCGATCACCCTTTGGTGGTGCTCCCTGTCGGCGATCGGGTTCGGCGAAAATTGACTCTCCAGGTGGTCAGCGAAGATCTCGGCGCGGTCCTCCGCGCGGTAGCGCGGGAGGCCATCCGCTGCCAGCAACGGCCGCACGGGTTGGGGCTCCACGGACAGCCGGCGGCATAGGCGATGAACGTAGGGGATGTCATCGCCCACTGAGAGCAGATGGCTCTCCCACGATCGGGCTGCGTGCTCCTCTAGGCGGTCCTTTATGGTCTCCACCAGCTTATTCAGGCGAGCTTTCGTGTCCGGGCAGCGGGTGACTTGCCACTGCCTCCGTGTCCTCCTCTTGTCGTCCAGCAGGCGATTGATGTCGGCCGGGAGCGGCTCAGGCTTTGAGCCCGCCGGCACTTCGCGCGTGGACGCTTCGAGGGCTCTCTGGACGCAGCGGGTAATGGCGCCCGCCGCCTGCTCTACCTCTTCGCCGGTGGAGACTTTTTTGAAAAGTATGTCGGCCTTCTGGTTGTTTAATTGGGACTGGAAATTGTCCCAATAAATTTTTGTGTTTTTCCTGGGCAGCGAGACTCTTGTAGGTTGCTCCTTGAGGACGAGAAGAACCGGTCTGTGGTCCGACGGCAAATCCGGGAAAACCGTAAGGGTTGGCGGTGTCCGTAGGCCCCTATAGGCCACGAGGTCGATGACGTCGCCGGCACTCGTCTTGTGGTTGTAGTGGGTCGGCTCATCCGGGCCCACTACATCGTACTCGCGGCTTATAGCGTCCGCGAGTATCCGTCGTCCCCGCGGGCAGTCCTTGGTGGAGTTCCAGTATATATTCTTGGCGTTGAAGTCGCCGGCCACTACGGTCGGCGTGGGGTGAAGCAGTAGGCAGCGCAGCTCTAAGAGGTCTAGATACTGCGCTGGCGGCATGTAGGTGGCGAATAGCCGAATCTCCCGGCCGCCGTAGTGGACAGTTACGCCCAATGCGTAGAATGTCCGGAACTCCATGTGGGGTATGGCCTGGTGGACGACGTTCCTCTTCACGTACACCGCCAGTCCTCGATACGGTGTGCCGTCGGGGGCCTTCTCGTCCTTTCTGTAGCATATGTAGTTGGGGAGGGTGTAGGTTTCGCCCTCCCCAGGGTGAGTCTCGCTGACCAGGAAAACATCTACGCGCTGCTCCCGGAGGAAATGGGCCACCATCTTCTTTTTCCTCCGGAGCGTTTCGGCGTTCCAATACATTATCCTCAGAGGTGTGCTATCCATATTAGTTGGAGCTAGACACACCTCTGAGGAGCCCCGACGCCGCTAGTTGGTCGGGGGTCATGGCCATCATATTTGAAAAGGCCTCAAACAGCATTGCCATCTGCGCTTGCGGCATGGGCGCGGCCGCGGCCGGCTGTGTTGAGGCCCTCTCTGGCTGGGCGGCCTGGGGAGCGGGCTGCGGGGGGGCCGGGGCGGAGCTCTCGGCCTGTGGTTTCTTCTTCTTCTTTTTCTTTTTCTTTTTAGGGAGCTCCGCTCCGCGTTCGGTCGGCGCGTTAGCGGGGGCCATCAAGGAGGCGCCCGCCGTCTCCTCCGTCTGCGTGCGGGGCGGCAGCGTTGTCCCGGCGCGTGCCGCCGGTCCTGCCCTCTTGTTTCGTGCCTCTTTTTTGAATACAGGGCAGGAAGTGTTGTTGGCCGGATGGGGGCCACCGCAGTTAGCGCAGGTGGCCGGCTGGTCGATGGGGCGGTCGCAATCCGCGGCTTTGTGGGAGCCGCCGCAGCGCACGCAGGCGATTTGTTTGTCTCGATTTGTTTTAAGATTATGTGGCTATTTATATTAGGTATTTGTTAACGACAGACAACGTGCCGCTAAATTTGTAAGAGGGTCGGCCAATCACAATGACCGCATTTCTTACCACTCAGGTAAAATCCCCACCCTCGCTCACTCGGACGTACAACCGAGCGCGCATTGTGATTGGTCGGCGTCCTCACGCGTATCGTAACTACCTGAGTGCAACGAGATAGCCCAAAAGAGCCGCCGCTTATCTCGTTGTTGCTCCCATCCATTCGCGGCTATCTCAAAAACGCCTCCAAGCGTTACTTTGAGAAAGCCGCACGCCACCCCAACCCGTTAGTAGTGCAAGCTGCTAACTACTCCCCCAACTTACACGATACGACCTTACGTCGTAGACGTCCTAGGAACGTACTTGACGATCCCGATGATCCTATTGACATCGCACAAGCCCGCCCCGACCCCTCTTCGGCTCCGAATAGCCAGAGGAATCCCACTATCCGACCCCGTCGCACTCGCCACCGGAATAGAGTGCGTAGAGTAGGATTAGCTCCGATTACTGGTGACCGCCCGGCGGTCCCGGGTGACTTGCACCCAGGATAGGCCCTTCTGGCAACGTAGCTTTCGGCCCATACGGCAAAAATGAGAGTTGCTGCTCTCTAAAGGCTTTTGCCATTGTTTCTCAGATTGGCCCTTCAGGCTTGCATGCACGCATACGCGGCCCATCAGGCAATATGAGAGTTTGCTGTCTCTCCAAGCCTTGCGCACACAGGCAACGCCCAAAGCCGAGGTCCGTCCCTCCTGGGGGCCCTTTGGTGATGTTGTCTATACAGGTTGAGGGCACTCTGCCCTCACCTCAAACGCCCGGTGAAGTAGCGAAAGCTCACTTGGAGCTAGCTACATAGTCCTTTCAAAAAAAAAAAAAAAAAAAAAAAAAAAAAAAAAACTCGTTGTTGGTAGTTCAGTAGTCAGTTCATCAAGAGAATTCAGCACGAAACGGGAAGAGTTCAGCCATATCAAGAAGCCACAGTGTTTTTAGTTTATTTTAATTTCGGTTTTGTCAGACAGATCGTCACAGAATAAATTACATTAGTCACAACAAGAGTGTTTTCTTGCAAAAAGGATCCAGCTCCCAAGATCTACAAAAATATACAGTCCATTCACGCCCATCGTCTACAGTATTAATATAGCTAACACGCGACCTACATGATGTAAGCCGCTGGTCGTCCAAATATACGAGGTAAGCTCGTACAGCATTAACGATGTGATATGATTAGGTGAAATTTAGCTAGCCGCGTCGCGTATTTACGTGATTCCTCAGATTTTACCCATTCCCTCGATCGGCTTTTATGATCTGCGCAGGAAGAGACAGCTGCTTCTCTACTTCATTCTACGTTTTTTTTTCTCCTAAACCAACATAGAAAAGAAATAGATCCTAATGTATTAAATAAATAGACATGATACAATAGTATTAGCCAAAAATTTAATGTGATGTATATGTTGGACACATATTTTTAAAAAGTCACACAATTACTTTAAAAAATAATAAATTGACTTAATCAAAGTTTTTCAGTCACAATTCATCTGACATCTAAAACCATCAGTAACGAACCCGCGCGCCCGCCATCGCCTAAATTGTTGGCATAATCCACAGATTAACAAAGTAATCAGTTCTCAAAATTGTGTAGGTCCCCGAATACTTTCGCTGAGAAATGAAACGCGACACCGCTGAAATAAATAGGCGAAAGGGGAAAGTTTCCTTTTACCTCTGGAAGTATTGTTCGTGACAATGTAGGCAAGGAGTTTATTAAAATTTCATTAGGTGTAATATTAACGGAGTGCTGCTTATAATCTGTTGGTATATTTAAATGCTCTTTATTTTCTCTTCGCCAATTTTCTTGCTCGATGTTTGTGTCTTTCCTTTTGTGACAGTAAGTGAAAAATCTATTAGTCTATACTAATAGATTTTTCCAATCACCATATTTATATGGGTTTTATATTTTGCATACACAATGCTATTTGATATACTCTTATTAAATTAAGAAATAAAAAAACTGCTTCGCCGGATTGAAATTTTTTCACCATAATTTATTTCTTAATTGAATAAGAACTTCTTACCAGACATTTCTTAACGTCTTTTAAAAGTACCCATATTATAAATACACTAGCGACCGCCCGGCTTCCCACGGGTGTAATAAACTATACATATAAACCTTTCTTTTAAATCACTCTATCTATTAACAAAACCGCATCAAATCAAAATCTGTTGCGTAGTTTCAAAGATCTATGCATACATAGGGACAGACAGACATCGTTGCGGGAAGTGACTGTTTTACTTTATAAATACATAGTAAACATTTGAGTCCCCAAACGCGTCTCTGTCTGTATAGATTAACAATAGAAACTATCAAAATCACCCCAGATTATGATTTAGGTGATAACTAAACGATGCCTATTTGTAACACTTTGAGCGTAATCTATAACTATACTAATATTATAAAGCTGAAGAGTTTGTTTGTTTGTTTGTTTGAACGCGTTAATCTCAGGAACTACTGGCCCAAATTGGAGCATTCTTTTTGTGTTGGATAATCCATTTATTGAGGAAGGCTTTAGGCTATAAAACATCACGCTGCGACCAATACGAGCGAAGCATCAATAAAAAATATTTTGCAATCGGGGAAAAATTATTCATCTATGGTAATAAATCATAATAACAGAAATTGCCGCGGACGAAGTCGCGGGCAACAGCTAGTATGATATAATGCTGTTAGCGTACCTTATTAAATAAATAAATAATTATTCACATAATGGCTCGATACCCCAACTGCACCTAGGTAAGTACCCGGGTGCAATTGAGTGAGTAGCTAGTTAAGGCGCTGTGCATCAGAAGAATATCGTAAAACGTGTATTTTTTCGTCGCGCAGTTAGCCTTATTCATCAAAGAATACAAGCATGAAAAAAATATGAAGTACAGTTCAAAGATCAAAATAAATGGTTACATCAAAATATGTTCAAAAAAATATCTAAAACCTAACTAAATAAAATAGCAAAAAAGGTATATCCAGAAAACTTTTCGTCGCGACTTACATGATATTTTCAGCGACAACTACCAACTTTTATACGTCTATAAAAAGTATAACTAAATGAGCAAGATGGATACCTACAAAAAATATAATATTTGGTTATACTTATTGAATTATTAAATTAAAAGTGAAAATTAACACGAAAATGGCAGACACGGATTTGAACTGAGACTAACGACAAGTATGACACAAATATATAAAATATCGAGCAATGTCCGCTACAAACGGTTAAGGGATACAGCGCCTTAAGAATATTATCCGAAGTAAAACAAAACTCTACATAAAAGCATAAATACTCTAATAAATGTGGTGAAAACCCGGTATGGGTGATAAATATGGAGCACTATATAGTATATTCCGTTTCCTCGCGAGGATTTTCGGATATGGTGTAATCTTACATGGAAGAATTCAGCAGAAACGCGTAATTCCTTTTTTAATACACATAAATAAACCTGTATAGAGACATTTCCTTTGCCTCAATAGTAAGTTTCGAGCGGCTTTCGAAGACCTTAACAAATATAAAGTGACTTTCCAAATATTTGTCAGGAAGCGATTGGTCCAGGAAGGATCAAGTATGTGTAAAGTTCAATGTTCCGTAGGATAATAATATTTGTTTTCCTCGAGGCTGTGAACAAAGGTCTGAGAAAAAAGGTATCTATGTTTCAGCAAAGGGTTTTTTATTTCACCAATTAAAACTAAAATCACAATCATTACAGAAGTATGTTAAGATTATGATTACATAGCACTATTTTATACACCGAAAGACAAGGCCACGATCTATTATATCAGTAAATAGAACAATATGTCTTAAAATCGTTGCCATACTTTTATTTGGTTCAAATTAAACCACAAAATTGTGAGTGTACATTCTTTTCTCACCAAAAAACCTCAATCTCTGCTCTTTTAATAAAAGTTATGGTATAATTTAGTGAAATCAACTATGTATTTTTTATGTTATAGGACGGCAAACGAACAAGCTAGTCACCTGATGGTAAGCGATCAACGCTGCCCATGGCAAACTGCAACACCAGAGTGTAACAGGAGCGTTGCCGGCCGTTCAAGGAGTTGGGGGTAGGATAGAGGGGGAGGAAATGGGAGATGGATGGGCCTCCGGCTCTCTCACTCACCGAACGGTGCTTATACTCAAACGTCGATTTTCTATACTATGGTATAAATATAAATATAAATATATACGGACAAATCACACAGATTGAGCTAGCCCCAAAGTAAGTTCGAGACTTGTGTTATGGGATACTAACTCAACGATACTATATTTTATAACAAATACATATATAGATAAACATCCAAGACCCAGGCCAATCTGAAAAAGATCATTTTCCATTTTGACCTGGCCGGGGATCGAACCCGGTCACTCCGTGTCGCAGGCTGGTGTGTTGACCGCTGCGCCACGGAGCTAGTCAATGGTATAGTTTAAGTCACCAATCATCAGAGATATTTATGGGATTTTACTAAATGTAATCCTACATCTTCGTTAAAGCTTTTTGGTTTTGGACTAAGTGAAACTCCCTATTGTATAACAATATCAGCTGCCACGCCAGCAGAGAACTTCGTCAAAATAAACTCGTTTGAAAGCAACATACAGCGCGGTGAAACTTCTGCTATGTTTATTTAATCTACATATTGTTGGGCAATATATTATATTTAACTAATAAGTTATATTGTAAATTAGTTTATTTGAAAACGATAACGAGCTCGTTGAGCACACATGATCAAAACGTTATGAATAATTGATTATATCGTTCTATAGAGTAATTATAAAGTCGATTTTGGTGATAGCTGTGTATTTTTTGTTTAATAAAAACACATTATAGCGCCCATTTTACATACTCGTTGTCAATTTAATGTTTTGTAAACTTTTATTTATTTCATCCTTTCAGCCATAAGTATCCACTGCTGGACAAAGGCCTCTCCCAAGGATTCTTAATTCCATGGGAGGATATTACTATACTCACCACGCTTGGGAGACGGGTTGGCGTGCGTAGTTTCTTGTGCTTCCGACACTGCTGCCCATCGAAATATTTTTAAGCTAGGAAAGGACAGGAAATTGTTGGAGCTGGGAAGTGAATGAAGTTATTGGGATACTACTCACTCAAATGAATGGTGGAACAGCAAGTAGCAGCTCGGGAGGCCGGGCGCACATACCCGATGCCTACATTTATTTATTTGGTTTACAATAAAATTTTACTTACTTACTTACTTGCCTTCCGTTTTCCATCTACACGCCCTCCAACATGCTAAATGTGGCTATTAGGTCTTATAGACCTAGGCTCTGTCTTCCCGCAAGGGAAAGAGACGTGATACTATGTATGTATGTATTACTTTAATGTATTTTCCATCTGCACTACAATCATTAATTTGAGAAAATTAGTACCTACATGATGCCTACATACGAGTATACCAGTGACGTGCAGTCCATATAGACTATTAGACAATGTCTACCCTGCAGTCGCTAAATAAATACAATTTTTTTTCTTACAAAAAAATAATTATATTCGGTGCGCCTGCAAAATTCTGCTAGCAAATACTTTATAGTCGATTTTGATCAAGTACGGTGCTGCGGTCGCGGTCCGCGCGTGCCCGCGCCAAGCAGTATCTATACGCGTAAGCCGCGTAAGACAAAATTTCAAAGGTCTGACTTTTCACGCACTCATAGAAAATTATTATACACCGATAGGAAATCGCTTTTGTAGTAGTACAAGTAAACATCTTTCATCGGCTCACACATGCAAAGCAAATTGGCGCTGTGTGTGTGAATTTGAGACACTGTCTCCGAGGTTTCTATTGGCTGCCGCGCGCGATATTAATGTCAACGTCACCTGTTAATGTCATTATAGATATTATTCATACTTATGTAAATGTCATTGATTAACGTGTTTACTAACAATCCAAGATTAAAGTTTTATTTAAAAATTAAATGCTTTATCAGTTAAATTTCATTTGTGACAAAAATATTTTCATGTGAAAGTTGTGTCGCTTAGTGTTTGCATGCCGAAATCGAAATATAAAGTGTTTTGTGAACACGCAAAAGAACAAATCAAGTACCTAACCGGTTAGTTATGGTTAGTTATTCTAAAGTTTAATCCACGTTTAATCTTAAACCTTACGTGTACGTGGCTCGCAGGTTGTAATCATATCTCTTATCTTTCGCTTGTTTTGAATACTTTTGCGGTCGAAGATCGAAAGACTATCATAATATTAAACGAGTTGTAAATAACTAGCCGTATAGTAAGGTAAGGTATATAGGTGGTATGTTTGTAAGGTAAGTTTTATAATTATGTCTACCCTATGATAAATGTCTGTGCACGTCACTGGAGTATACCACCACCTAAAGTGAAAAATAAATCCTTTGACATTTGATTTTCTCGCGTATTTGCGTGAGTGAATATATGTACTTAATTGTCATAAATAAATATTTATGTACAAAGCACACAGATTGAGCTAGCTCCACAGTAAGTAGTGAACTTGTGTAGTAGGATAGTAACTCAATGATACTGCATATATTTAAGGTATATTAAAAATTGGTTGTCTGTAAAGTACGTGATGACGATGGAAGAGGGATAGATGCGAAACAAGCCAAACGCTTAGGCCGATCGTGCCACTCTATCGCTTATTCCGCGCTGTCACTTGCAAACGGAACGTGACACTTTTTTGTTCGTGCAGCCGGCTTTCATTGATTTATAAGACGTTATAACGTCAAAAACTTATATATCGATAAACATCCAAACTAAGGAAAATCTGAAAAAGATTGTATTCCATCATGACCTAGCCGAGGTTCAAACCCGGAACCCTGCGGTTTAAACGTACTTGCGGCACCACTGAGGCACAGAAGTCGTTATAAATAATAATAGAAGAAAGGTCCGACCCCTCTTCGGCTCCGAATAGCCAGAGGAATCCCACTATCCGACCCGCTCGCACTCGCCATCGGAACAGATTGCGTAGAATAGGATTAGCTCCGATTACTGGTAATCACCCGGCAGTCCCGGGTGATCTAGCGGCCCATCAAGCAATATGAGAGTTTGCTGTCTCTCCAAGCCTTGCGCACACAGGCAACGCCCAAAGCCGAGGTCCGTCCCACCTGGGGCTCTTTGGTGATGTTGTCTATATAGGCTGAAGGCACTCTGCCCTCGCCTCAAACGCCCGGTGGCGAAAGGTCACTTGAAGCAAGCTACATATAGCGCTATATATACAGTCATTTAAAAAAAAAATAGGCACAAAGAAAGTACCATCAAAATGAACAACTTTTCCTATGGGAACAATGCTGGGAACTCCAAAAAAATTCGACATTTCCATACAAACTGGCCTGGCGGCGGAACTCTTTTATATGGAAATAACAAAATTATTTTTTTGGATTCCCAGCATTGGTCCCACAGAAAAAGTTGTTCATATTATGGTCTGAGTCACCCCTTTAAGGGCCCAAAACGATCAAAATTTCACCATGTATAATAATAGATGAAAGGTTTGTTATTAATAGAAGCAATAACTGGATATCGAAAGTATTGAGCCAATTATTAGATTCAACGAGAGGCGTCTCTAGAGGTATACATCCATTAATTATCTGATGCAGTACAATTATTGCTTCAGAGATTCCAATAAAAGCGATCAAGTGTACATCGGAAGTGTAGGAAAGGATTTGTAGGAACCGAAATAATCGCGCATAGGGTTCCGTACCTCAAGAGGGAAAAACGGAACCCTTATAGGATTACTTTGTTGTCCGTCTGGCTGTCTGTCTTTCAAGACTCTTTTTTTCCATCCCAGCGGGGACTGCGCCCGGGGTTGCTTAACATGCATAAATAATTATGATCAAGCTAATAAAGCCATCGAGATTCTCTTTACACTTTTATTTTTAAGCAGTCTTAGTAACATCTAGTATTTTTCATAAGTAGTAATATGGACTTGTCATTATTACGCATTGACATGATTCCGCAGATTTTCGGCCCCCTCGATCGAATTTTACGATCTGCGCGGGAAGAGAAGCAGATGGCACATCCTACGTTTTTACTTTTCTCACAGACCAGCATAGAATGCACCTCTAGGTAACACCTTCAGGTAACACCTTCAGGTAACACCTTCAGGTAACACCTTCAGGTAACACCTTCAGGTAACACCTTCAGGTAACACCTTCAGGTAACACGTTCAGGTAACACCTTCAGGTAACACCTTCAAGTAACACCTTCCGGTAACACCTTCAGGTAACACCTTCAGGTAACACCTTCCGGTAACACCTTCAGGTAACACCTTCAGGTAACACCTTCAGGTAACACCTTTAGGTAACACTTTTAGATAAAAAAATTAGGTAACACCTTTAGGTAACACCTTTAGGTAACACCTTTAGGTAACACCTTTAGGTAACACGTTTAGGTAACACCTTTAGGTAACACCTTTAGGTAACATCTTTAGGTAACACCTTTAGGTATCGGGAATCCCGAAATTACAGGATAAATAATAGTATTGTCTCATTACTGAGGGAGGATTATTAAATTGTCACCTAATATTTTCATCATACTTAAAATTAAAATACGTTCGGAGAAACTGAGAAAGCACAATTTAAAATGGAGTAATATTTCGTCCCATGAATAAAAATATGCAACACTTAATAAAAATAATCGCCCTCATTTTTTGTTGGTCGTGACCTTCGATCATTAATACCAACTAGATGTCGGGCAGCGCATAAAAAACGGCTCGGCAAATAGCTTCTCACTCAAGCAGTGTGGGGCTATTTTATTTAGTTCGGTCCAAACACAGCCAACGTAACGAAGTGTCACGATGCCGCAGTGTGCACTAAAAACTTGTCGAAATAATGGCCGAAAAAAGAATTTTTAGTCCGGAGTATCTTATTTTCGGTAGATAAATTAACTATTTTATACATTTTACCTTTTAACTAATAATAAACATTTTAAATAAATGTTGCCGATTTTCAACCACGGCAAGAAATGTTTGGCCAAGCTAGCCAACATCCGCACAAACATTTGAAAGCATTTGAAGAAGCAAACAGAAACGAAACAAAACGACGTAACTCGCAATATAATCAACGAGAAAAGTACTTTATGATTAGTGCAATAAGGTTGTCATCACAATGGATGTTCTTAGACAAAATGATTCTTCGTTTCTAAGTGACAGGTGTTATTTATTACTTTGCTAGTCTTCGTGACGAATAATCGTAAGCATAAGGTAATTGTTTTAAAAAAAGCGACTTTATTGTAAGGTGATATGGTCTGAAATATCTTGATATTAAAATGGTTTTAAAACTTTAGTCTCTGTTTATTAGTAAGTCAATGTAGATGTATAGCTATATGTTCGAGCGGACAGAATTTTGCTACGATTTTGTAGGTAATGCGTTATCTAGTTGGTATTAATGATCGAAGGTCGTGACTGATAGTTCTATGAGGGATACAATTTCATTGTTTTATTTCATTATCTTGAAAAGCCCGACATAATAGAATCCTGAATATGAGAGAAAGTAATATGTTTTCGCAGAATATACTCGTGTCACTCGAAATATCTTATGAATGCGTATGTTTATTCGATTATTTGAGGGCCGTCAGCGAATTTGTTCTCCGACATTCATATTTATTTACCTGGCTACTTGTATTAGATAAATAGATAGATAGTTCATTTATTTCCTGCTAAGAAAAAAAGTAAGTAAAAAATAAAATTAAATATATACCTACATGCGCAATTTTAAATGCGTGTGCTACAGCAATACAAAAAGGACACAGCTCAATGGTAGTATTGCCCGAAAGCAATACACTGATTTTCAGCTGTAACCTGAAGAAGATATGTATTGTGCGAATCCAATAAAAATAGAATTAATTTAATAAGAAAAATAAAATAAGGCGGCGTGTATGTTTATAAAGATAGTGTTATTAAGAAATTCGAAGAGTATACATAAATATATATTGCATTAATTTCTGACAAATGTACGGCAGGATAGATAATAAAAAGATATGCCCGAGAGGACATTCAGGGACAGCAAAAGCTACCGGTGACGAGTATTGTACCTTAAAGTTTTACCAATAGATATCAGAATATTATTAGGTTAGATCGGTTCCCGGCCGAAATTAGTTCGAGTACCGATGACTCAAGTTCAAAGTTTTTTCTCCAAAATGCCTTATAAAAACAATAATAAGACACTTACTTATAGTAGTTGACGCCATGATATTTCAGACTCATAAACAGTGATCGGATATTCCAGTGTATATTTACATAAAGTTGATTTTTGGCTCACAAATTATGGCAGCGATTTCTTTAAATATTTTTATCATAAATAAAATCAAAAACTACTTATATTCCCTGAGTTTTATTAGGCCCGATTGCACACTATTACAATGTAATAAGGGTGTTTTAGTTTTGTCGAAAATAACTTATAGTAAAACCAACGAAAACCAACCCTATTACTTTGGAGCAGGGCAATAAGTGTATGGAGTGAGGCGTATTCACTCCTTACAATTAAATTTGTTAATCATAAAACACGTTTCTTTTTTCAATAAAAAAGTGCTTTCCATAATTGCCGACTTCGGAACTTTAGGTAGATCTGCACTAGAATATCCGATCTCTGCTCATAACGGAGCTTCAATTTTGCACATAATCGCTGCACTACAGCAGCATTTAAGAAAAAATTCAGACGTAATACGCGTATGCACATAAACTCCCTACTCTGAAACACGGTCACGTTATAGAGAAATATAATCAGTCTGAACATAAAGCTTGCATGCACGCATACGCGGCCCATCAAGCAATATGAGAGTTTGCTGTCTCTCCAAGCCTTGCGCACACAGGCAACGCCCAAAGCCGAGGTCCGTCCCTCCTGGGGGTCATTTGGTGATGTTGTCTATAAAGGTTGAGGGCACTCTGCCCTCGCCTCAAACGCCCGGTGAAGTAGCGAAAGCTCACTTGGAGCTATATCTACATAGTGCTTTAAAAAAAAATACGCCCGCAAGCCCCCTCTGTACATCTCTGTGGTTTTACACTATGGCGCTGTCGTGCGCCATTTTCTCTGATACATCTTGATTTGCTCTGTGGCCGTTTGCAGCCCCAAATGGGTATTTTACATTAATATTTAATGGGAGTACAGACAATATATCAGTTTGAAACTTCTCGTGCTCACACTGGAGGCAAACACTGTAGATACCTATTGATAAATTGGGTAACCTTTGAGAAATAGTAAGCCACAACCCCTCTCTCTACGGTTATTTTGGAAGGCTATTTCATCTGCTTACATATTTAGGTGTAGGAGCTTATATGACACGGGTATCTTTACTTTTCGATAAAAGGTATTATGTTATATGAGTATAATGTTAAAGAAATTAAGAAACACTTCATTTTCTACCCATAAACAACAGCTCGCTGACGTTGGGTAGGTGCTTTACTTTAATTTTATTTGAGGTTTAAAGTCTTTTCCAATCACTAATCTATTTTTGCGTCTGAAGGCCTGAAGCCCCAACAGAACGTTAATGATGTCGTTTGTCTTTTCCTCGACTTTGCATCCATCACTGTGACTACCTCTATCTAATACTTGACAGAGCAAAGTATTACAAGGCAATTCGGTCGCAGCGTTGATGGATCGATGCAAGCATTTATTTGGCTTTATCATTTCGCTAAACTTACTCTTACTCGGATTGGCTGGATCCTCCATTTCGGGGTATATCATCAAGTTACTATATATTTTTTATATTTTTATATTGAAAGATTATATATTCGGCCTATAGTTGACTATACTACTACTAGTACAAAGATTTTATAAAATATTTCATAGATATTCAATGGAATAAATTTCGCGTTTCATGACCTTATTCTGTTTTGTTATAAGTTCGATTTAACCTATGTTTTTATATAGATGTTACGAAAAAAAAATATTTCAACCATCCGTCTTGATATTTAACTTATATTAATAATAGTCGGCGTATTTGCTTTTAAAAAAATATCAACGAGCTCTTTTTATACGACGTCGTTTCAGAAAATATACACTTTCAGTTCAAATCCTAAAAAAACAGAAAAAAAGCCGTGTGGTGTCCGGCAGAGTAGAATAGGACTAATCCTAGTCTTCGTCCAAATAATAGTCGTAAGAGGCGACTTAGGAAATATAAGCTAAACAAAGCTCATAAATATCAATAAGACCTCTCCAACCCGTCTGACCAGCGAGGAGATTGTAGGCCAAATCCTCTGTCTGCTCTGGCCAAGTATGGCTCCGGTAGTACAGAGAGGGTCATATTCATGCAGTGGAGACTAAAAAGACCTGATGATGATGATGATGACTTGTATGCCAAGTGATAATATCATCCAGTAACATCATGTTGTATGCCCAATAAAAATATTACTGTAACGAAAGTTATTAAGATCGATCCTAGTTGGCGCAACATGTTATGAAGAAATCCAAAAGTGGCTAATTTGCGGGTGATTTCTTCCAGTATGCCATTGCAGTTATCCTAATCCTAACTAATATTATAAATGCGAAAGTGAGTTTGTTTGTTTGTTTGTTTGTTACGCTTCTACGGAAAAAGTTCCCGAGGGATCGACATTGACGCGGGCGGAGCCGCGGGCGAAAGCTAGTTGGAAATAAATTTATTTTTTGAATGAAATCACTTAGTATGGTTACCATGTAATTCAATTTAAATATATAACAATCACAATAAATATGATATCAATCGCGAAAACGTTAGAAAAATATTTTATATATTTACTCTTCTTCTTCTTCCTTCCCTTTTCCCACCTTAGTGGGTAGGTCGGGTTTTTATATATCTACTACGAATAAGTAAATATTTACTTTACTTAAATTAAACCTTTGAGATAATCTGCAAGAATTTCAAGAGTTTCTCTGTCTGTGGAGAAAAAGTCTTGAAATTCTTATAACCATTTGGTTATAAAAGTTATATTTGTAGTTTTCCTTGAGGCTTGAGTCACGAGAAAAATACGATCAATCTCTATCACTCGCTTCCCTAATGGCTTCTGTTTTCAACCATTTGGAAATCATTTGTCAAAAAATTGGGAATAAATGTTTTGTCAACATAATTTATATCTAATATATCTTTTCCTATCTTTTCCTAGCTTAAAAATGCTTTCGATGGGTAGTAGCGTCAAAAATATAAAAATCGAAGAAACTGCGCTCGCTCACTCGCCTGCCATTATTATTATTGTCACGGTCAATTGACCATGCACACCCTGGTGTCAGAGTTTTTAAGACCCGCTTCTCGGCCTCTGATGTGATGGTACCTAATTAAGGCAATATCCGCCCATGTAATGAAGCATCCTTCGCAGAGGCGTTTCTCCAGCAGGTACTTCTAATGGATGGAATGATGAATGAAGATTATTGCTTAAATGTGGAAAACGGACGTTGAAAAATAATAATAAGTACATATATAATCATCTTTTATGTACCCGTGACTACTGAAATTTTGTCAATTTGTTTATTTTGAAATCAACCATATCACTCGCACAAATAACATGAACATCGTCTAGTAACATCAAACACATCTCGGGGTAAGGCCAATAACGAAACGAAAATTTATTGAGATTTATTTTTATTATAAGTAATACGCCCGTGTTATGTTGGGTAATAGGTACGAGTAAATGCAAAACGAAATAAAATCCGCCAATTGCGAGTCGGATTCGCACATATCAAGGGTTCCGTACTATATTAAAATATTCAACGTTGGAAAGGGTGACGCATGGAATTACAATTCCATGTAATTTTTACTCTTACTTACATATATAGTTTGATGTCCAGTAATAAATTAGCAGCACCTTTGTCAAAATCGTGAAAAAGCGCCAAAAGAAACACGTTTCTTTTTGGGACCACCCTTTAATTTTTAATATTATTTTGTTGTTATACGGCAACAGATATTAACATTATGTAAAAAATATGTTTATCTAATACTGTTCAACAGATACAGCGCTGAGACAAATGTACGGAATAGCGGAATTATATCGGAGGCTTTTAGGGTCCTATTTTCACCCTTTGCGTATGGGACCCTAAAACATGTTATTCTATAGCGTATGGAAGCTATGTTGGTTGCTGTAAGGGGAAATCACAAATTTCCGCTGTCGACGCCTTACTTAATTTTATAGTAGGGTGCGGAATTGAATCACATTTCGGTGCTTAGACGTAGTTACTCTTTAGCGTTATGGTGTAGCATTTTATATGAGTTTTATTGTTTTTGAGCCGTTGATAAATTGCTAAGCGTCTACGAATGGCTATTCGTGGGGAGAAAGATGTTTATTTGATACTCGTCTTGTTTGAAATGTAGTTTTACGAGTATTTGTGGGTTTTGGTTTTTGTGAGTGTTTTGGTTCGTAAAGTTCATTTTCGGCTCACATATTACGGAAGCGGCTTATCATAAATAAAATGCCAGTATCGAGGTTTAATTTGCTATTTGACTAAATCAGTTACAAAAAGGTACTATGTGTGCGGTTTATTAGTTCTAATTTCTGTTCCAAAATTAACTTTGTAACTGTTACAAACTAATAAGGTTGTGTTTGATTCGTTAAAAATAATTGACAGTAGAAGTAAAGAAAAGCAATCCACACTGGAAAAAGGCAAAAAGTACTGAATGAATTTGAATACAGTTTTTACTCTGCTCCTTTTTTTCTTAAAGAAAAGTCGTAGGATATCTATAAACCGTTATTTTCTTGGTATTTAACAACCCTACATTATGAGTGGATATATAGTGGATATATATATAGTCAATCATCATAAAAGGAAAAATAGGCGGATGAATTAGCGGGCAGCAGCTAGTTCATAATATTTTTTTAAAAAGTGCTGTATGTGTACGAAGACATTAATCCTATTCAAATTTACTCTCTTACAATATTTTAAGGGTGTATGCTAAAATTCTTTGAAGATCTAGCAGTACTGCATAAGTTATTTGAATACAAACCATAGCCTAAAAGTTACAAAGACTAATTTTTATAGGCAAAACTACAATCATTATAGACTTTACTGTCAAGAAATTCAGCATTTCTTACAATATTTATCATACGAACGAATGCTCATTATGACCTTTCAATTTTAGCAATTAAACTACACCCTGCAAACAAATGTCTTTTTTACTGAATAAGCAAGGTTTTATTCATGCAGTTTTGATATTCTTAAAAATCGGTGTCGGGGACAGGAGACAGAGCAAAAATTATAAAATAAGAGAATTTTATAATTTTTGCTCTGTCTCCTATAGAAAAAGAAAACCGGCCAAGGGCGAGTCGGACTCGCGCACTAAGGGTTTCGTACATTAATGTAATAAGTTTTAAAGTATTAAAAATATTTTTATTATATGACTGTTGTCCGCTGCTGTTGCCCGCGGCTCCGCCCGCGTTAGTGTCGATCCCTCGGGAACAGTAGAATTTCCCGGAATCAGTCATACCCTATGTTCTTCCACGGGCCTCAAACTACCTCCATACCAAATTTCATCTAAATCAGTTCAATGGTTGAAGCGTAAAAAGACGACAGACAGAGTTACTTTCGCATTTATAAAATTTGTATTAGTATGGAAGTATGGATATTATTAATACTTCCAAAGTTCGGAAATGAGAAAATTTCCATAAAAATTTTACCCTCCCATTTTACCCCTTTAGGGGTGAATTTTGTCCATTACACTCACATATATCTTTTTTAATTGTAATCGAGAACTTACATAACTATTTATTTTCATACTTCATAGTCCAGAAATTATAAAATTTCCTATTTACATACAAATTTTACCCCCCTCCCATTTTGCAATTTAAGTTTTTCTACCGCACTATAATTTTACCCCTTCAGGGGAAAATATCGTCCATTTTACCTACACTGATATTTTTAATTGTAACCTAGAACTTATATACTTATTTTCATACGTCTAAGTTTAAAAAAGAGAAATTTTCCATACAAAGTTTATAACCCAAACACCCCATTTTACCCCATAAGGGGGGAATTTTGCAAATTTCATCAACACACATCTTTTTTAATTTTAATCGAGAGCTTATATACCTACTTTCATACTTCTAAGTCCAAAAATGAGAAAATTCCATGTAAATTTTACCCCTTTAGAAGTTAAATTTCCAAAAATCCTTACTTAGCGCTCACCTACATCATCAAAAGAACCCCTGTACCAAATTTCAAGTTTCTAGGCGCAGCAGTTTCGGTTGCGTTGATATATAAGTCAGGTTTGCCGTTTGCCCGCGGCACGCCGCCGTTAGCGTCCATCCCTCAGGAACAGCAGAATTTGAAAAAAGGTACCCTATGTCCTTCCCCGGGTCTCAAACTTCATCCATTGGTTCAATGGTTGAAGCGTGAAAAGAAGACAGACAGAGTTACTTTCGCATTTATAATATTAGTATGGAAGTACGGATTAGTATGGATAGGTATAATGCTGTTGTATAATGATGATGAATTGACGTTGGATTTTAATTTCCCTATGTCACTTATTATTTAACTACTTATTATTTAATGCTATATATTTGTAGGCATACTCATGCCTCGAGTTCATTCAAATGACGATAACTTTTTTTTCAATGAACCGATTTTGATGAAACAAACTTTAAATGTTTTATTGAGTTAAAACAAAGCAATTGGTGAAAGTTTAAAGTAAATCGGTTCAGTATTTTCGGAGATAATCGTGATCATACATACAGACAGACAAAAAAATCATAAAAAATTTTTTTTTGCTTTCTGCTATTCTTTTTAAGTGTCCCTTTATCCATTTCAGTCAAAAATTCTAAATGTACAGACAAAATATTTTTACTATTTTATTATATGTATATATAGATGAAACTAAAAATTTATACTTTTCGCAATTTTTCCTTTATCTGTGTTACAAGACGTTGCTTCATACCAAATTTCAAGATTCTGAGTTCATGGGAAATATCCTGTATGTTTTGATTCCCTTGCGAATGTCGAAAATGCACGAAAATTTGCGCATAACCAGCTGTATCTTTTGATTGTGTTGGTTTAGAAGTTTGATTTTTTCACAACTCTAAGGAACCGCAGATCTGAGTATTTGATATGAATTTCAACTTGATACCTTTACACGTACCTGAGAAAAAGGGTTTGACAGACCGACATACAGCCAGACAGACAGACGGACAACCGAGTGATCCTATAAGAATCCTGTATTTATTTCTAAGAGATAAAAAATACATAAACAGTTCTTAAAAAGAGTTTTGCTTTATACGTTAAACCATAACTTTAACAAAGATAAATTAATAAACAAAGTAGTATGTTTAATCTATTCAGGTACGTCCTCGTTTACCCCGAGGATAACAACAGAACAAAAAGTAATTATGAAAATTTTCAAATAACTGGGTGTTACCGATAGCATTTTCCTTGTTTGAAGTATGTTGAAAGCAAAAGACTTAATGGATGTTTTTTATGGTATGGAAACATTACTGTAGGTTTTTATTAATGATATTTTATTGCAAAGTACTGCTGAATTTGATACTTTCATCATTCAACCGCGAAGTTAATTGATTACAACGAAATACTTAGTGTTTGCTGAAATTAGGGCTTACAATAGCGAATATGCTATTTTTTATTCAAGAACTATTTAAGAAAATAAATAAATAATTAATATTTAAATAGGGCAATGGTGGGAGGACGAATAAAAACAAGTGAGATGCTTGCGTATTTTATACGTAGATTACTTCGTAGCATAAGTTGCTTGACATATTATAGGTTTTTAAAGAATCAATTGTACGCTGTTCTGGGAGAAAAGAAACTACATGTACCAGCTGCTGTCCTTCCCACGCAACCCTTATAAGTCGGTCTAGGGAATGGGCGAAAATTTTACCAAATGTCAATAGGCAATGTAGATAAACCCATTACTTTTTTCACTCCGTTTTCCACTTTTATCGCCCACGCATAACCTAGTATTTAGGACTTATGGCCTTAGGCTCTGCCTATTCCGCAAGAAATAAAGACATGATAATATGTATGTATGTTTGTACATTTCTCAAACACTACAGACTTACCACGTCTATAATATGGTGCAAAGAAACTCCGAAGGTGACAAGAAGAGGATGAGAAGAGTTTTCTACCGGCCGCACTGACGCGTCGTACTTCGTCATGAGGTGCCGGATCAGACGGTACTCCTCGTCACAGCATGTATAGCCTGTGAACAAAGTCATATTTTACCCAGATATAGCCAGTACTATCATGTATGCCTACGGTATCGTCAGTCAAAGTACATAAATATTAGTAGGTATAAATCAAATCAATTACAAGCTCAAACCATCTACGTGTATATACCTTATTTAATAATAATAATAATTTCTAAGGCAATACACTATTCGTTGTCGTCGATCAGTCAAGTGCACCTCGGAAAAAAGTGGAAGCCAATAAAATGTTAATACAAAATTTTATTACGGGATTAGCGCGCGTTTTACTGAACAACCACAGGACCTATTCTTGTATCTACAGTCTACTCATGTATAGCTAACAATTGTTTGGTCCTCGCGACCCGGATAGTTAACATTGTATGATACTTTTATACATTTTTCTTTTCTGTTCTATATTGCAATAAAGGGTGATAAAAAATAAATTAAAAAAAAAATAGATTTTTGTAGTCATACCATAGCTAGCAGGCCGGAGGTGAAGAGTTCTAATTTGGAGGCAGGTATAACCAACCAGTTTACTTTTCTTCTTTGTAGAATAGCTTAGATAACAAAGTTGGACTTGTTCAAACACTTATAACTCAAGAACAGGTGAAGGTTGTTGATTTTGCTATCACCCCGAATAGCAGAATAACCATTAAAATATAAGAAATATTTACATTAACTATGAAATTGCGTGGGCGTCTACGAATAAGTAGTAAGTGTAGTCGCGGTATCTTATACCTTTAAACCAGTAATTCTTGTATATATATTTTTTTATAGGTTTATTTCTATGATCTCGGAAACGGCTCTAACGATTTCGCTGAAATTTGGTATATGGGGGTTTTCGGGGGTAAACAATCGATCTAGATTAGTCATATGTTTGGGTAAACGCGTGTCAAAGTCAAAGTCAAAGACTTTTATTCAAAATTGGATACATGTATCTCTTTTTGAACATCATATTTTTATTTCTTATATTTTTTTAATATATGTAAAATCGAAATACTACTAGCGTTTCGGAACGACCACTGGTGAGAAGAATACGCCGAAAGAAACTCAATCCAGACTTGGTCCCTACGTGCCCGTGCGTGCGTGTTTTCGAGTTTTCATGCGTTTTTATTTTTACGCAGAATATGGTCGCTAATTTCGTCCTGCCGGCCACTGTCCATCTGGAAACGAGTTACGTATGACGCTCGGTGGCTTTCATCTTTTTTTTTATTTGTTAAATTTATATAAATTTTTATTGTTTTTAACAAATTTAAAAAAAATTAGTTAATGTTTGAGATAACAATACCTATATATATTTCTCATAAATATAGATTATCACCTAAACATCACCATATTACAACAAATAGTAATAACCGAGCGAAGCTGGTCGCCCAGGTACTATTCTTTAAGATACTAATCTTTTACCTGAGCGTGTTGTAGTTTGTTGCTATTTTATTAACGTGAGCTATATTCCTACTACCAACCTTTTGACACAAGCCACCTTCACAATCCAAAATTAAATGGCTATAGGTACAGTCCGGGACAGAGATACCTGTCCAGGTCCTCTACCTATATCTTGAATTTTCTCATAAACTATAAATAATAATAACATGTAAATGTATATACGGAAAGATTTTAATGATGTCTTTATTAATATACATTTTCATTTTAATATTATTTATAGTTTAAGAGAAAATTCAAGATATACGTAGAGGGCTTGGCCAGGTATTTCTGTCCCTGACTGTACCTCTAATTACACAAGTGCTTTGGATCGGATCTTAGGTTAATCAACCGTTAACACATAACAGGGAAGGTACTAATGAAAACCCTCTGCCTAGTGGCGGATTTACCAATGGACTGAGAAAGATGAGTTGGGGGTGAAAAATATAGGTGGGCGGCAAGTAACGAGTACAAACGGCAAAAAAGGAGTGGCCAAAATATAATTAAGTCATTACAAATGTATGATAAGGGGCATTATTTAAATTACCACGAACAAGCGAAAATTGTGTTCAAAAGAGCTTTAGTAATTAGAACCCCCTATCCCTTCATCATGTCACAAAAATATAGTCTCATGTTAAATAGAAAATAAAAGTATTACAGTAATGGTAAGCTTTTTTTTTTTTAATTTAGATCGTACTGCATTTTATCCAAATTTAATTTTCTGAAAGCAAACCCTAACTTTTGATCAGGTCAGATTGTTGGTTGACTCGTTGATAAAGCCTACGACTTTACGTCCTCCAATTATATATATAGTTTTAAAATAAATAAATACAATCTCACAAACAGACCACGCAAAGGCCTAAGAAAATCCTAATATTGAGCGTTAGAATTTCCTCCTAAGTGACGTTTTTACGGATCACTAAAGTTTGGGGCCGGTGTAAAGCAGTGATCCGAGCTGAAGGCAAGCTATTAGCATATTCCGCTAGTACTCCAACAGGTAACCTATCTTATTTTAGACGATCGATTTTCAATTGTTCGAAAATGGTAGAACGATGTTTTGTAAACCAGATCGTTTCTTTTTTTTCAAAAAGAAGCATTAACATATATAAAATATGTACGGCAGGTTTTTATTTAAAATATAGATAGATAGAAAATCCTTCCACAAAATAGATAAAAATTACAAAATGCGCCAAAGGCGGCCTTATCGCATGGCAATTTCTTCCAAGCAACCTTTTCTTAAAATTTCTTTAGATATCGCTTGAAAATAAAGCAGGTAGTGCAGCGTAGTAAAATACTATATCAAAGGGTTATAAAGCAACACTAAATACATATAAATATTAAATAAACTTAAATGAATACAAATAAAATTAAATAAACCTACATATATTTAAATACTTACAATGATACATAAATATATAACTTACACAGAGGGGAGGAATAAGATGATAGCAATCAATAAGAAAATATCATAAAGATAAGAAATATATTAAGTTGTATATATTACGTAATCTAATCTGTAGTAATAAGGATACAAAGTGATGTGAAAGACGATATAGTGGCAAAAAGGTCGAGATGGTTTGAACGTGTAGAAGGATGGATAAAAGGAGACTTACGAAAGTTATATAACTACGAGTATATATTATACAGCAGTCGGACAGTCGGTCAGAGCCGGCCTCGAAAGACGTATCGTGACCAAATTTCAAACTTTCTTCCCCAAAACAGGTGAGCATGCATGAAAAGATGTAATGAAGCGAAAGAGGTTTGTAAGAATTGTAGCAAGTGGTTTTATACCCCCATGGGAAAGAGGCCTGATAATGTGTATGTATATATTTGAATCTCGCTCGAGGCCAAAAGAGCTGCTGCTCCCAGATGTACAATAAGCAATTTAGTGACCTAGATCCCTTCTATTGCAGCTTATCGACATTTAAAACAAAATGACGCAGATATTGTTGGGTAAATAATCTATAATCTCATATTTGATTTTTTGTTCTTATTTTTATTACTAATAACTCATATTTTTTTATTAAAATAAACAAAATACATATATTATAGATAATTTATTAAATTTAAATATTCTTAAGTTACAGTTAATTGATATCCGCGCCTAACTCATGCATGCAAATGTTTAAATTTATTTTTATTCCGCACTCAATACCCTATTTTATAATTATTTTAGGTTAATTAAATTAAATTTTAAAGATTCAAAGATTCATTCAGAAAAAAGGCCTTTCAGGCTTTTTCACATCAATTCACATTTTAAATAATACTTATTATGTTATATTCAAATTATTAATTTTTGTTCAAAAGCTACAAACTACAAGCGTTACGGAACGAACCACTGCAGAGAAGAAGAAGCCGTAAGAAACTCGTTTCAACAATATCGGTCGCCTACTTGCCTGAAGGGCTTTGTATGATATTTTATATTTTTATCTTCTCTTTTTTCTTTTCTGATGTCATGTTATATACAATTTCAATTTACATATTTTTGTGGAACACATTATGTTAGCGATCGAGCGTGCAACAACAACACATATGATAAAAGTCTCAAAGATATGTCCCCCCCGGCAGCACCCGTTCACGAGTTGACGCATGGATCAGCCATCGCATGAGCTTAACCATATTAGAGGGAATTTGACGACCCGACACACAACGCCTACTATCTGCCAAATTAAAATACCTACTATCTGCCAAAATAAGAAAAGTAAAGATTTAAGCTCTTACTAACAAACAGATCTAGTAAACACCAATCATCCTTTTAATGTGTAAGTAACATTTGGCGTTAGAATTTCTTTTTAACCCTTAATCAGGCTTCGTAGGTATAAGCTTTCCATTGGTTTTGAACCTTATGTGAAAGACAGAAGGTGCAATTGAATGTGGGAGCTATGCTCCCACGGTTTGGTAACATTTTTGTGGATTAATGAAGTTTGGGGCCGGTATAAAGCAGTGATCTATATTAAAAGCATGCTTTAAATGTTTCGTTCCTCAAAGTTACATCGTTTGTCCTCTTTTGTAGATAAATAATTTACTCGCATGCAAATCCCACTCCTACTTAGCTCTCTCTATACATTGTACAAAGTTTTATTCATATTCATCTCAAGGGACATGTAATGAAACATAGATTTACATTTTATTTTCACTGAAAGCAAAACGAAGCCTTTGATCAGACATTAAGTAACACAGAACAAACAGACCACTTAAAGGTCTTTAATCTCCTTAAAGCCTAAGTAACATTTGGCGTTAGAATGTCTTCCTAAGCGTCGTTTTCCCGGATCGATAAAGTTTCGGGCCAGTGTAAAGCCGTGATCTAAGCTGACTGCAAGATATCGGTATATTTTCTGAAGACACTCTTACAACTACAACAGCAATATTGCCTTTCTATCCCAAAAATATATTCAAATTTAGGTCAAGGGCAAAAAGAAAAAAAAATCTAAGCCAAAAGAAGCAGAAGAAACCAATCAAGCGAATCCTATTTATGGATACCTCTTTAATTCTCTGAAAGCCTAGTATAGTATCATTAAGTGTTATAATTTCCTCCTAAGCGACATTTTCACGTATCACTAAAGTTTGGGACCGGTGCAAAGCGGTGATCCAAGCTGAAATAAATATAAAATAAATATATATATACGGACAAATCACACGGATTGAGCTAGCCCCAAAGTAAGTTCGAGACTTGTGTTATGGGATACTAACTCAACGATACTATATTTTATAAAAAATACATATATAGATAAACATCCAAGACCCAGGCCAATCTAAAAAAGATCATTTTCCATCTTGGCCTGACCGGGGATCGAACCCAGGAACTGGATTATGCCAGCCTGGCATAACGACCACTAGGCCACAGAGCTATAATAATTATATTATGTTGCATGAAATAAAAAAAAAAGAAAAGATAAAAATATATAAAAATCATACAAAACCCTTTAGGCAAGTAGGTGACCAAAGCTGTTGAAAAGAGTTTCTTTCGGCACCTTCTCTGCAGTGGTCGGTTCCAAAACGCTAGTAGTTTGTGGCTTTTGAACAATAATAAATAATTTGAATATAATTTCATTATTTAAAATGTGAATTGACGTGAAAAAGTGCCTGAAAGGCCTATTTTCTGAATAAATGTCTGAATTTTTTAACCATATCAATATGGTATTAAATTTTAACAAATTTATTTTATATTATCATCAGAATAGCATAAAATGTTTAATATATGCGGACAAAACTAGTACGAGTAGGTATCTTATGTACATTCTCAAAACAAATAAAAACTAAACGTTGTATAAATTAAACGACTTTGTTTCTATCTGAATGGTCTGCAATAGCCGGCTTATAGGTTTGTTGGGATTTAGATACACACTGAGAAGAAAAAATATGTGAAAATCTATTGCTTATTCCAGAAGAAAAATCAAAGCAATAAAGTTAGTGCAACACGAGCGCTGGAAATGTACAGACATTTTTAATCCAGTTCTTTTCATTTAAGTATCTCTTAACACATTTAACTTCAACGTTAAATTTAGATTGGGGTCTTTAAACGCCAAGTAGAACTAATTTAATTAAATGAATATTCGTACCTCCAAATAAAATTACATCTTAGCAGTTAGAAGCTTAATAAATATAACTATTTGATTATTTGTATTTACATAAAGAGAAAAATAAAAAGTGATACAAAATAAAGTACTCTAGTAAATAAAGTACCTAGTTCAATTCAACCCTACTAAGACACAAGTCTGCGTGTTTTCCGCTAAGAAACCCCATTTAACATGGCACTGAAGTTCCAGGACACCCTTACCATTTCTAAGAGTATTGGGATCGAAGGTAAACCCAAAATGACTTCTAAAAAGCTTGGGGTGCTCAATAGAGCGAGGCAGTACTTCACTCCGACTTTTGTTAAAATAAACCCCACATGGAGTACTACTCTCATATCTGGTCTGGTGCCCCTTAATACCAACTCCTTTCTCTTGATTCCATCCAACGCTGGGCAATTCGTATTATCGACGATCCCACACTCACAGGCGATTTAGACACTCTCGGTCTAAAGACGTTGGCTCTCTGTGTGTATTTTATCGTCTATACCATGGAGAGTGTTCTGAAGAACTTTTTGAATTGGTGCCACCGTCACCTTTCTACCACCGCATCGTTTGCCACAGGAATAGAGTCCATCCCCACATCCTTAACACTTGGGTCTCCAAAAATGTCAGAGCGTCACGTGGTTTTTTTCCTCGTACAGCAGGATTGTGGAATGGCTCCCGAGGTTTTCCTGTGTGTTAAAGATTTTTATTCACAATTGGATACATGCTCAGAACAAGGACCTTGTTCTGAGGATACACGTATCTCTTTTTGAACGTCATATATCATAACCAAATGAGTCTTATGCAATAAAAGAATAACCACACAATTGAAGCTGTGCGTGCACTGGACCGGAATCGAAGCGGACGGAGCGGACGGATTTGTTGCTTTGTATGGATTTGTATGGCGCTGCGTGCACTGCATCGGCATTTCCGTGCCGGAGACCGCAATTTCTGCCGGTGACGTCACCGGCATCGGCAGTCGTCAGTGTTGCCGTTCATAAGAAGATCTTCCCCTTATGGTAGAACTTTTTATATTGGAATATTATTATGAATAACAGAGAATGGTAGAAACCTCATTTCGTAGGAATTCGATTTAGATCATCCATAACTTTTAAATTCATTAGCTAGTCATTCATTGTAGTCTTCCTCAATTACATATGTCGTGAATGAGTAAGACGAAAATACAGAGTGATGAAAATACTGACATTAAAAACAAAGATATAAATCAATGAACATTGGCTGCACACACGAAAAATGTCACGTTCCAGACCAGCAACAGCAGCAGCAGCAGGAGTAGTAGTAGTATCTATCACGCATCTATCTCTCCCCGTTATCACGTAAAATTATTGGCCGTAAACTGACTTTAGAGTCAACCAATTTTCAGAGTTCCGTAGTAAATAGTGAACCCTTACAGTTTCGCCATGTCTGTCCGTCCGTCCGTCTGTCCGTCCGTGGTTTTACTCGTAGACTATAAGTACTAAAAAGCTGTAATTTGGTACGGATATGTATATTAATCATGCCGAAAAAGTAGTAAAATAAAATATAAGGTTCAAGAATATAGTGAAGTTCAAAAAAAATTTTCTTCAATTCCCAAAGAATCTATCTTCATCTTATAATAAATCAGCATATAATGTATGAAACTCTCCATAGAGGAGTCTTTTAGAGTTCATATTATGTACCCATATCTTTCTCACTCCAGCCAGAGTAATGATTACCCAGTAAGGTATAGACATCGTGATGATCTAGATATTAAAATATTTTTTTTTGTGTTTTGGTAAAGACAGACTTAAATATGACACAGACATAATAATGGGACAGGGCAGGTTGGTACAGGTTTAGGTGGTATCTTCTCTATCTCTATTATTATAAACAAATGTCACCGCCGATAAATAAAGCAAAGCGTTATGCTAAATGTTAGTAACCACTTTTTAGGATAGCGCTGTGTGGAGGGTTATACTCCGACCCCAAAAACACGTAAATTAAAAAAATTACAATATTGTAACTTTTGCTGCAAAAATGTAACATTTCAGGAAACGAAACGTAATTTATGACTCAAGGGCCCTGGCAACACTGTAAAAATGCCGGTCCGGAATCCGAATGCAGTGAACGCACCCCACCGGCATTTTGAAAATCCCGTCCGCTCCGATTCCGGTCCAGTGCACGCACAGCTTAAGTGTTAGGTCCAAATCTGCATGTAGCTATTTCCTAGGTATACAATTATGCTGATGGCTGGTATTTCATCGATCTATTTTTCAGAACTATTCATGATGGAAAGCTGCTGACATCTACTTTTTACAAAGACAAAAATGCTACAAATTAAAATTATAAATATTTTAATTAATTATTTCAACTCAATCACGACATCTTACATTTCACACTGTCCATGACATATTTTCATATACACGCTTCTTTTCTCTGAAACGACAATCCTAAGATATAAACACAATAAACCTTGAATGCGTGTAAATAAATAAAAGTGTAGTTCAGTTGTTAACAGTATTTCATTGCAGCTCATAAAGCCGTACACTGTTGTTTATTTTCATCGTAGACGTCAAGCGCAGATGCCAACTTTAATTGGTGCTCTATGGGTACTCCGCTGTCATTTACTGGAGTCCATATTTGAAACGGTTTTATTTATTTTTTATTCTGTTACATTGCACGCCTCATAAGGCGGAGCGTTTGAGCTTGTGTATTGCTCTCGACTACTCAATCTCAAGCAATTTTCACAACTTAAGATTGCCTTACCAAAGGCACATTCACATTGCATTTATAGGATCAAACGAGTACAAGTATATCACGAAAAATACTTCAAAAAACACTTTAGATATCTTACGTTATATTTATTTCGTTTAATATACGACATAAAACTGATTGATAAAAAATAATAGTCGATTTCCGTGTGTCTGTTTACGGGTCCTGTCTGTGGTCATGATAGCTTTTTTAAAGTAAAAGTAGGTATATTTATTTTCTCCATTAATCTAAAACAGAAATAAAGAGTCGTTAAATACAAGTGCAAATTGGTTGAGGTTGCGCTATAGATTAAAGAAGACGGAGCCTGAAGAAGGCAGGGCCTGTGTCACAACACTCCAGTGCTCCGTCATCCATACATTTGAAAAGCTCCCAAAATAACGTACCATTATATGTTTTTTAAAAGCTTCAGTATTAAAGGCAGACTTTGGAATTGCGTCAAGTCATGATTTGATGATGGGATCCTAGGAAAATAGAGGATTACCCTCAAATTTTACCTGATCTGATGATGGGATCCTAGGGAAATAGAGGGTTATCCTAAAATTGTATACAATGCTCTTATATTTAAGTAAAAATATAAATTTCGGTTATCATATATCAGTTATCATATAGTTACATCAATAATTGTCACAAAAAACATTGAAATGTTGTACGTATGAGATTATTCGTTTCAAAAAAAAGAGCTGTAACTTTAATATTTAAATTTCCCAAACTTTCTTTTTTATCTGTTTGTGAGTCGTGGGTTGGTTCCTGTGTGATGCCTCAGAAGGTGACGGCTGTTACACTACGAGTAGGTTTCCCTAGCTCATTCATAACATATCACATAAAGTCACTCAGACTTTATGTGATATGTTATGAACGCGATTATTTACCACACATAATTACACTGGCTAATTACCACACCATCGCGGGGCACATCTTTACTGTGTACCTGTATGCATGCAACTTACTACTGTCACACTCACATTTGTGCTCACGACTTGTATGTATGTGTGTGAAACAGCGTATGTATCTATTCAATAGACAAACACTACATAATACAACAAATATTTTAAAATATAATTTAATTTTACATTAAGTATTACAATATTTGTATTAATTCCAACAATTAGCAATTTGTCTCTTTAATAGCTTCGTTGAAAACGGGGCACGTTTATGTAAATTTTGAAAGCTTTCGTAATTTAAAGATTAGGTGGTGAAAATATTATGGTTACATTATGCTCAGGTAACTAGGACGAATTCGATTACACACTGTAATAAATTACCTTCGTATGTATACATTTTCTTAACTGATATCGATATCCTCATTTTTCTACTAACTTGCTGCAGTATATAATTACATAAAAACCAAAGTCATACCTTAACTTATTAAATAAAAATTAACCGAAAAAATATTCATCTGATTCCTTAAAATATACTTAAGTATGTGGATTCTTGGAAAATTTATAATCCTCTTAGTACTTTAGATGTTCAATACGCTAATCTTAGTTATTGTAAAATTTTCAGTCTTCTTTGTTTATCTTAAAATTATTTAATGATTCATGTTAAACTTCGGAATTGAAAAGTAATGAATGATTAAAACTTTGGTTATAAATAAAAGTCCACATACCAATTATTGTGGACATACGATCTTAAATCTAATCTCGTTATATTCGGATTAAATAACCAGTTAGTCTGAGGGCAATCAGTTCGTCGAGAGCCTAGACTTACCGCAACAAATAGCCCGAATGTAATTAACTACAAATAATGCAGTCAATTTAGGCTCTACGCTGTGTAGGTACTTATTTAACTAATTATTTAAATTGAGCGCTTTCACTAAGGCTTTAAAGTTAATTGATAGATAATCTAGAAAGCTCTAGAATGGCTTTAATCTTAAAAGTAATGGCAAAAGTTAGAAATAACCAATCGGGATTAAAAAGTGGGACCTAACGAGAAAAATTATATTTTAACTTTACACATAATTTTGTATATCAGACGTATCAGACGCACCATGATTGATTTACGAGTATGTACACTGTGTTTACAAGTATTAAGCATTATTATAAATGTGAAAGTTTGTGAGGATTCGAAGAAGTGAGCATGTTTGTTGCTCCTACAGGCAAGAAGTACTGGATGGAGTATGATGAAATTTTATGAGAGATGAGTGGATGGAGTATGATGGAGTATGAGAAAACCTGCATAATCATAAGATTCCAAAATATATATTAACACAATATATCCATTAAAATTGATAGCACTTTTCATAATGAAGCGATTCCCATAAACTCTCGCTCACACTCGCTCAAACAAACCTCTCTTATCACCCGAAAAAGCTACATGTGTGACGTCACATATGTCTGATCTTATCAAAGGGCGTAATGGAGCTCATTTTAAAGAGTTTATATCTCAGGTTGGAGGAGGTTTTTTAATGAAATGGTTTTTTACCCTTTTTTTGGGAGGTATAACCATAGCTCAACAAAAGAAATCAAAGGTATGGTCTTTATCACGTTGCTCAAATTCTTAAAAAGGCTATAAAACAAACTTTTAATTTGATTTCTATAAGTTTAAAACGATTTAATAACCTGTAAAGGTGGTAAGGAAAGTCATTTTAAATGTATGAAAACAATAAGTAAGAGTAAGATATTTCTATAAATTTAAAGCAACTTTTGTTATTTGGTGGTCACCTATAAACTTCTCATGCGTCTCTTACCAATTATTAAATCGTGACGTCACTATTATATACTAAGACGACGTCTTATAGCGTTTTCGCGGGAGACTACCCGACACCCCATCACCGTGTCATGTAGTGCGTCACAGACAATATTCACGACGTAGTGAAATAAGTTTTTTGTATTATATTTATGTTAGTCTTTAAGGTATATATTATATGAGCCATAATTATGTAAAAAAATCATTGCTTGAATTAAATGATTTATATATTATATATTTGTATTTTCTGCAAAGAGATATCTGTAAAGAGGTATCACCCAAAAAATAAACTTTTTACCTAATTATACCTATCTGGTAGATGTTTTCTAACACTTTCGCGATTGTTACACATTTAAATAAAATCACTATAACTTAATAAAACCCGATAAAACCGCGTCATGTGATTTAATTTAAATGTGTATCTGGGAGAGCTTTTTGGTCAATGTGGTAGTTTTGTCTTTGGTGTGTCTATTTTTAGGAGATAATTCCATAGCACAACAAATATGTACACTATACTATACTGTCTGTAACCTCTTCACGTTTTTAGATGAAATTTGGTATGGAGATAGTTTTAGGTCCGGGTACGGACATCAGGTACATTTAGGCGGAAAAATAGAATTATACCTGAGATCTACATTTACGCGAACAACCCGGAAGTAAAAGATATAGGCTAAAAGCTAAAAATAATGTAGCGTTAAAATATTTTTATAACTAGTTCCATCAACATTAAAGCAGAAAACTCTTTCAATTAGATGTTGTACAGTTCTCAAAAATTCAGCCCTGCATTGCTTAAACGAGCCGTAGGCTGCATGCATCAAAAACTTTTGAAGCCATTAACTTTCAATAAAAAAGTTCATGACCTAGCTAAGTTGGAGGCGTATCTCAGCCTTTCAGAATTTTCATTCCAGGGTATTCGGAGTTTAACAAAAGTTTAAATAAAATCAATATCGAAATAAAATACAGCATACATAGGCTCTCAAAGTCCTGCACATTGAGAATGTTAAATCATTATTTAATTTATTCAATTTACTTTATATTTTTTTTCCGTTTGTTCATTCTTCTTTCATCGAGAACCGAAGGAACAAATTGACGCTAAAGAAAGTGTGAAATCTTACATTATACTTATATTCTAAGCTGAATTAAAAATCGATTAAATTTTAAATTGTGTATGCTTACTAAGGCATATGTACGCTCTATCAAAATTCCAAATTCTGTACGTAATTTTTATTGATTTTGTCTTTAAAAACATTTTACCCAATCCAATTTCGCTTAGAAGAACTTTACAACACGGTGAAATAAACATCGAGCAAAATCTATTTTACCTTTTTAGTATAGAACCCTTAAACAAAGACTACGGGTTCGATTTACCCGAGGATTATACGGGACCAGCGTTGTAAAGAAAATCGTTTGCCTTCCACAAATGACTCGCACTGATCCGAGAAACACGGAGCTTCTGCAATCATTGTACGATGGTACAAGTAATTTCCTTCATTATTGATGCTTTTTGTTTAGATGTGGTTTAGATGGAAAATATACGGGAAAACACAATTATTGTACCCCATCATTATCATCAGGTCTTTATAGTCTCCACTGCAGGAAACTCAGCCCAGTTTGGTTCCTACATCTGGCGAGCTTCGTGGCGCAGTGGTCAACACGTCGGCCTGCCAGCCTGCGACACGAGGGTGCCCAGGTTCGATCCCCGGTCAGGTCAAGACGGAAAATGATCTTTTTCAGATTGGCTTGGGTCTGAGATGTTAATTTGTAATTGATTTTTAACAGCAAAATTAAACAGAGCTAATATTTCTACAGGAATCCATTGTTTACTGTAATCACAAAGTTGGTGTAGCTAATTTATTATTATTTATTTTATTACTGTTGTAGAATATCACTTTTTGCAAATATGTATTACTTACTAGGGGAATTGCTGGTTGAACACTTTATTCTCTTAAAGGGATGATTCAGTCTGTCAATATGAACAACTTTCCCTAAAATGACTACATCATTTCGTGTAGGTGTCACGTTCAATCGACCATGTACACCCTGGTGTCAGAGTTCTTCGGAACCGCCTCTCGGCCTCTGACGTGGTTCCTTTAACGACTACCAGATGGCAGCCGGGACCAACGACTTAACGTGCCTTCCGAAGCACGGAATCATCTTTATTATCAGACAATCAGATTCAAGCCTGCAATGACTACATAGTATACAACAATATCGCTTCCCGCTGTCTGTCTATTCCTATGTATGCTTAGATCTTTAAAACTACGCAAGGGATTTTAATGCGATTTTTTTTATAAATAGTGATTCAAGAGGAAGGTTGAAATGTTTAATTTATCGTATCCGTGCGAAGCCGGGGCGGGTCGCTAGTAACTTCTAAGTAAAAGATCATCAGCTTTGTGGGTCGACGACATAAAATCGATTTGGTAAGAAGTTGCGAAGGCTAGGGAACGACAAAGAGAGCTTATAGTCAGCAGTGGGTAGTGGAAAGCTGACAATGTTGGTGAAGATGATGAATAATCATAGCCTACAATAGGCTAGTTTCCTGGGTCGTAATAATAACATAACAATTAGTCCGTCAGTTAGATAATCAAAAAATATTAGACACGTATTTTTTCTTTTGTCAAATAAACAATAAATAATAAAGATAAAGCGCGTCAAAGTTCAGGAGTGGGGGCTCGTGACATCAAAGTTTGCTAAAAAGTGTAGCAAACTATGACGTCACACGGAACTTCAAAGGGCTATATCTTCATCATTTTTTGTTTAATCGACAAAAGATAAAATACGTGTCCAATATTTTTTGAATATCTAACTGACGGACTAATTAATTTTTTTTAGGAAACTAGCCTATTTATACTTTTTCTCTACAGTTTTCTCGACAGCTTTTATATATACTAAGTACCTGGGCGACCAAACTTTACTCGGTTTTTACTATTTATTGTAATGTGGTGTTTAGGTTGATAATCTACATAAATTTAAAAAGTAAAATCAACTACATTTTTTAAACTTCTAAAAGCAATAAAACTTTAAAAAAAAAAACTTGAAACAAAAGTAGTGCCGTCCGCGTCTTAACCCGCTGGACCAGACGGACAGTGGCCGGCAGGATGAAATTAGCAACCATATTCTGCGTGGAAAGAAAAACGCATGAAAACTCGAAAATACGCGTTAACCCAAACATAAAACTTATCTAGATCAATTCCCCATATACCATATTTCAGCGAAATTGTTAGAGCCGTTTCCGAGATCATAGAAATAAATTTATATATAAAAATACAAGAAATGCTCGTTTAAAGGTATACGATTCTCATTCGCGACATGAATAACAAGCTAGTACAAAGTAAAACCAATACAATCTAATGAAGATATAAACTGAATTCGCCTTACAATCTCATTTTAATTAGGCATGAAAGTACGCTCGTATTTCAGCCACCTGTCTTCGACTTAGCTAATTGTTTTTAGTGAATAGCATCGCAAATATTATCTCTATTCTCCACTAAAGTTACCATAGTTATCGCAGGGTAGTGTCACATTTAGACCAAAACCGAACATTTGGGATAATAACATAATGTTTACATTTTTCTAGCTGTGTGGTTTCCGGCAGAGAAGAATAGGGTCAACTCAAGTCTTCCCATGAATGTCGTAAGAGGCGACTTAGGAAATACAAGCTAAACAAAGCTCATAAACATCAATGAGACCTCTTCAACGCGTCTGTTCTGGCCAAGTATGCCTCCGACAGTACAGAGAGGGTCATGCTCCTGCAGTGGAGACTAAAAAGACCTGATGATGATTACGTTTTACAGACTCTCTAAATTCCTGATCAGAATTCCACGAAAAGAGGCTTTAATTTTCCACATTTAGAAGGCTCTGGTTGGTAGTTATTCATAGATTAAGTATATTCCTTCTGTTTTGCCGATCCTACACATACACACATACATATGTATGTGTGTACGTGTATCATGTCTTTATCCCTTACGGGGTAGACAGAGCCTAAGATCATAAGACAAAAGGCCACGTTTAGCGTGTTGGTGGGCGTAAAAGTGGAAAACGGAATCCAAATAGTGATGGGTTGCTAGCCGCGTCGCCTATTGTCATGATTCTTTAGATTTTTCGCCCATTCCCTTGACCGGCTTCTACGGTCTGCGTGGGAAGAGAAGCAGCTGGCACATTCTATGTTTTTTTTTCCCAGACCAGCATGGAAGAGTTTGCCGATCCTTTAAATAAATATATGTATTCCTTGTTGAGAAAACAAAATTAAATTATTATAATTACCGTAGTCTGCTAAAAAATGTGGGCTTTTTTTTTTACTAATTATTGAAGTAGGCATTTGTCTCCCATCTCACCTGGTGGTATGTGACGATGAAGACGAGGATGTTACATGCCATGTCACTTTGGATTAGGGCAAAGATAGATTCAAACGATACCTCACACATCAGTTTAAACATTAAATAGATATCAAGGAATAAAGGAACTCACATACATATATGTATATCATGTCCTCTGTAAACCATGACACTCTTTTTAGGGTTCCCTGCTCAATGAATAAAAACGACACGCCATTAATATGGCTCCGCTCTGTCCGTCTCTCTGTCTATCTGTCCGTCTGTCACCAGGCTGTATCTCATGAACCGTGATAGTTAGACAGTTGAAATTTTTACAGATAAAGTATTTCTATTGCCGCCATAACAACAAGTACTAAAAATAGAATAAAATAAATATTTAAGGGGGCTTCTATACAACAAACGTGATTGTTTTGCTCGTTTTTGTTTGATATTAATAACGGCAACAGGCTCGAAATATTTACAGAGTATTTAATAATACTATCCGCTTTAAAAATAATGAGAGTAAATAAATAAATAAGGGGCCTGCCATACAACAGACATGATTTTTTATGCCGTTTTTATTGATAACAGTACAGAACCGTGCCTGCGCGAGTCTGACTCGCGCAGGCACTTGACCAGTTTTTGAGTATTGATGTTAAAATCGGTAAAATTTTCAGTCATAATGTGGCGCTACCCTTAATCGTTATCTAATAATCCCTACTCAGAATCCCATGATATCACACTAACCTTCTGATAAATGAATAAATATAAATCATCAATTATAAATAAACTTCTACATCATTTGCTTTCTGAATAAATTGCACTCAAAACTTAAATAATAATTTTCAAACTTATGAATATTTAGATTTCAAATGTACAAATTCCATTTTAATTATTATCTTTTGTTATGCTTTGTTATTTATGAGGATTATTAAGATTTGCTGGGGCTTTAAACTAAAATATTTTTTAACCCTTACAAAGTGGAAATAATATCATTTATTCGTTTTAATATTTTAGTTGGCAATTGATTTCCACAAGGAACAAGGAGTATAATTTTCGGATTTTTTTCATTTAAACTTTAAATAAAAAAAAACGAAATTACTTCTCCTTAAATTTTAAAGGGTTCTTTCTTTATGGGTTAAAGTAGGTTATTTTTTAATCTTTTTTTCAGTTTAGTTAGGTTTAGTTTGAATAATAAACAAAAAAAAATACAATTATTAATTACAATTTAAGAATCATTAGCAATTCTGGAATCTACGTTGGTCTGGGAGAAAAGAAAAAACAAAGAGTGTACCAGCTGCTTCTCTTCCCGCGGATGTCATAAAAGCCAATCGAGGGAAAGGACAAATCCGACGAATCATAATAATAGGCGATGCGGCTAGCAACCCACCACTAGTTTAATTCCATTTTCCACATAACGCCCACCAACATGCTGAACGTGGCTTCCAGGTCTTAAAGACCTAAGCTCTGTCTACCCCGCAAGGGAAAAAAACGTGATACTATGTATGTATTAGCAATTCTTTGAGGCCGAAAATTCTTGTCGGAGATACAAACAGCATTAAAGAATTCATATTTAATAGAAAGCTGGCGACTTTGTATCCATAAAAGAGCAACATAATATGTACCTAAATCCAATTCACAGAAACGAGGTGGACGATTTTCTTGTTTGCGTTTGACTGTATTTCTTGGAACTTGAAATTAAAATTAAGTGATTATAATATTTACCATCTCAACATAATCATTCCGTTTCCTAAATTAAAAGCCAATGGCGACTAATTTTGACAATTAGATTTTTGATACAGAAGGAATAAAAATGTGAGTTAGCATAAATAAAAAGATTTAAAATTATCGTTTTTCATTTAAGCAAAATAATTTAAAATCCTATCAGTGATAAAGTTTTATATAAAGAATAATAACACAATAATGAACTTCACAATCGTAGACATTTTAAATTAAATCAAAACTCTTTCGGTTTTGATTTTAAGGTGCTTATTATTCTAAAAGTTTTGGTAAATTTATATCTTGTATTAAAATGTATATTTATCCACTACGTACTTTATATGATACAGATACAAATAATTTTATTTTTTTATTTTTATTTATTTAAACTTTATTGCACAAAAAAAAAGTACAAACAGGTGGACTTAATGCCATAAGGCATTCTCTGCCAGTCAAACCTTGAGACCAATCCGATTATTTATTATATCCGAGGTAATTTTAGTACCAGTAAAAAAAATCTTACCTTTTAAAAATATTATTGCGATTATCCAAATAAACTGCGGAGCCGGTGACATTTTGATTATTATTACTTCAATTCAAAATTAAACTACACATTACCGATTCAAAACCTATAATAAGTAAATATATTAAAACAACTGTTATAACTTTCGGCATTCATAACTTGGACAGTGGTTAAAACAAAGCCATTTCTCTTAAATATAAATATCATAAACAGAGAAGTCGTATAGTCAGAAAAAATTGTGTTAGTGAGTAATAAATTGTTTTATGTGGTTCGTAAAACGCGATTAACGACACGAAGGTTCAGCCGCTACGGGCTGTGCTTGCGGTGGGCGGCGCGTCGTGGGAGACACTGATGGTGGCTACGAAGCCTACGCGGCTACGGCGCTACGACGCTACGCCGCTACGGTGGGGGAGCTTTCGGCGCTGCATGGGATATCTATTATTGCAATAGAATATCTTTAAACTATTTAATTTTAATATGTTGATAATATAATAACCAAGGTATGATGTTTTATTTATTTATGACATAGGATGGCAAACGAGCAAGCGAGTCACCTGATGGTAAAAGATAACCGCTGTCCATGGACTGCAACACACTAATTGCTGTTTTAGAAACTTCAATACACTGGTATTGAATTTCATTCTAAAACAGAAGCGGTAAAAAAGTCGGTTCGGTAGTTTTTGAGTACAAAAAACAATCAATTCATTCTTGTTTATAATATTAGGAGGGGCATATGGATATATATTTTTTAATTTAAATCTCATAACTAAGATTTATTTTGATAAAGTTACGATGCCAGTTTGTATCTTGATGCCTGCTATACTGCAAAAAAAGCAGTAGATGTAGGTAAATAATTACACAAAAAAAAACAATTGGTAGTAGATATCAGATAAGAATATACAACTTCATTAAAAAAAACAAACAAACTTGATAGACGATATGATACCTTGTTATTTGGTTGTCATCATTTTTAAGAATTTAAATAAAACAGTTATGAAAATGTAAGAAAATTGTACTGATAAGTGGATAAATATCTAGATTTATTTGCTAATATTATATCTATAAAATACAGTATTATATTACACCACATTTACTTGTTTACTTTATGCTGACGTTAACATGGCGTCTTTCGTTTTCAGCGTTTGAAGGTCTCATATTATAAAGAATTTATAAAACGAAATATTTAAGTAAACTTACATTTTTATAAAATAAATCGAAGATAATTGGATTGTTTGTGATGTTCTATCCTTGATGGCGAGCTCCGTGGCGCAGTGATTAACACGCCAGCCTGCGACACGAGGGCCCCGGGTTCGATCCCCGGTCAGGTCAAGATGGAAAATGATCTTTTTCAGATCGTCCTGGGTCTTGGATGTTTATCTATATACATGGTGAAATTTTGATCGTTTTGGACCCTTAAAGGGATGACTCAGACAATAAATATGAGCAACTTTTTCTATGGGACCAATGCTGGGAGCTCAAAAACAATTTCGTCATTTCCATACAAAAGAGTTCCGCCGCGCGGCCAGTTTGTATGGGAATGTCGTTTTTTTTTTCGAGTTCCCAGCATTGTTCCCATAGGAAAAGTTGTTCATTTTGATGGTCTGAGTCACCTCTTTAGGGTTCAAACCAAAACGATAAAAATTTCACTATGTATGTATTTGTTATATATACGGTCGAATTGAGTAACCTCCTCCTTTTTTTGAAGTCAGTTAAAAAATATAGTATTGATGAGTTAGTATCCCATAACACAAGTCTCGAACTTACTTTGGAGCTAGCTCAATCTGTGTGATTTGTCCGTATATATTTATTTTTTAAATATTTATATCGTAAAATATTTTAATAATGCATTTTTCTAGGTTCTTGTTGTCATAGTAAAAAACCGTATTGTTATTATCTGTGGTCTTTAAATTCATCCGACTGTTGATCTCGCAGGTAATTGAGTCTGCAATGATCACAGAATCACTTGAAAGGGCATTACTTATGCGCATTTTCACATTAACCCCATCCTCCAATTTAATTAAAATAACCAGTGAGTTATTTTATTGTTCCGTTGTATTTATTGACCTTTGTTTCTCAGAGCTGGTCTGGGAGGATAGTAGCGTAGAATATAGCTGTTTCCGCGTTTATTGTGAACGCCTAAAGAAATGGCCGAAAATCATAGGAGTCGAATAAACGATGTGGCTAGCAAACCACGACTATTTTTTTAAATCACGTGAGCATTGGAATACAGGACATAGAATCTAGGGTCATATCTAATGACCTTAGATTCGATGTCCAGTATTAGAGATAAATATGTATGAGATACACGAGTTATTTTTGAAGGTTTTCTGAAATGTACAGCTCTGTTCAATATTGTACGTTATATGGAAACCTTAGTCACCTAGCAAACTTGCAAACAAAAATTTAATAAGGAAAGCTAATCTTAAAACTAAACTACGACTAGCAATATGGAGAACAGAAAAGCCCACTTTTAGTGTAGAGCCTTCCAAAGCTGTATGTTTAAACGTTCTATAAGACAAAATTTTGCCGTCTAACACTGCCAATTTATTATGTACTAAAAACGGATCACTCATGCTATTTCGTCGGCATTGCCGACTATAGTATCGGACTCGTAGGTGACAATTTTCAAGGCGAGTACGGGACGCGTGGCGGAGGGTGCACTAATAGCACACGAGTAACCCGTTTTTAGTACATAATGTTTTATCTTACGTTAGTTTCAATAATATAATTGCTAATTTAAGTTGATTTTTAACTACTAAAGATTTGTACTAAAAGATAAGTCCAAAAATGTACGTCACTTTAAAATACGAGTGTAAAGGTTTCACAACCTATTTTAGTTCGCTTTAAAGAGAACATTATTTGATTTGTACTCATTAGAATAGACCACGGAAATACATTTTGCATTTCGTACAGCGACACAAATAGCCACTATATTCCTCTGAAAATTCCTAGCCCCGACATAATACGGAACCGCATTGCGAGTATTTTCCTATTTCCTAATGCAACTATTCTCACTGTACACTTTTAAGCTACTGATTTTTAGGGTTCCGTACTCAATGAGTAAAAACAAAAACCTATTACTAAGACTCCACTGTCCGTCTTTCTGTCACAAATCTCTGAGATAGCAAGACAGTTGAAATTTGTACAGTCGAGTCCGACTTTCACTTGGCCTATTTATTGAAGCTACCCATTACCCATGGGTTCTTCTGAGCGTGTTTCCGGTTGTATTCGTTATACAGTTTTCAGTAATATTCAAAATCGAACCTTCCGCCGTAAACGTTTGCATTAAAATCCCCGTTCATATTACGGAGATTTTCTTACGTTCTTTCTATGTCCTTGCTGTACTTCTTAGGAACTCACTACCACTCAATATAATAATAATATCTTGTGTGCTCAAACGCCAGGTACCTGCAAAGCTTTCAATCAAAATTTCCTATTTTTATTATATTTTTTTACCCATTTAGACTTCTTGCTATAATCATCGGCTTCTGCTGTTTTGTGTTAGTTTTATGTACTTTACAATAAATATATGCTTAAATAAGCATATATTTATTGTACATAAAATGATTTTATTTAGTTTGTTTTACCTACCTCGCACTATTTGTTTTGCAAAAGTTACCTTGAATTAATGGCATTGCGATAAAGCCGCCTTTTGCACAATCTCTAAATTCTAAATAAATATCCATGTAAACGATGTATGTTTTGTGCAACAAAGGGTGCTGTATTGTAAATTTGACCCGTTTGAAACTCGGACAATAAACTGTTCCTTGCACTGAACTTGTAAGTTGTAAAATTTTAGTTATTTTTGTAAACATTTTCCTGTTTCCTAATGTAACTATTACCATCGTGCATTTTCGTTTCACTGGGTTCATTGATATGATGGAAATTTTAACAAGATAGTTTTAATGTACACATATTTGAAATGGAAAAGTTATAATTTACCAGTCTTTCTTTCATTTCAATACGTAGTGAATAGGGAACTCTGGACATAAACACAGTCGTTTCAACGACGTTGACGTTGACGTTTGACGTTGATAAGCGGAGGCGGGAGGAGTTGTCAGCGGCAAAATGGGTGCGTTCTTGTAGTAACTGCAAAAAACATAATGTATAAGTAGAATAACTAGTAGAACAATCTACGTGTGATGAATAGAATACATGGATGATTACATACATAATAATAATAATAATAATAAATATATACGCACAAATCACACAGATTGAGCTAGCCCCAAGGTGAGTTCGAGACTTGTGTTATGGGATACTAACTCAACGATACTATATTTTATAACAAATACATATATAGATAAACATCCAAGACCCAGGCCAATCTGAAAAAGATCATTTTCCATCTTGAACTGGCCGGGGATCGAACCCGGGCTCTCTCGTGTCGCAGGCTGGCGTGTTGACTGCTGCGCCACGGAGCTATTTATATATTTATTTCTCAGCATACTTAAAAAATATGTTTAAGTTTTGTAAAGTGTATTTAATATTCTTATTTTCATAAAAGCTTACAAATTCGAACTGAATGAAAGCTTTATATTTTCTCAAGTGGCTTTTACATAAAATGTTCATGCTTTTAAAGAATTTCATAATCCGTAAATCGGATTGCTGGGCAAATACGTAATATGTTAATATTGATGTTATTTGAATATGTTCGTCAAACCGCGGCGGATTAATTGCATGAATGAATAGAAAATTATTCAAATTCGATGATTTCACTGCAAATGCCAACTACATTTAAATTGTATTATACATAATATCAAAATTTTGATCAATGCAGAACGTCCTCTGGCCTAATTGTGTAAGGTTGTTTAAATATATTTGTTTGTTTGTCTATCCTTTACGTCGTAACGAATTAAGTCATCAATGCGGCACGATTTTCTTATAATAACGTTTTTCTTAGTGGCCTTCAAATCTTGGAATCTTGGTAAATAAGAGCCACTTCCTGCCGTTTTACAGAGCTAAAACTTTGAATTTAATAAATATTATATTATAGTGCAATATGGACCCGTGGAGCTGGTATGAGCCAGGGTGGCAGTAGATACTCTTCTTTGATTTGTCTTAGCACGCACTTAATTGAGACTCATAAGTCTAAATTCGTACACTATAAAAACATGTCACAGAATTTTATATAATCTTACTGAAATAATCTTATTTTTCAAACATGGATATATTCTTGTACAAGTCATAAATTACTTTAAAATGCCTAACTGAAAGCACCACCTTTCACTTTAATTCACCTCGAAACCTCGAATGGTCTCTAACAGGACTTACAGATATATTGTATGGTGTTTAAAAATTTTGTTACTTGTCCTTTGAATGAGACATTTAACTTACATTAAAGAGCACAAAGGAGAAAAATACTATGTACAAATACATTGAGATATAATATACTGACGTTAGTGAATGATGCATATTTGATTTTCCACAAAATGTTGTAAATCAAATATGACAATTAATTGGTGTTCTAAGAAAACTATATTTTGAAACAAGTTTTTTCGAAGAAAAATAAAAACACCCAAAACAATATAGCCCATGTCATTCTGTAGGGTGTAAGGTTTAGAACCTAGCCCTAAATACCTTGAGTCATTTAGAAGTTACGGTCGAATTAAGAAACTACTCGTACATACATACATGAACTCTCAAACAAAACAGTCCTTGTTTGGGCAGTCATGTAACATACACTTCGGAGGTTGCTGAAAAACTTAGTAATAAAATAAAAAAATCGCAATAATATTCTGCGACTCGATATCATTGAGTGGAATCCCGACCTGAATAAAATAGTAACGTCCATTTGTCACGTAGCGAGACAGGCGATAGGTGACCCAAACTATGAACCTTCTACGTATAAATATTTCAAGCAAGGCATTTTAATGTCAACAAAATATATAATAAATCCGGCCAAGTGCGAATCGGAAGCGCGCACGAAAAGTTCCGTACCACCATAAAATTATTAACTACTAATAATGTATTATATAAAAAACTTTTTGTTAATTTCAATTAACTACTGACCCATTGTAACGAGTGATATATGTGACCAACTTGAAAGCGAACACTTTCAAACAAAAAAAAATTAAATCGTTTCTTAAATGACAGTTTTCTGAGGTAACAAACATTAAACATGAAGCTCTTGAACCCATTTTTATTTATATATACTATTGTATATTTAGTACTTAACTGAAACGTGATTTTGGCGTTCCCGTAATCTTCAATTGTAATTTGCGTCTATTTGTGAAGACCTATTATCGGCTTACTGTTTGCTACTTTATAAGCTATGTTATTAATGTTGCTGTTGGTCATCCGAATGTATAAAATAAATAAATAATACAACCGAATTATATAAAATAAAAATCCGATAACTTCCTCCTTTTTTGAAGTTGTAACAATAAAATAAAATATATTTTAGTAGTGAAGCCTCGTTCAAGTGGCCGAGACCAGTATTGGCCACCTACACTCAAGATAAACAAACAAACCATGCCACACAGGCAGGATTTGGGATCTAACTAAATTGTTAAGTGCCTTATTTTTCAACCCTTTTTCTTTTCCTCCTCATGTAAATATGCATTAAATTATAATCACTGAAAAAAAAATATTTCAAGAATATTTTATTCAATAAATAGTCTTACTTAAATTGACGTTATTTTACGAAGACTGAGTGTCACGGGCGGGTAAGTCCACTAACTAACCTCTTACCGATTACCGCATGCTGGTTGCTGCACTGATACGGCCAATTATGACTGCATTCAAACCTTGCAGCGCTTTTAAGCGTTCAAAGAGAAATTAGCAGGATTTTTCTCTAGTTTGCAGATTGCAGAATTCTAGTCTTTTTACCTTCCTCAAATTAAGATCTCTTAAATAAAATACTAATAAGCCCTTACGGAGTAAACAGAGCCTAAGAACATACGTCATCTAAGATCAAGACATGTAAGTGGTAATGTATGTAGTACTTTGCCATTTTTAGTAGTAACATTTTGAATAGAGATGTTTTCATAAACGAGATAGAGATCCTTTTCGTATGCGATTCTGTGTCGTACTTGGCCGTTCTTATAATGTGTATAAGAACATGACGATAATCGGTGAACATTGTCGATAGTGCCACGTTGCAGACTTTGTTTAGTTATCAATCAGTCACTTAGAAAAATCCTCAAAAATCTTATAGCTATGTCCTATGACATGATCAGTGGTGCATAACCATAGAGATAAGATTTTTACAAACGGAGAAGTCAATATACTCGTCTTTAAATTTAGAACTTGTTAAAATAATTAATAATTAAACCAAAAAATACTAAAAAGAATTATTTTAACTTTTAGTGCAAAAGCGTGCGGTGAAAAATTAGTTTAATAGTATGTTAAATATATGTTGTAAAAAAACGGCCATGTGCGAGTCGGACTCGCGCACATAGGGATCATTACCATTGTGTAATAATATATTTATTATATGATGTAACTAAAAATGTATTTTTCCTTTATATAATACTAGCTTTCACTCGCGGCTCCGCCCGCGTCAATGTCGATCCCTCGGGAATAGTACTTTTCCCGGGATAAAAGGTAGCCTATGTCCTTCTCCGTACTCCAGAGAACTTGTATGCAAAATTTCATGATGATCGGTTCAGTAGTTACGGCGTGAAAGCGTAACAAACAAACTAACAAACAAAAAAACAAACTCATTTTCGCATTTATAATATTAGTAAGGATTCTGAGTTCACGGGAAGTACCCTGTAGGTTTTGATTCCCCTGCGAATGTCGAAAATTAGCGGCAAAAACGGCTGCTTCTTTTTATTGCGTTAGCTTAGAAGTTTGATTTTTTCTGAGCTCCAAGGGACAGTAGATCTGAGTATTTGATATGAATTTCAGCTTGATACCTCCACGCGATCCTGAGAAAATGGGTCCAGACAGACAACAAAGAGATCCTATAAGCGTACCATTTTTCCTTTTTAGTTACCCTACCCTAATAAATATAGTCTAGAAAAGAGCAAGACAAATATGTAGCTAAATTATTGAAAAAAAAAATGAAAACAAAACGAAAAATAATAAGAACGCTACTTAGGTAACAACTTCAAAAAAGCTCTCGGTAACTTTTTTGTAATTGTAATTATTGAGTCTACTCGTATGTATAATATTCATTTTCTATTATGATTTTCATAAAATAATGTTAGCAAGCAAGTAAGCTGAGGGTTTCCTACATTATTTTACTACTATTCGAATACCACCCTCTGTCCGAAATGACTATATTTTGTGTGAAATCAATACAAACGTTTGTCGAATCCAACGTGGTGTATCCCTTGTAGCGCGGAGTGCATCGAAGTGTGAAACTATTGATCAATTGCACAGTGGCTAGATAAAAACGATCAGCCTTTCAAACGCACTATTTTTATCAAATTTAGATTCAATTCTCGAACAACATATCTACTTTTAACGTACGACACAAAAAGTAGTTTTGCATAAGTGCGTCTGTCTGTGCTATTGCAGCTCACAAACGGCTGAACCAATTTAGATGCAGCTCTTTTTGTTTAGAAGGCAATGCAATCGAAAATACTCTTTGCTATATTTCGCTATAGAGCGTGATGTTGAACCTCTGAACTATATTGAATTCCTGGAATCAGAATCCCTAATGGCTAGTGTTCCATTAGGGATAACTACTAATTGCAAGAAAAAAATGTAAAAAACGTGAACAAAATTTGTCCTTTTAAATAGAAATTTATCCAGCTGATCGGCAAATTTGTGTGTGAAACCTTAACTAATTTTATTTTCGATTTTCAGCTTTTTTTATTGCAATTCTATATTTCATTAGGGATTCTGATTCAAGGATTGCAATATAGCTCAAAGGTTTTCAAGATTTAGACGTGAACAATCAAATGTATTTAAATATACTCCAGTGGGATATCAAACGAAAGGTATGATGTGCATATAGGAATATTTCAAAACTGTAAATCACATGAAGAAAGCGATTACGAGAAGAGAAGTAAGTGATTATGGTCATAGTTAGGCTAAATCATCATCGATCTGATCGGACACTATGATACATTTATTATTCACGCAATCTACTTTTTAGGGTTCCGAACCCAAAGGGTACCCACGGAGGTTACTAAGTCTCCGCTGTCCGTCATAGTGTCAATGGTCCAAACGATTAAATGAATCTTGCCCAGAATGATGCAACCTTTTTTTTCGCCAAATCCTCTCTCGTACAAGAGGGGGGACATCCGGGGCATGATAACAGATGTGGCATGGATTGCACAGCGCCACAGCTACATCTATCATTAGTAGAAAAGCCCCACTTTTTGCGGTTCTCTCTGCATCTGCCCACACCTACTCGCAATCTGTTGAGAGACTTCCACATACTCCAAGGCAAGGAGTGACCCGGTGGCAGTTTCTCCGCAATTTTCACTGTTAATATGTACCTATTTCTATTGCCTCTAAAATAACAAAAATTGGTTAAGGCTAGTCACACGGATGTAGCGTTTTATGAATAATACATACATTGGGTAACAAGATACAGACAACAAAAATATAAGATACATACCTCAAGCATATAATATTTTTACGGGAATTTATGAAGGTATTTTGCAAATTGAAAATTCCTTTGGAAATTATTAAGAAGGAAACTTCATAAATTAATCGGCGCTTTGAAAACTGCACAGCCTGTGCTTTATGAGGTGGAAATTATTTTAATTAATCCCTCTTGCAAAACATGGAAGTGCTCGTAATACGAAAACAATCGGCTGTTGAAAACATGGCTTACAATCTTTAAATTAATTTCGGAATGCAACCATTTTAAAACTTTTATTTGTTTCACCTGTACCTATATTTGTCGGTAATCAAATCTTGCCAGTTCAATTGGATCCACTTCCCGGTTACTACCGGATTGAGCTGAAAATTCGCATGCATGTGTAAATCAGATGACAATGCAATATTACAGAATAGTTGCGCTGGTCTGATGATGGAAGGTGGCCATAGGAACTCTTAAACTAAACAAGGTACTCCAATCGTGTTTGGGCTCATTTGAGTTGCCTTGGAAAACATTTTATATATAAATATATACATATAAAGAAAACTTGCTTAAGCGCTAAATAACTATGTTATAAAACGTGAATTAAAATAAGGACCACCCCGTGGGACCACCTGTCTGTATTAAAGCAACTGACTTTATCAAATCGTCTCAACGAAGGTCTATACCAGTTGTAACTTTAGCCCGGATTATAATACACTAGCTGTTGCCCGCGACTTCGTCCGCGGCAATTTCTGTTATAATGATTAGGTTTTTTCTTAGTATAGAGGAATAATTTTCCCCGTTTTCAGCACATTTTTTATTGATGCTTCGCTCCTATTGGTCGCAGCATGATATTTTATAGCCTAAAGCCTTCCTCAATAAATGGACTATCCAACACAAAAAGAATTTTCCAATTTGAACCAGTAGTTCCTGAGATAAGCGCGTTCAAACAAACAAACAAACAAACAAACTCTTCAGCTTTATAATATTATAAGTATAGATTATTATAATAAGTATAAAAAATATTAGTGGGTCTATAAGTAGCGTAGCTTACAAATAAAAGCAGACTTCAATATATCCATTTTTATTGGAAAATAGTCCGTCCAGTTTCGTTTGCTTCCTGAGCAAGTGCCAATTCTTTATTCGCTTCATAATTAGATACATCTAGGAAGACATTTACCTTCTTATTATATATAAAACGGGGATCAAACCCGCCTAAAACAAAGTGACACTTACAGCTGAGAAAATTTCAAAGTGACAAGTCTTGACTAATTTTGGTTGGATTATAATTTAGCGAATACTAAAGTTAGTCTTCATTTTATATTAATTGGCTAGAGTTTAGGTCTCAACCAGCAAGAGTATACCTTACTATAATTAATAAGGTTTTAATCCTTACTAATAACATGCATTGATAATGTTGACCTATGTGGCTCAGTGGTACCGTAAGTGCCTTTAAATCACGGGACCGCAGGTGCGATCCCTGGTCAGGTCAAATTTACTGTTCCTTAGCTCCCGTAGGGTGGCGACGCCGTTTAAACAATAGGTATGTAAAGATAACCCTGTCCGATCCTTGAAGTGGTTATTTAGCCCGTCAAAATGGACAAATTTTCAAATGGGATCATAGCTGGGACTCAAAAAAATCGTCGTTTTTAAACAATAATGATCTGCCGCCTGGTCAATTTGTATGGGAACGTCAAAAAAAAATGTTTAGCTCCTAGCCTTGGTCCAGGAAAAGTTGTTCATATCGACGGGCTGAAACACCCCTTAAAGGATCGGACAGGGTTTTCTTTCCATATTGAATAGCGCGATACCCTACTTGTATTCCCATCTCGCTGTTTAATATTACGGAAAACAAGATGGCGATAATCGATAAACGTTGTCGCGTAGGTTGTCACACGTGTCATGCTATGGGGGCAGGGGTCTATTAATGCGAACAGAGCCGCGGGTAAAGGTTAATTTTTTATGTAGAAATATTCTTTATTGTAGCAAGTTTTCTCATGTAAAATTTTATGGTTTAACCTATTTTTAAGGTTCCGATCTCAAAAGGAAAAAACGGAACCTTTATAGGATCACTTTGTTGTCCGTCTGTCTGTCTGTCTAGATCCTTTTTCTCAGGAACATATCGAGTTGAAATTCATATCAAATACTTATGTCTACTGTCCCTTGGAGCGAAAAATTCAAATTTCTAAGCCAACGCAATCAAAAGATATAGCCGTATAAGCCGCAATTTTCGACATTAGCAAGGGAATCAAAACCTACATGGTACTTCCCGTGAACTCAGAATCTTGAAATTTGGTACGAAGCAACGTCTTATAGCACACTTAAAGGAAAATTGCGAAAAGCATAAAATTTTTGTTACATCATATTATTATTATTCTCTTTATTTATTTAATTTCTTAGGTCTAGGTTTTTATAAAACTTAATATATAAGTAAAATATAAAAAAATATCATACAAAAAATACAACCTTTATAAAAACCTAATCCCAGAGGGCTGCCAGCAGCGGGGCAGGGCTCAAGCTACCGACAGTTAAGGCTACAGAGAGAGAAACCTCCTGACGATGCGCGCAGTGTCCAGGAGTACTGCCTTCTGTATCTGACCCTTGATCCAGCCATCTAGCGAGAGCCTCTTGAGGTGTTGATCGAGGCTCTTCGCTATAAGACCGTTCACTGAAACGACTATCGGGACAATGATCGTCGAATCCACATCCCACATAGCGGTCACCTCGTGGGCCAAGTCTAGGTACTTAGTAAGTTTGTCCTTCTCGGCCTTCACAAGGTTCTCGTCATGCGGGATGGTGATATCGATGAGCATTGTCTGGCGCGTCGATCGATCTGTCAGTACGATGTCAGGCTTATTGGCAACAATAGTCCTATCCGTGATTACAGATCGTTCCCAATAGAGCGTGGCACGACCATTTTCGAGAACCGGCATTGGTGTGTACTTATAGTACGGCACCTCGGAATCCACAAGCTCATAACGAAGAGCAAGTTGCTGATGGATAATTCTGGCTACAAGGTTATGTCTGTGCAAGTACTCTCCGTTAGCCAGATAAGAACAACCGGAGATAATATGCCTGAGTGATTCGCCAGGACGGCGGCATGCTCGACAAATGTCGACCGTACCGTCCTTCAGGATATATCTCCGATAGTTGTTCGTCATCATGATTTCGTCTGCAATTGCACAAGCAAAACCCTCGGTTTCTCCAAAGAGGTCACCAAATTGTAGCCAGTTTACCGACGCGAGCAGATCTACATCAGGCCCTGTTAAGGCCCGGTAGAACCGCCCGTGCAGCTCCTTGCTCTTCCATATGTCCCTGCGGTCTTCGGTGCTCAGCACCGTTGGTCTGTGCCAGTTCTCGCTTGCTAAGGAGAGCGGTGTAAAGCTCCTATCTACTGCAACAACGTCGTGATGCATCCCACACTCATTTTTAAGGAAATAATCCCTAAGACTGTACACCTCGCGGTTATGGAGAGTCTTGTCGTTCAAAAATCCACGACCTCCACACTTACGTGGGATGTACAGTCTCATAACGGATGAGCGTGGGTGAAGCATGCGATGCGCTGTCAGCTGTTGACGGACCTTCCTATCCAGGGCATCTAACTCAGTTTGGGTCCATCTTAGTATGCCAAAGGAGTAAGTGAGTAGGGGCATTACCCAGGCATTGAAAGCGCGTGCCTTATTACCACCTGACAAAAGACTTTTAAGTACTTTTGTCAATCGACAAAAGAAACGCTCTTTCATCGCCTACTTTATGTCCCCATCCACAATACTCAAAGACTGTGACATACCAAGATATTTGTAAGTTTCCTCCTCCGCGAGAGATCTGAGGGACATTATCTCAGAAAGTTGTAAATTTGTTGAATTTACAACTTTTATTATTATCTCTTTATTTAATTTATTTGTTCGATGTAGGTTTTTACAATATTTATATAAAAGTAAAATATAAAAATAAATTACAAAACATAAAAACATTAAAAAAACCTAAACCTAGAGTGCCGTCAGCAGCGGGGCAGGGCTCAAGCTACCGGCAGTCAGGGCCCCAGAGAAAGAAACCTTCTGACTATTCGTGCCGTATCCAGGAGTACTGCCTTCTGTATTATTATTATTATTACGAGCCGTTAATGTCCCAATGCTGGGCAAAGGCCTCTTTCTCTTTTTTCCATAAAAATAAAAATATTTTTAATAATTTTAAACTTATTATAGATAATGGTACGGAACCCTTCGTTCGCGAATCCGACTAGCACGTGGCCGGTTTTTTTTACGATAGAGGACGGCAAATGAGCGAGCGAGTTACCTTATGGTAAGCGATCATTGCTGCCCACTGCAACACCAGGGTATGACAGGAGCGTTGCTGGCCTTTACAGGAATTGGATAGAAGGACATGGGGGAGGGGAATAGGGGGAAAGATGGGCCTCCGGCTCTCTCACTCACCGAACGAAGCGTAGAAGCGGTAAAGCTTCTACTCAAACGTACATTTTCTGTGAGAATGTGGTACCCCGGACGAGCCGGCCCATTAATGCTACTAGCAAAAATTAATTTTACCAAAAGCGTGGCTTTACCACAACTGAAGTACACCACACACTTATATTAACTTTACGAATAACGAGAAAGGTCCTCATTTCTTTTTTATTTCCTGGTTTCCGTTGTGTATACAAAATAGTAGGTCGACTAGAGTACGTACGTAATCTTCAATTAGAACAATGGCGGTATCGGCTCAGAGAAAATCCGACCGAATTAAAAATACATAGAGCTCCTTCGGGTCACTTCCCACCTTCGTGGTCGTGCTTGGCTATATTATCTCGAAGGCTCTGTCATTTCACTGCGACTTTCCCTGATGTCATACCAAATACGATTGCTTGGGGTCAACAGAGAGCAATTTAGCAAGTACTAGGTTTATGTTAGCAAAACACGCACAATGTTTTTTTAGCGTATGTACAATGTTTGTTTAGCGTAGATACCGGTAGAAATGTCAAACTGTATCATAGCATGAATTAGACTTATCCTCTATTTTTTACTACTTTCAATTGTATAAAAAATATATCTACTTTTATCGCCTGACGCCAAGAGTAGTTTTTGCATTTTCGGGTCACATCCCACCTTTATTTTGGAATACCGGTAGAATTTGTCATTCCATCGAATGGGAGAATGTGTCCTTCCTACTTATTTATCTTCCATATTATTTCAGAATGTTACGTTTTTAAAGTGTATTATCCTAAAATATTCTGAACTAGCTTTTGCCCGCGGCTCCGCTCGCATTAATGTCGATCCCTCGGGAACAGTAGAATTTCCCCGAATTAAAGGTACCCTATGTCCTTCACCGGGCTTCAAACCAAAGTTCATCCACATTGATTCAATAGTTGAAGCGTGAAAGACAGACTTACTTTCGCATTTATAATATTAGTATGGATAATAAGCGATAGGAATTAAAATAAAAAGCACAGGTACTAAGATTACGACGATATAGGTATTAAGACTATCAGCATAAACCTAATCTCACGGTCATATCAACCATCAGATTACATTTTATAATGCGTACTGATGATGTCACAACACATCATTCATCATCATCATTACAGCCACAAAAAGTCCACTGCTGGACATTCCACGGGAGAATATTGCCATACTCACCACGCGGCAGGCGGGTTGGCGAGCACAGTTTCTTTGGTTTCTTGTACTTTCGACGCTGCTGCCTGCGTCGCAAGCTTTTTTAGATGAATGGGGGAAAAGCAGCAGAACGGGAGGCCGGGCGCGCATACCCGATGCCATACCTGCAGCCATCAGACAGGTAGTTGAGAATAACACCCCTGACCATGTCACAACATAACTATGTCTTTAATGCAACAAAAACAACATGCACTGCAACATCACAAACGCACTTAAGTAAACTACACTACTTGTATAATAAAACGTTAGAAGCTGGATAAATAAGTTTCTAGATGCTATCAAATATGCAAACATCACTTTTAAATGTATAGAAAAGCAAAAAGACTTTAGCTAATGCGAAGTTAATATTTATAAGTTGAAATATTATTTATATTTGAACTGTTTTGCGACTTCAACCGAGTGACTTTCGTTATATCTTTATGATGAGGATATTTTTACTTACTACTATGTAGACCTTATTTAAACAAAGTTTAAATATTGCTCTAATTAAACTATGAAATTAGCATAAAATCCGTTCCTAAATTTCGGACATTTGCCGTAACAGGATTACAGACATAAAAAAAATATCATTATTTTTAAGGCATAAAAATGTATTCTCGAGTTGTAAAGTTTTATTACCTATATATAATGTGAACCAAAAACTTTGTACCCCTTTTTACGAAAATAGCACGGGCGGAGGAGTATGAAATTTCACACTTATCTATACTAATATTATAAAGCTGAAGAGTTTGTTTGTTTGTTTGAACGCGCTAATCTCAGGAACTACTGGTTCAAATTGAAAAATTCTTTTTGTGTTGGATAGTCCATTTATTGAGGAAGGCTTTAGGCTATAAAACATCACGGTGTGACCAATAGGAGCGAAGCATCAATAAAAAATGTTTTGAAAACGGGGGAAAATTATTATAACAGAAATTTCCGCGGACGAAGTCGCGGGCAACAGCTAGTAGTTTATAAAAAGAAGGAGTACGAAATAATGATTCTTAAACCCTGGCAATATTTTAATATAAAAATAAGAATCCCTAATAGAATGCGCATGTAAAAAGGTACCTGAAAATATAATTTCCAATAGAATTTGATCAGCAGATTTTTCTTGCGGTTCAACATTACTAACTCTTAGAGATTCTGATTCTGACGTCCCCCGGAAGCGACGGAACGAATGCGACCAATGCGAATAATGTTAGGGCGTCCCCCGTAAGCGACGGTGTCTTAGACAAGAACAAATGTTCGCAAAAGCATGTTAATATCAGAATGGCAACATGGAACCTAGGATCTCTTACTGGCCGCAGTCAAGAACTAGCTGAAACCCTGAAAAGAAGAAACATTAATATCTGCTGTATACAAGAAATGCGATGGAAGGGGTCAAAATCTAGAGACCTAGGTCTAGGGTATCAGTTGGTCTACCACGGAACAAGTAGCACACAAAACGGAGTGGGCGTCATACTCGACAGTCACCTTAAAAACAGAATTGTTAACATTGATAGGAAATCGGACCGTCTCATAGCTGTTAAATTAGCAATGGATCACCAAGCCGTTATAAACATCATTTGCGCTTATGCACCTCAAGCGGGATGCTCTAAGGAAGATAAAGAAGCATTTTGGGAGGACTTAGACGAAATAACGGCGAACATACCATTAAAGGAAAATAAATTTATTCTGGGCGATCTAAACGGACACGTGGGCGAGTGCAACACCACATATAATTATGTACACGGTGGTTTTGGTTATGGTACCCATAACAAGGAGGGAGAATCCATTCTACAGTTTGCTTGTAGACATGGCATGACCATTATAAACACCATCTTTCAGAAGAAACCAGAACATCTCATAACATATAAAAGTGGAGGCAAAAGGACACAAATTGATTACATCTTGGCGGATAGTACCTTGAGGAAAAATTTTAAAGACTGTAAAGTCATACCCGGGGAGTCTTTAACAACGCAGCACAGAATTTTAATAGGAGTATACAGATTGCCAAAACCTATTAAAACGAGAGTTGACACAACACCTAGAGTGAAATGGAGAGGAATTTTTGGTCGGAAAGGAGACAATTTTCTTCGGGAATTGAGGGATTATTTAATGAAGGATATGGAAAACAGCTATGCGTGCCCGGAGCTTATGTGGTCGAAGTTTGAAAAAGAGTGCAAAAGCAGTGCAACCAGAATACTGGGAATTTCAAGAGGTAGTTTGCGTACAGAAAAAGATCCAACCTGGTGGAACAACGACGTCAAAACATGTGTCCAACACAAAAAGAATATGTTCAAAAACTGGCAAACATCTGAACAAGAACAAGACTTAAATAAATATAAGGATGCAAAATCGATCGCAAAAAGGTGCGTTGCACAGGCCAGAGCGAGATCGAGAGACGAATTTTATAACAGAATTGAAAAAGCAAAATCTGATACGGAAATATTTGCAGTAGCAAAATCAAGATATAAGTCGACCTTAGATATCAAAACCAATAAGTTTATAAAAGGTGAGGATGGAAGACTTCTTACAACAAATGAGGATATCAAAAACAGATGGTGTGAGTACTACAGACAACTTATGAATGAAGAGTTCCCCAGCAAAGACCTGGAACCACTGGCGCCGGTCGAAGGACCAGTGCAGGCCATAGCCCTAGAGGAAGTAAAGAATGCGGTAAGCAGGATGAAAAACTCTAAAGCTGTTGGTCCAGATGAAATTCCAGTGGAAGTCTGGAAATTACTTGGTCCCTTAGGTCTAGAATGGCTTGTAAAACTTTTTAACCTCATCCTTCAGACCAGAAAGATTCCTAACTCTTGGCGTCTCAGTCACTTGGTTCCTTTCTACAAGAATAAGGGCGACGTCACAGAGTATAGTAATTATAGAGGCATCAAATTAACGTCGCATACATTAAAAATTATTGAGCGCATATTAAACAACCGCATACAGCAACTTTCAGACATGAGTCCAAATCAGTTTGGCTTCACACCCTCTAAGTCAACTTTAGATGCGATACAGGCTGTAAGAGTGGTAACAGAAAAACACCGACTTAACAGAGAAGATCTGCACCTTGCATTCATCGACCTTGAAAAGGCTTTTGACAGAGTACCACGTAAACTGGTGTGGCAGGCTCTAAGAGCACAACTTCTGCCGGAAATCTACATAACACTTATACAAGATATGTACTATAACGTTCGCACCAGAGTCAAAAGCCCCGCCGGCGAGAGTGAGCAATTTGAGGTGAAAGTGGGAGTACATCAAGGCTCAGCTCTCAGCCCACTGCTCTTTAATCTGGTCATGGATTATGTTACGAAACAGATTCAGTCCCCACTGCCTTGGAACCTCTTGTACGCAGATGACATAGTCTTAATGGCCAAAACAACAACGGAGTTACAAGCCGCTCTCGCAGCATGGATCGCTGCCCTTGAGACTGCGGGTCTTAGAGTTAGCCGCTCCAAAACCGAATACCTACATTGTCGCTTTGGCAAAACCAGCAGCCCAGCCATAATTTATTACCCGGATAATGCTCCAGTACCTAAGGCCACCCAATTTAAATACTTGGGATCTGTCATAACAGAAACAGCAGATATAGGCGCCGATGTGTCACACCGGGTAAACCTAGCTTGGCAGAAATGGAGATCACTTACTGGAGTCCTATGTGACCCTCGTATGCCCGTACGAATAAAGGGAAAAGTATATAAGACAGCGGTGAGACCCGCATTGATGTATGGAGCAGAATGCTGGCCTATTGCAAAAACACATCTGCAAAAACTACACACAAACGAAATGAAGATGCTACGGTGGTCAGGAGGAGTGACAAGATTAGACAAGATCCAAAACTCGTATATACGTGGTAGTTTTAAGGTTGCCCCTATATCTGACAAACTGACGGAAAGCCGACTTCGATGGTACGGTCACGTAATGCGAAGAGACGAGGAGCATGTAGTAAGGAAAGCTTTGTGCCTCCCCGAGGGTAGAAAAGGTCGAGGGCGTCCCCCTGCTACCTGGTGGACTAGTATGACGAAGCTTATAAAAGCGGAGAATCTACCCAGTCCGACAATCCAAGACAGATTGTCTTGGCGCCGACTTACTAGGAGAGCCGACCCTGTATAAAACAGGAATGTGCTAGGGGAAAGAAGAAGAGATTCTGATTCTGACATTAAAATATTGCCAAAATATTCATCATCATCAGGTCTTTTTAGTCTCCACTACAGGAGCACGACCCTCTCTGTACTACTAGTGCCATACTTGGCCAGAGCAGCCAGAGGAATCGGCCTACACTATCCACGCTCGCCAGACGGGTTGGAGAGGTCTCATTGATGTTTATGTGCTTTGTTTAGCTTGTGTTTCCTAAGTCGCCTTCTACGACATCCACAGGAAGACTTGGAGTGGTCCTATTCTACTCTGCCAGATACCACACGGCCTTATACACGTCCACAAAATATTCATAGTCGTCGTATGTGCACCTATAGGCTTATAATAGGCTTTACAAGCTTTATTGAATCTGAGACAGAAAATTGAAGATATTGATTTATCACACAATACCTATTACTAGAATAGAACCGATATAAATGAGCAGATTACTATAACAGGCGCCCGCTACGAAGGACCGCAAGACATATCGCTACAATCACTTACTGTCAATGTAGAATGGAGATATCGTTTCAATCACAAACTAATATTTTACAGGCCTTTACATGCGGTTTTGCTGATATGAATTATCATAGTTTATGGAAATTGGAGAGCGGCGCGTTAAGATCGACGGGGTAACTCTTCATATCAATGAGGTAGCATCACCCGTGATGCCAGCTTATTATTGATTACATAATCGACATTATACAGAGCCCACGTAACTTAGCTAATATAATACTTTTTCATACGACTATCCGAAAAAGAGGTAGTAAATTGGCTAATGTGTTATATTATTCCAATGCTTGTACCATCCTGAGTTTGCATAGGCTACACATTATTGGCGGGGCAGTCGTGTATTTAAAAAAATAATTATTGCTAGATGCGATATGAGAATTAATTTTTATTTCCTTATCACAGTAATTTACTTTTTTAATTTTAATTAGTTGTCTCCATGACCATTATCATTTTCACTTTCTTCACTTTCTGACTGATTAAATTATTTTCATGTAAATTGCGGTTTCATTATGTGCTTTCCTTGTTATCCCAGTAACAATAATAAACTACGTGCTGGATTTATATTCCTACACAAGCCTCTCAAACGACCGGGGAACACCGTGAAAGAAAAGGATATACAAATAATAACAATAGTTTATTTGCATAAACATGGTAAAATTTCAGCAGGATCCTAACTCGGAATTACTGAACTCCTAGTTTTGGTAAGTAAGGGTTCACAAGATTTGTCCAAATCGGATCATACAACTTTCAAGCTATTAATCTCTTATGTTGTAAACTTACGTAGGCCGAGAAAGAAAAGAGGTTTACAGTGTGTACAAATATTGAGAAGGTAACATCACCTAAGGGATCAGAATAAAAATTTCAAGCTGTTTACTAAAATGCCAGCGTTTTCTTGTTATTAATTTATTTTCAGTTAAATTGATTACATTACAAATTGTATAAACCTTCTTGATATTCACCTTTTAAAAAGTTTAAATAAAACAATAAAAACTGAATTTATTAGAACCAAGTAGCTTGTATTGGAATACAAGCATGACATAGAGATGGAGGTTAAAAAAAAAATTATTTTGTAATTGCATGACAGAGTTAATGAAATTCATTAAACAATCGTAGGAATGAAAATCGCGGATTGATCAGAGATTTAACTTTCGGGGCACATTAAAACTTGTTACAGTCGACGGCCGAACTCGTGATGGCTGAGAGCTCGTAGTGTCGTTACGATTAAGGGTTAATGAACCACAAGATTTGTCTAAGTCATATGACTTTTAAGCTAACACTACTAGATTAGTGCCTTAGTGAACATTTTTCCTAAAAAACAATAGCCTACGAAGCAAAAAGTCTATGAAGTAAAAAGCATGTGCTATGCCTGTAGGATGACTAACTGTTTTGACTTGACTTCTCTGAAAAATAACTTTAACGCAAACTGTCTACGTTTTAGACCTTTTACTTTATAGACTGATAGCTTTCACCATCCGCTCGCGTAAGTACCAATAGATCGTTAGTAGAAAGTAATTCACTACAAAGATAAAACGTAGTAGTAACTTTTTAATTACATATTGTATTTTGTGCGTTAGTCTAACTCACATCTAAGGACTTTTATGATTACCTTCCTCAATCCATAGATGGATTAAGGTTAAAAAGATTTTTAATCTAGATCTTAGAGATTTTACATTGCATAATTTTTGATTATTAGGTATGTTTAGGCATATTTAATTTAAAGCTATTTGCATGTATGAATTTTAAGCATTTTTGCTTCATGGGCTTCTGGAATCATTATTCAAATTGTTGTTTAGGTTCACTCCATTTAGGCAGTTTACGCAGAAGACATTAAGCTCTCTAGACAGTATTAAAGGCATTTTGTTTTAGGTTATTTTCATGTTTTTATTTTTACATTATGTCAAAAAAATTGCGTAGCTGAGAGATAAATGCTTCTTATCATCAACGTTCTCACGTGAACTCTTTTATGTACATACTCGTATATTAATTAATCAATTTAGAAGGAAGATTTATTTGAGGGCCAGCTTTTGACCCCTCTGTACTCCGCCTAAAATCTAAATAGTGCCAAGGCTCAATGACACAAATGACATTACAAGGTATGATACAAAACTAATTATTAGGGAGAAATTCAAAAAATCCTACAAAATATTGATTTAATATTTTATTATTAATATACAGTGAAACACGTCACGTCGTACATTACTGGCTATCCGTTCCAGTTTAGTCAAAAAGTCTGCCTCGAATCGTACCTGACGCAAAAGTGTCCATAACACTTAATTTTTATATATATATATATATATATATATGTATATATATATATATATATATATATATATATATATATATAGGTACGGACAAATCACACAGATTGAGCTAGCCCCAAAGTAAGTTCGAGACTTGTGTCATGGGATACTAACTCAGCGATACTATATTTTATAACAAATACATATATAGATAAACATCCAAAACCCAGGCCAATCTGAAAAAGATCATTTTCCATCTTGACCTGGCCGGGGATCGAACCCGGGCATTCTCGTGTCGCAGGCTGGCATGTTGACCGCTGCGCCACGGAGCTAAAACTTGCAGCATTCCCCCCCTGTAGCGAAAATGCGCTGCATCAGGTAATACTCGGCGCGGTAGTCAGCACCATTCTTAGACGCCTTCCCAACTCCCGCACAAAATCTTTGGCTTCCGCACCCCATGCTTCGCTAACTTCCACTGCAAACGATATAAAAATATGCATATATTTTTATATCCTTTGCAGTGGAAGTTGAATAGAAGACTGCATAGTGTAATGTAAAAAGGAATACTCAGATGAAAATGAACTTTATCTGCCTTGTGTCGACGTAAATATCTACAATTTTACATTTGAAACTTTATGCCCATCGGTTTCTTAATAGGTTTGTCTGGTACACCCACGCCACAAACTTTTCACTGCCACTGCGGTTAGACTGAAGTTCAAAATAATACAAGAAATTTCACAACGGTCGAGTTGAACGTGTCAGTAAAGTGACGAATAGTTATAATCAATCTTAAAAAATGAAGCATTTGGTTGGCCATTATTGTCGCCAAGCCAAAAGCGCGCTTCGTGGAGGAATTTTTCATACAACTCATGTACTGCTTGCATACCACAATACATACGTGTATATACACAAACATAGCAACATAAATGGAACGACAATTTCGGTGAATTTAACTGTTTTACAATTGGAATCTAAAAACAATAGTCCTACTTACTACCAATACTCTAGTCAGTATTAAAAATAGCACTGAATGCCAGACCAAGTCCAAGCAGGTCAAGTGGCTTCTGACACTGTTCTACCAAAACTGAAAACTTAATTATGTACCTTCTTGAGTTAAACGCTGCTATCACTGTTTTTATACTCGTACTATTATGTTATAAACAATAACTTGAATACGATACTACGAACGACTAAGTTCTATATTTATTTCTAGTACTTAGTCGCCTGGTTAATACATACTTTACTACATAAAATTATCCAAACTTATGCTATACTAATCACATTTGTTTAATAAACTAAGCACTGTTTTGTTATTACAACTCTTATTATCATTTAGGCCACCAAGAGACATACCTCTTAGTGAGGGGATCACGATTCACGAGTACCTAATATAATAGATGCCTTAAATCATACACTAATGTTTAGGTATTCTAATTAGGTACCACTTAAATATTAATCTAATATGTCTACTACTTGTCGCTACTCATTTGCTACTATTATTTTTGTCATATCATGTATACTTTTACATAAGTATGTTAATGTAAGTGATTTTTGGCGAATAAAAATAATTCTTTATCTACTAAAACTTTTCTGATTATGAATATAACAACTTTTTCACGCACAAACTACTGGATGGATTTAATGAAATTTTACAATCTTGAAGCTGACACATCAGAATAGTACAAAGGCTATAAATTGCGGAAACGAAGTGCTAATAACTGTTTGATTGCCCTCAGTCCAGTATAATTTCTACCTGTGTCCTACGTGTAACACCTGGGTTACATTGCCGCCCATCCTGTGAACTATACCAATATGAAGTAGAGGATAAAGAGGTTTTATATTGAAACTGTAGACAATACTAAAGCGGTATTATTGCGCCATCATCCCGCGTAATAGAGTGCGCGGATTCCTTGGAATTTACAAGATAAAAGATAAAAATGAGGAACGGGAAAATTGTCTGAGTAAAAAATTGCACGAGATTGTTATAACTTTGTCATTTTATAGCTCGCAAACATTTTTACTTAAGGTAAACAAGGCATATTTTGTGCGTATTATATTGTAGTAAATTCCTCTATTCCAAGATATTCTTCTGAACAGGGGACTAATGAATGTAATAAAATTTCGTGGCAAAGCATACTTAAAGAGGGTTAGTGTTGGCGTTCACAATTTTATCAAAGTACTTACTATAAAAATTTGGGCTGAACGGGCTCACTCTCATTTCTTGGAAGAAGGGTCGCTGTTTGGTGTGGAATGCGACTTGCGTCAGCACTTTCGCATCCACACCAAACACCTCAGGCGGCCGCCGATTGAAGAACACATTAAATACGTGCCCCTTTCGTCGTCTTATACTTTTATTCCCTTCGCTGTGGAGGTTAGCGGACCTTGGTGGGTGGAAGCCAAGGTCTTGGTACGGCAGCTGGGAAGGCGATTATGAAATAGTGGTGCTGCCATTCGCGCCGAGTCATACCTGACGCAACGCGTATCCCTCGCGATACAGCACGGGAACGCTGCAAGTGTTATGGGCACTTTGGCGTCAGGTACGATCCGGGATGGACTTATTGACTAAAGAAAATTGACATGTATATTTTAATATGTAAATTGACATGTAATGTATTGTGAATAAATTTTATTTATACCCATATAAAGGAGGGCGCCGAAGGCTCTCAGCGAATGCAACCGTGTCAACCTCGGAGGCCAATGAGAGAAAGAAAATTTTGATTAAAGCGGTTTCTGCAACATAAATTTTACGTAAAGAAATCACCGTTTAGTAGAATTAATGCGTAATGAGAAACGTCAAAAGTAAATTATATTATTTTCAATCTCCCTGTGACTACTCGTAGCTACCTTTATGAAGGCATTTTTCAATACGTAACAATGTAATGCGATCTGCGTCCTTTGATAATTCCTAACAAGAAAATCCTCTTCCGATGCATCTTCCAAGAAATAATGAAGGCGTATTGGACGGTATAGAAAATATAAATTTAATATCCTCGCAGCTGCTAACTCCAAGAATTTAGTAACTCTTTAAGTAAGTAAAAATACTTTATTGCACCAGGAATTTATACAACCCCAGGCGCGGTCCCCAATTGGATGGGTGACCGCAAGTGGCATAAAAAGTCTCGAGTTCCTCCTTGCTTCGGAAGGCACGTTAAGCCGTTGGTCCCGGCTGTCAACATTGATAGCAGTCGTAAAGCTATGTCAGATGCCTTAGGGCAGCTTGTAAAATCTGAGACCAGTGTTAGCCACTTACACACGAAAAACAAACATTTTACTTGGATTACTTAGACGTGTTTTTCCAACTCCAAGAGACCAACGAAATTTCCATACTTTTCCATTTTGAACGGACTTTTGGATGTGACGACGTTGAGCCTACACGCCATTTTGCAGCAATTTATTTATTAATATGTAATTTTCACGGAATCTGTCTGGTCAGTTATATATTTGCTCTTAACCTTATTTTTCATTATTAGTAATAATTTTATATCCGCTCTATCCGCGCTGTAAGCCATGGCGCAGGCAGGTAGACGTTTTAAGCGAACTGGTCGAATAGGAGCGTGACGATTATACAATTCCGTTAACAGTTTATTAAAGTATAACCTGATCGTCGATCGACTCGGCATCAATAAATGTAGACCAATTACAAGCTATAGCATCTTCACGCTAATACTCCAGATTTGTCCTCCGTGCTCCGTGAGGTGTATCCTCGGAGCGAGCTCCGTGGCGCAGTGGTTAACACGCCAGCCTGCGACACGAGGGATCCCGGGTTTGATCCCCTGCTAGGTCATATTTTGGATATTTATCTAAATAAAATATAGTATCTATATAAAATAAAGTATCGTTGAGTTAGTATCCTACTCCAGCTTACAGCGGGGCTAGGTCAATTTGTGTTATATGTTCCTATATATTTATTTATTTATGACTACGAATAAGTAATAAGTCTTAAGACAATAAAATTATGCCTAAAAAGAATCTTAAATTTTACTTTAGGTATTCGGTATATCGGTATATAGGAGACAAGAATCAAATCAAGTAATGAGGGAAAAGTTTGTAGCTTCAAGAGGAAGAATTGTGAGATTATAAGAATGTACGGTGAAGTAGCACCCCTGGTGTTGCCAAAAAAGATGGGTATTTTAAAAATAAAGTGAATTAGTTAAAATCTGCTGTATCCGATCATAAGGCATTGAGTAAGTTAAGTTCAGTTTTATTCATCTGAGCTCAGCTAAACTTAAATTTAAAAAAATTGTCAAATCATCAACATAAAAATATATCGCCTTTAACCCTTCACAGACACTCCCGCCTGTAGATGTAATTCTATTGTTATTTCTTTTGTGTCTGGTTCAGTGTCCGTGAACGAGTTAAAACTTTTAAGCTTTGTATGTTTTTACTTTATAGCTTTAAGAAGGTTGATGGAAAGTTCAATAATAACTATTTTTTTACGAAGGACTATGTAGCTAGCTCCAAGTGAGCTTTCGCTACTTCATCGGGCGTTTGAGGCGAGAGCAGAGTACCCTCAACCTTTTAGACAACATCACCAAAGGGCCCCAGGAGGGACGGACCTAGGCTTTGGGCGTTGCCTGTGTGCGCAAGGCTTGGAGATACAGCAAACTCTCATATTGCCTAATGGGCCGCGTATACGTGAATGCAAGCCTGAAGGGCCAATCATGAGAATCAATGACAAAAGCCTTTGAAGAGCGGCAACTCTCATCTTTTGCCTCATGGGCCGAAAGCTACGTTGCCATAAGGGCCTATCCTGAGTTTGTAATAAGTATATGTAGATTCGCAATTTAAGGAATGGGCGTCATAACTTTATTGCACTGAGTGTTGCTGCAAGAAAAGATACGTGAATGCAAGCCTGAAGGGCCAATCATGAGAATCAATGGCAAAAGCCTTTGGAGAGCGGCAACTCTCATCTTTTGCCTTATGGGCCGAAAGCTACGTTGCCATAAGGGCCTATCCTGGGTTTGTAATAAGTATATGTAGATTCGCAATTTAAGGAATGGGCGTCATAACTTTATTGCACTGAGTGTTGCTGCAAGAAAAGATATGATGATTTTTTATTTTTGAAGTGAAAACTTCTATAGCGGCGTTGTGCACTTTTTGGAACGGTTAAATAATGTTAAATTCGCGATAAGACACGTGACCTGATCGAGAATTCGTAAGACGGACACGTGAGAGAAAAAGTAATATCCAATAAAGGGGTCTTTTTCTACCGCACGGAGTTTTCACTTCTGCCAGCACCCCGGGTGTTTTTTTAAATGAGAATCTTTATTGTATATAATTTATGGCTTACTGTTCATTTCTCTAAAGTTTGTTAGTACATATTATGTTATTTACTTATTAATAATACGTACCTTGCCACAGTTGCCAGTTGTTGAAACTATAGGACACACCTATTTAGTATTTTTACACCAGAAATGATGAACATGTTGGTCGTAATTTTATATTTCATATTGTTACACATTTTTTAGGCTCTGTCTACCTCTCAAGGGGAATGGAGCCATAAAGGGATGATTCATACCGTCGATATGACCAATGCTAGGAACTCAAAAAAATGGTCTTTTGTATACAAACTAGGTCAGCCGCCCGGTCAATTTGTATGGGAATGTAACAAAAAATTAAGTACCCAACATTGGTCCCATAGAAAAAGTTGTTCATATCGACGGGCTGCATCACCCCTTTAAAGCACCATAACTATCAAATTTTCACCATGGATATAATAATCTTATACTCGTATTATTATCTTATCGTATCTAACCATATCGTTACTTATTTTCAAAAAGCCTCTCATCTCTCAAATCCTCTCCACGCACGTTATTTCCAAGGAACAATATTATAAACAAATTTCATAGCCCATTCCTGCAGACAGACTTTCATTAATCTGCGAAATGTCGGTCGAAACTTTCGTAATATATTTTGATGGGTTGAGCTCATCACCTGTCGGCATTATCAAATAATCTGGAGCTTTCGATAAAATTCTAGTTAAAATCGAGTCGGAGACATGAAAATTGATTTAAATCTGCATCCATTTATTTCCGCCGCATTTAGTTAGTTAAGTCTTTTCGTTAAGCAAAGAGATATACCCAAGTATATTAAATCTCTTTGTTGCAGCAAAAAGACTAAAATATATTATACTAGCTTTCGCCCGCGGCTCCGCCCGCGTCAATGTCGATCCCTCGGGAATAGTACTTTTTCCCGGGATAAAAGGTAGCCTATGTCCTTCTCCGCACTCCAGAGAACTTGTGTGCAAAATTTTATGATGATCGGTTCAGTAGTTACGGCGTGAAAGCGTAACAAACAAACAAACTCACTTTTGCATTTGTAATATTAGTTAGGATTCTCTTTGGTTACCTCTATGGGTTTGGAGGATAAAATTATTTTAAACATTTAATTTGTTGGTGGGAATTTCAGCGGATACGGCTTTTATCTTTTACAAGCTTTCGCCCGTGGCTCCGCCCGCGTCAATGTCGATCCCTCGGGAATAGTATTTTTTCCCGGGATAAAAGGTAGCCTATGTCCTTCTCCGTACTCCAAAGAACTTGTATGCAAAATTTCATCATGATTGGTTCAGTAGTTACGGCGTGAAAGCATAACAAACAAACAAACAAACAAACCAACAAACAAACAAATAAACAAACAAACAAACTCACTTTCGCATTTATAATATTAGTTAGGATTAGGATTACAAGCTTTTTTAACTTGTAATGTATGTAACTATGTTTGTTTGGGTCAAATCTTGCAACTCAATTTTGTAGCAGATATCTTCCACCGATTGAGCTAAAATTTTGTAAACTCGTTTAGATTGGATGACAATGCATGGTAAGCTGTATGACGTCATTTTAAATTTAACATGGTGGAATATCTATTTTTGATGGACGTCTACAATTTGGATATCAAATTAAAGGGTTAGCTGAAAATAACTCGAAACATAAAATGTACATAAAAAAGTTTTTTACTTATAACTTATTTTGGATTGTTTTGCAAATCTTCTAGCGTGGACTTTGTAATGTCAAATCGGGGTAATTAGATCGAATAAGTGCCTATCTTTATAAACAATGTGTCGAGTAACATAAATAGACTGGTGAGGCTGTAGTGAGATTTACTTAACGGCCTGGTAGTTGCCCGCCTTGCCGCGTCGTCTTTGATCATACCAGATTTGTGGAAAATGTCACGAGGGCTCCGCCGAGTAAACGAAATTAATTACACCATCATTTCGTTGATAAGCAAGACTACGAAAAAGCGCGGGAAAATTCAACTTTGCTTGATTCTGGCTAATACATCACGCGTAAATTCCATATAAAAATTAACGTTTTGCGTAATAAGCAGCAGAAGCTCAAAACAAAAAGTTATTGTTCTAAGCGCAGAAGTTACAGCTCAATGTTACGCAGAAGTGACAAAAACCTGTGTACGGAAATCATTGCATTTTATTCACAGACATAGAATATCTAATACAAGTTACTTTGTAATTCGTATTTTTAAATAATTATTATCCAAAACAGTAGACTAATGATCATTGGTTATTATACAACTTTCACACTGTACTACTTAAGATTAAGCGAGGATCTAAAGACCTTACCTACTACGAGTATCGCCTCCTTTAAGCGCGGACCTTTGCAACAGCCTGGTACTAATACCAGGCTGTTGCAAAGGTCCGCGCTTAAAGTCCCTAAGGACTCGTAGCAACTGAAAGGAATGGGATCCAAATTAGATTTACTCTGCGTAATTACTAAATATGCCTCCGGTTTTGATCGACCGACTTCAAAGAAGAAGGGGAGGAGGTTCTATGTTCGACTGTTTTCTACTTGTGTTTAGTAATTGCTAAATGACGGCACTATTAAGCTGCGATCATATAAATAAATATTTTTTATGGAATAGGAAGCGAGTCACCTGTTAATCACCGTATCCCTCAAACCATCAAATGAAACCGTCAAAATGAACAACTTTTCCTATTGGACCACTGCTGGGAAAAAAATAACGACATTTCGAAAAAAAATATCATATTTCATACAAATTGCCGGGCCGGGCCGATCGAACGCTTTTGTCTCTATCACCCTGTATATAAAAAAATAGCTTTATATATTACTAGCTTTCGCCCGCGGCTCTGCCCGCGTCAATGTCGATCCCTCGGGAATAGTACTTTTTCCCGGGATAAAAGGTAGCCTATGTCCTTCTCCGCACTCCAGAGAACTTGTATGCAAAATTTCATGATGATCGGTTCAGTAGTTACGGCGTGAAAGCGTAACAAACAAACAAACTCACTTTCGCATTTATAATATTAGTAAGGATAAGGATAATAACAGATCGAGCTAGCCCTACAATAAGTTGTACTTAGGTAAACTTGTGTCGTGGGATACTAACTCAACGTTACTTAAATTTATTTTTCAATAAATGAAAAGCCATTTATTACCATACACAGATAAATATCATTCACAATTTATAAAATTATAGAAATATTTTACAGCTTAAGTACCTAATATAATGTTGGCAAAGAATGCCTCAGCTTGTGCTGCCAGAGACAGGCGTCTTAGGTAGCGCTGATTTTCAGGCAACCTCTTTCACTGAGAATCAATCCTTCCTTACTTATACTAATATTATAAATGCGACAGTGAGTTTGTTTGTTTGCTACGCTTTCACGCCATAACTACTGAAATTATCCTCATGAAATTTTCCATACAAGTTCTCTGGAGTTTTAAGACTTCCATCCCGGAAAAAAATCCCGAGTGAACGAATTTGACGCGAGCGAAGCTGCGGCTGAAAGCTATTAGATTCATATATAGATGACATGAGCAAGGTCACGAACAAGAGCCAGGCCAATCTGAAAAATATCATCCATCTTGACCTGACCGGGAATCGAGAGAATCTCTATGATTCAAAGACAAGCTTTACACTAAGCCACAGACGTCGTTAATATATCTGCATGCATTTTGCCTGAATCATAAATATTCTTATGTAGGAATAGTAAGAATATCTCAGTAGATTACATATATAGCAAGTTAAGGATCGGGTATGATGAAAAGCTAACTTGTCAGTACGAGTAGGTATTTCAGCACTGAAGGTTAGGTCCAGAGGTCCAGTTTATATGAACATCTGTAGAAAAGGTGAAAACGAACAAAAAGTTTAAATAAGAAGTCGCAATAATCCCCAGACAATAAAAACTCTGTGCCAGAACGCTATAAATTTGGCGGCGGCCGTACTTGTCGAGTAAACTCCGAAGACGTTGATTTTCCTCACGGGTGGGTACTGCCTCTAATTTCCCTAGTCCGCAAAGTTTGTTGGACAATCCTGAGTTGACCGTAATCTCATTGTAAATCAGTCTCCTTTCGCGATTTCCAAGATAAGGTACGATCCGGACCTATAAACAGCTTGTTATATTTACTTGAAATGTTCATAGAATCTATAAGTATATCATATTACTTTTTAACAACAAATATTAAAAACAATATAAAATTAAAAACCATAGGGGGTGTTCCATACAAGGAACTTGTTTTTTGGATGTTATTTCTCGATTTTGTCAACGTTGCTACTAATTTTATATATAATAATAAAATAATAATATTAAAAATTTGTTTATTTTTCTCCATAATTCTTTACTGAGCCATAATTCATTCATAATTTATTACTGAACTCAGAACAATGACTAATTGTTCTGAGTTACTGAGGCGTCAAACCACAGTTATAGCTATGTCTATACCTCAGATCAATAACTTCTGAGGTCTATACAAGATAGAGTTCGGTTAACCACACAGGTTGCATGGAAAAGTTTTAATGCTTCTATATACATCAGAGTCCACATTCAAAAAGCGTGGTTTTTTGTGTTAAATATTGTACGGAACCTTTAGTGTGTGCGTCGCACTTGGCCAGTTTTATTTCTTTATTAACATGACTTACCTCTCTTTATATGTGTAAAATATAGTAGATTTAATGCATAATAATAATTCATTGTAATTATTAACACATTTATATAAGTTTCGGTTTCAGATTCAGCAAAAAGTTGGATTACCTATATCAGACCAGCTCAATAACATAATATTCACACGCGTGTACATAATTTCGGCCTGGAAGTCGATCAAATTTTGCTTGAGAGTTTTAATTACAGCCAAACAGATCACGGGCAGGTGAAACCTAATAAAAACTTGTAATAAATGATTCTCTTCTCTTGTGACTCTTTTGTGATCGACTTAGATATAATTAAGATAAAAACAAAACTCGTTAAAGTCTCTATAAACTTAGTAATTAATGCCCTAAAAGATTCTCAAAAGTAAGTGTAACAATAGCGAAAACATTAGAATACATTAATTAATTATCTATTATCACAATAGACAAAGTGAAAAACGGCGCGCGAGGCAACGATCTGAAATTAAAGATAACTTTGACAGAATTTTGTGTGTAAATAATATACCCGAATGTATAACAATAAATAAGTATTGAGACAAATTAACTTTTTCAGATTGGCCTGGGTCTTGGATGTGTATCTATATATGTATTTGTTATAAAATATAGTATCGTTGAGTTAGTATCCCATAACACAAGTCTCGAACTTACTTTGGGGCTAGCTCAATCTGTGTGATTTGTCCGTATATATTTATTTATTTATTTAAGTATAAATTACGAGTTTCACATAGATTATATTACGAGTTTCATATAGATTATAAAATTACGTCTATATAGAGATTCGTTTATTATATACCTAAAATCTATGATTTAAAAATATATAATCGCACCTTAAAAATAAATGCGTGAGCAAACAATTAAAGTAAACAAACAATTACGCTTTCACGCCGTAACAACTGAACCGATTATCATGAAATTTTGCATACGAGTTTTCTTGGGTACAGAGAAGGACATACTTTTCATCGCGGAAAAAAGTACTGTTCCTCAGGGAACGACGTCGACGTCGACGGGCGAAAGCTAGTTTATTTATATATCTACTTTTTGTTTTTGAAATCCTGGTTCCCACAAAATAAAACAATCCCAAGAATCTCTTTCGTCTATGTTACTGTCGGAGCCTATTTCGTCTAAAAAAACAAGGGACAAATTGTATAGATTCCATTATGTTGGCCAGCCAATGTGCGTGACTGGGCGGAGCGCGGCTCAGATAAGGCCTGTATAAAGAAACCCTTTAAAGCTCAAAAACATATATTGTCACGTTTGGGTGTCTTGAAGGTCACCGAGAAACTAACACAATTTCTTTGAATGTATTTAATATAGTCCTGGCCAATGTACCATCTACCCGGAGGACCCGCCCTTGAGTAGCCTATAGCCAAGCTGAGGACTAAAGAAGCTGCTGACACGCAGCAGCTCAAGAAGAGGTTAGATGCGGGGGAGTTGAAATGAAATACTGTTTCCGAACAAGGAATACTTATATACGCTGCACTGCAGCAATCTGAAGTTAACACGTACGTAATTGGTAGGTTATAGAAATATTTCGAACAGTGATGCGTGGGCTCGCCTGGACAGTCGCTGAAGCAAGAGACCACAGAACATTATTACCTACTTCTAGCGGAGTAAGAGACCCGGCCGGCGCCGGCGGGTCTCCGGCGCAGGCAGGCGGCTGCATGCCGCTCCTCACGTCCGTCGCACCCGCGGAGGTGCTCTTGACACGTTCCTGACTAATTGGGAGCCGCAACAAGTATTAAGGGCCCCCGCCCTTATTTGTTGCGGCTCTTTTGTATTATATTTAATTACAATTACAATATTTGGATTCTTCAGTGACCCTCACTGAAGAATCCACGAATAAAGGTCACTTTTAAAATGTAAGTTTTAAAGTCTAAGTTCATGTCTGTTCAATCCAGATATTATATATATACCTGCCAATTATTATGTACTAGCTTTCGCCCGCGGCTCCACCCGCGTCAATGTCGATCCCTCGGGAACAGTACTTTTTCCCGGGATAAATGGTAGCCTATGTCCTTCTCCGTACACCAGAGAACTTGTATGCAAAATTTCATGATGATCGGTTCAGTAGTTACGGCGTGAAAGCGTAACAAACAAACAAACAAACAAACAAACAAACTCACTTTCGCATTTATAATATTAGTAAGGATAATATCGACTCAATTTAGACAAAGTGAAAAGTGACACTGAATTAATCATATCATCTAGCTATTTTATATAATATCGTGTTAGACTGGACTAAGGTAATAAAAGGGGAAATATAAGTCAAGCCACAGCCTTTTTTGGCCCAGGAACCCCACCTTTGGTTTTATAATTATTATTAGGTTTTATAAAGCCACAAGGAAATAAGAACTATTCCAATAAAAAAATTAGCCTTTTTTTAAATGCCACGTGTCCCCGTTTGGGGCAAAACCCCAATATATCAAAAACAACTCCGCCACGGAGGACAAGTTAGGTTTGTTAGGTTTTCTTGTGACCAAAATAGGAGCGAGCGGGTGTCCCGAACTTAGGGCGAACAGTTAACTGTAATTATTACTTTTGGTAACCTGTGACCGGCTATTATAATATCCAGAGAAAGCGATTTATTTATTACATTGTCTACACAATTTAGTAATTATAATAACAACAATTCATTATATATAAAAGCTTTTAATCACATATAATATACACACACATTCCAGAATACATAAATATTCAAATATAGTAAGTAGTTTGCGAAGTAAATGAGCTATCACACCTTTAGGTTCGGGGTTTGAAAATAATCGTAGTTATTTCAATTAATGTCTAGATGTGTTTACTGTCATGAAATCGCAAGCAATTATACACGGTGAAAGTTTGATCGTCCTAGACCCTTAAAGGGATTGACCGGGCGGCCGAATTTTTTTGTATGGAACTGCCCATTCTTTTTTTTTGTGTTCCCAGCTTTGGTCCCATAGGAAAAGTTGTTCATATCGACGGGCAGAACGATCAAAATTTCACCATGTATATTGCTTGCGATTTCATTTTGCATGTAACACTTCAATTACATAATTTTAAATTCCAATCTAGAAGAAAACTAAATTAAAGTCTACAACACTTTTTGCTGTTCCAGCCGAGTTAGCCGCAGCGTTAAGGTCCAAACTGTTTATAATTTGAAGTTACGTCTAAACCCATAATACACGTGCTTTTTAAAGTCTAAACCACCTTGTGATATTCTGCTTGGTTCTGCGTTCAGCAGAACGGGTATTAGATAGGTACATTTATACGGTTGTTTAAGTACTCTTCTCAAACTTCACCATCTGGAGCTATTTGCTGCCATAAAGTTAAAAAGCCTTCTATATCGTCTCGCCATCTTCTCCGAGATCTGCTTCTGTCCCTTCAACCCTATAGTACCCTATGAAACAGAAAGAGGATACTTTTACCCAGCAGTGCGAAATAAAAAGGCTTAAAAAGTAAGCTTTTTAGGCCATCAAACTCAAAGACGGTCTCCGTGGCGCAGTTACCAAGACAGCCCAATACACGGGTGAACACTTGTAGATACTTATTATTACAGGCACAGAATAAATACTAGTACTTAACGGAAGTCGAACTCTTCAAAAAAGTATTCGAAGAAATATCAACTCAATGTAGTGAGCGATATGGAGTTATTTAGCTCGCGTCAGAACGCAGCAGCTTTTCGTTTAGATACCTACAGAATCCATTTTCATTCTTATAACTCTAAACAACCGATTCATAATTCGATAAACAAACTAACGCGCGTCGTTCCTACTAGATTTGCCCACCGCTTCGAAGTGGTCGCTGCGCGTAGGTATAGTTTTCGATATAGGGAATGGCACTGGTATTGCCTGTAGTTCTTAACTACCTAAGGAGCTGGTGTCAGATATGCTGTAATAATATGTCCGGAGCCCGGACTCCGATGCCCCACAGCTGCGACTGCAACCGAAAAAACGTTCAGATGAGGAGTCGTTAAACTTATTTCTGACGAGGCAGAATAACAGACAACTATCAGCCAGCTAGGTAACACACTGCAGACAATAACATTTTGATTTTAGTCAGTCATGCCACATATTATTTGTAAAAAAAAAGTTGAGGGCCATTTCTTATTTAGGTAGATTTTATTTATAGGCATAATTTAGATAGGAATAATAGTTCTTTTTAGGTTGGTTTAGTTTTAGTAAATAAATATACAAATTTAACACTAGTTTCACATCATGAATACCAGTAGAATCAATTTGAAAAATAATCCTAGATATAACCTTGATGAGCGCGCTGAAATTCCCGCCTAACATTCCTATATTTAAGGTACACTAATATTGGGGCTTCGTCATTCGTCGTTTTCTGTAGAGAATTTTGAGTAAATTGATTTTTTCAGTCTCACGTTTTTAGTATTATTTCGAGTTTGATAAATTCAACTAAGGTGAAATGTTACATGTATTTATGGACAACAGTACGCATGATTTACGCTACGCATTATAAAATTTACAAAAAAATAGAGTGTAGAAAAATTACGACAAATTTACAACAAGTTCTTTTAATGAGCTTTTTTCAATTAAATAATTACATTCAGAAAAACAAAAAAATAATGCGTGCAGAATGTTAATAATAAATTCCACTTTCAAGACTTAAAAAAAAGAGCTTAACTAAAAATCATAGTCATTAGCTACGTACTTATTCGTAGGTCATTAGGAACAAAATGGCAAGCGGAATAAACGTCAATTTCGTAAAGACCCATTACTTACCTATAAAAGCTAATAAGATTTTTAATATCGTTGGTTTCATTTCATATAATCTAAGCCGCTCATGTGCTATCAATCACTTAAGAAATTTGCTTACATCCAGCGTCTTGCTACGCGCGACGGTCGCGTCAGCCTTTCCTTTACATAGACTTTCAAATGTCACGACAAGAGAAATCATTTTTATTACATTTATTAAGTTACTAGCTTTCGCCCGCGTCAATGTCGATCCCTCGGGCACTTTTTCCGGGATAAAATGTTCCCTATGTCCTTCTCCGTATCCCAGATAATGTGTATGCAAAATTTCATGATGATCGGTTCAGTAGTTACAACGTGAAAGCGTAACAAACAAATTAACTCACTTTCGCATTTATAATATTAGTTAGGATTAGGATGGCTGTCAAACTTTGTTGCTTATGATGATAGCAATCTAGTCCTGAGAGGTTATTTATACTATAAATCTACAAAAGAAACGTATTAATGAACAAACACCTAAGCTCTAGAACTCAGCTCTAAACAAAGAAGTCCTCATTGTTATAAAAAAATATGAAGTAAAATTTTCTTCGATGTAGGTACTTCTAAATGCTAATAATAAAGCTAATATTTACCTAAATTTAACGGGTAGCTGATAAAATGCTTCAACTGTACTCACAAATATCAAAACCAGGTTGCTCAAAAGTTTTACTATCTATATTCCCTCTCGTGTTTTCACGTTTGATTCTTTTACTATCTGTTTCAAATAGAAGGACCTAATTTGATTTAGTAGTTGTCGACCTACCGGCTCTAAACCCTGCTGAGCTGACTGTCACTGAAAAGTGCTGCGTTATTTCAAAAAGTCAAAAGTCAAAAAAGTCAAAAGTCAAAGATTTTTATTCAAAATTGGATACATGTATCTCTTTTTGAACGTCATATTTTTATTTCTTATATTTGTTTAATTTATGCAAAATCGAAATACTACTAGCGTTTCGCAACGACCACTGGTGAGAAGAATACGCCGAAAGAAACTCAGTCCAGACTTGGTCCCTATGTGCCTGAAGGGCTCCGATTACATTGTTTACATATATTATATCATCAAATAAATTTATATTAATTGCCAAGCATTTTTATCAATTATATAATCAGCAATGCAATAATATGCTTTTTTTACTAATTGGTATTTTACAGTCGCTTTAAACTTAAGTATAGGCAGACCTAATATTTCTGCAGGAATTTTATTATAGAAGCGTACTCCTAGACCCAGAAATGAATGCATAGTTTTCTGCAATCGCAAAACTAGTGTAGCTAATTTATTTTTATTTCTCGTATTTCGATCATGAATATCACTATTTTTCTTATATAAATCAAGATTATGGCGCACAAACATAATATTCGCAAATATATACTGAGAAGGTAATGTTAAAATATTTATATCTTTAAACAATTCTCTAAGAGATTCTCTAGCACCAAGGTTATATATAGATCTGATAGCGCGTTTCTGCAGTACAAATATGGTGTTTACTTCTGCAACGTTACCCCATAGTAAAATTCCGTAAGACATAACACTATGAAAGTAACTGAAATATACTAAACGCGCAGTATCAACATCGGTCAGTTGTCTAATTCTCCTAACAGCATAAGCTGCAGAACTAAGTTTACCCGCTAACGTAGTAACAAGGGCACCCCATTGAAGCCCGGCATCAAGAGTTATTCCAAGAAATGTTGTTTTATCTGTTAAATCTAGTGGTTCATTATCCATTATTATACGTGTAGGAATTTTTTTAACATTTGGTAAGCAAAATTTAATACATTTCGTTTTCTTAGCATTTAATAACAGATTGTTCGCTGTATTTCGCAGTTTAGTATCGACTTAAAAATCTTATCCATGACTGTCAACACAGCTATAGGTCTGTCTGTGATTTATAATAGACGTTTTTGACCAGTCTTTCGAAATCGGTACCTATTACTTTGGAAATTTACAAACGTGCCTACTTCTCGGTTTCCGGAGTCAAATGAAATATACAAATGAAATTTTTATCGTTTTGGACCCTTAAATGGGTGACTCAGACCATCAATATGAACAACTTTTTCTATGGGACCAATGCTGGCAACTCAAAAAAATTTCGTCATTTCCATACAAAAGAGTTCCGCCGCCCGGCCAGTTTGTATGGGATCGATTTTTTTTTTTATTTCCCTGCATTGTTCCCATAGTAAAAGTTGTTCATTTTGATGGTCTGAGTCACCCCTTTAAGGGTCCAAAACGATAAAAATTTCATTTGTATAAAGGAGAAAGAAAGGCACCTTTAATACAGATATACAATTCTCTACAAAAAACGACGGAATACCATTTACCAGGAATTAGTTTTCAATCGTAGACTTAAACCATCATCTGAAAAACTTGTACCAGACACCAGTCTCCAACGAACTATATAATTAATAGCGAAATATTAATGTCGTTAAAGTGATTACTTAATGGAAATTAATACGTGTTTCATCATCATCAGGTCTTTTAAGTCTCCACTGCAGGACCATGACTCTCTGTACTGTACTGCCGGAGCCATACTGAGCAGAGCAGACAGAGGATTTGGCCTACACTCTCCTCGCTGGCCAGACGGGTTGGAGAGGTCTCATTGATGTTTATAAGCTCTGTTTAGCTTGTATTTCCTAAGTCGCCTCTTAAGACCTCCATGGGAAGACTAGGTTGGTCCTATTCTACCCTGCCGGAAACCACACGGCTATACGTGTTTACTTTACATTTATTGAAAAATATATTAATGGGAACAAATATATTATCCTGCATCTTATAACTCGTAACCCATCGCTGCACAGTAAATGAGCTCAACAAAAGTATTAGTATTATAACTGCTATAGACGTTTACGACGATTCTAAAAATCTCAAGTGTTGTATTATAGCTAACTTATCTATCTTGGAACTGAGAGTTGAATCCAATAAATCTGCGAACCAAAACCAACATTAGATACTTTTTTAACATGATTGGCAGTCGCTTGATGTGAATTTAAAACAAACGACACATACACCTGTCACATTCAACCAAAAATAATAGATCGAGTTTAATATTCAAGAATGTAGTCTTTTATATATAAAATCATATAAGTACAATCAACATTGCAATTTTATCGTAACAGGCATTAAATATAAAATCAACAGTATGGATGACTTTTCAAGTTTAGAGAAAAACATAGTGCGTGAATTGTCTTGTAGGTTGTGTCTGTGTACGGATGTCGTGAAATTAAAACCCTTGAGTGGAGAAATAAAGCGGAAGATCAAGAAACTCTTTGATATAGTTGTAAGAAATAACCATATTATAATATACGTAACAAAATGCAACACCGCGGTATAAAAATGGTCTTTTCTTTATTATGACACTGATAGAATTTTTGGTTCCAATCTGCAGACTAGGTATCTTAGTTCGTACTAAGCTAGTCGCCAGCCCTATACCTTCCTATTACTTGAGTAGCTAATTTTAGAATTTCTGCAGAATGCAAAAGTTGCGCTGCGTTTTCCTGTACCTACCTAACTATTTTCAGTCGTCACTAAACCCTATCACGTTGCACAGTTCACTAATGTTATACAATTTGATTGATATAATATCCTGGCACTTGTTTTTCTGTACCATCATACCATTCATCATCATCATCTCAGGAACAAGAAACTGCCCCCAAGGATTTCCAATACGACCGGTTGAAAGCGACCAGTATCCAGCGTCTTTCTGCGACATCATTTAGGTCGTCCGTTCACCTGGTCGGTGGTTCATATCATTAGTACGTCAATAAATTAACATTTCATACCTGTATACCTAAGTAACGTAAGTGCAAGAAAAATACAAAACGAAAACATATTTTTAGGTACGCACAGATGACAGTCTACCCAAAGCAATATGCCACGACTGTTTACAACAAGTCGGCGCGATGCACCTCTATGCGACGAAGGTAGAGAAGACGCAAAAGTTTCTTGATTTTCACAAATTGAAATCGCAGGAAGACAAACGGGATCAGCAATCGCCTAAGGAAACTAGACTTACTCCAATGATAACAGCCCTCTCTACACATAACGTACCTGAAACGAATAAATTACCAAAACACAAAGGAGCAATTCTCCCCCCCAAGTCTCCTCCGACGGAATACCAACAAGGCGATACGAAACTAACCAAACTGAAACCTCCAAAGAAGAAAACACAAGCTGATATGAAATTTATGGAAGCCATGCCCTTGGAAGAATTTGCGAAAACTGAAAAAGTCGATAAGTCATTGCTCAATAGTGGCGCCAGCACTAATAAACCGTCCATAATAATCGACAAAAGTGAAGATAGCAAAAAAGATAAAAAGGAATCAGATGTAGTAAGTGACTCTCTAGATCCTGTAGTTTTGATAGAAGGAAAACCAGCGAAACAAGGTGCTGCATTAGACAGACAAATAACTTTGTTTTACAAAATGGAATGTTGCATATGCCACGAGAAGGGATTCCACTTTAGATCTCTGATGAAGCACTACAAAGACAGACACGGAGTGCCCGGCTACGTGACGTGTTGTGACAAGAAGTTCCATTACTTTTACCCTAAGAAGATAATTGAGCACATGGCATTTCATTTGCAACCTAACATCTTTAAGTAAGTAATGATATTGTACCTACTCGGTTATTGCGAGCACAAGTAGGCACAGTTCAATGAGCTTACACGTATTATTGTCCTTGCAACGCCTTCTTAGTTACTGCGCAAGGACCCGAAGAGGATCATTATCAATAGCCATCTCCATCGGTTTTTATAACTCAAACATCTTTAAATACTTACTTCATCTTCCCCGGGATAGTTGGACGACCAAACAGAGGACGTCCGAATGGACACGCTCTTTTGGGAGAACGATTTCTTCCATACTCTTTACATGGCCGAGCCAGCGAAGACAAGCTTTATTGCTTCTTCACAGTCACATTAATTCAACCGCTAGGTCTTCATGTTCCTGATTCTTGCACACTATCGAGCTTTCATCATTGTTGGCTAGTTCTTCCAAGTATTTAACATCATCTCCATCGCTTTCTAAATGATCAGTATGAGAAGATTATTCATACTCTTTATAGAGTTGCCAAAGGGTAACCTTTGTGTACGGAACTCTAAAACGGGTATGAATACAAAGAGACCATATTAGGTACTTAACAAGCTTCCCCTGTCACAGACTGGATACAGCACAGACGGACGGACAGTAGATATATTGAACCGTAGAAGCACAATAGATATGATATACTTGTTTTTTTTACAGATTGTGTACTTATATAATATATATCTATTGTCGCTATAAAACAAACAATAAAAATAAGATAAAGTAAAAAATTAAGGCGGAGGGGCGAACAAAAACATCTTTTCGTTGAACGTTTCTTTAGTTAAATATTGTATGGTGATACGGAACCATTCGTGTGCGATTCACACTCGCACTTGGCCTATTTACAGGTGTCCCAGTTGTCATCAGAACTTCCAAACGTCGCAAGAGCTGAATGAGCATCAAAGCAACGGTGGTCGCTCAGAGGGCAAGATTATATGTCCTCGGTGTTCGGACCGGTTCCCCACCTACCACGAGCTCGGTTGGCACGTCATCACACACCGCTCCGATAAGTCACAATGCGACTACTGTGGGAAATTGTACGTATAATAAATAAATGTATGTATATGTATAAATCACACAGATTGAGCTAGCCCCAAAGTTAAGTTCGAGACTTGTGTTATGGGATAATAGGTTACTCAACGATATTATCTAATATATAAAATTCTCGTGTCACAGTTTTCGTTGCCATACTCCTCCGAAACTCTTGGAGACTCTCTCGAGGCTTGACCGATTTTGATGAATTTTTTTGTGCTTATCCGTTATCTATGAGAATCGGCCAACATCTAATTATTTATATGGCAAAACAACGTTTGCCGGGTCAGCTAGTATTTTATAACAATCACATACTTAAATATCTATACATCGAAGACCCCGGCCGATCTGAATAAGATCATTTTCCATCCTGACCTGACCGGGGATAGAACCCGGGAATTCCGGTGTGGCAGACTGGCATGATGACCATTAGGCCTCAGTGCTCGTCATATATTTAGGTATAATATACTTAAGGCCCAGAACATTAATGGTAAACTTTTCGGCGACGTCAGCTAGAGTCGTGCATTTCGTATGAAATGAAAGCACGATCGGTAGCGTCGCGACGAGTAAAATGACAGATCGCGACTCGCGACTAGTAAAATAAAAGCTCAAGACTCGGTACCTGTCGTTTCATAAAAAAATGGGCGACAATAGGTTAAAAGATGAAAAGCACGATTACTTTGTGGTGAGTCTACCTGTCAAGACGTTTTTTTATTCAACAAGTATGTAGCGGTAAATCTAAAATGTATATCAAATACTCAGGTCTGCGGTCCCTTGAATCAGTGATATAATTTTAAAGTTCAACATATATGGCCGTTTTTGTCTCGCAACTCAGTTTTTCTACTGTAAAAAGTTGTAAAATCAATGAAATACCAAGTCGGTTAATTCATTCATTCATTTCGAGTAGGTGTCACGGTCAATCGACCATGCACACCCTGGTGTCAGAGTTCTTCGGAACCGCCTCTCGGCCTCTGATGTGGTTTCTTTAACAACTACCAGATGACAGCCGGGACCACCGGCTTAACGTGCCTTCCGAAGCACGGAATCATCTTTATTATCAGACAATGATTCAAGCCTGCAATGACCTAACCAAACTCGAAACAACTAAACAAAGTATGCTTCCGGTGGGAATCGAACCCACGACCCCCGGGTGAACAAGCAAACGCCTTAACCACTGGACCACGGAGGCTGTTAATTCGGTTTATTTATTCAGTCCCTACTTATGGGACCTTTTGTGTAAAGTTATTATGTAATTAGCTATTGTCACAACATCTTATTCTGACTATATCAATATTAAAAATCTTTTATGTTATAAATAAATAGATTGACTTGGCCATCGCATAAAAACAATGCGTCTCACAAGTTATTATATATATTATAATAAATTAGATGGTTTGGTGGTCAGGTTTCTAGGTTTATATACAACAAACTTATGAGACAGGTATGGTAAGGCCGTGCCGCTTTTTTGCTCGACTTGGCGAGGGCACGGCCATGCCCCCAGATTTCGCAAACAGCAAGGCTTTACAGCACAAATAAAGGAAAGCGTCTTAAGACCGTAAAATTTTAATTAGATCCAAAAGATAAACGTTTAGCACCATTATTGCCTTATACCATAAACCTCAATCCAGCCAGCTCGTGCCAGGGGGTGCCATTCTCGACTGCCTGTCCGCTGGTACGAGTAGTAGATATGACTTCGACTACGCGCGCCCGGCTCCCCGAGGTGCTGGTTGCTCATCCTCAATTTATCCGAGTGAGTAGTATCCTATTAGCCTTTTCCTATTCCCAAGTCCAACAAATTCCCATCCATCTACGCATAAAACGCCTTCGATGGGCACCAGTGTTGGAAGTGCATAAAGCCGGAAAAATCTGTGCTCGCCAACCCGCCTGCTAAGCGTGGCGAGTATGGCAATATTTCCTTAATGATAGAAAAAGAAAGACCAGGTCCCCAGTCTCCGGCAGTCCCGCTATTCCTGACTCCAGCAACGGTCATGGTAACGGCGGGGCAGGGGCTGCTAAGAATTCCCGGATAAGACCCGGCTAGCACCCCCGAAGATGACTGGCCCTGGTAATACACAATATTCGCACGATGAGAGTTGACGATAGGTCAAGGAAGTGGATGAGGAAATGTAGTCTACGATGGGACGTGTAGGGTTGTCTGAAGTCAGAAGAGAGGGCACAACTCTTAAGTTTGGTAATCACCGGGAGGGTGACTAAAAAAAGTCCCTGCTTGGTATCGGGTTTCTCATCCACAGGTTCCTCGTAAACAACGTTGTAACCATCGCAAGTATTTCCAGCAGAGTATCTCTTAATACTCGTTAAACGTTATACAGGTAGATATACATGCCGACCTGGGAATACTCAGATGAAGAGGTGGAAGTGGAGTATTAGGACATCAGTAAAACCTATTTTACGATGGTTATGGGGGACTTTGGATATGGGTTTCGAAATGATAGGGGGGGCCTTAACTTTCGATATAACATTACTGAGAGATAACTTTTTGGAGAAAGATGGACTCTGTGCGACGAACTCTTTCTTCAAAAAGCCGCCACAATGGAAATGGACCTGGATAGGTTCAACTAGGAAGGGCCATGCCCCAGTGAAACGGGGGATACATTTCATCATGTCGACTAGGACAGAGATATTCAATGATGTCTCCGTGATCAGTGAGATAAAAATCGGTAGCGATCACCGAATGACGAGAGGCATCTTGAATATCGATCTTAGACGAGAGAGGAGTCGACTGATGAAGTCTACGTTCCGACCATCTCGCGTCCCTATCCAGAACCACGAAATCTTCCAGCCTAAACTCTCTACCTAACCGTTTCGAATGCCTAGACAACTGCGTTTATGTGGACGAGTAAAACATTGGGTTTGTAGAAGTTGTCCAGTGGGCGGAATCGATGAATTTTAAGTCCCGCCCTAAACAAAAATCTCCCCTCAGACCCTAGAACTGACGACTGAGCGATGATCCATGATAGTGCAGTCCTCCGAAGATGCTGATGTACATCGGCTGCTCTATTAATAATCCAGAAGTCTCTGCGCCACGACATTCGCTACTTTACTACCGAGCGTATCAAGGAGACGATTGGCAAAACAAAGTCTCCAAGTTGGGCAGAGCCGATTATCTAACCTGAAGACGGAGGACGGCAAAGTGGCGTCGACAAAGGCCGAGGTACTGAGAAAGATCGAGAGGTTTTACGGACAGCTCTACATCTCAGTTGCCAAACCCAACGAGGGCCTGGCTAAAGATCCAAGAGCCAAGTTAACCTGACACTATACCGAAGACATCCTGGACATCAGCCTATACAAGGTTAGGATTGCCCTCCATGCCATTATTTTAAGAACTATGTTCTTGTCGGTGAGTATTTTCCGTCTTTCATGATCCTCTGCTATCTCCTTGACCTCTCTATACGACACGACTTTGGCCTTCTCTTTTACTGCGTCTATGAAAGCCCTCTTCGGCCTTCCCTTTCCTCTCTTGATTTCGATCTTCCCTTCCAAAATTGTTTTGACGAAATCATCCTATCATATAAGATAACCGAATATCTTTCCCCGCCTTATACCTATTGAATACATTAACGTTCTCTTGTCATGGACAATTTGTAGAACTTCTTCATTCGTGTTTCTCTGTCCAGCTTATCTTTTCCATGCGCCTCCAACACCATATCTCAAATGCTTTCAATCGTTCTCTATGCTCCTTATTCATGGTCCAAGCCTCACAACTATAAAGAGCTATACTATACATATATATTTTGAACAATCGGTTTTTTTTTTTAATTTGAACGTGACGTGACATTCTTGAATTAAAAAGGATTGCCCTAACTACAGCTAAAAAACAACAAAGCCCCGTGTGAAGACGAAATCACAGCAGAGCTTCTGAAGGCGTGCGATACGCCATGAAATAATATAAACAAATAAGAATTAAATAATAAAAAGGATTACAAGAAACGTGTTTTGAGCGTTTTTTGAATTCGAATGTTGTAAGGTGGTACGAAACCATTCCTGTGCGACTCGTACTTGTTTTTTTTAAGCCTATTTAGTAAGCAGGCTATTCACCTGGGGCCTAGATCGACTCATGTATGTGTACATGGCCTTAATAGTAAGCAAATTACTAGATGATAACCCTGGTGCATAGGCCAAGGTTGTAAAAACGATCCAATTATGTATCTACAAGATTTTTATGGTATCTTATATTTCAGGTTAAAACATGTTCATCGTAAAAAGACCATAAATCACATGGAAGACGTGATTTTATGTTCACAATGCGTCCGGACTTTGAAAAACATAGAGAAGCAAGAGAAAGAAAGTGTGAGTACCATAGCATTTTTTAAACCAGTTCTTTTCTACATAACAGTTACATCAAGGGAAGGGAGAAAGAGAAAACTGTAGTTTGATAAAATTGGCATCAACCAACAATTATACAAAAATAATAGCAGCTGTATTTCTCCTGCTTATTTGTATGTACAGTCGGGGGTAGGTAAATTTGACCCCCCCCCCCCCCCCTACATTTATAAATCTGTTTTTAGAGGTGTCAGATTTATCTGCCCCCACCGTACCTAAGGAATAACTTTTCTCCAGCAAAATAGAACAAGAAAGAAGGTGCTTTCTTAGTGTGGATTAGAATTATAATTAGGGTTGCCAGTTCGTCAAACCAAAATACCGGACAGACCCGCAAGTTTGGACAGTCATTTGGGTAAAAAATCGGGACAGACCCGCCCAGCCGTATTAGGTATAGTATATATAGGTCTAGGCCTTCATTTTCTGTGACGGGGAGGGTTGCAATTGCAAATCGAGACTCCCAGCTGTATTATATTTTTTTGTGGGCACCCGCCTGTTTTTGCTACTAACTTATATAGTAGGTAATCAATAAGCCTAACAAAAAGCCGGATAGGCCAGACTCGGAATAATTTGGCCGGACACGCAACCAAAAACCCTAAATGTGTCCGGCTTTATCCGGACACCTGGCAACCATATTGTTGAGCCATTTATTTATCAGTGTCATGTATGACGTAAGGCGATTTAAAGGGGGGAGAGAGTACCACCAACTTTATGTTTTCTTACAAGGGGGTGGGATATTAATATATTTGTTTCAGGATATTGACCCTAAATCAATCTACCTACTCCGGGCTTTGGTTATGACGTAAGGCAATTTAAAGGAGGAGGTGAGCGTGTATCCGCCAAGCGACATGTAATATTGCGCTGACAAAGTGCAACCTTATTGTAATACTAATAAGAGCGCGCCGCGGACTATTTGTACGCCACTGTCCGTCGTCTGCGTTGGGCAAAAACCGAGCAATTTACGCTCATGCCGCTTTTAATACTATCAGAACAGATATACAACAAAGAAATTGCACCTTTCTTCATTCATCATCATTATCATGGCCTTTTTAGTCTTCACTGCAGGAGCATGACTCTCTCTGTACTACTAGAGCCATACTTGGCGAGAGCAGCCAGAAGACTTGGCCTACACTCTCCACGCTGGCCAGACGGGTTGGAGAGGTGTCTTCATTCCTTTCATTTGAAATATAGAATTTAAATGCTATATAGAAAGACGCAATTTTCTTTGTTCATTGCAAATGCGCGCCGAGTCGGCGGCGTGTCATATCTTTTATCCTTAATAATTATAATTTATACTTTTTGACGCGATGACGTCGTATAAATAGAAGAACGCTGGCTGCACGCACGAAAAAGTGTCGCGTTCCGTGTGTAAGCGAGAGCGCGGAGCAAGCGATAGGGAGGCACCATCGGCCTAAGTTTTCGGCTTGTGTGTGACGCATCTATCTCTCTTCCACCGTTAGTAAACCGACTTTACAGACAACCAATTATTTTTATTAGCAGTCCATACCCCACAGCTAGACAAAAGCATCCTCTCTTTCCTTCCATTTTTCTCGATTCTTTGTAGTACCTATCCTGAAGTTTATACTTACAGAAAGAAAAAGTAAAGACGAAGACCATTGACGCCATCACTTTGCAGAAGTACCAGAAATTCAAACAAGCCATGGGCATGGAATTATCAGGTGACGAAGAGGCCTCCACGGAATAAGAATGAAAAAAAACGCAACCTAACGTCCGACTAAATGTTAAAAAATATAAGTGTACAATGAGTGAAATAAAACGATTTCTTGCCATGACAGCGTATATTTAAATTGCAACCTTATTACCTAGGACATAAGCTAATTAATTGCCTTAATCTAACCTCCGTTTCTTGACTAGCGAGCCCAAGAGATCAGAGATGGCTGGTAAGTTGTTGGTTTGATCGTTGGCGCCCGTGTTGAGGTTGGCCAGTGGGATGTTCAGCTGATTGGTCGAGGTCTTTTGTTGTCCCTTCATGTTCCGGTGCTGGGGGAAACTAGGCATAAGTTTCGGGTCGCAGGCTGCAACGAAGTGAAAAATACTTTTATTTTTACATAGCATAGTATCACGTATTTTTCCCTTGCGGGGTATAGGTCTTTAAAACCTAAAAGCCATGTTTAGCATGTAGGTGGCGTTAGGTGGTAAACGAAATCAAAATAGTGATGGGTTGCTAGCCGCATCGTCTAATAATATGATTAAGATTTTCACCCGTTCCCTCGATCGGCTTATATACGATCTACGCGGTAAGGGAAGCGGCTGGTACATTCTACACTTTTCCTTTCTCCCAGCATTTGATTCGATTGGGTTAAGGAGTAGAAGAATAAAATAAAGAGCGGCGCTTATCTAGCTGGTCTAACGACCAAATACTCAAAATCGATCTCATCTCGTTCTGTCACTATCTTGACAATTACCTAGAGGAAGACAGACAGCACGAAAATTTGATTCGTGATAACTAAGATTTTTATTGAGAATTCGGGGGCAAGCCCTTTGACATAACGTTGTTACTGTGTGATAACTTTTAAATATGTCCAAATATTGGTAATGTTAGCGAAAAAACTCACGCAAAGGTTGCTCCTTGAAGTACGAGCTCTGCAGACATTCTTCGGCCGTGGCGCGCTTGTTGGGGTCGTACATGAATAGGAAGTTGAGAAGGCGTAAGCCCGCGGCCGACAGCCAGGGGAATCGCTGCTTCAAGTTGTTGTACGGCTGCTGCTTCAGGGTGAAGTTCTGCAGCGCCGGTAAGGAACTGAACTCTGGCCATATAGCATCTGATGGGGTACCTGTGGGAGGTTTTAGTTATTAGAAACCTTCCGACGCGAATGGCCAAAAATGCAAAAAGCCAATATTGCCTACTTTCCAATATTGTCTTGGAAAGCACTTTATAATTTGGATTCCTTTATAATAAAAGCTTGTCACAAAATTATAATTTTTGCAAAAAACTTGTTTTCATTCGCTTACCCGTCTTTTCTTCCCGTCGTCCTTTTATTTGTTGTTAATTTCATACTTAGTCTATCCCTAGAGAATGTGTTCTAATAATAACTCCTGCAATAGTTCTCATTAACTATCACGTACGTTAATGACACTCCACCGATCGCGTTATGCATTCGCTATAACATCCCAAAAAGGACGTTTCTCAAGGCAGTGGCCCTTAGAGAGAAAATGTTAACAAAAATGGCGCGATCACGCGCTATTACGTCTCCGGTCTGTCAAAATGTCTGTTTACGTTGATTTCCTATCTCAAACTATGTTCCAAGTGATGCAAAAAGCCACATACGAGTAGTTCTGTTGCTTCGTTTCTCGTTCGGCAGATAGATTTTCACAATTACAATAGCAGGTATTGTTCAAGGACATTCTTAGCATTTATTGCGGCAGTATCAACGCTCAATACCCTGATATCATAAAATATCTGCAGAGCTTTATACTTACCGAGCAGATCCACAATGTGCTCCAGCTGCTCGATCTTGGTGCGGCCGGGCAGCAGCGGCTTGTTGGCCAGCAGCTCACCGAGGATGCAGCTGGCGGCCCACATGTCGAGCGAGGGCGTCTGTTGCAAGGCTCAACGCTCTCTGATGATAGCATGAAATATCTGGAGTAGGGCTCTGTACTGACCAAGCAGATCCACAATAAGAGCTCCAGCTGCTCGATCTCGGTGCGGCCGGGCAGCAGCGGCTTGTTGGCCAGCAGCTCGCCCAGGATACAGCCAGCGGCCCACATGTCGAGCGCGGGAGTTTGTCGCAAGGCTCAACGCCCTCTAATAGCATGAAATTTCCGGAGTAGAGCTCTGTACTGACCGAGCAGATCCACAATGAGCTCCAGCTGCTCGATCTCGGTGCGGCCGGGCAGCAGCGGCTTGTTGGCCAGCAGCTCGCCCAGGATGCAGCCGGCAGCCCATATATTCAGCGTGGGCGTCTGTCGCAAGGCTCAACGACCTCTGATGATAGCATGAAATATCCGGAGTAGAGCTCTATACTGACCGAGCAGATCCACAATGAGCTCCAGCTGTTCTATCTCGGTGCGGCCGGGCAGCAGCGGCTTATTGGCCAGCAGCTCGCCCAGGATGCAGCCGGCGGCCCACATGTCGAGCGCGGGCGTCTGTCGCGGCGACTGCAGCAGCAGCTCGGGTGCGCGGTACCACAGCGTCACCACGCGCGGCGTGGCACAACGCGCCGCGCCCAGCCAACGCGCCAAACCGAAGTCCGCTGCAATGAGAGATTAATTCATTCATTCAATGAGGGCTATTGTGTGTGAATTTCCCGCTGGAGGCGCTAGTGTAACGTGAGGTATCCGAAATGACATTTAATAGGATTAATAGCTGGGTAACTGATATTTTTACAGTAAACGGGATCTGAATGAGGCAAACAAACGGGCAATCATGGTGGCAAAGCACTGGTCAAAAGTTATTTAAAATTTATATATAGCCATTTTACGACTCGATAGAAGAAGTACACGTGTTGTGCTAGCTAAGACCTAGCTATATAATTTTTTGTCCTTAAAGCCCCTATGTCCCTGACTACAGGACCACATCATCATCATCATACACTAAATTTCATCAAAATGATTGGAGCCATTTCTTAAATTATTTTTGATATTGACATGTTTAAAAGAATTTGTATGAAGTAGCATACAGTTTATATAGAAAAATATAGTATCCTTGAGTTAGTATCCACAACACAATTCACAACTTACTGTGGTGATCGAATCTGTGTGATTTGAACCTATATACAAGTAGATACTTTTTTTTTTATATCAATTTACTGCATTAAAATAACAGATTTATCTAGCCTTTTTCAAATATGATAATAAGAAAGAATACTTACCAATTTTGACACATCCTTTATCTGTGAGCAGTAGATTTGACACTTTCAGGTCTCTATGCACAATAAAATTAGAGTGCAAATATTTGAGTCCCTTTAGCACTTGGAGCATAAGACACTTGACTTGTGACTCTGTGAAGGGTGATGACATGTTGTCCAACAGAGATGCCAAGTCCTGTTCACAGTACTCCATGGACAGGAAAATACTGGGGAGGCAAGTTTTTAATTGTTACTAACTTCATTTCATGAACGAAAACATTGTACATTTCAGGTTTGTGAATTAAAATTTTAAAAAAAATTTAGACATAATAGTGTACATGCATATATTTTTTTTTGTTGTGCTATCTAAGACCTTCCTAAAATAGGCACATCACATTTTTGTGCATGTCCATTACAAAGCCTTGTGCCACTACACATCCAGGATCCTATTGATCAGACAAATGTGACGACATACATGTGGCTTTTGTAAAGGTGATATTAGGGAAGATAGTTTGGCGGCTATAATAAATATAGCTTTTATGGGAATGGCCTCATAATAAAAGTTGCTATAAATATTAAGGGATATCTTGTGATAAGATCAGATTTTTTAAATTCTATTCTGCTTTAAAATGGACTCACCTAAACCAACTTTAACTAAACATAACATACCAATATTAAATTAAAAGTGTGCTTAACAATCTTTTTTAGTTAGACGCTTACATAATCAAAAATATTCTTCAAAACTATACATTGTATTGTATTGTATAAGCCCTTCATCCTGAACTCTTGGATTATGTTGGTTATTTTTATAGTATGTCTCCGAGTTCAGTGTGCCTCTTGGCAAAGGCCTTCTCCAACCGCTTCCACTGCTTTCTGTCACTGGCAACCCTTCTCCAGTTGTCCAACTGGAGAAGGGTTGCCAAAATCTATACATCATCATCATCATCATCAGGTCCTTTTTAGTCTCCACTACAGGAGCACGACCCTCTCTGTACTACTAGGGCCATACTTGGCCAGAGCAGCCAGAGGAAAATCTATACATAATTATAATTAATTATTAATCAAATAATGTTTGCTATTAAGGATAATTTATCAATCAAATAATGTTTTTCAAGAGGGAATTAATTGTTAATGAAAGATCAAAGAATACTTGAAGAAGCCTAATAAACACACTTGACAAAAAGAAACAGAAGTTCAATATTTACTAAAAATTATGTGATTAGAGAACTAACCTTTCCAAAGATCGACCAACTAAGACCTCTTTGAGCTGTACAATGTTCTCATGCATGCAAGACATCAATACTTGAATCTCACGGAGTCCACTCAAGGGCAGCCCATCCTTTTCTACATCCATTCTTACTTTCTTCAGTGCGACTATGTTATTACTTAGTTTGTCTTTGGCTCGGTCTAAAAAGAAAAATACACAATGTATTATGCACATATCAAAACCTTAATCAAACCATGGGCTTAATATGTACTGTAGAAAAAAACTTACAGTAAGAAAAATAAAAACAGCATTCCCAAACATGTGCCAGGCAATTTGTAAGGGAATGGTGTTGCTTTTTTAATGATGACTTTTTAATTTCATGATTGAAATAGTATATGCTATGGTTTGATTTATTATACACTAGCAAGTGCAATGTACGTATAAACCTTCCTCTCGAATCTATTAAAAAAACCGCATCAAAATCCGTTGCAAAGTTTAAAAGATCTAAACATACATAGGAACGGACAGACAGCGGGAAGCAACTTTGTTTTATACTATGTAATGATATGTCTTTACATGTTGTGTAAAAATCACTTACTCATTGACAGCAAGTATAAGTCAAATTATATATTAATCTGCTACGCTTATTTTATGACATGGCGGATGAGGGGTCTGCATGTTGATGATGTGAGCAACATTTTCCCAAATAAATGAACATATTTTGTAAAAATGATACCAATGCTTATGTAAGCATGGAGGTAGGGGAAAGTACTCTTCTTACTTTTGCCATCAACATGGTCTAGAGGAGGGGTTTAAAAATGGCTATATTTCTGCTGACTAATACTTGAACGACCACATAGGATGGTGCATGTATAAGCAAGCAACTTGTATTTAACCACTCAAGGACCAAAAGGGGTCATTTTTCTCTGAATTATGTCAATAAGTTGAATTTTATTTGAGGGCCTCATATCTGGCCACAAGTACTTGAATGAATTACTACATTTAGTGAACAATCTATACTTAATATGGTTCGTCTTGAGTGATGTTTATGATCACTCAAGACAAACCATTTTAACACATCTACATTCAAAAGATGTATCATTTCTCAGAAGATGTTGGTTTGGATTTATGCTGACATTGTAAAAGCCGCTGGCAATAGCTTTTGTCACTATACAATAGAATGAATTTTCACCACATGAACCAAGCTGATAATTAAAACACCGATATGATAATAATAAAAGACATCAATAACTTACATACAATACCATAAGTGCCTTCACCAATGCGGTTTAATTTTTCGAATTCACCCACGAATCTACATCGGCCAAGCTGAAAATACAAAAAGTAGGTCCTGGATCATTTTCATTCAAAGAAACAACCTCTATTCTTATATAGACCATGTTAGCATGGATAGGTTATGTTTACTCACTATGTCTTTCTCGGGTATTTCCATTGTCTTTCCTGTTCTAAATGATATAAGAACACCCTTCCTGCCTGCTGGCCCGGTGGGATCCGCAACATCTTGACTAGAAGGCTTTTCCGAATCTAAAATTTTAAATATTCATTGGTAAAAATAAACAACCGGCATATTATCAACAGTTTACATGCAAATACTTTGATACATACTTTGCGACATCATTAAAATTGCCAATTAGGATTATTATATTAAATATAATACGAAGCTTCAAGACAATTTTCTATGTTTTTAGCAATTACAAATTGCAATGTATTTTACAATCAACAATGTTGATTTATTTATTTGACGTTTGACGTACGTGACGCACATTAGAGCAGTGTTACCAGATTAAAATTGTATTGTACGTGTATACGGTATTTTGAAGCTCCAAATTACCGTGAACATCCGTGCAGATTTGTGTGTGATAGTGATGAATATATATTTTGTGATTTCCCTGATAGTGGTATTAGTGGTGGACAGTGAGGTGGGTGACGCGAAGCGAAGCAGCGGCGTGATGTTGCCATAGCATATAAAGCTGGACTTACTACGGTTTACGAGGGTTTACGTATTTCTTAAAAGCCCATGAAAAGAAGAAAAAAAGTAAAATGTCAAATAAGAAATGTCAACGTCAGCGCAAATATTGGTAATACCGTGTGATACGGTCGTAATATCAGCATATAAAACACTAACATTACCAATAAATCTCAACGTAATTATGGTTGATTTAAATAGTAAGCGATACGCTTGATTAGTCGCTGACTGTACTGTCGATACCTATTGCCTATTATTTATTTAGATTAAGAAAGGAATTGTATATTGTATCTGGAATCTTGTGTACAAACGTTTTTCGAATAAAATTATCAAATAAATAAATATTGTATATTCTAATCATTATGTTGAATAGAAGAATTTACAGAATTTAGTAATTTAAATTTATGATCATAATGAAAAATATCATTACTCTAGCGTCAGTGGGCAAGTTTTGGAGAAAGAGCATGTAAGATATACATAATTCCAAATATTCATTTGATCGACATTTACCATTCTAAACTATAACGTACCTACCTATATTTAATAAGATAAATACTCCGGAGTCTCTCTAGATATACAGAAAACTAACCCAAGATGAGAATTCCCAAACCCTTGAACCCGCGGCTGCAGGGACAAATAATGTAAGTTATATTTAATAAATACAATATATTAATTCTTGGTAAATCATATAAACTTATGTAAATTTATTGAATTCTAAGTAATAAATTATTTGTAAGTAAGAATTGAAAGCCCAAAGTCCTTATTTACATACCTATATCAAAAATACACATTCATATTTCAGTTATATCATTGAAACTTAATGTTATATTTCGTCGATTGCCAATTATAGTTTCGGATTCGGACTTGTCAGAAGCCCATTTTCAAGGCGAGTGTGAGACGTGTGGAGGAGGGTCCCAATCAGTCCCAATCCGAACACATATTTCTGTTATTTGTCAGAACATAGGTACATTATGTACTAAAAAAGTGTCACTCACATGCTATTTTGTTGGGATTGCCGACTATAGATTTTAGTATGTAATGTCTGTATCTCACGTTAGTTTCAATGATACATACCTATACCTATAACTTATACTTACAATGAAATTCACTTTTTATTTTATTTGTTTCCTGTAGCTGTGTTTCTATTTTCCTAATTTTTCTCTCTTTTTTTATATATTAATCAATTAAATTATGGCTACATCTTGCTCTTATCACCTGTTAGCAGGCCAAACTTTTGATCAACATAAGTTTTAATAAATATAGCATATTAGAAAAAAAAAATAGTAAGTAATCTTCATTCACTCAACTCTACCTTGGTGGTAGGTGTCTTCTGTGATGTTTCTAACATTTAATACAACAAAGCTGCAGCACAACTATACAAAAAGCGTGGTTATATGCTATATTTAACAGATATCCTTACCACAACTAACAATTTAAAGCATTTTAGATTATAACATTTATTCAAATGTTTATCCAGGAAGGGGGGGGGGGGGGGGGGGGGGGGTCACAGAGTCGTGATCAAATCACGAAGTTATAATTTAATTTTTATAATCATAGATACAAGTAAAAAGTTGGTATTTTATTAATGTATGTACTTACTGTACTTAAAAATACATGTTTAAATGACAAATTTTTTTTTTCTTGTACCTCTTCTTCCGAAACGCGTTATGAAATGAAATGAAAAATATTTATTGCAACACTTTGGAACTAACTTTGAAAGAGCCTTTGCATGAGATATCTACTTGTGTAGGCTGTAATATTATAATACCTATCTATGCTATGACTCTCCTTTTCAGAAAAAGATTTGGTGTCTATGAAAAAGTGATGCCAGTCCAGACTACTCCCAGTAGGATTGTGCCAGATCACATTGAAAGGCCTTATTATGTAACTGGACAAGAATGTACAGTGCCAAAAGTACCTGAAGTCAAAGATGTCAACCAAATAAGAGGCATGAAGAGGAGTTGCAAGTTAGCCTCCAATATACTAGCACAAGTTCAAAACTTTGTAAAGGTATCTTATTTCTTAAAAAGCAAACTGCAACTTAATGGTACAAAAATTATACACTGGAACCTTCCATTTTTCCTGTATAAAAAGTATCCTACAACACTGTAAACAACATTTCAATTTACATCTACAAATACATTCCATTTGTAGATGTAAATTTCTATTGTTATGTCTATTGTGGCTGGTTCAATGTCCGAAAATTAGTTTAAATCCACCCCTCACATTATCATCATGATCACACACTTTTTGTGTGACATCAACAAACGTACATACATTCCTTACATCATCATCATCATCATCAGGTCCTTTTTAGTCTCCACTACAGGAGCACGACCCTCTCTGTACTACTAGGGCCATACTTGGCCAGAGCAGCCAGAGGACTTGGCCTACACTCCACGCTGGCCAGACGGGTTGGAGAGGTGTCTTAGATGTTTATAAGCTTTGTTTAGCTTGTATTTCCTAAGTCGCCTTCTACGACATCCACGGGAAGACTTGGAGTGGTCCTATTCTACTCTGCCGGATACCACACGGCTAACACTATATTCCTTACATATAGTTTGTATCAACACTTTTTGGAAAATAAATGCCAAAATAAATGAATGGTTTGCCAAGTAGGCATCCATAGATAACGTGAGGTGTTTAAGAGGGGTGTCAATTTTTTTTTATTATCTTCCCAAAAATGCATTTCCAACTAATTTCTTCCCAGAATAATCTTACTCTTACGTGAGATTGACGGGGCATGGAGAGGGTTTTAGTTAAAAATCTCACCTCATCTCACCATGGAGGGAGAGCTTATTCGTAGATGAGAGGGAGTTAAAATGAGTATTGTGAGAAATGAGCTTCAAGTCGGCGTTCTAGCTCTAAACGTTCGCGAGCTTTAAAGGCTTAAGCTTTTAGGGCTCGGGAGCTCAAGTTCTAAAAGCTCACGAGCTTTGAGGGCTTGAGCTCTTAAGGCTCAAGCCTTATAGGCTCAAGAACTTAAAAAGCTCAAGGTTTTAAGCTTGCGAGTCGAAGCTCGAGCCCTTTCAATCAAAGGCTATGAAATGATTTTAAATGTTATTATAATAATAAATAACCCTAGTGGCACGTTCCGGGTTCGCTAGGCTAAGTACCGTAGTTACATAAGAATGTAACTTACGGTACTCAGGTATAATGTAGAATTCTGATGATGACAGATTTTTTGAAATCAGTTGAGTAGAATGTTTTTGAAAATAAACCCCTATTTTCAATGATAACTTATTTTATTTGAATTCTAAGTAATCTCAAAAGTCGAGAAAGACTCGGCTCGCAGCTTGAGCTTTGGACTAGAGTCGAAAGGACAGCTTGAGTCGCGGTTTGAGCTTTAAACAGACAATTCTTTTCTTGACCAGAGCAGACAGAGGTATATCCGGTGGTACAGAGAGGGTCATACTCCTGCAGTGGAGACTAAAAAGACCTGATGATGATGAAATTCTGAAATTATTTTCAGCCAGGTGTCACAACAGATGACATAGACAAGCTTGTGCACACTTTGACTGTAGAAGCTGGTGCATATCCTTCACCATTGAATTACCATGGCTTCCCTAAGAGTGTGTGCACTTCAGTGAACAATGTGGCAGTGCATGGTATCCCAGATCTGAGGCCCTTGCATGATGGAGACATAGTCAACGTGGACATTACAGTAAGTTAGAGAATGGCTTTTTTTTTTTTTGCAAGTTTCTAATTCTAAGTATGATTAAGGAATGTTGGTATCACTTCCATTGAGGGATATATGAGAGAGGATAAAATAATAGAACTAGCGAAGAAAAAGCTGTATACCTAGTTGTTAGTACACAACTTTGTCTCTCTCTCTCTTATATGAGTGTTCACAATGTCGCTTCTAACGCGGCATTAATGCAGTGATATGATTTGGCGAAAGTTTTTACAGCCTGTTGCCTGCCAGAAGCCAAACCTCCTTGGGTATCTTCAGAACCGTAGACAAATGCCTCTTTTTTTCGGCCCATTGTGTCAGCTATAGATATCAGAATATTATTATATAAGTTAGATCGGTTCCCGGCCGAAATAAGTTCGAGTACCGATGTCTCCAGTTAAATATCTTTCAAGGTTTTGCTTGAAAATGCCTTAAACACAATATTATGACACCTACATATGGTAGGCGATGGCATGATGTTTCAGACTTATAACGGAGCTTTCGTTTTGCACATAATCGCTACCCTACTATAAAAACGCGGTCATGTTTTCGAGAAATATAGCCAGTTTTAACATAAAGCGTTCGCATCTGCCATGCCTGCGGGCTCACTCTATACATCTCTGTGGTGTGAGCAGAAGACTCAATTACTATTGGTCTTCTGCTTCGGAGAGTCTTCGCTCTCCTTCCTCTGTGAAAATGAACACTCACGTCGAGAATTTGAACCCGGTGACTCCCGCCTCGTGTAGTCGTGTCGCAATGACCTTAATGTAGGTACCTATTCCAATTAAAACACCACCTAAGTTAGCTTCACCTTGGCGATCGGCGATTAAAGACGCGTGGATATGACCACCGCTCTGGATGGTATATGGTTCAAAAGCTATCCTTAGCAATCTAAAGCCGTGTTTCCTGCCAAGCATAATGGGCACCTTTGAACCGGGTACGATTCGGGGTGGTATTTTTTAACTAATTTAAATGTATCTTGTGAATTTTGTATTATTTCTTGTCAATTAAATATCCTGACCTTCACCTAATTGTGCCTATTTGTAAAAATCATCCAGACCTCTTCCCTTTACATGATAAGGTATTAAAAAAGAGCCATAGTAGGAATCTAACCAAACAATTCGTACCAAACTTCGATCAAATGTAATGGTAGATACACGAGTTGCGCTCGAAAAGTGGCACCGGCAAAACAGCGCACTAATCGAGTTTGGGAGATGTTTTGTCCATAGTTTCAATAAACCGCGCTAGCATTCACACGTCTCGCGATGACGAAGGTTCAGTGCAAAGATGCAAAAACTTCGCATCAAAAGTGAAAAAAACCGGCCAAGTGCGAGTCGGACTCGCGCGCGAAGGGTTTCCGTACCGTTATCTATAATAAAAAAATCAGCCAAGTGCGAGTCAGACTTGCGCACGAAGGGTTCCGTACCGTTATCTAAAAAAACCCTAAAAAAATCATGTCTGCTGTGTGGAAGCCCCCCTTTAATATTCATTTTATTTTTATTTAATTATTTCATTTTAGTGAATATATAACTAATTATTCTGTGAATATTTGAAGCGTCTACCTGTGTCTATCAATATCGAGCAAAAACAAGTAAAAAACTTACGTTTGTTGTATTTACGGTAGTTAATTTTATTCTATTTTTTAGATTTGTTGTTATAGCGGCAACAGAAATACATCATCTGTGAAAATTTCAACTGTCTAACTATCACGGTTCATGAGATACAGCCTGGTGACAGACGGACAGACAGAGAGACAGACAGCGAAGCGATATTAATAGGGTCCCGTTTTTACCCTTTGGGTACGGAAACCTAAAAAGATGGAGTTATACTTTAAGTATGTATCGTTTTTGTCGTTGTTTGTATGTATGCATGATGTTTTCTTCAAAATATTTTTTACAGGTTTTCTTCAAAGGATTCCACGGTGACTGTTCCAAGACTTTCCTAGTAGGAACTGTCGATGACAGAGGATTGGAATTAGTGGGGATTACAGAAGAATGTTTAGATATTGTAAGTTCTTAATTTTTTTACTTCATATGTGTGGGATATATAAAAGAAACTTAGGTATCACACCACTTTGACATGCCTGTGAGGTCCATAATGTCCTTTTCCGAAAATATGTCCCTTTCCCAAAATGTCCCTTTCCCTAAAATGTCCCTTGCTTTAACAGTTTTAGTAACAAACTAATGACCCACTCCGGCTTCGCACGGGTAACTAAGTCGACTTCTAGAAGGTGGCGTATCAATAAAAATATGCACCAGGTTCTTCAAAACAAACGTGAAAATGACGTTTTGAAACCAAGTGACATTTTGGGAAAGGGACATTAAGGACCTCAACGTGGCATACGCCTATTTACGCTTTACCGTTACTGTAACCGTACGCTCTTTTTGTTTTAGGCTATAAGGACATGTGCTCCTAATGTGCAATTCAGTGAGATTGGATCTCAGATATACAGACATGCGAAGAAGTATGGGCTAACTGTACTACCAGCTTTTTTGGGACATGGCATCGGACATTATTTTCATGGCCCGCCAGACATTTATCATATAAGTAAGTGGTACTTCTTTTTAATAAGGCACTAGGCTACTTTCCTAGGTCAAAATAATAATATTAGTTTGCAGTTAGTAAATAAAAATATTGGAGGAGTATTTTATCTTTTGTCAATCGTAAAATAAATGATAATCAGCGTTCAGCGCTACACTGATTAAGTACCTATCTTAGTCATATGTATTCTTATATTTAGTACTTGTGCTTACAATGACCCCAAAGCACAGGTTGTGTAGCCTAGTTTGGGGCCTCTGTTATTTGTATTATGACTGTATTTTATTTAAGTGCTTAATCATAAGGAAATTGTATTTAGTTTATAAAAAAAACGATTTTTAAAATAAGAAAAAAAAAAACGTCGGTCATCATTTACCGATCATCAAACAATATTGCTTATCCGGCTCGAAGGACCAAACAATATTGCCTATGCGGGTCGTGAGGACCAAACAATTATTGGCTATACAACGGTGGACTGGATATTCAAAAAGTAGGTCCTGTAGGCGACAAACTGGGGCAACAATCTTGAAGGTGGTAGTCCAGTAAAACGCGCGCTAATCCGGTAATCTTGATTTTATTGGCTTCCACTTTTCTTCCGAAGTGCTCTTTACTGATCGACGATTACGAATCGATAAATCGGATCAAAGTTCATTAGTGGGGCTCGTGACGTTACAGTTTGCACAAAAATATCATCACCAGGTATTTAGTCTCCACTGCAGGAGCATGACCCTCTAGACTACCGGAGCCATACTTGGCCAGAGCAGACAGAGGATTTGGCCTCACTTGACACTCTCCTCACACATTGATGTTTATATACTTTGCTTTATTGAAAAAAAAAATACGTTTCCAATATTTTTTGATTGTCTAACTGACGGACTAGTTATATTTTGGTGATATGTTATATTAAATTTTGATCTGAAAAACCTGGACCAGTTAGAGTTGTATTCATGTAAATTCATCATAGGTACATGAAGAATTGATGAATTATTGAATATTTTAAATTTAAAAGTCAATATTATTAATTATATATTTATCAGCCTGAGCAACATTTATGCAAAATATCATATTAAAATATGTTCATATATGGAAGACTAGCTGTTACCCGCGGCTTTGCTCGCGTGAATTTCGGTTTTACTGAATCCTATTTTCATTAAACGAGCAAAATGAAAGCCATATCTTTCCTCTATTTATATTTTTCTAATTCTCTCAGTCCAACTAGTAACTTTTATGTAAAGGTTATAGCCACTCGAAGTAGAAATCACTAAAAAGGCAAAGCGCCATCTATTAGAACTCTTAAGAAATTTTAGGAACAACATTCAAATTTATGGCATTTTCTTCCCCTTTGAACCCCCATAGAAGGGAATTAAAAAAAAATCTGAAACACGTGTTTAATTATTCTTGTTAAGATACATTTATGGCAAGTTTCAAGTGAATTTGCCCCCGATTTTTTCCCATTTAGGGATCGAATTGATTAAAAAAAACTCCCTTATCTGGAGTGCGTTACCCCAGCCGACTAAGTGCTCCTTTTACGAATTGATAAATGCAAATAATTAGATCATTACTTCGTGTAAATGTCCCCGAAAGTAAATAATTTGACACCCCGCCGTTTCAGAGAAAATGAGGAAAATAAAATTCGGCTGGCGTAACGTTACCCCAGCCGACTTTTTTTGATCCCGTCGGTTTATCTGGATAAAAAGTATGCACAAAGATAGATTGAATTTGCTCTCAAATGTCCCCGATAAAATTAAATTTGACACCTTTATGGATTTCGAGTTATTTCATTTTCTGCTGCGGTAACGTTTGGCCAATCTCTGTATCTCTGAAACCGTAAGACGCAGAATCATGATTTTTTTTATACGTATACAACGGAATTTGTCACCATTTGACACCTAGTTATCTTAAATATTAATAATATGGTTTGCGAGTAATAAATATTATTATGAAAACCATATTTTCGGTTCTAGTTATTAAACGAGGGAACCCTGAAAATTCAAACTAGTCCTAATAGATGCCTTTTATAGAGACATACAAAACATCAAAACTTTCATCAGCCTAATCCAAAGCATTGGCAAGTTATAATGATATTACTGGTCCAGAAAGCGAGATTCTGGGCTCTCGATTTAAACGAGGAAAATAATACTTTCCTTTTACCTGACTGATTCCATATTTAAACAATAATTAGACACTTTATCGAAAAACATACATACCAATTTTTAGCTTGATATACTTTCGTATATAAGAAATAATAATTAAAAACTAAACCTAGATATTTTTTTCCGATTACCCGACCAAGTTCTGATGTGCATCTGAAAGCGGCTGCGGCATACTACTAGATATACTTCCATATTCGACGGCATTGTATTCTAAATTGGATGGTACAGGCGAGTGGAATTTTTTTTAATAAAAAATATATGCCTTATATAATGGAATTACTTATTTCCTCCATACTTATACTTTATAATGTATTGATTCCTAACGGGATTGACCAAGTCTATTATTTCAAGACCAAAGGCAGCTATAGGTAATATTGAAAATACGAGTATGTAATACTTGCTTTGTTAGATAGAATTAGAAAAAAATACAACTGCACTTGCTCGGAACTGCAATTTCATTGGCTAATGTGCGCGAGCGGGACAGCGCAGCGGTAGTCCCTAGTTTTGCTCGCGCATAATAACAAATCCTAACTAATATTATAAATGCGAAAGTGAGTTTGTTTGTTTGTTACGCTTTCACGCCGTAACTACTGAACCGATCATCATGAAAATTTGCATACAAGTTCTCTGGAGTGCGGAGAAGGACATAGGCTACCTTTTATCTCGGGAAAAAGTACTATTCCCGAGGGATCGACATTGACGTGGGCGGGGCCGCGGGCAAAAGCTAGTATATATATTTTTTTTTATTTTCAAAGAAGGACACAAAAAAGTATTGATACTCTGTACTGTGGTACCGACTACTTTTGATTTCGAACAAATCTTGGTAAGATGTCCCCTACATCTTCGCATAAAGCAATGCAGAATAAAACAAGCAGTACATAATATAGAAAAAGAAATACGGACTTCTAGTTCATTTGTTTAGCTAATAACGACGCGTTTTCCTAGTTGATGAATACACATTTAACTCCCAATTTTTAAAACTGACACTTTTTACGCGAGAGCAGCAAAAATAAATAACACTCAAGATATTTTTTTATTTATCTCTTGATAGTCTTACCTTATAGAATATAACCTTGTTTGCGTTGGTTTTTGATTACCAACTACGGTGACAGTTGGATTGAACTATTATGCAGACGGCAGACCTCTATTTAAGAGGTCTGCCTTAAAATCATTCAAACAAAATGAAACAATATAAAAAGATATTTTATTTACATTATTAGTATGTAGACATTGCCATTTAATTAATAGTTTTGCTGAAAGAGAAAATATGTAAGTCACCCTAAGGTTTCATTCATCATCATCATCATCATCATTTTGAATAGGTGTCACGGTCAATGGACCATGCACACCCTGGTGTCAGAGTTCTTCGGAACCGCCTCTCGGCCTCTGACGTGGTTCCTTTAACGACTACCAGATGGCAGCCGGGACCACCGGCTTAACGTGCCTTCCGAAGCACGGAATCATCTTTATTATCGGACAATCAGGTGATTCACGTCTGCAGTGTCCTACCAAACTGGAAACAACTAAACAAAGTATGCTTCCGGTGGAAATCGAACCCACGACGCCCGGGTCAACAGGCAAACGCCTTAACCACTGGACCACGGAGGCTGTTTCTGCTGTTGACCCTAAGGTTTCATTTATTAAATACGAGTCTTTATAATATTAAAATTGATCCTAACAATTTTTCTACTTGAATATACCCAACCACTTATTATTATTGTGCAGATTTTAGAAGGTATACGTTATGTATCGTACGGCCGCTTTTAGATGCACATTCGAACTTGGCCGGGTAATCGGGAAAAATTATCTAGGTTTAGTTTTTATTTATTATTTCTTATATACGATAGTATATCAAGCTGAAAATTTGTATGTATATTTTTGGTTAAATTGTCTAATTATTGTTTAAATATGGAATCAGCCAAGTGGAAGGAAAGTATTATTTTCCTCGTTTAAATCGAGAGCCCAGAATCTGGCTTTCTGGAACCAGTAATATCATTATAACTTGCCAATGCTATGGATTAGGCTGATGAAAGTTTTGATGTTTTGTATGTCTCTATAAGAGGCATCTATTAGGACTAGTTTGAATTTTCAGGGTTCCCTCGTTTAATAACTAGAACCGAAAATATGGTTTTCAGAATAATATTTATTACTCGCAAACCATATTATTAATATTTAAGATAACTAGGTGTCAAATGGTGACAAATTCCGTTCTATACGTATAAAAAAAATCATGATTCTGCGTCTTACGGTTTCAGAGATACAGAGATTGACCAAACGTTACCGCAGCAGAAAATGAAATATCTCGAAATCCATAAAGGTGTCAAATTTATTTTATCGGGGACATTTGAGAGCAAATTCAATCTATCTTTGTGTATACTTTTTATCCAGATAAACCGACGGAATCAAAAAAAGTCGGCTGGGGTAACGTTACGCCAGCCGAATTTTATTTTCCTCATTATCTCTGAAACGGCGGGGTGTCAAATTATTTACTTTCGGGGACATTTACACGAAGTAATGATCTAATTATTTGCATTTATCAATTCTTAAAAGGAGCACTTAGTCGGCTGGGGTAACGCACTCCTTATCTGAGCACTATATAATAACAAAACTACTGTCCAAATTTCAGGTTTATAGCTATTATGGTTTAGGTTGGGCGTTGATGAATCAGTCACCCATGTTCTTTTATATTATATAGATATAAGGCTGTTTATCTCAAATATTTGTTTTTTTTTTTTTTATCGAGTCATTTATGTAAAATCTTGTATTAGGTAGCATAAACTTTTATGCATAGATCTGAAAAGATCTATGAATGAAAAGTTTATGTTTTTAAGTATTCAATAAAATTATATCATAACCGTACAGTGATGTTTAAAAATGCAAAGAGTCCTTATATTCTGAACTAGCTTCCGCCCGCGTCAACGCAGGTCCCTTGAGAATAGTACTTTTTCCCGGGATAAAAGTTAGCCTATGTCTTTCTCCGTATTCCAGAGAACTTGTATGCAAAATGGAGTACAAGAGTACGGAGAAAGACATAGGCTGCCTTTTATCCCGGGAATAAGAACTGTTCCCGAGGGATCGACACTGACGCGGGCGGAGCCGCAAGCGAAAGCTAGTATTCTCATAATATTGTTACATCAATATACAACAATTAGCGGTGTGGTTTCCGGCAGAGTTGAATAGAACCACTCCAAGTCTTCCCAAGGAGGTCGTAAGAGGAAGGAGGTCGTCTTAGGAAATACAAGCTAAACAAAGCTCATAAACATCAATGAGACCCCTCCAACCCGTCTGGCCAGCAAGAAGAGTGTAGGCCAAATCTTCTGTCTGCTCTGGCAAAGTGTGGCGCCGGTAGTACAGAGAGGGTCATGATCCTGTCGTAGAGACTAAAAAGACCTGATGATGATGATGAATATACAACAATCGTTCAATAACTTTTTGATTTCCTTCACAGTAAATGACTACCCTGGAACCATGAAAGCTGGCATGACCTTCACCGTCGAGCCCGTACTTTCTCATGGCAGCGAAAACACAGTTATACTAGAAGACGGATGGACGGCAGTGACCGAAGACGGCTCCAGAGCTGCGCAAGCAGAACACACGGTTCTCATCACAGAAAACGGTTCAGAAACCCTAACGAAATGATTGTGATATCACTTATTACTCGTATATTGTTGCATTTTGTTGGTAGATATTTTTGAAAATGTTTATTGATGTTAGATCTTTCTTCGTGTAGAAGTTAAGTAGACAATTTTTTAGATGGTTGTTAAATTCGTAAATACTCTAATTAGTGGCTTTTCATGTTGTGTGAATCCACCCCTAGATATGCCCCTGCATATATAACTTAACGCGAGCAAAGCCGCGGGCAAAAGCTAGTTATAATAAATAAAACTTTTTACAAATAACCCTTTATTTGTAAAAAGTTTTATTTATTATAACTAGCTTTTGCCCGCGGCTTTGCTCGCGTTAAGTTTCATACAAATTTTTATCCCCTATTGTATCCCTAAGGGGTAAGTGATCAAAATTCTTTGTTAGCGGATGCCTACGTCATAACATCTACCTGCATGCCAAATTTCACCCCGATCCGTCCAGTGGTTTGGGCTGTTGGTTGATAGATCACTATGTCAGTCAGTTACCTTTGAGTTATATTTATTTAGATATAAACCTCGCAGGAACCGATAGCTATATAACATCCTAAACAGCGTTTTATCTACCACTTTTGATAATTTGTTAGATTTTACTTTTATACAAAAATAAAATTAATTTCCGCCTATGCGCATCGCAAAGAAATATTACGCGCGAGCGTCACGTCGTCCTTTCGTTTACACAGACTTACTAATGTCACGACATTTTTATTTACAAGTTATGTCAGAACTCGTAGAACAAACTTTGTTGTATATGATGATAGCTGTCTTGTCCTGCGAGGTTATTAGTGTTTTACAAATAGCCCTATATAATAAGTACATATTTAAATTAAATATCATTATTATTTATGAAATATAAGATTGTTATATTATATCCAGTGGCCAGTACGCGTGGACCGTATCTACCTAAACTTGAAGTTATACTTCGCAAGAGTGGATAATACCATTACTGAAAATTACACGGCGTTGCTATTACTATCAGCTTCCTTACTGTTTAACCTCTCATATGCGGCAATACCAGACACAATCTCACTATTTTTAAAAGTGTGCCACTCGTCTTCGAGCGATTTTTGTATGGAAAAACCGCTCGTTTACGAACGGCGTCATTTCAAAAATAGCACTCCTGCACTCCTGCATACAAGGGATTAAGTAAATAGGCTCCACGCATTCCTACCTCTGATTATAACTTATCCACTTATATGGACAGCTATGATATGAGCAATAAATACCTTTAAGGACAAAAATAAATAAAACCAAAGACTAGCGTGTGGTGTTTTATTGTTAGCTTGATCCTTAAATTAAAACATGTAACTTGGTACATTGAAAGCACAAGCACAATTATATTATCACTTAGTTGTCAGTCAATAGATAAAACTTTAAAGGCGTAGAAGGAAGGTTTCGATTGAATTTTTACTACCTATGCTTTTCAATTAGAGAGGACGCAACCGTATCACTTTGTACGGGTATAAGGGAAAATATTGCCATAGGTACGCCAACCGTATTGCTTTCGATAAGTATAGGCGGACAATATCGCCAGTTGCTGCAACCCGTTCTATCGACGGAGTATATACACAATATCGCTGGTACGCTACATCGACAGAAGATATATCGGTGGTAAACTGCATCAAAGACTAGGTACCCGAGACCTAATTTCTACGGTCAGTTTTATTATCCATTCTTGGGTCATATGACCCAAGAATTCGCTATAATCGGCTCCTATGATATCATAGGAGCCGATTATAGCGAATGGGACAGCAATATTCACTATTTGATTTTTAAGATGCAGTGTGAGGCAATTAATATTACCTCTCTCAGAATCTTATATGATTTCATCTTTCCTTTTTTCTCCCTTTAGATACTAAATATTGAAGTAGGCATTTGTCTCCCATCTCACTTAATGATAAGTGACGATGAAGACGAGGACCATGATAGATAATAGTCAAAGTCCGCTCTAAGTTGAAACGCATAATTAAAGTGGGTATATTAGGGAAGTAGAAAGGCGTAACCAATGGGACGTCAAGACACCCCCGGAGAATCTTTCAAAACACTGGGTTCTACCACATACACTCGCATTAGATTTGGTCCCAAATAATATCCGCTACGCCCTCATAGTGCTAGTAGGTGGGTAATTATGACTTATTTTTTAATAGAAGAATTATTGACTAGTTCTTAGTATAGTTGCTAGCATACTTCTGATGGCAACTGAATCAGGCCAAATAAGCTACAATGCAACAACACCGAAACGATTGACTAGATTTTAGTTTTGAACACAGAAAAAACCCTGCAAATGTAATTAAAATTATAGTAAATGCCACCATACATACTAAACATCAAGTAACATAGAAAAATACTCCATGGGGTTAAACAAAAATTAGATATATAATATAGAATACACATAAACCGTGTATAATTTTTGTGTAACGTTTATAATTTGTGCTGATTTATGCAATAACCTTATTTCTATTTATTTTAGGAAACAATGTAGAGATAGGAAATATTTTCATAGGTATATCATAGAACTTGATAGAAGTATAAAACCTTAACAAACGTTATTACAATAAATGCATGCCAAGAAACAATTTATTTTTATAATATTACAACGTAATGTGAAATGCTGGATATTAGAAAATTCCTAATTAAATCCGACATCCTTCGACATATGCGGACAAAAAAGTCACTTGAGCACTTGAGCTACCAATAACGGCTCGGATTAGATAGCTTTCAGACTAGTGTCGCTATCTGTTGGTCAGCGCTTTTTTAGTACGTGTGAAAGCAAGTCGAATTTTAAAAGAATTGAACTTTATAATAGTTATATTATAAAGTTCAATTCTTTTAAAATTAGATTACTGCCTGAAACACACATTTCTAAGTCAGGGGCTTCTGTCATGTTCTTTACATATATTTTGTACTAACATGTAAACAGTTCCATGTCAGGCGCGTCCGGGCCGTCTGTTCTGAAGCACGCTCAGACGTACAAAACGTTTGCAAGCAATATTATTCCAGTCGCTGACGGAATGATCCTCAAATCCTTATGTATGGACAGGAGAATATAGCACGTCCTGAAACCCGAATGTGTGTGGACAGGAGAATATAGCTAGTCATAGCACCTGGTAATGTGTGTGTGTGTGTGTGTGTGGACAGGAGAATATAGCAATCCTCAAACTCAGATGTGTGTGGACAGGAGAATATAGCAGGTGCTCAAACCCGGATGTGTGTGGACAGGAGAATATAGCAGGTGCTCAAACCCGGATGTGTAGACAGGAGAATATAGCAGGTGCTCAAACCAGGATGCGTGTGAACAAGAGAATATAGCAGGTCCTCAAACCCGAATGTGTGTGGACAGGAGAATATAGCAGGACCTTAAACCCGGATGTGTGTGGACTGGACAATTATTTATGTTATTATAATAGGCGGTACATAAGTGTACCAACTTGCAGTTTAAGACATGTGACACTTTGAGGGTCATCATAATTAGCGTTTCAATATAGATATTATATAATAAACAGTTAAAAGTCAACAATAACACAAACAAAACAATCAAGTATCAATCAAATTTACATTAAGTTTTTATCTTTTTATTTCTATACTATATCACTTGTGTGATATTAAATTAACAAGAAATCTTATAACTATCAATAGGTATATTTTTTTCTCGTTTTTATTAAGCACATGCTTTTATATATTTGAGTTATTCTTGTATAAACTTGCTAAGGGTGCTAGGGAAGGTTAAAAAGAGTGTATAAAAGTTGATACAAAATTATTAAATAGATTTAACAACATACAAAAGCTACTCCGCGACCGTATCCTCTACAATAATATTACTTAAATATTAATTTATCACTCAAGATAACATACAATACAATTCTTAAAACAAGGGCCACATCAGTCAAAAGGAGAACAAATGTTACCTACAATTAAATATATGTACTCTCATCACAACAAACGACAAAAAATATTGAGGACATTGAAAACATTAAACACTTTACATAAGACGAGGTAGGTCCGAGGATCATTTAAAACCAATTCTTTGTATAATCTATCAGATACGCTTCCGATCAGATACAGAAATGATTGCTCTGGGCCCACACCTCATCCTCATCATTAGGAGTGATGTGATTCTGTGGCTTCAATTCTGCCCGGACCTACCACTTCTATTTTACATAAGACTTATAAAATTGAATTTTAAGCACTAGCCTCGTAATACTTATCCATAGACATTCAACTATCTAGAACTGGCATTAGCTTATTTTTAGAAGGGAAAAGTTAGTACTTATTGATATAATTATAATTTTAATATTAATTACTTATTGTTATTATTGAAAAAGGATTACAGAGAAATTGACTATTGAACATTTCTATGAAGTTACTGGCCGTTAAGTTAAATTTAATTCTTTATTTTGGAACCAACCATTTTAATTTACTCTATTTGTTAATATAATTCCGTAAAACAGCATTAAATTTGTTTGTACCTACATAGAAATGTGCTCAATATATTTAAGTGAAAGTTTGTAGATTTCGTGCAAAATCATTTGTGTACTGTGGTTACATAGAATTCACTGTGCTCCAGAATAGTTGGGGAATTTAGAGACAGTGAGAAGGTGGTAATGTTAAAACAAAATTCCACATAACTAGTTGTTATGGTACCATTTACAAAACAAAAGATTTCATTTTTTCAGCATACAAGGAATGACGTTTATAATAAAAAACAAAGATTATTAAAACATAATCAACATAGAAAACATAAACCAGTAGGGTCATGTAATGTAAAAGTAATATTTGACTATCTAACAGGGCCTTCTTTGGACTACTTGTTTATTTTGTAGAACCGTTGAACAAATTCTGTCAAGTTAAACACCTGGCCAGGGCCAGTTCCCAAGTCCATATTGATGTATTCATCTAGGTTGTGAGTTGAGGCTGAAATTAAGAAAACCAACATATAATGTCTCTCTAGATATATGGTAGTACACATAGTATATGTCTCGACAGACAGAAAGTTGATAAACACAAACTGGGTTCTAAACCTGGGTTTGGGACCAACAGGCACCTATTACTAAGCCTCCATGGTCAATCAGTTTGACTTGATTTTCTTGAACAGTAATTTTCACATTTGTGTATACATATTTATTGCTGCTACAACAATTAATTGCAGATTTTATTTTATTCATGTATTTGGAGAGAAAATGAGGAATTCTCAAAGTCCATACCAGGGTGGCTTGTTTGTTTTTCGTGTGTGTAAGTGACCAACACTGATGTCAGATTTTTCAACATGCCTAAAGGCATCTGACATAGCTTCATGACTGACATCAATGTTGACAGCCTGGAACAACAGCTTAACATGCGTTTCGAAGCATAGAGGAGCTCGAAATATTTTTATGCCAGTTGTGATCACCCATCCCAGTGGGTACTGCTGCCAGGAAGAGGTGAGGAGCCGATTTATTAATGGTATTTTGGCAACATATTCCTCTATAGATTTTCATACAAAATAGCATTCTGTATTTGCGGATTCCTTTTTTGAACACATCTACTTTGAATATAGAGTTACTATAACCTTAGAATTACAGTGGGAACCAACAACTTACTCGATGTACAAATGGCTGGATATGAAGGAGGTGGTTTGATCCATGATCCATCAGGCCTCTTCATATGACGACGGTCAGAAGCAAAATGCTGTAGGAATTGCTTAGCAGGCACAACACGAAAGAATCTACAACAAAGTTAAAAGTTTATTGTTTTAATTTACAAATCAATATTTAAGGCAGATATTAATCAAGAATTTTAGACGGATATATATTTTTAATTCATTTAAATGCAAGTACTTTGTAGCTTTTGAATACTAATTAATAATTTGAATATAATTAAATGAGCTTGAAAAGGCCTATTATCATCATCAATACTAATAATAAATCTGTCAGGGTTGGTCATAGAGTAAGTTACTTTGATTTCAGAGATAACGTGTTTATCTCTATATGTGATACTGAAACTAAATTGAGGATTTTTAAATTGTTTTTCTGTATGTATGTATGTAATGGTAATAACTTTTAAAAAATTTAATTGAATTTTATGAAATTTGGTAGATATACATTTATACAGGACTCAGGATAGGCTACTTATTTTTCTCTTCTGTCATGATAAGACGTGGCCCCCATACAATCATAACATAAAATGTATGCGAACAAAGTCACGGACACTGCTAGTTCTGAATAACTCTTTAAAAAAATTATAGACTGTTACCATACATCACAACAGAAGATCTAGCATTGACTCAGTAGACTTTTAAAAAAGTGTCTTGGACTCGGAACAATAATTGCTAGTGTTGCATTTAACACCAGTTATTGAACAAATGCTTCAAGAAATAAATTACTTCTATATAAAAATAGAGGGTTACCTGTGGAAATCAGATTTTAAAACTTGGTCCGTACGAAATGTTTCTGTGACATATTTATGGAAGAAAGTGGGAAAAGGCAATTCAGAGTCCAAGTCATAGACAAGGCATGTCTTGCAGTCCCAAGAGTATAGAAATATCACATGATAGTCCTAAAAGGAAAAAAGAGAAATTTAGAACATGAACATACAAGCTAGTGAAATAATTAAGTCATGCCAAGCATTCCTTATCGTAAATAATAACGCTGGCATAGCGTGACACAGTTTAGTACACACCCAAATGACTAGACGGTCTTCCTCACGCCCAGCCCTTTGTTTCCAGAGAGGCACCGTACGGCAAGGATTCGATATGAAAACCACATAGCACCTATCCAGTTCCTCTGGAACCCTTATTGAGGCATCTTGACACAGTTTCCAGACGTTTTCTTCACTGAAAAAGCAAATACCCATAACAAAGCAATAAACATTTGAAGCCTTGTTATCAGTAGTAACGATAAAACAAGAGTTTATAATTATGCTTACCAATAACAAGACACGTGTGAACATTCTTCTCGCTTAGGAAATAAAGGTTTAAATGATTTATCGCTCTTTTTTGTATTTTCATTGCTACTCAAATGAACTTGTGCATTGACCGACATTTTGACAGTATGACATAATTTTTTTTCGCTATTTTCTGTTATTTTCACGTAATTTTCGATTAGTCTATGACTTTGCTAGAATAATAAAAAGTAAAGATAATGTCAGTGGTACCTAGTCTTGCCAGTTTATAAAGTTTATTATATTTTTGTAATAATTATACAAAAATATAAGAAATGTAAAGCCGCGATTACATTACCCAATTTCTCGGGCCCGATCTCAGTTAGGGACCCTAAATCGGGAAGTCTAATCGCAGTTAGTGAGTTAGTGTCCCGATTTAGGGCAATCGTGGCTACCCGATCGCACTAACTCCCTAGAGCGCCTATTAGACTACGCGTTATTCAGCACACGGTATTCAGTCTGTCTTCGAGTCTAATTAGACCGCTCGCTATTACACTAGACTGAAAAACGCGGGCTTGCTCATTCGCACGCAAGACGTCGACGTTGGCGGTTGTAAGGGCACCTGCAATTTCTAAGCCCAAAAAATTTGCCGTAGCAAAAAAACATGTTTCTTTTGTAATTCTTTATTCAAATAATCTTGATGATTATTTCTGTCATAAACATGGCATCTCATGGTACAACTCTAGCATGCAGTCATGCTTAATAATAATTTTCTACCGACTTAGGTTAATATCGATTTGGTTGTATTTATTTTAATTTTTGTTACCTCAGAACTCCGTCATTTTTAAACCAATTTTTAAAACTGTTATTTGTTCTTTTTTTTAAATAGTACCTATGCTTTCAATTTGGTCCCATAAAATTTCTTCATAATCGTTTCACATGAAAGATTATTTTTCTTTACTGCGCGCCATTATTGTAAAGGTAACGCAAACAAGACAAGACACACTTAATATGAATAAAATATACGTGGCACACGCGCACGTCCGCTCCCTGTGGACGCGAGCGCAGACTGAACGGTCTAACGCTTATTACACTACGCGATATTTAGACTCTAAGCCAGTTAGCCTCGCCGAGCCCGATCTTGCGGACTGAATTCAGAGTAATGCGTCTATTACACTACACGGTATTCAGTCAGACTAAGTCTAACTAGCGTAGTGTAATAAGAGTTAGACCGTCTTACTCTGAATTCAGTCCGCAAGATCGGGCTCGGCGAGGCTAACTGACTTAGAGTCTGAATATCGCGTAGTGTAATAAGCGTTAGACCGTTCAGTCTGCGCTCGCGTCCACAGGGAGCGGCCGTGCGTGCTCACGTATATTTTATTCGCATGGTGCATTGTCTTGTTTACTTTCCAACAATGGCGTGCAGTAAAGAAAAAGAAGTGTTATCAAGTGTCCTAGAATTATACCGCGAGATGCCATATTTGTGGCAAAAGAATCATAGAGAATACCTGAATAAGGAATTACGTTTCGAAGGTCTAAAAGTTTTACTGGAAGTTTATAAAAATTTTGATGACAAAGCTACTCTAACGACTTTAAAAAAGAAATTGCTGTTCGCGCCGCGTTGTATGCTAGAGTTGTACCATAAGATGCCATGTTTATGACAAAAATAATCATCAAGATTATTTGAATAAAGAATTACAAAAGAAACATGTTTTTTTTGCAACGGCAAATTTTTTGGGCTTAGAAATTGCAGGTGCCATTACAACTGCCAACGTCGACGTCTTGCGTGCGAATGAGCAAGCGCGCGTTTTTCAGTCTAGTGTAATAGCGAGCGGTCTAATTAGACTCGAAGGCAGACTGAATACCGTGTGCTGAATAACGTGTAGTCTAATAGGCGCTTAAGACGGTCTAACTCTTATTACACTACGCTAGTTAGACTTAGTCTGACTGAATACCGTGTGGTGTAATAGACGCATTAGTGCGTAAATCGGGTGGTGTGATCGCTGTCAGTGAGTAAGGGAGCTCAGTAGCCGCGCGGCGCTTGATGCGAGCGGACGTTCTGTTTACATATTATTATATATTTTTGGAATGTGCCTACACTACAAGGCGTCACATTAAATTTTTCATGACTTTACAGAGCCTATGACCAGCTGACAACTAACGATAACTCAATCGTCAAATTCTGATATTTGTGAGAGACGTTAACGTAGCAACAGATGAACATACATACATACCGGTCAAAATCATAACCCTCCTTTATGCTTCGTATATGAGTAAAAAGACAATTTGAATTTTTCTTACATTACATTATTTTACTTATATTACATTAGCTTTCGCCCGCGGCTCCGCCCGCGTCAATATCGATCCCTCGGGAACAGTACTTTTTTCCGGGATAAAATGTACCCTATGTCCTTCTCCGTACCCCAGATAACATGTATGCAAAATTTCATGATGATCGGTTCAGTAGTTACAACGTGAAAGCGTAACAAACAAACAAACTCACTTTCGCATTTATAATATTAGTTATATTATATTACATACATATAGTGTTTTAGACATCTATAGATAGCCCAGCATGTTGTATTTAAGGTCATGATATGAATTTCCCGTCGCTAAAAATCTGACCGTTACAGCTAATCGTTGTTTAGCACTGACACTTTCTCTAAATAATGTGTCTTGTTTCTGTTATGATGTCACTAAATTTATAAGATAGTCGAATTTTCCAATTTTTCGTACTTGGAAGAGACAGGCAGGAGACATCCTTACAGCTACACGGGCGGCGGCCAACTGAGTTAGGGAGGCGATCTAGTGCAAGTGTAAACGCAAGGGCCTAAATATCGGCAGTTAGTGTCCCGATCCCGACGGATCGGCCCGATAAATTGGGTAATGTAATCGCCGCTTAAAACCTAATCTGCCTAGAATATCTGTCGCCAGCGCAGTTGCGTGATTGCATGCGTTGCGTGCGCCATTCACCCACCGCCCACCAATCACAGCGCACGGGGGTTAGGGTATGTTTTGTAAAAAAGTAGTAGCATAGCCCGTTTACACCAATAGTCGAGCCAGGCCAAAGGGTAAGTTTGAGAATAGCTTAGCTTGAATTTAGATATTCTGCGTACCTACTGGAATCAGTTATTAACCACTGTTTACCGGCTGAAGAGTACTGTCTCGGAAGTGTTAGCATGGATTTCATCAAACTTAACTATGGACCCTGGAGAAGAAGAAAGATTAAGCATTTCCAAGATTTTTTGCTAAGTAGAAGGCAATTGATTGTGTTCCCTCAGAGATGATCTGTCGGCCTATTTACTAACTCAGTGTACAACGTTTTGAAAGTCACTTCAAAATACATTGCGGCTTTCGTATAATTGACTATATTTATTTAATATTTATAAAACGTAATGTATTTTGACATGACTATCAAAACGTTGTCCACTGAGTTATCAAATAGGCCGGCTGGTGGGTACTGAGAATTATAGGGATTCCCGATATCTTATTGATACTATTTGCAACATGTACCTTGATTCCGATTGACGGATCGTAGAAAGACATTAGAATATAAATTGCGAAAGCACGTAATCTAAAATCACATAGCTATCAACCGTTTTAGCACAAACTTAAAAACGTAGGTAGTGAAGATTTTTACACTACACTTGCCATGTATTTGTGTACATGTCACATAGGTACACAACACAATTGACAACTTGCGATAAACCGAAAGTGATGTTTTTTATTTATGCAATCGAAAGAACCTTAAACGTAAATACTTCCAGATTATGTTCAATTTATTTTTACCCAATTTACAGTTTTTTATTAATTTTTGAGAAAAAATTCAACTGTAGGAATTATAAAGCAATTTTCCCACGCTTAATCACATGACAATGTCAATGTCATAGTCAATCTATGAGTTGCCAGGTCGGGAAATATTTTTCCCGAATTTATATATGGAAATTCTACTTGGCACTGCATTTTTGACGCATAACGTCTTATAAATCGATGAACACCGGCAGCATGCACGGAAAATGTCACGGTCCGGACCTCCAGCTCTAGCTGGTCATCCTTCTGCACCGACCGTCTGCTGGTGCTGGGGCCATGTACGTCGTATGTGTGGAGGCTGTATGTGAGCCTTTTCACAGTTGTCTGAATTGAACGTCTCAGAGTTGCTGCCTGGTTAGCGACATTACAGACAACCCCCAATATGGCAAATAGTAGACGTAGGTATTAATTAGTAAAATAAAAAATATTTTTACAACGATAGAAGCTAAGCAGTATCAACAGTCCATGTAGACTTCCAAATTTCGGGAAAAATATTCCCCAACCTGCCAACTCATAAGACTTGGCAGTTGTAGCGTTATAGTTTTTTGACAGATTGACAATGACATTGATTTTGTCATATGATGAAGCATGGGAATAATGCATATAAATCCTACATATGGATTCTTTTTTCAAAAATTCGTAAAAAAATTTAATTTTATATAAAAAATTGTATTTACGTTTAAGGTACTTTGTATAAATAATAACCATCACTTACGGTTTGTAGCAAGTTGTCAATTACAGTAATTGCCATGTGTGAGTGAGCGTATGATTCGTTTTGGAGTGCTATTTTTGAAATTCCGCCGTTCGTAAAAGAGTGATTTTCCATGCAAAAATCGCTTGAATACTTTCAATAATAGAATACTCCTGTTCTGCCGTTAAAAAATAAGAACTCTGAGATTCTGGGGTACTATTTTTGACAGTGTGACTCGTCTTCGAGCGATTTATGTATGGAAAAAATTGCTTATTTACGAACGGCGTCATTTGAAAAACATCACTCCATGAGTGCTATTTTTGAAATGATGTTGTTCGTAAACGAGCGATTTTTCCATACAAAAATCGCTCGAAGACAAGTGTCAGACTTTCAAAAATAGTACTCCTGCTCGATATCGCGTGATTATAATGACATTTTATTGGCGTATTTTATATGTTTATATACTTGCGAGAAACCGGCGATGTTGGTTCTCGTACAAAAAGTGCATTAAAACCCTTCTAATGTGTTTCTGTGTTGTGTTCCGATTCCATGCACTGTCCTTTTTTTGTGCAGTGCGATATTAGACGAAGTGTCGAAACAGCATCAGAAATGCACATAGGCAAAACCGTGCCTGCTTATGTATGCTGACGATATCGCATTGGCGGACGCGGTCAGGAGGAGTCTGGTGCGACGCACGATTATGTGGAAGGAGTCGCTAGAGAACGGCGGCAATTTGAAACTGTAACGAATACAGAATACATGGTTCGCGTCTAAGCGTAAGTTTAAAACCGGCAAGTTATATAGGAAACAAATGTCTGCTGGTAAATGTCCGCCTGCACCCGGCAGAAGAGAAAAGCGTAAGAAGCCTTGATGTTGTTAAGGATGATATGCATGCTAATGGTATCATTATTAACGATACCGCAGACCCTGTAAAGCCGGAGTGGACCCGCGCTCCTAAGCACCACCAGCTTAGGATGCAACGGTGAAAAGGGTCAAATGAGAGAGCGACGGGAATGTTGTGGCCTACACTACAGTCGATCGAGTTCGAGGTTTACTAATTTAATCAAGTTACAAAAGTGTACCTTTTATTGATAGTTCCTGGCAACCCACAGCCGTCCCGTCCGTCCGTCAACTGCGCCGCGACCGCCGCCATCACTGGCAATAGCATCGTTTTGTTTGTGGTTGTGGCCAGCTGGCTGTGGCTTTTTATTGGAAGCCAGCTATTCTCTTTTAGTTGTTTTCAACGTTTCTTTATTATTGGTATAAAGGAGGGCGGTGCGTTATCCTAGGTTTCGACCGGGCTGGCGTATCGTCCGGACTTTTACGCCGATATTGCAACTGATTCAGCTTTGCTGGCTTTTAGAAAATAAGTCACCATGACTCGTAAGTAGAAATCTGTGTACTATTTTTAATCTCAACACACTCGACTTCTTTAATTCAATGCATTATAGTTTTATGATAATCACTGCGTTAACTTTACCACGTAACGCCTCCGAATGTTCTAGAATGATGACAACATCCCTGGTTAGACGCATCATATTTATTATTATAATCGTCCTTTTCCGTTTGCTCCTATGTTGACTGAAATGTTTTGAACATATTACACGTGAAGCGACTAAGTACTATTTCTACATTTCTCTCTAGAAAATCGTGTAATTTTGAGTCTGACCTATATAAATTCTTTGTTTGGTAATGCTTACAGGTGGTAACCAGAGAGACTTGGCCCGAGCCAAAAACCAGAAAAAGCAACAGGAATTGCAAAAAAAGAAGAATGCTAATGAAAAAACAGGACTCTCTCTGCAGGAGAGGAAACATAGGTAAGATATTTACTTTCCTTCTACCTACAATAAGTAAAAATTTTAATTAATTTTTAGGTTATGTATATTGAAAGTGACAATAAACTAAAATAGAATAAAATAAAACTGCTAAGATGGGTCTAACATAATTTTGTTAAGTCAGTCTGATAGACAGTATCTTCAAAATTGAGTGAGATTGAAGAAGACAACTGAATTATATGGCATTTTTACTAGACATGACAAGTGGGATGATGGAATGTGACCACAAGAGGCATATTTTTTTTACTCTGGTTGAGCGGGCATGTTTAGCCATTGATCCTGGCTGTTATCATTGATGGAAGTTGTTAAGCTATTGCAGCTGTTTTAGGTGGCATGAAGAATCTGACACTAGTGTTGGTCAATTGGACGTAGTTTAGCAGAAAGGACTCAGTCCACATTCACCTTGTGTCGAGATACGATTTTTTGAAGTTTAAATGAAATTTACTCATAAATTTTCTAGGTGGACATTTTCAAATTTTTCATGAATATATGTGTAAATTAGGTAGGTATTAAATGTAGTATATATAATTTTAATACACTCTTAAATAATCAAGATATTTAGAAATATATGAGTCTGGATCCTTTCTGAGAAATTGTTTTTTCCTTGGAAGTGTGTTTGATTTTATTCAGCAGTAAAGACCCACGTAGAAATAAATGAAGAAAATATATGTTTTATTCAAATAAACTACTAGTAAATCAATCATATTGGATTTTATTTTGTACAAAGAATGGGATAAATAAAGAAAGATAAACTTAAGTGCCCATTAAAAGCTTAAAACTAGAGGTCATTGAGACATAAAATAAACATAATTAAAAACGTATATTTTTTAATCAAAGTTTACTCATGTATGCTCCATTTTAAAACTTTTAATCATTTTGTGAATGGATTGGTAAATTTAATTTGTAATATATGTATGTTATAAAATTTCTATACATTCTTATTTACTGAAGTTATTTAGTAAAATATAGATTTGGATTCTTTCTGTTAAAATCATTATGTTAGATAGTGTATTTGATATAATTTAGCAGAACAGACCTGTTAGACCGGCGGCCGGTGGCAGGATTTCCTACCTCATAAGATACCTGAATGAGACTAGTATGTAGTGAAAGTAGGTGCTTTGGAGGTGGGGGCCAGGTAGGGTTGCCACTCCCTAACCTGGAAGAACCATAAAAAAAAAGGTGTCAAAAACGTCAATTTTGGCCTAAAATTATCTCATCAGATACTCGAACGGGAGTTTGACGTAGTAAAAGATATCCTTATGGAGAGGTGAACCAGCTAAGGTTGCCTGCGGCAACCCTGGAAGAAGTCCAAGTTCAGCCACCCTGAAGGGGGCGATTTTTCATGGTAATTTATCTCATAAGATACCTCAATGAAACTAATGCCCGATGTTAGTTCTGAGGGTCGGGACTGTGAATAAAATAGGTTGCCTGCGGCAACCCTGGAAGAACCCATGTTCAGGCACGTTTAAGACGTGGAATTTGAAAATTAAAGTAATTAAAAAAACCTCGGAACCATATCCAAAAGCACTGCAGGATTACGATCGTAACATTATTTTTAACCGACTTAAAAAAAATAGGTTTTCAATCCAATGTTCAATATATTCTCTAAAACTTTTAATTGCATTGTAACGAATATTAATTGATGTTTCATATTACATTTGATTTAGTGTAAGTTCCATCAAAATCGGTTCAGTAGTTTTCGAGATATAGGCCAATACGTATAACTGTGCAATTTTTTTAAATCTCATATAGTACATGAATGAAACTAGTGCCCGATGTTAGTTCTGAGGGTCCGAACTGCGAATAAAATAGGTTGCCTGCGGCAACTCTGGAAGAACCCATGTTCAGGCACATTTAAGACGAGGAATTTGAAAATTAAAGTAATAAAAAAAATCTCGAAACCATATCCAAAAGCACTGCAGGATTACGATCGTAATATTATTTTTAACCGACTTCAAAAAAAATAGGTTTTTAATCCAATGTTCAGTATATTCTTTAAAACTTTTAATTGCATTGTAACTAATATTAATTGATGTTTTATATTATATTTGATTTAGTGTAAGTTCCATCAAAATCGGTTCAGTAGTTCACGCGATATAGGCTAATATGTATAACGGTGCCATTTTTTTTTATCTCATATTTTACATGAATGAAACTAGTGCCCGATGTTAGCACTGACGATCTTGTATATGAATAAAATAGGTTGCCAATCCGTAACCTGGAACAATCTAAGTTCGGGGATGAACTTGGATTCTTCCGGGTTACGGATTTATACGTGGAATTTGAAAATAATTCATTTAAAAAAGAAGTTGAAACCATATTTAATATATAATAATAGGCGAGATTACGATTGCGATGGTTCTTAATTGACTTCAAAAAAGTGAGGTTTTCTTTTCCATAACCTATTCGTTATGTTAATTATTTAATTATTTATATATAAACATTAAATATTTTTCCCGGTTCGCCCGGGCCACACATCGTATGACTCGTCTACAGTAGTCCAACAGCGTTTCCCTTAGTTGGTTGTCTGCAAATGCTCTCAATGTATTTTCATGTGTAAACTCCATACCCAGTCCCAATCTTCTTCTTTTCGAATCAAAATGGTTATGTTTGCCTTCTATTATACAGTTTTTAGCCGTGTGGTTTTCGAAAGCCGTGTAGTTTCCGGCAGAGTAGAATAGGACCACTCCAAATCTTCCCATGGATGTCGTAAGAGGCGACTTAGGCAATACAAGATAAAAAACAAAACACATAAACATCAATGAGACCTCTCCAACCCGTGGCATGCCCCTTATATGTCCAGTGATATGACTTATGCCATCTGTTTCCCGTTTTAGGCTTCCTTTACGATTGTGAGTGCGAAGTAGTCCTCCTTACCGGGTTTGGGTATTGTTTTTATAACAACTCTTTTCCAGGTTCTGGGGAAATATCCGAGGCGTAAGGATGCGTTATATAGGGCAAGCATAACCTCAGGACAAGCCATAAGTGCATGGGTGCAGATATTAGCTGTGAAGCCATCATGTCCCGGGGCCTCTCTTGGGCTCATTCCATTCAGCACTGTAAGAAGCTCGTACATGCGAAACAGTTACATTGCATCGAGATAAGCGTTTCGGTATCCAGGGCCCGTACAATGTTTTCGGCTTCTTCTCGTATCGCTGCGAGGCTTCTTGAGTCATTCTAAGCAATGACTCAAGAAGCCTCGCCTATGTGTCGGTTGGATAAAAGGTTTCAGCCAGCAGTTCTGCGGACTTTTCTGGACACAAAAGGCCGCTTCCGTCTGGATTTCTCATTAGTCTGTCCTTCTCCACCAGTCCACCCGCTTTCACAATCCTATAAGCCGTTCTCAGATGTTCTCTTTCTTTTAACAGCTTTCATCTCAGCCAGTAGCGGGTTCCACCACTTTATTAATTTACACTTCGTTTTAGGCTTAAGTTTGGGAATCGATGCTTCGCGAGCCCTTGTTACAATCTCCGAGTATCTGGCCACCAGGTCATCATGGCCTTCCCTATCTTTAATACGGCTGATTGAGTACTGGGTTATTTGATCTGCTAGGACTTTTCCTCTAACATTCTTTTCAAATATAGTCCAGTTAGCTTTCGCTGTTTGGTATTTCCTTGTACTAGTATTTTGGGGGGATTGTTGTTGTAATATTAAATTCACATATACCAGTTCCATGGTCATGGCTCTATTATCAGGCAAAGGTAGCAGATCTGCTTCTACTCGCCAGTAGTTAAACTTATTCGCAACGCCGGGTGTGGCGAGAATAATGTCTGAAATACTCTTATATCGTTTATTGCCTCTGTAGGCATAGAAAGTTGATTTATCACGGAGACAAATGCTCCGTATAAGCTAAAAGGTTACACTAAGACGTATTTGTTTATAACTCGAAAACTATGTACTAACCTAGTTTAATGCAACTGGCAACAAGTTAAACCAAAATAATATAAAACAAGTAAAATTAACATAACCAATAGGCTATGGAAAAGATAACCTCACTTTTTTGAAGTCGGTTGAAAAGCATCGCAATCTTAATCTCGCATTGCTTTTGAATATGATTCCAACTTCCTTTTCAAATGATTAATTTTCAAATTCCACGTATAAATCCGTAATCTGGAACAATCCAAGTTCGAGGATGAACTTGTCCTCGAACTTGGATTGTTCCAGATTACGGATTGGCAATTATTCATATCAGGATCGTCAGTGCTAACAACCTGCACTAGTTTCATTCATGTACTATATGAGATAAAAAATGGCACAGTTATACGTATTAGCCTATATCTCGAGAACTAATGAACCAATTTTAATGAATCTTACACTAAATCAAATGTAATGTGAATTCAATTCAATTCATTTATTTCATAACAAAAAACAATTGTGTTGAAATGTTTATCCTAGACTACAGACATATTTATTATAAATATTATGAACATATGTGGGTAATTAAATATAATTTATCCAATACAAAATGAAACATCAATTAATATTAGTTGCAATGCAATTAAAAGTTTTAGAGAATAAATTGAACATTGGATTGAAAACCTATTTTTTTGAAGTGGGTTAAAAATAACATTACGATCGTAATCCTGCAATGCTTTTGGATATGGTTCCGAGATTTTTTTTATTACTTTAATTTTCAAATTCCACTTATTAAATGTGCCTGAACATGAGTGCTTCCAAGGTTATCGCAGGCAACTTACTTTTTTCGCAGTTCGGACTCTCAGAACTAACATCGGGCACTAGTTTCATTCATGTACTAATGAGATTTAAAAAAATGGCACAGTTATACGTATTAGCCTATATCTCGAAAACTTCTGAACCGAATTTGATAGAACTTACACTAAATCAAATGTAATATTAAACATCAGTTAATATTAGTTACAATGCAATTAAAAGTTTTAGAGAATATATTGAACATTGGATTGAAAACCTATTTTTTTGAAGTCGGTTAAAAATAACATTACGATCGTAATCCTTCAGTGCTTTTGGATATGGTTCCGAGATTTTATTTATTACTTTTATTTTCAAATTCCACGTCTTAAATGTGCCTGAACATGGGTTCTTCCAGAGTTGCCGCAGGCAACCTAGTTTATTCGCAGTTCGGATTCTCAGAACTAACATCGGGCACTAGTTACATTAATGTACTATATGAGATTTAAAAAAATTGCACAGTTATACGTATTAGCCTATATCTCGAAAACTACTGAACCTATTTTGATGGAACTGACACTAAATCAAATGTAATATGAAATATCAGTTAATATTAGTTACAATGCAATTAAAAGTTTAAGAGAATATATTGAACATTGGATTGAAAACCTATTTTTTTGAAGTCGGTTAAAAATAATATTACGATCGTAATCCTGCAGTGCTTTTGGATATGGTTCCGAGATTTTTTTTATTACTTTATTTTTCAAATTCCACGTCTTAAACGTGCCTGAACATGGGTTCTTCCAGGGTTGCCGCAGGCAACCTATTTTATTCGCAGTCCCAACCCTCTGAACTAACATCGGGCACTAGTTTCATTGAGGTATCTTATGAGATAAATTACCATGAAAAATCGCCCCCTTCAGGGTGGCTGAACTTGGACTTCTTCCAGGGTTGCCGCAGGCAACCTTAGCTGGTTCACCTCTCCATAAGGATATCTTTCACTACGTCAAACTCCCGTTCGAGTATCTGATGAGATAATTTTTGGCCAAAATTGACGTTTTCGACACCTTTTTTTTTATGGTTCTTCCAGGTTAGGGAGTGGCAACCCTACCTGGCCCCCACCTCCAAAGCACCTACTTTCACTACATACTAGTCTCATTCGGGTATCTTATGAGGTAGGAAGTCCTGCCACCGGCCCCCGGTCTATGTTTATAAAACTTTATCATGATAAGGTTTATCTGAATAAAACTACTAGTTTCATTGTAATATTTTATTTGTACTATATTTTCTCAAAAGTACGTGAACAAAAAAATAAATGGCAACCAAAAACGAACAAAAAAGAACAGTCTTTCTTAAAAACTCTAAACAAAAAAAGAATACAAAAACAGTGAAAACTTAATTAAACTCAAACATTTTCAGTATTATTATATATTAATTTCCTTAAATTGTTTTTTTATAAATTAGAATTTAGACAGTTTGGGTCCTTTTAGCTGAATGTTAACGATAACATTCTATTCATTCAATGTCTACGAAGACATTCTATTTTAAATACAATTTATCAGAAAGGATTTAAACAGCTTGAGTCCTTTCAGCTGCATGTATGGAGCAATATTTTTGTAAAAGTGTTTTCGCAGAAATGACATTTGGTTCATTTCAGTTATTTTTATTGCGGCTGTCTTTCATGTATATTGTATTTATCAGTAAGGCACCAAGAAGATTAGGTCCTTTCAGCTAAAAAGAAAAATAATATGCCTGAACATGTGGTTTGGTACCTAGTACAAAAAAAAAAAAATACTTAGTGTTTTTTTTCACAATTTTTTTTCTGTGGATGAAAGATCTAACATGATAGAGCACTTCGGTGCCACTAACTCATTTTCGACCATTTTGTGGATTGAGTCCTTTCTGCTTAACTACGTCCAATTATGCCCATGAAAAACAAAAACCACAAGAAACAATGCTACATTATTTTTGTGTGAGCCAACTTTGAATTTTGTCTCATATAATTATTCAAGAATTTTTTATCTGATTTCAGAGACGCAGAATTAATGCGGGAGAAACAAAGAAAAAAAGAGGAACAATCATCGGGCCAGAAGCAGGCTGTAAATTAATATTGCACATAAATATCTAATTGACTGCTCCATACTATGAACATTTAACATTAAATGAGCATTTGCTGCAAGAAGCTGAAATTGTTCATGTGATACCTAAGCAATCCTTTAATTTACAAATGTATGTTAAAATCTTGAGTTACATCATAAAGCCTAATTTAATAATAAACAAACCCGATAACAAGCTGTGGTTTTCTTTGTTGCAGATAATGAGTATTAGATAGTTGTGGGTTAGGTAATTTGGTATGATCTGAATAAGTTCGAGAATGATAAGTCTAATAATAGGGTCTTGTCGCAATATGTTAGCATTTACGCAAATCTTAATGTTAATTTGACTGAATAGGTTTGTATGTAAACTACTATTCAAGAACCCATTTTTTGTACAATAAAATTATTAAAGTACAAAAAATATTGACTTTTATTTTTATGCCCTGAAACAATACTGGTTAAGGGGGAAGCTGATAGGATCCTAATAGGACTAAGATTTTAGGTAAACCTCAGAGGTAGACCTACACAGCCTGTTATTATTCTCAAATATGGAATTTCATTTATTCAAAATATATACAATTAAAATTTAAAATAAATAATGCTACACTTACAACTAAAATAAAAATTAATACATATATATTAACAAATAAAATAGTCCGGGTAGCTCGTTGCCTCGCGGTAGCGCGGTAGCTCGGAAGGCTAGTAGCATTGCCATGTTGGATGGCAATGTTCATCTTTTAGCCAAGGTATAGACCAGCCTTCTGGTCACGGGTCACCTCGATCAATTTATGGGCAATAGCGCCGAACAGCTTATGAGCTGATGGCCCCAAACTGCTCAAATAAATAGTTATTTCCAAGACTTGGTACTGTACTTGCGCCGCTTGAGGTCCTCTGCCGCTGTCGCTGCTGAATTGGCCTTAGACCCCACGCCCGGGAGGTGAGACGGCGCCAGTTTGTCAACGCAGGTTGCGTCCCACAAGCGCTCGCCCCAATCTCCAGGGCACAAGGGTCATTACATCTGGTCTCTTGCCATCATCCCGCGCCAGTCCGGTAGGTGCTAAAACCGCCGCCATGTGAATGCTGGCAAAAGCCTGGTGAATATAATATTACCTATTGTCGCGAAGCTCCCAGAACAGAATAGTCTAGAACTTTTCCGAACATCGTCTGTCGCGCTCATACATCTTCCATCCTGCTCACACATATGTATTCTATCCCGCTCATACACATACTCGAATATTCTGGAATGTTTTAGTTATCGGCCGTCGGGACCGGAAGTATATGGAACTTTCTAGAGACCCATAAGTCAGTATATAAGGGAGCGGACGTGGCGATCGTTAATCAGTTGACCGCGAGTGTTCTTAGTGAGCAATACTAATACGAGTGATTTGTGTGCGACTGATAAGTGATAATTTCTACGACCACAGCAACGGACCAGGACTACGAGTGCTTTGCGTTTTGGATATTCGACGTGTTGGAAGACCAGTCAGTGTTGGGATTCCGTAGTGAATAAATTCCCTCTGAAGAGTTTGGTGTTTTACTCAAAATCCTGAACCCTAACCACGTAACATTTGGTGTCAGAAGTGTGGGATTTGGAAATGCCAGTGTTGCTGAGGGACGAAGAAGATAAGGAAGGCGTCAGGACCCGGGCTTAACGTGCAATGGAAGCTACCGCAGCAGCCGCCCAAAACATCGCAGCCGAGCAACTGACGCCCGTAGCCCCAGAGGTCGCAGCCACCCAAGACATGGCAGCCGCCCAGGACATGGCAGCCGCCCAAAACATGGCAGCCGCCCAAGACATGGCAGCCGCCCAAGACAGGGCAGCCGCCCAAAACGTCGCAACCACCGAAGCCGTCACAGCCACCCAAGTTGTCACAGCCACCCAAGAAGTTACGGCCTCCCAAGAGATTGCCGTTGCCCAACAGATGCCAGCCGCCCATCATCAAGCCACGTTCCCTAGCCCCTCTTACCAGGTTCCCACTCAAGCATCTTTTGATTTTCGTAGCTTGATGCAAATGTTGCAGTTCATAAATGAGAACCAGAGTAAACTGCAACGCATCAATGTGGAACTTACTGGAGAAATACAAAATATGCGGGAAGAGCAGAAGTAGGAACAAAAGCGCACGAGGGATGAACAAAAGCGCACGAGGGATGAACAAAAGCGCACGAGGGATGAGCAGCTACGTTTGCAGAATGAACAAAAGGAAGAGCAAAAGCGTATGCAGGAAATGCTGCATCACATGAGTGAGGACCAACAAATGGTATTAGCAGCTGTCGGCAAAGTCAGCAACGTGGTGGACCAGATCCGTAAGGATGTGGATTTGGTAGAGAACCGAGTGACGTATTTGGAGACTTTGGTGGATAATCGCGTGACAGGTCTGGAAACGAATTTCTCCAGACTAGAGAAGAAACTAGCTGAATTGGAAAAGAAGATACATTGTTTGGAGGCAGTAGGCGTTACAGTAACGCCGAACGCTCCCATCACTGCTGTAAATGGACCCAAGATAAAAGTGCCATCTTACGATGGTACCACTTCTTGGGCCGCTTACAAACAGCAATTCCTAACTGTCGCTACTGCAAACGAATGGACTGATGAGCAGAACTTGACAGCCCTCACCATCGCTCTAAAAGGATCGGCTTTATCAGTATTAGAGGCACTGCCTATCACAGGCCGTAAGTTCGGAAACTTAATAGAGGCGCTTGAAGCAAGGTACGGAGAACGCCACCTGGAGCACGTGTTCCGAGCACAACTACGAGATAGAAAGCAGCGCTCAAATGAAGGATTACAACAATGGGCACTAGAGATCGAAAGGCTAGTGCGGAAAGCGTATCCTTCGGAAGACCCTAAGATGGTAGAGAAGAATCTGCTGCAAGCCTTCATAGATGGCATCATGGATCTGGAGGTAAGAGCTGCAGTAAAGCTACACCATCATGGTTCGCTTAAGGAAGCCCTCGTACATGCCCTTGAAGTAGAAGCAGTAAGGCAAGATGAGCGACATAATAAAGGACGAGAAATTAGCGAGGTCGAGGACGTCAGAGCGATAAGAGACACACCCAGGAAAACTAATAAAACTGGACGCATGTGTTACAAATGTGGTGAGAGAGGCCATCTACAACTTAGCTGTCCAGAAAAAGATAGGCTTGTAAATAAACAAGGGGATACTTGTCAAGCAGGTAAATGGCGCAGATTGACACTAGTGAGTGAGCCCCGGTATGAGCAGTGTCCACAACGCTGCAACCGGGACAAGCGCGAGTTCCACGGGAATTCTGAGGGATTGGCTAAGTTTAACGTGAGACCTATTGGCGATTGTGACTCCAGACTCTCTTACAATTGGCGAACTGAGGGGGTCTTTAACAGTTCAACGAGAACCGCTAAGGGAATGAAGGCGAGTGTCTTTGGAGAAGGAGCATTGGTTTGGGTATTCAATCCATTACACCAAAGGAGAAAGTCTACGGAGTCACAAGCAAGATGGGAAGGCCCATTCAAGATAGTAGCCCAATTGAGTGACGTGACATATGTGATTCAACGACGACCAGGTGGATCACTAGAGATGGTACATGTGGATCGCTTAGCGCGTTATCATGGCGGCAAAAGTGACGCTCGGGACGAGCGTCTCTAAGAAGGGGGCAGTGTCGCGAAGCTCCCAGAACAGAATAGTCTAGAACTTTTCCGAACATCGTCTGTCGCGCTCATACATCTTCCATCCTGCTCACACATATGTATTCTATCCCGCTCATACACATACTCGAATATTCTGGAATGTTTTAGTTATCGGCCGTCGGGACCGGAAGTATATGGAACTTTCTAGAGACCCATAAGTCAGTATATAAGGGAGCGGACGTGGCGATCGTTAATCAGTTGACCGCGAGTGTTCTTAGTGAGCAATACTAATACGAGTGATTTGTGTGCGACTGATAAGTGATAATTTCTACGACCACAGCAACGGACCAGGACTACGAGTGCTTTGCGTTTTGGATATTCGACGTGTTGGAAGACCAGTCAGTGTTGGGATTCCGTAGTGAATAAATTCCCTCTGAAGAGTTTGGTGTTTTACTCCAAATCCTGAACCCTAACCACGTAACACTATTAAGGGCAGAGTGTGACGCCCAAGCCGGCCAGCACTTCTGCGGCAAGAGAAACCGTGATGGCCAAGTCCGTCGAAAGCATTGCCATAGGGGCAACGATGTTGAGTCGTGCAAATGGCACCTAAATAGATGTCGCCAAGCGAAAGGACTTATCGTCCAGGAGTGTGCCCAAGTTGGCAGAATGCAGTGCTTGAAGCCAAAAGCTAGTCTCCCATTCAGCGAGAGACTGGCACGCTCTGCAGTATTGCCAGATGACTCAAGCAAATTAATCTGAGCTATCCTGCAAAGCGGCCCATCCCATTGCCTCTGCGAAGAAAGGAAATCAGGTAATTTGGGCATTGTGTTAATATATACCTATTCATTTTTATTTACTTTTCGTGGTAGTATTTGTTAAGTTAATTTAAATTTTATATATACCTGAATAAATGATGTTATAGGTAGTATTTATAAAATAAAACATGTAAAAAAAATCGCGGAAGTTGTCCATGATCAAAGATAATTAGGCTTCTGTACCCAAAGGGTAAAAACGGGACCCTATTAACATGACTCCGCTGTCCATCTGTTCACCAGGCTGTATCTTATGAACCGTGATAGTTGAAATTTTCACAGATGAAGTATTTCTGTTGCCTCTATAACAACAAATACTTACTTAAGTAGGTACTAAAAACAGAGTATAAAATAAATATTCAAGGGGGCTCTCATACAACAAACGTGATTTTTTTGGTCACTTTTGTTCGATATTGATAACGGCAACAGGTAGGCAAAAAAGTTATCACTAAAAATACAACAGCCATGATTCTTTTGCTGTTTTTATTTTAGCCTTTTTATAGATAATGGTATGGTACGGAACCATACGGCACGGCTGGCACCACCCTTCATGCGCGAGTCCGACTCGCACTTAACAGCTCCGTGGCGCAGTGGTGCCCGGGTTCGATCCAGTGTTGCCAGGGCCCTTGAGTCGTAAGTTACGTTTCGTTTCCTGAAATGTTACATTTTTGCAGCAAAAGTTACAATATTGTAATTTTTTTAATTTACCTGTTTTTGGGGTCGGAGTATAACCCTCCACACAGCGCTATCCTATAAAGTGGTCACTAACATATAGGATAACGCTTTGCGGCATTTAATCGGTCGACCATATCGCGCATTTACCGGCGGTGACTTTTGTTTATAATAATAGAGATAGAGAAGATACCACCTAAACCTGTACCAACCTGCCCTGTCCCATTATTATGTCTGTGTCATATTTAAGTTTGTCTTTACCAAAACACAAAAAAAATATTCTAAGATCTAGATCATCACGATGTCTATACCTTACTGGGTAATCATTACTCTGGCTGGAGTGCCGAAATTACGTATTAACAAGACAAGACTATATATATGATATAATAAATTGATAATATGGCGCTTTCTATTTCAGAACCATCTCTGAGTGTGATATGTAGTGAAATACTTTTTAGACGCACCAGTTTTAGGTGCGTTCAAATCGAATGCGTTGAATTGAAATCAAAATCTAGTATTACAAACTCGTTGTTCTCAAAAGTTACGAAAATTGCCTTAAATATAAAAATTACTTACATGTTACGCGAGAAGGTCAAAAGTTACGAAAAATGTAAGAAATGTAACCTTCTGGCAACGCTGGTTCGATCCCCTGTCAGGTCAAGATGGAAAATGATCTTTTTCAGATTGGCCTGGGTCTTGGATGTTTATCTATGTATGTATTTGTTATATATAGTATCTTTGAGTTAGTATCCCATAACACAAGTCTCGAACTTGCTTTGGGGCTAGCTTAATTTGTGTGATTTGTCGTGGATTTGTCCTTATATATTTATTTGGCCTTTGGGTACGGAACCCTAAAAATACTTGGCCGGTATTTTTAGGGTTCCGTACCCAAAGGGTAAAAACAGGATCCTATTAATATCCGCTGTCCGTCTGACACCAGGTTGTATCTTATGAAACGTGCGTGATAGTAGAAATTTTCACAGATGATGTCGTCATGTGGACATTAAGTTATTAGCATAATAAGCACATTTTGATCGACGATATATATGTTACGGTTAGAGTGATTAATAAAAAAATAATTATAATTCTCTATCATTATTAATAATTACCGAATGTAGAGGTAAAAGTGAGAAATTATTCACATTTGTCGGTAATTATTAATAATGTGACCATAGTACCGATAAATGTAATAACTACCGATAAAAATAAACTTAGGGGAGAAAAGGGTAATGGGAGTCAGCGGGCAATCGGGGTCAGGTGCCTCTAAGCAAAACTACACGTTCGATATCTAGGTAAATGACATGTTCAGCTTGCTCTGTACCCGATGCCCATTGTACGAATGACTCGCGCTAGTAGCTCCACGCGTATTTGAGTGACAATTATGTTTCGTTTTCACGCCTCGTCAGTGTAAATTTTCGTCAAAACAACATTAACGGTGAGTATAGACGTTGTAGCTGTACCAAATTAATAACTATGGATAGATTTATCCTTGATATTCAAAATTTAAATTAGCATATTAAATTGCGATTAAATTAACTTTGTGTTATTAAATTTTACAATTAACATGCAGTATAGGTTTTGGGTAATGGGAGCCAAAGGGCCTGCTAGTGATTACCATTACCCGCAAAAAATATTCTTATGTTTTTTCGCTTATAGATGCCGATATTACAAGTCAGAAAAACCAAATACGCTAGCTGATCAACTGGTGATTGCACTGGATGGTATACTGCCGAATGTAATGTCTGCGATTGTTTGACTCTGATTTCCCACATGTCTGATTCCCATTGTACTGAGGTTAGTGCAATGGGAGTCAAACTTGTTTTTTTTTTAAAACGCGGAAATATATCCAAAGTTGATTCCCAAAGTGGTGAAAAGTGATAACAACTAGTAGATAAATAAGTAAAGTCTATTATTAAACAATTTTAATCACGATATTATTTCGAAATAAGCTTATATTTGATTGCTCGCTTAAGTGACTCCCATTACCCCTTTTTCCCCTACACTGGCGAATTTTTTCTCGATTGGGCAACAGAGGTGCGGGCAGGGGTGGCGGGGCGGCGTGCGAGACGTGCAAGAGGCCACGCGAAGATTTGCCTTCTTGGATTCTAAAACTGATGTAATTTTCCAGATCTATACCGAAAAAAAAGTAGAAATTGACACTCATGTTTTATAATGAAAAGTCGCATCCGCCATCTTAGGTTACATAACTGACGTCATTTTCGAGATCTACGCCTCAAAAATCGCCATGGAACGACTCCCTTTGCTGCATTTTTATTAAAAGTCGCGTCTGATATCATCATCAGGTCCTTTTTAGTCTCCACTACAGGAGCACGATCCTCTGTACTACTAGGGCCATACTTGGCCAGAGCAGTCAGAGGACTTGGCCTACACTCTCTACGCTGAACAGACGGGTTGGAGAGGTCTCTTAGATGTTTATAAGCTTTGTTTAGCTTGTATTACCTAAGTCGCCTTCTACGACATCCACGGGAAGACTTGGAGTGGTCCTATTCTACTCTGCCGGAAACCACGCGTCTGACATCTTGGATTCTAAAACTGACATCATTTACGAGATCTACACCCTCTTGAACCTAGAAAATGACACTTATGTTGGTTTATCACTAAAAGTTGCGCCCTCCATCTTGGATTACATAACTGAGGTAATTATCGTGATCTAGACGCCAAAAAACCCAAAAAATGACGCCCTTGCTGATTTTTTATGAAAAGTCACGTCCGCCAACTTGGACTCCAAAAATAACATCAATTTCCATTCCCATGTTGGTAGGGCAAAATAATTTATAACTATGAATCATCCCGAGGCCTTTTTAATACTTTGATCACATGAGGCCTTCTTGATGGTGATGACGAGTCTATAATTCTGCCGTTTTATAATAATAGCAGGTGTCCGATCCTAGGCAATAACCTCGCGCAACTCTAGCCACATTTTAATCCCTAAACCCACAATTTTCTCTTTCATAATTCAATAGTTTCTGCTCCAGCCTAGACCGGTTCAAAGACATATCATACATTGATATTTCCAGCTGGAGTGGTGACTCTTTATCGCTGCCAAGAGGCTGTTCTCTCACTCTTTTAACTTTGTTTATTTAGAGTTCAGATTAAAAGGTGATTTTTGTTGTCAGTTTCTTTAAAACAGGTACAAGACCTACCCTTGTTTGTGTGATCTGAGACAAGCACTGTGTGTCATATCATATTATAAATACCAGCTGGACTAAAAACTTTGTTTTCTTTATTTATTTTATAACTTTTACCAATGAGTGTAGTGAATTATTAATAATAACTACAAAAGTAATTAATTTCAATTGTTTATTCACATTTAACATAACACGAGGTCATAATTAATAATGTTATAAAATTATTAATAATTTTCAATTAATCAAATTTACCGTAACATATATATCACTAGCTTTCGCCCGCGGCTCCGCCCGCGTCAATGTCGGTCCCTCGGGAATAGTACTTTTTCCCGGGATAAAAGGTAGTCTATGTCTTTATCCGTACTCCAGAGAACTTGTATGCAAAATTTCATGATGATCGGTTCAGTAGTTACGGCGTGAAAGCGTAACAAACAAACAAACAAACAAACAAACAAACTCACTTTCGCATTTATAATATTAGTAATAAAAGATAATAATAAAGTAAAGTAATAATAATAATATATTATTTATTTGTCCCACGGCCGCTTTCTTGAAAAAAGGGTCACATTCACTGAACTTCTAATAATAAGAATAATAAATTAATTGTGAATCAATCATAATTTAATTGTGGACATAACATAATTTAAGTGATTAGCATAGAAGCACATTTTAATCGACTTCCTAATAAAAGGAGGTTATCATTTCTTAATAAAAATTTCAAAATGTCAGAGATAAATATTTTTATTTTAACATCAGATATTGGATAGAGAGAAACAGGGAAGTATAAATAGGAGTCGGTGACTCTGCTAGCTCTATTACAATTCAAGCAAATAAATAACTTTAATCAGATATAAATCGTCAAAGACTTACTTTGTTCATTCAAATAAAGCTGTTGCATTGGATAAATACTCATTACAATATAATACTTGTAGGTGTACTAGCAGATGACGTTATTTGGTGTATTACGTTTGGTGCCAACATCGACACAGATTACTTAATAACGTTTGACAGTGCCAAGTAGGCATCGTTTTTATCTGATTATATATTAGTATGTGGCCGTCTTGTTTCAATAGGGTTCTAGACTTCCACATACGCGTACAGATCTCGGTTGAAACATTCCGTGCCAATAAATACATCTATGTGCCGTTTTGATCAAAGAACTTATTGACTACGTAGATCTACGTGGTCAATAAGTCGCGACGCCAGCGCCAAATAACTGAATAGCTACTTTATATTTATATGTACCTACAGCAAGTAGGACTTAAGTATGTTGAATCTCTTTGACAGCAAGCTATGATTCGTATCTGCTGGATGATTCTCATTAAATAACTTAATAAAGGTTAGTCAAAGCGACTCTTATTTTTAAAATTACGTACTTTGAATAGGACTATTAGCTGTAAGATTCAACTATAAGGGACAAAAACAAACAACAAAGAAATCTTTCAAGGAACTTAAAATAATATACTTAGGCAGATTCAATTTCAACTGGCCGCTTGTAAGGCGCATGCGGTCATAACGCCAGGCAACGGACACTAAGCTAAGGCGGCCAACCGATGGTATTCTGAAAGACAGTCCCGGCATAACGGTTAATAACAGAAAAGCGCGACCAGCCGGCCTATTTGCTAACTCAGTGACTAACGTTTTGATCGTGACTTCAAAATACATTGCGGGTTTCCTATGATTGACTATTTTTATCAAAGATTTTCGCCAGAGTACAATAGGACCACTCCAAGTCTTCCCATGGATGTCGTAAGATGCGACTTAGGAAATACAAGCTAAATAAAGCTCATAAACATCAATGAGACCTCTCCAACCCGTCTGGCCAGCGAGGAGAGTGTAGGCCAAATCGTCTGTCTGCTCTGGCCAAGTATGACTCAGGTAGTACAGAGAGGGTCATGCTCCTGCAGTGGAGACTACAAAGACCTGATGATTAAAGATATATAAAACGTAATGTACTTAAAAATTACTATCAAAACGACGTACACCGAGTTAGCAAATAGGCCGGCAGTTGTGCCACCCCACATGTGTAAGTGTTCCTCATTAGGAACACTTACACATGTGGGGACGACGAGACGTTCGTATTGAGGTTGTAGTAGTTGTGTCATTACACAACTACTACAACCTCAATACGAACGTCTCGTCGTCGCCATTACATGAGAAAGAAGAAAATTAGGCAGGCTCTGAAATTTCTTGTCCCGCCATCACGAATATCCCACATCGACTTCGTAAAAGTTGGCCGCCTTTTAACAAGACTGCGTATTACAGGTGTTAAAAAATCAGTGGCTTAATAGCCTGGCGACCTATATCGGCATGTGCTAATCTAAACACATGAGTGTAAAAACTAATCAACAAATAAAATTTTGCAGTTTTCTAAAACAATAAATGTTGTATTAATTTAACTAGCTATGCTAGTCAAGAAACTATTTGTATTTGCATTATTATATAAAAATAAATAATAATGGATACAACGGTAACTCTTTAGATAATACATAAAATAAAATATAATAATTTACTAAGTACCGAATCAGGTATTTAAAACAATTAATATCGCACTTTCGAATATACTTAACACTTTAAATTTGAACCCCCTGGCCGCGAAAGTCGGGTAAATCCGACATACATTTTCTATGAAATATTTTTCGACGTTCGCGGTCAAAGGGTTAATACGGAATGACAAACGACCAATGCAAACTACTATATGCAGTAACAAAACATTCAGACCTAAAAAGAAAATCAGAAGCAAGACTATTTTGAATACCTGCAATAATAAATCAATTTGAATGGTTGAACCTAGAAACGTTGAATACAGAAATATAAATTCCTAAAGTATAAAAATGTAGCCATGGACAACAATTATTTCTATTTTCATTAAAATCATATCAAATACACACATACAATAAAACAAGCCTCACAAACATTATCTCAACTGTATGTTAAATATGGAATACTGTGTATTTGTTGTTAAATATTATAACAAAAAGCCATACATAACAAAGGTACTTGTTACTTAACTCTCATTTGTAAAACAAAGTAGTTATCATTTACAAAGAAATCATACAATGACTTTGCCTTAAAACTATCTTTGTTTTAAATTAAAAGAAAAATATTATTAAGTACTACTAGCAACTGGAATCAATAAGTTATTTAAACTGAACATCATTTATTCACATGACTATTTGTGTTGTTGGCATTTTATGCGTTTCCATTAACCATAACTTTACTTTCAAATTCTTCTCTTTGTTTATTCAGTTCCTTAACTAAGTCTTGAATAAATGGATGTTTGAATTTGCCTTCTGTTGCCGTAAAGAACTCTTGCAACTTTCTTGGCGCCTTCTCACGCTTTTCATACTCAAAGGCCTGTAAGATCATGTCGTACCGGTCTAGGTCTTTGGCAAATTGTGCTTCTGGTGAGGTTTGAAATTCATACTCCTGAAAAAAGATGAAAAAATTATTATTAAAAAAAATATGTAGGAAAAACACAAGGTCTCACAAAGATATTCAAGAAGTGGTATCCACTGTTAATTTTTTCACAAAAGCTGTAATCGTTTTGAATTTTATAGGTTACTTAAATTTAATTCATTAATATTACTGAAGAATAACACTTGTTCTGCAGCACCATGGAAAAATTTTGGGCCCAGAACGAAATCTTGAAAGGTAAATATCATATAATGCTAAAGATAATAATAATGGACACCGATATCTATTCAAACATGCTTGACATACGGAAGCCAAACTTGGGCTTACACCAAAAAAATTAAAACTAAATTAGCAACCTGTCAATGCTCCATGGAAAGAAAAGTCAAATAGAAATGAAGAACTAAGAAGAAGAACCAAAATAACTGATGCTCTACAACATGCTTTGCGTCTAAATTGGAGATGGGCAGGCCACATCACCAGATTAAATGAAATAAGATGGGCACTAGCAACTACAAAATGTACCAAAGGATTACATCATAAAGATTGCAGGAACAGCCTCTGTGGTCCAGTGGTTAAGGCGTTTGCCTGTTGACCCGGGGGTCGTGGGTTCGATTCCCACTGGAAGCATAGTTTGTTTAGTTGTTTCCAGTTCCAGTTACAGATGACTCCGTGCTTCGGAAGGCACGTTAAGCCGGTGGTCCCGGCTGCCATCTGGTAGTCGTTAAAGGAACCACGTCAGAGGCGGTCCCGAAGAACTCTGACACCAGGGTGTGCATGGTCGATTGACAGTGACACCTACTTGAAATGATGATGATGATGCAGGAACAAACTGGATAAACACTGCCAAGGAGAGGCAGATGGAAGAGGAGGCTTCTACCCAATAGGGATCCATTACAGAAACAAAACCTCATTAACAACTCTTTTAAATTATTATTATACATCTAGGAAAATGAAAATTACCTTGTACAGTTCATACATCCTGTCGCCAGCCATGCCGGTGAGCTCTGCAATTTTCTTCATAGCCTCATCTTCCTGCCGGTGTTTTTCCTCAGGCGATACACCACAATGTGGAGTTATATCGCCAACAATACACTCAGCTAGATCATGAACTAGAGCTGAAATTTAAATAAAGGACATATGTTTCAGTTCTACACCTAAAAAAACTTAATTTGGCATTATACAAGACCTACTTTATCACCAGACTAGCTGTTGCCCGCGACTTCGCCCGCGGCAATTTCTGTTATTGTGATTAATTAGTATAGATGAATAATTTTTCCCCGTTTTTAAAACATTTTTTATTGATGCTTCGCTCCTATTGGTCGTAGCGTAAAATGAAATAGAATTTTTTATTCAAATTTGGATATCATGCATCTCTTTCTGAAGGTCATATTATTATTTTTAATATTTGCAAATTCGATAAGCTACTAGCGTTTCGAAACGACCACTGCTGAGCAGAATACGCCGAAAGAAACTCAGTCCAGTATTGGTCCCTACGTGCCTGAAGAGCTACACTTTCACATATTTATAACAAATTCAATTATTTTACATTAAGTAATCACTGATGTATATTGATTAACAATTTATAAAATGTATTACTTCCATGGTGTTTTATCTGTTAAATAGTCATTAATACAATAGTAGGCATTTTTAAGTAATTGATTTTTAACAGTAGTCTTAAACTTACCTAATGACAGAGCCAATATTTCTTCAGGAATTCTATTATAGAAGCGTATACTAAGTACCAAAAATGAATTCATTGTTTTCTGTAATCGCAAAGTTGGTGTCGCTAATTTATTTTTATTTCTCGTATTCCTGTTGTGGATATCACTATTTTTCGCGTAAAGATGAAGATTATTACAAACAAACATAATATTTGCAAATATGTATTGCGCGGGGAATGTCAAAATATTTATATTTTTAAACAATTCTCTAAGAGATTCTCTAGCACCTAGTTTATATATAGATCTGATAGCGCGTTTTTGAAGGACGAATATGGTATTAACTTCTGCTGCGTTACCCCATAGTAATATCCCATACGACATGACACTATGAAAATAGCTGAAGTATACCAAACGCGCAGTATCAACGTCAGTCAACTGTCTTATTCTTCTAACAGCGTAAGCAGCAGAACTAAGTTTACCCGCTAAGAATGTGATATGGGCACCCCATTGAAGTCCCGAGTCAACTGTCATCCCAAGAAATACTGTTTTATGTACCAAATCTATCGTTTCGTTTTCGACTACTATGCGTGTTGGTACTTTTGTAACATTTGGTAAACAAAATTTAATACACTTCGTCTTTTTAGCTTTCAACAGCAAATTGTTTGCTGTAAACCACTCTAACACTTGAGCTAATGTACTATTGACCTCGTCAAAATTGTCTGTTGTCCTATCAACAGGGAAAATAAGAGAAGTATCATCGGCAAATAGTACAGCTTTACATGTGTTAACATAGTATGGCAGATCATTAATATATATAAGAAACAACAAGGGGCCTAGTATAGAGCCCTGGGGTACGCCCATCTTAACAGATGATCCCGAGGATTGTGATGTTTTATAGCCTAAAGCCTTCCTCAATAAATGGACTATCCAACACAAAAAGAATTTTCCAATTTGAGCCAGTAGTTCCTGAGATTAGCGCGTTCAAACAAACAAACTCTTCAGCTTTATAATATTAGTATAGATTTCATGAATCATATAAAACTCTTATGGTTAACATTATCTACTTATGGAGCTTTTGTTAAGGTTGAGTGATCTATTGTCTGATCAAAAAGTCTTCTGTGATTTGATTGGGCCCCGAACATCATAGCCACACCCACTATGGCTGCATTTTGATGTCACTGTTTGCAGTTTGTGCTAATTAAATAAATATAGACAAAACACACAGATTGAGCTAGCCCCAAAGTAAGTTCGAGACTTGTGTTATGGGATACCAACTCAATTATATTATATTTAATAACATAAACATATATAGATACACATCCAAGACCCAGGCCAATCTGAAAAAGATCATTTTCCATCTTGACCTGGCCGGGGATCGAACCCGGGAGCTCTTGTGTCGCAGGCTGGCATATTGACCTCTGCGCCACGGAGCTGCTGTATTGCTTACCAACTCATTCAGTGAATGTTAGCAAGTGGACGACCAGCTCACTGCCTTATCTGAACAAGACCTAAGATGTATGTCTAATCCAGTAATTGAGCTGCAATTATAATAAAATATAACAAAATATTACCTATCTGGAGACATTTGAACCGGTCTAAGTTTGTGGTGTTATTCTGCTCTGTTAACAAGAATGTCATCATTCCCATTCTGTACATGTGTCCAGCAATTGATTCACACTCATTTATATCACAGATCACCCATCCAGTTCGTTTCACATGCTGGAAAAGATGATACACAGAATGTAGCATATGTATGTTGAAATACTACTTTAATCAAGCCTTCATCAATGCAGATGTACCTAATACACTCAGTGACACTCACCTTCAGACGACCAACCAGTTCTAGGAATTCTAAGATCTTCGTATTATCTGCTGCTAAAGCCATGATGAACGACGCGTGGACAGAGTTTGTATTAGGTCGATAATATCACCCTAACAACTAAAAATAATGGCATAATTAGCAATAACGTAAATGAACACAATTTACAAACGATAAGGTAAGAAAGTAATATAAAAAAGAGAATTATTTAAAAGAATATCAAGGCCAACAACAATCATTTCCTGGGTAAATTTTATGGAGATATCAATTGGGTGGGACGCTTTCTCAGTTAAAGTTTTTACTTACCGTTTTTTGGTGCAATGTTAATTTACGAAATCTTAAGTAGTAAATGCACTTCCTAGAATAAATTATACTTTTCTTGTAAAAAACTGAACTGCAAAGGCACATTCACAAGACAGACATGACAATGACACTAAAAGAAAAGAAAGATGACTGACAGGCAGCAAATGCAAATGACAGTATTAATTTTTTGTTCGTTTTCCTTTTTGACAGGTAAATGTATCTAGCCCATACAGCTAAGTCATACAGATGATTCCGGGCTTTGGAAGGCACGTTAAGCCTTTGGTCCCGGTTGCCATCTGGTAGTCGTTAGAGGATCCACTTCAGGTGCTGAGAGGCGGTTTCGAAGAACTCTGACACCAGGGTGTGCATGTGCATGGTCGATCATTGACCGTGTCACATAAACGAAATGATGATGAGCTAAGTCTTATATATTTTCTGTTTCTTTAGTCATCAAACAAAGAACTGGTGTATTCAATGGTTTCTGATGTTTTCGCGATTGTAACACATTTAAATAAAATCACTTTAATACGGTATTAACGCGTATATTACATTATATACTTTACACCTTACGTTTCGAAAACTTTACAGTTTTCATGGTCGCAGGTAGACTAAGTTGAGTTGTCTTTGTGTTATAAGAACGAACTATACAAAACTACCGCCTACAATATATATCTATTGATAACGTTCCGGATGTACGCAGTATTGGCTCACGGTATCTGAAGGTCTTGCAGTCTTGTGATGAGCTTGAGATTTTATTAAATTGATGACAGGATCCCAAGCAGGTGGTAACTGCCAACCATCCTCTCTATTGAAATTAGGATGTTTTTTAATTTCAATAGCCTCACGAAGCATTCTTGGAATGTATCTGTTTCCTTTTGCAAGGACTTGAGGATTATTAAAACGCATGTAGTGGTTGGGTTTGAGTCTGAGGGATCGACATTAACATGAGCGTACCTCAACTTACAGGTATATCGTACAGGGTAGATCCCTATCTATAGGCAGTAAGATAAAGGCCACGTTTAGCGTATTGGCGGGTGTGTAGGTAAAAATATGAAATTATAATAATAGTGGGTAACGAGTGGCTAGCTAAACAGCCTTGATTTCCCCATTCCCTCGATCGGCTCTTGCGTTCACCTCGGGAAGAGAAAGCAGCTGGTTCTTTTTTTTCTCTTAGATGAGCATAGAATTTAGTTCTGTATAAAGTACATCATTCAATATCCTGGTGCGAGAGATCTCAAATAGATCTCTCCCGGGCTCATTGCCGCTGCAGGTGACAAGAGGGCTGGTTCTTTTTTGCGCAGGCTATAGGTGTTGCAACCAGCGTATTTGATTTGGCTCTATGCCGCATTGACAGACCCTTTCGGACGTTACTTTAAAAATATAGTTTTAAGTTTTTAAGTATAATACACATAGAAGTATGAAGTCTCTAGAAGCAGCGTATTACTTGATACGTCATGTTACTGATACCCTTAAAAGTAGCGTATACTATACACTAGGCCTCAGTCCTCTGACGCCTGTCGAGGGGTATGTAACAGAGCGGAATTTAATTTTTAAAATTATAAACAGGCCAATTTCTGAAGTTCTGTCCTTCTAAAATACTAAAATGAATATTATAGTAAACTATCGCGCTGGACTTTTCTCATTTAAGTAATGCAAGTTCATGTTATTTACAATATTATAAACATATTTATCCTCCATTAAAAACATCAAATTCCATTGTCAGTGAAAGGCGGAAAGATGCATAGTGATGCACTTTGTTATTTTTTGCCAAACATCGATAATTTACATGAATACAGATGAGTGTAATAATATAAGTAATAAAGTTAATGCCAATAAATAAATTCACTCTCCACGACTTTCCCGAAAATTTATTATTTTTAGTGTTCCGTTCCCTAAGTGTAAAAACGGAAAGGTAATACTAAGCCTTCGACGTCCATCCGTCCATCCATCTGCCACATGACTGTATCTATTGAACCGAAATAGATAATATTTCAAAAGGACAATGCCGGTTATTGGCGTCTTTTTGTTTTCGCGCGGCCACTAACCATACCTTGTTTTCCCGATAGTCAATAACAAAATGAAGTTATCTATACATATAATAAAACAGTAAAAATATTTTGTCTGTACATTTAGAATTTTTGACTGAAATGGATAGAGGGACACTTAAAAAGAATAATAGAAAGCTAAAAATTTTTTTAGAATTTTTTTGTCTGTCTGTCTGTCTGTCTGTCTGTCTGTATGTATGTTCACGATTATCTCCGAAAATACTGAACCGATTTACTTCAAACTTTCACCAATTGCTTTATTTTAACTCAGATTAACATTTAAAGTTTGTTTCAAAAAAATCGGTTAGTTAAAAAAAAAGTTATCGTCATTTGAATGAATTTAAGCCATGAGTTTGCCTTGCCTGCAAATATATAGCACTTACTTATATATTATAAGTGACATAGGAAAATTACATGCTAAACGTGGCCTTCAGGTCTTATACACCAAGGCTCTGTCTACCCCGTAAGGAAAAAAGACGTGATACTATGTATGTATGTATAGTCTTCTTTTCACGCTTCAACCATTGAATCAATTTGGATGAAAATTGGTATGGGTGTAGTTTGAAACCCGGGGAAGGACATAGGGTATCTTTTATTCCGGGAAATTCTACAGTTCCTGAGGGATGGACACTAACGGCGGCGACGTAGCCGCGGGCAAATCTGACTTATATATCAACGCAACCGAAACTGCTGCGCCTAGAAACTTGAAATTTGGTACAGGGGTTTTTATAATGATGTGAGTGAGCGCTAAGAAAGGAGCGTCTGTTGTCTTTTTACGCTTCAACCATTGAACTTATTTGGATGAAATTTGGTACGGAGGTAGTTTGAGGCCCAGGAAAGGACATAGGGTATGTTTCATTCCGGGAAATTCTCCTGTTCCCGAGGGATCGACACTAACGCGGGCGGAGCCGTGGGCAACAGCTAGTAAAAATATATACGTCTAAACTCAGTCCGAACTGAGTTATAAGGATTAGATATTATATTCATAGGTTTTTGCACTATTTTTCACTAAGTTCATTAAAAGTTGCAATTAAATAATAAATAAAATTATTTTGGACATTTTAATCACTACTATACTTTTTTGAAGCCTTTTTCATCAACGATACAGCAGCAGGCTTTTCTCCGCTACCTCCTTGAGGTTAAGAGTATATAGTAACTGTTTATTGGGGAAGTCTGAAGTAGCTTTGATAGATACTTGATACATTAGGTAGGTCTTTTTGTTCTTTGCTTGGCCGTCGTCTTCACTGTTTCGCTTCACTCTTGAATTATTGGTGCAGCCGATAGCATAGTCACGTCAGCTTTGACGTTCCCCTTGTTGTTGCTGTCATTGTTCACTTCCATATACTAACAGCGCAACTGCCACTTCATTAGTTGCCATTATTAGTAGTTGATCTGCTTCATGAACACCTGTGAGAGCTTTCGTGGCGCCACTCAGCGCTTGGGCAGCATGATGACCCAACAGTAAACCGCGGGGTCACTTCAGCAGATGGCGAACTACCTTATTCAGCAGGCAGACCATACGTTGCACTTGGAACATAATGGGAGTAGGCTTTCGACAATTATCTTGGTTTTGATATGACAAAAGTGTTTTACGTAGATGGTGCCCCCTCTTGCGGTCTGCGCAACTCCATAAGAGATGTACCCCAATACACAGACTTAAGAGAGCCCTACCCTCGTACGTGATTATGGCGTTGTAACAGACTTTTTCAATCTTTTCAACTTACAGTTATCTTGTGCACTATTACTAAGTTTCTATTGAAATAAAAAAAAATATGACAAATAAATTCAGTATAAGTCTCCAAAAATCTTATTTTTGTACAAACTTTACCTGAACTTCGGCCGTTCACAAACTACTCATAAATAGTAAAAGTAAAGAAACTGTTTTTATATAAACCTTGAAAATGTAATGAACATTCTAAATGAAAAACCTTTATTTCACTAACTTGCAAGGCTTACTGAAAAACACGTATTACCTGGAACAAGTTTTTCATTCAATGTTATTACGTTCTCACTTGCTTGTTAATCAAATGGATGAAACAACAAGCTTTTCAACGGGCCGGGAAGGGCCCTCTCAATGTTTTGTTTGCACAATTAGCAATAACCGGCCAGGGGTGTCATACTTAATTGCCAGTCCGGTGATTATACGTATGACATCGGGTACGCGCGCCCGGCCTCCCCGAGCTGCTACTTTCTTATCCCCACTCCTTCCGAGCAAGTAGCATCCCAAATACCTTTTCCCGTTCCCTCAGCCTAATAAATTCCTTTCCTTTCCCAAGCTTAAACTGGTTTCGATGGGCAGCACCACCGGAACCCATTAAGCCAAATAAACTGCGCTCACCAACCCGTTTGCCAAGCGTGGTGAGTATGGCAAAAACCCCCCCATGGTAATAGAAAATATGCCAAGGCCCCCAGTCCCCGGCGGCCCCGCTATTCCTGACTCCGGTAGCGGTCAATAATAAATATATCGAGACTTGGCCATCGCACTATATAATTGAATTTACATGTGTTTTCAGGCGATTGAATTTACACGTGTTTTCAGGCGATGGCCAAGTCTCAATATATTTATATAAAACATTAAAGAATTTTAATATTAATATGCGTCACTATAAGATACTGTTAATTATTACGTAACAACTTAATGCTTCGAGTACGGAGATTCCTGACACAATTGATTTTCAATTGTTATGGACCACGATCGTGGTCTTAGAGACTGGACGTATTAAGACAGAAAGTCGCTTAAGTAGAGACTGAATAAATTAATAACCGACTTGGTATTACATGGATCTCACAACTTTTTACCACAGAACAACTGAGTTGCGAGACTTGGTATTTTTAACAAGTATTGTTTTTGATGGGATCTCATTTCTTTTTGTATTTTGTAGACAGTTCTACTTTTTTCCTTTTCGTTACCTTCTACTTATTGTATATATGTATATCTTCCAGCAACGAATTTTCTTAAAGCCCTCTCTCTGACTTATGAACTATTCTTATTTTTGTAGGTAGCCTTCCGTTTTCTCTTTTCCGGTACTACTTCTTGAGCTTCAGCTACAGTTTTTCTAAGAGCCCACTCCCTGTCTCTATGCGTTTTTCTGGGAGGCTTTGATGTTACAATTTTTGACAAATCTGGACGGTAAATGCTTCTTAGTCTGTTGTAGTCACAAATTGAGGATTCCTGCGCTTTAACACTTCCAAAGTCGACATTAATTAGATGTAAACCGCCCAGACTTGTAACTCTCGAAAGTGCCACGTAAGCTTGACCGGATGTGAATACTGTAGAACCGATATCCATCAGTGCATTATGTAGACTTAGTCCTTGACTTTTATGTATAGTTATAGCATAGGCTATACATATGGGAAACTGTTCGCGATGAACATAAGCTCTATTAATAATTTCAAATTTAGTTTTAACCGGACAAAGTTCGTAAACATGTTCGTTATTAAATGTAATGTATATTTTCTTAATGATTTTTGTATTATCCGGATCAACCTTTACTCTTTGCACTATACCGATAGAACCATTAACTAAACCAAGACTCACGTCAATATTTCGCCTAAGCATGACTTTTGCTCCTATTTTTATTGAAGACTTGGCTGTATGGGCTTAATTTTCTTTGCGGTCTTTTCTAGATTTTTTAGTTTTTCCTTGATTCATATACCAAACACTACTTATATTCCAAATTTGAAGCTTCTAGGTCTGCTAGAAGTGCCTTAGAATTTTGATGATCGGTGAGTCAGTGAGTGACAAAATTAAGAAATTTGACACGTTATAATTCTTAAAAATACTGGTTCAAATTGAATGAAATTTGAAATATACGTGTCTTTACAATGCCTGCATAGTTACTGAAAATTTCAGTCTTCTAGTTTTATCCACAACGAAGTTACAGGGGGTCAAAAATGGTCTGAATTGCTTCGAGAAAAGGATGGTACTGCCGTGACGCTTTTTTGCTCGACTTGGTGGGGGCACGGCCGTGCCCCCAGATAATACTCTACTGAAGAACTATAGACCCTTCACACTCCTGAGCCACGTCTATAAGCTGTTTTCGAGGGTGATCACGAATCGTCTCACGAACAGGCTCGATGCTTTCCAGCCACCCGAACAAGCCGGTTTCCGAAAAGGCTACAGTACCATAGACCACATCCATACGCTGCGGCAGGTTATACAGAAGACCAAAGAGTATAACCGGCCATTATGCTTAGCGTTTGTGGACTATGAGAAAGCCTTTGATTCGGTCGAAACATGGGCCGTGCTTCAGTCCCTCAAGCGATGCCGCATCGACCATCGGTATATCGAAGTGTTGAAGTGCTTATACAGCAACGCCACCATGTCAGTTCGAGTACAGGAGCAGAGCACGAAGGCTATACCATTGCAGCGAGGTGTGAGACAGGGAGACGTCATATCTCCGAAACTGTTCACCGCTGCTCTGGAGGATGCTTTCAAGCTCCTGGAATGGGAAGGACTTGGTATCAACATCAATGGCGAGTATATCACTCACCTTCGATTTGCCGATGACATCGTTGTTATGGCGGAGACGCTGGAGGACTTAAGTACCATGCTCAATGACCTCAATGGAGTTTCCCAACAGGTGGGCCTTACAATGAACATGGACAAGACGAAAATAATGTCGAATGTCCATGTTGTGCCTTCACCGGTATTTGTTGGGAGCTCCGTCCTTGAAGCTGTGGACCATTATGTCTACTTGGGTCAATTGATCCAGGTTGGCAGTTCCAGCTTCGAGAACGAGGTGTTTCGACGAATTCGACTCGGCTGGACAGCGTTCGGGAAGCTCCGCCATGTCTTCTCGTCCAAAATACCTCAGTGCCTGAAGACGAAAGTCTATAATCAATGTGTGTTACCAGTGATGACTTACGGGTCCGAAACGTGGTCCCTTACTATGGGCCTCATAAGAAAGCTCAAGGTCGCTCAAAGAGCTATGGAGAGGGCTATGCTCGGTGTTTCTCTGCGAGATCGAATCAGAAATGAGAAGATCCGTAGAAGAACAAAGGTCACCGACATAGCTCAGCGGATTAGCTCTTTGAAGTGGCAGTGGGCGGGGCACATAGCGCGCAGAACCGATGGCCGATGGGGCAGAAAGGTTCTCGAATGGCGACCACGTACCGGCAAGCGCAGCGTCGGACACCCACCGACCAGATGGTCGGACGACCTGATTAAGGTCGCAGGAAGACGCTGGATGCAGGCCGATTCCAACGGTCGTATTGGAAATCCTTGGGGGAGGCCTATGTCCAGCAGTGGACTTCTTGCGGCTGATATGATGATGATGATGAATTAGCAATAATTCAAAATACGTCTCATTTTGAATCGTATGCAGTTTGGTGGAGAGGGGTACAGAAGGGTTATTGTTATTATATCATAAAATAATTAAAATCTAATTCTATCATGCTGGTCTACGACATAAGCAAAAACCATGTGCTGTACAAAAGCAAAGCGTAAAAGACATTCACGGGAATAAATAATAAAAAAAATAATCTGAAATGTCAAGCAAATGTCTCAGATGAATATCTCGGACTATGTCAAAGGCGATGCGGCTACAACCCATCGCTATTGGATTCCCTTATCTACCTACACGTCCACCAAACAAAGCCAAACGTACCCTTTAGATCATATAGCACTGGTGTTTGTCTACCACGTAATGGTTAAAGAAGTGATTAGTAATTATATACATGTATGCATTTATATATATATAACAATAAAATTCATATAACTATATGATTTCACTGTGCTGGCACTTAAATGAAAATATAATAATTACCAATTTCTAATTCTGATAACTCTATCCAGACTGAGTTTACAGTTATGTATGTCATAATAAGTTTTGTTAATAACGCTATTATCTGCTAGAAAAAAAAGGCGGGGTCGGTGGCCGCGCGAAAAAAATAAAATTGCCACTTCCAATAGTCGAATCGGCGTTGTCCTTTTCACAGAACCCTTCCCATATAAGAAACTTGTTTTTTTTTGTTATTTCTCGATTCTGCAAAGTAGTAATTCATTTATTACTGAGAGTTCAAAACACAGAAAATCCAGAAAAATAGTGTTTTACAAGTAAGAGTTTGCACCTCACAATAGCATAGAAGAGGTTTTATGTGTATTTTTCGATATCGATATTACGCTGTATTGATACATCTCTTATGACAACGGCGTCAAAAGTCAGGTGTGCTATTTTCAAACCTTCGACTTTACTAAATGACAGATTTTTATATGGAAACTTGTACGTCTTTATCGAATCACCCGTTCACAAATAGCACTCCTGAAACCACGCCTCCCTTTCCTCTTCCTCACACCCCCGCTATTGACACACTAGGTTCCCATACAAAAATGGCAAAATGTGACATCTATTCAGAGAGACGAAAATTTTTTTTTTAAATCTATGATAATACATCATTAGTATTAAACATTATATATGTTTTATTTTTTGAATAAGTTACTTAGAATAATAATAATAAAAAACAAGCAAAAAACCGGCCAAGTGCGAGTTGGACTCGCGCACGAAGGGTTCCGTACCGTTATCTATAAAAACAGCATAAAATCATGTCTGTTGTATGGGAGCCTTTAATGTTAATTTTATTTTTATTTAATTATTTATTTTTAAAGTGATTGTATTACGAAATATTCTGTGAATATTTGCAGCATCTACCTGTTGCCGTTATCAATATCCAGCAAAAACGAGCAAAAAAAACCCCTTAAATATCTATTTTATTCTATTTTAGTATTTGTTTTTATAGCGGCAACAGAAATACATCATCTGTCAAAATTCCAACTGTCTAACTATCACGGTTCATGAGATACAGCCTGGTGACAGACGGACAGACAGACAGACAGACAGAAGGACAGCGGAGCGAAATTAAAAGGGTCCCGTTTTTACCCTTTGGGTACGGAACCCTAAAAACGGACTCGCGCGTTCGCGCGTCTAAGTTTAAAATTTAAAATATTATTATTAAATGATATAACTAAAAATATCTGTGCCATAAGATGTTGCTTCGTACCAAAGTTCAAGATCCTGAGTTCACGGGAAGTACGTAAATTTGCGGCATAAACGGCTGTATCTTTTGATTGCGTTCACTTAGGAGTTTGATATTTTACATCTTCAAGGAACAGTAGACCTGACTATTTGATATGATTCAGCTTGATCTCCACGCGCTTCTGAGAAAAAGGGTTTTGACAGATAGACGGACAACAAAGTGATCCTATAAGAGTTCCGTTTTTGCCATTTGAGGTAGGCTAACGGAGGAACCCTAATAAGTAGATAATATTTCATTAATCCACGTAAAGTTATGTCGAACGAAGTTGTCTAAGAAAATATCAAAACGTTTGTACTGACGGATTTTACACCAAGCCTTCCGTAGAAAATGGCTAATTAGCAGAGACGCATTTTTATTAAATCTATGCTAATTGAATTGGTAATGTTTTTGCACAATAACCGTGTTGATAAAAATGTTGTATGGTAATGAGCTAAAATCAGTTTGGCCAACAAAAATAAAATAAATAAAATAACAAGGTAGATAAAAAAAATTGATAAATTGATTGATGATTTTAAGATTGGCCTGGGTCTTGGATGTTTATCTAAATATGTATATTTGTTATAAAATATGGTATCGTTGAGTTAGTATCCCATAACAGAAGTCTCGAACTTACCTTGGGGCTAGCTCAGCCTGTGTGATTTATCCCTATATTTTTATTTATATTTATAGCTTTTAAGTTAACATTGCAAGTAAAATTGAGTATTTTGAATTTATTTATTAGGTGACCCGTGACCAGAAGGCTAGTCTATACCTTGGCCAAAAGATCAGCATTGCCATCCAACGTGGCAATGCTGCCAGCCTTCTGGGCACGCTACCGCGAGGCAACGATTTACCGGGCCTTTTTTATTTGTAAATATATATTAATTTTTATTTATTTTTAGTTGTAGCATTAGTTTAAATATTTTTTATTATAAGTATTTTGAAGGCAATGCATTATTGTACCATAGAGCTGAGCTGATGATGAAGTCGGAAGGCCGACACAGGAGGTCCTAAAAGAAAGATAAACTTGTCTTGGAATTGCTTGGAAAGGACTCTACAGTATGAATTTTATATCAATAAAAGTTTTATACAATAATGATGTTTTTAAACACAGGTATTAGTTTTAATATAAAATGTTACTTATCCGTTGATATAATGCTAAAAGATAAAAGATAAAAATATATTTATTTCTCTCCATTAATCTAAAACAGAAACATAAAATACAGAAGGTTTTTTATTATACGCTTAATACTAAAGATTTATGGAGACTGGAGCCTGAAGAAGGCCAAGCCTGTGTCACAGTTACTCCAGTGCTCCTCACCCGTACACACGGTAGTTTTTAACTAAATATAAATTACAAAAACATATTCCATAATCATAGTTGCTTATCCTCTACATATTTTGCTATTGATGTTAATAAGTAAATAAATATTATATTTTTTTAAAATAATACTAATTAGATATCGTGGGGGTAGTATGTTATGTACATAGATAAAATATGATAAATAAATAATGGCATGTCACAAAGAGTGCAAAAATTTAGATTTTAAGTTTGTCTAGTTAAAGCAGGTCTAGTAAATGGTACAAGGTGTTAACTACATAATTAAAAAAAGGTTGAAAGACAATAACAAGGCTTCTGTTATAAAGTAAAGGTCTTTTTGGCATTCACCTCGATCAAGGCAGAAAAAAATCTGACGTTGAAAATCAACTAATATTTTGGAAACCAAGCCATACAGTATAAATATTAAAAAGAACCTGCATAAAAATATTGTGTGGCTTCTTACAAATTAGTTGATTCTCAACGCCATTGTAAAATGGGTTAAATCAAATACCTCACTACACTCACAGTCACAGTAATAGCGGATGACGCAAGCCCTAATGTGTATAAGAAGAATGGGGATGTTGTGGAGACATTCGACGAGTAGAAATGAGGGAATGGGGGGTAAATATTGATATGGTTAAAAGGATAGAAAATTATGGAGAGAGTCGTCATACAGAGCCGACCCCAAATAGGGAAAAGTCGAGGAAAAACGAAGATTCGACGAGTATCGAAACGCAGTCATCTTGACGTTCATAGCTTAACGGCCCGCCATAGGCCAGGCGGCGGTACAAACGCGGATGGTTTAAACGCGTTGGCTACTTTGGATATTTTCGTTTTTTAAGAATATTCAAGGGTTATTCGAAAAAGAAAAATACATGATGGCTGCCTTATCTGTAATGCAATATTATAATCATAAGTTTCAATGTTAATTTTAATGTATTTGGTGAATAATGCTGTATACCGAGTAAATTAGACGTGATTTGGAGGCAACTTTGCAATTTTTTTCTATCGAGAAAATTTAACGCAATCGTGTTTTTGAGTCAGATCAGTTACCAGAGTTAGTCCTGAACTTTGCTGCATTTTTATTTCATCTTGAGTATTTCATTATTATTGATATTACAGACAATCATGCAAAGCAGTGTGAGGTAGTACGGGCCCTCTTCGCTGGTTCGAATCCTGCCAGCGTAGATTTTTTTCACTATTATCTTTATTTAATTATAGTAAACCATCCTTAAAACTGGCGTCAAAACCATAAACATACAATGTACGCAAAAGGAAGGTTGATCTAATTTCCTTGCAAAAACGTTACTACTTTCATTGCGACAGGCTAAAGGTTTCCAACGTTTCTCGTGATTCCTCATTAGTATTTCCCGGAGCCGTTGCCTTCACCCTGTGTACTGTTAATAGGCTGTATGATTAATATGAGCGAAGAGATAGCAGGACATCACTCTATGAATGGCAATGTCCACGATACCGCTACGTAAATTTAAATTCTATGATTGCACGCAGCGGCCATTGAAAATGTGGCAGTCTTTGCTGACGGTCCACCAATTAGATTTAGCTTCAAAATGAGCGTTCTAACTCGCTTAAAGTTTAACGAAGTTTCAGTTGATGTGTGGAAAGTTGGTTCTCTCTCAGTGTTGGATGTGCCAGTGGAATGGGGAACTGTGCTGGAATGATTTTCTCGTTCTTCCTTATTTGGGCAGGTAAAATTATTTTTTTCAAAATACGTAAAATATATATTACTATATTCACCTCGATTTATGGTGCCGCACATTTTCAGCATTTATAGAACGGAAATCATTCTTCAATTAATTCAATCAATATATTTAATTTTACAATACTTACTAAAGAATATTTGAATTTAATTATTTACCTTAAAAACCAGCTGTAAATAACACTATGTCTTATTTAGGTACTTATGCTTACTTATTCATACCGGTAAAAATATCAATCAATTGTATCAATAGATAAAATAGAGGTACAAACTAAGACAAGCATATAACAACTCACAACGTAAGGTTTTCTTTGTAGTAAAATATCTTCGGTATTGCTGTATTTATCTGACTGCTTTTGATATCTACAATTAGAAAGGTACAATTTAAAGAAGAATATTAAATTAAAAAACATATTTTTCTGCTCTTTTCAATTATATTTCTGTCAGTTAAAATGAATCTGATTAACGTAGAAAATTAACTCAGCTTATTAAAAATAAGGAAAACATGCAAAATAAGCCGCGAATAAAATTTTAATTTTACGGAATAGAAAAGCGCAAAACCGAATTGAATGACGTGCATTAGAGGAGGTCCTGCAGTGTATAAATTATTAGGCTGCTAAAGAATATGAAGAGACTTTTTTTATGTTACGAACCTACTATTATCCTAATAAAACCAACACAGCGTCGATTTAAGCATTTTGACTTTGAATTTAGATATAAAAGTTACAGTTCTTTTGTATGAGGGGATAGAGTCTCCATACAAAATTCAAAAAGACTTTCTCCCCGAACTAATATAAAAAATAAATAAATAATAGTAATGAGTATAAGGATTTCGAAGGCCACCTAACGGTCTTTTAAATTAATTAAACGTGAGCAATGAAATGTTTAAGCATTTTCTCCCAAAGATAAAAGTCAACCAAGTAGGAAAAAGGTTACAAATAAGAAAGAAGTTATCAACCTGTATCTTCTGTAATAGATATTCCTTACCTTGCCAAAAATGTCTAACGATCACGTACCTCATTTACAATTTGCATCAAAGATAGCTATGATATTATACCTAGCCTGTGTGAAATTTCATTCCACTTTCACCTTCAGTAAAAACTTTTTATTCATCGTCTCCTCAGAGATATCAATCTGGGAGTACTATATAAGGACGTACCTCCCATTTAGTTTATCCTGCTTGGAAACGATCTGAATTGCTGATTAGACAATGAATGCGATGCCGGTGACAATTTTTGAGGCTTGCGATTCATGAATATGTACGCATTTAGTAAGTAGCCAGGGTAGCACATGACGCGGATACGTAATGCAAACGAATATTTTATAGTAGCAGATTACTCATTGTTTTGCCTGGGCGAAAACGGTATATGCTTTGGTTTACGACAGCGAAAAAATAAAATTACATTTATAGCCGACTTTTTTATAACTAACTAGCTGACCCGACGGACGTTTTTCTGTCTTTTTAGGGTTCCGTACCTCAAAAGGTAAAAAAGGAACCCTTATAGGATCACTTGTTTTAATTTTTCGCGCAACTTTATTAATATTCTCTTTCATAAGAACCTCCTCATGAGAAAAACGACTAAATAAGAAGTAGCCAAATCGGTCCAGCCGTCACACGTGATGCTGTGACCAAGGGAATTATGGATTCATTATTATTATTATTATATATAGAGCCTAAGTAAAACCTGGTTGAAAACTGATATACTACTGAGCTTACAGCTCCAACAAATATAGAGATGTGAATGTAAGATTTTTAAACAAGTGGCACAAAAAGATATGAGTTGGTTAGGTAAGTCGGTAAGGTAGTTACAGTCTGAGCTAAATGTAGGTAAACTTTTTCCTTTTAAACCTTTGACTATCTATAAATTAACATGCTGCCGTTACTTTTAAAATGTATAACACAATATGAACAAAAGTGAACTTTGGTTTTAGAAAATATGATGGCTGGCCACTTTGCATTACATTAAAAATGTGACACAAAGTAATATGTTCGAATATTCGCCATATTTATTAATTTATTTCGATTTAGAAAAAGCGTAATAAGTGAACGATGACGGGATGCAAAACAAAATCTATCGCAAGCGTTTTGGATACGTGAAATAGTTCTTTGATGCGGGCCAACAGATAATGGCCAGAAATGGTGTCGGCGTATTTAAATTACTTAGATAAAATAAGATTCTCGCATCATCTTTGATTGTTTATATTATGGCTTCTATTTTAATACTACTATATATACTATACCTTAGACCTAACGAACATAACCCATATAAGTAATAAGTAGTTTTGCCTAACGAAACAATATACAAATAGTTGATAAACAGATATTATTGTCAAAGAAGTTTAATGACCATCATAGGTATCATAATATGCCTAAATAATTATACGAAAAACAAAATACGACTTAAAATTATGCATTTAGAATAAATTTCCTCTCTTAGCAATCTTCGACAGAAATGGAGGAATCTATACTTCTATCTATATCTATACTTATATTATAAAGTTGAAGAGTTTGTTTGTTTGTTTGATTGAACGCGCTAATCTCAGGAATTACTAGTTCAAATTGGAAAATTATTTTTGTGTTGGATAGTTCATTTATTGAGGATGGCTTTAGGCTAAACATCACGCTGCGACTAATAGGAGCGAAGCATCAATAAAAAATGTTTTGAAATCGGGGAAAAATTATTCATCATACTAATTAATCATAATAACAGAAGTAATTTCTGTTATTATGATTAGAAGTCGCGGGCAACAGCTAGTGGTAGAATAAGATAGTAACCACTTAAATGAAAATAATGTATCTTTATACATGGCTATTTCTCCAAAAAAACGTTATTCTGTTGATCGCTCTGGTGCTTTTTGTTTACCAGTAGTAAATAAGTTTTATATATTGATTTACACCGAGCACCGTAAGAGAATTATTTTTTTCTTATTGGCCCTCTTTTTTAACAAATGGTTTTTGAGATATTTATTGTTGAAATTTTTGAGACCAGAGCGATCAATATAGACGCCAGATCAATCAAAGAATACCATTAATTATAGGCAAATAATAATATAATGAATATTATTTGTTTTAAACGTGGAAAAAAATAAATTCATTAATTATAACACTCAACTTACTATAGAAATATCATCGTAAAACCACAATAAAGTGAACATGAACAGATAAGAAAGCAGATTTTTTTTTAAAGGAAAAACCATTCAAATATATTTTTAATTCTCTTGCTTTTTATGTTCGAACAGGTATTATTTTTCTAACAAAATTAATGTAACAAAAAAAATCTATTAAAATAAAAGAGAACAAAGCAAAGTAGTGCCAATTAATTTATTTGACTGCTAAACAACAGAAATAAAAATATGAAGGTTTTTTTATTGATCTTTTAGTTAATGTTAGTTACCTCCATTATATAATAAATAAATCTAAACAATTATGAGCGACTCTTTACTTATATGTTGGGCACATTAAAATAGAGAGTCGCTCATTGTTTCATACATTATAGCAAGTATGCTTTGTGTTTTATTCATTTTTGTCGACCGTTGGGCTAAAGCATAACAAACATTCAAAAATAATTTTATATTTATAATATTAATTATCTGTTAGTGGCATAAATATCTTAATATAACTTATCTATACTAATTATACTAATAATATAAACAGGAAAGATTTAATTGTTTGTTTATTTGTTTGTTACAATTTATACCTAATACTAGCAGATATTAAAATTCGAATGTTTGTTTTTTTGTCTTCAAGTCCTCATTAATAAACCGAACTTCATGAAATTTAAAATCGGAACCACGCACGAAATCTAGAATTTGACACTTAAAAATAACTATTAGAGTTATGCGTTATGGCCATATTAGATAAATAGTTTAAAAGTAACTTAACACAAACAAAACATTTTGTTTCAATTCAAAGCAATATATTTTTATACTGTTCTAGCCATACATTCGTAAAACATAGCCAGTTGGTGCTATTTACAAAAATATATCAGATAAATACACTTGCAGCAAACTTTTTACAAAAAAATAGTTTAATATTACTCCAATACCTCACTAATTTTATAACATTATTGATCGCCATGGCCTTTCCAGGGCGATCAATGCCATAGCAGTCAAAAAAAGTTACATTTTCATCAATTTTGGCAAAAGTAATAACATTAAGAATTTCACTCTTTTACATTATTTTTATATTTTCAATATAAACACTCTGGGCCAAACAATTAGCATGAGAAATAACGTGTCATTAAAAAAATCGAAACATAGCAATCAATAATTTTGGAAACCAAAACCAGAGTGATCAGTTACTTACCTTCGTAAATCCCAATAGCCAATGCGTGAACGCAGTGCACCAGAACTCCCTACAAATGTTGAAACGCGACTGGAAATAGCTAGTTTATGGGAAAACGGGGCAATGCATTCAAAAACTAGGGAGGTGCAGACGATTTTATATCGTCCCAGAGTAATCAACGAAAACCGTCGGACACATCTTTCTTTTTGCATTGACGCAAAACTAAGTAAAATTTGCATGCAATTTATTTTATTTATTAAAACCACATTGTTTTTAATATTATGAACATTTATGCTGGTCAAAATAAGGCTGCAGAAAAAAGATATAAAACATTTTTGTAACAAATCTGGAGTATGGACACACCAGATCGATCAACTTTTGATGGTTCGCGATTTTTTTTAATTAACTTATAATTAAGTTAGGAACCATTAAGTAAATGTCCAAGATAGCCTGCATGCCAAACTACAATAAACAATATTTTGTATAACAAATTTATCTTCAGAAAACACGATTCTCCACTAAGACGCAATTTTTTTTTCGTTTGGAGAAGTAGCCACATATGGGACGTAACTCTTTAAAATCTTTTAATGTTGGCTTTTGGGATTGGTTTTACAATGGCAGTTTTCCATGATTCCGTGTGATTTTATCCTCGAATTTATTCGGATGGTTTACGTTTTGTTTATCTGGACCTGGTGGACGTCTGGGCTGACCATTCGCCCCCGGGTTCCGAAGCATCTGAGGCGAGGATGTAATCAGAAACAAGCTTAGTCAGATAAATAAATAGTCTTGCAGCACTCGCTCGCAAATAATTTAAGCCTGTAGGATTTATTTTGATACCTTGGGTTATGTTAATGTAATGTTCGTACAGATTCCAAATTTAAAACAATATATATCCTATGTTACTTTCTCTTGGTAAAACAATTTTTAAAATGTGTTCAGTCGTTTTTGAATGTATTATTTGCAACAATGATACGTCCGTCATCATCATCATGCACTATTTCAGCTGTAAGAAGTCCACTGCTTGACAAAGAATAGTAAAAGCCGACCTAGAAGAAGGAAAGATTTGTGTGTTTGTGTTATGTCAGGGGTCTCGTTTTCAACGGCCTGGCTGGTGGTTGAATGTGGTAAGCGGCCGGCCTCCCGAGGTCCTACTTGCATTCTCCCGTTTATCCGAGTGAGTAGTACCCCAATATTTTTGTTGCCATCCTAGATCCAACAAATTCCTCTTATTTCCCAGCTTAATAAATATGCTGCCGATGGGCAGCAGCATCCGAAGCACAAGAAGCGAATAAAACTGTACTCGCCAACCCCCTTTCCAAGCATGGTAAGTGTTGGCAATATCCTAAGGAAGAATCTTGGGAGAGGCCTTCGTCAAGCAGTGGACAGAGCGGCTGAAATGATGATGATGAAGTTAGTAAACGAGCCTTATTACCCTGGATATTGTTACGAATAGGCGATATGTATACCTATGCCCGTGCATAGGTATGCATATCTGTATCCGTGCGTGTATTGGTTATGTAAATATAAAATCTTTATTCAGTACCACAAATTAACATAAACAATATTTGTGATCGGGGTCTCCTTTTAAGTAAAAATATACCTGTGTTAGGAGATCCCGCTCTTCTATAACAATAGTAATATAATTCTGTAGGTACTAAGTAGATAAGAGGCAAATCTATAAACCCAAGAGAAAGAAAAATAGAACATGCATTAAATGGACTATATGTGTAGGTGGGTGTGTGTGTGTGTGGGTGTGTGGGTGTGTGTGGGTGAGTGTGTGTGTGTGGATGAGTGGGTGTGTGTTAGGGTGGATCATTTTTCAAAATTTTTGAAATCTTTAAAGATGGGTGTGGACTTGGTGCCAATTAGGATAGTGATAGCGTAAAAAATATCAAATATGAGGAAATGCCTCCACAATGGTCCCAAAAATAAAAAAAATAAAAAAATTGTTGATTCTTATTTTTTTTTTTTTAATAATAAAAACATCTTTTGCCTGTCACAGTTATTTTAAAATTAAAGAAAAGGGTATGTAATATACTAATAACATAAAATAACTTAAATTGAATATTAACTGTAGCTTCTGAAAATTTATTAAAAACATATATACAAATCAAATACACCAAAATTACAGGACTTTTACGTCTTTTTTACTCTTAAATTGAGGCATGATTTCTATACTCCGATGCGTTTTTTTTTAAATCAGTCTTCTTATTGGTTCACACTGAAACAGATGCTTCAGTTACATATAACTTTCGATAGCTTGAGTTTGGCATGGTAATTTATTTATCTTCACTAACACCTATGTAAAATATTCGAATTTTTAGATAGAATTGACATCGTATTTTAAAATATTTTTTAAAGCCAATACTTTGATGTAGTCGCGATCATTAGCCAGCATTGCCAAGATGATGTTTTTAAGATTTGACTAAATATTGTACCACTGGAAGTGTTTCACAATTATGTAAGGCTTTTCCGATTTCTCCTGTAAAACTTCTTGGTCCTGTTGTAGTCCCGTGCAAATGTTCAAACAAGTGGCGAGGTAAGAGATCGTTGTCGTGCAATTGGCATACCCACCACTGAAGAGGAGGATCTAAAAGCACTTTCAATCTTTCAATTTTACCAGTCTTCCAACCAGGATTGACTGCAGTCTCATCACAACAATTAGTACCAAGTATTTTTCAGTGAAATAGTTTTCGCGTTGCCGATTGTCGGTTAAAGTATCCTATATATTGATAGCCTTGCTCTTTTATCAAGCTTACATGCCCTTATTATAGACGTCGATTGTCTGTAAACGTTAACGTATTATCCTCATGTCCATCGAAAACCAAACCAAAAATTTCAGTTTCATTATTAATGGGCATAACTTCAACCTTTCTTTATCCCTGAGTCGGTGAATCCTATTCCCGTCGATGATGTGGGATGTGTCTATTTCGATTATCATTCCCAGTGCTTGAAGAGTAGCAGAAACAACTTCTGCCCCTGCCTGATCAGATACTTCATATCTATCTAGAGTTGGCGCAACATTAATTAACTCTCATTCAATGTCCTTAAAAGAAAAATGCGTTTTTTTTTTCATAAATAGGACCACTTTTTCGCTGCTTTGTTTTATAACATTCTTGTATTTGAATTTTCGAAAAACATTGCAGTGTTTTTAATATTGGCAAATATTTTTTTAACGCAGTCTTTCTACCTCGTAGCCACAACAAATATGAACGATATATCATCTTTGTACGCAGGCAAAAGATTATCTGGTAAATAGCGTGCAATACCTAATACTGGACAAGTAAATGAACTTTTTAATTTCATAATTAAATTAAAAGATGCTTACCACAAATTACGAATTGATTTATTAAAAACTTCATGCCACTGAGTGTTCACTACGGACTAAAGTCAATACTCGCGTTTTGTAGCGTCAACGCAATGTTTTAGAAACTTTGTCCACATCAATTTTTATCGTTATATTACCAGTTTTTTTTTACATTTTGCTAAAAAAAGAAACAGTTATACTGAACTGTTTTAAATAATTATTATTTATCACTAATTTGAATATAGAAAATAAATTACGATGTAACTCTATACAAGATTTTTTTAAAGTATTAAATTGCTTTGTGGAGGCACTTATTAACGTGAGATATTTTTTTCATTATTTTTCCCGGAAACCTCTTTATATATGGCATTAAAATTGCACCCATGGTTTACAAAAATAAAGATTTTTATTTCCCCCATACATTAAGCGATCCACCCTAGTGTGTGTGCGTGCTAGGTGTAAATATATATATATTTTTTATTTTTTTTATTTTAGGGGTGGTTCGCATAAGGTCTCGGTTTCACTATATTCAAGAGATTTTAAGTATGAAATCAGAACACTTTTGTTTGTATGTTTTGTTAGTGGGTATATATTTAATATTTTATTTAATTTATTATATATGTATGCAGAATGTGTTGTGTAGTGTCTCCAAGCAAACTCTGTCCTAACACAACGTACGGGGACTACTGCATGACTTCGCCTTCTACGTAATAGTGAGGGATTGAAGATAAGCGTCTTGTGACGTCTGAGGACAGCATGTAAGATATATAGTTTCCGGACAGTGAGCACGTCACATATGCTATATAGGTTAGAAGTGGGAAAAGAGTACGGCTTGAACGACATGACCTTTAATATTGCTCTCTGAGATCTTTCCACTTCGAGCATCTTGACCTTCGTTGCACCGCCCCAAGCCGGAATACAATAGGCTATGATAGACTGCGCGAGGGATAAGTAGATTTGTCTTAGTAATTTGGGGTTAGCGACGTGTCTTAGGGTTTTAAAAATGTACATTAATTTACGCACTCTGTTCATTACAAGGTCCAGCTGATCGTGCCAAGTAAGACGTTGGTCGAAGATAACTCCCAAGTACTTTGCCTTATTAGTTTTTTCGATAGTATCACAGGTGCACCCGTTATTAGGGATATTACAGGTGTGGATTTTTATTTCGAAACCAGGTGGTGTGTCTACCCTATAAGTGATTAAAACATGATTTTTATTAATTTCTAGGCGTATTGGCAGTGAAATGGGACACGCCGGTGCCGTATGACCCGGTCTGGTTGGCTAGTGTGGAGCAATATGGGTCGGTGTCTTCACTCAACGAGACTCGCATGTTTTGGGCGTGGGTCACAGAGGAGGACATAACATTTGATCTTTACACTAGGTAAATAAATAGCCATGTGGTATTCGGCAGAGTAGAATATGACCACTCCAAGTCTTCCCGTGGATGTCGTAGAAGGCGACTTAGGAAATACAAGCTAAACAAAGCTTATAAACATCTAAGAGACCTCTCCAACCCGTCTGGCCAGCGTGGAGAGTGCAGGCCAAGTCCTCTGGCTGCTCTGGCCAAGTATGGCCCTAGTAGTACAGAGAGGGTCGTGCTCCTGTAGTGGAGACTAAAAAGGACCTGATGATGATGACTAGGTAAAGTTTCCTTAGGCTGCATTTCCATCAGAATCAGAGATGTGCGAGAATGCGAAGCGAAGGATGTGTTTACAAGAACTAATAGAATTGCTTCATTTACGTCGCTTCGCTCAGCACAGCTCTGGTGGTTCACACCGCCTGTGCGTCGAGCGAGCGAGGCGAACGAAACTATGAGCTAAGCGATGTACCTAGTTCACACCGCGAGAGAGCTAGCACTCTCGGATATCTACGGACGCATCTCTCATATGAGTATATTTCGGAGTGTGAACCAAAGTATGAAAAGTGATGAAACGATGTTCGCTGACCTTTCTCGCGCTCGTTCGCTGGCGGTGTGAAAAACACGCGAGAGATGTGCGAGGGATGTTCTAGGCCTAGCGAGCGCGAAACTGCTAGCAGTTAGTTTGTTAGAGGTAGATGTGTATATTGTCAACATGTATGAGGAAAAAAAAAACTTAAGTATATTCAATAATTTTTAATAATGAAATCTGAAAAGCGGTTTTATATTCTATTTGTGATCCTGATTCCAAGATTTAAATATTGAAAGTGTAATATAATAATGATTTTACTCCTCCTGTATTATAAGAGTTCTGTCTAGAAGCGAGTAGTAAAGTAAGTTGAGAAACAACTAAGTATTCAGTGTTTTTAAGAAGATTACTAGCTTAATACATAGGGCGCACTGTAAGTTTCCGGAACTGGCCACTTACATAAACAATATTTAAAAATTTATTGCAACATTTGAAAATAGAACTCTTTGGCTGTAGAATGCAGTTTGTTTCATTTGACTGTCTTTTTTTTTTACCTTGTGGCGCCATTTAAAAAATTGTGTGTCTGCATCAACATGGATTTAACTCGGGAAAATTTTCGTAGTATGATTTTCTACGATTTTAAGTGTAATTTGACAGCTCAACAGAGCATCGCTCGGCTTGAAACAGCTTTTGGCAATGAAGCACCATGCAAGACAACTGTTTATAGCTGGTTTGCAGAATTCAAGCGTGGTCGTATCAATCTCAGTGACGAATCTTGCGATGGTCGGCCGTCCACCGCTGTGACCAACAAAAACATCGATGCTGTGCGCCGTATGATTGAAACAGACAGGCATGTGACCTACCATGAAATTCGCGCATCCTTAGAAATAGGCATGAGTCAAATACAATTAATCCTACACAAACATTTGGGTGTGAGAAAGCTGTGCTCGCGGTGGATCCCACACAACTTGACCGAGGCTCATAAAACGGACCGCGTCACTTGGTGCAGTGCCATACTTACCAGATTCAACGAAGGTGCGTCAAATTTGGTGTGGGACATAGTAACAGGTGACGAAACATGGATTTATTGCTACGATCCCAAAACAAAGCAGCAATCGAGCGTATGGGTCTTTCAAGATGAGCCGAAACCAACCAAAGTGGCGCGCGTGAATATTGCATCTAAGCGGATGAATGCTTCTTTTTTAAATAAAACTGGACACGTGGCTACTGTTGCTTTAGAGAATCGTCGTACAGTGAATAGTGACTGGTACACGACCATTTGTTTGCTGGAAGTTATTGACGAACTCCGTAAAAATAACCGTAAACGCCGTATCATCCTGCACCACGACAATGCTAGTTCTCACACGGCCAGACAGACAAACGACTTTTTGAAGGCGAAAAATGAAGAACTCATGAGTCATCCTGCATACAGTCCCGACCTGGAACCTTGTGACTTTTTTCTGTTCCCAAAAATTAAGAACCAATTACGCGGTCAACGATTTTCATCACCAGAAGAGGCTGTCGAGTAGTATGAAAAACACGTTTCAGAGGTCACCACAGAGGAGTGGCACAAAAGTTTTCAAAACTGGTTTCATCGAATGAAAAAGTGCATAGACGCCAAGGGAGATTATTTTGAAAAACAATAAATTAATTTTGTACCTTTAATAGTATTTTTTCATATTCATTCCGGAAACTTATACACGTAAACACCGGCCAAGTGCAATATGAATCGCACAAAAAGGTTTCTGTCCTATACCATAAATTGGTATACCAATTTATGGTATACCAATTTATATACCAATTTATGGTATAGGACAGAAACCTTCTTGTGCGATTCATATTGCACTTGGCCGGTTTTTATTAAGCTAGTAATCTTCTTAAAAAAACTCGATCTGCGATCTGCGTTCTCGATCTGCGATCACAAAAAAGAAACACATTTTGTATGCTCTCCTTTATTTTGAATTTAATTTTACTTTTATTATTTGTTGTTTTAGCGGTAACAGATAAACACATACTGTGAAAATTTAAAGTCTCCTGTTAGTGTTCAATAGATACAGCCCTGTGACGTAACAGACGGACAGATGGGCAGCGGAAGCTTAGTAATAGGGTCCCGTTTTTATCTTTTGGGTACGGAACCTTAAAATGTTATTTTCTATGGGAATTCTCTTTTACTTTACTGACTATTACTTTAGAATTGAGTTTGTCCATTATTTAGGTGAGGCGTGAACTTAAGTGAAGGAGGAGAGAAGGTACGCGCAACATAAACAATATTGACTATAATAGACTTAAAAACCTCATGATATCATAAGTAACCATGCGATGTCGTGTATAAATATATCTTAATATAAATCTTACTAAGAACGTAAAAAATCTCAAAGTCACTTCACGCACATTCATTCACATGATGCCAGCCGGGACCTTTCTGCGACACGGTAGGCATCGGCCTAACGGCTTAACGTATCTTCCTTGCTTGGTGGGGGCGCCCCTTCTGTATCCAGCGCCCTGGGCGGTCACCCAAGCGCACCCTACCGTAACGCCGCTACTGGTCTTAAGTACTTATGTATGATCCTATAAATATTTTTTCAGTATTCATACTCATATAAGCTTTAAATAAAATTAAGCAAAGAACTTGGTCAGCTGCTGCTTTGAGTTTTAAATTTCATCTCGTTTGGTTTCAGGAAAAACCCTGAGATACCTCAAGTCTTAGTTATCAATGATACAGCTGTATTGCGGGAGTCCAACTTTGATTTAAGTAAAAAAGTTAAGTTCCTCTGCCATGGCTGGACGAATAATGCGTCTAGCCCAATGCCCTCATCTCTAAGAAAAGGTAAGTAATTTATCTACTCGTAAATGCGTATAATGCTAGGGTTCATCATCATCATCATTCCAGTCGAAAGAAGTCAACTGTTGGACAAAGGCCTCTCCGGCCTCTCCCAAGGATTCTTCGTCCTATGGGAGGATATTACCAAACTCACCACGCTTGGCAGGCAGGTTGGCTAGCGCAATTACTTTGGCTTCTTGTGCTTCCAATGGTACTGCCCATCACTACTTACTTACTTACTTCGCTGGCTCAGCGACCCGAAGTGGATCTTGGCCTCCGACATTAAAGTGCGCCATTCTTCCCTATTCTGTGCCACCTCTGACCAGTCGGATACTTCCAACTCTTTCAAGTCTTTGGCGACTTCATCCTTCCAACGATATCTTGGACGCCCCACTGGACGGCGCCCATCAGAAGCATTTTAAAGCTGGAGAAGGATAATAATTTGTTTGGAAGGGAATGATACCTTCATTCCCTGGGATTCCTGGGATACTACTCAATCGGATGAATGTGGGAAAAGTAAGTCATCATCATCATCATCATTTCGAGTAGGTGTCACGGTCAATCGACCATGCACACCCTGGTGTCAGAGTTCTTCGGAACCGCCTCTCGGCCTCTGACGTGGTTCCTTTAACGACTACCAGATGGCAGCCGGGACCACCGGCTTAACGTGCCTTCCGAAGCACGGAATCATCTTTATTATCAGACAATCAGGTGATTCAAGGAAAAGTAAGTAGAAGCTCGCGAGGTCGGGCGCGCATATCCAATGCCATACCTGCAACCACCGGCCAACCAGTTGAGGATGACACTCCTAACCAATGCTTGGGTTCCGTGGCTCTAATGTAAATTTTCGACCGCAAAATTTACACCATATTACAATGCACTAATATTATTTCTTTGTTCTTTTTCAGCTTATCTCAATGTGACCGATTTGAACGTAATAGTGGTGGATTGGGGAAAAGCTGCTATGACGAATTACATAACAGCTAGTTACAATGTGGCATTAGCAGGGCGGGTTGTGACTGAGTTCCTCGACTTTTTGATCCGTGAAGGAGTTTCTATGGACGATATGCATCTCATTGGTCATAGCCTTGGCGCTCATGTTGTGGGCATAGCGGGGGCTTATGTGTCACAAGGCCCTATTGATGCAATCACAGGTACGCCACTGTTATAAGTACAGATATATACATAGATGACGCAAGTATTTTGGAAACAGTACTTTTTGCCGGGATGAAAAATATTCTATGTCCTTGGCCAGGTCTCGAACTACCACCATAACAAATTTAATCTAAATTGGCTTAGTGGTTGAAGCGTGAAGAAGTAACAGACAGACTGAGTTACTGTCGCATTTATAATATTACTAGCTTTCGCCCGCGGCTCCGCCCGCGTTAATGTCGATCCCTCGGGAATAGTACTTTTTCCCGGGATAAAAGGTAGCCTATGTCCTTCTCCGTACTCCAGAGAACTTGTATGCAGAATTTCATGATGATCGGTTCAGTAGTTACGGCGTGAAAGCGTAACAATCAAACAAACAAACTTACTTTCGCATTTATAATAATTAGTAAGGATAGTATGGATATGGAAAGTAAGGATTATCTCCCTGTCCTCTTGTGCACATAGCCAATATTTGTAAAATATAATATAAAGGCAATATTGCCGGTATTGATTGCGAGTACACGTTTTAACGTACACACAACAATGGCTCAAGCCAATATGAATACGGTTTATTGAAAAATAAATGAAAATCAAACATGCCGGATATCCACAGCAACATTCAACCGCGATCCACTGTTTGTTCGAAAATTCCCACGGTATTTGTGAAAAAGTTTTAAATAATACACACAGGTATTAAATCTGAAAGTTTTTGCCACCATTGAGGTTCTATACACACTTGATCTTCACGTATATAGGGTGATTATGAATCCACAGGCAATATTTTAATCTCGGAATAAGAATCAAATTTAGAAAAAAAAATTGCTAATAAGTGGAAAAATAATCGGACTTACACATTCACCGATTAACTGGTCGATTTTAGTTTTGAGACCACAGCGGAAGTCTGTGAATATACGTTAACTAATCAGTCGATTTCGATCGCTAATATTCACACCTACAGGCTACCAAACAATATGCCGCTATTAATACGAAGACCTTGACGCGATGTCCGTAGTGTGTGAAAAGGACGCCGACATGTCAATGTCACTTCGGATGAAAAACAATCGAAAGTATCTTACAACGTAGCGAATTTAATCGTTAGGATATCTAGAAAATTTGATTCCTCGCTTCGTGGACGTATAACCTACAAAAAATACATTTTAAGTAAACAGGGTTAATTGAAAACAATTTTGTTTGGTAATTGAATATATGGTACTGCCGTATGAAAGTACAATTCGCAGAGGCAAGATATTTTGTATTAGTTTCCAGCATTGGTCCCATAGGAAAAGATGTTCATATCGATGTTCGGACGATCGTGAATCACCCCTTCAAGAGTCGGAGAGGTTTTTTTTTACATATTGTATATGTACCTAGATCTAGAGCACAATATCGCCAGTCACTACATCGCCGGTCGCTGCATCGAATCCGTTTTATCGACAGTTTACTGTAGCGAAAGTACTCAATATCGCTGCCTACATGCTATACCAATGCTGTCTCGCCCCACATAAAGCGCAATGAGGAGAGGAAGAAGAGTTAATGTTGTACGTAAAGCAGCAAAGTATTTAAGGTCAGCCGCACCTGACGCCAACTTGCTTTAGGTATCTTCAGGACCGTAGATAAATAACTCTGTAAACGAAAAACAAATATTTTCCCACTCTGGCAATCAAACACAGAGCCTCATATACAGGATGATTTTTAATTACCTGGCAACATTTCAATGATAGAACCAGAATCTCCAATAGAATATACATACGCAAGAAAAAAAAGGTAATTTATGAAAAAAAAAAACTTATACTTTACATTGAAATTTGACCAGCTGATCGATGAATTTATATGGGAAGCTCAATTTTTTTTACATCATTTTTCCCTTAATTTCCTGCAGGTTTATTAGGGATTCCGAATCCAAAACCAAAACCTTCGCCAACACACTGCCAGGTAATTCCAAATCACCCTGTGTAGCTCACTTTGTCAATTTTGTAGTGATATAAATATCTTACTTGACTGTGGAGAAACCTGCTAATGGTGCAAACCGGATAAGAATACATAGTTGCTAGATTTAAAATCATGAATATTAACGAAGAAATCCTTTAGCCAAGTGATTGCTTACATAAAACAAGTACTTTATATTTGTTAATTTGTGTAAAGTTAAAGTTGAAAGCGGTCTTATTTACTTTCCTGATTTCAACTTGTAGAAAGTATCTGTGTAAATATCTCTTTTAATTTTGTCTGTATATTTCCCGTTTACTCTCACTGGTCCTATCATTTAACATTTTATTACAAGTTTTATTTGTTGTTATTGTTATACTGTTTAATTTATTATGAATAACTGTTTTACGTAGTGATGATCTATAAATAGAATTATCTGAGTCACAACAAAATATTTTATTCTAATTTATTGAAACCCATCATCTGTAAACTTTTAACACTATTACGTACTTAATCTAAATAAGACTTTCGTGGTTTTTCGTTCGTAGTGTTCCCTACCCAAATTGTAAAAATATCGCTCCGCTGTCCGTCTGTCTGTCTGACTGTCTATTGTACAGGTGAAATTGCCTACTGGCATGTTTTCTTAGACTTTCACCCTTCTCTCGGCCGGCTTCCACAGTCTGGACGGAAAGACAAGCAGCTAATACATTCTAGGTTTTTTGTCAATTAAGTTTTTAGGGTTCCGTACATAAAGGGTTGAAACGGGATCCTATTACCAAGCATTCATTGGCCATCCATCAGTCCATCCATCAGTCTATCACAGGGCTGTATCTATCAAATCGTAGAGACTTTAAATTTTCACAGAATGTGTATTATCTTTTGTCGCAATAACAAAAAGCAATGAAAACAAAATAAAATTTGAAATTAAAGTGAATTCATTCTCACACAAGCAACGTGTTTTTGCGTCATTTCAAGTAACTGAAATTCATTTATTAATGATAGGTCAAACCACAGATAATTAAGAAAGTTTGGTTGTTTGGTTAACTTCACTAAAAAGGTCGCATAGAAGACGTTTCATGATTATACATCAGAGTTCACATACAAGAAACTTGTTTTATGAAGTTAAATATTAGACGGAACCCTTGGTGTGTAAGTATTTGACTGGCACTTTGCCGGTTTTATTTGTTTCCTCCCAAACTAGGATGAAAGATTTTTTTGATTATTCTTATTTCAGGACTCGACCCTGCCCTCCCTCTTTTCCGCTTCGCTGGGATGGACGCGAGGCTGGATAAACACGATGCTCGTTTCGTAGAAGTAATCCATACCTGCGGGGGCTACCTAGGTTTCTATAGTCCGCTGGGGCATCTAGACTTCTACCCTAATGGAGGCAAACGCCAGCCAGGATGCGGTTATGACATCAGAGGTTTGTTCATCTGTTTATACTGCTTCATTTGTTCATAATATTAAGTATAAGCTAGTTTTTGCTTAACACTCTGGTCACGTATATTTTATAGACAGTGAACGAAAGCATAGATGCAGCTTGGAACTACCGTTTGGTGTGGCTCGAATGGTGTGCTGTGGCAGATTTTTCATAAAGGCTGTGACGCAGGGAATTAATACCATTATATTTACTAAAAATTATAAAGATTTAAAATGGAAGGCAGCTTCTATGTTTTTAATTGTACTTGGCTTTTTTGCTATTACTGCTGCACAATTTTATCAAACCCGTTTTCATAGAAGTTTTTGATGCTCACAAAGTTTCAAGTACAATAAATATAAAAAACCGGCCCAGTGCGTGTCGGCCAGGCGCAATGTGGGGTTTCGTAGTTGCGAATGCTAGCTTTGAGTTCACCGCGACTAAAACGTATAAAAACAAGCCCCCGTAGGATGGTGGTAACTGAAGAAAGACTTATAAAATCCTACTTCACAAGGGAAATTAGAAAAAGTATTATGTATTTGATTGAATTCCACCTCGAGTAGAGGCAATCGCTGGTAACTGACACTGGATGCTAACAAAATTTTGCACTATAAAACGTGATGTAAATCGAAAAATGATGATGACAAGCTCAGAATATTTTTTCAAAGGCCTATTTAACAACACCCCACACGTTGGGTTAGTAGGTAAAAAAAAAATTGACTCCCACGTTACTTGTAAGGGAGCTACGGTAAATTTTTTTTTTTCAAGATTTCATTTTACTTCTTTTTTACCATGATTAATATACATATCCATACCAAATTACAGCTTTCTAGTACTTATAGACAGACGGACTGACATGGCGAAACTATAAGGGTTCTTGTATACTACGGAACCCTAAAAAGGGAGCTATGTTTTTCTGTAGGACTAATGGACCGATTGTAAAATAACAATTTCTCGACGAAAATATCAAATCTATTCTATTACTGGTAAAATGCACCCCAGGGTAAATTACTCGTGTTTTTTGGGAATATATATTTATAAAAAACAAAAATATTTTGACATATGTACTTCTATATTGCCGAGTCAATAATGTCGGACGTACCGTTTATAGTTCGTCCGTTCAAATGGCTTGCGCGCTTTGACAAGCCGGCGTCCGCAGCCGACAAAAGGAATGTCGGCGCCCGCCAAAGGCGCTATAGGCAGCTTCAAAGACTCAGTATATTTTGATGCGTTGCACGAATAAATATGTTTTTCATCATTGGGAAGAAAACGGCGGTTCTTAGAAATTTGTTTAATTTTTCATGTTTTGTTTGTACGAATTAAAAATATTTACCAAATTAAATAATTTTATTATTTTCATTTATTTTCCAAAATCTCTCTACTGCTAGCCATTTGACCGGATAGACTATACAAGTGTCTGGTGCAAGAGCTTCGATAAGCTACATTACATTGGCTACTGCAAAGGCATATAGAAACCGTTGCTATCAGTCCGTCGCCAAATTACGTATTGTTTAACAAACAGTTACTTTGTCCTCCAGGTTTTTGTGGCCATAACCGCGCACATCAGTTCTTGGCGGAATCCATATTAGCGGATTCGTCGTTTGTGGGTGTCCGCTGCAAGGATTATGATGAGCTCTACTACAACGGTTTCTGCGAAGGGACTGGAGAAACCCTTATAATGGGCGGTCCGTCCATACATTATGGGTAACGTATTTCTAGTGATATTTATCTGTTAAGTCCTTCACACATCTATACAAGCGACGAGCTTTGTGGCTTAGTGGTCAATGCCAGGCTGCCACACTGGAGGTTCCGGGTTCAGCCCACGGTCAGGTCAAGATGTTAAATGATCTTTTCAGATTGACCTGAGTGGATATTTAAAATAAAATATGTAGAGAAAACCCTGTCCGATTCTTGAAGAGCTGATTTAGCCCGTCGATATAAACAACTTTTCTTATATGATCAATGCTGGCTTCTATAATAGAATTCCTGCAGAAATATAGGTTCTGCTATTAGTTAAGTTTAAGTCTGCTGATAATAATCGATTACTTAAAAATACTATTGTATTAATGACTATCTAACAGATAAAACTGCGTGGAAGTAATATCTATACTAATATTATAAAGCTGAAGAGTTTGTTTGTTTGTTTAAACGCGATAATCTCAGGAACTCCTGGTTCAAATTGGTAAATTCTTTTCGTGTTGAATAGTCCATTTATTGAGGAAGGCTTTAGGCTATAAAACATCACGCTGTGACCAATAGGAGCGAAGCGTCAATAAAAAATGTTTTGAAATCGGGGAAAAATTATTCATCTATACTTCTTAACTATACTATATATTAATCACTAGCTGTTGCCCGCGACTTCGCCCGCTGCAATTTCTGTTATTATAAATAATTAGGCTTTTTCTTTGTATAGATGAATATTTTTCCCCCGTTTTCAAAACATTTTTTATTGATGCTTCGCACCTATTGGTCGTAGCGTGATGTTTTATGGCCTAAAGCCTTCCTCAATAAATGTATTATCCAACACAAAAATAATTTTCCAATTTGAACCAGTAGTTCCTGAGATTAGCGCGTTCAAACAAACTAACAAACAAACTCTTCAGCTTTATAATATAACTAGCTGTTGTCCGCGGCAGTTTCTGTTATTATGATTAATTCGTTTTTAAAGGAATATATTTTAAAGTACTTCTGCGTAAATTATATTTTTAGTTTTATTTGCTTGTGGCAGAAGAACATATTGATTTTCTCCGCAACCCGATCTTGACAGCGCAACATATAGTTGGCCGTGTGAAAAGCAGTCTTGACGTAAATCGATACCTACGTGTTTAAATGTTTGCCCCTGTGATTTATTAATTGTTACGGCAAAAGATAACTTAACTGGAAATTGAATTCTTTTAAAATGAAAGGTACATCATTTTGAATCATGGGATCTCGCATCCCAATGATACAAAATGATGTATAAGCAGTGTTTGACCAATTGCTGGACCAGTCAAAACTATTGCAACGATCACGTTATTACGGAGAAACTTGACTTGAAGTCGGGTCCCGTTACATTACAAATTATTGGGGCCCCTATTTTTAACTTGAGGGAATATGGGGGAAGGCCACTCGGGTTTAAGGAATTAAGAAATTCCTGTGCGTAATGGACCGCGTCTTCTTGATCCATTACATTAACAATAGATGTGTAGGTAAATATATCTGCTGGAAATTTAGTTAAAATTAGGTCGTTAATTTCGTCAACACTACTGTTTCTTGCCGCCAATATTGTCCTTTGACACATCCATTGATGATCTTTATTTTCTATTTTAACGACATCTATGGGTAAACTTTCGATATTAGATCCTCAATGCTAATCGATCTTTCACCTAAATCGCAATCAATTTAATTTTTTTGTGAATGAGGTACTTTCCCGTCTCTTATTAAAAGTAACTTTGAAAAAAAAAATTGTTAGTAAATAAATAAAATGTCCCCCAAATATGCTCTCATATTCGTAGATAGTTTGAAGGTATGAACAAACTTCCACAATGGGGAACTTTTAAGGCATGACTTTACAATGTCTGCTCCAGTTCCTCTTACTATTACCGGTAAAGTTTGCCGAAAATCCCCAGCAAACATAACCAGTGTCCCACCCATGATTTTATCACAGCTTCTTATATCTCTGAGTCCTATCTAGAGCTTCTACGTGAGCTCTATGAATCATAGTACATTCGTCTTTTTAGGGGTCCGTACCCAAAGGGTAAAAACGGGACCCTATTAATATCGTTCCGCTGTCCGTCTGTCTATCTGTCTGTCTGTCTATCTGTCCGTCTGTCACCAGGCTGTATCTCATGAACCGTGACAGTTGACAGTTAAAATTTTCACAGATGATGTATTTCTGTTGCCGCTATAACAAAAAAACAAAAAAAAAATGAATTAAATAAATATTTAAGGGGCTCCCATACAATAAACGTGATTTTTTTGCTTGTTTTTGCTCGATATTGATAACGGCAACAGGTAGACGCTTTAAATATTCACAGAATATTTCGTTATATATTCACTTCAAAAATAAATAATTAAATAAAAATAATATTAAAAGTGGGCTCCCATACAACAGATATGATTTTTAAGCCGTTTTAAAAACGTTTTAGATAACGGTACGGAACCATTCGGCGCGAGTCCGACTCGCACTTGGCCTGTTTTTTTAATTCGTTTAAATAGAAATAATTCTTTAATACACATTTTTTGGGTAACTTGAACCGTTTACGCATAGCACGCGTCGGATGTCCTCAACTATGAATAATTTTTCCCCGATTTCAAAACATTTTTTATTGATGCTTCGCTCCTATTGGTCGCAGCGTGATGTTTTATAGCCTAAGCCTTCCTCAATAAATGGGCTATCCAACACAAAAAGAATTTTCCAATTTGAACCAGTAGTTTCTGAGATTAGCGCGTTCAAACAAACAAACAAACTCTTCGGCTTTATAATATAAGTATAGATAATAACAGAAATTGCCGCGGACGAAGTCGCGGGCAACAGCTAGTATTCAATAAATTATTAATCAAAATTCATGATTAATTATGTAAAATATTCAATTTGTTATAAATATGTGAAAGAAAAGCCCTTCAGGCACGTAGGGGCCAATAATAGACTGAGTTTCTTTCGGCGTATTCTTCTCAGCAGTGGTCATTCCCAAAACGCTAGTAGTTTATCGATTTTGCAAATATTAAAAAATAATAATATGACGTTTAAATAGAGATAAATGATAATCATATTTGATTAACAAAAAACATTTTATTTCATTCCATTTTTCAAGCAATAATTGTTGAAAACTTTTTCATTAGGGTAAACCTTTCTTTGTTACATTTTAATATTTTTGTTTGTTTATTTATCACGTCTAGTGTGTGACTAGTCTAGTAAAAAAAGAGCCATGCCACAGTTACAGAAGGCCTCAATGAGGGTAGTTTTCAACCGGAACAGCCCCTGGGAAGCATGGATTGACGTCGTCAGAAAGCGTGGTTAAATCTTAAAAAATCTAAACGTGGTCTCTTGGTCTTATGGCTCAATGTTGTCTTTTTATCTTGTGGTTTAAGGTTGTGTCAACCCCGTGATTTCTTAAGTTCTGTATGTAAAATTTTAATTATAATTATATAAAAATATATGGAGGAAGAAGATTTGCCCGTGGTTTATATATATATATACATACACACCATTACGTCTTTTTCCCTTGCGGGTTAAACAAAGCTCAGGTCTTTTAGGGCTAAAAGTCATGTTTAGCATGTTGGTAGTAGTAGAAGCGTTAGGTGGAAAACGGAATCAAAATGATTATGGGGTGCTAGTCGCATCACCTAATAACACGATGCCTCACATTTTCGTCCATTCCCTTGATCGACTTTTACGATCTGCGCAGGAAGAGGAGCAGCTGGAACATTTAACGTATTTTCTTTTCTTCCAGACCAGCATGGAAGAATATGCATTCATTTGAAAATCCTACCATTCATTTTGTGTGAAGAAGGGCGTAAATTGCTCCTTTCTTGTAAATATTCTAAGATATCTACGACCAGGGTCTGTGCGAGGCATCAGGGAGACTTTGATCATGGGCAGCGCTCTCATATATTTCGGACTATTTACAAATAATGGTCCAGAACGACGAATTTTACGATAATATTTTTCGTGGAGGCTTAATATTCCTTTTGGGAAAAGAATCGAGTGGTGTAAGTTGACTGATGAACCTGCTTTTTTATAACAAACAACAATGAACATTTTCAGCAATGTTTATGGGACCGGGAATTTTGTAGGAGGATAATTCAATAATACATGTCATTTAGAAGCATTTAGAATAATGAACAGTATACCTCAGAACAAAGTTATACCAAGCATACTACAAGTAATTTACTACCGAAGTACAGATTTTTTTTATTCGGTCGGTTTTAGGAGTAAGAGAATAAAATTATGATTGGCGCTAGTTTTGCTGGTTGAAGAATATGCATTAAGTAGGTTCCCGATGGGCAAGACACGAAGAACCATGGCAATATACAATGCGGCTAGCAAACCTTTTCAGTCCAAAGTAGTAAGGCAAGTAGGCGACCAATACTGTTGAAAAAAGTTTCTTTCGGCGTCTTCTTCTCTGCAGTGATCGGTTCCAAAACGCTTGTAGTTTGTATTATTTAAAATGTGAATTGACATGAAAAAGTGCCTGAAGTATTTTCTGAATAAATATTTGATCGCCATCTTTTGAATCAGTAAAAAGACATCTGCCACCACAGTAAACGTGACGTTGGGCCATCTAGCCGTTAGGAAAGAAGTGATTCCATGTATTCATGAATGGACCATGAAATAAATATAAATATATACGGACAAATCACACAGATTGAACTAGCCCCAAAGTAAGTTCGAGACTTGTGTTATGGGATACTAACTCAACGATACTATATTTTATAACAAATACATATATAGATACACATCCAAGACCCAGGCCAATCTGTAAAACATCATTTTCCATCTTGACCTGGCCGGGGATCGAACCCGGTCACTCGGTGTCGCAGGCTGGCGTGTTGTCCGCTGCGCCACGGACCTAGTCAATAATATAGACTTTTTAAAATATATAGTAATACTATTACATTTTAAAAAGTCAATAATCATTATTTATACTATACTTATTAATACTAAGCAGATTCAACATAGACGTAGTGTAGGGATAGGGATATTTTCATGTAACAATCCTAGGTATAGGTACTACTTATTAAATAATAAACTACTACTAACAAATAAGATCCAATCGTACAGTGGACAAATTTATTTCATTCCAAGGAAACAATGAATGAGAGTGAAACTCTCTGTTTTAAATTTTAAACTAAGTTTAACACGTCTGAGGCTATAATCCGAAATCATGTTATCAAAGCATTTTAACACAGCGCTGTTGAACAACAAAAGAAATAATTTTAAGTATTCATGAACACGGTTAACTTTCGTCGCTATGTTTAATTAAACAAAGAACTCTCGTTTGTAAAGCTGTAACAACATTAGCTTAAATCTTGGAGATCAGCTATTGTTTTGTTTCAGGAAAGAAGGAATTTACTACCTTGAGACGAACGCGGAGCCGCCGTTCGCCATGAGCAAAAGGAACCCAGCGTAATATTTATTATTAATTCGACGTGCCAACTTCGCCTTAAGTATATTAAAATTTCATATTTTTCTGTTACAACAACACGGCCCAAAAAGGAATGTTATGGTTATTGCAAAGTAAAGTAATGTTATGTTGTAAAGTATGTTTTGAGGATTCATGTATGCATATTTATCTGTGTTTCTTAATTCAACCGTAACTTCTAATTTCTTATCCGATTTGGACGTATGGGTTTAGATAATTAGAGATTGAGAATCTCTTATAATAGGCTAGTTTCCTGGGTCGTAATAATAACATAACAATTAGTCCGTCAGTTAGATAATCAAAAAATATTGGACACGTATTTTTTCTTTTGTCAAATAAACAATAAACAATGCAGATAAAGCGCGTCAAAGTCACGGGTCAAAGTTCAGGAGTGGGGGCTCGTGACGTCAAAGTTTGCTAAAAATTGTACCAAACTGTGACGTCACACGGAACTTTTAATATCTTTATTATTTTTTGTTCAATCGACAAAAGAAAAAGTACGTGTCTAATATTTTTTGAACATCTAACTGACGGACTAATTATATTTTTTTAGGAAACTAGCCTATTGACATCAGCTACAACTTTTTTATTTGGTATTTAAAAAAATCCCGTTTGTTAAGAACTAACGAGACCAATCTAAGGCATACTTTTTTATTTGGTATTTAAAAAAATCCCGTTTGTTAAGAACTAACGAGACCAATCTAAGGCATACTTTCTCAATATAAAAACCGTGATAGCTTTATATAGAAATTATAGCCCGTGTCAATGGACATGAATATACTTAAATAAAAATATACTTAAATAAAAAGTTTGAATGCATTAGCATTCAAACTTTTTATTTAAGTATATTTTTTTATATTTGTATCTAATTTTAGTTATGGTGCAATAAAAATAAAGAATGTTTACTTACTTGCTTACAACAATTTATAATATCACAAAATACACTTATTTGTCCTAGGTAAGAATAAAGTACACTTTTCTATCTTGTTAATATTGTGTCTTGTAAGAAGTAAATATAAAGTAGTACTTTTCCACTTTCGGTATGGTCATGTTCATAGTACAAAATATTGTGAAATGTTGTAGATTATTAAATAATAACTACATTAGGAGTTAAGAATAATTTATTATTATAAACGATTTTGCAGTCTGCAAGACAATTTATCAAAGAAGTTTTATTTCGTTCATTAACCTTTTTTTTGTATTTTTCTCGGGAATCAGTTTGGCTGGCATGTAGGTATTTTGTAATTTTGTTTTCTATTTATAAGTGGTTTTTAAGTTATTGTTATATTCACGATAAATGTACTAAATAAAAAATATAACCTTTTATAGGTTTCTGGGATTTGTTCCCCTCTTATTCCTTAGTTATTTCTTAGTCACATATTTAGTTCAGATACTTTGGAGCAGTTGAGAAGCGGGAGTTTTCTTCACTTGGGGCCAACAAGTGTTTCGAGTGTTTTGTGAGAAAGTAGTTCTTTCTGTCCATCAACTGGCAGATTATTGCCATTAGACCCAACCCGCCAATTCTATAATGTCGTCCTTGCCGCCCCTTTCAATTTGCCGCCTGGGACCACGGACCACCACCTCCCATACTGCATCAGAGCCTAGAGACCACCAATAACACCTGTATCTTAGTTTATTCATCTTATAAAGTGTTTTGGCAAAGTTTTTACGACGGCCATCCTTTTTGGTTATGATTTTGCACGAGGGATTAGTGCATGCACCTCGTGTGAAATCTATTGGGAACAAAGAAGATCATATGCTGGGAACGACACGGCATATCTTATGTACAGTCTGAGGCAAATAAATCTGACCTCCCTACAATTTAAAATCTGTTTTAAGAGGAGTCAGTTTTATTTGCCCCTGACTGTACGTTCCCATTAATTCTACTAATATTATAAACGCAAAAGCTTGGATGTTTGTTGTTCAATCACGCCAACGCCGATTTTAGCAAAAAAATAATAATAAATAAGTTAACAGCAGGATCGATATTAATGCGAGAGCATTAGCTAATAATGTCAATATATCCAATTACACATTATTAATTAACTGCAACTGTTCGTAATATACTGGAATCCCACTTGTCCTACACGTGTTGGTGGCTGGAAATCGGAATCAAAATAAGTAAATGGATAATGGATGCATCGCCTATTGATATGATTATTGGATTTTCACGCATTTCTTTTTACTAGCCTCTTCAGTCTGCGCGGGAAGCGAAGCAGTCGCTAGTACATTCTACATTTTCTTTTCTCCCAGAATAGCATGAGAATTAAACGTTTAAATAATTTTAGAATATTTTTTTACCGTATTTTAAACGTAAATCATCCAATGAAAGTGCAAGACACAATTGAGTATGACAGCAAAGTACTCTCGTGCACGTGCGGTTTGTTCCACATTATTCTCAAGGACTGGTTAGTATTCTGCCTCCGCCAGTACGCCGCCATCGCGTGGGAATACAAATTCTTCAATCCGCCACTAACTACCAAACGACTGGAAAACGTAGCAATGCATAAGGTATTTGCATCGCAAACCTGTGGAGAAACACGACCTAATGTAGTTTGCGTTATTTCAGTATACAAATAACACTGAATTTCAGATTGGTATTGTACGTAAACAGTTATAAATTATATATTATGTAGATTTACGTTTGTGTGTTTTATATTTATTAGTCTATATAGTTTTGGTGGTAAAATCTGTTAGATTACACCTACTACAGAAGTTAATCCATATGCAATAGTAACTGTGTCTGTCTGTTCCCTCTTCACGCTTTGACCACTGTTCCGATTTCAATGATATTTCATACTGAATATAGTTTAAGGCCTGTGAAATGATATAAGCTACCTTTTATTCTTAAAAAAACACTTTCCAAGGGATTGACATTCATGCGAGCGGAGCCGTGGACTTTTGATATGTAAGTACTTAGTTAATAGTAAAAAGCATAGAGCTCATATCGGTAAAGAGAAGCTAAAAAGGGTTAACCTAAAACTAACTTATTATACAAGGAATGAGAATTCTAACGAAATACAGAATTTTCCGAAAAAAATAGTCCTTTTCAAAGTCACTGATTAGCTAGGAGAACATCTTTGGGAAGTCTATTCTTTTTTTCGTTTTTGTCATTATTTCTTGCAATTTTGTATTCCATTAGGGATTCTGATTCCAACATTTCAATATAGCACAGAGATTCAAATTCACGCTTTATGTGAAAAAAAACAAGATTTGATGGATGCTCTTATTTTTCACATATTCGATAAAAACTCAATTCTTATGAATTTTAATACTTTGCAGGTTACTAATACAGATCAAAGAACATGACACTGGAGTACGACAAAAACCTACCTATAGTAAAATGACAAAATAATTTACAGTTTTAAACTGATAAAACTGTATTTTAATTTACCATTTTAATTTACCGTTGACTTACTTAATTTAAACGAATAACACAAGTAGACGAATATAAATCATTCAAAGCAAATAAGTCACATTAGAACATGATAGCAAAGTACCTTCGTGCACGTGCTACTTTAGCGGTTTGTTCCACATTATAATTTTCAACTGGTTTGTATTCCAACTGTGCGCCACCATGCGGGAATACAGAATATTAAATCCGCTACTAACTACCAAATGGCTGGAAAACGAAGCAATCCTTATGGTATTTGCATCACAAAAATGTAGATATGCGACCTAACTTAGCGTTATTCCACACAACACTAAAATTTTAATTGATATTGTACCGTAATTATCTAAATGGGTATCAATTAAATACAGATTTGTGTATGTTAAGGCTAAAAGCCAAAATACAGGTACACCTAGTTTAAGGCGGCTAGAACTAGGTGCAGCCGGTCGCAGACGGTTAAACTTAGTTGTAGCCTATTCATATAAAGTTAGAAGAACTAGGTTTTTATAAATAGTATTATAAAGATTTTTAATGTTAACTGGATTCAGTGTTGTAATTTATACTCTTATTAAATGAAATAAAATATGGTGAAAAAATTTCATGCGGGCGGGACTCGAACCGGCGACCTAGGTCTATGTATGTACGACCTATGCTCTGCCATCTCAGCTACCGCACAATTCAATCTCTTTGAAATGGGATATGGTGAAGAATTTCGGCGCCGAGATATATCAAAATAGCATTGTGAATGCAAAATAAAACACTTATAAAAATGTTGTAATTTGATTCCTTATGCTGAGTGCGAATACATTTGAAATAAATTATTTGCATGAAAAATTTGACATCATTTAAAATATTGTATTGCGAGAAGGGTCTCGCTTGTTTACCCTACAATCTATTAAATGAACAACTGTTTATGGTTTAAAGTAAGAACGTGAAGGTTTTCTTAGCGTTTTTATTAAAAACGGCCACTTTTAGCGAAAATGCTAAGAAAACCTATAAATATGAGTTATTGACTTTGTATTCCAGATCAAGATGGAAAATGATCTTTTTCAGATTGGCCTGGGTCCTGGATGTGTATCTATATATGTATTTGTTATAAAATATAGTATCGTTGAGTTAGTATCCCATAACTCAACTCTCTCTTTGAGGCTAGCTCAATCTGTGTGATTTGTCCGTATATATTTATTTATTATTAGAATATTAGAGAGCGAATGATATTCGTTGTCAGATATGCAAAGTGAATAAGTCATATTTTAGTACTAAACATCTTCGTGCACGTGTACTGCGGCGGTTTGTTCCACATCATTCTCTAGGGCTGGTTATTATTCCGCCGGTGCGCCGCCACCGTGCGGGAATACAGATTCTTCAATCCAGAAATAACTACTAAACGGCTGGAAAACACAACAATGCATAAGGTATTTACATTACAAACCTGCAGAGAAACAGGACTTAACTGGCTCTACGTGATTTGATAAATTTGAATTTCGGTGCCAAAAATAATTAAACGTAAAGTATGAGAAGGCAAATATTATATTACCGTCATCCTAGCTATCAAAATTTGAATAACTGCAGTTTATATTTTTGATTACTGTTTTGGTCTCGGAATGATCCGTTTTTACATAATGTCTTTATCTCCCCTTAGTTTCAATGATATAGAATAGGACCGTCTGATATCAATAATTTTAATTAAATTACTCTAATATATATACTTAGTGGGTACCATTATAATTGCACTAATTAAATTAGTGTCATAAGTTCATTTTTTCTCTATAATAAATATTTAATTCAAGCAACTGTAAAAGAATGAGGCAATGAATTTATGTGATGTTCATTTAAGAGCGTGTAACGCCACGACTGCATAACGATGTTCAGTAAAATTTATTCTTTAAAATTTTAGCTAATTTAACAGAAACTATCTGCTTATTTTGCAAATTCGTTTTTTCCGCGAACAAGAATAATAGTTTTCCTTTTGTCTCAGACTATTAGCAGGTATACAGTATATAAGTAAAAACAAAAATAAATATGTCCAGATTTCCGCTGTTTCCCAGAATTATAGCTTTGTCGTTCACCGCCCTCTTTCATCTCGTTTTATTTCCTTCCAATGCTAATGCAATAGTGTTGTTGCTTCCTTAAATACACAATAACGAGAACATTATTTTATTGTTTGCTTCAGTAGTCGTGGAAATTAACTTGCGTTTAGTACCTTCTTTTCTGGCGTCCAAAGGAAAATATCAATTATGAAAAACTACTCATTGCTAACGCCTGGCGATCGCCAATATTCTTGTCAGGATTCTTTGATTATAAAATACTAGCTTTCGCCCGCGGCTCCGCCCGCGTCAATGTCGATCCCTAGGGAATAGTATTTTTTCCCGGGATAAAAGGTAGCCTATGTGCTTCTCCGTACTCCAAAGAACTTGTATGCAAAATTTCATCATGATTGGTTCAGTAGTTACGGCGTGAAAGCGTAACAAACAAATAAACAAACAAACAAACTCACTTTCGCATTTATAATATTAGTAAGGATAAGGATACTAGGTATTTAATACTTATTCGTAGTTTCAGTTTTTATTATTATTTTTTGGTTTATAAATGTACTAGCTTTCGCCCGCGGCTCCGCCCGCGTCTATGTCGATCCCTCGGGAATAGTATGGAATATTTCCCGGGATAAAAAGTAGCCTATGTCCTTCTCCGTACTCCAGAGAACTTGTATGCAAAATTTCATGATGATCGGTTTAGTCGTTACGGCGTGAAAGCGTAACAAACAAACAAACAAACTAACTCACTTTCGCATTTATAATATTAGTAAGGATGTATAATTATATGTTGTCCAGGTATATTTATTACTAGCTTTTGCCCGCGACTTTGTCCGCGTGGAGTTCGGTTTTATCGTTGGGTACGATTTATTTTGTTTTATGTAATTTTTGTTTAAACTTTTAACCCCTTTTTTACCCCTTTCTAAGCGTATGCCTACGTTATTACAACTATCTGTATGCCAAATTTCAGCGAAATCCATTCAGTAATTTCGGCTGTGCGTTGATAGATGAGTCAGTCAGGTTTGCCTTTTATATAATAGACCTACGTCATTACAACTATCTGTATGCCAAATTTCAGAGAAATCCGTTCAATAGTTTCGGCTATGCGTTGATAGATGTGTCAGTCAGGTTTGCCAAATAGCGTGATTTTTACCCCCTAGCTATATTGAAATCTTGGAATCAGAATCCCTAATGGAATACAGAATTCCAAGAAAAAAAGGTAAAAACCGAAAAAAAAAATATTGGCTTTCCATAGAAATTCGTCCAGCTGATCGGCGACTTTGTATGGGAAACCCTAATTTTTTTTTTGATTTTCAGCTTTTTTTCTTGCAGTTCTATATTTCATTAGGGATTCTGATACTCAGATTTCAATAAAGCTAGTTGATTCAAAATCACGTTGTATATTTAGATAATATATACTCGACTTGGGATTTTTCGTCAAAAATAAAGTACAATACTGCCTCGGGAACCATCATTTTGGCCATATATCACTGATATAATAGGTACCCAAATAATTATAATTTTCATCCGACTATGGCATGGCAAGAGATTTTTTTTTGGTAGTATAATAAAGATAGGTGAGTTACCAGCATAGGTAATTAAAATCTGAACTTTATCAAAACAAAACACAGAAGAGATAGTGTTCTATCTGGAGTTAGTACTAGTAAGGCAATTGCAGATGCCTTTATTTAAGACAAAACAGTCATTGCCTTAATTGTCAGACAGCAAGAGACAGAAAGAGAGAGAAATAGAGAGAGAGAGAGAGAGAGAGACAGCAACACAATACAATTTTATTTCAGTGATTAAATGATACAAGATTTTAACGTGAAAATTTGTTGCAAAGTTTATTGAAGTTGTACACATTTGTTCGGAAAAGTCCTCGAGTTGCATGTCGCAGAGAATTGTGGAAAACAACTATCTGGTACATTAAATAAATTGCTCTCTTTCGAGAGCGTCGGCAAAACTGCATGTGGCGAACTGTTATGTGAACGTAGATTACGAAGTGTTAAAGTATTTTTACGATTCTCTTGTAATGATGTTTATATAGGCAGGTAGGCATGTATTCTGTGTAGTTTCGGGCTTTAAATAGAAACACTCTGTTTCTCTCTTCTTCTTTGCCGTGTGGTTTCCGGCAGAGTAGAATATGACCACTCCTAGTCTTCCCATGGAGGTTGTAAGAGGCGACTTAGAAAATACAAGCTAAACAAAGCTCATTAACATCAATGAGATCTCTCCAACCCGTCTGGCCAGCGAGGAGAGTGTAGGCCAAATCCTCTGTCTGCTCTGGCCAATTATGGCTCCGGTAGAACAGAGAGGGTTATGCTCCTGCAGTGGAGACTAAAAAGACTTGATGATGATGTTTATATCACAAATGCTAAAACTTGTAATAGATTTTGCCAATAACGTTTAAGTTTAAGGCTATCGATCGTAGGGATGATTCGGCGTGTAAATTCACCCTTGAACGGGCGACTGAGCCCGACAAAATGAACGAATTTTTCTACGGGACCAATGCCAAGAACTACAAAAATAATTTTGCTGGTTCGGCAATTTGTGTGAAAATGTCTTTTTTAGTGTTCCATAGCCAAATGGCAAAAAATCGGACCTCTTATGGATTCGTCGTGTCTGTCTGTCCGTCCGTATGTCACAGCCACTTTCTTCCGGAACTATAAGAACTGTACTGCTGAAACTTGGTAAGTAGATGTATTTTGTGAACCGCATTAAGATTTTTACACAAAAATAGAAAAATAAAACATCGGGGGTACTTAGAACTGAATTTCAAACATTTTTTTTTTTTCATTAAACCCATACGTGTAGGTAATCGATGGATAGAGCTTCAAATATTGATATTGAGGTTTCTAATATTATTTTTTTCTAAACTGAATCGTTAGCGCGAGAGACACTTCCAAAGTGGTAAAATGTGTGCCCCATCTCCTGTAACTTCCTAAATAAGAGAATGATAAAACTAAAAAAATATATGATGTACATTATCATGCAAACTTCCACCGAAAATTGGTTTGAACGAGATATAGTAAGTAGTTATTTTTAATTAGTCATAAATCGTAACCCGGCGTTCAAAGTTACAACGAACTATAAGAACTTTTAAATTATGTTACTTGCTGCTACGGAACCCTTCATGGGCGAGTCTGATTCACACTTGGCCGCTTTTTATTTTTTAGGGTGCATTTGTCCATTGGAAAAAGTTGTTCATTTTGACGGGCTCATTTAAGCAAATATCGGTGGATTATTTATTTATAAGCTGTATAATACGAAATCAAAACGGTGACTAAAAGAAACTGAATAAAATTATTTCTTCAAATCACTGTTGGAGACATTAACTAAACTTGTAGTCATTGTTTTCTTTACAGAGCATCGGGTGAGTGGCGTGTAGCAAGCTGCTACGTGGACGTGAATTACGAAGTGATGGAGTCTTTCAACGTTTCCTTTGTGCTCAAGTTTAGAGATTTAAGTTACTGGTGCTAGCTCTAGCTTTAAAAGATTTCGCATTGTAAACGGTTTAGGAAATCATCTGCGACTATTTTCTGAAAAGTTATTGCTTATAAAATTAAAACGATGATCAAAAGCAAATCAATGTACCTAATTATTTCCAAAATAAAACTTTTGACATTTGTTAAGAAAAGTTCTTGCCAATTGCAAAAATCAACTATCATCTAAAAAAATATTACATACACAATAATAAATGCTAATATTTACTTAAAATAACAGTAATAATTGAAAACATTAAAAACAAAAACTATAAAGAAAACGCAAATTGTTAGATTTGCGTAAAACTTAAAGAAATGTTTCGCAATTCACTACCCCGCAAAAGTGTGCCCACAAGGCTGGTAGCATTGCCACCTTGTATGGGAATGCTTATTCTTTGTGCAAAGAAATTTCCAGCCCGTTGGTCATTGGACACCTCTACCAGTCTTTTGCTCATAAATTTAAACATTTTGTGAGCTGAGGGCCCCCACGGTCCAAACGTTTCCACACCAAACGGCTCGAATATGTAGCCATCTAGATATGTATATTTGCGCCGCTTGAGGGACTCGGCGGCCGCTGCAGCCTCACCAGTCTTGAAACACGTGCCGTGAAGGTGAGAAGATGCGACAGTGTCGACGCAAGTGGCGTCCCACATCAACGGTCCTCCCAGCCTCCAGGGTACAAGTGTCATCCCATCCGGTCTCCTGCCATCATTCCGGGCCAGACCATTGGGTTCCAGAACGGCTGGCACCTGAATCGCGACAAGAGCTCGGTGAATCATGTTGTTAAGGTTGGCATGGCGTGCAATACCCAGGCCCAGAATGTCGACGGTATAATCACAGGGGCAACGATGCGGGACATTAGTTACAGCGCCTAAACGTAGACTGGTCGCTATATGGAAGGTGCCGTATAATAAATATATACGGACAAATCACACAGATTGAGCTAGCCCCAGGGAAAGTTCGAGACTTGTGTTATGGGATACTAACTCAACGATACTATATTTTATAACAAATACATATATAGATAAACATCCAAGACCCAGGTCAATCTGAAAAAGATCATTTTCCATCTTGACCTGACTGGGGATCGAACCCGGGCACCCTCGTGTCGCAGGCTGGCGGGCGTGTTAACCACTGCGCCACGGAGCTGTCAAAGGTGCCGTATAGCGACTATCATCTCCATTAAATAAATTGCACCTCTTTTGAGAACGTAAAAGCATGCGAGCTGTTATGTGGACGTTAGATAACAACTACGTCCACATAACAGCTCGCAGAGGCAATATTCTTTTAAAGTCGTTTTCATTCCCAAACAAAAAAATAAATTGCGAGTGATCAATTTTTCAAATATTTTCATGTCTTATTTCTACAAACGTAGGTAAAGCTATTTATAATCTTGGTTAACTAAAGTTGCTGACAAATAGGAAGTTTCATCAAAATGAATGATGAATGTCGCAGTTTTTCCCATAAGGAAAAATTATATTTAATTTCCTGTAAAAAAAAAAAAAACTAATTATAGTAAAAATAAAATTGTTTGTAAAGTCGGTTTACGGGCGATAATTTTACGTGATAATGGTGAGAGATAGATGCGTAGCTACTACTACTACTGCTGCTGCTCAGGAACGTGACTTTTTTGTGCGTGCAGATGGTGTTTATCGATTTATAAGACGTTATCACGTCGAAAATAAATTAATATTGTTGACATTATTTGTTAGGAAAGACCTCGAAAGGTGTGTGTGCTGTAACATTCAAGTGCCTCTCACTGCGACTGCATGCACTTTAATGTTGCAGTGAGAATTACAGAGAACAGCTCTTTGCTCCATTACATTAAATAAACTACTCCTATTTTGTCGAAATTCAAGTTAATTTTCATGTAGTTTGCTTCTATAAACCTTGCAGACCTATAAGTATTTTTATAAATGCTTTTTTTTTATTTATAATGCTATTCTGATATGGGTACTCTTATTAAACTAGAAATAAAATATAGTGATCGAATATCGAGCTTCTCGCCTATGGGAACCTAAGGGGAAAAGACCTGATTATACTATATATACATCATTCTTACTTACAAGTAACTCACAAGCTGTTAAGTTTTAATATGGCTCATAGAAATGCCCCATAAAAACATGAAGAAATGATTTGTAAAGAACACGTCATTAAAAACACTTTGGCATCTCTTTTAAACATTGCGTTTGATCACTTTATTTGGGAACAAGCCTCCTTACCTATAAGGCTAGGAGGACTTGGAATACGAAAAATTTCTAGTGTTGCTTTGCCAGCATTTTTGTCTTCTGTCCATAGCATACAAGACCTTTTTAAGAAAATTTTACCAAACCCCTCTTATGAAACTGCTTATATGACAGAAGCCAGAGACGCTTGGTCAGAGCTTTGTTTAAATTCGGAATTTCCAGATAACCCTTCTTCTCAGAGGCGTTGGGACGAGCCGCTCTGCAGACTTGTACAGAGTAACCTACTTGAATCTTCTTGTGGCAACTCTGCAGAACGAGCGCGTCTCCTTGCCGTTGCGGAGTGGGAGTCAGGACTTTGGTTACAGGCCTTACCTTCTTTCACTTTGGGTACCCTTCTGGACGATAATACATTCCGTCTGGCGACATGTCTGCGTTTAGGAGCTAAAGCGAATGTCCCGCATCGTTGTCTTTGCGGCGATACCGTAGACCAGTTTGGGCGTCATGGACTTTCGTGTCTCAAAAGTGCAGGTCGCATGGCGCGCCATGCCACCATTAATAACATAATCCAAAGGGCTCTTGTCACCATTCACGTGCCAGCTGTTTTAGAACCAAATGGCCTGGTGCGTGAGGATGGCAAGAGGCCGGACGGAATGACCCTTGTGCCGTGGAGGATGGGAAAGCCACTTGTTTGGAATGCCACGTGTGTCGACACATTCGCGCCTTCCCACCTCCCCAGCACTGGGTCTAAGGCAGGCATGGCTGCAGCCAATGCCGAGGTCCTCAAACGGCGCAAATATGCCTGCTACGGCAACGGTTTCATTTTTGAGCCGTTTGGGGTGGAGACACTTGGTGCATGGTGCCCGTCGGCTCATAATATATTTAAGTCATTAAGCCGAAAGCTGGTTGAGGTGTCGGGTGACCAGAGGGCTGGCAATTTTCTAGGACAAAGAATAAGCATTGTCATCCAACGTGGCAATGCTGTCAGCCTTCTAGGTACCCTTCCGCGTGACAACGAACTGCGGGACATTTTTTATTTATAATGGTTATTTTTAATTAAGTAGGTTAGGCTATTTTATTTTTAGTTAGTTTTAATATTAATTAAACATTATAAATAAAGTAAAATAAAGTATAAGTAAGTTAAAAAAAAAAAAAAAAAAAGTTGCCTTAACGATATCATGTACAAACTTGCCCCTTTAGTTAATATTGAAACCTTAATTACGTACGTGCGTACTATGGCCTGATTGACTCGAATATTAGATATGAAATCATATTTTGGGAAAACTCAACTAATGTTAACAAAGTGTTGCATTAGGACCATGTTCCATCTTAAACGTAGAGAGAGCTGTGAACGATTCTTCAGCAAATACAAATTATTGACTGATATAATATATATCGATATATTTGATGTAGCTATGTTTGTGAAACAAGCCCGATTTATTTTACAAATTTGGAGATACTGTAGTCCGTAACCAACGGGATGAACATAAAATTTGTGTCCGTTTTCCCAAAACATCTATGATGCGCAAAAGCATACTCGGTATGGCATCTTCAATCTACAACAAATTGCCTAAGTCCTTGAGAGAAATGTCTTGTTAGATATTTCGAAGTAAATTGAGGTTAATTTTATTGAAGTAATGTTATTATGCCATAAGCGAATTTCTCAATAACAAAAAGTTTTACAAATTGTGATATGTTCACAATTTGTACATCTTTAACTAACTCAAATTGACATAGTTTAATGGAACTAACATTAAAAAAAAACTTTATTTTTATATAATTAATTATTTTACAAGCTTGTTTTTTTTGTTTTTATATTGTTATGTGTCATTATTGTATGCCCTTACAGGTAGTGTGCATCGATACTATCGAATTTGTAACATCTTGATACATGCATTACGAACAATAAAGAAACTTTGATTGATTGATTGATAGAAATCAGTATAACTACTGTTAAGAAAACTAACTTTTAACAACTACTGTGTTTTGATTGTCATTTCGACGTACATTGCGGCATTCGTATTACTGACTATTTTTATTTAAGATATACAAACCATAATGGATGTTGAAGTGACCATAAACACGTTGTGCACCGTAATTATCAAAAGCGAATAGGCTTGGCAACTGGTCCTGAGCGTTTTCCGTCATCCTGAGCCATAACGCGTTGGAGACCGAGTCTTCTATTATGACAGCATTTATGGCCTACCTGACATCAACAGAATACAGAACCGCCGTCCAATACCTACGAAAATGAAGTATAACTATTTTAACGCGTCGTGAACCCAAACCCAGAACTGTGGTAATACCATTGCCGGTCCAGTAACGTAAGATTTTATGTTAGTAGATACTTATGTACAGACAGTGATAGAGATAACTGACCAGCTCTACCTATATCTTGAATTTTCTCTTAAACTATAAATTATATTAACATGGAAATTTATATTAAGAAATACTTCATTAAAATATACTATATATATTTTCTTGTTATAATTAAGGCCAGGTCAGGTATCTTTGCTCCTGACTGTACTTATATTATTTATTCTACCTATAAACCGACTTAGCTACTTAGCAGAAAAAGCCAATACAATACCGTTCCAAAATGGTAAAAATAAATCAGCATACATTCGCAGTTGGCAGCACATGTTCGCAAAGTGCGGCAAACGACACTTCTATTAGTTGGAGCTGGATCCAATGACATTTCACTCGCCATGGACAAATCACGTCATAGAATCATCTCTATAGTAAGCATTTTCTTCCTAATATAAAACGTACATGTCTTTTTCCCTTGCGGGGTAGACCGAGCTTAGGTCTATAAGACCTAGACTCAAGTTGGTGGAAAAACGGAATCAAAATAGTGATGAGCCGCATCACCCATTCGCTTGATCGGCTTTTACGATCTGCGCGGGAGGAGAAGCAGCTGGTGCATTAAACATTTTTTCTTTTCTCCCAGGCCAGTATGGAAGTGATGTTATATAGAACGTCCTTTCATAAAACAATAATAAATATTCATTTTTATATTGTTGGTTTAGAATGAGTTAGACCCTTTTCTCGCCTAATAGGAAGCAACTATGTGTCTAGGGGTGGTACACCAAAGATAGCATATAATGCCTATTCATTGCTATTCTTGCTTTGAAAATCCCTAAATTGAAGGTATCGGAAAACAGGGACGCGGGGAGGGAATTCCATTCTTTAGCGGTTCGTATAATAAAGGAGGAGGCGAATCTAGATACGATGAACAGGAATCTCGACCACATATGGATGGAACCCCTACCTACGCCGCGTCGTTTGATGGTGGATGGTGCAGGGGGAATTAAATCATGCAATTCCTGTGCACACTCCCGGAAATGCAGTCTGTAGAAGGCACACAGACTTGCTACTAATCGGCAAAGTTCAAGGCAGTGACGCCGTCCTGCCGTCTGTCAATAGCTTCCAGTGCTTTGACCTGATAGTGCCTAACTGCCTCCGTGGTCCAGTGGTTAAGGCGTTTGCCTTTAGACCCGGAGGTCGTGAGTTCGATCCCCATGGGAAGCATACTTTGTTAAGTTGTTTCCAGTTTAGTAAGGACATTGCAGGCTTGAATCACCTGATTGTCTGATAACAAAGATGATTCCGTGCTTCGAAAGGTAAGGTAAGCCGTTGGTCCCAGCTGCCATCTGGTAGTCGTTAAAGGTACCACGTCAGAGGCCGAGAGGCGGTTCCGAAGAACTCTGACACCAGGATGTGCATGGTCGATTGACCGTGATACCTACTCGAAATGATGATGACCTGATAGTGGAGGGATCCATCCTACAAATGGGAACAATACCCCATACAGGAGCGGACTTAAGCTGTGTAAAGGCTCAACAGCTGGCCTTAGACATTGCACAGTTTCTAATTGTCTCTGTCTTTTATAAAATACCACTGTCGTTCATAATCTTAGCTGCATTTGGTTAATAAACAGCTACAAAAAGCATTTATCGATTAGGTGACAACATTAGACTATTGACAAAGGTAGGTGAGCTTAAGGCGTCGTACTAATTGGTAACGATCGTACGAATATAACGATGCGATTTTGTCACACGAAAAGAATAAATATACGCATTTCTTTAGTGTGTGTAATTAAAACTTACAAATCGTCGCGCGAGCACAACGACGAACGCATCGTTTGGCCGTACAATCGTTGCCAGACGACGCCTAAAGCACACCAAGGGCGGATTGATGCGATGTCTATATAGAGTTAAATTTTATGTCATTGGCTGGAGCAGTGTGCACTCATCGGCGATACAAACAACAAGATGTGCTCTGGGAACTTGAAGGGTTGTTCCCCAGACAATATTTCTTTCAATAATTCGCTTAGCTATTTTTTTCTTTCGGCTGGCCCTCGCCTTTCAAATAGCAATATTTTTGAATTTACAGATTTAAAAAACGAAGGATTACTGAGATATTCAATTAATAAATTGCGTAGTCGATTGTTTTTTTGGCCTATTCCAATAAAACAAAAAGTGGCCGTGAAAATGATGTCAGTTTCAAAAAATATCTATTCAAGTTTCGTCTATGATCATATGAATGAAAACTCTGATAACAAGCGGAAATAAGGATACCAGTTTCTAAAAAAAAAAAACTAAAATCATAATTTTCAAAAAGTAAGGTAGTAAACTCATCTGTGCGTTTGCTTTATATGTACTACTAGCTTTTGCCAGCGGCTTCGCTCGCGTTAAGATTTCAGTTCAATCAGTCAAAAATCTAAGAAGATTTATACAAACTTTCATCACCAATTTTATCCCCTTAGGAGTAGAATTTATCAAAATACTTTCTTAGGGGATGCCTACGTCATAGTAGCTTTATGCATGCTAAGTTTCAGCCCGATCGGTTTAAAATTGACAAAGTTTCATACGAATTTTCATCCTCTATTTTATCCCCTTGGGGGTAGAATTGATTAAAATCCTTTCTTAGCGGATGCCTACGTCATAACATCTACCTGCATGCCAAATTTCAGCCCGATCAGTGGTTTGGGCTGTGAGTTGATAGATCGATCGATTTAAAAATGCGATTATAATAATGATTTCCATATCGTCCACCACTACTCATTAAGCGATATGTAAAAATGTTTGGGCTATATAATAACAAGAACTTCTTTTGATGGTCTTGGCCTTAAAGATATGAGGATACGACCGGAGAGAAAATGAATATGTCAGACAGCGAGATATGCCTAAAACTATATCCGATTCTGATAGATCATAAAATATTCTCCTGCAAGTCGGTTATAACTTGATAAAATTGTAATATTAAATAATATAATATGCTAAGCTGAACTACGGAACAAAAAAAAATCTGTTAAATTTTAAGAGAAGTAATCACAAATAAAACTAATGTTTTTGTTTTGTTTGATTGAGATATCTTTAATAGAATATAGAATAACCCGACTGCGACGTCCATACTTCACATATTTTGTTTGGAAACTTCCGCAGCCTCAGGCTTTTGTGAAGCTATCTGAGGCGACCATAAACGTTTTAGTGTGATATCATATCCTTGATACTTTACGATCTAGAAAGCTCTATATTGTTTACAAACTTTGTACAGCTTTATACTAGAAACGAGGATTTTTTTAATGAATATGAAATGAAATAAAATTTTATTCAAATTTGGATATCATGTATCTCTTTTTAACGTAAGTAAATTTTTTTTTATATTATTATTTTTTTTATATTTGCAAAATCGGTGAACAACTAGCGGTTTGGAATGACCACTGCTGAGAAGAATACGCCGAAAGAAGCTCAGTTCAATATTGGTCTTTACGTGCCTGATGGGCTACGCTTTCACATAATAAAACAAAATGAAATACTTTACATTAAAAGTGTTATTCAACATCGCTTTGGTCGCAAGATGTATTTTGTTGACTTCGTTGTCTTGGAGATTAAGTAAGAAATTTCTCAACTGGGTTTGTGAACGTCCGTCTTTTCAACCTATCACAAAATAAATCAAGCCTATCTAAGTGCTTTAAAGATTTAACTAGGTACGTCTATGTTGGGCACTTAGAACGACTACAATTTCGAAAAGTTAATTGAAGCATTAATCACTCTCGAACGCTCATCAATCTAACCTAAATTTTCAGGCACTTAGTCGAACACCTAAGTACACCAGAAATGACGAAGTACAAAGTGAAGTTTTATTAAATTCTCGTACGAAATTATTCAAATCATCCCATTTTGTATGCGATAAGTATAATACGAAGGAGTGAGTTTACATCAAAGTTGAGTCGGGAACAGCCGCAGTTTGCTGAACACTTGAGCATGTTAAAGCCACTAACTTTATATTACCCTTTCTCTTCGGATAATTACGTGTGGTTTTGCTCTTAGATACCTATTAACTTACTTTTACTTAAACACAAAGTTTGATGATAGCCCATATGAGTAGAAGAATCAACGAATGGTCCTCTCCTAGAGAGTTTCTGATTTATTGAAGTATTTTGCTCGCTTTTGTCTGTTTCATTGTGTGGACAGACGCGAATACAATGACTATCCTTCGCATTTATTAGGCACGGGCGGAGCCGCGGGCGAAAGCTGGTATAAGCTTTCGCCCGCGGCTCCGCCCGCGTCAATGTAGATCCCTCGGGAATAGTACATTTTCCCGGAATAAAAAGTAGCCTATGTCCTTCTCGGTACTTCAGAGAACTTGTATGCAAAATTTTATGATGATCGCTTCAGTAGTTACGGTGTGAAAGCGTAACAAACAAACAAACTCACTTTCGCATTTATAATATTAGTTAGGTTATGTATGTGTATGTGTAATATAGACCTATGTATACTATGTATTAGATATTGATATTAGGTCATTTTTAGTTTAATATTGTTTATTTTTATGTATATTTTCTTGCTCAACTTTATGCCTCTGCACCATTTAACCCATCTAATGTCTCCTATCAGATACCCGGTTGACTGGAAGAGATCCCCTCAAGGGATAAGTCCGCCATTGTGCATATTTTGTTTAAGTTTAGGTTGAATCCTTAGATGTATGTTATTTTTATGTGGGTACAATACAGTATTTACTTTTGATATTTACAAACAAACAAACGGAGTGGGTTGCTGTCTTCGATCAAATATAATGTCCCCTAGTCAAAACATCATGCATACTTACAAACAACGACATAAACGGTACATACTGAAAGTATAACTCCATCTTTTTTTTCACTTTTGATGCGTACCTAGTTTTTGCATATTTTTAATGTACCTTCATCATCGCGAGGCGTGTGAGTGCTAGCGCGGTTTATTGAAACTGTGGTACAGCTCCGAAACTCGATTAGTGCGCTGTTTTGCCGGTGCCACTTTTCGAGCGCGAATCGTGTATCTACCATTATATTTGATCGAAGTTTGCTGTTTGCTACCCTTCTCTATTTCACACATTAGTGTGCAGGTTGCCTCACGATATTTTCCTTCACGGGAAGCAGGTAGTGGTCGATGAAAATGACCATACTTGAGACAGGTCTACAAACTCAGAGGTTCAGGTAGGGCTGGATGGGGTTTGAAACCGGGATATTTCGCTTTATCGCTTTAGGTCGCGCTTTTAGACCACTGATCCACTACTCTAACTCTTCTTTTTTGGCTAAGACCCGAATATTCTTCAAAATTTAAATTATGTTGGTGCTAATTAATTAATGGTTCTTGACGGACAGACAGACAGACGGACAACAAAGTGATCCTATAATGCCTCCGTTTTTTCCTTTTGAGGTACGGAACCCTAAAAATGGAGGTAGGTACAATATACCTACTAATCAAGCGTTGGTATGCAGAGCCTAGGGCTATAACAACAGTATTCTATGTCTTAAGGATTTTTTACTCAACTGAATCTCAGGCATTAAAATCCATATTATTAGTTGTAAAAACATCCCTCAATTCATGTTTTTTTATTCGAGGTGACAAAACAACGGAGTACTTGCACACATTTTTTCCTTGAGCTATGAGCATCGTTTCTTTGATTTCCCTAAATTAATAATTCTGTCATGCAAGTTGCTCAATATCATGAACCAAGCATATAAGGGCTTAGAGGTGGGAATAAATTGGCCCTAAATGCATTTAACGAACCTGAACAAGGGATCGATTCAAGCTTATATCCGGAGAGATCCTGGGCATACATGGAGTCCGAACATTCTAGGGCGCTTAGGATTACTGGGATATGTAAGCGCGGTACATACAAGTACCTTAGTACCCCTATATTCATCTGTACGACATGGTGAAACAGCTTACTTATTCCATTATATCGTATAATTTATCTCAGAAACTTCCTTTCCTTTTTTTTCATGTGCATACATTTATGTGTGTATCAGAATATTATTAGGTGTCTTAAACAATATTAAATTTTTATTAATTATATTAGTTTATTACAATTGTTCTCAAACTTTTTCGCGGCTAAAGGGCTCCCCTTTTGTAAAGCAAAAGATGTCATCTTTTGTTTTACTTTGCCGCGGATTTATTGTTTTGTATGGTGGCTGGTGCAATTCTAAACATCCGGTCCTTTCTCAAATGCAAATTAATGCCGCAATGCCTCAAAATTACTCTTACTTTCATCCGGGGCGAAAACTAAATTTTTTCATAATGTCCAGTATTATTGCGGAGCCCATACAGAGGCTTCGCGGGACCCTGGTAAAACGTTTCCAGCCATTCTCAAAGTGTGCTCGGCGGAGCACACTTTGAGAATGGCTGGTTTATTGTATTTACATTTTATTGATCATAAGCATTTGCCCGCATCGCTTTCGTTTATGAAGATCCCTCAGGAACACTTTCTGAAATTAATGTCATTTACCAGAAAACAGATTACAAAGGTATATAATAAAATTTCTATTTCAACTATCAGTCCCTCTCTTTATGGCATTCATTATTAAACCAAGAGGCTATGTTTAGCATATATGTAGAGTTTGGAAATGGGCTCAAAATAGTGATAGTCAATGTTTGATCGGTATAAAAACATGTCTACAATATCCACGATATAGTTATCTAGGATAATTAATAAACACTTTTGTAAAAATTAGGGTTATTTTTTTATAATCTTTAAAAAAAATATTCGTGCGAGCGAGGCAGCCAATCAAGTGTCAAAGGCCTCATAACGTAGATTTATTTATTCTGTGGTGGCGGTATTATACCAATTACTAAACGAAAGTATGGAAACATCCCATAATTATAAATTTGACCAACGAAGTAGAAAACGTAGTGGATGCGACGAGCTCAAGCATTGTTGTAAATAAATATTTAAATAAAACCAAAGGCTCGTGTTGCTATAAAATGCCATTTCTAATATCTCGGAAACATTGCGGCCGTGATGATGGCTACGCTATAAAAAAGTAATATTGGGTAGGTGAGCTCGCTCGTAAAAACCATCGCAGAAATACGTGGACATTATAAAATATAACGATCAAAGGCGCTTAGCTGCGCAAGCTTAATACTTTTATCGAGGTATGATAAAAAAAGGAAAAAATGAATTACGTTTGGTGAAGTCATAGGCAGAGAATATATAAAAGACATGCATATAACTTCTTCTTTGAGTCGTAAAATGGCTATACATACATTATAAACAAGTTTTGACCAGTGTTTTGCTACCATGATTGCCCGTTCGTTTGCCTCATTCAGATTCTGCTGGGAGCAAGAAGCTGGACTTTCTGGGCACACTAAGAGGTGATCCATAGATTAAATAGCATATAACTTATATGATGGGATCGAAATACCAACCAGAACAGCGAAGTTTCACATTGATCTCGGAGAATTGATTAATAAAACCGGCCATGTGCCAGACGCACACACTAATGGTCCTATAAAATATTTATCTAAAAAACCGGCCAAGTGCGAGTCGGACTCGCGCATGAACTATACAATAACTATAAAAACGGCAATAAAATCATTTCTGTTGTATAGGAGCTCCCCTTAAATATTTATTTTATTCTGTTTTTAGTATTTATTGTTATAGCCATAGATTTAAAAAAAAAAAATTTTGTCTATAGCGGTAACAGAAAAAAATGCATTTATTAACAAAAAACACATAGGTAGTACAACGTTTACAGCGGTTCCCAAACTAGGATGAACCTGTATTTTGGGCACCAGGAGTACCGACATAGGAGGTTTAGAAACAGGATTCCGTATTCACCCTTTGGGTTTGGAACAAAAGTAAAGATGTTTACAAATCTAGATTCAGTGTTGGAACTAAAAAAAATAAATAAGAGTTCATGAAACGTAAAGCTCAACAAATAAAAATACTTAAAGTTCTCTTAGTTACGGTATATGGCTGTATTGTACGTATCTTACTATATTTATTTACTTATCTAAAGTTGTTACTTTTTATGTACTTAAATAGTAGAAAGAAGTTAAAAGTGGAAGTATAAGTTTTGGAAGGGATTGTCAACGAGTTTTTAAAAAAAAACATAGTTTCTTTTAGTTATAAAACCAATTAACAATTCAACCAATCTACTAAACCGATTTTGATTAAACATAAATAGAATATATTGAGAAATATATCCTATTTATGTTTCTCTGTCAAATAAAGAACAGATTTGATTAAATCAGTCTATGCGTCTTCGAGTAATCGCGGAACATCATAAAATAAAACAAAAGATTTTGACGAATTGAGAACCTTATCCATATTTGCTTTTGAATTCGGTTAAAAAGAGGAAAATTTATGCGAAAATTTTCAACGAACGTTAGATATTACCGCCATACCGGAGGTAAAAGCCACCTCTCATTGTATATTTAAGGCATTTGGATATTCACAAGCTTTTTGGTTTCCCACCGGCTTAGCACAGGTTCCTGAACCCCGCTTAAAACGTGCTTTATGAACTTTTCAACTAAAACTCAGTAATGCTACTTACGTATGTAACCGTAATAATAATTTAATGAAAGGTTTGAAAATGTTAACGTCATTATTAATTGATAATAAGTTAGGTACAAGAACACATTCATATAACATTCATCATTTAGAGTAGGTTACGGTCAATCGACCATGCACACCCTGGTGTCAGAATTGTTAGGAACCGCCTCTCGGCCTCTGATGTGGGTTCCTTTAACGACTACCAGTTGGCAGCCGGAACCAACGGCTTAACGTGCCTTCCGAAGGACGGAATCATCTTAATTATCAGACAATCACGTGATTCAATCCTGCAATGTCCTAATCAAACTGGAAACAACTAAATAAAGTATGCTACCGTGGGAAAAGATATTGCTATTTATATGACTGTTCATATCTACCTCATTACATTTGTTTTGACTAGCTCCGTGGCGCAGCGGTCAACACGCCTGCCTGCGACACGGAGTGACCGGGTTCGATCCCCGGCAGGTCAAGATGGAAAATGATCTTTTTCAGATTGGCCTGGGTCTTGGATGTGTATCTATATATGTATTTGTTATAAAATATAGTATCGTTGAGTTAGTATCCCATAACACAAGTCTCGAACTTACTTTGGGGCTAGCTCAATCTGTGTGATTTGTCCGTATATATTTATTTATTTATTATTTGTTATTTCTATTCTTATTTTAATTGTTGAATGTTTAAATTATTTGCTACTCGTATTTATTTGTTTATCTTTAGATCATAGTTATTTTTGTGCTTAGGATTTTTAAGGTCTGGGGTGTCATCCACAACTGCCTGTCCGGTGGTTGCAGGTATGGCATCGGGAACGCGCGCCCAGTCTCCCGAGCTGCTACCTGCTTTTCCCCCGTTAAGCCGAGTGAGTAGTATCCCAATACCTTCATTCCCTTCTCAAATCGAATTAATTCCTTTCCTTGTTCAGCTTAAAAATGCTTCCTGCTTGATGCTTAAAAACTGCGCTCGCCAACCCGCCTGCCAAGCGTGGTGAGACAGTATGGCAATATCCTCCCTGGAACGAAGAATTCTTGGAAGTATTTTTAAGAATATCTTAAGTACCTATTGGATAAAAAGTTTTAGTTAGAGTGTCGTTAAACGGCAGATAATTGACCGAGCGAGCGAAGCGAGCGAGGTCTTCAATTCAAGTTGGGGCGAAAAGACATTTTTTGTATGTATGTATGTATGTATGTATGTATGTATGTATGTATGTTTGTTCCACGATAACTTTAGAACCAATGCTCAAATTAAGATGAAATTTAGAATGTGTATAGGTCTTATAAATACAATTTTCAAGTTCGTTGGGCATCAAAATCGGTTCAGCGGTTTACGAGATATTTAAATAAATGTTAAAGAATTTCGAGAAATGAAAATTGAAAATGACGTTTAGGCTGAATATGTTACAAGATGGCGCTGAAATTTATTTTAATTTTACATCTTGAAGGTTACCACAGTGGCGGTATGCCTGCTTTGTCCATACTTTGTGTATTAAATTTAATTTTAATTCACAAAACATGAACAATTATAAACTAGAACGGTACTTTCTCCTATATACTTATCAAATGGTTGGCTCAGTCGCTGTACGATAGTTACCCGATCGAAAAGATTAGACTTCGAGCCGCGCAAGAAAATTTGATTTTTCTATGATTGCAAATATTTCTTTCGCTGTCTGTTCCAAGTTTAATTCCAAGTGACTTTCTTATTTTTAATTTACAACATTTCGTTCCGTTAGAACAGAAAAATACCAGTCCACGAAAATTTCCATAATAAATTCTTGTTAGTTCCAAATTTCTCCAACAGATGGAGACAGAGGTCCAAAAATGCGTAGGGATATTTTAATAAGTTATTATTTATATTTAATTTCAAGCATGTATATGTTTGTTCGGGTTTAAGCCTAAAACCAAAAATAAAAGCAGTAATTTACAACCAATTTAACTGCAATTTCGCATTGTACATAACTTTATGGTGGAGGAAGATAATTATAAAAAATCACTGATCTGATTTGAAGATGATGAGCTATTTAATGATGAACATCCCGTTTACAACATTTTACAGTTTCAATCCTTTCACAATTAAAGCTGATAAAAAAACCGGTCAAGTGCAAGTCGGACTCGCCCACGAAGGTTTCCGTACCATTATCCATAAAAACGGCAAAAAAATCGTGTCTCCTGTTGCCGTTATCAATATCGAGCAAAAACAAGCAAAAAGTCACGTTTGTTGTATGGGAGCCCCCTTAAATATTTATTTTATTCTATTTTGATGTATTTCCTGCTATAGCGGCAACAGAAATACATCATCTGTAAAAATTTCAGCTGTCTAACTATCACGGTTCATGAGATACAGCCTGGTGAGAGACGGACAGACAGACAGACAGACGGACAGCGGAGCGATATTAATAGGGTCCCGTTTTTACCCTTTGGGTACGGAACCCTAAAAATGAATAAAAAAAGTAGTGTAAGAAGAAACTATTCCGCAACAGACACAATAAAGACAAAGAAATGGGATTCGGTGGGCGAAAGATAAATACAGACGTAGAATCCAAACGTACGAAAACCATATTTGGAAGGCAAAGCCGAAGCATAGAAAGTGTAGTATGAGAGTGCAGCACTCTGCGAGAGAAACAAAGCCATATGAAAAAGGAGCTGGGGGGTTGTCCGGACAAAACAAGCCAGAAAATTGATACGTATGAAAACCAAAACTTTTAAAGTATAAAGCTCAAGCGAAGTAAACGGGGTTAATATGTCTATCGGGGCTTAAAAAAATTAAACATTGACGGGTACACATCAAAACCACATAGGTTTATATTATAAAGCAAAACACATATGTCTCGTTTTTAGAACCTTAATCATCATTATCATGCCGACCGAAGCTCAGTTACCCGGATACGAAACTAATAAATGACCTGGCATTTTATATTTCTGTTCCCTGAATTTTAAGTCGCAGGCCTATTAACATTTTAAAACACTCAAAAACGCCTGTGGAATATTTGGTACGAAAATTATTTTTCTAAAATGTCTAATGTTGTGATTCCGTTAATAACCATAGTCATTCAGATATGACGAAACTGTTACATTTATTTGTCCCTTAGTGAAATTATATTTATTTTTCTGTGAGGCGTAGTCAAATTTTGCTCGATAGTGCAACGCAGCTCTTCAGCTACACGTTGCACTATCGAAAGCTAAACGCCTCACAGATGTTGTATTGAAACGCGGTTTTGATTTTGTCATATTATTTAGATGAAACTCGTACATTTAGGGATTGCAAGGGAAAAACTATTTCAACTATTCGTGCAACAGTAATAAAAAAGGGGTCTAACATTGTATTTTAGTTTATTTGTTTGGATAGAAATTAATGTTAACTATTAGTACAAGAAAGTAAGGACATCGTGTTCATTGTATGTTAATTTGAAATAAGTCGTGGTGAGTAAAATAAGAAGAGTGCTTTGAAGTCATCTAAACAATAGCACTATAACAACATGCTTATCAAAATCAGTATAATAGTGGCTAGCTCACGCAAATATCAGGAAAATTAAATAATCGCGAGGTCCACGTTCGCAGCGAACTACTAGTATATATTTTAGGAAAAGCATAATTTTTTCAGTCAGTCTGTTGTACCTACCGTGCATGAGTTAGGGTTAGACCATTCGTTTAAGCCATAGAGATAAGATATATGGTTTAAGCCCAGTCGCGGTAGGTTCAGCGTCACAAAAGGGAAGGGGTGACAGTTGTGACAATTTAACGAATTAAAAAAGTATTTTATGCATAGAGTTAAGTTAAGATAATCCTGAATTTTATGAAAGCATTTTATGCAGAAAAATATTTTGACGTGGGAAAATCATAGATTTAAAAAAAATTGCGTCTCTCTCATATTTTTATGGTGAAATAGTTAGCTTCTTAAAAATTAAATGGAAGACGACTACTTCGGTTGCAAAGTCGTGGCAGAAGCATTGCCATAAAAAAATAAAAGTATTTTATGGAAATTGAAATGTATAGTGTTATTCTTGATAGTATTTGAAACTTATATTTCTCAAGCAAGACAGATACGTTTGTTGGCGATTTTTTTTTTTAAATCTATGTTTGTTGGTTTCTTTGGCCTCGTACAATATAGAACTCTTTTTTAGTTTATTGATAGCTTTTTTGACCTAAGAGGAAAGAAATAAATAACATGAATTATTCGTAGTATGAATTATATAGCTGATCATACTCATATCTTTGAATGGATTATGCGGAAAATGGGTCCTTTCAAATGTATGTTCAATGATAGAGGAGAGTAATGTTATCATGAATATATAGGGTAAATTTTCCGTCCAATAGAAATTTGACCAACTGATCGGTGAATATTTATGGGCTTATTTTTTACTTTCTTTTTCCTGGCAATATTTTAATGTCGGGATCAGAATCTCAAATAGAACATGGTCTATGTTCTATTTGAAATTGAAAGATGTCCCGACATTAAAATATTGCTAGGGAATTCAAAATCAATTAATAGTTTCTGAAATTACATTTCTTTTTTAAATTTAGCCTTTATTTTATAACTACCATTTAAATTCTAAGTTGCTCTTATATTTTACGAGCTTTTATTTAGTTTCACATGTCCCGATGTATATCTTTAATAAAATTTTGCGAGTTGAACTTCCCGGATACCGATAGAGCTGAAATTGTGCATGCATGTATAAATCTCTTCCATGCTGGTCTGGGAGAAAAGAAAAAAACGTAGAATGTACCAGCTGCTTCTATTACCGCGCAAATCGTAAAAGCCAAAAAAGGGAATGGGTAAAATCTGAGGAATCATGTTAGAAGGCGGGCGGCAACCCATCACTATTTTGATTCCGTTTCCCACCTTATGCTCACCAACATGCTAAACGTGGCCAAGGTCTTATCAATCTAGGCTCTGTCTGCTCTGTGTTGCGGGGTACGCAAGGGAAAAAGATGTGATACTGTGTATGTATGTATAAATCGGATGACAATACAATACTATGGAGTCATTGCGCTGGTCTGATGATGGAGAGGGAAGGAAGAGGTGGTGGAAAAGCTAAACAAGGTACATCAATCGTCTTTGGGCTCATTTGATTTGTCTTGGAAAGCACGATTCGTTTATACTATAAGTTCGCCTTAAAAATGTAATACTTGGTAAAAAACTTGTTTACCAAAAACGGCAGCTTTTTAAATTCCTTTTTTTTAGTTCGTTAAATTATTCATCTGTCACACCTGAGTAGCGCTGAACCTAATATAACGACCGGGCTAAACTAACCCCCATCTTATGGACGGTAAGTACAACAGATTAATACACTCGATTTCTAGCATAATATGTTCTACAAAATTATGTATTTGAAATTGTACACAAAAAAGAAAAACATTCATTCATATTTAAATAGAATATAAATATATCTTATTATTTTTTAGCCTGGTTTTGTGTCCCACTGCTGGGCAAAAGACTCCCCTTTTTGTTTCCAAGTGTCCCTGTCAAGGGCCACAGTCCGCCAATCGTTCCTGTGTGCGTCCATGTCATCGCGCCATCTCCTCCTAGGTCTGCCTCTTCCTCGGCTGCGATCTAGTATCCACGTAGTGGCAGCTTTGGCCCACCTGTCCTGTCGTATTATTACTTTATAAAGTTCCGAAGAACTCTGACACCAGGACGTGCATGGTCGATTGAACATGACACCTACTCGAAATGATGATGATGATTACTTTATATAATTTAATATAGGTAATTATTGACATTAAAAGTGCAAAGGCCTCTTTTCTGAATAAATCTTTGAGTTTTTGAATCTAACTGAGAAAAATAAAAGCTTTCGTACAATAATATCTTTCGTTTAGGCATTAAACCAGTGTCCCGTCTGAGACTGTGCTTGTTTTGTGGAAAAAAGAAAATTAATTTAAGCGTTTATTGGCTCACCAACAAATACATAATTGTCTTTGAAATCATAAGTTAGCTTACCTAATACATATGTGTAATTAACATTAATACTTAGTTAATGATCACGCATGTAATTAAGAGTAGATTCAGCAATCGTGCCTCAGCGTTACTTGATTGCATTACGCCTCGTAATTAACCCTAAGCCCTACTAATTCTGTCTATTAAGAGGCCAAATACTAAGGTAATATATATGAGACAAGCAATCAATCGCATCAAACCCTGGCTTGGGGTAACTTTGATTCATTTAGAGCTAATCCGGTGGCCGCTCCCAACTTTAGTGAAATAATGAACATATAGAAGTGTCCCTAATCGTTTCGAAGATAGTTTCGATTTATAGTAAAAGCTGGTTTAAATATAATAATAACGGTAAAAGTCAGAGAGAAGAGAGAGACAGAGTTGTAGAACGGTTGTTCGGTTGTTTTTAGGGTTCCGTACCCAAAGGGTAAAAACGGGACCCTATTAATATCGCTCCGCTGTCCGTCTGTCTGCCTGTCTATCTGTCTGTCCGGCTGTCTGTCCGTCTGTCACAAGGCTGTATCTCAAGAACCGTGACAGTTAGACAGTTAAAATTTTCACAGACAATGTATTTCTGTTGCCGCTTTAACAACAAATACTAAAAACAGAATAAAATCAATATTTAAGAGGGGCTCCCATACAACAAACGTGATTTGTTTGCTCTTTTTTTGCTCGATATTGATAACGGCAACAATTAGACGCTTGAAATATTCACATAATATTTATTTGCATATTCACTTTTAGATATAATTTTTTTGCCATTTAAATAGATAACGGTAACGGTACTGAATCCTTCGTGCGCGAGTCCGACTCGCACTTAACCGGCTTTTTTATTACATTATGCCTCTGAATTGACCGTTATGATGATAAGAAGAATTGTTAAGTATTCAATCATAAGACATAAAAAGGAGGTTCTCAATATGGTTGTTAGTTTTTTAAATGTTTGTTACCTCATTACTTTGTCATGTGATTTTTTTACACCAATTTTATTTTTTTATTTAAAACGGCTTATTAAAATTTCTTCAATATCGGTTCATTAGTTTGACTGAAATCCTTTTTTATATGAAAGATTATTTATTTATTACTAGCTGACGCCCGTGACTCAGCTCGCGTTTATGTCGAATCCTCGGGATCAGGCTTTTTCGGGATCAAGGATAGCCTATGTGTCAATTCAGGTGTGTCTGCGTGCAAAATTTCGACAAAAACCGTTAATCCGATTTAAAGAAACACTGACGAGAGGTTTAGATAACGTATGTGGTAATTTAAATCCTTGATCCAAATCATGGTTATTTTTTAAAAAAAAAATCGTAAAAACATATTTTTTTGTCGATAGGCACTATTTTTTGTCATTTTAACTTTGGAAATTTAATCTTCTAGTCATACCTTACTGACGGTACATTTTAATGTTATAGGTACATAACAATTGATGATTAATTAATTCAGCGTACATGTTTAACAAAAGTTTGGCGATGCCGATTGTTTACTATGATTTCATTACGGAGGTTGTTAACGCCGCGTCCATCAATGAAATAAAGATTACTTCACATTACTTTCAATTCGATATTTATCGAGATAAGCAAATATCCTATCCAGTGTACATACTAATATAAAAAGCAATAAACATCACTATCACCAGGTTGAAGTCTGGTAGGCGGGTCCAATTAAATTTGTTTCAGTGTCTTTATTATGAACTCCAAAGTAGTATGAATTTTTGACTGTACCGGTAGCGATAAACATATTTCGTTATCGCCGTCTGATATAAACAATTCTATACTATCATTATTTTGTGCAACTATCTCATTAGTCGGCCAATTTGTCCGGGATCACTCCAAGACTTTAATCTTGCGGTTTGCCCAGTTGTCGCTTCCATTGAAAGATTGCACAAAGATAGAGTTTTTGCTGACTGGTTTACTATCAGGTAAAATCACTGTGCTATTTTTTACGTAGAGACCAAGTGACTCCGATTGCTCAATCGAAGTCCCCCCATAGTAAATAGCAAACTTGTGTTACTGGATACTCTTTCAATGATATATACTATTATATTTTGTAACAGTTACCTATTTACATATCTAATTCACATATATATACAGCGTATCAATTTACCCATGATATTCTCTCGAAAGCGTGACTTACCCTGGCAAAATGGACAACTTTTCTTAGAGGACCATTGCAGGGGGGATATTTTCATACAAAAGTGTTCGTCAAGTTAACCGATTAAGTTATTTATATAAATGCGGGCGGAGCCGCGGGCAAAAGTTAGCTTAAATATCTTAACTCAAAAAGTATAGCTTATTACTGTTGATGTTCAATATAAAACTTAATTAAGTTATTTTAAAACAAGCTCGCATCGTGTAATTAAACTGTTTATTTGTAACAAGCGCATAATTAATTGAAAATTTAAGTATATTCTGTTAACAATGCAGCGAAACTGCAAAATGTATAAGTAGTAATTGTAATTAATAAATAATTCGATAAATGAGGGAAAAATATAATAGGGATAAATTAATCATGCAACCTCTCTTAAACGAAATTATTTTTTGCACTATGTAGTGTCTATGCAAAAATTATGTTATTATTTTGTATTTTGTAAAAAAAAAACATAAAGAAAAACAATATAAAGTACAAAAACATAAACGAAAATAAAGATAAAACATTATTCTTAATATCTGTAATCTCTCTCATCATAATGTTAATTGGTCAAAATTCAATTTATGTCGTTTTCATAAGTTCTTATGGCCATGTCATTTTTATTTATAAATCATTATTTTATAAACATTTCCTCAATTTTATAATAACTTTTACTTAGGAGCCATTTAAATAATACTGATTTAAATTTATTATACGATACAATTTCTCTTATATCACTTGGTAGTGCATTGTACAATTTAACACATTGTCATTACTAACTTTAAATCTACGTTTTGGTACTAATAGTTTAGTTGGGTTTCTACTATTTCATTTCTTTAACACAGGGAAAAGATGATGGATACTTTTTCACAAATAAGCAAGGTAGACGCAGAATTTTTCCTTTCGAAGTAAAGTTCGATAGTGATTTTGAATAATTTACTTAATTCTTTTTTTATTTTGCTTTAACCAAATGTTTTGTAATTCTCGGTTTATTACCGGATCCAATTTTTGATTATTTTTACATATATTTGATGAGCAATGTGGTATCGGCCGCAAATAAAATACATTTCTGGTTTGTGGCCTTTGGCAGATCGTTGATATACAACATATATACAACACAAAAAAGCAAAGGAGAGAGGCTTCCGCCTTGCGGGACTCCTCCTCTGTTGTATTTTGTGGAAGACTTGAAAGTAATTTTGTCATGCTTGTTCACCTTTGTGAGCTCAGTATGGTGCTGTCTATCAAATAGATAGCTTTTTATCCAGTTAAGCGCTTTCTACGTATTCCACATTTTACTAGTTTCTCAACTAATCTATCATCACAAACTAGATCAAGTTGGTACTCGTAAGGTGGTCGGACGACCTAACTAAAGTCGCAGAAAGACGTTGGATGCAGGGCGTTTCTGAGATGAATGAAAGCAACCCAAAGTAGAAACAAGGCACCATGTTATTTGAGTAGGGAAGAAGTGGCGTGTTTCTAAAAAAAAAGTTATTGGGATGATGTGAAAAATTATGTAATTCCCATGGGCTTCCCTTCGCACAAATATTGAGGCTTATAAATAACTAATTCAGTAGCCATTGTATTAAACTTTGAAATGGGGCAAGCGGGATTGCCCAGAAATAAAATATTAATGACTATTACACTGTTAGAAACGTCAATTAATTTTTTTATTTGGCGATTAGTAGAAAATGTTTGACAATTAGTATAATATATTGATAGTCTTGACTATTGGTAGTATTAGATATTATCTGCTCATCTACATCTACACTAATATTATAAAGAGAAAAGATTTGATCGTTTGTTTGTTTGCATTGAATAGGCTCTGAAACTACTAGACCGATTTAAAACCGAGTTATGACGTCACGCCAGTATTGCAGTTTGCGTTGGTTGCGTTACAATACAACTACTAAATACTGCCAAATGTGGCCACTTTTGACAATAATCAGTAGTTCTCTTACTCTTGATGACGACTTGAGTCGCTCCTAAGTACACATAGTTATTCTCCATACGAAATTATTTGATAATTGTAGAAAATCATTGGTTTTTTTTTATGATTTCAATAGGAAATATGCTACGATCTTACTACGAGTAGATACTTCAGTGTATCATTTAAAGCGTATTTCGTATGGTGGAGTCTCATGGATGTCGACTCGACTGTAGTGAGTGCTGCAGAGAGTTCAAACTCATGTTTAAAGCGAATTTAATTGATCTTGATGGAACAGGTAAAGTTGGATTTTGGCCTGTGACATGACAGCCTCCGTGGTCCAGTGGTTAAGGAGTTTGCCTGTTGACCCGGGGGTCGTGGGTTCGATTCCCACCGGAAGCATACTTTGTTTAGTTATTTCCAGTTTGGTTAGGACATTGCAGGCTTGAATCACCTGATTGTCTGATAATAAAGATGATTTCGTGCTTGGGAAGGCACGTTAAGCCGGTGGTCTTATTTTTTTTTGTATGTTAACTATATCCTCTTTAACCCACTTGCACACTGTGACACATACGAGTATATAGGACACGTATTTATCACAAGTCAAACTCGTAGTTTATGTTAGCTGCATGACCTGTTCTTTTAGAGTGTTTATACTACGAGTAGGTGTAGTCACGTTTAGTACGGGACATTAGTGAAACATCATAAGTTGGGTTCTAATTAGCTTTGGTAACTCTGTCATAGCTGTACTTTATATACGTTCTAGATAAAATATTGGCTAGCTCCGTGGCGCAGCGGTCAACACGCCAGCATGCGACACGAGAGTGCCCGGGTTCGATCCCCGGCCAAGTCAAGATGGAAAATGACCTTTTTCAGATTGGCCTGGGTCTTGGATATATATCAATATATGTATTTGTTATAAAATATAGTATCGTTGAGTTAGTATCCCATAACATAAGTCTCGAACTTACTTTGGGGCTCAATCTGTGTGATTTGTATGTCTATATTTATTTATTTATATGTGTCTAAAACGAACATTATATCTATCTCTTCTTGACAAAGTACAAGGTACTTCAGTAATATTGCGAGTATGTTTCGGATGGCGGAGTCTCATCGATGTCGACTGGAGTGTCTTAAAGTGAGTGCAACTAAACGCTCGCTTGTGTAGTCGAGTGCGAAATTATTTGACGTTAGGGGAACATGAAATGATTATCCAAATTCACATGGTTTTTGTTTAGATTTTCTTAGCATATAGTTAATATCATTACAGACTACTAGAAGAACAACATTGTAACGGTTTACCGGAATCAATTTTAGATCTCGTCAATGTTGACTCGAGTATACCAAAGTTCTTCACACTCGTACGAAGTAATTTACCGTTAGAGGAATGTGAGAATTTGACATAATTGATTTAGTAGTAAATACTTCATACTTAGAAAATATGTAACTATCATCTTGTATAGATAACTAGAAACAAGTAGTTACTAAATTGTTTCAGGGTGTTTAGGATTCATCAAAATTGGTTTGAGTGTCTGAAAGGGCTTTAGAGTGTTTTAAACTTACACAGCGTGGAACTCTGGTTGGATTTTTCTTTTTATCGTAACGGAAATATGTAAACAAAACGGAAAAAAGATTTTTTCCGTTACGACGCTAACTAACGCGAAATAATAAAATTATTAATATGCAAATTACGGGTTCCTCACGTACGAAGTCACATTCTCCCTGAGGAAGACCTCCGAATGAGATTGAAATATGTCGGCCTATAGTTGACTTTCTTCTTCTTCTTCATCGCCTTTTCCCTATTTGGGGTCGGCTCTGTATGTCGACTATCTCCATAATTTTCTATCCTTAAGCATATCAATATTACCCCCCATTCCCTCATATCCCCTCTGACACATTCAATCCACGTCTTTCTTGGCTTCCCTCGTCCTCTACATCCTTCTACTTCTAAATGGGACATTCTTTTTGCCAGATGTACGGCATCTATAGCTGACTTTGTACGTGAGTAACCCGTAATTCGCATATTAGGAAATAAGTTATATTTAAATATTTTCTACAAACTACTAGATACCTATTGTAGTGCTGTATTGCAAACATGTGTCCGGTCAGCAGGGTCCCATCGATATTTACTCGAGTGTCCTAACGTGAACGTGCTCCAGATAGCTCCAGAGTGCTTACGTATTTGCACGTTCAGAGTGAAATCATTTGACGTGTTATAAGAAATGATTAAACGCTTGTACAGAATCATTAATCTGTAGTAGACAGAAAACCTAGTTTTTTGAACATTCAATCCGATACGGTGCGCTCCATAAGTCCTGGACAAAGATCCGAATGCATATGTAAACATTTCCATAGAACATCCGTTTATTATAATAGACAACACAGAAGTTGTCTATTGTCATTAGGTCTTACTAATAGAAAGTACCATCTACTAGATTGATAAACTTAAGCATAAAGAAACTAAAGCATATCTAATTCTATAGGAACTCTAAGAAATAAAATATGGTGAAAAAATTCCATGCGGGCGGGATTTGAACCTGCGACCTTAAGTCGACTTACGCTCTTCCAACTGAGCCACCGAAATTCTCCACCATATCCCATATGGCGCCGAGGTTAGAACAGGCGGTGGCTCAGTTGGAAGAGCGTAAGTCGTACATAGACTTAAGGTCGCAGATACAAATCCCACACGCTTGGAATTTTTTCACCATATTTTATTTCTTAATTATTAAGAGTACTTTTGTCATTCCACGCGCACAAACTAACCTCACATGCTCCCTTACCGAGAATGTTTTCTACGTACAAAAAATTAAACGCCAAAACTGATAGTCTGGACATTTTCGACGATTCCTTGTTTAAATTCAAAAGAAAAGTTCAGTCATAGCATCTTCAACGTTGCTAAGCTGGCACTTAGCAACGTTGAATTTGTTTTAACCTCGAATTTGTTACTATGTAAGTTAATTGTTATATTTATGTAATCTTAGGTTAGACTTATTCTAGTTGTTTATAAATGTTGTGTCCACCTATAATTGGGTTGCATGTTAGCATAGAAGTGGAATGTTATTTAATACTGGTGTACATGTAACCTGTTGGTGAACCTTACGAATAATTCATTTCCTTTACAAATCGAACTAATCCTATCTTTCCTTAATGTTTAAATTAACTTAATGATGAACAGTAGCGTCGGAAACATAAGAAGCCAAAGAAACTGTGGTCGCCAACCGGCCTGTCAAGCGTGGTGAGTAGCAGTGGCCCTTCCATGGAACGAAGTGTTTTTGGGAGAGGCCATTTGTCAAGTAATGAGCTTTTTACGACTGTAATGATGATGATGATGTATGCTAGTAGTTCTGTGAACTGTAGACCTTGCGGGTCTTACTCATTAGGAAAATGTTCAAAGTAGTGGAATAGCTGACTATTCCACTACTTTGAAAATTTTCCAAAAATGTAATCTACCAAGAAATTATTTGAAATGATCGAACCTGCTCACAAAATTTCCCAAAAATTGGCTGAAAAATGCGACCTCTATAGAGGAGAGGACAGACAAACATACGAAAGAACGAAAGTTAGACCAAGCTAAATCGGAGGCTCCTTACTCGCGCTTAGCTTTCGCTCGTTCAATTATGCCCCTTTTTATTAGAACGTTTGAGCAGACTTTAACTTTTAGTTTTATAACTAATATTGCTAAGAGCCACCTTTAGTATAAAATTTTTCATAAAGAAAATCCCTAAAATTTCACGCTATCGGTTTTTAATAATACCTATCTTTTATAAAGCGACCTTTGACCTCTGGAATTATTAATGGCCGATTCGTATAAATTAGTTTTTCGTAAAAGAAAGTCCAGAGGACGCTAAGTTTTAGCTGAATGTCGGATGAGGGTCGCTGGGTCACCCCTTTGTTATTTTTATGGACTGTGTTATTAGTGAGTATAATGCAATCAGACTAACATCGCTGAATTGAATTATAGTGCGCACTTTATGACGCTGAATAGGTGTAACTCCTAATTATTATACACATCTAATTTTTTGTTAATACCGTTAATAAATCTGATAAATAATTGTAAAAATATTTCTTTTCGCTAAGGCTTGTTAAGGCGTTGGTCCCGACTGTCCTTAATGATGCCATAGTCGATATGCAGTATGAAAAATCTCAAACAAACATTTTTATTAGATCCATATAGTGTTGGCGTAGACTCGAGATCCGTGTACAGACTAATACTACTCGTTCAGATGATTAGAAAATCATCAGAACGTTTTTCCAGTTGCATCCTCTGCTATGGAGTCCGTGATTCGCTTTAATGACAGTATAAATACTGTATGTGACAGACAACAGCATAAACGTTGTCATCGAATTTGGCACATAACGCGTTGAACCGATGGCCGATGGAGTAAAAACGTTCTCAACTCGAAAGACTGATGCTACACTATTACTAGTAGCTCTATGAGCTGTAGACTTCACGAGCCTTATCTCAGGGAACTCATAATGGTCCTAGATACCATATACACAATGAAGCTTGGTGTTAATTCCACCATTTGAAAACCTCCAAAAGTTTTATCTGCTAATAATTCTATGTATACAGCGTGATTTTGAACCCCCTAGCTATATTGAAATCTGGGAATCACAATGCCTAATGAAATACAGAATTGTGAGAAAAAAAGGTAAAAAACGAAAAAATAAATTTAACCTTTCATAGAAATCCGTCTAGCAGATCGGCGACTTTGTATCATCATCATCATCAGGTCCTTTTTAGTCTCCACTACAGGAGCACGACCCTCTCTGTACTACTAGGGCCATACTTGGCCAGAGCAGCCAGAGGACTTGGCCTACACTCTCCATGGGAAACTTAATTTTCTTTTTCGTTTTTCACCTTTTTTTTCTTGCAATTCTGTGTTCCAGTAGGGATTCTGATTCCCAGATTTCAATATAGCTAGGGGGTTCAAAATCACTATGTATTGATCCTGCTTACAACATTTTAAGCTGATCAGTTTAGTAATGCAACCTGAAGATGAGAAGAGCGTTCATTATTTCGAATGTCCCGCTTTCCGGCTGAAAGCGGGACCTTCGAAGTAACGAACGATTTGCTTGAGCTTCACTCCCTCGTTTACCCGTGGTCTAGGGGGACCACGGGTAAACGAGGTGCTGTGATAAGACTCGTGAAGTCTACAGGTCATAAAGCTAGTAATACTGTAGCACCAGCGGGACCACGGGGATTTTTTTATCCATAGTCTCTCGCTCCGCGCTCGCATCTCGCATCACACTTATGGCACATGTTGTAGTAGCTAGAAAAACCTAGTTTTGCCGAAAATAAAGAAAAAGTAGAGGCAATTATCTAATAAATTTATGGCAAATACCTGACAGTGTCCCGAAAAGTTATTTTAAGCTTACGTGATTGTTTGTACAGTAATTAAACATATTAAACATAAAAATAGCACCAGAAGTAACACCGAAATAATGAGACAACACAATGAAACGGCAATTAAATTCATGTATTACAAATGTAAATTCATACAGGGCTTTAAAAAGCGGCAAATATGAATAGCGATCGTGAAACCGGAAGAGAGTGTTTTGCCAGATTTAGACTGTATATTATGAGTGTCCGTGGCGCAGTGGATGACATGCCGAATAGACTACAGGAGGGTATAAGGTTGGATTCCCAGCGCATGCAAATACTTGTACGTACTTCATTTTCACGGATATTTCCGCGATTTTGGACCTGTCCTGCGATGACGGTTGCCGACGGGCAGGTTACCGGTCGTAAAAACTTTGCCAAATCATAACACAACATGAATTCTGTCATAATAGTGGACCCCGGGTTCCGATAAAGCAGAGCTGAGGTTGACTGAAAATAAATCATATCTTCCTTAACTAAAGTTAAGGGAGATAGGCTTTTAAATCATCATCATCATTACAGCCGTAAGAAATCCAAAGTTAGACAAAGGGCTCTCCCAAGGATTCTTCGTTCCATGAGAGGATATTGCCACGCTTGGCTAGCGGGTTGATGAGCGCAGTTTATTTGGCTTCTTGTGCTTTCGACGTTGCTGCCCGTCGAAAGCATTTTATGCTAGGGAAGGATAGGAATTTGTTGGACTAAGGGAATTAGGGTATTGGGATACTATTGCTTGGATGAATAGGGAAAAAGCAGTAGAAGCTCGGGAAGGCCGGGCGCGCGTACCCGATGCCATACCTTCAACCACCAGCCAAGTAGTTGAGGCTGACACCCCTGACCTGAGGCTCTCATATTGTAGGCATGTATTCTGTGTAGTTTTAGGCTTTAAATAGAAACACTCTGTTTCTCTCTTCTTTGCCGTGTGTTTTCCGGCAGAGTAGAATACGACCACTCCAAGTCTTCCCATGGAGGTCGTAAGAGACGACTTAGTTTTCTAACTCTTAAACAAAGCTTGTATTTTTACAAGCTTTGTTTAAGCTCATAAACGTCAATGAGACCTCTCCAACCTGTCTGGCTAGCGAGGAGAGTGTAGGCTAAATTTAAATTTTCTGTCTGCTCCGGTCATGTATGGTATATCAGGTAGTGCAGAGAGGGCCTGCAGCAGTGGAGACTAAGAAGACCTGATGATGATGATGTTTCTCTCTATGGATGTACTTGAAAGTAAGTATCTGAATTATACGTTACTTACATAGAATTTACTTAGGTAATACATAACTACCACTGTTGTTTCTTGGCATCCAAATTTCTAGAAGCCCATTAGAATTAATTAGTGTTGCTCCAGTGTAAGCGTATTTCTTTCAATTTCTAGGAATTATTAGTCCAACATAGATCGTAGATCACTAAATATGCTTGTCGGTGTCAAAACAGTATTTTTACACTTTTTATTAGCTTCACTTGTATGTTTGCTCGTTTGTTTGTTTGTCACCGACTTAATTGAACTCGATTTTGACCTACCTCGAGCACCAACATTTTAAACAGTCAGATTTAATTTAAATTTTTCAGACTTATCAAGGGCCGATGACAATACAATAATTTGATAAAAGCGTGTTTTTTCGTTTTTTTAAACTATATTTATTTACTGACTGGACATAGTTGTCTTTTCTCAGTTTGCCACAACGAGTGTTCGGCATAAAAAATATCATACAATAAAAGTGAGTGATACTAAAGGTTCAAGGATTTCTAAGGATTTCAATGATACCCCATTCCACACCCAATACATTGACAGGACCACATCACAAGATCTAGAATCTTTGTAGTCTAATACTAGTAATTGGTATCACACACACCTGCCAGTCAGTTAGGATCCGGATATTGCATGCCAGTATAATACACGTCGATTTTCATTGAAAGGATTTAGTGAATCAGGAAATACGCACAACACTTACGATCGAATAATCAAAGGAATTTTTACCAATATAATTTTAAGCTGTCTCACTAGGAAGTTGTCTAGTCAATGACGGCATGAATAGCTGACCCCATTGAGAAGCCGGGGTCGAAAATTTTTACTCAGAGTGCAAACAAATATAATAATCCAAATGTTTTTGGGTTATAAATGGCGTAACTAACTCGATTTTGTTTTGTATACAAAATTAAATAGATATTTTCAAAATATTATTAATCAAATTGCATAATGTAATTTAACGTAGCATATGCAGCGTGAATATTCGCCACCGACATTTTCCTGAAGCAATAACTTTTTCACCAATTTAAAAAAAAATTGGTTGCCTTTAAAGTCGCTTTACGCACGATAATTTTTAGTGATAACGATGGAAGACAGATAGATGCGTCACAAGCCAAATGCTTAGGCCGATCGTGCCTCTCTATCGCTTGTTTCGCGCTCTCGTTTGCACGTGCATCGTGCACGAGTGCATCGACACACGCACAACACATCGTGCGTGCAGCGGGCGTTCATCGATTTATAAGACGTTATCAAATCAAAATCGAGATTTTCACACAAATTGCTGAGCCGGTCAAGCACCAAAATTTTTGCGAGTCCCCAGCGTTATTCCCATAGGATAAGTTATTCATATTGACGGGCTATATCACCCCTTCAGGGAATGTCAGACAATGCCATTAGCATTAAGTTTGTTCTTTTGTAACCAATCTTTGATTGTGTGCTATAAACGTAAATTAATAAATGGATAAATAAACGTCAAGGGTAAACTTATGTGCTCTATATAAGTAGATTATGATGGCTATTAATGTTACTGGGAAAAAACAGCTTATATGCTACGTACAACTTTAATGTTATGGCACGCCACCACGTCGTTTGTAAAGCCAGGTTTACTCCCAAGGTACTCGAATAATAAGTTACAAATCATGTTTTAAATATGGTATACATACTGAAATAATTGATAGGATATGAGTTAGGTACCTATATACATACATACTATCAAACCTCTTTCCTTTGCGGGGTAAACAGAGCCCATATATTTAAGAACCTAAAGCCAAATTTAACATGTTGGTGGGCATTAGGTGGAAAACGGAATCAAAATAGCTATGATTGTTCAGATTTTCCCCCACTCCCTCGATCGAGTTTTACGATCTGCGCAGGAAGAGAAGCAGGTGGAACATTGTACGTTTTTTCTTTTCTACCAGACTATCATGGTAGAATAGGTACCTACGGGTCTAATATTTAGGCAAAATACAGTTATTTGTTAGAAACCCCTTTGCAGCTAAATGAATTAATTCATCACGCCTCAAAGTAAGTCTAAATCGAAAACAAGTTTAAACGGAAATCTCCTAAAACACTAATTTCCGGCGTGCAGCTCCCTTACGTTTCTTTATGTGGTGGAGAGTTACTACATATGCTATCTATTTGGGAGCGGTGATTTGGTCCAGCGAGGACGTAAACCCTTATTCAATTTTGCCGAGGATTGGAATCTCTTTTGTAACGTGTGGAAAGTAAATTGAATTTGTCAAATTCGTACCCTAAAACATGCGAAAGAAAGAATGCGGGATTTGGAGTCAATTGTTCTTATTTCGATTCATTTATTCGTCGATAAGCTGTCGATTTTTGTAGGAGCGAGAAAAGTCGGAGAAATTTTACTATCGGTTTATATATTCAGAAAAATAATACGGAAACTTATTATTTATAGATAGCTCCTTTTTAGTGTACATATTATACAGTTATACTTAGTTCTACTTGTTAGTTAGTATTAGGTATATTGTTAAAGTTGTACTAACAATATGAGAATATTCAAAACTCTCGCAGATTCTAACTTTAAAAACTGGCGGCAGAAACACAATTATATTATTATTTTAATTCGCTGTGTTATGAAAATACTTCTCCCAAAATCTATGCTCAATTGCTCACTGATGTGAGAACCTTTTTAGTCCATAATCTCATTGGATTAAGATGGTAAAGATGCAGTCACATTTTTTGGACGAGTCCATTACAGTCCCTTGATAAGACCGAACAGATGTGGCGTCACATATGTCACTACGCGTGATATGAGAACTTTATTTGGCAGCAGTGTTAAATATTGCATTTATGGGAATTGCCTAACAATATTAGTTGCTATATATAAAGAGATATCATATGGTTATCTACTCGTATATCGTTTAACTGTATTCAAACTTTAAAATGGACTTCCCCGACCAGCTTAAACCACACCTTACGTACCAAATCCATTAAAAGTATGCTTAATACTATACAGCCTTCTTTGGATAGACACAGATGTCTACCCTGGTAACTCCCTGGTAACTCCCTGGTCGTTCCCTGGTAACTATTTTTATTCAGGATGAAACGTAGCCTTGTCCTTATTCACATATCAGCAAATGCCAAATTTCATGATGATCGGTTCAGTAGTTGAACCATAACAATAGCTAGGGGATTCAAAATCACGCTGTATAAGGTAGTGAGAAAGAATTAGACCATTGGTTAATTGTGATATTTTATTATTATATATTTTTCACTACAAAGTCATTATTAAGTATTGTCCGAAGAAACTGCATGATGTGTAGATGACGAAAAATAAAATTAGGTTTCCCATACAAAGTCGCGGATCAGATGGACGAATTTCTATGAAAGGTTAAATTTATTTTTTAGTTTTTTTACCTTTTTTTTGCAGTTCTGTGTTCCATTAGGGATTCTGATTCCCAGATTTGAATATAGCTAGGGAGTTCAAAATCACGCTGTATATATTTCAATGAAGGTATTGCATTCATGTCGTTCCCTGGTAACTATTTTTATTCAGGATGAAACGTAGCCTTGTCCTTATTCACATATCAGATATGCAAATGCCAAATTTCATGATGATCGGTTCAGTAGTTGAACCATAACAATCAAATAAATAAAAAAAATTGTGAGTCCTCGCGGGACGGCTGACAGACGTAAAACTTCGAAATTATTTTGTACTTACAAACATACTATAATATAGTGTGGTGACCTTGGTGGTGACATGCCGTGGTGACACGTCACCACGTCAACAGTTAGTCTACGAACCCGCCTTTGTAAAGATGTTTGACATCAATAAACAAACTAAATTTCACAATCAGAATATTAGTTAGGATAAGGACTATTTACAATAATTTTGACCTTTTAGTGACCTTTGTATAAAGATAGTAGTGAGAAGTTTCATACTATATTTTGATCCGTTAGCCGTGTGGTTTCCGGCAGAGTAGAATAGGACCACTCCAAGTCTTCCCATGGAGGTCGTAAGAGGCGACTTAGGAAATACAAGCTAAACAAAGCTCATAAACATCAATGAGACCTCTCCAACCCGTCTGGCCAGCGAGGTAGTGTAGGCCAAATCCTCTGACTGCTCTGGCCAAGTATGGTTCCGGTAGTACAAAGAGAGTCATGCTCCTGCAATGCAGACTAAAAAGACCTAATGATGATATTGTGATCGTATGCAACATTTCACAAAGCTTTAGCTTGGGTAGTTTCTAAAGCTAAGGAGGATGTGCAACAGACAGGCGAACGGCCATAAAACTTTGCCAAATTATATTACGGCATGAATATGTATATGTCGGGTTCCTAACAAAACTGAGGATGCAACCGGAAAAATACTCAGCAGACAAAAGAATTGCATTAGTGCAATTCTTTTGTCTACTCTTAGTAAATATCAAGAACGCAGCAAGAAAGTTTCGCTCCACTTGCAGGCTGATTAAGTGGCGCGTTTGAACAGCGCCGTTCAGACGCGCGCGCTTGTAATTACTACATAGTCTCCTTTCAAAGTAACGCAATTGATACAAACGCATTGCTCGGTAAAGCGCGCCAATCAATTTGCAATGTTTTACGACGTCGCAGTTGCACACATTTCCATAGGAAATAAACAGCATATCTTGTTATTATATATAACGGGACGTCGGGAAGCCGGGAGTTCATCTCGGGTTGCTCGTCTAAACTCTTGCCAACACCGGAGTCCATCATGGGCGTTATATCCCAGGAAAACACAAAAATAAGTACACGGACACTTAGTTTGATCACTGTTTTAATTGACCGAGCGAACGAAGCGAGCGAGGTCTTCAATTCAAGTTGGGGCGAAGACATTTTTTGTATGTATGTATGTATGTATGTATGTTTGTTCCACGATAACTTTGGAACCAATGCTCCAATTAAGATGAAATTTAGAATGTATATAGGTCTTATAAATACAATTTTCAAGTTCGTTGGGCATCAAAGTCGGTTCAGCAGTTTACGAGATATTTAAATAAGTGTTAAAGAATTTCGAGGAATGAAAATTGAAAATGACGTTTAGGCTGAATATGTTACAAGATGGCGCTGAAAAAAAATTTAATTTTGAAGGTTACCACAGCCGCCGCTAGGTGGCGGTATTTCGTTGAAGCCTGCTTTGTCCATGCTTTGTGTATTAAATCTAAATTTATTACACAAAACATGAACAATTATAAACTAGACCGGTACTTTCTCCTCTATACTTATCGAATGGTTGGCTCAGTCGCAGTACGGTAGTTACCCGATCGAAAAGATTAGACTTCGAGCCGCGCAAGAAAATTTGATTTTTCAGTGATTGCAAATATTTCTTTCGTTGTCTGTTCCAAGTTAAATTCTAAGTGACTTTCTTATTTTTAATTTACAACTATTCGTTCCTATAGAACAGAAAAAAAAAAACAGTCCATAAAAGTTCCATAATAAATTCTTGTTAGTTCCAAATTTCTCCAACAGATAGAGATAGAGGTTCAAAAATGCGTAGGAATATTTTAATAAGTTTTTATTTATCTTTAATTTTAACTACGTATATGTTTGTTCGGGTTTAAGCCTGCAACCAAAAATTAAAGCAGTTATTTACAATCAATTTAACTGCAGACTGTACTGTACTTAACTTCGTGGTGGTTAAAGATAATTATAAAAATACTGACCTGATTTGAAGATGACGAGCTATTTAATGATGAACATCCCGTTTACAACATTTAACAGTTTCAATCCTTTCACAATAAAAGCTGGAAAATGCCGGCCAAGTGCAAGTCGGACTCGCGCACGAAGCACTTATCTATAAAAACGGCAAAAAAATCATGTCTGATGCATGCCCCACTTTAATATTTTTTTTAAATTATTTATTTTTAAAGGATATAAATATAAATATATAGATATCTCCACTCGACATTTGTTGATCGACCGTCTCGTGGCATCAGTTAATTGTTGATCAGTTGGCAATTGTTGATCAGGACAGCATTTATTGATCTAATGCTGGATTTTGCGTACATTGTGAGCAATCCGATCTCAGATTAGATCAATAATTGCCAGCCCTCTGGTGGCAGAAAATTGAACTTTTTTATACAATTCCACTCCGTCAATTATTGATCAGATTCAAATGGGCCAATGAGAGGCTTCCTGCTCTACGATTGGCTGAGTCCATTGTGCGCTGTTGCCACTTCGCTCTAGATCGCATCACAACTGTTAGCTAAACAGCTGTGATGGAACGACCTGTCATCTATTCTGTAGTTACCTATTTATTAGGATTATAGAATGCAAGCAGTGCCCGCGACTCCGTTCGCGTACATTATTAATTAATTATGTTATGTTTGTAGGCAATAAGTTATGAGCTACGGGGCGAGGGCGCAGCCCGAACCGATGATCGGAGTGTCGAGGGCAAAGCCGACGCCCCCCCCCCCCCTTCCACTCCCCCAAGTGTGCTGCAGTGAGGCCGCAGGCCGAACTGCCAAAGACTTGGGCCGCGAGCCCGCAGGCCGAGCTCAGAGCAAAGCCCGAGCCGTTGAGGATTCAGCACGACCCCCCCCCCCCCCCTTCCCCCACCCCCCAAGTGTGCTGCAGTGAGGCCGCAGGCCGAACTGCCAAAGACTTGGGCCGCGAGCCCGAAGGCCGAGCTCAGAGCGGAGCCCGAGCTGCTGAGGATTCAGCACGACCCCCCCCCCCCCCCCTCCCCCAAGTGTGATGCATTGAGGCCGCAGGCCGAACTGCCTAAAACTTGGGCCGCTAGCCCGCAGGCCGAGCTCAGAGCGGAGCCCGAGCCTCTGAGGATTCAGCACGACCCCCCCCCCTCCCCCCACTCCCCCAAGTAAAATGCTTTGAGGCCGCAGGCCGAACTACCAAAGACGTGGGCCGCGACCGAGTTCCAAGGCGAGGGCACAGCCTGAGCCGTTGAGGATACAGAACTACCCCCCTCCCCCCCGGATAGTGCTGCATTTAGGCCGCCGGCCGAACTGTCGAACACTGGGGCCGCGAAGCCGCAGACTGAGCTCCAAGGCGAGGGCATAGCCTGAACCGATGAGGATTCAGAACGAACCCCCTCCCCCGCTCCTCCGCCCCCCCCCCATGGTGCTGCATTTAGGCTGCAGGCCGAACTGCCAAAGACTTGGGCTGCGTGGCCGCAGACCGAGTTACAAGGCGAGGGCATAGCCTGAGCCGTTGAGGATTCAGCACGACCCCCCCCCCCTCTCCCCACCCCCCAAGTGTGCTGCAGTGAGGCCGCAGGTCGAACTGCCAAAGACTTGGGCCGCGACCCCGCAGGCCGAGCTCAGAGCGGAGCCCGAGCCGCTGAGGGTTCAGCACGACCCCCCCCCCCCTCCCCCCACTCCCCCAAGTGTGATGCATTGAGGCCGCAGGCCGAACTGCCAAAGGCTTGGGCCGCGTGGCCGCAGACCGAGTTCCAAGGCAAGGGCATAACCTGAGCCGTTGAGGATTCAGAACGACCCCCCCCCCCCCCCCCCCCGGTTGGTGCTGCATTTAGGCCGCAGGTCGAACTGCCGAACACGTAGGCCGCAGACCGAGCTCCAAGGTGAGGGGACAGCCTGGGCCATTGAGGATTCAGAAATCCCCCCCACCCCCCACTTCCCCAAGTGTGCTGTAGTGAGGCCGCAGGTCGAACTGCCGAACACTTGGGCTGCGAGGCCGCAGACCGTGTTCTAAGGCGAGAGCATAGCGTGAGCCGTTGAGGATTCAGCACGATCGCCCCCTCCACTCCCTCCCCCAAGTATGCTGCAGTGAGGCCGCAGGCCGAACTGCCAAACATTTGGGCCGCGAGGCCGCAGGCCGATCTCCAAGGCGAGGGCATAGCCTGAGCCTTTAAGGATTCAGCACAACCGCCAATGATTATGGCAGGTGTCCGGCCCTTTGCAATAACCCAACACAAGTCCAACCACATTTCAATAACATAACCCAGTAATTTCTCTTTAAAATGCAATAGTTTCTCCTCCGGCCAAGACCTGTTTAAGAACATATTATATATTACTATTTCCAGGAACGGTTTCTGGCTGGAGACACACATTACATCAACTTCTCCAAAGGGCCTCTAAGTGTTGGATCTATATTCCCACGCAAGCTCATTCAGCTCATTCTCAAAGGACCGGGGCATGTCCCATGACTTAAAAAGAGATACAAATAATAATAATAAAATTCATACAGAAATAGACATTTCCTTTTTATTTTCATTTGCACTTGGCCTTGGTCATGGGTAAAAATTGGGAAAGAAAAACATAAAAAAGAGCTCGAAATAATAATAATAAAGTTTACAGAGGACATACAATGACTTGGAAAGTTTAGTAAATAAAGTATAGCATATACGAGAAATTCTTGTATATAACAATCTAGTGTCACGATGTATGTTCGGGATAAAATCTAAAACTACAATTTTTTTAGATTTTGAACAAACTTTATAATTATCTGTAATTTGGTCCAAATTAAAAGATAAGATTGTTTTAAAGAGTGTTTATTTTATAGCGAAACAAGGTTCGTCGGGACAGCTAGTAATAATAGTAAATCTGTAAGGCTTGGTCATGGCGTAAGTTACTTGGTTTTCAGAGTTATTGTGTTTATAAGCTTTATACATGATACTGAAACTAAATTGACGATTTTTAGTATCACGTCTTTTGCCCTTGCAGGGTAGACAGAGCCTAAGTTTTAAGACCTGAAGGTCACGTTTAGCATGTTGGTGGGCATTAGGTGGAAAACGGAATCAAATTAGTTGTCAAATGAGTGATGGGTTGCTAGCCGCATCGGCTATTAACATGATTCTGCAGATTTTATCCCAATCCCTTGATCGGCTTACGATCTGCGACAGTGTATGTATGACATGTAGAAAAATATGCAACATATGAATTCTCTTCGCTTTAAACTCAACACTTCCTAAGTAAGAGGCCGGTAAAGGTGGATCAACAATTAATGCGGATTTCAGCCTGATCAACAATGGAGGTAAGAAGTGTCATCCTCAACTGCCTATCCGGTAGTGGAAGTAATGGCATTGGGTACGCGCACCCGGCCGCCCGAGCTGCGTCTTGCTTTACCAGTGTAAGTAGTATCCCAAAACCTTTATTCCCTCCCTTATCCAACAAATTCCTATCCTTCTCCAGCTTAAAATTGCTTTCGATGGGCAGCAGCGTCAGACGCACAAGAAGCCAAAGAAACTGCGCTCGCTATCTCGCCTGCCAAGCATGGTGAGTATGGCAATACCCTCCCATGGAACGAATAAGTATCCTTGGGAGAGGTCTTGCAATGCACTATTTGCTGTTGTATTGATGAATGATGATGATGAACAATGGCCGAAAGGAGGACAACACAGGAAAGGCTACTTCTGAATTTAGTATTTTTTTTTATAGTGGCAAAATAAATACATCATCTGTGAAAATTTCAACTGTAACTATCACGGTTCATGAGATACAAGATAAAGTATTATGAATAATACGCTTATTATTGCACGTTGCACAGGTGAACAAAGTTGCAGCAATATCGGTTCTGTGAAAGCTGACTTCCTAGTGACAGAAACATCAAATACTTTGTCATTTGTTATAATATCTGTATGACTATAGGAAAAAACCGGCCAAGTGCGAGTCGGACTCGCGCACTAAGGTTTCCGTACCATTATCTATAAAAATGGCAAAAAAGTATCTCTGTTGTATGGGAGACCCCCTTAAATATAAATTTTATATCAATTAAATTATTCATTTTTGAAATTAATATATAATTAAATATTCTGGGAATATTTCAAGCGTCTACATATCGAGCAATAATGAGCAAAAAAAAACACGTTTGTTGTATAGGAGCCCCTTTAAATATTTATTTTTTTCTGAATTTTTTTTGTTATAGTGGCAACAGAAATACATCATTTGTTAAAATTTCAACTGGCTAACTATCACGATTCATGAGAAACAGTCTGGTAACAGACGGACGGACGGACAGCGGAGCCATATTAATAGTGTCCCGTTTTTACCCTTTAATAACGGAACCCTAAAAAGGGTACATATCCAATTACATAATATTTGGACCGACTGTTCATATCTGTCATTCGAAAAAATCATCAGAGAAATGTGATGACGCGTTGATGTATTTTCTATGAACTTGCGTCTGCGACAGGTACCTGACTGTAAATCGAAATGTTTATCTACCAAGTTTCATTTAATGAACTTATTTATTTACTAGCTGTTGCCCGCGACTACGTCCGCGGCAATTTCTGTTATTATGATTAATTATGTTTTTTCTTTGTATAGGCGAACAATTTCCCCCCGTTTTCAAAACATTTTTTATTGATGCTTCGCTCCTACTAGTCGCAGCGTGATGTTTTATAGCCTAAAGCCTTCCTCAATAAATGGACTATCCAGCACAAAAAGAATTTTCCAATTTGAACCAGTAGTTCCTGAGATTAGCGCGTTCAAACAAACAAACTCTTCAGCTTTATAATATTAGTATAGATGTTTCGCATTTAACTCTGTCTGTCATTTTTTACGCTTCAACCATTGAACTGATTTGGATGAAATTTGGTATGGAGGTGTGTGGCCCGGGGAAGGACATAGGGTATGTTTGATTCCGGGAAATTCTACTGTTCCCGAGGGATCGTCACTAACGCGGGCGGAGCCGCGAAGACAGTTACTTTCGCATTTATAATATTAGTATGGATAGTATGTGTAGGTATATTGCTGTAGTATACTGATGATGAATTGACTTTGTATTTAAATTTTCTTATGTCACTTATTATTTAATCTCTTACTATTTAAGTGCTATTTTAAGGCTCTTAAAGCCCCTTAAAGGGTGACTCAGGTCATAAATATGAACAACTTTTTCTATGTGACCAATGCTGGAAACTCAAAAAAAAAATCATTTCCATATTAAAGAGTCCCGCCGCCCGGCCAGTTTGTATGGGAATGTCGATTTTTTTTTGAGTTCCCAGCATTGTTCCCATAGGTAAAGTTGTTCATTTTGACGACTGAGTCACCCTTTTAAGGGTCCAAAGCGATAAAAAAATTTACCGTGTATATTTGCCGGCAATCTAATGCCTTGAGTTCATTCAAATGACGATAACTCTTTTTTTAATGAACCGATTTTGATAAAATAAACTTTAGATGTTTTGCTGAGTTAAAACAAAGCAATTGGTGAAAGTTTGAGGTAAATCGTTTCAGTATTTTCGGAGATAATCGTGATCATACACAGACAGACAGACAAGAAATTCGAAAAAAATTTTTTTGCTTTCTATTATTCTTTTTAAGTGTCCCTCTATCCATTTTAGTTAAAAATTGTAAATGTACAGACAAAATATTTTTACTGTTTTATATGTATATATATTATATGTATAGAAGAGTTATGGATAAACATACATACATACATGTATACAAAAAATCTAAAATTCATCAATTTAGTTTCATGTCATAGAGCTTATAAACACGATATCTCGAAAAACAAAGTAACTTAGTCCATGACCGACCCTTACAGATTTATTATTAGTAGTTATATAATAGCTATAGGATTATAGGTAGGTACTTTAATCTTACCAGCTAATCAATACTACCATAAAGGTGTTAAAGTGTCATCATTAGTTCGTAATTGTAGTAAATATGTGTTTAACTTCGTTAATTAATTGTTATGACCTGTCTTAGGTAGCTTGTAATTGTTCTTTATTAAATGATTGATTACTCGTGTTATCTGTTATTCATCGTTCATACCATAGGTAGGAAGGTAGAATTAATACACAGTCCTCATAGAAAAAAAACACTTGCATACATTGTAAATAGTAGTAAATCAATACATACAATATGTAAAGAAAACCCTGTCCGAGCCTTGAAGGGGTTCTCGATCCTAATGCAGCCCGTTGATATGAACAACTTTTCAACTATGGGACCAATGAATGCCGTGACAGTCGTTGGCGAGTTCATACTTTACTCCTAATTAAACAAAGCATCGTTAGAAAGAGAATTCACATGTAGCAAAATTTTAAACTCGACACTTGCTAAGTAAGAGGCCGGTAAAGGAGGATCAATATTTAATGCGGATTTCAGCCTGATCAACAATGGAGGTAAGAGTTGTCGTTCTCAACTGCCTATCCAGTAGTCGAAGTGATGGCATCGGGAACGCGCACCCAGCCGCCCGAGCTGCATCTTGCTTTATCAGTGTTAGTAGTATCCCAATTCCTTTATTCCCTTCCTAATCCAACAAATTCCTATCCTTCTCCAGCTTAAAATTACTTCCGATGGGCAGCAGCGTCGGACGCACAAGAAGCCAAAGAAATTGCGCTCGCCATCTCGCCTGCCAATCATGGTGAGTATGGTAATATCATTCCATGGAACGAATAAGTATCCTTTGAAGAGGCCTTTGTCCAGCAATGCACTATTTGCTGCTGTATTGATGAATGATATAAATATAAATAAATAAATAAATATATACGGACAAATCACACAGATTGAGCTAGCCCCAAAGTAAGTTCGAGACTTGTGTTATGGGATACTAACTCAACGATAGTATATTTTATAACAAATACATATATAGATAAACATCCAAGACCCAGGCCAATCTGAAAAAGTTCATTTTCCATCTTGACCTGGCCGGGGATCGAACCCGGTCACTCCGTGTCGCGGGCTGGCGTGTTGACCGCTGCGCCACGGAGCTATTCAAATGATGATGATGAACAATGGCCAAAATGAGGACAATACAGGAAAGGCTACTTCTGATTATAATATTTTTTTTTTATTATAGCGGCAACAGAAATACATCATCTGTGAAAATTTCAACTATCTAACTATCACGGTTCATCAGATACAGCCTGTTGACAAACGTACGGATGGACGGACAGACAGACGGACGGATAGCGGAGCCATATTAATCGTTCGATACACTTTGATTTTGCAAAGAAAATATTTTTGTAACTATTTTTCTTTAGCCGTGTCAAGAAAGAGATCAAATCTTTTGCAATTTTAAAAGCAGCAAAATGATTGGGAAAGATTAGATCCCAAAAATTTCAGGCAAGACTTAATGCTGACCGAGAACATCAGGCTGCATCTCGCTCAGCAGAATCCTCTTCGACTTGCGAAGCACATCTGAGCGCTGATCGTGAGCGTCATACGTCATCTCGCGATTCAAAAATTAACATACATCGAGAATCACGCCTGAGTTCTCAACGTATTAACACGTCTACGTCTAGGTATCTAGAGACCAGTGAGGAACGTGATGTGCGATTGACTTCTTGCCGTAGGTATATGCACAACCACGTCTAGGTCTCAGTTGCGATCCACGTTCCTCACTTGTTTTAGAGTGCACTACAGAGTACTGATCATGAACGTCAGTCGACGCGAACGAAGTCGCAGGCATCAGCTAGCAATCAAATATAACACGCCTACAAAATATACTATATACCAATTTATTTTAGATGGATTGTTCGCAAAGATCGCCTTTTATCACAATAGATAATAGATAGTTCTATATATATTATCTATGAATGGATTGTTAGCAAAGATCGCCTTTTATGACAGCATACGGCGTGATTCCCGTTGTATGTAAATTTCTGAATCGCGAGATGACGTATGACGCTCACAATCAGCACTCAGGTGAGCTTCGCGAGTAGCATAGGATTCCGCTAAGCGAGATGCAGCCTGATGTTCTCAACCAGCATCAAGCCTTGCCTGACATTCTTGGGATCTCATCATCATCATCATATCAGCCGCAAGAAGTCCATTGCTGGACATAGGCCTCTCCCAATGATTTCCAAAATGACCGGTTGGAAGCGGCCTGCATCCAGCGTTTCCCTGCGTCCTAGTTCAGGTCGTCCGACCACCTGGCAGGTGGGTGTTCGACGCTTCGCTTGCCGGTACGTGGTCGCCATTCGAGAACCTTTTTGCTCCATTGGCCATCGGTACTACGTGCTATGTGCCCCGCCCACTGCCACTTCAAGGAGCTAATCCGCTGAGCTATGTCGGTAACTTTCGTTCTTCTACGGATCTCCTCATTTCTGATTTTGTCTCGCAGAGAAACAACGAGCATAGCCCTCTCCATTGCTCTTTGAGCGACCTTCTCTTAAGTGATCTTGGGATCTAATGATTCCCAATCTTTTTGCTGCTTTCAAAATTGTAAAATATTTGATCTCTTTCTTGACTTGGCTAAAGAGAAATAGTTACAAAAATATTTTCTTTGCAAAATCGAAGTGTATTGAACGATTAATATGGCTCCGCTTTTCGTCCGTCTGCCCGTCCGTGTATCACCGGGCTGTATCTCATGAACCGTGATAGTAAGACAGTTGAAATTTTCACAGATGATGTATTTTTGTTGCCGCTGTAACAAAAAAATACTAAAATTAGAAGTAGCCTTTCCTGTGTTGTCCTCCTTTCGGCTATTGTTCATCATCATCATTCATCAATACAGCAGCAAATAGTCTATTGCTGGACGAAGGCCTCTCCCAAGGATACTTATTCGTTCAATGGGAGGATATTGGCATACTCACCATGCTTGGCAGACGAGATTGCGAGCACAGTTTCTTTGGCTTCTTGTGCGTCCGACGCTGCTACCCAACGGAAGTAATTTTAAGCTGGGGAAGGATATGAATTTATTGGATTAAGGAAGGATATAAAGGTATTGGGATACTACTAACACTGGTAAAGCAAGAAGCATTACTTCAACTACCGGATATACAGTTTAGGATGACACCCCTTGCCTCCTTTGTTGATCAGGCTGAAATCCGCATTAATTGTTGATCCACCTGTACCGGCCTCTTACTTAGGAAGTGTTCAGTTTAAAGCAAAGAGAATTCATATGTTGCAAATTTTGCTACATATGAATTCTATTCCTAACGATGCTATGTTTAATTTGGAGTAAAGTATATAACTCGCTAACGACTGTCTCGGCATTCATTGGTCCCATAGTTGTAAAATTTTTCATATCAATGGGCTGAATTAGGATTGAGAATCCCTTCAAGGATCGGACACTACTATTTATAAAGTACTAGCTTTCGCCCGCGGCTCCGCCCGCGTCAATGTCGATCCCTCGGGAATAGTGTTTTTTCCCGGAATGAAAGGTAGCCTATGTCCTTCTCCGTACTCCAGAGTACTTGTATGCAAAATTTCATGAAGATCGGTTCGGTAGTTACGGCGTGAAAGCGTAACAAACAAACAAACAAACAAACTCACTTTCGCATTTATAATATTAGTAGTAGTAATTATAGTATTAGTACAAGTGTTTTTTTTTTCTATGAGGATTGGGTATCAATACTACCTTCCTACCTATGGTACGAAGGATAAATGATAGATAACACAAGTAATCAATCATTTAATTTCTCCTCTGTAATTATTAAACCTCTGTGGTCCAGTGGTTAAGGCGTTTGCCTGTAGACCCGGGGGTCGTGGGTTCGATTCCCACGGGAAGCATACTTTGTTTAGTTGTTTCCAGTTTGGTTAGGACATTGCAGGCTTGAATCACCTGATTGTCTGATAATAAAGATGATTCTGTGCTTCGGAAGGCACGTTAAGCCGTTGGTCCCGGCTGCCATCTGGTAGTCGTTAAAGGAACCACGTCAGAGGCCGAAAGGCGGTTCCGAAGAACTCTGACACCAGGATGTTTATGGTCGATTGACCGTGACACCTACACGAGATGAATGAATGATTTAATTAAAGGGAAATCTAAAACAAGCTACCTAAGACAGGTCATAACAATTACTTAATTAACGAAGTAAAACACATATTTACTACAATTACGAAGTAATGACGTCACTTTAATACCTTTTTGTGGTAAGATTAAAGTACCTACCTATAATCCTATAACTATTATATCACTACTAATAAATAACTTGTCAGGGTCGGTCATGGAGTAAGTTACTTTGTTTTCAGAGATATCGTGTTTATAAGCTTTATACATGACACTGAAACTAAATTGACGATTTTTAGATTTTTTTTTGTATGCATCTATGTATGTTCCTCCATAACTCTATAACGAATTCAGTTCATTATATGAATATTGGTAGATAAATATTTTGACGTACAGTCAGGTACCTGTCGCAAACGCAAGTTTATAGAAAACTAGCTTGCGCCCGCGGCTCCGCCCGCATCAATGTCGATCCCTCGGGAATAGTACTTTTTCCCGGGATAAAAGGTAGCCTATGTCCTTCTCCGTACTTCAGAGAACTTGTATGCAATATTTTATGATGATCGGTTCAGTAGTTACGGCGTGAAAGCGTAACAAACAAACAAACAAACAAACTCACTTTCGCATTTATAATATTAGTAAGGTTTGATATGTACCCTTTTAAGGGTTCCGTACCCAATGAGTAAAAACAGGATCCTATTAGTATGGCTCTGCTGCCCGTCTGTCTGTCTGTCGTCCGTCCTTCTGTTACCAGACTGTATCATATGAACCGTGACAGTTTGCCAGTGTGAAATTTTTACAGACGATGTATATCTGTTGCCGCTATAACAAAAAAAAACCGATCAAGTGCGAGTCGGACTCGCGCACGTTATCTATAATAAGCATTATTGCATAGCAAAATTTAATTATTTAATATATTTATATTATATGTTGTAAATAAATATTTACACTTTTCGCAATTTTTTCTTTACTTGTGCTTTACGACGTTGCTTTGCACCAAATTTCAAGATTCTGAGTTCACGGGAAGTATCCTATTGATTTTGATTCCCTTGCGAATGTTGAAAATTTGCGGCATTAAAATTTAATAATATTATGATAACATGATGTTACAAAAAATGAAGACCTTTCGCATTTTTTTCTTTATCTGTGCCTTATGATGTTGCTTCATACCAAATTCCAAGATTCTGAGTTCACGGGAAGTACCCTGTAGGTTTTGATTCCCTTTGGAGTTCGAAAAACATGAAAAATTGCGGCATAAACGGCTGTACCTTTTGATTGCGTTGGCTTAGAAGTTTGATTTTTTTACAGCTTCAAGGGACAGTAGACTTGAATATTTGATATGAATTTTAGCTTGATACCTCAACGTGTTCGTGAGAAAAAGGGTCTTGACAGAGCGACAGACAGACGGACAACCGAGTGATCCTATAAGGGTACCTTTTAACCTTTTGAGGTACGGAACCCTTAAAAATACTAAAATCAGAATAAAATAAATATTTAAGGTGGCTCCCATACAACAAACGTGATTTTTTTTGCTCAGTTTTGCTTGATAATGATATATAATTACTTCAAAAATAAATAATTAAATTAATATAAACTTAATATTTAAGGGGGGCTCCCAAACAACAGACATTTTTTTACCGTTTTTATAGATAATGGTACGGAACCCTTAGTGCGCGAGTCCGACTCGCACTTGGCCGGTTTCTTTCTATAGTCATACAGTTATTATAACAAACGACAATGTATTTGATGTTTCTATACTATCACTAGGTAGACAGCTTTCACAGAACCGATATTGCTGCAACTTTGTTCACGTGTGCAATGTGTTATAATAAACGTATTATTCATATAGTCTTTGCCTCACTCACCTCACCGGGGGGTGGGGGGGGGTGAATATTGCCCAGTTTCCCCTACATAATCTTTTTTAATTGTAATAGAGAACTCATACACCTGTTTGTATACTTCCAAGTCTAGAAAGTACTGCTGTAGCGTTATTAAATAAATAAATAGAAATGAGAAAATTTCCATACAATCTTTCCCCCTGTTTTACCCTTTCAGGGGGAAGTATGTATGGAAATTTTCTGAATGAAGACAGATGAAGTGTCTATGAAGACAGACAGACAGACAATATGACAGAGTTACTTTCGCATTTATAATATTAGTATGGATATGGATACTGGTAGTATGGAATATAAAAGTAAAATAAGTTCTTACATACTTATGTCGTCCGTCTCCTAAACAAAAATACGTAATCATAAGACCTTAAAAACACATCATCCAACGAAATACACCGACTGCACGCGCACACTTTCTATCTCACTTTAACATACTTCCATTTCGTTTTTTGCGACGTTGCCGCTCTGCCGCCGCGTTGCTCGAAAGCAATAATTCGCAGCAAATATTGATCAAACGCGGTATATATTCGATCAACAAAAGTATCCTCAGTGCATGAAAAAAGGCGGTTAATAGATCAATAATTATCGTAATAATTTATGACGAGTATAAGACTTTACGGCACAATTAAGCAAAGTGTCGTAACTAGGAGAATTCATATATAGCAGAAAGAGCACGATAGACCCAAAACTTTCAGAGTTAGAGGCGGGTAAAGGTTGATCAACAATTATATCGGATTTCGGCCTGATCAACAACGGCCGAAAGGAGGACAATATATATATATATATTTATATATATATACATATATATATATATATATACATATATATATATATATATACATATATATATATATATATATATATATATATATATATATATATATATATATATATATATCTATATATATATATATATATATATAACTACATATTCTATGAATATTTCAATCGTCTACCTGTTGCCGTTATCAATATAGTGCAAAAACAAGCAAAAGCATCACGTTTGTTGTATGGGAGTCCCATTAAATATTTATTTTACTCTATTTTTTAGTATTTCTTGTTACAGCGGCAACAGAAATACATCATCTGTGAACATTTCAGCTGTCTAACTATTACGGTTAATGAGATACAGCCTGGTGAGAGACGGACAGACAGATAAAAAGACGGACAGCGGAGCGATAATAATAGGGTATTTTTACCGTTTAGACACAATAAAGACAAAGAAATGGGGTTCGGTGGGCAAAAGATAAGTACAGATGTAGAATCCAAACGTACGAAAACTATAGGTACTTGAAGGTAAAGCCAAAGCATAGAAAGAGGAGTATGGGAGTGCAGCACTCTGCGAGAGAAACAAAAACAAAAGCCAAATGAAAAAGGAGCCGGGGGGTTGTCCGGACAAAACAAGCCAGAAAATTGATACTTATGAAAACCAAAAATTTTATAAGTATAAAGCTCAAGCGAAGAAACGGGGGTAATATGTCTGTCGGGGCTAAAAAATTAAACATTGACGGGTACACATCAAAACCATATAGGTAGGTTTAGAAAGCAAAACACATATGTCTCGTTTTTAGAACCTTAATGATCATTATCATGCCGACCGAAGCTCAGTCACCCGGATACTAACCTATTAAATGACCTGGCATTTTATATTTCTATTCCCTAAATTGTAAGTCGCAGGCCTATTGACATTTTCAAACACTCAAAAACGCCTGTGGAATATTTGGTACGAAAATTATTTTTATAAAATGTCCAATGTTGTGATTCCGTTAATAACCATAGTCTTTCAGATATGACGAAACATTTACATTTATTTGTTTGTCTCTTAGTGAAATCATATTTATTTTTCTGTGAGGACCTATTCAAATTTTGCTCGATAGTGCAACGCAGCTCTTCAGCTACACGTTGCACTATCGAGAACTAAATGCCTCACAGATGTTGTCTTTAAACCAGGTTTTGATTTTGTCATATTAATTAGATGAAATTTTACTCATACATTTAGGAATTAGAAGGGAAAAACTATTTCAACTATTCGTGCAACAAAAAAGGCGTTTAACATTGTATGGTAGTTAATTTGTTTGGAAAGAAATGAATGTTAACTTTTAGTACAAGAAAGTAAGGACATCGTGTTCATTGTATGTTAATTTGAAATAAGTAGTGGTGAGTAAAAAAAATAGAGTGCTTTTGAAGTCATCTAAACAATAGCACTATGACAACATGCTTATCAAAATCAGTATAATAGTGGCTAGCTGTAGAAATTATCAGGAAAATTAAATAATCGCGAGGTCCACGTTCGCAGCGAACTACTAGTTAACACACAACTTGAACTAATTTAATAATAACGGATTACAAAAATAAACTGCGATTAGAGAGCCAATGGGTTTGCACATGTAATGTCGTGTAACCGCCATGAACGTCCAGCCAAGAATGACGTTGACGTCTACTCTCAATGACATGTACAACTCCATTCGGTGTTACCCGCTCTCAAAATTAATTTAACACAAACAAACTTCTAAAAATATTCTGATTTTGTGAGTTATTTAATCTCGCGCTGTTATATATTTGTCCCTATGATGACGAATATACATCATCATCATCATCATCATCAGGTCTTTTTAGTCTCCACTGCAGGAGCATGACCTTCTCTGTACTACCGGAGCCATACATGGCCAGAGAAGACAGAGGATTTGGCCTACACTCTCCTCGCTGGCCAGACGGGTTGGAGAGGCCTCATTGATGTTTATGAGCTTTATTTAGATTGTATTTCATAAGTCACCTCTTACGACCTCCATGGGAAGACTAGGAGTGGTCCTATTCTACTCTGCCGGAAACCAAACCACTATATACAACTGTACGAACGAAATGCGCGATACTAAAACTCGATTCACATCACAGCGCACGCTGTTGAAACGCGCTGGTCAATGGCGCGTCTCGCTAGCGTTACTGTGAAATCAACCCCATACTTTTCTTGTCGCAAGGAAGTTTTCCAGCCAAAACTGCAAGGGACAGTTGTTAAAGAAAGAGATTAATAGTAATAGTGGGAGCAGCATCTTTTCTGACAAAAACGGTCGGTGCCGCGTGTCTATAAGTCATGATACTCGAGCACTATGGCTTGAGCCGCTAACACCCTCGATTTATTGCTGCAGCGTGGAGGTACACTCGATAAATCTAGACATTGCTACTACTTTTCCTGGATTTTAATTTTCTATAAGTTCTCTGAGAATTTCAAATAGAAATTTAAAAGAATATTTTTCTTATTCTTTGCGTAGTTAGCAATAAGCTTTCATCATTGAGTTAGATTTTGCACATTTTATGTAGTAATCTCCGGTTCTTTAAACACAGTAGTGGGAAGTTTTATAATAAGTACATTAATCAATGCAACATTTCTGGAGTGACTTAGCAATAGTCATCAATCAATAAATGATACTGAAACTAAATGTATGTATGTTTCTCCATAATTCTTAAACAAATTAACTGAATTTTATAAAACTTAGTTTATAAACATTTAGACGTACAGGACACAGGATAGGCCCCCATACAAATGTACGCGAACGGAGTCACAGCGAGGATATAATATATTTTTTCTTTAATCATCATCATCATCAGATCCTTTTTAGTCTCCACTACAGGAGCACGACCCTCTCTGCACTACTACAGGAGCAGCATTTTTTTCTTTAAGAAAGGAAATTTATCTAATTAACATTTTTGTTAAAGGCACACTGACTTCTTATAGCTGTTTTATAATAGTATGACGTTATTGTTTTCTTTTTTTTAGTAGCGTTTTAATGTTCAACTTTTTGTTAACATATATTGTTTCCATCGGTGAGGACCTATAATTGATTATATTGTTATTATACCTGTTATTTATTGTGATTTTTGTAGCTGTTGGTCTTCCTATGTAAATAAAATAAAATGTCTATGTTCAAATGATAAAAAAAACATATTTGTACGAGTTTCGGTCCCATTAAGCACACCGCCACATATGTAATTTTATTTAAAACAAAGGCTATGCCCTATGAGTAACATTGATATATCTTTGACGATAGTCAAAACAAATACTTAATCATCAATAATACACCCGATAAATAAATATATATGGTCAAATATACCCAATAGATTATTCAATTTGAGAAAGCCTACGGCTATTTAGATTGTCCGTAGTCCGACCGTCTATTGATAGAATTTCGTAAGTTACGCTATTTCTTGAGCCTAGGCTAATCTCTATTAATGTACTTTTGGAATTTTCCATTAATTTCTAACATGCTGGTTTTATCTTCTCACTTTAAGCTAAGCAAAATTTGCGCCACCTTTAATTTTATTATTTTACTCCGAAGTCAGATGAAATTAAAAAATCTAAATATGTGCTTTGTAGGTAGTAAATTACTTGTAGTCCAAGTGCGAGTCGGACTAGCGCACGATGGGTTCCGTGCCATTATCCATAAAACGTCTAGAAAATCATGTCTATTGTATGGAAGCCCCTTAAATATTAATTTGAATTTAATCTATAGTAAATAATATAGGTAACTCAATATTCTGTGAATATTTCAAGCGTCATCCTGTTGCCGCTATCAATATCGAGCAAAAACGAGCAAAAAAGTCACGTTTGCTGTATGTGAGCCCCCTTAAATACTTATTTAGTATTTTACCGACTTAAAAAAAGAGGAGGTTATCAATTCTGTTTTAAGTATGTATTTTTTTTAAATATTTGTTAACTCAGAACTCCGTCATTTATAACCCGATTTTAAAAATTATTTTTTTGTTTAAAAGGGTATGCTTTCAAGTTCGTCCCATTTAAATTTCATCACAATCGGTTCCTCGGAGATCTTTTTTATGATATAGATCGGCAAACGAGCAAACGAGCAAACGAGTCACCTGATACCTGGTAAGCGATCAATGCTGCCCATGGACAACTGCAACGCCAGGGCGTGACAGGAGCGTTGCCGGCTTTTCAAGGAGTTGAAGGGAAGATAATGAGAAGAGGACATGGGGGAGCACATGCGGGGGGAGGAAGGATGGGCCTTCGGCTCTTAAACTCAGCGAAAGAAATAAATATATATATATACGGACAAATCACACAGATTGAGCCAGCCCCAAGGTAAGTTCGAGACTTGTGTTATGGGATACTAATTCAACGATACTATATTTTATAACAAATACATATATAGATAAACATCCAAGACCCAGGCCAATCTGAAAAATATCATTTTCCATTTTGACCTGGCCGGGGATCGAACCCGGGCACTCCGTGTCGCAGGCTGGCGTGTTAACCACTGCGCCACGGAGCTGTTAAACGAAAGCCTCAAACGTAGATTTTCTGTGAGAGTGTGGCACTTCCCCGGACAAACCGGCCCATTCATGCTACTAGCAAAAATGAATTTTGCCGGTAGCGTGGCTCTACCACAACTGTACCTGTAGTAGTGTAGTTCATTCGAGTATTTATACACTAGCTGTTGCCCGCGGCTCCGCCCGCGTTAATGTCGTACCCTTGGGAACAGTAGAAATGATAAAAATTCCATACAAACCCCACCCCCTCTGCTTTTTCCTCTTAAGGGGGAATTTAATACATTTCACCTGCATAGATCTTTAGCCCTTAAGGGGGGATTTTGCCCATTTCACCTACACAGATATTTTTTTATTGTAATGGAGAACTTCTTATTGTCATATTTCTAAGTAAATAAAAAATTCCATACAAACTTTACCCCACCTTTTTTACGCCTTCAATGGGAAATTTCGTTTTAACTGTAATGTATACTTAATAAATAAATAAAATAAATAAATATATACGGACAAATCACACAGATTGAGCTAGCCCCAAAGTAAGTTCGAGACTTGTGTTATGGGATACTAACTCAACGATACTATATTTTATAACAAATACATATATAGATACACATCCAAGACCCAGGCCAATCTGAAAAAGATCATTTTCCATCTTCACCTGGCCGGGGATCGAACCCGGTCACTCCGTGTCGCAGGCTGGCGTGTTGACCGCTGCACCACGGAGCTAGTCAAATTTATTATATAATATAAATATAATAAATTTGACTTATTTTTATACTTCTATGTCCAGAAATGAGAAAATTTCCATACAATCTTTAAATTTTCGTTTTAAGGGGGGGCCCTTAAAACGAAAAGTTTCATACTAATTTTACATCCCCGTTATACCCCCTTAAGGGATAATTTTTGAAAAATATTTTACTCGAGTTTCATGCCTTTCAGTAAAGAACCTTCATGCTGAATTTCATTTGACTAACGTCAAAAATGGCAAAGTTCGATGCTTACTTTGCACCCCTATTTTACCCCCTTAAGGGATGATTTTTGAGTAAAATATTTCACTCGTGTTTCATACCTTTCAGTAAAGAACCTTCATGCTGAATTTCATTCGAATAACTTCAAAAACGACAAAGTTTCATACTAACTTTGCAACCCGTTTTACCCCCTTAGGAGATGAATTTCCAAAAATCCTTTCTTAGTGCTCCCCTACGTTATAAAATGAACCCCTGTGCAAAATTTCAAGTTTCTAACCCTTATAGTTTAGGCCCTGCGTTGAAAGGTCAGTCAGTCAGTCAGCTTCCCCTTTTTTTTAGTATGGATTACTATGGATAGTATGGATAGGTATAATGTTGTCGTATAATGATGATGAATTGACTTTGGATTTTAATTTTCGTCACTCATTATTTTATTTTATTTTTGCTATATGTTTGCAGGCAAACTCATGCCTTGAGTTCATTCAAATGACGATAACTTTTTATTTAATGAACCGATTTTGATGAAACAAACTTTAAATGTTTTGCTGAGTGAAAACAAAGCAATTGGTGAAAGTTTGAAGTAAATCGGTTCAGTATTTTCGGAGATAATCGTGATCATACATACAGACAGACAGACAGACAGACAGACAGACAGACAGACAAGAAATTAGAAATTTTTTTTGCTTTCTATTATTCTTTTTAAGTGTTCCTCTATCCATTTCAGTCAAAAATTCTAAATGTACAGACAAAATATTTTTACTGTTTTATTATATGTATAGATGACGGGTCTTGCACAAATAAGCGTCACCCAACTACATACAAATGGGTCGCGTGTCAGCTGTTTTAACACTATTATTAGCATCAAAATATTAATACAGTCGAGATACTATCGGACAGCCAATGAGAAAGAACGGGTCATTTCTCGTTGGCTCAAGGATCAAGATGAAACATAGGTATCATAATGAACCAGTTTATAATGTGACGTGGTTGTGTATCTCCACAACAACATCTGCACTGCAACCCGTCAGAATCATCATTTCATGTATGGTGCCTGCACCGTACACCGGGAATTGAACTCGGTGCCTCTCCTGAGAGCGGGTTGGCGTGCTCATCGCTGCGCAATGAAGGCCGTTGAACTGTGAACATTGTTAGGTAATCTTTAGTCTAATTACATAGAAAAGTAAGTATTAAATGCAATTAACTATTCATTGCATTTAATACGTAATATGTAATTAAACTAAGAAAATAATTAGACAAAACTAATATATCGCACTCAATTTAAAATCTTAGTAATTTTTGTAAGCGCTTTAAGTCACTTCATGTCATATGACATTGAGGTGATTAAGGTCTTTGTAAAATATTGAAAAAAAATCATGTAACCATATGCTATCCGAAATAAGAGTTTTCAACTGGAGTCAAATAGGCCATATTTAAAGGCAGTAATAAAAAGAGCCATAAAAAACACATTACAGTTTGTGTGTTTGCCTACTAAAAAATGGTCCCGTGGAAAGTGGCACGCGTGGACAGTTACCGTGGCATTTGAGCAGAGTGCTACGTGAGATTAAGTGTCACCGCACACTGACGACTTTCTATCGGTCGATATTAGTTTAGTCTGGCATCAGTATGAAAATGCAACCTATACAGCATCGGTGTAATGTGCGTACTTGCTTATTTCTTCATACGGATTAAAAGCCCGACTAAACCATAGAATTATCTTATCTCTATGAACTAAACTAACTGCCGAGAAAAGTCTGCAGTGTGCGGGGAGGGGGGAAGGGGTACTCTTAGGCCTCAATTCAAACACATTTTACCGAATTCAGTTATTGACGTGAGGGACGACGCAATATGTTAGATACGAATGGAGATATCCCCAATCGTGTTAATCGTGCGGTATTCCTCTCATCAGAATTGACAACTTACTACAAACCGGAAGCGATGTTTTTTTTTATGATTCCCTTAATAAAACCCATTACTTCCGGTTTGTTGTAAGTTGTAATTTGTTTCCATAGGAAAAGTTCATATAGACGGGTTGAGTCACCCCTTTAAGGGAATGTCAAGGGTTAATTAAGGCTGATTTCAGAGTGACGCTGGCGAGACGCACCGTTGACAAGCGCACGCTTGACCGGCGTGCATTGTGAAACGAGTTTTGGTATCGCGCATTTCTTTGCAATGTACAGTTGTGTATAGTCGTCACCATTGAGACAAATATAGTAACAGGATTAGCTATCTATTTTCTATAGAAAAGAGTGCAATAGCCGCCCAGGATGGGATGTCGCTATCGGACATGCTTCGATGAACTTGTCCCCGTGGACACGTCTGAGTTACCAGGTTTAGGCAATAGCGTATTCTGTCATAGGATTGTTAAGGCCGTAAGCTGGCCGTAAGACAATTTGACCATTACTCGTTAGGTCGATTGCTCATTTTAGCATTGTCGTATTCTGTCATAGGATTGTTTAGGCCGTAACATAATTTGACCATTACTCGTTAGGTCGATTGCACATTTTGGCATTGTCGTATTCTGCCGCAGGAACATTTTGACCATAGCATATTGTACATTTTGACGATTGAGTGTATTAACTCAAGTACAGTTAGACTCCTACTCATTGATGTTCCTGGGCGGCAATAGCAACGTTGTAATACGTAAAACATTGCAAATTGATTATTGCGCGCTCATTATTTGTAATGTTTTACGCTTCGGCAGCGCTGGGCGACTGTACGCACCTCACTAACGGCGCGTTTGAACTGCGTGACTATGAAACGCAACTACTATGTGGTTTGCAAGCACGTGCGTGTGGCCGGTGCTAATCAAACGCGTGTTTATGAAATTTGCCTTACATGCTTTATACTATTATAAGAACCTGTTTATCAAGTCACTATCACTTATAGGAAGGTTCGTAAATCACATTGACACGTATTGGCATGAACGTTTGATATGCTTATCTACGATACCACAACCTAGTAATAAAAAAGCCACAAAAAAGACCCTGCAATAAAAATCATGTGTTTGTTTACTAACGTAAAAATAGTCCCGGGAAAAGTGGCATGCGTGGACAGTGACCGTGGCACTTAAGCGGAGTGCTACGCGAGATTAAGGGCTTAGCCGGCACCAGCCAAACGAATGGATGTCTATAATATGTAGTAGAGCCACGCTACCAGCAAAATAAATTGCTAGTAGCATGAATGGGCCGGCTCGTCCGGGGAAGTACCACACTCTCACAGAAAATCGACGTCTAAGAAGAGGCTTTACCGCTTCTATGCTTCGTTCGGTGAGTGGGAGAGCCGCAGGCCTATCCTTCCCCCTCCCCTCCCCATTTCCTTCCTCCAACTCCTTGGAAGACCGACAACGCACCTGTCACACCCTGGTATTGCAGTTGTCCATGGGCAGCGGAGATCACTTACCATCAGGTGACCCGCTTGCTCGTTTGCCGTCTTATGTCATAAAAAAATATATATATAATATAGATGGGACCACTGCATTTTCCTCAGTTTGCTAGTAAAGTTTGCCGCTTAATCTTGTGTAGTGTATTAGATATAAATTAATACTTAGGCAAAAATATAGACATAAACTCATCTCCAACTTTTATTTAAAAAAAATAAAAGATTGTAAAAAGGCCTTCACCGGCGTTTTTCTAACTTTAAACATATGTTTGAAATTTATTGCAAGTGTTTCATCTCTAACAATTAATAGCACCAAAAAGGAAGCCTAGCTCCATAAATATACAAGTAAATATTTGCAATTATTAGAGTTAGCACGTATTTGTGCTAAAATAAATTAGCGCAAAGACGACCTGAACAAGATCGCGAGGAAATGCTGTATGCAGCCTGCTTCCAACCGGTCATTCTGAAAGTCTTGGGAGAGGCCTATGTCCAGCAGTGAACTTCTTGCGGCTGAGATGATGATGCTGAGTAGTTTTTGGATTTTACAAACATAAAAGAAAGAAACATAAACAACTGAAACATATGACATTCAAAAAGCGATACATGTATCCTATTTTGAATAAAAATTATTCATTTTCATTTTCTGAAACTACTAACTCAAAAATTACGAACGCCATAAAAATGCTTCAAAAAAGACCGTGCAATTAATTCATGTGTTTGTTTACAAAAAAATGGTCGCTGGAAAAGAGGCATGCGTGGACATTTGGACAGTGACGGTAGCACTTGAGCGGAGTGCTACGCGAGATTAAGGGCTTAGCCGGCACCGGCCAAACAAATTGCCCGTCTAATGGGTCGACGGGGACCCGCCGCGATTTCCCCGCTTTGCCGATAATCCCGCGGTTAAGAGTTTCCTCTTCAATTCCTGTTAGTTTATTGGATATTTATATCGGTATAAAATAATGCAGCAAATATTTCTTTAGAAGCTTCGCTGAAGTATAAAGGTATGCTGTCAAATTGTGAGATATACACAAGTAGCTTTCGCCCGCGGTTCCGCCCGCGTCAATGTCGATCCCTCGGGAACAGTCCTGTTTTCCGGAAAAAAAATTACCTTATTTAATTATCCGTACCGTGATCGGTTCAGTAGTTGGCTACTTCTCCAAAAAAACGTTATTCTGTTGATCGCCCTGGTCCTTTTTATTTACCAGTAGTAAATAAGTTTTATATATTGATTTAGACCGAAAACCGTAAGAGAATTATTATTTTTTTATTGGCCCTCTTTTTAAATAATTGGTTTTTGAGATATTTATTGTTGAAAATTTTGAGACTAGAGCGATCAATATAGACTCCAGATCGATCAAAGAATACCTTTAATTATAGGCAAATAATAATATAATGAATATTATTTGTGACAAAACGTGGCAATAAATAAAGTCATTAAAATATAACACTCAACCAACTATAGAAATATCATCGTAAAACCACAATGAAGTCAACATGAACAGGTAAGAAAGCAGGATATTTTATAAAGGAAAAACCATTCAAATGTATACTTTTATTTCTTTTGCTTTTTATGTTCGTACAGGTATCATTTTTCTATTAAAATAAACATGTAAAATTAAAAAAAAAAATATTAAAATAAAAGAGAACAAGGCAAAGTAGCGCCAATTAAATTAAATGACTCCTAAACAAAAGAAATAAAAGAAAAATAAAAAGGGAAGCTGTTTTTATTGATCCTTTAGTTAATGTTAGTTACCTACGTTATATAATAAATAAATCACAACAATTATGAGCGACTCTTTACTTTAATGTTGGGCACATTAAAATAGAGAGTCGCTCATAGTTTCATACATTATAGCAAGTATGCTATGTGTTTTATTCAGTTTTGTCGACCGTTGGTCTAATGCAGAACAAACATTCAAAAATAATTTATATTTTTAATATTAATTATCTGTTAGTAGCATATATATCTTAATATAACTTATCTATACTAACTTTACTAATATTATAAAAAGGAAAGATTTAATTGTTTGTTACAATCTAATACTAACAGATATTAAAATTTGAATGTTTGTTTGTTATGTCTTCAAGTCCTCATTAATAAACCGATCATCACGAAGCCTAGAATTTAACACTTAATAGATAACTATTATAGTTATGCTTTATTAAAAATTACTCGGCTATTTTAAAAACATGTATCAACCAGTCTCAAAAAATTAGAAATATAAAATACATAAATAAATCTAATAACATTTGCCGAGCATCTTGGAACTTAATAAAAAAATAATAATGACATTAAAAATAAATTTATTGATAAAATTGTAGTAAATGACAAACAGATAAATAAACCTATTGACATAGCTAATGCTTTTAATGACTTTTTTGCTGACATTGAAATGAACAAAAATAATTCCAAAAATACGATTAATCTATGTACACATATAAATGAAACTTTATTTTTATTTCCTACTGACATGGACGAAATTTCAAAAAATAATATCTGATTTAAAAAATACAAAGTCTGTAGGATATGAAAACCTATCTACAGACATAATAAAATATTGGAAGGATGTTTTAGCACCTGTGTTAAGTTATTTAATAAATTTGTCTTTTGCGCAGGGTAAATTTCCAGAGAAACTAAAAAAGACCATCATAAAACCACTTCCTAAGGAAAGAAACACACAGAGTGTCGAGAATTTCAGACCAATATCTTTGTCATCAATTCTCTCAAAGATTTTTGAAAAAGCTATGTACGCTAGGTTAATAAAATTCATACAAAAAAATAATATTCTAGATGAAAATCAGAATGGACACCAAAAAGGAAAGTCTACATTGCTGTCAGCGTTCACTTTGACTAATAAAATTTTAGAGCATGTAGATAATCGCATTGAAGTAATGACCATGTTCATTGACATGAGTAAGACCTTCAATAACGTGTCACATGAACGATTGCTTTCAAAGTGCGAAAAGTACGGCATTCGTGGCAATGCTCATAGTTGGCTTAAATTTTATCTTATAAATAGAACCCAACAAGTAGTGCTGACGAACTTGGACAGCAACCACAATGAGACAACGTTTAAATCTAAACAAAAAATTAGTAACATAGGTGTACCACAAGGAAGTATTTTGGGTCCGTTACTATTTTTATTGTACATTAATGATCGTCCGAAAGTTACAAAACATTTCTGCACATTATTTGCTGACGACTTAGCTATAGTAATACCAAATTTATCAAATTCATTGACAACTTATAACATTGACATCAATAATACATTAAATGAAATTGCAAAATGGCTAGATAAAAATAATTTGAAGATGAACGCAAAGAAAACGAAATATGTACAATTCTATAATCAAAGAAGTCATAGGACTGCGAATATTGTTATAAGACATGACGGACACATTATAGCTGAATGCAATGAAGTTAAATTTTTAGGTGTTACTTTAAATAATAATAAGTCATGGAAGCCTCATATCCAAAACGTATGTGCAAAACTAAATAGCTATTCCTATGTCTTAGGGAGGCTAGTACACACTGTAGATATAAAAACAGCACTAATGGCATACCACGCCTACGTAGGGTCTTTAGTACGTTATGGTATTGTCATATGGGGAAATTCAACTGATTTGGATAGAGTTTTTATTGCCCAAAAATGCTGTATAAGATCATTATGTAATCTGCCTCAAAGAACGAGCTGTAGACCGAATTTTATAAAATTAAAACTACTAACAGTCCCATCAATATATATTTTAGAAATTTCGATTTTTGTTAAATTAAATCCGACATTATTTAGATGAAATTGTGATGTGACAAAGGAATATCGTGGCAGATACCCGAATAAGCTTGTTTTGCCCATTATGTCTTCAGCTCTTTACGATCAAAGTGCTTATCCTATGGCTATTCGTATCTTTAACAAGTTGCCGAAAGAGATAAAAGATCTACCTGTGTCAATATTCAAGAGAAGGTTACGTAACTTCCTTATAAACAAATATTATTCGTTGCGGAGCTACTTGGATGATGACAATATTTGACATGAATGTATAAGTTACACCTGACATTAGTAAAGTTAAAAGTTATAATGATTGACAATTTGTACGGATATTGTATTTGTGAGTTGTGACCAATTTTTAGTTTAGAGTAATAATTGACAATTTGTATTAATTTCTATCTGTGACTATTGACAATTCTTACAACATATTTTTATTTAATGTAATTTAATTTCATGTTTTTCTTTTTCTTTTTGTCTTTTAAAAGAATGACAATTTTTGCATGCCTATAAAAGGTTAAAAGTGAGAATCCTTGTACCTAATAATAACTATTGTACCACTTTTACAGCAAATAAAAGATTATTATTATTATTATTATTGCTATATTAGGTAAATACTTAAGTTACGAGGTGTGTAAGGGAGCTTTTTAAAAAGCACAACTTTTACTTTGTAGAGACATGTATTCGAAAAGAGAGCAAATTACAGACTGTCTTAATACTAACTTAATGCTATTAACAATAGGTCGGCCGTTGCCGCGTAAGCATAGCACGGTGGCCTGATTCTGCGTGGGCGCGTTACAGGGAATATGCACTATGCATTTATCATTACAATGTCTCTATGAGGGGCACCATGCATAACTCCTCCCTCCGCAAGTTCGAGATCATCCGCAGGATTATCTCGAGTTTTCCTCAGCTTACACATTTTTGACAAAAGCTTATATTTGTAACTTACAATAAGTAAAACTAGAGTTACGATTATAACTAAGTTTACTATGCTAAAGACCGTAAAAACACTTTGGGAATTTTCACTTTTACTTTTGGCACTAAGATCACTTTTTCGCACTAAAAAGTTCAGGAACTGGATATCCGCAAGGTTGATCTCGTCAAGAGGGATTGTCTTCAACGGCTCCGGGGCATTGTTTACTTTGGGCAGCTGAAGTAGAGGTAATCTGGTGTCGAATATCTTCTTTCCTTCCGTTACATGCTTTTTCAAGGTAATTTCCTTAATCTTCACGTAACAGTCATTGTTTAAGGTTAACAGGTAAGTTCCTCGTATAACTTCTTGGGCTGTTTCCTCACTACAATATTCGGTAAGTAAGTTTTCATCCTTGGTGTAAATGATCCAGCGGTTTAATTGTACAGACTCTATCTTTATGTCTTTTAAAACAACAGGTATAGAGCGACAGCTTGAGGTATTGGTGGAAAACTGCATGAGCTCAGTAACGCAATCATCTTTTCTCTGAGCTGAGAGATCATTTTCATAGCATAAAAATTCGTCTTCATCTATTTCAGGACATGGCTGGGAGAGCAACATTGTTTTCAACCCCTTCACAAGTACGTAAGGATATTTGGGGAGGATCATAGAAGTGGGACTTTTATTATTACTCAAAATGGGTATAGGAATTAATTTAAAATAATTATATGTTTCATCTGAAATTAAAGGAACGTGTAGAATGAACTTTATCTGATTTTGTCTGATATAAGCTTTTAATTCTGTACAAAATTCAATTTTAACAATGTTTTCAAAAGTAGCTGGGAAAACTAACTTATCGGTCAACTCTATTTCCTTAAGTATTGATAAAAACTCTTCCGGGTCTACAATAGATTGATGCAAAACCTTAATTTTACTAAAAGCAAGCGCGGTTTCAATTTCGTTAAGTCGAATATACAGAATTTGGAAATTATATAAAAATGACATATAAATATGTATAATTCTATCAATATTCTCTTTTTTTGCTGTCTCGCTTAGGTAAACTTCTATTTCCTGTATATTATTTTCTATTTTCATAAAATTGCTTTTAGTAGAATTGGCTACATCCGAAAAGATATTAATCATTTCTGTAACTATTGTCATTTTCTCATTTATAGCATCCTGTTTTGTTTTTATTTTATTAATTAATTCTTCAAATCTTAGAGCATCATCATTATCCAAATTGCCTGTTATTGCTTTAATTAAAGAACCAAGGGGATTAATTATGCCGCGCTTAACCTTTGCCTTAGGAAATAATTGCTTATACTTTTCTATAGTACTAGAAATTATATAATCTGTTTGTAATTCAATATTACTAAAATCTGTTCCCAACGTTTTTGTGTCGATGCAGTTATAAACATCATTCTTAAATGTTATATACTTATCTCTATTTAACTCTATTTCATTATATATTTTGCTTACATCTAAAATTTTAATTACAGTCCAGTAATCGTAGCTTACGAAAGCTTTACCTTCCTTTATTGGTAATAATCCGGGATTCTTGTCAATCCGGTGCAGTAGAAGGGCCTGGCTTTGGATCATATGGACTCCCAGGAGCAACAACCTGTGGAGGGCGTTTAATATCTTTAACTGGAATTTTAGTCTCGCGGTTATTAGTTATAACAGGTACAGTATTCCTATTAATTGTTCCGGTAATCTGGGCTTTTTGATATCTCGGTTTATCTTTACTCCTCCTAGTGTTTACGCCTTTCATGAAAATTTCGTCTCCTACATCTATATCGAATTCTATTTCACCTCCTCGCTTGTGGACTACTGATTGTTTTTTCTCGACAAGCTTATTTGTTAAATATTCATATAAATGTTTGGTTTTTCTTACATGTTCCTTAACCAGTTGTTGTGTGTACTGTTTCTCGAAATCTACTGTAAACATGCTATTAGCTTCGGTATGGCCAAAAACTACCTCAAAAGGCGTTAAACCGGTGGCTGTATGTATAGTGTGATTATATGACATAACTGCATATGTCATAACTGATGTAGCATCTGTGGCCTTTCTTTCATATTTGGCTACACGGTATATTTCTATTATAGTGGAGTGAAACCTCTCTATCAAGCCCATCGAATTTGGATTGTGTGGGGTACCTACATGTAAATCTATCTTATAAAAGGAAAGCATTTCCTTCATTAAGGAATTGTTAAATTCAACACCGGGGTCTGAGCTGACTCTATTAGGTACTCCATACATAGAAAAGTATTTAAGTAGAGCTCTAACGACTTCCGGTGTGGACTTATTAGTAATTTCTATAGCTTGGCCTAACTTACTGAATGCATCTATAATTGTAAGGTAAGCTTTACCTTCTATTGTAAATGTGTCGATAAATATTTCCTGAAAGGGTTTCGTTTGTGTTTGAGAAAGCTGTAATTCTGGTTTTAAGGGTTTACGGTCATATTTCATTTTTCTGCATATTTCACATGCATTAATTAAAGCAGCGACAGTTTTATCCATAGAATGCCAATAAAATGTACGTTTTAGATGTGCTAGGGTTTCCTTTATTCCTCTATGACTATTTTTACCCGTGTGATATTTGATAATTATGTCACGCTGGTCATTTTCATCATCTACATATACAATACGCTTAGTACATTCATAAAATTTTACAGTTCCTTTTTTGAAGAGGGTTGTAGCAATTTGGGAAAATAATTTACGATGTGATTCGCTTTCAAAATAAAAGAAATATTTTATTTTAGGTTTAGTATATTCTAAGAGGAATGTTTTAACAAGATCAGGGTTATGTTCAGGTAAGTGTACTTCTAATATTTTTTGTTTTTCTCTAGATAAATTTTTGACTGATATTTTATCTCTGTTCCAGGTATATACGAGTATTTGGTTCGGTTTCATATCAATGGCTTCCTGTAAGATAAGTATACCATCTGTATCTAAGTCACGAGCTGAATGTATGGTATTTGTATTTTCACTACTTTGGTTTTCAGATGCGGAAACTGTACTACTACCTATGGATGGAATAGAATATGGAGACCGGCGGCCTTTATTTTGAGGCTGATTCTCAGATTTGTGGGAGTCTGATGAGGAAATCGTAACAGCAGGAGATAACGATCGTTCGCGCTCTTTCTCTTTTCCTAATTCTGAAATCTTCTCTGTTACATCATTTAAATAATCCTGTAACTGTTTTTCCTTTCTATCTATATTTACTTTCATTGATAGGTCATCGTTATCTCCCAACGCATTTACTTTTATACGTGATAGAGCATCAGCATTACTATTTTGTGAACCCTTTTTATATATAACATCAAAATCAAACTCCGCAAGGCGTAATTTCCACCGCGTAATCTTACTATTAGGCTCATTAATGCTTTTCAGCCATGCCAAAGGACGATGATCTGTATATATTTTGAATTTTCTACCGTATAGATACGGTCGAAAGTGTTTTGTGGCCCAAATGATAGCCAGCATTTCCTTTTCAATTGTGCTGTACCGTGTTTCGGCATCATTTAGGGTCCTACTCGCATAGGCAACGGGCTTATCACTACCTATAGGTCCTTGTGAAAGGACTGCTCCCAGGGCGAAATTTGAAGCGTCTGTTGTAAGGATAAAGGGTTTCTCAAAATCTGGAAACTGTAGGATTGGGGCGTTAACTAGTAGTTCTTTACATCTTTCAAATGCGTCTATGTATTCTTGGGTAAATTCTATTTTATTCCTTTTCTTAAGACATGAAGTTAAGGGTTGTGTTATCTTAGCGAAATTATTAATAAATTTTCGGTAATAGCCTACTAGTCCTAAGAAGCTTTTTATTTCCGTTGTGGTCCGGGGTAACGGAAAATCGAGTACTGCCTTTATCTTATCGTCATTGGGCCTAAGGCCTTCTTTGGTAATAACATGCCCTAGATACAGAACCTCCTTTCTCAAGAACTCACTTTTATCTAACGTTACTTTTAAATTTGTTTCCCTAAGTCTGTCAAAAACCTTTCGTAATTTTGAAATGTGCTCTGGAAGGCTGGAACTAAAAATAATTATGTCATCTAGGTAAACCATGCAATGAATGCCTTGGAGGCCACGCAGGACATTATCCATGGCCCTCTGAAATGTTGCCGGGGCTGTTTTCAGTCCAAAAGGTAAACGCTTAAATTCAAAATGCCCTGTCTGGGTTGTAAACGCAGTTTTTGGTGTGTCATCAGGATTAACTTCAATTTGGTGATAACCGGAAGCAAGATCTAGGGTAGTAAAGTAAGTAGATTTACCTAGTTTATCGAAAAGATCACTTATGTTGGGTAAGGGGTACTTGTCATCTACTGTGATTTCGTTAAGACGCCTGTAGTCTACTACCATCCTGTATTTAACTTCCCCGGATGCATCTAGCTTTTTGGGAACCAGGTGCACCGGCGCGCTCCAAGGAGAGTGAGATTCCTTAATTACATTGTCCGTTAGAAGCTTGTCTACTTGTCTCTGTATTTCTTCGTTTTGAGAGGGAGAGTGCCTGTAGGGACGAACATATATTGGATTTTCATTAACAGTGCGAATATTATGTTTCACTTGATTTGTGAAAGAAAGAGGAATTTTGTCAGAATAGAATATGTCACGGTATTCATAACACAGCTTAGAAATACTTTCACGTTCTTCATGGTTAGTGTGTTCAAGCCTAAGTTTTTGTAAATTTTCTTTTAATATATCATCTACTTTAAGGTTTTCGGAAACTACATTAACGTGACACTCTTCTTGTTTAAACGTACTAACATTAAATGGCTTTTCTATAGTGATCTTAAATTCCTGCTCTGTGGTATTTTGTATTACAGTTTCAGCTAGAAAATTTCTACACATTACTATGGCTGCGGGCATTCGTACGCCTTCCCTAAATTCCAAAAAATCTAAAATAGCTTCCCCATTACCGTAGTCTGTGGGAATACGTACACGCGTTTCAGTCCTAGGCTCTAGGAGTATCTCATAAGGAGGGGTATAAATTATAGGTATACATGTGTTGGGTGTTTGCAATAATTGGTTAGCCATATCTATATTGGCCGATAGTTTTTTAAGAAGGTCAGAGCCTATCAGTCCGTCATACCTTCCATCAACATCAAATACATAGAATTTATGATAAAGTGTACTTTTAAATGTTTTAAGTAACGGTATATATATGACATCACTATGGGTACTTTGTGCATGAGTACTAACTACTGTGAATGGTTCATATTGTTTAAATTCGTTGAAAAATTCTTGAGTTTTAGCAGGGCTAATGAATGACCTGCTACTTCCTATGTCAATGAGGAATTTAGAACCAATTTCCGGTATTTCGATATGGGGCAATTTCAATATGCTGTCACAGTAATTTAAATTTATTACTTCACTTGGCTGTTGCTGGCTACATTGTAAAAATTTTCAGAGGTAGGGTTTAAGTTTTCATTTTCAATATTTTCAGATGTTTCCGCGTAATTAACAGAAGGTACCTCTGTCTCATCATACTCTATTTGTGAGTCGTTAGTATAATAGGTGTACTCGTTATTATCTGTATAATATTCACCACCACTGTATGGCTCTTCGCAGTAAAATAGTTCATTAGTGAGCATATTTTGCCTTACAGGAGCGGTACGCATAGAGACGTCAGAGTCGGTCTTAAATTTGGGCGAGTTTTGCTGATTTTGTAAGCCAAATTTAAATTGATTATTATAAGGAAGCTGCTGACGCGGAATACCAAATTTAAAACCACTATGTTGGAATGGTGCACGGTACTGTTGCACAGGACCATGGTTTAAATTACGCTGAGTAATATTTTGCTGTGTATTAACGTTAGGATTTTGGGGTAGCATTCCTCTATTTACTGGTGTAAAATTAGGCCTAAAACCAAGATGACCTTGATTTTGAGGGATGCCAAATTTAAAATTATTTTGGTTAGGCATACTGTTAAATGAATAGCCTTGATTTTGTGGATTACCAAATCTAAAATTATGCTGACTAGGCATTCCATTAAATGGCTGAGAGGTGACAAAAGGTTTTGTAAAGCTTTGGCTATTAGGGCGATGTGCAATGTTAGATTTCGGCTTATTATTCTTTACGTTATACTGTTCTTGAAAATTAACTTCTTCGGTTACTACACTTAATGCGTTTTCTAGGGTAGTACACTGTCGTATACGTACTATACGCAACATTTCCTCAGGCAAATTGTACATAAAAACTTTTAATGCTATATTATTATAAATGATCATTTTAGCGGCTTTAATTCCCTCATCAGTTATTGTATTTACCTTAGCGAATAAAGAGCTCCTAACATTTTGAACTCTATGGCAAAATTGGATGTATGACTCATTCTGTTTAATTTTTAAACTCTCTAATTCAATGGCTATACAGTCTTCAGACCTTGGGTCTCCGAAATGTTGGAAAAGAATGCTCTTAAGTTGATTCCATGACGTCACATTTTGGTGTTCACTGAGTAGAGTTGCGGCTCTACCTGTAAGCCTACTAGTTACAGAATGATATATGTACAAATCTTGGGCATTATTTCCCGGTTTTTGAAACGCTTTTATGACATAATCACACTTGGATAAGAATAAATTTAATAGTTTTTCATCCCCATCAAACTTGGGGATAATACATAAGATTTCTTTGGGAATTATCGTTACTTGTTCCATCTTATATATTTTATTTATTTATACGACACTTATAACAATGAAAACACACTTTTAAATCTTACTAACTAAAATTAATCAATGACAGGTATTGCCACACGTCTTATATCATGCAAAATCAGATAAACGAAAACGAAAGTTCGACTATTTGGGGTCGGGAAAGTGGAAATAACATGGACATATATGAAAAACAGGAGTGAAGAGGTTTACTCACGCGCTGCTCAATGCCATGTCTTCCGTTGAGTCTGCAACTGCCTTAATTTTCACACACCGCACTTATAGTAATTTATTTGTTTTGGTTCGAGTCCGAAACCGCGAAAAACCGACTTTTGTAGAAGCACTTCACCGATTTTGGGGCGAAAGTCACTCACTAAGACCGGCAGCAGGACTTCGGATCCTACACAGGCTGCGCCACTTAAGTTACGAGGTGTGTAAGGGAGCTTTTTAAAAAGCACAACTTTTACTTTGTAGAGACATGTATTCGAAAAGAGAGCAAATTACAGACTGTCTTAATACTAACTTAATGCTATTAACAATAGGTCGGCCGTTGCCGCGTAAGCATAGCACGGTGGCCTGATTCTGCGTGGGCGCGTTACAGGGAATATGCACTATGCATTTATCATTACAATGTCTCTATGAGGGGCACCATGCATAACTAAATAGTTTAAAGGTGACTTAGCAGAAACAAAACATTTTGTTTCAATTCAAAACAATATATTTTTATACTGTTCTAGCCATACATTCGTAAAACATAGCCAATTGGGGCTATTTACAAAAATATATCAGATAAAAACACTTGCAGCAAACTTTTTACAAAAAAATAGTTTAATATTACTCCAATACCTCACAAATTTCATAACATTATTGATCACCATGGTCACTTTTTCCAGAGCGATCAATGCCATAGCAGTCAAAAAAAGTTACATTTTCATCAATTTTGGCAAAAGTAATAACATTAAGAATTTCACTCTTTTACATTATTTTTATATTTTCGATATAAATACTCTAGGCTAAACAATTAGCATGAGAAATAACTTGTCATTAAAAAAATCAAAACATAGCAATCAATAATTTCGGAAACCTAAACCAGAGTGATCAGATACTTACCTTCGTAAATCGCCAATGCGTGAAAGCAGCGCACCACAACTCCCTACAAATGTTGAAACGCGACTGGGAATAGCTACCTGATGAGAAAACGGGGCAATGCGTTCAAAAACTGGGGAGGTGCAGACGATTTTATATCGTCCCAGAGTAATCAACGAAAACCGTCGGACACATCTTTCTTTTTGCATTGACGCAAAACTAAGTAAAATTTGCATGAAATTGATTTTATTTATTAAAACCACATTGCTTTTTAATATTATGAACATTTATGCTGGTCAAAATAAGACAGTAACAAATCTGGAGTAAGGACACACCAGATCGATCAACTTTTGATGGTTCGCGATTTTTTTTAATTTACTTCTAATTAAGTAAGGAACCATTAAGTAAATGTCCAAGATAGCCTGCATGCCAAACTATAATACATTATATTATGCCAAATAAAAATTATATTTAAAAATTAAACCTGCCTCTTTGCTTTTTAGTGCAAAGGTGCTCAAAACACTAGTACCAGAAACGAGGATCGGGAGTCTCCGCCGTTTTCCGCTATGCAATGCCCTTTTTCGTCGATTAGATCCTTTGCGTGCGTTTCCAGCATCCCATGATCATGAATTTAATAGAAAAAAGAGTATCCACTACTTTTTGCGTATCGTGTTACAAACTTGATTTCGCCCATGGCTCCGCTCGCTTATTAGTAGTACCTACATTACGAGTAGTACGAGTATATACGTTGAGAACAGTGCATTTTCCTGAAACGAAATGTACCCTATGTCCTTTCCCGGGTCTTTAACCAACCACCTCATTGCCAAAAGTCTATATCGTTTCAGTGATTAAAGATTTGAAACTTCCACACTTTCAGACGAAGTTACGGGGAAAAGTTAGTAGGTAATAAAAGCACAGAATCGCCTATTAAAACATCTAAAAAAATCGCAAATGTTTCCTATCGCTGAAACTTAAATTTTAACCGACCAGACATTTGTGATTTTTGCTCGGACGCTGAAGGCTGGAGTCGTTTTCGTCCGTTTACTCCCATTAGACCGACACCGGCTCGCAACGAGAGTTGTTTTTTTTCCATTCGGCTATTGTTCCATTTTCGCTTTTGAAATCCAGTTTGCTATAGATCAGAAAGTTAAATCCAACGAACACGCGAGCTTTGATAAAGGCTATTTTACTTATGTTTTCACGTTTGATTTACTGCTTTGTCTTTTGGCTTGCGTTCAAGCACTAAGCCAGTTATTTTCTTGGAGTTCTTTTTTGTTTTAACGTTATGCTGGCTCTTGAAGTTGTTGGTTCATAGAATTTTGACATCTCGTCTGTTTTGCCTTAATTATTTTAAATCATGACGCATTTTTTTTAAATCTGCGCTTTAAATAATGGCCCTACGAGCTGTGGATCGAATCTTGTTACTGTGCACTCAATTTCTGACCTAAATGGCGTTGAGGACTTTTATGTCAATCCCTGCCATTTTTGAAAACACAACTTAAAATATTGCCCACAAATTTTTCACGAGACTCGGTTGAGAAATGTGACCTGAAGAGGAGAACAGTCGGACAGCGGGTCAGACGTACAAACGAAAGAATTTATGCCTAAACTGAAATGGAGCCTCGTAGCTTGGTCAATTTTTATTTCTTTTACTAAATAAAATTGTTAACGTGAGGTAAATGTAATAGAGTTTCTATTACATTTATCAACTTGAAAAGAGGGAGGAGGTTATTCATTCGGTTTGGATGATATATTTTTAAATGTTTGTTACCTCATAACTCCGTAATTTATGTACTGATTTATTAAATTAATTTTTTTATTTGAAAATATTTGCAACCAGATTGGTCCCTTTTAAATTTCATTAAAATCTGTTCAGTAGTTTGTTTGAAGTTGGGTTTTGTATATGACAGATTATTTAATGATACCACAGACTTGTACCATATGATGACGGGTTGTACCATACTCGTAAGTATTTTGTCACCTGAGTTAACTTGACGTAACGTAAGAGCAGAAAGGTATTCTCTTTTCGTCCAAGGGTATTCTACAAGAATATCAATTTTATGAATGTCATGACTGTGGTCTATATTTTTCCCCTGAAAGAAAGTAAATGTATCGAACTTAAAGTTAGCGAATCTTTAGACACTAATTGAAGACTACTTTAATGAGTTTCTCGCTCTTATCTGCAAGCTTACTCGCTAACTTTAGACAACTACGGTTCAAACACAGAGGTTCAAGACAAGATGAACAGTGAACCCAGGAACTTTAGGTTATGGAATGCACTCTTGCTTCACCTTGTAGTTTATTTACTCACATATCTGTCTCTTTGTTTGACCAATCATAAAGAGCAGGCCACACCGCCAGCGAGTTCGCGAACTGGCGGCCGAAGCGAAGCTAACGAAACTATGAACTAAGCGATGTGGTTTACAACGCGACAGAGCTAATAAGCTAGGCAACGAGAGAGTCAGCGAGCGAAGCGGGTGAGCGATCCAGCTAGCAAACGGGAGAGGCGGGGAAAAAAGCATTACTGCTAGTAAATCTCGTAATGCCATCCACGACCAAAATTAGTACATACCTACCACTTGTTATATTAAACGTTTCACGCTTCTGGAACCAGCAGTCGGTTTGGACTAGGTTCGGTTTGAACAGAGCGATTGTTCCATCACCCGCCAGCCTATCCCTCTGGCTCGCTAGCTCGCTCGCTAGCACCGCGCACTAATAGAGCTAAGCGAGGTGAACGATGGCATTGCTGGCATCGTCGGATATCTTCCGCCGCAACGCTTATAGCTTATCAAAGTTGACTGTGTGAACCAAATTATGATGAAGCGATGTTCGCCGACCTCGCTCACTCGCTTGCTGGGGGTGTGGCCTGCCCTTTAGAATTTTTATGATAATCACGTGGCAAATAGTACGGATTCAAAGAATTTCTTCTATAATTGAAACTTGGGTGATAAAAATATCTACCTGTATCTGATTGTTCCAGTTTTTTCTAAGAATATTTGATATTTTACCCGATAATCTGGATAGCTCAAGAAACAGAATTATTTAAATGTTCACAGACTGCAGACTTTGTTGAGAGTCTATTCTTAATATAAAAATAATGTAATAAACACCATAAAACCATATAAAGTGATTTAATTTAAATGTGTAACAACCGCGAAAACATTAGAAAACGAACAGAAATATTTTAATGCCATCTGCACTATGAGCTGAACACATGATTAAGATGTCAAACTTGTAGGTCTTAAAAAAAAAAAATATCAGTTATAAGGTTATATCATCCGTTATTGATTTTTTTCATAAATAGATTACTTATTTAGAACCAAAAAAATATCATTAAAACGAGCTTGACTACCAAAATAGAAAAATACACAGAAGAAGAAAGATGTTATTAGATATCATAACATAAATATATCATTTTTAAATTTTATATGTATCTGTTTAAAATACCAACAAAGGGGTGATCTTGTTCAAGGATCGACCTTAATTAAACAAATACTTTTGCTGTATTTAATTAATTCAGCGCATACCTAGTACTAGTGATTTGAAAACACGTACCTAAATTTTCACAATTTTGTGCCGTTTTATTGTCTTATATCTGGGAAACCTTACATTTTTTGATAGGTTATATGGGATTAATAATGTTTGTTTGATCAAAACTATCACCTAATGAATGTAGGTCCACTAAGTATCTAAAAAAGATTTTGCATAGATTGCATAAAATTTATAAAAGAAACATGTTCAACATACTAATGTTGAACATGTTTCTTTTATAAATGTTATTACTCATTTAAGATTTCATTCGAATAAGTTCACTACTAAGTGAACGTATTCGAATGAAATCTTAAAACAGTGTCTCATTTAAGATTTCATCTCTGGAAAACGTGAATGTGTTCAGCTATCTACGTAACGAGCACAAAGATCCAATCACCCTGCAAAGGACAGGACACGTGATTGCATCCAAACGTAAGGTCGGACGCGTTTGAGACAGTGCCAATACGGGCACTCCTACTATTGGTTTCTTTTCAGAATCTGTAAATAAGTCCACTACATGTAGGGTGTATATTAGATTGAATTTTATTACGAGGAGATTAACCCAAGTGTTACCTCTACAAATATCTATTTGTAGAGGTAACACTTGGGTTAATCTCCTCGTAATAAAAAAGTTTAAAAATCCTGCTCAAGTAGATACTGGAGCAGGATTTAAACTTTTTTATTGTTTTCGAAAATTAGAATTCTTATTCAGTAAAAGCCTATTCTAACTTCATAAACCCATAATTGTGGTAGGTAGTATGTATATATACGTGCGGTATACCATATAATAGTGGAATTTTTCCTCTGTCCTATAATAAAACATTTTTTTTTCAATAGATAATGATTAATGATACATTCACAATCCATTTTTATTTTATTAGCTTTCCTCCGCGGCTCCACTAGCAGTCATGTTGATCCCTCAGAAATACTTTTTTCTGGGATGAGAGGCATGAAACCCTTTGTGTATGCAAAATTTCATAATGATCGATTCCATAGTAAAGTCGTAAAAAAGTAGCAAACAAATAAATAAACAAACTCATTTTCGCATTATAAATGGGAAAGTAAGTCAGTCTTTTTCATGTTTAAGCCATTGAACTTGAAATTTGGTATGGAGGTAGTTTGAGGCCCGAGGAAGATCATACCTTTTATTCCGGGAAATTCTACTTTCCCGAGGGATCGACATCAACGCGGACGGAGCCACGGGCAAATGCTAGTATTAGATATTTAAACAAGCGAGGCATAGGCGAGCTCTGTGGCGCAGTGGTTAACACGCCAGCCTGCGACACGGGGTGCCCAGGTTCGATCCCCGGTCAGGTCAAGATGGAAAATGATCTTTTTCAGATTGGCCTGGGTCTTGGATCTTTATCTATATATGTATTTGTTATAAACTATAGTATCGTTGAGTTAGTATCCCGTAACACAAGTCTCGTCCAATATTTTGGCACATTCCTTTGGTACGACTATTTAATACAGTTTCCGTGTTGAGGTATTTGACTATCAAGAATGTTTCATTGACCGTATCGAATTGGAAAGGGGTAGAAGGTAGACTAGGCAAGAGATAGGTGGGTGGAACTCACAGGGCGCAATCAATCGGCTAAGGATTAAGGCTGAACACGTGATCGAATCCGGCACCGCATACTGTGGCATTGTCGTGTGTTTGAGTACCTCTACCACAATAGTTAGGTGCTATGAGGTAGGTATTCTCTTTGAAAGGGCGGTGATAAGCTACTATGTGCGACATATATATTCTGGCAGGTAATATAGTGTGCTTTTAATGTAGAGTTTAATCGTAAGTAGTCTGTTTCCGGTATATTTTGATACCAATCACTTAAGAGGCTTGCATGAACCAACTAGTGACAATCATCATTTTATATCTTTAACACCTTGTTTAGATCAAAATAAAACATTTTTTTTGTAATTAATACGCGTTTTATAAATTGGAAGAATTGTTGCAAAATAATGAAAAGTTATACCAAATATACAAAAATTTGTATGGAAATGTTAATTTTTTTTTAGTTATCAGCTTTGGTGCCATAGAAAAAGTTGTTCATATTGACGGGATGGCTTACCCCTTCAAGGGAATGTCAAGGGTCAATTTACAGGCTGTATAATAGAGACAAATTCTGAAAGGTTTTCTTATGTAGTTTCAGTAATTTAATTTCGATGCTGTTTCATCTATTTAAATATAAACAGATACTGAACCAAACCAATGAAGAAAATATCCATTCACAGTGTACTCAGAAAATAAACAAACTAGGCTTATTGAAAACTTGTTGAAAACAGAAGGAATGATAGTAAGGGTGACAATACAAGAGTGTCTGCATTTAAAGACGCTATTGGAGCTATAGGAAATAAGAATGTGGGTGGGGCGTCTCATCAGATCGTTAAACGACAAAGGATCTTGATGGTGCCTTTGTCTGACACTAGATACGAGAAAAAAAATAGCATCCGTTTCCTTCGCAATCTGTAGTAGGAAGACTCTGGAATCGGTCGCACGAGTAACGTTTGCAAACTATGGAACGGCTTTGTTTTTGAATGCTGTTCACGTGAATACAAAATAATAGGCTTGTTTCCTAAAAATACCATATAACACAATTTGACCGTTTTATAGGTTATCAAAAAATATTAGATACGTACTTTTTCTTTTTTCAATCAAGCAAACGATGATTAAGATAAAGCACATCAAAAATTTAGGAGTGGGGGCTCATGACGCAACAGGCCGGTAAAAAGTGTACCAGCCAGTGACGTCACGCGGACCTTTAACGGGTTATATCTTTATTAATTTTTGTTTGATTAACAAAAGAAAAAATAGGTGTCCAATATTTGGGATTTTTGAGAAGGGAAAAAACCATTGAATACCCGACACTATTACCGTTTCTGTAACCTATACCTCTGTATATTACAAGTTACAGAAATTTCAAGTTTTCACTTCTGTCGTCACTCCCGGAGATTAACTGTTTTTTTCTGGTGTCATAATGTGGAAAGCTTGAACATTTTGTCCTCATTTTGAATCCAGGCCTTATGGTAAAGGTCACAAAAAGGTCCAATCCATTTTTTTATTTATTCGTCTTTACTGAAGCTAAAATAGATTGAAGTATGTTGTTAGTACCTAGATCATAGAAATATGAGACGATTTTTTTTTTAAATCTATGACCTAGATACATTCCCTGCGTCTCGTGTAATGAGATTTTTGTACAAGCTATTATTTAATCCTTATTGTGTGTTCAATTCACACTAACTTACGTAGCATTAAACCGATTGAGCTGAAATGTTGTGTAGTTGCATATTTAAAAAAAAAAAATTTACCTACTTGAAGTTAAATAGTTATAAATAATAGGAAAACCAAGAAAAGGGAGCGTTCATATTAGGTACTTTCATAAAAATATACTTCATATATTGTTACTGCATTGTAAAGATTCACCAGATTCACGCAGATTCACGTTAATATTCCGTTTTATAAAATAAAAATAAAAATATTTTCTTTTCATGGACACAGTCTGTACTAATTGATTTTGGATATCATAAGAAATGTAATTCCTTAAAGTTTTATGGCTTATGTACTGACATAAGCCATAAAACTTTAGCACTATATATTTTTCTAGCTAACTTGAACTGTCAAGTTAGCTAGAAAAATATATAGTGCTCAAATAACTCAAATATGATTTATTATTTATTCGTAGACAAATACGCACAAAACTGAATTTTGGTAGAGACCTTGGGTACTCCATTACAAATGAAATACCAAAAGTCTCTATCGATTTTATGTGTACTAAAAAGTTATTCAAGGTCTAAAGTAAAAATTTTCGGTTATTTAGTTTTTTCTAAACGGTAAATTTTATCAAAAAATAGGTACAGTAATTTATCGTGATCGGACTGATACCTATACTTTTTAGACGCGTTACCTACGGAGAAACATCTTTATTCGACCCAATCATACTTAAAACATGAATTTAAATTTTGTTATTCGACTTCTAACCATCGATTTTTGTTTTTTAATTTAGCAACCTGACTTTGTTTTTGTATGTAATTTAATTGTAACAGACATAGATATTTTTACTAATTCTGATGCATTATTTTTAATTATTTTGATTTATTTTCAAGTAATGTAAAAATTTTCATTTAACATGCAGGTGTTTTAGCAATTTGACTTTAAATCTGTGTGTAATTTCAATAAATAAATAATTAAATGAGTGTATCTATAACTAGTGAATAAAGCATACTGTAAGAACAGCGGATCCCATAAAAGAACGCGCTATACGAGTAACGAAAAATTACTACTTCTCATCATCAGTCTAATTTCAGTCTATAATTACTATTAATTTCAGTCTCTCAGTCTTAGATTCCCATGTAGTGCGAATTCGATGAAATTCAATTTACGTATCCACACGTGATGAAATAGATTCCAATACTCGGCCAAATAGAATAAGGGTATACGTCCTTCATGGACTAAATCACCGCTCCCAAATAGATAGTATTTGTAGTGCATCAGAGCCACATAAAGGAACATAAAAGAACCGTCTGCCGGAAATTGGTGTTTCAGGAGATTTTCATTTAGAACTTGTTTTCGATTTGGACATGCTTTGGTGACTGATTAATTAATTTAGCTCCAAAAGGATAAAAAGTAATCTATTAGGTATAACAGTTTCCAAGATTTGTCTTTCGTAAATAGTTTTAGGTCTTCTTTGTTCTGGCGTAATATAAAGTCTGTACAATACAGCTGTGATTGTTGAAACAAAATTACAAGCCTTTGCCTCTTCGATTGAGTTAAAGTTTTGTAAGGTGACGATGAATTTTATAGAGACAATAATAAAGATATGTAAGAGTTCTTATGTATATTGAATCTCTTTGGAGACAATGAAGCTTCTCTGACGATGGGGTCGGAAGATGGCAATAGGAACTCCTAAAACAAAATGGGCTCATTTGAATACATATTACATAATTATAAATATCACAATTTCATATATTTTATATTACTTTCTATTATTAACTAAAATCTTCTTATTTATAATGCAATCTTAAAAAAACTCTTCCAAGCTTATACAGTGTGTGCTCAAGAAGCCATTTCTTTAGCCTAATTTTAAAACTTCCTAGAGATGGTGCCTTTTTTACATCAGGGGGCAGCTTATTATACACTAGGGGACCCTATAACATGGACCTACTTATCCGATTTTGCTAGTCGGTGGGTCACTGAAAGCAATCGATCGGCATTTCGGTGTGATCTCCCATGAACATGCGTTTGGTACTCGTGAAGATGCGTAAAGTATGTCTTTTTTCTTGTGGCAACTTGTTGCACAATTAACGAGGGCAGATATATGTATTTATATTAATGCCCGTGACTGTACCTACTAGTCGTGATGCTTTGGATTCCGAGGTCCTTCTTTCGAGTACCTATTTATTATAACGAGTAACTGCCTCCGTGGTCCATTGGTTGTTAAGGCGTTTGCCTGTACACCCGGGGGTCGTGAGTTCGATTGCCACGGGAAACATATTTTGTTAAGTAGTTTCCAGTTTGGTTAGGACATTGCAGGCTTGAATCACCTGATTGTCTGGTAATAAAGATTATTCCGTGCTTCGGAAAGCACGTTAAGCTGTTGGCCCTGGCTGCCATCTGGTAGTCGTTAAAGGCATCACGTCAGAGGGCGAAAGGCGGTTCCGAAGAACTCTGACACTAGGGTGCGCATGGTCGATTGTCCGTGTCACCTACATAAAATGATGATACTTACGAGTACTTATATTAAGTATGAAAATATTTATTTTAAAATTACTTTACATATTCCAGTTATTTAATCAAAAAAGCACCACCACATTAACCACATAAAAATATTTTTTAACGCACGTAAACATAATTTTATCACGGCAAAATGTATTTGGAGAAAACCAATTTTCCAGGAATATTGGAAAATGATTGACGGCGATTTGGCGGCAGGTTGCGTGTTATCAGTGATTTCTGTTTGTAGACATTTACAACTGAATGGAGATCCCGAACGGTATATAATTCTAATGAAAAATGGTAGTTATCTGTTGTTGTTGCACGCTCGATCGCTAACATAACGTGTTTTATAAAATTATGTAAATTGAAATTGTATATAACATGAAAACAGAAAAAAAAGAAAAGATAAATGTAATCACACAAATCCCTTCAGGCAAGTAGGCGACCAATACCGTTGAAAAGAGTTTCTTTCGGCGTCTCCTTCTCTGCAGCGGTCGGTTCCGAAACGCTAGTAGTTTGTAGCTTTTGAACAATAATAAATCATTTTAATATAATTTATAAGTATTATTCAAAATGTGTATTGACGTGAAAAAGGCCTATTTTCTGAATAAATCTTTGAATCTTTGCTCTGAACTAAGTTCTGAATGAGTATTATTAGAAATATTTTGAAATATATCGTTTCGTGGAGAGTGTAGGCCAAGTCCTCTGACTGCTCTGGCCAAGTATGGCTGTAGTAGTACAGAGAGCGTCGTGTTCCTGTAGTGGAGACTAAAAAGACCAGATGATGATGATGATATCGTTTTAGTACATTTAACACAGATAATACCTTGGAGGTGTGCCTCAGCCCGTTAAAAAGAACAAGTTCTCCTGTGGGACGCATGGTAGGATTAAGAAAAACTCGACATTTCCATACAAATCGCTGGGACACCTGAAAAATTTTAAAAGTCTACAATTCATTGCAAATTGAATAGATAATCAAATTAAAACATTGATAGGCTACTTCCCACATCGCCGATTGATATTGATTCGTCAAATTGTCGAACTTTTCGGTCGGCTTTTACGATCTGCGCAGGAAAAATTGAGAGTAGGACCGATAAATTCTACTTTTGTCTTTTGTTCCAGATCAGCATGGAGGAGAAATACTTATTTTTATAAGTGTTTTATTTTGTATTCACAATGCTATTTTTAATATAGGTAATCTTAATAAATTAATCTTGCGGTAGTTCAGATGGCAGAGAATCATGCGGTAGCTCAGATGGCAGAGCGTAGGTCAAGAAAAATTTGTTTACCATATTTTATTTCTTAATTTATTAAGAGCAATACTTACTTAACCCTTTCCCTGTGCATAAATGGGACACAAATGTAAAACAATTGATACGTTCACTTAGTAAATGAATTATGGGACAGCAAACCTGTTAATTTTTTTTCGTCTGTTCTTTTACTAATCATTTACTGGCTCAAAAATACATAGATCCCTGAGCTTTAAAATCTGAAGATGTAGAAAGGTAGGTGAATGATACGCTCACCCCTGGAATTAAGATAAGAGAATCTCTTAGTTAGGTTGCGCCCATCGCCTATTGCAAGAAAATTCCATTGCCTCAATCTTTTTTTTGATTCAACGATTTCATTTTCGGATATAGTCATTAAAAACCACGGCTGGTACTAATTTGAGCCACTCTAACCCATATTCATATAAATATTTAACTAGCTAAAGCTTCCTCTTTCGTCTTTGTTAGGCGTTTGCACAATGATAAGCAAAATATGGGTACCTTACCCACATTTTACCTTTCCTAATTGGTTAGTGATTCTTATCGGCTTTCTATTGAAATGAAATCTTAGCCGGCAGTTTTGAATTAGAAAAACTATGGAAGCAGCATTGCGCTCAAAAATTGACACCACGCAAAGTAGATCAAAGCGGGCGGGGCTTAAAAAGTATATCTTTTCGCGAACTATTCCGCCACGCGCTTCGTGGTGGAAGGACGCATCGATAAAAGCATTTAAAGACATTTTTTTTGTAAACATCGGCGAATTCTTAACGAATTAAGAAAAAAATACTTCTTGTGTAGTAAAGGGGTGCAGGAAACGCAAGGAAAGACGGATAAGCGACACTTGAGCAACTTATCCTTAAGTGAGTAAAATATTTTGTGCGAGCTGCTAGCCTGCCTAACTCCGCTATGTTGACACCATAGCATAGATATGTTAAAACCGCCCCGTAACCTTGACTCAGCCAATCGCAAACTAGCTTCGTCTATGAGTGCGTAAGTTTTTCGTTATGATTTGAGTTAAGTTTGTTTGCGTAAATGGGACTGATATTGAATTGTTAGATGTATGAGAGTTACGCTTCCATAGTTTTTCTAATTCAATGGCCGACAGTCACTGACCCTTGTTGCTTGTATTGTGAAAGGACAGTATAAATCACAATATTAGTGGCAATCCTAACCGCTGCAGGCGTCTATAGTACAGGCACGAGAACATATCAGTATATACACATCGGTTCTTAAGTCGATGTGATAAGGTCTACAATGGAATACAAATGTATATATATCATACATTCTGTATCTGTACATTCGAACTGCTTCGTTAGCCCCCGAGCGGAGATGAAACAGACAGGTCTGATTTCATAGAAATGCTACTGTTAAGTTTATATATACAGGGTTCAATAGCAGAGATATAGATGGACACTGTTATTCGTGACAATATAACAAGGCCAAGAGCTGCCGGCATACATCATACGACCTCGTCGTTAGTCTCCAAGAGGAGAATGCACAGAAGTATTATTTTTAAACAAAAACCTTAAAATGTAACAGATAGTGCCGTGATAACGTCTTATAAATCGATGAACGCCGGCTGCACGCACCAAAAAGTGTCACGTTCCGTGTGCAAGCGAGAGCGCGGAACAAGCGACGAGTGGCACGATCGGCCTAAGCGTTCGGCTTGTGACCTTTTTCGATGGAATAAATGATTGAATGATTACTGATTCTGATTATGCCGCACCTATCTCTCTTCCACGATTATAACGAAAAATTATCGTCTGTAAACCGACTAAACAGTAATTTTTTAATTAAAAAATCATACATTTTCGAGCAGTCGCCCGTTAAAAACTAGCACTCCTGATCTGACTACTTAGAGATGGTAAAGTTGATATCACCTGGGACTCAATAGAAGGTATAGGTATAAAATGTCACATGGTATTGGTGACATTGCACCAGTGACCCTTTCGTATTGTTAATCCAGCACTGGGGTGACACCACGACGACCGGCCCATGCTAGAATTTAGACGCTATTATATATTATATATTGCAAAGCTAAAGGCTGTCGGCATACATAATGAAGAATCATCGTTTTGCGTCGTCCCGAGAACGTGTACATATCTCTTCGTCGTCTAGAGAGATCTAAGTGAGTCCGGGCCAGTCCACTTAACAATAACTATGATTCGAGTATTACTTGAAGTTATATACACAACAGTGAAAAATGTTTGCGACATTTCTTGCCAATTTATTCGAAACCCTACTTAAATACCCTTGTCCACCCTCGCAAGATAGAGCCAATAAATCAGTAAGCAGAACAAGTGATATTCCTCCCAACAGTATTCGCAAGCTATTTACAATTTATAACCTATTTTTTGCAAGAAAACTACTATATGGGATAAGCCGTTATGCATAGTATTTCTCAATACAAAACCTCTTTTTACCAAGTGAATAATGAGTTAAGTATTATGTGCAATACAGAAATTTCAACCAAAACAACAAAAAATATTCATAGAGCGAGATACTCGTACTAGTATTTATTTTGAAGCGTAAACGTTTAGGTGTCTAGTTCAATACAGCTAGATACCTAAACAAAGATATAATTACCTAAAAAAGATGTTTATCTTTCAGCACATTTTTAAGTATCTATCTTTGGAATCACGATGATGATCTTAAGGCCTGGAATATATTGCGTGTAAATTAACTATCAAAATTATCTTAAAAGGGTCCGTCTAAATGAACAACTTTTCTAATGGGACCAATGCTGAAATCTCATTTTTTGTTATATTAGCAGCAATCTGCACTCCTTTTCTATATAAACTATAAGTTAGCGAAATTTCATACTCCTCCGGCCTTTTATACACATCCTGATTTACGGTTAAAAACTCCGAGAGCAAGCATATAGAGATTGCAAAAAAAAAAAAACACAAAATATTATCACTAACTATAACAGCCCGTATTTTTCTCATATCCCAACATCGAAAATCAAATCCTGCGTGATTCCGCGGTCATAGCCCTCAAACGAGCTACAAGTACATTTAGTGAAATTAATTTGGAATTTGTACAGATTGCAAATATTTAAGAAGGCACGGAACAAATTGTCCCGGGATTTAATCAACGAGCTGGCTTGTTTAAATATAATTTCTTATCTGACAAATATTCATTGCTAGCGCACCGCTTTTATTTGGCGGCAGATAATTGCTGTGACAACTTTATTAAGCTGTGCAATCATTTGAGTCCTCGATTCTAATGAGGATTTACAGCTTTCAGGGTTTTAATAACATTTACATTAAATTACATTAAGTAGGAAAAGTATATTGTTCATTTTCTGCTATAGTAATTCCCTTATACCTTGATCGTGATAAAGATCATGTGCTTTGAAAAATAGTATAGACAGTATACACAACATACAGCAGTAGCGATGACATGAAATTTGTTTAAATTTTTCGTATTCGTTGAAAAATCTATTCATGAAGAATGAGGCATCATAACTGCGTAGATATTCTGTACCTTAGCTTCGCTACAGTACACCGTCGATACAGCGACCGGCGATGTAGTGACTGGCGATATTGTGCCCTAGAACCCAGGTAAAGCATTGCCATCCAACGTGGCAATGCTGCCAGTCTTTTTGGGCACGTTGCTGTAGAATGACGGTTTGCACTGACTATATAATTTGTAAATATTTATATTTTTCAAGTAGTTTTAAAAATTATTAGTATTACACAGGTTATATTATTTCAAAAATAAAGCAACAAAAATAAAGAAAAATCGGTAATAGAATGGAAATAACTTTATATGTTAACATAAACCGCTGCGCCGCTGCGCCTGTTACAAAATTAACTTTTACCGAACCAAAAGCTCGCCCGCCAGGGGCATAATTTCAAATGAACCTTAAATTTGTAAAAGCCAAATCTACGAAGGCGGTTAAAACGATATAAATCTACCGAAGCCTATAAAAGGAGTGCCGAGAAATTATCTGCTCAAAAGACAATTTATGCTGCAGCAATTAAACGGTACTAGATCTCCTTAAATTGCTGGCACTGCGTAATTGTATTCTCTCCCTAATAAGGAGTAGCGTCTTACCTCGTAAATATAAGTCGCTTAATCCCGTTTAATTTTCTTGTTTACAAAGACCTTCAAGGACGCAAGTGCCTTTAATAATAACATCAGAGCTTTGGCCGGCGTACCTAAGCCAGTGATTGCTTTAAATTACGGCCCTAATAAATATCAGTTTAGTGTTTAATAATACTTCTTTACATGATATTAAAGACGTGCCGTGAGTTGTAATGAAAATAATCTCATTGAATTCTGCGAATCCTATTTATTTGCCGACCGTGTTTAACTCTTACTACGTCAATTAACATTATTTTCTTTGAGAACTATAATGATTTTTTGATCTTACCATATCTAAACAAATAATAAAACAGGTACGGGACTGAAGTTTCCACCTACACTACCTACTGATTCCATTTTCCACCTAAACGCCCTTCCAACATGCTAAATGTAGCCATAAAATCTTAAATACCTGGCCTCTGTTTATCCGGTAAGGGAAAAAGACGTGATACTATGTATGTATGTGTATATGTATGGGGCTGAACTTGTAATAAAACAGTAAAGGGACTTATGTGGGCACAGTCGCGGGTCGCTCCTGAGTGCGATCAGCACAGTACCGAGACGGAAACGAAGACAGGATGAGATGATGATACCGGACTGGACAGACTGAACCTGTTCATTCAATATTTTATAGAAATTTTCACTAGGCTGGACACAATTATCGACATCTGCCTACTATGGAAAATTTTGTCTGGCTGTCTGTATGAGTATCACGCAAAAACGACTGGTCTGATTTACATTAATTTTGTTATCGAGGTTTGTTTAATCTCAGTTGTTAATCTTATATATAGCTTATCTAGATATAGGAACTTTAGATTTTACTAGTAAAATCTAAAGTTCCTGTAGAAATAAGCATGCGAGCATAGCAGCAAGCAAAAACTAGTTTTGAATAATTATCCATCATCATAGTCATTTCATAAAACACTGGAATTCCAGTGTTTCTTTTTCTATGAAATGACACTTAGATTTTTATATTGTATTAATTATGATAGTAATATTATTGTGTTAAGATATAACACAATTTTATATTTATATGACACCCATATAAGGGGACGATTCACGATAAGGGCCAAGGTCACCAAGATGAAAAGATGGATATGGGAATTTTCCTTGGTTTGATTTGGAGGTGTTGAAAAGTTTAGTTTCTTGTAGAAATTAGTGATTAATTTATAGTAAAACATACGAAGTACCTATTTGTAAGTAGTAAGTAAACATTCTTTATTGCACCATAACTATACATCGATACAAATATAAATAAACTCAAAAAAAAATACAGTACGATAGGCGGCCTTATCGCCAAGGCAATCTCTTTCAGGCTACCTTTGGGTGACAGGAATAAATCAAAAACTTATTTATGGGTGATGTGATTGAAAATAAGAGAGAAAAGAAATTATAAATATAATTACAAATAGATTTATTAATATAGACGATTGATATTATTAATTCAGTAAAATATATACAACAGAACAATAACAATTATATGTATTTGCTACCTCGACATCACTGCGAATGGGCGGATTTTTCTGGTATTACATTTAAAAAGACATTAAATATTGCAACAATGTACATTACGTAGCTAGCTGGTGTTCAATAAAACGGAACACGTCTGAAAGTTATCATCAGGTAATGTACTACTTAGTTCCGAACTCGGCCATAAAAATATATAGGGGTTTTATACCCACACATTCAAAGCTATAAAGACATACGAATAGTAAGTAGTGGGTTGGGATGAAAGTGTCATAGACGTAAATATGGATATTTGTTCAAATTCGGAACGGAATGAAGAAACGCGGCATTGACTACATAGCAAAAAAATTATAATAACTTCTTCTTTTATCGTGTCAGTGGTCCAAACAATTAAATGAATCTTGCCCAGAATGATGCAACCGTGGCTTTTGCCAAATCCTCTCTCATACAAGAGGTGGGACATCCGGGGCATGATAACAGATGTGGCACGGATTGCACAGCGCCACAGTTACATCTATCATTAGTAGAAAAGCCCCACTTTTTGCGGTTCTCTCTGCATCTGCCCACACCTACTCACAATCTGTTCAGAGACTTCCACGTACTCCAGAGCAAGGAGTCACCAATAATAATATAATAATATTATAAAAAATATGTTACAGAGTTTAAAAAAAAAATACTTAAGTTTTTTGAACAGGTTTGAAATAAATGATTTCATTTTGTACACGTTACATTTGATGTATACTTACTTCAAAACTGTATGGTATTTTATTCCTTCTTTCTTAAGTTTTGACAAGTAAGGTTAATAAAAAAAAATATTTATGAGTGTTATTTAAATAATTGTTAATTAAGTGAAGATATAGGTTTAAAGTTTACAAACATACAAAATATTATATCTATACTACATTCCTATCTATTCCTCTCTATCAGTCTGGCTATGGCCAAAGTTTTTATGTAACTGTATTTATTGTTACATAAAAACTCTTATATTTTTCAACTCTTTAATTATTTTTAATTAGGAACGCATTTATTATTTTAAAAAGTTCTTTCGATTTCGCGCCATTTAACATTTATTTTTTCGTGTTCATTATCAAATTACAATACGGGATGGATTGCGGTGATCGCCTTGCACAAAGTGGGTATGCAGCCGTAGGTCATATTCCAGACACTTCAAAAGCTTGGAATTAGCCATATCTTCATATAACGTACTATCAACATATACAACAATATTATAAAGAGGAAAAAATGTATTGTTTGTTTGTTTGCATAGAATAGGCTCTGATACTACAGGACCGATTTGAAATATTCTTTCACTAACAGATTCCTACATTACCCCTGATGAACATAGGCTAAGGTAAAATTAAGCGCCTACGTGGGAAGCCGGGGCGGACCGCTAGTTTGTAATATAATCAATATCTGATTCTAATGTAGATTAAGGTATATGTCTCTCTCTCTCTCGGAAGATTTACGCGTGCACACCATAGAATAAACTTTGTTTCTACGTTGTTGATACAGCTTCACCTCGTAGTGTCTCTACGCCGCCCGTAGAGAGTCTACGCAGTGTAGCAGGTCCGAAAAAATGCTATATTAATCGTCGGCAAACATTTTAACGCAAAAGCCTATAATACACGCCTACAGTAAACGGTAGAGTAGATGTTCGATTGCTAACTATTCTACCATTACCACTAGGTAGGGTAGAAGCTTAAAATAAGTAGATTGACTAGCAACGTTGGCAAACTACTCTACCACTTGCCTTCCACCATCACTGCGTGCTCTCTACTCGTCTACTACTACTAGATACGCTTAGTAGAGTAAAGTACGAGTATAGCTAACGTCTGCAGCGGTCTAATTCTACTCATAAATACATTTTTTTACCAAAATTAGAGAGACTACAGGTAGAGTAACCCGATTATGATCAGGGGTGTCATGCGCAACTACCTGTCCGGTGGTTGTAGGTATAGCATCGGGTAAGCGCGCCCGGCCGCCCGAGTTGCTACTATTTCTCTCCCAATCATCTGAGTGAGTAGTATACTGATACCTTAATTCTCTTTCCAAATCGAACAATTTTCTATCCTTCTCCACCTTTAAAATGCTTCCGATCGGCAGCAGCGTCAGAAGCAGAAGAAACCAAATAAACTGCGCTCGCCAACCCGCCTGCCAAGTGCAAAGTCACAAAGTAAGGTGATATCCTCAAATGGAACGAACTACATTATCTTTGGGAGAGGCCTTTGTCTAGTAGTGGATTTTTTACGGCTGCAATGATGAAGATGAACCCGATTCGGTGGAGCAGTAGGCTAGTGTACTCTACCGTTTACTCTACGCGTGTATCGAAGGCTTAATTCATTTTTCACATACTTTTTAAAAGAGCGCAGTGTATTTTTGCATTACCGTGCAAATAAGTAGCGACACCGTATGCTTAGCACGCCATTCCTTATTACACTTGCATCTGCGTTGTTTTGCAACATTGCTTTAATTAAAATAACATGCAGAAAGTATGCATACTTACTAAGAATACGTATTTGTGCAAAAGACACATAATAGATTTAATGATATAATGATTTATTAATTAATTAACACAAAACAAAGCATTTATTACAGTTGGTTTTATTGTCAGTATCCGTATATGAAAAAGAAATTAGTCAGACTTGGTGTTAGGCCCAACACCGTACATGCGGGTTTTTCTGGGTTGAAAATGGAGGTGTAGAGGCACAAGATCACGTCGCCGAGAAAGTAGTTTATTGTTCTTGCTAGCTAGATACATGATGGCTGGGTGTGACTACGATAATTGGTGTGACGGATCCTTTCTCGATAGGAGTATCAAGGCGCTGCTGCGCAAGGAGGATTTGCTCTTAGTTTATGGAGTTATACTATAGAACTTATTTAAATAGCTGACACATACCTGCAAGAAGACCGCGGCTTGCCAAAATGTGCGACGTAAGTTCGTGCAAATATATTATATCCAATTTACAAGCTTTGATCCACTTTATCTATTTTGTTAGTATGTGTACCTACATACCTTGTATCCTGAATAAGGATAATTTACTAATAGGGACCTAAATCTGAGTTATTATCCTGGCTGCATTCATTTTTAAAGAGGGAACACCTCAACTGTCAACAGTATGTTAATGAAATACAAATTAGTGCTTATGTTTACTTCAATGCCACATTATAACAGCTTTCACCCCCGGCTCCGCTTCGTCAATGTAGATCTCTCGGGCAGAGTGGTTTTTCCCCACACAACGGGTATGCGAATTTTATGACGATCGATTCAGTAGATAGGGCGTAAAGGCGTCACAAACAAACTCACTTTCGCATTTAAAATTTCATTAGTTAGGACATATGTATCATCAAACTATTCTGGTAATGGACAGATCCTTAATGCTAAATACCTCTGCCGCGGAACCTAGTGTACCACTATGACAATATATATTCACTGGATTTTGTTGGCTCATTAAATTTAACAACGTCCTAAAATTGATCCATGTCGTTATAAAATAAGCCTGGCGCCTACGATGATTCGACACAAATACGCCGATGTTATGAAAAGCTGTTGACGCAGCGTTTTTACCGCCGTGTCCGAAACGCCCATATATCACCATGGAGCCGTTCTGACAGTTATTAAAGTCCTTGTCACCTTGATTACCCTATCCAAATTTTCAAAACATCGATACTTTTTAATATTGAAAAGAATCGATGTTTTGAATATGAGACGTAATTTAAGTACCTTTTTACTACTAAATCTACATGTAGATTTTGAGCATTACACACTATTACACAGTATTGAGATAACAATTTAAATACACATGAATAACGTTAGTTATTACCAAACAGTACTCGTATCTAATACGATACGAATAAGTACTCGTATTAATTTATTACCTATGTTGTGATATGGCTTACAATGAATGATAATCCCATGCTAAGATCAGTAGTCATATCCAAACTAGCAGGAATGTTTACCTTTATTGTAACTACCTACTTTAAAGTAAAAGTAGTATAGTATAGTAACAACTGGTAGTACTTCGAAACAAAATAGGTAACTAAGGTCTGGCATAATCGGAATCTTGCGCGTATGGTGTTAGTTCTATGCTAGCTTTTTTGACAAAAATATCGCCTGCTAAATTTTACGAGAGCATCAGTTGCAAACGTAATTGTAACGTATTTATAACCTAACCTTACCTAGTTGAATTTCAGTAATATAGCTAATAAGAAGAACAGTGGGAAGGTTTTAAAGGTGGTAGTATCTGTAGATAGTTATAAAATCATAAGCATCGGCTAACGTAACGGAAATTTGAGAAAACTTGGATTTCTTATGAATATTATTAATATTAAGAACGTAATTGGTCAATTAACTTGAAAGGAAACTTGAGAACCTACAATTAACACCGAAGTAACTCCTTTCTGCCTAACCGGATTCCGAGTAGCATGCATTCCCTTTGGATCTCACTTTTTTAGTTACTTCATAATTTGTTTACATTTAATTTTTATTGGATTGGATTTGAAAAACCTAAATATTTTAACGGACTTTATATTTTCCATTTAATGTCATCCATGATGATCTTTAGAAATTATAGTATGATCTCGATACTGCTTTTGCATTTGTTAGGTTTTCTTGAACTAGAATAATTATTATACTATTAAATACCAATAAGTACAAAGCAGCATAAACATTTGCTTGAAACTCTTGGCTTCGATTAACCCTTATAAATCATCAGAAAATCATAATTTTTTTAAAGTTAAATATTTTTGCAACCTTTACGATTAGATCAAAATAAAAATGTGATAGGGATCCAACGGGAGTGAATGCCTAGGAGAGCTTAATGTCCTGGCTCATTTAACCGTGAACTATATTAATTTATACAGAAATGAAGTCACTACTAGCAGTCGTAGAGAGCTGCTATTATTATAACGACCTCACTTTCTTATATAATTTGTAATAAAGGAAAGATTTCTTGAGGATTTTACTGAAACATCAAATTACGTTACAGCCTTCTCTTAGGGTACTTATCTGAAATTTTACGATGCTAATAATAGCCATCTTAGCGAGATGTGTTAGGATTTTATAACCTTTACGGCGATACTGTTTTTGGTCCTAGATTATAAACGACAATACGCCGACTGATACAGAGAGTGCAAAACGCTTGTTGCAGGTACTGTTTTAATATGTGGTATATTAAAACAGTACCTGCCACAAGCGTTTTTCCTCGATATAGCTGTATCTATTTATGCCTCAATACTAAATATTTATCTAACCTTATATACCTACCTCACAAAGAGAATATATCTCCTTGCTACCTCAGGCTATTTTTGGCGCGATTCGTGCGTTCGCCATAAGTAGGTACATAATTATACACCGTGTAAATAAATTAAAACAGTGTCTCAGCTCGTCGAAATGAACAAATTTTTTTATGGGGCCATGGGTCTATGAGTGGGTCATGGGTCATGGGCCTTGGGCCTATGGGTTCAGCGTCTGTAGGCTTTATATGAAAATTACGATTTTTTTGGGGATTTTTGGTCTAATTATGTATTCAATATAGATTGGATTAATTAATTCAGAAAAGGTTTTATTTAAAATTAATTCAGAAAAGGGTTTTATTCAAAACTTTTTTGAGGTTATATATACTGCAGTTTTCAGTTTTAAATAAATTTGTGAAATTGTTATCGTTGTCGCTCCGTTCGCCCACTCCAAACATTTACTAGTGCCCCAGGCGAGCTTCTAACTCAACCTAACCAAATCAATGACACCTGTTACAGGGTTCACTTTCACTTTACTTTTTTCGATATTCCAATGCGCATGGCGTTATGCAAATATTAGATATTTCACGGTACAATATTCCGTAGCAATTTACAGGAAAATTGGGTAGAGAAGCAATTGATATTCTGATCTCGTTTGGGAATTTTCGTGGGGAATTCTGTCGAATTCACTTCTGATTCGCGTGTGGCACACACCGCGCCTCTTACGGAATACACATAGCGACAATTGCGGGATTACAAGGAGCGATCTCATTAAAATGTAAGACCTTTTATTTTTATTTGACTTACGTATATTTTTTTTGGTTTTAAAACAACAGCTGTCTCTTGCTACATAGTTGCATAACGCTTCTTTAGAAACTGTTCAAACTGGTCAAAACTGTTGCTAATGATTCCACTATTACTCCAAATTGCAGCTCAATCGTTTTCGCATCTAACTAATACATAGATTTATATTGCTTAGTCATAATATTTTAATTGTTCATTTCAGTTATCGTACAATTATTTTTTAGGCTTTAAAACAACAGCTGTTTCTTTTTTTTTTACTAAATATTGGTTTAGGCATTTAATAGAAATACAATAATAACGCATAACGCTACCTTAGAAACTATTTGGGTCAAAGCTGTTGCTTGTCACTCCACTGTTACTCTTAATTCCAGCTAAATCGTTTTTAGATCAAACTTATAGATTTATATTGCCGATATATTATTTTAAACAATGGTAATCTTTATTTAATGCTAAGTTGTTCTTGCCATCACATTTTTATACCAGATATATTTACTAAGAATCTTACTAAGTTTAAAGTAAGTATGTATATCTAACTAATAGCTGCTGCCCGCGACTTCGTCCGCGGCAATTCCTGTTATTATGATAAATTAGTTTTATTTTTATAGATGATAATTTTCCCCCGTTTTCAAAACATTTTTATCGATGCTTCGCTCCTATTAATTGCAGCGTGATGTTTTATAGCCTAAAGCCTTCCTCAATAAATGGACTATTCAACAGAAAAAGAATTTTCCAATTTGAACTAGTAGTTCCTGAGATTAGCGCGTTTAAACAAACAAACTCTTCAGCTTTATAATATTAGTATAGACTAGCTGTTGGTCGCGACTTCGCCCGCGGTTATTTCTGTTATTATGATTAATTAGTATAAATGAATAATTCTTCCCCGTTTTCAAAACATTTTTAAATGATGCTATGCTCCTATTCGTCACAGCGTGATGTTTTATAGCCCAAAGCCTTCCTCAATAAATAGACTATCCAACACAAAAATAATTTTCCAATTTGAACCAGTAGTTCCTGAGATTAGCGCGTTCAAACAAACAACAAACAAACAAACTTTTCAGCTTTATAATATTATAAGTGTAGATAAGTATATAAGTATAGGTTATTGAACAAATACGTAACCAGTTTTCCACACTTCCTCCCAATTACATATCTTTATGAGGTAAACAGGAAACTACCCACATCGAATGACGTCAAATGAATTTCTGCGACCTATTCGGAATACATATGAGCATTTATTACGCGTTTTGAGACAAATAATGGAAATGTGCTCATGTTGGAATCCGCGTTGCGGAATGTCTCCAGACATCTGTTTGGTGGTAGTTAACGATTTAATAATGCGAATAACAAGGCGATTAGTTGAGAAATGAATTGTCAACGGCAGAAGATTAATACTGGGGCTTTGTTGAACGCAGTGTTCGATATAAATACGTGTCAGGGAAGTAAGGTTTTGTCTATACAACCTACTTGTTTCATTGATTTTTGTCTAAGTAAGGAGCTGCAACTAGTACTAGATTTTCCAAACTGTCTATAGCGTAAAATTGAAATTTAAATGATTTTTCCTATGTATTTATTTATTTAATTATGACAGCCTGAACAATTTGCAGTCAAAAATCCAAGAGGGAGCCATGCATAAGCGTTAATTATGCGTACGTCCACTTGTTTATCACCTACAAAAATAGCTAGCGTATTATCATGACAGGAGAAAAAAAAAAAGTAGCCTATCCTGTGTCCTGTACGCCTAAATGTATATGTACCAAGTTTAATAAAATTCAGTTAATTCGTTTAAGAGTTATGGAGGAACATACATACAGAAAAAAAACTAAAAATCTTATAAGTATATAAAATATGTTTTTAGAAACTTTTTCACAGCTGGTAGACATGATTCTATATTGAATCCGAATACTTACGTACCTGGTAACTTTTATAGTCTGTTTATCAAAGCGGATTGCAGGCTCTATCTATTATCCAAGCTATTTCTTGAAGGATCCGTAACACAATTCGATGCCGTACTAGCTTAGATTCTAATACCGAAGCGACACTAAGTAGACATTTTTCCGTCATGGATTCTTATTCTCCTCGTAGTACATTCTAGGCTATATCTTGCCTTTGAAGTTTTCAATTTATTAAATTTATTATACTTCTAGGAAACCTTTCATGTTTACGTAATTTTATTCGATCGATATTACAGGTATATTGCCAATCTCCATAATATTTTTTTGAATTAAATTTGTAATTCTATTTATAAATATTTGGTCAAGATGGAAAATGATCTTTTTCAGATTGGACTGGGTCTTGGATGTTTATCTATATATGTATTTGTTATAAAATACAGTACCGTTGACGTGATGGAACTAAAATAAAGGTTTTACTCAAAGAGTATCCTAATATTATCCAAATAATATATAATATAATAAATGCGAATGTCAGATAGTTTGTTTTTACTACTGCAGCTGATGATCAGTTGTTCATCGTGAAATTTTTGACGATGATTTTGAATGCTTTCATCCCATGACTAGCTAGATAAATGACTAGCTCCGTGGCGCAGTGGTCAACACGCCAGCCTGCGACACGAGAGTGCCCGGGTTCGATCCCCGGCCAGGTCAAGATGGAAAATGATCTTTTTCAGATTGGACTGGGTCTTGGATGTTTATCTATATATGTATTTATTATAAAATACAGTACCGTTGAGTTAGTATCCCATAACACAAGTCTCGAACTTACTTTGGGGCTAGCTCAATCTGTGTGATTTGTCCGTATTTATTTATTTATCCCATAAAAAGTACTTTTCCCGAGGGAACGTTACTAACGTTAACGCTGACTAAAGCTAAAATGTGAACGAAGGTTCCAAATTAAGAAGGCAAAAGGCGTAAAGCGTGGTACAGCTCTTTCGAGACACAACGTAACACGACCCACGCGATAATTTTATTTCGTAGGTCATTGGTTCTCAATAATATTATTGTTCTTACATGCTAAGACTACTGGTTGGATTTAGATAAAACCTAACCTAATAGTAGAGGTTATACATCAAATAGAAGATGTAGGTAAAAGCTAGTTTGTACTTTGAATAATCATGAAATGCCTAGTCTTTCCAATTCTATTAGGTATACGGCGCCGAAACCTAGTCTCTTAAACTACAAGATCGTAGAAAAATCGACGCTCTAGAGATGTGGTGCTGGAGACGGTTACTAAAGATCCCATGGACCGCTTTTTGTACAAATATTTAAATCCTCAAGGAACTTAATATAAAAGATAGACTTTCGTCGATTGTTCAGCTACGAATACTTAAGTTCTTTGGACATATTAGTAGAAATTAGTCGTAGTCGTCGATGGAGAGACTTGTGATCCAGGGCCGGGTAGAAGGCAAAAGAGCTCGAGGCAAATCTCCAACTCGTTGGACAGACATGATAAAAACAGCGACCCATTCTTCCATAGTCCAATGTGCTCGAAATGCTACCAACAGGCAGAGGTGGAGAGACATTGCAAAAGCAGTAGCCCTCGCCCAAGGGACGGGCAGTATAGAAGACCAGGGCCATCTACACAACCACGACCACTCTGTCAAGAGTGACCGACTAAGAAGACTTTGTATAATACATAAGTCAAATGACGTCAAATATTTTAATAAGCACGCCACGTAATCTCAGTAGCGATTTGCGGAGCGGTCGAGGGGGACGTATTCAGAGAGTCGGAAAACATGTCGTTATCCAAATTATCACTTATTTGATTGAAAAGTAGCAGTTTTTTCAAATATGATATTCTCGATATCAAAAAATGAGTGCACAAAGTAAATAAAGATAGGTATCGTAATTTCGTAAATTATACGAAGATTACAGGAAACACCCTGATAAGTTTTATGACTACACTAGAATAGGTGCGAGAAATATTTGACGATATTCTACAAAAAAAAAGTCTGAACTGTTCCCGACCCAGTCCGTCACTCTCGCGCCGCTATCGGTGCCGCTCTGTTCCGTGGCGTCGCTTTCAGCATGCGTATTCCCCCCGCTCGCCGCACAGCGCGCCGCCGCCGCAGCGATTCGCTCCGTAAAAATCGCGCGCGTAAGTGCCCCGGGGACCTCTTACAAAAACGCTGGAATTTTAAAGGTGTCCTTGCGGGCTGCAACTGGTTTACCACAATATTGTTCTTTACACTTCTTTATAACCTATGTTTGTATGGAAACAACGATCTGAATAGTACATTACTGAAAGCGAGAATGTGGGCCAAGGCGAAATCGAGGCACCACATCATTTAGAGTCCGTTGAATGTGTCATTGCGGCCAAGGCTAGCTATAGATATAGTTCTTTTCTCAGATAGTAGTATAAAATTTAATTCAAAACAAGTTCAAAACACATTGATCAAGCGCCAAAATTTTCTATAGTTTTTTCTTTTATTTGTAAGCCAATTCGAATTTAAAAAAAACTTTGAAAAGTTACCATTATATCCATAGGTTAAAAAAAATGGCGTCACTGAAATTATTTCGGAGCACACCGATCGTTTCATTTTTAAATTACACGACAGGTATGAGTTTTCATAGTAATTTTGCTGACCGCTCAAACACAACAGTTTGCTATGGATTTTCCATCTCATGTACCAATTCAAAAAACAAAGTAAGGTTGTCTATATTCAGGGTCTAAAATAAGTCGTTATTCCCGAGGTACTGAAAAGATTTTTTCTTATTCACTGTTCATAGTGTTTTCAGTCCCGTGGGAATGAAAACACAAATATTGTTCTTCTCATAGAGGGATATGAAAAGCACCATCGCACGCTGTTTGAGCTCCGGGGGCCTATTACCAGACTAGAGATTTAAAGGTGATTGCTTTCAACAATATTGTTCTTTTCACTTTTCTATAAATTGTAGCTGATTTTGTCTGGAAAAATCATCAGAAATCAGTTGCAGTTACGTATTCTAAAATGCTATCAATAAAGGTATCTAAAATCACACGTTTCATAGTATTGCTATATGTGCTAAGTGATTTCTCGCCGCGCTGGGATTGCACCGAGGATATCTTACAAAGGAGCTGGAGTTTCACAGGTTTCTCTGCGGGATTAAATTGGTTTTCACAATATTGTTACTTACTGGCCCTAGTCACTTACTTCTCTTTTTTTAATTCTTCTCTTTTAACTTAATTCACTTATTTCACTTAATTCTTCTCTCTCCCAATGGAGAGACCCTGTGACTTGTGACAAAATACAGGATCTTCGGAGCCTAGTACGGGCTCAGTTCTCCACAAATAATTGTTTCTGTAAAGCATTAAACAACAAAGTACTTACAAGGTTGTATTGTGGAGAAAAATAAATAAATACTATTATTACTATGTTTTTTTCTTTTACTATAAACTGTGATTAATACAAGGATAGAAACAATGATCATAACTAAGTTATACATAACATGTATACAAGATTACGCCTATATACTGAAATAATTAATACCATTGGGAATTATTATTTTTTGTATTTTTTTTTCTTCCTTAACTATTATACCGTCCTGTTGAATAATAGAAGAAGAAAATACTGAGTATTTTCTTTTTCTCTTACATTTAGTTTTAGTGAAATGGATAACTAGAGTGTTTGTTAAGGATATTATTCAAGGACGGTATAAAAGTTAAGTAATAAAATAAGTAAAGCCGGTGCAGGTGTCGGGCGGGCGAGTGCGGACAAGTGCAATCATTCTGTCTGAAGACATTGTCCCGTTTCATCTTCTGTTTACTAAATGTAATATGATACGAGTATATTTAAATTAATAAGAAGTTGATCGAAACTTATGTTACTACAGACCTGAAGAAGAATTTAATTACAAATTTGGGCGAAAGATGCAAGTAGCTGATTGGTCTATGGGGCACCTCTTGGTGTGTCCAGATAGCCCAATTACTTGCTCCCATCAAGATCTGAATAGGGCAAACGAACGGGCAATTATGGTAGCAAAGTACTGGTAAAACTTCTTTAACATATGTGTATGTATAGCTATGTATATGTGTATAATATATGGTATATATTACGGGCTCTATAGAAGAAGAAGGAGCAGATTTTGTATACATGAATGACCCGTATAGTAAAGTGTTAACTTTAGCAGACGATTTTTTTTAACCTACTCACAAATAAATAAATATAATAAATAAATAAATATATACGGACAAATCACACAGATTGAGCTAGCCCCAAAGTAAGTTCAAGACTTGTGTTATGGGATACTTACTCAACGATACTATATTTTATAACAAATACATATATAGATACACATCCAAGACCCGGGCCAATCTGAAAAGATCATTTTCCATCTTGACCTGGCCGGGGATCGAACCCGGTCACTCCGTGTCGCAGGCAGGCGTGTTGACCGCTGCGCCACGGAGCTAGTCAATAAAAGCAGAAGAGGAGCAAACGAAAGGAGAAGATTCTCAATTCATCGCATTATTTTTTTATGTAACCTCATAGCTCCGTCATTTATGAACCGATTTGAAGAAAGATTTTTTTTTATTAGGTCTCATGCAAATTTTATCAAAATAGCGTCAGTAACTTGGTTGAAATCGGTTTTTTTATCTGAAAGATTATCAGTCAGGTATTTTTAGTTACCATCATAGTCCGATTTAGCCGTAGCAGGTGTCTATGAGAATATTTAGTCGGTTTGCCAAAGGGCCATGGAACGCAGCTTAATAAACATCAAAAGAACTAATCGCGTCCGCAACACCACACTAAGTTCCATCACTAAAGTTATCGATGTAGCCGTCGCAGTGCTAAGCTGAAATGGGATTGGGTCGGGCACGTCAGCCGTATACTATCAGAACTTTGGCCTGGATTTCTGTCAGCATGGACGCCAACAAATGGATACCGGCAACCTGGAAAGACTCGGCGGAGATGGCGGGACGACTTGGAGTCCCGCCATCTCCGTGCATACTGTAAAGACTGGACAACCAAAGCTCGGAACAGAGAAGAGTGGAAAGCAGAGAGGGAGGCCTTTGCCCAGCAGTGGGATTTAATAGGCTATTAATAATAATAAGATGCAGATGTGAAGGTCAATTAAAACACAGCTTACTTTTGTCCTATTTAGCCTACCTATATTTTTTTGCTAGTATTTTAGCTTAAGTGTACACACACCAACACTGATGTCAGATTGTTCAGGGGCCTGAAGTCGACTGGCATAGCTTTAAATCTATAATGATAACATCCAAAACCAACGGCTTAATGCGCCTTCCAAATCACGAAGAAGGGCGACAAATTTTGATGCTACTTGCAGTCATCTCCACGGGGACCACTCCCAGGTCTGATTAACATTCAAAAGGGTAAAAATTTCATATGCATCCTGGGTCAGCTAACTCCTCAGCCATATATACTCTTTGTAAAATTACAACTATCGCTTACCTTTAATCCAGTAAATTATGACGTCATAAAGTTTACAAAGTTACGGAGAAATGTCCGAACTACTCGTAGCAGGTGCAGGTATCCGTGGATTAAGATCATTAAGGTAGACGAGTGTGGACAAGTACAAGCATTCCCTGTCTGCAGAAACAGCCCTTACTGTTGTTTTAATAACTCACTGTCTGTTAACTTTTACGATCATGTGTATCTCAATTATTTAAAGTAGCATAATCTGTTTAAATAAAAAATAGGTGCTGGCTGGCCTGTATATACTTCTTCTATATATTGTTAATATGTTGGTAATATATCGTTTTTAACCAGTGGGAGACCACGATGCACACGTCTCATTGAGATCCTTAATCAAGGAGCTCCGTGGCGCAGTGGTTAACGGCCCGCCATAGGCCAGGCGGCGCCGGCGTGGCGTTACAAAAGCGGTTGGTTTAAACGCGTTTGCTACTTTAATAAATTCGTTTTTAAAAAATAAGGGTTTTTAAAAAAAAAATCATGTTGGCTGACTTATCTGTAATGCAATTATAATCAAAAGTTTCAAAGTTCATTGTAATGTATTTGGTGAATACTGCTGTATACCGAGTAAATTAGACGTGATTTGGAGGCAACTTTGCAATTTTTTTCTATCGAGAAAATTTAACGCAATCGTGTTTTTGAGTCTCATAGTTACCAGAGTTAGTCCTGAACTTTGCTGCATTTTTATTTCAACTTGAGTATTAACGGCGCGCAAAGAGATTTCAAAAAGTGCGCGGCACCACGACAAATTTCCAATACAACACTACATCATTCGACTTTATTATAATCTCAGCGTCTCTTCGTGAATGGGAAGCCTATACGGAGCCTTCTCTATGATCCGGCCTTGCTGTCACAAATTGTGTCAAATGAAATATTTATGTTTATTAAGTTTATTTTTAGGATGATCTAAAAAAAAATTGTAAGTAAATTTTAATGTTGCCAAATGGCGGCGCATGTAGCAGCAGTTGGATAGACCCGGAAACATCGTCGGGGACTTTAGTTCGATGTGGTAAGTGCTCTCAACCGCGTTTTTTTAAGGGACAAAGGGGCTTGAAAATCCACTTAGCAAGGGCGCATAAAAATACACCCGATGGGCCCCTTTGTCCTACTCCTGTGAATCTTTCATCACTCTCACCTACATCTCTACCAGACACACCATTTTATCAATATCTCTCGACTTTGAAAAGTTCCAAACCTTTAGTAAAACGCATTCCCAAAAGTGCCCGCCTACGTGTAGCCGAAAGTTTATCCATATGTATTAAAAATGTAATCACCCATAACACACAGGATTCATGGGAGCACTTACTCACTTTCCCCTATAGGATTCTACATGTTGGGGGAAAAGATTCACATTCTTTAGCTTCCAAAATTAAACAAAATTGTAATGAAACTAATCACAATTTGGCCAATATTTCGTACATTCATACAAGTGCAAGAAGTTACAAATCGTTGTCCCAATATGTAGAATCCAAAATAAGTGACGGTGACATTAAAGGAGCAGCAAGAATTTTATTCTCCGACGATGCCATTGCACCTAATACTCCGGATACCCTTTCTTCTTTGCGAGATAAGCATCCGCCTTCTGGCAATCCTGTCCTTCCCGATCCCCCCGAACCAACCCTCCAACCCCTGACAACTTCTCCAGAGAATGTTTCCGGGGCAATTATGTCTTTCAAAAGCGGTTCGGCTGGCGGCCTTGACGGCCTTTCTCCACAGCATTTGAAAGACTTGGTTGGAGGAGACTGCGGGAATGCCGGCTTCGAGCTTTTGAAGGACATTACGGCCCTGGTTAACCTGATGCTCGCTGGAGAAGTTGTAACCGGTATCACAGATATACTATATGGCGCCAACTTATGCGCACTAAAGAAAAAGGATGGCGGCATTAGGCCTATAGCTGTTGGGACTACTTACAGACGTCTTACATCAAAAATATGCTGCAGAGCCATCACAGCCACCCTTACAGATTACTTTCAACCGTTACAAGTAGGTTTCGGCTCTAAAGGTGGCTGCGAAGCCGCCGTCCACTCATTAAGATCATTTCTTGGCAATAAAGAGGGGTAGGTTTTGCTTAAGGTGGATGTGAAAAATGCTTTTAACTCTGTGGATAGGGGCGCTTTGCTGACAGAAGTAAAAAATAAAGTTCCTGCTATTTACAAATATCTTTGGCAATGCTATAGTCAAAATTCAAAATTAATGTATAAGGACAATCTTTTACTTTCTTGTGTTGGATGTCAGCAAGGCGACCCACTCGGACCGGCAGTGTTCAGCCTCGCTATTCATCCTATCATACAACAGCTAAATTCTAAATTCAATACATGGTATTTAGACGATGGTTGTTTGGTTTCGGAGGCCCAAACTCTTTTAGAGGATTTTCAGGTCCTCACCAACAGCCTCCGTAACATTGGCTTAGATCTAAATTTCAGTAAATGTGAATTATTCATTTCAGACTCGTGCACTGAAAAAGAAAAGATTTTGGCTGATTTTAACGCACTATGTCCAGGCATCAAAATTTTACACAAAAATTAACTCCACCTCCTTGGCTCGCCTATATTCGAGGAATCATTTTCCCATTTCATCGACATTAAAATTAAAAAATTTAAAGAAGCTTCTGTTCGTCTTTTGGATATTCAATCTCATTTCGCTTATATTATCATCCGACACTGCCTGTTTGTTCCAAATTTCACGTATAACCTTCGTTGTAGCCATCTATGGAAACATCCACAACTCCTCCACAAGTTAGATGCATTCATTCAAAACTCCCTTTCGTCAGTTTTAAATATTAATTTTAGCGACCGCATTTGGGACCAAGCCTCCTTACCTATCAGGTATGGAGGTTTGGGAATCAGAAAAAATTCTAATGTTGCTCTGCCAGCGTTTCTGTCTTCTGTGCATAGCATTGAAAAGCTTTTCAAAAAAATCCTCAATGATGACGAAATAACCATTAGTTATGCAACAGAGGCCAGAGACGCTTGGCGAGTTCTAGCTCCAAATTCCAAATTCCCTGATTACCTATCCTCGCAAAGACAATGGGATGGGCCGCTTTGCAAAATTGCTCAAGATAATTTACTTGAGACATCTGGCAATTCTGTAGAGCGTGCCCGCCTTTTGGCTGTGGCGGAGTGGGAATCCGGGCTTTGGTTGTAGGCCCTGCCGTCAGCCAACCTAGGCACACTGCTGCACAATGACGCTTTCCGTCTGGCAACTGCGCTACGACTAGGCGCCACGTGCATAGTCCCTCATCGTTGTCCCTGTGGAGATACCATCGATAGCTTTGGTCACCACGGCTTATCTTGTATTAGGAGTGCCGGCCGTTTGGGGCGTCATGCCGCACTAAACAATATTATCCACCGCTCTCTTGCAACCATTAATATACCGGCCGCTTTAGAACCTAATAGTTTGGTCCGCGATGATGGCAAGAGACCGGATGGAATGACTCTGGTGCCTTGGCGATTGGGGCGGCCTTTGGTATGGGATGTCACCAAGTCAAAGGCCGGTACAGCAGCAGCCGCAGCGGAATGCCTCAAAAGGCGCAAGTATGTAGGTATCGGAGACAGCTACATATTTGAGCCTTTTGGGGTAGAAACAATGGGTCCGTGGGGTCCATCAGCCCATCGTCTCTTTGACTTTCTGTCAAAGAGACTGATCGAGGTATCCCGCGACCAAAAGGCTGGCAATTACCTGGCTCAAAGGATAAGCATTGCCATCCAACGTGGCAATGCTGCCAGCCTTTTGGGCACGTTGCCGCAGAATGACGGTTTGCAGGGACTATACAATTTGTAAATATTTATATATATTTTTTTTAAGTAGTTGTAATTATTATTAGTTAGTATAATTACCTAATTATATATTCATAATAAAATACATATTTGACCTTATACATAAATACTGAAAAATAGTATTTGAGTATTTAATTATTATTGATATTAGGAGACAATCACGCAAAGCAGTGTGAGGTAGTACGGGCCCGCCAGCCTGCGAAACGAGGGTTTCCGGGTTCGTTCAGGTCATGATGGCTAGCTCAATTTGTGTGATATGCCCCTTTATATTTATTTATTTAATTATACTAAATTTTGCAGGTGAAGGGGCAAATAGGACATGTCAAAAGGTGAACCATAGATTGATTATAATACTTGAACACTAAAATTGCAAAAATATCATGATTATCATCATTATTTTCTTTGGCGTCTTGTGGTAGGAATTTGTTAGATCTGGGAAGGGGATGAAGGTTTTGAGGATACTGCTTACTCCGATAAATAGGAGAAAAGTTTACAGATAACCAATTTTTTTCAACCATCATACAGACATCAAATTATTTTTAGGCAGACGCTTCGGTAATCAGAATTTTTTCAAAATCTAAGTACATATCATGACAGTTTTCTATTGAATTCATTTTTATGTTTTGTTTGGAAATAGATAATTATTTTTAAGCCTTAGATAATAATATCTATGCTTATATTATTATCTGAGGCTTAAAAATTATATATATAATTAAACTATTTCCTCTAGGAAGTCTTTATTAAGAGGTGCAGGTGTGACCGTGTATTAAAATTAGTGTGGACTAGTGCAATCATTCTCCGTCTGCAGGCGATGTAGCTGAACACACTGTCTGGTGTTGTCTTAATATGTTACTGTCCACTTACTCTCACAATATAGGTGTATATATAGTGATATATGTATTTTGTTATGTCTATATATAGTGATATAGTATCTTATAGTTTGAGACAGGTATATTTCATTCAAACTATATTATGACCAGGGACTTTATTTCTGTTTTAAAAATAAAACAGAAAGAAAATGTAACACTTTCAATTGTTTTTTTTATACCGGTTCATATGTGGACAATTTTTTTCCGAATATACTTGAGTATGGGACCAAATTTCAACGTACTATTAAGTACGTTGAATTTATAGATTTATGTGACCTAAATATAAAGTATGTAGGGCCACTTTTGCGAACTGTACCTTGTGACATGAAAAATAAAAAAACCTATTACTTATGTTGACAAATAATATATTTACATCATTACATAATTTTTAGATATATACTTTGAAAGTTATTTATTAAAAATTGGCGAAAATTTAAATCACTTAATAACTTATTTCGCAAGCCCTGGTCTAAAAATTTGGTAAAATACAGAGTATACATTTTTACTTATAGATTATTATAAGAAAACTTAAATGTAATTTGTGTATTTAATATAGGGGATATATCATCATCATCTAAGCCACAAGAAGTCCACTGTTGGACATAGGCCTCCCCCAAGGATTTTCAATACGACCGGTTGGAAGCGGCCTGCATCGGCAGCATCCAAATCTGTAGAATAATGTACCTATCATAATGGAACTATTTCCAGGCGAATTCAAACGGCACTAGATTTTTTTTTTATTTATACAAAAGTGTCAATAAAATTTTGTTCTATTTTCGAGACGCAGTATGGTTAGTGACATAGTCTTTTACACGACTGCTCAAAAAGTGTTATGTTTCAGTGTTCCTGCTCGTTTATTTATTTATTTACTTATTATTTCAATCACACGTACTATTAATTGGAAGTAGGTATGATATATATGTGAGTTTCTTTATTCCACCATAACTTCATAATGCCTGAACAGATTTGGATGTGTAAGATATCATTTGAATCCTTACCTTGTCCCATAATGACATCATCTTCATAACAGCTGCAAGAAGTGTACTGCCGGACATGAGCCTCCCCCAAGGACTTCAAGTATGACCGGTTGAAAGCGGCCTGTGTTTCCCTGCGACTTTGGTCAGGTTGTCCGTGATATAGGCACAGCTCTTTGACTATTACATTTTTGACAGTAGTCGTATTTTTATTCTTCTATGAAAAAACATGTTTTTTAATTATCTGTCAAATTATTACAACGTGGCAATGCTGCCAGCCTTTTGGGCACACTTCCGCAGGGCAATGATTTGCGAGACATTTTTTATCTTTAAGTTTTTTTGTTTTTACTGTTAGGTTTGCTTTCTCTTTGTAGTTTTCTTTTTTTTTTGTATAGCTAGTTTTAGTTTTTAATTTTTTCAATTGTTCTAAGAATAATAATAATAATTAAAAACAATTATCTGTAAATTATAACCGTATATAAAGTCATAGCGTTTTTACAAACATATTAAATTCCGAACATAAATCTATGTTATAAAATGGACTTTGAAAAAAATCCAACGCGATTTGTAGAAAATAAAGGATTCCAAACTACGTCTTTTCAAGGACTAAGCTTTCTATAGAAAATAAAACAAATTTGGTTCTATTGTTTGGAGCTCCGGCGATGGCGTGATAGGTTTCAGAAGAGAAAAAAACGATATTAGCTGGCTAGAATCAATACAACTTTGTTTCCAATTTATGTTTCATTCAGTTTTTGTTTCATGTTGTTTGGTGAGGCCATGTTTATATTTTCATCTCATGAATTTTAGCCAATTTTCGATTTCCAATTGAAATGCGTTACATTTATTCGGGTCGTCGCCATGTTTTTTGGGTTCTGTATCTAATCGTATGTCGTTTTCCGTTCGTCGGTTACAGGGCTGCATCTTTTGAACCGTAATAGAGACTAAAATAACCTAGAGATTTTATTTACCTTAAGAATTTTCACATAATATGTACTTATATTTTATTAAATAAAGAAATAAGATAGTTGAAAAAATTCCATGCGATTAGGATACAAGAGTAAGTCAGAATAGCATTATGAATGCTTTTAACCTTTATATTAATACTAGCTTTCGCCCGCGTTAATGTGAATGCCACGGGAATAGTAGATAATTCTGGAATGAAAGGTACCCTATGCCCTTCCCCGGGCCTCTAATTACCTTCATACCAAATTTCATTCAAATTGGTTCAATGGTTGAAGCGTGAGAAGAAGACAGACAGACAGACGGAGTTACTTTCGCAATTATAACAAGTACTTACGTAACCATAGATAAGATTTAAGAACAGTGTAAAAAGAGTCTGGCTACCTTACAAGGGAGAAAGAAGAAAGAAAGAAAATACTTTTTATTGCACCATTATCATAAGAGAAAAAAAAACCAATATGTTAACAACTAAAAAGAAAATATAAGGTACAAAGGCGGACTTATGGCTATGCAATTATGATATTAGTAGCGTTTTAGTATCCTTAATATATCTGACTTGCACTTGATGGCCTTTTATTTGAGTTCCACTTAAGTATTAAAAATAAATATTGAAATACTAAAGAACCTTTCAGGTACATATATTATTTTATCATGCCAGAATCACTGCCTTGTATATACCTGTTATTGAGATGTATAAAGACACTTTTTTGTAATGCGTGGAGATTGGAGCTTATTTTGCTTCAGCAACTATAATTATTACTGTGCCTACGGGTATTAAAATTTTTGGTTGATTAACAACCTTACATGAAACTAAAATTAACTATAGACCTTTTATATTATAAAGAAGAGATATTAAGTTATACATTAATATCAAATAGGTACGTCTTCTACAATTATTATTCTGGAATTAATTATTACGAAAAATAATGGATTTTTAGACACGCCGTAAAATTTTATATGGTGTAAGTATGCCCATACCAATGAACATAAACAGAGGCATGAATAGGTATGCCGGTTTTACGGCCAACCCCATAAATTTGCCAGACTACATCAGCAACTGTAAATAAAGGAATTAAGGCTGAACTATATTTTACTAGCTGTTGAAATCTATAGTACAAGTACATACATGCATATAGTAGACAGAGCCCAAGGTCATAATACGAAAAGACGACGTTTAGGGCGTAAAGGTGGAAAGCGTAATCAAAAAAGTGACTGTTGTAAAAAGTTGTCTAGCCAGAGCTTTAATAATAATTGATAAGACATTTATATTGAACTTCTTGTCGCGAATTCAAGAGGCCATTACTGGTGACAGATTTTACAAGCTGCGTTTGGGCATCTGACATAGCTTAACGACATCATAATATCGATGACAGCGGGGACCAATGGCTTGAAGTTCCTTCCAAAGAAGCCGGAAGAGTTCGACAAAAAAATTGTGCCACTTGTCGTCATGAATTCCAGTGGGGATCCGGCCCAAGGTTGCTTTACATGCGTAAGCTAATAATGCGCACCTAACTCCATCGATCCGCCGATCGAGATCGAGATAATCATTTGAGTTACCTATGGGTGGTGGTTTCATCTACCTATAGAGGTAGTATAGACAGGAGTATAGACTGCATACTACTCAACCCAAAGTTACTTTGCATGGTTCCTTAGTTCCTAGAGTATGTTACTTGTTTGTTCCTGTTCCTTAGTTCCTAGAGTTTATTTCAATGCTTGATACTGAATCACGTCTGAACCACTGAAAGGATTTGGACAATACTTGGCACAAAGGTAGATTACGTTCTTAATTGAGTTACCTTATCTCGAAATAGGTAAGCGAGGTTTACCTCATCAATTCTTAAAAATAAAAACACAACAATCCAACAAAATTATAGCCTATATCACTTAAGCTTGAGAGACAACGATATTTTATGTATAACCCGTATAAAGGGTCGGCTGGGAGAGAATGCCATGTGGCATGAAGTCACATACTTAGTCCATTTATAAACAGTGCAATAAAGTTTTTTTACTTTGAGACAATTTACTTTGCGTGCTTCCGCCACCAGTTAGTTCATGCAAACTATTGCTGGCCAGCGCCCACCCACTACTGTTAGTCCCTTCATACCCGCCACCAATAGTTAATGCATGCAACCCTGGTCGATACTGCTGCATCCGTTGAGGCTGCAGCAATGTCGGCCGTCGTGCTCGCGACACGTGTTTCGCCTCTGCACGAGGCATCTTCAGGCAGTGAACCCTAGATGTTGATCCTTCGAATGACAAGCAACGAATGACAAAAATTACTTTTTTTTTTTTTTTTTTTTTTTTTTGAAAGGACTATGTAGCTAGCTCCAAGTGAGCTTTCGCTACTTCACCGGGCGTTTGAGGTGAGGGCAGAGTGCCCTCAACCTTTATAGACAACATCACCAAAGGGCCCCCAGGAGGGACGGACCTCGGCTTTGGGCGTTGCCTGTGTGCGCAAGGCTTGGAGAGACAGCAAACTCTCGTATTGCCTGATGGGCCGCGTATGCGTGCATGCAAGCCTGAAGGGCCAATCTGAGAAACAATGGCAAAAGCCTTTAGAGAGCAGCAACTCTCATCTTTTGCCTTATGGGCCGAAAGCTACGTTGCCAGAAGGGCCTATCCTGGGTGCAAGTCACCCGGGACCGCCGGGCGGTCACCAGTAATCGGAGCTAATCCTACTCTACGCACTCTATTCCGGTGGCGAGTGCGACGGGGTCGGATAGTGGGATTCCTCTGGCTGTTCGGAGCCGAAGAGGGGTCGGGGCGGGCTTGTGCGATGTCAATAGGATCATCGGGATCGTCAAGTACGTTCCTAGGACGTCTACGACGTAAGGTCGTATCGTGTAAGTTGGGGGAGTAGTTAGCAGCTTGCACTACTAACGGGTTGGGGTGGCGTGCGGCTTTCTCAAAGTAACGCTTGGAGGCGTTTTTGAGATAGCCGCGAATGGATGGGAGATCTAGGTCACGGTGTAAGTCTGTCATGCGCAAGTACCGGTGGTGACTCGTATTCGTGGCACGGGTGACGAAACGGTTCTGCAATCGTTGCAGCCGATCGATGTGGGAGGGCGCGATATGGGAGAAGACTACGCCGGCGTAGGTCATGATAGGGCGGACGCAAAGCTTATAGAGTGTCAACTTATTTCTAAGTGACATCTTAGCATTGCCTATCATGGGGTGGAGACGGCCTAATACGAAGGCGGCATGGTTGCGGACTTTGGTGATGTGGGGGCCGAAGGTCATCGCGCTATCGAGTACGACTCCAAGGTATTTAGCCTTGCCTGCCCACTGAATGGGCTTTCCGTACAACGATACTGATCCTAACGAGGGGAGTTCTGCTCCGGACATGGTGATTTTTCGACGTGTCACAGCTTGGTTATCCTTTGAGAAAAACACAGCTGTGCTTTTCTCCGGATTAACTTCAATGCGCCACCTCTTGAACCACCCGCCGAGAGCGTCCACGGCGGACTGAAGACGATTCACGATGACCGTTTTAAGGTGATGGGACGTGTAGAGGGCCGTATCGTCGGCGAATAGTGCCACTTCTACATCTGGGGTCTTTGGGATATCGCTTGTGTACAGCGTATAAAGGAGGGGCGAGAGAACAGCGCCTTGCGGGACGCCGGCTCTAATGGGACGGGGCCTCGAGAGGCATCCCTCTACTCTGTACCGAAAAGACCGATTCGACAAAAAGTCTCGTATGATGTGCACGAGACTATCCGGCAGGCCCAAGTTGGTCAACTTGGATATCAAGCCCGAATGCCAGACTTTGTCGAAGGCTTTCGCTACATCGAAGAAGAGTGCTCCCGTAGGACGTCCCCAATTTCTCAACTTGAGAATATGCTCCGTGAGGCGGTGCAGTTGGTGGTGACACGCGTGTTTGGCCCGGAATCCAAACTGTTCGTCGGGGATGAGACTTTTGGACTCTACGTAGTCCTTGAGTCTTTTGAGGATGATCCGTTCGTAGATCTTGCCTATACAGTTCAAAAGACTGATAGGCCGGTAGGAGGAGGGGTTCTTCAGGTCTTTGCCTGGTTTAGGGATCCCGATCACGATTGCTTCTTTCCAGGCGGCTGGAAAAGTGCAATTTGCAAGACAAGCATTGAAGATGCTTACGAGCAGGAGGAGGAGGGTCTGTGGGAGGCATTTGAGCACTCCGTTCGAGAGTCCGTCAGCGCCGGGCGCTTTCCGGGGTTTGAGATCGCGGATGATTGACTTCACTTCGTCAAGTGTCGTCGGGGCAAGGGGGGTATTCGGTGGGATCGTCTTAGAAGCCACGAAGCGTTCTACGTGCGATTCCACCTCGCGAAGGTGATCGGGGTCTACTGGCTCACGACTAGGGGAGCATTGGCTCTCCAGGCTGTCTGCTAGGCATTCAGCTTTTTCATCATCATCGAAGGCGATGGAGCCGTCTGGACGTGTGAGGGGGGGAGTGGCCGCAACCGTGTCGGTCTTGAGGCTTCTGGCTAGTCGCCAGTATGCCTGGTGGGAGGGCGTCATCTCGGCAAGGAGATCGCCCCAGCGTTCGTTCCTAATTTCCGCGATGCGTTCCTTGACTCGCCGTTGCAAGAAACGAAGGTGGGCACGGGCCTCTTCGGTGGGATAATTGTCATGTAAGCGTGAAGCGCGATTCTTCTCTGTCAACAGCTGCCGCATATCCTCGGGGAGCTCCATTCTGTGGGTGGGATCCACAGAAGGGACTTCCCGAGAGCATTCCTTGTAGGAAGCTTGCAGGTGGCTGGTGAGAGAGGAGATTGCGCTGTCAGTGTCGTCAGTCGTGGTGATTATGTCAGGGATTGCATCCAAGTGCGGTGTTGGCTGGTTGATAACTTTTCCAAGTTTCTTCCAGTCAGTCACCGTCCTTGTATGCACTATACGTCCGTTGTCTGTCGGTCCTAGTTGTAACACTACAGGTCGGTGGTCGGAGGAGATGTCAGGGTGGACCTCTACTGAACACACCTGAAGGGTGATGTTCTTAAGGAGGGCAATGTCAAGAACGCTGGGGTTTTGTCCCTCTTGAGTGGGGTAACGCGTGGGAGCTAACGTGGCCACAACGTCGAAATCTAGTTCGTCATGGAGACTCTCTAGGATTAGTCCGTTGGGCGAGTTCGTGACAGAGTGCCAGCGAACTGACTTGCTGTTAAAATCTCCAGCCAAAATGGTAGAGTTTGACAGCGAGAAGAGGGATTCGAGGTCGCTACGGAGCAACGTCTTTTTGCAGGGGAGGTAAATCGAGGCGATGTTGATAGGCGCATGACCGGTCATGGCTATCCGGAGGAGGGAGCACTCGATATTTGTAAGAGCTGGGGGGTCCAGCTGGGTGCAGTGAAGTGACCTTTTGTAGTAGATTACTGTTCCGCCCTTTTGGGTGCGTAATCTGTCATTACGGATGATGTTGTAATTCGCAATCCGAGGATTGCGATGGTGGGGCTTCAAAAAGGTCTCTTGTGCAAGGAAAATGTCCACCTGATGTGTTGTAAGAAACTCCTGGATGAGGGGTTTCACATCGGTGAATTTGCCGTTGGCGTTGTAGTACGCGATAGTGAGGGAGCGGGGTTTAGTTCTCTTATTGAGACTACCCATATTAACGCGAGGGGAAGTAACGCGCGAGGAAGGGCGCGTTTTCTAATCTTTCCATTAGGAAACGGTGTTGGAATACGATTTCCAAGATCGCGTAAGCGTCGCCGTTTGTCTCGAGAATGGCGTGACCCATTTCGAGGATCTCGGCGCGGTCCTCACGTGTTTCTCGCGCAATGTCGAGAACCACTCCGAAGGCCAGAGTGTCCTGGTCCCGGCTAGCCGGAGGAGCGCTGTGGCGCGTCAGAGGTGGGGGCCTGCTGGGGGGAGCGCGGTTCCCCGTTGGAACCTTTGGGGTTTCTGAGCGAGACACCGGCTGTCTCTGCTTCAGAGGGGGGAAGGCAGCTTGGCTGCTCATAAGGGGTTGGGGGGCGGTGGGCGCCGGCGCCTGGGGGGCACGATTTGTGCGTGTTTGTGGGGCAGCATTTTGCGAGGATTTTGAGCCCCAGGCGTTCCTGCTCGCTTTGGGGGCTTTTGAGCACCCCCGCCAGTTGGCGGGGTGGCCTTCCTGCCCGCAAAGTACGCAGGCCGCCTGAGTCTCGTTCTCCGCACTGCGGACTCTTTCACAGTCCGCTGTGCCGTGATCCCCCAAACACTTCACGCATCTGGGATGGGCATGACAGTTACGGGCCGAGTGCCCGTAACATTGGCAGCGGTGGCATTGACCGATAATGCCACGCTTGTGGGGGGGCTCGACTTTAAACGAGGTTAGCCCAGCGCACGACGAGATTTGGAAAATCCCCTTACCTTCCGGTGTGTTGTCTAAGACAACTAGCACCATTGGGTACGGGGTTTTCTTTTTCCCGTACATGCGGTGGACCTCGTTTACGGGGAGTGACTGAGAGACAAGGGTCTCTTTTACATATTCGACCGAAGTCGAGACGGGGATGCCCTTAATGACCGCCCTGAGTTTGCGGTCCTCAGGTAGGCCGAATGAGTGCCAAGGGATTTGGCGCTCGTTTAGGAGGCGGGTGAGGGAACGGTAGTCCTCCATGGACTTGACATTTATGTCGATATTACCGTCGCGGTTGGTGGACGCGCGCGTGTATTGCACCTTTTGTGCATTTAGCGAGCGGGAAAGCGGTTCCCACTGCTTAGGGTCGCGTAGGACCACCATCGGAGGTGGTCGGGGCTTCCTTCCGGTGGAAGATGGGGCGGGCTGGGAGGGAGTCTTCGCGACGGATGAGCCGTTCGCGGTTTTAAGTGCCTTAGGGGCAGGCTCTTTCTCGGAGCCCTTCGCCTTACGCTGGCGCTTTGCTCCGGTGACGACGGTGTAATCGTCGTCGTCGGAGCATTGAGGCTGCTCTGGCTCGGGGTCCTGTCCAGAGGGGGGTGTCTGCTGGGAGGCTGTCTCCGTCTCCATATCTTCGGACTCGAGGACAGTCTCTAAGGTTGCAGATGGGTAACGGGGTTCGAAGGGCTGAGCGGCGGTCTCAGCCGGGTCATCGGGATAATAGTAATCGGTCTCATCCACGGGGAGGCCGTCGTATCTATTTCCGGGGAGGGCGGTCGCGGTCGCGGTCGGAGAGGGGGAACCCGGGGCAGAAAATACCACGGGGGATCGGGGACGCGTCACGTCTGAAGACCCATCGGTGATGAGATCCTCGCGAGCGATGCCGCGGGCGATACGAGCACGGTACTTGCGCTTGTATGCGTTATAATCCTTCCTAAGAGAAGGATTGTTGATTACGAACTCTTTGAGGAGTTCGTAATCGGAGGGGATGGCAGCCATTACGAAGGCCGCATGGAGGGTTCGCGTTGGGGTAAAAACGTGGCCCTAAAGAACCTAACGTCTCTGAGGGGTGAACTCAGAGCCCTAACGCCCTATCCTCTGTTGGGTGGCGCAGAGGGAACCCTACCGCCCTACTTACAAACTACAAAGGAACCTGCCTACTAACCGCTGCCAACCTTGATAGTGCAAGCGGGACGAACCTAGGTCTTAACTACCTAACCGATACTCTGGCTTGACTAGGAGATCCCCCAAGGCCAAGTGCTCCAGAGCCCGTCCTGTAGTTGCCGTTACCCTGAAGGGGTAAAGGCTAGCGCCAGGGTCAGCACTACGTAAACTACGAGTGACCCGTATTGGCGTAGAACACCGCAACACGATCACTCGAAGCACGGCCTCGGCTAAAAGCGAGGACTTCTCCACCGACGCACAGTGTGCGCAGGTGGGCAAGGCGTAGAAGTTAGTCGAGAAACACTTACGGTCAGTACTTGCCCTGAAAAGGACAGACCGATCCGCGTATACGCCACGAAGCGCGTTCAAGAAAAGAACACGCGCGTTCTAACGAACACGTGCGTTCTTAAAAAGAACACGTGTGGCGTCGAAGCGTAGACAGGAACCTCGCCGCCCACAGGGTCCAAGTGGTCGACGAGCTGCAGCTGGAACACAAGTCGGAATTAATGGGCTCGATCCCAGGATACGCCTGGCCGAGCAATCGCACTGAGCGTTGGAGCCTGCGATTTCCGCACAGAGCCGACGGGGACAATCACCACGTGGCGATTAAATCACTTTGTGGCCAGAGTCTCCGACAACAATGGGCCGAAACAACAAAACACAAACGGACAGTAGTTCCAATAAATACAGCCTCACAGAGAGAGCGTGCCGCGACAACACGTCTGCTCAGTTCGACTGCACAAACCGGAATGACAAAAATTACGCCGTATTGCCGCCTTTTATACTATCTGGGAGGGGGGAGGGGATTGATCGTTATTTTAGTTTTGTATTGAAAATATATTTAATAATGGGGAATTATTCAAATCTATTTGTTTATTTATCAAAGTAATATTTGACCTTTTATGTTTATTTATTTCTAATTGCTCCCATATACTCATTTTTAATCCCTTCTCCGCTGTATGTAATATTTTGTATGTGTGATTATTTAATAATGTGTGATTATTTTCCAATAGATGTTCTGCAAAATGTGATCGATCGGGGTGATTATTTTTAAACGCGTTGATATGTTCGTTATAACGAATTTTAAAATTACGTCCTGTTTGTCCAATATAAACTTGTTGACAATCATCGCAAGTTAATTTATATATACCGGATTTTTTATCTGATTGTATTTTGTCTTTAGTATTACAAAGTGATTTTAATGTTTTGTTTGTTTTGAGAGCAATATGAATATTGTTTTTTCTAAATATCTTAGCTATTTTATCTGTAATTTTACCGTAATAAGATAAACTCGCTGCATATCTTTGCGTTTTATCTTGTGGGACCGCATATAAAAGGTCTTTAATGGTGTTCTGTTTCCTTTTCAATATTATTTTATCAACGATTTTCTTACTATATCCATTCGATATAGCAATTTGATAAATAATTTGCAGTTCTTTTTTGTAATTTTTCTCAAAAAAAATTGAATATCAAGCGAGAGTAATTTTTGTCATTCGTTGCTTGTCATTCGAAGGATCAACATCTAGGGTTCACTGCCTGAAGATGCCTCGTGTAGAGGCGAAACACGTGTCGCGAGCACGACGGCCGACATTGCTGCAGCCTCAACGGATGCAGCAGTATCGACCAGGGTTGCATGCATCAACTATTGGTGGCGGGTATGAAGGGACTAACAGTAGTGGGTGGGCGCTGGCCAGTAATAGTTTGCATGAACTAACTGGTGGCGGAAGCACGCAAAGTAAATTGTCTCAAAGTAAATGTAGCTTTGACTTCCGCAAAGTAACACCTGAGTCTATTAACAATAAAGTTTTAATAAAAACTAAAAAATAATCCTTTAAATAACACTCGCACATCAACCGACTGGGTACCAAGGGATGGCTACAGATAAAGAGGAAGACCGAGAAAGATGGTCAGATGACTTGCGAGCATTTGAGAAGCATCGAATGGAAAAGATCAAGATAGAGATAAATGGAAGGAAAGGGGGGAAGCCTTTGCACAGCAGCGGGACACAGTGGCTAATAAAAAAAAAAAAAATTGGTCTGCGAGAAAAGAAAAAACATAGAATGTGCCAGCTGCTTCTCTTCCCGCGCAGATCGTAAAAGCCGATCGAGGGATTGGGCTAAAATCTGCGCAATCATGTCATTAGGCGATGCGGCTAGCAACCCATCAGTGTTTTGATTCCGTTTCCCATCTACACGCCCTCCAACATGCGAAATGTGAGACCTAGGCTCTGTCTACCCCGCAAGGGAAAAAGACGTGATACTATGTATGTACGTATGCTTGAACTTGAATAAACACAATACACTCCTTTTAGCCATGTGGTTTCTGGCAGAGTAGAATAGGACCATTCCCAGTCTTCCCATGGAGGTCGTAAAAGACGACTTAGGAAATACAATTTAAACAAAGGTCATAATCGATGAGACCTCTCCAACCCGTCTGGCCAGCGAGGACAGTGTAGGCCAAATCCTCTGTCTGCTTTGGGCGAGTATGGCTCCGGTAGTACAGAGAGGGTCATGCTCCTGCAGTGGAAACTAAAAAGACCTGATGATGATAATGATGACTCCTTTTGTGGTAAGTCGTGTAAAACATTCTGAAAATGTAAAAAATCAGGAGTACTTTTATCTGAAATTGCATCAAATGATATTTCAGCAGGGATATCATACCTAAGAAGATATCTCAAAATGGAAAATCTCCGAGCGATTTAGAAACGAGATTATTGTGTCGAGACTCGACGAAACGAAATCCGCTGCATCGCTGAGCCTATATTGCTTTCTTTGTCCTGGAAGTTTGGGGATATGGGTAAAATAATAGTCAGATAAGAAGCTTATTTTACAAGCTACATTAAATTTTAAATTTTAAGCGACCCTGTCTATTCCTTTTATCTTGTAAGCAGCTGGATCGATTTTGATGAAACAAGTCAGACTAAGAACCATCGCTAGAAAATCTGCTTACAAATAACGAAAAACTTTAAGAGATACGGTATGTAGTAATACATAGACAAACCCACACATGAAGCGGTGAAACTTGTGACAAACACTCTTACCTCTCTTTTGCGCCAAGGGTCCAAATGCTTTGCAAGATACAAACTGGTCCTCTCGTTCCGATTTCTTTCAGTTGATAGGAAAATGTTAAATGTTAAGAGACTTCTGCAGGAAGTTTAAAGAAAGCAAAAGATATTTTTCTTATGTTTTCGCCATCTTTGTTATACATTAAAATTATATCACTTTATACGGTTTATTGATCATGTATCTAGCTTGGCAATCAGTTATACACCATCGCTTTTTACACACTTACTTTTTTTTTAAACCAAATCTTAAACGATATTTATGTCTAATCATTTTTTTTTAATTTCATACATTTTTTTTACACCTTACGTTTCGAAAACTAAGTACATGAAAATTGTAAAATTTTCGAAATGTTAGGCGTAAAAATCCTAATATTGTAAATGCGGAAGTGAGTTTGTTTGTTTGTTACGCTTTCATGTTGTAACTACTGAACCGATCATCATAAAATTTTGCATACACGCACTGGGTACGGAGAAGGACATAGGGTACACTTTATCCCGGGAACTGTTACTGTTCCCGAGGGATCGACATTGACGCGGGCGGAGCCGCGGGCGAAAGCTAGTAATATAATAAACACGTATTGTTTAAGATTTCGTTTAAAAAAAAACTAAATGAAAACAGTATTGGCAACTTACAAACACGAAAAAAAACAGGTATATAATCGCAGTATGATGAGATCGCTATGCTAAAGAAAAAGGGCTCTTGCGTTTTTTGATTTGATGTCAGACCCCGGATGTCCCAACACACCAACGTATATTTTATGAACATGAACAGATTAACTCTTCAATTCAAAGTACACAGCCTAATATCTCTTCCAGTTAGCCGACATATATGCCATCGTGCGTAATTCGGTTAAAGTAACAGCCCAAGTTTTATTGCCTGCTTCCTTCCTCGATACACCCAAAGATTTAACGATGTTCGCACAGAGCCTACCCGACAAATTAAACGACAAAATAAAAATCTGTTTACGGCTCCCCTTAATTTCTTTCTAAAGTTTAAAAATAAATACTGATTACGAGAACAGTAGATCTTCATAAACTGATTTTCCTTTTTTAACTTTTCGTGTCCAAAAGAGCTTTGTCCAAGAAAGATTCATTTTAATTAAATTTTCTACGAGAAATAACGACTCGGAGAAGCACAGCCTACACCTACCAATCTTTATTACGATCATTATTCGATGTAAACAGTACACTATGTAATGAACCCATTTCCTGCAAAGGTCGCAACATGCGGGCTTATTTTGAAATCGTACATTACTCCCGTGTTTAGGGTTGCGAAGTTGTGACAAAAGGAAAATTTTTAGGTTCTTTAAATATTCACTCAACCAAACGGTATTTAACAGGTAGAAGTTCCAACATAAAGGATTTGTTTGTTCTTTGCAAACATACAAACAGTAGGAACACATATAAAATGCTATGTTAAATAAAATGATTGTAGGTACCTATTTCTCGCTAAAGCTATGAATTATAGCCACAATATAAGATGCTCATTTATCATTAGTCGTACATATTAGTGCGGTATTTGTCGGCGAAACTTAATCTCGCTTGATATTTATTGCCGCTTCATGTGTTCAGTTGGTGGAAGTTCGCAACCGCAGTCACACACAAGGCAAAGACTGGCAAAGCTAGTGGATGGAGTGATTTGATTTATTCCAGCGCCGCCTGACCGTACGTTACTTAGGTAAAGTTGTGGTGACATAAATCTCCGTACAATTCCGAGCCGAGTCGAACGAATTCGACCGAATGAATAATTCCGTATACATTTAGTCAAGTATTCGAATTTCCATGGCGTAATCTTGTAATATCACCAAAGAGGAGCTCTCAAGTTTGGTGCCAAGAATAAAAATAAAATTGCAATGTTTTCAAAGAATTTTCTACTAGATAGAAATGAAATATTATTTGTTGTAAGTACATTGTATTATTGGTTCGTTTATATGGGGCAAGAGTACTAAACACTATTGTGTTTTGCCAAGATAGTTGAAAGTTGTTTTGTAAGTGGATACAAAAAAATATCTCGGAGGACAGCAATTGTTACAAAATATGCTCAGTTCGTAGATAATTTACAACAATTGTGTAAGTGTCAAGTTTTCCTAGTATTCTTTAGAGCCATAATTTAGTGACATGACAAACTTTCGACAACATTTATAAAGTACTTGTAACTTGGAAACTTTCTTCTTTGTTTATATTTATGAGCTCTTCATGGTTTTACGAGTATTATTAGTATCTAGTGGCCCCAAGTGGTCTCAAACAGTGTCTTTTTCTTAGTCGTACACTATTCACATAGTGGTCGTGATTATGGGTTGGGTTACTCGTCTATGGTCGCTGCACGTATCTCAGTCTGCGGCTTTTTTGGAGCATTCTGTTACTGGGCACTGTGTTACAGCTTTGACAAGATCTAGCCACCTTTTTGGAGACAGACTGCGTGAACGCTTGCTTTCAATACGGCCCGGAATTACCAAACGCCATGGCCGAAGAATTTAAGGATTCGTAACTGCACAATCGACTAGAGCCTTTTCTTGATTCTTAATTTCTTTAATATGGATGTTAGTGCGATGGGTCCAACTTATTCTGAGAAGTCGTCGAGAGCATTACATTTCTAAGTCATCGATTCGATTTCCTCCGCTCATTCAGTCTTAATGTCCATGTTTCAGCTCCATATAAGAAAGTTGGAAAGACTAAGTAGGAAAATAAGCCGAATCTTGGTGATTTTGGTAATTCTGCGATCCTTCTAAATTTTCGTAGCTTATCAACGGCTGATCTCGTTACAGTGCAGCGTCTTTTTATTTCGTCCTCACAACTTTCCTCTTTGGACACAGTGGAACCAAGATAGATGTAATTTTGAACCACTTGGCAATAGCAACGTTGATGATTTTTGGTCTGTTGTTATTCTTACGATCCACTATCATTAATTTGGTCTTTTCACGATTGACTGCGAGTCCAACAAACAGTGTACTTAAGTAATTAATTACTATTAGTCTGAGGAAAGCCCACGCATGGGCTAAGGAACTTGTAATAATGGAACTTGGACACAGAATTAATATAAGTACTAACGTAACTTGGAGGAATAAGAAGCACTCTTTGGGAATAGGTAGGTACTTGCAATATCCAAAGTTTATTTTCCCCTGTAAGAGCGAACAACAACATTACACGTTACACGAATGAAATTCAAGCGTGCAGCCATGTATACAGTCCCGCGAACAAGTTTAATAAGATGTTTCCTGCGTCAGTGGAAGGGCTCCGAATCAGAATTTCCTGAGCATAATATATTCAGACTTCGGGTCACTGGGCACGCTGCCTTGACCTCCACTCACTAGTTAATTAGATCTCTTATTTAAAGGGCGTTAAAATACCTTAGATAAGGGATTTGTTAGGGACATCTTATTTTAGAAACCAATATGAAGAAGGAATGAATGAATATATTCTTTTCTTTTCTTTTCTCATATTTATTTCTCACTTTACCCACTTTTGTAACGTTGCAGCATGCCACCTGCATGCTGCATCTCATGCAACCTCATTTCTCTCATCCTGTCCATTTTTCATTCCTTATTTTAATTCAAATTTCATTTTTAATTCAAATTTCATTCCATTCCATTCCATTTTTAGATTACTTTCTCTCTATCTCATCACTCATTCTTCAGTCTGCTACCACCTTTCAGTCTGTTAACATCTTTCAGTCTACTATGTGTCTACTACCATATCTTGGAGCATAAGTCTCTGATAATAATTTATTGAAGTTGTAAGCAAAGTTATAATAAAGTTACTAGCTGTGTTCTGTGTGTCGTCTTGTGCTCTCCCTAACATCTTTATATGTGGAACTCGGCTAGAGCGTCGGGACGGTTGAGCCTTCACATTGGCGCCTAACGTGTTGTACTCATCTACGCCCTGGATTACTCTACTAGAGTACACTGGTACCCGCCTCTTACTGCTACTGCTACTGGATTGCAGTACTGCGTACCAGTGCTACCTGCTGCCTGCCTACAACGCTACCTGGCCCCTGGATTGCAGTGCTGCGTGCTAGCATCTCTGTGTGCTAGCGTCTCCGTGTGCCAGCCTCTCCATCTGCCAGCGTCTTCATCTGCCAGCGTCTTCGTCAACGGTTTCAAGAAAATACCATTTATTTTTTAAACATTTGTATTTAATAAATTTATTAAATATTATATCCCTACAGCTCCATCATCACTTCATCTACTTCTCTTCATTTCCACATTTCATCTTTCTCGGTCTCCAATCCAGGTGAGCTCTTCTATCTTTAATTTTATTCCAGATATTCCTGTAATAGATAGATTATTTTAGTTTATTATTATAATTTATCACACTTTTACGTTATTCTCTTTACAATAAATACACTAACAGTACACTTAACATATTATAACACACATCTACAGCCATAAATACAATCAAGCTGCCTTTGTGCAGTTACACAGGTGACTGAAACTCTGGGTTCAAACCAAACTGGTTATCCTTTGTTTTGGAATCCTTTACTATACAGCTAGCTATAGGAGAATATCCTATAGTATTGGCCACACGTAGTTAGTCCGATATCCTTAGGCTTCCGAGGCCGACTTCAGAATATCGAAACACACTTCACATTCACAAACTACAATAATATACTTAATACCTAGTTACTTATGTAGTTATATTTTATTTTTTCTCTTTATCTGGAATAATATTTATTTAATTTATTTATATATTATTTTATTATATTCCCATTACTATCCTTTGAACATTTTCTTTATTTACATTATTCCTAGATTTACATTTTATTGACATTGTAAAAATTTATTTTATTGACACTGTCAAAATTTTAAATTAGTTTCTTTTTTCATAATATCAATAGACAATAGGCTATTCGCTATTCACACACGTTACTTTTTAAGGCTATACGTACACTGTTTTTTTTTCATGGTTCTTTTTCCCGTCTTATTTTTTTTCTAAATTCAAAAACTATCTTGCCCAAGATAATTCATTGATTCTCTTTTAGCACTCATTTGGCTCTATTTATTTTTATGTTTCCTTCTTTAAATATCCTTTCTTTATTATTTTGATAAATAAGCCTTGATCGTATATCCTTAAGTGCGGTTGATCACACTTTAAATAAGCCTTGATCGTATGTCCTTAAGTGCGGTTGATCACACTCTGAATAAGCCTTGATCGTATATCCTTAGCATTTATACGTGATCTCTATATCGCGTATGCGATAATACGCGAATACATTAAAAACTTGTTAATAATATCATCGTGCGGTCGTAGTAACACGTTAAATAAGCCTATACTATTTTAAAGCAGTGTCTGGAGAAAAAAATTGTATATTATTATATTTTTCTCAAGTGTAAGCGTTTATATGTCTTAAATACATAAAGACTATGTCAGAAGATGAATGTTTGGAGAATAATTGATCGATGAATGAAAGGAGAAACTGTTTTTATGTAAATACTCATTATACATTTCCATTCTTACACCAAAATTTATCACACATATATCATTATTTTTATTTACTTATTTTTTTTATTATTTTCTATACTTTATTATTATTATTTAAAAAAAAAAACATTTTTTTTTACCCCGGCCCCCCGGTATTGTAACGTTGCAGCATGCCACCTGCATCCTGTCCATTTTTCATTCCTTATTTTAATTCAAATTTCATTCCATTCCATTTTTAGATTACTTTCTTTCTCTCTCATCACTCATTCTTCAGTCTGCTACCACCTTTCAGTCTGTTAACATCTTTCAGTCTACTATGTGTCTACTACCATATCTTGGAGCATAAGTCTCTGATAATAATTTATTGAAGTTGTAAGCAAAGTTATAATAAAGTTACTAGCTGTGTTCTGTGTGTCGTCTTGTGCTCTCCCTAACATCTTTATATGTGGAACTCGGCTAGAGCGTCGGGACGGTTGAGCCAGCCTTCACACTTTTTTTATCTGTTTATCCTTCTCGAGGTTGACTGGGAGAGAATGCTTTTAGCATAAAGTCCACCTACTGTAGCTCTATAGGCCCAAAATAAATAAATAAATTATACGAAATTATATACACACAGGACATAAAACACAAATAATGAGTACAAAGTCGGACTTATCCCAAAATGCAATCTCTTTCAACCAACGTCATAGCATTTGGCTAGAAAAATATTAAAAAGAAAAATGTTGCCAGCTGTGCAGTTAATAGTCAATGGATATATTTACATAAATAAATATACTAGGTATCTAAACTAATCCATACTTTATTATAAATGTGAAAGCAACTCTGTCTGTCATCATTTCAAGCGTCAACCATTGAACCAATTTGAAGAAATTTGGTATGGAGTTAGTTTGTATCCCGAAGAAAGACCTTTAATTTGAAGGGTACCTTTAATTCCTGAACTTCTACCATTCCCGAGCACTAAAACAAAAGCTAAAATTAAATAAAATCATAATAAACTTTTTTTTTTCCTAGCCTGTTGGTGTCATGTCCCACTGCTGGGCAAAGGCCTCCCCCTGGATTCTCGTAATAAACTTACATACCAAAATACATAAACACCAAATATTGTTGATACATATATCTATATACTGTTTACAAAATATATTTTTTTAAATATTGTGCACGTACTGTGTTTTTAAATGTCAAACGACTTCGTGCCTTGCAAATACTGACTGAGAGGGGCTCCAAAGCTACACGGCTTGTACTGTAAAAGAATGTTCGAGAAACCCACTCCGATGACGAGGCGTATGAAAAACGAAGTTCTCTGATATGGGTGTCACCCAGGAAAGTAAAGTTGTAGGTACTTCAAGTGCGGTGGAGTTTTCGGGTCGAAAAGGATGTAGAATAAAGTTGTGAGAATATGCAACTTGCGACGTTGTCGAATAGGTAAGCATTTGATGGAAATCTTGACAAGATACATGGTCGTACTTGCTTAGCCCAAAAATAAAGCGTAAGCAGTTATTTTGAAGCCGATCGGGTTTATTGAGAAAATTACAATTCAGGTCTAATAACACACGTCTGCAGCTACGATCAGGAAAATCCAGGTGTACACTAACATGGTTTTAATATGCACGGGGAGAAAGTTTTTCAACTTATACAAGGCACAGTGATCACCAGTAACCTTGTTATGTACAATTCCATTTCCTAGATTCACTTTGTCTTTCCGTTCTGATTATTGTGTTTGCTTACACTAGTATTCGTTTTTGCAATCTAAAAAAGGTTGCATTAATAAAGTTATTGTTTACCCGACTACGGTGAAGCCAAAAGTAGGGTTATGATTTTGGCCGATATGTTTGTAGGTATGTTTGTATTATATTTACATACATAATACATGCACGTTTGTTTACATTGTATACATATAAGGTATGTTCGTTTATTACTTCGTGTCTCCTAAACTAACCCACGTTACTGGACATATGAAACATCGTTAGATACGTCTTGACCACAGGTCTTGACCGTCCCCAAGTTATAAGCTATGCGACGTCTAACCAAATAAATCATGCCACCAGCCTATATCATCAAACACCCTGTAAATCTGGGCTCAATCAACCCCGCGGGGGAAATAGACGTGACAGACTAACATATAAGCGTGATTTACATACACACATACTGTGTATGTAAATCACGCTTATATGTTAGTTTCTGCTCTTTCGTCACATATCCGTATATGTCTATACATATATACATACAATTATTTCTCCTTTCGAGCGTACCACACACTTTCATAATAAGAGGAATTTTAGTCGCTGTCGGAAGGTCCCGCTGCGGAATTTCCTGAACATGATAACATATTTAGACAACGGCTCACTAGGCACGTTGCCTTGACCTCCGCTCACAAATTAATTGGATCCTTTGAATATCAACATTACTATTTTGATTCCTTATTTCACCTAACGCCCATCGACATGTTAAACGTGGCCTTCAGGTCTTATGAACCTAGGCTCTGTCTACCCCGCAAGGGAAAAAGACGTGACACTATGGATGTATGTATGAGGTTGGCAGGTTACATATACCTTAGTATTATATTGTCTTTGCTACCACTAACAATTTTAATTCTTTTTTAACATTTGAGGCAATGTTCGTAAATCAAATGTGTATAGTTAATTGTTACAAATTCATCAACATATCGTTTTTAGAACGACAGTAGTTCGAGCCAAAGGTTAACGATTACTGGTTCTAAGAATTCAAATTATCCTTTATTGGGCTTTTAGTTTATTTCAACTGACACTAATTGAATTTTGTTTTTAATAGATTTAGCTAATGGAATGAGTAAGCCCACTTTCTCGTTGAATGAAGGATTTGGTTATTTTAGGCCTAGATTTCGTCAATCTCATAAAGCTCAAACACAAAAATTAATATGTACATAACCACGGGACTTTTTAATAATGATAAAATGCTTCACATTACGGCTCACTGGGCACGCTCGCTTGACCTCCACCCAAACGTTAATTGGATCTCTTGTAATGCAGCATTTTAATGTCCTTTATGTATGTCATGGATGTGTTATTTTACTATGTGGGGTTAGGCGTGTGGTATCCGGCAGAGTAGAATAGAACCACTCCAAGTCTTCCCGTGGATGTCGTAGAAGGCGACTTAGGAAATACAAGCTAAACAAAGCTTAACACCTAAGAGACCTTTCTACCCGTCTGGCCAGCGTGGAGAGTGTAGGTCAAGTCCTCTGGCTGCTCTGGCCAAGTATGGCCCTAGTAGTACAGAGAGGGTCGTGCTCCTGTAGTGGAGACTAAAAAGGACCTGATGATGATGATGATGTAGGGGTTGAATTATAAAGTAGAATGAGTTCATAACAAAACGGACGTTGGCACAATAGAGTACCTATACCCAACAAAAGACTTTCAAAATGGAAATATTAACGTGTTTATTATTAAATATTATATTAATCAGTCTCATGGCTTTTATTAAGGTTAATTATAATACATAATGTACCAGATTTATAGAGTAAAATTATTGTTATTTCATGCTTTTAATTTTAAGTTATATTATATAATATGTCCTGTATCCTTTTTGGTTTGGAAACGACATATTTTAAGAGTTATATACTCGACTCGTCTTCCATGCTGGTCTGGGAGAAAAGAAAAAAAACGTAGAATGTACCAGCTGCTTCTCTTCCCGCGCAGATCGTAAAAGCCGATCGAGGGATTGGGATAAAATCTGCAGAATCATGTCAATAGGCGATGCGGCTAGCAACCCATCATTATTTGATTCCGTTTTTCATTTACACGCCCTTCAATATGCTAAATGTGGCCATAAGGTCTTATAGACCTAGGCTCTGCGTACCCCGCAAGGGAAAAAGACGTGATACTATGTATGTATACAGGATGAAATTTAATTCATTAGCATACGTTTAAGGAGTGACTCAGACTACGAATCTGAACAACTTTCATTATGGGACCAACTTCGACATCGTGAAAAAATTATCTGCTCTTTCATACAAAAGTGGAATATCTACTTGGCCAAAACCTATGGAACAGCTGATATTTTTTTTGTAATTTCGGATTTCACCCGGTATACTCGTATAAAACGGAAACTCCATCGTACTGCGTAAGGAGTTGGATTTATTAAAAATGTACATTTATCCACCATACATATAGATCTATATGACATACATATTATCACGTCTTTATTCCTTACGGACACCAAGCCTAAAGTCATCGACCGACCGAATCAGGGTGTTCATGGTCGATTGACCGTGTCACCCACACGAAAGATGACGATGATAAGACCGAAAGGCCACCTTTAGCGTGTTGGTGGGCGTAAAGGTGGAAAACGTAATCAAAATAGTGATGGGTTGCTAGCCGCATCGCCTATTGTCATGATTCTTAGCTTCTTAGCTTATTTGTCATGAGGCTAGCTCCGTGGCGTAGCGGTCAACACGCCAGCCTGCGACACGAGAGTGCCCGGGTTCGATCCCCGGCCCGGTCAAGATGGAAAATGATCTTTTTCAGATTGGTCTGGGCCTTGGATGTTTATCCATAACACAAGTCCCGAACTTACTTTGGGGCTAGCTCAAATTGTGTGATTTGTCCGTATGTATTTATTTATTTATTATTCTTTAGATTTCCGTCCATTCTCTTGACTGGTTTTTACGGTTTGCGCGGGAAGAGAAGCAGCTGGCACATTCTACGTATTTTTTTTTTCTCAGACCAGCATGGGATCGGTATCTATATGACATAATTCCAACATACGTTTCATCTATTCCAATTCAACTTGTTAAACTCATTTCAAGTTCCGTTTGAATAGCATGACGACAGGTGGCGCTCCTTTTAATATTTCTCGGCATTGCAATCAGTCTTGTAACTTTTCTTCCACCACACCTTGAGTTGGGAAATAAATCGTTTCATCTAAAACCTACATTTAAAATACTTTTTTCTTTTAAAATAAAGGTAGTCACATTGCTAAAAACAATTTATTGCAAAAACTGAAGAACCATTATATGCAAGAGGTGTGAGCACTCGCAAGAACAAACCTTTTTGTAAAAATGTAATGGGAAACAGAAATATTCTCAGGCGGCTCGTCCGACATCAGTTGTGACAATTTCCAAGTGAACAGTGCCTTCTAGCTTGAAGGACTTTTATTTTTTGCGGAAAAAATCAGCAGGCAAAGAGTGGCAACAGAAATGAGAAGAACACTAGCGTGACGCGTGACGTGAATCCATAAGTTTTCCCTACGAAAAATCGCTCAACGCACCCATAGAAGTTTGCAATTAAAAAATAACATTAAAAAATCTTTATTATTATTATATAACTAGCTTTCGCCCGCGGCTCCGCCCGCGTCAATGTCGATCCCTCGGGAACAGTTAACGTGTATGCAAAATTTCATGATGATCGGTTCAGTAGTTACAACGTGAAAGCGTAACAAACAATAAACAAACTCACTTTTGCATTTATAATATTAGTTAAGATTAACTTAAAAATATCAAACACATTTTTCAAAGGATCCAATTTAGTAATAGTTTTATTAAAGCCACTGACTACTAACGTTTCGGAATCGACCAATACAGACAGCAGTTACGTATGGTCTCTATATTATGTAAATAAGAATATATTTTCTCTATTAATTATATTAATAGCATTAAAATCGAAAACAAATAATTAAAAAAATTCGCCACAGGTAGAATTTCACAAACCTTCGACATGCTCTCAACTACTGAGCTGCCGTAGCTTCAAATCACCGCAGCAAATTTGTACATCACATATTATAGGTACACGCATTCGAAGCATGCCATATATTTTCGATTTTAATATTTTCTCTATTGTTAGCGACTGTAGATTCTTATTTAATCAATAAAATGGTTCCACTCACGTATTTTAGTCAGAAAATGACTTGAAGATCGTCTTCTAAATAGGCTGAAATTGTCACTAATTTACGACAAAAAATATATGAGTCGTTTTGTCTGATATAAAATTATATTTATGACCTTGCGTAAGTTTCAAAAATATTACTGTGGATTTACAAAATACTATTAATATAATGCGATTTATTCATGGCTGTTGCCGAAAAGGCCATGAGAACCACGAAACGTACACTGTAGTAGATGATTCGCAACAACGATGAATATTTCATAAACACTTAAACAAATTACTGATGCAATAAACAAGGGATATTTAAAATTCAGATCGCTTGTTGGCAAGTTCGTGAAATAGTTAAACACCGAGCGACCTATATTCCTTTGAGAAAATGTTTATCTCTCTAGTCACTAGATGTATTGAAAATTAGCAACAACTATATATGGATATCATGGTTTTTTTTTTTCATTTTATAACATAATAAGAAATATAAGAAAAGTACAGGATTTTACAGTTAAAGCTAGAAAATAAATGAAGTGGGAATAGGAATAGGTGGCTCATATGATAATAACAAAGACTGATAAACGGACTAGGCAGGGTCCCTTGCATCGGAAAAAAGAATAAGAGGAAGGCAAATAATCAGATGGAAAGATGAATTACCAATGTTGATGTTTAAAGCGCATAGGCAAGAAAGTGGAACTTGTTGGGACCATTAAAACAAGAAAAGCCGCATATCTTGGTCACATTTTGAGAAATCCATATATCATTTTCTCTAGACCATCATGATGGGAAAACGCAAAATGTGATGGCTAAGAAACATCTGCCAGTGGACTGGAATTAAAACTGTAGAACAACTGTTCAGACTCGCCATGGACAAGACATAATTTAAAGAGATGACGGCCAACCTTTAGTGATGAAGCAGCACTCAAATAAGAAGATGGCTGGACAAGACTCGGAAAACATAGAAACACTAGGAAGGAGCTAGAGGAGGCTATGCCACAAGACAACCGGATCAATAAATGGAATAAGAAAAAAATGGGAAAACATAATACAACAAAAAAATTAATTAAGTTAAAATTTAATAAAGGCTATTTTTATTCTATTTTATTCATCCTTTACGAAAAACAAATGTGAGTGTCAACTTTATGCAGAGTCGTCGTTAATATTCTAGTATGATAGTTTATTGTATGTTTCTATACACTTAAATTACCTCTTATCAACAGCCTCCGTGGTCCAGTGGTTAAGTCGTTTGCCTGTTGACCCGGAGGTCGTGGGTTCTATTCCCACCGGAAGCATACTTTGTATAGTTGTTTCCAGTTTGGTTAGGACATTGCAGGCTTGAATCACCTGATTGTCTGATAATAAAGATGATTCCGTGCTTCGGGAGGCACGTTAAGCTGGTGGTCCCGGCTGCCATCTGGTAGTCGTTAAAGGAACCACGTCAGAGGCCGAGAGGCGGTTCCGAAGAACTCTGACACCAGGGTGTGCATGGTCGATTGACCGTGACACCTACACGAAATGATGACCTCTTAATACCCGAGTTAGTAAATATTTCCTTGGTCATATGGGTCTCCTAAGACCTATAGGCATTCTGGAATGCCATGTATCTTGAAAGATTAATGCTGCACATGTTGCAAAATTTTGTAATTTTAAAAATATAAGGCAAATGTCAGCCACTAACTAATACGAATAGAGGATAAAGAAGATAAAGACACGAAGAAAAAAGGCACATTCAGCCGTTAAAAGCTACTTACAAGCTCGCCGAAACATAAAGACGCAAATGTACTACGCATGACATGGTAACTTATAGCAGCTATGAAGGATCGCAATTGAATTCAGACACATTTGCGACCCTCGTAAACCGGTCCCTTCGTGGCGACAGTGACAGTTATAGACTGAGCTCATTCTTAGTTCTATGATTTTTCATAAACTAGATCTCCTCTCTTTTAACTTATGCTATGCTCTGTGCAGAAAGAGATCAGGCGTGGCGAAAAATGTAACTGCCACTTAGTAACGTTATTCGAAAGTTTGTTATTATTGAATGGAATATAATAGTTTTATTTTTATTGGTATTAGGTTCTCGAATGGCGACCACTTGGTCGCCGGCCGGTACTTACCGGCAAGCGCACCGTTAGACACTCACCGACCAGGTGGTCGGGCCACCTGACCAAGATCGCAGGAAGACGCTGGATGCAGGCCGCTTCCAACCGGACATATTGGGAATCCTTGGAGAGGCCTATGTCTAGCAGTGGCTTGAGCCAACGCTCAAGATAGTCCTGGAGAGTGTGGTCAGAGTTGTCTGATCATTTGTTGTTCTGTGGACCATTCCCTATTAAATTTGCGCATATCGTCACTCCGTCGTGCGTGTACATTTATTATTGTAAAACACTTTTTATTGTAATAAATGTACACACACGGAATTTGGATAGATAACATCATATTGTCAACATTGATACAGGCTGGCTATGCTATTGTGTAAAACCATTTACAAAATTTGTGTAGATTGTTCAAGATGATCAATTTTTGCAACATTTCATCGTATGGAAGAGTAGCATACTTATTTTTTTTTATTTCCAATGAAATTTCAATCATGTTTTATATAAAACAAAAAACAACTATATAGTTGTTTTTTACAAAAAACAACTATATAGTTGTTTTTTGTTTTATATAACAGCTCTGTGGCGCAGTGGTTAACACGCCAGCCTGCGATACGAGGGTGCCCGGGTTCGATACTCGGCCAGATCAAGATAGAAAATGATCTTTTTCAGATTGGCCTGGGTCTTGGATGTTTATCTATATAAGTACAATTTTAAAGGCTGACACCCCTAAGCTAAAAAAAAGCTTAAGAAGCAAAATAAAAAAAAAACGACACGCTAGTTTTCGAAATATCTGGACCTGAACAGGTAAAAAAAACAGACAAAAAAAGCCCCTGCGCACAAATAAACACTTTTTGGGCCAACAACTTTTTACTATTATCTACAATGGATACAAGGTCATTGACCTCGACAGTCAAAATAGCTGATTTAACGATTGAAAAGGAAAATAAGAATTGTTTTGTATGAAAACATAAAAAAAACTAGCGTGTCGATTTCCTACAATTTGTTACTAAAGCATTTCTTTGACCTATGAGACCTAGCCCTTAAAATATTTGCGTTTAATTTAAATGGACCTTGTATATGTATTTGTTATATAGTAAAGTATGTTTGAGTTAGTATCCCATAACACAAGTCTCGGACTAACTTTGGGGCTAGCTCAATCTGTGTGATTTGTCCGTATATATTTATTTATTTAGTTGTGCATAATTCATCCAGAACCTATGCAGGAGCTTCGAAAAAAAATTAAAATGAATTTCTCGGCCGGCTAAACTTGGCCGCATTTTTTCTAATTCCCAGTATTAGTCATATAGGTAAAATTGTTCATATTGACGGGCTATGACAACGATGAAAACTGTACAAAAAAGAAAATATAACTTTATTGCTCTTTTAGAAAAGGCTTAATCGAATGTCGCCCTAGCTCAACAGTCAGCGAACGTTTTTGACAACACTTAACGACCCTTCCGAACAAATGCCACGTAAGCACACCGACACCTTACTTGTTAGGGCGAGTGTACATGCCGGAAGCAGCGGGATGAGCTAAAAGTAAAGGCGATCCGAATTAGTTAGCCGTGGAGAGTGCGCCATTTGGCAAGGCATTACACGTTCTAGACTTTCAGAGTATTAGATCTTTTACCATCCAAGAATTTGGAACTGCCAGATTGCGTGTATGGTCAAAGATCGTTTTAGAGCCTTAAGGGTGCTTTTCCACCCGAGATGTGCTATGTTACGATGCTATGGATGCGTTTGATATCCACCAATCATATTCATTGGTGCGCATAGCTTAGCACTGGTGAAACTGGATTTATCTAAGATATGTATGTAAGATATGCAACTAAGATGCGTGCTATGGATGCCTGCTATGGGCCATCGCGAGTGGTGTAGCTATGTGCAGAGCAGAGTACTTACAGTATGCCCGCGTCTGTCGATACATAGCATAGCTCGAGCTGCGCATCTTTCTCGCACAGCTACATAGCTTAGTATTGGTGGAAACGGTCACATATTTTCGTAGCGTAGATTTCACATCTTCGCAGCATAGCTGCATAGCACATCTCTGGTGGAAAAGCACCCTAAAGTTATGGATGAATTAAGTTAATGGCTTTTATTTCTGCTTGTGTCATTCCCATTTTAAAAACCTCTTTATTATATACTTTTACCATTTAAAACAAGTAACAGTAAAGTCAGAACACCAAGGAAAAACTCGGCATTCATAAAAACTGCAGACAGAAGTGAAAACTCAAAATAATGGAGCATCACGTCACGAGTCACGAGCATGTTGCGCATTTCGTTGACGCAAACCCCGTAATCCCGTAAGTTTTTCTCAACCAAAAATCGTTTAACGCGGCTAAAGAACTTTTTGCTTCTAATGTTATTTAGTGTAATTTTTGCCAAACATTGGCTAACATTGGCATGCTTCGTGGCGCAGCGGTCAACACGCCAGCCTGCGACACGAGAGTGCCCGGGTTGATGGAAAATGATCTTTTTCAGAGTGGCCTGGGTCTTGGATGTGTATCTGTATATGTATTTGTTATAAAATATAGTATTGTTGAGTTAGTATCCCATAACACAAGTCTCGAACTTACTTTGGGGCTGCTCAATCTGTGTGATTTGTCCGTTTGTATTTATTTATTGTACTTTTCAGCACCAGGTTATACATTTTAGCACTACAAAGTATCGTAAATATTAGTTGTCTGTAAATTCGGTTTACCGACGATAATTATACGTGATAACGCTGGAAGAGAGATAGATTCGTCACTAGCCGAATGCTTAGGCCGATCGTGCCTCTTTATCGCTTTCCACACTCACTTGCACACGGAACGTGACTCATTTTTGTACGTGTAGGCGTTAATCGATTTATAAGACGTTATCGTGTCCATATCTGTTTCTTGTCAAGATAAACATAGTATCACATCTGTTTCCCTTGCGGGGTAGACAGAACCTAGGTCTGAAAGCCATATTTAGTTGATGGACATTAGGTCGAAAACAGAATTTTAGTTGTGGTAGAGCCACATTTCCAGCAAAATTCATTTTTGCTAGTAGCGTAAATGGGCCGGCTCGTACGGAGAAGTTCCACACTCTCACAGAAAATCGTCATATGAGTAGAAGCTTTACCGCTTCTATGCTTCGTTCGGTGAGTGAGAGAGCCGGAGGCCCATCCTTCCCCCTATTTCCTTCCCCCATGTCCTTTCCCCAACTCCTTGAAAGGCCGGCAATGCTCCTGTTACACCTTGTTGTTTCAGTTGTCCATGAGCAGCGCTGATCACTTACCATCAGGTGACTCACTTGCTCATTTTCCGTCCTTATAACAAATAAAAAAAAGAATCAAAATAGTAATGGGTTGCTAGCCGCCTATTATGCTTCGCCTATTATCAGATTTTACCCATTCCTTCGATCGGCTTTTGCGTTATGCTCGGGAAGCAAAGCAGCTCATTCTACGTTTTTTCTTTTCTCCCAGACCAGCATGGAAGAAATTTTTTTTTCAAAATGAAAAAAAAAATGACAAGCTGAAAGCAGTAATAAAGTAAAACAGTTCTCAGGCTTCTGAGATTATTAACATAGTTTTGTGCTGCAGGCTGCTACCAACCTTCCACTACATTTATAAGGTTCCATAATACTTAATGTGACTTGTAATCGTAGGATTTCAGCACGAGCCTAGATGGGAAAGGTTCATAATTGAATTCTGAATGGTTTGGGATAAACGTCAGATGGAGACAGTTAACACCGGGGTATGTCGCGGAAAGCCTCCAAGGACTTTAATCCCCAATTAGGATAATTTGACCACGCATTTATTAAGCTCCGTTAGGAAGTAGATTCCGCCGCTCATTTTGTTCGTTATGAACATGTTCATCGCTGACTGGGAGCCGAAACGGATAATAGGGTAATTATTTCGTGAACAGGCATTGGCGGAATCCTCTTTTACATAATTATTCGATGCTGCAAACTCATGGAGATTTCGGTTTGCGTGACATTTCGTGGAATTTAGGATGACCTCGGCTTTGCGCTAACATTGTTTACTTATTCATTTTTAGGGTTCCGTAGCAAAAAAAGGAACCCTTATAGATTCGACATGTCTGTCGGTCCGTCCGTATGCCACAGCCACTTTCCGCAACTATAAGATTTATACTGTTGAAAGGTTTGTAGGTCTTGGTATGTAAATGTATTATGTGAACCGCATTAAGATTTTTGCACAATAATAGAAAAAAAGCAATAAATTTTGGGGTTCCTCATACTTAGAACTGAAACTCAATTTTTTTTTCATAATACCCATCCGTGTGGGTTATCTATGGATAAGTCTCAAAAAATGATATTGAGGTTTTTAATTTTTTTTTTCTAAACTGAATAGTTTGCGCGAGAGACACTTCCAAAGTGGTAAAATATGTGTCCCTGTAACTTCTAAAATAATAGAATGATAAAACTAAAAAATATATGACGTACATTACCATGCAAACTTCCCCCGAAAATTGTTTTGAACGAGATCTAGTAAGTAGTTTTTTTGTAAAGTCATAAATCGTAAACTGCAATTTACCTTTCATTCAATCAACTCAAATATAAAAGGAACATTTATATCATGTTACTTGCTGAGTCCGACTCGCACTTGGCCGCTTTTGTATTATTTTGTAGACAACTATGTATGCTTCGTACCTTAGAGACATTTCGGTTCTTATTGAATAACTTAAGGATAACAATTGCATAACTGAATGCCCTATTCATACATACATATCATCACGTCTTCATCCCTTACGAGGTAGACAGAGCCTAAAGTCATAAGACCGAAAGGCCACGTCTATCGTGTTGGAAAACGCCCATTTCATTAAATTACGTAAATCTATAAAATACTAAATTTCTATTACACGAAAAAGCATTACTTTGCTGAATGCAATCACTTGTATACTCGTCGTATAGACTCTTGTTTAATGTAAAAATTAGCCCCCTAGACCTCTCATATTGCGGTGCCTACACTACGCCCATAATGCTACACTGGACTACATAATGTTACTCACCACCCACAATTGGATTGTATTTAAGATATGTAATATTATGGAGATCAATAAATATTTGATTGATTGATCGATTGATTGTTTAAGGCTATTGCTTTATTGCTGTGTTACTACACGGTTGTGTTGACTTTGCGGATGTAATTTAAACGATCGTTTATCCCTCGATCGATTTGATATCGGCAAAATTAAGGCGAGAGAGTATCATGTGTGATAATTCAATAATTAATACGTATTTATATTGACCGCCTTTCAATCTTCTTTTAAATACGAATAATATAATGCCATCATTATTTTAGAATATTTTCAGCCGACGACACCAATGTGGGACGGTAATGTGATATTCAGCAGATTCGATAGGGCACACGAAGTATGCAGCGTTTCACCGGATACTGAGCCTAATGATGCATGGCAAATGCACCTCGCACTGCCGGAGCATCCTCCTGTCTCAAAATAAGGCAAGCATAGAAGGATATTTACTTTTTATATCTATCTCCTTTCAGAATATCTGATATGCAATAAGATATATGTTTTATGCGGCTTTAGTTCGGTTTCAATGTATTTTTTATGTTATAGGACGGCAAACGAGCAAGCGATTCACCGGATGATAAGCGATCAGCGCTGCCTATGGACAACTGCAACACTAGGGCATGACAAAAGCGTTGCCGGCCATTCAAGGAGTTGGGGGAGGAGGGGAAGCAATGGGCGCCCATGTCCTCCCCCCAATGCGGGTGCTCTCTCATTCACCGAACGAAGCAAAGAAGCGGTTAAGTGCTCAAACGGCGTTTTTTTCTGTGAGAGTGTTGTACTTCTCCAGATGAGCAGGGCCCATTCATGTTACTAGCAAAGTTTACCGGTAACGTGACTTAACCATAACGAAAATATTAACTAATGGAAATATTAACGTATCACGATAAATCGGAATTGTGGCTGGAGTGTTCAACTCTATTCTGTCTGGTATACGCTTGGCTATAATCGCGCCGATTACCTGTAAATTCATGTTTAAGTCACAAAAGCTCTTGACAGTTTTCTACTAATACAGCTATGTACCTACACTGAATCGCCGCGATGATGGCCGAAGTATGATTGGGCCCATTAGCTTTGTAGGTTTTCCTTAAAGCTGCCATCACTCCTCTTTAACGTAAAGGCTTTTCTATATTATTTTTGTCATAAATTTACGACCCTTTACACGTTCGGCCATTATCTAGCCGATTCACTGTACATTGCTGTTTAACTCACAAAATTTCTTGAGTTTTCCATCCGAGGCAGCAATGACGGAGCAGGACAGTGAGTCGGTGCGTTGATGGCCCAATACTTTTGCCGATTTTCCGTGAAGCTATCATCCGTACTCTTAAACATGCTTAAATATATAGGAATGCTAAATCGCGTCATCTAGAAATTTACCATTCTGTCATCTCTTTATTTTTGTGATCCGACGAACTAACGAGATATTGCCGGCCAGCTTTATGTAATGTACAGAAAATACTACATTGTTCTCGTAATACGTTCAGGAAAAGAGCGGTGCAGTTTTAACCTGCTCGTTAGACTAAAGTTTATTGTTTGATACAAAACGGATATGATGTGTACGTTTGTTGTTAACGTAACAGAATTGTTAACATGTCTACCTGATGTGTTTCCTCTGAAGCTACAGAGCTTGAAGCAACAGATATTCAATATATCAATCAGTAAAGCCCAAACAAAAATACAAAAACCCACGCGATATTGCGGAAAACTATTGGAACTCATTTCTTTAACTGGCAAAGTTATTTTTAATACGTTATTAATGCTATCTGTTGATTACTGTAAAGTGTGATGTTGATTGCATGATGTATTTCTTGGACAGTGAATTATTTAACGTTAAACTTTTAAAATACACTTATTTATATTTTTTAAAAGTATTTGTCGAAGACGACTGTCATTCCTCTAAATAACATCACGGTCCTTTTTGTCAACTTGACTCATATGTGCTACCATACAGTGTTGATATAACTACTTAGTTAATTTTGTGCCCCCAGGTAGTATTGGGCATTAATCAATATTTAAATCATAGTAGTAAATGACTGAAAGTTTAATTGTAATAAATTCAATTGCATTAATTTAGGTAAATCTTATTTCTATAAATAAACGATTCTCTTATACATGTATTCTTGTATAAAAAAAAAGTATATGGGGTTTCGGGGCCAAATCGATATACCTAGCTGGGTCTCATATCTGTGAAAATACGATTTTCTATCTAAATTTCGGTTTCCAAGGTATAAGTCCTACAAATGAGTAATTTCGGATACTTCTCCCATGCTGGTTGGGTAGAAAAGTAAAAACGTAGAATATACCAGTTGCTTCTCTTCCCGCGCAGATTGAAAAAGACGATCGATGAAATGGAATGGCGAATATGACGAAAAGTGTTTTAATTTGCATTCACAATATTTAATATATTAAGAAATAAAATATGGTGAAAAAATTTCATGCGGGCGGGACTTGAACTAGCGACCTAGGTATATATACGACCTACGCTCTGCCATCTGAGCTACCGCATGACTCAATCTCGGCGCCTAAATTTTAATGAATTCGGGACGACAATCATGAGCTTGCGAGGCACAATTATACAGAACCCATTAGCTCCTAATTGCAACTCTGACTACATAATTGTTGTTAATAGAAACAAATTGAATCATTTCCGACGGTGAAGCAATGACGAGTGATGCTTGTTATTGGATGCAGAAATAAATAAATAAACATACCACACAAATTGATCTAGCTCCACAGTAAGTTGTGAACTTGTGTCGTAAGATACTAACTTAACAATTTTATATTTTATAATAGATACTTATATATATAGATAAACATATAAGACCCAGTTCAATCTGAAAAAGATCGATTTCCATCTTGATTTGACCAGGGATCCAACCCGGAACCCTCATGTCGCAGGCTGGCGTGTTAAGTTAACCACTGCGCCACGGAGCTCGCCTCTTATGCTAACTTTATATTGATAATACTGTTAAATATAAGGTTTTTTTTTTTCGGGACGAAAGGTACTCTATGTATTAATCCAGATCATCAAACCTGTGTGTTAAATTTCGTCACAATCCGTTAAGCTATTTTGGCGTGATTGAGTAACAAACATTCATACATACTCACAAACTTTCACATTTTTATTATACTTATTATAAACGCGCAAACGTAGTAGTAAGGATAATTTTGTTTTAAAGCTTGGAAAAACAAACGTTACTATTTACATACTAGTCGACGTTGCACGCTTGTTAATGTAAGATTCTGCATCTTACATTTACAAGTTTAAGCGAATAATTATATTTTATAAACGTTGGGTAAAAATAATAGTAATTGGTCGGCCCGGTAATTGCTTTGAAAAAATAAAAAATAAATGAGTTTTCAGCATTGGTCCCATAGGAAAAGTTGTTCATAAAAAGCTAAGTTAAGCTTCGAGAAGATATAGCAATGACGTAGAGACATCGAAGCGCAATAACCAACATATCACACATCAACCAAATGTTTTCTATTTAATAAAATCAATGTTTATTAATACCTAGAACATCGTGAAGTTCGTTCCGAAAATTATGAGCTTCCGAGGCACAAGTATACGGAATCCATTAGCTCCTAATTGCCACTCTGAATACATAATTGCTGTCATTAATAGAAACAGATTAAATCATTTGTTTCGGTGATGGATGACGAATTGAGCTTATCGTTTTATGCAATAACTAGCTCTCGCCCGCGGCTCTGCCCGCATCAATGTCGATCCCTCGGGAATAATACTTTTTCTCGGTATAAAAAGTAGCCCATGTCCTTCTCCGTACTCCAGAGAACTTGTATGCAAAATTTCATGATGATCGATTTAGTAGTTACGGCGTTAAAGCGTAACAAACAAACAAACTCACTTTCGCATTTATAATATTAGTAAGGACTAGCTTTCGCCCGCGGCTCTGCCCGCGTCAATGTCGATCCCTCGGGAATAATACTTTTTTTTGGGATAAAAGGTAGCCTATGTTCTTCTCCGTACTCCAGAGAACTTGTATGCAAAATTTCATGATGATCCATTCATCGTGAAAGCGTAACAAACAAACAAACTCACTTTCGCATTTATAATATTAGTAAGGTTAAGGAAGTAAGGATTCTTCTTTTACACTTGTTTAGATTAATAAATAAGCACACTCAATTCCTTCAGCTTGCGAAATATTATTTTTGGGAAATACAGATTTAAGGAAACATTTTGTTGTAAAAATGAAATAGGTTAACCTATCTAGCTAAAAATATGAACTAAAAGTCCGTAGTATTTTAGCTCAGTCAAATCAGAGCTTCTCCTAGGAATAAGAGACAATAAGTTACCGTGTAATACGAGATGGTTAAGAACAGAAATAGTTGTATGTCGTGAATTGTTGTATTATGTATATAAATGTATACCCAAATAATGTTGCCAGCCGGTAGAAAAAAATATTTTACGGCTAGAATACCTAGTATCCACCTACTTATACGCCCTTCCAACAAGCAAAATGTGGCCGTAAAGTCTTTTAGACCTGGTCTCTGTCTACCCCGCAAGGGAAAAAAGACGTGATACTTTATATGTATGTACCTCGTATCTGATACATGTACTAGGTATTTACCTATCTGTTCAATAGTATACACCAACAAAAGTTTACCTTATAAATATGATCTGTTTGTGTATGATTATCAATATACGATGGATGAGCAAAACAATTAGGTGTACAAATTGCGTCGTATTCACATTTAGATCCCCGCGATTAATAACCGGTCCATGGCCATAAACAAATGGAATTCACGGAACAGTGCACAAAAGTTTATTCACGTGTTGAATCCGAAATAAAATTGCAAAGCAAATTTCGGCGGGATAAATTTATCAATTACTGGAAACAGGATTAATCAATTGGATGCGGCCTCACGCTTCATCCCGAGTTGCCGAGTTCAGGATTACGGAGAAATATCGTTGATGCGAGTGTTTTCGTTATGCCCAACGACTAATGGGTGTCCGTTTTATGTTTTTTTTTTTTATTTTCGTATAAGTGATCAGTTTTTTTTTATTTTATAGGACGGCAAACGAGCAAGCGTGTCACCTGATGGTAAGTGACCACCGCCGCCCATGGACAACTGCAACACCAAGGTGTGACAGGTGCGTTGTCGGCCTTTCAAGGAGTTGGAGGAAGGAAATGGGGAGGGGAGGGGGAAGGATGAGCCTCCGGCTCTCTCACTCACCGATCGAAGCATAGAAGCGGTAAGGCTTCTACTCAGACGTCGATTTTCTGTGAGAGTGTTAGCTTAGGTTTTTAGATTATTTTATGCCTTAGTTACAGTGAGGTTTTTTATATGCGTAAGGATTTACCGTCAGCACCTAACATTGTGACGACAGTTTCACACGACTGCCATATTCAATGTTTCTCGTTCCGAGGCAAGAAGAGGCTGAGATTTGGTATACCATTTGTACTCACCAATTTAAGCTTGGAATTTTAAACACCCATAGACCGCTATAATACAGCCATTATACATTTCGCAACTGTTCGTCCATAATTTCAATAGTATCTTGCTAAGTCAGTTAAACGCAGATTAAGCACGACCACTATAAACTAGGTGTGAACTAATTGATTAAAATAGTCAATCATAAGATAATCCGACTGATAGCCGGCTTATAGCAGATCCCTTTGCTTATAAAGGTCATTAGAAGGCTTAAGCTGTGCCGCCCATAAATTCAAAGGTTTAGTGCAAAATCCTTCCGCGCACTCTCAGAGATTAACTTATGCGGTGTCTCTATGTGCTGCGGGCACTGCGCATTAAAATTAACTTTTCACGTGAATTTCTCGAGCGAAAATAACCACCTCGTTTTATTCAAAGGTAATACTGTTATGCTTGCTTCCGGGATTCTTACTCACTATCTTGTATCCGCGTCAGCTTATAATATGTGATAATCTGATACGTAAGATAACATTGTATAGTTATATTCAAATCTAACCAGTAGTTTTTGCGTAACTGAATAATAAACATTCATTAATAATATTTTTGAGCCGTCATGCCTTTCATAGCCTTTAAAAATAAAGAAAAAACAAATGCGTGATATGTGTAATCATGCAATTCAATATTTAAATGCTACTCTTGTTGTTGTCATTGCATGGAAAGAAACGTATTATAATAAGTTGGAAGTATAATATGTATTAGTATGGGAGAAAAGAAAGAACGTAGAATGTAGTACTAATTTCTTCTTTTCCTGAGATCGTAAACATTGATCGAGAGAATGGACGAAAATATGAGGAATCATAATCATAATATAATCATAATCAGCCCCCCGTAAACTCTAACTTACGTCCGTGCCGAACACCTGGCCACGTGGGGGGCGGACACGTGTACTAATGAAACCTACGCGGCCAACAAGGCAAAGGTCAATCCAAGCCAAGGCGGAACAGCATATGCCGAAGGCTGCGTGACTGTGGGAGTGCACAGTACATAATATGCGAACTCTGGATACCGGGGGACCTCCAGTTTTAAGTACCCTTGCCACGGTACGCGGGGCAATGCCGTGGTCGACCTTCAAATCCCTTGCTGTTCGTGGGAACACCATGAAGAATCAAAGAAATTTAAAACGTACTACCCAGTGTCCAACTGATGTAGGAAACCAAAATACCGACCCGACACCCAGCCATCCACAGAATCAGACTAGTAATAATTCCCAAGTAAACTGTGTGTCAGAAGAAGCACTCGCCGAACCTGTAATAGATACCGAAGCTCTTCTCCTCATTCTTCAGATATAGTAGAACCATATAGCCCTAGTACGGCTTCTTACGCCCCATCACTTAGTTCTGTGGATGAAGATCTTAATGATCTTTTACACTCAAGTCCAACTCCAACCTCAGATGTTACGCAGGAGGCAAATGCCTTTTTACCTGCGTCCACTAAGGCTGGAAAACCCAGAGTGCGTATGCAATGGTCTTCTGAAGTAAATACATTTATCATGCGCACTTATTACATAGTAACAAAGCTTGAGACTGACATGACCTGTTATAGGAAAGGCCTGTATGAATGTTTTGTGAGACAATATCCGGGAGTTAAGGTAACAGAACAGCGAATTTCTGACCAAAGGAGGCACATTATTAATAAGAAATACCTCACAGATGAAGCACTTGTGCAGATTAGGGAAGAAGTTAAACAGCAATTAGAAGCAACACCCAACAGTAGTAACTTACCGTATCATAGTGAAACAGAATCAACTTCTTTCAGTCAAAATAATGAAACAGAAATAACTGACATAAATCCATCGCAACTTTTAACGTTTTCACATTTATCTTCCAATCACATCTCACCTACAAACGATAACTTTACACAAACATCAAACATATCCACTCAAACAGATCCTACTCATAGCTTACTCTTAGAAAATGATGTAGAAATTATAGAACAGGACGAATCTGATGACGATAATGTTAAAAAACTAAATGACCAATTACAAACAGCCTTATTAGAATATAGCGGTATGGATCCAACTCTTAGACCCAAACTTCCCAGATTAGCTTATAGTAAAAAACTTCATAAACTTGTCAATGTATTTAATAACGTAATACTGAACCGATTTGTTGCCGACGAAGCTTTACTCACAAGTATACACACACTAATATATTGCAGTGCATTTGTGATAACTTGTGAATTAGGATACAAAATAAATTTGCACACTTCACATTCCCAACCACAACCCAAAATTACTAATAAATCTAAACCAGCTTGGCAAATACGAATAGAGAAAGACATAACTAATTTAAGATCTGACATAGGTAGGCTTACGCAATGAGGAAATAGATCGAGAAAGTTAACAAGTCACGTAGAAAAAATATTTAGAAATAATAGAATACACACTACACATGAAAATAACAATAAAACACCAGAAGAGTTCCTTGACACATTAAAACAAAAATTAACACTTAAAGCCTGTCGATTAGCTAGGTACAAGAAATCGAATCGAAGAAAACAAGAAAACAAACTATTTGCTACAAATGAAAAAAAATTCTATAGACAACTAAAGCAAAACACAGATACACAACAGGAACACAATCAGAGAAACATGCCAAGGAAAGAAGCACTAGAAGAATTTTGGTCAAAGATTTGGGAAGAATCTGAAACACATAACGTTCCTCGTTATGTGTGCGCAGTGGATCAAAGACGAAGAAGCCAGATGGGAAATAACAGATGAAATGGCTTTCAACGAAATCTTAGAAGAAGATGTAACCGCAGCCACTTCAAAACTTCATAATTGGAAATCGCCCGGTATAGACAGCTTGCACAATTTTTGGTTCAAGAAATTCACTGTTTTGCACAAATCCATAGCCAAAAGCTTTACTCAAATTGTTCACGGAAGACATGCAATCCCTAGTTTTCTGGCACAAGGCATAACATATATGATTCCTAAAAGTAAAATGACGCAAGATCCATCTAAGTTCCGACCGATAACTTGTTTGCCTACAGTATATAAAATTTTAACGTCTATAATAAGCCGCAAAATTATCAAACACCTAGAAACTAACAACATAGTAGCAGAAGAACAAAAAGGATGCAGACAGAATCACATGGGGTGCAAGGAGCAATTAATAATTGATTCGACTATACATAAACAAGCCAATATTAAAAAACGTAATCTACATTGTACATTTGTTGACTACCAAAAAGCGTTTGACAGCATCCCTCACTCATGGTTACTAAAAGTATTACAGATATACAAAATTAATTCCGCTATAATTAACTTTTTAAAAGAAATAATCCCATTGTGGAGAACAAACCTTTATATTAGATCTAACGACAATAGCTTAGTTACTAGAGAAATTCATATTAAAAAAGGCATATATCAAGGAGATTCTTTAAGCCCCTTATGATTCTGCCTCGCGCTAAACCCTTTATCCCATCTGTTAAATAAAGAAGGTAAGGGTTATCGTCTTAAACCATCTGAACCGGAAACAACAATATCCCACCTCATCTACATGGATGATCTTAAGTTATATACAAATACTCAAAAGGACATGAAACACCAGTTAGATGTAACCAAACAGTTCAGCACAGATATAAAAATGCAGTTCGGATTGGATAAGTGCAAAACACTGAACATTAAAAAGGGTAGAGTAGTATCAGGCGACTATATACTACAAGAAGGGGAAACAATTTCATCAATGGAACCAGACGAATTGTATAAATACCTCGGTTACCAACAAGCCAAACCCTTAAAACTGAAAATATCAAACGAATACAAACATAGAGTTAACTTAATATGTAAAACTAAACTTTCCGCAAAACACTTAATTAAAGCTCTCAACACATATGCCATACCAATACTAACATATTCTTTTGGAATAGTAAAGTGGACAAAAACCGACATTATCAACTTAGAAATAAAAACACGAACAATTTTAACTAAGCACAGCCATCTACACCCTAAATCTGCAATTGAAAGAATGACCATAAAAAGAATAAATGGAGGAAGGGGCCTCATAAATATCCAGGCCTTATGGCTAAAACAAGTACATACTTTAAAAACCTTCTTTTATAATAAAGCTAGAACTAGTAATATACATAAATCAGTTGTCAATCATGATAATAAGTACACCCCATTAGATTTATCCCAAAATAACATTACAGACCAAAGTGGTGGTGATACAGAAACACAATTAGATCAAGAAAAATTAAGAATAGACAGATGGAAAGGTAAAGTACTTCACGGCCGACACCCACACGACCTAGAGCAAAGCCATATTGATTCAGAGGCCTTAAACAAGTGGCTCATGCTAGGATATCTCTTCCCAGAAACAGAAGGATTCGCAGTAGCCATCCAAGATCAGGTAGTTAACACGAAAAATTACAGAAAACACATAATTAAGGATCCCTCAGTAACAGACGACAGATGTAGAAAATGTAAAAAACAACCCGAAACTATTCAGCATATTACAGGCGCTTGCTCTAATCTTGCTCCATCGGACTACACTCATAGGCACAATCAAATTGCAAACATAGTACACCAAAAACTAGCTCTTAAATATAACCTTATATCGAACACACTCTTACCATATTACAAGTATTCCCCAAACCCAGTTCTAGAAAATAGCAACTACAAACTATACTATGATCGTGCAATCCTAACTGATAAATCTATACACTGCAATAGACCCGATATTGTACTTCATGATAAAATAAATAAAACTGCATATATAATAGACGTAGCTGTACCCAATAATCACAATATAAGTAAGACTATCACAGTAAAAATTAGTAAATATACAGAGCTGAAAGAAGAAATAATTAGAATATGGAAATTACACAATGCACATATAGTCCCCTTAGTTTTATCAACAACTGGTATAATTCCTAAAAACCTTCACAAAAGTATAAAAACCTTAGAGTTACCAAAACATACTTACATAAATATGCAAAAGGCTGCCCTCTTAAATACCTGCAGGATCGTCAGAAAGTTCATGCAGGCCGACGAAAATCAGTCACCGTAGGAACTTAAATTCTAACCAGACAGTTACTTGGCTTACGCCCGTAACTGCCGAGGATAAAACCAGCTATAAGCTGAGCACTACGAAACGTAGAAAACAAATCATAATCATAATCTTTATTTGCAATGAATACATCTACATACAATCCTAAAACTATACATTTAATGTATTCAACCTGCATGCAGGTGCACAAATGTTTGTCATTCAAAAGTCACTTATACAAATAATATAATTATAATCAATAATGGAATTAATATAATATGAAAAATAAAAATATTTAAAAGAAAAACAATCAGTGCCTGTTGTTTAGATAATCTTTTACGCTGTAGAAGCATTTGTCATTCAACCATTTCGTTAACTCCGCCTTGAATTTATTTTGTGTTAATGATTTTATATTATTTGGTAATTGATTGTATATCTGTATACACATATTGTATGCATTTTTTTTGTACATATATTTACAGCACATTGGTTGATGTAAATTATCACATATTACCTAGTACGGCATATTTAGAATTTCTGGAGCTAAAATAACAAGCTCGTTTTACTAAAAGGTAGAGTAATACTTAATATGTATGTATGTTATATGTTACCTAGCTTAAACAAGTTTCATATTTCTCTTTTATCCGAGTTTGTTCCCGGTCTTCAATAGTGGTGTTAATATATAATAAAATATAATAATAATAAAGACTTGGGCTTCGCAAAACTCATAGGACAATATTTTCCCCTCCGACAGCTTGTCTGACGCCAACTTTCTTTGGTCATGCTTTAGCATGAGATATAAATGCATTTGTGATGACGGAAAGATACCGTGTGTTTACGTATTTCAAGATGATCCATTATAAAAACCCGGTTTTGCTCACGTTTATTCAATTGGAATCGCCAACTAGTTTCGATCTGTTACGAAGACCGTTAGACGTAGCGACACGACGGTAGCACTTCCTTGAAAGCACTCTTGGACACTCAAGTAGTGCTGCAAAAGCTCATCTCTCGTAAGTAATAGAATAAACATAGAATACAAATTCACTTTCGATTTTACTAAACAAAATATTTTAGCATAATCGAAATTAAGATATTTAAGATATTATAAAGTTATTGATCTATTACTTTCACCATTAGGGTTCTGTTACGATAAAATTGAACTCCTGTAGGATTACTTCAACTTCCAGTTGTATGTTAATATCTCAGAAACGCGTGGAGGTATAAAGTTGAAGTTAAATTCTCAAATCAAAATCGTAATTATTTACAGTTAGGAAATACTCGTAATTAATCTTTGCATAGTGTACGTAATTTAATTAAAATTTGTTCATTTAACAAAAGTGTTCCTATAGTGGAAAACAAAACAAATTGCCGAGGCAAAATGGTGAAGTTAACAACTTTATTTTTATAGATTTCAGTAGTGGAGTCACAATTTATCTTCATACAGACGACAGTTTGACCCACTAAAGTTTATTTAAACTATGTTCAGTGCTTTATTGACTTTACTTGATTGCGTTCTCTCTTCGTCCAAACGAAAGTCTTTTTAACCATATATTTAGAAATAGATGTAGTTTTAACCAATCGCGAACTGTTTATTCAGCTGAGTACCAATAAATGTGGACCTGTAATAGCTTAGTTGTTATCATGCCCAGCTGTCACAGCGTAGGTCCTGGGTTCGGTCCCCGGTCAAGTAAAGATTTTATATATGTATGTGTTTAATATATGGTTGAGTTAGTGGTACACAACTTACTTTGGGGCTACCTCAATTGGTGTGATTTTGTCCCTATATATTTATTTATAAAATTAAATGTAAATATCATATTAAAGCATAGGAAAGCAAAATCTGAAACAAAAAAATGTAATTTAATATTTCCACATCAGTATATTGTACAACATGTAAGATTTAAAATATTCTTTTAATAGGTATTTAAGAATAAACATAGACATCAACCATTTTTATTATCATAAAATTAGGTACTCATTATAGAATCCTACCCTAGAGAAACAAAACAAATTACCTTCGCAAAGTGGAGAGGTTAACAATTTTCTTTATATTTTTACAGGATTGGCGCGAGGCAGCGGTTTCTAATTTCCGTTCGTCTGCCTGCTGTGAAGTCATTACCGGCACTATACTCTACACATTTCTCCGTTTATTTTAAGTTAATTTTAAACTGTGTTCTGCGTTATTGACTTTATTTGTTCAGGATTGTTCACTGTATTGGATTAGCTGCATCCTAATCCTAACTAATGTTATAAATGCGAAAGTGAGTTTGTTTGTTACGCTTTCACGTTGTAACTACTGAACCGATCATCATGAAGTTTTGTATACACGTTATCTAGGGAACGGAGACGGACATAGGATAAAAGTACTGTTTTACCCCGGTAAAAAGTACTGGTAGGTTATAAAATATACATTTGAAATCATTTTTAGTAGATAGAGTGAAACTTCTTGGTGCATCCCATCGTCAGGATTCTATCTCTATGGTTCCATTACGAAGGTTACTGACGGTGACGTTGGTGTCATCGCAGAATCTGCCGTGTGGTTTCCGGCAGAGTAGAATAGGACCACTCCAAGTCTTCCCATGGATGTCGTAAGAGGCGACTTAGGAAATATAAGCTAAATAAAGCTCCTAAACATCAATGAGATCTCTCCAACCCGTCTGGCCAGCGAGGAGAGAGTTGCTTATCAATACATATGTATAATAAAATATAAAAACTGTGTATAGGGACAAATCACACAGATTAAGCTAACCCCACGGTAAGTTGTGAAGTTAGTTAAGAAGAAGAAGGGATACTAACTCCACGATATCATATTTTATAATACATAGGTACATATATAGATAAACACGCAAGACCTAGGCTAAACTGAAAGAGATCATTTTCCATCTAGGCCTGACTGGGGATTGAACCCTCCTGGGTTCAATCCCCTGCAATTTAAAGGCACTTGCAGTACTACTGAGCCACAAGGGTCGTATTATAGTTAACTATTTAATTAGGGACATCATCATCATCGTCATTTCGTGTAAGTGACTCGGTCAATCGACCATGCACACCTTGGTTCTTCGGAACCGCCTCTCGGCCTCTGACGTGGTTCCTTTAACGACTACCAGATGGCAGCCGGGACCACCGGCTTAACGTGCCTTCCGAAGCACGGAATCATCCTTATTATCACGTGATTCAAACCTGCAATGTTCTAACCAAACTGGAAACAACTAAACAAAGTATTCTTCCCGTGGGAATCGAACCCACGACCCCCGGGTCTACAGGCAAACGCCTTAACCACTGAACCACGGAGGCAGTTAGGTACAAGCTTTTATTTAGTTTCAACTGACCCAATGTTTGTAAAATGATTGAGTTTGAGTTAAGTTTGTGTCAATGTTTTGAGTTAAATTTGATCCTCTTCCCGGTCACCGATTGAGCTGAACTTTTTGCATGTGTGTGTTAGTCGGATACGAGTAACAATACAATAATACCGTTGCGTTGGTCATAATGGAGTCTGAAGATGGCCATAGGGACTCTTAAACACAAGGTACACCAATCGTGTTTCGGCTTATTTGATTTGCCTTGGAAAGCACTTTACATTGTGGATTCGTTTACAATAAAAGCTTGTCACAAAAATGTTTATATTTTTGTACGATCCGCGAGCTACTTCCCGGAACCTATAAAATCTAATATCCGTTCGTATGTCCGCTAAAAATCTTTCACTGTGCTTTATTTTATGGATTTCTTCATTTACGTTCAACAGTTATGATTCTTTAGACGGGTGTCACAAAATTTACTTCCGATTTGAATTTAGTACAAAACACAGTTTTTTATTCACTATGTACATATTTTTTAATTGAATCATAAAGTAAGTAAGGCATACATATGTATGGAATTAAGCATCGGCAAATAATCTCTACGGCTTTGCTGGCACAACAAAGAGTAAGTATCTTTTATCAGGAACCATTTCCAATCTGATTACTGTTCTAAATTTTGTCATTGTAGTTTATTGCTTTTTGTCTGGATGAATGTGCTTTTTGTGCACATGTGGGTTTTTAAAACCCCAAATATGCCGTCTTTTAAGCTATTAACTACGCCAAAAGCCATGAACTACTTTAGATGAAATATAGTCTCATTTGTGCAAAATGCAGTTATAAATAATCCTATACTATGCAATTTATGGTTCCATAAAAAATATAAATGTTACGAAATGACAATGTAAAACCAAAATCCATGTTTCTACTTACCTACTTAATACAAATTTCGTAAATTTTGGGACATCTTATGCAATTAAATTTTTTTTTTACACAAGCATAATTATTGGTTTCAAATTTTATTATTAGTGTTTTAACATTAAACTTAATTTAATTTTGTAACAATGTAATTTGTAATTTAAATAATTTGCAGTAACCAAATGTGCTTGCTGTGTTCGGTCCAAGAAGGTAACGTGTATGTCCTAATTGTTAAGTGTATAAAAATGCGTGTCAACCTATTAGCGAACCTACTAATAATAATAAAAAGCAATCCTAGATTTACAAAACAGATTATGATGGGACGGGAGATCTAAAGGATTACCTCGGGACGAAAGCGCGTTCCAGGTTCCTGGCGCTGGTCTTCTCCACGCTCTATCACTGTATTTTAGGGGTTGAAGCACTAACACTTTCACCATCGGGATAGTGTCCACTATTAGTTATCATTTTCCCTATGTTAGGAATTTTTATATTCGCGAGCGCGCGCGCGGTGCTTTTGCGTTGGTCGAACCGAACGCCATCTTGAGGTATGGTGGGGTGAGTAGTCGAGAAAGAGAGGGAATGAGTGTGTAAGGGAGAGTCTGTGTGATAATTACAATATATATAAAAAATGAAATATTGTTAATTTGGCGTAGACAGATTATCTTTGCAAAACAATTTTAATTAAGTATGTTTTTTTAGGTTCCGGCGGGAGCGTCCAACTCAGACGTAGCCCAATCGCGGTCTAGTCTTATTGAATACCTTATCGAGATAAAGTCTAGCTTCTTACCTCATTTATCTTCATACCGAAGGCAGCTTAACCTAATGAATCTTTAAACTATTTTTGAAGAAGAATAAGTTAAAGAAGAATCTTATTTAACTTATTTTATTTACTCGGCGCTCCGCCCCGGCTTCGCATGGTTAGATATTGGTATTTTTTGTAAAGCCTATATTCATCGAGAACAATGAAGGATTCCAATGGTGAAATAATTTGTCAAATCGGTCCAGTCGTTTTGAGCCTATTTAATGCAAACAAACAATAAATTATTTTCTCTTTATAATATTACTGTATATAGTACTGTATATACAGAGGAAAAATACTACATTTTATACCTATACATATATTTGCAAGAGAAAACTTTTTATTCTCGAAGGAGTATACTTAAAATATATCATTAAGTACAAAATATTTTTCCCTTAGGTAAAATAAACTTAGAATTTACTGCTCAAGAACGAAATCCGTTTGATTGATGGCTAGACCCGAACTCATTGGCTCGAGCGTCTGGTTGACCGAAGTTAGATCATCAATGTATTACAATTTCGATTAGGGTTGCGCCACTTATACTTACTACAAAAACAAATAAGTTTATTACAAGGTAGAGCCTAGGTCACCTCACCAAGCAATTTCTTTTGGAACATTTATTGATTGTCATATCTGTAAATTAGTGATTAGTTACACTGACTCTCTATGAACCTCAGAATAATAACTAAAGCTATGAACAGTTAATTATCACTCGGAACACTGACCTCCATACTTGTATATATGGAGGTCAGTGACTCGGAAGGACCTCTTTAAGAAACACCATAACCATAGATTTAAAAAATGGCGTTTCTCTGCCCTTAACAGACAAAGAAACAAAAACAGCAAGATAAATTATTATTGCATTATGCACTTTATTATCTTTAACATAAAATGCTCTACGAAATCAACTGACATTTTTGAAAATATTTTTTCTTTTTTTCTTGACACGGCAAGCGGATCATCTAATGGTAAGTGCTCACATCACAACTGTAACACGCGGGATGTGACAATATCGTTGCCGGCCTTTCAAAAAAAAACATTGACTATAAGTTTATTGAAGGTTTTAATGTCATATCGTTTCGGGAATACCGCCACAGGAAGTCTGGTAAAGAACATTTTAATTTATTATAGTTTTTTTTTTTATAGTATTCATAACACTTTCATCATTAATTAGTAATAGTGGTGAGGTCCGTAGAGAAGTGGTTAACACCCCAGCTTGCGACACAAGGATTCCCGGGTTCAATCCCCGGTCAGGTCATGATGGAAAACTATTTTTTTTGACCTGGGTCTTGAATGTTTATCTCTATAAGTATCTATTATAAAATATAGTATCGTTGAGTTAGTATCTTACTACGCAAATTCATCTTTATATTTATTAATGTGAAAAAGTTTTCTGGAAATGCAGTTTCTTATTTCCATTATTTTGCTTCTTGTGAAGTTATTACCTGCGAACTAGGCACACTGAACATTTCCCCATTTATCTTAATACAGAAGGCAGTCTGAGCCGATGAAGTTTATTCAGCGCTTTATTGGTTCAGTTCTCAGGCGAATAAACAATTGTTTATTCACCTTGTGCAGCATCATATGATATTAAACTTTTAAAAGGCAAAAGTATCTTTAAAAGCTACTGAATAAGTGGTTGTAGTCGGGTATTGATAATTATGTAATATTTCTGTTCTATAAACGTATTACGTTCCTGAATTTAACGTTTAGAAATAATTTTTATGAGTAAAATGTACGATATAGTTGCGGAAACTGAGAATGATCTTATGTTAAGTTAGGACATAGCCTGCTTGTGACGAAGTGATAGTGTAGCCCAGTAGCCTAACAGCGCAGTACATGACCGAAAGATTCCGCGTTCCATCCCCGTGTTGGAACCCTTCGATAGTTATGCAAAGTCATTTTTACCAAGCACTACCTTTGGTGAAGAAAACACATCTTGGAGAAACCTGCACAGCTTGACTGACTGTTAAAAAATACTGTTTTTTCTTTTGTATTTATTGAGGTCCAAAAACTTAAATATTTTTCTTATGCCTACAGTTTAAGTTAGAACATAGGATACGAGGAATAAAACGACGATCTAAGGAAGAAAGTAACTCTGGATACGGATCGCGGTCCGCATCTTGTCTGCCGTAGAGCTTAGTCAAATTATTTTATTTAAAATCTAATCTGACTCTAACATTAGATAACTATTAGTACTCTTTGAAGACGCGTGATGATGCAATAAACGTGACCCTTTTTTTCGCATAATTTGTTTTGTCCTAATATCCTTTGGCAGACCGGTTTTGGCATAATTTTAATTAACAAATCTCCATAGGCATAGTAACTATAAGTCTAATAGTATTTGGCCTTACCATTTTTAAGAATAACACAAACAAATTAAGTTATTTTTAAAAATTGTTCAGGCTCATGTTTTTAGCCTACATTTTAAAAAATACGTTAGATAAGGTTAGAAAACGCTTCCAAAAAAGATGGTTACGTAAGAACTGCGACCCAACAGAAACTAGCTTCTACCAGAAAAGTAGGTTAGGTTAGGTTATAACTGCAACCCGTCAGAAACGACTTGCTACCAGAAAAGTAGGTTAGGTTGTGTTAGAACTGCGACCTCGTCAGAAACAATTTGCTACCAGAAAAGAACCTTAGATTGGGATAAAACTCCGACCCCGTCAGAACGACTTACTACCAGATGTAGGTTAGGTTAGTTTTGAACTGCGACCCCGCTGAAAAGGAATCTCCATTAGAAACGAGTAAAATGGTGTAATAATGTAAACATTATTACACCATTACCATTACCTGCTATAAATAGCAGGAATTAATTATGCGGCGTATAATCTGTGTGTTTATACATTTTATGCCTATAAATATTATGTTTGAGTACCAATCATTTTGTTTAAATACCACAACGTTACGCTTAAAAATCATTATACCAAAATAGTATGTAATGTAACATTATGGCTTATTTTTTTATGCTTATAGATAGGGACCCGTAATAAACACCAACATATAAAATAGAATTTTTCAAATTTTAGATAAAATAATACATACAACAAGCTTAACGGCAGGCAATATGCGGACTGGATGCGGATGGAGTACATCTATCGTGATCGTAGGGTCTCGTTGCTATCACGATGGATGTAAATACATTGAAACGTCAACGGAAGCAAATAATAAAAAGGAACTATTTATATACATAACTCACAAACATCCAAACCTTTCACATTTACAATATAGTACGATGAAAGTTCAACACGTCTACTTTTAGGATAAATGTCATAAAATCCCTAGGGCCAGCGCGTGGCCGGCACAAAGTATATCCTGGCGTCCCGCACATATGATTCCGTCCTCGGAGCCCACTGCGGTGATAAAACTATGCACATTCATAATTTATGGAGCGGGGACCTGCGATAACGATACTTTTGGTCTGCATGTGGAACTTTTACGCCTGGGATCCCTGAAGATAGCACGTTTTATTTTTAAAGTAGGTATGATCGTAATGGCCATTGTTTTATCATCAATCTTTTATAAAAGTTGGTTTATATTTATATAAAAAGATGAAAAGATTGCAAAACGATTTTTAAAATTACGGACTGGATGCGGATGGAGTACATCTATCGTGATCGTAGGGTCTCGTTGCTATCACGATGGATGTAAATACATTGAAACGTCAACGGAAGCAAATAATAAAAAGGAACTATTTATATACATAACTCACAAACATCCAAACCTTTCACATTTACAATATAGTACGATGAAAGTTCAACACGTCTACTTTTAGGATAAATGTCATAAAATCCCTAGGGCCAGCGCGTGGCCGGCACAAAGTATATCCTGGCGTCCCGCACATATGATTCCGTCCTCGGAGCCCACTGCGGTGATAAAACTATGCACATTCATAATTTATGGAGCGGGGACCTGCGATAACGATACTTTTGGTCTGCATGTGGAACTTTTACGCCTGGGATCCCTGAAGATAGCACGTTTTATTTTTAAAGTAGGTATGATCGTAATGGCCATTGTTTTATCATCAATCTTTTATAAAAGTTGGTTTATATTTATATAAAAAGATGAAAAGATTGCAAAACGATTTTTAAAATTACCAAGAGACCCTGGCAAGGTTCGAATCTAGTTGATTTACTACAATTTAAGGTCACGCTACCAACTTAAAATTATGGCAAATAAATTAATAACCTACGTTTTGATAACAATCGCCGAGTTTAAATTTCCAGGCCAGGTTAGGTTTTTAAATTTATAAAAACCGTTATTAATCGGTGTCATCGTTTTTTTTACCACTTTTCTTGTTTCTTAACTCGAGAGGTGAGGGAGGCAGGGACTTGAGAGCCAAATCTCTTTTAGTTTAGTAACCGGCATCTAGGGTATCGCAAGTGCCATAAACTTAACTTCTCTAGTAGTATTGCGTTAATAAAAAGTTATTCAGAGTTGTTACCTGCGAGCTTTGAAATTTAAATTCATGATATGAATAAGATATCAAGCAAACCTTTTGTTATAAAGATACCCTATACGACAACAACCACCCTATATTAATCTAGATACTATATTACCCCCTTTATAAGCAAGTTAAATCAAATTTAAATAAAATGCAAAAAAAAAGTCATAAATAATGTATGATGCAATATAACGTTAAATTTTTGAAAGATAAAGTGTTGATTTCGTTAAGTAAGCAAATAAATTACAGTCAAGATTGTATATCTAAGGTTCTAAACAAATACAAACAACAAAATTGGCTTAATAACTCTAGCTGCAAAAATATTTGAGTGTTTTTTGAGTTCTAGTTTGTTTTCATGAAATATGTAAATTAACTAGAAAATTTATAGAAATATCATACAAAAACACTGTTTTCAACCTTAACACTATTTATACAGTAATATGTAAACATTGATTATATCTTCATATTTTTAAACTAGCTGTTGCCCGCGACTTCGTCCGCGGCAATTTTTTGTATAGTATAGATGAATAATTTTTCAAAACATTTTTTATTGATGCTTCGCTCCTATTGGTCGCAGTGTGATGTTTTATAGCCCTAAGGCTTCCTCAGTAAATGGACTACCCAACACAAAAAAAATCCAATTTGAAGCAGTCGTTACTGAGATAAGCGCGTTCAAATAAACAAACTTTTCAGCTTTATAATATTAGTATAGAATAGATAGTAAGTAATCAAAAAAAATACAATAAATTATCTTTTGATATTAGAGAGTTAAAACGCTAAGCCTTTTTAAAAAAAAAAGCTTTAAAAATTACACATACAAAAAAAAACCCGTCCCGAATCATCCTCAGGTCCTTTTAAGTCTCCACCTACAGAAGCACGACCCTCTCTGTACTACTAGGGTCATACTGGGCCAGAGCAGCCAGAGAACTTGGCCTACACTCTCCACGCTGGCCAGACGGGTTGGAGAGGTCTCTTAGATGTTTATAACTTTTGTTTAGCTTGTATTTCCTAAGTCGCCTTCTACGGCATCCACGGGGAGACTTGGAGTGGTCCTATTCTACTCTGCCGGATACCACACGGCCGGCTAATACAAATCTATTGTAATTGTCTCATTGCAAGTGAATGTAATTCTTTATGGGAAAATAAAGTTTCTTAAACCAGAAGTAATGCTTTTGATGTTGTTCTAATACCGTGCATTAAAACCTCAGTAGTTATTAAGATAAAGTTTTATTAATACAGGCAAAATACACGTCAAGGACATCAAATTACTATGTATTAATATTGAACCATGTGGTAAGAATGGGCATAATATTGATATAGGTATAAGTAATGTGTCAAAAGAGAAGAATGACATGAGGCAGGCAAAGCAGAAATAGCATCTGTGATATATATACTTGATGGTTATGATATCTACTACAATAATTACAATTTCGAATAATTTAATTGTTCAATATTAATTTTCTTATCAACATTAAATGATCAACGAAAAGAGTCCCTTACACAAGTGTATATGGAACTCTTTTCATCCCATGTATCATATTAATCTGTTCCTACGTTCCCCGAAATTATCCAAAATCATATTAAAGTCTCATCATTTTTCAATCAGTTTTTGGTGTTGGATAACTCAATCTTTTTCGTTTTTTAGTAAGCACTCACAACAAGAACTTAAACATTGTGTCACCCCTACGAATAAGTAATAAGTGTCACCCTAGTCAATAAATTTTATGGTATTCCATAACTTTAACCATTGTTAAAGTTTTTAGTTGTAATTTCAACCCTAAGGATTAACCTTTTAACGATCTCCGAAAATGCCCCAAATCAATAGAACGACTATAAAGTGTCGTCAACTTTTAATCAGGGTCCGTAGTTGGATAACTGTGTTCATTAGTTTGCGGCTTATTTGTAAGTTAAAGCCAATCGAGTCAGCAGCCGTAATCAATACGAAATTCTGTGAAAGTTAATTATTTTGTTACGCTTTCGAAGTTCCGTCCGAAGCGACAAATCACAAATGAATCTCTCCCGTCTTTTTCAGACTCTCCAGAGAGGGAGAAAGAGGAGGAGAGAGGGCCATAAAGTGTCGCTAACTTTCAGTCAAAGTCTGTAGTTGGATAACTCAAGCGTCTCCATTAGTTTGCAGCTTATTTGCAAATAAATCAATCGACTTAACCGACGCAGTCAATACAAAATTCAGTGAAAGTGAATTATGCTGTTTGTCTAACGAAGATTCCCAAAGCGTCACAGCAGAAATCGTAGGTTCAGTTCAGCTGTCCGAACATTGACCTCCACCTGAGCATCTGGGAAAGCAATGCTGCAGAATGATATATTTTTATCCGACTTAAAAATATATGAGGTTCTCAATTCCCCGAAATCTTTTGTATTTTGTTATGTTTATCTCCCGATTATTCTACTAATCTGGTATTACCAATTGCTTTCATCATAATCGGTTCAGTAGCTTGGTTGAAGTTGATTTGTTTATCTGAAATATATTATATAAACTAACTGTCGGCCGCGGCTCCGCCCGCGTCAATGTTGATCCCTCGGGAACAGTACTTTTTCATAAATATACACTTATGTCCTTTTCCGTACCCGGGACAACGGGTATGCAGAATTTCATGATGGTCGGTATCAGTAGATAGGGCATGAGCGCGTAACAAACAAACAAACAAAGTCACTTTCACATTTATAATATTAAGGAAGGATACTAGTGATGACACGAAGGATCATCTGCTGGGCTGGGACAGAATGAAACGTACTTACAAGAAAATTATTTTTAAAAATATTTTGCGAGTATATCAATGAAATCTGTATTTTTAACAGTATAATGACAATGACTCGATTTTTTATTATTATTCATGAAAGGATTTAACATGCTACCAAGGAGTACTATACTACTCGGGCGGAATACTAGCGGCCGACATGTCTCCTAACCTTGATGACTACCTCTATAATTTTAACCCCATTTATTTATTTCTTTCAGATCTCTGAAAATGCCCAAAACCCTTATACTGATTATAAAGTGTAGCCAACTTAAATCAAGATAAGACAATGTTTGGCGAGCTCCATGGCGCAGTGGTTAACACGCCAGCCTGCGACACGAAAGTTATAGCCCGGTCAGGTCAAAATGGAAAATATTTTTTTCAGATTGGCCGGGGTTTTAGATGTATATCTATATATGTATATTGTTATAAAATTTAGTATCGTTGAGTTACATAGTATCCCATAACAAGTCTCGAACATACTTTGGGGCTAGCTCAATCTGTGTGATTTGTCCGTATACATTTACTATTTATTTATTATTTTTATTAGTTTCTCGCTCATTTGCACGTTAGAGCCAATTAAGTCAGCCGCTGTAATCACAGAATTCAGTGACAGTAAATTATGTTGTTTACTTCACGAAGTTATTTCCCAAGCGTCACGGCGAGCAGACATCGTAGGGTAATCTGCTGTTCAAATATTGACCGCCTCTGGGGTCCTAGAAGTTTGAGTTGATATCGGGAAAGCAAATCTAGGTGATTTGTCACCTAATCCAAATTATTGATGACGCTACATTTTTACATTAAAATTACTGTTTGTATAACAGTCTGTAAATCAACCATGTTTTCATTCAAGTAAGTAGGCGACGTATACTTTTGAAAAGAGTTCCTTTCGGCGTCTTCTTCTCTGCAGTGGTCGGTTCCGAAACGCTGGTAGTTTGTAGCTGTTAATCAATAATTAATAATTTGAATATAATTAAATATGTGTTACATAACCCGTCAATCGCGGAAACGCAGACACAATGGAGTTTTAATTGTTATGCGGCCAGATCTGGCCTCTTGGGGGCTGAAGGATTAAATGTGAATTGACGTGAAAAAGTGCCTGAAAAGGCCTATTTTCTGAATAAATCTTTAAATCTTGAATCATGGATATTCTTTTTAATGTGTTGATTCAGATCGTCAAACTGAACAACTTTTCCTATGGGACCAATCATTGGCACTCAGATTGCCGAACCGGCCGAACACGGTAGTGTGAATTTTTTTTTTATTGTCTTCGAGTAAACTAATATTTGGGTGCTATCTATTTTTTAAACCTTAATGACCAATAATGTAGCATCTAGGTCAATCTAATCAAAAGGCTTGATTAACTATGTCTCAAAATGGGGTGATATGTATACATAGTGGGTGTTTTGTAGTCTATTTTTATTTTTTGCCTATAAACTTTGAGTTGAAGTTTATAAAAAATCCATGTGAGTTTTAAACCATTTTACGAGTTTCAAACTTGATCCGCGTAAAATCGTTGTGCAAGACTACGATAGCTTAAAGATGAAAATATTTATGTAGGTTCAAAGGCCAGATATCGAATAATATTGACTTCTCTGAATAACGGTAGTGTTTTAATGAATTCAAACCAATTGGAAATTGGAGTGTAGCCTCGCTTCGAAAGACGCTAGAACTTTGAAGATTCTTGTGTTTTGTAATTATTCGGTAACTTTGATGATGGAAAACTGGGATTGCGAATAAATTACCGCAATATTTATTGAACATTAAAAGACTACACTTTTAAAGGTAATATTTTATTTATAACTAATGTCTCGTTCCGGTTTTGGGTACTCTTTTTAAAGAAATAGCTACTCATTTTTTGTCAGTATGTTATCACTGGTGAGTCGTAGCTACATTAAAAAGGTACTTATGAGCATGATTATTTTATTAAGAATTAATGTAATTTGCAAAAAATATACATACTCATAATCATTGACTAGACTGAGCTAGCCCCAAAGTAAGTTTGAGACTTGCGTTATGGGATACTAACTCAACAATACTATATTTTATAACAAATACATATATAGATAAACATCCAAGACCCAGGCCAATATAAAAAAAAATCATTTTCCATCTTGACCTGATCGACCCAGGGAACTCTGGTGTCGCAGCCTGGCATGATGACCACTAAGCCACAGAGTTATTCATTTTTAGAGTCGTCTCGGCACTACCAAGAAAGCAAAGATATTTGTTTTCTCGTAACCCAAAATCAATGATCATCCATTTGGGTTAAGAAGCCACTTATTAAGGTCAAGGGCAATGCAGGCGGCCGCACAACATCAAAGGGTTGGTCTCGACCTAAGCACTCTTGGCGGTAACGAACCGGCTCTGCGCGAAACGACCTGAGCTATGAGCAAAGGTGATTGTAAGGATAAAATAATTAACGAACTAGTTAATTATTTTATCCTTACTTCTTGCTAATATCATGTTATTTTATAAATACTTAAGTGAGTTTGTTTTTTTATTTATTGGTTAATTTGTTTGTTACGCTTTTGCGCTATAACTACTGAACGGATCATTACAAAATTTTGCATACACGTTGTCTGGGGTAAGTAGGATATTAGTCAATATTAATTTATATCAACGCAAAGTCAAGGACGAAAGTTAATGAAAATTGTTGATGCCAATTCATCAAAGTTTTCTATCAACTTTGATGAATTGGCATCAACATTTTTTTAATGAAAAGAATGTTTCACGGGGTAAAAAGATAAAATAAATTAAATAATTTAGTACTGTGTAAATTAAATCTGTTTCCGAAATCTTTGTATCAAAACTAGCTTTACATATTCCAATATATTATCTTGATTTGTTAATTCGTCAGAGACATATTCTGATTTATCTCAAAATCCATGCCATTATCATGTAGACAACATTTGATAGTTATGCCAGTCACTAGAATTGATAACAAAATATTAAGGAAATTAGAATTGGGAATTCTGTCTTGTGCATCTGTGAAACAACGTGCATTCGCGCTTAGTCCAGCGAACTATTGGAATGGAAGTACATTAGGTTTTATGGTTATAACCAGCAGGTGCGCACAGATGAAAACGCAAATTTGGATATGGCTTCCTATATGAACGTAAAAGTATGAAAAGCTACAAATGAAGTGGAACATATTGGACCTAGCTATATTATGATATCCTACATGTGTTTTGAAATAGTTGTACAATGAAGCGTCAAAAGTGGAGTCATAATACAAGTAGTATAGGAAATTACGTCTCGAGTTTTTACTCTTGACAATAAATGACTCGAATAAGATACAACCCGAATCATATTAGAGACCGGAAATATTTTTACGAAAATTGTTTTTACTAAAATGATTGATTGACTGTTTTGAGATACTGACCCTCGAATTCTAAAAAAAATCTTAACTAATCACGACTCAAATTCTCGTACTGTCTTTGTCTTGCTAGATAATTTTCAAGATAGTGACAGAACGAGATTTGAGATTGATTTTAGTTAAGGTACTCTTAAGATGGTTTTGAGTATGCGGGCGTAAGAAACTCAATTAAGTACTTGTTTAAATATTATCTAATAAAATTAATTTTATTTGAGCCAGTCCAGCAGTATTCCTCCTGCAATGGTACAACAGTGGCTCACATAAACGCAGTCTAGGCAACTAGCAAACATACATATTCATTTTAATTTGAACTGAAGTTAATGAATATTTTTTCAATGTTTAGGATAGACACAAGTTTTGCAAAGAAGTAACCTTAAATTTAGGGAGAAAATATTGACCTATTTCCTGAAATCTAGATTGATTGCTTTTCATATTTTATATATTAATTGAAATAGTACTAGATCCAGGAACGCAACTAAATAACAGGGGCCCAAATCTCGTTTCTACAGAGAATTATCAAAGTCGATAAAAATATAAAATATTAAATGTCGCATGAAAATATCACTGAAATATCATTAATGCTATTCTGCGGCTGAAGAGACATAATATTTTACATCTCTACCGCAAAACTTCTGTGTTGCTCGATTGTATTCATTCATAATCGAAAAAATATTCAAATAACTCTGAAGTATTACTGCTATGTTAACTCTATCTAATAATTGTGTGACCTTAGATATGAGATATTGTAGTAAATGGTAAAATATCTTTACAAAAATGTTAAAGGGTATAAAGCTTACGTTTAATAATAATATTTTTACGTCTTGTTTTTTATTTTTAATACAAATGAAAAGCAAGTTTTGTTATTTTTGATGGGATATGTGCTTGAAACAAAACGCATCAACGCGCGGTCTTTAAAGCGCGCACTTTGTGTTTTTGTCAGAACATCTCGAAAATTTAATAATTTCTAAAGTGTAGTATTTAATCCTATAACTATAAATCTCCTTTTTTCCAACTAAATATTCAAATGTGCATACAAAGTAAATGTAATTCTATAACTAAAAATCACCTTTTTGCAAAACAAAAAATTAAAATCTCACACCAAAAATACTGACTTGCACACCCCATATGCACACATCATCATCATCATCATCAGGTCTTTTTAGTCTCCACTGCAGGAGCATGACCCTCTCTGTACTGCCAGAGCTATACTTGACCAGAACAGACAGAGGATTTGGCCTACACTCTCCTCGCTGACCAGATGAGTTGGACAGGTCTCATTGATGTTTGCATGCAGCTTGTATTTCCTAAGTCGCCTCTTACGACATCCGTGGGAAGATGTGGAGTGGTCCTATTCTACTCTACCGGAAACCACACGGCTACGTTTTCCGATGTGGTTGCAGTTCTAACTTAACCTATTTTTCTGGTGGCAACTCGTTTCTGATGGCGATTCGTTTTCTGGTGGGGTCGCAGTTCTATCGTAACCTAATCTACTTTTCCGGCGGCAGCTCGTTTCTGATGGCAATTTGTTAATGGAGAGATATATTATTGTAAAGCATATTTAGAAACTTAGAAGTTCAGTTGGACGATTAGATAAATTAGTGTGCAAGTCAGTATTTTTGTTAGACAATAAGTATTTTTGATATAAAACTGATAAAAAAGGTCATCTAGTTTTGATTGACTACATATATTTTTTAGTTAAACATATTTAGATAATTGAGTAGTTTATTTGTAGCTTATTCAGTTTTCTGGTATGCAGTAAGATAGTTAGTGGAGCCACTTAGTTTGCATAAATTGTAATTAGATGTGCAGTTAAAAATATCCCATTTGTAAAATATTTCTTGTATATAACTATTAAAATTTTTGAGTGTTTTATTTTGCATTCACAATGCTATTTTGATCTGCTCTTATATTTTAACATAGTTAACCATATCCGCTTAAAATCTCACGCAAACTGACACATAAAGATACAAATATCAGATCAAAAATCGTCATAACAAAGGACAATATCTATGCCACAAATCCCTTTCAAAGTCGTGAATTGCAAAGACCTTAGATTGGTTTGCTATATAAGCGCATTAAACGGATAACACTGTTTGAAAACCAGTTCGCTAATTTCAGGTTGTTAAAGCTATTATAGTGCATGTGCACATTAATGCACAGAATTTAAATTTAAATTTTAAACGGAACAAATTATAACTGAATTCACAGTTTAATTAAGGTCAATATAATTGTTGTACAGAATAATTTTCATTGCAAATAAGTTGTGGGCGTATTTCACGATTGATTAATTATTGATAATGAATATTGCAGTGCCATTTGGTATCTTCATTCAATGGATATTTCTATAGTCTATTTTATTCATGTTATGTTCTTGTCTGTTTTGAATTGGACAGTACTGAGTTAAAAACACAAATACCTATTTATATTTAAATATCTATTACGACCGCTTTTGTTTTAAGCCTTATTGGTCAACAGAGCTAAAGAGCATAGAGTATACCATATCTCAGGAAGGTGGAATTTAGGCACTCGATTTTTAAAACAATGGAATGAGGTGGACCACCCTTCGTGACGTTAGCCCTCGTCACACATTCACGGATGAATTGTGATAAATAAGACGTTTTAATTTATTTATATCGTTCGTTCCACCCAATGTTTAATTATAATACACTGTTTTGCATTAAAATAATGTTATATTCCGTTTACACAGAAAAAGATGTGAATATTCAGGAATGATAGGTACTCATGATAAAAATCCGGTAACGAATCGTAGCGTATAAGTAAAAAAAATAACGGAACGTCTACATAGATTTTATAATTCTATAGGAATAGATGAGCCGGCGAACGCGAAAAAATATTTTTAAATTTAGGCTAAATTTCAAAAATATTATAATTTTAAAATATTTTGAATGAGTTTAGCATTTGATTTACAAAGTAATACTTATAAACGTAAAATCTGTCACTTCAAAAGCAAAGTTATCCCTTCACAAAAATCTTGCCGATGCTTTTCACTTATAAGTTCATCATCACTGCTGTCACTACTTCCAATACGAGTTTTTAAATCCATTTTTAGTGTATAATTAAATTTATTCACTTAATAAAATTAAGGCACCAAAAAGTTAAGTTCTAATATCTTCAATTTACTAAATTTGGAATTATAATTGCGTTCAATAAAACATGTAAATTGTTGTATGTTATTTAACACAAATATGTAAAATTGTAGCATGTCTGTTTTTCACCATGGTAAATAGACTTGTAGATTTGTAACTTGTAAAATACAATTACATTTAACAATTTGTAACTTTTATTAAACAAAGCCTTTACTCGTATCTTCTTACCCAAAAACATGTTAAAAAAATATGACACAACATTGCAAAAATGGAAAGTTAAAATTACAGTCAGTTTATGAACAAACACAATCCTGTCGCTACAAACCGTGCTCGTAAACCAGCTCTTATTTCGTATTTCCCGCGATACTTTGAAATTAATTCCCGCCATAATTCGCAACCTCGGTCGGTTGTTTATGCGCAAAGTTAGATGACCTCCATTCACCGGCATCACGTACATTCCAGAGACAGTGAAACAACGCAAATGAACTCCAATATACATTATTGCAGCTATACATTGTAGTATGAATGGCAATAGAAATGGAGGAAGTTGCCTTTTATTAGTTCGTTTGGTTAAGGTTTGAGCATCATTGTATTCAATTACACATAGGGTTGTCTTACGAATATATCAACACCTCTTTTCGCCCCTAGACTGTTAGTTAAGCGGGTGCCGCGCGAACGAAAAACGTCGCTACTGCGCAGATCATTAGGCTGCGCAGAACCATTAGGCGATTAGGAAAAAAGACGAAAAGTCTTAATATTTTCATATTTATATCAAAAAAAAAATAAGAAAGTGGCGACCTCCGAGATGTATATAAATATTTTCATGTGAGAATTATTGTTTTAGACGTAAAAATTACAAAGTTGCTTTTGCGCAAAATTAGATGACGCTTTACAGCGTCATCATGCATTCTTGCGGAGACTGTTCAAACAACGCAAATGAACACCAATATATATTATTATAGCCACGCTACATTGTTGTTCCTGACAGAGTTAACTTTGAAGTTGTCCTAAAGTTAAAGTTTTGCTTTAACGAGATATAGTTGGCATAAAAGCTAATGATATCTAATTGAAACAAAAACTTTATACAATAGTAAGCAGGCACATTGCATTCGTTTAGCTAAATCAGGTGCATTTATGTCTCTAAACAAATCTGACTATAGTCAAATAAGTATTTAGCACAGAGGAAAACATACCATGTTAAAGAATTAACAAGAATTAGCCAATTTTAAGTAGCGTAGAATTCGCAAGACCACCACTTCGAAATGTCTTCAAAAAAGTAGAACCTGCTTAACTCATCGGAAATTTGTATGCTTCTTTTTTGTGTGTGTTCCCTAATTTCTTCTTTAGAAATTATTTACTTACCTTACCTACTTTCCTTAACTAATAATTAAACTATTCAACCAATTTTGAAGATATTTAAATGGGACCTTAAATTTCTTTTTAAATTGGTTGAATAGTTTAATTAAATTGATGATGATAATTTAATTAACACAGCTTTTAATTAATATGCGTATAAGAAACGAATGAAACTATGCGAATAAACTCACCGAATATACATTATTGAAGCGCGACATTGTATTTCATTCGGCTTTGAATGCGGCCTTGTTAAAAGTTAATGTTTAACTGCAATAGACGTGGCTGGCTTTTATGAGTTAGCTTTTCAATTTAATTGTCGATTGTTATTTATTTATAGATAAAATAAAATATAATAGGTTTACGACTATGTATGGTATATTTTTTTAAGTGTTTTATTTTGCATTCACAATGCTATTTTGATATACTCTTAATAAATTAAGAAATACAATATGGTGAAAAAATACTTACTTGTATTCTCAGTATTCTGACCGCTTTAAACGACTAATCCTTTATCCCTGCTTAGTATGAGCATTTAACTTGGATTTATATTTTAGAATATATTTGCAACTAATGTTTGAATTATTCTGCTGGTGCCCCATAGAAAGCTTGGTGGAAACTAAGGATCACCAATATTCAGGAATTTATTGGATCTGGGAAGCGAATGAAGGTATTTTGATACTACTCACTCGTGTGAATAGGGGAAAGAAAAAAGCAGCTCGGGAGGCCAGGCGCGCATTCTCGATGCCATTCCTACAATATTTGTAATCGACATCAAATATAAAAAAAAATTAAGAAAAAAAAAACACGCTATTTCTAAAAATATAAAAAAAATATACTAAAATTAAGATAAATGTTAAAACCTTTTATAGACAATTATAAATACTTAAATAAATGCAAAAATAAGTACTTATCACTGGATCTACATATAACCTGTAAGAAAACATTAGATATTAATAAAAAATAATATACAGGGAGAAAGGTACTCATATGCATCCATTTACTTACCTATGCTTTGCTACAAAATATGGCCCTCCCGCAGAGCATGGTCCGCGGCCTATCAGCCAATATGAGAGTTTGCTGTCTCTCCAAGCCTGCAATACCCAAAGCCGAGGCCCGTCCCTCCTGGGGCTTTTTTGGTGATGTAGTCTATATAGGCTGAGGGTACTCTGCCCTCGCCTCAAATGCCCGGTGAAGTTCCGAAAGCTCACTTGGAGCTAGCTACATATAACAATAAAAAGCCTGGTCAGTCGCACTAAGGATATGCAACAGGATAATTGTGTGTACTATACATGATATCCAAATTTGAATAATACTCTATGTCCTCCGCGCACCGCGATTAACCAAAAACTCCTGTTGTTTTCATTGAAACTACCTTTTAACGATACACCAGGATTCTATCACCAACAAGGGCCAATTATTAATACAAAATTTTTAAATTTCAGTTCAATTGTTACCGGGAAGTGGATCTTATTAGATTGTAAAATTTTATTATAGCCAGGCACACATACATTGGGATAGGCGAAACTATAACATTATGTAAAAAGGTCACAAGTCCCCTTATTGAAAAACTTTTTGTTTCGTTTCCAGCCATAAAACTGGCGCCAAGTGTTTAGACTCAGTGGAAATGGTACTTTTCTCAGATAATAGTCCAACAGAAAATCCTAGAAAACAATTATCTCGTGCCCCCAGTTGCCTGACAAAGGCAACTGCAGTCGAGACAATCGTACTTTTCAGACGATCGACACAATGGTTTGGTAAACTGTTACTTCCAGTACTTATTTCTCCTTTAAGACTTCACTACTTAAATACCTGACTGCCTCCGTGGTCCAGTGGTTAAGGTTTGCCCGTAAACCCGGGGTCATGGGTTCGATTCCCACGGGAAGCATACTTTGATTCGTTGTTTTCAGTTTGGTTAGGACATTGCAGACTTGAATCACCTGATAATTCGATAATAAAGATGATTCCGTGCTTCGAAAGGCATATTAAGCCGTTGGTTTCGGCTGCCATCTGGTAGTCATTAAAGGAAGCACGTCAGAGATTAAGAGGCGGTTCAGAACTCTGACACCAAGGATGCATTGTCAATTGACCGTGTCACCTACACGAAATGATGATGACTACTTAAATACTTATTGTATATCTCTGCTTCTGTCCATACGGATTGTAGAAGACGACATTGGCACGGAGTGCACGGTGCTGGCAAGCAACCTCTTCTAGGTCAAATTCAACAATCGGTAATTTAGGTCCTGCATTATATAATATATATATATATATATATAATATATATATATATATATATATATATATATATATATATATATATATATATATATATATATATATATATATATATATATATATATATATATATATACTGTCACGTAAAGGAAATAAATGGTAAAGGAGGACTGTCACGTAAAGGAACGTATCGTAACTGAAAATATGATACATAACCAGATAAAAATTAATGAAAAGTAAGATATTCAATATAGCTATTTACATGAGAAACGAGAGCAAAAAAGTTTGAAACAACCTCAAAATCTCTCCTCTTTATAATATTAGTGTAGATATTTAAATATTTTTACACATAACTGCAATTAAGACCAATCATACTCGCAATCATACTTTGTGGAAGTTTTATGGCAACATAGGTAATGCCATAAGGGGATCGTCACATGACTAATAACACGAACACACATAAAAGGTGGCTTTTGCGTGAGATCGCTAGATGGCCATTTATTCTTTATTGCTCTGCCGTCGCTACACTCGCACTCCCAAATAACAAGATCTTACTACACTATTTGAAATGTTTATCTAATGTAATAGATTTCATATAATAATAGATAGACTCTTGCGTAACAATCATAAACTATTTCTACCGCGGTATCGGCTTAGCAGAGTTAGTGATTCGTTCATGGGGAACTGTATACGTTTCTATAACAAGTTATCAAAACCAATCCTAGATATGCCTAATAGAAAATTCAAAGGTTATGTAAAACAGTTACTTTGATAAAAGGCATAGTACTTAAGATTTCCTTAATGACAATAATATTGGGCTTGAGCTTGGCGCGGACACCTCGTTGTTTTGTATATATGACTATATGTTTGGTACATTCGGTACATAATATTTTTAAAGATGACATTTTATTTATAAAATTTCAATATTTTGACATATTTTTTTATATTAATATTTTATTTTCTTAAAAATCATTTTCGAAAATTCAAATTACAATGACTTTAATAAGGACAATGTATACTCAGTCCACATACCTAGTTTTTAAGATAAACTAAAATTGTAAGTTGACGTCAACTGGAGATAATGCGTTGTGCAGTTTGTTGCCGCTTCTTCTGCACTCCGCTTTGGAAGCGGCATTAAACTTAGCCATAAGTAAATTACTGACGTCAACAATTCTCAGTTGAAAATATATGACAAGTAATGGGTCCAAATGACCTATATTAAATAAACGTTTTTGATTTCATTTGATTTGAATGTAATGCATTTTGTTATATTGACACCACGGAGCAAGATTGACACTAACATTAGAGTGCTTATGATTTATTAATATATGACCGCATGTGTTATTTGAATATATAAGATGATGCGACTTGCAACTTATTATTATTTTGATTCCATTTTCCACTTATATATCCACCAACATCCTTAACGTGGCCTTCCCGTCATGTTGCCAATGCTCTGTTTACCCCGTCATGGATAAAGATGTGATAGTATGGTATGTAAATGAACCAAGAAACGAACTTTTAAGGCTTGGTCTTAACTTTTATTTTATTACTTAATTATGCAGCACCTAAAATGCATTATGTATTAATTCCGTACAAATAATTTGGGACGTCAGTAAATCAAGTTATTTGCGTTATTGTTTGTTTATCGCCTTCATTAGATTGAGTCAACATTTTCTTTTGGATCTTGAACTAAACGTATATTATACAAGTGTTTCTAATAATACTTGCACGTAGATACGTGAGAGTTGGGAGTATCTGAAATAACTTTGGCCCATATCTATATTGGATTTAACGGTTTACGGCTCTCAAAAGAAATACACAGAAATAAAATTGACAGCATAAATAGTGAGAGAGAGAAACCTTTTGAAATCGTTTGAAGGTCAACTTTAGAGGTGAAACTTCAAACAATTCAATTTGAAATGCTAAAGGAAAAACTTTTTTTCCCACCGGGAATTCGAGAAATCACATCTGAGGATTAAATAAGTTTTTTACTTTAGACTTTATTGCCTTCTGACTTTTGGTACCTTTTGAAGTAAGATATCATGAACTTAAACTTTAATAGCTTAATAAGTATGTAAGTCTTAGCATTTTAATATAGATGTTAGTCAATATTATTATTAATACTATTTCATACTGGTCTGAGAGATAGAAAAAACGTAGAAAAAGACGTGATACTATGTATTATTAATTCTATTTTGATTCCGCTTTCCATCTGCATGCACATGCTAAACGTAGCTCTTAGGCTAGTTGACAACCCCACAAGGGAAATAAGTTATATTTATTACTTACTAGCTTTCGCCGACGGCTCCGCCCGCGTCAATGTCGATCCCTCGGGAATAGTACTTTTCCCCAGGATAAAAGGTAGCCTATGTCCTTCTCCGTACTCCAGATAACTTGTGTGCGAAATTTCAAGATGATTGGTTCAGTAGTATGATTGGTACAAACAAACAAATAAACAAACTCACTTTCGCATTTTTAATATTAGTAAGGATAAGGAAGTAAGGATTTTTATTATACTTTTTTAAATAAGATACATATTTTTTAAAGTACATAATAAAAAATAAAATAAATATTTTATAGAAATCAAAAATACTACCCCGGACCATACCTGGCTCAAAGGTACCCATCACACTAGCCGCGTTTCCTCGTCGAATAGCAATGGATATCCTTTGGACCAGGTGCCATCTGGAGCCATGGTCAAACCCTCGGTCTCTCAAGCGGCGTCCTATTTCTTTTCCAAATTTCTTGGCCTCTGTACACCAAGTAGCAGCTGTTTCAACTGCACATAATTAGATGCTAGAATAGCATATTTAGTGATTTTTGTGCTGCCGGCATTGTACCCGAGCATCAGTTCCGGACGCACGCATTGTACTATTGAGATAGGACGCCGCGTAAATGCTCACGCAGGTTGCATCCCACAAAAAACTGCGTCCTCTCTGCCATGGTATTAAGGTGAGTGCATCGGGACGCTTTCCATCGGTCCGCGAATGACCCGGAGGCTCTAATTGGCACGGAGTGATTTATACTTGGTTTAATTTATATTATACAATTTAATAAATTAATTAAATTGGTTAAATCACAGGAATAAATTAAAGAATACGCTTTTAGGAAATCTTTATATTTTCACCTTACTTGTATTAAACTCCGACATAAGGTTTCGCTAAGCAAAATTTTACTTTTTGTATATACCTATTATTTTATTTAAAATATACTACTACATAGTATAAAACAAAGTCTCTTCCCGCTGTCCGTGTGTGCCTATGTATGCTAAGATCTTTAAAACTACGCAACAGGTTCTGATGCGGTTTTTTTAATAGATAGAGCGATTCAAGAGTACGGTTTTTAGGTATACGAGTAATTTATCACATCCGCGCGAGGACGGGGCGGTCGCTAGTAGTAATAAGAGGAAACTTCAACTGTTATACTATAACTAATATTTTAATTGTCAAAGTGTGAGTAAAATAAGTCTTATCTGAAATCAGATAACCGCTTATTCTATGCCGTCGATTAGGCAATTAAAATAAATATCTGGTAACTTATAACGTGTATTTTAGGAACTAATAAATGCAATAAGTGCTTCTAATTTGTGTCTTTAATTGGCGAGCTCCGTGGCGCAGTTGTTAACACTTCAGCCCGTCAGGTCAAGATGGAAAATGATCTTTTTCAGATTGGCCTGGGTCTTGGACGTTTATCTATATATGTATTTGTTATAAAATATAGTATCGTTGAGTTAGTATCCCATAATACAAGTCTCGAACTTACTTTGGGGCTAGCTCAATCTGTGTGATTTGTCCGTACATATTTATTTAATAACAGTTTAATATATCAAATTAAATATTTCTGAAAGAACTAGCATTTGTTTTTTTACATTTAATCATTTATTGTACAATATATATCGATTGCATTGAATTAAGTAATTTATACCAGTAAGTAATAAATAAGGGTCTACCGCAATGCAATTTCAATTCTTCTTTAATCCTATTTTTACAATATGTATTGCATCTTTGCATCACATATTGTGAAAATATGTTGCGGGATATTGAGTGCCCAGCATTAGTCCCATAGAAAAGTTGTTCATATCAACGGGCTGAATCACCCCTTCAAGGATCGGATAGGGTTTTCTTTTCATATTGGATATTGGTAGGACCAACGAGTTATTATTTTAACAAAAAAAAAAACAAAGAAAAAAGAAATATAGGTAATAGTGCTTTGACTCTATATTAACGCTCCATTGAAAAGAACTCTGTCAAAAAGCTTCATACCCACAATAACAGACGTTATCATGAAGATTTTATGTCAGTTGTAAGAACATTTGAAGATAAGGTATCTTGTGAAATGTGTCTGTCTGTGGCTGATACATTGTGTGCTCCGTACAAAGCATCAATAAACTTGGAGAGGGTCGGCGGATGCCTCCATGTTACAATACAATTACGTTATCTCACAGACTGACAGTTCAAATATTGTATACTTCACATTATCCTCCCCTAAATAGGTAGTTGTGTAAGTCAAGTTTCAAGATGTAGAAAACTTAGGATTCTGTACAGCTTATACAGCTTTATGTATATTTAGCTGTATATTTCATATTTGTTTATTTAGGAATAACAAACAGCTCATTTTAGCCATGTGGTTTCCGGCAGAGTAGGACCACTCCTAGTCTTCCCATGGAGGTCGTAAGAGGTGACTTAGGAAATACAAGCTAAATCAAGCTCATAAACATCAATGAGACCTCTCCAACCCGTCTGGCCAGCGAGGAGAGTGTAGCCCATAACATATTGAACGTTGGAACGGACCCTTAATAGGTGTTAAACCGACTCGCCTTTGGCTGTTTCTATCTTTTTTAACAATCATTATTATTTAATGAAATAAAAACGTTAAAAATAGCTCGCTATTAACCTAAAAAGGTACAACAACTTCAATCAAGTACGGCGAGCAATTCACAGGCAAGGGAGACCGTTAGCAGTAAATGTAGGTACATAATTGACTTACTATAGTGGTAGAAAGGTCAGGGGTTGCTTCGATTCAATTAGAACGCCGCTTACTCGCGGTCGGGTTATATTACTTTTATGTCATTAGGTACATTTGCAAAATTTCGTTGATCTTCGCTTACTTATACAGCAGTTTCTTAGGATATTGATTACTATTTATTCATCAGAATGCGCATTAAGCGTGTTACATGTGGAACCACCCTTACTTTTGCTGATATCTCACGTCGCGAGTATTACTCAACGTATCGTAACATCGCCTGATCGCGGACCACCTGCGGAGTCGCTGACGCAGCAACCCCGCCTCGATGCACCTGGGCCACCACGGATTCGTCACTTTCTGATCTCACATCGATCGATTGTCACGCTAATGTATTTATAAGAAACTTTGTAATTTTTATTCCCTAATTAAATAAGTTATAAAAATCTTATATTTTTTTGCGCCCTCTGGCTTCAACCCTCGTAATTAGCGTGCAAGAGTCGAGTTGTGCTGATTCTCGTATGACTCATATCTTGGTTCCGCGAGTCTTCAATATCTGTTTCACTAGGTTTTGATCTGGAATATAATTTCAGTCAATTATGGGATCCAAGATGGCGTTCCTCATATTTCTTAAAAATTCGACATCGATCTCGTTTTCGAGGTATTTTGAGGTAAAGATCAGAAATGATGTCAATTTTTGTATGATGTCCTCTATTTTGAATTCCTTGAGTTACATAGTTCCTGAGATTCAAAAGCTACCACAAATATTAAAATTCAGTCCATCCTCGGCAAAACAAGTTTATCCTAAAGTTTTAGGCCCAACTAGTTGGTAAGTAATATATATATTTTTGATTCAAATATCTACCTAACATATGAAATGTATTGAAAGAACTAGACTATGGAGCATACCAAACGTGTTATGAGGCACATAAGGACGTTATGAAACAATTGATGGCAAAAATCATGTCTAGGAATGGCCATTATCTCTATGCTAAAACGTTTCGAGGTCGGATTTATGCCGTCATACGAGTAAATAGCAGATATTATATCGACATCGCGATTCTGGGCATCAAATATGATGGTTATTGTTCAGAATTAATCTTCTCGCTGGATAAAAATATGCTAAGCAAAGTTGAAAATATTTTTAAAACAGTATGATATTATGTTTTATAGACAAGAATGTAATCACACTAACATAACGACATCGCTAACATAACGTGTTCCACAAAAATATGTAAATTGAAATTGTATACAACATGACATCAGAAAAAAAAGAAAAGATAAAAGTATTAAATATCATACAAAGCCCTTCAGGCAAGAAGGCGACCAATACTGTTGAAAAGAGTTTCTTTCGGCGTCTTCTTCTCTGCAGTGGTCGGTTCCGAAACGCTAGTAGTTTGTAGCTTTTGAACAATAATTAATAATTTGAATATAATATAGTAAGTATTATTTAAAATGTGAATTGACGTGAAATGGTGCCTGAAAAGGCCTATTTTCTGAATAAATCTTTGAATCTTTGAATGGATAGTGCCCTTTTTAATATTAATTATTTTAATGCTCTTCCATGCTAGTCTGGGAGAAAAGAAAAAACGTAGAATGTACCAGCTGCTTATCTTCCCGCGCAGATCGTAAAAGCCGTTCGAGGTAATTGGCGAAATTTGCGAGCGGGACTTGAACCAGCGACCTATAGATCTATGACGCTCTGCCATCAGAGCTACCGCATGATGCAATCTCGGCGCCGAAATTCTCCACCACATCCCATTACCCTTATACGTATTAAGGCTTACGTCACACAAAATAGCATTGTGAATGCAAAATAAAACACTTGCAAAAATATGACGTACCGAAAGCTCGAAAAAATATAAAACCTAGCACAATTCATATTGGTTTCATACATACTGGAAAATAATCTGTGCTGGATTGCGGCTCTGCCGCAACGCACTGTGTGCGTAAGGATTGCCATCGAAACGATTCCCACGTTCAGTTTACCTGTCCCGATTCCCTGATAGCAGCTGTAAGTGCAGATCAACGATTAATACTCGTACGCCAGCCTGCGACACGAGGATGCCTGGGTTCGATCCCCGGTCAGGTCAAGATGGAAAATGATCTTTGTTTAGATTGGCCTGGGTCTTGGATGTTTATCTATATATGTATTTGTTAACAAATATAGTATTGTTGAGTTAGTAGCCCATATCACAAGTCTCGAACTTACTTTGGGGCTAGCTCAGTCTGGCGGGATTTGAACCTGCGATCTTAAGAATATGTGACTTAAGGTCACAGGTTTAAATCCCGTCCGCTTAAATTTTTTTCACCATATTTTATCAAAATAGCATTTTGAATGCAAAATATAACAATTTAAAAAATTCTTTCCTTTTTCTGCATTAAAATAGTCCCGATGGGCAGCAACGTCAAAAACTCAAGAAACCAAATCAACTGCGCTCGCCAACCCGCCTGCCAAGCGTTGTGAGTATGGTTATATCCTCCCATGGCACAACGAATCCTTTAGAGAAGATGCCCAGAAGTGGACTTCGTACGGCTAATGATGATGATGAATGATCTTTCCAAGTAAGTATTTGGCATCGAAACATTCAATTCCATAAATAATGAATTGGTTAATAAATTGTGCTGAGTAGCTTTTGGAATGGACTAGGACCATGCTGTTCCTTCCTTTGGACGAGGCGACCAAATGATATAAGAAAAAGACGATTTAGTAAATTACGAGCAGAAACTATTCTTCTAATGAAAGGTGAGGAGATGGTGATAGGCAGGCGGTTGACCTATAAAAGTATATATCCTATACAACTTGATTTTGAACCCCTAGCTTTATTGAAATCTGGGAATCAGAATCCCTAATGGAACACGGAATTGCAAGAAAAAAAGGTGAAAAACGACAAAGAAAATTAGGTTTCCCATACAAAGTCGCCAATCAGCTGGACGAATTTCTATGAAAGGTTGAATTTATTTTTTCGTTTTTATCTTTTTTTCTTACAATTCTGTATTCTATTTGGGATTCTGATTCCCAGATTTCACTATAGCTAGGGAGTTCAAAATCACGCTGTATATAATAAAGTGAAAGTATGTATGAATGTGAAGATGTTTCCTATCCTTCACACAAAAATTACAGGATAAATTATTATGAAAATTTTTATCTAACTTATACATCAGATAAGTACATAGCCGTTTCTAACTGGAGTTACTAGTAGGTACTTAATATATTAATTAACTAACTTAGCATGTTGCTCTGGGGCATAATGAAGATGTAACCGAGAACACGCTGGGCTGATTAGGAAAGTTAGAAACGTCTAAATTTCACAACACGTGCCGAAAAGGCTATTAATATTATTGCGTTCGCTTCCGCTGATCACTAAGATCTCACCACAACATATCCACAGAACACAGCGTATCCTTTAATAACTGAAACAAGTGACGTCAACCTTTTGTCGCCGACTGTTTGCCTGTCACTGATATTTCCACTCAAAGAGCTACGAAGTAGGCAAATTCGCAGCATTGCCTCTGACAAGCCGCGTAATGAAAACTTGTGCTGAAATGTATGTTAAGTTGTTGTTGGAAGTTTTGATAAACTGACATGATTAACAATTTTAGTCGCAGTATAATGGCGTGTTTTATATACACAGTGTGTGATTTCCGTTAAATCAAACTTAGTATAAAATAAATTCGGAAGCAATTCGGAAGTAATAAAATACCAACGGCTGATAAAAATATCATGCAGTTTTACCGACACAACAGAATACAAATACTTGTAATAGTTGAACTAACGAAGCAAATAAAGCAGTCTAATTTTTTTACTTTGTTAGCTTCATCTATAGCAACTGTGAGTGTAACGATTTTTGTAAATATAATTGCTTTTAACTATAAAAAGCTGGCAGTTAGCCTACAAGAATATAAGTTATATTTGTGTGGTAGTAGTATTGGAGTAAAAAAAAATGTTGTCTTTGAGTTTGATAATGTTTTGTTGCGGTCCATTTTATTGTGGTGAGATTTTACCATTCACGATGCTATAAATACATTCTATTCATCCGGTCACCTCTATATACTCTCTATTTATTAAAATAACAATAAGTTGCAGTATATTAATGGGATTATATTTTTAACTTAATATTAAACATAATTAATAACAACATAAAAATAAAAAAATATAAATAACTTACAAATAAAAAACTTCTTCCAACGCACCACATCGAGGCAAAGTACCCAAAATGCTGGCAGCATTTCCCCGTTGCACAGCGAGTCCGATACGTTGTGCAAAAAAACTGCCAGCTCTTGGATCACCAGTTGCCTCGATGAGACGTGTTGTCAATTCCTTATAGAATTTTTTGGCTTCAGTGCCCCAGGGACCCAAAGTTTCTACAGCAAAAGGCAAGAATATGAAGCTGTCGGTCAATCCCGCGTATTTTCGCTTTTTGCTAGCTTCAGCAGCACAGGCAGCTGCTCCGCCTTGGCTGGAAGTAGCTGGTATGTGGGATGGAGCTAAAGTATCTACACAAGTGGCATCCCAAACTAGACATTTGCCTTGCCGCCACGGGATTAAAGAAAGACCATCTGGTCGCTTGCCATCGGTGCGGAAGATTCCATTTGGTTCCAAAACTGACGGAACATTGACAGTTGCTAAAGTTCTACGAATTATGTCGTTTAGTGAGGCATGACGTGGAATTCGGCCAGCACTTTTAATGCAAGCAAGACCATGATGACCCAAACCATCCACAGCTGTACCACAGTGACATAAATGTGGTTGATTTAATTTTACACCCAAACGGAGGCCAATGGCGAGTGTAAAAGTGCAATTATCTAGAAGGGAGCCAACATGTGCAGAAGGAAGTGCTTGTAACCAGTGTCCGGATTCCCTCTCAGATAACGCCAAAAGACGCGATCGATCTTCCGCGCTGTCACAAAATGCAATGGTTTCTTCTTGAATATCTTTACAAAGAGGATTATCCCATAGTCGCTGTGAACAGACATTTACTGGGAAATCATCCAAAACACTTGACCTCCAAACGTCTTTCGCTTCGCTCACGCCGCATATGTCAACGGAACCCATTGCTGAGTGTAGAAGTTTACCGCATAATGACAAAGAGGCGTGAACAGAAGAAAGAAACGCAGGAAGAGCCACTGCAGATACCTTGCGTACTCCGATGCCACCAAAACGAACTGGGAGAGAAGCAAATTTCCATGTTTCATTTGTAACTTGACAATTGAAAATTTTCTCTAGTGTCTCCCGAATTACTTCGTCCAGTTTTGTGAGTTGTTCTTGATGCTTCCACATGAGTGAGCATCGCAAGGCATAAGTAAATTTTGGCACAAAAAGACAACTCCTAAGTATGTAGAAAGCCATATGTGCATTTATTTGAAATAAGAGGTCGGATGATTGCTGAAATTTAGATACTTTTTCATCTATGTAATTTGGGATTGATTCTTCTAAAAGTGGCGTGCCTAAAATTTGAAGAGAGCTTTTGGTTAAAAGTTTAATTCCAGGGGTTATCTCCTGAAAAAGAGAGTGAATTTCAAAGCTGTTTAATCCTTGAACTTTATCACTTATAAAGAGTTCGCACTTATTAAAATTTAAATTTAATCCTACTTGTTTGAGGCGTTCAATCAGTCTTATTAGGTCTGATTTCACAGAATTTACACAACCTCCAATCGTAGCATCATCCAAAAACCATGCATTCAGGGGTGAATTTAGGCTAGATATGATTGAATTTATACCTAGACTAAAAATGGCAGGACCTAAAGGGTCTCCCTGCTGACAGCCAATTGAAGAACTAATAACACGGTCTCTATATACAACATCAGAAGGTGAGCAGTAGCATTGCCAGAGATACGGATATAGGCCTGGAATCTGATCTTTAACTTCCCTTAAAAAAACTCCCCTGTCTATTGAATTAAAAGCGTTGGATATGTCCAATTTCAAAATTACTTGGCACTCGTTTGAATTGAGAAATGTTCTCGTTGCGTGTACAATAGCTTCGCAACCCCCTCTAATACCAAAACCAAATTGTCTTGGTTGGAAATATGCGGTTAACGTGGGAGCCATTTTTTTACACGCTATCTTAGAGACGAGTCGTCTGAAAGTGCATCCCACTGCAATAGGTCGAATGCCCCCATCCTTTTTAACCAGGGCAACTAGGTTAGCACCATACAAAGTTTTCGTTATCTCTTTTGGCACCTTACCAGAGAGCATCAGGTTAATTAAAGAGACTAAGCTTTGGATGAGAGTCCTCCCAGAATCACCCGTAACCCCGCCCACCAAGTCCTTAAGATGCTGAGCTGATAGACCATCTAGTCCACTAGCCGAGCCACTCTTAAAACTGTTTAAAGAGTTAATTACATCATCTGCTGTGATTTGAAGAGCCGGGTCTGAAAGTAACGGAGGATCAGGTAATGTAATTGGAAAAGTTGACTGTTGAGGCTGAGGATGCTTTTGTTTTAAAGATGAAAAAGTTTCTTCCGTATCAGGAGCAAGAGCATCACTTGAGAAAATAAGCTGAGCGGCTCCCCTTACATCACCATCATTAACTTTGCTTTCGATTTTTTTGATTTTGTACTCCGTATTTTCGCCTCGGGGAGTTCTATTGCTGTTGTGGCCATATGAAATAACATCTGAGGACACGGTATGGAGGGTGCAGTTATTTTTAATGGTCTGAGTAAGTGAAACATCACTACCCTTTTCCTTAGGGGCATGTAAGACTTTAAAAGCAAAAAGTAGCAACTGCTCCCAACTTGCTTTGTCATTAATCAAAACTACTTTATCGATTGCTTTTTTTAGGGCAGTTGCAACAGTTATTCTTGCGCCCCTAGGGATTCTTTTAACAATAGGCATACATTTTTTGCACCTACCCAGCTTTTTCCACAGAGGAAGATCGGTATGGCTAGCAGCATCTTGGGTAGTAGCAGACTGAACAGGATAGGGAATATCCACGTTTTGCCTGCCATTACTATCAGTCAAAGACGAAACAGCAGCTCTGTGTTTTTTTGCAATATGAATATTGAGGCCTCTTCTTCCTCTGAAGAAGCGAGGCTGAACACATTCTTCACATCTCTGGAGGCTATCTAAGGAGAGGGATAAAGGGAGGGGAACTTGTGGATTAAGTGTGGGGTTTGGTAAAGACAACATAAATTAGCAGGTATATGAAGCCAAAAAACTAACTAATTAAAATTAAAATAAAAGTATAATTAAAATTAAAATTAAACAAGTGATAAAATAAAAACTATTTAGGTAGAATATTGAAAGAAGCCAAAAAAAAAACTGCTATCGCCAACCCGCCCGCGAAGCGTAGTGTATATCCATAGAAAGAAGAAGCCTGGGAGAGGCCTGTGTTGAGCAGCGGTTATCTCACGGCTGGGCAAACTGATTTTTTCCATTTTCATCTTCTATGCCAAGACCCAAATCGTATGGCAAAACCCATAAGAAGGAAATCCTTGCGGTAGGCCTGTGTCCAGCCAGTAACAGTCCAAGGACTTGTGGTTCCAGAACTAAAAGAGCTCACTTAAAGATACTTTCTTTCTTAAAATTTGATTCTTCAGTTTAATTCTTGGAGGAAAGTTAAGTTGCAGTCGTATTGAATACATTCAAATATTTATTCACTCGCGTGTGTGGAGTTTGTAAACATGCACTTTACTAATCAAACAGTGGCGTGTTACTCAGATCACGCTAATAACACCATATGTTTTTTCACAGGTTGAAGCTAACAGCCAGTGCTACTGTCGAGTGCATTTTTAGAATGGTTGTAATGTCAAATCTCCAGAACTTGCAAAGTTTGTAAAAAGTTGCGATTTGATTTGTGAATACTTTGATGGACATTGAACGGCTATAGTCGTATTAATAACATTTATTATATCTCGTTCAGTGTCCATAAGTGTGAATGACAGCCCATTGTTATTTTATATAACATATATATCAATATTTTTTAAATAAGTAAGGGAGATAGTGCCTACTTCCAATAACGATAAGTAAAATCAGAATCGTAACTTGTAAATTTTTAAAGTTTTGTAGCTTAATTTATGTATCAATCCAAATCATACATTTCAAGATCAATACTACATTAAGAATCCTTTTGATGCACACATATTATCAATACACTTCCTAGATAATGTCGTAAATCATCGTTCAGTCGATAGTCAGCAACGAATGCAAGAATAAAAAATAAAACGACGACACAAAATATTCGCAAATAAATTGTGTTGAAAATATTGTTCAAACATGTTTTAATTACACCCTTCAACGAGACATAGACGTACCTACATCTAGTCAGCAGGTAGTAATTAGAGCCTGTTTTAATGAAGCTATTCATGTCAGTACTATTATGTGGAGAACGTATTTAATTACGTCAAATAGGTACATTACATCCTGGGCACGAATATAGGTCACGCTTCCTGAGGGCATACCTCATCTGACAGGCACTTCCCACGCTGCTGCTTCCGTGCTAGACTGGGAAAAGGAAAGAAAATACGTAGCTCAAACACCAGCTGCTTCTCTTTCTGCGAGCACCTTTGAAGCCTGGCGAGTGAATGGCTCCAAATCTTAGGAATCATGTTATAAGGCAATGCTGCTAGCAACTAATAACTATTTTACGTTTCTCACTTACACCAACAAGTCAAACGTGGCTTTTGAGCCTTATGGCCTTAGTTTACCCTGTAAGGGATACATACGTGATATTATCTATGTGTACCTCTACGAGTCAGCAACTACACAAACTCCTTTATGTCACTTCTGATATCTATGAGGGCAACAATGCATTGGTAAACTTCATTAATTAATTTCGTGCGGTTGTTGGGTCATTAGGCATTATTTACTACATAAGTACATACATACGATCACGTCTTTACCCTTGCGGGGTAGACAGAGCCCAGGTCTTTAAGCATTACAACGGGTATATTATATGGACAGCTAGCATTTTATAAATCTGCTCTTTTAAAAACTGTCCATCGAGAAAAAGACACCCCTAGTCCACATGCAGTCAAGCACCATATGCAATGGCTCATAAAAACGCTAGTCGTAGTTTAATGTCGCAGCCTTACAAATGAAAATTCCACTTTTATTAGTATTTGAAACAATAAAAGTGTCTTATACCACTTTAATGTTTATGGTTTCACAATATTGGAAAAGAATATCTACATTAAGTACCTACGTGGATCAACGACAGAACAATACCTAATGTTTCGTATCGTGCTGAAACTATATGGGTTTAACCGAATAATGCAAGTCATTGAAATGGCTAAAATACGAATCATGTTAATACTATTGTTTGAATTATTTGGCTCGTTATTTGAGCCATCCAATCGGCTATGTGATTTTATCTCGCTGTTTCTATTATACCCACCGTTGACAATGGCCCACACAGGCTCAGTATTATTTTATTGCTGCCCACAAATCTTCATTTAGCGCCAATGCCCGAGGCTTTTTAGTGTTTCCGTACACACGAAAATGAAATGGTACCATTTATACTTGATTTACGATACCCGATAATTACTATAACTCCGATTGGATTTGGTACGTTCCTTTTATTAACAGAAAAGTTAGTATTAAACGCTCTTTAAATTTATTAATCAAGGTTTGTGCTCTAAAAGCAATTGTACTGCGGTTTTAGGCTCTAATAGTTGTTTTATAGAAATTAAAGAGGGTTCCGCTGTGGCCAAAGGGCTTTATAATAATGATGTTATTGAAACAGTTAACAGAATATTCGTAATTTTGTTAGGAAAAAATGTTATCGGTCAGCTAAAATAGCTTATGGGCACCAACTTATGGTCAGCAAAACTTCTATTCTGCCCTCAGTCGTTCCGGGTGGTCATAAAAAAATAATAATCTGAAGCTAACTTATTTTCTGCCCTCAGTCATTCCAGGTGGAAAGCCAAAGCTTATTCATATGTTTTCTCTGCTGCCCCAATTGTAAAATTTGCTGACCAAATAATTATTCAGCGGCCCAACTGATTACTTTTAATAATCCCCACTACAAAGTTATTTTTACTTAGCTTTCTTTAAACCACCGTCGAATAATTTACGATTTAATTCTACGATTTCTGTATCGCAGTGGTACCACAAGTGCCTTATAATTGTAGGGTCCTGGGTTCGATCCCCGGTCAGGTCAAGATGGAAATCTACTACTTTTTCAGATTGACGTAGGTCTTGGATGTTTATCTGTACAGGTGGTCCGTTGATAGACGGAATCCAAGATCTAATAAAAAAAAAAAACAAATGCCTTAACATAAAGGGTACCCGAATCACCTCATGTAAGTTCCGCGATTTTTTGTAGGAGCTAGAATATTTTTAGCTTTTATTTATTTATTTTTTCTAAAGTCCGTTTTAAATTTCATTTTTTATCTTTTATATTTTTTAGATTTTTTTTATAAAAATTAATTGTCATAATCTATACTTCTATACTAATATTATAAAGCTGAGAATTTTGTTTGTTTGAACGCGCTAATCTCAGGAACTAATGGTTCAAATTGGAAAAGGAAGGCCTTAGGCTATAAAACATCACGCTGCGACCAATAGGAGCGACGCATCAGTAAAAAATATTTTGAAAACTGGGGAAAATTATTCGTCTGTACTAAGAAAAAAACTAATTAATTAATCATAATAACAAAATTGCCGCGGAAGTAGTCGCGGGCAATAGCTAGTTATTCATAATTGTCTGGATACCATATGTTCCCAGCATTGGTCCCATAGGAAAAGTTGTTCATATCGACGGGCTAAATCACCCCTTTAAGGGTCCAGAACGATCAAAATTTCAGTATAAATATCGTTTACTCTGAGACAATTTACTTTGCGTGCTTCCGCCACCAGTTAGTTCATGAAAACTATTGCTGGCCAGCATCATCATCATCATCATCATCATCATCATCATCATCATCATCATCATCATCATCATCATCATCATCATCATTTCGAGTAGGTGTCACTGTCAATCGACCATGCACACCCTGGTGTCAGAGTTCTTCGGAACCACCTCTCGGCCTCTGACGTGGTTCCTTTAACGACTACCAGATGGCAGCCGGGACCACCGGCTTAACGTGCCTTCCGAAGCACGGAATCATCTTTATTATCAGACAAGCAGGTGATTCAAGCCTGCAATGTCCTAACCAAACTGGAAACAACTAAACAAAGTATGCTTCCGGTGGGAATCGAACCCACGACCCCCGGGTCAACAGGCAAACGCCTTAACCACTGGACCACGGAGGCTGTTGCTGGCCAGCACCCACCCACTATTGGTGGCGGAAGCTAGCAAAGTAAATTATCTCAGAGTAAATGTAGCTTTGACTTCCGCAAACTTACATCTGAATCTATTAACTATATAAATATCATTAATAATTTCGATGTTCCACATCTGACAGCTGTCCTTCTAAGGTTTATAATTTTTGAAGTGAAAACTTCTCTAGCCACATTGTGCACTTTTTGGGATGGGTAAATATTTTAAACTCGCTTCAGTATACGTAACTCGATCGAAAATTCGTAAGACGGACACGTGACCTGAAATTTCCATTAGCGGTGTTATGCACTTTTTGGGATGGGTAAAAAATTTTAAGCTCCCGTCAGGCAGGACACGTGGCCTGATCAAAAAATCGTAAGATGGATACGTGAACTAAGACCGCCGTTGCAAACCGTTGTTTTTTTTTAAACTAAAAGTTAATGTACCTACAATAAAATTATAATTCAACTCATTATGACGTTATTTTTCAATAATCGGTATGATATATATATTTTTCATTTGGTTATATTAGCTACGAACGAATATAGTCCTTCATTAAAACGGATTGGATATTCCCATAAAGTTTCGGTTTAATTGGTAATCCTTTATAAACACGTAAATTTCGTACTTAAATATAGAGCTTATATCCCTTCAAGTACTATGTACGGTTACTAAGTATACCTAATGACCACGATAAACCTCGGGCTGTGGATATACGATCTCTTTTACCCCTAGATGTACAACATGTACTTATCGCGATTCAAGTGTAGTCTCTTAGACAGAAATCCTTTTCAGCTGGAATCCGATAAAGTACGCTCTTCCCCTCATTGGTCTCGCACCCTATTGTCATTTGTTTTTCGTCTCGTACTACACATTAGCAGTCTAGCTGGTCTCTACCTTCAGAGTTTTGGAGTAATGTGGCCCACGGATCGAGAATCATTTATTGGGTTCCGTACCCATAATTAAAAAAACGTTAATTTAATTTAGTATTCTTTGAACACTTATTAATTGTCATATATAACTAAGCCTTCCGATGTTCGTACGACACATAATATGTCTCTAGTAACCTTGAAGGTTTCGAAGACATTCGGTCCATGGAATGAAAATTTTTTTCTAGTTATTTTTAGGTTTCCGTACCGAAAGAGTAAAAACCTATCACTAAACCTCCGATGTCCGTCCTTCCGTCTGTCATATGGCTGTATCTTTTAAATCGTTAAAGAGAAACACTTGATTTTTTTACATAATGATTATATTTTATTACCCCTTTAACAATACATACTAAAAAACAAATTAAAAACGTGTTTTGGCATACAGAAGATGTATTTCTGTACCTGCTATAACAATCAAATACTAAAAATCTGAATTAATTAATTACTGCAATATAACAAACGTGATTTTTTTGGTCCTTTTTGCTCGACATTGTTATTGGCAACAGGTAGACGTTGGAAATATTTACATAATATTTGGTTATATATTCACTTTTTTACTATATGACATATTATTTTAAGTAACTGATTTAAACTGTAGATTATCTAATAAGTACAATAGTAAATACTTAATTTATGAAATGGAGCATAATATTAAGGGCGAATGGGTGCTAGTTCTTCATTGTTTCGTCTTCGCCGCAGATAAAACGATATACGTATAAGGACGCAAACCAAGTTGTGGTAACCCTTTCTCTTAATAATAATAGATTGTTAACTTAACCCTCTGGAAACGACATCAACTCATCTCGGTGACTCAAATTGACGGATCGGAGATCGGATTTGATATTCCGGAACTTGCTGAAGGATATTTTAGTATCGGTTTGTGTTTTTACAATAACAATGTTTTTGTATTACATGTACCTATGATATTAGAATGAAACTTGTAATAAGGTTTAAGGTTTGCTTTTATTGCTAATATGGTAAGTAAGTTACTTATGATCATAGTGTTTCAAAAGTTACGTAAGAAGAAAACACATTTTTGGTTATTAGATTTATATGTACACATCTACATCTACACTATGCCGCTAGCAATATCACTATATAGAATCCATTTTTCACCTACTCGCCCATGAACACGCTAAATATGGCCTTTGGGTCTTATGATCATGGGCTCTGTCTACTCCGTAGGAGAAACATACGTCATAATATGTATGTATGTACATCTACACTTACTTTACATATGTATGCATGGTCGATTGACCTGGTGTCAGAGTTCTTCGGAACCGCCTCTCGGCCTCTGAAGTGGTTCATTTAATGACTACCAGATGGCAGCCGGGACCAACGGCTTAATGGCTTAACAGGCTTAACATAAATAAATAAATATATACGGACAAATCGCACAGATTGAGCTAGCCCCAAAGTAAGTTCGAAACTTGTGTTATGGGATTCTAACCCAACGATGCTATATTTTAAAACAAATACATATATAGATAAACACATCGAAGACCCAGGCCAATCTGAAAAAGATCATTTTCCATCTTGGCCTGACCGGGGATCGAACCCCTTGTGTCGTGTGTTAACCACTGCGCCACGGAGCTCGCTATCATTCGCTGTTATTTCATAAATCTTTAACTTTAAGATTCAATTAAAAATGTGAAACTAAACCAATAATGTCGTTTCAAAGATTCAAAGATTTATTCAGAAAATAGTCCTTTTCAGGCACTTTTTCACGTCAATTCACATTTGAAATAATACTTATTATATTATATTTAAATTATTAATTATTGTTCAAAAGCTACAAACTACTAGCGTTTCGGAACCGACCACTGCAGAGAAGAAGACGCCGAAAGAAACTCTTTTCAACAGTATTGGTCGCCTACTTGCCTGAAGGGCTTGGTATGATATTTAATATTTTTCTTTTTTCTTTTTTTTTCTGATGTCATGTTATATACAATTTTAATTTACATATTTTTGTGGAACACGTTATGTTAGCGATCGAGCGTGCAACAACAACAGATATGATAAAAGTCTCAAAGATAGATAGAAGTCTCAAAGAGGCCGAGCAGACCTGTCCCCCCTGGCAGCATCCATTCACGAGTTGACGCATGGATCAGCCATCGCTGAGCTCAACTATATTAGAGGGAACTCGACGACCCGACGTTTTCTAGTTAATTCAAATCATGCGTAAATTTTTAGACCATAGTATTCTAATCAATTCATTTTTAAATATTTAAAGTGATTGTACAAGTATAAACAGGATTATTGCTTAAACTCAGCAGTAATGTATAAAAGTTGGTAAAAGGTAGTCGGAGAGATTGCAAGGTAAATGCAAGCTTGTCAGTATCGAGTTACTAAATGAACTAGACTACTTCGTCTTAGATTTATTCTAATTTATTTACCTGATCATCCAGTTTGACTAAAACAATACCAAACTATGTTTCTTACTTATTTTATAAATATTAAATTTTCAAGATAATACTTAAAAATTCGTACTTCAGTTCATTTGTGTCTTAGCTCCTTGCACCTAAATTTATGAGCGGCCTTAGCACTTCGCACCTTCGTTTTACGCACTTAAATTATTTACATACATATTGTCACGTCTTTATCCTTTATGGGGTAGACAGAGCCTACGGTCATAAGACCGAAAGGCAACGTTTAGCGTGTTGGGCGTAAAGGTCGATAACGGAATCAAAATAGTGATGCATATAATTTTTTTAATAATTATTAATATTAATTTTTTAAATACATAGATTTTAACTGGCACAAAATAAGGCACGAGCTTTATTTTCTACCCGTACAAATCTAAGGCGAGTTATTAGTTGAAAAAGAGGTTATTACTTGTCACTTTGACCAGCTATATCTCCAAAGAAACGCTTCCAGTAATGTACAATGGTATAACCATACGCGTAAAATGTTAACAGCAAATCTTGAGCATTAAAATCAGCCATCTTCAATTAGTGATGTAACAGGCGGGTAAGTAAATTTTACAACACTTCACAAGAGCCTGACGCAAAATGTATAAATCGCAAAATGCGCTGTTGTTTCTATTACAAATTCACAGAAAAAGTGCCAGCCTGCGGATCCAGGATGACTGACTGGACCTATTTGACACAGACAAATAATGTTCTAGGCATTTATATTTAGCAAAGTATCGTATGGTAGTTAGTAAAATTGATATTATTATATAGATTACTGATTGTTGCTTAAAAACTAAAGTTACCCTGCGCGGGGGGATCAGACCGAACACTGTTACCCCGGCAATGGGACAAGCAAACATACATACAAACAAATTACGCTCTGCTACCAGAGAATGCTGATTAAACTATGTTACCCTGCGGGGGGGTCAGCCCGACAGAGGTTACCCCGTCCATGGGGACAAACAAACTTACATACAAACAAACTACGCAGCTCTGCTACCACCCTAATCAAGGTATAGGGACCTATCAACTTACTAATAACTTAACCTAAAATATATTAACTAAGGACTTACTGTTACTATCTTCTTCGAACGCCCTCGTTCGGCCGGATCCAGAAGCTTCCTTCGAGGTGGGAGACGCCTCGGACCTCTTCCACGGTCTCAAGGCAGGAGAGAAACACGTTGGTTCCCTATTCACCCCTCCCTGAGCTCATATATATATGTCGCCCCAAACTAATATGACGATAGTTGGCAGTCCACCAAAAAACATGTGATTTAAGAGTCAAATTTATGGGTTCCGACACAACCCCAACGCCGCGTCTATGCGGTTGTCAACCAATTGACAATTACACTGATTTTACACATATATATCGTACTTAGTCTATGGCACACTGCCTCACAAACAATAGGTCAACTCAAACAAAGGTATTTAATTAACTATAATCACTTAACACTTAGCCCGGAACTCCATGGCTAGTAACAAACCATAACCATCATGGCGTCACGCAATTGTTCCGACAAAACACCGCTTTACATATCTATAGTACTTAATCTATGGCCCTAGGCCTCACAAACAATAGATCATCCCAACAGGGGCATTTAACAAACGAATAATTACTGAATATTTCACCCGGGCCGCAAACATGGCGCGCAAATGTTCCGACAACTCGATATGCGCCTACCTCTCCACGAGATTTTCAACCGAACTGTCATAACAGGCCGCCGGTCCGAACGCCGCACGCGCCCGCCGCCGCGCGCCCCCGCACACCCCGCGCGCTCCATCGCGCATCTTCGCTCAACAATTTTATACAAACTATGGGTATACGCATATATCGGCGTTCGCACAATGACAAATACATTCTTTATGGAACACTGATGTTACTTATCAAAACCATTCATGAAGATAATATTCATATTTATAAAAATAAAATGTTTAGTACTAAAGAATTTTAATCTTTTGCGTAACTACTAAATAGCAGATTTTTTAAAACTGCTTATTTTATAGAAATGCTTGTTTTCCATATGAATCTTCAGTTCATGAAACATTTTGCGCATTGCACATTTTGCGCGTCAACGCGGCGTGTAAGGTACTTATTACTCCACTCAGCTACAACGGCGGCCGGATGATATTGCTAATTGCGTCCCCGGTGCCGGAAATCGTATAAAGTTTAACTAATACGGGAAAGCCGCTGACACGGAGTGTGTTACCGTAATTGCCTGCCGCACCCACTAACCCAGATGTGCGACAAAGGTACGCTGTTTTGGTTTTCCAACCAGTTATTTGCCACGATTTTTGATTCTTTTTGACTAGCAGCTACCCACGACTTCGAACAAATAAAACGGAAAATTGTAAATAGTAGTAGGTTATGAAGCAACTGAGGGCGTCCTTTTTAAGTAAAACTGGTCGTTTGATGTGATGGTGAACAACTTGAGATGACGCAAGTATATGCCGTTATAATAATTTTTCACACCTACCGGGCGTCCTGCGAAGTTAATTTTTTTTTCACAACAGAATGTGGAAGGTGTAGCTCTTCCGAAGGAATTGTTACAATATAGTTTTTATCGTCTTTTGTTCCATCGATCATTAGTACTTAAGTAAATGTAGGTACAATATAATTGATTCATCTATAATATTCCTACTAAAGATATTTTAACTCCAGTTGTGTACCTATAATATTAAATATCTAATATTAATTAATACCTATATATGGATAAATCACAAAAATTGAACTTATGCCTATACTTCACATTTTAGAAATATATTGTACGTTATTTGATTTAATTGATTATTTTGAATGGGGACAAATGTTTTAAGGTAGTCTACTATTAGACAAACAAAACATACAGAGAAAAGTAATACCTTCCGCATCCAGAGACTGAATTTATATAAAGTGTTGGATAAAAGTAAAAAAAAAATGAAAGTAAACTTTCTAGTCTTGTTTTAAGGTTTTAAAAAGGGATTGTTAAAAATAGGCATATTACTTGAAAAGCAATGGAGGGTGCATTTAAAAAGGCGCGATTCCATTCGTGATAAACGGTTCAGTGTGTTCATTCATTCCGAGCTTCACACTTTTCTTTTATGAAAGTGCTACGTAACAGCGATAAAAATCGCCATTTGCTAAATTGCTGAGATGCACTGGTTTCCTGTTAATCGCAATGTGCACATGCTTGTTTCTGCTTCTATCAAAATCTTAAATGTTTAGTCTAGTACCACCTAATAATTAATACATTTTCTGCATACAGCTTTAAAAAAACTAATTTAAAAAGTTTCCTACCAAGAAATAGCCCAATCAACGTATCTAATATTGATATCATAGATAAAAACAAAAAAAGCAAGCCTGGGTTACACTAAGGGATCCTGGTGAACTGCTGAGTTCACTGGGATCCCATGGGGGATCGGGCTGTGAGATCCTGGTGGAATTACTACAATGAGGAGGATTTGGTGGGAGTTTTGGAGATGTGCACGGTTTTCATCATCATTATCATCATCAGGTCTTTTTAGTCTCCACTGCAGGAGCATGACCCTCTCTGTACTACCGGAGCTAAACTTGGCCAGAGCAGACAGAGGATTTGGCCTACACTCTCCTCGCTTGCCAGACGAGTTGGAGAGGTCTCATTAATGTTCATGAGCTTTACTTGTATTTCCTAAGTCGCCTCTTACGACATATGGGAAGACTTGGACTGGTCCTATTCTACTCTGCCGGAAACCACACGGCTACGGTTTTGTCTTAGCATATTTTGCAAATTGATTCCAGTGGACTTAATAATGTTAAATATGTGTAGTTTAGTGTTATAAATATGCTCATGTTAACTACATACTTATTGAGCTAAATGGTTCCGCTAATACATAGATAGGCACTTAATGCTAAGCGGAGGTTAATAGCGCTCAATTTTGAGTACGGATTTCTAACGAGCCATACTAATCTAAATAATTAACCCATAACTGCCTTCAAATAGTCGTTTATAATTAAAACTGTACATATTTAGTCACTAGCTCCAACAATGTGATGATAAAATGTCAATCATTTGAATTTGAAACCAATATGGTGTTAAATTAACTTAGCGCAGATATCCTACCGGCTTTTCGTAATTTGCATTTTGAACTATGCGTCTGACATTTCAATTTTATCCGCCAACGATGTACATAAATACCCTTTTCGAAATAAAATAAATATTTTTAGCTACTCTTAAGTATACTATATTTTTTTGTATTGTTTAATAAATAGGTATACCTATAATTGAATTGGGGTTTTAGTAAATACGATAACATATCAGGCTTTTTAATACATACATAGTATCACGTCTTTTTCCCTTACGGGGTAGACTGAGCCTAGGTCTATAAGACCTGATGGCCACGTTTAGCATGTTGCTGGGCATTAGGTGGAAAACGGATTCAAAATAGTGATGGGTTGCTAGCCGCATCGCCTATTTACACGATTCCTCAGACTTTACCCATTCCCTCGATCGGCTTTTACGATTTGCACGGGAAGAGAAGCAGCTGGTACATTCTACATTTCTTTTTTCTCCTAGACGAACATAGAGAGGTTTTTTAAAGTGCTTAAAAATAGTAATAGAATAGGTGATTGAACCTAGATTGGACGCGTAATATCGTTACAATTTTAAAATCTGGTTTTGCAATTATGTTTAAATTCTGATAACAGCGTCAAGAAGAGACGTGTAGGGCTTCTTTTCTGCCGTATGGAGGTTTTGAGCGTATAAAAACTATAGCTATTAACAAAAATACAAAAAAATATCTTTTTTTCTTTCTTTGAGTGGTGTAGGTTCTCATCAAGCCTTTGTCTCTTATGGAGTAGACAGAACTTAATGCCCTAAGACTCAAGGACTCTTTGAAAATTATGTTTTCACTAGCTTTCGCCCGCGGCTCCGCCCGCGTCAATGTCGATCCCTCGGGAATAGTGCTTTTTCCCGGAATAAAAGGTAGCCTATGTCCTTCTCCGCACTCCAGAGAACTTGTATGCAAAATTTCATGATGATCGGTTCAGTAGTTATGGCGTGAAAGCGTAACAAACAAACAAACAAACTCACTTTCGCATTTATAATATTAGTTAGGATTAGGACTAGCTTTCGCCCGCGGCTCCGCCCGCGTCAATGTCGATTCCTCGGTAATAGTGCTTTTTTCCGGGATAAAAGGTAGCCTATGTCCTTCTCCGCACCCCAGAGAACTTGTATGCAAAATTTCATGATGATGATCGGTTCAGTAGTTATGGCGTGAAAGCGTAACAAACAAACTCACTTTCGCATTTATAATATTAGTAAGGATTACATTGTACAAGTTTGTCTTATCTCCAATCTCACAACCCAATGGATAAGGCAAAGAATATTAAGTGAAATTAATAACTGTGAGGGAACTTGTACTTGATTGATAATTTTTAAATTGTCCGTTGCAGTTATTTGCTGCTGACTGTAACTCAGAGAGATTCAATAAACATAAATTTTATTTTTTTAATCTCTTTGTGTAACTGTACAATGATGAAAAGCCAGTCATTCGCGTATGCATTGACAGTGGAATTTGAAAACAATATAGCGTCAAACTAATTTAATTTTCATTCTGCGCACTATGCATTATTTCAAAAAAATCTGCATCTTTTTATTCCAATTTTTCAGTTAGATACAATATAAACTCGTAATAAGTCTACATAACGTTTTGCTGTCATAATCAATATCCATTTACCCCTGAATCAAACTAATAAATTGATGCAGTACTTGCTTTCAGTACAAGGATATATAGTGATGAAGTTGCATACCAGAGATAATTTCAGCAGTGTTTAAACACGTTATCAGAAGATGTTGGTCAGAATACTGTCACTGGCGATCAGAATTTTTAAATTAAACAAAGCAGCTGGCTTACTATTTGTAGCTACGCTTATGTTAGTCGGTCCGCTGCTCGGCAAGAAGTTGCAGTTTGCGTTGGTTGCGTTACACAAGATAGCAAACGTTAAGCTATTTCAAATGCCGAATAGCCTCTCAATCATACGAAAATACGTAGATAATTACAAATCAGACCCAAAATAACTATAAAATAAATAATTTGTATATTTATATTTGGCAGCTATGATTAAAATCGTTGGCACATACATAGTTACCAGCCGCTGTAACTGTGCGATGACGAATTGCCAGTCATTTGCTTATGTATTGACGGTGCAATTCAAAACCAATATGGCGTTAAATTAACTAAGCGCAGATACCGGCTTTCCGTGATTAGCATTCTGAACTATGCATAATTTCAGATGAATCTATGCTCGTCATTCCAATTTTCTAAGTTATCTATATACTCGTAGTTATCTATACTAGCGACCCGCCCCGGTTTCGCACGGGTGCGATATAAACCTTCCTCTTAAATCATTCTATCTATTAAAAAAACCGCATCAAAATCCGCTACGTAGTTTTAAAGATCTAAGCATACATAGGGACAGACAGACAGCGAAAAGCGACTTTGTTTTATACTGTGTAATGATGATGTAGGTAGTGATACGTAGAACATGATTGCGTTTTGCTGACCAAATCAAACTCGTTATAAAGGTCTCAGTGGCGTAGTAGTTAACACACCAGCCAGTCATCGGGTTCGATTCTCAAATCTGCAAATACATGTTCTTTATTTTCACAGGTCCGCAGTCCTGGAAATACCCAAGGACGGTTGGCATCCCGCAGGCAGACAAGTGTAAAAAAAAAAGACATAATAGCGGACCGGAGTCTGACGCACCAGAGCTGAGGATGCACACGGACACGCTCAGATAATCATGTATTAATCTCATTCACTACTTGCTTTCAGTGTAGGAAAATGTATTAGAAAGGTTGAATACTCGTACCTTAACGTACCGTAAATTATTTTATCAAAAATATAAATTAGTATAATTATATGCATGAAATGAAATGAAATGAAATGAAATGAAATGAAATGAAATGAAATGAAATGAAATGAAATGAAATGAAATGAAATGAAATGTTTATTTGCAAGGGTCATCATACATATAAATTCCCGCCTTTTACAGTAGGCATGCAAAAATTATATTAGAAGGAAGTTAAATATTATTAGTCAATACAGATTTAATTAGCATACAAATTTCACTATCTACTAAATACAATTCATGTCAAATATTCGTGTATGTCATAATAGCATTTATCAATTAACCATCTATGCAATTTATGTTTAAATTGGTTAAAACTAAGCATCTTTAGGTCGACTGGCAGTTTATTATAAATTTTTATCGACATAAGGTAACAATTTTTATTAAATATAGTGCCCTTACAGATAGGGTGCAATAGTAGCGTAGGATCTCTTGGTCTTAGTCTCTGATTTACGACTTTGATATCGAAGAAATCTGAATGTGTCTTAACAAAACAACAGCACTGATATATGTATAAAGCATGCATGCTTTTTCTTCATGGTTACTTTAAGTAAATGTGTGTAAAATTAGATACAAGTATCTTAAATTAATCTTTAAGAAGGGGGCGGGGTGTCCTAATACAAGTATTTGTTACTTAAAAGGAGACCTTGAAGGGGTTTAAGTAAATGTAAACAAATATAGGTGATAATATCACTTCTTGCGGCTGATACGATGATGATGAACAACAAAGATACTGAATAAATATGTAAATAAACGTGTTTATGAGCTGTTGATCCCGGCTGCTGTCCCTAAATGGTAGTAGTAAAGCTACATCAAATACTTAGGTATATTTTAAGGTAAATTGTTACCACATCTTAATGTCCAGTGAATATTTAGCCAATTTTAATCCCATTATTTTTATTTCCTCACCGCATTACAGTCACAGAACTGTAACGCGATGGGAAAAGCCAGTTATTTGGAATCAATATAGCGTTAAACTTACTAAGCCAGATACTGGGTTTCCGTAATTGGCATTTTGAGCTATGCCGGTATCTACGCCGGAATCCGTCATTCATATCTTGAGCCTCATTAGCATATAGCGTATGTGATTGCATTTACTTGTAAAAATCAATGGAAATAATTAAATTAAATTTCAATGTCAACTTCTTTATTTATAAACAATTAAACGTTGTATTCGAATTTTACACACATATACATATCTAAATCTTATAACACACAATTCAATTAATTTTGTCTTAAATAAACATTGCAATTAATTTAAAAATAAAATTAATAAATATTACTAATCAAATGTCCAAATTTTAAAAAAGTCAATGTATTGTTAGTCAATATATATTTTATTAATATCATCAATACTATAGTAGCACTTATCCAGCAATAGTGTCCTTAAATGTCTTTTAAAAGTTGAAAGTTTTCTCTCGCAAGTCTCTCATTATGTACGCAAGTAAAATATATTGAAATCTTTATGTACATAACGGTAATTGTTAAAAAAAAAACATGATATTAGTCTATATAATAAAGACTGAATATACAAAAGACGAATAGAAGCTTCTTCAAAATTTTCAATTTTAAGGGCAATGAAATAAAGAAATAATTGCTTGAATATGGGAGAGTCAAGGAGGTGGAGTGATCTCTTGTGTAAAATTTTGATACCTGGACATCATCATCATCATCATCAGGTCTTTTTAGTCTCCACTGCAGGAGCATGACCCTCTCTGTACTACCGGAGCCATACTTGGCCAGAGCAGACAGAGGATTTGGCCTACACCCTCCTCGCTGGCCAGACGGGTTGGAGAGGTCTTATTGATATATGATGTTTATTAGCTTTGTTTAGCTTGCTTTTCCTCAGTCGCCTCTTACGACATCCACGGGAAGACTTGAAGTGGTCCTATTCTACTCTGCCGGAAACCACACGGCTAATACCTGGACATTTTGCGTTAAAATCTGCCAAAATCTTTTTCTTTTCAGTGCACGAGTCTGAAATGAATTATATCAGTTAGTCAGGGGAGTCATCTTCAACTGCTAGACCGGTGGTTGTTGGTGTGACATCGGGTTCGCGCCCAGAGCCTCCCGAGCTGCTACTTGATTTTCCCCTATTTATCTGAGTGAGTAGTATTCCAATACATTAATTTACTACCCAAACCCATTAAATTCCTATCCTTTCCCAGCTTAAAAATGCCGCCGATGGGCAGTAACGTCGGAAGCACAATAAGCCCAAGAAACTGCGCTCGCCATCCCGCCTGCCAAGCGTGGTGTATAGCAATTTCCCATAGAACAAAGAATTCTTGGGAGAGGCTTTTGTCCAGCAGTAGATTTCTTACCTCTGGAATGATGATGATAATAATTATACAATTAAGATATCACTTATTAATTACTCTAGCATGTAGATGTGCAAACATACTCATAGTTGCGTTTGCATTGTCATGATTCAAACCGAAACGCAACTATAAGAATATATGCTATTGCATTGTCATTATCCACTACTGATTTTGGTGATATAAAGCCTTCCGCATATGAGTACAAATGCTACATAAGTTGATGGGCGATGATGACGGTGAATTGTCTTTCAGGAGTGATACGTATATCACTCCTGAAAGACATTCTGTCTTTTTAGACAAAGACTTTTCTGCCTTTTTTTCGTCTATGTTAGTGGTGTCAGAAATTTATCAAAAAAGTTATCTGATGGTGCTTTCAAAAGATTGGAGAATCTCAATTTATTTCTTAGTAACCAAACAACGTTCGGGTTTCACCGTTGATTTATGATCCATCATCAATTTTCAAAACCAACAACTTCTATGTATACCAACATTAAAGTATAAAGCCTGTAATAAAAATTGCGGTCTATTTTGTTAAGTTTTGATTCGCATGAAGAGCGCGAACGTCACAACCCGCAAACTGTGGACTCATTGTTTGCGGCAAACAAACATTCGCCGCCCTCGTTTCCTTCCTCCACAAAGGAACCCCATTTGCGAAAGCAAATCATTCTTATTGTTTTTATTTTAACTAACTAAACCGAATAATACTATAAAGTTCAATGGGGCTGTCCACTAGAATTGTGTGAACCATTGCGATTGAAAACGGATCATGATTACCATAACCTAGATATCTCATTTATAACTTACATTTAATTTGAATGTTGAAGAAACATTTATCAAAAATGTCTTTGGTATATAATTATCACTAGGCTGTACTTAATTGAACACAAAACAATTATAAAATGTTGACTTATCTATCTATAAACTTTGATGTATAATTCGAATTTAACAAAACTATAATTTTTCCGAAGCTACTTAAAACTTTGATCGCACCTCTAGTTTTTGGCTCGATTTATATGCGTCCGCATCGCAGATTCAAACAACTGCGGTCTCGTCGCATTTCGATTTATATGAAGCGGCTCGGATACCTCCGCTCTCCACACGTTCTCTAGTATTTGAGGTGAAAAGACGTGACGATAAAAGGAAAAAAAATACACATTGCTGACCACTGTCAGCAGACCCACTGGTCTGAGCGTTATTATAGGCGCCACCTTCCACATTCGTCAAGTCCTGCAAGTGGCATAAAAATATCCCGTGCTTGGCAAGAAACGTTAAGCCGTTAGTCACGTCTATCATTATTGATGGCAGTTGTTAAACTTTAGAAAATTTGGCACCTGTGTTGGCCACTTACAAACGGAAAACAAACAATGAACAGTCAACACATAAAGTGAATTCCACTGTAACATTTCCTTTGTAGCAATGAATCACAGGCTTCGAATGGACATACCCAGTTAAACATTGGACGTAGCTACAGAAACAAACAGCATTTCGCTTCAAAGGTCTTTTGACTTAATTACGACAAAGGTACTAAACGTCATTTCATTGCTTTAAAAAAAAACATTTTCATTTCAATGGAAAGTAAAACATCAAAGAATCACGCATTTTGTCCAATAAAATAAGGACTATAAATTAATTATTGATGTCTCATTGAATGCAGGATTTCCTTATAAATTAAAAATCTAGTACTGATTCCTCATTTATCGGTTTACTTACACAAGTACAACAGCCACTTATTCTTTTTGGTACATGATATACAGGTTTAAAATACAAATATCGTGTACTGATCAGCCATTTGCATTGAAAATAGTTTACAAAGATACGAAACTAAAATATACATACATACTATCACATCTTTTTCCCTTAGAGAGGTAGACAGAGCCCAACCCTTAAGACCTAAAAGCCACGAAAATATTAATTTCATCATCATCATAACAGCCGTAAAAAGTCCACTGCTGGACAAAGGCGTCTGCCAATGATACTTCATTCCATGGGAGGATATTGCCATACTACCCACGTTTGGCAGGCGGGTTGGCGAGCGGGTTTCTTAAGCTTTTTGTGCTTCCGACGCTGCTGCCGATCGGAAACATTTTTGAGCTCGGGAAGGATAGAAATTTGTTGGTGCTGGGAAGGGAATGAAGATATGGGATACTACTTTACTTTTTGGCTAGCTCCATGGCGCAGCGGTCAACCCGCCAGCCTGCGACACGAGAGTCCCGGGTTCGATCCCCGGCCAGGTCAAGAGGGAAAATGATCTTTTTCAGATTGGCCTGGGTCTTGGATGTGTATCTACGAGTATATATGTATTTGTTATAAAATATTGTATCGTTGAGTTAGTATCCCATAACACAAGTCTCGAACTTACTTTGGGGCTGGCTCAATCTGTGTGATTTGTCCGTCCGTATATATTCGGATGAATGGGAAAAAACAGCTCGAGAGGCTGGGCGCGCGTATCCGATGCCGCGATGTCTTACCTGCAACCACCGGACAGGCAGTTGAAGATGGACACCATTGTATCACCATACTCACACATAGTACATACTTATGTATTTACAAAACATAACAAGTAGCTCAGTGAGCCACTTGACTTACTGAGCTACTTGTTATGTTTTGTAAATGCTAATGATTTCACAGTCAATAAATTTATTTGATATTTTTCTTTTTCTGAAATAATTGGTTGTTTGATAGAAATATCAATGTTCTCTTTCATGCTAGTCTGGGAAAAAAGAAAATAAAAACGTGGAATGTACCAACTGCTTTTCTTCCCGCGCAGAGCGAAGCCAATCGAGGTAACGGGCGAAAATCTGAAGAATCATGGAAATAAGCGATGCGGCTAGCAACCCATCACTAGTTTGATTCCATTTTCTTACTTCATGTCCACCAACATGCTCCACGTGGCTTTAGGTCTTAAAACCCGGGCTTTATATTTGCAACAACAATACATCAACATTTGAGTAATAATCCTTTTAACACAGTATGTTAATTTAAGGATTTGTTTCCCATAATAATTAATCACGCATAACGCATTTCCTCAAATTGCGTCGTTGTAGAGATGTTTACCTTCACAAAGGTAAGTACCGCGCAGCTAAATATTTTCATTCGGGGCATACCAGGGACCGTCAGGTTGAATAAGTAAGATCATTTCGCTTTGAACCGGGGAAGTCACGTAGACGTTTTGACGTTTTCTTAACTGGAGAGTTTACCGAGAAAATGGGCTCGAGATGAGATTTTATTCACAATATTTAGCGAAACACTCTGAATAGAACATTATGTCCCGACCCATACTTCTTTGAAGTCATTTAATGCCATCATTCCTTTTGTAGAAGTCAAATTGAAATGGGTGAAGGTTGGCTTAGAAAATTGATAACTATATTGGTGAGCACAACTACTGCAGCTACATATAATTATCTTAAAAATATTAGTTGTAGCCATGTGGTTTCCGGCAGAGTAGAATATGACCACTCCTAGTCTATCCATGGAGGTCGTAAGAGGCGACTTAGGAAATACAAGCTAAATGAAGCTCATAAACATCAATGAGACCTCTCCAACCCATCTGTCCAGCGAAGAGACTGTAGGCCAAATCTTCTGTCTGCTCTGGCCAAATATGGCTCCGGTAGTACAGAGAGGGCAATGCTCCTGCAGTGGATACTAAAAAGACCTGATGATGATAGGTTTAGTATATAATTACTTTGTAATTTTAAATTCTATAAATTCTTATTAGTGCTCATTTACATTATAACAATGTAAATTTAGTAGAGCGCCGTAAGGTTTTTCAATAACAAATTTTCCGTATCGTTCTTATATTAAATACCTACCCATTATGCGAGCCACCATACTCAAAATGCGAGCGACATGTTAGGCAATTTTATAAGCAACTAGCTTTCGCCCGCGGCTCCGCCCGCGTCAATGTCGATCCCTCGGGAATAATACTTTTTCCCGGGATAAAAAGTAGCCTATGTCCTTCTCCATACTCCAGAGAACTTGTATGCAAAATTTCATGATGATCGGTTCAGTACTTACAACGTAAAAGCGTCACAAACAAACAAACTCACTTTCGCATTTATAATATTAGTAAGGATTATTTACTCTAAATATATAAAATGAATCGATACCGAATTCTTAGGATAAGGTATCGATATATACGAAAGTGAGTTTGTTTGTTTGTGACGCTTTTACGTTGTAAGTACTGAACCGATCATCATGAAATTTTGCATACACGTTCTGGGTACGGAGAAGGACATAGGGTACATTTTATCCCGGGAAAACTGATCCCGAGGGATCGACATTGACGCGGGCGGAGCCGCGGGCGAAAGCTACTTGAATTATATATTTGAATTGCTAATACTCGTAATAATAAAGAAAAGGTCTGCTCATTTTGAGGAAGACGAAGTTTAGAATGTAATCCAGTAAATTCCGATCACAGGCTGTAATGAGCCGCAGCTGCGTTCGCTTATTGCATTTATGAAGATATATCCGGGTTACTACATTCAAAGCCCGCGGAACCCATCGGAGCCTGTTGCCTAACCCAATTACGATTCCGCCAGTACTGTCTCTAACTCCGTTTTGTTCCACGCGTTCCTTTATATTTCTGGCCGAAAATTCTGATAGAAACAAGTGGTTTTATCAACATTTAAAACCTGTTTGCCAATCTTTAAAGTTACTTATTTAAAACCAAAAATACACCACATGATTTTTTAGGGTTCCTTACGGGTGCAAATGGGCCTAAGCCTTCGCTGTCTGGTCGTTCGTCCGTCTGTCCTATATGGACCTTTTGGACCGTCATAAGAAGGCACTTGAAATTTTTACCGAACTTAAATATCTTCTGCCGCTGTAACTACAACTAATAAAAATGAAATCAAATTATTAATTAAAGAACGTTCCCATACAATATGTTAATAATCATCATTTCGAGTAGATGTCACGGTCAATCGACTATGTACACCCTGGTGTCAGAGTTCTTCGAAACCGCCTTTCGGCCTCTGACGTGCCTTCCGAAGCAAGGAATCATCTCTACTATCAGACAATTAGGTGATTCAAGCCTGCAATGTCCTAACCAAACTGGAAACAACTAAACAGAGTATGCTAATCAAAATGTTCATATAGGCAGTACCCACATAATTTCAAAACAACATGGTATTGAAAAATTACGTCTAGAGTTATACCTAGTTACTCTATTAATTTAATACTGGGTGGCGCAAAAGTACTGGCACTAAAGAAAATACTTTTATTTTTTTTATATGACATTTTCTGTCATTCTGTTTTTGAAAATTGTGTAGTGAACAAATGTAAAATACACTGAAAATAAACATGGACCGTTTTACTCCCCAAGAACGTGGAATAATTGTGTCAATGTTCTTACGGAATAATTCATCAGTGATAAGAACACAACGTGAATTTCGTCGACGATTTCACCACCGTCCGGCACCGATTGCCCGATCTGACCAGTCCAGACTTCTTTCTTTGGGGTTTTTTGAAATCTCGGGTGTATGTGAACAAGCCACAGACTCTCGCAGCTCTAAAAGAAAACATTCGTCAAGAAATAACGAACATATCGCAGGAAGTGTTACGGCAAGTTATGCAAAATGTCATAAATAGGGCTCAAATGTGTATCAACTCTGGAGGTCACCATTTAAAAGACATCATCTTTAAATCCTAATGGTACGAAATTTAATGGCACAAATATACATTTAAAAAAACCTAAATCTAGTTTTCTAATTTAGAAAAAATGTTATAGCTGAACCAAATAGGGTCTTTACTTTTGCGCCACCCAGTATATTTCCACTTACCCACCCATCACCGAGGTTTTAGGACTTTAGAGTCTGTATACACCGAAATGAATAAAGATGTGATCTTACTATTATTACATAGATTTAAATAAATGCGTATCAGTGGCGGGCGACTTCTTACTTCAATGCAAACACAATTTTCTTAAATCTATGTCTATGCTCTAATCTTATTTATTACTTATAGACAGGTCTTCCATGCTGATCTGGGAGAAAAGAAAAAACGTAGAATGTGCCAGCTGCTTCTCTTTCCGCGCAGACCGTAGAAGCCGGTCAAGGGAATGGGCTAAAATCTAAAGAATCATTACAATTGCAATGCGGCTAGCAACCCATCACTATTTTGATTCCGTTTTCCCCTTTTACGCCCTTTGTGAATGTGGCCTTTCGGTCTTATGACTTTAGGCTCTGTCTACCCCGTAAGGGACAAAGACGTGATAAGTATGTACTTATAGACAGACATTGTCAAATCTTAACGTTTCCTTCCAGCAACGATTATACTTCCAATTCTAAACCAAATAACTTCAATCATCAATCATATCATCAATACTAATAATAATTTTGTAAGGGTTGGTCATGGAGTAAGTTAATTTATTTTCAGAGATATCATTATCATGTTTATAAGCTCTAAAGATGATACTGAAGCTAAACTGAGGATTTGTATGTATATATGTTACTCTATAACTCATAAACCAATCACTGAATTTTATGAAACTTGGTAAATAAACATTAAGACGTACAGGACACAGAATAGATTACTTAAATTTTTTCTCCACTTATTATAACACCAGGTCCCCATACAAATGCAAGCGAATGGAATCGCGGGCACAGCTAGTGGATTTAATAAATTCGCGTCGCATACTTAATGCGTACCTTAAATTCATCACAGGGAAGAAGATCAATAAACAAATTTAATTTGGGATAAGGCGAGGGTCTTAATATTTGTTGACTTATGTAAATCGTCGGTAAAATACTCAATAAGCCGTGTTTAATACATTGTGAGGCTTTATCAACGCAAGTCAGGCGTAGGTTGCTTCTCTAAGAGACCCTTCTGATGGTACTTGGTAAAATGACACTAAGGATTAACCGAAATTCAATTGTGAACGTTTCGGGATGATTAGTATTTATTACTATAACGGAGGTCTACAGTAATGCAACGTCGGAAATTCTGAAATACATTTTGAGGTTTAGACTATGTAGTATATGTAACTGTGCGTTAAATTTTGATGTGGTGTCTGTAAGCCTGAAAGCACAAAATACCTATGTTAGTTGCAGCTAGTAAACGGCGTGGGGGGAAAAAAAGGCTTGTGTCAGTTTCTGATGAAAATTTACAAGTAGGTATATAGGAAGTGTAGAGTATATGCCCATGTGATTAAATGGTTGCAGATAAACAGTTTTTACGGCCTTTGTATTAAGACAGAAATTGTAATTTATATATCATCACAGAATAGAAAGATTTGCTGTTGTTCCTTATAAAACAAAGCAAAATATTGATAACTAGTTGTTGCCCGCGACTTCGTCCGCGGCAATTTCAGTTATTATTGACCGAGCGAGCGAAGCGTCTCAGTTTCGACAGGCCGAAAATTCTTTTGTCCGTCTGTCTGTCTGTCTGTCTGTCTGTTCTCGCCTACAGGTCGCATTTCTTAACCGATTCTCATGAAATTTTGTGAGCAGGTTTGGTAATATGAGCAGATTTTTTTGTCGAGCCAGATTTTCGAAATTTTTAAAAATGGCGGAAATATGATGGTTCTAAACTGAAAAAACTCATAGTACAGCTATTTGAAAAGAAAATAAAAAATGCCATTAGACTTTTTTGTTATTCTTATTACGACGCAATTTTTTTGTCTGAACAACTTTTTTATACGATAAAGTTGAACATGTTTATAGTCGGCAATTTGCCCAAAAGTTGTCTGAAATCGATTTTCTGTATATTCTTTTGAATTAGTGCATTCAGTATGATGTCGTAAATGCAAATCTATGGTATGACAAGTATGAAAATGGTGCGTAGTAACTATGACGACGTAACTGAAGGAAATCATCCTTTAGTCAATTAGCATAACAGTAACAGATATATTTTAGAGCACTGGAGGGCAAATGTGGATGTTGGTTGTAAGGGTTCGCGAGGTCTACTGTTCTCACAAAACCACTAGTGATTAATTAGTTTTTTCTTAGTATAGATGAATAATTTTCCCCCGGTTCCAAAACATTTCTTTATTGATGCTTCGCTTAAAGCCTTCCTCAATAAATAGACTATCCAACACAAAAATGATTTTCCAATTTGAACTAGTAGTTCCTGAGATTAGCGCGTTCAAACAAACAAACTCTTCAGCTTTATAATATTAGTATAGATTAGCTGTCAATCCATCAAGTAAATCCCTTCCATTAAAATGATGACAAGCTTTTTATTTTGGTGATTTGCAACGTTGAACTTACGATACGCTTTAAACGTTTTAATTTTAAATCTATAAAATATGACAACATATTATTTTAATAAATCACAAGAAAAGAAACATATTTTTATGTTTATTTACACTCTGAGTTTAGGGTTGGAACGCGCACGCGCGGCACATATTTTCATCATTACATTTAAAAACTTCACTTTTATTATAAAAATGCTGAAAAAGTGGAAACGGTTTGTGACCACTTTCATTAGACTACGACCGTTAGTGAGCTGGTTTGCGACCACTCATATAATATTTTAAAATATGCCAATAAAAAAAACATATGTGGTTGTCTGTAAAGTCGATTCACGAACGATAATTTTACGTGATAATGATGGAAGATAGATAGATGCGTCACAAACCGAACGTTTAGGCCGATTGTGCCTCCCTAACACTTATTCCGCGTATTCGTCTTTCAAAAACTATAATTGATTCAAAAATGTTTTAAATTGTATTTTTAATAAAGTATAATTATATAAATAGTACTTAATGTTGATTAAATAATATGGTAATCATTTGAAGTATTATTACTCACATTTATTTATGAGCATAATGATATTAAATTCCTTGCGAACCTTGCGGCGAAGTACAGATGGTATTTGGACTTTAACAAGGTGCTAAACTAGCAGCATAAAAAGGTTCTGCCACCAGATTCCAACAATAACGCCATAGGAAGTCAATATCCATTTCACCCAGACTAAGGGAGCCGATTGACGTATAATATTTTTATTCTAAATAATGCCAGAAATAAATAATAATACAGTCACTTTCCACGACTTTCCCGAAAATTTGCGGGGGTGTGAGACAAAGGAAAGGGTGCGTGGTTTTAGGGGTACTATTTGTGAAAGGGCGATTCGATAAAGACGTAGAAGTTTCCATATAAAAATCTGTCATTTAGAAAAGTCGTTGGTTTGAAAATAGCACACCTATTATAGATAAGGTAACTACAATATATTTTTGACGTATATAAACTAGTGGTTCTGCGAGAACAGTAGACCTCGGAGCCCTTACAACCAACATCCACATTTGCCCTCCAGTGCCCTAAAATATATCTGTTACTGATATGCTAATTGACTAAAGGATGATTTCCTTCAGTTACTATTTCCCAACCCCCGCTGCTCTTAATTAGGTACCAGAGGAAACGGAAATTTAAACCTACGTTCCCCTTACCAGAAGACCCGACCAGACCCTTTTTTAAGAGGAAACACTAAGCTCAAGAGAATTGTAAAATATATATTTATAATATCTATTGCTGTCGCGCCGCGTGCCCAAACAAACCCCGCAGAGTGCGATAGAGATAACTACAGCTCGGCCGAAAAATACTTATAAAAATTACACAAAATTAATGCTTCGTAGTCCTCTGATTTCTTCTCCAAAACTTAACCGATTTAATTTCTTTCTACATTTTTTTTTTAAAGAATTTAAAGAGTTTATTAGAAACCAAAATAACATAATATTCAAATAACAATCTGGATCGTAAACAACTGCGATAGGATAGAACTGTGTTGCAGTTGCATTAAAAATTAAAATAAGCTATGGCTGTGTTTCTGCGTTTCTTTCTCTTATATAATTGCCCAAATTTGTTTTCTTGATGTTTGAACACAACGGAAATTTGTACCAATTGTTCATGTTTTTGAAGGTTCATATTTCTTTAAATAATTCAATTATGAAAAAAATTAACATACGGATTTTTTAGCAAAAAATCATTACTCTATTGGTACTATCTGGCGAGGAATCAGGGGACTACTCTTGTATGGAATCACGGCCCTTGAGCTGAGCACCATGTTTAGTATGATTTTGTACACATTAACTACGAGTAAGTTGGAGTGATCCTCTTCAAGATCGGAAATATCGGAATAGTGAACTTGGCATGGGTGAATAGGAGGCAAAGTTTAAGTACCCGGTTTCATAGTTGTTACTCGTATGTTACCAATTGGTCAAAATTTTAATAGGACGCTAATTTTCAACTATTATGGCAGACAAACATGCGAACTTTACGTTAAGAAGTGGCCGGCATCTATAAGCCCCGGGTTCAAGTCACAGGATAGCATGTGAATCTTTTTTATTTGTTTTTTATTTTTATTTCAGGATTCTAAGTTTATTCAGTGTTTTCAATTATAAAAGTAATACGCAGTATCATGCTTAAAGCCAAAAAATATTTTTCATATTTTGATTTTTGTTCCTTAGGGAAAGTTGTTCAATTTCACTCCCTCTCCCACTTCAAGTACTTCAACTTCTATAATAAATATACAGAAAATCCATTTCAGACAACTTTTGGACAAATTGTTGACTATAAACACGTTCAAGTTTATCGTATAAAAAAGTTGTTCAGACAAAAAAGTTGCGTCTTAATGAGAATAAGAAAAAAGTCTAATGACATTTTAGATTTTTTTCCAAATAGCTGTGCTATGAGTTTTTTTAAGTTTCGGACCCCCATATATCCGCCATTCCTTAAAATTTTGAAAAACTGGCACGACAAAAAAATTCTATATAATTACCGAACCTGCTCACAAAATTTCATGAGAATCGGTTAAGAAATGCGACCTGTAGGCGAGAACAGACAGACAGACAGACAGACAGACAGACAGACGGACAAAAGAATTTTGGGCCAGTGGAAACTGAGACGCTTCGCTCGCTTCGCTCGCTCGGTCAATTAAAGATTGAAAACTTATAAATGAACTCGGTGAATTAAAATTTCATACAAATTGAATTAAAAATTAGACAGTTGTTAGCTACGTACAACAACTACCGAATATAAATTTTTGAATCACGTAAAGTAAGATAAATACAAAATCATAGTAGCTTTAATAATAATAATACCTAAAATAATAGCAATGTGTTTACGTTCGACAGCGCGCGGCGCTTGGCGGAACGATAGGAAGTTGCTTGGTATCTATTGCGCTCGGAAACCAAAGTAGGTAATATACCTATGAAATCTTTTTACCAGCGCTTGCTCTACTTATGGTGGTACTCAAATGGATTTTTTTTTTTCTAATTTCTTTCGTTAAGTAGGACTTTATAAATCTTTCTTCAGCTACCACACTCCGTGGTTACCACAGTCTTATGTGAGCTCGTTTTTAGACGTTACATAATAATGGTAAGAGACCCTTCGTGCGGGAGTCAGACTCGCACTTGGCCGGTTTTTTTAAATCTATGCTTATAATTATATTAACAACTAGCTTTCGCCCGCGGCTCCGCCCGCGTCAATGTCGATCCCTCGGGAATAGTACTTTTTCCCGGGATAAAAGGTAGCCTATGTCCTTCTCCGTACTCCAGAGAACTTGTATGCAAAATTTCATGATAATTGGTTCAGTTGTTACGGCGTGAAAGCGTAACAAACAAACAAACAAACTCACTTTCGCATTTATAATATTAGTAAGGATTAATAATAATTAAAAGAAAAAACCGGCCAAGTGCGAGTCGGACTCGCGCCCGAAGAGTTCCGTACCGTTATCTACAAAAACGGCAAAAAATAATGTCTGTTGTATGAGAGCCCCCCTTTAAAATTAATTATATTTTTATTTGATTAATTATTTTTAAAGTGAATATATTACTAAATATTCTGTGAATAGTTCAAGCGTTTACCTGTTGCCGTTATCAATATCGGAAAATCACGTTTGCTGTATGGCAGCCCCATAAAATATTTATTTAAAAAAATTGAATGTTTTTAAGTATTTGTTGTTACAGCGGCAACACAAATACATTATCTGTGAAAATTTCAATTGTCTAACTATCACGGTTCATGAGATACAGCCTGGTGACAGACGGACAAATAGACAGACGGCCGGCGGTGCGAAATTAATAGGGTCCCGTTTTTACCCTTCGGTACGGAACCCTAAAAAGAAACGCACTGTACTAAACATAGTTTGCATGTCATAAAAATAATTTTTAACAAAAAAAAAACCGACTTCAAACTGGAGACTAAAAAGTAAAATATAAATTTACTAAGCACAAAGTAATTCGTATTTTGTAATTTAGTTAATCAGAAATGATTCAATAAGTATTTTATACAATTTTGAAGTCGGTGCCAGTATTATCAACCTTTCTCATCACAACTCAAGCTAATAGGCATATTGAACCATAAATAAACGGTAACTGCTGTAAATCGTTGAGGGATTCCCTCGACTGTCTATCGTCTCCATTATCAGACCTGTAATGGTACTTATAACACATATGGGTGCAAAGTTCTCATCAACAGAAATTAATGAAGTCCAAACACAAGGTAGCTATTGTAAAATGTTGAGGAGTTCCTTTGACTGTCCTTCGTCATCATCATCAAACCTCTAATGACAGTCGCAACCCATCTATGTGTAAAGTTCTCATCAATACAAATTAATCAAACCCAAACACCAGGTGATTGCTGTAAATCGTTGAGGAGTTCCCTCGAATGCCTTTTCGCTCCATCATCAGATCGACCCTAGACCTTCATTAAATATTAGTGCTTTAACATACCTAAGGAAAAAAGTAACAAACGTACTAGACGCCAGTACAATTTTCTAAGGTTCTCCTAAGGATTCCATCATCAGGTCGTGGTTTCCTTATCATCGTACCACACTCGGAATATGTCCTCTCTAACAAAAAAAGATTTATCAAAGTCGGTTCATAAACGACGAAGTTATCCGCGAACAAACATAAAAAAATATATATATACGGTCGAATTGAGAAACCTCCTCCTTTTTTGAAGTCGGTTAAAAACAACACAATGAATAAAGTGTTTTGTTAAGACACTCGTCTCTGCCGTCTTAGTAATTATTATTACGTGAACTTAACCGAAAAGATTTGCCGAATCCAAAAATACCGTCTGTATTTTGTGCATAATATATATCGCAAAAAGGTTTATTTTTGTCTGACTTCCTGCAGCGTAGATTCCCAAACGAAGTCCCGCCGGCCTTTATATGACCAAAACCGCTCGCGCCGTGTGCGCTGTCGTCCATAAGGTTTGCAATAATAGGTCTAATGAAGTTTCAAATAGAGATTATAATGGCTCGACGGTGTTCCAAAACCCAATCATACGGTTTTTGGAATAGGGTATGCGCTTACATGCAATAACACTATTCTTATGGTTAACCTTTCATCAAGTTAACTCAATGATATGATAACCTTATTGATATGGTTATTCATTGGTAACACCTTCCATGCATTAACTCTATACTTTTGGTTAGCCTTTCATCAAGTTAACTTGGTGATATGCTTACCGTATTGATACGGTAACTGTTTTGATAGGGTTACAATAATGATATGCTAACCGTATCGATAGGGTTTTTAAAAACAATTCTATGAAAAACCCTATCAAAAACCCCGGTTACGGTAAGCGGTTCCGGTCCCTGGGTTTAGTACGCCTTTATACTAAAATACTTTCAAAGTTTAAATCGTTTATTTAATATAGGTCATTAAGAGACTTATTAATTGGCACTTGGCACATATTTTCAACTGAGAATTGTTGACGTCAGTAATTTACTTATGGCTAAGTTTAATGCCGCTCCAAAGCGGATTGCAGAAGAAGCGGCAACAAACTGCACAGCGCATTTTCTCCAATCGACTTCAACTTACAATTTTAGTTTATCTTAAAAACTATACCTAGTTTTTAAGTGTGGCTGAGTATTCATTAAATGTTTGATAAAATATATTGTTTATATTAAATGTTTGATAAAAATGTTTAACTAACTACCACCCCACTTGAGAATACTTTTATTTAGTTAGTGTACTGAATACCAATAAATCGATATAAAAAGTAGTACTTGCCTTTACTTATGCATTAATACTTTTATAGACTGGTCTCCTTGGCGCCGTGGTTTTGATATGTAATACTTTGTTTACTTTGGTTAGTGTAGTGAATACCAATAAATCGATTTAAAAGTAGTACTTGCCTTTTATTATGCATTAATAATTTTATAGCGCTAGTCTGCTACACAATATCTCATATTATATAAGTTTGGGCGAATATTTGTAGAGACTTTTATATTTTTTATTTGATTTCATCGAATTTATCCTATAAAATTTAATGAAAATTGTACAAAATTATATTTCCCTTTGGCAAGAACAGAAAGTAAAAACCAGGTCCAGATCAATTCTTTACTTATTATCTGCATAAGAGGAGAAGCAATTTTGATATTTTAACTACTTATGTTTTGTCCCCAAATAATCGTAGAAGCACTATCAGTTGACGCCTTAAATGAGTATATAGATTATACCAAAGTTACAAAAGCCTGATTTATCAAAGAATACCCACCATTCATTAATACAAATTAAACTACGAGTAACTTCAAGTCATAAAAGATAAAGAGATAAGCTCACTAATGAGATAACGATAATCAAAACGCTCTCATCTGATAATATAAAGTATTAATAATAATCTTATCTATTACGGTAATTAAGAACAAATTAAGTAAAACAAAATAATATTTATTTAGCTAAATTAAAAAAGCCCTTTTATCAAAAAAGAGAAATTATAAGTTTCTAATCTATGACTATATACAGCGAGATTTTGAACCTCTGAGCTTTAGTGAAATCCTGGAATCAGAATCCCTAATGAAATACACGCAAGAAAAAAAATTTAAAAACGCAAAAAGTATATTGACCTTCCATCGAAATTCGTCCAGCTGATCGGCGACTTTGTATGGGAAGCCTATTTTTTGGGGTTTTCAGCTTTTTTTCTTGCAATTCTGTATTTCGATTAGGAATTCTGATTTCAGGATTTCATCACGCGGTATGTTTTTTTCTGTCGGTGTCTTCGTACCCAACGACGTACCCTACAACGAGTTGACGGATTAGCAGAAAGCCTAACTTCTTGCTCTCAAGCGAACGGGAAATCATGGTAACAAAGCACTGACCGAAACATATTTATGAACGAAAAACGTCGCTGCTGCGCAAGCCATTAAGCTGCGCAAAACTATTAGGCGATTAAGAGAAAAAGATGAAAAGTCTTAATATTTTCATATTTTTTATTGTCATAAAAAAAATAAGAAAGAAGGGCGACCTCCGAGATGTAAATATAAACATTATTATTGTTTTAAACATTATATATCATTTTTTTAAGATCTTGTCAACCTAAATTAGGGTGTATTGTTACTCATAGGAGTCATAAGTGATATTCTTCTCTTCAAAGCTATGTATATTTGTAAGTTATATTACTCGTACCAAGCCGCCAAGTCATTTTTATTGCTCTATTTAAAGCAGTAGCAATTACTCGGTTCCTTCTGTGTTATAATTTTCAACACGTTTTAGCTCTGCATTTTATTAAATCATTTCCTTCATAGGAAAGAAAAGTTGTGTTCTCTTGATTGCTACACCCTAACGGGCGCGCCAGCTCATCCCCAGGGAAATTTAGTCTCTGTTTTGTAATCTGCAAAGAATTTAATCAAAACAATGGACTAGTTGAAATTAATTGTTTTGAGGTAACAAATGACACAGAACTAATTAATAGGCACAAAAGTTGGATCGATAATTAACTGAAACTCGACTTACGTTCATTTCTCTTTGGACCTTTAGTTTGAAGTTTATTTATGCATATACTTATGACCTCCACTTTTGTTGACTTATACTGGAAGTTATACTTACAGGGTGAAATTAAATTCATTAGCACACGTTTAAGGAGTTTACTCAGACAACGAATCTGAACAACGTTCATTCTTCTGTGTAATGTAAATTGTAATTTTTATTTCTTTGAATATGGATCTTTGTTATCCGAAATAAATGAATTTTATTTATTTATTATTATTTATTACGAGACCAACTCCGAAACTGTAAAAAGAAAAATCAGCTGTTCCATAGATTTTGGCCAAGTAGATATTTCACTTTTGTATGAAAGAGCAGATAATTTTTTCACGATGTCGAAGTTGGTCCCATAATGAAAGTTGTTCAGATTCGTGGTCTGAGTCACTGCTTAAACGTTTGCTAATGAATTTAATTTCATCTGTATAAACGAAAATGTATATGTTATCTCTTATATCTCTTTATCAAGCATTAAAAATCTTAACAAATTGTAAAGATTCTTAAATGTAGGTATGTAATAACTGAACATTGTAGTCGGGGTTTAGGTTATGTAATATCTTACTTCAACTCACAGATTTTAAATCTGCCTAAAAGCATCTGATATAATATACCTTTCAAAACACGGTGGAATTTAAATACTTTCATGCCATTAATTTGTCACCCATCCCAGTGGTGACAAAACTCGGAGCTGCTTTTCGTACATAATCACTATTCTTGCACTTTCGTGCATTGTGCACAGTGGATCATCGAGTTCCCTATATCTTCTAATGAAAATTGTCACAGACATATGCTACCATAACAGAGAATACATCAGGGATATGTATAATAATTACTTGCTTAATGAAATAGCATATTTAGTTAGGTACATAATAATACCCGATAGATTCTTCGACGTAGCAACTTTAATTACGGCGGGAATGAGCAAACGAGTTGCCGAAACTAGTTAGTGGTTGACTAACTATAGTTAAAGTTGTATGAAGTTATGATGAGCGGAGATGTTGTATTTCCCTGGGAGGCCTTACAAGGTTACATGCTGGACTTATTTTTGTATTACAAGATGTCTCACCCACACGGATTAATGGAAAGATTTTTAAACTAAATTTTGGTATTGTGAAAAAAAAACTATTTTTTTTGAAAAAAGTTATTTTAAATCTAGGATTTGATCGGGGAATTAAATATTTAGCCCTGCTATTATTAAAAACAACGTTTCCATCACGGGTTCCCACTGATATGTATCAGTGTGCCATGTACAAGATAAGCTAGTTATCACACACCCTTATCAGACATCAAAGTGTGGCCCTCGTCAAACATTGATTAACATGTTGCCGAAACTAGACAGAAGTTAATTCGACATCTAACTATAAAGTTGTCTGATATGAGGGTTACCAGATAGCAGCACTAAGTCGTAAAAGTACGATGAGCTGCTGCCATTGGATAATTTGACAACCAGCTAAAACTGACACATTGTTATCCAATTGCCCAACAGCTCACCAGACCCGAAGCCTCAGAGTTGCCACCACTAATTTCAGTACATCCTCATTCTAAAGATCATTTGCTGGACTGGAATAGGAACTCATCACTGTTTTAATTCCGTTTTCCATGTACACGCCCTCCAACGAGTGTGACATGCTAAATGTTGCCTAATTAGAAATCAAGTTTTGTAGACCTAGGTTCTGTCTACCCCGCAAGGGAAAACGACGTGATACTATGTATATATATATATATATATATATATATATATATATATGCATGCTGGCACTGCTGATGATTGTTTAAATACTGTCAGGTATTTTTAAATAACGTGCGAGTAATTTTTTTTTCATTTAGCCAACGTATGGGGTGTTGTTGAATAGGTCTTTAAATATATTGATGATAGAGCTTGTGAAAATCATTTTTCGATTACTTATCCGTTTCTCAAATATTAGGTTCTAGTGCCCCCCCCCCCCTCTATCTATTAAATGGTTGTACACGTAAAAAAAATTTACAGCAGTAGTTTATATAACGAGTTTACATATTAAGGAGTTATAGTCGACCAACTTATAAATGTTCTTGGAAGCGTAAAATTTCATAGAAATTGAATTGAAAATTTGTTGAGATAGGTTTTAGTTACGTAAAACAACTACTGAATATAAATTTACAAACCACGTTAATTTATGAAAATGTAAAATCACGAAAGTTTTAATAATAATAATAATACATAAATTAATAGCAATGTGTTTACGTTCGAACGCGCGCGGAGCTAGGCGGAACGATACTAGTCCTCTTGGTGCCTGCCTGCATCGGAGTAATATACCTGCAAAATGTTGTTACCAGCGCTTACGCGCTTACCTTACTTGAGGTGGAACTTGATGAAATAAATAATACTTTTTCTTATTTCCTTTGGGAAGTAGGATTTTTCAACTCTTTCTTCAGATACCGCCATTCTATGTTGGCTCGGTTTTAGATGTTTTAGTCGTTAAACCGTGACGCGTGAACTCAAAGCTGGCATTCGCAACTACGGAAACCTACATTGCGCATGGTCCGTTACGCACTTGGCCGGTTTTTTTACTTCATTAGTTGTTGAGCTATTAAAAAATAGTTTACATCATTTTAACAATATTTCGACTGAGATAAAATCAAAACCACGTACTTGAAGTCACATTAATAACATCAAAATCTTCCAACATATAAAAGAGCGGAATTGTTAAAAATGGTAAAAAGGCAACTTTGTGCAAATATGAATTTCTTCATCACTATCCAACACTCATTTCATTTCTATTCCTCACTAATCCTCCAGAGATTTTGGTTATTTTCTACGGAAAGAATTTTAGTGCTGAGTGAAATAATATCAAAATACTTCAAATATAATTATTAATTTTCTCAAAATATATAATATTTTAAAGTAATGAGACTTTACATAGGTAACGCTTGAAGTAAGTTTTTGAGAATAATTTTTTTTATTTATTTCAGTATAATGTTTAGTTATCTGTGAGTATTTTTTTATAAACAGGTCGTACGTAATGGGACTTGATACGCGTTAATGAATCTATGTCCTAATTTAATGTATCCCCTTAATTAAGTGGTGTCTGTAACTTTCCATAGGTACACAATCTCGCAGACACATTTAACTCTCACAGTTACATTTGGGGGTGTTATAAACACACACAAATGTAACGCACTTACATTCGTGTTGTTACCAACCTACGAAACAAAGCTCGCTCCGGAACACTTACATCTTCAAAGTAGGTATAAAGTGGTGTACAGTCCCGACAATATACGCATCTACATCACAGGTGCGCCGTCGAGTTGTTGCGCGACATTAGACAGGAATTGTTGCTGAGTGTACCAGCACAATACAACTGAATGTTATTGTTAGTGCCACATAGGGTAACCAGGCCACAACACCTTAGTAACCTTTTAAATAAAATATGACGCGAGGGAATTTGTACTGCAAAAGTGACGCTGCCATTCAGTCGACTCAATCTAACACGAAGTTGGTTTAAAGCCCTTTCAACTTGTTTCATTAATAGTATAATTGTTTTTCTTTGTGCTAGCTTCAAAAACATGACAGTTTTATTTGCTGCAATATAGTTTCTTTCAACGAGCCATTTGATGTGGATTTTATTAATGCAATTTTTTTTTTCTTTTTATATATGTTTCATAATTCACCTATTTCGACTTAAGTATCTATATAGTTATTTCACTTATATACGTACGACTTTATCTTTATAAGGTGTACGTCGTCAGGGGTGTCACTCTCATCTGCTTGACCGGTGGCTGCAGGTATGGTGTCGAGTACATGTGCCATGCCTCCCAAGCTGCTATTTGCGTTTCCCCCATTCATCCGAATGAGTAGTATCCCAATACTTAATTTCCTTCCCAAATCCAACAAAAAGCTTCCATGCTGGCCTGGGAGAAAAGAAAAAAACGTAGAAAGTGCCAACTGCTTCTCTTCCCGCGCAAATCGTAAAAGCCGATCGAGGGAATGGGCGAAAATCTGCGGAATCATGTCAAAAGGCGATGCGGCTAGCAACCCATTACTATTTTGATTCCGTTTTCCATCTACACGTCCACCAAAATGCTAAATGTGGACATAAGGTCTTATAGATCTAGGCTTTGTCTACCCCGCAAGGGAAAAAGACGTTATACTATGTATGTATCAAAAAAATTCCTTCCCCAGCTTTAACATGTTTCCGATGGGCAGCTTACAGTATCTTCAGCAGCGGCGTCGGAAGTGCAAGAAGCAAATAAAACTGCGATCGTCAACCTGCCTGCCAAGCTTTGTGAGTATGGCAATATACTACAATGGAACGAACAAAATTTGTTCAGCAGCGGACTTCTCTTGACTAAAATGATAAATATTGAGTTAATTAATAGTTCACGTTTTCATTTCATTTATACAAAAAATAATAATGCAGGGCTTTATTAATCAGCTTACACCTTTTAACTTTGTTTCTTTTATAATCGTACAGCACTTGAAAAATAAAAATCAGATCTAGGTTAAACCAAAGATTACTTAATCATTTCAACTTTTATCTAGTTTCTATAACTTTGGTTTCTTAAAAAAAAATGTTTTTGTTAGTACCTATAAAATCAATCTAACGAAATAATTCACGAACTTTACTACTTAAATTGTGTAGATAGGTGCGGGAGGACTTGTGGGGTATCCTCTAAAATATGGGACGTGTGGTCAACGTAGCCTCGCTCCTCTAGGTAAATTCTGAGAGCGACCGCGACAATGAATTAAATATACGACTTGCTCCCGAATTTAATCAAGGTTTGCTTGTAACATCAAACGGTGTGTTTGTTGTAATCATTATTCTCAAACGCTTGCTTGGGACAGGATGTAATTAACCTGGCCGAGTCATAATAACTGCTAGCACGCATATTTGTCATTTTAATTAATTCATGAGTTATGTGTAACTCTTATGCAAAGTATAAGGAAAATATTTCTGCTCCCTATGAATATATGATGTATATATGTATAACCGAAAAGCAAGCGACAACAAACGGTGTGTTTGTTGCAGTAAATATTCTAAGACACTTGCTTAGTATAAGAAATTATAACCTGGCCGAGTTTAAATAATTGTTAAAACGCGCAAATTGTAATTAAGTGCATTAGAAATTTATGTAAGGTATTGGGGAGACGTTTCTGCTCTTTATATAGATATCTGAAAAATGCTATCTTCGCTTGTAGCAACAAATGGTACCTATATTGTTTGTAATCATTACCCTCGGACGCATGATTGGGGCCGGATGTAAATATCCTTCATGTGTATATTTTGTAATTTTGATCACATGATATCGGAGCCTAAGGTCAGAACATGAATACCATGTTAAACAGGATGGTGCAAGTGTAGGTATTGGGTAGGTGAAGATTATTCTTCTTACCCATTGAAGATGAGAAGTCCTTAAGGATGACGGTTGATGAGCCTTACTTGAGTTTTAATATTTGTTTCTATAACGCAATTAATAAGACATTGATTTAGGTTACAATATTATTTTATTTCAAAAACAACAAAGTATTCTCCATATTATTGACAACTACAGTCCGATGGCAGTATATCTCCTCGACGACACTCAACTGAGAATATTGCGCGACATAAAGAACATCCGAGCACTTGCCGAGATCACCGAGTTTATGCCCCGTACTTTGAACAGCATTTGTCTACAGCATTTCAAACTTTTTCGCTTTGTTCAGTAGTTACACAAAACGAGCTCTATGGCCCAGCGGGCCATACAGATTAGCGATTCACTGTGCTTCGTAAAGCACTTTTTTCCTTGATATCAGTTGTTATCGGGTAATTTTGAGACAATCTACCTAGTATTTATTTTTAAGTGTTTTATTTTGCATTCACAATGCTATTTTGATATACTTTAATAGGTATAAGGGGGAATGGGATATGGTGGAGAATTTCGGCGCCGAGATTGAATCGTGCGGTAGTTCAGATGGCAGAGCATAGGTCGTACATAGACCTAGGTCGCCGGTTCAAGTCCCACCCGCATGAATTTTTTTCACCATATTTTATTTCTTAACTAGCTTTCGCTCGCGGCTCCGCCCGCGTCAATATCGATCCCTCGGGAATAGTAATTTTTCCCGGGACAAAAGGTAGCCTATGTCCTTCTCCGTACTCCAGAGAACTTGTATGCAAAATTTCATGATGATCGGTTCAGTAGTTACGGTGTGAAAGCGAAACAAACAAACTAATTTTCGCATTTATAATATTAGTTAGGATTTATTAAGACTCTACCTAGTAATTAAGTACTATGAATCTATACCTCCTTTGATACTATTTTTGATGCAGTGAAGTTTCTCTAGTACTTTAAATCATCAAATGCATGCTAACAGTCATATTCATATTTATTATGATTATGAGAAAACCAAGTTGCAAGCATGTCTGAGTGTTTTGTTAAAAAAACAAGTGATCAAACAGGATATTCTGCTGAAACCCAAAGTTATTCAAATGTGATAATAATATCAATTACCAATACTAGGTATAATGCACGAAAAAATCCAACTATCAAAACTTTGATACAACCTAGAAGACTGCGACAACTTTTGACGTGCCTGTCGCGAGTTGCGAGTCGCGACTCCAATTCACCTGAACACGTGAGTTTCGTCGAGTTCGATTGTTCAGCCGTTTTATGCCGAAAGCGAAACTGACCTGAACCTCCCCGAAACGTTCAGTCTATTTTCCCCATCGGTCTACTACTCTATTATTCTGCCGAAACTTTTCCAAACCGTTTAGAGATAACAAGAATTAAGGTGTTATTGAAGAATGGCTGCTATGAAGTACCTTTTGATGTTTTTATTAAAATCACCACTAATAAAAATTAAAAATTGTACTTGTGTTTCGAATAATGAATTGATTTGGTAGTAAAATAAAATAATCCTTTTGGGTACCGCTAGGGAATTGTAATAAAAAATATGTCACTGTTTGGACGATCGTGTATATGTAAGTTGGTTATGGTAGAAAGAGCATGGAAGTAGAATGGAGAACTTCCACACAATAGAAAAAAAAGTTGAACATTCATTTTTGATCTGATGGGTTTCTTATTAAAAATGCTTTGTTTGATGAAATCAACATTTTTCAATGTGGAATACAACAGAATTTTAAATTTGTAAGAATTAAATAAAAATATTTTCGTCGGCGCTTAAGTATTATGAAATTATTCAATTAGCATTATAGAACCTGCTCTATGTTTTCCCATTTTAAACATCTAATAATATTTATTTAACTAGATATTTTACTAATACAGTTTAATGTTACCTGTTTGGATTTTTAGGTAAAGTTTATTGCTTTTGCACAGAAGGGTAATAAATCTTTATTTTTAATTAATTGTCGACCCGCATTGCTTTCAGTGCCAGATACTCTATCCAGCGAGCACAAAAATATGCGTGATCCTGCTGCAGTGCTGGATTACGGATCCAGCATAGCAATCCCAAACCGTAACCAGTTAGCGGAGTTGGGAATAGAGATTGTATAAGACCGAAACTAAAAGATTTCATGATGGGAGTGATGGAACTAAATGAGACCAGAGAGATTTGAGCAAGAATTGTAGCAAGACTAAATCAAAAGTCTACCTTCACAGCCCAAAAGAGGTAAACACGTGATGTATAAATCGTATTTAGATAAGACATATAAATTTGAATTTTAACTATATAATATGTAAAGACAACGCTGTCCAATCCTTAAAGTAGTTCAAATTCAGCCTGTCGATATGACCAAGTTCCCAGCTTTGAGCCCATAAAAAGTTGTTTATATCGATGGGCTAAATGACCCCTTTTAGATCAAATCTGACAACAAGAATTATAATAAAATATCATAAATAAGTATAAAAGAGGTCTTTATTTGGTACATTTTTTCATGTTGAAACAAAATAAAGGTTGCCGGTAACTGTTGGTATGCAGAAGGTCTGCTTGAAACTAAAAGAACTTGAGACATCCGACTAACATTGTTTATATTTTTATGACCCAAATGTTTCTTTTGTTATGAATTGACTTTTTAATGTTTCCCAAGAAAATACTTAAATGCAATAATAGGCGACCTCAGCCATTATCAAAAGCTAGTTAGTATATTGTAACACTCTGAAGACTGCAAACCTTACGTTTTTCTTGAAAGAAATACATTTTCATGTACCTAAGAAACAATATTAAGGCGGATAATACACGGATTTTATTTTTTTATGACAAAATCTTGATTTGTATGAAAAATCCGCATGACATAACCTGTGGCTACCAACACAATCAAAAAAAAAACTGCAATTTTCTAAATTAAACGTAAAACTAGTACAATTTAGACTGCCGCGAAACATAGTGTGTATAGTATTCTGTATTCGTATACTACATGGAACTAGAATTAGAAAGTTACTGAATGAACGATTTTTAGTATAATATAATAAAAATCATTCGTTCAGTCATTTTCCGTTTCAAAAATAGCGCTCCAGAATAACGTGCTTTGTTTTATTGCTGCGTCCGGGAAACGGCTTGATGGCTTTATTCGATGCTACGATTCGATACTATAGAGCGATATCAGGAAACGTCGTTCCAATGTTTATGTGCCATTTTGTAATAATATTTCTTATGCGAATCGAAATTTTTGCTAAGCGTTTTTTGCTGCATAAATGTGTATGTAGGATTTATATGTTTTGATGTTTGTCAATCAATCGTGCATACTCGGTGACACAAAGTTAGGACAGACTATTTTTTTTTTGTTTTACGGCCCGGAACATGAGTCCTCTTGAGCCTTTCGTCATCTTTTATGCCAGTTGGCGTGCTATTCTTGTTTATCAATGCAATTTATGGTGTAATTAATGTCGTTGATTTGACAGAGCCCCCTGGCGTCAATTCTTCATGGATCCACTGGTTTGATCATAGACGACGAAGCACTGCAGACAACTACCAGCCCTCTAAGTAAATATTACTACAGCCGCACCATAACACTTTATTATAGTTTATTCACACGTTGTATAAACATTTGCATTTATAATACGAAATAAAATAAAACAATTCAAAACAAATCCGTTAAAATTCCCACCAAGAACTCGGACATAGTTTTTTTTGTTGAACGTCTATTTGACAGAATATCCTTGATGCGGTTTTTACGTGAATTTTTGGAGAAGGCTTGTTTCATATACATACCGCCGCCAATTCATACTAATATTATGAATCCGAAACTAACTCTGTTTGTCCGTTACGACGAGGCGACATCCTCCGTGGCGCAGTGGTTAACACGCCAGCCTGCGACACGAGGATGCCCAGGTCTGCGGTTTGATCCCTGGTCAGGTCAAGATAGAAAATCATCTTTTCAGATTGGCCTGGTCTTGGATGTTTATCTATATATGTATTTGTCATAAAATATAATATCGTTGAATTAGTATCCCATAACACAAATCTCGACTTTGGGGATAGCTCAATCTGTGTGATTTGTCCGTATATTATTTTTATATATTACCTCTTCTCGCTTCAACCACTGAGTCGATTAAAACGAAATTTGATATGTTGGTAGTTTGAGGCCTTAAAAAGGACATAGGATTAGGATACCTCGCAAAAGCCATGGTTTTGCCCATGGCTTTTTCCGGGATATAAGGTAGTACATTATAATGAAAGTGCTTAACACAATAGTTTTACAATAAAATAAATCCAAAAACAAAGGAATGCATTCTCGTACTCGCGAAACATTTAATAAAATATCTTTGAATAGGCAGCTGTTTATCTTAGAAGCGAAACTTGGCAGGTGGGCCGTCGGAATTATTTACCCGGGCAGAGTAAACAAGCCGGTTGTGTCCGGAATCCCCGATGAGAGAGCCATATTTGGCTTCCACAAAGCCGTGTAACACTTTACTTATTAGCTCAACGTTTTATCAACGTCAAAATTCTCTAACATTTGACGGCCTGAGGTGGTGCAGGGATCGACACGCCAACCCTGAAGGTGCCAGATTCTATTCTCGGCGCGGAAAGATAGTTGTACTTAATTTTCAGTGACAAGTATTTGTCAGCATTCCAAAGGTCATATCCAGACAGAAGTCCATTCGTAATAAAATTCCCAACAAATATTACAGCATAAAATCTGTCATAATAGCGGACCCTGGGCAAGCAACCGCGAAATTGCACGAATGTGGATGCTGAGATAATTCTTTAATTTTCAATAGATGTCTTCGATAAATTCTTATTTTAGTACCAAGTATTTAATCATAAGTAAACCATACAAACTAAAAGTAAAACAAATAAGCTACCTACCATAAAATTAATAAAACTAACTTAAAAATCTTAAAATTCTTGTCCATACGAGTATGGCATGTTGGCAAGAATGCTGGCTGCATTCTCACGATGGATAGCGACGCTTATCCTTTGTGCGAAAAAGCAGCCAGCCCTCTTGTCACGTGCGGCGGAGATCAGGCCAGGAGAAATCTCTTTGTAGAGAGCTCTCGTACCAGGACATGGGGTCCTGGGCCTGGTCCAAATGTCTCTACACCAAACGAACGGCACAAATATATAGTATACTCTCCCTCGATAATAGTACTTTTTCCCGTGATAAAAGGTAGCCTATGTCCTTCTACGTATTCCAGGGAACTTGTATGCAAAATTTCATGATGAGCGGTTCAGTACTTACGGCGTGAAAGCGTAAAATACAAACAAATAAACAAACAAACTCACTTTCGCATTTATAATATTAGTTAGGATTATATATTGATGGATACTAAAATAAAAGTTTTATAAATTCTTTCACCTACTAATGCAACTGATAATATAACATTATCGGCTATATTATTATCTTTACATTGTTTTGTTCCGAATTTCAGCGGGTAACATAAGTTATAATTCATGCGGGCGAAGTCGCGAAAAAACAGCCAGTCTAAGATAATTTCAAACTTGAGTCCTTGCCCTAGTCTCCACCGGCAGTCATAATTAAGTTTAACGGTTCAGAAGCGGCGTTGCGGCAAACAGCAAGAACAAACTAGCCTCTTTTTTTTTTTTTTTTTTTTTTTTTACTAAATATTGAATTAGGCATTTGTCTCCCATCTCACCTGATGGTAAGTGACGATGAAGACGAGGATGTTACATGCCTATCCAAGAGATACCCATTTATTCTACTTTTGAATGTCCCGGGACTGTACTTGTTTGGGAATATACGAGGGGTGATCCAAAAGTAATGATAATGAAAATAAAACACGGTGATGAAAGCGAAAAAAACATTTTATTTTTCAATGTAGTCTCCTAATAAGTTAATACATTTAGTCCATCTTTTTTCTAAACCCACGATTCCTTTTAAAAAAAATTCTTTGTCTTGACCTTCCAAAAACGCCTCAACAGCAGCCATCACTGCGCTATCGTCTTCAAATTTTTCGCCTCTGAGGTGTTCTTTGAGCCGAGGAAAGAGGTAGAAGTCACTGGGAGCTAGATCTGGCGAATAGGGTGGGTGTTCTAGCAGTTCGAATCCCGTTTCTTGAATGGCAGCCATCGCAACTGTGGCTTTGTGAGCCGGCGCGTTGTCCTGGTGAAACAGCACTCCAGCTCGCAGTTTGCCGCGTCTTTTTTCCTTAATCGCCTCCCGCAGTCTTCTTATTTGGTCAGCGTAGTAGGACCCAGTAATAGTGGCTCCCTTCTCCAAGTATTCAATCATAATGATTCCTTTGGCATCCCAGAAAACCGACGCCATAACCTTGCCCGCAGAGCTTGACACTTTGAATTTCTTCGGTGTCGGAGAGGAGGCTCGCTTCCAAGTCTTCGACTGTTGTTTGGTCTCAGGATCAAAATGATGGATCCAAGTTTCGTCCATAGTCACAAAACGAGATAAAAAGCATTCTTGATCTGCTTGGAACTTTTCGAGATTGGCCCTCGAAATGTCAACACGTTTTTTCTTTTGCTCGTCGGTTAACATTCTTGGTACCCAACGCGCAGAGACCTTCTTCATATGCAATTCGTTTGCAAAGATTCTTTGAATGCTGCCATATGAGATCCCTGTGATCTCAGCTACATGCCTGATGGTCACTCTTCTATCCGCCAATACAATATTTTCGACTTTTTTCACGTTATCTTCGGTTAGGGACGTGGATGGCCGTCCTTCTCGATGTTCATCTTCAGTCGATGTTCTGCCCAGCTTAAACTCCTTGGCCCAGCGTGCAACTGTAGAATATGGAGGAGCAGACTCCCCCAATGTTTCCACCAAGTCGCTGTGTATGTCTTTGGTAGACATTTTTTTCAGACAGAGGTACTTGATGACAGCCCTGATTTCATTTTTCTCCATTTTGATGTGTTCACTGCGACGGTTGGTTTTCAAATAAATGTATCTCCCAGAAATCGTAACCTATTTATATGATTTTTTTATGCTCAACTAGTAACTACATAAGCAACCAGGAAAAAATATTTCAGATTTTTATGCTGGCTAGAAATAACCGATTATCATTACTTTTGGATCACCCCTCGTAGACGCAGGCAGTTCATTCCACACCTTAGCTACTCGAACCAAAAAGGAACTGTCAAAGCGTTTAGTTCGACTCTTTGGTATTCCAACGATAAAAGGGTGAAATTTCTGTCTGCGCCTTGTAGTCCGATGGAGGAATGGTGAGGGTTCAACTAGCTCAAAGAGCGCCTTCGCACACTCTCCAAAATGGATCCTATAAAATACCGATAGACAAGCGACTTTACGGCGATGCTCCAGGGATTGCAATTTCCTATTTGAGACCACGTCGTTGTTTTTTGTCCTCTTCGAGTCAGTCAGTGACTGCCGTCAGAATAATGCCTTTATGATGCTTACTTACTTTTCTGACTTACCCTCACTTAACATGGAAGTCTTGACGGGGTAAAAGCCATTCAACTTAAGCACTTTTTAAGAACCAATTAGGTATTTTGTTGTTGAAACTTCCTTGTTGTAGTTCGATTAGTAACACCGTTTATTACTCAAGAACAGCTGGGGCGATTTGAGTGATTCTTGATTATTTGGATTTATCTCCATTCCAAATTTCAGAATAACAAAGAACATGACATAGACAAATTAAGTATCTAAACGAAGTGCGTCGTAAATAATCCAACTCATATATTTATCTGAATTTGTTATTAAATAAATTAAGGTAATGTTTTTTATTATAACCTGAAAATTATCTTTAAACGCTGTATTTCAGGTATTTGCTAATCAAGGAAAAACACTCATTGGCCATGTGCGACAGCCGGAGGATGTATATCAAACCACAATTTTTCTTTGGTCTCGTCATCATCATTTCGTGTAGGTGACAAGGTCAATCAACTATGCACACCCTGGAATCAGAGTTCTTCGGAATCGCCTCTCGGCCTCTGACGTAATTTCTTTTACGACTACCAGATGGCAGCCGGGACCAACGTGTAATGACCTAACCAAACTGGAAACAACTAAACAAAGTATGCTTCCCGTGGGAATCGAATCCACGACCTTCGGGTCTACAGGCAAACGTCTAGACCACTGGACCATGAGGCAGAGCATCACTGATCTTAATAACTAACGTAAAAGTATGTAAACTTTGTCTAGTATGTAATATACTAGACAAAGTTTACATAACGAATTTTACAAACTAACCTGTTGAGAAAAGGAAAAACGAAAGCATTCTCAGTAGTAATTTTTCAATGGAAATAGTAAAAATTCCGCTCCAAGCCCACATTAAGATCCACATCGTTAGCAGTTCGCGATAAGTCTAGGTAACTACTCTAGCCATAAATCCGTAGATTGGTCTTTAGTCAGCGCAGGCTCCAATATCGCTTATGGCCGTGGTAGCCATTTTGTTCTGCCGACTGAATTCAATTCCATTTCGAATTCATCTCAGGCAGGCTTGGCCAGAATGAATTCGTTTGACGTAAACCATTAAGTCATTAAAATGTAAATGACGTTGGTGTAAGATATTAAATTATTCAGATAAGCGATGGCCCTATCCTATAATCATGCAACTGCTATGACTAGTGGCTTTGTGAGATGTAGACTAGTAGATGATGTAGTCACAAAGAAATTACAATGTCCTAAGCGCCAGTGACGCCAATGACGCTTTGGCTCTTTATACCAATTTTAGCAGTTTTGAATAATGTCCTAAAACCTAAAACTGAATTGACAAAAAAATCTGCTCACAAAATTTCACCAGCGTATGAAATGTGACAGGACAGCGGAACAGATGGACAAACGGACATACAATGAAACGTAGACGCTTTGCTCGCATCTTGCGCTATCTCGGACAATAAATATTAAATTATTTTGCTGTTCGCTTAAAATTGTTCCATTTTTTTCCTGAAGAGTAAATAAACTTTTTTTAGGGTTCCGTTCCTCGTAAGGAAAAAACGGAACCTTTGTAGGATCACTATGTTGTCCGTCTGTCTGTCTGTTAAGACCCTTTTTCTCACGAACGCGTGGAGGTATCAAGCCGAAATTCATATTAAATACTCAGATCTACTGTCCCTTGGAGTTTTGAAAAAATCAAACTTCTACGCCAATGCAATCAAAAGATACAGCCGTTTAAGCCGCAAATTTTCGACATTCGCAAGGGAATCAAAACCTACAGGGTACCTACTTACCGTGAACTCAGAATCTTGAAATTAGAATTATTCCACACATTGTTCATAATCATGGGCATTTATAACACCAACTTACACCGATTTCACATTACGAGTATAAAGGCCACTAGAAACAATTTGCAAAATCGCGCCGAAATCCCCGCCAAAAACTCCTACTTATTTGGGTAAATATTAATGACATGTCAAACTACAGATATGTAAGTTAAAACAATAATGTTCTTGCAAGAAGGAGTTTGGTACTCCAAACTCCTTCTTCCATTTACTTGCTTGTGCGAGGTCGCATGAAAGAGGTTTCATGCGTATCGTTTTCATACGAGAAACGTGTTTTATGCAGTTCGTGATATGCAACCCTGGTATGTTGGAATCTGACTTACACTTGGCCAGTTTTATTGAGTTTATCCATTACAAATAAACACACAATCAAATATTTCAATATGTAAGTAAAGAATAAAGTTTCCATGGATGTGAAGATATTTATTAGTCCTTCACACAAAAGTATTAAATGGATTTTGATGAAACTTTACGATATTGAAGCTTATACGTCAGAAAAGGATATAGGCTATAAATTACGTGGATGAAGTCGCGAGATAAAGCTTCAGCCATGTTCGCAAGAAAATCGCGTAAGTATCTTCTTTCTACCTAACAATAACAAACACGCTAGTGTTGTAACATGATTAATTATTTGATGTAATTAATGAGAGATAATTAGACACTGTATCAATCTATCATCTATTCCCTGTGGGGATCAAGTATCAAAATTAATTCTCTACCTAATTCCATATATGTACTGTGTACTACCACCTTGCTCAACATTGATACTACACATACTACAAAAAAGTACCAATGTTGCAATTACTTCACAAATACTTGAGGATACGATACTACTGATGTCTACTGAGTTGAGCTAAAATACTCTAGATCAAGAAAAGGACCGTAAATACAGTCTTATAATCAAAAAAGTGAGTACTAAGTTTTACATTTTTGAGCGCCAGGTCTACCAAGTGTATGTACGGTTACGGTATTGTATACACCGTAGTATATTCACCATAGCATATACCCAGGGTAGGGTAGTATATATTTGGCATTTAATGTATAAGCATTGCCCGCCCGACTCAAAACTACGAAGTCAGCTGAGATAACATCAATGCTGAATAAAGGTCTAAGCCAATATATTATTTTCTGTGATACTTAATCTAAGATTATCTTAGTCAGCATTTTATATTAAGAGATGCCGCACGAACGAAAAACGTCGCTTCTGCGCAAGCCATTATTAGGCTGCGCAAAACCATTAGCCATTTATGTAAAAAAATAAAAGTGTTAATATTTTCATATTTCTAATTTATAAAAAAAGTAAGAAAGGGAGATGTAAACATAAATATTTTCATGTGAGAATTATTGTTTTAGACGTAAAATTTACAAACTTTTCGAAGGAAAATGTTTTTAGATATCATAATATAATTGTATCGTTTTTAAATTTTATACGTATCTGTTTCAAATTCGATCAAAACAGCGATCTTGAGCAAGGATCGGCCTAAACTACACAAACAATTTTGATGCATTTAATTAATCCAGCGAATTGTACTAGTGATTAAAAAATGACAAATTCCACAATTTCGTGCAGTAGGTACCTGCTTAAGCTGGGAGAAGTGTTCAGTTGTATTTCAAGCACATAAACTTGAATTAATATTACTACTTCCGAACAATGCATCCCAACTCGACCACGTACTCGTATCATTCGCATCTCCCTCCTGGAGAAAAAGAGAACAAAGTTGCAGAGTTGCAAAACAAGACTTATTTAGGAGTTTGGACGGTCCGTGCCTCTGTTTCCTCTATTTTCGTGAATTATACGTTCAGTGAACTAGGTGTATACCACTTCGCCGCAACAAATTAAAACTTTTCTATTTAGAAGAAACACGGCGAACCGAACACCATATGGGGATCGCTAAAGCAATAATATATCTCCAGACAAAAACATACGTTGTTTTTGTTTGTTCCAACGCTGTCGCAGTGAAGTTTATCCATAATGCTATTTTGTTACAAGAGAACTAAAACGGATTATGGTTTTCTGGATCTGTACAATTTCCTTTGAAGTAACAAAGGAGAGACATTATTGAAACATCGATAAAAGTGTCGTTATATTCTTTCGAGAGCTAGTAAGTGCTCGTATATTTATAATGTTTCTAATAGGTTTGGGAAAAAGTTTCTTCGTATTTCATACACTAAGCATTTTTATTTACATTTAGGTAATTTTATATGTACCATTTTGTTCTACAACTTGTTGTCATCATGAGAGTAGTGACATGATCCCGTTGCAGCAAAAATTTTGGGACCTCTGATTAAAAAAGTGTGACAATAAGTTTTAACGGTCCTCTCTTGATGTTAACCATGTGTGGCGTACACAAGGTATTTGAAGAGCTCAAAACAGGTGGTAATCCGAGGGTGCAAGGTCAGGGCTATAAGGTGGATGCACTAATACTTTCCAGCCAAGCTCTCTTAATTTTTGTTGGGTGATTAAAGATGAATTTGGTCTGGCGTTGTCCTGATGGAAGGATAATATGGCTTTCACGTTATCCCTAGAAGGCCAGAGCGAGCTGGATCTTCGGCATCAAAGTTTCGAGACTCATAACGCTTAACAATTCAATTTTGTGCTTCTCGTACTGACACTGCATTAGGCCCATAAACATCACAAAATTACTTCGCGGTTTATGTTGCATATTTCCTTCCTTTCTAATTAATTCATTTTAATAGACAGAAGAAGACAGAAAAGCAATTTACTCAAGCAATTTATAAATGGCGAGGAACTTACTTTTTCTTTAATTTACGGCTTTCACGCATGTCGTATCTATTTAGCCAGTATCAAGTATAATGAAAGAAGTGGCCCATGCTTTTTCTTAGCCTTGTTAATCAACGAAATGATGGTGTCGTTCATTTCGTTGATTCTACGGAGCCCCCAGCGACAATTCCCATGAATCTACATCGATCATCATATCATAGTCGATCAATCCACTCATTCGGTTTTGGGCCACATTAGAAATTATAAAAAATCATCGCACGAAATGTTCCCCATGCAGAGATGCAGATCCATTTTTAAAAAGCTGTTTTGTTTTTTTCCGCTAAATATTCATAGTTTGAATTGTCATCAAAACCAGCCAGTGTTCCATAGAAAAAAAAACTGTTAGTCACAAAATTCTGTGTATTATGTACTCTAAATATATAAAACAAAGTTAGGTAAGTAACACCACTTAATAACTCAAGAACAGCTGAGCCGATTTTTATGATCTTGGATTTATCGGTTTTATTATCACTCCGAATAGCAGAATAATTATTAAAGTATAAGAAATATTTGTGACAAAAAAAATGTTCGCTGGGACAGCTAGATATGAATATATTTTCCTTATAGGTACCACTGTACGTCAGGGCAGATCAAAGATGCGATGAGACTGGCGTCCTTTCTGTCTTCCGGCAGCTATAGCCAGAGGCACGTGGAAACAAAAATAGAAAGACTTGATACAAATAATACATCCAATCTACCGATTTTGATACTTTTAAGAAAATAATTCACGAGTAAATTCTATCGCAATTTTTAGCTGTACAATTTTATCCTCACTTTCGTCCAAGCAGCAAATGTGTTCGTTCGTATCAAAATAGCATAGAAGATTACGCATACGGATAAATACCTATCATCATGTCTGCTTTGGCCAAGTATGGTATATCCGGTAGTACAGAGAGGGTCATGCTCCTGCAGTGGAGACTAAAAAGACCTGATGATGATGATGATCATCATCATCCAAAGATTTTTCCTATGCTGTGATGCGTCGGAGCTCGATATTATGTCAGCATTCGTGTTGATATTACAGCACGAATGCTGACATAATAGCGGGTTTGGTGATTTTTTTTTTATGGATATTTAGAGTACCTGTGTAAGATGGAAAATGATCTTTTTCAGATTGGCCTGGGTCTTGGATGTTTATCTATATATGTATTTGTTATAAAATATAGTACCGTTGAGTTAGAATCCCATAACACAAGTCTCGAACTTACTTTGGGGCTAGCTCAATCTGTGTGATTTGTCCGTATATATTTATTTATTTATTTAAGAGAAAAACACCTTTAAATTGTATATTTTTAAGTTCACTTTAAACATAATCTTTCTTTTTAGGTACCGTAGCCAAATGGCAAAAAACGGAACCCTTATAGATTTGTTGTCTGTCTGTCCGTCCGTGTGTCACAGCCATTTTTTTCAGAAACTATAAGAACTATACTGTTGAAACTTGGTAAGTAGATGTATTCTGTGTACCGCATTAGGATTTCCAAATAACAATAGAAAAAAAATCAATAAATTTTGGGGGTTCCCCATACTTAGAACTAAAACTCAATTTTTTTTTTCATTAAACCATACGTGTGGGGTATCTATAGATAGGACTTCATAAATTATATTAAGTGGAGGAGACTAAAAAGACCTGATGATGATGATGATGAAATTATATTGAGGTTTCTAATATAATTTTTATTTCTAAACTGAATAGATTGCGCGAGAGACACTTTCAAAGCGCTCCCCTGTAACTTCTAAAATAAGAGCATGATAAAACTAAAAAAAATATATTGTACACTTCCACCGAAAATTGATTTGAATGAGATCTAGTAAGTAGTTTTTTTAATACGTCATAAATCGTAAATCGCAATTTTCCTTTCATTTAATCAACTTAATTATAACAAGAACTTTTATAATATGTTACTTGCCGCTACGGAACCCTTCATAGGCGAGTCCAACTCGCTTTCAGTTATTTCTTTTTTAGTTATGTTTGTTAGTAAGCTTTTTAGTTGTAGTTAATGAATGAATGAACATGTAGGTATCTTTCTTTTTATAATTGGTAGCTGTACATGCCTATCTAAAGTTATAAAATACTTTATCTAACAAAAAACAATTTGCTCCCATGGGAGTTCGGTTCTTCTTTAAATATTCCATCACAAAGTAGATACTTATTACCGTCTTTCGTTATTTCTAAAGCCCGGTATGAATAAATAAAACAAACTTCGATTTTTGATGGAGGACGTTTAACTTTTTTCTTTTTAAATATTCAAGCGTTTCAATGATCAAGGGAACTTGCGGATTCCATTTGATAAGAAAAACCGTCCAAGTGCGAGTCGGACTCGCGCACGAGTGTCCCGTACCATTATCTATAAGTTTACAATTATTAAAAACATTTTTATTACATATATGATGTAACAAAAAATTTATGATTTTCGCAATGTTTCCTTTGTCTGTGCTATAACGTTGCTTTGTACCAAATTTCTACGGTAAGTACCCTGTAGGTTTCGATTCCCTTGCGAATGTCAATTTGCGCCGCATAGCACATAGCATCTCAAAAACATGAAGCTCCATTGTTTTGTTTATGGACAGGCGGCGCGTCAGTCAGGCGTCGCGTGTAGCGTGGCGTTATTTGTCTGCGGTACATGCGTCATTTCCTTTTACATAGTACTTATATATACGGGCAAATATATATGAAACTTAGTGTAAAGATTATTTTATTGTGTTTTTTACGCCTATTCTTTTTCTGAACAGAGTCTACTTTCTATGTTGACTCACTTTATTATGTCTTTGGACTACATATTTATTTGACCCACCTACATGTTTGGCAATATATGATATTGGATGAGTGCCCTTTATTTCGCTTAAATTTTTACATCTAATTACACTTTACCGAATCTTATTGGTCTAAACTTGTAATGTGCAATTATCATTTAGACTAATTAATATTTTTGCACGTTAACCCTATCAATTGTTAGCCCTAATTTGAGAATCTTTTATATGACATGGACAAAAATCGATTGTCATACATATCGTCAACTTATATTAGGAATACAAAAAAAAGAGGGAACCAATATAGACCCGTATTGGATTTTTATTTGTGACCTAAGGCCTAATAAAGATAATCCTAAATAATACGTACTATAGGCTCACAATTCGCTTGTATAATTTTTTCAATACTCTCCCGGAAGCCCCAAAAGTTCTATGGAATAAAATAAAACTCAATGCTCTCACAATAACAGGCATCAGACAGGTGTCGCAATGATAAATGGCAACTATATTTCGTTCGTGTTCCACATCAGTAACACACATTCTGTCTACTAGTAACCTACTTTTTATAGTATCGAGTAGAATATTTAAGTTGTTCTCTTGGTTATTTTTACTTATACGTGCTGGTTTGAAACTTCAATATCTCACTATTGAAGTCTCGGAATCAGAATCCCAAATGGAATACAGAATTGCAACAAAAAAGGCAAAAACAAAAAAAATAGGACTTATAAAAGTCACCAATCAGCTGGGCTAATTTCCTTGGAAAGTCTAATACTTTTCATTCGCTTTTTTACTGATAGTATCTACAATATAGTTTAGATTTAAATTCACCCTTTATATGAAATGCTGAGATTTTTTCTTTAAGAAACTAAAAATGTAAGACTAGTAGTTACTAAAATAGTTTAATTAGTTAAAAAGAAATGATTTTAAGTATATAAATTTTAAAAAAGATAACCTACGACTGATAAAACCCTTTTTTTCTATTAATTCAAGTGTTCGTATTTATGTTTGATCGAAAACGGCTGAACACATTTAATCAAATTTAGGTACGAAAACTTTGAACTGAATACGGTATAAATAAAGTAAAAAACGATAAATTAGTTTAGCCGTTTGGAAGCTTGGTGCCACACAAAAATAGATGCGTTAAACTTATATCTTTTGCGTCTGGGGTTAAAATACCGTCTTTTATACCAATATTTCATTCATTCAATGGTGTTTTTTCAAGAGTAATACAAGTATTGTCCATAAGATCTCTCCGATATTTAAGAGCTAGGCTCTTAAGGGAGTCATTGTGGAACGAAAAACACAGAATGTCTATTTTCGGGAGGGAATAATGGAGTGGAGAGAATGTGTGTTCGTATGTGTGCATGTATGTAATGTATGTAGTGGTGTGATAGTGTTTCTATAGCATCATAGCCTTAACCACACGGTGTAATAAATAAATATATAGATTACAGGAAAATCTGTAGCCAAAAACCTAAGGTTACAGATGGAGGTTGGGTAGGAAAAAGGTTGTGTGTACGTCGTGCAGCAGGGGCCCCACCATCTTGTACTACTGGAGAGCTGGGAGGAAATAATCAACTCCAATCCAAAGTTACAACTGATTTATTGACATATTATATCTAAGTTTATTTACAAAATGCTTATCCTATAGGTACACATTTCCTTAATTTTCGTTGTGTGTTGTCCGTGAAGATTGTCGATGCAGCGCGTATCTGGGTCAACTCTGCTGCTTGCCTAATTGTGTTGCTGATGATGCGATAAGATGACGATGCTGCATATTCCTGTTTAATTTGGACACCACTAGTAGGTAAGTTGCCTCACGTTGTTTTCTTTTTTTTTTTTTTACTAAATGTTGAATTAGGCATTTGTCTCCCATCTCACCTGATGGTAAGTGACGATGAAGACGAGGTTTTCTTTCACCAAAAGCAGGAGGTAGTGGTTGATAAAAGGGCCGGGCGGGGTTTGAACCCGGGACCTTTTGCTTAGGTATGTGTCGCACTCTTAAACCACTGAGCCACTACTGCTTCAATAATATATATTGTATAATTATATCATGAACTAAATAAATATAATAAAAACTGGAGAACACAAACCACAGACAGACAAAAATGGAAAAAAGAGAAAGAGGCCTTTGCCCAGCATTGGGACATTAACGGCTCGTAATAATAATAATAATATCATGATGCTATTATGATTTGAATAATTATCCTATCCTCAAAAATACGTTTTATTTGAGATCTCCGTGAGCTCCGGTGGCGAGCTTCGTGGCGTAGTGGTTAACAAGCCGGTCAGGTCAAGATGGAAAATGATCTTTTTCAGATTGACCTGGGTCTTGGAATTTTATCTATGTATTTGTTATAAAATATAGTATCGTTGAGTAAGTATATCATAACACAAGTCTCGAACTTACATTGGGGCTAGCTCAATCTGTATGATTTGTCCGTATATATTTATCTCCTTCTTTGAAAAAACAACTATTTCACAAATAAGTGAACAAATTGGAAGGCACCGCCAGCTGCTGTCACTAGGTATAAGTGGATATGAATAGGTTTATTCGTGCTTCAGGCAAAGAAGTATAAGTATAAAACAAGGCTAGTGTGTATTGACATTTAAAACACAAATGGAAAATTGTGAAGCAGAGCGTAGGATCAATATTACCTTAATTTGCATGCGACAGCGTGTTAGGCCGAGTTGTCCCGGGCGGCGGTACGCTTGTCGGCGACGTTAATTAAAAGTGCAATTTATCTCACTTAGCCTGCTTTTACGCTGCTAGTTCGCCCAAATACTAGTCACGGTTTCCTGTGCCGACTAGTATTAAAATCGGTATTTAAAAACAGTTTTGAGTTCTTCTACTTGTCGAGTATGTTAATAGCTATCGCTAGTATAACTTGTTGCTTTCCTAACCTTTAAACAACAAATAGAATATTGTATAGGAGAGCGTAAGAATAATTTCGCCTAAATTTACATGGACAGCGTGCTGGGCCCAGTTGCCCAGGCGTTGCGGCGTTTAGCGCTTGTCGGCGACGTTAATTACAAGTGCAATTTATCTCAGTTAGCCTGCTTTTACGCTGCTTGTTCGCCCAAACACTAGTCACGGTTTCCTGTGTCTACTAGACTTAAATAAAATAAGTATTTAAGGACAGTTTTGAGATCATCTACTTGTCGAGTATGTTAATAGCTATCACTAGTATAACTTGTTTTTTTCCTCACCTTTAAACCACAAATAGAATATTGTATAGGAGAGCGTAAGAAGAATTTCGCCTAAATTTACATGGACAGCGTGCTGGGCCCAGTTGCCCCGGCGTTGCGGCGTTCAGCGCTTGTCGGCGACGTTAATTAAAAGTGCAATTTATCTCACTTAGCCTGCTTTTACGCTGCTTGTTCGCCCAAATACTAGTTACGGTTTTATGCCTGACAACTGTAGTTAGTGTTTGAGAGCATTGTTATAGTCATAGTTTTTGTACTTAAATTATTGCATGCATTAACCAAGGATCGATATGCACAGAAATTCTAAATTTAGATATCTACTTAGACGTGAAAACTTAGTTTATTATTTGCAATTAAGTAGATGATTTATATCAGTAAAACTAACGCGTTATAAAGGCAAGAAGTATATTAGACCACGAGACGTCGATACAACTTTACTTGGTTATGACTTGAGAGGGTTATATCATGAAGCTCACAGAATGTTAGCTGCTATTCCGTCGATGAGTTTAGCTGTAAAAAGGGCAAAAAATATGAACTACATTGAAATTTTGTTAAGGTATTTCATACCATGACTAAAAAAAAAATCATCAGCTAACTGTAAATTGTGTGTAACATCCGTTATTTCTTCTCCCCGGAAAATTTATCAAATCATAGTTTATATGCTATTGAGTGTAAATGTAAGACTATATCTCGACGAATATCGCAATCAGTTCATGAGGGCTTTCTTTTACCACGGCCAGATGACTGCTGATGAAGTAGTCTAGAATGAAACATTCACTGCATAACCACGGCAAGTACATACGTGTTTGCAGTTCCACGACCAGATGACAAGTCCTCCTCCAGGCACAGAATAAGTAATAGTACTAACTCCAGGCACGGTTAGGAAGCCGTTAAGGGCCCGTACTACCTCAGACTGCTTTGCATGATTGACTGTTATATCAATAATAATTAAATACTCAAGTGAAATAAAAATGCAGCAAAGTTCAGGACTTTAACTCTGGTAACTATATGACTCAAAAACACGATTGCGTTAAATTTTCTCGATAGAAAAAAATTGCAAAGTTGCCTCCAAATCACGTCTAATTTACTCGGTATATAGCATTATTCACCAAATACATTAAAATTAACCTTGAAACTTTTGATTATTATTGCATTACAGATAAGGCAGCCATCATATGTTTTTCTTTTTCGAATAGCCCTTGAATATTCCTAAAAAACGAAAATATCCAAAGTAGCCAACCCGTTTAGACCATCCGCGTTTGTATCGCCACGCCGCCTGACATATGGCGGGCTCTTAAAGATAAAGTCAGTGCGCACTTTTCACGCGGCAAGTTTTTTTAAATCACATTCGAGACGTGCTTTTACTACTGGCATTTAGCTGAAAACTTACATATTTAATTTTTTGAAGGCGAGCGCTCTCTGTGTAGTTACACAAGCGGAGTAATTCTACATGGGTCATTAAATTTTCATGCAGCATTCACTGGAATTCGTAAATTCGAGCAGCAATGCCTGCCATATTCATACTTGCTAGCGCTGTTTCGCTGATAAGCTGTAAGTTTCTATGTCCATAAAATTTAAATTTACGCAATATTGTGTGTCTAGTGTGTGATCTGCTAAAAAATACTGTAAGCATACTCAAACTGGATAAATTAAGACCGTCATGTATCCGAAAAGTTTATTATGCAATTATTTGTATAACAACTTATTTTTAATTATAGAAGTAAAATATTTTTATAATTTTTTTTTTGAGCAGATACTCTCGTAGTATTGTGTATTTGAGCTGTCATCTTATGAAACTAACTCATTTTTTTTCATCCTAGTTTGTCTAAGTGTTACAATTAACGTTATTATTTTCTATTATATAGAATTTGTTTCATCTCCAATACCATACTCGACTTTAGCTCTTAAATATATGAGTGTCAAAATAAGTGAAAAAGGATTTTAATTATTATGGCTCAAAATTTTTACCCATGTGCAAATAAACAATACTGAGTCCTTTTATATGAAAACTCGTATGAAAGGAATCGTGAAACGTTATTACCTACCTACTACTAATTATGGCCTCCGTTTTAAGTATGAAAATGTTACGCGTGAATTATTTCATCATATGTAATTTTCTATTCATTGTAACAAGGCCGTTTTACCCAACGCGATTATTCCAAACGTTTATGAAATGTAGGTAAGTACATGTTTATACCATCAATTATCCTAACTTATATTATAAATGCGAAGGTGAGTTTATTTGTTTGTTAGGTTTACACGTTGTAACTACTGAACCGATTATCATGAAATTTTGCATACACGTTATCTGGGGTACGGAAAATGACATAGGGTACATTTTATACTGGGAAAAAGTACTGTTTCCGAGGGATCGACATTGACGCGGTACTGCGGTGTCATCTTGTAATAGTGGACGTCTATCACTACAACGTGAGACTGCAGCAGTCCAGTCTTGTTGCCACCATGATGGATGTGAATCCATCCGAAGAAATTATGATTACGTCAACGGAAACAATAAATAAAACTTTCATGCTACTAAGTCCGTTTTAATACATAATTATTATGAGCTTTAAGCGCAAACTATATAAAAAAATGTATATTTTTACGAAATGATTTACGAAACGAAATGATGATATATTTTTACGAAATGATGATGATAGTATTATCATCATCATTTCGTGTTCAATAGACCATGAACAACCTGGTGTCAGAGTTCTTCGGCCTCTGCGGTGGTTCCTTTTACGACTACCAGATGGCAGCCGGGATCGACGGCTTAACGTGCCTTCCGTAGCACGGAATCATCTTCGTCATCTGACAATCAGGTGATTCAAGCTTGCAATGTCCTAACCAAACTGGACACAACTAAACAAAGTATGCTGGAAACAACTATTTCCGTGGGAATCGAACTCACGACCCCCGGTACAATACACTATACCATCGTCGGTTAGACATGGTTCCCTAACGCAGTTGTAATAATTCAAAAGAGTGTGGACACAATATCGCCAGTCACTACATCGTTGGTCGTTTTATGTACTTCACACAGTTGATCTCCATAATAGTTGTCTGCTATATTATCTTGTCTCCATCATCGTAATTTTGTTATTTTATTTCTTTCCTATTATTAAGTTTACTATTATTAAAGATTGTGAATGTATAGTCACAGTGAACAGTCACAGTTTCATTCTACCCAGTTATATGCGGAAACTGAGCAATAATAATTGTGTTTTTGTTACTTATATGAACTTATATTTTTAAGATATTATTATACTGTTCGTTTGTTAAACCAAATAAAATAAAGGAAATAAGGAATGATAATTGATAATACAAGCCGATTCCGAAGTATTTACGTCCTTTTGAAGAACGTATCTTTGCTGTTACCGTATATTGACTTAGTGCACTAGTCCGAATTTAATTAGTACTAATTAGTGAAGCGAAGATCAATTCGAGTAAAACCAATTTAAGTTGTCGATTTTGTATTTTCGAGTGAACTTTGCCGGTACCTACTTCAAGGAGTGTCGAAGTTAATTGAAGTTTCGCTAGGAAGTTTAGCAGCTCGGAATTAAATAACAATGAACCCTTATCCCAAACTTCCCACAAGACGCATAGGTAGGGTCATATCTGCGGGATATAAATATTAAACTCTCGTATTCTTGAAAAGAAAATTTGAAAGAGAAATAAAAGGTCATTATACAAAGAATCTGGGATATATAAAAACCCTTATTGGGTGAGTTCACGTCCCTTTTGGAACAAACTGTTGATTGGTCATAGAATAAAAATGAAATGCGAAGCAAGCTTTTTTAAAGAAAAATAAAAACAACGCTGCTCTGCCCAAAAAGTTGAATAAAAATGTACGGTAGAACTAGTAGCCTGTCTCGGCTTCGCATAGTTAGATATATGTATTTAATTCTACAATATGTAAAGAAAACCCTGTCCGATCCCTGAAGGGGTGATTCAACCCGTTGATATGAACAATTTTTCCTATGGGACCAATGCTGGGAACTCAATTTTTTTGACGTTCCCATACAAATTGACTGGGCGGCCGAACATTTTTGTTTGGAAATGTAATTTATAGGGTTCCGTACCTAAAAAGGAAAATAACGGAACCCCTATAGGAACACTTTGTTGTCCGTCTGTCTGTCTGTCAAGACCCTTTTTCTCAAAAACGCGTGGAGGTATCAAGCTGAAATTCATACCGGGTGTTACAAAACTACGAAATAATATTTAAGGGGCATGATCAGTCCATGATATTAAACAACTATCCTCAGGGAACACACATCGAGAGACAAAAAAAAAGTTTTGACCTTCCATAGAAAGTCGATCAGCTGATTGCTTATTTTGTATCGGAGATCGAATTTTTCTTTTCATGTCTCAAAGTTGGTCCCATGGGGATAGTTGTTTGATATTATGGACTGATCATGCCCCTTAAATATTATTTCGTAGTTTTGTAACACCCGGTATAAAATACTCAAGTCTACTGTCACTTGGAACTGTGAAAAATCAAACTCAAAAGATACACTGATGCGCTTTATCTTTATAATTTATTGCATAGATTTAAAAAATGGCAGAAGCGGCAGAATTTATACTTCTATGATTTATTGTTTAATTGGCAAAAAAAATGGTGTCCAATTTTTTTTAATTATCTAACTGATGGACTAACTTTATTCTATTATTTTGACCCAGGCTAGACTAGCTTATTTACGTAGCTATACTACAGCTAACTTTAATGCGCTTCCAAAGCAGAGTCAGTATAGGTATAAGGTATCGAAATATTTTTGATTTCCGTTTTCACCCAATGTAAGTTCTATTCTATACCTTGCACATTACTAACTGGGCCTTGGGGCTATCAATCTCCATTGAGATTAGATTTTGCAACGCACCAGTACTGTAATATACTAAACTGTATACACCTGCATTCACACAAGTCTGTTGTTTGCGTTATGCGTGACTTGCAATTTAACGCAAAAATGTTTAGGATTATTTATTACATACGTATTATAACGTCTGTATCCCTTTTGGGGTAGACAGACCCTAAGGGCATGAGGACCAAACACTACATTTACCGTGTTGGTGGGCGTATAGATTGAACACGGAATGAAAATAGTAGCCACATCGCCTATTAACATGATTTTTTTAGATTTTTGTCCATTGCCTCGATCAAGTCGATTACTGTTTGCGCGGGAAAAGAAGCAGCTGGTATATTCTATGTTTTACCGATTTCCACCTATTAAGTATATTACACCGTAGTTTCAAAGCGAGTAAGCCTGCTATTCTGGGCGAAAAAAAAAACCGGCCAAGTGCGAATCGGACTCGCACACAAAGGGTTCCATCCCATTATGTATAAAAACGTATATGTATAAAATCATGTCTGTTGTATGGGAGCTGCCCTTAAATATTTATTTTATTTTAATTAAATTATAGATTTTTAAAGTGAATATATAACTAATATTCTGTGACTATTTCAAGCGTCTACCTGTTGCTATTATCAATATCGAGCAAAAAGAAGCAAAAAAAAACGTTTGTTGTATGGGAGCCCCCGTAAATATTTGCAACCTATTACTGTTTTGATTCCCTTTTCCAAGCAATACACCAGCCAATATACTAAACGCGCTTGAATTAATGAGCTTTGGGTCTTAAAACCTTTGGTTTTGTCTACCTCGTAAGGGATAAAGATGTTATAATATGTATCAAGAATTGGTCTGAAATACGGTTAGTTTGCTTTGGTGCTGGAGCAATTTCGAGGATCAATGGCGCGTGAGAGACTGCCCTTGGCTCTCGCCACACCTGCTTGAGCCCACACCGTATATATTTTATATTGGGTCGGAATACTTAAAAACCAAGTTTATTTGTTCGATAGTTGGGCTGCCAGAAACCTAATCTGACCTTTCAATAAAAGAGAGTTGGTATCAAAGTTAGGCTTTTTTTTCACTTTTTACAGTTTTGTCGAAATATTATAGTTTTGTATAAATTTAGGTATAGTAAATCTATATATTTAGGTATATAATCTTACTTATAAGTTAACGCTTATAAATAAGATTATACCAAATTGCACATTAGTATTTGTTGGCTACGTTTCGTTTTGCAGCCGATTGGCTAAAACGGAAGCCTTATAGATTCGTCATGTATGTCTGTCTGTCTGTCAGTCCAACCATATGTTACAGTCACTTTATTCCAATTTCGCGGCGGAGCACGAGTCAAAGTCCAAGCATTTATTGCAGCGTAAAGAAAAAAGCGGCGTACGGCGCGTGTGAGTCTATCTCAATATTAGGTACTTTTCATCTCATGTATTAAAAAAGAACGGTTGCCTATATACAGAGTCTTAAACTAAGATATTATTCCTAGGGGACTAAAACATTTTTCGAATTATTTTTAGTCCCGTTTGATTGAAAACACAAATATTGTTTTTCTCATAGAGCGAGATGAAAATTAGAATGTGTCTTCTCGAGACTAACAATATACATACTTTGGGCAACATACTCTGAATCCTTCGCTTCGCTCAGGAGTCCGCTTACGGATCCCTCACTACGGGACTCTAGACTCCTTCGTTCTGCACTGGATCCAAAATATTGCCCACACCAAAAATTTTATGAAAAAATGTTAGGCCCATGCGTCACTATCTACTATTCTCTATAAGTCCACAGCAGTGTTCGTCAGATCCCTGACGAACACTGATGGGGTCTGCCATTATAACAGCATTTATGCTGTTATATGATTTGGCGAAATACTCTATTGCCGGTTGCCTGCCGGTCCGAGGTTCTGGAGCTATCTATGAAGGGTTAGCGTCACTAACCCTTCATAGATAGCTCCAGAACCTCAGACAATTATCTGTGTGCTTAATTAAAATCCAATCCAGGATAATTCTTAATGATACTAAAAAATCTTACTTGGCATTCAACGAGAGCACATTCGTTAGTTTCCTTACTTAATTAACGGAAGTAAATTTAAGAAGCTTAAAACTGCGAAGATGGACCGTAATTCTAACTCCAATTAGCAAATGTGGAACTTTTGCCTTGTCGGAAGGTCAATTAAGAAATGTCAGCGAGTACTCTAGTAATTAGTTTAATTTAACTTGTACTTACTCGCGGCTGTACAAACAGGAGAAAAATCAGTTATGAAGAAAAATACTCTTTTTTTAAATTCAGTTTATTACAAATAATTAAAAAATAAAACTTAAATTACAGTTAGATATCTTCGCGGAAGAGAAACAGCTGACACAATTTGATTTTCTTGCGTATGGGACACAAAGTATGACCTTGATTCTTTCCGCAAAAATTCGAATTGAAAAACCCTCGATCGCGAGTTGTGGAAGGAAGGAAAGGAGGCCTTTGCCTTGCAGTCTGAAATGGCTGTAAATAAAAATAGAATAAAATGGGACATAAATTGCCATAACTTTTGATCGCGTTGACTAAGAATCCAGATTTTTTCACAGCTTTAAGTGACCACAGACTTTTGTATTTAACATTAATTTAAAAGAGATACGTTCACACGTTCTTAAGAAAAGAGGATTTGACATACAAACAGACGAGTAAACGGACACTGAAAAGATATAAAGGTTATTTTTTACGTATTGAGGTACGGTACCCTGAAAATAAAATACACGGAACTTGTGACCTCTTTTTGTTGACTTTTGGAGCGGAAAAAAGACTCCGATCAGAGATACATTCACCACTGAATACGGGGTTATTGAGGAAAATTGTTTATTATTTACGAATGTTTCAGATATTATTTCGTCTACATATTCCTCGGCTGTGCTTTGTATATCGGGTAGCTTTGATCACATTTTGATCACTGATGTTCCATGGGAGCGTGTCATGTTACTCCCTAAGAGTACATAAAGGAGAATATTACCTCTATGATTCTTAATATAGTGTTGTTATTTTTTATATTACTTTCTTTCTCTCGTGACTTGCAGAATATAGATCCTCGGGAAAATATTCATTTTCTGGATAAACGGTACTGTTTTCGAGGTTCTTCCCCTGGCCTTAACTATTCCTATGTAAAATTTTAACTATATGGGTTTAAGACCCGTGAAGTCTTAAAGAGTCCCTCACTCAGCCCGTCAAAAGCAACACTATGGAATTAAAGCTAAGAACTCGAAAAAATCGTCATTTTCTTACAAAAGTGATCGGCGGGTCCAGAAATTTATATGAAAATATAGATTTTTCTTCAGCCTCCATTATTGGTCCCATAGAAAATGTTGTTTTAGGCTGACTCGCCCCTTTAAGGGAATGTTGGTGATTAATTTATGCGCTACGTAAACAAAAAGTATCGCTAGGTATATTAAAATTTTTGTGTCTTAATTATTAATTTTTGGAATTTTTGCTAAGCTTGTTTTATAATATTTACTTTAAAATTTAACTTAAAGTACTTTATTTATTTAGTTCAGTTTGTTGAATAAAACTTGTGTATTTGCCTCTTTTGGTACCTAAAGTGTCCTCCGCCAGGCAACATCGTATGAATATTCGTTCCCGGCATTTTGTCTACATATTTTCAGAGAGTATGATTAAATTTTCTGCTAGCCAATGACGCAGCCGGGAAGCGATATGTTTCAGTATTTTTTTGAGGGATTTAATTTAGCACGTCAATGTCATTCGGCTATAAAGGGAGGTAATGCCGTGTTATAACTTTGAATGGTTTTGAACGAGCAACCAAAAAGTGTGGGCCATGATCTAAAAATACAGATCTAACCACGAAGCATAAGTCAACGCTGTAATGCGGTGTTTCTGTTTTACAACATAAACAGAATGAATTAATTTTATTTTCAGTTTTGAAATTTACAGAACCAAGTTTTTCTTACAATAACGGCCAAAATTATATTGAATTGTTTTCATATTAAATTTTAGTATTAATAAGTGACATAAAATTATTAGTTGTGCTAGCTAGGCTCTAGCATATACTATTAGCTGACTGAACAAACGCGAAGCGCTACCAAAGCGTCTCCGTTTCGGCTAGGGCAAAACTTCTTTCGTATGTCCATCCGTTCGGCTCTCTCCTCTATAGGTGGCATTTCTCAACCGATTTTCATGAAATTTAGGTTCTATACTTGCTACATTTTATGACACTTTCATTTATTATTTTTAAAAAAAAGCGGAAATTGAACCATTGTAAGTTTGCTTTGATAGCGACTCTACAGCTCACAGAGCCACTTGTTGTAAAAGTATAAACATGTTTGATTACACTGTACTGAAATCAGTTTCAATCTTTATTAATTAGTTCGCAAGGATTATAGTTTGGACAGCTAAATAATTTTCAGCATTGACAAGCTAATTTCCAGCATAGGAGTTCTCCCTGAATAATATTTTATTATACCATGCACTGAGTGTTGGTCTGGGTCCACAGGTATGCCCGTGAGCCACGACCCCTCGTATGAAGAGCTGATGTTTTATGCATGGGCACAATGCCGTATACGCGACAACACCACCTCTTCATTCGACCAAATAACTTCTCTGCAATAAAGGCACGGTTTTAAGAAAAATATTGGTGAGTGTTTTGAGCTGAAAATCTTCGTTTTTTAGGGTTCCGTACACAAAGGTTGTATTTATATTATTATTATTTGACATTTGTTTTTGATATGAATTGTAGTTTAAATGTTTTATTATTACCTAGATTAGTTTTATTATTTTGTGTTTATTTAATAATATAATTAATAATATAATGTTGTAGTGCCCTTGCAGGGTTCCATGCTGTACCATCAACTATTTATAGTCTTTTGTGAACTTTTACCACACATGGAAACAATAAACGAATTGAATTGAATTGATAAGGGTAAAAACGGGACTCTATTAATATCGCTCCGCTGTCCGTCTGTCTGTCTGTTTGTCCGTCTGTCACCAGGCTGTATCTCATGAACCGTGATAGTTAGACAGTTGAAATTTTCGCAGATGGTGTATTTCTGTTGCCGCTACAACAAATAGAATAAAATATATATTTAAGGGGGCTGCCATATAACATACATGATTTTTTGCCGTTTTTATAGATAACGGTACGGAACCCTTCGTGCGCGAGACCGACTCGCACTTTGCAGGTTTTTGTGTTATAAAATCTACAACTATATTTTGACTCAGTGTAGAAAAAAATAGGCGTGGCGTAAAAGGGAACTAACACTAGTTATATTTTAACATTGCAACTCGAATCGGACGTTTATCCTAGTTAAAGTTTTTGAAACTTAGTTGTTTTCTTGTGAATTTTGGTTAAAAAGGGGCAAAAACTGAATGTAGCTCTGTGAAACACACAGTGAGCCTCACTCCTACGACTATTATCTTTCTGAAGAATGCCTTGCCTGGCCCATACATACGGGTACATATGTATTACAAACTCTAGTAAGTCTAAGTCTACTGAAAGTGCCACCCAGTAGTGCCACGGGCAACGAATATTTTTAAATAAAGTGAGATTAAAAATCCTATACCTTCTATAAAAGTAACCAATAGTCGTATTTACCAAATGCAAATTTCACATATTTCCTACTCAAAAACAAAGATATACATTATAAATTTTGATAGATAACATGGTAATTATAGGAAAAAATAACGAATAAAGTATGCTTTAAATTGAAACATTTTAATTGAATCAAAGTTTATTAATGATTGAAGTCGCAAGCAGAAGCTAATATAACTATAAACTGCTGTTTATGTTCTAATGAACTAAAGCAGCTTTAGTGCTAACACAATCAGCTCCTGCCTTACAGCCGGGAACAATAGGATTTCCTGCATGACAGGCACTAATCTCAACCCAGCCATTAACTAACATTCGGAATCTATAGATTTTCTACAAAATAGGCACGAATCCCAATTCGCAGCTGCTCCAAGACGCTATTAAAAATTCAACGTTTTAATTGAATCAACGTTATATTACATGATTGAAGTCGCAAGCAGAAGCTAGTACAACTGTAACCTACTGTTTCTGTTCTAATGAAGTGAAGCAGCTTTAGTGCTAACACAATCAGCTCCTGCCTTACAGCCGGGAACAATAGGATTTTCTGCATGACAGGCACTAATCCCAACCCTTGGCTTCTCCGAGACGCTGCTGAAAGTGAATATTTTACGTATGAATTTAATCAATATGCGCTTAAATGGCAAATTAAGTCCTACTTAGTACATATGTATTTAAACTTAAGCATTTATCTGGCCAAAAAATATAGCCAACAGTAAAAGAAAAACTGTTGTTTTTCGGTTTATCTTTGTATTTTAATGATTGCATGATGTTGTAATAAAAATTATGTTTTCTTATAACAAGCGTAATAAAGATAATACTTCAATAAAGATTATGCCTCTTAAGTATAAGAGATCCATAGTCTCACAATCAAGTACATTTCTCAACATTAAACAAAAATGCCACAAGAATGACGAAAACCAGAATTGGCTGCGTGATATCTTTCGTAATCGCAAGACAGATTATGTGACGCAAATGGACATGATAGGCCATAATCTCAAGAAGGAGCCCACACACATCCTGAGGAAAGCCCTGAAGTGGCCCCCCAGGGCAAGCGGAAAGTGGGCCGTCCCAAGCCGACCTGGCAGCGCTGTGTGGCAGCGGAGATGAAGACAATCGGGCCAATCTGAGCTGATTAAGTGCGTAGTGAAAAACAGATCATGATGATGAAATACCGTGGAAGCATTCTGCCCCACTTGTTTGTATATATTTATTTGAGAAAATGTTCTGTTTGCGTCCTCAGCCTGTAAATACGTCAGATCCGGCCCTTTATTACAACAACATGTTAGTTTATACTTTTTCGTACCCCAGATAAGGTGTATGCAAAATTTCATGATGATCGGTCAGTAGTTACCATGTGAAAGCGTAACAAACAAACAAACTCACTTTCGCATTTATAATATTAAAGTTAGGATTATTTTGACTCAGAAAACTAGCCTATTATTATGATAAGAGTTGTGAATCTTTTGTTATATATATTACTTAAGTATGAAAAAAACTTTATTATAGATTTCAACGATGAAGGAATTATTTAATTTGTCTTCGTTATCCAAAAATCATCTGAAAATATAATAAACAAGCCTTTTTTAGGTAATGACATAGTAGAATAAAAAATATATTTAATATTAAATATCTTTGATAAATTCTAATAAACTTTATTTATTATATCAGTATCAGCAGTGCAAACATATTTCATAAAGCTTATTAATTAATATTTAATGGTGCCATTTATTTTCGCTAGGCAAGCGCAGGCCGCAATTGAATGAACCACCGCAAGGCCACTGGCCCAAATAATAATTAGTTTATTCACTATTCTAGGCATAAGCTATTATTCATATAGTTATGTACCTTTCAGAGATAAACAACGAATTATTTTTGAAAACTTTTTAGAGGCAATGTTCTCTTTTTGGGATGGGTAAAAAATGGTTAACGCGCGTCAGGATCACGTGACCTGTTCGAAAATTCGTAAGACAGACACGTGACCTGAAGACCGCCCGCTGGCGCGGCGTAGGAGAGTAATAATATCCCCTCTCTTTCTATCGCGCGGAGTTTTCACTCCCGCCGGGACTCCCAGAGTGCTACCCGTTGTTTTATGTATAACGACTTTAACTAATTATTAAGTTTATGCTACATAAACATTGTGGTATCTTGCGGTCTGAGTTTATATAAGAATTATAATTATAATATAAACTGAGGCCGCAAGACACCACAAGGCAAAACACAATGGAAAAAGTAGAATGGATAAGGTAATACTAATTTTAGAGAATTACGCTTTTCTAGCAAACTCCTTCTTCATACAACAGTTCATTGGAGTAGGTTTTTTGAAAACTCTTTTCTGTCAGTGGTATAAAATTAGAAATGACCTACAGCCGGACACCAGGAAGGCTCAAACTCGTTTGACTTTAAGCTAAATATTTATTTAGTAATTAAAACTCTCCAAGAACTTTCATTCATAATGTATAGTATGTAGGTATGTCACTCTACCAATCACAAAATAAAGCTTGCAGTTAATCAAAATCGGTAATAATTATAATATAATAGATACACATACCTATAATGATTATAGAATAAAGTATTATTTACACAAGCTTAAATATACCGTACATCCAAATTAGTATCTATACGGATTTACTAGTACATATGTATTTAAAATTTGTAAATAATAATAAATTGTAAATAAGGCAAATTACTGGAAAGAACTGGATTGCGATAGCTGGAGATAGAGAGGAAGAGCGCAAAAAAAAGGAGCCTTATGGAGCAGTGAGCCATAAAAAGCTGATGGTGATTATGAAAGTAACTTACTCATATGCAAATATAAACTTAGAATGAGACTCATTTTTGAGGTCTTGTTACAGCCGGTGTCAAAATCACTATTTATAAAGAATAGGTATTTTATACTTCATTTAACTGTTTTTTTAACACAAAAATGCCTGCTATATAGTTATATTATCAAAAATGAAAATATGAGATAAAAACAACTCGACACAGGTAGGATTTCAACTCAACTTGGGTTGAATCCTAACTACCTAACAATTTAATAAGTAAAAGCTTTTTCAATTTTGTCAACTTTCTATTTACCAGATATGTACTTAAGTAGAGTAGTTCTTGGACGATTGATTAAGCATGATTAGATTGCGAATTTCTTCGGGGTAATATGTAATGAGAGAATTCGACGCGGTGATTCGAAGTTATTATTTTTTTGGCAAATTAGTCGAAAAAAACTTATTTTAACTAGTGGTTCTGCGAGAACAGTAGACCTCGCGAGCCCTTACAACCAACATCCACATTTGCCCTCCAGAGCTCTTAAATATATCTGTTACTGATATGTTAATTGACTAAAGGATGATTTCCTTCAGTTACTATTTCCCGGAAACGAAAATTTAAGCCTACATTCCTCTTACCAGAAGACCTGACCAGACCCGTTTTTAAGAAGAAACACTAAGCTCGAGAGAATTGAAAAATAGGTATTTATAATATCTATTGATGTCGCGCCGCGTGCCCAAATAAACCCCGCAGAGTGCGATAGAGATAACTGCAGCTCGGCCGGAAAATACCTATAAAAAAAACACAAAATTAACGCTTCGTAGTCCTCTGATTTCTTCTCCAAAACGTAACCGATTTAATATTTTTTTACATTAAAAATGTAAAATAAGCTATAGCTATGTTTCTGTGTTTTCTTTTTCTTATATAATTGCCCAAATTTGTTTTCTTGATGTTTGAACACAACGGAAATTCGTACCAATTTTTCATGTTTTTGAAGGTTCATATCTCTTTAAATAATTCAATTATGAAAATATTTAAACATACGGATTTTTTTAGTAGAAAATCATTACTTTATTGGTACTATCCGGCGAGGAATCAGGGGACTACTCTTGTATGGAAACATGGCCCTTGAGCACCATGTTTAATATGCTTTTGTACACATTAACTAAGTTGGAGTGATCCTCTTCAAGATCGGAAATATCGGAATATCGAACTTGGCATGGGTGAATGGGAGGCAAAGTTTAAGTACCCGGTTTCATAGTTGTTATGTTACCAATTGGTAAAAATTTTAATGTGACGCTAATTTTCAACTATTATGGCAGATAAACAGGCGAACTTTACGAAGTGGCTGGCATCTATAAGCCCTGAGTTCAAGTCACAGGATAGCATGTGAATCTTTTTTATTTATTTTTAATTTTTATTTTAGAATTCTAAGTTTATTCAGTGTTTTCAATTATAAAAGTAATACGCAGTATCATGCTTTAAGCCAAAAAATATTTTTTATATTTTGATTTTTGTTTCTTAGGGAAAGTTTTTCAATTTCACTCCCTCTCCCACTTCACGTACTTCAACTCCTTTCATAAATATACAGAAAATCGATTTCAGACAACTTTGGGCAAATTGCCGACTATAAACACGTTTAAGTTTATCGTATAAAAAAGTTGTTCAGACAAAAAAGTTGCGTCTTAATGAGAATATCAAAAAAGCCTAATGACATTTTTGATTTTTTTTCGAAATAGCTGTGCTATGATTTTTTTTTATGTTTCGGACCACCATATAGCCGCCATTTTTTAAAATTTCGAAAATTGGCACGACTAAAAAATTTTATATTTTTTAGTCGTGCCAATAAAAATTACCGAACCTGCTCACAAAATTTCATGAGAGTCGGTTGAGAAATGCGACCTGTAGGCGAGAACAGACAGACAGATAGACAGACAGACAGACGGACAAAAGAATTTTGGGCCAGTGGAAACTGAGACGCTTCGCTCGCTCGGTCAATAAAACCCTTTTATTTGATACCGCACATGTTTATATGTTTATATAAAAAAAACCTTTTTTTTTTGTATTGCCGACGTCACAGTTACTACGCACTACGCACTTTCATACTTGTCATACCATAGATTTGTATTTACGACATCATACTGAATGCACTAATACAAAAAAATATACAGAAAATCGATTTCAGACAACTTTTCGGCAATTTGCCGACTATAAACACGTTCAAGTTTATCGTATAAAAAAGTTGTTCAGACAAAAAAGTTGCGTCTTAATGAGAATAACAAAAAAGTCTCATGACATTTTTTATTTCTTTTTCAAATAGCTGTGCTATGAGTTTTTTTGAGTTCCGGATCCCCATATTTCCGCCATTTTTGAAAATTTCGAAAAACTGGCACGACAAAAAGATTCTATATAATTACCGAACCTGCTCACAAAATTTCATGAGAATCGGTTGTGAAATGCGACCTGTAGGCGAGAACAGACAGACAGACAGACAGACAGACGGACAAAAGAATTTTGGGCTAGTCGAAACTGAGACGCTTCGTTCGGTCAATTATAAATTAGAATAACACAAGGAGAATAATTGAAAATTTATAGTGAACACCTCTTAAAGAATTAAAAAAAGTGTCCATCTTCTTCCAGAGTGAACTTTTCACTACTCTCAAACTACAATTTGAAGACGAAAACAAGCATCGAATTTTGACTCCAACTTCGCCGCTGCGCTCGGGAAGTTCTCGGAAAAAGGCTGTCGCGACTTGCATCCACTCGCCGCTTTCTTTGTGCCCCACTCAAAGGAAACGCAATTTAAACTACATGCGGGTACGGCAAATATTCATCCCCGCATGCCTTCTTTCCTTAGTACTTTAATGATTTCATAATGGGTTGCTACATTTTGGCAAGAAGTTTAAAGTAGGGTCAATGGGGGCAAGATCGAATGGTTTTTTGAAGAGATATGTAGGATTGTATTTGATCCTTTGTAAAAAATTGTCATCATAACTTAAGTTTAAACAAAATTTAGGATTTGAAAGTGCATTAAATTTCCTTTAATATCCATTCTAAAAAAACTTCTCCATGCTGCACTAACATGTTTAAAAAAAATCATAGAAAACACGATTATCAAAAAAGAAAGCAGGGGGAAGAAGAAAAGGTGGCGGGGTAAGATTGTAATAGTTCCTAAAATCTTTTCTATTAATGCTAGATGACGTTGGTAATCGATAAGCCATAGCTTAAAAAATGTTCGTACCAAAATTGGTTGCCTTGTGTAAAATTTCCTCAAATTAACTGAATACGAATTATTTTTTATACCATATATTTCACTCTTACCCCCCATTGTGGTAATACGGCCAGAGGTTCTCAAACTTTGCATATTGATTTTAGTAAAAGCAACTTCTAAACGAAATCTTTTTTATTATCATAGAAAAGTAACAACTCAGGCATGTACATGAATGTTTTAAAAATAAAGTAACAACCTATAATAAAGAAAATTATGTGTCAACAAGAAACATTCATCATTAAATAAAATTATACAAATTAAAGATTTTGTTTTAGGGACATTTTGTACTATTATTTAGGAACAAAGTTAATAATATTATAAGATGGGTTTTATTCCAAAACCTTAATACACGATCTTATTTCCTACAAAACGTATGAAAAAAAATACTACAATATAACAATTCAAAAATCAGTCTGCAACTTTAGAAATCAAATTATTTATCTTATAAGTCAGACTTATATCGTCGTTTTCGCAATTAAATTATTTTTATTATAATATAAGATATTAAGAACCATTATCTAGAACTAAAATAAAAAAATTAAAAAAAAAATTAACCTACTTAAAAATATATATTTACAAATCGTACAGTCCCTCCAGATGCTCACCTCTGGGCATCGTGCCCAAAAGGCTGGCAGCATTGCCTAATTGAATGGCAATGCTGATACGCTGAGCTAGGTAATTTCCAGCCCTTTGGTCACGAGATACCTCAATAAGCCTTTTAGCTAGTAATCTTATAATTATTAAGCCATGTGCAAATATGACTAAAAGCTTTGAAAGTAGTGCAGTTTAAAAGCTAAATATAACATAAAATTGTTCATAATGACATATATAATATAGATAAACATCCAAGACCCAGGCCAATCTGAAAAAGATCATTTTCCATCTTGACCTGGCCGGTGATCGAACCCGGGCACCCCGTGTCGCAGGCTGGCGTGTTGACCGCTGCGCCACGGAGCTAGCCAATTCTTTATACATACACAGTCATTCGGGCAGTCACATAAAACTTATTTCTAAACAGACAAACAGAGACAACTTGCTTGATCGTTTATTTTTTCTTCGAAACTTACAGTTTGACAACATATGTATTTTTCTATGACTTTTAAAAATGGGGCAAGTCCGAAAAATTTATATTTTTATCTTTCCCCGTTAAATTTTGCTGGGGAAAGACGAAAAGTCGAAAAATAAGCTAAAATATGAATAATAGCAATATATAGACTAATCGGTACAATTTTAAATTAAAAATCAAACTTAAGTATTCTGTTTAGGCTCTACGTACCTTACAATCCAAGTTATAGGAGGTGGGGTAAGATTAAAAATCGCCAACTTTTTACGAAAATAACCGTTCGGCACAAATTCGTCGATTATTCACAACTATGCAATCCGAGCTATAACTGCCGAATAAGGGGCGAGACGTAAGGAAATTGCGGTCTAAACAATGTTGCCAGCACTTAAACTATTACCTTTATTTAGGCGTTACAGATGATTTTTGGTGTTACCCCGTTTTTCATCTTCCCCCCACTCACCCTACTAACAAAAAAACAATTTAGAAGCAAAAAAGAGTTATTTATATTCATCAACCATATCTAATCATAACTTTATCCTTAACTAGCTTCTGCCCGCGGCCACGCCCGCGTGATGTCGGTTATCGCGACCAAAAGTAGCCTATGTATCATCATCATGGTTCAAAGTATCTCCATGCCAAATTTCTGTCCAGCCGTGTTAGCGTGAAAAGGGGCAATTCGCGTTCTATTATTTGTATTTAGGAGCTCGGATATTAAATTTCATGAAAATTGGAGCAGGTTTTAAATACTTCCTGTACAAATGTTCAACCTCTATTTTACACACTTAGAGGGTGAATTCTTTTTTTCAATGTTACTACTTAGCATTTTATGTTATTAAGTAATAGATTTAAAAAAAATGTTTCTGTCTGAACGGCGTCTTCTTACTTCTATGTATTAAATCTACGTAATGGCTTACGAACAAACGGCTGTTGTTACAAATTTCGTCTACTACATACCAATTTGGTTGTTATTGTTCACATATTTAAATATGTGTACCTATATTCAAACGAAAGTTCAAGATATGCTCTCTAGGGTTGCAACTTACAGGGCAGGCACATAGTTAGAGAGTTCAGTAAGGCAGTCACTGAATGGCATCCTAGTTTTTTGCATCTAGCATCTAGCATCCTAGATGGTTGCAAGGTGGGTTGACGAGAAGCAAATCGCAGCAAATAATTGGATTGCAGTGGACAGAGATAAAGAGGGGTGGCGCAGACAAAAGGAGGCTTATTATAGCCAGAAATAGATCATAGAAAACTACAGATGATGATGAAATTCAAATATATTCTATTCAATTTAAGTTTCAAAATGAGTACCTACTCGTATGATGTAGTTAGGTATATACCTAAATACATCATACGATACAGGTATATACCTAACACAAAAAAAACTTGAATTCAGTTTCCCAGAATATTAGCTTATAATGGCCATTTAATAAACTAAGAGGGAAATAAAAGCTTTCACTCGTGAATCTATAGCGGAAGTCGGAGCGATAGTAGTTCCGTCTTAGAAACCTCAAAGGCCGACAAATATAAAATAAAGGCTTTTAATAAAATATTTAATCCGAGCAGTTTTTATGCTCATTGATTTTATTAGTCTTCTAACTATGCTATGTTTGCTGTAAGTGGTAAATTTGAAAACAATTCGTATTTTTATTTATTGTATATGTTACGGCTAATAGGCGAAGTGCGGTTACGCCTAGTTCTAGCCGGGTACAACTCGGTGCAGCCGGGCATATGCGGTTAAACATAGGTGTATCTTACTTATCTTCGGTTAGAACAAAGTAAAGCCTTTATCATAGCGGCATCATAGAGCTACGTGTTATCAGTGGTTAAAATTAGATGCAATGCAACCTATTTAACATCGGCTAGAACTAGGTTTTCAGTTCAGTTATGGATTTTGGTTTAATTTTGAGATGGTTATCTTGCGATGCCCATTTGATTTGATTTCGTATCACCTGCGTAGATTAGATAGACATCTTACCCTATGCAAGGTATGTCCGTCCTAAACATGATTTATAATTGTGTTGTATTATAATAATTATAAACTGAAATGAAATTTCGTACTTCAGTCTTTTAATAATGAGGGTCTTTCTGTACCACAAGTTGTTTTCTATCTTGTAAGTGCCTGTAATGGCCGTTTCCGAGCCAAGAGGGAAATAAAAGCGCTCACTTGAGAACCTATTGCAGCAAAAGTTCCGTCTTAGAAACCAAAGACAGTCGAACTTTAAAGAAAAGCTCCAAATAAAAAGTTCAATCTGAGCTCTGAAGATCTTGGACCAATTAACAAAACCCTTCAGAAACCTTTTGGGTGGAAGAATCACCATTTCCATTTGGAGTTTTGCATTTGGAGTACCAATTGTATTGGTATTCAGAGTAGATATCTGCTTCAATTTTTAAGTATATAGTGTTGACGGGTCAACGAAAAAGACGCTACCCTATATAACGCAGCGCCACATTGACACGGGCCCCATTTCGTTCGAGACTGTCGCCGTAGCAACATCGTGCCTCTATTTGCGAACGACATTTTTTTAGATTTCACTGATTTAGTTAAATTCCGTAAATTTTACTTGTTTTTGTTTAATTGTGAGTTTATTAAAATCAGTTAGTTTTTATTGTGATTGTGTTCTTTTTTATTATTTAAAAATACCAGAATTGGGATCGTAGCTCGATTTTTGCCCACGTTTGTTGTGATCAGTGATTTGTTATTAAATCAAAAAAATGTCGGATCGCGAACGCCACCAAAGCCGTCGTCGCAGCCGTGAGCCGAGCAGACGACATAGAAGGTACCGGGACCGTACGCGGAGCCCAGAGAGTGATTTGAGACGGGAATTGCAGGTAATGCACGCTCGTTTACAAGTTTTAGAAAATCAAGGAGTATGTGCACGCCCAAGGCGTTCGTTGTCGCGTGATTCGGTGCGAACCGAGCGCAGTGGCGGTAGCCAAGCGGCCCCGCCAGCGCGGCGCCAGTCGTGCTCGCGGCCGAGACAGGCCCGCAATGTGTTGCCGGCGCATTGCCATGCGCGCTTGCAGACTACCCGCGTAATATCATCGTCGCTGGGCGAATCCTCGCAACTGCCGCGGTCACATACGCCGCCTTTGCCGCCCATGAGGTCTGCGCCGCCTAGTGAACTACGTGCCGGTGCTACAGCGTCGTTGTTGGGACACGCAGCCAGCGACGCCACGGATCGTATAGTTGATGCAATTAAATCTATTAACAATCGGGTGAGGTCTGACCAACATTTTTTTATATCTAGTTTTGATCCTGATTTGCATAATATTAGTGATTGGTGCGAAGAAGTCGATCGCGCAAAACTTTTAAATAATTGGAGTGATCATGAATGTCTTTCTCGGATAGGAAATTGCTTAAAAGGTGATGCTAAGGTGTGGTTACGCGAGTGGGTAACGAGTGACCGTACGTGGAGTAATTTTAAAAAGGAATTTATACCGTTGTGTCCCAAAACGCCAAACATTGCTAATATTTTATTTGAGGTTATGAATACCAACTCTGATAATTACTCTACGTACGCAGATTATGCTCGACGTTCATTGCTGCGGCTACGCATAGTGCGCGGGCTCAGTGACGAACTTATTTCGGCGATTGTAGTGCGCGGTATCACGGACCCCCACATCAGAGCATCAGCTACTAATGCCAAGTTGTCGCCTAACGATATTGTTGAATTTTTATCGATTTATGTAGTAGTTCTAGTTCCAAAATGTGTATTGCTTCGCAGAATAATTCAGAAAAGACAAATAGTGAGAGTAATGTTACTAGAAAGCGTAGGCTTGATCAAGGCACGTGTTTTTCGTGTGGTCTTCCCGGACATAAGCAGGCTGCTTGCAACAAGAAAATTAAGACAGATTCTAGTGCAAGTTCTAACCCTAGTGGTTCAAATATTGTTCTGTTAAAATCTGAGCCGTGCTCTTTTTGCAAGAGCCTGGCCACAAAGTCGATAATTGTTTTGCGAAACAAAAATCTGAATCACGTAATAAAGACAACGTAAATTTTTGCAAAGAAAATAAAACTACCCACAATAATGATGTTGTAAACTAGTGAGGAATAAGTGCCTCTCACCAGGTTCGTGACGTCAGAGGGTCATTTTGAGTACCCTAAGATGCCCTATAATTCGGTCAATGCCCCAGTGGTATAGGTACCAACGTATTACCTCGAAAACTCCGTAAATTTTTCGATTCTGGTGACGTACTTGTATGTATTGACGATGTACTTTTCTTATGCTCTACAATCGAGCAGGGATTTGATCTTTTGTACCAAGTACTGACAGCCTTAACAAAATCAGGGTATTTAGTTAACTTGAAAAAAAAAAGTTTCTTCTCGATAGAAGAAATAGAGTACTTATGCCGTCAAATTAGTCAGGGTCAGGTACGGCCGAGCTCCAATAAAATCAAAGCCCTGATCGATGTGCGGCAGTTTTTGTTTTTGTATGGCCAGCTATGTTCGCAAGTATATACCTGGCTTAGTCTCCTTCGCGTGTTTCAAAATGAGCTTGATCGTCTGGGGGCTGACAAGACAATCAATTTAATTACCAAGCATTTTTAGTTCTCTGGCTTACAAAGTTTTGTCGCCAAATATGTCTCGCACTGCTTAGTGTGAATTTCACGCACGCCTAAATTAATAGTAACTGATAGCGGTCGCATGTTTCAAATCGCTGAATTTCTTAACTGGGCTAAATGTATGGGCTGTCATACGCATTTAATAACGCTCGAGATGCGCCAGTCCAATGTATTGTAGGACGGTACGGTACGGCCAAGTATTATATGAAATGGTATGGTGCTTTACATTACCAAGCATAGAGCCACCCAGTATTCCGCTCTCAATCTGCTTGCGGGTATTTAAGCTGCTACTCTGCTTATAAGGAGTCTGGTTCGTGACGTAGCACTCAATAGTTCGAGTCCTAATAGAGGGTCTTTCCGTGAGATGAGCAGACATCGAGCTTTAGAGCGGCTAAGGCGAAACCAGCAATCGCAAGACATTTATCTTAACCAGGGGAGGAAGCCTCCCCGGACTTTTGAACTGAACAGTCTGGTTTTTGTAAGAAAGCAGGAACAGTCTACGGGCAAATTGGACTCATGTATGCGCGGCCCTTACCACATTGTGAAGAGGCCTCCACAAGGGCGCTATGACCTGCAGCTGCTGGCCGGCTCCTACGGGAAGTCCACGTAGGCGGCGGCGGAGTACATGATTCCATGGCGTGGAGAGTGGACTCCTGAAGTATGCGCTGCGTACTTTGCTGGTGAGTGCCCTATATAAGGGGGCTCGCATGCTATATATGAAGCTTCATATGTCTATTTGTTTGTGTTTGTTGTGGTCGGGACAAGCTTCACGGCGTGCCTCTATCCTGGCCTGGGCTGAGATAAGCTTCACGGCGTGCCTCTTTCTCAGTCCGATATCGAGATGCGTCTCGGTAGTTTGCACGTTAATCTGTTGAGATAAGCATCACGTCGCGCCTCTTTCTTGGCAGTTTAATGTGTTTTACATTCTCTGCGCTGTCGGGATAAGCTTCACGGCGTGCCTCTTTCCTTGCAGTTCAGAGTATGTTTATTTTGTGTCTAACCAATAATACCAACGCTCATGCGCTTAAATCCAGAATAGCGTATGTGCGACCGCATATGTGTCTTGTGCAGATTTAGACCAAGTAGAGGAGTCTGCGCCAGCTGAGATACCCCCGCCAGCCAGCCAGCCTGCTGCCGACCCTCAACCGAGTTCTTCTGGGACTCGGAGGCCACTACCGCTGATCAGTGACAAGCACTCGCAGGCGGTAGAGGTGTCGGAGCGCTACTTCGAGCCTGAGGAGTTGCAGCCCCGGATCAAGCCCGAGCTAATGCACCTGGACGCTGGGTGGGAGAGACCCACACCTAGCGCAGGCCTATCCATGCCTGTGCTGGACTCCGACCAGCAGTTGAAGACGATGATGGGAGCCCGGGACGGACTCCTGTCAGGGAGGCCGTGTTGACGGGTCAACGAAAAAGACGCTACCCTATATAACGCAGCGCCACCTTGACACGGGCCCCATTTCGTTCGAGACTGTCGCCGTAGCAACATCGTGCCTCTATTTGCGAACGACATTTTTTAGATTTCACTGATTTAGTTAAATTCCGTAAATTTTACTTGTTTTTGTTTAATTTTGAGTTTATTAAAATCAGTTAGTTTTTATTGTGATTGTGTTCTTTTTTATTATTTAAAAATGCTTGGATCGTCTCACCCAAAAATAGGCATATTTCAAATTATGTAAAATTTACATGTATACATACTTTTTGCCTTACGGGCTTGACAGAACCTAGGTCTATGAGGCCTAAAAGCCACGAAATATAAGTACTTACTGTAAGTAAAATACCTAGGCTATCAGATATACATATCTACTCATAACTATGTTTCTGTAAACCGTAGATCTTATTAAGGCAGAAATTCCGCTATTTTGAATATTCCCAAAAATTTAAATTAATACGAATATGCTCACAAAATTTCACGAAAATCGGTTCAGAAATGTAATCTGTACACACATACAAAACATTTTTTTACCCAAGCTGAAGCAAGGGTCAATCAAGTGGTACTTCCTGATTGAATTTTAATATCTACGGCTATTACAAGTGCATTCATAGAACTTGAATTGTGATTGTAATTGAATCTTCTTTATAGTTATTGTTTTGAATTGTACATTTAGAGTATTAATTATTTAAATATTCGTACTTTCATTATAATTAAATGTTTGTATGAAATTACTTTTTGTGTGTAGATACCGTATACTTTACATACAAAAAGTTATTATTGAAACATTCGGTAAGTACCAAGAATTAAAAATATATATATATTTTCTCTCTATAATTACTCATCAATGTAACTCAAAGCAACTACTATAAAAAAAGATACACAATTCAAGTACTTGTACATATAATAGCCGTTTGAGAGCAAAGAGAGTAATAAAATCACTCACTCGGGAACCTTTCGCAGAAGTTCCGTCTTAGAAACCGACAAAGTTTAAAGAAAGGCTTCAAATAAAAAGTTTAAACAAGGCTGATATCATGGCTATTTGATCTTAGATTTTATTAACGTTGGTGGCTGGTAGATGTCTTTATCAATGTAAATAAATTCTAAATGCTGATTGGCATATAGAGTGAGCACCTGCCTCTTTTTTAAGGATATAGACATCGCTGCCAATTCGAATTCAGTTAAGTAAAATCACTGATCGTGATTGAGCATGACCTTTAATTGGGACAGTGTATACTCAATCCAAATATTTAGATTTTAAGATAAACTATAATTAGGAGTTGACGTTAATAAAACGAGTTGTGGAAGCGGCACTAAAAAGCTATAGTATTACATCAACAATTCTCCAAATATTGACTCTGAAATACAACAATTAATAAGTGTTAAAATAACCTATATTAAATAAACGTTTTGATTCGTGATTCTTGATCAGAAATAAAAAAAATATAAAGAAGTTCTACTGGTTGAAGTAGTCGTTGTACATATAAAACAAATTGTGGTAGATTAACTCGAAATAAAACTACTTTAAATACAGTACGACTCGAAGCAATAACTTTTAAAAGAAACGCAAATCGTGCACCATATAGTAAGCATTTGTAATAGCCAATTGCGAGCAAAGAGGAAAATACTACTATTTCTCTCTTTGCTCTGCAAGTGCTCTCACTTACTCCGAACCTATAGCAGAAGACGTTCGGTCTTAGAAACCAAAGGTAGGAAAAGTTTGAGGATAAGCTTCACATAAAAAGTTAAAATTGATAGTGGTCTAAGTTTGCTTATTATTTTTATTAGCTTTGGCCTTTAGTAAAGCTAGATTGAAAACACTGAAATAGCATTTATAATGTGTGAACCAATTCGGATTATAAGTATTTTAAGTATGACTGTTAGCTTTTTGTCATGCACAGTGTGGAAAGTCCGATTAGTACTACTCTGGATGAATTATAATATCTAGGGTACCACTAATTACAAAATGGAACATAAATTCTAGCTCACAATATATTAATCTTCTTATTATTTAATATGGTTAAAAACCCACGCAGGTAGAGTTAGAAAAAATCGTAATATTTCGTATTCTTTTGTTTATCAAAAATCTGTGTGTGACATCTGCCAATCAGAATTTTATATTGTAAGGAAAAGTGAATGTAAAATAAGAAGACTTTTGAACATTGAACGTACATACCTACATCTCAAGTTGTTAGTAAGTTTAAAATAATTATGAGTTTGATTTTTCTTTTTCTTGCTCAACCGAACTATTGCTATCCAAAATTTGCAGTAGTTCGGTCAATCGGACTAATAACCGAACTACTGCTAATAGACGACTTATCACCAATGCCTAAATTAAAAAGTTAATACTCAAAATAAAATATATTAAAATTTAAAAAATCTATAAAAAAAAGTGAGTTGCACGGAGAAAGCGCTAGTAATGGCCGTTTGCGAGCAAAGAGAAAAATAAAAGCGCTCCCTCAAAAAGCTTGCGGCAGAAGTTGTGTCTTAGAAACCAAAGGCAAGCGAAGTTTAAAAAGGCTTCAAAAAAAAGTTTAAACCGAACTAATAGAGATCTCGGGTATTTGCTCATTGAATTTCTTAACTTCGGCGGTTGGTAGAGCTACTAACGAATCGACTCGGAAACTTATTTGTTGGAAGTAAAGCACAATACCTACAGTATTGGAATTTTGGAGTACTTTTTTTTTTGAAGTACTATGTAGCTAGCTTCAAGTGACCTTTCGCCACTTTACCGGGCGTTTGAGGCGAGGACAGAGTGCCCTCAGCCTATATAGACAACATCACCAAAAGGTCCCCAGGAGGGACGTATTGGATAATCAAGTTATGTATGCGCACCTTTGCCTTTTTTGGGGGACTTAAATTCTGATTTACATGGATTATTCTATAACGAGCTTATGCATTTCTGTGACGAAAACTATTTATCATGTATCGATATTGATTTTCTTGGTGAGAATTCGGGTACTTACACTTTCATCAGTGATGCCCACGGGACTTGTAGCTGGCTTGACCACTGTATAGGGACACGTGCGATGAAAAGTGCTGTAACTAATGTATATGTCAAATCCCTTTGGTCTGACCACTTCCCTCTCATCACAGAGTGCAATTTAAAGTTGTTGCCACCACAGTTACCCCGTGCACCATGTTTTAATATGAATAAAGACGCAGTCTGGGGAGAAAGGGATGAAGAACAGGTCAGAAAATACACCGAAGAGTATCATAAAAGATTAAGACTGGTAGACTTTCCTAGTGAGTGTGTTAGTTGTGCAGATTATTGTTGTAGTAAACCTGATCATAGGAAACTCTCGACAGTTTATATTCCGAGATTGTGGCCGCCCTCTGTAAAGCGTCTTTGGCAAGTAGGCGCCACAACAGAAAGAGTAGGAGGGTAGTTGGCTGGAACAAACATGTTGGAGAGGCTCACCGGATTGCCAGGTTGAAGTTTACAGAATGGGTTTCGTGCGGTAAACCTAGTAGTGGTATTATGTACGAAAAAATGTGTGATAGTAGAAGGGTGTTCAAATCACGGTTGAAATGGTGTCAGAACCATCAAGACCAAATAAGGATGGACACCCTCGCTCAGAAACATAAATGTGGTGACTTCCGTGGGTTCTGGAAGGCCACTTGTAGAATGAATGTAAAGCCTGGTTGTCCGGTGAGTATCGATGGTATAAATGACTGCGGGGACATTGCGAATTTATTCAGGGATTATTTTTCCGTACAGTCTCCAGTAAAATCGATGAGTACGGTGCTGGATGCTGGTAAGCCGGTTGGGCCATGTGGGGTTAGCTTTGGTGCAAAAGATGTTACAAAAACCATAAAAAACATGACCAGAGGTAAATCCCCGGGCCACGATGGGCTCAGCATTGAGCACCTGCAAAATGCTGGACCTCACATATACAGAGTTCTGGCCATGTTTTATTCGCTGTGTGTTAGCCACTCTTATCTGCCCCCGGATCTAATGAGGACTGTCGTGGTGCCTATTGTTAAAAATAAAAATGGAGGTCTTGCCGATAAAACCAACTATAGGCCTATATCCCTTGCCACAATTGTAGCCAAGGTGTTTGACGGTATGCTTAATACTCAGTTAGACAAATACACCAATTTGCACGACAATCAATTTGGTTTTAGACCACATTTATCTACAGAATGTGCTATTCTGAGTCTTAAGCATACCGTGAAATACTATTTGAAGCGAAAAACGCCTATTTATGCGTGTTTCCTCGACTTATCGAAGGCGTTTGACCTGTTGCGTATGACGTACTGTGGGATAAACTGGAGAGCATTGACTTACCGCGGGAACTTATATGTGTCTTCAGGTATTGGTATACGCACCAGGTAAATAGTGTCAGGTGGGCGAGCACAATGTCAGAGCCGTATCGACTAGAGTGTGGTCTCAGACAGGGTGGACTGACTTCACCCACCTTGTTTAACATTTACATAAATGCATTGATTGACGCGCTCAGCAAACAACATGTTGGGTGTCACGTTGTTGGCGTATGTGTCAACAACCTGAGCTACGCCGACGACATGGTTTTGCTGAGCGCGTCAGTCTATGGCTTGCGAAAGCTGATAGCAACGTGTTAGGAGTACGCGAATAAGCATGGTCTAAAATATAATGTGACCAAAAGTCAGATCATGGTCTTTGAAGCGGCTAGTGCTGCGTGTCCAACAAATGTGCCACCCGTGTACCTGTATGGTGTTCCTCTGAAGAGAGTGTATAAATTTAAGTACTTGGGGCATGTAGTAACAGCTGACCTTGCGGACGACGCAGATATTGAGCGGGAGCGGAGGGCACTGTCAAGAAGGGCTAATATGTTGGCCCGTAGGTTCGCTAGATGCTCTAAGGCAGTAAAAATAACACTTTTCCGAGCTTTCTGCACCTCCTTATATACATGCAGCCTATGGGCAGATTACAGGAAACGAAGCTACAGTGCCCTCCGTGTTCAGTTTAATAACGCGTTTAGGGCGTTATTGGGGCTGCCCCGTTTTTGCAGTGCCTCGGGTATGTTCGCGGCAGCGCGCACTGACTGTTTTCATGCGACTATGCGCAAGCGGGCCGCATCTCTAGTGCGCAGGACACGGGCCAGCTCCAACGCCGTCCTGGCGCTGATTGCTGACAGTGTAAACTGTCCCTATATCTGGCATTGCTGTAATAGACACCTAAGCAGCAGTGCTAGATGTAGGGGTAGGACATTATAATTATAAGTATTTTATTTTATTTTATTGTATTTTGTGTATATATAACTTACATTAATTATTAATTTGTTTGTGCTTATATGGGTTCTGTAACCTAAAATAAACGTATTTTATTTTTATTTATTTATTTCTTATTTGCCAATTTGGATTATAATGCAAGTATTGTAAGTCTGTAAGTTATCTGATAATCCTAACATCACATGACTTACTTCTACTCTAATAAGTTTACGTATCTACAAAAAGTAACATTCTCTGCTTATTAATCATTTATTGGTCGAAGAGCTCTGTGGCATAGTGGTTATGATGCCAGGATGCCACACCGGAGTTTTCGGGTTCGATCCTCGGTCTGGTCATGATGAAAAATGATCTTTTTCAGATTGGCCTTAGTCTTAGTATTTGTTATAAAATATAGTATCGTTGAGTTAATATCCATGACACAAGTCTCGAACTAAATTTGGGGCTAGTTCAATTTGTGTGATTTGTCGATATATATTTATTTGTTGGATTAAATTACTTACAAATAGCTGCGGGAATACGGAATTAAAAGAAAATAAATGCATGCATTGAAGTTTGTCTTGCCAATATAGTTTTTAAATTTGCAGAAAATAGTTTTTAAATTTGCAGAAAAACGTAAAAGTTTTTTTTATTTTATTTAATATGCACCGCAGTCTAAAAATGGAAAACATACGCTTTTAAAAATAAATAGTAATTTATCTTTGCGAAACGAACGAATAAATTAATACTCACGCCGGAAATAAAACTATTTATAACCTAGCAATATTGACAGTGAATTTCAGTGATTTTGATACATTTTGCATAGCTTTCTACCTAGGTCGTTCTTGATGTCATATTTTAAAGGTTTTTATATCCCAATGCTAGAAAAAAGTCTCTACTTCATTGTTCTAAGTGCCTGTATCAGCTGTATTCCTGCATTTTATTTACTTTAAGACAATTTACTTTGCGTGCTTCCGCCACCAGTTAGTTCATGCAAACTATTGCTGGCCAGCGCCCACCCACTACTGTTAGTCCCTTTATGCCCGCCACCAATAGTTGATGCATGGAACTCTGATCATGATGATCGGTTCAGTAGATAGGACGAGAAAGCGTTACAAACAAACAAACTCACTTTCGCTTTTATAATATTAGTTGGGATTAATACATCTGACTACCTTGTTTTGAGTGGCCCTCTCTTTCTTTTGCCGCTGTTGGAGAACAGAAGTGATGCGGGTTCATCCTTCCCGGTGCATAGAGCAGGCGTGATCTGACCATTTACTTTACAGTTTACCTGAATTTTGCCAACTTCAGCCACGTGTGTTATGGAGCTCATTTCTGACTCGATCTGTCCTATTAATGTCGAACATGCTGCGCTTCTATGCTTATTGGTCAAACTGCAGTTTAAGTATTTTTGTTCGGCCAAAGTTTGAGTAGTGTAGGTAAGTATTAACAGAGATATTCTAATTCAAAAACAAGATGCACTACAAGCTTTTTTCAAGCCTGTTGGTACTCGTTTTAACGCCACTATTATAATATAACATACTTACCTACCTTACCTAATGTTTTTCTCATTGAAATGTAAAAATATGAATTCTATGAAAGAAGTCTTGTGATTAGACCTCTTTTTTGGTTATTTTTATCTTGGTCATAGACGATAATCTTGTTTTAATAAATGTGTCTAGTAAGTTTTGTGCGACCTGTTAGACAAGAGCTCAGACTAATAATATTCTAAAGTCAGATTGGATTATCTGGTACTCAGAACAAGGACTAAAGTTATTCTGAGGTCTGGTACCTAAGGGTGTCAGACTGGCGGGTGGCTGTACTTTATCTAATGACACTAAAACATGAATGAATATAGTATAAACTAACATCGGGTCATAGTAAATCATTGATGGACACTAAACGAGACACAATTAAAGTTTTGTTGTTAAAAACGCTATGGACGTTCACTGTCCAAAAATGTGTGAAGCTCGGAATGCAACCGGCAATGTACTAGGATAAGAAAGAGAAGGCTTTTAAGCTTAGTTAACCTAACTGATGCTCGTAATTATACTTATTAGTGTATAGGGGCTATTAATAAAACACATAATTGCATTATGTTTATCTATTTCGGTGTAACAAACATTATTAATTATTTTATGGAATCTCTACCTATTAAATTAGTATCGTTATATTCCTAACCGTAGTGTAAGTTATCTATTTACATCTACACATTATATTCAATGATCACTAATTATGTGATATTATATTTATGTTATGAACCTACTGTAATAACAACTGATGCGTAATGATATTGAAAAAAAGTTGTATAATTACAATATTTTTGTAAATGTTTCACATAATTGTAAACAATAATATTACTGCTAGAATGTGCTAAATTGTTTAATTAGGTTTTAAAAAATATATCGAAACTAAAGTAAACAGTATAAATATTGAAACTAAACTATACAAATTCACTTTGTTTTTTGAGATTGAAATTCATATGAGATTCCCATTGGGACAAAAAACCCACGCGTCATCGTCTTAACAATATACCATATTTTAAAAGGCTTCCTGAATAATCATCTTTTGTAAGACGCATTGCCAAGCTAAATATTTTATTTGGATTGAATTGTAATATAAAAACAATGCCTAACATTATGTGCAAAATATTACACTTAAATTAATTTAAACGCTAAACTGTGACAAATATCGTAACACGTAGGTAACAATGTTTATGCATAAACTTATAAAATAAGGAGTTTTACTCCTAAGTAATTTAACATTTCAAAGTTATCTTAAAAACAATTAACTTAATTTATAGCAAACGTAACGTAATATTTCTCGCCACGCTTTTACACAGTGTGTAATCCGATTCATTAGCAAACTTTTAAGGAGTGACTCAGACTACGAATCTGAACAACTTTCATTACGGGACCAACTTAGACATCGTGAAAAAATTATCTGCTCTTTCATACAAAAGTGGAATATCTACTTGGTCAAAATTTATGGAACACTTGATTTTTTTTGTAATTTCGGAGTTGGTCCCATAATGAAAGTTGGTCAGATTCGTGGTATGAGTCACTCCTTAAACGTTTGCTAATGAATTCAATTTCACCCTGTATATTTCATACACCTCAATACGTTTCAACATACCTACATTCACGTTGATATAATGAGAGAGGAAAATCACGTTACGTTGGGTACCTATTGAAATTAATAAAATGTAGGCCAACTATTCAAGCGACAAATATTCAAAAGGATGTAAAAAAACAATATTTAATATTTTTATTTAATTCCGTATGATCACTACGACACATTGAATAAAAAATATTCATTATTAATCAACGTATTAACTCCTTTTATTTATAAAAGTTAACCCATACATCTGACACAAGATTAGTAAAATAAATAAAAAATCCTATTGTAAATACTTTCGTGACTATAACTGGGATAAGTTCGCAATTGACGCATACACACGTTAAAGATTTTATTACTTATTTCTATTACACTGTATATATTTCGATTCGATAACCAAAAAATGGAACTTATAAGGTATGAAACTACTCAGTCTATCCCAGTATCGTCTATATTTCCTAGTATAAAAATCTACAAACATATGTGAAAAAATGTTGCCTGAGTCATTTCTTCCATCAATGTTTAGATAACCACTGCATAAAGGGCCCATGTTAAAATGATCTAGGCAGATAATACTTAAAACCGTAGTCACAACGCGAGTATTGTGACCAAGTTTGGGCAAGTGCTTCCTGAGATTGTCCCAAATCAAGTCTGAACTCCTCAAAGCAATACCACAATGCTGGTCGTGCTAATAAAAATTTTAATATATTGATTATGAAAACATATTAAAAATTTTAACTATATATTTTTAAACTTTTATAACTGCTATAGCTCATTTGTCTCCAATTCAAATGTAAGAAACTAAATATTTGTGTTCTACAATGAGTGCGCAACTGTGTTGTCTAGTCAAACATCTTCTTATACGTCACAAAATTGCGTTGGGATGCTAATATTTTTTGAGAATTTATAACCAAGACTTTCTATAGAAGACGGCTCGTAATCCTGCTTCGAGAAAAGTCAAAGTTTATCAACTACTTAAACTGATAATCTTACTAGGTACGTATTTATACGCTTTAATGTAACACCGTTGGAGTAATCAAAAACACTAAAAGGCATTTGCTGCGTACACAAGGCAGTCACTATTTACACATTAGGATTGTGACACTTAACAACACTTCTGTACAGAAACACTGATTTAGTCACTAATTTTAAATGTCCGAAGTGAAAATTCGACAATTCCATATTTCTAAATTTCTCTAAAGCGTTGGTTGTAGTCTTTTGTTCTAAAATTAATTAAAAACTAGAGTGTTTTTAGAGTCTTTGCTAGTAATAGTGCTAAGTATGTGAGCATGGAGTTTGTGATAGTTTTGTGTGGGGCGGTGGCGGCGGCGGAGGCTGCGGGCGCCGGGGTAGGCGGCCCGAGACGGTTATTTGCTCGCACCACTTGCGATCTCCACCGAATCGTGTAAAGCGGCTGCTGGCGGGATAGCGCTACTAATCTATGAACAAAAATACCAAACTGTTTGAACAAAAACCTTATTTACACCAAGATTTTTAAACCGATATCCTTTTTCTTATTTAATGCGTTATCGAAATTCGATCATAAATGATTAATAAAATACAAGCAAAACAGATCATACATGTTATACTCCTTTTCCAAAACATAACTTAGTTATCGGTTTTGTTGAAATTTACCTAAATGAGGGCCGAAGTTTATATACAAACAAAGTCAAAGTATTGATATTTTTTACGCGTGTATGTTAATATTATGCTTTGTTATGGTTATAAGAGAGCTTGTGACTTTAGATAAAAATATATGTCGCTCGAACAACTTAGTAAGATCATTAAAAGTAACACATATGTATAGAAAGTTATTTACAACTGAAAAGTTCGAATACATTCCGTGATTATGACTTATGGTTATGAAATGGAAACCTTACGCGAGTTCTTAACAAATCTGAACATTAACAAAAGCACTGAATTCACAAAAGCTGGCATCTGAAGAATGTTTCTGTTACGAAGTCCCGATTTATCGACAAAGGTATGTTTTCACACATCGTTATTCAGGATTTACGAGTGGAAATGTCATTTCGGAAACATGCCACGTACCCTCTTACGGCTTTCTCTAATATGCACAAAGAAAAAAGATCTTTGTAGCGAGAAAGTACCTACTTACTTATATAAAAGCATGTGCTTTACGTATTTGGCACGTCGGTAGGTGGGTTAGGCCAGGGGCCATTCATAAATAATTTATCAAATGGGCATCTGAAATTCACCTTTCGGAAATTGTTAAGACTGGTTTAGAGCAGCGAAAACATTCCTTTGACCCTTATTCACACTGGTAACCACCTTTGAGTTAACTAGTAACTACGTTCCGAAAAGCCATTTGCGATGAATTGGTAGTTAATGGCTCGAAAACTCAATTTTATAGATTTTATTAAGAGCTTTCGCCCGTGGCTCCGCCCGCGTCAATGTCGATCCCTCGGGAATAGTACTTTTTCCCTGGATTAAAGGTAGCCTATGTCCTTCTTCGTACTCAAGAGAACTTGTGTGCAAAATTTCATGATGATCGGTTCAGTAGGTACAAACAAACAAACTCACTTTCGCATTTATAATATTAGTTAAGATAAGTAATGTTGGTAAATTGTATATTCCTTCAAAAAGATTTTCTTGAAACAACTCGTCGCATCGCCATTGGTTTCCAGGTAGTCATTATATTATTCTGAATATCATAAATTGTTTTTCTCGTCTGAAAATATCAGACATATGTTTCCTGACGTCGAAATCCCAGCTTTTCCTGTCTATATTTTCTAGAAAATATATATGAGGAATAAACATTATTAAACAGGGGAGCGTACATACCTAATAACAACAGTGTTGAGCCGGTAGGGTAGCGTGTAAGTATGGTTCTTATGCCTTGCACAGAAGGTGTATAATAGCTCGCCGGCAGCCGCGGCGAGACCAGCGTCGCTCTGCGCCCCCGAACCCGACCACTCATGAAGTGTGATATTCCATGAGCTGCACGACTTATCCTGTGCACATAAAATAACATTTCAGGTTTTGGGGATAGAGGTCAAACCATCTCTACAAGAATTATTATAAATTGTATCCTGTTTACATATTCATAACTATGTACAATAAGTACTTTTTATTTATTTATATTTAAGTATTTGTACGTAACCTAACATGTCTTATTAAAAGTACTTATTGATGCAAAATTAAATCATTTATGTAGAATTGCAGACTATATTTTTTTACTAACCTTGTCCTAGTTGATATATTGTGGTGGTTGGTCAAGCTCTACGAGAGAATCTCTATATCCGCCGATACATCCGCCGTCTTTTTATAACAATGCATATTGTATTACTTGGACCAACGGTTTGAATGGACAGAAAGGAACTAAATGACTTATCAGTCAAAAACAAAAGATAGACAATCAAATAACAGAGTTACCTACAAGCAGAAACACACATTAATATAATAACCCACCGTGCAGTAAGAAACACACGATTTTAAGCAGATTGCCAATTTCGAGCTCAGAATAAGTCGAAAATGGGAACTGCAGCCGTTCCAAGATCAGATCATAGAAATGCTGACGTGAGCGGCAGCCGAAACGCTCTGCCTCGTTAACATACACCGCACGATTCCTATATGCATACATTATTGCTTTTTGTAAGAGAATTGCTAAATAAACATATTCAATTTAGAGAGAACCGTCCGCGCTTTCAAACAAATTCTTTGTTTGAAAAACATTGTTCTCTTAAACAAATATTTCCTGCTTTAGAATAAAGTTGGAAGATTCCGTAAAATGCTTTCATGTTTAAAACACTCTGAATATCGATCGGTCGTAAATAAACATTACTTAGCTACTGAAAAAAGAGTTTTTAATGTATTGGTTTTAAATGATGTGATTATAAAAATAACATTAAGCTATCGTCCGCGATTTTATCTTTAATTTCAGTTATGCATGTCATTTTCTTTACTAAGATGTTCTGATTTTAAACAGAAAAAAGAAATAGCTCTTGTATTGTTTTGTTCTTAGTGGCTAGCACTGGTGTCAGATTGTGCAAGCAGGCTAAAGGTATCTGACATAGCTTAATTACTTCCATCTTATTATAACAGTAGGGACCAATGGCTTAGTGTGCCTTCCGAAGTACGAAGATTCTTGTGCCACTTGTGGTCAGCCATCCCAGTGGGAACCACGCCCGGGTTATTTTACATGCGTAAATGCTAATACTCAAATATATTAAATATTTAGAACAATGGGTATTATTAAAAAAAAACGGATTTAGATATGCTTCAAGAGAAAAGATTTTGAAACAATCTTTGCGTTATTTCCAACTATCAAGATATCTTATCAATAGGCCTATTGGCAGTAGATTGACGTTAATTAATATCGGAATACCTGCTCCGAGGTAATATCAATCAAGAGCTGCCTCTCGACGTTCGAGTCCAGCACCCAAGTGCATTGCTGGTAGAAGAACTCGTTCAAGCTGCCCGTCACTGTCACGTTCCTCGACGATATTTCACCTGTATGGAGAAATGGACGAGAAAATAAGTTAGAACTCTAAGGAAACATCTACGTGAGCAATAATGGAATGAAAAGACACGAGTTGCCGCAATAGCGAAGCTGTAATTGGAACTTTACGATCCTGTTCAAGGTTTTTTTTTCGATTCACTGTTACTGGAGACTGGAGGCGGTGAAACTGGGTCGTGGCACGTAATTTTGTCGGATCGCCCCACGCCGCCGAGAACAATATCCGACGCGTTTTTCTAAACGCCAGAAACGCGAGTTGAATGTCAAATTGAACTGTTTGTTTTCGGTTTATACGATTGAGGCTCTATGGGGTTCATTCAAGGTATATTGCCTCTTCCGCGAGACATCTTCATCGAATTACCCGAGCTTACGTTTTCGTGTCGAAGCATTTGGAATTAGGTGCAGGTAAGGATTTATTGTCTGCAAAAAATAACCTAACGAACGTAAATCAGCATTATGACAGAACTAATACATTATACATGGTAAATTAACGCTTAATTGAATAAAAAACGATTTTCAGTTATTTATCTCCCATTCATTCAGTAAATGATTTATCATAATGGAGGAGCTGTCATTCTATTTGAACACAGTGAATTAAAATCAGTTGCCAGTTAGACTTCGTCGGACAAGTTAGGGTCAGCATTTTTGTTCCATTAAGGAAACTTTGCTGGGTTATTGGTAGGTAGTTGTTTCTGTATCGAGAGATTATTATTTAAGTGTATTGGCTGTAGTCCTTACTCAAAATGCCGTTGAGCATGTTTCTAAGATGTGTTACTTATGTTGGTCAAGTGATTATTTTTAGGGGATTGTCATGGTAGCTCTTGTAATGAGTGATAATTTTGGATATTGCAAGATGTAACAGGTTCTTAATCAGGTTCTAGATAGCTTAATGTCTTGTGGAACAGTAGAGGTTAATTAAGTGGTAAGAGATTATTATAACAATTTGTAGTTTTATCTTATTTACACCTTAGTGCATATTTTACCTTAATTTATATTTTATCGTCGTCACCGGATGCTATCGTTTCTCTGGTGATTGTACTTAGAACATTGAGGTGATAGCACGTAAAGCGTGATATTATTGTTAATACTGCGAGTTGAACTAAATAGTTTATTGTATCAGCAATGACTGGAATATTAGAGGCTGACTGTGTGAATGATTTGACAACGAATGACTGACGCCTTCTCTGATGGTAAGCTGAGGTAAGCTAGGGAGAATAAAGCGGCAATGGCTGTATTCTCATATGTACATGCGTGGCCGGGGCCAAACCGTTTGAGACAACCCATTTTAATGACTTTATTCGACGGCCTTGCACGACTTAATCCTAAGCAGAGCCTAGCTCCATGTGATGCCATCTTCTACCTTTCTGTCCCGAAATATGTATTAAATATACAGAGATAGGCGGCTCAAAATGATCTATGACTTAAGGACGTGCCGATTACTGAAATGATAAACGTGCTCATACCACAGATTCTAAGAGAATGGTCAAAATGATTTAAAATGCTGCGAAAAGTAAAGATAGATACAGAGAGGAGGAAAATTCGTCGCGCATTTCAAAATACGCGTGATATCTTAAAATATGTCTATGATGAAGGATTTGGTATTTACCGGAATGAGTGGTGTAAGTGCGCTGGCCGCACATAGAGTCGTCGTTGAAGCTGTAGGCGGCTGCGTAGTCGAACCCTCGGCTTGCGTACGTGTAGTGAGCTACGGAGTACTCCAGGCGTACGCTGGTCCAACTCCGGACGACAACTGGCAACCACGGCGCCTACACAAAAAGTTTTACCTTACATCGTTAGGCAGAAAGGGTACTGTTGAAAATGGGTTTTTGTATTTGTTATGGAGTAAATTGAATGATGATTGAATGATGAATGGAGGCATTTTGCACAATGCCCGGGCATTATAAAAATGACAAGTTACTTATAATAAAGAACAAAAATTCTTTGATATGAAATATTTGATTTCTTTTAGAATTTAAGATACCTACACATGGAGTAGGGTACGGGCGCGCTAATTTTTTCATGAATTTCTTTTATATTTCCGAGTAAACGTTTTTATATAAGACTAGCTTTCGCCCGCAGCTCCGCCCGCGTCAATGTCGATCCCTCGGGAACAGTACCTTTTTCCGGGACAAAATGTATCCTATGTCCTTCTCCATACCCCAGACAACGTGTATGCAATATTTCATGATGATCGGTTCAGTAGTTATAACGTGAAAGCGTAACAAACAAACAAACAAACCAACAAACAAACAAACTCACTTTCGCATTTATAATATTAGTTAGGATATTCACCATTTTTACACGACTTCTAAAAATTTTCGAGTACATGTATGTATGTAATTTATGTATGTGTGTTTCTTTATTTCACCATAACTAAGAAATTCCTCAACGGATTTAGAAGTACCGTACGTCCTATGTCACTCTGAGGATGTAAGGATCCTTACTTCCTCCAGAGTGACATAGGCTATATTTTTTTCGACGGCAGTTGTCTATTTAACCGACTGGTATACTTCCAAGTTGGTCCCATTTAAATTTCATACAAGCGGTTGTTTGATTGAACTCGGTTTTTTTTATATGAAAGATCTTTTTTGGTAAGAAGGCTTGTATAATATGCAATATAAAATTATGGGATATTTTTATCAAATAAATAATACTAACAACTACAACTAAGTATAACTGTATAATATGTACACTAAATAAAGTTATCTATACATAAAAAATGACACGCAGATCATGGCCTTGCGGTGGGTGCCTAAAAGGCTGGCCGCACTGCCACTTAGGATGGCAATGCTAATGCGTTGTGCAAAAAATTACCTCGACCAGTCGCTTATTTATTATGAGTAATAAAATTATGAATATTTAACAATACTTTTATTCATCTCTTGTCTGTAGTATAGATAAATAAAACCAAGGTTGCATGCACAAAAACAAAGTTAAGAATGATTGTAGACGAAGCAAGCAACTGGAATTATAATATGTAATCACTGATTACGGGTATCATAATTTTTAATGAGCTACAAGTGAACGCAACAAAGCCCATCTGATATATATATCATTTAAAATTATCTGTTCTTAAATATCATAAATAGTTCTTCATTAATTCGTAGAAACGTTGATAAAATCATCATGATAATTACATCATGAATCCCATCCGACATTTTGGCCGTTTGAAAATCCCGCGGAAGACTGCTCAGTAAATTTAAATCCGTAATGTCGGAAATAAATTCAGTTCGTCATAATTAAATTGCAAAAACGGTTGATGAAAAAATTTAATCCACTTTCAGTTTCTTGGCACCTCTTTCGCTCTGAGATATTCTTTGAGGCGGGATGGTTAATATCTTAATAATCTCGCCAGGGAGTAAATTACTAATCAAAATTACAAAAATAACTCTTAATTTAAGTCAATATTTATGTAAAAGTCGCTTTTCGTACGACGCAAAATGTTTAAAAACCATCGTAAATATATAAATACGGACAAATCACACAGATTGAGCTAGCCCCAAAGTAAGTTCAAGACTTATTTTATGGCATACTAACTCAACGATACTATATTTTATAACAAATACATATATAGATAAACATCCAAGGTCCAGGCCAATCTGAAAAAGATAATTTTCCATCTTGACCTGCCCGGGGTCGAACCCGGGCACCCGTGTCGCAGGCTGGCGTGTTAACCACTGCGCCACGGAGCTAGCCGTATTGTTAAGAATGAATGTAAATTGTAGTAAAATAAATAAATAGCTTTTTTGACGTGATAACGTTTTATATCGATGAACACCGGCAGCATGCACGGAAAATGTCACGTTCCGAACCTATAGCAGCAGCAGCAATAATATCTATTTCTCATCGTTATCACGTAAAATTATCGTCCATAAACCTACTTCACAGACAAGCAATTTTTTTTGTAATATACCGGATGGAATTGAATTAATTAGCAAACGTTTAAGTAGTGACTCAGACCACAAATCTAAACAACTTCAATTACGGGACCAACTGCGAAATTGCAAAAGAAAATCAGTTGTTCCATAGATTTTGGCCAAGTAGATATTCCACTTTTGTATGAGCAGATAACTTTTTCACGATGTCGAAGTTGGTCCCATAATGAAAGTTGTTCAGATTCGAGGTCTGAGTCACTCCTTAAACGTTTGCCAATGAAATCAATTTCACCTGTATGTGCTACGAATTTTGATTTCAAAAATTAATTAAATTTAGATTTTCGTAGTTATTTTGCAAAGCATAGTAGTTATGTTTTTTCATAAATAAATAATAAAATGTTTAATAACTTCTATTGTTAAAACATTTTTCTAACAAACAACAACCATCCTTTCAATGTTACTTTATAAATCTTTTTACTTGGAATGTTGTTATAAATATTTATACACATTGCGTAAAAAATATTCTTATATTTTTAGTATTTTGGAACCATTTCTAGTACTTATATAATATAACCCGGTTACATGATGGTCTAGGATAATAATAACTTGCCTGTACAAACTCCTTTCATTTTAAAAGAGACTATACCTACTTGATATTTTGAAAACGGGTCACTCACGTGCTATTTTGTCGGGATTACAATTTCGTTAGCATAGATTTAAAAAATAATGCGTCTCTTCATACTTCTATGTTCGTTAGTTTAAATTATACAAGAGACTATCCGTTTTAAATGTCACTTGATTTAGCCGAAACGAAAGTTAACCTAATAAAAATATTTAGATATCAAAAGTATTGATCATTTCAAGAATCATTATATTAAAATCTAGTTTCGTTAGTCCGATTAGTGGTAAACAATTTCACTGCTACCATATGTTTCTGATTTTTAAATTAAAATAGTTTCCTATTATAATTTCCAATCCTGTACGAAATGTTGTCCTTTAATTTTCACAGATAATATTTTGTAGCTGATCATTTGTTTAACAGCATACGCAAACGTAATTTTCGTTATAGGCGGTTATGAGTTTCATTAGGAAGTTACAGAGTCAGCACACCAGAGTGTCCAGCGTTCATACGTGCGCGGCGTATTGACGAATTTGGCCTGCAACTGCGTACACAGCACGCATACGTAGTCAGCATCCAAGTAATTGAATTTTCAGGGGCCAGTCTCGGGCCTGTCGCCCCCGGCCGTTACTAATAACAACGAGGACGGCTGACATGCCGCCAGTTAGCCAATGTTTTATGAGCACCGATGCTCGGCTCCGCTTCAGATATTACCCAAAGTTCAATTTGTTCCCGTGTCAAATAATAATTTTGCGCCCCCAACTCATGATAGGGGTAAAGCTCTGTTAATAATTAAATTACGTGCTCGCAATAAAAGCTTGGAGAATATTGAAGGCAATATGCTCACGTCGAGGAGCGTGGAATGTAACTCCCTACACACACATTGGAGGTGTAATCATGTAAATGGAAAAGAAAACTTTTCTTGGCATAGGTCGTTCGTTGTTTTACCTACGCGTGTACTCATTCGTGCCTAAAGAGAACTGATTCCTGAACAATGTAAAAACAATATCAGCAATAAGCTAATTGTATTTCGATTATAGAGGGGCTTACAGCTTTGCGATCAAGAAAATTGTTTAACGAAAGCAAACCGTTAAAATTGAATTAATAGGTAAATAAAGCATCTAACAGATGAAGTTTAGCGTCGATCCGAGGAATTGATGATAATAAAATTAATGGCGTTGGAGATGAAAGGGCTGTAAGCGCTTGTAAATAATTTAGGGCGTATTTGCTTTTAGAAGTCCCTGTACGGTCGGCTGGTTGATCTACGGTTTATTGCTGTTACATACTTAATAGTAACCCTCTTAGTTAATTATGCGACACGCAACCTAAAGCGTATCATACGAAAGGGTTAGTGTATACCATGGACGGACATGGACGGACATGTTGGCATAAGTCCCTAAAAACACGCTTAATATATTTATGGTTTCCTTTTAAGGTGTTAATTTTCGTTCAATCCCGTTTTTGACCTCTTTTTAACCGTCTTCAAAAAAAGGAGTAGGTTCTCAGTTCGGTTGTGTTTTTTGATGTTTGTTAAGGGTAAGTAATATAACATATAAACACAAAATATATATCTTTTAAGATATATATCAACGAAATACATAATTTTGGTCAGTATAATTATCAAGTAATATAAAAATCGAAAGAAATAAGTTTAAAAAACCTAAAATCTTTTATTATAACAATTATTTAACATATCAAACCTTTATAATACCGTTTTATTATTATAAAATTTAAAAAATCGATTAGTTGTTTTGTATAATAAACGTTATATATACATATTATTACGGATAATAATCATTGGTTATACGAATTAATTGGTAGAAGATTCTCAATACATAACTAATAATAAAATTAAAAAAAAAACCGACTTCAATTTTATTTTAGGAGTTTCTTCCATATTTCCAAAGTTCTTCATCATATCTTCACCAAATTAAAATGGGACCAACTTGGTAGTAAAGGTTTTCATATAAAAAAAGAAACATAAAATCGGTTCACAATTGCCGAATATATCGTATACTTATTTTACTTAAAGTAGTTATAATGTAAAGTGTTAAAATATTATTAAAACAAAAATAAAGACTGCAATATATTTAACGAAAATCTGAATATTCCGAGTGTGAATTTCTTCGACCTATGGCCTCTAATATAATTTAAAAAAATAAGATAAAATAGCTATTATTAAAAATAATTGTAATACATTATTATTATATAAAAAAAATATAGTGTTATCTTTCTACTTAAAAAAAATTGTGATACATACAAAATGCGCGCGCATTTTGTATGTATCACAATTTTTTTATTTCTTTAATACGTAAAGTACGTATTATAGAAATAAAAAATTGTCTTAATATTTACATACAATAAAATATTGTAAAAGTTCTTTCTATTTAAAAAAAAAAATGTGATACATACAAAATGCGCGCGCATTTTGTATGTATCACATTTTTTTATTATTTATTTTATACTTTGTCCTAAAATTTACATACAATAAAATATTGTTATAAATTTTGTTAGTTAGTTTTTTTTTGCAATCCTGTGAGGTTAATATATTCTTGGTTTACTTTCCGTTTGCTTTACTAATAAAATCGATTACTTACATCTAAGTTTGAATGATGCACGTTTTGCTGGCTACTCCGCATTATTTACAAGAAAATGAAGTTATGAGCTTATGAGCTTGCGCGAATTATTTTGTAAGTATTACTGAAATTATTCAAATTCGCAAAATAGACATGGGTCCATACTAATTAGCGGGTATATTTTCTCAGTTTTATATTTTTAATACGTATACATTTTGATTTCTATAGATTTTGATTGATATTTATTTTAAATAGTATACTTTTTGAATGGTATACATTTTGGAATGTATACTGCACAAGTTGTATAACAGATGATATTTAGTGTTCATAAACGTTATAAATAATAGGTTTATGCTTTTCAAATTGAAAATTTTATGTATATTATAGCTTTTAAGAATATAATCGGTAATGATTATGTCAAGTAAACATTATATCTTTTGAACTTTATTGAAATGAAAATATAGAATTTGTTATTATATCAAACAATACGCACCCGTTTGTTAACGTATAAATCCGTCATTTATAAACAGATGTCAATAATCTTTTTTTGATTGGTAGCTTTTAATTTGGTCCTGGTTAAATTTTATTAAAATTGTTGTCGTTTTTTTATATGATTTTTTTTAGTATTGCTTTAGGCTCTTATTTATTTTGTTGCCACTGAATCTTAATAGAGCACATGCATGATTTTAAATAATATAATTAGTTTTTGATTTTATAAGCATCAACCTAAAATATGGTGATAAATGCACTTATAATTTGATATTAATATGTTCAATTTTATTAAAAAACGTGTTAAAAGTATAAAAATGCAAAACAATCGGAATGTAAGTCCGAAATAAATGTTTCCAATTTAAGAACATATTATGTTAACATAAATAAAATAAACACAATAAAGTATCTTCTAATTCTGCTGGGATTGTTTATTTTTACAAATCAATTTAAATAAAAGAAGGAGCGCAAAAATATTAACGATACGTTTTTCAAGAAGACTACATTTTCAAAGGAGTATTAATATATTAACCCCTATCTTCCTATATCTGCCATGCTGGTCTAGGAGAAAAGAAAAAACGCCCAAGTGCGAGTTGGACTCGCGCACTAAGGGTTTCGTATATTATATATAATAAGTACAAATTATTAAAATATTTTTTTTTATGATGTAATTCTAAATGTATGCTTTTCGCAATTTTTCCTTTATCAGTGCTATATATAAGACGTTACTTCGTACCAAATTTTAAGATTCTGAGTTCACGAGAAGTAGGTGTTGATTCCCTTGTGAATGTCGAGAAAACACAAAAATTTCCGAATTAACCAGCTGTATCTTTTAATTGCGTTGGCTTAGAAGTTTGATTTTTCACAACTGCAAGGGACAGCAGACCTGAGTATTTGGTATGAATTTCAGCTTGATACCTTTACGCGTTCCTGAGAAAAAGGCTCTGGACAGACAGATAGACAGACGGACAACCGAGTGATCTGGTTCTGTTTTTTTTTTTTCCTTTTGAGGTACGGAACCCTAAAAAACGTAGAATGTACCAGATACCTGTCTTCCCGCTCAGATCGTAAAAGGCCGGAGACCACACGGCGGAACGAGAATTCAACTTAATGGGATCAAAAAGTAAGACGGAGAAAATTGCAATTCTGGAGTTCACCGAGGAGGGTTGGTGTCGGACAGACGGCCGGCTGTAAAAGCCTTTTTCAAATCATATTACAACACTGACGCTGTCATAATAGCGGACCGGGCTCTGACCCACCACAGCTGATACAACCGGGATTAGGCTCAGGTGACGAGAATGACTGTTATTATTTACGCAGGATCGAAACTTAGCTCTAAATTAAATTCAAAGAAATGTTTCGCGATGTCTCAACAATTGCGTTTTTCTTGATAATTTTAAGGAAATGGTCTTTGATGTTACGATTTTTCTTGTTGAACGCTTTTTATTTGGCCTTTTTTATTTGCACATTAACATAATTTTGAAAGTATTATTAGTGTATCTGACTTCTTGAAGCCTGGCAATCGATATATCCAGGTTTATTAAGAAATGAGGGAAAAGAGAAGAGAGATTTTGAACCAGTCTGTAGGTATGACGGATGGGTAATAGAGAAAAATACCCTATAGCGACAAGAACGTCAAGATTCGTTTTATTTTAGTGGTGATATTTTGTTTTGACAATCTATTTTTGCGCGCTACATTTTAACGTAACTAGTCGCGCGTACTATTTATGTAGTATACATATGTTTTTTTAATAAAATAAAAAAAAAACATAAGATGTATTAGTAAATATCGTTCCTTTAGGTATATTTTAATTTTGTTTATAAAAATACTAAAACCGACAGATAATATAACTCTACACTAATTAAATACTTATATTCAGAACAATAAAGTTCAAAACTTTATTTACTTATCAATATCTTATTTACTTTTTTCAAACTTACTTAACTTTTTCTCTTATCAAACGATTTACAATATTAAACGGTTTATGACCATCAGAACATGGTAGAAGCTGAGTCTCAAAGCAGATGTATTTATTTATAACAATGTTACTACCATTTACCAATGATAAAATTTTTTGCTATTTAGGGTTTTTCTTCTTCAGAATCAAAATTAAATTCGGACATTTAAGCCATCTATGGCTTATTATGTCTCTAGTCTGAATAAAGTTTTTCTTTTTACTAAGTATTGAAGTAGGCATTTGTCTCCCAAGTTTCGATTAATATGCGTATTTTGAGAGAACACACAACACAAATGAAACTTCTTGTCACTTTATAAAACACTAGCTTTTGCCGCGGCTCCGCCCGCGTCAATGTCGATCCCTCGGGAGCAGTACTTTTCCCGGGATAAAATGTACCCTCCTTCCTTCCTTCTCCGTACCCAAGATAACGTGCGTACAAAACTTTATGATGATCGGTTCAGTAGTTACTGCGTGAAAGCGTTACAAACAAACAAACAAACAAAAAAAACAATCTTACTTTCGCATTAATAAAAAATCCTAAATTTTAAAAATGTTTACCGCCTCGAAGAATGTAACTAATTTCGTAAAATATGCCTGAAATTCTTTTTTTTTTATCTCGATCATATTCAGTTGTTGAAATTACATTCGGTGCTATTACCACTGAAACAACCAGCATACCAAGCACAGATAACCGCAATAAAGTGGCCCCTTGTTTCCAAAAATACAATTGGAATACCAACATTCCCTTACTACAAAATTAATAGAAGGAACAGAAGGATAATTTATGCATTTATTTCACTTACAATAGGCTAGTTTCCTGGGTCAAAATAATAACATTACAATTAGTCCGTCAGTTAGATAATTAAAAAATATCGGACACGTATTTTTTCTTTTGTCGATTAAACAATAAATAGAAAAGATAAAGCGCGTCAAAGTTCATGAGTGGGGGCTTGTGACGTCAAAGTTTGTTAAAAAGTGTAGCAAACTATGACGTCACACGGAATTTCAAAGGGCTATATCTTTGTCATTTTTTATTCAATCGACAAAAGAAAAAATACGTATCCATAATTTTTTGAATTATTAACTGACGGACTAGTTATATTTTTTTAGGAAACTAGCCTACTTCTACACAACTACATCTAGAAGGCATGAATGTTCTGTAGTTGTATAAAAAGACAATACATCTTTATTGATGTATGCTTATTAATTCATCTCAATCATTCATTATGAGTAATCTTCCATGCTGATCTGGGAGAAAAGTTTTTTCTTTTCTCCCACATCAGCATGGAAGATTGTGGTGGATTGTAGAATGTGCCAGCTGCTTCTCTTCCCGCGCAAATCGTAAAAACTGATCGAGGGATTGGGCCAAAGTCTGCGGAATCATGTCAATAGGCGATGTGGCTAGCAATCTATCACTATTTGATTCCGTTTTCCATCTACACGCCAAATGTGCTGTTTCCATCAACATGCTATATGTGGCTATAAAGTTTTTTAGACCTAGGCTCTGTCTACCCCGGAAGGGAAAAAGACGTGATACTATGTATGTTATTAATTCATCAACCTAAAGCCTCCCAAACAGCACCATTTGTTTTTATTAATATTTGGTTAACCGAAACCCATGCGGATGAGGTCGCGAGAAACAGCTAGTTCTAAGATTAAAGGTAGGTAAGTTATTCATGTTGATGTGTGCGTTGCTGGAGCCTAAATTCTACAGTTTCTCTTCTGTGGCTATCTTTTTTTTTTAATCTTCAGGCGCATGGCATTTGTACACCACTATGTAGTTGCAGGTATGTGTATGGAGGGCGCTTCCCCCGTACCCACTATGTAAATAGAATACGGAGGCCCACAACACAACTATTAGTAATCTGGATCACGCGCCTTGCCGCAATACTAAACTGTGTTTATATAAGGTCAATTTAAATTAAACGCAAATATTTTAAAGGCTGACTCCCATAAGCTAGAAAAATAGTTTAGAAGCAAAATAAAAAAATCGGCACGCTATTTTTTGAGATATCTGGACCTCATCATCATTTCGAGTAGGTGTCACGGTCAATCGACCATGCACACCCTGGTGTCAGAGTTCTTCGGATCCGCCTCTCGGCCTCTGACGTGGTTCCTTTAACGACTACTAGATGGCAGCCGGGACCACCGGCTTAATGTGCCTTCCGAAGCACGGAATCATCTTTATTATCAGACAATCAGGTGATTCAAGCCTGCAATGTCCTAACCAAACTGGAAACAACTAAACAAAGTATGCTTCCGGTAGGAATCGAACCCACGACCCCCGGGTCAACAGGCAAACGCCTTAACCACTGGACCACGGAGGCTGTTATATCTGGACCTGAACATTTAAAATAAATAATGAAAAATACATCCTGTGTCAAATAAACACTTTCTTGGCCAACAACTTTTTACTATTATCTACTATGGATACTAGGTCACAGACCTCGACGATCAAAACAGCTGATTTATCGATTTTAATAAAAGAAATAATTATTTTGTATGAAAAAATTAGAATTTGCGCTTAATTTAAATAGTATATTACGAGCAGTGAAGCCTACAATCTTAAATATTCTTAAAAAACTGTATTATATTCTATATTTCAATGTCCAACAATTGGAAATCATAAAATTCGAGAAATCTGATAATCCCGGAGTACCTAAATTCATCATTTTCGTACAATATGTAGCCCATAGTACAATAATAAGTAATCTCGATCACGCACCATCCAAAGCCATTTCTACGTATTTCAAATTAAACCTACAATCTGGAATTTTATTTTTTGACATTGGCAATGTACACGTGTTCTGAAAAATATTGTATTTATATTATACTAGCTTTCGCCCGCGGCTCCGCCCGCGTCAATGTCGATCCTTCGGGAATAGTACTTTTCCCCGGGATAAAAGGTAGCCTATGTCCTTCTCCGTACTCCAGAGAACTTGTATGAAAAATTTCATGATGATCGGTTCAGTAGCTACGGCGTGAAAGCGTAACAAACAAACAAACAAACAAACAAACTCACTTTCGCACATATAATATTAGTAAGGAAAGGATAAGGATTAAATGTGACCAATTTCCAAGTAAACAGGGTTATTAAATTCGAGGAATCTGATAATACCAGATTTCTCTTCAATTTGTGTCCGTAGCATAGTTACGGCTCCCCCATACATAGGAGTATTATGTTAATGTATCTAGGTATGTCATGGAAGGCCTTCCCCCTGTACTTAATATGTAAATAGAATTGAAACATGGATCCTTACACAACTATGAGGAATCTGTAATTCGCGCAAGCAAAGCTGGTTGCCATATTACCAGAGCAGGTTTCAATCTGGAATCTTGCGATTTAAGGTATTCAAGATTAATATACCTATATATGTGGTTTATTCGTCCAAGCTATATATACATTGTTATATTAGAGTAAACATGAGGTTTTTAGATATTCGTAGTCAATTAGACTGCCCCCCCTTAATGACTAAAATATCATTTAATACATCTCGCTCATGAACAAGACATAGGTAGGTACTTCAGTTATGCAAGTAAGTCTGTTTTGACATATAGCTCATGAGCACAATAGCAAGTAATATAGACCTTATTCTACTTCTTATTCTCTCTTCATCCCATTTAATGTGGGATCGGGCTAACGGGTTATATATACCGGTTTATTTGTTCCAAATACCATTTCAAAAGATAAGCTATGGAATAATTGAATGAGAATTAAATTTTGAAATACACAGTGAAATTTTGATCATTTTGGAAATTTCACCTTGCATATAGCTGGTTTATGTGATAATACTCAATCTGCTTGGAGAGATCTATTGTTCATTGTTCTTTATTAATTTATATTAGAATAAGACTGTAAACGCTGTTGGTTTTCGTATTAATAAAATAAAAAAGAATAAAAAGACAGCACTTCTAGTGCGATGGGAACTGCCATGATCGCATCTTATTGTATCTGTTGACTCTTTTGGCGAGCTCCGTGGCGCAGTAGTTAACACGCCAGCCTGCGACACAAGGATGCCCGAGTTCAATCCCCGGTCAGATCAAGATGTAAAATGATCTTTTTCAGATTGGCCTGCATCTTGGATATTTATCTATATATATATTTGTATAGTATCGTTGAGTTAGTAGCCCATAACACAAGTCTTGAACTTACTTTGGGGCTAGCTCAATCTGTGTGATTTGTCCGTACCTATATATTTATTTACCCTGCATGCGAGTTCACAACCGTTAATGCTCACCATTTCAGCAGTTGACCAGAAACTAACCTGAAAGTCTCCATACAAGCAAGACAGATCACCTTTCCATAACCTGTCATACCTGTCTTCGTGGTCATGATTGTGCTACGGTGTATAAGTATCACGTTCTTCTTATCAAGACGAAATGGTTCTACTTAAATATCTTGTGATAAGTATTTGGCCATGCTGATGGGGGTGATCATTAGCCTCATCGAGTTCTTGAAGTGTGTAAATAGTGGGACAGTTAAGACCACCTTCAACCCCAGCATCACCACGAGCGAGAACCACCACACCCACCAAACGTACAACCGTTTATTTCCTTACCTGAAAGTCTCCGCACAAGCAAGATAGATGCGTGCCATCTCCCGCCACCAGTGCGATGTGGTCGTGGTAGTGCAGTGGAGTGTTAGCGCGACATTCGCACCCAGCATCACCACACGCGGTCCGACAACCACCAGCACCTGCCGTGCCAGTTGGTTCCGCACTCCACATGCGATCCAGTCGTTGGATCTAACAAAAAACAAAAAACAAAATGTTGAACATTTTTAACTACTCTATAAACTTTCGCACTTTAAAGTGTGATTATAATATTTAAACACATTTTTATGAGTATTAACAGGAAATCGGAGGGCCGTATTTCCATACAAGCGTAGTCCCCTGATTCCTCGCCGCATAGTTCAGTAGAGCAATGATTTTTTGCCAGAAATATCTATGGATACAGAAGCATGTCCCTATGTTTTAGATATTTTCTTAATTGAATTATTTATAGAGATATTAACCTTCAAAAACCTAAAAAAAATGGTAAAAATTCCCCTTGTGTCAAACATCAAGAAAACAAATTCGACGCGATTATATAAGAAAAAGAAAATTTTGAATACAGCCATAGCTTATTTTTAATTTTCGATGAAAAAAGAAATTAAATCGGTTAAGTCTTGGAGAAGAAATCAGAGGACTACGAAGCGTTAATGTTGTGTAATTTTCATGGGTATATTCGGTCCGAGCTGCAGTTATCTCTATCGTACTCTGCGGGGATTGTTTGGGCACACAGCATAGCGCGTCAGCAATAGATTTTACAAGTACCTATTTTTAAATTCTCTCGAGCGCAGTGTTTCCTCTGAAGGGGCTTAGTTCGAAACTTTAGTTTCTATTTCAGTGAAATAAATCAAAGGTAAGTCCCGTTAACTAAATCCTTTCTTACTAATATTATAAATGCGAAAGTGAGTTTGTTTGTTTGTTACGCTTTCACGCCGTATCTATTGAACCGATCATCATGCAATTCTGTTTACAAGTTGTCTAGAGTACGAAGAAGGACATAGGCTACTATTCCCGAAGGATGGGCAATGACACAGTCGAAAGCTTAAATTATATATTCATGTACATTTTATTGCAGCAAAATTCTAGGACCGTATCAACTAGGTGAATTAACTGTTAAAGTTTTTATATACTTCACTCTTAAGAACAATTTACCCAATAAAATATATACTTAATCTCCTCTGATGTCCCAAAGTACAGCTTACTTAGTTTAACAACTCGAAAGATGATTGGTTTAACTGAATCAAATACCTACAAGATCAAATGCAGAATGCAGCAAAACAAAATACGTGTAGTTTTTACCTACTTCTCCCGATATTACAGAACGAACAACGACAAGGCCGAAAACCAATATCCCCGTTTGTCATGAATACTGGAGCAGTGAACAGTGCACAGATTGCGTTCTATAAATCTATAAATATCTTTTGTTGCGGGCCAGGGCGGCAATCGCGTTGTCGCTGACCGGGAAAACGGCCGGGCCGTCCCATGAGAGACCAGCTTTATTCGACTATTTTCGAGTCCCGCCTCTTTGATCAGTTATTAACCGGTAATAAAATTCAACAATATTTGAGTTTTCCTTTTTTGGTTGAATGTCTAGGGGCAAAGAATGTAAATTGCCATGTGATTCATTCTAATCTTTGATTTTAAGGGTTTCGTACCCAAAGGGTAAAAAACCGACCAAGTGCGTATCGGGCCGCGCACAATGTAGGGTTCCGTAGTTGCAAATGGCAGCTTTGAGTTTACGCTAGATTATATGGATTATAACAAAAATTTGCAAATATTTCAGAAACGGATAAGTAAATCGAAAAATGATGTTCACAAACTCAAAATATAAAAAAGAAAAACACCGATTCAACAATAATAAAAACACGTTGTGTAAGTTGTGAAAAAAAAACTGACTCACAGGTTACTTGTATGCTGTATGGGAGCTACCGTAAAAAAAGTAAAGCTTTCTAGTACTTATCTGAGTAAATCCGTGGACACACGGACAGAGATGGCGAAACCTAAAAAAGAGGAACCCTAAAAACGGAACCCTCTTAATATGGCTCCGCTGTTCGTTTGTCTGTCTGTCACCAAGCTGCATCTCATGAACCGTGATAGTTAGACAGTTGAAATTTCTAATAGATGTTCTGATGATTTGTTGCCGCTATAACAACAAATGCTAAAAAAAAGTTAATATATAAGGGGGCTACAACAAACGTGATACTCGTATTTTTGCTTGTTTCTGCTCGATATTAATAACAGCAACAGGTGAACGCTTGAAATATTAACAGAATATTGAGTTATATTATTCACTTTACAACAATTTTAAAACTAAATATTGAAATTAAAATAAAATTGACACTTAAGGAGGGCTCTTATACAACAGACATGATTTTCTTGCCGTTTTTATAGATATCGGTATTGGCCGGTTTTTTTAAGAATGACGCTGTAGCCCAATTTGAGTTTATTTGCCTCAAAAAATTTCAGCTATGATCGATTGTACAACTTGATGTTACATGCATAGTGCAAAGTAGTTGATCTACATAATTCGCCCTAATTATCAATACACTAAAGACTCTGATTTTAAGTAGGTCGAAATTAATAAATAGGTTCACTAGTTAGTCATATCGATCAGCTAAAAATGCAGTCTTTTCAACTAGGTTACGATCGATTTTGTCATTTCCACTTACAAAGAAAATCTATTTGTTAAGTGATAACCCAGTTCTAAACAAAAATTTTTTCAACAACATTTTTGTACTTAATCTGGTCAAAATGGTTAACGTTAAGTTTTTCAGATGCCTTTAGGCAGCTTGAAAAATCTTACACAAGTGTTGGCCACCTTCACACACGGAAAACAATAACTACGTAAATAATATTTTTAACTCTTGTTTATGTGAATAATTTACAAAAAGCTAAGTTTAGTCTCGCTTCCAAAGCGGGGTGCAGAAGAAGCGGCAACAAACTGCACAGCGCATTTTCTCCAAGTGACTTCGACTTTTTGCCTATATAGAAACTAAATAAAAATTGAAATGTCAAATTATAATTAACGACATTGGATGATGACTTATCATAAAAAAACGGCCAAGTGCGAGTCGGACTCGCGTACGATGGGTTCCGTACCATTATCTCTATTAAGTTTAACATTAAGTAAAATATTTTTATTGTATGATGTAACTAAAAATGTATAAATTTCGCAATTTTATCTGTGCTATAAGACGTTACTTTGTACTAAATTTCAAGATTTTGAGTTCACGGGAAGTACCCTGTAGGTTTGATTCCCTTGCGAATGTCGAAAATTTGCGGCACAAACGGCTGTATCTTTTGATTGCGTTGGTTTAGAAGTTTGATTTTTTTTATAGCTGCAAGGGTCAGAAGACCTGAGTATTTGATATGAATTTCAGCTCGATACCTCCATGCATTCCTGAGAAAAAGGTTCTTGACAGACAGACAGATAAGAAAGTGCTCCTTTATGGGTTCCGTTTTTCCTTTTGAGGTATGGAACCCTATAAAGTATGGGAAAATGGACGACATTACGACACCTGTGGGCATACATAATACATACATAATAATTACCAGGGTCCGGCCCAGTACTCGTACTTAATCTGCGACCAAGCTTAGTTAGAAAAAGGTCAAGATTGACCGTTGTTGTTAAAAAGTTATTCGGCTCCTCGTCAAGTTGCATTTTTAGACTATGGCACATATTATACACAATACCTTTAAAAATATTTTGCAGTGGCGTCGCCTGCATCTTTACCTCAATTTTTATGCTCTTGGTAGCACAACCAACATTGCTGAAGATGTGATGACCTGCTAGACTATAGAGCCCATACAGTTAGGATGGCCAGCGCGTAGTCTTACCTTGATCGTAACGCTTTTTTTTGTTGCAGGTATAAGCCTATGCGTGTAGCGCAATCGTTCCTTAAAATTTCTGATGATGTGACGACACTGCTAGACCATAGAGCCCATAAAATTGTCACAGCCAGCGCATAGTTTTACCTTGACTTTAACGCTCTAGTTAGCAGCAGGTATTAAGAGGGCACGAATGCGAAACTTGTCAATGAACATTCGTCTAGATGTCTATATCTATAACGACTACATGCCTGTTATTTATTATATATAAAACTTCAACATATTTTCTTAAAACTGTCAAACCTGAAAACACGATTAATAACAAAAGCCTCGATACTTTTATTTTGCAAACATAGCCCCTTTATTTGATGTTTGTGGTCAGAACGGCGAAACCCTAAGGTCTTTAGAAATGATTTTTAGTTTCCTAGCTTAGCAATAACTAGTTCTAAAATCTGTTTGTCAGTTTTTTTACTCATTAACCTCGTACTTTTATTTTAAATAACAATTAAGTGATTTGGCGCTTACGCCCGTTAATTCTAGGACACCCGCTTGTGCCTACCCACTATCTTCTTCGCATTTTTTACGCGTTACGGTCATTAGATCTATCCTGCTTTCGCGCGGGGCGCGGGGTGCGAAATGGCTTCAGCCGGGTCGCATTGGTGCGCTCTTAAACTCTGCGTGCAGCACAACCGCTCCTCATTATTGCTGAAGATATGACGACACTGCTAGACCATAGAGCCGACAAAGTTGACACTGGCAGCACATATTTTTACCTCGACTTTAACGCTCTGGTTAGCAGCAGGTATTAAACTCTGCGTGCAGCACAACCGCTCCGCATTATTGCTGAAGATATGACGACACTGCTAGACCATAGAGTCGAAAAAGTTGACACTGGCAGCACATAGTTTTACCTCGACTTTAACGCTCTGGTTAGCAGCAGGTATTAAACTCTGCGTGCAGCACAACCGCTCCTCATTATTGCTGAAGATATGACGACACTGCTAGAGCATAGAGCCGACAAAGTTGACACTGGCAGCACATAGTTTTACCTCGACTTTAACGCTCTGGTTAGCAGCAGGTATTAAACTCTGCGTGCAGCACAACCGCTACTCATTATTGCTGAAGATGTGACGACACTGCTAGATCATAGAGCCGACAAAGTTGACACTGGCAGCACATAGTTTTACCTCGATTGTAACGCTCTGGTTAGCGGCAGGTATAAAACTCTGGGTGCAGCGTAATCGCTCCTCGTTATTGCTGAAGATGTGACGACACTGCTAGACCATAAAGCCGACAAAATTGACACTGGCAGCACAAAGTTTTACCTCGATTGTAACGCTCTGGTTAGCGGCAGGTATAAACCTGTGCGTGCAAAGCAACCGCTCCTCAACGTTCCAGAAGATATGGTGATGAGAAGGAGCGGACACTCCGCCGTGGGTTGGAGCAGCTAGCCCGTAATGGGTTGAGGCACACATCGTATCGGGCGATGCCGTACCTTCATGTTGCTCTGTGAATGAAAAGAATATATTTACTTTTATTGTAGTGTAGCCTTAGCTACCTAACATGTATAAGTAGCGGGTGCAACACAGAGTTGCTGGGTGGCAGAAATAGTTTGAGAAGGGGATCACTACATCACTAAATTAAAAAATCAAAAATGTCTTGGTATGTTTACATGTTTGATATGCTTTATTTACTACAGAACTGATTACAATTTTTGCATATACAAGCAAATGTAGGGCCTTATATATTTTATTCAGGAACAATATATAAACAAGGAAATTGTATTATCAAGGTGAAGAAAGCCTCGTGTTAAAGTTTCTTTGATATCGTTTGTTTACATCTATTTTTATATATATATAATTACTCTATTTCTGTTTAATGTTAGGAATTAAATAAAATGCACGATTATTTTACTCTAACTCAATCGCGAAACGACCGACGACATGAAATGAAATTGCAATGTAGAAACATAAATTCAACAAAAGAGCGGCTACATCAAACATTTTATGCGAATTCAATTCAAATCACTCAATACATTATTATGGCAAACTAGATGTCAATATTCAAGTCAAATGTACTCAAACTAATGAACAGCGACTTTCGTTCGCTGTCTTTGATTGCTTACTCAAGCTATGCAAAGGAAAAATGGAAAGCGCGTGGGGGTTTGTCCACTTGAATAAAATTATCTGCTACACGTAGAAATGGATAATACGGGAAAAATCAATAAAATTTATTTCAAAAGTCAAAAGGAAAATCAACGCAGAGTTCAATAACTATATGCGTCATAGTTTCTTGTTATAAATTATTTTTGCAAAAGTAAAAAATCATTCTACTTAACAATATTGACAAAAACTAACTGTATGTGTATACGTTCAGTGGTTGGAATAACTAAATACAAAATGACACATCCAGCTTTGTCCTTTTTCTTATCTATGTAATGTTATATTGTAGTTAGGGCAATTAAAATTATATGTTAACCTAAATTAAGTAAGAATAATTGATTCACAATTGAATGTATCTCATAACTTCTTTCGCAACCTATCATATGACTCGAGTGGGCTCTCCCATGTAGGGGAGGCGTCGTCAGCGAGCCTCATTACTGTGATGTAGGTACAGCGCTTTCCATCCAATATTTTTTGCCCATCCAACCTACTCGTATTTTAGCTGCGTTTAAAAGTTTTGGCCCAACACCGTTTTTAGAACATTAGAATTCTAAGATTCAATTAGAAAAGGGAAGCAGTAATTTACGTCTCATCTAAGTTTATTTTTCGAGGTGAGAATATTTCGAATAGAAGGCTCTTTTATGTAACTAAAATTTCACATTTGTGGCTATTATGAATATTATACAATGACAGTAATCTGTCTTTACATGGAACTTGCACTTTGCAAATAGCAAATTATTATGAACCTCAAATTAGCGATATAAGCATCTTATATAATCGTGTGTAATTAAGGACGACATGCACATTAGTATGCAAATTGTGAAACCGCATTCAAGAAAGGGAATGCAACTTGCATATCCTAGCTATTAGGTAAAGAAAAATGTGAAGCTTGTTGGTTCAAAGTAAATAAACTTATAGAAACAAAATCCACTAGATATAATTAAGTAAAAAAAAAAAAAAATTCTCATATTCTGGTAAAAAGATGCAGCCCTTTGGCAGAATCGAGAAAGATCGGCAATAGGCTCGTCTTTACATTTTAAGTTTATTCCGTTTTATTATTGTTCAGGCCGAACAAATAGTCGTTCTGTAAAAAAATCAAACAATAAATTCAAACCTCTACCTTCAGCTCTATTAGAGCTCAAAAATTGCACCCCTGTCATATGGACAGATAGACGGATAGCGAATGCTTAACAATAGGGTGGGTACCGTTGGCTATCCTTGAGTTAAAGAAATTTAAATGTACTTCCAATGAAATTGTGGAAAATTATTAATCGTTTTTTTTAAACATGTATGTAACATTTAATTTCATTAATTTTAAATAGAGAGTCGTAAAGACTGAATTTGTCATAACCTTTATGATAAAATAGTAGATTGTGGAACCGAGCAGAAAGTGTTGTCAAAGAGTGCAATATAAATTACTTAATGCGAGGTGCATAATCTGCATTTCTTTCAATTACTACAAGAAAAGTGAAAAATAAAACTGAAGAGAAATTAGTGATACAATTAGTGAAAATTTGTTTACTTCCCGCCTTTTTTATGGCCAGAATTTTTTTAGGCCAAGCAATATACACGTCACTTCCACCACTTACTGTATAATTTATAAGTCCATAGGGCCGTCAGGTTGGCCAACCTTTTTTGGGACATGTGACACTATTGGTCCCGCGATTTAAAAAAATACATAACTCGGTCTTACCATCATGAAAAGCAAAGGCACCATCCACAAACTCCTCTTCGTTCTGCGACGCTGAGCGCCGCACTAATATCGTCAAATTAGCACCCTTGGACGTCACCGCTTGGCGTATGTGGAATCTTCCAGACTGATCCCGTGCTTCCCTCATGGAGGGCCCACAGACCCTGAGGAGGGCTCGGTCTCCCCGCTCAGATCTGTCCAATCTGTCTCCTCTTCCAACGAATTCGTGAAGACCTTCTAAGATCTCAATATGAGATCGACAACTTGGTAACCTATAGTCAAAATAGAAAAAAAAACAATAGGTTACATTTACATGTTGCATGATGGACATAATGGACATTAAGTAACATTAGACCGATTTCAAAAAAGGAGGTTATAAATTCGACCTGCATGTACATAATATCGTCCGAATTACACAGTTTCTGGATTAAGAATAACATAATATTCTATTTCTAAATTTCATAAGTGTATGTATGTTTGTATATACTATGTTTGTCCAACCATATCTCAAAAACTATAATTCAGATTGCAACAATTATTTTTGTTGGAATATTATGTGTAGAGGACTATTCCTAAGTTGGACTATACCTAGTCCATATATAGTATACTATACTATACATAGTTTGATGAAACATGTTCATCAAAATCGGTTTATTAGTTTTGTTTTTAAATTATTTTGTATTCACTTCAACTTCGCTTCAAATTGTTAGAGAACCCCAAATCTCATTGTAAAAACGTAAAGACGTTTTATTAAAAAACAAAGTTTCTGAGTAAAACATAGAATGTCATTTTTCACAATATCAGAACTCCATATTTCATATTAAAAATAAATAAGTACATAAGTTGATTTTTTATGTTATAATATATTGTTAATACACTTTAATATTTTTCCTGAATCAATCAAATCAAATTACTTAACTATTTAGTCATTGAATCGATTTATACAGCCTTTATTTTATATTGAACAACGCAACGAAATCATTCATGAAATAATAAACCAGAATATTAATACCATACACATAACAATCTAAATTAATGACATTACACTGTTGAGATTCCAGATAAACCAATTTAAACCATAATTGCAGTTTAAAATATTGATAAATTAATATTCTCGCTTACAAAACCAATTAAAATATAATGAAGAGGTTTGCGATGAATCCGTTAACTATACAGTTTATTTGCGATTTGTGGTTTGGGTGAAGATAGGCACAATAAATCGAAATAAATGGTTTGCCACAGGAACACGCGGTTAAATTAATGTATTTTCAGAAAGATTCAAGAATTATTTTATTAATACCAGGGCATTCAGAAAGTTTTGGGACTAACAGTTATTCTCTATGGAACACTGGCTGGTTTTGATTTCAATTAATGACTATGCAAAAAACATAACATTCCAAATTCGAATTTGATTCGAACCTAAATTAAAATAATCTGTCTTATTTAATATGTAATACCTATTAAAACCCTAAAAAAATATAGTTTAAAAATATAAAAACACGTTTTTATCACCGTAACACGTCATCAGTTCTTATTCACTCTGCAAAATATTAGTAATTATGATTTAAAAGGTCTAAATAGACGCGAGTATAAAAAAGTATTTGCAAACTAAGTTTACTTTATTCTCTTACGTAATAAGATTACCAGCTCCATCTTGACAAAGACTGGCTGTAAACACTAACACAAAGCAGAAATTTGTCTTACTAACGTTTCAAGCTTACAAATTGCCTCGTTATTACCGTATACATTGTAGTATACATACATCTACATCATGTTCAGCATAATGTGCAGAGTAAACAAACAGCTTACCTTAAATTATAATTAAATAATGAGACTTGCACCACGTCCGTTGGCGCTCCCAGTAAATGTATGGCACATTGTGACCGCCAAGTTGTGGCTCTAGTGTCGAAGTGGCCCGAGCGAGCGCCCCCTGGTCCAAAACCTCGCACAGTGGCGCCGCACCCCACTCGCCCATTGTTGGACATCTCGTTGGAAACTGCATTGCTCTCTATCGCCATTCTGTCCACTGAGCAATAACAAACGTTCGTCACTGAATGAAACTGAATGTGGCATTCAAATTCGTGTCTTCCATGCTCGTTTTCTCTCGTGAGTCATCACATGATTCGATAGTCAAACTCTGTCATACAGGTTGGACATAATGTGTAAATAACCCAGGTCAATGTGCTCATCGATAAACACTATAAATTGTGACGAACAATTAGCTGGTCTGTTGATATTGTGACAAATGTCAAGTAATGAAAGAACGAAAAGAAGCTCTTTTTAAGTATTATTAAATTGGTTCAATAGGCGTCGATTATCACTTATGATTTCTACAAACATTACCTATGTATTTAAAAGACCTCAATTTTCAATTTTAAAATTCAATTTTATAACTGCATTGTAAAGCTTGATTTCTAGCCAGCTATGTTTTTAGTGATAAGTTAGATCAAGAGTTCCATTTTAAGGTTACCAGACCTTTTTCCTCAAATAATAAAGTACGATATAAACATCAAATAATTTTGCATTCCTTATTTGAAATTATTTAAACCTTGTTAAAACTTACTTGTTTGTTCATGATGCGTGAGAGCCGCAAGTGGAGGGGAGGCGGGCAGTACAGTGGGGGGAGGTCCACTAGCGTCCACTCCCTCTATAAACTCCAATTTGGCGATGAACCCGTTGTAATCGTACGGAGGGACCAACGGGCCGGAACTGGGCGCCACAAATGTTATTAAGTCAGAATTTTAGTGAGCATCGAGAGTTACATTACAGCGTAAATTGCTTGTAATGGATCTTGGGCCAGTAATAACTCCTACAACGCCCTGTTGTCCGGATGAGATATATCGCACCCGGTTAAAATTACTATCTCACAACGGATCTTTATTGTATTCAGGCCTCTATTCTATTTTCTACACTGTTGTATTCAATAAACTAGAAGATATTTTAATTAATACCTCCTACTATATCGAATTAAATATCCTGTATTTTAATTTCCTAGTAAAATTTACATAATAACTAGGGTAAAACGAGGAGTAACTGGCCACTTAAGCGTTTTTCTCCACTTCAAATATTTTTTTGTCCTAATAGTATTGATGTATAATTTTTTTTATAACGTCATTCGATTAATTGTTTATTTCTATGTAATTTCTGGTGAAAAGAAAATTAATTCGAACAGCCTTCATTTTTTTATAATTTTTTTAAAAAAATGGGTACTATTTTATTCGTAACTGACCACAAAAATTCAATAACTGGCTAATACCTAATTAGTAACTAATGAAAAAACATTATCTTTGGATATGAAAAAGATATTAAAAACTCAATTTTAAGGCATAATAATAATTAATATTAATTATCATACTATCTCATTTTCATATTATTAATTATTTGTAATATATTTATACAGAAAAAAATATTTTGGAGATCAGTAATCATTGGAAGATAGTTTATGTAGATATTTCTATGATAAGCTCTAAAAACGACCTACTTAATGAATTTATAAAGAACGTAAAGTATCTTAAAATTAGTTCTCGGTCTTACTCCAGATAGGGGTTTAAAAAAGCCGTGATTTTGAGCTGACTATACGGTTAACGATCTTTATTTTGTCTTAAAACAAATTTATATTTATTACATAATTTTTCTTTTGCTTTTCTTTCTTTGCGAAGTCTATTTCTGATCTGTTTTGACCTCTTCTTCTCAGTGTTTATCCAACTGTTTCGCTTTTTGAACATATTAATTAAAGTTTGTCGCTGTAATGATAAGGCTTCAAAAAAACTTTTTGGTTAGCATGAGAAAGCCTCATTTTTTTTATTATTAATTTCTTTTGATAAGTAGTCAAAGAAAACTGCAAAGTTAAACTTCTGTAAATTTCATTAATTGCGTTCTCATGTTCATTGTAGTTTTCTTGTGATATTGCCCCACGATGATATAACTGTTCTGGTCTCAAATGTCAGAGTCTCAGAATCCAGTTGACTATTTCCTTCTTAAGATTGTTTTGCTACTTCTTCCTTATCTTTCCTAAAGTTTTTACTTCCTTCATTAAGAATCGTGTTAGTTTCTGTATCTTCCAGTAAAATTACCTTATAAATTTCATAAAATTTAGTCTTAACCTATTGATATTTTTTTCTTTTGTATGGCGCCTTACCTTTTTATTCTATCGACTACAGAGACACCTGTATAAGTAATCAATTGGGTAGCGTTATCAAAAGTATACTGCATTTTTTTGACATGCTTTAACTTCATGTATCAAAGTTTCAAAGAAAAAAATCTCATTCAGTAACTGGCCACCTTACTGGCCAGTAAGTAAACTGGCATAAGTGGCCACCTATGCCAGTTTCTGATAAATGATGATAAAAATTCCTGATATTTTTTTATAAGGCTTTATGTCTAATGCACAATACAAATAAGAGTAGTTTTTAATCAAATTCCGTCATTGACTATTTTGTCAGTAACTGGCATAGGCGGCCAGAAACTGAAATCTTGCATTTATTTTTTTGAGTTACGGGCCACCCCCTCTAACTCAGCTTTGAATGTATCTAAATTAGATTAAACATCAAATAACTGTCGATTACTGCTTGAACTTTTATAATGTTACAACTCGCACACTTAATTTGCCTTAATTAATCAGAAATTATTTTTTTTTTACCACAACCCTCCTTAACGTTTTAACAAGAATACACCTTACACGTCGAAAGACAAACGGCAAGCGACAAAAAATTAACGCCAACTTTGGCGCCAGTGTCCATAATGGAAATTATTTGTACTAAAATGACAGCTAGATAACTACGGAGTTCGAAATTAAATAAATAGATGGCGTATTGTTAACAAATCTCTTATTCTAACTGAAATTATTATAGAGTGGCCAGTTCTTGCAGGTGGCCAGTTACACCTCGTTTTACCCTATATAATATTCTTTTTGTATGAAACAATGTGCCAAAAACTATTTCTTCGCATATCAGATGCAGTATTGCTCTTACAATTAATAATGTGTGTACTTTAGCAGATTTTGTTCAGGATTTCTTCGATTTTAGATTGGATATAAAATATTAGAGAAATATATTGAATATACAGGGTGAAATTTAATTTATTAGCAAACTTTTAAGGAGTGACTCAGACCATGAATCTGACCAACTCTGAAATTGCAAATAAAATCAGCTGTTCCATAGATTTCGGTCAAGTGGATATTCTACTTTTCTATGAAAAAGCAGATAATTTTTTCACGATGTCGAAATTGGTCCCATAATGAAAGTTGTTCAGATTCGTGGGCTGAGTCACTCCTTAAACGTATGCTAATGAATTAAATTTCACCCTGTATAATATATATGCTACATTATAATAAACATTAGGCTATAGGGTATTGGTTTCTTACCTAAATTCCAGTAACAGATTTGGACCAGGGTATTCCAGCGTGGCTGTTCTCTCTGAGCACAGCGTCCCCAGCAGCGGCGCCGATGGTGAATTCCCAGCTCTTAGTGACAGCGAGTCCGTGGTACAGTGACTGCAAGAGAAGTATGCATTAAAAAAGCCCTACACAATATATGTAATACATGCTGTTGCCTGCGACTTCGTCCGCGGCAATTTCTGTTATTATGATTAATTAGTTTTTTTATTAGTATAGATGAATAATATTCCCCTGATTTAAATTTTTGTTTTATTTATGCTTCGCTTTTATTAATCGCAGCGTGATGTTTTATAGCCTAAAGTCTTCCTCAATTAATGGACTATCCAACACAAAAATAATTTTCCAATTTGAACCAGTAGTTCCTGAGATTAGCGTGTTCAAACAAACAAACAAACTCTTTAGCTTTATAATATTAGTATAGATATACTAGATAATCAATCATCGGAAATGTTCTATTATACTACTCTGAGTATTTTGTACGAATACTTTTTCAGTGTTTCAATTCTTGAACATCAAAACATCACAAAGCGTGAAAAACTATTATTTATCAAGAGACTTAATTATGTATATAAACGGGACTTAGCACGAAACTTTTTATTATTTGTTTCCGTTGACGTTTCAATGGAGTTACATCCATCGTGGTCGCAACGATAGTATCGTTGCGACCACGATGGATGTAACTCCAAGGTGCTAGGTTCGTGCTAAGTCCCGTTTATATACATAATTATGTGTTTAAAGCGCGAAAGTTTAAAAAACAATATCAAGAGACTTCAAAAATAAGGAGAAGGATATCAATTAGTTTTTTTTAATGTTTGTTACGTCATAACTTCATCCTTACTTAATATTATAAATGCGAAAGTGAGTTTGGTTGTTTGTTACGCTTTCACGCCGTAACTACTGAGCCGATCGTCATGAAATTTTGCATACAAGTTCTCTGGAGTACGGAGAAGGACATAAGCTACCTTTTATCTCGGGAAAAAGTACTATTCCCGAGGGATCGACATTGACGCGGGTGGAGCTGCGGGCGAAAGCTAGTCATTTATATTCCGGTTTTAAAAATTCTTTGAAAAGGTATGCTTTAAAGTTGGTCCCATTTTATATTCATCACAATTGGTTCAATCGTTTAATTGAACTGGGTTTTTAGGGTTCCGTACCTCAAAAGGAAAAGAACGGAACCATTTTAAGGGTTCCATGACACTTTGTTGTCCGGCTTTCCATCCGTCTGTCAAAACCTTTTTCTCAGGAACGCGTAGAGGTATCAAGCTGAGTTTCATATCAAATACTCAAGTCTACTGTCCTTTGGAGCTGTGAAGAAATCAAACTTCTAAGCCAACTCAATCAAAAGATACAGCCGTTTTTGCCGCAAATTTTCGATATTTGTAAGGGAATCAAAACCTTCAGAGTACGTCCCAGACGACTCAGAATCTTGAAATTTGGTACGAAACAACGTCTTATAGCATAGATAAAGGAAAATTGCGCAAATCATAAATCCTGATTAACATCATATAATAAAAATATTTTTAATAATGTTAAACTTACTATAGGTAATGGTACGGAACCCTTAGTGCGCGAGTCCGACTCGCACTTGGCCGGTCTTATATATGAAAGATTATATTGTACTAGCTTTCGCCCGCGGCTCCGCCCGCGTCAATATCGATCCTTCGGGAACAGTACTTTTTCCCGGGATAAAATGTACACTATATCCTTTTCCGTACCCCAGATAATGTGTATGCAAAATTTCATGATGATCGGTTCAGTAGTTACAACGTGAAAGCGTAACAATCAAACAAACTCACTTTCGCATTTATAATATTAGTTAGGATTAGGATGTGAATTATTGATTAAGTGCCATTTAAGTCTATTAATCTCTTTGTCGAAAATTGTAGCTCCAGCAGCCAGGACCCATTTGTAAGGTTAAAATTATGTAAATATGAGTGAAAAATAATAAAGTAAGGTTTGAAGAGACCATCATTAACTTTTTTATAGATTTCGGCCCGGTCCCTTTTCTTACGTAGGTACACTGGACGCTATGAATAAAAATTCCAGGCCCGCAAATGACAAAAAGTAACTAAGTCAGTAGCACTATTGCTCCAATACAAACGACCTCAATCGTATGTTCATCGGGGTTCACCCATCATTGTGCTTCAATGTCGAGTACATTCCCGGAAATACGACGATAGTGGTTTTTGTCTGGTTAGTTTAATTGATGGTTGGCATATGCTAGATAAGTATTGCTTAGCACTGCTACCTTATCTGAAAATATTTGAAGATACTTTGGATTATGTTGACTGTAATATATGAGGACACTAATGATAAAGTTACTTCCCTCATTGAATGAAAGTTTTACAAATGCATGTGACCTACAGCTTGGGTATGAATGCATATTTTTATTAGCATAAAATTTAACATAATATTTTTGTTTTCTCTTCTATGCTGGTCTGGGAAAAAAGATAAAACGTAGAATGTATCAGCTGCTTCTCTTCCCGTGCAGATCGTAAAAACCGATCGAGGGAATGGGTTAAAACCTGAGGAATCATGTTAATAGGCGATGCGGCTAGTAACGTATCACTATTTGCTAAACGTGGCCTTCAGGTCTTATAGACATAGGGTCTGTCTACCCCGTAAGGGATAAAAGACGTGATACTATGTATGATTGTTATAACAATATTATGCATGAACTTGTCATGCATAATAATTTGTATAAAAAATTAGGCCTAACAATCTTTATGTGAATTATTTTTATGGCAAATAAACTAATGCGTATCAATACTTATGCATTCAGACACCAAACCGGAACACATAAAAAAATAACGTGCCGTATATTAATCTTCATTAGTTTAATATAATCACCATATTCATGTTCATAATCATGTATACTATGCATACTATGCTTACGAGGGGTGGCTGATATAAAATCTACTTTGTTAAAGAAAGTTTTGAAAATCGAACTGGCCACTGCAAAATCATATTCTATATTTATTCCTTTTTCAAAATTATGACGCTTATTTTTTTTCGCTTGCTTTTGTTTTTTTGGCGCGGCTTTGATTTCACCATGTCGAAAGAAAATTGCAAAATGATGAAATTTGAGCATCGAGCAGTGATTAAATTCCTAAGTAAAGAAGGAAATACGCCTACGCAGATCAGAGAGCGCATGTTAAAGGTGTTTGGTGATTCAAGTCCTTCTGAATTCGTTATAAAGTTTTGGTCGAAGCAATTTAAACATGGCCGTGAGAGCCTGGAAGACGACCCACGTAGTGGAAGGCCAATTTCTGCTGTTACCGCAGATAATGTTGAAAAGGTGAAGAACCTGATTCTTGCAGATCGGCGAATCAAGCAGTGGGAGATAGCCAGAGATGTGGGCATTAGCAAGGAACGAGTTCATGAAATTATTCACGAACATTTGGGCATGTCCAAGGTGAGCGCGCGTTGGGTCCCTAGAATGTTGACCCCCTTTGACAAACAAAGGCGAGTAGAATGTTGTCAGGCATTTCTAGACCTGGTCAAAGGTAAAGAAGAAGAGACTATCTCTCGAATTGTGACCTGTGATGAAACTTGGATTCGCCAGTGGGATCCGGAAAGCAAACAAGAGTCAATGCAATGGAAATTTAAAGGAGAAAAGCCGCCAAGGAAGTTCAAGGTTCGGCCGTCGGCTGGAAAACTAATGGCCACCGTATTTTGGGATGTCAAAGGGATTTTGATGATTGATTATTTGCCTAAAAATACAACAATGAATGCTGAATATTATGCAAACTTGCTTGACCAGCTTCGTGAACAAATCAAAGAAAAGCGGAGAGGCAAACTCAGCAAAGGTGTTCTGATTTTACAAGACAATGCTCCTGTACACACAGCCTTAACGGCGAGGTCAGCCCTGAGCAAAAACGGCTTCACAGAAATTAACCATCCACCTTATAGTCCAGATCTGGCTCCCTGTGACTATTTCTTATTCAAAGATTTAAAGAAAAAATTGAGGGGTCGCAGATTTTCGACGGACGAAGAAATGAAGGAGGCTGTGACTGACCATTTTGACGAGCAAAATAAAAATTACTATTATAACGGCATGATGTCACTTATTTGCAAATGTCATAAGTGTATTTCACTTGCAGGAGACTATATAGAAAAATAAAAAAAAACTAGCCATCAAAGTATTTTCTTTCATAGTTAGGTAGATTACTTATCAGCCTCCCCTCGTAGTTGTTAGTCACGTAATAATATTTATTCGATGATACATCGCTTCTTAGTAGCCAATAATATACTCGAACGTAAATAATACAAAATTTAAACCCGTTCCTCAATAACAACCACCAAAATCAGTTTACATCCACAATCTGTATCCTAAACCTATTCACTTAACCAAACAGACAAAGGATTTCCGAGAACATTACACGAAATCCAGATATTTATCGCAAATAGTTGTAATAAGATGAGAGAACAAACCTCTTTGTGCTAACAGTGGTGTTTGCTATAAACTTGAGACATGGGTTGTAGAGGAGATACTTATGTAAGAAAACGTACTGCAGGAAGAGAGCTTTTATTTCACTTCGCCGAGATTTATTGTGAATGTAGCGATTGAAACGGGTGTAGCAAACAATCTCCTATTACTGGGAGAACCTTGTAAAAATAAGGCGATTGTACGTGCGATTTGGGGGCGAAGGATTTGTGATTGAATATTACGAGCAGAATATTTTTGTGCAGGAATAATGGTATATTTTTAAACGATTAGAATATTTGAAAACATTTTCTCTATGAACAGCTGCAAAGCCCTTCATGGACGTAGGTTAATTACTTGTAAATCAAATAAGAATAAAATAAATGTCATGAAATATAAGCAAGCCATCATTACAAATATCTTGCTAAACGTAGCTTTTTTCATTGTTAACCTGTAAGACAAGATCATGAAAATCACGAAATAGTTCCATAGGCATAGGTAGGTTAGGGACAAAAGTACAAATGATTAAGTATCTGTATTCTATTCTTCTCGACTGAATTTCTTATTCTCAAACATCAAACTTACGCTAAGTACTGTATAGTTTTGTTTAGAGAAACCATTCAAGGATCTTTTCCATCCACTTCACAATGTTTCCCTTTACGTCTTCAGTAACAATACGCTCTTTGATATCTAAACGCTAACAGTAAACAAAACCCTCGTTCAAAAGCAAAATAGGTATAACAAAACAAAGGTTAAGTAATTATTGTGCTAGCCCAAGAAAAAAATTTAGGTATGTACTTGTAGACTCAGACAAGGGTATTGCCCTGGATTAGTTAATATTTAAAAGATATATCATAAAAACCCATCTCCCAAGTTACATGTGTACTTAAAACTTCTTATAAAGGTTATAAACATGAAATAAATTCTCTGTACACATGAGAAAACTTACTGATGGCTAAGTTACTCCTTTGATATTGTACATTTACTGCCAATATATGCTTATTTTTTTCTACAACTTTATTAACAACATTTAGGAATACTCGGTAAACGAAATAATGGAATAAAGATATTCGCTACAAAAAGAAAACCTTCGTTTTCAATAACAAAAACTAAGCATCCTGTTAAAGTTATAGTACTTGGAAGACCTAGCTCCGCTTGGAGAACTTTTTAGGGGTCAGACCTAGCTGAATCTATTTTTACATTAAATAACCCCTAACACACAGAATTTCATCAAAATCGTAGCAGCCGTTTCCGAGATCTCCTTTATATATTTATGTATATATACACAGGAATTTCATAGTGAAAGATAAACTAAGTACTATATATAGTGAAGTCTCGTTGTTAGTGGAAAGCTTAGGGTAAACTTGCTCGACTGGATTAATGATTCCAGGGATCACATTACGTCGGCTATTAGTCGCAATCTTGTGCGGCTCGCATACTAATTCTACGAAGTTTTCCTAACACTGTCCTTTAATTATCACTTAAGGAAGTCTCTTTGTAGAATATATTGACTTAAGCTTCGTTTGTATTTACATCTGGGTTTTATAAATAAAGACAAAGATTTTTCCAGAAAGCAACAGCTCTTTATTTTATTCCGTGCTAAATTAATATGGTGGTGTAAAGTATGATTAACAATTTCAAAAAGTAATCCATTGCCATGCCCACGACAGACAAGTTCGCTGACATCATTGTTTTGCATTATTTTCTAATTACCTTATACATGCACATAATTTAAGTGTAATTGATTGGTCAGATCTAATTCGATTGCCGCTATATGGGCTGGCAAAGATTAATAAAGTCCTGTAAAAAAAACTCCTTCTATTACCGCCAGTGCAAGAAACTTAACTATATACTCTTCATAAATTAAGAAATAAAATATGAAAAAAATTCATGCATGCGGGACTTGAACCAGCGATCTAGGTCTTTAAGGCTTACGTCACCTAATACACCTAGCACAGGCCTAGCTCGTTACATAGACTTAGATCGCTGGTTCAAGTCCCGCCCGCATGAAATTTTTTCACCATAATTTTATTTCTTAATTTAGAGTATATCAAAATAGCATTGTGAATGCAAAATAAAACACTTATAAAAAAACTTAACTATATATAAGATATTGCTACGTTCGTCAACTGGTTTCGGTTTGCCTATCGTAGAGATCTACGGCGCCCAGATCGTAGAGGCGCTACAGCGATAGTTAGCAGCTACGAAGGTTGAAGAATTTACTGCCGTGCCGTACTACGACGCTCGTAGCGCTCGTAGCAAAGCTGAGATGTCGCAGCTAGTACGTGATGTGAACGGACAAAAATCATAAAAAATATGCTGAATAAGTTGAAAACAAAGAGAGCGAAAGATCTTACGAACACTGACAGATTTATAGTAGAAGGAGATAAGGAGTAAAAAAATATTATACAATATTGTGCAAAACCACAATGTTTGCTGGTTATTTATATTAAAGCCATACGGAATGATTTCACCCTTTCTACGACAATAATACCACAAAGGGTTTGAAATAAATATGATTCGTACCAATATATTCTGACACAAAAGCGAATCGAACCAGAGAGAAGGGAACGTACTACCTTCCATAAAACTGGTCATAAACAGGGTATATTTGAATAAAGAACTGGGAAGGATTCATGAATTTTTGGGATCTTTTATTAGAAGCTGACGGAACCTTCAGATCCACAAGATTGATTTACGGAATTTTATTGCTTAGTATTGAGCCTTTTTTATCACTATGAAGGTAGACGTATATTTACAACCTTAGTAAGTAAAGTTATATCAAGACAAAAGAAAGTCATCCTGCACAATACCAGGCCTGGGTCTCCCTGTGTCGGTATCAAAAATATACCACGGAGCGGCGATCCTTTCGAAGGTGAAAACTGAACAAATCCGTTAGGAACGACGCGCGTTTGGTCGTGTTTACCGACTTCAACGAATTATGAATCGTTTGTTCAGAGCTATGCGTATAAAATTGGTTTCCAATTTGTACCTAAACTAAAAGGTGCTGCGTTCTGATGCGAGCTAAATTACACCGTATCGCTAAGTACATAGAATTTATATTTCTTTGAATACCTTTGCAGAGTGCGACTTCTGTACGTAAGTACTAGTACTTCTTCTGGGACATTACCATAAACAATAAACATATATAATAGGAATATCCAGTTATTAATTTGGTAATATCTATCCCCCTGTCCGTGAGATAGTAGCTCGTACTAATGTCTGATATATCAAGTTACCTACACGTCCTTGATATAATATGATAACCATTTCGAATATGCCTTTCAAAATGGTGATAAATGATCACAATAAAAATAACCTAACAAACACAGTTAAACACAAGAGACCCGCTCCAAATTAATCAGTTAGGACACACAGGCTCTTTAAAACGAATGACATCTACATTTTTCAGTCCAACCCACGGGGTGGAAGGGAGAAGTCCTTTATTTACTGGTGATTGTTTGCGGGCTTTCAAACGCCAACAGGATTTCATACGGGTACTTGATAAAATGTTTTCAAAAGGGCCTGGACGGAGTTGGGACATTGTGAAGAGATTATTAATTGGATAACTAGCTTTAACCCGCGGCTCCGCCCGCGTCAATGTCGATCCCTCGGGAACAGTACCTACTTTTTCCCGAGATTAAATGTACACTATGTCTTTCTCCGTACCCCAGACACCGGATATGCAAATTTGCATGACGATCAGTTCGTAACAAGCGAACAAAGTCACTTTCGCATTTAGAATATTAGTTAGGATGCTCATTTTTTGGACACGAATGAATTCTTGTGTTTCGTTTGAAAATATCAATTCTTCGTTTGTTTTTCTTAGTAACAAAATTCGATTACAAAAACAAAAAAGTTTATATACAAGAAGCGTACTACAAAACAATTAGTTAAGACAAACCGATTGTTTAAATCGAATGACATCTGCAATTTTTAGCCAAACCACATGGTGGAATGGACATAGCCTTTATTTTCTGGCTATAATTTCCAGCTTTTCAAACGCCAACTACTTCTTCTAATTAAAAAGCTCTTGTCTGTGGATCTACCAATTTGACATAAAAGATATATCATATTCAGAACTCGACACGGTGAAGAAGAAGGTATCAATGACCTCCATTCTTCCAAACTTACTTACTTCCGCGTAAGTTATAACGTTAATCTGTTTCTTCACTTGTCCCATAAAACTATCCCTAGGTTGTTCTTTTCCTCTCCTTCCTTCTGTTTTCCTTCCAATATTGTTATGAAACTCCAACTGATTTTTTTAAATAAATGATTCCGAAGGGTCGTTGACGAAGCCAGAATATTTTTTATGGAGTTATTTTTTATAGGATAATGTTCATTTTCAGGGACTACACTGTGATTAAAATAGGTACAATTTGAACCCTGTCAGGCGTGACCCTGATTTACACATCCAGATTCTTGTCAATAGTTTGCCAAGAAGGAACTCACATTACAATGAGATTTTTTTGAATAAGCAGCGGCAGCACTAAATCGTCGTATCCGGTAAGCTGTTATCAGGCAACAATGTGTCTGTTGTTGCTTGTCAAATATTATCCAATGATAACGGCTTTACGATGATACAACGACTTGATCAAGAACTTCATGGAACGAAAGATAGAAGGAAAAATGGACGAGGAAGGCAGAGACACACTTTTATGAAACAGATAAAAGAAAAAAAATTACTTTTTATAGAGAAGTTAAGGAACCGGCGAAAGAAAGAGAGCCTAGCTCTCAAATTTGATAGTAATGACAACGGTAATAACAAATCTAGTAATAAATATCTTAAAATATCCTTAATACTAGGTTTGTACCACAAATACTATAAAGTACATAAAGAAAGCTTGTAAGAATACTTACTTTCTAGGAAGCAGTATCGACGTGAAGATGATCTTGACCCTCGTGTTGACAGAATTAGTTGTGAATAAGTACCGGCAGAGCCGATGAGGCGGATAGAGACCGGGGTAACCCGGGCTGGCGAGTACACAAGACCCCGGCGTACGACATGACACATCCTGGTATAGCCAATCACAGTCTGCAACAAAAAATGAGGTAAGTATTTATGACATACTAGCGGCCCGCCCCGGCTTTGCATAGGTACATATAGGTATTTGATGTTTTTTGTATTTTTTTCACACCTTGATTACATAATCGAAATTTCCAAACGGATCCCAAACTTTAAAAATTATATAAAATTCACCCTATGTTCATCAGGCATAATAAATTCAGGATATGAATTATGAAATAATTGTTCGTATGAAACAAATCGGTTCAGTAGTTTCAATGCAAACAAAAAAACATATCTTTACTCTATATAATATTAGTGTAGTAGATGACATTTCTACTAAGTAAACGATAAAGATTCTAACTTCCTAATCAATATTCAGCCCAATCTAGTGGAATTTTATATCAGAGAAAAAACCTTTCTTCGTTCAAAATAAATGGTTTGGTACGTTTTGAGAAATCTCAATTATTGCTTGGTCCATTGTTATTACCTCATTAGCATATTTTTCCTAAGGAAAATCCACGCCTGACTTGTAAAGTTAAGAAAAGATACTCATTTCAGTAAGTATATATATACCGCTCGCCACAGGAGTAAAGTCCATCCCCACATCCTTGACACTTGGGTCTCCAAAAATGTCAGAGCGTCACGTGGTTTTTTTCCTCGTACAGCAGGATTGTGGAATGGACTCCCTCCCGAGGTTTTCCCTGTGTGCTATGACTTGAGGTCCTTCAAAAGGCGTGTTTACAGGTATCTTAAGAGTCGGCAACGCATCAGCAGCTCCTCTGGTGTTGCAGATGTCCATGGGCGACGGTGACCACTTTCCATCAGGTGGCTCGTCTGCTCGTTTGCCGTCGGATATACATAAAAAAAAAAAAATAACTTTATACCGACTATCCTTATAAATGCTAGAAAAGATAATGTCGGAAATTACTACTGTTGCAAGTTCTCCTGTACAATTAAATAGCACGAAAATTTTAATAAGTAGTAAATTAAAATATTTTAATTGATGATGTACCGAAATAAACTTTAAACCTGATGGTTTAAAGTATATTATTAGTAAGCGTTGATACGCTTCAGAATAAATATTATATCGAAATTTCGCGCTTTTAAACTTTCGCGCTTCATATTTACTAAATTTAATAACGGGAATTAGCGAGAACATACCGTTTTTCACCAGACGTTTCGACCAGGTTGCACCGGCCGTGGTCACTGGATAACTCTGATGAACCTGGTCGAAACGTCTGGAGAAAAATAGTATGTTCGCGCTAATTCCCGTTATTGCATTTAGTATATCGAAATAGTTATTAAATGTGAAACCAATATAACTTTACTCTTATGCTGAGTTTCCAAACTCAACATAATGCCAATAAAAAACTAGAACTATTATAGATACCTAGGAAACTATTATTAAATATTTTTTTTGGGCTCCGTATCTAAAGATTAAAAATGGGACCCTATTAATATGGCTCCACTGTCCATCCGTCTGTATGTCTATATGTCTGTCACCTGGCTGTAACTCATGAACCATGATATTAAGACAGTTGAAATTTTCACAGATAACGTATTTATATTGCCATTGTAACAAAAAATACTAAAAACAGAATAAAATTAATATTTAAGGGGGCTCCCATACAACAAACGTGATTTTTTGCTCGATATTGATAACGGCAACCGGTCGTTACTTGGAATATGCACAGAGTTTTTCGTTATACATAAACTTAAAAAATAAATAATTCAATTAAAATTCAATTAATATTAAGGGGACTACAACACACATGATTTATTGTCGTTTTTATAGATAATGGTGCGGAGCGATCAAGCGCGAGTGTGACTAGCAAGTTTTTTATTTATTTAAAAAAAAACATGAATAAAATCGTGATTCTATACAGAAAGATTTATCTAGAATATTATTGTATTAACTTCTTAGTATATGAGTGATAAGTTTCTCAGAAACTGCTATAACTAGTATCTAAGTACGATAGTGAAGCTGGGGCATAAAATTTTGTTACCCATAAATCGGCATAGTAACGGCCCATGCTGCTAATAGCGTGGATACTATTGATCGGGGTCTTAAGTAAATTTTCCTCAAGGGATAAATGTCCAAGGCTTTTCTTAAGCTGGTCTTAGAGTTATATGAAAAATAAGATGTCTTATTATAGGTGAAGGTATGGTACATTATACATGTGACATTTTTATCGTTTTGGACCCTTCAAGGGGTGACTCAGACCATCAAAATGAACAACTTTTCCTATGGGAAAATTGCTGGGAACTCAAAAAAAAATCGACATTCCCATACAAACTGAACGGAACTCTTTTGTATGGAAAAGACGAATTTTTTTTTGAGTTCCCATTTGGTCTCATAGAAAAAGTTGTTCATATTGATGGTCTGAGTTACCCCTTTAAGGGTCCAAAACGATCAAAATTTCACCATGTATAAGACTTTTTTATGTCAGGACGGCAAACGAGCAACACATTAGACTGAGCAAAAAAGTGAAACTTTTAGTTGTAGAGGCATGACCTTTCTTCTTTATACGTTCGATTTCTTATCAAAAAAGTTTTATTTTATTTAACTGAGTCTTTTACTTTTTAAATAAGCTTTTACTCAATCTTTAAAATTAAAAAAATGTTTGACTTTTCTGTTTATCTACCGTGTAAAATTTAAATTAGACGAGATTTTAAAGACGATTATAACATAGACATCGAAGACATAACATAAATGTTTGGTAAGTGTGACAATAGTAATATTATGGAGAGACGTCCCAAAGACATACACATCAGTGAAAATAAATCCTTTAATAGTTCAAATACTTTTTGAGATATAAAAGTTGTAGACACAATTTTTTGGGTAAGTCCATTACAGCTCTCCAATTACCAGACAGATGTGTCGTCACATATGTCACTTTTATACGGGTAATACAAAACGTGTATGGGAATGGCATTTTTTATAAAAGTCGCTTTTACATTTTAAGGGAAATCTTAGGTAAAATATATTTTTAAATCTATTTATACTTTTAAAATCGCCTTACCAACTTTAACTAAACGTATCAATTTCTAATAAACAGTTTGCTTAACAGCCTTTTTTAACAAGGAAATATTTTCCAAAATCTACAACACAAAATGGGGCAACGATACTTGAGGGCATGATCAGCCCATGATATTGAACAACCTTCCCCAAGCACGACTTTGGAAAAAAATTGTTTCCATAGAAAATCGATCAGCTGATCACTCACTTTGTATTAGAAATTAAATTATTTTTTTCGTGTTTTGATATATGTCCCCTGTTGTTCAATACCATGGGCTAATCATGCCCCTTAAGTATTGTTACCCCCATTTCGTAACACGGTGTATAGGTACATCATGCAAGTTCCCTATTACTAGTATTTACTCTGCCAAAGACAATATAATACGTACCTCAGAACAAGGACCTAACGTAGTAACTCTGCATATTCTCAAACTCAATCCGGAACAGAATGATATAATTTTCTAGCAGTTCCTTTCGTTTCACAACCGACTATAGGAATGAGAATCTTCTCTATTCTTCTGAATTTTGCTTTATTTTTTATGTTCCTATGTTCCCCGTTCCCCGATTATTCGAAGACACCCGGACCAATTGGAATTTTGTTTTCAATTTCAGTAAAACAGGTTGAACCGTTTATTGAAGACGGATTTTTATCTCAAAGATTATTATTTAATTGGAGCTATTTTTACTTATACAGTACACGCTGTCTTAGACATAAAAAAATATCTGAAATATGAAGTAAAAATTAAAAACAACACGCACTAACAGGTTATAAAATCAAGTGGGCACACACGAGAATTCCCGTTAAACCAAGAGGCGGATATAAAAACCGTACAAAATATGCAACGTATAAAAAAGCTGAATAAACGAAAAATTTAGTGGCACATCTGAGCGCAGCAAAACGTGGCAGATTGTACTACCAAATTATTTACAGCACGGACAGGGTCGTAAGTTTATATTACAGTTTTATATCTATGGCTTGTCATTGTTTTTACAGGGCAGGTAAATTGTTATGTCCAGATCTAGGTATCCGAACTAAATATACATGCAATAGTTTGAATATTTCTTATAAATTTTGAGGTTGAGTGAAAAGATTGTGAACACAAAAGGAGTAGATCTTTTTATTCCCTACAACATCGCCGTTTCACTTTTTTCCATAGGAATTGTAGTTTTGCCGGATATCGAGATAATACGTTTTTTACGTAAATTATTTTTCCTTTAATTTTTGTTATATTCCCTTCCTTTTGCAATGAGTTTCATCCTGTAAAATTTTTGTTTTGGTTTTAAATTATCAACCCTTGTCCTACGAATAAGTAAGTTAATACCTAAACAAATAGTTATTTTATTTATTATACTCTGTCTCTTACTGCCATATTGACAGCCTCCGTGGTCCAGTGGTTAAGGCGTTTGCCTGTTGACCCGGGGGTCGTGGGTTCGATTCCCAACGGAAGCATACTTTTTTTAGTTGTTTCCAGTTTGGTTAGGACATTGCAGGCTTGAATCACCTGATTGTCTGATAATAAAGATGATTCCGTGCTTCGGAAGGCACGTTAAGCCGGTGGTCCCGGCTGCTATCTGGTAGTCGTTAAAGGAACCACGTCAGAGGCCGAAAGGCGGTTCCGAATTTCTCTGATCGGTCGATTGACCGTGACACCTACTCGAAATGAATGAATGAATGACTGCCATATTTCTTGGATCTCGTGGGTCAATCAGTTCCGGTAGTAAACATTCAAAATAAACAGCTGACTTTGTAAGGTACCTTCTATAACTCAGTAAAATACCTACTAATGTTTACACCATGCAATTTCAAAAGCAAGTACACAAGCAATTTGTATAGTATGCTACGAAATACTACGAATGAATGAATTGCTCTCGCGCCTAGTTGCGACCGGCCGGCAGTGTGCGTGAGAATTTGGGCATGTGTTGTTGATGCCTGTCACCAAATACCACTTCCACTCTATTGTTCCATAACGCCAGGAGAGCGGCGCGCCGTCACAATGGTGACACTCCCTGTACGTGATAGTTTGGACACCGGTGACCTTGAGCTGGAGCATGTAAGCGTTAGGGTTGATACCACTCACTGCTCACTTCGTGCCTGCTGGTGCGAGCCATACGAGAGACGCAAACATAGCACACACAGCCCTTGAACATGACAGTTGGCGATGGCCCGTTCCACGCCCCGCACGCCTCTCGATGCCTACGGATCTACGATATTCGATATACGATACCTACGGAACAGGCAAACGCCTTAACCACTGGACCACGGAGGCAGTGTCCACATCCCACCCACATCCAGACACCAATGCACAAATGCTTAGTGTCGTATCGGCATTACACAATCTTCTTAAACGTCATGTGACTGTGACATCAACGCATATCAGCAAAATATATTGAATATGTATGTGGCATAAGAGATACAAAATTGTTAATGTTTACTTTAACCTTATTATTATATTAAAATCGTTTAAATGAAATATTAACATTGTCATGAATTAAATACAAGATATTGGAATTATTAATGTTGTGAAATACATAATCAATGGAATTTCCTAGTTTTTGCTATCATAGTAAAATAACGTAACATCATAAATGTACCAGACAAATGTTATTGGAGTACCTAAGACCAGAGAACAGCAGAACGTGTCAGAACTGCAGTGTATGGTTAGCGAAAACAATTTGCTCGCTCGAGCGCTACGTCACTTCGTTGGCCAAGATAAAGCTTGAAAATTGAGCACGGAACGAAACTGTAATGTTAGTTATGTATGTTTTTATCTGACAGTATACGAAAGAGAAATTAATAGCAAAGAACAGGCGAAAAACAAAATATTTGGTAAAATATTGGTCAGTTATGATCAAACCAAGTCAGTAAGGGGTGTCATTCTCAATTTTTTGGGTAATGATTACAGTTGTCATCGGGTACGCGCGCCCGGTCTCCCGTGCTGCTACTAGCTTTTCCCTCATTCATCCGAGAGAGTATAACTCCAAAACCCTTCCCAAAACCAATAAATCCTACCCTTTCTCAGTTTAAAAATGCTTCCGATGGGCAGCAGCATCGAAAGCACAAGAAGCTAAAGAAACTGCGCTTGCAAACCCAAGCGTAGTATTGCAATATCCTCCCATGGAACGAGATCCTTGGGGGAGGCCTTTGTCCAGCACTGGACTTCTCACGGCTGAGATGATGATAATTAAACAATAAACTTGATGTGTAATCAATAATATTATGTATACAAAGTATAAAGCATAATATTAATAATACTTTTTTCTTTAATAATATCGATCTTGCTCAATACAGGTTGATTTTTAATTTCCTGGCAACATTTTAGTTGCGTAATCAAAATAAGTAATTAAATATGGCCAGGGGGTTCAAGATCAATCATAAACCTTGGTACTGAATCTTTATCTTTATATACCCCTTAGAGCACAAGGATACGCTACTTAACAATGTATATTTTGTCGGGTTATTTTTCTTCAAGTGCCTACTTCAGGAGAGAGCCTTTGGCTACAGTACATTATGGCTAAAAATAAAATAGTATAAAAAGGGAATCTGCTTACAAAACATGTATGTAAATATTTTTCCACTCAGTCACGTAAACCAAGCAAATATTTGTTGCGCATATAAAAACATTTGTCCGGACCGGAAATCGCATCCGGAAACATGCCGGAACAAATTTTGATTGCAAATGTACGCACTTTGAAACATCAGAATTAATATTCCACGTTTGTTTTGCGGCGAGCTTTAAAATGTATCCTCGTACTCGTATATTTTGGACATCGCCATGCACTTTGCTAAAAATACAGTCCGAACATTTGCGCTTACGTCAATAGCCAAGATTTAAAATGAAACTGAAAACTTAAAGATAGCGGAGAACACCTACCTACTCATGGCATAAGGAAATTTGCGTATTGATACAAAAAACTTCACTCAATCATAAAACTTAGTACTAGTAACTAACCACCTACTATCAAAATTGACTAACAGTAGTAAAAATAGCTCAATTATCGTTGAGTTAGTATCCCATAACACAAGTCTCGAACTTACCTTGGGGCTAGCTCAATCTGTGTGATTTGTCCGTATATATTTATTTATTAGCACATCGTTTTGTATCATCATCATCATCATCATCATCAGGTCCTTTTTAGTCTCCACTACAGGGGGTCGTTTTGTATACCTACTCAAATTTCTCATTAAAATATCGTACCCTCTCATTTATCCCCATGAGGCCTATTTTGTTTCTTACCCCCTCCATGTTTGTGGAGCCCATTTACACGATAATCTTATGATCTGCAAAAGTGTAGATTTCAAATTAAAATTTGAAAAAGCTACTTTAAAACGTCAGGTTTTCACGTGACAATAGATTTGTTTCTTAAAAAAAAAACCATTTAAAATAATTAGTCCGTCTTATAGATAATCGAGAAATATTAAATACCTACGTAGTTTTTCTTTTGTCAATCAAACAAAACTTGATAAAGATAGAATAACCCGGTAAAGTTCCGCGTGAAGTCACTGACCGGTACACTTTTTACCGCCCTGTTGCGTCATGAGCTCCACTCCTGAACTTTGATTAGAAAAGAACAAATATACTTTATTACGTTACACTGAGAGAGAGAGAGAGAGCTTACGAGAGGCAAGGAGAGGGAAAGGAAGACCAAGAAGAGCATATTTGGATGAGATAAAGGAAAAGGCTGGAGTTGTGTCATATGGAGAGGTGAAGAGAATGGCTGAGAACCGAGAGATATGGAGAATACTCCACCGACAAGAACACAGTTCTTAAATTATAGAGAGACGTTACACTGAGCAGAAATAACGCCAGTCAAAATCATGCCGTAGTACGGTAGGCTACAGTTATTCTATCTATGATCTATGGATCATGATCTGAAATAAAGAACTTATTATTATTATTTTTATTCTAACTTTCTGAACATTAGAAAAATATATTACTTTAAGGTATGGTAAAAGCATCCACTATTATTAAATCAAAGCAGTTTCCGGGACATTTCGCCTGTATGTAGATTTAAATTCTATTGTTGTTTCTATTGTGTCTCGTTCAGTGTCAAATGAGTCAACGAGTTATAGTAGTATAAAACAATTGACAAATAAAGGGCAATATATCAACCCATAATTGCCACAGGCGTTTTTTCTCGTGTCGTTGGTAGACAATATAATTTATATATTACCTTTGCAAAATTTTCATGCAACTTTGACCCTTCATGTTAGTAGGATAAGGTAGGTTACGCGGGGCAAATCCCGCCGCTATATATCATTGCGCGTCAGACGCGCCGGTGCAAATCGGGTGAAACATGCGCATACTACATTGCTATAAATTGTATGAAGCCTCGGAACTCATTCGGGACCATCCATTTTCAACAGAGCCGCGTTGATTTGCAGTGAAAGAGAAAAATAATGTTCCAGCGCTTATGGCTCAGTGTGTTTGCGCTTTTATTGACTTCCCTATTATTTGAGAAATATGTGACAGCTATTTGCTATAATAAGTGATGTATTAAGTCATCATCATCAGGTCTTTTTAGTCTCCACTATAGGAGCACGACTCTCTCTGTACTACTAGAGCCATACTTGGCCAGAGCAGCCAGAGGACTTGGCCTACACTCTCCACGCTGGCCAGACGGTTTTAAAGCTTTGTTTAGCTTGTATTTCCTAAATCGCTTCCTACGACATCCACGGGAAGACTTGGAGTGGTCCTATTCTACTCTGCCGGGTACCAAACGGCTGTATTAAGTACGAAGTTTAAAACGTTTATTTTCCTTACCATTACTGATATTATTAGGTTATCATGGCAGTTACTATCCTATGTCAGCTTAAAAACCTTTCACCATTTCTGGCCACTTACACACAAAAATCAAACAATTAGCTTACTTAGCTCTAACTTTTTGTATGTAGTATTTTTCCTTTTATATTATCTAGCTTGGTTTTATTTAACACATTTTTTATTAAATAACTAAATACGGTTTTATCGCGTTTATTACATTACATATATTTACACCTAACGTTTAGAAAAATTTGCATGGCCAAATAAAACAGATACATTCCTAGAATTCGTGAGGCTATTGAAATAAATAAACATCCTAATTCCAATAGAGAGGATGGTTGGCAGTTGCCACCAGCTCTGGATCCTGACATCATTGTAATAAAATCTTAAGCTCATTACAAGACTGCAATACTTCAGACACCGGGAGCCAATACTGCGTACATCCGGAACGTTAATTATTGTAGGCGATAGTTTTGCATAGTTCTTATAACACAATAGACAAATGTCAATTCAACCATAAACTCTGCAAAGTTTTCGAAACGTTAGGTGTAAAAATAATGTACTTAACAAACGTGATAAACCGTTTTAAGTGATTTAGTTTAAATGTGTAACAATCGCGAAAACATTTAATACATTTTAACTATTTTTATGTAAACTAATATAAAATTATGTCAAAAACATTAGTGTTAATATTTATTTCGCTTCATTCAATAAAAACGCCACAAAAAACATTTTCAAAGAATTCAGCTGTATTATAAACCAGAAAATGTGGCACCAACAAAAAGATATTATATGTAGGCATGCCATGACGAGGGTTGGTCCACGTCCGGCGCACTTGCCTCGCGTTTCCAAATAAAATCCGTTGGAGACGGAGGACGGCAATAAATACTGTCAGAATTATTTGTTTGGCGCCATGGCATAATAACGAGCTTAGAATCTATACTACAATAAATTGTAACGAATTTTTGGAGAACTTGTTAGACCCATTGGACATTTTTAGGGTTCCGTACCTCAAAAGGAAAAAAAGGCACCCTTATAGGATCACTTTGTTGCCCGTCTGTCCGTCTGTCCGTCTGTCCGTCTGTCCGTCTGTCCGTCTGTTAAGATGCTTTTTCTCAGGAATGCATGGAGATATCAAGCTGAAATTCATATCAAATAATCAGGTCTACTGTCCGTTGGAGTTGTGAACTTCTACGCCAACTCAATCAAAAGATACAGCAATTTATACCGCAAATTTTTGACATTCGCAAGGAAGCAAAACCTACAGAGTACTTCCCGTGAACTTAGAATCTTAAAATTAAGTATATGAAGCAATGTCTTATAACACAAATACAGGGAAAATTGCGAAAAGCATAAACTTTTATAAACAAATTAAATAAAAAAACTATAAAAAGTTTAAATTTTGTAATAATTTAAAACTTATTATAGATAATGGAACGGCGCCCTTCGTGCGCGAATCCGACTCGCACTTGGCGAGTTGGCAGGTTTTTTGGTATGATCTTTGATTTCATGCCATACCCGCTTCATCCATTCAGCCCGTCGATATGAACAACTATTCCTATGGGATCAAAGCTGGGAACTCAAAAACATTTACATTTTCAAACAAATCATTTCGGACGCCCGGTCTATTTATGTGGGAAGGTCAAAAAAATTTTGAGATCCCATTGAACCCATAAGAAAAGTTGTTCATATCGACGAGCTGGATCATTGCTTCAAAGATCGGACAGGGTTTTCTTTACATATGTAGAATGTTTTTCGAGATGTAACAACACGCGTGTTGGTGACACGAACTCATTTTACCAAAAAAATCCTATCACCTAAAGAAGTAAAATAATTAAAGTTATTTAAAACTTATTCTCCATAGCAGAATTATTTACTGTTCTATGTTTCGTACAACTAGATAAATTTATAAAGTAGCACTAAAATTACCTGTGTGAATGTTTTTCGAGATGTAACAACACGCGTGTTGGTGACACGAACTCATTTTACTTAAAAAATCCTATCACCTAAAGAAGTAAAAGAATTAAAGTCATTTAAAATTTATTCTCCATAGCAGTATCATTTACTGTTCTATGTTTCGTACAACTAGATAAATTTATAAAGTAGCACTAAAATTACTTGTGTGAATGTTTTTCGAGATGTAACAACACGCGTGTTGGTGACACGAACTCATTTTACCAAAAAAATCCTATCACCTAAAGAAGTAAAAGAATTAAAGTTATTTAAAACTTATTCTCCATAGCAGAATTATTTACTGTTCTATGTTTCGTACAACTAGATAAATTTATAAAGTAGCACTAAAATTACCTGTGTGAGGTATCCGCGATCCTCCCCTGGGGTGAAATCCAACTCCTTGCGAGTTGCTCAACGATGTAAAGCTGAAGAAGGCCAGAAACTGTGACCTCACCGTCTTCTCTGTTATCCTGGTAACAAACGTACAGTTTATTTTTATATAGATATTATATGTGCAGTAAAACTTTTTGTAAATATCTAACCTAACGTTGTAAACTGCAAGTTTAGACCAATATTATTGCTGTGTTAAAAATCTTTAAACAGGTTTAGTTAAACACCTAAATATTTAAGAATAAAAAAGTTTTATGTTTTTCTGTTTCCTAAACAATTACTCTCCGAGACAATGGCAGCACAAGTCTTAATAACGTCGTCAGTTAAAGTCTTTTTGAGTATTCGGGTGATAGTCATTCGCGTAAGCATCTTTGAATTTCTTTGTAGTTAATGAATACACATACTCGTACTTAGTATCACGTCTTTTTCCCTAACGGGGTAGACGGAGCCCAGGTTTATAAGAACTAATGGCCACACTTAGCATGTAGCGTGTAGATGAAAACCGGAATCAAAATAGTGATGAGTTGCTAGCCGCCTATTGACATGATTTCGCAGATTTAAACCCAATCATTAATCCGCTTTTACGATCTGCGCAGGAAGACAAGCAGCTGGTACATTCTACGTTTTTTTTTCTTCCAGACCAACATCGAATAGAACGTATGTAACGTACAGTTAATAAATATTATTATACACATTTAAAGACTCACACCGTAATTGAGGAAAACCAAATAAAAAAAAACAATCGGGGTGCTCTCCGGGAGTGCCAGCAGAAGTGAAAACTCTGCGCGGTAGAAAGAGAGGGGGATATTACTTCCTCTCCTACCCCGCGCCGGCGGTCTCACGTCACGTGTCCTTCTTATGAATTTCCGATCAGGTCACGTGTCCTGACGCGAGTTTAACATTTTTTACTCATCCCAAAAAGTTCACAACGCTGCTAAAGAAGATTAAAAATAAGAGCTCATGTAATATGCTTCGAATGTAGAATAACATTACCTACAAAAAAAGTAAAAATGCATGTAATAAAATATAACTACGAACTCATGCAAAATAATCCTTTGTTAAAATTATAACACAAATATAGCTTTTATAATGGCGAGCTTTGTGGCGCAGTAGGTAACACGCCAGCCTGCGACACGAAGGTGCCAGGGTTCGATCCCACGTCAGGTCATAATGGAAAACAATCCTTTTCAGATTGACCTGGCTCTTGGATGTTTATCTATATTATAAAATATAGTATCGTTGAGTTAGTATCCTACAATTCAAGTTCACAACTTACTGTGGGGCTAGCACAATTTGTGTGATATGTACCTATTTTAATTCAATATGAATATAGTCATATCTTAATAATAAACATTTGCTTTAATATAATTAATAATTTATTTTTAATATAATTTGTAATTTGGTATGAAATGTAATTTTTTATTTAAGTAAATTGGCATCTAGTTGCCCGTCTTATGTTTGCAGTGCCCTAGCAGGGCGTCACTATGTACTATTTTATAATTTATATTAACAACTTGTAATACTGTGACTCGCAATAAAAATCTGAATCTGAATCTGAATCCGCTTTTTCACTCCACAATTACAGTTATACTGGACGCCCCTTTCAATTTTAAGGTATTTCATGACATAATGAAATCCACATTAACATTAAGTATATTCGACTATAGCTAAGATTCACGGCACACCAAGGGTGTATTGAATTCACTGCTATAAATTCCAAACTTATATTCTTGTAAAGAACTTCTTGAATTGGTGCCACCGCCACCTTTCTTCCACCGCACCGCCTGCCACATAGGGCACATGAGTAAAGTCCATCCCCACATCCTTGACACTTGAGTCTCCAAAAATGTTAGCGCGTCAAGTGGTTTTTTTCCTCGTACAGCAGGATTGTGGAATGGACTTGATGTGCTATGACTTGGGGTCCTTCAAAAAAATAAATGACTTCAAAATAATAAATAAATTTCAAAATGCTCCTGTAGTGGAGACTAAAAAGGACCTGATGATGATGATGATGATGATACATAAAAAAACATCTTATTACGCCTACACCACTTTATGCAAGTCGTTACGAGCATGACTAAATATCTATATACCATAATCAAACTGTTTTGACAAAGTCTTCGAGCTCGAGTAAGTCATGCTCACTCAAATGTTCAAGCTGATGGCGGCGTCGTGTGTCGGGTCGTTGAGTTCTCTCTAATATGGTTGAGTTCAACGACGGCTGATCCATGCGTCAACTCGTGAATGGGTGCTGCTAGGAGACTGGCGGGGACTTTTCTGCTCGGTCTCTTTAAGACTACTATGTATAATATTTACTGTCATTACACGCCCGATCGCTAATAATATGTGTATAATAAAACTGAAACATTACTTAAAATGAAAAAAAAAAAAAAATAAGGAAAAAGAAAAATTAAACATGAAATGAAAATAAGGAAAAAGTCAAAAAGGAGACCAATAATACAATTGAAAAGGGTTTCTTTCAGCGTTTCTTCTCTGCAGTGGTCGGTTACGAACGCTAACACACAACAGTCTGTAGATTTTGAACATTAATATAAATATTACTAAATTAGATCCTTTAAAATGCTTGCGACGGCCTTTTTTCTGTATCAACGTTTTGATTTTAATTTCGTTTATTTTAAATGATACTCAAACAAATAGTTTTATTTGACCTATAACCATAGAGATAAGATAATGTATGATAAGTACCTTTCCTACACACACACCTCCATGCTGGTCTTGGAGTAAAGAAAAAACGTAGAATATACATCTGCTTCTAATCCTGCGCAGACCGTAAAAGCCGGTCAAGGGAATGGGCGAAAATAAAGGAATAATGTCAATAGGTGATGCGCCTAGCAACCTATTACTATTTAGATTTCGTTTTTAACCTGCTCAGTAGCCTACTAGTACTAGCCCATCAACACGCTAAATGTGGCCTTTGGTCTTATGACCATGGGATCTGTCTACCCCGTAAGGGAAACAGACGTAATTATATGTATGCATATGTATAAGTACCGATATACAATATTCGTCGGATTGTACAATGGTAATAAAAGACACTTGCGGCAGCAGAGAGCACAGCACTTTGTATGGACAGGAAAGTGTATTGCCGCCCGACACGAGATTTGCAGTCCACTCGCCACAATTCTGAATTGAGCATTGCCGGTGCCGCCATAACCTATTGTTGCGCCACCATTTCGGGACTGAACTGCAAATGGACAAAATCGGTATTGTGTACCGCAATGCATACACTTCCGGAAATAACACTCATTTGCGAGTCTGCACGGCTATTAGCGGAAATCTATTTAATCTAATTGATTTATAGCTAAATGCACTGGGTAAAAATATTTTCTTTTTATTCATTGTACAATAGGCTAGTTTCCTGGGTCAAAATAATAACATTACAATTTGTCACAAAACATCATTCCGGTTATTTTCACCAGCCAAAGTATTGTTTTTCCATGAAAAAACTTTCATACAGAAATTCCTTATAACAGGAATTGTAATATCTAATTAGTTATAATGTTTTAGAATTATTTATGTACAATATATATTATGTAAAATAGGCTAGTTTCCTAAAAAAAATATAATTAGTCCGTCAGCTAGATAATCAAAAAATATTGGACACGTATTTTTTCCTTTGTCAATTAAACAATAAATGGAAAAGATAAAGCGCGTCAAAGTTCAGGAGTGGGGGCTTGTGACGTCAAAGTTTGCTAAAAAGTGTAGCAAACACGGAATTTCAAAGGGCTATATCTTTATCATTTTTTATTAAATCGATAAAAGAAAAAATACGTATCCAATATTTTTTGATTATCTAACTGACGGACTAATTATATTTTTTTAGGAAACTAGCCTATTGTACATAAATAATTCTAAAACATTATAACTAATTAGATATTACAATTCCTGTTATAAGGAATTTCTGTATGAAAGTTTTTTCGTGTAAAAACAATACTTTGGCTGGTGAAAATAACCGGAATGATGTTTTGTTAAAATATAAGTTCAAACAAAATATTGCATTGTAAAATAAAAATCCATTGAATAGGCATAAAGCCATTTTTCATAATATTTTATATATCATTCATCTATAACACCAGTAAAGTGCACTGTTTTTTGCAGAGGAGAGGGTAATTGCCATCCAACATGAAATCTAAAGCCCGTTTACACAATTCCAAATACAGCATTGCCAGTGCTACCGTACATAACCTATTATTTCGCCCCTATTTCGGAACTCGCCGAGCTGCAAATGGACAAAATCCGCTGTGTGCCGCAGTGCATACACTTCCGGAAATATCACTAATTTGTGTGTCTGTCGCGGCTATAAGCGGATATCTAGTTTGAGGAAGTTTAATTGATTTTAGGGTTCACTCCTTGATTGATCAATAAGAACATTGGAATAATAAGCAAGACATTGATGTATTTCATAAAGAGAAGCACTTATTATTCCCACGATTTTAGTTATAACATTATCTTTTTGATAGTTTTATAGTACTCAAGTTATGTAATAATCGAAATTTAAGTTAAATTTCTGATTATATTATCTTATATTATCTTATATTACTGAAACAACTATCCCAACTAATGTTAAAAATGCGAAAGTACGTTTGTTTGTTCGTAATGCTTTACGCCATAACTACTGAACCGATCGTTCATTCATATTGTCTGGGATACGGAAAAGGACATATGTTACAATTTATCCTGGGACAAGTAATGTTCCCTAGAGATCGAATTTACGTGAATGGAACCGCGGGCGAAAGTTTTATATAAATAACTCAAAAGTACTTCGAGTTTGTACTTGCGGTAAAAAATTATACCCTAAAATACAGAAAACGAAATAAAGAAAACGTAAAGTTTTATTTTCTCAAGACTAGCATGCATCTTTGTAAATAGCATTTAATATTGTAGAAATAAAAGTTAAATCCTAATCATAACTAATATTATAAATGCGAAAGTGAGTTTGTTTGTTACGCTTTCACGTTGTAACTACTGATCCGATCATCATGAAAGTTTGGATACACGTTATCTGAGGTACGGAGAAGGACATAGAGTACATTTTATCCCGGGAAAAAGTTCCCGAGGGATCGACATTGACGCGGGCGGAGCCGCGGGCGAAAGCCAGTTAAATAATATTTGTCTTTTACGCATTCATCTACGTACATAATCAGTAGTGTGCACTGGACATTACCTGATCAGATAATTATATCGCCAACCATCACGAGATCTATATCTTTGTTCGCCGTAATTCCGAATAACGCATTGCCAGTGCCACGTTCACCTTTTGTTCAGCCGCCATTTCAGAACTGAACTGCAATTGGACAAAATCCATGCTGTGTGCCGCAATGCATACGGTTCAGGAAATAATATTCATTTGTGAGTCTATCGTTCCTATTAGCGGGAATTAAATTGATTCAGTGTTGGTTTCCGATTAATTAAAGTTGAGTAACTATCTAAATTTAGCTTAGGCATTTAATAATCTAAAAAAAATTATGGCACTAATTTGAGTTATACAGTCAGTTAGGTATCAAAATTTGAGCATCAATATTATTATAAGAATAAGCACATTATATATTTATTTAAATGAATATTTAAAAGTAGGATTAATAACAATAAATCCTACTTTTCAGATATACATTAAATTGAGATTCGTTTTCCGTATACTAAGCACGTAGCCCGTAACGAATTATTATAAAAAAAGGAAATAATAAAAATATCCTCGATAGTAAGAATTCCATCTACACCATTTATCGTTAACATACTACTCTAGAACTTACGAGTACTCAACTCTACATGACCTGCCAGCCTATCTGCTAACTCAGTGTACAACGTTTTGATAGTCACTTCAAAATACATTGCCTTTTATATATCTAAAATAAAAATAGTCAATCATATGAAATACGCAATGTGTTTTCAAGTGATTATAAAAACGTTGTACAATAAGTTAGCAAATAGGCCAGCAGAAAAGTGTACTGTCGCCCGTCACGAGATCTATAGTGCGGTCGTCACAATTCTAAATAGCGCATTGCCAGTGCCACGTTCACCTTTTGTTCAGCCGCCATTTCGGAACTGAGTTGCAATTGGACAAAATCTGCGCTGTGTGCCGCAATGCATTCAGTTCCGGAAATAACATCCATTTGCGAGTCTATCATTCCTATTAGCGGCTATTAAATCGATTCATTGTTGGTTTTCCGATTAATTACATTTCAGCGACTTAATTTCGCTTAAGCTTTTAATAATCTAAAAGAATATAAGTTACCAATTTATTTTACTCAAAAGCGTGCTTAGGTATCAAAATGTGAGCTTTGATTTAAGTATAAAAGTTAGAAGTACATTTTATGGAATTAACATTTTCATTTTCACCGTTAAGATGTACAAATTTTTACCAGATGAGCTACTGTTTAGTCCGACATGAAATAAACAATAAATCATTACAAAAATAAGTTCATAAAGGTACAATAAACACTAATTATAAATAAAAATAACACTTAATTATATCATTAAAACGCACATATATCATAGATTTAAGTTTTTTCTTAAATTAAAATAAATTATCTATCTATTTCAATGAATATATGTATAATACAAACTATGATAAACCCTTCTTTTCTATTATAAGTTAAATTGAGATTCAATTTCCGTATACCGAAGAATTATTAAAAATAGAGGAAATAATAAAAATAACTTCGATACTAACAATATCGGCTGATGTCAGCGGTGAATAGTGTATACATATACCAGTCACCGTTAACTCAGAATATACTGCACTCTGCATGACTAGAAAAGTGTATTGTCGCCAGTCACGAGATCTATAGTCAGTTTGTCACAATTTCGAATAGCGAATTGCCAATGCCACGTTCATCTTTTGTTCCGCCGCCATTTCGGAACTGAACTGCAATTAGACAAAATCCGCGCTGTGTGCCGCAATGCATATCTACACTTCCGAAAATAACAGTAATTTGCGAGTCTATTGCGGCTTTTAGCAGAAATGTAATTGATTTATTGTTCACTTCTCTATTTATCAGATACCGATGCATACCTAACCATCGTAATTTATACCAAAGCTTTGATGATATTATTAGATCAAGTTACCTATATGGTGTTTGCGCTCAGGAAAGATAGGCTTAATTTAACATGAACCTAATACCATGTGTGTCGCAATATATGGATCGTCCTTAGGGACGATCCATATAATGCGACACACAAAATTTCTACTTTTTGAAGTTCTCTATAAACCGACTGCTGGAAATGCCCCCGCCCTCCCCCTGTTGTTATAAATAGCTCATTACGCGCGGTATTTTATTAAATACTTGATAACTTTTTTGACGCGTTAGAATCCTCTTTCCACCAATACACTTAACATCAGATAAACGCGTCCTTTAGGTTTTGCATCCCTCGGTTCTGTCTTTTCCGTAAGTAATAAAGACGTGATATTATTAAAATGACAACGTGACATATAATAAACATAAAAATGACTACATATACAATCCTTATCCTTACTATCCTATCCTATAATAATATTATAAATGCTAAAGTGAGTTTGTTTGTTTGTTACGCTTTCACGCTGTAACTACTGAACCGATCATCATGAAATTTTGCATACAAGTTCTCTGAAGTGCAGAGAAGGACATAGGCTACCTTTTATCCCGGGAAAAGTACTATTCCCGAGGGATCGAAATTGACGCGGGCGGAGCCACGGTCAAAAGCTAGTATGTAAATAAAACCCTGTTCAATCCTTGAAGGGGTGATTCAGCCCGTCGATATGAACAACATTTCCTATGGGATCAAAGCTGGAAAGTCAAAAATAATAGACATTTCCAAACAAAAATGTTCAGCCGCCTGGTTAATTTGAAGGGGAACGTCTTTTCCATTAAAATTTTGAGTTTCTAGTATTGGTCCCACAGGAAAAGTTGTTCATATTGACGGGCTGAATCACCCCTTCAAGGATCGGACAGGGTTTTCTTTACATATTGTATTATAATTTTTATTTAAAATGTATATTGTATAAAGTCGGATGATATTATATAAAATGTAGAAAGCATTTTATTTGAATTTGTGTTGGAGTTGTACAAAGAGTGCTACTAAGGATGCAACAAACTTTTCGCCAGCTGAAGTTTCTGTGTCATCACATTTGCTAGAGCTTTCAAACTCCCCGAGGCTTTCTATGTCTCGTAAGTGGCAACAGCAAACTACCACAACACAAACACCCTCTTAAAACTAACCGTGTATATTTTTATCACTACACAATTCAAACTTATTTAAAACTGTTTTTTTTTTTTTATATATACGAGTATAAACAACAGCAGCAGCAGCACCAAACGTGTTATGTAGTTTTAAAGAAAATCTTAAATGCCTATCACATCACTGAGTGCGACCAATATCTATACTAATACTATTAATGCGAACACTATAAAACCAATTGCGATGAAATTTAATATGGAGGTAGATTGAGGCCTGGGAAATGACTTAAAGTGGTATACTATCTCTTGAAAAATCAACTGTTCCCGCAAGGGACCGACATTAACGCGGGCGGAGCCGTGGCCAATAGCTAATACATTTTAAATAATAAATATATAGGGACATATCACACAGATTAGGCTACTACCACGTTAAGTTATCAACTGGAGTAGTGAGATACTAACACAACGATACTATATTTTATAATAGATACTTATATAGAAAAACAAACAAGCAAAAAATATCGTTTTCCATCTTGACCTTGCCGGGGATCGAAACCGGAGCTCTGCTATTCAAAAGCACTTACTGTATGCTACGAAGCCACAGAAGTCGGCACATACAAACATACTTGTCACGTTTTTATTCCTGGTGGGGTAGACAGTTCCTTATCCCATGAGACCCAAAAGTCAAGTTTACCATGTCGGTGAGACGCAACTTTCTTATGATGCCAATGAACATTCCCGAGTTAGGAAAAGTTGTGTCGGGAGAAAAGATATAGTATCGAAACACTGAACAGCACTTAACTTACCTAAATTCTAAAGTAGAAGCTCCATGGTCAGCAAACAGCACCACCGGCGGAGTGTATCGCTCATTGACCCCACATAGACGCGTTTCAGCTGCGGCCACCGTGCCACGGACTGCGCCCGCGCCGCCTAACTGCAGCCATCCGCCAACGCAACTAGAGAAATAACATATTTGTTAAAAGGAACAGGAAACAAATATATTAAGTATAATATAATAAATAAATAGAATTCTATTTGAATGCCGGTTATATATGAAAGGGATGACTTAGCTGATTGATATGAACAACTTTTCTTATGAGACCAACACCAAAATAGATAGATTTTTTTACATTATCATACAAACTGTTCGGCTGGCCTGGTGATTTGTATGGAAATTCTGAATATTATATAGTTCATACAGGTTTACTGCAATTTGTAGTATGTTTAAATATTTATACATATTAATTTGAGCGAAATAACTATCGATCACGAGTTATAGACGACGGCCGAACCGCAACGTCCTAGACAGTCGACCTGAAGATGTCCTAGTAGACCGTTGCCCCAACGCGATTTTCTAATGTATAAGTTAATGTTTTGGGACCACTGGTACTATTATATATGGGTGCGCACTTCATTGGTGAACATAAATACCCGATTTCTTACATCCGATTAGGAAGCGTATAGAAGTTATGGAATTTAGAAAAGTTGGATTCTTTATAAGTACGATCGGCAGTATTGTTCTGAGAAGTTTGGATCAAGTTCTGTGACGGTTTCAGCCATGAAAGAAATTGGTCTGAACTGCTCAGAAAAATACTGCCGATCGTGCTTAATAGAGAATTTTACCTATATTTTTTATATCAATTTTTGTACTTTTCAAAATTCTATTACATATATACGATTCCTAACCGGATGTAAGAAATTGGATGGGAAATGCTGGCAGCATTTTCCCGTTGCACAGAGACACCGATACGTGCAAAAAAACTACCAGCTCTTGGATCAACAGTTACCTCGATGAAAAGCGTTGTCAATTCCTTATATATTTTTTTGGCTTCAATGCCCCAGGGACCCAACGTTTCTACAGCGAAGGGCAAGAACAAAGTTCTTTCGGTTTCATATTTTCGCTTTTTGCTACCTTCAGCAGCACAGGCAGCTACTCCGCCTTGGCTGCAAGTAGCTAGTATGTGGGATGGAGCTAAGTATCTACACAAGTGGCATCCCAAACTAGACATTTGCCTTGTCGCCACGGGATTAAAGAAAGACCATCTGGCCGCCTGCCATCGGTGCGGAAGATTGCATTTGAAATGATTACTTTACAGTGTAAACCACAGTATATACTAGCTTTGGCCGCGACTTCATCAGCGCAGGGGGGCGGTTTATGCCCCTTTCTTTAGAAATTATTGGTTACAAACTTCCATCCATCTTTAGATAAAAACTATCGTATATTATCATAATATTTTCTTGAATTTTATCTTATCTTTATCCAGTCAATATGATCCACATTGAAATATACAAATAAGGTACTGGTAGGGACGCCGTACGTGCGGTCGTTGAGACGGTCCGCTCGAAATATTCAATTTGACGGGACATTGATCATAGCAGCGTGTGTTTGACAAGCCGACCCATCAGACTCCGATTCTTTCCTTCAATTCATATCGGTTTGCGACCTCCAGACATTTGTATTTTACATAGATGGACTAGGACAACTTTTCTGCTATTATTTTTTTCTTATTGTACCTTTTTTCTTCTTTAGTTCTACATGTTTTTAAACAATCATATGTATAAGTATCAATTTTAAAAAATACTGATTATTTTTATCATCGATGGTGAAAAGTACGTAGACTGAAGGGTCGCACAAACCCCCCAAAAAAAACTGGAAGTTAAATTTTATTCCGTTTGTAACTATTAATATTGCACACCTTAACACGCAGAGCGTTTGAGTACTTTTTGAATTTAGTGTATTTATAGAAAACATATTGCATTTATATGATAATATGAGTACAAGTATATGTATATCACGAAAAATACGTATTTCAACACATGATATCTGTCATATCATTTTAAAGTTAAGTACCACTGAGAAATCTTACACCACATTTATTACGTTAAAAATACAAAATAAAAAAACTGAAAAAAAGATTGTCGCCGTCCGTGTTTTTGTGCTTACGGATTCTGTATGTAGTCACAGTGCCTCCCGAAACAATTAACGTATCATAAAAAGAAATATTACCTTAGGGAGGACTTTGAATTTGAACTGGCTATCAAATCTATTTTGGATTTTCCATACTTTTTATGGACCCGTATCAAGAGTCGAGAAACAAATAAGAAATTGTATCAAGATAAGATATTTTACAAAGGGTTGAGTCTATTTTTAATATCTTACCTAGTTCCATTAAATTTTCCAACTGAGACGAGTCTGTAGAGCTGTATCTCTACGCGTTGTCCGGCATCAGGCTGCAGGAAGTAGGAGCAGGAGTTTGGACCCTCGATCGAGGGAGACTTGATCTGCCCGAAAGTCTTGCCCGACTTGCTTTTCAGAACACGAGAGTCGATGGTGATGTTACACACTGTTATGAATTTAATATCATTAGTTAAACTATATCATTAGTTACACTAGGGCATGTGTCTTTATCTGATTTTAGTGTAAGACTCATGAAAAACGATTAATTCTGTGAGGGCTCGACTGACCCGGCCCTCTAGTCGAGTTCCCACATATAAGGAAGTAGTAGGCAGAACAGAACACTCGACGCACAGAAGACACAGAGATTGTTATAACTTCACAACTTAATTAGACATCTCCATGAAGACATGACATCTCTTGAAGTTTATTAACAGAGACCGTTATGGTCCGGGAGATGACAGTAGACTGAATAATGAGTGATGAGAGAGAGAGAAAGTAATCTAAAAATGGAATGAAATTTGAATGAAAATGAGGAATGAAAAATGGACAGGATGAGAAAGAAATGAGGTTGAACGAGATGCAGCATGCAGGTGGCATGCTGCAACGTTACAATTCAACCCATGAAAGGACTAAATGGTTCAGATCAATACCATTTTATTTTTCAAATAAAACTGCTGCTAATTGAATTAGGAATCGAAGAGTTGGTCTGGTTGTAATAAACGGATTCAAAACATTGACAATTAAATAAACTGAAATCTAACAGCCCAATACTTCAAATAAATCAAACACTTTCTAGTAGAGATCTCTCTAATATCTTTGTAAAAATTGGTTAAACTGACGTTGAAGTTGGCGGCTATTAAATTTCATGGGAAATATAATAAAGCAAGATTCTGAGCTACGAAATAAACAATGATTATTACGTCGAAATCTGAGCTTCTAACGCTTTACACGAATTGTTTACCAAAATAGAAATCTCAAGACTGTAATAAAATTGAAATTTAGAGAGAATTGTGAGTAACCTACCCAGAAAAATCGCACAAATATCGCTGGACAAGTACATAACCATTCGACGGTTTGATGTAAGCTAAGGTTAATAATGGCGGCTATTCGAGAAAGGTAAACAGGGTCCGCTTAATGCTCGGGAGGCCGGACTCGGCAACAACAGACTGTTTTCAAATTGTCCTCATTGGGAGCGCTAATATCCGCCACAGTGCAGGATTATCTTGATCCATTAACATGCGCTTTAATTGCCTTAAGTGGACAAATTGTTGTGATAGCTGTAACTTTGGTAATACTCTTATTAAATTAAGAAATAAAATATGGTGACTTCAACGCCCAGGTTTAAAGTGCGGTAGAACAATATATATATACATAGTCCTAAGGTCAAACACCACCCGCGTGGAATTTTTTCACCATATTTTATTTTTTAATTTAGGTAATAAAAGTAGGTATATAAAAATAGCATTGTAAATGCAAAAGAAAGACTTATAAAAATAATAGTTATATTTAAAATTCTCTGATAATAATATTTTAGAATTACTGATGATTATTTTAAATTTAAATACCTATTCAGACAATTTTATGTGAAGTACGCAAATGGTATGGAAGTAGGAAATATTTCACATTGTAAATGTGAAAGTATCTATGAATGTGCGCGTATTAACAAACAAAAAATTAAACAATGTTATTAACAACGCTGAAAATATCTTTTGAATGTCGATAATATTTTTCAATTCAATACATTATACATAAGAATATATATCACGCGATAGAAAATGTAAAAAAGTACAAAATAAAGAAAGAAATAGAAGTTTATTCAAATTTGGATATCGTGTATCTCTTTTTGAACGTCATATTATTATTTTTAATATTTGCAAAATCGATTATCTACTAACGTTTCGGAACGACCATTGCTGAGAAGAATACGCCGAAAGAAACTCAGTCCAGTATTGCTATCTACACGTGCCTAAATGGCAATGCTTTCACATATTTATAACAAATTGAATTATTTTACATTAAGTTTAGAAAGAAAGAACTTTATCTGGCATTTCAATTTCCTGTACTTATTGCTGTTGCTTACCAGTTTATACGACTGTTACTCTAGGAGACGTAAACATGGCACGCTCAATGCTCGGGTAGCAACAACAGTTTATTTTCTCAAACATGCTCGGAAATGTAGGCATTATTGTAGTAAAATGAAGCCACAAAGTTTGTAATTCTTGGCTCGTCCATTACTTTACCGGCCTAGGCCAGGAAAGTAAGTATGAAAATTCATTCCTGGCCGCTGCTCAAAACTTTTTAAATAATCTATGTAACCTGCACTATGTAACTTGTCATACAGCCATGGCTACCACATTATAAAAAAATGCACTCATCGAGCATATAAGTATATGAATATGAAAATAATTTTATTAAAATGTTGGTATAAAATCAAACAAAAATATGCCAATAATAAAAAGAAGAAACGCGGGAAAGTAGATTTTTACGGTATTACATTTTTTGGGTAAAATATGACTGGGCTGTATGGGCTATGTTTCCTTAGCACTAAATGACAATTGTAATTAAAAAAGAAAATAAAGCGGGAATCTACTATTATTTATTTTCGGCGGACTGCAAGGTTTTGGATTGTTTTGCAGATTGCTTCTAGTGCACTTTATAATGTAAAATCGGTGTAATTTGGTGTTATAAATGGCTATGTTTATGAACAATGTGTGATGGTGCAGCTGTGGTGCGGATTTAGAGATTTACATAGCGGGCTGATGGTCGCTCGCGTTACTGCGTCGTCTATGATCAAACCAGAATTTTCGTGAAAAATGACGCCAGGAGCTCCGTTGAATCAAGGAAATTAATTATACCATCATTTTTTTGATATATATAGTTGAAAAATATGAAGGTCTAAAAGGCGTAGAACACCAAATGCCATAAAACAAATATGAAAATAAAAATGTACTTTCTTTTATCGTTTTTTTATATTATACTTATTTATTCCCAGTAGTACGTCTTTCATTATTTCCTCGCATTTATTAAGAAAAGCACAATACATGCCTTTGCCGGGAATCGGCTTGCCGGACTCGTATTTATTGCAAAGGACGCTCGGCCTTGAAAACTCTACTCGTCCGGCAATCCCTTACTTCCCGGCCTCTGCAGTAATGTACTATTTCCTTGTACTCAATGCTAGGGCTAATATACGCCTCGTTGCAGATTATACATGTGTTTAATTGCTTTATGTGGGAAGATTGTTGTGATAGCTTTTATTTTGGTAAGTTACTATGGTTGTGTTTTCAATTGGTTTTTACGATCATATTGAAGAGTTTTGTGTTGATGGTTTCTAACGTTTTCGCGATTGTTACACATATAAAATCAATTTAATATGGTATTATCGCGTATATTACATTATTTTTACACCGAACGTTTCGATCACATGATCAATTTAAGAAAATCTCAAACTCATCTCAAGACCAAAGACAATATAATATATTGTCTTTGACAAGACTGCAAGATCTTTAGCACCATCAATATCACCGTGAGCCAATACTGTGTACATCCGGAACGTTATCAATAAATGTTGTAGGCGGTAGTTTTGTGCATATAGTTCTTATAACACAAAAGACAAATGTCAACTTAGTCTACCTGCGACCATGAAAACTGTAAAGTTTTCGAAACGTTAGGTATAAAAATAATGTAATATTCGCGATAGCAGTGTGGTATTTGGCAGAGTATAATAGGACTACTCCAAGTCTTCCCGTGGATGTCGTAGTAGGCGACTTAGGAAATACAAGCTTAACAAAGCTTATAAACATCTAAGAGACCTCTCCAACCCGTCTGGCCGGCGTGGAGAGTGTAGGCCAAGTCCTCTGGCTGCTCTGGCCAAGTATGGCCCTAGTGGTACAGAGAGGGTCGTGTTCCTGTAGTGGAGATTAAAAAGGACCTGATGATGATGATGATGATGATGAAAGTGATTTTATTTTAATTTTGTGTTGAGTTTTACAACTCGTCTGAAGAATGGAATTGCCGTTTGTTTCCATCCTACTTCTAGGGAAAAAGTGTCTTTGTTTCTTTTTCCTGGTATTATTGATATTAATTAAGGAAAAATGATAAAATAATGGCTGCTATTACGAAGAAACACGATCCGCTCAATACTCGGGAGGCCGGACCTGGCAACAACAGACGTTTTAGGCGTTTACGCACGTTTACAGGCATAGCACCCCATACGTAATCGCCACAGTGGAGCTTTCTCTGCTCCAGATGGCTCGTTAAGCCATCGGTCCTGGCTGCCATCATTAGATTGTAGTCGTTAACATATGCCAGTTCGAAAGAGCTGACAGATGTTGGCCACTAACACACATGAAAAATGATCAAAATTAAAATAGTAAAATACAAATGAGTTCAGATTTAGAACTCTGATTGATGTGACTTTAGACGTAGGTTAGTAAGTAAAGCTACATCGTTACGTCATTAGGTCGTTATGAACAAGATTTATTTGGAACCATGTGATTACGTCAATGCCTAATAAATTGCATTGATAAATTAAATATAATATCTAGTCTGATGTAAATATTAAGACATTTTTTTAAAGTATATTATAATTTATACTTTGATTTTTTTATTAAATTTTGCAATGCAAATACTTGAGTCACCTATACTGGAGTACACCTCTCTTCTATTTGTATATTTTTTTTTTACGTTACAGTCACATACATCCTCTTTCTTATCCCCTTTGCAAGATGAGATAAATCTATTACATCTTACTCACTTAGATCTTTTGCTAACTCATAGATTTTTCGCGATTCAGTACTGATTATAGATTTCTAAGTCAATATAAGGCGGCAAACGAGCAAGTGGGTCACCTGGTGGTAAGCGATCACCGCTGCCCCGGCAAATGCTACACCCGGGGTGTGTCAAGTACGTTGCCGGCTGTTCAATAAAACATAGACTCTTTTGAAAAGATTCCAATGTCGTATCGATTTGGGTATAGCCGCGGGACGTTTATTATAAAACAGTTCGCTGCAATAATGCCATAGATATCAGAATATTACTAGGTATTTAGATAGTAGCCATAGCTGTAATTTTGGTAAGTTACTATGGTAATGTTTTATCGATCGTTTTGGAGATTTGGTTTTGGATTTTGAAGGTTTTTAAAGCATCTAAATAAGAGTATTGCCCTCTGTTTTCATATTATTTCTAATTGTTTGTCTCTTTAATTTTCTGTGTTTATTGATATTAGCTAAGGGTTAATAAAGTCATTATTTGAGAAAAGGTTAACACGGTCTGACCTGGCACCAACAGGCGTTTCCAAATTGTCCTCATTGTTTGCGCTAATATCCGTCACGCTGCAGATTACGAGTATCATGATCCATCAGCACGCGTGAATCTGCTCCTACGAGTAGATTGTAACTTTATCTATAATAATGGTAAGTTACTACTCATATGCTATCGTTTGCAATAGATTTTTCCGATCATTTTGAAAATTTTGTATAGTTTTTTTAAGCATCTAAATGAGAGTATTACCCTCGATTTTCATATTATTTCAAATTGTTTGTATCTTTGATTTTCTATGTTTATTGATATTAGCCAAGGGTTAATAAAGCAATTATTTGAGGGAAGGTTAACACGGTCCCACCTGGCAACAACAGGTGTTTCCAAATTGTCCTCATTGTTTGCGCTAATATCCGTCACGCTGCAGATTACGAGTATCTTGAGCCATCAACATGCGCTTTAATTGTTTGAAGCTGCTTCTAGATTGTAACTATATCTTTAATATTGTTAATTTACTATGCTAATGTTTGCAATAGATTTTTCCTAAAATTTTGAAAGGTTAACACGGCCCGCCTGGCAACAACAGACGTTTCCAAATTGTCCTCATTGTCTGCGCTTTTATCCACCACGGTGCAGTTTATCTTGATCAATTAACGAGTGCTTTAATTGCTTGAATCTGCTTTAAAATTGTTACCATATTTGTAATTGTAGTAAGTTTCCATGGTAATGTTTTATATTTTTTTACGATTAGGTGTATTGAAGATTTTATGCTGAGTTTTTAAAGCATCTAAATAATAGTATTGCCGTCTGTTTTCATATTATTTCTAAATATTTGTCTCTTTCATTTTCAATGTTTATCGATATTAGCTTAAGGTTGATAATGGCCGCTATTCAAGTAAAGATAAATACGGTCCGACCCGGCAACAACCTACGTTTTCAAATTGTCCTCATTGTTTGCGCTAATATCCTCCACGGTGCAGTTTATCTTGATCCATTAGCGAATGCTTTAATCTGTTGAATCTACTTTTAAAGGGGTTATTGTTATCATGGTTGCAATTTTAGTAAGTTAGAAAGTTTAGAAAATTTGTGAATTGAACATTTGGTAAAGTTAAACATAATTTATACATTATATATATTTCGAAAAATAATACCGAAGCAGAGGAAATGAAAGTAGCTCTTACAAAGTCAGTAACTTAAGTTGGAAAGGTATAGAAAATTTTATTTTGCCTACCCCAGGACGAAGTTTAGTAACGTAAATGAAAATATGGTGTAACTTTTTTGATTTGGCGAATGTCCTACAAGAACGTACAAAAGTCGAAGTCTCCCACTTTGAGATTTGTACGTTTTTGTGGTTGTGGGTACTCATACTTCAATAATCGCAGCCACCTTCCGAGTAAGGGAAGCACAGCTAGTGATGTTGCGGGGGAGAAATTCTTTGTTCTCATGAATTCCTTCTCACGGAAATTTGCAGGAAATTTCCAATAATTCTCGAGAATTTCTCAATAATGCCCTAACTCGAGAGAAAGAAGAAGAAATTCTCGGGAAAAGTTCCCGGTCCGTTTTCACTGTTCACGGAAATTTCAAGCACGGCCCAACACTACATGCAGCTGGTCGATTACTGCGTTTTCACGTAATTAGAACCCACTACTTGTGAGTGGACGAATATAATAAAGACAACTTACTATTTGCACAGTATTGTTCTAAACCGCACTGCGCGCAGCGGGTGGGAGCGACTTCGCCGCATGGGCAGGCTCCGTCCCGTACGCAGCACGCACAGTCTTCGCCTCCCCCACCCGGGCATGCGCAGCCTGTTGAAGACTGCGTCCATAGGTCTACTTGGCCTGTTAAAAAATACCATTTAGAAACTAGCCCTTTAAAATCAAAGACCGAGTTGCTAATTTAGAGAAAACATGAAAGTCGAAAACGAAAGTCCAGAAACCAATAACGTATGACTAGACGTTATGGGTTTCTGTTTTCTGATGTGTTAGTGACTAGTTAGTCACACATCACTAATACATCAGAAAACAGACTGATTTATGATATGTAACCTGTAACTAAACATCTCAAAACGTCTTGAGGATCCTTAACCTTCACTCTTCACATAAGTTAGTTATTCTATATAAGTATTTATATACTTTGCTTAGTATCATCCTATATATCTTTCTTTTGATTTTGCAACTATTTATTTTATCTGTATGTCGTTTCCCAAGGGTTGACTGGGAGAGAATGCTTTTAGCATTAAGTCTACCTATTGTAGCTTTTAAGGCTCAATAAAGTTTTTAAATAAATAAATAAAAAAATTAGTCACTTCCCGTTTCCCGTCCTTAAGAAGTCATCATAGATTTTTTTTAAAATGGGAAGGCATGTTTATCCTTTGGTCTCGGCTATCGCCATTGAGAGTAATTGTAAAGCTATGTCAGATGCCTTTAGGTTGAAACGAAAAACAAACAAACAAACTTGTGATAGTATGTCAAATTAGATCATAGTCCAGTTGGACTATCTCTTTATTAAACACTAGAAATATAAGTTGAGTACATATACTTCAACTGACAGGTGAGCGGATAATGACTTCATGGCGCCTAAAATATTGTAAATGAACAATGTCAGCTAAACCTATTGAATATTACTATCATTAATAATATCATCCAAGATACTATAACTGCCTCCGTGGTCCAGTGGTTAAGGCGTTTGCCTGTAGACACGGGGGTCGTGGGTTCGATTCCCACGGAAAGCATACTTTGTTGAGTTGGTTCCATTTTGGTTAGGATATTTAAGGCTTGAATCACCTGATTGTTTAATAATAAAGATGATTCCGTGCTTCGGAAGGCACGTTAAGCCGTCGGTCCCGGTTGCCATCCGGTAGTCGTTAAAGGGACCACGTCAGAGGTCGAGAGGCGGTTCCGAATAACTCTGACACCAGGGTGTGTCACCTACTCGAAATGATGATGATCCAAGATACTTAAACTTACTACTGCCATCCAAGAAGATAGGCGTCCAAGCAATCTGCGCAGAGGCTACGCACGCGGCGACAAGCAGAAGCGTCAATGCTTGCCGCATGGTGCGCGCGGACAGTCACCGCGCCCCTCGCCCCGCCGACCACCCGCGCCGTCTTCGCATTCCCTCCCCACACACACTTACTACCCCCCAAAAACCAAATCACTGACACAAAATTGCACCACGCTTCGCATTATTGCACAAATTCTAACGTTTTACGGTTTTTCACTTCACAGCTAGTTTATTGCATTTTTATAACGAAACTCAGCGATCCTTGTTTTTCCTCTTGATTGCGCCTTATATTGCGTTCGACGGGATTCCTGCAACAAAATTGAGGGGTTCATTACATAATTCCGATAACTTAATGCCGATTGATGTAACTATTATTCCAAATGCTTTGAAATTCCAAATCATAAAATCACCTATTTACCTATAGAATTAAGTAATTAGAAAATGTCTATGTTCAAAATTTGTAATTTGAACTAACCGAATAATAAAATTCTCGAAAACCGGAAGTACATTCCGATTATTCACTCATGCAATGCATCAGGAACGCAAGGATTCTTGCATGCTTGCAAGTAAACATGCACATTGCTATAGCTCTTGGTGGCTCTACCAGAAGATTGGTTCCGCGGGAAGGATAATGGCTCAATCACCAGTACGCGCGTAAAGCGCGCGCGGCAGAGGCAGGCGGCAGCGTTTCTAAACTACAACTGATAGAAGGATTTCATGAAAAAAACTCTCGAGAGGCACAGACGGGTGCTTGCACGCAAAGCCAGCGCGGTGGCCTTGCGCCGAAGTAAAAAGAGACGGCACACTGTACCCGACCTTATATTAGAACTAGTGTGGTAGTGAGTCTGTGGTCATATCATCATCAGGTCTTTTTTACTATCCACGACAGGAGCACGACCCTTTCAGTACTACTGGAGCCATACTTGGCCAGAGCAGTCAGAGGACTTGGACTACACTCTCCACTGTGGTCATTTTCGGAGGATAATTTTACATAAGAATAATTAAGTGATATTTGTCTTATGTACCTATTTTAAATTTTAAATTTGATTTTGTATTAGTTTTTAAATTCTAAGCTATTTAGACGCGGCAACGTACGATTGAAAAGGTTCTGATCTAGCAGTGATTAAAACACTTTTTAAGTAATAATTATCTTCAAGCAATATGTTGATGAAGGCACTCATAATTACGAACATTTTAGTAAAACAAACGTATTCGAACAAGACTGGCAGGATGCAAGAAAAATGCGATTCCTACGGCGGTCGCCGCCCTGCGCCGCTGCGGATTACGCGGCGGGCGCAGCGAGGTACCGCTCTCTCATAAACGCAACCACTAGTTATCATATGTTTGTCTTTGCACGTCAATTACGGTGGGTAACGAAGCTCACCGGTTCTCCATAAACGGAAAATAACACGACGCGTCGCAGCCCACGCCTACGCACCGTATCGCCAGACGCGCCGCGTCTCCTTCAATGAGGCCTATTCCATCATTTATGAACCGATTTCAATTTTTTTTTTGCCATGATTATCATGGGGAGGGGAGGGGGGCGTATGATCTCAAATTAACCTCATGTAAATTTTGCCTAAATAAGTTCAGTTTACTTTGGTTGAAATGGGTTTTTTATTTTAAAGGTTATGCAGCAATAATTTTATTTTAATTTAAAGTTCGTTTTGTTTATAGTTGAAGTACTTGCTATATTTTTAAATTGTTAACATTGCTAATATTAAGTATAGATTAACAGGATAAATATGTAAGTGTCACTTCACCATTTATGACTAGTTTCATTATTGTCGCTGAAGTGGTGTCATCATTTAACGTAGTATAGGAATTTTACATGTATTCAGCCGAAGGTAACCCACTGCTGGACGCTGCTGCAGCAGAGGACACTGCTTCCCCAAAGGATTTTCAAAATGACCAGCTGAAAGCGTCTTGTATCCAGCGCTTCTCATGTCAAAATGTCAATTTTCCTGGCCAGTCCAAAACAATCAATATTTCATCGTGTATAAATAACACATATCGGTGTAATGTAATCCTTTAAAACTCATTAATGCAAATTAATATTTGTAGGATATTTCAGATCATAGATAAATCCACTTTCCGTTACCGCTTGTACTCGTGAACACATTCGCTCTTCCGCCTGCCTCTGCCGCGTGCGCCTGCCTCTGACGGGTGTCGTAGCCGCGCAACGCACCTACTCGTGCTCGGTGCTTTACGGTAATACTCTAGTATAGAACATAATTGAGCCACAAGGAGTCGAGTTCTATAAGCCAGAATAGTATTTTATTTCTCTTATTACTAAGTTTATTAGTCGTACTCTTATTAAATTAAGAAATAAAACATGGTGAAAAAATATTATCCATACCATATAAGCTATCGCATGATTCTAACCTCGGCGCCGAAATTCGAGTATGTATTTAATTTTAAGTACTATTACAATTATATCCTTATCCTTACTAATATTATAAATGCGAAAGTGAGTTTGTTTGTTTGTTTGTTTGTTTGTTACGCTTTCACGCCGTAACTACTGAACCGATCATCATGAAATTTTGCATACAAGTTCTTTGGAGTACGGAGAAGGACATAGGCTACCTTTTATCCCGGGAAAAACTATTCCCGAGGGATCGACATTGACGCGGGCGGAGCCGCGGGCAAAAGCTAGTTGTTTATAAAATTTAAAAATAAATTGTCTTTATTTTATTATATGTTATTTTTTGAATTATGAAATTCGCTTCGAAACTTGAAATCCTAATAATGGTACTCGTACGAGTAGTAACTTTTATAAAAACAAAATATGTTCCCATTTAGTTCTTAATGAAATGTATCGTTACCAATAATAACTAAATTTTGAAAACATAAAAGTTATTATCTTAATATATATAAATCTCGTGTCACAATGTTTGTCCTCAATGGACTCCTAAACCACTTAACCGATTATAATAAAATTCGCACACCATGTGCAGTTCGCTCCAACTTGAGAGATAGGATAGGTTTTAACTTATGGCGAAACCAAGTTCGCCGGGGCAGCTACGAGTAGTTGGAATATAAAGTTTCAAATTTTTTAAAGCTTTCAAACGATTATGAGTGCACTAGTCTCTACAAATAAGTCATAAGACTAGTAAAATTGTTTCTTAAATATCATTACAATGCTCGGTATATTATTAAAATTAAAAATATGTGATGAAAAAAACTCGGCCACAGGTAGGATTCGAACCCACGTCCCTTAGGTTAACGCCCTAAGTGTGATACCATTACACCACCGTGACTTCGAATCACCGCGTCGAATTCTCTCATCACTTATTACCCCGTAGGGTATACGCATTTCAAGCATGCGTACTTACTATTACACTTTACACTATTACACTGTGGCCGAATTCTATTTTACCACATATTTTCAATTTTAATAATAAGACTAGTCTTAAATTTTATTGCAATCTTTTAATCTAAGGACATAACACACTTTCTTTTCACTTTAAAGTTGTATACGATGATAGCAGAACCCACTTTTTGTCACGTGATTGGTCACAAAACGTCAGAATAAATAAATATATAGGCACATTCCTTCTTTTTGAAAGTAGGTATCAGTTTGATATACTTATTTCACGGAATATAGGCAGTACTTGCCCTTTTTCAATAATCTTGGTTCAAAGGAAAGGATATCCGAACAGAAAAATTGGACTCTAGATATATTTTTGTCTGCTGAAATCATCAGAATTATCTTATCTCTATGGCTGAAATTAATTTTAATGTCGATTTCTTATTACTTACTAGCCTTATTCGTAAAAATTTCGTCATTTCCATACAAAAGAGTCCCGCCGCCCAGCCAGTTTGTATGGGAATGTCGAATTTTATTTTGAGTTCCCACCATTGTACCATATGGATAGGTCCCATAGGAAAAGTTGTTCATTTTGATGGTCTGAGTCACCCCTTTAAGGGTCCAAAACGATAAAAAATTCATTGTGTATATTTGCAGGCAAACTAATGCCTTGAGTTCATTCAAATGACGATAACTTTTTTTTTAATGAACCGATTTTGATGAAACAAACTTTAAATGTTTTGCTGAGTTAAAACAAAGCAATTGGTGAAAGTTTGAAGTAAATCGGTTCAGTATTTTCGGAGATAATCGTGATCATACATACAGACAGACAGACGACAGACAGACAGACAGACAAGAAATTCGAAAAAAATTTTTTTGCTTTCTATTATTCTTTTTAAGTGTCCCTCTATCCATTTCAGTCAAAAATTCTAAATGTACAGACAAAATATTTTTACTGTTTTATTATATGTATAGATCTGTGCATTCCATTGACGTTAATCACGTACGTATTTCTGAGTGAGAAAATCGAGAAATTGCATCTCTAGTGGAAACTTTTCCCAGAAGCGGTTTCCGTGGCTTAGTGGCATAAAAACGCGACTTATAATATAATAATTGAAAGGTCTCGGGTCCACACGCCGCCCAGCCTGTATCTCTGCGTTTAACGCAATCTGGTCATTTTCATCGACACTACCTACTTCCAGTTAAGAAAAATATTGTGAGGCAACCCGCACATTAGTAGATTGTTCTCTATGTACTAAAAACGGGTCATTCACGTGCTATTTCGTCAGAATTGTACATTATTTTATATATTTAGTACATAATGTCTCTATCTTACGTTAGTTTCAATGATATAGATTGTTCACTATTGTGTGAAATGGACCAGGCTATGGCAATCTCCTCCATTATTTCCTGCCCAAAATTAGGCATTGTGCGTTTATTTTCAGACAATGAGATCGACAAGAGCCTAGCTCTTTAATATCTGAGACAAAGTAAAAACGTATGCCTCTAGTTGAACCAAAGTGGAACACACCATAACTTCTTGTAGGCACATCAAGCTTAGAGTGATCGGTGACCCAACTTTATTGCGGCTATCCGATTGGGCGCGATGATCCATGGATAATAGGTAGGTACTTTAATAGACCTTACGACCTCCTCCTCGATGTATTCACACGTAGACACTGTCCCACAAGCGGCAGTAGGATATAGGGAACGTAGGCTACTCATTGGGGAAAAAACATGCTTTAGTCTAAGATACACTATGTACAATGACCTTCACCGAGCCGGTTAATGGATGAAAAGTATTTTGTATCCAATTAAATATGGCAATAAATCAATTGCAAGTAGGTAGGTTTCCGAAAAAAAAATCTATCCATAATATATTTTTCGACAATTCACTGTTTCGGTTCTTAGACAAAATTACATACCAATCAAAAAATAGAGATAAGATAATATGCAAACGTAAAGTTAACTATTTTTCCCGTCATAAATTTTGGGTAGGCTGGTACAAAAAAAAAGATATCGATATTAGTAATATGCGCTAGTCTGGTTAATGAATAAGCTTTATTTCAAAATAACGTTTGCATTTTATCGTGAAATGGTAAAATGTTTAAAGAAATAGTATTTAATTAATTATAATTTGGACTGTATTTTTAGGCAACCTACTTTCAGATATAAAATGCTTTTCATCCATTTACCAGCTCTGTTCCCTAAGCCAAATCAAAGTATCTCATTTTTCATAAATTTTACAGGAGCAAAAAACGTAATTTCGATTTTTTATCATTAACATATGAAATTATAGCCACAAAAATATTAGTCGTTCATTCATATTTATGGTCAAAACCTAACATCATATCCAAACCTTTAAAACTGACATGCTTGAATAAATCGCCAAAACTAAATCGCCTTGACCTTTTAATTATAACAGCCTTCATCAGTAAATCTTGGTTGACTTAGTATTAAACCTACGATGTTGTAGACTTAACAAAAATAAAACAAAATCCTCGTCACAAAAACGAATGTTTAATAAAAAGGCCGCTGATTGTTTAGGACAATGATGACATTAAACATTTAATTACAATAATAACAACATGAATTATTTGTGGATGGTATTATTCTGGCCTTCACGCAATCTGTGTAGCGGCATTCAGGGCAGTTTACGCACTGAGGTGGGGTTGAATTCGGACACATCGCGTTTGGACACTTTTGAGCGTCCTTCATTTCGTAATGGAAGCAACAATTACCCTGCAAGAAGTAAAACAAATTAAACTAGGAATATTTACATTGAAACTACAAATGTCGGATATTCGGGGTTCGTATAAGTATCTATCTCTCTATTTTACAGATTATATTAGTCTTAAAGGGCCAAAAAGTAGTACAGAGAGGGTCGTGCTCCTGTAGTGGAGACTAAAAAGGACCTGATGATGATGATGATGATGATGAAGGGCCAAATCCTAAGGAAAATATTTAGCAACAAATATGCTTACGAGTACAATATAAATGGAAAATAGGGCATTAATAAGTCGCGATACCTATCTGTAAGGTTGGTTTACACAATAATAATGTGTTAACCTACCTTTCAAATATAGAAGAATCTTCACAAAAAAATTGACAATTATCCCTTGATCGACATTTACTATTTGCATAAGTAGCCTTCGATCAAGTATAAAAAACTAGAAACGTAGTCGCTTACAACAATGACACTTCAGGCTGTCCAACAATGGATATGTTCTCAAAAAAATATACTTTTCAAAATAATTAGTTCGTCTGGTCCGATTATTGCAAAAATAATAGACACGTATTTTTTCTTTTGTCAATCAAATACAAATTGATAAGGAGCCCGTTAGAGTTCCGCGTGACGTCACTGACCGGTACACTTTTTACCGGCCTGTTGCGTCATGAGCGCCCACTCCTCTTTGATGCGCTTTATCTTATCATCTTTTGTTTGATTGAACAAAGAAAAATTACGAATCTAATATTTTTCGATAATCTATAAGACGGACTAATTAATAAATGGTATTTTTTTCGGAAACAAGCAATATGAACCTACATCATGACAACAAATCTTACTAGCAAGCTAAAGTTGTAAACTGATTTTTTTTATTATGTACTAAAAACGGGTCACTCACGTGCTATTTCGTCGGGATTGCCGACTATAGTTTCGGACTCGTCAGGAGCCCATTTTCAAGGCGAGTGCGAGACGCGCGGCGGAGGGTCTCGCCTTGAAAATGGGCTCCTGACGAGTCCGAAACTATAGTCGGCAATCCCGACGAAATAGCACGTGAGTGACCCGTTTTTAGTACATAATGTCTGTATCTCACGTTAGTTTTAATGATTTTTTTTACGGAATGAACGAATGCTATCTAAAAAGTCCACCCAAATTTCAAGTGGGTGCTTATTTGGTGAGGACTTTGTCGCGAAAGTGTATCTGGTTTTTTAACCGACTTCAAAAAGAAAAGAAGGTTATGTAATGGGTTATATATCTTTTTAGAGTTTCGTACCCAAAGGGTAAAAGTCGGTCTGTCCGTAACCAGACTGTATGTTATGAACCGTGATAGTTAGGTAGTTAAAATCATATTAGTATAAATAAAATCTATTGCCGCTATAATAACAAAATCAAAATAAAATAAATATTTCATGGTCCCATACAACAAACGTGATTTTTTTACTCGTTTTTGCTCGATAATCAACTGCTGCTTCAAATTCAAATCAACAGGTAGAGGCAGGTAGGTAATATTCGCAGAATATTTAGTTACATATTCACTTTAAAAATAAATGATTAAATTAAAATAAAACAAATATTTAAGGGGAGCTCCCATACAACAGACATAGTTTTACATCCATTTTTATAGACAATGACTTGCACTTGGCCGGTTTTTATTCTATGTTTGTTACTTCATAACTCCGAATTTTTTTTGTTTGGAAAGGTATGCTTTCAAGTTAGTCCCATATAAATTTCATCACAATCGATTCAGTAGTTTGAAGTTTGTTTTTTATATGAAAGAAGATTATTTACACTTGATCGAAGAAAGTAACTGGTATATTTTTCTCCACTCCCAGAAAATAATGGAGGTCATAATAAGAAAAATAACAGCCACCAGATTAAATATTCTGTTAATTTGAAAAAAGAAAAATCTAAACTCATTTAAACTAAAACAACGCGGCTCAACTTCGCAAAAATGTACGCAGGTAGGTAGGCGACAGCAATCCCGTTATTTGCATAAGCAGATAAGTTCCAAACTCGACTGCCGTAAATTAATTAACTCCCAGGTAAAAAAGTAGGAATCGTTAGACAAAATTCGTATCCAGAAGTTTCGTGTTCCCAGCTATACTCCGCTTTCTGTTAATTACTAAAGCTTAGAAAGTCGGCGAGAAACAGAAAAGTTTAAATCCAATCTAATTGAAAATGTTATTTCGAAAGCGAGGTACACGAACCAATTATTTGACAATTAAATATGAAAGGCATCGTAGGTGTAACGAACTTGCAAGCTTGCTAATAATGGGTACATGCAATAAGAATATAGGTAATTTGAAAAAAAAAACTGCTTGTCTGTAAAGTTTGTTTACGGACGATAACTTTAAATGATGAAGTGAAAAAGATGCGTCACAAATCGAACGCTTAGGCCGTCATGCAGCATGCCTCTCTTTTTTTTATTGCTTGTTCCGTGCTCTCGCTTGTACACGAAACGTTATCGCGTCTCGATTTTGAGTCCGTTGAAAAAGAATGTAGGCACTTTTATTTTATATCGATACATTAAATTTGGTTAGAATTGGCTGGAAATTATATTTCCAAAATATGGTAGGTATACAAACCAGCTACATCAAATATATATATAATATTTAATCGAAGAAAACCGCGTAATGTATAGCTTTTTTAGACCGACTTAGTAAAAGAAGAGGTTAACAACTTGGGTGTTTTTTTTAATGTTTGCTAGTTCAGAACTCCGTCAATTATGAAACGATTTACTTTGTTTTCAAATTAGTCCCATTAAAATTTTCATCAAAATCGGTGGTTTTTTATATGAATCCATCCTCATAAACGCAATATCTGAGACTGCTGCCGAACAAAGTTCTTAAACACGCGCACGAAATGCTAAACTTACGACGACACTAATCAGTAGTAATTTCAAAGAAAGATTTAGACGTGGTTTAGACCGAGATAAAATATCTAATGTGACTTAGTGATCTATATAATATTTTTCAATGATGTGCCTAATTTGGGATTTTTTTTCCAAAGCACAAGGAAAAATGTTTGCAAGTTCCTACTTATGTTAACTATGTATAAGATCCATTTAAATTATACGCAAATATAAATATTTTTCACTGATGTGCCTAATTTTGGGATTTTTTCCAAAGCACAAGGAAAAATGTTTGCAAGTTTCCACTTACGTTAACTATGTATAAGATCCATTTAAATTAAACGCAAATATTTTAAAGGCTGGCACCAATAAGTCAAAATAATGCTTTAGTAGCAAATTTCTTTTACTTTTTCTATTAGTTTTTATTTCACTTTTTTACAAAATGTTTATGTCAAAAGATCTCTACAGCTAGCGTGTCTATTTTTTTAATTTCCTTCTTAAGTATTGTTCTAGCTTATGGGTGCAAGCCCTTAAAATATTTGCGCTTAATTTAAATTTAATAAATAAATATATATATACGGACAAATCACACAGATAGAGCTAGCCCCAAAGTAAGTTCGAGACTTGTGTTGTGGGATACTAACTCAACGATACTATATTTTATAATAATTACATATATAGATAAACATCTAAGACCCAGGTCAATCTGAAAAAGATCATTTTCCATCTTGACCTGGCCGGGGATCGAACCCGGGCACTTCGTGTCGCAGGCTGGCGTGTTGACCGCTGCGCCACGGAGCTAGCCTCTAAATGAACCTTACATAGTTATTTCATTTAAAATTGATAGCAATTACAGCTTTATTTAACGGGGAGTGATTAGGATGTTGGCTAAAACTTATTAAAAAATATTCTAACAATTTATGTATGGTCAGAAGTCGCGGTTACACACGTTATACCAAAATCGATTCGTGTCGTGTAAACTACGATTCAAGATAATAATAAAAAATATTGTTTCAATATTTTTTTTTAAACAAAAGTACTTACTGCCCTAAATACACGTTCTACAGAGGTACGTGTAAAAAAGATTAACCGTGATGTCAAAAGTTTTAAGGTTCAATTAAAGGAGCAGTAACTTCAAAGAGTAAAATATTTAACGAGATCAGGAAAGGCCTGTGGATCTGTGTGTTGTATACGGACGCGGCCGTGCAAGCCGTCGGATTATAAGGCCCAATCACGAAGAGCCGTATCTTGAGCCCCAGTCGGAAATAAATCCCCATCTGAACCCTCGCTGCGTTCGGCGAATAAACATTGCGGTCCAGAAAGCGACGCGATCGATGTTAAAAACATCAAGCACCAGTCTCCAAATAACGCCTAATCTTATATAATTTGCTCGCAAACGGTTGGTACGATTCAATTTAAATTCTTCCTAATATGTAGATAACTCAATTCTTAAGGTTTTTGTTAGAGATTAACAAATCAAATAACAAATCTAATATTTAATAAGTGAATCGTATTCATAAAACGTTCACGCAAAAGTATAATAACGGTTTTAAACATTGAGTCTTTTTTTTATTCTTTCTAAAAAATCATTTTCCTAGTTCTGAATCGGGTTTGTAATGAAATTGAATTTCTCCTGTGCGGTGACGGCGTTTATTCAGCTTTTTGCTTTGGCTTCTAAAAGGATATTGCGTCGGAATCGAGTCAGGTGACGCTTTTCCAGCTTCCAACTGAATATTAATTTCTCATAAAATGTTATTTACATATAGCGGTATTGATGGAGTATAACTAAGAAAACAATATTTTAAACACACTATATATATTATTGAGGTCACCTTATCTTTCATTAAAAAATATCGACTTCAAGTTTAAATGGGACCAAGTAGAAAGCATACCTTTTCAAATAAAAAAATACTTTTCAAACCTGTTCATAAAATGACTAAGTAATGAGGTAACCACCATTAAAAAAGACAACCGAATTGATAACTTCCTCTTGTATTGAAGTCGGTTTAAAAGCTTCAAAACTATATTAAGTTACAATTGTAGACGATGAAATGGGAAAACTCATTTCCTATTGTAACAATTATCAAAATTTTGCTCATTACTAAATCGTAATTACTAAATTGGTCATTACTAATTAAGTTTAAGTAAACAATAGGTATGCGCAGGAAGAGTAGCAGAGGCATTTCTTCTCAGAATAGCTCAGTGTACGCAACTGAGCTTTAACTACCTATAATTAATACCTACAATGAACAAACAAGACTTATTACTAATTCGTAGTTAAATATCCATTATTAATTGAATAATATCTGAATTATGTTACAGTGCAATGAACCGTAAAACTACTCGTAAGAATCAAGATACCCTTTCGTCTTCGCTGCGGTACTGAGTGATCTGTTTATCAGCTTCTACTCTGAAGCTAGACTCCACGTACGGTTTTCGCTGCGCCCTCGATTCCACTGACACTTGATAGGCGATGTGTTTCGGCGCGGCAGGCTGGTTGTGTTAAAAGATTTAAAGTTCAATTAACGGGGCAGTAAATTCAAACAATAAAATTAAAATAGATTAAGAAAGGCGCCTGTTGACCAGGTGTGTTGTATACGGACGCGGCCATGCAAGCAGTTAGATTATAAGGCCCAATCACGAAGAGCCGTATCTTGGGCCCCGGTCGGAAATAAATCCCTATCTGAACCCTCGCCGCGTTCGGCGAATAAACATTGCGGTCAAGAAGGCGACGCGATCGATGTTAAAAACATCAAGCGCCAGCCTCCAACTAACGCCTAATCTTATATAATTTGCTCGCAAACGGTTGGTAAAATTTTAAAAGTTTTTGGTTCGTTAGAGTGTATAGTTTCTGCCATAAGACTATTCTGTCCAATGCCGAATCTATTCAATCCAGATTCTGCCAAAACTAGATTCCGCCGTGTACTGACGGAGTCATTTTTTTAACTAACCTACATTGTCCCACTGCTGGGCAAAGGTCTCCCCCATTTCCTTCATGCAGTTTCAGACCAACCACATTGAAAAACGTTGAGGTCGTCGCACCATCGCTTTCTAGGCCTTCCCCTTCGACGTCGACCATCCTCAGGTATACATTTCGTCATTTTGTTAGCCCACTTTCAGAAGTCATTCTACAGATGTGGCCTGCCCAATCCCACTTCAGTTTACGGTCGTAGTCAATAACAATTCTAATTTAGTGGATAAGTCGATTCTTACTTAGACTTAACAATTTTGTTAGAAATGAACAAATCGAATACAGAATTTAAACTATAAGTAGCATCACAAATATTTACTAAGTTAATCGTATTTCTAAAATGGTCACGCAAAAGAACAATTAACGCATTTTTGTTTATTACTAGTCCTTTTTTATTAATTTTGTCTTGGAGAGTTCATGAAAATATTTTTTCTAGTTCAGAATCCAGTTTTTAATGAAATTGAATTTCGCCTGTGCGGTGACGGCGTTTATTCGGCTTTTGCTTTGGCTTCTAAAAGAATATTACATCAGAATCGATTCAGGTGACGCTTTTTCAACTTCCGACTGAATATTAATTTCAAAAATGTTATTTAAATCCGTATGGATATTTTATATCGTCAATAATCTTTATATATTGAATATTTAATCAGACTATGAATATTATTGGGGTCACCTTATCTTTCATATAAAAATTATTATTGAGATCGCTTCCGGACTATATTAAGTTAGAATTGTAGAAGATGAAATGGGAGTTTCCCAACTTACTTAATATTGGAAGGATTTCTAGAATTTTGGTCATTACTAAATCAGCTCTTATGTAAACAATAGGTAGGCGCAGGAGGAGTAGCAGATGCATTTCTTCTCTAAATAGCGCAGAATGTACCGTTTGTAGGCCAAGTCCTCTGGCTGCTCTGGCCAAGTATGGCCCTATTAGTACAGAGAGGGTCGTGCTCCTGTAGTGGAGACTAAAAAGGACCTGATGATGATGATGATGTACCGTTTGTAGCGGTTGAAAGTGGCGATACCAGTTGGCCTGTCCCTAGTCTCATTTCAAACCCGTGTCTGCCATTTCAGTGTTAATTTTCACTTTTAATTTAATAATTAAATTATTATAACTAAATATTGTATTTTTTTTTTAGGTATTCATCTGGCTCATTTAGTTATACTTTTTATAGACGTAAAAAAGTTGGTAGTTGTCGCTGAAAATATCAAGTAATTCGCGACGAAACTTTTTCTGTAAAGCATTTTTGCTATTTTATCATGCTAGGTTTTAAATACTTTTTTTATAAATATTTTGATGTAACCATTTATTTTGATCTTTGACCTGTATCCCATATTTGTTTCATGCTAGTATTCTATGGAAAATAAGGCTACTGTGCGACGAAAAAATAGACGTTTTACGGTGTTTTTCTGATGCACAGCGCCTTAATTCCCCATCATTAATTTAATTATGTTACAGAGCAATGTACCGTAAAACTACTCATAAGGATCAAATATACCCTTTCATCTTCGCTGCGGTACCGTGTGATCTCTTTATCAGCGTCTGCTCTGAACCTAGACTCCACGTATGGTTTCCGCCGCGCTCTCGATTCGTCTGCCACTTCATTGGCGTGGCGCATCGGCACGGCAGGCTGGTTGAGGTCAAAGATTTAAGGTTCAATTAAAAGGGCAATAACTTCAAAGAGTAAATTTAACGAGATCAGGAAAGGCCTGTGGATCTGGTGTGTTGTTACGGACGCGGCCGTGCTAGCCCTTAAATTATAAGGCCCAATCACGAAGAGCCGTATCTTAAGCCCCAGTCGGAAATGAATCCACATCTGAACCCTCGCCGCGTTCGGCGAATAAACATTGCGGTTCAGAAAGCGACGCGATCGAAGCTTAAAATATGCCAAGCACTAACGCCTAATCTTATGTAATTTACTCGCAAACTGTTCGTTTCAATTAAAATTCTAGTTTGTCGGATAACTGAATTCTTACGTAGCGTTTTCGTTAGAAATTAACAAATCAAATATAAATAACAAATCGAATATTTACTAAGTTAATGGGTGTTCAATTCAATAGCGATCTTAACTTCCGTGAACACATAATTAAAGTCTATAAGAAGGCGTTCCGGAACTTGGGAGGATCGTTATGCGTCAAGCAGGAAGGTTCACAAATTTAAATACAAATAAATAAATAATAAATATAAATAAATAAATATATACGGACAAATCACACAGATTGAGCTAGCCCCAAAGTTCCAGACTTGTGTTATGGGATACTAACTCAACGATACTATATTTTATAACAAATACATTTAAAGATAAACATCCAAGACCCAGGCCAATCTGAAAAAGATCATTTTTCATTTTGACAGGTCAAAATGGATCGAACCCGGGGCCCACGCGTCGCAGGCTGGCGTGTTAACCACTGCGCTACGGAGCTCGCCATTATATCCGTATTGATGTACTATAACTAAGAAAACAATATTTTAATTACACTATGAATATTATTGAGGTCACCATATCTTTCATTTAAAAATTATGATCGAGATCGCGAGACTATATTAGGTTTGAATTGCAGACTTGGGAGTTTCCCAGCTCTTTTCCTATTTGCATGACAAAATTTTGATCATTACCTCATTACTAAATCAGCTCTCATGTATAACAATACGTATGCGCAGGAAGAGTAGCGGAGGCATTTCTTCTCAGAACAGCGCAGATTCAGATTCAGATTTTATTGCAGTGTGCGTGACTGAGCTTTATTTAATTACCCCATCATTAATTTAATAATATCTGAATTACGTTACAGAGCAACGTACCGTAAAACTACTCGTAAGGATCATTACCCTTTCATCTTCGCTGCGGTACCGAGTAATCTCTTTATCAGGGTCTGCTCTGAAGCTAGATTCCACGTACGGTTTCCGCCGCGCTCTCGATCCCACTGCCACTTCACAGGCGCGACGCGTCAACACGGTAGGCTGGTTGCGCTGAAACAAACAAACAAGTACATTAAGCCAAAATTTCGTTTGAAATATAAATAATATAATAGTAATATAATTAAACACACCTTCAAATATCAACATTTCTCAATGGACAACATGATAAACATTTATATTGAAATGAATAAAAATTTGATATTAGTCGTCTATGATATCTTGTAATGAGACTTCAATGGGCTTCTTTTTTAGCATTCTACAGCCAAGGATGTGTTTCGCTTCACATAAGGGTACTTTAGCAGGGTCGGCTACTTTGACAGGGTTAGTGCAGACATCGAATTCAATCGACACGTCACGGGGGCATCTTGTGAGGAAATTCGTGGTGCCGAGAAGTTTCGAATGCTCCTGATCCTGCATACCGTTACGCTTGAACGCACTCACGGGTAACTTCCGTACCTGCAACCGAGACATGCACCCTTTAGTCCTCCCCTCTGATTGCAAATATTTGTTTAGTACCTGACTTGGAACGGATCGTTTTCCGATTGCAATTACATCAAATAATACTGTAAGATTTTTTTTGTTACTATAGAAAATAATCGGCTTACTTAAAACCTCGAGAGCATCACGTTTTTTTTAATGGCAGCTACTTTCTTGGTAGGTCTGACAGGTATTGCAATTGGTTCATCACTCCATAGTGCATTGTACCAACATTTCCTAATGTATGAAATGCCACCGCTCTCTACAAATTTTTGGTCTTGTAGTCCGTTTCTTTTTAATGCCGATGACGGAAGAGGGGTCACCTGGGGAATTTTATGTTTTTGATGTAAAATTTAGCCAAAAACTAACATCAGAGAATATCGATGTTAGTTAGCTTTTATCTGTTATTTCTTCTTCCTTCTAATTGGTTGCATCTCAGATGTAACTCTGGGGAAAATTTTTCGCAAAGGTTCGACTATGGTGTGTACGCAGCACCCTTTGGATGTGTCGGCCGCACATAAGTAGCGGATTGCCCCTCTATACCCATGAATTTGGTCTTGCATCCCGTTCCGGCTGTACGCGGTCCTCGGCAGCCTACCGTGACGTGTCGGAACAAATCGTTCCTGAAACCAACAACCAATTAATTCAATAAACCGTTTTAAGGCAGGTATTTGGTTTCAGGAAACGTAACGGGGTGGGCTTTACAATAGCTTGGCATGAATTTAGGTATGCTGGGTATTGGAATAAATAGAACGATCACTTTTCTTTCCTTTTAAATTAGAAGCATTTTAATTTTTATGTATTGGCCAATTTTTGTTAAATAATGGTCTTTTTAGGGTTCCGTAGTCCACAAGTTACAATCGGCCGAACAAAATGTATAGAGTCACCCGCAAAATGAAATTTGTTTATACAACATTCGACTTTTTTAGCCGTTTTTATAAATAACGGTACAGGAACCTTCGTGCGCGAATCCGACTCGTACTTGGCCGGTTTTTCATCCTTACTTCCTTACTAATATTATACATGCGAAAGTGAGTTTGTTTGTTACACTTTCACGCCGTAACTACTGAACCGATCGTCATGAAATTTTGCATATAAGTTCTCTGGAGTACGGAGAACGTCATAGGCTACCTTTTATACCGGGAAAAAGTACTATTCCCGAGGGATCGACATTGACGCGGTCGTAGCCCCCACAACAACAAAAAAACGTGACCACAGAGGGCAGGTTAGATTACCTTGTAACCAAAACAGAGCGGGTGAGCGAAGCGAGTGAACATCTTCAACTAGGGGCGAACCCCGCAAATTTAAACCGAAAATAATGCTATTTAAGTTCTATTTTATATGAAAAAAATTTCGGTTCCGCGCTTTAAATATCGTGTTGTGAAGAAGAGCAGAGAGCTTCGTTAGATCAAATCAACAGAAATTACAATTCGTGCTAAGCTGTTGTAAAGCTCACCCACTTAACGTATTTGAAAATATCCCCAAAATCAACGTCAATCTTAAAAAAAATAATAAAAAAAATATTTTACTTACAATACGACCGTCTTCATATCGATAACAAGGTATTACATATTTGGTCCTTACTGGCTTACATGAGGAATCGCAACAACTATGCTCACGTTGAGGAGGACAAGCATCCTTTGGGGGCCTGGTGTTCCGACTGTGACTCTGTCTGGAACCTTGGTGATCGTCATCGTAATCGTCTCTTTCGACAGGGGTCCTCATGGGCGCTCGTGGCGCACTTTTCTCACAACAATACATCATTTTCCCCTTCGCACAAGCAGGCAGGCATGGAAAGCACATAGGAGGATCTTCAACGCACTTTTGTGGGTAACATGGAGCAATTAAGACAGGAGTAACTGCGTATTCTTCGCATCCGTCTATAGGAAAGCAACACTCCATTTTCCTGCTTGACATATTTTTAGATTTTTTTTTTTAGTATTTTAACATTTCTTTTATAATAAATACAGCTAATTTAGAAAATTTTATCGACCTGAAATTTAAATAATTCCGTCTTTTTGCTTGAGCTACATTACTGTCAATTTTAAAATGATTCTTTCTCGGACGTTTTTTCTTTTACAGCATTTGTGAAATATTTCAAAAGATATAAAAAGTTTGGATATTCAATAAGGTTGGGTTAGATTTAAAAGTCAAGAAGTTACTTTAGTTTTGCCCTAGGAATAAGTATAGGTTTTGCCATATCTTGAAAATTCTAAAGTAAATCTTTAGTATGCACTAGCAAACATTTGCAGGCGCCTCCTGGTCGGCGACGACTTGAAAATGCAATTTTCCCAATGCAAATCGAACGTTCCAGACAGATTTAATGCCTTTTGCTTGCCGACTCCGCTTATCATTTCCGAAGAGATTACTGATGGCCACTATAGACGGCCGGCCAATTATGGGACTGAATCGAATTTAATCTGTGGGATTTAACGCAATAGTTTGTTCTTAACCAGCATGATTTTAAGCCATTTTTAAGCAGTAACCTTATAGCAACTTATACAATTGCTTATTAAATCTGGGAAATAAAACGTACTCACTACAAGTAATAACTTTTACTAAAGATCTCAACACTAGTCCTAGAGAAAGATCGCTCGTCCTATCACACATTTTCCAGTCAATTTTTTGTTTTAATTAAAGTGAATGTGATTGTTTATTTTATTTACTAGCTGTTGCCCGCGACTCCGCCCGCGTTAGTGTCGATCCCTCGGGAACAGTAGAATTTCCCGAAATCGACCATACCCTATGCCATTTAGCCGGGCCTCAAACTACCTCCATACCAAATTTCATCCAAATTGGTTCAATGGTTGAAGCGTGAAAAGAAGACAGACAGAGTTACTTTCGCATTTATAATAATATTAGTATGGATAGGTATAATGTTGTCGTATAATGATAATGAATTGACTTTGGATTTTGATTTTCCTATGTCACTTATTATTTAATCACGTATTAAAGTGCTATATATTTGCAGGCAAACTCATACCTTGAGTTCATTCAAATAACGATAACTTTTTTTTTAATGAACCGATTTTGATGAAACAAACTTTAAATGATTTGCTGAGTTAAAACAAAGTAATTGGTGAAAGAATTTGAAGTAAATCGGTTCAGTATTTTCGGAGATAATCGTGATCATACAAACAGACAGACAAAAAAATCGAAATATTTTTTTTTGCTTTCTATTATTCTTTTTAAATGTCCCTCTATTCATTTCAGTCAAAAATTCTGAATGTACAGACAAAATATTTTTACTGTTTTATTATATGTACCTATATGGATTAGGAAATTAAATTATCTAGTATATTATTGATCCAACTCTAGTATCAATAAGCACATTCAGTTATTGTTAAAGCGTTGATCGGTTAAAAGAGAAAATAACAACCCCAGCCAAGAGCTTTAAGCTTTTATTTTTTGTTGCTTCTACCCACCATATAAATTGCTTGAAATAAGCCCTACATTTTGTTGCACAAACCTAAAACTAGTCACTTCATTCAACGTACTTCGACGTACGATAAATAACATTCAGATGCTGGAATCATCCTACTAGAATAAAAAAAAGATTTTCATTACAAATTGCTTCGAAGTTTACACGAACAGCTCTGTAAATACACTGAAGATGGGTTTTGGTTGAACTGTTAAAATCACAGATACAATATTTTATACGGTATAGAAATAAATAGGCAACTTTTATTATCTTTATTGGGAAAGCTTCTCAAAATCAAGGGTCACCAGAATAAGGGCAAATTGAATGTTAAAAAAACGGTACTTGAAAAGAATCGCAAATAATGGCTAATGACTAGCCGGTGCTTGTATAAAACAATTTTATATAATACGTTTCCCCAATGTGCTCCCCCCAACTCATTGAATGAAAGGCCAACAACGCTCCTATCACAACCTGGTGTTGCTGTTGTCCATGGGGGTAGCGTTGATTGCTTACCAAGGTGACTGGTTTGCTCGTTTGCTGTCCTATACATTCATTTCATGAGATACAGCCTGGTGACTGACGGACGGACAGGCAGACAAACAGAAAGACGGACAGCGCAGCAATAATAATAGGGTCTTGTTTTTACCCTTTGAGTACGGAACCCTGAAAAGCAGTTGAACATGATCTATTTACGAATTTTGATCCTGTATGTATTGCGACCGCGTTGCGCGCGGTCACTCTCAGATGAGAACTAAGAACTATGATGAACTGTCAATGCAAGCAAACGTAATAAGGAGGATGAGGTATAAATATATTGGCACGATAGGCACCCACAAATACTTTTTTATAATCTGAAATATCCGTAGAATAATATTTTAGATTGGTAGCTGTTCAAATAAAACATCAACAAGAGCGACAAGAAAATAATTTTAACACTGCCTCACAAGTTCAAATCTGATCAGGCATTAAGATAATAATAAAATAAAGATGATTCCGTGCTTCGGAAGGCACGTTAAGCCGGTGGTCCCGGCTGCCATCTGGTAGTCGTTAAAGGAACCACGTCAGAGGCCGAGAGGCGGTTCCGAAGAACTCTGACACCAGGGTGTGCATGGTCGATTGACCGTGAGACCTACTCGAAATGATGATGATCAGGCATTTATTGGTGGAACAATGAAACTCACATGCATTCTTTTATAAATATATATATACATATATATATCTCTAAATCTAAATATGTATAACTTAAAGGTGACTGACTGACTGACATAGTGATCTATCAACGCACAGCCTAAACCACTGGACGGATCGGGCTGAAATTTGGCATGCAGGTAGGTGTTATGACGTAGGCATCCGCTGAGAAAGGATTTTGATCAATTCTACCCGCAAGGGGATAAAAGTATGAAACTTAACGTTAGCGAAGCCGCGGGCATAAGCTAGTATATACATAAAGTCTGAAAACATATCACTACTTTCTTGGACGATCGTATCAAAACAAGAACTTAAGTACTATTATAGAGGGTACGTCACTCAATAAATAGCGTGGTACTCTTAATGGAAATATCGTGTGGGAGTTTGGTGTAACGGAGATCACAGTAAAAAGGCCTGGTGGATTGGAAGTAATCCGCTTTTTCAGGTGACGCTATAAGACGTTGTCGTTCGTCTCGGGGATTATTATTCTGTAGTGTGCTATGACATCTCTTCTATTATGTTCTTGAAAAAGTTTTATAACGTAAATTACAGAAAAATTTATATATTGATACTATAATTTAAATGCACATGTGTACACCTTTACGAAAACCAAGTAAAGTAGTGATTATTTTTCACTTTTCTCTACATTTAAATTAAGAAACATTTACAATGATAGAAACTGTTAAAAAATAATGGGATTAGGAACTAGGGCCTTGCTGTTTCTTTCATAATATTGCCTCAGATTTAGTCAACCTATAATAACAATCTACCCAGCATCGTTTATTCTACTGTATAGATATACAGGAGACAGCAGTAGTTTCTGGTTAGTTCATTCCATGTGCTGTTTTACCCGTGAAACTTTGAACCATTTTTACTGCTAAAATACAAAGACATTATGAAGATTTTGTAAAATCAAACAAACAATTCTAGTATGTCTTTTATTTTTGTTTACTTTTTTTTCGTCTATAACTAATTTTAACTTCTGATATAAAATTCTGCTGCAATTTATTTATTTATGGTAATTAATAACTGAACAAATAAATATATTTATTTACACTTATCTAAAGCTACAACATTATACAGCGAGTAACTTAACCAACGACGTTCGTGAAACCGTGGCTCAGCTCGTCAATATGAACAACTTTATCTACAGGACCAATGCTGAGTCGAATTTCGTTTCTCAGACCGGCCCTTCAGGCTATACATGCTCATAATCGCGGCCCACACAAGCAATGCCCAGAGCCGAGGACTGTCCCACCTGGGGTCTATTTAGGCTGAGGACACTCTGACCTTACCACAAACGCCCGGTGAAGTAGCAAAAGCTTACTAGAAGCTATAGCTACATAGTAAAATAAAAAAAACAGGTACAACTAGTTAAGTATACCTACACAGTTGCAGTTCTATACTATCCAGTAATCAACTTTGAATCTCTTTGAAATTATTAATTGAAACTGCTCTGGAACTATTTATAAATTATTAATTGCAAAAGCGTCTTAACCGCCAACACAAAGTTGTAGGTGGGAAAGTCGGTTAAGCAAGTTTGGCGCAGTATTGTCCCAGATAGTGTCGGCATCTTTACTATCTAACTTCCTCTGGGTTGCTGAGGTAGATAGACCCACTTAATGATATGGTATTGGCATAATTTATTTTGTACTATCTGTTGCCTGCGAGTTCGTCCTCGGCAATTTCTGTAATTATGATTAATTGGTTTTTTATTAGTATAGATGAATAGTAATTTTCCCCCGTTTTCAAAACATTTTTTATTGATGCTTCCTTCCTGTTGATTGCAGCGTGATGTTTTATAGCCAAAGCCTTCCTCAATAAATGGACTATCCAAAACAAAAATCATTTTCCAATTTGAACCAGTAGTTCCTGAAATAAGCGCGTTCAAACAAACAAACAAACTCTTCAGCTTTATAATATTAGTATAGTATAGATATGTGCCGACAACTTATAACTTTTAAAATGGTCTTCTCATGACCAGAGCAGATTTTCTACGTGACGTGTTTCAACTCAAGTACGTAAGTAATGCACTGTATTAAAACATACCTATTTTTTCCTATGGGGACAGGGTGGAAAGGGTCACCCTAAGTAGAGTTTTTTTTTTTTTACTAATTATTGAAGTAGGCATTTGTCTCCCATCTCACCTGATGGTAAGTGACGATGAAGACACATAAGTGACGATGGTTAAAATTCACTTAAACTCTTTATCTGATTGTATGCCACTACTTAGCATTACCTACCCACGTGGATCGGGTGTTGATTGGCTTCTTGATTGGTTTCTTCTCGTTATAGAAAAGGCACATAAAAAGGAAGTACTCTCAAGAACCTTTCATAAAATTAAATTCGACTCGGACCAAAATTAAAAAAATGTTCCCATTCAATGTAAAGAACGTTCAATAAGTATAATAAATATAATACAATAAAATAAAAATAAAATAAAATAAAAGTAAAACAAGCTTTTATGTACATGACTATGTTTCGAGTTATTTTTAGCGGGCCCCTTAATTTGATATCCATATTGTCTGAGTGCATCAAAAATAGCTAGTCCGCCATGTTGGATTTATAATGACGTCACTTAGCCATGCATTGCCATCCGTACCTCCGTGATCCGTACTAAACGAGTATCAAAAATTTTAACTCAATCGGTGAAAGAAATTGAGTTGCAAGATTCCACCCGAACAAACATAGTTACATAAATAAGTTGCAAGTTAAATAAAAGCTTGTAATAATAGAATACCTTACCAATGAATATATTCAAGTACCCAGGTATACGTGTATAAAGTATTGTCAAAGAGTTTGATAATCCTGTGCTACCTTGAATCTACAAGTATGTGCAAGAAATTTCATAGCTTATGTATGCCTCCGTGTAATGATCATTTATTACTCAAGGGGATACATGATTTTTTTAGGGTCCAGTGTTGGTACCATTTTCATCATGTATCAAATATTCTTACCGTTCATCGTTAATAGAAGGTGAATGGATAAACAACTTAAAACTACATTTTGTTTCAGTACCTTTCTAAAGAAAAAAATACCTATTTTTGTCAATCGATTACAGGTATTAAGATAAAAAATACCGGCCAAGTGCGAGTTGGACTCGCGCACGAAGGGTTCCGTACAGTTATCTATCATATCTTTTGTATGGAAGCCCCCCTTAAATATTAATTTTATTTTTATGTAATTATTTAATTTTAAGTATATATAATTAAATAATCTGTGAATATTTCAAGTGTCTACCTGTTGCCGTTATTAATAACGAGCAAAAACAAGCAAAAAAAATCACGTTTGTTGTATGGGAACCTTAAATATTTATTTAATTCTATTTTTTAGTATTTGTTGTTATAGCGGCATCAGAAATACATCATCTGTGAAAATTGCAACCGAGTAACTATCACGGTTCATGAGATACAGCCTGGTGACAGACGGACAGACAGACCGACAGACAGACAGCGGAGCGAAATTAATAGGGTCCCGTTTTTACCCTTTGGGTACGGAACCCTAAAAATGACAAACTTTATCCACCCAAAGAAACGGTAATCTCAATAAGTAAAAACTTATCTGCAAAGTGAGGAAAATAGCGAAAATAATTGGAAAAGAAATGCAAGATAATAAATCTAACATAAGTTCTTTCAAATTGGATGTATGAATGTATTTATTTATGACGGTATTTTTATCAAAGAGGTTGGGATCATTCGCATAAATGGTTAAACAACATAATAACAATTAAAGTTGTGTATGTGAGAAAAAAATACCTATTTCAGTCAATCGATTAAATTGAATAAACGATTTAGGTATTAATATTAAAATGACAAAGTCTAACTATCTACAAACGGAAATCGCAATAAGTAAAAACTTATCCACAGATTAAGGAAAATCGCAAAAATAATTGGAAAAAAATGCAAGATAATAAATCTAACATAAGTTCTTTTGAAGTGAATGTACGAATGTATTTATTTATAACGGTACTTTTGTCAAAGAGGTTGGGGTTCATTCGCGTGATTTATGGAGCGTTCCACAAAGAGGGTTCATACATGCCTATTTATCGGGACGTGATAAATTCTTTCGCTTGTATGGGATATAAGAGTATTGAATACGAAGATTCCTGTTTACATAATACGCTGTCGACGCGTGTTGTTGAATTATACGTCTTTAGCGAGATTCAATAATGTTGAGTGCGCATTATCTGTATTGTTTTTCTACCGACTTCGAATGTGTAAATAATACCTATGCGTGGAAACCGCAACTTAACGTTAACGAATGACTCGGTTTTGGTGATTTCACTTCATAATACGAAGGTTCTCAACTCGAGCATATGCTTTTATTTTTAAGAATTCTTCATAGAGATAATATGAATTCTTACACCTGAGTGACTTGGGTTAAGTTTTTTTTTTTCTTTTTTGCTAGGTTGTTTTCATTTTTCTTTGAAAAGACTTATTGTATATTTGTTACCTCATCACTTTGTCAATCATTCAAGTCAAGATAATAAATCATTTTTAAAAAGCTTTGAGTGAGCGAAATCGACACCCGAACCGACACTTAAAAAATGCGATAACAGAGCTTATATTTTTATGATATGGAGTTCTTGGCGGGAATTTCGGAAGACTTGACGGCTTTTTTATGGATTGTTTTGAAAAATGCCTCTAGTAGACTTTATAATATAAAATTGGTGTATTCCGGTGTTATAAATGCACTTGTGTATAAACAATTTGTAGAATAACTAAAAGAAACTGTCATGGTGTGGCTGTAGTGAAATTTACTTAGCGGGCTGTAGTTGCCGGCCTAGATGAGTCGACTATGATCAAACCAGTGGATGTGGGAATTGTCACCAGGGATTCCGTCGATCATTTCATTGATTCGACAATAACACCATAATTTCGGCGATGCACAAGAATAACTCGAAGAAGTTTGATGTCCACATAGAAAAAATAAAAAAAACAATTTGAATCCCTGCTGTATATACTCGTAACACATACAAATAATGTGGCTACTTCTGACGAGGTTTTTTGCAGAAGTAGTGTAAGAGTCGCTTTTAGGAAATTGTGACTTTCTAACAAGTAACCTATATGATTGATATGCGTTTTCTGAGCCTGGGCATGGAGAAAATGAACCACCTTTGAGAAATTTGAATAAAATGCTGTGTATTCTGTATTTACATTGCCGAGTTTACCTTTTTTAACGTTCACGCTTAACTTGCTCGAAGTTTTATCCACTTAATTAAGACATTTTCAAAGATTACATTCCGCGGTTTGAAATTAAAAAGTTCTTCCCCCACTCAAGCGGGTACCGATAAGGCTCTTTGTACAACGATAACCGATTTAATTGTGCAAATGCTTTTTTTATTCAAACGCCTTCGATTAAGTAAGCAAACGCACGTTTTAATAAGATTTTCTTTCTAGCCTATGGGGACGTATCCCAATACGTCCGAAGATGTTGAGGCATTTGGAAGTTATTTTTAGAATCCTTTCCCATCTGTTTGACATTATTATTTTAGCAGGCGTATGGCCTGCTAAAAATGTATGAATAATGTCATGTTCTTTGTTGAATAAACTTTTTCTCTTTTTGACTAGCTAATTTATAATATTCCTGTTCAACATATTATAAAAAAAATACGTTTATCTAGTTTTTTTAAAGAAATTTTTAAGTAAGTTTTATTTTTTTCAATTACATATCATTATTTTTTAAAGATACAGATATCTTTAAAATGTAAATTTCAATGAACATTACATCCTTTAATCCAAATACATTACTTATTGCGCAAATTGTACATCTAATAAAAATATTGCTTACTTCAAAAATACTTTTCCGCAAGTCACGCAACAAAGGAAGGAAGAAATACAAGCGTACGTCTTACGTGGAAGGAAGTATAAATATGGGTATGGAAAACGACACGATATTGTAACGAGCGCCGTCATTTGTCGATAAGGGCGAGATTTAGTGGCCACCTTAAACGAGCACTCGCAGCCAAAAGACGGAAGGCCCCTCATAATAACCTGAGACGTCTATACACGACGCTCGCACCGCAGATATAACGAACTATTCAAAAGGAAATGACACCTCGGATTTTATGAAAGCGCCATATTTCCGGGCGGCAAGACTGCTATTTTGTTGTATTTTTACGATAGAAAGTAATGAAACTCACTAACAAAGGGAACACTTCGATGAATACAGCGGTGATCGCAATGAAAGAATAATCAGGCTGGTTTGATAATCGGCCCGAACCGTATAAAAATCCAATATAGTCGGAAATAAAGGATATTTTCATTACAAACCCACAGTCCGAATACACCAAAATGGACCGCATTTAAATTTTGATAGGGAGTCCCTATCTGTGCATCAATAATAAGGACTGTCAGCGAGAGCACTCCGGTACATTAAGGGCCTTTTCCCATTGTTTTACGACATTTAATCGAGTGCCTCTTTTACCCTCTCGCTCTTAATTACATTTTTATTAATTTAAATGACGTTTCATTGTCTTTGCATACCTACTTTGTTCTCATGCAAATGCTTTATTTTTTGTCGAATGTCCCATTACACGCTGTTTTATAAACTTGTTTCTTTAGAAAGACGCTTTTTATTAAAGTAATTGCGTTCATAGCAACTACAAAAGCAATCCCTCTTTGAAGCTTAATTTATTTTTTTATATGTAGGTGGATAATACATTGGTAATTCAAAAATAAAGTTTCCGTAAATAATTCCAACCACGGAAAAGAACCACCGATTTTAATGTAATTAGTGCATTTACATTTTATTTTTGTATTGTGCTGTCATATTTTCACTCTTATATTTTAAAGATTTTTCTAAATCTGGCACATTTATGTATTTTTTAGCGTTTAAGCCTATTTGTTTGAGACTGAAACAATTTTGTGTACTTGATAGCTACTCCTATAATACAGTTTCCGTTTTCCACCTACATGCCAACCAACATGAACTATGTAACCCGTGATTAGTTTGTATTTATTGACCGACCGAGCGAAGCGAGAGAAGTCTCCGTTTCAGCTTGGTCAAAAATGCTTTGGTATGTCTGTGTGTTCTCCTCTAGCGGTCGCACTTCTCAATTGATTCCCGTGAAATTTTGGGAGCAGGTTTAATAATGGCAGAGTTGGTACAAAGGGCCTAAGCGCCTTTGAATTTTATGGGTGTTACGACCATTTTATGTTTATAGAGATAACGAAATAACAAAAGAATTTTATTTTCACAGGGCCACTAGTATGTATATTATTATTTATATAGGGTATAAGACTGGTTTACAAATATTTTAAAAGTTAAACTGGTTTACGGGAATGTAAATCCATTTTGATATGAGTCCAACAATTGTTTTTAATATTTCTCGTTACCAAACAACGAATAAAAGGTACGCATTGTAAAATTAAAACATAAATAAAAATAAGACGAAAACCAAAACAAAAACTCGGAATTTACCCCGATATATGTTAGGAAGAGACGTTCGCAAATTACATGTAATATTCGGAAGGCGCCTGAGTAATTCTGATTGCCGGTGTAAAATATGACGAGGTGTCAGCGGCGAGTAGACAAAACGTTCTCCAGAGATAATAACAACAGGTACAGCTTCAAAACCAGCCAAATATGCCACAAAGGGTTCCGTACCACTTAGTGTAAAAAAAAAGTTTTTTGTGGGGGCACTTATTAATTTTTGAAGTGAAAACTTCTTTAGCGGCGTTGTGTACCTTTTGCGATGGGTAAAAAATATTGAACTCGTGTCAGGACACGTGACCTGAGACCCCCGGCGCGGCATAGGAGAGGAAGTTATATCCCCCTCTCTTTCTACCACGCGGCGAAAATGTATGCCTGCTCCTGCGCAGCGCAGGGCGCATGCACGAGATTGCGTGTGTGTTTGTACTAAAGCCTACTACGCTAGTACTTTTATACTAATAAAGCAATTCGTGCGAAATTATTCCCTAAGCATTCCAAAATATTCAAAAATGCACAACGTTAATGTTCAAGTTTTCACTTCTGCCGGCACTCCCGGAGTGAAAGTGAAGAACCGGTTGTATTTTTTTTTTCATTATTATAAAGGCAAAAGAAGCAATCAATTTAGTAAAAAAGTTAACTTACATTTTTTTTTTTTTTTTTTTTATGTATATCCGACGGCAAACGAGCAGACGAGCCACCTGATGGAAAGTGGTCACCGTCGCCCATACATAAAACATGTTATGAGCCTACTGACTTTTATACATACACTCATAGAGATAAGATAATCTATGGGTACACTACACAGACTTAATAATGTGGTGCCATTGGTACGAAACTCTAATGAACATTATATGTAACTTACGGTTAATTATAAAAATCCCATTGATAAACAAACGAACAGCGGAAACAAACGAACAGCGGAGGCTAACAATAGGTTCTGTTTGCATTCTGAGGGTACGGAACCCTAAATACAATTTGTTTTTATGTGTTGTCTGACCCTCTAATGTCGAAAAAGAATTCAAACCGGGAAGATTTATGCGCTCAAAGAAAAAGGGTTCTCGTGTTTCATGTGGATTGTTTTCTCTTATTTTTTTCCTGCTAATTGCAATTTGTTTTGTTCGAAGAAAACAGCTTGATTTGAGGTCTGAAAAGGGAGATTCCATTTCCCATATAATGGCTACTTTTCGATGACGGGCAGAAAATAATGAATGTATTAATATACCAGTATATGCTCTTAAGTTTATATTTATCTATTTGATTGGCGTAAAGGCATATAATATGCTTTATTATTATCATTTATTTTAAGAACTATGTTCTTGTCGGTGAAATATTTTCCATCTTTCCCTATCCTCCGCTTTCCCTCGACTTCTCTTTACGATAAGACTTTCGCCTTCTCTTTTTTTACGTCGGGTATTTTTTTTTATGATATAGGACGGCAAAAGAGCAAGCGGGTCACCTATTGTATATACTGTATGAACAGGCAAATATTTGTAGTTACATAAATATGTGTCTTCCATGCTGGTCTGGGAGAAAAGAAAAAACGTAGAATGTACCAGCTGCTTCTCTTCCTACGCAGATCGTAAAAGCCAATCGATGAAATAAATAAAGTCTGAGGAATCAGGTTAATAGACGATGCGGCTAGCCCCATCACTATTTTGATTCTGTTTTCCATCTAATGCCCACCAACATGCTAAACGTGGCCTTTAGGTCTTATAGATCTAGTCTCTGTCTACCCCGCAAGGGAAAAAGACGTGATACTATGTAATGTATAATATTTAGATGTTGTACCCGTGGTCGTACTGATTAATGATTGGTTTTACGTTAGTCTTAAACAATTCTTTAGCCTAAGCAAGCCCATAGATAAACATCCAAGTGAGGTGTGAAGAGGAACTTGCGTAGTAAAGGATTTCTTATTACATAAGTATATCAGTTAAAAAGACCATGTGACATACAAACAAACGGACGTACAGATGAGGGATCCAATAATGCCATTGGTACTCTTTGCATACGTAAAACTAACGATAATACAGATCATCATCATCATCATCATCAGGTCTTTTCAGTCTCCACTGCAGGAACATGACCCTCTCTGTACTACCGGAGCCATACTTGGCCAGAGCAGACAGAGGATTTGGCCTACACTCTCCTCGCTGGCCAGACGGGTAGGAGAGGTCTCACTGATATTCATGAGCTTTATTTAGCTTGTATTTCTTAAGTCGCCTCTTACGACATCCATGGGAAGACTTGGAATGGTCCTTTTTTTTTTTTTTTTTATTTATATCCGACGGCAAACGAGCAGACGAGCCACCTGATGGAAAGTGGTCACCGTCGCCCATGGACATCTGCAACACCAGAGGAGCTGCTGATGCGTTGCCGACTCTTAAGATACCTGTAAACACGCCTTTTGAAGGACCTCAAGTCATAGCACACAGGGAAAACCTCGGGAGGGAGTCCATTCCACAATCTTGCTGTACGAGGAAAAAAACCACGTGACGCTCTGACATTTTTGGAGACCCAAGTGTCAAGGATGTGGGGATGGACTTTACTCCTGTGGCGAGCGGTGCGGTGGTAGAAAGGTGACGGTGGCACCAATTCAAAAAGTTCTTCAGAACACTCCCCATAGTATAGACGGTAAAATACACACAGAGAGCCAACGTCTCTCCGTAGACCGAGGGTGTCTAAATCGTCTGTGAGTGTGGGATCGTCGATAATACGCATTGCCCGGCGTTGGATGGAATCAAGAGGAAGGAGTTGGTATTGAGGTGCACCAGACCAGATATGAGAGCAGTACTCCATGTGGGGCCGGACTTGAGCTTTATATAACAAAAGTCTATGACCCGGAGTAAAGTACTGCCTCGCTCTATTGAGCACCCCAAGTTTTTTAGAAGCCATTTTGGCTTTACCTTCCAGATGACTCCGGAATTGGACCTCCTTCGTAATATCGACGCCAAGGATCCCAATACTCTTAGAAATGGTAAGAGAGGTGTCCCGGAACTTCGGTGCCATGTTAAATGGGGTCTTCTTAGCGGAAAACACGCAGACTTGTGTCTTAGTAGGGTTGAATTGAACTAGGTTTAGTTTACCCCATTCAGAGACCTGCTCCAGAGAGGTCTCAATGTCAGACACAAGTCTCTTTCTGTTCTCCTCCACCTGTGTTTGAGGGATATTTGCACGACCTGCATAATATGCATCACCCGTACTGTCGTCTGCATAGCAATGGATGCTACTAGTGTTAAGCATGTCGTTGATGTGCAGAAGAAACAGCGTAGGTGATAAAACAGATCCTTGGGGGACGCCAGCATTGATGGGCATGATATCGGTGCATAATCCGTCTACAACGACCTGAATGCTTCGCCCAGATAAGAAACTAGCGACCCACAAGCATAGTCCCTCAGGAAGCCCGAAAGATGGTAACTTCGCGAGAAGAGCCTTATGCCAGACCCGGTCAAAAGCCTTTGTGACATCTAGACTAAATGCCAGTGCTTCTCCCTTGCTCTCGATGGCGGCTGCCCATCGGTGCGTTAAGTACACAAGAAGATCACCAGCACTACGCCCGTGGCGGAACCCGTATTGACGGTCACTAATTAGCTGATGATCTTCAAGGTAACCAAGGAGCTGGATGTTTATCACACGCTCCATCACCTTAGAGAGCAGGGAGGTTATCGCAATAGGCCGATAGTTAGACGGGTCTGTGCGGTCACCCTTTTTAGGAATAGGGTGAACGTAGGCTACTTTCCACGAAGACGGGACTTTTCTTGAGGTGTAAGACAGCGAGAATAGGCGTGCTAACACCGGAGCCAACTCAGGGGCGCATGTTTTGAGCACAATTGCTGGAATGCCATCAGGCCCGCTGGACTTCCTGACGTCGAGGGAAAATAGAGCACGTCGCACTGCACTTTGAGTGAAGCGAATTTCCCGCATTGAGTGCTCGCATCGCGGTAAAAAGGGCGGCGATGCCCCTCCGTCGTCAAGGGTAGAATTTGACGCAAAGAGAGTAGCCAAGAGATCGGCCTTCTCTTTTGCGGAGTGAGCCAGCGAGTCCTGACGATTGTGCAGAGATGGAAGTGAAGGGCGACAGAAATTCCCCTGCGCTGCCTTAGCAAGAGACCAGAATGCTCTACTCCCGGAGGGATAGCCAACCAGTCTCCTACCAATGCGCGTAGTGTGCGCAAACTTTGCTGCAGTGATCTGCTTCTTGTAGGCTCTTGAAGCTGAGTTGAACCGCTTCTTCAAATCAGAAGTATTACGATCCTTGACATTTCGCGCAGAAACCCAGGCTTCGTAGGCTTCGCGCTTGAGGTGGGCGGCAGGCAAACACGAGCAACGAAACCAAGGTTGAGACCGCCCTCCGATACGAACCGCCGAGCTGGGAATTTAGCACTCCATGCCCAGCAGTATCGCCTCGGCGACAGCTTTCGCACAAATGTCAGGATTTTCTGATGAGAAGCACAACCGTCTCCAATGGTAGGATGCATAAAACTCTCGCAATCCATCCCAATCAGCTGACCTATAATGCCACACACGACGCATACCAGGTGGTCTGTACCAGGCAATGATCCGAGGTTCCTAGAGGGGCATCACGGAATACCTGGTAATCGTTTGGATGTGAGGTCAGCAGAAGATCCAACAAAGCAGGGTTGTGTCCTTCAATATCAGGTATTCTGGTAGGACCATCAACTAACTGGTTGAGGTCATTTGTTACAGCAAAGTTGTATGCAGCCTTCCCAGCGTAGTCGGTCTTCAGTGATCCTAGCCACTCAAAGTGGTGAGCGTTGAAGTCCCCTAGGATCACTACCTCCGCCGATGGGTGCTGCTGGAGAATTTCGTCTATGCCCTTCTGGACATGCCCGAGAAGTCGGTCTGTTTCGGCATCACCGCTATGGGACCTGTAAAGGCACGCATAGAACCGGATGCGGTCACCGTGATCTACGCGCGCCCATAACAATGACAGGTTTCTGTCTTCAAGGCTGCTGAGACGTCGACAACATACATCCTCCCGTACGTACATACACACCCCAGCATTGGGCATAAACTTGTGCTCCAAGCTGAAACCGGGATACAAGAGATATGTGACGTCGGTCGGAGAGGATATTTGTGTCTCAGTCAGGAAAAATAGAGCCGGCTTAGTCGTCTCCAAGTGATGATGGACGACATTGAGGTTGGAATGCATTCCTCTGACGTTGAAGAAGTCCACATTGAATGTGGAAGGGGGTGCCGCTGTAGAAACATGTTTTCTATTTTTCGATCTTGCCATAAAAAAAGGTGGTTAACAGGGAAAAAATTGAGGATTGCCGTAGTTACGACAGTTACATAGGCAAAGTTACGGAATGATGGCCCGCAATGAATGACCAGTGAGGTGCGCTGCTGGCACGGGGGACGGAAGGGCCCCCGATCCAACACAATGATCAGCCGCCGTGTTCCACTCCGGTCTCCCAGGCCGGCACGACGACCAATCACGAGCTTTTGACACTGGCGGCAGGACAGCCTCCCTAGCCGGGACAGCCAGGGTTCGGGTCCTCTACGTACCAGCGGGCGGCCAGCGGACAACCGTTTCATCGGGTCTCCCTGGCCCCCGCGCCAACGTCGCACCCCCAATCAGACAGTGCAAGACTCCAGTCCTCAAGGGACCATAAACTGTCGGAACTGCGGGAATCGGGAATGGGGATTGGCTCTCACGCGCAACCGTCGAAACACACCCAACGGTGCTTTACGATAGATTTCGGCATGAGGGTGGTCGCCAGCCAGTCGGACCCCACGAGGTCCTACCACCGAGCATGTCGGGTATTTTTCTCGCCTCTTACGAGATGCCAACCTGACGGGCAGTGGGGAATTGTATTCTACTCCGTCCCCACACGGAGGAACTCCTATTCTACTCTGCCGAAAACCACACGGCTAGGACTACGCCAAGTCTTCTCGTGGATATCGTAGAATATGACTTAGAAAATACAAGCTATACAAAGCTTATAAACATCTGAGAAACCTCTACAACCCGTCTGGCCAGCATGGAGAGTGTAGGCTAGTCCTGTGGCTGCTCTGGCCAAATATGGCTCTAGTTGTAGAGAGAGGGTCGTGCTCCTGTAGTGGAGCCTAAAAAGACCTGATGATGATGATGATGAAATACAGATCAGTATGTTATTAAAATTTTCATAAAACTTTTACATATTTACCTAGGAATACCGGGAGAAAATCTTAATCCACACCTGCTACGAAGTAAGAACTGCCAACTAAGTTTAGAGTTAGGAACTTTCCGAGACGGCTTTAATCTGTTACAATTTAGGTCTGTGATCGCGACAGATTATAAATTTACATTCACCTGCTTGAAGAAGTAAGTGTAGTTAAACTACAGCCAGTTCATGAATTTGTAATGGAAATGCTAACTAAATTTGGTTATAAACTCTTCCATGCCGGTCTGCTTCTCTTCCCGCGCAGATCGTAAAAACCGATCGAGGGAAGGAGTAAAATCTGGGGAATCGCGTTAATAGGCGATGCAGCTAGCAACCCATCACTATTTTGATTCCGTTTTTCACCTAATGCCCACCAACATGCTAAACGTGACCTTCAGGTCTTATAGACCTAGACTGTGTTTACCCCGCAAGGAAAAAAGACGTGATACTATGTATCGTCGTATTACTGCAAAAACCGCTAATGCGACATTTTGTCGAAATTGCTTTCTTTACAGTTTTAGAATCAGTTTTTTATGCTCTACAAATTAGTAAAACCCATTTTACTCTAGTAACATCCATTACAAAGATAACTTTTCTATAAAGTTACTTAGTGCTAATTTTGTGATAAAATATACAGGAAAAAACTGAAATATCCATGATTATTTTTAGGTTTATGATTTTTCTCCAAGTAAAACCAGTAATCGGTATTTAGCATTTTTTTGCATTGTCATTCTAGTTAATAATAGCAAATTTTGCTCTGGAAATAAGTTCCAATGTCCAATACCTGGTATTTGCAAAAGTTCAGAGTTACTGCATTATTTGTTATGTATCCAGATAAAAAATGTCAAACATCTTTAAAACTATTTTCCAGAAAATATTTGTTTATTCAAACTGCAAATTAGGTATACATCCAATAAAATATTTAGTAACTTTATTAATTTTACCTGTAACCTAATTTTTGATTGAAGAGAAACGTTAAACAGCTAAAACTGACTAAGTACGTCCAAGCTTCACTCTGATCACTATGTGCCTTACTTTGTTCAGCCGCAAGTAGTGATGTGCCGTTCCCGGGAACGTTCCCCTATTCCCCAGATTTCCAAAATCGTTGTAATTTTATTTGTCATACAATTATTTTGTCAATGCAAATATATTAAACTAGTAAATGCATCAATTGCTATGGGTAGGTATTATATAAATATTTCCATTAATTCAACACATTTCCAAAAAATGTGGGAACGTTCATGGGGAATGTTTCCAAATTTCCAGGGAATATTCCCTTGTTGCCAGAAACGTTCCCTTGTTGCCGGGGTCTTCCTTGCAAAATTCAGAGTTTTTATTTAGTAGGTTAAAAAAATCTAATATCGTTATACGAAACCAATAATCAGCAAGTAAATAAAGTATTTTTTTATATTTTAATACTAGCTGTTGCCCGCGACTTCGTCCTCGGCAATTTCTGTTATTATGATTAAATAATATAGATGAACAATTTTTCCCCGATTTCAAAACATTTTTTATTGATGCTTCGCTCCTAATAGTCGCAGCGTGATGTTTTATAGCCTAAAGCCTTCCTCAATAAATGGACTATCCAACACAAAAATAATTTTAAATTTGAACCAGTAGTTTCTGAGATTAGCGCGTTTTATTCGGCTAAATGCCGCCAGTTTCAGCCTAGTCAGATGATCATCTGACGGCCGCGCTGGGACATCCTTGACACTCGCCCTGAGGATGGCCTACTGACTAGGCTGAAACTGTCGGCATTTTTCCGACTGTAAATACGTGAGTTAAACCGTTTTATTTATTATAAAGATATAAAAAAAATACTTTATTTACTTGGGATTTTGGGACTCAAATGATATCTTGCGTAAGTTTTAATAATATAAATTTTCATAACTTTTTATTTTAGAAACAGCCTATACTATACAGGTTCAGTTCTATTTTTTTTTTTCTATTATTACCTACTCATTATAAAAAGTACAGTCTTGAATTTTGATCACGTCATTTATCAGCTCAGCCGCAAGAATTCCACTGCTAGACATAAGTCCCCCAAGGATTTCCAATATGATCGGTTGGAAGCGGCCTGCATCCACTTCAAAGAGCTAATCCGGTGAGCTATGTATGTCGGTGACCTTTGTTCTTCTACGGATATCCTCGTTTCTGCCGAGCCGAGCATAGCCCTCTTTATAGCTCTTTGAGCGACCTTGAGCTTTCTTATGAGGCCCATAGTAAAGGAGCACGTTTCGGTCCCGTAAGTCATCACTGGTAACACATATTGGTCGAATACTTTCGACTTCGACTTTAGACATTGAGGTATTTTGGACGAGATGATACTGCGGAGCTTCCCGAACGCTGCCCAGCCGAGTCGGATTTGTCATTCTTGAAGCTGGAACTTCTGACCTGGATCATCTCACCCAGATAGATATATTGGTCAACAGATTCAAGTATGGAGCTCCCAACAAGCACTGGTGAAGGCGCAACATGGACATTTGACATTATTTTCGTCTTGTCCATGTTCATATATTGCCCACTTGTTGGGAAACTTCATTGAGGTCATTGAGCAAGGCACTCAGGTCCTCCAGCGTCTCCGCCATGATAACAATATCATCAGCAAATCAAAGGTGAGTGATGCACTCGCCATTAATATTAATGCCAAGTCCTTTCCATTCCAGCAGTTTGAAGGCATCCTCCAGAGCAGCGGTGAACAGTTTTGGGGATATCACATCTTCCTGTCTCACACTTCACTGTCTCACACCTTTCTGTAGTCGGATTGCCCTCATACTTTGCTCCTGTTCTCGGAGTAGCATTGCTGTATACGAATAGGCACTTCAATACCTCGATATACCGATGGTCTATGAGGCCTCGCTGGAGAGACTGAAGTACAGCCCATGTTTCGATCGAATCAAAGGCCTTCTCATAGTCCACAAACGCTATGCAAAATGGGTCATACTTTTTGGTCTTCTGTATAACCTACCGCAGCGTTTGGATGTGGTCTATGGTACTATAGCCTTTTCGGAAACGGGCTTGTTCGGGAGGCTGCAAGGCATCGAGCCTGTTCGTGAGACAGTTCATGATTACCCTCGAAAACAGCTTATAGACGTGGCTCAGGAGCATGATGGGTCTATAGTTCTTGAGGTAGTGTATTGTCGCCTGTTCCATGCCTCTGGCGCCTCACCTTCGAGCAGAACGGAATTGAAGATCCTCTGAAGGACTTTCAATACCGGCGTTTCGCCCACCTTCAAAAGCTCTGCTGTGATTACGTCGTCGCCCAGCACCTTGTTATTCTTGAGCTGTTTGAGAGCAATCCTCATCTGGTACAGGCTGATGTCCAGGATATCTTCGGTATAGTGTCGGGTAAGCTTGGCTCTTGTATCTTTGGTCAAACTTATAATGGGTTTGGCTACTGAGGTAAACAGCTATTCATAAAACCTCTTGATCTCGCCGCGCCGGGCCGCGCCTTCTCCTTCTTTAGCTTACTCAATCGGCTCTGCCCAATAGACTTTTGCGAACACTTTGGAGCTTTTATTTTGTTCTATCGTCTCCTTAATACGCTTGGTATTAAAGGAACGAATGTCGTGTCGCAAGGCCTTCTGGATTTGTCTATTGAGCTGCCGATGTACGTCCGCGTCTTTGAAAGTCTGCAGCGCTATAGATCGTCGTGTGGCCATTAATTTAAGGTCTGAAGCGAGATTTTTTGTGGCTTTTGTATCCAGTGGGACCTAAAAAACTACGATTCCACCGCCTAGAGAATGTGAACCCATTATATAACCAAGATTTGTTTTTAAGTTTTGTCAACTGGGTCGTTTTACTTTAGTCGCAAAAAATTTATACCTACAACTATTTTATTTTTACTTTTTGTAATCTTATTTTGCTATAAGAAAATGTTTTTTATAATAAACATGCCGTTTTTTAATAATTACCATTTGTTTCTATTTAGAAAAACTAAAAATAATGCTGTCTCATGTACTTAGTTTAATAAAATTATAACTTTTACTAATTACAAAAGATGTTAAGCTACATTTATCAGGGTTTCTTCATATTTCGTACTGGTAAAACCGGTCATGTTACTGACGGAGGCGTAAAATCTCGAAAACTACCGATTGTTTTTTATAATTTTCGAGGTCCTAGTTAATTTGCTTAAAGAACAAAGTTAAAGATAGTAAAAATACAGGAGTAGACGCTTTACTTACTGAAATAGACCAAAAATTAGTTTTACAGCCAAAACCAGTTAAGTGACATAAATTACGCGACATATTTTTACGAATTGAGATTTTATTGCCCATTAAACATAAATTGAGTAAGTTTCATATAATAATTATAAAGAATGATAAATGAAGCTTTAAAAGATATAAAATAAGTACATACAAGTCTTCGCTTTCATACACAAAATTATTCTCAAACCTTTAAGTCAAGTTTTCTCAAAATGTGATTTTTGCACATTAGCGGTTTTTGCAGTAATACGACGGTATGTATGTACCCATTCGAAAAATTTCGCTTTCACAGGTGTTGCTTCTTAGTTAGGTTGGAGTTCTGTTAATGGTTTATTTATTAAAATGTAAATAAGAGCCAGTTTTGTTTCTCTCATAAAATACGGCAGCGTACAGCATCTCCATGTGATGAATTACAATAATTTCATATTCAGGGGTCTGTAGATCTTAAAAGTAGGCGTATTAGTGAAAAATCTATCGGAAACAGTTCAGACTGTGACGTCACATGTTTAATATTTTGTACGGGTGATGCCTATGTTCACAGATACGTATGTTAAATATTCCGTTTTTCAAAATGGTTTCATATTAATATTGAAGGTTGTCTTATGGCATTGCTTTTTTGTTTTATTTTTTATTAATTAATAGACTTTTCCTAAAACTAAATGTTTTGACATAAAATTAAAAATGTATCTAAAACACCTAGGCATGCCCTACTATCCGTGCGAAGCCTGGGAAGCCTCTAGTATATGGTAACTAATAATAAAAATGTCGAATGTCGAAAAAAACGGTTGTCTCTGATGTTATAGGGCTCCGGCTCTCGGTCACTGCCTAAGAATACAGCCTTCACTATTTATTCTCTCTAACCCACTTTGGCTCTGACGGTAGAGAAGAAGTCAGTCATTTATTGTCTCATCAGTCACAAAGTCTTGGACATGTAAAACATAACTGCTGATAAAAGCCTACTACAACTTCCAATATCCACAGTTTTGCACACTACACCATCTATCACCATATACTTCCAATATTGGGAATTTCACAATATCTTACACTATTCGAATTATCGCTATAAATGTAACGTGTAGCGTAAACCAATACCAATTCATGTAAGTAATGATCTATCACTACTACTACTAAACTACCTCCGCGGTCCAGTGGTTAAGGCGTTTGCCTGTAAACCCGGGGGTCGTGGGTTCGATTCCCACGGGAAGCATACTTTGTTTCCAGTTTGGATAGGACATTGCAGGCTTGAATCACCTGATTGTCTGATAATAAAGATGATTCCGTGCTTCGGAAGGCACGTTAAGCCGTTGGTCCCGGCTGCCATCTGATAGTCATTAAAGGAACCACGTCAGAGGCCGAGGATATGCATGGGTCGATTGACCGTGTCACATACTCGAAATGAATGAATGACTAATTAAATAAACACCACATTTGCCTTGATCAAACTGCTGGACTGGCGACATCTTATCCGCACGAGGTCTATCTAACAACTGCTCTTAATTCACTATGTTCAAATAGAATAACAGGTATCCCTTTACGATGAATCGTTCACTTTAAGAATGAAAGATAAGCAATTTAAAACCGTTATTTCTTGTTATCAATTGAGAATCCTTGTACAATGTTTAATGTATTTGCTCCGTCATATATTTTTTTAACGGTTTTGATATTATCCTACCTAATATAATATCATAAAAACAACTTTCCTGCATATTCCAGTAACCTAGGAATTCACAGTGGCGTTGTTAGCAGTCCCCGAGCATGAAATTATTGTTATTTATCACATGGAGATGCTGTACGCCGCGGCTTTTATGAGAGAAACATAAACTGGATATTATTCATATTTTCATAAATAAACCATTTACACAGCTCCCAGGTAACTAATAAATAACACCAGGAAAGTGAAACTTCTTCAGATTAATGTTATTATCGTGTTACGGTGACTATTATTGTTTTATGAGTGTTCTTTATTGTCCCTGCTTTTAAAAGGCGATCATTATAATTGTACATTGTCATCATTACTGTTGTCACAGTAGTATGCGCCACTGTACTTATTATAATTCAAATAATTATCCAATAATTTATTTATTTCATTCTTCTATCGTGTCAATGGTCCAAACGATTAAATGAATCTTGCCCAGAATGATGCAACCTTTACAGCCGCATCCGTGGCTTTCGCCAAATCCTCTCTCGTACAAGAGGTGGGACATTCGGGGCATGATAACAGATGTGGCATGAATTGCACAGCGCCACAGCTACATCTATCATTAGTAGAAAAGCCCCACTTTTTACGGTTCTCTCTGCATCTGCCCACACCTACTCGCAATCTGTTGAGAGACTTCCACGTACTCCAGGGCAAGGAGTGACCCGGTGGCAGGTTCTCCGCAGGTGGCAACTGTGAAGCAGTCGTTGTTGAAAACTTTTTAGTCCAGAGTTCCAAGCGCTCAGCGGATGGTTCCTTGTCTAAGGGGAGACATTGTTTAAGAAAGCTCCGTCTGCTCTTCAGGCGCTGTGTGAATGGCGAGTGATGGTGTAGGGGGTGCCTGGCATCTTGCATTTGTCTTTGTTTCTCGGCTGTGCATACAACCTCGCGGCGCACACTGGGTGGAGCAATGCTTGCAAGGGGATATAAGACAGATAGTGGGGTGGGCTTCAGAGTACCCGTTATTATTCGACATGTCTCGTTAAGTGCCACGTAACCCGTTTTCGCATGAGCAGAACGAGCCCATGCTGAGCAAGCATACTCACCAGCCGAAAAACAAAGAGCCAATGCGCTGGTACCGAGGACGTGTGGTGAAGCTCCCCAATGCGTAGTGGTAAGGCGGCGTAAGATGTTATTACGCGTGCTTACCTTAGCCTTTACTTTCTCGCAGTTCTTCTTGAATGTGAGAGATCTGTCCAAGGTAACGCCGAGGTATTTGGGGTAATTATTTTGCGTTATCTCTACACCGTTCCAAAAGATATTTATTTCATTATCCAACAACTTAAAGATTCATGGATGGTTGATTCATTAAAACATTGGTCCCGGCTGTCACTATTAAAGTAAGTCGTTAAGCTATGTCAAATGCCTTTAGGTAGCTTGAAAAATCTGACAATGTGTTGGCCACTTAAACACACGAAAAGCAAGCATGGATAGTTTGGCACACCTTGTATAAGCATATAATACCTGGGTCAGGTGCTGACGCTCATTTTTTTATTTTCAACTATTTAAAAGATTGAAAATATATATAATTGTCTTTGGCCAGCGGCTCCACCCACATGAATGTAGATCGCTCAGGAACAGTATTTTTTTTATAATTAAAGGTCACTAAATGAAATATTTATTTATTTCATTTTGTCTTGGGGTCGTAGTTTCCAAACGAATATTTTAAACTTTGTATGATACGAGCGAAGATTGACAACTGATTTATTTATTTGAAAAATTTTAACAGCTTTTTCGTTACCCCAGTTGATATTCGTGCGCAACATTTATGCTATTATTATAATTAATGTTAGTTTAAAAACGTTTCAAATTAATTGTCTTTGTCCAAGTCGTACTTTATTTTACAAAAGGTCTTTGTTTAAATTAACTGCGGGTCGTAACAAAAAATGTATTATGCCTTTCCTCACGCAATATACAAAACTGTTCTCGGTCGGCAAAAAGTCAAAGGGCAAAGCCGGCAAGCGACGCGGAAAATTCGGTTAGTCATTCGGCACGCCTTAGTAGTTACATTCCCAGAACAAGAAAATGATGTAGCAATGGAAATAAAAGGTCATTTCTAACAGCCCACTGTATGTTGTTTTCGAGTGTAGGTAGTAACTTACAAAATTTATCAATAAATATATAGGGACATTTCACACAAACTGACCTTACCCCTCAGTATGTTGTGAACTTTTGTCGTTGGATACGAACTCAATGATACTATATTTTATAATAAATACTTATATAGATAAATATCCAAGACCCAAGTTAATCTGAAAAAGATCGTTTTCCATCTTGACCTGGCTGGGGATCGAACCCGGGCTTGTGTAGCAGGCTGGCATGTTAACCACTGCGCCACGGAGCTCGCTAAATGGTTTTATTATTCAGTACGATTCAAAAGTAATCGTCAATGATAGTTAAGTAAAATTTTGGTTTTGAGATTAGACACTTTTAGGACCAAGAATCCAAAAATGCTAAAAATCTTTCACTGGACTCTTATACTCAGAATTGTAAACGATTTTTATATACAAAAGGAAGATATTGTTTTCTATAGATAGTATCTAGTCATCAAGAAATTTAGATATGTGGGCAAAATGCCTTCAGTAGGCTTCGCAAGGCGCTGTATAATCGTAAATCTGTCGACATAAATCCTAACTTCATGAACTTAAACGAATGCGTCGTAACAGCGGCTGGGAAAGTGCCCGCTCCCGAATATATCTTGATAAACTTTCTATTTTCCACTCCAAATATTATATGAGGACGCTGAGCAATCAGCTAAACAATTTTGACGTAGCCAACCCGTAGTGATATATTGGTAAGACTACAATATTGTAAAAATAGAATAATCATCATCAGGTCTTTTTAGTCTCCACCGCAGGAGCATGACCCTCTCTATACTACCGGAGCCATACTTGGCCAGAGCAGACAGAGGATTTGGCCTACACTCTCCTCGCTGGCCAGACGGAGTCTCATTAGTGTTTATGAGATTTGTTTAGCTTGTATTTCCTAAGTCGCCCCTTACGACCTCCATGGGAAGATTCTTCCGGAAACCACACGGCTATTTATTCACGGCATTGGGTTATGTTTATGTATGACCATAGTTAAAGTACCTGTACATATTAATTGTTGTTGCAAAAGGACCGTCTGTGCAGCGTGTTTTTGTACCTACATTAAAATCCTGGAATCAGAATTCATAATTGAATACAGAATCGTAAAAAAAAAAGATAAAAGACGAAAAATAAAATTGGACCTCCCGTACAAAATTTGCGTATCAGGCAAATTCTATGGGAAGTCAACCTTTTTCTATGGGAAGTTGTTTTTTTTTTAGTATTTTTTGTTATAGCGGCAACAGAAATACATCATCTGTGAAAATTTCAATTGTCTAACTATCACAGTTCATGAGATACAGCCTGGTGACAGACGGATAGACATATAGTCAGACAGACGAACAGCGGAGTCATATGAATAGGGTCCCGTTTATACCCTTTGGGTACGGAACGCTAAATACATAGTAGTACATAAGCCGAAACTAGTTTTAGTATGGGCAATTATATATTTTTTTTATAATACCTATTTTGGCACCTATATCGACATTTGCAGCCAAATTCCCATATTTGAATTCAACGAAATCTGAGCAATTTGCATGCCTTTTGCGAGCTAATTAACTGAACAGCCGCAATAACGGTGACCACGGGAACAATAGTTATTGAGTCCGATATGATTGGATTCCAAATGAACCAGAACGCTCACTTGTATAGATATTGAATAAAGCACAACGCGCCAACATGATAATCAAAAATAACAATCATCCTCATCTAGAAAATTCTCTTAAGATTTATAATATGATTTATAACATTTATAATATTTATTTATTCTAAAAGCCTTGCATCTAGCGTTTGTTTGCGATCTTAGTCATGGCGTCATGCTATATGTCAGATGGATGCAATACGCTCCATAATTCAAAAATATTTCAGCCATATCAGCCATTTGATAATGAAATTATGTTCTCGACTCATTGCAACTATTTAATTCAAACCATATTCAAACACTATCTTAGTTATGACAGCGGCAAAAAGTGCATCATTGGACGTAATCTCCCCCTAATATTTCCAATATTATAAATGCAAAGAGGCTTTCATCTAGCATTTTTGTGCGACTTAAGTCATATTGTCAACTTGGTTGGTATATCCTACTTTTCTCTTGTCGATTAATAAAACCAACTATTATTGTGCTGTGTTCTCTGTCCACTGCATCTTCCAAGTCTGTTTAGAATTTAACGGAACCTGAATAATATGCGTACTATTTGTTAAAGCTATTTGCGAGCAAATTAGAAGATAGGCTGTAACGGTGACCGCAGGAAACATACAATAGTTATTGCAATCGATATGACTGAATAAAAAGAGCTACATTGCACATTGGAGAGTCCGTAGCCCGTAGACGCGGGGACGTGGGTTGAATTCCCACGAGAAGCATTCTGTTTAGTTGTTACCAGTTCGGTTAGGACATTGCAGGTTTCCCCCCCGAGGTGGTTCCCGGTTTGTCGTACCGGGGGGGCTCAGTACCCGTGGTTAGCCTCAAGCCACGAGGAAGCGAAAAAGAACCCGCGCGGGGGCGCTCCTGCTGCCTGACACACCAGCAGCGAGCGCCCACATTGGGGCGGCGGGGGAGTGGGAAGTTCTTCCCCCACCCGAGGAGGGGCGCTCCCGCGGGCTCGGCTTCGGCCTTGAGCCTGCTGGGATGCGCCCAATGGGGCGGCGGGGGAGTGGGAAGACCTCCCCCTACCCGAGGTGGAGCCGCCGAGAGGGGAATATTTTATTGCTCTCCCGGTGCTTCAGGCGGGGCCACACCGCCGTGGCTGTGGATGGTGATCGGTCGCGGAGGAGAGGGAGTTTTGGTGCTACGTTGCCGCTCTCCCTGTCCTCCGCGGCCGAGCGGTGCCGCGTGTTTACGGCGAGAGGCAAGCAGCGGCGCCTATCATCTTCTCCGCCGCTGGGTGCCAGTTTATCTGGCTCCCATGGGGCCACAGGCGGTGGACTGCGTGGGAGTCTACCGCCTCTCAATTGGCCCAAGGAGGTACGGCGCGTCCGTGAGTTCCGGACGCGCCTACTTGGTGAGTGGAGGGGGGCGCTCGGACGTCCCCGAGGAGGGGCTGCATTGGCGGCTAGCCGCGCCGGGGTTCGCGGTTGTATTTCCCTTCCCGTGTCCCCGGCAAAAGCGGTTGAGATGTAACTCTGAAGGTTTTTTAGTGGGTAGGCACGTCACTCTGGCGTGGAGTCCCACTTAACCCGACAGCCTCCCCTGCAAGCTGTCGGGTATCCGTAACATGGATCTTTCCTTCGTTAAAAAAAAAGGACATTGCAGGTTTAAATCACCTGATTGCCTGATAATAATGATAATTTCGTACTTCAGAATGCACTTTAGGCCATTGGTCCCGGCTGCCATTTGGTAGTCGTTAAAGGTACCACGTTAGAGGCCGAGAGGCGGTTCCGAAGAACTCTGACACCAGGGTGTGCATGGTCGATTGACCGTGTCACCTACACGAAATGATGATAATTTTTATGGTAGCACTTGCTAGTTGGTAAAGCTATTATCCTACAAATTAGCGATACAGTTGCAGTAATGCATTCCGCGGGAGCAATATAATACCTAGTTACTGCGGCAGATATGATTGGATTCCAAATGAGCCACGTCGCCCCTGAGAGCACACCTATTTAGATATTAATTAAAACGCTACGCATCAATGAGACAACACCGTAATGAAGTAATTACCGTTGTTTGTAAACACAGCCCGTCGAAAATGTTTATGGCACTCCACTTGCCACTTCCAATTTAAACCGATTTGGTATTGTAATTTGGTGAGAGATTGAAGAGTTTCAACTAATAGCATATTTACGTTGTCGTTACCACAAACCGTAACTTTTGAACGGAAGTGTATATTTGAAATGACGGCGTTCATAAACGAGCGATTTTTTCCATACAAAAATCACTCGAAGACGTGTTTCACACTTTCAAATATAGTACCCCTGAATCTACATAGCACACAATCGTCACCGTCATCATTATAGCCGTAAAAAGTCCACTGCTGGACAAAGGCCTTTTCCAAGGATACTTCGTTCTATGGGAGGATACTGCCACACTCGCCACGCTTGGCAGGCGGGTTGGCGAGAGTAGGTTTCTCTGGTTTCTTGTGCTTTCGACGCTGCTGAAGCATTTTTAGACTGGGTAAGGATCGGAATTTGTTGGAGCAATAAAGATATTGGGATACTACTTATTCGGATGAATGGGAAAAAGCAAGTAGCAGCTTGAGAGGCTGGGCGGGCATACCTGCAACCATGATAATACCCCTGACCATAACAGAAAATAATTGCACCATACTCTAATAATAATATTATGAAGTAAAATATTTGATTGCTTGTTTGTGATGGATACAGTCTTTAGATACTGAACCGTTTATAAACAAATATTTACCTAAATATAGAAAGCTCGCCACATCAGCTAGTAACATACCTACATAGACTACAATTTACACGGATGCGACTATAACCGTATAATCTCACGATTTTCGCTAATTTAAAAATGTTTATTTAATAATAATAATAAATAAATAAATATATATGGACAAATCACACAGATTGAGCTAGCCCCAAACTAAGTTTGAGACTTGTGTTATGGGATACTAACTCAACGATACTATATTTTATAACAAATAAATATATAGATACACATCCAAGACCCAGGACAATCTGAAAAAGATCATTTTCCATCTTGACCTGGCCGGAGATCGAACCCGGTCACTCCGTGTCGCAGGCTGGCGTGTTGACCGCCACGGAGCTAGTCAAATTTTAATGTATACAGATAAAATAATACATACCTATGATTTATAGGGAGAACACAAAAGAGTTTTTGCTTTTTTGTAAAAGCAATTAAGTAAAACGTATGGCAGCAGATCAAGAACTTACCAAAATAAGTCGGTACAATAATTGCTCTGTCAAAAACCGAAAACTAGATTACATAACACGTAAACTAAACGACAAGTATTTAATAGTGTGCACATTCGTGTTACCAAACTACGAACTATGTTACGTATTCGAACGTGACACAAATGATATGTTTGACAAACTAATTAATATATATATGTCGCAGGTAACGCAGGCTCCGTCAGACTGTATTGGCATGCTTCAAATATATCGACGCAGCCATATTGTATTCGGGGTATGAAATATGGTTTCTTGTCACGGGATATTTATAAGGTTATTAAGTATCGAGTCACCTTTGAAGTGATATTTAAATTACAGGAATATTACGTGCCAAATTTCAATATTTAGGTTACATAAATATTGGATTCTGTTTCAGACGTCTATTACATCTACGTTACTGGTATTGAAAATATAATATTATTACTATTACTTATATTCTTAACATATTGAGGTTAACAGGAATGATTTGAGATTTATAGTTCTAAGTAAATGAAGACAGGTTATTTAGTATCTCTACTACATCCATTTATAATATTGTAGTACTTTTTCGTTATCAATTTCTTTATATTCTGTCGGACGTTTATTAAGTATATCTTCGATTAACTTAAATCTTCACGTGGAATTAATAACTCTGTGGAACATTATACATGGTGAAATTTTGATCATTCAGGATCCTTATAGGGATGATTCACCCCGTCGATATGAACAACTTTTCCTATGGGACCAATGCTGGGAACTCAAATTGACCTGGCGGCCTAAATTTTTTGTATGGAATTACCCATTTTTTTTTTATTTCCCAACATTGGTCCCATAGGAAAACTTGTTCATATCGATGGGCTGAATCACCCCTTTAAGGGTCCAGAACGATCAAAATTTCACCGTGTATATTGTTTCTCTGGTATTCCTATTCAAACTGTATATTTCTTACTAGCTTTCGCCCGCAGCTCCGCCCGCGCCAATGACGATCCCTCGGGAATAGTACTTTTTCCCGGGATAAAATGTAGCCTATGTCCTTCTCCGCACTCCAGAGAACTTGTATGTAAAATTTCATGATGATCGGTTCAGTAGTTAGGGCGTTAAAGCGTAACAAACAAATAAACAAACAAACGTACAAGTAAACAAATAAGGATTTTTTTATACATAAAACTAACTCATCACTTACGTTTTTAATATATTGAGGTTAAGAGATATAAATTGAGATTGGCAAATATCTCTTTAATTTGAAAGGGTAATATGCTTTTGAATTTATCCTTTTATCGAATACGGTTCAGTTGCTTGAAGTCGAATTTTTGATCTGCAAGATTATCATTTAATCACGAAAATATCCATATCATATAAATGTGTTAGTAAACGGCCGATTGACAACACAAAGCTGCATACAACCATTTATAAGATACTGAAACTGTTAAAGTGAGAATGATGAGCTTTCGCAAAGCCGATAAAGTTCTCGAAAGGCCAGTATCTCTTTAAAACCACTTATGATATTTTCGCACTTCATTTCGAAAATGATGATGCTTCCGAGCATGGCTTTGCCCTTGTGTTCCTTTATGAGGCCATATGTTCTGTGTAAAGTGACTCTAACAGTGACTCGACAGCGCTCTTGCGATAGTAGCAAACATACAAACAACAAGTTACTAGAAGCTGAAACTGTAACTACACGTGTTTTGTCTGAACACAACACACTCCAGTATTGATCGCGGTATAACTGAGGGATAGTGTTGTTGTTTCAAAGTAAAACATACGAGTATGTGCGGTATTTTCATTACAGGCAAACTTTACAGTCTGTTAACATTAATTGAGACTAGTACGCTTCTCTCTCATATCTAGATGTATCTCTCTCATATTTAAGAGCCAGGCTCTTGTCGGTATTATTGTGTGGAAAAACGCATACAGTGACTCTTTTTGGCAGGAAATAATGTGTGATTTATCCAAGGTTTGTCATTTCCTTTTCCATTTTAAACACATCATCATCATCATCATCAGGTCTTTTTGTCTCCACTGCAGGAGAATGATCCTTTCTGTACTACCGGAGCCATACTTGGACAGATCAGACAAAGGATTTGGCCTACTCTCTCTTTGCTGGCCAAATGGGTTGGAGAGGTCTAATAGATGTTTATTAGCTTTGTTTAGTTTGTATTTCCTAAGTCGCCTCTTACGACATCCATGGGAACACTAGGAGTGGTCCTATTCTACTCTACCGGAAACCACACGGCTATGTTTTAAACACATATATACTTACTATTACTATTCCCTTATGAGGTAGAAAGAGCCTAAGCCTTAATGACCTCAAAGCCACGTTTAGCATGTTGGCTGGCACAAGATGGAAAACAAAATCAAAATAGTGATGTGTTGCTAGCCGCATCTCCTAATAACATGATTCGTCATATTTTTGCCCATTCCCTTGATCGGCTTTTAGATACTGCGCGGGAAGAGAAGCAGCCGGTACATTCTACGCTTTTTCTATTCTCCCAGACCAGTATGGAAGATTTTGAACACTAGTTAACAATTTCGATGTTTTCCAACAACGGAAGTCTGAAAGTCAGATCGGTATTTGAGTTACCCAACTAACGCAACCGGCATTGGGCCGGGTGGGGTATGAAACGTGACCTATAAGAGAAAGGTCCCTTCTAGACGACTGAAACTACCGCTTTAAAATCGAATAACATAATTTGATTTTATTACCATTTAAGCGTATGTGTATAAATAATACTGGTATTTAACAAATTTGCAATTTACACCTATTACAAAATTACTGATAGGAAAGAAAAAAAAATGACGTTCAAAAATCTTAATCTTTGGCAAGTTCACCATTCATTCCTAAAACATATTGTTCAACTAGCCAAAAGCTTGAACTGCCACCTCGTAGACCGTGCTACGACACTCTACGAAATTGCGTAGCGAGGCCGCATCACTGCTTTGCGACGTCGTATGGCAAATATTTATATATAATTTTTTGCCAGTACTATGTCACCTCGCCCTAAGGGCTAGATGGTATTTCTCTTGGCGGGAATTTCGACGGACTGCACAGAGATTAATACTTAAAAATGCTTAAACCACCACTTCCAAAAAACTCAAACTGGATATTGATCCTAGTAAAAGAGAAAAAATATTATATTTTGAAATCCGGTCGCTACACACGTGAGAGACCCATTTTTAAAACAATAATGTATTTTATCCTACGTTAGTTTCAATGATTTTGAGAAAGATCTTTATATTGTGAGTAATTTCATTATTGAAAAACACGGCTTCCATACTAATCAAACCTCAAACAGTATCTTTTCTAATAGATCTGTAAAAAGCTTCTGCCCCTTAAGATGTTTTAATTATTAAATACTTAAATATAAAGTGCTATGAATCATTACGTAGTTAAATATTTTTCATTACAATACCAGAAGAAAAGATTCCTAGAAGTAACATAAATTAGCAATACAAATTTCCTAATCAAAATAGTGACTAATACCTGTGTTTTGTGATATTTATTCGAATACAAAACAAAAAAGACGTGAGTGAGTAAAATAGCGCGATAAATATAGTATTCAATAGCTGCAATGTGCCGGAATAAAGGGGGTAAATTTGAATTGGCAAGTTTGTTTCATACATATTCAGACTGGGAGAGACGCAGTGCGCAAAACTTTTGGCACTCTCGCTTGCATACAAAAAATGAAAGTGCAGACTACGCCGCGGGTCGCGGATCTTCATGGCTCCCACATTAAGCCATGTTAATGTTGGCCGAGTCGATTGGGCGAGTAGAATAGCAAGTGAATATTTTTTTTGATACAGTATTTTTATAAAGAACGATAATAATAATTGCTTTTCGCAAAATGTACAGTGAGTTACATGACATTGGTCAAATATATTCTAAAGTTTCTAAAAAATTACTCACCAATTTTTAGCTAATTACAAACTGTCGACATTAAGAGCCCGCCATATGCCAGGCGGCGTGGCGATACAAACGCGGATGGTCTAAACGCGTTGGCTACTTCGGAGATTTTCGTTTTTTAGAAATATTCAAGGGTTATTCGAAAAAGAAAAACATATGATGGCTGCCTTATCTGTAATGCAATAATAATCAAAAGTTTCAAGGTTAATTTTAATGTATTTGGTGAATAATGCTATATACCGAGTAAATTAGACGTGATTTGGAGGCAACTTTGCAATGTTTTTCTATCGAGAAAATTTAACGCAATCGTGTTTTTGAGTCATATAGTTACCAGAGTTAGTCCTGAACTTTGCTGCATTTTTATTTCAACTTGAGTATTTAATTATTATTGATATAACAGTCAATCATGCAAAGCAGTGTGAGGTAGTACGGGCCCTTAAGACATAGCTTTCCGGTGTATGTATATTATTTTCAGAATGTTAGTCATAATTGCTTCTGATTGCGTATTAAGTTTAACAAATATCACTGTTTTGTTATAAGAAGATATAGAAGATATAAAGTATATTTATAGTCGCGACATTTTTATTTAGCTACTACTTCAAATGGCATGATTAGAAATGATAGCCTGCCTTTTAATTAAAGAGCGTATGGATTTCAATATAACAAGTGTTTTTACACTATAAAACGCGAACAGTGCGCGTTCTTGGCATCGAATGTAAATATTTATTATTATAATATTGTTGTTATTATAATATTGTTGCATCAACCCCTACTATACTAGTTTTACTGACAACTGTACTAGTGTGAAACTTCCTTTACTGATCTCCGAGTGACCTACATCCCGCATTATGACTCACTCCGCTAGAGAATGACCAATTGTATCACTGAAAACAAGCAATTAAATTCCCCTAACAAAGTTGTATTGTCTTCAGTCTTAATTGTTTCCTTGGAGAAAGAAAAACGTAGATTTTTTTTGTAAAAGAAGGTTACTTTTTTTGGCTGTATCATAAGAGATGATTCTCGGATTTAGCACTGAGCTCAAATTATGCTAAGCGTAGCTTGGTAATTTCATCTTACCTCTGCTGTTTTACAAAGAATAAAATACTGGGTGATTTTGAATTACCTGGTAACTATTAGGGATTCTGATTCCAACACCAAAACACTGCCAGCCAGGTAATAAAAATCACCCTGTATATAATAACTAGATACAAAAACCTTATGGCTTAGGGGGCAACTGGGAACATGTTCCGTTGAGAGAAAGGAGAACTACATACAATAACCGCCAATGTCCCATACCTACATCCTTATTGAAATTTTTGGAGTAAGCAGTAAATTGACATAAATAGGGGAAGATTATAAAAATAAATGACGTGTCGTTTCACTCCTATCTAGCTATATATATCTGGCTAGCACTCTCTTTATTATCTTTGGTTTTTTTTTCCACCTTTAGGAATAATTTGCTAGCTTTCATTAATGTATAAATCTATCGCTATTATAAAAAAAACGTAAGGCTACCCTCTATCGCCCTTACAAGTGAAGCTAAGGTAAACATTCTTGAGGATATTTAAATGGCTTTTACAACGAGTCTATTATTAAATCTCTTTGACGTTCGCAGTAATTATATCGCTCTTCACAGTCTTCCTTTCCTACGTACTGTGCTTATATTTAAACATTTTATGAATATCATTTTGTACCTGTTTTTTTTATTCAGTAACGATTTCTGATCTTTAATTGCCAGACCTTGTACAATTCTTTCATAACGTTTTTTCTCGCCACAAACTTGGACCTTGCAAATATTTATTAAAATATTAGAACTAATAAAGCGATCTGAATGTCCAACAAATTAAAAAATTAGACTTAGTAATATTATCTATCTATATTCTAAATGGAGCACAATTTAAAAGTTATCGCGGAACAAACACAAGTACATACAAAAATCACGAAGGATTCCATACCATGATCTATAAAAACGGCAATAAATCATGTCTGTTGTATGGGAGCCCCCTTAAATATTTGTTTTATTTAAATTTGTTTATTTTGAAAGTAAATATATATCTAAATATTCTATAAATATTTCAAGCGTCTACCTATTGTCGTTATCAGTATCGATCAAAAACGAGCAAAAAGAGTCACGTTTGTGATATAGGAGCCTCCTTAATATATTTTTTATTCCATTTTTTACTATTAAGGACCGTAAAATTGTGTTTTTTGTCCGAAGTCCACATGAACACGTTGCTCGCTTCGACAATGAAATATTCGTAAAAATGACAACTTATACAGGAATTGTAGTGGTTGTGGTTCCCGTAACTTTCTCCACTTAGTTCATTCTATCATATGGGCGTCCACCTACCTGATGAAAATAGTTTACTACACTATGCCGTGTCTCTAATACATTTAAAATAAAAACACGTCAGAAACTACGCTTCTTTTATTTCACGTTACCTTAGTTAAAACGCGATAGAAATGTCATGAAATGATGAGATATTGCTAGCTACTATTTCTTAGAATGAGGGATCATTCTAAGAAATCAGCACAATCCCTAAGTAGTCAGCACAAATCTGAGTATTTAAAATATTTTAAAACCTATACTACTGTACGATGTTAAGCTATGTCAGATGCCTTTAGGCAGCTTGAAAAAAATAACACCAATGTAGGTCACTTTTACACATAAAAAACAGGCACAAAAACGTATAAACTTTTATTTTACCCCACTAAGCTTTTATTTTACGTCTGGTCTGTGCAGTTTTCTAGACAATTAACAGGATATTTTGCTAACGAAAACTATAGTTTATACGAAATAGCGTAAATATAAGGAAGAAATCCTCATAAAAACATCAAATAGAGGATTCCAAAAGTTAAATGCAATTTTCGTATTATAAATAAGTCTGGTGCCAGAATCCATCTGGAATGTCAGGTCCGATTTTTCCTTTTTCTGCAAGCCTCTCGGCCAAGATGCATTCGAGCCAAATTTTTGGGCCACGATTTATATTCCGACTATTTATGTCCAGAAATTCTATTTTGTTATAATGCAGCTGAATGTACCTATTTTATTTACTGGTAAGTTAATTGTTGTTGAAAAATAAGATTTATTGCATATATAAAGGTACCTATAATAAATAGAAAACATTTTGCACTTGCAATATCGTAGTTTTGATAACACTGTTAATAAAAAAATGTATTATCATAACTAGGTACGGATAAAAAAATGAGGTGAAATATACTATAGATACATTTGCTGGGATACTTCGGCCTGTTGACAATATAATCAGCAATAATTATGATTTTTGCCTGCAGTGCACTTAAATTTAAGAAGCAAATTATTCATATTTAACTAAAATATTTAAATTTGATTCTGATTTTCAATATTTTTTATGTTGTTCTCCTTTTTTTCTTCTGCTTTTTTTAAGGTAATTGAAAAACAATTTACTTAGTTATATAGATACTTTTCTACTGTTTAATTCTAAGATTCCTAGTTTAATAGACTTTACTTTTGTTATCGTTACAAGGTTAAATCCTAGCATGCGTAATTTTACTTTTTTTTTGTTCTGCTATGAAACTAGAACCCTTAACATTGTTACCTAATCTGTGAAACACGCCATAGGCTACGTTATCAACAATTCTTTCTTATATATAATATTTTAACATGTCCATATAATGTAGCTGTTTGTTATTCCTAATAAACATATAAGTAAATAAATAGACAAAATACTATTGTTATTTCTATTGTGTTTGGTTGAAATGTCTGTGAATTAAGTAATTGAAATAAGTATAGATAAAAATTAATTGCATACGGCAGTACAACAAACATGGTTTTACTTATTAGTTTCAAATTGGCACCACCTCTACTAATTACCTTTAGTAGATGAACAAACCGAATAATTTACCGACAAGACGAACAAAATAACCACTAATACAGTTATGACATATTCGTATCAGCTCAAACTGCGGAACACATAGAGGTAATGAATAGTCCAACGCCATCTGCTCTGAGATTCCAACTTCGGGGATTTCCTCAAACCATACTGTGCTAGCCCGCTATCGAGCACCTCCAGAGATTAATATAATAAATGGAACCCACATTTCATTTTCCTCCTCATACGAGACACTTCGTCGTTTCATACTCCTTTGAGAGTTGAAATACTGGAGTAAAAATCTACTAGAGTAGTATATACTTCGTCACACACACATTATAAAGACACATAGTTAACTATATGACTTTATAACGTGGACGTAAGAAAACGTGCCTAAAGTGGTAGTTGAGAAGTATCAGTTAGATTTTTATGACTATTCATTCTGTTGAAAATGCAAAGTTAGGTAGTATATTTTCGAACTAAATTTCTTGTTCTAAGTAAGTATCTTAATAGTAGTATTAGTTATGTTTATGTTTTTATACCATAACGACTGTTTCTCTTAAAATAATTTGTACATAATACGAGATAAAAATAGCTGAATTATGTTGTTTTGTTTGCTTGAAGTACGTACGAGTAGTACGAATTGGCTACGGATAACAAGCTTATTAAAACGTTATGTACTTATTACGTAGAAATTTTATATAACAAATTAAAGTTGTACTTATGTACAACTAAATAATTTTACTCTGGATAGAATTGGAGCTGATATAACTTATATTTTTAATATAATAAAAGTGACCGTTTGTAATAATGTATGTTGTTTTTCTTATACCCAATAAACTACGTCATGAATTTTGACGAAACATCCAACCGGTAAAGGAAAACATCGTATGGCAACCTGCACAATTTCCTCTAGTGTGTAAAACAGAGAAGGCAGTGCACATCAATCTATTATTTCTACCAAAAAAAGTCATTGTGTGCGTAAAGTGTGAGCGTTTCTTTCCATACAATGACAACGACAATAGTGTCGCTCATATCTGACGGAATAATACAAGAACAAACTTGTTACGGTGGATGTGTGACACGAATGGACAAAGTACGAAATGTGTATGTCAGTGGAAGTATAAGGTGGCACCGGTGACAGAAAAAGTAAAAAGCAACAGATTAGCCTAATACGTGATGAGAAGAGAGTCGCAACATTTAGCTAAAAAAGCGTTTGGCAGATAGATGGGATAATGAAAGAGGCAGATCCAAACAGAGATAGATGGATTGAGTAAAGAAAGATATGAAGGGGTTGGGAGTGGATACTGAAATGACGCTGAATAGGAATATATATAAAAAAAAGACATATTGCGAGACCCCAAGTAAAGGGGTAAGGTGAGGCAGATGATGATGATACGAGAACAAACTTCTGGACTAAAACAAAGTAAAGACTTTTCCTTAAACTCAATAAATACGAAATTTCTCATCGAATTTTAGCAGCAAAACGATGATATTTTGTTTGCGTGAAAACAGGAATGTTACATACATTTCACGTGAGTTTTAATGCCCGTAGTTCCACTTCCGATCGCCGCTCGCTGATTTAACTTTTTGCGCAAAATAGACGTGCGGTAATGGCTTTGTTTGTTTTCAGCTACAGATTAATCAGATCAGAACCAGGGCGTGGTTACCGATTGGATTGGTGAGATTGGAGATTGTCTGTCAAGCCATTTTTTCGGCTTTCGTAACTTGATAACAGTCGGTAAGCTATGTCAGTAGCTTAAAACATTTGACTCTATTGTTGCTCTCTTATCTCTTAAAACCGACTATACAATACAATAATTATAGACGAAATATATACTTTTGTAGCTATGTATGTTCCACGACAACTCTAGAACTAGTTAACCAATTAAGATGAAATATGAAACACATTTTTTTTTTTACTTAGTGAGGCAAACAAGCAGCAGTCACCTGATGGTAAATGATCACCTCTGCCCATTGACAACTGGAACACCCGGGGTGTGACATCCTTACTTTATTTTTTTTATTATAAATGCGAAGTGATTTTGTTTGTTTGTTACGCTTTCACGCCGTAATTACTGAACCGATCATCATGAAATTTTGCATATGTACAAGTTTTCTGAAGTACGAAGAAGGACATAGATTACCTTTCATCCCGAAAAAAAGTAATATTCCTGACTATTCACGAGCTAGTATCTTATATATATAAAAATCGCGTGTCACGATGTAAGTTCGGGATAAACTCTGAAACTACTGAACCGATTGTGATCAAACTTCGTAACTATCTGTTATTTGGTCCAATTAGATAGTTTTTATCTCATTGCAAAAGGAAGTCCAACGGGATAGCTAGGTAGTATTAGTATAAATTTCAAGTGAACTGGTTCAATAGTTCATTTCAAAAAATGTTTCTGAGGTTTAATTGCGGCAAAAAACTAATTAATAAATTACTTAGGACATTTATTTTCTTTGTGATCATCATCAAAAACCTAAAAATGATTTCACCTTTTGTATGCCAGCGCATGTTTACGTTACTTCACCCCCGACGCTAAGCTAGTATAAATTTTACAACTTTAGTTGTCATTGGCGTCTCAGTCACGCGACTGTTTCGTAACTAAAGTTATCATTGGCGCTCAATAGGTTAAAATAGGAGTTAACATGCCTTTTACTCAAATTGTATTATTACTAGTGAAAATATATTAATAATACCATACCTGCCGGTGACTATGATATCGTGTTGAATACAAATAATTAATACTTGGTAACATATCAAGAGTACACCCCCACAAGGCCACATCATGGTAGCAGTGTGAGTAACACAAACCGCAAACACAACAAGTAACAGCTTGAAACTCCAGCCAGAAATGAGCTCGGCTGACCTTAAAATCTAGCCTTGAAGTTGCATAAGTGATGCGGTTAAATGGAGCAGCGGATGCGGTTTTATGCGCGTTGTGATGCCACAGGAATTCATTTCTACCGCAATATACGTTTAAAACCGCATTTTTTTTTTGTTATTTTACTGAATTGAGATCCTTAAAGTTATCAGATCTTATTTGCAAAATATTTTTTTTTTACTTATTATTGAATTTTACACATTGTCTCCCATCTCACCTGATGATAAGTGACGATGGAGACTAGGATGTTACATGGCTATTCAAGAGATACCCATTTAATTGTAATTTATTAAACTTTTTAAGGGATTAGAAAAGTCTGATGACTTTTGTAATTGTTTATTAATAATAGTTTATCTTTTGTACGTTGCCGTATGCATTTAATTTTTTTATGTAACAATTTTAATAATCGTATATTGTAACTATATCGTCATTAAGGAAATCGTTGCGAAATATATATTTCTTATAACAAAAAAACGTCCTCTTTGAAAATATTAAGTAAAGTTGAAGATGTAAAAAGAATCGTCAAAACGGAAATTTCAACTCCGTTTATAAAATATTTACAAAATGAATACAAACCAATAAATAATATCACGCAGGTTATCAGGTGAAATTGGGCTAATTGAGTTGACTTATTATTAAAACACTATTGTTAGATTTATTGAGCAATTAGATGCAATTCACTAGTTACTTAACTCACCTTAAATTTCCACTTAACAATCGGTCCATGAGCACTGAAATGTCAAATTAACAAACAACCACAATCACCATCACACATTTATCTAGTCATTATTCTGAACAATATAAAATTATCACTACAAAATAGTTTACTTTTTAATGAATTTATTTTTTTTATTTTTCCCTCCGAGACTTACGTAAGTAGGGACGCGAAAGAGCGCTGCGAGGCGGCAGGCGCTCGCGGGTGAGGTTAGCGCGAAGCTGGTCGCCACTGCCGGCTCTCAGCGCCGCCTCACACCGCGCATGCCTCTATCACAGTAAGCCTCGGCTCACACAGACAACCGAAAAACTTAAGACGATACTGCACGAAATTGTGAAAATTGACGTGTTTTCAAATCACTAGTACTATGCGCTGAATTTATTAAATACTTCCAAAGTATTTGAATAATTTAGGTTGTTCCTTGCACAAGATCGCTCCCTTATTGAAACAGATACATATGAAATTTAAAAGCGATGTAATGTTACGAAACCTAAAAACTTTTTTCTTTTAAAAATTTGTAAACATTACGTCTATATAACAATAATTCTCACATGACGATATTTATATTTACATCTCGGATGTCGCCCACTTTCTTATTTTTTTGTTTTGTAAAAATATGAAGACTTCATATTTTTACATAATCGCCTAATAGTTTTGCGCAGCCTAATGGCTTGCGCAGTCGCGACGTTGCTCGTTCGCGCGGCAGGCGCTTAACTGATTCTCTATCTCTATAAAAGTCGCCAAGTACTCGTTACTTTCGATGTAAACTCACTATGATTCGTGTTTTTAAGTAAAATAGGATCCTGTCAGGGATGACATCCGGTCAGGAGTGTCTTCCGGTCAGGGATGTCATCCAGTTAGGGATGTCATCCTCAGCTTCTTATCCGGTTGTTGCAAGTATGACATCGGGTATGCGCGCCTGGCCTCCTGAGCTACTACTTGCTTTTCTCCCATGCACCTGAGTGAGTAGTATCCCAATACCTTAATTTCCTTCCCAAATCCAACAAATTCATTCCCCAGCTTAAAATATTTTCGATGGGCAGAAGCGTCGGAAGCATAAGAAGCCAAATAAATTGCGCTCGCCAACCCACATGCTAAGCGTAGGGAGATGGCAATATCCTCCAATGGAATTGAGGAATCCTTGGGAGAGGCAAGGGCCTCTATTTAGGAAAAGATTTTTTGACAAAAAAAAAAATAGTAATATTAAACGCACCGGCCTCCGTGGCGCAGTGGTTGCTATTTCGGTGCAGGCAAATAGTTGTACTTAATTTTTCAAAGGCCCGCAGTTCAAGAGCTACCTATAGACTATCGTCCCAACGCGATTCTGATATAACCAATTTCCATAATATAAATATCCAATTTTTTTACATCCGGCTAGGAAGCGTATCGAATTTATGTAAAATGAAAAGGTTGAAGATTTGTTAAAAAAAAATTAGGTGTGATTGTGTTAAATAATTTTGTAAGAACGATCGGCAATAAACGGGTGTTCTGAACCGTTTGGATCAATTTCCGTATTGGTTTTAGCAAGCACATGACTATTGGGTCATGTCATAAACGACTTGACCGATTTTGAAGTGCGAGGTATCATTAGATTCGTATTTTTCCCTGAAGTATCATAGGCTATGTGAAGTTAGCAAATACTTTATATAACGGACATAAACAATAAAAATAGCAGTCAGGTTTTTTAATTTATGAAATAATCCACTTGTTTAAAGTGAACTTAATAGGTGAATATTTCAAGCGTCTACCTGGTGCCATAATTAATATTGAGCAATAAACGGCAATAAATTACGTTTGTTGTCTGGAAGCCCCATTTAAATATTTATTTTATTCTGTTTTTGGTATATTTTGTTTTATGTAGCTACCATGGTTTGGTATATGTAGCTACCATGGTTCATTCATTTTATGAGATACAGCCTGGCGACTGACAGACAGACAGTGGATTCATATTAATACCCGTTTCCCGGTCCTGGTTTTAACTTTTGGGTGCTGAACCCTAAAAAGAGCTTATTCTATTTACAATAGGTAGATACGGGTTGCAAATACCTTTTTTCATTCCGTTATATTACATTGACATCAATAATTCAATACCAATAGATGATGAGATATGGTCGAAGCCTATTAATAAATAAACATAGTACAAACAGAAAAAGCAAAATCAGAAGAGCTCATTTAATTTAATATAAATTTAATTGTGTTCTTAAGTATATTTACAAATAAGACTAATGGCGTACATCAGACTTAATGAAAATTAGCAATTTAATCACAAAGAGAACAACCGTTCTTTATTTAAAACATTATTAAACAATTACGCCTTAAAAAAATACCTTCGCGAGCTCTAATTCCCAATTTCTTTGAAGCTATTTGATCTTTCGTCTGTTAATCTCAGTTGAGACACAATTAGCTTTATTTTGACAAGATTAATGAATTATTCTTTAAACGAGAATACTATTATTATATTATTTACTTTTCTAAGATGGACTTATGTATTTAAGACGTATAGATATTAGTGGAGTTTCATCATTATAGAAAGGATAGGTACATTATTTACCTTTTGTATAACAATATTAAACTGAAGGTTATTAAGAGGAAAAACAGCTGGCAGAAGTGAGAGGAAAGAGCCCCAGCGACAAGAGCACAAATTTGTGGATTTTAGGGCTCCGTAAGAGCGAGTGAGAAAACGGAACCCATAATGGATTGCTCGTGCGTGTGTCAGTCCTTCTGTCGCACTTTTTGCCCGATTAGGTTGAAATTTGGCACACTTAAAAAAAGAAAAAACGAAAGTGAAAACAAAATAGATTTGCCACTCAGTTGGGGTTAGAAATTAGAAAATCTAAGTCAAAGGTGACTGACTGACTGACATAGTGATCTATCAACGCACAGCTCAAATCACTGGACGGATCGGGCTGAAATTTGGCATGCAGGTAGTTGTTATGACGTAGGCATCCGCTATAAAAGGATTTTGATCAATTCTATCCCCAAGGGAATAAAATAGGGGACGAAAGTTTGTATGAAACTATACTTCTTAACGCGAGCGAAGCCGCGGGCAGAAGCTAGTAAAAAAAAGTTTTGCCTTATCTACAAGTACAAGTCTAAGCCACTGACCCAAAAAGAAGAAGAGCAACTTAGTATTCTATACATAAACCAAATTGACCCGCATAAAAGCCGCAACCCTACACTTACTAGTAGTCTAAAAACGTTCCTTGCAACAGATTGTTAGAGGTACGGCTCCTATCTATATATCTAGCAGTCAAATAAACATTAATACAATAAGCATGAATAAATTGGTAAAAGTTTTAACACAGAGTAAAAAATACTACATACAAGTCTAAGCCAAAGGTTCCCAAAAAATAGAAGAGCAACTTAATATTGTATACACAAACTAAATTTAACCGCATAAAAGCCGCAACCCTAAACTTACTAGAAGTCCAAAAACGTTCCTTACAGCATATTATTACGGGTACGGCTCGTATCTATATCTACCAGCCAAATCAACATTATTACGAAATGCATGAATAATCTGGCAAAAGTCTTAGCACAGAGTATAAAATACTACATACAGGTCTAAGCCAAAGGTTCCAAAAAAGAAGAAGAGCAACTTAGTATTCTATACACAAACCAAATTTAACCGCATAAAAGCCGCAACCCTACACTTACTAGTAGTCTAAAAACGTTCCTTGCAGCATATTGTTAGAGGTGCGGCTCGTAGGCTGTAGTTTGAAGGGTACAGATGTGTTTACTGTGTCATTGTGTGCGGACCATACGTGATAGGAATTAAGTGGATGCCGACTGGCCGTTTTTACAGGAATGATGTCACGAACCATACTTAATGTACGTGTAAACATCGCACCCACAATATCTTTACTTGTTTACAACTGGGCTTTCGGTTTTCCATTCGATAACACATGGCGTGGGATGGAGAAATTTGGCTTGATTAAAATTCCGAACTTTGTATTTACGTTATTAGATAGAAGGAAGTAACACGTTATGAGCACGAAGGCTCTTTAAAATTCGCGGAAGACCAGCTTTGTGGCCCATACCATGGTCTACGACACATGCGGAGCGAAGGCCGTTTTGGCGGATGCTTGTGTGTAAAACTTGATATATGTAGCGAAATATTTTGTTTTCTTTCTTGTCAGATTCTAAATTAGATATATCGAATTTCTCTTTTATTTATACTTACAGATTTATTTAAAGTAACCTTCTACGAACGATACTATCTTTCATGAAACGATATTTTTTTTATGTTACTTGGCTATATGCCTATGAAGATTTTGATTCCGTTTTACACCTATACACTGCTAATACGCTAAACATAATTTTAAGTCTTATTATCTTAGTCTACCCCGTAAGGGATAAAGACGTGATAAAATGTATGTTATTAGGTCTTGTTTGTCGGAAACAATACTATTAGATCTAAAGAGATAAAAGTGGTACCTATAATTTAATATTTTTTGAAACTAACTAGGCCACAGCGCAGAGGTGATTCAAGTGAGCCTGAAATAGCCTAAATCAATAAGCACATTGTATATTCATCCACTTAAGCTCAACGTGATACCTTTTTAGAGATCGCATAAACATAATATCTTTTTTTTTTATAACTATAACCTAACGATATTTTATTTAATTTTCGTGAAAAAAACTAGGCCTCATTGCAGGGCAGGGCAAGCAACACGAATGGGCCTGAAATAACGTGAATCAATATGCACTATTGCATAACCCAGCGTTTCGTGCTTCAAATCATATCTCTTAGAGATCATTCGCATCATCAACAGCTTCCTACAACACACTGCTGGGTATAAGCCACCTTTTGTCTGCGCCATTCTTCTCTATTCCTAGCTTTCGCTCGCAATAGAGATCTTACCAGCAAATTACTTTATGTCGTCAACCCACCTAGCTGGGATACGATGAAGTCTCGCATCATCATGTGAGTGTTATCCGGTTTCATCGACAGCGCAGCGGAGAGCGCTCCGCTATTATGAAAATATTTAAGGTCTCTCCCATCTCCTTCTATTTATCTCAATCCTGAGCCATATCTGTGAAAGGCGTCGAGATCATCACGCCATCTTTTCCTTGGCCTGCCCCTTCGACGACGACCATCCTGAGGTATCCAAGTAGTCACTTTATTGGCCCATTTGTCTGGCAACATTCTACGGACATGCCCCGCCCAGTTCCACAACATCTTGACAGCTTTGTGTCCTACATCGGCGATACCTGTCATTGAGCGAAGTATAGCAGTCGAGACTCTGTCCAGTCTTCTGAAACCTACACTTTCTCACGATTACTTGCATTTGAAACTATAATGTCTGCCGTGATTCTGCTAGACCTAAAAGAGATATCGCAGAATTAATATTTTAATTTAAGTGACTCACAAAGTTTAAAGCTGTCTTATAGCAGACGTCAACTAAGATAAATAATAAGCCTAAAATATGATTAAAATATCAACGGGTTACACACATTCGAAGTCGGCTACTGGCTGACATGTTTCCACCTCATCCGTAGGTCTTCCTCATGGAGAATGAAACACGCGCCTGAAGGCGTCCCGATCCGACACAGGCAATGCCCATGGCCGCGGTCCGTCCGTTCTGTGGGTCCTTTGGTGATGTTGTCTATATAGGCTGTGGGCACTCTGCCCTCGCCTCAAACGCCCGGTGAAGTAGCAAAAACTCACTTTCGCTAGATACATAGTCCTTCCAAAAAAAAAACAACCCGATCCACATTGATGCTAGCAATCCGAAGCGTGGGCGACGCGGAAGGCCGCCCACTGCACGCGCTGTGGCAGTGCGGAGGTTGGTGGGGTTGCTGATTTTCTGCTCAAGTGATTTCCGTGAAAGTATTTATTTATTTATTTATTTATTTACTTAGGTATACACAACAGGTTACAATCAACAAAAATCACAATGAAGGTAATATACATAAGTTCTGCGCCAGATTGATACCCTAAAACGCGTACACACAACATGACATGCACTTGAAAACATAGTTCCACACACCAGTACAAACAAGTAGTAAAATGGCCACAGCCTAAAATGTAGTTATAATTTTGCCATACAGTTCTTAAATTATATAAAACTATTGTAACTAGGTAATGAAATTAAAGAAAATATATGTAAATGAATGATCAGTGGAGGATACGTTTAATTTGATTTTTAAAAGTATTGGTTTTGTATACTGCAAAAATGTCAATTGCATTTTTTTCCATATATAGTTCATTATAATAACGACACATGCGAATAATTGGATTATAGAATGAGGTGTTGTTTTTGTAGGATGCAAGTATAAAGATTTTACGTCGAGTTCTAGTGAGATGTTTAGTGTTGAATTTAAGCAAAGATAATAAATACGGGGACTCAATTTTGAAGTGAATTATTTTATGTAAGTATATGAGATCTTGTTGCTTTCGACGAGATTCCAAAGAAGAAAGGTTAAAATGACATAACTTATCTGCATATGCGGACAACTTACGCTTCTTGCCAGTTTTAAAACATAATATTTTAAGAAACTTTCTCTGCACACTCTCTATCCTGTCTGAATGTACCTGGTAGTTCGGGGACCAAATCACAGAACAATATTCCAAACAGCTTCTAACAAGACTATAATATAGATGGATGAAAGTGTCAGGTTTTTTGAAATGGATCGTGCTTCTAGTTATAAACCCAAGCATTTGGAAGCCTTTAGCAACAATAGACTCAAAGTGATGTTTGAAAGTCAACATTTCATCAAATATGACACCGAGGTCTCTCACTATCGCCACTCTCTTGAGAGATTCGGATCCTATACTGTAGTTGAAATAGATCTTGTGTTTCTTCTTTTTTGTGAAGGAGATAACAGAGCATTTGTTAATACTTAAGCTCATATTGTTGTCTAGGCACCAATCCTTTATGGAGTCCAAATCACGCTGAAGAGTGCGACAGTCATCTACTGTCTTGATATCTATGAATAATTTGAGATCATCAGCGTAAAGCAGACACTGACAACCCAGTCGGTCAATGAGATCGTCGATGAAGGCCAAGAAGAGTAAAGGACCCAAATGAGAGCCCTGCGGCACGCCCGACGTGACATTGACAGGGGTAGACGTGTAACCCTTCAATGTGACCAGCTGAGATCTCCTATCCAAGTAAGAGCAGATCCATCTTAGAAGATTGCCGTGAAATCCATAGCGAGAACTTAGCTTTGAACAAAGCAAAGAATGGCTGACTTTGTCGAAAGCTTTTTTGAAGTCAGTGTACACACAGTCAACCTGCCCCCCCCGCGCAAAAGATTCACATAAATAATTTTTGAATTTTAATAGATTTGAAGCTGTCGATTTATTCTTCAAAAAGCCGTGCTGATTTTCCGAGAGAGAAGGTTTTATGTGATTATATAAGTGATCATATGCGGCACTCTCAAAAACTTTAGCCATTATTGAAAGTATACTGACTGCTCTGTAGTTAGAACAATCAGATCTGTCTCCAGACTTAAAAATGGGGACTATGTGCGCAGTTTTCCAACGTGTCGGGAATATGCCAGTTCTAAGAGACTGATTAAAAATATATAACAAAGGCGTAACTAGTTCATCAGCACACTCTTTAAGGAATTTTGATGGAATACCATCAGGGCCTGCTCCCTTGTTTGGATCTAATTCTCTTAATTTGGTTAAAACTTCATAATGTGTAAGGGTAAGATCTGATATATAACCGCCAGTAGCATCGAAAAAATACGAAGTATGAGAAGGCGTATTTGAATCAAACACCGAACCGAAGAAACTTGAAAAAAGCTCACACACGCCCTCGCCATCTGACGCAACCTTATCGCCATACCTCACCGTATGAGGTATGTTGTTAGTACCCCTTCTATTTCCAATATATTTCCAAAAAGACTTGATATCAGTGCGCAATGAACCCTCAACAGAAGATATATAAGAGGAATAGCAGGATTTAATAAGATTTTTGCATATCGTGCGAAGATTGTCAAAAGCATCGTAGTCTCTTGGGTTGCCATACATCTTATACCGCCTGTGATACTTATTTTTGGATTTCAAGCAATGAATTACCTTAGCTGAGTACCATACAGGATATTCGCTACTCCTACGCTTCGATAAGGGCGTGTGTTTCTCAATAATAGTGTACAACTCAGTATAAAAAATCTCAACCATTCCGTCAGCACTTTTACCCGAAAACAAAGTAGTCCAGTCAATAGTATCTAATAACCTCTATCCTCCAGTCAATAGTATTAAAAAAATGAATATTTTTTTATATTATCTACAAGCATTTTTGAGCTGCGATTGATAAAATTATTGTTCGATCTGAGAAGGGAGTTAAGTTTTTGGGATATTATTCACTCGGATTAATGGGGGAAAAGCAAGTAGCAGCTCGGGAGACCCGCCGCGCGTATCCGATTCCACACCTGCAACCACCAGCCAAGCAGTTGAGGATGACCCTGACCTGCTGCTGCAAGTGATTACTGAGCCTGACATAATATTGACCGTACGCCATTTCATTATTCTGCTGTCTTCGAAGCATACGATATTATTTATGAATTCGTATCAAAAGTATACATAGTTCAGGAGTAGTGACATTTAGATTTCACCGAAACCGAACTAGGCTATGCTGTCGGGGCTGACGGCAACAGAAGTGGGCCTGAAATAGCTGCAATCAATAAGCCCCACCATATTATTCAGCAGCCCGCACTCCGACAATGTCATTAGCCCCCGAGGCAAGAAGAGGGATTTTATAAGTTTTACCACTATCTGTCTGCTTGTATGTTTTCACATATGTAAGTGATCAACACTAGTGTCAGATTTTTCAAGCCGCCTAATGAGCGGCTCATTTGGTCAGGGATGTCATCCTCAACTGCCTGTCCGGTGGTTGCAGGTGGAGGTTCATCCGGACGAGTAGTATCCCAATACCTTTATTCCCTTCCAAAATCTAACAAATTCATGTTCTTGGTTGCTACCCATCGGAAGCATTTTTAAACGGCTAACGCTGCTGCGTTGGAAGCACAAGAAGACAAAGAAACTGCACTCACCAACCCGCCTGCCAAGCGTGGTGATTATGGCAATATTCTCCCATGGAAGGCTTTTGTCCAGCAATGATTTTCAACGGCTGAAATTATGAATGGGCGGCTGATCTAAGGTAGCTTAATGACAGCCATCAATGATGACAGCTGGCTTAACGTGCCTTCTGAAGCACGGAGCAGCTTGACATATATTTATGCCACTTGCAGTCATATTCCAGTGGGGACTGCGCCCGGACTTGTTTAACATTCGTTAGCGCTAATAATGCTCAAGAGTCATCCAACTCCTCGCTGTCTGTCTATCTGTGGCACCGTAGCATTCAAGCGGGTGAACCGAATTGCATTTGGGCGTTTGTATGATACAAATTTTTTTTATTTAAAAGCAGTTTTTCTAGCAATAGCTATAAGTCATATTTTATCAAAATCGATCTAGCTCTTGTTAAGATAGAGGGATTTTAGTGTCGGGAGTTACTTGAAACTTTTAACTTTAAGTATATGTTTTCCTATAAGAAAACATTTTGAAATTCATGAGATGTACATAGTACATACCACGTTTTTTTCCCTTGTAGAGTAGACAGAGCCCCGAGAGATACATGCTTACTCTCTCTCTATACGACTAAGACTGTCAATACGAACATTTGGCCGGTATATATTTTTAGATGCCAGCATGTTTCCTGTAAAAAAAGATGTTCATATTGAGCACATCAGCTCAATAACTTCTTCAAGGATATGGTGAGCATGCACTTACAAGCTGAATTACTTAATATTCATGATGTTAATAAACTAACGGGCCAAGTGCGTATCGGACTCTAAGAAGCTTCTCGACAATAACGAGTGGCTCTTCTCACCAGAATGTTATCTATTTTTGTTATTCGGTTTTCAAAAACTAACTTCCAAAACAGGTATTTAATTACTAATTAAAACAGCATTTCATAACGAACGTAGCTCTCTGTACTTTATTTGGTTTCATAATACCTCTAATTAATTCTTGGTGTAATAAGTATGCCTGGTATGGAAATTCAACTGGGAGATATTTAGCAGAAATACCCTCGCTCCGACTGGCTGCGGGAAAGCTCCTTAAGCGCCAAGTTATGACTTTGTCGAGCTATTCTATTCATTTCCATCGTTTATTTATTCAATTTCAAAATAGCTAAGTATACACCGCTTTAAAGAACTATGAGCGTCGACCCCATTTGCAATAAGCTTATATGAAAATGCGTAGTATGAAAATGTAAAAAAGGAGAATTAATTTATTTAACTACTTTACAAAATGTAAAAGGCTTAAAGCCATAGGCTTTATCTACCAGTCAACCCACAGGTGGTGCAGAAAAAGGAAAATTTTGGAAGTTGGTGCAAGAAAGTATACTCGTAAGTATATTTCAATTTCTTCTCCGATAGATTCTCTATTGAAATTGAAATCGGTCCCAAAGAAAAAGTTGTTTATTTTGATGGGGTCAGTAAGGAATGTGAGGTGGTTACGACGTTCCCGTGATGATGGGAAAAAATCGTCAATTTTATACAATTTGCAAATATGAAAATAATAATAATACGACGTTCAAAAAGAAATACATGATTTCCAAATTTGAATAAAGTTTCATTTCATTCATTTTATTTCACAGATTTGCGATAAAATCTCAATGCCAATAGGACATCATTGTAATGCAGCAACAAGGTACGCGCAATCACACAGAATCTGCTCTATAACTATCGTCTTCCCACTGTACAGATAAATTCTAACAATGTAGCCAAATGTTCCGTACATTTGGGGCTGAATTCAAAATTCGTGGCTTGAATCGGCCTCCATTTGAGTGTCGCCAACACTGGGGGTTCTAAAAGGCTCTACTTACTTGCTTCCTTACCTAATCTGTGTGGCCTTCAATCTTTGTACGGGGTGATTTTCAATTTCGTGTTATTATTTTAGTCTCCCATGCAAATTCATCGATCAGCTGGCTCAAATTTCTATGGGAAGCTATTGTTTTCCATAAATTACCCTTTTTTTTGCAGATGTACATTGTGTTAGGGATTTTGATTTCGATATTAAAATTTTGCCAGAGAGTTCAATATGATCTTATATATCACGGCCATTGGCCAATAAAGAGTATTTTTGGTTTGGTATCTAAAACTTTTCTGGTGTATAACCGGAACAGAAATATGTAGGTTTTACGCAATCATTTAGAAAAAACAGATCAGTGCCGGAAAATGCCACATCACTACGAATAAAACCAGAAACACGCACAGATTAAGCAACGCGATTGATGTTTGTGACCGATAGTATCCAATGGTATTGTTTGTGGTACAGATAACCGGGTTAGATCTCATTATCCTGGGACTTGGATACTTAAGTTTTTTTTGTTTGCTGACTATCCGTGATTTGTAGGATTTGAGCAATAAAACAAAACATTGTCGGTATTCTTTTTAAAAAATCGACATAGCTCTCCATTTGTAGATACAGCGGGTACGTTATTTTAACAGCTCTTTTATCATAACGCAGATGTATTTTTTAATGTGGGTTGGTAAGCTTACCGTGTAATGCCCTAAAAATGAGGTTCATTATACAAACATTATTTATTTTTGAGGGATATATGTATGTAACCTTGCACTTACTAACATAAAAATTAAATGAAAGTATAAATATTCTACACTTAGCATTTTATGGTAAAATGTGGTTTGTAAAAAGATGAGTAATTAAAGTGTCGTAATCATGACATTTTATGTTTCCTTGGCGGCGTAAGATTAACCTGAACCCTTTTAATAATTCAGCTTTACTGATTAAAGGTAGAAGATCTTACTTACTTATGTTTTAATTATTGTTCTAACATTTTTGTTAATTACACGCATCAGTCTAAGTGTGTGTGTGTCAATTTTTCATATTCATCCTGTATTAAGAACTATCGATTGTTTAATACGATATGTGTTAACAGTGGTATAGTCCTTGAAGAAGAACAAACAACCAAAATTATCGATAGTATTGCGGTTTCAACAATTAATAAAATCGTTATTATCGATTGTTTTCGATAGTATGCTATTGAGCGGCAGAAAGTAATACATATAGGATACTTTTTTGCGCAACATAGCGCGACGTAATATCGGGCTGATAGTGTTTTGCATCGAGAACGTAAAAACGCTTAACTATGGGAGATGAAGTTTGCTAATATTACAGGGAATGTTATTTTTATAGCATAACTGAGTGCGAGAGTTTCACACGGTCTTTCCAAGAAACTGGCATCTTCGTGATGTGTAACTCTCTCATATGTAACTCCAGCACTGGCCACGGGTCACCGACATACTTTTATCATCTTTATTTCGACAGGTCTAACTTCTTATATCTACTGCTAGTTGTTAAATATAAAGTATGTACGAATCAACTCGACAAATAACTCGCTGAATTAAGGTATATGGGGCACATGAGCGTGTGATGGTAATGGCTGCAGTTACCCTAATTACCGGACGTAGAGTTATGAATAATTAAATTTGTGAAAAGTTAAACGGGTATCGATATTCCGTGTTAAATATTAGAGTGCAATTGTTGGGTTAGTATAAAAATTAATAAATGTGGAATTTTATTCAAAGCTATATAAGATATACATCAAGATGTTTCGTTCCATGGAAAATTATTGCCATACTCACCTCGTTTGGCAGGCGGGTTGGCGAGCACAGTTTCTTTGCTTTCTATAAGCACTTTAAAGCCAGGAAAGGAAAGAAATTTGTTGAATTTGGGAAAGGAATGAAGGTATTGTGATGCTACTCACTCGGATGAATGGAAAAGGCAAGTAGTTCGGCAGGCAGAGTCAAAGTCAAAGATTTTTACTCAAAATTGGATACCTGTATCTCTTTTTGTACGTCATATTTGTATATTCTTATATTTTGTTTAATTTATGCTAAATCGAAATGCTACTAGCATTTCGGAACGACAACTGGTGAGAAAAATACGCCGAAAGAAACTCAATCCAGACTTGGTCCCTATGTGCCTGAAGAGTTTCGATTACATTGTTTACATGCATTATATTATTAAATAAAATTATATTAATTGCCAAGCATTTTTATCAATTATAATAATCAGCAATGTAGTAACAAGCCTATTTAACTAACTGGTTTTTTACAGTCGTTTTAAACTTAAGTATAGGCAGACCTTATATTTTTACAGGAATTTTAGTATAGAAGCGTACTCCAAGAACCAGAAATGATGCCATAGTTTTCTGCAATCGCAAAACTGGTGTAGCTAATTTATTTTCATTTCTCGTGTTTCGATCATGAATATCACTATTTTTCTTATATAAATCAAGATTATGGCGCACAAACATAATATTCGCAAATATACGGCCGTGCGCACGTACTCGATGCCATACCTGCAACCATCGGACAGCTGATGATGAGACCCATTAAACTTAAACTATATATATCTTGTCTCAGACCAGCATGGTAGAAAGTAGCACTAAGCAGCGTTCATTATCCGCATGAGTACGGTACGTACAAATTGACTCGACAAAGAACTCGCTGCAGTTATGTTTGGCGAGCACGCGAGCGTGCGCCGGTAATGGCTGCAGTTACCCTAACTGCTGGACGCTGAGTTATGAATATTTAAATTTGTTAAAAGTTTAACGGTTATCGGTTTTCAGTATACAATATCAAAGTGCAATGATTGCGTTTATATACGGAATGTAGAATTACCTGCAGCATTGCCTTGAAGTGGCGACTTACCCCGTTTATATGTTTGTTTTTAGGGTGCCGTAACTCAAAAGAATAAAACGGAACCCTTATAGAATCACTTCAAAATTCAAGTTCAAATCGTTGATTTAATATAGGTTTCTTTGAACACTTATTAATTGTCATATTTCACTTCTCAACAGTTGTTGACGTCAAAAATTTACTTATGGCTAAGTTTAATGCTGCTTTCAAAGCGGAGTGCAGAAGAAGCGGCAACACGTCAACTCACAATTTTTTAAAACCTTAGAACCTAGGTATGTAGACTGAGTATACATTGGTTTATTTTTAATGTCATGTTTAAATTGAATTGAAAAATAATGTCATATTATTGAAATGAATAACACCGAAATAAAGATATCTCAAATTAAGTACCTACTAAAAAAAACATTAAAAATTGTCATCTTTAAAAATATCACGTATATAATGTACCACACATAATAGTCAATTGTATTACAGAATTACGAGGCGTCCGCGCCAAACTCAAGCCAAATATTGTTATCGTTAATCTTTGTTGTCCGTCTGTCTGTCAATACCCTTTTTCATAGGAACGTGTAGAGGTATCAAGCTGAAATTCGTATCAAATACTTAGGTCTACTGTCCCTTGGAGATGTGAAAAAATCAAACTTCTAAGCCAACGAAATCAAAAGATACGGCCGTTTATGCCACATATTTTCGACATCGCAAGGGAATCAAAACCTACAGGGTACTTCCCGTGAACTCAGAATCTTGAAATTGGGTACGAAGCAACGTCTTTTAGCACATATAAAGGAAAATTAACGAAAAGCATACATTTTTTGTTACATCGTATACCTATTATGAGTATGTATCGAACCTTCTTACGTAACATTCTATCTAATTTTCTGATGTTGTATAAAAGTAATACTTCGATTTTTAATAAAAACTACAAAAATTAAATCAAATTGTTTTACGCATCACTCTCTATTAGGTAAGTCTACTACAGGCTCAAATATCCATTACCAATTACCATACGTTACAAAAAGCACAGTTTTGGTTTGTATGATATTACTTATGAATGATGGTTTAACCATATTATGGAATCAATTCATTAATTATAAGAGGATCATATTACAGCATTAATGCTATTAATAGCGGACCCCGGGCTCCAACGCATCACAGCTGCAACCGAGCAAACGCTCATAGAAAGAGGAAGCTTAATTAGGGTATTATCTACCCTGTAGATTTGTCTTTCACATATTCTGTTAGTTAAACAGAATATGTGAAAGACAAATCAAATGTTTAATGCAGATTTCCTGCAACTGGGACTTAGTGTATATATTCTTTGACTATGATCAACTCGGACCGCGGTCCCAGTTGCCAGATTCATTTTATTTTATTTTTTCTTCCAACGACTGGGATCACTCCGTGTCGAAGTACGAAAAGCTAAATAAACTGCGCGTACTATTATAATTTGTTCTGTACAATTTATTTTTTGCCTGCTCGTCTTTCATACTCAGCGTACATCGTACAAATGACGATTAGGCAAAAAAAGATAAGTATAAGTGTACTTTTATGATATCTTACTAGGATGCAACGGTCATAATAAATGAGGTAAACATACGTCAATGGCATTCACAAAACCGCTTCGACTGCGGCGACCTAATTAATGGCCGCGACCTCTGGGGGCAGATTAAGCCGCACATAAAACCTTTCTCTGGCACATGACGCAAGGGCCTATTGTATTGATCCATTTCTTGTCTGCAAAATAAACAAATCTTTGCGAAAATTAATTTCGTATTTTAAACATTTCAAGACAAATAATTCATTCATACTTCCATACTTATGCTTGGTATTATAAATGCGAAAGTAACTCTGTCTGTCTATCTGTCACCTTTTCATGCTTCAAATATGTAACCAATTTGGATGAAATTTGGTATACAGATAGTTTGAGGCCTGGGGAAGGACAAAAGGTACCTTTCATTCGAGGGATCGACATTAATGCTGGCAGAGCCGCGGGCAAAAGATAGTCTTCATAAACCTGAAATGATTTCGATTGCACGTTGACCGTTTCTTGCTGCACTAGAATGGATTTAAAAATACAGTGTAAACTCTATGTAACGAAACTGTAAGAACTGCGCATTTTATGGCGTTATTGAGAGTTGTAGAAATGAAGGTTGTAACCATTGCGCGTATTATTAAAACATTTTCGTCAATATACAGTGGTTTTCTCTTATATTACAAGCCATGTTTGAAAGCTTGGCATCAACTTAGAATATGATTATATGATCATAAATCTAAACGTGTAAGAAAATCCCAATTCGTGAACAAAACACCGAATTTCTTAGAATCTTCGGTTCGTTTGTTGTTGACAGTTGAGTTAATTACTTACCGGCTAGATAATAAAAAATAGAAGAACATACACAGCTGCAGTTCTTACTATAATATTGGTAACTTAGTGCTGTTTTTTTCTTAATAATGACATTGTCGTTATTGAGAGTGGGAGTAATGCTATAGAGTGTAAGTATCATTGAATGGAAAAGATCTAAACTAATCAGAGTTTGTCGTTTAATCAAGTAACGTTTATTAGAGTTTACGTTAATTTATGCTAGTAAATATAAAATTTTATAAGTAAATTAAAAAATACCTATATGTTTACTTTGTTAGCAACCTATTTAAATTCTAGAAACCTATCCAGTGGTATCCGGCAGAGTAGAATAGGACCACTCCAAGTCTTCTCGTGGATGTCGTAGAAGGCGACTTAGGAAATACAAGCTAAACAAAGCTTATAAACATCTGTGAGACCTCTCCAACCCGTCTGGCCAGCGTGGAAGTGTAGGCCAAGCCATCTGATTGCTCTGGCCAAGTATGGCTCTAGTAGTATAGAGAGGGTCGTGCTCCTGTAGTGTAAACTAAAAAAGACTTGTTGATGATGATGATGATGTCATTTTTTTATGTATATTTTCAACGCTACAGTCTGCTTAGTGTTCATCTGTCACAAGCTTGCATGTTTTGAACCTTATGTACACACGTGATTTTTTTACAAAATGTGTTTCTTTTTGCGACAAATAATAACTAAAGAAGATTTTCCTGAAACGTATTTTTTATGCGCCATGTTTCTCAATCCTGTCTATGAGCTACTAATTTATTACTGAGACGTCAAACCTTTACTAACGTTCAATAAAAGTTTGGGTAACCTCACAAGAGAGTTCGAATGTAAGTGGTTTCATCCGTACTAATACATCAGTCTTCATACAAGATACCTACGTGTTTATTTTGTAGTCAAATATTTTACGGTGATAACTTGGTGTATGCGTGTGTCTTTGTCTGAGAAATCCGCACTTGGCCTATTTTATTTGTTTATGAGCTAATATAATAAGTATCATATGTAATCATCATCATTCTAAAGCGAATCGATTTCATAATAACTAGATATTGGGGACGGGATAACTTATTTCTTGTTACCACAGGTATTCTTGCAAAAGCGGTATCTCGCTCTTATGTTTTACTGATTCTGGTATATTTTATATATATATATTTGCACAATTGTGCATTATTCATAAATACATAAATATATGTATACGGACAAATCACAGAAATAGAGGTAGCCCCATTGTAAGATACTAACTCAACGATACCATATTTTATCACAAATAAATATATAGATATGATATACCTCCATCTGACCTAACCGAGAATCGAACCAGGGTGACCGCCTGGTATGATGACATATCCTGGTATGTCTGTGTGATGACATACAGGCATACCAGGATGCACTATAGAGTGCAGATAGGAACTTAATCTTGCCTGGTGGAACTGGACCTGCGGCAGCGTTATGAAAATCTTTCAGCTGACGACGCTCACCATAAGTTATTTCCTGTATATAAGTTATTTACAATATCAATTGAAATATCTTTTTCCTCCTCATCCAAGCATTCTATATCTCCATCTATTGTTCTTCAGAGTCCAGGTTCCACTAATTATGATATACACTAATATGCTATCATAATAGTCAGATACCGAGATATCTGACCAGACCCTCTACTTCATCTTGAATTTTCCCTTAAACTAAAAATAATATTAAAATATATAGTTATACAGAAAGATAGTACTACTGATACAACTTAAAAAGACGAAACTAAAATAATAATTTTAAAAAATAACTCCGGAGCCTACATATTTGGTTCTTTTAAAGGTTTCTGCTCCTGCAGCGGCTGTGCCTGCCTTCGACTTGTTACTCTGGAGATAAGAAGGCGCGATTGTTTAAGAGAAAAATCAAGATATATACAGCCGGCAGAGAGCCTGGTCAAGAATCTGACTGTACATCCTAATAATTTTATACATGCGAAAGTGAGTTTGTTTGTTTGTTTATTTGTTTGTTTGTTTGTTTGTTTGTTTGTTTGTTTGTTTGTTTGTTACGCCTTCATGCCGCAACTACTGAACCGATCATCATGAAATTCTGCAAACAAGTTCTCTGGAGTACGGCTACCTTTTATCCCGGGAAAAAGTACTATTCCCGAGGGATCGACATTGACGCGGGCGGAGCCGCGGGTGAAAGCTAGTAGCATATAAGGCGAGTTGTTAGCGCCCTCGACGTATCTCATCGGTCAGAGTGGAAACCTAGGAGGGCTCGCAGGACTCTCGGCTTGCCTGAATTGATCGTCCAGAGAGAGTTGTCAGAAATTTTACTCTAGAGCTGGAAGTGTTAGGGCATAACGCCTCGAGTTACTTTGGAGAAAGCGCGGCATACCTCTCGATACCCCTGAGTTACACGCACGGGTATAGCCCCTTTTGCCAGCAAAAATGCCACGACCTGTAAATGATAGGCAGTTATTATGATCATGGCAGTTATACAACCCTTTGAAAAAACTTAGTACAAATCTAGCCACATTTCAATCGAATAACACATCTTATTTCTGTTTTAATTGTCAAAATTCCTCCTCATGATCTATTCAAGGGCATATCATACATTGGAATATACTGAAATGGGTTTTAGACTAAATGACATCAACTTCTCTAAAGGGCGTCTACGTGTGTGATATAAATTCCTACGCCCTTCAAAAGAACCGGCCTAACTTAAACCCGTGGCCCCAAAAGAAGATACAAAAAATAAATAACATTAGGTTTTTTTTTTACCTTAAGAAGCGGAACGGTCCAATAGCCTTAAATCATAATATTTCAATATTGATATGGTTTGGAGCATAATAAAGAGAAAAAAATATATTCTCAACTACCACCTACTACCACAGAGGAAAAATGCTACTACGTTGTTAGAAAAACTTTTAATTAAGACTTTTAAATAATAAGCCTAACCTATATTCAGAAAATGTGCCCAGTAGACTTTCAGCATTGCCATGTTGAAGGTCAATGGTGACTCTACTACTAGAAGTAGTAATATAAGTGAATGAATTTCAATTTTTAGTACTCGTTTTTAAAGTACTCGTAGAGTTCCCTTTGAACTAAAGTACAAATGCGTGAGTAAGGGTTATAAAACAAAATTAAATAACTTCATTACCAGCCCTTAACGGTGGCGGAGATCAGCGACCCTTGATAGTTCAACCTTTTTACCACTAAGTACTTACGAAGAATTCTTAAGTAGTTTTTTATTTATTATACCCCTTATAAATATATTCGACAAATACTTACGAAGAATACGAGATTGAAAAAGAAAAAATACGTATTTTTTATACGTAATTTTCGATAATCTATAAGACAGACTAATTACTTAAAATGGTAGTTTTTTACTTGTTGCTGTTAGGAAACAAACCTTTTGCAGGGTCCTGGGTTCAATCCCCGGCCATGATGATGAAACAAACTTTTATAGTTTGGCCTGGGTCTTGGATATTTAAGAAATATAGCATAGTTGAGTTAGTATCCTATGTAAGACACAAGTTCACAACTTACTATGCAGCTAGCTGAATTTGTGTGTTTTGTCCTTAAAGGTATATTTTTTTATTTACCTGGGCCTTGACCCAGGGATGCTGTAAATAAGGGTGTGGGCAGTAAGACTGCCGGTACAACATCAAAAATTGGTATTTGAAAAAACGCCCTATCCCACTGCTGTTTTCAAAGGCTTTTAAGGCTTTGAACTAGAAGTCTAGCCCTAATGGATATATCCATCCATGTACATTTATGAAGTAGGTCCACTCATTTGTACTCAAATGCATAAGAAAATTAAGTCAATAATTTAAATACTGCACAAATATTAAATAAATAAACGTATTGCTATGTTATTCATAGGGCTTCACGGTGTTTTTTAGAGGATTGCCGTGATCGTATGCCACTAACACTTAAAATCTTTAGTGTTATTATATTTAACAAAGTTTCATACTTTTAAGGGCATGTTTTTAGTAGTCGGGTTTTAGTTTTTGAACTTATTTTTTATTGAAACAAAGTATTCTTATTACGAGTATGACACTTAATCATCACCTTCTTACATGTAATTTTCATTGGTATAGATAACAACCCAACAATAATAGCAAATTAAGGTCAACGAAGGGTGGCCTTTTCGCACACAGGCGCGCTGGTAGAACTAAAACCTTCACGGGTTACAGGGTAGGGCGCGCTTTCATAAGGTCATTAGTCACACCGTCGCATGTCAACAGCCGTGCTACATTATTGTAATTTGTTTCTATAAGTCCGCCGCACGGCGCCCTAACAACAACTCCCTCATTTGTTATTTCAATTCTTGAGTTGAGTTGAATGACCTCTTTTACCGTATCCGGTGCTATACGAATAATGAATTCCATATAGCTGTATGAATATGTAATACAAGTTGTATGTATTACAAAGGCTAGCTCCGTGGCGCAGCGGTCAACACGCCAGCGACACGAGCGTACCCGGGTTCGATCCCCGGCCAGGTCAAGATGGAAAATGATCTTTTTCAGATTGGCCTGGGTTTTGGATGTGTATCTATATATGTATTTGTTATAAAATATAGTATCGTTGAGTTAGTATCCCATAACACAAGTCTCGAACTTACTTTGGGGCTAGCTCAATCTGTGTGATTTGTCCGAATATATTTATATAAAATCGATAATTATGAACAACCTCCGACACGAAAATTCCGATATTTTGCAAACGGCTAAACCAATGTTGATAAAACATGTCTAAGAACCATTGCTAGAAAACCTATTTGGAAAATAAATAAAAAAATCTCATCTCCGATTACACAGATGGATACATCGACAGACAAACACACACAGATAGCGATTTTTGCGCTGGGGGTTAAAAAGAACTAAAACAACCGAAAAAATTGTACACTTTCGATAAATTTCATACCGAATTGAAATCGATCTTTGTTGTTTATGAAAATATAGAAAGATTTTTTACAACATAGAACGGCAAACGAGCAAGCGGCTCACCCCAGGATCACCTGATGGTAAGTACAACTGAAAAACCAAGGATGCGACAGGAGTGTTGCCGGCCTTTCAAGAAAATATAAACTCGTTCTCTGAAGGTTCCAATGTAATATCGATTCGGTAACACCGCTGCCCATAGACAACTGCAAACCAAGTGTGTGACAAGAGTGTAGCCGGCCTTTCAAGAAATCATAAACTCGTTTTCTTATGGTTCCAATGTGGTGTCGATTCGTTAACACCGCTGCCCATAGACAACTGCAACACCAAGGGTGTGACAAGAGTATAGCCGGCTTTTCAAGAAAACATAAACTCGTTTTCTGGAGGTTCCAATGTAGTATCGATTCGGTAACACCGCTGCGCATGGACAACTGCTACACTAAGGGTGTGTAAGCATTAACTTTAAAAACCCAAATAAAATTACCTATCTGTGGTCCTGCTTCCGTTCCCCCTATATCTACTCCCTTTTCGCCGAGACGGCCTGTGATTGGCCGAAAATACCAGTCGAAAAAATATGGCGGGCGAGTCTTGTTGAGCGCGTCCCTTGCGCTAATATAATTTCCAAAAATAACGACCCTAAGGGCTTCGCTGGCCGAAAACAACCCTAAATTCTTCATCGCGCGTGTGTGATGTTGTACCACTAGTGCAGGCAGTAAGAAAATAATACAGCTCAAACACAAGGATCGTGAGCTAGCCGCCACGAGGCCTGTCGCAAGCGAATCCTTTTCCAGACTCCTGTTCAACGTGAATCCAGGTGAGTGTTTACTGTTTTTCCTTGCTGTGATTCTGGGGTTGATCGGAGAATGCAGTGACCCTTCCAGAAAGTCGCAACATTAATTTATGGTGCCTCCTGTGAGGACATTCCTCACGTACTTATTTCAAATTTACCCACTTAATTTCAATATTTTCAATTAAAGTTATTTCCAAATATGGATAACTAATTTATTCATAAATAGACTTATTATAGATTCAAATTAACTAGGTACTTACCCACCTAGCATTTGTCTATTTGTCTAACAATCTCGGATCAAACAGGGAATTCCATACCTGTGCCATACCATAGTAAATACCTATTGCTTACGAGTACATACTTCTTATCTCGTTAATTCCCTTGTAATAATCCCTTAATCGTTCGATTTGTATGCCATAAGGTACTATCTTGTTACTCAGGCTTTCGAACTATTTTGGAAAGCCTAGGTACCTACCTAGGATTTATTAATAGCAGCTAAGTGTGTATTTATGATTATAAGTAATAGTCCGTAGTTTTAAAACCTACGTGTTTTGTGAATATCTGTTCCATTACTCAGTTTCCATTTAAACTTTTGCTACTTACCTACATTACTCGTACTTTTCACAATTAGTGCCTACTAAAACATGGCGGAAGGAGAATTAATGTCCACCATTGGAAAACGTGAATATGAGTTTAAAAATATGCAAATACTTTATGACTTAGCAAAAATTACGAAAGAAAATAAAACTAAATTAGCATCCTTTCGAGCTAGGTATAAAAGAATTGATAAAATTCGTGTTAATTTCTTGGAATGCAACGATCGTGTAAACCAGTTGCAACTTAAACTAAATCCTCAATTTGTTATCGATAATAATGCTTTGTTGTCATTTGACGAGTTATACTATTTCGTCATTGAGTTTGCCGATTCTCTCGACGCAAGCGCCGGTGCGAGTTCGCGCTCGGAACTGTGTCAAGGTCATGCGCATTCCAGCTCGCAAGTGAAACTACCAAAATTGCAAATAGCTAAGTTTGATGGTAATATAGAGAACTGGCAGATGTTTAAAGACAGTTATACGTCGCTTGTGCATAATAATGTTTCGTTGTCGGACACAGAGAAATTTTACTATTTGTTGTCATGTCTGTCTGGGTATGCCCTGACACTAGCTAAGGATGTTCCTATAACATCAGCTAATTATTCTGTTGTTTATGCAGCGTTGCTAGACAGGTATGATAATAAACGTATTTTAGCTACCGCTTATTTAGAAAAAATAATAAAATTAAATCCGATCCAACGGCCATCATTATCAAACTTATCACAATTAACCAACACACTTTATGAATGTGTTAGTGCCTTGCGCGGGTTAAATATTGATGATTTAAGTGAATTTCTTTTATTTTACATAGCATCTCGGCCTCTTGATACAGAAACTAGGAAAAGGTTTGAATTACAAAATACCGAAGAAATTCCTAAATTTAATAATTTGATTGTTTATTTACAGAATTATCAAAGGTATTAGAGGTTTGTCAACCTAGTAATTTACAGTCATTCAATTCTACAAATAAACAAAACCGCAATAACACAAAGAAAGATAATTTTTCTCGGCAATCAAATTCTTCCTTAATTACTTCTTCGAACTCAAATAATAATAAACCTAATCAGGCTGTCTGTGCGTATTGTCATGGAAATCATTCAATATATCGCTGTGGTAAAGTAAATTCTATGAATATAGGACAGCGACAACAATTAGTTAAAGAGTTACAATTATGTCAAAACTGCTTAAGGCCCGGTCACACTAGTGCAGACTGCAAGTCTAAGTCCATGTGTTTCATTTGTAACTCAAAACATAACACATTATTACATGAAGAACATAAAAGTTTATTATCTAATACCATTGACCTAAAGGCTTCTGAGAATTCCAATATGAGCACTTCCCTAACTTGTACAACTCAGCCAAACATGTCAAAGTCACCTATGAGTACCAAAATTATTGGTTCAGCAGTGGTTCGGTTGAGAAGAGTGGATGGTTCATTGCAGTATGCTCGTATAATCATAGATAGTGGCTCGATGGACTCTTTCATTACAAGTAGCTGTGTGCGACAGTTAGGTTTACATATAAAAAAGTGTAATTTAAATGTAACCGGTCTCGGTCAAAATTATGTTTCTAATATTAAAGGTCGTTTTGGCTCTATTGTGCCTAGGTCAAATGACTCGCCCCAATTTGATATACCATTAGTGGTTTTGCCTAAAATCACTTCAATGATTCCTTCAACTTCGTTACCGTCGGTTGTCAAGGAAAAGTTTAAACATCTGGATCTCGCCGACCAAGATTTTGATAAATCGGGTCCGATCGATCTGTTGTTAGGAGTAGACTGTTTTGACCAGATATATACTGGTTCACGTTATAGCCCAGGTCCTGATTTTCCATGTGCACTGTCTAGTGTATTCGGCTGGGTGATAAGTAGTCAGTTTCTTCAAAACGTGGTGGCTCAAACTCCAGCCACACCCGTTACGTCACTCATCGCGTCTTCTAGTGCGCTCGATGAGAGCGTTCAACGGTTTTGGGAATCCGAAGAACCGTCTAAATGTACAATTTCCGGTCCTGAGGATGAAATATGTGAACAAAATTATAAAAATGGCACATATCGTACCTCCGAAGGTCGTTATGTTGTACCAATTATGATTAAAGATGATACTCCAGCCTTAGGAAAATCATATCATCAGGCTCTTAACCGTTTTCTCAACTTGGAAAAGCGTCTTGCCAGCCAGACTGAGTTGAAAACGGAATATAAGGAATTTATGCAGCAGTACGAAGATCTGGGACATATGCAGCCTGCTGAATCTTTGTCTACTGACCGTTATATTATTCCTCACCATTGTGTAATACGACCCGATAGTACAACGACACGTTTACGAGTAGTCTTCGATGCCAGTAGTCGGACCTCGAATAATCTGTCACTCAATAATATTGTTCATGTGGGTCCTAAGCTGCAAGTGGATATTGTCGATTTAGTGACAAAATTTAGACTTCACAAAATAGTTTTTACTGCCGACATCCGTCGTATGTATCGGCAAATATTGATAAGACCCGAGGAAAGGCATTATCAACACGTGCTTTGGCGTAATGATCCAACTGAGATCTTAAAGGAGTACGAATTTAAGACAGTCACGTACGGAGTTAGTAGTTCACCTTATTTAGCCATTCGAACACTTCATCAACTTGTTGAAGATCATGGTTCTGAGTACTCAAGTCGTGTAGCTCAGGTTATCACCCAGGAGACATTTATGGACGATATCACAACTCAATCAATCAATCAATCAATCGTTTATTTACTCAATTTGCTTAGCTTAGGGTACAATTATAGATCACTATGAATAACTAAACTTAATAAATCAAACAATTAACCAATCATAAGGTTTTCGTATACAGTAGGTAAGTATATTCCCTATAGCTACAAAAAAAATATGCAGTTACCTATCCGCCGAACTAATTAAAAATTGTATTACGGCAGATATTTCACAACGTCGTCTTAGTAACAAGGTACTCATAGGTATGTAGGTAGGTATCGGATATCCATCAGGCGGCCGGCATTGACCGCTCGGTGCACGTAAGTACGTAAACAACATGTAGTATATGCAAAATTATAAGATGCTACATTTGAACATTACAAACTTGGTAGTATAAAGTTTATTTTTGTTTTACGATATATGAGATTGTTAGTTAATTTTATGATTCTTAGTATTACTTAAGGTAAAATGTAAAACTTCGTAACTGATTATTAACAAGTTATTCATAATACAATCTAGTAGGAGTTAAAAATATAATATAAGTTCTTTTAACGTGGTTTATTAACTAAATATAAATGAATGTATAAAAGTAAACATAATATAAAAAAAAAACAATATCTATAATACGATATATAAAATGTAGTAAATGTATTATATTTATATACTATGCCTGGAATACACATACAACAAACACGCACATGCATGCATACGCATACACAATATAATTTTTCATGTTACTTATTATTCTATGGGCCTTAAAAACAACTCTGTCTCGCTATAATTCAAGGATTTAAGATAACCAGTTATTTGTTTATTAAAGATAAATTTATTATTGTAAATTAAGTCAGGATGAATTCTGTATAATTTATTATAAACATGTGGTCCAATGAATGTAAAAAAAGTTTGCGCAAATTTGGTTCTGCATAAGGGTACATTAAATACTAAATTATTTCTTCTTCCCCTCATACGTTCAACATTTGCTTTTTTGTGTTGTACCAGGCTAATTGATTGTAAATATAACTGTCTTACTGATAAAACTGAGCTTGTTCTATATAGTTGTGACGTAGGAAATAAATATGGCTTAAAAAACATGACCTTAAGGATTGCTCGTTGCACTATTTCAACTTTCAAAAGCGTTGATTTATTGCATCCTCCCCATGATTGTATGCAGTAGGTAAGTAGTGATTGGCAAAGAGCATAGTACGTGGTAAGTAATTGTTTTTGATCACAAACATGTCTCAGTGTTTTGAAAATGTAAATTAATTTTCTTATACGTGTTGATAAAGTCTTTGTATGCTCTGTCCAGTTAAGTTTTGAATCAATTACAACACCTAGATATTTTATTGAGGTAACACGTTCAAGAAGAGGACAATCACAGGAATTACTGATTTTTGAGCAACTATGTGCTTTAACTGTCATCGTATCAATCTTTGGTTGCGTCTTATTTCTTATACTGAAGGTGAGGTATTTTGTTTTATTTGTATTTAAGGTTAGTAAGTTATCATTAAGCCAGTCGTTGATAATTTTGAAGCCATTATTTGCAATTGAATTAACGTTTCCCCAACTTTTTCCAGAAAATAAGAGCACAGTATCATCTGCAAAGCTTATAATATGTCCGTTTGGTAATGAAAGTCCGCACAATTCATTTATGTATACTAAGAATAAGGTTGGACCTAGTATGCTACCCTGGGGAACACCAAATTCAACAAGTTGTTCATCACTTTTGACATTATCAATTAGTACAGCCTGCTTTCTATTAGAAAGATAATCAGAAAATAGTTTCAGTTGAATTCCTCGTATATCAAGGCGTTCTAATTTCTCAATGAGCAAGGGTATCGAGACAGTATCAAAAGCCTTTGTAAAATCAAGAAATAACCCAAGACATTTTTTGCTTGAATCTAAGTAATTAGTAATATATGAAGTTAAACTCTGTACAGCCTCATTAGTTGATTTGTGATTACGAAATCCATATTGATTATTTGATAGTAATTAATTGTTTCAAGATATTGTTTTAATCGTTTATTTAGAAGTTTCTCAAGTATTTTGGATAGGATAGGTAACAAGGAAATTGGCCTATAATTTTCGATATTTTCTTTATCCCCTGATTTGTGAATCGGTATTATAATATACCTCTTTAAAGCATTTGGAAAGACACCCTGTCTAAAACAACTGTTACATAGACTTGTTATTGGTTCGGCCAAGACGTTCACTCCGAGCTTAAATATTTTGGCTGGTAAACCGTCCCAGCCCGTAGAGCCTGTACTTTTGAGAGAGTTTATCACCTCTTTCACTTCTTTCTCATCCGTTTCAAGTAGTACAAAGGAATTAGAGAATGTAGATGGCAAATTGTTGAATGAATGTTGTTTATTGTCTCTATTTTTCTTATCTTTGTTTTTTGAAGCTACATTAGATGCCAATTCACTTCCTATTTTAACAAAATATGAATTTATAAAGTTGAGAGAATCTTTGAGGTTAGATTTACAGTTTAATAATTCACTACTAGTGGTTTTGTTGTTATTCAAGTAGCACAATTCTTTTATACATTTCCATTGACCCTTTATGTTATCTTTATTTTTTTGCATTTCTGATTTAAAATAAGAATTTTTAAGTCTTTTTAGTATATTATTACAGGTGTTACGATACCTTAAGTATGTGAACTGGCGGCTCTTCCCTTGAAGAGGCGATCAAATTGAAGGCTGATATCACATCTTTGTTGGCAAGGGCTCACTTTGAACTATGTAAATGGACTACCAACTATCCTCGTCTTCTTAAGGATGTTCCTCCTCAATTTTGTCAAAGTTCCAAATCCTTCGATGAATCGGGAAATGAGTTTGTCAAAATATTAGGGATATGATGGAATCCCATTAATGATTCTTTTTCATATGCCTTTTCAGACTCGTTCGAAGTCAAATTTACTAAAAGATCCATACTCTCTTTAGTAGCCCGCATTTTCGATCCACTCGGTTGGATATGCCCAGTAGTCTTTGCAGCGAAGTCGCTGTTGCAAGAAATATGGCGGTTAAATTTATTGTGGGATGAGACTATTCCAAAACATTTAACCAAACAATGGCATTTAATAACGGCCAATTTGTCTGATTTACAAAAAATTTCTCTTCCGCGGCTAGTTATACCTTCCAATCCGATGGAAGTACACTTGGTAGGTTTCTGTGATGGTTCTCTGAAAGGCTATGGTTGTTGTGTGTATATTTGTGTGGTTACTAATGAGCCCAGAATTTCTACTGCGACTAGTTTACTGATTGGAAAATCTAGAGTAGCTCCTTTAAAACCTACCACAGTAAATAGACTTGAGCTAAGCGCAGCGGTGCTTCTAGCAAAAGTTCTATCGCACATGTATAATTTGCTTAAAGACCATATAACTATTAATTCTATTCGAGCTTATTCAGATAGCAGCACTACCTTGTCATGGCTTAATACAGCCCCTCATTTGTTAAAAATGTATGTAGCCAATCGTGTCATTCAAGCAACTGACTTGACTAGTACCGATCACTGGTATTATGTTTCGTCTAAGGATAACCCGGCCGACTGTTGTAGTCGCGGAGTGTCCTGTCCAGAGCTTATAGACCATCCTCTGTGGTGGAAAGGTCCTTCTTGGCTACAGGATTTGCCTAGTCAATGGCCTAACAAACGGGTTCTACTTCCAAAAGAAGACTTACCCGAGCTCAAACCGCTAGAAACTAAACGTCTTCACGTGATTAATGTGAGAAACCTACTTCTGGCCTTAATTGCCAGACATTCCTCTTTTACAAAAATTCTAAGAATTGTAGCATGGTGTATTCAATTTATTTCAAATTCGAGGGTTGCAAGGCAAAATCGAATTCTTTCATTTCTCAGTAGTCCTGAACTCGAGAAGTCAACCAAAGTGTTAGTTAAATTGAGTCCGTATCATTATATGTCTTCCGAAGTCAGTCGAGTGCGAGATAATGAACCATGTGTGAAGTCCATTCAAAAACTTTCACCTTTCCTGGACGATGATGGGATCGTGCGGGTGGGGGAACGCATCGATGAGGCTAATCTGTCACCATCTGCGTTACACCCTTTTTTGTTACATAAACAATGTCCAATATCTAAAATTATAATAAAACATTTTCATAAAAAATATTTGCATTGTGGACCTCGAACCTTACAATCTCTTATTCAACGCCAGTTTTGGATAATTGGATTGAGACTTCTGATACGTACCGTGCTGTCAAAGTGTGTTAGATGTTTTATTTCGTGTCCGCGCTCTCGTTGGGTCATGCTTAAGAAAATTACCCAGAGATTTTGGCGCGTATGGCAGCGTGATTATCTTCATACATTACAACGAAAGAACAAAAGGTTCGTACATGAACCAAATATTAAAATAGATAACTTAGTCATAGTCAACGAACCTAATGTTCCGCCGATGTTCTGGAAGTTGGCACGTATTGTGCAAGTGCATGCTGGTTCGGATCAAGTAGTCAGAGTAGTTACTTTCCGAACTGCTAACGGAAAGACCTTTCGTAGGCCGGTAGTAAAGGTTTGTCCCTTACCAATTAATTAAGATATTTTTTCATAAATTACTAAAACATAAATACACACTATCCTTAGGCTAGTTAAAACTTATTTATTACTTTATCTTTCGAAAATAATATTTCTAGATATTCTTGCAATAGTGCGTAGCTATTGCTTTTGTTTTATATCTTTCAATTTGCATTCTCTGTGAAACCCTTGTGGATTTCAGGTGGGGGAAAATGTGTAAGCATTAACTTTAAAAACCCAAATAAAATTACCTATCTGTGGTCCTGCTTCCGTTCCCCCCTATATCTACTCCCTTTTCGCCGAGACGGCCTGTGATTGGCCGAAAATACCAGTCGAAAAAATATGGCGGGCGAGTCTTGTTGAGCGCGTCCCTTGCGCTAATATAATTTCCAAAAATAACGACCCTAAGGGCTTCGCTGGCCGAAAACGACCCTAAATTCTTCATCGCGCGTGTGTGATGTTGTACCACTAGTGTAGGCAGTAAGAAAATAATACAGCTCAAACACAAGGATCGTGAGCCAGCCGCCACGAGGCCTGTCGCAAGCGAATCCTTTTCTAGACTCCTGTTCAACGTGAATCCAGGTGAGTGTTTACTGTTTTTCCTTGCTGTGATTCTGGGGTTGATCGGAGAATGCAGTGACCCTTCCAGAAAGTCGCAACAAAGGGTGTGACAAGAGTGTTGCCGGTCTGCCTTCCAAGAAATCGTTTTCTAAAGGTTCCAATGTAGTATCGATTCGGTAACACCGCTGCCCATGGACAACTGCAACACCAAGGGTGTGACAAAAGTATAGCCGGCCTTTCAAGAAAACATAAACTCGTTTTCTGAAGGTTCCAATGTATTGTCAATTCGGTAACACCGCTGCCCATGGACAACTGCAACACCAAGGGTGTGACAAAAGTATAGCCGGCCTTTCAAGAATACATAAGATTCGATAATACCGCCATAATTTGTATTTTCTTTAAAAAAAACTTTTCGTCAACCGGTAATCTACATATAAAACTAATTAGGTATCCAAGAGGTGACTCCGTTCATTAACAATCTGAAGTTAGAACACCAAGTTTTATAGTTAGTTAGCGCGAGTTGGTAATGAATAAATGAGTTTGCCAGGAAATTGTCTAGGCAGTCAGCAGGAGTCAGAGGTGATTGTCTAGGCAGCCTAGTCAAAGTTTGTTCGCGCGACCGCAAGCGGCATAAAATTATATCGAGCTCCTTCGTGCTTTGGAGTCATCATTGATGGTGGTTGCAAGCGATGTTAGATGCCTTGAGGCAGTTTGACTAACCGCTGGCTTCTATCATACTTGAAAAACAAAACAACTCTCCTTGGGTAGCTCCAGAACTCAGAACAATACGTGGTCAAAATGTAGTAAATACATTTCCTTATATTATATATATATATTATTATACTATATAAGTAGGTGACCTTAGGTCTATGACCTACACTCTGCTATTTGAGCTACCGCGCTTTACCATATCTTAGTTCTTCGTTTAATACAGTTAATTGAAATCTTGTTATTTTTTTTATTAGTCCAGCGTTTTCGGTAGCTGCCGCAACTGTGGTGATTCGGAATCTGGGGTCAGAGTTCAATTATCATACATTTATTTGTCAAATATAGGTACAATGACACAGATGATACATAAAAAGAGAGTTATATCTCCTAAAATGAAAAGATGTACTGTTATGCTATACATATTAGGTAATTTTCGGTTTTTACCTTTTTTCTTGGAATTCTGTATTCCATTAGGGATTCTGATTCCAAGATTTCAATATAGCTAGGGGGTTCAAAATCACGCTATATAACTAAAATAAACAAAGAAATAAGCCTAAGGACCAAGGGATTAACAGTGTCTCACGGACACTGAATCAGACCCTAAAGAAACAATAGAATTACGTCTACAGGCAGTGTGTCCGTGAAAGTGTTAAAAAAGTAAATATATTGAATCTTTTTGCTACGGACAGACACATAGTCCCACAGAATATTGATTCTGTCTTCTTAGCAAAGTTCGTTACTCATAGTAATATTTGATAAATTATCTAAATATATATATAACTCAAAAGTGACTGACTGACATAGTGATCTATCAACGCACAGCCCAAACCACTGGACGGATCGGGCTGAAATTTAGCACGCAGGTAGATGTTATGACGTTGGCATCCGTTAAGAAAGAATTTTGATCAATTCTACCCCCAAAGGGATAAAACGGGGGTGCAACGTTAGTATGAAACTTAGCCGTTTTTAAAGTTATTCGAATGAAATGAAGCATGAAGATTCTTTGCTGAAAAGCATGAAACATGAGTAAAATATCTTTTTATATTCCTCCCTTAGTAAAACGGGAATGCAAAGTTAGTATGAAACTTTCCGTTTTTGACCATTGATCCAATTTGGATGAAATTTGGTATAGAGGTAGTTTGAAGCCTAGGGAAGGACATAGGGTACCTTTCATTCCGGGAAATTCTACTGTCCCCGTGGGATCGTCATAAACGCGGGCGAAGCCGCGGGCAACAGCTAGTATCACATAAATAAGATAAAAATATTTTTCAGTTTTAGCATTGGAACAAACGTGAGATAAGGACTTTAGATGTACAAAAGTCGGTGTCCCTAGTGACGGACACGATAGACGGAGAACCGTGGTCGTACATCCCACGCTCGCCTTCAAAATAGAATCCTTGAGTCCCCAACTACAGTTGACAATCCCGAAAAAAATAGCACATGAGTGACATTGTAGCAAAAGTTGTTCAAATTGACGAGCTAAATCGCCCCCTCAAGACTATGGCATGGATGGGTATACACCAATTATCTATACATTTAAAATGCTTTGTCCTTAATTGGCAGATCAACGCACAACCTAAAACCCTGATCGTAGAGACATAAAACTTGAAAGGTGTATTCTTTGTATGACAAAGGCACCCGATAAGAAAGGACTTTCCTAAATTATATCCCAAGGGGATGAAAAAGGGGGTCAAAGTTTGTATGGGACAACATGATTCCTTGGTCCAATTTTCAATTACTACGCGGATTAAATTATAGCCAAAATAGTAAGTGATAAATATCTTTCGATAAATAATAGCTCACTAAAATAGAATATTCGAAATAAAACGCAGTTGACCAATGGAACTTTGAACTCGCTGTTAATAATACTTATAGCAGCCGTTGGAGGCACATGGCGCCACCATCCAGCAGATAATAGCATTTTAATTGAGATGGAGCTCGACAGAATAGAAGGTCATTTCCAAGCCTATAAATTTTTATTCGTTACCATTATGGCCACTTCGCGAGCGTGGTCTGAATGGAACGGACATTAGCTGTAGGAAGTAGTTGATTACTTTTATTTGACATAAAACACTGGTTTTGTAGTTCGCCCACAATGCACCTTGGCAAATTATGAGTGGGTTTATGTAATTTACTCGGGTGTTTTCGGGGGTAGCGGTAGTGAAAACTAGACAAGTATGTTAGAAAAAGAAGTAAGTATGATATACTTAAAGTAAAGATATTTTTCATTGTCAAATCGTCAAATTGTAAAAACCTAGCAGTGATCGTGATCTGTCTGGTTTTTTATGTAAATGGTTAATTAATCAAATTTTCAACATGTTGATGTTACACATTGTAAGAAGATATTAGTAACTACTTACTAACGATGTTTAAAATCATACGATGCCTTATATCCATTCAACATGGCAATGATGCCAGTCTTCTGGGAACATTACCGCAGGGCAATGACCTGCGTGATATTTTTTATTTATAGGTAGGTTTTTATTATAGTGTAAATTATACTACCATAATTTAAATGGATAATTATATTTTCCATTTAAATTTGACCCATAGGTCAAAGTTTGACCTATGGGTCAAATTTAAAGTCAAACCAGGGGTTGGAATACCGGTAAAAATCCATTACCGGTTAGATGTAAAAGTGTAAAGTCCTATATATTAACTTTCCGATTTATATTTAATTTAAAATTAATTACAAGTAAATATTTACAACTTTATGGTTGCTAAGTAATTATAAAGCACTAGTCTAACCTGTAGTAGCTTTTTTCCCCACAAATTTCACTTCACCATGGAGACAATACAAAACTCAATAGATGAGCTGGCAAAATCGTTTAACACCAAGATGTCAGAATTTCAAGAGGACTTGCAGAAGACTGGCTCCAATCCTACAACTGTCAGTATACTAGCAGGTCAATTTTTTTCATTCAAGAAATTTGCTCTCGACGCCCTTGATGCACTCCAGCAGCAGGTCACACTACTCGGGCAACAACAAGACACATTTGAAATGCGGAGCCGGCGTAAAATGTTGCTGTTTCATGGTGTTAAGGAGAGCAAGCAGGAAAATGGAGCAGCTGTTGTGGTTAATATCATCACAGAAAACATTACAGCGGTCGACTTCACTGCCCAAGACATTGTGCGCTGTCATCGGTTGGGTAAATTGTCCGGTAACAAGCCTCGCCCAATCTTGGTCAAATTTAGCTCTCAGGCACTTAGAGATAAGGTCTGGTACTCCAAATCATCACTGAAGGGCACTGGCCTAACGCTGTCAGAGTTTTTAACTAGGGGCCGTCATACTGCATTCCTGGCGGCACGGGAGCATTTCGGAATATCCAAATGTTGGACGCGAGATGGATTTATCCATATTGTTTCCCCTGATGGTTCGAGGCACCGAATCATTACGACTGTTGAAGTCCAGCGTCTGATCAGTACGTGCGAAGCGGCGGAGGCGCCTAAATCGCCAGGTGCTGCTCCGGTTGCATCCAGGGCAGTGACGGCAACGTCCACAGCAGGCCAAGCAGCGCGATCTAAGCGTGCCGCCTCCAAAAAATGAAGGAGCTTCATAGGATGAACTGGACAGTTTTTATTTAACTAATCAGTGTTATACAGCGGCCATAGTTGTTTCTAAAACTATAACTTTCTTTTTATAAGTTGTTTGTAAGTACCTTCAAATTAAGTAACTTTTTGATATTTTTATTGTTGGGTATCCAACTCTCAGAACAATAACTAAAGCATAGAAACCGTGTTAAAATAACAACAAAATACAATATTCTACACTCTTTTTACTTATGGCATTGTTAAAGCATCAGAAAGAGATGCATATACAATGCCATTTGCGTAAATGTGCAGGTTGTCCTGGGGTACTGATGTGATCAGGGTTGTACTATATCGATGAAATATATTTATCGACTAAATGTTTCGTCCTAAGAAAGTCATAAATGTACTCTACTCTAATTGTATCGATTTGTTAAATGAGTACGATTCATAAAAAAAAACAACTAGTTGCACTCCAGGAGTGCCGGCAGAAGTGAAAACTCGCCTTTGCGGCATACTCAGGTCCGTGTCCTTCTTACGAATTTTCGATCAATTCACGTGTCCTGACGCGAGTTTTCTGTTTTACCCATCCCAAAAAGTGCACAAAGCTGCTAAAGAGGCTTTTACTTTAAAAGTTACGTCAAGATACACCTAAATAACTCCTAATCGCATGGCTTCATCTGATAAATAGGTAAAAAAAAAATCCATACATTACCCACCGCGCGTCTACTGTCTACTGCCGGTCATTAGGCCTTACCCAGTATTGGTCGAACGGCAGAATACCTAATATGATGTCAATCATATTTTCGATTATTTCGAAATTCAAACAGTGCCTACTTACCTACCTTACCTATTACCTATGAATGCGCAAAAAACCCAATGCATTCGATTTACAGTCCCCAATGTGAGGCAGTCCAACGTTGACATACTAGTTGAAGGTAAAATACTAGACTTGTAAATGATACCACCTTCTTAGGAATCACAATAGACTCTAAATTGCAATGGGGCGCTCATGTATCAAAAGGTAATATAAGGTCAGATATATTTTTCACTTGATCAATGGGCCATTCAGCATATTTCAAAACCATCTAAAGCTTTTCCCAGCTAGCTTTGAGGAACAGTCAGTAAAGGAAAAATAATCAGGTAGGTAAAGAGAAACACATAATTCGAAGTGATATTTTTTATTTTTAAAACTTTTACACTAGGGTAAAAAAGTGCCAGTGTGTTATTTGTGAAAAATTCAGTGTTGGTAATAGAAAAACAAGAGGTGAAGAAAAACAAGAGATTACTTTACCCACTTTCATTACTGTCCAGAATAAAATATGTTTTTCATAATTTTAAATATAAATAATAAAACCGTTTCCGTAAACTTTCTTATTACCATTGATTTATAATTCGGCAAATATAAATGTAGGTAAAGCATCGTGTTTCAATCGCTTCCATTTAATTTTATATTCGAAATTAATGTATCGGCACGGCAGTAAAATATTTTGAACAAATTCGACTATGTATGACATTTTATGTCCAATATGTCGCTTGAAAGTTCCTCGGATCCACACCTTTTTAATTTCCTTTTACTTCAGGGAGCTGCAATAAAATTTCAACAATAATTTTCTTCATATTAGTAAAAATCGATTCTTTTTAGGGTTCCGTACCCAAAGGATAAAAACAGGACCCTACTAATATGACTCCGATATCCATCTTCTGTCACCAGGCTGTATCTCATGACATGAACCGTGATAGTGAGACAGTTGAAATATTACAAACAAAAATTTCGGGCGTTTTTATAGCTTACGCCCACGGCTCCGCTCGCGTTAATGTCTATCCCCGATAACAGTACCTTATTCTGAGATGTAATTTATGTCTATGTTCTTTTCCGTACTCCAGAGATCGTGCAATGGTGATGATGATGATGCAAAATTTCATGATGATCGGTTCAGAAGTTACGGCATGGAAGCGTAACAAACAAACTCACTTTCACATTTATAATATTATATGTAAGGATGGTACGGAACCCTTCGTGCGCGAGTCCGACTCACACTTTGCTTGTTGTTTAATTACCATGATGGTTCAATTTGTTACATTACTATTGCATGGCTCAACCAACACTAACAAAAATATCCCTGATAGCAAGACCGTCATAAAAAATATCGATATACTCGTAGATACGTGATTTTATCACATCACTAGCAAAAAAAACTAACCTAATTTGAAATAAGGAAAAAACGATAATTTTAAGCAAAATACCTATAAAAGTTGTCATTTATACAATACGTTATATAATTGACAATATTATTGTTGTATTTTGAGGTATTTTGGGTTTTAATTATGCACTTTTAATTGAAAAACTTACCGAAGAAAATTATGTTTTACAGAATTTATTTCTGTTCGTCCTGAATGGGATTTACATCGCTCCATTGCACAAGACATTGTTTAGTATAATGGTCATTTGATAACGCACCAACCCAACACCGGTTAATACTTTTTTCCGTGAGAATTTTAGCACAATCCTATATTTAATTTGCAGACATCACAATTCCGCCGCAATGTTTTTGTCGATATATAACCCGATCAAATCGGCAAGATGCTAATGTGACAGACGTTGAACTGTAATAAGTCATTTTGAATTTAGTCGGATTTAATGGAGTCCAATGGAGTCCATTGACATTTCAAGTCGGGACAACCATGAAAATAATAGAAACTGACTGAAGTTTTTGTCTCATTCTGTCATAAGCGAAAGCTCATAAGAAAAATACCGTGTCAACTATCTGTTTTCAGTTTCTATTTTTATGCGGCTTCTATGTATATTATTCTTCTGAGATCCAACTAAACTATCTAACACAAACAATTTTATTTACATTATATGACAGAGCTGTCAATTGTCAATTAAGTTAAATGTCACTGTCGCTTTTTACTTTTTAATAATGTTGGACGCAAAAGAATATGACATTGGCAGCCACTACTATAGAGATGATTTTTCTTTTTAATTTTTTTTTTGTTTTTTGGCCGTTTGTCTGCTCCATAGAGATAAGATAATGTCTGCTTGTATTTATTTAAATGAAATGTCTCCTGTATTCTCTTTCAGGCTACTAACGGGTGGACTGTGATTTGTTACTTGCTTTTTAGATTCTTAATTTATATTATATTATCTATTTATATTTATTTTGTACACAACACGAAATGCCCGGCGCAAATGATAATACGTTCCATTCGCTATCTTCTTCCTCAAGTTATCACAGCTTACCTGATTCACTTGATGATATCCTTTCTTCTGAATTTTCAAATTTTCCAAAGAATTTCAATGTGGTTCATATAAATGCCCAAAGTATTCCTAAACACTTCGCTGATATGCTAGCGACATTTGACATCAAAAATATTCATGCTATATTAATTTCTGAGTCATGGCTCAAGCCATGCCTTCCTTCTACGTCTTACTCATTACCGGGTTTTCAGCTTATTCGTCACGATCGCACTGATGTTGTTGGTGGTGGTGTAGCTATATATTTAAGATCATACATTGCGTACAAATTGATTTGTACTTCGAGAAATTGTAATCCAACGAAGGAATCGGAGTATCTTTTCATAGAAGTGAGCCTTCATCATACTAAATTACTTTTGGGAGTTTTTTACAATCCACACTCCGATATTGATTATTACACTGACTTAGAAAACCTATTAGAAATTAACATGCTTTCATATAACCATACAATAATTCTTGGCGATTTCAATACTTGCCTCATAAAAGATGATTATCGAGCCAACAAGTTAAAATCATTGGCTGATAGTTGTAATTTACAGATACTGCTTGAGCGCCCGCTGCGTCCGACTCATTTCTTTCCAGGGTGTACTCCAACACTTTTGGACTTAATTCTAGTTTCCTCTACTGAACACGTTGCTAAATATGGACAGCACCCTGCAGAAGCTTTCTCTTATCACGACCTTCTTTTCCTCTCGTACAAAGTCCGTCCTCCTAAGTATAAATCCAATATCCTTATGCAGCGTAATTTTGGTGCTATTAATGTAGACGATTTCCGTAGAGATGCCATGAACAGTGACTGGGAATCTATTGGCGCGACTGAATCGGTAAACACACAGGTCGAAATCTTTAACAAAATTGTTGTGGGTCTATTTGACCGCCATGCACCTCTCCGTCCTGTACGTGTAAGACATCTTCCTGCGCCTTGGCTGACCGATGAAATAAGAATAGTTCAAGGATTAAAAAATAAAGCCAAACCCAAATTTAAATCTGATCCAGATAGATATCGTGACCAATATGTTAAGGCTAGGAATCGCTGCAATAAGATGTGTAGGGAGGCACAACGTCGCCACATCTCTCAGTCTGTTCAAAATGGTGATCCAGCCAAAGTCTGGAAATTTCTTAGATCATTAGGTGTTGGTAAGTCAAAGGACAGTTATCCTTCTGATGTTGACGTTGACGGCTTAAATAGCCACTTCTCATCTTCTCATGCAGTAGATGCAAATACTAAAACCAATACCATTACTACACTTCTTAATCAATCAACACCAGTCTGTAATCCCTTTTCTTTTTGTCCTATTGCTGAATGTGATGTTGAGAAAATTGTACGGTCCATCTCTTCAAACGCAGTTGGCAGTGAAAGCATTAGTCGTAATATGATCATTCCTATCCTAGATATCCTTCTTCCAATCCTAACTTTTATCATCAATAAATCCTTATCCACAGGAGTTTTTCCAGATGCCTGGAAGAATGGGCATATCACTCCTCTTCCAAAAAAGACTAATCCTAAATTATTCTCCGACTTCCGCCCAATCTCCATTCTTCCTTTCCTTTCCAAAGTACTAGAACGAGCAGCACAAATGCAAATTAGTCATTTCCTTACAGTAAATAACCTGCTTGATCCCCTTCAGTCCGGTTTCCGCCCTGGTCATAGTACGACTTCTGCTCTAATGAAAGTCACAGAGGATATCCGTTGGGGAATGGACAATAAAAAGTCAACCGTTTTGGCTCTCTTAGACTTTAGTAACGCTTTTAATACTGTGGACTTCGACATATTGTTAGCCGTGTTGCATTCTCTCAACATATCTCCATCAGCAATTGGTTGGTTTCGATCTTACCTGTATGGGCGTCGTCAGCGAGTTCGCATCGAGGATAAGTATTCTTCTTGGTGCAATTTAACTTGCGGCGTACCTCAGGGTGGCGTATTATCTCCGCTTTTATTTTCATTATTTATAAATTCTATAACCTCACAACTTCAGTCTTCCTACCATCTGTATGCCGACGATTTGCAAATTTATTCACAGGCCACAATAGATAATTTTAAAATGGCTATTGATACAATTAATGAGGACTTGGAACGGATATCTGTCTGGAGCAAATCGTATGGCCTCCAAGTGAACCCCAAAAAATCTCAAGCAATTATTATTGGCAATCCCCGCCTTACTATTAAAATTGATCAGTCAGCTATGCCACAGTTAGTTTTTAATGGCGTTATTATAGGGTTTAGCGACCGTGTGAAGAATTTGGGGCTTGTGATGGACAGCAAACTAATTTGGACTCCACAAATAGCTGAAGTCAGTAGGAAGCTGTTCTTTACTTTCAACTCATTAAAAAGACTTGGGAAATTTCTGCCCAAAAGCACCAAAATTATGCTTGCACATTCTCTCCTTTTCCCTATCCTTGATTACGCAGATACATGTTATCTTAATATCTCCGAACAGCAGCTTAACAAACTTGAACGCCTTCAAAATATGTGCATTAGGTTTATATACGGTCTGCGTAAATATGACCACGTTTCTCAGTTTCGTTCAGAACTCAAGTGGCTACCTATCCGACGTCGCCGTGACTGGCATACCCTTTCTCTGTTATACACAATCCTTTTTAATCCATCATCCCCAAGATATCTAAGGGATCGCTTTGTTTTCTTCAGCGAGGCAGCGCAGGGTCAACATAATTTACGTAGTGCAGAAAATCTTAGATTAAAAATACCAGCTCACTCTACTGAATTTTACTCCCAATCCTTTACAGTTAAGGCCGTATGTCTTTGGAACTCACTACCACTGCCAATCCGGTGTGCTCAAACGCTAGCCAGCTTTAAATCTCAAGTGAAGACACATTTCTTATCTTCATAGATGATCGGGTTTTTCAATTTTCGTGTTTACAAGATATATGTATGTATATTTATTTATATATTTTAAATTTATTTATGTATTTTATATTTATTTATGTATTTTATATTTATTTATGTTGTTATCATGTTTATAACTTCAATCTGTAATTTATCTTAAAATATTTCTCGTTTATTTTTCTTTTAATCTCACTGTCTTTACTTTTGCACCTAACCTATTTTTGTTTTCATATCTCCTGCTCATTTTGGTTGCCTGGAAGAGATTGCAGAAGCGATAAGGCCGCCTATTGTGCAAAAATTGTCAATTTTATTACTATTATTTGTATTGTTTTTGGTACAATAAAGAGTTTACTACTACTACTACTACCGGTACCTCTATGAAACGACAGTACCGGTAATTGGTTTGGTACCGGTACATTTGGTAACGGTAAAAATCAAGTACCGGTACCTCTATAATACAACGGTACCGGTAATTGGATTGGTACCGGTACCTCAATAAAACGTCGGTACCGGTAATTGAAAGAAGTACCTGTACCAAATACCGGTAAACAGTACCGGTACTTAGTACCGGTACTCGTATTGGGAATTATCATCTCGGTAATGTGTGTCGTTGCCGTGTTGTGCATGTGCGGCGTGAGGCGGGGGCCCACAATAGGGCGGCACTTTTACAGTCGAGCGAGTCCCATGCGGTAGACGGCAACAATGCGTAGGTACCGGTAAAATTAACGCAATTTTAATACCGTTAAAATTTGACAGAATAGAGGTACCGGTACTTACCGGTACTTATAATGTGAATTTGGTACCGGTAACAAGTAGCGGTAAAATTACCGTTAACTGTTAACAATATTATTACCGTTAAATACTAGATTACCGGTACCTCATATTACCGTTAAAATTTTAACAGAATAGTAATACCGGTACTTACCGGTACTTATAATGGGAATTTGGTACCGGTAACAAGCCCTGGGTCAAACAAATGCTTTAGTAGCAAATTTTAAGCAATCGACACGCTAGTTTTTGTTTTAGCTTTTTCATACTAATAATTCTCTTCTTTTATCAAAATCGATAAATCAGCTACTTTGATTGTCGACGTCTGTAAATAAGTATTTATAGTAAGAAATCGTAACAAGTTGTACGCAAAGTAAGTGTTATTTGTACACAGGGTGATTTTTCAGTCTGATTTTCTAAATATTAATGTCAAATATCTCGAAAACTAGCGTGACGATTTTTAAATTTCTAAAGCATTTTTACCTTATACACGGTTAAATTTTTATCGTTCTGGACCCTTAAAGGAGTGATTCAGCCCGTCGATATGAACAACATTTTCTATGGGACCAATGCTGGGAAAGCAAAAAAAATGGGCAGTTCCATACAAAAATTTAGGCCGCTCGGTCAATTTGTATGGGGACGACAAAAAAGTTTTTGACTTCCCAGCATTGGTCCCATAGGAAAAAAATTCATATCGATGGGCTGAATCATCTCTTTAAGGGACCAGAACGATCAAAATTTCACCGTGTATATTCTGTAAAATGATAATGTAAACGCCGATATTTAAAAAAATAGATTAAAAACTGAGAGGACTGGTACTATGTACCATATAAGCATATAAGTAATGATTACCTATTTAATTTTTCATCAGTCATGCAGTTTTATTGACTTCACTAGACCGTAGATTTTCTCAAAGGAATAAAAAAAAACTGGGCAAAGTAAAATTTAAGTTTCCTACAATTTTCATTATCGTATTTTCGCAACAACGCACTTATGAAGATAGTTATAGATTCACACACATACATATCGAATATAGGACTTTTACGAGTTTTTTTAAAGTTTCGTATGTAAATAAATCATACAAAGCAGTTGAACCCTGAAGTGAACTGACTCCGAACCACTGAACTAATGGTGAACAATTACTTCATATTTTATGTGTCTTCACGGACAAAGGCCGCCAGTCGGTGGCACGGTAAAATCGGAAATGCATAAAATGACAGCGCCAAATTGAGTCATTAACATAACGCTGATCAGAACATGTTAAGAGACCGTTCTCTAGCACATATTTTAAAGAACTCTCTATATATTTTAACTTCCGTCACAGATTTATTTTTCGTTGGTTAGTGGCCAACACTGGTGTCCGATTTTTCAAGCTACCTAATAGCGTGATTTCATGGATGACAGCCGGATACAACGGCTTAACGTCCCTTCCGAAGCACAAAGGAGCTCGAGATATTTTTATTTGCGGTAACTCATCCCAGTGGGAACCACGCCGGGAGCTGCTTAACATACGTAAACGCTAAGAATGCTTACAACCACTGGACCATCGGGCTCCTTATAGACAAAAGCTACAATCTATTTATACTAAGCTAAAGCAACATTTTATGTTCAAAATAGGTTTATCCTTTTGTATAAATGTAGAGCTCTTTATTAAGCCGTGTGGTTTCCAGCAGAGTAGAATAGGACCACTCCAAGTCTTCCCTTGGATGGCGTAAAATGTGACTTAGGAAATACAAGCTACAGTTGACAAACAAAGCTTATAAACATCAACGAAACCTCTCCAACCCGTCTGGCCAGCGAGAAGAGTGTAGGCCAAAGCCTCTGTCTGCTCTGGATAAGTATGGCTCCGATAGTATAGATAGGGTCATGCTAATGCAGTGGAGACTAAAAAGATGCTGATGATGATGATGAGAGCTCTTTATTACACAAAATAAACTACAAATGGATCAATTAAATGGTTCAAACCTTAAACTATTGACCAGCAGTGAACAATCACTTATTTATCAGATTTCAGAACCAAAGGCTGAACCGCCAGCAGTCCGTGACAGTTAATATCGGAAATGTATAAAATGACAGCGGCATGTGAATCCCGCCATTACCACAGCGCTACGTTTTATTTTCCAATAAATTCACTTCAAATGATATCTTTCTCGACATACCACTTGAAAACCGCAGCAAATACCTATCGGAAGGTTTATTCATTAATCATTATATGAAGATGAATATAAATATTCAAAAAGGACAGCGGCGTATGAAGCATGTCACTAACATGACGCTACTAGACGGTTATGAGTATATTATGTGTCTAATATAATTTATATTAATAAAAAAATTAATACATTCTATACTAAACAGAATACCTAATTGTACCTGGCTCGAAAGTACCCATTAAGCTAGAAGCGTTTATCTTTGAATGATTATGGATAATCTTTGAACCAAGTACTATCCGGAGCAGTGGTCATAGCCTCTGCCTCTCAAATGTCGTCCTATTATTTCCCCAATGAGGTTCATGACTTCTGGACACCATGGCCCTGTAGTTTCTGCAGCGATTGGTTGAAATTCATATTGGGTATATTTTATTATTAATGAATTCACTTCATATTTTATCTTCCTCTACAGACAAAAGCTGCTGAACAGACAGCAGGCCGCGACAGTTTAATATCGGAAGTGAATAAAATGACAGCAGTATATAACGTCAATTTTAATTTAACGCAAATTTTTAAATATTGGATTAAATAACATTTTAGAGATATCTTGACTTGACAATTTAGAAAAACAAACGCAATAAAACATCCTGTGTAGAAAATACATTGTCTTGGTAAGTCTAATTTGAGGGTCCTAATGCGAACTTACCGAAACACAACATTATTATAAAATTGTGTAAGTTTTCTTAATTTTTAGTAAGATATTGTAACATTCAATAAACATAAATAAACGAATCTTATATTTTGTGATACATGCTTTATATCATCTCAACATGAAATAAACTTTTAAGGTACTTTATATTTTTCCTTGGCGAAAAAGTTTTTACTATTACTATTAAGGATACTTTTTTTATTACATGTGGAAAATGCGTTATGCATACTGATCTGCTACGGGGGTACATAACAGTTATGCGGGACTCGCACCCGCTAAAAACCACATGATTGCTCTCTTCACGCCATATTACCGGAATGGTGGGTACGGATGAGCTACCACCACTCTTCCACCATCAATATGGATACTTACTATTAGCGTCGACCATCAAAACAGATGATAAAAAATATTTTGTAAAAAAAACTAGTGTATCGATTTTATAAAATTTGCTACTAAAGCATTTATTGACCTATGGGTGCCAGCTAGCCATCACAATATTTGCGCTTAATTGACCGAGCGAGCGAAGCGAGCGAAGCGTCTCAGTTTCCACTGGCCCAAAATTCTTTTGTCCGTCTGTCTGTCTGTCTGTTCTCGCCTACAGGTCGCATTTCTCAACCAATTCTCATGAAATTTTGTGAGCAGGTTTGGTAATTATATAAAATTTTTTAGTCGTGCCAGATTTTCGAAATTTAAAAAAATTGTGGATATATGTGGGTCCGAAACTTAAAAAAACTCATAGCACAGCTATTTGGAAAAAAAATCATAAATGTCATTAGACTTTTTTGTTATTCTCATTTAAACGCAACTTTTTTGTCCGAACAACTTTTTTATACGATAAACTTGAACGTGTTTATAGTCGGCAATTTGCCCAAAAGTTGTCTGAAATCGATTTTCTGTATATTTATGAAAGAAGTTGAAGTACGTAAAGTAGGTAGAAAGGAACAAAAATCAAAATATGAAAAATATTTTTTGGCTTAAAGCATGATACTGCGTATTACTTTTATAATTGAAAACACTGAATAAACTTAGAATCCTGAAATAAAAAATAAATAAAAAAGATTCACATGCTATCCTGTGACTTGAACTCAGGGCTTATAGATGCTGGCCACTTCTTAACGTAAAGTTCGCATGTTTATCTGCCATAATAGTTGAAAATTAGCGTCCTTGAAGAGGATCACTCCAACTTAGTTAATGTGTACAAAAGCATACTAAACATGGTGCTCAAGGGCCATGTTTCCATACAAGAGTAGTCTCCTGATTCCTCGCCGGATAGTACCAATAGAGTAATGATTTATTACTAATAAAATCCTTATGTTAAAATTTTTTATAATTATTTAAAGAGATATGAACCTTCAAAAACATGAAAAATTGGTACGAATTTCCGTTGTGTTCAAACATTAAGAAAACAAATTTGGGCAATTATATAAGAAAAAGAAACGCAGAAACACAGCCATAGGTTATTTTAAATTTTTAATGTAAAAAGAAATTAAATCAGTTAAGTTTTGGAAAAGAAATCAGAGGACGACGGAGCGTTAATTTTGTGTACTTTTTATAGGTATTTTCCAGCCGAGCTGTAGTTATCTCTATCGCACTCTGCGGGGTTTGTTTGGGCACGCGGCGCGACAGCAATAGATATTATAAATATCTATTTTTCAATTCTCTCAAGCTTAGTGTTTCCTCTTAAAAAAATGGTCTGGTCGGGTCTTCTGGTAAGGGAATGTAGTTCCGTTTCCTCTGGTACCTAATTAAGAGCAGCGGGGATTGGGAAATAGTAACTGAAGGAAATCATCCTTTAGTCAATTAGCATATCAGTAACAGATATATTTTAGAGCACTGATGGGCAAATGTGGATGTTGATTGTAAGGGCTCGCGAGGTCTACTGTTCTCGCAGAACCACTAGTTTAAATGGGCCTTATAAAGAACGCTATAAATATGACGCTACCAGACGATGACTGCGACTACAATTCATTCATAAACTAATCTAAACATATCTTTTTTCTAGTATAGAAATAAAGATATGGTATATATTGTTGTGGTAGAGTCACGCTACCGGCAATATTCATTTTTGCTAGTAGCATGCATGGGCCGGCTCGTCCGGGGAACTACTACACTCTCACAGAAAATCGACGTTTGAGTATAAGCTTTACCGCTTTTATACTTCGTTCGGTGAGTGAGAGAGCTGGAGGCCCATGCTTCTCCCCCTTCCATTTTTCTCTACTCCCAATGGCCTCCCCCCAACTCCTTGAAAGGCCGGCAATGCTCCTATCACACTCTGGTGTTGCAGTTGTCCATGGGTAGTGTTGATCGCTTACCATTAGGTGACTCGCTTGCTCGTTTGCCGCCCTATGACATAAAAAAAGCTAAATTTATAAAGAGGAAAGATCTGATGTTCTTACAGTACAGCTAGTTAGATTAAAAAAATCTATATTCTATATTCTTCACCTATAGGTAGTAAATAGAACTGTAAGCGGGTAACATAGGCTATAACTTACACTGACGAAGTCAACACAAACAACAAGTTTTCAATAAATTTATTTCAAAATATATTTTGCTCCACCAACAAAGCCGGTACCAGGCCTTGGTAGATTATCTGGAGTGCATACAATGACATAGCAACGTTAAGCAGGCCATTAACATTACTCTCCAGATTAAGATAAAGGGTTACGATAAGCACAATTTTTGGGTTGAATACTTCTTTAGACGCTCGAAGTAATTTTTGGTAGCGGTAAAATAACTTGTCACCATGCAACTTCCAATAGTTTCTTTTGGTAGTAATTCTATGATTTGAAATACGAACAAGGTATGCACGATAATTATGCGCAGAACTGATATATAGGTACAAAAAAATTATGACTTTTAATGCAAAGTAACGATATTTACACCATAACTGTTCCAGCTTTTCGTAGGAGTCAAATATGTTTCTTTCGAGAGTAAATGATACAGTCAAAATTAATAATTTTAATTATTTGAATAATAGTAGACTTTTATGCCTTTCATTTGAACGTAAATGATACAGTCAAAATTAATAATTTTAATTATTTGAATAATAGTAGACTTTTATGCCTTTCATTTGAACGTCCAGCAATGTGTAAAATGGCAATAAAACCATTTGTACATTCGCCAGTTAAAACTTCGTTGCATATATCTAAAACTAACGTTTCTGTATGATCGCGTTCATCACCCTTCCATTTCATTTATTTTTAATTTGGAAGGTATACGATATGCAAGACAAGCCTCAGCCGCGTTTTTAAGAGTCTAGAATATTATGTAAAAAAGTATATCACCATAAAAATTCAGATGTAAATGAAAATTGCAAATGATTCTGATGTGTTACGTAAAGTTTATAATAACTAAAAATTAATTCCTCAATCAAAAAAAAAAAATAAACTGTTGTTGCGTTAACTCTGATAATAAACATAAACATTGTGACTATGTAAATCTGCTTTTGGACGTAATAGAAAAACCTTTCCTTATTATTACTAATTAATAATATTATATACGCGAAAGCGAGTTTGTTTGATTGTTAGCTTTCATGCCGTAACTGCTGTACCGATACTCATGAAATTTTGCATACAAGTTCTCTGTAGTACGGAAAAGAACAAAGGCTATCATACATCCCGGAAAAAGTACTGTTCCCGCGGGAACGACGTTGATGCGATCGAAGCTGCGGGCGAAAGCTAGTATATAGTATAAATAAATAAAAAAATGCAGTTATTTAGGCTGGGAAATTGTCAGGGTGAGAAAAAAAACATGAATGCCTTCCAACTGGGAGCAAATGGTTATTTCCCTTCCATTAATATGTCCAGCAAAGTGTGAAATGGCAATAAAACCATGTGTGAATTACACATAAACTGGCGGCATGTTTATTTTGTCGCAGAGAAATTAAAAAATTTAAATTTTCGATATTTGCATGACTGTATTTATCGCTCTCCCTCATAATATATTATTCGCAGAATATTAAAAACTGCCCAAGAAGTGTAAATTTTTATTAGAATTCATCTACATGTAGATATAGGTATGATGAATGTGAGTTTCCTTATTCAAACATAAGTTTTAAATATATAAATAAATATAAATATATACGGACAAATCACACAGATTGAGCTAGCCGCAAAGTAAGTTCGAGACTTGTGTTATGGGATACTAACCCAACGATACTATATTTTATAACAAATACATATATAGATAAACAACTAAGACCCAGGTCAATCTGAAAAAGATCATTTTCGATCTTGACCTGACCGGGGATCGAACCCGGGCACCCTCGTGTCGCAGGCTGGCGTGTTAACCACTGCGCCACGGAACTGTCAAATTAAATGCATATACATACGTGGATGACTAGCAAAGGCTATAATTTAGCAGTCGTTATTTTAATTTGATTAAAAGAAAATTTTAGTGCGTATAAAAAAAAGCAAACTAACTGTGACAACTGAGAGCAAACGGCTGTTTGCCTTTCATTAATACGTTCAGAAAAGTGTGAAACGGAATAAAACCATTTGTAAATTGCTGCTGGTTTACCGTCGTCGCAGATAAATGTCAAAAATTATCGATGCGATGAACCGTGCTCGTATTTCTCCATGTTCCGTTTATTTTTATCCGACGATCCAAAAAAGGAGTGTCCTGTTATTAACTGACTTCAAAAAAAAGGAGGAGGTTCTCAATTCGACGGAGTCATCTGTAGGTATATGTGAGAGATTCTTTGTTTAACTGTAACTTCTAATTCTAGGTGCTTAAGCAGATCTGGATAAGTGACATAGGCTATAACTTTTTAATAGGGCAAAAGTATTTTATTTGTTTTTCTTAAAAAGTAAATCTTGTTTTTAAGCCCATTTTTCACAATTGTATACAAAAGGAGGGTTACCCCTACATAAGTTTGACCGCTATGTGGGGATGTATGTGTGTGTCTGTGGCACTATAGCTCTTTCTCGGATGAACCGATTTGGACGCATTCTTTTTATTTAAAAGCAATATTTTCTAGCTGTGGTTCTTGATATATTGTATCCAAATCCGGCCGTTTATAAGTTTTCGTGTTGGGATATTTTTATTTTAATGTGACTTGTAGATAGTATGTTTATCCGTTATACATACTTCTCAATAATTAGCGCTAATAGTCACATGTGTTTTTAAGGGCCTGCACTAAAAAAATTCATTGTGTGTGTCAAAAAAATAAAATAATACCTTGCCAACTGGGACCCTTTTTTTCGGTGGTAGAGCCTACTTACTCTTAGCTACAGCATCATCTTTAGCTCATAAATCGGGCTGGCTCGAACCGGCTAGCAACCACCCTCTCACAGAATACCGGCGTCAAATAGCAGCATGTAAATGCTGCTGTGTTTCGCCTCCATATTGTGCAAGATTATGGAGCGTGTATTGAACAATCGTCTCCTGGCATACCTGGAAACCAACGAGCTCCTTAGTGACAACCAATATGGTTTTCGCAAGGGTCGCTCAACCGGTGACCTGCTGGTATATGCCACTCACTTATGGAGCGAAGCCTTGGAGGGTCACGGTGAGGCAATTGCCGTCTCACTAGATATATCCAAGGCTTTTGACCGGGTCTGGCTCGAAGCTATCCTCAGTAAGCTTCCAGCGTATGGTTTACCTAAGGACCTTTGCAACTGGATATCCGATTTCCTGAGGGAACAGTCCATTCGAGTGGTTATGGATGGCTGCTCTTCCGACCTAATGGCTATTAATGCCGGGGTACCTCAGGGATCTGTTCTCTCTGCAACCTTGTTTCTGCTGCACATTAATGACCTCCTTATGTCTGGCATTATTGGTTATGCTGATGACAGCACCGTTGTAGAGAGTTATACGTCCAGTGCCAGTGCAAGTCCACAAGAAGTCCAGTCTCTAAGAGAGTCTATGATTGAACGGGTTAACTCGAAATTACAGAGGGTGTCCGATTGGGGAGACGCCAATCTTGTTAAGTTTAACCCGTCCAAAACACAGGCGTGTCTATTTTCTGCAAAAAATAGTGCTTTCCCACTTGCACCCATTTTCCAGGGTGTTTCCTTACCGTTAGTTGACCACCTTGGGCTTTTAGGCATGACAGTCACGTCAAAACTAAGCTTCGGCCAACAGATTGAGTCAATGGCACTAACTGCTTCCAAGAAGTTGGGTATCATCTCAAAGGTTCGGCGGTACTTCAGCTCTGAACGGCTGCTCAATCTCTATACAGCCCAGGTTCGCTCTTGCATGGAGTACTGCAGTCACCTTTGGGATGGCTCAGCGAAATACCAGCTTGAAGCATTGGACTCTGTTGACCGAAGAGCCCGCAGGCTCATAAACAACGACGTGGTCTCAAATAGGAAATTGCAATCCCTGGAGCATCGCCGTAAAGTCGCTTGTCTATCGGTATTTTATAGGATCCATTTTGGAGAGTGCTCTTTGAGCTAGTTGAACCCTCACCATTCCTCCATCGGACTACAAGGCGCAGACAGAAATTTCACCCTTTTATCGTTGGAATACCAAAGAGTCGAACTAAACGCTTTGACAGTTCCTTTTTGGTTCGAGTAGCTAAGGTGTGGAATGAACTGCCTGCGTCTATATTCCCAAACAAGTACAGTCCCGGGACATTCAAAAGTAGAATAAATGGGTATCTCTTGGATAGGCATGTAACATCCTCGTCTTCATCGTCACTTACCATCAGGTGAGATGGGAGACAAATGCCTAATTCAATATTTAGTAAAAAAAAAAAAAAAAAAACCCTTCTGTTTAATATGTCCAGCAAATTGTGAAGGGTAGTTCACACCGCCAGCGAGCGAGCGAGGTAAGCGAGGCGAGAGAAGCCAGCAAACATCGTTTCATCTCTTTTCATACTTATGCTCACACAGCGAACTATATGAGCGATGAGACCGAATATCCTATATTACCGTGCCTATAGGTAGCTCGCCTCGCTCGAATCAAATCAAATCATATTTATTTGCTGTAAAAGTGGTTACATAAGGTGTTTGTTACAGTTTAAGATCACACTTTTAACCTATCTAGGCATGCAAATATTAACAAATCATAAAGTTAATTACATATTTAAAACTAATAATATTCATCCCTATTTTCAATTCATTACTATTATTATGTCATATTAATTTAAATTTATTAGTCATTTTTAAATATATGTGTCATAACAACTTATGCCTCTAAATATTCTTGTATGGAGTAATAGTACATTACTGCAGAGGCCGGGAAGTAAGGGATTCCCGGACGAGTAGAGTTTTCAAGGCCGAGCGTCAGCGAGGCCTTGGCAATAAATACGAGTCCGGCAATCCGTTTCCCGGCAAAGGCATGTATTGTGCTTTTCTCAATAAATGCGAGAAAATAATGAAAGACGTACTACTGGGAATAAATGAGTATAATATAAAAAACGATAATAGTATGTACATTTTTATTTTCATATTTGTTTTACGGCATTTGATGTTCTACGCCTTTTCCTTCATATTTTTCAACGTTTTATCAAAGAAATGATGGTATAATTCATTTTGTAGATTTGACGGAGCTCCTGGCGACAATTCCCACGAATCCTCTGGTTTGATCATAGACGACGCAGTAACGCGAGCGACCACCAGCCCGCTATGTAAATCTCTAAATCCGCACCATGACACTTTAGTTAGTCCACACATTGTTCATAAACATTTATAACACCAAACTACACCAATTTTACATTATAAAGTCCACTAGAAGCAATCTGCAAAACAATCCAAAACAACAACCTCGCTTGCAGTACGCCGAAAATAAATAATAGTACAATCCCGCGTTATTTTCTTTTTTAATTTCAATTGTCATTTCGTGCTAAGGAAACATAGCCCATACAGTCCAGGCATATTTTACCTGAAAAATGTAATACCGTAAAAATCTGCTATCCCGCGTTTTTTCTTTTTATTATTGGCATATTTTTGTGTGATTTTACCAACATTTTAATTAAATTATTTTCATATTCATATAACTACTTATATGCTCGATGAGTGCATTTTTTTATAATGTGGTAGCCATTGGCTGTATGACAAGTTACATTGTACAAGTTACATAGATTAATTAAAAAGTTTTGAGCAGCGGCCAGGAATGAATTTTCATACTTACTTTCCTGGCCTAGGCCGGTAAAGTATTGCACTAGCCAAGAATTACAAACTTCGTGGCTTCGTTTTACTACAATAATGCCTACATTTCCGAGCATGTTTGAGAAAAAACATTAATTATCTATTAGGAGACCACGCAACTTGTTTTTAAAAGCTGGCAACGGTAATTCTTTTAATTCTTCCGGCAGCTTGTTATAAATACGAACTGCCATCGGATAGCTGCTTTGGTCATTCAAAGTTGTAGATATATTTGGCAATAATAGCTTATTAGGGAATCTGTCACGATAATGAGTAATAACATCACAATTTCGTTGAAATAATTCTGCGTGCAATTTTACAAAGTGACAGATTCATTAAGGTATATTTTTTTTTTTTTTTTTATGTATATCCGACGGCAAACGAGCAGACGAGCCACCTGATGGAAAGTGGTCACCGTCGCCCATGGACATCTGCAACACCAGAGGAGCTGCTGATGCGTTGCCGACTCTTAAGATACCTGTAAACACGCCTTTTGAAGGACCTCAAGTCATAGCACACAGGGAAAACCTCGGGAGGGAGTCCATTCCACAATCTTGCTGTACGAGGAAAAAAACCACGTGACGCTCTGACATTTTTGGAGACCCAAGTGTCAAGGATGTGGGGATGGACTTTACTCCTGTGGCGAGCGGTGCGGTGGTAGAAAGGTGACGGTGGCACCAATTCAAAAAGTTCTTCAGAACACTCCCCATAGTATAGACGGTAAAATACACACAGAGAGCCAACGTCTCTCCGTAGACCGAGGGTGTCTAAATCGTCTGTGAGTGTGGGATCGTCGATAATACGAATTGCCCGGCGTTGGATGGAATCAAGAGGAAGGAGTTGGTATTGAGGTGCACCAGACCAGATATGAGAGCAGTACTCCATGTGGGGCCGGACTTGAGCTTTATATAATAAAAGTCTATGACCCGGAGTGAAGTACTGCCTCGCTCTATTGAGCACCCCAAGTTTTTTAGAAGCCATTTTGGCTTTACCTTCCAGATGACTCCGGAATTGGACCTCCTTCGTAATATCGACGCCAAGGATCCCAATACTCTTAGAAATGGTAAGAGAGGTGTCCCGAAACTTCGGTGCTATGTTAAATGGGGTCTTCTTAGCGGAAAACACGCAGACTTGTGTCTTAGTAGGGTTGAATTGAACTAGGTTTAGTTTACCCCATTCAGAGACCTGCTCCAGAGAGGTCTCAATGTCAGACACAAGTCTGTTTCTGTTCTCCTCCACCTGTGTTTGAGGGATATTTGCACGACCTGCATAATATGCATCACCCGTACTGTCGTCTGCATAGCAATGGATGCTACTAGTGTTAAGCATGTCGTTGATGTGCAGAAGAAACAGCGTAGGTGATAAAACAGATCCTTGGGGGACGCCAGCATTGATGGGCATGATATCGGAGCATAATCCGTCTACAACGACCTGAATGCTTCGCCCAGATAAGAAACTAGCGACCCACAAGCATAGTCCCTCAGGAAGCCCGAAAGATGGTAATTTCGCGAGAAGAGCCTTATGCCAGACCCGGTCAAAAGCCTTTGTGACATCTAGACTAAATGCCAGTGCTTCTCCCTTGCTCTCGATGGCGGCTGCCCATCGGTGCGTTAAGTACACAAGAAGATCACCAGCACTACGCCCGTGGCGGAACCCGTATTGACGGTCACTAATTAGCTGATGATCTTCAAGGTAACCAAGGAGCTGGATGTTTATCACACGCTCCATCACCTTAGAGAGCAGGGAGGTTATCGCAATAGGCCGATAGTTAGACTGCGCAATAGGCCGATAGGGTCTGTGCGGTCACCTTTTTTAGGAATAGGGTGAACGTAGGCTACTTTCCACGAAGACGGGACTTTTCTTGAGGTGTAAGACAGCGAGAATAGGCGTGCTAACACCGGAGCCAACTCAGGGGCGCATGTTTTGAGCACAATTGCTGGAATGCCATCAGGCCCGCTGGACTTCCTGACGTCGAGGGAAAACAGAGCACGTCGCACTGCACTTTGAGTGAACCGAATTTCCCGCATTGAGTGCTCGCATCGCGATAAAAAGGGCGGCGATGCTCCTCCGTCGTCAAGGGTAGAATTCGACGCGAGAGAGTAGCCAAGAGATCGGCCTTCTCTTTTGCGGAGTGAGCCAGCGAGTGCTGACGATTGTGCAGAGATGGAAGTGAAGGGCGACAGAAATTCCCCTGCGCTGCCTTAGCAAGAGACCAGAATGCTCTACTCCCGGAGGGATAGCCAACCAGTCTCCTACCAATGCGCGCAGTGTGCGCAAACTTTGCTGCAGTGATCTGCTTCTTGTAGGCTCTTGAAGCTGCGTTGAACCGCTTCTTCAAATCAGAAGTATTACGATCCTTGACATTTCGCGCAGCAACCCAGGCTTCGTAGGCTTCGCGCTTGAGGTGGGCGGCATGCAAAGACGAGCAACGAAACCAAGGTTGAGACCGCCCTCCGATACGAACCGCCGAGCTGGGAATGTAGCACTCCATGCCCAGCAGTATCGCTTCGGCGACAGCTTTCGCACAAATGTCAGGATTTTCTGATGAGAAGCACAACCGTCTCCAATGGTAGGATGCATAAAACTCTCGCAATCCATCCCAATCTGCTGACCTATAATGCCACACACGACGCATACCAGGTGGTCTGGATTGCGTGGTCTGACCGGATGGAACCGAATCCGGTATATGGATGGCAGTGTCAATAGTTTAAGTTTTATAAAGTGTGATTTACAGCTAGTTCTCTGAGGTATCATACTTAAAGTCATTATACAATTTTTATGGGCTCGCCTCGCTAGCTAGCTCACTCACGGTGTGAACCACATCGCTTAGCTCATAGTTTCGTTCGCCTCGCTCGCTCGCTGGCGGCGGTGTGAACTGCCCTTAAAACGATGTTAAACCACTTGTAAATTGCAATTTAACTGGCCGCAGGTCATCGGATATAAAACTCAAAATTTAACGAGATGCATGGTCGTATTTATTGCTCTTCTATTCGGTTTACTTTTTATTGAAGCGTTTATTCGATTGCTTAACTAACAGATGCGTCTTTACTAGTCCTATTTAAAAATGAAATAAACATTTTGGCATTAAAGCGATGAGCTCGATGGCCCATATAGCTACCATTTTAGCGCATGTTAAGCAACCCCGGGTGTGGTCCCCACTGGGATGGATGTCCACAGGTTGCATACAGTTTTCGCAAACTCCTCCGTGTTTCAGAAGGCACGTTAAGCAGTTGGTCCCAGCTACCAGTATTGATGGCAGTCGTTGAGCTATGTCAGATGCCTTTAGGCAGCTTTAAAAATCCGACATTAGTATTAGTTCCTTACACACAGGAAAACAAGCAAAAATCAACAAAGCATATACTAATTTAGCTCAAACAAAGAAAAAAAAATTGCTCAATGCAGTAATCAAGAGGAACATCATCAGTATCAAGTAAAAAATAAGAAAACGTTTTGCCAACGAAAAAAATGGCTATTTGCCTTTCATTTTTACGTCCAGCAAAGTGTGAAACGGCAATAAAACCACGTGTAAATTGCACTTTAAATGGCCGCAGGTCGTAGGAGATAAAACGCAAAATTAACGAGATGCATGATCGTATTTATCACCGATCAGGAAGTTTATTTATTAAAAAATGTGTTTTCGTTGGTACAAATGATAAATAGGTATTAATGCCGGGTTAAATGTCAATAAAATTAAGTTGAAAGAGATTTATGAATATAGTTAACTCGAACATCCAAAGTGGAAATTATTGTCTGTTTGAATTGGGTAATATCGCAAATACTTTTGGGGAAAGATTTAAAATTTACATAGGTTCTTCAGACAGAAACTCTATTTAGAACGACTAATATTATAAAATTTTCCAAGGAGGGTTGGCTTGAGGCAGGCAGCCATAAAAGCTTCTGCCAAATCATAATACAACATCGCAACTGAGGACGCAACCTCGTCTTCATCTTCACTTACCATCAGTGACCACATAGGTGAGATGGGAGACAAATGCCTAATCCAAAATTTAGTAAAAAAAAAACCTCCATTAATATGTTAATGCTGTTATATTATGAAATTAGAAACAAGAAGATATGTTAAATAAATAAAAGTATAGTAATGGCACAGCCCATGAAACAAAACTTGAAATTTACACCCGATCAAAATCAATTATTTCAGTATTTCCCAAGGTATCATTTATTAAATCTTCGCCATTATACAAGTATGCACAGGTCGACCACCTGCTATTTGCTCATGGTAAATATTTTTTAATCAACGTCAAACGTGACGGCACTCACCCAATTATGGCGCGTGATCCCGGAGTGTCCCGCGCGTGACAATTGTAATTACTTACCATCATGGCCCAAATCAGGATTCGATTGGGAAAATATCTATTGGATGGGAGAATCTGATGCTATATTAATATTATAATCTTTGCGACAATTGATCTATTCAATGGATGCCTTTTGATAGACATTTAAAATGGCTAAAATCTGCAGAATTGGGCTTGCGGAAGGATTGGGCTAAAATCTGCGGAATCATGTCAATAAGCGATGCGGCTAGCAGCCCCGTTTTCCATCTACACGCCCTCCAACATGCTAAATGTGACAATAAGGATTTATAGACTTAGGCTAGGTCTACCCCGCACGGGAAAAAGACGTGATACTATGTATGTAAAATATCTAAAGATAAGAATATAAGAAAGCATGCACTTATTGCGCTATCTATTTCCAATTAAACTTTTAAGTGTTGAGATGGTAAACGCGCTTCGTTTCAAAGTTTTTAAGTGGAAGCAACAGTATTTTTAAGAAAAAGAAAATCAGAGATAGCTTCAGGCACTATCATTAAACTTTTTATCGCTGTCCGCTAAAAAGTACAGCGGTACTCCACCAGACGCCGATACATGAGGGAGCGGTTCTATCTGCGTGAAAATTAAGATAGTTGCCATTGAGTACCCAATTTTATGCTTATTCTATATCTATATACATACATACCTAGTCCGGCCATAAGTTCTGTTACAAATGAAAATGCATTTGTTTTATTATGAAGTAATGTAATATTACTAAAACTTATATTTACATATTTATTAAAGTCTCAGCTAGAAATAAAAACAAAATTCTTTTCAAAATGGCCACCCTTGGCTTTCGAGAATCTATGGATTTACGCACTGTTTCCGCGGGAAATTGGCTACTGCTTGCTCAAGAGAATTTTTAAGAGACTCAATGACACCGTGTCGCCTAGAGCAAGCCATGTCATCTAAAACTGACCAAATTTTGTAGTCTAAATGGTTGAGGTCTGGGCTAAATGAGGGCCTGTCTTTAGCTCTTATTAAGTCCGAAACATTGGTTCAAGCCAGGCTTGGGTAGTTCGTGCCTCGTGATCAGGTGCAGAGTCCTGTTGGAAAGTACTCTATATTTTTAAAAAGTGTATTACTGAGGTGTTTCACAACACGATCCAAGACTGTCTCTTAATACACTTTGGCTGAAAGTTTTACTCCTCTTCAAAAAAATGTAGCTTTGTACGCCTTATGCGATGCGCCAGGATGATGACCATGTTGTACCTTTCCGACCACTTGAGCAGCTTGTTTAGAACTATGAGCGTACACTTTATCATTTTGCTTAGTGTAGTGCTCTTCAATCGTGAATTTTTTTAATCGCTTAGGAGGATATTTCTGTGCTCTTTGCCTGCGTATCGCGACAGAAGGCGTTTTGATCGATCCTCTCTTTAATTGTAAAAAATGATTTAAAGCATGTCCTGTATATCGACGATAAGCAGCGAGCTTTTAGGTCTTGTTTTATGATACGCGACAGAGTCCTAGCGGGAATCTTCATTTCTCGCGAAAAGATTTAACTTTTTAAGAATACGACAGATGGCTCCATCCATACCCACTTAGTGCAAGGCAATCACCGCAATCCTATTTCCTTTAACATCCCATTCCATATTGTAATTTGATAAAGAACACGAAAAAAAAAAAAAGTGAAATGGTGAGAAATCGAAAGAACTTTTTAAGCGGGTGCCGCGCGAACGCAAAACGTCGCTACTGCGCAAGCCATTAGGCTGCGCAGGACCATTCGGCGATTAGGAAAAATGATAAAAAAGTCTTAATATTTTTATATTTATATCTTTATAAAAAAAATAAGAAAGGGGGCGACCTCCTAGACGTACATATAAATATTGTCATGTGAGAATTATTGTTTTAGACGTTAAAATTACAAAGTTTTTGAAGGAAAATGCTTTGAGATATCATACCATATATACCGATATCATTTTTAAATTCCATATGTTTCTGTTTCAAATTCCAACAAGGGGGCGATCTTGTTCAAGGATTGATCTAAATTATACAAATACTTTTGATATTTAATTTATTCAGGGCATAGTACTAGTGATTTAAAAACACGTCAATTTTCACAATTTCGTGCAGTACCGTCTTAAAATAATAAACACGTTCCAAATTTAAAATAATTAATAAGTTGAAATAATTGTAATTTTTTTTTATGTATCAGTATATGTGACTAGTTATATTACATGCGTAGTTACATGCGCTAGAAAGTAAATATTATACACCGAGAACGAATTAACAAAATTTTCAAGACCAAGATTTGCAGGAAGGTAGGTATAACTTGAGTCTTTGCTTTGGAAAGAATTAGAAAAATTCTTCGAAAAGACTCAAGTTTTAAAGCGAAACATAACAAAAGTATTTTCAAGAAAATAAGAACTGAGAAAAAGGTATTAGGTATCTAAACTTTTTATCGTAATTCGTTAAAAAGTGCCACGGTATTCCGCCAGACTAACGATTTATCCGAGAGCGATTCTAACCGCTAGTGTTTATTGTGCAACCAAATTATGCATTTAGAAATCCGATACCTACGACATTTGCATTGCTAGGTAGAATTATATGGAGAATATTATAAACTCTAAGAACGAAGTGTCAAGCTGAAGTTTGCCCAATTTTTGTTTAAAAATGAACACTTCTAGAGGAGTTTGTGTTAAAAATTAACTTTTAAAGCGCAAGCAACAGTATTGCCAAAAAAAAATAGAAGTACTACCATTAAACTTTTTACCGTGTTCCGCTAAAATAGGGCCGCGGTACGCAGAAAATGCAAGAGGAACTGTATCTGTGAAGGCAATTAAGATAGTGGAAATTGCGCACCTAATAAAAACGTTTTCACTAACACGTACTTAAATATTGCTAGGTACACTAGAAATTATACACACTGAAACGAAACATCAAGTCTGCATCTCTTCAAGGGTTGTCTGGAAGAGATTGCTTTATGCGATAAGACCGCCCCTTGTGCTACTTTACCCTTATCCTTACTAATATTATAAATGCGAAAGTGAGTTTGTTTGTTTATTTGTTTGTTTGTTTGTTACGCTTTCACGCCGTAACTACTGAACCGATTATCATGAAATTTTGCATACAAGTTCTCTGGAGTGCGGAGAAGGACATACTACTTTTTATCCCGGGAAAAAGTACTATTCCCGAGGGATCGACATATACGCGGGCGGAGCCGCGAGCGAAAGCTAGTATATAATATTTTTAAATAATGTATCCTAATTTTGGTGTAATAAAGAATATTTCATTCATTTATTCAAGTCATGCCCCGATATCTATCTCAATTTTTTTACAAAATTTTTTTCATATTCTCCATTGCTAAATTTTTTAAGTGCAAGCAGCAGTATACGAAAAAGTAGATAGCGAAAAATGCTATCACTATACGTGTAAAACGGTTTCGGCGGTATTCCTAGAGTGATTTAATGTGATAACAATTATGATAAGATTGAAAAGGTGTGACATTACGGTGCGCTGGCGGTACCTGATACATACTTGAAGTGGGTGTCAAATTGAGATATATACAGCATGAATTTGAATGTGTTCTGGCGGTACCTGATTCATACTTGAAGTGGGTGTCAAATTGAGATATATACAGCATGAATTTGAACCTCTGAACTATATTGAAATCCCAGAATCAAAATCCCTAATGGAATTCAAGAAAAAAAAACAACAAAAAAAATTGACCTTCCATAGAAATTCGTCCAGCTGATCGGCGATTTTGTATGGGTACCTAATTTGTACCTAATTTTATTTTTCGATTTTCAGCTTTTTTTCTTGCAATTCTATACTTCATCAGGGAATCTGATTCCAGGATTTCAATATAATTCAGTGGTTCAAAAACACGCGGTATACATGATCGTTCTTCCGTAGACCAAAGATTAGCCAGTTTGTGCTGGCGCCAAACATGAAAAATATAGCCATAGCATCAGCGAAATAACAATTGTGATAAAATTGTTCAGAAAGAAAAGTTTTACAAGTTAAGAAAAGTTTAATTTATATTTCTATAGTTTTGCTGCAGAGCATATGCGTTCCGGCCAAAGCCGTGTGATAGCAGAAAACTACCGTTAACTTAGTCGCTGTCTTGGATAGAGTCACGCAATTTATCTGCACTTTGTGTGGAATACCGAGGCACTTTTAGAATTAGTCAATTTTCGTTTAATATACATTAAAATAATAAATATAAAAAAAATTGAGAAATATCTATTTATTTAGATATAATAATTAAGGAAAATATTAAAAGTTATACCTACACAAATAGTATCCTATTAAAAATATAAAATACTCGTATATTACTTTGAAAAGAAGCGGCTTATTAATTCAGGAAAATGTCAATGAATGATCTAAAGTAGTTTATAATTTCTGTAAGTTATATACAAATGATACAAAGTGCAATATTCAAAGTGCGAGATTTTTAAGGTCGATCTTTTGAATGTACCAGTTGCTCTCATCCCGCGCAGATTGTAATAGCCGATCGAGGGAATGGATGAAAATATGATTAATCATAACAATGCAGCTAGCGACCCATCACTCTTTTGATTTCGTTTAATACCCACCGACATGCTAAACATGGCTTTTAGGTCTTAGACCTGGGCTCTGTCTACCCCACAAGGGAAACGACGTGATAGTATGTATCTTTTGAGACACTATCAAGAAACTCTTTCCACGCTCCACTGAAAAGTGGTACCATGGTATTCCATTGGGCGCAGTTATGTCCGAGAGCGATTCTATCTACGTAGACAATTAAGATAGCGGACATTGCGCTGTCACACCCGACGTCTAGGACACTCACCATTCAAGCGTAGCAGTTAACACGTAAGAGTCTCACATTTACACTACTAAATACATTAGGCAACGAATGGTATAGATTACTCTAAAAGGGAGAACCAATATCGACATAAAGAGAAGCTGCTGACAGGGCATCTTATGTTATTAATCTTAATTTATATCTCTCTCATTTATATCCGTCGTGTCTCACTGCTGGGCAAAAGCCTCCCCTTTTTCTTCTTCTTTGTTTCCACATGTCCCTGTTTTGCGCTAAACTCCGCCGCGCTAAATCAAAATGTGACAAGTCATCCACCCATCTAGTTAGTAGCAGTGGGACATTACGGCTAGTTAAAAAAAAACCAGACGCACCCAATTTTCCAACTGAAAACAAAGAATATAATCCACATTAAAATACTAAATCGCATCCTCACAGAAGGATATTATAATTTCTTATGTGTACAGAAAGAAAAATTTTAATATTTTTAATAAAAACTTGCAATTGTTTCTAAAAGTGCTATTTAGATAGAACACAGGATGTGCCAGATAGCCCTTCACAAAAGTCAGTATTTTAAAGTCTAAGCAACAATATAGCTAAACGCTCTTTAAAGATACTAGAAGGCACCATCATTAAACTTTTTACCGCGGCCCGCTTAAAGAAGCGCGGTATTCAGCCAGACGGAGATAAATCCGAGAGCGATTCTATCTGTGTAGGCAATTAAGATAGCGGACATTGTGCTGTCACACCCGACGTCTAGGACACACGATTCATGCGTAAGTTATACGCGTACGAGTCCCGCATTAGCATTGCCAGATATACTGGTGGACAGTAACGTAGACATTTTACAACAATATTCCTCTGTAGATCCTATTTAATATTATGTCTTTTATCATATCCGCCTTCAGATATCATATCTTTGAATGAATCGTATTAACAATCAAAACGTTGTACCTATGTACTGTACACTTATCGTCAGCATTTGCAATTTGATATTGCGATTTTATTATAACAAATAAAGTAGATTTTGTGACTCTAGGTTTTGTCTCCCTAGTAACACAAACTATCAACTGGCCTATGTCCAGCAGCTGAGATGATGATAATGGAATAGATCTAAAAAGATGTCACTAATTACAGATATATATAAATCAAAATAGTTCATCTATTTTGATTTATATATCTCTCTAATTAGTGACATCTTTTTAATCTATTTCATCATCATCATCTCAGTCGCAAGAAGTCAATTGCTGGACATGCTAGTTGGAAGCAGCCTACATCTAGCGCCTTCCTCAGGTCACCCGACCTGAGGAAGGTGGGAAGGTCGGTGGGTGTCCAACACTACGCTTAATAGATCTGTTTATAATTTCCTAAAGAAAGTTTTTGTTAGAATTAATAAATAACGGATAAATACGAGATTACTAAGTTACTTACTTCAAAGTCAAAGTTCAAACTGGAAATCACTAACGACATTCAATTAAATCAAATTTTATGTTAAATCGGGAATTTTCGGAATAGCCGAATAGAACCTAATTTAACACGCAGCCTAAACATGTAATGTGGCTATATTAAACGGTAAGCAAATATTTACGTACACTGTACAGCAACAGATTAATAATAAGCATTGGTTTGGGTTAAAGTAACAAAATTAATATGGATCGAGAGAAACTCATTAACAGAATTACTCCGGCTTGACTTTGCTAAGGCCATGATTATGATTCTGTAGCTATTAATATTATTAATCAGATTATACCTTGGCAACTTCGCTGGTACATGAGTAATGGATAAGAATTGCCCTATAACTGTCTGAGATTTCACAAAATTCTTATTTTATAGATATAAAAAAAAACATCCGCATTGCAAAAATGCCTTACTATGCAGTGCAGCCTTATATAAGGTATTGACGTCCAAACTTCTTAGCAGAAGGATTAATGATGGGTGTGAGACGTAGACGCTAACTTTAAAAGAGGAAATAAGGCTTTTCATAGCAGAAAGAAAGGTACTTCGCAAGATCCTGGAACCAGTAAGAGGAGAGGATGATTTAAGGAGTATAAGACGTAATAGCGAAATACATCGGACTAATTATGGGCGAAGTTTAAGCGCTCCGTCTTCGCTGGCTCACTGATTGACATCGAAAGAATGGAGGAGGATCGGGGGAAGAACACACACCAAGGCCGGCTGATCGGTTGCAGATCAGTGGGCTGTCCCAGATGTCGCTGGAGCGACGTAGTACTGGCGAACCTGCACGAGCTGCAAGTTGGCGACAACTGGCGAGAGGTAGCACAGGACCAAGAGCGCTGGCGTTCTCTTGTGCTTGAGGCCAAGAGTCACTTTGGTTCCCTGAGCTAGGATTAGTAAGTAAATGTAATCTGATAAAACTACAACAACCTATCGAAGCATTATCAAAACATCGACTGTATTAAGGTCCATTTAAATTAAACGCAAATATTTTTAAGGGTGGCACCGTCATTACATCCCGTCCCCCCAAATTTGGTTGATCGTTGAGTTTTCATACATATTTCTTAGGTTTTGCGTCCAGCAGTTTATTCGTCCAAGGCTGGCACAAGCTGGCACCCATAAGTCAAAGAAATGCTATAATAGCAAAATTTAAGAAATCGGTACGCTACTTTTTGCTTCAGCGTTTTCTTTTTATTTTGTTTATTACATAATCCACAGCCCACGAAAGAAAATAACACTTCTTAATTCTAGTACATACAGCCAATAATGGATCAACATTATACAAATTTAACAATTTTAGACTATCAGTTAAAAAACAAAATAGCCAAAATAGGTACATACTACATATTATTTAACAAACTGTCGATGATTACATATATAAAAACATTTATTTATTTATTTCCTCTTTTACAGCTATTTTTACAGGTCTTAAAAGTTTAAACATATATAAAACTAGCCACAATTATAAGTATACTGATGTGTAAAGATAAATGTGTGATTATGTTAGTATGAGATGTGAGTAAGAAAGTTTATCAGTTAAAGTTAATTTGTGATTATATTATTGAATGTGTATTAGTGATACAAAGTGGCTGAAGTGGGCTGAAAATGATAATGAATAAAGTTCAACATTATGAACAATATTTATTTATATATTATCCCTACGTAAGATTTTCAAAACCTCCCCTGTGAAAGCACCTTTGCTAGTGTTGAAAAAATCCACATCACTAAATTCTTTAAAACAAAATAATTATATTTTAATGAAAATCGATCAATCTGCTTTTGACTTGATTGATGACTTAGTATGTGTGGTTTTAAATGGTTAAGTCAAGGACCTTATATATTTATCACTAAGCTAATAGGTATTTACATATAACGTATAGGTTAGAAGATTATAACTTAGCATAAATTATTTAGGTTATAGTAACAAAATAATATGGAGCAAGAGAAACTCATTAACGGAATTACTGCGACTAACTTTACTAAGGCCTTGGTTATGGTTTTGCAGCTATTTGGAGTAACAAGATTATACCTTCGCAACATCGCTGTAACTGAATAAGGGCTTCCCTTTGCGTCCCTGTAAATACCTGGAAATTAACTAAATTACGGCCTTAATATTAATGATAATTTTCTCAAATATACACGGTGAAATTTTGATCGTTCTAGACCCTCAAAGGGGTGATTCAGCCCGTCAATATGAACAACTTTTCCTATGGGACCAATGCTGGGAACTCGAAAATAAATGGACAGTTCAAAAATGTCGGCCGCCCAGTCAATTTGTATGGGAAGGTCAAAATTTTTTTTGAGATGTCTTGGAGTTAAATTAAAAAAAACTTAACTATGCTACAACTAAAAATAATATATTAAAACTAGTACAAAAACTATTAAATAAAATAGTCCGGGCGTGCCCAGAAGGCTGGCCGCATTGCCACGTTTGATGGCAATGCTGATCTTTTGGCCACGGGTCACCTCGATCGATTTATAGGCAATGGTGCCGAACAGCTTATGGGCAGATGGCCCCCACGCACGGTCCTAAAGTTTCGACCCCAAACGGCTCATTTTCTCAAATAGTAAATAAAGCTATATCTCCAACGTCGTAAGGTAAAAAGTTAACCAAAACTGAAGTGTATATTTTTTATTTAACTACATTTTATACTATCACATCTTTTTGACAGAGCCCTGGTCTATAAGGCCTAAAAGCCACGTATATCATGTAGGTGGGCGTGGAAAATGGAATCAAAATAGTGATGGGTTGCTAGCCGCATTGCCTACTAATATGATTCCGCAGATTTACGCTCATTTCTTCGATCGGCTTTTATTATCTGCATGGGAAGAGAAGTAGCTGGCATATTCTACGTTTTTTTGCCTAGCATGGAAGAGCCCTGATTAGAGTTGTCTTGGGGGTATTTCCCCCAAGCAAACTCTAATCAGAGGTTTAAGTAGGCATTGTAAAGCTTTACAGGAATAAGCTAAATTTGAATTCCTTATTTTATTCGATTTTTATTTTATTATTTATTTAAAGTACGCGTTCAACGAACAAATAATCGGAAAAAATATTTTGCAGTCAACAATAGAGACTCAAATTCATGAAAAATGAGAATAAGGAGATAATAATGTCACACTCTCGTTTGTCTCGTTTCTCATAGCGAAGGGCATTTCCTTTCATAATTTGACGTTGATTTAGTGAACGGTCATCGAGGTGTATCCGGTATTATTAATAACGTAGGCAGTTGGTATATAGCACCTGAGTATAATACATATCACTTTTTGGGTACCTACATCCCTTGGAAATGGCTATTTAATTTAGACTTGACTTTTGCAAGTATATTTGTATTATTTTAATAGAACCATGGTTCCATTAAAATTATATAAATATAACATGAGAAGAGAGACGAACAAACAGAAAAGGAAAAATAAAGCTCTCTTAAAAGGTACACTCTTGGTTTTGAGAAATAATAAAGTTCATTTGATAAATAATTTTTCATGTGAAAAAGTCAGCATCAACCAAACTTCTGATCTGAAAACCTATCAAAGAATCTTTTAAACCGGTTCTTAAATGACAGAATTACGGGATAACAAACATTCAAAAAAGTTAAGTCAGTTAAAAATACCAAAAGATTTAGTAAGGTGTTAAAATAAAAGGTACCTATATTATTATTTCTTTAAAGTACGTGTTCAACAAACAAATAATCGGCAAAAATATCTTTCAGAATCAACAATGGAGAGTCAACTCCTTTTATTTCCATTTTATTATCTAAGGGGTTGGATTCCTCCACCGTATTTATTGTTATAACACTAACAAAGGAAATTCTTTTCCTCGGAAGGCGATAAATTAAAAAAAAAGCTCTTCGCCTTTTGTTAACAAGTTATTATACACAGATAATCTCTGTGGGGCTCCTTTTACGCCCTTACGCGCAGAGCAGAACCCCCGCCCGCCCATGAAGGAAGTCAGCGACATAGTGATGAATGAACTGACTTTCTTATGGTAATATTGGTATGATAAATAACACATCCTTAAGGCGCATTCTAATGGCCATCGTATGACACGCTTAAAATTTGATCGCAGGATGGACTCTGCACTCTGTTTTGGACAAGACTTGTCCAATAGTAGTTTATGGATACGGGTTTACAGTAACTTATAGTCCTATGTCCCTTATCTGGGGCAGAGGGCGTCCACAAAGACTCTCCATCTCGATCTTACTTGAGCTATGCGCTTAACTTGCCGATTTTTTTAATTTCGTCGAGAACGGTACTTCGCCAGGTCGGGTTTGCAGTAATATCCATATATCCACAATGCTGGTCAAATAGGGAATATTAACAAAATTTAGTGAATATACCTACAACACGAATACGTCATCTTTGCTGATAGCGAATCAGTCCAGCGATTACTAGTAACTAGGAAATAGCGATTCGTGGTCTGAGGAGGCAGAAGGGGTTGCCATTAGACAGATTTTATTATGTAGCCTTGCGAGAAAACTCGAATAGTTCATGCTTTCCTTGCTTTTCGTTTCTTATTAGTGATAATAAGTACGCAAGTAAAGGGTGCCATAAGCGACCTCTATCTTATTCTAGGTACCTAGTCATTATGCCTACAGAATATATCTCAGTTACTGCTTTCTGTTGTTAATGTACAGGTAGTATCAGAAAAAGGGACATCTCGAACATACATTTTAAAGTGCCAAATTCGTGTCGCCAGAATAGATACATACTTTTTCCCTTGCGGGGTAGACAGAGCCCAGATCTTTATATTCTAAATAATAGCATTAGGTGGAAAAGGGAATCAAAATAGTGATAGGTTATTGATACTAATTATAGAATATGTTTCCTCAGATTTTTGCCCTCGAGCGCCTTTTACGATCTGCGTGGGAAGTGAAGCAACTTGAACATTCTACGTTATTTATTTTCTCTCAGACCAGCATAATGTCGCCAAAAATCGCCTTTGTACTCTTAAGGTAATAAATAAATATATACGGACAAATCACACAGATTAGGCTAGCCCCAAAGTAAGTTCGAGACTTGTGTTATGGGATACTAACTCAACGATACTATATTTTATAACAAATACATATATAGTTAAACATTCAAGACCCAGGCCAAACTGAAAAAGATCATTTTCCATCTTGACCTGACCGGGGATCGAACCCGGGGCCCTCGAGTCGCAGTCTGGCTGGAGCTCGCCAAATGTAATGGTAAATGGTAATGTTGTTATAATACACTTTTTACATCACTGTAAGCTAGACAAATACTAGGAGCTTTAACTCGCACTTGAATAATATATAAACATGTTTTTCATGCATTACCGAGTATCAAAGGACTTTTCAGAAGCTAAGTAAAACATTAATATAACATGCTCTATTTCATAAACTGTAAACGAACTTTTTACGCTTTGTAACAAGGCGACATGGTTTTATATTTTGCTAAATAAATTCAAACCCTGAATTCTAAATTATTCAAACGTGTGTAGGTAATATTAAGTTATTATTTCTAAAATTGAAAGAGAGAAAATTCGTGAGTGTGTGTTTGAGGGTCGTGCAAAATATGGTTACTTTTTTATTTCAAGTTCTATGTTGTTAAACTTGTATGCCTTTTGGCTATGATATATAACGAAAAAAACGTATAAATTTATATTAGTCAAACCGATATAGTAGTGAAATAAAATAAATAGTAAGGATTCCTCCACTACATGTAAAGTGGGGGTATTTTTTCCTAAACACTTATTTTGGAGGTGTCATTCGATAAGTCTTTTAAAAATATTATACGTGTCTGAACACCATTCTTTGATTTAGGGATCCGTTTGTGACATATTAAGTTGCAAATTAAATGATATTTTTTTAATTATTGTTATTCTCTATATAAGATGCTGACTGATGCTGATGACTCTTCAATGATGGTCTGGGAGAAAAGAAAAAACGTAGAATGTGCCAGCTGCTTCTCTTCCCACGCAGATCGTAAAAGCCGATCGAGGGATTGGGCTAAAATCTAAGGAATCATGTCAATAGGCGATGCGGCTAGCAACTCATCACTATTCGATTCCGTTGTCCATCTACACGCCCTCCACATGCTAAATATGGCCATGTCTTATAGACCCAGGCTCTGTCTACCCCGCAAAGGAAAAAAACGTTATAATATATATGTATGTTACATAAATAGCAGATAATAATGAGAATTGATTTTTGTGGATGCGTGAAGCATTTTTCTCTTATTTCTATTGACATACGGAATTTTTTGCAATTATAATCAGAAAGAAAAAAAGAATCTGTCTGGGGTATTATAATTATTTTTCAAATAAAAATCTTTATATCTAAAAATCATTAATATTTGCTTATTATATTAAAAACAACAATAATAAAAAATATATTTTTTAACTTTGATTACAATCCTACTCTACTTTGCTCACCCAGGTGATATTACCTAGCTAGGTGATCAAAGTGAAATAGACCCTTAATTCAAGTCTAACATTGTGTCCAAATTAATACTTAACAAGTTTTTCCAATAAAAAATATTTCATAGTAGGTATATAACGCTTCAAGGTTCACCTGTTGCCTACGGTGGGTTGTTGTAAATTTGCCACAAAGTAAATTCGTCACTAAAAAATTATGTTACACATAATTTTTTAGTGACGAATTTACTTGGTGGTAATTTTTTTTTTTATGTATATCCGACGGCAAACGAGCAGACGAGCCACCTGATGGAAAGTGGTCACCGTCGCCCATGGACATCTGCAACACCAGAGGAGGTGCCGATGCGTTGCCGACTCTTAAGATACCTGTAAACACGCCTTTTGAAGGACCTCAAGTCATAGCACACAGGGAAAACCTCGGGAGGGAATCCATTCCACAATCCTGCTGTACGAGGAAAAAAACCACGTGACGCTCTGACATTTTTGGAGACCCAAGTGTCAAGGATGTGGGGATGGACTTTAGTCCTGTGGCGAGCGGTGCGGTGGTAGAAAGGTGACCAATTCAAATAGTTCTTCAGAACACTCCCCATAGTATAGACGGTAAAACACACACAGAGAGCCAACATCTCTCCGTAGACTGAGGGTGTCTAAATCGTCTGTGAGTGTGGGATCGTCAATAATACGAATTGCTCGGCGTTGGATGGAATCAAAAGGAAGGAGTTGGTATTGAGGTGTACCAGACCAGATATGAGAGCAGTACTCCATGTGGGGCCGGACTTGAGCTTTATATAACAAAAGTCTATGACCCGGAGTGAAGTACTGCCTCGCTCTATTGAGCACCCCAAGTTTTTTAGAAGCCATTTTGGCTTTACCTTCCAGATGACTCCGGAATTGGACCTCCTTCGTAATATCGACGCCAAGGATCCCAATACTCTTAGAAATTGTAAGAGAGGTGTCCCGGAACTTCGGTGCCATGTTAAATGGGGTCTTCTTAGCGGAAAACACGCAGACTTGTGTCTTAGTAGGGTTGAATTGAACTAGGTTTAGTTTACCCCATTCAGAGACCTGCTCCAGGGAGATCTCAATGTCAGACACAAGTCTCTTTCTGTTCTCTTCCACCTGTGTTTGAAGGATATTTGCACGACCTGCATAATATGCATCACCCGTACTGTCGTCTGCATAGCAATGGATGCTACTAGTGTTTAGCATGTCGTTGATGTGTAGAAGAAACAGCGTAGGTGATAAAACAGATCCTTGGGGGACGCCAGCATTGATGGGCATGATATCGGAGCATAAACCGTCTACAACGACCTGAATGCTACGCCCAGATAAGAAACTAGCGACCCACAAGCACAGTCCCTCAGGAAGCTCGTAAGATGGTAACTTCGCGAGAAGAGCCTTATGCCAGACCCGGTCAAAAGCCTTTGTGACATCTAGACTAAATGCCAGTGCTTCTCCCTTGCTCTCGATTGCGGCTGCCCATCGATGCGTGAGGTACACAAGAAGATCACCAGCACTACGCCCGTGTCGGAACCCGTATTGACGGTCACTAATTAGCTGATGATCTTCAAGGTAACCAAGGAGCTGGATGTTTATCACACGCTCCATCACCTTAGAGAGCAGGGAGGTTATCGCAATAGGCCGATAGTTAGACTGCGCAATAGGCCGATAGGGTCTGTGCGGTCACCTTTTTTAGGAATAGGGTGAACGTAGGCTACTTTCCACGAAGACGGAACTTTTCTTGAGGTGTAAGACAGCGAGAATAGGCGTGCTAACACCGGAGCCAACTCAGGAGCGCATGCTTTGAGCACAATTGCTGGGATGCCATCAGGCCCGCTGGATTTCTTGACGTCAAGGAAAAACAAAGCGCGTCGCACTGCACTTTGAGTGAAGCGTATTTCGTGCATTGAGTGCTCGCATCGCGGTAAAAAGGGCGGCAATGCCCCTCCGTCGTGAAGGGTAGAATTTGACGCAAAGAGAGTAGCCAAGAGATCGGCCTTCTCTTTTGCGGAGTGAGCCAGCGAGTCCTGACGATTGTGCAGAGATGGAAGTGAAGGGCGACAGAAATTCCCCTGTGTTGCCTTAGCAAGAGACCAGAAGGCTCTACTCCCGGAGGGATAGCCAACCAATCTCTCGCCAATGCGTGTAGTGTGCGCAAACTTTGCTGCAGTGATCTGCTTCTTGTAGGCTCTTGAAGCTGCGTTGAACCGCTTCTTCAAATCAGAAGTATTACGATCCTTGACATTTCGCGCAGCAACCCAGGCTTCGTAGGCTTCGCGCTTGAGGTGGGCGGCACGCAAAGACAAGCCACGAAACCAAGGTTGAGACCGCCCTCCGATACGAACCGCTGAGCTGGGAATGTAGCACTCCATGCCCAGCAGTATCGCCTCGGCGACAGCTTTCGCACAATTGTCAGGATTTTCTGATGAGAAGCACAACCGTCTCCAATGGTAGGATGCATAAAACTCTCGCAATCCATCCCAATCCGCTGACCTATAATGCCACACACGACGCATACCAGGTGGTCTGGATTGCGTGGTCTGACCGGATGGAACCACAGCACGTACCAGGCAATGATCCGAGGTTCCCAGAGGGGCATCACGGAATACCTGGTAATCGTTTGGATGTGAGGTCAGAAGAAGATCCAACAAGGCAGGGTTGTGTCCTTCAATATCAGGTATTCTGGTAGGGCCATCAACCTACTGGTTGAGGTCATTTGTCACAGCAAAGTTATATGCAGCCTTCCCAGCGTAGTCGGTCTTCAGTGATCCTAACCACTCTAAGTGGTGAGCGTTGAAGTCCCCTAGGATCACTAACTCCGCCGATGGGTGCTGCTGGAGAATTTCGTCTATGCCCTTCTGGACATGCCCGAAAAGTCGGTCTGTTTCAGCATCACCGCTATGGGACCTGTAAAGGCACGCGTAGAACCGGATGCGGTCACCGTGATCTACGCGCGCCCATAACAATGACAGGTCTCTGTCCTCAAGGCTGATGAGACGTCGACAACATACATCCTCCCGTACGTACATACACACCCCAGCATTGGGCATAAACTTGTGCTCCAAGCTGAAACCGGGATACAAGAGATATGTAACGTCGGTCGGAGAGGATATTTGTGTCTCAGTCAGGAAAAATAGAGCCGGCTTAGTCGTCTCCAAGTGATGATGGACGACATTGAGGTTCGAATGCATTCCTCTAACATTGAAGAAGTCCACATTGCATGTGGAAGGGGGTGCCGCTGTAGAAACATGTTTTCTATTTTTCGATCTTGCCATAAAAAAGGTGGTTAACAGGGAAAATTGAGGATTTCCGTAGTTACGACAGTTACATAGGCAAAGTTTAGGAACGATGGCTCGGAATAAATGATCAGTGAGGTGCGCTGCTGGCACGGGGGACGGAAGGGCCCCCGAACCAACACAATGATCAGCCGCCGTGTTCCACTCCGGTCTCCCAGTCCGGCACGACGACCAATCACGAGCTTTTGACACTGGCGGCAGGACAGCCTCCCTAGCCGGGACAGCCAGGGTTCGGGTCCTCTACGTACCAGCGGGCGGCCAGCGGACAACCGTTTCATCGGGTCTCCCTGGCCCCCGCGCCAACGTCGCACCTCAAACCAGACAGTGCAAGACTCCAGTCCTTAAGGGACCATAAACTGTCGGAACTACGGGAATCGGGAATGGGGGATTGGCTCTCGCGCGCAACAGTCGAAACACACCCAACGGTGCTTTACGACAGATTTCGGCATGAGGGTGGTCGCCAGCCAGTCGGACCCCACGAGGTCCTACCACCGAGCATGTCGGGTATTTTACTCGCCTCTTACGAGATGCCAACCTGACGGGCAGTGGGGAATTGTATTCTACTCCGTCCCCACACGGAGGAAATTTGCCACACCTCTATTTTTTCAAAGTAAATTCGTCATGATTTAATTTGGGATTGGTATATATCTATAATATACAAAATATATTATAGTGAAAATTGGTTCAGTTACTCAATAAAACATTAAAAAAATCTTTCTGCCTCAAAAGGTAAATTAACTAATTAATATTCAAGCTAATTTCACCTTTCTGAACTTTATTTCGCAAAGCTCGAGTTAAAATCCTGCTTATGGACTACTGGCCTAAAAGTTTCCGAGTTAAGTAGAACTTATCAACATAGCTTAGCCGCTTTGCTGAAATAAAACATTGCATGGGTTGGGACCTCCGGACCTGCATATTTGAGATAAGTAACTGTATCCAAAAACTTCAAAAATGATTTTGAAATTCTGGTAAATAAAAGAATATGAGAGTGTATTTTGTTATGAAACTTTTTTCGCTACTGAGTCTTAAATACAAACGGTTTATATAAATAATAAACAAATGATACCTCAGTCTTTTTGTTAAGTTACTTTAAACTTAACAAAAAGACTGAGGAATCGTATGTAACATAAATAGCTTAGTCAAATTTAATAATAATAATCAGTCATTAATTTAATAGATAAATGACATGGATATCACAAAAATATTCTATAAGTTCGAATAACCAGATTTGCAAAGACAAATGAAAACTTCTATGGAAAGAGAAAAAGTTATCGTGAAATAAATTACTCACCCACATACATGACTGCTCTGGCCAAGTATGGCCCTAGTAGTACAGAGAGGGTCGTGCTTCTGTAGTGGAGACTAAAAAGGACTTGATGGTGATGACGATGATACATGACTTCGGAAAACATAACACTCTTTTTTGGCTAATTGGTAAAATGTGCATTTTTAAAGTAAGCGCCAAGTGTCTTAATAACAGACGTTCATAATATAGTTGTTCTTAAATCATAACAGACAGGATATTTTCGTAATAGTGATTTTAGCGCAACCTGGAATAACTAGCAAAAGCGTTCCGCCCGAGTGTTCCAGCAAAAGTGAACTCAACAGCGTAAACCTACAGTTCATATTCACTTGTTTTTATTCGAGTTAATAATAGCAATTATCGCGGAGTAACGCAGTATGAGAGGGCGTGTTAATGCATAGAATACACGCGAGCTCGTTTGAGCACCCTCTGCGAATATAAAAAAAACACTAATTAAAACATTTAACTTCCTTCGGTGTATAAAATTTAAGCAGGTAGTGGTTAAATGGTTCGCGAGGGAAACCTTTAACGGAAAGAAATCAGGTTCCTAATAATTAAATAAATATAAATAAATAAATATATACGGACAAATCACACAGATTGAGCTAGCCCCAAAGTAAGTTCGAGACTTGTGTTATAGGATACTAACTCAACGATACTATATTTTATAACATATACATATATAGATACACATCCAAGACCCAGGCCAATCTGGAAAAGATCATTTTCCATCTTGACCTGGCCGGGGATCGAACCCGGTCACTCCGTGTCGCAGGCTGGCGTGTTGACCGCTGCGCCACGGAGCTAGTAATTCTTGTGTTTAATGACAAACTACCTACACCATTACATTTTTAAAGATAATAATTTATTGAGTATTTGTCATGTTATCGAGTTATTAAAAATATTGAACATACATCTTATTCGGAAGCAAACCAAATAAAAATAATACCAAATTAAAATATAATTTTTAAAGTAAAGTTCTTCATCTTTAATTTCTAGTCTCATTTCAGGTTAAACATTGCAACCGGTTTAGGAAAAGCTATCTGTCAAGGGCATCGCTGGAGTTGTTAGCACGTAATCACTTAAGTGTCTCCAAAGTTTCAGTGAAGTCGTGGCGCCCCCAATCATAGAGTCCCAAGTCGGGAACAACAACTCGACGAGGTCACATTGCGCTCACAACTTGCAGTGCAGAATAACTTGGGAATTCCATTCGCAGTCGGCGAGCGCTGCAGCGGCCTGCTGTAACCCTCACTTGGGATGGGTTGATATCACTTCCTTGTTTGTAATGTTATTACAGTTCGCATGTAAAATAATTCAATTGCTTTACAATCAAAGCATCTATCAAGGGCATCGGTACTATTCACAGAAATTGAAGACTGAAGACTATTTTGCTGCAGCCGCACCGCCCCCAAGTCCCAAGTCGGGAACAAAAACCGACGAGTTCACTTCATTCGCGCTCACAACTTGCAGAATAACTTTGGAATTGTTTTCACATTCAGCCAGCGCTGCAGCGGCATACTGTAACGCTCACTTGGGATGGGTTGATATCACTTCCTTGTTTGTAATGTTTTTACAGTTCGCATGTAAAATGATTCAATTGCATTACAATCAAAGCATCTATTAAAGGCATCGGTACTGTTAACAGAATTTGAAGACGAAAGTTTCGCTGAAGTCGCACCGCCCCCAATCATCGAGTCCCAAGTCGGGAACAACAACTCGACGAGCTCACTTCATTCGCGTTCACAACTTGCAGAATAACTCGGAAATTCAATTCGCAGAAGGCAAGCGCTGCAGCGGCGTGATGTAAAAGTAAATTGGGAGGGTTTGATATAACTTCCTTGTTTAGAGTTTCATACATGCAACGATGCCTAGAAAAATTAACCACCTGCGATAATTGCTTTAGAATCAAAGCATCTTACAAGGGCATCAGTACCGATAACAGAAGTTGAAGACGGAAGTTTCACTGAAATCGCATTGCCCTCAATCATAGAGTCCCAAGTCGGAAACAACAACTCGACGAGCTGACTTTATTCACGCTTGCAACTTGCAGTATAACTTGGGAATTCTATTCGCATTCGGCGAACGCAGCGGCTTGATGTGACGCTGACTTGAAATTAATTTTGTTTATTTATATCACTTTATGCTTCCATGCTGGTCGGGGAGAAAAGAAAAAACGTAGAATGTGCCAGCTGCTTCTCTTCCCGCGCAGACCGTAGAAGTCGGTCAAGGGAATGGGCGAAAATCTAAAGAATCATGACAATAGGCGAAGCGGCTAGCGACCCATCACTTTTTTTATTCCGTTTTCCACCTTTACGCCCACCAACATGTTAAACTTTAGGCTCTGTCTACCCTGTAAGGGATAAAGACGTGATAATATGTATGTATGTTTATGTCACAATGGACATGTATTTGTATACTATGGTTTAATGTATTTTTTTAATGTAGAGACTCAAACATAAAGTGTAGTCACCTCTGCATAAACATTGTAATATTAATACAGTAGGCATGTAAAATGATTCAATTGCTTTAGAATCCAAGCATATTTCAAGGGCATCGGTACTGTTAACAGAAGTTGAAGACTGTACTGTTAGATGAAGTCGCACCGCCCCCTATCATCGAGTCCCAAGTCGGGAACAACAACTCGACGAGCTCACTTCATTCGCGCTCACAACTTGCGAAATAACTTGGGAATTCTATCCACATTCGGCAAGCGCTGCAGCAGCATAGTTTCATACATGCGACGACGTCTGAAAAGTCAACCACTTGCAATAATTTTGTTTATATATGTCACAATTGACATTTATTTGTATGGTATGGTTTGATATAATTTTTAATGTAGAGAGTTAAACATAAAGTGTAGTCACCTCTGCATAAACATTGTAATGTTAATACTGTAGGCATGTAACATGATTTAATTGCTTTAGAATCCAATTATCTTACAAGGGTATTGTTAGTGTTAACAGAAGTCGAAGACGGAAGTTTCACTGAAGTCGCGCCGCCCCCAATCATCGAGTCCCAAGTCGGGAACAACAACTCGACGAGCTCACTTCATTCGCGTTCACAACTTGCGAAATTACTTGGGAATTCTATACACATTCGGCAACCGCTGCAGCGGCATAGTTTCTTACATGCGACGTCTTGAAAAATCAACCACTTGCAATCATTTTGTTTATTTATTTCACAATGGACATTTGTTTGTATACTATGGTTTAATGTAATTTTTAATGTAGAGACTCAAACATACAGTGTAGTCACCTCTGAACATTGTAATGTTAATACAGTAGGCATGTAAAATTATTCAATTGCTTTAGAATCGAAGCATCTTACGCTGTTTCGCTGAAGTCGCGCCGCCCCCAATCACCGAATGCTAAGTCGGAAACAACAACTTTACGAGCTCACTTCATTCGTGGTCGTAACTTGCAGAATAATTAGAAATTCAATTCGCAGTCGGCGAGCGCTGTAACTCTGACTTGGGATGATGACTTTTTCTCTTTGTTTAGAATAACATACATGCGGCAACGTCTTCAAAATTTACCAACTGCAATACCAAAAGTACTGGCTCAGTCCCTAAATCATACAAAAGTATTTTTTTACCTAGATTGGATGAGAGGGTCTTAAAGATGCCACAATACACAGCTGCTTGTATCTTATGGTTAACAACAATGTTAAGTTTAGTCATTAAAACAAGACGCGATGGTGTCTACATCTGAAATCATAAATAACATTCTATAAATACCCACGTCGAATAATCTTGTATTAGAAATTAGATATTTTTAAATTAGATATAGATAAACATCCAAACCCAAGCCAATCTGAAACATATCATTTTCCATCATAAACTGACCGGCGATCGAACTCGGGACTTGGCGATTCAGAGGCACTTGTGATACCACTAAGCCACAGAGGTCGTTATATACACGAAATATAACAAAAATGTTTATTTTTGTTATATTCAGCAAGTTCATTTCATTTGTGCTCACACAACTGGCAGAATAAACTTAGAAATTCAATAGTCTTGTTTCCAAAAAAATACCATTTAATAATTAGTCCGTCTTATAGATTACTAGCTTTTGCCCGCGTCTTTGTCGATCCCTCGGGAATAGTAGTTTTTCCCAGGATAAAAAGGTAGCCTATGTCCTTCTGCACACTCCAGAGAACTGGTATGCAAAATTTCATGATGATCGGTTCAGTAGTTACGGCGTGAAAGCGTAACAAACAAACAAACAAACAAATAAACAAACAAACAAACAAACTCACTTTCGCATTTATAATATTAGTAAGCATAAGGATAAGGATTAAAAAATATTGGACAAGTATTTTTTCTTTTGTCAATCAAACAAAAATCGATAAAAATATAGCCCGTTATTAAAGTTCCGCGTGACGTCACTGACCGGTACACTTTTTACCGGACTGTTGCGTGATGAGCCCCCACTCCTGAACTTTGATGCACTTTATCTTTTTCATCTTTTGTTTGATTGAAAAAAGAAAAAATACGTATCTAATATTTTACGATCATCTTTAAGATGGACTAATTATTTTAAATGATATTTTTTTAGGAAACAAGCCTATTCGCAAGGCAAGCACTGCAGCAGCCTACAGTGACTTGGAATTGTTGTCATCGCCTCCTTGTTTATAGTTATATACAAGCGACGTCGTCTCAATATAAATACACTGCAATTTGTCATTACCAACTGATTATTATAAGATAACATACTTTAATACGCTTAAAAATATATTATACCAGCCATTATCTTCAACTGGAAAGTATTAATTTATTTTGGGACGTAGCTTTACATAGATTTTACTGTATAATTTTATTAATAATAATAATAATTCGTTTATTTGCTTCATGCAATACAGGTATTTTTTTGTACAAATACAGGTATTACAGTTGTAAAGGTATTACATGTGTCTTAGCCGTATTCTACCGTAATATGGTATGCAAAATTGTTACATAAATTAACACTGATAATGTATATAAGTAGTACAAATTATATGTTTACATTTAAATTTAATTTAATCTCTTCTATTGTTTAGAAAGTCTTTTATGTCATAAATATTATTCTGACTCAACCATTCATGCCATTCCGTTTTATATTTATTAATATGAAGAGTTTTGAACCTATTGGGTAGTTTATTATAAATTCTAACACATTCCCTGTTGGCAAGTTTATGCGGGTCTCTCTGAAATCGAGGGTTTATGTCACATACTCTTTCATATTTATAAAGATGTTTCCTGACAAACATACAGACTTCAAGTATATACAGGGATGGCAAAGGTAACAGATTGAGTTCTTTAAATAATTTTCGACAAGATGCATACGGTGGTGGTGAGTCCATATATTCCCCTTATGCACTTTTTCTGGGCAACAAATGCTCTGTTTAGGTCTGTACTATTTCCCCACATAACAAGACCGTATTTAAGGATAGATTCAATATATGCACGATATGCTGTTAATTTTATTTGCAACACTGCGATCGACTGCTTGAGATTCTCTTATTAAATTAAGAAATAAAATATGGTGAAAAAATTCCAAGCGGGCGGGATTTGAACCTGCGACCTTATATTGCATGGCTTCCTACATATTAGTTGATTTCAAATTCATTGGAAAATGAGTTGAATCAAATACCTCACTTGTAAAAGTCGGGTAGTTGTGTAGGTGACGTAAGCCTTAATACGTATAAGGGGAATGGGATATGGTGGAGAATTTCGGCGCTGAGGTTAGAACAGGCGGTGGCTCAGTTGGAAGAGCGTAAGTCGTACATAGACTTAAGGGCGCAGGTTCAAATCCCGCCCACTTGGAACTTTTTTACCATATTTTATTTCTTAATTTAATAAGAGTATATCAAAAATTGCATTGTGAATGCAAAATATGTATAAACACTTAAAAATATTGCTTGAGATTCGTTAACAAAATTCAATGCCTTGTCTTGTAACTGTCTACATGGCTGGATAAATATACACCGCTTTATTTCTCAGCAATAAAATTGAGCAGAAAAATAACAAAATGTTCCCAAATAAACCGAAAGTAAATGAATAATATTTTATATTATGTTATAAGTAAACAATAAACAGAGACAGTTATTCCCTTTATATTTGATCAGTGATATTTCGAAGACTTTTATTTTTAATATTTGGCAATATTTAATCAAAGCTAAAAACTGAAGCCTTCGGTACGAGGAAAATAGACAATGGAGAGCGAAAAACGATGTCAAGTAGTGGCATTAATTAATAAAGCTTATGCACGGAATCAGGAAAAACGCCGCAATTTGTTTATCTCACAAATGGACGTAAAATCACCGGCGTCTTTGGCTCATTAATGTCGCCGACAAATGACAAAGACTCTTGTTTGTCTCTTGCTGCAAATTGACTCATTTTTTCAATGATAAACCTCACTTTTTATGTCATTACTAGGTGTTTGCTCGCAATTTTATCCGCATGACACCATATCAGGTATATGGTGTCACGCGGATAAAATTGCGAGCAAACTGACAATGTAGTTTTCTTTTTTTTTTTGTAGAAGTCAAATTAGGTAATCTGTTCTATTGAAGAAAGAATCTATTGAATTTAAAAAAACGATTCAGTAGCTTTGAGTTACTCCACTTACACATAAACATTCAAATACTCTTATTTACTGTTAGTAAATGTAGAGTATAGATGAAATATAAAAAAATATCTCATAAGTAAACAATAAAGGGATTTTCCTTCTATATTTACATTGTGATATTTTAAAAGCTTAATTTTTGTTCTATTTTAATTCATTCACGGATACTCAACCAGACTGAAACAACTGAAACAAACAGAAACAAATTTTCGTCTAAGATTATTAGTATTAATAATATTAGTAATATTTTACAATTAATAATATCCCATATTTTTTTAACAACTGTGCCAAAAAGGGGAGTGTAATGTATTTTAAGTGTATTTAATTTATGTATGTGAGTTTCTTTATTCCGCCATTACTCAAGTTATCGTTAGTCGTATATTATGACGAACAACGAAGACTATAATTTCCTGGCGAGGAAGTGTGTTTCAAAAATTTAACATTGATACACTTTGTTTTCAATGTTTGTTAACGCTATCAAATGGTCTACTTGACTTGGCGGATACATGTGGCAATATTTTGACCATATACCTGCTGATAATATAGTTTTCTTTTATAAGAAGTAGTCAAGGCAGGTAACTTGTTCTATTGACAAAAGAACTTCAAAAAGGATTCAGTAGTTTTGAGTTTATCCACTACAAACTCATAAACATTAAAATACTCTTATTTACTATATTAGTAAATGTAGAGTACAGATGAAATATATAAAAAAAAAATCTCTTGTATAAATGATATTTTAAAAGCGAAATTGTTGTCTTATTTAAACTCATTACCGGACACTTAACTAGACACAATAGAAATATCAATAGGTTTTCATCTACGATTTACGTCTTGAAAAATACGAGGTATTCTTTTTTTAACAACAGACTAAAAAGGGAGTGTAATGTATTTTAGTGTATTTATGTGTGTGGGTTTCTTTATCCCGCCATTAGTCAAGCTGTCGTTAGTCCTAATGTTATCACGAACGACAAAGACTATAACTTTCTGGCGAGGAAGTTGTGTTTCAGAAATTTTACATTGATATTGTTTGTATTTGTTTTTCATTGTTTAATAACATTATCAAATGGTCTATTTCGATGACGAAGCAAAGACACAATAAAGGGAGCGGAAAACAATGTCGATGATAAAGCTTATGCATGGAATCTGACCAAAACGCCGCAATTTTATTTATCTCACAAATGGACGTAAAAATCACCGGCGTCTTTGGCTCATTAATGTCGCCGACAAATGACGAAGACTCTTGTTTGTCTCTTGCTGCAAATTGCCTCATTTTTCAAAGTTAAAACTGGCTTTTTATTTGATTTCGGGAGCGTCTCCCAGAAATTTTATTTACAGAGTAAAATATGATCATGATAGAAAATTCTACTATTTCGTATGTTTATGCTATAAAATCTAGACTGTGATAACAGTGAGTCAGTGCAAGAGATTTGGTTTCCCTATGTAAATTATAGCGTATCGGTATTGTGTCTATTAAAATAAGCAAATAAAATTATATTATGTTCGTGTATACTTATATAGAAACCTAATGAGGTTATTTGAACAGAAATGAGTGGCGGCTGCCCTGAGCACTCAAATGACAGCGGTTTAACGGACCCTATTTTTTAGTTTTCAGAAAACCCTCATTTTAGAACAAAATTAAATAAATGGCTTATAGACAAGTATTTTTTATATAATTGATGAATATTATGACGACTAAATAATGTTTTACGTACAAATTTTATCACTTTTATAATATTTTGACATGTTTTTCCTTGGCATTTGCTGTTGACATGTTTTTACTTTACTTTATTTTCCTATTTTTCATTAATAAATTGCAACAATTAGCGTGTCTTATATTGAGTAATAAGAAAATTTGCATCTATGAATATATCTAAATAAATAGACTTGTTCTTGCCATACTGTACTATGATAAATATGTACCCTATTTAAGGAAAATAAATAATTTTGATTTTGAATACGAGAGAATCTTACCGGGGAAAAACATTATTTTAGAATTAAGTAAATAATGTTCTAATGATTGTGTTGATACTTGTTGAAATTTATGTCATAATATTTGTTGATTATACCAATTTTTAGCGGACTTTCCAAGCACCTCAGCTAAGAATGAAATCAAATTAGTTAATTAGAAATTATTATAGACAAACTTAATCTTTAAGTTGACTTACCTCTTCTTCTGCATAATTCTAATGTGTGTTATATTTCTCGATGCCCAGAATATTTTCTTCGAGTATTCACTGTGTGTTATACCTTTGGTTGAAATTATGGAGACGAAGTTTATGTGACTTCGCTTCATAAATTATTCAAGATGAACTTAGCTGGTAATTTAAACGGAGAGTGAAAAATGTCGCCCAGAGGGCCGGCGGGCGATTGCGAGATTCTGCCCATCAGTCTTGTTTGACCTGCTCACTTAATCAGCGTTTGGGCGGGCGGGATATCAAATCACTAGTCATATTACACGTAACGTCGAAATATCACGCTAATATTTCAACAGGTGTCAATTTAGAGTTTTGAGATTGCTGATAAAATAAACAATAAACATAGTGAACTTAAGACCAAAAAGACTAAAAACGCCTGATGATGACGATGATGATAGTGAACATTGTGTGATTCGATAGTAGTAATAGATATCCATATATTCAAATTCATGTCCTAAATTAATTCAAAATAATATCGTAGATGATTTATTGTGGGTTTCAAAAATTGTTTCTAGAAGATCGCAATATAAATATTTCAAACCGTAATGGTCTTAAAGACTCAACTACTTTCTTTTTATTATGTAATTTGCATTATCTTTGAATGGGGCAATATTACAACGACGTTAATAATAGGAACAACTACACAAGCGATCAATTCCCCACATGTCATTGTACGTACTCCGGTTACCCAGTGCCACCATGTTTGAGTTTCCAACTCCCACGGAACAAAATCGATTCCTCTTAAAAATTTATCGTGTCACTGGCGTACTTGTGTCGTTTCTCAGTTATTGGAATGAGATATAGGTAATTAAAAACGTTTTTTTACAGGTAATTGAAAGTTACTACATTAGCTCATTTATTACTGATTTTTAACATATTCCGTACATCAGCGCATAAGTTTTTTAGCTTAATGACTAAATAGCATTACCATTCAACTCGGCAATGCTGCCAGTCTTTTGGGCACGATGCCCAGGGGCGAGCATCTGGAGGGATTGTACGATTTGTATTTTTTTGATGATGTGTTTTTATTTAGTTTATTTATTTTAAGATATATTCATCACTAAGTTGTAAGTTTTAAATAAATAAATTAAAGTCTTGGCATAAAAATAAAGTTGCATTGTATTGCTTAAATTTATACAGAAATACACGTTATCTTCAAAAACAAGAAGACTACAGAATCAATGCTGAAAGCTTTTGGTTAATTTAAAGGAAATATGGATGTTAATTTATTGCCTTTTTATTAAAAATTTCAAGGTATTGACCCAGTATAAGAAACATACACACTGGCAACATTTCCTCTCAACAAGCAAATAAATAATGCTTGGCGGAAAAATTATTAGCCATTAATAGGGTAAATGGGGCATTATCAAGGGTGCGGTGTGCATTGTTTTTCATGAGGTCCGGGTCCATATTAATCACTAAGCTTCCACTAAATCGCTCAATGTCGCCGCCAGGAACGATGCAAATTACCGTTTGCATTTTATACATACTCATAATGTCCTAATTCTTTACGGAGTAGAGAATAGAGAGAGTCTAGTACCTAGTTTTTATTTTTAACCGACTTAAAAAAAGGAGGAGGTTCTCAATTTGGTTGTATTTTTTTAAATGTTTTTCCTCATAACTCCGTTATTAATGGGTATGCATATATGAGAAAGGGCGTACTTTCAAATTGGTCCTATTTAAATTCTATCAAAATCGATTTAGTAGTTTGATGGAAGTTGGTTTGTTTATATGAAAGATTATATCACTTTTGGATCAGTCTCAGTGTAATTGAAGCAACCTCACACGAGCGTCAATTTCATTTATCTTTTGCTATTTATTTATCCCCATATAGGTAGCTACACATATTTATTCTATAAGGCCTCAAGAAGACTACTTAACTAGTTCAAGCAACAGTTCAGGGCAGAAAAAAAATATTTTACATCCAACATGGATTTGTTGAACATTTTCGTGGCAAATCGACCCGTGCCATTAAATTCATACCCATTCCTTCCCGGCGTGTCATAGGCGGATCTAGGGCATAATATAACCAGTCACTTCATCATCGGTCGCTACATCGAACCAATGCATTTTAGCCACATTTTCTTAAATATTTGAATAAATACTATATGTTTTTGAGTGCTTTATGAGGGCATAATTAATCACCGGCTTCCACTTAAAAGCTCAATGTTATGCCAGTCCAGAGTCACCGAAAATTACTGATTGCTTTTTATCACTTTTAAATCAGCTCTGAGTGTCATGGCCGTATATAAAGAGGGGTGGCTTTGAGGTTCCGGACCCATCTCCCCCTTAGCATACTTTTAATATACCGTCATATATTGAAACTAAATTCTAGACACGTTTTAACGAGGATGTGCTATTTAATCCTTAGTATATTTGGAAGTAGTTATTTTATCTACATCTACACTTCTATACTAATATTATAAAGAGAAAGATTTAATTGTTTGTTTGCATTGAATATATAATTCACCATTAGAATCCTACATTATCCCTTATGTACATAGGCTATAGAATTAAATACCCATATCTACCCGTGCAAATCCTGAGCGGGCCGCTAGCAGAAAATAAATCGAACAATAGTTATGCCAAGTTTGTTAATTTAGTCATGATATTACTAATTATCTACTGCCATCATTGTGATTTTGAACCACCTTGCTTTATTAAAATCTGGGAAAAGAATTTGTTATGGAATACAAAATTGCAAGAAAAAAGATAAGAAACGAAAAAATACATTTGACCTTCCATAGAAATTCGTCCAGCTGATCGGCGATTTTGTATGGAAACTCTTTTTTATGTAATTTTTTTTTTGCAATCAGCTTTTTTTTTCTTGCAATTCTGTATTCCATTAGGGATTCTGATTTCGAGATCCCCATATAGCTAGAAGGTTCAAAATCAGGTTGTATATGTCATCAAAAGATACATAAAGTAGTTATACGTTTCTAAATAACTGAAACTAGCGTTAGGAACTTCTTGTTCGGTTGCGTGAAGTCCGGGAAAAACTAGTTCATAATTGTACATTTTCGTATCCCCCCCCCTCATAAAAACTATAAATACGTTCATGGTAAGTGTAATTGGATCAACGTCACTTGTAAGTAGATAGACGGAATGGATATTTGAACGAGATTTTCCGGAATCGAATCTACATTATCGGACGCATGCCTTTGGTGGCTAAACCAATTTGTCTTTTTACTAATTGACTAGGTAAATTGGATAAAATAGAAACCCGTTGTGAAACCAGTTGTCAGGTTATTGTTGACCTTAATTTGTTGATTCTGCTATTGGCTGAACTGTTTGCAGACTGTAGTGTATTGTTACATTATTTTCATAACCCAACGCAGTGCTAACAACTGTATTCGTCGTTCTGACGTAGACAAGACATGACCAAACCGTGGTAGGTCTAAATATAAGGTTCATTCAATTACACTGAAGCTGATCCAAAAGTGATATAATTCATATGAAGAAACCGACTTCCAACAAACTACTGAACTGATTTTGATGCAATTTTAACAGGTCAATCTGGATGCATATCCTTACAAATAAAAAAACAGAATTTTACAAATTGTTTCATAAATGACAGCGTAAGGAGGTAACAAACATAAAAAAAAAACATACAATCGAATTGATAACCTCATCCTTCTTTTTAAGTCGGTTAAAAAAAAGCCGATCAACATGGCGTTTGACGTAAAATCAAAATCACGGTCATTAATTTTATTTCTATTTTTATTATTATCTAGTATATCCTATGCAAGTTTCGACTACCAACTATTCTCCAAGGGTCAAAGTTGATAAATACATTTATTAACCTTAAGATATTGCAAACTCCAGTCGGTGAATTAATAAAATGCAATATAATCTGCGCCGAGGTGCAGTGGCCTACAAATTGGAGAGGTCTGCAGTATCGCGGCACAGCGCAATTCGCGCCAATAACACTCAAGCTGTAAGCGAGATTCACTTTAGTTATTAGCTCAGAACAATCATTTAGTTATTCTTCTGAGTTATTTAGCATCTACTCGTACATACATTTTAAATAGATAGAACACAGATGAAAAATTTGAATCACTGAATATATGTACATTGTGATCTTACTTCTGTGTTCTAAATAACATGGAATAAAATCAAAATATCTTCCATGCTGGTCTGGGAGAAATGTAAAAACGTAGAATATACCAGCTACTTATATTCTACGTTATAGCCGATCGAGGGAACTCTGACGAAACATGTTTATAGACGATGCGGCTAGAGACACAGCAATTTTGATTCCGTTTTCCACCTAATGCACGTTGGTGGGCTAAACGTCGCCTACAGGTCTTATATACCTAGGCTCTCGCTAGGTATATAAGACCAAGGGGTAAAGCCGTGATACTATGTATGTATGCAATACATTTATTTTTCTTCCTTTCCTTGTCCCTTTTTTTAATATAGGATCAAATTATTAATTAATTAATTAGAAAGAACTAAGTTCTCTATTTCGCTCTGTTGCTTTTCATTTTCATTCCTGCTCCTCCTTAAGTTAACACAGTCTACCGAACTCTTCTTAAGTTGCCTGATCCAAATAAATAAATAAAAAAAAAAATAAGGGCGTCATCTATTCTGAATTTCAATCGCTCTCTTATAATATTTATCAACACTTATTACTTTTATTTTTTCCAAACTCACGGTTGTTTCTTTTAAAATGTGGAAAAAATGTCAACAATATTTACCATTAAACATACTTACTTACTCCCCTGGCTCAGTGACCCGAAGTGGATCTTGGTCTCCGAAACGAAAGAGTGCCACAATATTCTGTTCTGACTCAGAACAGAATATTGTGGCGCCTGAGCGATATCTTGCTAGCTGATCGCTTCCATCTCCCGCAGATCATCTTGCAAAGTATCGCTCCAACGATATCTCGATCGGCCCTCTGGTCTTCGGCCTGATATTTTTCTCATATAGGCTGCCTTGACGCCGCGATCCTTCTGCATTCTTTCCAAATGCCCAAGCCATTGCAAGCAGAGTGCTTTAGTAACATCGATTATATTCGACTCCTTTACTAACTCCTCAATATCCACATTTATTCAGACTCTCCAGCTTACGTCAGCATTTTTTGCCATTAACTTAACATGGTAACAAATCATATCCTACGTCTAGTAGTCAAACCTGTTTCTCTGATAAGCCGCAGATTGGAACTGTTGAGAAGCCTTAATCTATATCTTCTATACATATAATAAAACAGTAAAAATATTTTGTCTCTACATTTAGATTTTTTGACTGAAATGGATAGAGGGACACTTAAAAAGAATAATAGAAAGCAAAAAAAATGTTTTCGAATTTCTTGTCTTTCTGTCTGTCTCTGTCTGTATGTATGATCACGATTATCTCCGAAAATACTGAACCGATTTACTTCAAACTTTTACCAATTGTTTTGTTTTAACTCAGCAAAACATTTAAAGTTTGTTTTATCAAAATCGGTTCATTCAAAAAAAGTTATCGTCATTTGAATGAACTCAAGGCATGAGTTTGCCTGCAAGCATATAGCAAAAATAAAATAAAATAATAAATGACATAAGAAAATCAAAATCCAAAGTCAATTCATCATCATTATACGACAGCATTATACCTATCCATACTATCCATAGTAATCCATACTAATAAAAAAGGAGAAGTTGACTGACTGACTGACATATCAACGCAGGGCCTAAACTATAACGGTTAGAAACTTGAAATTTTGCACAGGGATTCCTTTTATAACGTAGGGGAGTACTAAAAAAGGATTTTTGAAAATTCATCTCCTAAGGGGGGTAAAACGGGTTGCAAAGTTAGTATGAAACTTTGTCGTTTTGGAAGTTATTCGAATAAAATTCAGCATGAAGGTTCTTTACTGAAAGGTATGAAACACGAGTAAAATATTTTACTCAAGAATCATCCCTTAAGGGGGTATAACGGAAATGCAAAGTTAGTATGAAACTTTCCGTTTTTAAAGTTATTCAATTGAAATTCAACATTACGGTGTTTCATTGAAAGTCATGAACTAATATATTCCAGGTAATTCTACTGTTCCTGAGAAATCGACACTTACGCGGGCGGAGCCGCGGGCCAAAGCAAACCTGACTTATATATCAACGCACAGCCAAAACAACTGTGCCCAGAAACTTAAAATTTAGCACAGGGATTCTTTTATTGATGTAAATGAGCACTAAGAAAGATTTTTAGAAAATCAAATCAAAGGGGGTGAAGTTTTATGGAATTTTCTCATTTCTGGACTTAGAAGTTTAAAAGTAGGTACACAAGTTCTCAATTAAAATTAAAAAAGATATGTTTAGGTGAATCAGACAACATTCTCCCTTGAAGGGGTAAATAGGGGGTAAAGTTTTTATGGAATTTTTCCATTTCTAGACTTAGAATATAAAAATAGGTATGTAAGTTCTCGATTACAACTAAAAAGATCTGTGTAGATGAAATGTATAAAATCCCCTCCTTAATGTGTGTGTATTGGAGGGGGAGGGGGGGTTAAGTTTGTATGGACATTTTCTCATTTCTGCACGTGTTCTGGATTACAATTAAAAAGATGTAGGTAAAACCGAATCTGTAAAAATGGACGAAATTTCCCCTTGAAGGGGTAAAATAGGTGGGGTAAAGTTTGTGTGGATTTTTTTTATTTACTTAGAAATATGACATTAAGAAGTTCTCCATTACAATAAAAATATCTGTGTAGGTGAAATGGCCAAAATCCCCTCCTTAAGGGCTAAAGATCTATGCAGGTGAAATGTATTAAATTCCCCCTTAAGGGAAAAAAGCAGAGGGGGAGGGGATTGTATGGATTTTTTATCATTTCTACTGTTCCCAAGGGAACGACATCAAGGGGCAACAGCTAGTTGTTAATAAATAATTGTCACGTAAACATCTAAGAATTCAGGTCGACGTCCATCGCGCCGTTCCGTACCTATTTATTAGCCGTCGCCCTTGAGACAAAAAGACCCATTGTCATATTGATGGGTGTGCTGTAACTTTTTCTTAAGCATTTACGCCCGAAAATGTGTTTCTTTTTTGCGGCTTGAAAAAGTGAAACAAACAGGGGAATAATGTAAAAAGTTGACTGGCAAGTCCCATAAATATTATTTTCCTCGTAGTAATCGATATTGTCAGCGATTTGCCGCGTAACTGCCATGATGGATGTTGTCCCAATGCTGAAAACATCGCCTTGTTTGTCTTTTATTTGCTTTATCGTTTTTCTTTGGCAAAATATTGTGCGAATAGTTAGTTAAATGTAAGCACTGTGAGATCGTTAATTGATTTGACACATTGATTAAAATCTCTTTTTTTGAGTATTTGCTTTAGATTTTTATATAGAATATCTTAAATACGGTTAATATACCAATATATATGTATCTTTAACCCATCAAGCACAATACAATACAATACAATACAAGAACGCTTTATTGCAACAAAAATAAAATACAAAATACAAAGGAACACAAAAACAAAATATGGTATACAACCGGCGGCCTTATCACTTAAAGCGATCTCTTCCAGGCAACCGTTTAATGATAGAGAGAAAATTATATGATCAAAGGGGTGGCGCAGAAAATTTTTGGTATTTTCAAATTGTTATACATACAATAATATACCTACATAAGACTAAAATAATTTACTCACATACACTTACATACAAATATACATAGACTTAAATATATGCAGTATATCTCTAATACACAATAAGAGGGAGAAAATGGACGAACAAGGAAAGGAAAATAATAATAATAATATGTAGAAAATGTAAGAAAAGGATGGTGAGAACCTTTAAGAAGAAAGAAAATGCGATTTGGTCATATTTTTAAAACTATGAAGACTTTGAGCGCGTCGGATAAGGGGTGGCAGGGCGTTCCATAGACGAACTGCTTGTACACGAGCACGAGAAACGCAGACGCAATTAATTTTTGTTGTTATGCGGACCGATCAGGCCGCTTGGTGGTTGACAGGTCAATGAATTCACTTTTCTTGCTTTTACACTTTTTAGTATAAGTAGTATAGATTACTCTATATACTTGCATGCATTGCATTAAGGGACATCGCTGCAGCCGGGGTGGTGGAAGAATGGTGGTAGCTCAATGGAGCTACATAGGTCAGTCACGTAATTTTTAGTAAAAGCGACTTCCAGCCAAAGGTCAATCTTCCTATTCTTTTATCGCTTATAGTCATTGCCTTTATTTATTAGTCGCCACATCCCTAGTAAATACTTGACAAAGAGTCGTTGATATATTAAAATTAAAAATATGTGATGAAAAAGAACTCAGCTACAGGCAGGATTCGAACCACGTCCTTTACGCCCAAAGTGTAATACCAACAACACCACCGTGACTTTGAATCACCGCGTCGAATTCTCTCATCACATATTGCCCCGTAGGGTATTGAGGAAGTACGCATTCCAAGCATGCGTACTTCTTCAATACTGCTCACTATTTTATAGTCATCATCATTTCGTGTAGGTGACACGGTCTATCGACCATGCACACCCTGGTGTCAGAGTTCTTCGGAACCACGTCTCGACCTCTGACGTCGTTCTTTTAACGACTAGCCGATGGTGCCATCCGAAGCACGGAATCATTTTTATTATCAGACAATCAGGTGATTCAAGCCTGCAATGTCCTAACCAAACTGGAAGCAACTAAACAAAGGATGTTTCCTGTAGGAATCGAACCCACGACCCGGGTCAACAGGCAAACGCCTTTACCACTGGATCACGGAGGGTGTTACTACTCACTATTTAGTAGTGTGGTTCGTTGATATATGTTTGTACGGTAAATGTTGTTTGGTTTACGATTAAACGGTATCCATTCGGTTTCCACGTGAGGCAGCCCGATCCTGTCCGTGTACTAATGCCACCGTCTAATGCTAATGTAGACAGCAGTATGCGCTCAATTGTTAAATGGCTTGTACCGTTCTTGTAATTTATGCGATGTACGGAAACTCCCAAGTTTGTGCACGTAACATGAACCTAAGTTAAACATTGTGTGTTGCTGTTAGCAATATATGCATTATTAATTCTGGTTGTCATAACGTATGGTTTCAAATCAAACTTAGATACATTATGAAATTTCAGGGAATATCTAACTAAGAGATAAAGCAAATCATTTGCTGATAAATTTTAACTAACATTTGCTGCAAATGTTAATTAAAATTTATCAAACAATAAATTAAACTCTTAGTAAATTAAGAAATAAAATATGGTGAAAAAATTTCATGCGGGCGAGACTTGAACCGGCGACCTAGGTCTATGTGCGACCTATGCTCTGCCATCTGAGCTACCTACCGCACAATTCAATCTCGGCGCCGAAATTCTTCACCATATCCCATTTCTCCTTATACGTATTAAGGCTTACGTCAACTACACAACTACCCGACTTTTACAAGTGACGTATTTGATTCACTCATTTTACAATTTTTTCACCATATTATATTTCTTAATTTATTAAGAGTAAGTATATCAAAATAGCATTGTGAATTGCAAAATAAACACTTATAAAAATAATAAATTAAACTGTTTGTTAGCCAAATGTTATTTATTTATAATGGAAAGCGCCAGAAGATACTAAATATGTAAAGGAAAATAATAAGTTTGTTATTTATGCTCTAGATGTACGGATAGATGAGTATTAGGAGAAAATATATCAGTCAATTTAACTTACGAAATCATAATATAATTTAGCTACATTTTAGTTCCGAAATCAGATATAATTTAGCTACAATTTAGTTTACGAAATCACAAAAATCTTGTTAGTCCCTAAAGACTCGCTGGAAAAAACTCCGCCCATTCGCCACTTACACAATTTATGAAGGCACTAACACTAAGGCAAGCACCAGTGTTATCACAAACAGGTTAAACTGTTCCCTCGCTTGTTCTACGAAGAACAAAGAGACCCATGAAGAAGTTAATACCTAATGTGATGCTAAGCACGGTTAATTACTACAAATTATTGCCATTTAACGACGAGTCCCGGGTTTGATCCCCGGTCACGTCAAGGTGGAAATTGATCTTTTTAGATCGGCCTGGTTCTAGGATGTTCAGATATATTTGTATATCTATTATAAAACATTAGTTTATTATAACTTAGTCTGGGGCTGCCTCAATTTGTGTGATTTGTCCCTAAATATTTTTTTGAATGATTTCCATATTCCTACTCCTAATTTTGCGCAATTACATCCTTAGCTGTAACTGTTTCTCTGCGAATAAGAAATGAAGAGATCCATAGAAAAACAAAAGTCTCCGACATAGTTCAGCGGATAACTCCGATAGGGCAAAAATGGCGACGTCGTACAGGTAATCGCAGCGTCGGACCGACTAACTACTCAGACGGCCTGACCAAGATCACAAGAAAACGCTGAGTGCAGGCCGGTCATTTTGGAAATCTTTAGGGAAGGCCTATGTCCTTGCGGCTGATATGATGATGATGATAATGATCCTCAGCTGTAGCGCATCGAAACCCAGTGTCAACAATTATGTTAATTAATGTTGTTATATGTTTTGATAAAGTTTTACGGCCAACTTTAATGCCGGCTCGATACCCACCTTCCTTGGGTAGCTTCAGAACAGTAGGCAAACTGTAAAACCTGTAAAGCTTCCATCTCAATTATGGCGCTCAACGTTGTTATGCCTGTTGTCTAGCATTAGCATAATCATTTCGTGGCCACGGACGTTAATTGACGTGGAATTGGCGACGTTAGTGGTTGTAGCGCTGTTGATTGACTAATTAGAGCCAATTCAAAGTGCGGTTACCCCTAATACATTAAGGAGACCGATGGCCCAATGGGCGTGAGTGTTATTAGCGCTTACGCATGTTAAGCAACGCCAGGCAGAGTCTCAACTAGGATGGGTGACCGCAAGTGGCATTTAAAATATCTCGAACTCCTCCGTCCTTCGGAAGGCACGATAAGATGTTGGCCCGGCTGTCATCATGAATGCCAGTCATTAAGATATTTCAGATGCTTTTAGGCAACTTGAAAAATCTTACACTTACAAATGATTACGTATAACAACAACAAAATGCAAACAAACCCCAAATATCTACATAGAATTTAAAACTATTCTTATGTGATTCTACCCAGTTAGTGCGATATCCAGCGATATGTTTAGACGTGACAATCCAAACAGAGTTTAACGTTGCAATGCCAATACTCAGTATAGTCTACCATAAGCGTAATTATAATGGGCCACGGACCTTAAATTATGTGACATTAGTCATGTAAATGGTGACAGCACTGTTTGGGCAATCCTTTAGGGTTTATTGACTAATTCAGTGCAATTTATTTATTGTAAGTAATTTTTCTAAGTTTAACAAAAGTCGTGCAAACCAACTAACGTGCATAATTTTTTTTAAAGCCGATTGCATTCTATGCCATAAATTCTTGTAAGAGACTTAATGTTGCAGTAAATTTTTTTCAGAATGTATTTTCTTGTTAATAACTGCCCTCAAAATATACGTTATTATAGCATGCAGCCAACATGCTACCAGTCTCTTAGTAACAATACTTATTTAGCAGTATAATAATCATTTTGTGGGCACGGACGCTAACTGATATGAATTTGGTCATGTTAGTGGTAAAAGCACTACTTGGGCGATCCTTTAGGGTTTATTGACTAATTCAAGTTAATCTATAGTGCAATTTGCTCATCTTAATATATATAAATCTCGTGTCACAATGTTTGTCCTCAATGGACTCCTAAACCACTTAACCGATTATAATAAAATTCGCACACCATGTGCAGTTCGATCCAACTTGAGAGATAGGATAGTTTTTAACTTATGGCGAAACGAAGTTCGCCGGGGCAGCTAGTTGCATTATAAAACTATTTCCTAAGTTTTACAAAAGTCGTGCAAAACAATAAACATGCATAATACTATTTTTAAAGCAGAATTGCCATGCAAGCCATAAATTCCTATGAGTGACTTAATGTTGCAGTAGATTTCTTGTAAAATGTATTTTCTTGTTAATAATTGCCCTCAAAATTTACGTCATAACGTATTATATCAAGCAGCAAACATGCATGCGAAAAGCCTGCTGACTCTTAATTACAATGCTTATTGCTTAGCATTAGCATAATCATTTTGTGGCCACGGACGGATTTATATGAAATTGGCCATGTTAGTGGTAAAAGCACTGTTTGAGCAATCTTATTGGGTTGATTTAGATATGAGCGCCGCGCCAACGCGCCGCCGCCGCCGCACTCTACCCCCGCGCCGCCGCCGCCGTCAGAAGCGGTCGGCGCGCCGGTCAGCCGGTATAACTCGGTTCACCCCCCATACACGTAACGCCCGCGCGTACAATCCAATATAAAATGTCGTGTTGGATGGAATCAAGTGAAAGAGTTAGTATTGAAGTGCGTTAGACCAAATATGAAAGCAGTATTTCATGTGGGGCCGGACTTGAGCCTTATATATAACCCAGTTAAGTACTGCCTCGCTCTATAGGGCACCCCAAGTTTTTAAGAATCCATTTTGACTATACCTTCCAGATGACCCCGGAACTGGACCTCCTTCGTAATATCGACGTCAAGGATTCTAATACTCTTAGAGATGATAAGGGAGGTGACCTGGAACTTCGCCACTATGTCAAATGGGGTATTCTTAGTGGAAAACACGCAGACTTGTCTTAGTAGGGTTGAATGGAACTAGGTTTAATTTACCCGATTCAGAGACCTCCAAGGAGGTCTCAATGTCAGACACAAGTTTCATTCTGCTCTCTTCCACCTGTGCTTAAGGGGTATTCGCACGACCCGCAAAATATGCATCACCCGTACTGTCTTCTACATAGCAATGAATTCTACTAGTGTTTAGCATGTCATTGATGTGCAGAAGAAATAGCGTAGGTATAAAACAGATCCTTGAGGGACGCCAGCATTTATGGGCATGATTTCGGAGCATAAACCGTCAACAACAACCTAAATGCTAAGCCCAGATAAGAATCTAACGAGCGACCCACGGGCCTCAGGAAGCCCGTAAGATGGTAACTTCGCGAGAAGAGCCTTATACTAGACCCGCTCAAAAGCCTTTGTGATATCAAGACTAAATCTCAGTGCTTCTCCCTTGTTCTCCATGGCGATTGCTGCCCATCGGTACATTAGGTACACAAGAAGATCACCGTGGCGGAAACCGTAGAAGCGCATGTTTTGAGCACAATTGCTGGAATGCCATCAGGCCCGCTGGACTTCTTGACGTCAAGAAAAAACAGAGCACGTCGCACTGCACTTTGAGTGAAGCGGATTTCGTGCATTGAGTGCTCGCATCGCGGTAAAAAGGGTGGCGATGCTTTTTCGTCATCAAGGGTAGAGTTCGACGCAGAGTACCCAAGACATCGGCCTACTCTTATGCGGAGTAAGCCAGCGAGTCCTGATGATTGCGCAAAGATGGAAGTAAAGGGCGGCAGAAATTCCCCTGCACTGCCTTAGCAAGACAGCAAAAAGTTCTACTTACAAAAAGATAGCCAACCAATTTCTCACCAATGCAATGTACGCAAACTTTGCTGCAGAGATGTGCTTCTTGTAGGCTCTAGAAGCTGCGTTGAACATCTTTTTCAAATCAGAAGTTTACGATCTTTGACATTTCGCGCAGCAACCGGCTTCGTAGACTCACGCTTGAGATGGGCGGCGTGCAAAGACGAGCGATGAAACCAAGGTTGTGACCGCCCTCCGATACGAACTGCTGAACTAGGAATGTAGCACTTCATGCCCGCAGTTCGTATGCAACCAGTGTCACCTCGGCGACAGCTTTCGCACAAATATCAGGATTTTCTGATGAGAAGCAAAACTGTCTCCAATGGTAGGATGCAAAAATTCTCGCAATCCATCCCAATTAGCTGACCATAATATATATGCCAGACACGACGCGTACCAATTAGTAGGGATTGCGTGGTCTGGCCGGATGGAACCACAGTACGTACCAAGCAATGGTCCGAATTTCGTCTATCCCTTCTGGACATGCCCGAGAAGTCGGTCTGTTTCGTCATCACCGCTATGGGACCTGTAAAGGCACGCGTAGAACCGGATGTGGTCACAGTGATCTACGCGGGCCCATAACAACGACAGGCTTCTGTGTTCAAGGCTGCTAAGAAGACGACAAGCATGGGGCATAAACTTGTGCTGCAAGCTGAGACAAGAATATTACAAGAGATGTGACGTCGGTCCGAGAGGATATTTGTGTCTCAGTTAGGAAAAATAGACCCGGCTTGATCGTGTCCAGGTGATGATGAGGTTCGAATGAAGTCCCCTAACATTGCAGAAGTCCACATTGAATGTGAAAGGCAGATGCCGCTGTAGAAACGTGTTTGTAACGAAAAAGTTTCATAGATCAATGTTAATCTCTGATGAAATGTTTAAAATTATCGTTGATTATTTCTTTAATTTAATAAAAATTATAAAACGTAAGAGAAAACAACCGTATTTCATTTCTTTTCTCTTAGGTTCATTGAAAAGATCGCGCCGCCGACTTCGCCGCCGCCGCCGAGTCTTTGTAGTCGACGCGCCGCCGCCGATGCATTAAGCATCGGCGCTCATATCTAGGTTGATTGACTAAGTCAATTCATCGTTAGACATTTTTCTAAGTTGAACAAAAGTCTTGAATGAATTGAAAATCAATTAAATTGATATAAAAAAACGAGTAGATATGAGAATGTACGAGAAGCGCTGTTTGGACGATTCCATAGCGTTGATTGACTTATTCAATTTAAGATGCTGTTTGCACAAAATCTGTGGACAATATTTTACTGCCCATACTTCAATAATCATCAACAAAACAAATTAAAATAACTCCTTTACTTGGCTTTTAAAATTGAACTTTCCCATTAGAGTATCGGATTAGTTGTATAATAAAATGGTAAATAATCCGTAATTGTAGTCAATGTAGTTACAAATATCTTTTTAGAATTTATTTAAATGGTGATAAACGATGTAAAATGTACAAATGTACTTTACAATGATATGCATCCCTTGGCTGCAACTGTGCATTTGATGTAGATACGTCTCCAGACATTGTTTTGAGACATCGCGGCTCATAATGAGACGCGGCTGCTTGAATTACTGCTCAGCCGCGTTTCCGGCTCGGGGGAAATAAAAACAGTTTATTTAGAGGCTCATCACTTGACACATATCAAATTGCGGATAAAATAGAGACACAGGGAAGGTCTGATTACAGTAAATAGGAAGATATCTTGATTGGCTTTGGGGTATTATTGGATGTCTATAAATTTCAAGCTATAAATCGGAAAGTTCGCTCATAATTATTCAATCATCAGTCCCTCATGGACCAAGGATGCGGAAATGGATGCGGTCCACTTCTCGAGGCTCTTGCCTCACCAAAGAGTTTCTTAAATAAATAGTTGCATGTTGTAATGTTAACGGGCCACCCTTAGCTGTCTCTCGGGTAGTTATTACGTACAGGCTACGTGAACGCGGGGCCAGCTTTCCGAGCCTACTTGCTAATTCCTAATTCATCCGAGTCCTTAGTATTGCAATTCTAAACCTACATCCTGTTCCCAAGTCCACCAAACTTCTGTTTTTCAAGTTTGAAAACGTACTTATTTGATAAAATAACTACACTCGCCAGCCTGTCTACCAAGTCAGGCGATTATGGCAATAATCATCCATGAGTCACTGGGGTATGTCTGTTAGTGTAGTGAGTCACATTATAAATATTATTGCTGCTGATTTAGCTTATATATTTAATGAATGCATTGATGGAGGCATATTTCCTAATTTAATGAAGTGTAGTAAGTTAATACCACTATTTAAAAAAGGAGAAAAATCAGACCCTGGTAATTATAGGCCTATTTCTATCTTACCGGTTTTGAGCAAGGTGTTTGAAAAGATAATGCTGAACCAGATGCAATTCCATTTCAAGACTAACAACCTTTTCCATAACCAACAATTTGGCTTTACTGGTGGAAAATCGACCACCGATGCGGGAGTAGCTCTGATTACTCATATTTACAACGCTTGGGAGGATTCACAGGATGCCATTGGAGTGTTTTGTGATCTCTCTAAAGCATTTGATTGCGTTGATCATCAAACACTTTTGCTCAAACTCCGACAATACGGGTTTGAAAATAAGTCATTAGAATTAATAGAATCGTACTTGACAAATAGGCTTCAGACAGTAGATATTAACGGTGTCAAATCAAATGGTACTAATTCAAAAATTGGCGTGCCTCAAGGCTCAATCTTAGGCCCGTTTCTTTTCCTAGCGTACGTCAATGACCTGCCCTATATGGTTGAAAATGAAGCGGGCATAGTGCTGTTTGCCGATGACACGTCTCTCATATTCAAGATGGACCGTCAAAGTGATGACGTTACCGCGGTAAATAGCATATTAGCACAAATTTCAAACTGGTTTTCAGCCAACAACCTATTGCTAAATGCCCAAAAGACCCAATGCGTTAAATTTACTCTCCCGAACGTGAGGCAGACCGATGTTGACATTTTAATAGATGGTCAAAAACTAGGTTTCGTCAATGATACTACTTTCCTAGGGATCACAATCGACTCAAAACTACAATGGGGTGCCCATATTTCTAAACTTTCTAATAGGCTTAGTTCCGCAGCATACGCTGTTAGAAGGATTAGACAACTGACAGATGAGTCCACTGCTAGGCTTGTATACTTTAATTATTTTCATTGTTTAATGTCGTACGGATTACTTCTGTGGGGCGATGCAGCCGACATCCAGACTATCTTTATTCTGCAAAAAAGAGCAATTCGTGCCATCTATCAATCTGGGCGCGAGGGACTCACTCAGACAGTTGTTTAAAGAAATTAATATCTTAACTGTAGCTTCACAGTATATATTCGAGAATATAATGTATGCAATGAAAAATATTTTGTCGTTCAAAAAAGTTAGTGATTTAATAAATAGACCCTTGCGTAACAATCACAAATTATTTCTTCCGCGATATCGGCTAAGCAGAGTTAGCGAGTCGTTCATGGGAAACTGTATACGCTACTACAACAAATTGCCAAAATCAGTCCTTGATATGCCTGATAGAATATTCAAAAGTTATGTAAAACAATTACTTTGTAAAAAAGCATATTATAGGACCGAAGATTTTATTAATGATAAGAATGTTTGGCTTGAGCTTGGCGCGGACGCCTCGTAATTCTGTATTTATATGACTATAATGTGTGGTACATTCTGTACGTGTTATTTTTAAAGATGACTTTTTTTATTTTTATTTTAGTAGGTACATAATTTGACATTTTTTTTTTATTTCGGTGTTATTAATTTCAATAGTATGACATTATTTTTTAAATTCAATTCGAACATGACATTAAATATACCAATGTATACTCAGTCCAGATACTTAATTTCTAAGATTTTCATAAATTGTGAGTTGTCGTCCTTGGAGAAAATGCGCTGTGCAGTTAGTTGCCGCTTCTTCTGCACTCCGCTTTGGAAGCGGCGTTAAACTTAGCCATAAAAAAATGTTTGACGTCAACAATTGTTGAGAAGTGAAATATGACAATTAATAAGTGTTCAAAGAAACCTATATTGAACAAACGTTTTGAATTTTGAATTTTGAATTTTTTTGAAATTTTGAATCATCATCATTCCGAGTAGGTGTCACGGTCAATCGACCATGCACACCCTGGGAAAAAAACATATATTTCATATCCTGTGGTAATATTGCAAAAATATCCATAGAAGCAACATATAAACCTTTTACGTTTTATTGTGTATAAACAAACAGTAATTGAAATACTCACAAACGAAGCCACGTACGACAAGCACCACAGAGCGTTACTTTAAAAATAATAAATTCAACGGCGCATCGTCAGAAAGTTATGGGGAAATTAAATTTCTAGGGAAAAGCTGAAGCCATAGATAAAAATATTAATGCCCAGGTAGTTTTCCGCGCAAACCCTTGCCTTTGCAAGATTTATGGCGGATTACTCGACCAGTATCGGGCTATTAAAATTCGTATAATGCTTTAAGACTTATAATCTTATCTCTTTTAACAGACTCCAGAAATTTTCCAACAAAAATTCTAATCAAGCAAAATTTTTCTTAAGAATGTTTAATGAATAAATTTTTGAAACAAATTTACCGCGTTTCGGGGCTATTATCAACAATTAAAATTTGTATTTCAAAGTTTAATAATAGCTAGAATTTTCATTACTCTATTGAATGTTTGGAATATTTTACCTCGGAATTTGAGATTTGATAGCTTTATGATGGATAGACGCTAATGCGGTGACGTTGAAGGAGAATGATGGGCATCTCATTGTTCCCGGAAAGTATTTTAAATTCAAATCAGACAGAGAGGGGTTTTAGGCGCTACCTTGAGAATATTGCAGGGGCTTTTACGCCAAAGGGAATGTTTAAAAATGATATTGCCACGTTTGACCTGGTTGCCGCTCGCAAGACCGTCGTCTGTACTTCAATTTCGTTTCTTAATATGTTACTTATGGGTCTCTTGAACGTCTGGAATTTCAAATTATAGATGAATAATTTTTAAGGTCCACTTATGGCTAGGAAAGTTTTTATTATAGCTAGAGCTCTCATAGCTCTAGCTATATCTTAGCAATATGTATTGATTTATCCATAATTAGTTAGTTGATATCGTGAGATGACACAGCGTGAAAATAGTTTCAGTTAATTTTGTGACGTGGCGTCGGTCTATCTAATAGTTACCGGCTAACATAGATTTAAAAAAAAATTGACTTCTATGCCGGCTCAGTAGGCCTATTAGCTAACTTTTGATAACTACGGTACGTTTTTACGATGGTTTACAACCATCGAGGCTTGCGTATGATTGACTACTATTATTAATCTTAATATATAAACGGTAATGGATGTTGAAGTAACCATCAGAACGTTATACGCAAACGCAGATTCTTAAAGATATTTTGGCGATAAAAGAAAACTCTCGTCGCTTGTAAAAAGCAGTCTTTTGTCAAATTTCCTAGAGGTTTTTGTAGCTTTGTACTTTTGTGCTTACGTTTTACTTAGTCATTTTGCTCAGCGAAATTAGTGCAAATCTCTCCGACCGAAGCAGATTCTTGAAGATGCTCTTGTGACATCGAAATAAATTATGACGCGCTTGTAAACAGTAACAGGCACTTTTTGCCCATTGTTCGGTGAAATCTGTTTGTGAGTTTGGCTTTACACATTAAATGTTTTATTTATTAAAGTCTTTTAACTCAGCAAATAAGTGCATTAAGGCTTCTTCTTTTGGTGTCGATGGCTCAAATAATTTAAATTAAAATCAAATTTTGACCCTCCAGTATGTGGCGAGTCTTACTAAAGTAGTGCATTATATAAAAATTAATAAGGATAAATTTATACAAACAAAAACTTAGTTAGAAAGGGGACAAACATGCTAAATAATATCATATGGTCTAAATTAACCAATTACAATAAGAACAAAATTTAAATGGGCAAAATCAGCTGAATACAAACTATATGCCACGTAATTTTTCAGTATTAAACCCATTGAGATTCACGTTATTGTGCTCAGCAGAAAGAGCGCGAGTCTTTTTGCGCAGATTCTTGACGATTTTGACGGCGGAATAAATCTCTAGTGTTGTGACGGCGCTGCTTAACGAGTCGCTTGTATACCCAAACAGAAAATTATTGCCCATTTCTTTCTGCAATTTATTCGTGGTTTGTCCTCATGAATCTTCATTTTGTAACTATTCAGTTTAACTACTTGAAACTTATATTTAAGTTATTTGGTAGTTATAAGTTTAGTTTTAAACAATTATTAAATAGTAAAATTGCTCTTATCTAAATATGTACCGCGTTAATTTTCAGAATCAGGTTGCATTCTAAATAATTGTGCTCAGCGAAATTACCACGACTCTCAACAACCTTTTTGTGAATGAATGAATGAATGAATGAATGAATGAATATACACTTAACAAAATATAACACGGCGGACTTATCGCAATATGCAATTTCTTCCAGCCAACCTTTGGGTAGGAATAATTAAGTAATTAATGTGCTGATTCTTGAAGATTTTATTTATTCCGGAATATCTTCTTTTATGCCACGCTGTTTAGCAAACCGCTTGTGAATACCAAACAGGCGTTTTTTTACTCATTTTAATTACTTCTTGATTCGTCTGCATTTATCTTCACTCTGTGCTTTGCTGAACCATAATCTTTTTATGCATCTTTATTAGTAGATTGTGATGAAACTGATGAAAGGGCCTAACATAATACTTTTTATGTGAGGGCATTATTCTGAACCTAGAGTGAAACGAAGGAGTCTATAATATTTAAAAAACAGTGTCTCTCCGGGAGTCTTGATAGAAATGAAAACTTGAACATACGGTTACTTATACAGAGGTGTCGATTACGGTAACGCTTCGCGAGTTCAGAGTGCCTCGGGAATAAAAACGAATTTTAGACCCTGTTTTGACTGTAACCTTGTATAGGAGCATCCGTTCTTTGTTTTTTTTAAAAGATGAGATAAAACATAAGTCCTTGGGAATAAGAACGTATTAGACCCTGTTTTGACCCTGCTGAGATAAAAAAGATATACTTACTGTACGACCTTACCTCGCACATTTGGGCGACCCGTGGCCTACATCATGTAGGACACGTGTCAGCTGTTTTATACTGTAATTAGAATCAAATTTAATAACAAATTGAGATACTATCGAACAGTAGCCAAGTTACTATCCAGCAGCGGTCGAGGTTCTGCTGGGCTGCCATCGAGAAAGGATCTGTCACACCCAGTTATCAACATGTAACATCGAGAGAAATAAACTACTTTCTACGTGACGTGATCTTGTATCTCCACACCAACATCTACAACCTACAATCAACATCCCGTCATGTACGGTGTATGGTATGACTAACACCACCTAACACCATGGCCTGCACTGTACATTTACGTTTTAACCTAATCGCTGGACTAAGAGTGTTACAGTGTAGAGGCCGAATGGTAAACGGGAAATCGGCCGGCCCATAACTAGGTGGTGCGATGATAAAGAAAGAACAAGAAAAGCCACAGACATACATGCTAATGAGACGAAGGCGAGAAATATTAAAACATTGACCTCTCAACCCTCTCAACCACCAAGCGGGCCGATCGGGCCACGTTACAATAGAAAATCCATTGTGTCTGCGTTTCTCGCGTTTGATGACACATTTCGATTAGTAGGTAAATATACAATTACTTTATTAAAATCGAAAATATGTGATGAAACATATACAATTATTTCTTAAATCAAGTTCAATTATATATTAAAAACATTGTTTAAACACAGGATCAGATACAAAAAAAATAAGTTTGATCATATCCGTTCAAAAATTTAGATTTGATTCAGGCATAAACAGTGGTTAAACATCCTTTCACTGTTTATATATCCTTACTAATATTATAAATGCGAAAGTGAGTTTGTTTGTTTGTTTGTTACGCTTTCACGCCGTAACTACTGAACCAATCATCATGAAATTTTGCATGCAAGTTCTCTGGTATGCGGAGAAGGACATAGGCTACCTTTTATCCCGGGAAAAAAGTTATATTCCCGAGGGATCGACAATGACGCGGGCGGAGCCGCGGGCGAAAGCTAGTTATATCAATAAATACTTACTAGCTACCTACGAAAATAAATAAAAACCGGCCAAGTGCGAGTCGGACTCGCGCAATAAGGGTTCTGTACCATTATCTAACGTCTTAAAACGAGCCCACATAAGACGGTGGTAACTAAAGAAAATTCATAGAGTCCTTCTTCACAAGGGAAATAAGTAAAATAGTATCCATTTACCACCTTACTATTTACCCCGAGCGCAATAGGTACCAAGCGGTCTCCTATCGTTCTGCCAAGCGCTGCGCGCTGTCGAACGTAAACACATTGCTATTATTTTAGATATTATTTGATTTTATATTCACTTAAATTCACGTGGTTCGAAAATTTATATTCAGTAGCTGTTTCGCGTAACTAACATATTAGCTAATTTTCAAATTATTTTGTATGAAATTTTACTTTACCGAGTACATTTTATAAGATGGTCGCCTATACAACTCTTTAATTTATAAACTCTACTTAATTTTGATAGGTTAACTTTAAACTTCGTTATATATACTGCTGCCGTGAATTTTTTACATGTTAATATATACCATTTAGTAAATAGCTGGGGGGAGGGGGCGGGGGCACTAGACTCTAACAAAAATTTGGACAGTAAAACCAAATATTTCCGATACGGATAAGTAAATCGAAAAATGATGTTCATAAACTCACAATATTTTTAAATGATCTATTCAACAACACCCCACACGTTGCTTTAGTCGCGAAAAAAATACTCATTTTACTTGTATGGGAGATATACTAAAAAAAAATAATTTCAAGATTTTATTTTATAACTTTTTCGGCATGATTAATATACATATCCATACTAAATTACGGACGGCTCTTTAGTACTTATAGTCTCTGAGTAAAACCGCGGACGGACAGATGGACAGACATAGCGAAACTATTACGGTTCCTTGTTTACTACGGAACCCTAAAAAGCTTAGGAAGTAGACTCATCGCATGTTGGCAATAAATAACTCATTTTTAATCTGACCCACTTTGTTTGTGAAAGGGATTAATAATTTACTTACTTGTTCACATAAAACAGGCAATTAAACAATGCCGAAGCAGTTATTACAATGTGATAAGCAAAATACACCAATTTATTTATGAAAGAATAATCTGAAAATTGATTGAACTCATTTAATATCCGTTCGGCGGTGGAACGGTCATTATGGGTTCATAAATTGTAGCTCGAATGGACTGAAAATCATGTAATGGCAAAATAAATTGACTAGCAGAAGGCTGAGGCTTTCTTTTTATTGTTGTGATGACGATAACTCACGCGTTAGTAGGTTTTGCTGATTACATTGCATCGTAAACTAAATACCGTTACTTGTATACAATATGTAAAGAAAACCCTGATCGATCCTTGAAGGAGTGATTCATCCCGTCGATATGAACAACTTTTCTTATGGGATTTAAGCTGGGAACTCAATAAATTGGATATTTTCAAACAAAAATGTTCGGCCGCCCGGTCAATTTGAATGGGACCTTCAAAAAATATTAAGATTCCAGCATTGGTCCAATAGGAAACGTCTTCCTCAAGGCGAAGGTGGATCGAGTCTGATGTCCCGATCCGCACTGATACTAGCAATCGGAGGCGTGGGCATCGCGGGCGGCCGCCCGCTCGACCTACATTGCCCTGAGGAAGACCTCCGGATGATGTCGAAACATTTCGGCCAGTAGTTGACTTCGTACGTGAGTAACCCGTTGTTACATATTTAAATAATGTCTATATCTCACTTTAGTTTTATTCAAAGAATTTACTTTCCATTGAAAGTCGATCAGCTGATTGCTCATTTTATATGAAGGATTGATTTTTTTTCGTATTTCGATGTAGTTCCCTAGGGAAAGTTGTTCTATACAAAGGGCCGATCATGCTTTTAAAGTATTATTACCCTCAATTTGTTACATGTTGTATAGCGTGGCGGCACATGCATGTGGCGACGTCTGTTAGCTTCCCTTTGAGTAGAGTAACTAAGCGGCAGACTGTCCGAACTGGCAAGATCGCACTATGCCTACTTTTCCGGTGCAAGCAGCTGTAGCACGTAACATAATCGGCTAGCAAAACATTGCCTACTGGAGAATCAACACTAATTTTAAATATAAAGGTCAGGGATGTCATCCTCAACTGCCTGTGATTGCAGGATACGCGCGCCCGGCCTCCCAAGCTGCTACTTCCTTGTCCTCCATTCATCTGAGTGTGTAGTATCCCAATACCTTCATTCCCTTTCCAAATACTACAAATTACTTTTCCAGCTGATGCTTTCGATGGGCAGCATCCTCGGAAGTAATCAAAGCTAAAGAAACTGCGCTCGCCAAGACGACGAACGACGACGAAACGAAGATTCTTTGTAAGAAGTATATGTCCAACATTTGACTTCCTGTGGCTGAAATGATGATGATAATAAAGGTGGCAAACTGGAGACAAATGGACAGCCGCTTAGCAATCAGCCTAATCTGTACAAACCTTAGTCTGGTGTCGGTAAAATTGTCACCTGCCCTGGCCGCCGCTGTTACCGATATTAGCTTGGAATTTATGGGACTCCGCGGCGCCATAGTGCTTTCCACTGTAAATTATAATCTTTTAGATGAAAAGTCATAGAAAATATGCAGTCAATAAGACATAGGTATTGATAGATAGATAAGTACTTATTTTAAATCATATTGTAGGTAAAAAATAAAACTATATACATTTTGAGGTGTAGAAAAAAGATTAAAATAGTATGAAAACAAATAAAATCTTAAATCAAGGCAGACAAGCGATACGACACGATAAACACATTTTGGGTTATAAATATTTTACGTTAAAGGTTGGTTAGTACCTAGAAACGTTGGATAAAATGTGTAAAGGAGGATATAGAGGAGTAGGAAGGGAGCGACAGACGAGTTGACTAGAGATAGAATTAAATGGAAAAAGCTTACATGCTGTGCCCACATAAATAGTGGGATAAGGATAAGAAGAAGAAGAAGTTAGTACCTTGAAAATGTAAATTGACTATGCTATAGTTAGTATTTAATTAATATATCTATAGTAAGGAGTCAATTAATATTACCTTATAATAATAATATCCTCCTCGAATTAATAAAATGATAATTCTAAGAATTTTTTGATTAAAACTAACGCGAGATAATAACATTATTTATATGTGAATTACGGGTTACTCACGTACGAAGTCAGCTACAGGCCGACATGTTTCAACCTCATCCGGAGGTCTTCCTCAGGGCGACTGTGAACCGAGACGCGCGCACGGAGTCGTCCCGATTCGCACTGACACTAGTGACGAGCGACGCGGCATGCGTGGGCGGCGCGGGCAGCGCGGTCCGCGGCTCGCTGTGCTCTCTGTGACAGTGCTGGGGTTGATGGGAGTTGCTGATGTTCTGCATTGATGATTCCGGTAGCTTTTCTGGGAACCCCATTTCCGTCTTCATCATCATCATCAGTGGCTGACATTGCGCGTACGTGAAAAGAGCTCACTGTGTCAAGTTCTGTTGGCTGAACATGGCTTCTACTGTCCGTTTTCTGAAGCAATGGTTTCCAGGTGACGGGTAAGCTCCAACCTCCATCGCGATTGAAATTAGGGCGTTTACTAATTTCTATAGCTTCTCGTATTTTACGAGGGACAAAGCTTTTCTCTCTCGCTAAGACTTTAGCTTTGTCAAAGCGGATGTAATGCGTGACATCCGACTCTATCGCGTGCTCGGCGATGGCTGACCCGGTGCTGTCCAGTTTCTTCAGACTCCGTATATGCTCATGCAGCCTTGTAGTCGCAAGGGACTTCATACACACCAGGCACATTAAGTGGATCTCTGTCCTTTGGGGAACGTACAAGCTGCCTGATTTTTGTAAGGGGTCTGAATATGGTCTTGATGTCAAATTTCCGACGTAAGAATTGACCAATTTTGTCCGTCACTCCCTTAACAAACGGTAAGTACAATAGCGCTCTCTCAGCTGATGTCGAATGTACGCTCCCATTGGTACTAATTCTGAGACTCTGTCTCCACTTATACCCGTTGCTTTCCAACACTGTCTTTACGTGTGCTAGCTCTGACTCAATATATCGTCGCGCGTCTCGGTTCACATTCGTCCTGAGGAAGACCTCCGGATGAGGTTGAAACATGTCGGCCTGTAGCTGACTTCGTACGTGAGTAACCCGTAATTCACATATAAATAATAATTCTAAGAATATTTATAAATTTACCCGGCATCAAATTTTATCGGAGATCTTATGAAAATATCAAAGGCTAATGGTTTGCCATGCTGGATCTGCAACGAATGACTTTGTACCGGAGGCAAAGTTAGTATTTAAGGCTGTAAAGTCTAATGACCTTGATTACCTCACTAAAATGGAACAAAACAAAAGATATCTTCAGTTTAGGTAAAACAGTTGATAAAAATAAATTTTGTGTTAGTATAGCCAGTGGTTAGGTCATTATAATTATTGTGGTCAGGAGTGTCGTCCTCATCAGCTTGGCCAGTAGTTTAAGATATAGCATCGGGTACGCGTGCCCGGCCACTACTTGCTTTTCCCCCATTCATCCGACTGAATAGTATCCCAATACTTTTATCCCCTTCCCAAATCTAACAGATTCATGTCCTTCCTCAGCTTAAAAATGTTTCCGTTGGGCAGCAGCGTCGTAAGGTCAAATAAAAAAGCCAAAGAAACTGCGCTTGCCAACACGCCTGCCAAGCGTGGTGAGTATGGTAATATCCTCCCATTGAATGAAAAATTCTAGGGAGAATTATTTGACCAGCAGTGAATTTCTTACAGCTGAAATTATGATAATGATGATGAATTAATATAGGCTTGCAATTTTTTATATAAGACGGGACGGGTACAGTACGTAAGCGGGAATTCGCTCGAATAAGTAGGACGGATCAAATCAAATATTGAAGCTTCAGAAGTTCCAGGTCGTCTGCAGCTAAAACAGCCCGGATCGATAACAGCCAAATCTATTTAGCTCGGGCCTCGATTGGCACACGTTGAAATAAATGTAACTGCGACTGTGTCCCTTTGTCCGTTGCATTTTACAGGTTAGAATGCACGTTTGTCTTTTTTGAATCGTTTCTTTATCGAGTTGTGAAGCAAATATATCGTTGAAGCTCTGAATGTCGTTTGTGTCACTTTTTACAAGCTTCAATTTAACATGCAATATATGTATAAACCTATGTTTGTTGATTCGAATCAAACCTTTGATATTATATTAAGGATAACGCGTTTTCTTAAAATTTTATATACAATGTTTCTTGTAAAGATTAAATTTCCACAATCTATATATTTTCGTTAAAATAAGTAAGATGGAAGAATATATTTTTAAAATTTTTGTTCTGTTTTCTAATCCTGGGTCGGGTAGCGTTCTTTTTAAATTTGTCAATGCAGTTTTAATTTTCGTTTCAATAATTAATGGTCACAGGGTGGTCCCTATGACCATTTCTTCTATCTCCTATAGATAAAAAAAATCTCCCTACTGATCCGTCTCGTCACAATCTCGATGTGACATATCTCATTATAGCAGCAGATCGCAGCGCCAATATTCAAACCAATTAATAAACTGTGAATCGAACGGGCAGTTGCAGAATTATGTTTCATTAAAACCATAGAGGTAACTATACTGACCTAACTGTTGCTGTTGGCATGATATGTATGTTCTTCATTATCTTCAAAAATACTGAATGGATTTGGATACGTACAGTTTTTGCAGTTGTAATCTGCGTATTCTTTACACGCATCCTATTTACTTAAAGTAAAGCGATTTAAACCATTTCCTTGCTTGGCCATCAACCGTACACTATGCATCATTCAAGATGATGAAATTGCCTTATAAAATGGAAATCTACGCGGTTAGTTATGTATAAATCAATTAGAGGACTAAATTTAGGGGATTTAATTCTACAAGAATCTATGAACGTAGTAACTTCTAAGTAATATGTGCTTAGAACAGTCGGGTTTAAAGCTTCAGGAGCTAACAGTTACTTCTGTTAGCTAACAGAAGTAAGAATGCAAAATAATGAAAATAGAACAGAGTCAGAAATGTTAAGTTCTATTTGAGGAATTGCGGCGAGCGCGTGGTAGTGACGTCACAGTGCCGCCGTGAAAAATGTGACGCACGGTAACAAGTGTGTTACCGCGCGTCACATTTTACCCGACAGCAAATTCGCGCCACGGTACAATTTTGCCAAGATAGATGGAGGCGGAAGGTGGAGAGGCGACATTATCATATAAAGTTACCCAAATTGTATTTCAACGCTTGTTACAAGTGCAAATTCTTGTATTTTCAAACTAAATAATAGTATTTTTATATACGTGTATAATATTTGTGAAAATTAATGTTTTTCAGGAACATTTTACAATGCAAAATTTTTAATCAATGCAAAACCCAGATAAATCTAAAAAATCATTTTCCATCTCGATCTGACCAGGGATCGAATCCAAGACTTACTTCAATAGCAACTCTAAACCGGTAAGCCCTTAGGGCTTATAATTACAACTGTCGCCATGTCGCCTCTCTTGTGTACAAAAATTATAAAACATCAAAACCCGTTGACAGAATATCTTACTTCTTCATGACTTATTTGGCGGGCGCGTGGTAGTGACGTCGCTTGTTACCGCAGTCACATTTTTCCCGGTGACAAATTCGCGCCCCGGCACAATTTCGACACGGAAAGATGAAATCTAATAAAGTTACAGGAATTATATTTTGCCGTTGGTTACACACAAGTACAAATTCTCGTATTTTAGAGCTAGCTAAATAGTCTTTCTGGAATGACAAATGCAATATTTACATTTGATTTTCTTTTCAAGTTATATAACATTTCTTAAAATATTATTAAACATTTTAAAAGACTGTACTCTACATGCTAATAAACAAAGCCTAATATTTTCAATATGTTCAGTACAGCATTGGCAGTCTGCAATAACCGCGGCTCCAACAGAAGTTCTACAATTGGGAATTATTATTCGATTCGTAGATTTGGCCTTAAGGTTACCTAACTAGTCCCTTTTGTAAAATACGTGCTCATAAATTTAGCTATGTCGCCTCTTTTTTTAGTTATAATAATCAAACCCCGTCAACGGAATATGTTAAGTTCTGCTTGAATTATAGTGGCGATCAGTCACTTACCATCAGGTGAGATGGCAGACAAATGCCTACTTCAATACTTAGTAAAAAAAAAAAGATCGCGTGGTCGTGCCGTCGCTTTTTACTGCACATTTTTCCTGGCGACATATTCGCGCTGCGACACAATTTCGTCAAGAAAAGCGGAGACGTGACAATGTCATATAAAGTTATGAGAATTATATTTCGGCGCTTGTTTTTCTGTGGAGACTTATTAACTTTATTTTTGTGTTCTAGATGCTATGTTTAAGTTTTATAAAATGTGTTAATGTTTCCAAAAACTGTTCTCTATATGCAAATAAACAAATCCATACTTTTTCTATTGTGACTTTATACTTACAGTAAGTAAGATGTATGTGTGATTTTAGAAGTGATGTATAAGTAATTTTAGAAGTAGCTTATTCAGAAAAGCGGACTCCAAACTCAAAGGATTCAATGAGAAATACGCTCAAATGAGATAGGGGAAAAATCATTTAATATTTCACGTCTGCTTATTATAAATAAGTCGCATGAACTTGCTAGTGAAACAATATAAGTTTCTTTCCTTACGTCCTTTACTTAAAAGAAAAAACACATCTGGATAAATTCGTTGCTGCTAATTTTATTATGCTCGCCAAACAAAGAAGTCGAGAAGCATCAGTGTGTCATACATAACATTATTGGTACAGCAAATATAAATTAGAATGTCGCCAGAAATAGAGATTGTTTTAATTGGACCGGATTTAAATGTACTACTGGTTACTACTTACACTAGTTGTAAATATAAGTTATACACGTATCAAGTACATTAAGCTTACCTTAAATTTTATACATTACCAAATATTAGGTACTAGCTGTTGCCCGCGGCTCCGCCCGCGTTAATGTCGTTCCCTTGGGAACAGTAGAAATGATAAAAATTCCATACAAACCCCTGTCCCTTTGCTTTTTCCCCTTAAGGGGGAATTTAATACATTTCACCTGCATAGATCTTTAGCCCTTAAGTAGGGGATTTTGCCCAATTCACCTACACAGATATTTTTTTTTTGTAATGGAGAACTTCTTATTTCTAAGTAAATAAAAAAAATCCATACAAAGTTTACCCCACCTATTAACTACACTATACCATTTTAACTACACAGATCTTTTTAATTGTAATGTAAACATATATAAGTACTTATTTTTATACTTCTATGTCCAGAAATAAGAAAATTTCCATACAATCCCCCCCCCCCCTTTGTCCCTTAAGGGGGGAATTTTGTACATTTCATCTACACAGATCTTTTTTAATTGTAACCTAGAACGTATATACTTATTTTCATACTTCTAAGTCTAGAAATGGAAAAATTTCATACAAACTTTACCCCCTATTTACCCCTTCAAGGGAGAATGTTGTCTGGTTCACCTAAACAGATCTTTTTTAATTTTAATTGAGAACTCCCGTACCTACTTTCAAACTTCTCAGTCCAGAAATGAAAAAATTCCATAAAACTTCAACCCCTTTGATTTTCTAAAAATCCTTTCTTAGTGCTCATTTACATCATAAAAAGAATCCCTGTGCCAAAGTTCAGTTTCTGCGCACAGTAGTTTCTGCTGTGCGTTAATATATAAGTCAGGTTTGCCTTTGACCCGCGGCTCCGCCCGCGTAAGTGTCGATTTCTCAGGAACAGTAGAATTACCCGGAATACATTAGTTTATGACTTTCAATGAAACACCTTAATATTGAATTTCAATTGAATAACTTCAAAAACTGAAAGTTTCATACTAACTTTGCATCCCCGTTATATTAAGGGATGATTTTTGAGAAAAATATTTTACTCGTATTTAATGCCTTTAAGTAAACAACCTTCATGCTGAATTTCATTCGACTAACTTCAAAAATGGCAAACATTCATTACTTTGCACCCCTATTTTACCCCCTTAAGGGATGATTTTTGAGTAAAATATTTTACTCGTGTTTCATACCTTTCAGTAAAGAACCTTCATGCTGAATTTCATTCGAATAACTTCAAAAACAACAAAGTTTCATACTAACTTTGCAACCCGTTTTTCCCCCTAAGGAGATGAATTTCCAAAAATCCTTTATTAGTGCTCCCCTACGTTATAAAAGGAACCCCTGTGCAAAATTTCAAGTTCCTAACCCTTATAGTTTAGGCCCTGCGTTGATATGTCAGTCAGTCAGTCAGCTTCTCCTTTTTTTTTTTAGTATGGATTACTATGGATAGTATGGATAGGTATAATGCTGTCGTATAATGATGATGAATTGACTTTGGATTTTAATTTTCTTATGTCACTTATTATTTTATTTTATTTTTGCTATATGTTTGCAGGCAAACTCATGCCTTGAGTTCATTCAAATGACGATAACTTTTTTTTTAATGAACCGATTTTGATGAAACAAACTTTAAATGTTAAACTGAGTTAAAACAAAGCAATTGCTGAAAGTTTGAAGTAAATCGGTTCAGTATTTTCGGAGATAATCGAGATCATACATACAGACAGACAGACAGACAGACAGACAGACAGACAGACAAGAAATTCCAAAAAATTTTTTTTGCTTTCTATTATTCTTTTTAAGTGTCTCTCTATCCATTTCAGTCAAAAATTCGAAATGTACAGACAAAATAATTTTACTGTTTTATTATATGTATAGATTTATTGTGTGTATAGTGATGAGAGTAAGGTTTTTGTTTGACTTCACATAAAATTATCAGACTTCAAAAAGGGGGTTGTCTGTTCGTCTGAATCTTGTTTCCTCTTAACTGCTGAACCAATTTCACAAAATATATTTCATCTGAATTAGTCTCATTTGAAATTCATAAAAACCAGGTCTGTAGTTTGATTCAAGTAGGTGTTTACACAGACAAGAAATTGTTATTATTATTGATATATAAACTGTGAAAGTTGTTGAAAACTAATCGTAAATAAATTAGGTATTAACAATTATATTCTTGGGTTTGTCTTTTTAACACGCAGACACAATAGATTATACGGGGTTTTGAAGCATTTACAATGCTATAATCTCTTAGTGTTTTAACACGTACCAATATGATACAAAAACCTTACATGTGCTCGCGCGACAGTAAAAATATATAGGTTTATTAAATAGTTTAATCTTGATAATAAGAAACCTTCCTTTTACTCATTATTTATGATGTCATAGTAATCGTCGCACACGAGGTGTTGTTTTCTATTTTTTATGTCCCCGTTGTCACCTTCACATTACATCAAAATACCAGGTGTTGTTTACTTGTTTACTCCGGAGCCTAAATTATTTAAAACAAAATAAAAGGTTCGTGACCTGAGTTTCTGTCCGCGTCTTCTCAGGGATCAATACGACCTTACGACGCGGTGCTAAATACATTAGAATTAGAATCATACATATTCAAATTAGAGCTATACCTAATCTATTTTAATAAACTATTAAAATACCACATCCGTCATTTTTATTTCTCAATCCATAGGTGACTTAGACCAGCTAAACTAGCGGCACCCTTTATTTTATTCTTCACTCCTAAACGGTAGTAAATTACTTGTAGTATTATTGGTATTACTTTTGATTATTGTATAAGATATTATAAAAAACATTACAACTAATAAGATCTTTTAAGTTAAAACTTCTTTAGCGGCGTTGTGCACTTTTTAGGATGGGTAAAAATTGATAAACTCGCGTCAGGACACGTGACCTTATCGAAAATTCGTAAGACGACACGTGACCTTAGACCGCCGGTGTGGCGTAGGACAGGAAGTTATATCCCCCTCTCTTTCTACCGCGCGGAGATTTCACTTCTGCCGGCACGGAATGCAAGCCTTTTTTTTTTATCTGGCTTAGGAGTCAAACTGACATTTTGATATTTGGGCACGTCATAAATATCATATGTTGTATCTAACTAATCGTATAGATATGTGATTTTTACTGAAAGATTATAAATTAAAAAGAAAATAAACCTCCTCCTTTATTAAAGTCTGCTAAAAAGCACATAACACAAGTTGAAGAAGAGACATATCTTACATGTATTACATACAGAATCATCCTGATATATTTGGCGAACCGTAAAATACAATATTTACATCGCTGTTAATTGAAAACATAACAGACCTGGGTTTAACAGCTTCAATACCCACATGGCATTCTGGAATGCCATGTAGGTCTTAACTGCCTCCGTGGTCCAGTGGTTACGGCGTTTGCCTGTAGACCCGGTGGTCGTGCATGGGTTCGATTCCCCCGTAAAGCATACTTTGTTTAGTTGCTACCAGTATGGTGATATTGCAGGCTTGGATCACCTGATTGTCTGATAATAAAGATGATTCCGTGTTTCGGAAGGCAGGTTAAGTCGTTGGTCTCGGCTGCCATCTGGTAGTCGTTAAAGGAACCACGTCAAAGGCCGAGCGGCGGTTCCGAGGAACTCTGACACCAGGTTGTGCATATTCGATTGACAGTGTCGACTACACGAAATGATGATGATGATGATGATTCTGCAAAGCGGGTCACTAGGAAATTTTATTATTTTAATAACAGTGGCTCTTGAAAACTGGATTATCGTCATCAATAATTTAAGATAGCCGTGTGGTTTCCGGCAGAGTAGAATAGGACCACTCCTATTCTGCCCATGGAGATCGTAAGAAGCGACTTAGGAAATATAAGCTAAAGAAAGCTCATAAACATCAATGAGACCTCTCCAACCCGTCTGGTCAGCGAGGAGAGTGCAGGCCAAATCCTCTGTCTGCTCTGGCCAAGTATGGCTCCGGTAGTACAGAGAGGGTCATGCTCCTGCAGTGGAGACTAAAAAGACCTGATGTTGATGATGATGATGAATAATTTAAGAACTAAGTACATATGTTCTTGATGGTAGAAGAACGAATGTTTCCATTATTACCTATGCTAGATTGCTTTCATGACGCTTTACTGATCTAAAATCACATCTTGTAACCTAAATGGAACTGTTATCTGAATGGCTACACACTAGTACTAACACAGGCTGTCAAAGGCTCAAGTCCGCATGGACCTAGATAGATATCATCACTCCTTGCCTGTAGGCTATTTTCCGGCACACTGCGCGATTCACCATCACATATAAATTGACGTTTTATAAATAATTATTTCTCTAAACAATAAAGCTTGAAATGCCTATCTAATTTATCAGGCATTGCAATGAGCTAGCTAATAATTGTACTGGGAAGTCTGTGACTGCTCCTATTGCTCAAAATTAAATAATGACTAGTTTTTTAAACGGCTACACACACCCTGATCAATGATATGAAAAAGAAAGACCAAGGCCTCCAGTCTCCGGTAGCCCTGATATTCCCAACTCCGGTAGCGGTCAGGGGGTGCTCAGAATCCCCGATTAAGACCCGGCTTCCACCCCCCTGACGATTGGCCCTGTCACACAATATTCGAATGACAAAAGTCTTTAATCAATGTGTGTTAGCAGTGATGACTTTCGGCTCAGAAACGTGATCCCTTACTATGGGCCTAATAAGAAAGCTCAAAGTCACCCAAAGATCTATGGAGAGGGCTATGCTCGGTGTTTCTGCCAAATGAGGAGATCCGTAGAAAAACAAGTCACTGACATAGCTCAGCTATGAAGTGGCAGTGGGCGGGGCATATAGCACGTAGAACCAATGGCCGATGAAGCAGAAAGTTTCTGGAATGGCGACCACGTACCGGCAAGTGCAGCGTCGAACACCCATGGACTAGGTGGTCGGACGACCTGACCAAGGTCGCAGAAAAACGGTGAATGCAGGTCGCTTCCAACTAGTCATTCTAGAAATCCTTGAGGGAGGCCTATGTCTAGCAGTGGACTTCTTGAGGCTGATATGATGATGACATACTGATAGAAACAGGACAACTGTACAAATCACATCGGCTATCATATAAAATATCACTTGTGATTATACCTACGACGCTGACGTGGATTTATATCGTCCTGCTACAGTTCATGTATACTTACTGAGGATTATTGTATTAAAAAATATTGTCGCATTATAACGCTTTAGTATTTGGATTTTTTAAATACAATAATCATCATCATCATCATCATCATCAGGTCCTTTTTATTCTCCACTACAGGAGCACGACCCTCTCTGTACTACTAGGACCATACTTGGCCAGAGCAGCCAGAGGACTTGGCCTACACTCTCCACGCTGGCCAGACGGGTTGGAGAGGTGTCTTAGATGTTTATAAGCTTTGTTTAGCTTGTATTTCCTAAGTCGCCTTCTACGACATCCACGGGAAGACTTGGAGTGGTCCTATTCTACTCTGCCGGATACCACACGGCTAATACAATAATAGATAAATAAAAAAGAAAAATGTCGTTAAGAAAAAGATTGATGAGCAATGTGAATAAAAAAAAAATCATAGCATGTCACTTCTATAATCTTACTATTCAAAACTATTATGTACTCATGTGCAAATCACGAGGTGTTATCCTAAATGGATACACACCGGTAGACAGAGGAGGTCAAAGGCTTAAGGATGGCTGGACGTAGTTAGATACCATCGCACCTCCCTCGCAGGCTATTTTCCGGCACGCTGCGCGAATCACATCGGCTTTCATGTAAAATGACATTCACCCCTTGTTTTTGCTTGACTTGCTTCAAATCAAATACAAAATCTTGGATGAGCAATATATAATTATCTAACTATGACATTAAGAATGGTCTTATTTTCTTCTTCTTCTTTTCGAGTTAAAATAGCTATAAATATATAATAAATGTTATATGAAGTTAGACCACAATTTGGCCACTTCGACGGCACGATCATTTGCCTTAATTAAGTCCTCTACAGTACAGAAAGTAGGGCAGCTGGGGCAGTTCATTAATAGATGGTTCATCGTCTGAACAGCGCCGCAGCTGCACAGGTTGTTGCTAGAGAAATCACACCTAACCCGGTTATATCGGCATCTTCCAACACCAGCCCGAAGTCTGTTTAGCGACTTCCAGACTGGCCAGGAAAGTTCACCACCCGATGGTAGTTTCTCTGCAGGTGGAAGAAGAGTGGGAGTTGGTGGGTACAGGGATCTCCATTTCTCTGTTTTAAATTTTGGGGCTTCTTTGGGAGATATGTGTGGTTGTCGGAGCAAGCTGCTGCGACTCTTTAAACGTGGAGGTGGTGGAATTTGGCCATGAAGCGGATGTCTGCCATCGTGCAATTGTTTACCCTTTTCTATAGCGCAAGCAACATCACGTCGAATGCTCGGCGGAGCCACGCCAGCCAAAGAATATAAATGACATAATGGTGTAGGTTTAAGGGTGCCCGTAATAATGCGGCAGGAGTCGTTGAGAGCAACATCAACTTTTCTGGCATGTGATGAGCGAGCCCAGACTGGGCTCGCATATTCGCCAGCCAAGTAGCACAAAGCCAGGCTACTCGTAGTACATGAGGCGAAACTCCCGAAACTCCCCAGCGGGTGGTAGTGAGACGGCGAAGAATACTGTTACGCGAATAGACTTTTGCCCCAAGTTTCTGGCATGGTCTTAATGTCGTAGTAAGATAGTTAGATGATATGAGTTGACTGACATGGATGAGAGTATATAAAATTGACTGTGAGTGCGGTTTATCATATACTAGCTTTCGCCCGCGGCTCCACCCGCCTCAATGTCGATCCCTCGGGAATAGTACTTTTTCCCGGGATAAAAGGTAGCCTATGTCCTATTTCGTACTCCAGAGAACTTGTGTGCAAAATTTCATGATGATCGGTTCAGTAGTTACGGCGTGCAAGCGTAACAAACAAACAAACTCACTTTCGCATTTATAATATTCATATATATATTGGGCAAACAAAGAGAAGCATCGGTACCCGAATTTAAGAACATATTCCTGACATGAAGAATAGACGCTCAACCAAGTCTGCAGTCTGTGAACATGCCTTAGACAAACCCAACCACTACATGCGTTTTGATTATCCTCAAGTCCTTGCAAAAGAAAACAGATACATTCCAAGAATGCTTCGTGAGGCTATTGAAATTAAAAACATCCTAATTTCAATAGAGAGGATGGTTAGCAGTTACCACCATCATGGGATCCTGTCATCATATCAAGCTGATCCGATAATATCAAGCTGCGTATACAAACAACTCTTAACGCTTTAAGAATAGATTTTCAAGTTAATAAAAATAACCCATTCTACTTCTTCTTCCACTCCTCATGCCACTTAATTGGAGTTGGGACAGCATGGACTTTTATAATTTCCATGCTATGAAAAGACGACATCCATAGAACAGAATGGAGTGGTTCTGTATTCTAAACCTAATACAGGTCCTAAATAAGGCTTATTGAAAATAATAATACAACATTTTATTTTTTATACCGGCGGATTCTGAACCCGCAGACAACATTTTAATATAAGAATCTCTAATAGAACCCCCTCACCCCATTAAATATAAATTTTATTATTTTTTTAAGTGAATAATTATAATTCAATATTTTGTGAATATTTCAAGCGTCTACCTGTTTGCCATTATCAATATGCAAAAAAAAACAAGCAAAAATATCACGTTTGTTGTATGGGAGCCCACAGTATAAAATAATCATTTAATGAAATGATTATTTTATTCACAGAAAAAAATAATTATTTAATACAATGATTATTTTATTCTGTGTTTTATTATATTTATTTTTTTGAAGCGGCGACATAAGTACATCATCTCTGAAAATTTCAACTGTCCAACTATCATGGTTCATGAGATACAGCCGAACAGACAGACGGACAGCGGAGCCATATTAATAGGGTTATTACCCTTTGAGTACGGGACCCTAAAAATGAGCTTTGAACTCACTGATCCGATGACAACCAAATTTTTCATACACATTATCAGGTAAAAAGTACCTCACCTATATCCTGGAGCTTAAAAGCAGGATAGCTATTAATGCACCCGGACTAATGGTATATTAATGTTCTAGTGGACTAGAATAGTGGGCTAACTCAATTTGTGTCATATGTCCCTATATATTTATTTATTTATAGCAGATGGCCAATACAACTAGGTATTGACAATAAGTGTGGTTACAAATATTAATTAATAATTAATTTTATTTGATACTCCATGATGTTTGTCTAGCTCCGTGGCGCAGCGGTCAACACGCCTGCCTGCGACACGGAGTGACCGGGTTCGATCCCCGGCCAGGTCAAGGTGGAAAATGATCTTTTTCAGATTGACCTGGGTCTTGGATGTGTATCTATATATGTATTTGTTATAAAATATAGTATCGTTGAGTTAGTATCCCATAACACAAGTCTCGAACTTACTTTGGGGCTAGCTCAATCTGTGTGATGTGTCCGTATATATTTATTTATTTATATTTATATGATAATACTTGTACAATAATAATTGTAACTATTTGCACAAAGTACCTTACCTTTATCCTGAAGCTTAAGGACGAACAAGTCGCGAGCTCGAACTCACTGGCGGGCGCGGCCAAAAAGCACGTTGCTTCACCTAGCATTGTGTCCGACAGAGATAGTATCAGTGATGAGTACACAGAAATATGGATGAGCAGTTAGACGCTATATCTACACGCATACGCCGAGTCGCACGCACACAAACACTAAATGTAAAAATTGCAAAACGTCCTTTGGAAAATGGGGTTTTATGAAAAAACTACTGCATAAATCAATTACAAATAAAGTTAATTGAAATCTTCGATAATTGAACTTTGTCGTTACGGTCTTTGTTTTCGATATATTATACTTCTTATATTACTTATTTACGCCCTAAATTGTATTAAAATTAGTAAGAAAAACTAAAGTTTCTTGGCTCATAACTTCCCAATGGCTTTTTATTTTACTAATCTGTTACCGTACAGACAAAATTAATAATGAGCCAAAAAAATATCATGTTAAACTTTGGATGTACAATGTCAAACAATGGAGTACAGCCCCCCCCCCCCCCCCCCCGAAATATGTATGGGAAAAGTATCGACTCGTTCAGCCTTAAAACAGGATAGCTACTAATACACCCGGACTAATGGTATATTGATGTTCTAGTTGACTAGAATAGCGTAGTTTGTGTGGTGCATTAGTGTTGGTCGCTGTCTCTGCCGCAAACTTGCTCGAGCACTGACCTGGTTAATAACTGACTGACGCGAAAATGCAGAATCACTTCGGAGAACCTGAGTAGTTAGTGCATGTCGGTGTTATAGAAATGACGAGGTTATTGTCTCAAACTAGATTTAGATATTATAATGTACTGTCAAATTGTAAAGTCATGTGTTGGAAGTTGAATTTTTTTCATTTCAATTGTAATTCAGCAAGATTTTATTATGGACTTTTTGTTTCCTGGACTTTCTTCAGAATGGTAGTTTTACCCATAACTTTTGATGTAATAGGTGTTACCCAACAAATATATTGTGCTTTGAAATCTAATGAAACGCTCCAAAATTTAATGAGGAATTTGCTTTGGCTAACATGAAAGTTCTTCAACGGACTTAAAACTTTAGTTAGTTACTTCTAGTTAGTTGATCGAAGCAAGGATAAAACGTGAGGTTTGCAATTCTGGTATCGCTTGGCCATAAATGGCCAATCTTTAGTACAGCTATTGTACCATCCTGCATACTTTACGACCACTGAATTAGAGAAACTATGAAAGCAGCATTGCGGTCAAAAACTGACACCAAGCAAAGTAGATCAAAGCGGGCGGGGCTTAAAAAGTATATTTTTTCGAGAACTAGTCTGCCACGCGCTCCGTGACGGAAGGACGCGTCGATAAAAACATTTAACGACATATTTTTTTGTGAACGTCGGCGAAATCTTAACGAATTAAGAAAAAAATCACTTCTTGTGTAGTAAGTGCGTAGTGAGTAGTAAGTGTAGTGCAGGAAACGCAAGGAAAGACGGAAAAGTGACACTGGAGTAACTTATCATAGCGAGCGAGGCGAGCTGCTACCCCACCTTCCTCTGCTATGTTGACACCATAGCGTTCATTAGATATGTTGACAACACCCCATGATCTTGACGCGGCCAATAGCAAACTAGCTCCGACTCTAAGTGCGTAAGTGTTTCGTTGTGATTTAAGTTTGTTTGCGTAAATGAGAATGATATTTAATAGTTAGTTGTATGAGAGTTACGCTTCCGTATCTTTTTTGTCTAATTTAATGTTTAAGACCTATACTTGTAAGGCATTGTTTTTTAATACATTGCCACTGATATGTGAGTGACGAACAACCAGTTTTAACAATTTTTTTTTTTGTGTGTTGACACGCTAAGAAGAAGATCAAGTGAATTCTTGAATATTTTTGAATAATTAATCGCTCTTGTAATCTGGGGGGAACAGTACAGATATACAGCATCTTTCACTGCCCAAAAAACATGTGTGAAAGCAATATGCATCGTTGCTCATGATACGTCTTGTAAGCCTTTATTTAAATATATATTTAAAAGCTACATACCTGTATATTGTCTGTACTTGCAATATTGTTTAAATTAAAGTACAAGTTTGTAAAAGAAGCAAAAGATTGTATTGCCAAATATAACAACCTGAATGGTTTAAAATTCGATTTGATTTCATACCTACAGTTCAGGAATTTCTCAATTTCAATAAACAATAATATAATCATGTCTTATATAGTTTCTTTTATAAAATATAGAATCGTTTAGTTAGTATCCTACGACACAAGTTCACAACTTACTATAGGACTAGCTCAATTTGTGTGATATGTCCCTATATATTTATATATAGCAGATGGCTAATACATACATTTCTAGGTACTGACAGAAAGTGTGGTTACAACTATTTATTTTATTTGATACTCTAATGATATAGGTACTTGTACAATAATAATTGTAACTATTTGTAGGGTATATAACTTTATTTATGGCTATGTAGGAGGTTTAAAGAAAATCTTCTATATAAAAGCAATTTAAGGCAATTCATCTTCTTCTATAACTTATTTCGATAAACGATACAACTTTGGCAAACTTTCTTATATTCTGGTTAAATAAAAAAAATAGAAGTTATGTACTTTCCTTTCTGTTGGATCTTATACGTACCACTATATCTTGACAGTATCTTTTCTAATTTGTTAGTCTCGAATTACTGTATAAATATTTCAAGTGATTAATCACCTTTGTTTACAACAATCTGACTAAATTGGTGTAAACAATGACTACGCATAAAATCCTGATACGATCGCGGTACTTACTTTGTAAATAAAGCTCTTATTCCCCGAACGCGTAATTACTCGTGTATTTTCGTAAATTCACGAAGTTCTCAAAATGTACGAAAATAAAACAAATATTAAGGATTTGCAATTAAAAGAACTCTCATTAGTGCTTCTTTCTATTTTAAGGACGTCTTCCGACTCTTCGTTTCATTTCTTATTATATAGTGATTTCGTTCTTTATTTAAGTCAGCTCTAAGAACACTTCAAGCCTGTTTCATAGTTAGTAACGTAATAATTATTATATTTAATTACATCCTGTGTTATTCGTTGAAAAGAAGTTTTAAATTTTGTTTAGTAATTTTTACTCTTATCAAATTAAGAACTTAGAGCTTTTAACGAAGAATTTAGAGCTTTCAGAAAGGAAGAATAGTATCTCGATACGCCATGCCAGTGAGTTTACGCATAAGTAGCGTATAAGTAGCGCTAATCAATCTCCGGTACGGTACCAACTGGGATTGGTGAATGCAAGTACCTTTAAAAATATATTGACCTCCTCCGGAAAGCACGATAAGATGTTGCTACAGGCTGTAATTACTGATGGCAGTTCGTTAGGCTATGTCAGATGCCTTTATGCAGCTTCAAACAATCTTAAACCACTGTTGGCCACTAAAATGTAAAAATAAACAGGTTTATTGGGAACTAAATATCTATATTATATGTACAATAAAGACAGTGGAGACTATAAAGACCTGATGATGATGATGATGTACAATAACTATTGTCTTGAATGATGAGAAACTGACCTAAATACTTTCTATCAAGAATAAAAAAACTAAACCTACACAGTCACATACAAAAATGACACTTCCCGCGGTCTAGCATCCACAATAATGTCTCTGATATTGATAAGTTATAAACCTACATCATTGCAGTACTAGACTTCTTGCATTTTCGAAAGCTATCAACGGTAAGCCAAGAGCAAAATATAATGGAACGAATTATGCTACTAAATCTAAGACCGCTCCAATGTCAAATGGCCCGCTCATTTGGTAAGGACGCTTTTTTGTCGCAGATTGTGTATTTTGTTTCTTGTTTGATTGAAGCTACATGAATAACTGTTTGTATATAATATATAAGTTTAAAAACGATAGCTTGACATTTTCTGAAATAACCAGGATATTTCAACATGCAAGCTTTTTAAAATTTTGTAGTTTGAGCAGTATGAATTAGTGATTAATATAATATTTAGAGAATGCCTATATATATCTTACTAGCTGCCCCGGCGAACTTCGTTTCGCCATAAGTTAAAAACTATCCTATCTCTCAAGTTGGATCGAACTGCACATGGTGTGCGAATTTTATTATAATCGGTTAAGTGGTTTAGGAGTCCATTGAGGACAAACATTGTGACACGAGATTTATATATATTAAGATTTACACGGTTGCATTTGTTTACGTATCTATTATTGCTATGATAATGAATAAATTTGAGTGTTACTTGCAAAGTTAAAGTTACTTGCATTTCAAGCAAGTCCTTGTCATTGGAACGACCAACCCACAGGTTCATTGCCTGAAGATGCCTCGTATAGAGGCGATACACGTGTCGCGAGCACGGCGGCCGATGCTGCTGCAGCATCAACAGATGTAGCAATATGGGCAAGGGTTGCATGCATCAACGATTGGGATGCATGATTGTTATATTAGCGCGCTAAAGGTGTTCTTCGCGATAGTGAAAACCCCGTAAATATCGCCCGTTTCCAACATTAGCCTGTACTTCAATTTATTACGTGTTGATGATAATTTCATTTTACCATATTTTTTTTTATTTTTATGACATTCTTGTTAAAATAATATAAATATGATAATATATTCAATATTGTAGGTAACTTAATGTGTATGTTTAGATTTTTTCCTCATAGAGGTAGATGAAGTCCCAGGTCAATCTGAAAAAAGTGCCTGGCTAGGGATCGAACCCGAGACCCTGCAATTCAAAGGCACTTTCGGTACCACCGTGCCCAGAGGTCGATAGCTTGTTTAAATATATAAAAGGCAAACCTGACTGACACATCTATCAACGAACAGCCGAAACTACTGAACGGATTTCGCTGAAGTTAGGCGTAGTTGTAATGACGTAGGCATTCGCTAAGAAAAGATTTTTGAAAATTCGCCCCCTAAGCAGTTGCAAAAGTGGTTAAAATGTTGTATGGAAGTCCATAATTTTTAGAGCTAGAAGCCTGAAACTTTGTTTTTAGGTTAACAATTACAAATAAACAGGGTTTTAGAAAATTTCACCCCTAAGTAGGTGAAAATGGGCTTGAAAGTTTGTATGGGGAAACGAGATTATTTATACTATTTTATTCGAAACTTCACAGGAGTACTCTTGTCAATATTTGAGTAAACAAGTGTTTGAAAACAACACCTCTTAGGGATTGAATTCTGGTAGAGCTTCAGGCTCTTTCCGAATTCAATCCCTAAAAGGTGGAAAAGGGGTGACAAATTCTGAAAATCAACATGGGTATGGTTTTTATAGTAAGATTTGTAGATTAAGCTTTTGGCTGCGGCTTTGTCCGAGCAATTCTACTTGCTTTCTTAGCGCTCGCCTTCGCTACGTTACGCTACGATATAACCGAACTCCCCGCGGACGAAGTCGCGGGCAAAAGCTAGTATATAATAAGTATGATTATAAGCAGTATTCATTTTCATGAATTGCATCTTATATAAACACCTCGAAGAGATTGCTATATCTACTCATGTTTATCAATACTTGTAGGAGGGTGGGGATTTTCTTTGCCGGTCGTAAATCCGGGTTATTTGATTAGTGGCGGCCGCGGCGCCGGGCGGATATAACCCGTTTTATTGCTTGCTTAAATAACTACTGCCGGCCAGGATCTGTCATCAATTCATCATGTCTTATTACAAACAAAGATGCAGTATCACGTTTTATTCTTGACATTATGGAAACCATGATCCTTCGAAATATGGAGTGAAACTCAAAATTTAAATACACTCAAAGGTCTACTTACGTAGTATTTTGTTCCTCTGTGATATAACTTACTTTTAAAGTAAGCAACTTTTCGTGAATAGCTCCTAGAAGCTATCTGATAACATTACTGAAAAGAACCGGCCAAGTGCGAGTCAGACTCGCACACGAAGGGTTCCGTACATTATATATAATAAGTTTAAAATTATTAAAAGTATTTTTATTTTATGAGATTTAACTCAATTTTTTTTTGCATTTTTTTCTTCATTTGTGCTATAAGACGTTGCTTCGTACCAAATTTCAAGATTCTGAGTTCACAGGAAGCCCTGTAGGTTTTGATCACTTTGCAAATGTCAAAAAAACACAAAAATTTGCGGCATAGCCAGCTGTATTTTTTGATTGCGTTGGCTTAGAAGTTTGATTATTTCACAGCTCTAAGGGACAGTAGACTTGAGCATTTGATATGAATTTCAGCTTGATATATCTACGCGTTTCTGAGCACGTTTTTCTCAGGAACGCGTAAAGGTCTTGACAGACAGACAGACAGCCGGACAAACAAGTGATCCTATAGGGGTTCTGGTTTTTTTCTTTTGAGGTACGGAACCCTAAAAAGTAAATAAACTTCAAAATTGTTACACTGATCTACTTTAGATTGAACAATGGATCGTTCCGAAGAGAAACAGTGATAAATGGTCTCTGCGAACTAAAAAAATTAATGCATTTAAATGTCACCGAGTGAGCCAGCGAGATTTGCACAGCTCTCGGAGACCAAACTAAGATAATCCTTTTAAAACTGAACTCAGCACCTTTTGTACTAGATAAGCGCTCTAGAGAAGTTTAATTATAGTTTGAATTTAAAGTTACTATTATTATCGTTTCGCAATACATAGGAAATGATCTTCAAATCTTTATTAGCAGGTAATTATGATCATTGCCAAAATATAATCAACATCAACTAGAAGAAGCAGAAAACGCACGGCTTTAGTAAAGGATATGAAGAGATGAAAAAAAAGGGAAATGAGAAAACTAATTCAACTAATTTTGTACACTAATAAAATGTATTTAATAAATTCCTATCGAATGATGCACCCATATATACAGATTGTTTTTTTAAATATGGGAGCAATCAATAGCCCTTGCCACTTAAAGTATTCCGTGTTTTGTAGTAGGTATGTTATAACTGCAGTGCTTATGTAGGTTAATAAAGTTGGTATTATTTCTAGGTATATTATAATATCTTCAGTTATTTCATACAAGATACTAAATATCTTCATGAGATCAGTTGCTCGCTGAAAGAAGACACGATATTAAAGACATTATTTCAACTTGACTTACATATTTCGTATTAACTTTAACTCAGATCGATAATACTGGTGGAAAGGAAAAAATGCATTTATATGCTGCTTCCAGTAACCCATCACTATTTTCAATTTTCACCTTCACGCCGTACATTACACTTAATATGTCTTATTATCTTACGACTCTAGGCTCTGTCTACTCCGAAAGTAATAAAGATATGATGAGAAGGCATATATAATTGTGTTTGCACTATTAATGTTTGCTTCAATGCTATCTTAAGATGATTTAGAACAGGCTTGTTACCAGTTCCATTACGCTTGCTTTTCAGACACAGCCGAGCATGCAGCTTAATCAAGACGACGAGCCACGACTGCTGATTGTCACACGTTGAATATTCAACAGTGCAATTACAGGTAAATCTTTGCCTCAAGGCTTTGTTACACCGGAGATCTTAAAATTTTAAATGAACATTACAGAATAGAACGATAATTGCCGTGAGATTTGGCTTTCACGCGAGATTTTTTTTTTTACTTTCACTATTTATATATGTGGTAAATAGAATTAGTGTAAAACAAATCTCGCGTCTTCAATCCGCCAAATATATGTTAGTCTATGGAAGATACAGTATTATTTCGCATCAATTTAGGATTTAAAGCTTTTTGTACATGCCATATCTTACTTGCTTATTCACTAAATACAAAAATTAAGTAAATATTGCAAGAAATTAACCCTATTTTCAGCCTGTGATCTTCATTTTTCAAATTATGTGTAAGAGCATTCCGGAACAGATAGAAGATTTATATTTTGATTAATTGCCACATTGTTAGTTTTAGTTTGAATTGTATCTCAAGTGAATTCAGACCAGGCTTGTTGCCAGTTCCATTACGCTTGCTTTCCAGACACAGCCGAGCGTGCAGCCTAATCAAGACGACGAGCCGCGGCTGCTGATCAGCATCTTGAATATTCAACAGTGCAACTACTGGTCAATCGCTATCAATGGCTTTGTTACACCAGCGATTTTCATTTTGTAAATGCGACGAATTAAATACACCTACGGAACAGAACGATTTAATTGCCGCGAACAGAGAACCTGCATGATAAGTAGATTGGTAGGTAGATTGTGAAAAATGTATCTGATGATTTAAGCTTCTTTTTAAAAAAAAGCAAGTTATGCACTCTTTTAATTTTCAACTCAATAAATGGACTATCCAACAAAAAAAGAATTTCCGTTCCGTCAGCGCGTTCAAACAAACAAATTCTTCAGCTTTATAATATAAGTATAAATACGTTAAGAGTCAAAGTTGATTCGGCAAGATTATTTTTAAATTATGAAAATTAAATTAAAATTGTTTTAAATATTTAATATTATTCCTAACAACTTTGAAACTATAAAATTATTTAAACGAAAACTAAATAAAATAAAATAGCCTAACCTACATAATTAAAAATAACCATTATAAATAAAAAATGTCCCGCAGTTCGTTGTCACGCGGAAGGGTACCTAGAAGGCTGACAGCATTGCCACGTTGGATGGCAATGCTTATTCTTTGTCCTAGAAAATTGCCAGCCCTCTGATCACCCGACACCTCTACCAGCTTTCGGCTTAATGACTTAAATAGATTATGAGCCGACGGGCCCCATGGACCAAGTGTCTCCACCCCAAACGGCTCAAAAATGAAACCGTTGCCGATGCAGGCATATTTGTGCCGTTTGAGGGACTCGGCATTGGCTGCAGCCATGCCTGCCTTAGACCCAGTGCTGGGGAGGTGGGAAGGCGCGAATGTGTCGACACACGTGGCATCCCAAACAAGTGGCCTTCCCATCCTAAATAAAATAATGAAATAAATAAAATAATTAAATAGTGAAATATGAACCTTCAAAAACATGAAAAAAAAAAATTGTTTTGTCATTAGATAGCCCTAAAAATGTATAGTAAGCTTGCTTTGCTGCTGAACAAAGTTCTTGCAGCACTCCTACAAAGAAGATACATTACATTACTCATCATGAGTCCTATTTTGGCTATCATTTGATAATATTTTTGTATCGACAAGCTTAGTGGCTCAGAGGAACCGCAAGTATCTTACGCCAAGTACGCCAGTCTCCGGGTTCGATTCCCGGCCAGGTCATACTGGAAAACGGTATTTGTCAAATTATATAAGTAGTATCATAGAGATAAAATATAGTATCGTTGATATAGTATCCCATGACTCGAGTTCACAACTTACTGTACAGCTTGTTCAATCTGTGTGATTTGTCTTTATAGATTTTTATATTATGATGTGTATAGTTAGTGTATGTCACTCTCCAGTAGATATAAAATGCAATCTAGCAGTTGCAAGTATGGTGTACTCTTAAGTAAACATGAAATAGCAGCATTCCATTTTTCAAAACTGCATGGTTAACCTATTATTTTTATTACTGTAAGGTAAGAAGTAATATTCGATTATTTATACTTTTTTCCTTAAAACACACGCTTCATCAGTCCGTAAAATCATCTGAGTAAAAAGAAAACCGCTTTTTCCATCCTCGCTTAACCTTTTATTTCGCAGTAAACGGACTTAACATAGCATTTCTTAATAATTAACAAGTCTAAAAACTTCGGAAGTACATTACAGGGGAAAGTAATTCCCCAAGGTTTAATTATTCACAACGAGTAGATTGTTTTTCAAGGCCTATAGCGGCCTACTGAATGATTCCAAGTATCGTGCTGTTATGATAACTTTGTATTTTTTATGTTATTAAATCTAATTAGAGACACATTAAACACAACGCAATACAAAGATTACTTACATGGTTAGCGTCACATAATAAATACACGTTTTGTGAAACTACGCATGTATTCTTAAATGTGTCACAATCAAAATACAAAAATATTTATTGATAAGTACACCATATACAATGTTACTTATGAACTAAAAACAGTACTCGAGGAGCGGAAGGAACCAATACAAACTAGGTTGAACCTGTTTCTTGATGGACCATGAAGTAAAATTAAATGTATTCTATTTAACTGCACTTGCCCAATTGAACTTTTTAAAAATCATAGTCTTCTTTTACCGAATATAGTATTATTTTTTAAACGCCATAAAGCGGTAAAGTAACTGAAACATATTTTTTAAAATCATCAGTCGTGGAAAAATAACAAACAATCCTAAATTAAACAACAACCATTCAAGTACACTACAGCTCGTGCTTAGCAGGAAAAATCTATTCGCGATTCCCCGAACGTGGAGTGGATAAATTATTCATGCTGAATATCGCAACTTCGTATTATGACTCCAGATTCGTAAGATCACAGAAATATTGATAAGTTATGAACACGAAATTCAGGAATCAGCTTTTCATATTAAAAATGTATGAAGTGCAAACTGTAGACAAAACGGGGATATCTTTGCCTAGCAGTGGGACACCTAAATAGCCTTAAATATGGATCCACAAATGCACCTAACTTCTAAGAATGTTTCTTCGCTATATAGGTTATTAAAAAAATACCAGCGTTAGTTAGGCTGGTGTCAAATATTAAAATAAAACTTACATATATACATACATAGTATCACAAGGGAAAACCCTTGTGGAGTAGACAGAGCCTAGGTCTATAAGACCTGAAGGCCACGTTTAGCATGTTAGTAGGCATTAGGTGGAAAACGGAATCAAAATAGTGCTGTTATAAAACTTACAGTCACCGAAATAGGCAAAACATAATATTAATAAAAGCATATAACAAAGAAAATTGGAAACAAACCAATGCACATACGTCACTTCCGTTTGAAAATAACAGATAGTGGTCCATGTTGATTTCGCCACAATGACGTTTGAAATGGGTCACCAGCCTGGAGTTACTGAGCCATACTGAAACTCCGGCGAACAGGGAAAGTCAATTCCAAGTGCGAACTTTTAAAAAGCTTAGGCGAACCCAGACCCGATCCTGATTTTGTCCTTTGCATTTCTACCGTAAACCTTTTAAGCTATTTTTACCAAGCTCTAGTTTTCTATTCCTTTATTTGATGATATTTAACTCGTTCACTGACACTGAACCAGACACAAAAGAAATAACAATATTACGTCTACAGGCGGGCAGTGTCAACGAAAGTGTTAATACATATTGAAGTCTGATAAGTACCTCCGCACGAAATTAACTTGCGGCAATCCTTGATAATGTTGTTAGAATTTAAAGATTAAATCAACTTATCATAATCTAAGTATGTACATTTCTATAGAGCTTGATTAAAAAGTCGATGGTTTAAAAATTATAAGTCTCTGAACATCACTACAGCCACTATGCTTAGCGTGGACTTTGAGAAGCATATGAGAAGGCCTTTGATTCGATCGAAACATGGGCTGTACTTCAGCGATGCCGCATCGACTACGGTGGTAAGAGAAGTGAAGTATTTTAAAAATGAAATCTTTACCAACTTCCTCGTTCCTTTTGAGATTCCTAAAGGACTCGTACAAGTGGATCGATTAAGGCAATTGGTTTCTTGTGAATAAAATCGCAAAGGATTTATGAGAAACGAAGGACTGGCAAATCGGATCTGCGAACTTAAGTTATTGCTCCCACTTCGCTGAAGTCAACTCCTACGTACGTGCATGCTTGTAAGCAAAGCGTACACATTGAAAATAAGATTCAAAATTCAAATTTGCACATAAGTAGTTCACCTGAAACTTGGTCCTTGCGAACAATTAAACATCCGATTTGGATGCCTAACAAATTTGAAATTTATATTAATATGAACTATCTTCACTGCATTTAATTTGATTTCGTTACATTAAATTTAGTTTAAACGGTTCGGTAAAGTCCATTAGTAAAGTATGAAAATATTCAAAAAATATATTTCCATCTTTTATTATGATGTCATTCCCATAAACGTAGCTGCCACACAAAAACGCGCGTACAAAATACTAAAGTTTGACGTCATTACTATGTACAACATTTACACAGGAAAGTTTAGGCCGACACAAGATAATGTGACTATGAATCCTTTATATAATGAAGAGATTTTGGGTTAGCAAGTTAATTTTTTCACAGTTTGTAACGGAACACTTATGTTCTCGTTCACAATTCTCAAATATTAACTGGAAAACTGAAATTCAATCATAAAATACAGTCTTTTGTAAATTGTTTCACAATAATTCATTATATCCATCTTATTTTGTTTGTTGTGAAGCAGAATGACATTGACAGTTTGTCTTGTCAATAATTGACGCGAGGAAGAAAATTGATCTATGATCTATGAAAAGTAAAACTCGGAACATTGACAGGGAAATGTAAATTAAAAACATGAAATTAAAAGTATAGTTTGACTGAATTTATATCTTTAAGTAAGAACAAGGAAATAAATAATCATGATGATAACAAAATTTGATCAAATAATTGATAATTAGTTTATTCTTTTGTCGAGTTGAAAAAAAAGTAAGCATTTTACGGATAATCGAGAGAATCGATTCAATCAAAATTAAACAAATATTAATATAAATTAATACTCAGCGTAAAAGGAATTAAAATGGTAAAATTATAATCTCATTTATTATAATATCTCGTGATACCAGATTATCCTAATAGGTCGATTCAAGGGATCTTATAGATAGCACAGGGAACACTAATAATTAAAAGAAAGCTATGAGATTGTCTATGGAATTAAATTTGTTACAAGGCACGCTGACCTTTATTTCGTTACTATTAGGGGTGAAGAAAGAGACAGGTAGCCTTAGAACGGTCTAGAAAGTTTTGAACCTAACCAATGGGAAAACTTTATTCAATTGAGAATTAAATGAAAAAGGTCTTATCGACAGGAAAGAGCAAGGCAGATTAGTTATTAAATGTAGGCATATTAGTTAGATATTTGCATGAGGATTTTAGAAAAAAGTTTGGCCAACGGTTTTTCACTCAAAGTGGCCTGATTTCTGAGAACCGCACGGTAGCGAGTATAAAAGGCTACGGCGCCATTAGTCTGGGTCATTACGCATCGGGAAATTTGAAGAGTCAAGAGGAATTGCTGCCAGAACGCCACTGCAAGTTTTATTTTAAATCAAGAAAGAAGTAGTTTAAAGTGTGGGTTATCGCGTTATCTTGGCAAATTAGGATCGAAAAGTCCCGCGAAGTCCCTTGCAAAAATATTTTAGCTAAGAAGCACATTGGTATCGTGTTCTGAAGTTAAAATATTGTAGATTCTTTTGAAATATATGAATATTAGCTTGTCCAGAGTAAATTCACCATAATAGTTTCATATACTGTAAAGTTTTGAATGATATTGAGGAAATGATGTTGGGGAGATCTTTGATTCTTCGAAATCTTCTCCGTGTCAAATCTGAGATATCTAGTTTCTATTTGTTTGATTTTAATGTAAGTTTAATAGAGTTTTGTGTCGAATTGGGGAATACATGGCCAAGATCAACGCTGGACCTCTATTCCTTATGAGAGCGATTGTTCTTTATGAGGGTAGCGGCCAAGTAGGAGTAAAAATAATTCGACATTGTAGCTGGTCGAATGGGCTGAAATTCCCAGCCTAGCTATGCTACTTGGGGCGTCCAGACGGCCTCTGTGCCTACGGAAACCTACGGTCCGAACGGTGCGCTAGTTTTCAGCTCCCTAGCCACTTGGGGACACGTCTGGGACCTCAAACCTTTGTTAGGGCGTGGAAGTCTCGATCCTGACCACAAGAGATGACCACAACCCAAGAGTGATAGGAATAATAGGTTCGTGGGCCCAAACTCTGGCTCCCTTTTACAGCTTAGAGATGACGGATCCTTGCTAGGAACCTAATCTATTTACCAGAGTAGGAAATCTGATTTTAGGAGCAGTCAGGCAGGTAGAATCATTAAAATAGGGCGAGGGAAGCTTCCTCAAATCTTTTTAGCTAGATTAGGGAGCGATCTCTTACACCGGAGTTCGTTCTACACACACACACACTTTGGGGATGGGGGGACAGTAACTTAACACCTTTAGACTAGAAATTAGGGACTGATAGGGACTAGATTAGGCCCATTAACGGTTGCGTCAGGATAAGGAAAAGAGGGGTATAGGAGATAAAATTCCATTCGTTTTCACGGTAAATCCGGTGGTAGCAATATAACCATCCAAGCTGCTGGTGGGTAGGACGTTAATAATTCAAACAATTAATCTTCGACAGTAATTTTAAGTTAGATAGTCGTATCTAATATGAAAGTGAAGTTGAATGTGAAAATATGATAACAAAATGGCATAAGTTGGTTCTGTGATAGTGACAAGTGATAATGCTGACGAAATGTGCGTATTCTGATTGTGAAAGATTCAGAGAATCTGTTTCTAACAAAGGTATGAAATTCCTAACCTTAATTTTTATGTACAAGGCCCTGAGACTATAATAGTGTATAGAGTATCTACCTGAATGATTTGGGGATTTTCATATTGTAAAATCACATAGATTGGCCATGAACAACTAATATCATAACTTGTGGCATAATCTCATAGCTACTTGACAATGGATTGAGTCGGAGTTGTCTATTTAATTACTAAATAAATACCTTCTTGATCTACCTATTTTGTTGAAAAATTCAGATTTGTTTAGTCCAGTGAGATCTCATAACTCTCTGACAATATATTATCATGATAATCATTCTATGAAGGGGATGGTCTGTTGGTTCCATGGAAGTCATGTAAATTCTGTAAGGTTGAGATATTGACAATCCACATATATACCATATGATTCATCTAATTCTGGAATGAATAATGAATTCTGGGAGAGTAATGTTCCTTATATACTACCAAGGGCGAGTGTAAGGTTGACTCCAATCCCTATTTATTGAAATATAGGAATATTACAATCCTCACACTTAAATTTGGTTGAATCACTGAGACAAATAAGTCTGATGTAAATGTGCTTAAATACTAATAGACATTTCATCTCAATCTATCTCTAAGATCTAGAGTTAGTGCATAATAGTGCTTATACATAACAGCATGGCATAACATTTACATGCTTACATACATAGCTACATAATTCCTGAAAATAATAGGATAATGAGTAACAATTGATACAGGAAGTATTATCATGTAAGGATGCCTTTTCTACAGTGAAGGTTGAGGTATAGTTTGACTGACAAACAAACCCTTGCTATAAAACTCCATCTGAGTACCTAGTACTACCTGCTTGTTGTAAATTCATAATTTGAGTTCTTTGCTTTTACACCTCCGTGGTGTTAATTCAAAGTAAATAAGTCTGAACTCATCCCAGCGAACACAATGAGAGCATAATGCTTGTGTAGCAGGTAATACGCTTGAAGACATTTAGTCTACCCTCTTGTCTCTGAATTTAATAGTCAGACATAATTTTACTGACAAATTGCCTATCCTACTATTAGGTGGGAACAGGTACTATTTACTCTTTAATGGGTATCCCTATTGCTTTCCAAAAGAAATTAGCATACGGAGGAATCACGTCCAAGTCTGGATGACGAGTGGTACTCTGGCGGGCGGAAGGCGGGGCTCGACAGTAAACCGTAACACCAAAAACGCTGGGTATATTCACTATAATGTATATCTACCACCACTAACTAACACATACAATGATAATATTAAACTATTACCTTAAACTTCTATTCATTACCTACAGTTGTAGTCAACTATAACTCATTATAGGCCAATATGGCTACTTACATTCTAATACTTACTGTACATATCCGAAATTCAATACTATATCCATAAGCCGCTGGTAGAGGAACATATTTCTGTAGAATGAACCATGCTAGATAAGCAGTATGCTCATTTATGATAAATAATTAACCAACTCTTCATAAAATAAGGCAATTATATTAATGTGAAATAGCAGGCAACATAAAATAACACAAAGTGCATCTTAAACAATATTTATTAGGAAAAACATAAGCGCATCTTAGGATAAAGTTATTCTTATTTATAAGTAGAAATTAGTCATACACAAGGCCGATAGCAACTTTAGACATAGCATAAGATAGGGCTAGGCTTCATCACCATAGGTTAGTTTCAAAATCACTTCATTTAAGAAGGTCCAGGGGTTACTATGATAAAACAAGGGTTACTCCACTAGATGTACGATCACGCCATATAGAATTGAACAAAGAAACAAAACATGAATAGGGTATGTAGGTTGATAAAGTAGATTAAGAGTAATACAGCTAGTATTTGGTGCAGTTAGGAATTTATAGTAAGGATAGGCTAGTGAAAAAAAAATAAAAAAAATAATAATTGTAACTAGGTAGGTTACATTTTAGTGTTCCATGACCAGGATAGCTGTATTACTAAGAATAGTAGCTTGATTGATTACAGCCCCAATAAGGTAGCATATCGGGTGCGTTTTAATCCAAATTGTTAGCATAGCATTGTATACATACATAGGTTAATTTGATAGTAGAAATGTTCGATTCAATGTTTTGTTTCACTGTTCAAATCTGCTTAGTGACTAGACAGGCTGATTCTCCATGAGGATGGCTTGGTTTGGTCACATTTTGATGCCGAGACATGGAAAAGATGTCGTGATTTTGTTGAGATAGTTTCATGTACTTTGATCTCGTTGTTTGAGCTATATTTCACATCACTCGAACTCGTAGGCAAAGTAGTAGGGTCGTGTTTTCTATGAGTTGTATTATATATCAGTTTGAATACCTGGAACAAATAAAATAACTAAATAAAAAGGAAATAAATGCTTAATTCTGCTACTACGCATTTTGATATTGTGAATCTGCCATTATTTTCATGTTTGATAGTAGTCGTTGTCGTTGACATATTATGCAAAGATAAATAATGTTATACAGCCATACGAGGGAGGCTCTACACTATGCGAGAATATTTTACACAAATACTTACTTACCTCATTATATAAAATAAATGGTAGATTAGTTTCCTGTTTTCTTGTTTGTACAGATATATAACAAATAATAAAAGTAATTAGTTAAACAATAATAAAAAAATGTATTTTGAACTTATCAATTCCACTTATCAGTATCAGTATAGATTATAAACTAATAAAAGCTTCATTAATTTAACCGACTCTAATGAATAGGGAATAAAAATAATTATGTTTGCGTGGTACTATTAATGCGAAAGCATATACCTCTCAGCTATACCTAGACATAACTTATTGGATTAAAATTAGTTAAATATTAGTTTAAAATAATGTAATTCCGGAGCGGTACAGTGGTTGTAATAGCAGGAATAACTCCTGATACCAATTACTGGCAAAATATTTAATATTCTTGAAATATAAACTAACAATTTTGGGTTAAAAAATAAAATGAGAAACTAAAATAAAGCAAATGATCACTTAATTGCATACATATAGTATTGTCCTACTACATATATACACATTTTACTCCTTGAGATCTATGATTCTAATGCGGAAAGTTAATTTAGAACAAATGTTTGGTTGGTAGATCTGACGCTACCTGCAACCGGAAGAAACCTTGTGATAAACCAAAACTTAGTGAAATCAGTGCTAAAACAAACACCGCAAACAAGAGCGAATATTTTATAGTAAAGAGGGAAGATTAGGCGTAACCACAATGCAGTCGCTGTCGCAGTTATCAATGGGATGTTTAACAAAGAAGATGAATGAATCGGAAAAAAATGTTAAACAAATTAGAATGGCCTTATCTGATAGTACAGAAATCTATAACAACTCAGTACCTCGAGATTTAATAAATATAGAAGTAGATATAGACTCATCGCGGGAGAAAGAGCGGATTCCCACAGACAGCAAGAAATATATAGAATGTAATATTAATATTATTAAATTAGAAAAACCGATATTTGGAAAGGTAGCCATACATCCGGTAACGTTTGTAGAGGACCTAGAGGTTTATTTGAAAAGGATGGATAATTCGGAGAATGAGTTGGATATGATCCAAGAGTGTCTTGTAGGTCATGCCAGAGACTGGGCAAGAATCTATAAGGGTCGCTGGAATACATTAGAGGATTTTAAGAGGGATTTCCTTAAAACTTATTGGGGGGAAAGCGAGCAGAATGATTTGCGACGGAAAATACTTCAAGGATCTTGGGATAGGTCAATTACTCCCTCGATGACTCAGCATTTTCTGGAGTTGACGGGTAAAGCTCAGAGGCTTAGTATCAATATGACTGAAAAACATCTCATAACTGACATAATGCGGCATTATCCTAGATACGTGAGACAAATGTGGATTTCAAAAAACATAGGAACAATAATAGAAACTTTAGAATTTCTGGAAAGAATGGACGATATCATACAGAGGAAGGAGTGTCAAAACTATGTCGGAGTAGCGAAGAATTTTGAATGTCGAAAGTCTAAGAAGAATAATGTTATAAAAATGTATCGTCAGTGGCGAAACAGTCAGAAGAAATCGCAGCCTAAGCAAAATAAAAATAATAACTTAGTAAAAAAGGTAGTTAAAAATAAAACTGTAGTCTCCGGATCAACTTTAACAAAAGATAATAATAATAAGGCATATTATATGATGGTTCAAATGAAATGGAAGCCAGGTCAAGCTCTGGGAAAAATTAGTAGTGGGTTAAAATTTCCAATATGTTCACAAATAAAATATTATAATAATAGACATGGTTTGGGATGTCGAGATTTAGATTTGAGGCCGTTGCATAATATCAGTCAAATAGTAGATGTGTTAAAATTAAATTGCGAAAATTCATTTATGGATACTAAGGGCTGTGAAGTGTTAGTTAATTACAATATAAGGGATAGAAAATCAACGGAAAAGCGTAATTTCAAATCTGAGTTGTTGGTAAGCGTATTCGATGAAGAAATAGTTGCTCTCTTAGATACCGGTAGCGATTTAACTTATATATCTGAAGAATTTTGGAAAACATTACTTGATAAGAGACCAAATATAACTTCCTTTGCTGTTAAACCCTTCTTTATTAAGACTGCAGTAGGACAAAAAAATGTAGAAATACGTAAGATAGGATTAGTTACGTTGAGAATAGGACCATATGAAAGACATCTTTCTGTATTTATAGTGCCAGGATTTACCGTAAGAAAGCTTATACTGGGTTTTGACTGGATGAAGGAAAATGAAACCTCTATTATGTTAAAAAGAGATGGAAATGGAGTTGAAATTGCTATAGGACAGGAAAGTCACCTTTTTAAGTTTCATGAGAGTGTGCAAGTGAACAGTATGGTATTAGAAGAGATTAAGGAAACTCCAGATCCAGGTAAAAATGATTTCCTTAACACATTATATGGAGAGATTAGATTGGATAAGGATTTAACAATTGCACTAAACGAATTGCCTAGATACCAACGAGAAGATTCAGAAATGAGTATGATAATGTCAGAATTAGAGAATCAAGAAATAAATAATCATTCAAAACAATTACTTAAAAGATATACTATCAAAGATCAGTTGTTATATTTTTCTCCAGATAAAGTAGGGAATAAAGTTATTTGCTTACCAAAAATACTTAGGGAGGAAATGATATGGAGGATTCATCTTGATAAGGGACATGTAGGGGTATATAAGGTCATTAAGTACATACGGGATAGATATTATTGGAAGGGACTTACTAAGCAGGTCAAAAGGGTATTAAAGGGATGTCATGATTGTCAGTTCATAAAGGGTGATACTATAAAGCTTGTAGGACCTTGCCAATTATTAATTTCTGAAGATGTAGGGGATTTAGCCATGTTTAACATATATGGGCCATTTCCTAGTAGTAAATCTGGTATGCACTATATTTTAGTAATTCAAGATTATTTTAGTAAATTTATTAAATTATTTAATCTCGAGAAGCCGACGGTCTCATCGGTTATAACAAATACAAAAACATTCTTTAAAATAATAAAACCAAAAGTAATTGTCTCTGAAAAATGTTCTCAGTTTACTAGCAAAGCATGGACTGAAATGATGAGTCAGCAAAGTATTCAAATTATTTATACTACAGTAGCTAACACTCATTTTAAAACAACTAAAAGAATAAATAAACAATTAGGCAGTTTACTTGAAATGTATTGCAGGACAGAACATCAAAGTTGGGACATATTATCAAAATTAGAAATCTTATATAACAATACTCTTCATGAAAGTACAGGATTTACACCAAGCGACATCTTGTATGGTGGATCTACTAAACAGAATTCTGATGTACATAATACTGACTTAGGTATTCAAACCAAAGTATCCATTAGGGAAAAGGTTAGGGAAAATTTACACAGAGTAGGCCCGGTGCTAGAGTATAATTTTATTAAAAGACAAAAATCTACACAAAATCAGATAGGACATTTAGTTAAGATAAGGAGGCAAGGAAAGTCAGATGATAAATTAAGTGCTACTAAGAAATTTGAGCTATTATATGAAGGTCCTTATGTGATAGCGGCTAATCCATATAAAAATTCCTATCTATTAGTTGATCCGGTGACAAATAAAGATAAGGGGATGTATAACATTAAACAACTGTCTAGGTATTACAAGTGAAGTGATTGATTTATATAAAAGATAGATAATCATATTGTTTTGTTTTTTATCTAATTTAAAAAAAAGGAAAAGAACCTTGTAATTTGAATAAGAATTAATAAATAAAGTTCAGGGGTAGATTTGTGTAGAATCTGGTGGACACAGGGAAAAGCCTATCTGACTTTACAATAACCAACGCGTCTGAGTTTTAACATTTACAATGTATAAGAAAAGTCATAAGAAACTATTGTCTAGCAGGAAGATTACTTTCATACATACAAATTTTCTATGAGGAAAACATGGAACATTGTTACAATACCATTATTTATATTAATTAAAATTAAACAACATTACACATACTCTCGAGTTGAACGTAGCGTCAGATAGAGGGGAGTTGTGGCGGCTTTTCTGGGGGGGAATTTTAATATAATAAGTTAAATACATGAAATTAATAGATTCAATAAACAATAAGTAGTGAAAGTGCTATAGTTAAGGTGATAGTGCACAAGTTAAAGTGAAGTGTTCGGTTGAAATAATACACGGATAGCTATGTATAGTACCACTCGTTATATATAAAAAAAAGGGTTAGTATATAAAACTAAAACAAACCATGTATGTTGCTAAAGTATTTCTTTAATATAAATTTAATAATTTAGTTTCCATCAGCATCCAATTCGGTGGTTCACAATAAAATCTAGTTTACATATTTGTAGCATACTCCATAACGGTTGTGTAGGATCATTCTCAAAATCTAGTGATTTTCAAAATCTAAGCTAAGCTAAATAATTATATAATCCATCGTAAATAAAAATGTTCCTAGCTTGTCATCAAAATAATAAAAAGTATAACTTCATGCCGTCAGAGAAAAAAAATAAAACATCTAGATAAAAATATATCTAACGGTTCAATTTTTTAGATACATACAAATAAAGTGTTAGTTCAGGTCAGGGTAATATAAATTATGTAATATATAAAGTTGTAACAAGTCGTAGGGTCGGTTTAGCAACACTCATATTCTGTAGGATGGACTATACCTGATCGCTAACTCAAAGCATAATTTGTAACCTACAACTAGTTAGTAATGTACCAAATCAGTAGTCCAATATTTACTTATAATTTCCTAGATAGAAGTTATAGATTAGGTAGTCTCATGATGTGTATGTATTTTTCATATAGATTTTCCTCTTGAATCAATCTATCTGTTGTTGGAAAATGCATCAAGTGTGGTTCAGTCGTTTGTGAGGTATGCACAAACACATAGCGGAATCATCTTCGTTTTGAACTATGTAAAGATAGAAATAGAAATTATAGTTTATATAATAAAACGGGTTGTACATAATAGTTCTCTTACTTACATAGTACCCTAAATGTTTATAAGGTATGGCATAGTAAATCTTTTAGGCAGAGTAAAACATTTTTTATTCAAATAGATTCACTATTATAAGTTAGGCTATAACACTGTTGCATTTCACACTTAGTCACATTCCGTCGATGACTTCTTACAGTTTCTTCAAAACTTCGATGAATGTAGGGCTTGATTAGTTTTCTCTTAGCATTACATAGATCTACACAGGTAGATGCCATAGACTTTTATAAGGATGCTTATTCAGTTTATCTGAAACAATAGAAGTAAGGTTATGTTTTATATTTTTGCAACAATTTGATAGAAAACTTAATGTAAATCATTATATGAGTCGCATTATTGAAGGATGTACCTTTATGACGAGTCATTGGGTAGTTTTATGTACTTTTATGTAGAGATTAGGTTGATTAGATAGTATGAATAAGTTACTTCTAGGTTATACCACAATAGCATTGTAAATTGTTATTTTCACGAGTTTATAGACAGGACACATTTATAGGCTCATCGTAGCTTTCCTTACTGCTATTCTTGCTGTTTATTGAGAAGATTTAACTTTAAAAATCCATAAATACTTACGATTGTCGAAGCGGAATGTCCGTGAATACATTGGATATTGCTTTCCCATTTTATAACTTTCGACGCGACATAGTATATTATATTAACACATTGTAGATTATTTATAGGTCGTACATGCGTTAATTCCTTGAATAATCAGATACTTATTAATAAATAAACGATGTTTTGTTTATTCGATTGCCGACGCCATGTTTATTATGACATTAGTAGATTATGACATGACGTTTAGTGAGTTCGTTCGGAAATCGATAATTGATCGATACTTAAAACGCTTCTTGGGGTGCTATTCTTGAAAGTGTAACGCTCGTTTACGAATGGCATCGTTCGTCAAGTGGAAGTAACACTCTTGATTGGTTGTCGTTATCAATTGTTAATGTGGCTCTATACCATTATCTTATCTCTATGCTTTATACATACTTCGCGTGCATAAATGTTAGGCGGGATATTTAAAATCTCGAAAACACCGTAATAGCATACTCTATGGTAATAGCGGATAGTAGGTAATAATTTAACTTATGATTAATTAGAGGTCTTCAACCATAGAGAAATGATAATTTTCAACCGACTAAAAAAAAAAAAAGAGGGGTTCTATGTTTGACTGTATATTATATATGATTAGCTCGAGAATGGCTGTACACATTTTGATGGAATTTGTTGTTAAGGTGTTGACGCCCTAGATTGGCATATTACTTTTACCTGACTACTTAAGGGGCGGTATGAGATTCGCCGGGTTCATTAGATTATTAAAAAAATATTTAAATCAAAATAAATTAAAGATAAATCTAAAATAAATTCAAATAAATTCAAATAAATTCAAAACAAATCTAAATAAATTCTAAAAATTTAAAATAGGTTCAATTAAATTCAAACAAATCAATTCTAAAAATTTAAAATAGGTTCGAATAAATTCAAACTAATTCAATTAAATTCAAACAAATCCAAATAAATTCTAAAAATTTAAAATAGGTTCGAATAAATTCAAACTAATTCAAATAAATTCAAAATAAATTCTAAAAATTTAAAATAAATTCAAATAAATTCAAATAAAATCAGATAAATTCAAATAAGTTCACGTAAATTAAAATTAATTTTAATAAATTGTTCTATAATCCTGGATAAGTAAAATCAATTCAATCCAAAGCTTTTAAGTTACTTAATTAAAAACAGGTGTCGATTTCGAAGACTTAACGTTGATATTTGAGAATTATTGTGGATGCAGATTAATAATTAATTTAAAATATAAAAAAAGGCTTGTTTTGTCCGTCCTTCTTTACTTTGATAAGTTGACCTATGGTCACATCACATGTAAAATTATTTTAGTAGTTATTTAAATAAATATAGGAAGACATTTAAAATAAAAATAATTATTAGTTCCATTAATTTTAATGTGATTCGGTGAAGCTCTGATATATTCTTTGGCAAGCGTGATTGTGTGATTGAGGAGGAATGTACACTTTGATTAGAACAGGGTTGGGGATAAGGGAATAGCGTCTAGGGAGGGCCTTGGTTTATGCCAGATGTGAAACCGAATTACCAATATTATTTACCCAAGACTTAGAATTTACACACCACAAACATGAGTTTTATACAGGGGGAATTTGATGTTAGGTTTAGTTAAGGATAAATATATCCAATATCCCATGTGATACTACACCTGTATGAAACTCCGCACTACACACTGATATTCTTCGGTTACCACACCATGCTCCAAGGCGATGTTAAGATTTGTTTAAGCAAGATTTTTGGGTATTGCTTCTGGATATCGACTTTGATAATTTATTACCTCGTGGGGAAGATCGGTCATAGGAAGGGTATGGTGACGTTATAGTTCTGATTGTAAGGTTGAATCCGTTCATATCTTCACTATAGGATCATTAGGATCAGTAGTTTAAAACTACTCCGTCTTGGGCTATGATGAACCCTGGGGAGGATTATTGTTGGATATAGAAGGGGGTATTAGCTCAAAACTGTAGTTTGGCAATGAAAAACATGTCCTTGGTTTAAATACACTATACACTAGCTTAGGGACACACACACACAGATTAGGGCTACACCATTCGAAAGTTTTGGGAGAATAATATTTTGGAAAAAGGGGGGGAATTGAAAAAAAAAGGGGTTGTTTTGCTTATATGTAAATAATTAACATATAGAGAAATATTTGAGAATTTAATTTAAATCTTAAATTTGGTAAAATTTATACTCCAGGTCCTTTGAGAAAGTCGCTTTCGTCTAAATTTGAAGGGTCGGCTGTAACGGAACACTTATGTTCTCGTTCACAATTCTCAAATATTAACTGGAAAACTGAAATTCAATCATAAAATACAGTCTTTTGTAAATTGTTTCACAATAATTCATTATATCCATCTTATTTTGTTTGTTGTGAAGCAGAATGACATTGACAGTTTGTCTTGTCAATAATTGACGCGAGGAAGAAAATTGATCTATGATCTATGAAAAGTAAAACTCGGAACATTGACAGGGAAATGTAAATTAAAAACATGAAATTAAAAGTATAGTTTGACTGAATTTATATCTTTAAGTAAGAACAAGGAAATAAATAATCATGATGATAACAAAATTTGATCAAATAATTGATAATTAGTTTATTCTTTTGTCGAGTTGAAAAAAAAGTAAGCATTTTACGGATAATCGAGAGAATCGATTCAATCAAAATTAAACAAATATTAATATAAATTAATACTCAGCGTAAAAGGAATTAAAATGGTAAAATTATAATCTCATTTATTATAATATCTCGTGATACCAGATTATCCTAATAGGTCGATTCAAGGGATCTTATAGATAGCACAGGGAACACTAATAATTAAAAGAAAGCTATGAGATTGTCTATGGAATTAAATTTGTTACAAGGCACGCTGACCTTTATTTCGTTACTATTAGGGGTGAAGAAAGAGACAGGTAGCCTTAGAACGGTCTAGAAAGTTTTGAACCTAACCAATGGGAAAACTTTATTCAATTGAGAATTAAATGAAAAAGGTCTTATCGACAGGAAAGAGCAAGGCAGATTAGTTATTAAATGTAGGCATATTAGTTAGATATTTGCATGAGGATTTTAGAAAAAAGTTTGGCCAACGGTTTTTCACTCAAAGTGGCCTGATTTCTGAGAACCGCACGGTAGCGAGTATAAAAGGCTACGGCGCCATTAGTCTGGGTCATTACGCATCGGGAAATTTGAAGAGTCAAGAGGAATTGCTGCCAGAACGCCACTGCAAGTTTTATTTTAAATCAAGAAAGAAGTAGTTTAAAGTGTGGGTTATCGCGTTATCTTGGCAAATTAGGATCGAAAAGTCCCGCGAAGTCCCTTGCAAAAATATTTTAGCTAAGAAGCACATTGGTATCGTGTTCTGAAGTTAAAATATTGTAGATTCTTTTGAAATATATGAATATTAGCTTGTCCAGAGTAAATTCACCATAATAGTTTCATATACTGTAAAGTTTTGAATGATATTGAGGAAATGATGTTGGGGAGATCTTTGATTCTTCGAAATCTTCTCCGTGTCAAATCTGAGATATCTAGTTTCTATTTGTTTGATTTTAATGTAAGTTTAATAGAGTTTTGTGTCGAATTGGGGAATACATGGCCAAGATCAACGCTGGACCTCTATTCCTTATGAGAGCGATTGTTCTTTATGAGGGTAGCGGCCAAGTAGGAGTAAAAATAATTCGACATTGTAGCTGGTCGAATGGGCTGAAATTCCCAGCCTAGCTATGCTACTTGGGGCGTCCAGACGGCCTCTGTGCCTACGGAAACCTACGGTCCGAACGGTGCGCTAGTTTTCAGCTCCCTAGCCACTTGGGGACACGTCTGGGACCTCAAACCTTTGTTAGGGCGTGGAAGTCTCGATCCTGACCACAAGAGATGACCACAACCCAAGAGTGATAGGAATAATAGGTTCGTGGGCCCAAACTCTGGCTCCCTTTTACAGCTTAGAGATGACGGATCCTTGCTAGGAACCTAATCTATTTACCAGAGTAGGAAATCTGATTTTAGGAGCAGTCAGGCAGGTAGAATCATTAAAATAGGGCGAGGGAAGCTTCCTCAAATCTTTTTAGCTAGATTAGGGAGCGATCTCTTACACCGGAGTTCGTTCTACACACACACACACTTTGGGGATGGGGGGACAGTAACTTAACACCTTTAGACTAGAAATTAGGGACTGATAGGGACTAGATTAGGCCCATTAACGGTTGCGTCAGGATAAGGAAAAGAGGGGTATAGGAGATAAAATTCCATTCGTTTTCACGGTAAATCCGGTGGTAGCAATATAACCATCCAAGCTGCTGGTGGGTAGGACGTTAATAATTCAAACAATTAATCTTCGACAGTAATTTTAAGTTAGATAGTCGTATCTAATATGAAAGTGAAGTTGAATGTGAAAATATGATAACAAAATGGCATAAGTTGGTTCTGTGATAGTGACAAGTGATAATGCTGACGAAATGTGCGTATTCTGATTGTGAAAGATTCAGAGAATCTGTTTCTAACAAAGGTATGAAATTCCTAACCTTAATTTTTATGTACAAGGCCCTGAGACTATAATAGTGTATAGAGTATCTACCTGAATGATTTGGGGATTTTCATATTGTAAAATCACATAGATTGGCCATGAACAACTAATATCATAACTTGTGGCATAATCTCATAGCTACTTGACAATGGATTGAGTCGGAGTTGTCTATTTAATTACTAAATAAATACCTTCTTGATCTACCTATTTTGTTGAAAAATTCAGATTTGTTTAGTCCAGTGAGATCTCATAACTCTCTGACAATATATTATCATGATAATCATTCTATGAAGGGGATGGTCTGTTGGTTCCATGGAAGTCATGTAAATTCTGTAAGGTTGAGATATTGACAATCCACATATATACCATATGATTCATCTAATTCTGGAATGAATAATGAATTCTGGGAGAGTAATGTTCCTTATATACTACCAAGGGCGAGTGTAAGGTTGACTCCAATCCCTATTTATTGAAATATAGGAATATTACAATCCTCACACTTAAATTTGGTTGAATCACTGAGACAAATAAGTCTGATGTAAATGTGCTTAAATACTAATAGACATTTCATCTCAATCTATCTCTAAGATCTAGAGTTAGTGCATAATAGTGCTTATACATAACAGCATGGCATAACATTTACATGCTTACATACATAGCTACATAATTCCTGAAAATAATAGGATAATGAGTAACAATTGATACAGGAAGTATTATCATGTAAGGATGCCTTTTCTACAGTGAAGGTTGAGGTATAGTTTGACTGACAAACAAACCCTTGCTATAAAACTCCATCTGAGTACCTAGTACTACCTGCTTGTTGTAAATTCATAATTTGAGTTCTTTGCTTTTACACCTCCGTGGTGTTAATTCAAAGTAAATAAGTCTGAACTCATCCCAGCGAACACAATGAGAGCATAATGCTTGTGTAGCAGGTAATACGCTTGAAGACATTTAGTCTACCCTCTTGTCTCTGAATTTAATAGTCAGACATAATTTTACTGACAAATTGCCTATCCTACTATTAGGTGGGAACAGGTACTATTTACTCTTTAATGGGTATCCCTATTGCTTTCCAAAAGAAATTAGCATACGGAGGAATCACGTCCAAGTCTGGATGACGAGTGGTACTCTGGCGGGCGGAAGGCGGGGCTCGACAGTAAACCGTAACACCAAAAACGCTGGGTATATTCACTATAATGTATATCTACCACCACTAACTAACACATACAATGATAATATTAAACTATTACCTTAAACTTCTATTCATTACCTACAGTTGTAGTCAACTATAACTCATTATAGGCCAATATGGCTACTTACATTCTAATACTTACTGTACATATCCGAAATTCAATACTATATCCATAAGCCGCTGGTAGAGGAACATATTTCTGTAGAATGAACCATGCTAGATAAGCAGTATGCTCATTTATGATAAATAATTAACCAACTCTTCATAAAATAAGGCAATTATATTAATGTGAAATAGCAGGCAACATAAAATAACACAAAGTGCATCTTAAACAATATTTATTAGGAAAAACATAAGCGCATCTTAGGATAAAGTTATTCTTATTTATAAGTAGAAATTAGTCATACACAAGGCCGATAGCAACTTTAGACATAGCATAAGATAGGGCTAGGCTTCATCACCATAGGTTAGTTTCAAAATCACTTCATTTAAGAAGGTCCAGGGGTTACTATGATAAAACAAGGGTTACTCCACTAGATGTACGATCACGCCATATAGAATTGAACAAAGAAACAAAACATGAATAGGGTATGTAGGTTGATAAAGTAGATTAAGAGTAATACAGCTAGTATTTGGTGCAGTTAGGAATTTATAGTAAGGATAGGCTAGTGAAAAAAAAATAAAAAAAATAATAATTGTAACTAGGTAGGTTACAAGTTATCCCTATTTTGGGAGACCTTTCCACATATTTTTCGATGTAAGTACTAACAATAATAAAAAAAAAATTGAACGTTTATAATTTTTTTTTTTTATACCGACAAATCACACAGATTGAGCTAGCCCCAAAGTAAGTTCGAGACTTGTGTTATGGGATACTAACTCAACGATACTATATTTTATAACAAATACATATATAGATACACATCCAAGACCCAGGCCAATCTGAAAAAGATCATTTTCCATCTTGACCTGGCCGGGGATCGAACCCGGTCACTCCGTGTCGCAGGCTGGCGTGTTGACCGCTGCGCTACGGAGCTAGTCTAACCACAGATTAGGAACAAGTAGTCGCATGGTCATTTCGAAAGAAAGCTTTGCGTAAAAAATGAACCCTGAACTTACACTGCTTCGATCATTAATACTTACACTGCGACCCACAATTGTATATCGTGTCAGCGGTGTCGATTTGTAGTACTTAGTACTTCTTCCGTGTTTCTATCCTGTAGAATGTATTTTGAAAGTGTCGCTGAAGATAATTTTATAAGAAGTAGTTTATATACATCACGACTTTTTACAGTTTTTGAATACAATAATGAGTTTTTAAAGTCTCTTCAACCGTCGTTGTTTCAAAAAATTTCAAAATCAGTTGTTTTATATTTTAAATAATGTTTTCTAATATTTTCGCGTAACATCGCAAAAACATTCAAGTTAAATCACTTCATACGGTTTCATAAAATTTGATTTGTAGGCAGATAGACAATAACTTAGTCTACCTGCGCCTATGGAAATGTAGTTTTCGAAACGTTAGGTAAAAAATTTAATACGATTTTAATGCGTTTATTCACGCAAATTGGTATTAAATTTTTTTAGAATTTTCCATGATATTTAAAGTATCAAGTACATATCTATCTATGATGCTAAGATTATCAAGTATATGTGCTACACTTCTAATTTATGTGACTATTGAAAGACGACATACAAGAAGTGGCTCGGAATAAAAGATGTGATAAAGTTTAGTGGGGTGTCGCGGAGAAACGACGCGACGCGACGAAGTTCCGACACTTGCTTTGCAACGACAATGCCGTTTAGCAGTTCTGGCGACAGTAAATGTTTAATTCTTTGAACTGAAATTTTGCAAGCGACGTCACCAAGATATCTAAATGTGTTTTGAAAGAGTGTTTTTTTTGTGTAGACTCTTCTTAATGGACGTTAGGCTTGCACTTATCCTATCAATAAAATTGTAAAATTGTTATTTATGTATTTCTTAAAAGATTTATCTAGATGTTCCATTACGCTAAAAATATCAATTTCATGTGGTTCGTTATGTCAATATTTATTTTTTACGTATATGTATTTATTAGAAAGAATAACTTCAATTTATTTTTTAATATTTAAAAAGTATTCACAAAAAGATAACGTGCCCATTATGTGCCGACTGTAACCTATTACTTTACGTTGTACACTTTCTTCTACTGAGTCTCAGTTGTCAGTCTATCCATTTGTCTGTATTTCTTCTTTGTCAGTGGGCTGGTTCTCTTAAACCGTGATTGATTGTTGATTTTCGAATCATGTGATCTCGAAATTACTTACTTAATAAAGTACATTGGTATGATAAAAGTATAATAATAAATGTATCATACCATGAATGGAGTTAAATTTTATTATATGGACACCAAAAACTTAAGTTTTAAGTATATTTATCTTCATGTACTTTGGTAATCAAAGTATCAACAAGTATACAACAGGCCCTTTTTATGTGGTTATTGAAAGACTACAAACCCGAAGTGAGTCGGAACAAAAGATGTGATAAAATTTGGTGGGGTGTCGCGAAGTAACGACGCGCCGCGTCGAAGTTTTGACACTTGCTTTGCAACGAAAATGCCGTTCAGCAATTGTGGCGATAGTGAATGTTTAATTTATTTTAAATAAAACATTACAACATTTTTAAATGAAAGAATGTTCAATGTCCTATATAATAAATTTTATAGTACCGTCTTAAGTTTCATTGCCTCAAAAGGAAAAAACGGAACCCTTATAGGATCACTCGGTTGTCCGTCTGTCTGTCTGTCTGTCAGTCTGTCAAGACCTTTTTCTTAGGAACGCGTAGAGGTATCAAGCTGAAATTCATATCAAATAATCAGGTCTGCTGTCCCTTGCAGTTGTGAAAAAATCAATTCTGAGCCAACGCAATCAAAAGATACAGCTGGTTAAGTCGCAATTTTTCGTGTTTTTTCAACATTCGCAAGGGAATAAAAACCTACAGGGTACTTCCAGTGACCTCAGAATCTTGAAATTTGGTACGAAGAAACGTCTTATAGCACAGATATAGGGAAAATTGCGAAAAGCATAAATTTTGTTAACATCATATAAAAAAATATTTTAAAAGACTCTTCTCAATAGGCGATTGGGTAGCATGTAATAACCCATCAATTTCTCTCTTTGATGATTTCACCTTTTCTCAACAGCTTGATATACCTATCTAGGTGGCTTAACCCAAGATTACTTGTTGGCGCAGAAGATAATCTGGTTTATACACGCATTTATTAAAATTTCATCGAGTCAATTAGAGCAAAAATAGTTGGAATTACCTACTGCTACAAAAAATCTTTCTGAATTGCCCAATACGTCATTGTGTTAGATTTTCCGATAAGCAGTTGTTATTATAAGAATTAACATCTTTAACGACCTTGTCACCTCAAAGTTTAGTTAACTAATAAAACATTCAAATATTATTTAATAACAACTTTTACTGCGCAGAATAACAAAATTCGTGTAACAGAACTGATGGTATAATAAAAGAAAAGTTATAACCAACAAACCGAACGCCTCCAGAGATTAACCGAAAGTATAAGAAAGTTATTCTTTTGATCTCATCATCGTTAATAACTGTATCGAAGCCACGTAGCGGGATCCAGTATAGCGCCGTGCCTAGCCCTTAATCATGGCTGAGAAGAATGTCTTTAGTAGGTTTCTTTCCATCAAGGGGGGATGTTGCCGTATAAATCAATCAGTTCCATTCCCACTGGCTGTTTTAAGTCATTTCTACTCCAGATTACTACATAGGTCTCTGATGAGGGAGCGATACAAAATACGCAAACAACTTGCCTTCAGACGGCTTTGCTTGACGAATTCCACCATCCATATAATATGATGGCAGCTGACTCTATTTTGTGTATTCCATTCAAATATTTAACTACTATAGAGAAATATCAATTTTGTTGTTATTATGCTCTCCGCAGCGCCGTTGTAAAATGTTAATTCACCCCTATTGTAACACCCCTGTCACACTGGCGCCTAGAGCAACTGCTCCCCTCGGCCTACGCTAGGACCAGCACTATCCGGATATTAACGAGTGATCCCTCCTTTAAGTAATTAATTACGTGCATTGACTCACATTAGGAGTGTGTTTGTTCAAGCACCGAATCGATGCATGCCAAGTCATTGGAGTAATTCGATTATCCTTAATTTTGAGATGTATTAATTACACATAATTACAGCAGAATCGGTTACGTACGCCATAATAAAAAATAATAAAGGATCATCATGCCGTTATACGTACATGCATTACGCATAGCGTATGAATTACAACAAAAATTTACTTCGAAAAATTCTTCTGCTGCGCTCCCTGACACAAATTGCGGATGTAGGTGCTAGAACTGCCAAGTTGAAATGGGGCTGGGCAGGACATGTTTGTCGCATACGGTGATAAAGGTGGGCAAAACTTGCCACTTTCTGGGTACCGGACGGCGGCAGTGGCAGAGGCAGACCAAGAAAAAAATGGAGGGGCGACCTCGATAAATTTCAAAATGAATGGCCAGAAGTAGCGAAGGATAGGATTGAGTGGAAACCCAAGGGGAGGACTTTGCCGAGTATTGGGACACAAAACCAATAGGCTTATAAAAAAAGATTTCATTAAAATGTTCGTGTATAAATGTTTATTACTAGCTGACCCGATAGACGTTGTTCTGTCTTTTTTTAATTTACCGCGCAACTTTATTATTATTTTCTTTAATAAGAACATTCTTCTGAGAAAAACAAACACGACAAAAAAGAATTTGCCAAATCGGTCCAGCCGTTCACACGTAATGCCTTGTCCAAGGGAAATAGGGATTCATTATACCTATAGATAAATTACAAGCAACTGTAGGCAAAGACAGGGGCGGCCCAGTCGCGCGGGTCAACAAGTTTCACAGTGTTCAGTTCTGTCGTTGTATTTTAATGATTTTTTTTTCTTATTATTAAAAACAATATAATAACTTATTTTATTCGTTACATCTATTCACCTCAAATATTAAAGAACGTGTAGAACGCAGAGGCGTCCGAACCGCTTCATATAAATCGATAAAAGACACGGTCGCTGGAATCTGCGGTCAATCCGCAATCATACAATCAAGCCTTAGACTGAACTTTGAAATCCCACTCTCGATAAATGCTAATTAGGTAATAAATGCTAATTGATTTCTTCTTAATATAATCTTTCATATAAAAAAAACTCAACTTCAATCAACTACTGAACCAAGATTGATGAAATATAAATAGGACCAATTGAAAAGCATGTTCGTTCAATAAAAAAAAAAAGATTGTACAATTAGTCCATAAATTACGGAGTATCAAGGTAACAAACATTAAAAAAATACAACCGAATTGATAACCTTCTCCTTTCTTGCCACCGGCTAAAAATGGCAAAAGACAGGACTTATAACATTGACTAGATAATCGGATCGCATCGTTTTTATCTGACCATGTATAATGAAACCGCAATAAAGCGGATCTAATTAAAAAGCGATCGCATTCAGATCAAAGATTCTTAGGAAATTTACTTAGCAATATTAAAACCCAGACATACATACTCGTATTTGCGTACGCATTCTACAATATTGAGGTTTAAAGCGCTATGAAACCCCTTAATATGTTAATATGGCGAGTATCATCCCTTACTTCGCGCGCTCATGGGGAAATCAGGGTCGTCAATCTATTATTTGTTAATAAACGATAAGAGTATGTTTATCCGATCCATCCTTCCTTTTTTCAACCCCCCAACCAAAGAGAGGGTAATAAGTTTCATACATACTATCATGTCGGTTTCCCTTGCGGGGTATACAGAGCTCTAGGTTTATAAGATTTAAAAGCCACGTTTAGCATGTTGGTGGGCGTATAATTGGAATGGAAACCGGAATCAAAATAGTGATGGGTTGTTAGCTGGATCGCCTACTTACTTTCACCAATTCCCTTAAACGGCTTTTATGATCTGCGCGGGAAGAAAAGCAGCTGAGTAATCGTAGCATAAGGTTCACCTGCTACTATGTTTTTACTTGTTTATGTGTGTCTGTATGTCTTTGGCATTATAGCCTTCAACACAGAATAAGTACTAGTACTTACGTGCCTTCTTACAGAATTTGAATGGGGATCTTTATTTAACACTAGATTTAGCGGGTTAGGTTTGGTGGAAATGACATTGCTTTGAGCGCCCGGATCGAAGGCATCTATTAAATTATGTCAGCTGGAACGTCTATTTTAAGCTTAAATAACTAGTGAATATAAATATTAGTGTCAAGGAAATTTCACTGATTGAGGTAGCAGACCAGGTCAGGGCGGAAATGGCATTCAAATTTCTTGTTGCCGTGTATATTAAATTGTTATAGTAGAAGGTTTTCAACAAGTAAGTAAATAATATGCAGTGGTTGCCTCGCGATATAATCCTTCTTTAGAGGCAGTGAGGCAGCTAATGATCGATGAAAAGAGGTCATGCGGGCATCGTTGAGAAAGTTAAGAAAAACTTTTTTGTTATAAATCGATACGACATTGGAATCTTCAAAAAACGAGTCTATATTTTCTTAAAAGTCCGGCAACGCTCTTGTCACACCCCAGGTGTTGCAGTAGTCTATGGGCAGTGGTGATCGCTTACCATCAGGTGACCCGCTTGCTCGTTTGCCGCCCTATGTTATGCGTTGTGCCTGTTTACCTACTACGTTGTATAAAAAAAATAAGCGGTAACCCTAGAGGAAATCTATTAAAATCTCGCGATTCTCGTGTCCCGCTATATCGTCTGAATAATGGATGCCGCACGACCCATATTGCTTCGTTTTTAATTTTCCATCGCTTGTACACGAATAAATAAATAACGGACACAGAACATTTGACGGTAATGAATTCAATATTGTTCATTGTTTCTAATAGCTTGGAGCAACGCAACTTCGCTCTGTTTGTGCGCGATAATCTTCATTGTGATGAAATGTCACAGCACTTTTAAACTTTGAAGACAAATTAAAACGAAGCTCTGTAGTTCAAACCAGAGTACATAAGTATAGACCTCTCCAACTCGTCTGGGCAGCGATGAGAGTATAGGCCAAATCCTCTGTCTGCTCTGGTCAAGTATGGCTCCGGTAGTACAGAGAGTGACCCTCTCTGTACTACCGGAGCCATACTTGACCAGAGCTCCTGCAGTGGAGACTAAAAAGACCTGATGATGATGATGATGATTTAATTATGTCCTCATTTGGCTCTATAACTTTTATTAGAAACTGGACTTTAACATAAAAAATAAGTAGACAAAAATAAGATGTCAACGAATTCAAAGATAAAAATATCCTCTACCATAATCCATAAAAGTCCCCACAATGAATAGGAAGCCGACAAAATATTTTCATAAAACATCGACTACGATTTCGAATTGGATTGCGAAAGAATGAAGGAATAATGAAGATGGCCCACCTCGGCCGGAAGCCATTCCTCCATCGCACGTCGTTCCGGTGCGACGATATCCTGTGCAGCTCAATTTCCGCCCGTGGAAAATCCGCGCAGTTTTTATTTGCTCTCGCTCGCTGTGCGCCGTTTTTATCTCGGCGTTATCGGCCGAGCCGCGTGATTTCGGCTCTGGGCATACTACGAGTTTACGATGCAGAACATATTCGAGTTGGGGTGACAATAAACCTTTATAAAATAATTTTACTGATTCGGTCTTTTGTTGCCCAGCAGTCCTCAGTGAGATTGATTTAAGCATTTTTTTAATAGATTTTTCAAATGAATTAACACAGAGGCCGTATTGATCCCGAAGAATTTTTAACTCTAGGAATAGATATCTCATCCGGCGATATCGGCAAAAGGTTGACTGCTAGTTTACTTAAGATAAAAATGTAATGTCTGAATAAATTTGGTAATAGATTTTTTAAATAGTTTTTTTTTAATTGTATAGGACGGCAACCGAGCAAGCGGTTTACCTGATGGTAAGCGATTAGCGCTTCCCATGGACAACTGCAACACCAGGGTGTAACAGGAGCATTGCCAGCCTTTCTAGGAGTTAGGGTAAGGACAAGGGGAGAGAAAATATCGAAGGGGAGGAGTACTTATATAATGATATGAATATCTGTTAAATATGTATCACGTGACACCCTCTGTGTATAGTTCAAGCAACTATAAAATTAGTATTTGAATGAAACGTGATGGGCACGTCAAAAGATGATACCACGATGATGCTATCATGATTGAAACCATAGAGGTAAATAGGAGTATATGTTTATGATAGAAATGCATTCACCAGCATTAAAAAAACTTTAAAAAAAAATGGCAAATACTAAACCTTAAACGTATATCGGTATCCGTGGGTCGAACTCAGGCAGCGTAACAAAAAATATTTTTTATTGTAATTGAAATACCAACGGTTTCCGTACTCTATTTCTGATAGTAAAACCTTGCTGGTTCTCTACTTTCATGATATTAGGACAAAATATGAGACTTAAACGGTCATGTCTTTTTATTGCGAACTCGAACATTTTTGGACTTCCTGGCAAAAATGTTCGAGTTCACTGTTTTTGCAGACCTGTCTAGATACATCAACTTGCAAACTCCACGCTGTTCTAAGTAAAAGGGCTATTGACTGCTGGGGTATTGGCAGACTGTGACGAGTTATTTTTATATTTACGGCACTGTTAGCATTAAGCAACGTATTAGATGTTTGTGTTATCGTAGCGTGGCACTAATATATCGCTTAAAACGAAATCAACCAGAAGCAATTGTTTAATTGACGCTTAGTAGATACCAAACTTTGAAATGCCACTACTTTAATGAAATACTTTTCCTGGATATTATGTAAGTTTTTATATCTCAGGTTTGTATAGTCAAAAGACAAGCAAAAGACATATCGACCTCTTTGTTGCCAATTTTGACACATGTCATTAAGGACAACGGTCACAGAGTTCTTTACAACGGTTTTTAGGGTTTATGTATAGTTTTATATATTTTTACGAGTAAAATGCCGTGGGGCTATGAATGCAGAGCGAAGCTTATCAAACAGGTGCCGTTGAAGCCGGCTGAGCGACGAGGCATAGTTTCCGGCGAGGTTGATACTCCGGGACCCAACAACTATGAGCCGCCGCAAATATTTTGTAAGTTCATCATCATTATTATAATAAGCCGTTAGAAGTCCACTGCTGGACAAAGGCCTCTTTCTATGATTCGTCATAACAAAAAATAGACTTCCTATAACTATAACAGCCAAGCTGATAGGCGACTTTGTACGGGAGGACGAAATTTATATGCACTGAAACTAGGGTAACATGTCTATTGTCTAGCTCTCAATTCAACAAAGCAGGAACTTATTTGGGGAACTCAAACATGACCTAATGACCTGGTAGCCCGACGTCCTCGTACATCATTATGCCATTAGCATACTAATATCCGTTTCCATTTTCAGCATTAGAGTTTAATGAATATTTTTTAGGAGAATTAATAGTTATACATCGTGTAAATATACCCTCGATATTCCCTCAGAGGGTCAAGACATCCTGTCAATGGTGAAATACTTTTTTTTTGGGATCAATGCTAGGAATAAAAAAATCGACATTTCCATACAAAAGTGATCGGGACAATTCGTATGTAAATGGCGATTTTTTTAAGCGAGCCACCCCTATAAGAGAATGTCTAGGGTAAATTTACATACTGTACACACTATCTACACTAATATTATAAAGAAGAAAAATTCATTGTTTATTTGTTTATTTTGAATAGGGTCCGATACTGGGCCGATTTGAAAAGTACTTTCACCTTTAGAATCCTGCATTAGATTATCCCTGATGAACAATAGAATAATACCTATAACCACCGGCGCGAACCCAGGGCGGGTCGCTATAGTTCAATAAATCTGAAAAACGTTAAAAAACAAAATGCTTTGTTATCGGAATACGTTTTGGTGCTCGAATTTGGATAAAAAAGGGCGCCAATATAAAAATATAGATAGTCCACAATTCGCTCACCGTTAAAACATGAAACTTTTTTTTCAATCTGGCATACGGAACACAATAAAGCTAATCGGTGAGTGAGCCGGCAGAAAGGAGAAAAATCTTTTTTCTTTTTTTAAAGTAAAAAAGGCCACAAAAATATAGTTAGTCCACGATTCGCTAACCGTCAAAACACGAAACTTTTTGAAGTGAAAGCTTCTGTAGCGGCGTTGTGCACTTTTTAGGATGGGTGAAATAAATTAATTCGCGTCGGGATACGTGACCTGATCGAAAATTCGTTAGACGGACACGTGACATCCCAAAATATAAAACATTAAACTTTTTGAAGTGAAAACTTCTTTAACGGCGTTGCGCACTTTTTAGGATGGATAAAAAAATGTTAAACTCGCGTCAGGATTTGATCGAAAATTCGTAAGACGGACACGTGACATTGTAAAATATTCAAAAATGCACAACGTCAATGTTCAAGTTTTTACTTCTGCCGGCACTCCGGGAGTGCAACCCGTTGTCTTTTTTTTTCATACTGGCATACCATAAAGCTAATCGTTCGGTGAGAACTGAATCTTTGTAACTTTTTTAATCATCATCATCATTTCGAGTAGATGTCACGATCAATCGGCCATGCACACCCTGGTGTCAGAATTCTTCGGAACCGCCTCTCGGCCTCAGTTCCTTTAACTACTACCAGATGGCAGCCGGGACCAATGCAGACCAAAGCACGGAATCATCTTTATTATCAGACAATCAGGTGATTCAAGCCTGCAATGTCCTAACCAAACTGGAAGCAACTAAACAAAGTATGCTTCCCGTGGGAATCGAACCAAAATAAAAAAAGAAACTCTTTTTAATAAAAACAAAATAGGCCATCTATAAAAATATTTTGTTATCCAAGATTAACTCACCGTTAAAACATGAAACTTTATTTTTCAAACTGGCACACGATAAAGCTAGTCGTTCGGTGACTGAGCCGGCAGAAAGACAAAAATACTTAATCTGTTAATTTCTTCAATAAAACTAAGTTTCCTTATTGGATCATGCTTTATTATCTTTTACTTCTTGATTGTTCTCAAGTTTATTTCCTTCAAATAAACAATGTTTCAACTTCAAACTTTATTACAGAACGGAGCTACAATTGAGTTTCAAATGTTCAGATCATTTTCGATAAAGTCAGTAAACGGTCAAATAATAAAAATTGCTCGTTGTAGCTTTGAACATCCATCCGGGAAAATTTATGGAAGAGCGATTATTTAAAGATATTATAAAGTGTTTTCTTGAAGGAAAAATATACATTGCATTGCAAGTTTCGAAGAAAAGACAATTTCCGATGCTAGAGTAGCTTTTTCACTCACTGGAAAATGTCGACTAAAATTATTACTTTCCTGAAGAAACGCCTATAAGTTTCATTAAAAATAAAGTAGCTGTTTTACGCGTGTCCATCCGCTTAATTTATAGCTTTCACCCGCGGCTCCATACGCGTGTCTATCTATCCCTCTGAAACAGTATTTTTTTCCCATATTGAAAATCTTTGACTCCAAACTATCTCCATATTAAACCGGTTCAGTGTTTGAGGCGTGAGGAGATAACAGACGGAAAGACCCAATACGTCCAAATACATATAGGCGTTTATAAGCTGTGATGGGATTAAGAAATTAACATTAATACTTACTTTCATCTAGCTTTCATCCATATATGTACTCTAAAAACAATACACTCCGTTTTTGGGCAGTTGTGTAAAAGTAACATAAGAAATATTTTGTTTTCTGTGTACAATTTTTTCCGTTGTACGTTTTATTAATGTTCAATCACAACAAATTTTGTTGAGCTGCTGCCAGAGTAATCTGATCTGATGGGTACATACCCATCAGATCAGATTACTCTGGTACGTATGTACCAAGTGTATACGTATATTGAATCTGATTGAAAATCTGTATTACATTTCACTGTTTTATTTATTACGATATCCATATCTCTTAATATAAAAGTAAGTTTTATGGCAGATAGTTACTGCAACTTTTTGTACTCCTATTATGATTTTCTGTGAAGATCTTTTAACCAAGAGGCCAGTTTAGTATCAAATTGGTTTTTTGTATTACATAGACACTGCCAAACTATCGCTCGGACAATTGGTATAATCATCTCCATCTAGATTATATCTATTTATAATCTAGATGAGCTCGAACAATTGGTGTAATCATCTCCATCTAGATATAATCTACATGGAGATGATTACACCAATTGTTAAAGCCACAGTTTCATAAGAATCAAATATTTGTAACTCTGTTCTATGAACTTAGTGTAGGGTAGGCCACGACTGACTAACTGAAATGCCGTATGAATATATAGTGACATATAAACTAAACGGCTTACACACAGTAGTTTACCGATTTTGTAAATATTAAAAATAATAATATGACGTTCAAAAAGAGATACATGATATCCAGATTTGAATAAAATTCTATTTCATATTTTATTTCATTTACGCCACGCTCAAAAGCGTCGCCAGCTATCAATCTATAATGTTAATATGTACATGTATACAATATGGGCCGTTATGGCTTGTGGGATCAGGCCCTGTCTATCATGTTAAGGATAAATACGTCATAATAAATGTAAGCATATAGAATGACAAAATTTTCTTTATTTATGTACTAGCTTTGCCCACGGCTCCGCCCGCGTCAATATCGATCCCTCGGGAATAGTACTTTTTCCCGGGATAAAAGGTAGCCTATGTCCTTCTCCGTACCGTGATCCGTTCAGTAGTTACGGCGTGAAAGCGTAACAAACAAACAAACAAACGAACGAACGAACGAACGAACGAACGAACGAACGAACGAACGAACGAACGAACGAACGAACGAACGAACGAACGAACGAACGAACGAACGAACAAACAAACAAACAAACAAACAAACTCACTTTCGCATTTATAATATTAGTAAGGATACATTCAAACAGCATCCAAGAGAGTATAGGTAGTAGAGCTCGAACTGCTCAATGTCAATATGGGAATACCAACTTGATATATGCTACAGGCTGCTCTATAAAAGCTGCCAAAGAAGTACGTATAGCCACTTCAGAGTAAAACTTAACGGACGCTAACAGAGCCAACAGACGTTAACGTAGATAAGATTCTGAAACCTGTTTAAATTCGCGTAGGATTCAGAATTTTCGAGGTATATTGCCAGGTGGTTTTTTGTATTTACTTGAGAGCTAATAAAAATCATAAAATGAACCATTATAACGTCACCCTAGCGCAGATCGGTTTTGTGTTCTATACTTAAGTGTTTCTGCTTTCATTTTGAATATTTCCAGGCGGTTTAAAATCAACCATTTTTTAACAGTTGTCTCCAAATGCACAATTAATATGAGAAAAGGAACCTGATACTTGCTATTCTATTAACAGTGGTACTATATTAGCGCCACCACAGAGCTACGTATAGCGCCTTTAGAGTAAAATTTACGGACTTTAACAGATCCCGTTCGTTGCTATAGGATTTCTGAAATCCGTATAAATTCAGGTAAGATTCAGAATTTCTCATTTAAGAGGTATTTTCAGGTGGTTTTGTGCTTGCCTGGGATCTAATAAAACTCATAATATGAGCTAATACATCGCTCCCCTTGCGCAAATCGAAAACGTCTATACATACATACATAGTATCACGTTATTTCCCTTGCGGGGTAGACAAAGCCTAGGTCTATAAGACCTGAAGGCCACGTTTGTCATGTTAGTGGACATTAGGTAGAAAACGGAATCAAAATAGTGGTGGGTTGCTAGCTGCATCGCTTGTTAACATGATTCCTAAGATGTTAACCCATTCCCTCGATCGACTTTTACGATCTGCGTGGGAAGAGAAGCAGCTGGTTAGTTCTACGTTTTTTCTTTGCTCCCAGACCAGCATGGAAGAGCGAAAAAGTCTATCAATGCAGTTTTGAGTTCTATAAAAGATTCTGGTTCCGAGATTTAAATATTGCGTTACAACAATACACGTTAGTGCTTGAACTGCCAATATTTACTATTCTATTCCGATTTGTGCTATATTAGCGCCACCCGAGAGCTACGTATAGCGCCTCTAAAGTAAAACTTACGGACGTTGACAGATACCTATTATTTTTACTACGGACCTTTCTGCTATAAATTTTGAGCTATGTGTGATATTTCGGGAACATTGCACTGAGTGAGGAACTGCAGTTGTGTATGTTGAGCTGTTAAGGCTGAACGAGTCGATACTTTTCCCATACAAATTTCGGGGGGGCTGTACTCCATTGTTTGACATTGTACATCCAAAGTTTAACATGATATCGTTTTGTGTCATTATTAATTTTGTCTGTACGGTAACAGATTAGTAAAATAAAAAGCCACTAAGAAGTTATAAGCCAACAAACTTCAGCTTTTCTTACTAATTTTAACACAACTTTGGGCGTTATCTATTTATATTTTGTCTGTACATTTGGAATTTTTGACTGAAATGGTAAGATGGACACTTAAAAAAAAATAATAGAGAGCAAAAAATTTTTTTTCGAATTTCTTGTCTGTCTGTCTGTCTGTCTGTCTGTATGTATGATCACGATTATCTCCGAATATACTGAACCGATTTACTTCACATTTTTCCCAATTGCTTTTTTTTAACTCAGCAAAACATTTAAAGTTTGTTTCATCAAAATCGGTTTATTAAAAAAAAGTTATCGTCATTTGAATGAACTCAAGGCATGAGTTTGCCTGCAAACATATAGCAAAAAAAATATTAATAAAATAGTAAGTGATATAAGAAAATTAAAATCCAAAGTCAATTCATCATCATTATACGACAGCATTATACCTATCCATACTATCCATAGTAATCCATACTAAAAAAAGGAGAAGCAGACTGACTGACTGACATATCAACGCAGGGCCTAAACTATAAGGGTTAGGAACTTGAAATTTTGCATAGGGGTTCCTTTTATAACGTAGGGGAGCATTAAGAAAGAATTTATGGAAATTCATCTCCTAAGGGGGTAAAACGGGTTGCAAAGTTAGTATGAAACTTGGTCGTTTTTGAAGTTATTCAAATGAAATTCAGCATGAAGGTTCATAACTGAAAGGCATGAAACACGAGTAAAATATTTTTCTCAAAAATCATCCCTTAAGGGGATATAACGGGGATGCAAAGTTAGTATGAAACTTACCGTTTTTGAAGTTATTTAATTGAAATTCAATATTAAGGTGTTTCATTGAAAATCATGAAAAATGTATTCCGGGTAATTCTACTGTTCCTGAGAAATCGACACTTACGCGAGCGGAGCCGCGGGCCAAAGGCAAACCTGACTTATATTTCGACGCACAGCCAAAACTTTTATTTTTATGATGTAAATGAGCACTAAGAAAGGGTTTTTAGAAAATCAAAGGGGGTGAAGTTTTATGGAATTTTCTCATTTCTGGACTTAGAAGTTTGAAAGTAGGTACACAAGTTCTCAATTAAAATTAAAAAAGATCTGTTTAGGTGAACCAGACAACATTCTCACTTGAAGGGGTAAATAGGGGGGTAAAGTTCGTATAGAATTTTTCAATTTCTAGACTTAGAATATAAAAATAGGTTTGTAAGTTCTCGATTACAATTAAAAAGATATGTGTAGGTGGAATGTATAAATCCCCTCCTTAAGGGGCAACATGAGGGGAGGGCGGGGAGTTAAGTTTTTATGGACATTTTCTCATTTCTGGACGTTCTAGATTACAATTAAAAAGATGTATGTAGGTAAAACCTACGAAATTTTCGCCTGAAGAGATAAAATAGGGGAGTAAAGTTAGTATGGATTTTTTTCATTTCTAGACTTAGAAGTATGAAAATGAGTATATACGTTCTAGATTACAATTCAAAAAAGATCTGTGTAGGTGAAATGTACAAAACTCCCCCCTTAAGAGATAAGGGGGGGGAGGGGGGATTGTATAGAAATTTTCTCATTTCTGGACATAGAAGTATAAAAATAAGTATATATGTTTACATTACAATTAAAAAGTCTGTGTAGTTAAAATGGACGAAATTTCCCCTTGAAGGGGTAAAATAGGTTGGGTAAAGTTTGTATGGATTTTTTTATTTACTTAGAAATATGACAATAAGAAGTTCTGCATTACAATAAAAAAATATCTGTGTAGGTGAAATGGGCAAAATCCCCTCCTTAAGGGCTAAAGATCTATGCAAGTGAAATGTATTAAATTCCCAATTCCTTAAGGGGAAAAAGCAGACGGGAAGGGGTTTGTATAGAATTTTTATAATTTTACTGTTCCCAAGCGACATTAACGCGGGCGGAGCCGCGAGCAACAGCTAGTAAGTAATAAAAGAAGTATAATATATAGAAAACAAAGACCGTACCGAGAAAGTTCAATTATCGAAGATTTCAATTAACTTTATTTATAATTGATTTATGCAGTAGTTTTTTCATAAAACCCCATTTTCCAAAAGACGTTTTGCAATTTTTCACGCGCTCGGTAGTGTTTGTGTGCGTGCGACTCGGCGTATGCGTGTAGATAGCGTCTAACTGCTCATCCATAATTCTGTGTGCTCATCTCTGTCGGACACAGTGCTAGGTGAAGTAACGTGCTTTTTGGCCGCGCCCATCAGTGAGTTCGAGCTCGCGACTTGTTCGTCCTTAAAGGAACCTTTCCTTTAAGGACGAACAATCTTTCTTTGTCTTTTATTACATAAAATTTTGCACTCAACACTCATGACATCTGGTGATTATTGTAAGTAAGCAGATTCTTATATTTCCGCATCTTATTTTCTATCATCAACCAATCTTTAATAATCTTTGTCCTGGTCTTTTGGCACTGACTGCTCAGTATATAATCAAAACATGACATGTCACATCTATCCTTAATATTGTTTATATTATAGGTGGGAATGGATATTCGAAGATCAAGCGTGCTCCAGCTTACACCTTTGGTCATCTTACTAAAATTAGTCTGCAAAAGCCAGTGACCACCCCATACGCGCCTGTATTCAACGTGCAGGGAATGGGCAGAAAAGGTACTTACATACATAATACATTAAAATGATTATTTAAATGTATCAACCGCTTAAACATTTTAGCTTCATTTAGCTATTAAAAATGGCCTATTTTAGTCTTCTTCTTCTCGAGCCAAAATGGCTATTCTTTACACTAGTCTTGACCAGAATTTGGCCACATCCACGGCACGATCATTCGCCTCAACCAGATCCTCCACGGTGCAAGAAGTGGGGCAGCTAGGGCAATTCATCAGATGGGCCATCGTCTGGACAGCACCGCAACCACACAAATTATTGTTGGAGAAACCCCACCTTACTCGGGTATCCTGGCATCTTCCAACACCAGTTCGAAGTCTGTTTAGCGACTTCCAAACTGTCCAGGGAATTTTCCCACCCGGTGGAAGTTTCTCTGCAGGAGGAACGATGTTTGCTTTTGGAGGGAACATGGTTTGCCATTTTTCCAACTTCACTTTAGGTGCCTCTTTTGCGGTTACATAGGATTGTCGGAGAAAACTATTACGACTCTTCAAGCGTACAGGCGGCGGAATTTGGCCGTGAAGGGGGTGTCTCCTATCATGCAACTGTTTATCTCTTTCCACAGCGCAAGCAACGTCACGCCGAAGTGACGGCGGGGCTATGCCTGCCGAGGAGTAGAGACAATCCAGTGGTGTTGGCTTGAGGGTGCCCGTAATTATACGGCAAGTGTCAATGAGAGCGGCATCAACCTTTTGAGCGTGTGTTGAGCGAGCCCAAACTGGACTCGCATATTCGCCTATTTTAGTTAAAATATGTTTTGTCCTTATTCCTCTCTGCAATGTTTGACACGGTAAGAACAAGACAAAACATATTCTCATTAAAAAAAGGTCTATATATAATAATATAATAATCATTCAATCTCATTTAATAATTATTATAAATAAGGGGGCTAATGTTGATACATTTATTACGCGTATTTCGAAAATAGCTCAAATGTATTAGAAATGTATTTAGCTTGATCTAATTTTAAGAAATTGCATTTATCGAGCTGTGTGTCGTCGTCTAGGTGTTTTAATATGTAAGTGTACTCCTTCTAAAGGTAAACTTAAGTTCAGCGGCAGCGGCAAGTGTTGAGCATTTTGTGCGTTAAATATCAGATACGAATGCGTCATTCCATATCGAGTGTGCGACTAATACCGCTGTTGCTGAACTTTAGAAGGAGACCAACAAAGTTAAATACACGATTGCAAAAATAATTATTCTTTCCAATTACTAAAAGGGTAACAAATTTTTATATTTTCTTTTATAACTATTTAAACACTTTATATTTTTATAGCCGTACCTGAATTTTTTGAACGTACTGCTCCCATTTGTAATAAATTATAAATTTGTATGTAAACGAAGATGCGGGGCCCTAGATGACTAGTATATTAAACACTTTTTTCACACCGAGTAATTCAGGTATGACCGTGCATTAATTAGATGAAACATTTTTTCTCGATTTTTCTAATGATTCATATTTTAATAATTTTAAAGGAGGTACCTACAGAATTACCCACAGTGTAGTGACGCCGCATATTGAGCCGCCCAGAGACAAAACGAAAGTTCCCGGCCCAGGTGCCCACGAGCCGAAACAACAGTTACGCTACAAACGCCCCCCTGCGTACTCGATTAGGCAAGTGGCGAAGCCCCCGTACCAACCATGGGACATGTGGACGCCTCCGCCTAACATGTATTGGCCACCAGCGCCTTGCAAGTAAGATCTGTACCTATCTGTATGTGATATGTAACATCATCATCATAATTTCGAGAAGGTGTCATGGTCAATCGACCATGCACATGCGTCATGGTGTCAGAGTTCTTCGGAACCGCCTCTCGGCCTCTGACGTGGTTCCTTTAACGACTACCAGATGGCAGCCAGGACCAACGGCTTAACGTGCTTTCCGAAGCACGGAATCATCAATCATCTTTATTATCAGACAATCAGGTGATTCAAGCCTGCAATGTCCTAACCAAACTGGAAACAACTTAACAAAGTATGCTTTCCGTGGGATACAAAACCACGACCCCAGGTCTGGTAGGTAATTCACTTCAAAGTGCAAGTTACTCATGTACGTTCTAAAGCCCCCTGTCCGTCGAATTTGTTTAATTTACTTATAGTTGTGTTTTAAATTTAATAGTCTTAAATAATTTGTTTTTAATGCCTTGTTTAATAAATAAGTCACTATGTCATCCAAGTGTAATAATAGTTGGCACTGATGAACATAGGTTATAGTAATACCTATATTTACACGTGCGAAGCCGGGGCGGACCGCTAGTGTATTGTACTCCCCAATACCTTTCTGATGAAATAACGAGCTCTCAGTAGTTTCCGGGAGTATCCGGCTATGTCTACCCTGTAAGTAATTAAGACTTAATTAATATGTACATTTGTTGTGTTTGTATGTTATGCTCGATAAGCTACCTTGGGATTGGATTTATGACCACAAGAGGTTTATAATATCTCAAGCCGCGTCGTTGATCCTGGCTGTCAACATGAAATAGGAGTCTAAAACTATGTCACAATCCTAGAACGTTAAAATTTTTTTTTGAGTTTTCTATGACAATTCAATATCCTCATTACAAAACCTTATGTTTAGGAAACCACCAGCATTCTCGCTCGGGTGCACGGCAAGATCCTTAACGCAACCAGAGTCCCCTGGGCCTGGAGAACACGACCCTAAGTTCTACTATGTGGACAAAAAGAAACCAGCATTTTCATTTGGAGGTCCATTCAGGAACTTGAGCCTGCCAAAGATACCAGCACCGAACACTTACTGTGAGAAAAAGGTTAATTCATATTCTTTTAGTTTAATACTGTCTATGGTTTGGTTTTTACTGTCAGTGGATCCCGGGATCAAAGCATCAGCATGCAACTAGGAACACGCATAGATATCACCATATATGATTATATCAATGTAATAATTACAAGAATGATATGGACGCAGATTTTTCATATCAGCGAATGTGGAAACAGATTTCTAAAGGCACATCCGTGTATGCAGATGCGGATTTTGAGATATTTATTTTATTGTGCTGGACTTAAAACCACGCACCAACACCTGCAGAAAAAGTCCGAAAAGTTAAAAAAACTATGTGGGTACCAATTTACAGGCAATAATTTACGAGAAACAAATGATACACAATAACAAACATGAATCTTGTTATCAATAGAAATCTTCTCTGATATTAGTCATAAGCTTGAAATGAAAAAGTAAATGAAAAAGTGCTTGCAGGCGTCTGTTTAACAAAACACGAGCATACTGCAAGCACTTTTTCAAATCAACGTGACGGACAAATTATTATATCATTATTTTGACCCAGGAATCTAGCCTATTGCGGATGCGGATGAGACGCAATCACATCAAATCGTTAAATATAAGCCAGATACTTCTAAAAGGCATGATCCGTGGACCTCGGGCTCCAAAAACTTAACTGAATTTATATAATGACCTGTTTTATCGTTATGACATTTCAGAGACAGATTACAAATGTAGTTCACTCTAAATCAGGGAAATATTAACATATCTTAGTAAGATTCGTATCTTTTGTCCGTGCAAAAATAATAGTATTGTTTCTGGTTTTCTAGTTAGGAAACATTTGTTAACATTGCTTACATTCTATGACCCACTTCTAGGTACTAGTGGTTCTGCGAGAACAGTAGACCTCGCGAGCCCTTACAACCAACATCCACATTTGCCCTCCAGTGCTCTAAAATATATCTGTTACTGATATGCTAATTGACTAAAGGATGATTTCCTTCAGTTACTATTTCCCAATCCCCGCTGCTCTTAATTAGGTACCAGAGGAAACGGAAATTTAAACCTACATTCCCCTTACCAGAAGACCCGACCAGACCCTTTTTAAGAGGAAACACTAAGCTCGAGAGAATTGAAAAATAGATATTTATAATATCTATTGCTGTCGCGCCGCGTGCCCAAACAAACTCCGCAGAGTGCGATAGAGATAACTGCAGCTCGGCCGGAAAATACTTAGAAAAATTACACAAAATTAACGCTTTGTAGTCCTCTGATTTCTTCTCCAAAACTTAACCGATTTAATTTCTTCTTACATTAAAAATTTAAAATAAGCTATGGCTGTGTTTCTGCGTTTCTTTTTCTTATATAATTGCCTAAATTTGTTTTCTTGATGTTTGAACACAACGGATACCAATTTTTCATGTTTTTGCAGTCAAAGTCAAAGTCAAAGTCAAAATATTTTATTCATCGTAAGATATTTTAAATATCATTTGGTGAACGTTAAATTACACATTATTATTTACAACATTAATATTGTTGACGTCAATAACTTACTTAAAGCTAAGTTTACGCCGCTTCCAAGGCGGAGTGCAGAAGAAGCGGCAACAAACTGCACAGCGCATTTTCTCCAAATGACATCAACTTACAATCTACGACATACTTAGAACTAAATGTGTGGACTTGAGCTTACATTGTCATGTCGTAAAATAAATTTAAATTTGTAGTATGAAAGAATAGTAACGAAACAAGAAATTAAATTTTTGATTAAATGTCAAAAGTCAAAACACAATACGTACAAATTGTACCAATTCATGTCATTTTTATATTAGTATCATGACGAGAGTCCGGCACCGAGCTTTGGCCAGATATTTTTATCGTTTAAAAAATTATCAGTCCTGTAATAAGCCTTTGTACCTGTTTAACATACGCTTTGAATTGTCTATCAGGCATATTAAGGACTGATTCTGGCAACTTATTATAATAGCGTATACAGTTACCTAAAAACGAATCACTAACCCTGCTAAGCCTATACCGCGGGAGAAATAATTTGTTTTTATTACGTAATGGCCTATCTGTAAAGTAACTTATTTTTTTGAAAAGCGAAATATTTTTCCTTACGTGCATTATATTATCAAATATATACTGGTAAGCTACTGTATTTATTTCTTTGTACATGATATTTATTTCTTTGAACAATTCTCTGAGAGATTCTCTCGGACCCAAGCCGTAAATAGCACGGATCGCTCTCTTTTGTAATATAAATATAGTATTTATATCGGCTGCTTTTCCCCACAGAAGTATGCCATAAGCCATTAAACTATGAAAATATGCAAAGTATACAAGCCTTCAGGTTCATATCTCTCTTTAAATAATTCAATTATGAAAAAATTTTTACACACGGATTTTTTAGTAAAAAATCATAACTCTACTATCCGGCGAGGAATCAGGGGACTGCTCTTGTATGGAAACACGGCCCTGAGCACCATGTTTAGTATGATTTTGTACACATTAACTAAGTTGGAGTGATCCTCTTCAAGATCGGAAATATCGGAATAGCGAACTTGGCATGGGTGAATAGGAGGCAAAGTTTAAGTACCCGGTTTCATAGTTGTTATGTTACCAATTGGTCAAAATTTTAATAGGACGCTAATTTTCAATTATTATGGCAGACAAACATGCGAACTTTACAGTAAGAACGGCCACTTCTTACTGTAAAGTTCGCATGTTTGCATCTATAAGCCCCGGGTTCAAGTCACAGGATAGCATGTGAATCTTTTTTATTTTTTTTAATTTTTATTTCTGGATTCTAAGTTTATTCAGTGTTTTCAATTATAAAAGTAATACGCAGTATCATGCTTTAAGCCAAAAAAATATTTTTCATATTTTGATTTTTGTTCCTTAGGGAAAGTTGTTCAATCTCACTCCCTCTCCCACTTCACGTACTTCAACTTCTTTCATATTTATGAGAGAAGTTGAAGTATGTGAGATTTTCAGTATATTTATACAGAAAATCGATTTCAGACAACTTTTGGGCAAATTGCCGACTATAAACACGCTCAAGTTTATCATATAAAAAAGTTGATCAAACAAAAAAGTTGCGTCATAATGAGAACAACAATAAAAGTCTAATGAATTTCTGATTTTTTTTCCAAATAGCTGTGCTATGGGTTTTTTTAAGTTTCAGACCCCCATATATCCGCCATTTTTAAAATATTTCGAAAAACTGGCACGACAAAAAAAATCTATATAATTACCGAACCTGCTCACAAAATTTCATGAGAATCGGTTGAGAAATGCGACCTGTAGGCGAGAACAGACAGACAGACGGACAAAAGAATTTTGGGCCAGTGGAAACTGAGACGCTTCGCTCGCTCGTTCAATAAGTCACCTTTCGTCTACACCACTCCTCTCTACTCCAGCCATCGCAATCTAGTTGTTTCCAGCAATTTGCCTTGCTTAATGTCTTATTGCTGACATACATACCTTGTAACTTTGGCATACTACCATACGTTTGACTTAGACTGATCATACTTTTGGAATAAAACACATACAAATTTTTATAATAATGTTTGTCGTTGCATATTATAGTGTATTTAATTTAAAACGAACCTAGTTTTTAAATATACCGATTGTGTTCAAAATTTAACAAGTACAATTTAATAGAATGAGTCTCAGTCGGCGTCCTTGAGTAAAAATGAAGTAGATATTTTACAAAGTGCCGGAAGAGCTCTGGAGAGAGGGTTAGGAACGGGCCAACTTTGGGCATTGTCGACGACTGCTTATTATCAAACGAAAGCAACCACCAAGGAAGTTCGCTCTTAAATATTTTTGGGGATACGTATTTCGTCGAATTGTTAACCATTTGTATGCAAGTGCTCCTCTGAGTATTTTCTTGGAATTGATGCTAATTTAAATGCTTTGTACTCGCTTTCACCGCAAGATTTTTCCATATAAAATATACTGTTAGGCATATTTTGGGAACCTGCTGTAATTTTGGTATAAATATAGCCTATTTCAGATCAAGCAGGCATGTCATTCCTATATGACATTAATGACAGATAAAAAAATATTCCCGAGTACTGAAATTAAATTTACTCAGTATTGGTCATGTTTGCACAACTAACACCATTTTCAGTCGTGGAAAAATATAATTAGGTAGGTAGGTTTTTACAGCAGCACAAACTTTTTATTTTTTTCAGTAAGTGTTTATAATCTTAGACGTAACGGATCCATGGTATGAGCCTGTCGTAATTATTGCTAGCTTTATTCAAGACACATTGGTGTAACTCAGGTATTTCGCTTTCGTTACAGTTCATGGTCTCGAAGAGGACAATTCCTGCTCCATCATTTGGTATCCGTCACAGTCCATACCTCGGCAAGTTCGAAGTGCAACTCAAATCCTCCAAATTGGACTTACTCACACGGGACGTTTGAAACATTTGTATATTAATATTTATATGTTTGTAATGTCATAAATGTACCTTTTAAAATATTATTTTGAGTTAGTAGAGTAGTTTTGTTGATATGTTTGCTTATAATTTTTACAATTTAGACTTACTATTAACATCAATTAATTCTCTTCTTCTAACTGAATTTCTTATTAGTTGTCAATGCTTGATTCTTAGATAATAAATTTTTTTAATTTTTTTTCTTTTGAAAATGTACCTTTTTATTTTCTATTTTCTACGTTATTTTGATATAGCGATTGCCTATGAGGAATTTTCATATTTATAATATAACATTTCTACACGTACACACTGAAGAAAACAAGTCTTTATTCAAAACAAAAAAGTTTTTGATGAAGAGAAAAGATTCACGACTCAGACCCATAAATTACCGCTAAGTTCCATAATGCTAGTCTTCCGTCGAGTTGTGCAAAAGTAATGTTTTACTCGAGTCGTGAACTTAGTCATCGCTAACTCTCCGACTAAATCCAAAGCGAGGCGTTAACTAGCCGACTTGAATTTGATCTTAGTTTCTTTCGAAAGCTCGCAGTGACTTGAATAAGATGGACTGCAGTTACGCTAACTGTTCTTAGAAATGAAAAAATAAATATATTTGTGATATTTTAACGCTGAACATAAAAAAGATACCCGTGTAGATAGTGTCACAAGTGCACGGTCATAAAAACTATGGACCACTTGTAGAAAACTATAGGTGTTAAACATACTATTCCAAGTTCTGAAAGTATATAAAAGGAAATTATCCCAAAAATTAAAGAACAATTATCTCTCCACAATCCAAGATCCAAGAGTAACCGACGCGCAATAAAAAACAACATCTATTTACCCAACTACGGCGAGTTTCGTATGTCCTAAACTCACCAACGTAATCTGACATGTAATACATCTCATCATCATGTATGATAAAGAATTAAAGCGTCTTGAGCGTCAGCTGGTTTTAGACTAAGACGTCACACCTTTTGAATTTTGAGTAACTATATGTAGATTATTAAAATATATTATTGATATATATATCATACATATTATATCATTCTCACTTGAAAATATTAGTAGTAGAGTTTCAGTTTTTTAACTTCGTCTAATTAAATTCTGGAAATTTATAATGCATTTTATTAACTTTTTGTATGAAAATAGATAATATAAATAACACAATCCTAATCCTCTGTCTGCTCTGGCCAAGTATGGCTCCGGTAGTACAGAGAAGGTCATGCTCCTGCAGTGGAGACTAAAAAGACCTGATGATGATGATGATCCTAATTTCGAAAAAAAAAACGTAGTCAAGTTTTCTATCTAGATTTCAATCTATGAGATCAGTGGAGCCCCGCCTAAATGAGTTAACTTTACACTGAACTCGTTCAAACACTATTTGAAGTAAGACGGTGCAGATATAAACTGCAATTTGATGCTCCGGCCACCCAAACGGTTTTAAAATGCGATCAAAGTTAATTTCGCAAAGTTTTGTCCGAACTCGCCAGTTTTACTGATTTGTATGCAGGGTTTTGCCGGCCGTACTGATGGAAATACGCCCCGTTACTATAGAACCACTTTAAAGTTTCCCCTGTTCTGTTTTTTCCTATGCATTTCATATTGTGACTCGGACCGCTCACAACAAAGGAATGTACAAGTTTTTAAAAGCCCTACTTTCTCGCTCTTTTGATTTCTACTTATAAATGTTTACCTGTTTAGGTACTGAAATATATGACAGGCGTTTGAATTGGACAGTATTTTCATTAATGCTTTTTGTTTGATATGTCGGTTTGAGTTTACCAATATTTTCATAAAGTTTTTCATTTGATTTGTCGGTTTGAATTTGTCTATATTTTCATAAAGTATTTTGTTTGATTTGTAGGTATGAATTTACCTGATATTAAAATTTTAATTTGAAATCAAATTTTGGAATTATGTTTTATAACTTAGAATATAAACATATTCTAACTAACCCTTAAATATAATGAATTTCTAGTGATATGTGCCTCACCAGAAAACACCTGTAGGAACCCTTCTCCATATATTATAAGAATAAGCTATTCAAATAAGTATTGTATTTACAAAATAAAAATCTTCCTTAATTTGCTCAGCATGATTAAATATACGATGAATATACGATGAATATCATTTTCCACACATATGAAAACTAACTCATGATATTGATTACCACTTCACACACCCCTCCAGCCATCGGTCGCCGGCCGCTGGCTGCCGTGTGCCAGCTGAAAGCCAACCTATTGTTGGTTTTCAATGATTAGGTTTACACTGCTCAAGTGATCGCCCACTCCTTATTTAACGAGAGAAGTCAAACATTGACATCTACTCACACATATTTGCTCACTTTATTTCACAATGTAGGAAGTTTTTCGATCATTGGAACGGTCGTATTGCTCGTTTGTGTATTTCGCTATTTGTTTGTAAACATGTTTTATTTAATTAAACTAGTACTTCGCTGCGAACGTGGACGTCGCGATTATTTAATTCTCCTGATAATTTCGTAAGCTAGCCACTATTATACTGATAGACAAATGACAGAAAAATAAATATAATTTCACTAAGGGACAAATAAATGTAACAGTTTCGTCATATCTGAAAGACTATGGTTGTCAACGGAATCACAGCATTGGACATTTTATTAAAATAATTTTCGTACCAAATATTCCACTGGTGTTTTTGAGTGTTTGAAAATGTCAATAGGCCGACTTACAATTCAGGGAATAGAAATATAAAATGCCAGGTCATTTAATAGGTTAGTATCCGGGTGACTGAGCTTCGGTCGGCATGATAATGATGATTATGGTTCTAAAAACGAAACATATGTGTTTTGCTTTCTAAACCTATATGGTTTTGTTTGATGTGTACCCGTCAATGTTTAAAATTTTTTAGCCCCGATAGACTTATTACCCCCGTTTCTTCGCTTGAGCTTTATACTTATAAAACTTTTGGTTTTTATATGTATCAATTTTCTGGCTTGTTTTGTCCGGACAACCCCCCAGCTCCTTTTTCATTTGGCTTTTGTTTTTGTTTATCTCGCAGAGTGCTGCACTCCCATACTCCTCTTTCTATGCTTCGGTTCAATATATGGTTTTCGTACGTATGTATTTCTGTTGCCGTAAATATTTAAGGGGGCTCCCATACATCAAACTTGATGTTTTTGCTTGTTTTTGCACTATATTGATAACGGCAACAGGTAGACGATTGAAATATTCATAAATAAATATAGGCTCCCATACATCAGACATGATTCTTTTGCCGTTTTTCGTTTCGTGCATCATCATCATCATTTCGAGTAGGTGTCACGGTCAATCGACCATGCACTCTGACACCAGGGTTGTCAGAGTTCTTCGGAACCGCCTCTCGGCCTTTGACGTGGTTCCTTTAACGACTACCAGATGGCAGCCGGGACCACCGGCTTAACGTGCCTTCCGAAGCACGGAATCATCTTTATTATCAGACAATCAGGTGATTCAAGCCTGCAATGTCCTAACCAAACTGGAAACAACTTAACAAAGTATGCTTCCGGTGGGAATCGAACCCACGACCCCCGGGTCAACAGGCAAACGCCTTAAACACTGGACCACGGAGGCTGTCTTCCTTCGTGCGCGAGTCTAACTTGCACTTGGCCGGTTTTCTTACCAGCTTTTATTGTGAAAGGATTAAAACTGTAAAATGTTGTAAACGGGATGTTCATCATTATAGCCCGTCATCTTCAAATCAGATCAGTATTTTTTTATAATTATCTTCCTCCACCATAAAATTAAGTACAATGCGAAATTGCGGTTGTAAATAACTGCTTTAATTTTTGGTTGGCTTCAACCCGAACAAACACAAACATACTTAAAGATAAAGATAATTAAAAAGTTATTAAAATATCCCTACGCATTTTTGGACTTCTGACTCCATCTGTTGGAGAAATTTGGAACTAACAAGAATTTATTATGGAAATTTTCATGGACTGGTATTTTTCTGTTCTAAAGGAACGAAATGTTGTAAAGTAAAAATAAGAAAGTCACTTGGAATTTAACTTGCAACAGACAGCGAAAGAAATATTTGAAATATCAAATTTTCTTGCGCGGCTCAAAGTCTAATCTTTTCGATCGGGTGACTACCGTACTGCGACTGAGCCAACTATTCGATAAGTATAGAGGAGAAAGTACCTTTCTAGTTTATAATTGTTCATGTTTTGTTAGTAAATTTAATGTTAGTAAATTTAAATTGAAACACGTGTCGCGAGCACGACGGCCGACATTGCTGCAGCCTCAACGGATGCAGCAGTATCGACCAGGGTTGCATGCATCAACTATTGGTGGCGGGTATAAAGGGACTAACAGTAGTGGGTGGGCGCTGGCCAGCAATAGTTTGCATGTACTAACTGGTGCCGGAAGCACGCAAAGTAAATTGTCTCAAAGTAAATGTAGCTTTGACTTCCGCAAAGTAACACCTGAATCTATTAACTAACAAAGCAGGCTTCAACGAAATACCGCCACCTAGCGGCGGCTATCGTAACCTTTAAAATTAAAATTTATATCAGCGCCATCTTGTAACATATTCAGCCTAAACGTCATTTTCAATTTCATTTCTCGAAATACTTTAACATTTATTTAAATATCTCGTAAACTGCTGAACCGATTTTGATGCCCAACGAACTTGAAAATTGTATTTATAAGACCTATATACATTCTAAATTTCATTGTAATTGGAGCATTGGTTCTAAAGTTATCGTGGAACAAACATACAAACATACATACAAAAAATGTCTTTTCGCCCCAACTTGAATTGAAGACCTCGCTCGCTTCGCTCGCTCGGTCAATAAAATATTCTTTTCTTGAGCTACAAGTGTGAAATACTCTTATGATCATACATTAGAACAATTTATTTTTAATAGATATACATAGATTGACTTTTAAATAGCTGAAATGGGATTTTATTAAAATGACAGTAAAAAAAAAGTTTGACATTTTAGTTTATTAAAATCGCTGTCAGGATAATAACTTACTCCATAATGATAAAGCCACATTTTGACATAATCATCAGATACATGTAAGCTGAGACACGACACGATTCAATGAGGTGACACGCAAACTAACCTATTAATTGGTTGTTAAACTAAACGCGACGTGGGCGCGCAAATGGCGGTGGCGTGGCGGTAAATTAGACCGGCGCCGGCGCTCGTCGAGTGTATAATCGCCTTAATCACCTCAGCCGCGTTGCCGCCCTACCGTATTACAGCGTACCGTTGCAATTATGCAAAACCCCATTTTATAACCATGTAATTATTGTAATAGTCACCGTGAATATGGATTTATATTTACAATACGCACGAGTAACGTTCATATAAGGCGATGAATATTTTAACAATGTACCCATTTATCTGTAACTAGCTGTTGCCCGCGACTTCGTCCGCGGCAATTTCTGTTGTTATGATTAATTAGTATAGATTAATAATTTTTCCCCGTTTTCAAAACATTTTTTATTGATGCTTCGCTCCAATTGGTCGCAGCGTGATGTTTTATAGCCTAAAGCGTTCCTCAATAAATGGACTAACCAACACAAAAAGAATTTTCCAATTTGAACCAGTAGTTTCTGAGATTAGCGCGTTCAAACAAACAAACAAATTCTTCAGCTTTATAATATTAGTATAGATTAGTATAGATAAATGTATAAATGATATCAGCTAATCATCTCCGCGGATACTGCCTGATCCGTATTACAGGGCACCGTTGCAATTATACAAAACCCCTATTTCGGAATCTTGTAATTACTGTAACAGTGACTACAACTATAGAAATCTTTATACAAGTGCGAGGGGCGTTCGCACGAGGAAAGTTTGTTTTTGTTGTTAGAAAGGAAAAACAAGGCATACAAGAACAGTCGGGGCATATTTCAAATCTTACTTCTTTCAAACTTTTTGAATAGCATGTAAATATAAAACTAGCCATTATTATTCGCCGTGGTATAAACATGTAAACAAACAAATATAAATCTTAATTAAAACATGTCATCATCATCCTCCTTACCTTATCCCATTATCTGGGATCGGCGCAGTATGTCTTTTCCTTCCACAACTCCCTAATATTTATATAAATAATTAAAACATGTATTAAGTAAAAAAAAAAAATGTAATGCTACTGACCTTTCTTTCATAATGTAATATCAAAAATGGAAACAAAAGTTTTAGTTCAGCTTTAATTCCTCGCCCGGGCACTCTATTTTCTATGAAACATATTTCATAATTATTCTCGCTAACTAGATTTGCTCGCATATACACGATATACACTGATAGACATAACTGCGAAATATGCCAAACCTGACTGATACAGTTAACAGGTTCACTTTGCCAACTCCACGGAAAAATTAAATCAGGGAATAAAGATTAATATACAAAAAATGGTGAGAAATAATAGTGGAAAAAAATAGACCTTCCGTTGAATTTCGACCAGCTGATCGGTGAATTTGCATAGGAGGTCAATCATATTCATTATTTTTCTGTTGTCTCCATTTTGTAAGTGAACAAAGACTTAAATTTAGCCAGGTATTCCGGAATCAACCTGTTTGAAAATGAAACAAATATAGTACTAGAAACGCCATAACCTATGTATTAGTAATGAGTTAGAAATATAAATATTTCATTAATATCTAATGGAAGAGTCACCGACGGCGGGCGGATATAATTATCATGAATTCATTATACTTCGCAATATTACTAGCACCTTTTAATGCTTGGCATAAGGTTTTACTATAAGTTTGATGAGCGTAAATTAATAATCTCTATTGCAGCAAAAATATATACCTATATGGTGCCTAAACAAATTCATTCCAAAATAACTAAACCTTATTCACAATAATTATCACTGATATTTTCTCAGGCATTATTATAATTTTTTTAAGGGAGCCTTCGTTTAAACAAAAACTAATGTTCTTCCCGGGGCACTATTATATGTGCTTTCTCGGGTCTGATACTATATCTAAACCAAATTTCATCTAAATTTGTTTGTTTGTTTGTGAAACGTGAGAAGATAACAGAACGGAGAACGGCATGTATACAGAATTACTTTCCCCTTTTTAGGATGTATATTATGTATAGATAAAATATATAGATATGGATTATGGTATCTAAGTAAAGCGGAGTTTACATATCTTAACACTACAACAATAATGCGGGACAAGTAATAACATAAGCTCAAATCAAGTTTGCCTGTCTCGTTGATATCACGACGTGAAACTCGCACGTCTCATATTAGCTGTGGTAGCACATTCAAACTTGACAAGAGAGAAACTTGCTTCTGTATTTCTAACTCTCAGCTAACTACTTACGTGTTGTCACTAGGTTTTGTCACTCAAAACAACTCAAAATAAACTCATGAATAGAATAAAGAGGTAGATTTTGAGAAAACGTATGCTATCTACACATTTGAACAACGTAATATAAATATACTGTTACGTAGCACAACAAACATTTAGTAATATACCTATCTCAAATTGCAAATGCGAAAAATGCATTATATTGAACACCAATCAAATCAATGGAATTTGAATTAATACCATCGTAGCACTCATAGCGCTTTTCATGTATAAACCCATTTTTTTCCACATCCATACTATTAGTTTTAAAGCTATAAATGTCCCACTGCTGGGAAAACGCTTCCCCTTTATTTTTCTCTTTCCACTTTGCTCTATCTCTTGCCATCTCTATCCAAGTTTTATCAAAAGCAGTCGTCTGTCCGTCTTGTTTTTGGTCTACCTCTTTTATATATAACTAGCTTTCGCCCGCGGCTCCGCCCGCGTCAATGTCGATCCCTTGGGAATAGTAGCCTATGTCCTTCTCCGTACTCCAGAGAACTTGTGTGCAAAATTTCAGTAGATATGGCGTGAAAGCGTAACAAATAAACAAAGTCACTTTCGCATTTATAATATTAATTAGGATTAGGATGCAAAAGTAATTCTTTCTGTCTATCTGGTTGGTACCTTTTCACGTTTCAATCAATTATCCAATTTGTATAAAATTAAGCATGAAAATAGTTTGAGACTTGGGTCTGGACGTAGGGTACTTTTCATCCCGGAAAAAATTACTCCTACCAATAAAATAAAATAAATATATATGGACAAAAAACACAGATTGAGCTAGCCCCAAAGTAAGTTCGAGACTTGTGTTATGGGATATTAACTCAACGATACTATATTTTATAACAAATATATATATATATATATAAAAATAGATCATTTTCCATCTTGACCTGACCGGGGATCGAACCCGGTTAGGTCAAGATGCACTCTCGTGTCGCAGGCTAGCGTGTTAACCACTGCGCCACGGAGCTCGCCAATTATGTCTACATTCACTCGAGTGGCTGCGGGCAAATGCTAATTAATTCTATATATATTTGGTTTTTGACGGCCGTTACCGGCATGACATAATTTTGCGTAAGGATTAAAACGTATTTTAACCGATTGAAAAAAAGGAAGATTTTATCAATTCGGTTACTTCACAACTCTGTCATTGAAAACTGATTTTGAAATTTGGTCCCATTAAAATTTTATCAAAGTCGGTTCTGTTCAAATCGGTTTTTTATATGAAAGATTATACTCCATATTATACCTACTTCTTTCTAAATGAGGTTTGGTAACTCAATCCTTTAGTTATCAACAACTGCTAAGTACGGTCTATCATTATCATCATAGCTCTCGTAAAGCTGGATAAGTACAGCTGCGAAGCGCTACGCCGTAGCAGTCTCGTAGACGGGAACTCATTAGCACCGGGAGTGATATTTCAAAGATGTACCTGCATTTTCTCCCTTGATCTAACAAATTTCTATCCTTTCTCATCATAAAAATATATTTCAAACAGCATCAGAACTACAAGAAATTAAAGAAACTGCACTCGCCAACCCGTTGGCCAAGTGTGGTGAGTATGGTAATATCCTGCCATGGAACGAAGAAGCTTATGCCTAGAAAGATGACGATGATAATTTAAAAACAAAATAAAATTTTTAGACACCTTTGTCGTAGCAAACGAACTATTCGTAACTGCCAGTCTATCATCATCGTAGCAGATGTGCTACGAAGCTCTACGTCGTAGCAGTCTCTTATGCAGGAGCGAGAGTGAAACAAATATTTCAGCCTTCTTTGCCGCAGCAACAGACTAATAGTCATCCTCGTAGCAGTAATTGCCGAAGTCTATCTACAACGTCATAGCAAAGATGCTACGAAGGTCTACGTCGTAGCAGCCTCGTATGCAGCGGGCTCCTGAACAGCGGGATTGATATTTCAAAACTAAACAAAGCAATCTGTTTCTAGCAAGTTCAATAAACCCTTTATAGCGAGCACCCGTTGTTATAATACAAATAAAGACGATGATCTAGATGAAAAAAAAAATAATTTTTGTGGTTTCTATCCTACTAAAATACTACTTTGGTTACGGTTTGTAGTGACTAAACGAAATACTTATGTTCAAGACTATAGTCGGCAATCCCGACAAAATAGTACGTGAGTGACCCGTTTTCAAAATATAAAATACTTTTTTTAATAATCAGTACTGTCCCACTGCAAAATAAGTTTGCTTATTTTTTCCTTTTTCTCCGTTCCTCTTTCCATGTCATATTATTTGGGATCGGCTCTCTGAATATGTCTAGTAAAAAAATATGCGAAATATTAAATCGCTAAAATCGTTCTTAAGTTATGACGTGACCAAGGGATTAATTTTTATATATATGTTTAAAGCCTATCATCGTTAGTGACGCCTTTCACAAAATTCCGAGAAAGGCGAGAACGATTCGGTTTTTACTGAGGATTGTTTTTCTGAGAATTATTGGAAATGTTCGATAAATTGTAAAAGGATTTTTTGAAAAGGGAACTGTTCTTTGGACATCACTAATTTTAGTACAGATAGCTACGAAGCCGTGGCAGCCTTGTAGCGCCGGGAGTGATACTCGTTACTCAAAACTAAACAAAGAGATCATCCTCCTTCGCCGCTACAAAGCTCAATGACCCCTTTACAGCGGCCTCTCTTTGTGATCAAAGCCGCCACTGAACGCCGAAGAAGATTAATTACCATACAAATGAAGACAATGGCTGCGAACAAAAAAATGGTCAGTGCGTACGAGGCGGGATTCGGGAGTCCGTATATTTTTGGTTTATATAAATATATTATTTTAAGTATACTTTGTCGCTTTATTACGGCGGCCACAAGATTTAGGCGGCTGGCTGTAAAAACGTTCACCAAATAATATCACCGCTTGAAAGCTGATATAATAGAGGATCCTGGCCTTTGATGAAACCGGGGAAAACGAGGAAAACGGGCGAACGTGTCAGCTGTTCATCTTCAAATTCAAAATCATCAAAACAAAATGGCTTAATTGAGTTTTTTTTTTACTCTCTTATTCACCTGTTCTCGTTGCTTTCGTTGAATATTTGTATCTTTTTAAAATACTGGTGTGTTATCATCCATGTGCATCCTACATAAATTAATTTTTACCATGAACAAAGAACTAGAAGATATTGAATATTTTTCACTTCTTCGCTCTACAGTTTGACAAACTATTATTTTTTTATTTAAAAAAATTTATTATAAGAATATTTAAAAATTAGATAATTATTATAAGAAATTAAAGGATATGAATCCTTAAAAGAAAGGTTATTGATGATATAATTGTAACAATATACTCGTACTTCAAGCATGTTGTGTACTGTTGAGGCATTGATTAGTAATTATGAAAAAAAAACCATAAAGATGACATACTACGTACATACTTACATGAACTCGGGAAACATAACACTTCTGTGTTTGGGCAGTAAAGTAAGTCGTTTAAAAATATGCTTCGCGGCCCTAAAAGTAGTCTTTTTGAGGAACCCCAGTTAATATTTCATTTCTGTCTTATTGGGGCTTTGTTTGCCGATGACGAAGGCAAATCGTTTTGGTTATTAGTCTATCAGAGACAGGCAAGACAAAAGGGTTGTCAGATAAAAAAAGCTTTATTCAGAGTTGGACATTTTGCAGAACCAGCGGCTTCAAGCTTAAAATTTAAAAGTATACAGTCAACGTGAACAATGCTATTTATCTTCTATTCATTTAAAAGCATTGAGAAGCTTGAGTATCCAATGGTACGCGTTGTTAGAGCTTATTCATGTTAAGCAACTGCTTAACCTTGTGCACCATATTTCAAAAGTCTAGGAATCCTTACAGTACCTACTTTATATATACAAGTTCTTCTGAATAACTTCCAAAACCAAAGATATCTCTATGAATCAAAAACTGATAGAGAGATAGAAGACAAGGAAAAAAACCTCAAGCCTTCTGTACAACCTAAGTTCAGGGTAACAACACAAGTGTGTGAATTTAAAAGTATACGATGTTCGACAACTTTTAGCAATAAATTAAAAAGTCGATTATTGGACAAATGTTGCTATTCGTTAATAAATATATAATTTTTAAAATTTTTTAAGGTGAATTAAATAGCAATGTAGATATTATTCAGAGAAGGTAGATTAATTTAGGTTAAGTATTATAAGCTTACTTATATAATAATATTTTAAAAAAATATATATTTGTTACTGAACAAATAAATACAAATCCAAAACCAACTGACAACATACTGTAATATATCAAGTTCATCAGTGGTTGGAAAGACACGTTAATCCGGTCCGGTACATACTTACTCTGGAAACAAAACACTCCTGTGTTTAAGCAGTAAAGTAAGTCGTTAAAAATATTTTTCGCGACCTCAATAGTAGACTTATGAGGACTTATTATCATCGTGACAGACTCGTTAATTTTCTTTACTACTATATACATTTTGCCAATTTATATATATGTATATAAGGGTCTCTTAACATCAATATAACCGCTCCAACCCGTCTGGCCAACGAGGAGAGAGTAGGCCAAATCCCCTGCCTACTCTGGCCAAGTATGGTATATCCGGTAGTACAGAGGGTCATGCTTCTGCAATTGAGACTAAAAAGACCTGATGATGATAATATATAAGGGTATAAATGACCGATTGACAACCATTATAACCAATTTCAGTTTTCTGGCGCTTATTACCTATATGTGTCCTTTCAACAAATCGACATCGACAACTACGTATCAATAAAATATCAGGATAATATCAATGTTGTGTGTGCAGTAAACACACCTGCACCTAAGCTACTTGAATCACTGTCAGCACTCATGTAGGCCTCTATTTAATAATAAATAAAAGTACGTAGAGTAGCCGCTTAAGAATTCAAGCATTACACAGGTATACACATTACTCATGCCTACATTCCCGTTCTGCCGTTTTCCCAACAAATCTGAATACATATTCCATTTGAAATTCCCAAAGCTTGACAGCTGAAGACGGTTGAACATTTTAAAAATTCATTTTACATTGCTCTTCGAGTAACTGCAAAAGGAACCGTGTACATCCGGAGCATTTCTTATGATCGAAAATAATTTTAAATTACGTCGACGAGGGCATTGCGAACTGCGACCCAATAATTTTAAATAATGTGCAAAGGCGAATAAAGCACGAATGAATCTTAAAATTTCACCCTAATCTGCAGGTAAAATTGGGCCCATGAAAATTTCCTGACTGCTCTTATTACAGCACTCTGAATTTATTTCGTTAGTTGTCGGTATTATTATGATTTAAAGTATAACTAATTCCAGTCATTAACAAAACATAGAGTTTACAGAATCCTATATGAACAGCTAACGTTTTCATAATTATGAATACCACTAGTGGATATATAAATTGGCGTGAAAATAAATAAATAAATATATACGGACAAATCACACAGATTGAGCTAGCCCCAAAGTAAGTTCGAGACTTGTGTTATGGGATACTAACTCAACGATAATAACAAATACATATATAGATAAACATCCAAGACCCAGGCCAATCTGAAAAAGATAATTTAACATCTTGACCTGGCCGGGGATCGAACCCGGTCACTCCGTGCCGCAGGCTGGCGTGTTGACCGCTGCGCCACGGAGCTAGTCTTAAAATAAGGTAACAATGCTCTATCTAGAAAAACTTTACTGCCGACTTCAAAAAGTCTGACACTTTTTAAGTATATTATATTATATACCACTTTCCATCAGGTGGGCCGTATGCCTGTTTGCCTACTAAGTAGTATAAAAAAAAAAAAAAATTATTAGATTATTCGTCCGAACTACAAGCAACAAACTTGTAACTAAAATCACAAAGCTGTACACCAGAGAAACATACGAGCCTCGTAAGTCTCTTTCGCGCGTCCAGATGTGCAAAATTAATGGACGCTACCCATTTACGACAATGCCGACTCGATACAGAGAGAGTTAAATATACTACGAAAGAGAAATCAGTTTCTTTAATAGCTGCTTGCAATCACTCTAATGGTGTTCCAGTACATTTCAGACTCGCTTATTCTCTCAAGCTAAGGTTTTTTTACTAAGACAACGTTGTTTTAAATGGCCCATTATATCACCATCGCAAAATCCCATTGATTGACGAGCTGAAAATACTTTCCTGCTGCTAGAGGTCTAAAAGGTTTTGGGAGCTTTGTTTTGTTTGAATTCTAGCGTTGATTATAGATTCCTATAAAAACGTGTGGTACGTTTAATCTCGTTTGTTTTTTAGTTTTTACTTTCGACTGCTAGAGGTCTAAAAGGTTTTGGGAGCTTTGTTTTGTTTGAATTCTAGCGTTGATTATAGATTCCTATAAAAACGTGTGGTACGTTTAATCTCGTTTGTTTTTTTAGTTTTTACACTCGACTGATGTGATTATTAAATGTATTATTCACGTTTGAATATAAAATCTGTGTATTTTTGTCACATTGCGTACTTAATAAGAGCTAATGTTTGTATTATATAAGATTGAAACACATGTGTAGGCTATGCATTAGCGTGTTTAAAAAATTACGTCCTCGCATAGTGAATGCGTCATACGCATACTGGTTTCTAACAAACTATTCGGTATTGACAGGATAACTACGAATCGCCAGGAAGTGCAAAGGTCCTCTCAGTAATATAAATCGGGCAGGAAGACCCGCCAAAAATCCCTATAAATCTGCACCGATATCTCGTGACCCGGATTACATATTGCCTCATTGGGCCCATCCTCTCACGAATTATTACATCCGTTTAGCATCGCTATTCAATAACAACTTTTTAACACTTAGTCTGAATTCAGCTTTATCGCGCACTAAACTACTGATTTCGATTTCCGCTCCTTCATTTTAGAAACTCGGTAGGTACCTACACAACCTTTTCATAAAACAGGAAATGAAATATTGACGAAATATAGTGCTCCGCGTGCGCAAGAGGCGCCGTAAACGAAATTCCACTTTGTGAAATTTCCCATTTTAAATTTAAAAATATTATTCGACTAAAAAGCGCTGCTATAACGTATTGTGGGCTTATTAATCTTAAGTTATTTTATTTCCTCGTAGACAGCGCAATCGGGGCGTAATACTATTTGTCAAGCGTTCATAGGCTTATTCCGTGTGGGGGAAAGCTCAACAACCTATTTGCATTTCTCATTTTCGCCCCTCTTCTTCACTCCCTCGAGTACAATTTGTGTGTCTCGTGAGGGCTTTTTTATACTTAGCCCGTAGACACTGTGAGGAGTCTGTGCTGTAATAAACTAAGGGCTCCTGTGTCTCCATGCATTGTCAACGTCACAATGAACGAGTTTGTTTGAGACTCAAAGAGGTGTGCTATACAGTGTTTTTATTGTTCGTAGACATATCTTATTCTTTATTATATCCCAGTGGAAAGCAAACGTAATTATTTCGAAGTTCCTCTGTTATATTTGCTTTACTTTATATTCTTGACAACAACAAATTGACATGATTTTTATATTCTTATTCGTCGGGAAAAAATCCAACAAAATAGAAATCACAGCAAACAATCTAAAAGCAATGTTTACCGACATTTTCAATTATATTGTGGACCCGACTCATCGCTCTTCCGCCCGTATCTCCTCATCCAATACCCTCATTGAATTTTCACGCGGTATTGCTCCACCTCACTACGGGGGTTATTACTTATTAAGTAACACAATATTTTGTTTACGCGCTGTTTAATCTCAACCCTACAACATCGAACAGCCGAGAGAAGAAAAGCAATAAAACGCCTATTTATTTAAAAGCCAACAAGGCTCGCAGTAATGAAATTCCTCGCGAAATATTAACGCATTTTTTCAACAAAGAGGTGATGTATTATCAGGATGAAACCCACCCAGGGCACTTTGTAGTATCGCTTCATATTTACTTTATAGATGGGAGGACGTTATGAAACGATCCTTTATGCCATACGAGTCGTTTCAAATGAAACCTTTATTTGTTTGGCCGACATCTCGCTTAATAAATGACCCAAAGATGTATATAAAATATTACTATTGCATATAACCATGTTACTATTGCACATATAAGATATCCCTTTGCTTATTATTATACTACCGCTGCCCACGACTTCGTCCGCGGCAATTTCTGCTATTATGATTAATTAGTTTTTTTATTAATATAGATGAATAATTTTCCCCCGATTTCAAAACATTTTTTAATGATTCTTCGCTGCTATTGGTCGCAGCGTAATGTTTTATAGCCTTAAACCTTCTTCAATAAATGGACTATCCAACACAAAAATAAATTTCCAATTTTGAACCAGTAGTTCCTGAGATTATCTCGTTCAAACAAACAAACTCTTGAGCTTTATAATATTATATATAGAATATATAGATTAATAATTAAGTGTATATTTTATTTAAGTTTTAAATATATTTTTGTAATATTTATCCTATCACCGTCATTGTAGGTATAGATGTTCGTGATAGTGTTTCTTAGTCCTGATTATCATTAAAGCCTTTAGAGTATGAGTTTTAAAATATACTTATTCATTTAATAGAGTTAACTATACATTACAAAAACTTTTGTGTCATTTGACATGTTTCTAGATCTATAAATATATATCAGTGCATAATATTTACGGAATTTCTTCTAAAGTCGGAGCAAAAAATACATCATTCACAAATCATAAGAATCCTAGCCATTTGTTCATCGGAATCCTCCCAATTTACACTGACACCGAAACAATCACGCCCGATGATCCGGCCAGTGTTATGCAAATCCCGGCTATACAGCCGACGGCGCCATCTGCAGACATGTATTGTAAAAGTAACCCGATGTATTTGGTAAAATTCGTAGTTCCAGCTCATTTAGCAAAGGTCTGCTATTTGTCTATTGATTACTTAGTCAATGCAATATTTTAATAAATTGTTAGTTGTAAAATATTTTTTACGAGTATTATTTTTATATATTTATTTACCTTAACCGAGGACAAGTGCCCCAGGAATGAGAAGATGAATAAACTAAGATTATATTTTTACGCAATCATCTACAAATAACACGCACGACTCAAATTCAATCAATCACAAATCATAATGGACTCTCGAGTAAAAAACTTTTTTTCAGCAATGTTTTTATGGAAATCCTCATAATTTACACTAACACCAAAATAATCACTGCCAATGATCAGTCCCCTGTTATGCAAATTGCATCTATAGCCATTAGCGCCATCTGCAGGTATGTATAGCAAATGTTGTCCGTTGTATTTGGAAAGTTTTATGCTAATTGGGCTAAAACTTAAGATGTACGATAAATGAGTGATTTGTATTTTGGTTACTTAGTAATGCAGTATTTTATTAAATAGACTATTAAAAATATATCGAGCTAGTAATAAGCAATTATTCATATTTCCTTAATAATATTTATATGCCCGCGCAACCGAGCTTCGGTTGTAAATGTTCCCCAGAGATGAGGTAAAGAAACGAAGTTATATTTTTTTCTCCTCATCTACGACTAAAACGCAAAATTCAAAATAAAATCTTAATGGATCCTCGCGTAAACGTAGAACGTTATACAAAGCAATTTATTTATTGAAATCCTCACAATTTACACTAACACCGAAACAATCACAACCGATGATCGTACCCGTGTTATGCAAAGACCGGATCCACCCGAGAGCGCCATCTTCAGGCGTATTGTGAATTTAGTAACACGTTTTATTCGGAAACTATAACGATTAAGACGCCTTAGTAAGATAAGTGTGATTTTCGTTTTTTAATTGTCATACGATTATGTTTTTATTATTCACTAGCGACCTTCTCACGGGTGTAATGTAAGTACATATAAACTTTCCTCTTGAGTTACTCTATCTGTTAAAAAAACCGATTCAAAATCCGTTGCGTAGTTTTAAAGATCTAAGCATACAAGGAGACAGACAGACGGAAACGACTTTGTTTTATACTATGTAGTAATAATAGATGTTAGTTGGAAGTCGACGTCAGGCATAAGGCCGACGGTAAAAACTTTGCCAAAACATATTATAGAGTGAATAGCGGACCCCGGGCCCCGCCGTACAGTTGAGGATGCAACTGAGAGAACAGTCGAATAAGGATCACGAGGATTCATCATAAACAACTTGTTGATAAATCCATGCAATAGAGTCTCAAGCATCGAAAACTTAAAAATAATTAGAAACTATAAAAGTCATTACATTATTAAATAAAACTACCTATATCCAAATCTAGAAGTTTGTTCATTCAATTTTTACTATTTACACTAACACAAAAACGATCAATGGCCGGTGATCCCAGTTTTGCATACTATGGTGCCATCTGCTGTGTCTATTATAAACTAAATGGAAATTTCCATGAACTATATAGACCTTTTAGTACGATATGTATGTTAATTCCTCTGTATAGAGGTGATAAAACACGAATATATAAATTTGTCAAAAAAATAGTAATTTATCTGCTGACGAACCGTAAAGTAAAAGAAACATATTTTTCATAATCAATCTGTCACCATTATACAACTCTTAAATCCAACAAGTAAATATATATATATATACGCTCTGCTCACGTACAAGGTAAAACGTTTTAAAATCTAGCCATTTATATTTCTATCCCTACACGCACGGATACAATCATGCACATAAAACGTGTCGTGTTTAGCAAATTCCGGCTCTAAAGTAATCTGGTTCCTGACCTGACATCTATGCTTGTTTTGTATACACAGTAACCCTTACAATTAAAATCACTATACTGTAAATATTATTGATAGATCTGTGTACTTCATGTTCATTCAACTTATCATTCTCTACTATTTCCAAATTTTATCCATTCTCGTCACCTTATATCACTTCACATATTTTGTTTTCGCCACTGTACACCTAAATACGCATTTCCTCTACGGTGTATTCTGAAATGTAACCATTTATTCATAGCAATCCCTACAAATGGTATCAAAACAATCGCAGCCGAATCCATTACGAGTTTTGCAAATCCTGGCTCTACGCTACACTCACTCCTTTATTCCGTATACAACATGACCACGTTCTGTCTATAATGTGCTTATGCTGGTTGTAATACTTGTAAATAGATCTAATCGAATCGCTCAGAAGAGAACAATTTTAACAAACTTTTATTTCGTTTACCTGGCCCGATGTTCGTATGTAATGAAAACTTGCAAGTTAAATTTGATCAACTTCCCGGTTACCGACTGCGCTGAAATTTTGCATGTATGTGTAAATCGGATACATACATACATAAATATTATCATATCTATATCCCTTAACTCCCTTGTTGAGTAGACAGAGCCTCAGGTCATAAGACCGAAAGGCCACGTTTAGCATGTTGGTGGGCGTAAACCGGATGACAATACAATACTATGGAATGGAACTCTTAAACTAAACAAGTTACACCGATCGTGTTTGGGCTCATTTGATTTGTCTTGAAAAACACTGTACAGTGTGGATTCGTTTATAACAAAAACTTGTCACAAAATGATTTTTTTGCAAAAATAAACTAAATTTTATTTATACTAAGTGTTTTTGGATATTTTAAATGTAGCCATTTATTCATAACAATCCTACAAATGGCATCAAAACAATCGCAGCCAATGATCTGCCCCATGTTATGCAAATCCCGGCTCTACGCTCGATAGAGCCATCTGTACTTATGTTTTGTTAACGGACTTACCCGTTTTGTTTGTATTTTGAATCGTATTGTGATTTTGGACGGTTGAATTTCTCTAGTTTATTACCATAAATTGTCCCAAGAGCTTGTTGTCAGATCAAAACTAGGTTATATTATTAAATAATGAAATAAGACATCCTTATCCTTACTAATATTATAAAAGCGAAGCTAAGTGAGTTTGTTTGTTACGCTTTCACGCCGTAACTACTGAACCGCTCATCATGAAATTTTGCATACAAGTTCTCTGGAGTACGAAGAAGGACATAGGCTACCTTTTATCCCGGGAAAAAGTACTATTCCCGAGGGATCGACATTGACGCGGGTGGAGCCGTGGGCGAAAGCTAGTGATGAATTAAAGGCTTAAACCAGCTAATTAAGTTATATGTACGACTTACGTTTTGTTTCAGTGATATGTTTTCCATTAGGTTTACAAACAAATTAATAACTATACACGTAAGAAAAAATATTAAGTCCCGTGCGTGACCAAATACACATTTTAACTAAGTACAAATACGAACATACGAGTAATAATCTGATTAAATTGAATGTTAGTTTGTCCATCCATATATCAAGTTACTCCAGATGCAAACTTATTAAATGGTGGTCGGTTAGCTCCCCAGCTAATTCTGTTATAGTCAACGTTAGTTAAAATGCTTTGCTGCATGTCCGTGCCCAGTTAGAAGCCCAGTACGGAAACTACGATAGTCTCCTCGCCGGAAATTGAATCCGGAACTCGACGTGGTATCTCGGGTTCACTGATAAAAGTTAGATAACTGACTCTCTTCGACAACCATTCAAAGAAAGAGAAACTAAATATTTGAGACACTTTAAAATAGTAGAAAGAACAAGTACCCGTATCGCTTGATTTAATGTTTTAGGCAATCTAAGTATTTTGGGTGTCTTAATAATTGAATAACATGATTTTACTTGGTGTTATACAAATTAACAAAGACCTTCACATATGCGGAAATTTGTCGACGAAATCATACTGGAACACCGTGAATGGAAGTTAAATGCTGTTTAAAAGTTGTCCTTAACTTAGCGATTCAATTAATGTTTGTATTGTGCGCACTTAATAAAATCAAGGCAAATACTTAATGGAAATGGAACACACAGTTATGTCAACCCCTTTTTCCTCTTGATTTTTATTAAAGAAGTTTTATAAGTAAATAAAGAAATGTTAGTTTTGTTAATCAAAAAGACACTTGCTTTTAGCGTTGAACTTCAACAGACATCAATGCCAAATATCAACTATGCTAAGTATATGAATTACAAATACAAAACAAGACTTTCTTGTTTTTAACGTAGAAACGGTACTTTGTTTCTACTTAACAGGACTGCGTATACTTTATTTTAGCGTAGATTATCCAAGCAGAAAAAAATATGTACTTGAAACAAATACTTTGCAATAATAAATAAACTAAATGATAATAATACAAAAAATATTGGGTGATGACTGATGCGTATTGATTTGCCTGTACTCAAAACGTATTTTTTTTGCGATATTTGACGTCCGAAAGATGATGGAGTTTCAGATATTTTATGCCACTTGCGGTCATTAATCCTAGTTGGGACCGCGGCAGGGAAAACAAATAAACATGAAATTAATACTTTAACGGTAAAATGTACATCTCACAACAGCGACATTACACAACTTATTCGTCGTTAAGTCTGTTTACTTCATATCTAATGAAGTAAACAGACTTACAAAGTACACAGAAAACAGATGCTAGCAAAAATGAGAGGATGTATTTGAACTTCGAAATGAAAATAAATGTGCGCAATGAAATTGATTTAATATACATAATCAATCACATTTTTGTGACGCACATTTTTAAAATCGTTACTAAGTAATTATACTCTCAGTTGGAAATTATAAACTCTAGACAAGATCATATATCCTGTGGTTAGTATAATTCCCAATTATTGAAAGACAAGAAACATCAAACAAATCTAGTATTCAACAAGTACCTAACACTATAGGCATAGTTAGTATTTCTGCCGTATTTCGAACCATTTTGTATTTGTTTTATTTTGTAAAAACTTTTATTTGCTGTAAGTCTATTTTTAGAAAATAAGTTCATCTGTATATTTATTTTAAATATCTGTTTGTTGCCAAAAAAAAAATAAAAAAAAAATATTTAAATTGGTACAACAGATCCGGAAAATTAAGCACACCAGGCATCTATCCAGGGTACGTAAATAAAAGGGAAGTCGAATGTGTCGCTCAGAAAACCATTGAACCTGCACCTACTTCTACGCCTATTTTGACTGTTTGTATGACAATTCCTCCAATAGTCAATAGTCAAATATTTTATTCATCGGAAGATATTTTAAATACCATTTGGTGAACGTTAACTTAAATTACACATTATTATTTACAACATTAATATTGTTGACGTCAATAACTTACTTAGATAGAGGTAAGTTTACGCCGCTTCCAAGGCGGAGTGCAGAAGAAGCGGCAACAAACTGCAGTGTCTGCGAAGTACCTCAATCTTCTTCTCTACCTCCTTATCGCTAAAAGTTGACCGTTAGCTCCAGCGAGTCTGGACATCTGTCCATAATATATAATATAATAAACATCTGTTTAACCGTTTTAATGCCAGAAATTTTGCGTGCTCCCACTCTGCCCTTTTTACCGATTATCCCCATCATGATAGTTTGAGAAAATTTGATACTAAGAATTTCTCAAGATACGACCAAGATATGTGACTTTCCTTATTTAATGGTATTATGTAGTTATCATATAGTTCTTTTTTAGTATATCAATGGCGCGAAAGGAATCGCCCGGGGCCGGGGTACATAAATAACACGACCGCATACCCCGACGATGTGTCGCTCAGACAAATCACTGAGCATTGAACTCTGTTGCTCCGATGTTAGTACATTTTATTCTAACCAATTTTTATTTAAACGGGACTTTCTGAATATATTCTCCAGTTCTGTGGCTCATTCATAAACAGTTATGCCTATGAATCGCACTAAATTTCGTGGCCATTTCTCGGCCTGCCAGGTCAGAATATCCCATGCTGGGTGTCATCCAGGAACATAAATAACACGGCTGCGCAGCCCAACGTGTCGCCAAATCGACAAATCACTGAACATATTCCTATTTCTCCTCTAACTTCGAATATTGTTTGTATGGAATTTTCCCGAAATCTGCGCAGTGTCTCAATGCTGCGAAAGAAATCCACCCTTAGTATCTCTAAGTACAAAGGTTGTTTACTATTGGACAGTCATTTTACGCAAAAAAAATCTATATCCGGACACAATCTTATTTTCTTCCATGCCAATCGGGCCAATCGGCATTTATACTTACATCGGAAATGATTGACAATACAACGTGATTTTGAACCCCCTAGCTATATTGAAATCTGGGAATCAGAATCCCTAATGGAACACAGAATTGCAAGAAAAAAAGGTAAAAAACGAAAAAGAAAATTAGGTTTCCCATACAAAGTCGCCGATCAGCTGGACGAATTTCTATGAAAGGTTAAATTTATTTTTTCCTTTATTACCTTTTTTCTTGCAATTCTGTGTTCCATTAGGGATTCTGATTCCCAGATTTCAATATATCTAGGGGGTTCAAAATCACGCTGTATAACGTCATCATAAGCTCCAACATAAAACATTCGCGCGAGCTACGTCTGTAGACGACAAAAAGCTTTAGGTGACACAGCAAAAAATACATTATCACTATTTCTGTTCCCGATCAAGATTTTTGGCCAACTAGATTGAACGATGATACTTATTTTGATAAATTACAGTTATTTACGGATTATCATACAAAACGTTATATTTGACGTAATCAACTATGTTTTGTAAAGGGACGTATCTAAACGTTAACGTCACTAGGCGTAACTCCACCGGCCTCCTCCAGTAGCATGTAAAATAGATATTATGGTGACAGAATGCTTATTTATTGAGAAAAATCCACCAGCGTAAGTAAACTGAAAGGCGCTTCTTGCGGGAATGTACCTTCCGGTATAATTTGACCAAGTATAAATAAATAATAAATAAATAAATATGCACAAATCACACAGATTGAGCTAGCTCCAAGGTAAGTTCGAGACTTGTGTTATGGGATACTAACTCAACGATACTATATTTTATGATAAATACATATATAGATAAACATCCAAGACCCAGGTAAATCTGAAAAAGATCATTTTCCATCTTGACCTGACCGGGGAACCGGGGCACCCTTGTGTTAACCAATGCGCCACGGAACTGTCAGAAGTATACTCGTATGTATGTAGTTATATAGAGGACTAGCTTCGTGGCTCAGTGGTCAACACGCCAGCCTGCGACACGGAGTGACCGGGTTCGATCCCCGGCCAGGTCAAGATGGAAAATGATCTTTTTCTGTTTGGCCTGGGTCTTGGATGTGTATCTATATATGTATTTGTTATAAAATATAGTATCGTTGAGTTAGTATCCCATAATACAAGTCTCGAACTTACTTTGGGGCTAGCTCAATCTATGTGATTTGTCCGTATATATTTATTATTATAGATGTGGTTACATCCACGTTTAAACATACTACTCATAAAGATCATATTCCAACTATTGGAATACGAGTAACATCAAAGGCATCCACTATTGAAATTGTCATAAGAGAACCGGAAAATCGGGCGCGCGGGGAATACACCCGGTACATAAATAATACGGCCGCGTAGCATGACAAGGCGCTCAGACAAATCACTGAACACTAAACCTGCTCCTCTATTTCTCCGACTTCAAATGTCTGAAGGTACTTCAATATCTACTCCGAGCAAAGTTAGATTTACGTACAAGTAAACATTTTACAACAAAATTATTATAAGTTAACATGCTGTCTAATAGCGAACCTTGAGTTTCGAAGCACCACAGATAAAGATGCCACCGAGCACACGCTCGTATGAAAGGCAGTTATTTGATTCGAATCTGATCAAAACAGTTAAAGCACTACCACTTTTATAACACCGATGTACCTGCGCAGGCATCAAATTTTTGCATGGCGTGAAAATATCCGTCTGCTATTGGCTGATGCCTTCGCACCATGTTTGGAGTTCGCTGCGGCGCCGCGCTCTTTAAGTATTTGAGCGAGACAGCATGATTCCTGATGTTTTTGGATTTCAAATCTTATATAGTAGACATAAGTTCGTTTTTCACTGATGTTTACATTCGGTTTGAGTCAGTGGTAGGTTACGCTATTTTGCTTAACGAACAATGCCGAGGTGTCTTATTAATATGTTACTACCTACAACCTACAATTACTTCATTCAAGAATGTTGTAAAATTTCAAAATACTCTTTCAAGCAGTAATTTCTCGTGAATTCTTCGCTACGACATCCAAGCGCATGGCGTCTCTGGTTTTTGTTGGTCTGAGGATGGACTATCCTTAATGTATAAATGTTGTGACCTACATATTGTTACCAATCCGTAGTTTTTAAGATTTTACTATTTGTATGAGTTTCAATTACTTGAAATAAATGAATTGAATTTCAAACTAAAAGTACCCACTCATTATGATTGTTGGCACTTAAAACTGGTGAACTCAATATTTTTTTCCATACTTGCTGCTTACAAGTGGAACCCTCATGGCTTTACATACTTTTCGCTGGCGGCAGCTCTCGAGATGGCTCTGATTTGTGGCAGAGTGACACGCACTCGTCGCGAGCCTGCGGCGGTCCTCCAGCGCCCCATTGTTGACTCTATATACATGCGAAGATGTGAATGTAGCCATCGCTACCTAAATATACACGGTGAAATTTTTATCGTTTTGGACCCTTAAAGGGGTAACTTAAACCATCAAAAGGAACAACTTTTCCTTTGGGAACTATGCTGGGAACTCAAAAAATGTCGACATTCCCATACAAACTGGCCGGGCGGCGGGACTCTTTTGTACGGAAATTACGAATTTTTTTTCGAGTTTCCAACATTGGTCCCAAAGAAAAAGTTGTTCATATTGATGTTCTGCCCCCGTAGCATGGCTCACTGTCTCCGTGGATAAAAAGACAAAATATCGCGTTTTGCGTCTTTTAACCCAGCGAGCATGGCACACGCGTTAAATAATGTCAAATTTCATTCATAAATACGTTACAAGTCGCGGGGTGCGCGTCTTGCGAGCTGTCAAGCTCGCGATAGACAAATCCAGGCAAAATCGAGGTTGGTACCTTGAAATCGCATAAATTTATCGGGGTTTAGCAAAGCCTAGATAAAATATGTTTCATACGCATTTCGAACATTAAAGTAATAAAACAATCAAAATATTTTGTTTTGCGTAGTTACAAGCTGTCAGACACCTATAATGAGTATAATATTTTAATGTACAGTACAAAAACGAATGATTTTTACGAAAATAAAAGCCCGATACTAGTACGCCATCTTGCGTGAGAAACGAAAACTCAAACGGAAAGAACCATTTTACCGACAGATTAATGACAGATGTGTACTGTCAGTGTAAAGTGGTTGTTTGCGTTTGATTGGTACACGATTTACATTCCGTTATTTCCATATTGAATAAAAATAAACCCAAATATATTTAGTTTTTAAGTAAATATCACTAGGTATTTTATAAATTATGTATAATACGTTCGTTTTCTTTAATCATACGAGGTTTTAATTTTTTATTTGTAGTTTCGTGTTTGAAATATGAATAATGTTTCTAGACTGCATGCGTGCTACGAATCGGGAATACGGTGGGCTTCGATAAATTTTAAGTAGGCTGCTTTTTTATCTATCTTTGGCGTGAGCTGTAGATAGTAGCCATGCTACGGGGGCTGGGTCATCCCTTTAAGGGTCCAAAACGATCAAAATTTCACCATGTATATTAAGCTACCAAATCTTAAAATTTTTATTGATTTTTTTTTGTTTCAAGAATATACTTATTTTTTAAAGCATTTGTTTTACAAAACTGACTGTTACTAGTACATTTTACATATTTAACGCTTATAGTTTATGGTTGCGTGTAACGAATAAAAAAAAAGCATTATAAAAATATTAATAAACTACAGAGAAAAAATGCTGAGACTCGACAAGTGTGGACACCGCGCGGCCTCACGCACCGACTGGTATTTATTAGGTAGGTACGCTGGTAACTGGTACGCATATTCGGCTTGTCGTTTGCAAAGCTAATCCTACCGCGCGAGTCTTCACTCTTCTTTGTTTTATTGGACAATTAAGTAAAATTTTAGGCACCTATTTTTTATTTTTGCCCCTTTCTGCCGTGTGTTTTTTCCCGCAAAAATTGTGAAGTATGGAACCTCTAGGACGTACGCGCTCTCCGGAAAATAATCCGCATGCGGAATGCGGATAAAAATCTGTGGTTTGTTTGTTGCGGTGCGTCGCCGCACATATTTTTTTTTGCATTCTATGGACTTGTAGAAAGCCCTATGCATGGCGGAAAAATATCCGTGCGGTCCTCGAAGTTGGTGCGACGCGATGCTGCGCGGTCATGTCGTCATCTTTTCTTCTACTGAAATAGCATTTATCCAATTCGTGTCTGCGTAATGAATTGCGAACAATGTCTATTAATTTGTCAAACGTTGGTTCATTCGATAAGAGCCAAAAATTTTTTTGGATACAAACGCATTCAAAGGATTTTTTTCATTATAACTAATGAAAAAAATCCTTTGAAAGTCCGCAATGCTATGAGCAGATGTACCCAATACTGTTTGCTTACTTTTTTTTGCGTGATAGTAAATATACCCAGAAGCAGATTTTGGTGTGGTACTACATTTTCGACGTGTGTCTTTGGGTAGGATGGTACTGGAAATGCAAAAACGCGCGGATATTTCACTGCTGTGCACGTATTGTACAATCAGCGAATTTTCCCTAAAGGTGATAAAAACGCACCGCGACTCACCGCTACTCTATGCGCGCTAGCTCTTACCAGTCACGTAATGTGTAAAAAAAAGTAATGCGATGTGTAAACTGACACTGTGCTTTGACATTTATGTTGTCGACTGATAGAAAAATTGTTGTGAACAAGCCATCAAGAAATAAACATCTCAAGTACGTGGAATTAATGTTACTGTTTATTTGATAAGTTTTTAATCTGTTATTTTAACGCAATGTGACCTTCATTTTTCATGTGCTCGAACAGTTATGTGTTAACGACGAGATTTCTCCCTTTGGGGCTTTTTAAGATCTCGCCTCTACCACAACACAACAAATCACGAACTTTCCACATCTTGAAAGCTAACATTAAACAACAAATTTGAAGCCAGGTATTTTGCGAGTAACAATTCTAAATACCGTAAAACGAGCATAATTTATGCTACATTTCGAGAGGTGGCCTATGAGATTTAAAAAAAAATCAACTTTGCACTTTCACATAAACTTAAATGAAAACTTTTTAATTTCTAACAAAATGGTAGCCATTTCAAATAACGACATTACTTTTGCGCCACCTTGTAAAAACGATTACTTCTTCTCCATCCGAAAGAACTATAACTACTTCATTAGTGTCTAGTGATTTATTACCGAAATATAACTTTAGATTTTTCTTATTTGATCTGATTTTAAAACAAAAGAATAAAATGACGGGTGGCGTTTGTTTAATATAATTTCGTTCATCTAAGCCCCTTAAAACCAAAAGTTGATGCCAGTTACCATTGCAATATTTAATTCAAGTTCAAAAATATTGTAAAAGCTCTTTTTAAATAACACATAGACCTAAGAATTTATTTATAAAATAATAAATTCACGAATAAACTCAGACAAAACGTACGCACAAGAGACCCGAATAAAGTTAAGTGTGTTCAAGTGAATTTTATGAGCGTACCTTTTCAGTGTAGTTGAAGTGAGTCGTTTGTCTGAATGAACTATTGTACTGGCGCATGCGACCGTATTTATGTTAGTATGTATCATATGTGCATATTTTTACCGTACCAGAAATACATTGACAATGTATGAAATTTAAATATTTTAGTGCTTATTGATGGTAATGAATTATTTCAATCAGTAAATGCAACAGTTTTATTTACCAAAATAGTGTTTGGTAGAGCTGTTACGAATATATCATTATCTATATCCGTCACTTGATACTATCAATGAAGGACATGATACGAATAGATTAGGTTATTATATGAAACGTGCATTTGGACGTTACCTAGTAGCTTATTATTTTATTATGTTATTTAACATCGAACTTAGGGCCATTCCTGGACCCACTCTTAACTGTGAAAGCTAAGTTATCATAACAGTAAGAGTGTGCATTTGTATTAATAGTAGTAACTTATTTGTTGTGTGATAAAGTAAAATAACCTATGTTTACCACATAGGTTATTTTACTTTATCACACAATAAATAAGTTACTAAATAAGTTACTGATAATACTTGTTACTTTGTAACATTTAAGTTATCCAATATCAGTTTGGTCTTAAGTATATTCGAGAATACTGTTATCGATATTAGACCCTTATATAACACCACAGTTCATATACTTCATATGTTCATATACTAAGCAGTATTGCTCTTCGCCGCACCAATACTACTATATTGACAATTTACCAGAACAGAAACTAAAATTGAATCTTCTTTGAAGCTTTAATTATATATTGCTTTTCTTTTTATGGTTCGAGTAGCTAAGGTGTCTGCGTTAATATTCTCAGAAAAGATACTGTACTTGTCTGAGAATATAAACGCAGGGACATTCAAAAGTAGAATAAATGGGTATCTCTTGGATAGGCATGTGACATCGTCTTCATCGTCACTTGCCATCGGGTGAGATGGGAGACAGATGCCTACTTCAATACTTAGTAAAAAAAAAGAGTTCAGAATTGTATATTATTTGTTTTTAAGGTCACGGGACTGTAGTTGAGGCTGACTGCTTGGCCGGTGTTTGCAGATATGACATCGCGTACGTGCGCCCGACCGACATCCCGAGCTGGTACTTGCTTTTCCCCCGTTCATCCATCTGAGTTGTATACCAAAATAAATTTCTATCTAGTTAAAAATACTTCCGATGGGCAGCAGCGTCGGTAGCACAAGAAGCCAAAGAAACTGCGCTCATCAACCTGCCTTTAAGCGTGGTGAGTACGGTATTATCCTCCCATGGAACAATGAATCCTTGGCCTTCAGTGGACTACTTACGGCTAAAATGATGATGATGTTGACTATATTTTGTCTTATTACTGTTATCAAAAATATTTTTATAGACTTTTTTGTTGTTTTTTTAAACGTTTATAAAACGAGCTCATGTAACTATGTATTTGGCGAGCTCCGTGGCGCAGTGGTTAACACGCCAGCCTGCGACACGAGCGTGCCAGGGTTCGATCCCCGGTCAGGTCAAGATGGAAAATTATCTTTTTCAGATTGACCTGGGTCTTGGATGTTTATCTATATATGTATCTGTTATAAAATGTAGTATCTTTGAGTTAGTATCCCATAACACAAGACTAACTTACTTTGAGGCTTGCTTTTACTTTTTTGTGAGGGCTTTTACTTTTTTGTACTTTTTTGTGAGGGCTTCATGTTTTATACTCGTACACTAAATTATAATATTACTTATTTCATTGATATTTGGTTCAATAACTTTCCTAACATGGTATTATTTACCATATCTCATACGTACTGGTATCACTGAGTTTACGGCAGCGACAATTTAACGGCAGCAGCAAAATGGATTGATGGCTCGTTCGTTCCAGACCGGTCCATCAAACTCGCTCACTGCTTCCGCTCAGAAATTCATTGTTGTATCGACTTCCGTTTAAAATATTTCCTAGAAAGGCAAACTTTGTGTCACCCACGCAGATTTTCTGATGAAGGTTAATTAAACTCTACTCATAAATGCCACTTTTGCACACACTCATACACAAGTATATATTACTATGTGAAATATGTGATAGCTCAAGGGTTAGGTCTCTTAGTTCGTGTAGACCTAAGCTCTGTCTACCCCGCAAAGGAAAAAATGTTGGTATTTTTGTATGAAATAAGTAAACCAAATAAGTAGGCACATTAAAATTAATTGACACTAAAAATTGGTAAGTTAAAGTTAAGTACTCTAAAATGTGTTCCCATTGTTTATTTGAAATAAATAACTAGAAATACAAACAATTTAAATATATGAAGTTCATAGTTCCAAGTTGAAAAGTATCAAATATGAAAATCAATGCTTGCAAGTGCTTGCTTTTCGTTCATAAACTTAATACTTTACTAATATAATATTTCAAAGGGTCTTTGAAATTAACCCCCAACAGCTTCAGAAGGCGACGGCCGCTACATTTTAACTTTAATGCAGTTTACGACTGACCGAGGGCTCAACGACGATGCGCTTTTCGTATCACCTGAATTACCTTTGATGTATTCAAGCCCGCTAACAACATTTCACCCCTTCAATTTAAACTTTACCTTTATAATAATATGGTTTATAATCAAATGCGCTGCGCTGGCTTCAGCCACGGCACAGTTCGACACAAGTTTAAAGTAATTTCTAGGTGGCCTGCATAAATACATACATTAATATACATTCCAAAATATACATTAATATATAACTACAGTATATATATTCTAGCTTTATTTTTATAGTTTCTAAAACGAAACTGGTATTTCATTTGCGGAAACAGTATAATTACTGTAAAAGCTTATAGTGAACTTTTATGATTACAGCTTCAAATAGTCCCATTTACGAAAATCAAACTCACGTCATGTACGATCTCACGTAGCGAGTCTAATTTTGATAAAGATTAGTGGTCAGCACGTTACTTAATATTTTTAAAATGTATTAATATTAGACAAGTGGGCCGTATGCCTGTTTCCCTAAGTAGTTGTATAAAAAATAGGTTAACCATTTTGAAATAAATTCAATTTCAAAGAACTGCTTGACATCCATTTTACGAAAATCGAAGTCTGTCCATATTACTGAAATTTATGTTTAAGCAACATTCAGCTCATATCATACTTCTTGATTTAGTTACTAATACGCGCGATGATCATCTCATAGCCTTAGGTAGCGCGTCTTCATAAACAGGTGTAAACGGATCGTTATGTGGCCAAATTACCATAATGTCTGTTGTCGAAATATTCGCTCGCCGGAACAGAATATGTAATGAGTGGGTCGACTCAGCGCAGATTCTGCGCGTTTATGTGACTTGATGTTCGTTAGAGGTGAGCCAGTAATTTTATGCAGCCGTAAATTTAATTTATACATGCTGGATTCGGGCGTGTAAAGCTTTGGTTGTTGAATGTAAGCGTGGCTGTAATGAAGATAAACTGAGCTTTGTATAGCTAAGCGCTCATAGAGATATGTATACGCATTATATTTAACTAGCTGTTTCCCGCGACTTCGTCCGCGGCAATTTCGGTTATTATGATTAATTCGTTTTTTTTAGTAGATGAATAATTTTTTCCCGTTTTCAAAACATTTTTTATTGATGCTTCGCTCCTATTAGTCGCAGCGTGGTGTTTTATAGCCTAAAGCCATCCTCAATAAATAGACTATCCAACACAAACAAAAATAATTTTCCAATTTGAATCAGTAGCTCCTGAGATTAGCGCGTTCAAACAAACTCTTTATAATATTAGTATAGATATAGATTTACTCCGTGGATCAAACACTGTCGTTTGTTGCAGATGTGACAAATTTGTAAACAATATACTAGTTTCCTAAAGAATATAAGTAGTGCGTCAGTTAGTTAATCAAATAATAACGGACACTTTTCTGTTGTCAATTAGACAAAACTCTAATGAGACGAAAAATTATAGGACGAAACGCTCAACTACTCATTTAAAGACTTAAAATTGCGGTTGACGGTTGAGTGGCGGCTCGTGACGTCACAGTGGACTAAAAAGTGTAGCAAACTCATCACAAGCCGCTACTCATAAACTTTGACGCGCTTTATTATTTATTGTTTAATTGACAAAAGAAAAAATATGTGTCCAATAATTTTTTATTCGGACTAATTTTAATGTTATTATTTAGACCCAGGACTAGCCTATTGTATAAATCCAAAATATAGAACTTTAAAATAAATTAAATAAATTGTTTTAGAAAAAAGCGGATAATAACATTTTTTTGACATTTATAACGTCAAAAAATATCCTACTCCAAAGATCACCTTGTTGCGCATTCTAGTCGAGCCAAGCCTAACTTATCTTTTAAAACACAAGAAAACATACTTATTATACTTACTTGATGTTCGTTAGTAACAAGCCAGTAATTTTATGCAGCCGTAAATTTAATTTATACATTGCTGAATTCGGGCGCGTAAAGGTTTGGTTGTAAAATATAAGCGTGGCCGTAATGAAGACAAACTGAGCTCTGAAATCTTACATGGCGTGATAGAATACTGGTTTATGTGATAGAATAGAGGAGTGAACATTTATTGCAATTTTTGAAGCGGATGTTGGGATTTGCTATCGGGTTAAAATCGCACACGAAGAATACCTTACCACCATCTAATATAAATATATACGGACAAATCACACAGATTAAGCTAGTCCTAAAGTAAGTTCGAGACTTGTGTTATGGGATACTAACTCAATAATACTATATTTTATAACAAATACATATATAGATACACATCCAAGACCCAAGCCAATCTGAAAAGATCATTTTCCAGACCTGGCTTCTTGACCTGGCGACCCTCGTGTCGCAGGCTGGCGTGTTAATCCAGTGGTTAACACGCCAGCCTGCGACACCAGGGTGCCCGGAGCTCGCCAAAAATATAAAACAACAAAAAGCCGTAAAAATACGTTTATTGTTTTAAAACGTGCTTCTCAACTGGCTCGTTAAAGCGTCTCATCAGGACAAAAGCTTACTCACGGTGACGCTTCACTATGGCGACTCGCTTACTTTACATTATGCGAGTCTATTAGTAAGTTAATGGTAGTACAGTACAGCGCGCGGCTGGCGATCATCCAGGTCCATTCAGCACCATTCATTCGCCTGAAAATTTATTTTCCCCTATAATCAATATCGTAAAACGATTTAATTAGCGACAGGGTTGTCAGCGAGAACACAATGCCAGCTGAATTGAAGCGAAATTAATTTCCGAGAATCCACTAGTATTATTTAGTTTGCCAATAGCGCAGTCATTGCCAAATTGGCTTATGCGTTTAGCCTTAACTTTACTGCTTCACTATCTGCGTGAAATTACCTCAACTATTACCGATTCTATGGAAATGCTAAATTTTATTCGCGATGCGATTAAATCTTCAACGATACTTATATTCTTGTGTCACTAGATTTGTGCATTTAACAAACCCAATAGGAAGCATGAAAAATGTAAAATATTTTAAACGAAAATCATTTTACCATTTGTACTTCCGCCGCTACTAGTAAAACCGATTTCGACAAAGTGGACTTACCACTTCAATATCAACCGTATCACAGTATAAATCGGTAACCACTACGGTACGTTCAGCGCTTTAGGAGAACATTTTAATGAACTGTCCTTACTAGTTTTTCTCTTTCTTAAAAAGTGTGTGAATAAATACCATTCGTCATCATCATCTCAGCCGCTAGTATTCCACTGCTGGACAGAGACATACCCCAAGGGTTTCATCCAGCGCATTTCTGCAAACTCCTATTCAAAGTAGAAAAAGGAGATAAGACCGCCACGTTTAGCGTTTTAGTGGGAGTAAAGGTGGAAATTAGAATAAAAGCCCTTCCAAATAAAGGAATAAAACGACATTTTAATCGAAAATTATGTTACATCCAAAACAAAAACGTTACAAAGCAAATACAAATCCACTTCTTATGTTAAGTCTGCTCCAATTGAAATTTGCACCGAATATACATGTACCAATATCCTTACAATCCTTGGCCTGTGTCCTGGCCTCGAGCCAGTCTGATTCTGCTTCTTCTACCGCGGCTAATGCTATCCAACTGAAGCTTAAATAAATTCCGCTAATAAAGGAGTAACCGTACGTTCAGTGCTTCAGGTTTATTTCAAAGAAACCTTTCGCTATCATCTAAGCATATTCTCATAGCCCTAAATGACCCACTTACTGCACAAAAAAGGATCTAGAGGAAGGAAATGACAGGGCAGTGGCCTTGGCCAAATATTGGGCAAAATTACTTAAAGTAAAAAGACATTACGACTCGAAAAGAAGAAGAAGTAGCATACTAAGCTACGGCAAGTAAAGTTATCAAGCAACTTTCTTTTTATGATATAGGACGGCTAAGGAGCAAGCGAGCGTCGCCTGATTTTATGTGATCACCGCCGCCCATGGACAACTGCAACACCAATGTGTGACTGGGGCGTCGCCATCATGTCAATGAGTTGGGGAGGACATGAGGAGGAAATGGAGGGAGGGAAAGGGGAAAGATTGGTCCCTTCGGCTCTTTTACTTAGTAAACAAAGCATTCATCAGGTCATCATTATTTCGTGTAGGTGTCACGGTCAATCGACCATGCACACCCTGGTGTCAGAGTTCTTTGGAAACCGCCTCTCGGCCTCTGACGTGGTTCCTAAAATTTCTACTCAATCGTCGATTTTCTGTGAGAGTGTGGTACTTCCCCGGACGAGCCGACCCATTCAAGATACTAGCAAAAATGAATTTTGCCAGTAGCGTGGCTCTGCCACGACTAAACTACTTAAACAAAGGATTATTCAGAAAATAATAATGGTATTAGTACAATAAATCACAAAAGCATATATTTTTTATTGATAGAACTATAAACCAGATTCCTTTGTTGGCTCTCCAAGTCCTACTTGCTTTTGAAGAAATTTTATAAGCCATTCGTTTTAAGTGTAATCGATGGCGATCTCTGAGATCAGTCACCTAAAAGGCAATTTAAAAAAATAGAAAACACTACACCGGCGAGGAAGACGAACAATATTTCAACAGCAAAATCTGTATTTGTATCGAGAGGCTCTGGCTTGGTTGCTAGCCTCAATTACGTGTCAAAAGAAGAAAAACGTCGCAGGATATATTTTCATTGTAAAATTTTACAGCAGAATCTGTACCAATAGTTCATGGACTAATAATCAGTAGCCTAAATCCCTAGCCTGGTTCCTGGCCTTGAGCCAGCCTGACTGCGCGCTTCTCCAAGCGCGGGTCGTTATCCAAGTTAAACAAACGAGCACCGAGCATATACTGGAGGATTATTTAAAAAATCAATTCGCTTTTTTCTATAAAACATTACTAACGTGAGCATGTTAAATATGTGCTTTAGAAAGCACATAATAAGTCATTACCAACTGCTACCGCTAGATAAGATTAGGTACTCTTTTTAAACTTTCGCGCTTTAAACACATAATTATGTTTATAAACGGGACTTAGCACGAACCTTTTTATTATTTGTTTCCGTTGACGTTTCAATGGAGTTACATCCATCGTGGTCGCAACGAGACTGAACGAATGGTCGCAACGAGAATGAAACCGAAACAAATAATAAAAAGGTTCGTGCTAAGTTCCGTTTATAAACATAATTATGATTAGGTACATTCTGACGTTTATAGCTCAAAGTAAAAATATACTACGTACAAATTAAAGGCAGCTTCTAGAATTTTACCACTTACAACACAAAAGAAGAAAACCATCGCAGTTTACATTGTCACCGTAAGTACCGTTTGTGCATTAAGAGGGCACGAATGCGAAACTTGTCAATGAACATTCGTCTAGATGTCTATATCTATAACGACTACATGCCTGTTATTTATTATATATAAAACTTCAACATATTTTCTTAAAACTGTCAAACCTGAAAACACGATTAATAACAAAAGCCTCGATACTTTTATTTTGCAAACATAGCCCCTTTATTTGATGTTTGTGGTCAGAACGGCGAAACCCTAAGGTCTTTAGAAATGATTTTTAGTTTCCTAGCTTAGCAATAACTAGTTCTAAAATCTGGCAAAGTTTTTTTACTCATTAACCTCGTACTTTTATTTTAAATAACAATTAAGTGATTTGGCGCTTACGCCCGTTAATTCTAGGACACCAAGCTTGTGCCTACCCACTATCTTCTTCTTATTTTTTACGCGTTACGGTCATTAGATCTATCCTGCTTTCGCGCGGGGCGCGGGGTGCGAAATGGCTTCAGCCGGGTCGCATTGGTGCGCTCTTAACATCAGTCAGGCCAGTTGTAGTGCGCGCCCTATACTTAAATTGGTCTTGACCAACCAAGACCAATTTAAGTGCAGGTAATGTCATACATAACATAGTACATCGTCTTTTTCCCTTGCGGGGTAGACAGATGCATTATGTCCACACCGTATCCGGCGACGGCGACTCCTATTCGCTTCTTCTAATTATTAATTAATTTAATTAATTTTGGTCTTTGTTCCGGTGAGCTCTGATGTGACTAGCAAAACCGAACCTAGTCTTAAAAATTCGTTCACAAGACGCACAGTATAACTGTCCTGTTGAGTTGGTAGTGTAAGTGTAGGAGATTTTTGGCTTGGTCTTCCGTATTTGGCGCTTTAGGTCAAGGTCTTTTAGACGCTTAGTTTCAAAACTTTCAACGTTCTTATGAATAGTTTGTCGCCATTCCGGTCTGAAACGAGCGCGAACCTCCCAGCTTTCAGTTGGTATGTTACAAGCCACGAGATTACGTTTAAGCACGTCTTTATACCGTAAGTATTGGCCGCCTTGTTGGGTGTCAGGTAATGTGATTCATATTAAAATGTAATAAAGCTCCTCTTGCAAACGACTACCTACGATTTGAGGTTTATATGATGTATTCAAAGAAATTTGACGTTATTATAAGGTAAGCGCCCAAATTTTCCATTCAGTCGATGTTAATAATTTTAGCATTGCCTTTTTAACTTTCCAATTTTATCCTTTTCGTGGAAATTAATTTCGAACAGTATTTGATTAGATAATTTCTATTTATAGCAATGTTCACCCGCCGTACAAAAATATCCTACTAAATATTGAGGGTTGTAAATTTTACCAAATCACAAATAAGCGACTGAAAGGATTTTGATAACTCATAGATGACTGGTGAAACTTGAACGACAGGCAGCCCTGCAATGACTTAACACACTCCTCTTTCTTTTTCTCATCTTAGCGTATTCTCCGTCAAGCCCGGGGTCCGTTTTTCAGTTACTCTCACTAATATCTATTTTCCTTCGCGGAATAGGCTAGTTTCCTGGGTCAAAGTAATAATATTAAAATTAGTCCACCAGTAAGTTAATCATTGTATTTTTTGTTTTGTCAATTAAACAAAAAAATTATGAAGATAAAGCGCGTCAAATTCATGAGTGGTGGCTTGTGACGTCAAAGTTTGCTAAAAAGTGTAGCAAACTGTGACGTCACACCAAACTTAACGGGCTATATCTTATTTTTTTGTTTAATTGACAAAAGCAAAAATACTTGTCCAATATTTTTTTTAGGATCTAAATGACGGTCTAATTATAGTTTTAGAAAACTATACTATTATTGTACGAATAAACAATTACTGGACATTATTGGAATCATGAGATCTACTATTATATTGCAAAAGTTGAAGGTTCATCAAAAGTCACAAAATTTTTAATGAAATATATTTAAACTTTTCGAGTATGCCCTTTGTATTCTGAATTTTCCCTTAATAATATTTCGAGAGGGTAAAGGCTATTAAAACTCATTGGTGTGGTTTGGGCGAATCCGAATCCCGATCTGAAACACATCCTTTGCAAATAAACAGTATTTATTTAGTTTAAGTTTATCGGGAACAGTTTAAGCCTCGCACCACGCAGCCCGTGGGCGCCATGCTTTAGCTACAAAGAAGAGAATAACAGATATACCCTTATGTAGATTTCAGAAAACCGGCTAAGTGCGTCGGGCCACGCGCATCGTAGACTTTCGTAGTTGCAGGTCATTTTATAAGTTGATCGAATATAACTCTTGTTGTTAAAGTTTTTCTTTTATATATGCTACATTCTACTGCCCTGATTTTTCTCATGTATTCATAAATAATCTCAATTTCTTTATTTTATTTTTTTTTTTGCTCTTTGTCTGCTTGATATATTATATACCATGCCAAATTGCAGCTTTCTAGTACTCTCTGAACTAAACCGCTGACAGACAGGCAAATGAAAGTCCCCTCGTGTCAGAGGCTGACGTTTTAGGATGACTCATCATCAAGACATACTAGGCGAAAAAATAATTTTGAATAATGCTCGATATGGTCTCCGTAAAGTCAAAAGAATATCGTGTCAGAAGTCAGAAGTGTGGCCGTTATCTATCGTCTACGACATCACTTTCTGCGAAGATCGATCTGAGGATAGTATTAACGAAACGTTGATAGGATTGCTTGATTTATACTCGTTTTATGAACTTTGGATATAATTAAGTTTCTATGATCATAATTACAAACTTTTTAGACCTAGCTAGCAGAGATGATAGCATCAACGTCTCCACATTACACCATACCCCTTTGGCTAAGTATGTGTAATGTTTAATATATTGACGTGTAGTTAGTATGTGGAGCTTCCCAGGCGACACTTCTATGGCTGTCTAGTTTGTGCTTCAGCCTTCAGCTAACTTCTACAGATATTGTTGATAATATAAGCCTCTCGAATCAACTGCTAATGCTCTCCGCCACCCGCGAAATAGATTGCTTTTCTCGATCGATAAGGAAAATGAAATCAACAAGTGAGAAAGCTCTTAATTACTTTCATCCAGCTAAGGTGCGCGTCTGAGATATGTATAGTTGGTGCAGACTCAGGATAGAACAGCAAGTTGGTTTGTTGGTTATTTAAATTAAAAAAAAAAGGAATTTTAAAATGGATATAACAGACCGCTGAATACATTTAACTATCGTGGATTAATTTGTGGCATAGATGCTATATGCCTTTTGGCGAGTTAAAGCAATACAGCTAGGTACAAGCCAATATTTTTAAACATATGTTGACGCACAAAATAAACAAACAAATATGAAATTAAACACCTAATGAAATACCTAATTGAATCTCACGTTACTGCTTTCTTAATTAATAACCTAAACTCAAATTACATAAAAAAGCTCCTAGACTCGTAATTACTGTTCTACCGAAATATACTCAAAAAACACTTCCTTCATTTAACACGTCCCCGTGATTAAGACCGCCTCCGAAAAAGGCGAAAAAATTGTGTCGAGGCATTGGTCAGTTTCCTGGAGAGCAAAAATACCTGCGTCACGGTAACTACCGCCATAAATCTCCGACTTCCGAGGAGATTTCTCGTCGGGACGCTCTTACAAACTTTTAGTACGTGTGCTCGAGACAGCCGTCCCACATTTTCGAGTGCTTCTAAGGATTTTTGCCAAATTATGGGTAAGTAGGTATTTGTCCTTTTGCGAAACTCCGCTAAATTAAGCGCGTGGCCGCGACACTAACTCGCCGGTGAAAGGTTTCGTGAAAAATTAAATGGCTTAGTGACTTTCATTTTTTAGCTTTTTGTCGTTCCGTTGATTTGATATTTCTTTGAAATTTCTTGGAAAGGTCGGAATTAAATTTCGTTAATTATTTCTTACTTTTCTTTATTTGACTACTTGGACGTGAATCGTGTTAAGTAAGCTGTTTATTTGGTGCTAAATTAGAGATTTTATAGACAAAAATAATAATATTAAAGCCAACAAGATATATTGTTAGGTAAAAAAGAACAAATGTTACGAAACGAGCGGAGCCTCCTGGCACAGCATATATTTGCTTAAAAGGAGGTTCCAGCAACCACAATGAAAAACTTATTGATTACACATAAGTAATTTTATTTATTTGTTTATTTATAATTATAGAAAAAAGGAAGTCCCATATAAAAATTTAAATGCCCATAAAAAAATCTTATTTTTGTAGGTACATAGAAAACGTTGTTTCTTCAGCATACTTACAACATATTAGGTACAACCCTGATAGACTAATGAAAATAACCAATTTCACAAGGTCCTCGATGAAAGCCGCTACAATCTGGCTAAACTGCCAAAATGTTTAGCCGCGTTCATCTCATATTTTGCCTTTTCGTACAAATTTCTATTACACACCCCAATATTATGCAAATACGAGGTAATAATCTTTAATTGCTCTGCCGACGCCGCTGCGGCAGAACACGGTTGTAAAAACAAAATCTCACCTTCCTTTTTCCCGCCTTTATTTAGACAACATTTATTCGAAATGGCTTTCATTTAAATACAGATTTCGTTATTCATGTAAATACTTGCGCTTTATTATAAATGACGCTGAAATAGCGCATTTATTCATAAAAAAATCATTTGTTAATTTCTTTGCAGGTATTTTCCATGTTATGAACCTGTAATGATAATCAATTTCAAATGGATCAAACAATGTCAACGACCTCATATCTCAGAATATATGTATAGAAATTGGCAAAAGCAAAACATGTTCGTATGTACACAAATACACAAAATCATGTATCATTCAGTTAGTGTCTGCTCGTAACGTAATACCAGACGATAGAGCGAAGCCTTACATTTAAAAACTATTGCCACAAAGTTTCGCTGCACTGCCGTTATGCTTGTCTTCCTAATAGAATACGAGGGAACTATAAACTATAGCGCGGCAGACCCCGCTTCAACTATTCGAATTAAGCTAAGCCAGCGAGATGCGGCGGGCTGGATAAAAGCAGTATACTTAACAAAATAAACAATAGCAATTGTGATTTGCATTGGATAAAACCTCGGTGGACAGGCGAAACTGGGGCGGCGACGGGACTGAGTGCATTTCGGCGTTAAGCGCTCCGACATAATGCAGGTATTCCCGTCCACGTGTATTTTTCATTCCGTCCGAATGTCGACTTTGAATGAGTTATTCGCTGTCTAAATGGAATAAATTTTGCGTATAAAAATGTACTGTTACCGCTTTCAGCGGTAGAGCCACAACCGTATTAATACCATTCATATTATAACGTTTCATTATAACCGAAACTAAAATAAACATATTTTGTGTACCTATGTGTGTGTACTAACAATGTATAAAGATGATTCCGTGCTTCGGAAGACAAGTTGAGCCTTTGGTCCCGGCTGCCATCTGGTAGTCGTTAAAGGAACCACGTCAGAGGCCGAGAGGCGGTTTCTTGTTCATTTCAATAATATAATGTAGTACCTATTGGGTAACAACTACCAAAGAGTAGGTATATCCCTCTCTTGTTTATTAAAAAGCTTTATGCTTGTTAAAAATACTTAAGTAGCCATCAAACACTTCATTCATTGAGAAAGCAATTAAGTTAAACGACGTAAATTAACGGACGAATTCGAACTTTGTTAATAACTACAGAGAAATAAGAAGTTGATTGCAAAAGTTTCGCTGCCACTTGTAGGTGTACCTCTGCGGAAGTTACTCGCATTTTGTAACGAGTAAGTAATCACCGACGATCGAATTCTCTGAATGTAATCAATTTGCTGCTGGTACTTAATTGGCACAACTTCGGGGAAGTAAATGGACGAACGGGACTGTTAAAAATAACAAAATTACCTGAAACTTCAATAATGGTTTGTTCTTTCTTCCATTCCACTCATTGTCCTACTTTTTAGAGTTCAGTACGACTGAGTAACAAAACGGAACCCTTATAGGATCACTCGTGTGTGTATCTATCACAGCCGATATGTTCCAATTCCAAACATTTGACCGATTAAGATAAAATGTGGCAACCTTAATGGATTTGTGTGACCCAAATACGTAGTGTTGCGTATTATATTTTGAGGTTGGGGTCTTGGGGTTCACGAAACAGAAAATTAAAAAAAAAAACAAAACTAAATGCACTCCGGGTATGCCGGCAGAAGTGAAAACTCGCCTTGGCGGCGGTCTCTGGTCACGTGTCCGTCTTACGAATTTTCGATCAGGTTACGAGTCCTGTCGCGAGTTTACCTTTTTAAAAACAATTTTGCTGACTGTACCATGTGACATATCAAATGAAACGGATTAATGCGAGGATCTCGAATGTATTTTTTATATAATTTTAGAAATTGTTATTTTAAAATTATTCAACAAAATAGACGAAAAATTACCATTTAAGAAAAAATACCTTCATAAGATAGTTGTAAGTTTTGAAATGACCTTATCACCGAAACCACCAATCTAAAAATTATGAAAAAAATCATACTACAGGCTTCTGCTTATAAATCACATCAAAAAACTATATAAAACGTATGTTCTAATTATGGAAGGTACATACAATGTGGAGCAAGCGGTTTTGTCAGGCCGTATTTCATTGTACAATTACGTTAGTTGTAGAGTAAGAAATATGTCAATAAAAATTATTTTATTTATTATTATACAATTATTAGGGTCTAGATTAGATAATTACATTTTTAGTACGGAACCCTCCCGACGCGAGTTCTACTCGCAATTGATATTTTGTGCAAATACTCGTAAACAACTAAAACAAGTTAGTACCAATGACCGTTACTACCATACTAACGTCGTATCTTGCAACAAAGTATCAACATCTAAAATTTAGCCTTCAAATGAGGGATTCCACATAGTAACTATGTTTTGATGCAGACGCATAAAAGTTTGGAGTGGCAGCTGCGGGGTAATGGTGCTGAAATAATTCTCATGTTGAATAGCTGCACGCGATCGAAGTTCAGCGCGGGTTTAAATGTTCCGTAAAGAAATATACCTACACGGATAGCTTTCGTACGTGGTATATACAAACGTGGTGTACGTTTTAGAGCAAAGCCAGTGAATAGGAGTATTGGATTTTCAGTGTTTGAACACATTTTGTTCATTCTTGGACAGTTTTAGGTGAAATCTGATTTTGTCTTAGACTGTAAATTGCTTTTTATTTACTTCTATAGTTTCCAATCTTTCAGTGTACAATGCTTTTCTCATCTAGTATTAGCATGTGATGAGTAGAGAAGAAAGTCATATCACAAGGAAGGCATTGCATTTAAAAGTGAATGAAACTCAGAATAAAGGACATGACCTAATAATGGATGGATGGATTGTGATCCTGAACAAGAAGAGACTAAGGCTATGGTAAATAAATAAATATAAATAAATATATACGGACAAATCACACAGATTGAGCTAGCCCCAAAGTAAGTTCGAGACTTGTGTTACGGGATACTAACTCAACGATACTATATTTTATAACAAATACATAACACATCCAAGACCCAGGCCAATCAGAAAAAGATCATTTTCCATCTTGACCTGGCCGGGGATCGAACCCGGGCACTCTCGTGTCGCAGGCTGGCGTGTTGACCGCTGCGCCACAGAGCTAGCCACATGGTAGGCGACATAACAAATTGGAGAGAACTGACATTGTGACGACCCTACATGAAAAAGTGAGATATTGTAAGGAAAGAAGAATGCTTTTCTTATTTCCTTGTAATATCTAGATAGGTTTTTTTATGATATAGAACGGCAAACGAGCAAGTGAGTCCCCTGATGGTAAGCTATCAGCGCTGCCCATGGACAACTGCAACACCAATGTGTAACAGGAGCGTTGCCGGCCTTTGAAGGAGTTGGGGGAAGGATATGGGGGAGGAAATGGGGAAAGCATAGCCCTCCGGCTCTCTCTCTCACCAAACGAAGCATAGAAACAATAAAGCTTCTATTCAAACGTCAATTTTCTGCAAAAGTGTGGTACTTCCCAGGACGAGCCGACCTATTCATTAAATTACTTTTGTCAGTAGCTGTGGGTAACGGTGCTGAAATCATTCTTATGCTGAATAGCTGCACGCCATCGTAGTTTAGTGCGGGTTAAATAGTTCCCTAAAGATAAAAATATAACATACACAGTATTTGTACCTACGTGCCAATATAGTGTATAGTTACTTGACTACACTTACTGGCTAGTAATTCAAAACATAAATATAGCGCATTTGTATGATTTCCCCAACACCTGAATCTCGCAATCGCAAGAAAAGGGGCGCGGCATCATCATCAGTTCCCAGCTTCTCTGTCAATTTGCATGAATCTGCATATTAACGAAATCTGCGTTCTCTACTTAAAGATAATTTGGGAATCTCGGAAAACAAACACGGAATATAAATCTTCTCCGGTAATTTAAACAGTTCCTCATTTTAATAAATATTTATATCGACTTTTTGAAACACAGAACACTGAGTTCTATTGAAAGTGTTCCTTCCATGCAATCTTTTTACACGATTACCCTAAAAAAAGGAGTGTTCTCTTTTCTTTATTCCGCCATAACCTTTAAATGCCTAAACATAAGGATGTGTAAGTTGTCATTAGAATCCTTGTCTTATCGCAATCGCAAGTGACATGGGCAATTTTTTTGCATTTCAGTCGTGTTTTTGTTTGTCTTTGGATAGATAAATAAATTATTTATTTATTTTCTGTAACACGCATTATACATAATGATTTATGGTATCTACATATTTACACATTTTAATACCAACAACTAAACATGCATTACTGTGGCACAGTGCACAAGCTAATCGCTACCCACTAGGAGTAACAGCAGATTTTTACCTGGCGCCCTTGAAAATGTGCTAACGAGATTCCAGCATAGACTAATATCACTTCATATAATAATAAAATTTTAGATTTAGAGCAACAAACTACATATTTTCATTTTCGAGATCAGATCGAATTACCTACTAGAACATAATTATAAAAAAATTATCAGTACTGGTCAGAAAATACAATAATTCCATTGAAGACAAATTATTAGATTAAATGTACAACTAACTAAATTTATATATACATTAAATTAAAATATTGATCTAGATTAAAACAGAATTATAATCAATATAACACACTCATATAATGATATAAGAACAAAAATTATAGTAAAATTATAACATTTAAATGCAACAGGAAAATTTATTTTTAATTAAGTATATCAGTCAATTCAAAAATTTGTACGTGGCTTTATAAGCTATAATAACAAATTAATTGGAACCTGGAACTGGAAAAACATTTTGCCTTAATAATCACCTAGACCATAATTTTACTTTGATACTTGGTGTAATAATAAGCATTCCAAAGTTTTGAATTGTAACCGCTTTTAATATTTGCTTTCACTTAGAGGTCGAGAAGTTCGTAACATAGTATATTAGACTTCGTTAAGTTCCCGCCCTGCAGTAACAGCATCGGCGGGGCTGCATTCAATTATTACTTTCAAGGTAATTCAATTACGGGGAATGTATTACATATTCATCAGCTTGTTAATTAGGTGCTGCCCCTCGCTGCAAACGGTTGCCCATGAATAATATACCGGGCTACCTGAATTATCTTTGAAGAAGAGTAACGTATCACGATTATGGTGTTTATATTATGCTTAATGTCTTAAATATGTCGCTTGAGCTCAATATAATTTTATCATGTAAAATAAACCGTAAAATAACATAGTAATTGACGTCATGTTATATATATAAAGCTTTACATAATTTAAGAGTAGATAAGCATTAATTTCAAAACGTATTCTCATAATTGTATTATGTTCTTAATCAGGATCATCTTTAGGCATACATTTCATACCCATATATTTTGCAGAAAGTTCGTGGTCAGAATCAGTTGGATTTTGGTCACAAGTAAAGTAACGAACCTAACCTATACCCTCTGTGGCCAAGTAATTTTTTAATATGGCGTGGGCGTCGACCCCAGCCAACCCCCATTTGGAACATCCTTCCCCCCTTAGTGTTTGTTTTCTTGTCTTCCTTCTGATTGGCCTACATATTTTAAACAATATGTTTGAGTCCTATAAAATTAAGAAAAAAAATGTAATTTATTTCTTAATTTGTTATTTTCTTAAATAATTTACAGAAGATTATGCCAAGTGTGTTATACCAAATACATTGTCAGATAGAGGGGTCCTTGTTATAGTGACCAATTCTTGTTTAAAAAATGAGATGATGAAAAAACACTTATTGTTAAAATTTTCTTTTTTTAACATGAAGTTCAAGAGTTCATTAACTTCCATATAACATACAAGCCGTTTAAACGAAAACGAATGAAATTCTAGCTCAAAAGATCCCACACTGGATAGAATACAGAAAGTTTATATCCTCCTTATCGCGGTTACCGAGTTCCTACTAAAATGATCATGGATGTTGAGGCACCGCATTCTGGTGGAGCCTTGCCAAAAATACCCAAACGACGTGTACTGCTTCCTTGGGACTGCGACAAGCTTCCAATACAAAAATACAAGCATTTACACGTGAATATGTTGCGCCACCAAGTCGACATGCTACGTTCATGTATTTTTGGAATAAACTTTGTCGACAATCTATACTAATATTATAAAGCTGAAGAGTTTGTTTGTTTGAACGCGCTAATCTCAGGAACTACTGGTTCAAATCGGAAAATTATTTTTGTGTTGGATAGTCCATTTATTGAGTAAGGCTATAAAACATCACGCTGCGACCAATAGGAGCGAAGCATCAATACAAAATGTTTTGAAAACGGGGAAAAATTATTCATCTGTACTAATTAATCATAATAACAGAAATTGCCGCGGACGGAGTCGCGGGCGACAGCTAGTAGATGTATAAATATTTTAAGTTCGTTTTAGACTGATATATTAAAATATGTAGATACGCTATGTTATACTGCCTTTTGAATAAGTTTATTTGTTATTTTAATTTATTGAAATATGCACAAAGGTAATTATTTATATCCGTGCAAAATCAATGGAAAACCCTCAGTATAGGGAAAACTTTAATATTTGCCTATTAAAAACATGTAATAAACATTTTTTTTGTTATTGTATGTACATCTGTAAATTAACTTGCTTACTGATTTCCTGAGTGCACTGTCTCTGACCTCCTATCTCTGACATGTTTCCTTGCCTTATCTCTTCAGGTCCCAAACAATTCTTGCATCGCTTTCTAGGTCTTCCTCAGTTTTTTTCAAATCAAATATCATTTATTCATCATAAGATACTTTACATATCATTTGGTGACCTTTAACATTTATTTTACAACAAAATATTAATGACGTTAATTCACTTAAACTTTGTTTAGAGCCGCTTCCAAAGCGAAGTGCAGACTTGCAAGAGGCCTCGCGATTGGTAGGTACCCCCAAGTACTATCTATCTACCCCTCTCCCTAGACACTTAGACAGGTCGCCACTGACGAGCTAATATCAACCAAAATCAGGGGCCCTGCAAACGCTACTTATCCTAGATAGGGATAAGACGCTAGGCTTCGCGCTATGAAGCTCATAGCAACCCCATCCCCTCGCAGCTCCTGCGTAAACAATGGATCTATCTAGCAACAGTAAAGGCATCGTATCATAGATAGGGATAAGATTCTGGAATTTGCGCTTTGGAACTTGTAGCACTCCCTTATGCAGTGCAAACCGTGGAGTTTCAACTTCCAGAGTAACTCCATGACTGAACATACTTTGTTCGAAACGGCAGGATTTTTTTATTTATATTCGATTACAATCAATAACAATTTTAACATATTAAAGTTAATTCTTGATTGCAATCCAATGAAATGTGTACTTATGCAGCTTTTTTAAACATATTTATGTTACAGAAACAATGGTTTTATAAAATTACTTGATTAAGTATGGTTGTAAAATAGAAAAAAATGTATGATATAGTAGTGGGTTTATCTTTTCCTAATATGCTTAATCTATTGAATAAAAGTTTTTTTAATGCAAGTGATTTGAGCAAAAGATATCTACGTCATTGTCCCCCAGACAGACATCGTTATGTGATCAACACATTCTGTACATAAAACAAAAAGAACATGTAAGCAAAATCTACAGTTAAAGAATTTAAATGTAACAGAGAGGCGCTTGTAATAATGTAATGAAATGTGACGCTTGAAGCTGAAGACACGCAAATAAAACGGCTCCGACGGGCGTTAAACGGATGAAATTCTTTGAGGCGTGATGTGAGTAATTAAACGCTGACTCGTTAGTGCATCGCTGGTTCTCGGACACGTTCCCGAATGTTATCTATTCAGGGTTACGGTCCTAGAGAGCTGGAAACTATCACGACTGAAATTTTAAAGGGATAATTGCTAATATGTAGAAGCCATGCAATATCTTTTGTGTTTTATTTTGCATTCAGAATGCTATTTGATATACTCTTATTAAATAAAGATATATTAATATATATTTGGCGAGCTCCGTGGCGCAGTGCACGCAGCCTGCGACACTAGGGCCCCGGGTTCGATCCCAGGTCAAGATGGAAAATGATCTTTTTCAGATTGGCCTGGGTCTTGGATGTTTATCTATATATGTATTTGTTACAAAATATAGTATCGTTGAGTTATTATCCTATAACACAAGTCTCTAACTCTCACAAGGCTAGCTCAATCTGTGTGATTTGTCCGTATATATTTATTTATTTATTATACAAAATATGGTGAAAAAATTCCATGCGGGCGGGGTTTGAACCAGGTCCATATACATCATGTAGGAATCATGCGGTAGCTCAGTTTGCAGATCGTAGGTCGTACATAGACCTAGGTCGCCGGTTCAAACCCATGGATTTTTTTCACCACATTTATAAGAGGATAAATTTCTTTGACGCATAGTTTGCTAGTGCACCGCATCTTCTGGGCCTCGTTGCCAAATGTTATCCAATAGTGTGAGTCCTATCTCATTCACGGACACTGGACCAGACAAACTAGATATAACAATAGAAGTCTACGTCTACAGGCGGGATGTCCCGGAAAGTGTTTAATTCAATGGATCTGTTTAAAAATATGAATAAAGACAATCCTGTTCTAGGAGTGCGAGGTGCATAGCACGTCATGCTAGCCCTAATTATATTATCCCCGCGCTCTTGTCTCCACCCAGATGCCAGCCATTTTGGAACCAATTGGTTTGGATGATGGCCAGAGACCGGGTGGGATGATACTGGTGCCTTGGCGATTGGGAAGGCTACTGGTGTGGGACGTGACATGCGTCAAAACTCTCGCGTATCTTATCTCCAGTGCACAAGTTGTAGGGCTGGCATGATAGCAGCTGCCGCCGAGTCCCAAAAGGCGCAAATATTAATGCCTCGGCTTGTCAAATGACCAGAGGGCTGGTAACTATCTTACCCAAAGAATAAGCATTGCCATTCATCGTGGCAATGCTGCCAGTGTTCTGGGCACATGACTGCGTAACATTTTTTTTAATTGTAGGTAGGTTTTTATTTATAAGTAGTTTTATCTTAGGATTAATTGCTTTTTTTTGTTGACCTAGTTTTAGTTAACTGTAAAAAACTAAAGGATCGATATCAAATATAAAGTACCTTTATCAGTTACTAAACCAATAAACATATATTGATAGACATTATGAAAGAAGTGTTTCAAGAGGTAACATATGCCCTCTCAAAATGATTGCAAGATGGTTAAGTGAAAAAAGCCGTCTCCTTACGCGCGATACCACATAACCTTGTTTAGTGATACTTCAAGACCATCTCTCAATTTTTTTTGCTAGGGCCACCATTATTTCGACCCACCTGGATGGAACTCAATTAGCAACAATTATTCCAACGACGACACGGCGCAACCCAAAAGTTACTCGACTATTTCGTAATTAATTTTGTTTCCGACCCGACCCCAACTTACCGCGGTTTGACTTTGCAACGTTTTGCCTGCCTTCAATATTCATTTTGCACTTCTATTTAAAGAAAATTTCACTCAAAATTATCCCAACTATTGTGCAAGAATTATATCGAATGAAGCCGTAAAGGAAACTTTGGAATGGTTTTCACGCCCGCTACTGCGTAGTGGTCCATAACGACCATATAAGGCCGATTGCTTTCTTAAACTTATCCCATTTGTACCCCCCGCGTGAAGGAATTGGAACTTCTTTATTGTGCCAAACTTGCGAATGAGAGCGGTTATTTCCATTTCTATCGAGTTAGTAAGGCCAAGCTATAAATTATTTCGCTGTAGCAACACCAAAGCGCTATAGACAAATTGTGAAACTTACTAATGATAAATGGGACCACAATCATTACTTTCTGGTGCTCCGGGCCGTCCTTAACTGAAACCGATCAAGCGAACATATGTAACTGCGAAAGATAGAGATACATACATATCTGAACTTATACAAACATACACATACGAAGCACTCCTCGGAGAAATACTGCTTTTAATTTTGAGCATTAGGAACCTAATGGAGCATGCATTACTGTAGATTCGTATTTAAATAATGAGCTCGTAATTATACGGGTTCCATTTAAGTTATAGAAGGTTTCACCCCGGCACTTGGCCCTTGCATATTGCTTGAAACAACGCGTGAATTGTCCACCTGGCGTAAAGTTCAGTATTAACATAGTAAGGAACCCATTTCCATTATCATCCCCAATTTCGTGCTCGGGAGGCACTTAAGCACTTAATGGATCTCGGCTCCCCGTAATTTACCGGGACGTTGGATTGAATAAAATCGTAAATCTTAACACCAACCGAGCAAAGGTGTTATTACAAGGAATGATTCGCGATTATTCTCCTGCGAAGACCAGATCATCTCCAGATGTAAATTAGGCGCGAGCTGTCGCAACAATCGTGAGTGCTAATGGGACGTAACAATACGGACTTGTTTCGCTCTCTCCACGAAGATAAATATTATTACGGGGATTCATGCTTCAATATAAGCTTTCATCCAATTATTTTAAGATGTCGAGCTTTTCATAAGCTCATCAAGAATATCGATACAAAAAACTGGCTATCTTAGGTTTCGTGTCTTTAATTCAGCAGGCAGGATATAAAGAAACAATCTAGTTTATATTTAAAAAAACAAGCCATCTAGCACCGACATGTGAACCTGCAACTGTGGTATTCTTTAGACTTTAGCAAGAATTAAATATGTAAGTAAGAAGCTAACCAGCGATACAAAGATGTTACCGTAAGCCGACGGCATACTGTTAAATTTAGACCAGACGGCATGCATTAAAAATTGTATTATAATATCTATGCCGAAAGCACCGTTTCCATTTTAAAACCAAATATACCACAAGCATGACCTTAATTGACTGAATGACTGCACATCACCCAAACCTTAAGTGCTTAGCACTTAATCCAGAATCCAGAGTTGGATTCTAGAAAGATGCTAGACATCTCATTTCAATATGTATTTCATTAATTCAGCCCCTAATGAAAAATTCTTCATAAACAAATGGAAACCTGAACCTGGAAACTTTGGATTTTTAAATATAACAATTCCCCAAAGAAATATAAATGTTGCCGTGAGCCAACAGTGCACTAGTTTAATTTAGACCAGACGCCGAGCAGACGGGCAGCATGCAGGCATCCACGAATAAAATGGATCGATACTCAGCCTCCCTGAGACCGGACTTGATTTCTTATTTAATAATCATATAAGCTCCCAATGCACCTTTCTTTTGAATGTAATAAATAAGACGTAATTTATACTAGATAAACTTAGTCCAGACGCCGAGTTATTTCAGCTTGCAAGCGTCTAAGAATAAAATGGATAGACATTTACGCAGGTGGTGGAACATGAACTCTGATAATATTACCTTCCCAAAGTGCCTAGTTAATAAATTATATTATCTACTAGCTGTTGCCCGCGGCTCCGCCCGCGTTAGTGTCGATCCCTCGGGAACAGTAGAATTTCCCGGAATCAAACATACCCTATGTCCTTCCTCGGGCCTCACACCTCCATACCAAATTTCATCCAAATCAGTTCAATGGTTGAAGCGTAAAAAAACGACAGACAGAGTTACTTTCGCATTTATAATATTAGTAGTAGTATGGATATTATTTATACTTGTAAGTCCAGGAATGAGAAAATTTCCATAAAACCTTTACCCTCCCATTTTACCCCTTTAGGGGCGAATTTTGTCCATTTCACCCACATATATCTTTTTTAATTGTAATCGAGAACATACCTATTTATTTTCATACTTCAAAGTCCATAAATGAGAAAATTTCCAATTTCCAAACAAACTTTACCCCCTTCTGGGGGATTTTTTTCCAGTTGACCTACACAGATTTTTTCAATTGTAATCGTGAATTTATTTACCTATTTTCATACTTCTAAGTCTAGAAATAAGTAAATTCCTATACAATCTCTACCCCGCTATTTTACCCCTTCAGGGGAAAATATCGTCCATTTTACCTACACAGATATTTTTAATAGTAACCTAGAATTCATACGTCTAAGTCCAGAAATGAGAAAATTTCGATACAAAGTTTATACCACCCCCCCCCCCCCCATTTTACCCCTTAAGGGGGGAATTTTGCAAATTTCATCAACCCACACACATCTTTTTTAATTTTAATCGAGAACTTATATACCTACTTTCATACTTCTAAGTCCAAAAATGAGAAAATTCCATATAAATTTTACCCCTTCAGAAGTTAAATTTTGTATAAATCCTTCCTTAGCGCCCACTCACATCATTAAAAGAACCCCTGTACCAAATTTCAAGTTTCTAGGCGCAGCAGTTTCGGTTGGTTTGCCGTTTGCCCGCGGCTACGCCGGCCGCCGCCGTTAGTGTCCATCCCTCAGGAACAGTTTGGACCCTTAAAGGGGTGACTCAGGTCATCAATATGAACAACTTTTTCTATGGGACCAATGCTAGGAACTCAAAAAAAAATTCGTCATTTCCATAAAAAAGAGTCCCGCCGCCCGGCCAGTTTGTATGGGAATGTCGAATTTTTTTTTGAGTTCCCAGCATTGTTCCCGTAGGAAAAGTTGTTCATTTTGATGGTCTGAGTCACCCCTTTAAGGGTCCAAAACGATAGGAAATTCACCGGGTATATTTGCAGGCAAACTAATGCTTTGAGTTCATTCAAATGACGATAACTTTTTTTTTAATGAACCGATTTTGATGAAACAAACTTTAGATGTTTTGCTGAGTTAAAACAAAGCAATTGGTGAAAGTTTGAAGTAAATCGGTTCAGTATTTTCGGAGATAATCGTGATCATACATACAGACAGACAGACAGACAGACAGACAGACAGACAGACAGACAGACAGACAGACAGACAGACAAGAAATTCAAATAATTTTTTTTTGCTTTCTGTTATTCTTTTTAAGTGTCCCTCTATCCATTTCAGTCAAAAATTCTAAATGTACAGACAAAATATTTTTACTGTTTTATTATATGTATAGATGATGAAAGCATTTTTCCATTCGATAACTAAAGACACTACAAATATGACGGAACCAATTGTCTGAATTACTGCACTTTAACTAAACGTTGAGTGTAAACAGAATCTTAATGTCTAGTTTATCTGCTCAGTTTACATTTTCCTTAACGAAATCCAAGTAATCCTAGAACGCAATACCATTTGAACTATTTATTTTAAAAAATTGTGATATTTTGACGAAGCCTATTGCGGATAACCGTATGTATATTTTACTTTTATGGTGCATGAATAAAAAATATTTTAGGCCTTCTTTGGACTGCTACAGGAATTAAATATACAAGCTAACAATGCCCCAAAGGGCATAAAAGTGTCGCTATGAGCCGGCGATAGACTAGTTAAATTTAGAACAGACGCCGAGCAGACGGGTGGCGTGCAGGCATCCACGAATAAAATGGATCGATACTAAAGCGATACTCAGCCTCAGGACGTAGCACATAAGCTAATAAACTAGTTAAATTTAGACCAGACGCTGAGTGACTACAGGTTGCAAGCATCCACAAATTTTATGGATCGATACTCAGCCTCCCAAAAGAGACATAAGCGTTGATCTAGTTAAAACCCAAACTCCAGCTCCAAATTCATTGGTTGCATTTAAAAAATAAAATCCTTACTTCCTTATCCTTATCCTCACAAATATTATAAATGCGAAAGTGAGTTTGTTTGTTTGTTACGTTTTCACGCCGTAACTACTGAAGCGATCGTAATGAAATTTTGCATACAAGTTCTCTGGAGTGCGTAGAAGGACATAGGCTATAGCTTTTTATCCCGGTAAAAAATACTATTCCCGAGGGATCGACATTGACGCGGGCGGAGCCGCGAGTGAAAGCTAATATGCCATACACCACAAACTATTTTAACTTTTACCAGTCGCAGGGGTCGATACGAGAGTCGCAGTTTGCAGAATCCATGATTAAATTAATTGATATTTAACCACCCAGAGGACACATGAGTTTTGCCCAAATCTATACTAATACTAGCTTTCGCCCGCGGCTCCGCCCGCGTCAATGCCGATCCCTCGGGAATAGTACTTCTTCCCGGGATAAAAGGTAGCCTATGTCCTTCTCCGTACTCCAGGGAACTTGTATGCAAAATTTCATGATGAGCGGTTCAGTAGTTACGGCGTGAAAGCGTAACAAACAAACAAACAAACAAACAAACAGACAAACAAACTCACTTTCGCATTTATAATATTAGTAAGGATAAGAATAATATTAGTAAGGCAGTAAGGATTATAAAGCTTAAGAGTTTGTTTGTTTGTTTGTTTGAAAGCGCTAATCTCAGGAAGTACTAATTCAAATTGGATTTTTTTTTTTGTGTTGGATATTCCATTCATTGAGGAAGGCTTTAGACTATAAAATATCACGCTGCGACCAATAGGAGCGAAGCATCAATAAAAAATGTTTTGAAAACGGGAAAAAATTATTCATCTATACTAATCTATACTAATTAATCATAAAAACAGAAATTGCCGCGGACGAAGTCGCGAGCAATATCTAGTTATTATTAAAGTGAAAACTTCTTTAGCGGCGTGCACTTTTTGGGATGGGTAAAAATTTTTAACTCGCGCCAGGACATGTAACCTGATCGAAAATTCGTAAGACGGACACTTGTCCTGAGACCGCCGGCGCGGCGTAGGAGAGGAAGTAATATCCCCCTTTCTTTCTACGGCACGGTTAAAATATATGCCTTCTCCTGCTGTAACGTTAATGTTCCAGTTTTCACTTCTGCTGGCACTCCAGAAGGGCAACCCGTTGTTTTTTTACGTTGTACAAAATATTTGCGTTCATCTGTTCAGCAGCAACGATGCCACACACAGACAGACTGACTACCACACACACACCCGCAGACTAAACACCCCTCTTTTTTGGTAACTGGTTAGAAATGGGACAATTGTGTTCGTTAATATAACAGATTTAATTGTGTTCGTTAATTTGCCGTGTGGTATCCGGCAGAGTAGAATAGGACCACTCCAAGTCTTCCCATGGATGTCGTAGAAGGCGACTTAGGAAATACAAGCTAAACAAAGCTTATAAACATCTAAGACACCTCTCCAACTCGTCTGGCCAGCGTGGAGAGTGTAGGCCAAGTCCTCTGGCTGCTCTGGCCAAGTATGGCCCTAGTAGTACAGAGAGGGTCGTGCTCCTGCAGTGGAGACTAAAAAAGGACCTGATGATGAACCGATACTCAGCCTCCCGGAGGAGCTGACAAGACCTCTGTCTGATCAAATTATCAGTCTGATACGAAGACCATAATCTCCGACACGGCGATTTCGCTTCCCTCAAAGCACTAGTTGGCGATTCCAACTGAATAAACGTGAGTGAAACCATGTTTTTAATGGATTTAGATACATAGTATCATACATACTTTCATGTTCATGACCTAAACTCTTCAATTTGAGTAATACAATAGTTAGATGACCTTAAACTGATTTTTCCGAAAGTTTGTGACCCGAGTCGAACATGGCGTATTTTTTTATAATCTTTGAATGCAGATTTTATTTTCGCGAAAATTAGTGTCATAGTTTTGCTTGTCACTTTTCTCTATCTCCTTTAAATAAAAATATCTCTCCGCCTCCTTAAGACACTCTATATAATATGTACTCTACATACACATAATTATTAGTGAATAAGTCCAATGCTAAACATAGATCTCCCCCAAGGGTTTCCGGGTTGTAAACGACCTGCATCCAGGCCTGCATCCCACTTTCTGCGACTTGGTCAGGTCGTCTATTAACCTTTTTTTTTTTTTTTAACGAAGGAAACATCCGTTTTACGGATACCCGACAGCTTGCAGGGGAAGCTGTCGGGTTATGTGGGACTCCATGCCAGAGTGCGTACCCACTAAAAAAAAAAAAACCTTCGGTGTTCCATCTCGACCGCTTTTGCCGGGGACACGGGAAAGGAAATACAACCGCGAACCCCGGCGCGGCTGGCCGCCAACGCAGCCCCTCCTCGGGGACGTCTGATCGTCCCCCCGACTCACCAAGTCGGCGCGTCCGGAACACACGGACGCGCCTTACTTCCTTGGGCCAATTGAGAGGCGGCAGACTCCCACGCAGTCCACCGCCTGTGGCCCCATGGGAGCCAGATAAATTGGCTCCCAGCGGCGGAGAAGATGATAGGCTCCGCCGCTTGCCTCTCGTCGCAAACACGGTGCGGCACCGCTCGGCCGCGGAAGAAAGGGAGATCGGCAACGCAGCACCGAAACTCCCTCTCCTCCGCGACCGATCTCCGACCACAGCCACGGCGGTGTGGCCCCGCCTGAAGCGCCGGGAGAGCAATAAAATATTTCCCTCCCGGCGGCTCCACCTCGGGTGGGGGGAGAACTTCCCACTCCCCCGCCGCCCCAAGGTCGTCTATTAACCTGGTCGATGGTGTCCAACTCTGCGTTCACGCGAAATTTCGCTCTACCAAACTACGCGTGGACGCAACGTTATCATTTGCAATCGCAGTATGAATTAAGTATTTCTGACGTAACACCCTCTGTGTATAGTTACTGTATAACTTTGTGGAAACGTCAAATGTCATACCATCATGCTTCACGTATGGTTCCTATATGTCGTACATGAATCAGAGCTAATAATCCGGAGGTATTTCCATTTAATACAAGACATACCTAATTGGAATTGTTGCGGCTACATTAATTACAATACGTATTGCGGGGCGTTGTCAGGACCTTGTTGAAAATCGAATATATATAACTACACTATAATCGTTATAATATTGAACTTATTCATATAAATTTAGCACTTTAGCAAGATGTTAAAACAAATGTAAAAATCGAAGCTGATTTCTAGAAGTTATACACATTTTATTCAATATACTCTATTCGGCCATAAAAATGGTGTGAAAGTTCGAACCATCGTTTGTCAATCTTCGCATCTACGTTACTTAGTTACCTTTCGCACCACAGTTCTGATCACTTTTACACTCTTTATCTATCCATGGTTTTAAACTACCATCATTATGTTTTATATACTACTAGCGACTCGGACCCCGGCTTCGCACGGAGCAATGTACATAAAAGCCTTCCTCTTGAATCCCTCTATCTATTAAAAAACCGCATCAAAATTCGTTGTGTAGTTTTAAAGATCTAAGCATACATAGTGGCACTTTGTTTTATACTATGTAGTAATGTATTTTTTATCATAAATTGAGCTAAGAAATGGATAAAAGAAAATGTAATCAGATTCTTGCTACCCTGATACCTGTAGAAGCGGGATGATGTAGTAAACGTAATGGGAATCGACCGTTGTTCCGGGCGATTCTATAATAAAATAACGACGGTATTTCTCACCAGTAAAGCCATCGTATCCTCGAAAACGAGTCTGGCTCATCGTTAGATGAAATTGCGATTGAGAAGTGATCGACGCACGAGCTCCGACGAGTTCACATAATCGGGCATCGGAGCCCTCGATCGGCGCCTTTAGTCATGTAATTTGTGTTTGCGAACCACGAAGCCGGGACCCCAAATCACTTTATCTAATAAGACAATTTTCTCTTTTGTCTGAGAAACAAAGGACTAAATATCGCTAACAAGGGAAACTACTCGTTTGGAATAACGACATCGGACCCGCCTTCGGCCGCCTTTTTCGATTTTACTGAACAATAGCTCATTTTTGTTTTGTGTAAGTTTTTGTACTACCTAAATTTAGTGTCAGTTTCTCAATATCAACGCATCGCTGTAGTTTGACGACTGTCATCAAGCGATAACAATCTGGTTAAATATCTCAAGGTGCTTAACGGAGCACGCATTTCATACTCGTAGTTACACTTTACAGTGGTAGATGATCGATGTATGTTATGAATATATCGATATATATACACCTGAACAAGTCCATCCAAATGACATTAAACCCAGAACTAGACCTTACCAATGTTCACTTCCACCGTGTGTGTTTAATAAACTACATACATAGTACTACGTCTTTTTCCCTTGCGGGTTAGACAGAGCTTAGGTGTACAAGACCAACATGCTAAACGTTTAGCATATTGGTGGGCATTAGGTCATCAAAATAAGCAACCCATTAGGGTTGCTAGCCGCATCGCCTATTTACATGATTCCTCGTAATTTTGTCTGTTCCCTCGATCGGCTTTTACGATCTGCGCGGGACAGACGCAGCTGGTACATTTTACGTGTTTACTTTTCTCCCAGACCAGCATGGAAGAAAGAAACTAGTTTTTTTTAAATACAAACAGTACTTAGAAAAACTACGTGTTAACTTTATCGATGTCTCTGTAATCGAAAATCTACAGTAAAATATGATAACTTACAATTATTGGATATTACTAATTAGACTGTAAATTTGTTTGAGGCGTGCTCCAATTTTAGTTAATCTATAATTAAGATAATTTACAACCGGAAACCATTGAACTTAATTACTTTGGGGAGAGGCGAATGTTAAGAAAATGGAACGTGATTTTTTATTTCTAGCGGACATTTTTAATGAATAATCGGATTTTTATTTTAATTGGAAGGCTTAGAATTTTTGCCGGAGATTTCGTAGAATTAAAATAAATTATTTTACGAAAACGTATTAAGTAACTTCTTTTTATTTTATTTTTGTAGGGTTAGTATATTTTGTGCTTCAAAAAGACATGTCGATGCAAATATTCGTGTACGTGAACACTCGCAGGTTTTTGAAAATGTCTCTACAAAAGCTTGTTTATAACATTATAGCAGAGTTTACATTTATTTTTCATGCGTCTATCACACACACATCCAATGATGTGTGAATGGTAGACACATTGAGAAAAAACAAGCTTTTGTATATATACATACACGGAAGATTTGTATGTGTGAATATTTGTATGTATATGGACATGTCTTTTTTTGAAACCCCACCAACATCATTCTAAAAGTATTGTTCATACTGACAGACCGAGTTGCTCCTTTAAATATCTGCAGTACATTTACATCCTGTATCAATAAACAATTTATTTCAATAATTGCAATATTCACATCTGTATAGATTCCTCATTTTTATAGGTGACACTCAAAACGAGGAATCAAGATATCTTAAAACCTTCTCTTTAAAACAAATGTATAACGGTAAAGGAACGCATATAAAATTCGGTCTCCTAAACGTTAGAACTAAGAAGGTACCGAAATGATGCATTGAATTTTTTTTTCTTACCGTCCATATACAAATGACTTAATATTGATATTTTTACCGCAAACATCCTTATAAAATAATTGGTGGGCTCTCGTGCTCGAAATACTTTAAGTGGGACATGGGTCGGAGCATAGTCAGTAAGTAATTACTTATCATTAAGATTACTACGTCGGCGACGTATTACATGGGTCCGCGGCACAAGCCTGAAACTACAAGTCACTGGGGATCCACGGCTCAAGTGTAGTTATGGGATTTACATAGAAACACGGTGAACAATGTTTTATTGCTGCGCTGTATTAGAGTTTGTATTTCCCCGAGGCCTTCTGAAATGTATTCCGAATTGTTAGTTCGCCAAAATTCACCTTGCCCTTTATCTATGGCGAGTCGAACGAAACGATTCTAAATTTACATTTTTATACGCAACGCAAAGCGTAAACAATAAACTGAATCATAAACAATTTATGTTTTCTGCCAAAAGTAATATGTATGTAAAATTTTTCTACCAATTAAATTGAGTTCTAAAGTTGCGAACGAGGCATAATTGAATTGTTTCTCTCAGAAAATGTAATTAATTGTAGTCTACACACTAAGTTGTACGATAACTATTAAGGGCCCGTACTACCTCACACTGTTTTGCATGATTGACTGTTATATCAATAATAATTAAATACTCAAGTTGAAATAAAAATGCAGCAAAGTTCAGGACTAACTCTGGTAACTATATGACTCAAAAACACGATTGCGCTAAATTTTCTCGATAGAAAAAAATTGCAAAGTTGCCTCCAAATCACGTCTAATTTACTCGGTATATAGCATTATTCGCCAAATACATTAAAATTAACCTTGAAACTTTTGATTATTATTGCATTACAGATAAGGCAGCCATCATATGTTTTTCTTTTTCGAATAACCCTTGAATATTCCTAAAAAACGAAAATATTTAAAGTAGCCAACGCGTTTAGACCATCCGCGTTTGTATCGCCACGCCGCCTGGCATATGGCGGGCTCTTAATTAAAAGTGAGAACTTCGAGGAACAAAATGCAATTTAACTTGATTTAACCCATCAAGCGCGAGAAACGCAGACACAATGGATTTTCTATTGTTATGCGGACCGATCGGCCCGCTTGGACAACAAATAGATTTTATAAATTTGAGAGGTCAAATTTATAAAATCTATTTATTATCGGTTATATACTGGCTTGGACGAATAAGTGGTTTATTCGTCCAAGTATACTGGTATTTAGTATGTTGTTTCTATTATATTATTATATAGTATGTTCTTTTTGCATTTAATTAATAATTAAACTATATTTTATTAATAAATGCGGTCCATCACAGGACGGCTGGCAAATGTGAAACATCTTGGCAAGTTAGCTCAGTGGTTAACACGCCAGCCTGCGACACGAGGATTCCCAGGTTCAATGGGGCCAAGTCAAGATGGAAAACGATCTTTTTCATATTGACCTGGGTCTTAGATGTCTATCTATTTAAGTATCTATTATAAAATATAGTATCGGTTAGTATCCTACGACACAAGTTCACAACTTACTGTGGGGTTAATTAACTCAATTTGTATGGTATTTCCCTATATATTTATTTATTTTATCGAAATTATTTTGTACATACATGCATACTATCACAATAGAGTGGCGACGCATGTCGTGGCGCCACGTTGCCACACCAACAGCCCGTCTAACCTGCCGCTTTAGATGTTTTGCATCAAAAACAAAATTGAGTTTTTGTAAACGAAGTCGCAGACAAAAGCGTCTAATTGAACAAATATTGTTCCTTTTGTCATATTATTTGCGAATGCTCGAAACACAGCTGTCTCGGTAATCCAAATACTTGCAGTGCGAGTGCGAGCTAGTCACACGATAATTTAAGTCCGTTATTAGACTTACAAGATTAACAAAAAAACTATTTTTAGAATTATTTCAGACTCTCAAACGACATCTGTAACAAAAGAACACAAAAGAGCATTAAACAAATTATGTGCAAGATAAATTTATGATTATAATCTAACATTGATATAAAAGAATTAGGATATTTAGGAGGTTTTAGGCGTCATGCAATCGATGACTCACCTTATGACGTGCCCTAATTGTCCTTCCACCTGCACAATCGAAGATCTAAATAAGTCAAACGACGAAGGAGTCGCTGTGGCCTACTGGTCAAAAACTGTATAAGAGAAAGCTTAAATTACCATATTGACTCGAAAAGAAGAAGGAGCACTTCTACTTTTATGTGTACTAATTTGTCTTGTATGATTTTGATATAAATGGTGCAATAAAGTGTTTATTTATTTATTCATTCACTTTTCACTTTACATTAAATTAGAAATTAAAGAGTTTAACGTTATGATCAGGGCTGGCAATCCTCAACTGCTTAGCCGGTGATTGCAGGTATGGCATCGGGTACGCGCGCCCGGCCTCCCGAGCCGAGCGCGCGTACTTCCCTCATTCATCCGCGTTAATAGTATCCCAATACGTTCGTTCCTTTGCCAAATCTAAGAAATCCTGTCCTTCTCCAGCTTAAAGATACTTCCGATGGGCAGCAGTATCAGAAGCACAAGAAGCCAAAGAAGCTACGTTTGCCAACCCGCCTGCGAAGCGCAGTAAGTATAACAATAATCCATAGTCCGAAAAATCCTTGCGAGAAGCTTATGTCCAGCAGTTGGACTTCTTATGGCAGAAATTATGAACTCCGTACGTAATACGAGTATGTGTAGAATCCTGATTGAAAGCTCGTAGCCTTAAACAAAAAGATACCTCTAAAAGGAATTTCATAAACCCGATATTCGAGAACCCCAGCGATGATCCCAGCGCGCAAGTCTAATATTCAGAAAACTGTATTTTTCGTCCGTGATGAGAATCCTCTTTCCTTGAGTTCAAAGACATAAATCGCATTGTGTCTCAAAATATAAACGCAGTGAAAGCGGGCGCATTATATTAAAAATTTAATAATACGCAAATAAGTCAGGTCACGAGATAAGAAATTTGAATAATCCCAGCCTCTTCATACCTATTCATATTGTACATAGATTCACACCTACTTCAGCATCTAGATTACATCAAAAATATTGAAAAAATGTAAGAAGACATCTTTTATATCTTTAGCTTGTGTCGTAACTTCAAATACAAGTGCTTAGCGAATGAAGTAACTGAAACGCTCCGAACACAATCGAAACGCAGTTTTCTCCGTTTAAAAATATGGAATTAAATTTACAAACTATACCACTGTTTCAAAAACAACTCAACAATTGATAGGATAGAATAGAATAAAATAAATTAATTTTATTTGCGTTTGAGAAGGGTATACAAAGATGTTATCAATAGTTCCAGTCGCACACCTAATCAGCCATAACAATAGCATGCAAATATGTATGTCAAATTCTTGTCGATATCGACATTCATACAAGACCATTAAAGTATTTGTGATATAAATAAACGTCCTCTGCAACGTTCTCGTGCAAGGTAACTACATATACTGATAATACCAAAGTAGGTAGAAACAATCAAATTTGTGCGAGCTCATGAATATTAACATGATAACCAGAGCTTGCCAGGCACGGAGTACATACAGAGAGGAGTTGCCCTAAGGAATATTTTCTATGAAACCATGCGTGGCACTTACAGGGGGTGAGGGGAGTACTATCTGTCTCACTCTACTTGCTCTGTCTCACTCCCTCCTTTATATCCATCTAGCGGCGAATAGCCCAACTACTTAATAAGTTCGATGTTGATCTTTCTTTTTAGTGTATCTATCCGTCACTAGATGTCCCTAACACCTACTGACATCTAGTGTCAGATAGCTGAGTAATTAGGGTTGCCAACCAGACTGTTAAAAACAGTATAATACTGTTTTTGCTAGTTAATGCTTTTTACTGTTCTATTATAAGAGAGTTTGCAAAACACTGTTTTCACGACTGCTGGTAAAACTATGGTTAGAAACATATAAATTTAAAATTTTCCAATAACATAATATTGTTGTATATAGTATAGTTCTGTACCTGTTCAAAGCAATCGTTTATTTGGAGACTACATCTTCACAGCCACAAAAACAAAGAATCAATATGTTTTATGTAAATTATTTCCTATCTGTTTTTTGTCATAGATAATTAATCAAATTCCATAATAAAACCATAGTGTCAGTGACCATATCATGTAAAAGAGTAGTCAAAATCCAGGCAGCATACGAGTTGACGCACGGGCCACCCAAAACTTTGCCATACTAGAGGTGACTTGAGCTAGTAGTAGTACTAGCCTGCCTTCGACGCCGCCACAAGTTTGTATATTTTTTTGACCCACATGCTCGACCCACATGTCAAAAAATATACAAACTGGTGGATTGATCTTTTGTTGATCGTTGATCTTATCAAGAAATTACATCGATCGCATGACATTTTTCCATCATTAATAATAAAGGACATAGGGAGATATTGGTTCCAATAGTAAAAATCAAATACTATTATGCTTCGATCATATATTTCTTGAAGTATTATGATTTAATAATCATATCATGGAGTGTAAACAAGCTTAAGAATAGCCATTAATTTTTTTCTTACCATGAAAAATCTACATTAACAGACATAATCTCAATCAATTGAAAAAGTATCACGTAACGCCAAAGTGCAATATTCGATTTGTATGAATGTCAAAAAATGATACAACATGTACAAAAGTTTTATTTACAACTAACTTAACTAACAAGCGGGATCAGAAAAGGAATGGGATGTACAGATCAGCCGGCCTATTTGCTAACTCGGTGTACAACGTTTTGATAGACACTTCAAAATGCATTGCGGCTTTCGTATGATATTGTTAATTTTTATATAAGATGTATTTGATGTGACCATCAAAATGTATTTTGAAGTGACCATCAAAACGTTGTACACTAAGTTAGCAAATAGACTGGCAGGTCTTATCCATGTCTTTTTCATTTTGGAGAAATTTTTGGCCAAAGGTCAAAAACTGTACTGCGAATTCGTAGATTTGGAAAAAACCTATGAAAGAATTGTGGTCGATGCTGTCTGCATATGGGGTGAGCACTCACTGAAAGTAGGTTTCTTTGATGAAAAATGCTCTCGGGGTGCTCAGAAACATTCCCTCATCTTCCATGTAACTTTTTATAAAATTTCAAAATCCAATCGTAGTTTTATCAGCGGTTGAGAAAACAGTATTTTGTATACTGTCTTTTAATAAAACAGTAAAAAGTAATAACTAGCGAAAACTAGGTGGTTGGCAACCCTAGATATTTTGCCATGTATGGCTATTATTCGTGAACGTGAAGATGACGGGACCCCGCCCGGTTTTGTGAATATGATGTAACTATGATGTAGTACCATTACGTACGTAGTAATATTAGTGCTATTTTATACTTACATACGTGCTATAATAAAATTGTACACTCAAATGATTTCAAGATATTCAACAAAGAAAGTGGTCCCGCTATTATAATATCAAAATGGCGGGACCATAATTCAGTTCTTAAAAAACACTTCAATTGTAAAAATAAAAAATATTTTCAACGATTTTTCTGGGGAAATTCTACAGATAAAAAATTGGTTTTTAAAATGCAAATACGGTGTATCCGCTCTATGTTTAGTCTACAAAGCACTGATAGCTGTCAATCTTATTTTAAACAATATAAAATACTAACACTGCCATCACTGTATATATTTGAGATAGCTGTATTTGTTCAAAATAATCCCCATTTATTCAAACGTATATCGGATGTGTGTGCAAGAAACAGAAGAAATGGCGATAGACTTTGTCTACATCAATCAAAAACAGCTCTGTTCCGAAAATTTATAATAAAATCCCTAAGGAATATAAAACATTAAATATAAATTTATTTAAGAAAAAACTGAAATCATTCCTAAACCAGAAGTGTTACTATGATATTAGTGCGTTTTTTAATGATTAAATTTAGTGTTTTTTTTTTTTATCTCTTGTTATATATTTTTTGTGCTTATTGTACATATATTGACTTATTTTGTAATTTAATATTATTTATTGTTTATTTTATGTGGTACTAACAAGAGCTCATCTGATTCAATATTTGTACACCCTAACGGTAAGCATGTTGATTCCTACTTTTATATTATTTAACACATTGTAACACATGTTTGACAAATAAATAAATAAACGAATAAGCTCCTGAGGAAAAAGTGAATTTCAAAGCCAAGTAGCATTATACTGCTCTTACAATTTGCTTAGGCGTTTGTTTGACAGTTTTATTATGGAGGTTATTCTACACTGAATTTGTTTTAATTTACCTTTGCCTAAAAATTAAGTGCAAAACCAAAATGTTAAAACATACATACATATTATCACGTCTATTTCCCTTACGGGGTAGAGAGAGCCTAACCTCCATAATAAAACTGTCTCCATAATAAAATTTTATTATGTAAGTATAAAATAGCACTAATATGGTACTACATCCTAATCACATCATATTCGCAAAACCGGGCGGAGTCCCGTCATCTTGACGTTCACTATTATTCAACGTTGACGACAGGTGACGCATTGCTGAAAAGAGAATTATGAAACAACATAAACATAATCTTTTTGTCAAGGTAAAAGTCTTTAGGTATAAATTTAGAACAAATTTCAGTAGTTATGGTTATTATTTATTACGATAATTAGCTTTAATATATTTTTATAGTTCATACGTCCCATTACGCAAAGTGGTGCCATCTAACGATGAGTAGCACGGAACGTCGCCAAAAGATTTTTCTAGAATAATTTAAGTAAATTACAAATAAATATACTTACAAATGAAATGTGATTCCTTTCATAGCATCTGAACGTTTATCTGAGTAGTTTTTACATGATATAATGCAACACTTCATGATTTTCTTCGTAAAAAACAAGATAAGTCCGAAAATCTCACTGTGTGCACAGAACTAACCACGTACGAACATTGACAGCTACAACAGCAGACTAATAGGCCACGCCTACTCTCGATGTTAACGTGATGACGTCAGGACCTAGTTGGAATCACAGTGCACAGTAGCTAACGCCGTCTCCACTCTGTATGTACTCCGTGTTGCCAGGACATTGCACAATCCCCTTGTCACTAGGCGGGATATTTGTGGAATTCATGTACCTATGCGCAACAACTGTTTTATTCTTATGAGTATTTTACTATGTTTGAATTTACCTAAACACATAAATTATTTAAATATTTACGGGCAAATTAGAGATTGAACTAGCCCCAAAGTAAGTTCAAGACCTGTGTTATGGAATACTAACTCAACGATACTATATTTTGTAACAAATACATATCTAGATAAACATCCAAGCCCCAGGCCATCTTGAACTGACCGGGGATCGAACCCAGTAAGTTTCGGTGCGGCAACCTGGCATAATGATCATTGTCCTAATCATTCAATATGTAGAACATGACAAAAAAACTTAACCTTGACACTGAAAAAGTAAATTTTAGTTATCCTTCCACACACCCAGTTACTAATGTATTAGTTAAACATAATGTGTTATCTAAGCTGCCAGAGAAAACGCATTTTTGTACTGAATTAATTTGTTGCTTCTTCTTAGTAGTAATAATCGAGACACGATGTCCCACCTGAAATTACTGTGAAAATGGCTATTCACCCTCCGTCAGCCTCTGGCGGGAAAATGAGAAATGATGGCAACTGGACACGTTATTATGAGCACTCCATTAAACTTGTCGCAACTTTTGTATCACGGATGTGTAGCGAGCCCTGCCTCGCCAAAATATTCAATTGGCGTATCCTAGGGTTGGCCGCGAGCCAGCCGCCCCTGCATATTGATGTGCCAACTTTTACCGCCGACGCAGCTCATCGAGGCAAACTTGAACTGCCGACCTGCCAAACCTAGCCTATGTGCTACTCGCACGACATTAATGAGGTGTCTTAAATTTAACAATGATGTACTTAAATAGGACATTTCTTTAAACAATAGATTTTTCCTAGATCAGATTATGCCAGCATTTATCACAAACCTAAATTTTGCAGTGCGCCAGGACGGCTTCCAGCCTTCGAGGATGTGTTTGAGAAATTTTAGAAATTTGTTATTGTCTCTACATTGTTTAAGATGTTCACCTTAGGAAAACTTTATTATTACATGTAATTATTGCCATTGAATTCTTTTAATTTAAAAAAAAAATATTGCAGATTACATCTTTTGATCTACTCTGCCACATATTTGTTCGCTGATTTATGCGTATAAACAAATCATATTTATTGTTTCATACAAACATTCTATTCAAACCTCCAGACAAACATTTCATTCGCATAGTTATTCCGAAAACATCTCGTCTCGTTAGTTCACAAAAACCCTATTCTTACATCGAGATTTCCGCAACGTTTCATCCCTTAAATAAATTGGGTTCTTTCACCTTCCGGATACAATAGTGAGCAATACACAGAGTAATGAGATGCCTATTGACGCAAGACTACGTTTTATTATTATGGCGCCATATAAAGTAAACTATCCGCTTCCATAAATCGAGGAAAGATCGAGCTGATTTGATGGATGGGCCTTGAACAATCTTCAGCGAACTTCGACGCACACAAAGGACTGAGCAAATTTGGAGAAATAATAATGTTGGAACAGCATCAGCACAATGACGCCGCCGCAATATCGGTCACCAGAATTTATCGGGTTATCTATTCAATTGGTTTGAATTTGTTCCTAGCTCTTGATGGTTTCAGACTAGGGTTGCCAACAGTACTACAGCCATAACACAAGTCTCAAACTTACTTTGGGGCTAGCTCAATCTGTGTGAATTGTCCGTATATATTTATATTTACTCTAAATTAGAGTATTGTACTCTATTTCAGATAGGTGTACTTTATAATCCATAACAATAATAGAGTACGCTAAAATACTCTTTTTACTTTTTCCAAGATTTTTGTAGTCAAAATTGGTGAAAATCTTAATGATGACACGCTGCAAAAATATTGATTTTAATCATTTAACCAAATATTTTAAAATGTGCATTGGCTATATTCAAGCTATATTAGTACGAGTATAGGCTAGTATTTTTGATACAACATTGTTTGAGATAGAGTAATGTATCCAAACATTTTTTTTATCATTATGTACCAAACATTATGATTAAGAAATTAAATGTTGGAGTCATATTTCTATTTAAAATAATGAAAAATTGTTATCAAACGCAAAATATGTTAAAATAATACCTAATTTAAAAAAAATGGTATTCTTTTCAATTATTTTGTTCTCTTTATTTACCCTCTCAGAAATCAGAATACTCTACTTCTCCTACACATAGTTGGGAATCCTAATTCAGACGTCCACAGCAAAGTTTATTAGTTTGTTTATAAAGCTAAAGCTATGCATTCAATTAATCATATCGGCATTAAATGCAAATGTGAGTTTATTCATTTGTTTTGATTTCACGCTTACTACTGAACCGATCATCATGAAATTTAGCATACACGTTCTCTGGAGTATTGAGAAAAAATAAGGGTGCCTCGGAAAAAAAAATTGTACCCGAAGATGCGACATTACCGTGACTAGAACCGCGGGCGAAAGCTAGTAATCTGATAATTACCAAAAATGTATAATCCCAGCAATGCGTGTTGCATAGAGATATTTCTTTATAAATACGTACAATTACTACGTACCTAATTGTAAATGCATTGTCATATAATACATACAGCACTTAACGAATAAGTACAAGTATATCATAAAAATAAACATCGCATTTAATAAACAAACTCCCATTCTCCGCTTAATTTGTTGCCTGGTATGATAAAAAAAAACGTTCACAAGAAATTTAATTTATATGGAGAATAGAAACGACAGACAGATCATCATCATCATCATCAGGTCTTTTTTAGTCTCCACTACAGGAGCACGACCCTCTCTGTACTACTAAAGCCATACTTAACCAGAGCAGCCAGAGGACTTGGCCTACACTCTCCACGCTGGCCAGACGGGTTGGAGAGGTCTCACAGATGTTTAAAAGCTTTGTTTAGCTTGTATTTCCTAAGTCGCCTTCTACGACATCCACGTGAAGACTTGGAGTGGTCCTATTCTACTCTGCCGGATACCACACGGCTTACACGACAGACAGATAAACAAATGTAAATGATAGAAATAGGCCTTTGCCCAGCATTTTGACTTTCAAGACTTGTAATAAAAGTAACAACATCACGGACCCGTCAGTTGAGTCAGAGCTGTCGCCCCCGACGTTGTCGGTGGGGGTGGAAACTCAAAGGGGGCTCACTAGACTCTCGGCTCTGAGCTGGCTCAGAGGAAGTTGCCAGAGAGGAGTCTTGAGAACTGTTGCTTCAGGGAATTAAACACCTCAAGTAACATCGAAGAAAGCTCAGCACACCTCTCGATACCCCTGGGTCGCCAGCAACAGTGTTGCCCCTTTTGTCTAGGGCCTAGTCCCAGTAATGGGCAGCAAGCCACCACTTGCCAATTATAGTTAGTTATCATGTTAAGAGTAATAGCAGGTGTCCAACCCTTTGCAATAATCCAGCAGAAGACTAAGCACATTTCGATCTCATTACCCCCATATTTCTCTTTAAAATGCAACAGTTCCTCCTCTGATCTAGACGTAAGTTCATATCATACATTGGAATTTCCAGGAACGGGCTCTGGCCAGACTCCTACATTACTTCAACTACTCCAAAGGGTATGGGGATATAGATCTAACATTTAGAGGCTACTTGTTGTTATATCTATATCTGCTAACCGAAAAGAGATACAAATATTAATATAAATAATAATAATATAAATATAAATATATACGGACAAATCACACAGATTGAGCTAGCCCCAAAGTAAGTTCGAGACTTGTGTTATGGGATACTAACTCAACGATACTATATTTTATAACAAATACATATAAAGATACACATCCAAGACCCAGGCCAATCTGAAAAAGATCATTTTCCATCTTGACCTGGCCGGGGATCGAACCCGGTCACTCCGTGTCGCAGGCAGGCGTGTTGACCGCTGCGCCACGGAGTTAGTCAAATATTAATAATCCTTACTAATATTATAAATGCGAAAGTGAGTTTGTTTGTTTGTTTGTTTATTTGTTTGTTTGTTTGTTTGTTTGTTTGTTTGTTTGTTTGTTTGTTACGCTTTCACGCCGTAACTACTAAACCGATCATCATGAAATTTTGCATACAAGTTCTCTGGAGTGCGGAGAAGGACATAGGCTAATACCTTTTATCCCGGAAAAAAGTACTATTCCCGAGGGATCGACATTGACGCGGGCAGAGCCGCGGGCGAAAGCTAGTAATATAAATAAACGATGAATGAAATCGCTTTGTTTTTATCGAGGAGATGAAAATCCTGCCAAGAACAAAGAAACGTTCAACTTTTAAAAGCTCTGCTGACGCCAGCTAGCTATTATAATATCAAAAGAATCAACTTAAAATACCGGCCAGTTACATTTTTTGTTATTTTTCGATTAAACCATCGACTAAAATCTGTGTAGATAGAAAACAATTAATACTTGACTGGAAACCAAAAAGCGGCCAAGTGGGAGTCCGTTATCTATAAAAACGGCAAAAAAATGTCTTTTGTGTGGGAGCCCCCTTTAATATTAATTTTATTTTTATTTAATTATTTATTTTTAAAGTGAATATATAACTAAATATTCTGTGAATATTTCAAGCGTCTACCTTTTGCCGATATCAATATCGAGCAACCAAGCAAAAAAATCACGTTTATTGTATGGGAGCCCCGTTAAATATTTATTTATTAAATTTTTTAGTATTTGTTGTTATAACGGCAACAGAAATACATCATCTATAAAATTTTCAACTGTCTAACTATCACGGTTAATGAGATACAGCCTAGTGACAGCCGGACAGACAGACAGACAACGGAGCGATATTAATAGGGTCCCGTTTTTACCCTTTAGGTACGGAACCCTACAAACTTAAAGTTATGAAATATTATTGCCTTTTTACGTTAGTAAATCGAAAGCTTCTGGTAGATATTAAATATACTAACTCGGAGGTACAATTAATTAAAATAACAGAACCAAATCTGTAAATTGGAGCAAAACAATTATTCTTTGCGGTTATTACTTTTCGCTAACAGGAATATTCTGGGAAATTACCTACGGTTCACCGGCCCGCCTCAAACTTTGTTATATTTCTCGTTACCAAAAGAGCGAAAAGTGGAAACTTTTGCCTGCTCAACTCGTTTGCGAAACCCGCGCTATCACGCCCCTGAGGCCTACCCCTTTTCTTATAGGCAACCTATATGTGAGTGCCAGTACTAACTTGAAATACTCATTCTTGCGGGAACTCTCTCATCTTTTTTATGAGCATTTCTTTTGCAAGAAATAATTTATAAGTGTGATTATATGTCTTAGAGTAATAAATACAAATAATTGGTATTTCGTTTACATATAGAGTCACTTTTACTGTAACATCCATCATACACTAAATTTGTTTTTTTTTTTTTTCAAATCATTAAAGCACTAGGACTACTTGACATAAAAATAAACTGGGGTATCATTACTCGGAGTGATATCCATTTTTTTTCGCTCTAGCGTAATAATGTTTAAGCACAACATATAAAGTATAAATTTGCATACGCATAATGATATTAAAACATATTTTTATTGACATAATAAAAATGCATAATAAATAATTAAACGTTACTTTATCAGTTGCTAAAGTGACGTTTATAGTCTAAAACCTAAAATCACTTCTGAGCCCTTCCTCCATGCCCATGTCTCGACTTTGTAGAGACTTTAGTGTAGAGATTTTATTTCATGTAAATTGTAATTTTTTCAAGGTTTTGGTGAACGCATGATCGCGTCTGGTAGGTGTATGGATAGGTAAAATACGAGTACTATTAAGGTAATAGACATTATGCCTAATAACATTATACGAATTAAAGTTATGCTAAAAGAAATAAATCTAAAAGATACAAGTAATTATGTCAACATTAACTGTAGGCCAAAAACAAAAATCATGCCAAAAACTTATAGCATAGTAGGTATATGAAAAAATCAATATGCGAAAAGAAATGAACCCGCAGTATTTTTATTAACATTCAAAGACTTACTTTGAATTATATCAGATTACCATGCGTTTTTCAATGCCCAATTACCATAATGCTCCCTAATTTTTACATCAACACCGTTAAAATCAGGAAATATAGTATGATCCAGGTCCTGCTGCCGGTTGTAATTTTAAAGGAATGTTGAGATTTATATTTATATTTTTAGAATTAATAGAGGCGTGAAACATGCACTATACTTATAAGTAATTATTATCTTTTATTCCATTTAATAATAATTTAAGTATAATATATTGATTAAATGCCAAATATTCACAATAGACACAATAATAACACTGATAGTTTTCGCAGAAACTTCGTTAATTACATACATATATGATACGAGTATTATACGATATTTAGTAAATCATGGTCAGTTGATCTGGTTCCAAAAAAATGTGTCGATTAGTGGCGCGCTTTTATGCGAGAAATGTTCATCTATTGTTACTATACAATAAAACTCTACTAATGCATTGGCTATGATTGATGGTTCATCTATTATAACTTATTTACAAATACAAATCGTTTATTTGCTGAAATAGGGTATATAACAGATGTTACATAAATAATAGAGCAAGTCTATTCAACTGTTAAAAACATTATGCAATTTTTTTTATAATTGTCTACTACTACATATCATACTTATTTCTTAAACACATGCATTTTCCAATTGTAAAAATATTTTTAATTACATTTGATAATAACATTAAATAAATTAGTGACAAACAAAATGTATTATTATCTAGTCACGCGCCAGGAATTCATTTATTGAGTAAAATATGTTTTGTTGTAAAAATTGATGCAAAGCTTTTTTTAATTTATTTAGTGTTGGCTGATTTATATGATCTGGTAGTTTATTGTATATGCTGATGCACATGCCATAGCATTTTTTCTTGAACCGTTCATGTTTCGGTACGACGTCTAGTACGAGCCTCGTAGGGTTTCTAACATTTGATTTCTTTGATATAGCTTCTAAATTCACAATCAAACAATCTTGAAGCTTTGCAATATCACTAAAAATAAGGACTTTAACGTAATTTTTGTTTTATAATATTACCACTTGACGCTGGCTCTAAAATTTTGTTCATATCCACGGATAAACTCATACAAGTGTGAATCTGTCGTAAAATAGCAGGTAATATCGTCATAATCTTTAAGGATAACGTTTTCAAGCTCATTCTCATTTGAGGGGATTCTTTTCCGGTAAACCTTTGCTGTCTGAAGCTTGAGCGCCACAGATATAGAAATAAATAGATAACTCAATTTTCTTGCCACAATTTTCTTCTATTAGCCGATATCATCACAGGTTGACTCTATATTGTCAGAACATTGTTTTATGTTTGTTCATCCACATATAAAACAGATACCTACGAAAAATAAAATCCATCTTTTTAATTGCACATGAAACTATTTTTAAATATTTATCAGATCAAACAAAAAACTCTAAATATTATTAACGCATCACGGCTCAATAAATGTTTTTGTGTATACATTATAATATTCGCCAAACTCTTGCTCTTACCCATAAATAAGCCCTTCATAATCAAAATAAACTCTGACAATGCAAAGTAGAAAGGGACCCTTGCTTTCTCTATTTAAATTATGGGTCTACAAGAGCCATCTTATCGTTCAACAGACTCACAAGGGTGCGAGATAAAATTTCTAGCGTTAGGTCATCCAATTAGGCTTGGAGTGCTGAATAAAATTCGCATTTTCGTCGCGCGAGCCGAATATAACAAGTGTTATAGACGGCTCATAAATATCGCAATGTCGCGCGACGAGTCTACTGTACCATTGGACGTATTTTTATACAGTCGTGTGTGTACCCAATAACAAGGAAAGCACGATGTGTGTATACTCACAGCTTGTAGAACGTATACTTCCTCTTTTCGTGTCGATGGCATAAGGGATTAAATTTGGTCCCTCCAGTATGTGGCAAGTACGTAAAATTGTATCCTTACTAATATTATAAATGCGAAAGTGAGTTTGTTTGTTTGTTTGTTTGTTTGTTTGTTACGCTTTCACGTTGTAACTACTGAACCGATCATCATGAAATTTTGCATACACGTTATCTAGGGTACGGAAAAGGACATAGGGTATATTTTATCCCGGGAAAAAGTACTGTTCCCGAGGGATCGACATTGACGCAGGCGGAGCCGCGGGCGAAATCTAGTAAAACAATAAATATTCCTACGCCGAATGTGGCAGAATATGTGTGCACTACCAAATTTTTAACACCTTGACTTTATGTTATCACCATGTTCTAAGGTATAGATTACTATTCTATAATATACTAGCTGTGAGTATACACACATCGTGTATTCACTATGATATTTGGATAAGGTACAAACTATGAGATAACCTACGATTAGATACGTATGTAACTGAACAAAGAATATTTTGTAAACGGTAATTAACTGTTATTTCTTATTCATTATAATTTAATCTGAACCACTGATATGGGCACACAATATAACAATATTTTTTGAATCAAGAGCTCAGCATGATAGGTACTTAGTTCTCTAATTTATTATATAGTGACCCTATGAAAAATGCCTTTTTTTATTTATATTGATTAAGATGCGTAGACTAGATGCGTGTTTATATTGCTTTTGATTACGGTCAATTATTGCTTTGAAGGAAACGCGACAACATTTATGTAAAATCATTGATTTTAAGAAAATGGCGTTGCACATCATGATTTTTACAAATTCAAATATCAAAAGTGACGAGTAGGATTAATCTTTCGGAATTAATCGTTCGGAGCCCATTGTGATAAAATTAAAATAACTCCTCGATCACTCATCCCGTAATATGGTCAACCTAAGCCATATTTTAAAATAAGAACATTAATTTCATAATTTCTAGCAAATTCTTGCAAAAAGAAATAAGATCACAGCAAGCACTGTGAATCCTTAGTAATATTATAAATGCGAAAGTGAGTTTGTTACGCTTTCACGTCCTAACTACTTAACCGATCATTATGAAATTTTGCATACAAGTTCTCTAGAGTACGGAGACTCTTATTATAGACTACTATTCCCGAGGGTTCCACATTGACGCGGGCGGAGCTGCGGGCGAAAGCTAGTATGTATATAAGTCTTTATTTGGGCAGATCAGAATCATTCGATGTTCATAAATAGAATCAATCCAAAACCACGTAACATGAAAAGGTCAAACCTAGCGCGGTTAAAATTAATGGCATATCACTGATCAATAAACGTTCCAACCACAGACCTGGTTTTATTACGCGTGTGATTGGTGTTCTCAGTAGCTTTATGTTGGTACTAGGTAGCCAGTGGTCTTTTACTAAAAACATGTTTTTTTTCCTAAAAAGATAGGAAAAAAAATCATCCAAAGATAATATCACCCTCTTTTGCTAATGGTCTATTCTCTACTATTTTTATCAACTTACTAACAGGCAGGGAATGCACGTTGAATTTTTAACGTGACGTGTCTTTACCAATAGATGAACGCCAGCTGCACGCACGAAATACTGTCACGTTCGGTGTGCAAGCGAGAGCGCAGAACAAGCGATAGAGAGACACGATCGGCCTAATCGAACAGCTTGTGACGCATCTATCTCTCTTCCGCCGGTATCACGTAAAATTATCGTCCGTAAACCGTCTTTACAGTTATCCATTTTTTTTTTGAAATTATCTTGTACCTGTGATATATTTATAACTGTTATGTACAAAAAGGTATTGCTAACATTTCGACATAAGGAAGCAAATAAGACAAGCTGGTTGGTTGACAAATTGTTACTCCGTGTAGTAAATTTGCTTTCATTAATACGGCAGGCAGGAGTGCCGTAATGACTCGCCCATATAGTATGAATATTCAGCAAGGTGACATCGCTAGATGAAGCTTGAAAGGTTTATCTGAGCGATAAATGCCTTAATTTTCGTTCGAATTGTTAAGCAACAAATGACAAAGATTACTCTATATTGCCGCCTTTATACTATGTAGGAAGGGGTTGATCATTATTTTTAATTTGAATTGAAAATATATGTCATAATGGTGAATCATTCAAATCTATTTGTTTATTTATCAAAGGATTTATTAACTGTTACCCATTTTACTTGCTTTTATGTAGATTCAGTTATCTTATCCTGCACTTTATTATTGACTGCACTCAATATAAAGCCGATAAAATGTCATTACAATCACGCTATATCAGGCAGAACATTGCAAGTCAGTGCGAAAAGATGAATAGAAATCCTTCCTTTGCTCACAGAATAAGTACTCATCATCATTTCGAGTAGGTGTCACGGTCAATCGACCATGCACACCCTGGTGTCAGAGTTCTTCGGAACCGCCTCTCGGTCTCTCATGTGGTTCCTTTCACGACTACCAGATGGCAGCCGGGACCAACGGCTTAACGTGCCTTCTGGACCACGGAGGTAGTTAGATTAAGTACTAATGCTTACGTACAGAAGTCACACTCTGCAAAGGAACTCAAAGAAATATCAACTCAATGTAGTTAGAGATATGGTGTAATTTACGTGGCGTCAGAACACAACACCTCTTCGTTTAGATACCTACAGAACCCTTTCAAGCCAATTTCATTCTTATAGCTCTGGATTTCGATAAATCGATAAATGCCTGAGCGATAAATGCCTGAAAAGCGTTTATTAACATCCTATATATCTACATTTATTAATATCCTATTTAGACGAGATCTGTGGCCTAGTGGTCATCAGGCTACACACTGAAGTTCCCGCGTTCGATCCCTGGTCAGGTCAAGATGGAAAATGATCTTTTTTAGATTTGCCATGTTTATTTATATCCGTATTTTTAAGTATATTATCGTTGAGTTAGTATCCCATATCACAAGTCTTTCAAATCTGTGTGATTAGTCCATATATATTTTTATTTATTTATTTTTTATACAGGTAAATGTAGGTACCAAAATAGGGCACATTTTTTTAATCTAGCTTCATTCATTTATGCTGATGCGTAGATGGCTTGTACGAATAAAAGATAGACGGCCTTCATGGCGCAGCGGGTAACACACCATTATGCAATATGTAAAGAAAACCCTGTCCGATCCTTGAAGGGATGATTCAACCCGTCGATACAACCCCATAGGAACATCTTTTCCTATGGGATCAAAGCTAGGAACTCAAAATAATTGACATTTTCAAACAAAAAGGGAACGTCAAATAAAAATGTGTTCCCAGCATTGGTAAAGTTGTTCATATCGACGAGCCGAATCATCCCTTCAAGGACAGGACGGGGTTTTCTTTACATATTGTATTGTCTTTGACGAGAAGTACCGGGTCCTCGCGGGCTCTTGATTGTACACCATTTTCACAGCGCTTCCGGAGCTACCCAAATAGGGTTGTCGTCAGGCAGGTGGCCGGCTGTAAAAACGTATGCCAAATCGTATTACCGGACTCGGACACATCATAAGTAACAATGTAACCGTGAAAAAGCTCAGATGTGTGAAGGAATAGATGCATTTTACATTAGTATCCTGTCTTACTCAAGTTTGTATTGTTCTCATAAATCACAACATACACTTACCCACTTCAAAATAAGTTTTTAGTACATATTTGGGTTTACTTCCGAGATGAAATCTAGCCAAGCCAACAAATGACATAGATTAGGATCGAAATATTTTAGGAAAATTCCATAAGTGTGTTTCGGCAGTCTTCGTAATCTAAATCAAATGTAAAGAGAATCACCGCACCGAACTCAACAATCCTTCAAGTATAGATAAGCAAAATTTATTCTAAATAATATGTTTTATTATAAATAAAATCAATCAATGAGAAATGCCGCGAAAGCTAAACAAGGAAAGGAAACAAATTGAAAAGTTACGTTTCGGTATTTATATTCAAAAAGTTTAAAAGCTTTTGAAATGGATTCGAATTTTCCTCGATTATTTTAGAATTACGTTTTCAAAGAATTTGAGTAAAAATAAAAACGTTCTCTTCAAGATAAACGTTTTGGCCAAAGCTTACACGAAACTGTAAGCCTAAAGAGTAGTTTCCGAAAACCAATAAAGAAAATAGTTGGAACAAATGACCACAAATTACTATAAGAACAGTACAAAGTTAGATTTGAACAAAGAAAAGGGCGGTAATAAAAGTAACAACATCACGGACCCGTCAGTTGAGTCAGAGCTGTCGCCCCCGACGTTGTCGGTGGGGGTGGAAACTCAAAGGGGGCTCACTAGACTCTCGGCTCTGAGCTGGCTCAGAGGAAGTTGCCAGAGAGGAGTCTTGAGAACTGTTGCTTCAGGGAATTAAACACCTCAAGTAACATCGAAGAAAGCTCAGCACACCTCTCGATACCCCTGGGTCGCCAGCAACAGTGTTGCCCCTTTTGTCTAGGGCCTAGTCCCAGTAATGGGCAGCAAGCCACCACTTGCCAATTATAGTTAGTTATCATGTTAAGAGTAATAGCAGGTGTCCAACCCTTTGCAATAATCCAGCAGAAGACTAAGCACATTTCGATCTCATTACCCCCATATTTCTCTTTAAAATGCAACAGTTCCTCCTCTGATCTAGACGTAAGTTCATATCATACATTGGAATTTCCAGGAACGGGCTCTGGCCAGACTCCTACATTACTTCAACTACTCCAAAGGGTATGGGGATATAGATCTAACATTTAGAGGCTACTTGTTGTTATATCTATATCTGCTAACCGAAAAGAGATACAAATATTAATATAAATAATAATAATATAAATATAAATATATACGGACAAATCACACAGATTGAGCTAGCCCCAAAGTAAGTTCGAGACTTGTGTTATGGGATACTAACTCAACGATACTATATTTTATAACAAATACATATAAAGATACACATCCAAGACCCAGGCCAATCTGAAAAAGATCATTTTCCATCTTGACCTGGCCGGGGATCGAACCCGGTCACTCCGTGTCGCAGGCAGGCGTGTTGACCGCTGCGCCACGGAGTTAGTCAAATATTAATAATCCTTACTAATATTATAAATGCGAAAGTGAGTTTGTTTGTTTGTTTGTTTATTTGTTTGTTTGTTTGTTTGTTTGTTTGTTTGTTTGTTTGTTTGTTACGCTTTCACGCCGTAACTACTAAACCGATCATCATGAAATTTTGCATACAAGTTCTCTGGAGTGCGGAGAAGGACATAGGCTAATACCTTTTATCCCGGAAAAAAGTACTATTCCCGAGGGATCGACATTGACGCGGGCAGAGCCGCGGGCGAAAGCTAGTAATATAAATAAACGATGAATGAAATCGCTTTGTTTTTTTCGAGGAGATGAAAATCCTGCCAAGAACAAAGAAACGTTCAACTTTTAAAAGCTCTGCTGACGCCAGCTAGCTATTATAATATCAAAAGAATCAACTTAAAATACCGGCCAGTTACATTTTTTGTTATTTTTCGATTAAACCATCGACTAAAATCTGTGTAGATAGAAAACAATTAATACTTGACTGGAAACCAAAAAGCGGCCAAGTGGGAGTCCGTTATCTATAAAAACGGCAAAAAAATGTCTTTTGTGTGGGAGCCCCCTTTAATATTAATTTTATTTTTATTTAATTATTTATTTTTAAAGTGAATATATAACTAAATATTCTGTGAATATTTCAAGCGTCTACCTTTTGCCGATATCAATATCGAGCAACCAAGCAAAAAAATCACGTTTATTGTATGGGAGCCCCGTTAAATATTTATTTATTAAATTTTTTAGTATTTGTTGTTATAACGGCAACAGAAATACATCATCTATAAAATTTTCAACTGTCTAACTATCACGGTTAATGAGATACAGCCTAGTGACAGCCGGACAGACAGACAGACAACGGAGCGATATTAATAGGGTCCCGTTTTTACCCTTTAGGTACGGAACCCTACAAACTTAAAGTTATGAAATATTATTGCCTTTTTACGTTAGTAAATCGAAAGCTTCTGGTAGATATTAAATATACTAACTCGGAGGTACAATTAATTAAAATAACAGAACCAAATCTGTAAATTGGAGCAAAACAATTATTCTTTGCGGTTATTACTTTTCGCTAACAGGAATATTCTGGGAAATTACCTACGGTTCACCGGCCCGCCTCAAACTTTGTTATATTTCTCGTTACCAAAAGAGCGAAAAGTGGAAACTTTTGCCTGCTCAACTCGTTTGCGAAACCCGCGCTATCACGCCCCTGAGGCCTACCCCTTTTCTTATAGGCAACCTATATGTGAGTGCCAGTACTAACTTGAAATACTCATTCTTGCGGGAACTCTCTCATCTTTTTTATGAGCATTTCTTTTGCAAGAAATAATTTATAAGTGTGATTATATGTCTTAGAGTAATAAATACAAATAATTGGTATTTCGTTTACATATAGAGTCACTTTTACTGTAACATCCATCATACACTAAATTTGTTTTTTTTTTTTTTCAAATCATTAAAGCACTAGGACTACTTGACATAAAAATAAACTGGGGTATCATTACTCGGAGTGATATCCATTTTTTTTCGCTCTAGCGTAATAATGTTTAAGCACAACATATAAAGTATAAATTTGCATACGCATAATGATATTAAAACATATTTTTATTGACATAATAAAAATGCATAATAAATAATTAAACGTTACTTTATCAGTTGCTAAAGTGACGTTTATAGTCTAAAACCTAAAATCACTTCTGAGCCCTTCCTCCATGCCCATGTCTCGACTTTGTAGAGACTTTAGTGTAGAGATTTTATTTCATGTAAATTGTAATTTTTTCAAGGTTTTGGTGAACGCATGATCGCGTCTGGTAGGTGTATGGATAGGTAAAATACGAGTACTATTAAGGTAATAGACATTATGCCTAATAACATTATACGAATTAAAGTTATGCTAAAAGAAATAAATCTAAAAGATACAAGTAATTATGTCAACATTAACTGTAGGCCAAAAACAAAAATCATGCCAAAAACTTATAGCATAGTAGGTATATGAAAAAATCAATATGCGAAAAGAAATGAACCCGCAGTATTTTTATTAACATTCAAAGACTTACTTTGAATTATATCAGATTACCATGCGTTTTTCAATGCCCAATTACCATAATGCTCCCTAATTTTTACATCAACACCGTTAAAATCAGGAAATATAGTATGATCCAGGTCCTGCTGCCGGTTGTAATTTTAAAGGAATGTTGAGATTTATATTTATATTTTTAGAATTAATAGAGGCGTGAAACATGCACTATACTTATAAGTAATTATTATCTTTTATTCCATTTAATAATAATTTAAGTATAATATATTGATTAAATGCCAAATATTCACAATAGACACAATAATAACACTGATAGTTTTCGCAGCAACTTCGTTAATTACATACATATATGATACGAGTATTATACGATATTTAGTAAATCATGGTCAGTTGATCTGGTTCCAAAAAAATGTGTCGATTAGTGGCGCGCTTTTATGCGAGAAATGTTCATCTATTGTTACTATACAATAAAACTCTACTAATGCATTGGCTATGATTGATGGTTCATCTATTATAACTTATTTACAAATACAAATCGTTTATTTGCTGAAATAGGGTATATAACAGATGTTACATAAATAATAGAGCAAGTCTATTCAACTGTTAAAAACATTATGCAATTTTTTTTATAATTGTCTACTACTACATATCATACTTATTTCTTAAACACATGCATTTTCCAATTGTAAAAATATTTTTAATTACATTTGATAATAACATTAAATAAATTAGTGACAAACAAAATGTATTATTATCTAGTCACGCGCCAGGAATTCATTTATTGAGTAAAATATGTTTTGTTGTAAAAATTGATGCAAAGCTTTTTTTAATTTATTTAGTGTTGGCTGATTTATATGATCTGGTAGTTTATTGTATATGCTGATGCACATGCCATAGCATTTTTTCTTGAACCGTTCATGTTTCGGTACGACGTCTAGTACGAGCCTCGTAGGGTTTCTAACATTTGATTTCTTTGATATAGCTTCTAAATTCACAATCAAACAATCTTGAAGCTTTGCAATATCACTAAAAATAAGGACTTTAACGTAATTTTTGTTTTATAATATTACCACTTGACGCTGGCTCTAAAATTTTGTTCATATCCACGGATAAACTCATACAAGTGAAATCTGTCGTAAAATAGCAGGTAATATCGTCATAATCTTTAAGGATAACGTTTTCAAGCTCATTCTCATTTGAGGGGATTCTTTTCCGGTAAACCTTTGCTGTCTGAAGCTTGAGCGCCACAGATATAGAAATAAATAGATAACTCAATTTTCTTGCCACAATTTTCTTCTATTAGCCGATATCATCACAGGTTGACTCTATATTGTCAGAACATTGTTTTATGTTTGTTCATCCACATATAAAACAGATACCTACGAAAAATAAAATCCATCTTTTTAATTGCACATGAAACTATTTTTAAATATTTATCAGATCAAACAAAAAACTCTAAATATTATTAACGCATCACGGCTCAATAAATGTTTTTGTGTATACATTATAATATTCGCCAAACTCTTGCTCTTACCCATAAATAAGCCCTTCATAATCAAAATAAACTCTGACAATGCAAAGTAGAAAGGGACCCTTGCTTTCTCTATTTAAATTATGGGTCTACAAGAGCCATCTTATCGTTCAACAGACTCACAAGGGTGCGAGATAAAATTTCTAGCGTTAGGTCATCCAATTAGGCTTGGAGTGCTGAATAAAATTCGCATTTTCGTCGCGCGAGCCGAATATAACAAGTGTTATAGACGGCTCATAAATATCGCAATGTCGCGCGACGAGTCTACTGTACCATTGGACGTATTTTTATACAGTCGTGTGTGTACCCAATAACAAGGAAAGCACGATGTGTGTATACTCACAGCTTGTAGAACGTATACTTCCTCTTTTCGTGTCGATGGCATAAGGGATTAAATTTGGTCCCTCCAGTATGTGGCAAGTACGTAAAATTGTATCCTTACTAATATTATAAATGCGAAAGTGAGTTTGTTTGTTTGTTTGTTTGTTTGTTTGTTACGCTTTCACGTTGTAACTACTGAACCGATCATCATGAAATTTTGCATACACGTTATCTAGGGTACGGAAAAGGACATAGGGTATATTTTATCCCGGGAAAAAGTACTGTTCCCGAGGGATCGACATTGACGCAGGCGGAGCCGCGGGCGAAATCTAGTAAAACAATAAATATTCCTACGCCGAATGTGGCAGAATATGTGTGCACTACCAAATTTTTAACACCTTGACTTTATGTTATCACCATGTTCTAAGGTATAGATTACTATTCTATAATATACTAGCTGTGAGTATACACACATCGTGTATTCACTATGATATTTGGATAAGGTACAAACTATGAGATAACCTACGATTAGATACGTATGTAACTGAACAAAGAATATTTTGTAAACGGTAATTAACTGTTATTTCTTATTCATTATAATTTAATCTGAACCACTGATATGGGCACACAATATAACAATATTTTTTGAATCAAGAGCTCAGCATGATAGGTACTTAGTTCTCTAATTTATTATATAGTGACCCTATGAAAAATGCCTTTTTTTATTTATATTGATTAAGATGCGTAGACTAGATGCGTGTTTATATTGCTTTTGATTACGGTCAATTATTGCTTTGAAGGAAACGCGACAACATTTATGTAAAATCATTGATTTTAAGAAAATGGCGTTGCACATCATGATTTTTACAAATTCAAATATCAAAAGTGACGAGTAGGATTAATCTTTCGGAATTAATCGTTCGGAGCCCATTGTGATAAAATTAAAATAACTCCTCGATCACTCATCCCGTAATATGGTCAACCTAAGCCATATTTTAAAATAAGAACATTAATTTCATAATTTCTAGCAAATTCTTGCAAAAAGAAATAAGATCACAGCAAGCACTGTGAATCCTTAGTAATATTATAAATGCGAAAGTGAGTTTGTTACGCTTTCACGTCCTAACTACTTAACCGATCATTATGAAATTTTGCATACAAGTTCTCTAGAGTACGGAGACTCTTATTATAGACTACTATTCCCGAGGGTTCCACATTGACGCAGGCGGAGCTGCGGGCGAAAGCTAGTATGTATATAAGTCTTTATTTGGGCAGATCAGAATCATTCGATGTTCATAAATAGAATCAATCCAAAACCACGTAACATGAAAAGGTCAAACCTAGCGCGGTTAAAATTAATGGCATATCACTGATCAATAAACGTTCCAACCACAGACCTGGTTTTATTACGCGTGTGATTGGTGTTCTCAGTAGCTTTATGTTGGTACTAGGTAGCCAGTGGTCTTTTACTAAAAACATGTTTTTTTTCCTAAAAAGATAGGAAAAAAAATCATCCAAAGATAATATCACCCTCTTTTGCTAATGGTCTATTCTCTACTATTTTTATCAACTTACTAACAGGCAGGGAATGCACGTTGAATTTTTAACGTGACGTGTCTTTACCAATAGATGAACGCCAGCTGCACGCACGAAATACTGTCACGTTCGGTGTGCAAGCGAGAGCGCAGAACAAGCGATAGAGAGACACGATCGGCCTAATCGAACAGCTTGTGACGCATCTATCTCTCTTCCGCCGGTATCACGTAAAATTATCGTCCGTAAACCGTCTTTACAGTTATCCATTTTTTTTTTGAAATTATCTTGTACCTGTGATATATTTATAACTGTTATGTACAAAAAGGTATTGCTAACATTTCGACATAAGGAAGCAAATAAGACAAGCTGGTTGGTTGACAAATTGTTACTCCGTGTAGTAAATTTGCTTTCATTAATACGGCAGGCAGGAGTGCCGTAATGACTCGCCCATATAGTATGAATATTCAGTAAGGTGACATCGCTAGATGAAGCTTGAAAGGTTTATCTGAGCGATAAATGCCTTAATTTTCGTTCGAATTGTTAAGCAACAAATGACAAAGATTACTCTATATTGCCGCCTTTATACTATGTAGGAAGGGGTTGATCATTATTTTTAATTTGAATTGAAAATATATGTCATAATGGTGAATCATTCAAATCTATTTGTTTATTTATCAAAGGATTTATTAACTGTTACCCATTTTACTTGCTTTTATGTAGATTCAGTTATCTTATCCTGCACTTTATTATTGACTGCACTCAATATAAAGCCGATAAAATGTCATTACAATCACGCTATATCAGGCAGAACATTGCAAGTCAGTGCGAAAAGATGAATAGAAATCCTTCCTTTGCTCACAGAATAAGTACTCATCATCATTTCGAGTAGGTGTCACGGTCAATCGACCATGCACACCCTGGTGTCAGAGTTCTTCGGAACCGCCTCTCGGTCTCTCATGTGGTTCCTTTCACGACTACCAGATGGCAGCCGGGACCAACGGCTTAACGTGCCTTCTGGACCACGGAGGTAGTTAGATTAAGTACTAATGCTTACGTACAGAAGTCACACTCTGCAAAGGAACTCAAAGAAATATCAACTCAATGTAGTTAGAGATATGGTGTAATTTACGTGGCGTCAGAACACAACACCTCTTCGTTTAGATACCTACAGAACCCTTTCAAGCCAATTTCATTCTTATAGCTCTGGATTTCGATAAATCGATAAATGCCTGAGCGATAAATGCCTGAAAAGCGTTTATTAACATCCTATATATCTACATTTATTAATATCCTATTTAGACGAGATCTGTGGCCTAGTGGTCATCAGGCTACACACTGAAGTTCCCGCGTTCGATCCCTGGTCAGGTCAAGATGGAAAATGATCTTTTTTAGATTTGCCATGTTTATTTATATCCGTATTTTTAAGTATATTATCGTTGAGTTAGTATCCCATATCACAAGTCTTTCAAATCTGTGTGATTAGTCCATATATATTTTTATTTATTTATTTTTTATACAGGTAAATGTAGGTACCAAAATAGGGCACATTTTTTTAATCTAGCTTCATTCATTTATGCTGATGCGTAGATGGCTTGTACGAATAAAAGATAGACGGCCTTCATGGCGCAGCGGGTAACACACCATTATGCAATATGTAAAGAAAACCCTGTCCGATCCTTGAAGGGATGATTCAACCCGTCGATACAACCCCATAGGAACATCTTTTCCTATGGGATCAAAGCTAGGAACTCAAAATAATTGACATTTTCAAACAAAAAGGGAACGTCAAATAAAAATGTGTTCCCAGCATTGGTAAAGTTGTTCATATCGACGAGCCGAATCATCCCTTCAAGGACAGGACGGGGTTTTCTTTACATATTGTATTGTCTTTGACGAGAAGTACCGGGTCCTCGCGGGCTCTTGATTGTACACCATTTTCACAGCGCTTCCGGAGCTACCCAAATAGGGTTGTCGTCAGGCAGGTGGCCGGCTGTAAAAACGTATGCCAAATCGTATTACCGGACTCGGACACATCATAAGTAACAATGTAACCGTGAAAAAGCTCAGATGTGTGAAGGAATAGATGCATTTTACATTAGTATCCTGTCTTACTCAAGTTTGTATTGTTCTCATAAATCACAACATACACTTACCCACTTCAAAATAAGTTTTTAGTACATATTTGGGTTTACTTCCGAGATGAAATCTAGCCAAGCCAACAAATGACATAGATTAGGATCGAAATATTTTAGGAAAATTCCATAAGTGTGTTTCGGCAGTCTTCGTAATCTAAATCAAATGTAAAGAGAATCACCGCACCGAACTCAACAATCCTTCAAGTATAGATAAGCAAAATTTATTCTAAATAATATGTTTTATTATAAATAAAATCAATCAATGAGAAATGCCGCGAAAGCTAAACAAGGAAAGGAAACAAATTGAAAAGTTACGTTTCGGTATTTATATTCAAAAAGTTTAAAAGCTTTTGAAATGGATTCGAATTTTTCTCGATTATTTTAGAATTACGTTTTCAAAGAATTTGAGTAAAAATAAAAACGTTCTCTTCAAGATAAACGTTTTGGCCAAAGCTTACACGAAACTGTAAGCCTAAAGAGTAGTTTCCGAAAACCAATAAAGAAAATAGTTGGAACAAATGACCACAAATTACTATAAGAACAGTACAAAGTTAGATTTGAACAAAGAAAAGGGCGGTAATAAAAGTAACAACATCACGGACCCGTCAGTTGAGTCAGAGCTGTCGCCCCCGACGTTGTCGGTGGGGGTGGAAACTCAAAGGGGGCTCACTAGACTCTCGGCTCTGAGCTGGCTCAGAGGAAGTTGCCAGAGAGGAGTCTTGAGAACTGTTGCTTCAGGGAATTAAACACCTCAAGTAACATCGAAGAAAGCTCAGCACACCTCTCGATACCCCTGGGTCGCCAGCAACAGTGTTGCCCCTTTTGTCTAGGGCCTAGTCCCAGTAATGGGCAGCAAGCCACCACTTGCCAATTATAGTTAGTTATCATGTTAAGAGTAATAGCAGGTGTCCAACCCTTTGCAATAATCCAGCAGAAGACTAAGCACATTTCGATCTCATTACCCCCATATTTCTCTTTAAAATGCAACAGTTCCTCCTCTGATCTAGACGTAAGTTCATATCATACATTGGAATTTCCAGGAACGGGCTCTGGCCAGACTCCTACATTACTTCAACTACTCCAAAGGGTATGGGGATATAGATCTAACATTTAGAGGCTACTTGTTGTTATATCTATATCTGCTAACCGAAAAGAGATACAAATATTAATATAAATAATAATAATATAAATATAAATATATACGGACAAATCACACAGATTGAGCTAGCCCCAAAGTAAGTTCGAGACTTGTGTTATGGGATACTAACTCAACGATACTATATTTTATAACAAATACATATAAAGATACACATCCAAGACCCAGGCCAATCTGAAAAAGATCATTTTCCATCTTGACCTGGCCGGGGATCGAACCCGGTCACTCCGTGTCGCAGGCAGGCGTGTTGACCGCTGCGCCACGGAGTTAGTCAAATATTAATAATCCTTACTAATATTATAAATGCGAAAGTGAGTTTGTTTGTTTGTTTGTTTGTTTGTTTATTTGTTTGTTTGTTTGTTTGTTTGTTTGTTTGTTTGTTTGTTTGTTACGCTTTCACGCCGTAACTACTAAACCGATCATCATGAAATTTTGCATACAAGTTCTCTGGAGTGCGGAGAAGGACATAGGCTAATACCTTTTATCCCGGAAAAAAGTACTATTCCCGAGGGATCGACATTGACGCGGGCAGAGCCGCGGGCGAAAGCTAGTAATATAAATAAACGATGAATGAAATCGCTTTGTTTTTTTCGAGGAGATGAAAATCCTGCCAAGAACAAAGAAACGTTCAACTTTTAAAAGCTCTGCTGACGCCAGCTAGCTATTATAATATCAAAAGAATCAACTTAAAATACCGGCCAGTTACATTTTTTGTTATTTTTCGATTAAATCGACATAACTAAAACATCGACTAAAATCTGTGTAGATAGAAAACAATTAATACTTGACTGGAAACCAAAAAGCGGCCAAGTGGGAGTCCGTTATCTATAAAAACGGCAAAAAAATGTCTTTTGTGTGGGAGCCCCCTTTAATATTAATTTTATTTTTATTTAATTATTTATTTTTAAAGTGAATATATAACTAAATATTCTGTGAATATTTCAAGCGTCTACCTTTTGCCGATATCAATATCGAGCAACCAAGCAAAAAAATCACGTTTATTGTATGGGAGCCCCGTTAAATATTTATTTATTAAATTTTTTAGTATTTGTTGTTATAACGGCAACAGAAATACATCATCTATAAAATTTTCAACTGTCTAACTATCACGGTTAATGAGATACAGCCTAGTGACAGCCGGACAGACAGACAGACAACGGAGCGATATTAATAGGGTCCCGTTTTTACCCTTTAGGTACGGAACCCTACAAACTTAAAGTTATGAAATATTATTGCCTTTTTACGTTAGTAAATCGAAAGCTTCTGGTAGATATTAAATATACTAACTCGGAGGTACAATTAATTAAAATAACAGAACCAAATCTGTAAATTGGAGCAAAACAATTATTCTTTGCGGTTATTACTTTTCGCTAACAGGAATATTCTGGGAAATTACCTACGGTTCACCGGCCCGCCTCAAACTTTGTTATATTTCTCGTTACCAAAAGAGCGAAAAGTGGAAACTTTTGCCTGCTCAACTCGTTTGCGAAACCCGCGCTATCACGCCCCTGAGGCCTACCCCTTTTCTTATAGGCAACCTATATGTGAGTGCCAGTACTAACTTGAAATACTCATTCTTGCGGGAACTCTCTCATCTTTTTTATGAGCATTTCTTTTGCAAGAAATAATTTATAAGTGTGATTATATGTCTTAGAGTAATAAATACAAATAATTGGTATTTCGTTTACATATAGAGTCACTTTTACTGTAACATCCATCATACACTAAATTTGTTTTTTTTTTTTTTCAAATCATTAAAGCACTAGGACTACTTGACATAAAAATAAACTGGGGTATCATTACTCGGAGTGATATCCATTTTTTTTCGCTCTAGCGTAATAATGTTTAAGCACAACATATAAAGTATAAATTTGCATACGCATAATGATATTAAAACATATTTTTATTGACATAATAAAAATGCATAATAAATAATTAAACGTTACTTTATCAGTTGCTAAAGTGACGTTTATAGTCTAAAACCTAAAATCACTTCTGAGCCCTTCCTCCATGCCCATGTCTCGACTTTGTAGAGACTTTAGTGTAGAGATTTTATTTCATGTAAATTGTAATTTTTTCAAGGTTTTGGTGAACGCATGATCGCGTCTGGTAGGTGTATGGATAGGTAAAATACGAGTACTATTAAGGTAATAGACATTATGCCTAATAACATTATACGAATTAAAGTTATGCTAAAAGAAATAAATCTAAAAGATACAAGTAATTATGTCAACATTAACTGTAGGCCAAAAACAAAAATCATGCCAAAAACTTATAGCATAGTAGGTATATGAAAAAATCAATATGCGAAAAGAAATGAACCCGCAGTATTTTTATTAACATTCAAAGACTTACTTTGAATTATATCAGATTACCATGCGTTTTTCAATGCCCAATTACCATAATGCTCCCTAATTTTTACATCAACACCGTTAAAATCAGGAAATATAGTATGATCCAGGTCCTGCTGCCGGTTGTAATTTTAAAGGAATGTTGAGATTTATATTTATATTTTTAGAATTAATAGAGGCGTGAAACATGCACTATACTTATAAGTAATTATTATCTTTTATTCCATTTAATAATAATTTAAGTATAATATATTGATTAAATGCCAAATATTCACAATAGACACAATAATAACACTGATAGTTTTCGCAGCAACTTCGTTAATTACATACATATATGATACGAGTATTATACGATATTTAGTAAATCATGGTCAGTTGATCTGGTTCCAAAAAAATGTGTCGATTAGTGGCGCGCTTTTATGCGAGAAATGTTCATCTATTGTTACTATACAATAAAACTCTACTAATGCATTGGCTATGATTGATGGTTCATCTATTATAACTTATTTACAAATACAAATCGTTTATTTGCTGAAATAGGGTATATAACAGATGTTACATAAATAATAGAGCAAGTCTATTCAACTGTTAAAAACATTATGCAATTTTTTTTATAATTGTCTACTACTACATATCATACTTATTTCTTAAACACATGCATTTTCCAATTGTAAAAATATTTTTAATTACATTTGATAATAACATTAAATAAATTAGTGACAAACAAAATGTATTATTATCTAGTCACGCGCCAGGAATTCATTTATTGAGTAAAATATGTTTTGTTGTAAAAATTGATGCAAAGCTTTTTTTAATTTATTTAGTGTTGGCTGATTTATATGATCTGGTAGTTTATTGTATATGCTGATGCACATGCCATAGCATTTTTTCTTGAACCGTTCATGTTTCGGTACGACGTCTAGTACGAGCCTCGTAGGGTTTCTAACATTTGATTTCTTTGATATAGCTTCTAAATTCACAATCAAACAATCTTGAAGCTTTGCAATATCACTAAAAATAAGGACTTTAACGTAATTTTTGTTTTATAATATTACCACTTGACGCTGGCTCTAAAATTTTGTTCATATCCACGGATAAACTCATACAAGTGTGAATCTGTCGTAAAATAGCAGGTAATATCGTCATAATCTTTAAGGATAACGTTTTCAAGCTCATTCTCATTTGAGGGGATTCTTTTCCGGTAAACCTTTGCTGTCTGAAGCTTGAGCGCCACAGATATAGAAATAAATAGATAACTCAATTTTCTTGCCACAATTTTCTTCTATTAGCCGATATCATCACAGGTTGACTCTATATTGTCAGAACATTGTTTTATGTTTGTTCATCCACATATAAAACAGATACCTACGAAAAATAAAATCCATCTTTTTAATTGCACATGAAACTATTTTTAAATATTTATCAGATCAAACAAAAAACTCTAAATATTATTAACGCATCACGGCTCAATAAATGTTTTTGTGTATACATTATAATATTCGCCAAACTCTTGCTCTTACCCATAAATAAGCCCTTCATAATCAAAATAAACTCTGACAATGCAAAGTAGAAAGGGACCCTTGCTTTCTCTATTTAAATTATGGGTCTACAAGAGCCATCTTATCGTTCAACAGACTCACAAGGGTGCGAGATAAAATTTCTAGCGTTAGGTCATCCAATTAGGCTTGGAGTGCTGAATAAAATTCGCATTTTCGTCGCGCGAGCCGAATATAACAAGTGTTATAGACGGCTCATAAATATCGCAATGTCGCGCGACGAGTCTACTGTACCATTGGACGTATTTTTATACAGTCGTGTGTGTACCCAATAACAAGGAAAGCACGATGTGTGTATACTCACAGCTTGTAGAACGTATACTTCCTCTTTTCGTGTCGATGGCATAAGGGATTAAATTTGGTCCCTCCAGTATGTGGCAAGTACGTAAAATTGTATCCTTACTAATATTATAAATGCGAAAGTGAGTTTGTTTGTTTGTTTGTTTGTTTGTTTGTTACGCTTTCACGTTGTAACTACTGAACCGATCATCATGAAATTTTGCATACACGTTATCTAGGGTACGGAAAAGGACATAGGGTATATTTTATCCCGGGAAAAAGTACTGTTCCCGAGGGATCGACATTGACGCAGGCGGAGCCGCGGGCGAAATCTAGTAAAACAATAAATATTCCTACGCCGAATGTGGCAGAATATGTGTGCACTACCAAATTTTTAACACCTTGACTTTATGTTATCACCATGTTCTAAGGTATAGATTACTATTCTATAATATACTAGCTGTGAGTATACACACATCGTGTATTCACTATGATATTTGGATAAGGTACAAACTATGAGATAACCTACGATTAGATACGTATGTAACTGAACAAAGAATATTTTGTAAACGGTAATTAACTGTTATTTCTTATTCATTATAATTTAATCTGAACCACTGATATGGGCACACAATATAACAATATTTTTTGAATCAAGAGCTCAGCATGATAGGTACTTAGTTCTCTAATTTATTATATAGTGACCCTATGAAAAATGCCTTTTTTTATTTATATTGATTAAGATGCGTAGACTAGATGCGTGTTTATATTGCTTTTGATTACGGTCAATTATTGCTTTGAAGGAAACGCGACAACATTTATGTAAAATCATTGATTTTAAGAAAATGGCGTTGCACATCATGATTTTTACAAATTCAAATATCAAAAGTGACGAGTAGGATTAATCTTTCGGAATTAATCGTTCGGAGCCCATTGTGATAAAATTAAAATAACTCCTCGATCACTCATCCCGTAATATGGTCAACCTAAGCCATATTTTAAAATAAGAACATTAATTTCATAATTTCTAGCAAATTCTTGCAAAAAGAAATAAGATCACAGCAAGCACTGTGAATCCTTAGTAATATTATAAATGCGAAAGTGAGTTTGTTACGCTTTCACGTCCTAACTACTTAACCGATCATTATGAAATTTTGCATACAAGTTCTCTAGAGTACGGAGACTCTTATTATAGACTACTATTCCCGAGGGTTCCACATTGACGCGGGCGGAGCTGCGGGCGAAAGCTAGTATGTATATAAGTCTTTATTTGGGCAGATCAGAATCATTCGATGTTCATAAATAGAATCAATCCAAAACCACGTAACATGATAAGGTCAAACCTAGCGCGGTTAAAATTAATGGCATATCACTGATCAATAAACGTTCCAACCACAGACCTGGTTTTATTACGCGTGTGATTGGTGTTCTCAGTAGCTTTATGTTGGTACTAGGTAGCCAGTGGTCTTTTACTAAAAACATGTTTTTTTTCCTAAAAAGATAGGAAAAAAAATCATCCAAAGATAATATCACCCTCTTTTGCTAATGGTCTATTCTCTACTATTTTTATCAACTTACTAACAGGCAGGGAATGCACGTTGAATTTTTAACGTGACGTGTCTTTACCAATAGATGAACGCCAGCTGCACGCACGAAATACTGTCACGTTCGGTGTGCAAGCGAGAGCGCAGAACAAGCGATAGAGAGACACGATCGGCCTAATCGAACAGCTTGTGACGCATCTATCTCTCTTCCGCCGGTATCACGTAAAATTATCGTCCGTAAACCGTCTTTACAGTTATCCATTTTTTTTTTTGAAATTATCTTGTACCTGTGATATATTTATAACTGTTATGTACAAAAAGGTATTGCTAACATTTCGACATAAGGAAGCAAATAAGACAAGCTGGTTGGTTGACAAATTGTTACTCCGTGTAGTAAATTTGCTTTCATTAATACGGCAGGCAGGAGTGCCGTAATGACTCGCCCATATAGTATGAATATTCAGTAAGGTGACATCGCTAGATGAAGCTTGAAAGGTTTATCTGAGCGATAAATGCCTTAATTTTCGTTCGAATTGTTAAGCAACAAATGACAAAGATTACTCTATATTGCCGCCTTTATACTATGTAGGAAGGGGTTGATCATTATTTTTAATTTGAATTGAAAATATATGTCATAATGGTGAATCATTCAAATCTATTTGTTTATTTATCAAAGGATTTATTAACTGTTACCCATTTTACTTGCTTTTATGTAGATTCAGTTATCTTATCCTGCACTTTATTATTGACTGCACTCAATATAAAGCCGATAAAATGTCATTACAATCACGCTATATCAGGCAGAACATTGCAAGTCAGTGCGAAAAGATGAATAGAAATCCTTCCTTTGCTCACAGAATAAGTACTCATCATCATTTCGAGTAGGTGTCACGGTCAATCGACCATGCACACCCTGGTGTCAGAGTTCTTCGGAACCGCCTCTCGGTCTCTCATGTGGTTCCTTTCACGACTACCAGATGGCAGCCGGGACCAACGGCTTAACGTGCCTTCTGGACCACGGAGGTAGTTAGATTAAGTACTAATGCTTACGTACAGAAGTCACACTCTGCAAAGGAACTCAAAGAAATATCAACTCAATGTAGTTAGAGATATGGTGTAATTTACGTGGCGTCAGAACACAACACCTCTTCGTTTAGATACCTACAGAACCCTTTCAAGCCAATTTCATTCTTATAGCTCTGGATTTCGATAAATCGATAAATGCCTGAGCGATAAATGCCTGAAAAGCGTTTATTAACATCCTATATATCTACATTTATTAATATCCTATTTAGACGAGATCTGTGGCCTAGTGGTCATCAGGCTACACACTGAAGTTCCCGCGTTCGATCCCTGGTCAGGTCAAGATGGAAAATGATCTTTTTTAGATTTGCCATGTTTATTTATATCCGTATTTTTAAGTATATTATCGTTGAGTTAGTATCCCATATCACAAGTCTTTCAAATCTGTGTGATTAGTCCATATATATTTTTATTTATTTATTTTTTATACAGGTAAATGTAGGTACCAAAATAGGGCACATTTTTTTAATCTAGCTTCATTCATTTATGCTGATGCGTAGATGGCTTGTACGAATAAAAGATAGACGGCCTTCATGGCGCAGCGGGTAACACACCATTATGCAATATGTAAAGAAAACCCTGTCCGATCCTTGAAGGGATGATTCAACCCGTCGATACAACCCCATAGGAACATCTTTTCCTATGGGATCAAAGCTAGGAACTCAAAATAATTGACATTTTCAAACAAAAAGGGAACGTCAAATAAAAATGTGTTCCCAGCATTGGTAAAGTTGTTCATATCGACGAGCCGAATCATCCCTTCAAGGACAGGACGGGGTTTTCTTTACATATTGTATTGTCTTTGACGAGAAGTACCGGGTCCTCGCGGGCTCTTGATTGTACACCATTTTCACAGCGCTTCCGGAGCTACCCAAATAGGGTTGTCGTCAGGCAGGTGGCCGGCTGTAAAAACGTATGCCAAATCGTATTACCGGACTCGGACACATCATAAGTAACAATGTAACCGTGAAAAAGCTCAGATGTGTGAAGGAATAGATGCATTTTACATTAGTATCCTGTCTTACTCAAGTTTGTATTGTTCTCATAAATCACAACATACACTTACCCACTTCAAAATAAGTTTTTAGTACATATTTGGGTTTACTTCCGAGATGAAATCTAGCCAAGCCAACAAATGACATAGATTAGGATCGAAATATTTTAGGAAAATTCCATAAGTGTGTTTCGGCAGTCTTCGTAATCTAAATCAAATGTAAAGAGAATCACCGCACCGAACTCAACAATCCTTCAAGTATAGATAATCAAAATTTATTCTAAATAATATGTTTTATTATAAATAAAATCAATCAATGAGAAATGCCGCGAAAGCTAAACAAGGAAAGGAAACAAATTGAAAAGTTACGTTTCGGTATTTATATTCAAAAAGTTTAAAAGCTTTTGAAATGGATTCGAATTTTTCTCGATTATTTTAGAATTACGTTTTCAAAGAATTTGAGTAAAAATAAAAACGTTCTCTTCAAGATAAACGTTTTGGCCAAAGCTTACACGAAACTGTAAGCCTAAAGAGTAGTTTCCGAAAACCAATAAAGAAAATAGTTGGAACAAATGACCACAAATTACTATAAGAACAGTACAAAGTTAGATTTGAACAAAGAAAAGGGCGGATGGGGCAACAAAGTGCGTAAACAAGGGGTTTCATTGGTTTTATTCGAAAAGTTTGGATGATCGCGGTTTACTGCCGCTGGAACAAGCTCCTCATTGTCCGTCTAAGCTCCACTTACAACTACAACTATGAGGATACACTTATTACTAGGGGCGGCTCGTGATATGTAGAGCTGGTAGGCTCATCGTGTAATATTGAAATCAAATCCCTTATGTAATATGGCTAGCTCCGTGGCGCAGCGGTCAACATGCCAGCCTGCGACACGAGACCCGGGTTCGATCCCCGGCCAGGTCAAGATGGAAAATGATCTTTTTCAGATTGGCCTGGGTCTTAGATGAGTATCTATATATGTATTTGTTATAAAATATAGTATCGTTGAGTTAGTATCCCATAACACAAGTCACGAACTTACTTTGGGGCTAGCTCAATCTGTGTGATTTGTCCGTATATATTTATTTATGTAAATCCTGCAGCGAGCTTTATACATTTTTGTGGCTTTTATATTCTCATGTGAAAAATACATTTTAGAGACAAACTAAATTTTATTTGACATACAAATATAATATCACGTCTTTATCCCTTACGGGGTAGACAGAGCCTAATGCCATAAGATCAAAAAGTCACGTTTAGCGTGTTGGTGGGCGTGTAGGTCAATAACAGAATACAAATAGTGATGGGTTGCCTGCCGCATCGCCTATTGAAATGATTCCTTAGATTTTTCGAAAATTAATTAATATTTTTATATATTTTAATAAATGCTTATTTGTCCAAATTTACAATGGCATTCTTTGAAGATGGAATAAAGTTATTTGGCATATTAATAATATTAGGTATTAATTACCTACATTATTTTGTAGATATTTTTTTATGTTTCGTAGGACTAAACATTTTGTTTATAATACGAGTATGTATGTTACGTAGTCTAACTTGCGGTGATTTTTTACTTTGACTTGACTTTGTTATGTCGATCCATTGATGCCTACTTATGAATGCTCGCAGTTGCACGGCGCATGAGTCACACTTGTTTACGCTCATCTCGGCATATTTTGTATCTCGGGTTAAGGTAATGTAGGTAGTTATAAACATATGATTGACACCTGTTTGTTTTTCAACTTTTTAACTAATATATTAAATGCAATTTTGAATAAATGTAATTGTAAATGCTAATAATGGAAGGACCTAATAGTGTCTATGATACAGGCACGGCCTAGTATATAGTACACTACACTAGTGTGATGGACTCATCTAAATAACAGTGAGTGATTACTGATTACTTTATAGTTATATACTACTAAGTAGATTAAGTCCAAAATTTTACGGTTTCATGAAAAAAATAAATATTATATTATGTAGCTCAACCAGTAGAAAGACAAAGAGGGTGGAAAAACCGTATTGTCTATAAATTTCAGATGTAATGTTTTAAGGAAACATTTTATCCTGACAAACTATTTACATGACAACGTATAAATTTTTGCAATAAAATATTGCAGAAATTTAATAATACGGCGTTTTATGAGAATCTATGAAAGTAGTTTTAATTTTATCAAAAATCGGTGTCATGGTTCCTTTGATCACTTTTCTCTTTCACCTATATGTAGTTTATGTACCCAGTTCGGTGAGACACCCTTTGTTGTTTACAATGAAAATTCTAAGCAATCAAATTTATTTGTCTTTAATGATCCAGTGTTAAATTTCTAACGTACTTGGTTAACTTATTCGAACGGATGATTGATAGCTGTAGACATAGATACCAATGACGAGGCATTTACGCAAAAATGATTCTCTCAATCTATCGGATCAATAGTCATAAGATAAGACTCGTCATTACTGCGCTGTAATTAATCTGTGTCAACGTCCGTTGCTTGCAGTTCTGCGGCTGACGATACAGACAACTGTCTTTGTAAACTATCCCGTCATTTTGTGATGATCTCTTACTTCGAGGTTACTTGATTAGGTATTTATGAAGTAAGCTCGAAGTTAGACATCGCAACTTCAGAACAAGTTAATTATGATTAGATTCTTGTCATTAGTAGCTTTTTTAACAAATCTGCGGCGATTGGTACACCTCCTTGATACATTTACTTGCCGTATAGTAGTCTTCATAACAATGTTGACCGAAAGAATTGTTTGTGACGCTATCCGGAGTCTTCATAAAACATTTACTAAACTTTAGAACAAAGTGATTGAAATAATTAATCTTTGTCATGATCTCTCGTTTGCGGATCTGCGGCCGATACAGAAAGCTGTCTTTATGAACTCGACGAGTACTCTGCTTTGTGATGTAATCCGGCGACTTCATAAAACATTTACTAAACTTCAGAACAATGTAATTAAAATAATTAATCTTTGTCATCGTCTCTCGTTTGCATATTCGCGGCCAATACAGACAGCTGTTTTGTGAACTCGGTATGCGAGTACTCTTCTGAAATGTAATCCGGTCTTCATAAAACATTCACTAAATTTCAGAACAAAGTGATTGAAATAATTAATCTTTATCATCATCTCCCGTTTTGTAGATCTGCGGTCGATACAGACAACTGTCTTTATGAACTCGCTATACGAGTATTCTACTTGGTAACGTACCTATTCCTGCGTATTCATAAAACATTCACTTAACTTCAGAATAATGCGATTGAAATAATTAAACTTTGTCATCATCCCTCGTTTGTAGATCTGCGGCCGATACAGACAGCTGTCTTTATGAACTTGGCATACGAGTACTTTGCCACACAAGATACCTTATCCCGACACGACACTTATATCCGAGGATTACGCATTGGCGGGAGAAAGTCTAAAAATTATAAACTTCACATGCGCAAAAATCTCTGACCTTAAAAGCAATTGAAATTGATTACAGTTTTAAATTTTCATTCCTCTATTTTTATGTTAAGTAAAAATTCTTTAGCGGCGTTGTGCACTTTTTGGGATGGGTAAAAATGTAAAACTTGCGTCAGGACACGTGACCTGATCGAAAATTCGTAAGACGCACACATGACCTAATAAAGGAGAGTTTAATTTAATATAGGTAGTATAATACACTTTGGGTAAGTATACACTGATTGTCTGATAATTAAGATGATTCCGTGCTTTGGAAGGCACGTTAAGCCGTTGGTCCCGGCTGCCATCTAGTAGTCGTCAAAGGAACCACGTCAGAGGCAGAGAGGCGGTCCCGAACAACTCTGACACCGGGGTGTGCTTGGCCGATTGACCGTGTCACCTACTCGAAATGATGATGAGTATACAAAGAACCGTAATATTTTTCTCCTGTGTGAAAGAACTATCACACTCTAGATTGTTTTTAAATACATTTTCATGTTCGTTTCCAATAGAGTTTAACGTCACCTGTATATTCTACAGCGGATATGAAAACGGATATCGATCGGAGCGCAGTCGTATATCTCTTTGTGCGAGATTAAAGAGGCGATGGCGTGGTCCGGCGCCATCCATCTCCGTTAACGTTGTTTCGACGTAAGCTGCTATGATTCTGAACAGATCTAGTCTGCAGCAGATACGTGGATACTTCTGAGTTGGAACCATTTATTAGAAAAATTAGTAATGACAGCTGAAATACGAGTTTTTATTGGAGTTACGTCACCTATATTCTACAGCCGATATGAAAACGGATGTCGATCTGAGCGCATTCGTAGGTATCTCTTAGCTCTTTGTGTGGCGTTGTCCGGCGCCATCTTTCTCCGTCAACGCTGTTTCAACGTCAGCTGCTATGCTACTGAACAGCTCTAGCCTGAAGCGAATACCTACACTTCTTAGTTGGAACAATTAATTAGAAAAATCAGTAATGATAGTCGTATTACGTGATGGAGTTATGACGATACCTGTATAATTCTACAGCGAATATCGAGCTTGGCGCAGCCTTTTATCTCTTATAGCGTAGTCTCGAATTATTCATCTAGCTGGATCACTATTCGCAGCATTTGCTTAAACTTCTAGGGCAGGAGTGTCATCGTCAACTGCTGGGCCGGTGGTTGGAGATATGAGTCAGAATGAGTAGTATCCCAATACCTTCATTTCCTTCACAAATCCAACAACTATCCTTTCCCAGCTTAAAATGCTTCCGATTCCCAGCAGCGTCAGATGCACAAGAAGCCATAGAAACTGCGCTCGCCAACCCGCCTGGAGTCAAGCATGGGCAGTACGTCAATATTCTTCCATGGAATGAAGAATCCTCCGGAGAGGACTTCATCCAGCAGTGGACTTCTTGCGGCTGTAATGATGCTTAAGCTTCTTCATTTTTGTTTATTATGTAGTTTCTTGCAGGTTAAAAGGATAGATTCCAAGTATTTAATTGAAAGATAATGTAGGTAATCAAAAATTACCTAAAACCAGCGACCTACAATATTCTTGTCGTTTGAATAAAGCTATATCCTAAAGCGCGCGCCATGGTCCGTGTAAAACGCCGGGCTATCTTGGGTGATATATGCCTCTACACCGGAAATTGATCAAACTTAATAGTTCCAAACTCTTGCAACTCGTATTATGCCTCGCCAGCAAAATAAATTTTGGGATGTTGTACTCATATAATGCTAGCTAGTTTTAACTGTAAGAGCACGGAAACTACTACAACTTTAGTTAGCCAACTTATGTGAAACTTCTGAGGCATTCTGAAAAAATAACACGAAGATTCCCTCCTCTAATGTGATAGAGCATCATCATCTTCGAGTTTATTGTAAAATTACGTCGATTCCAATATGTGAAAATATTATATTGAAGTTCGATTAGTTTATTTATAGTCAAATAAAAAATAAAGCCCATATTCAAACTACTGCTATATTGGGAGATAAAAGATATGGAGAGAGTTAATATATAAAACTGCTCAGGTTTTTTAATGGTGATTATTTTCGATAAGTTCGGTAGGTATCGCAAGAGCAAACGCTACATATCTTCTCTTAATGTCGTTTCTATACTTTATTTTAATATGTTGTCATATACATAAAAATAGTTTAAAAATCTTTGATATATTCTTTAATCCGTCAATCGCGGTAACGCAGACACAAAGGAGTTTTAATTGTTATGCGGCCAGATCTGACCTCTCGGTGGCTGAGGGATTCATTTGAAAAAAAGGTAGGCATTATTTTGTACTATATTTATTGTTTTAATTTGTTCAGTTCTGTGTACACAACAGGAATAATCTCTTTCAAAGTCCTCGACTTCATTCATAAATTAACAAGTTATCTTAACACTTAATTACCTAAGATAAAGCATTTAATACCATCCCTCTTCTACCACGTAAGTGCTGGGGTAACCACCGTAGCTCCTGAAAAAGAAATAAAATCTCATATAAATAGGTGGCTTCATTTTAAAATATCTTAAAATCCCCAGGTAATGTCTACCCCGTAGAACACCAAGAAGTAATTAATTAGGTATAAGTTAGGTTAGGTTAGTAGTGTACCTATGCAAATAAATTCTCGTGTCGATGTTACTACATCGACACGAGAATTTATTTGCAGAATCAGAATTTGCATGCAACTACAAACATACATACATATACCCGTATACATGAAAACGTAACCAGCCTTTTGGTGCATTTGGCTAAATACACATAAATAATGAAAAGGTCGATATATAATTTTATGTAGTAACATATAAATGCAGTACCATATAAACTATACTTTGTCATAGTTGCATTACGCATAAGCAGCTATGAAATCAGTCTAATGTTTACTAAAGCATTTTTACAAAAGCTATCTATATATAAATTGATAAAAAAGCTCATGGCAAATCCCTGTCTTTGTTACACAAAAGGCAATCTACGGAACTCAAAATGCTTCAATAAGTAGCAGATAATCTGACTTCATTCCATATTTTTTACGTTTTGTGGAAATAACATATATTTGTCGATTAGGATTGCCCTTTGTCTAATAATTAAATTTTACGTGGGCCTGGCATTTTTTAGGTATTCCTTATAATTCTTATCTTATCGCTATAATCCTCACCCTCGCCCGAGTTTATATGCTATAGTTCTTTAGTCGTGTTTTTTTAAAAGCATATAATATTAAATGTAAATCAAATTCATTAAGGACATCTTTATTAACGCAAAATGGGTTTAACCTACATATAAATATATTAGGTGCAAACTAAATATATATTTCCTCAGTGCTAAAATGTAAGTACTTTAACAATTTGCCGCAATAAAACATTTAACTATGACAGTTCACTAAAAGTGTTACTAAGACAAAGTTCTAAAGTCACTCTCAAGTAAAGCCATAAAGCGAAGATAGCGCAGAACTTTTTACTAGCTCTTACGATGATCACTTTAGCGGAGAACATAAACAAAGCATACGGATACTTCTTATTTTACTATGTGTATATGAAGACTTTCACAGCAGTTACTACATCTTTTAACCTACTACTATTTTGTTTTATAAATGTAAAACTGAACATCTCACCAACTTCTAATAAATTTGTTTTCTGATATAACAATTATATAGTTAGCATAACATTTCTTTTTTAATTGAGCTTCTAGGTAGTTTGTCTGTAAAGCATTCACCAAAGCTTTTCCTTCACATATAGGAGTATAGCTAGGGGTGTCATCCTCAACTTCTTGGCCGGTGGTTGCAGGTATGGCAACGCGCGCCCGGCTCCCCGAACTGGTACTTGCAAACCTCATTTTTGCTAATAGTATGAATAGACCAGCTCGTCCGGGAAAGTACCACACTCTCAGTGAAAATTAACGCTTGGGTAGAAGCTTTACCGCTTCTATGCTTCGTTCGGTGAGTGAGAGAGCCGGAGGCCCACCCATGTCTTCCCACAATGTTGTCCCCCAACTCCTTAAAAACCCGGCAACGCTCCTATTACACCCTGGTGTAGTAGTTGTCCATAGGCAGCGTTGAACGCTTACATCAGGTGATTCGCTTGCTAGTTTGCCTATACACACAAAAAAACTGACCTGTAACCACTACTATAGCCGGAGTATCCACCACCATAGCCGGAGTATCCGCCACTATAGTATCCTCCGTAGCTCCTGCCGTGCAGAGCAGAAGCAGCCAGAGCTCCGCCGACGACTCCGGCGCCAACAGCCTTAGCTCCGATGAGACCAGCTCCCAACGCACCCGCACCCAAGGCCCCGGCTCCTATGATGCCTGCACCTACCACGCCAGCCCCCAGGAGACCTGCTCACGCAAACATAAATTAATAATTTACCATTTTGCAATGCCTTTTTCTAATTAAAGGGACATGATTACTGTTATAACAAACAGTTTCATTAAATACCGGCTAAAAAGATGCGAGTGAACCCATTTCTTCTTATAGGGTCTTGTCTGTAGATTAACCAATGACCTTTCTGCGTAAGTTTTAACGTTAATCTGTTTGTTTAATTGTGCCATAAAACTATCCCTAGGTCGTTAATTTCCTCTCCTTTCATCTACTTTACTTTCCAATACTGTTTTGAAAAATGCATCGTGCCTCATAAGATGACCTATAAATTTCCTTATTCTCGTATCTACAGGGTGAAATTTAATTCATTAGCCGTATGCTAAGTTAGTTAGTTAGTTAAGGAGCGACTCAGACCACGAATCTGAACAACTTTCATTATAAGACCAACTTGGACACCGTGAAAAAATTATCTGTTTTTTTCATACAATAGTGGAATATCTATTTGGCTAAAATCTATGGAACAGCTGATTTTTTTGCAATTTTGGAGTTTGTCCCATATTGAAAGTTGTTCAGATTCGTGGTCTGAGTCACTTCTTAAAAGTTTGCTAATGAATTCAATTTCCTGTTTATTGCGCAATAGTCTCGAACTTACTTTGGGGCTAGCGCATCTGTGTGATTTGACCGTATGTATTTATTTATTTATTATATTCAATAAAAATACTTAATAAAAATAAATTACGTCAATGTTGTTTCCTAAACGAATTTATACTTTACCAACTTGCCAAACAACTAAACTCAAAATAAGGTTTTCCCCAAAGCACCCATTATTTAGATCCGGTCAAACTACTTATTCATAATTAATGAATGTATGGACATTTACAAATAACGTTGACCATATGGTAAACGTTAAGCGTGAAAATAAAACAAGCGATTTATGTATATACATAAATCGCTTGTTTTATTTTCACGCTTGTGATACCTGCATGCCAATGAATTCATGGGAAACCGGTTTCGTGCGTTATTGTATTCATTATAATAACATGCCATCAATCCCTAGGGATCGAATTGAAAGTCTTCGGAGTTGAAATCATTCTGAACGACACATGCATATTAATTAGGAGTATGTACTTTCATATAAAACGCATAATATAAATGTGAACTCTGTCTGCCAGTAATCTTTTCAACGCTTAAAAAACTAGAGCAACTTAGATGAAATTTGGCATGTAGATAGTTTGAGGCCCGGAGAAGGGTACCTTTAGGGCGCAGACACCTTTCATCCATGAGCAAGATACTCTTCCTAAGGGATCTAAATTCACGCGAGCGCCGACAAAAACTAGTTATTACATAAATATGATAAGAGATGAAAGAAATTTGTCGAATTTAACAAAAAATAATATCCGCATTCTAAACCTAGACAAAACGTTATTCTATATCATAATAACATCATAAATACGAGTATATATTACCAAGAGCCCGTTTCTTTTTTCACAATAAATACGATAACTATTAATAATCTATAATGTTACAGTTTAATAAACACGTCACATCACATTAAAATGGGAAAATAAATAAACACATCACATCACATGTTATGTATTCGTTTCAATAAGAAAAGTTTTCGAAATATGCCTACTTATCCTGTCATCAATAGCATCAATACACGTGTTATATGAATCCGACGAAATTTCCGATAGCGTCCCGGTTTTCCTTCATAATCTGCTCGGATCCGGAGCTAATGTGCGATATTATCAAATTACGCATTGTTGCTCTAAGTAAGGACTTCAATAAGCTGATAGGAATTTAACAAAAGATTCTCTCTGATATGAAGTGTACTCATCCATGTAAATACCTAAATAATTTTAATTCATATTTAACGAAAAACCAGTGAAATACTTCATTTATTTCAATTAAATACTTCAATTGCATTACATCGTAGATACTTTGGCTGTGCCTAAATTGTTTGACCATCAGTGCCAGATTAAGACATGTTGGTGGCATAAGCAATTCTTGGGGACACAAACCTGTCTGTCTGACTAGACAGACACATGAGTCATGTGTGTGCGTAGTCATGTCACATAACTACGCATGGCATACCAGCAAAGGTCTAAGCCAAAGAAGGATCTCATTGGTATGAGACCCTTCTTCTAATAGTAACTGGGTTGAGGTGGGAAATTTTTGATTCTATGGCCCTAAGCAGTTGCTTACTTTGCTTTAAGGCTAATCCGGCACTATACAAAGAGACTTTTACATTTAATTTACTGAACCTATTTTATTCCTATTCACAGAAAAGAAGAAAGAGAGACTCTACATCTACAATCTCACATTACATTTCATTTTCCTGCCATCATCTGGAATCAAGCACGCACTATATTGCATTCATATTGTTAATCGGTTGGATTCCTTTATAAGAGCATCGCAACAAATCTCTGAACAACTCACCAAGTAAATGCCTCTTCTGCCTAGCTTGACTCGGCTCTAAGACTACAATTTGTTGGACCCCCTCAGGCTGGAGCGCGGCCAGCAAGGGGCCGTGCTCAGCTGCTAAGGATACTACGCACGCGACCAACACGCCAACGATGACTGGTAATACCTTCATGATGAGTCTGTAAATGAGAATAGTAACGATTATTAGAAACCCGGACCCCGGCTTCGCGCGGGTACAATGTACATATAAAGCTTGAATCACCCTGTCTATTAAAAAAAAACCGCATCAAAATCCGTTGCGTCGTTTTAAAGATAGTACGTAATAAAGAAAAAAACCACTTTGTTTTATACTATGTAGTGATTTAGTGATAGTAAAATACATAATAAAACAGGTAGGTACATATATCATAACACAATTCTGACAAGCCCAAATCTAAGATAGGTTGTTCCGTTATAGAGTTTCGGACAGCGTCGATTTTCCCTCTAATTCATGACTTGCCCGGGGCCCTACAAACTAAAGTGTCTAGGGTCCCCAAATGAATAAATCCGGCCCTAGTTCCAGTACCTACCATTCGGCTCCATCATTAGAGCAGGTCGATAGTAGCATAATATTGTAATCAACAACTACTATTTTCGATAGTTATATAAGTGGTAAAATACTGTTCCTCAGGTTTCGCAAGGAAAGCTGAAGAACATATATAATTAATTAGTGAGTTACAAACATGTCGACCTAATAAAAAAAGTTTATTTAATCACACTAAAGATATAACTTAATCGTTATTTCAAGAGGATAAATCATAGCTTTTAATTTTAAATAGGTAAGTAATTACAAAATGATTATTAAAATAATAATTACAGAAGTTTTACTAAACGCCTGTAACTGAAAGTATTTTTAACATAGAAAACCCATTAGTTAAGCTTTTTTGAGGTTGTAATTAAAAGGCACTTTTAATCAAACTTCTAGAGGTAATTGTTCTTTATTTTTTATTTGCACGACTTTGAGTTCATTTAACAAGTTCATTAGTTGGCCATCTCAATTCCATTAACTTACTAGTGTCTCTGTAAGCTGACTCACAATGGTCTTAAGCGTCATATACACCAATAGTCCTTTGTGCTAATTTCGCCATTTTATATTGTTTCCTTAAGCAAAATCGACAAAAAAAATGTAATTATTGAACCAATTCACAACATTGTATGTAATCTATGCACGACAATTGGTTGAGAAATGCGACTAATAAAAAAGAACAGCCGGACATACGAAAGACTTTGCCAAAGCTGGAAAGGAGCCGCTCCGCGCACACTTGTTCTTACATGCAATTTACATATTTAAAAGTTTTGTGTCAAGATAAGGTTCAACTTTTTTCTGGTTTATGGATATAAATGTTATTTAAGCCAAATTTAACTAAAGTATTAAAATAAAAATTAAACAAATAAAGACCAATGAGGTGGCTCTAAAACATTAATATATATTATACTCAAATTATGAAATAATTTAATAATTAGTTTTTAATCCGTTTAAATATAAGTATAATACTAATTCTTTATTTTATAATTAAAAATCGATTTTATAAAGAGCAATACGAACCTGATTAATTAGGTAAAGAGCTACAAACAGACAACCTACGAACCGGCACGACGAGCACTGTCCAGTGAGGTCCTTCCGAAGTCTTTATATAGGTCGACTTCAGAACTCACACAGGCCCAATATATTTTACCCATACATCACTTTAATATCGTTGCCCTGCGGAAGATATGTCACTCCTCGCCGTAGATATTACGCACATAATAATAGGCCGACTAGTTTCAGGTGTTCAATATTCATTAGACGTTATTACAAACATGAAATTGTTGATGAGCATAGTTAGCGAACTCGGAACTTAGACGTGGAAATTCCTTGGTGTAATAACTAAAAGGCAGAGCGCACTCTAACTTATGCTGCGATGGCGGAGAGCAAGCTTTGTCTTTCAATTTAGATTGTGTACTGCAACTATTTTGATTCTGTCATTTATTTTTGAATAGGTAGCATTTATTCAGAAATTAATATTTATATAGCTTTATTGCAAAATATAGCCGTGTGGTATCCGGCAGAGTAGAATAGGACCACTCCAAGTCTTCCCGTGGATTTCGTAGAAGGCGACTTAGGAAATACAAGCTAAACAAAGCTTATAAATATCTAAGAGACCTCTCCAACCCGTCTGGCCAGCGTGGAGAGTGTAGGCCAAGTCCTCTGGCTGCTCTGGCCAAGTATGGCTCTAGTAGTACAGAGAGGGTCGTGCTCCTGTAGTGGACACTAAAAAGGACCTGATGATGATGATGATTGCAAAATACAACACAACTTTTTGTAGTACCACCATGACAGTTGTTTCGTGAGAGAGAGTCACTTCTCGCAAAATAGTTGTATTTTGCGAGAAGTGACTAGTAGAAATGTAAAACTAGGAGGAATGTTTGTTTTGGTTGTTATAATAGGTACGGGTAGTTTGGGTTTTAAGGAAGGTTGAGAACAATAGGGCTTTACCGGCATTTATACTGTTAACGAATCTTGGAAGCGAATACCCTAATAACGGCTAAACAGTTTCGGATTAGATATGGCTACTGGATGGGTTTTTGCTAAAATCACACATGCGCTTTATTTTATTAAGAGGTAATCTTTTTACATTATCTCAAAATTTCAAAAGATAATATAAATAAAGATTACATTGCCGCCGAATTCCATCATATCTCTGTATCTATTTAAAGTCAATGTGGACGAAATCGCGCGGAACAGATATTTAATAAATAATCGCCTTTTGTGTCGTCATTCGTGGACGTATTTTTTCAAACCCTGATTTAAACCCTTTTTATATGTTTATATTTTCTTCTTAAAAATATTTGTTTCTTAATTAAAAGCTAAAAATATTGATTAACTTAGAATATTAAGCGGCCGTGAAAATTAGACAATGTAAGTTAATTTATGAAAACTTTGATAAATCGCGAATATAATAAAATGTGTCTCTAAATATGTTTTCAGATAGAAATATGATCTATATGATCTTCAAGAAAGTTAGAGTACCCAGCTCATGTCTCAGTCTTGCATCCCAACTATCCTTATCCTTACTAATCCTTATCCTTATCCTAACTGTAGGTATCTATCTTCTATTCTTGAGTATTAAAAGGCAAATCTTACTGACTCATCTATCAACGCACAGCCGAAACTACTAAACGTATTTCGCTAAAATATAGCATACAGATAGTTGTAATGACGTAGGCATCCGCTAAGAACGGATGAAAATGAAAATCCCCCCCCCCCCCCCCTAAATGATAGACTTCCATACAAAATCTTAACTCCTTTTTACCCGCTTAGGGTGAAAAAAGGGTTAAAATTTTGTATGGAAGACCATCATTTTTAGAGCTAGAAGCCTGAAACTCTGTTTGCAGGTTAACGATTAGAAATAAACATATACATTTGATAGTAGTTAACAATATTAGCAGTTTATAATACAAAATTGCACATTCTTAATAATATCTCATATCTCTCAATAACAGAAACTTATTTAAAATCACTTAAGATATAATTCATTTACTTTGTAAACAAAATACTGTGCAAACCATGTTCCATCAGGTGGGTCGTCTGCTCCTTTGCCGTCAAATATACATTAAAAAAATATAATAATTAAATACCTATTCAGTTAAAGCCGGCAACAGCCTCTTCAGCCTCAACAGAAAAATACTGATTTCCGGTGATAATTCATCAGACACACCCTTCAATCAAGTATAAAAAACTTGTTCATTATACATGATCGAAGGACACACCTGAAAAATGTGACGTTGCCTACATAATAAATAATCTTCATGTCAAAACTTGCGCTTCCGTTGATCACACAAAATCAAGTGCAATTATAAATAATTGAGTGAGTTTTTACTGTTTATTATTTCGTTTCTAGGGTTCCGTAGCCAAATGGCAAAAAACGGAACCCTTATGAATTGGTCATGAATTGGTCTGTCCGTCACTATGTCCCAGCCACTTTTTTCCGAAACTATAAGAACTATACTGTTGAAACTTGGTAGTAGATGTATTCTGTGAACCGCATTAAGATTTTCACACAAAAATAGAAAAAGAAACAATACATTTTGGGGTTCCTCATACTTAATTATTTTTTTCATCAAAACCCTACTTGTGGTGTATCTATGGATAGGTCTTTAAAAATGATTGATCAGAAATGACATTTGCGTGGACGAAAACTTTAGTTGTTACTCGCAGTAGTATTAGGCTGAAACATACTCGTAACTCCACTTGTATGAATGACGGTTAAACAATCAGGGTCGGCACTGTAGAATAACATTAAGTACTAACGAAGCCTTCTCAAAATTTGAAGAGTACCTATCCAGAAGATTTTCGACTTTTTCATCTTATATATTTTATCAGCCAAACGCGAATTTAGTATAAACGAGTTTATCCTAGGCCAAACTATTTTGCCCTAAGCGTGCCTATTAGGATAGTGTGTGGCCTAAGATAACTAGTTTATCCTAAGTCCAGTCTATCCTAAAAACTTTACAATGAACTAGTTTGGCCTAGAATGAACTGGCAATCAATATTCATGAAAAATATCATTGGTAGCTTTGGGCTTTAAATATTTTAGGCTTGGGGTAAAGATCACAAAAAATTAGGTAGCTTTTGGCTCAAAAAAAATCATACATAAGTTTGCCAGCCAGCCCGATAATTTGAATGAAAAAGTCGATATTATTTTTTAGTTTTCATACAAAAGTGTTCGACCTGCCCAGCAAATTGTATGAAAACGTAAATTCTAGCCAACTTACTTTGTCTTCAAAGCATCAAACACACACGAGAACGAGGAAGAAGGTGAGTGATGACATATTTATTAATTCTGTGCCTTAAAGATCCTCTGTGCCGCAGACAATATCTAAAATCTGTATATTATGATCTGTGCCTTTAGAATAGGTACATAATTGCAAAGTTATTTTAACAAAATAGAATGAAAATGACCATTCGTCCTACCTTAACTCCGAAGCTACCAAACCTAAAATTTAAAGTAACACATATTGTAGGTTTACGAAAATATCAATGGAAGGAATGGAATTTAAGTAGGAAGGTAAGTGCAATCGGGGTCCTAATCAGAAAATTAAATTTATAGTTCGTAACGCTTTCCATGTCAGTTCAACTCGCACATAACTGGATTTTTTTCGTGTTTCACTTTTACGAATTTGGTATCTAATATTGATCTTGATTCCGGCATCAAAATATTACCAGGATGTTCAAATCAACCTATATGAAAATAGCAATGGACCAAGATACAGTTCAAGAAGTACGAAGACACCTTTTGTTTAAACGACACATTTTTCTAGGTGATTAGGTTATAAAACACGCGGCTTATTGTTGACATAAAATGTTGAGTACACACAAACTCCCATATGAAGTACTTACTTCAAGTATTTCCTTAGCGACCGTTCAAAGAAATTAAGTAATTACCAACCTACCTTCGTACAATATAAGGCTGGTCATACTAGTCAAATATTTACACACACACACAAATAGTGTTGGATCCGCATATCGTATCGAGGTATTTTTTTTTTATTTTATAGGCAGTTAGCTGATTTTTGCTTGTCTTATTAGTTTAATTGTTGTTGTATTCTCTTTTCGGAGCTTTTAGTAGGTATATTTACTATTTTTGATTTTATGATTTGAGATATGGGATGTGCAAGCGGGATTCAGAAAGGGAATGGGATGTACAGATCAGGTCTTTTCCATGCGATGCATTTTGGAGAAATTTTTGGCCAAAGGTCAAAAAGTGTACTGCGTATTCGTGGATTTGGAAAAGGCCTATGACAGAGTGATAAGGAAAGAATTGTGGTCGACGCTGTCTGCATATGGGTTGAACAGCTGTCTTATCCAGGCGCTGAAATCTCTTTATAAGGATTCCAGTGCCTCTGTAAGAATTAACGCGGACTACACATACTGGTTTGACATTGACAAAGGTGTCAGACAGGGATGTGTAGCTTCGCCATGGCTGTTCAATTTATTTATGGACAGTTGCTTGAAAGATCTGAAAGAAAATGAATGTGGTTTAAGAATGAAAGAGTTACTTATCAAATGCCTCCTCTATGCCGATGACCAGGTAATACTTGCATCGTCTGAGGAGGATTTACAGAGGATGGTAACATGTATGAATGATGCATTTAAAAGAAAGGGTATGAAAATAAATGTGAGTAAGACGAAAGTGATAGTTTTTGAAAGGGATGAAAGTTTTACAGTATGTAATATTATTATAGATGGAGAAAGAGTGGAACAAGTGAAAGAGTTTGTTTATTTAGGATGTGTGTTTACTAGAGATGGAAGGCACGAAAGGGATATAGAAAGAAGAGTGGCTGCTGGTAATCGAGTGAATGGAGCATTGCATTCATTTATGAACAGTAGGAAGGTGTCCAACAAGGCTCGTCTTGCTGTTCATCAGGGAGTGTTGTTGCCCACACTTATGTATGGAAGTGAAAGTTGGGTTTGGCAGAAAAAGCATGAAAGTAGAATAAATGCGGTAGAAATGCGTGCGCTTAGGAGTATGTGTGGTGTTAATTTGAGAGATCGGGTGAAAAATGACGTAGTGCGAAAGCGATGTGGAGTGAAAGAGGATGTAGTGACAAAAATTGAAAAAGAATGTTAAGGTGGTTTGGACATGTAGAAAGGATGGATGAAAGAAGACTTACAAAGAAGTTTTATACTTCAGATGTTACTGGAAGAGTTGGTCAGGGCCGGCCTCGACGCACATACCGTGACCAGATTACGGACGTTCTTGCCAAAGGGCAAGTTAGGAGTACCCGGAACCGACGAGCATGCATGAAGAGAGTGATGGATGTAGACGAAGCGAAAAAGGTTTGTAAAGATCGTAGCAAGTGGAGGTCCCTAGTCTCTGCCTACCCCCATGGGAAACAGGCGTGATAGTATGTATGTGTATGTATGTATGTTTTGATTTTACCCGACTACGTAATGTAGAGCAATATGTATACACATTTTGCAGGAGTAGGTACCTATTTATGCTAATTTATAAGTAGGTAAAAAACTGTACGAAAACAAGTATTTATAGACCAGTCATTGACATTCGTATTAATAAATATTTTTAAATTAAACACGCATTTAGAACCTCGAGTTGCGAGTCGAGTTGATTTTATTTTTTTGTTTACACTCTACACTGCAAACCACACTACTTATTCTTAGCAAATCGGCTTATTTCCGATGTTATTCCGCAATGTGAACTCGTATCTAAACCAGTCTTCCTCAGCTCAGTTATTTGTAAGTAACATCTATAAATAAATATATAAAATTATACGGACAAATCACACATACTGAGCTAGCCCCAAAGTAAATTCGAAAGATGTGTTATGGAAACAACCTCAACGATACTATATTTTATAACAAATACAAGATAAACACGAAGACCCAGGTCAAATTGAAAAAGATAATTTTCCATCTTGATCACTCCGGGGATTGAATCCAGGACCTCCGGTGGACCGTTGGTCGTCTGAATCTAAGGACAGTTCTTATCAATTGAGAAAAAGCGTTATAAAACATGTTAAAACCAACCCAAAATTCTTTTTCCTGCCTTGACCAATGTCTTCCACCTGGCCCCAGATATACAAAGTATAGTATAACTAAAGATCCTTGTCTATACCAATTATTTGAACTGTATATTTCATTTAACTCTAGAATATCTAATGTCCCTGAACTTTTGAACCTTAAATAATTACCTCCAACTAAAACTAAACACTGCCTCTTTTATAAGAAGCTCTTGATTTCGATGTCGCATAGTTGGCTTGGATTTTTTCGTAGTCTCATTATCACTTTCAAGCAATTTTATTTTTATTATTCGATAAAGTTGTGACGTCGCCATAATTCTCACGTAATTCTCGCATGCCTTCGATATCCGAGGTGAATGGCCTATCATGGCAACAAGGCTTTTGTTTTTGTTACTAGGGACTGCTTTTATTTTGCAGAAGAAATAAAATAAACTTTTTATTGTGTCATCATCATCATGATCATCTCAGCCGTAAGAAGTCAACCGCTGGACATACGCCTCCCCCTTGGATTTCCTTTTGAATGGGGGTTTTGGCATACTGGCATACTCACCACGCTTGGCAGATGGATTGCTGAGCACAGTTTGTTTGATTTGGCTTAACTCAGTTCCGACGCTGCTGCCCATCGAAACCATTTTTTTAGGGAGATAAATATAATGACCACCAAAAAAGCATTACGACCATAGCCCCTACTACCTAAAATATACACCAAACAGCAAAAAAACTTAAACTATAACCGAAAAAAGAAAACGTAAAATTACAACGGCTCTTCTTATTTTAGTCATGACTGCACTTTATTTTGTACTTTGAAACCAAATGATGACCAAACTTTAATGAGCAAATAATTGCGCTTTTTCTACCCAAAATTCATCGTTTGTGTAAATTTACTCTTTTTTTAAATACTGATAGTTCAAACACGTATTGATTATGTAAAAAGTTTTTTGTATCCATGCTGACAGCCCTGGTTCTTGTTGCACTTGGCCTTCAAGTTGCATGCGGTAATTATTCGTAGGTATTTGACCTCAAAGGCCATATTTTCAGATTTTGGTTTTGTACAATATACTTACAAGGTACAGAGCCTAACCCATAAGACAAGTGAACATTTCGATATTTTGGTGGCGTATAGGTGAAAAATTTAACACACTAGTGACGTAATTCCTCAGTTTATCACATAATATATCAAGAGAAGGTTAATAACAAAATACAAATGAATTTCATCGCATTTATATGATATTTGTTTATATACACATTTTGAAAACACTAAGCAAAATGAAATGTTTTATGCATAGATTTGTTTTTTTCTTGTTTGGAAGTAACTTATACAGTTACGTAGTTTAAGCAGTTATGCTACCTAATAAAATATTTATGAATTATGGTTTATCCATAAAATAATAAAATTGACAGACCTGAGTATAAAAACAAGTTACTGTTAGTCTTATATTCAAGCTAAAAAATACAAACAAAGTATTTATTTACCGAACCAAAGGGTTCCGATATCCTTTTTATTTTATTTTCTGATCATAAATAAACAGTGGAAAAATTACACAGCGTTCTGTGGCATTCATATCAAGATATGTTTACTTAGCCCACTGACCATATAATTGGAATAATAAAAGTGGATTTATTTAAAAGAAAACTGATAGTAGTTTTTCTACGACATATACACGGTGAAATTTTAAAGGGGTGATTCAGTCCGTCAATATGAACAACATTTCCTATTGGACCAATGCTGGGAACTCAAAAAAAAATGGGCAGTTCCATACAATGCAATTTGTACGGGTACGTCAAAAAAAATTTTGAATTCCCAGCGTTGGTCGCATAGGAAAAGTTGTTTAAATCAACGGGCTGAATCATCCCTTTATGGGTCCAGAACGATAAAAAATTCACCGTGTATATCTGTGTATGTAGAATTGTGGATGTCTTCGTGCTTGTATACCTAAATGTGTATCTGTACATGAGTACACTAAAAGTTTTACATAACTCATTTATAACACAATTTACATTTAAAGCAATATAGGTATTTACTACTTTTCTAAGTAGCCTACATTACATTTTAAAATAATTTTTCATTAGGTCAAATTATTTTTTAAAATATGATGGCCATTGGTCTGAGTGCATGTTTTCACGTGTGGTATCACGAAGTCGTCCGGCTCTTTATAATTTTATATTTTTTGGAAAATAACATAATAAAATGCATTGTGCCAGGGCTTGACTACGTGGGGGATGGGTCACCAGCTCAACCTTTTCAGAAGCCCTCATTCAAGAAGTCAGTTATACGAAAGATTAAATAAATAATAAATAAATAAATATATATGGACAAATCACACAAATTGAGCTAGCCGCAAAGTAAGTTCGAGACTTGTGTTATGGGATACTAACTCAACGATACTATATTTATAACAAATACATATATAGATAAACATCCAAGATCATTTTCCATCTTGACCTGGCCGGGGATCGAACCCGGTCACTCCGTGTCGCAGTCTGGCGTGTTGACCACTGCGCCACGTAGCTAGTAGATTATAAAATAATATACACGGTGAAATTTTGATCCTTGTTCTGGTCCCTTAAAGGGGTGATTCAGCCCATCGATATGAACAACTTTTTCTTATGGGACCAATGATGGGAAGTCAAAAAGAAAATAGGCAGTTCCATACAAAAAATGTTGGCCGCCCGGTCAATTTGTATGGGAATGTCAAAAAAATTTTTGAGTTCCCATAGGAAAAGTTGTTTATATCAACGGGCTGAATCATCCCTTTAAGGGTCCAGAACGATCAAAATTTCACCGTGTATACATGGTAAATTTTTTATCGTTTTGGACCCTTAAAAGGGTGACTGAGACCATCAAACTGAACAACTTTTCCTATGGGAACAATGCTGGTACCTCAAAAAAAATTTGACATTCTCATACAAACTGGCCGGACGGCGGAACTCTTTTGTATGGAAATGACGAAATTTTTTTTGAGTTCCCATCTTTGGTCCCATAGAAAAAGGTGTTCATATTGATGGTCTGAGTCACCCCTTTAAGGGTCCAAAACGATCAAAATTTCACCATGTATATAATATACTTAATAACTCAGAGATGGGAAGATGATATCAGAAAAATAGCGGGTCCATCATGGACTCGAACAGCAAGGGATAGAATCAAATGGCTATCTTTAGTCCTCTAAAGACCTTTGTCGAAAGACAAGTTGAGGAGTAACTACCGTGTGCCGAATTGAAGATAAATAATAGATAAACATGAATAAAATAAGTATATATTAGTAGTAATAAGTTCTTTCTTAGGCATACTTAAAAACCTTTTGTTATTCAAACTAAATTAACAATAAAGGCTTTTTATTTTATTTTATATAATATAACTAGCTGTTGCCCGCGACTTAGTCCGCGGCAATATCTGTTATTATGATTAACTAGCTGTTGCCCGCGATTTCGTCCGCGACAATTTCTGTTATTATAATTAATTAGTTTTTTTCTTAGTATAGATGAATAATTTTCCCCCGTTTTCAAATAATTTTTTATTGATGCTTCGCTCCTATTAGTCGCTGCGTGATGTTTTATAGCCTAAATCCTTCCTTAATAAATGGGCTATCCAACACAAAAATAATTTTCTAATTTGAACCAGTAGTTCCTGAGATTAGCGCGTTCAAACAAACAAACAAACTCTTCAGCTTTATAATATTAGTATAGATATAAAATACCGACGTCAATGATTGAGTTTCATAACTTTTAAAACAATCTTCCTCTACTCCTCATCCCACTTATGTGGGGTCGGGATAGCATGGAAGTCTTTTATACTTTCCATGCTGTGAAAAGTTTCGGCTTATTTTTACGACTGGCCACATGGCTTACGTCAACCCTCCTTAGGAATGCTTTCGTTGCACGGGATGTATGTGTTTGTCCTTTTAGTCGCTGTTACGACATCCTGACAGAATGGAGTGTTTCTGTATTCTAGGCCGGAAACCACACGGCACGACAATGTTCAAAATTCAAACATTTATGAGTGGGTTGGGTTAGGTAGGAGCGCAGAAGTTTTAGTGTGCCCTCTACACAACATGTTTATTTTTGTTCCTACTTTACAAAACTTACTAAGATAATTGACAGAGTTCCACCAAAATACTCAACCGATTTAGATGAAATTTAAATGGAAACAATTCCAAAGTACTTGCAACGAATGTACCTTTTTTACCACTTGAGGTACCGTCATGTGGAAATTCGTCCCAAACCTATATACACGGTAAAATTTTGATCGTTCTAGACCCTTAAAGGGGTGATACAGCCCGTTGATATATACAACTTTTCCTATGGGCCCAATGCTGGGAACTCAAAAAATTTTTTGACGTTCCCCTACAAATTGACCGGGCGGCCGAAATTTTTTGTATGGAACTGCCCATTTTTTTTTTACTTCCCAGGATTGGTCCCATAAGAAAAAATGTTTATATCGACGGGCTGAATCACCCCTAGAACGATCAAAACGTCACCGTGTATATATAGCGAATAGGTTTGGGTCGAATTTCAATACACCAAGAACTTTTAGTATTTAATTTCGTTTTGTATGTATTCATTTGACCGAAATTGAACTGGCATATTGCTAGATGTCCGAGTTTCGATTGTTACTTTTTTCGAATCTATATGTTTCGAATTCTAACCTAACGTTTAACCGCAGCTTTTATCGCTAGATGTTTTATCTCATAAATGTTTCCCATATTATGAAAAGACAACATTTCAAATAGTACGTGATCACATTTTTTTTATTTATAATTTCTTTACTAAGAACATAAAAAGTATGGTATCAGATTCCTCTTGCAACCACATGAACTATGCACATCGAAAAATCAAATTCTGTCTCTACCTACTGTTAGGTGTCCGTCTCCTCTTATACATACCTCTCTTGGATCTTGCTTGAGCCTTCTTGATACGGGTATTTCCGATCGCATACGTAAAATTAGTTATCTTCGACCAAACATCTATTTAAATTAAATAAAATATTTTGTAATAACTATGGCGAGAAAAGTTTGCGGCAATTTATCTTTTTTATTGTTTATTTAATCCCCACTGTACACATGGGTGTATTTGTCATTTAATTAAAAACCAGCAGAAGTAGCTGATACCATAACACCTTTCCCCACTTGCAGCCGACAAACAATTAGTATGCACGAGAACTTTCGCATTTTGTAACAGAATTTCCAATTAAGCGCCAACAGGCGCATATTGCGTTTTTTGTCATGCAAAACTACACAAACACTATTTATTGTATTAAACTAGCGAATAGTATGAGTTTTTAGGTTTTTGTATCAGTGTGAATTTCAACTATTTTAGTAACGCATCTTATAATCTACATATTTTATTTTGTTTGTTTTAGAGAGTAGAATTAGCGCATGTTGCTGGTCTAGATTTATTTTCATTTAGCTAGTGAGTGGCCTCCAAAGGGCGTCTGGCTTATCACATATAGAAAGAATAGAATTATTGCATTTAGTAAAGATAAAATACACAAAATAAATAATAAATATTAACAAATCTCTTATTAACAATATTAACAAAGTTGATAAAGTCTAAGGAAGGGTAGAGCCTTTAATGCTTTAATGTTACAATTTCACTTTTGTAATGCTATTATTGTAATGTTGTGAATGTATTATTTTTTAAATATTTACGTTTGATTCATAGACATACCCTAGACTTTCAAAATGAAAATGAGTAGTACGTCATTATACGGCTTCACTGTGCTTTAGAAAGAGAGATAAGACTGCTGACAGCAGGCCTATTTTTAATGACATTTGACATTACCTGGGCACAACAAGGCCCGCTGAATTTGAAAAGGAAATTATTTTACCTAAAATATAAATAATCTTTTAACTTACACAATAAAATTAGGTAAATACCAACATGGTGTCTTGTGCGGTTGTCGAGTGCACTACAACCCGTAGGAATAATCCTAGCAAATATACATTTCATCAGTAAGTATACATTTTTGTCACCGGTATAATTTCGGTAAAAAACTCGAAACAGTTTTGATTTCTACTAGGATAGTATTGTTAAGTATGCTTCATAATTGATAGGAAAATGAAAACATTTAAACATAAATGAGAAGTAGCGAAAATATTATGTAAAGAAAGTTCGCACACGTTTACACTAGTGCTTGAAGTTATTCATATTTTATCGACATCGACAATAGTTTCGATTGCACTCACTGAAATATTGTTACTTGATATTTTACCCGACTGCGTCCGAAGCAGGTTTATTGTAGCTTTCACGTACTTATATGTATGGTATGCTATTTCACTCTTCCATACTGTTCAGACAGAAAAGAATAAAACGTAGAATGAACCGACTGCTTCTCTTCCAAAAAAATCTTGTAAAAGCCGATCTAGGAAATGGGCAAAATCTGATAAATTATATTAGTAGGAGATGCAGCTAGCAACCCATCAATATTTTGATTCCGTGCTGAACGTGGCTTTTGGGTTAGACCTGTCTACCTCGCGAGGGAATAAAAATGTAATAGTACGGATGTATCTATACATTTTATGGTACGCTCCATAGCCCAAACTAACATAATTGTTTGTGTTTTATTTATTGCATTACAGTTTTTAATAAGAGCAGAGCTAGTAGAGCATCATTAACATTCTTTAAGTACGATGACCAATTTGTTAAATATTGCATTGTTGTAAATTGCTATGAATAACAAGTGTCATGGTTGTATTATTTCTTTTAATTTTTAACTTGCCCATTGAAGTTATTCCAAAATTAACGTCATCATCATCATCATCACCTCAGCCACAAAAAGTCCTTTGCTGGACATATGCCTTCTCCAAGGATTTCCAGTACTATAATTGGAAAGGTCAACTCAGGTCGTCAGACCACCTGGTCTGTGGGTGTCCAACGCTGCGCTTGCTGGTACATGGTTGCCATTCGAGAACCTTTCTATTCCATAGGCCGTCCGTCCACTTCACGTAACGATATCTAACAAAAGTGTGCTCAAAAGTATTTTCAGCTAGATGCTAACGTCGCCGTATTTTTTTAGAATCTATTTGTTATGCATGTTTCTTATTCTTGCAGACTCGCGGGTGAAACTATTCACATGGACATATAAAATCATACAGCGAATCTTTAATAAACATCATAGAGTTTATTCAGGTACGACTAACTAAACAAATTATGTTTAGAGTAGCCTGAGCCTGTATATTAGGTGTAAAATATGTTTGTATACTTATGGTTTATTTTTCGTAAAATATTTTGATATGCATAGTGAAAATGTACGTATTATATATCCTTGGTGGGGTCATTTAGTCTGTGCACATGACAAATTTTCTCTATAGGAGCAATACTAGTTAAAATACATTGCTAAATCTATTGATTGTCTGGTTAAATTATTATCTTTTTATCTATTATTATTATTAAATATTATTAGCTGACCATTCAAAAATGGGCTGATTTGTTACCCGACTTCAAAAAAGGACGAATACTACGAATACATACGACTACGAATTCGGCCGTATGCCTTTTTTAATCGCATGACTGTTTGTGTCCTAATAACAGCATAAATCTTTTTTTATATAAAACGGTATGCTTTCAAGTTTTTTCCATTTAAATTTTATCAAAATAAGTTCTGTAGTTTGATTGAAGTCGGTTTTTTGTATGAAAAATATTTAGACTATTATTTATGTGTCAATAAAGAAATGAAAAAGGTATCTATGTTTTATTTGCTGTATTTCAATGTAAATAAATTATTTATAGAAGTTCATTGCCTTTTACTCTTTGTGAAGTTTCTCTTCGGAAAATGTATATATCCCTGTAAAACTGTATAATTTTGCTCCTTTTTTAATGGGAAGGTATAATGATTTGACTATCGATACATTGACATACACCAGGTACATTTTAGCCAAACACTACTGAATACATATGCAAAATCACACCCACAACTGCATTTCAAAATCGGTCTCGTTTGACAGCATCCGTTTGAATCTCTATCCGTCAGGATTATATTATCTCTATGGTTTGATTAATGCTTTCCAAATTTCTAATTTCTTTGTACTCAATATAAAACATAATATTATTGTATGCTTATATGCTGACTAGCTCCGTGGCGCAGCGGTCAACACGCCAGCCTGCGTCACGGAGTGACCGGGTTCGATCCCCGGCCAGGTCAAGATGGAAAATGATCTTTTTCAAATTGGCCTGGGTCTTGGATGTGTATCTATATATGTATTTGTTATAAAATATAGTATCGTTGAGTTCATCATCATTTCGAGTAGGTGTCACGGTCAATCGACCATGCACACCCTGGTGTCAGAGTTCTTCGGAACCGCCTCTCGGCCTCTGACGTGATTCCTTTAACGACTACCAGATGGCAGCCGGGACCACCGGCTTAACGTGCCTTCCGAAGCACGGAATCATCTTTATTATCAGACAATCAGGTGATTCAAGCCTGCAATGTCCTAACCAAACTGGAAACAACTAAACTAAGTATGCTTCCGGTGGGAATCGAACCCACGACCCCCGGGTCAACAGGCAAACGCCTTAACCACTGGACCACGGAGGCTGTTTAGTTATTTATCGTTGAGTTAGTATCCCATAACACAAGTCTCGAATTTACTTTGGGGCTAGCTCAATCTGTGTGATTTGTCCGTATATATATTTATTTATTATTATTTATTTATATTGACTACAAAGTCCGACAGTTGCGCAATTAAATTTTGAGACTTAGCTACAGGTTCTACCAAAATAAATATTACAAAATATCGAACAATTATAAAATCCTGAAGCCAGGGCAAGGGCAAGGCTCAAGCTCTGAAAGTTACGGCTACAGAGAGAGTCCTCCTGTCGATGCTTGCTGTGTTCAGGAGCACTGCTCCAGCTGAGCATCGATGCAGCCATTCATGTTGGTTAGTTGGTACGAGCTATAACGCCGCTCACACACAGCGGAACAAAGATATGATGGCGGGTTCATGCACCAGGTCAAGGTATTTATTCATATTATCATTGCATAAATGAGAACGCCCATTTTTTAAAGCTATGGCTCAAATAGATTGTGTAATAAACTAATTTTGACCTTGACAGAATGAACGATGACGTGTTATTTCACATCAACGGTTGACAAATACCCAGACCCACCCAGAGATGATAACCAACAACGAATGCATGTCAACTGCACAGCCTCGGGGCATATTGTGACATAAACATTCTTCATTGTACTAAAGATTATAGTTAAATCGAGCTTGTAAAATAAATTGCTGTCGTTATTTTTTTTTTAGTACAGTAAACCTCCGGTATCTACCTGACTCCCCTATCTATATCTAAAATTTTCTCTTAAACTAAAAATAATATTAACGTGAAATTTATTCAGAAATTCTTAATTAAAATCTTTCTGAATAATTTTTATAAACTTTACTTTTTTATTTTTATAAACATACATATTTACAAATAATATGGTTCCTGCAATCCGGCGACCCGCGGCAACGTGCCCAAAAGGCTGGCAGCATTGCCATGTTGGATGGCAATGCTTATCCTCTGAGCCAGGTAATTGCCAGCTGTTTGGTCACGGGATACCTCGATCAGTCTTTTCAACAGAAAGTCAAAGATACGATGAGCTGATTGGAACCACGGACCCATGGTTTCGATTTTTATTCTTATATTATGCAAGATTTAAGTATAAAGCGGGGTCAGGTATCTCGGTGGCATACTGTACCATATCACTATTACCACTACACAAAAGGTGTGTATAGTAATGACTTACCGACGATTGTACTTCAGTTAGTCTTGCAATATTTACTTAAGCCATATTTAAACACAATTTAAGCTTTTAAGTTCACAATTGTTGACTTTTAGTTCTACTAACATCATTAGGACTAGGTCAATAGTGTCGCAATATAAGTAATAAATTGAATGTGCAGACTGGTGAAAATATTTAATTTATATACTGATTAGCTTTCGCCCACGGTTCCGCCCGCGTCAATATCGATCCCTCGGGAACAGTACTTTTTTCCATGATAAAATGTACCCTATGTCCTTCCCCGTACTCCAGAACATGTATGGAAAATTTCATGATGATCGGTTCAGTAGTTACAACGTGAAAGCGTCACAAACAAACAAACTCACTTTCGCGTTTATAATATTAGTTAGGATAGTATTAGGACCCAGAAACACTAAGTAAAAAAAACACAAATTCTTTAAATTGTTTAATTCGTAAAGTAAAACCATGGATCAACAGAAACCAGCAACAAACAGAAAACAGAAGCACCATTTTGATAGTCACTTCAAAATACATTGCGGCTTTCGTATGATAACTATTTCTATTTAAGATATATAAAACGTTATGTATTTTGAAGAGACTATCAAAACGTTGTACACTAAGTTAGCAAATAGGCCGGCTGGTTTTCATGATTACATCATCATCGTGATTCATGACTCACAATGCAATGCAATGTATTTTCTTTTCATTTAATGTTTTAAGCAAACAATTCATTTAGGCGTTTAGATTACTCGTCAAGATCAACTGAGAATGGACTCTATTTTTGCAATTCATTGTATCAATATTTCCTATCCTTGAAACCCTTCACATAAGTGCTAACCAATAACGCTGTGTGAGCTATTAGCACGTTTCAGTTTGGCGTGATAACAAAAACCATGATGATGCACATTTTCACATCTAAGAAAGTATCTTTTGTTGTATATATATCTTTTAAAATTTTAATCATTATAATAAAACGAATATATCGGTATTTTTAAAATAGGTACTTATATTCTACTTTATTCGCAAAAGTATTTAAATGTTTCCCTATATGTCCTTCCAATATGATTAATGCTTTGAAATAATGTATATTTATGCAGTAGCGGCATTAGGGTAGGGCGCGGTTGGGCGACCGCCCAGGGCGTTGTATCTGAAAGGGGCGCCAATAGCGCCAAGAGCGCCGGTAAAACGCTGGCACTGTATTTATGGATATAAGATGTTGTTTCACAATTACATAAAACCGGCCAAGTGCGAGTCAGACTGCGCGCATGAAAATTTCCGTACCATAATCTAAAAAATATTTAAAATTATTATATTTATTTTTATTATATGATGTAACTAAACATTTATGCATAATAGGCATTTTCGTGATTTTCATAAACATTTATGAAAATCACGAAAATTTGCGGCATAATCAGCTGTATCTTTTGATTGCGTTGGCTTAGAAATTTGACTTTTCTACAGCTCCAAGGGACTGTAGACCTGAGTATTTGATATGAATTTCAGCTTGAGCTCCACGCTTTCAATTTTTCCCTTTGAGGTACGGATCCCTAAAAACGGTTGAAATTTCAGTACTTATACATACTATTCCATTTATATTTATACTATACTAGCTTTCGCCCGCGGCTCCGCCCGCGTCAATGTCGATCCCTCGGGAATAGTAATTTTTCCCGGGATAAAAGGTAGCCTATGTCCTTCAACGCACTCCAGAGAACTTGTATGCAAAATTTCATGATGATCGGTTCAGTAGTTACGGCGTGAAAGCGTAACAAACAAACAAACTCACTTTCGCATTTATCATATTAGTAAGGAAAGGATAAGGATATTTTACAAGCACGAAGGAGTCAAGCTGAGATGTCAGGCAAAACTAGTGATGAAATAAAACAAATCGACATACTTAATTAATTTATTAACCACGTAACGATATCAAAGTCCTTAAGAACCCTTTCTTATAATGCTTAAAGGGTTACATACATATGTACATACCTGTATAACATTTAATTCAAATTATACTCACTTAACCATGCTATAAGTAATTAAAATTAATTATGTATATAATAAATTTTATTAATTGACAAATATTCTATTAAAGAGAAAATATGTATTTTACACAAACAAAAGCAATGATTTCGGTGGCTAAATAAATCTAAATAATTAAAAATACTCGTACGCGCATAACATGGCACAGATCGAATACAATATTGTTAGTAATTACTGAATTTAAAAGGGAAATAATTAGCTTGTTGTTATACATACATTCGTATACATACGTACACCGATGACTTGATATTCAAATATTTATTTATTCATGATAACCTACGCCAAAGCACAAATAGTTTCCAAAATACCAATATTTGCTGAATTTAATAAATTTGAAATTATTGAATCCAACAAATGCGAATTTACTGCAGAATTTGAAATCTTTATATACAAAATTACAACATTCAAATATATAATAAAATACATATCTTACAATATTTTTAATTGATATTTTTGTATGACTTATCATTACCGCACGGGTAAGATGGTCGCAAAGATAGGGGTCAGTCTTACAGTCACGAGCATTCATATGTATACACATCGGTTCTTAAGTCAAACTGATAAAGTCTATAATTGAATACAATTGTATATATATAACGCTCGTGGCTGTACATTAAGTGCATTTAAATTAGCCTATATAGTACACTTATGCCCAAATGTACTCAGGAATTCCCTTCCCAATATCTCGAAGTTGTCTCGACATCAAGACTTGAAAGTTGAACGCCTTAACCAAACCTGAAAAGGTCAATGATCATAATACCAAGATAAAAATAACACAATCAGTACTTCCCCATGCCTGAACGTCAACAGAATCAAAAACCTGTATTCATAATTTAAATTAATTTGAGTTAAACTTATACTTTAAATTTAAATTTATTCCATTGCAAAACACCATTTCTGTATCGATTTCAAATATTTTGCCCATTAATTATTTTTAGTTTTTACAACATAACATTGGCATTGTCATGTATCAAAAATGTTTGTCTTTCTTGTGAATGATACCAACACTGGTGCCCGATTTTTAAACTGCTTGAAGGCCGCTGACATAGCTTAACGGCTGCAATCAATGATGACATCCGAGACCTACAGTTTAAAGTACCTTCCGAAGCACGGAGGAACTTCGGGATCTTCTTCTTCTTTTCGAGTCGTAATGTCTTTTAACTACAACAATTTTGCCCACTATGTGGCCACGGCCACTGCACTGTCGTTTGCCTCCTCTAGATCCTTTTATGTGCAGTGAATGGGGCATTAAGGGCACGTCAAAAGGTGGCTCATTGACTGAACATCGCCGCAATCGCATGTGCTATTGCCGGAAAATCCCCATATAACCCAGTTTTCTCGGCAATTCCCTACACCAGCCCGGAGTAGGTTCAATTATTATATATATATTTATACCACTTATGATACCCATCCCAGTAGGCCACGTTACATTACATGCGCTAATAATACTTACATCTACTGAGACCCGCTGCTCTTCTAGGCGTTACTGAATAGCAATTTCATTAGAACGGTACTATAAACCACCACCAAACTTACTTTTATCACAATGCCACATGCAATGATTGATGTTTTTTATGTGTGCAATTGTCCAACACTGGTGTCAGATTTTTTTAAGCTTATATGCTATTGACTTAAAGGGCACTCCAAAACACGGAGGAGCTCGAGATATTTTTGCTACTTGCGGTCACCCATTCAGGTCCCCGGGGTTGCTTTACATACGTAAGCGCTTATAAGGCTTACACCCACTGAGCCATCAGGCTCCTCATGCAATGAACATCTTCATAACTGCTTGTGTAACTTTAGTGGAGTGCCGTAAGCTTTATGCCTCAGAATCAGGGCTCCTAAATAGATCCCTATACAACCTTCTGGAATATGTTCTTAACACTAAATACAACAAAAATACAAGATTATTTTTCGCTCCTATTACTTTATTTATTATTTATACAAATAAATAAAGATTTTTTCGGAGTACTCTTACAAGGGTTTACCGAGAGGACGGGATTTTGAACACCTTATGATTCATAGTTATACATTACCAATTTTTTTCCAAAAAGTTGCAAATTATGGGATAGTTTGGTTTTCCGGACCCGTACCGAATAATCTAATGATTCTGCAGGATAGTTGTTTAAAATGATTAATCATTCATACAAAGAAAACTGACTTCAAACAAATTACTGAACCAATTTTGATGAAACTTAAATGGGATCAATCAAGATGCATATCCATCCAAATATTTTTTTATTTTCAAATAATTTCATAACAAACGGAGTTATGAGGTAACAAACATTAAAAAAAGACATACAACCGAATTTATAACCTTCTCCTTTTATTCATCATCATCATCAGGTCCTTTTTAGTCTCCACTACAGGAGCACATCCTTTTATTATAATCAGTTAAAAATAGAAGACAACAACATTTTTCAATATAGTGCAATTTCATCTATTTTATTTAAGTTTTTTAATGTTAGCAGCCTCTCAATAATAGGTATTTTGGCCTAAGAGTGAAAGTATTTTATTTATATTTTATATTTTTTTGGATTTATTAAATTAAAGCAGCAAGTGTTGAGACGCGAAGATAACAGACAAACAAAGAAGAATTTATCGAATATCTCTTACAGTCAGACTCCATTTCAACCTTGACTTCCTCATCCCCTCTTCATACTTACTCATAGGAGTCAACGAGCTACTTATAATTCATTCATTCATTCATATCGAGTAGGTGTCACGGTCAATCGACCATGCACACCCTGGTGTCAGAGTTCTTCAGAACCGCCTCTCGGCCTCTGACATGGTTCTATTAACGACTACCAGATGGCAGCCGTGCCTTCCGAAGCACGAAAACATCTTCATTATCACACAATCAGGTGATTCAAGCCTGCAATGACCAAACTGGAAACAACTAAAAAAAGTATACTTCCTGTGGGAATCGAACCCATGACCCCCGGGTCTATAGACAAACGCCTTAACCACTTGACCACGGCTACTTATAATAATAAGTAAGAAACATAACATATTACACCAATCGCTAAAAATTTTGTGAGCTATTTATCCACATTCTTGCTTAATTACATAGAATTCCCAAGAGCCTCATACATATATTACTGACGTCATTTATTTGCCCATACTTATTATGATTAACCTTCATATATAAATAGAAATCCATCAAAATACTCATCTGCTGTGGAACATATCATATGTTACACGTAATGAAAAATAAAAATAACATTACAGGTGCCTATCTACAATTACGTGATTTATTTTCAAGTGCCACCTTAAACCAACCATATATCACTGTAACCCGAATACATAATTTATAGGTAACAATTATTTCGTGCTAAAAACCATTACTTAATTTGATTTGATACGACTGGTTTCCATGCGTTTTTCAAGTTATGCAAGGAAATTCAAAACATGCAAAGCGTACATTCCGTGATCGTCATTACATCACAAAACTCTAGTCCTGTTTGACTCCAACCAGTAAAAGAAGGTAATTAGCTACATGCTAACCTCAACATAATTATTACGCGTAAAGTGTGCGAGACCGAACATAATCCCTTAAGACCAGACCGAAATACGGTAACTACGAATACAATTTTCATGAGCAAACGTAGACTCACCGGTGGACCTCCAAGTCCCATGTCGGGTGAATAGCATGGCTGCAAACATATTCAAACGATCAACATTTCGTAAGTCAAATCGTTTAGTTGAAATTGTGTTACGAGGATTTGTGTAGTTCTTGTTTGGAGGCTACTCAACAAACTTAACCTATTCCTGTCGTAATGTTTTTGTACTTAATACAGGTTTATTTTGAACCCCTAGCCAAGTACAATTCACACACATTATGGGTATCGTTTAATTTAACTACAAAAACCAAGCTTCTCGTAAGTTTCCTGTTCCATGCGACCTCTCTTTTAAAGTTAACTAAACTCTTTTATTGCATAGACACTATTTTTTTAATTATCTGCAAGTTGACGTCTTAGTAATAATTAAGGAAGAACTGAGACCTCAGATTGAGATATATAAAAAAAGAACAAATTTTGTGGATGAGACGCCCCTTTAGTCTTTACTTTTATTTTGATGTTGTTACACCGGCAACAGATATACACATTCTGTGAAAATTTCAAGTCTCTACCCACCGATATAGATGCATCTCTATACCTATTACGGTTCATTAAATCACCAGCTCTGTGACAGTCGGACGGACGGAGATTGGAGGCTAAGTAATAAAGTCCCGTGTAGGGTGCACGGGAACGGAACCCTAAAAAGGTGTGAAACTAAAAAAAAACTTTTCTTATAGCTATTCGAATTTCCATGGAACGGCTAGTTTTGCAACCTTTTTCAACTTTTTCTTACCATAATTTGTCTAATCTATTAATGATCCTGATCCAACCTGCATAATATGGTATATCCTTATTTTCAACTGTTATTTTCAATAATTTTTTACCCTTTGTATTAGTGTGAGAGAAAAAAATATACTCGCGACCCTTTAAAAAAAATTAGTTATTGCATGATAAACGATGCAAATGACACCGCTTAGATGGTTTAGATGACGCAAATGTGTTACATAATAAATGTATTTTTGTCAATGGGCAATAACTACATGCCCTATTTAAAAACAGTGAATGTTAAAAGTAAGTTATTGATGGATGGATTAGCATGTTGGTTAATATGTTAAACCTTTACCCGGTGCTTATGTGGACTTGATGTACTGACTTAGGTTTGGCTTTGAGTAGGACCGCCCCGACGGCTGCTGCTTTCGCTGCTGTCGCTGCCTTCAGTCCCAAGGCTCCTGTAAGCATGAGCAAGTAATGACTCTATTGAAATTCTTTCTAAACTACCAAATCCTAGACTTTAGAATAAACAACTTAATCTAAATGGCACGAAGCCAAAACCGTTGGCAGCACTCCTCGATAGATTGCGGTACTTATCCTTTGAGTGAGGAGAGAGCCAACATTCGTGTCACAGGCAAGGGATGTGGGTTTCGAAGCATTTCTGGCTCCAAGAATAAATTACTGGGCAAAGGATTTAACAACTAATCTCTGAGCGCAGTGCAGTCGGTTTCATTCTACCATATGGAAATCTTGCATAAGCATAGTTTAAAATATGCGGAGCATACTACTTACGAGTAATACAACACATGAACAGTAAGAATATCGATTATGATATAGAAGGTCGCGATTCTATGTATCTACAGTCTACAGGCTTATCTCAAAAGTAATACGTCTATTGGATTTCGTTATTAAATGATATATTTGGATAAGTTTACCTAGTTTTTAATAATATTAACAATGAAACTTTTTATTCATAAGCGCTACCCAGATATTTACATTATTTACTAATAAGAAGCAGGAAAAGCAATTTTCATTCACGCGCATCAAAACTATTGTTCACATGAAATCTTGCCTCAGAAAAAGTAAACATTTCTTTCGCAGCTTCGCAGTCACTGTACTGCACGTTTATCAATGCCAGATAAGAAAACAAGGAACCATGGCGGCGCGGCGGGTGCTTTCGTTCCGGAATGTTTTTGTGAGCTCGATGCAGCCATCACCGCAATTGAGGCATTTTTAATGAACGCTGGAGTTTTTGCTAAATACGAAATTATGCTAGGGCTTTCTCATTTTATCAGTATGCTGCCTTGTGTCGTACCTTCACACTGGTCGCTGATTATGAAGATAAAAAACCTATAAAATCATAGTATGTATACTTGACCTTTTTCTTCCAAAATACAGAGGGCGTGTCAAAAGTAAAAAAGAAATTCGATACTTCAGTTCATTAATGGTATGCTTTGAATACTTTGGCTTTGTTCATCAATCCCCACACACGTACAGTGGATATCTAACATACATTGCCATTAGCGCTTGCAAGTAGGTAAATAGTGTACCTACAAGTGGCTAATATATGCAGTTTTTAACAGCACACAACAGTTCCCACACTTACCGCCGCATGAGCGCTTCACATGTTTCTGCATAACATTGAACAGAACTTCGAGTTGTCTAAGAATATTGGGCACACAGGCTGACGATTATTTTCGTTTGTTACTCGTACTCTACCAGTTATTCAGTCAGTTATTGTACCTTGTACTTATCGGAAAAACCATCAATCTCTATACAAAATATTCTTAAATAAGAACATGTTGTTTCAGACTGTTAGTTACCCTTTTTAGTTCTCTGAGGAAACCAACAGATGTTTTGAAAGAAGAACCAGCAGTTGAACATATGTAAACTGAGTCCACATTTTAACTTTCTCAACTAATTTAATAATTTAAGGTATTACATAATGTAGGTGCAAAATTCCATAAATTCTGCAAACTCAAAAGTACAATAATCGATTTTAATAAAAATAAATACAGACAAAGTAAAAGCAATTTAGGATACGTTAAACATTAATTAAACCCTCTCTAATCATTGCTTATTACTGAATAAAGTTTTATGATTTTTTTTAAGATTTACAGAATGGTAAACCTGCATCATAAGGAACTTTTATAAATTAGTTTTTTTGCTTATATTCCGTTATTAACAAGATACAGACAGGGGTATAGATAAATATTGTAAAAGTAATCACATTTTTTAAGGCATTTAACTATCCTCGTATTGCTAAATAGATTAGAACTTTGGTAATTGTTCAGCATAACATTTAACGATTGTATGATAAGTAAACAACATAAGGCGTGATCGAGGTCGAATCTAATGCATAACAGCAAACATCTAAACTACTCAAAGTGGTGTTAGTTTGCCAAACATAAGTTGGTAACATGTACATAAAATAATTAAACAGTTAGTGAGGTAGTATTATATGGCAATGACCCGATTAACCAAATAATCTCTATTAACTTTTCGGTGTTCTAGCGTATCATATCCCGCGTATTTCACAATATTTGCCCTTAATTAATGCAACCAATTGGTATTAATTGACAAACATACAGTAATTAAATCAACTTAATGAGCAATACCGATGTCAGTTCAAAACTAACTCTGTAAAATATACATATGTATGGCTAGTTTGATTCTGTCTATAGAAAAGAAGTACTTCGTTTCAAGTAGCAATTACTATCCTCGGCTTTGTTTCCTATAGATAGAGAAGTAGAAATATCTGACCAGTCAAACTCTACAAAAATATGATTGGACCTTTTCGGTCACAGAAATTAAAAAATAAATCTTTTCGCAATTTACATTCTTTGAGAATAAGTACATATTTCAAACCCTGACTTTCTTTATTTTTGGAATAATATTTAATTTCCTAATTCAGTCAACCTACTTATCTTTTATGTCGAAAATGTTTACCTATCAAACCTACTCTTTGTTCCGAAATTACCGGTTGAGAGGGACATCCAGCGCTTTCCAGCGACTTTCAAAAAGTCTGAGGTACACAATTATTTGTAAAATATTTGCGAATATCTTACCAAGGATCAGTTTCTTTTTGAGAAGCAGCAAACTCCTCTTTGTCCTGAGGCTACCTTCCTGAGCGGGCGAGTCTTGAACTGCGTCTTCGTAGATTGAGTCTATGGCCGGATGGTGCTCATACTGCGCTGATGCTACGACGGCCACTAAGCAGGCGAGGATGGCGACTGTTGCCAGCTTCATTGTTCAGGTTTCTGAAATTCAACAACAAGTACGAAACTTAATAGGTGTAACAAGTCTAGAGATTATTTTTATCTTTCTACATACAATTTTTTTTTTTATTTTATAGTTAGAAGACATTATGACTGAAGCGGAAAGCTTCATTTTCTTCTCGTAAATCTATATCTATACTAATCTATACTTCTATACGAATACTAATCTAATATTATAAAGATACTAATATAATATAATAATAATATTATAAAGAGGAAAGATTTGATTGTTTGTTTGCATCGAATAGGCTCTGAAACTACTGGACCGATTTGCAAAATTCTTTTTCCATTAGAGTCCTACATTATCCCTGATGAACATAGGCTATTTAAAAACCTATATCTTCCCGTGCGAAAGCGGGACGGGCCGCTAGTAAAATATAATTGGACTAGCTTTCGCCCGCAACTTCGCTAGTGTCAACGTTATTCCCTTGGGAACAGTACTTTTTTTGGAATAAAAGGTAGCCGATGTCCTTCTCCGTAGTCTAGAGGACTTGTATGCAATGTCATGATGATTGGTTCAACAGTTACGGCGTGAAAGCGTAACAAACAAACTCTTTTTCTCTCAATAATAAAGAAAGAATGTGTTAAATGCTTTGAAAAAAAGTGTTGTGTACGTACCAATGTAGGTTTTCAAAATTATAGTGATATGTGAAAGTAATAACTAGAATACGTTCTGTAATCATGAAATAGAAATAAATAAAATAAACTTGCCAAGTGCGCTTCAGATTAACCAGACACTAACTATACTTGTTACAATAATCCATATTTCCGTACTAATATAAATGCGAAAGTTACTCTGTCTGTCTGTCACCTTTTCACGCAACGTCAACTAATTTGGATGAAATTTGATATATGTTTGATACCCAGGGAAATAAGGTACCTTTTATTATGGGAAATTGAAAAAAAAACTGTTCCCGAAGGATCGACATTAACGCGGGTAGAGCCGCGGGCAATAGCTAGTCAATAATAATTTCAGGTAATAAAAAAATATTGTCTTCCTACTTAAATGCTTACATACGGCAATGCAACTTGAACGAGACCTTGACGGATTAACAGTATTTCAGAGATTGTATAATACGCGGAGGGTGTTGGCCTTTCTGTAGGCAATTAAGTATAATATCGAGGTGCAAATAAGAGCACCAAAAGGGCACAAGTGTGCGAATGATAGCTCTAGTTGCATAAGGACATTTCCTGCATTTTGTTATTTGTGATTGTAACTCCTCGAGGCCAACAAGCTTCAAGAGCATATTTTTTAGTATCTACTTGAATCACTATTGCATTAACCACAAAAATCAACCAAATGTGTGTTCAACCCACACACGACGGGTCCAACACAATGACTTCAAGTATTCTCTATTTTAACCAACTTAAAAAAAAGGAGTTGGTTATCAATTCCTCGGTTGTTTATTTTTATGAACAGATTTAATAAATCTTTTTTGTTTGGAAGGGTATGCTTTAAAGTTGATCCCATTTAAATTTCATCACAATCGGTTCAGTGGTATGATTGAAGTCGATTTTTTTTATATGACAGATTATGTTATGTACTAAAAACTGGTCACTCACTTTCTATTTCGTCGGGATTGCCAACTATAGTTTCGGATTCGTCACGAACCCATTTTAATGGCGAGGGCGGGACGTGCGGCAGAGATTTCCCAACTAACTCGCAACCGTAACCGTAAAACGTAAACATAACCAGTGAGTTAGTTCGGGACCCTCCGCCGCGCGTCCCGCACTCGCCTTGAAAATGGGCTCCTGACGAGTCCGAAACTATAGTCGGCAATCCCGACGAAATAGCACGTGAGTGACCCATTTTTAGTACGTAATGTTTATATCTCACGTTAGTTTCAATGATATAAATGAAATATTATGTTATGATATGACATATTAGGTATGTGAGAACTTAAAACGTCTACAATTCACTGTCAGACTGATGGAGGCTTAGTTAAAGGGTCCTTCGTGGAACATTTTAAGTAAAGAACTTTAAAGTCCTAATATTTAAGTAAAATGCTTTTGCATCTTCGTCTTCGCCCTTGCTTACGATAACTTTATTAAGGTCAAATGTTTACTTAGAAACAAGGGCTAAGTATTTTACGTTAATATAGTTACGTAATACATTTTCATAACTAAATTTAAATAGATTAGGTAGCTATTGAACGAACGTAAATATGCCACACCTATATTTAATTTAATTTATATAAAACTTATGCAGTGCGTTCCCTTTATAGCTGGCCAGAATTAAAAATAATTTCTACTGGTTGATACCTTCATACACATTTTAGTTAACGACCTATCCCAAAATATTATCAACATCAGCAACCCCATAGTTTTCAACTTCTATTTATCATATTTAATTAACTATGGAACGATACATTTTAATGTGTTCGGGATGAGTCGGACAATACAATTTATTTGCTTGACGATGAGAACATGATCATAAATTATCGACAACTCGAAACCAAATAAACTGTAAAACTTGTCAAATAAGAGCAATACCAATATGAGATTTAATCATTATTAAAATTCTAACCTAGTAACCTAGGGTCTGGGAAGCGTCGTCAACGATTTGTCGTCCGATTGCTAGCAGTTAGTGCGGATCGGGACATTGAGCACGATTCACATTCGCCCTGAGGACATCCGGATGTAGTTGATACTGACTTTATTTCGTTGGCAAAATATGTGTGTAACGGTTTTAGCTGTAATATAGCAATAATTAGAGTTAGCTATACATAAATAATACATAGTTAATATATTTCTGAGAATTAAAACGGTCTTTCCTCAGAACAAAACCCTGAAGTCCAGTAAGAATGATACTAATAAAGATTACAATTTGAGTCATAAATACTTCTTTAATAGGTCAAGGAATATCATACCTTGATTGAAAGGACACTGATCATGATTATATAATAAGTAAAATAATATATTGTATTCAATGCAATTATGATTTCGTGGTACCGAGTAATAAAACTAAGTAGGATGAAGTAATTAAAGTTAGAAACTCACTAATTAAAAATAGGAAAAATATATGGCAGGAGGAAAAGAAACACAAATTCGTTGCTTTTTCATTTTTGAATAATGCCAGTTTAATAAACATGGCACTAAAACCCCTAATCCATAAAAAGTAATGTGACCTGTCACTTGTACGTAGTATTTTTTCTACTCCTGCGCTAACGCCTGAAACTATACTCGTATGTATTATTATACAGCGTGATTATGAACCCCCTAGCTATATTGAAATCTGGGAATCAGAATCCCTAATGGAATACAGAATTGTAAGAAAAAAAGGGAAAAATCGAAAAAATAAATTTAACCTTTCATAGAAATTCGTCCAGCTGATCGGCGACTTTGTATGGAAAACCTAATTTTCTTTTTCGTGTTTTACCTTTTTTTCTTGCAATTCTGTGTTCCATTAGGGATTCTGATTCCCAGATTTCAATATAGCTAGGGGGTTCAAAATCACGTTGCATGTGGAGTTAATAGGGAATCCCAATAATTATTGCACTTTTCATTTCTATATATACAATAATAAAGAAAACCGTGTCCGATACTTGAAGGGGTGATTCAGCCCATCGGTATGAATAAATTTTCCTATGGGATCAAAGGGATGTATGGGGGAAAATCTATGCGATTTCAAAAATGGACATTTCCAAACAAAATGTTCGTATGAGAACGTCAATTTTTTTTTCGAGTTCCTAGCATTATTCCCATAGGAAAAGTTGTTCATATCAACGGGCTGAATCACCCCTTAAAGGATCGGACAGAGTTTTTTAACATACTATACAGTATGTTAAAAAAACCCTGCCTAACCTACATGTAAGAAATGGGTAAACCGAGAGCTATATTTACCACTTCTTTATTTACTTGCATAGAATATTGGAAAATGTAAGAACTACACCAAAGCTTTTACGTTCATGTTATTTTCAGTTTTCTTTACAAAATGTTGAACAAGACGCAACATTTTGTTATGAAAGACTTGGCAAAGCCTAACATGTGCAGAACGTGTGCTGTTTAAGAAGCAATAGGAACTTAAAAGAAAATATTTTGAAATAAATTTCAGCAAAAGAAAAAGTATCCGCTAGGAAGCGTTGCTGCGGAAATTGAGACATTTCTATTTGGTTTTCGTTCAACATTTCCTAGCTATCTTCCCGGCGATCCGGTTGCGGCTGGCTCGAGAAAACATTCGCTATCTCACCAAATATATGTGGAACTTAAAAATCACTACACAGATAATAGGACCCTTTTTTGTTAAATTTAATACTACATAAACAATGCAGATTGTTAGTGTTGACATTTCGTACATAGCGGCGTAATTAAACATTAATTGACGAGACTAATATGAATTATTATAAATACCACATTTCGGCAAATAACAATTATTTCATTTTAAATAGCGACCCATCCCGATTTACCACAATATGGACTGCTAATATCAATCGTCAAGCGCGAGAAACGCAGACACAATAGATTTTCTATTGTTATGCGGACCGATCGGCCCGCTTGGTGGTTGAGAGTTCTATAGGTAGGTGCTATTTTTTCAGGTTTCAGATACATTGGAACAATACCACGTCAAATTTACTTCAAGTATCTTTAAGTAATAACGTAACAAAATTTTTCCTTTTTATGTAAAAACGAGTTTGTACTTTAAAAATGTCGCACATTACCATCACTCAAGTCACGAGTACCTTGGATAGGTGGACACGTTAACACAACACAGCACAGCTGCAAGCACAGGTACACAGATCACAATGAACTGGCGTCCAATTCTTTTATAGACTGCAAATACGAAGAGTCGAGGGAGGGCGCATGGACATGGACAAGGCACGCAGGCTCATACACCTACTTGCATTACTCGAACACGGCACGAACCGCCTGTTGGCGCATCTGACGCAGTTCAAGGAAAGTCGGAAAATTTGTGACCGCGACTCGACCATGTCGTGTTAATGAATACTAGTTAGAAAGATAGCTAAGATGATTCAGCACTTTGAACTCGAATCAATCAAAAACTTTGTGGATGAAGACCTAAAAGTTGATTCCATGAAAAATAGGCTATCGACTGATGGATTTGTGTATTGAAGCTTGAAGATAAATTATAGGTATCATTTTATACAAAACGTAGGAGAATTAAGCGTCCTGGTCTTGCCTAAAAAGTTTTTTTTTTTAAATAATGTTGAATAATTTTTTTAACAATGTCCGACTGCCTAAGGGTCCGACTCCCTATGTACGGACGATTAATTTTATACTCGTAGTTACAGAACTACGTATTACAGAAGTTTAAAATGAATCGTCCGTGCGGATTCAGTGGCGGATTTGCACATTTTCCGCCTTTTGGATTATCTACCGATATTCTATCTATATTAATTGTTTGTAAATATTTTTTTAATTCTTTTCTTTGTGTCGGTCTGTGGTGTATTTTTCAAGAAATTTGGTATAGGGGTTCTTTATCTTCCGGTTCCGGTCCCGACTTGTAAAATAGAGGAGGTTCTCAATTCGATTGAAAGTTATTTTTTGTGTGTTTGATATTGCTCGGTCAATTATAATGATTTTTTCGTTTAATAGGTACTTCTAATACTTCAGAGGTTTTTGTCAAAATCAGCAAAACCCGAAAAATAAACAAACGTATGCCGCTTAGTTCAAACTGTCATCCTTTTCTAGATTTGTCAGGAAAATGAAATTTCTCTGGTTATTGGATTTATAATAAAAAATTGCGTGGCGCAGTTATTGACACGCCAGCCTGCAACACTAGGGGTACGGGATTCGATTTCCGCCGCCGGCAAATACTTGTGCTTAATTTCCAACAGTATTAGTCAGTTATTATGGAGAACTACTGACAAATACCTTACCCCAGGAGGGTTGGCTTCAGAGCAAGAAGAATTCAAGATTAATCCTCTATGCTTCAGGCAGAGGGCCGACCGTAAAACTTGCGCCAAATCATATCACAGCATGAATACTATGACAATAGCGGAACCCAGGCTCCGGCGCATCATAGTTGTGGATACAGCCGAGATAACGCTAGGAGGATGATGATGAAAAAAGTCGAGGATCGTGGAAACCTGTTGGTGGAGTGATATTGCTTGCAAAATCCATTAAAGAAAGTGAGTTCTGCTGATAAACAATACAGACTTTAGTCCCGTGGCAATTGGGAAAATATCTTGTGTGGAATGCCACATGTTGGATCGATCGCACCTGTTTTCCACATCCAGTCACGGTGGGACGGCTGCTCTAGCGACAGAGTAGGGAAAAACGTACATGAGCCTGACAGCCATCATATTTTCTTACCTTACGCGGTGGAAACGATAGGTCTTTGGTGTCCGGAGACAATATTATTTTTAGAAGACATCACAACGCGTCGCATCGTGGCAACGGGAGACCAGAGATTATTGTTCGATCCCCGGCCAGACATGATGAAAAACTATCTATTTCAGATCGGCCTGGTTCTAGAATGTTTATCTATATAAATATTTTTATAACTTATAGAATCGTTGAGTTCACGATACAATTTCACAATCTACTGTAGGGCTAAATCTATCTGTGTGATTTGTCCCTATCTATACATATAATAAAACAGTAAAAATATTTTGTCTGTACATTTAGAATTTTTGACTGAAATGGATAGAGGGACATTTAAAAAGAATAATATAAAGCAAAAAAATTTTTTTCGATTTTTTTGTCTGTCTGTCTGTCTGTTTCTATGTATGATCACGATTATCTCCGAAAATACTGAACCGATTTACTCCAAACTTTCACTAATTGCTTTGTTTTAACTCAGCAAAACATCTAAAGTTTGTTTCATCAAAATCGGTACATTAAAAAAAAAGTTATCGTCATTTGAATGAACTCAAAGCATTAGGTTACCTGCAAATAAACACGGTGAATTTTTTATCGTTTTGGACCCTTAAAGGGGTGACTCAGACCATCAAAATGAACAACTTTTCCTACGGGAACAATGCTGGGAACTCAAAAAAAATTCGACATTCCCATACAAACTGGCCGGGGGCGGGAATCTTTTTTTATGGAAATGACGAATTTTTTTTTGAGTTCCCAGCATTGGTCCCATAGTTAAAGTTGTTCATATTGATGACCTGAGTCACCCCTTTAAGGGTCCAAACTGTTCCTGTGGGATGGACACTAACGGCGGCGGCGTAGCCGCGGGCAAACGGCAAACCAACCGAAACTGCTGCGCCTAGAAACTTGAAATTTGGTACAGGGGTTCTTTTAATGATGTGAGTGAGCGCTAAGAAAGGATTTTTAAGAAATTTATCTTCTAAAGGGGTAAAATTTATATGGAATTTTCTCATTTTTGGACTTAGAAGTATGAAAGTAGGTATATAAGTTCTCGATTAAAATTAAAAAAGATGTGTTTGGGTAGATGAAATTTGCAAACAATGAGAAAATTTCGATACAGAGTTTATACCACCCACCTACCCCCATTTTACCCCTTAAGGGGTAAAATGGGGGTAGGTGGGTGGTATAAACTCTGTATCGAAATTTTCTCATTTCTGGACTTAGACGTATGAATTTAAGTATATAAGTTCTAGATTACTATTAAAAATATCTGTGTACGTAAAATGGACGATATTTTCCCCTGAAGGGGTAAAATAGCGGGGTAAAGATTGTATAGGAATTTACTTATTTCTAGACTTAGAAGTATGAAAATAGGTAAATAAATTCACGATTACAATTGAAAAAGATCTGTGTAGGTCAACTGGAAAAAAATTCCCCAGAAGGGGGGTAAAGTTTGTTTGGAAATTGGAAATTTTCTCATTTCTGGACTATGAAGTATGAAAATAAATAGGTATGTTCTCGATTACAATTAAAAAAGATATATGTGGGTGAAATGGACAAAATTCGAACCTAAAGGGGTAAAATGTGAGGGTAAAGGCTTTATGGAAATTTTCTCATTTCTGGACTTAGATGTATAAATAATATCTATGCTTCCATACTAATACTAATATTATAAATGCGAAAGTAACTGTCTGTCGTTTTTTTACGCTTCAACCATTGAACTGATTTGGTATGGAGGTGTGAGGCCCGAGGAAGGACATAGGGTATGTTTGATTCCGGGAAATTCTACTGCTCCCGAGGGACCGACACTAACGCGGGCGGAGCCGCGGGCAACAGCTAGTATCTATATATTTATTTATTGTGAGCTAAACTTCCGCGATCCAAGACAAGTCGGTGAGAAGGTTGCTGTTCTGTTTCGTTTGAAAATTACTTCACCGACTGAAAACTTTAAAATAAATTTATTTTTAAACAAAAACCGACTATACATACATTGTGTTAAAACGTTCAAATAATTACTTGAAAGCTAATAGTATTTAAGGACAAATAATAAACATTGATTCTTATATAACGATGTAAAATCAGTTATTTTTGGAGTCAGTGCCAGCCAAAGTAAATATAACCTTAATTCTGGCCGTGCTGTCCGAAGGTTTGTTGTTAAGGCACGATCAAACTATCCTTTTTATCTTGGCTGATGGCACCGACAACAAAATAACTTGTTTTTGTACATAGGTATTGTATGTAAGTATCAATAATTCAGTTGATTGTCCTTTATAATGCTATAATTTGCTTTCAAATAGTTAAATTATTATTTTCTACTTTTTAGTTCCAGTTTGTACCCATAAGTAAGTTTTTGCTTTTTGTTTAAAAATATTTACTTATATAGTTTGTAATTATTTCAGGACTAACTCTGGTAACTATTGCCACGCGGTTTGTATTTTAATTTTTATTTTATAAATCATTGAAAATCTACGCAGGCAGAACCCCAAGCTTAGGCTTAGGGCTCTGCCTTCTAAAGTACCATAATTTGCTTTCAAATATTTTTTTACTTTTTAGTACTTACCAGTTTGTTTGTACTCCATTGAAGTTGGTTTTTGTTTTAAAACAATTAGTAAGTTTGTTTTTCTCTAGATTTCTTGGTTTTTATTTTGTATAATCATAATCATTTAAAATCTGTGCAGGCAGCCTAAACAATATTATTCAAACAAAATATTTTTTGAATTCTCTTAGTTACAAAGGTTGCTGTTTCTAAGTTTATTTTTGTAAAAATGTTTACCTTTCAACTGATTTCTCTAATTGCGTAAAATTAGATTAATTTGATAGTAAAATAAAATAAACCTACAGTTTTGGCTACCGCTAGGGAATTGTTATGTAAAAAAGAGACCACGTGCGGCCAATGGGCGAGCCATTAAGGGTTCCGTAGCAGCAAGTAAAATAATTTAAAATTTAAAATTGCATGGTAATGTACATCATATTTTTTTTTTAGTTTTATCATTCTCTTATTTTAGAAGTTACACATTTTAAATCTTTTCATAAAGAAGACCTATCCGTAGATATATGGGTTTGATAAAAAAATAATTGAGTTTCAATTCTAAGTAAGGAAATAAGTTTTTTTTTTTTTGTTTTTTTGTTTGAAAATCTTAATGCGGTTCACAGAAAAAACTTGGTAAGTAGATGTAACTTACCAAGTTTCAACAGTATAGTTCTTATAGTTTAAGAAAAAAGTGAATTTCTGAACAATAAATCACGACTGCCCAGCCAAAAAAATATAACCTATATTGATCGGGGTAAAAATTCTAACGATCCATGTCAGTCTCAATTCGTTGAGCCATTTCAAAGTTATGCTGAATGAATAAACTTACATACATGAGGTCTAAAAACCATACACTCATTTTTGAGAAGTTGTGTAAAAAATAGTTGCACTCCCAACCTGACCTTGTCTTTCACCTTACCCTGGGCTTACCAAGTATGGAATTTCCTGGTTTTTAAAGGAGGTATGGGGTCAAAATAAAATACTGTTTCTGGTGTTGACAAAACATTGAAATATTTATTTTATATTTATTCACTTGGAAGCAATACGGCCGTCTTACAAGATGCCGTGACACAGTGTAAAGAGAGTCAAGGCAAATAAAAAGTAGGCTGAATAGGTAGATAAACGAACATTGTTAGTTTTCACTAGGGATAGAGTCCAAAATCGTTGTAGGCAGGGTAGCTAATATTTATTAGATGATTTCGACTTTGGCTGCTTAAGGTGGTCTGTGGCTAAATAAAAAGAACCCAGCACTCTAAATCTAGTTAAGATAATATTAAACTTATAACACCTCACTGTTTGCGTTGGGAGTTAAAAAGCAAAATGAAAGTAAATAGTTGGATATATTTTCAATTCTATCTGTGTGATTTTTCCGTGTCTATATGATTGACATCTAGCAGCAAAATTTCCCTAATCATATTATAGCATGAATGCTGTCATAAAATCTGACCCGGGGTTCCCATGCACCAAGCTAATCAGGTTCCGTTTTATGTTTTAATACGAAAAGATGATATGAAAAAATTATTTTAAGGTGGACATCAATAATTTAATAGGGCATACGTATACTCCATATGATACTGGAAAATATTCGCTTTATCGTATCGAAAAGTGAACTAGGTTGTAAAAAGCAAAAACAGAAGGAGCGTTCATTTGAACAGGTTGAGAAAATAAAAGTTAATATGCTTCTCTTATCCCCAAGGAGATTCTCTTTGCATACCCCGCAGGCTGTAGAACCCGACGAAGGGATTGGGAGAAAGTATAAGAAATTGTGTCAATAGGCGATACGGTAACCCATCACTATTTTGATTCCGTTCTCCATCTTTACGCCCACTTACATGCTAAACGTGGCCTTTGGGCCTTGTGGCCTAAGGCTCTGAAGACAGAGAGACGGGGAAGACCCGTAAGGGATAAGGAAATGATAAAATATATGTACAGATCAGAAAACTTTAGGTTGAAACAGATTTATTACAAAAATAATTTACGCATAGCATGCAATCGGTCAGGTGTGCATAAGGTCATCATAATAACCGATTCTAACATACTTACGACGGTAAAATGAGTAGCAGCTGATGCAAGTTATTTAATTATATCAAAACATTTTAGTTGGTCTACAAATATATTCGTACTAGCTGTTGCCTGCGACTTCGTCCGCGGCAATTTCTGTTATTATAGAAATATACTGTCGCGGACATTTATTTAGTTCGTTTAAGGAGGAATAATTTTCCCCCGTTTTCAAAACATTTTTATTGATGCTTCGCTCTTATTGGTCGCAGTGTGATGTTTTATAGCCTGAAGCCTTCCTCAATAAATGGACTATCCAACACAAAACGAATTTTCCAATTTGAACTAGTAGTTCCTGAGATTAGCGCGTTCAAACAAACAAACAAACTCTTCAGCTTTATAATATTAAGTATAGTATAGATTAAAATAAGTAGGTAAATACCAAGTTCAATATTTTATGTTGTTTTTAGGGTTCCGTTTACCCTTTGCGTACAAAGGGTAAAAACGGGACCCTATTAATATATCCTCAGACGGCCAGACACACAGACAGGCGGACAGCAGAGCCATATGAATAGGGTCCCGTTTTTAACCTTTGGGTACGGAACCCTAAAAACAGAATAAAATAAATATTTAATGGCGCTTCCATTCAATAACCGTGATTGTTTTGCTCGTTTTTGCCTGATATTGATAACGGCAACAGGTAGATGCTTGAAATATTCACAGAAGACTGAGTTATATTATTCACTTTAAAATAAATATTAAAGTAAAATTAATATTTAAAGTGGCTCCCATACAACAAAACAGACATGATTTCTCGTGCGCGAGTCCGACTCGCACTTGGCCTGTTTTTTATAAGTAATGCCTATATATTACACTTCATTGATTTTTGTTGTTGTGAAAAACTGGAGTGGTAGGTAGGTAAGTATTACATCATTTGGCTAACGAAATATAACACGAAGATATATCAAAATTACCGGTAATTTATAAATTTTAGCGTTTTAATAAGATTATAACTTTATAATTCGGATGCGTAAATAAATGCAGCTTTTTAAGGGGCTTGGAGTCGCCGATGACCTTGTGCATGTGGGCGGAGCTAAGTGTTCTAAGCCCCGCAACCCCGCACCATAATGATCGTACGTACGTCGCCGCCGCGCCGAGCCGTCACGTCAGGCGTTCAAAGAATATGCAGCGACATAGACAGACGTGAAAAAAAAGAAATAGGTATTTCATTTAGGGAATGCTCTCAATAACATATTGTTTAACAAAAACTGCAAAAATTATAAAGCAAACATCACATGGGAACTATTTTTGCTGTTATTTTTTTACTGACTTCTAAAAAGGTTATCTAGTAAGTAAAAATGAATGGCGGTTAACAATTCATTATGTATGTTTGTAGAATTTTTCAAACTGGATTGGTTCCAAACAAATACAATGTTAATTTTTGAATCACCAATGGAAACCATTGATCAAATTGAGACCATATATTTTCATTGTTAAGGAAGTTACATCAAAATCGGTTTAGATAGTTTAAATGAATTATATGAAGTTGGTTGAAATTCGGTTTATAATAGCCAAATCGTAGCCAAAACTATCCACTGCTTTTGCAAAAAATCGGTATGAAAAAAAAAATATGATCTTATACAATCTGTTAAGCCAACTAATTATAAAGAGTTCGTGTGTAGTATCGATGGTGTGTAATGTCTGTGTAGATGTATAGTACTGTATTGTTGGTTAGATGGCTTAACATCAAATGGTAGGGAAAGCTATGGTTTACTTGCAACAACCCTAGTGCCTACCTATTAGCCTACCCTAACCATATACTACGGAAATATATAAGTATATAGATAGTGCGGGAAATCTGTTACCATGAGACCTAAGATAACAGAAGGAAAGTTGGAAGGATCAAAGGGGTGGCGTACGAGGTGCAATGTACGCCGGACAGTGGATTTTCCCACTACCAGTCAAGCAGGCTCACAAGACTGATCAGTATACTGACGGCTAAAGGTGTCTTGGCCGTAGTGGGAGGATAGCTCCAAGGAAGTTCTTAGACAATGAAACTCGTCAAAGACCAAATCCAAAAGAGAATTTATTACAACATTACAAAACTATTTAAACCTAACTATGTTTACATGTGTGCGTGTATAAAGTTTGTCATCTTTATTTGTGATCGTACAGTATTTGTAGCAAGGCAGCAGATTTGATGTTTATTTGGGCTAACGCCGGTCAGTGACTGCTCTGCTGACAAATATGTTTGCGTAATGGCGTGAACATCTTGGCGCCTCTCAGGAGAAAGTCTTGAGTTCATAAAGTTGTGACGCAGCAGGCGACGTCTTCTTGATGGCTGGTTGCGCGTAGATGTGGCTTGGTAGTTGCGTTGGAATGGCAGACCCACTGGATGACTGCACTCCGCCGTTGGAATTGACAGCCTGTGCACTGCTGTCGTCTAAGGTCACCGCACGTCTTACTGGTATAATGTCCCGTAGTTTCTGCACCAACTGTGGACCGAAACAGTATATTAACAAACTTAGAATAGAAAATATTGCCAGTGAACTGAGACTAATTACAAATGTTTGAGTAGTTATACTACTCCAAATAGTATTGTCTAGGGTTGTTTGCAAGGTTTTTTCTTTATCTATTAAATCCTTAAAAATATCCTTATTACTATCTACAATTTCTTCTTTAGACATGTCTTGGATATGTAATAATGTTTCATTGGAATTAAAATCTAACTTAAAGGCAGATTTTTTAATATAAGATGCTATCACGTTTAATGACACTATTCGCTTTGCTGTTAATATAGTCGTTAACGTTCTTATAATACAATTTACAGATATTCGTATTATTCCAATGTCATGAATGGACACTTCTTCTCTTTGACCGTCACATATGATGGAAATAGTTTCTGTTTTCTTAGCTAGATATAACCAAGTATTTGACATTTGGACTTGTTTCCATACTATTTCATTTGTCAAGTTATAATGTTTATTGGGGCACCTTGTAGTAGTTTCATTATTAGTAAGCAATCTAACAATGCAATTTTGTTTAAATTGCATGTTCTTCACCGCCACCGGAAAACAAATGAACTTATTATATCGATGCAAACATTCTTTAAATTCTTCATGAGTCAGTTCAAAGTAACGTTCATTATTGTAATCTATTCCTAAAATTGTTTGGGTAGTGTCTATACTTATGAAAGATCCGTCTGGTTGTTTCATTGGTATTGGCGTCACGTGTACTACGGTGTATATAGTTTTTTCTACTATAGGGAAATAGGAAAATACTCTGATATGAGTTTCATTTTCCGCCAACTTTGTATCAATTAACTGCGTTTGGATTATGTTGATGTTAGAGGGTAATTTCTTGTTAGCGTTTATTATTATGCTTGATATATCTTTTGGTGATATAACACTATAGACCGTGGCCTTTGCAAGGTATATTTCCATTAGCCCCGAGTAGTAGTCCGTGATCTCTTTTATATAGTTAACTGCTAGTTGGTATGATTGTATAACTTGTATTTGAATGTTATTACTGTTGATTCGTCTAAACCATCTATTATTATCATTTATATAGCTTAACGCTTGATTTAGCTTTGTTCTAAATTTATCTAGTTTTTGTTGTATTTTTTCTTCTGAATGATTTACTGCCGTTATAGTAGAAATCATAAATTTTGTTTGATGGTTTGCTGCATCTATAAGTTTTTGTTGATTTTGCTGTAATGCATTGATATCTCTATAAGCTTCGTCATTTACACCGAATATTGAAGTCATAACTTGACCTAGCAAACCTCTTTTTTTTCTAATTTCACTGAGTTCACCTAAGTATGAGTTAGTTTTCTCAAACTTTTGCTCCTCTTCCTGTAGGTGATCGTAGTATTGAGTGCAATGTGTCTGGCTGTCAATTGTTATAGCGTAATCGCAAAATGTTTTGAACTGACTTGTTACTTCTCTTATTGTAGCTAGGTTTTCATACATTGTACTTCGCTCGTAGTCAATTTCAATTCTAAAAGTTCCTCTGTCTAATGTGGCGTTTCCCATTTGTTCGATATAAAGTCCTGGTTCTAAATTTTTGATAGTATAAGTCGCTGTAACAGTAGTAAATATTTGTAATATAGTCATAAATAAGAACATTAAATATCGTGTTTTCCCTGTTGCTTTCTGATAAAATTTCGTTTTACGTTTTCTCACCATGGCTACATTACTATGAATGGGTTTATTTGATATAACGTTTTCTTCTTCTAGTATCTCGTTCACAGGTAGTGGTATCAATGTATGTATGGCTCTTTTTTGGTCGGCTCCTTGTGCTCTCTCAAGGGTTACAACTCTTGTAGCGCCGTCGTTTCCGGGATGAATTTGTTTTATTTTTGCTAAGGGCCATTTGCTGGGACTGATATTTTCATCTTTTATAAGGACAAGCGTCCCAATTTTTAAATTTTCTTCGCTGGTTTTCCATTTGTACCTTTGTTGTAACTGATGAAGATATTCCTTAGTCCAAATGTTCCAAAAATCTTTCTTCATTTTCTGTATATGCTTCCATCTATTTATAAGATCTGTATTGATGTTGTCTATTGGATTAGGTACTCCTACTGACTCACGACCAATAAGAAAGTGACTCGGAGTTAAAACTATATTGTCATTTATGTTGTCAGATTGAATACATATTGGTCTTGAATTCAGACAAGCTTCCACTTGATGCAGGAATGTTGACAGTTCTTCATACGTTAGAGTGCTGTCACCGATGACTCGTTTTAAATGATATTTCATTGATTTTACTCCAGCCTCCCAGATTCCTCCAAAGTGCGGCGCTGATGGTGGAATGTAGTGCCATCTTGTCCCCATATTTGTCATAGTATTTTGAAAGTGCGGCGATTGAGTTATTTCCAACAATTCTTTGTAGAGAAAATTGGCTGCCCCTATGAAGTTTGTAGCATTATCACTGTACATATGAGAGACGTGTCCTCTTCTGGCCATGAATCTACGTAACGCTGCTATGAATGACTCACTCGATAAGTCTCCAACTAATTCTAAATGTATAGCTTTTGTTGCAAGACAGACAAATACTGCTATATAGCCTTTATACGATTTATGCCCTCTGCCCTTCATTGTTCGTACTTGAATTGGTCCTGCAAAATCACATCCTGCGTGACTAAAGGGGTGTGATTGCGTCACTCTTGGCTTAGGCAGTGCTGCCATTTTTTGTTGTGCTGTTTCTGCTTTATATCTTATACATTTTACACATTTATTTATGTGATTTTTTACTTTCCTCTTTCCACTTATTATCCAATATTTTTGTCGTATATATGATAATGTAAGTCGATTGCCACCATGAAGTGTTTTTAAATGTGCATCGTGTATAATCAGTGACGTTACATGATGTTGATTTGGCACTAATATCGGATGTTTTTGATTGTACGGTAACTGTGAGTTTTGTAGTCTACCTCCCACCCTAATTATTTTATCTTCATCTATAAAGGGGTCCAATGATGACAATATGTTACCTTTCTTTAGTGATTGACCGTTCTTTAATATTTGATATTCTTGTGCAAACGTTTCTTTCTGTACTTTTGTAATGATTTGTTTTGTGGTGTTGTCTAGTTCTTCGTACGTCAGATAGTCAGGTTTGTTTTGTTTCCTTACTAACCTCAAACAGTAAGATATGACTCGTATTAATCTACTGAAATTAGAAAATCTCTCCCATTCCTCATTTCTATTTTGTATTTCTATAGATGTTTGGTGACAATTTTTTACTTCTACATGTGGTTCTGGTATCGTTTTAGTAATATGTGTAGTTAATTCATCTGTGTAAAGCCATTTGGGGCCACTCCACCATAAGTTGCACGTTTGTAGCTTATGAGGTTCTATTCCTCTTGATATTACGTCAGCTGGGTTGTCTGTAGATACAACATGGTCCCATCTTGCCAAAGGTAATGTTTTTTGTATTTCGGATACTCTGTTTGCTACAAAGGTTTGCCATTTGTCAGCCTCTCTTCTTATCCACCCGAGTGTAATCATGGAGTCTGTCCAACAATAGATTTTTGCAATGTCACACTCAAGAGCTGTTTTTACTTTCTTGATTAGTTTTGTTAATAGAACAGCTGAGCATAGTTCAAGTCTGGGTAAAGTAATTTTATGTTTTCTTGGTGCTACCTTAGTTTTTGCCTGTAGTAATGTCACATGGTAAACTTCATTGACTTTTATACGACAGTACACCACTGCTCCGTAAGCTTTTTCTGATGCGTCACTAAATCCATGTAATTCAACTAGCACGTTTTGTTGGTACCAAATCCATCTAGGTATTTTTATATATTCAACATTATTCAATTGGTTCTGAATATCCGCCCATTTTTTTTTATTTTTGCTGGTAATATATCATTCCATCCTATACCTGTATTCCAAATCTCTTGCACTAGTAATTTCAATGTTATTATGACCGGCTGAAGCCACCCGTGGGGATCAAACAGTTTTGCTATTTCTGATAATATAAATCTTTTTGTTGGTTTGTCACTAGTTGTCAATGATATCTTTATCTGAAAACTATCTTCCTTTGGTGTCCACACTACTCCCAATGATTTTCTGGTTTCGTCAAAGGGTAGTTTAACCATTGTGCTATGTGTATTTTCTTCGGGTATGTTTTCTAATAGCTCGGCGCTATTCGATGACCATTTTCTTAAGTTAAATCCACCTGCTCGCATCATTTCTATTAATTCTTTTTGTAGGTTTTTTGCATTGTTTATGTCTATTTCCCCAGATAATAGATCATCAACATAGAAATCCCTTAGTGCTACTTTACTGGCTATGGGATATTTGTCTTTTTCATCGTTTGATAATTGTTGTAAAGTCTTAATTGCCAAGTAAGGAGCGGCTGAAGTCCCGTACGTTACTGTTGTTAGTTCATATTCTTCTATTGCTTGTTTTGGTGACCATCTCCATAATATTCTCTGATATTTTAAGTCGTCATTATGTACCTTTATAAATCTGTACATCTTTTCTATGTCTGCTAAAAAAACAATTTTATGCTTACGCCATCGTAACAATATAGTATCTAAGTCTTGTTGTAATCGGGGGCCCTTATACATATTGTCATTGAGACTTATATTTGTTCCTGACTTACTACTTGCATCGAATACACAACGTAACTTTGTTGTCAAGGCGTCCTGTCTTATTACTGGTTGGTGTGGTATATAAAATTTTCCTTCGTATTGATGATTTCTTCCTACTTTTCTCATATGACCCATTCGGAGGTATTCCTCCATGAACTCGTGGTATTGTTGTCGTAAACATTGGTTTCTTTCTAATTTCTTCTCTAACTGTATAAGTCTCGCTGCAGCTTGGTGTCGTGTATTACCGTATTCTTTAGAATAGTCTTTTAATGGAAGTCTTACTGTGTAGGTCCCGTCAGAGTTCCGTTGTGTTGTTTCTCTGTAAAAAATTTCACATATTTCATCTTCTTTACTCAATTGGTAGTCTTCAGTTACTTCTTCAATTTCCCAAAATTTTGTTAATTGTGTTTGTTCAGCACGAGTGATTAGACTTATGATTTGCACCTTTTTTGACCTTTCTGTGGGGCAAAATCCGGACAATATCCATCCAAACTCGGTATTTTGAGCAATAATGCCGTTATCTAACTTCTCAAAGCCTTGTTGTAATAATTGGCTATATTCTTCTGCACCCAAAATAATGTCGATTGGCCCTTGTTTGTAATAAGTAGGATCAGCAATTATTTTGTTATCCATTACATTATTGTTTATTTTGACTACATTTTGTGTTGGTATTGACCCAGTTAGTTTTTGTAATACAATTAGTGGCGTCTGTAATTTATAATTACTGGTGAATCTTGGTTTAAGTATAACCTCAATCATATGTCTTGCAATTTTGGGTTTTTCGTCAGCGATGCCTTTTATTTCTGCGTTGATTTTCTGCCTAGGTAATCCTAATAATTTGGCTACTTCTTCCGTACATAATGACGCCTCCGAGCCTTGGTCACATAAAACTCTTAGCAAATGTTGTGTACCGTCTATTGCTGTTGTTTGTACTATTGCAGTAGCTAACAGAACGGTTTTCTGTTTTTCATTAGTTTGTATTATAGTATTCGTAATTATTTCCTTTGTGGTGTTTTCGTTTGTTTGTGCCTGGACCTTATAGGACTTAGACGTACTTGGTTTTGAATTCGAGTAGTCAATATTGAATTTATTCGCCATTGATTGGCCGTTCTGTGATTTTACAGATGAATATTCGTTAAAATTACGATGCAACAGTGTAGAATGGCCCTTATTGCATATTTCGCACTGTTTAAATTTTTGACTAACACATTCTTTTTTCGAATCAGGCATTTTACACACATTTGACTGTCTTGCACAACTTTAATTCGGTCATTCACTGATAACTCTTTAAAGGCCTGACAAGTTTGAATGTTGTGGTTATTTTTACAATACCAACATAATCCTTTTGAAGCATATGGGTATAGAGGTTTATCTCGTACTGTGTATACATAGTTCGTGTTATAAGATTCTAAGCTTTTAAAACGTTTTTCTAAAAACTTCATCATTTTTGAAAAATCTTGTATTTTGTTTGGCTCTTCAAGTTGGTTTTCATATTTCATATTTGTCTCGTGGTCCCATTTACGGCTTACGATACGTGTCAAAATCGGATCCCAAGTAGATACATCAATGTTTTGGTTTTTTAATGCCTCTAAACTCTCGTTCATACAATCATGCATATTACATAGCATTTTCGCGTTAGGAAATTGTATTTTTGGTAAATCTAACAATTTATCAATAAATGTCTGTACTATTAATCTCTCATCTTTGTATCGGTTTTCTAATAATTTTAGTGCAGCCTTGTAATTTACCTCATTAACTGTCAAATGTTTAATTAACTTCTCTGCATCACCGCGTACGTGCGTTTTTAAATATTGCATCTTCTCGGTAATTGAGATAGTGCAGTCGTTGTCAATAATATTTTTGAATAAGTCGTAAAAAGAACTCCAGGACTCATAAGTTCCAGTGAAAATAGGGATAGTAATTCTTGGTAATTTTGATGACTGAGTCTTATTATTGTTTGTGTTATCGTTATTTACTTTTTCTTGCAATTTTTCTAGTATTGCGTCTAACTCGTCCTGTATAGTCGTAAAACAATCTTCTATAAAATATTCGTCGTCGAGAGTACTTTGTTCCATTAGTAATTGAATATGATTTTCTTCGATTTCTTGAAATAGTTTTTTAAGAGTTCTTATTAATGATTGTAGATACCATACTGGTTTTTCGTCCATTATGGCGGTTATAGCAGTCGATATTTTATTTTGTATTTGTTTCAGTCTATATTTCTGTATAAATAACTTAGGTGACATAGTCTTCGTATGGTCGTCCTGGTCGTTAATTGAGTCTATTTTTATGTCCGCAATATTACTTAAATATTGTAGTTTTTCTTGACATTTATTTAAATGATCCATGGCCACTTCATAGTACTTTTTAATTTGAGTGTCGAAATAATCCAACGTCATATACTTGTGCGTTGACAAAACTTCTTGGTCTTCTAGCAATCTATGATTTTGAAATGCTCTTTGAAAAATACTGTCCAACGTAGTCTTTCTGTCTTCTATATATTTCAATGTTTTCCTCTTAGACGAATCCTTTCTTATGTTTTCCCAGATCCGTTTTAGTTCGTCATAGTCGTTTTCTTGACTCTTAATAAGCTCGTTAATTCTTAAAATGTCCATCTCAATGACCCTTCTCCTAACTGTTTGTCTGCCTCCGAATATAAAAGCCAAGGTATTTATTTTATTTTATTTAGTTATTTATTTTTATTTTACACCCGCCTGTTACTAAGAAAAAATAAGTTTATCTGCAAAGGTATGTTATTTTAATTAGTTAAAACGTGAGTTTATGTTATTTAATTTATATTGATTATTTATAGGCCTATGTCCAGCGGTGGACTTCTTGCGGTTGATATAATGATGATATATATATATATCTATACACCCGCCTGGTACAAAACCACAAACCAAAAAAAAAAAATTAAGTTTAACGTAAGTTTGTCTGCCTCGGAGTGCAAGAAAATTATATTATTTAGTTAGTTATTGATTTATTTATTTACACCCGCCTGTTATTAAGAAAACGTAAGTTTAATGTGAGTTTAATATAAGTTAAATTCCTTAAGGGAACCGGGGTTATTTAATAATTTACTGATTCAGAACATCTCGAAGGACCACTATGTTAAGCCAACTAATTATAAAGAGTTCGTGTGTAGTATCGATGGTGTGTAATGTCTGTGTAGATGTATAGTACTGTATTGTTGGTTAGATGGCTTAACATCAAATGGTAGGGAAAGCTATGGTTTACTTGCAACAACCCTAGTGCCTACCTATTAGCCTACCCTAACCATATACTACGGAAATATATAAGTATATAGATAGTGCGGGAAATCTGTTACCATGAGACCTAAGATAACAGAAGGAAAGTTGGAAGGATCAAAGGGGTGGCGTACGAGGTGCAATGTACGCCGGACAGTGGATTTTCCCACTACCAGTCAAGCAGGCTCACAAGACTGATCAGTATACTGACGGCTAAAGGTGTCTTGGCCGTAGTGGGAGGATAGCTCCAAGGAAGTTCTTAGACAATGAAACTCGTCAAAGACCAAATCCAAAAGAGAATTTATTACAACATTACAAAACTATTTAAACCTAACTATGTTTACATGTGTGCGTGTATAAAGTTTGTCATCTTTATTTGTGATCGTACAGTATTTGTAGCAAGGCAGCAGATTTGATGTTTATTTGGGCTAACGCCGGTCAGTGACTGCTCTGCTGACAAATATGTTTGCGTAATGGCGTGAACACAATCTATATAAATAAAAAAACCGGCCTGGTGCGAGTCGGACTCGCGCAGTAAGGCTTCCGTACATTGATATACACGATGTAACTAAAAATGTATGCTTTTCGCAATTTTTTCTTTGTCTGTGTTATAATATAAGACGTTGCTTCGTACTAAATTTCAAGATTCTGAGTTCACGGTAAGTACCCTGTAGGTGTTGATTCCCTTGCGAGTGTCGAAAAATTATTAAAATATTTTTATGATTATCTGATGTTACTAAAAAATTATGTTTTTCGCAATTTTTCCTTTATCTGTGCTATAAGATGTTTCTTCGTACAAAACTTCAAGATTCTGCGATCCTGGGAAGTACCCTGTAGATTATGATTCCCTTCAAATGTCGAAAAAACACGTAAATTTGCGCCATAACCAGCTGTATCTTTTGATTGCGTTGGCTAAGAAGTTTGATTTTTGCACAACTCCAAGGGACAGATAGTATCACGTCTTTTTCCCTTGTGGGATAGACAAAGCCTAGGTCTATAAGACCTTATGGCCACATTTAGCAAATTGGAGGGCGTGTAGATAGAAAACGAGAGAGAATCAAATAGTGATGGGTTGCTAGCCGCATCGCCTGACATAAGGAACAGCAGACCTGAGTATTTGCTTGATACCTCTACGCGTTCTTGAGAAAAAGGGTCTTGACAGATAGATAGACAGACAGACAGATGGACAACCGAGTGATCCTATAAGGGTTCCGTTTTTTTCTTTTGAGGTATGGAAGGGAGTCGGGCTCGCGCACGAAGGGAAACGGAATAGGTAGTGCAATTTTGCAGGATTTCGTGACTTCTTATTATGGATATGTCTATAAATCCCACTATATTTTAATTTTGTATGCATATTTTTTCTTTAATATACCGCTAATACATAACGGTTTATAAAGCTAACAAGTAATGAAATAAAAACTTAGTTTGTTAGAAGAAAAATATTGGATCATCACATGGCATATCCATATTAATATAACATTTAAGGTCATTCGCCCTAAATTGTACTACCTATTCCAATCATTGATAATAAGTTTAAAATTAATAAAAATATTTTTTGTAACAAAAAATTTATGCTTTTCGCAATGTTTCCTTTATCTGTGCTATAAGACGTTGCTCGGTACCAAATTTCAAGATTCTGAGTTCATGGCAAGCACAAACTACTAAGAGATACTACGTATCAGACTGGCCAACTGTGAACAAAAAATTTAAACCATAGCGTTTTTTTTTTAATTTTCCAATATCTTAACTGACATTTTTTTTTTTTTTTTAAATTTAAGGTTTGGAGCAAAAGAATAAACGTGCACGTGCATTTCCATTGCTAATATGTTATCTATAGATAACTACACATATAGATATACAACTAATATACTCATATATATACTTATTGTGCTTTTTAATGCATACTGTATATCATGCATACATTATTTATATGGGGGGGTAAAGGAAAATGAATAATACCATTTATCATTATTATTGTAATTTTTATTAACTCGAATTTTTACAAAACAATTATTTAGTTTATGTTTGGCCGATGTTTAGTCTCACTGAAGAACCTCTTCTCAAAATGTTTTTGACAAACCGCTAAGTTTATCTCTTTCTCTAATGGTATAAAATCGTAACGATTTAGGCACTCTAACCTCTTGAGTCTTTTCTCAGAACTTTTAGGTTAACGGTGTAAATAACTAGAGTCCTTTCGCAAACACTTACACACACAACACTTGTAATACGGCATTTTCCAAAACGCAAGGAGCACTAGGGTAATACAAAGGGCTCTATTACTGGTAAAGTGGAGAGGATAAGCACAGGTCTTCACACAATGACAGTAATGCACAAACTACTACCTACGCTTGCGCCAGCGACGAACGTCAGACCATGACGTCGGCAAGGCATCAACCAATCACAGAAAAGATTTAGGATAGTGGGCAAGATGGCCGCTACGCGTTGCGTACCGATATTAGCAGATTGTCGGCCGTGATGGCAAGTACCCTGTAGGTATTGATTTCCTTGCGAATGTCGAAAATTTGCGGCACAAACTTGTTTTCTTTCGTTCGGGCATATCTTTACATTTCTATCCGTAAATGGGTAGCACAAAATATCTTTAATATACAGTAAGGTGTAATAAACCACACGATAACCAAAAAAAATGGTTATTTGCGAGTCGGACTCGCGCACGAAGGCACCATTATTCTATAGTAAGTTAAAAATATTTTTAATATATGATGTAAATAAAAATTTAAACTTTTCGCAAATTTTTCCTTTATCTGTGCTATACGGTGTTGTTTTGCACCACATTTCAAGATTCTGTGTTCTCGGAAAGTACCTTGTAGATTTTGATTCCCTTGCGAATGTCGAAAAACACGAAAATTGGCGGGATGAACAGCTGTATCTTTTAATTTAGCTAACTAAATTAGAAGTTTGATTGTTTCACAGCTCCAAGGGACAGTAGACCTAAGTATTTGATATGAATTTTATCTTGATACCTCTACGCGTTCCTAAGACAAAGGGTCTTGACAGACCGAAAGACAGACAGACAGACGGACAACCGAGTGATCCTATAAGGGTTCCTTTTCACCTTTTGAGGCACGGAACCCTAAAAAGACTAAAATCAATAGTCACAACGTCCATGCCCACAAATTAATTAGATCCAACAAAAATAGTTCATAATCACGAAAGCGTCTATTGAGCACTAATCTCAACTCAATCGACTGAAAACCTCTGCACTGTATCTAATCTTTGACGGCGCAAGCCGCACACAGATAAGACTTATTGTAAGTACGTGCTCTACCGCATATACACTCGCATAATCGATCGACAACAAGTTCAGAGCAACGAGCGACACAACTCTCCCGTCCGAGTACCGTGCGCGCCCGCGCAGACACCCTCCGAACCTATTACTTGCGGAATCCCGGAAAATACTGTTTTTATATAATAACATTTTGCTTGATTTACATATGCTACGTTGATGTTATAGTAAATGTTGAGACAATTGTTTTAGTGTAAAAATATTTTAAAAGCTCTCAGCAGTTTAGCAGGAGATAGCATTGATACCTGAAAAGTATAACGATTTCTTTATTTGTTTACAACAAAAGTAATACACATATAAATAAGATAAACGTTGAAAATATTGTAAGCGAGTTGATACAAAATATATATTTTTTTCAAATTTTTCGAACTTGTGGTTTAGGAGAAGTTGCAATTTAAAGTAAACCTTTTTTGCACTTTTCCGGTACCAACGGCCTTAATTATCTAAGTAGACTTATATTATAGACAGGAAAGATTCATATTTTGAAAACGGGTCATTCACGAGCTATTTTGTCGGGATTGCCGACTATAGCTTCGGACTCGTTAGGAGTCCATTTTCAAGACGAGTTGGGGATGCGCGACGCCGAAGTATCCCGGGTCCGTACTGCTTGCCCTCGGCGCTCAGCCCGAGCAGAGGAAATCTATAGGCGGCAATCCCGACAAAATAGCACGCACCGGTGCAATGCTTTTGCACCGGTGCGTGCTATTTTGTCGGGATTGCCGCCTATAGATTTCCTCTGCTAAAGCCGGCCGGTACCGCCGCAACCGCTATATCTCTGCATTTTAAATCTGTAATATCTTCAATTTATTTTATTTCTTTTATATATATTTTAAAAAGTCTTTCAACACCATAAAGATTCATAAGATCAGATGCGAAAGTAAAATTGACATTTTTTTTTTAAACAAGTTTTCGTACGGAACATCAAAAGTTAGCCTTTAAACCTTATTTTTAGGCGATCGCTGCGGAAACTATTGATGTCTCAATCATACACGTATAGGCGTGTTCCCGGGACCCTGGGCAAAGATAATATAATACTAAACGTACCCTGGACCCGGTGTTGACCAAGGGGCCCAGATATACTGTGTGATAAAACCGAAGCTCACGCGGGTGCAGTCGCACTAACAGCTTGTTAGAAATCAACAGATGGAACCAGGATAGTTTTATCTCTATGAAGGAGAAAAATTTGTCATCAGATTGTTATGCTTATTTTTTTCACTGAAGGAACTTAAACACAAACATGTTTAAAAATAATCATATCCGTCAGACTATTTCGGCCTGTGACCTAGAGGGACAGGAACATGGATTCACATGATAATTTTCGTAATTACTTATGCATATTGGTAGCATTATCGGTAAAATCTTCTGTCGAACACACGTACCACGGCATACTACCTACTTACACATGGCGGCGATATTTTTAGTCGAGGCCACAAAATAGCCTGACAATAATGAGTTGTTGAAGACCAGCAAGGTTTCGGATCCTTGAACAGGTACTCGTAAAATAAAAACAAACAATTCCGTGGCTTAAAACAAAATAACCGTTTACTTGGTACCAAAGATCTTTTCCAGTTTCAGTCCTTTTCCATTCGGCGAGCTCCGTCGCGCAGTGGTTAACACGCCAGCCGCGACCGCGACACGAGGGTGCCCGGATTCGATTCCCAGTCAGGTCAAGATGGTAAATCATCTTTTTCAGTATTTGTTATAAAATATAGTATTGTTGAGTTAGTATCCCATAACACAAGTCTCGAACTTACTTTCGGGCTAGTTCAATATGTGTGATTTGTCCGCATATATTCATTTTAAAATAAAAGAGATGAAATATTGTAAAGATGCAATTAAAAGTAATGTTTTTAATAAATGAACACTTTATACTTTTTAAATTATTTGTCTTATGTCTCACTCTGCTAAGTGTCTTCTTATCAACAAGCCCCGCCAGCTGTATCGGAAATGTTATCAGGTGGAAGATGCAAGTATGTACAATCCATAAATCTGGCCAGGTGCGAATCAGAATCGCCTGAAGGGTTCCGTACCACCACACAATATTTAACTACAAAAAACACTCAAACACACCTTTTTTGTAATTCACTTTATTTTTAACTAGCAGCCCGCCCCGGCTTCGCTCGGGTAGATATAGTGATTAAACGAAAAGATAAAAATATTTTTTTTAACATATTACATGCATAGCGCCGATCAAGTCTGTTTTTGATAAAACAAATAAAATCATAATAACAACCTAAAATAGATACACAGACAGACACATAAAACACGTAAAACTTATAACACCCCTCTTTTTGTTATGTGGCTTCATAAAAAAAATATTATATTATAAAGATAATTTAGCTTCTAATATATTTATTTTTCGACATTGACTACCCTCCCGCACCCCGATAACATAGCATGGTGCTGCTGCGTAGCAGCACGAAAAGTAAGAAATAAACTATGTCGATGAGTATATCTACTTGGGCTAGCTAGTTTTCTTCAGTAATAGGCAGCAAAAATAAATAAATCGCCTTATAGAGGTAGATAAGGCCTGAAAGAGCTATTGGTCCATGAAAGAGCTTATAAAGGGAAACTTTCCATTGTCGCCAAATCGTAAACTCATCGACGTGTGTGTCTTGCCCATCCCATCCTAACTTACGGCGGTCAAAGTTGGTCATTGACTGAGGAACGAATTCCCAAGTCAAGACTTACCAGAGAATGATGGAGTGAAGTATTTCTAGGTGTCACCAGGCTGGATATGTCTATTATGATGAGCAAATAAAGCTAGTAACACCGCGGGAAGTTCTTCGAGAAATAAAACAACATATTAACCCAAAAAGTCTCCCGGTTTTGACCTCATATCGGGTGAAATATTACACAACCTTCCACGAAAAGCTGTAGTAAAGCTAACAAATCTCATTAATGCTGCACTGAGACTAAAATACGTGCCAAACCTGTGGAAAGTAGCTGAAGTTATAATGATAGCAAAACCGGGGAAACCACCGAATGATATTGCTTCGTACAGACCTATTTCGGTGTTACCTGTCATATCCAAATTGTTTGAAAAACTGCTTCTAAAAAGATTAAAACCTATAATAGAGGCCAAAAATCTGATTCCAGGCCATCAGTTTGGTTTTAGAGAAAAGCACTCAATAGTAGACCAAGTACATAGAATAACTAATATAATTGAAAGATCATATGAAGAGAAAAAAGTTTGTACTACGATATTCCTAGATGTAGCACAAGCTTTTGATAAGGTATGGCACGATGGACTCATTAGCAAACTAAAAAGAATGCTTCCTAAAAATTACACAGACATTTTAACGTCATACATATCGGATAGAGTTTTTAGAGTTCGACAAGAAGATGCATATTCAGAAATTAAAGAAATAAAAGCGGGCATACCTCAAGGAAGTGTATTAGGTCCGGTCCTGTACCTACTATACACTTGTGACATTCCTGAGCTAGAGAATAACACTATTGCGACCTTTGCTGATGACACGGCCATAATGGCTGTCGGAAACACACACGAGGAGGCTGCAGAAAAGGTTCAAATAGCTGTAAATAAACTTAACAACTGGACAAAGATATGGCGAATTAAGCTAAATGAGTCAAAATCTATTCATGTAAACTTTACAAACAAACGTGATAGATATTGCCCTATATATATAAATGATAAGCAAATACCATATGAGGACACAGCAAAATACCTAGGTATGACACTTGACGCGAAGTTCCGCTGGAAAGCCCACGTCAAAAAGAAGAGACAGGAGTTGGAAATAAGATTCCAAAAAATGTACTGGCTACTAGGAAGGCACTCTACCTTATCAGTACATAACAAATTACTTTTATATAAACAAGTCCTTATGCCAGTGTGGACTTACGGCATACAGCTGTGGGGCTGTACCAAACAGAGCTATATAGACATTATTCAACGATTCCAAAACAAAGTGCTGAGGGCTATTGTAAATGCGCCCTGGTACGTAAGAAACGACGACCTGCATCGGGACCTTAATATACAATTCGTTGATAAAATAATCAAAAAATACGCTGAAGCACATGAGCATAGATTGCTTCATCATGTGAACGTTGAGGCGATCCAGCTCCTCGACAACACGGACATAGTGCGAAGACTTAAAAGAACTAAACTATTTGAATTAGTGTAGTGATAAGTAATAACAAAGTAGTGCAGTGTAAGTGCGAATAAAGACACATAAACAAAATGCCTTCCCCTTAATAGAGACAGTAAGAAAAGTGCCGATGGACACATTCTTATTCTATACTTTATAAACTAGGTCAATGTAAAATTACTCATTAGCCAACGTTTAGGCTAGATTGTAATAATATTCGCGTATTTTAATACAAATACCGGAAAAAAAAACCAGGCTGGATAGAGTTCCAAACACTACGTCGCTCTAAAATTGGCATCGTTGATGTGGGCCATAAAGCCGTAAAGTTGAAGTGGGATTGGGCGGGTCTTTTGCCGAATATATATAATACTTTAATTAATTACTCCTGAGAATGATTACAGGAAGCGTGGTAGGCTTAGGAAACGTTGGTGTGATGATATAAATAAATTTGAAAAGAAATGGTGAGGTGTAGCGCATAATAAAGAAACATGGAAAACAATGGAACTGACTTTTGCCCAGCAGCGAGACAGAATACGTTATAAAAAAATCTCTCTTACCGATAAAACCATTTTTTATGACACAAATCTCTCAATTGCGACGTTGATTCTCGGAGAAGCAATTGTTACTTATCATTTGATATTAGAAGAAAGTCCTAGGAAAGAATCATTTTTTAACTTAATGATTGAGTAAAAAAGTAGCTAAATTTATATATTTCCAGTAATAATTTATTAAGCGGTTAATCGAAAATGTTGTTCTATTTATGTGATTTGAAGCGTTAGTACATTACATAGTTTTTTTTTTATTGAGCCGCCCTTAATTCATTTTACCCCGGGTGCAAGACCCAGCTGGTAGTTTCAGGTCCATGCTTAGAACACTTAATCAAGTCTGCTTTTGACTAAACATACATACATATTATCACGTCTTTATCCCTTATGGGGTAGACAGAGGTCATAAGACCGAAAGGCACGTTTAGCGTGTTGGTTGTCGTAAGGCGGAAAACAGAATCAAAATATTGATGGATTCTTTAGATTTTCGCCCATTCCCTTGACCGGCTTCTATGGTCTGCGCGGGAAGAGAAACAGCTGGCACATTCTACATTTTTAGGTTTCCGTACCCAAAGGGTATAAACGGCCACTGTCGGTCTGTCTGTCTGTCTGTCCGTCTGTCACCACGCTGTATCTTATGAACCGTGATAGTTATACAGTTGAAATTTAATTTACACAGATGATGTATTTCTGTTGCCGCTATAACAACAAATACTTAATGATAGAATAAAATAAATATCTAAGGGGGCTCCCATACAACAAACGTGATTTTTTGCTTGTTTTTGCTCGATATTGATAACGGCAACACATAGACTTGAAATATTCGCAGAATATTTATATATTTCCTTTAAAAATAGATAATTAATTAAAATAAAATTAATATTAAAGGGGTGCTCTTATACAAAAGACATGATTTTTTTACCGTTTTTATAGATAACGGTACGGAAACCTTCGTGCGCGAGTCCGACTCGCACTTGGCCGGTTTTTTCTTTTCTCCCAGATCAGCATGGTTTGACTGAACAAACTATCAAAATCATCTGTTTGGGAACTATGATGCCGCAGTTTTCTTAAATTTCAATTTTAATAATTATTACACTCATGATAACTTTTGAATAGTATGTCCGATTTGAATAATTCAAAAAGTAATTTACAGGTACTGATATAGCCTTGACTTCAAAGTAATTTATTTTGATAAAGATTCATACCAAGGTACGAATAATGTGGCATAATTTGTACCGGCGTTGCTATTGCATATTTTAACATGAAAAAGTAGTTATTGTGACATAACTGTAATATTTAACAATATGGTGTCGCGGACTTTTTTGTAGATATTGATGTCTTCGATAAAACTGTAATACATCATTTTGCTCTATTGTCAATAGTTTCCGCAGCGTACGCGATAGAAGGATTTTTCTTGCTATTTTTTTCACACCTTGGGTTACATTATCGAAGTTTTCATAAGGATCCCTAACTTTTTTGAAAATATTCTATAGCTTATGTTCATCAGGGATAATTTAGGAGTCGAATGGTAAAAGAATTATTCAAATCGGTCCAGTACTTTCGGAGCCCATTCAATTCAAACAAACAAACAAACAAAACTCTTCTCTTTATAATATTAGTGTAGATTTTATTTATTTTTTTCTTATAATGGCAATAGATACACACATTCAAATTCTCCTGTTACGGTTAAGAGATATAGCCCTTTGGCAGACGGACGGACGGATGAACAGCTGAGGCGTAATAATAAGGACGCGTTTTTAACATTTAGGTACGGAACCCTAAAAGAAGCTAACAAATATCTACAGCCTTAAGCCCGTGACCTTTCGTTGTTTATCCACTGTTCTAGCTGTTCATCCAAGCCTGCCGACTGCGCAATTTGAATGAAAAGACGCGCTAATGTACTGTTAAATAACCACAGGGCTAAACCTTTTGTACAGTCACCAGCAATGAAACCTAATATACACATAGGTTCTTATGTGTTAAGGTCTAAAACGTGACTGTACATATTTATAACAATAACAATGACAGGTTTTATTTTTTAAGGGAAGCGAAAATAAAATATTGCATATTTTAATCAATCACTGAACAAGGCAATAACTTGTAAAGTTATTGCCTTGATTGAGTGATTGATTAAAATATTGATTACAAAACTGTTAAATATTGGTCGACTTAAATAATAATTTTTAAAACAACGAAACTCCTGTTGCTTCAACTTACGCACACGTTTTTAGGATTCCGTTGCAACTAGGAACCCTTATAGTCTGTGTGTCAGAAACTATTAGAACTAAAATCTACAATTTGGCATGGATAGGTACCTAAGTATATATATTAAAAACGCTGACAAAGATTTGAAAGAAAAATGGGTTTTCTCTCTTGCAGAGAGGAATGCCATTTTTTTTGATTTATGAAAGTATGGGGTTATTGATTTGATTCTTGTAAATCCGTTGCTGTAAGGTGTCGTTGGACCGATATTTCTCATAACTGTCGGCTTGTTAACACCATTTTTCGGTTAAGGGATCCGTATGTAGAGAATACTTTAAGCCTCATTGTGCAAATTTTTCTTTGTATCTAGTCTTTTTGGGTAGAAACATTACGTCCGTGCCACGGACCTCACGGACTCCGTGGGTTCTATCAGCACACAACCATTTTAGTTTATTCTCGCATGACCAAAGTGAAAATGCTGAAAACTAAGCTAATTACTTTGATAGCGTACCTACCAGTATAGATTGGAGAGTAAGAATGATTTGAATACCTATTTGATTGTAATGTTTGTGTCAATGAAACCTTAGATCAAATAACGTATTTTCTCAAACATGCTCGGAAATGTAGGCATTATTGTAGTAAAATGAAGCCACGAAGTTTGTAATTCTTGGCTAGTGCAATACTTTACCGGCCTAGGCCAGGAAAGTAAGTATGAAAATTCATTCCTGGCCGCTGCTCAAAACTTATTAATTAATCTATGTAACTTGTACTATGCAACTTGTCATACAGCCAATGGCTACCACATTATAAAAGAATGCACTCATCGAGCATATAAGCATATAAGTATATGAATATGAAAATAATTTAATTAAAATGTTGATAAATTCACACAAAAATATGCCAATAATAAAAAGAAAAAACGCGGGAAAGGAGATTTTTACGGTATTAAATTTTTTGGGTAAAATATGCCTGGGCTGTATGGGCTATGTTTCCTTAGCACGAAATGACAATTAAAATTAAAAAAGAAAATAACGCGGGAATGTATGTACTATTATTTATTTTCGGCGTACTCATGGGGGTGAAAGTCGCATAGAACGTGATTTTTTTATTATTAATAACGCCATCTATTAATCTTCTTCTAAGATTAAATATAAAAACACAATGATATTTTAGTTTGTTGGACTTTGGGTAGATGTCGCTCTATTTCACTGCACGTTCAAAGTAGAGATTACCTCAATAATTGATTCTCAAATATAATCTATCGACTTTGGTATCCATCTATCGACTATTTATTAAAATTTTGTAATTTAAGTAATACGTTGCATATATTTTTAGTTATTATGATAACACAAACATATACAACGTAATAATTTAGATTAATTATGTTAATCAAATAATTTACGTACTGACGTCTGATTTTTAGATTATTAAAAACCTCTTATTCTTTGAAAGCATAAGCTAAATAATTTGTTATATCTTTTTTTATATTATACCTATATAACATTTCAAGTTGATCGAAGAGAAAAGAAAAAGTAGGTAGTGTATCAGCTGCATGCAGCTTCTGTTCCCGTAGAAGCCGGCCGAGGATATGGGGCGAAAATCTTAGGAATCATGTCAATAGGCAATGCGGCTACACACCCACTACTATTATGATTCTGTTTTTACCTATTATTCGAATACTCACATACTTCACGTGGCCTTTTGGTCTTGTGGCCTTACTGGCTCTACTTACCTCTTAATGGATAAAAGTGTGCATGGTAGGTTGAGCGTGTCACCTACACGAAATAATGATGATGAATGGATGATAAAGACGGTGTAATTAATTGGTAAGTATGTACCTATGCAATTTACAATAGAATATAAAGATTATTTATACGTCTTCCTTCATGTACCTATGCTATTATAGTCTATTTTATTAAGATCAGCAAACGCAGTTTTAATAAAATAATAGTTAGTTATACATAAATAAAACAACAAAGAAGTACATAATTAAAAATGAATAGTACACCTTACGTCAAAAACAAAACAAGTATCGTATTGATAGCCGGTATATTCTGGATAAGTTTATATCAAGATAGAAGATAGAGAAAATAAATTTACATAAATCCAATTAATTTATATGATTATATTTTCTCAGTTTTCATACGTAGCTTCAGTCGATAATCGATTTATCTCTTAGTCGACATACATCACTATTGTGTCAAATGAAAATGGCGGATTGGATTTTCCATTTTCAAAACTTGTAGAACTTTTGCTGTTGTTATCAGTGGTCGTCGAAGTTACTTAAGTGTTTTTCGATTGGCTTTGCTACTATCCATTAAGTTTCTACGGTTTTTCAGTGTTTTTGGTGTTGAGTGTATACTCCGCTTATATTCACTGCAGTTTTAAACTATTTTGCGAAAAGGACGCTGGACGCTTTTTAAACTTAATTTTGTGTGGTGTTTGTGTAATTATGCCTTCTACCAGATTATGTGTGTTTGGATGTGATACCATCGGTAAGACTTATTTCGTTATCGTCTCATTATTTTAATGCTATCCATCTAACCGTAAATTTTATTTTTAACATGGATACCTACTCAAACAAGATACTAATAAGGAGTACCCTCCACGTGGTAATATTAATGAAGACGCCAAATGCACATGTTATTTTTCTCTCCAGGCTAATGACTCTCTGTAATCACGTGTTAATTTTAAATTGAGAATTATATATCTATTATATACCAGGACCGGATAATATATATCTATTATATCTCCTCCAAAATCAGAAAATTATCACTATGCTTAATTTACTAATAGTAAACTGTACAATACATTTAAATTAACTCATTATATTAGCATATTATTCTTAAAATATTATAAATTTATTACTTGTTACAGGTGTCACTATTCACAACTTTCCAAATCCTGCCAAGTTCCCAGAAAGATTTAGGGTTTGGGTGGACCTAGTGGGTGAACCTCTACATGGCCTTACTGATGATGTAATATACAAGCGAAAGAAAGTGTGTGACATTCATTTTACTGAAGCAGATCGCAACAGAAACAACAGACTTAATGCATTAGCACCTTTTCTGACATATATTACTCACAACATATAATCATTATTTGCTCTTAATGTACATCACTTGTTTTCCAGATGCACCTATGCCAAACCCTACAGTAGAAATATTGGCAGCTATTCAACCTCAAATAGCAACTTCCTCAGGTAAGGCGATCCATCAGGATATATATTCTACTAGCTTTCGCCCGCGGCTCCGCCCGCGTCAATGTCGATCCCTCGGGAATAGTACTTTTTCCCAGGATAAAAGTTAGCCTATGTCCTTCTCCATACTCCAGAGAACTTGTATACAAAATTTCATGATGATCAGTTCAGTAGTTACGGCGTGAAAGCGTAACAAACAAACTCACTTTCGCATTTATAATATTAGTAAGTATCTCTATGGGTAACTCAGGTTGATTCATTAGCATTGGTAGCCATATTTTTAAGAAATCAATTTATTTTATCTATTAATTACTATTTCCCACAATTATGTCCGGTGTGTTGATTTTTATCATGCAAATTACCGGGGCCCTGGGTAGACTCGAGCCCCCAGACCCTGAGTTCTGAACCATCTCAGGTGAAAATGCAACCGGAAATATGCTCTTATTAAGTACTATCATTAGTTTTCACAGCCATCGCCCAATAATGACATTTCTAGGCAAATTTGTGATACCTTGTTTAATAATATATTATTGCAATTTTCATATGGATCCCTAATTGTTTTGTAAATAAACTACCTACAGCCTATGTTACTTAATGATAATATAGTTTTCTATTGGTTATAATACATATAGTTATCTAACTTTAATAACAATTTCAGGATCCGCTTTAAGTGATTCAACTGCTGAGCCATTGCCTGCACTTCAAGCTCATATTACATCACATCCAGGTAAAACATCTATTTTTTTTTTGTAAGTGCATTAATTCAATTATTGCCACTTGTGAGGTAAAAGTGAATTAAAAGTTTCAAGTTTGCTTTTTCGAATTCAGTCAGTACAAAGAATTTAAGCTTAAATTGTATGTTGACATAAATCTGTGGCTTATACCTATGTATTTATTCATTTATTTATATTGATACATGTAAATATATTTTTATTTCAAACATATATAGTTTCACGTCTTTTTCACTTGTGGGGTTGACAGAGCCTAGATCTATAAGGCCTTATGGCCACATTTAGCATTTTGGTGGGTGTGTAGGTAGAAAACGAAATCAAAACAGATTGCGGAGATTTTCGCCCATTCGCTCGGTCGGCTTTTACGATCTGCGCGGGAAGAGAAGCAGCTGGCACATTCTGTTTTTTTTTTTATTTTCTCCCAGACAACGTGAAAGTAATATATAAATAAATAATTTTTTAATATCAATAAATTATATATTTTTTATTTCAGGATTAGAAGACTTTATAAATCCATCAGCTGGGGAACAATTTGGGCATCAACAAGTTCAACAACATATACACTCTCTTTTAGGTAAAAACAAAATAACTACATATTATAGAATTTACTAATTGCGAGTCAAACTTACACTTTAAAAGGTCCTACAAGTAGTGTTAATCCATACTAATATTATAAATGCGAAAGTAACTCTGTCTGTCTGTCTGTCTGTCTGTCTTGCTTTCACGCTAAAACGGCTGAACCGATTAAAACGAAATTTGGCACACAGATAGGCTATAGCCCGAGAAAGGACATAAGCTACTTTTGATTTCGATAACGTAGGTTAAGCAACTCTAACCATGGTTCAAATTAGGATGGGTGGCCAAAACTAAAACGGCTGAACAGATTAAAACGAAATTTGGCACACAGATAGGCTATAGCCTAAGAAAGGATGTGGGCTACTTTTGATTCCTATAACGTAGGTTAAGCAACTCTAACCATGGTTCAAATTAGGATGGGTGGCCAAAACTAAAACGGCTGAACAGATTAAAACGAAATTTGGCACACAGATAGGCTATAGCCTAAGAAAGGATGTGGGCTACTTTTGATTCCTATAACGTAGGTTAAGCAACTCTAACCATGGTTCAAATTAGGATGGGTGGCCAAAACTAAAACGGCTGAACAGATTAAAACGAAATTTGGCACACAGATAGGCTATAGCCCGAGAAAGGACATAAGCTACTTTTGATTTCGATAACGTAGGTTAAGCAACTCTAACCATGGTTCTAATTAGGATGTAAATTGAGGCACGGTAATATTTAGAATTACCGTGGTTGGGGCATTGTATTGTATCTTATCATTAAGTTGGTTGGTACCTACATTAAATACTATTTGTTGTTTTTGAAAACGGTTACTTTTAACGGTAGTGTGTCAAAGAACAATATCAATAGAATATCTATTAAGTAAATTTCAATTAAGTAAATATATTGTTGGTACTATTGCAACATTCAAGTAAATAGCTTTTTTCTTTATTTATATGTGAATTACGGGTTACTCACGTACGAAGTCAGCTACAGGCCGACATGTTTTTTCTTTGTCTGAAGTATTTGTAAAATATTTGTAAAATATAAATTTTTGTAATCGTAGTCGTATTTTAGTTCAAACTTAAAAAAATATAAGTTTATAATAGTTACCTACATAATTTGTATGTTCATAAGTTAAATTACTAAGTGTGAAATTGTTAAATATCGTTAATTTTGTAATTTGTTTGGCTGTGTTTTTATAATACTTAGGTAGTTAATCTTAAAAATAATTTAAAATAAGACGAATAAGTAAATATAAATATAAAGTATGTATATGCGACTCTTTGCTCTTTTTGTCTTATTTAAGCTGAATTTATTAATAAATAAAACTCAGTATTCCACGCGGACGAAGTCGCGGGTACAGCTAGTATGTATTAAATTAACAAAAGATACACACATTAATTTTATGGATATTCTTTTCTGAAGTAATGTCAATAAATCTCAATCTCTCATAATAAAATGTTTATATAAAATAATATGATTTCTATTGTTCTAGAACCAGCAATATCAGACACAATTGCCACAACAGCTGCCCCTCAATCTCAACTGACATCTTTGCGAGGTAATATTTATGTATTTTATCTTCTACTAGATTACATCGGCAACCATTTGAGCAGATTTTGATGAAATTTGATATAGAATTAGCTGACACCTTATTATATACCCGAGTACCCAAAAAAGAGACGGTACAATAGTTCGCCGGGTGAGCTAGCTTACAATGAATCTTAAGTTACAGGAACATTATATTTTTGCGATAAAAGTATTGTTATACATTTTTCGTTGTTATACCTCTTACCTTCGGATAGATTCCGTGGAAAAGATCTTTTATTCTTCAGTTTGGATACACTAGTTTACTCGTAAAATTATAGTAACATTATGTATTTATTACGTACTAGCTTTCGCCCGCGGCTCCGCCCGCGTCAATATCGATCCCTCGGGAATAGTACTTTTTCCTGGGATAAAAGGTAGCCTATGTCCTTCTCCGTACTCCAGAGAACTTGTATGCAAAATTTCATGATGATTGGTTCAGTAGTTACGGCATGAAAGCGTAACAAACTCACTTTCGCATTTATAATATTAGTAAGGATAAGGATATGTCTAATACATGTTCTATATTTTGTAATATTTAAGTAATTATAATCAAATCTGTGTTAATTTTCAGAAACTGCAACTTTGCCACCAGAGCAAAGTCAAGTCATGACTAAACCAAAGAAAATTCACGGGGATCCTGAACCATCTACATCTACATGTAAAAAAGCTGTTCTTGCATTTGGTATGTGATCTTTTTATGGAAAGTCGTCTAACTTTCGACAGTTAGTTATTTCGACACAGTCTTCATTTCGAAAACGAATAGTTCTTCATTCATTGCTATGATAAAATATATATTCGACTAGCATTAGTCCGACGGTACCTACTTCCACAAGACACAGCTTCGAAGAACACTACTTTGCCAGAGCCCCTCTTCGAAATGCACATGTTCAGCAGATCTCTTTTTCGACAAAAAATATCATCGGCAGATTAGTGCCTTGAAATGTGACAATTAAAATTATGTTTTGCTTTATGGTTTACGTATAAAATAAAACATAAATAGACATAGTGACAGACAAAATACTTTTGTCGAAATAGAGATCCGCCGAACAAGTGTATTTCGAAAAGGTTCTGCCGAAGTAGTGTTCTTCGAAACTGTGTCTTGTCGAAGTAGTTTTTTTTAGAAGTTAACTGTTGAAATTTAGAATGACACTCCTTTTCATATATGTTATTCATAACTCAGTCATTATTGAACTGATTTGGAAAATATTTTTTTTATTTGGAAGAATATAACTACTATCCAGTTGGTCCCATTTAAATTTTGCTTTATTTGGTTCAGGAGTTTGGTTGAAGTCTGTACCTATTTAATCTACAAGATCATTGTTGAATGTAAAGAGAGATGTTATTTTATTATAATGGTATTTTTTATTACCTTACAGATTCGAGGCAGTCTTCTCAACCCGGCGTGGCATACTATCGTCAAACACGCAGTGAAATTAGAAGTTTGAAGCGTGAAGTGTGCCGATTAAGGAAACGAGGACAAACATTCAAGGAAAGGCTTTTCAATGCCCGACGTATTAGCAACACAAATATGTTACAGAAATTAACGCAAAAAATGTCGCTCCCTAGTAAGATTTTTACTACAATCCAAGTAAGAGAAAGTGGGAAAAAACCAAAAGGACACCGTTTTTCCACAAATGAAAAAATTTTGGCCCTTTCTTTATATAAAAAGAGTCCAAAGAGTTACGGGCTCCTATCAAAATGCTTTGTGTTGCCTTCAGCTAAATCTTTGAAGACATTATTAAGTAAAATTGTCGTCCGAGAAGGCATAAATAAAACAATTTTCAAAAAAATTCAATTTAACCTAAAAGATAGCTGCGTGGCTGACAAATTATGTGTTTTAATGTTTGACGAAATGTATGTCAGCCCACAAGTCAATTATTCCGCAAAAGAGGACTCTTTGAAAGGGTTTGACTCGTTCGGACACATGGACATAGGAGATCACGTGTTAGTTTTTATGATTAGGGGGATAATTAAAAAGTTTAAACAGCCCGTAGCTTATTATTTTACACAACGGTTGAATAAATTGGATTTAAAGAGCACTATTAAAAAAGTAATATCTGAAGTAATTGAGACGGGTTTAATAATTGTAGCTACGGTTTGTGACCAGAGCACGGTAAACGTAGGTGCTATTGAAAGTCTTATTGAAGATACAAGAACACAGTATATAAAAGATAAAAAGGTTTGGCGACACGATATGTTTCTAGTAAATAACAAATCGATAATCCCAATTTACGATGTTCCTCATCTTATCAAAGGCATAAGAAACAACCTCATGAATAAAAATGCAAGATTTATCGACTTAACCGATAATAATAAAGAAAAAATTGTGAAGTGGGAATTTTTTGAAAAATTGTACAATGCAGACAAAACCTATGGAGAATTAAACATGGCTCCAAAGCTAACAGAAGAGCATATTAACAGAGATAAAATTAATAAAATGCGAGTGAAAATTGCAACTCAGTTGCTTAGTCGCAGTGTAGCTGTAGCTGCAAAGCATTTAGTTGCAAAAGGAGATTTAGAGGAGGAGTGTTTAAACATCATTCCGTTTGTTATGATGTTCGACAAATTATTTGACTCTTTAAACTGCTCTGGCTTTAATGTTGACAGTGGGAAAATTTACAGAGCCGGAGTAAAGCCAAATTCTCCCCATCATGAGCTGTGGCAAGAGGCAAAATTATTTTTAAAAAAATTACAATTTGTAGAAGTTAAGCATATTGGCACCAAAGTACAAATATTGGAGAAAACTGTACCATCAGTAAAAAATTTTATAAAAACGATTGAAGGATTCCAAGCCATTTGGAAATTATTAAGAAAATCTTACAATGTAGATACTATGTTTTGCAGGAATTTTAATCAAGACCCAATCGAAAATTTTTTTGGAGGAATTAGAAGCGCGGGAGCGCGAAATGTTTCTCCAAATAGTATAGGTTTTGAGGGCGCTTATAAGTCACTTTTATTAAATAATTACACGTCTGCTCATTCTATTAAAGCAAATTGTGAAGAGGATATGGACGCCTTTCTCCAATCGTATGATTTTTTACTTGAAGAAAATATTTATGAAAATCAGGAATCTAAAACTGATTGTGACTTACAAGAAATCAGATTAAATGAAAATATGTTTTCCGTTACTGACACCCTGAATGAAACCGATGGAGAAGGGCAAAGAAATTATGTTTGCGGTTGGGTCCTAAAAAAATGCCTCCAACAAGTTTGTAAATCCTGCAAAACATGCAAAGAAGATTTAATAGAGCAAAATATAAACGAGAAACATAGTTTTATATTGGCAAAAGAATTCAAAATAAATTCCAAATGGCTCGTGTATCCATCTTCTAAAATAATGAATTTCTTTTTTGAAATACAAAGCATCACTGAAAATGTTTTGAAAAATGATGTTCCTAAACGAGACATAAAACAAAATATACGTTTTTTTGTAGATGTATTCGCCAGTGTAGAATTAAATTGTATTAAGCATAAAGACCGTTTAAGATCAATGTTTATTGATAAAACAATAAATGTTTTGATTTACAGCTGGTGTCGATGTGTAAATCGAATTCTTACTGGAAAAATAACGTATAACGGGGATGACACAATTAAATTGTATGCGCAAATATATCATAATAAACATAAGAAACATAAAATAAAAAAATAAATTGAAGTTTAAAAACCTGTTTTATTTCATATTTTGGTACTTTAACAGCTTCCATGTCCTTATATAAGACACCATACCTAGTAAAACAATCGAAATTTTTACATAGGTATGACTTATGGGACAGGGAAGTTGTTAATTTAAACTTTTAAATTGAATTATCAATGTTCAATACATTCGCTTCGAACTTGATATATTTAACATACAACATGTAACAAAATGGGTGTAAAAATACTTAAGGGGCATGAACAGTTCATGATAGATATTGAACAACTTTCACCAGGAGACCTACCAGCAAATACGAATAAAAATAATAGACTTATATCCCCTGACGAAAGTTGTTCAATATAATGGGCTGATCATGCCCCTTAAGTATTGTTACCCCCATTTTGTTACATGTTGTATAAGTATTAAAAACTGTGTGTGCGTGTGAATTAGTATGGATGTGTGCGTGATCCTGTAAAAAGTTTCGGATTAAGATTAATAGATGGCGCTATATTTGCAGCTAAAAGTGTTGGCAAGAAAATGACGCGAGAGGGCTCTCTATTTCAGTTGTATTATAGTACTCTATGGGCGTACTGCAAGCAAGGTTGTTGTTTTGGATTGTTTTTCAGATTGCTTCTAGTGGACTTTATAATGTAAAATCGGTGTAATTTGGTGTTATGAATGTTTATGAACAATGTGTGGACTAACTAAAGTGTCATGGTGCGGATTTAGAGATTTACATAGCGGGCTGGTGGTCGCTCGCGTTACTGCGTCGTCTATGATCAAACCAGAGGATTCGTGGGAATTATCGCCAGGAACTCCGTCGAATCAACGAAATGAATTATACCATAATTTCTTTGATAAAACTTTGAAAAATATGAAGGAAAAGGCGTAAAACATCAAATGCCGTAAAACAAATATGAAATAAAAAATGTACATTATATAATACTCATTTATTCCCAGTAGTACGTCTTTCATTATTTCCTCGCATTTATTGAGAAAAGCACAATACATGCCTTTGCCGGGAATCGGCTTGCCGGACTCGTATTTATTGCCAAGGCCTCGCTGACGCTCGGCCTTGAAAACTACTCGTCCGGCAATCCCTTACTTCCCGGCCTCTGCAGTAATGTACTATTTCTTTAGTATTCTTAATTGCCTTTATTTTAACAACTTTTCTAGTGGTTTCAGTTTTTCTGCCATACAGCGTAGAAAACGGCTTTTATCGTTCTCCGCAAACAAGGCTTACTTTACTTTAAACTTTATTAGGATCATTTAAATACTAATTAGCTGTATTAAAAAAATACCGAAATTTCGGTATGCCGGTTATTGAAATTTCAATACCGGTATAAAAATCATTCCGCTATTCCATGCCCTAGCTGCAACACACACAGCACAACTTATTTAGTAAGAAGTCTGTATGTTAATTTTGTTTGAATGGCTGATTGATTACAGATAATAGGACTTAACAAAAATATACAATATCTGAATTACACAATATTTACGGTCAAGTAGTCAACATTAGTGGCGCTCAGGCAACCGAGGGCTTCCTGATCAGCGGGGCGGTTCGTGTGTGCTCGCTCACGTAATAATTGCTAATTACGTCCAAACCTGTGGCCTAAATGACATAAGGCTGTTACAGGCAGTATAACAAACGCAAGTACCACAAGGACTACAATATCTAAGTCCTTATCTACAAACTTTCGGCTAGAGGTTTTTATGTGTGTATTTACTGGTAAATTATTGCACTAAGATGATTGACAGATGCAACTGCAGCTGTCGAAAAAGCAAAGCTGCAGCTGTCGAAAAAGCCAGCTGCAGCTGTCGACAGAGCAAGCTGCAGCTGCCGACACTGTTTGGTAGCAGAATTCGACATGTCGACCGACGCAGCCCACCAATGACTGCAAAAATGCTGCTGCCGAACAGTGCCGACAGCAGCACTTTGCTGTCGTCCAGTCAACTACAAGTTCTCGACAGCCGCCGTTGGCTTTTTCGACAGCTGCAGTTGTACCTGTCGACTGCTTGCAGCTGACTGGTCGACAGCAAAGCTTTGCTCGTCTGTTTAGTGCCTTAGTGCAATAATTTACCAGTAAATACACATATAAATACCGCAAGCCAAAAGATTGTAGATAAGGACTTAGGTATTTGTAGTCCTTTTGGTACTTGCGGATAACTAGCAATAACCAGGAACGCAGAAAAACCTGCGTGAATCGTATTTTCAAGCTACTGACATAATGCATGGCACTTATTTTCGAACGCTAGTAAGTAGAACTACAGATTATAACGAAGAAGTTAAAATAGCCCAGATTAACGGTAGGTAGGCTATATATTATTAAAATTCTTTCGAAAAATAAGTAAGTAGGTACGCAAGTTTGAAGTAAATGGCCTTAGCATTTAAACTGTATCAGCAACTTTCTACAGCGTTTGGTGCGTCATAGTGTTAGTTGACATATTATGTACATACCTACGTATTATAGTCTTCGATTAGTTCTTCACAATTTACAAATCCGGCGCACGCATGCATAATTTGGATTCTCGTACGACAAATGCAGAACACTTTTTCACATAACAAAATATTGCAGAATTTACGTGGATGGAGAACAGATTTTTTACAAGCGTCAGAAAAAGAGTATTCTTGCCCTTAGATACAAGATCCACGTTTCTCTGGTGCGATTCTCTCGGAAATAATGTATGCTAAAAAAAAACAATGGTGCAAAATAGGGCCCCTCCGGGATTTGAACCCGGGACCTCCTGCACCCAAAGCAGGAATCATACCCCTAGACCAAGAGGCCGCTGATTAATCGTGGGGAAATTACATATCATATCAAAATCCTTGACAATGTTACTTTAATAATTACCTCTGATTATTATATAGGTATAACTAAAGTATATTATACAATATATATATATATATATATTACGTATCTAAAATAGTTCAGTAACTATTTATAACGTACATTGAGATTTTATTTATTATCTTGTCATTAAATGTGGACTAATTAAAAAAATATTTTACTTATCACTTTACATGCTGTAAAAAGTAAATGCTAAGCTCGTACGTTTATTTCCAGTTATTCAACTATTATTTTGAGCGCCCTCTACGTGTACCATGAGGTACTAACAAAATTAAAGAAGTGTATTAACGCCATCTTTCGTGAAATAGAAGCAATAATTTATGAGACATGGTTATTTTGGTGTTTACCACTAGATGTCACGCTAATCTTTAAACAGCTGTTTCAGGTGACGACTGGCGTTGTTTTGTTTTCCATTCGTTGACAACTTCATTCAATTCATTCAGTCAGAAACAGTCATCAGCCAATCAAGTCAAGTCAGTAGAATAATCGCTTTTGTGAGTTGTGTTTTGTGGATTGATTTCAAATTGATTTTGTTGACAAATTAAAGTAGTGAGTGAATCAATTTATTATTTTACTCTATATAAACACTTGTGTTCATAACGGCTGCTCGGAAATATCTACGAAGTGCTATTCAAGTCTGTGTGTTCCACCAATTTCACAACACAAAGGATATACGGGAGACATCGTTGTTTTCCGTTTTCATTTCACCAAATATAACCACCAGATACTCTGCTGAATGTGAGTACTATAATTTTGTTTGAAATTTTCCTTCTGTAGGCCGCAGAAACGTGAAGTCCATGAAAATCACACTGACATTTTATTGATTTTAGTATTTATTCATAGAACTGCCTTTGAACGATCCCTTTTTAAACTCTAGGCTAAGAAGCTTAGAGAAAAACAACAGTTTATGCCCCTCAAGAACGTTAATATCCCACGTCTTTTGTAAACAACTGATAGGTATCATTTTTTAATCAGGCATCAGTCAGGTAGGTATATTCCAGCTGTTTACTTAGCCGAGTCAATTCAATGATCTATATCAAAGTACCTAGATTGCATGATTCTATGCCCTTCTAGAATTAGTTCCATATTATTTAAAACATTTGCAGGATGTAAAAACGAAACTTAAGGATTGATTTACTACTTTTGTATCACTAAGCCAAGCTATAAACTCTAAGCAATATGATATTCTTTATGTGTTCAGGTGGATATGATTATGTACATTTAATTTACATACCATTTACTGATAAGTCATAAAAATTATAAGGTATAGAGACACTAGAAATACTTCATAACTGTACTTTTTTTTATCAAATATGTACTAATAAAATATTTTTTTTTATGTATCGCCTGCTTTTCGTTTCAAATAAATACTGTTATTGATCATTAAGTCTGAGTACAGACTTAAGAAAAAGAAGGGTTGTGAAATGGTTTCAAGCTAACTTTTTAGAATAAGCTAAAGGCACCAATTTAAAGAAAAAAAAATCATCTCTTTTTTATCTTTCAATATGCATTTTACATCTGTATGTACTATGATATAGTAAACATATAAGGTGATTGCGCGATGTGCCCCCATACAGCAATTGCCTCTAAAGCTTTTGACACCAGCAACATAATAAATAAATATATGGTGCATTGATCTGGTTTCACTTAAAATATTTGATAAATAGGTGCAAAGCATTTGGGTGCAGTTACCTACCCGATGTTGGCACTTCATCTTTTGTTAAAAAAACCTGTTTACTCTCAAGTCTAGAGCTCAAACCTCTCTATAAAGCTATGTCATTTTTACCAGTGATATTGTTAACTAATTTTATTTATTTATTGTGCAGTAACACTGCTACAAAATATACTTAAAGGTTATGGTATAGTTCTGGTTGGCAGACAACAAAGGGCATTCATTTTGCTACTCTTCTTCATTTTATTCTCTATATATATTATATACTTACCATCCTAAATTACATCAACAGCTTGAGGACAGATCGAAAGTTATCAGTATTGTTATCGGGGTCACGTAAATAGCACATTCTGATGTATATTGATGAATAAAATAACAAAGCAGCCATTTAAATTTGCTTATCAAAGGTAAGCTTAAGGACTTTAATAATACTATAAGCGTGTATCTTTATTCTGAACAGGACCTTCATGTAAAATTCCTATGCTTTGATTTCATTGTGTCGTTAGGTATCATAGAAAGAATGTTTGAGAGACTGTTAGCACTTTGTTTATTTTACCAACTAGCATTTAGCTGCAGTTAGGGTTACCATCCGTCCGGACATGTCCGGACTTCTAGATTCTAGTCCAGACTTTGTCCGGCCTTTTAATTTGTCTGGATTTATGGAATATGAGTAATAAAACATATTTTTATTTATCAAATTAGTCTTTAATCATCCGCATCCCTCATCCAACCCCCCTCGCAATGCGATCTACCTGTCTATCATGCTTACCATAGCACTGAACTAAACTAAGTGGTTAATGTTTCCAAAAAAGTCTGGACTTTTATCGAAATGTCCAACTTTTTGTCAGAATTTTTCAAATTCCTGCATGGTAACCCTAGCTGCAGTGGCTTTGCTTGCTATGCAGAGGATGCAGAGGAGTCAACCTTCACCCATCTGTTTGCTTATCTAGTGCAAACAGATAAGTGAAGGTCGACCCCTCTTCCAATCTTAGATCATTACAATGGGATTTAACCTTAATAAATAAATAAATCTTTATTTTACTACACATTTTAAGTAGACCTTACATATCTAATAATGAAAGTGTACAAAAACTCTGGTACTGTTTGTACACTTGTTGACTGAGGTTTGTACACTTAAGTGAAAATCTGTTTCCTCAGTAGTTTTTAAGGTCTTCACCTAAAGGGTAAAACGGGACCTTATTACTAATAATAATAATAAGGTCCCGTTTTACCCTTTAGGTAAAGAACTTAAAAACTACTGATGAAACAGATTTTCACTTAATGTCCGTCCGTCTGTCTATTTGTCCGTCTATCACAGGGCAGTCTCTATTTAACCGTTATGTGTTGAGACTTAAAATTATCACAGAATGCCATCATAAGATATTATTCGCCGCTAAAACATTAAATAAAAAATTACAATTAGTACAAGAAACATGTTGTGCTGGACAAAAAGTTACTGCTTATTTATTACTGAGACGTCAAACTACAGATAATTAAGAAAAATAATGTTCGTGCTCGAAAGAACCTTATAAGAATCCAAAAAAACGTGGATTTCGTAGTTAAATATTGTAAAGTGGTACATAACACTTGGTGTCTGTGCTACTAGGCCCAGTTTTTATTTGTTTTTATCCATTACAAACAAACATCAAATATTTTCCTATTAAAAGGCTTTATTTCCCCAATTAAATTTCTTTATCCATTACACTTGCCTGCTTTCCATCATCACTAAGTACATATAAATATATAAATATAATATATATAAATATAAATAAATATATAAATATATACGGACACAAATCACACAGATTGAGCTAGCCCCAAAGTAAGTTCAAGACTTGTGTTATGGGATACTAACTCAACGATACTATATTTTATAACAAATACATATATAGATACACATCCAAGACCCAGGCCAATCTGAAAAAGATCATTTTCCATCTTGACCTGGCCGGGGATCGAACCCGGTCACTCCGTTTCGCAGGCAGGCGTGTTGACCGCTGCGCCACGGAGCTAGTCGTACATATTATAAAACAAAGTCGCTTCCTTCTGTCTGTCCCTATGTATGTTTAGATCTTTAAAACTACGCAACAGATTTTGATGCGGTTTTTTAATAGACAGAATAATTCAAGAGGAAGGTTTAGCTAGCGATCCGGACCCCGGCTTCGCACAGGTTATATATAGATATACGTATTTAATTCTAAGTCTGGGATAATGTAGGATTCTTATGGAAAAATATATTTTTAAATCGGTCCATAAGGATCCCCCTAATTTAAAAAGAAAATTAAGTAAGTGTAAAATATAAGTCACAAACTTACATAATAATGTTGACATTTGCCATAGTCTTACTAAAGACGAATACAAACTATAAAACCAGTGGTTGGCCTTCAATGATAATAGTTAAATCAAAGATAGGTAACTCTGCTTTATTTCACCTAATGCTATGTCCAAACCAAAGATTACAAAATTGACATTATAAAATGGAAACCTGTCCTATTAGAATCACTTTAGAAGTGTTTCATGATCTTGGTTCTAGTAGAGTTGATGGTATAATCTTGTAAAAACTTTAATCTTTCCGATTATCGACTATGCTGATGTGTGTTGTCCTGATCTTAATGGAGATCTTCTCAATAAGCTTGATCGACTTATTAATAATTGTATACGCTTTATTTTCTGTTTAAAAAAATACGATCACATTTCTTCATATCGTTCTGAGCTTAAATGGCTTCCCATCCGTCAACATAGACAGCTTCGATTACTTTGCACTCTCTTTTCCATTCTAAATAACTCTCATTCTCCTGATTACTTAAAATGTAAATTCAAGTTTCTGTCTGACACGCATGATCGGCAGCTTCGTTCTACTAATACTCGTCTACTCTTTACTCCCCTCTTTCGGACTAATTTTATGTCAAATTCTTTCAGTCTCCATGCTTCACGACTCTGGAATGCTTTGCCCGTTGACATAAAAGCAATTTCTACTAGATTTACATTCAAAAGAAAAGTTCACTGTCATTTATTTAACTCACTATCTTCTTAAAGTTCATCTGACTTTCTCTCTGTATTCATCATCAATATGAATTTATATATGTATATTTAAGTATATATTTTTATGTAGATAGTATATGTATGTATTAGTATATATCGTATAAGTTTATATTCGAACATATTTAAATTGTTCACTTTTTTGCGCCGTACAAATTTCTCGGTTTATCCCTAAGGTTGACTGGGAGAGAATGCTTATAGCATTAAGTCCGCCAATTGTAAAAAAGTGTTTTGCTTTGGTACAATAAAGTTTTAATAAATAAATAAATAAATATAATATTTGATATTATTATACCTATGTATAAAAAACATACATACGTAGTATCATGTCTTTTTCCCTTGCGTGGTAGACAGAGCCCAGGTCTTACAAGCCAGGTTTAGCATGTTGGTAGGTGTTAGGTCGAAAACGGAATCGACATAGTGATGGGTTGCTAACCGCATCGCCTACTAATATGGTTCGTCAGATTTAACCCATTCCCTCGATCGGAAGAGAAGCAGCTGGTACATTTTACATTTATCCTTACTAATCCTTATCCTTATCCTTACTAATATTATAAATGCGAAAGTGAGTTTGTTTGTTTATTTGTTTGTTTGTTACGCTTTCACACCGTAACTACTGAACCGATCTTCATGAAATTTCGCATACAAGTTCTCTGGAGTATACGGAGAAGGACATAGGCTACCTATTATCCTAGGAAAAAATACTATTCCCGAGGGATCGACATTAACGCGGGCGGAGCCGCGGGCGAAAACTAAAGGAAGAATAAATCAACCAAAAATCGTATATCAAGAATTATTTTTACAGTACTGCCCAAAAAAGAAATGCTTTAGAGTTCATGTTTGTAAACTTTGTTCCAATACGAACTCGACCCATTTTTAGCAAATAACTTGACAATCATCATTTCTTTCACACACTTCTTATTTTATAAGTCGCATTTTATTTACTTACTTACATGGGTTTAAATACTTTTTCATAAAAGTGTATGGGTATCATTCTGTAATTCATGATTTTACAGAATGATACCCATACATTAAGTAACACTGGCCTTATTTTTTGGCATGGCAGTTTTTTAATAAAGGCTTGTAGTTCGGTAAAAATCTGTACCTACCCAAAAGTTTAAACGGAATCTCCTATGTACTACGCCTCCCGTGTCTAGAGCTAACGGTATCTAATTAATGAATAATGAACCTCAATAGACAGACATATCTTTTTTCCTCACATAGAGAGTATTTAATGACCTTCAAGACATCAAATATTAGGAAAATCAACCTTGCACTTGGCTCAACACATACTGAAATGGAAGAACCTTGTCTATACCAATCATTTGAGCCCAAAATCGACGTTCTAGTAGCCTTCGAACTTGGCTGCTCGGGGTGATCCCATTTCTACCATACCATAACTAATTCTCTTTGCTAAGAATTAAGAAACTAAAGCTGGTGTCAAAGAAAGACGAATACAAATATTACATCCGCTTACATTGGTTTCTATGGTTTCTATACAGCTTGCTTGCTCTTTTCTCTTACTAGCGCACGCGCATTTCTACATTTGCTCTTTTTTGGTCGTATGTGCTGACTGACCGAGTCGACGTTTAGTGTGAGCGGACCGACTCGGCGTCTGTTCTTCCCATATGGATAGAAAACATAGTAACTTTGTTATGGTATTACGTAATTCGCCCTTCGAAAATAAAATAAAAGTCTAATTTCCTTTGTTTCACTGTATATCCGATCCGGCCCGGCCCTCTTAGTAGAAATTATACTTTAAGTTTACACAAGATCTTTTGTCATATTTAATACTTTGACTGTGTAGATGCTGCACTGCTTCGATCAAATACAAGGCTGCACTGTAGATTTTTATACCGAAGTAGTGGTGCCATGTCCTGCCTTTTTTGCATTGTCTCTCTAGTGATCCCCACCCACGAAAAGTCCTGTTACTGGTTGGACGTTGATCGTTAGCTGCTAGGACAAATTATTTTGTGCAAGTATTAGTGTATTCTCTATACATATTATGTATGCAACAATAAAACACAAGCACAGCGAAGGTCCAGCCCTAATGACCCCAACAAATGGCAGGAGATCTCGGCGGCGCGTGTACACTAATTTGTCTAGGGTCCCGCCATAGTTGAACCCGGTCGCGGTTGTTAATAATTTTTTAAGCGAATGACTTAAATGTTATATCCCTGCAATTTACAAAATAAATCACACGATGTGCAACCCGTTCATTTGTGCATTTAAAAAGAACCCGATTCAGTACAATAATTCTGAGACATCCGCATTTGCATCGCCCACTAAGCAGAGGAGTGTAGTGGGTCAGTATGCGCTTCCGACTAACACTTGCCAGCGAAGAAATGCATGCGTCGCTGCCAACTATTCCTGACTTAATTGACGTTTCAAGACTAAATGACAGGAGAAAAATCATAATATGAATCGTAAAAAATATGACCTTTCCAATTTAAATTGACTTAGTTTTAACGGGCGCTCACACACGGAATCAATTAATCGCACGTGTTTGAATTTGTATAGTTATCCTCTTTGTTTATTCTTGCACGCAACGAAGCAATCTTGACCCACATTGGTTGCTTAATTCGTGTTAACTCTCTTACTCTCAGGAATAATATCACGTTGTTATTGTCAGCAATACGCACGTCCTACGTCGTCATTTGTTACTACCGGATTACCGGTGCTCTAATTTGTAGTTCTCCCTCAGGCCTCCCACCGATGGTACGTGTACATATGATCACAACTGCATGTTGTATCATCTTGCAGTCGGCGTAGAGCCAATGTGGTCTCGGCGATGAAACTTCACGTTTTATAGGTTGTGAGCCGCCAGATTTATCTGTGGTTTCGCCTGCGGTCGTTCTATCATAATAAGCCATGTAAAACAGTCTTACTGTAACAGCAGTAAACGGTATTAACTATTAAGGTAGATCGCTTCACAATGGAACTACGATTTTGTGTTTAGCACACAAAAAGCAAAGTCACGTGTGTGTGGTGGAAGCCCATTACTCAGCTCTGTCGGCTTCTAAGTCCAAACAATCGATATAAATTACACGGATCGTTAACAACAGTGGAGCCATATCGTGTTCTTTCCGAACATTCATTCAAATTGCAATAGACTACTAACGGGCTTAGTTTCTGGTGAAATATAGCGGGGTCAGCAGGCAGCAATGCAATATCTGGTGAATATAGACTTTTGTAAAAATACACATACGACTATCACTACGTAGTATAAAACAAAGTTGCTTTCCGCTGCCTGTCCCAGGCAGGTTTTAACAGGCATAAACAGGGGAAAAGATATATAGATTTGCCACAATTACTTAACAGACTTGTATTCGATAATCTTTAATGCTAAGCTAGTCAGTATTAAGATCTTATCCGCGATTAAAGCAAATCCCTTTCATGAACAAATCAGCATGGTTTAAACAACGAAATGGTTATTTACCGAGCAATACCGCTTAAATGCTCAGCGCGGTTAACTGTGCCCTGACGCAAGATGATTGCGCAAGATCAGTGTGGCGTCGCAGCATAGCAACGTCCAATGACCATGCACCAATAGCGCTGTTCTAAACTCGACAGTGTTTAACGAAAATTAAATAAGTCGTGCCGGATGTATTGTTATCATAAATCTATCCTGCTTCGTGTATTTTGGACATACAATACTGTGGACTGACATTTGCACAAGGTTCACTCATTCACCGCGCAATGAAAGTCTGACAAGGCCACTCGTGTCGACTCTAGCTGCATGATCTCTCGACGAAGATAGCATTGTAAAATGTATCAGAATAGATTGGTATTTTGTTACATTTCTGCAATCCTAGCCGGTCTTAGTCCTTAATATGGTTTAAACTTGTTAAAACGATGCTATAGATTATATAGCGTGTTATTAGTAATGATGAAGCAATATTTATGTCTTTATTAAGGAACTTCAATTTCAATGAAGTCAAACTTGGATTAGAAGTCAGTAGTAAGATAAGTACCTACTTATTTTGGTTTTTTTTTTTTTTATATTAAATGGATTTACTCTTGACCATAATCTAGGCCAAAGGCCAAGATATGGTCTAGGATCGAGCGAGCTCACCCAGAAGAAGCCTATTCACTCTAACTTTAAAAAGATTAAAAACAAATATTGGATAAACATTATTCATTTATTGGGGTACCGCACCTCAAAACGAAAAAGCGATAATTTAGTTGTCCGTCTGTTTGTCTGTCTGTCGGTCTGTCAAGATCCTTTTCCTCGGGAACGCGTGCAGGTATCAAGCTGAAATTCATACCTTATACTCAGGTCAATCAATCGCCCCTTGGAGTTGTGAAAAAAATCAAATTTCTAATCCAACGCAATCAAAAGATCAGCTGTTGCAATCGAAAGATATGCCGCAAATTTTCGACTTTCGCAAGGGAATCTAAACCTATAGGGTACTTCCCGTGAACTCAGAAATACTCAGAATCTAGAAATTTGATACGAAGCAACATCTTATAGCACAGATAAAGGTAAAATTGCGAAAAGCATACATTTTTTGTTACATCATATAATAAAAATATTTTAATAATTTTAAACTTATTAATGTAGATAATGGTACGGAACACTTCGTGCGCGAGTCCAACTCGCACTTGGCCGGTTTTTCTTTATATGAGTATCTTCGATCAAAATGAGTAGGTATGTATTACATACTTATCTGTTGCTACTTGAGTGGGTAGGTAACGTGCTTCAGTTGATAGTGATTGATATTGTAGGCACTTTAGTATTTAAGCATATTTTATGAAGTTGTTGCTTTTAGTGACTTTAACACAAGTTTTCTGATTGATACAAGCCTTTTCTAACTTGTACCTAATAAAATAACGACGACAAAACAGCAGATGCTGCAAAATCAACATTATTGAGTTAATATTCAATTGCATTGCTCATGTTAGAGTAGGTAGGATGCTTTCAATTGTGCCCAGCACAGTAATTGATGATTATAGGTACTTAACTTTAATATGGATGCTTCTATATTAAGACATGTACAAAGAATCACAAAGTCCATATGTTACTGATGGATTTAAACTTGTATGATATTTAAAAATTAATAAATCATTTCATTTGCGACTTCATTTGGACTGCATGACATAACGGTACTAAATAATTATTCAATTGCGACCTGACCAGCTAATAATTTTAAACAAGTTTATAATTTAAAATTTAAATAAAATACTTTTTATTTAGTTTTTTCACCTGTCCCGATGTTTGTCTGTAATTAAATCTTGCTAATTAAATTTGATCCACTTCCCGGTTACCGATTGAGCTGAAATTTTGCATCCATTGTAAATCGGATGACAATACAATATTATGGAATCGTTGTGCTGGTCAGATGATGGAATCGGAAGGACTGAATTCGAAAGCACTTTTCAAAGTAGATTCGTTTATAATAAAACCTTTTTACAAAAACGTATTTTTTGCTACCCTTATTTTTCTTATCATCTCTTTGACAACAATGGTACTTCATAGTCCATCCATCACTTCCAAAGCTGATTCCACCTTCTTGAATCCTGAGATATCCTGAGATCCTGTATGTGACATTACTCTCCTGGATCTATATTTTTGTGCCAAAGATACACAGATACATCACTTCAGTTGTATTCGAACCATTAACAACAAATTAATATTAAGGGGATTAAATCAGTTACTAGCGCCACCCATCATTTTATTTACTTATTTCTAAACCCGATCAAATAAAAAGAATTTAATTCTTTACTTCAGTAGTAAATTACTTTTTGCAGTATATTAAGAGATATTTAGTATTATTTCCATTACTGAGAGGCCAAACGACATGGACCTGAAACTACCAGCCGAGCTACCAGCCGGGTCTTGCGCCCGGGGCAAAAAAATACAGGGGGGGCGCAATATTTTTTTTTTTAAATCTATGTACCAACGCTTCAAATCACCATAAGAATGATCCTTTTGATAAATCCCTACAAAATGTTATGAGAAATATGTAAATTTTACAGTATAAAGCAGCTACTTCTTCACTTAGCTTAATTATGAAATTTAAAAAATACAACGCAAACGCGGACGTCGCTGATTCTTTCCTAGAATCTTCTTCTTATATCAGAAGACACGTAGCAATCGATATCTCAGAGAATCAACAGCCCAGTTTCGAGTTTTGAGACTTAGAAAAATAAACCTACGCTTAGTATGAAAATTAAAAAAAAAATACAACGCAAACGCGGACGTCGCTGATTCTTTCCTAGAATCTTCTTCTTATATCAGAAGACACGTAGCAATCGATATCTCAGAGAATCAACACCCCAGTTTCGAGTTTTGAGACTTAGAAAAATAAACCTACGCTTAGTATGAAAATTAAAAAAAAAATACAACGCAAACGCGGACGTCGCTGATTCTTTCTTAGAATCTTCTTCTCATATCAGAAGACACGTAGCAATCAAAATCTCAGAGAATCTATATTCCAGTTTCGAGTTTTGAGACTTTCAAAAAAATATCTACTCTTAGAATGAAAATAAAAATTATATACAACGCAAACGCGGACGTCGCTGATTCTTTTCTAGAATCTTCTTCTTATATCAGAAGACAGGTAGCAATCGAAATCTCAGAGAATCAACACCACAATTTGTAGTTTTGAGACTTAGAAAAAAATACCTACGCTTAGTATGAAAATTAAAAAAAAATACAACGCAAACGCGGACGTCGCTTATTCTTTCCTAGAATCTTCTTCTCATATCAGAAGACAGGTAGCAATCGATATCTCTGAGAATCAACACCCCAGTTTCGAGTTTTAAGACTTAGAAAAAAATACCTACGCTTAGTATGAAAATTAAAAAAAAAAATACAACGCAAACGCGGACGTCGCTGATTCTTTCTTAGAATCTTCTTCTCATATCAGAAGAATGGACCTGAAACTATCAGCCGAGCTACCAGCCGGGTCTTGCGCCCGGGGCAAAAAAAATCAGGGGGGGCGCAATATTTTTTTTTTAAATCTATGTACCAACGCTTTAAATCACCATAAGAATGATCCTTTTGATAAATCCCTACAAAATGTTATGAGAAATATGTAAATTTTACAGTATAAAGCAGCTACTTCTTCACTTAGCTTAATTATGAAATTTAAAAAAATACAACGCAAACGCGGACCTCGCTGATTCTTTCCTAGAATCTTCTTCTTATATCAGAAGACACGTAGCAATCGATATCTCAGAGAATCAACAGCCCAGTTTCGAGTTTTGAGGACTTAGAAAAATAAACCTACGCTTAGTATGAAAATTAAAAAAAAAAATACAACGCAAACGCGGACGTCGCTGATTCTTTCTTAGAATCTTCTTCTCATATCAGAAGACAGGTAGCAATCAAAATCTCAGAGAATCTATACTCCAGTTTCGAGTTTGAGACTTTCAAAAAAAATATCTACTCTTAGAATGAAAATAAAAATTATATACAACGCAAACGCGGGACGTCGCTGATTCTTTTCTAGAATCTTCTTCTTATATCAGAAGACAGTAGCATCGAAATCTCAGAGAATCAACACCACAATTTGTAGTTTTGAGACTTAGAAAAAAATACCTACGCTTAGTATGAAAATTAAAAAAAAATACAACGCAAACGCGTATGTCGCTGATTCTTTCTTAGAATCTTCTTCTCATATCAGAAGACAGGTAGCAATCAAAATCTCAGAGAATCAACACCACAATTGTAGTTTTAAGACTTAGAAAAAAATACCTACGCTTAGTATGAAAGTTAAAAAAAAATACAACGCAAACACGGACGTCGCTGATTGTTTTCCTAGAATCTTCTTCTTATATCAGAAGACACGTAGCATCGATATCTCAGAGAATCAACACCCCAGTTTCGAGTTTTGAGACTTAGAAAAATAAACCTACGCTTAGTATGAAAATTAAAAAAAAAATACAACGCAAACGCGGACGTCGCTGATTCTTTCCTAGAATCTTCTTCTTATATCAGAAGACACGTAGCAATCGATATCTCAGAGAATCAACACCCCAGTTTCGAGTTTTTTAGACTTAGAAAAATAAACCTACGCTTAGTTTGAAAATTAAAAAAAAAATACAACGCAAACGCGGACGTCGCTGATTCTTTCTTAGAATCTTCTTCTCATATCAGAAGACAGGTAGCAATCAAAATCTCAGAGAATCTATACTCCAGTTTCGAGTTTTGAGACTTTCAAAAAATATCTACTCTTAGAACGAAAATAAAAATTACATACAACGCAAACGCGGACGTCGCTGATTCTTTTCTAGAATCTTCTTCTTATATCAGAAGACACGTAGCAATCGATATCTCAGAGAATCAACACCCCAGTTTCGAGTTTTGAAACTTAGAAAAATAAACCTACGCTTAGTATGGAAATTAAAAAAAAAATACAACACAAACGCGGACGTCGCTGATTCTTTCTTAGAATCTTCTTCTCATATCAGAAGACAGGTAGCAATCGAAATCTCAGAGAATCAACACCACAATTTGTAGTTTTAAGACTTAGAAAAAAATACCTACGCTTAGTATGAAAATTAAAAAAAAATACAACGCAAACGCGGACGTCGCTGATTCTTTTCTAGAATCTTCTTCTTATATCAGAAGACACGTAGCAATCGATATCTCAGAGAATCAACACCCCAGTTTCGAGTTTTGAGACTTAGAAAAATAAACCTACGCTTAGTATGAAAATAAAAAAAAAATACAACGCAAACGCGGACGTCGCTGATTCTTTCCTAGAATCTTCTTCTTATATCAGAAGACAGGTAGCAATCAATATCTCAGAGAATCAACACCAAAATTTTCAGTTTTGAGACTTAGAAAAAATTACCTACGCTTAGTATGAAAATTAAAAAAAAATACAACGCAAACGCGGACGTCGCTGATTCTTTCTTAGAATCTTCTTCTCATATCAGAAGACAGGTAGCAATCGAAATCTCAGAGAATCAACACCACAATTTGTAGTTTTAAGACTTAGAAAAAAATACCTACGCTTAGTATGAAAATTAAAAAAAAATACAACGCAAACGCGGACGTCGCTGATTCTTTTCTAGAATCTTCTTCTTATATCAGAAGACACGTAGCAATCGATATCTCAGAGAATCAACACCCCAGTTTCGAGTTTTGAGACTTAGAAAAATAAACCTACGCTTAGAATGAAAATTTAAAAAAAAATACAACGCAAACGCGGACGTCGCTGATTCTTTCCTAGAATCTTCTTCTTATATCAGAAGACAGGTAGCAATCAATATCTCAGAGAATCAACACCAAAATTTTGAGTTTTGAGACTTAGAAAAAATTACCTACGCTTAGTATGAAAATTAAAAAAAAATACAACGCAAACGCGGACGTCGCTGATTCTTTCTTAGAATCTTCTACTCATATCAGAAGATAGGTAGCAATCAATATCTCAGAGAATCAACACCACAATTTTGAGTTTTGTGACTTAGAAAAAAATACCTACGCTTAGTATGAAAATTAAAAAAAAATACAACGCAAACGCGGGCGTCGCTGATTCTTTCCTAGAATCTTCTTCTTATATCAGAAAACAGGTAGCAATTGAAATCTCAGAGAATCAACATCAACACCCCAGTTTCGAGTTTGAGCTTTAGAAAACAATACCTACTCTTAGAATGAGAATTAAAAAAAAACAACGCAAACGCGGACATCGTCGATTCTTTTCTAGAATCTTCTTCTTATATCAGAAGACACGTAGCAATCGGTATATCAGAGAATCAACACCCCAGTTTCCAGTTTTAATAAGCGTAGGTAATTTTTTCTAAGTCTCAAAACTCAAAATTTTGGTGTTGATTCTCTAAGATATTGATTGCTACGTGTCATCTGATATAAGAAGAAGATTCTATGAAAGAATCAGCGACGTCCGCGTTTGCGTTGTATTTTTTTTTAATTTTCATACTAAGCGTAGGTAATTTTTTCTAAGTCTCAAAACTCAAAATTTTGGTGTTGATTCGCTAAGATATTGATTGCTACGTGTCATCTGATATAAGAAGAAGATTCTATGAAAGAATCAGCGACGTCCGCGTTTGCGTTGTATTTTTTTTAAATTTTCATACTAAGCGTAGGTATTTTTTTCTAAGTCTTAAAACTCGAAACTGGGGTGTTGATTCTCTGAGATATTGATTGCTACGTGTCATCTGATATAAGAAGAAGATTCTAGGAAAGAATCAGCGACGTCCGAGTTTGCGTTGTATTTTTTTTTAATTTTCATACTAAGCGTAGGTAATTTTTTCTTAGTCACAAAACTCGAAACTGGGGTGTTGATTCTCTGAGACATTGATTGCTACCTGTCTTCTGATATGAGAAGAAGATTCTAAGAAAGAATCAGCGACATACGCGTTTGCGTTGTATTTTTTTTTTTAATTTTCATACTAAGCGTAGGTAATTTGTTCTAAGTCTCAAAACTCAAAATTGTGGTGTTGATTCTCTGAGACATTGATTGCTACCTGTCTTCTGATATGAGAAGAAGATTCTAAGAAAGAATCAGCGACATACGCGTTTGCGTTGTATTTTTTTTTAATTTTCATACTATAAGCGTAGGTATTTTTTTCTAAGTCTCAAAACTACAAATTGTGGCGTTGATTCTCTGAGATTTCGATTGCTACCTGTCTTCTGATATAAGAAGAAGATTCTAAAAAAGAATCAGCGACGTCCGCGTTTGCGTTTAATTTTTTTTTAATTTTCATACTAAGCGTAGGTTTATTTTTCTAAGTCTCAAAACTCGAAACTGGGGTGTTGATTCTCAGAGATATCGATTGCTACGTGTCTTCTGATATAAGAAGAAGATTCTAGAAAAGAATCAGCGACGTCCGCGTTTGCGTTGTATTTTTTTTTAATTTTCATACTAAGCGTAGGTATTTTTTTCTAAGTCTTAAAACTACAAATTGTGGTGTTGATTCTCTGAGATTTCGATTGCTATCTATCTTCTGATATGAGAAGAAGATTCTAAGAAAGAATCAGTGACGTCCGCGTTTGCGTTGTATTTTTTTTTTAATTTTCATACTAAGCGTAGGTTTATTTTTCTAAGTTTCAAAACTCGAAACTGGGGTGTTGATTCTCTGAGATATCGATTGCTACGTGTCTTCTGATATGAGAAGAAGATTCTAGAAAAGAATCAGCGACGTCCGAGTTTGCGTTGTATTTTTTTTTAATTTTCATACTAAGCGTAGGTAATTTTTTCTTAGTCACAAAACTCGAAACTGGGGTGTTGATTCTCTGAGACATTGATTGCTACCTGTCTTCTGATATGAGAAGAAGATTCTAAGAAAGAATCAGCGACATACGCGTTTGCGTTGTATTTTTTTTAAATTTTTTATACTATAAGCGTAGGTATTTTTTTCTAAGTCTCAAAACTACAAATTGTGGCGTTGATTCTCTGAGATTTCGATTGCTACCTGTCTTCTGATATAAGAAGAAGATTCTAGAAAAGAATCAGCGACGTCCGCGTTTGCGTTTAATTTTTTTTTAAATTTTCATACTAAGCGTAGGTTTATTTTTCTAAGTCTCAAAACTCGAAACTGGGGTGTTGATTCTCAGAGATATCGATTGCTACGTGTCTTCTGATATAAGAAGAAGATTCTAGAAAAGAATCAGCGACGTCCGCGTTTGCGTTGTATTTTTTTTTAATTTTCATACTAAGCGTAGGTATTTTTTTCTAAGTCTTAAAACTACAAATTGTGGTGTTGATTCTCTGAGATTTCGATTGCTATCTATCTTCTGATATGTGAAGAAGATTCTAAGAAAGAATCAGCGACGTCCGCGTTTGCGTTGTATTTTTTTTTTTAATTTTCATACTAAGCGTAGGTTTATTTTTCTAAGTTTCAAAACTCGAAACTGGGGTGTTGATTCTCTGAGATATCGATTGCTACGTGTCTTCTGATATAAGAAGAAGATTCTAGAAAAGAATCAGCGACGTCCGCGTTTGCGTTGTATATAATTTTTATTTTCATTCTAAGAGTAGATATTTTTTTGAAAGTCTCACAACTCGAAACTGGAGTATAGATTCTCTGAGATTTTGATTGCTACCTATCTTCTGATATGAGAAGACGATTCTAAGAAAGAATCAGCGACGTCCGCGTTTGCGTTGTATTTTTTTTTTTAATTTTCATACTAAGCGTAGGTTTATTTTTCTAAGTTTCAAAACTCGAAACTGGGGTGTTGATTCTCTGAGATATCGATTGCTACGTGTTTTTTGATATGAGAAGAAGATTCTAAGAAAGAATCAGCGACGTCCGCGTTTGCGTTGTATTTTTTTTTTAATTTTCATACTAAGCGTAGGTATTTTTTTCTAAATCTTAAAACTACAAATTGTGGTGTTGATTCTCTGAGATTTCGATTGCTACCTGTCTTCTGATATGAGAAGAAGATTCTAAGAAAGAATCAGCGACGTCCGCGTTTGCGTTGTATTTTTTTTTTTAATTTTCATACTAAGCGTAGGTTTATTTTTCTAAGTCTCAAAACTCGAAACTGGGGTGTTGATTCTCTGAGATATCGATTGCTACGTATCTTCTGATATAAGAAGAAGATTCTAGGATAGAATCAGCGACGTCCGCGTTTGCGTTGTATTTTTTTTTAATTTTCATACTAAGCGTAGCTATTTTTTTCTAAGTCTCAAAACTCAAAATTGTGGTGTTGATTCTCTGAGATATTGATTGCTACCTATCTTCTGATATGAGAAGAAGATTCTAAGAAAGAATCAGCGACGTCCGCGTTTGCGTTGTATTTTTTTTTAATTTTCATACTAAGCGTAGGTAATTTTTTCTAAGTCTCAAAACTCAAAATTTTAGTGTTGATTCTCTGAGATATCGATTGCTACGTATCTTCTGATATAAGAAGAAGATTCTAGGAAAGAATCAGCGACGTCCGCGTTTGCGTTGTATTTTTTTTTAATTTTCATACTAAGCGTAGCTATTTTTTTCTAAGTCTCAAAACTCAAAATTGTGGTGTTGATTCTCTGAGATATTGATTGCTACCTATCTTCTGATATGGACCTGAAACTACCAGCCGAGCTACCAGCCGGGTCTTGCGCCCGGGGCAAAAAAATACAGGGGGGGCGCAATATTTTTTTTTTTAAATCTATGTACCAACGCTTCAAATCACCATAAGAATGATCCTTTTGATAAATCCCTACAAAATGTTATGAGAAATATGTAAATTTTACAGTATAAAGCAGCTACTTCTTCACTTAGCTTAATTATGAAATTTAAAAAATACAACGCAAACGCGGACGTCGCTGATTCTTTCCTAGAATCTTCTTCTTATATCAGAAGACACGTAGCAATCGATATCTCAGAGAATCAACAGCCCAGTTTCGAGTTTTGAGACTTAGAAAAATAAACCTACGCTTAGTATGAAAATTAAAAAAAAAATACAACGCAAACGCGGACGTCGCTGATTCTTTCCTAGAATCTTCTTCTTATATCAGAAGACACGTAGCAATCGATATCTCAGAGAATCAACACCCCAGTTTCGAGTTTTGAGACTTAGAAAAATAAACCTACGCTTAGTATGAAAATTAAAAAAAAAATACAACGCAAACGCGGACGTCGCTGATTCTTTCTTAGAATCTTCTTCTCATATCAGAAGACACGTAGCAATCAAAATCTCAGAGAATCTATATTCCAGTTTCGAGTTTTGAGACTTTCAAAAAAATATCTACTCTTAGAATGAAAATAAAAATTATATACAACGCAAACGCGGACGTCGCTGATTCTTTTCTAGAATCTTCTTCTTATATCAGAAGACAGGTAGCAATCGAAATCTCAGAGAATCAACACCACAATTTGTAGTTTTGAGACTTAGAAAAAAATACCTACGCTTAGTATGAAAATTAAAAAAAAATACAACGCAAACGCGGACGTCGCTTATTCTTTCCTAGAATCTTCTTCTCATATCAGAAGACAGGTAGCAATCGATATCTCTGAGAATCAACACCCCAGTTTCGAGTTTTAAGACTTAGAAAAAAATACCTACGCTTAGTATGAAAATTAAAAAAAAAAATACAACGCAAACGCGGACGTCGCTGATTCTTTCTTAGAATCTTCTTCTCATATCAGAAGATAGGTAGCAATCAATATCTCAGAGAATCAACACCACAATTTTGAGTTTTGAGACTTAGAAAAAAATAGCTACGCTTAGTATGAAAATTAAAAAAAAATACAACGCAAACGCGGACGTCGCTGATTCTTTCCTAGAATCTTCTTCTTATATCAGAAGATACGTAGCAATCGATATCTCAGAGAATCAACACTAAAATTTTGAGTTTTGAGACTTAGAAAAAATTACCTACGCTTAGTATGAAAATTAAAAAAAAATACAACGCAAACGCGGACGTCGCTGATTCTTTCTTAGAATCTTCTTCTCATATCAGAAGATAGGTAGCAATCAATATCTCAGAGAATCAACACCACAATTTTGAGTTTTGAGACTTAGAAAAAAATAGCTACGCTTAGTATGAAAATTAAAAAAAAATACAACGCAAACGCGGACGTCGCTGATTCTATCCTAGAATCTTCTTCTTATATCAGAAGATACGTAGCAATCGATATCTCAGAGAATCAACACCCCAGTTTCGAGTTTTGAGACTTAGAAAAATAAACCTACGCTTAGTATGAAAATTAAAAAAAAAAATACAACGCAAACGCGGACGTCGCTGATTCTTTCTTAGAATCTTCTTCTCATATCAGAAGACAGGTAGCAATCGAAATCTCAGAGAATCAACACCACAATTTGTAGTTTTAAGATTTAGAAAAAAATACCTACGCTTAGTATGAAAATTAAAAAAAAAATACAACGCAAACGCGGACGTCGCTGATTCTTTCTTAGAATCTTCTTCTCATATCAAAAAACACGTAGCAATCGATATCTCAGAGAATCAACACCCCAGTTTCGAGTTTTGAAACTTAGAAAAATAAACCTACGCTTAGTATGAAAATTAAAAAAAAAAATACAACGCAAACGCGGACGTCGCTGATTCTTTCTTAGAATCGTCTTCTCATATCAGAAGATAGGTAGCAATCAAAATCTCAGAGAATCTATACTCCAGTTTCGAGTTGTGAGACTTTCAAAAAAATATCTACTCTTAGAATGAAAATAAAAATTATATACAACGCAAACGCGGACGTCGCTGATTCTTTTCTAGAATCTTCTTCTTATATCAGAAGACACGTAGCAATCGATATCTCAGAGAATCAACACCCCAGTTTCGAGTTTTGAAACTTAGAAAAATAAACCTACGCTTAGTATGAAAATTAAAAAAAAAAATACAACGCAAACGCGGACGTCGCTGATTCTTTCTTAGAATCTTCTTCTCATATCAGAAGATAGATAGCAATCGAAATCTCAGAGAATCAACACCACAATTTGTAGTTTTAAGACTTAGAAAAAAATACCTACGCTTAGTATGAAAATTAAAAAAAAATACAACGCAAACGCGGACGTCGCTGATTCTTTTCTAGAATCTTCTTCTTATATCAGAAGACACGTAGCAATCGATATCTCTGAGAATCAACACCCCAGTTTCGAGTTTTGAGACTTAGAAAAATAAACCTACGCTTAGTATGAAAATTTAAAAAAAAATTAAACGCAAACGCGGACGTCGCTGATTCTTTTCTAGAATCTTCTTCTTATATCAGAAGACAGGTAGCAATCGAAATCTCAGAGAATCAACGCCACAATTTGTAGTTTTGAGACTTAGAAAAAAATACCTACGCTTATAGTATAAAAAATTTAAAAAAAATACAACGCAAACGCGTATGTCGCTGATTCTTTCTTAGAATCTTCTTCTCATATCAGAAGACAGGTAGCAATCAATGTCTCAGAGAATCAACACCCCAGTTTCGAGTTTTGTGACTAAGAAAAAATTACCTACGCTTAGTATGAAAATTAAAAAAAAATACAACGCAAACTCGGACGTCGCTGATTCTTTTCTAGAATCTTCTTCTCATATCAGAAGACACGTAGCAATCGATATCTCAGAGAATCAACACCCCAGTTTCGAGTTTTGAAACTTAGAAAAATAAACCTACGCTTAGTATGAAAATTAAAAAAAAAATACAACGCAAACGCGGACGTCACTGATTCTTTCTTAGAATCTTCTTCTCATATCAGAAGATAGATAGCAATCGAAATCTCAGAGAATCAACACCACAATTTGTAGTTTTAAGACTTAGAAAAAAATACCTACGCTTAGTATGAAAATTAAAAAAAAATACAACGCAAACGCGGACGTCGCTGATTCTTTTCTAGAATCTTCTTCTTATATCAGAAGACACGTAGCAATCGATATCTCTGAGAATCAACACCCCAGTTTCGAGTTTTGAGACTTAGAAAAATAAACCTACGCTTAGTATGAAAATTAAAAAAAAATTAAACGCAAACGCGGACGTCGCTGATTCTTTTTTAGAATCTTCTTCTTATATCAGAAGACAGGTAGCAATCGAAATCTCAGAGAATCAACGCCACAATTTGTAGTTTTGAGACTTAGAAAAAAATACCTACGCTTATAGTATGAAAATTAAAAAAAAATACAACGCAAACGCGTATGTCGCTGATTCTTTCTTAGAATCTTCTTCTCATATCAGAAGACAGGTAGCAATCAATGTCTCAGAGAATCAACACCACAATTTTGAGTTTTGAGACTTAGAACAAATTACCTACGCTTAGTATGAAAATTAAAAAAAAAAATACAACGCAAACGCGTATGTCGCTGATTCTTTCTTAGAATCTTCTTCTCATATCAGAAGACAGGTAGCAATCAATGTCTCAGAGAATCAACACCCCAGTTTCGAGTTTTGTGACTAAGAAAAAATTACCTACGCTTAGTATGAAAATTAAAAAAAAATACAACGCAAACTCGGACGTCGCTGATTCTTTCCTAGAATCTTCTTCTTATATCAGATGACACGTAGCAATCAATATCTCAGAGAATCAACACCCCAGTTTCGAGTTTTAAGACTTAGAAAAAAATACCTACGCTTAGTATGAAAATTTAAAAAAAATACAACGCAAACGCGGACGTCGCTGATTCTTTCATAGAATCTTCTTCTTATATCAGATGACACGTAGCAATCAATATCTTAGCGAATCAACACCAAAATTTTGAGTTTTGAGACTTAGAAAAAATTACCTACGCTTAGTATGAAAATTAAAAAAAAATACAACGCAAACGCGGACGTCGCTGATTCTTTCATAGAATCTTCTTCTTATATCAGATGACACGTAGCAATCAATATCTTAGAGAATCAACACCAAAATTTTGAGTTTTGAGACTTAGAAAAAATTACCTACGCTTATTAAAACTGGAAACTGGGGTGTTGATTCTCTGATATACCGATTGCTACGTGTCTTCTGATATAAGAAGAAGATTCTAGAAAAGAATCGACGATGTCCGCGTTTGCGTTGTTTTTTTTTAATTCTCATTCTAAGAGTAGGTATTGTTTTCTAAAGCTCAAACTCGAAACTGGGGTGTTGATGTTGATTCTCTGAGATTTCAATTGCTACCTGTTTTCTGATATAAGAAGAAGATTCTAGGAAAGAATCAGCGACGCCCGCGTTTGCGTTGTATTTTTTTTTAATTTTCATACTAAGCGTAGGTATTTTTTTCTAAGTCACAAAACTCAAAATTGTGGTGTTGATTCTCTGAGATATTGATTGCTACCTATCTTCTGATATGAGTAGAAGATTCTAAGAAAGAATCAGCGACGTCCGCGTTTGCGTTGTATTTTTTTTTAATTTTCATACTAAGCGTAGGTAATTTTTTCTAAGTCTCAAAACTCAAAATTTTGGTGTTGATTCTCTGAGATATTGATTGCTACCTGTCTTCTGATATAAGAAGAAGATTCTAGGAAAGAATCAGCGACGTCCGCGTTTGCGTTGTATTTTTTTTTAAATTTTCATTCTAAGCGTAGGTTTATTTTTCTAAGTCTCAAAACTCGAAACTGGGGTGTTGATTCTCTGAGATATCGATTGCTACGTGTCTTCTGATATAAGAAGAAGATTCTAGAAAAGAATCAGCGACGTCCGCGTTTGCGTTGTATTTTTTTTTAATTTTCATACTAAGCGTAGGTATTTTTTTCTAAGTCTTAAAACTACAAATTGTGGTGTTGATTCTCTGAGATTTCGATTGCTACCTGTCTTCTGATATGAGAAGAAGATTCTAAGAAAGAATCAGCGACGTCCGCGTTTGCGTTGTATTTTTTTTTAATTTTCATACTAAGCGTAGGTAATTTTTTCTAAGTCTCAAAACTGAAAATTTTGGTGTTGATTCTCTGAGATATTGATTGCTACCTGTCTTCTGATATAAGAAGAAGATTCTAGGAAAGAATCAGCGACGTCCGCGTTTGCGTTGTATTTTTTTTTTATTTTCATACTAAGCGTAGGTTTATTTTTCTAAGTCTCAAAACTCGAAACTGGGGTGTTGATTCTCTGAGATATCGATTGCTACGTGTCTTCTGATATAAGAAGAAGATTCTAGAAAAGAATCAGCGACGTCCGCGTTTGCGTTGTATTTTTTTTTAATTTTCATACTAAGCGTAGGTATTTTTTTCTAAGTCTTAAAACTACAAATTGTGGTGTTGATTCTCTGAGATTTCGATTGCTACCTGTCTTCTGATATGAGAAGAAGATTCTAAGAAAGAATCAGCGACGTCCGCGTTTGTGTTGTATTTTTTTTTTAATTTCCATACTAAGCGTAGGTTTATTTTTCTAAGTTTCAAAACTCGAAACTGGGGTGTTGATTCTCTGAGATATCGATTGCTACGTGTCTTCTGATATAAGAAGAAGATTCTAGAAAAGAATCAGCGACGTCCGCGTTTGCGTTGTATGTAATTTTTATTTTCGTTCTAAGAGTAGATATTTTTTTGAAAGTCTCAAAACTCGAAACTGGAGTATAGATTCTCTGAGATTTTGATTGCTACCTGTCTTCTGATATGAGAAGAAGATTCTAAGAAAGAATCAGCGACGTCCGCGTTTGCGTTGTATTTTTTTTTTTAATTTTCAAACTAAGCGTAGGTTTATTTTTCTAAGTCTAAAAACTCGAAACTGGGGTGTTGATTCTCTGAGATATCGATTGCTACGTGTCTTCTGATATAAGAAGAAGATTCTAGGAAAGAATCAGCGACGTCCGCGTTTGCGTTGTATTTTTTTTTTAATTTTCATACTAAGCGTAGGTTTATTTTTCTAAGTCTCAAAACTCGAAACTGGGGTGTTGATTCTCTGAGATATCGATTGCTACGTGTCTTCTGATATAAGAAGAAGATTCTAGAAAACAATCAGCGACGTCCGTGTTTGCGTTGTATTTTTTTTTAACTTTCATACTAAGCGTAGGTATTTTTTTCTAAGTCTTAAAACTACAAATTGTGGTGTTGATTCTCTGAGATTTTGATTGCTACCTGTCTTCTGATATGAGAAGAAGATTCTAAGAAAGAATCAGCGACATACGCGTTTGCGTTGTATTTTTTTTTAATTTTCATACTAAGCGTAGGTATTTTTTTCTAAGTCTCAAAACTACAAATTGTGGTGTTGATTCTCTGAGATTTCGATGCTACCTGTCTTCTGATATAAGAAGAAGATTCTAGAAAAGAATCAGCGACGTCCGCGTTTGCGTTGTATATAATTTTTATTTTCATTCTAAGAGTAGATATTTTTTTGAAAGTCTCAAAACTCGAAACTGGAGTATAGATTCTCTGAGATTTTGATTGCTACCTGTCTTCTGATATGAGAAGAAGATTCTAAGAAAGAATCAGCGACGTCCGCGTTTGCGTTGTATTTTTTTTTTAATTTTCATACTAAGCGTAGGTTTATTTTTCTAAGTCTCAAAACTCGAAACTGGGCTGTTGATTCTCTGAGATATCGATTGCTACGTGTCTTCTGATATAAGAAGAAGATTCTAGGAAAGAATCAGCGAGGTCCGCGTTTGCGTTGTATTTTTTTAAATTTCATAATTAAGCTAAGTGAAGAAGTAGCTGCTTTATACTGTAAAATTTACATATTTCTCATAACATTTTGTAGGGATTTATCAAAAGGATCATTCTTATGGTGATTTAAAGCGTTGGTACATAGATTTAAAAAAAAAATATTGCGCCCCCCCTGATTTTTTTTGCCCCGGGCGCAAGACCCGGCTGGTAGCTCGGCTGATAGTTTCAGGTCCATGGCCTAGGGATTACCCATTATGTGATGAAGAGTTCGTAACTAAATATAGTAATTCAGAGTTTACTAGTTTATTTAACTGTTACTCTGTGATAATCTACTACGGTAGCGCAACCTGCGCAACGCGCCAGACCTTGACAAGGCCAGTAAACAGTATTTTTTTACGAATTCAATGAATAATAAAAAAATAAATAAATATAAATATATCGTAATATTTATTATAATAATATATCCGTATATTTAATATTTATAATCCGTATATATTTATATTTATTTATTTATTTATAAATATATATATACGGACAAATCACACAGATTGAGCTAGCCCCAAAGTAAGTTCGAGACTTGTGTTATGGGATACTAACTCAACGATACTATATTTTATAACAGATACATATGTAGATATACATCCAAGACCCAGGTCAATCTGAAAAAGATCATTTTCTATCTTAACCTGGCCGGGGATCGAACCCGGTCACTCCGTGTCGCAGGCTGGCGTGTTGACCGCTGCGCCACGGAGCTAGTAATGAGTGCAATATATTATTTTTACCATCATTAACTACCACTCGCATTTTCTCTCACTCTCTCTCTCTCTCTCTCTCTCACACACGTTGGTCTGTCGGCGTGAGTTCGTCTGACCACCAAGCGAACATCGCTGGATGCTGAGCAAGTATAATCTTTGAAACCTCTTGTCGCTTAGCGACAAATCAGTGGAACAAGTCTCCGCCGCCGGCCGTGTGAACAGTCTATCTATCTATAACTTAAGAACTGTGTTCTTGTCGGTGGAGGTAGAGAGACATGGAGAGTACTCTCCATGTCTCTCGGTTATCAGCCATTCTCTTCACCTCTCCATATGACACAACTCTAACCTTTTCCTTTATCTCATCCAAATATGCTCTTCTTGGTCTTCCTTTCCCTCTCCTTGCCTTAATTTTTCCCTCTATACCTAATATTTTTCATAAATTGATCGTGTTGTATAAGGTGACCAAACATCCTTCCTCTTCTTATTCCAATCATTTTCAGCAGTTTTCGTTTCTCATTTACTTGTCCCAACACTTCTTCAATCGTCTTTTTCTGTGTCCATCTAATACACTCCACACATCTCGAAAACTTCCTTTAGACACCGTCTCATTTTTGAGTGAAAGATGTTTTTTGTTATTAGAAGCTCTTTTGGCCATGAATATTCTGACAATGATATCTGATTTACATCTGGAGTCGTAACTTATAACACTTCCCAAATATTTAAATTTATTTACTCCTTCTATTTTAATACCGTTATGTGTGATCTGGTCTGTTGGAAGAGTGTTTCTGTTTATTACTTTAGACTTAGTGTCATGGTTGTTTCTGCTTATTTACCGTGTGAACAGTCAGCGATCAACTATTAATAATGCATCTCCTTTGGTTTGGATACATTTCTTGAACGACAAAATAGCCGATAGTTAATCGCTTCCTCACCGAGGCGGTGCGACTAGGTTTACTACTACTACCTACTGCCTAAAGCCAATCTTGTAACTGCTTAGGCGATTTTCATGGGTTCATTTCGATTTTCGTTAACATGTCAAGCATTTCTCTGTGAAGGTTTATGTGTATTGCATACCCGGACGCAGTCGGGATGAGCAGCTAGTTGATAATAAATTAATTTGCAAAAAATAACAAATTCGGTAATAACAAGCAATGCCCACAACGTTAATAAAAGCTGCGTGTTATCTTATGAATTCAACATGAAAAGTAGCTATAAAATTAATTTGGAACATCGCGAAAATGCTGTTACGTTAATGTGGAAGGGACGGAGGGTGACGCTGCGACCTTGCAAGGTCGTTGATGTTGCGTGGGGAGCCAGCACCACCGGCCCCACGCGCCCGCATAATGACGCAAAATATTCAATAACATGGAAAGTAAACGAGGTGCAAAACGGGACTCACTCTTGTAAACAATGAGGACAACGGCGTGTGAATTTCCCGCTAGAGACGGGTTTCCGTCACGTGAGGTTTCCGAAATAACATTTCGATAGGACACAAACTTAGGAAACCGCGATTTAATCGGAATAACGCATTTTTTCAGATATGACTTTCATCGAAATCGTTGGGAGATTTTTTAAATCATTTCAACGTATTAAAGTAATGAGGTTATTATTGCAGTTTATACTGTAGACGACATATAGATTAGATGTTTGATTCTACACGTCTAATTAAAATCTTTTTTTTGGGACCTTACAATAGTGGCGCCCACTAGTGAGCAAAAAAATGGGAGCCCTTATTAAATACCCGGTGTCTTTGTTTTTAATGGGCTTAATTTTGATACTAAAAACACGAATAAGTAATAGAACCTAAAAATAAACTAAAACGAAAATACAGACGATCCTATGCAACTGGTCATCAATGTGGTAAATATCGACCCTCAGGGGTCATTCAAATATTATAATAAAGCAAAGGGGGTGGAGGTCTTTGCTTTTTTTTACAGTTAACTTGAAAGACAAGAACTGAACAGAACGACTTAAATTTTTCTCAATTTATTTTGTATGCTGTTATCATGTGAATGTCGTGTATTCTACACAGCTCGTTATCTATGATTCATTACACGTATTGTAATCAATCTCACAAGTATATCACCTTATCATATCACGTGGAAGACACTACTGATTACCAACACTGTCCTAGTAAATATAGTAATTGACGATCACAAACTGCAATTGAGACTAATGAAAACACGGACATCCTTGATCTGACGATAGATCTCTTCCTTCCCCCATTACTGACTACTGGCACCATTATCATTACAGTTTTCTTGACTTTACTATACGTTACTTTAGACTATTTTTCCTCGCTTGTAACGTCTAAACCTCATCATCAGGTCTTTATAGTCTCCACTGCAGGAGCATGACCCTCTCTGTACTGCCGGAGCCATATTTGGCCAGAGCAGACAAGATTTGGCCTACACTCTCCTCAATTGCTACACGGGTTGGAGAGGTCTCATTGATGTTTATGAGCTTTGTTTAGCTTATATTTCCTAAGTCGCCTCTTACCACCTCCATAGGAAGACTTGGGAGTGGTCCTAATTGTACTCTATCGGAAACCACACGGCTAAACTTAGTTTAGTCTAAACGGGTGACAACTGCCACAGATATTTGGAATACATAGTACTTAATAGACTGGTCCAGTTCTGTTCCTTGGCTCTATGAAACTTTGAAAATCTTTGAGCGAATGCACCCGGCGAAGCGCATAGATATGTTTTCATTATACAAATTTAAACTTTAATTCATTAATGGAAATATAGATTTTTAAAAATACTATTATAAAGCATTTCGCTTCGACTCTGCATCAGTGAGCAATGATACTTAGATAGAACATTTGTCTTTGATTGAGAAATCTATACATATAATAAAATAGTAAAAATATTTTGTCTGTACATTTTGAATTTTTGACTGAAATGGATAGAGGGACACTTAAAAAGAATAATAGAAAGCAAAAAAAAATTTTTCGAATTTATTGTCTGTCTGTCTGTCTGTCTGTCTGTCTGTCTGTCTGTCTGTATGTATGATCACGATTATCTCCGAAAATACTGAACCGATTTACTTCAAACTTTCACCAATTGCTTTGTTTTAACTCAGCAAAACATCTAACGTTTGTTTCATCAAAATCGGTTCATTAAAAAAAAGTTATCGTCATTTGAATGAACTTAAGGCATTAGTTTGCCTGCAAATATACACGGTGAATTTTTTATCGTTTAGGACCCTTAAAGGTGTGACTCAGACCATCAAAATGAACAACTTTTCCGATGGGAACAATGCTGGGAACTAAAAAAAAAAATCGACATTCCCTCCCATACAAACTGGCCGGGCGGCGGGACTCTTTTGTATGGAAATGACGAATTTTTTTTTTTGAGTTCCCAGCATTGATCCCATAGAAAAAATTGTTCATATTGATGACCTGAGTCACCCCTTTAAGGGTCCAAAACGATCAAAATTTCACCGTGTATAGCACTTAAATAGTAAGTGATTAAATAATAAGTGACATAAGAAAATTTAAATACAAAGTCAATTCATCATCAGCATGCATTATACCTATCCATACTAATATTATAAATGCGAAATTAACTCAGTCTGTCTGTCTGTCTTCTTTTCACGCTTCAACCATTGAACCAATTTGGATGAAGTTTGAGACCCGGGAAAGGACATAGGGTACCTTTTGTTCCGGGAAATTCTACTGTTCCTGAGGGATGGACACTAACGGCAGCGGTGTAGCCGCGGGCAAACGGCAAACTAACCGAAACTGCTGCGCCTAGAAACTTGAAATTTGGTACAGGGGTTTTTTTAATGATGTGAGTGAGCGCTAAGAAAGTATTTTTAAGAAATTTAACTTCTAAAGGGGTAAAATTTATATGGAATTTTCTCATTTCTGGACTTAGAAGTATGAAAGTAGGTATATAAGTCCTCGATTAAAATTAAAAAAGATGTGTGTATGTAGGTAGATGAAATTTAGGGATAAAATGGGGTTGGGTGGGTGGTATAAACTTTGTATGGAAATTTTCTCATTCCTAGACTTAGACGTGTGAAAATAAGTATATAAGTTCTAGGTTACAATTAAAAATATCTGTGTAGGAAAAATGGACGATATTTTCCCCTGAAGGGGTAAAATAGCGGGGTAAAGGGAGTTTTACACATTTCTAGACTTAGAAGTATGAAAATAGGTAAAAAAATTCACGATATCAATTGAAAAAGATCTATGTAGGTCAACTGGAAAAAAATCCCCCAGAAGGGGGTAAAGTTTGTTTGGAAATTGGAAATTTTCTCATTTCTGCACTATGAAGTATGAAAATAAATAGGTATGTAAGTTCTCGATTACAATTAAAGATATATGTGGGTGAAATGGACAAAATTCACTCCTAAAGGGGTAAAATGGGAGGGTAAAGGTTTTATGGAAATATTCTCATTTCCGGACTTAGAAGTATAAATAATATCCATACTTCCATACTAATACTAATATTATAAATGCGAAAGTCGTTTTTTTACGCTTCAACCATTAAACTGATTTGGATGAAATTTGGTATGGAGGTGTGAGGCCCGGGGAAGAACATAGGGTATGTTTGATTCCGGGAAATTCTACTGTTCCCGAGGGATCGACACTAACGCGGGCGGAGCCGCGGGCAACAGCTAGTATAAAATATACAAATCGATATAATATAAGACATGCAACTATTGGAGAAGTGTGCTAAGAAGGTACGGTTGTTCGATATTGGGGAAACAAATTTCCGACCGCATTGGAGTTTGGAACACAATATTGCAAATCTTTTTGGCCAAAATAATCTCAAACAATGTTGGAAGTCGTTCGCTTGCCAAAACAGCAGCTCAGCCCCACAGCTGCGCACTGCGACGATATGGCGAGGTCGGTCGCCTCGCCTGATAAACTGATAGATAACGGCTTCCCAATTGACCGACCTCCACTAGATACTCGTATTGTGCAAAAAATTTGAATATCACTCTACATTGACCAAATTCAATGATTTTTTCAAAAGTAGAATGGCTGTTTCTATTGACATGATTCAGGTATCAGATTCCATTCATTAACTACCTACTTGTTATGGTTTTACAACACCTGTTTTTCAAATAGTTACTAGGAACTAACCGACTTAATGTCCCTCAGAGGCATCCTTTGTGTCTCATACTCGTTTAATTTTATGAATTTCGAGGCAGTCAAACTGAACAATACCTTAGTGAGGTAACTGTAAGGACGATATTTGAGAGAACAGCCTCTCTATTGTTCGCAGTAGAAAGCGCAGCACGAAGACGGATCACGGCGGGCATTCTAATTGCGCTCATGCTACAAAAGGACCACTCGCGACTGGTGACATTTTTTCAATAGTTCGGTCGTACAGTAGTAAAATACTCATCTTTAAGGCAATTTGTATGAATTAACAGGTCGTAGCGCGACCAGTCGCACTGTCATTTACAAGATCCGCGACACTTGCCACTATCGTTGAAACAAAAAATGTCCATCGACTCTTCACTTGAATAGTAAATCGCACTCATTTGAATATTTCTCATTATTTATTTCACGATAAAAGCAAGTTCTCATTTATCTAAATTCCAATGACTTGGCTAATACTCCTTTGGTTATATTTTAAAATAATGCATAATCTCCCCAACTGATATATTTTAATGTTTTCAAAACTAAATTTCTTGCGTAACTTACTTTCCCCTCTGCGCGAAGTAAACTGCTACTCTGATTTCCAATCAATTTCACGGCTGTTTTTGTTATCAAAGTGATGTTATTCATTACAACAGTTGTTGATGTTAAAAACGACTACGAGTATCTTTTCTGTCTTGTGGTTGGTATAATGCTAGTTACGGAGGACGTTAATAGGCAGGTTGCATAATGTAACACTGCGAACTAATAGGATTATTGTGTGACTGCGTATGACGTCGGTTGCATCATTTAGACTTCTAATTGTTAATTTGTACCATGGATGTGTGTTACAATAACTCAGTGGGTCAGTATGTTAATATTATTTTAAGAAATTATTTATATTGAAATGAAACAATAATATTCGCCTTCTTGGAGTTTAGGTAGCAAGTTTTTGGAGTTTAGTTAGCAAGTTTATGTCGTGAGTTTTTTTACTACATTTGTATTGCATACTAGCTTTCGAACGCCGTTCCGCCCACATCAATGTCGATCCCATCCCGTCGGGAACAGTACTTTTTCTCGGGATAACATGTACCCTATGTCCTTCTCCGTACCCCAGATAACGTGTATGCAAAATTTCATGATGATCAGTTCAGTATTCACAACGTGAAAGCGAAAGCAAACTCACTTTCGCATTTAAAATATTAGTTAGGATTAGGATAATATGTACCTATTTTGATTTAATATTGTACTGACCTAGGTACTGACCTTGTCTGTCCTAGGGTCTGTCATATTGTTTTTGTTATGTAAAACACCTTTTTGCGCGAATTGGCAGAGTGACGTATATATACACATGACTTCACATGCCACGGGTGACAGATTTTCTAAAAGCTATTTTAGTATTTTATTGTTACTCGTTATCATTAATTACACTAACAAAGTAGTGTGTAATGTGTGTTTGGAATTCCGGATTAAAATTTCGTGCCCTTTAATTATATTATCTATTTACTTAGCTGTGAGTTGAAGCTGAAAAGTTAACAGACTTTGCTGAAGAGATTATTTTGCTATACATAGTAAATACTCAAGGTATTTAAACCTCGGGCTCCAAAGCATTCCGGCTGAAAATGCAACTGGGGACAGGCTTAAATGTTTGTTTTTCGTGTTTGTAACTCTTACAACGTGGCCAACGCTGGTGTGAGATTTGTCAAGCTGCCTAAGGGCTTAAATGAGAGAGACACGAGGTATTTAAAGTTAAACCTTCAAACAGAAGTGGGTGACTAATACGCCCTTAACACGGCGATTTGCAACGCGTTGCACGTTGCATTTATGCTGCGGTTGTTTGCAATCGTACGTAGGTATATGCCGATAGCAGCCGGCGGTCTGTTTCCATTTCACAAATAAGCACTTGTTTTTCTATGTTTATTGTACGGTTGGTTCTTTCGTTTTGACTGTCAGTTCCAAAAAAATAAAAATTCTGTACAACTTGCCTACAATTTTTTTGCTCAGCATTGACGACGCGACGATGGGTTCCAAGTAGAGAGAATAATGTGCCGTAAAGGCAATAGAGTGCATTGTAATTAATGACTGGTTCTATCTATCTTCGAAGTTATAAAGGACGTGTGATTTACGTATTGTATTACGACGTATATTTACTTTACATCACATCACATGCTTTTACTTAGTTTCATCTGTCCCGCCCGGTGTGAGATATTTTCAAATCTTATATTCTGGATTACCATGAGGTAAATGGATGATCTAATAATGGAGAATGCAACTCTGATCAGTTCAGTTAAAACAATCCTTACTACTTAAGTAATTACTTCACAATGAGAGCTTGTTATTATTTTTCTCCGTTGACACTCACGATGAACCATAATTGTATTATTGGATATGGCGAATGAGAGTGCTATAAATCTCATTTAGATGAGAGGACAATTGGAAGTGTTTTGTTGTTATTGCGCAACTTAAGATGAGTCAGTCGCCACTACCGATGCGCGGTGGTAGAACTGAGCTTACGAGACGATGACCGTCCGCGGTCGCTCACCTCTGTCACTGCATGTAGTACCAGTTAGTTCTCCCAGTGCCCGTATAGTACGTCGTGACAAATGGCGACACGAGGCAATCGCACCTTATCGTCACTAGACTGGCTGGTACCACGTCACTTGCTCGAATCTAATGGAAACTCCCATCAGCAAGTACCTAATCAATCATAAATATAATACGTCAATTTCGGTCGTTTCTTATCAGTCTTATTCGACTGCACCCTCTTGTAGCGCGGCTAATCAAATGTATAAAATTTTCTTTCAGATAAAAACACCCGACTTCGATGAAAAAGGGAAGAAGTATAGGTCTTCTAATAATAACTGAAGACTTTTTCAAATCGGTTCATAAATGACGGTGTAATGAATAACATTCAGGCGAATTGAGAACCTCCTTCTTTTTCGAAGACTGTTAAAAATAGGCTTACGTACCAAAATCGTATTTAAAACTGTGAGTTTTAAACCCGTATTCGTTCGTTTTCATTCATTTATTATAACATTTGATCAAATAATACAGCCGTCGTCATTCCAAGAATTTCCCAAAAAGAGTGTACATACTCGTACGTAGTCTACCTACACGTATTTCGACGATTCCTTACATCGATATATTGTTTTTATGCTAAATAAAAGTAAATGTTCTAAAAGATAATTTAGTTCACTCGTAAGAGAAAAGGGCGCAGGCTACGTGTAACAAGTTTTACAAACGTTATAATGGCCTTTATCTTGTTTGTTCAGACTGTGCTCAGACGGCGGCATTTTAAACCTACCTAATTAACTGTTGTGCAAGTATAATAACCCTATCTTTGTTATGACTATGGGATTATAGCAGCCGAGCATTTCTACAGTTTATTAGTGAGAAAATAGTTATTTATGACAATAGTGCTTCAAAATTACTTTGCTCAGGATAAAAACATGAAATTGGTACCACCTAACAGAATAGCTAAACCTTTTTCGGTATTGTAAGATAGCAAACTATCTTATAAATGCCATAAGATAAGATAGTCTATTTATTGAATACCCCGTAAAAATAATGATTCAAAGCTACGACTACATCTAAACCACTCCTTGGATTGATAAATAAATCAGATTACTATATGAATAAGTATGTATTTATAAACCTATTAAGAAACAAATACCTGATGTAGGTATATTGAGTACATCTAAATCCTATGCCGATATCACGTAACGAATGACAAAGCATTTTTATACCCTAGTTACTAGTTCCTCGGTTTATATTCGTGCGTTCGTGGTCCTTTCAGAAAACAATATGTTTGAGGCCTTGACCGCTGAATAACAAAATAGCTATGTTAGTGCCTAGTGAAAGCATGTCCACTATTTCCGAAACGGAATATTGTTGTTATGTGGGCTACCAGTTGCATGGAAATGACTGTCATTGCCACGGAAACGGGGACAAAACAGATATTGAAAACGGCAAATTACCCCAAGCCGTGAATCCGGAAACTTTCGTTTGCATTATGAGTAACGGTTCATAAGTCGGTCAGACGTGGATTCACCTGCACATGGATGGACATAGGATCTTAGAGAGAACAGGTTTTGTAAAAATGAATTGTCTTGTCAGATTTTACAAAAAATTGTTTTTTTTTTTTACTCAAAGGGCTACCAGTTGCTTAATTTTCCTACTGCTTATAATGCAGAAATCTATAAAAGTCGGCCGTAATCATAAGTAGAAGTAGGTTTAGAAGGATGGAAATGTTTAGGATAAAGAGGGGGGTGTAGGCTGTCTTACATATTTTCGTTTCTACTCAGGTTCAGCAAGCCTATTTGCCGTCATGATACTCCTGTCTTTGACATTCCTGATCCCTCAGGAATGTCAAAGACAGGAGTAATAAAGTCTATCTAATAAGTGTTTATGTATAATCTGCACGTCTATGTATTATTTAGTGTGCACGTATATTATGTTACTGAGAATAAAATGAAAGTAAACATCGCTCGGCGCGATACAATCGAGATAGTGGCGTCATTTCAGTTCAAATGTTTACAATTTGCTCGTTGCTGACTTTACACTGATACTCATAATGATAACAGCGGGGGCACACGTCGGGTGTAATTTAACTACTGTTTAACTAATGGTAATATTAATATTATTCTTTATTATTAACTGGCTGTGTAGCGCATTGATTTCTTATTTTTACAATTAGATTGAATTAACACGTAAAACCATTCGACACAAGCCTTTATTTTGAATACATAAAGTTTGTATTTTTGACAAAACTAGATGGTGAGTTAAAAAATCCAAACACAGAACTCATCTTCAAAAGAATGGTATTTATAATTACAACAAAAGAGTTACAAAGAGAGAGACTTATATGTGGTTTAACCACATATAACTCTAAATAAAAGATAAACCTCAGTTCTTTTCTTCTTTATACTTCACATATAGGTGTCTCATCGGGATGGGAAAGTGGAGACATTAAATGTAAAAAACATCTACATTTTTTATTCAAAAAACAAGACTCGTTAAGTAGTTAATATAATATCTTCAAGTGGTGATTTTATTTTCTAATAGCTTGTGGCTATTCCTAGGCTTTAAAATTCGCTTATCTACAATGATAAAAGCTAGCTGTTATCTTGTACCAAACAAACATATTTTTTGTAAAAATATTAAATAGCGCATTTTAACCTACCGCCCTATCAACATTGCTTTGCTTATAAAATTGGAACAACTTTATAACTAAACAAGTTTGGAATAACAAGCTTGTTAAATGATACTTTTTATGGTATAATGTATTTTGAAAATCTGTGAATACCGCTCTTATATTTTTCAAAAATGAGGGACGTTCATCATTCATTATTTTTCTTCTAAAGTTTAAGATATCTCCTTACTGACTCATCTAAATAGGACATCTGTATATTTCAAACTTTGCGAACTTACTAGTAGTTTAGATTTTCTAAAAGAGATCAATAGAAGCAAGAGATTCGTAGTCTACACCTTAAGCATATAGGCCGGCTTATTTTGGGCTTCAGCCGGCCTATCTTCCTCCTATATTTTTCTCAACAGTAGTCGTTCCGAAACGCTAGTAGTTAATCGCTCCTGCAAATATTACGACGTGACGTGACGTTGACGTTCAAAAAGAGATAACTGATATCCAAAGCTAACTAAGTGTACAACGTTTTGATAGTCACTTCAAAATACATTGCTACTTTCGTATGATTCACTATTTTTATTTAAGATATATAAAAATAAATGTACTTTAAAGTGACTATCCAAAACGTTGTACACTAAGTTAGCAAATAGGCCAGCAGGTCAGGACGCTCGAATATTAAGTAAAGCATCCTTGGCAAGCAAGAGTAGGACATATCCTTGTTTGTGCGCCTCACGTCTATCAGCTGTGGCCTTATTTATGAGTACTTCTATCGCCTACAAATACTTCGAAACTGCTGTAGGGTGGCACTAAAGACAATGTTTAGGTCACGTAAGCGGCGTGCGGACTCCAAGCGGCTGCCTTATCGATTGCTAGTGCGTGTCCCATATTTGGACGCGAACAGCAATTTATTAGGTCCTTATTGTACGATTCCGCGATTTATGATTTGACTCACCATTCCAACTGTGACGGTGATAAAGTACGACTACTTAATTGTTTCAAATGGTATTGTGAGAGATTTGTGTCACAATTAAAACACTCAAATTAATTTCTTATTGCTGCAGATACTGGGATGACAAGTCTACGCGCGTCCTGAAACGGAATTCGTAGTGAAGGTAAATAAATTTTAAGATTTCATAGTTTAATGCAAGCATTTTGCCAATGAGATTGGTGAATTCGTTACCTTTTAAACACTTCCGTAAACAAGTACATAAATTTGGCTGTTACAAGGTACTGTAGTATATTATCATATTTTATGTTATTGATCAATGTTTCGCTTCCGCCTTTTCGACGTCCAAATACTTTATTTCACTGCATTGCCCACAAAAATCCCAGTGAGTCATCCCAGCGTGAGGTGTTTACAATCTGTGTGCCACAGAACTCAAATCCGGCAATCTCGTTTGGATTAAAGTTGAAGAGGAGGTATCAAATTTTTCTTTTCATGTTTCGAATTTTGTCCCATGGGGAAAGTTGTTTAATATTATGGACTGATCATGCCCCTTAAATATTATTTCGTAGTTTTGTAACACCCGGTATAAATATCTTATTTTGTATAATAACGTTTACTTATATATAAAGATTATGAATAAAATCGCGATCTATGGTTAATTATAAATATATATATTAAATGAATTGAAATTTATCAACATACTTAACATGATTAATAACAAGTTGCATAACGTAATAGGTAACCTTCACCTGATCAGAGTATTCTTACCTCAGTACCTCTAACTAAGATTGAAATATAAGTACGTTATTAATGCAACATTAGGTATTCAACTAATTTTATAGTTATTTAATTCTCAGTAAAGTGAATAAACCTAATGCATCTTGCGGTCGAAAGACATCATGATGCATTAGGTTATGTACGTACATGTATTCAACTTAAACAGGTGCAATTGCAAATTTAAAAAATATTATGAAACTCAAGTCTTAGAATAAATACGTTTATACATTAATGCTAAAATATAACAAAATATCAAAAATGTTTATCAGCTTACAGTGTGCTTACATTATTAAGTAATCTGTGCTGAACACACCACCACAGACAATATAACCTAGGTTATATAACCTAGGTTATATTGTCTGTGTGGTGGTGAACTTAAATAGGATTTATTTTAGGGATCCATTATATTAAGAGCGTAATGACCACGACAGATTGAAGTGGAAGAGACGGCATATTTTGGCACAGCATGTGCTGTGCCAAAATAACACTGGGAAAAGGGAAAGAGGAAGAAAAAGCGGCCGAGTGCGAGTCGGACTCGCCCATTAAGGGTTCCGTAGCAACAAGTAACATAATATAAAAGTTCTTGCTATATTTGAGTTGATTGAATGAAAGGTAAATTGCGGTTTACGATTTATATTAGATTTAAAAAAAAAACTACTTACTAGTTCTCGTTCAAACCAATTTTCGATGGAAGTTTGCATGGTAATGTACATCATATATATATTTTTAGTTTTATCCTTCTTTTATTTTAGTAGTTACAGGGGACAAATTTTACAACTTTGGAATAATAATAATATCTTTATTGTGGTACACAGGTTAAAAAAGATAATAGTTACAGGTAATGTGTGTGTGTCACTGTGACCTGTCTATACTTATAAAACTTACAATAGTAAAAAAAAAATACCCTAACAAACTAAAAAATGTTAAAATTAATAAAATGGAAAATACTCTACTAATAAAAATATTCGTCCAACTATAAATTCTAATCAATTTGTTATTTATTATATTTTGGAAGTGTCTCTCGCGCAATCTATTCAGTTTAGAAAATATATATATTAGAAACCTCAATATTATTTTTGAAGACCTATCCATAGATAAATGATAGAAAAACATTTCGAGTTTCAATTTCTAAGTATGGGGAACCCCAAAATTTATTGCTTTTTTCTATTTTACAGTATATATCTACTTACCAAGTTTCAACAGTATAGTTCTTATAGTTTCGAAAAAAAGTGGCTGTGACATACGGACGGACAGACATGACGAATTCATAAGGGTTCCATTTTTTGTCATTTGGCTACGGAATCCTAAAAATTTACGTTCTTAGGGAAAAGATTCTTAGTTTCATAAACTCAGTCAGTCTTATTATAAAACGAGGACTAACTTTACTTGGTTTAAACCATTATTCTGCCAAAACAAATTGACAATGACAGTTGACCAAACCTCAAAGTGATAAGTGTCGACTTATTTTAGTCGGATAATTGTACTAAAGTTTGTCCTCGTATAATAAGACATATGTTTCTCGTTTTCGCTATAAAAAATTATAAATTCTTACAAAATGTTAATTGTATTTGTGTCAAATTAGGACTTACATCCATCACTCGTACGGCGATACGTAACCAATGTAACAAACTGTATCCGGTAATTGCCCATATTGCGTCCTCGCGCCTTTCCCTTGCCTCGGTGACGCAGCAGCTGAGGCACACCTCACTGCAGACCTTTCAATCCTTCCATACCATAAATAAACAACTTAAGTATTGAATGATGATGTAAATCAATCACACTCCACATAAAACCTGTACCTTTCCCTTTTAAGTCAATTGTTTTAATTAATTCTGTGACATTGTTATGTTCTCTTGATTCGTTTTAGCTAGAATAGATATAACCTATAAATTCCTTTTATTGTTTTGTGAACGTTAATGTTGGCCTTTAGCTCTTTAGTAATATTCTGTCGCGTCACGACTATGACCAATTTTACATCAGTGAAATCGCGTTGCTGTTCAGTTTTTGTTTTTCGTTATAGTTCTTATAGGCATTATAATAAACACGAAGCCTGTAATCAATTGAAACGATTAACAAGTCATTCAAATAAGTAGGTACGTATAGTAAAGAAGTCAGTATTAATACTTTTTATTGGTTTACAGTTTCAGTCGAAATCTAACTTCAAGTAAATATGTACATATTTAGGTATTTTGTGTGTAATAAAAATTGGATCAATCTCACTAGTTCCCTCGGCGAACAGTTCCATGGAACTAGTGAGAATTCAAAGTCTCACTGGAACTAATGAGAATGTTCCCAAAAATTGTGTACATATTCATCAACTAAAATGTAAGTGATAAAGCTAAATTATTTTCTTTCACTGTATTGTACCTTTGTTGTTACGGCAACTCGAGAAAACATCTCATAATTGCATAATAATTTAGTCAATAAACATAAAGGTAATTTTTTTGCATACTTCAAAAAAGAGGGCTTTTAATTGGATTCGTCCCATACGTATGTAATATTTTTAGAATTGCATGCTTTAAATAGGTGTTGTCTAACTTAGGGAACATAGCATAAGTATCAGTTTTAATTATTATCTTTATTATCTCCGTATCCCGTTTACTAATAAAAATACGGTAAGTAACATATATGTGATTATGTTTAGAAAATATTTTGTTTGTTCCAAAGTAATGTCTGCTATTTACATACATACATAGTATCACGTCCTTTTCCTTTGCGGGGTAGACAGAGCCCAGATGAAGACCTTATGGCCACATTTAACATTTTGGTGGCCGTGTAGATTGAAAACGGCTGTCTGTCTCTTAAAAACTAAGTTTTAGGTATAGTCCGCTTTTGTCTCTTAAAAACTAATTTTAGGTATAGTCCGCTATTTGTCTCTTAAAAACTAATTTTAGATATAGTCCGTTATTTGTCTCTTAAAAACTAATTTTAGGTATAGTCCGCTATTTGTCTCATAAAAACTAATTTTTGATATAGTCCGCTATTTGTCTCTTAAAAAACTAATTTTAGATATAGTTCGCTATTTGTCTCTTAAAAACTAATTTTAGATATAGTCCGCTATTTGTCTCTTAAAAAATAATTTTAGATATAGTCTATATTTGTCTCTTAAAAACGAATTTTAGATAAAGTCCGCTATTTGTCTTTTAAAAATTTATTTTAGATATAGTCTGCTATTTTCTCTTAAAAACTAATTTTAGAATAAAGTCTGCTATTTGTCTCTTAAGATATACAACAGGCTATTTATACATTTGATTTGACCACATTCGGCATCTTTAAAGTTTATTTTACATTACATCTTAACTAAGTCAGTACTTCACTAGCCATAAATCTTAACTAAGTAAACACTATACCGCGACTTATTATACGTACAATTATGATGATTACAAAAGACTGCCTGTGCCGTGGCCTAGTGGTCATCTTGCCCGGCTGTCGCACCGGAGGTCCCGGGTTCGATCTCCGGTCAGGTCAAAATGGAAAATGATCTTTTTCAGATTGATCTGGGTCTTGAAGTTTAACTAATATGTATTTGTTATAAAATATAGTATCGTTGAGTTAGTAGGTATCCCAAAACGCGTCTCAAATGAGGCTAGCTCAATCTTGTGTAATTTGTCTCTATTAAGTAAAAACCAGTCAACTGCGAGTCGGACTCGCGCATGAAGGGTTCCGTTCCATCCTTACTAATATTATAAATGCGAAAGTGAGTTTGTTTGTTTGTTTGTTACGCTTTCACGCCGTAACTACTGAACCGATCTTCATGAAATTTTGCATACAAGTACTCTGGAGTACGGAGAAGGACATAGGCTACCTTTTATCCCGGGAAAAAGTACTATTCCCGAGGGATCGACATTGACGCGGGCGGAGCCGCGGGCGAAAGCTAGTTATCTATAAAAGCGGTTAAGAAATCATGTCTGTTGTATGGGAGCCCCCGTAAAATATTAATTTTATTTTAATTTTGTTATTTATTTTTAAAGTGATTATATAACTAAATATTCTGTAAATGTTTCGAGCATCTACCTATTGCCGTATCAATATCAAGCAAAAAATTCACGTTTTCTGTATGAGAGCCCCCTTAAATATTTATTTTTATTATGTCTTGTTATAGCTGCATATACATCTGTTAAAATTTCAACTGTCGTAACTATCACGGTTCATGAGTCTGGTGACAGACGGACAGACAGACTGACAGCGGAGCAATATTAATAGGGTCCCGTTTTTACTCTTTGGGTACGGAACTCTAAAAAAGTAGATTTCAAAACTATTCCTATTTTATGATTAAGTAAGGCATTTAACACCGTTCTTTGATGGCGTTCCACTTTCCATTATGGTAATCCACTCAAGATGACATCACGTTGTTGTAATCTCTTAATTTTAAACATTACCGGAATATAATATCTTTAGCTGGAAACTTCTGACTAAATACACTTATGTGACCTACTAGCAGTGCCCGCGACTTCGTTCGCGTACATTTTATCTTATGTTGATATTGATTAGTTGTTAGGACCCCTATACCAATTACAATTATCATACTGCTAAGTGCAGAAATTAGAAAATTTCCCATTTTCCCTTTTAGAGAGGAATTTTGTCCATTTTACCTGCACAAATCTTTATTAATTGTAATCAAGAACTTATCCTTATCCCTACTAATATTATAAATGCGAAAGTGAGTTTGTTTGTTTGTTTATTCGTTTGTTTGTTTGTTTGTTTGTTACGCTTTCACGCCGTAACTACTGAACCGATCATCATGAAATTTTGCATACAAGTTCTCTGGAGTGCGGAGAAGGACATAGGTAGGTACCTTTTATACTATTCCCGAGGGATCGACATTGACGCGGGCGGAGCCGCAGGCGAAAGCTAGTATATATTATATTTCATACTTCTAAGTCTGAAAATGAGAAAATTCCATATAAATTTCACTCTATTTCACCCCTTTAGGGGTTGAATTTCCAAAGATCCTTTCTTTTTGCACACTTGCATCATAAAAGGAACCCCTGTACCAAGTGTAATTTCAAGTTTCTAGGTACAGTAGTTTCGGCTGTGCGTTGATATAATAAGTCCCGCGACTCTGTTCGCGTACATTTGTATGGGGGCCACGTCTTATCACAATCAGAGAAAAAAAAAGTAGCCTAACCTGTGTCCTGTACGTCTAAATGCTTATCTACCAAGTTTCAGAAAAGTTGTTTGTTCATTTAAGAGTTATGGAGTAACATACATACAGAAAAAAAAATTATAATTATCATTTTAGTTTCAGTATCATGTATAAGCCCTTATAAACACGATATCTCTGAAAGCTAAGTAACTTACTCCATGACCCTTACAGATTTATTACTAGTATTGATAAGAAGATGTAATATCGATACGATAGTAGTAGTATATCAGGCATTATGGTTTCTCAAAATAGAATTCGCAAGCATAAAATTGAAAAAATGAAAGCACTTATTAATAACTGTACCACACCACATCTAAATCTGGTAGGTAAATGGTTGATTTCGATCTATTATGTAAATACACACGTTACGTTACCTCGCCAAAAAGCAGTCCATTAATTCAAATAAATTCAATTTACTTGAACGACCACATCGAAGGAAATGGGGTTCGTAACGAAATGCTTGACACAAAAGAGAATAGAGACAAATAAAGGTCGAGTCGTAACAACAAACAATGTTCGATTTCGTCGACGAACCACACTATATCGACCGTAACGCAATCACCTACGACATTAACCTTGGACACACGCTCCGATTCACATAAACCATCCCCTACATTCTACATTCACTCACCTCAGCGATAAACATTCAATTTCTGTCCTACGACGAGGCAATTTGACGGGATTTGCACGTGCTAAATTCTTGAGTATTGATGGAGAGAAACGAAAAAATGTAATCAAATAGGTCCTAGTATTGCCAGGTCCCATTGGTTTAAAATCGGTGCGGAAGGAAAAACAAATCGGGATTTAGTAGGGTAATATATAGTGACAAAAAAATTATTAATACTACTAATTATTAAGCAGTGCCCGCGAATTCGTTCGCGTACATTTTCTGTTGTGTGTATGGGGGGGGCACGTCTTATCATAACAGGAGAAAAAAAAGTAGCCTATCCTGTGTCCTGTACGTCTAAAATGTATATCTACCAAGTTTCATAAAATTCAGTTAATTCGTTTAAGAGTTATAAAGGAACATACATACATATATACATACAGAAAAATTCTAAACATCCTCAATTTAGTTTCAGTATCATGTATAGAGCTTATAAACACGGTATCTCTGAAAACAAAGTAACTTACTCCATGACCAACCCTTACAGATTTATTATTATTAGTATTGATTGATCAATTGATTGCTTTTCGCAACTAATATTATTACTTGTAAAACTTATCTTATTTGTAAAATAATAAATAGTTAGACTTACTGGACAAGTAGAAATTACAATGAGATCGTAGTTATGTATTATTTGTATTATTAGTGATTAATTATAAGTGACGCTTCTTTATGTCGTACTCAACTTAGTGACTGATGTGTCATGTGATACGACATTTATATGTTTTGGCTAATAAAAACGGGTTTTTATTAAATTTATTTATAAATCCGGCAATTAGCGTCACCAGACCCCTAAAAATCGGGATGTCCCTCACAAATCTCGACACCTAGCAACACTAGTTCCGTCCCATACGAAATCGTTTTTCATGGTTCAAAGAAAATCGCATTATTATATCAGAATTTATATAATACACGTTCGTAAGTGACCACTGTGCAAAATTTGGATTTGTAACCCAGATTTGGATTAACGCAAGATTTAACAAGTAGGTAGGATGGATTAATAAAAATAATTGATTAGTGCCAGTCAGTCTTGTGAACGTTTACGGATTCAGCATTTATTGTTTTATTAACAGACTTTTTAAAGTCGGTTAAAGAAACAAAAAGCAGAGTTATAAATTCGGTTTCTTTTTTTTAATGTTTGTTACCGCATAACTCCGTCATTTATAAACATATTTTAATTTTTTTAGGGGTTGGCTGCGAATTGGTTCCATTTAAATTTCATAAAAATCGGTTCAATAGCTTGATTGGAGTCGGCTTTTTAGGGTTCCGTAGCTCAAAAGGAAAAAAACGGAACCCTTTTGGTTGTCCGTCTGTGTCTGTCAAGGCCCTTTTTCTCAGGAAAGCGTACAGGTATCAAGCTGAAATTCATATCAAATACTCAGGTCTACTGACACCCCCAAGGGGATCAAACCCTACAGGGTACACGTGAATACCACAAATTAAGGAAAAATTGCAAAAAGCATACATTTTTAGTTTCCTCATATAATAAAAATATTTTTAGTAATTTCTAACTTATTATATACCATTTACGGAACCCTTCGTGCGCGAGTCGGACTAGCACTTGGCCGGGATTTTCTTAAAAATCCGAAAAATACCATACTAAACCACATGATTCTTTTTTTTACTCCAATACAAAAAGGATTTTTGGAAAATAATTTTATATAGGTTATTCACATAGCAGTTAAAATTTTCCCATCATTTTTATTCGCCAGTTTGTTACGCAACGCAACGCAACTCACTTCCTCGAATATATCGTAATATGTAACACGCTTTACTTTAATTTTATATCAAGATTTATTATATCGAGGTACGGGCAAGTAGAAAGCGGAAACGTTTTGTTTATGATTATCAAACATACAAATTATGCAACATGGCTTTGTATTTTAATGATCAATGGAATGGAAAGTTTCGCTGTCTAATACATCCACCCCTCTACCGTGTATGCGTTATTTTATTAACGAGACGTATTCATAAATACATTATACCGGTCACGGCCCCACACTCTCCCTCCGGTCGCGGCCTGAGCGGGAGTGAAATTTTGGCATTCGTTCCACTCCGCAAAGACGTTATGTAACAATGCAGGTTTGCGCCCACGCTACTAACAGGATGTTTTGTCGATTTCTACAGTATCTAAGGTGCATTCCTGCAGAATACGTACACTATAATTTCTGCCTCAATATAGTCAATATAGTATCCGAAACTATTCGCCAACACGAGCGTTGGTTTGGCGATAATATCGCAATGAGTTGACGTTTTTCTATTCAATTGCGGGAGTAAATATCTATACGGAAAGGTGCCCACGGATTTTTATAGAGTTTGGTGGCAGGACAATATAAAATGAACACTGTGATTATAGGTATAACTCTGTCTGTCTGTAAATGTTGCCTCAAATATTTGGGTTACATTATAACAATTACGAACTCATACTAAACAAAAGAAACATGTAATATATGTTATTATACATTAAATATTACCGTTGTAATTTATATTGTATTCGAAATTTTACATGAAAACAATAGAATATGTACAGTAAAGTTAAAGTAGAACGGTGCCGTTATCTGATTCCCGTCATCTGTATTTTCCCCAGCATCTCCCCGCGTCACGGTACATCGTATTCGTTTCAAAACATAAGGCGAACTCCGTCGTAAAGCAGCTGGCGGGCCCATAATAATAATATCATCACAGATTACACATTTCCTTCGCCAGTTCTAAAGAACGCGTTTGCGACCCAGTTGTCGCATTAAGTCCGCAAGTGCCGCGAGACAAGAAAAGATTGCGGTTTTGTACTTGATCAAGATAAATGTTTTTGCCCGTATCCGTATTGGCTCCTTCTCTTCCATTCAGTTTACCGCTTAACAGTGGTTTCAGTTCTGTGTCAGCTTACGAATACGAGGACAAATATCTAATAACAAATATTAATTCTTCCATCATACAATGCATTGACAACCGTTTATTTAGATTGGCGGATATAGCTAAACAAAGCCGACTTCATGTATCAATAAAAGGGAAATAGAACGATAAACTGGTACATGCAGTACGTTCATATTGTTGTGTTTATTTGGCACTGGTTATTTTTGTACTGAATGAAAATAGTCGGATTTGTTCGCGAACTTGCGTTGTTACCAGCATCGAGGACAGTAATGAATGCGTCACACATTAAAACCGTGAGAGTCAGAGGCCGTTCATTTTACACCTCAGTCTGCCCTCGTTGCTGGTTTTGCGTGAGAACGGCCAATTCTTTGTGTTTCTTTATTGCCAAATTCCCAACATAACAGATTAGTACTTGGACAGAGTAACAATTGAGCAGATATCCAAAAGTCACCAACGCGCAAATTTGCGGCTTATTGTACACGAGTGTCCAAAGTGTCCGGCAGCATGTATAGGTGGCTCGACAACATAAAGCAGATTGCTGGCAAAAACTTCATTGCGAAGGTTAGGTATAGAGAAGAATGGCGCGAACAAAAGGAAACTTATACCCAGAAGTGGCTCGTGGAAAGCTGATGATGATGTCCAAAAACGTTGTAATATTTTTAAGGTTCCTGTAAGTAAGAAGGACTTGCCATAACTTCTGAACACTGAACAGAATAAGACATCAGGTATTTTTTTTTTCTATGTAAAAGCTTGTTACTTCTAGTCGACTGAGAAGTATCACATGAATCAACTCTATTAAATTATTTGAATCGACCTACAAATAAGTAATAAGGAGTCGACATCATTAAAATTAAAGTTTAAACTACCACTTTTTCATTTTCCTGCTTTCCGAACAGATTCTAAGATGTACCTATGTCATTGATAGTTTATACTGTAATTAATATGTACCCGTTCCAAGCTGGAGTACCTCGGCTAGTTAATCCTGAGTGATGTGAAAATTCTGGCAGAGATTGGCACAGGCCGTGGCTTTCATAATTTTCCGAATAAATTTAGAATAGCGAGTTTTGCGGCACGCCATAAACCGATTTAATCAACCGACTGTGTTGACCCCGATACACCCGATACATTAGCACTGCGGCCAGCTTGATTAAACCTACAACCTGGCTAAAAAGTTTATACAAACTGAACTTTTATTTTTAGTAGCAACAGGATACCTTATGTCTCCGAGTTCCCAGCATTGGTCCTGTAGTAAAAGGTGTTCATTTTCACGGACAGAGTCACCCCTTAAAAGTGTTTGTACTAATTGAAAAGTAATAGTGCATATGTGTTGTGTTACTGTGTATTCTTATTTAATATGCACTGCAATGGAGAATATGTTTGATGCGCTAATAAATATCATGCAATAGTAAAACAAACAAAGTAATTATTTTATCTCATCCTGACTAAAACACGTTTTGGTTGAATGTTCATGGCTTTTTGCAATATCGTTTCCTGGTCTGATTTCCGCAATCTAAACAAAAAAATATTCACATAGCGGTTTATATAAATATATATTATTATAAATCTAAGAATGCTCATATTGTATTGTACTATATTTAATTTCGCTTTTATAGCGCTGAATAAATTGAACAAGCGCTCTAAAATAAATCAACAAATTGTCCCAAAACTCTTTAGTATCCTAATGTCTTCTGATACTGATGATATTTTCGTAGGACATTAGCATAGCAAACAATTGAATGATCGGATATATTCTTAGCAACATAAACGGCACTTTGTCCTGCTAAACAGAATCATTAATTCTCTGGTAACATTGCAGATGGCAATAAAGATTTTTTGCGGACTCATGGCGTTGTGGTACCGTTTCCAGTCTGCCGTTAGAAGGCGATACCAGGTGGTCGAGTTATGCGGGCAGAGCAGGTTGTTATTTGCCAATCAGCTGTTTACAATATAACTCGTTATTTGATGAAACTCTTCGCCTCTTAAAGTAAAAATCTCAGTTGTGAAAGAGTCGGATAATATATTTTGCGCCCGGAGTTAACAAAGTTGTTTGATTTGTCCCTAATACCAATGACATATCCTTCTTACTACGTGGACGTATCTTAAATTCTTGACATATCAATACAGTTTGACTTGTATTCGATAGAACTAAGTACCTATATTATTTTACATTTTTCCGGCTGGCTAATGTTTCTCTAATGTCTGGTCTGCAACGGGCCGTCCAGACATTCGGTAATCAACGCGTCGATTCACAGTTCAACTCACACAGATTTCCATCCAACGCAGCAATGTATAGTGAATCGCTGCGATGATGGCCTAACGTGAGGAGGACCCATAACATTCGACATGGAACTTAGTTATGAAATTCTAAAAACTGTTTTTTAAAGTATCCATGTCAATTAACAATACCTCTCCATGAATAGATTATAGCTTCGAGAACTGGTTATGTTTTTGCACTTCTGAAATAATAAAATATATAAAGTAAAAAAAATACACTTAATTTAAAACCGATTCCTGTATTTATATCAAACAGACGAGAAAGCGACAAAATGTGTGCAAAGGAAAAAATCTCTTTAAATTATACTTTAGATAAGAACTATAGAATACGGAATAAATGTATGTAAACACGGTTGACTGTGAATTACTCACTCTCCTGGCATCTGAGGAAAGTTGTTGTGTTAGAATTTATAAACAAAGACTGCTCGTAGGAATGTAACCACATCAATTTATACTTAACTAGCTATTACACGTGTCTTTGTCCCGTTGTATTAGTATTATATGTCCTACAAGGTTTCCAACGATCTCCAAATCAATATTAGCTTAGCGCTTTAGATTCTGCGATTATGCGATTGATTAAGAGAATAGTCGTCATGTTGAATCTCTGTTTAATCACTAAACGAAATGTCGTGTTATTTTCTTATAAATTTTATACGAAATGACAAAAAGAGGCACAATTCTTATGCATGTATCAGGCAAAGAATTTAAGTATGATATGGATAGATGTGTTCATTTATTGATGGTAGGTTTCCAAACGAAAAGTAATAAATCCTTGCGGAAATAACAATTAAGCGCTGTGTGCGTGTACAAGTACGGCTCAATCAAAATGTTTACGATTGCACATCACAATATGCAACAAAGTCGACACGTGCATTTCTTTATTTGAACAACGCTGGGGGTCAGACGGGGCACGCACCGTGCGATCACGACGACGGCTATATTTGTGCCACGTCAATATCTGCGAACCTGGGGAGCTATATACCAATTATAACATTATTGTGGTTCCGCAACTTAAAAAGTAATAAGATAAAGTAAAAAACTTTTTGAAAACAAGCTTTGATGTAAGTACATCACTTTATGTTTCAGTGAGCCCTTTATCTTGATATCCATATTGTCGAAGTGCATCAAAAATAGCTATTCCGCTAACTGGGGTATGCCGCCATGTTGGATTTTATTTTGAGTGGCAAGATTTGACCCGAACAAACATAGTTACATACATACATTGCAAGTTATTAAAAGCTCGTAAAAAAGGATCCGTGATACCGATACTGATTGTTGTTCGTCTATATGTCAAGATCCATTTTATAACGTTAATATCAAATGCTTAGCTCTACGGTCCCTTAATTAAAGCTGTTAAAAAAATAGTCTTCTATCCAATCAAAAAATACAGTGGTGTATGTAACACATTTTTATATTTGCAAGGACTACTAATGAAATTTAAGAGGAAGCAAGATCGTTAGCACAAGTAAAGGAAAAAAAGGATTTTGTAGTTATTTCACAAAAGAAATAAACTGTACGGAGTCCTCAGTGCGCATTTCCTACTCACCCTTGGCCAGATTTTTATAATTATAACTAGCTGCCCCGGCGAACTTCGTTTCGCCATAAGTTAAAAACTATCCTATCTCTCAAGTTGGATCGAACTGCACATGGTGTGCGAATTTTATTATAATCGGTTAAGTGGTTAAGGAGTCCGTTGAGGACAAACATTGTGACACGAGATTTATATATATTATTAAGATTACATAAACACATTTTATCGACAAGATATTTATTTATTCATAGACACAGCGCGGCGTTTTGTTATATCGTTTGTTCTCATTTACTTTCTTCGAATCGACCTAACCCAGCTCCATTAGTGAGTTACCATTTTATCAAGCCCTATGGCGTCAAAACGACCTTGGCATGTCAGTTTGACATATCTTTTTCCACCTTAATAATATAGCAAGGCATAATAGTTTTAGTAAAATTGAGAATAGAATTGAATATAATTTTGCCTGGCTTTGTTTGTTGTTTGGGTAAAGAAAAGTATAAATGCAAATTAAAGTTTTATGACACATAGTGAATATTTGTAGTGTATTTACTTTTATATTTCATACTAATATATGCTTATATACTAAAAAGGAAAGATTTGATTGTTTGTTAATAAATAAATAAATGTAAAGGGAAATATCACACAGATTGAGTTGAGCTAGCGCCACTGCCTCACTGTAAGTTAGGAATTTGTGTCGTACGTAGGATAACTCAACCAAACCTTTTTTTTATGATAGCTACTAAATTACCTATATAGATAAACATAAAGACAAAGACCTAAGCCAATCTGATTTTTTAAATTTATTTCGTCTTTATAAAGTCACATAGGCTATAATTTGCGCTGACAAAGTCGCGGGGAAAAGCTAGTTTCAAATATAATTAATCTCTTAGAACTTAATATTCAAATCACTTGCCTACATATTATAAGCGAGTCGCATAATTAAACTGACACAAGGGGTGGCCTCACCGCCAGCAAGCGAGCTAACGAGCGAAGCGAGATGAACGAAACTATGACTCTTTGGAAGTAACCTATGTGGTTCACACCACGAGTGTATATATTCTTTGCCACGAGAGAGCTAGCGAGCAAGATGGCCAGCCAGCAAGCGAGGCGGGCGGGCGATCCAGCTAGTGAACGAGAGATTATATATATATATATATATATATATATTACGGCTAATAGGCCAAGTACGGATACGCCTGTTAGGCTTAGGTGTATCCTTCTTATCTCGATTAGAAATAAGTAAAGCCTTCATCCTAGCGGCTAGAACTAGATGCAGCCGCACATCAGTGGTTAAACTTAGGTTAGGGCAACCTATTTAATATCGGCTAGAACTCCCGTCTGGACCCGGCTTTAGGTATGGACACATAGTTCGTTTTGAACAGAGAGATAGTTCCATCGCCCGCTGGTTCGCTCGCTAGCACAGCACACTATAGAGAAGCGAGGTGAATGATGGGATCGCTGGCATCGTCGGATATCTTCGGCCGCATCGCTCATAGTCGGATATCTTATAGTTGGCTGTGTTTAGTACCTATGAAAGAGGTGAAACGATGTTCGCTTGCTTCGCTTGCTGGTGGTGTGGCCTGCCCTTTAAGCTTCAGACTACCGACCTACGCATCTTTCAGTCTGTTGCTTTAGCTGTCAGTCTCGTTATCGTTATAGATAAATTTCGCCTACGTAATTTGTTTTATAAAATGAAGCTTTGAGAAGCTTTAGCCTGATTTTTATCATCAGGACAGGGATAACAGCGAAAATCCTAGCTATTTACTTACTCTCAATTATCTCCGAGATTCGAGTGTGGTGATAACTGTTGCTGGCGGGAATCATCATCCGCCTAACTTTATCTCATTCTTTGCAACCACCGGACAGGCAGTTGAGCATGACAGACAACTCTGACCATCCATCATATTATTCGTCTGTATTTTAAATTTTACTGTACTGTATTTTAATTGTTATAGGTGGAGGAGTACTGTAGCGAGTGGTATGGGCGTGCGGTGAGACCCGAAACGCTTCACCAAGATGACGGAAGGCGAGCGGCAGCAGAGCGCGGGCGGCACCAACGCCGCGCCGCAACACAGGAAAGGACACAGGTACGCTAGCTTGAATAGCTGCTAAACTAAATGAGGATTTTCTATAATTATTACCACAAGGTGGCAGCACTGAATTGTAGGGTCCGTTGAGCCGCTGTCATTGGATAATATACGACGCCGCCTCAGAGCTGCCACCAAGCGATTCAAGAAGCCTTCAACAGAGCTACTCTATCTACCCCGTAAGGAACAAAAAACGTGATAATATGTCTGTATATTTTCAACAGAACTGACTTTAACTTTAATAAAAATGTGTGCGGGTTAGCATGGTTAAAAAAACACGTAATTGGACTTTTGCTATGGGATTAATAAATAATTGTCGAAATGTCAAAAGTTTGAGTGGATGCACATAATGCAATCGGTAACAATTTGCTTCATAAAAAAACTGTTAAGAATTATTAAAGTTAACCGCATCATCCGGTACCTACGGAGCGACTGCGGTATTATTTTCTCACGGCATGACTCACTTTGTATCAAAAATGACTTCGAGGTAGGCAGAGCCACATTAAGACCCCTGTCCCAAGGCCACGTTTTGAAGAAATTAATGGAGGTTCTTCAGTATGGTCCTCGTATCATATTTTGTTATTTAGCCATAGGTACCAGTTTCGATTAACAGAATTACTATAAAAAGTATGTAATTTGTATTACATCGGGAATTTCATCAAATAAATGTTTCATTACAGAATTCTCTGTGGAAAATACATTCATTAATATAACTTGAGTCGAATAGACTGAAACAAGTTACTAGAAAATATTTATTTTCTTTTGTAGATACAAGTATGTTTTTCGTTATTTCATATTTAATACTAAATAAATGACATTTATTAATTATTAATACACAATACAAATAAAATTAAATAATAAACATAGCTTTTTTTCTAAATAAATTATTTGAAAAATTGATTATTCCACGAATTATTACCAAAAGATTATCCAATAAAATATATCACAAAACAAACTAAAATTAATATTTCCTGTGTAATCTAAATTTCATTTTATTATTATGATATCTATCATTTATTGTCGATTATAAAATGTCAGTTACATAGTTAAAGTTATTGGCACTGCCAAGGAAAATTAATTACCAATATAACGCCTTGACATGCTGTTAGAACTTTTCCTCTAATATAAATAGTAATGATTTTGTATTTCGATTTAGTATTTATTCTTATAGTTTATTATATTCACGCATTCACGGACACTCCCGCCTATAGACGTAATTCTATTGTTATTTATATTGGGGCTCAGTATCCGTGAATGAGTTAAATGGTACTCATACAAATTTAGGTCAGGTCATTTGCCTATGGATCAATTGACAGAAAGCTTCAAATAATATAAATGAATATTCATATATTTTAGTTTTCTTTGCCAAAAATATGACTTTTTTATTCACGAGTCACGTGATTGAAAACAGCAATCAGAAAACGTGATGAAATCGTTCAATGTTTTGACAGCTAATATGTTAATAATAATATAATTTCGTTGGCGCGATAGAGTAATTTTTTAGCGGGCAGAGAAAAATATCGTAACGTAATGTAATTCTGACACTTACAAATGGTTTTGTTTTTTGGAATAAGACATATTTCTATTTAAATTATAATATACATTTATTTCATACAAAGGTAAAAAAATTAACATTTGGTCTACAGATATTATTTTAAACACATAAAACGATTTTTGAAAAGATGTTAACTCCCAAATTCAAAATACGAAATCTATAGAAAAAAAACGAGCAAAAAAGTCACGTTTGCTGTATGGGAGCCCCCTTAAATATTTATTTCACTGTGCTTTTGAGTACTTGTTGTTATAACGGCAACAGAAATACATCATTTGTGAAAAAATCAACTGTCTAACTATCACGTTTCCTGGTGAAAGACGGACGTACGGACAGACAGACAGACAGCGGAGCCAAATGAATAGGGTCCCGTTTTTACCCTAAAAAGAGGAGCTCGGTAGCCTAGCGGTCGTGAGCATTATTAACGCTTACGCATGTTAAGCAACCCCGGGAGCAGGCCCCACTAGGATGGGTGACCGCAAGTAGCATAATAATATCCCGAGCTCCTCCGTGCTTCGGAAGTTGTTAAGCTATGTCCGATGCCTTTAGGCAGCTCGAAAGCAAAATCTGACAAGTGTTGGCCACTTACATCCACGAAAAACAAACAGCGAAATGAATGAAATACAGGTTAACGGTTTTTATCAACGTAATTGAAATAATGTAATATTATGAGGCATGTTTCAAAAAAATATTAGTCCGTCTTATAGATTATCGAAAATATTAAATACATATTGTTTTCTTTTTTAATCATACAAAAGATGATAAAGATAAAGCGCAGTGCAGGGTCTGAACTTTGAGTTCAGAAGTGGGGGCTCATGACGCAACAGGCCGGTAAAAGTGTACCGGCCAGTGACGTCACGCAGAACTTTAACGGGCTAGGTATATCTTTATAATTTTTTGTTTGATTCACCAAAGAAAAACTACGTATTTCATATTTTTCGATAATCTATAAGACGGACTAATTATTTTAAATGGTATTTTTTTTAGAAACAAGCCTCTTATACAAAGATAACTCTTTTTCGTAACCTCTACATTCTCTGCCAAACAAACATACGTCAAACATCTACAGAGCATTCTATTTCTGCACAGATATAGTGGAACATTTACGGAATGTGCCAATCTGTCATATTCTCAGACAAGATCCGCCCACTGCATGCATTTTTTATATACAAAAAAAATACATGTGCTCGTTCATACTAAGTAAAGCTTCCGTTCGTGACATTATTTATGTGAGTTGCGAATTGCGATACACAATCCCACAACAACCCCGATAATCTTATACTATAAACTACTCTAAAGCAACATGTAATTTATCTCAAGTATTTTTCAATAGAAACTTTTTCTTTAAATTTCTATTTTGTATAAAAGCTTTTCATACTGTAAACTTTTGTAACCGGACTGTTCCGTCACATTATCAGATCTGGTCAATGATTCTATATTACACTAGGTGTTGCCCGCGACTTCGTCCGCAGCAATTTCTGTTATTATGATTGATTAGTATAGATGAATAATTTTTCCCCGTTTTCAAAACATTTTTTAATGATGCTTCGCTCCTATTGGTCGCAGCGTGATGTTTTATAGCCTAAAGCCTTCCTCAATAAATGGACTATCCAACACAAAAATAATTTTCCAATTTGAACCAGTAGTTCCTGAGATTAGCGCGTTCGAACAAACAAACAAACTCTTCAGCTTTATAATATTAGTATAGATTTCCATCTGACTTACAGAAGTATGCAAAATTTTAGATCAACAATAACTGCTTCAAAATTCATACATTCATTGAAAGTTAAAGAAAAGATTATAGAAAATAAAAATGCAACCTGTGGTAATTTGTACAATACAATAATTCGTTTTGTGTCAGTGAGTGGTTCTACCCATCGATCTATCACTGGTACCACGAGCTAAAATAATAGCGGTGGTAAACCTACGATGGCGATACTAACGCAATTCGTTTTTCTTTTAGTGGGCAAATCAAATAAATTGATTATGCGTAATATAGTAGCAAATACACGTATAAAACAAAAAATACTATTGAGGTGCACAAATCAGTACATGACGTGATGCATTACCAATCCAAATTAATGTGATCTTATTCACGTGTGCTCATCATCCATGAAATGGCTGCTATGACCCACATAATCCTATTGATTGCATCTATTAGTCCGTCTGTATGTGTTCCATCTGTTTTCTACATTATCATACTTCAATTATCTTTGACATACATCAGTACGACGATTTATGAATCTTAATAACAGTTTATGTTGTAGCCCTGTTCATTGTTACAGGAAAAGCTGTTTGTTTTTATTTGGTCGTTACATTCAGGATGTTTGGACCTGACTAGCGATCGACATCTGCTGTTCGATAATATTTACATGTTTATGTTTTTTACGATGAGCTGCTGTCACCCAGCCAAAATCTTATATTATTATTACATCATCATTTTCGAATAATATAAATATTTAAAACTTAGTATCGGGAACTAATTGCATCATATATTTTGGGAGTATCTAAATTATAAAAGATAATTTTATTTCAAAATAGCTTTCGCTCGCGGCTCCGCCCGCGTTAATGTCGATTCCACGGGAATAGTTCTTTTTCCCGGGATAAAAGGTAGCCTATGTCCTACTCCGTACTCCAGAAAATTTGTATGCGAAATTTCATGATGATCGGTCCATTAGTAACAAACAAACAAACTCACTTTCGCATTTATAATATTAGTAAGGATAAGGATTGGGCTACTAAAATTTTTTTGTAATATCACAACATCTCGAAGAATATAAATACATTTATATTGTACAAACAAAGTTTTGTATTTGTGAGAATCAAAATAAAAATGGACAGGTTAGTTATTTTACTTCGGGCTACTAAAAATTGACAATTTGAATTGTGGAAATAGCGGTAGAGCACACGGAATTACTTACAAGGCCATGAAAATCTCATCTTAACGGCTCTATTGTCTTTGCCTTTAGCAAACTGTTCCAAACAAGAGTTCATAATTCTGTATTTATTAACATTAATTTCACAGAATTTATTACGTAATATACATCATTGTTTAATAGTAAATCTTGTAATAAAAGTCATGATTACGAGATCAGAAGTCTTTCGATCCGTAACACGCTCAGGATACAGAGAGATTAAATATCATCAATAGTTTTTTGCAGCGCTCGTCAAATATTGATATATAAACTATATATAGACAATTTTTTATATCTTGGGTTCTTAGGTTACATTGAATCAATGAATGAACCATGGACTCATAATGTGAGTATTCTTATAACTTTGTTAGAAGATAAAGCAAAAACATGACATTATTTATTATGTAGACCACTCCTTTACCATCATACATATAGGTAATCCACTTCATCCAGTTGTTGCTCGCCCGCAATCTGCGCACCAGGATAATAATATAGCATTATTATTAAAAAAAAAAAAAAAAAATATATAGCTATGTTATTAGTCTACATTTATTTAATGTTAAAGGCGTTAATATAGGTTGGTAATAGAAAAGAAATCAGTATAAAATTAACACTTTTTATTTACTACTGCAACACAATTACCTATTGCTCTTGTATGTATGAGCATACGCAAGAAAAAATCATTATCACAAGCGTTCAGTCATAGAATACGTTTTCCTGTAATGCAATCGGTTTTACTTTTGTTATGCTTAGATATCGACAAAAAGTAACATTATCTTTAATTTAAGTTAATGCATTTATGTTCGTTAACTGCTTCACACATATGTAATAATATGGACGGATTTTTACTAAACTTTCAGATCAAAAATCAGAAATCAGTATCTTTATTTGCATAAAATATGGTATAGGAGGAGGCATGCAGATATACTTAAATAATTAAAATGAATTGCACTATTACTTATACAGAATGTCAAAAAGATAAAATATAATTTAAATTTTATGTTATATTAAATGAAAAAAAAACTTCTTGATTAAATTCCTGGACTGAATAATATTTTTTCATCTTTTAGCCATTTTGTAAGTTTAAATAAATTGTTCGGTAATGATTTAATGTCAATTGGAATACTATTATTAATTTTTACACGTAAAATTACACTGTCTTAAGTAAAGAGTCAAATTTTACGATGTGTAAGGTTTATTTCGAACAGTCCAGCTCTTCAATAAGGAGACATTTTAATGTTTTTACTCTACAGAAGCTTATTTTTCAATTTACTCTCAATGAGCCCTTTCATTTAATACCCATATTGCAGAAGTGCATTAAAAATAACTATTCCTCTATCTTGGATGATCCGTCATATTTAGAATGATGTCGCACACCGTATCGTGCATTGTCATCCAAACTAAACGTGTATACAAAATTTCAGCTCAATCGGTTGAAGATATCTACTTCAAAATTGAGCTCAAAGATTGCACCGTAACAAACATACATACATACATACATTGCAAGCTAAATAAAAGCTTTTAAAATAGCACATGATTTCCTTAGTAATAGAATGTTGTATACGCTTACATAGCAAAAGCTAGTTTTTAATCAGTTTGTTTATTTATGTGTTTGTTACTCGTTTTCACTACTGTACCGATTTGATAAGTTTTGTCGAGGGTACTGAAAAAGAAATAAAGGATTTATTACCCAGAAAAAAATTCTGATTCCTGTATTATCAGTAAAGCCAGCGGAGCAGCCTGAGAAAGGTCTGTAAATTACGTACCCGTAGTCACGTGAACAATATAATCAATAATAGTTACACAACTAGAACAATGCAACCGTAACAGATCTGTAGAAATTTCTCTGCTCACAGATGGTTTTTACTTCGCATATTCCGATCATAACCGAAGCCATCTAATTTAAGAGATTATATAAAGGGTCCAGGATATCGGGCGGATGACGCCACAGCCCTAACCTGAGTCATGCATAAAACAACACCTTAGTTTTAGTATATTTTACAAATTTCTTCCGATAACGCTTGTCTCTGTGTCATAGTCAGATAACCGACTTTGCGACACCTTGCCCACAATAGTGTCAAATCATAAGCCTCACTGATATCACTCATCCTACGCACAGCTCTGATTGCTCATCATGATACAGCACGTGCCGCGACTGTTCAATATCGCAAATGCAAACGGATTTTACGTGTTTTTATGTCTATTATCGTCGAAGTACCAGTAAACAGTTATTTTCTTTATTACTGTGTATGTAAATCGTGATAATGACTGAACACCTAGAGCAACGTCGAACACTGTTACACAGGTAGGTATTTAAACTACTTCAATATATAAGATAGTAGGGTATTTATGAAATTACAAATATATTTTACGATTGTACGATTTTAATTGGTTCGTAAGATAACATAATCACCGACACAAGTAGCACGTTTTTCGAATGTTTATAAACAGTGTTCAATTGCGTCTTTCTCACGATCATACACTTTCTCCTTAACAACTAGTTCTGTATTATCGTTTTCATAGACAATTCCTACTGCATTGTTTCCTGACAAAAAAGGGCAAAATACTATAATTCTTAACTTGAAAAGTATGCGTCACTTTTTAAAGCTAACAATCGGCATGGGAGCTGCTCTAGAGGTACATCTCAATATTTTCAAATTGAGACTCTTATTCATGCCACTGAACCACAAATGCTAATCAATACAGGCGATTAACATTTTTCCACGTGTATACTATATCTTCCAAGATTATGGTTAATACGACTTCCCATGTCCTTACCAAACTAGTTTCGTAAACCAATATTGACATTTAAACATTCGGTACAATGGTACTAAAAAACCGCGTGGGACGAATTTCAAGACTGCGGTTTATTATGATTTCACTTGGCTTAGAAACGCTTTAGTTACGTAAATATTTGCGCAGGAGGCAAGAGTCAATGTACGCGATGACGGGACTCTACGCGGAGTCAGGCTGCGGGGAGGGCGCGGACGATCCACCGGGACCAAGCACGCCGCCGCACCCCTCACACCCCCCACGGGAACCCGGCAAATGTCACAGCCGGAACCCGTCCGCTGGCATATGCGACAGGTACACTACATTTATATCACTACTTATTTTCTAAACAAAACACATCAATCATGCATTGTATTTATTACTTTTGATTGTTTTGCAGGGATCGGGAAAGGGAAAAGGAAAAACCCCGACAAATGTTTCCAGAAATATTAGACATTCCTCATGACACACGAGACTGCGGTATCTTGTCGTGGAGGCCGCTTTTTATTCAGAGATTTTCTAGTATTAAAGTAAGTTTTCCTAGAATTGTTTAAATGCTGGCCTACATTCAGACCACACATTAAGTGCATTCTTTGTTTCAGGTATTTGTATTTTTCCTATCGTTTCTGGTAACGCTCCAACAAGCGTTGAGTTCAGGATACATTAACTCTGTGATCACGACCATAGAAAAGCGGTTTGAAATCCCGTCGAGTCTTTCGGGTTTAATTGCGAGCAGTTATGAAATCGGTAACGTCATCACCGTGATCTTCGTCTCGTACCTTGGAAGCAGAAGACACATTCCAGTTTGGATCGCAGTCGGTACGTCCAAACCTTGATTTTTCCTTTTGCTTAAGCTCTCAGCTCTTTGTAGTACAAAGTCGAGTATTTTCGCTTATTTATTTTATAGATCATTTGAATGAAAAATTATGTCTGTTTTTAGGTGCCGTTATAATGGGCATCGGTTCGTTAGTGTTTGTCGTTCCGCATTTCATAGCGGAAGTGAACAGTGAAACATTAGCCAATAACAAATCAGAGGAAAACATCTGTCGATTACCGGGAGCATTAGACCAGGACTTGGGCCTGGGTCGATTACCTGGTCTGCCGCCGAGCAATCTGAGGCCTGATAATTGCATTAAAGTAAGTTGATATTTATACGTTAATATCCTGATATTTTATAGTTTCTCTTGTTGGTGTCAGCGTGGAAAGCAAAGCATACAAAGAGTTTTTTTAGCGAAGCCTTCTCTATTTTACATACTGGTGAACAAATCACTAGGTTTCCTCATAACATTTCTTGCTCTATATTGTCCAATAAAATACGAATCCATATTTGAAATCGTATTTTTAGGGTTCCGTACCGAAAAAACGGAACCCTTATAGGATCACTAGGTTGTCCGTCTGTCTGTCTGTCTGTCCGTTTGTCTGTCTGTCTGTCAAGAGCTTTTTTCTCAGGAACACGTAAAGGTATCAAGCTGAAATTCATATCAAATACTCAGGTCTACTGTCCCTTGGAGCTGTGAAAAATCAAACTTCTAAGCCAACGCAATCAAAAGATACAGCTGGTTATGCCGCAAATTTTCGTATTTTTTCGACATTCGCAAGGGAATCAAAACCTACAGGGTACTTTCTGTGAACTCAGAATCTTGAAATTTTGTACGAAGCAACGTCTTATAGCAAAAATAAAGGAAAAATTGCGAAAGTCATTAATTTTGAGTTACATCATATAATAATTTCAAATTTATTATAAATAATGTACGGAACCCGTAGTGCCCGAGTCCGACTCGCACTTGGCCGGTTGTTTTATGTATTAATGTGGTCAGTCTGACTAGTTTGGCAAGATTATATATTGATCATTGCATTCGTTAATTTAGGAAGTTTCTTCTATAAATATTTATGTTTTTTCAACAGAGTACACCGAGTACTTTCATGCCGGTGATGGTGTTTGTGGTGGCGCAACTGTTGCTGGGATGCGGTGGATCCCCACTGCTGACTCTTGGCACGACCTATGTCGACGACCACGTGCGGCCAGAATCATCCAGCATGTATATCGGTAAGTGAAGTTTCTCTCTTCTCTTCATAATCGTATCCTCATGCCTGAGGGTCGTGACCATCGGGAGCAGCTCCCCTCACAATGGTTTTCCACCCTGAACGGTCTTTCGCCAGGTGTATGGCTCCTTGAGTGTTTGTGCGCGCCACCCTACGAACGAACGAAGTGAAGTTTATTCATGAGTTTTTTCAGAATACGAGATACACTTCGAGACTTTCTTCTAGGGTAATGGATTACCGTTAATTACTTGAATTGTTTATTAAACCCTAGTTAGTTTTAATCAGAGGTTTTAATCTTACCATTTTATTATGGTATGGTTGAATTTGTCGGATTACGAAGAACTCCTTTTGGAGAAGGTTTCGGTCTACAAGGGGTCTGGGACATTACTCCACAATCTAACCTATATCATCCGGCAGTTCTGGCACCGCCTTGCAAAATGTTTTCCGAATCACTACAGCTCAACACTAGTTTTCTTGCATCTATGTTTTGACAGGCCTGTTTCCTGTCTCACTCCTCGTGTAGGTATCGAAAATATAATACGCGCGGCGACATCTTCGAAGGTGAAAATCGACCAAATCCGGTAGGAACGACTGACGTGCATTTGGTCATATGTGGCATGTGTTCAGAGCTATAAGTATAAAATTGGCTTGCTGTAGGTATCTAAACTAAAAGGGGAAGCGTTCTGACGCGAGCTAAATTACACCGTATCGCTAATTACATTGAGTTGACACTTCTTTGAATACCTTTGCAGAGTGCGACTTCTGTACGTCAGTACTAGTACTTATTCTGTGGATTTGATAACATTTAATAATAGCGTGGTACATCGCCGCAGTTTGTACCTCGTCTCACTAGCTCTATACATATAATATAACGTATTAAAGCACTTTTGTTATTCACAGCGCGTCCTCAGCCGACCTTTTCAGAATGAACTTATATTGCATGTCTTTATTGTCAAGCTGTGACTGGTGCGTCGCTCGTAACCGCACGACGCCGCTCTCGCGACGTCAACGAACTTTATCAAACCAGACATACCTTTTATTGCTTATTTTTATCCGTGATTTAATTCGGGTCAGGTATTGCATTAACTCGAGTTTATTTTCGTGGGTAACGCATTATAGGTGATTTAAATTAGATTGATCTGCGTTTCATTGCATGATTCATTACTTTTATGTAGTCCGCACACCGCGGTCCGGTGGGCTGAGGTTGGGGCATCGACACCGGTTTTTACAATACGGATTCTACGAGATGATAAACCGGTGTTTTATTTGATAACCGATTAATTTTAAATCATGCTAGTATTACATATATTTGCTATATATGTAATACTAGCAGCCCGCCCGGCTTCGCTCGAGTAAATTTAGTGACAATAAAAAAAATCACACATTGGGTTACGTTATCGAAGTTTTCATACGGATCCCTAACTTTTTGAAAATACTCTATAGCATATGTTCATCAGGGTAATTTAGGAGTCTTATGATGAAATAATTATTCAAATCGGTCCAGTACTTTCGGAGCTTATTCAATTCAAACAAACAAACAAACAATTAAATATCTCCTCATTATAATATTAGTGTAGAAGTGTAGATAGTGTACTTAGATAAGAATTTTATCCCCATACGGTTATGGTCTTAACATCTTTAAATAATCAACACCCGATGCAAAAAGATAGGTGTTATAAGTTTGATGTGTCTGTCTGTGGTTCTGTAGCTCACATACAGATATGTATTTTTTCATAGAATTAGTCTTATTAATATCGAATATCTTCAAAATCCGACGTGCTTGAATTACTTAAATATTGTATTTATGATAATAGGTTTAATTTCATGAAAAATTGTTTGTTGTGTCAAAAACTATATAAATTAGTTTATTCGATTCATATGATATTTAATCAGTAAGTAGTAAATCCTTACTAATATTATAAATGCGAAAGTGAGTTTATTTGTTTGTAACGCTTTCACGCTGTAACTACTAAACCGATCATCATGAAATTTTGCATACAAGCTCTCTGGAGTACGGAGAAGGACATAGGCTGCCTTTTATCCCGGGAAAAAGCACTATTCACGAGGGATCGACATTGACGCGGGCGGAGCCGCGGACGAAAGCTAGTATTTTATAAATCCAGCTTTTTTTACAACCTTCGTGGAATTATTTATCTCTTCCTCATAATAACTCGTTGCTTATGTACTGTCTACGCAAGAATCTCATAGCTGCCCCAAAGCTTTAGGTAGATATTTTTTATAGTATTTCAAATACATAAATTATTCATACAATTCATAAAACTTTACGTAGGTAGCAGCCGTTACAAAAATCCCAAATCAATGTATTGTAATGTAATCGTATTATAAAAATTTTACTTAAACTTTTATATACGTATTTATAAATACCTATTTCTTTGATATATAAGTACTCTTACTAAATTAAGGAATTATGGTGAAAATATGCCAAGCGGGCAGGGTTTGAATCAGTGACCAAGTCTATGTACCCGAACACTGCCTGCGTGGAATTTTTTTTTCACCTCATCATCATTTCGTGTAGGTGACACGGTCAATCGACCATGGACACCCTGGTGTCACAGTTCTTCGGAACCGCCTCTCGGCCTCTGAAGTAATTCCTTTAACGACTACCAGATGGCAGCCGGGACCAACGGGAATTATCTTTATTATCAGACAATCAGGTGATTCAAGCCTGCAATGTCACCAAACTGGAAACAACTAAACAAAGTATGCTACTCGTGGGAATCGAACCCACGACCCCCGGGTCTACAAGCAAACGCCTTAACTACTGGACCACGGAGGTAGTGCTAGTGTGTGTAGTGAGACCTTATTATAGCCCTTAATTTAACGTATAAAAATACCTTATTTCTTTAAGCGAAAGCGACAGGTCCTATCACAGACAATATAACCTATCGTAAATTTAAGTGTCGAGCCAACTCGGTCATAACGTGACCGTCTGATTCACGTACTAGTGCTATAAAACTGCAGGATCAATTTGTTAAACGAATCCATCAAATAGGTGGTTGAACCCGCACGTGGACACGGTATATGCATGCATGTCTAATACTGTCTGCTGCACCAGCGTTCCGAACATTTTTGTGGCTTTATGCACTTTGCCATCCTCACCTCTTGCATTCTAAACGTTGTTATTTAGCTGCTACATTCTCTTTGTTATTCAAAAATTGATATTTAAATGAGATTCTATCCAACCAACTTCAAAAAAGAAGGTTATCAATTCGACTCGTACCTATGTGATATTTTCAGAATTGCGTACTTTTTGTATAGGTACAACATGGAAGGGACATACCCGTAATAAATCGAACCATGGGCTGTACTAGATCACTAAATTATAATAACATTAAAATAACAGTCATAGAACAAAAATAAAATTCGACATTCCCATACAAATTGCCCGGGCGTCTGCACACTTATGGAAATGCCGAATTTCTTTTTTTTTTATTCGGCTGTTATTTTAATTTTGTTACACTATAATTATGTAGGCCAAGTCCTCTGGCTGCTCTGGCCAAGTATGGCTCTAGTAGTACAGAGAGAGTCGTGCTCCTGTAGTGGAGACTAAAAAAGACCTTACGATGATGATAATTATCTAGTACATACAGACCATGGTTAGATTTATTACGGGTATGTCCCTTCCACGTTGTATGTTAGTCTGCACCAGCTTCTAAATACGTTTCCCAAATTTTAATAAGTGTATGATTATTTGTATGTTTGTCGGCGTATATCTCAAAAAATATAAGTTGGATTGCAAACATTTTTTCACTTGATGTTGGTAAAGTCCAACTTAGGGAACAGTGCAAGTTTCATCAAAATCGGTTAGTTGTTTTTTTAATAGAGAGATAGGTGTATCACTTACTAGGAAAAAAATAATTCTGTTTATTGTTTTTACATTTGATGTTATTTATATATGTAAAGTTCTAAGAGTACCGCCAACCAAGCTCATTAAATACATTAATTAATAGGGCTATGCAGCGGCAATAAAGCCGCATTTAGCCGAGCGTGGGCGGCGGGCTTAGTGCATTTTATGACAGCTAGAGCCAGGCCAGGTGATGCGAGCTTTAGGGGCTGAATGAAATACGCCCTTGACCCGCTGCGCCTACCGCCTAACCGAAGCCGATCATGTTGCCAACGTGACGCTCTTAATGATTTATATATTACGAGACTAGAGGCTCGTCCCGGCTTTCCCGCACGGGTAAGCCGTGCAGAGTCTTTCTTTAGTGTCATAGGCTATCCATACTAATATTATAAATGCGAAAGTGAGTTTCTTTGTTTGTAACGCTTTCACGCCGTAACTACTGAACCGATCATCTTAAAATTTTGCATACACGATCTTTTGAGTACGAAGAAGGAAATAGGGTACATTTCATCACGGAAAGAGGAACTGTTCCCGAGGGATCATCGACATTGACGCAAGCGGAGCTGCGGGCGTAAGCTAGTTTAAATATGTAAAGTTCTAAGAGTACCGCCAACCAAGCTCATTAATCACATTATTTAAATAGGGCTATGCAGCGGCAATAAAGCCGCATTAACCCGTGGGCGGCGGGCTTAGTGCATTTTATGAGAGCTAGAGCCAGGCCAGGTGATGCCAGCTTTAGGGGCTGAATGAAACGCGCCCTTGACCCGCTGCGCCTACCGCCTAACCGCAGCCGATCATGCTATACTTTAAACTAGATTACTTGTTTGTTTTGTTGCCAACGTGACGTTATTAATGGTTTATATATCACTAGCGGCTCGCCCCGGCTTACCCGCATGGGTAGATATAGGTATTTATTCTACAGCCTCTGTTCATCAGGGATAATGTAGAATGGGTGAAAGAATTTTTCTAATCGGTCCAGTAGTTTCGGAGTCTTTCAATGCAAACAAATCAATCTTTGCTCTTTATATTTTTTAGTATTAAAATATTTTAATACTAGCTGTTATCCGCGGCTTTGCTCACGTTAATGTCCATCACGCGAGAACAGTACTTTTTCCGGGATGATAGGTAGCCTATGTAGCCTATCCAGGTAATAACCTGTGTGCAAAATTTCGTCAAAATCCGTTCAGCCCTTTTGCCGTGAAAGAGTAACAAACATCCATACGCACAAACTTTCGTGTATATAATATTAGTAATTAGTAATAATAATGATGATTATATTAATGTAGATGTATCAACATAATGAGAGACAAGTGACAAGTGACAATTAAAACTGTTTTAAACACAGATATTCAATTCAAACAAACAAACAATCAAATCTATCCTCTGTAATGTATATAGAAGTGTAGATATGTACGTTTCGCTTCCTTTTTAAAGACCGTACTCATATTGTATTTTTTTAAATCTAACTGGTATAGGCTGCATGTGCTCGAAAGGCCGAGAACATTCGTTGGCCTCACGCCTAATTATATCCGTTTGTCATCCATATCGATTTTCTAACGTAGTGCGGTACTTCGCCGCTGTTCTTTGGTACAGGAAACAGGTGCCAGGTGTGCCTTGCCTTCGCCTACCTAATTTCTTTGCGATAATGATTTTAATCCTTAATAGAAACCGGCATAATGCATAGATTTTAATAAAATACTTTTTACGTAAGTTACTCATCGTTTCGAGTAGGTGACACGGTCAATCGACCATGCACACTCTGGTGTCAGAGTTCATCGGAACCGCTTCTAGGCTTCTGACGTGGTTCCTTTAACGACTACCAGATGGCAGCCGGGACCAACGGCTTAACATGCCTTCCAAAGCACGGAGACATCTTTATTATCAGAGAATCAGGTGATTCAAGCCTGCAATGTCCTAACCAAACTGGAAACAACAAAGTATGCTTCCCGTGGGAATCGAAACCACGACTTCTGGGTCTACAGGCAAACGCCTTAACCACTGGACCACGGAAGCAGTTAAAAAAAGTAGTTAGTTACTAAAAAAACATAATAAAATAAATATTTAAATGAGTTCCCATACACGTGTTTTTTTTTTGCTTGTTTTTGCTCAATATTGATAACGACAACAGGTAGACGCTTGATATATTCACAGAACATTTGGAAAATACATTTACTTTAAAAATAAATAATTAAATTAAATAAAACAAATATTGAAGATGGGATCCCATACAACAGACAAGTGTTATGGCCGTTTTTTATAAATATACAGAAACCTTTGTGTGCGAGCCGACTCGCACTTGGCCGGTTTTTTTTACTGTTGTGCATTTTGGGTGAAATCTTACAAATATAAACAAGAACAATTAAATATATGCATGTTCTCTAGTTTTAGACCTGTTTTCTTCATACCGACTCTAACGTAGCGCAGTTACTTGGTACCTACAGAAAACTCTCCTACCCTGTGCCCGAAGGATCCCTATAGCGCCTACCTCATTTCTTTGACATAATGTACTCCTAATTGTTGACCTATTTTCTTCATACCGCTTCTCTATCGTAGCGCGGTACTTAGATGCTGTCGCTTGGTTCCAGAAACAGGTGTACTGTGCGCGTGCCCGCAGGACCTCGGTATCGCCTATCTCAAGTCTTTGACGTTATGATTTCGGCCTTCTTTTCAAATAGAAATCTGTTCTTCATTGAAGATCTATTTTCTCCATTCCGGTTCTCAAACATAGCGCAGTGTTACACTGCTGTCGCTTGATACCGGAAACAGGTGGCAGGTGTATCGTGCACGCAGGATCTCGATTTCGCCTACCTCAACTCTTCAGCTTTCTTTTCATAAGGCTATCTGTTTTTAATTGAAGATATATTTTCTTAATACCGCTTTTCAAACGTAGCGCAGTGATACGCTGCTGTCGCCTGGTAGCGGAAACAGGTGGCAAGTGTACCGTGCCTGCAGGACCTCGGTATCGCCAATCGCAACTCTTTGACATTGTGATTACAGCTTTCTTTTCAAATAGTACTCTGGTCCTAAATGGAGACATATTTTCTTCATTCCGCTTTTAAAACGTAGCGCAGTAATACGCTGCTGTCGCTTGGTAGCGGAAACAGGTGGCGATTGTACCGTGTCCGCAGGACCTCGGTATCGCCAATCGCAACTCGCAACTCTTTGACATTGTGATTACAGTTTTCTTTTCAAATAAGCATTTTGTTCTTATATGGAGACATATTTTCTTTATTCCGCTTTTAAAACATAGCGCAGTGATACGCTGCTGTCGCTTGGTAGCGGAAACAGGTGGCGATTGTAACGTGTCCGCAGGACCTCGGTATCGCCAATCGCAACTCGCAACTCTTTGACATTGTGATTACAGCTTTCTTTTCAAATAAGCAATTTGTTCTTATATGGAGACATATTTTCTTTATTCCGCTTTTAAAACGTAGCGCAGTGATACGCTGCTGTCGCTTGGTACCGGAAACAGGTGGTAGGTATACCGTGCACGCAGGATCTCGATTTCGCCTACCTCATCTCTTTGACATAATAAATACAGCTTTCTTTTCAATAAACAAACTGTTTTAATTGAAGACATATTTTCTTCATACAGCTTTTCAAACGTAGCGCAGTGATACGCTGCAGTCGTCTGGTAGCGAAAACAGGTGGCAGGTCTACCGTGCCTGCAGGACCTGGGTAACGCCTACCTTAACTGACAGCTCCGTGGCGCAGTGGTTACCACGCCAGCCTGCAACACGGAGTGCCCGGGTTCGATCCCCGGCCAGGTCAAGGTGGAAAATGATCTTTTTCAGATTGACCTGGGTCTTGGATGTGTATCTATATATGTATTTGTTATAAAATATAGTATCGTTGAGTTAGTATCCCATAACACAAGTTTCGAACTTACCTTGGGGCTAGCTCAATCTGTGTGATTTGTCCGTTTATATTTATTTATTTATTATTATTATTATTATTTATTTATTATTTATTAACTCTTTGACATTATGATTACAGCTTGCTTTTCAAATAGCAATCTATACTTAATTAAAGACCTATTTTCTTCGTACCGCTTCTCAAAAGTAGCGCAGTGGTACGCTGCTGTCGCTTGGTAGCGGAAACAGGTGTAAGGTGTACCGTGCCCGTAGGATCTCGATATTGCCTACATCATTGCGTTGACATTATGATTACGACTTTACTAGCAACTGTAATGTACTTAATTGCTAGACCTTTTCGCTTTTCTTCTTTGTACATATTACTTTTATGTTTATGTCGGTTTAATTTTATACTTTTTTTAGCCCGCGTCTCCGCTCGCGTTGTCACGGGCGTTGTTGTTGATGTCTCATTTCATTATGATTGGTTCAGTAACTAGTATAGACGTGAAAACAACGACAAATATACACAATGTCACCGGATTTTTAGTACTTAAAGCTAATTTCATTATATTTAAATGTATAATAAGAGGTATTATTCTTACAATGGTATTTCGCACATAAGATATATCTTTTCTTAATATAAAATAGCTATCATTAAATGCTCATTCATAATGTCGTCATCACTAAGATAGAGCACTGTCAATTGTCATTATAATCTGTGAAATAAGTTTTTAATCGCTCGGTTGCTTTCTGTCGATAATCGCACAGCGGTGTGCCGCAATCTAGTTTCTAAATCTTGATTGAGTAGTTCAATATGTACTGTAACTCATTTCTGTTTGGAACTTCGTGTTTTTTAAATCTATGTGAACTTCCAACATCCAAAACATTCTGTATTGTTTAAAAATATACGAACCCTATTCCGCATAAGTGAGATGTAATATCGATTGGCTTCTTTTATAATGCTATTAGTTATTATTGGTATCGCCACCGAAGCGAGGAGTTTTTAATAAGGCCTTCTTGTGCGGAAAGCCCTTACAGGTGCGGTCTAGAGTCAAGGGCCACTCGTGCCGCCTCTAAGCCCACTCGGCGCACCTTCCTTTACATGTTTCTGTCCTATTTTTAATGCCAAGGACAACGATTCCATTGACGGAACCTGTTATAAATGGATCCCTGCTATTCGCTATACAGACTACCATTGAAAGCATTGTTCTCAACAAAGCTTTTGCGAAATTGCGACTCCATTTCGTCACCGTCGTCTTAATTAAATTGTAGCAGCTCCATTTCGGTAATAACTTAAAATTGATTGGCCACTAACGCTTTTTTTCGTCCAATGCCGTCTGTTATATAATTGCATTCGTAACGATTAAATTGAAAACTTAATAAAGAGCGTGTATGTCAATCATAATGGCTAAGCTAATATTTGTAGTCAACCTTCAGTTTCGGTTCGAGTTCAAGAACAATAACTAATTAACGAAACTTAATGTTGCGCAGAGAAATGTTTATCACGCAAGGGCAGCCGAGCCAGGCGGGCGGTGGGAGTCGTTACTCATTGATATTGCCGCGAAATCCGCGCCATTTGCGGCCACACAAAACAACAGTGACCTAGTTTCCGTCCGCAGTCTGCCAGCGAGTTACTGTTACTGCATGCAGCCCGCTACTGCTTCAGATGTCAAACTTTGTGCAACTATGCACGCTAAACGAATTTATAGCCACTCTCCTAATGCGCCTCGTTGATACTGGTTTATGTGGGCAACGAGAACGTTTTTAATCAATAGTCTGGTACCTTTGTGATATGACCTTTACCTTCTCACAAATAAATTAATAGATACGAAATTACTTTTGAAAAATGAAGCATTTAGCTTTAATTACATTTGAATTCAATCCAGTATTGTAAAGAAGACAAGTTAAATATTTGTGACCACGGCCTGACGCAATTATACAGTCATTAAAAACGAAAAAGTAATTACTGCCCAGAACGACAGCTAATTGCCAAATTAACCATTTAAGGTATTTTTAACTTTGCTTTATAAGTTTACTGCTTCCAATTTGGTGATGAATTAATGAATATGCTTTATTGCACCAACACTTGGTAAACAATACAGGAAATTATCTGTTTATAGAAGGTACAAAGGCGGCTTATCGCATAACGCAATCTCTTCCAGTCAACCTTTGTAGTGGTGCGTAGAAGATATTGAAATAGAGGCAGGGTTGGCGCAACATTAATAAAAAAAATCTTACCTATGTTGTTCTGCTGCTAGGCATAGGTCTCCTCTATTACTTTTCATGTTCATCTATTTTGCGCTATATCTGACCTTTGAAAAATTCTTTAATCTTTATATTAACAAATAACCATTAATGTATTATTTACTTAAATAGATTTATAAAGTTTATCTTTACTTGAGCAGATTTAAGTTATATATAAGTTATTGCTTAACTTTTCTCATATTATATTTTGTGTCTGGTTTATTACAATACTATTCAAAATATATATATTAAGCATGGACACGTAAGGAAAAATAAAAATACGTGTTGTTTATTTATTTTTATTAGAATTCTCAGGACTTTTTTCTTTGGATGATCCCGAAATTGGATGTAATGAAAATAATTGATTGAAAATAAAAAAAATATATAAATTTCTAAAGGACTAATTCGCAACACGAATTTGTGTTTAATTAATAAAAATATTTGTTGTTTTAGGATGTATGTACAGTATGGCGGCGTTCGGTCCTGTGCTTGGCTTTCTCCTCGGTGCCTATCTCCTGACCTTCCACATGGACTCGATCTCTGGCGCTGACATAGTTATAGGTAAGAAATCACTGGACTGCCTCTCCGTTCAAAACAGACTGAGACGCCACCATAATGACAATTAAGCGTTATTTGACCTTAGCCATTTAAACTATGATAGAGCAGACCAACTCAGAAATAAAATAAAGTAAAATACGTTTATTTCAGATTTACATCCATATACTATGTTAGTAATGATTTGAGTATTTTTAAATTAATTTATTTTAATAAATTGAGTAAGTAACCACCCGCCCACTGGGGCCTTGGCACCGCCACATGGGTAAGCACCCAGTGCAACCATATGCGACAGTCTGACTACTCCCTCACGGCACTCCCTGTTGGAGCTTCCTCGCACTCTGCGCACCAGCGAAGCGACCCGCCCTCGCAACACCGCAAAGAAGTCGCTTGTGTGGGCTCGAAGCCAACTACTGAACTCAGCAACTCACGAGAGCTACGTCGCAGTACGTTGGACACGAATAGAGATATCTCTTATCGTGTCTAAGGTATTGTATCGTATCTCATGTCAGTGAAAATTCAGTAAAGTGAGATTAGGCTTAAAAGCCTACCTATGTTGGTAAGCTTTTAAGCCTAATCTTAAGTAGGTACCTAAAGTACCTAGTAGGTACTAAAGTACCTAAGTAGGTACTTTAGTACCTACTTAACATCAGTAAGTAGGTACTAAAGTACCTACTTACTGATGTTATTTTTCGGATAAGCATATTAATACCTATTTTAACAGGCAGGTGTGGCCGTTAGTCATTGGCAGGTTAAATTACGAGTTTTAATTACACCAAAGCATTCATGGTAATATCATAAAACCAATATTAGCCCGTGATATCAACAATGAAACTCTTTCCGCTCGCTGTACATTGAATTATTTTCAGGCCCAGCAGATCACCGATGGGTGGGCATGTGGTGGGGTGGGTTCCTGCTATGTGGGCTTCTCCTCATCCTTGTGGCCATTCCTTTCTTCTCGTTCCCGAAGGTGCTCGTCCGGGAGAAGGAGAAGATACGATTAGTCGAGAAAGCAGCAGCCGCGAGCGGTAGCGGCTCTGCCAAGCCACCAAAACCGCAGTCCGATATTAAAGATACCGGATATGGAAAAGATATCAAAGGTAAGTCCACCTTGACCTCTTTGGATTAATTCATGCAATAACTGACTGAGTACGATGTTACCGAGAATCTCATTGTTATGTTCTGTATAGTTTGTGTACATCCTATTCTGGTGGTACTAACATGATCTCACAAGATATCCTTAGGTAATATCTATTACTTCTTTACCTGGCGTGGTTTTCGTGCGATGACACGTCTTAGACCATTGACACGATGTAGTTTTGATAATTATGTATTCATTATTAGTTCGATGTGAACTTGGACTTAGTGAATAATTATTTAAATATCTAATAAAATTCTGAACTGATTTTAATGAGCAATGAATATGATAGTTTTACGAATATGTATTACCTATGCTGCATATGTTTCCGATTTCATCTTTATTGCAGAATGGTTCAAGAATTATTATCTAACCTGCATGAATGTTTTTTTACCTAAACTGATTTGAAGACCTTGCTCGGTTCGCTCGATTAGTTCAATTAATACATTGTTAATTAAAAATAATGTTGTATATTATCATTATTAAATCCCGGCTCTGTTGCGAAGACCATCATCAGGACGTGGTGGGAGTTTCGCTTCCCTCAAAGCACTGAGTGCCAGTAGTCGGCAAATCCGACGAGTAAAACGTGATTAAACCAAGATTAAATAATGAGTTTATCTCGCGTAAGTTTTTTTATGACGAAGCTTGTTGTTGATGAACTGTTGTAGCTCTTTGACGAAGCATGTTGTGGATAGTTTTGTATAGTAGTTTAAGTTTTAGGAACATATTAGGATCATTGGAATCTTATCTATCCTGAATTAATTGAACAAGTTTTGAAGCTAATTGTAGCAAATATAGCATTGTCTTAAAAATGGATTACATTATGCATGGTGTACAGATATACCGGTGTCGATGTGGCGGCTCCTGAAGAACCCCGTGTACGTGGTGACCTGCCTCGGCGCGTGCATGGAGCTGATGATCGTGTCGGGCTTCGTGGTGTTCCTGCCAAAGTACCTGGAGACGCAGTTCAGCCTGGGCAAGAGTCAAGCTAGCGTTTTTACCGGTAAGTTTTATTAGTAAGTCAGAACATGGTCTGCCTATATGCCAAGATTCGTCCGGATCTGTTCAGCTGTTGGTTCTTGATTAAGTAACAAACAGCCTAACATGCTTTCGCATTTATAATCCATACTAATATTATAAATGCAAAAGTAACTCTGTCTGACTGTCTGTCACATTTTCGCGCTTCAACTATTAAACCAATTTAGATGAAATGAAGGTAGTTTGAAGCCTGGGGAAGGACATATGGTACCTTTAATTTCGGGAAATTCTACTGTACCCGAGGAATCGAAATTAAAGGCAATTGCTGGTATTAGTATAATTTCGTGTTCATTCCTTGAAGGTTTTATTAAGAATTTCTTCTTTATGTATGTAGATGACTACTCATCCTTGATGAGACTGAGACGGTGATCATTGGTTTTTTGTTTTAATCCTGCTTAGTTATTTTTCCAATCGTTAAAATGTTTTTCTTTGTTTATATATATATAAGTAAGGATGGTTAACTAAGGTATATTGCAAGCTATAATTATAATTTATGTTCTATACACTGTCATAATACAAAATTGATAGGAATACAATATCAGTAAATGTTCGTACGTGGGAGTTAACCGTGTTATCTACCCACTACTACTTGAAATCATGAAACATTTTCGTGGAAATCGCGGCGTAATTGTTTCTTTCATTAGATTTTTTCAATAATTTTATTTTTTATCCAGACATATCCATATCTATCTATCCAGATTTAATATGGCCAAATTTATTCCGTGAAGTGTTTTCCAAGACAAATCTAATAATCCCAAATACGATAGATTTTCTTTATTTTAAGTATCTTGTTTATTTCCTGAGTTCGAGGCGACCTTCCGGCTCTATCATCCATCAAAGTCAAAGTCAAGTCAAAGTCAAAGATTTTTATTCAAAATTGGATACATGTATCTCTTTTTGATCGTCATATTTTTATTTCTTATATATTTTTAATTTATGCAAAATTGAAATACTACTAGCGTTTCGGAACGACCACTGGTGATCAGACTAACTCAAATACTCCATAATATCGTATCGTCATCCGACTTACATAAGTATGCAAAATTTCAGCTCAATGGGATAGCGGGAAGTGGGTCAAATTTATCTTACAAAACCACCAGCAAATTTAAATAAAGGCATTAAATTTGATATAAAACCTTAAAACGAAGTCGGGTTTGAAATAAACTTTAACTTACAGATGAACCGGATAAACAAATTTTTATAATCTTTGATTTGTTGGTTTTGTTATCACTCCGAATAACTATTAAAAAATAATAGCGAAACGAAGTTCCCCAGGACAGCTAGTATGAAATATTTTTTCTTTTTTAGGTTCGATAGCAATTCCCGGCGCGTGCATCGGAATATTTATGGGCGGCTGCCTGCTGAAGCGCCTGGAGCTCCGGCCAAAGGGCGCCGTGCAGTTCGTGCTTATCTCGAACACCATCTGCCTGTCGTGCTACGCGCTGCTATTCTTCCTCGGCTGCGACAACATCAAAATGGCCGGCACTACGATACCGTACACTAATAACAGGTAATTACATATATTATAAAGTTCATTAACTATTTTTAACCGACTTCAAAAAAAAGGAGGAGGTTATTAATTCGGCTGTATTATGTTTGTTGCCTCAAAACTGCGTCAATTAAAAACCGATTTTAAAAATTATTTTTGTTTTGTTTGAAAGGGTATGCTTTAATCATACTTATTTATCATTTGCTTTCAAGTTCGTCCCATTTAAATTTCATCACAATCGGTTCAGTAATTTGATTGAAGTGGGTCTTTTTATATGAAAGATTATATATTATACTTTTTATCATGTATGTGTCCGTTTATATCTTTAGCTGTGATGCTTCGGACCCATGGGTCCGAAGCATCACAGCTAAAGATATATATATAACCTGCAGGTTTCGCTATTTACTTCAGACAAAGTGGCAAAATAACTATTTAATTACCAATAATATCAATAGGCTACTATACCCTTATTAAATTAGGAAATAAAATATGGTGAAAAAATTTCAAGCGGGTGGGATTTGAACCTGCGACCTAAGTCTAGGTATGACTTACTTCCTTATTTAATATACTTATTATTATACTTATTTCCTTATTTAATAAGAGTATATCAAAATAGCATTGTGAATGCAAAATATAAACACTTAAAAATATCAATAGGCTAGTTGCCTGAAAAATATAATAAGTCCGTCAGTTAGATAATCAAATCATAAATATATTGGAAACGTATGTTATCTTTTGTCAATTAAAAGATATAGAGGTCATTGTTTGCTAAAATTGTTAACAAACTTTGACGTCACGAGCCCTCAGTCATGAACTTTGAGGCGCTTTATCTTTATCATTTATTGTGTAATTGACAAAATAAAAAATGCGTGTATTATTTAACTGACGGACAAATTTTAATGTTATTATTTTGGCCCAGGGAGTTAGCCTATTCTGACATTGCATCTTAAAAATTCTGTATAATAATGATTTGGCCGTTTTTGCGGCCGGCTGACTGTCTCTCATCCTTGAGATGATGTCGCAAGACATTCAGCGATTTTGTCCTTTAGTCGTCTCGTACGACATCCATAGGAAGAGAACTAGTGGTTATTTTCTAGACCGGTAACCACACGGCTTTGCTTGGCTGAGTATTACTAGTTTGATGTGCGGTTTCATATATCCGGATATAATAAAATAAATATATACAGACAAATCACACCGTTTGAGCTAGCCCCAAAGTAAGTTCGAGACTTGTGCTAAGGTATACATACTAACTCAACGATACTATATTTTATAACAAATATATATATTATATAGATAACGTGTGAGAAGTGCGTGCAAAAAACGCAAGCAAAAGCCTTCAGACCGGTTTTGACAACGCTAAGGTCGCTTTTTATCGTTTAACTTCTGTTTGATCAATAAAGGTTATATATAACTTATTTTTTACCTCCTTACGGCTATATCGTTATGTTATACACAATATCCTACAAGTTGCGCTTTATTTATCGTTACAATTTTTGGTCTATGTGCAAAATAAATGTGAAATCTCAGAAGCATGATCACAATTTGTATGATTTTATTACATAATGGGTAAAACATTGCTTTCCCATGTATTTCAAACGCAGTCGCGGTTGCTATCGTGTCCGCATGCGAATTAGTTCCGCTGTTTGATAACCCGCTGCTTGTATCAAACATTCAACAATTCATTTATTTATGCCAGCTCGATTCTGTCTGATTACATCAACATTTTGGTGCCGGATATCCTAATACTATAATGACGCCCGCCGTAGCTCAGTGATAAACACGCAGCCTGCGAAGCGATGGGCAGCGGGTTTGATTCCCGGGCGGTCAAATATTTTACTTCATTTTCAAAGGTATCTGTCTGCGGTCCTGGATCTCCAGAACCGTATACAAATGAAAACAATTAAAATGAGTAATCCGCCCTAACGTTGTTTACAACTGTCAAAAATGTCTCAAATTTTTCTGTTATTTATGGTCACATCACTACAAATCCAAGATCTGACATAACCTTGTAAAAGCTTAGCATAGATTTGAAAAAATGTTGTATTCTTGTTTATTTTTTAAAATATTAACTCATAATTACAATATTGATATTATGTACACATAATAATTTTGTTTTATACTTATTGTTTGTTGGTAGGGTTATTAATAGATAACATAAATATTACTCAGGTATTTTTGACGCCGTTAAAAAGTAACATGGTCAATTCCATTACGACATGCCAGGATCGCATTATTACAGCGGCCGTACTATAGTATTATGTATTAGTATTATATATTAGCTAATGTATTAAGCTAAGCTAATGTTATTAGTTAAATATGTTATTTCTGTTGTATATTTTTTATACAACTGTAATTTATTAGAGGGAAATAAATATTATTATAATTTTGCAGCAACCTGGAACCATTCAAGGTGAATCTGACAGCGGCGTGCAATTTCAACTGCCTGTGCACGGAGACCGACATGGAGCCGGTGTGCGGTAACAACGGCCTCACGTACTTCTCGCCGTGCCACGCTGGCTGTGCCGCCTTCTCCTCCGAGCGCGCCAACTTCACTAACTGCGCTTGTGAGTCATCATCATCACGTCTTTTTACGTCTCTACTGCATGCATGACCCTCTCTGTACTACCGGAACGATACTAGGCTTGAGCTATTGAATTAGAAAAACTATGGAAGCAGCATTGCGCTCAATAACTGACACCACGCAAATTAGATCAAAGCGGGCGGGCTTAAAAAGTATATCTTTTCGCAAAGTAGTCTGCTACGCACTCCGTGATAGAAGGACGCGTCGATAATAAAAGCATTTAACGACATATTTTTCGCGAGATCTTAACGAATTAAGAAAAAAAATACTTTTTGTGTAGTAAAGTGGTGCAGGAAACGCAAGGAAAGACGGAAAAGTGACACTGGAGTAACTTATCATACAACATAGCGGCCAATCGCAAACTAGCTTTGTCTATGAGTGCGTAAGTTTTTTGTTGTGATTTAAGTTTGTTTGCGTAAATGGGACTGATATTGAATCGTTAGTTGTATGAGAGTTACGTTTCCATAGATTTTCTAATTCAATGGCTTGAGCAGACAAGAGGATTAGGCCTACACTCTCCTCGCTGGCGAGAGGGATTGGAGAGGTCTCATTGATGTTTATGAGCTTTGTTTAGCTTTTATTTCCTCAGTCGCCTCTTACGCCCCCATGGGAAGAATAAGATAGAAGAATAATATTTTTTTGTTCTCGCAGGTGTCCACGAGAACAGTCGCGACATGGGCATGGGCGGGCTGGGCGCGGTAGTGAGCGGCGCCTCTGCGTCTGCGCTAACGGCGGGCGCGGCGCACGAATTTAGCAGCGAGGTGACGGTGGTGCCCGTGGCCACGGCCGGCGCCTGCAACCCGCCCTGCACCACCATCTTCCCCTTCCTCGTGCTGCTGTTCTTCATGACCTTCGTCGTGGCTGTCACTCAGATGCCGCTGCTCATGATCGTACTCAGGTGAGCTTCTTTATTATGATGTCGAATTACCACCATCTTCCCCTTCCTCGTGCTGCTGTTCTTCATGACCTTCGTCGTGGCTGTCACTCAGATGCCGCTGCTCATGATCGTACTCAGGTGAGCTTCTTTATTATGATGTCGAATTACCACCATCTTCCCCTTCCTCGTGCTGCTGTTCTTCATGACCTTCGTCGTGGCTGTCACTCAGATGCCGCTGCTCATGATCGTACTCAGGTGAGTTTCTTTATTATGATGTCGAATTACCACCATCTTCCCCTTCCTCGTGCTGCTGTTCTTCATGACCTTCGTCGTGGCTGTCACTCAGATGCCGCTGCTTATGATCGTACTCAGGTGAGCTTCTTTATTATGATGTCGAACTACCACCATCTTCCCCTTCCTCGTGCTGCTGTTCTTCATGACCTTCGTCGTGGCTGTCACTCAGATGCCGCTGCTCATGATCGTACTCAGGTGAGCTTCTTTATTATGATGTCGAATTACCACCATCTTCCCCTTCCTCGTGCTGCTGTTCTTCATGACCTTCGTCGTGGCTGTCACTCAGATGCCGCTGCTCATGATCGTACTCAGGTGAGTTTCTTTATTATGATGTCGAATTACCACCATCTTCCCCTTCCTCGTGCTGCTGTTCTTCATGACCTTCGTCGTGGCTGTCACTCAGATGCCGCTGCTTATGATCGTACTCAGGTGAGCTTCTTTATTATGATGTCGAACTACCACCATCTTCCCCTTCCTCGTGCTGCTGTTCTTCATGACCTTCGTCGTGGCCGTCACTCAGATGCCGCTGCTCATGATCGTACTCAGGTGAGCTTCTATATTATGATGTCGAATTACCACCATCTTCCCCTTCCTCGTGCTGCTGTTCTTCATGACCTTCGTCGTGGCCGTCACTCAGATGCCGCTGCTCATGATCGTACTAAGGTAAGCTTCTATATTATGATGTCGAATTACCACCATCTTCCCCTTCCTCGTGCTGCTGTTCTACATGACCTTCGTCGTGGCTGTCATTCAGATGCCGCTGCTCATGATCGTTCTCAGGTGAGCTTCTATATTATGATGTCGAATTACCACCATCTTCCCCTTCCTTGTGCTGCTGTTCTTCATGACCTTCGTCGTGGCTGTCACTCAGATGCCGCTGCTCATGATCGTTCTCCGAACCTTTTATATATTTGTTTCCACTGACGTTTCTATGGAGTTACATCCATCATGGTGGAGCTGACGATTTTATAAATTTTTCGAACTATACATTTTTATGGGGGTGAGTAGGTAAATTATATACATGACACGATGATTGGACTTTTGGTAAGAAAACTGAAACGAAAAATTACGTAGTTTTATCTATGTAAATAATACACTGTTACTTGGTAATACCAGCATTGGTCCCATGGGAAAAGTTGTCCATATCGACAGGCTGAATCACCCCTTCAAGGCTCGGACAGGGTTTTCTTTAGATATTGTTAGTACGTTATGTACTCTGTCCAATAGGGCAAATCTTTTTGTATCAGCTTTGCAGCCTATATGTTAGTAGGTATTATATTTTCTTTATCCGTATTCAGGTCCGTGAGTGAAGAGGAGCGGTCTTTCGCGCTGGGCATGCAGTTCGTGATCTTCCGGCTGTTCGGGTACATCCCCGCGCCCATCGTGTTCGGCAACCTCATCGACTCCACGTGTCTGCTGTGGAAGCAGTCCTGCAGCGGCGAGCAAGGCGGCCGCTGTCTGCTCTACGACATTGAGCAGTTCCGATACAGGTGCGGCCATAGCTTACATACATTTATATAACTTACAGGCTAAACTTCCACCTTTTCGGACTTGAAAAATAATTATTGTTTTTTAGGTGTTTGACCTCCGAACTCCGTCATTTATAAATCGATCTTTAAAATCCTATTTGAGAGTGTATGCTTTCAAGTAGGTCTCCTTTAAATTTTATCACAATCGGTTCAGTAGTTTGTTTTTTTTATCTGAAAGATTGCGTTAACAAAATATAACCTGAAAACAGACAGACAAAGTTCAGGCAGTAATGACTAATTTGACACTTTTCAGGACAGGATGCCGACTGACCTTCTTGTAGCACTCTACTCATACGTGATTTACACGCATTGCTATCGCAGACTTTAGTCGATAGGCCTATGGCAGGATTACCTACATTCTAGGATTGTGTTGTGCCACCGAAAATTACTATTGGCTGAAATTATATTAATGGAGATGCGAATGTTCCAGATACGTGGGCCTATGCGGCGGCATCAAGATCGTGGCGCTGGGCATCTTCATGGCGGACTGGTGGCTGGTGCGCCGGCGCCGCCACCTGGAGCACGCGCCGCCGCTCGACCCCAGCAAGGACATCGCCGGCTCCATCATCAGCCTAGACAAACGTCAGTACTAAGCCTTACCAGTTCCTTTATATTCACCACATCACTTGCCCCCTAAACTTTTTAATTTTATAGTTTTTCAGAAGTAATATTTCAGATTTTTGACGTGATAACGTCTTATAAATCGATGAACGCCGGCTGCACGCACGAAAAAGTGTCACGTTCCGTATTCAAGCTAGAGCGCGATAGAGAGGCACGGTCGGCCTAAGCATTCGGCTTATGAAGCATCTAGCTCTCTTCCGCCGCTATCACGTAAAATGATCGTAAATAAAGAATTGGCTGTCTGTAATGTCGTTTTACGGACTTTACAGACAGCCAATTCTTTTTTAATTTACAGTTTTCAACTAGCTAGAATAACACCAATTAAGGTTTTAACGTTTATAAAAAAATTAGATACGATTATAATTCTTTTCCAGTATTCGAAGAACTGCCATCGACAGACAACGCGAGTGGTTTTCGATCGGCGGTGGCGTCAGGCCCCAGCTCAGCTATCACCACGCCCATGGAGCCCGGCCTGACCCACGACGCGCACGACCCCTACAAGCCCAAACTGCAACGCACCGACTCGCAATACTCGCAAGACTCCCAGAGCCGCGGCGCCGGCAAGAACTCGCGGGTGCTAGTGGCATCGCGGCACCTGCGGAACGATTCTAAGACCATCCAGCTGGAGCCGTGCGCGCGACAGCACGCGGTCGATGAACCCACCCGCGCGCGAGCCGTGCGCAGCGATTCGCGCGACTCCCGCGACGGGCTCGGCCGCGGACACTCGCGCAGCGGATCGCGCGACTTCAAAGTCCACTCGCGCTCCAACTCGCGCGACCTTAGCCTTGAACAGTTGAAGCACCTCGCGCTCAAAAGCATGGAGAGCCTAGACTTGACGGTTCTGCCGCTCAGCAAGTGCGCGGACGAGGAGAGCAAGCGGCTCATCGAAGGCGGCGTACTGCGCCACCGCCGCACGGGATCGAGGGACCTCAAGCCGCCGGAGACAAAACACAAGCGCACGTCGTCGCACCACATCACGCTAGAGCCCAGCGAGCTGAGTCTGCAGCTGCAGAAGGGCCGCAGCGTGGACCAGCTGGCGGCCGCGCCACTAGACCCCCGCGTCTGAGTCGTTAGACCGCACGTCTGAGTCGCTAGACCGCGCTCGTGTCGCTAGACTGGCGCGTGACCGCTTAACCGCGCGTCTGAGTCGCTAGACCGCATGTGAGTGCGCCCGAATCTCCGCCGCCGGCGAAATGTGCGACTGAGTGGTATAATGATATAGTGAAATTGTATATTTTAATTGAAATAGAACTCTCGTTCTGAAATTAGTTTTAGATAAATGAGTGATTTAAAATCATATCTTAAAGTAGTATTGGTGATTATTGAACTAAAACTTTCGCTTTATGCAACTGGTACAAGTGCTATCTTCGGAAATCTGATGCAACTGAATCAATCAATTATCATAAAACTGTCAATAGAGAATATGCATATATTTTTTTCGTTGTACTGTGGAAAGATAAAATAGGGAAACATCAGTGATGGAAATACCTTTGCAGTCTATAAACTCTTTGAGATTAGGTTAGACATATTTTTAGGCCAGTCATGTCACGCATGGTGATAAGTTTGTTCGGTAGCTATGTTAAATATTGCATTTATGAAATTAGCCTAATATTAAAAGTTGCAAAATTATAAGAACTACAAAAAACTTTGGCTAACCAAACTTAATGTACCAATACAAATATTCAATAACAAATTAAAAGTGTGCGTAACAGTCTCATTTAAGTTGATGTTATATAATCAGTAATAATTTGCAAAATCTATGCATCGTGCTGTTCCCTATTGATTCATTCTGCTAATGTGAAATAGAATTTTATTCCAATTTCTCTTTTTGGAGCAACAAATGTGAGACTTCATTTCTGCTTTTATAAAGTTTTAATTGCAGAAGCAACGGTAAGTAGAATTGTTTAAACACTTTTGTTTATTATGTACTTAAAGTTATTACCTTATGTGTAATGCAATTTAGTAGGGTACTAGATTTAATGTATGTGATGATGTTTTACCACTCGTCACTTAGGAAAACTGTACAAATTGTATATGCTTATTCATTTGTTGATTGATGTTATTTTAATATTTGATTAGTTAAATGTTTTGAATGCATCATCACATTACACCATTTGAAAAATCAAACTATTAGAAACTGGTTAATGAAAAAGCATTTTTTATAAAAATAATTGTTATAAATTAGTCATCTTAGATTTTTTCATATTGTAGAGCTTGTAATCCTATATTGTTTGTACTACTGAAATTTTTAAAACAATGTTATTATTTGTGATCGTATGTTAAACAGTTGAGACTACTTCCTTTTTACATTTATTTCATAATGTTAGTTGTCAATGCCTTTTTGTTTAATGAGGGAATTATCAATCAGAAAAATTATAGATTGTAGAATATTTGCAATGTAGAGTAAATACAAATAAAAATTAACTATTGGTCAGCAAATACTTTGTCAAAAAGCCCCTTATGGTGCCACAGAATATATTTTTATAAACTCGTTATTATATTAAATATAACAGGTAGTACAAACACTGAAATAAACCTGAGTGCACAAACATAATTTTATTCAATTGCTGTTAGAGGCACCCTGTATATTGCCCTTGCTTTCTACCCCTATGTAGGTATTAAAAATAGATATTGTAAATTATAGTTATCAATAACATTCCTCCTAGCACTAATGGCCATTTTTCTATTACACAGCACTAAGCCACCTAAATCATATGTGGTTTGATAGTAGATTGTCCTATATTTATGATCTCAACAATGATTTTTGTTTTGACTGATATGTGTGTTACAAAACTACTACTTAGTGATTTTTTTCGTCATTATACATTTTTCGTAAATATTTATTTTTATCTTGTCATACACTCTGGACTCTTATTCAGTCTTCATATTTTGAATTTTAAAATCTGTGTATATTTGTCAGCTATTACAGTTTATCTTCTGATTTTATTTTTCTTTCTATTCTAGTATTCGAACTTGTTTTAAATGATGTATGTATTTGTAAATCAGTAAAATATCAAGTCTTTATTTACCTATTATTACTATGCAGCATGTTAACGGTAGACTCAGCATTGAGGGACCGATGAAGGAGAAGGATGAATGCAGCATGTGGCATTAGGTTGACAATGTAACAATACTTATCAACTGTATATTTGACAAATAAGCAGAGATTTATCCTTATGTCTATATTATCTGAATATACCTTTGTCAATTCTTGGGCTGCTATTTCGATTAAGAACTCAATTATTATCAGAGAGCATCTTTCACAGTGTGAACTGTATGTTACTGACAACAAATATTAACATCTAGCAACACACTGCAGACAAATTGTGAAAGAAGCTCTGAAATATTATTTTAGTAGAAAAGTGAGCACGTATTTTAAAGCAATATATTTATCTTGGATTTAAAATGAGAAAAGACAAATGTCAACAATGTAAATTTGTCATATATTTGTTAAGAGAGAAATAGTTTGATATGAAAGAGAATGTTTTATCTAAAAAATGCCTTATTACAATAGTTCGTAAGACTTGATACTGACTTAGCTGTATTAAACCAGTTGTTACATCAATCTCAAGTGGAGTTTGATGTAAACAACTCCCTAAACTAATTTGTTGCATTTAGTGATTAATAAAAATTGCATACTTATTTTAAAATTATTTTTATTTCACATCTTTAAAAGCAACACCATCACAAGACTAGGTTGACTTATTCACTGAACACTTTCCATAGCCAGATCAACTTCCAGGACACCTGGGAATAAAGGATTGCTTTTTTAAGGGGACCATATTTATTGCTATTTCTAATTAAGTAGAAGATTGAAACTATGGCAAAATACTAAAATTTGTTACATGTTATTTAAGTACAGTCACAAGCATTGAACTAATTAAGATGATGCAGCGCCCCAAAGTGAGTCTTTGCCTATAAACATCTCCACTTCGGTCTGGCCTGTGCCACCTCTTGCCAGATGTCAATCTTTAGCTTGTGAAGGTTATTCTTGACCTCGTCCATCCAAAGATATTGAGGATATATATATTATAATATATAAAATTGATTTCAATTTTAGGCCTTATCACATTGACTTAAGGACCAATGTTAATACATATATATAATTGCTCTTGGCTGTAAATTGAGGTACTTAGTAAAAAGGAATTACTTATGGGAAGGATGCTTGAAATGATACACCATATTATTACATAACTATCTATTCTAACAACAACTCTAATGATACTTACAAATGTACAATATACTAGATTCAATCTCTGTTACACTAATGTACAATATAATAGATTCAATCTCTATTATCTACAATAAATGCTCAATCCAACTCACCACATTCTTTAATAACAACTTTTTTAGATGGCCGTCCACTCTTTGTACCGAAACCTTCCATTTTCTTCACAACATCCATACCCTCCACAACTTCTCCAAAAACTACATGTTTTTTGTCAAGCCATGGGGTGGGAGTTGTTGTTATGAAAAATTGAGAACCATTAGTATCAGGGCCTGCATTGGCCATGGACAAAATTCCAGGCCCAGTGTGTTTCAGCTTGAAGTTCTCATCTGGAAACATGCGCCCATAAATTGATTTCCCACCAGTACCGTTGTGGTTGGTAAAGTCGCCGCCTTGACACATGAAATCAGGAATGATTCTGTGAAACACGGATCCTTTGTAGCCAAATCCCTTCTCTCCGGTACAAAGTGCCCTAAAGTTCTCTGCAGTTTTGGGCACTACATCTGAGTGTAGCTTAATAACAACACGACCTATAGGATCTCCATCGGCGGTAACATCAAAAAATACCTTTTTCTCTGGCTGTGTCGAGGCGAAACGGAGAGTAGCAGCTGAATATAGTGTACCATTTATTATAGTGCGGCGAAGTAAACCAGCTAAAGCCATGTTGAAAAGTTTCTAGAACGAAGAATAGGGACGAACTGGATCCTAATTAGTATTCTTATGATCTTCTTCACATTTATCAAACATAACCTCACTTTTGGGAACTGCTCAACTGCTCTGCCTCTCACACCCTCACGCCTGACATCTGTCATACACTGTCAAAGTAAAAAAAGTCAAAGTATTTCTTACTAGACATTTTACAAGCCAGTTTGCTTCGAACTAGAGGTACTATTTTTGAAAGTGTGACACTCGTCTTCAATCGATTTTTGTATGGAAATATCGCTCGTATACGAGTGGAGTTACTTCAAAATTGCACTCTGGAACTATCTACATCATCATCATCATCATTAGGTCTACATGCATGCATGTAGTCAAGCCTAGATCTAGGGATTTATTTGTCTTTGCTTCCTCAGTTGATGCCTTCTTGCCAAAAATTACGTTATTTTGTTTGAATCTTTGAATACCTATCTTATCTACTCTCAGAACAATAACTAAAGCATAGAAACCGTGTTAAAATAACAACAAAATACAATATTCTACACTGTTTTTACTTATGGCATTGTTAAAGCATCAGAAAGAGATGCATATACAATGCCATTTGCGTAAATGTGCAGGTTGTCCTGGGGTACTGATGTGATCAGGGTTGTACTATATCGATGAAATATATTTATCGACTAAATGTTTCGTCCTAAGAAAGTCATAAATGTACTCTACTCTGATTGTATCGATTCGTTAAATGAGTACGATTCATAAAAAAAAACAACTAGTTGCACTCCAGGAGTGCCGGCAGAAGTGAAAACTCGCCTTTGCGGCATACTCAGGTCCGTGTCCTTCTTACGAATTTTCGATCAATTCACGTGTCCTGACGCGAGTTTTCTATTTTACCCATCCCAAAAAGTGCACAAAGCCGCTAAAGAGGCTTTTACTTTAAAAGTTACGTCAAGATACACCTAAATAACTCCTAATCGCATGGCGTCGCTTGGCTTCATCTGATAAATAGGTAAAAAAAAAATCCATACATTACCCACCGCGCGTCTACTGTCTACTGCTGGTCATTAGGCCTTACCCAGTATTGGTCGAACGGCAGAATACCTAATATGATGTCAATCATATTTTCGATTATTTCGAAATTCAAACAGTGCCTACTTACCTACCTTACCTATGAATGCGCAAAAAACCCAATGCATTCGATTTACAGTCCCCAATGTGAGGCAGTCCAACGTTGACATACTAGTTGAAGGTAAAATAGACTTTGTAAATGATACCACCTTCTTAGGAATCACAATAGACTCTAAATTGCAATGGGGCGCTCATGTATCAAAAGGTAATATAAGGTCAGATATATTTTTTACTTGATCAATGTAATGCCATTCAGCATATTCCAAAACCATCTAAAGCTTTTCCCAGCTAGCTTTGAGGAACAGTCAGTAAAGGAAACATAATCAGGTAGGTAAAGAGAAACACATAATTCGAAGTGATATTTTTTATTTTATAAAACTTTTACACTAGGGTAAAAAAGTGCCAGTGTGTTATTTGTGAAAAATTCACAGTGTTGGTAATAGAAAAACAAGAGGTGGAGAAAAACAAGAGATTACTTTACCCACTTTCATTACTGTCCAAAATAAAATGTTTTTCATAATTTTAAATATAAATAATAAAACCGTTTCCGTAAACTTTCTTATTACCATTGATTTATAATTCGGCAAATATAAATGTAGGTAAAGCATCGTGTTTCAATCGCTTCCATTTAATTTTATATTCGAAATTAATGTATCGGCACGGCAGTAAAATATTTTGAACAAATTCGAGTATGTATGACATTTTATGTCCAATATGTCGCTTGAAAGTTCCTCGGATCCACACCTTTTTATCCTTTTACTTCAGGGAGCTGCAATAAAATTTCAACAATAATTTTCTTCATATTAGTAAAAATCGATTCTTTTTAGGGTTCCGTACCCAAAGGATAAAAACAGGACCCTACTAATATGACTCCGATATCCATCTGTCTGTCACCAGGCTGTATCTCATGAACCGTGATAGTGAGTCAGTTGAAATATTACAAACAAAAATTTCGGGCGTTTTTATAGCTTACGCCCACGGCTCCGCTCGCGTTAATGTCTATCCCCGATAACAGTACCTTATTCTGAGATGTAATTTATGTCTATGTTCTTTTCCGTACTCCAGAGATCGTGCAATGGTGATGATGATAATGCAAAATTTCATGATGATCGGTTCAGAAGTTACGGCGTGGAAGCGTAACAAACAAACTCACTTTCACATTTATAATATTATATGTAAGGATGGTACGGAACCCTTCGTGCGCGAGTCCGACTCACACTTTGCTGGTTGTTTAATTACCATGATGGTTCAATTTGTTACATTACTATTGCATGGCTCAACACTAACAAAAATATCCCTGATAGCAAGACCGTCATAATAAATATCGATATACTCGTAGATACGTGATTTTACCACATCACTAGCAAAAAAAACTAACCTAATTTGAAATAAGGAAAAAACGATAATTTTAAGCAAAATACCTATAAAAGTTGTCATTTATACAATACGTTATATAATTGACAATATTATTGTTGTATTTTGAGGTATTTTGGGTTTTAATTATGCACTTTAACTGAAAAACTTACCGAAGAAAATTATGTTTTACAGAATTTATTTCTGTTCGTCCTGAATGGGATTTACATCGCTCCATTGCAGAAGACATTGTTTAGTATAATGGTCATTTGATAACGCACCAACCCAACACCGGTTAATACTTTTTTCCGTGAGAATTTTAGCACAATCCTATATTTAATTTGCAGACATCACAATTCCGCCGCAATGTTTTTGTCGATATATAACCCGATCAAATCGGCAAGATGCTAATATTACAGACGTTGAACTGTAATAAGTTATTTTGAATTTAGTCGGATTTAATTGGAGTCCAATGGAGTCCATTGACATTTCAAGTCGGGACAACCATGAAAATAATAGAAACTGACTGAAGTTTTTGTCTCATTCTGTCATAAGCGAAAGCTCATAAGAAAAATACAGTGTCAACTATCTGTTTTCAATTTCTATTTTTATGCGGCTTCTATGTATATTATTCTTCTGAGTATCTACTGCTTCTTCTGCTTCTTATTTTGTACTGTCAGACAGAGTCAGTCGGAGTCTGAGTTGGTGGGAATTGGCGGACTGGAGTGTGAACTTTATAATGTGAAATAAGTGTAATTTGGTGTTTATGACGCCCATAATTATGAAAAATATAAAATAAGGTTTTATTGTGCGTTCTAGTGAGATTTACTTGGCGGGCGGGAGTTGTCGCCAGGGGCTCCGTCGAATTAACGAAGTGATTTACACCATCATTCGTTGATAACACGTTGAAAAATATGTAGGGCTAAAAGACGTAAAAAGCCAAATGCCGTAAAACAAATATAAAAAAGAAAATACTGTCAATGTCTAGGACATAGACACACTTTCTGTCAGTTAAGGTAAATTATCAAAAGGATTTTTAACATAACCTATAATTTTCTTTGAAAACAAACAATCGCAAAGATTTGAAATAAATCTTAATTTGATGTATCAAAATCCAGTCTCTTGTTGATGTTTAGTCTTTTAAAAATACTTGTTACAACTTTTAATGGACATGAATTGAATATTGGGAATTATACCGCAAATTTTATCGACACCAGCCGATGATCCCATCGCTCAATAATTTGTGTCGACACTTACGATTACTGAAATAAACATGTTTTGCGTAAAATCGTTATTGTTTCAACTGAAAAAAATTCAAAGGGTAAACTTATATAAAAAGTTTACTGTAATAACACCACTGAATATTGAGCGACACAAATTCTATTCAGTTAATGTTATAAAAGATGATTCAGGTAATTGTATGATATAATTAATATGTAGTAAAAGCTTATAGCCTAATTAAGCACTCGTAACAGTTAATTTTCATCAGGTTTAATATATTAGATCACCATTATTACAGAACGACTTATTGATGAGCTTTGTAAAGAAGACCCTGAACTGGAAAAGAAACTGCGGATTTTAATGTTAGAAGTAGAAGTTATGCGCCAAGATGGCAGATGTGCTCCAAGTTTACTGAAAAGTCAACATTGGCAACACATGATGCTATTAGAAAGTCGTAGTCAAAGAATAAAATACCTCACTTATCTTTGGAAAACAGAAAAATCAAAAGAAAATACTAAAGTAAGTAAAGCCTACATTAAATCTTTTAAAATATAGTTTGCTAATGGTCCTTAGAAATATACCCAATACTTCAAAGAAGCAGAGGGTGGTGGAATAGAGGGTTGAAACTATATTAACTATGATATTGATACTATCGCTTTTAGGTCATTGAGACCTAAAAGCCACGTTTAGCATGTAGGTGGGTGTTAGGTGGAAAAGGGAATCAAAATAGTGATGGGTCGCATTTTGCATCGCCTACTAACATGATTCCTCAGATTTTTGCCAAACCCCTCAATCGGCTTTTGCAATCAGCACAAGAAGAGAAGCAGCTGGTACATTCTGTTATTTCTTTTCTCCCAGATCAGCATGCATAATTTTGATGACAATAAACACAATTGCAGATGCTCAACTTTTGAAGCATCACTGCTGAGGATCCAATGCTATTGGAAACGGGGATGTTGCAGTTGCCTGTTTTTTTTACATTTGATCGTGAAATCCTTTATTATATACTAGCTTTCGCCCGCGGCTCCGCCCGCGTCATTGTCGATCCCTCGGGAATAGTACTTCTTCCCGGGATAAAAGGTAGCCTATGTCCTTCTCCGTACTACAGAGAACTTGTATGCAAAATTTCATGGTGATCCATTCAGTAATTACGGCGTGAAAGCGTAACAAACAAACAAATAAACAAACAACAAACTCACTTTCGCATTTATAATATTAGTAAGGATAAAAAAAAAATCTTTTTGCATAAGTTTTCGAACTAAGCCTCTCATTCATCGTTTCACATTTGCCTGCCACTAGCTTGTACTGATATGGCAACCATGCAGTAAAAGGAAAAATTCCAATAAGAATCTACATATATTGGGTACTGAAATGAAAAAAACAATTTACAACAAACATCTAGGAAATCTTTGTTCCTATTAGGCATGGCCTAGCCTGCGACATCTGTATCCTTATTGATTATTGGGATGATCATGTGGATGTGCATATTTGGACTTACCCTGATTTCAAATGGGAGAGATAAGTTGTAAGAGATGCAGAGAGAACCGCAAAAAGTGGGGCTTTTCTACTAATGATAGATGTAGCTGTGGCGCTGTGCAATCCATGCCACATCTGTTATCATGCCCCGAATGTCCCACCTCTTGTACGAGAGAGGATTTGGCGAAAGCCACGGATGCGGCTGTAAAGGTTGCATCATTCTGGGCAAGATTAATTTAATAGTTTGGACCATTGACACAATAGAAGAAGAAGTTGTACTCCGTGGTTGTATTTACAGAATGAATATCACAAAAGCTGGAATACATAAAAAGATAGTGTCATTGCAAATATATTGGTGGTTTGTTATCTTTTTAAGGCCAAAAAAGAAGCTAGAAAGAAAGCAATCGAGTCTGTTTCTCCTGAGGAAACCAAGGAATATCCAGATGATCTATTATATGGAATTAAATATAGATCATTATTTTTACGTATCCGGGACCAGTCCATCAACAACTTTGACAATTATAGGTAATGTTATGTGTATTATTTTGGTGTGTTGTGTAGTTTTGGGAGTGATTTAATATTTTATCCTTATTATAGGGCTTTGCAGGCTATGATACATGGACAACCAGTGATTGTGGATTGCTCATATGAAGAGCATATGGTGCATAGAGAAATTCTCAATGCTGCCAAACAAATGACATATGTTTTTGGAGATAACAGAATACACAAGGAACCATTTAATTTACATTTGTGTAATGTCAATTTGAAAGGCAACTTCATGCAGCAGTTGAGAAAAAATATACCGTCTATTGATGAGCCTTGGTTTCCCCTAAATATTCATACAGAAAGTTACTTGGATGTTTTTCCAAAGGAAAAACTAGTTTATCTTACACCTCATTGCCGTGAAGAGCTTACAAGTTTTGATAGTGATACCATTTATATCGTTGGATGTATGGTTGATAAGGTATTCTAAAATTATAACTACTTTCAGCCATTATATTTTTAAGCCATATCGAACTACTATAATCTTACTTTTATATTTCAGGTTAACAATGAACCCTTGTCCCTGGCAAAAGCTAAAAGAGATGGTCTTAAAATGGCTAAGTTACCTCTCGATAGGTACTTGGAATGGGCTCCAGGTTCCAAAAAAAATCTTAATATAAACCACATGATCCCAATACTTTTAGATTTGAAGTTGACTGGAGATTGGGAATATTCTTTACGGCATATCCCCAGGAGAAAACTGATGGCAACCAAAATATTAGCCATGCAAAAGAGACTTAGCAACCCAGAATTAAAGAATGAAGTGATAAAAAACTTTAAAAAGTATTCTAATCTTGGAACATTACAAAATAATCCTTTAGCATCATTCCGAGACAGGAGGTCTAAGTCAAGAAAATCTTTGTATGATGACGAAAGTATATAAAAAAAATATAATATCAGATAAACATGTCTTTATTTCATCTTATACCACAAACTTTTCACTCGTTCATTCCAGTCATTGTATATTTCACATGAGAAAAAAACATGTAAATTAATCATAACACTAAAATTAAAACTATTTTAATGTAATCTTTTGTACAGTGCATTAAATGATTTTATACTTTTCAATGTATAATCTATATACAACCAGACATACTACGTTTTATAAGTCAATAATTTCATGTTAACAATATTGAATGAACAATAGATCTATATTTTCCAACTTTAAACTATTGCACAATAACTAACTAGGTTTACATATGCCTTGCATACAATTTAAAGTAGTTTTAAGTTGGTTTTCTTTCTCATATAACGTATATATTAATAATGTATCGAGCATAGTTTAAAAATCAAATACACAAAGTAAAAAATATATTCTAAGTCACTTACGAGGAAACTACTTCAAACAGATAAAAATGCTTCTGGGAAAATAGTTATTTTACCCTATATACTCTACACAATCAATAAAATTTGCACAAAAAAAACTTGTGCATGATGTACATAAAAGGTTTCTGTTCAATTCACAAAATTCAAAATGTTCAAGGCGGCAGAGGCAATGTGCGCATATCCACATCGCCAGTCGTATTCTCCGACCTCTGCTTGATGGTGGCAAGAATCTCTTGTAAATTAGACGGAAGAGATATGTCGGCAAGTGGCATCACTGGTGGCGGAGTCATGGGCCGCGACGGCGAATATGCTTCGTCCTGAAATTAATTGCAATTATTAAAACAGAATTCATATTTAAATTTCTCTGCCACCGGAGAGCGAAATTAAAGTAGGTTACCTTCAATTATTTAAAAATTATCTTCATACTCCAAATAGACGTTGAAATTAATGTCCCTTTCCCAAAATGTCCCTTTCCCAAAATGTCTCTTCCCCAAAATGTCCCTTCTAATTTTTGCGCAGCTCCTATGAAATCCCCTTATATTCTTTTTTCCTTAAATATCTTGTGTATGTAATGTACTGTACAGACATTATACCGCACACAATATTAAATAATCGTGTGTGATTTATAGAGAATGCTAGCTTTTTGCCCAAGGCTCAGCCCGCGTTTATGTCATTCCCTTGGAAACATTACTATTTTCCGATATTATGTTCTTTCTCTGGTCCGGTATAAAAGACGGCAAATATTAACCATTTTGACTCGAAAATAATGTTACGTGGTTAGGGTTCAGGATTTGGAGTAAAACACCAAACTCTTCAGAGGGAATTTATTCACTACGGAATCCCAACACTGACTGGTCTTCCAACACGTCGAATATCCAAAACGCAAAGCACTCGTAGTCCTGGTCCGTTGCTGTGGTCGTAGAAATTATCACTTATCAGTCGCACACAAATCACTCGTATTAGTATCGCTCACTAAGAACACTCACGGTAAAACTGATTCACGATCGCCACGTCCGCTCCCTTATATAGTGACTTATGGGTCTCTAGAAAGTTCCATATACTTCCGGTCCCAACGGCCGACAGCCAAAACATTCCAGAATATTCGAGTATGTGTATGAGCGGGATAGAATACATATGTGTGAGCAGGATGGAAGATGTATGAGCGCGATGTTCGGAAAAGTTCTAGACTATTCTGTTCTGGGAGCTTCGCGACACTGCCCCCTTCTTAGAGACGCTCGTCCCGAGCGTCTTTGTTGCTGCCATGATAACGCGCTAAGCGGTCCACATGTACCATCTCTAGAGATCCACCTGGTTGGCGTTGAATCACATATGTCACGTCACTCAATTGGGCTACTATCTTGAATGGGCCTTCCCATCTTGCTTGTGACTCTGTAGACTTTCTCCTTTGGTGTAATGGATTGAATACCCAAACCAATGCTCCTTCTCCAAAGACACTCGCCTTCATTCCCTTAGCGGTTCTCGTTGAACTGTTAAAGACCCCCTCAGTTCGCCAATTGTAAGAAAATCTGGAGTCACAATCGCCAATAGGTCTCACGTTAAACTTAGTCAATCCCTCAGAATTCCCGTGGAACTCGCGCTTGTCCCGGTTGCAGCGTTGTGGACACAGCTCATACCGGGGCTCACTCAATAGTGTCAATCTGCGCCATTTACCTGCTTGACAACTATCCCCTTGTTTATTTACAAGCCTATCCTTTTCTGGACAGCTAAGTTGTAGATGGCCTCTCTCGCCACATTTGTAACACATGCGTCCAGTTTTATTAGTTTTCCTGGGTGTGTCTCTTGTGGCTCTGACGTCCTCGACCTCGCTAATTTCTCGTCCTTTATTATGTCGCTCATCTTGCCTTACTGCTTCTACTTCAAGGGCATGTACGAGGGCTTCCTTAAGCGAACCGTGATGGTGTAGCTTTACTGCAGCCCTTACCTCCAGATCCATGATGCCATCTATGAAGGCTTGCAGCAGATTCTTCTCCACCATCCTAGGGTCTTCCGAAGGATACGCTTTCCGCACTAGCCTTTCGATCTCTAGTGCCCATTGTTGTAATCCTTCGTTTGAGCGCTGCTTTCGATCTCGTAGTTGTGCTCGGAACACGTGCTCCAGGTGGCGTTCTCCGTACCTTGCTTCAAGCGCCTCTATTAAGTTTCCGAACTTACGGCCTGTGTTAGGCAGTGCCTCTAATACTGATAAAGCCGATCCTTTTAGAGCGATGGTGAGGGCTGTCAAGTTCTGCTCATCAGTCCATCCGTTTGCAGTAGCGACAGTTAGGAATTGCTGTTTGTAAGCGGCCCAAGAAGTGGTACCATCGTAAGATGGCACTTTTATTTTGGGTCCAGTTACAGCAGTGATGGGAGCGCTCGGCGTTACTGTAACGCCTACTGCCTCCAAACGTTGTATCTTCTTTTCCAATTCAGCTAGTTTCTTCTCTAGTCTGGAGAAGTTCGTTTCCAGACCTGTCACGCGATTCTCCACCAAAGTCTCCAAATCCGTCACTCGGTTCTCCACCAAAGTCTCCAAATCCGTCACTCGGTTCTCTACTAAATCCACATCCTTACGGATCTGGTCCACCACGTTGCTGACTTTGCTGACAGCTGCTAATACCCTTCGTTGGTCCTCACTCATGTGATGCAGCTCATCCCTCGTGCGCTTTTGTTCCTCCTTCTGCTCTTCCCGCATATTTTGTATTTCTCCATTAAGTTCCACATTGATGCGTTGCAGTTTACTCTGGTTCTCATTTATGCACTGCAACATTTGCATCAAGCTACCAAAATCAAAAGATGCTTGAGTGGGAACCTGGTGAGTGGGGCTAGGGAACGTGGCTTGATGATGGGCGGCTGGCATCCGTTGGGCGGCGGCAATCTCTTGGGAGGCCGTAACTTCTTGGGTGGCTGTGACAACTTGGGCAGCTGTGACGGCTTCGGTGGTTGCGACGTTTTGGGCGGCTGCCCTGTCTTGGGTGGCTGCCATGTCTTGGGCGGCTGCGACCTCTGAGGCTACGGGCGGCAGTTGCTCGGCTGCGATGTTTTGGGCGGCTGGCGCACGTCGAGCGGATGCAACTTGGGCGGCTGCTGCGGTAGCCTCCATTGCACGTTGTGCCCGGGTCCTGACGCCTTCCTTATCTTCTTTGTCCCTCGGCAACACTGGCATTTCCAAATCCCACACTTCTGACACCAAATGTTACGTGGTTAGGGTTCAGGATTTGGAGTAAAACACCAAACTCTTCAGAGGGAATTTATTCACTACGGAATCCCAACACTGACTGGTCTTCCAACACGTCGAATATCCAAAACGCAAAGCACTCGTAGTCCTGGTCCGTTGCTGTGGTCGTAGAAATTATCACTTATCAGTCGCACACAAATCACTCGTATTAGTATCGCTCACTAAGAACACTCACGGTAAAACTGATTCACGATCGCCACGTCCGCTCCCTTATATAGTGACTTATGGGTCTCTAGAAAGTTCCATATACTTCCGGTCCCAACGGCCGACAGCCAAAACATTCCAGAATATTCGAGTATGTGTATGAGCGGGATAGAATACATATGTGTGAGCAGGATGGAAGATGTATGAGCGCGATGTTCGGAAAAGTTCTAGACTATTCTGTTCTGGGAGCTTCGCGACAATAAGTTTAAGTACCCAAGTATACAATTTTTGAGGAAGGGACAATTTAGGAAATGAACATTTCTTTAAGGTACATTTTGGGGACGGGGCATTATGTACCTCAACGCAAATAGATTCAATTATGACAGTGCTTTGGTTTCCTAGCCTGTTTTTCGATGTCCGTCGTGCGTAAGAGACCATTCATTTATTACGTAGGACGATTTTTGCCAGCTTTTGAACCCTTCCCGTATGTAAGAAAAAATAAAAACATGCCGACCCCCTTCCCATGCTTAACATTTATTACGTAAGAGTATAGAAGTTTGGTTGTTTTAATTAATATTATTCAAAGAATTAATGTAATGGAATGTTTATTTGCACATGCATAAAGATTTTGAATTTGAACAGTCTAGGTCTAGAGGCTCAAAACCCATTCGAAAAAGTTCAGCCACTGAAACACCGCGCTGTTATAAGTATAATCTGTAAGAACTATGAATACGCCTTAATTAATATAATTAAATACCTCACGTAAGAACAAATTACGTAAAAAATGAATCCCCACCCCTCACCCCCTGGACTGGACGGCAGTCATATCGAGAACTAAGGCTTAAGGTAAGCTCTGTCATATACAGAGCCTTACAAATACCCTTACAACTAACTTCTTAGGTATGTCCTGCTCGCTGCTCGGACATTTGAAATATTTCTATAGGCCAGCCATTCTCAAAGTGTGCTCCGCGGTGTCCCAGGGTTCAGAAGCAAGAATAAGGGCTCCTCGGACATTGTGGAAAATTTTTGGGGTGCAAAGAGCCGGTCCGGCGGTAGGTTTGAGAACTGTTGCTATATAGGCCATACGAGGACACCGACATATATAGAATTTATATACTCTGTCTAAATGGATGGTTCAACTGAAGAGAGAGTGGTCGATAATCGTACGGATTTTAGCAAATACAACTCACCTCCTCGCCAACTGAGGAGTCAGCCTGCGCCATTTTAAGTATTTGCTGTTTCTGTTCCTCAATCTGCCGGTTCAGTTCCTCCATCTTGCAGCGCAGCGTGTTGCTGGGCGGCGGATTGGCCAGCGTCGTGGGAGGCACGGTGCCTCCGCTACTCGATGATCCGGGACTGTAAGCCTCTTCATCATCGGCACATGCTGCACCGAAATAATAAATAAGTTAATTTATAAGATGTTATCACGTCAAAAAAAAAATGTGAGTTTAAAACCCAATCACACTACGGAATTCAAGAACTAACAGGACGCCGCAATACGTGAGACACTTATCGAGATATCTCTATCTCATTCCAACGTATGGCTGCATCCCTCATTTAGGTTACTGATTCAGCCAAGTGTAATACACACTTACTATCACGTCTTTTCCCTTGCAGGGTAGACAGGGTCTATAAGGGATAGGTCTATAAGACATAAGCCATGCCTAGCATGTGGTGGGCGTGTACGTGGAAATGGAATCAGAAGTGATGGGTTGTGAACCGCCCAAGTGTAATTGCACTTTAATAGCTTGGCAACGAATGTATAGGCCAACTAAATGCGTCGTTCATTACTCGGAGGTCAGGCCCTTGAAGGAGCATGATGGCCCCGTTGGCTTATAAATTTACGCGTTATCGCTTTACGCATGTAAACAGCACCAGGCGTGGTCTTCATTGGGTTGAGTGACCTCACGCGACATAAAAATATCTCGAGTTGTTGCGTGCCTCGGAAGGCACGTTAAGCTTCCAGAGTGACATCATTGATGAGTCATTCAGCAATGTCGGATACTTTTGCAGATTGATAAATGTGTCACCAGTTTTGGCCACTGATGCCTGTCTCTAAAAGGCGAAGTAGTAGCGGCGGCAAAATGCCGATTTGCGTGTCTATTTGTTCTTTTTTTATAGTTAATTGGTTTAATAACGTAAAAGAGAAACCCTTACCACGTATATAGGTCTGTCCTGCTCGAACATCAACATATAACCAAGGAACTACACTCAAAACAGACAGGCAAATGGGCATACTGCCGCTACTACTTCGCCTATTTGGAGATTTGCATTTAAGACTATCACAAATAAAATCGATCGAAATAGCAATATACGTTTTTACCTCTACATATATCTAGTCTGTAGATAACTTACAGTCAACTTAAATCAAACCAATGATTCTGTATTACGTTCTTACCTAATGACGCGGCAATTTTGTCCTTGACTGAAGTAGAGAGCGCAGGGGAAGTGTACGAAGGGAGCGGCAACGCGGGCAAGGGCCGTCTCTTCGGCGACGTGGGCGGCGTGTACGAGCTTTTGGCCACCACGGGCGGCGTGTATGACCGCTTGCGCGACTCACGTACCACCTGTTACCAGACACATCGGTATAGTTACGGCAACAATAATCGAATAGGTACGGTCACCTGCAAGTCCATACATAACCTTAAGATGAAAATCGATTGCAGCAATTAGTAAGGCATTATATATTTTGCAATATCATGAACCTTATGTCACTTAAATAAGGTTGAAATTGCTGTTATTTTTAAATAGTATCCGTAGCTACTTTTCACGAATTCTATATGGACTTTTGCAGGTGACCGTAATACATACAGGATATCAGTGACTGTTCTACATTAACGTATAGAAAAACTATAAAAATTACAATTACCTAAATACTCATATGTATAAGACAAAACGACTTATATTCCAAAAGTATAATAATCTTTATTGGGCAGAGTTTTGAGTCGCTAGGATTCCATGAAATATCAGTTTCATCAGAGTCAAGCAATCATAACGAATCATACTACTTACCTACCGAAATTTTATGAGAGCTGATCATTATGGCGCAAATCGAAATGCATTTACCAAGTAAACATATTTCTGTATTCTTTCAATGCTAATTGTCTTCAAGGAATAAATTATGAGTACTCAGGTAATTGATATTCCACACAGTTGATTTATTATTTATTTTTACCACTAATCAATAAGGAAAAGCAGTCACAAATATTCATGAAATAAAACTCGACTATTTCATATTAATGCTTACAGGAATCAGTCTTTATTTATTTACATTGTAGAATAATAAATTAGAATTCCATATATTTACATTCTTTTATTTACAGACATCTTTTCATTCAATTAACTGACCTTTGCTGGAATTATATCTTTAGGAATGTGGGAAGATATTCGCTTTTTTCTTTGGCGAATAACTATTGCAATCAAAAGGTGGGTTTTGACTTCTCCGAGGCCTGGTCCATCTAAGGGTAGAAGTACGGCAGGCAAGGTAGTGTTCGCCGGTATGGGCACTATGTAGAAATCTTTGACAGATGTAGTGTTGGACACCTTCACGACGCCCAGCCTAGAATTAAATTTTATATTTCATGAAATTAGGGCAGAATTAGGGTAATAAACATTTAATCATACGACATCGTCATACTTTGCTATTGTATTATAAATAACCAACCTATTCCGACTACTTAGATAGCTATACAGGGCTATGTACTGCATCTTCTCTTCGTCATTCGCTGCTTGCAATTTCAATATAACAATGTCCTTATTGCTAGCTCTCTTCATTTTTCCGATGTAATCCCACACCGTGTCTGGATTTATTCTTCCTACGATATCTAACTCTGTACTTATATCATCCTCCAAATCTGCAGCACTACCTGAAACCTGTAAAAATAATATGAGTAATAATATTTATAAAGAAAAAAAACTTTCATATTAAAAAATCCGACTTGCAATCAAACTATTACCAACTGCGATAAAATATAAATATGGGACCAACTTGAAAGCGTACGCTTTCAAACAAAAAAGATTTTTTTTTAAATCAGTTAATAAATGACCGAGTTCTGTGGTAACAAACATTTAAAAAGAACAACCGAATCGATAACCTCCTTTTTTTAAGTCGGATAATGAAATTACGAAACATTTAGATAACATAGTGGTAGGGTACGAACTTCATGAGCGGCGACGTAAAACCGGGCCACGTCAACCATGTTTATGCATCCATTCCAAATGATAGCAGACGAATGCTCCACTGTACTGCTGGGCTCTTGGTCACTCTCTGCTTCCACTGGAAAACAAAAGATATCAATGTAAACATTAATTAGTATATTCATTTATCTAATAGTAAGGTCGCCCAATGGTCAAAACCATAATTAATTTAAATTATATGTTGTGTGTATGTACATGATAGTGTGTAATGTTTTTTTTTTAAAACATTATTTTAAAGTATTAGCATTCTGCACTCCTTTTCTATATAGACTAATAAGTGTGCGAAATTTCATACTCCTCCGCCCGCGCAAATTTCGTAAAAAGGGGTACATAGTTTTTGCTTCATGTATTAATAAAGATATTAGTTAAAATATTACCCATAAAAATTAAGTTATAATACAGTATTTATAAAGGTAAAATTATTTCACACATACCTGAGATCCTGTCATGTTTAACTGTTGTAGGTGTAGGCAGAATTATATTTGTATTCAAAGAAAATGCCTTAGCCGAATCGTAGTCTGCACTGCCATAATCATCAATGTCATTTTTATAGCTATCCTCATATACATCCTCTCTGGATTTCCTCAAGTCCTCTTCCGAAAATGCTGATGTTATCATCGGTTCATGAGGATCGTATTCAGGATGGGCCTCTTTTAACATTGCTGATTTTGGCCTTTCTACTGAATCTGAATCTGTGGAACTGAAAATAAAAAACAAAAACAATTATAATATGTAAATAAAAAACTTATTATCTTGTGCAAATAATGTAGTTGTGGTAAAGCCACGCTACTGGCTAAATTCATTTTTGCTAGTAAGCATGAATGGGCCAGCTCGTCTGGAAGGGAGCCGGAGACCTATTGGGAAGGATAGGCCATCAGTCCTCCCCCAACTCCTTGAAAGGCCGGCAACTGTCAACATGCACTGTCACATCCACACATGTCACAGGTTTGGTTTTTTTTTGATTTGATTCCATGGGCAGCGTTGACCATCAGGTGACTCGCTTGCTCCTTTACCATCCTATATCATAAAAAAGGGAATAACTTACTCATTCTTATTCTTGCTGGAGATATCTTGCGACCGAGACCTATGTTTCACTTTGTCTTCGGTGCTGCTGGAGTGCTTGGACCGTGAGCGCCGCCGCCGCTTGGTGCTATCTCTGGAGGTGGATCGCTTCCTGGAGCGCGACCTGTCCCGACCTTTTGAGGCTGATCTGGATCGTTCTTTTGATTTCGATCTCTTCTTAGATTTCGTCCTCGATCTTGATCTATGCCTAGAGCGCTCACTAGAATCGGTCTTCTCTTTGTGGTCAGAACTAGCCTCTTTAGCAACAGATTTAGTTCTACTGGACCTTCTATTCGACCTGCGCGTCGACTTCTCGTCTCGAGATTCTTTTTCCTTCTCAGATTCTCTTCTTGAAGATTTAGATTTCCGTCTTTCTGAATCCCGTTTAGATTCCTTCTTGCTCTTTCTGCTGTGGCTAGAACTGGTGTCTTCGCGGCCTCGTTTTCTACTACTACTGTGCTTCTTCTCAGTAGTCTCCTTTGCAACTGAGGGACTGGAAGGAATATTACGTTTGAAAAGGGCACAATTTATAGAGAAAAACATATAATATAGACATTAAAAATTACACTGATTAAACTTACGTTCCAGGTATAATTTCTTCTGGAGGCGGCACGTCACCGACCGTTTGGTCGTTAAGGGCTGTAACTAAATCCTCAACTGGTACATTGGGATCTAATTCTTCACAAACTGATTCTTTTGTTTCCATTACCTGGAATTAAAAAAATATTGAAGATGTTGTTTAGTTGATATTTAAAAACTTTACTGTATTGTTGTTGTGTATTATTGTACAAAAATAAAATTATAAATTATTTTATTTTACCTCTTCTCCTTTGTGTGTCTTCAAAACATACGTTTTACTGGCAGCCAAAAGATCTATTTCGGATTTTTTTATTAATTCCAATTGATGTTTAGCTTCTTGATCTCTCCATTCTGCCAACTCTTGACTAGCCAGTTCTTCAGGTGATAGTCGCACCTACCAAATTAAAAAAGATTATAAAGCCAAAAAATACCACATATATTAATATTTTCACCAAAAAATAAACAAATACTGACCAGTTGTTTTGGCGTAATAGTGCGATCACATATTTTCTGCCACAATGAAAGATTCTTGCGATCCTTGATATTGAACATGAGTGACCTATATTTGGCCTTGTACTTCATTCCCACGTCTCGGCTAAACAACTCGTGTAATTCATCTTCTGTGTCATAAGCAAACTGTTGAATTTCCTCTTCTGTAAACTTAGGTCCATCATGCTCCGACATTCGTATCGTCATTTGCTCCTGTAGTGCTTTCCTTACATTTTCCCGAATTGGTTCAGCAGAGTCCATCTTCTTAGACGTTTGTGTGTCTTTCCTACGCGAAGTTTGCGGCGACACTGAAGGAGCCTGTAACGTAATAATTATCATAAATACGCCGAGCTTCGTGTGTAATCAAAGTGTAAACACATTCGAGGTTATGGTGATTATATAAGGATTGTTTTAAACTAAAGTTTCCACTAAACTTTATGGACGCGCACGCAACATGTATTTTAAGAAACTAATGTGTATTGAATTTAAATTAGTAATAAAAGTTATATATAACTGACAATGATGATGACATCTATTAGTCATGCAACTAGTTCCAAAAATATTTAGAGACTAATGATCAAGACGTTAATATAAATCTTATAAGAATATATACGTCATCAGGTTACAACTAGGTACATTCTAATCTTCTTGTTTATTCTTAGATTATTGGCTGAATTAAAATATAATTTACGGCTATAACATTGTCTTTATGGGCTTAGATCAGCGAAATAAGTGCCGCCTACGAATAAGGTGCCAGCCATCATTTTATTATTTTACTCCTAAATACAATCAAATAAAAAAAAGTAAATTCTGTACTCGGTATTCAATTACATGGAATATCATTTTATAAGCTTTTATTTAGTTTCACCTGTCCCAATGTCCGATGCATGTGTAAAGCAGATCACAATACAATATTATGGAATGGCAGTCGCAAGGTGGCTATAGGAACTCTTTAGGTACACCCACCATGTTTAATTTGGCTTGGAAAGCACTTTACAGTGTGGATTTGTTTATAATAAAATGATATTTTAGTATTATCATTTATTTTTATATTAGTTTATATAAAAATAAATGATAATACCAAAAATACTTTTAAGTTATCTCTGTGAACTTACTACCCAAGTACCAAATTACATTTGATCTGACTTAGGAGTATATAATAAAAAGCGTCTATTAACCATGCTAAATTCAATCACGTATTTAATTTAAGATTGTATCAATAAAAATTTTGAATTTGAATGAGTTGGACGCCGCAATACGTGCGATACGATACATCTCGTATCGCGTTTAATGTATAGCGGCGTCTCTCATCGGATGGTATAGTACCCCTAGAGGAAGGGTTGCGCGCTAGTGTCACTGATGGAAGCCCCTTAAAGGTTTAAGATATAAAATAACAAGGTTATATATTATCACGTCTTTACACCTTTCGAGGCATATTGACGTATATAAAACTTACTTTATCAAATGTTGATTGAGATCTGCTAGTTGTCCGCACTAATTTCCGTGGCTCGCTTGATGTTTTAGCAAAAGATGTACTCGCTTTTGGTGTGTCAATTACAGGAAGTGGATGAGATTTAGGAGTGACTGGTGTTTTGGGCAAAGCTTTCGTTTCTTCTTTTGGGGATGACATTAATCTTGATATTCTTTCTTCCCTTGGGGAAGGAGTTATTTTCACCGGTTTTTCTTCTTTGGGCGATGGGAGAACTTTGGGTGTTCTGTCCTTAATTTCTGGTTGATGAGCCTTAGCGGGTGTCTGCTGATCAGTTTTCTTTGGAATCCTTTCAAAGTTAAGTGTTGTTTGAACCTTATTTGATTCCGTTAAAGACTTCCTCTTGGGTACATTAGGCTTGATAGTGCTTAGTGTACCTGGACGTACTACTTCAAATGTTGGGTTCTTCTGAAGCCACGCCTTCAAGTTCTCAGCTGTTGGAGCATTTGGCCCAGCCAATAACCTTCCTGATTTACGTTCATATACAATGACCTGAAATCAATACATAAACTATAGACACAAGTCCAAAATACATTCACATGTAAGTATTGTAGTATGTATACTCACTCTGGACTCAGATTTCTTGTCTTGAGTCTTGCTCTGTGCGCTGTCGGGTTTACCAGCAGGCGGTTGATTGCCCAAGGAGTCCTGTGCATGTTTAAGTATGCAAGCGTCGCTGCAGTATATGCTGCTGGCGCGTGCGGGTTTCTTGCATACAATGCAACCAGTCTTGGGCGTGTGGTCCTTGCTCACAATGATTGTAGGAGTTGTAGATATGCCCTCAACTTCAATCTTCTTTTGTGTTAAAACCTGTATATTTATTGATTACTGTCAATATGTATAGTTCATTGTTTTAGAAAATCGATATACATACGAGAAGAAACTGGTCGAGTAATATAGATGTTTTTCGTTGCTTACGCTATAGACATTTTTATGCCTTTTATGATTGTAAGTCATCAGGAATTACAAGTTTGAGCAAACTCACAAAATATACTTTATAAATGGCAATATAATTTAGTTGGATTTTTTCACTCCTTCACTGCAGTTCAACTTGCTATTGAGAAAGTCTCCACAAATAGAGCAGAATGACAAGATTTAAATATGACGTCAAACTAATTTTATTAATTAAATAATAATAACACAATGTACCAAAAACATAGTTTATGTCAAAGACAGGGAACTTAAACTATATGTAACACATCTAAATCTGTTCAGGCATTTAGATGTTATAATGGATTAAACTTACAAACATACCTGAGAACATTAGACCTCTTTATTGCTGTCTTGTAGAAAAAAAAACTAATACTCACTTTTACAGGTGTTTTAGGTGGTGGTGGTTTAGTTTTCTTTATGCAATTTGGACATCTCCATTCAATACCCTGCTCCTCCATTTGCTGGCCCATAGCTTTAGTGATGTTCACACATTTTCCATGGAACCAGTCCTCACAGCTGTCACAGCATATCATAAAACGGTTGTTATGTGGCTGTCTGCAAATGCACCATAACCTGTGAAAGCAAAGTAAAAACTATTGTTCACTCACAAATCTTGTATAATGTTTACAAGCCTGTAAGCTTACACCTGCATACCACTATATATATGGTGGCCACTTACACACACAATTTATTGAATTACAGGTACTCTCAAAAAATGAACATGCAAAAATTTTTACCTGTAAGGATCATCTTCAGAATTCCAGCTTTCTTGAGATTCTGCAGATATTTTATCAACAACAGGGGGTGGCGGTTGTACAACTTGTTCCTGTTTCTTAGTTGAAAGCTTTTTGTTAACATACTGCTTAGAAATTTGTGTGACAGGAGGATCTGGAGTTAAAACCACAGGGGCTGGTGGAGGTGCCGATATTGGTGTTGATAATGCATCTGTATTGCTGGATGTCTCCATCTGACTCTTCCGTTTAGAAGACCTCGTGGCAGGCGCTTCTATAGGCGGCAACGTAATGACGCGCCCATCTCGCCGCACTATCTCTATAGGATCCTTGCGGATGGCAATATTTTTCACTTGTTTTGGAGTTGTATGTGCAAAAGTATTACCAGCAGTTTGTTCTTGCTGCTGTGGTGGTGGCTGTTGTTGGAATGGTGACTGCATAGGAGCTTTAGGAGGGGCATCAACTTTACCCAAAACCTGCTTGTCTATGACTTCCTGAAGGTTCTCTGAACTTTCTACCAACTGTGCCACATGCATCAATAAGTCTTCTGTTAATCCTTCTTCTTCTGGTTGCAATCCACCGAGCAAGTCCAAAGTTGGTGATAATGGCCCAGCTAAGCCAGGGCTATTCATTGTATTACTGGTGGATATGTTTGGTTGAACTTTAACAGTACTACTTGCCACACTGGTTGTGTCTTGGAGGATCTGAGCTAAACTTGCATCATCTAGCTGAGGTATGAGCTCAAAGCCCTTAACTTTTTCAACAGGGTTGATAATTTTATCCTTCTGCTTAGCATAAGTTTTATGCATTATTAATGGTTTAGGCTTCTCTACATTTTCAATGGGTTTGTTTTCTATAATTTTTCCTTCATTCACTTCCAGTTTTGGTGCAATTGGAATGAATTTTTTTTGTTCAGTGGGTGATACCTCTTTCTCCGTTTTAGCAGGTCCCTTGTTGTCTGTTGATACTCTTCTAATCACATCTGGAGTGGAGAACAACGAAGTCATGTCTGATAAGAGAGCTGTGACATGAGCAGGTGTTTTCTTCTCCTTTTTCACCACCTTTGGAGTTAGTTTAGGCACTGTTTTATTGAGATCAGTAGTGGGTGCCGGGGCAGGTGCCGGCACTGGAACAGAGATTTCTGAAGTAGGTATAAGGCTTTCAAGGTCTACCTCTGACTGTTTCTTTTCTGAAGCAATCTTTAATTGTACTTTCTCTTTAATATCTCGCTTCAGTAAGGTCTTGTTCGCTTTCAGCCTAGAAATGATCTTGGGTTCTTTAGGTGTCTTAGGAGTTGGTGTAGATTTTAAGATTCGTGGCTTTACTTTGCTCTTCTTGACTTTAAGAGATAAACTTCTGTCTCTAGTATCTTTGTAATCAGAATCTGAGTCTCTGTCTGGGATACTATCACCCGAAGAGCTTATAGATGAGGATGACTCCCCACTTTCTTCAGATTTCTTCTGTATACTTGAATTCTTTTCTGTCTCAGCAGACTTTTTAACTTTTGACAACACTGATAATGGTTTGTTCAAGACATCATTGCCTTTTAAGATTATTGGAGATTCAGTGGGATTAATTAGAATCTTTTTGCCCTTAGGAATTATTTGTTGTTCCAAAATAGTGATTTTCTTGGAACTGGGCACTGGTTTTGGAGGAGGTGTATGTGATATTTCAATCTGTGGTTCATCATATCCAGTGAAGGTTTCATTACTTTGAGGCTGGCTGGTCTGGCTTGGTGATGTAAGAGTTGTGTAACAGTGATCATTTTGAAATCCAACAAGACTATTTTCCCTGGTCTCAATTCTTAGTGACTGCAGCATTTCAGCTCCACTATCTAAAACATTATAATAACACTTTTAGAATAGACTGCATGCATTTAGTCAACCAATAATTTATGTTAAGGGAATGGAACACAAACCATATTTTATAATGCTGTTTGGCTCATCATAATAACTGTCTACAGATAAGGTCACATGAGGCACTTTATCGTCTTCAGTTTCAGAGTCTGTAGCATCATCTGGCCTGCCTTCATGACCAACGCGCACTACACTTATTCCAGCAGCCTGTGCACCATCAGTTCCTGAAATAATTAGGTACAACAAAATTAACTTTGAAATATACACAAAAAGTGTTGTCATTATTCATATTGAAAATTTACTCATTAATTTTTATCCTATATTCATTGTTTTTTTTTTAGACGGACGCCGTTTTTTCATAACAGCGTCACTCGCGATGAGGGCTTTGGCGCCAAAACACATAAAACAATTTAGTTTGTTGTCCATGAATAACTTACATTTTACCACCACTGCATTGTTTACTTTCGTTCTTTTATCTTATAATTTAGTTATGTACCGTAGCAAAATATCTCTTTTTTTTATGCAGTAAGGTTTCAGTAGGTATTATGTGAAAACAAACTTGATAATAATATACTATACAGCAAATAGGTAGTTGAAGTTTTTAATCGTTATAAATCTGAAAGAAGGAAACATTACACCGTTATCTACATAATTATCTTACCCATTAAAGTTCCCAGTAAATTCTGGTCTACCGAAAGGGATCCATCCTTGTTTACAATAACAACAACAGAACTGTCCGCTTTTGTGGAAGGTCCATTTAGGTCCGTATAGTTAGTAATCACTGTATTTGACATCTTGCATATCAATTTATGCAACTAGCTCAATGCAAGTCCTCTATTTATAGCCATTTTAACACACATGCACCACTTCTATTTATGACGCATTCTAGCGCAGCACGCCTGACGCCATTTTGAAATCTACTTCGACCGCGCCGCGCCGCGCTATCGAAAACAATAGCAATTTATATGACCCCGAACTGTTATTTGAAACCAAATCACCATTCTTTGGATTATTCCACAAAATATTAGATCCACAGTGTGTTTTTTATAATCAAACGCTGTATTCTCTTGAAAAACAAATACTTTTCTATAGCGATTAGAACAAGCACCATAAAGTAGTGTTTTTTTTTACTGTGACATTACTAGTGATGTCCATATCACTATAGACAAAATAGGTTTCGATTCACCCCGTTGATACTTTTTTATTTGGTAACATGTAGTTTACCTTCTACAGTTAAAGTGAAGTGAAGTTTTTATTCAGAATGTGAGACGAAATACTGGCTTCCGTTTCCTGTGAGTGACATTTGTCTCTGTCAAGTAGACACCTAACCAAACCAAATGAATTTGAGGTTAGGTTCTTCTTTTCCGCGATATAATAACTTTAATTTGTGAATTGTTGTCAGAAAACATCAAGAAAATGAGTTATTCAAAATTTGATTTGACCTTTAAAATAGGTCAATATCTAGACCGACATCTGGTGTTTCCCTTGCTAGAATTTTTAGCCGCAAAAGAGGTGAGCTAAACCACATTCGTCATCAATAAATACGTATTACATTATTGTGTATTTTCACCAAAATATGTTATTTATCATGTAAGCAACACATATTTATCAGTAACAAGTTTTAAAATAGTCTTTACTCATCTGTTTTTATAAACATTTCAGACCTATGACCAGTCAGAGTTGTTGCAAGCCAAGCTCGAAATCTTGAGCAAAACTAACATGATTGATTATGTTATTGATATTCGTGGAATGCTATATCCGGATGAAGATACTCCGGAGGTAAGGTATCTATATTTTATATTGATTTAGTGATATAGAGTAAGTGGTCCTATGTTTCCACTAGTTCAATTCATTAGTTCGATCATATAATTCTCGATAACATTTCTTCTCAATTGTTCAACCATCATTTTGTTGTATTGGGTGTTGAAACACTGGACAACAACAATGGGAACGAGCAAGCATCCCCAACTTGGGGCAAACCCCTAGGTTGGAGATGCTTGCTCGTTCCTGTTTAGGTCTCAAGGAAACCCAATGAACCTAACCTACCCTCTATAGCATGTCTTATTTCACCAACTTCAAAGAAAGGGGAGGTTAACAATTTGGTTGTAGGTAGTTTTTTTAATGTTTGTTTCCTCATAACTCCATTATTTATGAACCAATTCGAAAACTATATTATTTGTTTGGAAGGGTATGCTTTCCAATTATTCTTATTTAAATTTCATTAAAATCGGTTCAGTTGAAGTTGTTTTTTTTATATGAAAGGTTATTGTTATAGCACAATGGTCAAACAAATTTGAAAACAAAATACATTCTAGTTTGATAACGTAACAAATGGAAAAATACCTCATTAGATAGACAATCAACTTATGAATTGTACTAGTGAGAACAAGCACAAGTGGTCTCCTATGTTTTACCCATGGAATCCGATTGGACAGTAAAACACTATAACACAATACTTAGTACTGTGTTGTGACACATATAATTTGGCTCTCTAAGGCTAGAATGAATAAGTTTTTGATTAGCCAGTGAGTTCCACCATAGACTACATCTCCACTAAAGATCAGATGAGATTGTGGTCAATCGCCGGATTATCTAGAATTAAAAATAAACCTGTCCATTAATTATTACCCTTAAGTTGAAGAAATTTACCATATTAAGGATTGGACATATCCATGATAAATCTGACAATATTGTAGCCTGTAATAGTCATTTTGTACTGCTTTTCCAGCTACATACTTTGAATCTGTGTTTTAATAACTATCACAGTTATGAGCTAAAAAAATATGTTGGCATCAAAGAAATGATTGGTGTAAACAATTGGTATAATTTAATTCCAATTGGTTTTTAGGAAATAAAATCACGGAGAGGAGTTGTTCTGTCCCAACTACAAATCCTGCAAGATGCCGTGGAACCAGTGCTTCGGCTGATGCAGAGAGATGATGTCATGAAGACTGTTGAAACTATGAGAGACCCTAAAACTCTCATCAATTACTTAACCACTAATAAGGAATTTGAGGTAAAATTTATGTTGTTAATTTTATTGTATGTCAAAATTTGCATGTATAATCATAAAATATTGCAAATATATGTAGTTACAAAAATCTTCTGATATTAAACTAGTTTTGCATGCGGCTTCGCCCATGTTAGTGTCGATCCCTTAGGAACAGTAGAATTTTCCAGAATGAAAGGTCCTTCCCCAGGCCTCAAACTACCTTCATATCAAATTTCATCCAAATTGTTCCAATAGTTGTAGCGTGAAAAGAATACAGACAGATAGAGTTACTTTCGCATTTATAATATTAGTATCTACGAAAAAGTATGGATTACTTAGCCCGCAATACTTTTAGATTTAGTATGAGAGTTAATATGAATAACAGAATAGCATGGTGAATGCAATAAAACACATTTATAGAAAAAATCATCTTTTCATGCAGACTATGCAAAAGAATATATGTAATTGTATATACCTATGTGGAGTGTAGTAGTGGTACCTATATAAACCTAATAAACTATATTTCTTTTTTCAGTTCAAGATAGAAATGATAGATAGCATGTATCGGTTAGCCAAGTACCGTTACGAGTGTGGTAACTATGTCGAGTCGGCGTCATACCTGTATTTCTGCCAGTTAGTGATGTCACCAACTGATAAGGTAAGATTTCGTATTGTTTTCAACTGATTTAAAAAAAGGAGGAGGTTGTCAATTTGGTTGTAATTCTTTTATGTTAAAATTTCTTGTTTTTGTTTGCAAGGGTTAAGTTGTTTCCATTTAAATTTCATCACAATCGGTTCAGTAGTTTGTTTGAAGTTGCTTTTTTTATATTTAAGATTATATGATTATAAAATTAATTTGTATTTTGTCATATATGAAATTTTGCTCACATGTCAGGAATCCAGCAAATAATACTATCCGGGAGGAGCCATGGCCACAAATAAATGGCATGGACACAAATGAGCAATAAATTAGTGCATTTACACATACTAAAATTACCATTGGTCAGATTTTTGGCGCAGTGGTTAACACGTCAGTCTGCAACCTGGGGGTTCTCAGGTTCGATCCCCAGTCATATCATGGTCAGGTCATGGTCGCACTCAATTTGTGTGACATGTCTCTATATATTATTTATTCTAAAAGCTATGATTTTGCTCTAACAACAGCAATGTGAGTTGAAGGGATCAAAAAATATTTTTTTGTTATTTTGTAAAGTATTTTTATTTGTTTACTTAAAAATATTTAACAGTTTTAAAAGCTGTCACAGTTTTTATCTTGTTCACTCTCACTTACTCCATAGTAGGTGTTGGGACATCCACCATAACTTTTGACCTGTAAGAAAAACAAATGTATTTCACAACAACAATAGAAATTAAAAGCTGTAAACTGTAAAATAAGACACATACATTGTTAAATTGTACTCCCGGATGAGATTGCACTTTATGCACTTGAAGAGAGGGTATTGTAGAGAAACTCTGGCCGCAGATCTCGCACTGGTACACATTAAAGTTGCTATTAATGTTGTGGATCTTGGATAAGAAATGGCCGATTTTGTACCTAGAAAGTAAATAAATTTAGCAAAAAATATTTTCTTTTTGAAACCCATTCTATGTAAAAACAATAAGTCACCTATGGTTGTAAAGTTGCTCATAATTCCTAAACTTTCGATCACAAGCAGTGCATAGCAATAACTTGGGCAAGGCGAAACTATAGCAAAGTTTCAGCCAAGGACATAACGTCCAATGCTGCTCTGCTGTCTTAAAGGACAAAAAAGAAGTTTCGCAAGCATTGCACTCATAATTATTTTCTGCTGTATGCATCTTACAGTGTCGCAGCAATCTAGGTATACTGGTAAACACTTTTTCACAGAACTCACACTGCAGAAGAGATGAGGTTTTTATTTCTCTTACACAATCTGTGCTGTCTGATTTGCAGCATTCCCTAGAATGTTTCAAAGCAGATTCTTGGCGAGGCCAAACTTGGAAACATTCTATGCACGTCCACACTATTTGCCACCGAGGCGGTATATCTGTGAGAGTGTGTCGTGTGGCATAATGTCTTTTTAAGCCAGTTTCATAGACGAAACATTTTCCGCAAGTATTGCACGGAAAAGAGCGCATAGATTTTGGACAAGAAATGTCCAGTATCTCCTTCTTTTTTGTATAATTTAGAGTTCTGTTTAACATTTGAATGTTTTCCATAATCCTAGCGTTGTTCTCCTTCACTTTCTCCAAGCTGTACTCCAATGGAGTTTTATCTCCATCGCTAGCTTGAAATTGTCGCCTTGCATCTTCTTCATCTGTAGTATCTAATGAAAACAATGAGCGGTTCGCTGTATTCTCTTGTGCTCCCTCGTATAACTGATAGCTACTGGTCCTCTCTGATCCCTGCATATAATATCGACTGATATTATTGGGATGGTATTGAATTTGCTCCTCATACTTTTGTGTGAAAAGCTTTTGCGTTTCTAAAGCCTGATCACCTCTTACTTCTTTCGCACAAGAATCCAGATCAAAATCATTTATTTCGTCATCAGAAACAATTTTTACAACTAAACGTGACTTCTCAATGTCTTTGATTTTATGGTGGCTTTTGCCCTCCATCCATTCACTAAATTTAGTCGCCGGCACGTTATTCCCATCTTCAATTGTAACCTGTAAGGATTTAAAATTGGTACCATTTTCAAATTTACCAATTATTAATTTTGATGACATGTCTGTAAATTTAGCATAATCAAACAGTAGTTATTTTTACATTGACAATTTATTGACATTAGTAATAACTTTTTTTTCTATAAAAAGTTTGTATTTATTTAAACTCGACTTTTTGCTAGTATTGTTTGATTCGTGATATAAGATTTCTGTTTAGGATTTGTATTTACCTATTAGGCCAATCAATGTCGACATTGACTGGCGTATATGACTAGGACTTTTGCTAGTTGCATTACGATCATAAACTTAATATTCTTATATTTACCTCTATGATTACGCCGTACACCCACGCTGTCTTAGAACTCCTCAGGCGACCTGAGTTCTACAGTCTAAACGTAGCTCATTCTTCATTCGTCTACAAGTAAGCCAACAATGTTTGTCTCCAGAACTATCTCTCCGTTCTTTGGGGTAAGTTGGCCAGTGAGATCCTGGTGCAGAACTGGGACGGAGCGTTGGACGACCTGACGAAGCTGCGCGAGTTCATCGATAACGGCGCGGCCGGCGCCACCGTCAACAACATGCAGGCGCTGCAGCAGAGGACCTGGCTCGTGCACTGGTCTCTCTTCGTGTTCTTCAACCACGTGAAGGGACGCGACCTTATCATCGAAATGTTCTTGTACAAGCCTTTGTAAGTGTTGGAACCAGCTTGTTATTTTGTCGCCACTTTAGTGTGAAGTTGGAACAGAAATGTCTGTCACTGCATAACTAAATCGTAAAATTAAAAATGCAGGGAATTATTCGGAGGTGACTCAAAAATTAAAACACTGTGCTGTGTGCCCTCTACTGGATTTAAATAAAGTCCCATCCTTGTATTAATTAACCACCCTTGGAACCCCCCGCAAACCCACCTTTTTTGTAACCGTGCACTTTTTACAAGTTTATATTTAGTTTCACCTGTCCCAATGTTTGTCTGTAATCAAATCTTGCGAGTTAAATTGGATCTACTTCCCGGTTACCGACTGAGCTGAAATTTTGCATGAATGTGTAAATCGGATGACAATACAATATTATGGAATCGTTGCGCTGGTCTGATGATGGAGTCGGAAGGTGGCCATAGGAACTCTTAAACTAAACAAGGTAATACTAATCGTGCTTGGGCTCATTTAATTTGTCTTGGAAAGCACTTTATGGTGTAGGTCGTTTATAATAAAAGCTTGCCACAAAAATGTAATTTTTGCAAAATTTGTTCTTAAGCTTAGAATAATACATGATATAAGATAATTTGCAAAATTTTATATAGTTATGTGTAAACGTGTCGAAACACGTACTCAATTGAGTTATATCCATCGCTAGCTTGAAATTGTCGCCTTTCATCTCCTGGATCTGTAGTATCTAATGAAAACAATGAAGGTTTGCAGTGTTCTGTTGTGCCCTCTCGTGTAACTGATGCTCCTTTCTGATACCTGTCATCGTCATCATATTCCAGCCGTTAGTGGTCCACTGCTGAACAAAGACCTCTCCCAAGGATTTTTCGTTCCATAGGATGATTTTGCCATGCTCACCACGCTTGGCAGGCGGGTTGGCGAGCGCTGTTTCTATAGCTTCTTGTGCTCTCGACGCGCTGCCCTTCGAAAGCATTTTAAAGCTGAGGAAGGATAGGAATTTGTTGGATTTAGGTAGAAAATGAAGGTATTGGGATACTACTCAATTGCTCATGCGAAGTCCCCTCTTTTGCGAGGTCTTTCTGAACTCAACGAATTCCTGGCATCAATAAAAGGAAGGGAATGTGATGTTTTTGCTGACAGGTTTGTACGTTTGACGAATGAATACTTAATATTTTGTGAAAAGGATAGATGAATCCGTAGTCCTAAGTTAAGTTGTGCAGTGCTTTGGTATTACTGTAATGCTGTGCAATCTCTTTTTATTCTGTTCTGTTCTGTTCTGTGCCCGCCCAGCCAGTAGTTAAACTACAAGAGCGTAGGAAAGAGGTCCACCAGGGAGAGAGTGTACCGGCGCTTGTGAACACAAGTTGACGTGTTTACTTCTTGCACAGCTACCCCCCTCCGCGTTGGATCACGAATCCAGGCTCGAGAAACCGGTTGGGCACGTAGATAGGTTTGGGAGTGTAGGGCTGTGCAGTCTGGATGAGGAGTGAAGAGGAAATGTGAACCGACCGAATACTTGCATCAAATCAGTATGGGGAAGATAGATACTATACTTGGTGTGTAATATATAAAAGGGAGGAAAATAGGACTGCTTTGTTGTTGCGTTGACTTCGTCGTTCTATTTGTCGTCTCCAACCTCATACTTTATTACGTTTTGCTCGTCGGTTCTCGTAAAAGTTGTTTCTTCTCTCGTTGGGTAGGTTGTTGTTTCCATGTTGGCTTTTGCCTGCGTGATCGATGTGATGTTATGGACGTTGATCTGGGTGTTTTGCGCCCACTGCGTCTGCGAATGACTGGTGAGAGCTGGCTGTGTGTTTGATTTGATATCGAATCCTCCAAATCTAAGTCAGTTTTTGTGTATGTTTCTTCCACTTCGAATATCTTTTCTGCTTCTTTTTTGATTAGAGCTCTATTATCCGCTAAATTGCCCCATTCTTCCTTAGTTTTCTCATATATAATTCGTGATTTCATGATCTAGGGAGTCTTCCCATGTGTAAATAGGACGCCCTATTTTGCGCTTGTTTTCCTGGTGTTGATAAGCTGCCTGAAGTAGGACGTCGTAATATGTGCCCATAATAAGAAATTATTCGTATTTTTATTATTTTTGTTATGGATTTTCTTATGGATTAGCCTTGATTTTTCGATTTGGGTAATGTTTCCCCGCATCCAACATTCCCCGTAGTATTTGCCGTTCGTATTTTCTCAGTCTTGATCGGTTAGCTTTCGTAAAAGCGGTCACGTTTAAACCATAAATCATGCATGGTCTTATGACCATTTTGTATATTAATACTACGATGCTCCAATCTATTTTATTATCTTGTATGAATGGTAATAGGAGTTTGGAATTTTTTATTGCTTTGACACATCTTGTTTTAATGGTAGCCCTTCGGTTGTGGGCAGCTGTTATATAAGTTACTAAATATTTTATCTCCTCTACCGGCTGGATTATGACTCCCCCAAGTACTCTGCACGGTTGCTATGCGGTTGGGGGACCAAAAAGATTGCGTACAACAAGTTTTGTTTTAGTTTGGTTTATAACGAGGCCGACTGAGTTTAATAACGTATTAATTTTGCCGATTTTGCGATTAAGAACGTCTACTTCTTCACCAATCAATATAAGATCATCTGCAAAGGATAATATTATAGGTAATTTTGATTCTAGGTCTTGATACAGTCTTACAGCTTCGTCTTCTTCCTCGAGGGTCTTTAGTACCTCGTTAATGATTATAGTAAAAAGTCTTGGGGATAGGGTGTACTTATATATCTTTTAGTGATTCTAAATTTACGTTGTCAAAGGCTTTCTCTAGGTCAAGGGCCACGACAAACATGGCTGTTCTCTCTCTCCATTTTGTATCCAGTACCTGCCGGAGCGTAAAAATATGATCGTCTGTGGAGCTATTGTTCAAGAATGCTCTTTGTTAGTTGCCGGGGGTGCTGGTGGCAGCATTGTGCTTTTCTAGTAAGAAATTCGCGTAGATTCGGTATCCTACGTTGCATATAGATATTTTCCTAAAGTGATTTATATGTTTTGGATATGGTTGTTTTCTTATTGGTACCTGTTTAGTGAGGCGCCATACACTAGGGATTTCATTGTTTACCCATATCGTCGCCATTGTTTTTGTGAGTTCTGCTACAAATTCCGTTGGAGCCGCCTTGTATAACTCCGGCACGATATAGTCGGGTTTTTTCAATATCGTCAGTTCTTGGTGGCTCCATTCCGGAAGCTACTTCCTCCGTTTCCTCAAACATAGAAATATGTTTGCCTTGACTTTTTTAAATCGGTAATCCAATTGGACATGGTTATGTAATGCTTAGTCTGCGCTCGAGTAGACTTACTTTAGTAAAGTTGCAGGAACTTATAGGTTATTCTCATACGCAGTGATTTGTGCGTTTTACTTAGGCCCTTAAAAAAAACTTGGTAACGCGCGCCTCTTCTTCATCCAAAATTCTTTTCAGATTGCGCCGTGCTTCCGTTACTTTTAGCCGTAGAGTAGTGTCCTGAGGACTTTTAGATTTTTGAAAAATGGCCTTTTAATGATTAGCGAGTGCAATTCTGCTTTCTTTTGAGTTTTTGAAATAGGTTTTTGTAGTACATCGTGTGCGGCTTCTTTCAGAATACTATTTAGGGTATCCCATTCCAATGAGAAATTGTCGCTGGGATCGCTAATTGGATTCCGATCACGTTTAACGTAATGGTTTTTTTTTCCCTGATAGCATTTAGGAAGTTCGTTACGTGTTCTTTCCTTTGCAGAAGTTCGTAGTTGTGGTTTTTATGGTTATATGCTAGTCTTTTGTTTTGACAGGTTTGTTCGTTTGGATGGCTTTTGTAGTTGGGCAAAGGAAGACATTCTTACATTGCCCCATATTAGTTTGTGGTAGGTGCTGACTATCAAGTTGCGTTCGCCTATGCTGCTGTGGAAAAAAACAAACGTTTGTGTTCTTGTAAGGATATAGTCAACCTGAGATACTTGATTTCCTCATAACCAGGTGGTCTTGCATGTGGGTCTGCCCCATGAGCTGCTTACTTTTAATCGGTGTTGCTGTATTAGATTTAGTAATAAATTCCCATTTGTATTGGTATGGTACAGATTTTTCCAACTAGATTTTCAATTTTTTTGTTTCTAGTTTTCATTTTTCTTACATCATCACGTACTTACCTATATGGGCGTTAAAGTCCCCTATTATTACTTTATTTGCATTTTTTTGGGGCTTTACTCATGGCGATTCCTATTTGCAAGAAGCGGGATGTTGATTCAGCTGGAACGTGGCATGTAATTATAAAAATATTTATTGGTTTGTTAGCATTGACCAATTTCAAATGCAGGTGTACTGCAAGTACGTCTCGGCTTTCGCGATGAGTCTGAGTGACGTCGTATTCGATTTTATTGTTTATTAAAATTGCTATGCCTCGATATTCTTGTGCTCTTTTTTTTCTGCCACCTAAGATCCAATTGTAGTGTTTTGATTTAAATTCTCCCGTGGTTAGATGCGTTTCTTGAAGACCTGCTATGGTTATGTTGCGATCTGATAGAACCTTGTCAATATTAATTTTATCACGTTGCCGAGCACACCCTAGTTCATTCCACGTCACTATTGAGAGTGATTTGCAAGGCCTGGGCGTAAGTAATCTAGATGAGGGGAGTGTGGAACGTAATCTTTTGGGACACATGTAGCTGGGTTGTATGTTCGTGGAAGTGCTTGAAGAGATTTCCGCTGTTTGAGCGCCGTCTTCTGAATGTGTTTCGCTGTTATATATGTTGTCGCGTGTTTCTCTAGACTCATCTGGTATTGCAAGTTGAACTATGCTAACGTAGTGGCTGTTCTCGAAGTATGGATGGATGTTTTCTACCGGGCTATCTGGCGGGCGGTAGGTGATGGGATCTCTGAATGGTCCGTATTTATACTTTTATTTTTTTCATTTATATGGTTATGGTCCGTATTATGTTATGTTGACATTGACTAAGTAGTACTCAGCGGCCGCTATAATTGCGTCCTCTCCTCTCCATAATCCAAATTGAAATAGTTTTTTTTTATATACCTATCGATTTTTTCGTCAACTGTTAAGTTGAAAAAGTCTGAGCGATGCGCGACTTCCGTAACGGTATTTTTTGTAAGGCCAGGTTAATACGTGGTGTGAATTTGTTGTTCTTGACGTAAGATGCTAAGTCCTGTCGTGTCATTTTATGATCTAGTGTTAACCCGTATACCTCATTTATTTGGTCAGCAATGGCCCTAAATAAACAGTTACCATTTCCGTCCATTTTTTTTTACAATGACCTCTGCTGTGCCCATATTGCACAAAAACTTTTTTGGTGCTTTGGCTTATCTTTTGTTTAGTTTCCTTGTGAAAGCGTGAGAGACAATTACTTATTTTGGGTAAACGTCCAGATGTGCATCCAACCAAATGTCCAGGCATGTGCGAAGTAGTGTTCAGTAACTTTAGAGCGGCCTTTATGTTTATAGTACTTAAATGGAAGACGGTTTTTTTTTGTAAGGCCAGGTTAATACGTGGTGTGAATTTGTTGTTCTTGACGTAAGATGCTAAGTCCTGTCGTGTCATTTTATGATCTAGTGTTAACCCGTATACCTCATTTATTTGGTCAGCAATGGCCCTAAATAAACAGTTACCATTTCCGTCCATTTTTTTTTACAATGACCTCTGCTGTGCCCATATTGCACAAAGACTTTTTTGGTGCTTTGGCTTATCTTTTGTTTAGTTTCCTTGTGAAAGCGTGAGAGACAATTACTTATTTTGGGGAAACGTCCAGATGTGCATCCAACCAAATGTCCAGGCATGTGCGAAGTAGTGTTCAGTAACTTTAGAGCGGCCTTTATGTTTATAGTACTTAAATGGAAGACGGTTTTTTTTATCTTGGTATTTTTTTTTTATTATTAGTCCTGTAGAACTAAATTGCCTAAATAGGCGCAGATGTGTTTCTCTATTGAAAGTTTCTGTGAAAGTTTGTTCTCAGATTTTTATTATAAAACAGTTACTATCCGTCTGTATTTCCTTTTTTACTTATTGATCCAAACTGTAAGCTATGAATCTAGTTCAGTAAGATTGAAGATGCTATCTGGCCTATTGAGGAATGTTTTAGAGGTTATTACAAAGCAATTGTGACCTAGATGGGTGTTGCGTCAGATATTTTTAATATAATAAGCTTTCCTTCTATGTTATAGCTCTATATACGTAATTCAGTAATTTATTTGGACACGTAGCTAGAACAACTTGTTAAATGACCTGTACCCTTTCCTGAAAGGTTTTTTAGTACATGTAATATGTCGTTTTTTTCGTACTGATATATTGTATTGAGAGTTACTTAAACTATGTATCCCGTCGTGGTTCTGCTACATTTGATGGCTCGTTTGTTATTATATTATATATTATAACTAATTAAATACAGACAGGAAAGTCTTATTTTGGGTTACTGGGATATTTGAGCATGTAGGTATCACGTATTTATATTGTATCTATATTATAACGTAGCTTTGGAAACCAGTGTCAGTTCGTCGGTTGTGAAATGGTTTAGTCTGGGATTGTTTTATAGTCGGATTGACGATATGTTTATCTATGATGTTTTTCTTTATTTCCTGTCTTTAATATCAGGATATACTTCTACTCTACTTACTTTAATAATACCTATATTGAGTAAATTTGACGCAAATTTTATGCATATGGTAGTGAGATTTAAATTTTCATTTCATATTAATAAGTAAGAGTTAGGGTAGGTGTATTATATTTAAGGTAAATACCCAGTTTTCTTTGCAGTTTAGTTGGGTATCTGAGTATGAGTATCAGATAATGACTGAGTAATAGATAGTTTGGATCCTAATCCTTTGAATCAAGAACCTAACAACCTTATTCACCTAAAATACTGCTGGCAAAATCAGTTTTCTGGTGCTGGTCCTGCTGTAATTTTGATGTTTTCTCCAACTCAATCCCAAACTAGTCAATTATTTCCGTTATGGCGGTCTAGTTATACGCGGTGTCTACCGAAACAGATTTTCTTACATCTTTATTAAAAGGATAGAATACTTTGGGGCAATATAACACGAAATCAGTGCTCTGATTTTATATTTTATTATATTTTGTGATTTTATCTTCTATTATATTTCGTGGTTAATGTATAGCCTGAATGTTCAATGATTTTACCATTTAGACATTGACTGGAATAAAACGGTCTTTAATTACTTGATTCAAAACATTTGATTTTAGTACCTACTCGTACTTGGTATTTTCTTGAAGTATTAGTTCATTTATAAAATATGTAACTTAAATCGATTTTTTTTTTTAATTTAACTTGAGATTGCATTCATTATTTTAATAGTCAATGGTCAAATATAAAATTTACAATGATTTTCTCATATTTTGCAAATTTAAATAGTGATCCTAGCGAAAAAGGGAAGGGAAAAGAATAGATTAGATAAAAGTAGTAGTTTAGAGTAGATTAGGTATTAGACAAGGGAATATGATGATATTAAGTCATGCAGTGAAGTTGGTGTTACCGCAAAATTGATTTATATACAACATTGCACAAGGAGATAATTTGGATTGATCTCACCAGGTTTACAGCTTCTGAAGGCTCGTTCGCGTGATCATTTACAAGAATACAGGAATAACACATAAGTTACATTATACATCTAAATTGATCAACGGGCACTTTTCTATCACTATAGCACAAGTTGGTACGAAACTACAAACTCAAAAAACTTAAACTGCTACGCGATGAACGGAACTTCTACCTGTGCGCGGACAGGGCACTAAATGGTTTTATGACTAAAACAAAAGGCGCCGGAGAGGACCGCTCTGGGAGCGACCGCCTCGGGAATAAAAAAATAAATAAATACTCACTCGGATGAAACGAAAAGCAAGTAGCAGCTCGGGTGGCCGCGCGTACCCGTTGCCCTACCTGCAACCACCGGACAGGCAGTTGAGGATGACACTCCTGACCACACCTTTATATAATATCAATTGATATAATTTTCTTGGATGTGTATCTATATATGTATTTGTTATAAAATATAGTATCGTTGAGTTTGTATCCCATAACACAAGTCTCGAACTTACTTTGGGGCTAGGTCAATCTGTGTGATTTGTCCGTATATATTTATATTTATTTAATTTGCAAACGCGTCAGTTACAAATGTCCTATTTTCAGATATTTGAACGCCATTCAGACCATGTGTCCGCACATTCTCCGCTACTTGGCAACGGCCGTCATCATCAACAGGTCGCGCAGGAACGCTCTCAAAGACCTCGTTAAGGTTATCCAGCAGGAAGCGTACACATATAGGTATGTCATCTGTCTTAGGCACGGAGCAGATATAGAGAGGAGTTGCCCTAAGGAATATTTTCTATGAAACAATGCGTGGCACTTACAGGGGGTGAGGGGAGTATTATCTGTCTCACTCTACTTGCTCTGTGTCTCACTCCCTCCTTTATATTCATCTAGCGGCGAATAGCCCAACTACTTAATAAGTTCGATGATGATCTTTCTTTTTAGTTTATCTATCCGTCACTAGATGTCCCTAACACCTACTGACATCTAGTGTCGGATAGCTGAGTAATTAGGGTTGCCAACCAGACTGTTAAAAACAGTATAATACTGTTTATGCTAGTTAATGCTTTTTACTGTTCTATTACAAGAGAGTTTGCAAAACACTGTTTTCACGACCGCTGGTAAAACTACGGTTAAAAATACATAGATGATTATAACCCCAAAAATTTAAAATTTTGCACAAATTAATAGTTCTTCAAAAATAATTTTAATAACATAATATTGTAGTAGGTATATAATATAGTTCTGTACCTGTTCAAAGCAATCGTTTATTTGGAGACTACACCTTCACAGTCACAAAAACAAAGAATCAATATGTTTTATGTAAATTATTTCCTTTTTTGTTTTTTGTCATAGATAATTAATAAAATTCCATAATAAAACGATAGTGTCAGTGACCATATCATGTAAAAGAGTAGTCAAAATCCAGGCAGCATACAAGTTGACGCACGGGCCACCCAAAACTTAGCCATACTAGAGGTGACTTGAGCCTGCCTTCGACGCCGCCACCAGTTTGTATATTTTTTTGACCCACATGTCAAAAAAATATACAAACTGTTAAAATGGGAAGAACAGATCTTTGTATATTTAGTCGTAGTCCAGTTATTTCTATTGACTTTTGAAATCCACTGTTTCTTAAGAATAAAGTTGGATGGAAATCTATATTTATTATATGTGTTCTACATATAATTTACAGTTTTATTATAAATTTAAATGCAATAAGTTCACTGAAAGTAGTTTTCTTTGATGAAAAATGCTCTCGGGGTGCTCAGAAACATCATTATTCTCTCATCTTCCATGTAACTTTTTATAAAATTTCAAAATCCAATCGTAGTTTTACCAGCGGTTGAGAAACAGTATTTTGTATACTGTCTTTTGATAAAACAGTAAAAAGTATTAACTAGCGAAAACTAGGTGGTTGGCAACCCTAGACATTTTGCCATGTTTATGGCTATTATTCAACGTTGACGACAGGTGGCGCATTGCTGAAAAGAGAATTATGAAACTACATAAACATAATCCTTTTGTCAAGGTAAAAAGGTCTTTAGGTATAAATTTAGAACAAATTTCAGTACTTATGGTTATTAGTTATTACGATAATTAGCTTTAATATATTTTTATAGTTTTTACGTCCCATTACGCAAAGTGGTGCCATCTAACGATGAGTAGCACGGAACGTCGCCAAAATATTTTTCTAGAATAATTTAAGTAAATTACGAATTAATATACTTACAAATGAAATGTGATTCCTTCCATAGTATCTGAACGTTTATCGGAGTAGTTTTTACATGATATAATACAACACTTCATGATTTTCTTCGTAAAAAAACAAGAAAAGACCGAAAATCTAACTGTGTGCACAGAACGAACCACGTACGAACATTGACAGCTACAACAGTAGACTAATAAGCCACGCCTACTCGCGATGTTAGAGTGATGACGTCAGGACCTAGTTGGAATCACAGTGCACAGTAGCTTACGCCGTCTCCACTCTATATCTGCTCCGTGGTCTTAGGTACCTGTGTTTGGTTAAGAAATCACGTCGACACTTGCATCATATTGACTTTAAGATATCTTTAACCCACCACACTTTTATAGGTACAATCGGGGTATATTTATCTAACCAATACAACTACAATTTAAAATCTAATTAAAGAGGGTTTATTTTTATCTGCCCCCGACTGTACATAGGAAACAGAAATTTATATCATAGTTACACAGATCTACGCTAATATTATAAGTAGGAAAGATTGTTTGCATTAAATAGGCTGCGAAGCTACGATTTGTAAAATTATTTCACCATTAGAATCTTTCATTATCCCTAATGAATATAGGCTATAGATTATCTATACCTGCGAAGCCGGGGCGCGTATTGCCAAACTGTATACTGACCCAGACCGGGGTTGCTCTAAGTTCGATCGCAGTTTGCCTTTGTAGTTGAAGAGCAAACTGTATACTTATTCAGAGAGTGTCTGAATCAAAATACATTTTGCTTCAAAATACTATACCAAAATACATACGAGTCCAGACGTCCATACTTTCCAGCGTCTGGTGTAGTATGTAATGGCATGATAATTTAAAACAAAATGTATGAATGCTTTATTATGTTTTATTTCTCTACCTTGTCTTCTAAAACTTGCGTCGCTTGCGACCTTGACTCCTTTTTTTCGCCAGTGGTCATGACGTGACTTCATTAGCAATTACGCAAGTGTTTATTAAATAAAGTGTAAAAGTTTAAAATTGTATTTTTATAGATCGGTGTAAGTCTTGATAATTGGAATAAAATTGACACTTGGCTAGTTTGCGTTACGAGTACGCTGGTAGAAAAACAGTTGGCGTACCTACTTATTTATTGATATTTTTAACATATAATTTTTATTTCGCATTTTCCGGTTATTAACCAAAAAAATTTACAGTTTTGAAGTCGGTTTAAATTACTTATTAAGTTATTTTAATTCCCTTTTTACTTATCCGTTTTTTGTATTTGGTGCTAATGACAATTTTTGATAGGGAAATAAAGCACAAAAGGTGTGGTGTGATGCCATCACCTGATATTTGAGCTTTTGTTTTTGGCGTTTAATGAAAATTTCCCATTTTTTGTTCTTGATTCATTAATTTACTTTGTTATCAATCACTTATCATATCGACTTAATTGAATTAATATTACCTAGACCGAAATAAAAAATAGATACAATTTGTTGTGTCAGTGCATCTTTCTTATTAAAAATTAATAAATAATGAATTGGAAAATCTTATAATTTTTTAATACCCTTTATAGTCGTTACAGTTCAAATAAATTTTTAGTCATACTAACAAAGGCTTTTCTTTAATTAAAACTTAAATTACTTCACAATAGGTATGTTTTTTGGGGAAAGTTGTTCAGTTTCACGGATAGGATACCTAAAAATCGCAACAGCATAGAAAAAAGCAGTATGTAAAAAAACTGTCAGTTTGCTTTACATACAAGCGAGCAAAGTGCATACCTTCTCAGACTGCTCTGAGCTCGTATGTACTTTGCTCCAATTTGTTTGTGATTTTAATGAGCACGACGTAGTTCAGTACAGACTATGGGTGTCTGGGTCAGTATACAGTTTGGCAATACGCAGCCGGGGCGGGCCGCTAGTAGTAATATAATATGATAGTTTGACAAGTGTCTAAGAGTAGTACAAACTTTTTGCCCAAAGACCACGAAATTTAAACATGAATCATTATCAAAACAGTTGTATGAATCCTAATATTATGCGAACAACTCGACCAATTATTATAGCATTTTCCAAACACAGTGTCAGGTGTGTAGAAAATCACTCCTGAATGGATAGGAGTTTTCGAAGATATAGAGTATCTGTATTCTGTATAGATTAGGGCTTCCCTAACTGTGCGTACATTGCCTCATCAGGGGCGTCGCGAGAACGCCGCCGTCAAAAGTTGGTTAGTATTAATTTAGTTGTTATTTTCAGAGACCCGATCACTGAGTTTATCGAGCATTTGTACGTGAACTTTGACTTCGAGGCGGCGCGCAGAAAGCTGAATCAGTGCCAGGCAGTGCTGCTCACAGACTTCTTCCTCATCGCCTGCCTGGACGAGTTCGTCGAGAACGCGCGTCTCATGATCTTCGAAACATTCTGCAGAATACACCAAGTTATCAGTATTGGGTATGTTTGTTTATTACATTAGATGTCTTGGCCTTGCTACTCAAGGTAGTCCAACATCCACTCATTATTGTTAAGAACCTAGCTCGCTAGGTTTAAATAAAACACACGACTTTTAAACTATTGGGCGCCATTGACCACTTAATTGCAAAACGGTCGCGTGACTGAGACGCCATTGACAACTAAAGTTATTGCAATTTGTACTAGCCTGGCGTCGGGCGTGAAGTAATGTAAACAAACGCTGGCGTACAAAAGGTAAAATTGGTTCACGCTACGGCTACAATGCCACAAGCGGACACACACACATAAACTCAGACAGGGCTATCATGTAAATCTTATGATAATGTTGTAAATATTAATTCCTCTTTACCTTGATCACGGTGTAGTGTAGTAGGTATAACCTTAAGTAGTTGTAAGTATATATTGTTTGTGGAACCCTGAATAAACCAGTCTTCACGCAACACTCAGTCGTATCTCTTGTCAAATACTTTGCATGGCGACCCTGCCAGGATGACGGCTGACTTGGCTAATTATTTTTTGTCATGTTAATTTTTCTCAAGAGAATGTTCTTATGAAAGAAAGTTGCGCGGCAACTTTCTTAATATGTTCTTTCCATTGAATATAACTGAGAAAACGTATTGACCTTATCAACTTGTTCAATGTAACCTTAGCATTGTATTGCCAATCGATTGACTTACTTTTTTTCATTTTTAGCATGTTAGCTGAAAACCTGAACATGCAGCCCGACGAAGCCGAGTGCTGGATTGTGAACCTGATCCGTAACGCGCGTCTGGACGCCAAGATCGACTCCAAGCTGGGTCACGTGGTGATGGGCGCGCAGCCGCTGTCCCCGTACCAGCAGCTGGTCGAGAGGATCGACTCCCTAGCTGTCCGCTCCGAAGCTCTCACGTCGCTAGTTGAAAGGAAACACAAAGCACGCAATCAGGATGTAAGTGTCTTTTTGTGTTTAACCTATTGAGCGCCATTGACCACTTTAGTTACAAGACGGTCCCGTGACTGAGATACCATTGACAAATAACGTTATTACAATTTGTACTAGCTTGTCGGGGGTGAAGAAACAAGCGCTGGCGTGAAAAAGGTTAAACATTTTTTGTCATAGGCTCTAGAGGCCCTTAAAGTTTACTGTGTTAGACTAGATTTCTATTTGTACGATAGTATTTGTATAGGGTAATTTATGAAGATGAAAGGCCCACCGCCTTTGAAATAGTATAAATTGGTATACATAATTAATTTATTATGAAAATACTTTAGCCAGTATTTATATTTTGTTTTTATTTACAGATTCGCTGGGGAACTCAAGAATTTTAAACTATAATTTTTTTACGTCAACACGTTGCAAATATATTGGTTCCACTCTAACATCATTTTGTAAATGAGATATTTTGTATTAAAATATCAGTTCCCTAAGGCTAATTCCGTGGTTTTATTTACTTATTTTCTGTTCGTTATAAGCAACATGGCCAGGTGTGGAGGTCTTATTTTTCTTTTAAAAAAATCTGTTTAACTTTACGAAAACCCGCGGTCGCCTGGTTGCCAAAAAATTTATTAACTAGCTTTCTTTGCCCTTAACCTGTATAGGCAACCGGAAACGGCCAATCTTAGCAAAAATGGCAAAAGCCATTGGAGAGCAGCAACTCATTCCCTACTTCCGTGAACTTTCAAACCCAAAAGCCGACAGCCAAAAAAATCGATAAATATAATAATAATTGTATTCGAGACTGTGTGTGAGCGGGATAGAAAACATGTGTGAGCAGAATGTAACTGGGTGTAAGTGGTGCAACTGTATTGTGCTAAGGGTGTAACGTTAGACCGGACACTGACGTATAAAAAATGTTGCTCAGAAACTCAAGACCAGGCTGAACATTTTCAGATGCTGTCACTGGAAAGCTTCAGCCTCGGTTTTGCGTACATCTGCATTAGTCTTCGTTTACTCAACCGCAGAATACTGCGCACAAGTGTGGTATCGCAGCGCACATGTCAACAAAGTTGATACTTAGCTCAGTGAAGTAATGCATATAATAACTATAAGTAGCTTTAGGCGAATGGCAGAAATGCCAAAATAAAGACACGCCAATCCAGGAGACACTTAACATCGCTTTCCGTCTAGATGATTATCTTAGACCCAACGAAAAAACCAGCAGGCTTTTATAGTCAAAGACAATAAAATGGGGTGGAATGGGTAAAGATGGGTAGATTCGGAATAGGATACGGACGGTCTAATCACCACCTCTAAGTGGAGTTACAAAGACTCCCGAATGTGATTTTAAGGCCAGAGAATAAACTTTGAGGCATATTGTCGAAGAACGCCCACTCTATGGTTTCCCTGGAGACCACTCCACCCCCCATTCTCCAGCAGCAGAAGACTGGCGGAAGTACTTAAAATTAAATATTTAAGATATTCATGGGATTCTCGCTGCTGACCATGCCATACGATATGATGATGAGCGGGATGGAAGATGTGTAAGTGCATGTATATAGAAGTTATAGAAGAAGTTCTTCCATGCTGGTCTGGGAGAAAAGAAAAACCTAGAATGTGCCAGCTGCTTCTCTTACCGCGCAGATTGTAAAAGCCGATCAAGGGAATGGGTAAAATCTGAGGAAACATGATAATAGGCGATGCGGCTAGCAACCCATCACTATTTTGATTTCGTTTTCCACCTAATGCCCATCAACATGCTAATGTGGCTTTCAGGTCTTATAGACTTAGGCATTGTCTACCCCGCAAGGGAAACAGACGTGATACTATGTATGTATATAGAATAAACAGTAGGAATTTAAAAGTGGAGGGTTGCGAGGAAAACCCCGACACACCTTTCTCCACGGAGGGGGAAGTTGCATCAATGTATTTGCAATTGAAGTTTTTATACAAAGGAATTTTTGATCCCTTATGCACTCCCATAGTCATGCAGCTCTATTCTATAGCCAACCTCAATGTATAAGACTGCTCTCGACTTCCTGAGTAAATTTTAGAAAGTGTATTCCATCTAAAAACTGGTGTGTCTCTTCCAGACAACAATAAAGAAAAAAGACAATAAGTAATACTAAGCAATATTTCCTCTTTTCATTTAATATTCAACATCTTTGGACCTACTCTACAGGCTTGATAGTTATAAATCTAGACAAAATAAAAGCTACAAGTACAGTAGATATAACAAAACACACAACAAATACATAGAATGAGTCTTCAGAAAATACATCAGTAAATTCTGGTATTTGGTTGTACAGTTCCTCTACAACATGAAGGTTGCCCTTCTTAGCGGTCTTCGTCATTTTTATTTCTTTTTACTCTTCTGTTTCTCTGACTTAGTTTGTATTGTAGATACAGGCTGTTCAACTGGGGCTAGTGATGATATGTGTTTGTTTAACAATTGTAAGAGTTCTAAACAGGTGAGGTTGCCACTTTTCAATGTTACCTTCTTGATGTTGGCTGTTTCTGAAAGGAGAAACAAAACATGATTGACTATACTATGTTTATATGTTTCAAGTTTTAAGGCTTATGCTCAGCTGTGCGGTACAGATGATGAATACTATACTTATGGAATTCTACTATATTTTTTATGATGCTTTATTATATGACAAAGGTGCAATACAACAGAAAACAGATTGCAGTAATCATAATTTTTTATCAAATTGCTTTTATAAAAAAAAACTTTGACAATAATTATGATTCTGGGTTCTTGGCAGAATTTCAGCGGACTGCACAGTTTTTGTTTTGGATTGTTTTACAAATTGCTTCTAGTGGACTTCATAATGTGAAATTGGTGTAATTTGGTGTTATAAATGCCCATGTTTATGAACAATGTGTGGAATAACTAAAATAAAATGTTATGGTGCGGCTGTAGTGAGATTGACATAGCGGGCTGGTGATCGCTCACCTTACTGCGACGTCTATGATCAAACCAGTGGATTTGTGGGAATTGTCACCACATGGATGGATCAATGGAGCCCTTTGGATCAACAAAATGAAATACACCACTATTTCGTTGATAACACATAAATAAATAAATAAATAATAAATAAATATATACGGACAAATCACACAGATTGAGCTAGCCCCAAAGTAAGTTCGAGACTTGTGTTATGGGATACTAACTCAACGATACTATATTTTATAACAAATACATATATAGATACACATCCAAGACCCAGGCCAATCTGAAAAAGATCATTTTACATCTTGACCTGGCCGGGGATTGAACCCGGTCACTCCGTGTCGCAGGCTGGCGTGTTGACCGCTGCGCCACGGAGCTAGTCAAGAAACACATAGAAAAATTATGATTCTGTTTGCCTCATGCACAAATTATTTATACATTACCTGCAAAATTTGGTGCAAGAGTGATATCAACAGTTGGCTCTCTACGGTCACAAACTACTTCAGTTTTCAGAGAACAATTTGGATTAGTTAAACTAATCTTTGGAGAGCTTATATAGTGTAAGAAGTTTCTGAAACATTAATGATAAATACAAATTAGAACATTCTAGATCTGGTTTCACAAAGTAACTAATGAATGCTTTTTAGAATACTAGCTGTCGCCTGTGGCTCCGCACACATTATTGTTGATCATACGGGATGAGTATTTTTTCTGGATAAAAGGTAGCTATGTATTAATCCAGGTATAACCTACCTGTGTGCAAAATTTCCTCAAAATCCGATTTTGACGCTGTTTTGACGTGATTGAGTCACAAATATTAGCGTTCATAATATTTCTTAATAAGGATTAGGATTGTTCAGCTACTGTGAGCAAGACTACATTAAGGTGATGCAGGACAGGTACGACACAAAATATATGTAGTCAAAAAATACAAACATTTGTTTTTCGTCGCACTTATTTGACTGTATGAAAACTACAATTATTATTAAGAACCGTGTTGAATTAGTCGGAACAACATAAACCTAACAGCACTCGTGTGCACGATATTTCATTAATTAAGTGCAAGAAGCTCAGTTTCATTTATAATAAAGATTTGTAGGTACGTACCGTGTGTGTGTAACGTTATCTCCAAATGGATCAAATGTCACGGTTATCCTCTTTGCAGCTTTTAAATTAACACCTTTTAATTGTTTTCCGATTGCTGAAACGACTCCTCCAGATCTTCGTAATGTGCCACTGTAAGGAACAGCCATGTTTTTCTATTTTTGGATCAATTTATTTGATATCGATCGGCTCAGAAACTGACAGATACAGGCCACAAACTACTAAGAGATACTAATACCATCTATTTAGTAAGCGGTTCCTTAGTACCCTGATAGAACTGTTTCAGATTTTGATATACGATATTAACCCTTAACACTTTAAGAATAGAGAGCATAATGCTGTGCAAAAAATTCTGGGGTAAAGTGAGACGGAAATACCTCGGCATTTTTTCCCTCTCGCACCCTTGCCATTGCATAAAAATGTAAAAAATGGTAGTAAAGCAAAACAGCAATATTTAATTAATAATGAAATAATTCCTGTTTTATTTTACATGGAATAATTAATTTATTAACTAAACTGTATGTTTACAGTTAATTTTGAATTTTTTCTTATCGAAAATAAAAAAAACAATCTTAATATAGTATTAAATTTTAATTTAGTCTAGCAACCCTAGTACGATCTCAACATTGCCGCCATATTATTAATAAAAAATCCCGCAGCCTTCGAATTTTTTAAGCAGACTGAAAGAGTAAAATAATATAACTTGTTGTTTCAAGAGATCTCGAAGCGACAGTGCATTGCATTGTGCATTATCCTTTCTCAGGTAAATAACATAACCGTTTTCAGTTAGTAAATGTTGTGCCTTGGCTAGGGTGTCCATCTTATCTGCCGAGTTTGTTGAATCTGATTTATCAGTAATGTGTACTTATAGGTACTTCGTACATAAAATCCTTATTTCCATACTAATATTATAAATGCGAGAGTAACTCTGTCTGTCTGTCTGTCCCCTTTTCACGCTTCAACCATTAAACCTATTTGGAAGAATTTTGGTATGGAGGTAGTTGCAGGCCCGGGGAAGAAGTTCTACTGTTCCCGAGGGATCGTGACTAAACTCCCCTTGAAAGGGTAAAATAAGGGGGGTAAAGTTTGTATGGAATTTTTCTCATTTATAGACTTAGAAGTATAAAAATAGATACATAAGTTCACGATTACATTGAAAAAGATCTGTGTAGGTGAACTCTGTCTGTCTGTCTTTCGCATTTTCACGCTTCAACCATAGAACCGATTTGGATGAAATTTGATGTGGAAGTAGTTTGGGGCCCGAGGAAGAACACAGGTTACCTTTAATTCCAGGAAATTCGACTGTTTCCGAGGGATCGACATTAATGCTGGTGGAGCCGTGGGTAACAGCTAGTTATAGAATAACGTTTCAAAGGCGTACTACGAACATCTCTACTGTTGCTTTTCCCTTCTACAGTTGCTATTTGTCAATAAATGATCATAGCATAGGGTCTTATCAATGACACCGACATAGGTACCTACCACAGAAATATATCAGGATAGAATGGCTACGCGTGGTCTTTGCAAAGAGAACGCGTTTGTCAGTTTTTGCATAAACTACGCCACCACCATTATGTCATTACTAGCGAAGTGTGTAGTAACTGCCTTCGTGCATTCGAAGCATACTTTGTTTAGTTATTTCTAGTTTGGTTAGGACATTGCAGGCTTGAATCACCGGATTGTCTGATAATAAAGATGATTCCGTGCTTCGGAAGGCACGTTAAGTCGTTGATTCCGGCTGCCATCTGGTAGTCGTTAAAGGAACCACGTCAGAAGCTGAGAGGCGGTTTCGAAGAACTCTGACACCAGGGTGAGCATGGTCGATTGACCGTGACACCTACTCGAAATTATGATGATGACGAGCGAAATAGTAATGTGATATCCACAGAAATAAATAGCGTCATTTCGATAAACAGTCATTTGTATTTGTCGATTGGCTTGCCTTTCATTCATGTACATCAAAACGTGACTTTTGATGTAATTTAACTTTTTGTATGCCAAAGTTCGAATTCTTTTCGTAACATGCATTCCATAATAGTTACTGATAAATATTTTAATCAACACATGGGAGCAACCTAACAAATCTGAGATAATAATGTTAACTATTAAATATTATCGATAATATCAGTTCGAGTGCAACAACGCAATGCTAATGCAGCTTTCGTGTTGCTATCACACAATTGAATTTACATTGCGCGTTCTCCTTGGAACGAGCTTTATAAAATGTTTTTAGAACGCGTATTGGATGTGAATTAGTTGTATTGTCGTTTTATATTGAAAATCGTGATAGGTCTTTTATTTATTTTTTTGTTGTTAATAAAAAAGTATTGATCCATGAAAAAAATACCTTGTTTCGACCTATTTACTTTCATACTTTTGTTTTTATAATTAAATACCGCTTAATAAAGCATATGTTCAAGTTGGGACGTGCGCGCTGACTGAATGAACGTTTAACGAATCTCGTACGATCGTACAAGATTGAGAAACGCGTGTACCACCCACTTAGCCGTTCTATCCTGATATATTTCTGTGGTACCTACCTAAGTACTTCATGTCCGAGAAATGTATTCTATAGTTGGTCACCCTACTTTAGAGCGAGATAGAATTCCGAAGTTTGTCTTCGCTTTCTGCTCCAATTATTACTATGAGAGCTCAGTCCTTCTACTATAACGTCCTTGACTAATACAGGCAGCTGACAAATGCACAAACCAACCAACAAACTATAGCAGTGTTACCAACTTTAAAAAATATTTATTCCTAAAGTCCGACATTGTACCTACCTACCAATCCAAAAATCGTACTCTTATATATATGTATGACCCGTGCTATGTTAAAGTTTGAGTTGTTTACAATATGACAACACACTTCAAATCTTAGTAAGTCATATTTGAATGTGCTTGACCAAAGAGTTTAGCAGTAAGTATAAAGGAGGTATTACTCCTTAACATATCGTTTAATATTTCTTTGACAGTGTGTCCTGCAACTCTGGCTTGTGCTAGCATTTGCTCAAGCTTCATCCATGCCTCAGATTTCTGCTTTAGGAAATATATGCATCGATAGTGAGTGTAGTCGTCTTTGAACATCAGGAAATATCGAAACTTCTGGATTGAATATGCGAAAGGGCCGCATATGTCAGCATGGATCAGTTCTCCTGGTTTGGATGCTCTTATCCTTATGCCAAACTGTTGTTTGTGAGCCTTTCCATAAACACATCCTTCGCATAGATCTGACTTGCTGTCCTCTACTTTTAGTCCGAATTCTTTTTCAATGAGCTGTTTGACATGTCTTTTATTTTGATGAGCTAGCCTTTCATGATATACTTGTAGTGGATTTGTCAATACCACATTGACATCTGGTTTAGGCATCAGGGAACTGAGGTAAAGTTTGTACAGTCCACCATTTCTTGGTCTTTTTCCGACCAGTCTTATGGTTCCAGCTACTTTCAAAGTACACGTGTCTGGCGTCGACTCAAAGACTGTATTGTATTCATGATCATGTGCGGCAAGAACAGAAAAGAGATTCATCTTTATGCCAGGGACGTACCAAACATCTTTAAGTGTAATTTGCTCTCGTCTTCCACAAACATCAGTTTCTACACGGATATTTCCTTTTCCAAGTGCTTCAATGGTCTGACCATTCGCTGCTGTGACTGTGTGTTGGCCCTTGAAGTGCTCAAAAGTCTCAAAGAGGTCACCCCTATTCGTAACATGGCTAGTTGCACCATTGTCTACGAACCAGTGTTCTTTGTCTGCAACTATGTTGTTCAAGGCTAAGACGGGTAAGGTTAGATTTACTGAAGTCGCCTCTTTAGGGGGTCTTCCATCAGCAATCCATTTCTTGCATTGTTTTACTCGATGTCCGCTCAATCCACAATATTTGCATTTCCATTCTTTTTCTTGTTTCTTTTTGCCTTTTATAGTTTTCACAAAAAATGCTTCTGATGTGCTTGCAGTCTCAGGTTTGTTCATCAGGGATTTTTCATGGGCACATAGCTGAGTAGTAAGACTATCAACCGTTCTGTCTTTCTTTGTCATAAGTAGCCAACTTGATTTAAAGGCGAAATATTCTGTCGGTAAAGTGTCCAAAATCTTGCAGATCAAGAGCATGTCTGGTAATTTTGAATCTATATGGCTGTTCAATTCATGCCAAATATTCTTTAACGCAGAAGTATGACTTGCCATATCATGTTCAGGTTCCTTTGTGTAACTAAAGAATCGTAGACACAGATCATAGCTTTTATCTTCACTACTCTCTCCATATAATCTATTTAGTTCTTCCCATACCTCTCGTGAACTTGTCAGACGCATGACATGGTTTAATATTTCATCTGTCATGTTGGTCGTGATGAGAACTAAGACGGCACTATCAATATTCGTGAATTCTTGTAAATCTTTTTCAAACTTTGTTTTTACGACAGAATCGGCGTCTGTCGATGGTTGTTGTGGTCTACATCTCCTACCTTCAATAACTTCCAAGGCTCCAGGGATGGCCTTTATCACAACCAGTATTCTATACTTCCATGACTTGAAGTTTTTCGAATCCAGGTGTCCTATCTGCACCCTCGATGCTTCTACGATCGCCCTATCCATAGCGGTAGACAACTGGCACAGATTTCACCGTATGAATTTTCGTGTTTTGTTATTCACAAATTTTACGTAAAATTCTTTCCTAGAATTACACCTCGCGTCAATGAATTATATTTTAATATTTGTTTTGCTCTGCTACCATGTTAAAGTTTGAGTTGTTTACAATATGACAACACACTTCAAATCTTAGTAAGTCATATTTGAATGTGCTTGACCAAAGAGTTTAGCAGTAAGTATAAAGGAGGTATTACTCCTTAACATGCTATGATGACCAAATTCTAAATAAAAGATCCCCTGAAAGCTAAAAGTTATATTCTAAAACAAATTAATAAATTATGAATAAAAATAATTAATAAACTACGAACTACATATACGCTGTATTTATTTGTATATTTAATTCATAATTCATTTATTCGTCGCTTACATGTAGCATAAAGTTGACAATTATATATAGTGCAGTATATACATGTACCCAGTCAGGGCGTTACGACAGATTAATTATTAAGATATATAAAATTAAATATTAAAATTGGCACTTCCGGTTTGTAGTATGTTGTCAATTAACCCCGTGTGTAAACAAGTTGGAAACACTGCTATATAAGGACAAAATAGCGTGCTATACAAGAACTACAAAATATTAGTTTATAACATAGATTATATCTATAGTCTATAGCAAGCATAGCAAGCGTGCTATAAACTATAAAGCCGTTTTCTCAGAAGAATAATATACATAGAAGCCGCATAAAAATAGAAACTGAAAACAGATAGTTGACACTGTATTTTTCTTATGAGCTTTCGCTTATGACAGAATGAGACAAAAACTTCAGTCAGTTTCTATTATTTTCATGGTTGTCCCGACTTGAAATGTCAATGGACTCCATTGGACTCCAATTAAATCCGACTAAATTCAAAATAACTTATTACAGTTCAACGTCTGTAATATTAGCATCTTGCCGATTTGATCGGGTTATATATCGACAAAAACATTGCGGCGGAATTGTGATGTCTGCAAATTAAATATAGGATTGTGCTAAAATTCTCACGGAAAAAAGTATTAACCGGTGTTGGGTTGGTGCGTTATCAAATGACCATTATACTAAACAATGTCTTGTGCAATGGAGCGATGTAAATCCCATTCAGGACGAACAGAAATAAATTCTGTAAAACATAATTTTCTTCGGTAAGTTTTTCAGTTAAAAGTGCATAATTAAAACCCAAAATACCTCAAAATACAACAATAATATTGTCAATTATATAACGTATTGTATAAATGACAACTTTTATAGGTATTTTGCTTAAAATTATCGTTTTTTCCTTATTTCAAATTAGGTTAGTTTTTTTGCTAGTGATGTGGTAAAATCACGTATCTACGAGTATATCGATATTTTTTATGACGGTCTTGCTATCAGGGATATTTTTGTTAGTGTTGAGCCATGCAATAGTAATGTAACAAATTGAACCATCATGGTAATTAAACAACCAGCAAAGTGTGAGTCGGACTCGCGCACGAAGGGTTCCGTACCATCCTTACATATAATATTATAAATGTGAAAGTGAGTTTGTTTGTTACGCTTCCACGCCGTAACTTCTGAACCGATCATCATGAAATTTTGCATCATCATCATCACCATTGCACGATCTCTGGAGTACGGAAAAGAACATAGACATAAATTACATCTCAGAATAAGGTACTGTTATCGGGGATAGACATTAACGCGAGCGAAGCCGTGGGCGTAAGCTATAAAAACGCCCGAAATTTTTGTTTGTAATATTTCAACTGTCTCACTATCACGGTTCATGAGATACAGCCTGGTGACAGACAGATGGATATCGGAGTCATATTAGTAGGGTCCTGTTTTTATCCTTTGGGTACGGAACCCTAAAAAGAATCGATTTTTACTAATATGAAGAAAATTATTGTTGAAATTTTATTGCAGCTCCCTGAAGTAAAAGGATAAAAAGGTGTGGATCCGAGGAACTTTCAAGCGACATATTGGACATAAAATGTCATACATACTCGAATTTGTTCAAAATATTTTACTGCCGTGCCGATACATTAATTTCGAATATAAAATTAAATGGAAGCGATTGAAACACGATGCTTTACCTACATTTATATTTGCCGAATTATAAATCAATGGTAATAAGAAAGTTTACGGAAACGGTTTTATTATTTATATTTAAAATTATGAAAAACATTTTATTTTGGACAGTAATGAAAGTGGGTAAAGTAATCTCTTGTTTTTCTTCACCTCTTGTTTTTCTATTACCAACACTGTGAATTTTTCACAAATAACACACTGGCACTTTTTTACCCTAGTGTAAAAGTTTTATAAAATAAAAAATATCACTTGGAATTATGTGTTTCTCTTTACCTACCTGATTATGTTTCCTTTACTGACTGTTCCTCAAAGCTAGCTGGGAAAAGCTTTAGATGGTTTTGGAATATGCTGAATGGCCCATTGATCAAGTGAAAAATATATCTGACCTTATATTACCTTTTGATACATGAGCGCCCCATTGCAATTTAGAGTCTATTGTGATTCCTAAGAAGGTGGTATCATTTACAAAGTCTATTTTACCTTCAACTAGTATGTCAACGTTGGACTGCCTCACATTGGGGACTGTAAATCGAATGCATTGGGTTTTTTGCGCATTCATAGGTAAGGTAGGTAAGTAGGCTCTGTTTGAATTTCGAAATAATCGAAAATATGATTGACATCATATTAGGTATTCTGCCGTTCGACCAATACTGGGTAAGGCCTAATGACCAGCAGTAGACAGTAGACGCGCGGTGGGTAATGTATATATATTTTTTACCTATTTATCAGATGAAGCCAAGCGGCGCCATGCGATTAGGAGTTATTTAGGTGTATCTTGACGTAACTTTTAAAGTAAAAGCCTCTTTAGCGGCTTTGTGCACTTTTTGGGATGGGTAAAATAGAAAACTCGCGTCAGGACACGTGAATTGATCGAAAATTCGTAAGAAGGACACGGACCTGAGTATGCCGCAAAGGCGAGTTTTCACTTCTGCCGGCACTCCTGGAGTGCAACTAGTTTTTTTTTTTTTATGAATCGTACTCATTTAACGAATCGATACAATCAGAGTAGAGTACATTTATGACTTTCTTAGGACGAAACATTTAGTCGATAAATATATTTCATCGATATAGTACAACCCTGATCACATCAGTACCCCAGGACAACCTGCACATTTACGCAAATGGCATTGTATATGCATCTCTTTCTGATGCTTTAACAATGCCATAAGTAAAAACAGTGTAGAATATTGTATTTTGTTGTTATTTTAACACGGTTTCTATGCTTTAGTTATTGTTCTGAGGCCGTTTTGAACAACTCAAAGTGTGTTGCAAGTGTAAAAAATAACAACGAAAATGCTGTTGTGGTCTGCGCTGCGGCTGTGGCTGTGTACTATCAAATGCCTTTGTTTGGTTGTCATAGGAAAATAATTTTACAACACAAAAGAAAAAATAAACTGTATCTTTGATTGTATCGTGCATGTCAGTAAATGTATTGTCGAATTTCTTATTTTTTACAATTTGATTGATTTCTATTTTGTATAAAAATGTACCCCGTTGGCCAACGTAAGTATCATTTAATCTAAATCAATATGTATCAGAGTATAGGGAGGATGGTTCACCTATATTTTGTGTGTCCTAAATTAATGACGTTAAGTTTACATGATTAGACGTTCTACGAGTGCCTGCTTTGTAGGTAATAATGTACCTATGAGTACAATGCACGCTGTATTAGTCAGAAACTACCTGCCACATGCCTAGTGCAGTGATGAATAACACGAAAATGAAAGAAAACTATGCCAACATTTAATGAGATTCATGAGGTCCTGTCAGCATGGCTAATTTAGAATCATTCCCACGTATCTTTGTACGATTATGTATTTGTTTTCCATGTAGCACCACCGGGGGAGGCGAGTGGCGGTACTGTGAGTGCTGCGTCCGTCAGTGGCGCGGCGAGCACCACAGGGACCGCGGCTGGGGCGCCCAGCACAGCCCCGACCACTGGCGCGCCAGCCCCCGGCGTGGCCAGTGGCACCGGCGCCATGGCCCTCGTATCGCCTGCTGTAGCACCACCACCAGACTTACCTGTACTGACATGCCCGCGACGACCAAACCTCGGCCATGAGGGACGACCAATCATGCTAAGAGCTAATCATTTTCAAATCACAATGCCCAGAGGATTTGTTCATCACTATGATGTTAATATACAACCAGATAAATGTCCTAGAAAGGTAACTGTTATTTGTAACTCTTATGATCACATTACATCTTAATTTCTTATAATAGTAATCTTTTCACACCAGATTTATTTTCATCTGCCTTTATTTGTTACCAGCTTTTTGATTTCTAATGTAATATATTTATTTATTTAGGAAAACCAACAGCTTTTACATATAAGATTAGATAATGATTATAGTCATTTATACAGCCAATAATAGGTTTTCACTGTTATACTGAGAGTAAAGTTGTACACTTATTTTGTGACATGTTTAAAATAGAAAATAAAATACTATCAAAAAACCGCAGATGAATTAAATGAGACAATCAGTATTTTTTTCCTTTGGTCTCAATTTTCCTCATTCCATTTTACTTTCCTTATTACACTAACACTACTTTGTATATCATAATTATGTAGGGTATGTAACCATTGTTTTATTGTTTCAGGTTAATAGAGAAATTGTTGAAACTATGGTTCATTGTTATAACAAAATATTTGGTGCCCTCAAACCTGTATTTGATGGAAGGAACAATTTATACACAAGAGACCCTTTACCTATTGGCAATGATAGAGTTGAACTAGAAGTAATATTGCCAGGAGAAGGCAAGGACAGAGTATTCCGTGTCACTATCAAATGGGTAGCTCAGGTAAGTTTACACAAAAATAGTTCATTTTAAGGAGAAACTTATTTCCACAAAGACACCCTAAATTTTAAATTAGTTTGAAATAAAACATTGATGGTATTCAAGCTTTTAAAACCACCTTACATGATGTGCTTTCAGACCTACAAAATTCTTTACAAAAATAGGATTGTTTTTTGGAGGTGTGCAGCAACAATGAGATAATTTCTGTTTCATTCTTATTAAAATTGATGTTTTCTTGTGTTAGTTTTCCATTGTCTCAATTTCCAATATAAGTGTAAGTCAAACTTCAGTTGGAGGTATAAAAGTATGCAACAAAGAAGCTGAAAACTGTTATGTTCAAGCATACATAAAATAAAACTGGCAGAGTGCAAGTTGTTTTCATACATATGCACTAAGGAATGTGTATCAGCATAGAACATTTAACTACAATAACCACATATCTTGTCTATATATTGACCTCTCAACCACCAAGTGGGCCAATTGAGCCACATCACAACAGAAAATCTATTGTGTCGTGTGTTTATTGCGCTTGATGGGTTAAGGTTCAAAATATACAGCCCTGTGACAGACACATGGATGGACATTGGAGGCTTAGTTGTCTAGTTTTCACCTTTTTGGTACATAATCCTAAAAATTAATAGGGTTCAGCCTTAAGACCAATTAATACTCTTAGTAATAGAACAAAACGAATATCAAATTTATTTTTATTTGCAGGTGTCATTATTTGCACTAGAAGAGGCATTGGAGGGACGCACGAGACAAATACCCAATGATGCAATATTAGCTCTTGATGTAGTCATGAGACACCTGCCTTCAATGATGTACACACCTGTTGGACGCTCATTTTTCTCATCTCCTGATGGTTATTACCACCCATTGGGTGGAGGCCGTGAGGTCTGGTTTGGTTTCCATCAGTCTGTCAGACCGAGTCAATGGAAAATGATGTTAAATATAGATGGTTAGTTCAAAATACAATACTGTTATTGATTCATAGTGATGTAATAGTTTATAATAGTGTGTCAAGTTTCAATAATTAATAATAAATATATTGTGAAAAATCATACAAATTGAGCTAGCCCCACATTAAGTTGTGAACTTGTGTCTGGCATCCTAACTCAATTCTATATTTTATAATAAATACATATATAGATATACGTCCAAGCATCAGCCTGCAATTCAAAGGTGCCATAGGGTTTGTCAAAGTAGTATAAACTTTTTTTGAAACATGTGTCTTGTTTTCCAGTTTCTGCAACTGCATTTTATAAAGCGCAGCCTGTTATAGAGTTTATGTGTGAAGTATTAGATATAAGGGATGTAAATGACCAAAGAAAACCACTGACAGACTCCCAGAGAGTTAAATTTACAAAAGAAATCAAAGGGCTGAAGATAGAAATCACACACTGTGGCACTATGAAGAGAAAATACAGAGTTTGTAATGTCACACGAAGACCTGCACAAATGCAATCGTAAGTACTATATTTCCATAGATAGTGAGAACTGCTATAAAGCATGTGAATTATCGGCCAGAGGCGCTAGTGTAGCGTGAGGTATACTAATGACATTTGACAATGACATCCCTGGGACACCCCCCTTAATACTAAACCCCCTTTATGCTAAATTTCATTAAAATTGTTGAACCCATTTCTTAGATATTTTTTTATATTTGCATGTATACAAGAATCACTTAGAAATGTAAACTTTGTTTCCACTCATCTAATAAAAAGCTTTTTCGTCATCTTACCCAACAGTGGCGCCGACTAGTAAGTAAGCAAATAAACGGTAGCCCTCATTAATATCTTGTGAGTGACAAGTTTTCCCTAAAAAAATAATATCAAAGAAATAAGAACGCCTATTTTCTGTGGTCTCAACAATGATAGTTTGGCTATGAAACTAAACAAAATATAATAGAGCACAGTCCTTTTCAGAACAAAAATGAATGTTAACGCAACAGAAACATTATTTAGATATTGCCTTTGCAAATTATATATTTTAGTTAGGATAAAGCTTATTTACTTTTAAAACTCACTGTATGTAATATTTCTAAGTGACTATATGTAAATGTTACAGATTTCCCCTCCAGCTTGAAAACGGACAAACAGTAGAATGCACTGTATCAAAATATTTCTTTGACAAATACAAAATGAAACTCAGATATCCACACCTTCCTTGCCTGCAAGTGGGCCAGGAACATAAACACACGTACTTGCCATTGGAAGTGTGTAACATTGTGCCTGGACAGAGATGCATTAAAAAGCTAACTGACATGCAGACATCCACCATGATCAAAGCGACAGCGCGATCTGCTCCCGACAGGTAAATTCTTATTGTATAATTTTTTTTTTTTTATATTAAATGAGTTTACTCTTGACCATAATCTAGGCCAAAGGCAAAGATATGGTCTAGGATCGAGCGAGTTCACTTCTTCTTCTGAAAGAAGCCTATTCACTCTAACCTTAAAAAGATTCAGGTTATATGCGCTCGGAAATACAGATGCAGGCAATGAATTCCAATCCTTAGCTGTGCGCATAATAAAAGAAGAGGAAAAGCGCTTGGTACGAATGTTAGGAATTTTAACCAGCTAAGGATGGTACCCAGCGGTGCGCCTGACCGTCCGATAGAAGAAAGGAGAAGGTGGTATGAGTTCGTGCAGTTCTTGAGCACACTCAACGAAGAATATTCTGTAAAAGACATAGGCTGGCGACTTTGCGTCTATGGCTAAGACTTTGCAGTTTAATTTTTATGAGTCTTTGGTCGCCTATTCATTTCCTGGCCCTGCGGTCCACCGAATCCAATGCGGCAAGTTGATATTTAGCTGAGCCATCCCAAAGGTGGCTGCAATACTCCATGCATGACCGGACTTGCGCCGTATAAAGTGTAAGAAGATGTCCTGGAGTGAAGTATCGCCTAACCTTGTTCAGGATGGCTAGCTTTTTGGCCGCTGTTTGAGCTTTGGTTTCGATGGAAGTGCCGAAGTTAAGGTCAGAGGACAATTTCATGCCGAGGAGTTCAAGCTCATTTGCTATAGGTACAGAAACACTACGGAAAGTAGGAGACAAGTTAAAAGGACTCCTTTTTGCGGTAAACAAACACGCCTGTGTTTTGGTAGCATTGAAACTAACCAAATTTCTGTCACCCCATTGGGACACTGAGCTTAAGGTCGAGTTTACACGCTCTACCATGGCCTCTCTCTCTGAACAAACTTCTGCTCCGCTAGCCCCAGCGCTGGTCAAATATCTCTCCATGACTGTACTATCATCTGCGTAAGCGACTACGCCAGGTGACAGCATGTCGTTGATGTGTAGCAGGAAAAGAGTCGCGGAGAGAACAGACCCTTGAGGAACACCGGCATCAATAGCCATGAGGTCTGAGGAGCAGCCGTCAATGACTACTCGGATCAACCGTTCACTCAAGAAGTCAGATATCCAGCTACAAAAGCCTGCAGGGATACCGTACGCAGGAAGCTTGCTTAGCAGACTTGCATGCCAAACCCTATCATAGGCCTTCGAGATGTCGAGTGACACTACACCTCAACTCACCCCAACAGTGCGTGACATACACTAGAAGGTCGCCAGTTGATCGTCCCCGGCGAAAGCCGTATTGACGATCACTGAGCAGATCATTAGTTTCTAAGTACGTCAGCAGCTTGTTGTTGAGTACTCTCTCCATAACCTTACAAAGTATGGAGGTGATGGCAATTGGTCGATAATTACAGGGGTCAGCGCGACTACCTTTTTTGGGGACCGGCTGCACGTTGGCAAGCTTCCAGGATTTAGGTACGGTGTTTGTTTCAAGAGAAAGGCGGAACAATCGTGTTAGTACAGGAGACAACTCTGGACCACAGTACCTAAGGACTCTAGCTGGTATGCCATCAGGACCACTAGCTTTATTCACGTCAAGACTCTGTAACGCTCTTCGTACCTCTTTGTTGTGTATGGTGACCTCCGGCATCGTAGAATCACAGCGAGGAATTGAAGGTGGTTGTTTGGAGCCAGTGTCGAGACGAGAATTGCTCGCAAATAGAGAGGCAAAAAGGTTAGCCTTATCTACAGCGGAGTGAGCCAGAGAACCGTCAGGTTTCTGTAAGGGAGGCAACATAGGACGGCAGAAGTTGGTTTCGACAGATTTCGATAAGGACCAGAACTGCTTACTTCCCGGTGGGTAAGATGGATCTGGATCCCACGCGACTGATATGGTCGAAACGAGCCTTGCGGATCACCCGCTTGCAAGACCTGGCGGCTTTATTAAATGCTCTTTTCTTCGATCGAACCCTCCTAGCACGAATTCCGCGATCACGAGCTTGGACCCAGGCCTGGTAGGCAGATTCTTTTTGTGCTTCTGCACGTGCGCATTCCGCATTGTACCAAGGCCGGGCTCTGTAACCGAGCGGAATGTCGGAGAACGGAATAAAATATTCCATTCCCTGCCGAATCACGTCCGTAATCGTATCAGCCGCAATGGAGGGGTCGCTCGATGCAAAGCACATTTGACGCCAAAGATAAGACGCAAAGAAATGCCGCATCTCATCCCAGTCTGCTGACTCATAACGCCAGACTCTTCTAGTGCCTCTAGGGCTGTCATCTGGAGAGGAGCTGGTCGATATGGACTTAACAAGACAGTGGTCAGACGTGCCCAATGGGGCAGAGACCACTATTGAGTGTGTGTCTGGGTTTGTTGTCAGCAGCAGGTCAAGACAGTTGGGTGTATGTCCAACAACATCAGGTATTCTCGTCGGCACCTGCAACAGCTGGGAGAGATCAAGCGATAATTCAAACTTGCGTGCCTCTCTTTCAGCATGGTCAGTTTTCTGGAACGGGAACAACCATTCTTTATGATGGGCATTAAAGTCCCCCAGAAAAATTAGTTCCGCCGTAGGAAACCTTTGTTGGGCCTTATCTGCCATTTCCATGAGGTGGTCAAATAGCTTACTTGTCTCCTGGTCACCAGAGTGTGAACGATAGACACAAGCGTATATGGTTTTATCTACTCCTGTGTCTACCAGAAGCCAGATTGCAGAAAAACCAGAAACTTCAAAGCAACGGAGACGCCGATAGCATATGTCATCGCGGACATACACACAGACCCCAGCATACTTCTTGAATTTATATTCAAGGGAGTATCCCGGGTAGTTGAGGTACGCCACGTCCGATGGTGTAGCAATCTGCGTCTCCGTGACAAAAAATAGGTGCGGCTTCTCGGTTTCGAGGTGGTGGTGGACTGGATCAAGGTTTGAGTTAAAATTAAATATTAGAGTAGTCCCTGAGAAGTATATATGCAGTATTAGTTAATGCATTTTTAAAAGTCAAAGCTCGAACTGACTGTTGACCAACAAGTGCATTAATGGTATGAAACAGAATGGACATATGTGATATATGAGTGTGACAGAATGGACATATCACTCCATATAATGACCATGGTGCAATTACATTGACAGTTTATTGATTGATGGCAGCCTTTGTTGCCATGTTGTTCAGATTTACAGTATAATTGAAGCACGCACACATTTAAGCAAAGGGCTGCAATAACTATATCCTCTCACATTAAAATAATCATTTAGAGGGAGGTAATTAGGGTTCAGTACGACAGAGTGATAAAATGGAACCCTTATAGGATCACTCATGTGTCTGTCCGTCAGCAACATACAATTTGCTCTGAGTCTATTGGACCGTTAAACATGTTCACCTTTTTTATTTAGACAATATTTAGCGAAATGCTTACTCCAAGCACTACATGGCACCCAAAAATGTTCTAATTTTAGAGAGCGAGAAATCAACAACCTGGTTCGGCGCGCCAACTTCAACACAGATTTGTATGTTAAGGAGTTCGGTCTGACCATTTCCAACAACATGATGGAGGTGCGCGGCCGCGTGCTGCCGCCGCCTAAGTTGCAGTACGGCGGCCGCGTGTCCTCTTTGGGCGGACAGGTATTTATGCTATTCCAAATTCACTTGGGATCCGGGCAGAATGTCGACTCCTCCATTTTGCTCTATATTTGCCCATCTTCCATACCAATTAATAAATCGGGGATCGAACCCATGTCTCTCAGATGACAGAAAGAACTTACGCTACTGAAAAGTTACGCATTATGAGTTAACCAATATGTATCTAATTTAATGTCAATCAAACCATGGAGGTAAATTCGTCCAAGAGGTAAATTTTAAGCTAAATATACTACGCGCGATGATGCAATGCGATAACATCGTCCGATGAATCCGTTCGCGCGATTAGAAGTTGTGTATCCTATTTTGGAGCGATACGAAACTCTCTAGTACGAGAACGATTTACAGAAAATGGCAGGCCGTTGAGCCAAGCGCACGCCGTGGTACCTACCCGCTTGCCTACTCCCGCCCCTTAGTCGCGCGAGTGCCATTAGGACATTCAATATTAATTAGTATCGCCCGATCTATACGACGCGTCGATAATCGCACGACGAAAACTAGACAATTCGGTCGCATCGCATGATTGTACGAACGACAATAGGGCATTCCACAGATATGAGTAACTATGTTTAAATGCACGGTCCCACGATCTTTTTCGTCGGACACATGTATGATTGCGCGAGCGATGGCAGCGCCTTATGCCATAAACTGACCAAGTTAAGATCTATTGCTGTAGCTTTGATATGCGTGTGTTATCTTCATAAATACTGTTATGTAGGGTTAAAGATTTAGATAAAAACAAAATAAAACCTTTATATTTTATATTATATTTATATTGTATTATTTCTTTATTTATTCAGGCGTAATTTATTTATATATTTATATTGTACAATGGTACCGAACCCCTTAGTTTGTGTATAAATCCAACTCCCACCCAGCCAGTTATATTTCCTATAAATGATAAAAAAATTAAGGATAATATTATGTTAATTCTACTGCATTTTCCCTATTGATTTGCTTAACATTTAGGTTTAATAGAACCAAATATGCGGGAAAGGTATGATGTGTTATATATTATAATCAACATTCCCTCAACAAATAAGGTAATTTTTAATTGATGCCAAAACACTATTGACTATAGTATTATGTTTATTTTTTGTATGTTAAACTGGATCATAGATAATGTTTAACCAATCCCGATTAGTGAGCGTATTTAAAAGTTTCACACAAAGAATATAGAATGGCTTAAGTTGATACGTTTACGTTCTGTTTCTGAGTTGATGTGTGTGCAATGACCTTAAACCGGCATATTTAGATATTGGCCGCCTGATGCAAATAAGGAATCTATTATTTGTCGTCCTTACTCGCCAATTTGCCTAATCTGCTCGCCTAATCCGTCATTGATATTAATACAACCTATACAGCGTGATTTTGAACCTCTAAGCTACAATAAAATCTCGTATTCAGATTCCGTACCTGTTTTATTACGGAATCCGAATAGCAAAAACCTTGTTTACTACGGAACCCTAAAACTATAAAAGTGAAAAAAAAAACACAAAGTAGAGAAGTTTTGTTTACCTTTTTTCTTGCAATTCTGTAATCCATCAGGGATTCTGATTCCAGGATATCAATAAATTGAAATTAGTGTAAATATTTGAAGGGGTGGGCTCTTAGTTCAAAGAAATTCTTTAGTATCAAAATTCAAGAATTCGAAACGCTAGCTTTTATTTTTGTGTTTTCATACAAAATAATTATTTTTATTAAAATCGATAAATCAGCTTGTTTGATTATCGACGTCAGTGACTTAGTATCCCTAAAAAGGTAAAAGTGAAAAAAAAAATTAAGTAGAGAAGTTTTTTTTTACCTTTTTTCTTGCAATTCTGTATTCCATCAGGGATTCTGATTCCAGGATATCAATATACATTTAAATTAAGTGTAAATATTTGAAGGGGTGGGGTCTCTTAGTTCAAAGAAATGCTTTGGTAGCAAAATTCAAGAATTCGAAACGCTAGTTTTTATTTTTGTTTTCATACAAAATATTTATTTTTATAAAATCGATAAATCAGCTGGTTTGATTATCGACGTCAGTGACTTAGTATCCATAGTGGATAATAGCAAAAAGTTGTTCGCCAAGAAAGTGTTTTTTTTGCACACAGGGAATTTTTTTCCTGTTTTTCTAAATCACGGAGTACATACAGAGAGGAGTTGCCCTAAGCAATATTTTCTATGAAACAATGCGTGGCACTTACAGGGGGTGAGGGGAGTATTATCTGTCTCACTCTACTTGCTCTGTCTCACTCCCTCCTTTATATCCATCTAGCGGCGAATAGCCCAACTACTTAATAAGTTCGATGATGATCTTTCTTTTTAGTTTATCTATCCGTCACTAGATGTCCCTAACACCTACTGACATCTAGTGTCAGATAGCTGTGTAATTAGGGTTGCCAACCAGACTGTTAAAAACAGTATAATACTGTTTTTGCTAGTTAATGCTTTTTACTGTTCTATTATAAGAGAGTTTGCAAAACGCTGTTTTCACGACTGCTGGTTAAACTATGGTTAGAAACATATAAATTTAAAATTTTCCAATAACATAATATTGTTGTATATAGTATAGTTCTGTACCTGTTCAAAGCAATCGTTTATTTGGAGACTACATCTTCACAGCCACAAAAACAAAGAATCAATATGTTTTATGTAAATTATTTCCTTTCTGTTTTTTGTCATAGATAATTAATCAAATTCCATAATAAAACCATAGTGTCAGTGACCATATCATGTAAAAGAGTAGTCAAAATCCAGGCAGCATACGAGTTGACGCACGGGCCACCCAAAACTTAGCCATACTAGAGGTGACTTGAGCTAGTAGTAGTACTAGCCTGCCTTCGACGCCGCCACAAGTTTGTATATTTTTTTGACCCACATGCTCGACCCACATGTCAAAAAAATATATAAACTGGTGGATTGATCTTTTGTTGATCGTTGATCTTATCAAGAAATTACATCGATCGCATGACATTTTTCCATCATTAATAATAAAGGACATAGTAAAAATCAAATACTATTATGCTTCGATCATATATTTCTTGAAGTATTATGATTAAATAATCATAGCATGGAGTGTAAATAAGCTTAAGAATAGCCATTAATTTTTTTCTTACCATGAAAAATCTACATTAACAGACATAATCTCAATCAATTGAAAAAGTATCACGTAATGCCAAAGTGCAATATTCGATTTGTATGAATGTCAAAAAATGATACAACATGTATAAAAGTTTTATTTACAACTAACTTAACTAACAAGCGGGATCAGAAAAGGAATGGGATGTACAGATCAGCCGGCCTATTTGCTAACTCGGTGTACAACGTTTTGATAGACACTTCAAAATGCATTGCGGCTTTCGTATGATATTGTTAATTTTTATATAAGATGTATTTGATGTGACCATCAAAATGTATTTTGAAGTGACCATCAAAACGTTGTACACTAAGTTAGCAAATAGACTGGCAGGTCTTTTCCATGTCTTTTTCATTTTGGAGAAATTTTTGGCCAATGGTCAAAAAATGTACTGCGTATTCGTAGATTTGGAAAAAACCTATGAAAGAATTGTGGTCGATGCTGTCTGCATATGGAGTGAGCACTCACTGAAAGAAGGTTTCTTTGATGAAAAATGCTCTCGGTGTGCTCAGAAACATCATTATTCCCTCATCTTCCATGTAACTTTTTATAAAAATTCAAAATCCAATCGTAGTTTTATCAGCGGTTGAGAAAACAGTATTTTGTATACTGTCTTTTGATAAAACAGTAAAAAGTATTAACTAGCGAAAACTAGGTGGTTGGCAACCCTAGACATTATGCTATGTATGGCTATTATTCGTGAACGTCAAGATGACGGGACCCCGCCCGGTTTTGTGAATATGATGTAACTATGATGTAGTACCATTACGTACGTAGTAATATTAGTGCTATTTTATACTTACATACGTGCTATAATAAAATTGTACGCTCAAATGATTTCAAGATATTCAACAAAGAAAGTGGTCCCGCTATTATAATATCAAAATGGCGGGACCACAATTCAGTTCTTTTACTTTGAGACAATTTACTTTGCGTGCTTCCGCCACCAGTTAGTTCATGCAAACTATTGCTGGCCAGCGCCCACCCACTACTGTTAGTCCCTTCATACCTGCCACCAATAGTTGATGCATGCAACCCTGGTCGATACTGCTGCATCCGATGAGGCTGCAGCAATGTCGGCCGTCGTGCTCGCGACACGTGTTTCGCCTCTACACGAGGCATCTTCAGGCAGTGAACCCTAGATGTTGATCGTTCGAATGACAAGCAACGAATGACCTCATTCGAACGATCAACATCTACGGTTCACTGCCTGAAGATGCCTCGTGTAGAGAGGTGGAGATTGCATGAACTAACTGGTGGCGGAAGCACGCAAAGTAAATTGTCTCAAAGTAAATGTAGCTTTGACTTCCGCAAAGTAACACCTGAGTCTATTAACTAATTCAGTTCTTAAAAAACACTTCAATTGTAAAAATAAAAATTATTTTCAACGATTTTTCTTGGGAAATTCTACAGATAAAAAAATTGGTTTTTAAAATGCAAAAACGGTGTATCCGCTGTATGTTTGGTCTACAAAGCACTGATAGCTGTCAATCTTATTTTAAACAATATAAAATACTAACACTGCCATCACTGTATATATTGGAGATAGCTGTATTTGTTCAAAATAATCCCCATTTATTCAAACGTATATCGGATGTGTGTGCAAGAAACAGAAGAAATGGCGATAGACTTTGTCTACATCAATCAAAAACAGCTCTGTTCCGAAAATTTATAATAAAATCCCTAAGGAATATAAAACATTAAATATAAATTTATTTAAGAAAAACCCGAAGTGTTACTATGATATAAGTGCGTTTTTTAATGATAAAATTTAGTGTTTTTTTTATCTCTCTATTTATATATTTTTTGTGCTTATTGTACATATATTGACTTATTTTGTAATTTAATATTATTTATTGTTTATTTTATGTGGTACTAACAGTAGCTCATCTGATTCAATACTTGTACACCCTAACGGTAAGCATGTTGATTCCTACTTTTATATTATTTAACACATTGTAACACATGTTTGACAAATAAATAAATAAATAAACGAATAAGCTCCTGAGGAAAAAGTGAATTTCAAAGCCAAGTAGCATTATACTGCTCTTACAATTTGCTTAGGCGTTTGTTTGACAGTTTTATTATGGAGGTTATTCTACACTGAATTTGTTTTAATTTACCTTTGCCTAAAAATTAAGTGCAAAACCAAAATGTTAAAACATACATACATATTATCACGTCTATTTCCCTTACGGGGTAGAGAGAGCCTAACCTCCATAATAAAACTGTCTCCATAATAAAATTTTATTATGTAAGTATAAAATAGCACTAATATGGTACTACATCCTAATCACATCATATTCGCAAAACCGGGCGGAGTCCCGTCATCTTGACGTTCACTATTATTCAACGTTGACGACAGGTGGCGCATTGCTGAAAAGAGAATTATGAAACAACATAAACATAATCTTTTTGTCAAGGTAAAAGTCTTTAGGTATAAATTTAGAACAAATTTCAGTACTTATGGTTATTATTTATTACGATAATTAGCTTTAATATATTTTTATAGTTCATACGTCCCATTACGCAAAGTGGTGCCATCTAACGATGAGTAGCACGGAACGTCGCCAAAAGATTTTTCTAGAATAATTTAAGTAAATTACGAATAAATATACTTACAAGTGAAATGTGATTCCTTCCATAGCATCTGAACGTTTATCTGAGTAGTTTTTACATGATATAATGCAACACTTCATGATTTTCTTCGTAAAAAACAAGATAAGTCCGAAAATCTCACTGTGTGCACAGAACGAACCACGTACGAACATTGACAGCTACAACAGCAGACTAATAGGCCACGCCTACTCTCGATGTTAACGTGATGACGTCAGGACCTAGTTGGAATCACAGTGCACAGTAGCTAACGCCGTCTCCACTCTGTATGTACTCCGTGTTCTAAATGTTTAGGTCCAGATATCTCGAAAACTAGCGTGTCGATCTTTTTTTATCTTGCTTTTACAGCTATTATTCTAGCTTGTGGGTGACAACCCTTAAAATATTTGCGCTTAATTTAAAATGACCTTATACATTTTTTTAAACATTATATAATTCTTGGAAATGTTTACTGGGCTGGACTAAACTATCGATAGATGGCAAATCTCCTAAAAAAAATGTTCTGTCTCCTATTAGTATCACGCTAAAACTATTGGTCTGATTTACTTGATATTTGGTACACGGGTTTCAATAGTGTCAGTTGTAGATCTTATACATAGATTATCCCGGAAAAATAAAAGATTCCTGTAGGGTTATTAAATTACTATCTAATTTCCTTAAGAAATGAGCAGTATGTAATTTGATTGCAGCAAGCGCTGCCCAATCAAGGCGTATGGGACATGCGAGGCAAGCAGTTCTTCATGGGAGTGGAGATACGCGTGTGGGCCATTGCCTGCTTCGCGCCGCAGAGAACCGTTCGAGAAGATGCCTTGAAGTAAGTTTGTTCACCGAGAACTCGGTCGATTTATAGTTGGACAGCGATACGTCTCGCGGTTTCATACAAAGTTTGTATGACACGTGCAATTACAATAATTAATAATTAAAATATAAATAAATTATATTTTTTTATATGTGAATTGATTTAAAAAAGTGATCAATATCAATAATATCTGTAAAACAAAGTATTTCCATGACCAACATGGAGTTACTTTGTTTTCAGAGATATCGTGTTTATAAGCTCTGTCTACGCCAAATTAACTTATTACATTTTTATATATATTGTAATATCACGCACACTCTCCCTCACACACTCATTCTCTCTTTCGCACCTACCTACTCACCCCACTTACCTCAAGATGGCGTTCGGTCCGACCAACGCAAAAGCCCCGCGCACGCGCTCGCGCATATAAAAATTCCTAATCTGGGGAAAACGATAACTAATAGTAGACATTATTTTGGTGGTGAAAGTGTTAGTGCTTCAACCCCAAAAATCCAGAGATCGAGCGTGGAGAAGACCAGCGCCAAGGGAACCTGGCACACGCCTTCGTCCCGAGGTAATCCTTTCGATCTCCCGCCCCGTCAACTGATAACTAAAGTGGGAAATTAGAGAAATATATATGCGTTTATGAGAAATAAGCGTGATAAAAAATGGCGTTGCGGGTAAATGTATAGCGGGTTTGAATATGAAATATATAATAAATATTAAAAAATATGGATATATATGCGATTGAGAGAGTATATAAGGGCGATGTGAGTGGTATTCGGCGAGAGGGAACAGTAGAAACTAATTGTTGATTTTTAGATGTTTTTTATCTGTATGTATGTGTCTCCATAACTCTTAAATGAATATGAATTAGATTAACATTTAGACGTCCAGGACACAGGATAGGCTACATAATTTTTTTTCTCCGGTTATGATAAGACATGGCTCTGATACAAATGTACGCGAACGGAGTCGCGGGACTTATTATATCAACGCACAGCCGAAACTACTGTACATAGAAACTTGAAATTTGGTACAGGGGTTCCTTTATGATGCAAGTGTGCAATACGACAGGATTTTTAGAAATTCAACTCCTAATGGGGTGAAATAGGGGGGTGAAGTTTATATGGAATTTTCTCATTTCTAGACTTAGAAGTATGGCCTAGTATTTATATAAGTTCTCGATTACAATAAAAAAAAATGTGTGTAAGTGAAATGTTCGAAATTCTCAATGTTACCAGGCTGTATCTCATGTACCGTGATAGTTAGAGAGTTTAAATTTTCACAAATGATGTATTTCTGTTGCTACAACAATATTAAAAAAACAGAATAAAATAAATATTTAAGGGGGCTTTCACAACAAACGTGATTTATTTGCTCGATATTGAAATTTTTACAGAATCCTTACTATCCTTACTATAATATTATAAATGCGAAAGTGAGTTTGTTTGTTTGTTTATTTGTTTGTTTGTTTGTTACGCTTTCACGCCGTAACTACTGAACCGATTATCATGAAATTTTGCATAGCGGTTTTCTGGAGTACGGAGAAGGACATAGGCTACCTTTTATCCCGGGAAAAGTACTATTCCCGAGGGATCGACATTGACGCGGGCGGAGCCGCGGGTGAAAGCTAGTACTATATAATTTAACTTTAAAAATAAATAATTAATTTATAATAAATCATTTTTTTTTAGGGTAGCTCCCATATAACAGTCATGATATTTTGCAGTTTTTATAGATAATTGTACGGAACGCTTCGTGCACGAGTCCGACTCGCACTTGGCCGATTTTATAATCAAGTAAACTCAAATTTTCTTGAAGACTCAAATGTAAGTAAATGACGCCTTCATTACAGAAACTTCACTCAGCAGCTCCAAAAGATATCAAACGACGCCGGTATGCCTATCATCGGGCAGCCATGTTTCTGCAAGTACGCCACCGGGCCCGATCAGGTGGAGCCCATGTTCAAGTACCTCAAGTCCACCTTCGTCCAACTGCAGCTTGTTGTCGTCGTGTTACCGGGCAAAACACCTGTTTATGGCAAGTAGTGTTGTTTTGTCGAACTGCTTTATTGATACTGCCAAAGTACGGATAAGGTGTGTATAATGATATTTTTTGTAATAATCCAAGTACGAAGGAATTTGTTTATGATAATATTATTAAAACTTACGCGAGATATCATTTTAATATATCACAAAACGGAAAAATGCCAAATGACTAGGCTGAAACTGTCGGCATTTTTCGGACTAAAAATACGTGAGTTAAACCGTTTTGTGATATGTTGTTTATGATGTTAGCCATATGGTCCTGCTAGGTTATTAGTGTTTTAAAATTACTCTGAATAGTAAGCACCTGCTAACACTTGATCCTCTTACAGCGGAAGTAAAACGAGTCGGCGACACTGTATTGGGAATGGCGACACAATGCGTGCAAGCGAAGAACGTGAACAAAACGTCACCTCAAACACTAAGCAATTTATGTTTAAAAATCAACGTCAAGCTCGGCGGAATCAACTCTATTTTAGTTCCATCATTACGTCCAAAGGTGAGTTTATTCAAATTGTTTGTTTAAGACTTTTTTTGATGACTATATAAATAAATAAATATATACGGACAATCCACACAGATTGAGCTAGCCCCAAAGTAAGTTCAAGACTTGTGTTATGGGATACTAACTCAACGATACTATATTTTATAACAAATACATAGGTATATAGATAAACATCCAAGACCCAGGCCAATCTGAAAAAGATCATTTTCCATCTTGACCTGGCCGGGGATCGAACCCGGTCACTCCGTGTCGCAGGCTGGCGTGTTGACCGCTGCGCCACGGAGCTAGTCAAATATCTACTAAGTTAAAATACAAATCAAATCTAGACTACCTTGCATTGCAGCCTTAATATACCTATACATTACTTGAGATTCAACGGACCCCTAGCTGAAACTAAACTGTCACTACTGAGGAATCAATTAGGAGCTTAACACGGTGACTAAGTTAGTTAAATATTATGTGTGGTATTCAAACAAAACACAAAATATCTGTCTTGTATTTTGAGATAAATACTTAATGTAAATTAATTATAGGTGTTTAAATGTAAACACCTAAAATTATTTAATTAATCTAGTCACTAGAACCAATTACAGTACAACCACATTTTTAAGTAACACCGAAGTACCCGCGCAAAATATTTTTTTTGCACGGCGCGAAAATATCCTCTGTTATTGGCTGATGCGTTTGCGCTATGTCTGGAGTTCACTGGGGCGCTATGCCATACGCGTATTGTGAGCGAGACAGCACAAGTCCTGTTGTTTTTGGATCGAATCTTATGTAGTAAAAGTTCGTTATTTCACTGATATTTTTTTCATTCGTTTTGATTTGGCGGTAGAGGGCGGTACTATTCTGCGCCGAAGCAGAGACGATGCGACTAATAAAAGTGGTAACACTGTATATATTACAAATTCATTTCTTCGATGTCTCACGTGATTTCATGGTGCGTCAGCGACTTGCACTGTGTCACTTGCGGCTTCGCGGCCCACATAGGCGGCTTTTATACAACACAAACACTAACGCACAAACGCATGTGATGGAACTTCACTTTATTCTTTCTTGACTTAGGACTGGCAAAATTTGCTGCCTAGTAGGTAATTACTCAAATTGATGAAACAATGAGGCTTAAAGTAAAATTGGTAAGATTAGAAAACAAGTTATAAAAAGTACCTACGTAAGTAAAGTTTAATCATGGCTAATTAAAATTGACGCACTCGCGAAAGCACCAAAGTATAATTTTTAACATTTCTTAATGTCATGCGAGTCCCATTTCTCAATTGTCTCGCATTATTGAATTTCGTATTGTAGACCCGGCACTTAATTTCTCTCTTAGAGATCCAGGGGTAAGGTGGGGTGAAGGCGCTGGCCACGCTACGGGCTCTCCGCCACCCATCCATCGCCCAGGAAACTCCTTATCCAGACCCTAACTTGTAGCTGAAAATGCGTAGGCGCATCATCATGCTCATCAACTTAATTCCTGTATATATTTGTTTAGTAAATAAACATGGATGTTACTCGGGCAGGTGTTCAACGAGCCGGTGATCTTCCTGGGCGTGGACGTGACGCATCCACCCGCAGGCGACAACAAGAAGCCATCCATCGCGGCCGTGGTGGGCTCCATGGACGCGCATCCCTCGCGTTACGCCGCCACAGTGCGCGTGCAACAGCACAGGTATATACACCCGTCCACAGGCGACAACAAGAAGCCATCCATCGTGGTCGTGGTGACCTCCATGGAAGCGCAAGTCACCGCGCATATACGTCGTTATCTGGCTCATGCTTTCAATATAAATGTATAATTGACTCGGTTCCATGACCGGATCTAAGTTATCCGGTTTTCAAAAACTAAACTCACAACAACAATTTTCCAAGGTTTGTTAATTATTTACTGATATACTCGTTACCAGAAAAGTCGTGAAAATGGGGGACATTAACCCTATATCTACCTTTCTCTGTCGCTAGCTTAGTTTTTCACCGCGCATTCATATTGCTTAATCAAGGAACTCTTAAATGTCAAAACGCAAATCGTTTTAGAGTTCCTTGATTAGGGTTTGGGTCAATTGAAATCCGCTCACACGTTGTTCAGCGACTAGTATAGACATTCAATGTCTTTACTTTTGTACTCATTATAAAACTTTTCTTACAGACAAGAAATAGTCCACGAAATGAGCAGTATGGTCCAGGAGCTGCTGTTAATGTTCTACAAGAGTACGGGTGGCTTCAAGCCGCATCGCATCATCATGTACCGTGACGGTATCTCCGAGGGCCAGTTCATCCATGTGTTGCAACACGAGCTCACGGCTGTAAGAGAGGCGTGTATAAAGGTGAGTTCAATTTATATATGGGTTTCGTTGTATATGAGTCTTTTAGCTTTCTCCTTAATCTTAATAGTTTAAGTCTATTCTAGACGTCGCACCCACGTGAAGGATGCGTCACCAGGAATAACTCTGGCTAGGTGACGGCTTACTATGCAACGCTGTTTTGTTTGGGCCAAAATTGAAGACAGTTGCGCCGGCATTATCACGCCACCCCTACTACGTACACGTGCGCATTTGCCACAAGATGGTGGGGGCAGTGACGTGCAGTCCATATAGACTATTAGACAATGTCTACCCTGCAGTCGCTAAATAAATACAATACTTTTTCTTACAAAAAAATAATTATATTCGGTGCGCCTGCAAAATTCTGCTAGCAAATACTTTATAGTCGATTTTGATCAAGTACGGTGCTGCGGTCGCGGTCCGCGCGTGCCCGCGCCAAGCAGTATCTATACGCGTAAGCCGCGTAAGACAAAATTTCAAAGGTCTGACTTTTCACGCACACATAGAAAATTATTATACACCGATAGGAAATCGCTTTTGTAGTAGTACAAGTAAACATCTTTCATCGGCTCACACATGCAAAGCAAATTGGCGCTGTGTGTGTGAATTTGAGACACTGTCTCCGAGGTTTCTATTGGCTGCCGCGCGCGATATTAATGTCAACGTCACCTGTCAATGTCATTATAGATATTATTCATACTTATGTAAATGTCATTGATTAACGTGTTTACTAACAATCCAAGATCAAAGTTTTATTTAAAAATTAAATGCTTTATCAGTTAAATTTCATTTGTGACAAAAATATTTTCATGTGAAAGTTGTGTCGCTTAGTGTTTGCATGCCGAAATCGAAATATAAAGTGTTTTGTGAACACGCAAAAGAACAAATCAAGTACCTAACCGGTTAGTTATGGTTAGTTATTCTAAAGTTTAATCCACGTTTAATCTTAAACCTTACGTGTACGTGGCTCGCAGGTTGTAATCATATCTCTTATCTTTCGCTTGTTTTGAATACTTTTGCGGTCGAAGATCGAAAGACTATCATAATATTAAACGAGTTGTAGATAGACTGATAGACTAGCCGTATAGTAAGGTAAGGTATATAGGTGGTATGTTTGTAAGGTAAGTTTTATAATTATGTCTACTCTATGATAAATGTCTGTGCACGTCACTGGGTGGGGGCAATATACTCATCAATATTACGTGGCAACGTCGCAGCTTCTTTGGTTGGGAAAGGTAGGCCGATGAATAGCTGAGTTAATTCTACCCGGGTTTCAGGTATCGTAACTTGTCAAACCACATAAAAGTTGAAGAAAAAAGGTGCCTACGGTATTACTAATTGAGCTCCTATACATTGCAGTTGGAAGCAGAATATAAACCTGGCATCACGTTCATCGTAGTCCAAAAACGGCATCACACGCGCCTGTTCTGTGCGGACAAAAAGGAGCAATCGGGCAAGTCAGGCAACATCCCCGCTGGCACAACAGTGGATCTCGGCATCACGCATCCCACGGAGTTCGACTTCTATCTCTGCAGTCATCAAGGCATACAGGTAAAGTCACTCTTATTTTAAAAGTCTCACCAATATTTCGTCACTGCTTCGTAGGTCACCGCGTATAGCGATGACTGATTTTATTATGTATCCTTACTATATAATATTATAAATGCGAAAGTGAGTTTGTTTGTTTATTTGTTTGTTTGTTACGCTTTCACGCCGTAGCTACTGAACCGGTCATCATGAAATTTACCTTTTATCCCGGGAAAAAGTACTATTCCCGAGGGATCGACATTGACGCGGGCGGAGCTGCGGGCGAAAGCTAGTTTATTATATTACTAGCTTTTGCCCGCGTGTAACGTTGTACGTACATTGGGCGCCAGTGTCACGTTCTTTACTATGTAAAAGAAATTAAACAACGTGAAACAGTAAACTTATTTATTATGACGTAACCACTATGTACGTATGCACGAATATATAGGCGTGGTCGCACGCCCGGCTGATAAATTGCTCCGTAGCCCTACTTCCCTTGTAGCTGGGTCTTGGAGTGATGCTTGGCCGACGATGAGGGGGGTGGTAGCAGGAGCGATGATGGTGGCTTCGGAAGAGACGGCTCGCAGGGCACGCGCATAAGGCTGCATGAGATGAGGCAGGGCGGCTCAGCACGTCTTCCAGAATTTTCTATTTTCTTTCCCCAAACTCGATCCCTGGAATTTACGGGCTTAGCATAAGCATAGCATCCCGGCATTCCGCTGATCACGGTCACTCAGGCCAAGCAAGCGATGACAAGGGATTTATGAAGTAAGTAGATGGTGAGGTGGCAGTGACGGTGATCAGACGGAGTTACAAATGTGTAGGTATGGAACATACATGAGGGTGAAGAATAGATGTAAAATGGAAATTTATTACGCTAAATGCATTTACAATTCAATTTAAGATCATCACAACGCTAATTGCGGGTGCATAAAGAAAAAAACAACAAGGGCACTTTGTGGGAAGAAAACTAGCTTTTGCACTAAAAAGGAAGTTTTAAAAACAGCTGTTCATCACTTACCCTATGCGGGGAAACGTTACACTTATGTTCTAATTAGTTCAAATTGGTTAATTCTTATTTAACCATAATGTATCGTAAGGCGGCGTCGCAGTTTGCGGTATCAAGGCGCACGCGCACGCTCGCTGACTGATCTAATGCCACTAGAGATGGGCAATCCACCCACTCGGGTTTAAACCCAGTTGGGTAAAAACCGGGTGTTTTGGGTTTAAACCCAATAAGCACCCAAATTTTTGGGTTTTTACGATTTTTTACTTAATTAATTTAAATTAAATTAAATTAAATTAATTATGCTACTTCTTGACCTGACTAAGCTGGTACAGTGGGCTACAGTTCCAATCCTTCAGGTCTAATTGGTCAACTTCTTTCAACTTTCTGTTTTATGTCCTCGTTAAATTATATTTTTTTGCGATACCTCGCTCCTACGCAAGAAAATATTGATCATTGACATGACCAGAGGATAAAATAAACGGGTATTTTGGACTGTTAGTGGCTCAATAATTTAAATATTGTCGCGAAGTTCCCAGAATGGAATAGTCTAGAACTTATCCGAACACCGTCTGTCGCGCTCATAAATCTTATATCTTGCTCACACATATGTATTCTAGGTTAGCGGGAATACACACTATCGAATATTCTGGCAGTCGGAACCAAACTATATGGAATTTTCTAGAGACAAGACTATTATAAGGGTACAGAAGGGGCATCGTCATTTATTATCAACAAGTATTCGAAGCGAACGATTACAATACGAGTGCGAGTAATAACAGTGACCGCAAGGCCACGAGTACGCGCGTCGCGGGGGTGCGACAGGCTTCAGAGGCAGGCGCACGCGACAGAGGCAAACGCCAGCGCCTAGGTGTTCACGAGAACGGACGGCAAGGAAAGTGGACGTTGTCAGATCAAAGAAAAATACATTAATTTTTTAGATAATACAGTTACTTATTGTTTTGACCGTGTTTTGAAGGATTCATTTATGATACTTGCTTTTTAACCGACTTTAAAAATGGAAAACGATGTTTGACAGTATGAATGTTTTCTTACTGACTGGTTCTTAACTGGACTGGTATTACAAAACTGACATTATTTTCAAGATCTTCTTTCCAAGAAACATAGAAATCGTAGCTCATGTCGATTTTTTATGACAAGTTACGTACACCATCTTAGATTCCTAAACTGACATCATTTTTGTGATCTACACCCCAAAAAACCTATAAAACGACACCCATGTCGATTTTTTATAACAATTCGGGTCCGCCATCTTGGATTCTAAAACTGATGTCATTTTTGAGATCTACACCTCAAAATACCTAGACAACGACACCCATGTCGATTTTTTATGACAAGTCGCGTCCGCCATCTTGGATTCCATAACTGACGTCATTTTCGAGATTTTCACCCCAAAAACCTAGGAAACGACACCAGTGTTGATTTTTCAAGACAAGTCGCGTACACCATCTTTGATTCCAAAATTGACGTCATTTTCGAGATCTACACCCCATAAAACCTGGAAAACGACATTCATATCGATTTTACATTAATTGACTAGCTCCGTGGCGCAGCGGTCAACACGCCAGCCTGCGACACAGGGTGACCGGGTTCGATCCCCGGCCAGGTCAAGATGGAAAATGATCTTTTTCAGATTGGCCTGGGTCTTGGATGTGTATCTATATATGTATTTGTTATAAAATAAGTATCGTTGAGTTAGTATCCCATAACACAAGTCTCGTCTTACTTTGGGGCTAGCTCAATCTGTGTGATTTGTCCGTATATATTTATTATTTTATTATTTATTTTTTATGACATTCTCGTCTTGTCTGTAACTACCAAATTCGTCGCTCGGGTGGAGCGACAACAAAGGGTATATTTTTTTAGGTTAAATGGTATAAGAATTATAACGATAGATAATGCCTCGAGACATTCTGAAGTAATTGTGGAATAAGATGCTCCTATAGATATTTTAATACAAACATAATCTTTAAAAACAACAATACACTCCTTTTTTTGAAGTCGTGTAAAAAGAAAACTATCAAAAACTCAAATTTCAATAGAATTATTTATTCTCCTAATTACGTCCACCGACTCACTACTAAGTCATTGCTGCACTCGTTCTAACATAAGGTCTGACACAGCATGCCGTCTCTTTCTACTTTGGCGCAAAGCTTTTAAAATATTTACGGCAAGCAAAAGATCAACATGTTGGTCAACTGCAACATGAAAACACAGAACTAATTATTTTCATCTCGGTTTTTATTATTAGTAAACATTTTAAAATTTCGTACCTAACATTTTTCATTAAAAGTACGTACCTAACATTTCTTTAAATTATTTTAACGTACAGCAACGTAGAATTGATCATTACAATTTAATAAAAATATATTTTTCATATATTACTAACGTTTTTGACAAATAAAGTAAACACCCGACTTTTTGGGTGTTTATGGGTGTTTAAGGGTGTTTATTGGGTTTTTACCAAAGCACCGGGTTCCCGGTGCTTTGACCATCTCTAAATGCCACTGAGGCAGCGTCTCGTCCGGCCGCTAACCGGTCGCGCGACCCTGACGTCACCGTAGATCTTACTAGAACATTAGGGATCCGCGTACGGGCGCAATGAGTATGAAGAAACCATTTCAATAATGTATGTTTTTACACATTTATATTTATTTTCTTATTGCTTTATAACAAGTATGTACGTACAACGTTACACGCGGCTCAGCTCGTGTGAATATAGATCCCTCGGAAACAGTCCTTTTGTCCGGGACGAAAGGTATCCTATGTCCTTTCCCAGGTTTCAAATTACCACTTTACCAATTTTCATCTAAATCGGGTCAGTGGTTGAAGCGTGAAGAGGAGTACAAGACTTACTCTCGTATTTATAATCTTAGTATGGATGGATAGTATGGATATGGATGTTTTCTGAAGGGTTCCGAAGCAGCAAGTAACGTAATATAAAAGTTCTTGTAGTTCGTTGTAACTCTGATTGAATGAAAGGTAAATTGCGGTTTTCTATTTATGACGTATTAAAAAAACTACTTGGTAGAAACCAATATTCGGTGGAAGTTTGCATGGTAATAGACATCGTAAATATTTTTAGTTTTTTTTTTATTATATTAGAAACCTCAATATAATTTTTGAAGACCTAGTATAGTTCTTATAGTTTCGGATAAAAATGGCTGTGACATATGGACGGACAGACAGACATGACTAATCCATAAGGGTTCCGTCTTTTGCCATTTGGCTACGGAACCCTAAAAAGTAAGTTTGTAAATATGCTAATTACGGGGTACGAAGTCAACTATATGCCGACATGTTTCAACCTCATCCCACGCATGCCGCCTCGCTCGAAACTAGTGTCAGTGCGAATCGGGAAAACTTCGTGTGCACGCGTCTCGGTTCACATTCGTCCTGAGGAACCTCTGGATGAGGTTGAAACATGTTTTTTTTTACTAAGTATTGAATTAGTCATCTCACCTAATGGTAAGCGATGATGAAGACGAGGATGTTAAATGCCTATCCAAGAGCTACCCATTTATTCTACTTCATGTCGGCCTATAGCTGACTTTGCACGTAACCCGTTATTTGCATATTAATAATGTGCGTTAAAACCTCAGGTTAGTTTTATTTAAAAAAAAAAGTAAGTTTGCTTAGATATTGAGGTAGAAATTGAATCTTGAAGTTTTCAACATAGCTAAAATGGTAGTCTACAAAAGTTGATATTTAAGTATGACAAGATTAAAGCGGGAAGCGTTTTCCATCGACTTTGATATTGCGGCCTTACAAGATTGAGGCAGAAAGTGTTCCACCGCCACTAGCTCTGTCTCTGTCGCTGACCCCTGTCGCTCCGCAGGGCACGTCGCGGCCGTCGCACTACCACGTGCTGTGGGACGACAACCACTTCGGGTCGGACGAGCTGCAGTGCCTGACGTACCAGCTGTGCCACACGTACGTCCGCTGTACGCGCTCCGTGTCCATCCCGGCGCCCGCCTACTACGCGCACCTGGTGGCGTTCCGCGCGCGCTACCACCTGGTGGAGAAGGAGCACGACTCGGGCGAGGGCAGCCACCAGTCCGCCTGCAGCGAGGACCGCACGCCCGGAGCCATGGCGCGCGCCATCACCGTGCACGCCGTCACCAAGAAAGTCATGTACTTCGCCTAGACTCCTGCTCTGGTTGTTCCAGCTTTAATCCGGGGATCGGGGAAATATCGGGTTATGTTGACGAATACTATGATAGATGCCGACTGGTTTAGACGCAGAATGTCCGATGTCCGTTGTCCGGGAGGCCTATCACGTTATTTTCTTGCTCTTAAGTACGGTTTCCTAGTGGCCGCCTAGTAGAAAGAAAGCAATGTGATTGAAAATACTTCAGATTAAAGGTCGAGAGTGGGCTAATGTTAGGTCTCAGCACAAGGCGAGACAAAACTTTTATCTCCAATAATTTCACATACGGGGCGTTTTGCGAATCGGTCATTCGGACACGGTGCCTAAACCGTTAAGCTGTTTATGTATTATGTGTAAGAGATATTTATTTTCTGGTAAATGTGCTGTTTCGTATGAAGTGCTAAAGATGTTTCAGAATGACGCTTGTAGTGACTCTCATCTTCGTATTAAAACATAAATATTTGTTGATCATTTAAATTATTGATTTCTGTATGTTGGGAAATTGGATGTAAGTAAGGTGTATAAGCAGCGTATAAGTGTCATCTCGTAAGAGTAACATTGTGGTTTTGTGTCGCATAAATTGTCCCACAAAGCTTCTCATCGCATCTTAAAATTACTGGTTCTGTATCAAATGCAAGTAAAATTCCACAATGCGACTCAAAAAACCAACATCCGTTTTCACGATATTTTTATTCAAAGCAAGAAAACACCCGCATAAGCACCAGATGTAATAGTACTTACATTGTTATGCAATAATGTGCCAATATGAGTTTAATTTTTGAAACGATCACATGAGTACATTACTTTATCTACACACTACAAACCCTCTAAAATGGTTCAGAAACTGTACATAATGACCTGCATTGAGAACAATGCCACCACTCAAATTCCACGGCTGTACGTTCCACGTACCTCTGAGGTCGATTCATTTATTATGTAAGACGATTTTTGCAGGTTTTTGCCCCCTCCCCCACTTTTATAAGAAAACATAAGAACAAGCCGACCCCCTCACCTCTGTAAAATATTTATTACGTAAGAATTCGAAGGAAAAATAAAACGTGTTAGGTTTGTTTTAATTTATATTTTTCAAAGATATAATTTTAACGAATGTTTATTTGCACATATATAAGATTTTGATCAGTCAGGGCCTTAAAACCAGTCTTTTTAGTCTCCACTGCAGGAGCATGACCCTCTCATTCAAAATATTTTTTTTTTTATTGAAATCGATGTTTAAGTTGTCGACATCAGTGACTTAGTATCCGTAGTAGATAATTGTAAAAAGTTGTTTGCCAAGAAAATGTTTTTTTTTTTACACAAAGTTTTTTGTTATTTATCTAAATGTTCAGGGCCAAATATATCTCGATATCTAGCGTGTACTTTTTTTTTATTTTGCTTCTAAAGCATTTTTCAATATTTTATCAAGATTCCCGACGACTTATTCTCTTATAAATTCGTGTGGGAATGTGACTTATTAATACTGTTAGGTCCAACGCAAACGACGGACAGTGGCGAACAAAACGTCCGCGTCGTGCTTATCGTAATGAAAATACATCCGAATTTACCTACGGCCAGAGTTAATATAATTATTATTATAAATCTGATTGATGCACTCATGGTCATTACGGCCAGTTTCTGAATGCATGATAGAGAGTTTATAGTGTGTGTGCGCAGAAAAATACTCTTACTTTTACATGAAGTGTCATAGAAAGATACAATAAGTTATTTCAAACGAGTCCGATAAAGATGCCCCGACGCGCAATATGGTTCAGAGCGTCTGATATTACGCAATATATACTAAAAGGAAAGTGTTATCAGTACAATTACTTTCGTCCGACTATAAAATACAACACATTGTATCTAGTGTATAGTTTTCGATACCGCATCCCTTTGTAAATTTGCATCATCTGAGCACTTTTCAGCAGTATATCAGTCGAAGATTGTAACAGTCAGTGCTTCCAAATCCGTATGCCTTTAGGAGGCCATACATTGGTTGGTCCATTTATTATTATAGCAATGATACTAAACCCTAGCCACGATAACGTCACTCTAGCGGAGAAGATCAGCATATTTCACATTTACTACTTATTGTCATTATAAATAAAAATAAAATATTGGAATGACATGCAATATCTCGAAAAAGGTTGCGCGAATCCGCCCGTGTGTAGAGGCCGTGGCGTGGGCTATGAGTGGCGCCGCAGCTGTGTCTGATCCCATAGGTTATTCACTGTTTTCACAGTTGGCCATTTTCATTAGAATACGAGTTTATTTAGTGTATTTTCGCGCCTTAACTACTGAAAAGTTCGTCATGAAACTGTACTTGTATACGTTTGTCATTACGAAAATGGACTTAAGAAACATTTAACGAAGAAAATATGGCGATTACGCTGTCGGATGTTCTGCTCCTAGCGATTGGTGCGGCGCCACATAAGTGTTTATAATTTATAAAATGTTTAACGTATAGCCAGTTAATTAGAGTACTTTTTAAATCTACTTGACGACTACTAAATGTTAATCCTTTTACTAAATATTTTTGCATTATATATGATAGGATTAGGAAACTGTAGGTGGGATTAAACATAAGAAAAACGATAGTATTTAACAAGCGAGTAATAGTTATTCATAATATTGCCTTTAAGACGTCATAGAGAATGCAGGCTCAACGCAAGCGGGCGTGTAGGCCGTGGACAGGACGCGGGCGGCTCGTCTAGGGGGCGACAAACAGAAGTACGGGCGGACGGAAGGTCTCAAGGGCAAAGAAAAATACCTGCCACCGCCCCGGGCAGCAGAAAGTAACTCTACGCCTGAGGGGCGGCATAATCAGTGTTGCACACGGGCCCAAACTGCATGCGGCAGGTCTGAGTGATTGTATGTGTAATATAGTTTGCATTAATTATTGTTAAGCATTTTAGTCTACGCCCAGTAACACCTTATTTACAGGGCACTGCAACAAACGATACAAGTGAAAGTATGCCTTTTATAATATTTAAAATAACTGTTGGTCCTACTGCGTTAAGCTAAGAGTACACGACGACACAAGATTATCGGAACATGAATCTAGACCTTACCCTACGGTAGACCTTACCTGAGGAAGGCTGGATGTGAGTGGAATGTTTCTCTTATATTCGCATATGCGATAAGGAAACAGACAGCACTTGACTTCTGGCGCATTCCATAGGCGGGTACTGAATTAAGCGGTCTAGCTGTTCCTTGTCGATTACATTTTACTCAGTAAGATTTTTTTCATGTATCTATCTTAGAAACTTGAGAGTTATTCTTAGCATGGTACGTAGGTTATAGGTAGTGAAAGCATTCCGTTTCTATCAAGTTTTGCAAATATCATCAACATAATTTACTCCCATGGTCCTTAGGCGTTCCAACACAAGAATACGGACATGACTTCCCTACCCTCACATTCTTTCGTCTGCAGCAGAATAAAACAGTTAACGTTTTTTCTTTTTTTTTCAAATTTTAAAAAGTTTATTTTTGAGATATTATTTTAGCAGGCTCTTATTAGATCATCCATTAAATTTAAACAGGGAGACAATAAACTTTATAGAAACGTTGCATGTTCGAATGTTTGCAGTAACAAAGTGTTCCAATAATATAATATCTATAATCGTAGGCCTATTACTTTCTCAGTCATGGTATAACATTTGTTATATACAGGTTACTTTTAAAATACTAAAACATCTAAGAGGTAATTACAGCTTGTGATAATGAACTACTTTTTCAAGGTATCTATGATTTATATGATTATAAAGTAACATAAAAAGACATTTCCCATTGTAAATCACGTGATCCACGAAGTTTTATCCAACGTCGATATTTATTAAAGCCTTAAACAAACTTTAGGTAGGGGAAAGTAGTGTACGAATATTATTAATATTTTAAAATAACCCTGTATGGTGGTGATTGTATGTAAGTTCTAAGTTTACTGCGAAAGGGTCTATGGCAAAGTATTGACTTGACACCAAGATACTTATTATCAACTTTATGATTTTCATTGTTACGTATATAAGGGGAAGGACAAGGACAGATAGAGCTTTTTTATGTGCGAAAAATAGTTTAAGAAATAATTCATATTGAATATAATTTTTAGATAAAATGGCCGAATGGATTCGAGATTCTAAGTAGTTAATATAGGTAATAAACAAGCATCGTCACTAAGGTTATATGGCACGCAGGGATTGGGGGTGAAGGGGACGTGGATATTAGAGATGCCGACTCGTCGACATGAACAAACTTGTACAAGGTACAATTTTCTTCTGAAAATAAAAAAATGCCACTCGGGGTTGCTAAATCTCAGTGTTCTGCTCTGTATCAATAGCAATATCAATAGCTGCATAAAAAAGTATTTAAATCTTTAACGTAACAAAGCCTTTAAATCGATCAATAATTTAAGATATACTATGCAGTCTTCTTTAACCATAAAATAACTTATCATTAGCAATTAGTACATACTTTAAAGGCAAGTTTTAATTAGCTAATCGTTAATTTGACTTTCTGACCGCTCGGTTAGACCTGAATCGATTTATATTATATAATAATAGTGATAATACATAGGGACCAGTTACAACAGCGATAATTAAGCGATGGGTTGACCCGATTCTATGTTTAATTACTCATGATAGCCGTCGCCCACCCGCTATTTTCTATGGTATCGATGGATTTTTTTGTTAAATTTTATCGGCCCGTAGCTCTCTCGGAGGTGGTAAATAAATCATCCAAGTTACAGGTAGTTGGGAACCTAGGATATGACTTTTTTTTTATGTTATGGGCGGCAAACGAGCTAGCGAGTCACCTGATGGTAAGCGATCAACGCTGCCCATGGACAACTGCAACACCAGAGTGTGACAGGAGCATTGCCGGCATTTCATGGAGTTGGGAGGAGGACATTGGGAGTAGGGAAAAATGGGGGACATGGGGGAAGGGGAGAAGGATGGGCCTCCGGCGCTCTCACTCACCGAACGAAGCATAGAAGCGGTAAAGCTTCTATTCAAACGTCGATTTTCTGTGAGATATGCACCATAGTCCCGGGGGAAGCTACTTTATCACTGTCGCCTATTTCCCACCTAGACAGATAGTCTTTACCGCGACCCACTTGGGTTCGCAGTCTTTACTTAGTCCACGTAAAACGGATATCGTAAGTTCCTTCTTGCCTAGCAATAGTGGACATTTGCAACTGCCGATGATGCTGTTGATTCTTCGGCTCAAGGCTTCGGCTGAATATTGATAATATTAATTGGAATGTCAAGCATCGACACCATCAAAACACTGTGGACAATGATTTCACGGTGGCGCAATAAAATATAGTCAGCGAGATGATCGCCCTTGTAACTGGCGCCATACGCGATCCATGTGAAAGTGATGAAATGTTCGCTGATAAACTTAAATAAATACCTACTTGTGTTCACTATTGACAAACAGGTGCACAGGTTATATGATGTTCGTGGATTTTCTGCTTATTCGTTTATGCTCGTAGATGAATAAGTATTCAAGTCAGAATATTGTGTGACTTTGCGTGTACCTTGCCGTTTAGTTTATTTCTACAGTGATCTCATAATGTCTCCCATTTCATAAAATGCTTTTATTGAATTATTATTTCTCAAGCAATGAATTAGCAAATTTCCTTTACATGGATTCCCTATATCGATATCGAACTTTGATCATAACAGCATTAGACAAATGATTAGAATTTGATATCTAAGTAGCTTTAAGTAAATTTTGTTAGCTGTTAAATGTGCGCTTTATGTATTAAGTAATTAAGTAGTATAGTATTTTCCGTCTAATAAATTGAACCAAAATAATACTGATTGCATATACTTTTCTATTTATTTTAATTGTTGGCTATTTCAATATGTGAATTTTATATAATAACTTTATATGTATTACGTTGCCGTAAGACTACGACTAGAGGATTAGGAGCCTCACGTGTGCTGCTTTACGATTAATATAAAATATGCTGCTGTGAATTTTGTTGTAAATATTGCGTATCTATATGTTTTACGAAGTACATCTGCTTTAAGAGTCGGGCCGGATCGGATATAATAATAGAACTCAAAAAATTTGACCTAATGTATAGTAGATAAATTGCATAGTCGAATGAATTGGCGGCAGCCGTTCATGTCCGATTTATGCCGACTTTGTTTTGGTTATTCCATTCAAATATTGAAATGCCGTAAAGAAATACCTTTACCTTGTTGCCTTGTAAATGCGCGCTGACCCAGCCCGTCTAATGTATTTCGTCTATTACACTACTCCCGGGAACATAATTCATAGCATGTTATCTCTGGCAGCACTTATTTAAACCATGTCTTTCTAGACCCGCAATATTTTCTGTGCTGATGAACTGATTAAAAATGACGCTAGGCTACTGTTTCGATGAAATTTCAATCTAACGTTTACGTAACGTAATGTCAACTAATAGACTGTGCGTTAAGAAAATCGTTGTAGAATGTGAGGGCTCTGCCGTTTCTCTCAAAAAACTGCATAAGTTTTATCTGATTTTAAACAAAAATCACAAGAAAACAACACGATTCCTCAAGATATTCAACATTAAATAAATAAATATGAATTTTATTATTGTCTTTCAAATGTGATGACAGTCCGAGTCGGGTTGCTTGCTAATTAAAAATCAAAGTTAATTTGTTGTACGCCACGACGGTAACTCTCATTGCACAGTCTACCGAAGTTGACCACAGGTACAGGAACCTTTGAATATACGAATTTTACGGTGACGCAATATCAAATATGTACTCTATGTATTACCTAATTAGTGTATTTTACTCTTACTAAATTTATTCATACTTTTGTTCAATATTAAACACAAATCATTTGCTTAGGATGCACGTAATTGTGTATTTTAGGTTTTATTAAGACATGCTAAGAACACTTTCATGTTACTTTTTTTAATTTGTTTTTACGCTATGCCATATCGTAAGCTTACATTTTTTAAATTAAGTTATTGTAAAATATACTTTGACTGCGAAATATAATGTCGCGTCTCGTTAGTACAAATTTGTTATCTGGAAGTAGTAGTAGTCTCCGTGCAAATTATGGTCGCGGATGTCGGTGAGCATGCTGCGTAACATGAAACAAAAATTCAAGCGTTAAATAATTTAACGTTCATGTAATCGAACGCTTCGTGCGTCGAGCACCCAGTAGATCGCTTATTCAGCTAATCGACTAAGGTGATCCTGAGGTGGTTACCAAGTATAATTCTCTTAGACAAAGAATCGTGTAAAAGCTTAGTTCAATGTAATTGATTTGCCATTTAATCATCATCATTTAATGTTTCTTAATTTTTAATGTGCCATTTAATGAATCTTCTATCACTTCAGAATTAGATGTTTTGAACCTGAGATACACTTGGCTTTAGAAGTCTAAATTAGGGACGTGGCCATACGTTGCGGCGTCCTGTCAGTAACTCAATTTGGTCAGGTGTATTCGAGATTTCAGATGAATAGGCGAGATACTGAGTGTTCGATGATTCAAGCGTTCGATTACATGAAGTTCAATGGTTGCCATCATTTAACTATTGATTATATTACGATTTGGCGTAAGTAATCCGCAAGCATAGTATTTCAGAGCCTCTAAGAATACTTGCTTAGCGAAATGCCCCGATCAGTTGGTTAAATTTCTCGACGGCAAATACTTTCCAAATTTTCTTCCCATTGGCAATTGGTACTTGATACAAATTAGTATGAAACTATGAACTGTCATGGACAAACAGCACCCGTGCTGTAAAATTACTTTGGGGATATTCAGGCGAGTCGCGATTTTGGGAGTCGCAGTCAATGTTTTTTATTTTACGTATGACGTATGTTTCTTTATACAATTATTGTGTTTTCAATTTTATAAATGGACCATAATGGATGGCTTCATAGTTGTATGTAGAACGTGAATAATATTATAATATTTAAAATATCGCACTTCTTGCTTTAATACATGTAGAACTCCCAATTAGGGGTCAGATATAAAATAGATTGTATAATAAATAGTCTCCAAATTTCTTCGTGCAGGGTAATTCATGAATCTAAACGTTATAAAAGACCGCGGTTCTTTAAGTAATGTTTAAATGGAGCACTCAGTAATAAACGCAATATTATTCAGTCTCAGGACGCGAACGCGATGCTTGTCATTGTTTTACTAAGTATTGCATTTTATTGGAGTTATGTAGATGGAATTAAATATGCACAAGAACATTAATATATTTTTATGAAATCAATGTGTATTTTGTGTGGGAACATCACTTATGTTCAGTCGAGGCTATTCGCTCGAGCTATGGTCGAAATTGTGTATTAAATAAATAACGAGTACTATTTTTCAATGACTCGAATCAGTGTTTTCTGTACTAGTCTATAATCACTATTTTTTCAATGACATGTTTCGATTTAGTGTTTTAATATAAACATAATATCTTAGAACAAATAGACCTCGGTCTGTGTTGCAGTCCGTCCGGCTATTTACAGTTGTCTGCGCTGGGGACGATCGAAGTATCAGCTTCGTATCACTTACGGCGACAACTGTTGACAGTCGCCTGAGAATTGGAGCCAAATATGGATTCCCACCTGCATTACCGAAGTCTGTGTAACATTTAAAACTAAGTAAAAGTAAGTCGTGCTGTGAGAGTCCTCAATGTGTATATTTAAGACGAGCACGGATGTGTGACGCAGACGAGAGGTGCCAAGACAGCCTATATCATGTGTCATCCGGAGTGCGTTACCCCAGCCGACTAAGCGCTCCTTTTAAGAATTGATAAATGCAAATAATTAGATCATTACTTCGTGTAAATGTCCCCGAAAGTAAATAATTTGACACCCCGCCGTTTCAGAGATAATTAGGAAAATAAAATTCGGCTGGCGTAACGTTACCCCAGCCGACTTTTTTTGATCCCGTCGGTTTATCTGGATAAAAAGTATGCACAAAGATAGATTGAATTTGCTCTCAAATGTCCCCGATAAAATTAAATTTGACACCTTAATGGATTTCGAGTTATTTCATTTTCTGCTGCGGTAACGTTTGGTCAATCTCTGTATCTCTGAAACCGTAAGACGCTGAATCATGATTTTTTTTATACGTATAGAACGGAATTTGTCTCCATTTGACACCTAGTTATCTTAAATATTAATAATATGGTTTGCGAGTAATAAATATTATTCTGAAAACCATATTTTCGGTTCTAGTTATTAAACGAGGGAACCCTGAAAATTCAAACTAGTCCTAATAGATGCCTCTTATAGAGACATACAAAACATCAAAACTTTCATCAGCCTAATCCAAAGCATTGGCAAGTTATAATGATATTACTGGTTCCAGAAAGCCAGATTCTGGGCTCTCAATTTAAACGAGGAAAATAATACTTTCCTTCCACCTGGCTGATTCCACATTTAAACAATAATTAGACACTTTAACCAAAAATATACATACAAATTTTCAGCTTGATATACTTTCGTATATAAGAAATAATAATTAAAACCTAAACATAGATAATTTTTCCCGATTACCCGACCAAGTTCAAATGTGCATCTAAAAGCGGCCGCACGATACATAACGTATACCTTCTAAAATATGCACAATAATAATAATTGGTTGGGTATATTCAAGTAGAAAAATTGTTAGGATTAATTTTAATATTATAATATTAAAGACTCGTATTTAATAAATGAAACCTTAGGGTCATCAGCAGTAACAGCCTCCGTGGTCCAGTGGTTAAGGTGTGCCTGTTGACCCGGGGGTCGTGGGTTCGATTCCCACCGGAAGCATACTTTGTTTAGTTGTTTCCAGTTTGGTTAGGACATTGCAGGCGTGAATCACCTGATTGTCTGAAAATAAAGATGATTCCGTGCTTCGGAAGGCACGTTAAGCCGGTGGTCCCGGCTGCCATCTGGTAGTCGTTAAAGGAACCACGTCAGAGGCCGAGAGGCGGTTCCGAAGAACTCTGACACCAGGGTGTGCATGGTCGATTGACCGTGACACCTATTCAAAATGATGATGATATATATATATTTGTTATTATGCGCGAGCAAAGCTAGGGACTATCGCTGTCCCGCTCGCGCACATTAGCCAATGAAATTGCAGTTCCGAGCAAGTGCAGTTGTATTTTTTTCTAATTCTATCTAACAAAGCAAGTATTACATACTCGTATTTCCAATATTACCTATAGCCACCTTTGGTCTTGCAATAATAGACTTGGTCAATCCCGTTAGGAATCAATAAATTATAAAGTATAAGTATGGAGGAAATAAGTAATTCCATTATATAAGGCAATTATTTTTTTACTAAAAAAAATTCCACTCGCCTGTACCATCCAATTTAGAATACAATGCCGTCGAATATGGAAGTATATCTAGTAGTATGCCGCAGCCGCTTTCAGATGCACATCAGAACTTGGTCGGGTAATCGGAAACAATATCTAGGTTTAGTTTTTAATTATTATTTCTTATATACGAAAGTATATCAAGCTGAAAATTGGTATGTATGTTTTTCGATAAAGTGTCTAATTATTGTTTAAATATGGAATCAGCCACTTAAAAGGAAAGTAATATTTTCCTCGTTTAAATCGAGAGCCCAGAATCTGGCTTTCTGGAACCAGTAATATCATTATAACTTGCCAATGCTTTGGATTAGGCTGATGAAAGTTTTGATGTTTTGTATGTCTCTATAAAAGGCATCTATTAGGACTAGTTTGAATTTTCAGGGTTCCCTCGTTTAATAACTAGAACCGAAAATATGGTTTTCAGAATAATATTTATTACTCGCAAACCATATTATTAATATTTAAGATAACTAGGTGTCAAATGGAGACAAATTCCGTTCTATACGTATAAAAAAAATCATGATTCTGCGTCTTACGGTTTCAGAGATATAGAGATTGACCAAACGTTACCGCAGCAGAAAATGAAATAACTCGAAATCCATAAAGGTGTCAAATTTAATTTTATCGGGGACATTTGAGAGCAAATTCAATCTATCTTTGTGCATACTTTTTATCCAGATAAACCGACGGGATCAAAAAAAGTCGGCTGGGGTAACGTTACGCCAGCCGAATTTTATTTTCCTAATTATCTCTGAAACGGCGGGGTGTCAAATTATTTACTTTCGGGGACATTTACACGAAGTAATGATCTAATTATTTGCATTTATCAATTCTTAAAAGGAGCACTTAGTCGGCTGGGGTAACGCACTCTGTCATCCGGGCCTGGACAGCCCGGGCCGTTTTATACGGATGGAGCCGCCTTTATATCCCAAATTATATTTGAATCAATGTACCACATATTAAATGCAAAGTAATTAATTGTAGGATCGTACGTTATATTTTGTGCACTACATTTAAAGTTATTAAATGTTTCTTTCTATTTCTGTAGTTTTTCTTGAAAAATTTGTCACAAAATAATGTTTGTGATTTATTTTGTGAAAGGACCACTTTCACAAGATAAACAAGCAACAAGGCATATGACATGGGCCGGATTTCAAAATCCTACTACCTTCAAAGGTAGTGAAGAGGTAGGATTTACAGTGCTCTCGCTTGCACACGGAACGTGATGCTTTTTCGTGCGTGTAGCCGGCGTTCATCGATTTATAAGACGTTATGACGTCAATAAGTTGACTAATACTAGAGGTTTCTATTTCTATCTATAAATAAGAATCACAGATATTTTAATACATAATTTATTTACCATTTTTAAAGGTTTTTAATGTAAATAGTGAAATATTTCATAAGTAACAGAAAGCTAAGCATTTTATAAAAATATTTAATTTTTATGGACCTAAGAGGCAACGGCAAGTTATTGTGTCTTATATTGTAAGCAACAATTTGCTATACAACATATCTTAGGTGTTTCCAACATGTGTAATAGAACAATACATTTAAAAAGTGATAACATCGTGAACATCGTACATATAATGTTATAGCTTTCAAGAATTTACTTTCTCACACCTACTTATCGTCGATTCTCAATATAAATAGTGATATAATTCAAAATTACGACACTTGAGTGACACGATCTTTTGGAATGCAATATTAGGCACTAACAATAAAATGTGAACAGGTTTATTCGAAAAATACATGATGAAGCTAAACAGTCTCTCAAATTACCACATTTTCAATGCAACATCACCACGCCGCAAAAAAATAATATAACGACCAAAACAAATAATATCACGCACATAAAAAATATAATTTACATAAATAATAACATACAAAGCTTCCTACGGACAGACACGTTGTTGATTACCCAGTGACATGTTACGACACATTGAAGTCGCAGAGCAATTACAGAGCTAAAGGAAAATATACGGTAAGTACAGTTTAGATAGTATTTACTCAAATTTACTTATAGGAAATAAAAGAAATACAGCAGTCTGTTTTTTCGACATAAATGTTGTAGTAACAAACCTGCTAATAAACTAATTCATCTCATTGCTTGAAGGCCGTGTAATTTTAGTTGTGGATCTTCCAATCCAACATCACATTGCATATAGTACTATATAGTGTCGTAGATAATTTTTATTTTCTCGTAGGTTGTTTAGTATTTTTGTACATTCCTGTGGGATGATCATAATGAAGTAAGGGGTCATTCAAATATTACGTAAGCAGCGAAAGGGGGATAAGGGGTCCCGGATTTGCTTATTTTTGATGATATGGCGTACGGGAAGGGTTTACGCGAATGACGACAGCAACGTTTTGCAAAATACACACATTATTTTGTGAAAATGATACCAATGTTTACGTACGCTCGGGGAGCTTTTGCTGACTGACTGCTGGTAGGAGGGGTAAATAGCTGATATTTTGTTTATGTACCTAATATTTGAACGCCCTCTAACAGATCTGTTGCTATAGTGATTCCGAGGGAATGTTGTCGACGAGTGCGATGTTGGACTGCTGGAGGCAAGGCGTGGCGCACGCGCGAGTGCCGCATTAGGGGAGAGGCTTGTTCTCAGGGATGGTGGGGGACGTGGCGCCGCTGGCGGCGCGCGACGCATCGCGCAACGCCTCGTCGAAGCTCTGTGTAGAGTTGGACCGCGAAGCCACTTTACCCTAAAAAGACAAAATGTAAGAACCATTTAATTTTTTTTTCCACCACGTTTATGTGATAAACTATGTACAGGACATAAATCCAAGGAGAGCTATTTACATTCTTTTGTTTCTTTGAAAATACTAAAACACACGCAAACTATCACAAAACAAAAACATAGGACAAAGTAAACAATAAAAATCACAATAATAGTATAACAGCTTGTGAGCGTTACAGCATTTCAAAAAGGTTGTAGGCTCAGCGTAACACTTTTATCACAGATTATATTATATATATAGATAGCATAGCATTATTTTTTAGGCCTCAACCTGCTGACGATCGACATTATACCCACAAAAGTTTAAAGAACAAAAAGCACACTACAGTATATACTGTAAAATAAAAGAAATACGAGTAAAAAAATCTAATAAAATTGAATTAACATAGGAATGTAAAACATAACTAAAGAATAAATAAAAGGTTGGAGAGAATTTTAAATCACTAAGCTGAAGTTAACTGTTAGCCGATGAAAGGAACCAAAATTTATGAATTACCACCTTACTGAGTGCGTTACCCCAGCCGACTAAGTGCTCCTTTTAAGAATTGATAAATGCAAATAATTAGATCATTACTTCGTGTAAATGTCCCCGAAAGTAAATAATTTAACACCCCGCCGTTTCAGAGATAATGAGGAAAATAAAATTCGGCTGGCGTAACGTTACCCCAGCCGACTTTTTTTGATCCCGTCGGTTTATCTGGATAAAAAGTATGCACAAAGATAGATTGAATTTGCTCTCAAATGTCCCCGATAAAATTAAATTTGACACCTTTATGGATTTCGAGTTATTTCATTTTCTGCTGCGGTAACGTTTGGTCAATCTCTGTATCTCTGAAACCGTAAGACGCAGAATCATGATTTTTTTTATACGTATAGAACGGAATTTGTCTCAATTTGACACTTAGATATCTTAAATAATAATAATATGGTTTGCAAGTAATAAATATTTTTCTGAAAACCATACTTTCGGTTCTAGTTATTAAACGAGGGAACCCTGAAAATTCAAACTAGTACTAACAGATGCCTCTTATAGAGACACACAAAACATCAAAACTTTCATCAGCCTAATCCAAAGCATTGGCAAGTTATAATGATATTACTGGTTCCAGAAAGCCAGATTCTGGGCTCTCAATTTAAACGAAGAAAATAATAGTTTCCTTCCACTTGGCTGATTCCATATTTAAACAATAATTAGACACTTTATCCAAAAACATACATACAAATTTTCAGCTTGATATATACTAATAATACTTCCATATTCGACGGCATTGTATTCTCAATTGGATGGTACAGGCGAGTGGAAATTTTTTTAGTAAAAAAATGGAATTACTTTTTCCCCCATAATTTATCATGTATTGATTCCTAACGGGATTGACCAAGTCTATTATTGCAAGACCAAAGACATAGGTAATATTGGAAATACGAGTATGTAATACATGCTTTGTTAGATAGAATTAGAAAAAAATACAACTGCACTTGCTCGGAACTGCAATTTCATTGGCTAATGTGCGCGAGCGGGACAGCGAAAGTCCCTGGTTTTGCTCGCGCATAATAACAAATATATATTTTTTTTAATTTTCTAGGAAGACCACAAAAAAGTATTGATACTCTGTGCTGTGGTACCGACTACTTTTAATTTCGAGCAAATCTTTGTAAGCTGTCCCCTACATCTTCGCATAAAGCAATGCAGAATAAAACAAGCAGTACATAATATAAAAAAAAATAGGTATAGACTTCTAGTTCGTTTGTTTAGCTAATAACGACGCGTTTTCCTAGTTGATGGATACACATTTCACTCCCAATTTGTAACTGACACTTTAGCGCGAGAGCAGCAAAAATAAATAACACAATTTTTTTTTTATGTATCTCTTGATAGTCTTACATAATAAAATATAACCTTGTTTGCATTGGTTTTTGAGTACCAACGACGGTGACAGTGGGATTGAACTATTGTGCAGACGGCAGACCTCTATTAAAGCCTTAAAATCATTCAAACAAAAACATCATGTTAATAAAAAAATATTTTATTAACATTCTTAGTATGTAGACATTGCCATTTAATTAATAGTATTGCTGTAAGAGAAAATCTGTAAGTCACCCATAGGGCATGAAATACCGAAAAGATTTTCATACCGGTATTGATACCGGTATTGAAATTTCAAATACCGGTATACCGAAATTTCGGTATTTTTTCGGTATTTTTTTTAAATACTGCTAATTACTGTTTAAATTATAAATATTAGTATATATTATTATATATACCAATAGCACTTGGTAAGTCTTGTTTCCGGAGAGCGATTAAAGTAGTTTTCTAGGCTATGTGGTGGTGAAACACTGAAACTATTTATCAACTCCTCAGAAACCACAAAATGAATAAAGGTAATCAAGAATACTAAAGAACGTTATTTGATCCAAGAATTATTTAAATTGTTTTACTTGGCACAAATATCTATACTCGCGTATACTTCGTAATAACGCAGAAGTATATTTAGTTCCATTATGTACAGCGCCAGTGCGCATATGGACTAATCGGTCGTAGTTATATAAAAATAATAAATAAAAGTTTCGGAATAAGCGCGCTAAACTCCACTTTTAAAATTTTTAGAATTGTAAAAGTTAAAAGCTATTTTGATTTATTGACCTCTCTTTCTATTTCATGAGAATTCATATTCGCGTGTCTATTTTAAATACTGCATCATCTTTCTGCACGCGCCATTGTTTTGTATGACGTTTTTTAATTTTCTAAATAATTACTATTAAATACTTCAGATATGAAAAATGACTTCAAGTACTAAGGATAGTCCAAAAGTTCTTTTACGTGTAAAATTAGGTAAAAAGAGTACTCTGGATTTTGAAAGGTGTTTATTGAAACTTTTTTACTTTCTCAACTACCTAAGTACCTGAGCAATTTTTTAAAAGTATAATTCATGGTCATTGTTTTGTTTTTATTCCTACCTTAATAAAGTTTAAATATATTTATATATTATCATGTTTTACTGAATTTAAACTAGACTTATAACATTCTTGTCAAGTATAAGTAAGTGGTGTAGTATTGACTAGCTCCGTAGCGCAGCGGTCAACACGCCAGCCTGCGACACGGAGTGACCGGGTTCGATCCCCGGCCAGGTCAAGATGAAAAATGATCTTTTTCAGATTGACCTGCAGAGCCGCCTACGCTGGTACGGTCATGTTTTACAAAAACCAGGAAATTACATAGGGAACAATTGTCTGGCCAAGTTCACCGAGTCCCGGCAGACAGGAGAAACCCAAGAAGTGCTGGATTGATTTAATGTAAGAGGATATGCGTGCAATGGCCCCATAACATGCAGTTTCTTGAGTAGTTGATTTTGTTGTGATATTTTTATAATCGAGATTATTCTTAATTCATGCAATATGAAAACTCTTCAGCAGTATGAACAACACTATGAACCACAGAAATCGAATGTTCTTCATAGACTTTTAAACACCCTTGCAGAATCAAATCAAATTTTTTGAAATACCGAAATACCGGTATTTCATCCTCAAATACCGGTATTAAAATACAGAATTTTTTTACCGGTATACCGGTATCCATGCCCTAGTCACCCACCCTAAGGTTTCATTTATTTAATACGAGTATTTATAATATTCGAATTAATCCTAAAAAAAATTCTACTTGAATGTACCCAACCACTTATTATTGTTGTGCAGATTTTAGAAGGTATACATTGTGTATCGTGCGGCCGCTTTTAGATACACATCTGAACTTGGTCGGGTAATCGGAAAAAAATATCTAGGTTTAGTTTTTAATTATTAATTCTTATATACGAAAGAATATTAAGCTGAAAATTTGTATATATGTTTTTGGATAAAGTGTCTAATTATTGTTTAAATATGGCTATTATTTTCTTCGTTTAAATTGAGAGCCCAGAATCTGGCTTTCTGGAACCAGTAATATCATTATAACTTGCCAATGCTTTGGATTAGGCTGATGAAAGTTGTGATGTTTTGTGTGTCTCTTTAAGAGGCATCTGTTAGTACTAGTTTGAATTTTCAGGGTTCCCTCGTTTAATAACTAGAACCGAAAGTATGGTTTTCAGAAAAATATTTATTACTCGCAAACCATATTATTATTATTTAAGATATCTAGGTGTCAAATTGAGACAAATTTCGTTCTATACGTATAAAAAAAATCATGATTCTGCGTCTTATTGTTTCAGAGATACAGAGATTGACCAAACGTTACCGCAGCAGAAAATGAAATAACTCGAAATCAAATTTTATTTTATCGGGGACATTTGAGAGCAAATTCAATCTATCTTTGTGCATACCTTTTTATCCAGATAAACCAACGGGATCAAAAAAGTCGGCTGGGGTAACGTTACGCCAGCCGAATTTTATTTTCCTAATTATCTCTGAAACGGCGGGGTGTCAAATTATTTACTTTCGGGGACATTTACACGAAGTAATGATCTAATTATTTGCATTTATCAATTCTTAAAAGGAGCACTTAGTCGGCTGGGGTAACGCACTCACCTTACTAACATTTGTATATCCGGCCGAACTTGCTGACACGCGGCTGACGTTGCAGGGCGACACACAGCTAGAGCTTACCTTAACGTTCTCGTAGGCCGAACCGACGCGCTCTTCGATGGAGCGGAAGGACTCGGAGTTACGCATCTGGCCGAGCTTACTGGACACGCCGGCCGTGATGCCGCCCAGGATCGATGTGGTCTTCTCCGCCGTTGTTTTTATCACAGATTCAGTTTTTTGGTATCTGCATAACAAACTTTTGTTAATAATTTGAGTATTTTAGGTTCCGTTTATTAAGTTTGACTAGATGCTGATAATATTACGATATGTAAAATGTTATAACGTTTATATTTACTTTCTATGGTAACCCTAACTTTGTTAAAATTATGCAATTGTATCGTAAAAGGAGCAATTAAACTTGGACTCGAAATTCAAAATATAATAGGCCGTTTGATTCTACTAGTTTATTGGGCAAACTTAGGAGAACTTGTATGTCATAGATATAGTATAAAAATGTATGTTAATAAAATCGTTATTTATTTACATCGACCAAATAAAGGTGATCTATAAACATGTATTCTGCAAACACTACCTACGTAGTTACTTCTAACCCAGTTCTCTTTTACTAAATTTAAGATACATAAAAATCATATGATTCATCTATACATCTATACATATAATAAAACAGTAAAAATATTTTATCTGTACATTTAGAATTTTTGACTGAAATGGATAGAGGGTCATTTAAAAAGAATAATAGAAAGCAAAAAACATTTTTTCGAATTTTTTGTCTGTCTGTCTGTCTGTCTGTCTGTATGTATGATCACGATTATCTCCGTAAATACTGAACCGATTTACTTCAAACTTTCAACAATTGTTTTGTTTTAACTCAGTTTAACATTTAAAGTTTGTTTCATCAAAATCGGTTACTTAAAAAAAAAAACTATCGTCATTTGAATGAACTCAAGGCATGAGTTTGCCTGCAAATATATAGCATAAGTAAATAATAAGTGACATAGGAAAATTAAAATCCAAATTCAATTCATCATCGTTACACGACATCATTATACCTATCCATACTATCTATACTAATCCATACTAATATTATAAATGCAAAAGTAACTCTGCCTGTCTGTCTTCTTTTCACGCTTCAAACATTGAACTAATTTGGATGAAATTTGGTATGGGGGTAGTTTGAGACCCGGGAAAGGACATAGGCTACCTTTTATTCCGGGAAATTCGACTGTTCCTGAGGTTGGACACTAAAGTCGGCGGCGTAGGCAAACCTGACTTATATATCAACGCAACCGAAACTGCTGCGCTTAGAAACTTGAAATTTGGTACAGGGGTACTTTTAATGATGTGAGTGAGCGCTAAGAAAGGATTTTTAGAAATTTTACTTCTAAAGGGGTAACATTAATATGGAATTTCTGGACTTAAATGTATGAAAGTAGGTATATAAGTTCTCAATCAAAATTAAAAAATGTGTGTAGATGAAATTTGCAAAATTCCCCCCTTAAGAGGTAAAATGGGGGTGGATGGGTGGTATAAACTTTGTATGGAAATTTTCTCATTTCTGGACTTAGAAGTCTCAAAGTAAGTATAAAGGTTCTCGATTAAAATTAAAACAGATCTGTGTAGGTGAACTAGACAAATTCTCCCTTGAAGGAGTGAAATAGGGGGGTAAAGTTAGTATGGAAATTTTTAACATTTCTAGACCTAGAAGTACAAAAATAGGTATATAAGTTCTCGATTACAATTAAAAAAGACCTGTGACGATGAAATGGACAAAATTCCCCACTTATATGGCAAAATGGGAAAGGAAAGTCCATACTGAAATTGGAAATTTTCTCATTTCTACTATGAAGTATGAAAATAAATAGGTATGTAAGTTCTCTAATACAATTAAAAAATATATATGTGGGTGAAATGGACAAAATTTACCTCTAAAGGGGTAAAATGAGAGGGTAAAGTTTTTATGGAAATTTTCTCATTTCTGGACTTAGAATTATAAAAAATATCCATGCATGCTTCCATACTAATACTAATATTATAAATGCGAAAGTAACTCTGTCTGTCGTCTTTTTACACTTCAACCATTGAACTGATTTGGATGAAATTTGGTATGGAGGTAGTTTGAGGCCCGGGGAAGGACCGAGGGATCGACACTAACGCGGGCGGAGCCGCGGGCAACAGCTAGTCATAAATAAATGGTAATGTAATATGTGCGAATACAATATTCATTAAGCTTATGTAATAATTTCTTTCGGGTTAGAACCTTATATTTTCAATAAACATGTAAATGGATTTTAAATAACCCAGCAACTACATAATTATGTAATAAACACTCCACACTACACACTAAGACTACAATTCCATCCACATTCATGTTAATTAAACGAGCAAATGCTATAGTAAATAATACACTTCTACATTAGTATGCTGTCTATAGTGCTGTCACAGGGTGCTAGAAACAGTTGGCATTATCATTTCAAACTCGTGCTAATATAGTCAGAAAACAACTTGTTATTTTACAAGATTTTATCGTACAATATACATTAACGGTAAGAACTGATGAAATCACTGATGTTGTTTTCTTTTTATACATAGGAATGTTCTTACTTGCACATCCTCATGCCATCTCTTTCCTGTACTTTATGTCGGTGAAATGCAAACATTATTTACAAAAGCATAATACTTACATAGGTGCTTCAGTCACTGCCTTTGTAAGGTCGGCCACACGTGTTTCTATCGTTTGATAGCTGTTGCATAATAAATCAAATGTGAAATGAAAAGAAAAAAGTATCACGCCACCGATCTACATAAATATGGCAAGCTCAGGCAAATCACTATAAAGCTACTATTTTTGTCCTGTGCCTCTGCTTCTACCTTAGTGCATTTAAATGTAAACAAACAAAGGTCTGCGCACACACATCCAGATATTTGGCCGTCATAGCTTAAACAATGGGTACAATATATTATATCAACGTAAACAGACACTCTTTCTACTAGTGTCCTTCTAAAAGACATAGGTAAGTGACGCTTTTGCCGCTACGGCTGCCGGCGGACACTTTACGGCAAAAATCCTGCATGGATGTTTACAGTATTATAATCCCATACACAGAACATAGACCCGGGCCTAACAAGTTTGTGTGAGCGCAGTCCTTAACGTTCTAACCCTCGAGAAAAATAAAATTAAATAATTTAATGTTCAACTTTGCAGCGCTGTCATTAGGAGTTCCAGTGCGGTACTTACACTTGGCTTTCTTTCACGTTTTTCAAACCCTGGTTGACGTCTTCAGTGATCTCCTTCCACACAGTAATGCCAAGTTTCCGTTTTAGCTCGGAGCTCTGACGGATCTGAAAAAAAAATATAATTTCTGTGATGTATATATAAAATTGTCTCAAAGTAAATGTATATATTTACCCATTTAGGCTGGTATTGACATAGCCACTAAACTGGGATCGTTATTACTGACGATTCATCAGCGTTGTATAAAGTAATAACATTTGAAGCTACTTTTAAAGTGTAGGTAGCTGTAACCTGAGGAGCAAGGGAAACGGCCAGCAAAATAATTTAAGACATAAAATTTTACCACATTTTAAATTTCAAAAACTGAAAATATGTCTCATATTTAATACTAAGACTCAAATCAGTATACAAAAGAGACTTTTCTGGATCTGCCCTTTTAAAATAAACTTAAATAACGCTTATAGCATAACTTGAATGCCTTGATATTTCTTTCCAAACATTAAAAAGTACTTTCAAAGAAAAATAAAAAAGAAGTATAGGTATGTTACTTGGAATAATGTCAAGATTCTAGTCTAAAGATATCGCATATTTATAATTTATGTATCTTGTTATGCTTGCTAGCCGTGTGGTTTCCGGCAAAGTAGAATAGGACCACTCCAAGGCTTCCCATGGATGTCGTAAGAGGCGACTTAGGAAATTTAAGCTAAACAAAGCTCATAAACATCAAAGAGACCTCTCCAACCCGTCTGGCAAGCGAAGAGAGTGTAGGCCAAATCCTCTGTCTGCTCTGGCCAAGTATGGCTCCGGTAGTACAGAGAGGGTCATGCTCCTGCAGTGGAGTCTAAAAAGACCTGATGATGACATCGCATACATACAAATCTGATGAGGCAAACTAATATTCATACAACTCATGAACCATGAAAACATTCCTTTTTGGGCAGTCGTGTAAAATGTTAGCATCAACAACTCCGCTTATTTCTTAAGAGCTCAGTAATGATGATACCTTGCTCTGGAGAACGGTGCGCAAGGTAGCGATCTCGTCTTCGACCCTAGCCAGCTCCCGACTCCACTCTGCGCGAAGCTGCTCCGCTTGCTCGGGTGTCAACCCGGCGAGCTCGTCCACCATGTGGGTATCTCCCGCTCCCCCGGTGGCGGCCATGGCTTCCTCGGCTGACAACATAAACTTTCACGCTTTAAACACATAGTTAAAACGTCAACGGAAACAAATAATAAAAAGGCTCGTGCTAAGTCTCGTTTATATACATAATTATGACAACATATTAACAGAGAGTGTCTAGTTCGTGCCAAAATAATATAAATAAGAAGTTACGCACCCTTGATAGAAAAAATTATGACAATATCATCGCATGACCAGAGGATAAGTAAACCTTGTCAGACAATAAAATTACCAGTATATTTAACTTTAACTGTACCTAAATGAAATCAAATCTGAAAGAAAATAACCAATTTTTACCTGTAAGAAGTTGAATTTAACCGACCTTAATATTGTTCCAAAATTCTAAAGAAAGTAATCAGATGAATGTTTAGTATGTATGGATTTTTGTTACTTCCGCGAAAACTATCGTATCGTATATGATTATGTATTTTAATGAAATTTTGCAATGTTATAAGTATAGTAAAAAATAATAATGTAGTAATTGCAAATAATATACATGACGTCACGGGTAATAGCTGGATTATAATAATTGAACAACCAAATAAGGGAACGCATTAAGTACTAGTCCCTTTCTATCCTAGTTTTAATGTATTTTTGTATCTATGCCAGTTTGCCTACTTCTTTGTATAAAAAAAACCGGCCAAGTGCGAGTCGAACATCGTACGGAACCCTCTCCACGCGGAGAGGACTCAATCATTGAAGCCCTAATTTTTAAATATATGTTCATTTCTTATGCTTTTCCTGTATTTTATTTGTTTTAAATATTTGGGAACAAAGGTTCTGTATCTTCTCACAGTATAAAAAAAAACTTAAATCCTCGTATAATTTCGTATATACATATATCATAGTCCTTTAATTTAATAGGTGGCAAAATAAGGATGGGCAATTTTTTTTATTTGTATTTAATTGTAATTAATAGATTCGAAGTAGATTGGCTGTGACAGACGAACAGACAGACGCACGAGTGAACCATTGCGTTCTATCGCATGGTATGCCGTGGTGCGCAATGGTACTCGGTATTACATGATAGTACCGGATGATAATCAAATCGTAATCAGATAGTACGTGTCTGACTGAGTTGCATCAGAGTGGTCTCGTGCTACCATTATTCGAATAATGGTTCAAAAATAAAGCCAATCTAGATTCACCATGTGGCAGCTTGACAATGAGTGGCGGCATCGATTCTACCAGTTCAAAGATAGAGTTCCTGGTGGGCGAAGCGAGGCAATGGAAATTATACAATACGAAGCATTGTTTCGCTATACTTTGGTTCACACCCCGAATTACAGAGATAAGCTACGATAACGCGCTTTGCTGGAATCGTCGGATATTTGGCTCGAATCGTTGACGTAGCTTAGGGAACGTACCTACGTGACCTGTTTAGGGGAGGGAGTCTTAAAAATACCACGCTTTGTCACAGAGAGGAGGGGGTCTTAAGTGTTCGTCACGTAGTCAATGACCTCTAAGGTAATTCACACTTTGAGGGTTCCGTACCTTAAAAGGAAATAACGAAACCCTTAAGGATCACTTTGCTCCGTCCGTCTGTCTGTCAAAACTTTTTTCTCAGGAACGCGTAGAGGTATCAAGCTGAAATTCATATCAAATAGACCCTGAGTCTACTGTCCCTTGGAGGTGTGAAAATATTAAAATTAGAAATTTGCCAACGCAATCAAAAGATACAGTCGTTTATGCTGCAAATTTTTGACTTTAGCAAGGGAGTCAAAACCTACAGGCTACATCCTGTGATCTCAGAATCTTGAAATTTGGTGCGAAGCAACGTCGTATATAGCACAGATAAAGGAAAAATTGTGAAAAGTATAAATTTTTAGTGACATCATATAATATTTTTAATATCATCATCATCATCAGGTCCTTTTTAGTCTCCACTACAGGAGCACGACCCTCTCTGTACTAGAGCCATACTTGGCCAGAGCAGCCAGAGGACTTGGCCTACACTCTCCACGCTGGCCAGACGGGTTGGAGAGGTCTCTTAGATGTTTATAAGCCTTCTACGAAATCCACGGGAAGGCTTGGAGTGGTCCTATTCTACTCTGCCGGATACCACACGGCTTCTGCCAGATACCACACGGCTTAATAATTTTTATCTTATTATAGATTACGGTACGGAAACCTTCGTTCGCGAGTCCGACTTGCACTTGACCTGTTTTTTATTGTCTATTTAGTTCCCACTGCTAGGCAAAAGCCTCCCCGTCTGTTGTCTATATAGTTCTATTCATCGTTATGTCATCCCTTAAAGAAAACAAACAACTCCTCTCATATGCCCTATATGATGTGGAGAGATCTCCATCTCGTTTTTAGCTTCCCTCTTAAACACCTTCCGTCAGAAGATACTTATGACATAATATTATCAGACGTGCCCATTATTCACACACGCCATAGGGCATAATGTGGCCCCTTGAATCTTTTTTCAGCCTACGGAACTTCTTTCCCTATATGATGTGGAGAGATCTCCATCTCGTTTTTATTAGCTTCCCTCTTGGACACCTTCCATCAGAAGGTACTCAGAATCTTGAAAGGTACGAAGAAACGTTTTATAGCACAGATAAAGGAAAAAATGCGAAAAGCATAAATGTTTAGTTACACCATAAAATAAAAATATTTTTAATAATTTTAAACTTATTATAGAAAATGGTACGGACGGAAACTTTTGTGAGCGAGTCCAACTCGCACTTGACCGGTTTTTTTCAGCTATGTTCGAATTATAGAACGTATCATTTACCATTTTAAAATCATACATAACACATTTGTAGAAACAAATATGAGCCCAATACTTTCTTTTTACTTATTATTTGCAAAAAATATTAAATCAAGGGAATAGGTAAAACGATGTTCGCATCCCTTGCACGCTAGCTGGCGGTGTGGCCTACGCTTAATAAAAACTAGTACCTGCTAATATCAAATTTAAACTAAGCCCATTGTAGGCAATTAGGGCCCAATACTACTGGACTGAGTTTTTTTGGTGTATTCTTCTCATCAGTTGTCTTATCGAAAGCTAGTGGTTTTTCATACATACATACTATCGCGACTTTTTCCCTTGCGGGGTAGACAGAGCCTAGCTCTATAAGACCTAGGCTCAATTTTGCTAATACAGTAAGAGAATGTAAATAAGAAAGAAAAGAGCTGACCTGATGATGAAGAATTTCTCAAGGATGAATAGCCAAAATTTTACTGTTAAAATGTCACAAAAATTACATTTCAGGTTATTATGTTACTAAGGTTAATAGGTTGATTTATAAATAAAATGTTTAAACAATTTCAATTGGTCCAAAGCAGTTAATACTTTTATTTATATGTATTTAATATTCTAAGTTAATTTATTTAAAAAATAAGAAAATTTTTGAGTAGGTATATACATTGATGACATTGAGTATTTGTCACCTAAACTAAGAAATAAGTAATTCTTTCATTCATCAATTAATCCGGTATTGTTCGATATTTGGACAACGTGAATAGTTCAACATCGCTTAAACGTAACTGTTAAATGCGCAAAAAAGTTTGGTTTAAATATACGCGGTTAACGCGACTCACCTCCAAGAGTGATACCTAAAAACTTTTTGTAATTCGTGTGGCTAGAGACTTTGGCAAGATAAGGCTTCGATAGATCTTGGAACGTGACTCTAACTTCGCGCATTTTTTTCCTAAATATACGTAGCCGACGACGGCGATTGTCCATATAAAATTCTGTCTCTATACAGAGCGCAGCGTCCGCTAGGTCCGGCAGCGCGCGCCACTCGGCGTCGGCATCTTCGTTCGGCCAGCTGGCCAACTCCTCAGCGTCGTCCAGCTCGTCCACTGCCACGTCGAAGCTGGGCGTGGAGTCGTCGTCCGGGGGCACGAAATATGGATCCTCCATGTACTCCAAGCTCGCCGGCTCCACGCCTCCGCCGCCACTCGACGCTCCATCACTCGCCATTCCCCTGACCACTATCTACCTCTTCTTCCGCGGCAATGTAACATATTTCAATGTTCGGCTGAATTATCCGGTTTGCTTCTCCTTGGTAGCACACTACTCTACTATCGTTTATGCACATTGGCGACCGTATGGAGATCACTGAATGCAGACGCGTAAATTATTACATGATAAATCGCTGGGAAGCTAGTGTGACTTTATAAACATTACGTGATTTTTCGTAACACTTGGATGGAACACAACGACAGTAACACATGCGCGGCCGGCGCGCAATAAGTTCGTTTCTTCCGCCACGTCGGGCTCCGACCAGTACACCCGCCCGCGCCCGTCTCGCGCCGCTGCCCGAGTACTCGTGTTTGCCACTTTCACCAGCAACCATGCGAGCTCCGTAACTTAGCAATTTTTAAACATGATCTTGACCTCCAAATCATGAGTATAAATTCCGTACAACTTAGATAAAATTTAATAATTACATTCAAGATAAAATGAGGTCCAAAACGGAGAGGACAGGCTAGTAATCAGAGCCGGTACAGGTTTTTGACCGAGCGACAACGAGCAAAATAACATCTAGTGAGCTCACCTTGTGCGGCCAAAGTTTATTGACAGTGCCTGCGGCGAGCTGCAGGCGATACACGGCGTGCCGAGCGGAGAGCTGCTTCGCCAACAGACGGGTTGCGTCATTTTAGAATTGTCGAAGTTTAACAAAAAACATAGGATTGCACGACACGTCGCTATGACTCATGCCTGTTGGTGCTTTAGACAAACTTTTGAAGAGGAAAATAGTTGAACGTAATCTAAATGATGACCTGAAAGCTACAGAAAACTAGCTTTTCGGAACGTTTGGAAGCAATATGTACCTTGGCGTTCATAAAAATATATTTGGTGGGATATCATTTATTTTTGTTCTTAACATACTTGTTTTTTTCTTTTTAGGGTTCCGTACCCAAAGGGTAGAACGGGACCCTATCAATATGGTTCTACTGTCTGTCCGTCTGACACTAGACTGTATCTCATGATCCGTGATAGTTAGACAGTTAAAATTTTCACAGATATTTATTTCTGTTGCCGCTATAACAACAAATACTAAAAATAGAATATAATAAATATTTAAGGGGACTCCTATACAACTAACGTGATTTTTTGCTAACCAGTAGACGCTTAAAATATTCAAAGAATATATATACCTATATATTATGGTATAGGACGGCAACGTGTCACCTGATGGTAAGCGATCACACTTGCCTGCCCATGGACAACTGCAACACCAGGGTGTGACAGAAGCGTTACCGGTCTTTCAAGAAGTTGAGGGAAGGACATGGGTAAGAGGAAACGAGGGGAAAGATGGGCCTCTCACTCGCCGAACGAAGCATAGAAGCGGTAAAGCTCAAACTCAAACGTCGATTTTCTGTGAGAGTGTGGTACTTCCCCACAAGAGTCGGCACATTCTAACTACTAGCAAAAATTTATTTTGCCGGTACGTGTTAAAAAGCGAATCCTTACATGTGTGTCTCGCCTATCCTAACTTACGCTGCCCAGGCTTGGTCACTGATAAAAAAACAAAAGCTCAAACTGCAAGTTTGCCACAGAGTACTATATAAATACTTTGCTGCGCACCAACACTAAAGTAGTCGACGTAGGAAAGAAGTTCCGTAGGCTGAAAAAAGGTTCAAGGGGCCACATTATGCCCTATGGCGTGTGTGAATAATGGGCACGTCTGATAATATTATGTCATAAGTACCTTCTGACGGAAGGTGTTTAAGAGGGAAGCTAAAAACGAGATGGAGATCTCCTCATATCATATAGGGCATATGAGACGAGTTGTTTGCTTTATGGGATGGCAAGACAACAATGAATGGAACTAGATAGAAAACAGACGGGGAGGCTTTTGCCTAGCAGTGGGAACTAAATATAGATAATAAAAAAACGGCCAAGTGAGAGTCGGAGTCGCGCGCGAAGGGTTTCGTAACAATAACCGTATAAATTTGGCCTGCGACACGAAGTGACCGGGTTCGATCCCCGGCCAGGTCAAGATGGAAAATGATCTTTTTCAGATTGGCCTGGGTCTTGGATGTGTATCTATATATGTATTTGTTATAAAACAGTATCGTTGAGTTAGTATCCCATAACACAAGTCTCGAACTTACTTTGGGGCTAGCTCAATCTGTGTGATTTGTCCGTATACTAAAACTTTCGTTACTAGAACTTGCATTGGTTTAGAAGTTTGATTTTTTTCACAGCTCCAAGAGACAGGACAGGAGGCCTGAGTATTTGATATGAATTTCAGTTTTGATACCTCCACGCATTCCTGAGAAAAAGGGTCTTGACAGACAGACAGACGGACAACAAAGTGATCCTATAAGGGTTTCGTTTTTTCCTTTCGAGGTACGTAAGCGAAAAAATCTACTTCCTTCAACCGTGGTCATTGCATAAACATACGTTATTCTACATACGTTAATGAAAATAAGCGTTTATGTGAGTGTAATTTCTAAGTGTAATTAACTTCAACTTTTCTGATATTTCATAACACCTAAGTTGCGCTTCTTTCATTATCTGTTGGCAAATCTGTTTCGTCTAACTGAATTGCCTCACCGTCTTTGCATCTTTCAGCTTTGCCGCAATTTACGTCACGAATTTGTAACGATGAAATTATGCAATCACTGTTAGTGAAGCATTATGATGTGGCGATAACCAACGGGCTAATGCTCGTTCGTCTATATATGGCTGAGTTTGGCAAAATTTTAGTTAATTGTGTATTCTGTCAGTTAATTCGGATTAAGGAACAATTAAGTCTGTATAAAGGGAAATGCGAGTGTGTGTCAACACTAGAGCGAGATTTTTGCTGCCTAAAGGCTCAACGTCTTACATTAATGGGATCTGCTGTTTAACGCATCAAACACGAAAAACGCAGACACAATGGATTATCTATTGTTACGTGGCCCGATCGGCCCGCTTGGTACAACATGACTTGCGGTTGATAGCCTATTGACTCCTACCTACAGGACCGAACCATACTGTATTATTATCTATCACACGCTCTTTGTCGATTTGTTGATTCAACATTTTCATTTTCATTTATAACCGGCATCAAAAAAGGAGGAGATTCTGAACAACTGTAATTTTTAGGGCTACGTAACTCAATATGAAAAAACGGAACTCTTATAGGTTCATTTTATTGTCCGTCTGACTGCCTGTCAAGATCCTTTTTTTTTAGGAACGTGTAGAAGTATCAAGCTGTAATTCATATCAAATATTCAGGTCTATTGTCCCGTAAAGTAGAAAAAAAATCAAACTTCTAATCCAACGCAATCAAAAGATACAGCCGTGAGCTCAGAATCTTGAAATTTGGTGCGAAGCTACGTCCTATAGCACAGACTAGCTGTTGCCCGCGGCTCCGCCCGCGTTAATGTCGTTCCCTTGGGAACAGTAGAAATGATAAAAATTCCATACAAACCCCTGCCCCTTTGCTTTTTCCCCTTAAGGGGGAATTTAATACATTTCGCCTGCATAGATCTTTAGCCCATAAGGAGGGGATTTTGCCCATTTCACCTACACAATTTTTTTTTTATTGTAATGGAGAACTTCTTATTGTCATATTTCTAAGTAAATAAAAAAAATCCATACAAACTTTACCCCACCTATTCTACCCCTTGAGGGGAAATTTCGACCATTTTAACTACACAGATCTTTTTAATTGTAATGAAAAATAAAAAAATTTATACTTCTATGTCCAGAAATGAGAAAATTTCCATACAATCCCCCCCCCCCCCCCCTTTATCCCTTAAGGGGGGAATTTTGTACATTTCACCTACAAAGATCTTTTTTAATTGTAACCTAGAACGTATATACTTATTTTCATACCTCTAAGTCTAGAAATGGAAAAAATCCATACAAACTTTACCCCCTATTTACCCCTTCAAGGGAGAATGTTGTCTGGTTCACCTAAACAGATCTTTTTTAATTTTGATTGAGAACTTGCGTACCTACTTTCAAACTTCTAAGTCCAGAAATGAGAAAATTCCATAAAACTTCACCCCCTTTGATTTTCTAAAAATCCTTTCTTAGTGCTCATTAACATCATAAAAAGAATCCCTGTGCCAAATTTCAAGTTTCTGCGCACAGTAGTTTCGGCTGTGCGTTGATATATAAGTCAGGTTTGCCTTTGGCCCGCGGCTCCGCCCGCGTAAGTGTCGATTTCTCAGAAACAGTAGAATTACCCGGAATACATTAGTTTATGACTTGCAATGAAACACCTTAATATTGAATTTCAATTGAATAACTTCAAAAACGTAAAGTTTTTTCATGCCTTTTAGTAAAGAACCTTCATGCTGAATTTCATTCGACTAACTTCAAAAATGGCAAAGTTTCATGCTTACTTTGCACCCCTATTTTACCCCCTTAAGGGATGATTTTTGAGTAAAATATTTTACTCGTGTTTCATACCTTTCAGTAAAGAACCTTCATACTGAATTTCATTCGAATAACTTCAAAAACAACAAAGTTTCATACTAACTTTGCAACCCGTTTTTCCCCCTAAGGAGATGAATTTCCAAAAATCCTTTCTTAGTGCTCCCCTACGTTATAAAAGGAACCCCTGTGCAAAATTTCAAGTTCCTAATCCTAACCCTTATAGTTTAGGCCCTGCGTTGATATGTCAGTCAGTCAGTCAGCTTCTCCTTTTTTTTTAGTATGGATTACTATGGATAGAATGGATAGGTATGATGCTGTCGTATAATGATGATGAATTGACTTTGGATTTTAATTTTCTTATGTCACTTATTATTTTATTTTATTTTTGCTATATGTTTGCAGGCAAACTCATGCCTAGAGTTCATTCAAATGACGATAACTTTTTTTTTAATGAACCGATTTTGATGAAACAAACTTTAAATGTTAAACTGAGTTAAAACAAAGCAATTGATGAAAGTTTGAAGTAAATCGGTTCAGTATTTTCGGAGATAATCGTGATCATACATACAGACAGACAGACAAGACAGACAGACAGACAGACAGACAGACAAGAAATTCCAAAAAAATTTTTTTGCTTTCTATTATTCTTTTTAAGTGTCCCTCTATCCATTTCAGTCAAAAATTCGAAATGTACAGACAAAATAATTTTACTGTTTTATTATATGTATAGATAAAGGAAAATTGCGAACTGCATACATTTTTCTTTACATCAAAAAATAATTAAGTATAAAAGTTTTATTAATTTTAAACTTAATAAGTATAGATTTTTATGGATGTTTGTTAGCGATTTCTCGGCCAATTATAAATCAATTTTAATTACTTCTTTTTTGTTTAATAGGTGACATCTCTCACATGTGGTCTCTATTGAAATTGTTAAAGAACTTTTGACCCCATCATCAAAACCCAAAAAATACATACATTATTAATATCTTTAGCCAAAACTTTCGTGTAAATTTAAGTTATTGGATTGGATTGGACAAAAAAAAAGGTTAGTCTAGGATTGACTTCTGTGGCACAGTGGTTAATACGCCAGCCTACAACACAAAGGGTACCGGATTCCTGGCGCGGGCAAATACTTCAACTTCACTGGAGATACTCAAGAAGGGTTGGCGTCAGCAGGCAGCCGGCCGTTAAAAGTTTCGCCAAAACATATAGCAGTATAAATACTATGATAATAGCGGACCCCGTCTAGCGAGCTCAAACACATTACGCTCGGAAAATGTTGATGAGATATGTGTAGGATCACGAAAATTATTGTTGGTGGGGGGCAGGTACTGCTTGCAAAATCCATAAAAGATAGTTAGTTCTGCTGAATACTATTGTATATACTGAATTCAGTAGTAGGTTATATCATACATAAGCAATTAACTTTTTAATTAAAATAATGAAAATTTCTACTTGGTGCCTTGGCTCAGTGGTGCCACAAGTGTCTTTGAATCATATTATTTTGAGTTCAATCCCTGGTCAAATCATGAACCCTTAAGGAAAACAATCTTTTTCAGATTGGCCTGAGTCTTGGATGTTTATTTATTTATGTATTTAATCCTTACTAATATTATAAATGCGAAAGTGAGTTTGTTTGTTTGTTTGTTTGTTACGCTTTCACGCCGTAGCTACTAAACCGATCATCATGAAATTTTGCATACAAGTTCTCTGGAGTACGGAGAAGGACATAGGCTACCTTTTATCCTGGGAAAATGTACTATTCCCGGGGGATCGACATTGACGCGGGCGGAGCCGCGGGCGAAAGCTAGTATAAAATAAAGTGTCTTTGAGAGTATCTTACGACACAAGTTCACAAAACTCTGTGAGGCTAGCTCAATCTGTGTGATTTGTCCTTATACATATATTTATTTACTGTGAGCTTAACTTTTACAAATCAAGCCAAGTTGATGACCATGTTAATCTTGTATTGCGTTTGAAAACTACTATAACCACTATATTGACAGCACAGCTAGTTTAGCTGTGCCCGCAACTCTGATCGCGTAAATTTATGTTATGTTTGTATGAGGACCAGTTTTTATCATGACTGGGGTAAAAAATTTAAGTAGCCTATCCTGTGTGCTGTATGTCTAAATATATGTCTAAAGTTCATTTGTTTAAGAGTTATGAAGCAACATACATACATACAGAAAAAATAATCTAAAAATCATCAATTTCATTTCAGTATCATGTATAGAGCTATAGGCGAAAAACTTAAAAAAGCAAGGCTTCGATGGTATGGCCATATAAGGAACGAAACCTACTCCATTAAAACTGTTCCGATTATTCCATCTCAGACCGGTCTCGACATGGTGTCCACGGTAGAACGTGACATGAAGGCCCTTGATCTTACATCTATGACAACCCAGGATTGTGTATCCTGGCGAAGTAGAACAAGGAGGCCCGACCCCAAATAAAATGGGAACATGGGCAGGACGAAGAAGAAGAATAGAGCAGTATAGAGATAATATCTCTGAAAATAAAGTTACTTACTCCATGATCAGCCCAGCTGCTTTATTATTAGTATTCATAAAATTATTTTTAAATAAAAAAACAAGAAAAACCACATTTCAAAGTTACAAACTTAGTAGTTATAAAATAAAAATTTAATTGCTTCAAAGCTAATAGCATTAAAGAGCAATTAACATAATTATTGATATACTCTTTTTCAATTAAGGGTCCATACTACCTCACACTGCTTTGCAAGATTGACTGTTATATCAATAATAATTAAATACTCAAGTTGAAATAAAAATGCAGCAAAGTTCAGGACTAACTCTGGTAACTATATGACTCAAAAACACGATTGCGTTAAATTTTCTCGATAGAAAAAAATTGCAAAGTTGCCTCCAAATCACGTCTAATTTACTCGGTATATAGTGTTACGTGGTTAGGGTTCAGGATTTGGAGTAAAACACCAAACTCTTCAGAGGGAATTTATTCACTACGGAATCCCAACACTGACTGGTCTTCCAACACGTCGAATATCCAAAACGCAAAGCACTCGTAGTCCTGGTCCGTTGCTGTGGTCGTATAAATTATCACTTATCAGTCGCACACAAATCACTCGTATTAGTATAGCTCACTAAGAACACTCGCGGTAAACTGATTAACGATCGCCACGTCCGCTCCCTTATATACTGACTTATGGGTATCTAGAAAGTTCCATATACTTCCGGTCCCGACGGCCGATAACTAAAACATTCCAGAATATTCGAGTATGTGTATGAGCGGGATAGAATACATATGTGTGAGCAGGATGGAAGATGTATGAGCGCGACAGACGATGTTCGGAAAAGTTCTAGACTATTCTGTTCTGGGAGCTTCGCGACACTGCCCCCTTCTTAGAGACGCTCGTCCCGAGCGTCACTGTTGCTGCCATGATAACGTGCTAAGCGGTCCACATGCACCACTTTGAATGCTCCTCTTGGTTGTCGTTGAATGCGATATGTCACATCGTTCATGCGGGTGATCACCTTATATGGCCCTTCCCATCTCGTCTGCAGCTTTGGAGATTTTCCTTTGCGGCGTATTGGGTTGTGAAGCCACACTAAAGCTCCTTCTTCATAGCCACTCGTATTTGCTCTTCGGTCGTATCTAGTTTTCATGTTCTCGCTTGCTTGCAGCCCGTTTTCCCGAACTAGGTCATATACATCTCGCATTCTTTCCCGAAGATCCGAGACATAATCTGTCACAGTGTGAGAAACTTCTGGTGGTCTTCCCGTTAGCAAATCTACCGGTAACCGAAGTTCTCTGCCAAAATTTATAAAAGCTGGGGTCACTCTTGTGCTTTCGTGTTCTGAAGTCCGGTAAGCGAGGAGAAATAGCGGTATGTACTTGTCCCAGTCTCTTTGATGGTTATCAACCAATTTCGCCAAATGCCTCTCCAGCGTCTGGTTAAAGCGTTCCACCATGCCATCTGACTGAGGATGATATGGCGTGGTCCTTGTTTTGTGCATTCCTAAAATCTTACAGATTTCTTGAAATAGTTGTGATTCGAAGTTCCGTCCTTGATCGGAGTGGATTTCCAAGGGCACACCGAACCGGCATATCACTTTCTCAACTAATTTGGAGGCTACTGTTGCAGCTTCCTGGTTAGGTATGGCAAATACTTCAGGCCACTTGGTGAAGTAATCCATTACCACCATGAAGTATTTATTTCCCGACTCAGTTATAGGAAATGGTCCTGCCACATCAACTGCAATGCGTTCCCAGGGTGCACCAACGTTGTAGAGCTTGAGGTTACCGCGATTTCTTGTCGATGGCCCTTTCACAGCAGCGCATATGGTACATTTGCGACACCAATCCTCCACGTCTTCTCGACAGTTGAGCCAGGAGAACCTTTCTCGTATCTTTGTTAATGTTCTCTTGACGCCAAGATGTCCGCCGGACACCCCATCGTGGACTTCACGAAGAACGTCTTTTACTTTAGCTCTTGGAACAACTACTTGTAGGTGAAACTCTTTGCCATTTGGTTTTTCCCATTTACGGTAAAGTATTCCGTCCTCCAAGACAAAACTGTCCCATTGAGCCCAGTAAGCTTTGGTGATTGGGCTTGTAGGTGCAACTTCTACCCATTTAGGTTTTTCTGCTCCGCGTTCCTTCCATGCAATAATAAGCCTTATGTCTTCATCATCCTCCTGAGCTTCTCTGAAGATCGCGTCATCCCATGGTCCCGGCGGACTCGCCCTTGTTAATTTCACAGCGATTTCTTTAGACTCCTGTTTGACACAGTGTTTACAATCTTCTGAGCAAGGCCTTCTTGAAAGCGCGTCAGCATTTCCATGTGACTTTCCACTGCGATGTTCAGTAACAAAGTCGAACTCTTGGAGTTGTTCAATCCAACGAGCAACTTGACCTTCCGGGTTTTTAAACTGAAGCAACCACTTCAAAGCAGCATGATCAGTTCTCAGTTTAAACTTTCTGCCGATGAGATACTTGTTGAAATGTTGCAGCGTTTTTACCACAGCTAAGAGTTCTTTCCGTGTAACGCAGTAGTTCCTCTCAGGCCTTGACAAAGATTTACTGAAGTAAGCTATTACAACTTCTGCGTCACCTTGTTTCTGAGATAACACTCCACCAATAGCTGTGTTACTTGCATCTGTGTCAACGATGAATTGACCATCAGTCTGTGGATATCCCAAAATTGGAGTTTTACATAAACTTTCCTTCAATTTTTGGAAGGAATTCTCGCAAGTCTCGTCCCAGAAGAAAGGTCGTTTGTCTTCTGTCAAACGGTGTAAAGGTTTAGCAACCTCTGAGAATCCTTTGACAAATCTCCTGTAGTATGAGCACAGTCCCATGAAGGCTCGCACCTCTGTCTTGTCCTTCGGGGTAGGCCACTTTTGCACTGCTTCAACTTTATCAGGATCGGTTTGTACACCCTCACTGCTAATTACGTGACCGAGGTAGTTTACTTTGTTCCTGAATAGATGACATTTCTTTGAGTTCAGTTTTAAGTTTGCTCCCCGTATCTTCCTTAGGACTTTCTCTAGATTCCGCAAATGATCATCAAAGTCTCTGCCCATGATGATGACATCATCCAAATATACTAAGCAGGCATCTCCTACTAATCCAGCTAGTACACACTCCATAAGTCGCTCAAAAGTAGCCGGCGCGTTGCATAATCCGAAGGGCATAACATTGAACTGCCATAAACCTTTGCCAGTTGAGAATGCGGTCTTTTCTTTATCCTCTGGGTGTATTTCTACCTGCCAGTAGCCAGATTTTAGGTCCAAAGTAGAGAACCATCGCATTCCACTTAGAGTATCCAAGGTGTCATCAATTCGGGGCAACGGATAACTGTCCTTCTTAGTGATCTCGTTTAGTCGTCGATAATCTACACAAAACCGTGTACTGCCATCTTTCTTCTTAACTAGAACCACAGGAGAACACCAAGGACTTGCAGATGGTTCTATAACTTTATTTCTCTTCATGCCCTCCAACATTTCTTCAACTTCTTTCTCCTTGGCAATCGGTATTCGTCTTGCTCGCTGACGAATAGGTCTTTCGCTTCCAGTGTCAATCCTGTGCTGAACTAATGAAGTTCTTCCAAGATCTTCTTCTTTCGAAGAGAAGATATCAGCAAAACGCAACAGTGACTTCTTTGCGTCCGAGTATTGCTTAAAAGTCAGATTATCTTTGCTGTCTTTCAGAAGATCAATAATTGTAGAGTTATTCGCGATGTTAGGTGACACTGAGCTCAGCTTTGATTGACACTTTCTCATCCACACAACTTCTTCGCATTTTCCCACAGTATCTCCTTCATTGAGGCTGACCTCATGGAAGTCTAGGTTAACCACTCTTACCACTGCAGTATCGCTTCCACGCACTAAGGTTCTTGCTGTTAGGAGTCCTCTCGCAGTTGGTTTGTGTAATGTGTCCTCAATCAAAACACATCTCTTTGCCTCTGTTTTCTTAGCCGTCGTGGGCAGTCTCACCATTATTTGAGCCTGTGTTCGTCCAGGAATAACAATTTTGTTAAGGCAGGTTACTTTTCCAGTGGAAGCTCCAAGAATGAAGATTTCTTCATTACCACACTTGAAAACACCATTCGTGATATCAATTCCACAATTATATTTCTTCATAAAATCTAAGCCCAGTATGCAGTCATCAATGATTTCAGCTACGATGACATTGTGAGTATAGGGTGTCTCTCCCACGTACATCGTAACTGCCATTTCTCCTAGGACAGGTATTGGCTGGCCAGAAGCAGAAAGAAGCCGACAGTTGATGTTCTTGCGTCCCCTTGCCGCTTTCACTAGATGTGGCTTAACTATAGTCCTAGATGCACCTGTGTCTACTGTTATCCTGCAGTTTTTCCCTTCCACTGAACCACATATTGCCAGACAATTTTCATTGCTTGCCTGTGAGATGATTATTGCTGGGGCTTCTTCTGAGCCAGCCAGTACCCGCCCCTTAGTCCTGGCTGTTACTCGTTTCCCTGCTTCTTTTAAAGGAGAGATCATAAACTGATTGCTTAGGTCTTCCTTAATCTCTTTCTTGATCTCTTCTTTAAGCTGTTCCCTGAGCTCTTCCTTTAACTGTTTCTTTTTGCGGCAATTGAGTTGTAAATGGCCTCTTTCACCACAATTCCAGCACATAGGCCCAGTTCCATTATCCTTCTTTGAAGGGGCCTTAACCGCCTTGACTACCTCGCTTATCTCGTTAATTTCTCTCAATTTATGAACTTGCACATCTTGTCTTACCGCTTCCACTTCAAGGGCGTGTGCAAGGGCATCTTTAAGCGAGGTGTGATGTTGGAGCTTTACTGTAGCCCTTACCTCTGAATTCTTAATTCCATCCACGAAGGCTTGCAGTAGATTTTTCTCCACCATCCGGGGGTCTTCTGAGGGAAACGCTTTCCTTACGAGCCTCTCGATCTCTAATGCCCACTGTTGTAACCCCTCGCCTGATCGCTGGACTCGGTCGCGAAGCTGGGCTCGGAATACGTGCTCTAAGTGGCGTTCTCCGTACCTTGCTTCAAGAGCCTCCAACAAGTCCTTGAAGTCACTGCCTGAGTTAGGTAGTGCTTCTAATACTGTCAAAGCGGAGCCCTTCAGTGCAACGGTGAGGGCTGTCAGGCTCTGTTCATTAGTCCATCCATTTGCTGCGGCAACAGTTTGAAACTGCTGTTTATACGCGGCCCAGGAAGTAGTTCCGTCGTAAGATGGCACTTTCACCTTGGGTCCAGGTGCATAAGCAACAGCGTTGCTCGACGTCACTTTCACGCCTACTGTCTCCAGTCGCAGCACTTTCTTCTCTAGTCCGGAGAAGTTTGTTTCCAGACCTGTCACGCGATTATCCACCAAATCCACATCCTTACGGATCTGGTCCACCACGTTGCTGACTTTGCTGACAGCTGCTAATACCATTCGTTGGTCCTCACTCATATGATGCAGCTTTTCCTGCATACGCTTTTGTTCATCCCTCGAGCACTTTTGTTCATCCCGCATATTTTGTATTTCTCCATTAAGTTCCACATTGATGCGTTGCAGTTTACTCTGGTTCTCATTTATGCACTGCAACATTTGCATCAAGCTACCAAAATCAAAAGATGCTTGAGTGGGAACCTGGAAAGAGGGACTAGGAAACGTGGCTTGATGATGGGCGGCTGGCATCTGTTGGGCGGCGGCAATCTCTTGGGAGGCCGTAACTTCCTGGGTGGCTGTGACGGCTTCGGTGGTTGCGACATTTTGGGCGGCTGCCCTGTCTTGGGCGGCTGCCATGTCTTGGGCGGCTGCCATGTCTTGGGCGGCTGCCATGTCCTGGGCGGCTGCCATGTCATGGGCGGCTGCGACCTCTGGGGCTACGGGCGGCAGTTGCTCGGCTGCGATGTTTTGGGCGGCTGGCGCATGTCGAGCGGATGCAACTTGGGCGGCGGCTGCGGTAGCCTCCATTGCACGTTGAGCCCGGGTCCGGACGCCTTCCTTATCTTCTTCGTCCCTCGGCAACACTGGCATTTCCAAATCCCACACTTCTGACACCAAATGTTACGTGGTTAGGGTTCAGGATTTGGAGTAAAACACCAAACTCTTCAGAGGGAATTTATTCACTACGGAATCCCAACACTGACTGGTCTTCCAACACGTCGAATATCCAAAACGCAAAGCACTCGTAGTCCTGGTCCGTTGCTGTGGTCGTATAAATTATCACTTATCAGTCGCACACAAATCACTCGTATTAGTATAGCTCACTAAGAACACTCGCGGTAAACTGATTAACGATCGCCACGTCCGCTCCCTTATATACTGACTTATGGGTATCTAGAAAGTTCCATATACTTCCGGTCCCGACGGCCGATAACTAAAACATTCCAGAATATTCGAGTATGTGTATGAGCGGGATAGAATACATATGTGTGAGCAGGATGGAAGATGTATGAGCGCGACAGACGATGTTCGGAAAAGTTCTAGACTATTCTGTTCTGGGAGCTTCGCGACAATAGCATTATTCACCAAATACATTGAAATTAACCTTAAAACTTTTGATTATTATTGCATTACAGATAAGGCAGCCATCATATGTTTTGCTTTTTCGAAAAACCCTTGAATATTCCTAAAAAACGAAAATATCCAAAGTAGCCAACGCGTTTAGACCATCCGCATTTGTATGGCCACGCCACCTGGCATATGTCGGGCTCTTAAGGCAAAAACATTCCACACAGGTGGGATTTGAAACGGCAACTTTATTGATACTTACCTATTGCAATTTATAATAAGTTATTTTTGGAGTTGGTGCCATCCAAACTTAACACAACCTTAATTCTGCTTTGTGCTATCCAAAGGCGTCTATAACAAGGATAGTTTAATTGTCCTTAACAACAATGTTAAGGACAATAAAACTATCCTTGTTATCTTGGCTGGCGTTGACTTCAAAAATAGCTGATCATAAATGGGTTTGGGATAAATACATTTAGCCACTTTAAAATAATTATAAGAAAAAATAACATTTGATTGGAGTGGCAGTCACTGTACATAGGCATAGGTAAATTTACTTTTATCTAGATTTTGTCCCCGGTTTCACTTTTAAAATGTAGCTCTCTAGAACAGTATCTATTTCCAGGAAAAAAGGTACCCCATGTGAATGACATAGGGACATACCTACACAGTCTCTCAGAGATGGTTGGGCAGTAGGCCATGGACTAGCTAACATCATTGTTTTAGATTCTCATTATCTATGTCTAACCCCATCAAACCAATTGTTCCAAAAACATTATCAGTTAATTTACTGTTATGTTGTGTAATACTACAGTAAGCCCAAGATTAAATTCAATTATGAATCAATATGAAGTTGAATGTGTCAGTTATCTATAAAATGCGTAGGTACCCTTTATAGATTGTATCTACAAAATCCGGACAATGCACCGAGACGAAATTTCAATGGAAGGTTTCGATCATCCGAGATATAATTCTACTAAATAATATTTAATGCTTAGATATAAATTATACACAAATTAGACATCGGAAGTATTCAGAAAGTTGTAATATAGTGGACATTAAAGGAAGTTTACTCACCTGTTTGAACGTTGCTCATTTTTATAACACGATCACGAAATACTCAGTCTTAAGGTTGTAAAGATATTTTAATACCGATTTTAAATAAGTTACAAATAAACCACAGTTTTTTCGTTTACAAACAACGAAAATCGTATAATTTTCTTGATAAAAAAGTGACACCGACAACGCTGACTGTGCCTCAGATTGACAGTCTGACAGCACAGATTTGTTGACAGCATCTTCATTCTCTATGGTTGGTTGACAGAGAGTGTGACCAGCGGGCATAGATTTAAAAAAAAAAAATTTCTTCATACTTCTATGTTGGCAGCCGCACGTGTAGCTTAAAACGTAGTGATTATATACTCTTTGGTGTAGCTGTAAGGATGGCTCCTGCCTGTGACTTCTAAGATTTTTAGCGACGGGAAATTCATATCATGACCTTAAATACAACATGCTGGGCTATCTATAGATGTCTAAAACACTATATGTGTCGCGATGGATTATTATTATGATGTATATATTTATATAATGCGTATCTATATCTGTAAGTGTAGTATTTATGATATTAAACGTATGAGGTAATTATATCTGTATATCACTTCCTTCTATGCTTCGCTTTACCAAAAGGTATGTTATGAGCGTTGGACATTGGACATAATCCTCCGAGACGATCCTATAATACGATAAGGATTTAAACATACCTGGATCTCACGCTCTTATGTTATTACTGGAATATGATCAGTCTTGGTCGATTGTATGAGATGAGAAGACTCAGCTGGTGCGACCTTGCCAGCCAGTCTTATTAACACTTCTCCACCTGTATAAGATAGATTCCAATGAGTATAACAAGTTCCTCACGAACGCACGCTACTCGTCAGTCTTAAAGTCTGTCACACATCAGTATATTATGATTATCAAGATATTAAATAAACAATTGGTCTGTTACATGAGCTTCCGTTACTGGCGAGTGGAAGCCCACAGCTTACACTCGCCACACACGACGAGGACACCTCCGGTCCTATGCTTACGTACGTACGAAGACTTTCAACTCGTAGACTCAATCGTGCGACCACCACAGGTCCAGCACTCAGGCCCTTTCCGGATGGCTGGACTCAATCCGTACTCAAGACCAAACACAGAACCATTCATGTACCTACAGCAGACCACACGAGAACGTCTCCCAAGGCCTTCGACTTCTATGCTCTGCAGCGCAACTCGTCGCCGAAGACAGTGTCAAAGATTCTCCTATAATTACCAAGACATTTATCCAGCATATCACAAATTAACAAAAGGGGGAATAATCTAATCGTGTTTCATGAGAATCAAGTCATACTCAACTTAAGGATTAGTAGCAGCAGATTCCTTGATAACATATTCCATATTTAATGTTACTATGTATTGGATTAATCTTGATATAATGTGACTTAAATTCCCGCCATCAAAGAATCATGGCGAAATTTGTACAAATTAAATAAAAAAAAAAGATAAGGTGAAAATTTTTTATATGATTACTACGGCTCTGGTCTACAACTTGAATTAATCAGAATATTTTTTAAAGACGGGGAAAAAAAGATATTTATTTATTTAAATACTGATTTTTTATTCGATATCCGAACGCATTTTATAATTTTTGAGTTAATATCCGAACACTACCTGCAACTGACTCGTTAAAATATATTAATTTATGGCAACACCACGCAAGCAGGCAACCATCCGCTAAAATAAAAAAAAATCTGTCAATACGACTGACATTTTCTCATTGACTTGACAGTTCTGAGTGACAGATCTACAATAGACAGTAAGTTTGACAAACCATTGTGAACTTTTTTAGGCAAATGAAAATGGCAATAAGGCTATAACTTTTATTGTGAAATATTTTACATAAACGGGGGTTTAAAAATATTTCTATTATGCAGACATGTTACTAGTAAGGAAACCTCAATACTGCTATATAATTAATCTTCTCTTTTTTTATTTTTTTTTCTGTACATTCGATGTATGGGCGTTCGCCATGATTCTTTCACTGCATCTTAGGACGCCACCTCAGAACAAGCATTATTGTTCTGAGGACGCGACAGGCAACCACAGACAAACCTGTGTCATAGACAAACCTGTGCCATAGACAACCTCCTCTAAACTTGAAAGTGCCTATACACGACTATTCTGATTCGACCCACATAAGAACTCGCGGTTGCCGCGACAATATGTATGTAATATAAGTAAAATATTTATGCAATGTAAGTAAAAGACAAATTGTCTTTAGACCCATATACGAAGCATAAAGGACGGTTATGATTTTGACCGGTATGTATGTATGTTCATCTGTTGCTCATAAGGTCTTTCACAAATAAATATCAGAATTTGACGATTGAGTTATCGTTAGTTGTCAGCTGGTCATAGGCTCTGTAAAGTCATGAAAAATTTAATGTGACGCCTTGTAGTGTAGGCACATTCCAAAAATATATAATAATATGTAAACAGAACGCCCGCTCGCATCAAGCGCCGCGCGGCTACTGAGCTCCCTAACTCACTAACAGCGATCACACCACCCGATTTATGCCCTAACTAGGGAGTTAGTGCGATCGAGTAGCCACGATTGCCCTAAATCGGGACACTAACTCACTAACTGCGATTGACTTCCCGATTTAGGGTCCCTAACTGAGATCGGGCCCGATAAATTGGGTAATGTAATCGCGGCTTTAAGCTGCGCGTTCACTGGACCGGAATCGGAGCGGACGGAGCGGCCGGAGCGGCCGGATTTTCAAAATGCCGGTGGGGTGCGTTCACTGCATTCGGATTCCGGACCGGCATTTTTACAGTGTTGCCAGGGCCCTTGAGTCATAAGTTACGTTTCGTTTCCTGAAATGTTACATTTTTGCAGCAAAAGTTACAATATTGTAATTTTTTTAATTTACGTGTTTTTGGGGTCGGAGTATAACCCTCCACACAGCGCTATCCTATAAAGTGGTCACTAACATATAGCATAACGCTTTGCTTTATTTACCGGCGGTGACTTTTGTTTATAATAATAGAGATAGAGAAGATACCACCTAAACCTGTACCAACCTGCCCTGTCCCATTATTATGTATGTGTCATATTTAAGTCTGTCTTTACCAAAAGACAAAAAAAAATATTCTACGATATAGATCATCACGATGTCTATACCTTACTGGGTAATCATTACTCTGGCTTGAGTGAGAAAGATATGGGTGCATAATATGAACTCTAAAAGACTCCTCTATGGAGAGTTTCATACATTATATGCTGATTTATTAAAAGATGAGGATAGATTCTTTGGGAATTGAAGAAAAATTTTTTTGAACTTCACTATATTCTTGAACCTTATATTTTATTTTACTACTTTTTCGGCATGATTAATATACATATCCGTACCAAATTACAGCTTTTTAGTACTTATAGTCTATGAGTAAAACCACAGACGGACGGACGGACAGACATGGCGAAACTGTAAGGGTTCACTATTTCTACTACGGAACTCTGAAAATTGGTTGACTCTAAAGTCAGTTTACGGCCAATAATTTTACGTGATAACGGGGAGAGATAGATGCGTGATAGATACTACTACTACTCCTGCTGCTGCTGCTGTTGCTGGTCTGGAACGTGACATTTTTCGTGCGTGCAGCCAATGTTCATTGATTTATATCTTTGTTTTTAATGTCAGTATTTTCATTACTCTGTATTTTCGTCTTACTCATTCACGACATATGTAATTGAGGAAGACTACAATAAATGACTAGCTAATGAATTTAAAAGTTATGGATGTTCTAAATCGAATTCCTACGAAATGAGGTTTCTACCATTCTCTGTTATTCATAATAATATTCCAATATAAAAAGTTCTACCATAAGGGGTAGATCTTCTTATGAACGGCAACACTGACGACTGCCGATGCCGGTGACGTCACCGGCAGAAATTCCGGTCTCCGGCACGGAAATGCCGATGCAGTGCACGCAGCGCCATACAAATCCATACAAAGCAACAAATCCGTCCGCTCCGTCCGCTTCGATTCCGGTCCAGTGCACGCACAGCTTTATTGTTCTGCGGCCATCACAGACAAACCCGTGCCATAGACAACATCCTTCTCTATACTTGAAAGTGTCTATACACGATTATTCTGATTCGACCCACATAAGAACTCGCGGTTGCCGCGACAATGAGGTCTAGGGTGGTACACGCAAACTCAAATAATGCCTATTCTATCTTGCATCGAAAATATCTAAATTGTAGGAGACGGGAAACAGAGACGCGGAGAGAATTTCATTCCTTCGCGGTTCGCATAATGAAGGAAGAGGCAAATCTAGAGGTGCGATGAGCAGAAATATTCAACAGCCTCCCTAAGATTGTCTCTTTCCGGTTTCTTTGCTCTTGCACTTGAAAAAATATTTTTGGAAACGGTGCTATCGTCTGCATACCCAATAATTCCGAGTTTAAGCCGTAGAGATAAGATAATCCTGAGTTTAAGCAGATCGTCCATGTGAAGTAAAAAAGGTGTCACGGAAAAAACAGATCCCTGATGTACACCAGCATTAATAGCCAATAGCTTCGATGAGCAATAACTACTCGAATAGGACGTTCTCTCAGGAAATCCAAACACAAAGACTGGCGGGAATACCGTAGGCCATAAGACCGTTATGCCAAACCCTGGCATATGCCTTTGAAATGTCAAGTGAGACAACAAGTACTTCACCATATCTTTTAAGGGCCTCACCTTAAAGATACGTGGCATACATAAGAAAATCCCTAGTAAAACGGGGCTGGCGGAATCCGTATTGCAGGTCACTGAGAAGATGATTATCTTCAAGGTATGCCAGCAAGCGCATGCAAACACGCGAGATCGAGTTCACAATCATGTAAGTACGACACTTTTACACTAATTGAACTTGTTAAATCTAAATATGAACCCAAAATTATTTTTGTCTTCTACGTTTTCGCACGTAGAAGTATTATAAAAAGTAACTGCCGACGTTGAAAGAAACTCATAGTGTCTAGAGTAGTTACATGTGTTACGTGAGTTTTAAACAGACCTAGCTACTCTTTATTGCGCTGCATGCAACTCCAAGTTATTACGGACAAGTGCACAAGTCCATCATTCGTTTTTTTTCATGCCAGATCGGACCGTAAAACATCGCTCGACACGTCACACTATCAAAAATAGCAACCGGAATATCGGATCCGATATTCAGGATGGTATATTACACCTTGCAACACTTAGGATTATCTTATCTCTATGGCAACACTGATCACCAAACACGGCACGTCAATGTCAAAAAAATCCTCATCATCATTCGATCAAATTTTCATTCGGGATTTATTCCATTGTTCATGAAATAGAACACTTCAGAGGTATGAAATTGAATTGTATTTTATGGCTTTTCATTTATGCAACGTAATTATTCCTGAGTTTACGAAACCTTACTATTAATACTATTCATTTTAGAATTCAAGCATCATGTCTGCGACCGCTTTGTTTGGGAATACATCGGCCCTGGGGGGCAGTTCTGGAGGAAATAAACATATAGTCGAGTTCCGCGCAGGAAGAATGACGCTAAAGGGTAGGATGGTTCATCCTGATAAAAGGAAGGGTCTACTATACGTATATCAAGGAGAGGATTCCTTGATGCATTTCTGTTGGAAAGATCGTACTACCGGGGAAGTAGAAGATGATTTACTAATTTTTCCGGATGATTGTGAATTCGTTCGTGTTAATGAGTGCACTACAGGCAGAGTGTATGTGCTGAAATTTAAATCTTTTGCTAAGAAATATTTCTTCTGGATGCAGGTTTGTACCCTTTATATCTTTTTGATGAGTTTCGCCTACTATAATTATCTTGCATTGGCTGTGTTTGTTTGTCTATTAATTAATTATTTATTTCATTAATGCTTACTTGCAGGAACCTAAGACAGACAAAGATGATGAGTATTGCCGCCGTATTAATGAAGCATTGAATAATCCACCTACATCGGGAGGGCGAGGAGGTGGTGGAAGTGGTACTCAAGATGGAGAGCTCCAAAACATTCTTAACAACATGTCCCAGCAACAATTGATGCAATTATTTGGCGGTGTTGGCCAAATTGGTGGTTTATCATCACTCCTCGGAACTATGGGGTAATTACTAGCAGTTGTTCTACACATACGATTTAATAACTTTTACTTGTAATGATGATGATAGTGTGATAGTTCTACTTGTGTTCAGTAAACTCTCCATATTCTCAAAATATGTATTCTGCTAAAGTATGTACTGGTGAAACCGAATAGAATTTTGTAGAAATTTTGTAGAATTGTTTAACAATGGACACACTGCTTAATTGGGCCTCTGGGCAAATGAACAAGCGAGTCACCTGATGGTAAGTGACCAGCGCAGCCCTTGGACAACTGCAACACCAGGGTGTAACCGGAGCGTTGCCGGCCTTTCAAGGAGTTGGGGAAAGGACATGGGGGGAGGAAATGGGGGAAGGATATGCCTCTGGCTCTATCACTCACCGTACGAAGCATAGAAGCGGTAAAGCTCCTACTCAAACGTCTATTTTCTGTGAGAGTGTGGTACTTCCCCGTACGAGCCGGCCCATTCATACTACTAGCAAAAATGGATTTTGTGGGTAGTGTGGCTCTACCAAAACAAGGAAAAAACATGGGAAAAGGTGGAATCCCATTACCTCATAATCGTCATTTATGAATCGATTCGAAAAACTGTGTTTAATACATTCCAAATTAATAAAATGGGTTCCATCCTGATCCCCATAAAAAAAAAATATCTGAATCGGTTCAGTAGTTTGGTTGCATTCAGTTTTTTATCTGAAAGATTATTATGCGCTCAATAAGGGTGCTCTTACATTTTAAAAGTCAATGCCATAAAACTGATGTAAATACCAGTCAGTGTGTTTGAAAACCCGTATTACCAATCTGCTTGTGTTTATTTTATTAGTTTGCAGTAAAAAAAAATAACCTTTTTAGAAACAACAGTAGCAGCAGCGGCAACACCAGTACTCGCCCTACAGCCGGAAGTAACAGCAGCTCCCGCGGCGGCAGTGCCCCACGCACGACTGAGTCATCTGCGACGCGCACCCCATTGAGAGCTCGAGATGCACCAGCCCCTACGGCCACACCGCCAAACACTGGGAATGCTAATCAAGCACGAAGTGAGTAAAAATTGTATTCATCACAATCAAGGGTTGAGATGCGTAAGGTAACGCTTAGATTTTTCAAGCTTCCTAAAGGCAGGTCTGTCTCACTCTCAGTGTCAGTATCCAAAACATACCTACGCGCAGCGACCACTTCGGAGTGGTAAAACCGGGCAAATCCGGTAGGTACCAACAACCGTTTGTAGACGACGTGCGTTAGGTCACATGTGTTCACCGACTTAATTATGAATCGTTTGTTCAGAGCTATAAGAATAAAATTGTCTTGCAATGGATTCTGTAGGTATCTAAACAAAAGGGTGCGGCGTTCTGACGCGAGCTAAATTACACCTTATCGCTAACTACATTGAGTTGATAATTATTTGGATACCTTTGAAAAATGCGACTTTACACATTCTGTGCTTAACTACGAATAAGTACTTATTACATATTCGTAGGTGCTAAAGGCACGGAAATAGTTTGAATTCCAATTATGCTGGTCTCTTTAATCTCTGCTTATTAACCTTCGTGCGCGTTAATGCGTAGGTATACAAACTGGGGATTCTAGGTCCTCATAAGTAGTTAGTATGATAATCACGATTTGTATGAATATTACGCAACAATTTGACCCTTAAACTACTACCACACAATAAGTACTAGTACTTACGTACTATTACTCAATTATGAAAATTATTATATCCTATTTTTATAAGTAATCAAATACATTTTCAGTACTTTGATAGATTTACCTATTTCACTTTTTGGGCTGAATCTTTATGGGTACATGGAAGAAATAAAACAAAGAAACAGTCTACTGTAAAACTGAATCTAGGGGTCGAATATTTTGTTATTTGCCTGCAGATATATTTGAACGAAATATAAAATGAATTCACAACCTGCTCATTCACCGAATATGCAGCTTGTATCTCGATACTATCGATCAACAGAACAGGTTTTTTTTTTACTAAATATTGAAGTATTTGTCTCCCATCTCACTTGATGGTAACTGACGATGAAGACGAGATGTTACATGCGATAGGCATGTAACATCTCGTCTTCATCAGGAGATACTCATTAAGCTGTTACAGCTATTCAGATTTAATTAGAATAATGTCCAATAGGTGGACAAATATTTTTATCAGATTTGCAACGCTACTTCTAGGGGCTCGGCACCGCGCCTCCAGAGGGCGTTGCAGCTATTCAGTTAATTTAGAATAATGTCAAATAGGTGGACAAATATTTTTATCGGATTTGCAACGCTACTTCTCGGGGCTCGGCACGGCGCCTCCAGAGGGCGACGCGGCTGCAGCGGCGGGCGCGGGCGCGGGCGCGCGCGCGTCGCCGGAGCGCGTGGAGCTGGCGGCGGCGCTGTCGTCGCCCGAGGCCGTGGCGGCCGCCAGTGCGCCCGCCAGCGCGCAGCGCCTGGCGCCGCACCTGCCGCCCGCGCCGCAAGAGGCCCCGCAGGACGATGTAAGGACCACCCTGCTCTCACCGCAGTTCGCTCAGGTGAACCCTCACGTATTGCGCACCCGCTTCTCCTCGCCGGCGAGGCGGCATGCTTGGGCTGCTTACGGTCGCGGGTGTGCAGTGACGATTCAAAATGCTAGCCTGCTTTTAGTAGCATGTGATCATTTCTACAAAACCGACTTCAATTTACATACTGTATGTTTTATTTTTTCAATGCTGAAGGATAAATAAATACGAATAGCCCACAATATTTGTGTAAATAATGATGTGATAATGCAAGTATGCATGCATACCAAGTAAAAACAATTGCTTAGATTTCAGTACACCCAAGCATTGGTGTGCATGAAAACAAAGTCTTATGGACACATCCTTCCAAAAATAAAATTGAGACAGACAGAGATGACAGGATGCATCGTGAATACTTTCAAAAGTAATAAGCAAGGTACCTAATAATAGAAAATACCTATAGAGAGCTTTTACGCCAGTGTAGGTATCTGTCCATAGTTTCAGATCTAATTGTTTATCTTGAAGTCGGTTATTTATGCACCTGTTCATAAAATTGTATCTCAAACATCTAATTAGATGTTTATATGCATGTCCATACGTACTAGTATTGTGTTATAGTCACCACCCTAATTGAATGTCTATCATGTTCATGTAAATGCACGTCAATACATTGCAAAGTTATTTTTTGTGGGTAAGTGGTGACAAAATTTATCTAACTCTTCAATTAACACTTAGTATTATTTTTTCGGAACGCTTAGACCTATCAATGCTTTTGTTTGAATTGATTCATTTTGTAATTTGATGCCTTCTTCCATTAATAAATCTCTTATCAGATTTATCTGAAATATAATAGTTATACTTAAATCTTTATTTTATCTTATTTTACTTAACAATTTCAGGCAGCAAACCAATTTTCATCTGCCCTCACTTCCGGGCAGATAGGACCTGTCATATCGCAGTTTGGGCTGTCTCCAGAAGTGGTAACCGCCGCTAACACAGGCGACATGAATGCCTTCTTCAAGGCTTTGGAGAATACGTCCAGCGCAGAAGATAGCAAGGCCAGCGAAGGAGACGATAAGAAGAAAGAGGAGAAACCCAAAGACGATAAGGGCGACAAAAAAGACGGCGATGCTGGAATGTCGTTGGATTAAATTACAATTTTACATGTTTCGTTGTAACTCTATTAACAGTTACATAATTATATATCTAATTAATTCATAATAATAATAATAATTCGTAGATGTTTTAATCACAGTTTTTTTGCAATCTGAAATACTGACAGGATGTCCTGAATGTAGCAGTATGTAATTCAAAATGTATAAATTGAATGTTTATGATTAAATGCTATTCTGCTGAATTTATTTCCACTTATTTTTGTCTGCGATTTCGTCCGCTTGAGGCTAGGCATATGCTGCAGTATAACTTTTTGAAAATCTTAAGAGGAAAATAAATGACGACCTCTGTGGCTCAGTGGTAGCATTCAATTCCCGGTCAGGTCAAGACGGAGAAAACGGACTATTTCAGATAGTCCCGAGTCTTGGATGTTTATCTACATAATACGTGTTAATCGAAAAGCGCAAATCCTGAAACTAGTTTCTTCAGAATTGAGAGTAGAATCGATTCCACAAATAAAAAATAGGGGTCAAATTTTAAAACATGCATACATAAATAAGTATAAATAAATATACATAGTATCAGGTCTTTTTCCCTTGCGGGGTAGACAGAGCCTAAGTCTACGACCTTATGGCCACATTTAGCATGTTGAAAGGCGTGTAGATGGCTAGCCGCATCGCCTATTGACATGATTCCACAGATTTTAGCCCAATCCGTCGATCGGCTTTTACGATCTGCGCGGGAAGAGAAGCACCTGGCACATTCTACGTTTTTTCTTTTCTCCCAGACCAGCATGGATGATATGGAAGTCAAATTTTAAACAAAAAAAAATATTTTTCTCAAACATGCTCGGAAATGTAGGCATTATTGTAGTAAAAAGAAGACACAAAGTTTGTAATTCTTGGCTGGTGCACTACTTTACCGGCCTAGGCCAGGAAAGTAAGTATGAAAATTGATTCCTGGCCGCTGCTCAAAACTTTTTAATAAGTCTGTGTAACTTGTACTATGTAACTTGTTATACAGCCAATGGCTACCACATTATAAAAAAATGCACTCATCGAGCATATAAATATATGAATATGAAAATTATTTTTTTAAAATGTTGGTATAAAATCACATAAAAATATGCCAATAATAAATAGAAAAGCGCGGGAAAGCAGATTTTTACCGTATTACATTTTTTGGGTAAAATATGACTGGGCTGTATGGGCTATGTTTCCTTAGCACCAAATGACAATTGAAAATTAAAAAAGAAAATAACGCGGGAATGTACTATTAGCGTTTCGGCGGACTGCAAGATTGTTGTTTTGGATTGTTTTGCAGATTGCTTCTAGTGGACTTTATAATGAAAAATCGGCGTAATTTGGTGTTATAAATGCCTATGTTTATGAACAATGTGTGGAATAAGTGAAATAAAATGACATGGTGCGGCTGTGGTGCGATTCAGAGATTTACATAGCGGGCTGGTGGTCGCTCGCGTTACTGCGTCGTCTATGATACCAGAGGATTCGTGGGAATTGTCGTCAGGAGGTCTGTCGAATCAACGAAATGAATAACTCCATCATTCCTTTGATAAAACGTTGAAAACTATGAAGGGCTAAAAGGCGTAGAACGCCAAATGCCGTAAAACAAATATGAAAATAAAAATGAACATACTCGTTTTTTTATATTATACTCATTTATTCCCAGTAGTACCTATATCTTTCATTATTTACTCGCATTTATTGAGAAAAGCACAATACATGCCTTTGCCGGGAATCGGCTTGCCGGACTCGTAGTTATTGCCAAGGCCTCGCTGACGCTCGGCCTTGAAAATTCTACTCGTCCGGCAATCCCTTACTTCCCGGCCTCTCCAGTAATGTACTATAATTACCTACGTCGTGTTTGATTATTACTCATCTCTCGCGGTGGCACGCAAAGCGGAGTGCGTTACCCCAGCCGACTAAGTACTCCTTTTAAGAATTGATAAATGCAAATAATTAGATCATTACCTACTTCGTGTAAATGTCCCCGAAAGTAAATAAGACACCCCGCCGTTTCAGAGATAATGAGGAAAATAAAATTCGGCTGGCGTAACGTTACCCCAGCCGACTTTTTTTGATCCCGTCGGTTTATCTGGATAACAAGTATGCACAAAGATAGATTGAATTTGCTCTCAAATGTCCCCGATAAAATTAAATTTGACACCTTTATGGATTTCGAGTTATTACATTTTCTGCTGCGGTAACGTTTGGTCAATCTCTGTATCTCTGAAACCGTAAGACGCAGAATCATGATTGTTTTATACGAATAGAACGGAATTTGTCTCAATTTGACACCTAGATATCTTAAATAATAATAATATGGTTTGCGAGTAATAAATATTTTTCTAAAAACTATATTTTCGGTTCTAGTTATTAAACGAGGAAAACCTGAAACTTCAAACTAGTACTAACAGATGCCTCTTATAGAGACACACAAAACAATATTTTTATCAGCCTAATCCAGAGCATTGGCAAGTTATAATGATATTACTGGTTCCAGAAAGCCAGATTCTAGGCCCTCGATTTAAACAAGGAAAATAATAGTTTCCTTTCACCTGGCTGATTCCATATTTAAACAATAATTAGACATTTTTTCCAAAAACATACATACAAATTTTCAGCTTGATATACTTTCGTATATAAGAAATAATAATTAAAAACTATACCTAGATATTTTTTTCCGATTACCCGACCAAGTTCCGATGTGCATCTGAAAGCGGCTGCGGCATACTACTAGATATACTTTCATATTCGACGGCATTGTATTCTAAATTGGATGGTACAGGCGAGTGGAAATTTTTTTAGTAAAAAAATGGAATTACTTATTTCCTCCATACTTATAATTTATCATGTATTGATTCCTAACGGGATTGACCAAGTCTATTTGCAAGACCAAAGACATAGGTAATATTGGAAATACGAGTATGTAATACTTGCTTTGTTAGATAGAATTAGAAAAAAATACAACTGCACTTGCTCGGAACTGCAGTTTCATTGGCTAATGTGCGCGAGCGGGACAGCGAAAGTCCCTAGTTTCGCTCGCGCATAATCACAATTTTTTTTTTTAATTTTCTAGGAAGAACAAAATAAAGTATTGATACTCTGTGCTGTTGTACCGACTAGTGATGTAACGAATATTCGGATTCGCATTCGCATTCGCGGATATCCGCATATTTTTGCATATTCGCATTCGCATTCGCGAATTTACTGCGAATGTTTTTGCGATTTTTTTTTATTTTTTTTTTATTGTTGGTTGATATAATAAAACAAAATCTATACATTAGCTATGTTTTAATTCAAGAAAATTATTAACCTCGTCATCACATAATCAGTCTTCTCTTTATTATTTGGTTGATAACATTTATTTATTAACTTTGAGAAATTAACCTTAAATCTAAAATTATAATGTCTACAAACATTGTACACAAACAAAAACAATTCTTCTATGAATTTTTACCTTTTCTACTTCTTAACAAAACTAAAAATAACAATCAACAAACATTATTTGTCAACAAAAAATAAACTATAATTATGAGAATCATAAGTAAACTCTTTAAGAGACAAAATAATTTCTTTTCTTTTATAGCTTTAAAATTAAATTGTCGTCTCGTTCGAACGGAACTGCTATCAAGGTCACCAAGCGATAGGGAATTGGCGCCAAATTTAAACAAAATCTGAATATTCGCATTCGCGAATGTCCAAAATATGACATTCGTTACAACACTAGTACCGACTACTTTTAATTTCGAGCAAATCTTTGTAAGCTGTCCCCTACATCTTCGCATAGAGCAATGTAGAATAAAACGAGCATGACATAATATATATAAAAAAAAATAGGTACCGACTTCTAGTTCGTTTATTTAGCTAATAACGACGCGTTTTCCTATTTGATGGATACACATTTCACTCCCAATTTGTAACTGACACTTTCTACGCGAGAGCAGCAAAAATAAATAACACTCAAGATTTTTTTTTATTTATCTCTTGATAGTCTTACATTATAAAATATAACCTTGTTTGCGTTGGTTTTTGAGTACCAACGACGGTGACAGTGGGATTGAACTATTGTGCAGACGGCAGACCTCTATTTAAGAGGACTGCCTTAAAATCATTCAAACAAAAAAAGCATAAAATTATTTTATTAACATTCTTAGTATGTAGACATTGCCATCTAAGTAATAGTATTGCTGAAAGAGAAAATCTGTAAGTCACCCACCCTAAGGTTTCATTTATTTAATACGAGTCTTTATAATATTAGAATTAATCCTAACAATTGTTCTACTCGAATGTACCAAACCACTTATTATTATTGTGCAGATTTTAGAAGGTATACATTGTGTATCATGCGGCCGCTTTTAGATACACATCTGAACTTGGTCGGGTAATCGGAAAAAAATATCTAGGTTTAGTTTTTAATTATTATTTCTTATATGCGAAAGTACATCAAGCTGAAAATTTGTATGTATGTTTTTGGATAAAGTGTCTAATTATTGTTTAAATATGGAATCAGCCAAGTGGAAGGAAACTATTATTTTCTTCGTTTAAATTGAGAGCCCAGAATCTGGCTTTCTGAAACCATTAATATCATTATAACTTGCCAATGCTTTGGATTAGGCTGATAAAAATTTTGATGTTTTGTGTGTCTCTATAAGAGGCATCTGTTAGTACTAGTTTGAATTTTCAGGGTTCCCTCGTTTAATAACTATAACCGTTAATATGGTTTTCAGAAAAATATTTATTACTCGCAAACCATATTATTATTATTTAAGATATCTAGGTGTCAAATTGAGACAAATTCCGTTCTATACGTATAAAAAAAATCATGATTCTGCGTCTTACGGTTTCAGAGATACAGAGATTGACCAAACGTTACCGCAGCAGAAAATGAAATAACTCGAAATCCATAAAGGTGTCAAATTTAATTTTATCGGGGACATTTGAGAGCAAATTCAATCTATCTTTGTGCATACTTTTTATCCAGATAAACCGATGGGATCAAAAAAAGTCGGCTGGGGTAACGTTACGCCAGCCGAATTTTATTTTCCTCATTATCTCTGAAACGGCGGGGTGTCAAATTATTTACTTTCGGGGACATTTACACGAAGTAATGATCTAATTATTTGCATTTATCAATTCTTAAAAGGAGCACTTAGTCGGCTGGGGTAACGCACTCCGCAAAGCGGCAACGCCGCCCTAGATCGCGCAAAATAGACTTTGCAACAAAAACAAGAAAACAAAAAGAGGCTTATATCTCAGTAAAATTAAATTTAACGTGAAACTGAAATTTAATAATAAATATAAGTCTATACAACGTGTTAATGAAAAAGCGCAAATCCTCAGACACTCCTTTTAATTATTACATACACATTATTATAAAGAATTATGGTTTGTTCCTATTTAGCCACACCGCGATGTAGTAGGTAGTAACACTACTACTCAATGGGAAAAAATCCCGTTGTGTAGCAGTGTTACACATTGATACTATATATTTTCCAATGAGTAACACTGTCACTCATTGGCACTCTGTATTCCCGTTCAGTAACAGTTAATAAGAAATGTTTATAAAATAATTTCCAGTGTGACGTCTTTCTAAATCCATTATTGCAGAACACCCAAGCTGGCGGACTATCTTTTTTCATGCACTTCGACAATATAGATATTAAATTGAAAGGTTCATAATAACTCGAAACATAAAATGATGTAAATAAAAGATTGTTTTAAAAAAAAAAAATAAAAAATAAGTTGGAGTGGCTGAGGATTTGCGCTTTTTCATTAACAGGTTGTATAGACTTATTACTTATTTGTAGCGTTGTATATAACAATCATAAAATATAGTATCGTTGAGCTAGTATCCCACGACAGTAAACAACAGTGTCTAGATATATATTTATATTATCATTATAAACACAAAGTCTAAAAAAGTTGATTACGAATATAAAAATCTGTGTATATGGATTATTTCCACCAGTACCTTGTGATTTGCTGACGTAACGCAAAAATTAGAGCTTATAAATGTAGAATAGAAGTAGGGCAGAGGGTAGTAGATGAATGTAGTATTTCTTCGAGCTTGTCTTGGAACGTAAGCTTGAAAACTATATACCAGCTGGTTTTTATTCGAAATAATCATAAATACCCATTAGAGAAATGGGTGTAAATCTCAGGTACTTAATATTAGGCGGTAGTTCACTTCATTTTCTATCATAAGGCATCAGAAGAATACCGTAAAACGTCTATGTTTTTGTCTTTTTTGAATTAATTTTGTATAACTAGCATGAAAAAAATACCTATCAAGTACAATTCAAAAATCAAAATATTTTCTATGAATATTTAAAACCTAGCAGAATAAAATAGCAAAAAAGCTACATCCAGAAGAAGTTTCGTCGCGAATTACTTGATATTTTCAGTGACGTGATAACTACCAACTTTTTACGTCTATAAAAAGTATAACTAAATGAGCAAGATGGATACCTAAAAAAAATACATTATTTGGTTATAATTATTAAATTAAAAGTGAAAAATAACGCGGAAATGACAGACACAGGTTTGAACTGAGACTGGTGACAGGCCAACCGGTATCGCCACTTTCAACCTTATTTCATTATGAGTACGTAATACCTATATCGTGCGATGCTGCTACAAACGGTTAATTACTTGTTATATAACTATAGAGATAAAATAATCTTTACTATAGTATAACAGACCTTTATTGACATACTGTGATGGACGCTTTTAGAACGTTAAATTATAAATGCAAACTATTAAGTTAAGCATCAGTGATGCGATGGGATTAGACGAAGATAGTTAACAAAGTTAAGGGGAGTTCCCAGCATTGGTCCCATAAGAAAAGTTGTTTATATCAACGGGCTGAATCATCCCTTTAAGGGTCCAGAACGATCAAAATTTCACCGTGTATATTCAAATATTTTCTCCACAAAACATGAGACACTTTCAGTGTGCGAATAAAACAAGCATGCATCAAAAAATGCTAAGAGTTCTTGAGTTTTTCTTTTCAAATAATGTACTCGTAACTGGCCAGTGAAACTGTTTAAAATATGATTCGACCACATTCGACCTTTTTAGTCACGGAAATTTTTGGAACAATATTTGTGTTCATACTAGGCTAGTTTCCTAGGTCAAAATAATAATATTTAAATTAGTCCATCGGTTAGATAATCAAAAAATAATGGACATTTTTTTTTCTTCTGTCAATTAAACAAAAAGTTATAAAAATAGAGCCCGTCAAATTTATGACAGTTTGTGTCACCCAGAACTAACGGGATATATCTTTATATTTTTTGTTTAATTTACGAAATTTACGTGACCAATATTTTTGGTTTATCTAAATGCCGGACTAATTATAGCCCGTGAAAGTTCCGTGTGACGTCACAGTTTTATACACAAAATTATATTTTTTTTATCGGTTCAAATTGGTCGCATTAAAATTTAATTAAATTCGGTTCAGTAGTATGGTTGTAGTCGATTTTTTTAGCTGAGAGTTTATCAACTTTATTGTTTCTACAACGGCAATAGAGTCTGGAGAAAAACGGTATGTTTGCGTTAATTACCGATTTGCATTTAGTCATATTTACTAAATGCAAAATCGGTACCTAATTAACGCGAAAGTAAAAGTAATTATAGCTGCAAAGATTTCCCAGTTTGTGGGGGGGGGGGGGGGGGGGGTTGCATCCCTTGTCCCAGGCCTGCCATCTTCCCCCCTGATTGGTTCCCATCTTGTCGCGATGGGGGGGCTCAGTAGCCACGGATTTGCCACTCGCGGTGAAGCCAAGAGGAACCGGGCGGAAGGCGCTCCAGGTGGGTTTTCCAGGGCACCCACCTCGGAGTTGCCTTACAGAGAGGAGCACAACCTCGTTAAAAAATCAGTAGAGTGGGCCTCGAGGAGAAAAGCTCGGTAAAAAAACGGCCTAGTTAGTGGGCGTCGAGGAGGACAACCTCGTTACAAAAACAGTGGATAGGGCCCCGAGGAGATGACCTCGTTAAAAAACAAACTAGGATGAGGCCTGGCTGTGGGTGAGGGGGGTGGAATCTCCCCGCACTCACAGTCGTGGTAGGGGTCGCGGGGGAAAGGGGGAGTGTCGTTCAATAGGTGCGCCGTTCTCCATGTCCTCCGCGACCAAGCGCGGCTGTGGCGCTTGACATGGCATCGGTGGGGCCGCAGGGGAAGAGGAGTGTCGGTGATAAGGTGCGCCGCTCTCCCTGTCCTCTGCGGCCGACAATTGGTGGGCCTCTGTTACCTATGGTTAACAGAGGCCAAACTGAGGGCTGGTTGAGCGGCGGAAACGGGATTCCGTCTCGCTCGACAGACAGCCCTCCGAATTGAGACGTCGCTGGTGTCAGGACGTCTACCCTTTAGGGCCAGATTGGCTGGCTGAGGGCTGCTCCTATCCCTCTCATTGGAGAAGGTACCGGAGCTGGATGGGGCTGCGAATTAGCGGCCGCCGCGCTGGGGCTGTGGAGCATTAGGAAGCACACGGCTTCGGCATTAAGCGGATTGGGTAATGACACCGTGTGGTTTTAGTGGGTTCGAGTCCCACATACCTGTCCGGCTTCCCGTGGCCGGATAGACGAGACACGAGTCTTTCCACACGTTAAAAAAAAAAGGCCTGCCATCTTTGAAAAAGGGGTTCAAATGGTTTTGACGGTTTATCATTGTCACAAAAAAATATCAATGTACTGTGTACCTATTTACGTTATATTACGATGAAATATTAGACCAGTGCCGAAGCCTTTGTAAATGATAAAAGTAAAATTAAATTATAGTAGGATGAAACCCCTTACAAATGGAAGAGAATACACCAAAAATTAAAGGGAAAAATAAATTACCGCCGATCTGGGGTCGGGAAGTGGCAGGGGGTGAGCTTTTAAGGGTAAAAAATGGTTTATCTCGATTTCCGGCAAAACTACAAGACCTGCGGAAAAACTAAATACGGCAATGATGTAGGTAATAACAAATTCTACTCCTTTTGTATTTACACTTTTTCACATAATCTCAAAATGTATGCAAAAATAACAAGTAGGCAAGTTTTTGTTTTTTTTATCTTTTACAATTTTTTTATTATAATTTTTACCATTTTTTTTTGAAAACTCACCTTTCTATGCCCCAAACACACTGTAATTTTTTTAATCTAAAATATTTATTTTTTTACCCTTTTTATCTTATATATCGAAAAACCACCCTAATTTTCAATCAAAAATTTGTCGTCAAAATATCTGCGATGGGCTTTTTGTTAGTTGAATTCTCTATTTTCTGATGATGTACTAATAATATACATAACTATGGTAAATGCTCTCAGAAAATGCAAAGAAACGAAAAAAATCTAATCCGCAATTATTTTTCTTATCATTATGTAAAATGTTGAGCTTTTTATTGAAATTTACACTTAAATTACTCGAAAAACGTAAGATTTAATACGAGTTAAGTGTAAATTTTAATAAGTAGTTTAAAATTGTACATTTTTAATAAGTAGTTTAAAATTGTACATAATGATAAAAACATATTTCGGTCTCGAGGTTTTTTCGTTTCTTAAGGGTAAAACCCTTAAAAGCTCACTCCCACTTTCCGACCTCAGATCGTCCGTAATTTATTTTTCGTTTAATTTTTTTGTGTATTCTCTTCCATTTGTAATGGGTTTCATCTTTGTTCAAATCGATATGTTTCAAAAAATATCGGCTCTGGGCTATATATACTTTATTGCACCACTAGCTGTTGCCCGCGGCTCCGCCCGCGTTAATGTCGTTCCCTTGGGAACAGTAGAAATGATAAAAATTCCATACAAACCCCTGCCCCTTTGCTTTTTCCCCTTAAGGGGGAATTTAATACATTTCACCTGCATAGATCTTTAGCCCTTAAGGAGGGGATTTTGCCCATTTCACCTACACAGATATTTTTTTATTGTAATGGAGAACTTCTTATTATCATATTTCTAAGTAAATAAAAAAATCCACACATACTTTACCCCATCTATTCTACCCCTTCAAGGGGAAATTTCGACCATTTTAACTACACAGATGTTTTTAATTGAAATGTAAACATATATTAAGTATATATTTTTATACTTCTATGTCCAGAAATGAGAAAATTTCCATACAATCCCCCCCCCCCCCTTTATCCCTTAAGGGGGAAATTTTGTACATTCTAAGTCTAGAAATGGAACAATTCCATACAAACTTTACCCCCTATTTACCCCTTCAAGGGAGAATGTTGTCTGGTTCACCTAAACAGATCTTTTTTAATTTTAATTGAGAACTTGCGTACCTACTTTCAAACTTCTAAGTCCAGAAATGAGAAAATTCCATAAAACTTCAACCCCTTTGATTTTCTAAAAATCCTTTCTTAGTGCTCATTTACATCAAAAAAAGAATCCCTGTGCCAAATTTCAAGTTTCTGCGCACAGTAGTTTCGGCTGTGCGTTGATATATAAGTCAGGTTTGCCTTTGGCCCGCGGCTCCGCCCGCGTAAGTATCGATTTCTTAGGAACAGTAGAATTACCCGGAATACATTAGTTTATGACTTTCAATGAAACACCTTAATATTGAATTTCAATTGAATAACTTCAAAAACGGAAAGTTTCATACTAACTTTGCATCCCCGTTATATCCCCTTAAGGGATGATTTTTGAGAAAAATATTTTACTCGTGTTTCATGCCTTTTAGTAAAGAACCTTCATGCTGAATTTCATTCGACTAACTTCAAAAATGGCAAAGTTTCATGCTTACTTTGCACCCCTATTTTACCCCCTTAAGGGATGATTTTTGAGTAAAATATTTTACTCGTGTTTCATACCTTTCAGTAAAGAACCTTCATGCTGAATTTCATTCGAATAACTTCAAAAACAACAAAGTTTCATACTAACTTTGCAACCCGTTTTTCCCCCTTAGGAGATGAATTTCCAAAAATCCTTTCTTAGTGCTCCCCTACGTTATAAAAGGAAGCCCTGTGCAAAATTTCTAATTCCTAATCCTTATAGTTTAGGCCCTGCGTTGATATGTCAGTCAGCCAGTCAGCTTCTCCTTTTTTTTTAGTATGGATTACTATGGATAGTATGGATCGGTATAATGCTGTCGTATAATGATGATGAAATTGACTTTGGATTTTAATTTTCTTATGTTACTTATTATTTTATTTTATTTTTGCTATATGTTTGCAGGCAAACTCATGTCTTGAGTTCATTCAAATGACGATAACTTTTTTTTTAATGAACTGATTTTGATGAAACAAACTTTAAATGTTAAACTGCGTTAAAACAAAGCAATAGGTGAAAGTTTGAAGTAAATCGGTTCAGTATTTTCGGAGATAATCGTGATCATACATACAGACAGACAGACAGACAGACAAGAAATTCTAAAAAATTTTTTTTGCTTTCTATTATTCTTTTTAAGTGTCCCTCTATCCATTTCAGTCAAAAATTCGAAATGTACAGACAAAATAATTTTACTGTTTTATTATATGTATAGATTATAACAAAACATAAAAGAAACAAAAAACTTAAAATAATAATGGGTGCAAAGGCGGACTTATCGCAGGGCTTGGTAACGATACCAATTCACATTAAAAATACCGTTAAATAACGTTATTTTCGTTTCGATACCTTTGATATCGTTAAAATGTTTAACGTTAATTAGGTAACGGAACAGTATTAGAACGTTACTTTTTAACAGTAATTTACCGTTAAAAAGTATTTTATCGATATTATAACGTTACTTTTTAAGTAACGGAACTGCATTATAACGTTACCAGGTAACAATTCTATTTAACGATACTTTTATGATACCTCTCCGACGTTGCCGCTCCGTACAAGTTTCTCTACTCGACGGCTGACGCGCCGCGCGATTTTCGAGGTGCGGGGGGGCGGGAATCAGTAAGAACGGCAACAATGCGCGCACATCGTCTTGCCATCCCACGCGTCAAGGGTAACTTAGATCGAAACGCGAGAGTAGTACATGTGTGAGGCCATTTGTAGCAGATAGCGCTTAGTAGCCGGACACGAAATTATTTTGATTAGGGTTGAGACGACGCTGTAGCAGTATGGGGCGAAGATAAAAGAACGCGGTATACCGTTTTTCATTCAAAAGAATCTTCATTACAAATGAAGAAAATAGGTCTTCCACATGCAATCTATGTGGTTAAATATTGAATTTAACCATATAGATTGCATAGCAGGTTAATGCTTGGTTAAAGCTTTTTACACGTATAGGTGGACATATCATTTAACGATTATTTAAAATACAAATTCGTTTAACATGGATTTCATTTTTCTAGAAACACCAATTAGTATTCTGGTATTATGTAAGAGCAACGAGTACGTACATATTTTGTTTGCATTTTTAAGACGCACGCTTTGTGATCTATAATAAATAAATAGCTGTCTGAATTTCCATGATCATATCATGAATACGTGTATGGCAGCTTCTAAAGCCCTTGGTTTTATACTGAGAGTGTCTTCTGACTTCTGACCCCGCTTGGTAATGACCAAGCGGGGTCAGAAGTCAGAAGTTTTGCGCGTATTCAGTGCGGACGGCAGGAGGAATGCCTGCTGCCGTCCGCACTGAATACGCGCAAAATGTCCCAACGCCAATAGCCCTGAGACTGCTCAGTGACATGCTCGTCAATAACAGTGACATTGATGTATTTTATGACTCGTCTAATGTATTTCTAAACAAGACAGTTGATTATTTCAATTCTATATAATTTACAAGGACGTTCTAGGAAAAAACACTTTCTATATAGATGGTATTACTTGACATTGACATAAAACAGCTAACATAGGTATAGATATCTTTTTGACATTTGTTTATAATTGTAATTTTTGTTTTAGTAATATTTTCCATTTTCCTTTTGCTTTGTAATAATTTTATATAAACCTAACATTGTGACTGACTAGCATGCAGATGATTTGGTGTAAAACTGTTAATCTGTATGTGATTTCTATAATAATAAACAAATAAAAAAATGTTTGTTAAGGTAAATGTACCAGTCATTGATATTGCCCTAGAAGTTGATAAATTTTACTTTAACTCATTATAATAAGAATTCCTCCACAGGTATCAATGAAACGTTTATTAATTAAACTAGTAGCAACATCTCTGAATCCAACCTAGAATTACTTTCTTTGTGATTGGCTGTCTAACATTAACATTTTAATTTTGTTTACAATAGTGCCATTACGCGTTGGCCCTCAATGTTTATGTTGACGAATTTGATAAGGACCTTACTTGTTTCGAACTGTGTTACTCAAAATTTAAGCTCATAAAGTGGTAAGTATTTATTTTATTCTATTTGGGATTGTATGTATTATATATATGTCTTCTTTTTATGACCTTACTTGTTTCGAACTGTGTTACTCAAAATTTAAGCTCATAAAGTGGTAAGTATTTATTTTATTCTATTTGGGATTGTATGTATTATATATATGTCTTCTTTTTATAACAGTTTTATAATAATTAAATGAAATACAAGGGTATCAAATACTAGGACAAAAATCATCCGATTTCTAGTACTTGATACAACTATCATCTACTAGGTAAATTCTCATTTGCTCGATTCGATCGATTTTTTATACTATTACAATAAGCTTAAGGTTGAACTATCTCAGTTTCAAATATAGCTTTTCTAAGTGACTTCTACCTAGTCGTTGATAGGGGGTATCAATTACTGGAACATAAAATATCAAATACTAGGACAGAAGAAAAATTGTCTTTTTTTTGTGCTGGTTCTTATTTAATTAATAAAATATTGTTACCACACCATTTAAAGTTCTTTATTTTGGGCGAAAGAAAAGAAAAACAAGGAGAAGAAGAGGAAACCTGAGAAAATCCTCCAGAAGTCACATCAAATAAGTGGCAAGAGTACCATAAAAATAAAGAGAGAAATAAGCTTGCACAACTTGAACAGAAACAGAAAAAAGCTGAAAAAAGAAAAAGAAGAAGCTAACAAAAACAAAAAAGATAAACGCCGCGCAAAGAAACTGAAAGAAAAAAGAATTTACTTATGAAAAAATATGGATTGATTCAAGTAGCGAATCTGAATGTGCAACAATGCAGCGGACGGAAGCCTTCTGGTGGTAGGACAGACAGATGATCTTAATAGCGATGATTCTAATAATTTTAATATTTTTCTGACTATTTAGAAATTTCAAGATGTTTAGCTGTACTTATTATTTTATGGATCTGTATGTATGTCTGTCTGTCTGTCTGTCTGTCACCAGGCTGTATCTCATGAACCGTGATAGTTAATTTTCACAGATGATGTATTTCTGTTGCCGTATAACAACAAATACTAAAAAAATTGAATAAAATAAATTTTAAGGGGGCTCCTATACAACAAACTAGATTTTTTGCTTGTTTTTGCTCGATATTGATAACGGCAACAGGTAGACGCTTGAAATATTTACAGAGTATTTATATAAATATTCACTTTAAAAATAAATAATTAAATAACAATAAAATGAATATTAAAGGAGGGCTCCCATACAACAGACATGATTTTTTTGCCCTTCGTGCGCGAGTCTGACTCGCACTTGGCCGGTTGATGTTGATTTTAAGTAATTTTGAGAAGTTTTGATAAATTATTATCTACAATTTAAATTTTTTTTAGTTTATTGTATTTTTTTGTCAAGTGCGTACTTATCAAGTACTAGTTCACTGGCTTGAAAAAGTCATTGTCAATTACTGGGACAATTGAAAATTTGCCCATCAATTACTGGTACAATTTTAGTCCTCTCGACAAAAATCTATATTAAAATAAACAACACTGATTTTCTTTACTTAAGTTCAATGTAAGAGAAATGAAAGACTGATTAATATTTTTTACTTACTCTGAAAATTCTAACTGAAATAAATACATTGTTATAACAGAAAATGTGTATTTTTCCCACTATAGTATCAACTACTGGTACATTTACCTTAACTAACATTAGAAATTAAAGAATTACTTACTACTAATAAAATGGCACCGCCTGTTAAAATCAGTGATATATATTCTTACGCCTCGTTCACAAGTGCCTACGCGAGGAAGGCGCACGCGTCAGAGGCAGGCGCCTGCGTTTCCGCACAAAGTCATACAAATAGTAGAAGATGTTCACGAAAAAAAATATAGAGCGGCACGGATGCGCACACAAAACACAGAAAGAGACGACATGCTGTGCCAGACCTTATGTTCTAACATAAGGTCTGGTCACAAGGGCTAGTGAGTCAGTGGCAGTGGACGTATTTAGGAGAATAATTCTAGGTATAAAATGATTCTGTTTTCTGATGTAGGTACGGTACTTGATATTTGAGATTTTGCTAGTTTTCAACCGACTTAAAAAAAAAGACGTTTATCAATTCGATTGTTTTTTTTTTAAATATTTGTTACCTACCTTAGAACTCCGTCAATTATGAACCGATTTTAAATTTTTTTTTTTGATTGGGTATGCTTTAAAGTTGGTTCCATTTGAATTTCATCACAATCGGTTCAGTTGTTTGATTAGAGTCGACTTTTGTTACCTATATGAAAAATTATCTATTTTTACACTACCTCCAAAAAAAGGAGTGTGGACGGTTTAGACCTCGATAATGACGTTAGTTTTGGAATCGAGCGCGAATACGACGTTTTGTAAAAAATTTACATGTGTGGCGCTTTCTGAGTTTTTTGGGTGAAGATCTCGAAAATGACGTCAGTTTTGGAATTCAAGATGGCGGACGCGAGTTGTCGTAAAAAATCGACATGGGTGTCGTTTTTTAGGTTTTCTGGGGTGTAGATCTCAAAAATGACGTCAATTTTGGAATCCAAGACGGCGGACGCGACTTGTCGTGAAAAGTCGACATGAATGTCGCATTTATAATATTAGTAAGGATGAAACTCGAATTAAAACTGACATCATTTTCGAGATCTACACTCCAAAAAACCTAGAAAATTACACCCATGTCGATTTTCGATGAAAACTCGCGTCCGCCATCTTTGATTCCAAAGCAGACGTAATTTTTGAGATCCTCACCTAAAAAAAACCCAGAAAGCGACACTTATGTAAATTTTTAATAGTAACTCGCGTCCGTCGTCTTGGTCCCAATACTGACATCATTTTCGCGATCTATTCCCCAAAAATCCTTGACAACGCTACCCATGTCGATTTTTCATGAAAAGTCACGTTCGCCATCTTGGATTCTAAAACTGGCGTCATTTTCGAGATCTAGACCCCAAAAACCTAGAAAACGACACCCATGTCGATTTTCATGAAAACTCGCGTCCGCCATTTTGGAATTCGTAACTGACGTCTATTTTCGAGGTCTACACCCTAAATAACCTAGAAAACAACACCCATGTCGAATTTTTATAATAAGTCGCGATCGCCATCTTGGATATTTTGGAATCCATGATGGCGGACGTGTGCTCGTGTGCGACGCGCAGATTCTAAAACTGATGTCATTTTAGATATCTAGACCCCAAATACCTAGAAAACGACACCCATGTCAATTTTTAGTGACAAGTCGCGTCTGCAATCTTGAATTCCAAAACTGACGTCATTTTCGACAGCCCTAAATTCCCTACGTAAAAGCTACCAACAATATTTGAATAAATATTCAGTCAGTTCGTCTTAGACCAAACTATAATTTATCTTTGTCTTCAAAAATCGGGTTTGGCCGGTTTGGTTATTCATAAAATATACGTTTAATAAAACACATTTTTTGACATAAATAAATTATAAGAAGAGAATTTTGAAAATCAGTCCACTGAGAAACCGGAGAACGTTCACAAAAAAAACATCCATACTGTCGAACATGGAACATTTTCCATTTTTGAAGTCGGTCAAAAAGCACGTATCGTTATAATGGCATCCTTCAAAACACGTTTGACGCAATAAGTTATTGTATTATCCAAAAATTACTGTATTATTCTTTGATCTAAATACTTCCACTTTTCTTGCCGCCCGAGCGCACCGCCCGTTCTCGTGAACACCTGGCGCTGGCGCTTACCTTTGCCGCATGCGCCTGCCTCTGAAGCCCGTTGCAGCCGCGCAACGCGCGTACTCGTGGCATTGCGGGATAGTTTTTTTAGCCTATCACTATGGCAAACAGGCGTGACTTTATATGTATGTATTTTCGATTTTGCTTTGCGTTTCGTGTGTGTAAGTGGCAACTATTGGTGTCAAGATATTTCAAGCTGCCTGAAGATATATGTCATAGGTGGTTTAACGACCACCGGACCGACCAACGGATTAACGTGCCTTCCAAAGCACGAACGAGCGAGAAATTTTTCTCCACTTGTGGTCACCCATCCCAGTGGAGACCACGCGGAGATTTGTTTACATGTGTAAGCGCTTACTAAGTTACTACCCGCTTGCCTCAAGTTGGCCGTTACTTCCCGCCCGGCTACCCCCTACTTATTTATTAAGTACTTACTACTTTTATTTTATATAATAAATAAAATTGTTTATCAGACAACACGATATCGTGTTTAATTTTGCATAAACAATGTCAAACAATGCAGTAAGTAAAGCCCCCCCGAAATCTGTATGGGAAAAGTATCGACTCGGTCAACCTTAAGCGCCAACCTTCACAAGGTTCATTTACCAGTGAAACGCCACAATAATTCTAATACTTAACAATGTAACATTTATTACATTTAAAAACTCACCCATTGCCGGCGTCAGCATTATTGGCGCCCTGGGCGATATTTCTACGAGCGCCCCCTCTTATTGGGGAGGGGGGGGGGGGGGGGGTTGCAATGGGATTGAATCACACTGCCCTGCGTCCCCTGCCCTAGCTTGGTTGTTTGTTTTTCGTGTGTGTAAGTGGCCAATACTGGTGCTAGATTTTTCAAGCTGCCTAAGGCATCTGACATAGCTTAACGAATGCCATCAATGATGACAGCCGGGACCTTTCTGCCGCATCGGCCTAACGGCTTAACGTGCCTTCCTTGATTGGTGGAGGCGCCCCTTCCGTAGCCAGCGCCCTGGGCGGTCGCCCAACCGCGCCCTACCCTAACGCCGCTACTCACCCATTCTCAAAACAACCAATCTTTAGACAAAGGTATCAAAGAAAAAGTAGAATTTTCAAATTGTATTGACCTACTATTATATGTAGGTACATTAGGTAACTAGCTGCGCGTACGACCGGGATTAGTCAGACTGGCGAAATAAAGTCAAACTAATGGAGGCCTTCTTAGGCCGCGCGCGCGGTATATTGGGTGGGAGGGAAATATCCTTAACAATACCTTTTACGCAATCGAGTTTATCGCTAAATGGTTGGAAAAATAACGTTATCCACCACAGGTATCGTTATTTGCTGATAACGTTAACTACGTTTGATAGAAGTAACGTTACCAAATATTAACGGTATAGACATGTAGCGTTAATACATAACGTTAAAATTAATTTTAACGGTATCAATTTTACCGGTATAATGGCACCAAAGTAACGATACTTATAGGTATCGTTATTTTATAAGTATCGTTACCTTTGCCGAGCCAAATTACCGTTACCAAATTTTTAACGGTATTCCAAGCCCTGACTTATCGCAATATGCAAATTTCTTCCAGCGAACCGCATACCTTTGGCTAGGAATAATTATAATCAATCGAGAGCGGTGCAGCTTATTGTTACGGTTCATCTATACATATAATAAAACAGTAAAAATATTTTGTCTGTACATTTAGAATTTTTACTGAAATGGATAGAGGGACACTTAAAAAGAATCATCATCATCATCATCAGGTCCTTTTTAGTCTCCACTACAGGAGCATGACCCTCTCTGTACTACTACGGCCATACTTGGCCAGAGCAGCCAGAGGACTTGGCCTTAAAAAGAATAATAGAAAGCACAAACAATTTTTTAGAATTTCTTGTCTGTCTGTCTGTCTGTCTGTCTGTATGTATGATCACGATTATCTCCGAAAATACTGAACCGATTTACTTCAAACTTTCACCAATTGCTTTGTTTTAACTCAGCAAAACATTTAAAGTATGTTTCATCGAAATCGGTTCATTAAAAAAAAAGTTATCGTCATTTGAATGAACTCAAGGCATGAGTTTGCCTGCAAACATATAGCAAAATAAAATAAAATAATAAGTAACATAAGAAAATTAAAATCCAAAGTCAATTCATCATCATTATACGACAGCATTATACCTATCCATAGTAATCTATACTAATAATCTATACATATAATAAAACAGTAAAAATATTTTGTCTGTATATTTAGAATTTTTGACTGAAATGGATAGAGGGACACTTAAAAAGAATAATAGAAAGCAAAAACAATTTTTTTGAATTTCTTGTCTGTCTGTCTGTCTGTCTGTATGTATGATCACGATTATCTCCGAAAATACTGAACCGATTTACTTCAAACTTTCACCAATTGCTTGAAGGGATAAAAAAGTTAGTATGGATTTTTTTTCATATCTAGACTTAGAAGTATGAAACTAAGTATATACGTTCTAGATTACAATTTAAAAAGATCTGTGTAGGTGAAATGTACAAAATTCCCCCCTTAAGGGATAAGGGGGGGGGGGGGGGATTGTATGGAAATTTTCTCATTTCTGGACATAGAAGTATAAAAATAAGTATATATGTTTACATTACAATTAAAAAGATATGTGTAGTTAAAATGGACGAAATTTTCCCTTGAAGGGGTAAAATAGGTGGGATAAAGGTTGTATGGATTTTTTTATTTATTAAGAAATATGACAATAATAAGTTCTCCATTACAATAAAAAAAATATCTGTGTAGGTAAAATGGGCAAATCCCCTCCTTAAGGGCTAAAGATCTATGCAGGTGAAATGTATTAAATTTCCCCTTATGGGTAAAAAGCAGAGGGGGAGGGGTTTGTATGGAATTTTTATCATTTCTACTGTTCCCAAGGACAATTAATGATGAAGAACGACATTAACGCGAGCGGAGCCGCGGGCAACAGCTAGTATTAAATATAGAGAGATCTGTGACAAACAGACGGACAGCCAGCGGAGGCTTAGATAGTAAACAGTCCTTCCTTTGTCATCTTTTGGGTAAGAAACCGTTAAAAAATTACAAACTTGCAAAACTAATTAATAAAAGACTTTTGATAAGCTTTGTAGTGATTTGCCATGAAAGGTAAAGAATAGGGCTAATAGGAGCAACGCGTGATTATCAGTACTAAACCGCACCAATTTTTTTTTCTATCCTTTCTAATTGTACGTTTGTTTGTCTCTCACGGCAAAACGTGGCACACGGCGGACGAACACGGCCAAGAAAAAGACGAGGGTTTTGCATGACTACAAGAAATAGGTAGGTATACAATGTTTGAATTTATAGTATGACGTGCAGAATCACCAAAAAATCTTGTGTCACCTGTAGCATGTACGTACTGACGTCATGCGACTGAACGAGAACGAGCGTGGCGTCTCGTAGCTAAGTAATATATAATCCACTAATATTAACTGATCTCGCGTACCAACCGGGCACACACAACAATAATGTTATATTATGTTGGTATCGCGCAATGAAAACGTTTAATATACCTATTTATTAGGGGTAATGCATAAACTTGTATTACGCAACTGAAGAACATTTGCATCGTCATTGATATTGTCTTCACTCCACACTTGCTGTTTGCGAGGCTCGAAGTTTATATTTACTCCTATACTGTCCGGACTGTCCCTAATGTATTAAATCATATCAAATTTCAAATCAATTGAACACTTCCAGCGTTACCTACGCTAAATATGTATAAATTGTAATTAAAGAGTGACTAATGAAAATGATAATGACGTGACGTAGGTGCAACAAAATTGGCTGTTTTATGATTGTGACTTGTGACAGACAACTAGGAATCATTTCATTCCAATTTCATTCATATGGGAGTTTAATTTAGGTAATTAATACATTAACCTCTCATATGAATGAAAGGGACAGCATACGAGTAATTATAGACTTAGAGCAAACAGCAAGTGTTGAGAGGAGACAATTAATTTCAATGGTGTTGCAAATGGTCTTCAATTGCGCAATTACTAGTTTATGCGTCTGTGATACTGGTATTTTAGTGATATTTGCAGATTGGCACACTAGGTAACGTAACGAGTAAAATACTTAGTCACTTATAACAAGTGGCAAATTGTCGACGTGTTTGTTGTATCGCTGCTTGAATAAGTGGTTGGCTAGCTAGCAGATTTGCGACAGCAAGGAAAAGGCATGGGTGCGCGGTGACCTCGAGTGACGACGAGGGGAACGCGCGGTGCGCGGGTGGCGCGGGGCGTTGGGGAATCCTTCTGGCGCCAGACCGGCATCGGCGTCTGCCCGCGCCCCGCAGCCCTCCGCCCGCGCTCGCACCGGCCAACTCGAAATAGATGCACGGTGATTTACGCCTCGGGCGTATGAGTAAATATGTTGCTTGCCTGCCTGCCTTGGCACGTCCGCCCGCCCCCGCCGCATGCCGATCTCCGTCCCATCTCACACCACACCTTCCAACGCCCGTCACATTCGACGATGATGTGAACACAGAGGGCCGTGTGGTTGGCTCGGTACGGTTACATGGCAGCGCACAATCCTTATACACCTTATAACGTCACACAAACGAATACAAACGTTATCTGTTTCGTCCTTATATGCCGCCGATTTCCGCAATCTTCTGTAGAAATTTTTAGCAGATACCTATATTACCTATTTAAGTTTCTAAAGTAAACTACTACATAACGATGCGATGCATTAGTCATTCACATGACACAATACATCACGGATTTTATCTTATATTTATTTTGTTTAAACGTGCGTCTACTTTGGGGTTCCGCACCCGAACGGTAAAAATGCGACTTTTATTAAGCCTCCGCTGTCCGTCCGTCTATCATAGATTTGTATTTTGAACCGTAATGTAGCCAAATTTTCACAGAATTTTTACAAATGTATATCTTCTTTATATCTTTTTCTTTATAAAATAAATACTACCGCTATAACATGTGTTATCTAGTAGCAAAATAAACAAAATATTAAACACAAATATTCTGATCGGTTTTTGTAGTTAAAATTGCACGATGGTGCGGCACACTAAGATACCACACCTGTTGTTTTTTATTTAATTCACATATCCTTACTAATATTATAAATGCGAAAGTGAGTTTGTTTGTTTGTTTGTTACGCTTTCACGCCGTAACTACTGAACCGATCATCATGAAATTTTGCATACAAGTTCTCTGGAGTACGGAGGACATAGGCTACCTTTTATCCCGGGAAAAAGTACTATTCCCGAGGGATCGACATTGACGCGGGCGGAGCCGCGGGCGAAAGCTAGTAAAACAATAAATAATTATAAGTCGTCGTATTGTTCCTTTTGTTTTATGCTTTCGGTGTATGCGAGATACAGACGCGAAATAATTGCAGCTATTCCGAGTGTAATCATCAATTCCCATTCAGTCGAGATCTCTCATTAGTGCTCGGCCGAGCGGCGACGGGGCGCGGCGCGGGCGTCGGGAACAAAAAGCATCGGACCTACGTCGGACCGGTCCCACAGGTTCCTTATGTAGCCTCACCATCCACTTGCGATCCTTTCCCATTCATCGTGATCGCAAAACCTTACACGACTCCACTTAAAAAATATATATATTTAAATACTTTCTATCAATACGGCAAGATTAATATTACTCCGCAGATTCTACCTATGTAGGTATGTAATGAATGTCTGAAAATACCAAATAATAACTTACATAAGTATACTCTTAAGTTATTTGTTATATTCATATTTACAACCGAATCTGAAGTAGGTCTAAGGTATATTAAAGTTTCTTGAGGTAGTGGATTTAACTTTTGTACTTTTTGTTTTTTATTGACTTTCGTCAACAGAAATATGTACATCAAATCCATATTTGTTTCATGTTCTGTAATGTACTTTGGAACCTTTGGCAAACTCTCTCGACCGCTATAAATAACAATAAGTTATGTACACCGGACGTCGGTGCAGCCGCCAGTCGTCTTGAGCAGGTGCACGAATGCGCCCTCCTGAACTTACTGGTTTAGTAACTTTTGCAAGCCACGAAACATCGTATGTGTTTTTATCTTATTTTTGTAAGGTAGATCTAAAAAAAATATGCCTTCAATTCACACCTGTTATTGCATCGTTTGTAATTACTTCAGCTAATGGTGCGATGCTGCTGCTGACGCCATTATGATGAAAATCTTATCTGTAAACAAGATTAGTTGTTGTCAAAATGAATGATTCATACCTCACAAAAATTGGCCACCGCCAAACTAAAACAACTTATGTATTATTTCATATTTGTTGCATAAAACATTTACTAACGCGTAATGGTCCGTTTTCAAATTGTCGTTGTTAAAAAAATTCAATCAGGGTCATTTGGCATTGTATTACAAGTAACCTTTGCGACACTTACATAATTAATGGTAGGTACGTACGTACATATGTTAGGTGGCGTCATACTTCACATAGTACATACTACATTTACAAATACGAGTAAGTTATTATAAAATACAGGCATCATAGTGGGCAAGCATCATATTGGCGCTTTATAGAGGTAGTACATGTTTATAGTTAGAACTCTTATTCGTCGATTGTGAAAAAAAAGCAACGCCTGAAAAATGTCCTTCTAGATTAGGGCATGAGCTATACCACTCTTTAGACAGAAGCGCATAATTTTTTAGGGTTCCACCATCCGGGGCCAATAGAGCTCGTAGCACCCCTCCCCAGTCAATAGATGAAGTCGCCGCTACTAGCTATCAACCAACAAATGGGCCTTGCCCTAAAAGGTCAGTCGTGTGTTTGTTCACTGTTGCATATTTCAAAGCGAGGTCGATATTAAAAATTTAAAACTTCAATTCTCTTCTATATTGTAGTATTCTTTATCTCAAACTAAGAAGATTTATCTGATTGGTACAATTCTCCTTCAAATACTATTCTAATGGAACATTGCCTTTCGTTGACTATGCTGGCTGATTTTAGAATCCATAATGTAAGCACATTATTAATGCTGTTATGTATCGCAGCAATTTGTCTTCGAAATTTCATTTTTCCACTTCTCTTTCACTGTCTTTGTCAACTGACTACTCAATTCTCTTACATCTCTACTACTACTTTTTATAGATGACAAGGATTTCTCTTTTCTATTTAATATTAATAAACCTAAATAGAAATATGTCAGTCATGGGTTCTAATTAATGTGTATTTCGTATCTGACTTATAATGACTACATAAAAGAATCACTCTTTTTAGGGTTCCGTACTCAAAGGGTAAAAACGGGACTCTATTAATTTCACTCTGCTGTCCGTCTGTCACCAGGCTATATCTCATGAACCGTTATAGTTAGACAGTAAAAAATATCACAGATGATGTATTTCTGTTGCTGTTATAATAACAAATACTAAAAAATAGAATAAAATAAATATGTAAGGGGGCTCCCATACAACAAACGTGCTTTTTGCTTATTTTTGCTCGATGTTGATAACGGCAACACGTAGATGCTTGAATTATTCACAGAATATTTAGTAATATATTCACTTTATAAATAAATAGCTTTATATTATAATAAAGAAAAATAAAATTAATATTAAAGGGGGGCTCACATACAAGACATGATTTTTTGCCGTTTTTATAGATAACGGTACGGAACATTTCGTGCGCGAGTCCGTCTTGCGCTTGGCCGGTTTTTCTCGTCTGCGCCTTCTTGTATCTACGGATTTATACAGATTGTATTGCAATGAGGCTTGTCACATCGTTTATTTTTTATTGGATGACGTAATGTTAATTGATCTCATATATCTGTACTTTATTAGGGTTTCGTACTCAAAGGGTAAAAACGGGACCCTATTAATACCGCTCCGCTATCCGTCAGACGGACAGACACGCAGACAGACAGACTGTCTGTCCGTCTTTCACCAGGCTGTATCTGATGAACCGTGATAGATAGACAGTTGAACTTTTCACAGATGATGTTATTCTGTTGCTGCTATAACAACAAATACTAAAAAAATTTAATTAGTTTTTTACCTTTTTTTGACATCGACCCTCTCTTTACTACTAGAGCCATACTTGGCCAGAGCAGCCAGAAGGCAGTGACGTGCAGTCCATATAGACTGTTAGACACTGTCTACCCTGCAGTCGCTAAATAAATACAATTATTTTTCTTACAAAAAAATAATTATATTCGGTGCGCCTGCAAAATTCTGCTAGCAAATACTTTATAGTCGATTTTGTTCAAGTACGGCGCTGCGGCCGCGGCCCGCGCGCGTGCCCGCGCTAAGCAGTATCTCTAAAGACAAAATTTCAAAGGTCTGACTTTTCACGCACACATAGAAAATTATTATACACCGACAGGAAATCGCTTTTGTAGTAGTACAAGTAAACATCTTTCATCGGCTCGCACATGCAAAGCAAATTTGCGCTGTGTGTGTGAATTTGAGACAGTGTCTCCGAGGTTCCTATTGGCTGCCGCGCGCTTTGTAAATGTCATCGTCACTTGTCAATGTCATTATAGATATTATTCATACTTATGTCAATGTCATAAACGATGCCATTGATTCACGTTACGTGTTTACAAACAATCCAAGAGGAAAGTTTTATTTTAGAATTAATTGCTTTATCAGTTAAATTTCATTTGTGACAAAAATATTTTCATGTGAAAGTTGTGTCGCTTAGTGTTTGCATGCCGAAACCGAAATATAAAGTGTTTGTGAACACGCTTTTAAACAAATCTAAAGTTTCATCTTAAACCGTATGATACGAGTACGTGTACGTGGTTCGCAGGTTGTAATCATATCTCACTTTCGCTTGTTTTGAATACTTTTGCGGTCGAAGTTCGAAAGACTATCATAATATTAAACGAGTTGTAGATAACTAGCCGTATTTGTAAGGTAAGTTTTATAATTATGTCTACCCTATGATAAATGTCTGTGCACGTCACTGCCAGAAGGCATATATATCGAAAAAGCACACTAATTTTCAATCGGAAATTCCCACGTTAAAATATCTGTGTATTTTTTAAGTCGATGGGCTCTTTTTGTACGTTGAAATTAGAGATTGCAACCCGGTATGTTACTGGACCCGGACGGGCCCGGTTGCATTCGTCGATGAAACCTTTAAAGTATTTTATGAAAATTTTCTATATGTTAATGGAAAAATTCAAGGTATATTAATGGAAAAATTAAAGGTTAATATTTATCTCAAACTGGCTTATGAACAATAATCAGTCTCACTCAAGTCGCAAAATCACACTTAATACAGAATGGATCCCCTACTTTTACTTAAGGACGGAAAAGCAGTTCTTTCTCTTTATTCCTTATAGTGTCTATTCAAAATTAAGTTTTAAAATAAGAAACTAATAACGCAGCTTAAAGAACTAAACGTCTCATCACAACTTAAGATTAGATAGATAAACTTTGGTTTAAACAAAACAAATTCTTATTTGCTAAAAGTAATTATGTTAATCTAAAAAAGTACTTATTCAGTGTTATTATAAAAAAACGGCAAAACCCAGGTTTAAACCTGGTCAACCTTAGTCCGGACTAGCGATGTATCAACCTAGGTTTAGCAAATTAAACTTTGTTTAATTACAAAAAGTGAACAAAGTCAAGACTAACTTAGACCTGAGACGATCTCTGGATGATCTAACGGAAGCAGGATTAATTCAATCATTCGTTCAGTATGCTACTACTACGTTCCGATCTTCACTAATATTAAAATAAATAATAAAATTTATTGTTTGAAACTAGTATAAAATTAAAAATAATAAAATTGAAATGGAGAAACATGTTTATTTATGTCATAAACGACATATTCAGTGGTCAGATAAAAAAATCATACTTTATACAAAATGATATAATAATTTTACAAACCCGAAACGGAACGCGTGTGCGCGCGCTACAAATTGAATTTGTTCCAAAGTAACCTCAAAGTTTGTTTACAAATATGATTGTAATAAATATATTTTTATTTAATGAATTAACGGTGCAGTGTGTCGAAAGTAATTGTTTTAAAGTTGCTGTGAGATAAAATTTACGTGAGTAAAGTAAAAGTGAATATGGTGTAAAAAGTTTATATTTGTACGAACAATTTTTTCCTAATATAAAATTAAGGTTCCTAAAAGTAATTGTTTTGTGGCGGGTGTAAAATATATAAATGACGACAAAAGCGTTGAAAATAATCTAATTAAATGTTTTGATATGATAAAATGCAAATAATAAAAATATTTTTTCATAATTATATGTGTTGGTTTTATTCATTTCTTCGCATTTTTCAGGTTTTTGCTAATTGCGAATAGGGTAATAGGATTTGACATAGATTTAGCATCAAAGCAATTTTTTTGGTAAAAAGTGACCTATTTGTTGATAACAAAATAAGTTAGTACTAGTTTCGTTTCTTTGCCTTTTTTGAGAACATTTACCATATAATCTATATTTTTACACAATCAGAAAGTAGAGATGTCACCTAGAGATTGCAAACCGGGCCCGGTGCCCTTTTAAGCACCCACCGGGCATTCTTACCGGGCCCGGTCACCGGACCCGGTAAGCCGCCTTGCCTAGAAGATTTCGCTATTTGCTCAATTAGTTATATTAACACCCACTCACAGACAATAGTCTTAAGTTTAAGTTAAACATTATCAGTGTTATTATAAAACAAGGACTAAAGTTAGTACCAGGTTTAAGCCGGGGTCCAAGTCAAGTACTAAGGAAAATCGTATTATAAAACGAGGTTTATCGTTTAAGCCATAGATGATCCTAGGTCTAAAGATAAACCTACAATTCCCTAGTTTAACTCTAGTACTAACTTATTTTGTTACCAACAAATAGGTCTCTTTTCACCAAAAGAATGCTTTGATGCTAAAATCTATGTCAAATACTATTACCCTATTCGCAATGAGCAAAAACCTGAAAAATGCGAAGAAATGAATAAAACCAACACATATAATTATGAAAAAATATTTTAATTATTTGCATTTTAACATATCAAAACATTTTCAACGCTTTTGTCGTCATTTATATTTCACAACCGCCACAAAACAATGACTTTTAGGAACCTTATTTCATATTAAGAAAAAATAGTTTGTACAAATATAAACAAATTTTTACACCATATTCACTTTTTACTGTATTCACGTAAATTTTATCTCACAGCAACTTTAAAACAATTGCTTTCGACACACTACACCGTTAGGTAATTCATTAAATTCATTAAATAAAAATATATTTTTTACAATCATATTTGAAAACAAACTTTGAGGTTACTTTGGAACAAATTCAATTTGTTGCGCGCGCACACGCGTTCCGTTTCAGGTTTGCAAAATTATTAAATCGTTTTGTATAAAGTATGATTTTTTTACCTGACCACTGAATATATCGTTTATTTATGACATAAATAAACATGTTTCTCAATTTCAATTTTATTATTTTTAGATTTATACTAGTTTCAAACAATACATTTTATTATTTCTTTTAATATTAGTAAAGATCGGAACGTAGTAGTAGCATACTGAACGAATGATTGAATGAATCCTGCTTCCGTTACATCATCCAGAGATCGTCTCGGGTCTAATTTAGTCTTGACTTAGTTCACTTTTTGAAATGAAACAAAGTTTAATTTGCTAAACCTAGGTTGATCCATCGCTAGTCCGGACTAAGGTAGACCAGGTTTAAACCTGGATTTTGCCGTTTTTTTATAATAACACTGAATGGATTTTCTATTGTTGTGCGGGCCGATTGGTCCGCTTGGTGGTTGAGAAGTCAAGTAATAATATTTATGAAAGCTAGGGCACAATTGGCACATTTAGATACATACAGTAGGTAGGGTTTTAATTTATTTAATATATCAAATCTTGAAACAAACTATTTTCGGGTGATGTAACGCACCCTCACGAGTTGACCATTTTAAAATTCTTTATTTTTTTAAAAGCCCTCTCTAGCTGGTAATCTGAAAAAGACGAAGTAAATTGAGTAAAGATGGTGAAGAGTTCATAGTATAATTTGCGGAAATATATGCGTTAAAGTCGTACGTACCTTAAGCTATATTTTAAACTAGCTGTTGCCCGCGGCTCCGCCCGCGTTAATGTCGTTCCCTTGGGAACAGTAGAAATTATAAGAAGTCCATACAAACCCCTCCCCCTCTGCTTTTTCCCCTTAAGGTGGAATTTAATACATTTCACCTGCATAGATCTTTAGTCCTTAAGGAGGGGATTTTGCCCATTTCACGTACACAGATATTTTTTTATTGTAAATGAGAACTTCTTATTTGTAAGTAAATAAAAAAAATCCATACATACTTTACCCCGCCTATTTTACCCTTTCAAGGGGAAATTTCGTCCATTTTAACTAAGACAGATCTTTTTTATTGTAATGTAAACATATATACTTATTTTTATACTTCTATGTCCAGAAATGAGAAAATTTCCATACCATCACCCCTCCCCTTTATCCCTTAAGGGGGGAATTTTAAGCATTTCACCTACACAGATCTTTTTTAATAGTAATCTAGAACGTATATACTTATTTTCATACTTCTAAGTCTAGAAATGAAAAAAAAAATCCATACTAACTTTACTCCCCTATTTTATCCCTTCAGGCGAAAATTTCGTCGGTTTTAACTACATACATCTTTTTATTTGTAATCCAGAACGTCCAGAAATGAGAAAATGTCCATACAAACTTACCTTACTGTTATTGTAAAATTCCTTTCTTAGTGCTCATTTACATCATAAAAAGAATCCCTGTGCCAAATTTCAAGTTTCGGCTGTGCGTTGATATATATATAAGTCAGGTTTGCCTTTGGCCCGCGGCTCCGCCCGCGTAAGTGCAGGAACAGTAGAATTACCCGGAATATATTATTTTAGTTTATGACTTTCAATGAAACACCTTAATTGAATTAGTTAATACTAGCTGTTGCCCGCGGCTCCGCCCGCGTTAGTGTCGATCCCTCGGGAACAGTAGAATTTCCCGGAATCAAACATACCCTATGTCCTACCCCGGGCCTCACACCTCCATACCAAATTTCATCCAAATCAGTATGGTTGAAGCGTAAAAAAACGACTTTCGCATTTATAATATTAGTATTAGTATGGAAGTATGGATATTATTTATACTTCTAAGTCCGGAAATGAGAATATTTCCTTAAAACTTTTACCCTCCCATTTTACCCCTTTAGGAGTGAATTTTGTCTATTTCACCCACATATATTTTTAATTGTAATCGAGAACTTACATACCTATTTATTTTCATACTTCATAGCCCAGAAATGAGAAAATTTTCAATTTCCAAACAATCTTTACCCCCCTTCTGGGGGATTTTTTCCCAGTTGACCTACATAGATCTTTTTCAATTGATATCGTGAATTTATTTACCTATTTTCATACTTCTAAGTCTAGAAATGAGTAAATTCCTATACTATCTTTACCCCGCTATTTTACCCCTTCAGGGGAAAATATCGTTCATTTTACCTACACAGATATTTTTAATTGTAACCTAGAACTTACTTATTTTCACACGTCTAAGTCCAGAAATGAGAAAATATCCATACAAAGTTTCAAAATTCAAAACGTTTATTCAATATAGGTTTCTTTGAACACTTATTAATTGTCATATTTCACTTCTCAACAATTGTTGACGTCAAAAATTTACTTATGGCTAAGTTTAACGCCGCTTCCAAAGCGGAATGCAGAAGAAGCGGCAACAAACTGCACAGCGCATTTTCTCCAAGGACGTTTATATATTTAATCCCTTAAGGGGGGAATTTTGCAAATTTCATCTACCTACACACATCTTTTTTAATTTCAATCGAAGACTTATATACCTACTTTCCTACTTCTAAGTCCAGAAATGAGAAAATTCCATATAAATTTTACCCCTTTAGAAGTTAAATTTCTTAAAAATACTTTCTTAGCGCTCACTCACATCATTAAAAAAACCCCTGTACCAAATTTCAAGTTTCTAGGCGCAGCAGTTTCGGTTAGTTTGCCATTTGCCCGCGGCTACGCCGCCGCCGTTAGTGTCCATCCCTCAGGAACAGTAGAATTTCCCGGACAAAAGGTACCCTATGTCCTTTCCCGGGTCTCAAACTTCATCCAAATTGGTTCAATGGTTGAAGCGTTAAAAGAAAACAAACAGACAGACAGACTGAGTTACTTTCGCATTTATAATATTAGTATGAATAGGTAAATGCATGCTGATGATGAATTGACTTTGTATTTAAATTTTCTTATGTCACTTATTATTTAATCACTTACTATTTAAGTGCTATACACGGTGAAATTTTGATCGTTTTGGACCCTTAAAGGGGTGACTCAGGTCATCAATATAAACAACTTTTTCTATGGGACCAATGCTGGGAACTCAAAAAAACTTCGTCATTTCCATACAAAAGAGTCCCGCCGCCCGGCCAGTTTGTATGGGAGGGAATGTCGATTTTTTTTTTGAGTTCCCAGCATTGTTCCCATCGGAAAAGTTGTTCATTTTGATGGTCTGAGTCACCCCTTTAAGGGTCCAAAACGATAAAAAATTCACCGTGTATATTTGCAGGCAAACTAATACCTTGAGTTCATTCAAATCACGATAACTTTTTTTTTAATGAACCGATTTTGATGAAACAAACGTTAGATGTTTTGCTGAGTTAAAACAAAGCAATTGGTGAAAGTTTGAAGTAAATCGGTTTAGTATTTTCGGAGATAATCGTGATCATACATACAGACAGACAGACAGACAAAAAATTCGAAAAAAATATTTTTGCTTTCTATTATTCTTTTTAAGTGTCCCTCTATCCATTTCAGTCAAAAATTCTAAATGTACAGACAAAATATTTTTACTGTTTTATTATATGTATATAGATATTGAATTTCAAATGAATAACTTAAAAAACGGAAAGTTTCATAGTAACTTTGCATCCCCGTTATACCCCCTTAAGGGATGATTTTTGAGAAAAATATTTTACTCATGTTTCATGCCTTTCAGTAAAGAACCTTCATGCTGAATTTCATTCGACTAACTTCAAAAATGGTAAAGTTTCATGCTTACTTTGCACCCCTATTTTACCCCCTTAAGGGATGATTTTTGATCAAAATATTTTACTCGTGTTTCATACCTTTCAGTAAAGAACCTTCATGCTGAGTGCATTTCATTCGAATAACTTCAAAAACGACAAAGTTTCATACTAACTTTGCAACCCGTTTTACCCCCTTAGGAGATGAATTTCCAAAAATCCTTTCTTAGTGCTCCCCTACGTTATAAAAGGAACCCCTGTGCAAAATTTCAAGTTCCTAACCCTTATAGTTTAGGCCCTGCGTTGATATGTCAGTCAGTCAGTCAGTCAGCTTCTCCTTTTTTATTAGTATGGATTACTATGGATAGTATGGATAGGTATAATGCTGTCGTTTATTGATGATGAATTGACTTTGGATTTTAATTTTCATTATTCACTTGTTATTTTATTTTATTTTTGCTATATGTTTGCAGGAAAACTCATGCCTTAAGTTCATTCAAATGACGATAACTTTTTTTTAATGAACCGATATTGATGAAACTATCTTTAAATGTTTTGCTGAGTTAAAACAAAGCAATTGGTGAAAGTTTTAAGTAAATCGGTTCAGTATTTTCGAAGATAATCGTGATCATACATACAGACAGACAGACAGACAAGAAATTCGAAAAAAAATTTTTTGCATTCTATTATTCTTTTTAAGTGTCCCTCTATCCATTTCAGTCAAAAATTCTAATTGTACAGACAAATATTTTTACTGTTTTATTATATGTATAGATGTATAGATTATACGTAAAAAAATAAAAATGAATGTTTAGCGTAGGTTATAATTAGTCGGAATTTATTTTTAACAACCATTTTACTTTTGATTGTATAAATAAAGAACCTAGTTAAAGCTAACGATGCGACGGTAGCTATGACATTTTGTTCCGTATAAATAGCTCGTTTACTGGACTTTTCAATAAAAACATCGCCCCATCAGTTGTTAAAATAACTCAAATAATGGTTTAAGGCAAACGGAGGAACGTTCCTGGAAATATTGGAATGGTAAATGAGAAAAAGCTTGACGCGACTCGGCTGACGGGCGACCGGCGCGTGCTCGGTCGTTTTCCGAGAATTGTACACACCCGACAACAACAGCTAATAAGCAGCCCGCAATACCGTAGTTATAACAATTTGAACTTTAAAGAACAAGTGCAAGAAATAAAGATGGTACAAATTATTGTTAAACAGGTGGAAAAAAACAACACGTTTTTGCCGGTGTAAAGTAAGAGCCAGAACCTTTATTTTTTTTTTGCGTCTTTTGTCAGCAACTATTTCTTATTGTTATTTTAACGATCCAGCTTGAATCACCTGATTGTCTGATAATAAAGGCTCCATGAGATACCGTGCTTCTGAAGGCACGTTAAGCTGTTGGTCCCGGCTGCCGTCTCGTTGTCGTTAAAGCAACCACGTCAGAGGCTGAGCGGCGGTTCCGAAGAACTCTGACACCAGGGTGTGCATGGTCGATTGATCGTGTCACTTACACGAACTGATGATGAACTATCCAGTTATTCCATTATTTACTTAATTCTATGTATAATAATGCGCTTTGAATAGGGTATAATTTAAGTTATCACCAATTTAATTCATTTTGTGTTTCTTAAATACATCTATTTTTAATTTTAGGAACGAATACTATTATTTTAATAACTGAACGAAATAAAATGTAATAACTGTATTGGTGACAGATCTACCATTCTGAGCACAAAGCTATTATTCAAGTAATAAAACTATTATTAAAAGAATTTAGTTTATATTCATCTAATGAACTTCAATTTTATTGGTAATCCAACTCTTATTTTACAAATATATAACACTAGCTTTCGCCCACGGCTCCGCCCGCGTCAATGTCGATCCCTCGGGAACAGTCCTTTTTCCCGGGATAAAAGGTAGCCTATGTCCTTCTCCGCACTCCAGAAACTTGTATGCAAAATTTCATGATGATCGGTTCAGTATTTACGGCGTGAAAGCGTAACAAACAAACAAACAAACGAATAAATAAACAAACAAACAAACTCACTTTCGCATTTATAATATTAGTAAGGATTAATTTGACAATTCATACCTGGTAACACTTTTTGTTTATCTGAGAACGAAAATATTTTATGGCGATATATTTATTTATTAGGTGATACAAGTTGATGATCAATATAAACTTTGGCGCATAATTTTTTTGTCCACTTTGAAAATTGCCTTTTCTAACCGACTTTTAAAAAAAAGGAGGAAGGTTATCAATACGGTTGTATGTTTTTTTAATATTTGTTACCTTATAACGTCTGTCATTTATGAACCGATTTAAATTAATCTATTTTTATTTGAAAGCTCTTATTTCGTGAAAATCGGTTCAGTAGTTTGTGTGAAGTCGGTTTTTTTTTAAATATGAAAGATATTTAAATAATGCACCATGTTCATCAATTACATTATTATAGGATTATGTTCAAAGTTTTATTTAATTCTTTCTGTTTATGATAGTACAAAATCAAATTTTTGTTTTATTATTTTATCTTATTTTATCTTATTTTATCCATTCTAACCTTCTTTAACCTATATTTTTTAAGCATTTACTTATTTGGATGGTAAGAATAGGCTTGCCTGAAAAAGAAGGTCCTGGTAATTGACCACAATTTGTGTTAAAAAAATCTAAATTAGCTCTAGAACTGACGTTATGTCTCTTAACGAGATATAAATAAGCAGAATATGTGCCAAAATATGGCGTACTATCAAGACCTATTTATAGGAAACAACCGATGTCGTGCGTACATCGCACCACCCCACTTGTAACATTCTAAAGTAGGTACATACAATTTTTGGAAAAGAGCCACTTATCTTGAACCACGTAACATAAGAAGTGAGATTTGTTGACTGGAGATGTTTAAAATCTTTTGAGTTTGTAGTTTAACTTTAGTGATAGTTTCATACAGCTAGCTTTGACAGTATATATAAATAAACAATAAAAGTCACAGGATAGATTTGTATGAGATAAAATTAAAATAGCACTAATACTTTGTGCAATATCATAAATTAAAATATAAAGAAAACATTGAACGAGACATAATTATTTGTTCAGTCGTTAATAGTAGTCTAAAGGTATTCCTTGGTTTTGATTTTGTAGGGTAGACGGAATACTTACTCTTAGGCCTTTAATTGTCTTATTTATTTCTCCCTCTATTTTCATTATTTAATCCTTACTAATATTATAAATGCAAAAGTGAGTTTGTTTGTTTATTTGTTTGTTTGTTACGCTTTCACGCCGTAACTACTGAACCGATCGTCATGAAATTTTGCATACAAGTTCTCTGGAGTGCGGAGAAGGACATATGCTACCTTTTATCCCGGGAAAAAGTACTATTCCCAAGGGATCGACATTGACGCGGGCGGAGCCGCGGGCGAAAGCTAGTAATTAATAATTCTTTATTAATCTATATAAATACCAATTACAAAGATCCTTAAAAACTACAGTTACAGCATTCATCTTTAATTTCACTTTGGACCCTGCACTAAGCGAAGCTTGTGTCGCAGGAGTCCAATTTCTTGTTTTACATGATAATATCTAATAATTATCCATCCAATCAATGAACAACTTTAACCCATATCGATCATTTCGGGGATTTGCTGACATGTGGCCTTTTACATTATTACTAATTAAAGCAGAAAAAAAATATTTGTCCTGTTATTTGGGCTCTTCATAAGCAAACAATGATATCCACACAGTTAACAGCTATATAGACGCTTTGAGTGTTTCTCTCACCTTAACTCTCTTTAGTTCATGAGTGATATGTAAGGAAACAAGACAAGTAGAATAATGCATAAACTTCCGAAATAGAAACACACATCTGTAATTAATTATCTACATCATTCAATTAAATATGCACGGTTGTAGGTGGTGGAAAAGCTAAATGGTAGAACTTTAAAACTAAATCAGTTAAATATGACTCTTGATGTCCCAAATTATTCGATACTTACAATTGCAAAAGCCAAGTAAACTTTAAAACTGAATAGGTTATGTAAAATAAAATTACGTTTTTATTGGATATGCAATATAGAACTTACTTAAAAAATCTTACGCCTACTTTTAGCATAGATTTTTCTCTCTGATCAATGTATCGATTATAAATTATGATAAGGCGAATAACAAGTTACATAATATTTACTTCCAATCTCCAACTTTATGCGATTCATATCGCAAAACAGTAGGTAAAGCTATGTAGTGTATGTATATCTTAAAATTGCGTTGATAGCGTTTATCTGAAATATTAGCGAACAGAATACGTGTAACTAACCAATATGAGAATATATCATTCAACGCGAAGGGTTTCCTTAGTTTGAAAAATCAAATAAAATATGTTCCTATTATTTCTTTAAATTTAATATCTACTGAACATTCGATTTGGCTGTTGCTGGGAACTCTGGGATATTTTTGACATACAAATTGTCAGGCCGGCTAAACACTGTATAAAATTGTTGTTCTTTTATTGAGTTCCTAGCATTGGTCCCGTTAAAAAGTTGTTCAATGTTGACGTCCGTCAACATTGAGTCACCCCTCCAAGGGAATATCCATGGTATGGTAAATGAACAAGGTGTAATAAATTATGTTGATATTCGAAAATAAACAGTCTAAAATTGATAAAAATATCGTGACTATAAAAAAATAATCTCTAATAAAAAAAAAAAAATACTGAACCGGTTTTGATGAAATAATATTTTTAAGTGCACATCAATGAACTTATCACATCAGCTATCTATTTATATTCAATAATTAAATATTTTTTACACCTAAAAAATTATTGCACTGCAAATAAACCAATAGTTTAACAAACTAGTACTTACTACTATAAATAATTAAAAAACGTACATCACCAGTTTATTATATTTGTTTCCTCATACATACATAGTATCACGTCTTTTTCCCTTGCGGGGTAGACAGAGCGTAGGTCTATAAGGCCTTACGGCCACATTTAGCATGTTGGAGGAGAGCGTATAGATGGAAAACGGGATCAAATAGTGATGGGTTGCTAGCCGCATCGCCTCTTGGCATGATTCCGCAGATTCTAGCCCAATCCCTCGATCAGCTTTTACGATCTGCGTGGGAAGAAAGACAGCTGGCATATTCTACGTTTTTTTTTCTTTTCTCCCAGACCAGCATGGAAGTCATGGAAGTTGTTTCCTCAAATGTGCCAAAATAGCATATTATACAAAGATATGATTTTCATAACAAAATTACTGATTGCACACTTACATAATTCATACGTTCAGTGGTAACAAAACAAATATCCATGTTGCAAATGTTTCCTATTATGTAATACATTTACTTTTCAACTTTTCGTTTAGGGATTGCTACCAGAAAAGTAGGATAGGTTGGATTAACCTGCGACCCCACTAGAAAAAGAAACGCCGCACTAGAAAAGAATCAGAAACAAGCTGGTGCCGGAAAAGGTAGGTTAGGTTATAAGAAAGGGTAGGGTAGTAAGGTAGATTAGGTTAAGTTCGAACTGCGACACCAACATATGTAAGTATGACAAATAAAATGGTGTATGGCGTAGTTAAATTTCAGTAAAAAATAATAATATATAAGAATGTATCAGGTTTATTGTGCGATAGTTATTAACTTTGAAATAAATGGAGATGCGTCATGTACTTAAATTGTTGCCAAAATTACAATATTTCGATTAAAACTAATTTGATATAGTATTTTTGATACGAATATATAATTAAAATAAAAATGACAGATTTTTTGATTTGCAGTTAAATACTACCCATTAAAAGCAAATTCATTAAAACAAAAATATTTTTTTAAATTGGTTCATACTTAAATGACAGGGTATGCGGTAACAAACATAAAAAAATACAACCGAATTCATAACCTACTTTTTTGAAGTCGGTTAAAAAGAAAACAATTATTATATGTGTGTATGATTAAAGTTTTCTCCTTCAGTTGCTCATTAGTTGAGAGTTAGGTTATGTTTTGTGTATCAAGAAAATGCGTAGGTGTATAGTGCACATTGAAAGTCCGTGTTGGAAATTATCCAAAATCCCGGTAGTGTGCGTGTCGCTTTCTCGACAACTAGATGATAATAAAAATACTTATTAGAAAATATATATGACTTATTAACTACCTATTTATTTTATTATAGGTGTTATTAAAATAATCATTATTTAAATACACAAGTTATACACGTTGAAATTTTGATCGTTCTGGATCTGGACCCTTAAAGGGGTGATTCAGCCCGTCGATATGAACAACTTTTCCTATGGGACCAATGCTGGGAACTAAACTATTGTATTGGTGCCACTGTATAATATGTTCACCCGTTTAAGAACTACGGTGCTCAGACTGACAGACATACACACATATAGTAGTCAAACTTATAACAACCCTTTTTTTGCGTCGGGGGTTTAAAATTCGCATATTGAACCGTAATAGGTATTATAAATTCAGAAACTTCAAACAGGGCTTCTGGATTACTTCCTATCAAATAATAGTTTTTTTAAGAAACGTTAGCTGGGGACAGAAATAAATAGTACACAAAACGGTTAAAATAACCTGCTGATCTCCTTTATCTATATACCGCGTGATTTTGAACCTCTAAACTATACTGAAATCCTGGAATAGAATGCCTAATGAAGGAATAGAATTGTAAGAAAAAAAAGGGGAAAATAGAAAAATACTTTTGGCTTCCCATACAAAGTCGCGAATTTCTATGGAAGGTAATTTTTTTTTCTTTTTTTTTTGCAATTCTGTATTCCTATTTCCGATAGAGATTATTCCAGAATTACAGTGTAGTAGTACTTATATTAATTCAGTGGTATAGTTCAGAGATTCAAAATCACGCGCTAGATATATAAAAGCGAAAATCACTCACTTCTCATCATTGACGGAATCTCGAAAACCACTTAGCCTTAGCCAATGAAGATGAAATTTGGCAGCAGGGTAGACTGTGAATAGGAGATGTTCGCTAAGAAAGAATTTTTGGGAAATTCTAATGAAATAGGGGTTGCCAGTTTGTATGAAACTTAGTAATTTTTAAACACATGAAATTTTTAATTTACAAGTATTTTTGTCGTTAGTATATAATAACGCATTTATTAGATTTTGAAATTTTTATCCCTATACGGTGAAAAAGGGGTGGCAAGTGTGTAAGAATTTACGTTATTTTGAAATGAGACATGACGTTTTTGAATTTGTGGTTAGTAAAAAAATATAATCATTAATTGGACATTAAAAAATTGCATTCCTCGGGGTGCATTAGGGGTTGCAAAGTGAGTTTGTTTGTTACGCTTACACGCTTTTACTACTGAACCGATCATCATGAATTTTTGCATACACGTTATCTGGGGTACGTTGAAGGACAAATGGTACATTTTATCGAGGGGAAAAGTACTGTTCCCAAACGATCTACAAACTACACGGGCGAAAGCTGGTCATTAGATATGGAGAAAATACACGTAAATAAACAGCGTTATAATAGTTACCTAATTGTTCTGCAAACCAATAAATAAATCAGAAATCAAACCGGGGTCATTCAGATGGCAGAAAGAAGCTAACAATTACGCTACTGGGAGAGAAGTGACATGACAAAAATATCTTATTCAACGTCAATCAAACCATAGTTATCTATTCCAAATAGTCATTTGAAAAGTTACATTTGGGGTTGCGTTTGTCAGAGGACGCAATTTTATTTTTTAGATATTAAGGTGTGTTTAGTGTAAAGTTAAATCCAAGTTGGTGGTGTTGCTACCCTTGTCCCAAGGCCGCCTTCTTGCAAAGGGGTTCAAATGGTTTTTGCGCTTTATCAGCCAAACTAAATAGGTCTCAAAAAATGGTTGCAAATAAAATAATCTACAACTTTTGTCCCATAACTTTTAGTCGTAGAACCATAAATAAAAAAGTTAAAGGCGTAAAAAAATCTATTTGTCAATATAACCTTTTATAGAACAATGATATCAGACCATTTTTAGGGTTCCGTACCCAAAGGGTAAAAACGAGACCCTATTAATATGGCTCCGCTATCCATCTGTCTGTCTATCGGTCACCAGGCAACCTCTCTGTATGTCATGAACCGTGATAGCTAATTGAAATTTTCACAGATGATGTATTTCTGTTGCCGCTGTTGCAACTTATACTAAAAAACAGATTTAAATAAATATTTAAGAAGCCTCCCATGCAACAAAATTTATATCGACAAAAAGAATTTTGATTCTCAATTTTTTATGAATTTTTACTACACACTTTTTATGTATGGTTCTACGATTAAAATTTACTGGTAAAACATGTAGATAATTTTATTTGCAACGTTAAATATCAAATATATTTTTTGTTTGGCAAATAAACCGTAAGAACCATTGGAACCCCTTTTTCCAAGATGGCGGCCGTAGGACAAGGGTTGTAATTGTTACCTCAAATTTGGATTTAACTTTACAATAATCCCTCCTTCATATCTAAAAAATAAAATTGCTTCCTCTGACAAACGCTCGCTAAGCCCAATAAAGTGTAACATTTCAATGGACTAAAAGACAATATACTAAGTAAATTGTTGTTTACGATGATGTTAATAATAAGTTTATGGGTCGATCCAGTGAAGGTATGCTAGGTTAAAGGTATATGTCCTGCATTATCTCCAAATTACTCACTGGATTTCAACACTGTTATTACTATTGTAATCTACACATTATTCTTCCCTTTCTACATATTTTTTTAAAGAAAAGCTGAAGGATTACACCGTTTTTAGCTCGGCAGTTAAATAAGTCTCCTATTGTCGCCGTCTCAGAAAACTACCTATTTAACTCCACACTATGTGTCAAATCAAACATGATGATGAAACTGCCTCATAAAATCGAAATCCACGCGGACCAAGTCACGGATAACAGTGATAATAGTTCAATTTTATATTAATAATAACTATATGAATTTAAAATAACAATGAGTGTCGTTCAGGAAAAGTTCTAATGAATAGTTTTTATTTGGCCAAGTGGTTCTGGCTTAGGCTGACTCACGCATATTATTGTCACATTCATACATATGGCGCATTTTGGTCGTTGATACGCGAACGCCTGAATTCGCAGAGAATGACGCCATACTCTTGATACTCGTACAAGTGGTTTAAATGTCTGTGTAGGAACGTATCGTACGTATTTATGTAATTAGGTATAATGAAATATTTAAATCGAATGTTTTGATATGTTTTTTTGTAAGATCTGACAGTGTTGTTATTTACTATAAACTTAGGTACCTATATTTCTTGTTTTAATACGGATGAGCTAGGAAAAATCTTATTTCCTAGGTATACCTATCATTAATCTGGTTGTGTACCTACTAATAGTCTGATCCCTATTTTTTAAGAAAATGAGAGAGAGAGAGAGCTGTCTCTCGATGGACACGGGTGTATTTCATTGTAAATGCTTCGTGGAGATAGATAAAGATATCAGTAAATATTTTTTAAAGATTGAAAGGTACTATTGAGGATAAACTTTAGGAAATCTGCGTAACCTGAAGAAGCTGAATTACACATTCTACCTTAATTCTTTGCTGTGATGCTACCATACTAACATCGAAGCAACAAGAGCATTAATTAATTTTCTTTACAAACGAATGAATGTATGATGCGCGGTCAAGAAATTAAATTTTTTCTTGGCAATATTTGTGAGTAAATAAAACTCTTTATAAAACTTGTGTTCGTACAAAAAGTTGCCTGACATGGTATCTTCCATCCTGCTCCTACAAATTTATTTCTGTCAACGTGAATAACGTGAAGGTCGGGCGGAATCTCTCTGCGGACGAGTTTCCCGTATTTTGGTGACAGTTTATCTTGGTTGGAATGGCCAATGAACTTAAAGTTTGATATACTAATCAATTGCTAGGAGGTTTGTGCACAAACGAATGTCCCCACTTATCTCCTTGACAGCTTGAAGCTGAACATAGTATGACATTCCATGCATCTTCGTTTTTTTCTCGCGGAAGTAACAAATAATCAGTTTGTTTTAGTTTTATCTGGATGTTACAGATATAGTAACTTTCCCTGTATGCAGTTGATTTTTTTAATATTGCACTGAAAACATACTTAGCAATAAGGAAGGTGTTACGTGGTTAGTCCACGGAAAGCCTAACATGGAATGGAGATTGGATCGAGGCGGGTGCGGCTCGTCTCGGTATCGAGTCGGTCGACATAGCGGTCAGACCAGCCAGCCGATGACCTGGTTCCGAGGGAAGCCCAAGCGAGGTGGGGAGACGACGGTGTTGCAGTTGGGGTCGAGTAACGACAACACTAGGACTGCTTGTAGCGTTTAAAATTTTGAATTAAACAAAATTGTTTAAACCTCGTATCTACACAAATTATACTTATTACTGTTATTTAGATGAAAATTAGATGAATTTTGCAAAATATATGTTTCTATGTTCCAGTACTAAAGTCTGTATTCATTTCGGTAGATAATGCTCGCTACCAACCAAGACGGGTTTCCCGCCCACGCGACATCATGGCGCCCGTCCGGGCCGGCCAACACATTTACTCAATAGCTACGTTGCCAAACACGTCGAAGTCAATAAATATTATTTAAAATCTGAATCTCGCTTGTTAAAATAGAATGCTGTGTAAAACCCATTACTGGTTTTGAAGTCATTTAATTGGTAACCTATGAGAGAGAGATAAATCTGTGAGTTGTTAAAAAAGTGGAAAATATGTCGGTCAAATAATAACCGAACAAAATAAATTCGTATTTAAGATAGGTAACCCACTTTATTACTGTACTTGGACTGGTACATTTTATACATGCCTTTTTTGTTAAACAACCTTCTTAATACGAGTATAATATTATAAAACTGAATGTTTGTAGATTTGGATGCTCGTTACTCAATTTCAAGAGAACAACTTAACAAATATAATACTTTTTGAAATAAGGTTCCCGGTGGATGAACACTAAATACGATAAAGATTTAATAAAATTTTTAGGGTTCCATATCCCAAAAAGAAAATACGGAGCCCTTATAGGATCACTTGGTTGTCTGTCTGTCTATCAAGGCCCTTTTTCTCAGGAACGCGTAGAGGTATCAAGTTGGAATTCATATCAAATATTCAGGTCTACTGGCCCTTGGAGCTGTAAAATAAAACTTTTAAGCCAACGCAATCAAAAGACACAGCTGGTTATCCCGCAAATTTTAGTTTTTTTTGACATTCCCAAGGGAATCTAAACCATGAACTAAAAATTGTAAAAGTATACATTTTTAGTTACATCATACAATAAAAATGTTTTTAATAATTTTTCGACACTCGCAAGGGAATCAAAAGCTTCAGGGTACTTTCCGTGAACTCAGAATCTTGAAATTTAGTACAAAGTAACGTCTTAAAGCACAAATAAAGGAAAAATGGGAAAAGCAATAATTTTGAGTTACATGATATAATAAAAATATATTTTTAATAATTTCAAACTTACTATATATAATGTACGGAACCCTTGGAAATTGTGAAGTGCGAGTCGGGCTCGCACTTCACATTTTTTTAAAATAATCGTTTATCTGAAAAATATGTTTAAAGGCACTGTGGGTTCTCCACGCAATTGCTATTGCAAGTGTAATAAGGTTAGATGTGTAAAGATTACTGACCAATTGATTTATAATTTGTTAGTGTTTCGAACTTTCGATAGTGGCACTACTATCAAGCAGAAGAGACGGAGAAACAGACGTTCCCCGTGCCGCGTGGCTCAAGGTCGTACCGTGACGTCGATGCTCGGCAACAGGCGAGAACGCCAACCAAACAACGCAACAAGTGCCCCGCGCCCGCGCCCCCTCTCCTCACATGCCATTCGCGAAACAGCTGTCATATTGTCATAGCACCGCATAATATGCCGTTGAAATCGGCTGCAGTAATACCTACCGACATGATAGACGAAGTGTCTGTCTCATCATGAGGATGAGTTCTAAAATGTTGCGTTGACTATGTTCTTATTAAAACTTGATCACTAGGATAAAAAACTTGATCACTTAATTGCATTCATAGCATAAGACTTTTTCAATTTAAATATGTTAGTTAGGAGGTATTATACTTAATAGAAAAGTTAGGAAGTACATTATTTTTAATAAGTAAGCTTTTAAGTAATTTAAAACATGTCAACGTTGACTTTCTCATCAGAATCATACAGCGGGACATGAAAGGCGAACTGGTTTTCGAGTCAGCAATAAGTACGCTTGGTTCAGTACAGTATGGTGCGTGTCACTGATTTCCTGGCGCGCGGTAGCGAAGTACGAACCGGCAAGTTGTTTCACAGTCAGTGACTGCTGCCTATGCTATCGGCGAAACGCGTGCGTCATCACCTCCGCTGATAAGCGCCTACCAATTATCATTGCAAATATAATGTGTTTATATATTCGCATCTAGCTCGAGTATCGTGGAGTTTCCATTAAAAATTATCATGGCACAGCTTAACGACTTTTCGATTAATGTAATGATTATATGACGGCAAGCTTATTTGTCTGTAGGTAATATGAAGAATTTTGATAAAGAGGTCTTGTAGATAACAAGTTCACGAGATAAGTTAAATATAGGAAAGTACCAACAGAATAACATAAATTATCGTTTATTGAAATACATATTATATGAATAGTTTCTTTGATGTTACTGGCAATAGTTACTTTATCAATTGCGGTCAATTGCGATTGTAAGGGATTCTCGTTCGAGGTATTATACTTATTATACTCGTTCACTTTAGCCACAGTCATCACATCACGGTATGAATTAGAGAATGTTAAATGGAAGGTGGCGCACAAAGCCAATAACCGTTCTAGTCGAACGCAACCGTTACGAAATCATTGCTGCATGAAAATTACATTACGTCGTCGCCAGCGCTACCAATTGATAATAATTTAATTTAGGCTGGTAACAAACAAAAATATGTAGTCTCAATCTCATTACGCAGTATTCATGCGAGGCGTGTTTTCAGCAGTCATCGTGTTAAAGTTTACCGTACCCGTACTAAAGGTTCGATAATAAGCTAAATTGATAATGCCATACGCACGTAACTATATCATCAGTGATTGTTAGCTGATATTCTAGTTTATATTTATGAATTGATGAATATGGTACTATAATCGCGGTATTAAAGTCCGTACTTACATAGATGTATAAATAGATTACGAAGAACGACCGATCCGGTTGCGGTGAAGGAGAGAGATAGATAAAACGCGACATGAATCACTACTCACAGCGAACGCGGAGTCAGGACGGCGCGGGGGTAGTGCGCGGGTGGAGCGGGGCGTACGGAGAATAGCCGAACGGAGCGAAACGAACCAACGATTGCTACAAACAGTTGTACAGTCATCCCCGGTGAGGCAACTTGCATCGTTCGTTGTTTGTTGCTTGTTCATATTATCTATCGAGATAAAAATTAACACCTTACTAGCAAAATAATCTACCGCTTCTACGTATATAAGCTACTCTAGCAGAAAAGAAAGCAACGAAACGGTGTAGTAGTGGAGTGTGTGACGATAATTCAGGTGTATAAGTGTGTAGATGTGTGAGTGCGGCGTGGATCGTCGCGCAATTATTAACGATGATTCACTTGTGCGCGGGTGAAATGCAGCCTATCGGACTTGTTGACATTTATTCTGTAAGCGTAAACAAATGATATCGTGACAGCCTTATTATAATGGTGGACTGATTCATACCCCGTGGTAAGATCTTACAATTTTCTCTTATGTAGTTAGTTATTTAATTTATTTACGTTTCCTATTATTTATACTAATGTATGTATGCAAATGCAACTTATTCCTGTTGATGTTAATAGTAATAAATATAAAACATTTGTATCTGTAAATTATACAATCTTTGGTTTAATCAAACTTAATCCTTAAACATTATCCTTTCAATAGTGGTTTATAAAAATTATACCAAATAACGAAACACAAATTTATCTTATAAAAGGTACTATTGACGTTTCTAATTACCAATACCTATCGATTTGATTAGTAACCGGTTGAAAATAAACTCTTATATTAATAATGTGAAAAAATGTGTACGCGTTATATTCGAATAGGGAAAACATGCTAAGTTGCTCGACTACTAGATAAAAGAAGCTCTATTATAACTACATTTACAATAATCAGTTTACGCAATTAATAAATTAAAATATAATACTTATATGATACATGATTGATAACAAAATTAAAGTTGAAATACGCCAGAGATAAATACGTATGCATACATAGTAAATATTATACTTAGCTATATTATTATTTATCCCTCATGTGTTCAATGTATAACATGATACAGTAAATTACCTTATGCGAAGTTAAACCGGTACAGGGTTCCTTCGAGCAGTGTGAAGTATAATGCAATGTAGGCTGGCGGCGTGCTGGCGGCTATCACAGGCGTCGCCAGGGCCGCCTGGCTTGGCGCCAGGCCGGCGGGCGGCGGCCAACCGCCGGGATTCCTTTGTCTCATTACAACACTGACATGTTATTTCGCCTTCTCCAATATGTATCATTATATTAGATAGTTTACAGACGACATACTCTGGAAACAATATACACATACATACACACCAATTAATCAGATTGGTTTAATTCTAATAAACTCTTGTCTGTAGTTAGTAATAGAAGGATGCATTTAAAACTGACCTCTGCAATATAATGGATAGAGCTCACACCGCATACAGGCACACACAGCGCGTGTCTGTGTGCGTATTTATTTGCCGGGTCCATCTTAAGCGGCTGGAGCGGTTAGTTTGTCCCCGGTTCTCAGAAATTGTAACGCCTTCTCGGAACGCACCAACGCAGTCGTTCACAAACGTCGAGTGAGCGCAAACCGAGGTCGACATGGCTCTACTGCTTTTATTTAGATTCTGGTTAGATAGAAACGACAAAGAGGTAGAACGTTACACCCACTTTGTCTTATAATAGGTACTATATGTATTGAATATGTAATAAAATTATTACTTTTGCTTTCAAACTACAACCAGAAAATATGAATTTAGAAAACCAGTATTAGTACATTACATTAAATATTATTTGTTTTTAAACAATAGCATGGAATATACGTATTTTTGACAATGTTTATATTTCTAATGTAAATAATTTACGTGATAAATAACATAATATGTCATTCAGGTAGCGTTATTCACCCAAAACCTACCTATACAATGAAATAGACAAGCGAACGGGGATATCCTCGTCGACTCGCACAAGTTTGAGTCGACGTAACGGTGATGTCACACTACACACCAATAGAAATAGCAGGGCACATGCGCATTGCGTCATGTTAGCTCCACCGACCGTCGCGAGTCACAATGCTGTGTAGTGTTTGCTTAATTATATTAATTCACTTTTGCAGATTTTAAATACGTATACAAATATAAAAAAACCGGCCAAGTGTGAGTCGGTCTTGCGCACGAAGGGTTCCGTACCATTATCTATAAAAATCATGTCTGTTGTGCTGAGCCACCTTAAATATTAATTTTAATTTATTACATATTTATAAAGTGAATAAACTCAATATTTTCTGAATATTTCAAGCGTCTACCTGTTGCCGTTATCAATATCGAGCAAAAAAATCACGTTTGTTGAAGTAAATAAATATTCCATGGGAGACCCCATGGAATATTTGTTTTAGTTTCATTTAATTATTTATTTTTAATGTGATGATGTAACTTAATGTTCTGTGAATATTGCAAGCGTCTACCCGTTGACCTTATTCAATATCGAGCTATTTTGTTGGTTGGAATTTGTTGTATGGGAGCTTGGGAGCCCCCATAAATATTTATTTTATTCTGTTTTTTAGTATTTGTTGTTATAGCATCAACACAAATATATAATCTGTGAAACTGTCAGCTATCACGGTTCATGAGTTGAGTACAGCCTGGTGACAGACGGACAGACACGACAGTGGAGTCATAGGGTCTTGTTTTTAGGGATTCAAAGATTCAATGATTCAAAGATTTATTCAGAAAATAGGCCTTTTCAGGCACTTTTTCACGTCAATTCACCTTTAAAATTAAATAATACTTATTATATTATATTCAAATTATTAATTCTTGTTTAAAAGCTACAAACTACTAGCGTTTCGGAACCGACCACTGCAGAGAAGAAGACGCCGAAAGAAACTCTTCAACAGTATTGGTCGCCTACTTGCCTGAAGGGCTTTGTATGATATTTAATATTTTTCTTTTCTTTTTTTTTGATGTCATGTTATATACAATTTTAATTAACATATTTTTGTGGAACACGTTAAGTTAGCGATCGAGCGTGCAACAACAACAGATATGATAAACAACAGATATGATAAAAGTGTCAAAGAGGCCGAGCAGACCTGTCCCCCCTGGCAGCACCCGTTCACGAGTTGGGTTTCGTACTAAACGAAGAACCCTTATAGTTTCGCCATGTCTGTCGGGCTGCGGTTTTACTATAAGTAAGCTGTAATTTGGTATGGATATGTATATTAAACAAGCCAAAAAATTGTAATATACAATCTTGAAAAAAAAATTGTAATATATAACGAAGTTTAAAGGAAAATTATTAAAGCTAAGTAGAGCTTAACAATTAAAGAGTTATAGTTCATCAACTCATAAATGTACTCGGAAAAGTAAAATTTCATACAAACTTAATTAAAAGATTGTTAAGATAGTTTTTAGTTACGTAAAACAACTACTGAATATAAATTTTTGAAACACGTAAAGTAAGATAAATACAAAATCATAGTAGCTTACCTAAATTAATAGAAATGTGTTTACTTTCGACGGCGCGCGGCGCTTGGCGGAACGATACGAAGTCGTTTGGTGGCTAGCCTACCGCGTTCGGGAGTCAAAGTAATATACGAAATCTGGTAATAACTCGCGGCGGTACCTACTCGAATAGATAATATTTTTTTTAATCTTCCTTGTGAAGTAGGATTTTATAACTCTTTCTTCAGTTAAAAGTATCACCGCCCTATGTGGGTTCGTTTTTAGTCGTTAAGGTGATACCACTGTAAATAAGGTCGTTCTGAACCTTATTTATCTCGCAAAATACTTAAATTAGGAGTTTCAAATCTAAGTAATATGATTTTTGACTATTTCATCTCCAAAAATTGAAGATGAAATCACGTTTTGATAAAATTTTCTCGATAGAAATATTTTTTGAAAAATGGTCTTCGTTCGCAGAGTTTTTGTTATTGTAGCTCAAAAGCGACGAATGAAATAATGATTTTTAGACTAAAAGATAGGTTATTAGTAATTCATCAAAATGTAAATATGAAAATACAATGAACCGGTCTGATTTTATATAAAATAGAAATAACGAATTTGGCGCTTACGTTTTTTTCTTTGAGCGACTCGAGACTATCTCCTATCTCATCATTCACGGGCTAAACCGCCAAGCGCTATCCCTTGCGCGCACTTGATCAGTCCTTTGCCGAGCGAAGGTACCAAACATTTGAGGCGTGAACTCAAAGCTGGCACTCGCAGCTACGGAACCCTAGATTGCGCGTGGCCTGCCACGCAGTTGGCCGGTTTTGACCCTTTGGGTACGGACTCTTCCATGCTGGTCTGGGAGAAAAGAAAAAAACGTAGAATGAGCCAGCTGCTTCTCTACCCGCGTAGATCATAAAAGCCGATCGAGGGATTGGGTTAAAATCTGCGGAATCATGTCAATAGGCGGTGCGGCTAGCGACCCATCACTATTTTGATTCCGTTTTCTATATACACGCCCTCCAACATGCCAATTGTGGCCATAAGGTCTTATAGACCTAGGCTGGATCCACCCCACAAGAGAAAAAAACGTGATACTATGCATGTATGGGTACGGAACCCTAAAAATTATGTTCGCTATATTGTATATAATTTTTATTCTAATAGGGAATACTTGTAACTTCTCTGAATATAGAGCAGAATATTGTTTTATTTAGGCCGTTTTCAACCGGTCATTTTGGAAATCCTTGGGTCGGCTACATCTGTTCAGCAGTGAACTCTTTGCGGCTAAAATAATGATGATATAGTTTGAACAAATAAATGGTATATCAACAACAATACAATACTTAACCATGGTTTATGACAGGCGCAGGCACTGTATATGTGATATTCCATCGTTTACTAATGTAACATTCTTTTTTTTTTTTCAGGATAAAAAGAGCCAGGCAAAATGCCGCTCACACATGAAAAACGTTTGGATAGCAACTTCTCCAACAATAATGACCAGAGTTATCTTCATAAGAAGTTTAAGAAAATGGCATCTACTATTTCGGTGTTTCCATCAAACTCTAATAAAGGAGGAGAAACCCGACAGAAAGAAACTGATGTAATACAGTCTAGTTGTAATGCTTCAATTTCCAACGGGAGTATCGCCGCAGCTCATCCAGAAATAGAAAAAATAAAAGAGATACGAGATACGCATGAACTGGAAGATGAAGGCGTGGAAAAAATTGTACAAATTAATTTTAATGATGAAAATGTTAGGATAAGTAATGTAAATAACAATGTTCAAGTATCTGGACAGACCAGTTTTACTGATGAATTTTCGAATAAGACTGAGCACTTTGAAAATGACTTTATCAGGGATGCTTATATTGGAGCTGTAGGCGGCCGATATGTATGCCCCTATTGTAAATTATCATGTGCCAAGCCTTCAGTGCTTCAAAAACATATCAGAGCTCATACTAACGAGAGACCTTATCCATGTGTACCTTGTGGTTTTGCTTTTAAGACGAAATCCAACTTATACAAACATAGAAGATCGAGGACTCATGCTTTGAGACTACAGGGTTCAGATGTGAACGTTTCTATAAATGAAGACGATCTATCTGGGGGATCAGAAAGCGATACATCCTTACCCCCTGCATCGGTATCCGACACTGGCTCAGATTCATCTTTGGCCCGACATGATAGTTTCAAGAGTAGTGACCTGTCCTCTGTTGAATTAACTGACTATGCGTCAGCAACTGCGAATTTATCTTCTAGTGATACTAATAAATCTAAATCAATATACAAACCTAAGTTCAGAGTAGACTGCTATCAAGAATCCGACGACAAAGATAAAGTAAAGAAAACAATGTCGCCAAATGCCGAATTTCTTACGGAACATATCTCAAAAATTATATCAGATAATGAAGCGATTGTTGATGTCATAGATACACCTTTACAAAAAAAATATGGCAAAATTAAGCAGATAGCTGAAAGTAAGCACCTTTTAAGTGACGGTTTGGACATAAAACAAGAATCGTCTCCGTTGAACCTTACCAAGAATAGTAATGAATTGGATAGTTCATTTAGAAAAAGGTCGCATTCAGAAAGTTTTTCACAAGGAGACCTTCAAAAGCACCCATTGAATCCAGAGGGTTCTATTATAAAAGATCTACTGCTTAAAACAAAATCGAATTGTTTAACATCTATTACAGGTGAACTAGTAGACGGATTAGGGCCTTTATTCATTTGCCCTCTATGCCAGATAGTTTATCGTAGTGCTGACAATTTGGAAATTCACAGATTATATTATTGTAAAGGGAATCTAAACAATTCACAAATCAGTTCTCAGAAAGATGTGAAGATTAGACCTGAAACTGTATTTGTAAGAAGTAACTCCATAAATGTTCGCTTACCTGAAACACAGCAAAATTCGTTAACGAAAACTTTACCTCTGCGGACCAAACCAGATAATCTTGTTATAACTAAAACAGAATCAAATGAAGTTGTAGCTCCTTTGCCGTCGCCTGGACCTTTACTCGGAAATACAAGGCTTGTGGACACACGAACCCCTGACTACACAAGAAGAACGGAGAGCTTGAAAATAAAATCAGCGCATAGCCCTAAAAGACGAATTGACAGTAGGTCTGAAACGTATAGTCCAAGATTGACTGAAAATATTTCACCTCGAACAGATATGTACCCGCAGGCAAAAATTCGCTGTGTAGATGGAAATTCTGTCGCCTTACGTTCTATGGAAGACATGTCTCATCATATGCGAAACAACTCTACCTCTCTTCAAATGTTTGGAGGAGAAGTGAAGATAGTGGATCATTCCGGTGGAACAACCACTTTGCGAATAGAACCGAGTAAAAATCAACTTTCTCCTATATTGATACAACAAAATCTATCGCCGTCAAAACTTGCTAATGACACAGAAGCAAGTAGCATCGTTGTGAGATCAGGATTACATTCAGGTGGGACCATGGTTCATAACCCTCCGACCCCGAAAGAAGTTATTAGCACGCCACAAACACCAAGGATCACAATATCAACAGCTGCAGGAAATTTGCCAAATATGCGTGATATAACACATTTTCAGTTTCCGCCATTGAGTGCTATTACTGCATTTAATCCCTTAACACTCCCCCCTCTAAGCCCATCTTCATCGCCAAGCGGCGCAACTACAATTCTGCACGGAGGAAAATTAATTCCACATGTACCTGGAATACCCGGACCAAATACACCAGGTATATTCGTGGAAAACTCTATTTCCCAAATGAAGCACAGCGATGTTGGCAAAGGTGCCATCAAGTCCAGTCGAGAAGATATTCACGGTAACGCTGCCAATGTTTCCACATCAAAAGCGAATTCAAAATATGACTCATTGAGAAATACTAGAAGCCCTATTAAGCGATCTGCTCCAGGTCCCTCCGAGAGTGGAAAAAATATTCAAGACAATTTTACTGAAATACCTATGTATGTAACTGCTATACCTATAATTACAGTGAAAAATGTAGAAGATTCATATAGTAATTCTAAATCATATCCAGGTAATAATAATAAGCCAATGGTACTTAGGCAAGATGGCTTACTAAAAATAAATTCTACAGAAAATTTACCGAGACCACCGGTTATGAAAGAAAACATTGAGTACCCACCAAATAAATTAAAAATCAGAGACATCATAACTCTTAACAATGCGGGAAAATCAGCAACAGAAATTAAAGCAGATGAAGTCAGAAATTTCAATTTTGAAAACCTAATAACCAAAGCAGAAATATTTAATAATCAAATGCCAAGTTCATCCGATGTTCAAAAAAACATAAATGCACATGAAACGAGCACGGCTACAGTATCAAATGAAAGGTCAGAAACATCATATTTTCAAAAGAATGTTACGTCGAAACCAATTGTAGAAGAGAGAAAACCGAAATTTTTGCGGCCATCGACATTACCGTTAAAACCTGGCACATTCACGCCTAAGAGACATCACGGTATAACACCAAATGCAAACACTATGCCTTTGGTGTCACCTGAAACCCCGCGTCCTGCTAAAGCGTACGGACAGCTTTATTTGAATGGGAATGCCTATACCTATTTAGGATTGAAGTGTTCTACAAAGGTTTTTTATTGCACTATCAACCGCCCGCAGCCTACATACGTTCCTAATCAACACTTCTTATCGATGTATAGCAATTGGCAGGTAATTAGACAATTGTTGTGTTTTTAAATTTTCATTTGTTTATTATATTGTTTTTGACAATATTTTCTAACCCCTCTTGTTATTTACAGTTACTGTCTGAATTGACGCCAGACCCTCTTGGATTATCCACATCGACTGCTATGTCTCTTTACGACTCTCGTCATCGTCCACAAAGTATATCTGTGGCAGTTATCAAACAAGATCTCATATTTACTCATTCATCTAAGTGGAATAAAAATACAAAAGAGATTAAACAGGTTAGTATTTATTTTAATTATTAATCTGTTTTAAGTTTTATAAACGAACAATTTATTGATTCAAACTTTTTTTACAGACTGTTACATTGTCGGATGCTAAGAAAAATGACGACAATAAGCTTCAAATATTAGATGCAACAGCGACTCCCAAAAAAGAATTGGCTGGTGGATTTGAAAGCAACGAAGAATATACATATGTACGAGGACGCGGCAGAGGCCGATATGTTTGTTCGGAATGCGGAATACGCTGCAAGAAGCCATCGATGTTGAAGAAACATATTCGTACTCACACGGACGTGCGGCCATACACTTGTACACATTGCGCTTTTAGGTATGTTAGCTATATCAATAAATATATATTTTAAATAGAACTCTCACGGTGGTATTTATATGTTACGGGTGCCGCGCAAACGAAAAAGTCGCGACTGAGCAAGCCATTAGGCTGCGCAAATCCATTAGGCGATCAAGTAAAAAGATAAAGGCTTTATATTTTCATATCTATATTTTTATAAAAAAGTAAGAAGGGGGCGACCTTCGAGATGTAAATATAAATATTGTCATGTAAGAATTATTGTTTTAGAAGTAAAATTGACAAACTTTTTGACGAAAAATGCTTTTAGATATCATAACATATAAGTATCATTTTTAAAATACATATGTATATGTTTTAATTTCCAAAAAGGGGACGACCCTTGCACACGGCAAGGGTTGACCTATTATACAAATACTTTTTATGTATTTAATGAATTCAGCGCTTAGTACTAGTGATTTGAAAACACCTTAATTTCCACAATTTCGTGCAAACCTAGGAAATGTATAAAATTCCGTGGTTGTTTAAGAAAAGTGTAAAATACTGTTTCAAAGATTTTTAAAACACACATATCCTGAGAAATTTATGCTAAGAATTCTATGAAATTCCGATGTTAATTTAGGAACCTAACGCGGGATAATAACATTCATAATATGCGAACTACGGGTTTCTTACTTACTCAAGTAAGAAAGTCAGCTTTAGGCCGACTTGTTTCAACCTCATCCGGAAGTCTTCCTCAGGGCGAATGTGAACCGAGACGCGCGCACGTAGTTGTCCCGATTAGCACTGACGCGGTATGGGCGGCGCGGACAGCGCGGTCCGCGGCTCGCTGTGCTCTCTGTGACAGTGCTGGGGTTAATGGGGTTTCTGATCTTCTGCATTGATAATTTCCGTAGTCTTCATCATCATCGGTGACTGATATTGCGCGAGGTTGAAACATGTCGACCCAAAGCTGACTTCGTACGTGAGTAACCCGTTATTCGCATATTAATAATATTTATTAGTATTTAAGGCTGGCACATCTTATATAGATGTCAGTGTTCAGCAGCGTTCTTAGCACTTATTAATATTCTTGATGACGCTTTTGTACTATAAATCGTTCTTTCAAAATCCCGATGAGTGATAGTTTGAGCAAAACAGCTACGTAGATACGCGCTAAATGTTTATGCGGCATGGCAATGATATAGGACGGCTAACGAGCAAGCGAGTCACTTGATGGTAAGGGATTACCGCTGTCCATGGACAACTTCAGAACCAGGATGTGACAGACACGTTGCTGGCCTTTCAAGGAGTTGGGGGAGGAAATGGTGTAAGGATGGGCCCTCGGCTCTCTCACTCACCGAACGAAGCATAGAAGTAAAACTTACATTTAAAGGTCGATTTTCTGTGAGAGTGTCGGCTCGTCCGGGGAAGTATGAGTGTGATACTTCCCCGGACGAGCCGACTTTGAATCCGAAAATGAATTTGCCGGTAGCGTGACTCTGCTACGCCTAAAAGTCTGTGCGATCGCAATACCCTCCCCTCGCTCCGCTATCCCCACGTACCCATTGACATCTTGAATGTAGGTACTAGTATACATTTCCGATTGCTATTTAGGAATTTTATAGATTTCCTAGGAAATACAATTTCACTAATTTCCGGGCAATTTAAGGATTTTTATACATTTCCTAGGAACACAATGTCTATATAGGAATACAATAGGTATGTACAATACATTATTATATATAATATATTCAAATACCACCGTAAGAGTTATTATAGTATATATACATACTACTATGAATATTTTAATGCAACAAGTGTCCGTTTCATGGGACAATCAAGTTAATGCGACCAATTTAAGGATAGCCTTTGATCAGGTATCATAGTTACAAACCCAAATTCAGTTACTAAACGATACCTAAATGAAAGAGACTTTATAGAACAGCCTTTTAAATATAAACTTATTCTCGTGTTCTAGTTTTAAAACAAAAGGAAACTTAACGAAACACATGAAGAGTAAAGCACATTACAAAAAATGTTGCGAATTGGGCATAAATCCGAACGAAGACAACGACGGCGAAGGCGGTGAAATGGCGCAATGCTCGGGTGAAACGGATGATGATACTGAATCCGACGGAGACGAGGGGAACGAAGGCGAAACAGAATCCAGCGGTAAGATGTCATATCAAAAATACCTAATTATTGTCAACATTAAAGACTTATTCTTTCTGCAACTTAATATAGTCACAAAATTATAGTAACTTCAAAATTTTACAGAATACACTGTAGTATATTTTACGTGTTAGAAGAATCTCTGTTGCCTATACTAAGTTTTTTAACGCCACCCATGAGTAGAATTTACATTTTTAAATATAATTGTAACATTTTGTTCAAATTGCTATTTCAGATACTGAAGCCTGCAAATCAAGATTGCCGGAACATGAAGCGGCACATTGTTTATTGTCGTTGGGAGGGTCGCGTCCAACTACGTCTGCTGCTCCTGGACTAATAACCAGTGCGAGACCTTCGACTTATCCGTACACTCCAGTGGGGCTAGAAAATTTATCTGCGGAGATTTCTCAAGAAAAGCTTGTAGTTGTCACTAGTAGCACTTCGGTTGATTCCGGAGTCGATGTTGAAAATGAACCAATGGATCTCAGCAAAAATGATATGAAAGCATTTCCTAACATTCCTGAAATTCCCACTGCTCGTGAGTCGAGTGTTCTTGCATCCCTGGCATCAAATACAGCAAAACTACCGCAACATCAAAGCCAGTGGGCTAACGGAGAACCTATGCTTCATACGTATTTGACAGAACGAGCACTTTTAGACACTAAAATTAAACAAAGTCAACTATCAACCAATTTATCAAAATTAAGAAAAATTGAATTGGAGAAATCGGTCTTTACTGACTCAAATAGCATCACAGAAACAAATAATAAAATTGTTACTTCGAGTAAAAACACTACGCCGATGCCTAAAACATCTCCAATAACTACTAACAGTACACATGTAAATGAAAGTGAAAAGTCGAATACTTTGGCGACGACCTCGGAAGATAATCTAAATAAAATAAGAGAGACACCTCTTTCTGGAAGTTCATCTGATGCAAAGAGAATACGCATACCAAGTCAAACGAATTCAGAAAATGCTAAATACGTAGTGTCTGAGTATTTAAAGCAAGCCAGGCTAAATATGACTCTTATGAAAGCACAAGACGATAATCACATTGATAATACAGGTGATGAAAGTAATATAGTAAAAGAGAATACCGAAGAAACTATTCACGTAGATGACGCAAGTACGGACTCGGAACCTATTAAACTGCCTATTTTAGACCATGATCCTGTAGCGAGGAAAGTTGTTATTGGCGTAGGTGGTGTCGCATTTAAAGTAAGTAAAGGGAAGGAATTTGAAAACGTATCATCCTTTTCCCCTGGTCGGCTGATGGAAGACGGACGGAGAGTGTGCGACTTCTGCAACAAGACTTTTACAAAACCCTCTCAACTTAGATTGCATCTTAACATCCATTATATGGAACGGCCTTTTCGATGCAGCGTTTGTGCTGTCAGTTTCCGGACTAGAGGACATCTCCAAAAACATGAGCGTTCTGGATCCCATCACAATAAAGTTTCTATGACATCGACATTCGGAGCGGCAACGTCATTTAATCCTCGCCCCTTCCGATGTTCCGACTGTAATATTGCGTTCAGAATACATGGACATTTGGCAAAACATCTAAGAAGTAAGATGCATGTAATGCGTCTGGAGTGTTTGTTTAAATTGCCGTTTGGGACATTTACTGAGATCGAGCGTGCCGGTGTTAGCTTGACAGACATTGATACGACGGACTGTGCGAGTTCTCTCGCCAGCTTACAGTCACTCGCACAGAAGCTGCACGAGAAAGACCCTACCAAATTAGAGTTTCCAGAAGGTAGCAGTACTGTCCCGTCAACTGTAGCGAGCAAGGACTCTTCTGAAGACGAGGATGCCGTTTTGGATAAGATGTTTATCGACAGTGAAAAAGATAGTGAGATAAATACTAACGAAAACAGTGAAGGTCTAAATGTAGAAACGCGAGTTAATTATAGTGCCACAGATAATTAGTGCCAAAATTATTTTAAGTAGGATATGTTAATGTGCAATTTTGTTTTGTTATTAATTTAAGGGGTAATTACATATTCATACTGGGGTTTGACTCAGATGTGTGAAAACAAAATGATGCGCTTTAATTATATACATATTGAATTTAGTTCCAATTTGATTGCAAATGTAAATATCTGAAATCAATATAATTTTAATATTGTTACATTTGCTTCCGACATAAGGCTAACTTATATTTATTATTGTAACTAAGAGTGATGTTGATCCGAACTTCAAGAAGTTTACATTTTTAATGTGGTCCAGGTTTAGGTAACGCTTGAAATATCAATGAAACATATTAAAAATTCTTGAGTAGTCATGTAAATCTTGATAAGTACCCTTACTACTACTTTTTGTATGTATTTTTATAAAATATATACCATGATGTATTTACACTGTGTAACATCTACTTCCAAAATCCCTTGTCTCTAAAACAATTGGCATATCAAGATCCATAAACAAAATTTAGATGTATATATGTAATCCTTGAAGAGTCTTCCATATCAAAATAGTACTCGAGCTAGATATCCTTGTTTTTAAAACTAGTCGCTCTTCATTTGGGTGAATATTTGACGAGTGTAATTTAAATATCAGTTTCCAACCGCCATAAAATCGTAATGACTTATAAATTCAATAAAGTTTCAATAGTCTAAAAACTAGTCTAGTCTAATAACTTTCCATAGCTGGTTTATTTCTGGTAACTTTGTAATTTGTTTACTGGTAAAGATTTTTACATAAGATGAAGACTGAGAATTCTAGTACAGGTACGTCATTTCTACGCGCGCTGGCTGATAATGCCGTCCGCGAAAAATGTCTATCAATACTGATTGATGAATATTTACAATATTCTGTAACACGTGCATAACAATCAGCCATCAGAAAATAAGTAATATTTTACGCACCTGGTACCTGCAAAATGACCATGATCGGCCCAAGTAAACAGGCAAGCCTACCTTAAGAGTAGATATATAATTTATTTAATACATTTTGTTCGCCAGAAAATAAGAAGTAACGTCACGCAATCCAGGGATATCCTCTATGGAAATTTCCACAATTCATGTCTTTCCTTAGTATATAAGCGCTGAATAGTATCAAATTATATTTTTTATCATAATTAGCTAATTGTTATATATTCCGTAGATTTTTTTTTAATTGGTGGTAAGAAATGATTGAAATATAAATAAAAGAAATTTATAAAAAAAAAATCTATAGTTCAAAGGATAAGTCAATATTAAAAACTTGTTCGGCAAGGCTACAGTTTTCTCTAAGAGAAAATTATGCAATGCCATCAATATTTCCCTTTCTGTATTTATTGCATTAATTAATGTCAACGTTGTAATAAGTATAATCAAGCTTTCTTTATGTAGGGAATGATACCAGAAACTTTGGAAAGTTGTAATGACGATGACGTATAAGAATTAATCAAGTGTTAAAGTATATTTTCTTTATAATTTAGTGCTGTATTTTCTTGTTTGTGGCGTAATTGTTGTTTCTATGTACATAAATCAAATTCAAATATATTTACAAATTCTGATAATCAAATCTGAGAAGAGGTTGAAAGGACTATAACGAGTTGTTAAAAATATGTAACTTTTTCTTATCACTGTAAAATACGATAGGTACCTAAGTACGTGGTTCAAGTGGGTAAATGTAAACCGATTACAAGCTAATTTTGAAACGATACGAAACCCATTTAGCATCTATTAAACTGGAAATAATCCCATTTATTTTTCATCCCATTTTTTACTTCCAAATTATAAGAATAAATAATGTGGCAGGGTATATGTATGGCATCTTATATGTATGCAAGTAAAAGTTTAATATGAATAATCACTGTATTTTCAAAGTATCGATAAACGAACAAATAACAACTCGTTAATATAAAAATAAGTAACCCGTGAATATAAAAATAAAATTCAGCGTAAGACAGAATCATCTTAATAAAATTTGGGATTTAAAACCACATACTTTTAAGGTTATGAATACATAAAATTTAAACATTTGTCGTCGCCGTCAGAATATACAACAAAAACTTGTTATTTTGTTAACATAATTGTTGTTACTATTCTGTTTTTCATTATTTGTGTAGAAGATTTTGTATGTGTTTATGTCCAAACGACAACATTTATTTCACTGAACAAGCCAGCCAAAATAGATAGAATTAAAGTTTTAACGTCTGTTAACTGTTGGTGCAGTATGACTCAAAAGAAAAATAGTTATTATGAGGTAAAAACAGTGTTAAAATAAACGTTGGATTGAAAATGGTCATATATGTATAACCGGCGATATTGACTATTTAGACTTATTTCAGTTATAGCAAGAGAAATTAGCATTTTTTCTTACTAATTTTCAGTTGATATAACTGCTGCTGATGAAATGAATATTTTTTTTCTATCTCGTATATGGGTTGATATACGATATAGATAGGCCAAGTTAACTTGTAAGAATATTGTAAATGTAAAATCGTGTTTATGTATTGATAAGTACCTAGTTCTGTTTAAAAGGTATTGTTAATGTGTATATAATGGATAAATTAAAGACTTGTCAAATATTTACTCATTTATTGTTTATACATTATACATTATATGGATGGATATTTTACAAAAGTAAGAATATTAAACTAAATGTAAAATTAATCTGTAGTCTTCTTTTATCGAGCGTCGAAAACAACCACTGAAATAGACGATAGTTAAGGAATATTCTCATTAAAAAATACAGTAACATTTTTGTCCATTACGGCGCCGGCGTGGACGGAACATGACAGAACAAAGACCTAATTGCACCTTCAGTAATATAGCAAATCTACAAGATATTATACGTTCATAACATATTGCTTATTTGCAGGAATCCCTTAAATGATTTGACGTGTTAATTTGCAAATAACTAAAATATTTCTTCATAGTATATGTCTTGATTTTACGAATTTCTTCGCATTTTCTAGGTTTTTGTTCATTGTCAATAGTGTCTGGGGATTTGACACAGATTTTAGCAGCAAAATACATTTCTTTGGTGAAAAATGACCCATTTGTTAGTAATTGTTAGTAACAAAATAAGTTAGTACTAAAGTTAAACTAAGGAATTGTTGGTTTCACACGATAAACCTCGTTATATAATGATTTTCCTTAGTACTTTACTTGAAACCTAGAGTGACCCAGAGTTTGACCAGGTATTTATTTTTACAAAAACTATTGTTTCACTTTGAGTAGCATTTCCTTTTGTTTTTTTTTTTTGCATTTCATCAATATGGCATCTTTTGCATTGGTATATTAATAAGCTTTGCTGGCTTCTGGAAGATCTATGTTAGATGCTGACCGTAGTGTAAATGAGGTTGTAAGTTCTGCTGCATTATCACAAAGCGTTGTCGTATGATCAACGAGACACGAATTTCACGATGCGGATGTTTTACTAGACCACAACATAAATTGTGAGTTATTTTCTCATAAAGAGCGTTTTCGGTTTTTGAGCGTAACACTACTTTTGCACCACAAAATGATTAAATGTATGTGTTGCAAAAAATTAATGAATATTAACAATTTATGTCAAAACATGCAGTGCAGAGTAGTCATAGTAACTCTTAATGCAGCACTGAAACATTGAGATATATAAAAAGCATAAAAAATAAACAAACACGATTAATACAACCATAAATAAATTAAACAGATATAGCTTACCTGCGCCAGACAAACATGCACATGTCCTTAGCGAAAAGAAGTATATTTGATGATTATTATAACACAAAACCTTAATTCTTTCTTACACACCCCAATATAAGCTATGAGATATATATGTGAATGTTGCAGAGCCTGAGAGGTGGAGGGCAGATTAGTAATTTTTGACATCTTTAATGAGTGTGCATGTAAAATGTAAAATAACCAGCCAAAATACGTAATAATGAGATCACCAAAAATAATACGGAATAATGAGATTAGTGGAAGTGTTAAGTAAGCGTTCACATGCGATGAGGTATACCTTAAAACTGATCTCAGTCGTTTGTCAAAGGATGTGCGGATTGGACGACTGTGACAAGAATCGAGTAATAATTTATTCGGCGAAAACATGCAGTATTTCATATTTTGGAATTGTAATGTAAGATTAATTGAAAATTAAATATTTAAAGGTTTGGTATTTTAAAAATCTGACATACTAATGTTTTAGTGTTTCGAATTCTGGCATTGTACAGTAAGGTGTAATCGGTTCAGGTATTTTAAATCTTAAGGTATTTAGAATTCTGGTATTTTGGGCTCGTACATTTTAAATAAAGGTGTTATGTTTTTTGGGATTCTAATATGTAGGTACCCATCACATTTCATGCCATCGATAAGTATTATTAATACCTTTATTTTAAATAATAACATTCTTATATAATAACGTTGTTTAAGATTTTGTATGTTTCTCCTCCTCCTCTTTTCAAGCGTAGTCAAATTCAATACCGAAAAATCGTTCTTAGTAGGTATGGCTTATCTTTTAAGCGAGGAACCATTTTGTTGCTCTCCTCTGTACTTATTCCAATATATTAATATCTTTCTTAAAATATGGTCTTTATTTTTGAGAAGGGGTCTTATAATATAGAAGCTTTATATATTGACAAACAATTCCTTGGTGATAAAAATGAATAACTTTCTAATCATGTAAGTATTCCCATTTGATTGTTCGTGACAGCAACGCCCATATCCCTTTGACAAAACACCAGTATAAAATTAATTCTGTGTCCCTACACAGAATTAATTTTATACTGGTGTTTTGGATTGCTAGTTCCTATATGTATAAAAGAGAATGGCTTATCTCACTTACCAAGTGTACAGTACACTTGGTAAGTGAGATAAGCCATTCTCTTTTCCATTGCACAATTCGACGCGCCTTGCTTAAACAACCTGGCTATCGTTGTGTGAGTGAAACTGTCAATGGATGCGTGGCGCGATCTTTTTTAAACGACTTTATTTATTTTATTGGCATATTTTATAATATAAAATGCGTAGTTGCAAACCAGATCACTAGTGGTCGTAGACTAATGGAAGTGGTCGCTATCCGATATTTTGGCTATATGTATATTCATGGTTTAAAGTATTATATTTCACGTTTTACATTTAAAGTACTTGGAGCCAATTTACACTAACATATACTTTATTGCATGAAGGTAACATTTTCTTTTTTTTTCATCTAAAGTGGGTAACTCGGCAACTAGTCGCTTATCAAAAGCAATGACCCTACTTACTTTATGGCGTTGACGACGTGTTTACCTTTATACATTTAACCCCCTCTTTAGAGGGTCAACTCTCGCTCGCAGGACTCTCGGCTCTTGCTTGCTTTAGTTGGCCGCCCAGAGAGGAGTCGTGAGAGCTGTTGCAGGGGTGGAAGTTTTAAAGGGCATAACGCCGCGAGTAACTTCGGAGAAAGCGCAGCACACCTCTCGACACCTCCCTGAGTCGCCCACACAGGTGTTGCCCCTTTTGCCGGCATTAATCGTCGGCTAGTTTGAGGGGCCCATCCAGTGGGCGGCAAGCCACCACCTGCCAATTGTAGTCAGTTATCATGATTATGGCAGGTGCACGTCCCTTTGCAATAACCCAGCATAAGTCCACCCAAATCTCAATTCCATAAACCTTTAATTTCCTTCCTAAAATGCAATAGCTCCTCCTCCGGCCAAGACCTGTTCAAGGGCATATCACACATTGGTATTTCTAGGAACGGGTTCTGGCTGGAGACCAACAATTCATCAACTTCTCCAAAGGGCCTCTACGTGTTGGAGCTATATCCCCACGCAAGCCTCTCAAAAAAACGGGGTAACACCCGTGAAATAAGAGAGATACAAATAATATCTAATAATAGTATTTATTCAGATGACTAAGATCCATTTTTTTTTCATTTTCCATAAGAACCAAAGACGACGTTAGCGTGTTGGTGGGCGTATAGATTGAAAACGGAATCACGATAGTGAAGCTTGCCGCATCGGCTATTACCATGATTCCGTAGATTTTCGCCCATTCCGGTCTGCGCGGGAAGAGAAGCAGCTGGTATATTCTGTTTATTTTTTTCTTTTTTCCCTGACCAGCATGGAAGAATGGTTTCTCTTTTTGTAAAAAAAATGGTTATTTGTAAAGTCGGTTTACGGACAATAATTTTAGGTGATAACGATAAACGTGAAAAAGAGATAGATGCGTCACAAAACGGTTAGGCTGATCGTGTCTCACTATCGCTTAATCCGTGCTCTCGCTTGCACACGGAACGTGACACTTTTTCGTGCGTGCAACCGACGTTCATCAATGTACAAGAAGAAAACCAAAACCAACACCAAAAACGAAACCGATACCGAAACCATAACCCAAACCAAAACCGAAACCGAAACCAAAGCCAATGCCAATGCCAACACCAATGCCAATACCACAAGCAAAACCAAAAACTAACAATTACAAAAAAAGTGGATTATTTCAAAAAATAAAAAACCCGACTGCCATTTTGGTAGTTTATGTCCACCATATAATTTTTTGCAAACGTCTATGTGACCTATGGCACTCCAGGAAAGAATACGAATCTAATGATACCTCGCACTTCTAAATTGGTCAAGCCATTTAGGCTACAGGAGATGACAATGGAACAGACACACATACATACGCGCGAAAAACATTACCCTCCTTCTGGGTAGGTCAGTCAGGTAAAAATAACAGAACGTGAACATAACATTTTTTCTTGCATGCAGCCTGCATTCATCGATTTATAAGACGTTTTACGTCAAAAATCAATACTCCATACTAATATTATAAATGCGGAAGTAACTCTGTCTGTCACCTTTTCACGCTTCAACCATTGAACAAATTTGCATGAAATTTTGTATTAGAGGTAGATTGAGGCCCGGGGAAGGTCACAGGGTACTTCTCATTCCGGGAAATTCTACTGCTCTCGAGGGATCGAAACTAACGCGGTTAATTTTACGCGACCTGTTGTGTTACGATCTTTTCAGTCAAGTAATGCATTGAGTGCAAGTGACGCAGCCTCCTCCTATGACAGCCGAAGTAAGTCTGAGAGGGGACGCAGGTGGCGTGGCGGCCTACAGACGGATGGTCTAACCGTGTTGGCTACTTTGAATATTTTCGTTTTCTAAAGAATATTAAAGGGTTATTCGGAAAAAAAAGTAACATGATGGATGCCTTATCTCTAATGCAATATTAATTGAAAGTTTCTAGGTTTATTTTCATGTATTTGAATACTAGACAAAATACTGCTGTATTAGACGTGATTTGGAGGCCACTTAGCAATTTTTATATCGAGAAAATTTAATGCAATCATGTTTTTGAGTAAGATGTTTACCAGAGTTAGTCCTGAACTTTACTGCATTTTTATTTCAACTTGAGTATTTCATTATTATTAATATTACAGATGATCATGCAGTCTGACATAGTATGGACCTTAAGGATCAGAGATCATAATATCTTTTTATATGAAACACAATGAGCAAGCATTGTTAAGATTTCAAAGAAGTAAAGTTTATGTTAGTGTGAGTTTGTCACTTCCACTAGTTTCATTATTCCAAGCAAAATGGAGAGAGGGTAAAATTTCATACATTATTTTAAAGAAACTAGAATATAAAAAGGATACATCTTTTAGTCCTCTTCTTATACATAATCCTATAACCGCACTCTCTGCACCTGATTGGATCCTTAGGTTTTATTTCATTTTCTTTATGACATTCTGAAAAACATAACAAATAAGATTATTCAGTTTGAAAATAATCAAGGCACCAATTCAATCTCGGTTCTTTTCGCTTCTACTAGGTAGGTAATTCAAAAACAGTGTGACCGGTTGCTAGATCGCTTATTTTTAATTATTTCTTTGTCAACAGGCTTTTACAACCTACAAGGGCTACTACTCCTAGAACAGCATGGAAGTAACGTTGATATACCTTTATATAAATAAAAAAACACCAGAATAAGGCTGCGAGCAACCATGAGATGAGTGAGCAACAGGCAAAATTTTTAAAGCACACCACGTATATCTTGCAGTCCCTTTATTTAACTTTAACCCATGGTGATTAAACTTTTCGTGGTACATATTATGTATCGGGACATTAACTCCAAATCCAGCCAAGTCGAGAATAAACAAATCCTTACTAATATTATAAATGCGAAAGTGAGTTTGTTTATTTGTTTGTTTGTTACGCTTTCACGCCGTAACTGCTGAACCGATCGTCATGAAATTTTGCATACAAGTTTTCTGGAGTACGGAGAAGGACATAGGCCACCTTTTATCCCGGGAATAGTACTATTCCCGAGGGATCGACATTGACGCGGGCGGAGCCGCGGGCGAAAGTTAGTTAAAAAATAATGTTGATGCTTATACATACCTCCACAGACATAGATCATAATTTTTGTAACAGACTGTTCTTTATTTGTATCAGCCATTGTATATTACTCCCAATTCTACTATTAAGCAATGATCTAAATGTATTACTGGCGATCGCTTTTATACAAGAAACGGATTAGTTTAAGTTTTATTAATGTCACAAACTACGAAGATACTTATTATTTCTGAGATACTATTTTAGACCACAAACTATATAATAGTGCTTGCTTACTGTCTGACATTTTTTTTTTTTTTTGCTTTTACGAGCAATGTATTTAGCCAGTAGGTAGTTATGCGCCTATTAGACTACGCGTTATTCAGCACACGGTATTCAGTCTGTCTTCGAGTCTAATTAGACCGCTCGCTATTACACTAGACTGAAAAACGCGGGCTTGCTTGTCACCACCAACTGCACCGCCTCACGGAGCATATTCTCAAGTTGAGAAATTGGGGACGTCCTACGGGAGCACTCTTCTTCGATGTAGCGAAAGCCTTCGACAAAGTCTGGCATTCGGGCTTGATATCCAAGTTGACCAACTTGGGCCTGCCGGATAGTCTCGTGCACATCATACGAGACTTTTTGTCGAATCGGTCTTTTCGGTACAGAGTAGAGGGATGCCTCTCGAGGCCCCGTCCCATTAGAGCCGGCGTCCCGCAAGGCGCTGTTCTCTCGCCCCTCCTTTATTCGCTGTACACAAGCGATATCCCAAAGACCCCAAATGTAGAAGTGGCACTATTCGCCGACGATACGGCCCTCTACACGTCCCATCACCTTAAAACGGTCATCGTGAATCGTCTTCAGTCCGCCGTGGACGCTCTCGGCGGGTGGTTCAAGAGGTGGCGCATCGAAGTTAATCCGGAGAAAAGCACAGCTGTGTTTTTCTCAAAGGATAACCAAGCTGTGTCACGTCAAAAAATCACCATGTCCGGAGCCGAACTCCCCTCGTTAGGATCAGTATCGTTGTACGGAAAGCCCATTCAGTGGGCAGGCAAGGCTAAATACCTTGGAGTCGTACTCGATAGCGCGATGACCTTCGGCCCCCACATCACCAAAGTCCGCAACCACGCCGCCTTCGTATTAGGCCGTCTCCACCCCATGATAGGCAATGCTAAGATGTCACTTAGAAATAAGTTGACACTCTATAAGCTTTGCGTCCGCCCTATCATGACTTACGCCGGCGTAGTCTTCTCCCATATCGCGCCCTCCCACATCGATCGGCTGCAACGCTTGCAGAACCGCTTCGTCACCCGAGCCACGAATACGAGTCACCAACGGTACTTGCGCATGACAGACTTACACCGTGACCTAGACCTCCCATCCATTCGCGGCTATCTCAAAAACGCCTCCAAGCGTTACTTTGAGAAAGCCGCACGCCACCCCAACCCGTTAGTAGTGCAAGCTGCTAACTACTCCCCCAACTTACACGATACGACCTTACGTCGTAGACGTCCTAGGAACGTACTTGACGATCCCGATGATCCTATTGACATCGCACAAGCCCGTCCCGACCCCTCTTCGGCTCCGAATAGCCAGAGGAATCCCACTATCCGACCCCGTCGCACTCGCCACCGGAATAGAGTGCGTAGAGTAGGATTAGCTCCGATTACTGGTGACCGCCCGGCGGTCCCGGGTGACTTGCACCCAGGATAGGCCCTTCTGGCAACGTAGCTTTCGGCCCATAAGGCAAAAGATGAGAGTTGCTGCTCTCTAAAGGCTTTTGCCATTGTTTCTCAGATTGGCCCTTCAGGCTTGCATGCACGCATACGCGGCCCATCAGGCAATACGAGAGTTTGCTGTCTCTCCAAGCCTTGCGCACACAGGCAACGCCCAAAGCCGAGGTCCGTCCCTCCTGGGGGCCCTTTGGTGATGTTGTCTATAAAGGTTGAGGGCACTCTGCCCTCGCCTCAAACGCCCGGTGAAGTAGCGAAAGCTTACTTGGAGCTAGCTACAGAGTCATTTCCAAAAAAAAAAAAAAAAACATTCGCACGCAAGACGTCGACGTTGGCGGTTGTAATGGCACCTGGAATTTCTAAGCCCAAAAAATTTGCCGTAGCAAAAAACATGTTTCTTTTGCAATTCTTTATCCAAATAATCTTGATGATTATTTCTGTCATAAACATGGCATCTCATGGTACAACTGTAGCCATCTATTTAGTAAGCGGTTCCTTATAACGTCCTTGACTGTAGCATGCAGTCATGCTTAATAATAATTTTCTACGGACTTAAAAAAAGGAGAGGTTTATATAGATTTGGTTGTATTTATTTTAATTTTGTTACCTCAGAATACCGTAATTTTTAAACCAATTTTTAAAACTGTTATTTGTTCTTCTTTTTAAAGAGTATCTATGCTTTCAATTTGGTCCCATTAAATTTCTTCATAATCGTTTCATATGAAAGATTATTTTTCTTTACTGCGCGCCATTATTGTAAAGGTAACGCAAACATGACAAGACACACTTAATATGAATAAAATATACGTGGCGCACGCGCACGTCCGCTACCTGTGGACGCGAGCGCAGACTGTGTTGTTGGAGGTTTTATACAATGAAACCCAATGACATTTAAAAAGAATAAACTCTCAATACAAAATTATGAAGGTTGTCTTTTTACTTGATAAAATAAAATTCTGGAATGAAAAGTGTTCGTGATCAAATAAAATATTAATATAGGTAGTAGGGAGTGTTAGACTAGGGAGTGCTAGACTAGGAAGTGCAACTAGTACTTTTGTAATAACAAACTATCGTGTTCTTAAACTTAAACAATTGTGCTCTACGAATCTTCGTCTACCGCGGATCTTAACCAAGGTATCCTAAACAGGTTTTTTCTTTAAGAGGTTATGGGCTATATCTAAGACCAAAAATGGAATTATCGAGGATTCAGATCGCAAAGCTGGATAGCAGCAATTGGAGCCACTGGAAATATCGCATGATTGCTATGCTTAATGGCATGGATGGCCTCATCGATATTGTGGAAGGCAGGACACAGGAACCTCATAGACTAGCTGATGCCGCAGGGAGTTCTGCTGCTGCTGATCTAGAGAAAAATAGTTTGAGGCTTACGGAATATAAAAAAGCTAGAAGCACCGCTTTGCTACTGATTACGAACAACATTTCAGATGAAATTCTGGACAAGGTGATTAGGTTTGATCATCCTAAGGAGGTCTGGGATGAATTGCACAGGCTGTATGAAGGGGTCAATGATGATCGCCTGTACGATGCCTGCCTGCAGTTTTTCAAGTCAAGGTATGATCTCTCAGATGGCATGACGACACATATTTCAAAACTGAAAAATTTGTGGCATATTTTGAAGCAGGAGTTAGTGAAATCAGGTGAAGGTACTGATTTACCAGAGTTTCTACTGATCTGCAAGATTCTGGATACGTTGCCAGATGCATATTTTTCATTTAAGTCGAGTTGGATGTTAATGTCAAAAAAGGATAGGACGGTTGAGAACTTAACAGGTCAGTTGTGTGTTCACGAGAGAGCACTTGCAAACTGTCAAGACGGTGAGTCTGGTGGTGAAGCTCTAGCCGTAAAAACGAGTAAAATTAAGAAATTTATTAAGGTACAAGAACATAATCGAGCGACTTCAAGTAAAGACGGTCGGCGTTGCTTCATTTGCAAGGAACAAGGGCATTTGAAGAAGGATTGTCCGAAAAAGAAGTCAGAAGCTACAGGAGACAGAAGTAAACCTAGCATGACGCTAACTTCGATTTTTTCTACTGCTGCCGGTACAGAAAGAGATTTCTGGTATGTAGATAATGGTGCTACTAATCACGTAACGATGCGAGCAGATTTGTTTGAGGATTTCAGCGAATTTGAAGAATTTCACACAGTTATGACGGCTGATGGAAGCATTGTTAAGGCAGTTGGTAAAGGAACAATACAGTTCAGCACAATTGTGAACGGGAAACTGCAAAATTTCTACCTGACAGAGGTTTGGTACGTACCTAAGATAAATAGAAATTTGTACTCGGTGTTGGCTGCACAGGATAGAAATCCTAACAGCGTGTTTGAGTCACGAGTTACTTTATGTACAGTGAAGATTGGTGATAAACTGATTGTTACGGGTAAACGTTGTGGGCTTCTCCCACTTTATTAGTTAAAATATTTATATAATAATAACGCACACATATATACACACATATACATTTATATTTATTTATACATTAATATATCACACACTTAAATTATACAATTTAAGTATTTACTATTTAAACACATTCATGCACCAAACATACTTACATTACCGTACGATATCTGTGCGTTGTGAATTCCATCGCTGAGGTGAATGCAATCGCGCACTCTAAAACCTGTTTGCTAGGCGCGGCTGCGCGGGCACATCGCTGTTCGATGCGACCAGTCGAGACTGATACTTACGCTAACCCTCACGCTCGCGCGCTCGATGCCTTCGTTTAGCTTATGAATGTTTGTACTCGCTGCTTTCTTACTGTGCTATTTTCACCTTTCATTCGTGCTTTCTCATCTTCATTCTCCTTCCATTCTATGTACTGTTATACTGTGTGTGTGTGAATAAACTGTTGTGAATAGACTGGAGTGTGCCGTACTTTGATTTCAACTCTTCATCTGGCTATCTGGTAACGTACCTTTCACTCTCTCATCATTTCATCGCTCATCACCCCATAACCGCTACAACGTATTAGGTATGGAGGTTTATATCAGCTAGATTGTTCAGCACTAGAACCTGCTTCAATCAATCTCACCACAGTACAGAAGGAGGATATGTTGCAGTTGTATCATGAACGTATGGGACATCAAAATAAAAGACATGTAAGTCGTCTTATTGACAGGGAACTTGGAATCAAAACAACAAACAGCACAGAGTTATGTGATGGGTGCATTTTCGGAAAGTCGCACAGATTGAAATTCGGCATAGAGAAAAGGCTACAAAACCCGGAGAGCGAATACACACTGATGTCTGTGGACCATTCCCTGAGTCATATTCAAAATTTAGGTACTTTCTGATTATTAAGGACGAATTCACACGGTTTAGATTTCTTTATCTGCTGAGACAAAAATCGGAGGTTCATGAGAAGCTTAGGCAGATGTTTGCAGAAGCAAAGAATGTTGGTCACGCTATACAGGAAATTATTAGCGACAACGGCGGTGAATTCAATAATGAGAAAGTTCTAAACATTTGTGCAGAATATGGAGTAAGACAACGTCTGGTGATGCCATACACTCCAGAACAGAATGGATTGAGTGAACGCGAGAATCGTACGGTAGTAGAATGCGCGCGCTCAATGATGTATGCTCATGAGGAGTTCCCTCAGAAGATATGGGCAGAGTCAGTCAGAACAGCTGCTTACATTCTTAACAGGACTGGACCGACTACAATTGAAAACAAATCACCTTACGAGCTTTGGTTTGGTAAAAAACCACAAATAAAGCACTTGAGGATTATCGGATCATCGTGTTATGCTCATATACCGAATCAGAGGCGCAAGAAACTTGACAAGAAGGCTGTCAAATGCAGACTGGTTGGTTATGATAATGATGATGGATATCGGCTTTGGGATGAGAAGACAAGCTCAATTGTGAGGTCTAGAAATGTCACATTCGATGAACGACCTTTAGAAGGACAATGTGATACATTTGTGACAAAAGATACGAAAGATGATAATATTGGAGAGATACCTTTCGAAGTATGGAATCAACCTTCATCTTCTCAAGGACCTTTATATGGAGAATTTGGAGTGGATACACCACAAGAAATGTCAATCTCGCCTGACACGGTCTTTGAAAGTGACATACAGGCTAATGCCAGGGACGACTTTCAATTAAGAGAAGATATTGTTGTTGGTGACAATGAATCAAGAGAAAATATGATACCTACTAGAAATGAAGGTCGATTTATTCCTCTATCTTCAGATGACGATGATTTTTTCGATGATGCGGAAACTTCTAACGTCATTAGTAAATCTATTGAATTTGAGGGGGAAAGGGATGAAGTTGGAAACAATGATCTAAATGAACATGAAATTGAGGAAATTGGACAAATGATTTTGAGAGATCGTTCAACTTTGAAACCTCCTGGAAAATTTAAAGATTTTGTGTTAAATGCTCAATCACGTGCAGAACCAGAAACTTTCAAGGAAGCAGTTCAGTCTCCTGACTCTAAGGAATGGCGAAAAGCTATGCAGAGAGAGATTGACTCTTTGGATGAAAATATGACTTGGGTTCTGGTTGATCTTCCAAGGAACAGGAAGGCAATACCAAGCAAGTGGGTTTATCGGATTAAGTATAACCCAGATGGCTCGGTAGATAAATATAAAGCGCGTCTGGTAATCAAGGGTTACTCTCAGAAAAAAGGAGTTGACTATGATCAAACGTTTAGCCCAGTTGCTAAGTTAGGAACCGTAAGAGCAGTACTAAGTGTAGCTGCGAGTGAAGGCATGGCTCTTAAACAGTTTGATGTATCAACGGCATTTCTATATGGCAATCTTGATGAAGAAATTTATATGAGACAACCTGAAGGATACAGTGATGGAACAGAACGTGTTTGTCTTTTGAAGAGAAGTCTTTATGGTTTAAAGCAGGCTCCACGCTGCTGGAATAAGCGAATAATGACATTCTTCAAAAACATCGGTTTTAAGATCAGTGAAGCAGACCCATGCTTGTTGATTAGAAATTCTAAGGCTGGAAAGCTAATAGTTGCATTATATGTTGATGACGGTCTTGTAGCTGGAACAAACGAAAAGCTGGTTGATGATTTTCTGGAAGAAGTGAAAAAAGGTTTTAAGATCACTACAAAACCTGCATCTTTCTTTCTTGGTATAGAGATTGAAAACAGAGAAGACACTTTGAAAATTCATCAAGTTTCTTACACAAAGAAGGTTTTAAAACGGTTTGGCATGGAGCAGTGTAAACCACACCTATCGAAAAAGATGTACAAAAGCAAGAAAAGCAAGACTATTCTGATATCAAGAAGAGATATAGACAGGTTGTCGGTGCTTTAGCTTACTTGATGGTCGGAACAAGACCAGACATAGCATATGCTGTAAGCGTAGTTTCGAGAAGCCTTGAGAATCCTACAGATGATGATTGCGTGAGAGTGAAACGCATTATGAGGTACCTACAGTACACTTTGGAACATGGTATCCATTATGGAAAGACCACTAAGAAAGGAGTGCTTGCATGTTACAGTGATGCAGATCACGGAGGAGATATGCAAACAGGCCGCTCAACAACAGGTGTGCTATGTACATACGCAGGTGGAGCTATCACCTGGATGAGCCAAAGGCAACAAAGCGTGGCTATATCAACCACGGAGGCTGAAATAGTTGCCGCAAGCGAAGGTGCTAGAGAATGCATCTGGTTAGCTCGACTTCTGGGGGATCTGCTTGAAGTTAAAGGCCTTCCTACTCTGCAAGTAGATAATGAAGCGGCTATAAGATTGGCTGAAAACCCAGAGTTTCACACACGTACTAAACATATTAGAATACGTCATTTCTTTGTTAGAGAGTTGGTAACTAACGGAGAACTAAAAGTCGAGAAGGTGGCCAGCGCGGATCAGCTAGCGGATATCTTCACGAAGCCTCTGCCAAGACCAAGGCTGCAGAGGATCACGGAGCTATTGGGTGTCCATTGAGAGAAGATGTTGTTGGAGGTTTTATACAATGAAACCCAATGACATTTAAAAAGAATAAACTCTCAATACAAAATTATGAAGGTTGTCTTTTTACTTGATAAAATAAAATTCTGGAATGAAAAGTGTTCGTGAACAAATAAAATATTAATATAGGTAGTAGGGAGTGTTAGACTAGGGAGTGCTAGACTAGGAAGTGCAACTAGTACTTTTGTAATAACAAACTATCGTGTTCTTAAACTTAAACAATTGTGCTCTACGAATCTTCGTCTACCGCGGATCTTAACCAAGGTATCCTAAACAGGTTTTTTCTTTAAGAGACTGAACGGTCTAACGCTTATTACACTACTCGATATTCAGACTCTAAGCCAGTTAGCCTCGCCGAGCCCGATCTTGCTGACTGAATTCAGAGTAAGACGGTCTAACTCTTATTACACTACGCTAGTTAGACTTAGTCTGACTGAATACTGTGTGGTGTAATAGACGCTTCAGCCAGTAGCATGTCTGACTTGTCTGACATTTACTATGATACCTACCACAGAATATACAGGACAGGAGTAATATTTTTGCAAGGACGTTATAGTAGAAGGACTGAGCTCTCATAGTAATAATTGGAGCAGAAAGCGAAGACAAACTTCGGAATTCTATCTCGCTCTAAAGTAGGGTGACCAACTATAGAATAGATTTCTCGGACATGAAGTACTTAGGTAGGTACCACAGAAATATATCAGGATAAAACGGCTAAGTGGGTGGTATACGCGTTTCTCAATCTTGTACGATCGTACGAGATTTGTTAAACGTTCATTCAGTCAGCGCGCACGTCCCAACTTGAACATATGCTTTATTAAGCGGTATTTAATTAAATAATAATAAATAATAAGCCTGTTTATTCTGAGCTATTAAAGAATGTCTCGAAGCTCAGCGTGCCTCTCGGCATAGGCCTCCTCCAACATTTTCCACTGAGTCCTGTCACGAGCTACCCTCCTCCAAAGACGTCCAGCCGTAAGTATGAGGTCGTCCTCCCATCTTGTTGGTTGGCGTCCCCTGCTTCTCTTTCCGTCTCTAGGATACCATTCAGTGACAATTTTGCACCATTTCTCTTGGGTATCACGGATCATATGGCCTGTCCATCTCCACTTCTGTTGTTCTATTCGAGTAGTTATGTCAACTACTCGGGTCTTTTTCCTTATTGTACTGCTCCTAACTCTGTCCTGCCTTCTAATGCCCAGCATGCTTCTTTCCATGGCTCTTTGAGTGCGCTCCAGCTTTTCACTGTGCTGTTTGGTGAGTGCCCAGGTTTCACATCCGTAGGTGATGACTGGAAGTATACATGTGTTGAAGACTTTAGTTTTTCTTTGCATGCTTAACTCTTTTGATTTCATGACTTCTTTTAAGGACCAGTATGTCTTCCACCCGTTTGCTATTCTTCGTTCAACTTCCTTGGTGGTTTGATTTTTATGGGATAAGATCTGTCCTAAATAAATATAGTCTGACACATATTCCAGAGGATGATTGTTGATTTTTATAGTTACTGGATCAGAGTTAGTGAGTAATTTTGTTTTTTCTTTGTTCATGTATAGACCGACCTTCATGCTTTCGTTGTTTAAAGTTTCTAACATTCTAGATAGATGTGTCGGGTTTTCTTCAAACAAGACTATGTCGTCCGCGAATCTTAGGTGGTTCAGTTTTACACCACAAACATTTAGACCATACTCTTCCCAATCTAATTTGCGGAAGACACCTTCAAGAACAGCAGTGAAAAGTTTTGGTGAGAGCGGGTCTCCTTGTCTTACTCCCCTTTCGATCTTGAACTTTTTTCCCAGAGTTTCTAGTTGGATCCTCGCTTCACTGTCTGAGTAGATGTTCTTTATAGTGTTGATGTAGATTGAAGGTATCCCCTGTTGATCTAGGCATTTCCATATAGCTGTATGCTTAATGCTGTCAAAGGCCTTGGTGAAGTCGATGAATGCCATATAGAGTCTCTTGTTGTACTCTTTGTATTTTTCCATTATCTGTTTCACCGTATGTATGTGGTCCAAGGTAGAGTATTTTTGTCTGAAGCCAGCTTGCTCTCTAGGTTGGTTTTCATCTAGCTTTTTGCTTATTCTTTCCAAAATAACTTTGGCGAATACTTTGTAGATGTTTGACTTATAGGTCTGTAATTTCCTATATCTTCCTTTTGTCCCTTCTTAAATATGAGGATTATGTTTGCCGTTTTCCACTGTGTAGGGATTATGCCACTTTTAAGTATTTCGTTGAATAATGAAGTGATTATAGGAAGCAGTTCATCAAGGGTACCTTTAAGAAGTTCGTTAGTCACTCTGTCTGGACCTGGAGCTTTTTCCATTTTCTGACTGTAAATAGCTTTTCTAACTTCGTTGGGGAGTATAATAGGTTCAGCATTTGTTTCTAGTCGTTCCTTTCTGGTGTTTATTTTCATATCTTGGATTTGTGCGCAGTCTGGGTTTGCGTAAAGATCTTGGTAATATTTCGTGGCTATTTCGTTTATGTTTTTTCTTTTAAATGTAGTGTGCTCATTTTTGTTTAATTTTGGTATCCATTCTTTGTTTGATTCTCTCAATTCTTTTAGTGCTTTTTTCACACCTCCTGTTTTCGCGAAATGCTTTTCTAATGTTTGGAGTCTCATGGTCTGCCTGTCTTTTCTAATGTTTTTTCTTATTTCCTTGCTTAACTGTGACACAATTTTTAAGTTTTCTTTTTTAGTGTGTTTTGAAACTATTAGGTTTTTTCTTTTATCTATAAGTTGTAGCGTAGTATCTCTTAGTTTGTACTTGTTGCTTCTAGTGTTGTTATTTTTTGATTTAGTTAGTAGATTTTCTATCTTTCCATATTTCTTGAGAACATCCGTGCTACATGTGGTTAATTCTTTAGCTGATTCAGTTAGAGATTGTGTTATTTTCTTAAGAGCCTCTTCACTGTGGAGTACTGTGGTTTGTGGGGCAAAGTATTTTCTAAGTTTCTTTGGTTGTTCTAGTTTTAAGTTGCTTCGTACCATACGGTGATTTGTGTTAAAGTTAAATTTAGTTAGGACTGTTGTATCTGTGAAGGCTTTTGGGTAGTTTGTTGTTATATAGTCGATTTCGTTTCTTGTATGCCCATCAGACGATAGCCATGTCCACTTGTTCTTTCGTTTCTTTATAAACATACTATTTAATAGAGTTAGATTATGTTGTAGTAAGAATTCAACTAGCAGTTCATCATGTGCGCTTCTCTTTCCATAGCCAAAGTTTCCTAAGAGAAATTCTTCCTTATGTTTCTTTGCTCCAACTTGAGCATTAAAGTCGCCCATTAGAATAATATGGTTATTTAAATACCTTGTTAGCGTTTGTGTTACTTGGTTGTAGAAATTGGTGATTTCTGCTGTTGTTGCTTGCTCTGTTGGCGCGTAAATTTGTATAATAGACCAAACTTTTTTGTACCCTGGTATATTGATGTTAAGAATGGCTATGCGGTCAGAGATTCCTATTAGCTCTTGAATATATTGTTTCATTGACTGCTTTATTATAAATCCTACTCCATTTTCGCCGGCTTTTTCACCTTTGTGGAAAAGTATGTAGTCAGTGCGTTCCTCGATCTTTTCGCCTAATCTTCGCATTTCACTAATACCTAGTATGTCCCAATTGATGCTTTCGAGGGCTTTTTCTAGTTCGTGTAGACTTTCTTCTGTTCTGAGGGTTCTCGTGTTTAAAGTTGCGATATTGAGTATTTTGTTTCTTCTTGATGTTAGAGGGTGGTGGTCTATAACTCCCGCGGGGACCAACCGTTCTGGGAGCCTTTTTGTTTTGGGGTTTGTATTGTACATTGTAGTATGAGTTAGTTTTTCGTTTTCGGAGGCATTCATTAGTTTTTTGAGGCATTTTGTTGAGGATCCGAGCTTGCTCGATTGACAAAGTTCAATATGTTGGGTCTGATGATCTCTTATCTCTCGGTATTTAATTATAAAGTATGAAAGTAAATAGGTCGAAACAAGGTATTTTTTTCATGGATCAATACTTTTTTTAACTAAAATTGTGATTAACAACAAAAAAAGATAAAATAAAAGACCTATCACGATTTTCAATATAAAACGACAATACAACTAATTCACATTCAATACGCGTTCTAAAAACATTTTATAAAGCTAGTTCCAAGGAGAACGCGCAATGTAAATTCAATTGTGTGATAGCAACACGAAAGCTGCATTAGCATTGCGTTGTTGCACTCGAACTGATATTATCGATAATATTTAATAGTTAACATTATTATCTCAGATTTTTTAAGTTAGACTAACTCCGTGGCGCAGCGGTCAACACGCCTGCCTGCGACACGGAGTGACCGGGTTCGATCCCCGGCCAAGTCAAGATTGAAAATGATCTTTTTCAGATTGGCCTGGGTCTTGGATGTTCTATATATGTATTTGTTATAAAATATAGTATCGTTGAGTTAGTATTCCATAACACAAGTCTCGTACTTACTTTGGGGCTAGCTCAATAATAAATAAATAAATATATACGGACAGATCACAATCTGTGTGATTTGTCCGTATATATTTATTTAATAGTTAACATTATTATCTCAGATTTTTTAGGTTGCTCCCATGTGTTGATTAAAATATTTATCAGTAACTATTATGGAATGCATGTTACGAAAAGAATTCGAACTTTGGCATACAAAAAGTTAAAATACATCAAAAGTCGCGTTTTGATGTATTTTGTATGTGGATGTCACATTACTATTTCGCTCATCATCATCATAATTTCGAGTAGGTGTCACGGTCAATCGACCATGCCCACCCTGGTGTCAGAGTTCTTCGAAACCGCCTCTCAGCCTCTGACGTGGTTCCTTTAACGACTACCAGATGGCAGCCGGAACCAACGACTTAACGTGCCTTCCGAAGCACGGAATCATCTTTATTATCAGACAATCCGGTGATTCAAGCCTGCAATGTCCTACCCAAACTAGAAATAACTAAACAAAGTATGCTTCCCGTAGGAATCGAACCCATGACCTCCGGGTCTACAGGCAAACGCCTTAACCACTGGACCACGAAGGCAGTTACTACACACTTCGCTAGTAATGACGTAATGGTGGTGGCGTAGTTTATGCAAAAACTGACAAACGCGTTCCCTTTGCAAAGTCCACGCGTAGCCATTCTATCCTGATATATTTCTGTGGTAGGTTCCTATGTCGGTGTCATTGATAAGACCCTATGCTATGATCATTTATTGACAAATAGCAACTGTAGAAGGGAAAAGCAACAGTAGCGATGTTTGTAGTACGCCTTTGAAACTTTATTCTTTAACTAGCTGTTACCCGCGGCTCCACCAGCATTAATGTCGATCCCTCGGGAACAGACGAATTTCCCGGAATGAAAGGTAACCTGTGTTCTTCCTCGGGCCCCAAACTACTTCCATATCAAATTTCATCCAAATCGGTTCTATGGTTGAAGCGTGAAAATGCGAAAGACAGACAGACAGAGTTCACCTACACAGATCTTTTTTTAATGTAATCGTGAACTTATGTATATATTTTTATACTTCTAAGTCTAGAAATGAGAAAAATTCCATATAAACTTTACCCCCCTTATTTTACCCTTTCAAGGGGAGTTTAGTCACGATCCCTCGGGAACAGTAGAATTTCTTCCCCGGGCCTGCAACTACCTCCATACCAAAATTCTTCCAAATAGGTTTAATGGTTGAAGCGTGAAAAGGGGACAGACAGACAGACAGAGTTACTCTCGCATTTATAATATTAGTATGGAAATAAGGATTTTATGTACGAAGTACCTATAAGTACACATTACTGATAAATCACATCAGATTCAACAAACTCGGCAGATAAGATGGACACCCTAGCCAAGGCACAACATTTACTAACTGAAAAGGGTTATGTTATTTACCTGAGAAAGGATAATGCACAATGCACTGCACTGTCGCTTCGAGATCTCTTGAAACAACAAGTTATATTATTTTACTGTTTTAGTCTGCTTAAAAAATTCGAAGGCTGCGGGATTTTTTATTAATAATATGGCGGCAATGTTGAGATCGTCCTAGGGTTGCTAGAGTAAATTTAAATTTAATACTATATTAAGATAGCTCTTTTATTTTCGATAAGAAAAAATTCAAAATTAACTGTAAACACACAGTTTAGTTAATAAATTAATTATTCCATGTAAAATAAAACAGGAATTATTTCATTATTAATTAAATATTGCTGTTTTGCTTTACTACCATTTTCTTCCATTATTTACATTTTTATGCAATGGCAAGGGTGCGAGAGGGAAAAAATGCCGAGGTATTTCCGTCTCACTTTACCCTACATTTTTTTGCATAGTATTATGCTCTCTATTCTTGAAGCGTTAAGGGTTAATATCGTATATCAAAATCTGAAACAGTTCTATCAGGGTACTAAGGAACCGCTTACTAAATAGATGTATTTTTGAAAGTGTGACACTCGTCTTAAAGCGATTTTTGCATGGAAAATTCGCTCGTTTATGAACGGGGTCATTTCAAAAATAGCACTCCAGAAGGGTACTATTTTTGAACACGTGACTCGAGTCGAAACGTTCGCGTGAGTTACTCGTGACTATACGAGTATCGAGTATCTCACGCGAACGTTTCCAAAAAGCCGTGCCGTGTGGACTGTTCATACAACTACAACCATGCTTATGAGGTGCACATCCGTGTCCTGCGGACTCCGAGGGTACTATTTTTGAAAGTGTGACACTCATCTTCGAGCGATTTTTGTATTGAGAAATCGCTCGTTTACGATCAACATCATTTCAAAAATAGCGGGCCAGCGTCAACAGCACAGAGTCAACAGCATCTTTAGGTTGTTGACGACAGGCTTGATTTTCAGTTTTTATGTGAACCGTTGCTCGATGATTCATATACTGAGAAATATATTTATAAGTACATAAGATTTATAAAAAATAAAATATTATTTATTTAAAACTACTATAAGTAACATTAGAATTCTGAATTATTGTTACTCACGTGGCCTTTCGGTCTTATGACCTTAGGCTCTGTCTACCCCGTGAGGGATAAAGACGTGATAATATGACTGAATGTATGTTACTCCTGAGATGTTACTCACATACATGATCCAAAGTTGGTAGAAATAAAATTAATATAATTTTATTATTAAATAAATTCTGGTTTCGGATGCGATCAAAACCTGTGGCTGAAAGACGCGATTAGTCTCGACTCAACTGAAGGTTCGGTTTCGGCGGAATACCCTCTTTTGGTCTCTACCATCTATTTAGTAAGCGGTTCCTTAGTACCCTGATAGAACTGTTTCAGATTTTGATATACGATATTAACCCTTAACGCTTCAAGAATAGAGAGCATAATGCTGTGCAAAAAAATGTAGGGTAAAGTGAGACGGAAATACCTCGGCATTTTTTCCCTCTCGCACCCTTGCCATTGCATAAAAATGTAAATAATGGAAGAAAATGGTAGTAAAGCAAAACAGCAATATTTAATTAATAATGAAATAATCCTGTTTTATTTTACATGGAATAATTAATTTATTAACTAAACTGTATGTTTACAGTTAATTTTGATTTTTTTCTTATCGAAAATAAAAGAGCAATCTTAATATAGTATTAAATTTAAATTTAGTCTAGCAACCCTAGTACGATCTCAACATTGTCGCCATATTATTAATAAAAAATCCCGCAGCCATCGTATTTTTTAAGCAGACTGAAAGAGTAAAATAATATAACTTGTTGTTTCAAGAGATCTCGAAGCGACAGTGCAGTGCATTGTGCATTATCCTTTCTCAGGTAAATAACATAACCGTTTTCGGTTAGTAAATGTTGTGCCTTGGCTAGGGTGTCCATCTTATCTGCCGAGTTTGTTGAATCTGATTTATCAGTAATGTGTACTTATAGGTACTTCGTACATAAAATCCATATTTCCATACTAATATTATAAATACGAGAGTAACTCTGTCTGTCTGTCCCCTTTTCACGCTTCAACCATTAACCTATTTGGAAGAATTTTGGTATGGAGGTAGTTGCAGGCCCGGGGCAGAAATTCTACTGGTCCCGAGGGATCGTGACTAAACTCCCCTTGAAAGGGTAAAATAAGGGGGGTAAAGATTGTATGGAATTTTTCTCATTTCTAGACTTAGAAGTATAAAAATAGATACATAAGTTCACGATTACATTGAAAAAAGATCTGTGTAGGTGAACTCTGTCTGTCTGTCTTAAGCATTTTCACGCTTTAACCATAGAACCGATTTGGATGAAATTTGATATGGGAGTAGTTTGGGGCCCGAGGAAGAACACAGGTTACCTTTAATTCCAGGAAATTGGACTGTTCCCGAGGGATCGACATTAATGCTGGTAGAGCCGCGGGTAACAGCTAGTTATAGAATAACGTTTCAAAGGCGTACTACGAACATCTCTACTGTTGCTTTTCCCTTCTACAGTTGCTATTTGTCAATAAATGATCATAGCATAGAGGTCTTATCAATGACACCGACATAGGTACCTACCACAGAAATATATCAGGATAGAATGGCTACGCGTGGACTTTGCAAAGGGAACGCGTTTGTCAGTTTTTACATAAACTACGCCACCACCATTACGTCATTACTAGCGAAGTGTGTAGTAACTGCCTTCGTGGTCCAGGGGTTAAGGCGTTTGCCTGTAGAACCGGAGGTCATGGGTTCAATTCCTACGAGAAGCATACTTTGTTTACTTATGTTTAGTTTGGTTAGGACATTGCAGGCTTGAATCACCGGATTGTCTGATAATAAAGATGATTCCGTGCTTCGGAAGGCACGTTAAGTCGTTGGTTCCGGTTGCCATCTGTCGTTAAAGGAACCACGTCAGAAGCTGAGAGGCGGTTTCGAAGAACTCTGACACCAGGGTGGGCATGGTCGATTGACCGTGACACCTACTCGAAATTATGATGATGATGAGCGAAATAGTAATGTGACATCCACAGAAATAAATCGCGTCATTTCGATTAACAGTCATTTGTATTTGTCGATTGGCTTGCCTTTTATTCATGTACATCAAAACACGACTTTTGATGTATTTTAACTTTTTGTATGCCAAAGTTCGAATTCTTTTCGTAACATGCATTCCATAATAGTTACTGATAAATATTTTAATCAACACATGGGAGCAACCTAAAAAATCTGAGATAATAATGTTAACTACCTATTAAATATTATCGATAATATCAGTTCGAGTGCAACAACGCAATGCTAATGCAGCTTTCGTGTTGCTATCACACAATTGAATTTACATTGCGCGTTCTAATTTGAACGAGCTTTATAAAATGTTTTTAGAACGCGTATTGGATGTGAATTAGTTGTATTGTCGTTTTATATTGAAAATCGTGATAGATCTTTTATTTTTTATTTTTTTGTTGTTAATCACGATTTTAGTTTAAAAAAGTATTGATCCATGAAAAAAATACTTTGTTTCGACCTATTTACTTTCATACTTTTGTTTTCATAATTAAATACCGCTAAATAAAGCATATGTTCAAGTTGGGACGTGCGCGCTGACTGAATGAACGTTTAACGAATCTCGTACGATCGTACAAGATTGAGAATCGCGTATACCACCCACTTAGCCGTTCTATCCTGATATATATTTCTGTGGTACCTACCTAAGTACTTCATGTCCGAGAAATCTATTCTATAGTTGGTCACCCTAATTTAGAGCGAGATAGAATTCCGAAGTTTGTCTTCGCTTTCTGCTCCAATTATTACTATGAGAGCTCAGTCCTTCTACTATAACGTCCTTGGTCTCTACTTAGATGGCATCTTTTGATAATGGCAACATTGAAGGCTAGACAAAATCGATCGATTCATTTACGTAGTATCTCTAGTTTGTGGATTCATTAGGCGTGACGTGACAGCTGACAGGTTTGTAAACTACTTTTTTAGGGATCAATTTAATAATTGAGTACCTATGAAATGTAGAAACTAAATAATAATTGTACTATATAATAAGTACATATTTATCATTAATTTACCTGTTGCCTTATACTTGTTGGTTTTATAAGTATATGAATGAAATTTATACTTACGCTGTACTTTAAATTTCATTTTTATAATGGCAAAGAATTCAGCTAGGAATGATTTTTTGGGTAATTTTGATCCAGAAACATCAGTACGTGAAAGGCGAAAATTAAATCGTAAAAGTTATTTTATGAAGTAAGTTTTCTTTCATTGTTCTTTGGTTAAAATCATTATATGTTTAGTATATTTTGGAGCTTTATCGTTTGCTATACAGTATTTATTGTTGTGATATAAATATCTTATATTTCCCAGTGCAGTGTGCTCAAATGATAAATTATTACTAAGTTTTCAACTAAAGTTTAGTGTGGTATTACAGGTCTGTCCATTAATGGATCCATAACATCATATTTGTCTAAGATGTGTAAACCCTAAATCCCTCTCAGTACCTAGTATAATAGTATTCCATGTATAATAATGCTTATTAGTCTATGTTTCATACATTAAAGCTTCCTTAATTAGTGTTTATTATGTGCAATTGTTTATCTAATCATATGCAGTTTAATTTTGCGACATTTTATTTCAGTCGGAAAACTAAAAACATATACAATGAACGAGGACAGATAGCAGCTACAGGCAAAGATCTTTGTGATTGTCTAGATGAAACATGCCCAGGATGTCATTTTCCTTGTCCTAAATGCAGTTCTTCAAAATGTGGCCATGAGTGCAGGTATGACATTTTTAATCTGCTTTAGTGTCTGTCTAAAGAATCATAACAATAGGCGATGCGGCTAGCAGTGCTAGCCGCATGGGTTCATCACTATTTTGATTCCGTTTTCCACCTTTAGCCCACCAACACACTAAACATGCCCTTTTGGTCTTATGACCTTAGGTTCTGTCTACCCCATAAGGGATAAAGATGGGATAATATGTATTTATTCATTTAATCTATACTAATATTATAAAGCTGAAGAGTTTGTTTATTTGTTTGTTTGTTTGAACGCGCTAATCTCAGGAACTACTGGTTCTGTTAATATATTATATTAATTTTAATTATTCGACTTATTAGTCTTGTATTCAGTACCTCTAACATTCTCAATAAATTCTACTGAACGAGCTTTAATCATTTTGCTGCCATCAGCTGGATCACCAAGTCTATATCCTTTTGTATGATCACAATATCCTAACATAATGTAGGGTTTTGATTTAGGATCAAGTTTTGTACGTTGGCATTGTGGAGTGAGAGCATATGCTATACAACCAAAGACTTTAAGATGACTAAGGTTAACTTTAGAACCAGTCCACAGCTCTTCAGGAGTAGCCTTCTTTAGAGCAGCGGTTGGACTACGATTCTTTAAATAGCAAGCAGTATTGACTGCTTCAGCCCAATACTTTTTTCCTAAGCCAGCGTCTTGCAACATTGCTCTAGCTTTTTCCGTTAAAGTTCTATTAAGACGTTCAGCAACTCCATTTTGCTGAGGTGTGTAACAAACAGTAGTTTCGTGTATTATACCGCATTGCTTTAAATAACTCTCAAAACTTTTGTTGCAATATTCTGTGCCGTTATCACTTCTGACACGCTTAATCTTTAGATCGGTTTGGTTTTCAACAACATTTTTGAATTCAATAAACGTATTCAAAACAGTAGATTGATCTTTTCGATCCAAAAAATAAATAAAAGATTTTCGCGTAAAATCATCAGTAAAAGTAATAAAATAACGACTTCCACTCCAACTATTAATGGACATCGGTCCACAAATATCAGTATGGATTAAATCCAACTTCATCACGCTTCTATGTGCTTGACCACGGGGAAAAGATTTAATCTTTTGTTTACCTTCAATGCAAGGAGGACATGATTTCAGATTTCCATTTGGAAAAGTAATACCGCGTGCCAAAGAATCACGAAGGGTTAACATACCTTTAAAACTTAAGTGTCCTAAGCGACGATGCCATAGCTCCAACAAATCTGTACTGGATACAAAAGCTTTACCTTCGGTTGACATCTTAGGCTCTTGGTTATTTAATAAACATTCCTCTTTTTTATTTATTTTGTAAACACCGTGTATATTAATTGCTTCCAGATCACATGATCCAGTAATGGATACATTATCCTTCCTGTAAACATAACATTTATTAATATCAAATACTAAAACATAACCTTTTGCTGCTACTTTGCTAACCGACAAAAGATTTGCTGCTACCTTTGGTACATACAAAGCATCTTTAATAACTTTAATACTGTTATTATTTAATGTCACATTGACATTTCCTACGCCTTCACTATACATTGTATCGCTATTAGCTGTAGTAATTTGGGTTTTAACTTCAGAAGAATAATTAAGTAACCAATCCTTCCGATTAGTCATATGACTAGTGCAACCTGAATCTAAAATCCAGCTATCACGATCACAAACAGTACTAATTAAAGCAGTCTCAGTTGAAAATAAAGAAGTATTAATTCCCTTTTTCGATGATGATGATGAACCATCTTGAGATGAATTATTGTTTATTTTTTTCTTGAAATTTTTCAACTTTGGACATTTAGGCTTGATATGTCCTTTGACATGACAGTTGTGACAGATAGGAACAAATTTGTTCTTTGCTAGTAAAATCTTTTCGGATTGTTCTAAATTTGAATCTATTGACTTTTTCTTGAATTCACTCTGAATTAATTGACATTTAACAAAATCTGATGTTAGCTTTGTATTAGAAGCTTCCATTGCCATAATAAGTGGATCAAATTCAGTTGGCAAGCCAATTAACATGAGTTCTGCCAATTCTTCATCGTCAATATTGCAGCCAATATCTGCTAATTCTTGAATCACAGAAATTATATTTCCTATATAATGATCCATGCAGTTAAAGTCCGCATATTTAATTTGTGCTAATTTCCTTTTTAAAGAAAGCCTTCTGCTTATGCCACAGTTTTCATATGCTGATTTCAAACTCTTCCATGCTTGTGAAGCTGTTACAGTATTCTTTACGTGTGGATAACATATAGGTTGAATATTTAGACAAATCTTTGCATACGCCTTTTGATCTTTGGTGGGATTCTTTGAAGCATCACCAGATCCATCCACAAACTCCCATAAACCATGGTCAATCAACACCAATTTCATCTGAAATTTCCATGTTGCATAATTGTTGACACCTTCCAATTTACCGATGGACATATTAGAACCGGTACTCACGATTACATTATCGAACGAAATATCTCCATCCATGATGAAAAAATTATATTTCACTTACTATACTAATAAAAAAACGATTTAATCAAAATAACAGAAATTGCCGCGGACGAAGTTGCGGGCAACAGCTAGTATGATAATATATGTTTAGTGTTTGTGTGTAATCATATCTAGCAAGTATTTATTTTTATTAAATCACTATCTATGGTTAATATTGTATAAAATTCTAAATACATATCCTGTAATCATATTAATTATTATTTGTTCCAGGGTTAATAGAAAATGGATGTATGATAAAATTGAGATAGAGGGAAATGACTTAGTTATAAAAAATGAATACAAGCACAAGTGAATAGAAAACTCCAATTATTTAAGAAAATTATTTGCCTTTGTTTACATAAGGTTTTTTTTTTATATATTTTTATTTAATTAACGTCCACTGAAGACTATGACTTTGGATTTAACTTGTTGTTCTATAACCTGGTATAAATGAGGGTTTTCTGAAGTGCTTACCATTGAGGGGCTTGAACCAGTAACCTTAGGTTGCACATAGACCTACGGTCACTGGTTCAAGCCCTGCCTGCATGAAAATTTTTCACCATATTTTATTATATAAATTCTTATTAAATTAAGGTGATATACCTTAATTTAAAAAGCGTATACAAAATAGCGTTGTGAATGTAAAATAAAACATTTACAAAAATATTGCTTACCACCTGATTGCAGCACTGAATACTAGGGTCCGATAAGCTGCTGTTGTTTGATAATATTTGGCAAGCATCAACAACTTACACATTGTTGCCCATTAACAGCTTGCCAGACTGGACACCTCAGTGCTGCCCTCACTTATTTCAGAAAACCCTCATTAAGACCAAAGGCTCTTATTTTTAAAAGCATATAACATAATGACAAAGTTAATATGCTAGTATATTTTTTTTCAATAACATTTTTTTACTTAGACCACCCGGCCTTTGGTAACTTAGTGTACAACGTTTTGATAGTCACTTCAAAATACATTTTAAATATCTTAACCGCTCAACCACCAAGTGCTCCGATTGGGCAACATAACAATAGATAATCAATTGTGTCTAATGAGTTAAATAAAAATAGTTAATCATACGAAAGCTGCAATGTATTTTGAAGTCACCATCAAAATGTTGTACACTGAGTTAGCATATAGGTCGGCAGAGCCGATAATTTATGAAACCAAAAAATAAATAGTATGATGAAACACTTTTTTTCCACAGGACTTGTTGCTTTTCCGGAAATCTACATAAGTACAGTTTTATAGTATATTCTCTTCCTTTTGCAATGGGTTTCAGATTTCATTCTACTATTTATTTTTTTAACTTTTTTTATTTTTAAAGGCTGGTCTAATAATGCTGACCAGAGTTTCCTTCTGTTTATGATAAATAATATAAAATCTTTGGAATGATGGGTAGTAATTTTTCTTATAGAATTTATTCCTGAATGTGCATTTCCCCAGTGGAAAAGTGTCGTATAATAAATGTTGACTATACTAGATGACTATACTATGTTGACTATACTAGATATTTAGTTTAAAGCTGCCTTCAAATGTTTATTAATGAATTAAATTTGTGTATTCAGTATTTTTTGGAAAATTCGTCAGAAAGATATTCCGCCAGGGAAACGTTTCTCTGGCGGAATTTTGTCAGGGATCCCAAATTCAATTAGTCGAGCAATTAGTGTATCATCTATACTAATATTATAAAGCTGAAGAGTTTGTTTGTTTGAACGCGCTAATTTCAGGAACTACTGGTTCAAATTGGAAAATTCTTTTTGTGTTGGATAGATCATTTATTGAGGAGGGCTTTAAGCTATAAAACATCACGCTGCAACGAGTGCGTTACCCCAGCCGACTAACTGCTCCTTTTACGAATTGATAAATGCAAATAATTAGATCATTACTTCGTGTAAATGTCCCCGAAAGTAAATAATTTGACACCCCGCCGTTTCAGATATAATGAGGAAAATAAAATTCGGCTGGCGTAACGTTACCCCAGCCGACTTTTTTTGATCCCGTTGGTTTATCTGGATAAAAAGTATGCACAAAGATAGATTGAATTTGTTCTCAAATGTCCCCGATAAAATTAAATTTGACACCTTTATGGATTTCGAGATATTTCATTTTCTGCTGCGGTAACGTTTGGCCAATCTCTGTATCTCTGAAACCGTAAGTCGCAGAATCATGATTTTTTTTATACGTATAGAACGGAATTTGTCACCATTTGACACCTAGTTATCTTAAATATTAATAATATGGTTTGCGAGTAATAAATATTATTCTGAAAACCATATTTTCGGTTCTAGTTATTAAACGAGGGAACCCTGAAAATTCAAACTAGTCCTAATAGATGCCTCTTATAGAGACATACAAAACATCAAAACTTTCATCAGCCTAATCCAAAGCATTGGCAAGTTATAATGATATTACTGGTTCCAGAAAGCCAGATTCTGGGCTCTCGATTTAAACGAGGAAAATAATACTTTCCTTTTACCTGGCTGATTCCATATTTAAACAATAATTAGACACTTTATCGAAAAACATACATACCAATTTTTAGCTTGATATACTTTCGTATATAAGAAATAATAATTAAAAACTAAACCTAGATATTTTTTTCCGATTACCCGACCAAGTTCTGATGTGCATCTAAAAGCGGCCGTACGATACATAACGTATACCTTCTAAAATCTGCACAATAATAATAAGTGGTTGGGTATATTCAAGTAGAAAAATTGTTAGGATTAATTTTAATATTATAGACTCGTATTTAATAAATGAAACCTTAGGGTCAACAGCAGAAACAGCCTCCGTGGTCCAGTGTCGTGGGTTCGATTTCCACCGGAAGCATACTTTGTTTAGTTGTTTCCAGTTTGGTAGGACATTGCAGACGTGAATCACCTGATTGTCCGATAATAAAGATGATTCCGAACACGAAGTAATGATCTAATTATTTGCATTTATCAATTCTTAAAAGAAGCACTTAGTCGGCTGGGGTAACGCACTCCGCTGCAACCAATAGGAGCGAAGCAGCAATAAAAATGTTTTGAAATTGGGGAAAAATAATAACAAAAATGATTTAAAACATATTGCCTATTATTTAGATATGAATATTCGTTCAAAAACATAATTTAATAAACTATTAAGTAATACGTTTAAACTGAAAATATTTTTTATTTTATTTTCTTACATAGGTAGGTCATAACCGGCACACCTGACTGAACGTACATCTTGATTTACATCTTGACACTATTCCCGTTATGCCTCTCGTAGGGGAGAAAGGGGTAATGGGAGTCGCTTAAGCGAGCTATCAAATAAAAGCTTATTTAGAAATAATATCATTATTAAAATTGTTTAATACTAGACTTTACTTATTTATCTACTAGTTGATATCACTTTTCACCACTTTGGGAATCAACTTTAGATATATTTCCGCGTTTTAAAAAAAAACAAGTTTGACTCCCATTGCACTAACCTCAGTACAATGGGAATCAGACATGTGGGAAATCAGAGTCAAACAATCGCAGACATTACATTCGGCAGTATGCCATCCAGTGCAATCACCAGTTGATCAGCTAGCCTATTTGATTTTTTTGAATTGTAAAATCGGCATCTATAAGCGAAAAAAAAACAAGAATTTTTTTGCGGGTAATGGTAATCACTAGCGAGCTCTTTGGCTCCCATTACCCAAAATCTATACTGCATGTTAACTGTAAAATTTAAAAACACAAAATAAATTTAATCGCAATCTAATATGCTTATTTAATTTTTGAATATCAAGGATAAATTTATCCATAGTCATTAATTTGGTACAGCTACAACGTCTATACTCACCGTTAATGTTGTTTTGACAAAAATTTACACCGGCGAGGCGTGAAAACGAAACATAATTGTCACTCAAAAACGCGTGGTGCTACTAGCGCGAGTCATTCGTACAATGGGCATCGGGTACAGAGCAAGCTGAACATGTCATCTACCTAGGTATCGAACGTTTAGTTTTGCTTAGAGGCACCTGACCCTGATTGCCCGCTGACTCCCATTACCCCATTCTCCCCTATATCCTTTCAAACACTTGGAATATGGATAGTTGAATTAATACACAAAAGATTGAAAACAACTTGTCACATAATATAAAACTCGTCCAATAGACTGATTCAAAATCATGATGTCCGGGGGACATTATTTTCGTTTATCTTTTTTAATACTTTCTCAACTACAAACATACTTTCCCAGATGTTGGAGGCAGTTTTAATACATAAATTGACGTTTAAACCTTTTCTCTAGTTCTAAGGGAACTAGTTAAGCTACTAGAACAGAAATACCTACATTTATGTTTTTATTTATAGTAGTTGTGTTTTATTGGATTCTGTATTTAAAAACTTTATAAACAAAATAATAGCAATTTGTGTAAAACAAATCAAGACTATTCCAAACCGTTTATGAGATCCAGCAAAACGCCGAACATTTCCTCAGCGGAATTTTGAATAACTACGGCGGCATATGACATACAAAGTTCGTTTGTTCATAAACATTTATCTCTTATGATACACTAATTGCTCTACTAATTGGATTTGGAATCCCTGACAAAATTTCGCCAGGGAAACGTTTCCCTGTATCTTTTTGACGAATTTCACAAAAAATACACAAATTTAATCATCGATAAACATTTGAAGGCAGCATTAAACTAAATGTGTGATACTTCCTGGCCACGCCACCATATGTGATTTAAACCCGATATAGCAAAATAAAATGTATTTAATGGGTTCATAATTGTACATCATGTTAAAAGAAAAGTACTTCATAGGTTCGCGAGAAATTTGATATAATCAGTGGCGCGGCCAGGGAGAGTGCTTTCTAGCAACGCCACCACGTACACTGCTGAGGGTAGTGTAATATTTTCAAATTAAGTTTTAAAAATATGTACCTGTATAGTACGTCGTATTAAAAAAGAAATAAATGGCAAAAACGCAAAACCTACTTGATTATTTCACTAAATTGTGCTCAAACCGCAGAGTACTTCCTAGCCGCGCCACCGCGTACAATGCATTGTGTTGGAAAATATAGTGCAAAGTGATTTAATTACAAATGTACATCTATTGTTTATCCTGTCAAACTGTACAAACAGGCAAAACTGATATTTTATTAGGTATTAGTTTAATTGGCACACCAGACGCGCCGCACATCTATGCTGCAGCAGGTGCTCTATTTTCACGCATTTTTTTTTTCAATATAATGTTACGTTACTTATACAAATATGTATGTTTCACAAGAGGGTCGAATAGACTTCATCATTCTAATTTAGGCGTATGATATACTTTAAAATTTGTTAGATGATGAAAGATTCTTGTCATCAGCTTGGCAAAAAAAATATAGATATCACTAAGTCTACTACGTAAGGGAGGGAGTCAGAATTCTATATAACGTCCAAATCCGCTGAGGCATTTAGGTGTTATGAGGAAATTAAGCAAGCGTACTTACATACATACATGAACTTGAAAAATAATACACATATTTTTTGGCAGTCGTGTAAAGGTAGGCTTGACATGTTTGTAGCAATGCAACATATTTTTGTTCTATATATTTTAGATTTACTTGAAAATATTAATTTCTTGCAATCTATATCCAACTATCCATAATGGTAATAGAATAGATATGTAGGTATATTTTAGGTAGTAGGTATATACCCTCTGATATATTTTTTTTCACTACTGACATGTTTCGATTTCAGGTAAGGCTATAACTAAGCGTAATATTTATAATTATAACAACTGTTATAAATCAATAGTAATAATAAATCTGTAAGGGTTCGTCGTGGAGTAAGTTTCTTTATTTTCAGAGATATCGTGTTTATAAGCTCTATACATGATACTGAAACTAAATTGAGGATCCTTCAACTTTTTCTGTATGTATGTATATTATTCCATAACTCTTAAAATAATTAACTGAATTTTATATTTGGTAGATAAACACAGCCTACCTATACTTTCAAATCCGTTAAGGCATTTAGAAGTTATAATACCTTTTTTATGGCAGTCGACTGTAAAAAAAAAGAAGTGAGGAGAAAAATACATAATAAGAAGAAAACTGTACTTATGTATTACAATTGTAAATTAAATATTATTAAAAAGATCATGGTCAGGTGTGTCATCGTCAACTGCCGGTCCGGTGGTTGCAGTTATAGCATCAGGTACGCGCACCCGGCCTCCGAGTGAGCAGTATCCCAACATTCCCTTCCCAAATTCAACTAATTCTTATCCTTCCCTAGCTTAAAAATGCTTCCGATGGGCAGCAGCGTCGGAAACACAAGAAGCCAAAGAAATTGCGCTCGCCAACCCGCCTGCCAATCAAGGTTACCTCCCATAGAACAAAGAATCCTTGGAAGAGGCCTTTATACAGTCGAGGATTTCTTACGGCTGGAATGATGATTATTATTAAAAAACCGGCCAAGGGAGAGTCGGACTAGCGCACGTACTTGGTTCTTTTTACTTTTTAAACGTGGTACATTTTATATTTGTTTTTTTTTTTATATGATTTGTTTTTTTTTTCTTTTGTTTTTTATATATTTGACGAAACTAAGGTGGATTTATATATTCATAAGTATTTTTACAAAAATAATGACATATGTGTATAAATTTTATTTCTTTATATTTTTAATTTATATTGGTCATTTATTATTATTAATTTAAAATATTTAATTGTTTTAGTACTGAATTTATTTGTATTATATTTTTATAATAAATGGGCCTCAAAGATGTACATGTCCTCACTGCCCTGATTCTTCGCGACTTTTTGTGGCTCCCCGTGGTCTCAACGTTCATATAGGTCGCATGCACAGAACACAGTCTCAGCGAACATCACCTATCGATGAGCCATCCAATCAGCTACAGCCGCCAACAGCTGCTCCTAATTATGAGGACCTTTCAAGTCTGAAGAAAAGTGTGAGAGTCCTCAAACGCATACCTAAGGGGGCTAGATGTTTGGCGGCTGAGAAATTCCGAGACATTGTAGAACGGTGCCTAGAATCCAACGGTAACGACGACTGGTACTTATTATTAACATTTGCGTATTCAGCGTTGAAGGTACCAAATGGTGAAGATCAAAGATCTCTCACCACTAAGGTTAAAGAAAATATTAGTCAGCCTATTAATGTTTCTGACAATACTTCAAGTGATGGACAAAGTAAAAGTAGTTCTCGTCGCAGGTCTATAGAACTTAAGGTGTACGATGGTGATCTGAAAGGCGCTGTTAGAATACTCACTTCAGACTCTGGTTTGGCCCCTTGCAACGCAGATACGTTGAACGCTCTAAATAATATGCATCCAGCTCCGTCCCGTCCATTATCATTTCCACCAGAGCCTAATAATTCGTGCCCTGTACTACAAGTCTCCAGTAATGACGTGTTGGAGGCTATAGGTTCCTTCCATAGTGGCTCAGCGGCTGGTTTAGACGGACTACGACCAGCACATTTAAAAGATCTTATATCTCCATCGGCAGGCGACAATGGTACTCGACTATTGGAGACCCTTGCAAAGCTGTGTAATTTCTTACTGAAGGGACTGCTTAATCCAGAAGTCTGTCCTTTTTTCTATGGCGCATCTTTATGTGCACTGACAAAAAAGGATGGAGGGATAAGGCCCATCGCAGTGGGAAATACTTTGCGCCGTTTGGTAGCCAAGCTTGGTTGTCGAGCTGTGAAAATGGCGGCTGCTACCTTACTACAACCGCACCAACTTGGATTCGCGACTCCGTTAGGTTGCGAGGCTGCTATTCACGCAACGAGAGCATTTTCAATGTCCATCATGGGTTCTAACGACGTCATCGTTAAGCTTGACATCAAAAATGCCTTTAATAGCATTGAAAGAGACTCCCTGTTAACTGAAATACGAGAGAATTTTCCAGGGTTGTATCCGTTTTTACACCAATGCTATTTTGCACCTAGTCGATTATTCTTTGGTACGTCTAGCTTATTTTCGCAGGTGGGAGTGCAACAGGGCGACCCCTTGGGCCTTTGATCTTTAGTGTGGCTTTACAGAAAATTATATCTTCCCTGAAATCACCATTGAACATCTGGTACCTTGATGATGGTATAATTGGGGGATGTCCTAGTGTTGTGGAAAATGATCTTCGGTTGGTTATAGCCAAGTTTGGGGAACTAGGTCTCGAGCTAAGCACTAATAAATGTGAGCTTTTCACTGGTGGCTCTGATCCTTCATACATTCGTAGCATACTATCATTTTTGCCAGGTATGAAGGTATTATCTAAGGCAGAATTTACTTTGCTGGGAGCTCCCATTTTCCCAGAGGCCGTCCCTGCCGTGATCCTTCAGAAAAATGGAATGTTGTTGAGATCAGAGTCTAAAATCAGAGAACTTCCCGCACATGTTGCTCTAACGCTTTTTAGTAACTGTTTATCGATGCCAAAATTGACCTATACACTTAGAACGTCTCCGGTGTGGTTGTTTCCAAATGAAGTATCGACGATAGACTTCACACTTAAGAATATTTTAGAGGGGATTTTAAATGTAAGCCTGAATGATGATCAGTGGCGACAGGCATCGCTCCCAGTACGGCACGGGGGTTTGGGTATTCGTCGAGTAAAAGACACTGGACTGCCTGCTTTCTTAGCTTCATCTCACGGGGTGGTTGGGCTCGTCACTCGTATTCTTTCTTTAAATGGTGACGGATTCTCCTTACCCTATGTGAATGAGGCTCTAACTGAATGGCGGGCACAATATCCAAATCAGAATTTACCCGAACAGCCGTAAATTCAGAGGAAATGGGACGATGTCATAGCAAAGACCGCCATTGATTATTTTTTAAACAAAAGTTCAGGAGTGGAGTTGGTTAGAGTGAAATCTTCTTTGTCTCCAGAATCCGGTGCTTGGCTGCATGCTTTGCCTTCGCCTCATCTTGGAACACTCATGGACAACAACTGTGTTCGAATTGCTGCAGCACTTAGACTTGGTAGCAATATTTGTGAGCAGCATCGATGTATTTGCGGAGCTCTCGCTGATATCAGGGGCCATCATGGTTTGAGCTGCGTGAGGTCTGCTGGGAGGTTTCCAAGACATCATGCACTAAACGATATTTTGAGACGAGCTATGGTCAGTGCCAATATCCCTTGTGTTTTGGAGCCTCCCGGATTAAGTCGCACTGATGGCAAAAGACCTGATGGCTTGACATTGATACCTTGGTCGAATGGTCGATGTTTATTGTGGGATGCAACTTGTGTGAGTACATTCGCCACTTCACACCTTAAAGACACAATGACTACTTCAGGATTAGCTGCCGAGAATGCTGCGAAACAAAAACATGCTAAGTACGCCTGTTTAAAACCTGCCTATATTTTTGTGCCGGTAGCTTTTGAGACCACGGGTGCTTGGGGTTCTGAAGCAATAGCCTTTGTCAAAGAGTTGGGGCGTCGTGTTGCTGAACGAACCAACGACAGTCGCTCCGTATCGTATTTGGTTCAGAGGCTTTCCATAGCGATTGAAAGAGGAAATACTGCCAGTATAATGGGTACCTTTGGTCCAGGGACGATGCGGGGGGTCTTTTAGATTGAGTATTTCTGACGAAGCATGTTGCGGATGAATTTTGTACATTTTTTGACGAAGCTTGTTGCCGATGAATTTTTGTATGTTTCATACTAAGTTGAACATTAAATTAACTTATTCAATAATTATAACATAGAACAGCAAGTTTTTTACACATACTTATCAATATCTAAACTGATTTACTAAATAGTGGTAATAATTATACATCTTTTTTATACTTTACATGTACCTAGATATTTTTAACTGTTTCAATAATTATCATATAGAACACGTTATTTCTACAGATGTATCAATTGATTATAGATAAGTGATGTACATAAGCATATAAGAGCGTACGATTGAATCGCTTTTGAATTTTATTACCTTATCTGCCAAATCATCAAAACACTCCCAAGTATTATTAGTACGTCCTCTTCTGCAAAGTACCCTGTAATGACCGATTTGTCCATCACTACTACTTGATAAAGGCGGTAAAAATTCTATTATGGCACTAAGTTGAAAAATTTTTCCTTGAAGAAGGATTTCTATAGGAACATCGTCTATAATAAGGTCCATATCTAATTCAAAAAAGATGAAATAGTCCGATATATCATATTTTATTATTTGTTTGCCCATACAAACACCGCACTTCCGTTCCGAATCCTCAATCATACATGCAGCTGCATCACCTAGCGCACTTAATCCGCGGTCAGCCAATATCAGTAAATTTAGCGATACTAGTGGACAGTTTCTTTTTACTGTATTATTGCAATTAGAACAGGATTGTGTTTGTGTACCGCTAAATATAATATTATTTAAAACTTTCTCTAAAACATACGTTACATTGCAGTTGCAGTCTATTGTTTTATAACTGTTATATTGCTTTGTTTTAAAAAATGGCATTAGCAATTCCGCTCTTTCTTTATTAATATTGACGGAATAATCTTTATTTTTTAAGGCACCTACTATTAGTGAAAATTTTGTTCGATGGGAGTTAATGAAAGTTGATATATTTGATTTTTCGCTACAAGCAACTACCAATGCTTGGGTAAATGCATCAAAGGCACATGTGTTTGTAATGATGATGCCTTTGATGCCCGAACTACTAATATTACCATTTCTTATTAAATCTACTTGTTTGTAGCATTTCACTGGTTCTATTGCATCTCGGAGTGGTATAATCTTTTTATTTTCATTTTTGTTGCGCCAATTTTCTTGTAGTAATGGTTTTTCTTTAAAAACAGATTCCATGTAAAAGTTCTCCTCATCCAATGATTCAAATATATTTTCATATTGATCTTTGTCGTCGTAATTATCATTATTTTCAAAAACGTCCCTATATTTACATCGTGCAGAATTTAATTCGCCAGTTAAAAATTCGGTATGCTGTATAATAAAATCGTCTACACGGATAAGTCCATTTCTATTATGCAATAATAATGTTTTTAAAGTCTTAAAATAACTCTCGACATTACTACTACTAGCATTATTAACAGGTGTTTTAATAAATGGCAGCATTAAATTTGACCAAAGTGGAAGTTTCGGTAATATTTTTTTAAAACTATTTACAAAAGGGGGTAAATAATACATATTTTCGTAGCCTGTTTCTTCACTAAGATCATTATAAATTTTTTCGGTTGAAACTAATTTGTTATACCAAGCTAATAATGATAAATGATTAGGCTCTGGATCTTCCTCAATCATCAAGAAGCTTGTATTATCTGGTTTGTAATCACTATATTTTTTTTCAAAATAATCTATTTCCGTAAAATCATTACTATAGTTCCTCATGTCTTCTTTTAGTTTCTCCTTTATGTTTTCACACCTTGTAACGGTCCCATCCTCTAAATTACGGTCATATCTGTGTAGCGCGACGATTACTAATTGATGAATAATTTCATTGGCTTTTTTTAAATCTGTGCATGATTTTAAACGTAGAAGGTGTGTAACATAAAATTTCTTTATGCGCTTATCAACAAATTTGAAGCAATTAAGTGCGTACAAAATTTTTATAAAATGTGAAGTGTCCAATCGTATAATGCAATCAGGCGGATTTTTTTCAGTTAAATTCAGAATAAGCATGCAATTATCAATGTACTCTCTTGTAGTGTTAAACTTAGTAAAAGTTTTTACAATAGCTCCAATAAGAGCAGAAGAGTCATCGCAAATGATCTCTTTTGGTTTTTGCATGGTGCCTAACCAACTCTGCAACCATTGGTGTATAGTATCAAGTTTTTGACTCCCAGAGATCATTTGCGAGACGGGAACTGAAGAACAATCATATCTATCAAGTTTTAATATTACGACGTACAAAAATAAATGCTTAGAATCATATAAATTACAAGGATCATAGGGTGGAACTATTTTTTAAAAAATTGACCCCGTAGCGTCGATACTTAATACTGCGTGAGACGATATCGCTATTTTTTTATAAAATAAATTTTGCATGTCTGTCCAATACTGAACAAAAAATGGTACGGCTGACACAGATCTCACTACGTTATTATAAGGTTTGGTGAATGACATTGTCCATAGTGACACTATAACAATCTTGTGATGATACTGAGTTTTGTTTCTAATATTGTGCAACACAAAAGGTGGTTCTCGTACATCATCTTCTTTCATCGCATCAGTAAGCATTTTATTTCTCAGAACAATTGGGTACTGATTTTCTAATTTTTGGGCTATGGATTTCTTCTTATATGAAGTTAATTTTTTTTTTTCGTGTGTATCTGCTTTATTTTTAAATTTTTGAAAGTACAATCTATTTTTACTGATTCGTCCATTCTTCTTGACACAACTGTAACCTAAAATAATACATAAAAATATAGGTATATAACGGCAGTACCTTTTGCCCGCTGCTCCGCCCGCGTTTGTGTCGATCCCTCGGGAAGAGTAGATAAAATGTACCAAGACATACTTTTGAATCATATCTCGTTTTTTAGAGGTTATTGTCGCCACTGGGAATTATAATAAATAATAATAATAAATAAATATATACGGACAAATCAGACAGATTGAGCTAGCCCCAAAGTAAGTTCGAGACTCGTGTTATGGGATACTAACTCAACGATACTATATTATATAACAAATACATATATAGATAAACATCCAAGACCCAGGCCAATCTGAAAAAGATTATTTTCCATCTTGTCCTGGCCGGGGATCGAACCCGGGCACCCTTGTGTCGCTGACTGGCGTGTTAACCACTGCGCCACGGAGCTGTATATGTATATGAATACATAATTCCCAGTGGCGACAATAACCTCGAGAAATTAGGTATTCGGATAATATATTTTCGTGTGCTCTATAACATAATTTACATATAAAGATCAAAAATATCTGGAATATACCATCTGCTGCTTCTCTTATCACATACACCTATCGTAAAAGCCAATCGAGGGTACAGCTTAAAATCTTCGGAATAATAGGCGAAATGGCTAACATCAGCAACCAAGGCTTTACACCGTACCATAACTATCTGTAGACGAGATAATTAACTCAAACAAGTCTAAACTGTGTATCACTCGATAAAAATACTATAGCGAAAAAGATGGCGGCCATGGGACAAGGGTTGCAACCCCAGAAACTCAGAATAAAATTACGTCCTCAACATTTCAATGGACTAGTAGCCCGATGCCGTCGCTGCTGTATGCTATACATAGTAAAATAATTAAAAAAAATACCTCTCCATGGCAATCTTGACATTTTTCCGTACATTTAACGTTGTAATCATCGTAGACGCAATTGTTTTTGAAACTCCACACGCATCGATTATTTGTGAATTTCCAGATCCATTCGCAAAAAATATTTGTCCATTTTGATTTTGGCAGTACTTTTCTGGAATGTCTCTGTATGCCTGGTTTAGATGGGTCGTTACGTTTGTATATCATCAATTTTGGTCGAACCTCTTGCCAACATTCTTTAGTAATAACAAAAGATTCTTTATTTTCCTCCTCTAATTCTGAAACAGAAGTAGGTGTGGTATCATGGCCACTATAGCTACTATTTTTATCTGGCGCGCAATGATGCGCCATTTGTGTGCGCAATGGTAAGCAAAACGGTGGTGGTTTTTCACCAAAAAAAATAAGAAAATTTCTTTTTGCTGATAAGTATAACGCCTTGGGCGTCATACGCATCGACAATTTTCTAGAAATATCTTTGAATACCACACTTTCACTATTCGGCATAGTATCAATATTCAAAAACTGTTCTTTATATTCTTGAAACGCGTTTTTTTGCTCTTCCCAACTTACGTTCAGACGTTTTCCTCGTTTCATATTTTTAATTCCACAGAAATACTGCCTTAGATATATTATGAAACTTGTTTACCATGAATTTTACTTATGGCAAAATAAAAATATAAAACAATATTTATTAAGTAAAATTGTATTGAATGTGCTACAAATGAACCGGTTTATTTTTAATTCTTAAAAAGCGCGCCAAATGTTGACTTTTCATTCGACTGCCAGTATCATTTAATCTATGTGCTAGGTAGAATAGAACAGACAATTTCTCTAAAGAAGTATTAAAAAAAAATAGTAATCCGTATTCTTTTTAAAAAAGGAACAAGAGTTGATATCATATCACCCACCAGGTATATGTGGTACCTAAAATACGGCAGTAATTTACTCTGCCTACTTACTCTTTTCCGATGTTTAGAGATTAGGGTCGTCTATTTTTTAATCTCAAACAAAATTTGAAGTGGTGATACCTAGTTAATTATTAGAAAAAATCGGCCAGCTGTGAGTCGGACGGTGAACTGCAGCTTATTTTTAGGGTTCCGTACCCGATGAGTAAAAACATGACCCTAGTAATATCGCTCCGCTGTCCGTCTGTCTGTCTGTCTGTCTATCCGTCCGTCCGTCCGTCCGTCTGTCCGTCCGACCATCCATCCGTCTGCTTGTCTGTCTGTCCACCTGTCACTAGGCTGTATCTCATGAACCGTGATAGCCAGACAGATAAAATTTTAACAGATGATGTACTAAAAAATAGAATAAAATAAATATTTAAGGGGGCTCCCATACAACAAACGCAATTTTTTTGCTTGTTTTTGCTCGATATTGAGAACGGCAACTGGTAGACGCTTGAAATATTTACAGAATATTTAGTTATATATTCACTTTAAAAATAAATAATGAAATAAAAATAAAATTAATATTAAAAGGGGGCTCTTAGCTGCTCCCATACAACAGACATGATTTTTTGCCGTTTTTATAGTTATCGGTACGGAACCCTTAGTGCGCGAGTCCGACTCGCACTTGGCCGGTTTTTTACAAATAAAGTATACGATTTTTAGAGATTTTCTTTACTTGTACTTGCTTATTGCCAAATATGATTCTTGGGAAGTACGTACTCGTAGGTTTTGATTCCCTCACAACTCGTAAGGGAATCGAGCAAATAAGAAGAGGAAATTAAAGCTGCACTTTAATTTCCTCTTCTTATCTGTTGATATCCTAGACTATACAGCGTGATTTTGAACCCCCTAGCTATATTGAAATCTGGGAATCAGAATCCCTAATGGATTACAAAATTGTAAGAAAAAAAGGTCGTTTGTCCAGCTGATTGGCGACTTTGTATGGGAAATCTAAATTTCTTTTTCGTTTTTTCCCTTTTTTTTCTTGCAATTCTGTGTTCTATTATGGATTCTGATTCCCAGATTTCAATATAGCTAGGGGGTTCAAAATCACGTTGTATAAAGCTTAGAGATTTTGTATAGCTTAGAGATTTTGTAAAACTCGGATCCGAATATCTAAGCCCATTATAAAATCAGGAATCGTACCCGGGTTCTCGGGTGGCAGAAAATTATGTACCTATTCAATGTCAATCTTATAATAAGTTTCGATTTAGCCCAAAAGTTATATTGTTATCTATAGATAACTACTTATACTGACCACATTAGTTAATGGGTCAGTCGAGTTAACATTTCTTGCTATTTATTAATAAAATACTGAATGGATTTGATTGCAGTTTATATGCCTAACTACTAAATGCACTAGGACTTCTTTTTTTTTAAACTTATAATTTCAGTTTTTTTTAAGCTAAATTCACTGGGTTTCACAGAGTATGAAAGACTGCGTGATAAAACCAAAACTTACAATGACGAAGTGCAACGGCAAGTTCCTAAAGAAAAGAGGTAGTAAAAATAATTGATAAAAGTTATATGTAACTTTGGAAAGATCTTTGAATAAACTCATGGCGGGACCATTTCGCCGTGTTGTCATGGCACCCGTCCGTCATCGTGGTGCAATACATAAAGTTTTTTAATGCATAAGAGAGGTTTTGATTTAGCGCAAAGCATCATTACATTGAAAAAAAAATGCGTGATATAGACCACCTGCTGCAGCATACGTGCTTAGCGTACTTGAAGGCGCGGCTGGAGTGGCTAATTAACTACCTCTAATAAAATATCAGTTTTGTGGTTTTGCCTATGTTTGTACAGTTTGATAGGATAAACAATAGACGTACATTTGTAATTAAATCACTTTGCACTATATTTTCCAACACAATGCATTGTACGCGGTGGCGCGGCTAGGAAGTACTCTGCGGTTTGAACACAATTTCTATAGTGAAATAATCAAGTAGGTTTTGCGTTTTTGCCATTTATTTCTTTTTTAATACGACGTACTATACAGGTACATATTTTTAAAACTTAATTTGAAAATATTACACTACCCTCAGCAGTGTACGTGGTGGCGTTGCTAGAAAGCACTCTCCCTGGCCGCGCCACTGATTATATCAAATTTCTCGCGAACCTATGAAGTACTTTTCTTTTAACATGATGTACTATTATGAACCCATTAAATACATTTTATTTTGCTATATCGGGTTTAAATCACATATGGTGGCGTGGCCAGGAAGTATCACACAACTAAATATCTAGTCTAGTCAACATTTATTATTCGACACTTTCGCTGGGGAAATGCACACTATTCCTGATATTAAAATATACCTATAACCTCAGCTCAACTTACCTATAATGAGGATCATTGAAGTTTTTAGTTATAAATGTAGAATTAAGGTCTCCACAATGGAATATTATTTTTGTTAGCAAGAAAGTAAAGATGATTCCATGGTTTGGAAGGCACGTTAAGCCATTGGTCTCGGCTGCCATCTGGTAGACTTTAAAGAAACCACGTCAGAGGCCGAGAGGCGGTTTCCAAGATCTCTGACACCATGGCACACCATGGTCGATTGACCGTGTCATCTAGACGAAATGATAGTGATGAGCAAGAAAGTAGCTCAAAGAGAAATATAAGTGAAACGAATTATAGATTTATTTGCTGTTGATGCACCCGGAAGTGTATGTAGAAAAGCTCATTCAGTACGTCCCCACCGGCTAAGATGGACTGAATTAGCATTTCCTGACTCTTCTACGACTCTCTGATAAACACGCGTAAATGCTGCTCCAAAACCTCCCAAAAGGTGACGTACTGCAGTAGGATTTCAAGTGTTATAACCACGGAGGTTATAACGCGTCTCAACGTTGGGATTATCTTATTTCGGTTCGTCAACGTGAAACTGATACTAAAAGAAGGTTATGAATTACTTTATAGGTGGGTAGCTGGTTAAAAGATAGAGTAGGTACGAATATGATACATGATAAATCAAGCAAAACCTGTACGAAGAAGTATTCAAGTATTTATTTTAGTTATTATTTTATTAAGAAATATTGAATGTTTCTTTGCACACGGTTTGCTATTTATCTTATACCTTTAAACGCGCAATTCTTGTTTATTTATTTATTTATATGTATGTATATAAATTTATTTCTATGATCTCCGAAACGGCTCTAACGGTTTCGCTGAAATTTGGTATATGGGGGTTTTCGGGGGTAAAAAATCGATCTACTTGTAGTCTTCTGTTTGGTAAAACGCGTGTTTTCGAGTTTTCATGCATTATTCTTCCACGCAGAATATGGTCGCTAATTTCAAAATTGCTAAACGAGTGTAGGGTGGAATCCCGCTCGGTGACTTACTTTTGTTTTTTTTTATATGTTCAAGTTCATATTTTATTTTAATTTTTTATTGTTTTTGACGAGTTTAAAAAAATGTAGTTAATGTTTGAGATCACAATATGTATTTCTCATAAATATAGATTATCACGTAAACACCTCCATATTACAATAAATACCTAGTAATAACCGAGCAAAGCTCGGTCGCTCAGGTACTATTATGGAATCGCTTTATGGCAGTTCGATCTTGTAATGCGGCAGGTCACCCTGCCTAAATCCGCCCTCCTGAGCAGGGCTTGTTACGGTACCAAATTCACATTACAAGTCCCGGTATTTCCGTTACGTTATAATGTTGACGGTAATTATGGGTATAGGCACAGAATAAGTAATAGTACTAACGTATAGTATCGGTAATCTGGTAACATCATCAATCATCAATATATAAGGTCCATTTAAATTAAGCGCAAATATTTTAAGGGCTGATCAACAAAAAATAACTATCTAGGATTTTTAAGTTTTTTCAAAAATTCACAGGCTAGTTTTCGAGATATTATCATTTTTTCAATTTAGGAAAGTGATATAAAAGGACACCCTGTTAACAAAAATAAGAGTACTTTTTTTACTACGACCAATTCATTGACTCGCCGACTTTCAGACAGCTGATACACCGTGAGTACCCTGACCCCTCTTATGATATTCGAGATTAATAAAATACAGAAGGTCCATTTACTTTTAAGCGCTGTAGGTTAAGTAATACAAAGACTATTACTCGTAAATGCCCGACAAAGTGCTTATGACATTGTCATCGTCAGAAATAAAAGCAAAGCGGAGTAGGTATGCTAGCAGACAACGGCCGGCAACGCTCTTGTCACACACCAGGTGTTGCAGTTGTCTATGGGCAGCGGTGATCATTTACTTTAGGCTTGCTCGTTTGCCGTGCTATGTCATAAAAAAGACAGTTTTATATCGAATCTACTACAGAAAAAGCACATTAATCTCAGTAACAGTAGGTACTCGAACGTGTTCCATACTTGTGTTGTAAATTATGAGTACCTAACTATGTCGCCCATTTGAGCCTGTTCCCGCGTGCATCCTCAGCTACTATTTTGACAATTTATTATCTAAGCTCTGAGCTACTAATCTAAATAAAAAAATACGTTAGCTGTTTAAATAATTAAAATAATGCGGCCGCTCTGTTATGTAATAATTAACTAGTCTTTGCCTTGCCTACTATTATTTTACTACGTAAACTTAAATTACAACTCTTTTCATTCATATGGCGCCGAGCGACAAAGATAGGTGCCGAAATCACCAACGAACTAGCCGTCGCCCGTCCGTCACAGGACGCCGCCTTTGGCTACAAAATAAATAATGTACAGAAAAGGAGCTTCATGTCGTGCGCGGTGCGCGTGATTGGTAGTTTGCTCAAGAATATTTTCATTATTGGAAATTCTAAGTGAATTAAGACCACGGAGCAGATATAGAGTGGAGACGGCGTAAGCTACTGTGCACTGTGATTCCAACTAGGTCCTGACGTCATCACGTTAACATCGAGAGTAGGCGTGGCCTATTAGTCTGCTGTTGTAGCTGTCAATGTTCGTACGTGGTTCGTTCTGTGCACACAGTGAGATTTTCGGACTTTTCTTGTTTTTTACGAAGAAAATCATGAAGTGTTGTATTATATCATGTAAAAACTACTCCGATAAACGTTCAGATGCTATGGAAGGAATCACATTTCATTTGTAAGTATTTTAATTCGTAATTTACTTAAATTATTCTAGAAGAATCTTTTGGCGACGTTCCGTGCTACTCATCGTTAGATGGCACCACTTTGCGTAATGAGACGTAAGAACTATAAAAATATATTAAAGCTAATTATCGTAATAACTAATAACCATAAGTACTGAAATTTGTTCTAAATTTATACCTAAAGACTTTTACCTTGACAAAAGATTTTGTTTATGTAGTTTCATAATTCTCTTTTAGTAGCAGTAGGTGTTAGGGACATCTAGTGACGGATAGATAAACTAAAAAGAAAGATCAACATCGAACTTATTAAGTAGTTGGGCTATTCGCCGCTAGATGGATATAAAGGAGGGAGTGAGACACAGAGCAAGTAGAGTGAGACAGATAATACTCCCCTCACCCCCTGTAAGTGCCACGCATTGTTTCATAGAAAATACTCCTTAGGGCAACTCCTCTCTATATCTGCTCCGTGATTAAAACAATTCTTTAATTTGATTATCTTAGATCAAATTAGAGAATTGTTTTAATTCACAGCCTTAGTTCTTTTATAAGTTCTTTTTAACTGTACGTATTGATTGGATAAAACTAAATTAGAACCAATTGCTGATGTTTGATTCAGCTGAGATGTTGCATGCTTACGTAAATCGGATAAAAAAAAATTTTCATCCGATTTACGTAAGCATGCAGCATCTCAGCTGAATCAATCATCAGATGGAGCTCAAAAGATGATATGTAACCATCGCACGCAAAAAAAACTACATATCTTCGTTCACAATAAAATCTTGAAGTATTATTCGTAAGAAACTTTTTTTAATAATATGAAGACCTTGTTTCCTGAATTATTTTATTTTTTTATTAAGACAGTATTTAATGTAAGAAATAATTATTTTATTTGCCTACAAGACACGGTGCAACCCATGACCGATGACCTTCGTTCTCCTACGGACTCCTCATTTCTGATTTCATATCAAGAAATAGTCCTCTCCGAAGGTATTTTATTCGATCATGAGTTTACATATGAGGCCTGTAATAAGAGCCCACGTTATGGACACTTATGGTATCACTGGTAACACGCATTGGTGTAAAATCCATGAAACATATCCAATTCCATACACATATCCAACATATACAATTAGTAAAGGCATAGGCGTACCCTCTTTATGTAGTTACATAAGAGTTTAAGCATGTTAAGCAACTCATAGTGTGGTGATCATTTGATTGGTGACCATAAGTGACGAAAAATTCCCGAAGCTGTTGTCCTACTAGTAGGCATGAAAAGACGTTGATTCTGGCGATACGAGTGTTACCATATTAACGTATGTGCACACACGAAAAAAAAAACAAACGAAAAGAAATTAATACAAATTCTAGAAGTTACGTTACTAACTATGACCACTGAACAAACATACTAAAATAAGAAAAATTAAAACACTCCTTTTAAATTCCAACTCAATCGGTTAAATAATCGTATGTGAAAAAGGAGGTATTCAATAATACGATACAATTGTATGGCTAATGTTTTTCGATAATGCAGCTCCACTTCTGTATTTCAGTACTAGCTGTTGCCCGCGGCTCCGCCCGCGTTAATGTCGTTCCCTTAGGAACAGTAGAAATGATAAAAATTCCATACAAACCCCTGCCCCTTTGCTTTTTCCCTTTAAGGGGGAATTTAATACATTTCACCTGCATAGATCTTTAGCCCTTAAGGAGGGGATTTTGCCCATTTCACCTACACAGATATTTTTTTATTGTAATGGAGAACTTCATATTGTCATATTTCTAAGTAAATAAAACAAATCCATACAAACTTTACCCCACCTATTCTACCCCTTCAAGGGGAAATTTCGACCATTTTAACTACACAGATCTTTTTAATTGTAATGTAAACATATATACTTATTTTTATACTTCTATGTCCAGAAATGAGAAAATTTCCATACAATCCCACCCCCCCTTTTATCCCTTAAGGGGGAAATTTTGTACATTTCACCTACACAGATCTTTTTTAATTGTAACCTAGAACGTATATACTTATTTTCATACCTCTAAGTCTAGAAATGGAAAAATTCCATACAAACTTTACCCCCTATTTACCCCTTCAAGGGAGAATGTTGTCTGGTTCACCTAAACAGATCTTTGTTAATTTTAATTGAGAACTTGCGTACCTACTTCCAAACTTCGAAGTCCAGAAATGAGAAAATTCCATAAAACTTCAACCCCTTTGATTTTCTAAAAATCCTTTCTTAGTGCTCATTTACATCATAAAAAGAATCCCTGTGCCAAATTTCAAGTTTCTGCGTACAGTAGTTTCGGCTGTGCGTTGATATATAAGTCAGGTTTGCCTTTGGCCCGCGGCTCCGCCCGCGTAAGTGTCGATTTCTCAGGAACAGTAGAATTACCCGGAATACATTAGTTTATGACTTTCAATGAAACACCTTAATATTGAATTTCAATTGAATAACTTCAAAAACGGAAAGTTTCATACTAACTTTGCATCCCCCTTAAGGGATGATTTTTGAACACCTTAATATTGAATTTCAATTGAATAACTTCAAAAACGGAAAGTTTCATACTAACTTTGCATCCCCCTTAAGGGATGATTTTTGAGAAAAAGTTTGCAGGCAAACTCATGCCTTGAGTTCATTCAAATGACGATAACTTTTTTTTAATGAACCGATTTTGATGAAACAAACTTTAAATGTTAAACTGAGTTAAAACAAAGCAATTGGTGAAAGTTTGAAGTAAATCGGTTCAGTATTTTCGGAGATAATCGTGATCATACATACAGACAGACAGACAGACAGACAGACAGACAGACAAGAAATTCCAAAAAATTTTTTTTGCTTTCTATTATTCTTTTTAAGTGTCCCTCTATCCATTTCAGTCAAAAATTCGAAATGTACAGACAAAATAATTTTACTGTTTTATTATATGTATAGATTTTGTCTCTGCGCTAGCGGCTTTCTTTGAGGAACGTATCGGCACGTGCAAACTATTTTTTAGTTGGTTTTAATTGTTCAAAGAGGCAAGTTGTTTGTGAAATGCCGAACCGCCACTCAGATCAAGATTAACGGAATATGGTAATCTGTTACCATGCCACGACGCATATGAGACAATGTCACGATCTCGGGAATTCTTCGTCGAGCGACACGGACCCTTGCTGAAACTGCATACTATGCTTGGTGCAGTACAACGCCAACGTGAAACTGGAAGCTTCCATCCTCCGGCCACCTGTCGAGGCACGGAGATCATGCTACCTATGTTCCGAGTGTTGAAGAGGAAGTGCAGAATTTCTTCCGGCGTAAACCAGTTGCGAGATCCTCAGATGCTGATATCATATCATGAGGGTTGACGAGACCCTACCTCCTGATTATGAAAAATATGTGGATTTTCTGCAGTAGTTAGTTGCAATGCAACAGTAGAACCAACATTTTCATCAAACCAAGCTGCCAAATCCATTTTCCGAAATTATTGTCCGGTTCAGGAGGTGGATGTATTTTCTACAAGACGGCGCGCTATCGTGGGAGTATCAGGGCTGTTCGGACGCTGGCCTGATCTGACTCCGCTGGATTTTCATGTGACGTTGCAGAATTTCGTGCAGGAAAGTGGTAAAGTGAAAATACGAAGGCAGTGTGTGTGGCCCGGGCCAATGTGTCTGTGTGATTAAGAGTATGGTGGTTACGCACATGTGATGGAGCTAGTTTTATGCATAGTGTCCACTCATAACCGTCTTTGTAAGTACATTCGAGTAATGTTTTTTGTAGACCAACGCTAAAAGAATAACTGTAATACTGTGAATTTTATTGAATAAATTAAATTGAATCAAATCTTATTGCTTATTGCCTAAGCGGGTGCCTACGTCCTATTTAAACCAATTTAATTTTAATTTCAATCTCAATACCTCTTACTGCATAACCTGCTACAAATTTGAAATTATGACCTTGTTTGACAAATTAAAGGTTTGTTTCTTATTCGGGTTGTAACTGACCAACACTGGCATCAGATTTCTTAAACTGCCTATAGGCATCTTACATGATTTAAGGACTGCCATCTAATGATACAACCGGAACCACCGGCTTCACGTGTTTACCGAGCCACAGAGAAAATCGACGCTGCTTGTGGTCGCCCATCTCCCTAGAAACCTCGCTCAGAATTGCTGAACATGCGTAAGCCTACGCTCATTAGGCCATCGAATTCCTCCGATCCCAAAGTTAAAAAATTATGATGGAAAGTAAGTCCAGTTATGTAAATACCTAGTACATTCAATCATCTAATAATTAAGGTCAAGAGAGGTCATCCCTATCTGAGTAGTCAGCTGTAAGTTTACCGTTACTTAATTCATTAGTTTAGATATTTTCTTTTCTTCTTTCTTTAAATAAAACTGGAAAACCGATTAGATTTTATGGAGTAGGCAAGTACCTATTTATTCATACTTTTTCATTGATTAATAAAAAAGATAATGTGTGCGTAATATGAATGAATGCCGACATGACTGGGCTGGTATTGCCAACAATTATTTGGAGCTTCCCAGTCTCTTAAACTCAAATAAGTTTCAATTAGAGCTCGAAAAGCAAACAATGCTTTGTCGTTGTTACAAATGTAGGTACCTATGCAGGTTTCACGTAAAAAGAACGTCTCCAGCGCCGTAATTTCTTTTCATGCAATATTGTAAGTATGAAGATAGGTTTTAAAGTTGTTACATAATGAAACTACTTGTTTGAGCTTAAAACTTCGTAAATAAATATGTGAGATAAAAAATAATTTATCCCCGAATTGTGGGAAATTCATCAACTGCAACATTGACTACAGAAAGTTGTAAAATATGGTTGTCTCTTTTTATCGTACTGTATGATCTAATGAAAGAGAAAGATAGTAAACAGAATTCCCAATGGGCGGTGCTTATTATCTTGAATGAGTTCATATCACATATTGTTCTGAGTATCACATCAATCATGTACAGTGGGTTGTCATAAACAATTAAATATTTTTGTATGAGAGGGAGAAAAAAAAAACTAGCGTGTCGATTTCTTTTAAATTGCTTTTAAATAATTTCTCTGAATTGTGGGTGCAAGCCCTTAAAATATTTGCGCTTAATTCAAATGGACCTTATATAATTATCTACTAATAATAAACCGTGAGAGTTGGTCATGTGGAGTAAGTTACTTTGTTTTAAGAGATATCGTATAAACACGATATCTCTGAAAACAAAGCCTTATACATGATACTGAAACTAAATCAAGGATTTTTAGATTTTTTTACTTTATGTATGTATAAGTTACGGCTAATAGGCGAAGTGCGGATACACCTAGTTCTAGCCGGGCACAACTAAGTGCAGCCGGGCATATGCGGTTAAATCTCAGGTGTATCATACCAACTTATTTTCGGTTAGAACTAGGTAAAGCCGTCATCATAGCGGTTAGAAGTAGGTGCAGCCGTACATCAGTGGTTAAACTTAGGTGCAACCTATTTAACATCGGGTAGAACTAGGTTTTCAGTTCAGTCATGGATTTGGTTTTATTTTGAGATCCTTATCTTGCGATTCCCGTTTGATTCGATTTCGTATCACCTTCGTAGATTAGATAAAGATCTTGCCCTTATGTGGGTGCCGCGCGAACGAAAAACGTCGCTACTGCGCAAGCCATTAGGCTGCGCAGAACCATTCGGCGATTAGGAAAAAAGATGATAAGTCTTAATATTTTCATATTTATATCTTTTTGTGTAGGCCAAGTCCTCTGTCTGCTCTGGCCATGTATGGCTCTAGTATTAAAGAGAGGGTCGTGCTCCTGTAGTGGAGACTAAAAAGGACCTGATGATGACGATGATGATGATATCTTTTTAAAAAAAAATAAGGAAGGGGGTGACCTCCGAGACGTACAGTCAGCCAATGAGATATCTGACCCCCTACAACAGCGCCATTTTTCGCAAACTAAAGAAACATCCGTGGTTTAAACCCAAAGATAAAAATATACAAGTGTAATATCCTTTGCGACTAGTGCCATCTATTGAATTGTGAATGAACAAATAAGGTTAATAAGCAGAAATCTGATACCCTTGACGACTAATGCCATCTATTCGATTTTTGATAAATAAAACAGGCCCTAGCATACGATACGCTTATTTCAAAGATACTTCAATAGTTAGATGTGGCGCAAGTGGTAGGCACTACGGTTTAATAGTTAGTGTGATTATGAATGAACAGGTTCAAATCCTCCAAAGCTTTTTATTTTTTACAAATATCACCAACTTCGTATTGTGATGTTGGTGTAATTTTGGTTGTTTTAACATAATGTTACCGAGCTAATTACTGTGAATAAAAAGCATTTTAAATTTTTAATTACTTTATTACATCAAAAAAATGTAACAGTGAAATAAATACCTGCCTACTTAATTCAAACTATGATTAATCTTCTGTAGAGAGAACCAACATGTTACTTAATAAGTCACAATTTACATCTCTCAACTTCTTTTTAATCATAGTATTATATTTTTTTTAATGTGTAGGGTCAAATAGTGCTATGTGAATAACTTTGCTTCGATAATAGTATAAGAATGAATATAAACCTATGGCATTAAATGAATTTTAATATGGGAGAGGGTGACCCCCATTTTGAAGCTTGTGTTCAAGTCTATTTGTCATTTCACTTACCATGTTAGATCAGATCACATATCACTTATGCGCATATTTATTAATTTAGTATAACCTTTTTGTCTAAATTGATTTAAATCAAACTTTACTCGTGTCTCGTGTCCCAGTTAAGCACTATTTGACCCTACAATCTGGGATTTTAATTGGTCACTCAATAACAGTTAGATCACAGAACAATTGTCTTAAATAAAATAATTCTACATTGCAAACTGTTGGAATCACCACATCTCATAAATTATCCAAGTATTTTTCTTTATTCATCCGGCCGCCGATTTCTACCAGCTCCCCTGGGCCCATTGAAGACATCTGTCCCCAATAACCTGCAAAACAATAATACGATCAGTTACCTATTATTCTACACTGCGTAATACACTAGGTATTAAATATTATTATTATTTTACTTCACTATTTAATGAATATTTTTACCTAATGTTATCCTGCCACTGTTCTCAAAGGCAAATTATTTTGATGGCTATACGCTGGCCATGTCTTCTCCGCAATATTTTTCTGCCATCATCATCAGACTTAAAACTTTTTTCATCAGAATAAAATACGATCTCGTTCTTGTTGAATGTTTCCTCACTGTTTCAATTGAAATATTGTAGTGTATATGTTACGCCAGTTGACTCCGAATCCACAAACGGATGGTGTTTCTCTGTAAGAGATATATTTATCTTAGACATTTATCACAAACCCTATGTTTTACGGAACAAAAAATAGTGTGACAATTAAGTAAGTATATTAAATACTTATAATTTCTACTTACCGCGATACCTAACTCTCTAGATATAGATACTTTAGATACAGTGGTTGTCTTCACAATACAATATTAGCTTTCACAAAATCTGCTATATAAGATGAAACGGGATGCCTAATAACTGGTGGGGTTTTGGATCACGACACAGTAATCGCAGTATCTTAATTGTGACGCGAGTGAACAATATTTTTGATTAGTTGGTATCAGGTATAAATAAATCTGATAGATTACCCTCAATTTATTTGTTAAAGCAATGCGTTGCAGTTGGTGACAATGATGTCATAGCAGTAGAAATAGATAGCCAATTTCGCCCGAGACGTCATATCGTCGGTTGGCGTATTGAGATGAGCGCTAGCTTCTTAAGTCGTGGGTCCATGGTTCGAATCGAACTTTACGTAGGATTGTTTTTGATTCTTTCTTGTTCTTACCATTGATGATTACTTGAATTATTAGCTGAGATTATTAGAAATACAAAATTTGCAACTGAGCAGGTTATGAGAAACAAGTTTATACCAGCAGTTGTCTGTCTACTTGCCAAAAATCACGGTAGGTGGCGCTTCACAGCAAAGTGTGAATTTACGTTTTAAAAGTCAGGGGGTCAGGTATCTGCTTGGCCGACTGTACATATAAATATTGTCATGTGAGAATTATTGTTGTAGACGTAAACATTACAAAGTTTTCGAAGAAAAATGCTTTTAGAGATCATACCATATATGTATATATATATCATTTTTACGGTTCCGTACCTCAAAAGGAAAAACGGAACCCTTATAGGATCACTCGGTTGTCCGTCTGTCAAGACCCTTTTTCTCAGGAACTCGTAGAGGTATCAAGTTGAAAATATCAAATACTCAGGTCTGCTGTCCCTTGCAGTTGTGAAAAAATCAAGCTTCTGAGCTAATGCAATCAAATGATACAGCTGGTTATGTCGCAATTTTTCGTGTTTTTCGATATTCGCAAGGGAATCAAAACCTACAGGGTACTTCCCGTGACCTCAGAATCTTGAAATTTGGTACGAAACAACGTCTTATAGCACAGATATAGGAAAAATTGCAAAAAGTATACATTTCTAATAACATATAATAAAAATATTTTTAATAATTTTTCGTCACTCGCAAGGGAATCAAAACCTACAGGGTACTTCCCGTAAACTCAGAATCTTGAAATTTAGTACGAAGCAACGTGCACAGATAATAGAAAATTTGCGAAAAGCATACATTTTGAGTAACATCATACAAAAAAATTTTTTTTAATAATTTCAAACTTATTATATATAACTACGGCAATTTCTGTTAGTATAGATGAATAATTTTCCCCCGTTTTCAAAACATTTTTTATTGATGCTTCGCTCCTATTGGTCGCAGCGTGATGTTTTATAGCCTAAAGCCTTCCTCAATAAATGGATTATCCAACACAAAAATAATTTTCCAATTTGAACCAATACTTCCTGGGATTAGCGCGTTCAAACAAACAAACTCTTCAGCTTTATAATATTAGTATAGATGTACGGAACCCTCAGTGCGCGAGTCCGACTCGCACTTGGCCGGTTTTCATACATATTTATCTGTTTCAAATTCCAACAAGGGGGCGATCTTGTTTGAGGATTGATCTCAATTAAACAAATACTTTTGATGTATTTAATTAATTCAGCGCATAGCACTAGTGATTTAAATTCACGTTAACGTATTTATGGTATTACTCCAGTAGTTATACTCCGGAGGTGCTCCGGAGTCATAATATCCACGCGAACGAAGTCGCGGGCACAGCTAGTAATATTATAAAGAGGAGAGATTATTTGTTTGTTTGAATTGAATAGGCTCCGAAAGTACTGAGGCATCATAGTTACCAAACAGATGATTTTGATTGTTTGTTTAGTCAAAAGGATAAAAAAAAACTATGGATGGACCAACGCTTCAAATCACAAATATATATTTAACTTTATAAATATGAGTATATTTTCTTGTAGGTATGTCTTAATACATAAGACATACAACATATTACATACGTAAAGCCGGATACTGATTTCTTGTCAAGCTGTACCAATTTTAAAACATTCTGTAGGGTGGAAAATTAAAATGTAGGTAAAATTACGATAAAACAAGCAGGTACATACTAGGTATATTTTACATTTTTTCAAAAAGATGCCTCATTAGCATTTTAAGCGTGGGAAACAAGCATGCATCACAAAATATAAAATACTTTTTTCTAACGTATTCTGTCTCATTGCTGGGCAAAGGTCCCTTCCATTGCTTTCCATATTTCGCTATGTTGCGCTACCCTACACCTGACCAGAGAATCTTGGAGCATTTGAGATATTGTTCAATGTCGTTCACAAAGACTACAAACAACCAATGGCTCGAGAAGTGATCCTTGTGGGACACTACTGGGTTGGTACCCAGCTTGATACATAGTTATTTATGACTACAGCTTGTGAGCGATTATCAATCTAAGAAGCAAACCAGTGCAGCAGGTCACCACACCGTTCTTCGGCTACGGAACCCTAAAAAAAGAAACAGTTGTTTGTCGACAGTTGACAACTATGTACCCGTTAGATCTTAGATCTCAGCATCGAAAAGGCTAACATTTTTTGTAAAATCTAGTAGTATATACAGACACACAGTAAAGGATCCGTTCGTTCTATCCACGAAACAATAAAAAAGAGTGGAAGTGGTGGACACTTACTATTAATTTCTCTTTGAAACCAGGCTTTTTTGGGAAATCTTAAATTTTGTACAATTTTAAATAACATTTATCGATAAAATCCATACCATCACCTAGCTACATCAATAAATAAGTAGCATAGAAATTTAAATGGGGTGGGAAGCTGAGGTATGGTCTCGGTGGGAAGCCTGATAGTAGTGAGTCGGGGTTACCTATAAATGCCGAGCATCCGGCTACTGTGTCAATGGCGGGACGCCTACTTAAGCATCCTCCAACCTGGGACCGGCTACAGCCACGCCGCCGCGTGACCGCCTTCTAATGCTGTAGTTGCCAAGGATGCAGGGCAAAGGGCGAACGTTCTGCGCCCGTAAACAGAACTCTTCACTAGGGAGGATACCCGAAATAAACCGAGGGCGTCTGCGTACTCAGAGGTGGCAGCCCCACCAGCAGACTAGGACACAGCGGGTTAATCACCTACTTGTCTGAATAATACCGATTCAAGAAACTGAAACAGAAAACAACCGGACCGATCTTGTAACAACGACATTTGGCATGAAAACTCGGACTCTATTAGGTTTTTGGAATGTACGTACCCTGGCTGATGACTGCAAACTAGCCCAGGTTGAAGTGGAAATGTGAGTACAAACTGCATATCCTTGGTCTCAGCGAGGTGAGAAGAAATGAGTTTGGTGAACCTAGAACATCCAACGGTTTAACTCTTCTCTATTCCGGGAAGGAGAAAGAAGATGACGTTCATGAATACGGTGTTGGATTTCTCCTATCAAAGGAAGCAAGAAGAAGTCTCCTGGATTGGAAACCGATCTCAGATAGGATCATAAATGCTCGCTTCAACTCTAGAGTTAGAAAAATTACTGTGGTGCAATGCTACGCTCCTACCAACACCTCTAACGCTGAAGTTAAAGATGACTTCTATAACGCCCTCTACTCTACTTTGAGGGGCATCCGTAAGCAAGATATACTAATCTTAATGGGAGATATGAACGCGAGAGTAGGAAACGACAACACAGACCGCGAGCGGCATATGGGCAAACATGGAATGGGGGAGCTAAACGACAAAGAGATGCGACTTGTGGAAGTCTGCCAAAACCTTTTCCCTCATAAAGACATACATAAGTATTCGTTTACTTCGCCCGATGGCAATATGCGTACGCAGATCGACCATTTAGCTATAAGCTGTAAGTGGCGAACCTCGTTGCTAAACGTCCGGAATAAGCGGGGCGCCGATATCGACAGCGACCACATGCTGATAATTGCTGAACTGCGGCTTAGGGTTGCGACTGCGCGGCGAACAGCTGGCTCCAGCAAAATAGGACATAGATTTGACGTTGGAAAGCTGGATGGACAAGATACTTGCAGTAAATTCGCATTGGAACTACGGAATCGTTTCTCCGGTCTACAAGAGAACTCTGATAATATAAACGAAGAGTGGAATCGAATCAAAATGGTCTACCAAGAAACCAGCTCTTCTATGTTAGGATACCTTAAAAAGAAGCGCGATGAGTGGATATCTAACGATACCTGGGAACTTATACAGTCCCGACGTGATCTCCACCTGAAGATCCTGGGAACCCCGAACGACGCCGAACGTTCTTACCTTAGGGAACAGTATAGGCAGATACGCAGGCGCATCTATCGTAGCACAAGGAAAGATAGGAGACGATACAGGAAACCTGAGGGAACTGTACAGCCCCACCAAAGTCTTGGCTGGGAGAAAGGGATTCAGAAAGAAACCGCTCCAGGATAGAAATGGAAACCTTATCGTGACTTCAGAAGGGCAGCTGGAACGTTGGCGCGAACACGTTCAGATCTTCAGCATGCCAACTGCTCCACCATCTCTTTCACATCCAATTTCAACCCCACCACAGCTTTTGGACATCGGCACCTCACCACCGTCCCAAGACGAAGTTAAAGCGGCTATTGTCTCTCTTAAGAGTGGGAAAGCACCAAGCCCCGACCTTATAACAGCAGAAATGCTTAAAGCCGACCCATCAGCTGCTGCAGAGGCCATTACACCCCTCTTAGAGAAAATCTGGATCGCTGAAGAGTTACCGGACGACTGGAACAAAGGTGTTTTGATCACTGTCCCCAAGAAAGGTGATCTAAGTGAGTGTGGCAACTGGAGAGGTATAACACTGCTTTCCATACCATCGAATATTCTAAGCAAGATCCTTCTGGTCAGAATAACGAAAGCAGTAGAACCACTTCTTCGGCAAGAACAGGCTGGATTTCGGCCCAATCACTCTTGCACGGACCAAATAAATACCCTGCGGATCATACTCGAGGAAGCAACAGAGTGGCAACGCGAGGTCTGCCTCACATTTGTCGACTACGAGAAGGCCTTCGACACGCTGCAGTGATCCAGTATTTGGTCACATCTTGACGAAATCGGAGTCCCGACTAAGATCAGAGACCTGATTAAGGCATTATACAAGAGGTACTACTGTAATGTCTCCCACGATGGTCTAATTTCGGAGGATATTGCTATACATGCTGGAGTCATACAGGGCTGTTTTCTCTCGCCCTTGCTTTTTCTTATCGGCCTGGATGGTGTAATGCATAAGGTGAACGACGGCAAGCGACGCGGCATAGAGTGGGGATTGTCCAATCAACTGGATGACCTAGACTACGCTGACGACCTGTGCTTGCTTAGCCATAAAGTCACCGACATGCAGGCCAAGCTGGACGATCTTAAGTTGGAGGCTGCCAAGGTTGGTCTAAAGATCAACTCAAAGAAGACCCAGGAGATGCGTACCGGAAAGAACCCACGACCGCTAGTGCTGGGTACAGAGCCCATTCAGCGAGTGCAACAGTTCGCATATCTTGGCAGCCTCATGTCGCAAACTGGAGGAGCAGAGGAAGACACGACTTCAAGAGTAGTAGTTATAGTAGTTAGTGCAGGTATTTGGGTCAAAATGTTCATTTAAAATGTTTATTTATTATACTTGTTCTGTCTATTTTATTTATTATTGTATGCGTTTAATCGATGTCTTTATTTTTGTGTACACTTGTTTTTGTTTAATTTAGTTTTATATATTGTTTATGTGCGTGTCGTATAGTGCGTGTTTCAGTTCGCGATGCCTCAGAAGGTGACGGCTGAAAATCAGTGCTGGATTAGGGTATCCCTAGTCCAGCGTAACGCTGAGCCGTCACCTTTTGTAACACTGATGGCACCGAACTTTTATGTTTTGTACTTTTTAATAATTTTATTTTATATCGTTTTGTGTGTGTGTCTAAGTGTTATAATAAATGTTATTCTATTCTATTCTATTCTATTCTAAGAGTAACCAAAGCGCGGGCAACCTTCGCACAACTTCGACCCATATGGCGATCCAAGAAGTTGACTCGCAGAGTTAAACTTTAAATCTTCCGATCCAACGTTAAATCTGTCTTGCTGTATGGGTGCGAAACATGGAAAGTAACCAAAGAGATCACGCAGACAATTCAAGTCTTCATCAACCGCTGCTTGCGGCAAATACTTGGCATTTTCTGGCCTGAAAAGATCTCCAACGAACGCCTGTGGGAGGCGTGCCGGGAAATGCCAATTGACAAGCAGATCATGCGCCGCAAGTGGACATAGATAGGCCATACGCTCAGAAGAGAGCCCAAACACATCCCGAGGCAGGCTCTGTAGTGGACCCCCCAGGGAAAGCGGAAGGTGGGCCGTCCTAAGCAGACCTGGCGGCGCACTGTGGCGGCGGAGATGAAGTCGATCGGGCTAACCTGGCCCGAAGTAAAACGCGTAGCCAAAGATAGATCACAATGGCGAAATACTGTGGAAGCCCTCTGCCCCACCTGGGGGCCATAGGAACTTAAGTCAAGGAAAGTCATAGAAATTTAAAACATTTCATTTAATTTATAAATTAAAAAAAAACAGACTGACGATTTAATGAGTTACAGGGGTACTATTTTTGAAAGTGTGACACTCATCTTCGAGTGATTTTTGTATGGAAAAATCTCAAATACCTTGTTCTGAGGTTAAAGGCTCGAGACTCGAGTGGCTATTTTTGAAATTTTGCCTTTCGTAAACGAGCGATATTTCCATACAAGAAGCGCTAGTTTACGAACGGCGAAATTTCAAAAATAGTACTCTAGGCACGAAAGAGCTGTGATGTTAGCTATACGTCGCTTATTTATGGTGATGGTGACTGACCTGACTGAAGTTCCACTTTTTTAAATGTTCCATGGTTCTATCGTACTTTTTCTCGATGTTGGCTAAATACGTCACAAGCTTTAGGACATACTCTTTCAAATCTGTGGTCACAAGCCCAAAAAAAAAACAATTGACATTGACATGTTGTTTGTTTACGATTCAAATTCAAACATTTTATGGGTTTTGTAGTAAATGTATTTTAGTTTAAATAATTTTATGATCCAGTAGATAAATTTAACATCCACACGCAAGTAGAAACTTCTTTCATAGCTGATAAATTAAGAAATTTTGGATGAAAACCTACTCATAATGGTAAGAGGAATGAAGCTTAATTTGTAAAATGTATTAAAAGTGTAGGGGACATCCTCAACTGCCTGTCCGGTGGTTGCAGGTATAGCAACTGGTAAGCGCGCCCGGCCTCCCGAGTTGCTACTTGCTTTTTGCCCATTTATCCAAAAAATATAAATCCTAAATCCAAGAAATCCCTATCCTTCACCAGCTTCAAATATCTCATGGGCAGCAGTGTCGGAAGCACAAGAACCCATGCGTTGTGAGTATCGCAATATCATCCCATGGAATAAAGAATCCGTGGGAGAGACCTTTGTTCAGTAGTGGACTTCTTACGGATGATGATGATAAGTAAAAGTGTAACAATTATTGGCTGTCTTATAATGCTATATATAAGCTTAAGCCTTATTTGGATACCCTTCCTAACAATCTATTCTTACTATTATTTCCAGGAAGGTGCATATAAGGACAAGTATTCGTTTGTGGGTGAATGGTATGACAACCAGGCAAGTTTAATCCGCCGATTTAATGTTTTCTATTATCCCACTGATGATACGATGGAAATGTATGATTTGAGAAACAGAAAAACATTTGTTCGCCGAGTAAAGGTGGATGGGATATCATTAGACAACTTTTATATAGGTGCTACATTGTATATTCTAGGACGTTTAGTAAAGATAGTTGACTTTGCTTGTGAGGATACACGGAAAAAACTTCACAAAGATATGCAGATGTAAGTAGAATTAATCCACCTCATTTACAATTAACTTGGATATAATGTTATAAAAGTAATAGATATTATATGTTTTCAGAGCTTTTGGTCTGATTAAGCCTGTACCTTTGAACATTGTTGGTAAAATTTTGACATTTCTTCATGAGCATGGGTTACGAGTCACCAAGATAAAAAGAGCACAGATGACTGATGATGATATCAAATATATATTCAGATCGATGCTGACTGATCCAACATTCCCGTTAGTATTGTGCTTGTTACAAGTTTTATATATGTATAAACTTTTGAAATAAGATATATTAATTTATATTTATACTTGTACAGATTTCTGTCAGAATTTTTAGGAGGTCAGCTTGTTTATGGCTTAGAACTGGTGGGAAAAGATGCAGTTGCCCAATGCATTAAAATAATAGGGGACAATGATCCCTTGAAAGCAGAACCCGGCACAGTTAGGGCATTATATGGATTGGATCCAGTTAGAAACTGTATATACTGTTCACCGTCATCAGAAGCAGCAGTGGAGGTTAGTTGGTTACAATAAATAAAAGCTGAAGTTATGAACGAAAAAATATTCTTGTTATATATATTACAAAAGTTTTCTACCTCAAGAAAGTCAAAAACTAAAGAAGTATTAAATAATGAAACAGTAATAATAAAAGTACCATTTTTGCAACCATTACAGGATTTGGAATATTTTTTCCCACCTCCCACACTTCGTTCCTCCAGGCTCCGACTGACTGCTACACTATCAAATTGTACTTTATGTATAGTTAAACCACACGCAATCCGGGAAGGAAAGTTAGGAGCTGCGATAGAAGGAATCCATGAAGGAGGCTTTGATATCACCGCCTTGAACATGTTCATAGTTGAAAATATCAATGCAGCTGAATTCTATGAAGTTTATAAAGGAATTGTCCCAGAGTATAAGGTGTGTTAAATATATTAATAAGCTCAAAAATAAAATGTTGACTATTTCAATTATATAAATCATTAGCTTTCATATAAAGAGCCGACATACAACCTCCTTTTTTTGAAGCCGGTTAAAAATACAGTTAATATTTGTATTTGCAGCATGCAAATTTTTCTCTTACTTAATATACTTATTTTAAATAAGAAAAACATGAGGTCCCCCAGCCATGGTTAAATTATAGTTAAAAGTTAATTTGATCCACACTCTGTTTTAAAGAGGTGTCATATTTATTTTGTCGATTGTGTTAATAATATTTTAGAAGTCGAGATTCCTTACATGCCTAAAAACAATTATAACATTGAAATTTCAAAAATTACCTTATTCGCGCCGCAACCTTGTACCTTGTCTAAATTATATAATTTGGGTTAATTTCAGGGTATGGTTGAAGAATTATCAAGTGGGCCTTGTGTAGCTATGGAAATTGTTGCTAAAGATAAGTCATTGAATTCTGCTGTTGAATTCAGGAAAATTGTCGGACCATCTGACCCCGTAAGTTACTTATACATAGCTACCATTATTTCACTTTTGAGTAAAGAACATTTAAAGAGAGATGCAATTTTTAAGAGAGGTAGGGCTGCTCCGATTAAGAAAACAGTAGCAGTCAACTGGAGAAGTACCTCCACACTACAGAAGACTGCAGATAAATAATACCTACTGCATTAGCAGTGTGGTGTCTGCCAGTGAGTAGTGGTTCGCTAGTTTCCAGAGGGGTCATTACGCTGATGTGGGGAGGATCAGCAGTATGTCATCTGTGCGGCATGGGCGCAGCGTAATGGGGTGGTGATCAATGAAACCTGGTCAAACGGCTGACTGCTGGCCGTCCACATGCCGGGTTCCCGAACCGCCAGTGGGTATAATGCCCGCTGCAGTAGTCGTGCCGGGGAAGAAGACCAGAGTGGGGGCCTTCCGCTCGCCGGCCCCCAACCGTTCAACTCGCGTCTACCGCTGGCAGGTTTATATTGTAACATTATTTATCTTGTTCCTTTTGTTGTCACCGTAATCTTTCAAATCTCTCACCAATTCCATTAATGAATGGTTAGATATAATCTTTTATATAAAAAAAAGGCTACCGAAATGATTTTGATGAAATTTTATGAGAACGTCAATCTGAAATAAGTTTTTTTCAAATCTGTTCATAAATCTCGGAGTTATGACGTAACAATCATTATAACCCGTCACTATACCGAAGATATCCCGGACATCAGCCTGTACGAGATAAGGATTGTCCTCAAACAGCTAAAGAACAACAAGGCGCCGGGCGAGGACGGAATTACAGCAGAGCTTCTGAAAGCGGGCGGAACGCCGGTACTGAAAGTCCTTCAGAGGCTTTTTAATTCCGTTCTGTTCGAGGGCATTACGCCAGAGGCGAAAGAGGAACAGGGGTGTGGTGGTTTTGTTCTTCAATAAGGGTAATAATACTCTACTGAAGAACTACAGACCCATCACGGTCTTGAGCCACGTCTATAAGCTGTTTTCGAGGGTGATCACGAATCGTCTCACGAACAGGCTCGATGCTTTCCAGCCTCCCGAACAAGTCGGTTTCCGAAAAGGCTACAGTACCATAGATCACAAACATACGCTGCGGCAGGTTATACAGAAGACCAGAGAGTATAACCGGCCACTATGCTTAGCTTTTGTGGACGATGAGAAAGCCTTTGATTCGGTCGAAACATGGGCCGTGCTTCAGTCCCTCCACCGATGCCGCATCGACCATCGGTATATCGAAGTGTTGAAGTGCTAAACCATTGCAGCGAGGCGTAAGACAGGGAGACGTGATATCTCCGAAACTCTTCACCGCTGCTCTGGAGGACGCCTTCAATCTCCTGGAATGGGAAGGACTTGGCATCAACATCAATGTCGAGTATATCACTCACCTTCGATTTGCTGATGGCATCGTTGTTATGGCCTCAATGAAGTTTTCCAACAAGTGGGCCTTAAAATGAGCATGGGCAAGACGAAAATAATGTCGAATGTCCATGTTGTGCCTTCACCGGTATCTGTTGGGAGCTCCATCCTTGAAGCTGTGGATCAATATGTCTACTTGGGTCAGTTTATCCAGGTTGGAAGTTCCAGCTTTGAGGACAAGGTCTTTCGATGAATCCGACTCGGCTGGGCAGCGTTCGGGAAGCTCCGTAGTGTCTTCTCGTCCAAAATACCTCAGTGCCGTGATGAATTACTATAGACTTTAGTATTTTATATTTATTGAACTAGATCTTCTGCAAGTAAAATTAATATCTTGAAGGAAATTAGCCGCAAGAGGGAGACAGAGTGTGCTGAATGTATGAATAAAATAAATAACAAATAACAGTATTTCAACTGCTCGGTTTGTAAAAGAGTATACCATTAGACTGTAAAAATGTTTCATTTGCAAGATTTCTTATAATGACTACAGAGAATAAAGGAAAATGGAAATGCAGTGAATGTATAAATGAATGTATATGTATAGTATAAGGTGTGTTGAAAATATATTAATAAGCTCAAAAATAAAATGTTGACTATTTCAATTATATAAATCATTAGCTTTCATATAAAGAGCCGACATACAACCTCCTTTTTTTGAAGCCGGTTAAAAATACAGTTAATATTTGTATTTGCAGCATGCAAATTTTTCTCTTACTTAATATACTTATTTTAAATAAGAAAAACATGAGGTCCCCCAGCCATGGTTAAATTATAGTTAAAAGTTAATTTGATCCACACTCTGTTTTAAAGAGGTGTCATATTTATTTTGTCGATTGTGAAACCAAGCAAAACAAACCTTCTACTAAGTCGTCTACACCTTTATGCCAATCTTCAAAAACGCATCATGAAAATGTTACTCTGCGGAACAACAATTTGCAAAAGAATCCAAAACGAAAATCGTCTAGTCTGCAGAAATTCCCGCCAATAATGTTGCCCGCTGTTATACATAGTTTTTTTTTCTGTTACTTGGCCATAAAACTTCATTCAGAAGCTTATTTTAGTCAATTGAGTTATTCTTTATTGTTGTGTATCAACGAAATGATAGTGTAATTCATTTCGCTGATTCTACGGAGCTCTTGGTGACAATTTCCGCGAATCCACTGGTTTGATCATTAACAACGGAGCGGAAACACCAGCCTGCTAAGTAAATCTCACTACAGCCGCACCATGACACTTTATTTTAGTTGTTCTACTCATAGTTCATAAACATGGAATTCTATAACTCCAAATTACACCAATTTCACATTATTGGCCACACGCTCAGGAGGGAGCCTTCTCACATTCCGAGACAGGCAATGGAATGGACTCCTCAAGGAAAGAGGAAGCGTGGTCGACCAAAGCAGACCTGGCGGCGATCGGTAGCGGCGGAGATGAGGACAATCGGGCTGTCTTGGCCCGAAGTAAAACGCGTTGCTCAAGACAGAACGAGATGGAGAAGTTCTGTAGCGGCCCTCTGTCCCACCTAGGGGACATAGGAAAATAAGTCAAGTCACACCAATTTCACATTATAAACACCACTAGAAACAATTTGCAAAACAATCCGAAACGAAAACCGTGAAGTCTGTCGAAATTCCCGCCAAGAACTCGACTTTTTACATCCTTACTAATATTATAAATGCGGAAGTGAGTTTGTTTGTTACGCTTTCACGCCGTAACTACTAAACCGATCATCATGAAATTTTGCATACAAGTTCTCTGGAGTACGGAGAAGGATACATAGGCTACCTTTTATCCCGGGAAAAAGTACTATTCCCGAGGGATCGACATTGACGCGGGCGGAGCCGCGGGCGAAAGCTAGTTAGATAATAAACCTTCTTTTAAAATTATTTTTAAGCTTAGGCGCAGGACATTAGTACTTTTTGCAGCCATTATCATCTACATCGCTAATTCGGCATTTCGTATTTAGTCCAGATCAGATGTCATTTTATTTTAATTAAAGGAAGAAACACAATCACAAATAAATAAACTAAAATACTTCTTCCAACCCATCACATCGAGGCAGCGTTTGAAGAATATTGGCAGCGCTTCCCCGCTGAATAGCGATACTTATATGCATTCCGTTAGCTGGCTGAGTAATATTATTGAACACGTATGTGGAGGTTCCACCTTGGTTACTGAGTAACTACTGAGCTAAATTCAATTCAATGTGTTTTTTTCAGGAAATTGCTAGACTGTTGCGGCCAAACACCTTACGAGCGAAGTTGGGGAAGACAAAAGTCCAAAATGCAGTTCACTGCAGCGATTTACCAGAAGACGGTTTATTAGAGGTCGAATATTTCTTTAAAATATTAGATTTATAATATTTTACTCATTCTAGACTGATATTTTTATTAAGCGCTTTGGCTTGTACTAAACTTAAATAATTTGCATTTATTGGCAGTGTGTGTGATGGATAAAATAATTTATTCTTTTGCATACCTTCATTTATTTATTTTGTGCCTACCTATCATTTTTAGTATACCTGAAGAGAATTTTGGTAAAATAAAGCGCCTGCTCCTCTGTGTGGCAGTATATGGAGTTCCGTTCTAAGCCTCTGATATTTGTTCGTCCGTCCGTCTGTTATAGGGTTGTATCTCTTGAACCGTAAAAGGGAGATACTTGTTTTATCAGAAGATCTAGTTTCGGAAATCTTTCGGGATCTTTCTACGATGAATGAAGCCCCAAAGCAAAAAAGACCGTTAGTTATAAAATATACCTTCGACAATATATAGCCGCTCTTATACCTACCAAAACTTCCTGCGGGCGGTTTTCAAGTTCTCTATGTACGCGGTCAGATGTCGCCGACTCAAAATCTTCCTGATCCATCTAACTGGGGATTGACTGAAGTCAACAACAGCTGGCAACCTACATGGACAGACTAACCAGTGACTGCCGAAGCATGTATTAAAATCATCAGGTGCAGATGCAAAAAGAAGCGCGGCGGCCGCAGATACAGGTGCTTGCAGCGGCAACTTAGGCGACGGCAAATGTACGAGACAAAATATAATAGGCTAGTTTCCTAAAAAATATAATTAGTCCGTCAGTTAGATATTCAAAAATTATTGGGCACGTATTTTTTCTTTTCTCGATTAAACAAAAAATTATAAAGATATAGCCCTTTGAAGTTGCGTGTGACGTCATAGTTTGCTACGATTTTTAGCAAACTTTGACGTCACGAGCCCCCACTCCTGAACTTCGACGCGCTATAATTTTATTATTTATTGTTTATTTGACAAAAGAAAAAATACGTGTCCAATATTTTTTGATTATCTAACTGACGGACTAATTGTTATGTTATTATTACGACCCAGGAAACTAGCCTATTACATGTAGGCTTCATGTAGGTATTATAAGTACATCTATGTTGATCGATTAATTACAAACCTTAAAGTAACGAATTGTCACTAAGTCTAGTTCAGCTATACGTTTTTAAATACGATGTTATACCTTCACACAGGGTTTATAAAATATCTTTTTATAAAAAAAGTACAAGAACAAAGATATTGCAATTATCGAAGAGTACCCACTCTATAGTTTCCCTGGAGGCCTTAACGAACTCACTGAATACCAGCAGCAGAAGTATGATGATCAAAAAAATGGGTGTCTGTAAAGTTGGTCTACGAACGATAATTTTACTAAATAAAGGTGAAAAAGATATAGATTTGTCGCAAGTCGCAAGCCCAATGCTTAGGACGATCGTGCCTCTCTTCTCTAGCGCTTGTTCCGTGCTTTCGCTTGAATATGGAACGTGACACTTTTTCGAGCGTGCAGCCGGCGTTCGTCGATTTATAAGACTTTATTTATCACGTCAAAAATATCTCAAATTCAGTTAAATTTACAGTACATCTACACTGGGCAGTATTCACTGCAATTCTCGTCTTAGGCGCATCAAATTAGCTTAACCTGGACATAATTCGATAACTCGTAGTTTTTATTATTTTATTGGATATTAATGTTAAGTATCAAATATTAATCAGATATATTATGTAAAAAAATCGCGGTCGTAACCGTATTATATAAAAAAAATGAGTTAAAGTACAATATTTAACTTTTTTCAAAAAGCAAAAATGGTAACCATATACTTTGTTAGTATAAATTTGAGGTACATTCAAATGCGATCTCTTAATAGCAAAATTAAACAGAAACCTAAAATGCTTGTATGGTTTTTTTCACAGTTTTCATCTTATCGGATTATTCAGATAGCCAAAAATGTTAACTATGATATTTATGTATGTTTAAGCTATATTGTGTCTTTTTAGATATATAAGACAAAAATTAAACATTTATTTTTAATGGTTCAAAAATAATGTATTTCTCAGTAGCCAAAAATCATAACTAAGTTTTTTTTGTTTAATAATAGGTTTTTGTGTGCTATAATCATGAATTCATCAAAATTAAACATTTTATTGTCACACTTCAGAAATTAAAAATTCAATTGTAAATACGCGCGTATAAGTACTATGTCGCGGCTGCGGCGCGGGAACGCGGGATACGCGCGGTGGGTGCGGGGCGAGAAGGGAGCGAGGCGCCAGCGGGAGGCCGGCGGCCGACGGCGCGGCGGACCTGTCGTATAACGAATAGGTACCGATTGCGCCGTGTATGAAAAAGAAATACATATAAAGATGGAATATCCTAATTGTAGGATATGTAACTGTGCGTTAAACTTTGATGTGGTGTTTGTAAGTCTGAAAGCACAGAATACTTACGTTACGTTTTACTACTACGGCAATTTTTTTAGTTTTATTTAATTAGTTTTTTTAGTATATGTAGATGAAAAACATTACCTCGTTTTCGAAAAAAAAATGATTGATTATTCGCTCCTATTGATTGCAGCGTGATGTTTTATAGCCTAAAGCCTTCCTCAATAAATGGACTATCCAACACAAAAAGAATTTTCTTATTTGAACCAGTAGTTCCTGAGATTAGCGCGTTCAAACAAACAAACAAACTCTTCAGCTTTATAATATTAGTATAGATATAGTACACGTTTAAATTGTAAATCTATAAAATATGTTAACATATTATTTTAATAAGTACATCACTAGAAAAGAAACATATTTTTAGGTTTATTTACACTCTGAATTTAGGGTTGGAACGCGCACGCGCGACACATATATTATATATATTATAAATTGCTAAAAAAGTGGAAACGGTCAGTGACCACTTTCATCAGACTACGACCTCTAGTGAGCTGGTTTGCGACCACTCATATAATATTATAAAATATTTCAATAAAAAAAATTGGTTATCTGGTTGTCTGTAAAGTCGCGGACGATAATTTTAGGTGATAATGGTGGAAGAGAGATAGATGCGTCACAAGCCGAACGCTTAGGCCGATTGTGCCTCCCTAACACTTATTCCGCGCTTACAGCAGAACTTACACTTTTTATGCGTGCAGCCGACGTTCATCGATTTATAAGACGTCATCATGTCAAAAACTATAATTAATTCAAAAATGTTTTAAATTGTATTTTTAATAAAGTATAATTATATAAATAGTACTAAATGTTAACTAAATAATCTATACATATAATAAAACAGTAAAAATATTTTGTCTGTACATTTAGAATTTTTGACTGAAATGGATAGAGGGACACTTAAAAAGAATAATAGAAAGCAAAAAAATTTTTTTCCAATTTTTTGTCTGTCTGTCTGTCTGTCTGTCTGTCTGTCTGTCTGTCTGTATGTATGTATGATCACGATTATCTCCGAAAATACTGAACCGATTTACTTCAAACTTTCACCAATTGCTTTGTTTTAACCCAGCAAAACATTTAAAGTTTGTTTCATCAAAATCGGTTCATTAAAAAAAAAGTTATCGCCATTTGAATGAACTTAAGGCATTAGTTTGCCTGCAAATATACACGGTGAATTGTTTATCGTTTTGGACCCTTAAAGGGGTGACTCAGACCATCAAAATGAACAACTTTTCCTATGGGAACAATGGTGGGAACTCGAAATAAAATTCGACATTCCCATACAAACTGGCCGGGCGGCGGGAATTTTTTGAATGGAAATGAATTTTTTTTGAGTTCCCGGCATTGGTCCCATAGAAAAAGTTGTTCATATTGATGACCTGAGTCACCCCTTTAAGGGTCCAAACTGTTCCTGAGGGATGGACACTAACGGCGGCGGCGTAGCCGCGGGCAAACGGCAAACCAACCTAAACTGCTGCGCCTAGAAACTTGAAATTTGGTACAGGGGTTCTTTTAAAGATGTGAGTGAGCGCTAAGAAAGTATTTTTAAGAAATGTACCTTCTAAAGGGGTAAAATTTATATGGAATTTTCTCATTTCTGGACTAAGAAGTATGAAAGTAGGTATATAAGTTCTAGATTAAAAATAAAAAAGATGTGTGTAGGTAGATGAAATTTGCTAAATTCCCCCCTTAAGGGGTAAAATGAGGGTGGATGGGTGGTATAAACTTTGTATGGAAATTTTCTCATTTCTGGACTTAGACGTATGAAAATAAGTATATAAGTTCTAGGTTACAATTAAAAATATCTGTGTAGGTAAAATGGACGATATTTTTCCCTGTAGGGGTAAAATAGCGAGGTAAAGATTGTATAGGAATTTACTCATTTCTAGACTTAGAAGTATGAAAATAAATTGACGATTACAATTGAAAAAGATCTGTGTAGGTTAACTGGAAAAAATCCCCCAGAAGGGGGATAAAGTTTGTTTGGAAATTTTCTCATTTCTGGACTATGAAGTATGACAATAAATAGGTATGTAAATTCTCGATTACAATTAAAAAACATATATGTGGGTGAAATGGACTGAATTCACTCCTAAAGGGGTAAAATGGGAGGGTAAAGGTTTTATGGAAATTTTCTCATTTCTGGACTGGTATAAATAATATCCATACTTCTATACTAATACTTATATTACAAATGCGAAAGTAATTCTATCTGTCGTTTTTTTACGCTAAATTTGGTATGGAGGTGTGAGGCCCGGGGAAGGACATAGGGTATGTTTGATTCCGGGAAATTCTACTGTTCCCGAGGGATCGACACTAACGCGGGCGGAGCCGCGGGCAACAGCTAGTATGGTAATAATTTGAAGTATTTTTACTCACATTTATTTATGAGCATAATGATATTAAATTCCTCGCGAACCTTGCGGCGAAGTACAGATAGTATTTATACTATAACAAGGTGCTAAACTAGCAGCATAAAAAGGTTCTGCCACCAGACCTGGGATTAGTCCACCTTTTGTACATTTTTTTTTAAACTATGCAATTAAGTTTAAATAAATAAAAATAAATAAATTAGTTCCAACAATAACGCTATAGGGAATCAATATCCATTTCACCCAGGCCAAGGGAGCTAGACCATATTTTATTAAGGGCGGGAGGAGAACACGCCTGCCCACTTCCTGTTCTTGGATATGGAGAAGGCTTTTGGTGGAATGGTTCTCAAAAGATGACGTAGTGTTTACTGCGGTCCCCATTACGCCAACTTTCGAGGTAGGAGTCGCTTGGGAACAGCGGTCAGAAACGAAATGTGGTGAAGACGTTTTTCTAACTAAACGTACAATTAAGACTTTCTGAATATACATTTTCATGTTAATAAGACTTTATTTTAAGAGAAAATTCAAGATATAGGTAGATGGCGGGGTCAGGTATCTCGTTGGCTGACTGTACATGGCTTTTAGTATTACAATTCCCCTACCAATATACCTACAGTGTGTATGCAAAAGCCTACTTGTAGTTATGCATACTGACGTGTCTGAACAACTGCGGTATAGTCTTGCTTGATGTGTCCGGAGAAATCGATGGCGATATAAAAGGTCGTACAACAACATGGGCAAAAAGGTATAAGGTAAATGGTGTAATTTGTGACCTAATATGCCAATGTACAGGTCTATAAATCCATCTGTTGACCTATTCTTTTATATAGATGTAGAGCGTGACCTAGGTTTAAATTATATTTATTCTTGGAGATAAGTTTTACGAAAAATCCGCGCTCGCAAGTTTAGCGAATAACTCCCATAATAACGGCAGTATCCATGTCCATGACATAACAGACAATCTGCAAGAGTGCGTACCTATAAAAGTACGGACATATCTTGCTAATCACTAGCAAGTTACTGAGGGAACAGATGCTTGTCTATGCTGCCTCTGTCGTACCCAGAACCCAAATTAAGTAAATAAAACATACGTGGTCGCATACTTAATGGTTTACGGCCGTTGTTTCTCTCATTCTACAGATACCGCGCAAGTTGAATGCAGTCGGGCCTCACGTGCCTTTAGTGTAGTGATACCCTTGATAGTACGCTAAGTTTTACCAATCGTCTTAAAACTCAAATTCCAACCCAGTCATTAATAAAAAAAAAATGTTAACTATTATTTTGTTTTCTCATAATGCCTCGTGTTAGATGTGAAAATTAAAATCACTTTATTTTTTTACAAATTTATCGACATATTTCCTTATTATTAATGACGCGGCGATAAAAGATGTTCCAAGGACTGCATTATACCAAAATAATTTTATAGCAATGTGTGTATATAATTAATTTGCTACAGATATAAAGAAACTTATAAGCCCGCTTTTAAGAAATACCTAAAGTTGTGGACCATGACAAAACTTATCCCTTCAACAGTCCACGCCTTTTTTCGCCGCTCGCCTCAACTGTCCGGCGCCCGCGGAAAATTTTTCGCGATTTCCCGCGTAGCGGATAACATCGTATTTCTATATTCTACATTATAAAATTTAAGTCATTTTCCACGATTATTACTTATGACTTATTTATATTGACATCGTACCTCACGATCTTCTTTTTGTCAATTTAGACAAAATAATTTCTCATGCCTGTTAACAATAAGCAAAATTCTTCATCGGTCGGGGTGGAAACCCAAGAGGTCTCGCAGGACTCTCGGCTCTGGCTTGCCTTAATTGGCCGTCCAGAGAGGAGTCGTGAGAGCTGTTGCTCCGGGGGTGGAAGTGTTAAACGGCATAACACCGCGAGTAACTACGGAGAAAGCGCAGCACACCTCTCGACACCCCTGACTCGCCTACACCGGTGTTGCCCCTTTTACCGGCAATTATCGTCGGCTAGTTTGAGGGGCCCATCTAGTGGGCGGCAAGCCACACCTGCAAATTGTAGTCAGTTATCATGATTATGGCAGGGACCCTTTGCAATAACCCAACACAAGTCCAGCCACATTTCAATACCATAACCCACTAATTTCTCTTTTAAATGCAATAGTTTCTCCTTCGGCCAAGACCTGTCCAAGGACAAATCATACATTGGTATTTCCAGGAACAGGTTCTGGCTGGAGACCCACATTACATTAACTTCTCTAAAGGGCCTCTACGTGTTGGATCTATACGCGAGCCTCTCAAAGGACAGAGGTATCATATCAAAAAATGTTATACTATCGACTTCCTGAGCTCTGCATTCAACTCGCGCGCTATCTGTAAATGACGGAGGCCTTAAACTAGTGTCTTCATTTCAATTATGTGGGTTAACGACCACCCAAAGGTGCTACCAGGTTTGTGGGTAAATTAAACAAAGTTCTTTCAGAAAAACCGGTGGTCGCTTTATTATATACAGTCCTGTAGGAACCATTAGGATTATACTAGGCAAATAAAATTATGATCTTTTCATTGAACTACGACCATGTGGTTCCCCAACGTGTGTGATACATGTGCACTTCAGTTACCGACCACTAAATTATATTATAGTAGCAGTGCCCGCGACTTCGTTCGCGTACATTTTATGTTATGTTTGTATGGGGGCCACGTGTTATCATAACTGGAGAAAAAAATAAATAGCCTATCCTGTGCCCTGTACGTCTTAATGTTTATTTACTAAGTTTCATAAAATTCAGTTAATTCGTTTAGGAGTTATGGAGTAACATATATACATGCAAACATACAAGAAAAAAAAAACAAAAAAGTCGTCAATTTAATTTCAGTATCATATATAGAGCTTATATACACGATATCTCTGAAAACAAAGAAACTTACTCCATGACCAACCCTTACAAATTTATTATTAGTAAGTAGTTGATGATGATATTGATTATTTACGAAAAAAATGGCAAAATAACACTAAATAATTAAGAACACTTAAGGATTGTACTAATTAAACATCTATCTTGCATGTAAAAACATAAAACGTACTACAGACAAAGATGGCACGAACTTTTTTTAAAATTTCTACGAATCTATTGATTAGACTATTTCTTTCAAACTGTGTTGAAAACCCCGTAAGATATTTTTTTGTTTATATTATCCCTAGAAATGCTTTAATGTTGATTCGAAGAAACTTAGTCCGTTGAACAGTCTCCCACCGACCCAATTTTATAAAAAAAAAAAAATTCTGTTACAAGCTTTTATCATGAGCGTTTCCTTTGGTAAATTGCTTACATACTTACATATTATCACGTATTCATCCGGGGTAGATAGAGCCTAGGACCCAAAGGCTACATTTAGCGTATTGGTGGGGGTATAAGGGATAAACTTGTATGTCTTAAATAACCCAATTTGACAAAGCAACTATGTGCATAAAAATTTTCAATGCTCACTAAGTGGCTTAAAGAGAAAAACTTTTAATGTATTAATGACTATTTATGATAATTGTATTAATGATAATTTTAATCGAGGACAATATATGTAGTATACCTATTACGATAATTTCTATTATGTTCATTCATGTTTGGTTAATATGACAAATTTTATTGATTTATTTATTTATAGTAATGTTATATATTTTATTTATAGTAATGTTGTATCATAGTTTATGTAATTCAATTATTTTTGCATGCCAGTATTGGTAAAACATGCAGAACTATTTTGTATTATGTATTTTATACCATAATGTATACCATAATGTTTTATCCAAATAAATATTCTGATTCACTCATTCCCCAGCCGGCTTTTACGGCTTGCGCGGGAAGAGAGGTTTTTGATACTAAAAGCTTGTAATAATAATGAATGCATGAGACGACTACTACGTCAGCGTACGCGTCGCGATCCGCGAGAAGAGGAATGAGGCACAAAGAAATGGCGACCTTACGGCGCAAGTAATAACGTTCATATTAAAATGTAAGTAAGAAAAACTATGAAGCGTTGATATTTTTTGTTTAATTTGTTTCTTAAAGTAATAATAATATGTCGACAGCATTAATTAAAAACTTTTGAAGTAGTTATGTATTTTGCTTTTCCAAAAAATACCAATTTTTCAGAATTAAGTAATGCGAAAAGAGAATCTGTTTAATTTTTTATTAAGTATTTATCAACATTCGTAATATACTATTCAGAATGTTTTGTTAAATTACAGTTATCTATTTTGCCTGGTGAGATAAACCAATAAATGCGTAACTTACTGAAAAGTCTTTATTATGATCGTCCCGATTGCTTAATTAGTTTAATTTTGATGTTTTTAGGTAGAATGCAAGTGTAATATCCTAATAGAGGTACTTTTACAAAGTTATTTATTATGCTGTACTAATAAAATCAATATATCTTTAAAATTTGGTTTTTTGGTTTTTTTACATTGACGCGGTACCCTAAAATGTTTAATTTTTTGTATTTTGAATATAACTAACAATAATAATAATAATAATAATAAGCCCCCTAAAATCCTACCTTACGTCCGTGCCGAACATCTGGCCACGTGGGGGGCGGACACGCGTACAATCAAAACTTACGCGGCCAACAGGGCAAAGGTCAAACCAAGCCAAGGCGGAACAGCATATGCCGAGGGCTGCATGACTGTGGGAGTGCACAGTACTAAATATGCGAACTCTGGATACCGGGGGACCTCCAGTTTCAATTACCCTTGTCACGGTAAGCGGGGCAATGCCGTGATAGACCTCCAAATCCCTTGCTGCTCGTGGGAACACCATGGAAAGAAAAATAAAAACAAAATTATCTACCCAGTTTCCAACTGTTGTAGAACAATCTACTTCACATCCCTTAAGCCATCCACAGAACTCAGGTAATATAGCTGAAACGTCATATACTGTTAGAAGAAGCACTAGACGTACATGCAATAGATATAGAAGTGTTTCACCAACTAAATCAGATATTTCAGAACCCTTTACCCCAAGTACAGTATCATATACACCAAGTCTAGCTTCTGTGGATGAAGATCCCAGTGATCATTTAGGTCAGGAACCCACTTTAGATGTTGCGCGAGGGGAGAATTCCCTGATGCCCGCGTCCACTAAGGCTGGTAAGACAAGAGTACGCATGAGATGGAATTCAGATGTAAACATATTTATCATGCGAACGTATTATTACATCACTAATCTAGAAACCGACATGACCATGTATAGAAAAAAGCTCCATGAACGTTTCACTCTACAATATCCGGAAACAAACGTGTCAGAACAAAGAGTATCGGATCAAAAACGAGCCATAATAAAAAATAAGTATTTGTCAGACGAACTGCTAAATAAACTGAAACAAGAAGTAAAATCGCAATTGGAGAATGATTCAAATAACGTAAGAAATGCAAATTCAATAGAAACCGTAGCCACAATTACACAATCACCCCTCATACCAGATAATTCACAATCATGTTCCTCGCTAGCCTCCCTCATTATGCAAAGAGAGAGAAAGAAAGAAAGAAAGAAAGAAAATGGTTTATTTGGTACAGTATAACAACAATACAATTGACATGTAATAATAACATTGTGTACCAAAATGGTCTCCACTCAGCATGTGTCGTGCGTGACTTGCACCACGACGCTGGTCTTCCGTGGATGCCATGTGTGTATGTAGAAACACTTACATTGGTGGAAAGAATAGACAAAAAAATAAAAAAAAACATTCTATAAAAACTAAATAAAATAAATGTTTTGCAGAACTATAATCATAGTAACAAATGAAAAACAATCAATCTGAAACAATTTTTCCATCTCACATAGCTTTTTCAGTAATAAAAAGTTATATGCTGTAACCTTATGATTTTTGGTTATTCAAGATGTGTATTTTTAATTTACTTTTGAAAGTTTTAACAGTCATTGAACTTTTTATAGGGGGTGGGATGTCGTTCCAGCATCTAGTCGCAGCATATTTAAAACTACCACGGAATGCAGCAGTTTTATGTGTAGGAAATATAAGACGATCAATACGTGTGTGTTTAGTGAAAATTAATTTATTAAATAGATATGAGGGGCTTTTATTTTTAATTATACCAAATAATAACACTGCAAAGTGTAGTGAGCGTCGGGATTCCATATTAAGTAAGTCGTGTTGGTTTAAGTAAGGAGTTATATGAGATCTACGGGGAATAGGGAAGCAAAATCTTGCACAAGAGTTTTGGACACGTTGAATTAGCTTTTTTGTGCGAGCTAACAGACAATTTCCTATAACAACATCCGCATAATTTAATTTAGACAATATGAGAGACTCTGTCAAATAAATTCTCGACTCTATGCTTAAATGTTCTCTTATTTGGTATAATATTTTTAGCCGGTAGTAGCAATTTCTCACAGTCTCGAGTACATGTTTCTCAAACTGTAAGTGACTATCCATCACAACGCCCAGATTTCTAGCTTCGGTTACCTGTTCTATTGCTTTGTCTCTTACTGTTATATTTGGTTCATGACTATTGATATTCTTAATTTGAGCTCTAGTACCAATGATAAGAAACTTGGTTTTGGATGGATTTAAAACTAGACTATTTGCGTCTGACCATTCAGCAACACGTTTAAGATCTTCATTTATATTTTTTACGATAGCGGTTGTGTTGCAAGGTTTAAAGTTTTGGTATATCTGTAGATCATCAGCGTATAAATGATGTTCAGTATTCTTTATACAATTAGTCAGATCTGCAGTATAGTCTACAGAAAATCTAAATGAGTTTTATAATTATCTACCTAATAGTCAAACACAAGCAACTCATACATCTACACAAACGGAAAACGTTAGTATTTTGGTAGAAAATGATATTGAATGTCTTGAATATAACACACCTAATGAAAACTTAGATTCTATGGTCGAACAGATGCATGAAAAACTACAAACAGCCCTAATACAATATAGTGGAATGGATCCCACAGTTAGGCCTCAACTACCTAAGCTTAGATACAGTAACAAACTAACGAAACTCCTTAACCTCTTTAATGAAAATATACTGAACCGTTTTTTATCAGACCAAACTGAACTGACTGATATTCATACACTTACCTACTGCACAGCATTAGTTATATGCCAAGAATTAGGTTTTAAAATTGGGGAAAGATTAGAAATAGGACTGCGTAGACATAATAAAAAGGCTTCATGGCAAGTTAGGCTAGAAAAAGATATAGAATCTCTTAGAAGAGATATCGGTAGAGTCACTCAGTATATCAACAATAATGGAACAATACATTTAGTACAAAAAGTGGAGGAAATATTCAAAAAACTTAAAGTTCATACTAAACATGACAAAATTAATAATAGCCCAGAAGAATACTTGGATACATTAAAACAAAGATTAGCACTTAAATCTAAACGACTAGCTAGGTACAATAAATCATCAAAAAGAAGAATAGATAACAAATTATTTACTACAAATGAAAAATCATTTTATAGAAACCTAGGAAATAACACGCATACTACCGATAACATTACTGAAACACCTTCAGAAGAAGAATGAGAAAATTATTGGTCCAATATATGGGAAACAGAATTACAATACAATAACGCGCCATGGATAGCGGAAGAAGAGAACAGATGGGGGTCAATAGAAGAAATGAAGATAGGAAACATAACTGAAGACGACATTAAACATATCACAACCAATTTACATAGCTGGAAGTCACCAGGTGTAGACAAAGTTCATAATTTTTGGTTCAAAAAACTATACATTCTACATAAAACAATAGCCAGAAACTTTACAGATATTTTCGAAGGGACACAGAGTATCCCTCAATTTATCACAAAGGGTACAACCTATTTGTTGCCCAAAGGACCACCCTCAAAGCAGCCATCTCAGTATAGACCTATTACATGTTTACCCACCATTTACAAAATTTTAACTTCCGTTATCACATCCAAAATAAATATACACTTAGAACTAAATAATATCTTATCTGAGGAACAGAAAGGCTGTAGAAAAGGACACATGGGCTGCAAAGAGCAACTTATAATCGATTCCACTATCCACAAGCATGCAGCTGCTAGAAAAAGAAATTTACACTGTGCTTATATCGATTATAGGAAAGCCTTTGACAGCCTTCCTCATGCATGGTTGCTGCGTATCCTGAAAATTTATAAAATAGATAACTTATAATCACATTCTTAAAAAACACTATGCTTCATTGGAAAACTACTCTGCATTTAAATACAACAAACACTAAAATCACAACTAAGGAAATCACTATTAGGAAAGGTATATATCAGGGAGATTCGTTAAGTCCCCTATGGTTCTGTCTGGCCCTTAACCCACTTTCACACTTGCTGAATGCCTGTCGTGCTGGATATTGCCTCAAACACGATAATAAAGAAACCAGTATTAGTCACTTAATATATATGGACGATATAAAACTTTATGCAAAAACAGACAAAGATATTAAAAACCTAATAGATACTACAGCAACTTTCAGTAATGATATCAACATGCAATTTGGATTAGATAAATGCCGAACCCTCCATATAGTAAAGGGCAAGATCCAGCCCGGTGGGCACGTAGTAAATGAGACAGAAACAATAGCAGCTATGGAACCCAATGAACTCTGTAAATATTTAGGATACCAGCAGTCAAAAGGTTTAGACCATACAGAAATAAAACGGACATTACAGAATGAATATAAAAGAAGAGTTTCTACTCTAGCTAAAAGTCATCTCACTGGAAAAAACATGATAAAAGCAATAAACACTTTTTGTATTCCCATCCTTACCTATTCCTTTGGAGTTATAAGATGGAGCAAAAGCAACCTGACTTCTATAGAACGTTTAACCAGAACCATCTTAACGAAAAATAACCATCTCCATCCAAAGTCAGCTATAGAGAGGCTTGTTATTAAAAGAAAAAACGGGGGCCGCGGACTTATAAATATACATGCTCTTTGGGAAAATCAATTACAGACCTTAAGAATTTTTTTCTACAAAAAGGCTTCAAACAGTGACATTCATAACGCTATAATTCAGAACGACTCAAATTACACTCCTTTAAACTTAAATGACAGACGGACTGACCTAGGGACCAGTAATACTGAATACGAAATAAGAAAAATAGAAAATTGGAAGAAAAAAGTCCTCCACGGCCGACATCCCCATGACCTCCAGCAATCACATATAGATACAGATGCTTCAAACAAGTGGCTGCAAATGGGTGTATTGTTTTCTGAAACGGAAGGGTTTTTAATAGCAATACAGGACCAAGTGATAAACACCAAAAATTACCAAAAGCACATTATTAAAGACCCCAATATTAGAGACGATAAATGCCGAAAATGCCACATGCATTCTGAGACAATTCAACATATAACAGGAGCTTGTCCACACCTTGCACAAACCGATTACACCCATAGGCACAACCAAATAGCATCATTCATCAAAAACTTGCACTCAAACATAATCTATTACAATCACGCACACACAAAATAACACCATATTACAAATATTCACCAAATCCCGTTATAGAAAATCAAACACACAAACTTTACTATGACCGAAGCATATTGACAGATAGAACCATCCATTATAACAGGCCTGATATTATTTTACAAGACAAATTAAATAAGACAACTTACCTTATCGATATTGCAGTACCGAATACCCACAACATCATTAAAACGATAACCGAAAAAATCCATAAATATGCCGATCTGAAAGATGAAGTTACCAGAATATGGAATCAAGATAAAGTATATATAGTCCCAATAGTGTTATCTACAACTGGTTTAATTCCCAAACATTTACATCATTCCCTTAAGCTTCTCGATCTCAAACCTTCAACATACATTAATATGCAGAAAGCTGCAATTCTGAATACCTGTCGGATAGTTAGAAAGTTCATGGATGCTACCGACAATGACAACAATACAAATACAACTGACACACATACTAACTTACAGCTTACAAACAATCTGTCTTAATGGTAGACACTTGGCCATGGCCCGTGTCTATCAGTTAAATACCAGCTTCTGCTGAGAAAAAGTAAATACCTTTAAATAATAATAATATAATTCTTTATTGCACCAACAATTTAGGAACAGAATAAAAATAACAATTTTACCAAAAAATATGAGTAGGTACAAAGGCGGGCTTATCACTAAAGCGATTTCTTCCAGCCAACCTTTGGGTTGACAGAGACTTAAAAAATGTTGGAAGGGTTGGCGCAGTATCTCAAATAAAAACATAAAAATAAATAAATATTTTATAAAACAGAAAACATATTCAAACAATCCAAAGCAAAAAAATATAATATATGAATGTCCATATAGGCTAAAAAAATATATATATATAAAATAAATGACAGTGAAAGAAGGTAATTCTAAATAAATAAACATTAATTGGAGGAAAGGTAATGTGCTGTCACAAGCTCCTTAAATTTCTTAGATGTTTGGGCCTTTCTGATGTCAAGTGGCAAAGCATTCCAAAGTGTCACCGCCCGAACAGAAAACGAATTTGAATAGAAACATGTTGAATGAGCAGGTATTACAAGTCGAAGTAAAAGCGCACTGCGAACATTAGGATCCTCAACCTCACGAAGGAAATGGAAACGTTCTTTAAGGTAATAAGGAGTAAAAGGGTTAAAGAGGATAGAATAAAGAAGAGAAAGGATATGCAAATTACGGCGAAGTCTAATAGGGAGCCACTTGAGTTGTAAACGAAAACTAGTGATGTGATCAAATTTGCGAAGTCCAAATATGAATCTAATGCAGAAATTTTGAAGACGCTCAAGTTTGTTCAATTGCTCCTCAGTGAGGTCAAGATAGCAGGAGTCAGCGTAATCAAGGATAGGAAATAGGAGGGATTGTACCAGCGCAATTTTAGTCTTGATCGGTAAAAAGTTACGTAAACGTTTCATAGAGCCAGCCGCAGCAAAAATTTTCCTACTGACCTCAGTTATTTGAGGTGACCATGACAAGTTCCTATCGATCAGGATACCTAAATTTTTTACTTGATTGCTGAACTCAATATTTACGCCGTTGAATACAATAGAAGGAAGCGATTGCCAATCCACACGCGAAATATAATAACGACTCCCTATAACTATGGCCTGCGTCTTGGAAGGGTTTACAACAATCCCATGAGACTTACTCCAGGCGGATATACGCGACAGGTCCTCATTTATAGCAGTAATGCCTGATCCCAGATTTTCCAAATCGACATGACAATAAACTTGAAGATCATCTGCATACAGGTGGTAGGGGGAGCGAAGTTGATGAGAAATTGAATTAATAAACAATGCGAACAACAAAGGAGAGAGCACGCCACCTTGAGGTACCCCAGACGGTGTGTGACACCAAGACGAGGTTTTACTCTCTATACGAACACACTGGCGTCGGTCATAGAGGTAAGAGTGAAACCAGTCAATCACCGGTGGAGATATATTCAGAGAGCGCATAATGCCTAGAAGTACGTCAAAATCCACAGTATTAAAGGCATTTGAGAAATCAAGCAAAGTTAAAACAGTTAACTGGGAGTTATCCATGCCCGCACGGATGTCATCGGTAATTTTAACCAAAGCTGTTGTGGTACTGTGCCCTGTCCTAAATCCCAACTGGAAAGGGTTGAGAATGGAGTTTTTACAAAGAAAAGGTTCAATTTGTGCTTGGACAAGTCGTTCGAGGATTTTTGAAAGAAATGGAAGGATAGAAATGGGTCGCAAATCAGAATAGGAAGTAGGATTGGCTTTTTTGGGTAAAGGGGTTATGTAAGAGTTTTTCCACACCGAAGGGAAAGTGCCAGAGGATAAAGACTTATTCAGGATGAGAGTAAGGATAGGAATAATGAAGTCGAGAATAGGAAGCAACATCTTACGACCGATGTCATCCGTACCTACTGCATTAGAAGTAACCGACATTATGCACTTCTGAACATCACACTCAGTAACTGGACTAAAACTAAAAGAAGGGAAGTCAGGAGTGGGAATTGAAGACAGGTGGTGTAATATGTTAATTTTATCATTGCCACCGAAAGCAGCAGCTGCTGAAAAGTGCTTGTTAAGAAGATCAATATCAAGATCATTGGAAATACTATGATGACTTTTTCCCACTCCCATCGATTTAAGAAATTTCCAGACTTTTGCTGGATCGCCGTTTTCAACAGACTCATGAATATGGCGGCGTTGAGCATCCCTACACAACCTGTTGCAGGCGTTGCGAGCTAAGATGTATTTATCACGATATCCGTCCGGATTCGCCTTAAACTTCGCCTTAATATGATGTTTTTTGGCTATAGCAGCTCTTATGTTATCAGTCAACCATGGCGCTGGGAGATGCTTCAATTTCACAGGACGCAAAGGGGCATGTTTATTATAAAGATCAGTTATTAATGTATTAAATTGTGCTACCTGAGCGTCCACTGAGTCTAGTTCAGCAATCGCATCCCAATCACAGCTCTGAGCATCATCACGCAAGTCCTCAACGATCATAGACCTAAAATTGCGCTGCAAGAGAATTTTGGCTTTTTGTTTAGGTGGACGGACTTTATAGGAGAGATAGAGGAGATGATGATAGGAAAACATATCAGCGCAACACTGCCCATATTTAGCGACATGATCAGAAGAAGATTAGCTCCGTGGCGCAGCGGTCAACACGCCTGCCTGCGACACGGAGTGACCGGGTTCGATCCCCGGCCAGGTCAAGATGGAAAATGATCTTTTTCAGATTGGCCTGGGTCTTGGATGTGTATCTATATATGTATTTGTTATAAAATATAGTATCGTTGAGTTAGTATCCCATAACACAAGTCTCGAACTTACTTTGGGGCTAGCTCAATCTGTGTGATTTGTCCGTATATATTTATATTTATATTATTTATATTAAGAGACTAAAATGAGGTCTAAAAGAGATGGCACGCAACCAGGGTAGAAATGAGTAGCTTGAAGAGGAAGTAAAGAAAGATTGCAGCCATTTGAAATTGATTTCAGCCGGTTAGCACGATGGTCATTTTTAAGCAAGCAAGTGTTAAAGTCACCCATAACGATAGCATGACTGTAAGCAGGTGAGAGTTCTTCTAACAGTTTTTCAAAAGAGGAAAAATAGTTTATCGAAGAGGAGGAACTGTAGAAGACTCCCAAAAGTACTTGTGTATGCATTAGAGTGACTTCAATAAAGAGATACTCGGCTTCCAGAGAATAATCTGAAATTTGAGAGATGTTAAGAACCTTATAAGGTATATGAGCACGGAGATATATAGCAACACCGCCACCACCCTTACCAACGCGGTCGTTGCGAATGAGTTGGAAGCCTGGAAGTGAGTAAGAAGTCGATGGAAGGCAGGCCTGTAACCAGGACTCTGAAATTAAAATAGCATCAATTGACTTATTATCAAAAGTGGTAAGTAATTCAGGAAAGTGACCTGGAATGCTTTGAGCGTTCAAATGCACGACATTAAAATTTTTATTTACATCGGAAAATATATAGTCCAAAGTTTCGTTAAGTGGCATTGGGATCGAATGGAAACTGTCATCACTGGATGATAAAGACTGGAAACTATCATTATGTATGGAATTCATAATTTAAATAAATATAAATGATTATGTATGAATACAAAATACCTACTAATATAATAAAATAATAACCACGTAGTAACAACTACTGTACTGCATACGTCTACCCGCCAGCAAAAGGTAAAAAATAAATATTCTTAGTGAGAAAATTAATAAAATAAAAAGTTGAACTAAAGTACAATTAGACAAAACTACAAACTTAAATTGGATACCATTGCACCAAAACTATTCAAAGTAGGTGGACTACACACATAAATATCGTAGCCTGCATAAAAAAAAGAAAAAATAGATGTTACAATGTCAAACGTCAAAGTCAGCAACAAACAAATTGACATCTTTCTGTCATCTGACAATAAATAAATAAAAGTGAACAGGTAAACGAAGATTTACAAATAAAAAAGACAAGTTAGAAAACAAATGTGGGTGGGTGGGGTGTAAGGTATCTCCATCAAAATGTGTTACACAAGATGAAAACAAGAACGTGACAAAGTGATCTACAAATTAATCAATAATCGCAAAGAAAAAATGAAATTATTTCTTGCCACGCTTAGGCCGCGAAGCTGCTGTCCCAGCTACAGTCGTTGGGGCCGCACTGGGCGGCGGGGCCACCGACGTTCCCGCCTGCGGCGAGGGATTCTTCAGCTGCTCCACGTCCCGTGTTGAATAAACCCGATGTCTCAAGCCGTCACCTCCAATCACGATTACACAGCCATCCCGTGACCAGCACTTAGTGATGCCGAAATGTTGACGGGCAGCCAGAAAAGCATCATGCCTCATTTTTGTTAAATACTCTGATAGAGTGATTCCTGTGCCTTTGAGCGTTGTTTTGGCCATCCAGCAGCGGTCCTTCATAGGCATGCGAAGGAATTCCACGAGAATAGGCCTAGGCCGACCCTGAGTGTTGTGTCCTAAACGATGACATCTTCTTATATCAGCCTCGGTGAAACAACTAACCTTCAGTGATTCAACTATAGTCTTGACAACAACTGCAACCGTGTCCTCCTTTGGACTCTCAGCAATGCCGTGCATCAGCAACATGTATTGACGACCCGACATCTCCAAGTGATCTTGGTGTTTAATCATAAGCTCCAGCTGATGATGATACTTAGACATGGTTGTGGTTATGAACGACTTGAAGGCAGTGAACTCCAAGGCCAGTGTAGTGACTGTCGGTGAGGGATTGGCTTGCTGCAATTCTGTTTGGAATTCCGCCATCTTGCTATTGAAGTATTCCATCATTAAAGACATTGAATTTTGCAGTGCTTCCATAGTTTTGTGATGAAAGGAGATTTGCTAGCAGGTAGAGTGTGTTAAATATTTACTTTATACATGCAACAAGTTCTTAAGTACTTGGTAACTATATTTATTTTAATTAAAAAACGGAGAGAGCTCTAAGTTACGTCTTATTTATTTTACTGCTACCCACAAAAAAAAAAAAAAAAAAAAAATATACAATACTTTATAACATAGAGAAAAAAAATTACAGTTCTAGATTTTTGTCCAGGTTTAGCTAATTTGATGCGCCTATCTTTAATTGACACGCATATAGTCCTAAACAACATCAAGTCAGTCTTCTTAAGTGTACTTCTTCTGCCGGGGCCCGGCGCCGGCGGAGACGGCAGAGCCAGACATTTGTTTCAGTATGTAATTTGCCAGTTTTCGCAAGACGAGGTCATCCCATCGTCAGCAGTTCTCTTACAGTTTGTCTGCTAGATATATAATGGACATGGCGGCGGCTCCGAATGCGGGAGTTCCGCGAAACTTCCCACTTCCAGCGCAACATACTCATCTCCGTGACTTGCAGCTCCCTGTCGCGCCGTTGGTCTCGTTACGTTTGCGAAAGGTATTTAATAAGTAAGTAATATTATGGTAATATTTCGATTAATAATTATACTAAATTTATCTGAGAAGAAATGATTTCATTTAACGTCCATAATATAAAAATTCGTTGGATAAATTAGTTCTTATCGTGACGAAACTGGAATGTAGAGCGTATAATTAGAAAGTTGCATCGATGTCTATCAACGATATAAGTAGCTTCGCTGGTCTTCTAAGTGACAATAACGATTAAACTCCCATACAATTTAATGAACACTAATTAATTATAATAAATAATACTAGTAGTAAAGGTAAGTTACGTTCAAGGTAATTGATAACGTTTCAGATAAAAAACCGACTTCAACTAAAGTACTGAAACAATTTTGATGAAATTTAATTCATATAAATATTTGATAAAATATTTTTTTAACCGGAAGGGTATAAGTACTTTTAATAGGTCCTATCTATTAAAAGTACACCCTTCCGATTAAAAAAATATTTTATCAAATAGTTATATGAAAAGAGTTATGAGGTTCGATGAATTGAGGACCTCCTCCACCGCTTTTTTGTCGGTTCTAAATAAGTTTGTTCCAATCGGGACGGTACCTTTTCGCTTAGATCGCAGGAGTCAAACTAGGATATAATAGGGTACTTAAATAAGAAATCAGGCGAGGTTAAGGTAAGAGAGCTAAAGGCATTGCGATCGATAGTTTCGCAACCGTGTCCTTTTCTTAATTCCCTTGCCTGTCTACACTACAAAAAAACAAAAATTTTGACCCTGGGAAATAAATTCTATAGTGCTCTGCGAGAAGGTATTTAGAACATTCGACTTTATTCAAGTGCGCCAGCTTATTGCTGTAAAATCTTAAATGAGTAAGTAGGTACTTATTGAACAGGTCGTTATGTACAGGGTTTGTCTTTCATTTAAAAAAAAATCGAGTCAGGTACCTACGAATGCGCGCAGCAGGGTTACGTACGAAAAACTTATTTTAGGGTTCCGTACCCAAAGGGTAAACACAAGACACTATTACTAAGCCTCCGCTGTATGACCTCTCTGTCCGTTATTCTTGTAGGTAGAGTATTGATTTTTTACAGAATGTACTTATTGCTATAACAACAAATAATAATAAAATTAAAAATTAAAAGTAGTATTTATACAAAAAAGCGGCCAAGTGCGAATCGGACTCGTCCATGAAGGGTTCCGTAGCAGCAAGTAACATAATATAAAAGTTATTGTTATATTTGAGTAGGTTGAATGTAAGGTAAATTGCAGTTACAATTTATGACGTATTAAAATAAAAACTACTTACTAGATGTCGTTCAAACCAATTTTCGGTGAAAGTTTGCATAGTAATGTACATGATATATTTTTTTTGTATTATCTTTCTCTTATTTTAGAAGTTGCAGGGGAGGGGGGGGGGGGGGGGGCTACGATATTAGAAACTTAATATATCATTTTTGAAGACCTAGCCACGGTACAAGTTTAATGAAAAAAAAAAACTATTTTTGTGTTCACAGAATACATCTACTTGGCTGTGACATACGAACGGACAGACATGACGAATCCATAAGGGTTCCGTTATTTGCCATTTAGCTACGAAACCCTGGAGAGTGTAGGCCAAATCCTCTGTCTGCTCTGGCCAAGTATGGCTCCGGTAGTACAGGTGCACAGGTTCCTGCAGTGGAGACTAAAAAGACCTGATGATGATAAAGTAAGTAACCTTTAGATTTGGATTCCTTGCGAGTGTGAGCAAATTATGATTAATATTAGACATACTTACCTAGGTACATACCCAATACCTCAGCTGTCTAATCTTTCCTAATTTGTTTTAGGTATCATGTGTCAATATGTGTTGACCATTGACTACAAACACCTAATCAATACTATAATGAGTTACATAATTGTTTGATTGTTTTCTACAGACAATGATACCTACTCGTAGCCAGGAAAACAAAAAAGGCATGTTGTCCCTTTATACAAGCAATCTGTTTTCAAGACTTGTTTATACTTACATACAGTTTGGCAATGAATATACCTAGTTGCGTAGAGCAACGGGCCATGGGGCCATATGACAAAGCGGGCTGGGGGCCGGGGAGTCCAAGGGGGTCATTCGCCAGGATCGCCAAACGGAATCGCTATAGTCGCGGGACTTAAACTGACATTATAAGATTTTTCTTATACAGGATGTAAGAGTAAAGACCGTTGTCCTTCTGAATGTGTATTTCAGTTCCCAGCATTGATTCCATAATAAAAGTTGTTATTGTTCGATCCCCGGCCAGGTCAAGATGGAAAATGATCTTTTTCAGATTGGCCTGGGTCTTGGATGTTTATCTATATATGTATTTGTTATAAAATATAGTATCGTTGAGTTAGTATCCCATAACACAAGTCTCGAACTTACTTTGGGGCTAGCTCAATCTGTGTGATTTGTCCGTATATATTTATTATTATTATTTATTATTATTGACGCGCTGATTATCAAATCAGCCCGTCAATCCGCCCATCAGTCAAATCCTACAAACCATCAAGTTTGTGGGATAACGGTGGTTGTACCCTAACATCCTATATTTTTCTGAAACTATTGATCTACAAGTAGGTACTGTTTAGAAATTAGATGTCTTGCATAAACTTTTTCATATAGGTACCCAAAATGTGGCTAGGTATCTTTGGAAATCATACATTGATGCGGTAGAGATAGTTTTTTGTCAACTTAATTCCCGTGATAAAAAAACGTGAAATTTTGATATTACGTATACTGACCTTACGTATATAGGTACGTTAGTTGTAGATTCCAGCCTTCCTAAAAATTAATAAGAATTTATTGCTTAAATCAAGAAAATAAATCAGGTGTTCAAATACACGTTGAATCTACCGAGGCAAACGCGACGTACTTTTAGAAGATATCTTCGGCATTGCGAAACTTCAAACTGTATGTATATTAATTACCACGGAGGAAAAAAACACATACTCTGATATTATTTAACAAGGTATCTATTAATTTTATGTAGATGTGTAGTATCAAAGTCTATATAATACTAACGTAGTTGTATGTATGCACTAGCAGATTTTGTATCAGGTGGCTATGACTGTTTACTTCACAAGTAAATTGTTAAGTACCTACTTACGCTGGTAAAGGTTGGTACTAGTACTTTTCACTACAAAGGAATATAAAAGTATAAAACAGCATTAAAGACCTAAAGGTAATACAAAGAGTTTGTTACTTTTACAATAAACCTAAAGGTAATACAAAGAGACGTGTCTTCCTAATATTATGTACCTACTAAGCAACGATTGGTATTACTAGCGGAATTAATGATGTTTTGCATCGCATCGAGTTGGACGATAGTGGGAAGGGTTGGACTTGGCTAGCCATGTAGCCAGTCTCGCGCAAAACTTTCATACTCGCGGTCGCGCATGCGTATAACTTTATAATAGTCTACGCGTTCATATGATGTTGAAGTAATTCCATCTGTGATTTGTGTGAAAACAATAAAATTTCAAAAATGTAAAACAAACATTTTTTGTACTTTTGAAAGTGTTTAATGTCGGAGAAAATTGAATGATTTTCCAATTGCAGCAAAGTGTATGATAAGGGTTTTCAATTACGTTCGTGGTACGAAGTTTTAATTAAGTAAGTACCTAACCCAAGAATTTTAATGCTCGTTTGCTCATTTTAATTACAGGTAAAAAATCGAGAGAAATAAATATAAACTCCATAGATGTCAATTCAACCCTTACATACATCAAGATGATTTTAGGTTTTCTGAACATTTCGTTAGTTTCTATTACTTGTTGTCGATTTAGGTGATTAGACGTTAAATATGTTAAATACTGCATGTTGTTCAGAGAAATTGAAATTCAGAATAAGTAGGTAGGTACTAATAATCGGCGTAGGGATATGATGCGTAGCTATGCGGATATCTCTAAAAATGGGGATGGGGACGTGTTGGCTTCTCAAATAAAAATTGGGCCTTTTCTGATATTTTTATAGAACTTAAAAAATAAATTATTTAGTAGGTACTAGCGACCCGGCGCCCCGGCTTCGCACGGGTGCGATAAATTATACATATAAACCTACCTCTTTAATCACTCTACCTATTAAAAAACCGGCATAGAGATCCGTTGCGTAGCTTTAAAGATCTAAGCATACCTACATAGGGACAGCGGGAAGCGACTGTTTTATACTACGTAGTGGTTCAGCAAAGTACCTACCTAATAATTTATTTTTAATTAGTCAACTATGTAGGATGGCCTTTAAGAAAATCCATCGTGTGTAGTGTTGCCCAAACAATATCTATTCTAGTTGCCATCACTGGCGACGCCGACGCACGCATTGGTGACGAATGATTATAATTTCGGGTATTAGATGCTTCCAGTGGCAGTGAAAATTGTAAGTGTAAATGAAAATGTCAATTGATGAATACCTGTATACTTAGTGGCTGTACATACCTATATATTTTCGTAAACAATAATAATGCAAGAATCGGCCCTATTCCAACCGGTAGGGTTGGGCTGTAGCGACCGATGGGTCAGGGTTACTAGATACTCATAGAGCGGAGATAGAAGTAGTGGCAACTTTTCTAGGTAGATCCTGAATCTAGACAGTGATGAGGGTCCATGATAGTTCATGAACCAACATCACTGTCTAGATTCAAGTATCTACCTAGTAGTGTACCTAGTATAGGTGTAGGTAACCTGGTAGGTGTTGATATAAGTTGCTAGGTACTTTTAAAATAAAGTAACATTCAGATAAACCAACTGAATTTATCAATTCGATATCTATCTGTTGTATTATACTTTATAATAGTACCTATAGATTTTTATTGGTCTTTTAGGCAAAAACTACTGGGTGGTTAATAAAACCCTAAATGGTAGAAGTGGCTGATAAATCAGAATGCTTCATTGGCAGAATATACGCGTACGAAGTCGCAGAAAAGGCTAGTTAATATATAGTACCAAATAATGGTAAAAGTTTGCGCAATCGATACGGAAATAAATATACCTATTTGGTTTCATGGGTAGGTATATGTTACTGTTTATAATGCTGTAAATATTGTAGAAATACATATTACTTACATAACTTTCCTGGATATCGGGCGGGAAATTAAATTATTTTCATATCGATAACTAAACATTGTCAAACAAAATTAAAGTCTATTCTTAAGATTGTGACCTTAGAGGTATATGTATAAATCGTAACGGTTTCTGTACTTTTTGTCCTTATTCAAAGGCAGTAGGAAGGTTTGAGCTCCGTGGCGCAGTGGTTAACACGTTAGTTGCAACAATTGTATGCTGTACAATGTTGTGATAATAGCGGACCCCGGGCTCCGACGCATGGCAAATGAAGATGCAACCAGGAAAACGCTCAGATGAGAGAAAGAGAGTACCTATGTAGAAAGGTAGAGTAGATCTATATCAGAGTTGGCAGGCAAAGCCTATTTACTTATTTGAATAAACAAAAATAAAATATTTCGGGACAAGGTTTTATTGTGACACAATCACTACAAAATTCGCTAACGACTACTAAATTTGGTGACTGAGTATATAATACATGGTTGAGAAGTGCGCTCATCATCAGACCAACTTGTTAACATCGTTTTATTGCATTGTAATCTACATAATAAATACAATTTACATAATAAGTTAACTTACATAGGTATAATTAATCCAAATTCTATTTACATGGGTAGGTATATGCAAAATCTAAAACAACGGGAAATCTTGCTTGCAAGATTTTATCACAGACATGCATACTCCGCAGAAGGGCTCCTACTAAGCTTAATAGTATACCTAGTATAGCCATGGATGTTAACTGTGTATTTATCTCGAGCATCATCGGGATCCATTGGACTTTTAAGATTAGGTGGTAGGAAGAAAAAAGGTTATATGACTTTTTCATTACAGCGCTAAGGAGACCTATTAGGGGGTTATAGGGGGTTTCAAAATTTCAAAACAAAAATAATTATCACATGAAAATACTCGAGCGCGTCTAATTAATGCAAGCTGGCTTTATAACATGCCAAAAATCTGTATGGTAATAATCTGACGATTTAAACATGACGTCGGCGGGTGAGAGGGTAACAAAAGTGCAGACAAAAAGTTGAAAAAAATCACCAGTGTATCCTCGTGCGTAGTTGGCTCTTTTTTAGGTACTTCGAAGGTAATAATTCAAAAACAACTGGGAATATATAATCTGACAATATCCATATGATGCAGAAAGAAACATAACCTCCCTATATTAAAGTCAAATCAGTGGTATTGAGGTACTATACTATGTCCGAGGTATCTGTCATATCTTAATCTGACGACTGACTCCCACGAGTAAATACCAAAATCTCCTCTTGGGCTCTCCAACTAAAACGGGCTACAGATACTTGTCTTTACCCTCTGGGTTAGTCTAAGGTCAAGAGTAAGCCTATTTAAAAAAAAATAAAAAGATAAAATACCCACTTAATATGAGATTATTCATCATCATCACTTCAGCCGCAAGAAGTCTACCTGCTGGTCGTAGGCCAATCGTCTCAGGAAGCGGCCTGCAGCGTCTTCCTGCGACTAATTAAGGCGGTGGGATGAGGTAATGGCCTCTTTGTAATTAATTAATACTACTTAATAAGTTTAGAACCATTAAGATAATTGAAAGATTAGTCAAGTATATATACTTAAGTCACAAAGAAAGACCGCGAAGAAGGACATATCATAATCAGGGGTTTCCAAAATGTAGCAATTAATAAATGAAATACTTAACACTAAATGGCAGCACTGAGTGGTAGGGTCCGATGAGCCGCTGTCATCGGATAATATTTGACAAGCAGCAACTACCACATAGTTGCCCCAATAACAGTTTACAGGACTCGACGCTTTTTTACCGGTATTATACATTAGCTTAAGAACGTAGTTAATAAGGTTAAATAAAAAAGATTTATTATTTTCTGCTTTTCCGTTTTTTCGGCGGTTTAATTAATTTGTTAAAAAGTTTTTATCACCCATTCCATACCGGACATTCTAGGTCTTTTTCTTTTCTCCCCGACCAGCACAGAAAACTTTAAAGTTTATATATTACAGAAACATACATTAAAAATTTCACGCGACTAAAATTAACGAAGATTCAAGGTTATCATGCGCAATGACTTTATAATGAACCGGTTGAGAATCCTCCATAGCGACCGCGAGACTTTGTCTAAGTGAACTTACAATTCTTACGTCATAATGATTGCGGAACATTCTCATGGTGACTGCTTTAGACTGCTTTGTACCTGATACCTGCAATTACAGCATTGCACAATACTTGATGGCTCTACATCGCATTTCCATAACATTCCGTATCAATGCAATTGGGTGTTCGTGCAAATACCTGCCTATTATCGGTACGAATTATAATACTTACCTATATTATGCGAATTATAGGAATATGAAATCAGTGTAATTTGGTGTTATGATTATGGTGTAACCTCCGAGACATGTAACGATGTTACATGTCTCTACATATCTAATTTTGTTTAAGAAACTACATCTTTAAGTTTTGTTTGATAATTATTTTTTATAATTCTTCATTTAGGTATCACATTTATTCACAGTCTTTTTTATCATCTGAAGCATTCCAACTCTTACCTTTCTCATGTTCATGAGCTTGGGAGATTCCTAGTTTTAAATACTAATCACTACATACACGAGTAGTAGGTACTCTATCATGCTGGTCTGGCCCTTTTTTAAGGAGGAAAGGTTTATTTATATATACCTAATCATTAACAGGTTCTGAAATAATAAGTAAACAGTGAAATTAAAATACAATACCTATTCCTGTTGTTCCTGTTTGATTCCCTGCCTACTGAGCTACCATATTTATTTTATGTGAGGCCTACTCTATCAGAGCTGCGCGAGCTGGAACCTCACAATAGTTAGGTAGGTACACAACAAGACATCTAGACTCTAGATGTCTTGTTGTGTACCTAACACTCGCGAACCTCCACTCTAGATTCTAGAGTGGAGGTTCGCGAGTGTTGTGACGATGCCGGTGCGGCTAGCGACGCCATCGACAACGACGATGAAAACTCTCTAATAAAACAAAGCGCACAGACATTAGGTCATCGGAATTATGACATTTGACTATAGCAAAACAAACTAAACCGGTCTCGAACAGGATATGGGCAGTTCAATCACAAATGTGTTTGATTTTGGACTCCCTGGCACAGATCTTGTAATATAATTAGATTACCTACAAAATCAAAGAAAACTGAGTTGGACGAGTCGGGTAGTTAATAAACATGGATTAGCGATTATACAAGTTAAGCCATTACAGTTGTAGAACTTGAATTGTAACTGGCATATTTTTTTGTGAAGTTAAATAAATAATGAAGTTGGTCACAATATTTTTGTAGCATACATTTTTATGCCTCCAATATACTTTATATTGGAGGATACATTTTACTGAAACATAAAAGGTAACCCTATCTTTTTAATCGGTTACTCATTACTGAGTATCGTGACTCCTGATTCTGTCAACCAACTTTTTCCATCGGCAACGATCCGTTGCTTGGTGTAGTGCGGCGCTGATCGGTGTTTCCAATCTCTCTGAGATCTGATCCGACCATCGCTTTGGACTGCGGCCTCTCGGTCTGTTTCCCTCCTCTTTTCCTGTCACCATCAAACGTTCCAAGTTATCACCATCTCTCCTCGCAATATGGTCAAAGTACCGCACTATACGTTGTAGGCAGGTTGTCGACAGTCGCTGAGCGTTTTCTATTTTGAGTTACTTTAGGATAGAGATATTTGTGCGTAAGGCTGTCCAAGGTATCCTTAGCATACGGCGCCAACACCACATTTTAAAGGCGTCAAGTCTTTGCCCGTCGGCGGCTTTGAGTGTCCAGGTCTCTGCGGCATATAACGTGATGGAAAAGACAAGTGTGCGGACGAGGTGTATCTTAGTCCGATTAGTTATGGTTCTCTCTCTCTATACTTTGCTCAGTTAGTCTCTCAGTAGTCAGTCATTGCTGTCTTTGCCATGCCAATTCGTCTGCGTATCTCTGTCTCGCTGCTGCCTTTATTTGTGATCACTGAACCAAGGTATTGAAATTGGTCTACAGTCTCATAATCTTGTAGGAGGTCAGAGCGTTGAAATGTCGCGAAACGGTCAATTATCATGATCTATGTTTTAGATTTATTGATAGCGAGCCCCATACTTAAACTGATTGTTTCTAGCCGATCCAGTAACTCAGCCATTTCCGTCTCGGACGATGCCAGAAGAGTTGTATCATCTGCGTAGCGGAGGTTGGATATTTGGACTCCACCTATCCTGACGCCACCATTCCAGTTATCTAAAGTTTGGCGCATAATGTATTCTCCATATATGTTGAAGAGAATTGGAGAAATCACGCATCCCTGTAGAACATCTTCTGGAACTTGAAACGGCTTGATTTCATTTCTCCTACAGTGATTGTGCCATATCCCGTACTATCCGTATACTGATCCGTAAATTGTATATCATACAATTTACGGATCAGTATTACAAGGTGGTTCGGAACACCAGTCTCAATTAGTACCTGCCACAGTTTCTCCCACCTAACACAGTCGAAGGCCTGCTTGTAGTCCACGAAACACATAAAGATTGGGGTGTTATATTCGTAGCATTTCTCCACAATGTGCCGTACGTTTAGTATTTGTTCTCTTGTTCCTCTACCCTTGACAAAACCCGCCTGTTCTTGAGGTATTTGCCAGTTCAGGAAATATCGCAGTCTCGTATTAATTATGTAAAGTAGAATTTTACTCGCATGCGATATTAGAGCCAAAGTTCTGTAGTTGTTGCAGTTACGTACTGAACCCTTTTTATAAAGAGGAAGAATAGAAGAGTGTGTCCAGTCAGTTGGCCAGTGACCGGTATGCCATATCTTATTACAGAGCGCATGTAATGCGGCTACTCCATTTGGGCCTAATCCTTTCAAGGCTTCCGCTGTGATCAAATCAGGACCTGGTGCTTTATTCCTCTTCAACTTGCGGATCGCATCTTCCACTTCTGCCAAGAGTATGTCAGGTTCTTCATCCATTGCGATTTCAGCTGGCAGGGGAGACTGAGGTGTTTAATCGCGATACAGCTCTTCACAGTACTGTCTCCATCTTTCTGCAACATCGGCACCTTCGTGTATCGGTTTGCCATTCTTGTCGTCTATAATCAATCCATGAGGTGGGTTTGATCTTCCGTGTTATTTGTTTGACTTTTCTGAAAAGATCGGCCGTCTGGTACTTCTCTGCATGATTTTCAATCTCTGTACAAATATTCATTAGATGTTGGTTTTTGTCCCTCCTACACTGTCTTTGAATTATTGCAGTCAAGTGAGAGTAGTCTTCCAGAAAATTTTCAGATCTTACGCCGTTTTTTAAATCTTTTCTTGCTTTTATACTTTGCCAAACCTCATCCGACATCCAATCCTTCCTGTGTTCGGGTTTCTTGACCATATCTTTAAGTACATCGACGATCCTTGACTTGAGCTGATACCATTGTTTCTCCGGGTTCAGCTGTGCCATGTCTGGGTACAGTTTTAGCAATTCCAGTTCAGTCTTCGCTTGGAATGATTCGTACTCCTGAGGGGTTAGTCTTGGTATAAATTGTGTACCCTTACGACAAGATTTTAAGCGGACTCTTAGATCTGCAACTAATAATTGGTGATCGGAGCCACAATCTGCACCCGGGAATGTCCTAGTGTTCGTTATGGACGACTTCCATCTATTTGCAATAGTGATAAAGTCTATTTGGTTACGATATCGGTTACCAGGGGATATCCATTTGTACAACCTTCTCTTATGGTGTTAGAAGCATGTGTTGGTAATTGTTAAATTATGGCTTACACAGAAGTTTAAAAACTTTTCGCCCCTATCGTATCTCGTGCCGAGCCCATACTTTCCAACTATATGGCGCAAGTGATCATCAAATTGAGTGCTCCCCACCTTCGCATTCCAGTCACCCTGAACCATTAGTATCTCACGCTTAGAGATGCTCTCCAAAGTCGCCTGTAACTTTAAATAAAAATCCTCAATGTCCTTCTCTGTTGATTTAGCTTTTGGTGCATATACTTGTACGATGTTCAAAGGCAAGGGGGTACGTAGTTTATACGAATGGTCATTATTCTATCGTTTACGGTGTTATATCCAGTGACGAAATTAAACAGTTTTCGCGGTATTATGAACCCTATGCCATTCTTGCTCTCGGAATCGTGACCGGAGAGGAAAACGGTGTTCCCATATGGTGTAGTGAAATGGCCTCTTCCCTGCATATGGGTTTCACATAAGCCCAGTATTCAAAGCTGATGTTCTTTCATCTCCCTTTCTATGATCTCAAGCTTTCCTTGTTGCAGCATTCCCCTAACAATCCAAGTTCCTATACGGTGTTTAGACCGCATTGTAGGTGGCTTATTGTCGTCATCAGTCACATTAACTGTCTCCTTAGCCTGAGGACACACCAAAGAGGAGTCTTCGGTCGCATATTTCACACTCGCCAACCCGGGTATTGGTGAGCGCCGGGGGTCAGCCGGATCGCACGACGTACTAGCATTTCTGTCGTTGACCATTATCATGGAGTTCTCTTGGGAGTGTAATCGTAGTGGTTTCCCATTGCCTTCTACGTCGGTTCTTTTAGGGGGTATTTAATCCCCAGGGCTTCCGTGGCCCAAGGTGTCGAGTAGGTTATTTCACCGCCGCCTATTACTCGGCGTTGGCGTGTTTTTTTTACGGCTGTCATCATCCTGGGTGGTGTTGGATAAACGCTGCCAACAGGCCAACCCTCCTCCTTTCGCAAACGGGCTTGGGACCGGCTATGGCGGAGTTAAAGGTAGTAGGAGTAAAAAGGTAACCCACTCGCGCAATTTACCCAGTTCATCCACATTAAAAACTATCCGCACGAAGAAGAAGATGCATGTAACGACTTTTCAAGAGAGGTTTGCGGTTTTCTTCTTCAGATTTGCATACTGTTAACTTTCCTTTATGAGTTTACCTGTTACCTCAGGATGATATTTCATGAAGGCGTTGAATAATTTAAATAAGGAAGGAAAGATTAGTAAGTCAAATTGGAATCCAAATCCAGAAGTTTTCTATAGTTAGTCTGGGTTGAATTTAATTAGAGATCCCAATACGACCAAGATCGCTAATATAACTTAGTAACCCCGCACGATAGAATCGAATTGGCAATGTTCATGGTTTACATGAATTTATTATTCGTATGTTACCTACGTTACACGAATCATAATATTTACACTGGCCAATGCAAACTTGGATACGGCGAGCTGAAATATCTCGATAGCGATCCTGTATCGACTTGTAGGTCCAATACAATATGAGTACTTTTAAAGTTTTGCGTTGCATATTTATTTAATGCACAATCGGAAATTAATGCAATCATACCGGTTCTCTCCAGACATCTAAAAAAAACGATGTTCATTTTGTAGATCTAAGTGACGATGAGGTGTAAACCGTTCTTTTGAAATTAGTCAATACTCGATATACTATTTCTCGTTAGTGCCAAATCAGTTTAGCTCATGTTCCCTTCGCGACCATTGTATCATATTGCATTTACCTATCTGAAATAGAATAGGTACAGTGGACCAACAATAATTTTGCAAGGCGCTGTCGTATATGTATGTTACTAAGCAATAGTTCCTTTTGCAGTTGCCCAAAAACGTTCGCATAATGAGTAACTGTCCTGGTTTGTGTGTAAGAGGCGTCGTCGATGTCCATATGTCCGTTGCTTATATTTTGTTATGAACGAGCCATTGTGAACATCTATTGTTTGAGCGGGTCGGTGGGACTGGCTGAACGTCATCGTGTGTGATTTATATGTATGTGTCGGACGTGTCCATACATGGCACGATTGGTTTGAAAGTACAACTCTCTAGTGAACTGTTGTAATTCTATTGTTTATCGAGAAAATAGTATTCATGAGCTTAAAATACAATTACCTAGATGCCTATAAGTACTTATGTACTTTTAAATCAATCATGAAGCGTGGGTTATCTCTACATTTTATAACAGTATTTTAAAAAAGACTGACCATTTCGTAAAATAAATTTATTTATAAACTTACCGCTTTACGAGTATTGCATTCCTAGATAAACCTGTGCGAGGGCATACCTGTGTATCTTTTACAAATATTTCATAGTTTTAAATACTCTTTAGATTTTTTTACATTTATATGCAGAATTGCAGACCTTTGTGGCGGTATAGTGGCGGGTTAGTGCTTACAAAGTTGAAGGTTGACGCTGCGACTGGAGGATGTTGTTTGATATTAAGCATGGATGATACTGAGTCGTGAGACTGGTTATCCTTCACTTAGCTCTTTGCCGCAACTTCGTAAGAGTAATTTATTGGGCACTTATGTGCTATTCTGATGTATAAGGGAAGAAACTACTGAATATATTTAAAAATGTTTTAAATATATTCAGTAGTTTCTTTGAAGGAGTAGTCAATCCATAAAAACTTTTACATTTAGGTATAATCTCAGTAGGAGAGTAGAATTAAGTTTGCTACTCTCTGTCAACAACTCTGATGTGGCAATGTCAATGGGCGACGATTACCTCAGAAGAAACGATTACACTTAACATTTTCGTACTTATGGTAGGTACGCTCGTTCGTTATGTGCCAAGTCAGTATAGCTTTGTCTCTCTTCGCAATCGTTATATCTCATATTGCATTTAATCCATCTGAAATAGATCATTTTGTGTCGGAATATCGAATTTCTCGTATTGTAGCCCATAGGATAAAAAGATCGATTAATAGTACCTTCGTGTGAACAAAACTCAACCCAATAAAATTAATAGCGTTGCATGTAATGACATACGTATAAGGCAATGACTGAAAATTCAAGGACAAGTGAGGCCCTGATTTCAGCCTTATCAGCTTACTTAATTACCTACGTCACCTAAAAGTAGTAGATGATGTAGGTAAGTAACATGGGTAACTTGGTCTGGAGGTAGAAATACAGGATGAAATTGAATTCACTAGCAAACGTTTAAGTAGTGACTCAGACCACGAATCTGAACAACTTTTAATATGGGACCAACTCCGAAATTGCAAAAAAAAAAACATACCTACCTACCATAGATTTTGCCCAAGTAGATATTCCACTTTTGTATGAAAGAGCAGATAATTTTTTCACGATGTCGTAGTTGGTCTCATAATGAAAATTGTTCAGATTCGTGGTCTGACTCACTCCTTAAACGTTTGTTAATGAATTTAATTTCATGCTCCTGTATAGGTACTCTTGGATAAGACTCATATGTAGAAATTTCCAAACACAGTTAGAAGTCAGTACCTCAGCTAGAATAGAACTCAGGCAGACAATCTCAAGATCATAACTTCAATAAGTAGGTATTTATAATGAATGTTATTTGTAATCTTATTTTATTTTTGTTTATAGAAATCTATCTTCCATGAATCAAGTACGACACCGAGAGACTGTACATGAGGGAGGCAGGTTAACGAAGAACTTTCCCACATAGGACGTTCGTCTCGCGTGGAAACACGACCGGCCAGTTTCCAGCTTATGTACAAGTAAAGCAACAAGCCAACATGCAGTTCATACATTCCTTCTGCAAGCGGATCACCGACGATCTGCGGCAAAAGAAGCTGATACCGCTCAAGATATTATTCTTTGTACATGCTTCCAGTGAGTATTTGTCACTAAGTACTTATTCTCATTAACTTTAGCTAGATACTCAGGAGTTAATTTGCTTTTTATATACATAGACATTAGGGTAAAATACTTTTTGTTTGTTTGTATTGTCAATGAATGGGCAGCTGGTGTCACATTTTTTAAGCCACAGTTATTAATGAAGAGGGCTGGCACAGAGGAGCTCGAGCGATTTTTACTTTGTGGTCACCCATCCCATTGGGAACTACGCTCGGGGCTGCTTAACATGCGTATGCGCTAATAAATGCTTACGCCCACTGGGCCATTGAGCATCTCAAATCAAATAGAAGTACAAAATCTCTTCATTGTAGAACAAGGTTCCTTTTCTGTTCCGTATACTTACGTCTATTATACAAGTGTAGGTAAGTATTGTATGAATGTCTCAAAGCCTAATGTAAATAATTCTCCTTCGTAAAGTATATCTTTACAATAGACAGGAAGGAGCACCAAAACACCTTTTAATATCTGCTTCATTTAGTAATGCGTAGGTAAGTAAGCCCTGCACCAAGACACAATTTATACCAACATGCAAGGCACAAGTTTTCAATGCGTAAGTATGTAGGTATGTGAAAAGCTCAGAAAATTTACATATACTATGTTAGTTTATAATACTCGTAAATAAAGTATTTACAGACACTTTTTTTTTGGAATGACTACATAGTCATTCCAAAAAAAAAGTAGCTACATAGCTATCTCCAAGTGAGCTTTTGCTACTTCACCGGGCGTTTGAGGCGAGGGCAGAGTGCCCTCAGCCTTTATAGACAACATCACCAAAGGGCTCCCAGGAGGGACGGACCTCGGTTTTGGGCGTTACCTGTGTGCGCAAGGCTTGGAGAGACAGCAAACTCTTATATTGCCTGATGGCCCGCGTAGCTTATCCTGGGTGCAAGTCACCCGGGACCGCGCCGGGCGGTCACCAGTGACCGGAGCTAATCCTACTCTACGCATTCTATGCCGGTGGCAAGTGCGACGGGTCGGATAGTGGGATTCCTCTGGCTATAAACAGACAGACACATATAAATTTACGGTTGTAAGTTATTCATAGGATCCCTTTTAAAATTATTTTATATTTCAGCTTTGTTCGTACTGTATCCGTACCTGACGATACACATGCGCGAGCTGGGCATCAACGTGGAGGAGACGGCCATCATGTCCGCCGTCACGCCCGTCGTCTCCATCGTCATGCCGCCGCTCGCCGGCATGCTGGCGGACAAAGTTGGCAACTTTAGAGTGAGTATTGTTTTTTGACGCAGAAACTTCTTATAAATCAATGAACACCGGCCGCATGCACCATAAATTACACGTTCCGTAGCAGCAGCAGCAACAGCAGCTACAGCAGCTGCAGTAACAGCAGCTACAGCAGCATCAGTAGTAGTATTCGTCTCTCTTCCACCGTTATCACGTAAACAGACGGTCGGACGGACAGTCTTCCCCCAATTTCTTGAAAGACCGGCAACGCTCCTGTCACACCCTGGTGTTGTAATTGTCCATCGGCAGCGTTGATCGCTTACCATCAGGCGAGTCGCTTGCTCTTTTGACTTCCTTTTTCATAAAAATCCTTTAGGTAAACGTTGCGGTACAGTTTAATCGTTCCCAGGGCACCCACAACCGCCAGCAAATTACAGTCAATTCTGGTGACAACGTCCAATTCTGGTTACAATAACCTTTACCTTGCATTGTACTCGAGGTATTGTGAGTGCGTCCATAGGCCATGTACTCTCTGCGCGTGCGTCAACAGGCCGGAAGCATGATGCTTCTTTATGGACATGCCACATCAACCACTACTTAAATTGAGTCTAAATGCCCACCATTATTTTTCGAATAATATCATAATTAATGCGTTGCATTGCATAACTTCAGTCGTTTACTTATCCTATTCTTATATTATGTCTATTTGCATTTAAATGTACCAAGTTATAAACATACAGATGACATTTAGTTACGAGTTAGTACAACAAAGCTAGTGAAAAACGGACCTGCTACAAAATATGGTAAATTTCACGAGTGTTAACCTCTGTCGATGGCACAGTGTATGAGCTAGCTGTCGGTTCACACCATGCGGGGAAAGTGGGCCATACACTACGGAATTTTTAATTAGTTAATCTTTCTCTACGTCTACGCTGCATTTGTGCGGAACAATGTGATGTGTGGATGCGACCACACCAGCACCAGATTTTATTGAGTTTCTTTTCGAATTAAACATTGTTGCTACTGGTATAAAGTAGCTTCTGGTGAAACAAAATTTTGACCTCTCAATCACCAAGCGGGCCAATCGGTCCGCATAACAATAGAAAATCCATTGAGTCTGCGTTTCTCGCGCTTGACGGATTTATTATCATAAACCATGTGCTCTTGACCATTACTTTTATAATTTTGAGTGTTTTAAAAAAAAATTAGTTTAAGTTATAATCTAATATGTAGTATTCTGAATGCAATTTGTGTCTTTAATCTGGGATACACGCTATTGTTTAGCTTTGCTATGTAAAGTAAAGAAATAAGTAATAAGTATGTTTGCCATGCATTTTCCATCGACATCACTCATTGTTATTAATTAACCTGAAACACGCGACAATTATCAGCCATTAATTGACCGGCGAGGCGGTGCCTTCCACAGCGCCCGACCGCGGCCGTTTCCTGGTGGTCGCATGCGCATGCGATCGACGTCTCTATCTATTCTTGGATGACATTTGTTATGTATGACCGTGGCTCAATTGTCGGCATACGTGAAAACGGCAATTTGTCCAGTTTTGCCGATCATGCTTCGTTAACGCCTCATCCTGTTTGATCATTCACTACCTGCAGTTTTACTGCTCATGCGTCGTTTATTTTACATACCATTATCTACTTAGGCTGATTATTTTGTAAGAATGATAATACTTAGTTACATACGTTGATGTTACAAGGAATAAATATTATAGATGTGTAAGTTTGTGAGGCTGTTAGACTCGGTCAGTGGTATTGTGTGGGGAGAAACACACACATCAAGACTATTTGTGTAGAAAATAGTAGTTTGTCAAAATGATCGATATTATAGATTTATAGCATATTTAAGGGCCCGTACTACCTCACACTGCTTTACATGATTGTCTATAATATCAATAATAATGAAATACTCAAGTTAAAACAAAAATGCAGCAAAGTTCAGGACTAACCCTGGTAACTATCTGACTCAAAAACACGATTGCGTAAAATTTTCAAATCACGTCTTATTTACTCGGTATACAGCATTATTCACCAAATACATTAAAATTAACCTTGAAACTTTTGACTATAATTGCATTACAGATAAGGCAGCCATCGTGTGTTTTTCTTTTACGAATAACCCTTGAATATTCTTAAAAAACGACAATATCCAAAGTAGCCAGCGCGTTTAGACCATCCGCGTTTGTACCGTCACGCCGCCTGGCCTATGGCGGGCTCTTAACATCAAAATATGACATAGGCTAAAACTATGCCAAAAGAAATTCTACTTGTAAAATTTAATCAAAAATCATGTGTAGTGCTAGGCACTGACTTAGTCTTGAATAGTATTTGAATTTGTAGTTACTGTTGGCGCTGTCTTCGACCCTGGGCGGAGTGTCTGCGTTGCTGCTGCTCCTTGTGCCAGTGGGGCGCATCACGGTCACCTTCCCGCCGTCCGTGGAGCTGCTCGCCTCCTGCGGCCCCAGCGGCCTGCAGCTAGAAGCCAAGCATGACCATCCTTGCCAACCAAACCATCCCTACATGTACGATGTCTATGTAGAGTAAGTATATTTTGTTTGTTTGTGTGAACTTCAGCTGACTTCAGGTGGTCTTGATTGTATACCTACCGAGAGTGTTATATAACTTCCCTAGAGCCTCAAAAATGGTACTGACAATAATGAAGTAGTTTTAACACAGATTATACATTTTATAAGTGATAATATGAGATAGTATTTCAGTCTTAGCATCAAAACGACAGCTCCGTGGCGCAGTGCTTAACACGCCAGCCTGCGACACGGAGTGCCCGGGTTCGATCCCCGGCCAGGTCAAGATGGAAAATGATCTTTTTCAGATTGGCCTGGGTCTTGGATGTTTATCTATATATGTATTTGTTATAAAATATAGTATCGTTGAGTTAGTATCCCATAACACAAGTCACGAACTTACCTTGGGGCTAGCTCAATCTGTGTGATTTGTCCGTATATATTTATTTATTTATTTATAAACATATCATTTATATGGTTATAAAATAATGTGGAAATGCGGTGTAACAATCGATATTGCTTTAGAAAATATGAATGTTGAATGACTTGATGATAATGAATAGAATGTTTTGATTTATTATAAACACATCATAATAGCATCTTTGATTAAGAGGATAAGCGAAGAATAGTGCATGTTACTTGTTACTGTCAATAAAATGGTATGCGATGCATGCACCTGTTTAAATAAAAATGCAGAACAATGGAATGCAGTTCACGGATAACATCAATTGGACGTGAATACGTCTTTAAAATTTCTTCCATAGTGGAAGGTAATTCGAAAAACGAGCTTAACAAAACCACGGATACAGTTTGGTGTTACAGCTATTATCTCCATCCAAAATTTCATTACACCACTGGTTTAATTACTCTTTGCCAGTCATCCCACAACCGACAAAGGCCAGGGGTATATATTTATCTTAAAAAAAGGTAATACTATTTTTTTCCATATTTCACAGAACACCAACATGTGGTTTCGTTTGTAAGTTGCCTCAAAGTCTATCGGAGAAAGACACGGACGCCGTAGTAAACACTCACTCCTACGAAGTGCAACTAGAGTCACGGAAGGGCTCGCAGATACTGCTGTACCGCCACACCATATCTTCGCTGCTCTCGCTCTCCACTCCACCCACCAAGGATCACGCCACACGCATCATGAAGAACGATCCATTCATCAACACCACTATCTCAAGAATCCTTGATGATCGGGTTTTCTTTCCAGCTCCAAAACTTTATCAATTAAATTGCTTACAAGATTCCACTAACACGACGTGCTCTCTAGGAAATGAAGATATTTTCAAAAAAATTACAGATGAAAGCCTCGCCACGAAATACCATATTTGGATATCTTATGATGCAACAACGGGACTGAACGATGTAAAAGAGTACTGGGTAAATGGAATTTATGATGATGAATCTTCAAAATATGAGAAAGATGATAAAGTTTCATGTGTTGACAATTTTTTGAAGGTAAGATCATTTTCCGATTTCTGTACATCTGGCAAATGAGATAGTTAAGTAATTGTTTATCTTTTTTCTACTAGGATCATGGAGCTGAAGGAATAACCGTACAAACTACCTCAAGGCAGCTGAAAAAATGTTCTGCGGCATGTATTGCGACAATCCCTCGTAAAAACCTGTGTGCAAACACAGAACAACAGATAGAAATAGATCCCGAGCTAACTTTTTGGGCATACCTCGCTGTAAGTATATGAATTTAATGATTTATTATGTTTAGTGGATGATGCGATCTCGAGCGTCTTGTACTTGGTAGTACAAGCCGATTCGAGGAGCACGTGCAGCGTTAACGTAAACGCATGCAGATTGAGCGCCGGAACAGTTGATGGGAAGATTGTCCGCTGATCGCGCTAACTGGGTAATAGCGAAGTTGATACGGCGCGACCCATCGCCCATTGCTGCTCTCTGCTCCCATTCCGCGCCGCTCCGTCTGCCCTGTTCCACTACGCAAGCAGACTACAAAATACTGACAGTACAGATATAATTCTTGTTCGAAGAACGGTCTAGTGATATGATATTCACACCACACAGATAATGCTCCCTAATACTGAAACTCAATCTCGATCAAATTTTCTATACTTCTACAACCTATAGATATTCAATTAAACTCTGTATTCCAATAAAATCGGTTTAAATCAATACATACAAATTCGGATTTGTAGTATGATTTTGATGTATTTTTTTATTTGTATTATTATGAACGAGAGCATAATACACTTATATCAGTGTCTGAATCGTCATGTCGTTACTTCTGCACTGTAAGTGTTCTGTAGCTAGACGATCCCAGTTTTTCTGCCAGTTTTCTAGATCGCTACGCAAGAAAAATGCCACTACATTGACTGATCAATGGACCCCATTCCTGTAAAGAAATTGTTTCCGAGTATGGAAAGTTTGTTTACATTTATAAGTTCGTTAGTTGCACTATCGGAATATCACGTGGAATATGGAGATAGAAAATAACTTACAGATTACAGTTACAGACAGTACTTATTTATATGTACAGTGCGTAGCATTTTTTTCACCTATGATAACTGTATCAGATATTTTTGGAGAACATTTTATACCTACTAAAGGTTGTTATTATAATAACTTCTTATGTCAGCTATTACGATATTTTGATAATTCCCAAAAACTGAAACTACAAAAGAACTGTCCGTGTAAATCGTTCCTGCGCCTTTCAAGAGATTAAATTGAGAAATGTGACCTAAAGAGTAGAATATCCAGACAACTGGACAGCGGGTAGACGGACATAGGAAAGAATTATTACCCAAGCTGAAACAAAAACCCTTCGCTCGCACTTTTAGCTTGCTCTGTCAATTACAATAAACAAACATATTCCAATCACAATGATGAACTTATTTAATACTAGCTTGCAACAGTACTTTTTCCCAGGATAAAATGTACACTGTGTTCTTCTCCGTTCCCCAAATAACGGGTGTGCTAAATTTCATGAAGATCGGTTCAGAAGATAGGTCGTGAAGGCGTAACCAACAAACAAACGTTCGCATTTATAATATTAGTTAAGGATTAGGATTACAACAACAACTCATAAGCAGTCAAAACTATTAAAATCCTCTTCGAATGACTCAATAAGCACGCATCGAGCGAGCGCAGTAGCCACAGAGTACACCCAAACAAAAAATATTACGAGTACAAGCCGCAACGTGACTTCGTGATAACACTATAACGCAAGAAACCGCGAAATAAATAGCTTTTCATCTTGCTGCCAACCTACCGCGAACCCAACGAAGAAATATTGCGTTGAGTAACTTCATACAAACCAAATCCAATGTTTTCAAATATTTTGTTATATCGGATTTGTTTCTGTCTACTGGATTGTAAGCCGGAAAATATGGAGTTAGAAGAAAGGCAATTGAAAATCATGTTGGTATTGAAAAAAAAGACATAAAACGTATTGCTAATTTTTAACTCTGTTCTCCTATATATTATATTATCTATATCTATATACATATAATAAAACAGTAAAATTATTTTGTCTGTACATTTCGAATTTTTGACTGAAATGGATAGAGGGACACTTAAAACGAATAATAGAAAGCAAAAAAAATTTTTTGGAATTTCTTGTCTGTCTGTCTGTCTGTCTGTCTGTCTGTCTGTCTGTCTGTCTGTCTGTCTGTCTGTCTGTCTGTCTGTATGTATGATCACGATTATCTCCGAAGATACTGAACCGATTTACTTCAAACTTTCACCAATTGCTTTGTTTTAACTCAGTTTAACATTTAAAGTTTGTTCCATCAAAATCGGTTCATTAAAAAAAAGTTATCGTCATTTGAATGAACTCAAGGCATGAGTTTGCCTGCAAACATATAGCAAAAATAAAATAAAATAATAAGTGACATAAGAAAATTAAATTCCAAAGTCAATTCATCATCATTATACGACAGCATTATACCTCCTATCCATACTATCCATAGTAATCCATACTAAAAAAAAAGGAGAAGCTGACTGACTGACTGACATATCAACGCAGGGCCTAAACTATAAGACATACATTTCGAATTTTTGACTGAAATGGATAGAGGGACACTTAAAAAGAATAATAGAAAGCAAAAAAAATTTTTTGGAATTTCTTGTCTGTCTGTCTGTCTGTCTGTCTGTCTGTCTGTCTGTCTGTCTGTCTGTCTGTCTGTCTGTATGTATGATCACGATTATCTCCGAAGATACTGAACCGATTTACTTCAAACTTTCACCAATTGCTTTGTTTTAACTCAGTTTAACATTTAAAGTTTGTTCCATCAAAATCGGTTCATTAAAAAAAAGTTATCGTCATTTGAATGAACTCAAGGCATGAGTTTGCCTGCAAACATATAGCAAAAATAAAATAAAATAATAAGTGACATAAGAAAATTAAATTCCAAAGTCAATTCATCATCATTATACGACAGCATTATACCTCCTATCCATACTATCCATAGTAATCCATACTAAAAAAAAAGGAGAAGCTGACTGACTGACTGACATATCAACGCAGGGCCTAAACTATAAGGGTTAGGAACTTGAAATTTCGCACAGGGGTTCCTTTTATAACGTAGGGGAGCACTAAGAAAGAATTTTTGGAAATTCATCTCCTTAGGGGGATAAACGGGTTGCAAATTTAGTATTAAATTTTGTTGTTTTTGAAGTTATTCGAATGAAATTCAGCATGAAGGTTCTTTACTGAAAGGTATGAAACACGAGTAAAATATTTTACTCAAAAATCATCCCTTAAGGGGGTAAAATAGGGGTGCAAAGTAAGCATGAAACTTTGCCATTTTTGAAGTTAGTCGAATGAAATTCAGCATGAAGGTTCTTTACTAAAAGGCATGAAACACGAGTAAAATATTTTTCTCAAAAATCATCCCTTAAGGGGATATAACGGGGATGCAAAGTTAGTATGGAACTTTCCGTTTTTGAAGTTTTTCAATTGAAATTCAATATTAAGGTAATTGAAAGTCATAAACTAATGTATTCCTGTTATTCTACTGTTCCTGCGAAATCGACACTTACGCGGGCGGAGCCGCGGGCCAAAGGCGAACCTGACTTATATATCAACGCACAGCCGAAACTACTGTGCGCAGAAACTTGAAATTTGGCACAGGGATTCTTTTGATGTAAATGAGCACTAAGACACTCTCTGTTTAGGTGAACCAGACAACATTCTCCCTTGAAGGGGTAAATAGGGGGTAAAGTTTGTATGGAATTTTTCCATTTCTAGACTTAAATGTATGAAAATAAGTATATACGTTCTAGGTTACAATTAAAAAAGATCTGTGTAGGTGAAATGTACAAAATTTCCCCCTTAAGGGATAAAGGTAAAAAAAAAGTCGATTGTATTGAAATTTTCTCATTTCTGGACATAGAAGTATAAAAATAAGTATATATGTTTACATTACAATTAAAAAGATCTGTGTTAAAATGGTCGAAATTTCCCCTTGAAGGGGTAGAATAGGCGGGGTAAAGTTTGTATGGTTTTTTTTTTTACTTAGAAATATGACAATAAGAAGTTCTCCATTACAATAAAAAAATATCTGTGTAGGTGAAATGGGCAAAATCCCCTCCTTAAGGGCTAAAGATCTATGCAGGTGAAATGTATTAAATTCCCCCTTAAGGGAAAAAGCAAAGGGGCAGGGGTTAGTATATCATTACTACTGTTCCCAAGGGAACGACATTAATGCGGGCGGAGCCGCGGGCAACAGCTAGTAAAGAAATAAAAACGTTTGTGTCCATACATAATGTAAGTTAAGGCTCTGTCTACCCCGCAAAAGATGCACTATTTTATATTAAAATCCATTTCAATCTCGCATATGATTAGATCTGATATTGTAAATCATTTAAGACCCTTTAAAATTAAATTAAAAATACTTGTAATTACGGACGCAAGTAATTAATTCAAAAGACATCAACGCGTTCTCTAAATAATGAAAATATTGTAGCGAGCGGGAGTGACTGCATATGTAAAAAAAAATCTTTTATTTAAAAAACACCGGCCAAGTGCGAGTCGGACTCGCGCACGAAGGGTTCCGTACCATTATCTATAAGAAATTTAATATTATTTTTACTGTATTATGTGACTAAAAACGTATGCTTTTCGCAATTTTTCTTGTTTGTGCTATAAGACGCTGCTTCGTACCAAATTTCAAGATTCTGAGTTTTAATTCCCTGTATTTTTTGATTGCGTTGGCTTAGAAGTTTGATTTTTTCACAGCTCCAAGGGACAGTAGGCCTGAGTATTGACATGAATTTCAGCTTGATACCTCTACGCGTTCCTAAGAAAAAAGGTCTTGACAGACAGACAGATGGAGAACGAAGTGATCCTATAAGTGTTCCTTTTTTCCTTTTGAGGTACGGAGCCCTGAACACTAGGGAATTGTGTATGTGTGTACTAAGTAGTGTCTGTTTAATTTCATTCGCTCATTATTGTCTGCAATAATTATTTACGCTTATTTAGTTATTCTATGCATTGTGTCTAAGGAAAAAATACATCATGTACTGTATTAGTATTAATCGATTAGGAATTAGGTATGTTATTTATATTAGCAATTGTCAACTTCATCTTCTAACTCAAACGAGATTTCGTTTTAATTCTAGGCTAAGAAGTTAGAGCCGCTTTGTCAAATGGATTTATCGAATAGCCGAGCGGTAGTGCGTGCCGCGTTTATCACTTTACATGCGGATTGTTTGTTTCGCAATCAATCGCTGCGCTCGACAGCCTCAGCCTTGTCCCACATGTGGAACGTGAGCTTAATCCACCGTGAGAGAATTCAGATCTTTTATTTTAATAATTATGTCGTGTAAGTCATACATATTATATTATATTTAAATTACTTAATACGGTTTTATCGTATTATACACGGTGAAATTTTTGTCGTTCTGGATCCTTAAAGGGAAGCTTCAGTCCGTTGATATAAACAACATTTCATATGGGACCAATGCTGGGAACGCAAATTTTTTTTTTAAATTCTCTTACAAATTGACCTGGCGGCTGAAATTTTTTTGTATGGAACTGCCTTTTTTTTGAGTTCCCATCATTGGACCTATAGGAAAAGTTGTTCATATCGACGGGCTGAATCACCCCTTTGAGGGTCCAGAACGATCAATATTTCACCGTGTATACATGATCATTATAATATATCAGATTGTAATATTATATTTTTAAACATACAACAGGTTCTCCCGCCACGGCTCCCTTAACGATATAATTAAAAGGCCACTTGCCACCGCTGAAATTCCAAGCATTTTGGAACCAGCTGGATTAACGCGCGACGATGGCAAGCGCCCCGACGGCTTGACCTTGGTCCCCTGGGAGCGGGGGAGGGCTCTCGTCTGGGACGCAACATGCGTCGACACGGTGGCCCCTTCTCGCCTCGGGGGAACCGTCCTGAAGGCTGGAGCAGCGGCGGAGGCTGCAGAGGACGCCAAGCGGCGCAAATATGCTTCTCTTACTAATGAGTACATGTTTGTTCCGCTTGGTGTCGAAACATTGGGTCCATGGGGTCCTAGCACTAAGAAATTTGTAAAGGGATTAGCGCCCAGGCTTATCGACGCCGCTGGTGACAAGAGGGCTGGCTCTTTCCTCGCGCAAAGAATTGCGATTGCTATTCAGCGGGGGAATGCAGCTAGTGTTCTTGGCACTTTGCCACACGGGCAACATCTTAGTTTAGATTTTTAGTTTTTAATTATTTTATATTTAAGGTTTTTTTTTAGTATGAATATAGTTAGGTTTATTTATAAGTAGTTTTTAAATTAGTTTATATTAAGAAATTATAAATAGCATTGTGATTGCAAAATAAATAAACTCAATAAAAACTTTAAACATAGATATCACAGTCTAAAAAAAATATTTTTTGGTACATACGCTTTTATTGTTGGCGAATAATTATATACTGAAAAATTCGGCGATCAAGCTATTTGGCGTTGAGGAGTCGCTGATAGAGATACCAGCGATGTTGTGGATGACGATTTATTCACATCAGTTACTGATATGCATATGGGTTTTGAGATCTGATATGAAAAAAATATATCCGTCTGCATATAACAGGCCTTTTTGCGTTTGAATTTTTCGAATCTAGTCTAGCATCCGTATACATTAGATAATAACAGACAAAGATTGATCTTCTAGTAGGTTGTTCTCTATATTTCTGGTTTATTCACATTTTCTGTTATCATATACTACACGAACAATGATATAAGTCACTTACGTAAATTGACTCTATGAATGTAAATATTACTTTTTATCAAAGCTTAAGTATCTATATCGCCCTTACTAAATCCTATGTAGGTATTATTTTAAGTATTCTGTGTTAATTACGAACAACGGGGTTTTTCGCACTTCAATTTCACATTTCTACAGAATCAGTTACGCCATATTAAATGCTAATTTCCGTGCTATAAAAATATACAAGTTGATACAGTAAACTTAGAATATATTATAATAGTACATTTGTCTAATTATCATTTATCAAAGATATCGGACTATTATTAGGTTAGATCGTTACCCGGCTGAAATTAGTTCGAGTACCAATGTCTCCATTGAAATATCTTTCAAGGTTTTGCCCCAAAATACCTTATAAATACAATATTATGACACTTACTTATGGTAGGTGATGCCATGATGTTTCAGACTCATAACGGAGCTTAATTTAATACATAATAGCTGCACAGCATGGCATTTAAAAATAATATAATTAAACGTGTTATGCATAAACGCACATAAACTCCCTACTCTAAAACGCGGTCACTTTATAAGAAATATAATCAGTTTGAACATAAAGCGTTTGCACCTGCCACGCCTGCAGGCCCACTCTATACATCTCTGTGCTAATTATAAACGCTCTCAGGTTCGAGTGTTCATCGGCATTATCGGCGGCACCGCCTTCGCGATGTTCGAAGGCGCGGTGATCGCCATCGTGCGGGAGCAGAAGGCGGACTACGGGCTGCAGCGGGTGTACGGCAGCATCGGCGGCATGATCTCCTCGCCGCTGTCCGGGCTGCTCATTGACTACGCCAGCAGGGGGAAAGGATACACCGACTTCAGGTATAGTACAGTCAGCGGTCAGGTACAAAGCTCGAGGGAATGATTAATATTGATATTTTTGTTTTTATCTATATTTATAGATAAAAACAAAAATAGGGGCTAGCTCAATCTGTGTGATTTGTCCGTATATATTTATTATTATTATTTATTATTATTATTATACTTTTACTCTAATATTATAAAAAGGAAAATTTGATTATTTTTTTGTTTTGAATACGCTCGAAGCCTATTCAAAACAAAAAAATAATCAAATTAAAAAAAACTACTTCACCGATTTGAAAAATTATATTTTATCTATTAATTTATTTAAGATATTTATCTATTTATCTAAGATATTAATCTAAGATAATCCCTGATGAATATATACTACAGGTAAGTATATTTTTTAAAAAGTTAGGGGTACGTATGAAAACTTTCATAATGTGAGGTGTGAAAAAAATCCAAATACAAAATACCTTTAACATGGATGGGAAGACAGGGTGGGACGCAAATTTTATTATGAAATGATAATAGACCGTCGTCCCAACGCAAAATTCTGATGTATAAGATAGGTTTGGGGACTAGATTATATGGATGGGTACTTAATTAGTGAACATAAATATCCAATTTCTCACATCCGGTTAAAAAGCGTATAAAAGTTAAAGAAATTTTAAAATTTCTAATTAAAAAAAATTACGAGTTGTGGTGTTAAAATTCTTTATGAGTACAGCACACAATCAGCAGTACTGTTTTGAGCTGTTAAGATCGATTTCTGTCACGGTTCTAGGAATCGCCATAGATGGTTGCCATATGTCTAAAATGTATGTACCTACTTGATTGTGTTATGAAACCATATTCAGGAGTTAGGATATGACTCCTTTCATACAGTAATTAAAACTCTTTCTTTCCATATAAAATCGCGTAGTAAAAGATTTATAAGGATCCTTGTTTTGACTCCTAGTGATAAAATTAATGTCAGCGATCTCTTTATTGATATTATTATTTATTTTTTTAAATTACCGATAGAGACAGTATTACTTTTTGTCCTTTTGGTTCCAGGACCAACTTTAACGGTATGCACTAGAACAGGCATACACAGACCGACAAAGTACCTACATAATGGGATTAACTATAATCAAATATAATATACAGTTGTAAGGGTTACACCGTCGACCCTCGTACCATCAAATATGCCCGTCAAAATGAAAATCTTTTCCTTTGGAACCAATTCTGGGAACTCAAAAAAATTTACATTGTTATTGAGATTTTTTTACTACATGTTTTATGTTGGTATATAAGGAACTATGACATTTTCTTATAAGAGTTTTCGGGCGGTCAGGCAATTTGTATGAGAATATCGAAATTGGTCCGATAGCGTGAATTGTTCATTATGACGGTCTGGTTTGATGGTTTAAGGTTTAACCTAACATTCTGTATATTAATTACTAGCTACTGCCCTCGACTCCGCTCGCGTTGGTGTCGATTCTTCGGGAACAGTAGAGGAAGAGTTTTTCGGAATGACAGGTACCCTATGTCCTTCCTCGGGCCTTAAACTACCTCCATACCAAATATTACCCAAATTGGTTCTATGGTTGAAGCGTGAAAAGGTGACAGACAGACAGACAGAGTTACTTTTATAATATTAGTATGGATATCTCAAATTCTAATTACCTGAACGAGGATTGGTATAGAAAAGATCCTTTTTCTCGTATCTAACTAATATTATAAGAGCAACAGTAAGTTTTTTTGGTTGTTGATTAATTATTTTGTTTAAGCTTTCCTACCTCAACTATAGGACCGATCATCATGACATTTTACGTACGTACTTACATGTTTTCGGAAGTCGTACAGAGAGGGGCAAAGGGTACATTTCATTCCAAAAAAGACTACGCCCGTTGATATATAAAATGCGAGCCGTGAGTTTGTGTGATTGTGAAGATTTGGTTTGTTTGGTTTGTTACTCCTTTACGTAAAAAAATCTGTATAATTTGAATGAAACTTTACACACACGGAATAGCACATAGGCTATAAATTACGCAGACTAAGTTGAGGGAAACGCCAGTAATTGATAACAAAATTGTACGAGTAACTACACACCTATTAAATAGCTTGAACTTTACAGTTATCCTCGCAGTTATCCTTACATAACTCATTAAGGATAAGGATAATCGCGATGTGAAAGGCTGCAATGTTGCAATTGCAGCATTCTGCAATGCCCTTTAAATATATGCAAATCTGTGTTTCTCATGCCAAGTGAAAACTGCACGACATACGAGTAAGATTTGCATAATATTACGGGTTAAGATATATTAACCTTTTCAACGCCACAGCCTGATATGTGACAAATTAGTTTCGGGCCCGCGCCGGTCAGTCTCATAGCACCACAGATTGTGAATGCTTTGGTCACTAAATTGATTTGTCACATATATCACACTGTGGCGATGAAAGGTTAATAAACTGAAGTTTAATATTTTTTGGTTTAGTGAATTTTAGTGAAAAAGTAAATGTGTCTTTTTCATTTGTTATTCAAAAACATTTGTAGAATTTAAATTTCGTGCGAAATAAAGATAACAGACTAATAATTTGGATTGTTTAGTTAATTGGTACTTTGACAAAAATGTAAAATCCTTAGTAGAAGTAGGTGAAATCATATAGGTAAAATAATGATAAAATGCACTATTTGTTTTGGTCTGATTTACTTTTTCGTAGAGTCTGATAGACGGAGTGATTGTGTGGAATATATATAATGCAATAGACTACGATATATGTGAATAGACCGAAGGTTCGGTATAGCTTTCGGCATAAAATCGGCCGAAGTTTATGCCTCACGCGCGTCAATAGAATAATAACAGAGCGCTATACTTAATCCATCGCGTATTACAATATATTATAAAGAAAACCCTGTCCGATTCTTGCAGGGGTAATTCATTCAACCCGTCGATATGAACAAGTTTTCCTACGGGATCAAAGCTGAAAACTAAAAAAAATTGGATATTTTCAAACATGTTCGGCCCCCCGGTCAATTTGTATGAAAACTTAAAAAAAAATTGAGATCCCAGCATTGTTCTTTTTTAAATTTTCGCGCTTTAAACACATAATTATGTATTTAAACAGGACTTAGCCCGAACCGTTTTAGGGTTCCGTAGTAAACAATTCCTTGTTTACTACGGAACCCTAAAACGGTTCGGGCTAAGTCCTGTTATAGTCCCTTATAGTTTCGCTATGTCTGTCCTTCCTTGGTTTTTCTAAGAGACTATGCGTACTAGAAAGCCGCAATTGGATTATTACATAATCATATCCGTAATTGTGATTATTCACACATTTAAATAGTTTTGGCTTCGGGTTCAGTCAAAACTGATACTCAGTTCGTTTTAGGTTTCGCCTGCAGCAGAATATCATGTATCGTTCGGACTCTAATGGAAACATATTGTAGTAAGGAAGAATGCACAGATTTTGGGTGCAAATTCTGTTTACATTAAATTAAATTGTATGAGGATCAGACAACAATAAGTACTAGAAACTATCTGTTTACCCGTGGTGGCGATAGAATCTTCGAAAGTAGATAACTTAGTGTCTGTTTAGTTGGCTGCACTACGGTATAAATTACATAACATAACAATACAACGTTTGATTGTGAACTCAGTGTGAAAGGGAAGTGATGCGTAGAGCGTAGTATTTCCGACGTATTGAATCCGCGCTTATTGAAGGTGACTGAGGCGAGGTGGCCTCTCGGTGTTTTGATTACCTTGGTAGTAGAATGATATGCAAAGTTATGTGGTGATGAGAATTGTTAACCCATTTAATAATGCGAAGTACATAATGTAACAAAAACATCGATAATTGGTTCTTCCCGAGATAATTAAGATTAAAATAGGAATTGAAGTTAAATTTCAGATGAAACTCAATAAATCGAGTGTAATTTATAAAACAGTATCCTGTCCTGACTGTAATGTTTGTAGCTGATTACAGCTAATATGTCATTAGACAACTAATATTTTAAATGCGGAAATGAGTTTGTTTATTATGCTTTCACGCTGTAGTACCTAAATAAGCAGATCATCAAGAAATTGCGCGTGCCCATTGTTAAGGGTACGAAGAAGGTTATAGGTTACCTTTCATCCAAAATAGTATTGTTCCGAGAGCTCGACATTAACGTGAGCGGAACTGTGGGCTATAAAAAAACAGTTATCGAATGAGTTGAATTTATATTAGTTATACCTACTACGTTCGTATTATATTGTCTTTGGTTATACTACAAAAATAATTTTGAATACCTATATTTTTATTCTTTTAATGTACTAGCAAAACAAATAGTTTTATTTAAACTACCTAGATAGGTTGGCGACTTTCTAACTTCAGAATTTTAATTTTCAACCTTAAGCCAAACCAAAGTCTTCATAACAAGGGGAATTTCTTAATTTGTCAGAATGTTTTGTTTCTAACATTCTTAAGTATATTCCCGGTTACTTATAGACGCCTGCATGTACCAATTTGGAAAATCCTTTTTTATTTAAAAGGGTAGGTATACTTTAAAATTTCATCAAAATCTGTTCTATACTTTGATTTAGTCTAGTCGGGTTTTATCTGAACCACCCTACAAATTAAATAAAAATAAAGGATTTTCCAGGTTTTTCCAATTCAATACTTAGTTCGGTAACTTTCGGTTTTTTTATCACTGAAACTATTATTTTATCCTTAAACCATTTTCATTTTCATCGATCATTTTTTACATTGATATACTAAATTTTACTATTTTGTATTTAAAATTTGTATCAATATGGGTTTATGATTCGTTAATCATTGACATCCAGAATTACTAATGTATATGAAAATCATATGAGAGATGTACAAGAATTGTGAGAAGACGTTGGGTGAAAATAATGGAACAATGAGAGTTTTCTTAAATAAGTTGTGGTAGCACTGAGGCCTATGGTTCGCTTAACGCTTATTAGGCAATAATGTGTCAGTTATTACTGCTCGTCCCATATGTCTAAATGTTTATCTACTAAGTTTCATAAAATTCAGTTAATTCTTTTAAGAGTTATGGAGAGCATACATACATATATACAGAAAAAATCTAAAAATCATTAATTTAGTTTCAGCAAGTATAGAGCATATAAACACCATATCTCTGAAAACAATGTAACTTATTCCATGGCCTGCCCTTACAGATTTATTATTAGTATTGATTAGTATTGATAATGGTGATGATACATAGCGGCTTTTCGGACCCCACATGTCAGTGCTGCCATCTCGTGGTGTAGACAAAGAGGGATGAGGTGAGGAAGATAATCTAGGTGTGCAGTAAAATACCTAAACTTGATTTTCCAATATTATAGTAATTCGTTTATTTCAGGCAACGAGTAAAATATTACAAATATACCTTACACTAACCATGGACCTAGACTAACATACTCGTACATACAAAAATAAATAAATAAATATATACGGACAAATCACACAGATTGAGCTAGCCCCAAAGTAAGTTCGAGACTTGTGTTATGGGATACTAACTCAACAATACTATATTTTATAACAAATACATATATAGATAAACATCAAAGACCCAGGCCAATCTGAAAAAGATCATTTTCCATCTTGACCTGGCCGGGGATCGAACCCGGTCACTCCGTGTCGCAGGCTGGCGTGTTGACCGCTGCGCCACGGAGCTAGTCAATATATAATAAATCTTAAAAACTAGTTTTCACGTATAGTCGGCGACGTGAGGCGCGGGTTATCAGCCGGCAGCCGTCCTCGGAAGTTCCGATACACGACTCCATGCGGTCAGAAGTTCATGAAGGTCTCTAGATCGTGGGTCGGCACTCTTGCCACAATTAAATTAACTCACTTTATGGCGAGATGTCAACTGTTCGGCCCTCAATATGAATTTGGACTTCTTCAGCACGTAGTCTAGGTTATATTTGCCTAATGCCCATAGTCAACGTTCCATTTCAGGCCAGCGTTCTACCTGTACGCAGTGTTGAAGGTGGCGTCGGGCTTCCTGATGCTGAGCATCGACCTGCAGTTCAAGCAGCCTGCGCAGAACCTGCTGGGCGACGTCATTTCCGTGTTCAAGAACGTCGAGATGGTGGCTTTGTTGATCGCCTGTTTCGTAATGGGTAATTAATTGAACTATTTAATTTTTATTTCCTTCACACATTATATCCTTTTTAGTTTTTTTCTGTATTTTATAGCTTGAGATTCTATAAATAAAATAGTAAATTGTATGCACATTTTATTTACTTACTAGATAAGACTCAAGCATAATTTTGATTAACAATAAAATGGTCATAGCTACTAAATAATAATACCTACTTATTTTGATGGGAAAATAATAAATCAAGCCACAAAATTATTTATTGGCCACGTGAGCAAACTTCTAATTTCATAACTAAGCAACGGGAAAATGACATATAATTCGTCTTTTTTTCACCGCCAACTAAATATTCTATAGAAAGCGTCAAATAAAGATCATCGATTATTATGACTTGTCCTTCTTATTTATACGTTGCCACCTAATTTACTAACTCGGCCACGGATTTTACATTTCGTCACCATTTTCCTTTTTACAGCATCAAAACTATGTCCTCAAAAAAATATAATTCAAGCTTCTACAGTCAGCATCATTTATTATTAGCTTGAATTATAACTTAGCAGTTATTTTTCAGAATGGCCTGTGTGTTGGATGTTTATCTATTATAATCATAAGTATCTAATATAATTAAAATATAGTATCGTGACTTCGTATTGTACGACACAAGTTTACAACTTACTGTGGGGCTAGCTCAATCTGTGTGATTTGTTCATATATATTTATTACTCATGAGATTTTTTGATTATATTTCAGGGACCGCTTGGGGCTTCATAGAGAGTTGGCTGTTCTGGTTGCTGCAGGACATGGGTGCGTCTCGCTGGTTGATGGGCATCACGATCACCGTCGGCGGCATCGCGGGCCTGCCATTACTGGTGCTATCTGGCCCCATCATCAGGAAACTCGGCCATGCCAACGTGCTGTTCATCGGATTTGTTTTTTACGCTATTAGACTACTGGGTTAGTTTGAGTACCTACATATTTACGTATAATAATGGAGTGTAGCAGTTATAAAAGCGATAAGCATCGAATGTTTAACTTTTTTCAAGTTGTTAGGTTTTATATTCGTCGTACGAAAATCGATGGCTTAATCGATAAATTATAAGCCATTCACCTTCAATGTATTTAGCATGCTTGTGAATCGCTACCACATTGCTACCACCTACGCTTATCGAATTTAGGCTAGGGTAAAGGGCGACTTCGGATCGCAGAAATGTGTGTATCCGCTTCTGTGTACCTAAAAATGAGTATGAGTACCTACCTAAAAATAATAACATCGCTGCTGTAGGGCTGAATACCGCTAAATATAGGCTTGGTTTAGGTTTCGCTCAAAATTATAACTTGTAATTCCTGCTTTACTAGTTTAAAGCCGATAAATAAATTTATCGCATATGTAAGGTGAGTAGGTAACGCATGTAGGCTGTATGACTGTTAACCGCCACTCATTATAATACGCAAACCGTTAGTGAAATCAATGCATTAACCGTTACTTAGATATCCTTTACTTACCGTTTCCTCCTGTTATAACTAATAAGTAATAACGGACCCCTTAATATTAGGTAATCTAATAATATAACAGACAAACTATACTAAAGTGAGGTATCTTCGTATCTATGCAAATATAATTCACTTCTTTTGTAATTCCTAAATACCTACATAGTTTATAAAAGTTTACTTCTGGCAAATAATAAATGTCAATTATACCAAGTAAGCTTTTCAAGAAAATATTTTAGAGAATATGATTAAGAAACGTATAATATCATCAGAATTAGGTACATGTATGTATGTGCAAAATGAAAAAATGATATTATTGTTTTTTAAACTTTCGCGCTTTAAACACATAATTATGTATATAAACGGGACTTAGCACGAACCTTTTTATTATTTGTTTCCGTTGACGTTTCAATGGAGTTACATCCATCGTGGTCGCAACGAGACTGACTGAGTCTCGTTGCGACCACCATAATTATGTGAAAAAATGACAAGATAGGTACACAGATGTAGAGAGGTTAATAATACAAATATTATAGAGAATACGTCGATAAAAAATCCCCGTTGTAACTAATTATACGATTGGCGAAAAATGGCACCGGCAAAACAGCGCACTAATCGAGATTCGGAGCTGTTTTGTCCACAGTTTCAATAAAGTGCGCTAGCACTCAGTCACACGTTTCGGATGACGAAGGTACAGTGAAAAGATGCAAAAAATATGCATCAAAAGTGAAAAAAAAGATGGAGTTTACTTTCAGTATGTATCGTTTATGTTTGGACTCGGGGACATTACTAAGGCTTAATTTAGTATGAGACTGTGTATCTACCATTATATTTGATCGAAGCTTATTTGTCATACTTTATTTAATTTTTCTTCTTGTTATTACTGATGGAGTGATTTCCAGGATTTATTTATTATATAGATAATTGCATAGTTATGTTCATATCAGCAGCCTATTGTGTCCCATTGTTGGGTAAAGGCCTCCCGTCTACTCCGCCAAAAAATTCCTATCAGTGGCGATGGCCTACCAATTTTAATTAATTAAATTATATTATTTGTTTTATTAATAACCTCGCACTGGGACAGGTGAAATTGTTTGCTTTTCTGGAAATGTACATTCTGTTAGCCTGTAGTTTCAAATTTATAGCTTAAGTACATAAATAAAAATATGAGTCATAGGAATTCTTATAATGGGTAGCTTGCACACAATAATTCACGATAGAATAACTCTTCTATTTCCAACTTACAGGCTACTCCTTGATTTACACGCCGTGGCTGTGCCTGATCTTCGAAGCCCTGGAGTCGGTGACGTCATCGCTGTCGTTCACAGCGGCCGTGACGTATGCAGCGCACCTGTCGTCCACTACCACTGACACGTCAGTGCAGGGGCTCCTCGGTGGACTGTACTATGGAGTTGGTGAGTTATCGCTTTCTATAGATTCACATTTAAAAGGTAGTATGGTGTAGGTAGACAGTACTGAAATAAGTAAATGTCATCTCAGTCGCCGTCATAAAATTTATACATAGATATTTTAAAGGTAGTTATAAGTATTTAAGTACTAGTATATTATATACTTAATCTAGTATCTGTACAAATTGTATGATACGTGATTTTATTCATTTGTGGAATGCATTTTATGCGTTTACTAATTAATAATTATTGAAAATTGTGGAAAGGACCTCATAGTACATGTACTTACGAGTACTTACATTATATTTACATTTGCTTTCAGGCAAAGGATCTGGAAGTCTGATTGGAGGTTACCTTATGAAATTCTTCGGAACCAGACCTACGTATCAAATCATCGCTGGAGCGACCTTAATCACAGGATGTATTTATTTCCTCTTTAACAAATTTTACTTGCGCAAGAGAGTCGCTGCCGATGATAACGACACCTGTAAAAAGAAGCCGGCAGAACTAGACGTGGAATGCCGAGATTTCGAGCCCGACCGACCGACCTCTCCGCTAGATGTCGCTAAAGTTGACTCCGATAGAGCAAACTCTGACGCAGTACAAATAGACACTCACCAAGTGATAAAGTCCGTAGCGGATTGCACAGATGGCGGTAGTGATTCTGGAGTCGAGAATCCCGCTTATAACGATACTGAAACCTCCTCAAACGATGCCAGGAGGGATGATAAATAAAAATAAAAAATGGAGCTCCAGCAATAATGCCAATTTCAGTAGAGGTCGGATTTAGGCCTTAAATAAATTACGTCAGTTTGTCTCTTGATGAGAGCTGGTAGCTGCCGGTTCGGGAGGCTTAGAAGTGTGTAGAAAATTTAAGCACAAAAATAATCTGCTTTCAACTTTGAAACCTCGCCAAAGCTGGATGCAAATCGATACAATTGTAAAGTTTCTGGGCACATTTGTTGGAGTTCAAGTGTTGTTTGTTCGGGCCCTATAGACGAACTATATAGGTAGTGTCAAAGTGAATGTTACAAAATAGTGTAGTTTTATTTTAATATAACGTATAAATGTATATAAATAAATTATTATAAGAAATAAATATTATAATTATTGTTAAACAACTCTCTTTCATTATTTTTTTAAATAAGTAAATATTTAAATATACGTACGGACTTAGGTACCTATACGTATGTGATAGGAATGTTTCAGGGAACATGCAAAAGGAATCTCTGTTATTTTCCCCTCAGAATACAAAAAAAAATACAAAGTACTAACAGTATAATTCTCCAGCCTCGAGATGTCCACTGCTGAACATCAATATCGCATCCTACAAAGGGTCTGATTAGAGGCGAACTGCATTCATCGGCATATTTTGTCTGATCCGGCAGCCTTTGAGATTTGTCGTATCTTGATAACCTATCTATTATTTTTCTTATGTTTCAGAAACAAAAATCTTCATTTGCTCTAAACAAATTTTTGAAACGCATAGAGAAATTTGGAGAGGGCTTTGCTGGGTATCATACATACTAAATAGATCCTACTTACGGTGTTAGATACCTGAGATAGTTTTAGGGATATTTGGGGATACATTATTTATCTAGTTCAGGACTATTATGGAAAGCACTTTTTATCGAAAAAGTCCTTTTTACAAAAGGGTTTGGAGAAAGATGTTATAAACCCAATTCTGCATTAATGACGTAACAAGTGTCAAATCGGGTCGATAAACCTTTGGTAATATAAATAGTTTAAAAGTCAGCGAATTTAATGATTACTTAATTATACCTGAATTTCATTTTTTATAAAATTATTCTAAGGCACCACTTTCATAATATGTTTGCCAAAAATAACTTGTGTTACATTATCCAATCTCTGGTTATTAGCACTTATTAGGTACGTCTTACAAGTAGTTCGTCATTTAAATTTACTTTTTTTTTCATGAACTGAATTTGCTGTGAACATAATTCGTGATCTCAGATGGTAGCAAACTGATTGGATGAGTCTATATTTAATTTAATAAAAAAGTTCGGCTAATTCGTTTCTTTAGATCAATTTTTCAATCAATTCTTCTGTGCTCCCGGCATTCCGGGTAGGGGTCAGTGTCATTTTCCTTCTCTATTAAATAATGTCGAACCACCATTATTAAATTTAATGATGTCACAAATTAACCAATTATTGCAATTAGCACTGTTTTAAATATAACTAAAGAGATGCATGCAGAAAATTCATCTTCAAAAGTGGTTTGGTTTCATATATTTTAGGCAATTTCTATATTTCATTTCCTGCCCTAAATATTTTATACAAATATGTAACACTTTCTATTCACAAGGCGCAGTGAGTGACATTGATTATCCCGCTAACAATGTAAATTGTAACTTGAGCACAGGTCATCCACTTCGTGTCTACAGCGTGCCACATACTCGGTACCGCTAGCAATTATCACAACTTTACACCCCGACATTTCAGTCTGTGGCATTTAGATACTTCAGGACGTATTCTTCATTTTCTAGTCAGTTTTCGAGCCGATTGCTCGTCCGAGTTGGAGTGCGCGTCAGATGCACAAGTAAAACAAAAATGAAAAAAATAGTAGTTTATTCGATATTAGTGTATTTATACAGCGTGGACGCTTTAAATCTCCCTGGACCCCTAGTGTACGTAGTTACTCCATCGACCCCATCGCCAAGTGAAAATGAAGGCAGATCAGCTCCTTTTTACTACCGGAATTGGATGCGACGAATGGACTCTGCGCCAAATTCAACTTCGACGAGTTTAACTTCGACTACGCCTAGTGTAAAGACGCCCGATCTAATATTTGCAGAGTTTGAATCCGAATCTGGTGACAGCATGAGGAAATCCATCAGAAAATTACTGGAAAAGGAGAGGATAGCATCGAAAACCAGTACCACTACTTCAACCTCGAGACCCATATACGTACCCGAAGAAGAAGATACCAGCGAAAGTTATGAACATGTGTACGGTTCATCAAATTTCGAGGATAAAGAAACGAATCAGCAAAGTGGAAGTGAGACGACCGATTACATTACTATGTACAATAATTTATACAATAACGCTCCCGCTCCAGCTTACCTCCCCTCGACTACTCAGTCAACAACGACACAAACGTCGTCAGCGGCAACAACTACTCCGGTGCCGATGAATGTAGAGAACATTTGGCATATCATTGACAATGAGAAACAGGACGATGGAAAATGGAACGAAGTACCAGTAAATTCTGGAAACGAGGAGAGTTCTCATAGTGAAGCCAGTGACGACAAAAACAAGAAGGATGGAGATTTTGATGAAAGTTTCGCTTTACCGGGGTATGTTAAGTAAATATATGACATATACAAATTGTACTTTATTCATGACGTGTATTTGTAATTTTACAAAATGTGGTTGTTTCTTTTTTCAGATTTGGCACGAATCCAGGTAATGGAGCCGAAAACGAATCACGAGCTATTCGAACAGAGCCCAACATTCGCTTTCCATATGTGAGTTTAAAACCATTTCAAATGAAGAAACCTCTACTTGATGTACTTTCTAACAGTAAAAAAGGAAGCAATATGTTTACTAATTTGGACAACTTTCAAGATATCAAGAATCCCGTAAGAGGGGAAGCCCAGGATTTTGTTTTGATGCGGCAACTTATCGATCGGTATAATCCGGCACAACCATATTTACCACAAGAATATGGCAGTAAGTCTAAACAGTCCAACCCAAGCGTAAACCCAACGAAAGCAGTGGCTAATTTGGTGCCCCCGCCACCACCTCCTGCGCCTCAATTGACCGCAGACGATTTTCCTACGCCAACAAATTACGAGGCATTTCCACCTTACCCTCCTTCAAAACCTGATATAGGTTCAGCATTACCAGCCCCTTCTCTAAAGCCATCTGTCTCTATTTATCAACCGCCTAGTGCTCCGCCTGACGATTCATCACCAGACGATGTTAACGGCGATAGCCCTCCGATAGATTTAGGATACCGGTATAAACCTCCTTCATCTTCCATCTTTGTACCCACTGTTCCACCTCCTCCAGCAGCAGCAAGCAACTCATTTAATGGTTATTCATACGACAAACCTATGATGACTGTCGACGTACCAAAAACTATGAATTCTGAAGGCTACACCTACAATAAGCCTTCGATGACACTGAATTCACCCGTTATGGATATGGGTATGAATGGTTACACTTACAATAAGCCGGAGCCACCCGTGAGTGATAATACACCTAATTTCTTAGGATATCATTACGATAAACCGAAATTACCGAAAGATTATCCCACACCACCAGAATCCCCCAGTTATGGTGCACACGCGCCACCGTTTCATCACGACTCTGACTACCCTGAATTAATATTTGACAAACCACACGAAGCTAAAGGTGCAGACGATTCAAAGGATATGGGTATGATGCCACCGCCGCCACCACCAGCTCAGGACATGAAGCCAGACATGGACGCAGGGCCAGCACCGGATGACCATGGATTCCTGCATGATTTTCCAGGAGATTTTATATATCATGATTTCGATCATGCCCATGATTTATATTATCATCATCATCACCATCACACAACTACAACTACTACAACAACAGAGATGCCTCGTGTAAATAGATACAGTTATTATTATTTGGGCAAAAAGTTATATTATCTACCACTATATTTCAGCGTGTATTTCATCGTGTACGTGGGAGCATTGATCATAAAGGCTGTGCTTCGTCATAAAATTGTGTACCCTAATAGTTGGCGGCCAAATGATCAGACTGCGTCATTTTTCTCAAAGAGGTCAGTAAGTTCATGGGACTTATCGAATGAAAACTTGCATGAAGTAACTGGTAGGGTTACTAAAGCTATAAGCGAGGCAGCAGAAAAATATATGACTGAAAAAGGTAAATCTGATTAAACAACTATTTATTAGCTAGCTCTAAAATATTCTGTAAGTACAAGTCTGTTGTGAACTGGACATATTTAATTTAGGATATGATTAAAATATTATATTAGCCTTTTAAGTATTGTTCACTGTCACAACGAATGTACATTTTATATTTAAAGAAAACTGGTTAAATAAAAATTATTGACAAAAAGTTAGATATTCTATATTTTTTCATCATCACCTTGTTGGCCTGTCTGTTAAATACACGTATACATATATTCATACATGTTGGTCTTGATTATGATGAGATGTGCTACTTACAAGTGCTTAGTAAAAGCCTAAAAATTGAACTTTATTATGCTTCTTACAAAGGACGTTGCATCCAATAAGTCTTTCAATTTTAAAAGGAAAATAAATAATAATAAATAAATATATACGGAAAAATCACACAGATTGAGCTAGCCCCAAAGTAAGTTCGAGACTCGTGTTATGGGATACTAACTCAACGATATATATTTTATAACAAATACATATATAGATACACATTCAAAACCCAGGCCAATCTGAAAAAGATCATTTTCCATCTTGACCTAGCCGGGGATCGAATCCGGGCACTCTCATGTCGCAGTCTGGCCTGTTAACCGCTGCGCCACGGAGCTAGCCTAGAAAATAATATTATGATATGACACGAAATCACACACTTAATTTAATAACGATGCTCTGTTATTCGTTTTACAGTTCGCGTGAATATGTAGATGGAAAACACATTTTCCGGGATAAAAGGTAACCCTATAATCTTCCCCAGGCTTCAAAATAACTCCATACAAAATTTCATATAAATCGGTTCAGTGCTTGAAGTGTGGAGACAGTACTTTCGCCTGCATGCGAAATGTATAGGTATCTCGGGAACAGCACCTTTTTTCGGGGTGAAAACTAATAAGTATCTTATATCCTGTCCCGGGACTCAAACTAATCTCTAAAGTAAATGTCATCTAGAAAAATATGTACATAATGTATGTATAATGTAAAATTTTTGTACGAATATATCGGTTCAGTGCTTGAAGCGTGAAGAGGTAATAGACAGATAGAGTAACTTTCACATTTATAATGGACTACCTATAGCCCGCGGCTCCAACCGCGTCAATATCGATCCCTCGGAAACAGTCCTTTTTCCCGGGATAAAATTTAGTCTATTGCCTTCTCCGTACCCCAAATAACGTGTATGCAAAATTTTATGAGTTTCGTAGCAGTAGTAGTAATGGCGTGAAAGCGTAACAAAAAAACAAACTCTATAATACTAAACTGTAGTGAGTACAGAGTAATACTAAACGAGTCTATCATTCTAAAGTAGTATTCTGAGCCGGATTATCTTATCTCTATAATTCAGAGTGAAGTCAACAAGGTAGGTAGTAAAAATAATGCATAGATTTAAAAACAAAACACGTGCTATAATGATATCCTGCTTTTCATCTTCCTCTAAGAGGAAAAAAATCGAATGAAGGACATAGTTTACTTAGAACGTTGAATAATTGTAATAAAAAAGTTGTATCAAAATAATTGGGCATGCTAACTTTTTTGAAGGTCATTTTATCTTTTTATTTGAAAGAAAACATTAGTGAAAGAAATTAATTTCGTTATTTCAGCGATTTATCATTTTTCATTTATAAAATTATAATATAAAATATAATATTTTTTTTCTGAAAATCGACATTTTCATGACCGCTTTTCATTTAAATTGGAAATTCAAATGGAATAAGGCTGAAAAATATTTTAAGTAACTTAATTTCATGTATGATGACTATAATTATGAAACAAATTATTTTATCCAGTAAAATCTAACAAACAGTCACCGACACGTTATTCTTCATAACGTGTCGGTGACTCAAAAAAATAAAAGTAAAAAATATCATACTTTAGTCATCCAGTAGGTTGCGACAGCCACGCTACTCGCTGCGGCAGAGTTGAGGTCGGTCATGAACAGGGTTACATCAGGACCAAAAAAATGTGCCCGTAAATGACGTCACAAAACGCAACATTTATAGTCAATCTCAGTAAATCGACATTTTTAAAACCTGTAATATTATATCTCGAAATGATTATGGATTTAGCCAGCCAAGGAAAAATTAGCTTAATAAAAATATGTGATGTTTTATGAATAACCCAGAGCATATTTCTTGTCCTGCCCAGTAAGTGAGAACGAGAAGCTTTTTTTTTACGCGAAGCATTTTCGCCAAAGGCTGCCGGTTTTGGCAAATAAGTACTTCAAGTGAGAACTTTACACTATAAACAGTAGTTCATAAAATAGTTTGAAGGGAGGATACAAAATTTTAAATCCAAATAATTAATTTCAAACTAGCTCTCATGCGCGACTACGCCTGCGTGACTGGAATAAAGTAGTCCCCATGTAGTAATTTTAACAACATCAATCTAATACAATAATGAAATTTCTTTTTTAAGAACTTGGATTAACACTCATACACTTGGAGTATGTTTTCGCTGACTTGGCTATTTTTTGAGATTTATTTCCATAGCACAACGAAAAATATATTCATCTACCCAATTATGTTTATCTCTATTTATTATAAAACATAGTATCATTGAGTTAATATTTCATAACACAAGTCTCGGAACTTACTTTGGGGCTAGCTTAATCTATGTGATTTGTCGATATATACTTATCTATTTATTTTGCCGCATCCTTTTCGCAGTCACTTGGTCTGCAGTTAAAATTTAGTCAGCTCATTCTTTACGTGTGTACTTAGACTCGTTATCAAATTCATATTTACTTTGCCAAAAAGAAGTAGTACATAAGTAACTACATGGTTAGCCTCGAGTTAACTATCTATATCTACACATCTGGTATAATCAGCAACTGAGATAATTTTGTCAAACTTTATCAAATGTGTACTTACTTTTATGACATAAGCAATCACTTGAATGTTTTGATCGATCTGCTTTCATGCAGTCTTGTGGTATGGGTATTTTTAACCAGTAAGCGAAGCGAGCAAGAGTTCCAAGTAGAGTTGGGGCGCAAACACATTTTTGTAAATTAATGTGTGTATTTTCTGTATGTAAATGTGTAGAAAATATTACTTGCGATTTCGACAAGATATTAGAAAACGAAAAACAATTACGACAAGATATTAGAATAGAAAAAAAATTGAAACACAGCAGCATCGCTTATTTTAAAATCTTTATGAAAAAAGATATTAAGTTTTGAAGAAGAAATCAGGAGACTACGAAGTAGAGACTAGTTGTAAAATTTTGTGAAATTTACATAGATATTTTCGGTCCGAGCTGCAGTTGTCTCTATCGCACTCAGCGGGGGTTGTTTGTAAAATCTATAGCTGTCGCGCTGTGCGCCCACAGTGCGACAGCTATAGATTTTACAAATAATATACCTATTTTTCAATTTTCTCGCGCGCAGTTTCCTCTTAATTTACTGATTACTGCGCACATTGTGTAGAACAAGCCCGTCAATATGACCAATATTTCAGAGGGGATCAATGCCGGGGTTTGAAAAAGAAATCGACCTCTGAGCATTACATTTATAATAATTATCATGCCTACTTTATAACAGAACTTACTTTAAATATTCGAAGTCCAACGCCCCGTCGGCCTTATCAGAAACTATAACATTCCTAATTCAAGATAATGATTATCAGTATTTATATTTAACTGAAAAAAATCATCATCTAAATTGAACATTACAATAAAAATCGAATATAAATTACGTTCACACATAGGTGTGAACGTAACATTACAACCAATCATAGGTTCAGTTGAAGATTTTTATACTTATTGACAAAACAATATTAAGTCAATAAATTTGTGCATACATAGGTCGTGTATATAAAAAATAAATGATATGCAAAAAGTAAGTTATCATAGTTTAGGATCAGAAAAGCTAGGAAGCGTAAAAAGGAATTAATAAAAATAAAAACTTAATGAAAATACCTAGTTTACAAAACACATATGTACATTTAACTTGAATTTCAAATTTATTTAATATTAATTATTCACATTTATTATATTACCATATGCAATGATCGGTGAAAATATTCTCACCTTTTTTAAGGATCCATTTCTTTATAACTGTTTAGATATTTCGTATTCAACTTGTAGAAAAGGTCCCAGAACGACATCCTATCATGGAAAGGTCTGGTTTTGAGACTGATTTCTCTGTCAATATTCAAATAGTACAGTGTGGACTCGGTTACCGGTGTCCATAGGACAGGCAATATTTCGTTTGTTTGTGGCGAAGGATTTCTGAAAAATAAAAAAAATATTTATAATTTTTGTACTGTTTTAAAAACAATACAAAGTAAAGTGATTGTAAAAAAATTCCAACAATCTAAAATTTCTATAGCTTTTTAATACTTTTATTTTATTATTTATAGAAAATGTACAACTATTTATAAGGAAGTACATAAATGAGTTGTTCTAAAATAGTTTTGATAATTAAGAGAGTATAATTATTATAAAACATTGCATATTTTAATATGTCTCTTACTTTTTAAGCAAAACTGAGTTATATAACTATATTATTTTATCGTTTAAAAAGTTGGTTTTTACTACAATTTTTGTTTATTTATTACAATGTTTGTTAATTAATCACGACTCAATAGGCCATGGAACCATGGAGTCAAACGGATCTGGATGTATATCATTTGGCATAAGTATAAGTAAAATACTGTCATGTTTAACTTATAATTAATAAATATAAATAAAACAATGGCACTAGGCCCCGGAAAATAAACGCGGATGGAGTTACGGAAAATTCAAGTAGGTAAAATATATACTAACGAATATTTAGCAAAATTGGTCCACATTGTTGTCATGCGGTCAATGACCAACTGGTCGGTGGATGACGGCTCTTCCTGCCAAAACGAAATGTCAAACAAATAACTTATTTCATCTGCATGCGATGCTCCTCCAATGGTTATATTCTGTCTCCTCTTTACAAAGTTTCTGTCGCCAGTGTAAGAAAACAGGTAAAGATAGATTGTGTCCACACCTTCCCCAAAGTATTTTTGAATTGATCTTTGTGTCGGATGGGCAAATAATGTATCAGAATTAAAATCTATGATATGATTTACTTGTTCAGTAGTTATTGACTCATCTCCGATATAAAAATGACGGAGAATTTCTTCCATTTCTGTCAATTCAGTGGTATTAAAAGAAAAATAGTTGTTAAGGAAATCGTAAAACATGTTGGTATTTTCAAAGTAACTCTGATCCTGATTTATAAGAGGAGCTAACCATTCATCACTATTATATCCCAAAAGTATAGGAATATTTTTCTTAACTTTGACGTCAAGTGGATAGTCCAGAATATAATTGTCAACATTATTGAATTCAACACAAGGACTAAAATTCAAATTCAAGTCCGAAGTTGCTGCGATAACCAAATCAGTGTCAACTGTAGCAAGAAACTGCAGCGCTTCATCTACACTCGCACCGGAGAAACCGAGATGTTCAGCCAGTTGCAGCGGTGCTTCTTCATTCGGCTCTTGTACTGTCCAATGGCCCTGAGCAGTGCCGCTTTGCATTATTACGTTTTGGAACAGATTTTCTTCACTGTACAATAAATGAAGATCAACTGATGCGCCACCTGCACTTTCACCAAATATAGTAATTTTGTTTAAGTCTCCTCCAAAAGCTTCAATATTTTTGTTTATCCATCTTAGAGCAGCCAATTGATCCTTTAATCCTTGATTTCCAGATATTTCCGTATGATTGAGGCACATAAAACCGTAGGGACCTAGACGGTAATTTAACGTCACTAAAATAACATCGTGCCTAACTAAATATTTTGGTCCATAAAGATATCTCCCAGAAAATCCAATCGAGAAGCCACCCCCATGTATCCAGACAAGGACTGGCAGGCGATTGCGGGAGCTTGCTGCACTAGGCACGTAAATGTTTAAATGAAGACAGTCAAGCGTGCCTACTAGAGTGTTTTCAAATTCTTCAATTTGGGGACAAATCGCAGAGTCATCGTAGGCTTCAAAGGTATCCTCAAATTGAGGTACTGGTAGAGATGGCTAAAAATATAAAATATTTAGTTAATTCGTTTGCATAGGTACTGTATGCATATGGGATAGAAAGAACCAAGGGCCAATAGACCTAGACACGTTATATTACCAAGATTCCTTATTCGTCTATTATTATCAAGCGCTATAAATACATTTTTATACCTAGATAAGTATAATAACAAACGACTTAACTTAATTTTTTATTGAGTATTGAATTAGGCATTGTCTCTTTGTCATTATAGACTTACCCCAAACGGATTTGATTCGTCCACTATGGCATACGGTATGCCCAGAAACATTGAATAATCACCGTCAGTAGCTTTTATACCACGAATTAGCCCCACATTTGTATCAACCAGTGGATCAACTCTTGAAACTCCTTGTACATTGTTTGTGAGTGAAATTATTATCCCGAAAATTGAAATAATGTTAAACAACATTTTGCTAAACTTGATGGCAACCTTTTGAATTTAAAATGACTCCTGGTAGTGTTTATCTTATATATATCAAGTTACCTCTGAGATAACGACATGAAACAGTTTATCTCCATATATTATATACAAGCATTTACTGATAATATCAATGACGATACTTAGAGTCATATGATATAACGGCACAACACATGTAGATTTGCAATAGATGCAATATTGCTCATATAGCTACTTAGATCAGATAACACTTTCAACAACTAACTATCAATTTAAATGTACACGTGGAAATAGCAGTGGCAAGATACTAGGAAGGTTTTATTGTTAATTTCTTCCAATTAACTTATAAAAATTACCGTAACAATGTATTAAGTTATTAAAGTTTTTTCATAAATTTAAATTACGTTAACGTCACATCCGAAAGTTATTGTATAAACGTTACAACGTCGTTTTAATTTAAACCTACTAGCAACCTACAAAAGCAATATTTACGAATAAAGGAATGTAAGCCATCTATAAAGCCAAGTAAGTTAAGATTTTTAATACATACAAGACCATATATTGAGTAATTAACAACTTCTAAAATACAGTTCTAATAAGTGGTAAGTTATACATAGTTATCTCATCTTTTTTGCCTAAATCCCGTAGTTGCAAAAAAATATATCTCTTCGTAATTCATACAGTAAAGGGAAGAGCCTTGGTTACTACATATTATTAGGGTTCCGTACCCAAACGGTAAAAACGGGACCCTATTATTATAGCTCCGCTGTCTCCCTGTCTGTCAGGTCACCAGGCTATATCTCATGAACCGTGATAGTTAGACAGTTGAAATTTTCACAGAAGATGTACTTATTTCTGTTTCCGCTATAACAACAAATATTAAAAGCAGAAAAAAGAAACATTTACGGGGGAATCCCACATAACAAACGTGTTTTTTTGCTCGATTTAGGGTAGTTATACCCTAAGTCGAGCTACCGTCTACCTGGTGTTAACCAGGTAGACGCTTGAGATATTCTCAAAATATTAAGTTATTATATTTAATGTAAAAATAAATAATAAATATAAAATTAAATTAATGTTTAAGGGAGGCTCCCATACAAAGGACACGATTATTTGCCGCTTTTATAGATATGAGTAATGGTAATGGTACCCTTGGTGCGCAGGTCCGACTCGCACTTGGGCGGTTTTTGTATATTAAGGTTCACCAAACCATATGATCTACGACGATAATTTATCGTGACTAGAATAACGTCGTCTCGCATTTAATAGTTTGTTCTAAATATATTTCCTGGATGAATCTACTCCAAAGAATCCTTGAACGATTCTTGGAATTTGCCGAATTACGGACGTAAAGTTGGAGACAGACCAGTGTGCGACTAAAGGGTTCCCAAATTTCTCAATTTGTGGACATAATGTCGAATCGCGGTACGATTCAAGGTGTCCTTGATTGAGAGAAAGATATGGATATAGAAGGCTGAAATCAATAAGTTAGGTAACAACGATATGTTATCTTAAAGTAGCATATCTATGTAGATAAACATCTTAGGTATAGAAAAATCGAAAGAGCATAGTTTTCATCTTGAATTGTTTAATAATCTGAAAAATTAAATAACTTACCCCAAAAGGATTTGTTTCGTCTATACTGTTGCATAACGGCATTGGTATGGGCATACGCAAAAACATTGAATGATCCTCATAAGTTGTCTCGATGACCTCCATATTTTTGTCCACCAAAGGATTAAACTCTTAAAAATCCATAACATGGAGATTCAATAGCTGTGATGGTAATAAAATTAGACAAAACGACATTATGACCAAAAAAGAACGAAATCGAATTGTCCAAACGAATGCATCAGTAAGTTTATGATACATCAATAAACATAAAGTCCTACACGATAACGACAATGCTAGGATAAAGATACTATAACTACACATGTCATTGCCAAAGATAAATTAACTAAGGCGAACAAAAAATAATATTTTTATACCTATATTCTTAATTGTTTTATTTGGAACATAGACTTCGCTTGGACCACTGACGATAACAGAATTGACTAGAGATGAGAGACTGAACAGTAACTCATAATCCTAACTAATATTATAAATGCGAAAGTGAGTTTGTTTGTTTGTTACGCTTTCACGCCTTTACTACTGAACCGATCATCATGAAGGTTTGCAAATGTAATAGTGTAGAACATACAGTTAGACAGTTAAACTATTTTGTAGACGCATTGCAGTTTTAGTACTAAATTTTCTAAATCAGTTTAAAATTTATGGTATGGTGATAACAAACTTTAAGTTTTATTTATATAATTATATGAAGCATTAAATGGAGTATTAAAGAAATAACGAGACGAGGCCGGTTTATAATGGCATTAGTAACTTATGTCTCAACTAGTGAAAAGAGGTGTGAAACAGAAATTTATTAGATGCAATTTGGAACTGAGTGATAACTAATCTCATGCTGTCCCACTCCAACATCACTTTACTATAGGCACACGTTACAACTTACAGAAGTGATCTATCTTCAATGTCGCCGATGTATGCACACCCACATTTCATTATCTCAGGAATGCCAATAGCTGTTTTTGAATGGTTATCGATTTACAGTCTGGCTTTCAGCAAACAAAATACAGATGTTTGTTATTTATTTAAAAAACTAGCTTTCGCCCGCGGCTCCGCTCGCATCAATGTCGATCCCTCGGAGACAGTACTTTTTCCCGGGACAAAATATACCCTTTGTATTTCTCCGTACCCCGGACAACGGGTATGAGGAGATTTGAGGGCCATGCAACAAGTAGTACGTAACCTACATTAAGTAGATACACACATATATATATATATATCTCCACTCGACATTTGTTGATCGACCGTCTCGTGGCATCAGTTAATTGTTGATCAGTTGGCAATTGTTGATCAGGACAGCATTTATTGATCTAATGCTGGATTTTGCGTACATTGTGAGCAATCCGATCCAAAGCCGACTCCCCCCCCCCCCCCCCCCCTTCCACTCCCCCAAGTGTGCTGCAGTGAGGCCGCAGGCCGAACTGCCAAAGACTTGGGCCGCGAGCCCGCAGGCCGAGCTCAGAGTGGAGCCCGAGCCGCTGAGGATTCAGCACGACCCCCCCCCTCCCCCCACTCCCCCAAGTGTGATGCATTGAGGCCGCAGGCCGAACTGCCAAAGACTTGGGCCGCGTGGCCGCAGACCGAGTTCCAAGGCGAGCGCATAGCCTGAGCCGTTGAGGATTCAGAACGACCCCCCTCCCCCGCTCCCCCCGATGGTGCTGCATTTAGGCCGCCGGCCGAACTGTCGAACACTTGGGCCGCGAGGCCGCAGGCTGAGCTCCAAGGCGAGGGGACAGCCAGAGCTACTGAGGATTCGGAAATCCCCCCCCATTCCCCTAAGTGTGCTGCAATGAGACCGCAGGTCGAACTGCCGAACACTTGGGCCGTGAGGCCGCAGACCGAGTTCCAAGGCGAGGGCATAGCCTGAGCCGTTGAGGATTCAGAACGACCCCCCCATTCCCCTAAGTGTGCTGCAATGAGACCGCAGGTCGAACTGCCGAACACTTGGGCCGCAGACCGAGCTCCAAGGTGAGGGGACAGCCTGAGCCATTGAGGATTCAGAAATCCCCCCGACCCCCACTCCCCCAAGTATGCTGCAGTGAGGCCGCAGGCCGAACTGCCAAACATTTGGGCCGCGAGGCCGCAGGCCGATCTCCAAGGCGAGGGCATAGCCTGAGCCTTTAAGGATTCAGCACAACAGCCAATGATTATGGCAGGTGTCCGGCCCTTTGCAATAACCCAACACAAGTCCAACCACATTTCAATAACATAACCCAGTAATTTCTCTTTAAAATGCAATACTTTAAAATGCAATAGTTTCTCCTCCGGCCAAGACCTGTTTAAGAACATATTATATATTACTATTTCCAGGAACGGGTTCTGGCTGGAGACACACATTACATCAACTTCTCCAAAGGGCCTCTAAGTGTTGGATCTATATTCCCACGCAAGCTCATTCAGCTCATTCTCAAAGGACCGGGGCATGTCCCATGACTTAAAAAGAGATACAAATAATAATAATAAAATTCATAAAGAAATAGACATTTCCTTTTTATTTTCATTTGCACTTGGCCTTGGTCATGGGTAAAAATTGGGAAAGAAAAACATAAAAAAGAGCTCGAAATAATAATAATAAAGTTTACAGAGGACATACAATGACTTGGAAAGTTTAGTAAATAAAGTATGGCATATACGAGAAATTCTTGTATATAACAATCTAGTATCATGATGTATGTTCGGGATAAATTCCAAAACTACAAATTTTTTAGATTTTGAACAAACTTTATAACTATCTGTAATTTGGTCCAAATTAAAAGATAAGATGGTTTTAAAGAGTGTTAATCTTATAGCGAAACAACGTTCGTCGGGACAGCTAGTAATAATAATAAATCTGTAAGGGTTGGTCATGGCGTAAGTTACTTGGTTTTCAGAGATATTGTGTTTATAAGCTCTATACATGATACTGAAACTAAATTGACGATTTTTAGTATCACGTCTTTTGCCCTTGCAGGGTAGACAGAGCCTAAGTTTTAAGACCTGAAGGCCACGTTTAGCATGTTGGTGGGCATTAGGTGGAAAACGGAATCAAATTAGTTGTCAAATGAGTCATGGGTTGTTAGCCGCATCGCCTATTAACATGATTCTGCAGATTTTATCCCAATTCCTTGATCGGCTTACGATCTGCGACGATGTATGTATGACATGTAGCAAAATTTGCAACATATGAATTCTCTTCGCTTTAAACTCGACACTTCCTAAAAAAGAGGCCGGTAAAGGTGGATCAACAATTAATGCGGATTTCAGCCTGATCAACAATGGAGGTAAGAGGTGTCATCCTCAACTGCCTATCCGGTAGTCGAAGTAATGGCATTGGGTACGCGCACCCGGCCGCCCGAGCTGCGTCTTGCTTTACCAGTGTTAGTAGTATCCCAATACCTTTATTCCCTTCCTTAATCCAACAAATTCCTATCCTTCTCCAGCTTAAAATTGCTTTCGATGGGCAGCAGCGTCAGACGCACAAGAAGCCAAAGAAACTGCGCTCGCCATCTCGCCTGCCAAGCATGGTGAGTATGGCAATACCCTCCCATGGAACGAATAAGTATCCTTGGGAGAGGTCTTGCAATGGACTATTTGCTGTTGTATTGATGAAAGATGATGATGAACAATGGCCGAAAGGAGGACAACACAGGAAAGGCTACTTCTGAATTTAGTATTTTTTGTTATAGTGGCAACAGAAATACATCATCTGTGAAAATTTCAACTGTCCAACTATCACGGTTCATGAGATACAAGATAAAGTATTATGAACTAGCTGTTGCCCGCGGCTCCGCCCGCGTTAATGTCGTTCCCTTGGGAACAGTAGAAATGATAAAAATTCCATACAAACCCCTGTCCCTTTGCTTTTTCCCCTTAAGGGGGAATTTAATACATTTCACCTGCATAGATCTTTAGCCCTTAAGGAGGGGATTTTGCCCAATTCACCTACACAGATATTTTTTTATTGTAATGGAGAACTTCTTATTGTCATATTTCTAAGTAAATAAAAAAAATCCATACAAAGTTTACCCCACCTATTCTACCCCTTCAAGGGGAAATTTCGACCATTTTAACTACACAGATCTTTTTAATTGTAATGTAAACTTATTTTTATAATTCTATGTCCAGAAATAAGTAAATTTCCATACAATCCCCCCCCCCCCTTTATCCCTTAAGGGGGGAATTTTGTACATTTCATCTACACAGATCTTTTTTAATTGTAACCTAGAACGTATATACTTATTTTCATACCTCTAAGTCTAGAAATGGAAAAATTTCATACAAACTTTACCCCCTATTTACCCCTTCAAGGGAGAATGTTGTCTGGTTTACCTAAACAGATCTTTTTTAATTTTAATTGAGAACTCCCGTACCTACTTTCAAACTTCTAAGTCCAGAAATGAGAAAGTTCCATAAAACTTCAACCCCTTTGATTTTCTAAAAATCCTTTCTTAGTGCTCATTTACATCATAAAAAGAATCCCTGTGCCAAAGTTCAGTTTCTGCGCACAGTAGTTTCTGCTGTGCGTTAATATATAAGTCAGGTTTGCCTTTGGCCCGCGGCTCCGCCCGCGTAAGTGTCGATTTCTCAGGAACAGTAGAATTACCCGGAATACATTAGTTTATGACTTTCAATGAAACACCTTAATATTGAATTTCAATTGAATAACTTTAAAAACGGAAAGTTTCATACTAACTTTGCATCCCCGTTATATCCCCTTAAGGGATGATTTTTGAGAAAAATATTTTACTCGTGTTTCATGCCTTTTAGTAAACAACCTTTATGCTGAATTTCATTCGACTAACTTCAAAAATGGCAAACATTCATGCTTACTTTGCACCCCTATTTTACCCCCTTAAGGGATGATTTTTGAGTAAAATATTTTACTCGTGTTTCATACCTTTCAGTAAAGAACCTTCATGCTGAATTTCATTCGAATAACTTCAAAAACAACAAAGTTTCATACTAACTTTGCAACCCGTTTTTCCCCCTAAGGAGATGAATTTCCAAAAATCCTTTCTTAGTGCTCCCCTACGTTATAAAAGGAACCCCTGTGCAAAATTTCAAGTTCCTAACCCTTATAGTTTAGGCCCTGCGTTGATATGTCAGTCAGTCAGTCAGCTTCTCCTTTTTTTTTTTAGTATGGATTACTATGGATAGTATGGATAGGTATAATGCTGTCGTATAATGATGATGAATTGACTTTGGATTTTAATTTTCTTATGTCACTTATTATTTTATTTAATTTTTGCTATATGTTTGTAGGCAAACTCATGCCTTGAGTTCATTCAAATGACGATAACTTTTTTTTTAATAAACCGATTTTGATGAAACAAACTTTAAATGTTAAACTGAGTTAAAACAAAGCAATTGCTGAAAGTTTGAAGTAAATCGGTTCAGTATTTTCGGAGATAATCGTGATCATACATACAGACAGACAGACAGACAGACAGACAGACAGACAGACAGACAGACAAGAAATTCCAAAAAAATTTTTTTGCTTTCTATTATTCTTTTTAAGTGTCCCTCTATCCATTTCAGTCAAAAATTCGAAATGTACAGACAAAATAATTTTACTGTTTTATTATATGTATAGATTATATGTATAGATAATACGCTTATTATTGCACGTTGCACAGGTGAACAAAGTTGCAGCAATATCGGTTCTGTGAAAGCTGACTTCCTAGTGACAGCAACATCAAATACCTACATTGTCATTTGTTATAATATCTGTATGACTATAGAAAAAAACCGGCCAAGTGCGAGTCGGACTCGCGCACTAAGGGTTCCGTACCATTATCTATAAAAATGGCAAAAAAAGTATATCTGTTGTATGGGAGCCCCCCTTAAATATAAATTTTATATCAATTTAATTATTTATTTTTGAAATTAATATATTATTAAATATTCTGTGAATATTTCAACGTCTACATATTGCCAGTATCAATATCGAGCAATAATGAGCAAAAAAAAACACGTTTGTTGTATAGGAGCCACCTTAAAAATTTATTTTTTTCTGAATTTTTTTTGATATAGTGGCAACAGAAATACGTCATTTGTTAAAAATTTCATCTGGCTAACTATCACGATTCATGAGAAACAGTCTGGTAACAGACGGACGGAAGGACAGACGGACGGACAGCGGAGCCATATTAATAGGGTCCCGTTTTTACCCTTTAATAACGGAACCCTAAAAAGTATACATATCCAATTACATAATATTTGGACCGACTGTTCAATTCAGTCATTCGAAAAAATCATCAGAGAAATGTGATGACGCGTTGATGTATTTTCTATGAACTTGCGTCTGCGACAGGTACCTGACTGTACATCGAAATGTATATCTACCAAGTTTCATTTATTGAACGTATTTGTTTAACAGTTATGGATAAACATACATACATACATGGATACAAAAAAATCTAAAATTCGTCAATTTAGTTTCATGTCATAGAGCTTATAAACACGATATCTCGAAAAACAAAGTAACTTAGTCCATGACCGACCCTTACAGATTTATCATTAGTAGTTATATAATAGCTATAGGATTATAGGTAGGTACTTTAATCTTACCAGCTAATCAGTACTATCATAAAGGTATTAAAGTGTCATCATTAGTTCGTAATTGTAGTAAATATGTGTTTAACTTCTTTAATTAATGGTTACGACCTGTCTTAGGTAGCTTGTTTTAGATTTTCCTTTAATTAAATGATTGATTACTCGTGTTATCTATCATTCATCGTTCATACCATAGGTAGGAAGGTAGCATTGATACACAGTCCTCATCGAAAAAAAACACTTGCATACTTTGTAAATAGTAGTAAATCAATACATACAATATGTAAAGAAAACCCTGTCCGATCCCTAAAGGAGTTCTCGATCCTAATGCAGCCCGTTGATATGAACAACTTTTCAACTATGGGACCAATGAATGCCGTGACAGTCGTTGGCGAGTTCATACTTTACTCCTAATTAAACAAAGCATCGTTAGAAAGAGAATTTACATGTAGCAAAATTTTAAACTCGACACTTCCTAAGTAAGAGGCTGGTAAAGGAGGATCAATATTTAATGCGGATTTCAGCCTGATCAACAATGGAGGTAAGAGTTGTCGTTCTCAACTGCCTATCCAGTAGTCGAAGTAATGGCATCGGGAACGCGCACCCGGCCGCCCGAGCTGCATCTTGCTTTATCAATATTAGTAGTAGGTTTAGAATAACTTTATTTGTCATAAGAATTACATAAATTAATTCACTTACTGAGAAAAACAATGTGACTTACAATAAATACAATGGGCATGCTTTTATATACTATGCAAACTATTAGCTTCGATGTTCGATACAATATAAGTGCAAGTGGGTAGCAACAAAACTAATGGCTAATACATATTGTCAATTTGTGACGTCCTCTTGTTATCGATCGCGCACTACGATCTCGCCCGGCAGTAGTATCCCAATTCCTTTATTCCCTTCCTAATCCAACAAATTCCTATCCTTCTCCAGCTTAAAATTACTTCCGATGGGCAGCAGCGTCGGACGCACAAGAAGCCAAAGAAATTGCGCTCGCCATCTCGCCTGCCAATCATGGTGAGTATGGTAATATCCTTCCATGGAACGAATAAGTATCCTTTGAAGAGGCCTTTGTCCAGCAATGCACTATTTGCTGCTGTATTGATGAATGATGATGATGAACAATGGCCGAAATGAGGACAACACAGGAAAGGCTACTTCTGATTTTAATATTTATTTTGTTATAGCGGCAACAGAAATATATCATCTGTGAAAATTTCAACTATCTAACTATCACGGTACATCAGATACAGTCTGTTGACAAACGTACAGATGGACGGACAGACAGACGGACGGATAGCGGAGCCATATTAATCGTTCGATACACTTCGATTTTGCAAAGAAAATATTTTTGTAACTATTTCTCTTTAGCCATGTCAAAAAAAAGATTAAATCTTTTGCAATTTTAAAAGCAGCAAAAAGATTGGGAATGATTAGATCCAAAAAATTTCAGACAAGACTTAATGCTGATCGAGAACATCAGGCTGCATCTCGCTCAGCAGAATCCTCTTCGACTTGCGAAGCACATCTGAGCGCTGATCGTGAGCGTCATACGTCATCTCGCGATTCAGAAATTTACATACATCGAGAATCACGCCTGAGTTCTCAACGTATTAACACGTCTACGTCTAGGTATCTAGAGACCAGTGATGAACGTGATGTGCGATTGACTTCTTGCCGTAGGTATATGCACAACCACGTCTAGGTCTCAGTTGCGATCCACGTTCCTCACTTGTTTTAGAGTGCACTACAGAGTACTGATCATGAACGTCAGTCCACGCGAACGAAGTCGCAGGCATCAGCTAGCAATCAAATATAACACGCCTACAGAATATACTATATACCTATTTATTTTAGATGGATTGTTCGCAAAGATTCCCTTTTATCACAGCATAGATAATAGATAGTTTTATATATTATCTATGAATGGATTGTTAGCAAAGATCGCCTTTTATGACAGCATACGGCGTGATTCCCGTTGTACGTAAATTTCTGAATCGCGAGATGACGTATGACGCTCACAATCAGCGCTCAGGTGAGCTTCGCGAGTAGCATAGGATTCCGCTAAGCGAGATGCAGCCTGATGTTCTCAACCAGCATCAAGCCTTGCCTGACATTCTTGGGATCTCATCATCATCATCATATCAGCCGCAAGAAGTCCATTGCTGGACATAGGCCTCTCCCAATGATTTCCAAAATTACCGGTTGGAAGCGGCCTGCATCCAGCGTTTCCCTGCGTCCTTGTTCAGGTCGTCCGACCACCTGGTAGGTGGGTGTTCGACGCTTCGCTTGCCGGTACGTGGTCACCGTTCGAGAACCTTTTTGCCCCATCGGCCATCGGTGCTACGTGCTATGTGCCCCACCCACTGCCACTTCAAAGAGCTCATCCGCTGAACTATGTCGGTAACTTTCGTTCTTCTACGGATCTCCTCATTTCTGATTTTGTCTCGCAGAGAAACACCGAGCATAGCCCTCTCCATTGCTCTTTGAGCGACCTTCTCTTGAGTGATCTTGGGATCTAATGATTCCCAATCTTTTTGCTGCTTTTAAAATTGCAAAATATTTGATCTCTTTCTTGACATGGCTAAAGAGAAATAGTTACAAAAATATTTTCTTTGCAAAATCGAAGTGTATCGAACGATTAATATGGCTCCGCTTTCCGTCCGTCTATCCGTCCGTGTATCACCAGGCTGTATCTCATGAACCGTAATAGTTAGACAGTTGAAATTTTCACAGATGATGTATTTTTGTTGCCGCTGTAACAAAAAAATACTAAAATCAGAAGTAGCCTTTCCTGTGTTGTCCTCCTTTCGGCTATTGTTCATTATCATAATTCATCAATACAGCAGCAAATAGTCTATTGCTGGATGAAGGCCTCTCCCAAGGATACTTATTCGTTCAATGGGAGGATATTGGCATACTCACCATGCTTGGCAGACGATATTGCGAGCACAGTTTCTTTGGCTTCTTGTGCGTCCGACGCTGCTACCCAACGGAAGTAATTTTTAGCTGGGGAAGGATACGAATTTATTGGATAAAGAAAGGATATAAAGGTATTGGGATACTACTAACACTGGTAAAGCAAGAAGCAGCTCGGGCGGCCGGGTGCGCGTACCCGATGCCATTACTTCAACTACCAGATATACAGTTGAGGATGACACCCCTTGCCTCCATTGTTGATCAGGCTGAAATCCGCATTAATTTTTGATCCACCTGTACCGGCCTCTTAGTTCGGAAGTGTTCAGTTTAAAGCAAAGAGAATTCATATGTTGCAAATTTTGCTACATATGAATTCTATTCCTAACGATGCTATGTTTAATTTGGAGTAAAGTATGTAACTCGCCAACGACTGTCTCGGCATTCATTGGTCCCATAGTTGAAAAGTTGTTCATATCAACGGGCTGAATTATGATCGAGAATCCCTTCAAGGATCGGACACTACTATTTATAAAGTATGCAAGTGTTTTTTTTTTCTATGAGGATTGGGTTTGATACCCACCTTCCTACTACCTTCCTACCTATGGTACGAAGGATGAATGATAGATAACACGAGTAATCAATCATTTAATTAAAGGGAAATCTAAAACAAGCTACCTAAGACAAGTAGGTCATAACAATTACTTAATTAACGAAGTAAAACACATTATTTACTACAATTACGAAGTAATGAAGTCACTTTAATACCTTTTTGTGGGAAGATTAAAGTACCTACCTATAATCCTATAACTATTATATCACTACTAATAAATAACCTGTAAGGGTCGGTCATGGAGTAAGTTACTTTGTTTTCAGAGATATCGTGTTTATAAGCTTTATACATGACACTGAAACTAAATTGACGATTATTAGATTTTTTTTGTATGCATCTATGTATGTTTCTCCATAACTCTTTAACGAATTCAGTTCATTATATGAATATTGGTAGATAAATATTTTGACGTACAGTCAGGTACCTGTCGCAGACGCAAGTTTATAGAAAACTAGCTATCGCCCGCGGCTCCACACGCGTTAATGTCGATCCCTCAAGAATAGTACTTTTCCCGGGATAAAAGGTAGCCTATGTCCTTCTCCGTACTCCAGAGAACTTGTGTGCAAAATTTCATGATGATCGGTTCTGTAGTTACGGCGTGAAAGCGTAACAAACAAACAAACAAACAAATAAACAAACAAACTCACTTTCGCATTTATAATATTAGTAAGGATAAGGATACATTAATGCGTTATCACATCTCTCTGATGACTTTTTCAAATGGCAGAATTGAACAGTCGGTCCTAATATGATGTTATTGATATGTACCCTTTTAAGGGTTCCGTACCCAAAGAGTACCCCCCCTCCCCAAAGCGTGCTGGAATGAGACCGCAGGCTGAACTGCCGAACACTAGGGCCACAAGACCCTTGGCCGAGCTCCAAGGCGAGGGTAATCCCCGAACCGTTGAGGATCCAGCACGACCCCCAAGTGTGTTGCAGTGAGGCCGTAGGCCGAAATGCCAAACACTTTGGCCGCGAGACTACTGTAGACCGAGCTCCAAGGCGAAAGTGTGCTGCAGTGAGACCGCAGGCTGAACTACCGAACACTAGGGCCGCGAGGCCACAGGCCTAGCTCCAAGGCGAGGGTGAACCCCGAGCCGTTGAGGATTCAGCACGACCCCTCCCCCACTTCCCCCCTAGGTGTGCTGTAATAAGTTCGCAGGCCGAAATTCCGAACACTTGGACCACGAGGCCCCAGGCCGAGCTCCAAGGCGAGGGTGAACCCCGAGCCATTGAAGATTCAGCACGACCCCACCACCACTCCCCTCCCAAGTGTGCTGCAGTAAGGTCACTGGCCGAAATTCCGAACACTTGGGCCACGAGGCTAGGGCAAACCCCGACCCGTCGAGGACTGATGCAACATATGAATTCTCTTGCATTAAACTTAACACTTCCTAAGAGAGAGGCCGGTAAAGGTAGATCAACAATTAATGCGGTTTTTAGCCTGATAAACAATGGAGGTAAGAGGTGTCATCCTCAACTGCCTATCCGGTAGTCGAAGTAATGGCATTGGGTACGCGCACCCGGCCGCCCCAGCTGCGTCTTGCTTTACCAGTGTTACAACAGTGTCCTAACGATGCTATGTTTAATTTGGAGTAAAGTATGTAACTCGCCAACGACTGTCTCGGCATTCATTAGTCCCATAGTTGAAAAGTTGTTCATATCAACGGGCTGAATTAGGATCGAGATTCCCTTCAAGGATCGGACAGGGTTTTCTTTACATATTGTATGTAGTGATTTACTACTATTTACAAAGTATGCAAGTGTTTTTTTTTCTATGAGGACTGTGTATCAATACTACCTTCCTACCTATGGTATGAACGATGAATGATAGATAACACGAGTAATCAATCATTTAATTAAAGGAAAATCTAAAACAAGCTACCTAAGACAGGTAGGTCATAACAATTACATAATTAACGAAGTAAAACACATTATTTACTACAATTGCGAAGTAATGACGTCACTTTAATACCTTTTTGTGGTAAGATTAAAGTACCTTCCTATAATCCTATAACTATTATATCACTACTAATAAATACATTAATATTTAATAATATAATGATTACATGATGTTACAAAAAATTTATACTTTTCGCAATTTTTTCTTTATCTGTGCTTTATGATGTTGCTTCATACCAAATTCCAAGATTCTGAGTTCACGGGAAGTACCCTGTAGGTTTTGATTCCCTTGCGAGTTCGAAAAACACGACAATTTGCGGCATAAGCGGCTGTATCTTTTGATTGCGTTGGCTTAGAAGTTAGAGTTTTTTACAACTTCAAGGGACAGTAGACTTGAGTATTTGGTATGAATTTTAGCTTGATACCTCAACGCGTTCGTGAGGAAAAGGGGCTTGACAGAGCGACAGACAGACGGACAACCTAGTGATCCTATAAGGGTTCCTTTTAACCTTTTGAGGTACGGAACCCTAAAAATACTAAAATCAGAATAAAATAAATATTTAAGGTGGCTCCCATACAACAAACGTGATTTTTTTGCTCGGTTTTGCTTGATATTGATAACGGCAATATGTTGAGGCTTGAAATATTTACGGAATATTAAGTTATATATTCACTTCTAAAATAAATAATTAAATTAATATAAACTTAATATTTAAGGGGGGCTCCCAAACAACAGACATTTTTTTTACCGTTTTTATAGATAATGGTACGGAACCCTTAGTGCACGAGTCCGACTCGCACTTGGCCGGTTTCTTTCTATAGTCATACAGATATTATAACAAATGACAATGTATTTGATGTTTCTATACTATCACCAGGTAGTCAGCTTTCACAGAACCGACATTGCTGCAACTTTGTTCACCTGTGCAATGTGCAATAATAAACGTATTATTCATATAGTCTTCACCTCACTCACCTCATCGGGAGGGGGGAGTCATACTGAATCATCAACGGCTCGGGGTTCACCCTCACCTTGGAGCTCGGCCTTCAGTCCCAAGTGTCCGGCAGTTCGGCCTGCGGCCTCACTGCAGCTCACTTGGTCGTGGGGGGTGGGGAGTTAGGAGGAAGGGGTCGTGCTGAATCCTCAACGGCTCGGTCTTCGCATTCGCCTTGGAGCTCGGCCTGTGGCCTGGTGGCCCTAGTGTTCTGCAGTTCGGCCTGTGACCTCACTGCAGCACACTTAGGGGAGAGGGGGGGGGGGGGGTCGTGGATCGTGCTGAATTCTCAACGGCTCGGGGTTCACTCTTACCTTGGAGCTTGGCCTACAGACTCGCGGCCCAAGTGTTCGGCAGTTCGGCTTGAAGCCTCAGCACACTTGGGCGGGGGGTTGCTGAATCCTCGATGGCTCAGGCTTCGCATTCGCCTTGGGGCTCGGTCTACGGCCTCACGGCCCTAGTGTTCAACAGTTCGGCCTGCGGCGGCACTGCAGCATACTTGGGGTAGAAGGGGGGTCGTGCTGAATCCTCAACGGCTCGGCCTTTGCCCTCGCCTTCAAACCATTTTACCCTTCGTGGCTTTAGGGTTGAATTTGGCCCAGTTTCCCCTACATAATCTTTTTTAATTGTAATCGAGAACTTATACACCTTATTGCATACTTCCAAGTGTAGAAAGTACTGCTGTAGCGTTATTAAATAAATAAATAGAAATGTGAAAATTTCCATACAAACTTCCCCCCTGTTTTATCCGTTCAGGGGGAAGTTTGTATGGAAATTTTCTAAATGAAGACAGATGAAGTGTCTATGAAGACAGACAGATAGACAAATGACAGAGTTACTTTCGCATTTATAATATTAGTCTGGACATGGATACTGGTAGTATGGAATATAAAAGTAAAATAAGTTCTTACATACTTATGTCGTCCGTCTCCTAAACAAAAATACGAAATTTTATTTCCTTAAAAACACGTCATCCAACGAAATACACCGACTGCACGGGCACACTTTCTATCTCACTTTAACATACTTCCATTTCGTTTTTTGCGACGTTGCCGCTCTGCCGCCGCGTTGCTCGAAAGCAATAATTCGCAGCAAATATTGATCAAACGCGGTATATATTCGATCAACAAAAGTATCCTCAGTGCATGAAAAAAGGCGGTTAATAGATCAATAATTATCGTAATAATTTATGACGAGTATAAGACTTTACGGCACAATTAAGCAAAGTGTCGTAACTAGGAGAATTCATATATAGCAGAAAGAGCACGATAGACCCAAAACTTTCAGAGTTAGAGGCGGGTAAAGGTTGATCAACAATTATATCGGATTTCGGCCTGATCAACAACGGCCGAAAGGAGGACAATATATATATATATATATATATAACGACACCAAAAATGTAACGCTCGTGATAAACGCGTTTATGTTGCTAGGCTGTTGAGCGGGACTCGAAGATTATTGGGTGTGGTCCCATTTATAGCGACAAACGTTAGTAACTCATGTTATTTTTTTGTAATAAAATACCGAAATCAGAAGTTTGTAAAGAAGTCGTTTCATTCGCACAAATGCTGCTTAAAATGATAAAATTAAAGTATTTTGAGCTCTTTTAAAAAATTGTGGACCAGTTGTAACTTCATTTTAAATTATTAATAACCTTAATGTTTTCGCGATTGTTACTAATTTAAATTACCTTAATCCTTTCCCGTAAATAAAATATTTATGAAGGTTGTAAGTACATGGTTTTAGGTTGATTTGAGGTCTACGCGTAAAAGATTAATATGCATTATTATACTTTATTTATCTATATAGATTGTTACGTACAACTTTTGTCGGTAATTATTATGCGTCACCAATCTTTAAGTGAATTATTTTATTGGCAATGAAATTTGATGTTAATAAAATCAAACTTAACCCCAGTTCAATTAGATTACCAACCAGAAATCAAATAGAACATAGTTAGAAGTGACATCATCTCTAACAGTGACTACTGACCCGAAAGCTTTCACTGTCAATGTTACTTTTTATTTATTTATTTATTAGAGACAACAACAGCCATTCTTAAAATTATTACAATATTACTTAATGTACACAGTTATTTATATCCGGCCAAACAGTTGTCCACAGTAAACATTATGTGAAACGCCTTATGTTAACAATTAGTCTTCAACATTAGTTACCTACTTAAAATTAAATGCAATATTTATAAATCATATGATATTATTTATTACCTGTACTAAAAAGTTTTAAAAAAATATATAACTATAATAAAATTGCGATAATACATAGTTATTTAAACATATGTGTATATACATACATACACATATACATATATATATATATACATACATGTTGTATATATATATATATACAAATATGTATCTACACAACCTACATACATATAATAAACAAAAACACTATTTTTGCAGTAGTGTGGCTTTGATCATGCTCACAAAGCTCCTTTTACTGCAAGCAAATGGATCAACTTCACTGAAAAGTGTGTTATAGTTGTCAGCTAATCGCGACAAAACCGCGTTCTGTCCATAATTGGTGTTATGCGAGGGCACCGCCAAGAGATGTGTATGCCGCGTGCGGCGCGAAGGGACACTCAACCTAAGTTGCTGTAAGAGACCCGGACAATCTATTCTACCGCACAGCACATCATACAATAACCCCATTTCCAGAACCAGGCGGCGTTTCTCAAGCGTTAGCAGTTTATGTTCTTGGCAATTTTCTTCGTATGTTCTCTTGCCATATTTAAATTTATAACTTAAATGATTAAGAAACCTTTTTTGAATTTTTTCTATCCTGTTTTTGTGTACGGCATATTTTGGTGACCATATGGGTGAGGCATATTCCAATATACTCCGAACGTATGCATAATAAACAATTTTTAAACTAATAACCGATGTAAATGGTTTACAGGTTCGCATGACAAACCCTAAGTTACGAAAGGATTTATTTACTATATCATCAATATGAAGAGAGAATGTCATTTTTGAATCAAGAATGACTCCAAGATCTCGAACTGACTCGACTCTTTTCAATTCAATGTCGTTCAGTTTATATTTGAATTTTACTGGCTTGCTTTTGCGTGTGAAACTAATACAATTACACTTAGAAATACTGACTGTTATATTATTAACAGCGTAATACGACATTAAATTATTCAGATCCTGCTGAATTAACTTACAATCAGAGATGGAATTCACACGCAAAAATACTTTTTTGTCGTCAGCATATAAGATATGTTTAGCGCTCTTGAAACACGTATCTATATCGTGTATATATGCATTATAGAATAAAGGGCCGAGATGTGAGCCTTGAGGAACGCCTGATGGTACAGTAATGAAGTCAGATCTGTAACCACCCAATACTACAGCCTGGGAACGATTGGCAAGGTATGAGGTAATCCATCTCAAGAGGTCTCCATGTATACCCATCGATTCTAGTTTCCGCAACAGAATGATGTGATCTACACGATCAAAGGCCTTTTCAAAGTCCGTGTAGATAACATCAACCTGTCCACCGTTTTCCATCTGTTCCAATACATAGTTAGTAAAGAGAGTTAAATTAGAAACAGTGGAGCGATTTCTCATAAAACCGTGTTGCGAGTCAGGTATTCCTTTTGCAACAATTGGGTAAATTTGCGCGTAAATTTCCTTTTCGAATACTTTTGATAAAGCATTTAAAATTGAGACTTGACGGTAGTTTGAAATAAGAGCTTTTGAACCTTTCTTATGTACTGGAACTATAAGAGCCTTTTTCCAAATGGTAGGAAATACACCCTGACTTAACGATTTAGAAAATAGGATAGAAATTGGAAAAGCTAACGTTTCAGCACAATGAGCTAAAAATACTGGGGGAATACCATCGGAGCCTGCACCTTTGGATTTATCAAGACTAGCAAGTCGCGTTTTTATGTCCGATGGAGAAATGTGTATTTGGGAAACTGTCTCATTATTAATTGTAATAGCATTTGATCGACTAGACGAAGAGGAGGGATGAATAAAAGCATTCTCAAAAAATTTGTTGAAAACGTTACATATTTCTTGGCCTTCAGTGTAAGTTTCGTTGCCAAGTGAAAATGTCTTAGGATAATTTGACCCGCCTCTTTTAGATTTTACGTACTTCCAAAAATGTTTAGGTGAACGACTTATGTTTACCTGAGTTCTATTCATGTATTCAGTGAAACACTCTGTCTGAGCTCTTTTAAATCTTTCACGAAGTAAGGAAAACTCATCATAGTCACGAGGGTTACCAAAACGTTTCCATTTTTTATGCAATTGTTTTTTCTGTTTACTTATTTTAATCAACACTTTATTATACCATACAGGATAATGAGAACTTATTTTAGATCGCCTAGAAAGAGGTATGTGAAGCGTACAACATTCGTGCAGTTTATAATAAAATGCCATGACATCGTCATCTATGGTATTGTGTGATAAAATTTCAACCCAATCAATATTTCCCAGAAATTCATTAATTTTATGGTAATTACCCTTATAAAAATTATATCGTGGCTCATATTTCTCTTTAAATTTGATACACTTTAAGTCCAAGATATTAATTAATAGAGGTGGGTGACTGACATTCTCAGTAATTATTGGTGTTGATGAACGAGTGACTTCCAATACGAGATTACTAAAACATAAATCTAGGACATTGTTTTTTGAATTAGGAATGTAGTTATATTGTTTCAAGCCAAAAAAGTGAATATTGTCTAAGAGTAACATGGCACTATCCTGTTTTTCGGTACTACCTCGCTGTAGAACTGTGCATTTGTCACTATCCCAGTGAATACAGGGTAAATTAAAATCTCCCACCAATAAAAAATTACAACTTGGATTACACTCTGTCAAATTGGCAATATTACTTATTATATTATTCATACGATCCAGAAAACAATCCGTTTCGGGCGGTGTGTACACAACAATTACAAACAAGTCGCATTGAGATGACAGTGCACGAGCCGGCACACGTATACATAGAGATTCGGCAGTATCGCTGCTCCAGTCATGCAACAAGGTCGCCTCGAGCTCGCGTCGCGCACAGATCATGGCACCCCCACCTTTAACTTTATCACACAACCCTAGATTTCTATCGCAACGAAATACGTCATATCTCGCATCACAAAACTCAGAATTCAATATATCACTTTGTAACCAGGTCTCAGTAAATATAAGTAAATCGAAGTTATTACTCAATATTCCATTATAAAGTTCCAAACACTTAGTCCTTAACCCTTGTACATTCTGGTAATATATCAAAAGTTCATCCAACATCATTTATAAACTTATATAATATATCCATGTATATAATTTCTATATGTATTAATAATAGAAAATAAAATGTATAAGTGTTGCAGACGTGCCGTATAAAATTATACAATAAACTAATACTATATAAACGCCGACTAAATGTATTCGTGATATAAGAACCAATTGAAACAATGAAAAACAAGAATAACACAACATTATTCTTAGTTATAGCGAGGCAACGTACATCAAAAAATACAAAAATAAAGAAAAGCTGACTAAGTTTATAGTTAATTACCATATCATACTCGTATATAACACCGTGTATAGATATACTATGATATCCGCTGAGCCCTATATAAAAAAATAGACAATCCATTGAACATTTTATGTTTAAATAAAAAGTTTTGTTGAGCTTTCGTAGTGCCGAAATAACAGGTTTATGTATACCATCAAGTACTAGTGACAATAACAAGAAGCAATAAAGTTGACATACAAATGTTGTTATTAAAGATCTATTTAAGCAAGAATCAATGCACAGTCATTGCAAGGACTTCAAAACCTCCTCACTTTTCACTAAAATAGCATCACTTTTATCACTTTTCCGTAAGTAAATATGACCAAATTTGACCCACGAGTAAGCATAGTTATTTTCCTTTGCAAATCTTCTTACCGCCGCAAATAATTGCTTGGACTCCGGGGACAGATGTTCTGTTACATAGATTTGGTGACTTTCTCCCGTGATACCGAGGTGTGAAGTATTAAGCTTTCTGTCCTTATGCTCCCTGTTAAAGCGGTGAGTCGCAGAAAGAATTTCATCACGCATCCGCGGAGAGCTCAGGGTAACCACAATGTTGCGTGGGCGTTTTGACTTTTGTTCCATCTTAGCAACACGCCGGCACGTATGGATATCCTTATCTAGTATGGGGTAATTGATATTGTCGCATAAGGTCTTAAATAGTGACACAATATTTTCCGCCCTATCCTCAGGAACTGCCTGCAGCTCAATGTTTCGGTCCCGCGAAATCTTGTCCAAGGTAGCCAAGCGACCACGACACATTATTAATTCATTTTTGAGATGTGCTTGTTCCGTTTGCAATGACTCAATTATATGCTCTTTTTCTTCCAGCCTTTTACTCAAGTCCTTAACCTCCTCCATCACATAATCTGTGGTCTTCGTTAAGTCCTCTTTTAATTCATTAAATAATTTGTTAATTTCCGTCGTAATTAAACTATTTACTTCCTGGGTAATTATGTTGCGAAAATTAATCATAAGGCTTGAGTTAGGAGCTAACTTTTGATCTAAAAGTGCACTAATGCTCTCAATAGTCAGTTGAGCTGAAGGTAATGGCTTAGCACTTATGGGGGAGAGAATAGCAGGCGACTCCTGGCCCCGTCTCCGACGTGAGACATTTGTACAAGAAGGACATTTCAAAGTAGAAAGAAGAGCGGGGTCAAGTTCACTACTTTTATTGTATGTTCCAAAATTCAGACATAACAGGCAGTAGTGCGATTTACAAGCATTACACTTCAATGAGTTGGTGTCATTCAATTGACCATTGCATCCCGCACAAAACATTATGTTGCTTCACAGAGACAGTTCCGAGAGTACAATTAAAGTGTACCGTCTGTAGTACTTGATCTATGGCGAGTAGCTCAGCAGTGACGAGGTGAATCATACGGTGAGTGCAGTACGTGCGATTCTGACCCGAACGCGCACTTGACACAACCGCGAAAGTCGCATGCACGTATGTGAACGTACCGCAGCAGCGAGCGTGGCAGATGACAAGTCGGAAATTATAACCCGATTATTTTGCTTCACTTAAACACTTTTTAGGTAGTGAGCACAAGGAAATCTATGATCTGACACTTTTATAACACAGTACTACAACTTTCGACTATTAATATGTAGTTTAAACTAGATATTTTTTATATTATTTGAAGAGCACAATAGATGACACAGTTTATTGTAGGCGTCAAAGACTAACTCAAACAACTACAAATTAAATTTACACTTCACACATACCCTAACAGAGACACATCTGTTTGCTGAAGTCATATTTCAGGCGCTCCCTTTACGCGGTTAACGGCTAGACGGCATTTCAAATCAGTCAGTCGTCTCGCCATCTCCAGACCGTACGGGGTCAACTTAAAAAATATAATCTCATAAAAAGTGCAATATATAAAATATTTAAACGTTTCGTTTTAAGAGTTTTTATTATTATCGAGTAATACCATTCTGTTAGTGAAATGGTATCAAAAGGCACATTGTTCCTGACATGCCATGGGCTGGTGTGGGCGGCCGCCGCCCTAGCGCTATGGGCGGGTGGCGCGCGCGCGGCGTCTCGCTTCGACACCGCCACGCCGTATGCGCCGCCTTACAACAAATATAAATATATACCGTTACAGTAAGTATAATTTAATAATCAATAATGCTGAAAATTACTGATACACAATGTATTCTGGTGAAACACGTACGGTAATTCATCCTTAACACCTGCGTGGACCATGTTACATGTAAATAAATAATATAATTTATTATTTTTCTGGACAATGAAAATCGGCATAAATATTCTGGTTATGTTTTATCAAACCAGAACATACTATATATCTATATATACTACTATTAGCTTTTACCAGTGGTTCGCTCGCGTGATGTTCTTTTACGATTCTCTCTCTCTCTCTCATCTGAGCGTGTTCCCGGTTGCATCCTCAGCTGGGGTGCTTTGGAGCCCGGGGTCCGCTTTCCGGCTTATCTTCTCCACTTCGCACGATCTTCGGCATCCTTTGTTATAGACCATTGGCACGCATATCCTCCCCAACGACATGAAGCCAGCTTTTCTTGGGTTTTCCCCTTCTGCCGGGGCCTGGCGGAGGCGGCATGGCAAGACATTTGTTCCCTATGTAATTTGCCGGTTTTCTCAAAACGTGACCGTACCAACGTAGACGGCTCTCCTGCAGCTTGTCTGCTATGTCACGGATATGGAGGCTGCCGCGAATGCGGGAGTTCCTTATGCGGTCCTTCCGTGAAACTCCACACATCCAGCGCAACATATTCATCTCCGTGACACGCAACTCCCTCTTGTGCCGCTCAAGTACAGGCCACGTCATCATCATCATCATCAGGTCCTTTTTAGTCTCCACTACAGGAGCACGACCCTCTCTGTACTACTAGGGCCATACTTGGCCAGAGCAGCCAGAGGACTTGGCCTACACTCTCCACGCTAGCCAGACGGGTTGGAGAGGTGTCTTAGATGTTTATAAGCTTTGTTTAGCTTGTATTTCCTAAGTCGCCTTCTACGACATCCACGGGAAGACTTAGAGTGGTCCTATTCTACTCTGCCGGATACCACACGGCTAAGGCTACAGGCCACGCTTCACTTCCATATAAAAGAACAGGTCTAATGATGGATTTATAGACCTGTCCTTTCAGTTTAACCAGCATTTTCAGGTCGCAAATGACACCAGTCTTCACGTGTTGTTCTTTTACGACTAACCTAACTTAAAGTCTGGAATAAAGTAGAGCCGATGTACTTAGTGCCTTGAAACCGAGTTTCATTTTGATGTGAATGACGACGAACACATTTCCACAACTATAGTCTTAATGATGATGATTTTTGGGATACTTGATTACATTTTATTATGCACGAAAATAAGTAAGATGCCCAAGGTCCATACTTTAGCTAGGTACTGAATTTCGCATAAATTCATCCTAAAGTTTAATTTTGAGTGGCAAATTTGTTGAATGGGAAAACATTTTCGTAGAACTAGGATAATTTTCAACTAATCCTATCTAGCAAGATTTGATTCAATGACAACAGCCATATATTGAGTGTAATCAATGCGGTAGAGAAACTTTTGAAAGTTGAACTGTAGTATAATTTGGTGGTATCGGTACACTTTCAAAAAATATTGAAACACTGTGTGAAACAATTTTTATATAACTTGTGAGAACTAATTTTACAACAAAGCAAACACCATATACCACAATTACCGCGTTAAGTTATGAAAAAAGCCAAAAGTGACTTCTTAGAATGGCCGTACTGTAGTATTTTTTCTTTTCCGATTGATTCAAAGTGCACAGGGTGCATCTGTCTTTTATTCGATCATTCATGTTTGCCTTACACCTGGGAGTCAAAGTCTATAATTAAGATAAAGTTATAATGATTTTACATTAAATTTTTTAGTAATGATGGATACGACTCCGATGACCCTGTGGAGAATACCGTACCCGATGAAACGGAGCAGACTGGCAGCCACATGGTCCCGTCGGAGATGATCCTCACCGGCCTAAGGACCATCCTCGACGTCGTCAGGAGCATCAATAAGAAACGAGTCGGCGCTAACGTCAATAAAGCTAACTCCACCGCTCTGTCGGTAAGTAATTTAAAGTATTATTGCCTGTTACATCATCATCTGTGGTAGCATTGCAACTCGAGTTCCCATATTATGACAGCATGTTACTTAACAGTATTCATCCTGTAACATAATTTGGTATTTTTTCTACCATCCCAACTCTCCTACCATAGCTCCATAATCCCAGACAAATATGCAAAAATTAAGTAGGTATATTTTTTTTCGCGCTGGGAAAGGGACTCAGCGCTAACAGGTTAGCGAAGTAGCATGTTCATTACTGCGCTACGTGGATGAGGATAAGAAAATGGAAAATAAATCCTTACTAATAATATTATAAATGCGAAAGTGAGTTTGTTTGTTTGTTTGTTACCCTTTCACGCCGAGCCTACTAAACTGATCATCATGAAATTTTGCATACAATTTCCCTGGAGTGCGGAGAAGGACATAGGCTAGCTTTTATCCCGGGAAAAAGTACTATTCCCGAGGGATCGACATTGACGCGGGCGGAGCCGCGGGCAAAAGCTAGTAATAATATATTTTTTGAGGCTCTTTTTGCATATGTTTTATACAATTAAGAAATAATATATGGCGAAAAAAATCCAGGTGGGCGGGTTTTGCACCAGTGACCTTAGGTCGCGTTCGCGTGTACGTGTAGGTAGTGCCTCAGCACTAAGTTTGCTGTTTCAAACCCCACCGGCGTGGTATTTTTTTACCATATTTTATTTCTTAATTTAATAAAAATAATATTTATAAAATAGCCCTTAAGTAATATACTTAGTAACTTGTAAAAACGCGTTATTTAACATACATAGCTGCTGAACAAAGTTCTTACAACACACGTACAAAACATACTTATGCGTCACAACTGTTGAAAAGACTTCAAAGGGCCATTTTGGGCAAGTCGAAAAAGTGACTTTTCGAAATACGAGACTTTGGGTTAACAAGGTATTTTTATTCCACAGATTTGCCTCTCATTGGGATTTCTTTCACAGCAAAAAAATAATGTGTGCATGTAACATTTTGTGCTTAGATTAGATTCAATGTCATTAAAAGAGCATTTGATAGTAAAATTTTGTATCAGAAAAATAGTAGAATCCAGTATTATAAAGCCAAGAAATTTATTTTTCAGGCTTTTCAGAAAGTAAAACAAATTTGCACCATTTAGACCTCTTGATGACATCTTCGAGAGGATGTAATTAGAACCAACGACATGGCAGGTCACCGGTATCACGTCCGTGTCACAGTAACGGCATCAGCTGAAGTAGGTGACCAGGCGGCGCGCTAACTGAAGGCACTCCTTGTTTAGACAAGCCATCTGCTACGTTCACATGTCTCTGTGAAAAGGAAATGCAGTCTAGGAAATTCAGGCGAACTGAATAATACATTTCTTTTAGAAGTTGTAATATTTATTGGTTGAAATTGTTAAATAATGATTACATACGTAATTTCATCTATACATAGGACACTAATCCAAACCCTAGAACTAAGCACTATAAAACGATAACACTACATCTTCTAAATTAAAAATGTTTCGTTCGTCGTTTTCCCACGGATTAATACCCAGAATAGGTAGTTATAAGATTTATTAAAATAAATTGCGAGTCTTGTTGTCATCGGTTACTCAACAGCTTTGGCTGAACGAAACCGAAAGAAAATACAAAAAATATCTATAAAATACGTATCTATTTTGATCTATCCAAAATGTGCTACTATTCCACTTAAGTAGAATACGATTAGGTAATCGAATGAACATTATTTGTAGGAAAAGGGCAGCAACCTTATATATAACCATAACTCATACTTGTCCCCATGTAATAACACACACTTCTTTAGTACAGCTAATACTGACTTCTGTACTTCGTAAGATTTGGGAACATTGAACGACATGACGTTTTGGAGTATCAAATCGAACAATCCTTTACGAGTGTTTAAAATATATATTTTACATAGTTACAGAGAGCCAACTCACGAAATGGCACGGCGAGCGGGCGAGGCTTCGAAGACTACTATGACGAGCACCACGACACGACCACCACGACGGCCAAGCCCATGAAGCAGGGCCGGTACACCGACCCGTGGGCCGGCTACTACGACTGGATCATCAACGAGGGATCTTTCAAATTCTGGAGCGTATTCCAGGTACTTTTTTCATGCATTTTGTGAGCTTTAGGTATATTTGTTTGATACCTGAGAAGTTCTTAGTATCTTGGTCTTGGACTACAATTTTGGGTAAAAAAAGTTAACGTCCAGCACAAGACTTTAGAATAAAAAAACATATCAAAGGAGGCATCAGACAGTTTAAATAGAACAAATTCAAATGTCCTTCTAAATTAAAATTCTTTTCACGTAGGTAGCTCTGTGTTAAGAAATAACTGAGTTTACTTTCTCATGCATAATAAAAAGCTACATAGTAAACTGAGATACCTCTACTTATGTAAGTTAGGTAAATTTTTATCTATACGAGTATGCACCATAATGTCATTTTTTGCGCAGATAATTAATGTACTCATACATACCTAATATCCTTGTCCAGTTAAAGCGGTAGTGGTTCAGTGGTCTAAAAGCGCAAACCATAAATCCCGGGTTCGAAACCTACCAGGCCCGATCTGTACCTCTAAGTTTGCAGCCCAATCTGACAGTACGGTCTTTTTTATCGCTCACTATCCGCTTCCGGTGAAGGAAAACATCGTGACGCAATCTGCACACTAGTGCAATCCATTTTCCGGTATGAAATGGAGAAAGAAATGGCAAAAAAATCCATTATCCCTAATACTCATTATGTGCGTTTCTTTCACACGATGATACGCCGACGTTAGCCTAGCTCTTAAATATCGGAAATTTAGTTATTTCATGCTACAAATAGTTTTTTTTTTTTCACTACCTACTGACAATAACTATGAGGTATTAAGAAAATAATGGATAACAAAGGCTGTCTCTGATACATTAGTATATCAAATGATTATGACCTCAAGCGCACCGTAGCGCATCGTACTGACAAAACGTTGTTGTTAATTATTTGTCTGAAAAAAGGGCGATTACTTCGCGTTTACGACCGAAAAGCGTTGAGCTCTATAACATTGACATAGTTTGCTAATGTCGCTGACATTGTGGCTTGGGTGTCGTCTAGGGTCTCGGAAAGACCTTGCACCTTGTCATAATAATAGTAGTTCCTACCGTGATTAAGCTGTTTATTGCGTTGTTTGTACACGCTCATTTATATGTGCCTAGCTCAGAAATCGGGTAAAAGGATTAAAAAGATAAATTAAGTAGTATATGTGCCGACTGAAAAATAAAATATTCGTCTTCGGAATCCAAGCGGTGCAACTGGTCGGTATCTGAAAAAAAAAGACCTCAGTACTTCAAAATGAAATAAAGGCCAAATAACATTTATACACATTAATGTCCCCGACACTAATGTCGCGGACGATCGCGGTTAATGACGTAATTTTTTAAAGAATTATAAAAAAAGAAATTTCAAAATTCGTTATTTCCTAAAACATTTTTTAACCTTTAGCTACTGACGTGGTTGGTATAGAACGTAAGTACTGACGTGGGGTCTGAGAGGCCCGCAACTTTCAGCATATTATAAAGAATATGTATGGGTGCCATTGACATGTTACGTTTATGTTTACATCAAATATGCTTCATTTAATAAAACTAAACAAGTTTTCAATATTTTTAATATTTAAATGATGCTTATACATATGAATTAAATCAAGGCGAACATTTTTTTGGCAGAAATTACTTGAAATCACAATTTACATCATAAGTCTTTAATTTTTAATCAAAATAACATAGTCAAAGTTTATTATACAATTTTAATAACTCCTCTAAGCAACGAAAAAAGGCGGAATAAAAAACTGCAAGGCACCAAATATGACAATTTACGCACAATCAGGGTAAATTTCCTTAGCGCATTGAAGAGTGACACATTTTTTTACATACACAACATGTATGTGTTGACTTTCTCCGGAGTTTTTCTCGGCATGTGTGGCACATCTTCTTTTGTTTCTGGACTTCTTCTGAAATTTCTGGACGGTTAGGCATATTTGAATCCAGCACCCTCGTCAAACTCACATGAGGATCACGTGGTAGTTTTTCTTTCAATACTCTACTTTTCATATGTATTAAATGTTTTTCCAGGTCTGAGTCAGAAAGTGATTTATTGTCATTCTATGTTGCTCTAAAACCAATACTTTGTCCTTATCTTTTGCTTTTGAACCGCTAAAATCCTCACAATTTATCCATAAAGACACGATTGACTCAAAATAACTATCACCAGGTGCAACAACTCTTCTGGTTTTAGAAAATTGTAGTCTACCTCCGGGAACGCAAGCACGTTTTCTTCCGTAAGAAGTACTGGACTCCATTTTAGACCACCTTATCGTATTCTGCAAATAAAATTACAAAATGTGAACCTCAACAACGTTTCAAAAAGTTACGTAAGTACTGAGGTTGGGTCTGTGAGGACCACGAAAAAGTTTGAAACAAATTTACTCACCGATATTGCGCGCGCCGACATATATACCGACTTTGGTGGCCTCCGAGCGACAAAACTCGAAATTACAAGAGGCAGCGTATGCGTTGCGTGCGGGGAAAGGAAATGACAGGATATAATTGCTTTCGCTGGGCCTGAGAGGCCCCCACGTCAGCAGTTAAAGGTTAAAGCCCTAGATTTATGCATAAAACATCGTATATTAGGTTTAAAGAATTTATTCTCATAAAAGATTACAATAAATCCACTTACATGAGACATGAGAACAATAATGTAATGTAAAGATACTAAAAGGCAGTCACCATATTAAAACATTAAAAATAATAAATTTGCAGTAAGTAAAATAAATAAATGAATTTTAAAAGATACATAATAGGCACAAAATTTTAAGTCTATCAAGTTTAAACAAAATTATTTGATCTGCCCAGTATTGTGCTATTTCATCGGAGCGTAAACCTACTGCCCGAGCAGTTGTCATTAATAAAATCAAAATAAAATATATTACGAGTGTAAATCAATGTGTCAAAATCTCCAGACATCAAGACGCACACGCATCAGCTTAATAAGCTGCTAGTGTGTTCAACAATAATAATAATAATAATATATACCTGATAAAATACTAGAAAATAATAATGTCAAAATTTACTGGGATCGCACTACAATTACTGATAAAACTATCCACTTTAACCGACCCGATATAACAATTCACGATAAGACCAATAATGCAGTTTACCTCGTAGACATCGCCGTCCCTAATACACACAACTTACAGACAACGTATACGAAAAAAATCAGCAATTATAAAGACTTAGCTATCGAGATCCAAACGCAATGGCGCGTCAGAACCGTTAAAATAGTCCCCATCATAGTTTCTACTACTGCAGTCATACCTCAAACATTAAACACAAGCTCACAGTTACTAAACATCCCAATACACATCATACACACTCTACAGAAAGCAGTCATTTTGAATACATGTCGCATTGTTCGCAAATTCCTTAATAACTGTATATGAATTTAATAGCCGTCGTCAACAGATAAATCAAGGCTCTTAAATATATAAATATAACATTGCACTTAGCTCAGGCCCGTGCCACAAAATACCTCTATTTTTAAAGAGAGAAATACGCATAAAAGAACGAAATAATAATAATAATATAGGTTTCTTATATCAAGACGGGCGAGTAAGTTGAGTTCATCCCACTCGCTCGTGAAGCGTAGTTTCACGTAGTTGAAACCACATTGAGATAACTTCAAGTTGAAGAAACTGACAGAGGAAGAAAAATAGGGAGGACCGTCCTTAACATGAATTTCGAATCTCCTAACTTGCCCGCACTTGTGCTGCGTGAGTGAGATTGGGAGATATTTGTAAACTCCTTTTTGAGCATTTCAGTCTTAAGCTAAGCCAAAGTTACTTAAACAAGCAATAAATATTATACGAAAAAGCTTGAATAAAAGAACCAGAAGATTGTTAAGCGTTTCATAGAAAATCATATGAAATGGTGCTATTGTATTAAGAGATACTACCTACGGTTTCAAGTGATAAGAGACATCAACTCAGTACGGACTACACACCGCCCACTATATGTATTCCTCAAATTTACAGTAATTAGGAATATAAAAAACTACCTTCACGAAAATATAAAAATAAGTGTAGAAGAACTATGCTTATAGCAAACAGTTACTAAAGAAGGAGGAAGGAGGGAAAAAATGTTTTTTTTCTCCTTAAAAATAACTGCCCTGCCATAAAATGTATAGCCTATATTATACATACATGGGAGAGAATGCTCATAGCATTAAGTCCGCCAATTGTAAAAGTGTTTTGCTTTGGTACAATAAAGTTTTAATAAATAAATAAATACATACATAGTATCACGTCTTTTTCCCTTACGGGGTAGGCAGAGCCCAGGTCTGCGGGCCACGTTTAGCAACATGCTAAACGTTTACGGGTTTAGCATGTTATAGCCTATGTTTACCGTGCCTATGTCACTAAAAAAGATACATCGTAGGTACGTTTAAATCTGTTGGGGCTTTTAGAAGTTATGGTGGAATGATGACACCAATATTACACTCTTGTTTGACAAGATGTGTAAAAAATAGAGCAAGTATGAATAATGTACGAAACGAATGATTATATAAAAAAAAACTTTTTTATTAGGGTTACAGCTCGGAAATCTCTTGCCCTTGAAAGACCATGATATACATTATATTGTGACCTGCGTGCCCTACCACCTGCACACGCAAGTATCCATACAATAACAGTGATATGATAACGCTGTTTCGGTCGGAGTGTCTGGTCATAGATATCAGAATATTAGTTCTGGCCAACTCATATATTTAAGTTTCTTGAGTCGACCCGCTAAGAAGAAGTGTATAGAGTTTGTAAATTGTGAGATGATTAAATAAACTATTGTTCCTTCACATCCTGATTTCCCACATCTTTTGAATATTCCCACCTGTGTGCTTGAGGTCAAATTGAAAGATATTGAATACGATGCGATCGCATAATCTCCCGGAACATATAATTTGTAGTACAACGACCCTGATTGCTTTTAAGTGCTTCTTCTCCATAATGTTTCCGGGTTTTTTTCTTGTTTATTAGCAATTTATCAATTGTTTTAACACCAGTCCACAAACTCTGCTATACAACGTGATTTTGAACTCCCTAGCTATATTGTAATCTGGGAATCAGAATTCCTAATAAAACACAGAATTGCAAGAAAAAAAGGTAAAAAACTAAAAAGAAAATTAGGTTCCCCATACAAAGTCGCCGATCAGCTGGACAAATTTCTATGAAGGTTCAATTTATTTTTTCGTTTTTTACCTTTTTTTTCTTACAATTCTGTATTCCATTAGGGATTCTGATTCCCAGATTTCAATATAGCTAGGGAGTTCAAAATCACGCTGTATGGCCGTTTATTGATTACTAGCTGTTGCCCGCGGCTCCGCCCGCGTTAATGTCGTTCCCTTGGGAACAGTAGAAATGATAAAAATTCCATACAAACCCCTGTCCCTTTGCTTTTTCCCCTTAAGGGGGAATTTAATACATTTCACCTGCATAGATCTTTAGCCCTTAAGGAGGGGATTTTGCCCAATTCACCTACACAGATATTTTTTTATTGTAATGGAGAACTTCTTATTGTCATATTTCTAAGTAAATAAAAAAAATCCATACAAAGTTTACCCCACCTATTCTACCCCTTCAAGGGGAAATTTCGACCATTTTAACTACACAGATCTTTTTAATTGTAATGTAAACTTATTTTTATAATTCTATGTCCAGAAATAAGTAAATTTCCATACAATCCCCCCCCCCCCCCTTTATCCCTTAAGGGGGGAATTTTGTACATTTCATCTACACAGATCTTTTTTAATTGTAACCTAGAACGTATATACTTATTTTCATACCTCTAAGTCTAGAAATGGAAAAATTTCATACAAACTTTACCCCCTATTTACCCCTTCAAGGGAGAATGTTGTCTGGTTTACCTAAACAGATCTTTTTTAATTTTAATTGAGAACTCCCGTACCTACTTTCAAACTTCTAAGTCCAGAAATGAGAAAGTTCCATAAAACTTCAACCCCTTTGATTTTCTAAAAATCCTTTCTTAGTGCTCATTTACATCATAAAAAGAATCCCTGTGCCAAAGTTCAGTTTCTGCGCACAGTAGTTTCTGCTGTGCGTTAATATATAAGTCAGGTTTGCCTTTGGCCCGCGGCTCCGCCCGCGTAAGTGTCGATTTCTCAGGAACAGTAGAATTACCCGGAATACATTAGTTTATGACTTTCAATGAAACACCTTAATATTGAATTTCAATTGAATAACTTTAAAAACGGAAAGTTTCATATTAACTTTGCATCCCCGTTATATCCCCTTAAGGGATGATTTTTGAGAAAAATATTTTACTCGTGTTTCATGCCTTTTAGTAAACAACCTTTATGCTGAATTTCATTCGACTAACTTCAAAAATGGCAAACATTCATGCTTACTTTGCACCCCTATTTTACCCCCTTAAGGGATGATTTTTGAGTAAAATATTTTACTCGTGTTTCATACCTTTCAGTAAAGAACCTTCATGCTGAATTTCATTCGAATAACTTCAAAAACAACAAAGTTTCATACTAACTTTGCAACCCGTTTTTCCCCCTAAGGAGATGAATTTCCAAAAATCCTTTCTTAGTGCTCCCCTACGTTATAAAAGGAACCCCTGTGCAAAATTTCAAGTTCCTAACCCTTATAGTTTAGGCCCTGCGTTGATATGTCAGTCAGTCAGTCAGCTTCTCCTTTTTTTTTTTAGTATGGATTACTATGGATAGTATGGATAGGTATAATGCTGTCGTATAATGATGATGAATTGACTTTGGATTTTAATTTTCTTATGTCACTTATTATTTTATTTAATTTTTGCTATATGTTTGTAGGCAAACTCATGCCTTGAGTTCATTCAAATGACGATAACTTTTATTTTAATAAACCGATTTTGATGAAACAAACTTTAAATGTTAAACTGAGTTAAAACAAAGCAATTGCTGAAAGTTTGAAGTAAATCGGTTCAGTATTTTCGGAGATAATCGTGATCATACATACAGACAGACAGACAGACAGACAGACAGACAGACAGACAGACAAGAAATTCCAAAAAAAATTTTTTGCTTTCTATTATTCTTTTTAAGTGTCCCTCTATCCATTTCAGTCAAAAATTCGAAATGTACAGACAAAATAATTTTACTGTTTTATTAAAAATATTTTACTCGTGTTTCATACCTTTCAGTAAAGAACCTTCATGCTGAATTTCATTCGAATAACTTCAAAAACAACAAAGTTTCATACTAACTTTGCAACCCGTTTTTCCCCCTAAGGAGATGAATTTCCAAAAATCCTTTCTTAGTGCTCCCCTACGTTATAAAAGGAACCCCTGTGCAAAATTTCAAGTTCCTAACCCTTATAGTTTAGGCCCTGCGTTGATATGTCAGTCAGTCAGTCAGCTTCTCCTTTTTTTTTTTTAGTATGGATTACTATGGATAGTATGGATAGGTATAATGCTGTCGTATAATGATGATGAATTGACTTTGGATTTTAATTTTCTTATGTCACTTATTATTTTATTTAATTTTTGCTATATGTTTGTAGGCAAACTCATGCCTTGAGTTCATTCAAATGGCGATAACTTTTTTTTTAATGAACCGATTTTGATGAAACAAACTTTAAATGTTAAACTGAGTTAAAACAAAGCAATTGCTGAAAGTTTGAAGTAAATCGGTTCAGTATTTTCGGAGATAATCGTGATCATACATACAGACAGACAGACAGACAGACAGACAGACAGACAGACAAGAAATTCCAAAAAAATTTTTTTGCTTTCTATTATTCTTTTTAAGTGTCCCTCTATCCATTTCAGTCAAAAATTCGAAATGTACAGACAAAATAATTTTACTGTTTTATTATATGTATAGATGAATCTTCATCGGTTACTTATTATGCTATTTACTAGCTTTTGCCCGCGGCTCAGCCCGCGTCAATGTCGATCCCTCGAGAACATTACTTTTTCCCGGGATAAAATGTACCCCCTATGTCCTTCTCCGTACCCCAGATAACGTAATGAATTTCATGATGATCGGTTTAGTAGTAAAGGCGTGAAAGCGTAACAAACAAATGGACTTTTGCGTTTATAACATTAGTTAGGATTAGGATTGAGTAAGTTCGTACTCTTTATATGATATAACCAAGATTATTTTTACTTGTTTCATATTTGAACAAACAAACATACATAGGTATAACTTAGTGATATTTTTCGGGGGTGAAAAATAAATGTAGATGGTTTAATTCCTGAAGATCTTCTTCGAACGAAGCTCAGTTGCCTAGCTGCCAGTTGCAGGTACTAATCATTTTAAACAAGCTAAAATTAGCTTGTTATTAAATATTATAAAATTTGTTTCGCGAATCTCGTAAATAGCTAAAATGATTTAAATAAATTGAAAAGTATTTTGTTTAAACGGTTGCTTTCAATGATTATTCTTATATTTTAGTATATCTTTCAAGTAATTAAACCAACTCCAACCAAGCCATGAAATGAATAAGAAATTATATATATCTATAACTATTTAAACAATAAGTTTTTTTTAAATCGATTTATTAAATGTAGGAGGAGGTAACATAAATAAGAAAGAATATAGATACCGACGAACCTGCTTTATTTTTTGCAGTTGGTTAAAACACTACGTAGTATTTTTTTCCTCTGTGCATATATTTAGTGTAACCCTCGTACAAGTGACCCGTACCCTACTAATAAAAGCTCACTGATGACTTATATGCCTACTCACCAATGACTCAAATGGCATAAAGTTGGGTTTATTTATAACCGGACATGACTATCGCAGCTACATCCTAATTTGCGTAATATTAAGATCTCAATCAACGCTTTATTAAAGATGTAGCAGTCATGGATTGTTAATTTTCCGTAATAATCTCATTAGCGATTAGTTCGCATAAAAACTAATACAAAAACACAGACCTTCATTACTGTCTAGTTCAATATAAAATATTCAAAGTTGATCATCGTGCGAAGTTATCTGATTTATTGGAAGGATGAAATTATTTATTAGTGCATACCATAAAATAAGATATTAATATTAACATCATTAATTACTTACGATCTTAACTTCAACTTATTTACAAACAAAAGAGTAGATGTAAATTTACAAAAGATGAATGATAAATTTTCCTGATGGGCGTGATTTTCAGCAAAACCGAACCGAACAAGTTATATTTGCTTATACCTGGTGTAATCCTCGACATGGCTATAAAGGGGTGACCCAGCCCTTAAATATTAACAACTTGTCGTGCGGGACTAAGGTTGAAGCTCGAAAAAATATCTACATTCCTATAAGTTGCTCGACCGCCTGAAGACTTTATAATAGAAAAAAATTATGAATAATGTAAATTTTAATTTTATTAAATATATTTTTCTTATTTCTGTATAATTAATTATGTATGTTCAAGTACTTGTGCATCCAGAACCATTATATCTAATCATATCAGCCGGGTATCACATCAACTAGCAGTAACCGTAATTTTGTTAATAAAATAATAAAAAATAGTTCATACTGACGGGCTTACAGCTCCCGGGTGTAAACTTGAGGGTAAATTTACACCCGGAAAGTAAGTATAAGCAGGTCGGTAAGTAATTTTGATTTTATTAAAAAATAATACTTAAACAATGCCTTGCTGTAAGTTTGAGGATGATACGAAACGCGTGCAGGTCGCGGTATTGAACTCTGTATAACCCAGCAACTGACACGCAGTGTCTGTAAAGCTGAACTCCTATTTATTAATAATTTAGTTTTATGAAAGATGCTAAGCATTTGTTAAAGCTTGAACTCCTTTTTATTAATAAATAAATATATACGGATAAATCACACAGATTGAGCTAGCCCCAAAGTAAGTTCAAGTCTTGGGTTGTGGGATACTAACTCAACGATACTATATTTTATAACAAATACATAAATAGACAAACCCCCGAGACTCAGGTCAATCTAAAAAAAACAACTTTCTATCTTGACCTGACTGGGAATCGAACCCGTGACCCGTCCTGGGTTAGATTCTACGCTGTGACGGCCTGGCATGATGACCACTAGGCCACAGAGATTGTAATTTAGTTTTACGAAAAATAAATGTTGATAAAGTTCGGCTTTTTCCAGTAGATGTGCTATACGTGATCATTATTTATATTTTTAGATTCAGATAATACGCCTGTGTTTATTGAATAGCAATAAAACAATGAATTGGCGGGGGTTTATGATAGCGACGAAGTATAGTTTTGATATCTTAGGAAAAGCCATCTACAAGACTGTGAATACTTTACACGCGTACCTATATCCTATACTAATAAACGAGCATTTCTGGTAGGTACGAGTCCGTTTATTTCTTTATGATCAACTCCAACGACTTACATTAAATTTTGTGTCGCGGTTTAGGTACCTAGTGAAAAATCGATCTCACTCGGTTTCACCTTTGGGTAACTTCTCCGAGCGGATCTCGGCCATCCCCAAGTATCAGAATACATTATGAGTGCCAATTAAATAATACCAATTATTAAAAATATTTATTTAAGATTATTTTATTAGGCAAATATTTTTTGATTTATTGAAAATTTGTGTTAACCTTTATTCGGAATAAAAAAATAAGTAAAAATCTTCTATGTAAATTATACTGATACATATGTACTATGCATAAAAGTTCTCAAAAGAGCTTAAGTAGGTAAAATAATAAATAAATAAATATATACGGACAAATCACACAGATTGAGCTAGCCCCAAAGTAAGTTCGAGACTTGTGTTATGGAATATTAACTCAACGATACTATATTTTATAACAAATACATATATAGATAAACATCCAAGACCCAGGCCAATCTGAAAAAGATCATTTTCCATCTTGACCTGGCCGGGGATCGAACCCGGTCACTCCGTGTCGCAGGCAGGCGTGTTGACCGCTGCGCCACGGAGCTAGTCAAATAGAATTTAAAATAGATCCTGAAACCTCGGCATAACTTAAACTTTTTATTTTAACATTTTTTTCACTCAACATTCAAGTGAGTTACAAGCACTATAATTAACAATTAATATTTTAAAGATATGCATACATCTGGTATGTGTGTATGGTAAGTATTTAGCTATGAATCATTACTCATGTCGTAGGTCAAGCACCTTCACACAACGTGAGCTGATGATGCAGACGTCATGTTGGCAGATGTTAGATGATTACGTTTATTTATTATGCTTACGTATCGTACATTAATTGGTACATGAATGAGTATTCGTGTATATTATACGATACGAGTATTTAACCTGAACACAAACTTAATCCAGGTTTTCGTATTTATTTCCATTTATACACGGTTATTTTATTTAAGCAAAAATCTAAGGAATCTAATTGATAGGCAATGCGGCTAGCAACCCATCACTATTTTGATTTCGATTTCCACCTAATACCCACTAAACGTGGCCTTCAGGTCTTATAGACCTGCCCCCGTAGCATGGCTCACTGTCTCCGTTGATAAAAAGACAAAATATTGTGTTTTGCGTCTTTTCACACGCGTTAAATAATGTCAAATTTTATTGGGGTGCGGCGCGTCTTGCGAGCATGGTTTGACAGCTCGCAACAGACAAATCCAAGCAAAATCAAGGTTGGTACCTTGAAATCGCATAAATTTAAAGGGGCTTAGCAAAACCTAGATAAAATATTTTTCATACGCATTTCGAACAATAAAGTGATAAAAAAATCAAAATATTTTGTTTTACGTACTTATACGCTGTCAGACACCTATAATGAGTATAATATTTTAATCTACAGTACAGTAACGAATAATTTTTGCTGAAATAAAAGGTTTTTTCATATCCCGAAACCTCGGCATAACTTAAACTTTTTATTTTAACATTTTTTTCACTCAACATTCAAGTGAGTTACAAGCACTATAATTAACAATTAATATTTTAAAGATATGCATACATCTGGTATGCGCAATTACAAAATAAAAATAAGTTTAAAAATATTTTTATTCACATAAAATAATAGACAATTTTAATTGAAGTAATTTGGTGCTTATTTTATTAAAGTCCCACATACTTTAGCTATACTTTACTTATAATATCATAAGTTTTATGAAATAGGGTCTGCAATAAAATGTCTCATTCTTTTTATCTGTATGAAGTTAACGATCGGAAATGAAAAGAGCAGGCTTAGAGCCGGGGATGTAGTTAGGACTGATATAGGCAGCTACGGTGCAAATTAAAAAAATATATCTCTTGGACGTTGGTTTTAGACTCTCTAGCTTAAGTATTTTAAATCTTAAGACCACAAATGGAATTGTATTTCGTTTGAAAAAAGGTGAAAATTTATGAAAATATTAATATCTATCTAAATTTGACCAACTGATCAGTGAATTTGTACGAGTGTTCTTGTTTGGTACTTTGATATTTTTATTGAGTCCAAGATTTAAATAAGTATTAATAGGATGTTAAATTTACCTGTTTAATCACATAACGTTTTGTTCACAGCTCTTCACGGCCGCTCTGCTTCTATACTCTGCGTTTTCTGCAATTTACTACGCGAAGTTCAACCCCATTCTGCCAGACTACAGCATGGAGTACGACGACTACTTCCTCGAGAGGACCGTTGGCAGGCAGGCCAGAAGTCTGGACCCCTCAGAACTTCCCTCAGGGTTGAGTTGGATCAACTCAAGGACATTCCAATTCATACTAGATGCTATAGTTAAACATTACGAAGAGGAATAATAATTTAGGAAAATATTTAGGTAGCCTTTAGATGTTGTAACGAATGCATCAAAACGTGATAAGAAATTTTTGATATTCCATTGCTATATTTCCGTACAACGAATAATCTAATAACTGAAAAAGTTGTTTTTATCTCATTGTGTAAGGTGGGTTAACTTTGCCATAATGTCTTTATTCTAAGATACTTAAAGTACAGACATTATTATTTTAGATTACGCACTCAATATAGGGCAACGATGACGTCGGGTAGGTAAGTGTACTCATCTTTGATTTTATTGAATCTCGTTTTCATATTGTATCCTTGTTACCCTATATTGAAGTAAAAACAAGATAATTGTACATTTCTTATATTTCAAGTAAGGATCTTAATAGGATTTAAGGCTTGATTTGATCGAACTTAAATTTTATAAAGTTTTGATTGAATCGAAACTTAATAAATAGTAATGATGTAAATACATTGATATTGTTGTTTGCATATACCTAAGATGTAAAATTTTGTTAGTATAATAACTGGTGTACAAGTTTAGTTCCTAGTTTTCAGTTGAAACTTGGGGAAAATAAACGTTATCGAGAGGTAAGAAGTTAGTTTTATTTTACCGCGCTATAAAGCGTAGCACAAAAAGCACGTACACTAAGCTTGTAGGATTTGTATGGGCCATAAAATATGGGAGTAGAAGCCACAACGTTTTATGTGATGTAACGCCCGCACCGCCCGCGCTGCCGCCGCCGTTGGAAATAATGCTCGAACGCAAGAACTGCGGTAGGCTTGGCGTGTACCTGGGTGGATTTCACGTTAAGAACTATTAAAATTATATATTCTGCATTGATTTTCACATGACAATATAGAAAAATAAATATAAAATGGAAAATAGTTCCACGCGCGATACAGGTATTTGGTTCCAAGTGCTTCTTTTGCGAGTCGCGCGAACTTCGTAGGCGCCAACCCACCTGCCTAGCGTGGTGAGTATAGAAATATCCTCTAATGGAACAAACAATCCTTGGGAGAGGTCTCTATCCAGCAGTTAACTTTTTACGGCCGAAATGATGATGACGATGATACACAAAAAAAAACAGGAGCACCACACCTACTGGCTTAAAAGTATTCATTATGCTAGCAGCATTTTCTCTTTGAATGGTTATAGATAGCAGTTTAAATAACATCATATGCTGCTTTATTACCGTTCCAGCAGTAGGAGCCGAGCGATTTGATGAGACCAGAGAGCAAGAAGCCGGAACGTTGGAGGATGTGTAGACGTATTCCGGCACGACCATGCATTTAATTTTCACAGGTATATTTGTCTACGGTTCTGGAGAGGAAGATATTGAAAATATCTCTTTCTCTCTCTCATTTAAATGTTTTTCCGTTTGCATCCTCAGCCATGATGAGAGAGACACTTTCTGTATCTTTATCTCTAAGCGTTTATATTATTAAGATTAAGATGCATATTGCCGTATAGTTTCCGGCCTAGAATACCTCTTATAACATCCATAGGAGAGAATGCAGTGGGCATTCTCTCCTATGGATGTTATAAGAGGCAAGTCCCTTTAGGACAAGCAAATATATCCCGTGCAACAGTGCAACGAAGGCACTCCCAAAAAGGGTTGACGTTAGGCAGGCGGCCAGTGATAAAATGAGCCGACACGTTTCACAGTTTTAAGAGTGAAAAAAAGATCTCACATAAAGTGGGATGAGGAGTGGGAGAAGACGAAGAAGAGGCATATCCAATTTGTACCTTTGACACCATGGGTTCAGTAGCCTAAGCGTGCAAAATAAGCGAAAGGTTTCGAACCCTACTTAGCCCGATCACCACTGAGTTTCTATGCTAATCAGACTTAAGTACAGGAATTTTTATCGACCACTACCTGCTTCTGATGAAGGAAAAATGCAAATTGAGACAATGGTTGATCTGATGGCAGTGTTGACCATTTACACACACGACAAACAAAATTTTATTGATTTAATAATTAGATTGTAAGTTGACGCCATTTGGAGAAAATGCGCTGTGCAGTTTGTTGCCGCTTCTTCTGCACTCCGCCTTGGAAGCGGCGTAAACTTAGCTCTAAGTAAGTTATTGACGTCAACAATATTAATGTTGTAAAAAAAATGTGTAATTTAGCGTTCACCAAATGGTATTTAAAATATCTTACGATGAATAAAATATTTGACTTTGACTTTGAAAATTGGTTGAGGATATCTGCTTTAAATTTCAGTTGCAAGAATTTGCCTCAATAATTCTTACTTCCAATACAAATAAATCAAATCAAAGCTTATAGAAGGTGAATTTGTTTTCGGTTTAGTTAGAATTATAATATCAAATTACGCAGTTTATGAAGTTAATTAAAAAGGTCTAAGTGAAACTTACTTGGAGCTAGCTACATAGTCATTTCAAAAAAAAAAAAAAAGCCACTATAACGCTAGCAACAGTTAGAACCAACACTACCCATAATTTTCTAAGAAATAGAGTGGTCCATAACTGGAAAAGACTTTCTGGGGAAGTGGTATCCACAACCTCAATAAATTCCATCAAAAATAGTCTAGGCAATTGGTTGAGTACAAATAAAATGCCGATATTGAAAAAGTGAATATTTGTAATAATATATTTATGAATTAAAAATATCCAAAGGTATTACACACATTCAACACTGCCTGACATAGATACATCGGCTAAAAAGCTGCTGGTCTATAGTTAAATTAATAGGTAGATAAATAATATCAGGTTCAGAATTATCAATATGATGTTATTCTATTCCAGCTTTCAAGAATGTCCCAATGTAATCAAAAGATAATGACATAATATCATAACATTATTAGACATGATGCCTATGCAACCTTCTATCATCGCACCTCATGCCATCGACAGGAAGTACACCTTGGATCCTAAATGGTTGTATACAGCACGTTTTGAAAGGAACTTTCTTCCAAGTACGCTAAAGTTGTGGAACGAACTCCCTGCCTTGGTTTTCCCGAGATACTACTACACGGGGTTCTTAAAAAAAGGCGTGAAAAGATTTCTTCAGGGTCTGCAACGCGCGAGTGGCACCTCTGGTGTCGCAAACGTCCATACTGCTTCCGCGGTCCAGTGGTTAAGGCGTTTGCCTGTAGACCGTCGGTCGTGGGTTCAATTCCCACGGGAAGCATACTTTGTTCAGTTGCTTCCAGTTTGGTTAGGACATTGCAGGCTTGAATCACCTCATTGTCTGGTAATAAAGATGATTCCGTGCTTCGGAAAGCACGTTAAGCCGTTGGTCCCAGCTAGTCGTTAAAGGAACCACGTCAGGGGCCGAGAGGCGGTTCCGAAGAACTCTGACACCAGGGTGTACGTGGTCGATTGACCGTGTCACCTACTCAAAATGATGATGAACGTCCATAGGCTACGGTAACCGCTTTTCATCAGGTTGTCTGTACGCCTGTTTGCCTACTTAGTTGTATAAAAAAATATTGATGATTAAACTGTGGTATGTGTGCGAACGCCCTTTAGTGGCGTGGCGGCGGGTGGCGGCCGGGTCGACGTCCGGTCGCGCTGCGCCTGCGCAGCGCTAGGATATGCACAGGATGTCGCTATTATTGAACCTCCTCCGACGGCCATCCTCGCCAGATTTATTTTTACGAATCATCTCATAGTATGACTGCGTTGGTTTCTTCACTTGAGTCTGTTATAATTGTGCTACATCTTCATTCGAAGTATTTTTGATTTATTTAATACGATGAGATGATAAATAGTATTAATGAAGGAAAACATTTTCATTACAGTATTTTGTTGGTAATCTCCTAAAAATTTAATTAAAGAAGAATGTCAAAAAGAGATAGATAGCGAACTTAGCCATTTTTTTAACAGGAATTTGATTAGGTAGAGTACTTTTCATTATCATGGGAGTTATTCTGGTAGTATCTATGGCTTGTATTTCGGAAGTTTATAGTTGGGAAAGGGAAATCAGCTGTAATATCTCGCGGTAATAACAGAGAGAATAAGATTGCCAAAAATACGAGACCGATCGTCAAATTAGATCTTTGAAATAGAATACCTCGGTCCTGGTAGTACTTACGATCTAAATATGGACAGGAATTAGTGATTAAAATTGAAAATATGTGATGAAATAGAACTCGGCCACAGGTAGGATTCGAACCCACATCCCTTAGGTTTACGCCCCAAGTGTGATACCATTACACCACCGTAACGTTGAATCACCGCGTCGAATTTTCTCATCACATATTACGGGGGTAGGGTATATAAGCATTTCTAGCATGCGTACTTCTTCAATACTACCCACTATTAAATGGGTAGCATTGAAATTTTAGTAGTGTGGTATTCTACTTCATTCATATCTGATGAATAGAAAGTTGATTAAATTGAAGAAAGCTTTATACTTACTTAAATTGTTTTTAAATAGTATTACAATGCTCGGTATATTATTAAAATTTATATTTAATGGGTAGTATTGTTACACTTAGGGCGTAAACTTAAGTGACGTGGTTTCGAATCCTACCTGTGGCCGAGTTCTAATTCATCATATATTTTCAATTTTAATAATGTACCGAGCATTCTTATGCTATTTAAAAACAATTTAAGCAAGGAATTAGTGATGTTTCCTTTTATTATTATTAGGTGCATAGAAGTTAGAAAATGTTTTTTTTTATTTATGATTACGTGTCGCTATTTGTTCTTTATTTTCTTCTTAGATAGTTTGGATTTTTTATGGAATAAAAGAAATCCATACTAATATACATACATACATAGTATCACGTCTTTTTCTCTTACGGGGTAGACAGAGTTAAGACCTTATGGCCACGTTTAGCATGTTGGAGGGCGTGTAGATTGAAAACGGAATCAAAATAGTGATGGGTATACTAATATTATAAATGCGAAATTAACTCTGACTGTCTGCTACTACTTCACGCTTGAACTATTAAACCTATTGCGAAAATTTGGTTGATTGTGATATAGGGTACTTTTCATTCCGGAAAACTCTACTATTTCCGAGGGATCTACATAATGCAGATGGGGCCGCGGGCCAAAGCTATACTGATATAATTATGAAAATAGTAAGTGGGATGCTGTATTAGCTTAGAAACGTGACTATATTTTAGTATTCCTAATATTTATGTTTATCTCTTATATTAGTAGCTAAATTAATTACTATGTCTGCCGGCGATTTCAACCTCGCATGATTAATTTTAATTAGGCAGTTATATGTCAATATTCAATTAAACACTGTTATTAATTGACCACTCCATAGGTGTTATATTCAATTACTATTTAATGCAAAAAAATTACAATCTTTATGCACACAACCATATTTATGATCGACTTACGAGTATATATTAATGCAACAGTGTAGCTTTGAATAGGTAATTTTATTTAATATTAAAATGAGGTTGACATTTTATATAGTAGTCCGTATATGTAGGAAGACCTGCAACTAATGACCATACAAAGAATAAATGTATGCTTGTATTATGTGAACACAGCCAGACGCGCAGTTTCATTAGGAGATATCAATACTCTGAATTACATTAGCAAGCCTTTATCTAACTCGCCACGAACGAGGTAAATATGGCAGATACAGTTACCGTATCTAGCGCATCATGCAAACAGTTACAGATAATTCACAATTTATTACTCGTCAAAATACCCATTGGTGGTTTTATTCTTGAGACAATTAAGCGATATCTCCAAAACAGTTAGGCACGCCAGATAGCAGATGATAGCGCTTTGCGATCACTCAGCGACCAATTAAGCTATCTCGTGCTCCGGTGGCTGACCACAACATTTTCCAAACTGCCATTGCGGTTTGCTGTCCATTGCCCGCGTTCGGATTTTGCGCTACAATTACTTTGGCTACGAGCACGCGTATTGCTACTACCCAGTCAAGTTGAGACGCCAGTTATCAGTTCGGCTGCAGAGGAGCGAGGACCGCATCTGACTGTGATCGGGTTGCCGCGCCAGTTCAACGTTCAAGTGCAGCGCGGCCGCACACCGGACGGGGCCGTTTCTGTGCGCGGCTGCGCGGACGTTATGCTGTGCTGCATTCTGTTTTCGAATTTCGAACGATAATTTCAATTTGAATGAATCGGTGAACTGTTATTGAACTGTATCGGCGGACATTATCAGTGATAAGTGTTGTAGCGGCGTCGCCGTCGCTGTTGTATTATTTCGCACTGAAGACACCGTTGTTTTTATTTAGGTCGAATAAAAAAGGTAAGGCAATATATTTTTTTAAAGTCCTATAATTAGTTGTGTTAATTAATTAAATTAATTAAAAGGCAACTCTGATTATTAGCATAACTTAATAACAAGTTAAATAAATATTTGTTTAATATTCTCATAAGAAACTGTCAATCTGTCTTTTCTATTAATTAATGATTAAAAATAATTTAATTTACTTTTTAATAGTAATACTGACTTAAATAAGTATGAATAAAATGCACACCTAGAAATTTCCACCGCGCGAAAAATGTCCCTTCAAAAGACATCAACGCTCACTCTACGCAACTACGAGTATCTCTACGTTTACCACAATTTTACGAATGTGTTCAAACAACAAAATTTTATCTTACAGAAAAAAAGGGAAACTTATTTATGAAATAATAATTATTTTTATCATAATTATAATGTAACCAAGAGCCTGCAGACATCGCTGTTATCGCCAATATAAACGCCCGCGCAGGAAAGCTGCCGTGCGCTTTTGCTTTTATTGTTTGATGAATTCTGCACGATAGTAACCACTTGCTTCTTGCAATGCTATGAAAATATGTTTGGGATGACTCACAGCAATTTTGAGAATTTATGACCGATAGTGTAAATCTTTTATATTTTTTTTTGTCCGATATTCGAAGGAATGTAAGACAACAATAATCAGCTCTGTATATTCAGGTGAGCGAAATTATAGAGAAGATGAGAAGAGAAGTGACAACAAGGAGTTAAAAATACCTCGTTGATAAATTATATGAACTAATCTGATAACTGAATAAAAATGAGCTCTGTGGACATATATTTTCCTTGCTTAATTCTTTTATTATAAAGTTGTGTGCAATTCACAGTACTGATTCCAGTCGATTATTGTCTAGATTCTCAGCGGAACTAGTTCTTGCATATATAGATCATAGATATATATATACTAGTGAAATTTTGATCGTTCCGGACCCTTAAAGGAGTGCCCAAATTCAGCCCGTCGGTATGAACAACTTTTCCTCTGGGGCCAATGTTGGGAACTCAAAAAAAAAACGGGCAGTTCCATACAAAACACTTCGGCCGCCCGGTGTACTTGTATGGAAAAGTCAAAAAAAAAAATTGTGTTCCCAGCATTGGTCATATACATATAGATAATTGATTCAGCTGCTCACTAACAAAGTATGGACACGATGCGTAACACGTGTAATTGACAAACTAGCACCTCCCGAGCTGCCGACCGACTGCACCGTGAACAAACATAACGGTCGCGCTGTTCGCAACATGACTCATATTACATTTTCTACATCATTATATTACAATATTGTAATTGAAAATGGATAACAAATGGAAGGTATTGTTTATTTTTCGTGTGAGTACGTGGCCAACACTGGTGTCAGATTTTTCAAGCTGCCTAAATACATCTGACATAGCTTAACGACGTGCCTTCCGAAGCACGGAGGACCTCAAGATATTATTATACCACTTGCGTTCACCCATCCCAGCGGGGACCGCGCCCGAGGTTGCTTAGCATACTTAAGCGCTAATAATGCTCAGACTCACTGGACCATCGGGCTCCTCAGACTTAAGGAATGGTATATCATTTAGTATAATAAGGTATTGAAAATATTAGAAAGACTGTATAGCATAGACGTATGACTGATCATAATTAGTTTCCTAATTGATGCAATACTTTATGCATGGGATTAATTTCTAGCGGTACAAATGCCATAAATAAATAATGTCAGGCTAAGTGGTTCTGCAAGTGCTTTTGATTTATAGATCCCAGGGTTTTATGCCTGGCCAGGTCAAGATGGTAAAACGAACTTTTCAGATTGACCTGGATTTTGGATATGTATATATGTACTTATTATATAATGGAATATCGTTAAGTTGTTATATATATAACACTAGTTCACAACTTACTTTAGGACTAGCTTAATCTGTGTTGCTTGTTACTATAAATTATACTTATTTTTTTATTATTGCTAATAACTTGCTCCTTTTTTAGGACGTTTTCTTTACGCCTTTAAATTCAGTGTCATGAGTTTAATTGATGGCTTGTCCAATGTAAGTCCCTCATTCCTATGGAATAAGTTTAACGCAACAAACATTAAATACGTGCATGACTATAATATTTTGCTTAATTGACGTACATGTGCTACAATAAGTTTGTCAAATCCGCGTTCACAGTTGTAGCGGTACACTTTCGACACATATGACTTTTCTTTCATTTTATAAAAAGAGTTGAAGCATTATCTAATAGATACATACTCGTAGTATATTCTTTGTAGTTACAGAGCTGTAGTAACAGTTAAGTCTGTGGATAAACGATGGCGATAATCTTGAGCTGTTCAGACAGGCTTAGAAGTTTGATTTTTTCACAGCTCAAAGGGACAGTAGACCTAAGTATTTGATATGAATTTCAGCTTGATACCTGTACGCGTTCCTGAGAAAAAAGGTCTTGACAGACAGACAGACTGACTAACAACCAAGTGATCCTATAAATGTTCCATTTTTTTTCCTTTTGAGGTACGGAACCCTAAAAATATTATAAAAAAGAAATAATGCTAAGCTGAGATTTCTTCATTGACATCTTCACCTACAAAGCTGGAAAAACTAGGGCGATTAATTTTAACATTACCATTTGTATAATATAAATGGGCATGAATACCAATGTTGCTTCTATTATGATCCGTTAATGCCTGTATACATGTAGGGCGTAGAGTCAAGTCATTAAATAATAAATTCAATAACATTTATTAATAAAATTATCCGGCTTGAAGACAGATGTATAATGCTATATGAAAAGAAGACGCAGTGTTTGCGTTTTCAACGGTTTATTGGTGTCATTATACGGGGTAGAAAATAATGTATTATTGGAAGAAAGTTGAATATGTACAGCGTGATTTTGAACCCCCTAGCTAAATTGAAATCTGGCAATCAGAATCCCTAATGGAATACAGAATTGTAAGAAAAAAAGGGCAAAATCGAAAAAATAAATTTAACCTTTCATAGAAATTCGTCCAGGTGATCGGCGACTTTGTATGGAAAACCTAATTTTCTTTTTCGTCTTTTACCCTTTTTTTTTTGCAATTCTGTGTTTAATTAGGGATTCTGATTCCCAGATTTCAATATAGCTAGGGGGTTCAAAATCACGTTGTATATCGTTGCTGTAACAAAAAATAATGAAAATAATAATATATACCTTTAAAGAGTACGAAAAATATACTGTTTGGTTGGTTTCATGTAATTTTCGCCTGCGTCTTTGATCCAGTTATTTAAGATCCCCGGGAACAGTTTTTTTTCTAGCTTAAGAGTTATTTGAATAACCGCGGGAACTCAGCGATGGACATATTACCGGGTAATCGCTGATTCACCTGCATCAAACGGGGGCGCTACGCGAGCGAGCGAGATGAGATGACGATTTTACCTAAATAATATTTTACCTAAAATAATGCTCCGGCATTATTTAACGCGCCTTACGTCTTTTAGGATATAAGGTATTTTAAGAAAACTCTTCCATAAAGTTACGACAAAAATGTAATCAGAACTTATGAGTAACCAAACTACGTGTACACTAGTAAATAATAATGGAATCTTCATGTTCATAATAGATAGTTAAAGCGTAATAAACAAAAAACTTAGGATTGAATAAGGTATTATTTATGATTATGTTTATGTATTACTTTAGAGGATGATGTACATGTGTTATAGAATTACTACAATTCTGTAAACGGACAGATAGCTACACAATGCCACTAATGCACTAACTGTGTAGTAATTTGCCACTGCACTTGCTTATACATTACGCACGCGGCACATCCGTCGAAATGTCACATAATTCGCAAAAATACCACCCATATATAGGGGCCAATAAGCCACACAATTTTACAATTTTTTACATTTGTTTTTGAATACAACAAGCAGATATGTAAGACAGATACTTGATTCGAAAATACTCAATGGATTTTAATACGGATTTCATTTTTATTATCTGCATATTCTACATTTATCCTTTTTTTTTAAAGAAAAACCATTGCATTATTGAACCATTTTTTCCTTGAATATTAAGCAAGTTTCCTGTTGTCGCGGTCTTGTGAAACATATGGTATATATCTGCCTAATAAAATCAAAATCCACACGAACGAAGTCGTGTTAACAGCAAATTGTACATAAATTAATACAGATATATAAATTTTGTTTATTACGAAGAAAACAATGTCTAAATTGTAAAAACTCTACATATCACAGTTATTACTTTTCTGAGATAATTTACATAGCTAAACAAATTGTTTAACATTTTGTATTGGTCCAAAGACTTGATGGGCAATAATTTCATAGGCCTACTTTAGAACCTGTTTACCCTTCTAAGTGATAGTCGCTATTATATCCAGTTATATATATTTTATTTGCATTTTCAAATTAACGACGTAATCTGAAAACAGTTAGGCGATCGATAATCTCCTTCGTGCTCGCAGTGGTATGTTAGTTATCTCATACAGTTCTCGGGCCTGGCACTGTTACCCATTCAATGTAAATTCTCAGAGGTTGCATGTTCAATATCATCGCTAGGTAGCGCCTCTATCTACTCTACGTCTTTATTTTTAGTAAACTCTATATATACTATGCAATATACTACAGAGTTTTTTTACTTGGATACGTCATGAATAGTGTTGTGCCGTGCTCGAAATTTTCGAGAACGGTGAGAACGGATCGGAATTTTTTCCCGAAAATTTCTTCTTGTTTTCTCAAGTGCGGGAATTACTGCAAATTTCCGTGAAAAAGAATTCATGAGAACAAAGAATTTCCATTCGGTACATCACTAGTCATGTAACGTAATGTTTGACAAGTTAACAGTAACCTGATAACAAGCTTGTGCCTGCAACGAGTGAGTGCTTTATTGAACAATATTATTTTCATTCATACATTGACAGTGTGAGTGGCATCGAAATTAGATTTCGTATATGATGGATACGTTCACGTCATTTTTCAGAAATGTCTTCATACATTACATATGTTAAAAGGCTTTGGAGTTATTTTTGTTATAGGTACGTATAAAATAGTGGAAATTGGTAAATGAATTCGTAATTATTAATTTAATCCAGAGAGATATAAATACGATTTATTTTTATTTTTTTAGAGTTCCGAAGATTCATTTGTTTTTATTCCGTTCAAATTACAGGTTCTCTTGTTGGTAACATGCCCTGGTACATAATACCTATAAATAACTAAAGAATTGCGCACGCTTAGGAAAAAAACAATCGTGATAAAGTATTAGATAACTGCATAGTTCGTGTATCATCGGATGACGTCAGCCGAGGCCAATGGACCTCACGGATCCACCCTGACTCTTCAACTGAGGACGCCCGGTGCCGTCGTGACTGAGCCTGGTAATCATCGGCAGCAGGAAACTAACTTTTGGCTACTTATCATATTTAAAAAAATAAATCTACACGTAAGAATAAGGTGTTTGATGTCGGCAGGCCTTTGATTGAGTAAATTTTATATTGGGGCATAGATATTCCAACTGACCATAATTTCATTGCTGGTATCCTTTGACGTTGTTTCTGGTAACATCGTTAGCCCCAGCTAAGGATGTTACCTTAGCTGATCACGTCGATCATGCTCCGGAGTCCGGGGTCCGCTATTATGGCAGGATGTTAGTTTATACATATGTTATTGATGTACAATTATTTGGAAAAAAATACATTATTTATCAAATGATAATATTTCAAACAACGTGCATCCCAAAAGAAGACATCAGGAACATATTCTATTGTTCCTACATTTATTTGATGGCAGCGGGTACGCTATAGAGGAGTTAGAACTGGCTGCGGTTCGTGTCGCACGCGCAGGTACCGTTTTGGCCGAATTCCGAAACGAATTCGCGTTAACTTACCCACATTTTGTGTTTCACGCATTCAAATAAAACTTGAATAAAAGATGTAGACTCATTTTCATCTCAAATAACGGTGAGCCATTATAGCGTTTTTGACAGTTTATGTCCGCCATGTAAATTTTTTGCTAACGTCTTATAATTTATGACACTATGGGGAAGAATACGAATCTAATGATACCTTACACTTCGAAATCGGTTAATCCGTTTAGGCTACAGGAGACGACAATGGCACAGACATACTTACATACATACCTACATACGCTCGAAAATATTACCCTCCTTTTGGGTAGGTCAGTCGGGAAAAATACATAATTTGCTTTATATTTATAGCATTTTTAAAAATAACACTAATTTTAACCCCCTAGTAGCTGTGTGGTTTCCGGCAGAGTAGAATAGGACCACTCCAAGTCTTCACATGATGTCGTAAGAGGCGACTTAGGAAATATAAGCTGAACAAAGCTCATAAACATTAATGAGACCTCTCCAACCCGTCTGGCCAGCAAGGAGAGTTTAGGCCAAATCCTCTGTCTGCTCTGGCCAAGTATGGCTCTGGTAGTACAGAGAGGATCATGCTCCTGCAGCGGAGCCTAAAAAGACCTGATAATGATGATGATAACCTCCTAGAAATTAGAAACTGAGAATCAATAGAACACATAATCGTAAAGAAATAGTTATAAAAAAAGCTACTAATTTTCCTAGTAAGTGATACACACACTATCTCAAAAGTACTGAAGCAATTTTAATGAGTCTTAGTCGGACTATACTAAATTCACCAAAAAAGTATCTTTGCAATCCAACTTATAGTTTTTAAGATATGGACGGATAAACATACAATATACATACATACACATATTAAATTTGTTACCCGTATTTAGATGTTGATATAGACTAACATATACAAAAACCGTGCAATTCTGACAATATCACGAATTGATAACCTCCTTTTAGCTAGTAGAATTTTTATCATCGGAAAAGAAAGTGCAGTTGTCAAAGTTGAGTTGCAAGATTTGACTCTCCCAAACAAACAGGGCAAGTTAGAAAAAAAACTGTTATAAAAACTATGTACTTTAACATTTGATTGATTTTGATTCTGCTGATGGTAATGGTTTATTTTTTAAGTTGGTACTACTATGAAACATAGGCGATGCGGCTAGCAACCCATCACTATTTTGATTCCGATTTCCACCTTACGCCCACCAACATGCTAACCGCGGCTTGTAGGTCTTAGACACCTGGGACTCTGTCTAGCAAAGCAAAGACGTGATACTATGTATTTATGTACTATGAAACATGCAAAGAAAATGTAACATATGAGCAAGACGATGTAAGCTCCGTGGCGCAGTGGTTAACACCCAGCCTGTGACACGAGGGTGCCTGGGTTCGATCCCCGGTCAGGTCGAGATGGAAAATTATATTTTTCAGATTGCTCTGGGTCTTGGTTGTTTATCTATATATGTATTATGTTATAAAATATTGTATCGTTGAGTTAGTATCCCATAACACAAGTCTCGAACTTACTTTGGGGCTTGCTCAATCTGTGTGATCTGTCCGTATATATTTATTTATTTAATATGAATGGTCTTATGTTATAAATATAACGTACTAAAATCATGGGTGTGCTAGTTTTTTGGATATTTTTTGCAACATTATACAATCATTCGATTATCGTTATCGTTCGTGATCCTACAATCATTTTCCCGGTTCTTTTTGAGAGCTACTAACTTTTTGCTGCTAATGTCTAATCTTAAGTCATCTCTCTGAATAGGCTACCTCGATATCCTGTACATAAAATTAAACAAAGGTGTAACTAATTTATAGCTATTAAGTAATAGCTTTGTTTTGCTTGTCCGTTAAATAGTGATTACATAATAATATAAAGGCTTGAGAAAAACGTGATTTCAATTTTGGTTACACATACATTTTATTTCGAGATATATTCTATTATTATTTGTATTAAGTTAGTAGTTATATTATAAGCTGCTTATATTACAAGCTGTTTCTGAACAGATCAATTTCGTTTTTTTTATAAGTGTTTTATTTTGCATTCACAATGCTATTTTGATATACTCTTAATAAATTAAGAAATAAATTATGGTGAAAAAATTTCATGCGGGCGGGACTTCGCCGTACATAGGTACGACCTATGCTCTGCCATCTGAGCTACCGCACAATACAATCTCGGCGCCGAAATTCTCCACCATATTCCATGATGATGACAGCCGACGGCTAAACGTGCCTTTTTAAGCAAGGAGCAACACGAGAAATTTCTATGACACTTGTGGCTTTAATGCTTAAGCGCTAATAATACGTACGCTATAATATACGTACTATAAATGGAAATGTTATGGTCACGAGGAACTTGTCAAAAGGAATTCGGTATAGTTTCAAACATATAGTGAATGGTCTACATTACTGTAACATTTTATGGGTTCATATTTCGTACATACTAGTAAGTTACGTTTGGTTTATGTCGACATTCTAGTAAGTTACGTTTGGTTAATATACCGCGTTGTATCGCATCGGCCCAAAGTACTTTTCTTTTTATTTTCTTTGTTTAATACTTATACTAAAATATGAATGTGAGGACGTTTTAAATACAAATCATCATCATCATTATAGCCGTAGAAAGTTCACTACTGGACAAGGCCTCTCCCAAAGCTTAGTTCCATGAGAGAATAATGCCATACTTACTACATTTGGCAGGCGTGTTGGCTAGCGCAGCTTCTTGTGATTCCAATGCTAAATATAAAATATAAAATGCTTCCGATAGGGAGAACCTATCGGAAGCATTTTATATTATAGATATAGAGGTAGAAAAAATACTAAGTATATGTCGGAAGGATAGCAGGATTATTGTTACAAGCTTTTATCACGAACATAGCATACTGTTAAGTGCTTTTTTAAGACAAATCAAATGAGCCCAAACACAATGAGTTTCTCCACCTTCTGTCAATCAGAACGACTCCTTGACTCCGTAATATTGTATTCTTATCCGACTAACACAAATATGCACAATTTTAGGTCAATCGGTTGAGGATAACTGGTTTAAAATTAGGTTGCAAGTTTTGACTTTTGACCCGAACAAACGCATTTACAAGATACATTGCAAGTTACATGAAATCTTGTAAAAAGCTTGTAATACAAAATGCAAATCATATTTTTATTACTGTTCTTCGCACCATCCTTATCCTTACTAATATTATAAATGCGAAAGTGAGTTTGTTTGTTTGTTACGCTTTCACGCCGTAACTACTGAACCGATCATCATGAAATTTTGCATACAAGTTCTCTGGAGTGCGGAGAAGGACATAGGCTATCTTTTATCCCAGGAAAAAGTACTATTCCCGAGGGATCGACACTGACGCGGGCGGAGCCGCGGGCGAAAGCTAGTATTCTATAATTCATTAAATAAGGTGTTGTATTTTTTTTATTCCAAAAAGGATTAGGATGTAGAGATTTTCTCGTTATTACTTTTCTGAACAAATATTTTTGCTTCACCAGCAAAAAAAAATATATAAATTAAATAGTTTGTTAATATAAATTCTCCGATGAGAGATGACTCCGAATTATCACCCCTATTTTTTAAATCAATACTGTTCTTGCGTGGGCGTGAGACAAAGCTCCGCGACTTAGTGCCAGCGTCGCTGGAAAGGTGACATTGACATTGGTGGCGCGGCGACGCGTAGCATTGAACTTCGCAGGTATTTTGTTTACAAACAGTCGGTGGGAGACCCCAGATAAATACCAGTGTAACCCCGGAAAATATATTATTTATGCAAATTCACGAAAATACCTAAATTTTAGGACCGGATTGTAACCCGGGCCTTGTTATATAGTCCAAGAGCTTGCACCAATTTCTGTGTAGGTATTTGAGGCAAGCTGAAACTTGTCAAATGAAAAATAAGATAATTTTGACTTTGTACCTGCCAGGACGCCAAAAATTTAGGGGTTGAAATAGCCCCGCTACTCAATAGCCAGGTCTGCAGTTCCGTGTTGGGATATAATAGGAGTAGTATGTGATAAGTTTTCTAGTTGCCTCAATTACCTACCTAAAAATTGGTGCCAGCTCTCCTACTATTTGGCTGTGAGAAAAGGCGTATAATTTGTTACGTTTGGGTGGATATCACGAAATAAAATTAAAATATTGTTAAGAATTACCTATATGGTAACATTTTTAATTACCAAATGTTTATTTAATAAAAAAATTATGATGTTGTTGTAAAAAAGTACTCTAATATTACGTAAAAATTTACAAAAATTATTGTCGAGATGGGCATACCTATATACCCACCAAAACGTACTATATAGTAAGTACACTTGTTTACCATTTTACTTCTATGGTTACTTGTCCAAAAATATTATCTTCGTGGATTTGTCTTTGAATAAGTTTATACTCTCCATAGTAAGCAAACCTACTATTAGCTTAATTTTAAAATGGTGATTAAACACACACAATATTTGTTATATACACTATTACTTTTTAGGGTACCGTACCCAAAGGGTAAAAATTAATATGGCTCTACTGTCTGTCTGTCTGTCTGTATATCTCTGTCTGTCTGTCGGTCACCAGGCTGTATTTCATGAACTGTGATAGCTGTAATTTAGTAGACAGTTGTAATTTTCACAGATGATATAATTCTAGTGCCACTATAACAACAAAAACAGAATAAAATTAATATTTAAGGGATGCTCTCATACAACAAACATGATTTTTGCCGTTTTTGTCTGATATAAATAACGGCAACGGTTAGACGCTTGAAATACAGACAAGAATATTTAATTGTAAATTTACTTCAAAATAAATAATTAAATTAAAATAAAATAAATATTTAAAGGTATAAACACAAAACATGATTTTTGCCGTATTGTTTGCTCGATTTTAATAATGGCAACAGGTAGACACTTGAAATTTATTCACAGAATATTTAGTTAATATTCACTTCAAAATTATAAAATAAATCCCACACTAAAACGAGAAACTCAAAAAAAAGGTTATAATATAGTGTTATCATAGCCTAGTGGTCATCATGCCAGGGTCAGTTCCCGGGGTCAGTTCCCGGGGTCGGTCCCCGGTCAGGTCAAGATGGAAAATGATCTTTTTTAGATTGGCCTGGATTTTGGATGTCTCTATAGGCGTATTTGTAGAAAAATATAGTATCGTTGAGTAAGTATCCCATAACACAAGTCTCTAACTTGGCTAGCTCAATTTGCGTGATTGGTCCATATATATTTATTTATTAGTGTCTATGTTGTATACTATGTTAGTCGCACTTGGCCGATTTTTAATTATTACAAACACTTTAAAGGGTAACTCAGTCCGTCAAAATAAACAGCTTTTCCTACGGGGCTAAAGCTGGGACTCGAAAAAAACATTTTCTATACAAATCTTGTGGGAACACTTGTTCAGTCACCTCTTAAAGTTTTTGTATTCATTAAAAAGTGAGTATAATAAGTCTGATTGACCGTTTTTCACCGTATTCTTCTCATCAGTGGAAACGCTTATAGTTTTCCAATTCTGCATTGCAATTATTAAAAGGAAGACAATGTGACGTTAATATGATACATATTACTTATCCAAGTTTGATTAATATTTTTGACTTCAATATTGTTACTTTCCTATTTGTTTATTTTGTTAAGTTAACAAGTTTGTTAATAAATACAATGGTTCAAAAGAGTAGTAAGTTGGGCGGTGACTTATGTAAATCATTACGCACAACATCGACTACAATGGACATAAAGGGCCACGGTGCCCGCAGTTTACTTGTAACTTGTATGCGTCAAGAGCATTTACAACAACTTACGCATAATTAGTTTATGATCCACGCAGCAGTGGCTGATAACTCGAACATTCCCACGATCCTCAAGGGTAGCGTGTGAGGCATGAGTCAACGATGCCTACGACCAGGGCAAGGTCTAGAGCGCGTTGGGCAACACTAGGCTACGTGCTAACGACTCAACTGGCGATGCACCGCGCCGCAAATGTTTAAGGGCATTATTATTAGAGCAAGAGAAAGATATCTTTCAGCATCGGTAAGACAAAACGTCCCCGGATTTTTTCGGCGTCATATAAATCTCACATTCCTCGCAAAATTGACTAATTTATCAACACATCTTAGACAATATAGCGTCAAATAAAGTCTAAGATGTAATGGCCAACGTTTGACTGCCAAATTTAATATTTCTGTGACCTAATTTAGCCTAATATTATAATCTGCCATTCCTCTCTGTTATTTTGTTTTTTTTTCAGCCTTCAAGTTAGGTAAATTGCTAACTAACACAACATAAAGCGATAAAGACAGATATCAATCGTAAGAAATAATACGTTCACTATCGTTTTTACCCCATTATCAATCTTTTTTTCATATTTTAAGCGTTACATAACGTGGGTCTTTTGCAAACCGATAGGGTAACCCACGTAGGTCGATGACGGCATAACGGCTTCCTGATACCAATCAACAATTAATTTCGACATCGCAATTATTTTTTGTGGTGTTTATAGATAATAAAGGTTATGATTAAAACACATCAGACAGAACATGTGTAAAAAACGACCATTCAAGCATGTGCAGAGGCGGCCGTGAGATAAGGTCGCGCCGAGCTGGTGGTTGTTGCTCTAGCGTCCAATAGACACAGACACCGAAATTGACAAAAAGGTTCCAGCCTGAATTAAACTTGGCAAGTCACTGCGAATCGTGGGAATTATTATTTGATTAATCAAAAGTCAAAACACATTCTTAGTAAGTGGTTATATCTACTCGTACGAAATTAAATTTACATCATCAATAGCAGGTTTAATTTAGATTTAGAAAAAACTTTATTCGCACATTGCCTGTTAAGGAACTTATTCAAATTATTGAAACGATTTTATAATAGTTTTGTGTGAGCTTCCAAAGCGTATAAAGGTCGGATCTAAAAGATATCGATGAAATAAATAATGAGTGGCCATAACGGTGATGGCAGCACGCGGCAGGTGGTTGACCTATCAAAATTACATCTCATTTCTATTTACGACTCCAAAAGCTTGTTAGTGGAGCATGGCCCGAGCCCGCTAGAGCTTGATAGGGCACAGTGAGGAACGCATGTAAATTACACTCATATTAATACAGGGGACCTGTGTGGTGGGTGTGTGGGTGTGTGGAGCGTCAAGTCAACACTATACGTTCAAGATATACCGTTATACCTAGCTGTCATACGCGAACAACATGTACAGTACAGCCATTTGTAAGGATAAATAAACATCTTACTTTCTCTTCAGCACAATACTAATACCGGAATATTTACATTTTAGAACTTTTCAATAGATTATTACTGAATGGGCTTAGAGGGTCTGCTCAGATCAATAAAGATACCGTGTTAGAAAGTTCAAATACCTACTTCTTATTTTAGTAAAACGTTATCTAGATGCTATATGACGTACTTTATTCAATTTGTGATGAATATATTCTGTTAGAATTTAAGTTTTCGAAACCTCTTACTTTTTTAACCAACAAACAATACTTAATTACAATTTCAGCATAGACAGTTATAACGTAAAGAACAAATATGAGGTTTTTATGATGCATGCCACACCTTCATCCCATGTTTCCAATGCCAGGCAGGTGCCGGCAAGCGCACAGCGCCCTATCCTGCCAATGAATCTTCGTTGTGTCACACTCAATGGAGCTACTTCTCGTATATAAGAGTGTTTATACTAAGCCATGACTTTTAAGTAAAGGGCCTGATATTCCTTACATCCCGTGCAAAAGAATACACAAAGCGGAATCTGCTAGAGTAAACTACATAGTACATTTATCTTGTAGAGACATAATTTAGATTATAATACATATATTTTTCAGAATTCGTCATAATCGCTAAAGTGTGATTGATGAATCAAAACACATTAATGAGATTCTTTTTAAATTCGAAAATATGGCATAGCAAGAATGCAAATTTTTGGTGGCAGAGTAATAGAGAGAGAGAGAGAATAGATAGAAAGTAACTTATTTAATATATCTCGTTTATGGTGGAAGACCGCGTGTAGTCGGGGGGAATGCAAATCTTATCACTTTTGTCTTGTTTCTTTTTATATTTACTAAATGTTGGTTTAGGCATTTGTCTCCCATCTCACCTGATGTTAAGTGACGATGTTATGTTATGTTACAACAAGCGACCCGGACTCCGGCTTCGCACAGGTGCAATGTACATATAACCTTCCGTGTTTTATACTATGTAGTAATAATTGTATTTTTGTATGACATTAACGTTGCAACATTTTTCCACATTATTTATTTATATGTATTATCAGACTAGTCCAAAGTTTTATTTTTTATTTTAAAAAAATGTTTCTTGGTCTCTTTTTTTATTTTTTCACTTCATGTTTATATTGTACCTATATAGGTATATAGGTTTAATCACTGTAATTTTTAAAATAAATAAATATTAATCTGGAATAACGATTGAAACCTAATATTGTGACTGGAGATATCAAAAGTAACACCACGGTTGAAACATGAAAGCATGAAAGAGATAGGCACTAACTGAAGGTATAGATCAAGTCATAAAGAACCACACCATTTTAACATTGTTCCACAAATAGCTCGTGATAATAGGTAATTTTGTTTTTGTATTATATTTAGTTATTCGTTACTTTTTCTCTGAAAATATAAAACTTTGGACTAGTCTAGTAATAATTGTATATTTGTTACAGATGTGAACGTGTTATGTGATCATCGAACGAGAAAGAACTTTAGTGTTGTAATGGACTGAGTGGCAGTGCAGTGACGTCACCATGCACACGATGGATACGATGGGCTACGGCCACAAGAAGTACCGGCCGCCGCTGTCGCCGACTAACTTCTACCAGCACGACTATTACTCTAGGCATACTACCCTCCGTCCTCAGGTATGTAAGAATAGAAATATAAACTTCAATACTGTACGCTATCCCGAGCTTACGTATGTCGTACATAAGAGAACCAAGGAGCCTTAGCTCGGTAGTTCTCTGCGGCTGGAAAGTCTAGGTGGTTCCGGATAAGGCTACAGATTCATTTCGTGATAACTTAATCTTCAAATCAAATTAGTTTTAATTATGTTTTAATTACATAATTATTAACTTAACCGTTTTTCTCGACACATTTTTCCTTTCTTACACTATTATTTACTTCAATAAACCAATATCTAAAGAAAAAGTCGAAACACTACTCATGTTTTTAGACACTATAAATAATGTCGTGTTATTTAATGTTCGTGTTGTTGTTCGTGTGTGAAAGTGGTCAAAACTGGTGTTACACTTTTCAAGCTGCCTATAGGCATCTGACATAGCTTATCGACTGCCATCAATGATGACAGCCAACGGCTTAATGTGCCTTCCGAAGCACGGAGGAGCTCGAGATATTTTTATGCTACTTATGGTCATCCATCCCAGTAGGGACTTCGCTCTGGGTTACTTAACATATGTACATAAGTCATAAGCTCTAATAATGACCCGACCCACTGGATCATTGGGCTTCTCATAAGTTTATTTAACAAAAAAGGAAAATATTTGTTCTTGAAGATGAAGTTTGTCCGTGTCTTTCCATAAAAACATGAGCGATAGTACAATATTTTTATTCACCGGGCGATCGTTGTGGAGTACCGTTCTAGCTAACGGGACAGTACCACCGGCCCTAAGCCTGGCTTCGATGGGCCGGATCAACGCGATCATCTCGAAAATTGTATAGAATATTTGAAATTGGTAGCAATGAATTTTCAGAGCACGTCTAGCATTCTATATTTGGTAACTTATCGTTTAAGTTCATCTATCACACACATATATACCATAAAGTTAATTCAGTAGAAACGGTCTAGATATTTTTTAAGCCACTAGCTGTCCCAATGAACTTCGTTTCCCTTTTTTTGATTGCCGTAAATTTTCACCTTTTAAACCTTCCCTGAACTACGACAAACATTTCAAAACCAAAATAAGCTAAATCGGCCCAGCCGTTCTCGAGTTTTAGCGAGAGAAACAAGTAGCCATTCTTTTTCTTTTAGAGTCAAAATAGCTATATATATATATATAAATATATATAATAAATGTTATATCTAGTTAGACCAAAGTTTAGCCACTTCGAATAACAATTGATTTTTATATATAGAGATATGAAATATAGTAGAGCAGCCTTTCTATTAGCTTTCTGTAAGCTTCTAGTGTTTGATAGTAATGGCGAATAATGGCGTAAAATAGCTGTTCATCAGTTTATATTATAAGTTTACAATATCATTACCAAATGAGTCAAATCGTGCTTTAAGAATAAAATAGACGGAAGTTTGTTCCGCCAGAGTCAATTTGTCAAGCTAATATTATTTCGCCTTCAGAGCGCACATAGAGCGATGTACTAATTAGTAACTCATACAGACGTTCTTAGAGCAGGAAGTTTTACTTACAATAAATTAGTATTAGGCTTTGTTATATTTGTCGCATTTGGAAGAACAAAAAACATGTCAACATGGTTATCCCAAGTGATGTCTACCTGAACTATGTGGTTACACCGCTATGACCGTGTTATTTATTTATTCACGCATGTCGCCGCATAATCGATTTGCATAGTATTGAATACAGAGCAAAAAAATACTACTTACGTATTGAACAGTATAATAGGACTCTATGAATAATCATTGTTTATGCATATGTTTGAGACCAATTTACTAGAAACTTACATTGGCCTACCTTTGTTATATTATAATTATGTTTTATAATAATTCTTTATTTAAAACCATTATCTATACAGTATTAGTAAAAAACAAAATACTTATACTATTGTTAGTAAATAGCAAGCCAGTAAAACATTTAATACCTCTATGCACGAGATGCAGATCTGCCCAGTGACTTACAAAAGGCCCATAAACTTTGGCTTTTTCATTCCAAAATAAATTTGAAAATAGTTGATTTCCACTCAGTACACCCCTTGGCGATAAAAGAGGGATTTTAGTGACGACAGAATATGGTTAGTGTTATGACTTATGACCTATTATTTTAAATATTTTTGACCAATAAAAATATAAATAATACATATTTTCACTATTTATTGTAATTCACTTAAGTTTCAAGAGAGAGTGAGAGAGAGATTGACAAATCAGACTTGATAACACAAACTATGAAGAAGATACTGTAGTAGTATTTTGATAACGTCAATGACATCTTCCTATATTTTCCTTGATCCAAAAGGTTTAGACAAACCAACATGTGGCAATAGATAGAAATATTCTGGGTAAATTTAAAGTCTACCAATTACTGTTCAATGATTCCTGTGTGTAGGTGTCCTAGTGACAGACGGACGGACGTCGGAGCCTTAGTAATAGGGTTAACTTTTGTTACCTGTAGGGTACGGAACCCTAAAAATTAATCGTCATAACACCGGTGGCAAACAGGTAATCTGTGTCAAATCAATGCCAAAAGTTCAGTTGAGATTTGCATCGTCGTCAGTGTCGTTCACCGCAGGCAACCGTTACTTGCTGGTTTATTCAATTAAGACATTCTATTAAATAGTTACACACAGCAACTAGTTGCTTAGGTGTCATGGTTATTACAGACGTAAATAGTCTACTGCTGGACAAAGGCCTCTCTCGAGAATACTTCGTTTCCTGGGAGAATATAGCCACACCCGCCTAGGTTGGCGCTGCTACCCTTTGGAACCATTTTAGGCTGGGGGAGGATAGGAATTTGTTGGATCTGGGAAGAGAATGAAGGTTTTGGGATACTACTTACTCGGATGAGTGGGGGAAAAGCAAGTAGTAGCTCAGGAGGCTTAAGCCAAAGCCAAATGAGAGTTGAAGATGCCGCCCCTGACCTTGCTTAGGTCTACAAATTAGCAATTACCTAAATATTACTATTTTAAGATACGCACTACGTGAAAAGACGCGTCTAATGAGGATTTTCTGAAATTAGCGGCGGCAGCACTGAGGCGTAGGTTATTACATAACCTTCTCTTTATTACCTTTTCTCAATTTTAAGTGGAGTCGGCACAGTATGTAGAAGAGACTTCCTCTACTTCAATCTGTCACTTCACTGGTCATATCGTAAGTAACAACTTTTTACTCATGCCTTACCTTTTTATTCAATAATATTTAAACTATACACTTAAAGTCATAATTAGGTATTAAAAACTATTATTACAGTTAAACGCTTACAATATGTTTTCAAACATAAAAAAGTTCGACAAACCATAAACTTGAGTCATGAACTTGACCACTGATTGTATCGGACCGGCATGGCAGATCCGATTCAATGAGAATCGATTACGTGACGAAAACAAATAAAAAAGCTTCGATCTCATGCTCTAGTGAGCTACATCGGCGTGATAATCCGAGTGTGGTCATTTGGCTCCATCGTTCGACTGTCGTTTTGTGATTAACGGTATACACGCACCGGCGGACTATCAATGACGTGCCGAGAGCAGAGTAATGTAAGGTACATTGCAATGCAACTAAGATTTTGTACGAGTAAATTAAGTGTTCTATTATCAGAAAAGATTCTTAGTCTTAGAATTAAATTCACAGAGGATTTTGCAAATTTTTTAAAGCATTGCAAGGAACTTAGATTAATTAAGTACTTACACCACATTATTACATATCTAAGGCAGAGTCACAATTTTTTATATACATTGAATTTTTGTATTTATTGGGTACTAGCTGTTGCCCGCGGCTCCGCCCGCGTTAGTGTCGATCCCTCGGTCCTTCCCCGGGCCTCAAACTACCTCCATACCAAATTTCATCCAAATCAGTTCAATGGTTGAAGTGTAAAAAGACGACAGACAGAGTTACTTTCGCATTTATAATATTAGTATTAGCTTCCATAGCATGAATATTATTTAGAATTAGAATTCTAGAAATGAGAATTTACCATAAAAACGTTACCCTTCATTTTACCCCTTTAGGGGTGAATTTTGTCCATTTCACCCACATATATCTTATTTTTTAATTGTAATAGAGAACTTACATACCTATTTATTTTCATACTTCATAGTAGAAATGAGAAAATTTCCAATTTCCGTATGGACTTTTCTTTCCCATTTTGCCATATAAGGGGGGAATTTTGTCCATTTCATCGTCACAGGTCTTGTTTAATTGTAATCGAGAACATATTATACCTATTTTTATACTTTTAGGTCTAGAAATGTGAAAATTTCCATACAAACTTTACCTGGGGGATTTTTTTCCAGTTGACCTACACAGATCTCAATTGTAATCGTGAATTTATTTACCTATTTTCATACTTCTATGTCCAGAAATGAGAAAATTCCATACAAAGTTTATACCATCCATCCACATAAATTTCATCTACACACATATTTTTTTTTTATTTTGGTCGAGAACTTATATACCTACTTTCATACTTTTAAGTCCAGAAATGAGAAAAATCCATATTAATGTTACCCCTTTAGAAGTTAAATTTCTAAAAATCCTTTCTAAGCGCTCACTCACATCATTAAAAGAACCCCTGTACCAATTTCAAGTTTCTAGGCGCAGCATTTTCGGTTGAGTTGATATCTAAGTCAGGTTTGCCGTTTGCCCGCGGCTACGCCGATGCCGCCGTTGGTGTCCATCCCTCAGGAACAGTCGAATTTCCCGGAATAAAAGGTACCCTATGTCCTTTCCCGGGTCTCAAACTACCCCTATACCAAATTTCATCCAAATTGGTTCAATGGTTGAAGCGTGAAAAGAAGACAGTCAGACAGAATTACTTTTGCATTTATAATATTAGTATGGATTAGTATAGATAGTATGGTTAGGTATTATGATGTCGTATAACGATGATGAAATGACTTTGGATTTTAATTTTCCTATGTCACTTATTATTTTTTGTAAGTATTTATTTAAGTGCTATATATTTGCAGGCATATTCATGCCTTGAGTTCATTCAAATGACGATAACTTCTTTTTTAATTAACCGATTTTGATGAAACAAACTTTAAATGTTAAACTGAGTTAAAACAAAGCAATTGGTGAAAGTTTGAAGTAAATTGGTTCAGTATTTTCGGACAGACAGACAAAGAATTCGAAAAAAATTTTTTTGCTTTCTATTATTCTTTTTAAGTGTCCCTCTATCCATTTCAGTCAAAAATTCTAAATGTACAGACAAAATATTTTTACTGTTTTATTATCTTAATATATATAAATCTCGTGTCACAATGTTTGTCCTCAATGGACTCCTAAACCACTTATCCGATTATAATAAAATTCGCACACCATGTGCAGTTCGATCCAACTTGAGAGATAGGATAGTTTTTAACTTATGGCGAAACGAAGTTCGCCGGGGCAGCTAGTTTGTATGTATAGATAAACTTAGCAGTGCTAATACGACCTGAATACTTGAGAGACCTACTATAGTCGATGTCATAATGTGAATATCTTTCAATTTAATGTATCTATTCAGTTGTTATTTTGATTAGATTAAAAATCACTAGTTCACACTTGCTTACCTGACGTTATCATAACCCCTTTCATTAACAAATACATAAAAGTACCTTTGATAATTTGATGCAGTAAATAGGAAGGTTTGTTTTTCTGCTTCGGTCCACTGCTTGCTCTATAAACAGCTTGTGCATAGTGCATGCGCACGCGCAATGAACAATGACAAGGCTAAGTATGCAAAAGCTGTGTACTGTTATCGACGCGAGCGATAGCATCGATTGATAATGATCGCTCGTGTTCTCTTCACCATGACGGCAGTAATAAAAATAAAGCTGGCCAAGTGTAAGTCGACTTTGCATACACTGAGGTTCTGTACCTTCATACAATGTTTTACTATACAACGCCTTTTGAGGCGTTGTTTCTACCTGCTGTAGAGTAAAAGTACCAACGCATAAATTATCTGCCGTACGACCTCTTTAGTGAGGTAAACCAAACTCTTCTTGCATGGACACCATTGTTTTAATTAGGTACCTGTGACAAGACGTTCATCAATAATAAATAAATTAGAGACCGACTGAAACAGTCCACCTAAGCCGAAACCGATAACGAGCCTTACATTTGTGTCTCATGTTTCGGCCAAAACCGAAACAAATCCAATAAAACTAAAATGCACTATATTTGACACATATAGAGTGGTAAATCCTTATCCTTATCCTTACTAATATTATAAATGCGAAAGTGAGTTTGTTTGTTTGTTTATTTATTTGTTTGTTTGTTTGTTACGCTTTCACGCCGTAACTACTGAACCGATCATCATGAAATTTTGCATACATGTTCTCTGAAGTGCGGAGAAGGACATAGGCTACCTTTTATCCCGGTAAAAAGTACTATTCCCGAGGGATCGACATTGACGCGGGCGGAGCCGCGGGCGAAGGCTAGTAATAATATAAATCAACAAAATCAACACTTTTTTTTATAAGGAATAGACCCACTACTAGATTGGGCTGACTATTGACCCACGTGAGTTTCGGCGAGGCCGATGGTTCGGCCGATTTTATGCAGAAACTGATACTGTTGACAAACTCTGTGTTATGATTAGCTTTCACCCGTGGCCTACGTCAATGTCGATCCCTCGGGAACAGTACTTTTTCCCGAGGTAAAATGTACGATATGTCCTTCTTCGTACCTTAGACAACGGATATGTAAAATTTCATGACGATCGGTTCAGTAGATAGGGTGTGAAGGCGTAACAAACAAACTCACTTTCGATAGACTTTCCTAACTTTAACCAAACTAAACATATTGATATTAAATGTGTCTATAACAGTCTTGGCAAATGGTTACATAATCAGAAAAAAATTTCGAAATCCCGCCCGATACAAGAAAGAAGATTCCCATTGTTAATTCGTCTTTAGCAAAAAATTAACATCAGTAATTGCAATTTTACTGCGCACTAACTCGCGCACGACTTTGTGATTAGGCGAGTTAAATCTGTAACGAGAGGGTACATTACCCTCATATTACCTCCGTCAACGTCTAGAAAGTATTTAGGTAAAGTGTAGAAAAAAGCAAATTGCTGCAGCTATTAAATAATTCTTAATATTAAATCTGCAGAGATGTGTCGCTAAATCTTTGTAGCAATAGCTTATTTTAAGTTAAGAGCTACAGTATATTCATTCATCACTTTAAGGTTAATTCGAATAAATATATATAGTAATTACATACTTATTTGTAGATATATATATTCTTCAAAACGACATGACAACTTTCTGGCTTTAGAATTTATTCATTCAAATTAATATTAAAAATATAAAAGTGAATTTGTATTTTTGCCTAGCTTAATCCAGAAAAATACTATTTTAGAAGGTTCTAGATTGACAACGAGGGTGGAGGCGCGGGCGAATGCAAGTAGAGCAATAAAATAAATAGGTATATCTTTTCACAATACCAATATTTTCTTTGATAGTATATGGTTTATTTTATTTTAATTAATAATGATTAATCAACTTTTTCAGCACGATTATATACCTAATTGATGTTACAATTAGAGATATCGTTTCCTTATTATATTTGAACCTCCAAAACATCGCGATGGTACAATAGAAGTAATTAATTATGTATTTTTATTGCGTACGTAAAGATTTTAGTAAACGCAGCTATTAAAATGCCCAGCATATGATTTTAAAATAAAAAGAAGCAAGTGCGAGATGGCCTTACCCATGTAGGGTTCCGTAGCAGCAGGTAACATAATATAAAAGTTCTTGTTCTATTTGAGTTGACTGAATAAAAGGTTAATTGTGGTTTACGATTTATGTCATATCAAAAACACTACTTAGATCTCGTTCATACCAGTTTTCGGTGTAAGTTTGCATAGTAATGTACATCATATATTTTTATTAGTTTTATCCTTCTCTTGTTTTAAAAGTTACAGGGGGAGGGGGACACATTTTACCACTTTGGAAGTGACTCTCACACAAACTATTCAGTTTAGAAAAAAATTATATTAGAAACCTTAATCACCTCAATATCATTTTTGAAGACCTATCCATAGATATCGCACACGTATGGGTTTGACGAAAAAAAAAATTGAGTTTCCGTTCTAAGTATGGGGAACGTACGTCCAAATTTTTTTTTTTTATTTTTATGCTAAAATCTTAATGTGGTTCACACTACTTGTCAAGTTTCAACAGTATAGTTATTTTCAAACGGAACTATAAGGGTTTCGTTTTTTGCCATTTGGGTACGGAACCCTAAAAAAGTATCCTCGTACATAAATGATAAATGCTTCCGGCTGTTATCGCATCTCAGATTTATTCAACGCACTTGAGCACCGTTATAATACTAATGAAGAAGTCATAGAGCGGAGCAGACCATCTTTTTTTTAAATTCTATGTAATATTTCCATAGTGTAACGTAATGATGTAAGAATTGCGGGTAGGTGGCATGTCGTGCGCGCACGAGCGCGGCGGCTCAGCACGCGAGACTCATCTGCGGCTGATCCTGCCCATAAAAACCCAGGAAACGAGGTGATGCTGCTAATGAATAATGATGAATGGTCTTCCGCGTGTTCGCTTAATTATCCCCCCACTCAAGCCGGCGCACGCGCAATGTAAATTTTGTTTTCTTGCACAGCGCAGACGCGGGCGCAGCGCGACTGACCGTAAAGACACGCGCTACTAAACATAGTTTTCCGCAATTATGTCATAGTCTTATACTCATAATGATCAAGCCATGAGCTGAGATTATTCAATTTGGAGTAGTCTTTGAGCAAATCAAAATAATAACATACGCTTCTATGACATACGTGTCTATTTATTTTATAGCTTGTAATTTAAGTTGAATGTTTGCCTACTATTATGAACTGAAATTAAACATTTTCACCTCGTCTTTTCCACACGTAGGTTTGAAAACTGCTGAATGATTGCCCAAAAACAAATTTTGTGAAATTTTAAATATGAATAGTATACTCCAATATACTTTTAACATTTTATGAATAAATAATAGGGGGTCATATTATCTTTAGTTTTAATGGCAAGTAATACTTATTGAAAACAAAGTCTCTAAGCTTTTTTATGAAAAAGAAATTTATTTTTTTTAAGTTCAACGTATTTTAGGTGCAATTTGGCTTTCGTCATATTACTTTTTGCCTCGAATCTAGTAATCTCTATTCATTGCATATTTTGCATTCCACCTGAAAGTTCATCATTTTGCAGTCCGTGGTGCTTATATCCTGCGCTTCTTAACTCGGTGACAGACGAAAACCATCAACTGAAATCTAGTAACAAGAAATTAACACCAGTTAGCTATTGGCTTTCCATCTAAATATACTCTATTGTTACTCTATTGTTCTCCTCTCTTTTGTTACTTTCACTGTTGAGCCATTAATTAATCACGGATTGTTAGTTAAATCTAGCACAATGAACTCTGGGGAAAACACTCAATGTTATTGTCGAAATGTTGACTAAAGACCAGAGGTCGGGTGTCATCCAACGGTGCTCCAACTCGGCTTGATTTTTGTGTCAACGATCTCCGATTTCCTGTTTAAACAGTCGTACGTCTATCGAATACTACCGAGAATTCCTACACGTCCAACCTGTTCCGACACTCTGTTATTGCTGTCTTATCTATTCACGATGCGAGCCAAAATTTGTTTAACGGTAATAAGAATATTTCCAACAATTTAATTGCTCATCAGTTGTAATATGCAGCGCACGCACGTTATAATTAAAATTGCTTTTGAATACTACGATAGAAAATAAGATAGTCAAAGAGTTATTTTTTATTTTTATTTTCTATTGCATAGCATATCATTTTGATTTGAATGCCTCTACGATTCCATTGATTTTGTGGGTGATATTATATTAATGTACTAGCTGTTGCCCGCGCGTTATTATGATTAATTAGGTTTTTTTCTTAGTATAGATGAATTATTTTCCCCCGTTTTCAAAACATTTTATTGAAGCTTTGCTCCTATTGGTCGCAGGGTGATGTTTTATAGCCTAAAGATTTCCTCAATAAATTGACTATCCTACACAAAACCAATTTCAACCAGTAGTTCCTGAGATTAGCGCGTTCAAACAAATAAACAAACTCTTTAGCTTTATAATATTAGTATAGATTAATAATATAAGTGTATTTGTACCAAAGTACACGTCTTTGTTCAATTGAATATTAGGTTGCCAAAACGCAAATTGATTTAATAAACAACGTCTCGGGTCCATAATAAACTAAATTCATTCGCAAATAATATTTATGAAATGATTTTGCCTTTTAGTTATATACGTCAAATGGATCTGGCTAGACACATACAGGGCCCCAGGGAGGTCGGAAGGGTCGCTTAGAGGTGTGGCGGAACATAGTGCGTGACGGCCCGCTACTCCTGACATGCAAAGCGGTCACCATTCACCTCCGCCCACCGTTACAGTTTAAATACGTTTCCCACTGGCTCCCAAAACTTTTAGCATTGGCCTAAAAAGGACAAATAATACGCTAAAAGTAGCAGTATTTTTACATTACAATTTTAGTTGCAGCAGCTTCGTAACATATCTATACTATATACTATTTAATATTATAAAGCTGAAGAGTTTGTTTGTTTGAACGCGCTAATCTCAGGAACTACTGGTTCAAATTGGAAAATTCTTGTTGTATAGTCCATTTATTGAGGAAGGCTTTTGGCTATAAAACATCACGCTGCGACCAATAGGAGTGAAGCATCAATAACAAATGTTTTGAAAACCGCGGAAAATTATTCATCTATACTAAGAAAAAAACTAATTAATCATAATAACAGAAATTGCCGCGGACGAATTAGCGGGCAACAGCTAGTCTATAAATAAAATTTTGTATGTTCGTTTGTTACGCTTTCACGCCTTAACTATTAAATTGATCATCGTGAAATTTCGCGAATACGTTATCTGGAGTTCGGAAAAGGACATAAAGTACCTTTTATCCCGTATTGTTCAAAAGGGATCAACTTTAACGCTAGCGAGGCCACGTGCAAAAACTAGTCACAAATAAAACAGTTTCGGGCGACACTATTTCTGTTTACAACGTAAAGAATAATAACGTGAACTACAATGTCGTCCAGTCAAAGATAATTTTCTGAGACAAATAAGATAATTTTTAAAGACAAAAAAAAGCACAACAGCTCTGCCAAAAAAAAAAATAACGCATATCACTTCGGTAAAGATTCCAACGATATCTCAAATGCTCTAATTCGTCGAGGCAATTTAAAAGTTATGGTGTAAGTAGTAAAGAAACTCACAAGCATACAATCATGAACTTAAAAAAAAACTTTACACACCTTTTTTGGCACTCGTGTAAAAACAATATACTCCTTTTATGGGTCCACGTAAAAATAGGCCCCTTGTTCATATCTATGACTACGGATGTAGTCCACGATATGTACAATACCTGGTTAGGTCGTGGTAAAAGTAAAGACTTGCCACCAACTCTACCAATGTGGTCTTTCAACCGTGTTTTGCCCTCCAGTGACTCCCGTTGTTTATAACGTTAGTTTATTGTACTATTAACTTTGGGAACGGTTTCGGCACGAGCAGACACCGCTCTTTGTTGGCCCTTGTTTAATTAATGAGATTTCTCCGTTCTGTATAATAAAGCGAGAATAAGCGACGCTGTTTGCCGCGAGTCGTCTGGCTTAGGTCAAGTAACTCAAACTTTTATCAATTTACATTTTTATTAGTTCAATCTCTCATTTACCTAAAATATATATATTACGTTTACTTAAGTTAGGTTCTCGTTATAGCAGTAATAGATATACAGTTTCTAAGAAAAAATCAAGTCTCTATCCTATACGGTTTAGTAGATAGTGACTGAAGAGTGACTGTGACAGACACACGGACGAACATAAAAAGCTTAGTAATGGAGTCCAGGGTACAGATCCCTAAAAAGAACTCATAAGACACAGATGACGCGAAAATAAAAAGAATTGTGTTAATTTTAGTCGATCTACGATGATTGCTACGAAAAGCTACGAGGTGCTACGACAATATATTATATTATGCAAATACCGAATTTTCTCCTTTGAAATAATTTGGTTTAAAATGGGGCTACAATTATTACGGATCCCAAATTTAGATCACTCGCGGCTCAGACTGGGACCGATTAATTTCATGTCCGACCTTCGGCACCCGCGCCGCCGGCTCGCTTTCGTTTTGTTGCTGTGCCGGCCACATTAGTTCGTCTGCAAATTTCATCTATGTCAGGCTCCATCCCATTTACATTGCGAACGTAATAATTACGGTGGGAAAAATAATATGATTACAACTTTAATTGATGCTTCTGTCGTCAGTCATCTAAATCGGGGTCAAGTCGATGATAACGAAATGGCTTTAATAAATGGTTATGATGTCTTTGTTATTTTTCCTGTCAGTGGCCAACACTGCTGTCAGATTTATTAAGCTACCTAAAGGCATCTGATATAGCTTAATGACACGTTTATGGGATAAAGTATCTTAAAGTACTAAATTGAAGAAAAAATAAGGTATGAATGATTTTATTATATAGCAATAAAATTAGAGAATAAGATCGTCGACGGTGATAATTAATAAAAAAAGTAAAAAAAATATATGATTTAATTTCTTTTTGCAAGCAATTTATTTTTCCCCATTAAACAGCAACTCAAATATAAATTATTTTTTATTGCTAATATTTTTATTGCCCTTTGATATTCTTACTTGACTTTTTTCTCAATGAATAATAATGACATACACTCGTAAGCCAAATGAGAATACGGGCTGGTATGACTTTATGCTATTATTTCTATTAAATAAGATAGCTCTATCCAATTGTGACTTGCCGAACCATCTTTTGCACATGAATACGAAGACATACGAGCCGCCGACGACGCCAATATCAAATTAGATTGAACGATACACGGAGTATGATGACTACATCACGGATAAAAAGAAGATATAATCTTGATACTCCAGTGCAGTGCTGTTACCTTCAGCCGTTACACAGAAAAGTCTTACAATATTTTTCTCTACTTTAGGCATAGACTTTAGGTTAGTTCTTTTTTTTACTACATGTTGGATTGGGCATTTGTCTCCTATTGCTTCTACTGATACCTATCAGTTACACTGGTTTGGATTATATAGCTTAATACGTGATAATATAGCTCCCTTTCTGCCAATCCAATCTTATCAAAATCTTAAATTCAACCAACTAAGTAATTCAGGACATGGTTATTGGAAATATCGTTATTTTACTCTCTATCAACCTGTTCAAATAGAGAAACAAAACAAAATCCAATACCTTTATTCGTAGCCCAATACAGGTTTGTAAACACAACTCTAAATTAGCTACCAACGAGTATAATAAATGTCCGGCTGATTCCCCTGTTATTTCAAAGTAAATCACTGTACTTTTATTACGAAATTTGTAACCTACATTATTTATTTTGCTTATTGTAAAAATACATTATATATATACAAGTGTGATATTGATCATTTTAGTCGAGGAATGTTTGCCCTCATGAGCTTGTGGGGCTAATGAGGGCCGACCGAGATAATTACTGCAGAATAGGATTGACAAACGTCGTTTTTCAACATATCTTAAAAAAATAATATAAAAAAAAATAACTTGTTTTGTACGGACTCATTTTATTTTTTCAGTGTCTCTGCCTGTTAAACTTTATAATTTTCACAACTTTAAAGGATTATTAGGTTATTGAGTTATTTAAATAAATAATTAATCGAATCTATCTGTGATTTTCCCGGCAGTAATTTGTCATAAAAATCCCAAATCCTACGGCACAGACAAATCCTAACGTACGATTCCAAAATTGATTGTAATATTCTGTTAATTTAATAAAAATAAATGAAATGAATACTATTTATGCTTATAAAAGTTAATGTATGTACCGTACCGTACCGTCATGTACTTACTGTAGATAACAATTTTTGAAATTGAGAATTCATTGCTAAAGAAAATTTATAACGTATTTAGTGTCTTTAATCTATATATATAAAACTCTTCCTTTACTGATTGAGTGACTGACAGACAACGCACAGCCAAAACTACTAAGCCTAGAAGCATGAAATATTGCACAAATATTCCATAAGTGAGTACTAAGAACAGATTTTTGGAAATCCGTCCCCTAAAAGAGTAAAAGAGGGTATGACACTTCGTAATTTTTAAAGTTAGAAACATGAAATTTATAATTTATTTTAGTAGTTAGTACAAAATAATAAAGCTATATTAGAGTTTGAAAATAACATCTCTATAGGCGTGAAATAGGGGTTGCAAGTTTGTATAAATCTTCGTTATTTTTAAAGCGAGACACATGTTATTTTTGAATTAGTGGTTAGTGAAAAATAATAATCCATGAATTGGATAGATTAAGTTAAAAAAAAACTAATTTTTGTAGTCTACGCGGGAAAAGCCGCGAACAAAAGCTAGTTTATTAATAGTTACATTACGTTAACACAATTTTTCAATAAATTCTAAAACTGATCCTAAAAAATAAAATTAATTAAAATATTTTACTTTTACAATTTTGTAATACAATTTAATGTATATGTTTCCTAAGCAAAGAGTTCTTAGTTTTAAATTACGAGTATGTTACTAAATTTATGAAATTGAGAATTCTTTGCTGCATAAAAATATAAACAGCACTTTACCGAACTAGTGCTTTTTACTTATACCTATGTACGCCATATTTTGGTTATAAAGCACTCATGGTTAATATGCTGCTTTATGAGTTAAGAATAGGTGTATTAGGAGAAAAAAAACCATCAAAAGTAACACACGGATTTACAATAAAGATTAAAATCTTAGATCTCAAAAATATCTTGAACCTACCTCTTTTAAATAAAAAGTACTGGCTAGAAACAGGAATAAAAAGAGTATAAAAATGTCATCAACGACAGCGACTAGTATTGAGTCGGTCGGAAGGTTGCATTACGATAACTAGGTGTTACGTGGAGTGGTTCGCCTTGCACTTGGCTCGTCTTCAGTGCACAGCCGCGGACACCGGCCCTGGCAAGACCGGCTCCGCAATTGCAAAGCGATTCGGGTCAACTGATAAACCGGCTATAGGGTTGACAAGCTTACGCCAAATTATTCATTCATTCGTTGAAATATGATAATGTACCTTATTTTTTAAGTTCTTTGATTCGTTACTCTGAATGTCAGTTTTAAGAAGATACATTAGTTTAATATCGACAGTAACTTGTTAACCAGAAATTAAATCTCAGTTCAATTCAATTCAAATATCATTTATTCATCATAAGTTATTATGATACGGTGAACTTTAACATTTATTATGCAGCTAAATATTGTTGAGGCATAATTTAACTTTAAGTAAGTCTAGTGCCGCTTCCAAAGCGGAATGCAGAAGAAGCGGCAATAAACTGCACAGCGTATTTTCTCCAAGTTGTTTGTTGTTTTTCGTGTGTGTAAGTGGCCAACACTGTTGTCAGATTTTTCATGCTGCCTTAAGGCATCTGACATAGCTTTACAACTGCCATAAAAGAGGACAGCCGGAACCAAGGGGGTAGAAGTGCCTACCAAAGCATGGATGAGTTTGAGTCATTTTATGCCACTTGCGGTCATCCATCCAAGTTGGGACTGCGCCCGGAGTTGCTTAAAAAGCCATGGGGTTCCTCCTGGGGCATCTCCTAGTGATATCAACTTAAAATTTGAGGCATACCTATTACTTAAAACTACATAATATGTACACTAAGAATACATTGTCATAATTCTAATTGAGTATTATTGCTATGATGCATGAATGATGCTCCAGTGTCAGGCCCAAGCTTAAATTAAATGACCGACTCAGCGAAATTACCCTACGTACTAAACCCTTAATTACGTATGAAATTTTTTTTTTTTTTGGCTTCAAGTATTGAACTAGTAAAATTATAAGAAAAACAATCGTTGACTTCCAAAATATATCTATAAGTTATATTTTTGGAACAACCCTGTTCTAGTGGAGTTACTGGCATAGTTCGGGATTAGCGGGATCGAGTTTTAATATTCTATTGTTACTTTACGTGTGAACATAAACAAGTATATCTCAATTGACCGCTACTTTCTTGGCCTGTGTACCTATTACACATGCTGATTATACGGTTTCAATACATAAGTATGTAGGTTTGTCCGGATTGTTGTGTTGGCAGCATTGTGCCTTTATTGTCATCCTTATCAACCGTTGATGACAGGGGTTATTTATTTTATTTTCCCAAAATGTTATGATTAAATCTTCGAATTAATCTGTGTAGTTAACGGATATTTCTCAGAAGATATATAGGAAGTTCGTTTCTTTTTTTTTAATAAAGTTTAATAATTTATTTCGTAGCTTGAAGACAATGTAAAATGTCATTGCTTTCAGGCTACGAAAGCACTTTTAAACATTAAAACACTCTCTGAAGAGTGAAATGTCATTACTTCAAGGTATTTATGTCATTACAGCTAAATCAGCCTATGAAAAGATTTTATTTTCTACCTTGCGTTCAACTTAGAAGTTTTTCTGAGTCGTTTTATATTCTTCTCCGAACTAATAAAACTGTCTGTGTGTGAGACTACCAATGTATTATTTACTATGTGTTCGCGTAAAATAAAAACTAGTCAGAGGTTATATTTAGCTCGGTATTCCTACCTGGCAACCTGTCCTGCACTTGCAGCTTATACTGTAAACCGTCCAGGTTTCGATAATTTAATTGAGCACACTGCATGGTTAGACGGTGGTTACATGGCAAGTTGTTGTAGCGACGCTCTAAGATATATTTATACTGTTAGAAAGATTGGTTGTACGCAACCAATGTATTTCTCATTCTCTCTCACATCTCTGTCGGTCAGACAGCTTGATAGTTACATATACCTATAATAATAAATTCATCTATTTCATCTCATACAAAATGAATTAGCAATATTGTGAAATCCATGAGCCTGAAGAAGGCTGCTATAAAAACCTGTAGTACAGGTAACCACGTTGCCACCTCCCTTAGTTATATACATTGCATCATTACAATAACAATTTTATTAGTATGAAATTTTGAGACAAATAATAATAATTTAAAATTACTATGTTCATTGACAAATTAAGGCAAGCTAAATAGGGTATTCAACTAAACAAATGACATACACGTACGAAATAAAATTAATAACAATAATATATTTATAATAAAATTAATATAAAAATAAAACCACTAACCCAAAAAGTACTTAATTTCTTCTGAGAGGAAAATAACAACAATCATAAGAGACCATATAAGTATTAATATTTTCTTTTTCTTTGGGAATTATGAAAAACGTTGCATAAATATCAAGGAACATCGTTAAGGCTGATCTTATGATAAATAATAACTACTTTGTTAATTGTTAATACTGAATACACGTAACATGATTTATGTGTTATTATTAAGAAAAACGAACAGTATTTAAAGGTTTAAATTATTTTTTATCTAATAAATGGGAAAGATAAAAAATCTGTTTTTTTAATTCTTACGCTTTCACGACAACTACTGATCCCATCCTCATAAAATGTTGTAAGTACATAGCCTCTTTTTCCGTCGCGGGGTTTAAAAATAAACCTCAACTAAATATGAGTACTTGCCATGAAACATGTCGTTAGATGTAAGTAACAAAGAAGCCTGTTTGTGTATAGATGGTAAAAGTAATCGAATACAAAAGTATGAGACAATAGTTATTTGTCAAATGGTCATAATAACAATAAGCGCAAGGAAAGTAGTGACCGAGAGTGTGTTAGTAGGTCTGGGCATACCTTTCTCCGCACCGACGGCGCACTACACAAAACATATTTTACAGATGATTTCGTGAAACCAGGGCTGGCATGATTGCAATCATAATTTTGAATAATATATACCGACTCTGGAATAAAACACACGCATTTCATTAATAATTTTATTCATAGTGGTCGATTTTTTAACTTGTAGATGGTAAATATAAACATCTTACTATCCACATGTAAGGCACAGCGGAGACTTCAAATTATACTGTATCAGTAAGAATGAATATCTTTTCTACCAAATTTAAAACATTGATCAATGCAACTTAGGTGTTTAAGTATATTGATAAATCTAAATTCGCGCTCAAAATTTCAATTTTATTATAGCTGGCACAATCGAGTAAAAAGTAGCATGTGTATATGCTACTTTTAACTCGATTCCCCAAAAATGTACCAGAATTTTCTTATGTTGAAATTAACTGTGTTTCAGACATGAAATGTCGGCGATATGTGTTGTTTATTCTCGAATATAGGTAATATTTAGTTCATAAATTGCTGGAAACCTGAGGAGTTGCACTAGAACTGGAGAAATGCTAGAGGCATTTCTTACACGTAATATCTTGTGTGTGTTTGCATTGCAATGTTAGCATTCGCTTATAGATTCAAAAGAGTATCAGAAGAAATATACACAAATGTGCATATTTTTAACCTCCGACGCAAAAAAAGGGTAGTTTGAAGTTTAATCGATATGTGTTTGTGTGCGTAAAGTTCCAGTAAGAGTAAATCCCCTCAAATATCACAAAACCGTCTCGCAGTACCGGCATGCACTTTTGCATCGCCGAAGTGACACCACGTACATGTGTACATTGTTGGCAAAGCAAGTGATATTTACTACAAAATTTCTAATATCGCATTTAATTGGACATATGTGGGCGTACTCTTAGGTCGAAGATTCATAATATATCTTGAGTAATTGTAACATTGGTGGCGGTTTTTTTTTTATAATAGAAAGAGTGATACCTGTGCGAAGCCGGGGTTCGGATCGATAGTTAAATAATAAATTACAAAATCTCGGTCATTTTGTCAAATAGTCCTTAACACTTTATTAACATTTATTTACCAACCAACTGTATACAGTTCTTTTTTTATGATTTGACATTAGATATGTTTTTAATTTCTCCTGGTAAATTATTGAAAAGTCTTTTAGCCGTGGCATAACAATTAGAACTAAACAAAGATGTTTTCATCGCTGGTAGCAACAATCTTTTATAGTTTCTTCTTGTGTATTTACTTGGTATTTAAATTATTTCACCAGGAGATAAACACATTTAATAAGTGTACATGCGTAGCAGGGTTAAAAAATGTAGGTTTTTGAGTAACGGCCTATAGCTTGTTATGGATGATACTCCGAAAATTGCACGTATGCACTTTGAGAGACAAAAGCTTTGTTCACCTTAGATGCATATCCCCATAAAGGAAAACCATATCTATGTCAAGAGTGGGAAAGAGAAGAAATTGCATTCATGTACGTTGTTTAAGAATACCAAAATACCTAATAATTCCAAAAAATCCGAAGCAATACCTATTCAGTGGTGTAGTTAATAGTGCAAATCCAAGCGGTTGAGAGTGCAGCCCGTATCGAGGCTTCGCGGTCGAATGCTAAAATCTACGCAGAAGCACGCGGGCGCCGCCACGCATTTCAATGATTGCCGATTGCCATCCAACCTACTTAGGCCCAGATTCACGGTGATCTAAAATGATGATGTAAAAATAATTCAAACTTTAGCATCATCATCTCCATTTGAGCCGTACAAGGCCAGTGCTGGCCAAAGGCCTCTCCCAAGGATTCTTCTTTACATGGAAAGAGATATTGCCATACTCACCACGTTTCGCCGGCGGGTTTTCGAGCGCAGTTTCTTTGGCTTCTTGTACTTCCGACGCAGCTGGCCATTGGAAGCATTTTAAGCTAAAGAAGGATGGGAATGTAGTTGATTTGGTAAATTACTCACTCGCATGAATGGGGGAAAAGCAAGTAGTAGCTCAGGGCGCGCGTACCCGATGCCATACCGTGCAACCAGCGGTCAAGCAGTTCAGGATGACACCATAGACCTACTTTTTTATGTATATTTGACTGCAAACGAGCAGACGAGCCACCTGATGGAAAGTGGTCAACGTCGCCCATGGACATCTGTAACACCAGCACACAAGGAAAACCTCGTGGGGAGCCCATTCCACAATCCTGCTGGTAAGACGGAAAAAACCACGTGAATAGGTACTATAATGTTTGATTAAAAATGTCAGAGATTTTTAATCAAACATTATGGTACCTATTATTAAATAGGTTGGAGCAGTAAGATCGATTTACACTTTAGTGTACTTAATTAATGTCTTTGTTAATAAACCTTTGAATCAACTTAATTTTATTTTAAATAAGTAATCAGTTTCTAGTACAGAATTAAAAGCAAATGTACACACAGTGCTAGAAATTTTATCTTTAGAATTAGGTATGCAAATTCCATCCGACATGGAAATGATGAGCCTCAATTAAATTCACGACCTGATCATTAAGGCGATTAGATCCCTCAATTTCCGTCAAATGAGCCTTTTGCAAAGCCTACTCCTCTTTTATTGCTGGCCAGAAATAGTTGAAAAAAATATATGTGAGACAACACTTCAAGGACTTTATTCAACATGTTAATTTTTTCTTTACTTCTTTTTATTGTGTATTAAAAAAATGATTACGGGGCATCGATTTTTTACTTTAATTTCCTACTGCTCCCAAATGGCTATGATATTTTAAAATATTTTTGCACTAATAAATTAAGAATTCTTTGTTCTTTGAATAATACGTTGCTTTTGGCAATTGAACATGGTTTTCTATTTAAAAAGATGAATTCCGACGTTTTGTTGTTGAGGGTGACCTGCGCGGGCGCACGCGGCAGTCGTCCGCTGGCATTCAAACGGGGAGGCTGTGTCCCTCGCTGCTATTTTTTTACGGGCGATCTAGCGTATTTTCTCTTTGTTTGTGTGTGTTGAGACGATATAAAGTATGTTCATAGAGTAGTGCAGTCAGACGGTACAATTGTATTGTAGTGTAGTTCGCGCTCGTTCGATATCTCGCTCGTTTCATTATCTACCTAAATTTATCTATTAGTGTAAAATAATGAACCTTACTTTTAAAATATGTAATTTAACTTCGCTGTGTTTATTTAGCGCATATATGTATATACGTGTTACGACGTTCGATTGAGATTCAAATTGTACTTAGGTGGATCAGAATGCCTCAAAAAAATAATCGAAGAAATATGCGATGATGAGAGCTTGAACAGAGATATAATTTAAAAGTTTAGTTTGAGCATTCCCAGATAAGATTTTAAATTATTTATTGTAGTATAATTTATCGTCTTAGCGGTAGACGTCTAGTTTAACCAAGCATTTTTGCCAAAAATGGACACTTTGCGAAAACGCTTAGTAAACTAGATGTCTACCGCTAAAACGATAAGCATCCTCTGAAACCTAGTAATCACTCCGATGTACAAGAAGAATATTCCGGAATACTTAGCTCATAACAGATTGCCATCCTTTTCATTTTTAATTCCACGATGCAAACCCATATAAGGGCGGCAGCCAGGGTAAAAAACATCGCATATTTTAAACTTAGGAATTTCTGTATTCTGAGTTAAGGTATGATTTTCAAGGATTGCGGCGTCCGTCTGCGAACGTTCAATGACGTCACCCATACATTTTCTCCGAAAACTAGTAGGTGGTTTCAAAGGACGGCAGCGCTCTTACGGTCGTGCGTGCTTGCGGTGGTCAAAGTTCACCGCAACTGTGTTCCTACCTGAATAAATTTCCCATAGACTTTTTTTTTTATCGATTGTAGATTTATTGAAGACATCTGAATTAATTTATTTCAATTAAAATTATTCTTACTAAACACTTAATCGCATAAACTAAACCTACTCGTAAAAACCTTAATTAGTGTTACAATAGTCTGAAAAAAACGAAGAACAAAACTACACAGAAAAATTAAATATGTGCTATATATTGTATGTATTTTTTTAAAATAGTACCTGTATGCTGTTAGTATACTTGAGGTGGTTCTTTTCAAATGTTGTGTATTCGATATTTTTTTGTTTTTGCACAATCTGAGAAAATATTTTTGAAATATGCAGCTATGAATTTAATCAGAAATATTATTAAATTATTAGAGACAGCAAGAGTACTCATTGGTATGTACAGATTTCAACACAGCCATACCACACAAACAGCCTCCGTGGTCCAGTGGAACAGCCTCCGTGGTCCAGTGGTTAAGGTGTTGCCTGTTGACCCGGGGGTCGTGGGTTCGATTCCCACCGGAAGCATACTTTGTTTAGTTGTTTCCAGTTTGGTTAGGACATTGCAGGCTTGAATCACCTGATTGTCTGATAATAAAGATGATTCCGTGCTTCGGAAGGCACGTTAAGCCGGTGGTCCCGGCTGCCATCTGGTAGTCATTAAAAGTGTTGCGACTTTGTGGAAGGGTCACTGCATTCTCCACCCCAGAATATCAACCCCAGAATCACAGCAAGGGAAAATTCAGTAAACACTAACCTGGATTCAATGTTGAACAGGAGTTGGTAAAGGAATCGCCTTCGACGGGGCCTCGTGCCGGCCGGCTAGCGATCTTCTTGCTTGAACTTTATTATTTTCTTACTGCCTACACTGGTGGTACACCATCACACACGCGCGATAAGGATTTAGGGTTGTTTTCGGCCAGCGAAGCCCTTAGGGTCGTTATTTTTGGAAATTATATTAGCGCAAGGGACGCGCTCAACAAGACTCGATCGCCATATTTTTTTGACTAGTATTTTCGGCCAATCACAGGCCGTCTCGGCGAAAAGGGAGTAGATATAGGGAGGAACGGAAGCAGGACCACAGATAGGTAATTTTATTTGGGTTTTAAAGTTAATGCTTACACATTTTCCCCCACCTAAAATCCACAAGGGTTTCACAGAGAATGCAAATTTAAAGATATAAAACAAAAGCAATAGCTACGCACTATTGCAAGAATATCCAGAAATATTATTTTCGAAAGATAAAGTAATAAATAAGTTTTAACTAGCCTAAGGATAGTGTGTATTTATGTTTTAGTAATTTATGAAAAAATATCTTAATTAGTTGGTAAGGGACAAACCTTTACTACCGGCCTACGAAAGGTCTTTCCGTTAGCAGTTCTTCAGCGTCCGTCAGCTCTACTTGATCCAAACCAGCATGCACACAATACGTGCCAACTTCCAGAACATCGGCGGAAGATTAGGTTCGTTAACTATGACTAAGTTATCTATTTTAATATTTGGTTCATGTACGAACCTTTTGTTCTTTCGTTGTAATGTATGCAGATAATCAGGCTGCCATACGCGCCAAATTCTCTGGGTAATTTTCTTAAGCATGACCCAACGAGAGCGCGGACACGAAATAAAACATCTAACACACTTCGACAGCACGGTACGTATCAGAAGTCTCAATCCAATTATCCAAAACTGGCGTTGAATAAGAGATTGTAAGGTTCGAGGTCCACAATGCAAATATTTTTTATGAAAATGTTTTATTATAATTTTAGATATTGGACATTGTTTATGTAACAAAAAAGGGTGTAACGCAGATGGTGACAGATTAGCCTCATCGATGCGTTCCCCCACCCGCACGATCCCATCATCGTCCAGGAAAGGTGAAAGTTTTTGAATGGACTTCACACATGGTTCATTATCTCGCACTCGACTGACTTCGGAAGACATATAATGATACGGACTCAATTTAACTAACACTTTGGTTGACTTCTCGAGTTCAGGACTACTGAGAAATGAAAGAATTCGATTTTGCCTTGCAACCCTCGAATTTGAAATAAATCGAATACACCATGCTACAATTCTTAGAATTTTTGTAAAAAAGGGATTTTTGGCAATTAAGGCCAGAAGTAGGTTTCTCACATTAATCACGTGAAGACTTTTAGTTTCTAGCGGTTTGAGCTCGGGTAAGTCTTCTTTTGGAAGTAGAACCCGTTTGTTAGGCCATTGGCTAGGCAAATCCTGTAGCCGAGAAGGACCTTTCCACCACAGAGGATGGTCTATAAGCTCTGGACAGGACACTCCGCGACTACAACAGTCGGCCGGGTTATCCTTAGACGAAACATAATACCAGTGATCGGTACTAATCAAGTCAGTTGCTTGAATGACACGATTGGCTACATACATTTTCAACAAATGAGTGAGACAAGGTAGTGCTGCTGTCTGAATAAGCTCGAATAGAATTAATAGTTATATGGTCTTTAAGCAAATTATACATATGCGATAGAACTTTTGCCAGAAGCACCGCTGCGCTTAGCTCGAGTCTATTTACCGTGGTAGGTTTTAAAGGAGCTACTCTAGATTTTCCAATCAGTAAACTAGTCGCAGTAGAAATTCTGGGCTCATTAGTAACCACACAAATATACACACAACAACCATAGCCTTTCAGAAAACCATCACAGAAACCTACCAAGTGTACTTCCATCGGGTTGGAAGGTATAACTAACCGCGGAAGAGAATTTTTTTGTAAATCAGACAAATTGGCCGCTATTAAATGCCATTGTTTGGTTAAATGTTTTGGAATAATCTCATCCCACGATAAATTTAACCGCCATATTTCTTGCAACAGCGATTTTGCTGCAAAGACTACTAGGCATATCCAACCGAGTGGATCGAAAATGCGGGCTACTAAAGAGAGTATGGATCTTTTAGTAAATTTGACTTCGAACGAGTCTGAAAAGGCATATGAAAAAGAATCATTAATGGGATTCCATCGTATCCCTAATATTTTGACAAACTCATTTTCCGATTCATCGAAGGATTTGGAACTTTGACAAAATTCAGGAGGAACATCCTTAAGAAGACGAGGATAGTTGGTAATCCATTTACATAGTTCAAAGTGAGCCCCTGCCAACAAAGATGTGATATCAGCCTTCAATTTGATCGTCTCTTCAAGGGAAGAGCCGCCAGATGTGACACCGTCCATAAATGTCTCCTGGGTGATAACCTAAACTACACGACTTGAGTACTCAGAACCATGATCTTCAACAAGTTGATGAAGTGTTCGAATGGCTAAATAAGGTGAACTACTAACCCCGTACGTGACTGTCTTAAGTTCGTACTCCTTTAAGATCTCAGTTGGATCATTACGCCAAAGCACGTGTTGATAATGCCTTTCCTCGGGTCTTATCAATATTTGCCGATACATACGACGGATGTCGGCAGTAAAAACTATTTTGTGAAGTCTAAATTTTGTCACTAAATCGACAATATCCACTTGCAGCTTAGGACCCACATGAACAATATTATTGAGTGACAGATTATTCGAGGTCCGACTACTGGCATCGAAGACTACTCGTAAACGTGTCGTTGTACTATCGGGTCTTATTACACAATGGTGAGGAATAATATAACGGTCAGTAGACAAAGATTCAGCAGGCTGCATATGTCCCAGATCTTCGTACTGCTGCATAAATTCCTTATACTCCGTTTTCAACTCAGTCTGGCTGGCAAGACGCTTTTCCAAGTTGAAAAAACGGTTAAGAACCTGATGATATGATTCTCCTAAGGCTGGAGTATCATCTTTAAGCATAATTGGTACAATATAACGACCTTCGGAGGTACGATGTGTGCCATTTTTATATTTTTGTTCACATATGTCATTCTCAGGACCGGAAATTTTACATTTCGACGGTTCTTCGGATTCCCAAAACCGTTGAACGATCTCATCGAGCGCACTAGAAGACGCGATGAGTGACGTAACGGGTGTGGCTGGAGTTTGAGCCACCACGTTTTGAAGAAACTGACCACTTATCACCCAGCCGAATACACTAGACAGTGCACATGGAAAACCAGGACCTGGGCTATAACGTGAACCAGTATATATCTGGTCAAAACAGTCTACTCCTAACAACAGATCGATCGGACCCGATTTATCAAAATCTTGGTCGGCGAGATCCAGATGTTTAAACTTTTCCTTGACAACCGACGGTAACGAAGTTGAAGGAATCATTGAAGTGATTTTAGGCAAAACCACTAATAGTATATCGAATTGGGGCGAGTCATTTGACCTAGGCACAATAGAGCCAAACGTATAACCTTTAATATTACAAACATAATTTTGACCGAGACCGGTTACATTTAAATTACACTTTTTTATATGTAAACCTAACTGTCGCACACAGCTACTTGTAATGAAAGAGTCCATCGAGCCACTATCTATGATTATACGAGCATGCTGCAATAAACCATCCACTCTTCTCAACCGAACCACTGCTGAACCAATAATTTTGGTACTCATAGGTGACTTTGACATGTTTGGCTGAGTTGTACAAGTTAGGGAAGTTCTCATATTGGAATTCTCAGAAGCCTTTAGGTCAATGTTATTAGATAATAAACTTTTATGTTCTTCATGTAATAATGTGTTATGTTTTGAGTTACAAATGAAACACATGGACTTAGACTTGCAGTCTGCACTAGTGTGACCGGGCCTTAAGCAGTTTTGACATAATTGTAACTCTTTAACTAATTGTTGTCGCTGTCCTTTATTCATAGAATGTACTTTACCACAGCGATATATTGAATGATTTTCATGACAGTACGCACAGACAGCCTGATTAGGTTTATTATTATTTGAGTTCGAAGAAGTAATTAAGGAAGAATTTGATTGCCGAGAAAAAGTATCTTTCTTTGTGTTATTGCGGTTTTGTTTATTTGTAGAATTGAATGACTGTAAATTACTAGGTTGACTATCCTCTAATACCTTTATATAATTCTGTAAATAAACAACCAAGTTATTAAATTTAGGAATTTCTTCGGTATTTTGTAATTCAAACCTTTTCCTAGTTTCTGTATCAAGAGGCCGTGATGCTATGTAAAATAAAATAAATTCACTTAAATCATCAATATTTAACCCGTGCAAGGCACTAACACATTCATAAAGTGTGTTGGTTAATTGTGATAAGTTTGATGATGATGGCCGTTGGATCGGATTTAATTTTATTATTTTTTCTAAATAAGCGGTGGCTAAAATACGTTTATTATCATACCTGTCTAGCAACGCTGCATAAACAACAGAATAATTAGCTGATGTTATAGGAACACCCTTAGCTAGTGTCAGGGCATACCCAGACAGACATGACAACAAATAGTAAAATTTCTCTGTGTCCGACAACGAAACATTATTATGCACAAGCGACGTATAACTGTCTTTAAACATCTGCCAGTTCTCTATATTACCATCAAACTTAGCTATTTGCAATTTAGGTAGTTTTACTTGCGAGCTGGAATGCGCATGACCTTGACACAGTTCCGAGCGCGAACTCGCACCGATGGCATTTACGTCGAGAGAATCGGCAAACTCAATGACGAAATAGTATAACTCGTCAAATGACAACAAAGCATTATTATCGATAACAAATTGAGGATTTAGTTTAAGTTGCAACTGGTTTACACGATCGTTGCATTCCAAGAAATTATCACGAATTTTATCAATTCTTTTATACCTGGCTCGAAAGGATGCTAATTTAGTTTTATTTTCTTTCGTAATTTTTGCTAAGTCATAAAGTATTTGCATATTTTTAAACTCATATTCACGTTTTCCAATGGTGGACATTAATTCTCCTTCCGCCATGTTTTGGTAGGCACTAATTGTGAAAAGTACGAGTAATGTAGGTAAGTAGCAAAAGTTTAAATGGAAACTGAGTAATGGAACAGATATTCACAAAACACGTAGGTTTTAAAACTACGGACTATTACTTATAATCATAAATACACACCTCACTGCTATTAATTGACCCTAGGTAAGTACATAAGCTATCCAAAATAGTTCGAAAGCCTGAGTAACAAGATAGTACCTTATGGCATACAAATCGAACGATTAAGGGATTATTACAAGGGAATTAACGAGATAAGAAGTATGTACTCGTAAGCAATAGGTATTTACTATGGTATGGCACAGGTATGGAATTCCCTGTTTGATCCGAGATTGTTAGACAAATAGACAAATGCTAGGTGGGTAAGTACCTAGTTAATTTGAATCTATAATAAGTCTATTTACGAATAAATTAGTTATCCATATTTGGAAATAACTTTAATTGAAAATATTGAAATTAAGTGGGTAAATTTGAAATAAGTACGTGAGGAATGTCCTCACAGGAGGCACCATAAATTAATGTTGCGACTTTCTGGAAGGGTCACTGCATTCTCCGATCAACCCCAGAATCACAGCAAGGGAAAATTCAGTAAACACTAACCTGGATTCAATGTTGAACAGGAGTTGGTGAAGGAATCGCCTTCGACGGGGCCTCGTGCCGGCCGGCTAGCGATCTTCTTGCTTGAACTTTATTATTTTCTTACTGCCTACACTGGTGGTACACCATCACACACGCGCGATAAGGATTTAGGGTTGTTTTCGGCCAGCGAAGCCCTTAGGGTCGTTATTTTTGGAAATTATATTAGCGCAAGGGACGCGCTCAACAAGACTCGATCGCCATATTTTTTTGACTAGTATTTTCGGCCAATCACAGGCCGTCTCGGCGAAAAGGGAGTAGATATAGGGGGGAACGGAAGCAGGACCACAGATAGGTAATTTTATTTGGGTTTTTAAAGTTAATGCTTACACAAAAAGGAACCACGTCAGAGGCCGAGAGGGGGTTCTAAAGAACTCTGACACCAGGGTGTGCATGGTCGATTGACAGTGACACCTACTCGAAATGATGATGACAGATTTTAAAAATTTTGGAATTTTATGTTTTGAGTAAATCCTACCCTACTATCCTTTAATTTCAATGTTACCAACCGAAAAAAAAATTAAAACTGAAATTTTGTCAGGAGAGGAATAGTCAACATATGAAAAGACCATCTTCATTTTATATCACTACATACTTATACAACAAAGTCGCTTTCCGCTGTCTGTCACTATGTATGCTTAGATCTTTAAAACTACACAACGGATTTTGATGCGTTTTTTTATAGATTTTGAGATAAGCTATTTTTGAAAAGGGTGCAATTTTATAAATTACTCGTTTTTGAAGACGTCTACTCCAAAGTCCTGCCCGGCTGACCCCGTTCGTGAAAAGTCTGCTTCTGAACTTACTATCTTTTACACATAATTAAAATAGTCTAACTAGGAATAAATAGGTAGTAATAAGCCCTGCTAATACAGAGGGAATGATGTGTCAAATCGACATGTCGAATGGCAATGACACAGTTATGATAAAAACTGCAAAGTATATTTTTGGCTTCTGTTTAAGTATAGAATCAAATAGAACAGAATTGTAAGTGCGCCTCTGCTTTAAAAAAAACTGTTTTTTTTTTGCAAGTCAAATAATGACTTAGGTCGGTTATTAATTAAACTATTCTACTTAATCAATTCTTAGGCAATCAAACTATTCTAGTCGAAATAAATAAATATAAATACGTTTATAAAAGTTCAAAAACATAGGCAGTAATGTATGAAGCGCTCATCTGTCCTACCTACGGCCGTGTAGTCTTTGATCGATGTTTTCGTGCGGGGTGCGCGGTTGTGGCGCGGATCGAGGAGCTCAAACGCCCAAGGTCATTGAGGACTCTAATCGCCTTAACGGAATTTCAGATGTTAATCACAGCATAGTGCATGCATTTAGGTCCTTACTGTCCTATTTTAATATTTTAGGTAGGTACTATCAGTTAGGTACTTAATATGCGGGGTGTAAAACGCTTGATGTTAAATTTAATTATTTCTTTTTTTGAACAATCCATCATGGATATCCGTCGACATTTTAGTATCAAATGTACTAACATTAAATGGTTTCCTTTCAACTTACATAAATTAATTGACCAAACATTCTTTGTTTTATAGGCTCTCTTAAAGACTCTCGAAGCCATCCTGTTTTTTATATGACATGTCGAGATATTATTAAATGGTCGTCAAAGAAAATTATAATGGCAATAAAATGTGCGGCTTTGCAGGCGAGGCTTTTGACCCGCACGAGTTCAACGCTCGCGGACGCACGGCTAGACCAAATCCTGTTAATAGCTGCCCGAACCTTAGGAGCAGGCAGGACCTATGAAGATCTGTGATTTATTACCCTCATTACTAACGCTGAATTTCCTCCAATTATTTTGATGGAAAAATAATGAGCCCTTTCTAAGAATAAATTCGTACTTTCTTGGATAAATTAAATTCGTGTATTTTTATAGTTCTTTGATGATTGAAATAAGCTTTATATTAATGTATCTACTTAGAGTAGTTGTGAATATTAAAAACATTGAATGTTAAACGTATTATTAAACGAGTTATTATAGTAATCGATAGTGACTAGATACCTATACTTATCTCGTGGAAGACTCGCCCACAATATTTATAAACAATAAGATCTCTCATTACAGCATCAGTATAAATTACAGGTCCATCGAAGTTCCATTCCTCCTCAGGCTCTGCACGTGTTTGTTAACGATTCTTTGTTTTAAACGAAGCAGAACTCTTAACACTATGTATATATATCTGCATAATTAGATCCGATATGTTCATTGTACTTATCAAGTATATAATGAAAACCTCGGAGAAAATATTAGTAAATAAGTTTATTAGATCATTTAGTGAATTATGCCAACTTTCTTAGAGACTCTTCTTATTTTCTTAGACTAAACAAGGAAGTGAACAATCTGTAAGGAATGATGAGACACATGAGATATTATGTAATTAAAAAATATTCTTTGATCTCCAATCTCCATATATGTTTCTATTTACCCTAAATGGCAACATTTGTAGGATGATCAGAGAGCCTTCTTGGTTCAAGTGATTGATGACCAAGTAACATAAGTCTCACAAAGAATCTGAACTAACTCTAATCACACTACCAACCACTTCAGATCATAACGGTGCTCTAGTATTTCTGTCGCACGTCTCTAATATCTTCCATCTGTTTTGCTCCGAAACCTAAATAGACTTCATATTTTTTTTTCAAAATGTTTACTGGTCACGTAAGTACTCGAAGCATCATAATTGCCATTTAAACTCTAATATAGTATAATACGTAATGGTTGCTTTGCTTCCAATAAAAAGATAACCGAGATTCGCCACAGCATCCGCCGAACAGACGTGACTCAATAAATTACACTTAATAGTACAATGAAATTCACAATTTGCTGATCTTCGTTATTAGGAATAATAAGACTAATCAAAGATAGAATTCAGGAAATGTTTAATTAGAATAATAATTCCTTTCTGGTTTATCGTTCTGATAATCTTCTGCAAATTTGACGACCGTGACAGGAAAATACTATTGTTGATTCAAGTTCGTTCAGACTTTTACTTGCAAAACTGTGACAATAATTATTCTCATAATTAGACCAATTTATGACAGATTATTACAATGTCATCAATGTTGATTATTTATGGGGAACAAGTACTGTTTAATTTTATAAAGCAGTTAGTAATAATAATTACTGGCAGTAAGCCTTTAATCTAATATAGGTGTAAGTCAAATCAGTAGATATAATGCACCTCGTTCATCATTTGTGTAATGAGTTCGTGGATGATGGATGGCAAACTCCGGGACCCTTTCAGGTGAGACGTAACTGCAAAAATAAAACGAACTGACCAATACAATGCGCCATAAATTAATGTTGTACACAATTCCATTTTGTTATGATATTGTTGATAATTTATTATGTAAAACATATAAAATCTCGAAGGCCATGTTGGAGGAAGTGCTTGCATCGATCATGTTATTGGTTATTTATCATAATTATTTACTTGTTATATTTAGCTGCTTCCAAATCATGGAAGCTCGACGTAGGTATTTATTTACTTCACAATTTGATATATTTTGTTGCTGTAAATTATTTCAGTAGTTCCTATTAGATGTATTTGAAAGGTTTTATTTTTATCACAATCTTTGCTATTGCTATTACTGACACGATGTTGTTGATTTGTAAAGTTTGTTTTTTATTGACTATGTAAAAAGCTCCAAGTGAGCTTTTGCTAATTCACCTGGGTTTGAGGCGCGGGCTGAGTGCCCTCAGTCTATATAGATATAGGCAACAGCCCCAGGAGGGACGGACGTCGGCTTTGGGCGTTGCCTGTGAGCGCAAGTCTTGGAGAGACAGCAAACTCTCATGTTGCCTGATGGGCCGCGTATACTAGCTTTCACCCGCGGCTCCGCCCGCGGTAGTGTCGATACCTCGGAAACAGTAGTTTTTCGTGTGATAAAATTTACTTTGTTTCCTTTTACGTACCCCATATAACGGGTACACAAAATTTCATGTCGATCGGCGTAATAGATATGAAGGCGTCACAAACAAACAAGAACTCACTTTTGCATTTAGATTATAATATTTATTTTATAATATTAAGTTAGGATGTAACTACTTACTATAAAATGGGCCAAGGTCAAAAATCTAGATATGCACAGTGATCGCTTTCCTTAACCTGCAAAATGTGAAACATACCAAATTTGTAGAAGATTACAAGAATTCGATTTAAGCCACCAATAAAGGCCGAAAAATGAAAGTTGTATCCTCAAAACCGATATTTATGGTGATGACAAATATCTGCTCTTAGCGGCATTTTCCTTTTTGGGTACTCTTGTTCGGTCTGTGTGTCGTCAACGTACGACCGCGTGTGTGACGATCTTGACCGTCCGAGTCCCTCTTAAGACGAAACTAAAGATCAAATAGAATAGTGACATTGAACCACGAAATAACTTCAAATCCTTTTTATTATATACTTAAAATAGTTTAAGCATGAATTTTTATCTAGCATTACAAATACTGTAAAAACAATATAAACATTTTTTTTATTATACATATCAAAATAATTCGATATTAACGGAAATGATGTATCGTCTGTTAGCTTAATATAAAATAAACTTATAAATAGCAGTAAGTAAGCTCCATATCAGATGTTTAATTACTCTTGCTATTGTAATAAGTGTATTTTGCATTCACAAAGCAATTTTTTTTTATATAAGTACTCTTAGTAAATTAATAAATAAAATATGGTGAAAAAAATTCATGCGGGCAGAACTTGAACTGGCGACGTATGGTCTATGGTCTATGTACGACCTATGCTCTGCCATCTGAGCTACCGCACAATTCAATCTCGGCGCTGAAATTCTCCACCATATCCTATTTCTAATGCCTAATATCAATTAGGCACACGGATATTTTACTTTTCCAAATATCTTAGATACTTCGTAATTTTATTTAAGAGTATTTTTATACTACGAGCACAATCAGTTATTCAAGATGCTATATCCACGTATTTCTTATTTGTTAAAATGACCAAATATCATATGGTCAAGAGCCATGGTCACATTGTCAGTCCGTGGGAGGGTACTGGGTGAGTGACCGAGGCCTTGACCGACAGTCCATCATCTCGGATCTATTAGGCGTATTTACATTATATTCCTTTCGGGGCTGGGAGACTGGAGAAAGTGCTTTGAATACCGCCCATTATAAAAACGAGGACGCCGACCGATCTCATACTTTTGTTCGAATAAGGATGAAGCATATTTTTATTTGGACATACTCTTTCACTGTGACTTGATAAATTGCCGAGCGAATCAAGCGAATAAGGTCTTCAAATCGAGTTAGGGCGAAAACATAATTTTTGGATGAATGTAACAATTGAATTGCGAAAACTAGGGCCAATAATCCAGTTCTTTTAGAAATGTGCTTTATGTCGCCAACCTAGACTACTAATGAACAATAGTCAAAGACTCATACAAAGCACTAAGCGTGTATAGTTCTTTGTATTCATTGGACGAATGGATGACACAAAGATTCAAGATTCAATCGCGCTAGACGTGCAAGATCCTCGAGCTGATAAATCAATATCTAAACAAAAGTTGAAGCATGATAAACTGAATAATGATAAATATAAACAGGACTTAGCACGAACTAAAGGTTCTTGCTAAGTCCCGTTTACATTATTTGTTTCCGTTGACTTTTCAATGTGACCACGATGGATGTAACTCCATTGTAACGTCAACGGAAACAAATAATAAAAAGGTTCGTGCTAAGTCCCGTTTACATGCATAATAATGCGTCAAAGCGCAAATGTTTAAAAAAGTCATTTAAACTAGATATACTGAAAAGTTTACAATCCTAATCTATACATATAATAAAACAGTAAAAATATTTTGTCTGTACATTTAGAATTTTTGACTGAAATGGATAGAGGGACACTTAAAAAGAATTATAGAAAGCAAAAAATTTTTTTTAGAATTTTTTGTCTGTCTGTCTGTCTGTCTGTCTGTCTGTCTGTCTGTATGTATGATCACGATTATCTCCGAAAATACTGGACCGATTTACTTCAAACTTTCACCAATTGCTTTATTTTAACTCAGATTAACATTTAAAGTTTGTTTCATAAAAATCGGTTAGTTAAAAAAAAAGTTATCGTCATTTGAATGAATTTAAGCCATGAGTTTGCCTGCCTGCAAATATATAGCACTTACTTATATATTATAAGTGACATAGGAAAATTACATGCTAAACGTGGCCTTCAGGTCTTAAAGACCTAGGCTCTGTCTACCCCGTAAAGAAAAAAGTCGTGATACTATGTATACGTATCACGTCTAATATATATATGTATAGTCTTCTTTTCACGCTTCAACCATTGAATCAATTTGGATGAAATTTGGTATGGGTGTAGTTTGAAACCCGGGGAAGGACATAGGGTATCTTTTATTCCGGGAAATTCTACAGTTCCTGAGGGATGGACACTAACGGCGGCGACGTAGCCGCGGGCAAATCTGACTTATATATCAACGCAACCGAAACTGCTGCGCCTAGAAACTTGAAATTTGGTACAGGGGTTTTTATAATGATGTGAGTGAGCGCTAAGAAAGGAGCGTCTGTTGTCTTTTTACGCTTCAACCATTGAACTGATTTGGATGAAATTTGGTACGGAGGTAGTTTGAGGCCCAGGAAAGGACATAGGGTATGTTTTATTCCGGGAAATTCTCCTGTTCCCGAGGGATCGACACTAACGCGGGCGGAGCCGTGGGCAACAGCTATCCTAACTAAAATTATAAATGCAAAAGTGAGTTTGTTTGTTACGCTTTCACGCCGTAACTACTTAACCGATCATCATGAAATTTTGTATACAAGTTTTCTGGAGTACGGAGAAGGACATAGACTTCCTTTTATCCCGAGAAAAAGTACTATTCCCAAGGGATCGACATTGACGCGGGCGGAGCCGCAGGCGAAAGCTAGTACAATATAGTTTTGTTGGATTGCCAGTGATTCTTGGCGAGCTCCGTTAACACGCCAGCCTGCGACACGAGGGTGGTCAGGTGGGAGGGTCAGGTTAAGATAGAAAATTATGTTTTTTAGATTGGCTTGGGTTTTGGATGTTTATTTATATATGTATTTGTTATAAAGTATAGTATCGTTGAGTTAGTATCCCATAACACAAGTCTCAAACTTACTTTGGGGCTAGCTCAATCTGTGTGATTTTTCCGTATATATCTGACAAATGCAATCTAGTGCGACATAACGCAGGCTTTGTTTGCGTGTGCGATCGCATGCGTCGCTGTGAACGAGGCCGCACATCATCGCCGCAATTACCCGCCGATTCCATTTGTTTACTATCGGTTCCGCATTTCCGATGCATTCTCAAAACGTAGCTGTAATCATTATAATTATGTTTAATTTTTTAATTGGAGTCCTGATATACAATTCTCTGCAATTATTATTAAGCGACCTCTATGGCTCAGAGGTACCGCAAGTGCCTTAGAATCGAAGGGTCCCGGGTTCGATCCCGAAAACTTCGGTCTTGCATATTTATCTATATATGTATCTACTATAAAATATAGTATCGTTGATGTAGAATCTATCCCATATAGTATCTAACCCACCCAAGTTTACAACTTACAGTGGGGCTCGCTTAATCTGTGTGATTTGAAAGGAAGAAAGAAAATTATTTAATCTGTGCAAAAATTAACAAAAATATTACAGTTATATAAATACTAAATCTTATTTATTAACAATATGTATAAATATTTGCAACCAAAAAGGTGTTCACTCAGCATTTTGTGTCATACCATACTTATAGCATGTAATTATGACTTGCTGATTTTCAGTAAAACCAAGAGTAGGCAGGTAGTTAGATGACTCTACCTATTAACAAATTATATTGAGTTACATGGATCATAATGTATTTATTTAGTTTATCATTTTATTTGTCCCAATACATTTATTTATTTTATTATTTTGTTTGCCTGCCTGCTTACGTAGCAATATTTATGTTACTTGTATAAAAAGTTTGAGTCTTCTGACTCACTCTCGGTCGCTCGGACTCAAAGCTTCTGCCCCTCTGTTCAGAAGCTATAAATATTGTATATTTTTTTTGTAAAAGCTGTTGGGTTTCCTAAATAAAATAATTAAATTTAAATTATATTTAATTATTCTTATTAAATTAAGTCAAAAAAGAATAGTTAGTAGGTATACGATGTATACGTTGAACATTAAAAATAAAGTATAATATATTCAAGTGTATTAATTCCAAAGGAACATAGTAAACATCATTATTAAAACCAATGCTCTATTAAAACGAAATATTCATGAGATAATAAATATGTTTACTTAGATCCCAAAAATATTTTATTAGGGTAATTTTTCGTTCACAACGCGTAACGCGTTAATGTCTTATGAATTAAAAACTCATTTTTTATTTATTCTTCATTTTGAAAAAAAATAAGTTTATTGTGTGATAAATATTATGCTGTCCTATTTGGCAATTGATCAATTATTCTTAAATGCATGTGTAAAGCGCTAAACCACGGGTAAAACTTTTATCATAGTTGCATATAGATCATAGTTGCATATAGCCCATACCACGCATATCAAAACACCTAATTTTCCCTCGTGTTCTCTCTGCTAGCAACGGTATTTGGATGCCGGGATATATTCGTGGGAACGTAGAATAAAAATTTATTGCATCGCATTATGTGATAAAGACTTGGGTTGTGACGGAAACCGGTATCTCCGCGGGGTGCCGCGGTGTTGTGACATAATACGTGTTTCCGTTACTCGCAACGGGCCTAGAGCACGAATTTATTGAACTTTGACATCTAAATTCCTCACGCATGTCAATGTCGTGCGAATTAATATGATACTACGCCCTTTTTTACACGCTTTTCCATAAAACTTAGTCTACATGCAAGTAAAAAAATATGAGTTTGTTTGTAGTACATATGCGTCTAAATTAAATAAATAAGATTAAACACCGGATGTTACTCTTATAGGTACGACACCACCATTATTAAATACCGATTAAAATATCAAGTCAAATCTTAATAACTTCCCCAAAATAAAGAAAAAACCGGCCAAGTGCGAGTCGGACTCGCGCACGAAGAGTTCCGCACCGTCACCTAGAAAAAAGGAAAATAAATAATGTCTATTGTGGGAGCCCCTCTTTAATATTGATTTTATTTTTATTTAATTATTTCTTTTTAAAGTGAATATATAAATACATATTATGAGAACATTTCAAGCGTCTGCCTGTTGCCATTACCAATTCCTGCAAAATCAAGCAAAAAAATCACGTTTGTTACGACGATACGAGATAGAGCCTGGTGACAGACGGACATACAGACAGACAGACAGACAGACGGACAGCGGAACGCTTTTTACCCTTTGGGTACGAAACTCTAAAAATAAAAATAAAAACATGAATACCTGGTTGAAGGGTTTAGCCCAAAACAGAAGAAATAAAAATCTACTCCGAAAAATGCACAGAACATTAAAATAAAACTTAATCGCTGCTCTCCCATTTATTTCTTTACTAATGTTGAAGGGCTCTAGGAAGTACTAAGCTCCCTACAGTCACAATAACCTATAATCTCGGGATTGCGCTCATGTTTTCCATCCTCTCTGAAATAACTAAAAGCTAATAATTTCGCATATGCACGAAGTATATATTTATCAAAATTGTCATAGCTTCTGACCACCGTATTGACCTCTTTTGGCAGTCGTACCTCAATTTTGATTATATTTTAATGGCTGTGTAGTACTCTTGCATGTCGTGTCACGCGTTGGAGGCAGCTCCGCCACCTCCGCAGACTGCGTGGACGTGCGGCGCGGTCCCGTTAGCGACACACTCACTACCAACTAAACACACCTTGTAGCTTTAACAACCGGTGGTGCACACTTGTTGCGTATTAAGTATACAGCCACTTTTAATCAATGAAAATGTATCGTTAAAATCAAAGGTACAGTGACTGTAAGCTACTGTGCTCAATTGTAAAATCTCTGCGTATCTTTTATTTATCATTATCATCAAATTCACAAGTGTGACGATTAATTTTTTTACATATCACTTAACATTTTCAGTTACATATTTAATTAATTATTTATGATACTTACTGGAAAATTATCCATATGAAACACTTTTCGTTTGGCATGTATGAGACAATGATGTGGTTTCGATGAAAATATGTATATTTTTTTCGTATCTTCAAGTTATGTACCTAAGAAGATTGTCGAATATTTTATAGTGATGCTCATATTTTTATTCTGGTTTAACATACAGAGGCACTTCGTATATGTCGAATGTACACATACCACCATCATTTTTTACTTTTACATTTAAGAATAAAAACTGTATTTTAAATAATATATTCGTTAGTAATTCTCTTAATTAGGCACTAGAGTATTTAAATTTTCTTACTCTAATTAAAGCCCACGATTAATATCATTATAGTGTCCGATTGCATAAAAAACACTTGACTGCCTTAAAAAAAATGATAGCCTATGTCACTCGAAACGGTGTAAGGTTATTAACGATAGCCCGCCCAAAACAGGGGTCATCATCCTCAATGCTTGGCCTGTGGTTGCAGGTATGACTTTCCGGCCTTCCGAGCTGATACTTGTTTTTCCCCTATTCATCCTAGTGAGAGTTTTCTTCATTTGCTTCCAAAACTAACAAATTTCTAACCTTCTTCAGCTTCAAAATGCTTCTGATGGGCAACAGCATCAGAAGCACAAGAAGCCAAAGAAACTGCGTTGGCCAACCAAAAAAGTATGGCAATATCTTCCCATGGATAGAATAATTCTAAATCCTTTGTCCATCAATGGACTTCTTACAGCTAAAGTGATGATGATGACATACATGAGATCAACAAACAATACTCGTCCTTTTGGCAGTCGAGTTAAAGGACAGTTACCAAAATATTAAATGTGAAAACATATTTTATGTACAAGTAAAATTGGTCTACCTGGCATTAAACGTAATTATAGTTTAAAGTCGCATTAAAATATGCCTAGTGTTGTTAGAAATTGGAAGCCGTTAGGCAACTACGGTATCTTAACGATGATTATTCACGACGGAGACTGGCACTTATCGCGATCACTCATTTTCACACATAACAGCAACAGTTGCCGCCGTATTAGCTGCTCGTATAAACCGCTACCTGTGATTTGCCGACAATGCGAGCTGCTACATTCGATCGGGCATGACTAGCAGTTGCATTGGCCGGCGGCAGCAGAATGCGTTTATTCTCGCTTGTCTAGACAAACTTAAAAAAAATCAAAATTTCTTGCCTGGCATCAGTATAAATATACCCTCGGTATAGCCTTGAAGGCACTCAGTACGTCAAAATGTACAACTTTTGTTATGGAACCAATGCTGGGATCTTAACAAAAACATTTACTATTTCATACAAATTGCCGAGCCGGACAAACACTTTTGTATGAAATAAAACATTTTCGTGAATTTACCCCACAAAAGTTTAGAATAGGGGATAAAATTGGTATCTAAATATCATGATTAATCAAGTCTTAGATTCAAAATTAGTATACTAGGCAAGGGTACCGAGAAATACATAAGGTACATTTCAGATACATTTCCAGAAAACAGGTTACCGAGGGATCTGTATTAACGCAAGCGAACCCGCGGTCCAATGCTAGTATTAAATAAATACCTACAGAATGAATGTAAAAATATATGAATAAAAAGAAATTCCTTGTCTTTTACAATCATCTGTGTCTAAAATGGATGTTCTTGGCACCTGAAATGCTGACTGCACAGGAACATCCAATTTCCACCAACTGTTGCTTATCCGCTAAGTGGCAATCCACTAGGTCAAGTAAAGAAAACCGCATTTTGCCACAGACAAACACACACGCAAAGCTTACTGTGTAAAACTTAAAAAACCCATCATGGAGTCAGTTACTTTGTTTTCAGAGATATATCGTGTTCATAAGCTCTACACATGATACTTAAACTAAATTGAGGATATTTTTGAAGTGAAAACTTCTTTAGCTCATTATGTAGTTTTTGGGATGGATAAAAATTTTTAAACTCGCATCAGGACACGTGACCTGATCGAAAATTCGTAAGAAGGACACGTCATCTGAGACCGCCAGCGGGGCGTAGGAGAGGAAGTAATATCCGCTTATCTTCCTACCGCGTGGAGTTTCCATTTCTGCCGGCATCCCCGGAATGAAACCCGTTAGTTTTTTTCTGTACGTATATGTGTATGTTTGTACTCTATATATAATTCTTAAACGAATTAACTGAATTTTATGAAACTTATATACCATAAACATTTAGACGTACAGGACACAGGAAAGGCTGCAAAATTGTTTTTGTTAAGTTTAGAAATCGTTAGTACGCGAAAGGAGTCGAGGGCACAGCTAGTCCTTATGTTTATTATAACTAATATTATAAACGCGGAAGTTTGTGAGTATATATGGACGTTTGTTCAGCCGTGGCGTTTTGGTGTGAAAGAGTAACGCCAAAACGCCACGGCAGAACGGATTTTGACGAAATTTTGCACAGATAGGTTATTACCTGGACTGACACATAGGCTACCTTTCATCCCGGAAAAAAGTACTGTTCCCGCGGGATCGACATTAACGTGAGCGGAGCCTAGGGCGACAGCTAGTATACTTTAAGTCCTCCCAACTATCCGCTGCCTGCTACCGCTGTTCATCATCGCTTTTGTCATCCATAAGCGATTTCCCGCTGACTTGGAATTGTGGTTAGGCACGAGATACTTTAACGTACGGAAATAGCAGCTTGATGACAAGTTGATACGTTACGATTATAAAGAAAAAGCTATTCGCAATCTTCCTCAAGAATGTCCGAGTAATCTCGATTGAGCTCGCCATCTCGGTCTCCACCTGGCATTGGCACTTAATATGATGTTCACGCTGAATTCTTGGCTTTGTAAGTTATTCCACATTCCTAAAAATACACCAGTTACAATACAACAACGTATAAGTATATGATGACAAGATAAACACTACATTAAGTGAGTATACGTAATTATGAGTGCAAGCAAGAACGGTATTATTTAAATCTCATTTTATACCAATAGCTGTTCGTAGTTTTTAGGGTTCCGTACTCAAAGGGTAAAAACGGGACCCTTTTAATATGGATCCGCTATCTGTCTGTCCGTCTGTCACCAGGCTGTATCTCATGAACCATAATTTAGGCAGTTGAAATTTTCAAAGATGATATATTTCTGTTGCCGCTATAACAACAAATAGTAAATAAAAAACAGAATAAAATAAATATTTAAGGGGGCTCCCAACAGCAAACGTGATTGATTTTTAAGCGCTCGATATTAATAACGACAACAGGTTAAACATGGACTTAAAAAAAATAACAAAATAAAAATAAAACAAATATTTAAGGGGGTCTCCCATAAAACTTTTAATTTGTCGTAGTTATTTTAAAGTATAATAAACATACCACATACCAAATAGGCACTTCGCTTGTTATTCTTACATCTATATACCTATTTATATAGAGGTAACAATACCAGGTACCCTGCCCTCTATCCATACAAAACCGGTGTACGTCAATCAAACAACGATTGTTTGAAAACTAATTGGTGTGCAAGGTCCCGTGCATGTTGTTTACGTGGGTGTAGGTCATCCAGCGCATCACTTAAACGAGGGAACTAATGCGCGGCCGTGGCTCGCCACAGCCTCACTGTATGACATAATAACACTCGGCAACACTAATTACAATCAATTATGGTCCGCTTATTATAATACAATGGTTGATTATAAATACGAAATATTTAAAAACTAACCACGCTTAATAACACTGGTTGGCATATTTTGACGAGTTTAATTTACCTCATTCTCCTTGTTTAAATGTGCCCAATTACATCGCTCGGTGGCATGAGACATTCGTTTCCGTTCCTTAGACCTCACGACACCGTGGCAATCCTAGCTTGACAGCCTTCCTAGGCAGATTACATGTAATGGGCCTTATTATCTGTAACTATGCATGAAACAGGAAGATTTTTTGTTAGAAAACCTTCAGGCTTGTTTGCATGGCAGCTTTGTAACTTCTTCGAATTACTTTTTATGTAATCCTAATGAAGAGGTAATTTACAGTCAAATAAGAATATGAAACGACAAATGCGAATAATAAATAGCTATGTAATTTTCAACAAGCTTCGTGCTTTTTGACAAAAAAGTTTTGAGTAATATCGTTTACAATGTCAACACTTCCCCAAGCTGACTTGAGGTTTAATGTATCTTGTCCAATTCATTAAAACGTCTCCAACTCAAGAACACCTGACATAACCCAAAACAAAAACAATGCAAAAAATCTTCATAAAATATAGCTATTAATAAAAACAACGAAACAATCGCCCGTTGGGCGTTGGGTAGTTGTGTATGGTATGTGATCATGATCAGAATGAATCACGGTTGCCGTGTAAACCGTAGGTAATTACCATAGTTCTTGCCGGACTGATAAGTGACAAAAAACCTTGACATGCGAACACATAAGCGTCTCTAATAAATCATTAAAAATCATAACTGGCTCGGAGGCTTTGAACTGTATCAAGGTTATGTAAGAAGTTTTATTTTTGACCATGAAATATTTTGCCACTTCTATTTAAGTATGTAGGCAGGAAAATTTACATCTTCAATGTGAAATATTAGGGACATAGTAAAGACTGATCTATTCAACATCAATACTAATACATACATATGATCTCGTCTTTATCACTTACGGACAGAGCCTAAGGTCATAAGACCGAAAGACTAAGTTTGGTGTGTTGGTTTGCGTAAAGATGAAAAACAGAATCAAACTAGTGATGGGTTGCAATCCGCATCGCCCCTATTGTCATGATTCTTTAAACTTTCGCTCATTCCATTGACTCGAATCAATACTAATTTATAAATTCATAAGGGTTGGTCATGGAGTAATTTACTTTGTTTATAGAGATGTTGTGTTTATAAGCTCTATAAATGATACTGAAAATTAATGTAGGATATTTAGAATGTTTTTTTCTGTATGTATGTATTTAAACGAATTAACTGAATTTCATGAAACTTGGTAGATAAACATTTAGACAATGGACACTGGATAGGCTACTTAATTTTTGTCTCTAGTTATGTTAAGATGTGGCCCCATACAAATGTACGCGAACGGAGTCGCGAGCACAGTATTATAATATAATCAGTGCCAGATGGCTGGACAAGACGATGATATTGGCCTGTGTCTAAGTAACAATAAGTTTATAGAGAATCGTGCTCTTGACCCACAACAATGCATTCGTCATTATCAGTTATGGCTTTACCTCACTTCCTCCGTCAGCTTCTACGTCCATTATTCGAAAGTAGCAGTCGTTAGTCGTGAATTTCTTGGAATTCTCTAATGACTAATGCAAAGAATAATGACTGCCATGATGGTGTCAATGGCTGTCCATTGTCAGAGAAAAAAGAAAGTCTCATTAGCTGTTCTCTACTGCCTAACTTTTGGGCAAACAATTGTACGATTTCAGACGGTTCATTTGATATTAAGAAGGTGTCTTTTATACATTCATCAAGCGAAAAGTTGAATACTTATAAGGTTAAATCACAGTCACACATAACTCACGAAGGAGATAGTGTATGAGTCAGTCAGTTGAAAGTTTTACGATATCATTCAGGTCAACTAATAGAAATGAAAGTAAATGGCATGAAATTAAACTAAACGTTTCCACCACAACAGATCACGTAAGTAAACTGATTGGGAGATATACGTTTCATTTGTGATATATTAATTAAATCACTTTTTCGTGTCAAAAACTACATTTATTTTATACTTTTTTCTTCGATTACATCCGCATCCATGTTCTATTTTAATGTGTAGTTGCTAATTTAATAAAGGGGAATAGGTTAGTTGACTGGGTCAAAATAATAATAAGAAAATTTGCCAGTTAGTTAGATAATTAAAAATAATGGACACGTAAATTTTTCTTTTTACAATTAAAAACAACAAATCAGAAAGATAAAGCGCGTCCAAGTTCATGAGTAGGAGCTGGTAACAGTTAGCTATTAGCTACACTTTTTAGCAAACTGTGACATAACTTCGAATTTTAACGGGCTTTATCTTTATTGATTGTCTTTGCTTCAACATTCATAAGGTCCGGAAGCGCTTAGCCGTGCGGTTTCCGGCAGAGTAGAATAGGACCACTCCTAGTCTTCCCACGGTAAGACGCGACTTAGGAAATAAAGCTAAATAAAGCTCATAAACATCAATGAGACCTCTCCAACCCGTCTGGCCAGCGAGGAGAGGCCAGAGGAAGAGGAGGAAGAGAGCCATAGGAAACGAAGAGCTCTATGGCCCAGTTGTGCATTATAAACGCTTAAGCGTGTAAAGCAACCCCGGGCGTGGTTCCCACTGGGATGGGTGACCACTACTGGTACAAAATTTTCTCGAGCTCTTCCGTGCTTCGGAAGGCAAGTTAAGCCGTTGGTCCCGGCTGTCATCATTAGATAGCGGTCAATAACCTATGTCAATGCCTTTAGGCAGCTTAAAAAATTGGAACTCCTTATAAATATCAATTTTATTTTATTTCAATTATAAATTTTGAAAGTGAATAATGTAACGCAATATTCTGTAAATTTTCAAGCGTCTACCTATTGCTGTTATCAATATCGAGCAAAAACGTGCAAAAATGTGTTGTGTTGTGTTGTGCACATTTAAAGAAGGGGAATGTTAATATTTGATTACCTAGCTAGCATAAATTAATGCTTCAATTTCAATTATTAATAATACTTACTGGCTATACGATTGGAAGTCTCGTTTCGAGGAACAATAAAAAGATACAGAAAGCCTATAACGTAAACGCCACATTCTTATATATCTTCTGAATCGTCGTTTTGTTACCATATATAGAGGTATCTCTTATTATCATCTTTTTCACCCACATAGGAAAATAAAGATACAAACTTACTTAATGTCAACTGAAATAAGTATGTAGACAGGCAGTGCCGGATTTAGAGGTCTGAAGGCCTCAGGGCAACAAAGGAGTGGAGGCCCCCTGGCCCAAAATTATTTTCCAAATAAAATGGTAAATTTTATCACATAACAAACATATAAATATATTACATTTTAGCGCCTGTTTCCAAAAAATATTTAGGTACTAGGTAGTCTGAATTGTTTATTTTCCGAAGTCTCTATTGTGGGGGCCCGTATTTTGTGGAGGCCTCGGCGCTATAGCCCCAGTTTCCCTCCCCTACATCCAGCCCAGTAGGCAGGTTAGTATTATGATTCCGATAAATTTACAGAGTATTTTTACAAATGATAGACAAGTTGCCTTTAGTACGTTTTGGGATCCAATATAACTCTATGCTTATTTTTTGCCAAACAATGCTTGTGTCGTTTTGCCACACAAGTCGTCCGTGGCTGGGTCGTTAAGATGCTTAAAACTCGTCGCCGATCTTAGGTATGCTTGGTCATTGACAAGCCCAGGGTTGGCTGGGCCTAGGCTCGGTGAGTAAGGCCGATCCTATCCACCGCAAGGCCGCCAGAGGGCGTTCGTTGTTCTTACTTAAAATAGAACCATTATTATTCGTCTCATTGGGTAACAGACAACTGGTTATATGATTCACGTCATATTTTTATGAATATTATCCCTCGCTTGCTGTAGGTACCTGTGTTTAATATTGTTTAATATTCCAATGCAGTGTGTGTATTGTTTTTGAAATAAATAAATTGAATTGAATCGCATTCACGTCACAGTTTTTTCTCGGTTTTATGTATACTTAAGTCTCTTATTTTAAACTAGCTGTGCCCGCGACTCCATTCGCGTACATTTGTATGGGGGCAAAACTGGAGAAAACATGTAAGTATCCTATTCTGTGTCCTGTACGTCTAAATGTTATATATCTACCAAGTGTCATAAAAATCTGTTCGTTAAGAGTTATGGAGGAAAAAAATCAAAATATCCTCAGTTTAGTTGCAGTATCATGTAAGTATTTATTAACACGATATCTCTAAAAACGAAGATAGATATTTACTCCATGACCAACCACTACAGATTTATTATTAGAAATATAAGTCGCAGAAGACTTTTAGTTTTGTATCTGTTTAATACAAAAGAACTGTAGCCAATACAAAAAAATGCTTCAATAGACTTTATGTTGGTTTTATTGGGATTGCAATAGATTCTTATGCATCTTTATCTCATACATCTTTATAATTTTTGTTTAATCGACTAAAGAAGAAATTTGATTATTGTGATTATCTAACTGACAGACAATTTTTTTTTAGGATAGGTACTGCCTATTCACCCTGAGATGGTATATATTCTAAACTAGCTGTTGCCCGCGGCTCCGCCCGCGTTAGTGTCGATCCCTCGGGAACAGTAGAATTTCCCGGAATCAGACATACCTTATGTCCTTCCTCGGGCCTCACCACGGAGTTGTACTCCGTGGGCCTCACACCTCCATACCAAATTTCATCCAAATCAGTTAAATGGTTGAAGCGTAAAAAATAGATAAATTTATAAGTCCAGAAATGAGAAAATTTCCATAAAACCTTTACCCTCCCATTTTACCCCTTTAGGAATGAATTTTGTCTATTTCACCCACATATATCTTTTTTAATTGTAATCGAGAACTTACATACCTATTCATTTTCATACTTCATAGTCCAGAAATGAGAAAATTTCCAAACAAACTTTACCTCTCTTCTGGAGGATTTTTATCCAGTTGACCTACACAGATCTTTTTCAATTGTATTCGTGAATTTATTTACCTATTTTCATACTTGTAAGTCTAGAAATGAGTATTTCCTATACCATCTTTACCCTGCTATTTTACCCCTTCAGGGGAAAATATCGTCGTAACCTAGAACTTATATACTTATTTTCATACGTCTAAATCCAGAAATGAGAAAATTTCCATACAAAGTATATACCACCCACCCACCCCCATTTTGCCACTTAAGGGGGGAATTTTGCAAATTTAATCTACCTACACACATCTTTTTTAATTTTAATCGAGAACTTATATACCTACTTTCATACTTCTAAGTCCAGAAATGAGAAAATTCCATATAAATTTTACCCCTTTAGAAGTTAAATTTCTTAAAAATACTTTCTTAGCGCATACTCACATCATTAAAAGAACAACTGTACCAAATTTCAAGTTTCTAGGCGCAGCTTCGGTTGGTTTGCCGTTTGCCCGCGGCTACGTCGTCACCGATAGTGTCCATCCCTCAGGAACAGTTACCCTTAAAGGGGTGACTCAGGTCATCAATATGAACAACTTTTTCTATGGGACCAATGCGAGTTCCCATCAAAAAAATATTCGTCATTTCCATACAAAAGAGTCCCGCCGCCCGGCCAGTTTGTATGGGAATGTCGAATTTTTTTTTTGAGTTCCCAGCATTGTTCCTATAGGAAAAGTTGTTCATTTTGATGGTCTGAGTCACCCCTTTAAGGGTGCAAAACGATAAAAAGTCACCGTGTGTATTTGCAGGCAAACTAATGCCTTGAGTTCATTCAAATGACGATAACTTTTTTTTAATGAACCGATTTTGATGAAACAAACTTTAGATGTTTTGCTGAGTTAAAACAAAGCAATTGGTGAAAGTTTGAAGTAAATCGGTTCAGTATTTCCGATGATAATCGTGATCATACATACAGACAGACAGACAGACAGACAGACAAAAAATCGAAAAAATTTTTTTTGCTTTCTATTATTCTTTTTAAGTGTCCCTCTATCCATTTCAGTCAAAAATTCTAAATGTACAGACAAAATATTTTTACTGTTTTATTATATGTATAGATTTTGATTAAAAATTTGTCTGTGTACTTTAAAACATATAGGATCAATCAATATAGGATAATCAATCATATAAAAAAATCGACTTCAATCGTACTACAAAACCGATTGTAATATTATTTAAATATGATCAACTAGAAATCATACCCTTTGTAACAAAAAAAAATCGGTTCATAAATGAAGGAATTATGAGATAACAAACATTAGAAAAAACAACCGTACTGATAAGCTAACTACTCCTTTTTGTGAAATCAGTTAAAAATATTTTTAAGAACATCAACTGAAAGGAAACATAATTTAGCGTTATAATTACATAGCATAATTGTGGTTGTCTATGCTTGTTTTACTTTTGATTTGACACCAATTTTACAGAAAGAACAAAATACCAGATTTAGTATTTTTACATACATACATACGTCTTAAAACTGTAATATGCCAACAGTTAATTTATTGTACCTAATACATGGACATATATCGTTGTATATGAATGAATCAAAGCACGGCAATCAACTTTGTAGATACTTATGTACTTAAATCATTAATAATAATAATGAACGTGTCGGGCTTCACATCTTAGGTCTCATTAGCACCGCTGATCTCTAGGATAATCCTTACTAATATTATAAATGCGAAAGTGAGTTTGTTTGTTTATTTGTTTGTTTGTTTGTTTGTTACGCTTTCACGCCGTAACTACTGAACCGATCATCATGAAATTTTGCATACAAGTTCTCTGGAGTACGGAGAAGGACAGGCTACCTTTTATCCCGGGAAAAAGTACTATTCCCGAGGGATCGACATTAAGAGCCCGACATATGCCAGGCGGCGTGGCGATACAAATGCGGATGGTCTAAACGCGTTGGCTACTTTGGATATTTTCGTTTTTTAGGAATATTCAAGGGTTATTCGAAAAAGCAAAACATATGATGGCTGCCTTATCTGTAATGCAATAATAATCAAAAGTTTCAAGGTTAATTTTAATGTATTTGTTGAATAATGCTATATACCGAGTAAATTAGACGTGATTTGGAGGCAACTTTGCAATTTTTTTCTATCGAGAAAATTTTACGCAATCGTGTTTTTGAGTCATATAGTTACCAGAGTTAGTCCTGAACTTTGCTGCATTTTTATTTCAACTTGAGTATTTAATTATTATTGATATAACAGTCAATCATGCAAAGCAGTGTGAGGTAGTATGGACCCTTAACGCGGGCGGAGCCGCGGGCGAAAGCTAGTAATTAATAAAGACGCCATTATAATTATTATATGTTTTAAAGAAATATCCATGACGCCGAGGCAGGCTGTGTCAAGGCAGTCTTATGTATAATCTTTAAGATAAATAAATCATACCTACTTGTTATTGTTATTATAGAACGCGTCATTCAAATAGGTACCTATCAACTGTGCAAGGTATACAGTCTAAATGTATTTTAGGTATCCTAAGTATAATAAAATAAACCTACCTACTTACTTAAAATTATATGTATGTATACTTAGCAAATTTTCGACATGATGAGAACGGAAAGATATTTTTAGTATATTTTCCCACCCATAACTATTTTGCGGGTAGCAAGCCATCACTACTTTGATTCCGTTTTCCTACTAGACGCTCACTAACATGCTTAAACGTGGGACATAGGTGTGTAGGCGTTGCCATCCGTCCGGGTAAACCCGGATAGTGTTAAGCTTTTTGACCTCCCGTCCGGCCATATTTGACTGCGTCCGGCCCGTCCGGGTTTTGTTAGGCTTTTTAGAGTGACTTATCCGTTTCTGAAATATTTGTAGGGTCCAGTGTCTATCGTTCAATTCAATCACGTTCATTTAGTCAAAAATGCCTTTTCGAAGCGTCCTGCTTAGGAATTCATATTTAATTCGATATTTTTGTCAGAAATCCTTCATCTTTGGGACCCGAATGTCCCGCTTTTTTTATACTTAATAGAGATCTTATAGGCCTAGGCTCTGTAGCAAAACTCACTTGAAGTTAGCAACATAGCCGATTTTTTTTAAAAATCTACCTCGTATAATGAAAAGCTTTCCCGCACATTAATAATAAATTACTCACACGTGTAAAACTTTTTTATTTTCCTTTAGAATTGAAATAGCTACACTTAATTAACTGATACAAAAATTGTTAGGTTAAGTTAATACCTATATGTCGATTTATTAGTCCTATTATTTTAACTCGTGTATCTATCTTACCACAATAATTTACCAACAGAGATAACGTACCTACATTTAAATGTTGCTTTAACTTATCTCATTAGACAAAATAATAAATCCAGCTGTAAATGTGTTATATTAGCAAGCAGTGGTATAAAATTAGAAGTAGGCACATGGACAGCGTCCTAAGTGGACATTACCGACCAGTGTACATCACAGATTACTCTACAACCCAATCACCTTACCTCTGTGACAATATAAAAATAAAATTGTTTTGTCTTATCCTGTCGGATCAAAACATACTTCTCAAAAATTAAATTACCTTCTCAAATTAGGGGAAGATAAACTATCTTTACGAGTACATACGTATAGTTCACATATGTATAGGAGAGATGTTTGTTAAATAAAGTAAAATAAACTTATCTCCTTTTTCGCACACATCGTCAACGGTTCCATGGTGTAATGGTTAGCACTCTGGACTCTGAATCCAGCGATCCGAGTTCAAATCTCGGTGGAACCTGTTCTTTTTGTTAACTATTACATTTTGATTATGTATAATAGCTGTTGTACCTATTTCAAAATTAGCTATTTTATGAAATCCTTGAATTAGTCTAAGTTTTATCATTGACTAGCTTTTGCCCGCGGCTTCCAAGTTTGACGGTCTGTGTGTCGGTCTATGTCACTGTAGCTCATAAACGGTTAAATCTTTTTGGATGCTATTTTTTTTTTATTGGAACCAGGTTTTCTAACGTTGGTGCATTCTGTTTTATCAAAAATAGGCCAATCCGTGTACCATACGAAGGAATTAACGTGTTGGAAGTTGCCTAAAATTTTTATGTTTATGTTAAATACTTTCTTGTGATTCTTGGATAATCCAATGATACTACATCCGACTTAATACTTACCTTGTATCTAGCTTGATGGTATCTCGCTAAAAAAGGCAAATTGCTCTACATAATATCAAAAATTCGTTGCTGTCAGATGGCCATCAGGCCATGGCCAATACTGCTGCTCGCGGGTTCAAAGCCCTCATTACGCAACAGACATTTTAAAGAAATGTGCAAACTGTAATTATACGGCGGATGTCTGACCGGCTAAATAAATATAAAAATAATTACGAAGCCGCATCTCTCCGCATGAGGCGATGCGGCCACCAATTAACTACAATTAGCCCATCGGAGATAGTAGGTATCTCGAAGAAAAGTATTGACAGGACGTGTCGCCTTTTTAGGAAAGCAATCCACATTCATCCATACTATATTAAAAATGCAAAAGTAACTCTGTCTTTCTATCTTTAGGTCTGTCTGTCTGTTACCACTTCACACTTCAACTATCTATTTACTGAACGTTTTAAATTTGATAGTGGAACAGATTGAGGCCCGGGGAAGCACATGGGGTACCTACCTTTCATCCCCGAGCTGACGCGTGCAAAATAATTTTAATACTATTTAGTTTAGTGGTAACAATAAAATAATAAAAAAAATACCATAAGATTGCCTCAAAAGGTATTTCTGTGGTTAATAATAATGAGTCATTATTTATTTATTTACTTCAATCAATGCACATGTCAATAGGTGAATTAGGTACCTTAATACCTACGTATGTATGTCAGTTGAATAAACGGTGCGATTATGAATTTTATGATATGCATATCACTAAAATACCGAAATCTCACTTATGATATAACTATCTGCCCATGTAAATGATTCACCTACGCAAAATGTACATAACTAAGCCACTAAGCTTACTAATAAATGTAGAAAATATAACAAAAGCGAAGTCTTTTTAATAGCATCTTGAAATGATTCGCAATCCTTAAGGATCACTACTCCGAGCACGGTTTTCTTCATTCTTGCTTTCATAAAAATGTCAGGCTTTTTATAATGACTATAAATTAAACGCTGTAATTATGTAGGTAAGTTCTTTTCAAAAAGTGCAGGTCCACATTTTTGTCCCAGGGTAAATCTTGTCACTCCTAAAAACGACGTGGATGCAAGCCAAAAACAAAGGAATGTCGGTAATCAACATTATTTTGTTACCGAAGACAAAAAAAGTTCGTTTTCGTTGTTTTTATTATCTGCAATAAAAATCAATAATGTGCGCGTACAAAATGAAATAGATATACAATTTCGTGGCGCTAGCGTCGCGGTCCCATGGTGTAATGGTTAGCACTTTGGACTTTGAATCCAACGATCCGAGTTCAAATCTCGGTGGGACCTATGATGGATATTCTTTTTGTTGTTTTTTTTTTTTTTAATTAAGCTACCTAAGCAACGTTCAAAATAAAATTTAAAACTAGGAGGGATACTAATTTATTCTTCATTTTCTGTCAATGTAGGTACCTGGTTTTTATTGTTCTATTATAATGGAACGCATTATTGCCCCATTCTGCCGCTAGGTGCAAGGTTGTCTAAAGCATGGGGTGCAAGGGGTGTAGCGCACCTTGACGTCGGGTATAAGGGGGAGCCGGATATGTAAAAAAAAAAAGTTAAATAAACATTTTTTTTATTTTGTACGAGAACTTTCCCCTATAAATTTTAGGTTTTTACGAGTCACTCTTTTTTTAATCTTAGTTTTAACAGTTGTTTTTACTCTTGTATGTCAGTATGTATATACGAAATACACATTTGGTAGATAGATATTCATACTGATACCAAATGATAAAACAATATGTCAAGGCGACATAAACTGCTTGCACTTAGTTATCAAATGGTCTCGACGCGACATTCTCAAACGTATCAACGAGATTGGTTTTTGTCGGGATGATTAACAGCGCGGAGTGACAGGCGGGACAAGAAGGATTGCAAACGAATAGCCCACCTCGGGCGGTTCTCATATTGAGCCGGCGAATTCATTCCCATGGACATGTAATAAGCGAAGTCTACAGGAATTACGATGTTACTTCATAATTCGTTCGACAAGCAAGTTTGTTTGTCGTTTGTCGCCACTTTGTTTTATAATCAGGCGAGCACCCTTTTTCCTGATTCAATAAAGTATAACTCCAATTATAGGTACATTACAGGTATTTAGAGAAATAATAGCACCTTCCGAGTTCGTTGCAGATATTAGGTAGAGAAAAAGATTGTTCGTATTTTGAAGGTATGTTGCCTATAAAGTTGTAATAAAATATCTTCAGTTATATTGCATGTGTCCGGCTAGTTTTGCTACCTTAAAAAGGTACAATGTTTAATAAATACGTCGTACATAAAATAGGTATAGGAAATCCCAACTTACGCTTTATCTTCATAATTTTTGATTTAAATGACAAAAGAAAGAAAATAGGTACCTATGTAAAATATTATTTTTTGATTTCCTAACCGATGGACTAATTTTAATATTAAATAGGTACATTGACCCTAGACACTTTTATAAAGCAAATAGAAGAAAAAATAAAAGTTACTTCTTATAGAGAAGTAAAGTAACTGGCGGAAGAAAGAGAGGTATGGAAAAAGCTCCACCGACAAGAGCATAGCTCTTAAATTTAATGATTGATCCAAGAAACTAGCCTAAGTACCTATTATTGATAACCACCATAAGTGGGCACAACTGGAAATTAATAATTTTCTTAATTTGTAATTCGGTATACCAAGGGTACCTTATACCAATAAAGTAACACCAAAAAGACTACAAGTCGATATTTACTACCAAAGTACAAATTTAGATTTTTTTGATCTTACTTAGGAGTGAAAGTATAAAATGATGGGTGGTCCGTTTCGCTCATTTCTTATGAAAATTAAAAACACTTTTATTGAAAATGGGTATTATTTAAAAAATTAAAAAACCCGAACTTAAAACACATGGGTTTTTGAGACGAACCTAGCAATACTATCGACAGTGCGATTTGATTCCCTTGTGAATTTATTCAAACTTGCAAGGAAAACAATATTATAGCCACTTCCACAAGTAAAAAAAAATGCTGAAGGCCGTAGATTTGAAATAACCCTCACAAAAAAATATCGTTTTATGTCTTTTGTCTGGGAGAAAAAAAAAGGGAAAATGTGCCAGCTGCTTCTCTTCCCGCGCAGATTGTTAAAGCCGATCGAGGGATAGGGTTAAAATCTGCGGAATCATGTCAATAAGCGATGCGGCTAGCAACCCATCACTATTTGATTCCGTTTTCCATCTACACGCCCTCTAACATGATAAATGTGGCCATAAGGTCAGACCTAGGCTCTCTCTACCCCGCAAAGGAAAAAGACGTGATACTATGAATTAATGTTTTATGTACGGAACCCTCAGTCCGCGAGTCGGTCTGGCACTTGGCCAGTTTTTGTCCTAGATGCTGATTTATAAAGTTTGCGAGAACAAAGCACTGACGGAAGTTAGTTTCGAATACACAAGCTCAAGCCCATCAATTACACAAATATGATTACGGTCACAGTGAGCTTGGATTTTGAATTGGAACCTTGACGAATATGACAAAAACTAATCTGTCAACGACAAAAAAATGTATCAAGTTCACGTAGGTATGTACTATGTAGGTACGTGCCTAATCTATTCATACTTTAGGTTCCTTCTAAAGTAAATAGGCAGGCGAATATACAAATGAGTGTTACCCTATTTCAAACTTCGGCAGTAATTGACAACTGATCACTGACTTAAAAAAAAGATGGAGGTTATCAATTCGGTTGTAAGTATGTTCTTTTTAGGGTTTCGTACCCAAAAGGTAAAACGGGACCCTATGTATATGGCTCCGCTGTCCGTCTGTCTGTCTGTCTGTCCGTCTGTTACTGAATCTCATGAACCGTAACGTTATAGTTAGACAGTTAACATTTTCACACATGATGTATTTCTGTTGCCGCTACAATTACGAAAAAATTGAATAAAATAAATAAGTACCTATATAAGGGGGCTCTCATACAACAAACGTGATTTTTTGCTCGATATTGATAACGTCAACAGGTAGACGCTTGAATTATTCACAGAATTTTTAGCCGTTTTTATAGATAACGGTAGGGAAGCCTACGTGCGCGAGCCGACTCGCACATGGCCGGTTTTTTACCTCAGAACTCCGTCATTTATTAACTGATTAAAAAAATTCTTTTTTTGTTTGAAAGCGTATGTTAATTAATTTAAATTCATCACAATCAGTTCAGTGGTTTATTGTACTATATCAATAACAATATTTTTTGACGAAGCATGTTGCGGATACTCTCCTGTAACTATTTTGATGAAGCGTGTTGCGGATACACTCCTGAAACTTTATACTCTGATTAAAAAATTATCAATAACATGTCAGATTTTAACTGAAAAATAAAATGATTATATAGATAATATAGACAATAAAATCTAAAAAAATGCTTACACAAATAATTAATATACCTTATAAGTAAAAATTAATTTTATTTATTACGATTGTAAATACGCGTAGGTATATCTGCAAATAATGGTTAGTGTAATTTTTCTCTTTTTGATACAACTGTTGCCTGTAAACTTCGATGAAGAGATTCAGTCTTTTAAAATGCAGTTACTGTCTGAAAGCAGAAATTAGGTACTTCTTTATCCGAGGTGCGCTGAAGTGTGTAATTTTTCGACACGTGAGTGTCACGAGGAAATCGCTACTTGCCTGTAATTGATCAATCCTTCCTATTTATTGTTGATCCTATTACACACATTAATTCAAATTAATTTGTTTCTTCCACAGAGTGAATACAGATTCGCGGGAGGAGGGTACCCCCACACAAGCAGCGGTGGCAGTCGCAGCGGAGGCCTGTGCTCCGCGGCGCTGGTGGGAGGAGCGCTGCTGGCGGCAGTCGCAGTCCTGGCAGTGGCCGCCCTGGCGTTCTACATGGGAGCACTTAGGCCGGATAATGGGGAACGTGAGTATTTGACTCCTACTAAGTATTGACGATAGCAGGTCACGAAGTTTATTTACATTTTATAAATATTATGCTGTACTTTTAAGATTCATCCACAAGATACAAGGGCAAACAACAGATAGAGACGAAAATACTTTGATTTTTCTAAACCTTAGATGCGATTTGATTTGTTTTCTAGCAATGATGGCGTTCGAGGGCACACTAAGGGTGACAAGGGGTGATGTGTACGGAGGAGCGCCCGGGAGCCCTGCGTGGCGAGAGCGGGCGCGGCGCTACGGGACTGCGCTGCGGCAGGTATTCGCGGCGCCGTCGGCGCTGCGGCAAGCCTTTGCGGGGGCTATAGTCACGGGCTTCGGAGATCGCCGGCTCGATGTACACTTTAAGTTGTACCTTGATAGAAGAAAAATACCTAGGTATATAGCTTTCCCTGGTAGGTACGCAATTTATTTCTAATAATCTTATTTTACTTAAACTTTTTTTTTTTTGTTACAGTACTGTATCGAATATTGAAGAAACTCTTAAGAATATTTTAATACAAGATATATTATCAAAACATCCAGCATTTGGGCCAACGATTAAAGTAGATACATCTAGCATTATCATTAAAAGAGACCTAGAACACACATATCACTCCGAATCTTTTGTTAAAGAAGCCATGAATGAAAGCATGGCTACTAACTACCCAAAGACTCTTCCACCACAGAATGCAAAAGATAAACCAACTCAAACCAGAGTTGGGGTAGTACGTAAAACGACTGTAAAACCTGGTAAGAAAGGAGATCCAGATGAGCCTGAGATTGATACTGAAAATATTCCTGTAGTTCAAGGATCTTTCCAGATCACAAAAACGGAAGCAGACATAACAGAAAATAAACAACATTCTAGTAGCTCTATCCGACATGATGATAAGACGAGTCATAGAGGAACAGTCTCTAAAACAAGTACAACTACAAAAGCACCAGTAACAAAACAGTCTACTCTTAAATCAAGTACAACAAAAAGGACCCCTACTACTACATCTAAACCTCGACCGTTTACTATCACCTCTACACTCAATATTAAAACAAAGACAGAACCGACACCGAGAAAAGACATTAACACAAGCACTAAAACAGACTCTACTACGACTCCATCTCCTTCATCAACAACAACGATTATGACTACAACAAATAATGTATCACAAATATTACTAGACTTGTTGACAAACGAAAATCATTACAAAGATATACCGAAAATTGATACACTATTCACTGTTCCACATATAGATATAGATAACGAACCGTGGAAGCCTATCACAAGACCATACTATGAAACGACTAGTGCTAAAGTACCCCTGCATGACGAATTAAATGAACAAAATGCTGAAGATAGAATAGGGGTTGCAGAAGTGGTAGAAGATATATCAGTGTTAGAAAGTATGTTGACACCCATACCTCCAGTTAAGAATAGAGATAAAACTACTCACAAACCGTCTGGGCTATACAATGTCGATTCAAACTTAGGTGCCCACGTGTATGTTCCAAGCCCCGTGTATACAAGTTTTACATTACCCACATACGCATCTCCTCTTAAAAATATGCAAACTTTAGGGTCTGGATATGTAAAACCACACCCTATACCAGTAGATAAAATAAGTTCCGTTGTTGAGGTTTTACCTGACAATTCCAATGATGAAGATGATGGCAAACCAGTTGAAAGACCACCAAAGGAAAAGACAACATCAGCTGTGTTGAATGTTAAATTAGATCAATTGGATAATGATACAAAAGAAATCTCAATTGAGGGAGCATCAATATTAAAAAAGCACAATACAACACTCACAATAACTACAAGTACTATTTCTACTTCTTTCGATAGCACTAGTACAACTGTTACTAGTGTTAACACTAGTAAAGCTGAAAGCACAAGTGATAGTACTAGCTCTGCCTCGACTGTAAGCAGTACAAGCCAAGCAACTCTTCCTGCAAGTTCCTCAAGTACTACTAGTACTTCAACAACGACAAGAAAAACATCAACAGTGGATATCCTACAGGGTAAAGAGAGCGAAGATGATCTACCAATTATTGAAATAGAAGATCATAACAAAAATTACCATAATAATGATACCAGGGATAACGTTACTAGACGCCCAAATAATAAAGTATCCATTATTCCGACAACTACTGTGCCACATCATACGTGGGAACTCGTAAATACTTCCACTAATAAAAATGATACTTATAGCAAAGCTTCTCCGGAAAAATATTACAATGACACATTACAAGCGATAATAACTAAAAATGATGCAGTTATATCAAATACAACACCACGATTTCCTAGCAAAGTTTCTATACTAAGAAATTTAACAGAAATTATTAAAAGATATTCACCATACACGACAGAAAAATCTGTCAAAGAACTGATTAATAAAGCAGTTGATGAAAATGATAGTCATATCAAGGGAACAGGATCGGTTGAAGTTTTACCTGACGAGACTCTCCCGACTACAACTGCTCCTGTTATAACCCTTCTGCCTGCGAAATCTAATTTGGGTGTCAACCGGCCTTTAAGACCTAGGCCTAAAATACCAGTAAATGTTGAATCACAAACTCCAAAAGAAAGCCTGCGTAGTTTTTTTCGTAATGATCCAGAAACACAAAAGATAATAAATGATCTTAGTACAGAACATTATGCACAAATTGTGAAAGTATCTCCAGAGGATGATTCCCTATCCGCCTCAACAGTTGATGACGAAAAGGTTACAGAGGAAAGAATGGTTTTTGCGACTGTTACTGAGAATATAAAAGTAACTGATTCAGCAATTTTTTTACCAAGTAGTAACCGATTTCCCAAGTCTAGTGATGATCTCAATGAATCAGACAACAATAGCGTTGCTTCAGAACTCAAAAGACTGAATAACGATTCATTTGTCCCCGAAGGTACCTATAGAGTTTCATACCATGTTACTGGGAGTGTGAGCACAAAACAGGCAAATACGACGCAATACCTACCAGCTTATGAACTGGCCTTAGAACCTGATGTTGTTTTGGAGATACCAATAAACCAATCAAGTAGTCTGACTATAGAGAAGTTAAAACAGTTAGCAAACCTCGCCACAATATCGGATTCTAATAACAATACTTTATTTCGCGCCCCCGGTGGAGTAATTTCAACGAAAGCTATTCCTTCCAGTTACACTTTGAATCAGGCAGGATTTAAAATCCTAACTAAAACTTACAACAAAGTTCATAATACGAAAGAAGAAAACAGTCTAGATAAACCGGAAAAAACATACAGCAAGCCAGCTAAACCACAAAAAGATAATACAGCAGAAAAGGAGGTCAAAGAAGGTAGGTCTTCCATAAAACTTTACTGTTTGGTAGGACGGCACATCAACTGATTAACTAAGTACATCTTTAGTGCATCTTTTCTTTACCTTTTCCCACTTAATGTAGGGTCGACACGAATAATTTAATACCCGATAAAATACTTACACCGTAGGGCTAAAAGAATAGTGAAAAATATCACCTTTTCCAAAAGAGCCTGTCCTTTGTCAGGATCTTTTGCTAAAGTTCAAAAATTTATTTGTCGTCTGTTTATACAACCATAAATTGCATATTACTTATTCAGCAAAGTCTCAAATACTTTAACTTCTAGAAGGCTGTATGAATGCAACTTCATTCCGCTGCAACTCTGGTGCCTGTCTGCCCCTAACTTCTCGCTGCAACCGCCTTCTCGACTGCCCTGGCGGGGAAGACGAGCGTGCGTGTTCTTGTGCCGACTACCTGAAAGCCGAATTTTCACAATCAAAAATCTGCGACGGCATCGTGGACTGCTGGGATTATTCAGATGAAAATAAATGCGGTAACATAAGTACTTCTTTCTTAGATTTATGTAGAAAATTAAAATTAGATATAGGTACTTACATTACACATTTCCACCTTTAAACTGCTTTAAACTGCTGCAACTTTATCTTAGTCTCTGATAAATAAGGCTTCGAATCGAAACAAGAAAGCATATTTTTTTGGGTCCATTACAAACAAAATACATAAGTATTATTGTTTTGAGTTTGTCTTTTTATAATATCCATAAAGGTATATTTTCTCTGCAGTTTGAATTTGTGCACCTGCTAACATCTCAATTGTTACTGAACTCTTCTAATTTTCTTCGAGCTCTATCTATTAATTTATTTCGATAAGAAGAAGGCTGGTCTATACCTTGACCAAAAGATCAGCATTGCCAGCCAACGTGGCAATGCTGCCAGCCTTCTGGGCACGCTACCGCGAGGTAACGATCTGCCCGGACTATTTTATTTGCAAATATATATAATTTTTATTTATTATTAGTTGTAGCAAAAGTTAAGTTATTTTAAATTTAAATTGTATATATATTTGAATAAATACTCAGTATATTCTTTAGATAAGTATTTAAGGTATTTATATGAAGTATAATTTTAACTCATCAATAATCATGATGCAAACTATTTTGTTACAGATTGGTGCCAAGAAGGCCAGTACGTATGTTCCAATGCACAACAATGTATCGAAATGACAAAGGTTTGCGACGGAACGCCTGACTGTCCGCTGGGTGACGACGAAAAGAGCTGTGTGGCACTTGCGGAGGAATTAGAAGATAATGAGGTCGTCCCGTACAATGAAGAAGGTGAAATATTTTATCCTACATACAGTCGGTTAAGAAATTAGATATTTTAGAGAAATTTGGATAATATTTTTATCAGCACTTCAAAGTTTGACCACGAATTCCAAAAGTTTCAGAACAAGTGCTATAAGCTCTACATTGAAACGTTCCGGTGAACGTTCTGATGTAGAGCTTATTAGAAGCCTTAGAGTCACACCATAACACTGCCATTTGCTTATATTACCTGACTCTTAAAAATCTCTTACCTAACACTGACTGCTACGAGCCCAAATGATAAACCATACCCAATGAGAAAGTCCGACTCGCAGGAAGCCTGCGGCCCCACCCGCGTAAGGTATAATCTGAAGAATAATGTAAATCCTTATTTAAGGTTTCGTCATGGTCCGGAAGAAAGGCGTTTGGGGCCGGCTTTGTGTGGAAAGCTTTGCCGAGGTGGTGGCGCAAGCGCACAGTTCCCTGAAACTGCCGGATCTTGGCAAGGCTGTTTGTCGAGCTATGACGTTCCAGTAAGTTTCACATCACTTACATTTTCTATAAATTAAAATAAGTACAGGCCAAAACGAAAAGACATAAAGTCAAAGACTTTCTTGTACGATATTTCGAAACCATGGACCTAAGAATTCGAAACTGTACTTAGGTAGAGCTCGTCGTATTATTTAAAAAACAGTTAGTAAGTAGGATGTTTCGTGTTTTAATGTCTAACTCGTGTACCTAATTAGGTACTTATAGTACACGATTAACTGGTATACCTACTCATATGTAAATCAATATTCATATTCATTTATTCATCGCTTACATGTGATACATAATATAAAGAAAAGCACCGATAATATGTAATTTACATGTATCCTGTCAGGGTGTCGCGATATAAATTTACAACACATTATTATTATTAAATAAAATATTAATTGGAATGTTAAAATGTATATAAGTCAAAGCATTAAAGTTAGTCAAAATTAAAAAAACATTACACATAAAAATGTATAAATTTAATACACGTACATGATTTTAATGCCTATCAGCCATATACTCTCCTATATGTATTGTATAAAAACATTTGTTAATAAGATAGCATTTCAACCTATTTACGAATGTCTGGTCCTTCTCAATGGTCTTTATGTCATTAGGTATTTTATTATATATTTTTATTAATGAGTAATACGGACCCTTATGGTATATCTCTAAAGTTGATTTTGGCGTTACCAGTCTATTTTTATGTCTAGTATTTCGGCTATGTGTTTCGTCAATTTTAGTAAATAGCTGGGGATATTTTCTTACAAATAAGGCCACCTTCAATCATTTTGTTTAGTAAAATAATAGTCCTGAATCCTGAATAAACACTAAGTTTATTTTTCTGTAAGATCAATCTATCATCTTAAATTAAATGCAAAGTAATTTTTTTTTTCCACAAAACAAGCACAGTCACAAACAGGACACTGGCTTAATGCCTACACGACAGAATTTAATCACAGCCCGCCACAGCGATAGAACCACACGTCTTGATTCCATGCATTAAATTTTCCAGCGATTCTCCATGGGCCCGAGAGGCGCGCGAAGGGCGCAAAGTGAGCTCGGCCGGCTACTGGGAGGTGTGGCACAACACGGCGGCGCGCGCGTCCGACACGCGGCTGTCGTTCAGGCGCACGGCGTGCTCGCGGCGCCGCGCGCTGCGCGTGCGCTGCAATGACCTCGACTGCGGCATCAGGCCGCACGCTGATGCGCAGCAACCTAGGTGATCATTTTTACTCTTAAGGTTGAACCGCACTAGAACGGCACTGTAGCGGAGAGGCGCGTCTTTATCTATACTATATTATATTTATAATTTTTATATTTTAAGTATAAAGCAGAAGACTTTGTTTGTTTGAACGCGCTAATCTCAGGAACTATTGGTTCAAATTGGAAAATTCTTTTCGGTTGAATAGTCAATTTATTGAGGAAGGCTATAAAACATCACGATGCGACCAATAGGAGCGAAGCATCAATAAAAATGTTTGAAAACGGGGGAAAATTATTCATCAATACTAATAGAAAAACTAATTAATCATAATAACAGAAATTGCTGCGGACGAAGTGGCTGGCAACAGCTAGTTATTGAATAAAACGCACTGCAGTAAAGCGGAGCGGCGCGTCGCAACAAAGTTGATTCCTTTGCCGCTAGGGTCGCGCCGCGCCGCTCCGCTGCAGTGCCGCTGTAGTGTGGTTCAGCCTTTAGAGTACCTACGTTTGTTCACACGCGTGTTCACAACTATATGCATTTTATTCATGAAAAGGCCCGTTAGCATAAGCCCTATTGAACTATCCTGAATTCAGTCACTGACGAGAAGGAGATCGATTGGAGATTTCCATTCGTGTCCAACGTACTGCGGCGTCTCTCGCCTCAGTGACTGAATTGAGGATAGTTTAATAGACGCCTTGAATAAAACGCATGTAGTTGGAAAAGCGCTTTATGAGAACGCGCTTTGAACGCTTGTCATGTTCAGAAATTAAGCGTTAAACGGGCGTTAAGGTACAACTACTTACATGCATTTTATTCATGAAAACGCGCAAGTGTACAACGTTACGGATGCCAAAAAGCATAATGCGCATATTTCTTAACAAAAATATAAACAAAACATTCTTATTTTTTAATAGAAATTATGAAAGTAAGAGTATTTTAATAGAAACAATTCTAAATTAAATAAGTAAAGTAATAGTGTGAATTTGTTTTTAATAAATGAAAACTAACGAGCACTATATGAATAATAATGCCAATACCATCAGCATCAAATTTGTATCCTTTTTGCATTTGTTGTAATCAGAATAAAACTAAAAGAGTGTCTACTAATTGAGAAGTAAAATATACAGGTAGATAGTACGAGTTGGTAGGTTTACATTTCTTGAACCAAATGAGATTTGCCAATCAATACCTACTTAACATTTACTAAACGATCCGTTTAGGAAAGCTTTATATCTAGCTAAGTATCCTGCATATATTAAAATACCCACTGATAATGATGTTGTACTTACCTACCAACCATTTAGTAAACACCTTATGGAACATTGTACTCATTTATGTTCGAGCGATATTACATAGTTCAACTGAAATGAAACTCTGATATTGGAAAAGTTTGAGTTATCGATGATACTCATAAAGGTTTGCTTTAAATTATGCACGCTTGCACTTCAATGAACGTAATACAGAACAAAATACACAGAAAATTCTTCTGTGGCTCTAGACAGTCACTGAGCTAGGTATTATGGTGCCTATTAACCTAGGTAGCCCTGTGATTCCTCATAGAGGCTTACTCGCGTGATTTAATTGCGAACTTATGGAAGGCAAAGGCATTCCAAGTGCACTAACTAGCAATTACTCTCTTAAAGAAAGAAGCAAACTATGAACTGTGTAATATCGGTTAGATCTGTAACTGACGTGGTGCGTGTGCGGTGGAGCAGGGTGGTGGGGGGCGGCGGGTCGGCGGCGGGCGCGTGGCCCTGGCAGGCCGCGCTGTACCGCGACGGGGACTTCCAATGCGGCGCCACGCTCATCAGCGACCAGTGGCTGCTGTCGGCGAGTCACTGCTTTTATCAGTAAGGAACTTTCATTTGTAAAGACCTCTTCCTCACGTCGTTATCCTCAATAAGTCGTGATTCCCTAGTTGTGGGGTGATCTTGTTCCGGACAACTGTTCGCCACTTGTTCCTCTCCTTGGCCGAATGAAGAGCATTGTGTAAATCGGTGTCCGAGGTTTTGTAAAGTAAGAGCTCATAAACTAAAAAGAGCCTGATGACAATGATCTAGAAAGACCCTATATAGCTAGAGACTGACATCCCGTTCTTTTAAAAAAACGCACACCATGCATATTTTAGTGTAGCTTATGATTGAGGTGAGATAGTTTGGACATGAAGAGGATGGATGAAAAGAGACTTCAAATAGACTTCAAAAGTTGAACAGTAGGTGGTATGTGGTTGGGACTGTCGTTTAGCGCCGAACGTATCGTAACCATATTGCAAATGTTTTTGCGAAAGTAAGGAATACCTACCCGAAACCGGCAAGCATGTATGAAAAGAGTGATGGATGTAGATGAAGCGAAAGAGGGTTTTTAAGGAACGCAGCAGGTGGAGATCCATAGTCTTTGTCTAACGCAAAGGGAAAGAGGCGTGATAATATGTATGTATGTAGGTACTTTATGATTATAGTGATGATCTCCTTAGGATACTTTCCTTCCCTGAACAATCCTGATCTATAGGAAGAAGCAAGTTTTACACATCTAGAATTTGCCATAAAAGTTCAATGGAATTGGACGATTTATTGGACAGTTTAATAGTTTCAATCTCAACAATTCTAGAGCCACAGAAGCTCATTGGGTAGCACGGCTCGGCGCGTTACGGCGCGGTGCCTGGCCACGTGGACCCTGGGAGCGGGTCGCGCGGATCCGCCAAGTAGTGCTACATCCGCGCTATGCGCCGCGGGGCTTCCGCAACGACATCGCTATGCTGAGGATGGACCCGCTGGCACTGCACGCGAGACTCCGCCCGGCCTGCTTGCCACCGCCGCGCAGCCAGCCGCCCGCGGGACATTACTGCACTGTCGTCGGGTGGGGTCAGCTTTATGAACATGAACGAGTCTTCCGTAAGTTCCTTAATCAGTACCTACAAATTAACTTACCGTCATTGCCTCCGTGGTCCAATGGTTAAGGCGTTTGCCTGTAGACCCTGGGGTGGATTCGATTCCCACGGGAAACATATCCACTTTGTTTAGTTGTTTCCAGTTAGATTAAGATATTGCAGGCTTGGAGCATATGATATGTCTGATAATAAAGATGATACCGTGCTTCGGAAGGCACGTTAAGCCGTTGGTTCCGGCTGCCATCTGTGGTAGTCTTTAAAGGAACCACGTCAAAAACCAAGAGGCGTTTCCGAAGAACTTTGACACTAGGGTGTGCACGGTCGTTTGACCCTACACGAAATGATGAATTACTCACCCTATATGGTCATAAACAACTTATAAGCTTCATGTATAGTCATAGGGTCCAAACTCTGTACTTACTTACCCAACTTACTGTATCAACTATGTAAGTATATTTTACATAAGGAAAATTCTAATTGTGAAATTTCGCTCAATCTGAGCCAGGCAGAATTTATATGCCTAGGTGTGGATGTAATTTAATCACACTTAGTCGTGGCTATCTGCCAAAAAATGTGTAAATATTTTTGTGATATTTTGTATGAAATAAAACTAAATGGTGATTCGTGTTTTTCCGTAAACGATTTTGACGAACCAGGATTTCAATAAAGTTCACAGGTAACCACGCGGTATAAAATCCAAGAACCAGGTTAATCTGAAAAAGATCATTATGTTTTACCTGACCGGGGATCGAACCCGGGATCTCCAGTTTTTATTTCGGATGGTAATATACATTACTTAAGTACATATGGATATTTTTTTGCATACACTGCTTTGATTCCGTTTTCCGCCTAATGCCACCAACCTGCTAAACGTGGCCTTTAGTTCTTATAGACCTACGCTCTGTCTACCCTGCAAGGGAAAAATAAGTGATATTCTCCATCTTTAATAACATTTTCCATCTTCAACTGACCGGGGATAGAACCCGGGCTCCCTCGTGTCGCAAGCTAGCGTGTTAACCACTGCGCTACGGAGCTCGCCAAAAAATACATCTACCTATGTATGTATTTTTTGGCGAGCTCCGTAGCGCAGTGGTTAACACGCAAGCCTGCGACACGAGGGAGCCCGGGTTCTATCCCCGGTCAGTTGAAGATGGAAAATGTTATTAAAGATGGAGAATGATAATCTTTTTCAATTGGCCTGGGTCTTGGATGTGTATCTATATTTGTATTTTTTATAAAATATAGTATCGTTGAGCTAGTATCCCATAACACAAGTCTCGAACTTACTTTGGGGTTAGCTCAATTTGTGTGATTTGTCCGTATACACGGTGAAATTTTCATCGTTCTGGACCCTTAAAGGGATGATTCAGCCCCTTGATAGAAACAACTTTTCCTATGGGACCAATGTTTGAAACTCAATATATTTTTTGATGTTCCCATAAAAATTGACTGGGCGAGCGAATTTTTTTTTATGGAACTGTCCATTTTTCTTTTGAGTTCACGGCATTGGTCCCATAGGAAAAGTTGTTCATACGGGCTGAATCACCCCTTTAAGGGTCCAGAACGATCAAAATTTCACCGTGTATACCTATTTATTATTTTATTTATTATGTATGTACAACGTAGTAGTCAAACATGCATATGGCCTACCTGATGATCATCATCATCATTTCGAGTATAGGTGTACGGTCAATCAACCATGCACCCTGGTGTCAGTTCTTCGGAACCGCCACTCGGCCTCTGACGTGGTTCCTTTAACGACTACCAGATGGCAGCCGGGACCACCGGCTTAACGTGCCTTCCGAAGCACGGAATCATCTTTATTATCAGACAATCAGGTGATTCAAGCCTGCAATGTCCTAACCAAACTGGAATAAACTAAACTAAACAAAGTATGCTTCCGGTGGGAATCGAACCCACGACCCCCGGGTCAACAGGCAAACGCCTTAACCACTGGACCACGGAGGCTGTTGATGTGTACGGTACACGGTACCTGATGATGTGTTCGTATGACCCACAGCGGACACCCTCCAAGAAGTGGAGCTGCCGGTGATCTCGACGGCGGAGTGCCGGCGGCGCACGCGGCTTCTGCCGCTGTACCGCGTCACGGACGACATGTTCTGCGCGGGCTTCGAGCGCGGCGGCCGCGACGCCTGCCTCGGCGACTCGGGCGGCCCGCTCATGTGCCAGGTATAGCCCATATTACTTTTCATCTCATGTACGATGCACGTACTCAGCATGCATGCGACAATTCAAAAAACCAAGCGGGGTGGCCCGTATACAGGATCTTAAATAGGTACGTTTTATCCAAAGGACTAAAGTTTTATTAAATTGACACTTAAAACTTTTTTTAGTCCCGTGGGATTGAAAACACAAATATTGTTTTTCTCATAGAGGGAGATTAAAAGCAGAATGTATTTTCTTGGGACTAACATAATACTTTTACTTCGGGCAATATACTCTGAATCCCTCGCTCCACTCAGGACTTCGTTCCGCTCTGGATTCAAAATATTGACCTCACTAAAAAGTTTTATGTTAGGCACAGTATGTAAGGAGTCACAATCTGCTATTTTAATCTCATCTTTTCAAAAAATTAAAAACGGTCATCATCATCATTTCGAGTAGGTGTCACAGTCAATCGACCATGCACACCCTGGTGTCACAGTTCTTCGAAACCGCCTCTCGGCCTCTGACGTGGTTCTTTTAACGACTACCAGATGGCAGCCGGGACCACCGGCTTAACGTGCCTTCCGAAGCACGGAATCATTTTTATTATCAGACAATCAGGTGATTCAAGCCTACAATGTCCTAACCAGACTGAAAACAACTAAATAAAGTATGCTTCCGGTGGGAATCGAACCCACGACCCCCGGGTCAACAGGCAAACGCCTTAACCACTGGACCACGGAGGCTGTCATAAAAAACGGTTGCCCGTATACACTACCTACCTAAAATGCGTTTTTATTAACCCACGAAGGAATACAAAAAAGAAAACCAAAATAAACTCACTTTTGCATTTATATTACTAGCTACTGCCCGCGGCTCCGGTCGCATGAATGTTGATCACTCGGGAATAGTTTTTTATCAAGGATAAAAGGTTTCTTATGTCTTTCCCCGGGCAGAGTTATTTTTGCATTTATAACATTAGTAGACTTAATTAAAAATAGTGAGAATACTTCGCAACTACACAAATATCAATCAGACTGCTGAGTAATAAATAATTCCTCCCTTACGTTAAGTGGTTTGTTTTCTTTGAGCTATTACTGCTTATTTATACAAGAAAAGGGAAAGTTTACTTTTTGAACAATTCGTTTTTAAGAATCACTAAAGAAACCAACGAAAACTTTATAAAAGTCCGTAAAATAATTCGAATTAAGTTGAAGATATTAATTTACATCTGAATAAACTTCAACTTCGTTAAAAATAAAGATAAGAGGAAGACTTATCCTGATTTTCAATGACTAAATTTGCTTATTTCACAGGAATCTGGCAGATGGTACATCTACGGCGTCACCAGCAACGGGTACGGCTGCGCGCGAGCCAACCGCCCCGGCGTGTACACGAAGGTGTCCAACTATATCGACTGGATCGACAGCGTCATGGCGACCTACACGCCTCAACGCAACGATACAACCTTCAGCGCGGAATACACTTCCGACGAGGACTTTTACACCGATTTAGAAACAGCTGAAAACAAGAGAAATCTCAACGATTCCTTGAATAAATTGGACACGTGCAAAGGCTTCCGATGTCCCCTTGGCGAGTGCCTGCCAGCTTCGAGCAAATGCAACGGCTTCCTAGAATGCTCCGACGGCAGCGACGAGTGGCACTGCGGCAGACACACGCTCAACGCCACCACAAACGAACCAGATTAACATTAGCTAGCACTTATCCTTACTTGTAAGCCAGTACTTAGATCATAAAGTATTTTTCTGAATTCGACTGATATCTTGTAAGTAGATTTAAGATAATCGAGTCTCAAATAGATTAGAACGCCAATCGACAATGTGAATCATTTATATATCAGTTCAGCCTACATAATTTAATCACATGACTTATGCCATATCTGAACAATCGAGGGCTTTGTTTGTACATATAGGTAGTATTTATGCCCAGTCTGTTGACTTACCACTGCATTTTACAGCTCAAATTATTTATTGAAAAATCATGGGTGACCTTTTCCGTTTGAATTAAACTTCATCGAAATTCAAATGGACGACGTCTCCCATGTGACTAATAAAAAAGTAACATGTTCCCATGTGTTTTCTTTCAATTCATTTAACTTTTAAGGATAATGAAACAAATATTCTTAAAAATTAATTTAATTCTTCGACAAATAAATTAACAAAATGCAAACTTGTAGGTAGTACAATATAATATTCTTCAAAATTGTTACAGTAGGTAATTATTATAAATTATTACAATTCTTATATATGACCGTTCAATATAATTATTTTAATAATGGAATAATAATTAAATCATTATACTGATCCATGCTAAATAAGTAATACTTTCGATAAGATAAAAAATAGTCTTAAACATAAAATATGTTGAAAATTAAAATAAATGAGAGAATGTTAATCACGAGTGTTTACATAGGAAAGCATTAAAAAGGATAGCCTTCATACAAAAACGGGGTTTTAGAATCACTTCACAGAGTAGCGATAGTCGAGAATGCAAACATTCTTAAAATTAAATCAGACAGTCACACGCCTTACATCTATCATATAGCTTAACTTATCCCGTACCAGGTGGTACTCCGAACTATCTCCATACGAATAATGTCAAAATTAAAACCTCAAAGCATGAGCGCAAGGAACATCTTTAAATTACACATAAAGGCCAGTAAATACACGAGTTATACAGTAATCTCTACGTCATATAGATTTATAACTTTTAATATTACTAACGACCGAAATGAGCAAGAAACTAAGAACTTACAGATGATAAATTAAGGTGGAACGTTCTCACAGCCCGAGAACGAGTGCCAATGAGATACTGATCAATTATAATTTGTGCTTTAACTTCGAGACGAGACGTATTAAGTGAACTAATATTGAACTAGACCGTGCAAAATATATTATCATTAATTTAAGAGAGCTCTCGCCTCGGATGAGTAATTACAGTTATCTAACACACGCGACTCCGTTTGCCGACGTCGGCCCACTCACGTTCTTCTCACTAAGGAGCTACGTCATTTTATCATTAATTTAAGATTACGCAGGCTTTATTATCTGAAACCGAGATCCTGTCACACGAATGACAAATATTCGCAGCATCGTAGTTCAAACAGCGACTAGTAATACGAATAGAAAATTAATACACAGCGAAATTAACTTTCCATGCAATGATTGTCGTGAGACAGAAGCCGTAACATCGCGACCGTGAACAATAAAAAGTCTAAAATTACAATCTCACGAAGTCAGAGCACTTGAGTAAAAGTTTATAATACACAACACTATTTATGTGTGTTACTCCTAAGTACTCCTAAGAGTACATACTACCAAACTATATTCATGTTATATCTGCAGTTCGCGTACAATAATCATTGACTTCGTGAGTTGCCGATCCAAAAAAAAATTGGATAACTTTCAGAATTACCAAGCTACAAAACGACAATACCACCATGTCGTCAAGGTGGTTGATTCTCTGCAGCCTAGGTACTATGCTTTTATGTCATATAGCTGAATAGTCTTTCGGATATCTAGGTACCCTGCTTACACGTCATCCAACTAAAATGATCTTTCAGCGGAAAGGTAATTCGGATAGAGACTCTCACTTTGTTGAACTTCCGCACAACTTTTTTCAGAGCTAAGCAATCTTAAATCAAGAAATGACGCATATAGAACGTTAGATCCCTTACCTATCCCGATCTATTAATTAAGTCGCAAGTAGTGAGTGAAGATGAACGTAAGCCCTGGCCGATTATCAACAACGTGTTCCCGGGCGCAGTGGAGGCGCTTAGCCCTTGTTCTCGATGGGGGAGGTGACCAAGCCACCAGCGCCCTTACCGATGGTCGTCTTGAACTGCTCCGGTACTGGATACTCCGTCTAGCAAAATAGATAATAAATCAAAATAGGTATTTATTTCTTTAGTAAAGAAGGTAAGCTTAATAGTTTAATGGTTTATTTGTTTGTTTGCATCGAATAGGCTCTGAAACTACTGGACCTATTTGCAAAATTCTTTCTCCATTAGAATCCCCAGGAATAATGTAATTCCTGATGAACATAGGCTATTTAAATACCTATATATTCCCGTGCGAAGCCGGGACGGGCCGCTAGTTAGATATATATTTATCAAAAACATTACAGAAACAAATACCACAACAAATAAGCTGGATAATTCAATACTACGAAACCTCATCTAAAACTTTATTCTGAGATACGAAATCCGATACGGGGTGAAAAAAAAACCCTTGTTTTGTTAGACAATAATCAAAAAATTTAGATATGAACGGACCGAACTTTATCCTATGGATATTTTTTGAGCAGCTCATGCATGTATGACTTTTTCGGTATATTACAACGATAGTGAACATTTGGATATACGACAACGATTCCTGATTATTATTATATAGTAGAGTATCCGAGTAACCTATGTATTTGATTGAGTCAGAAGAGAGACTTTTTATTTATTAACTAGCTTTACACGCTTGGGTTTTCTTATCATCAATGTATCCGTGCCCTCGGACAAACCCCGGGTTTCGGAGCATCTCAGATGAGGATGTAATTGGGAACACTATAACATCACTAAGATGACAGAGTCAATCGCTTTCGTATCGCTCAATATGACGTTGATAGGCAGATATTCAATAACTTTAATTATAATCATGCAATTTACACACGGATCTCTAATATTTTTGAAAAGGTTACTAGTAAATAATGTAGCTTTTTTATGTAAGCATTTTTAAAATCGGTCCAGTAGTTTTTTGAGTTTATTCATTACAAACAAACAAACCTTTCCTTATAACATTAATCTAGAAATCTAGATTTAGCATCAATCGCTCATGTCACTGAGCACCTCAGCAAAACTATAAATTCCAAAAACAAATCACAACTTACATAATCTCCATTGCCCTTAGGCACAAGAACATTCATTTCTGAAGACTTGGAGCTGATGATTTCCACCGCGAGCGACTCGGGCGACAGGTAGATCTGGCAGCCGTCCGTCTTGTCGATCGATATGGTGGGCACCTTGCCGAGCACCTGCCGAAAGATAGGACGGTGATTGATGACGAGTGGCGGTATAATGAGGCGATTAATCATTTTTTCGCACAAAAATAATGTCTATTGAGATATTTGTTTAGTCGGTAATAACATTTGGTCTGGTCTAAGATTCTATCTACGCCGCAAGGAATAAAAGTGGGATTCTTGAGTTGATTCTCAAGTTGTTATGCACACTGTCATACAGGCCTGTGTTAGTTATTCTTGCCTGCGCATTTTTTCTAACAAGGTGAACCACATTGGTGGTTGTGAATGCTTTTGAAGATGACATGAAGTACCGGCCTGTTACTGGCAAAGAAGAGTACCACCCGAAAGTTTGAGATGATTATAACACACATAGGCCCTTATCACGAAATTCCCTTGTTAGTAGACCTAATATTATTCGTAGCCTAAAACTAAAGGTAAAGACCTAAAACTCATGTTTCATCTTTACTTAAGCATAACGATGGGCGTGAAGTAAAAAAAGGGAATTAAATACTGATGGGTTTCTAGCCTTTGATATGATTTCTGAGATATTTGACCATTCCCTCAACTGACTTTTACGATGGCGAAGTGAGAGGCCATCCATATATTACGTCACTGCATGGAGCATGCATGGGGGGTCATGCAAAACGTGACAGCCCATGTTCAAGTGATAGGAAAAAGCTCCATGGGTTCATAGATTTTAAATGTATGATGTTATATATAAAGGGTCCGAAGAGAAACAGCTACTGATACATTCCAAGATTATTATTTTACACATTTTAAAGAAAAAATGATTAAAGTAACAAGATAAAGTTGTTTTTGTTTTGATGCCGACTGTACCAAATATTCTTAGGTCATTAAGTCCCGAATTTATAAAGAAACGCACCACCACAAGTAAAAATATTTTTTATTGCAGAGAAATAATTGAGGCTTACGAGTTTGAGACATTCGAACAAAATGTTAAACAAATGAAAATGTGTTCTACATGGTTCGTACGAGTACATACTCGTGTAACGGAAGTTTGTTTCAACGAAATCCTAACGAGAGCTCTCAACTTTCCTCGTCCTGATCAGGGTTTATAAGTTCTACGGAATACATTATTCTCTTAATTTGTGTGCGTTACTCCAGCCGAAAATTATATACCTACAAGCATTGATAAATGCAAAAAATAGAGCCTCACTTAGTGTAAAATGTTTCTTTGTAATTCTTCGTTTGTGAGTTATTCACGAAAACTTAAATCGACTTGAGAAACGGTACTCTAGCAGATTTCTTCTAGACCTCCCTGGACCTATCTCTAAATAAAGTATACACAAAAAAAGCTTTTATCTTTGCCTAAATGTCCCTTATGCCTTTGCATATATGTCTGTTAATTGTGCTCCTTACAATTTAAAAGTTATTAGGTTTTGGAGTGGGGCAACGTTTGTTCCCACATTCAAATATGCACCAAAAATCGTCCCCGCGATAATTAACGCTTTTGCGCTCCATAAACCTAAATCTACTACTTGTATTAATTCTGTGACAGTCTATAATAAATGACTTAACAATCGCGTAAAAAAGTGATAAATATTCAACTTGGCATTAAACTTAACCATACATAAACTGCCATAAAACTTAGCCATATATAAGATATTTGAAGTAAAATATGATGTTTTTTTATTAACCTATACTGTTCCACAGCTGGGTAAGGGCCCTCCCATAAGTTTCTATGCCTCCCTACTCTGTACAACTTCTGACCACTTTCCTTCGAAATACTTGATGTCATCACACATTTCACAGAGTCCATTTAATTATGAAAGCAGCCCAGCGATCTGGGTGCATTCGGCAGACGTGTACTGCCCAGTCCCACTTAAACTTGGCGGCTTTGCGGTCCACATCAACAATACCGGTACATTTATTAATTTTTTATTCAAATATTGCGCCGTTAATTAATTGCATAGTTTGTCTGATCGCCGACAAGCAAAATCTGTGTGGACGAAAACATGATGAAACTCATTATAGTACAATAAAATAATAATATTTGAAGATAGAACGTGTCATTTCTTTCTGTCTAGCTAGAAGTCTAGCATAACGTCAATAGCGTCAAATGTCCAAATGACCGATGTCCCTTTATTTATTTTGAAGTTTTTTCGAAATTTATTATTTACCACATTTAAATGCGTAGTGAAGAACGCTATCTTGCAAACGATACATATTATTAAATGTATACTCTAATAGGGATAGTGACGACCGTACTGTTGGCCCTGCGGATGAGAAAATTCATGAGCACAGGGGGTGGTGGCGACGATGCTGTGGCTGGCAAGGACACCGCCAACGGAGCCAAGGGCCTGGACCGTTACTGGGACTTTGTGACAAACCAGTACCTCATCCCTGTAGGGCAGACGTTCATTAGTTACTGCTACGGCTTGTATTTGAGGTTTTCCATACTCAACACGGTAAGTAAAACAAGCTTTATGGCAGTTGTAACACTAAGTGTTAGATTTTACGCCATCTGTTAGTTTTAATATGCTAAATGTGGCCATAGGGTCATGTAGACCTAGGCTCTGTCTAACCCGCAAGACCATTGACTGTCGTTTAGCGACAGTAGCGAGGTCGACACCTTATAATAAACTAGCAGTGCCCGCTACTTCGTTCGCGTACATTTTGTTATGTTTGTATGGGGGCCTCGTCTTATCATGACAGGAGAAAAAAAAAGTAGCCTATCCTGTGTCCTGTACGCCTAAATGTATATCTACCAAGTTTCATAAAATTCAGTCAATTCGTCGTTTAAGAGTAATGGTGTAGCCTATCCTGTGTCCTGTACGCCTAAATGTATATCTACCAAGTTTCATAAAATTCAGTCAATTCGTCGTTTAAGAGTAATGGAGGAACATACATACATAACTCAATGATACTATACTTATTTTATAAATTATTTTATAAATATTATAACTGGCCGGGAATCGAACCCAGGAAACTGAATATCCAAGACATTTGCGGTACTACTAATCCACAGAGCTCGTCAAATTAATTAACATATTGATCATTATTCATAACGACCATTTATCACGTCACATAATCCTATAACTCCACCGTACGTATAATAGACAAAGCTAACATTATTCGGGAAACACGTTTTATGCATGAACAAGATATGAAGAAAGGCGTAAATGATTAATAGATTCGTCCTTCCAAACCAAACTAGTATTTTTCCTATAATAGTTATTTTTATTCGGCTCTTACAAGTCTTTTACGCATACATTTCGCAGCCATTATTGCTAAATTTATTCTGAAATTGCAAAGTGGTACTCGCGCGTTAAGTCTCTTAAATGTCAACATAACGGTAAATGGCGTGTATTAATATAGCTCGACGACAGAAACTCTCTCATTAAAATAATGTACATTCAGGGAATGCCTCCGTGGTCCAGTGGTTAAGGCGTTTGCCTGTAGACCCAGGGGTAGTGGGTTCGATTCCCACGGGTAGCATATTTTGTTTAGTTGCTTTCAGTTTGGTTAGGACATTGCAGGCTTGAATCACCTGATTGTCTGATAGTAAAGATGATTCCGTGCTTCGGAAGGCACGCTAAGCCGGTGGTCCCGGCTGCCATCTGGTAGTCGTTAAAGGAACCACGTCAGAGGCCGAGAGGCGGTTCCGAAGAACTGACACCAGGGTGTGCATGGTCGATTGACCGTGTCACCTACTCAAAATGATGATGATGAGGGAATTATTTCGCCATATTTGATAGGTCTGTCTTTTGTTGTATATGTTGATCACTAACAATCTGATGACATATATATGTATAGCTGTGTTAAAATATCCCGCAACGGATAGGTATAGATAAAAAGTTTATTCGCATCAACTGAAAGACACATATATTAACAAGCACACAACTAGGACCACGGCACGGCGAACTGCTTAGTGTGAGCCATTACTGAATAAATTTACCTACTTTGAGATCATTCATAAAATGAAATGCTTTTTGGTAATTATTATGATTCATAATAATTACAGAGTTAATTTACACGTCTTTCCAAAAAGCATTTCATCTTTTGATATTTTAATGAAATGTCAATAATTCCTTTGCTCCAAACTCCGTTTATACAAGACTAGCTGTTGCCCGCGACTTCGTCCGCGGCAATTTCTGTTATTATGATTAATTCGTTTTTTTATTAGTATCCTTACTAATAAAAAATATTATTATAAATGCGAAAGTGAGTTTGTTTGTTTGTTTGTTTGTTTGTTACGCTTTCACGCCGTAACTACTGAACCGATCTTCATGAAATTTTGCATACAAGTACTCTGAAGTACGGAGAAGGACATAGGCTACCTTTTATCCCGGGAAAAAGTACTATTCCCGAGGGATCGACATTGACGCGGGCGGAGCCGCGGGCGAAAGCTAGTAGATGAATAATTTTGCCCCGTTTTCAAAACATTTTTTATTGATGCTTCGCTCCTATTGGTCGCAGCCTGATGTTATATAGCCTAAAGCCTTCCTCAATAAATGGACTTACCAACACAAAAATAATTTTCCAATTTGAACCAGTAGATGAGGTTGTTGGCTGAGATTAGCGCGTTCAAACAAACAAACTCTTCAGTTTTATAATATTAGTATAGATGTTAGGGTAAACGCCGTTCATACCATTGTCCTTCAAACCATCAAATTAGCACTTCGTTTGTTTGTTGTTTGAAGAACAACGGTGATTACCCTAACATAGCATCTTAAATCGAGTTTAATACTTAATACATTTTTAGGGTTTAGGGTTACAGTTAAGTACGACTGACAGACAAAAAGGAACCCTTATAGGATCACTCGTGTGTCTGTCTATTCGTCTGTGCCGCCGATTTGTTTCAAATGTGCTGGACCGATTAAGTTAAAATCTGGCACCCTTATCGATTTATGTGACCCAAAAAGGCACATATTACGTAAATAAATATATTAAGTTTTTACTTTTGGGGGTTGCAAATTAAACAATTCAAAAGTTTTTCAGACTGTTGCTTGTGACATATGCATATGAATATGCATTATGAAAAATCATCATTCCCCCTTTACTTTATCTCTTACCTCCGAAACCACAAATCCGAACAATTCTCGTAAGAAATAATATACTGTAGGTTTTTACTTACACATTACAGGACAACCTATGTGAATTGTTTGGTTTAATTATGGGAGGTACGTTTGGGGTCAATCAGAAAAACTACATTTATAGTACGGAACCCTCTCTACGCGAGTTCGACTCGCATTTAAGCTGCTTTTTTCCGCAAAACTTTGTGCTTTAATTTAAATCAAAGTTTATATTACTTTGACTTATGCAATGGAACGCCTGAATCAATTAATTATATTTTGTCTGTTTTTTAGGTAATATTCGTCCTAAAATATGTGCCAACCATAGTGTTTATGTACAAGTTCATGAAGAGAATCTACGTGACGTCCCAGGAGCGATTAAAACAAAAACGTAGCGAACTGGAGGATATACAGTTACAGGTTACATCACGTCTTTATCCCTCACAGGCTAACAGGAGCTTGATCGTCTCTAAGCCACAGACCACAATTGGCATAAAAATATATCGAGCTCGGAGGAGCTTCTTCACAAGGCACGTTTAACCGTTGGTCTCGTCTATCATAATTGATGTCAGTTGTAAAGCTATATAAGATGCCTTTAGGCAGCTTGAAAAATCTGACACAATTGGCCATTTGAACACATAGAACGGGTCCGCTGGAATTAAATGCCAGGTTTAGGTACAAGTGTGCTAAGGTGGACATGAAAATAAGAGATATAGCAACCTATCACATATTTCCGCTGGCTTGAACCTAATCCCTCGACCGGATTGTATAATCTGCCCGGGGGAAAGCGCTGGCATAATCAACGCTTTTTATATACTTTTATCCAGGTTGGGGTTGCGACGACATAAATATAGGTTATATATCACCGCATACACACGGGGCAACTCAGAAATAATTGGTACCGACATCAAAACAACGGTGAACAAAACAAGTTCGCTCCTAAAGCTAACGACTAATTAAATTGGGAGAGACTTGGCAGTTCTGAATAGCAATGTGAATTCATATTTTAAAAACAATAAACATAATACATGTGTACTTAGTTCGTCAAACATGTAAATGAGAGTAAATACCTTGTCATTAACACTTATTAATAAAATCAACATAATCACAACTACCAATTACATCATAAATTAAGTTGGTAGTTTCACATCTTGTGAATTAATGTAGTGATAATTTTAATGTCAGTGGGGGCTATTGAGTACCTGAACGTATTTTAATTAACGTTACACAGTTATTAAGCCAATTATGAAATAATAAACCATCAAGGCCCACGGAATTAAATTCTATATTTTCAACATTTTATTAGAATTCCATGACTATTACACCTAGTATGTGGTACTGTACTAGGTAAAATAGTCATCATGAGATTGATGATGATTGATGCAGATCCAGATAGTCAACACGAAGCTATGCGTGCGTGACGCGGAGTTTTCGGAGCGAGCCGAGCAACTGCGGCGCGGAGCGGAGCGCCTCCGGTTAGTGCGGACTCGAGTGAGGGACCTCATCGCAGCTGACGAGACTTTGCGACGCGCTTTGGACAACGCGACGCTGACGTTGGATACGGAGTCGGAATTGCTACAGAACACTACTCCTGAACAAGGTAGCTTTACATTTTAGAAAGTATACCGAGTATCTACGGCGAGGAATTAAACACCTACGCTTGATGCGAATTCTAGTACGACACCTCATGGCCCACTATCTTACATTGCGGCAAACTCAAAAAAAAATTGCGGCTATCCAACGTGAGGATACGGATTCCGTTGCTATAGAGTATCTCTACTGAAAAGTACCCTATAAAATTCACTATTTTGTATAGAAAGGCTTTTCGTTTCAAAATGTATATTTCAGGGTTAAACATTTCTTTTATAGACCAAGAATTCTTAATGGAGCTACTCAAGGAACTGAAGTACGATCACAACTTGTTGTCGGAAAAGCCGCCAGAGTACATGGATTGCGGCGAGCACGCGCCCAGCGAGCACATGTCTGAGAACAGCGTGTACTCCTCGCTCAGCGACGCCGACAAGGACTGCCACGTCAAGATCGTCCGGGTGACCAACGTGTATAAGGTGGCATATCTCAAGCACTATATCAAACAGAAGAGGCTGCGGCGCGCGAACAGACAGGCGCTCTTGAAGAAGAAGGTAATTGTTTGTGCTTTATTTGATTGCGATTTATTATACTCAATGTATCTTTCCTTCACTCAATCCGTTCCCCATTAGGTGAAGACTGACGGATTCTTGTTAGAGGCGATGGGCATCTTTTATCGATGTATCCGATAACCGTTTCTGTTCGTTAATCCACCGTTGTTTTATTTGGTCTTCAATTATAAAAAAAAGTCAATATTTTAGACCAGAAATTTCATCATCATCATCATCAGGTCTTTTTAGTCTCCACTGCAGGAGCATAACCCTCTCTGTACTACCGGAGCCATACTTGGCCAGAGCAGACAGAGGATTTTGCCTACACTCTCCTCGCTGGCCACACGGGTTGGAGAGGTTTCATTGATGTTTATGAGCTTAGCTTGTATTTCCTAAGTCGCCTCTTACGACATCCACGGGAAGACTTGGAGTGGTCCTATTCTACTCTGCCGGAAACCAACACGGCTAACCAGAAATTTACATCTTAGTAACCCATGCCTTATTTCATAGATCGAAAACATAAAGAAGCTACTAGAAGACTGGCAGAAGTCCCTCAACATGGTGATTAACAGTAAACTCAACATCCTGAACGGCTGCATGGACCCCCGCGCCGAAGACACGTCCCAAGAGGCGATGGGTGACTACTCTAAGCCTACGTTGAGGGAGTCTTCGAATTCAGACTGCGACCTAAGGAACGGCAATGATCTGTGCTATGACGATTATTGGGCGCAGAATGGCCCATATCAGAATTATCCATACGAGTATGAGGTGCGTGTTGTTTTAAATTCTGAATTACCCCTTAAGACACATCACAAGAGGCGATGGGCGGCCTACACCAAAGCCTGCGTTGAGTCTTAACTTGCACAACGACGTGACGAACAGACATAATAAGTGCCGACTACATAGTGCAGACTCTTATCAAAAGTCAATGTGTCTAATAAATAACCACGATTAAAACGAAAATCCCTGCATTTATGACCGGTTATTACCCTCCAAGAGAAGGCAGGAAACTTTGACTAAGGGACAAAAGTCGTTTATGTTGCAAGTTAGTAGGACCCTCTTATGTTAGTCATGTAAATCATAGTTGATTCTACACACAAATAGAATTCTCAATAAGAGACCAGAGGTTTACCTTATAAAAGTTTATAGGGACAAGCGTCCCTTTTTCATTAAACTTGCTAAGTTATGATTGACTCTCGTCGTCTGATAAGTTTTTTTCTTTGTTTGCGGATAGTTTGATTACTTTTCTTTTTCTTAGGATTTACCAGAGTCGCGGGAATATTGCGACAACCAAGACTTCAGCGACTTGAAATGCCAGGAAACATACCAGCAGTATGAACGCACAAAGTTGTCCGACAAACTGTCCACACTGTTGGAGGAGACTAAAAGCCAGATCCTTTTCGAGGACAACAGATCCCACGAGGACGACGACAGTACGTGCCATGACCTCATTGATCTGTGAATAATGTTGACGAAAAATGTGGAACGACTGTGGACAAGTGATGTAGTTATAACAGCTCTACTTTAGGAATCAATTTTGGACAAATTATATAATGACGTTAACATTTCCAAATCGGGTTAGAATTGTGACGTCATTGTTAGAGAAATGTAAAATACTGTCAACTTTTAAAAATAATAAAATACGAGTCTAGGCTAATAGAATAGTAGTATATCATTGCCAGTCTTAGACGAGTAATTTGGTAATAGGGGTATGTACTTCACACAAATATATGCGTCCCATTGATCGCTCGGGCCTTCGAGCCCAAGTACCAACGTGGCGAGTGCTCCCTGTTGATTCAAAAATAGAAAAAAAAACACCAAAGGAAAATAACTTACCTACATCTGAATAAACTGGCAGTAAATAGAAGGATGTACTTCACACAAATGCATGCGTCCCATTGATCGCTCGGGCATTTGAGCGACAGGTAAGTGGCGTGTGCTCACTGCTGATTCAAGAAAACCAAAGAAAAAAAATAAGTTACCTGCATCTGAACGGACTGGCAGTTGACGAACTCGATGCTTGACACTAGATTGTCGAACACCACGGCGCACTTGGTGCAGGAGTCCAGAACTACACCGTTGACCTTCCCCTTGACCGTCAGCGCAGAGTCACGGCAACGGAACATGTACACCACGTTGTTCATGTCCGCGTTCTCTACCACGAGGTTGGGGTTACCCTTCTGGTACTCCTGTGTACGAATAAAAATGCTCGTGATATTTTCGTTTCATTTCAAACAACCGGAATGTTAATTTGTATCTTTTCATTTGTACGTTTGTATTTCAATCATTATCATTAAAAAATGCGAGGCGATATTGTTTCTTTGCGTAGGCTGAAATCGTTTTGCGACATTTTAAGAATTTTTAGCTCCTTATCTTTCAGTAAATGAAGGAAAAAGAATGCTCAATTCAAGATTCGAAGATTTTTCAAGATTCATGGATTTATTCAGAAAATAGCCTTTTCAAGCAATTTCACGTCAATTCACATTTTAAATAATACGCCGAAAGAAACTCTTTTCAACAGCATTGGTCGCCTACTTGCCTGAAGGGCTTTGTATGATATTTTATATTTTATCATTTCTTTTCTTTTTTCTAATTTCATATGTATAAAATTTCAAATAACATAATTTTGTGGAACACGTTATGTTAGCGATCAATATCTTGTGACATTAAGATCTCATTGCCGTAAGGATTCCCTGGTGGCGGCTCCCGTATATGCAGGCTGTGTTGTATAGTGTAGGTTACTTTCCTCTAAAAACTACGCATGTATCCATACTTCCATAGTAATATTATAAATTTTTTTAGTCTGTGAAAATAGAACCTATACAATCATATGATCTAACGCACATAATCTTTTTGTGCGCCGTAGACTTGATCGAACCAAGTGTGTCTGCTTTGGGCCTGTCTGTTACTTCACGCTTCAACTATTAAACGAATTGCGATGAAATTTGATATGAAGGTAGTGTGGCCCGGAGGTGGACATTGAGTACTCAAAGGTACTCTATGCCCCTAGGGTTCAATATTAACGCGGGCGGAGCCGCAGACAAAAACTAGTTTTTACAAGGTTTTATTTAGTTTCACCTGTCCCGATGTTTGTCTGTAATCGAATCTTGTGAGTTAAATTTGAGCCACTCCCCGGTTACCGATTGAGCTGAAATTTTGCATGCATGTGTAAATCGGATGACAATACAATATTATGGAATCGTTTAGCTGGTCTGATGATGGAGTCGGAAGGTGGCCATAGGAACTCAAACAAATCAACATAACTAAACTAGGTACAGTTAGCCAAGGAGATACCTGACCCCGTCATCACCTATATCTTGAATTTTCTCTTAAACTAAAAGTAATATTAACATGAAAATGTATATTCAGGAAGTCTTAATTAAAATCTTTCTAAATATATATTTTCATGTTAATATCATTTATAGTTAAGGGCCCGTACTACCTCACACTGCTTTGCATGATTGACTGTTATATCAATAATAATTAAATACTCAAGTTGAAATAAAAATGCAGCAAAGTTCAGGACTAACTCTGGTAACTATCTGACTCAAAAACACGATTGCGTTAAATTTTCCCAATAGAAAAAAATTGCAAAGTTGCCTCCGAATCACGTCTAATTTACTCCGTATATAGCATTATTCACCAAATACATTAAAATTAACCTTGAAACTTTTGATTATTATTGCATTACAGATAAGGCAGCCATGTTTTTCTTTTTCGAATAACCCTTGAATATTCCTAAAAAACGAAAATATCCAAAGTAGCCAACGCGTTTAGACCATCCGCGTTTGTATCGCCACGCCGCCTGGCATATGGCGGGCTCTTAAGGAGAAAATTCAACATATAGGTAGATGGCAGGGTCAGGTATTTCCTTGGCTTACTGTACACCAATCGTATTTAGGCTCATTTGATTTGTCTTCGAAAGTACTTTGTGTGCATTCCTTTATAATTCACCACTCCGTTGTAGCCGCTACAGACTACAGGTACTCAAAATACAATTCGTAAGTCGCATCGCAAACCCTAATAAGTACGCGGTGACATCGTGAACGGCCATGATTGAAACGGTTATACTAAAAATAACGCTCTCGCGTAGTAACACGGTTTATTTTTGCATGAATGCTTTATGGGAAATGTGACGCAGTGAGGCTGTAGGCTATTATCGCTGTAGGTAAATATAACAGGAGCGAGCTAGATTGTGCTTTATGTGTACGCGGCTAGAGTTTTTATCTATTTAATCGACTCCAGAGAGTGAGTCTTCTGTATGTTAGTACTATTACTTATTCTGCGGTAGCACGTAAAAAATTAGGTAGGTACATAGGTATTAACTTACAATGAGCCACTTCTTGCCGTCGCGCATGAAGACCGGCGGCTTGTCGGGCAGCGAGCCGGCGCCGGGCTGCGGGATGGGTTTATTGGGGCCACCGCGGGCCGCGGGCGCCGGCTTGAAGGGCGCCGGGCCCTGGCGCAGCTGCGGGTTCTTGTGCGTCTGCATGTCCGACGTCACTTTGCGGAGGTCTAAAGGGGGTGTTATACCATCCTGAATTGCATCCTGAATCGGATCCGATGAGGGACGCCGCAATATGTGTGATACTATTGGAGATATCTCGTATCGTGTCTAACGTATAGCGTCGTCCATCCCATCGCATCCAAAATTCAGGATGGTTTAATAGGCGCTTAACAGGGAAGCACCCAACTTTGAACATCATATTGTTACGTGGTTAGGGTTCGGGATTTGGAGTAAAACATAAAAGTCTTCAGAGGGAATTTATTCACAACGGAATCCCAACACTGACACCTGAGTGGTCTTCCAACATATCCAAAGCACTCGTAGTCCTGGTCCATTGCTGTGGTCGTAGAAATTATTACCGTTATTGCTCGCACTCAATTAATCATTCGTATTAGCATTGTTCGTTTCAAACACTCGCGTCAACTCATTGACGATCGCCACGTCTGCTCCATTATATACTGTCTTACGGACAGTGGCGTAACTTCAGGGTAGCAATGCTGTGTAAAATGCCACGGGCCCCCGGTTCTAGGGGGCGAACAGAAGTGCAATGCCATTTATGTATTTCCGGTGCCGACAGCCGACAGCCAGAACATTCCAGAAATCGTGACTGTATTCATCCAGACTGTATTACCATCGAGACTGTATTACTCCTTCTGGTAGCTTCGCGACAATATAATCACGAGGAGCCCGATGGTCTAGTGGGCGTGAGCATTATAAGCACTTACGTATGTAAAAGCAACGGCGGGTGCAGGGATGGGTGACCGCACATGGCGTAAAAATAGTCCCTCCTGGCATGGGTAACCGCAAATGGCATAAAAATATTTAAATATTTTGAGCTCCTCCGTGCTTTGGATGGCACGTTAAGCCGTTGCACCCAGATGTCATCATTGGTGGCAGTCGATGTCAGATGACTAGGCAGCTAGAAAAGTCTGACACCAGTGTTGACTACTAAGACACACGAAAAAAATCACGTGTTTATCCCTACGAGGTAGACATTGGATAAGTTACACCAGTGTTGACTACTAAGACACACGAAAAAATCACGTGTTTATCCCTACGAGGTAGACATTGGATAAGGTAAAACTAGCAATTCTAAATATTTTCGTAAAACGCCGACCGCAATAATTTACTAGATTAATGATTTCCAAAACTTTAAATTCTTGATTTCTAAAACCCGTCTGGCAGCTATCTTAAGTTCTTCGAAAGTTTATAGGCTTCACTTAGATATAATAAGAAAATATCACAAGATCTCACGATCGTGCGCTTTCTAATAATTAAATTATTTTATTTTAGCATGCAGAAGCATAGCTTTTTTATATATATCAAATCGTAAACTTGTCTGTATTAGCTGTGAAAACAAAAGCTCCTGTTAAATGCATTAAATCAGCGAGCACCCCCTAATTAACCCCTGTATAAGATACAATCCTGCGCCTAACAGGGACATGTGAAATTTCCTGTTGATCCAGCAAAGAAAATTACTCGCCGTAATTGACACGTATTTTATAAAATTTTAAGGAACTGGTAGATCGTTTTTATTTCGCTGAATAACTTAATATAAATATATAGCGAGATTTAATTAACTTATTTCTATTCGCTCGCGGTATTTACGCCTACACAAGTTGAAAGGGCCTTTACAAACTCCTTAACAATTGCTCAGATTGTTGCTCCGACAAAAGCTCGAGTGAACTTAACTCCCATAGGGTTTTGTCGTATTAATCAGTGCTCGTAAGCAGTATAGTATATTCTCATATTAAGTCAATCAAGTAACTTCATCTAGTGCTGAATTATAGATTTTCGTAACCTGTAGTGATCTAATTAATTAGCAACCTATTCACCATCGGACGACGCGGCGTAGACACGGATTCCATCCATTGTTGGTCGATATTCCTGCTTATCACACCTATACATTGGCGCTTCCTTTATAATGCGAACCGCTAAGGAATGGAACACCCTCCCCGCGTCGCTGTTTCCCGACACGAGCACTTAAAGGGATTTTCAAAGTAGGAATAGGCATTATTACTTCCATGCTGGTCTGGGGGAAAAGAAAAAACGTAGAATGTGCCAACTGCTAATCTTCCCGGGCAAACCGTAATAGCCGGTCAAGGGAATGGGGGAAAATCTAAAATCATGACAATAGGCGATGCGGCTAGCAATTCATCACTATCTTGATTCTGTTTTCCACCTTTACGCCCACCAACACGCTAAACGTGGGTTTTCGATATTATGACCTTAGGCTCTGTCTACCCCGTAAGGGATAAAAACGTGACAATATGTATGTTTATTTGTATAACATTATTTGAGTTTCCGTGCGCCACCCTAGACCTCATAATTGCTTGCCATCAGACAAGATAGAGATCAAACGCAAAAAAAGCTTCTACAACAAAGACAATTCACTTTGAAGTTAATTCAATTTTTTATGAGGGTGGAATGCTGTGGTGGCAGGATAAACAGCACATCAGTCCTATTTTCTCTCCAACTGAGTATGTGCCCAGATACATTCTCATGAGTGACGCTTTAGAGCCAAAGGCTCGCTTGTCACACCTGTTCGCAATGAAGCACACTTACTGCTGGTGATGCCCTCGCCCTGGTTGATCTCAGCGAAGAGCGCGCTGCGGTCATCGATGCTCATGTTGGAGAAGTCTGCCTCCGGCAGCAAGGGAGGCGGTGGCGGCATGCCGCCGGGCGGAGGTGGCGGCGGAGCGCCAGCGCCTTTACCTATAGTAAACGCAATTGATAATAAATAGATGATATTTTTTTTATCTCATCTGTTCAAAATACAAAGAACGGTTACCCTTAAATAGTGACTTCAAAATACGTTTTTATTCCGAAAAAAATATATACATATCAAATATTTTTAGTCTAGTGGGAATATTGACATTAAACACAAATATTGTTCCGAAAAATTTACCAAAAAGGTCAAATTATTTTAATATAGTTAAACTGGCACTTGTTAAAAAAAAAGCTCAAGTTCTGGGAGTATTTCGTTCGCGCGCTTAAGATATTTTTTCATGAATTACCATCTTTAAATATTTGTCTTTTTACCCACATTAAATTTATCAACTAACAAAATGCTTTAAACTTGGTACAGATTGACAAGAAATATTATACCTTACTCTAGTTATACTCAGGTAACCATTTAGTTCAATTATTTATAATTAATTTCTGTTAGAATTATTCAATATTATTTGTTTTTCTGATAGAGGGAGATGAAAAGCAGGATGTGCTGCTCGGGACTAACATAATACTTTTACTTTATCATCATCATCATCAGGTTCTTTTTAGTCTCCACTACATGAGTACGACCCTCTCTGTACTACTAGGTCCATACTTGGCCAGAGCAGCCAGAGGACTTGGCCTACACTCTCCACGCTGGCCAGACAGGTTGAAGAGGTCTCTTAGATGTTTATAAGCTTTGTTTAGCTTGTATTTCCTAAGTCGCCTTCTACGACATCCACGGGAAGACTTGGAGTGGTCCTATTCTACTCTGCCGGATACCACACGGCTATATACACTTTTACTTCGGGTTACATAATCTGAATCCCTCGCTAGACTCATGAGTCAACTTTATTCTATTCTAAACTCCTTTGTTCCACGCTGGATTCTGATTCTGAATCCAGAGTGGAACGAAGGAGTCTAGAAGGCCCTCCCCTTAAAAATATTATGTTAGGCCCTTACGTCACAATCTACTATTTTATGACTAGCCAGCAAACAGCAATTGTTTCATTCGTGGAGAATCTGATATGAGGAAAATGCAATACTCTAAGACGTCCTACAACGCACGAATACATTATTCAGAGTAGTATGCATGGCACATGAGATCACGCTCTAGCATACGCGAACCCTTTTCCAATGGTCGTATACAAATTTCATCGTTATAACTAGTGTATGATATTTTCTGTTCATATGATTTTCTGGGCACGGACAAATGAATTCTATGTGAGATAATGTATATATAACTTAATATATAAAAAGAGTGAAATTGTGTAAAAATTCGTAGAGAAATACCGTTCCAAAGGTTTGATTAAATTATTTCAAGTTTTATTGAGAGGGATTTTACACTGTAGAGAAGTTTCGTTGTGATATTACGTTTAAAACATACAATACTTAGTTAAAACTCATTTTCTCAATTCTATCTCGTGCCACCTCTATCCAAACTTAGATAACTAGTAACTCGAAGAAATCCTTTCAGGGATAAGTCCGCCACCGTACATATTTGACCTTAATTCTATATGTAGTTCTCAAATTGTATCATTTTTGTGTGTACAATAAAGAGTATACAAATTCGAATATTAGAAGATAAAAAAAAATCTATGTTTATGACGATGAAAATGAGGATAAAAACATTTTACGTATAAAATAAGGATTGTACATAAAGCTCTTTCTATCGCGGCTCCTATAAGACATCACAATAAATAAAAATCGTTTTACAGCTCAATTGGCGTGGGCGGCTGCCTCAATGTAATTGTTCAATTCTAAATTCAGCTTTACCAATCAAAATGAACGTCGAGATAGCAAACGAAAAGGAGTGTCACGTAGTCAATCCCCTAGTCGCAATCCTCGCAGCTTAGCGTGAATGATTGTATTGGACGAATCGTCTGGCAGAATTTCAGCTTGAAAACAGGATTCATTTATCCCAGTGATATAAAGTTAACCACATTCAATTTGAGTATTCATAAAAAACTGGCCAAGTGCGTGTCGCGCCACGCGCAATGTAGGGTTCCGTAGTTGCGAATGGCAGCTTTGAGTTCACGCCTCACGGTTTAACGACTAAAAACGTCTAACTGAAGACATTATTATGAAATCCTACTTCACAAGGAAAATTCGAAGAAATATTATCTATTTGAGTACCACCGCGTGTAAGACAAACGCTGGTAACAAGATTTTGTAGGTATACTTTGACTACCGAGCGCAGTAGGCCCCAAGCAGTCTCGTATTGTTCCGCCAAGCGCCGCACGCCGTCGAACGTAATCACATTGCTATTAATTTTGGCATTATTATTATTAAAGTTCGAGGTTTACTTTATTGACTTTACAAACTAGTGTGCAGAGTTATAATAATAATCAAATAAATGAGCGAGTAGTGGTCGATGAAAATGACCGTACATGTGTCAGATTGTACTCAGATTTACAGGTCCGGCCGGGTGATAAGATAAAAATTTAATGAGTTGTATAAAGCGACGACTTATTCTTAGGTATAGAGCAAGAATCTTATTCAGTATCTGAATCTAAATACAAGAAACAAATTGAGGCAAGGCCGCAAATAAGTTGGTCATTACCTACACGTAGTGATCCCCTCATTGTTACCCTACAGGATTAACGTGCGTGATTTTAGGATAAATCGATCGCCTAGCCGAGTTCCGGTTCGAATACGTCTGCCTTCCATTATCGCCTTGACAAAGCTACAGTTTACAAAACCTCTACTTATATATAAAGAGGAAAGATTTAATTGTTTGTTTTTGTAGGTAATATTATAACTGCGAAAGTGAGTTTGTTTGTTTGTTACGCCGTAACTACTGAACCGAACATCATAAAATTTTGCATACAAGTTCTCCGGAGTACGGAGAAGAACATGAGGCCTTTCATCCCGAAGAATGTACTGTTCCCAAGGGAACGTCGTTGACGAGAGCGAAGCTGCGAGCGAAAGCTAGTAGGTAATTGATAAACTCGCAAGCTCGGTACAATAAACGAGTAACATTTTTTAAATAGCTAAGTATAGTTATTTAAAAAAAATCTTTAACCTGTAATACATAATTAGCGGGTTATAAAGGCAATAACTTATTTCAGGCCGAAACAGGTTAGTACTTAAATATTCAAGAAATATCAAATGGCATCAAAATTGGTTGATAGTTAGCGAAAAATTTAACAATCGACTGACGAGTAGTAGTACTCGTCAGTCGATTGTTAAATTTTTCGCTTTACATAAACAGAAAATGTGCTTTTCGTACGGAATTAAGTATGAATTCAATTTTCATTTAAATAATCCTCGATTCGGGTCAAATTCGTTGTTAGCTCAAATTCCGCTTGAAAGTTCAATTTAACAGTATCCCTAGGGACATGCAGCAATCTCGCGAAAATGTGTATAACATACAACGCCGTAAATACGTGAGCGACACGCTGATAGAAATTAATCCCATATGAATGAAAATAGAACGCACGTATGTAACTGGGTTTTCTGGCATGTGACAAATTATTTTCCGATATATATATGATGTAGAGAGAGATATGATTAAAAAAAACATATCTCGTTCGTACATCGAGATACGTGTAACATTAATAAAGTTTGACATAGTCGCATATTGTTATGTTGTAACTTTCTATCATTGCAAGTTACGAGAAACTTGTACAATAGCACGGTTAACCGCATCATGAAATTTGATATTAATACGATAGGAAGTTATAAGTTTACGGGTAAACGTCAAACGCCCCAAAACTTGTATTTCTAAATTAAATTTTGGCCGTCAATTCAAAACTGAAGAGTTTGAAGATGGACGGCGATTGAATCGCAACCTTACTGGGGACCAAATAATCTTTCAGATAAAAACAGACTTGAACCAAACTTTTGAACTGATATTCACGAAAATTAGATGGGTTTCAAATAGAAAGGGAGAAAGGTTTTTCCAAATCGGTTTAGAAATAACGGAGTTATGAGGTAACATACAACAACAAAGATGCCGACGAATTGAAAATCTCTTTATTTTTTTAAGTCGTTTGAATCATTGCAACCGCATGTTACTGATAAATTATATATAACGTAATAATATTACGGCACATATTTCGTTTTCAGCCTTCCGCACATTTTCGAACAAAAGAGGCGAACGTAATAAAATATTCATGAATACGTTTGATTTTTGGGATGACTCGCCTACGTGCCGTTACACTGCATATCGTACGCATATCTAAAATCTAAGCTGAGACAGCGTGAGAGATACAAGCAAATCGTTCTCAAATAATGTAACAGCATTTGTAGGTGTTAAGAAGGTCAATTTTAAGTACTTAGTGTAATACGCATGCGGCTAGAACGGGTTATAAAAAATACATATATACTATAGTTATCTATAGTATATATGTATTTTTTATAACACCCAAGACCCAGGCCAATCTGAAAAAAATCATTTTCCATCTTGAGCTGACCGGTGATCGAACCCGGGCACCCCGTGTCGCAGGAGTGTTAACCACTACGCTACGGAGTTCGCCTCCGGATTCAAGTCTTGTTATGCCATTAACTTGCTGAACTAAAACGCCTGATAATTAACATGACCGCAGCCAGCCGCCAGAAATGTTGATGTTGAGTTATCGCGGCGAGCCAGTACCGTGTACCCCACATAATTGAGTGCTGAAATATGCACGCGCCCGGTTTTATTGGGTGGGATCTCAAAAGTTATAATTGCTTAATTCATTGAACTGTTCCATTTGACATACAGAATTAATTCAGTTTGAGTAGCTTTGTTATCGTGTTTTGTTACTCTATTATAATTTCATTTTGGTAACAGAAATATTATCATCATCAGGTCCTTTTTAGTCTCCACTACAGGAGCTCGACCCTCTCTGTACTACTAGGGCCATACTTGGCCAGAGCAGCCAGGGGACTATTACAGAAATATTACCATCTCATATTTCTCTAAATTTTGTTTTTTTATAGTAAGTAATACTGCCACTACTAAATTTATTTAAAGTTTTCTAGAATAAGCATATTTAAGGTTACTTTTCCTTAGTAATAGCATTAGCATAAGAGATGTGCCGTACTCGAATTTTTCGAGAACGGTGAAAACAGGTCGGAATTTTTCCCCGATTATTGGAAATTCACATTACTATAGTTTTAGGAAAACCAGAAGTGAAATGAAAATACTCGAAACTACTACAAATATTTTTTAATGACCGAAAAGACAATACAAATAAAATAAGAGCGCAACGCAATACGTCCTACGAATCCCGAACGCGGTCCCTCATTGCTTATCCAACGTAGCGCCGCCAGTCGTCTCCCTCGCAACAGTCCCCGCAACCAGGAACAATGGTTCTTTCTTCTTACTTCTAACACGGCCTCTCCTGACGAGAGAACGCTCTCGTTCTCTCTCTCGTTCTGATGTGATACGTAAACTTCTCAAATATCAATTAATTCCCAGATGTACCAGGCTCCTGGTCATCTTGAGCTTCTGATCTAAGCTCATCTTGCGCAGATTCATGATCTTCTTGGTCTGCGTCTGCGGAACGAAGAACTCTGTCACAAGTTCAGAAATACACCAACCTATTAGTTTTTGTGAGGTCTGCTCACAAGAATAAATGTCAATCTCAAAATTTAATCATACAATGAATCATTACTTAGATGAGGTCTGCTCATGTCTCCTCGTGTGGATGAGGTCTGCTCATATAGACGAGGTCTGCTCGTATAGACGAGGTCTGCTCGTATAGACGAGGTCTGCTCGTATAGACGAGGTCTGCTCGAATAGACGAGGTCTGCTCGAATAGAAGAGGTCTGCTCAAATAGAAGAGGTCTGCTCCTATAGACGAGGTCTGCTCGTATAGATCAGATGAGGTCTGCTCATCTCACATACACATAAATGAAAATCTTAAGTTTTATACACATAAACGAGGTCTGCTCGTATAGATCAGATGAGGTCTGCTCATCTCACATACACATAAATGAAAATATTAAGTTTTATACACATAAACGAGGTCTGCTCGTATAGATCAGATGAGGTCTGCTCATCTCACATACACATAAATGAAAATCTTAAGTTTTATACACATAAACGAGGTCTGCTCGTTATCTCAAATGTCAAGATCTACTCATATTAAACAAGAACTACTTGCAAAAATCAAAATATCATATTGAGGTCTGCTCAAACACAACAAATAACAAAATACTATGGAGCTCACTTTCAAAGAAAGCAGTACACGTTTCTGGAGTCCACTCTCCCTTCCACAGCACCATAAACTCTGCTGCAGCTTGAGTAGTCTTCCCATAAGAACCAGCTACCAACTGTAACTCGTACCTCCCCTGAGGCAAAACTTTAACAATGCGGTAAGGTCCGCGCATGCCAGAATCGAGTTTGCCTGAAGATTGTGCCTTTTTGATTACAAAAACCAGGGAATTCACTTCGAAAGTGTGAGGTGGCCTCCTCTTTTCGTTAACATAAGCATCTTGTTGCTTTTGGTTCTGCCTTAACCGTTCCGAAACCCTTTGTTTGGTCATTTCACGTAAAGCTTCTCGATTTGGTTTTGAACCATCTATTGCCACATCACGGACTAGATTGCGGATCAACGGTGTTGCAGTATCCACACCAATGAGTAAGTTTAAAGGCGAACATTGCGTAGTCTTGTGTTTGGATACATTTAACACAAGCTGTAATCTCCATAATACACTGGACCACTCTTCCTGTCGATAATTAGAGTTGATACGAATCATATTCAGCAATGTCCGACAATAACGTTCGACTTGTCCATTGGACTGGTGCATCTCAGGCGTGATAAGATGGACTTCGCTGCCAAGCTCGTTCGCCCAAGCCAAGAATTCGGTGCTTTGAAACATTCGCCCACGATCAGCCACAATCAATTTAGGCGATCCAAAAAGTGATATGGCATTCAGAAAATGGCGCTTCAACTCGCTCGCATCCTGCCTTATCATAGGATACAGAAGACAGAACTTTGAAAAAGCGTCGACAATTATAAGAACATAACGATGTCCATTAGATTCTGGAAGAGGACCTAAAGCGTCCGCGTGTATGGTTTCAAATGGACGGTCAGGTTTCTGCCATGAATGAATTGGCTGAAGAGGAGCACGTGGCAACTTTTTTTGAGACATACATATAATGCAATGTGTAATATACTTTTGAACAAATGGCCTTAAGCCGGGAAACCAAAAGTGTTTCATTATAAGATCAAGGGTTTTGTCAACTCCATGGTGATCATGCTCATCATGGAAAACACGAAGCAAACTAAGGCGATGACCTTTAGGGATAAAACATAGGAGACGAGGCTGTTCTCCAATTGACTTATAGTTGTAATAAAGGAGGTCATTCTTTGTAACATATTGATTGGAATCTAACTTGCCCTCTTTTAGTTGTTCAATGAGATTTTGTGTCTCTTCATCTGCAGCTTGTGCTATTTGTGCCCAGTTTCTAGGATTTTGTACCTGAACCAAATTTACTGGGTTCCGACTTAAATAGTCGGCATGAGTCATGGAAGTACCTTTGCGGTATTCAAGAGAAAAATTAAAATCTTGTAAGTAAATCCACCATCTTGCTACTCTCGGCATTAAATCTTTCTTTTTTTGTGTTAACTTAAGGGCATTACAATCAGTTACTACAGTGAAAGGCACCCCGATAAGATAATGCCTAAAATTTTGCAAGGCCTTGACTACGGCCAAGGTCTCCAGTTCATAAGAGTGGTATTTTGGTTCAGCACCCTGAGTTAATCTACTGAAATAAGCTACGACACGCTTATGAACTGAATTATGAATTTGCAGTAGAACAGCGCCATAACCGATCGCACTAGCATCGGTATGGACCTCAATTGGTAAAGTTGGATCATAAATTGCAAGAACTGGTTCACTGGTCAGGTGTTCGATTATATTTTTCCTTGCAGTTTCCTGCTCTGTTCCCCACTCAAAAGGGACATCTTTTTTTGTAAGATGTGCTATGCAGGCTATTTTTGAAGCAAACCCAGCTATATATTTTCGAAAATACCCTGCTAAACCCAGAAATTGACGTACTTGTTTAACATTTTTAGGTACAGGAGCTTCAGCAAGTGCCTTTACTTTAAAAGGACTCGGCCGTACCTGACCCTCACTAATTGAACGACCCAAATATTCTATTTTAGTGGATAGGAATGAACATTTTTTTAAGTTTATAGAAAATCCAGCTTCAGTCAATGTTTGCAGTACTTTTCGCAAAGTTTCAAAACCTTCATTAACTGAATTACTTAATATGAGCACGTCGTCGATATACACAAGGACTTTACCAGATTCAATGAGGTTGTGTAGAGTTTTTGATATTATACGCTGATATACAACGGGAGCGTTAGCCAAACCATATGGCATTTTCAAATATTCATAATGACCTTCCGGGGTAACAAACCCGGTTTTTGAAATTGAGTCTTTTTCCATTGGAATCTGATGAAATCCCGTCGCCATGTCAAGGCTCGTAAAGAATTTATGACGTCCTAAACGATCTATATGATCATCTATTAATGGCAAAGGAAAACGGTCCTTGAAAGTAATTTCATTCAGTTTTCGAAAATCGACACACATCCGATCCTTACCGTCTTTTTTCTTGACTAAAAGTATAGGGCTAGAATACTCTGACTCAGACTCTTGTATAATACCATTATCTAATAAATCTTTTATGATCTCACGAACACGTAATACTTCGGCTTGTGAAAGTCGGTATGGTCTGTAATTAATAGGTACGTTGCTGTTGAGTTTGATAGACATACACCCTGTTTTAACAGTCGAGCTGGCCGTCCCCGTAATGAAAAAATCTGAAAATTCTTCAATAATAGCCAACAATTTATCATAATCAATTTCAGTAAGATTTGTGTTTATCAAAGACCGTCTATCAAACTCGACTGTCAGAACGCTAGCAGGTTCATCAACGTTACGTGTGATAAGCTGTTGTTCGCTAGTACGAATATACGTAATATCTTTACGGTTTAAAACGTCTGTGCCTATTATAACTGGGGTGTTCATATATTCTGCTGCTATCACAAATAAATCGACTTCTAAAGTTAGATCATTGAATTCAATTGGCAAAGTAACATAAGAAGTAGACTCTATCTCTTGACTTCCGATTCCTTTCAAGATACGAAATGCAGGTTTACGAGGATTATCAAAATGTTTCATCAAAGCAAATGAAATAAGAGAAATAGTTGAACCACTGTCAATCAAAATATCAACTGGTACGCCCTGTATTACCGCAACAATAACATCACTTTTACGATTACTCTTCATTTCGTTGCAGAAATTGACATTATTTTTATTTCGAGATTCAGATCTTATTTTCGCAAAACAAGTTTCCACTTTATGTCCAAGCTTTTTACAAAAAGAACACGAATCTGCTTTAATTTGAGTAGAAGTAATCTGGGCGTTAGATGTCTGAGTAGTAGGGGAAGAACTACTAACATTATTAGATCTGACTTTAAATCTCTTGTGACAATTAGCAAGTACATGACCCGGTAATCCACAAGAAAAGCATTTCTTTCCTTCAAATCGACGTTTCCTAATTATATCAGAAGGCTTAGCTTTATAACTATCATGTCGATTATAGGACGACTGGTTTGTTTTGCTTTTAGAAGTAGTGGAATCAAGTTTAACATAAATTGAAAAAAATTTTACCAAATCATTCGGCATTAGGTTCGCATTAGTTGCAGCCGCTCGAATTTGAGGATCAGTAATACCGCGAATAACTATTGCCGATATTAATTCATCACTTAAGCCTACTACAATTCGTAAACGAAGTAACGACCGACGCGCATAATCAGCATACGTGGGGTAATTATCAGAGTTAGTCTTCATAACGTCGAACAATATATTAGCTACGTCAACCTTTTTTGGACAAAGAGGTTTAAATTCTTTTTTAAAGTTGGTCCAACTACGATCATTTGTGACCCATTCATTGAGCCATGTCCGAGCATCCCCCTTTAAACAATTACCGATTCGGGAAAGACATTCATTGTCATTCCAATTGTTAATTACTTTCGCGCGATCAACCTCGCGACACCAAACATCAATGTCGTGTAAACTTGGGTCAAAATTAGAAATATAAAACGGCTGATTAGATCTAACGGCAGTGCTGAGCGAACGTAATGCGGTGCCAAAAGCATCACTCAGTGTTTGTTCAGATAATGTACTATTCGCGGGTTGCACTTGGGACGACCGGTCCGCAGAGTATGTGACTACTTTATCATTATCACAAACTTTTGATTGGTTACACTGACGCTGACGTGTTAAATCAGGGGGTGGTGTGCCCGGTGGGGTATCACCTTCCTTTCCCATACGAATATTTGTATCAACGCTTGAAATATTTAGGAGCGGCGTACTAGATATATTTTTTTCACTGTCGCCTTCTAAAGTATTTAATCGTGTTAGAATAACGCCTAACATTTCGCGTACTGAGTCTGTGCTACGAGATCTACGAATGCTACGAGCTCTACGAGGCGTAGACGGTGATCGTAGCATATGACGTGTACATTCCCGATCTCGACTAGTTGAATGCTCCTGCGGTCGGGTTCTTCCCCGCGACCGCGAGCTCGGATTACCCGGCATGACGTTACCGCGTCTCGCGCTCTCACGCTCGAAATATAAACAAAAGTCCAAAGTTCACAGTACTAATACACAAAAGAACAAAGAATTGTACAATATCTAACTAACAATAAATATGTGCACTAAACTGTTTTATCACGTCTATTCACGTATTTTTAACGCAACCGACACAGTCCACAATCCAGAATTGTTGCTAACACTACAAGACATAAATGTTCTCTTACTACATGAAAGCATTAACACACATCACTTTTAAAGTCACCGTGTTTGTACTACAACTTAATCGCACTATAATCAGTCACTTAATTCACGTGTTAGAATGCCTAAAACTAATATCTTAACGGATAGCTTAGAGCGTACTATGGCCGTGAGTTTTCGTCATCCCACTTCTGATTTTAGGAAAACCAGAAGTGAAATGAAAATACTCGAAACTACTACAAATATTTTTTAATGACCGAAAAGACAATACAAATAAAATAAGAGCGCAACGCAATACGTCCTACGAATCCCGAACGCGGTCCCTCATTGCTTATCCAACGTAGCGCCGCCAGTCGTCTCCCTCGCAACAGTCCCCGCAACCAGGAACAATGGTTCTTTCTTCTTACTTCTAACAATAGGTAATTTAAAAATTTGTACATACAATGTGATTTTGAACCCCCTAGCTTTATTGAAATCTGGGAATCAGAATCCCTTAAGGAACACAGAATTGCAAGAAAAAAAGGGGAAAAATGAAAAAAAAAATTAGGATTCCCATACAGAGTCGCCGATCAGCTGGACGAATTTCTATGAAAGGTTACCTTTATTTTTTCGTTTTTTACCTTTCTTTCTTACTATTCTGTATTCTATAACGGATTCTGATTCCCAGATTTCAATATAGCTAGGGGGTTCAAAATCACGCTGTATATCGTTGAAAAAGATAGTGTAGTGTCACTTACCAGACCAGACAAGTCCAGTCGTATGGTACTGCTTCACGTAGGCCTGAAGGTCAGATAGCAGCTGCACCCACGCGCGGCACCAATCCGCATGCCTCTTGTCTTTCTCCTTCCACTCCTTCAACACGCGGTTCGTGTAGAATTGCCCAGCATCGTTCATTTCTTTCACGTATGGGGCGGGAGTAGGGGACACCGCTACCCATCCCAGAGCAGGAATGCTCTCCGATATAGCGGACAGATGGTTGAAATACTGTGAGGCGCGATTCTTCTCACGGAACTGCTGAATGGCAGAAATCTGTTCGCTGGTAGGAGCCAATAATTGCATCTCATCGGCCTGCGACGGCTTGCTTCGAAGCGTCGCTTGCTCGATGTAGCGCAGCTGTGCCCTGTTAACATTATACAGTGTTTTTACAATTGATTTCTAAATTGAACTGGTTGCGTTTAATTAACATTATACAGTGTATTTACAATTGATTTCTAAATTGAACTGTTTGCGTTTGATTAATATTATACAGTGGTTTTACAATTGATTTCTAAATTGATCTGTTTGCGTTTACATTTATCAATTATTGTATCTAGTTACAGGAAACATGCTTCAATATTGTAGAACAAATGCCATAGAAACACAAACAGGAAATTGCAACGCCGCTTGTGATATAACTCGAGACACGGAGGATTGTTTACGAGCTTTGTGAGAGTTTGTTGTCTAAAGGGCGGAGCACATAGTTTACCACACAACAGTAATGCACAGATCTTAACATAACCAGGTAGAAGTCAACAATCTCTCTCAGTTTGCAGCAACCATATCCTAATTAAGTCGGATATCCCTGATAATTGGCGCAGCGCTAATTATCTTTAGAGCGGGCGTGTCGCCGCCGCGCCGCACCACGACATTCAATTTCATAGAGTAAAATCATTTTAGACAGGTAATAAGGAATTGATCAAGTTGCCTAAAAAGCAATAACTAAGCAAACCAAGGGTGACTATTTTTTATATAATTCACTAAGTATATACCGCGTGATTTTGAACCTATGAAGTACTATGAACTATATTGAAATCCTGGAATCAATCAAATTTAAAAAAAAAAATAAGCTTCCCATACAACTCACCGATCAGCTGGACTAATTTCTATGGTATATATTTTGATTTACCGACAATGTGATCAGGAAAAGAAAAGCCAGGTAATTAGTTCAACAATGTCTTATTACATCGGTAGGTATTTAAACTTTGGCGACATTTTATTTATGAATTAATATACTCACTGGAAGGCAGCATTGACTAGATTGGCGTGAGTAGCGACATCACCGCCGATTTGCTGAGACAGATTGAGGTAAGTGCGCAGGGGGCCCTGTGTGAAAAACAAGTAGTTAATAAGATAGCTACAATCGAAGCAAACCCAATAATTAGTTAATATGATAGCTAAAACCTGAAACAAAATGTATTGAAACTTGTGAGGAAGGCGTCAACGTACATTTTTAATCCATCCTCTTGGGATTTGGTACTCGTATTACCGTGGTAATTAAATATCTCTATTTTCCGCAATATAGCAATGGGTCAAATAATTCTCGGTTCAAGACGACAAAGTCATAGCATGCATAATAAAGAGCCTCCTAAATCTAATGGGAATTTTGTCAATTCTGAGAAACGCATGTCTTTGACAAGTGTCCGTGAATTCCTCGTATACAACGACTGATAATAACGAGTATTTTTATTTATGTCAATCCAATACTGACTTATATTATGCAAAGAACGAACATTATTTACAAAAAATAAAAGACGAATTCTTTGGCACAAAACTTATAGCCTATGTCACTCGGGACGATGTAAGAATTCTAACGATACCTCTTATGTCGAAACCGGTTGAGGCAGTAGAAGTAATGGTGGAATAAAGAAGCTCACATCACATACTTACATACTCTTACTGACATTCGCTTTTTTTGGTACTTCTGTAAAAATACGTCCAACAACAGACTGTAATTAAATGTAACAGTGATCGGGTAAAAAACATCGTTTGAATGTCAATAGCAAGGGCCCGGGAATTTAATTTTCTTAAACATGCTCGGAAATGTAGGCATTATTGTAGTAAAATGAAGCCACGAAGTTTGTAATTCTTGGCTGGTGCACTACTTTACCGGCCTAGGCCAGGAAAGTAAGTATGAAAATTCATTCCTGGCCGCTGCTCAAAACTTTTTAATTAATCTATGTAACTTGTACTATCTAACTTGTCATACAGCCAATGGCTACCACATTAAAAAAGAATGCACTCATCGAGCATCTAAGTATATGAATATGAAAATTATTTAATTAAAATGTTGGTAAAATCACACAAAAATATGCCAATAATAAAAAGAAAAAACGCGGGAAAGCAGATTTTTACGGTATTACATTTTTGGGGTAAAATATGCCTGGGCTGTATGGGCTATGTTTCCTTAGCACGAAATGACAATTGAAATTAAAAAAGAAAATAACGCGGGAATGTACTATTATATATTTTACTGCAAGCAAGGTTATTGTTTTGGATTGTTTTGCAGATTGTTTATAATGGACTTTATAATGTAAAATCAGTGTTATTTGGTGTTATAAATGGCTATGCTTATGAACAATGTGTAGACTAACTAAAGTGTCATGGTGCGGATTTAGAGATTTACAAAGCGGGCTGGTTGTCGCTCGCGTTACTGCGTAGTCTATGATCAAACCAGAGGATTCGTGGGAATTGTCGCCAGGAGCTCCGTCGAATCAACGAAATGAATTATACCATTATTTCTCTCATAAAACGTTGAAAAATATGAAGGAAAAGGCGTAGAACACCAAATGCCGTAAAACAAATATGAAAATAAAAATGTACATACTATCTTTTTTTTATATTATACTCATTTATTCCCAGTAGTACGTCTTTCATTATTTCCTTGCATTTATTGAGAAAAGCACAATACATGCCTTTGCCGGGAATCGGCTTGCCGGACTCGTATTTATTGCCAAGGCCTCGCTGACGCTCGGCCTTGAAAACTCTACTCGTCCGGCAATCCCTTACTTCCCGGCCTCTGCAGTAATGTACTATTATAACGACTGAATAGTTTTGGGATTCAACAAAAAATTTCCTCAAACACCTTTTCTCAAACATGCTCGGAAATGTACGCATTATTGTAGTAAAAAGAAGACACGAAGTTTGTAATTCTTGGCTGGTGCATTACTTTATCGGCCTAGGCCAGGAAAGTAAGTATGAAAATTCATTCCTGGCCGCTGCTCAAAACTTTTTAATTAATCTATGTAACTTGTACTATGTAACTTGTCATACAGCCAGTGGCTGACAGATTATAAAAAAAATCACTCATCGAGCATATTATATGACTATGAAAATAATTTTGCCAATAATAAAAAGAAAAAACGCGAGAAATCAGATTTTTGCGGTATTACATTTTTTGGGTAAAATAGGACTGGACTGGAATATGACAAAGCCCATACAGGGCTTTGTTTCCTTAGCACTAAATGAAAATTAGAAAAGAAAATAACGCGGGAATATACTGTAAGAGTTTCGGCGGACTGCAAGGTTGTTGTTTTGGATTGTTTTGCAGATTGCTTCTAGTGGACTTTACAATGAAAAATCGGTGTGATTTTGTGTTATAAATGCCAATGTTTATGAACAATGTGTAGAATAACTAAAATAAAGTGTCATGGTGCGGCTGTGCGATTTAGCGATTTACATAGCGGGCTAGTGGTCGCACGCGTTACTGCGTCGTCTATGATCAAACCAGAGGATTCGTGGGAATTGTCGCCAGGAGCTCCGTCGAATCAACAAATTGAATTACACCATCATTTTTTTTTGATAAAACGTTGAAAATATGAAGGGCTAAAAGGCGTAGAACGCCAAATGCCGTAAAACAAATATGAAAATAAAAATGTACATACTATTATCGTTTTTTTTATATTATACTCATTTATTCCCAGTAGTACGTTATCATTATTTCATTGTTTCCTCGCATTTATTGAGAAAAGCACAATACATGCCTTTGCCGGAATCGTATTTATTACCAAGGCCGAGCTGACGCTCGGCCTTGAAAACTCTACTCGTCCGGCAATCCCTTACTTCCCGGCCTCTGCAGTAATGTACTATATATTTGTATTAGGTAATTTTGTTGTACTTGTAAAAAATACTGTACAAAGTAACACGTCCAACAATAGGCTCTGAAATCTGAATGTAATGATGATCGGATAAACAGCGTCGTTTGTCATTTCCGAGGACAGCGCGTCAGTGACATGAACCCGAGAACTCCATTTAAACAACGGCTGGATAATCTTCGCGTACCCAACAAACAACTTCGACTACACTCGAAAGCGACCAGGTGTCCGGTTTGTTTTATAGTTGATACCAAATGTAAGAAACTAAAGTAGGATAGTTTATCCAAAAATATTAGGTATACTTTTACAGATCATTAGATCTTTTTTTTAGGTAAATTTATTTTATTATTAGTTTTGTATGAAGACTTATATCATTGTTAAAAGGTTGCTGATGATATAAGTCTTCATAATGTTATATATATGTTACGGTAAATTTGATTAATTGAAAATTGATTTAACACTTATAAAAAACATTGAACAGATATTTGGTATGGAGGTAGTTTGAGGCCCTGGGAAGGACATAGGTTACTTCTCATTCGGGGAAATTCTACTGTTCCCAAGGGATCGACATAAAAGCGGGCGAAGCCGCGGGTAACAGCTAGTTATTAATAATTATATAACATTATTAATAATTACCTCGTGTTTTGTTAAAAGTGAATAAACAACTGAAATTAATTACTTTTGGTAGTTATTATTAATAATTCACTGCAGACGTTGATAAAAGTAATAAAATAAAATAAACCCTAAGTTTTTAGTCCAGCCGGTATTTATTTATAATATGATATGGCACACAGTGCTCATGCAAACAAGGGTAAGTACCTGTACTTGTTTTAAAGAAACTGACAACAAAAATCCACATTTTAATCTGAACTCTAAATAAACAAAGTTAAAAGACTGAGAGAACAGCCTTTCATGAGAAATGACGCGACTTTTCATGAAAAATCCAAAATACGACCCATTTTGGATTTTTTGGGGTATAGATCTTGTAAATGATGTCAGTTTTGGAATTCAAGATGTCGGACGTGACTTTTCAAAAAAATCAGCAAAGGGAATAGTTTCTTGGCGATTTTTGAGGCGCAGACTTCGAAAATGACGACAGAAGTAATCTAAGATGGCGAACGTGACTTTTCAGTATAAATCGTCATGAGTTTCAATTTCTAGGTTTTTTTTACGGTGAAGATCTGGAAAATTACATCAGTTTTAGAATCCAAGAAGGCAAATCTTCGTGTGACCTCTCGCACATCCCGTACGCCGCCCCGCCACCCCTGCCCGCACCTCTGTTGCCCGATCGAGAAAAACATCGCCAGTGTACGTTTATTTTTATCGGTAGTTATTACATTTATTGGTACTAAGGTTACATTATTAATAATCATCGACGAATGTGATTAATTTCTCACTCTTACCTTTACTTTCGGTAATTATTAATAACGATAGACAATTATTAATAATTTTTAATTAACCACTCTAACCGTAACATATACATTACACACATGCATATTATCATGTGGTATCCGGCAGAGTAGAATAGGACCACTCCAAGTCTTCCCGTGGATGTCGTAGAAGGCGACTTAGGAAATACAAGCTAAACAAAGCTTAAAACATCTATTAGACCTCTCCAACCCGTCTGGCCAGCGTGGAGAGTGTAGGCCAAGTCCTCTGGCTGCTGGCCAAGTATGGCCCTAGTAGTACAGAGAGGGTCGTGCTCCTGCAGTGGAGACTAAAAAGGACCTGGTGATGATGATATTATCATGCCTTTGTCCCTTTTAGAGAAGACAGAGCCTATGGCAATTAAACCCAAGGGCCACGTTTAGCGTATAGGTGGAAAAGGAAAGAAAATAATGACTTGTTGCTAGGCCAATCGCCTATTAACATGATGTCTTTGTAAATGTTGGTGACTGTACATGATTTTTTTCTTGAAAATTTGGTTATTTTCCAAATGTTAAGAAAAATTGCAAAACGGACCTCAATATAGATCATCTCATCGGACATTCAAGAAATATCCGTCATGTGTTAGAGCAACACGAAGTACCTTTACTGATAAGTATTACTTATTCGTAGTGACGAGATAATATTTTGTCAGAATTCCCAGTGGAATTCCCAGAAGGATTTTCTACGAACAATGATAATACCTGAATGCAGGGTTATGTGAAGAGTGCTGATATAATATTTATTAGCATTCACTTCTCATAACATATGGATGCAAATATTTATACCTAGCATTGAAAGTTAATTTACTTTCAAGCACCTTTTGATTTTTTTTATTGATTTATACTGATTACGAAAATGTTGGATAATTAGGGTCTCTACCAAGGTAATTCTCTGCTTTTAAGAACCTTTTGATTTTTTTTCATTGATTTATACTGATTACGAATTTTAATAGACAAGCATCTTTCATTAGAAAATTTAAGGTCCATAGAATCAGGATAAGTAGACACTCGCAACCATTTATTTCGGTCTCAGCACTTTACGAAACGAACAGTATTAGGATGAATGAAAAGATATGGGTGTAAGTATTCAGGAAAAAAATAGCACTCACCAGCCTAATGTAATCTTTGTACGGTAATCAATGTAATTCCTTTTCAACACAATCTAATGCCCCTAAAAGCCTTTTGATAAACTCTTTTCTTAAATAAAACAATTCTCGCAATACCCTGCCTTTCTCAAATCCTAAAAGCGTATAAAAAGAAATCCTGTGTAGTACTTAGATATTTTTATAAAAACGTTAACAAAGGCTAAGCCGACTGCCCTCCTTGTGAAATGTATTGCATTTGACAGATAAATATACCCTGAATTGACTCAGAAGGCAAAACAACATCCCGTGTATCTAGGGGTTTCGATGAATTGAGATAATCGTTAGATATCCTTGTCGCCCTGGAAGCCCTTGTGCCAAGTGAAAAGTTATCACGTTCATAACTATGTAATACCTAACTGGAGACACTTACGATGTTCTTGTTAACTTTATCAGTAACAAACTATACATTCAAGAGTAGTTTAGACTCGCGATAATCATGTTCACACAAAAAATGTCACGGCTGGAATAGAGCTGAAGTGGCCTAAAAAACACAGCCACACGATATCCCAATATCTACCGATACTCTTGTCGGCTGATCGCATCAACTCCAGTTAAGGAGACGGTATGGGCACGGAGATCAGTGTTCAAGGCCTTTCAGGCACGCAAGCAGGCATTATCTATACATATAATAAAACAGTAAAATTATTTTGTCTGTACATTTCGAATTTTTGACTGAAATGGATAGAGGGACACTTAAAAAGAATAATAGAAAGCAAAAAAATTTTTTTGGAATTTCTTGTCTGTCTGTCTGTCTGTCTGTATGTATGATCACGATTATCTCCGAAAATACTGAACCGATTTACTTCAAACTTTCACCAATTGCTTTTTTTTTAACTCAGTTTAACATTTAAAGTTTGTTTCATCAAAATCGGTTCATTAAAAAAAAAGTTATCATCATTTGAATGAACTCAAGGCATGAGTTTGCCTGCAAACATATAGCAAAAATAAAATAAAATAATAAGTGACATAAGAAAATTAAAATCCAAAGTCAATTCATCATCATTATACGACAGCATTATACCTATCCATACTATCCATAGTAATCCATACTAAAAAAAAGGAGAAGCTGACTGACTGACATATCAACGCAGGGCCTAAACTATAAGGGCTAGGAACTTAAAATTTTGCACAGGGGTTCCTTTTATAACGTAGGGAAGCACTAAAAAAAGGATTTTTGGAAATTCATCTCCTTAGGGGGAAAAACGGGTTGCAAAGTTAGTATGAAACTTTGTTGTTTTTGAAGTTATTCGAATGAAATTCAGCATGAAGGTTCTTTACTGAAAGGCATGAAACACGAGTAAAATATTTTATTTAAAAATCATCCCTTAAGGGGGTAAAATAGGGGTGCATGGTAAGCATGAAACTTTGCCATTTTTTAAGTTAGTCGAATGAAATTCAGCATCAAGGTTCTTTACTAAAAGGCATGAAACACGAGTAAAATATTATTTTCAAAAATCATCCCTTAAGGGGATATAACGGGGATGCAAAGTTAGTATGAAACTTTCCGTTTTTGAAGTTATTCAATTGAAATTCAATATTAAGGTGTTTCATTGAAAGTCATGAACTAATGTATTCCGGGTTCAACTAATAATTCTACTGTTCCTGAGAAATCGACACTTATGCGGGCGGAGCTGCGGGCCAAAGGCAAACCTGACTTATATATCAACGCACAGCCGAAACTACTGTGCGCAGAAACTTGAAATTTGGCACAGGGATTCTTTTTATGATGTAAATGAGCACTAAGAAAGGATTTTTAGAAAATCAAAGGGGTTGAAGTTTTATGGAATTTTCTCATTTCTGGACTTAGAAGTTTGAAAGTAGGTACGCAAGTTCTCAATTAAAATCAAAAAGATCTGTTTAGGTGAACCAGACAACATTCTCCCTTGAAGGGGTAAATAGGGGGTAAAGTTTGTATGGAATTTTTCCATTTCCAGACTTAGAGGTATGAAAATAAGTATATACGTTCTAGGTTACAATTAAAAAAGATCTGTGTAGGTGAAATGGGCAAAATCCCCTCCTTAAGGGCTTAAGATCTATGCAGGTGAAATGTATTAAATTCCCCCTTACGGGGAAAAAGCAAAGGGGCAGGGGTTTGTATGGAATTTTTATCATTTCTACTGTTCCCAAGGGAACGACATTAACGCGGGCGGAGCCGCGGGCAACAGCTAGTCCTAACTAATATTATAAATGCGAAAGTGAGTTTGTTTGTTTGTTACGCTTTCACGTTGTAACTACTGAACCGATCATCATGAAATTTTGCATACACGTTATCTGGGGTACGGAGAAGGACATAGGGTACATTTTATCCCAGGAAAACGTTCCCGAGGGATCGACATTGACGCGGGCGGAGCCGCGGGCGAAAGCTAGTTTGAATATAAGGGCTTCTACTGTATTGATAAGAACGCACCTGCACAATGTCCTGGTATCCGTTGACACTCATGTTGTCTGATCGCACTAGCTCCGGCTGAGGGGGAGGTGTGAGCACGGAGGCCGGCGATGGAGCCGGTGAGGCGGGCGGTGTAGGCGTGCGAGCGCGCAACAACGGCAGGCGTTCTAACCGCGACGTCACGCGTTCCAACCGCTCGATCAGGGACTCGAGCTCTGCAGCCGGGCTGTGACTGACGGCTGTTGGCTCTGATTCGTTGCCTGCAACAAAACATATGATATTTAATAAAAAAATAATAAGGCAACTAGTATATATGTATGCATACGAATGACTAGAGAATTGATCTCCAAAACTTGATTTCTTCTTACAATATGTATATGCTGTCAAAATATCTCACAGCAATAAATATATAGGGCCATATATATAAATACAGAATATTATATATTTAATATTAGGTACGCTAAATGTGGCCCTTGGGACTTATGGGCTTAGGCTTTGTAAAATACCCCGTCAGGGATAACGACGCGATAATAGTATGTATCTCACATGTTGCCAAATTGAAGGTAATTAGCATTTTTAATTTTATTACAGTATACCGTAAACTATTGAAAGATCGGACCTGTTTATCTATCCATGGAAAAAAATATTCAGCTTCATGAACGATCTCACAGATTGAACTTGCTCTTATTTATGATATTGTGTATATTCATAGTTAGTATATAGTTAGTAGATTTTGTTTTTTTTTATGTATATTTGTCGGCAAACGATCAGATGATGGAATGGGAATGGTGCTGAATAGAGAATTATGGTGGGATAATGATGTTTATATTCATAGTTGACATGGCTATTTCCTTCAAGCTCCTGGAATGGGAAGGACTTGGCATCAACATCAATGGCGAGTATATCAGTCACCTTCGATTTGCTGATGACATCGTTGTTATGGCGGAGACGCTGGAGGACTTAAGTACCATGCTCAATGACCTCAATGGAGTTTCTCAACAAGTGGGCCTTAAAATGAACATGGACAAGACGAAAATAATGTCAAATGTCCATGTTGTGCCTGCACCGGTATCTGTTGGGAGCTCCATCCTTGAAGCTGTGGACCAATATGTCTACTTGGGTCAGTTGATCCAAGTTGGAAGTTCCAGCTTTGCGGACGAGGTCTTTCGACGAATCCCACTCGGCTGGGCAGCGTTCGGGAAGCTTCGCAGTTTCTTATCGTATCAGAATACCTCAGTACCTCAAGACGAAAGTCTATAATCAATGTGTGTTACCAGTGATGACTTACGGGTCCGAAACGTGGTCCCTTACTATGGGCCTATAAGAAAGCTCAAAGTCGCTCAAAGAGCTATGGAGAGGGCTATGCTCGGTGTTTCTTTGCGAGATCGAATCAGAAACGAGGAGATTCGGAAGAGAACATCATCATTATCATCATTTCGAGTAGGTGTCACGGTCAATCGACCATGCACACCCTGGTGTCAGAGTTCTTCGGAACCGCCTCTCGGCCTGATGGCAGCCAGGACCACCGGCTTAACGTGCCTTCCGAAGCACGGAATCATCTTTATTATCAGACAATCAAGTGATTCAAGCCTGCAATGTCCTAACCAAACTGGAAACAAATAAACAAAGTATGCTTCCGGTGGGAATCGAACCCACGACCCCCGGGTCAACAGGCAAACGCCTTAACCACTGGACCACGGAAGCTGTTAAAGAACAAAGGCGACCTACACAGCTCAGCGGATTAGCTCCTTGAAGTGGCAGTGGGCGGGGCACATAGCGCGTAGAACCGATGGTCGATGGGGCAAAAGGGTTCTCGAATGGCGATCACGTACCGGCAAGCGCAGCGTCGGCCATCCACCGACCAGATGGTCGGATGACCTGACTAAGATAGCAGGAAGACGCTAGATGCAGGCTGCTTCCAACCGGTCGTATTGGAAATCCTTGAGGGAGGTCCAGCAGTGGACTTCTTACGGCTGATATGATGATGATGATAGTTGCATGGAAAATATAAAATCTAACCAGATCTGACCAAAGTTAGTAAACAATCTCCATTCGTTCGGCAGTACGTAGATGTCCTTTAATTGTGAATTATGTCGTCAATTGTTAAACTATGTAAAAGGGTCTTATATCAAAGGCCCTCTTTGAAATTCTATTTTATAAACAACCCGAGCCATTTTCAACAAAGGTCATTCAAGGCAACTCTACATATAAGTTACATCAGCGATGCCAAATCCATTTAAGGATGAAACAAAGTTGTGTGGTCGAAAAATATAATTTTTACGTAGGTAAATATAGTGCACAATGTTGAACAAAAGACTGCGAAGCGCCGCTCGAAGTCACGGTCTCTAGCACAAGGCTTCTGTATATGGAAAACTGTAGAGCGAAATGATGAACACAAACACTGGTGTACTTAATTTTTTTGGATTGTATTAGAATAATAATGTTATAATCCTTATCCTTACTAATATTATAAACGCGAAAGTGAGTGTGTTTGTTGGTTTGTTTGTTACGCTTTCACGCCGTAACTACTGAACCGATTATCATCATGAAATCATCATCCATCATGAAATTTTGCATACAAGTTATCTGGGGCACGGAGAAGGACATAGGCTACCTTTTGTCCCGGGACGCAGGCGGAGCCGCGGGCGAAAGCTAGTAAGATCTAAAAACAAAACGTATTCTGTACCCTACATTTTTGAGGTCTAATCTATAAAGTATTTATAGCCTACTTTGCCGTCGCCCGCGACTCCGCTCACAGTACTTTTTTCCGGGATGAAAAGTTTTTTTTTTTTTCAAAATACGTTCTGCCGTTTTAGCGTGAAAGAGTAACAAACACCTATACATCAATACATACTCACGACTTTCGCGTTTTTAATCGGCCCAACGCAATATTGTAATCCATAATATAAAAAAAATCATAATGTTGTGTTGTCATCCGATTTACACATGCATGAAAAATTTCAGCTCAGTCGGGAAGTTAACTCGCAAGTTTTGATTACGGCCAAACATCGGGACAGGTAAAACTAAATAAAAGCTTGTAAAAAGCCAGGCCGCGAAGTAGATACAATGTTGCATATAGTTGTAAACTATACAGCAACGTTGGAAATACTGAAAATGTTGGATAATTAGAGTCTCTACCAAGGTAGTGCTCTGCAAAGTTAGATTCGTTTGAGCCTGGAGATTCCCTCAGGCGCGGTTAACTGCATATATTAAAATTAAAACACACATACGCACGACATATTAAACTTTAAGTTATTTAAAATAGGTTATTAAATAACCTATGAATAGGATGACATTCATGGCTGTAGACATATAATAATTAACTATACTAGCTGTGACTCCCTTCGTGTACATTACCAATTCTAAATTAAGAAAAAAATTAAGTAGCCTATCCTGTGTCCTGTATGTCTAATTGCTTATCTACCAAGTTTCATAAAATTTTGTTAATTCGTTTAAGAGTTATGGACGAACATACATACATACACACATATGGAATAAAATTCTAAATATCGTCAATTTAGTTTCAGTATCATTTATAGAGCTTACAAACACGATATCTCTAAACAAAGTAACTTACTCCATGATGTATGACAGCTCCGTGGCGCAGTGATTAACACGCCAGCCTGCGACACGGAGTGACCGGGTTCGATCCCCGGCCAGGTCAAGATGGAAAATGATCTTTTTCAGATTGGCCTGGGTCTTGGATGTTTATCTATATATGTATTTGTTATAAAATATAGTATCGTAGAGTTAGTATCCCATAATACAAGTCTCGAACTTACCTTGGGGCTAGCTCAATCTGTGTGATTTGTCCGTATATATTTATTTATATACTTAAAAAAAAAAAACCCTTGTTTTATTATTGGTATAGCTTATTTCACTCGAAAATGTTGTGTTGGTTGTGATGCTGCATAAATGCTTCAAATGAGAAACCAATATTAAAAATAAATAAGTGAGTGGGCCATAAAATCCGGTTAAAACGGGACAATCGTAACTTTTTATGATGTAGCGCTCGGGGACCAGGGAGCTTATGCCGACCCAAAGTTTACCTTTTACCCAAATTAATGACCATCGAATATAACCGGCTTTCAGAACGTATGCTGAAACATATATATGGATTGGAATAGCCTTATATTTTTACGCGCTCTAGGTATATAAGCTTCATATGTCTCTGTTTGTAACGGAATCTTTCTATATCTTTCATTTATTACCTACACCTTATTTTATCCACTTCAAAATATCGGGTTGACCGAAAATTTTTACTTATCAAGGACCGAAAATCATTATCATACCCTAACTTCACAACATATTATAAAACAAAGTCACTTCCCGCTGTCTGTCCCTATGTATGCTTAGATCTTTAAAACAGCGCAACTAATTTTAATGCGTTTTTTTTTTATAGATAGAGTGCCTCAAAGGAAAGCTTTATATGTACATTGCACCCGTGTTGTGAAATCTCGGGTCGGAGAATGCTACTCGTACACAAGGATTAAGTACATGAAGCATTATTTGACGTAGGGAAAAAAGTATATCTACTCATCCCTCAAACAGACGTAAAAGTATATTAATCTACGAATCGTACGTGACGTACGATCGTATGATATATATATACATACGCGACAATAAGAAACGCCACCTCCATAAAATATATAGAATTAAGATTTATTACAGACTAATGTAGAGTTCATACCAGCGCTATCTATGCCTTCATTTTCCTCACTTCCAATTTCCTCAGCGACGCGGCGTTCGAACATTTTAATAAGATGCCGCATATTACGCACCCCGCCGTCCGAATCCATCTCGACAATTAATTACTTAACAACACAAATTAAAATCACAACACTACTGCAAACTTGTAGTTCGAGTGTTTGTACAACTTTACACTGACTGAATAGTCATTATCAAGTGACTCACAGATATGGCAATGATAAAACCCGTTTATAAAGACGACTTCCATGTTCTCAGTAATCGTTGGCCGATAAAGGGTTGATAAGAGAAACAAAAGTTATCAACAGTGATAAGCTATTATTAAGTAATACTTTGGTAATTTACTTTGTTTTTCAAAAATATTATCTACATTAAAATTACTTGGTAATCCACAATATTCGATTTTCTGAATTTAATTATTGAAAAAGATTCATGAAAGGAACTCGTTTCAGATGTTATTCGTTTTGATAAATAATGTCGTCATATTTCCATTCTTTTTCAATTTTTTTCTAAATTTTATAATGCTTACGCATTATCAAGCTTACAATTCTCCGTAAATACATGCAAAATTTCACTTTAGCTGAATTTATTAAAACGTGAGTATGAAAAATATCAATGAACTCGAAAATTTCTATAGAAAACGCCAATTTCATTGGTAAAGAAGACCCAATAATTACTGGCCAGGCGTGTGTCGCATACACACACATTAAGGATTTCGTACCACCGACCACGCTCCCTATAGGGGAATCTGGCGTATAAGTACGCAGAAAGCGTCTTCCACCTGTCTTATGAGTTCAATCAAAGTTTTCGAGCAAGCACTACTGTTTTTAATAATCGGTGGTTTAACATTTCAGTAATACATAATCAGCAACTTTGACAAAATCCTGAAAAAATGCCAAAGAACAAGTTTCTTCTATTGGAATCATTATAAATATTAGGTATTATATTATTTGTTGCTATAGCGGTAAGGTAATGGATTTACACATTCTGTGAAATTTTCAAGTTTCGACGGGTTCAGAAAAGGAGAGGTTATCATCCAAAATAATGTTAAGTGGTCGTCCTGTAAAATTAAAATACGGGCTCCACTATATTTTCGAAACGTTATAAAATGTTCAAATATATGGTAAATAGCTGCTGTGATTACAAATCTTTTAGCCCAACACCCATTCGCATGGCCAAGTGCCAATTGTATTTATCACGTTTGTTTATTTTATTTATACTCTCCCTGGCACTGTCATCGCTATAATAATAATTAATAAATAATAAAATAAATAAATATATACGGACAAATTACACAGTTTGAGCTAGCCCCAAAGTAAGTTCGAGACTTGTGTTATGGAATACTAACTCAACGATACTATATTTTATAACAAATACATATATAGATACACATCCAAGACCTAGGACAATCTGAAAAAGATCATTTTCCATCTTGACCTGGCTGGGGATCGAACCCGGTCACTCCGTGTCGCAGGCTGGCGTGTTGACCGCTGCGCCACGGAGCTAGTCAAATTATTTAGCAGTGTAATGCAATTAAATTTCATTCACAAATGGATTTACGGATTATTCACAAATGGAGGTAATAGAATTATTTTTTAGGGTTCCGTAGTCCATCCCTTTCCCTTATAGTTTCGTCATGTCCGTCCGGTGGGAATCGAACCCACGACCCCAAATAATAACACAAAATAGAAATAAAAACTGATATACCGGGATACCATATAAGAAACTTGATTTTTGGTGTTGTTATTGATTCTGTAAGGTTGCTATTCATTTATTACTGAGACATCTGACAAATAATTAAGAACAACAGTTTCCAAGAGTCTGTTTAGTCTTACAGGAGAGGTCGCATAAAAGAGGTTTCATGCGTCCTTCCTCATTTCTTCTATAATATAAAAAAACTGTTGCTGGCGATTCGATAAGAATTATAATGCTTTTCATAAAATAAAAGCTATGATTATATTATGGAATTAAAACGGCAAATCTTCGTCATCACCACCGCAGTCATAAAATTTTACGTTCGCTTTCATATATGTAACAACTTTCTTATTGAGAGGCTATTTTTAATTTGAACAATAATCTAATTGTAACATTACCTGTAACTAATGACTGTATAAAAATAAATTTAAAATTGAATCATAAATTTTAAGGGACGAAAGGGATTTAGCTGGATCCTACGAAACCGTAAAGAAACAATAATGGGCTTTTTATTAATGAATTAAGTGGCTACCGCGTTCTCGCTAAACAAGGCCGCGAAAAGAAGGTAGCGAGCCCAATAAAGGAACAGTACCTATTAAACGAACTAAAAAACTGGTCAAGTGCGAGTCGGACTCGCGCACGAAGGGTTCCATTATATACATTATATTATGTTTGAAATTATCAAAAATATTTTTATTAATGATGTTACTCAAAATTAATGCTTTTCGCAATTTTTCCGTTATCTGTGCTATAAGACATTGCTTTGTACAAAATTTCAAGATTCTGATTTCACAAGAAGTACCCTGTAGGTTTTGATTCCCTTGCGAATGTCGAAAAAACACGAAAATTTGCGACATAACCAGCTGTATCTTTTGATTGCGTTGACTTAGAAGTTTGATTTTTGACAGCTCCAAGGGACAGTAGACCTGAGTGTTTGATATGAATTTCAGTATCTTGGAATTCTTGATATCTTTACGCGTTACTGAGAAAAAGGTGTTGATAGACCGACAGACAGACAGACAGACGAACAACCAAGTGATCCTATAAGGGTTCCGTTTTATTCCTTTTGAGGTACGAGACCCTAAAAAGTGTAAGTAATTATTATGTGCAATGTTGCTTTTATTGTTGGTAGTTTAAATGTATACATTAAAATATAAGTTTTAATTTATATTCTTAAAGCAAAAGCTTTTGATTTTAATTTTGACACATCTTATACAAAGCCCGAGTAAGGAAATGTAGAAGTTACTCGTAAAGTTGTAACAATGTTGTCATTGCGAATGCCGTAAGGTAAGTTTGTCGGAACAGAGCGTAATCGCCAGAACGAAACGGCTTCTAATTACCTAGTGCACTGACGTCAACAGCATTTATTCTGTGCTCTGTATTCTATGGCGGACTCGTTTAAGATAAATTAGGGCGTCAACTGCTCACTCTGAAAGATTCAGAATTTATATTACTACAAGACGTAATTCATTCGCAATGTCGCGTCTTCGCTAAATGACAATTGAGGTGTCATTTGATATAACAAAATAGATCATATCATTTGTGAATTTAAATGTTGTGTTTATGAAGTTATTTATTGCCAACACTGTATAGTATGACTAATATTGTATTTCTTTCCTTTATCGAAGTTGCCTCCGTTTTGATGTTATTTGGGCACTGTAGGGTATTTTAATTTCCAATTTAACAAAATACATTTAACATAAAACGTGTAAAAGGACCCGATTTAGGAAACCAATATCATGGACTACGCAAGCCTTTAGGTAGCCAATATCAAGACTACGCAAGCCATTCACGTATATATTCGTCTTTCTTTCTATATAACAGTTATATATTGGGGTTGAGTATTATTCCACGTGAATAATATATTTCAAACTTGGAAAGAATAGGAAAAGTTTACCAAAGTTCTAAAACAAGCGAGGAAAATACATCTTTCCCCATTTTTTTTTATTTATTAGACCATGTGGTGTGGGTAAAGCGTAGAACGAACCGTACCTAAAGAGTTACGACTATTTTTACCCTGATGTTATTACATCATCATATATGATATAAGAATATGTTGTTTTGAAATCAAACTCTGTACTCAGTTAATATACGAAACCATGGCATACGATTTCCTTCTTACACTTTTCTGCAAGACATATCTATTTCCAACTTAAATTAGAGAGGATGAATATTTTTAAGGAAGGTACCTACTACACGAAATCGTGAAAATTGACGTGTTTTCAAATCAGAAGTACTTTGCGCTGAGTTGATTAAATTAAAATAGAAAATACATCAAAAGCATTTGTATAATTGAGGTCGAATCCTTGCACAATATCACCCTCTTGTTGAAATTTGAAACAGATGCATATGTTTTAACAAGATATTATATATATATATATATATATATATACAAAATATATTCGAAATTTTTAAATTTTACGTCTAAAACAATAATTCTCACATGACAATATTTATATTCACATCTCGCAGGTTCTTATATATTTATTTTATTTTAATTATATATTTCTTATATATTTATATTTAAAAAATATAAATATGAAAATATTAAGATTTTTCAATTATTTTTACATAATCGCCTAATGGTTTTTACGCAGCCTAGCTTGCGCAGTCGCGACGCGACGTTCTTCGTTCCCGCGACACCCGCTTCGCATTTTGCTAAACTTCGGTTGCTTTTCTCAATAAGTGACGGGTGCACCTGTAGCTAAAATATTTTAGGCCACGTAGTAAAATAACTCACAACACGCAATGAAAACTTTGATCGTGTGTTCGAATCCAAACTCCGTTCGGCCTGAACTTTACCTCGTAGTTCGTTAGTCACAGTAATTAGTCAGATCCTCCATCTGACTCAGGTAAGGCCATATTCATCAGTCACTAACGGCTTTCTGTAAATTTTAAAATCTAAAGGCAATGGCAAAACCGCTCTATTATTCCAGTCGAAATTAGTTAGCTATAGTGACAAGAAACTAGCTTTTAAATATAGAGTCCAGAACTTATTTATCGAATCTCATTATTTTTTACTCAATGATAAATCCCATGGATCCTATTTAATACGTTTGATTTATTTGGTAGATATTAATCCCGAGCTTTACAAGCCCGTTTTCTTGGCCTTTTCTTAAACAAAATTCAATCAACAACGCTCGTAGAGCTCATAATATTGTTATATTATGAGCTCTACGAGCGTTGTTGATTAAATTTTGTTTGAGAAAAGGCCACCAACAGGTAGGCCGTCTAATTTTACACAAAACCTACCACATTCAAAGTGCCTGGATGAGAAGGAATAGGTACATATGTTATTTATGACTCGGCTTATACTTTTATTTTTAGTGCGCTGCACGGCCAAGGACGCCTGAGCATTTTAAAGGCTATTACGTAACCTGTGTTTACTATATCATAAAATTGTCTGGGTAATATTTGAAACTTTACGATGACAAAGGTTGTATGGTAGGTTATAAAAGAATCATTTATCTAGTCTCTACTCTTGTAGACATACTGAATTAAAGTACCTTAGGCAGTAAGTAGACTTTTAATGGCTTATGTTTAACGAAACAGTTTTTCTAATTTAGTAACATTTATCTGTTTGGATCACCAAAAATAGTAAATGATCACCAAAATCAAATCCTCATTTTAACTTAAAATTAGGATTAAGAATATTACACCTTAGAAAGAGTTTGGTTAACCTCTTATATACATGGAAAAGGTTTCATGGTAAGTTTTATAAATCATGGTCAGTGTAGTTAAACATTGGTATTACGAAACAATTCTGTGTGCGAATCCAACGCGCACTTGGTCTGTTATATTTTAGGATTATTTAATTTAAGTTTCTTCATTTTATTATAAGTCCTTAGCTAACGCTACATAAAATAATTAATTTTAAATTCGTTGATAAATAAAATTAACTAAATAAGAATAAAATTATATGACAAAAACTCTCCAGTTAAACAAACAGGTGAAAGGACACCTAGATAGTTTGCCAAACCACGAGCATTTTTCGCCTTTCGATTTCAAATCTTTACAAAACAACGGATATCACGTAACGCGGTACTAAAATATCCATGACGAGATGAGAGTATGAGAGCATTCTCAACATACAGAATAGTTTACGTCACGGCATCGGTACACCAAACACATGCTCTCTTATCACTGTGTGACTCGCATGGCAATAGGATATTGTGTGATAATGAAGAACTCCTCAATACTGAACAGTTCAATCACCTTTTACGAATTGGCCACAGAAATAGATCGAAATTGGCTGTAAATGAAGGCATGTCTCAAAAATGAAATTTATAAAACATAGATCTTGTTCGATGCGGCCGGTAACGACCCCTTCGCAAAAAATCCCGCTTCTAAAAACATTTACCTGAAACTTAATTAAATTAAAGAATGTGGGTGGGATAGTCTTCAAAAGAATAACTCCTTCGCTTAGAAAAAGTATTTCAAGAAAATGTATAGTTAGTTAAGTAATACGCCAGTAGCATAAAACAAATGAAAAGAAAGACTGGAAATAAAATACAACAGTTACTATAAAGTACATAACCATATCACATTAAGTATCAACATTAAGTAATCTTAAGAAAGTCAAAATAAATTGCACACAAGTAATTATAAAAAGACGTAGCTAGGACTACGCTACGACGCTATCAACTTTTATAAATCCGCAAAAAGTTGTTTGAATCCCCGCCAGTCACGTACGGGAGTTGTCGAAATAATCCACTGAGTCAAAATCACGTCAGTGAAATTTGAGCACAACCCAAACGACTCTGCCGAGCTTATTTTTAATAAAACATTTTAAATTGCCTTTGTAATCCTTTGTATTTAAAACTGTCTCACAAAATATCGTTTTTTCTTTGACAGTATTATAAAATTTAAGTTAACATCTCATTCTGGCTTAGAAATCTAAGTCTGGATTCTGCCCGTTCAAGCGAGGTTCATTCCTTGCACCAACTTTTTCAATTTGCCTACACATTTGACAGGCGACTGGTTTTTGATTAATTTGTTACGGTGAAGATATTGTATAGGATCTTAGTGTGGTGTTTATCGAAACTTGTTTAAAAAGTGTAGCATGCCAATAAGAAATATATTCTCTTTTAATGTTTCTCAGTAGATTCAGCAACATCGATTTAACCGTTAGTGAAAAGGTGTTCTATTTCCATAAAAAGCCACAAAATTTGCCACAAAATTGCTACCTACATAACATTTAACAACAACTTATATTGTGTAATGTTTTTGCTATAAAATAGTAACAACCAATGGCATCGCACTAAGTTCTGTGTTTAAAGATACGTTAATTAATGATATGATATGACGTATGTGTATATGTCTTATAGTACCAGGTCAGTACCATTAAACAAGTTGGATTACCACAAACTACTGGGCAGGCAGTCGAGTCCGCATCGTTTGCTGCATAAATAAAGTTGTTCCAGAGCTGCTAATTAGCCTGATTTATCAAACTGGTTAGGTAGAAGTCTTATTATACGGAGAAGTTATAATAATAAATGAATCGATGGAAAATTGCCTAAGCTGAGCTCGTGACAGTGATCTATCAATAACCTATTTAAACCTATGTAAAGTGTATAAACACACTTTAGATAGGTAAATTTTACTAGTGTATTTGTAATTAGGGTTCCGTAGTAAACAAGGAACCCTTCATCATTATCATTTCGTGTAGGTGACACGGTAAATCGAAGGAAACCTTATAGTTTCGCCATGTCTGTCCGTCTGTCCGTCTGCGGTTTTACTCAGAGACTATAAGTACTAGAAAGCTGTAATTTGATATGGCTATGTATATTAATTATGCCGTAAAAGCGGTAAAGTAAAAATTTGAAAACAATTTTTTTAGGATAGCTCCCATACAATTTTTTTTTTCGCGGCTAACCCAACATATTTGGTGTTGCCGAATAGGTCTTTTAAAAATATTGTGAGCTTGTAAATATCATTTTACGATTTACGCATCCATTTCTGAAGTATTTGCTTTTATAGGCAAATTTTTAGTAAAGACAGTTGTTAGTTACGTAAACTAACTACGTAATATAAATTTATGAAACCACGTAAAGTTAAGAAAATATAAAATCATAGCAGCTTTCATAATAATAATATCTAAATTAATAGCAATGTGTTTACGCCATCGAACGATGGCGCGCGACGTTTGTTGGAACGATACGTTGGTGCCTATCTGCTTTTGGGAGTCAAAGTAATTATACCTACGACATCTTGTTACCAGCGCTTGCCTCTACTCGCGGTGGTATTTAAATAGTTAATATAATCTAATTTCCTTTGTAGTTATAGGAGTAGAATTTTATAACTCTTTCTTCAGTTACCACTACCACTGGCCTGTTCGATTTTAGTCATTAAACCGTGAGGTGTGAACTCAAAGCTGGCATTCGCAACTACGGAACCGACATGCACTTGGCCGGTTTTCTTTATAATATTTTTACTTTTTATTAATTTACTATTTACTGTTTCAGTTTATTACTTAACCATTTACTATTTCATTATTGATAGATCACTGTCATGAATCATAATCAAAATGAGCTAGCAAGCACAATGTTTTTCATCAGAGAGACGTATTTTTTAAAGCTATCTTTTAATAATCTTATCACATACTATCTTATCATTCTCTTCTCTGTTTGATATCTGCCAATGATGAAATCTCGCCAAGAATTAAAACATGCATTAGATACGTAATAAGTGGTATTAATTCTAGAACTACCCCATAATATCATTATTAGACCCTCAGTTTAATCATTTCCGCTTTAAAATTTAAATTCCTTTTGATCAAAATCATTCAAATAAACCATGAATAAGTAATGCTTTGAACTTCTGAAAGGCGATTAAACAGTAAGGCGAAACCAAAAATATTCCAAATATCATCTGGGCAGGAAATGTTGGTAAATATTTTTTTAAAATAACGTTATTAATTTTTTTCACTCAGCGACGTAATCGCAGGATTTAACGTTATAAAATCAGTTGCGTATCAGGTAGGTACTCAGCCACCCACCGTTAATACTGTAAAAGCGTGTTCCGAGACCAGCTGTTTCATAACGGTATCTGATTATACATACAACCTATCTGAGGAATACACATATGGCGCTTATAGTGATCTTCCAAGAAATTAAACAAAATAACATTTAGACGGGAACAGACACTGAATCATTTTCATTCCTAAGAGGATAAACAGAAATCGAAAGCAAAGTGAAATTTAATATTTTTATATCAATTTTAGATCTACGTCATCATCATCATCTGAACATTTTCCCAGTTGAATCCTCATGAATGTGAAGGGTCAAAGCCGGTGCGTCTGCTATTATGACAGTATTCATGATTTTATAGGATTTGACAAAGTTTTCACGTGCCTGTCACCCTCCTTCATGAACCATGCTGGGATCTGGCAAAGGAAGGTTGGCGTCAGGTTGGATGATCCTAAATCTAAACCTATAGGTTTATACTCAGATCTCAGAAAATTGATAATCGATTTTAAAACATCTTGTTTAATAATGATATTAAATAATACTAATTGGAAAATATACCCTTCATACAACATATTATTTTTTCAACCTATGTATGAAAAAATAATATCTAAGTAAAACAACTAAGGATCACTTGACTTAGAATTATATAATTGTTAAGATCATGGATATCGAATGTTAAGATCATGGATATAGCACTGGTATCATGATTATGAGCCATCTGTTGCTCAAAAGGCGGTTAACCATGTGCCAATCTCTCGTCAACCTTATACGTCTACATTTGTATAAGGCTCACCGCAGAGCTCAAATTCACGCTTGACCTGTTTTGCCAGATGCTTATCGACGTTTTAAATCCCAACTCAAAATTAATCCTTTACGTAAAAACATGAAATATAACTAAACTAGTTCAGAGTTCCGAGCACACACGAAGGCACTCAAAATCTCTCTGATTAAAGTGAAGTAAGGTGAGACTTGTTAGAACCTCTTAGCTCGCTCCACATTCGCTACCACCATCCAACTAAACGACAACCTTGTGTATATTTTTAATGAGCCAACTTCTTTTAGAAACACGACGTCTAAATTCGGACTAAAATACAAAAGGCCTTGTTACAAGCTTTTTTTTAACTCATGTTTAAAGAATTTTCAACAAACAATACTGGATACATATAGAAATATAGTCGCGTAAATCTTAATTGAGTAGTAAGATTGTATGCTATATCCTTAAGGAATACGAAGAGGAAAAATGTGTATTGGTTTGACAATGCACTATGTAATGTATGTAGATAACGATGACCTAGAAAGAGAGGTGTCAAGGGCGATGATGTATCAATGTAGTAAAGGCACGTTACGAGATGCCAGTGTTTGCTTTCCAGCAATATTCTCCGTTCTATATTTATATTTCGCTTGGGAGTTTTGCCAGCCAGGTCAAATCAAGAGTGCCACAAAATGGCCTGCGAAATTCATATGCAAGGCGAATAAACTGTTTGAAATTTCAAGCTTCATTGACAAGAAGATATGATTTACTCAACATATAAGAAAAACGATATACCTATGGCAGAAACATATCTATACAATTTAATATACGGTTAACGCTACTGTTTATCTCGTGCCTATAAAAACCGAACAAAAATACTTCGTGGACATAGATCAGCCAACCTAATACAGCTTATCGAATGCGACATACCCAATGTAATAACTGCTAAAAATCTTTCCGAGCGAATGGTATACAATACAAATCATAATATCATAAGTAGCAAAATATGGAGTATTTGGTTTGCATGCATGTTTTCCACATCGATGAGTTCAACACAATAGTGAATAGAATCGATTCTGCAGGGCAGGGAGCAGCTTCCTCGGTGATTGCAACAAAATCAAACAATGCTAATTTACCATAAACTCCCGTCGTTTTCAAATTCGACTTTTATGCTGGACGTCCGTTATGTAAATTTAGGAGACAATAGCTTTTGCCCGTTTCTTCCATAAATAGCTATAACTTGTTTTTTTAAGATAAACTAAACTTTTCTGTGAACGTTTACACAGAGTAGCTTCAATCCTGCAATCTGCATTTTTGGGTTTGAACACTTAACGTTTTATTTCAATTGTTTGTTATGTATGCCCGAAAAACACAAATAACTGCTGCAAAAATTAGTTCTGAACACAAAGCCGGCAACAAACTTTCTAAATGTTGATATACACAACACTGTTACATTTACAGCTTTATAATACTACTTAGAACAGATGAGAATAAATAATATAAATTGCAATCAACGCTCTCGTTGGTTCTGTTGTGTGGAAAGAAACGCGCACAACCACTATTTTAGGCAATAATGGAGTATTTTTTATTAAACCTAACGTGAGTTACAGACATTATTAAAATATCAACGGCAAATCAACGAGGTACTCACGTCGCCCTGAAGAAGAAGACCTCCGGACCGGAAGAAGTCGGAACATGTCGGCTAGTACGAGGGGTGATCCAAAAGTAATGATAATGAAAATAAAACACGGTGATGAAAGCGAAAAAAACATTTTATTTTTCAATTTAGTCTCCTAATAAGTTAATACATTTAGTCCATCTTTTTTCTAAACCCACGATTCCTTTTAAAAAAAATTCTTTGTCTTGACCTTCCAAAAACGCCTCAACAGCAGCCATCACTGCGCTATCGTCTTCAAATTTTTCGCCTCTGAGGTGTTCTTTGAGCCGAGGAAAGAGGTAGAAGTCACTGGGAGCTAGATCTGGCGAATAGGGTGGGTGTTCTAGCAGTTCGAATCCCGTTTCTTGAATGGCAGCCATCGCAACTGTGGCTTTGTGAGCCGGCGCGTTGTCCTGGTGAAACAGCACTCCAGCTCGCAGTTTGCCGCGTCTTTTTTCCTTAATCGCCTCCCGCAGTCTTCTTATTTGGTCAGCGTAGTAGGACCCAGTAATAGTGGCTCCCTTCTCCAAGTATTCAATCATAATGATTCCTTTGGCATCCCAGAAAACCGACGCCATAACCTTGCCCGCAGAGCTTGACACTTTGAATTTCTTCGGTGTCGGAGAGGAGGCTCGCTTCCAAGTCTTCGACTGTTGTTTGGTCTCAGGATCAAAATGATGGATCCAAGTTTCGTCCATAGTCACAAAACGAGATGAAAAGCATTCTTGATCTGCTTGGAACTTTTCGAGATTGGCCCTCGAAATGTCAACACGTTTTTTCTTTTGCTCGTCGGTTAACATTCTTGGTACCCAACGCGCAGAGACCTTCTTCATATGCAATTCGTTTGCAAAGATTCTTTGAATGCTGCCATATGAGATCCCTGTGATCTCAGCTACATGCCTGATGGTCACTCTTCTATCCGCCAATACAATATTTTCGACGTGGATGGCCGTCCTTCTCGATGTTCATCTTCAGTCGATGTTCTGCCCAGCTTAAACTCCTTGGCCCAGCGTGCAACTGTAGAATATGGAGGAGCAGACTCCCCCAATGTTTCCACCAAGTCGCTGTGTATGTCTTTGGTAGACATTTTTTTCAGACAGAGGTACTTGATGACAGCCCTGATTTCATTTTTCTCCATTTTGATGTGTTCACTGCGACGGTTGGTTTTCAAATAAATGTATCTCCCAGAAATCGTAACCTATTTATATGATTTTTTTATGCTCAACTAGTAACTACATAAGCAACCAGGAAATAACCGATTATCATTACTTTTGGATCACCCCTCGTAGTAGTAGCTGACTTCGTACGTGAGTAGTTCTTACATATTTTAATAATAACGGAGTGATTTGCCATTGCATTTTCCATTCTACACAAAGTAATAAATCCGTGGGTCGCCTTATGTACATATAGGTCAATTTATTAATAAATAAAAAAATATATAACGAGAGAGAACGAACAAATAAACACTGTCGTTAAAACTACACATTATTAACAATAATAATATCATAAATGATATAACAAACAACAACGCTACTGCTCAATAACAATGTATTCTTATAAATAGCTTTCAAGGAAAATAATATAAATACCAATTTCAAATACATTACGGTTAATTCGGCTGGTATAAGAATGTTGTTGATAAGGCGAGTCCGGTTGAATGAGTTTTACTTTGAATATAGGATAATGAAATTAAAAAATGCTACATAAAACAATACTTAATATGATAACAATAAAGGTTTATATGGAGAGAGTTATGAACAAAATATAACTTCGTTTTATAAAATTTAATTGTATTCAACCGAAGTTGTTATTATCTTGTGAGTAGGTACTGCCAAATATTTAATTGACAACTCTTCTTACTTCATTTTTTTTTACTTACTTGACCACAAAATAGAACATAACATAGAATGGAATTTTTTGCTTGGTTATTCGAATGCGAATTTCAGAAATCTTTTATATAGTACCGAGTGATTTTAAATTGCATTGTAGGTATGCATCCTACGCTTTATCTGATAACATAACTCCGTATTCGAATCATCATCAGTCATACATACACGCTACCTTTATTATAAGTCTAAAGTAGTAAGTATATATATGTATAAGTAAAAAACTGGAAATAAGAGCATGATTGAGAATTTATGAATTTAAAGCCGGGTTTTATTTTAAAAGGGTTTGACAGCGTATAACTATACACCTTAATTATCCCAAGTTTCCTTTGATAAAAACTTTATAATAGCTGGATCGGAGTACAAAGATAAATTTAATTGGGAGAGTTAACGATGATAAAGAGCTTAATCAAGATAAAAGACAAAGAGAACTCACCGTTAAATTGTTAAAAAAATCCGACAAGTTAGGCACAGTTATGCCCACTAATAGAAGCACTATATTGTTTCTTCATGCACTGATAGCATAGAATGCGAATAGGCGTGTAAACATGCGCGTACGCCGGCGGACACTGACTGGTGTGGCGTCCGCTAGCGGATACGTGAATCACCATCAGTAGCCGGTCAAACAAACGTTCTCTACCAGCAAGGAGCATCAGCGAGCAATCATACACGACTATATGTCAAAGAGTGAAACATCGCAATGACTCATTCTTACCGATGACGTACTTGTAGTGATGACATAGTAGATACATACGGAGCGGACAACCAGTAGAATCTATATTGATTTGCCTCACCGATGGCGTATCGATGAATGTTTAATATTGTAAGCGGCGATATCGCGTATTTAAAATTGCTTTGCTGAATAAATTTTATGCATATTCCAGGAGAAACAGCAGCAGTAAAATAATGCATGTTTCCAATTGATGAACAGTGATTTTTATAAGATGTCACAGGAAACTTGCATCAGAAAATGAAGACACTACAGGTATCTACTCTACATATAATAAATGCTAAGGATACCATGTAAACGTGTTTGATCCTCGCTTTTCTGGTTTCGATGGTGGTAATAGGATTACCACGAAACAGATTCAAGTGCACCACAAAAATACATACCGCGCCAGAAGTCGCGGGCAACAGTTAGTATTATATAGCTGAAAAGTTTGTTTGTTTGTTTGAACGCGCTAATCTCAGGAACTACATGTTCAAATTGGAAAATTCTCTGTGTCCAGCCAGGGCCACCAATAGGTTAAACACGGCCCTGAACAATAAATTCTTTCATGCGTTTAATATAAAGCCATCAAAAACATAACGTATAAAAAACCAAGTCTCGCAACTCAGTTCTTCTCCGTAAAAAGTTGTGTGATAATAACAAGTCGGTTAATTTATTCAATCCCTACTTAATGGACCTTTTGTCTTAAGTTATTATATAATTAGCTAACCTAACAACATCTTTTATGTTATAAATTAATAGATTGACTTGGCCATCACATGAAAACACAATGAACATATCTCACAAGTAATACATATTATATTAAATTAGATTGTTTAGTGGCAGCAGGCTTATAGTTTTATCTACAACATAGTTATATTGTGAGTTATATTGAGCAGTTATATTGAAAATGGTCTAAACTGCTTCGAGAACAGTATGGACTTTGCGAGGATAATAAAAACAGGCCGAGTGCGAGTTGGCTTTGCTCATGATAAAGATTTCGTTCCACTATACAATATTTTAGAGGGTACATATTAAAATCCCAAAAAACATAATACCTTTATTTAAAATGTACGCGTCCAAAATGCCCTAACTCAAAATACCTCAAGATTTAAAATACCTGAACCGATTATACCTTACTGTTCAATGCCAGAATTCGAAATACTAAAACATTATGTCAGATTTTTTAAATACCAAACCTTTCGATAATAAATTTTCAATTAACCTTACATTACAATTCCGAAATATGAAATGCATAAAATAAATAACCTAACCTAACCTAATACTCGTATTCTGGTAGCAGCTCGATTCTGACGGCGATTTGTTTTCTGGTGGGATCGCAGTTCTAACCCAACCTAACCTACTATTCTGGTAGCAACTCGTTACCACCACGTCAGAGGTCCGAAGAACTCTGACCAGGTGTGTATGGTTAATTGACCATGTCACTACACGAAATGATGATGATGGTAGCAACTCGTTCTGACGACAATCCGTTTTCTGGTGGGTCACAGTTCTCTAACCTAACCTCATATTCTGGTAGCAGCTCGTTTCTGACGGCGATTCGTTTTCTGTTAGAATCGCAGTACTAACCCAACCTAACCTAATATTCTGGTAGCAGCTCGTTTCTGATGGCGATTAGTTTTCTGGTGGGGTCGCAGTTCTAACCCAACCTACTATTCTGGTAGCAGCTTGTTTCTGTCGACAATTCGGATTCTAGTGGGGTCGCAGTTCTTACCCAACCTAACTTAATGTTCTGGTAGCAGCTCGTTTCTTCTTCGAACTTATAAAATTAGTTAAATAAGGTAAGTCTTTTTAAAGTCAGGTATTTATGGATAAGATATTCCGTAATAAGATGTTTTGAGCTTGAGCTATTCACCTCTAAGGTAATTTAAATATTTTATTTTTTAAATACTTGATATTTTAAAAATACGGTATTTACAATTCGGGTATTTTGGGCTCGTACATTTTAAATAAAGGCGTTATGTTTTTTGAGATTCTAATATGTAACCTATATTAGAACACTAGCTGTTGCCCGCGGCTCCGCCCGCGTTAGTGTCGATCCTTCGGGAACAGTAGAATTTCCCGGAATCAAACATACCCTATGTACCCGGGGAAGGCCCGGGCCTCACACCTCCATACCAAATTTCATCCAAATCAGTTCAATGGTTGAAGCGTAAAAAACGACTCGCATTTATAATATTAAGTATATAATATTTGACTAGGTCCGTGGCGCAGCGGTCAACACGCCTGCCTGCGACACGGAGTGACCGGGTTCAATCCCCGGCCAGGTCAAGATGGAAAATGATCTTTTTCAGATTGGCCTGGGTCTTGGATGTGTATCTATATATGTATTTGTTATAAAATATAGTATCGTTGAGTTAGTATCCCATAACACAAGTCTCGAACTTACTTTGGGGCTAGCTCAATCTGTGTGATTTGTCCGTATATATTTATATTTATTTATATATTTAAAGTATTAGTATGGAAGTATGGATTATATATGGATAAATAATAATTTATACTTCTAAGTCCGGAAATGAGAATATTTACATAAAACCTTTACCCTCCCATTTTACCCCTTTAGGAGTGATTTTTGTCCATTTCACCCACATATATCTTTAATTGTAATCGAGAACTTACATAGTACCTATTTATTTTCATACTTCATAGTCCAGAAATGAGAAAATTTCCAATTTCCAAACAAACTTTACCCCCCTTCTGGGGGATTTTTTTCCAGTTGACCTACATAGATCTTTTTAAATTGATATCGTGAATTTATTTACCTATTTTCATACTTCTAAGTCTAGAAATGAGTAAATTCCTATACTATCTTTACCTCGCTATTTTACCCCTTCAGGGGAAATGTCGTCCATTTTACCTACACAGATATTTTTAATTGTAACCTAGAACTTATATACTTATTGTCACACGTCTAAGTCCAGAAATGAAAAAAATTCCATACAAAGTTTATATATTTTATCCCTTAAGGGGGGAATTTTGCAATTTCATCTACCTACACACATCTTTTTTAATTTTAATCGAGGACTTATATACCTACTTTCATACTTCTAAGTCCAGAAATGAGAAAATTCCATATAAATTTTACCCCTTTATAAGTTAAATTTCCTAAAAATACTTTCTTAGCGCTCACTCACATCATTAAAAAAACCCTTGTACCAAAACGGAAAACTAACCGAAACTGCTGGAAACTTGATTTCCAGCAGTTTCGGTTAGTTTTCCGTTTGCCCGCGGCTACGCCGCCGCCGTTAGTGTCCATCCCTCAGGAACAGTAGAACTTCCCGGACAAAAGGTACCCTATGTCCTTTCCCGGGTCTCAAACTTCATCAAAATTGGTTCATTGGTTGAAGCGTGAAAAGAAAACAGACAGACAGACTGAGTTACTTTCGCATTTATAATATTAGTATGGATAGGTATAATGCATGCTGATGATGAATTGACTTTGTATTTTTATTTTCTTATGTCACTTATTATTTAATCACTTACTATTTAAGTGCTATACACGGTGAAATTTTGATCGTTTTGGACCCTTAAGACGAGGCCTCAAATGTTTGGTACCATCGCTCGGCAAAGGCGTACGCAGACTGATCAAGTGCGCGCAAGGGATAGCGCTTGGCGGTTTAGCCCGTGAATGATGAGATAGGAGATAGTCTCGAGTCGCTCAAAGAAAAAAACGTAAATGCCAAATTCGTTATTTCTATTTTATATAAAATCAGACCGGTTAATTGTATTTTCATATTTACATTTTGATGAATTACTAATAACCTATCTTTTAGTCTAAAAATCATTATTTCATTCGTCGCATTTGAGCTACAATAACAAAAATCTGCGAACGAAGACCATTTTTCAAAAAATATTTTTATCGAGAAAATTTTATCACAACGTGTTTTCATCTTACACTTTTGGAGATGAAATAGTCATAAATCATATTACTTAGATTTGAAACTCCTTATTTAAGTATTTTGCGAGATAAATAAGGTTCAGAACGACCTTATTTACAGTGGTATCGCCTTAAAGGGGTGACTCAGGTCATCAATATAAACAACTTTTTCTATTGGACCAATGCTGGGAACTCAAAAGAAAATTCGTCATTTCCATACAAAAGAGTCCCGCCGCCCGGCCATTTTGTATGGGAGGGAATGTCGAATTTTTTTGAGTTCCCAGCATTGTTCCCATCGGAAAAGTTGTTCATTTTGATGGTCTGAGTCACCACTTTAAGGGTCCAAAACGATAAAAAATTCACCGTGTATATTTGCAGGCAAACTAATGCCTTGAGTTCATTCAAATGACGATAACTTTTTTTTAATGAACCGATTTTGATGAAACAAACGTTAGATGTTTTGCTGAGTTAAAACAAAGCAATTGGTGAAAGTTTGAAGTAAATCGGTTCAGTATTTTCGGAGATAATCGTGATCATACATACAGACAGACAGACAGACAGACAGGCAGACAGACAGACAGACAAGAAATTCGAAAAAAATTTTTTTGCTTTTTATTATTCTTTTTAAGTGTCCCTCTATCCATTACAGTCAAAAATTCTAATTGTACAAACAAAATATTTTTACTGTTTAATTAGTATAGATAAACGCCAAAAATATCATGTTTCTTGTTCGGGGATCCCCAATGTACAAGTACGCATCAAAAGTTTTTTCATGTGAGGTTAACTAGTCTTTCCAAAAAAAATTGCCAGTGTTACTTGTAGTGAGGGTTCCAACAAAACCGTTTTCATCTAAATCTGTTTCGGATTTTATGAGTTACGGTGAATAAAGAAAGTCATAGGTATACATACATACTTGCATACCTGAACTCTTAAAACATCTCACTCTTTTTTTAGGCAGTTGTGTAAAAATGTCGAATGTTTGGGTAATTAATGTAAATACCTTGATCAAATGATGAATGAAGGTTTAAAAAAAATAAAAATATTAAATATCTTACAAAGCCCTTCAGGCAAGTAGGCGACCAATATTGTTGAAAAGCGTTTCTTTCGGCGTCTTCTTCTCTGCAGTGGTCGGTTCCGAAACGCTAGTAGTTTGTAGCTTTTTAACAATAATTAATAATTTGAATATAATATAATAAGTATTACTTAAAATGTGAATTGACGTGAAAAAGTGCCTGAAAAAGCCTATTTTCTGAATAAATCTTTAAATCTTTGAATCTTTTGAATCTTTGAATGAACTAAAGAATTCGGAATACAGTCAGCACATCGTTCTCAAGTAACAAACGGGTCACAATATTCTTTTCCCAAAAATGTTACGAAACCAAATACTTATAAAAGTAACGATAAAGGTCCGTACGTACATACGAATATTATCATAAATCTATCGCAATAGCCATTTTATGGAAACTTCGTTTAGGTAAGCTTAATCCCTAGAGGCAGAGCGCCGGGTTTGTCCCTACCCAAAACATCATTATCTAATAGAGATATACATAGGTACCTAAAATATTATTCGTCTTATTCTTTTGTAAATTATACAATACGCTACATAAACAAACAACACAAGGCTATGGGTTTTTGGTACTATGATATATATGTATATTATATATTTATATATCTTATGTAGGTACGATTTTCACGTCATTTTAATCTTTGTAGTTCAGTTAAGCAATATTCGCACACACTCATCAGTTTTGAGGACTCAATTGAAGAATATCAAAATAATTCAGTTGATTTAGGAATTGTATTCTACTAAACAATCTCCATACCAATTTAATTACATTACGTTATACTTTGAAACGAAAAAGTTGAACAACAATAAGTACAATATTAAAGAGCCGGCTCGAAAATATATACCTATTACGAGTTATTTCACAATGCGAACGTACGTTTCAATATGATTTATTTCGTTTACGGTGGGCTTCAACATAAAACGAGTAACGAGGATACATTTATTGGGATATGCCATTGCCATTACATAGCATTTACGAAAATGAATAGCAGTATTTGCAATTTTTATTGGTATTTTTACCCAGTATAATCTATGGATAATTCTAGATATCCTTGCCTAAGATGCGAGATAAACAGGTTACTTGGGCATCAGCCAGCCACCGCATTGATTTTCACCGCCCTCCCTAAAATTTTAGAGGCCTGTACCGATCTGAACCTTATGACAATAAAAACAAGTCACGAATGCAACTAAGGATTGTTAAGAGTTGTACGAAGTCAGAAGTTTTGAATAATTTAAAGTACCAATGTTCAAATTGTAATTAACTTATTGATTTATGTACATTATTTTGTAAAAATAATAAATGTTATTTTTTGTTTTGTCTTCAAATTAAAATCCGAAATATTAAAATAAAAAATACATAGAGGTTTTGCTGCTTTACATAATAGCTCACCTGAATCGGCTACAACAGGACCAAGTGGATCGAATCGAACACGATGTTCAACAGCTGCGCGTGCGGCACAAACTAAGTCCGAGAAGAACCTATGCCTTCGTAGAGCTAACTCATCCCGGCCTACAGGTGTAGCTGGCGGTTCCGAAGGACCCTCACCTTCCACAGTATTAACTACAGTTTCTTCAAAAACTTCATCGTCATCTGAGCACGAATCTGGTTTAAGTGCCGGACGAGGCTCAGACATGCCGTTGCTGCTGCTTGTAGTCGACTTAAGAATCCCCGAAGACTTTCTTCGAAAAGCAGGTCGTACGTCGAAGTTCGTTTTTGCTAATTCTTGTTCAAGACGCGCTAACTCCTCTAAGGTAGCGGAATCTCGATGACAATCAACCGAGAATCTCTTGAAATCTAGCCGATTTCTTTTGTAGTCTACCGAAAACCTTTTTTTTGTGAAATCTCTTTTAACAAGTACCTGATCTAAATCTAAAGTGTCTCCTTCCCCACCGTCACTTGCTGATTCGTCACAATCTACCTTGTTTTGAGTTTGTCCTGAGTCAGCAATTTGGGTCTCAAGTATCTTATTTTCAACATCTACCGAGCTTATATCGCCTTGCTCAGTTTTTTGATTTGATGGCAAAAGTTCTTCTTTTCTATTTGTCTTGTTTTCATCGTTAAGTTGTAAATTTTCTTTAGTTTCCGTATTATTCAACTCGTTAAGGGAATCCATTTTTTCAGATTTTGATTTACTTTTACCGATTTTTTTATTAGGTCGAGCACAACAACTTTTAAACATAATTATAATCTAAATAATTCAAAAAGTATTTATATTGGCAAACATTTAACAGTAGACTAGATAAGTTATGCAACATTGAATAAGAAAATATTGTAAGTAACACGATTAAAATTTCAAAAACGTTTCGAGGTAATTTTCTTATATTATTTAATGTTGTAGGATTCGTAGCCTTTGTTGACGTTTACAGCAACGCGAGGGTCCGTGGGGGTCGGCGGCCGGCCGGGCGCGCGGCGGCGGTCGACTGACGCAGGGCGGATGCGCCGCCCGCCCGGCGCATCCTGCCACCCGTTCGCCCACATCACACTACTCTTAGATATTTGGGTGCCCATGGATCTTGCATTCCTTCAGTCATTATTATTTTAAGGCTCACCTACGCATACAATTTTGTCTTATGACAGATGTCACATGAGTATTGAAACGACAATATTGAACTTACGTTAAACGTAGTTTAGTATCAATAATTGACTGGTTAGATTTAAATAAACTTAAAATAAATTTACCCAAAACCAAAATAATGACATTTCAAAATAAGACATAATCATAATTCGGAACTTAATATTAATCATGAAGACCAAAACATTGACCAAACAAGCAGCACTCAACTTTTAGGACTAATGATTGACCAGGACATGTCATGGAAATCACAAATAGACAATGTCTGTAAAAAAAACAACTAATTCTCATATATAGCACATGCTCAGAAAGATTTCCAATAAAACAGCTCTACTAGCCGCGTACCATGGCTACGTTGCTTCTACCTTGAGATACGGAGTTTATATTCTGGGGCAATGCCACAAATAATAATGATATCCTTAAATCTCAAATAAAAGTGCATTAGAGCTATTTGTAACCTTAGAAAACAAGACTCAAGTTAGTCACATTTTAAACAGCTCAAGATTTAAACTTTTTCATCGATGTACATATATTAAGTATGTTTATTCGTTAAAAATGGTGTTGGAATTAGTATAGAGCACTATAACTATACTAATTCCATCACCATACTACTATATACCTATGTCTGACAAAATAAATGAATCTGAATCTTTAGTTGTGAATATTGTATTCCATCAATACAACACGTACAATACAATTCCATCAATACACTAGCACCTGCTCAATTATGTTTATTTTTCACAGCACATATAAAAATTTGACCGATATTGATTTTGATAATTATGTTCATAAATAAAAACATTATAAAAGAAACAAAACAATTTAAGAATTGAAAAATTAAAAAAGTTAAAATATGATTAGATAGCTAGAAAACACGTTTTTACACTAGGTACTTCATTTACAGCCTTTGTAATGTTGGAATGAAAAGATCTCCGAAGGACTTACAAACCTATATCTCGCAAACATTTGACTGTCACAAAGAAACAAAGTAGTTTTATCTTAGCAATGAAACGACTAGGAAGTAACGATACATTTCCAATTGGTTTTACCGAGGGTGACAAGTAATAAAAACGCGATGAAACGCAGGGTGATACTTTAATGGAGATCGTTTATTCTTCTCACATCTGTCCAGTGGTTTTAGAATGTGTAATGTACGAGTATGTAATAAAAGAATAACCTCCCTAATAAATTTCAAATATGTGTCATAAATAATACATGATATAGTGAAAGGTTTTCTTTATAAAAAGATCACTCGAGTTTCACAAAAAGTTTTAAGTAATTTAAGTAGGTAGTCAACTTCTTCTTCTTCTACCTTATCCTTATCCCACTATTTATGTGGGGTCGGCACAGCATGTAAGCTTTTTCCATTTCTGTCTATCTCCAGTCAACTCGTCCGTCACTCCCTTTCTACACATATCCTCCTTTACACACTCCATCCAACGTTTCCTTGGTCTCCCTCTGTTTCGATGACCTTTGAAATGCATATTCAGAACCTGCCTGGTTATATGACTTTCCTCTCTTTTCTTAATATGTCCATACCAGCCTAACCTGTTACTTCTTAATTTGTCTGTTATAGGTGCCACTTTTACAGTTCTCCTAATATACTCATTCCTGATCTTATCTTTTCGCGTTACACCACACATCCATCTCAACATCCGCATCTCCGCCACGTGTAACCTTCTTTCATACGCTGCTTTGGTGGGCCAAGTCTCGGAACCGTACAATACGACAGGTCTTATTATGGCTTTGTAAATCTTTCCCTTTAGCTTAAGGGGCATTCGAGCGTCGCATGTAACTCCAGTGACTTGCCGCCATTTCAACCATCCTGCATTTATACGGCTTTTTACGTCTCGGTCAATGCCTCCGTCGCTCTGTACGAGAGAACCCAGGTAACGGAATTCGGAGCATACTGGTAGGGATACACCATCTAAGGCAACAGGAGCAAACATTGATGGACCACCAAAATCGAGGAACAGTTGTTCGGTTTTGGTCCTGCTGCTCTTCAAACCAAAGGTTTCTACTCTCTGTTGCCATTTTACCAGTCTGCTTTCTACGTTAGGCCCATCTTCTCCAACGAGGACTATGTCATCTGCAAACAGCATGCACCAGGGTGCTTCGTCCGGTATGTCTGACGTCAAGGCGTCCATTACCAGAAGAAACAGGTACGGGCTTAATGCCGATCCCTGGTGCAGTCCTAATGCCACATCGAACTCGTCGGTAACGCCAGCCTCTGATCGGACGGATGTACGAGAACGAGTGTACATAGCACGTATGAGCTGCAGGTACTTATATATGGCACTTATTTCTTTGTTAAGGCCCACCAAAGAACTTTTCTTGGAATCCTGTCATACGCCTTCTCGAGGTCGATGAACACCATTTGCAAGTTTTTATTTGCATTGCGGTATTTTTCGCACAGTTGGCGAATGGCAAATATGGCGTCAGTCATTCCTCTACCTGGCATAAACCCAAACTGATTCTCCTTAATTTCACACTCTTGCCTCAACCTTTTCTCTACCACTATTTCCCAAACGTTCATGGTATGTGACATAAGCTTTATTCCCCGATAATTGTTGCAGTCCTGTACATCACCCTTATTTTTGTATATGGGTACCAGAAAACTGGCCCCCCATTCGTCAGGGATCGCCTCTTCCTGCATCAACTTATCGAAGAATAAAGCTAGCCACTTCCATCCATCCGCCTTTAGTATCTTCCATACTTCTATTGGTATACCATCGGGTCCCGCTGCCTTTCCATTCTTCATTGTCTGGATTACCTCTTTCACTTAGTCCATGTTGATCTTATTTACTACTCCTACATTGGCTGGTACCCTCTCTACTGTTCTACTCCAATCATTTTCTTCGTTTAGTAACTTTCCAAAATACTTCTTCCAGCGTTCTTTAATTTCTTCGTCATTAGTAAGCACCATTCCCTGTTCATCTTTGATGCATTTTATACGTTTTACATCTTTTGCATTTATTTCTCTTTCTTTTGCTAGTCTAAATAACTGTTTTTGACCTTGAGGTTTTTCTAAAGATTTATACAGGTTATCTTGTGCTTTCGCTTTTGCAATTGCTACCTCTCGCTTGGCTCTCTTTTTAGATTCTTTATACTTTAGTTTCTTTCTCTCCTTCATGTCCACATTTCCGTTATCTGTACTTTGCCAATCTTTGAATGCCGCTTTCTTATCTCTTAAAGTCTTTTGTATATTTTCATTCCACCACCAGGTTTCTTTATCCTTCTTTTTAGTTCCTCGAGATTCTCCTAAAACAGTTTTTGCTACATCGCGAATCGTAGTCGCCATTTCATTCCAGGTATCATTTGCTGTCATATTTTCCATATTATTTATTTCTATCATTTTATCTACTACTTGTTTCCTAAATTCTATCTTCCTGTAGCATATGCCATTTTATTTTAGGTGGGGGCCTAGATATTTTTAAATTGGGTTGTGTCTTAATTTTCATATCTAGAACTAGAAGGCGATGTTGGGATGTTAACTCTTCTCCAGGCAACACTTTACAATTCTTGACAAGATGGGCATTAATTTTCCTTAACAGAAAATAGTCAATTTGGGTAGCATGGTTACAACTTTTGTACGTAATAAGATGCTGCTCTCTTTTTTGAACGTATGTGTTTGCAATGGCTAAATCGAACGCTGATGCTGCCTGGAGAAGTGCTTCATAATCGTCGTTCCGGGTTCCAAAGCCCCATCCACCATGCACTCTCTCATACCCCTCGTTGTTTCTTCCTACATGTCCATTAAAGTCACCCCCTACATATATTTCTTCGCTGATTGGGATGTTCATTAGCACACCATCTAAATCTTCATAGAACTTTTCCTTTAATCTAATATCACATCCTGACTGAGGCGCATACACACTTATGATATTTAAAACTATGTTATCTAGTAAAACTTTTACAACTATTATTCTATCATTTAATCTATTTACTTCAATTACATTATTCTTCAATTTATGGTCTAAAACAATTCCTACGCCATTCTTTGTTCCATCGCTTCCGCTGTAATAAAATTTATATCCTTCTCCGATTACTCTGGCTTTCGACCCTTTCCACCTCGTTTCCTGAAGACATGTGATTAGGGCATGCATACCGGAATTCCGGAATATCGTAATACCGGTATCTCGGACAGATTTTTTCGATATTTCAATACCGGAATTGAAGGGCCAAATACCGTAATACCGGTATTCATTAAAATATATATAAATACATATATAAGTACGTAACCATCTAAAGCGAGTGTGCACGTATGCAATTTAGAGTGGAGCGTCACTTGCACGACTGCTAATATATAATGTAAAGACTTTTACATCTTGTTGTGTAACGGGAAAGCGAATATTTTATGTTATAAATCATTTTAATTCTGTATAAGTATTTTTTGGAAGTTTCTGATAATTAAATAAACAGTTCCCCTATAGGCACCGCGCCGCCGTCCGCGCTGCCATTCACTTGTTTCTTTCGCGACTTTTAACGATAAAATGGCGGCCATATTTAATTTTTTTATTGTTAAAACTCGCTTCGCGCGGGTGGTTATAAGTTATAAAATTTTAATATATAAAAATTTAAATTTTAGCACTCTTTTTATAGACTTTCTATGCTTAGAACAGTCGATGAAGTCTGCTTTTGACAAAACATATACACGTATAGACACATAGATCTACACTTAAAACTTATACCACCCGTCTCTTTGTGTCGGAGCTTAATTAAAAATAGTATATTATAAAGATAATTTAGATTTTAGTTTAATTTTTAATTTTATGATTTTTTTGTTTTATTTTTTTTTTATATATTTTTCTATCAAATGTATTGTATCTAAACCAACCACACATACACCCAAACCCATACCCACACAAACCACACACAAAAGGAGTTTCTAAGATCTTTTTCGGTTCCAGCCCCGGCCTCTATTTATGATCTATGGCTCATGGTGCATTCATTTTACATAATCAATGAGTTGTCTTGTAGTAATTTACCAAGATGCCCATTTTTACAATTCCACACTACATAAACTTTCGGATCCCCGGCTCAAAAGGCGCGGCGCGGGTCACGTAACGCCCGCGCGACCCCGGCGAATCACGGCGACACGAAATTAATTTCGTTGCTCATTATCTTGATATTATTATATCTCCTAAAGTATTCATTTAACTTGCATGGTGTAAAGGGGAAAAATAATTTCAGCCAACTAACCTATTTCAAATGATAAGGATTAATACCATATTTGTGTAAATAGGTTTCCCATTACCGCTTTATAATTCATCATCATTTCGAGTAGGTGTCACGGTCAATCGACCATGCACACCCTGGTGTCAGAGTTCTTTCGAACCGCCTCTCGGCCTCTGACGTGGTTCCTTTAACGACTACCAGATGGCAGCCGGGACCACCGGCTTAACGTGCCTTCCGAAGCACGGAATCATCCTTATTATCAGACAATCAGGTGATTCAAGCCTGCAATGTCCTAACCAAACTGGAAACAACTACACAAAGTATGCTTCCGGTGGGAATCGAACCCATGACCCCCGGGTCAACAGGCAAACGCCTTAACCACTTGACCACGGAGGCTGTTAAAAGAGCTTATAATTGCCCATTTTTAAAGCATTGAAATGGATATATTACTTTATCTTAAAGAGATAAACATATGCTATCTATTTCGTAGGGTTCAGTGAGCGTTTGCAATGTAAGCGTAAAAAAAAGTGTATATTTACGACAATACATTAGAAACCTCTAAAATTAGCAGTGTTCCTCTACTATATTATGCATATACACCTTCCCCTTGAATCACTGTATCTATCAAAAGAAAAACCGCATCAAAATCCGTTGCGTAGTTCTAAAGATCTAAGCATATATTTACATAGGGAAAGACAGACTACACAGCGGGAAGCGACTTTGTTTTATAATATGTAGTGATTATAGCTTATTATTAAAAAAAAATACGTATATTACGGTTAACTGAAAATAAAATAGGTATACAGCCAATTCCGGAACTAGTGCCGGAATTCCGGTATTAGGTCTCTAGTACCGAAAATCAGTTCCGGTATTGATAACTTTCCGGTATTGCATGCCCTACATGTGATGTTTATACTTCTCCTATTAAGAACATTTGCTAGTTCCCTCGCCCTACCGGTCATCGTTCCTATATTCCAGCTGCCCAGTCTTAACCTCACTTCTTGGACTCGCTTCTTATGTTGCACCCGTCCCTGATGCAACAACCCTGACATATTTCCCACAGACGCCGGGTGCTGCGTCTGCGCGTCGCCTCGGGGGTACGCCCTAGTCCGATCGCCATCCATATTATAACTTATGATGCTGTGATAAAAGGTTTGGCTGAAAGTTTTACGGCCGGCCGCCTGCCTGACACCAACCCTCCTTGGGAATGCTGTTGTTGCACATGATTTTAGTGCTTTATTGTCCTTTAGTCGCCTCTTACGACATCCACAAGAAGAGATGGAGTGATTCTATTCTAGGCCGGAACCACACGGCACAACAATGATTAAAATATTCCTTACTACTAACGCTTCCCAAAGAAAATATATGTTTGACTTATATATTACTAGGTTTACCAGACGTGTCCGTTATTCCAGCCAGATTTTGTTAAAAATTGTCGAAAATCGACATTGAAGTGCAATAGATAATTAGATATAGAGCTTCTGTAAATGGTAAGCTAATATTTAAATTTGGTAAGCGTATACTTTTTTAATTATTAAAACAGTTCCGGCTGGAGGAACGTTACCGTAGCCAGAACTTTTTTTGTTTAACGGGAATTTTGAAATAAAAGTTATGTAAATAATTAGATATCAATTTGGTATAAATGGTACAACTTAAATTGTATTTGTATTTGCTATGGTTGCGAAGATATTTGAAATCCTGCTGGAGTAACGGTTTGCTCAATTGCTGTATCTTGGAATTGACTAAGCGGATGATGATGATTTTTGCACAGGACATCTGGCTAATTAGTTATAGTTTATAGCGCAATAAAAGAATTCACAATAATTAACCGTTTAGAAGTTATTTTTATTAAATAGAAATATGCTTTAATAGGTCCTATCACTTCCAATAAGCGCTCCAAAGACTAACTTTAAACGTTATTATATAGTGAAATACTGTCTATAAATGGTACCGAAGTTTCATAAGTATCCTATACGTAATTAAAAAGTTATGATGAATCTTCGATTTGATCCGGCCATGGCGCGCGACGGAGTTAATTAACGACCGATTAACCGAGTTTTTTGTACGAGTGGTCACTGAATCTTTTGTAAATAATTAGATATACATGTCAATTTAATACCTGCTAAATTTCAGACCTGTAGATTAATTAATTAACGAAATAATTGAAAAAAATGATGTTCGCGTGGTTACCCGACCAAATCTAGAATGTTATAAAAAAGCGGCCGCGCAATACATTATACCAACCTTCTAAAACTTACAGGATAATACATACGCGGTTTGTACAGACGAGCTATTTTTAAAAAGTAGGTACATTTATTTTAAAATAGCTACTAGTTACCAGTTACAATTTAGCAGTTAGTAGTGGAAGCATCTTGATAATTTACTCGTAGTTAATCTGCGTTATCCTTACTAATATTATAAATGCGAAAGTGAGTTTGTTTGTTTGTTACGCTTTCACGCCGTAATTACTGAACCGATCTCTATGAAATTTTGTATACAGGTTCTCTGGAGTACAGAGAAGGACATAGACTAGTACTTAGTACTTTTATCCCGGGAAAAAGTACTATTGCCGTGGGATCGACATTAAGGCGGGCGGAGCCGCGGGCGAACGCTAGTGTTTACTATAAAACAAAGCTTTAGCTTGTACTGTTTCAAAAAGTACGTATCCTAAGAAGTAAACTGCATTGTTATGTCGTTTATTTATAATATTGTATTTTGATTTTTATACTAAAAACGTAATTTAAGAATACGGCTATCTTTATCTATAATAATATTATAAAGCTGAAGAGTTTGTTTGTTTGTTAGAACGCGCTAATCTCAGAAACTACTGGTTCAAATTAAAAATTCTTTTTGTGTTGGATAGTCCATTAATTGAGGAAGGCTTTAGGCTATAAAACATCACGCTGCGACCAATAGGAGCGAAGCATCAATAAAAAATGTTTTGAAAACGGGGAAAAATTATTCATCTATACTAATTATTCATACTAACGGAAATTGCCGCGAACGAAGTCGCGGGCAACAGCTAGTCTAAGACATTTGTGATTTTTTTAATCAGATTACAGAAAGCAATAGGAAGTAGATACTTACTGTAGATAAAATATGTAAGTACATACTACACTGTGATGTTATTACACTTATTGCATTTTATTATTGTTGATCTGTGATGTTATACAATAAAACTTTATATATGACTACAAGTATTTTACTTTAACTTATTCGGAACGATAAAAAAAAAAGATATAGGTATTTATAAATTCTTTCTTTTTAATTTCAGATAAGCATGCGACGTTGCATATTGGTCCATAAGAAAAACCTGTAATTATTTTTGAAGCTAATTTATAAACTTACTTACCTTAGTTAATATCTTTATATGATAAACATTATCTACACAGTTAGGTCCTCTATATGTTCTATTACCTACGTATTATTATTTTTGATTTTTTTTTTTCGGACAAATCACTCAGATTGAGCTAGCCCCAAAGTAAGTTCGAGACTTGTGTTATGGGATACTAACTCAACGATACTATATTTTATAACAAATACATATATAGATACACATCCAAGATCCAGGCCAATCTGAAAAAGATCATTTTCCATTTTGACCTGGCCGGGGATCGAACCCGGTCACTCCGTGTCGCAGGCTGGCATGTTGACCGCTGCGCCACGGAGCTAGTCAACAGTATTCTATCTAAAGATACAAAAAAGTTTATTATATATTAATATAATATTAGTTATAACTAAGTTTTATTATATCACTTATGTAGCTCGTCTGTACAAAACACGTACGAGTATGAAATTATCTAGTAAGTTTAAGAAGGTTGGTATAATGTATGGCGCGGCCGCTTTTTCATAACATTCTAGATTTGGTCGGGTAACCACGCGAACATAATTTTTTCAATTATTTCGTTAATTAATTAATCTACAAGTCTGAAATTTATTAGGTTTTAATTTGACATGTATATCTAATTATTTACAAAAGATTCAGTGACCACTCGTACAAAAAACTCGGTTAATCGGTTGGTAAATAACTCCGCCGCGCGCCATGGCCGGATCAAATCGAAGATTCATCATAACTTTTTACTTACGTATAGGATACTAATGAAACTTTGGTACCATTTATGGACAGTATTTCACTATATAATAACGTTTAAAGTTAGTCTTTGGAGCGCTTATTGGAAGTGCTAGGACCTATTAAAGCATATTTCTATTTAATGAAAATAACTTCTAAACGGTTAATTACTGTGAATTCCTTTATTGCGCTATAAACTATAACTAATTAGCCAGATGTCCTGTGCAAAAATCATCATCATCTGCTTAGTCAATTCCAAGATACAGCAATTGGGCAAACCGTTACTCCAGCAGGATTTCAAATATCTTCGCAACCATAGCAAATACAAATACAATTTAAGTTGTACCATTTATACCAAATTGATATCTAATTATTTACATAACTTTTATTTCAAAATTCACGTTAAACAAAAAAAGATCTGGCTACGGTAACGTTACTCTAGCCGGAACTGTTTTTATCAAATAATTAAAAAAGTATACGCTTACCAAATTTAAAAATCAGCTTACCATTTACAGAAGCTCTATATCTAATTATCTATTGCACTTCAATGTCGATTTTCGTAAATTTTCAACAAATTCTGGCTGGAGTAACGCACACTTACCAGACTACTATATCAATATAATTAACTTATTTGAGGATTGGACACTTCGACAATATGAAATTTAGATATTTGGGTATTTTGACAATTTTATGTTTTGGTAAATGGACATTTTGACGATTTAATATTCTGCTGATGAAGATATACATATGAGTAAGGAGGCTCAGCGTAATCGGCGTAATCTGAGACAATGGCGGCTAGGGCTGCAACATACTGCTCGCGGTAGGGTAAGCGAACGCACCTGGGTTTGAGAATTTGAGATGTTTTTTTTTATATGCATAGCAAGTATATTTAAGAAATACGCTTGTCTTTGCAACTGTATATTACACAATAATTTGTTACTGGCCAGACGAAAGGGAAGATGGTAATGAATGAAAGCATTGCGACGTAGGCAGAGTTATGTCGATCTAGCTGTGCAATACGGGTGCGGCAGTAATAAGGCTCAGCGTAATCAGCCACATTCTGAGACAATGGCGGCTGCGGCTGCAAGTAACGGCTCGCGGTAGGGTGCAAGTGGGATCGAGTGCGAATTGTTTTTATCGTATCAAGTTCTTGAAATTGGTTTTGATACTTTTGGCGACTCCATCAGTTTTATCTGGATTTGATCATTATAAAATTTCATAATTCAGTAGTTTTAGCGTGTGTGTTCAATTGTGTTCCTATTAGTTAAAATTATCGGTTAAATGATTAAATTCTACACATTTTAAAAATTTATTAAAAGGTAATAATTCAATATAGGCCGCGAATAAATTTTGATGTTTATGAACCTTCTGCAATCCCAGACAGCACGAAATCGATTTAGGCATTTTTTTCTTTAGATTTAGATAGTACAGAGATCTTTGTAAAGTCTTCATACAAAAAACGAAAAGTCTTTTTCCTTCGACGGATATTTTCCCATGCATTAAATTTCAAAATGCCAAAAATATTAATTTTTGTATTTTTCACCGACAAGGCTTACCTATATTGCTGCAAAAGTCATACTGGCATTTACAAAGTACTTGCCATATGTTGGAGTACATTATGTGATATTTTGTTCCTTGTTATATTTGCTATCTTTCTAGGAACAACTAACAACTTTGAACAACTGTTTTTCAGTAAATGTAAGAAACATCCTCCGAGTTCCAGTGGTTAAGGCGTTTGCTGTTGACCCGGGGGTCGTGGGTTCGATTCCCACCGGAAGCATACTTTGTTTAGTTGTTTCCAGTTTGGTTAGGACATTGCAGGCGTGAATCACCTGATCGTCTGATAATAAAGATGATTCCGTGCTTCGGAAGGCACGTTAAGCCGGTGGTCTCGGCTGCCATCTGGTAGTCGTTACAGGAACCACGTCAGAGGCCGAGAGGCGGTTCCGAAGAACTCACCAGGGTGTGCATGGTCGATTGACTGTGACACCTACTCGAAATGATGATGAGGAAATGTAAGGTTTATGAAGACCAAATTTGTGTCGTTTTGTTTGTAATATTTGAACCTTGTCTTAGTCATTTTATTATTTTTTATTACTATCTTGTTGCCGGAAAATTACTCCCTAAGGTCGAAATTAACAACTTTTGCGAGAATATAATACTGTTTTGACGTTCAATATACGTATTGATGGTGAAAAAAAAAGATAAAATGTTCCCTTTGAACCTCGGTTTGAAACCTTGGATTTAATATAAAGCTTTCGTCACTTCACTATCAATCAACGTATAAAAATTAGATGTGTCATTAAATTTAAGGCAACACCCCTTTTTGTACGATTTTCAAAGTAATTTCAGAGTGAGATGTGAAGTGAAGCAATAAGATGCCTAACTGTGCAATTATGAGGTGTGGCAGTAATGCGGCTCAGCGTTTTGATCAGCGACTTTCTGAGACAATGGTGGCTGCAACTAACGTCTCGCGGCAGGGACAAATGGGCGAACGAAGCGTGAAGCGCGAGCGATGAGCTCCGTTTTAGCTAGGGCAAAAACTATTTCGTATGTTCGTTTGGCCCGCAGGCCCGCACTCTGGCTGCTATCGCCTACAAGTTTTTTTTTTTTTTTTCTTAACGTACCTAATAAGTTACATTTAAATACGCTAATATCATTACAATCTAGCCTTAAGTCAGGCTAATAAGTAATATTACATTGACCTAGTTGTATAAATTATTTTAGAAGAATGTGTCCATCGGCACTTTTCTTACTGTCTCTATTAAGGGGAAGGCACTTTGTTCGTGTGTCTTTGTTAGCACTATCACTACACTTTTATTTTGTTGTTTTGCACTACACTACACTAATTCAAAAGGTTTAGTTCTTTTAAGACGTCGTACTAGGTCCGTGTTGTCAAGGAGCTGGATAGCTTCGACGTTCACATGGTGAAGCAATCTATACTCGTGAGCTTCGACATATTTTTTAACGACTATATCGACGAATTGTATATTGAGGTCCCGGTGCAGGTCATCGTTTCTTACGTACCAGGGAGCATTTACAATAGCCCTCAGTACTTTGTTTTGAAATCGTTGAATCATTTCTATGTTAGTCTTTTTGGTACAGCCCCACAGCTGTATTCCATAAGTCCATACTGGCATGAGGACTTGCTTATAGATAACTAATTTGTTGTTTATGGATAAGAGGGAATTTCTCCCAAGATTATAATTTTTGAAATTTAATTTCAAGCTCTTCTCTTTTCTTTTTAACGTGGGCTTTCCAGCGAAACCTCGCGTCTAAAGTCATACCTAAGTATTTAGCTGTATTTACATATGGAATTCGCTTTTCATTTATATATACGGGGTAATAATTGTCGTGTTTATTAGTAAAGTTTAGATGAACCGATTTTGATTCAGTCATACCTAAGTATTTAGCTGTATTTACATATGAAATTCGCTTTTCATTTATATATACGGGGTAATAATTGTCGTGTTTATTAGTAAAGTTTAGATGAACCGATTTTGATTCATTAAGTTTGATTTTTCATCGCTTTGTCCACGTAACGACATTATTAACAGCTACTTGGACTTTTTCAGCTGCTTCTGCGTATGTGCTTCCAACAGCCATTATAGCGGTATCATCAGCAAAGGTCGCTATAGACGAAATCTCTAAATTAGGAATATCGCAGGTGTATAGTAGGTACAGGACCGGACCCAATACACTTCCCTGAGGCACTCCAGCATTTATTGCCTTAAGTTCAGAGTATGCATCCACTTGGCGTACTCTGAAGGCTCTATTCGTAATATAAGATGTTAGAATATCTACATACTCTTTGGGTAACAATTTTTTAAGTTTTACGATGAGCCCTTCGTGCCACACCTTATCGAAGGCTTGAGCTACATCTAAAAATACAGTAGAACATACTTCTTTATTTTCGAGAGCCTTTTCAATTATGTTAGTAATCCTATGTACTTGATCTATAGTTGAATGCTTTTCTCTGAAGCCAAACTGATGAGCTGGAATGAGGTTTTTGGCTTCAATAATAGGTTTCAATCTTTTGAGTAAAATTTTTTCAAATAACTTTGACATAACAGGCAATAGCGAAATTGGTCTATATGAAGCAGCCTCAGATGGCGTTTTACCTGGTTTTGCTATCATGATCACCTCTGCAATTTTCCATAAATCTGGAACGTATTTTAATCTCAACGCAGCGTTAATGATTGTAGTCAGCTTTACTAAGGCTTTTCGCAGGAGATTATGTAGCAGTTCTCCAGATATCAAATCAAAGCCAGGTGATTTTCTTAAGTTGATTTGTTTTATTTCTCGTAAGACTTCTTTAGGTGTAACAAGCTTAATATTCAAGGATTTATCATTGTCATTGCCCATATCAGTAACAATATCGTCATTGTTTCCTTCTTGACTTTCATTTGGCTTAAATATCTGTCCTAAGTGCTCAGAAAATCGTTTAGCTTTTTGTTCATTGCTTACCGCCCACTTTCCACATTCAAGTTTTAAAGGAGGAATGTGGTTTATTGGTCGTTTTATATACTTGGTAGCTTTCCAGAGTAAGTAATCTGTACTGCGGTCATTGGTTAGCTTTTGTAGATATGTGTTAGTACACTTTTCGATATGATTTTGAATTAACCTTCTTAGTTGTTTAGTTTGATGATTCAATTTATTCTTATCTTCTGGGGATCTAGATTGGAGCCATAGTTTTCTTTGTTTTCTTTTTACTTTGATAAGTTCTGTTATTTCCAATGGATATGTATTTTTTGATGTTCTCTTTTTTATAGTGGGTGTATTGTTCCATGCTGCTCGTTGTATCAATTTCACAAATTTTTCCAAGTCTAAGTCCAGTTATCCCCTACAAGTGACATTTATTTCTCATCCGATTCTCGTGAAAGTTGTAAGCATGTATGATAATTACATATCATTTTTTGCATTAGGTTCATAAACATCAAAATTTATTCGCGGCCTATTTTGAATTTTTGCGTTTTTTATATTATTTTTTTTAAATGTGCAGTATTTCATCGTTGAGCCGATAATTTTTTGGAAAATGTACAAATGGCGAAAATATTATTAAAAAGGTGTACTCTTGTCGCAGACAAAAATTTCAGAGAATTTGTTTCGCGGAAAATGTTTCTTAGAATAATTGCTTCTGGTTATTTTATTTCTAACTAGCTGATGCTTGCGACTTCGTTCGCGTGGATATTATGACACGAACAGCTGAATGAATTTCAATAAAGTTTTGTATACTGACAGGATATAAATATAACTAAAATTTCTATGGCAGCGAAGTCATATTTAGTTAGCAATATATCGGCTCTGCGACGCTCCCCATCATTCGAGATACAGGTTCATTCCTAATTTGAAGGTGCGTTACAGAGTTAAAGGATACCCGGTAAAATGCCAACATATGTAACAGTGTGCGTGCGGATTCGGGACAATATATGACGATCACGATCAGGGATTAGTCTCACCTCATGTTCCTTCCTTAGTAGTCTCTAGAGACCTAGAAATCGATGTGCGCATACGCTGGGAACTTAAGCGTGATTCTACCTATTGTAGCTTTTAAGGTTTAATAAGGTTTTTAAATAAATAATTTCTCTATGCGTGAATATTTTCGACTCGTGGGACAAGGCATAACGATCACGATCAGTACTTAGTCGCGCTTTATGTTCCTTACTAAACGTAATTAAGTAATTAGTCGCACCTCATGTTCCTCAGCAGTAGCGGCGTTAGGGTAGGACGCGCTTGGGCGACCGCCCAGGGCGCTGGATACGGAAGGGGCGCCCCCAACTAGCAAGGAAGGCACGTTAAACCGTTACGCCGATACGGCAGAAAGGTCCCGGCTGTCATCATTGATGGCAGTCGTTTAGCTATGTCAGATAACTTTAGGCAGCTTGAAAAATCTGACATCAGTTTTGGCCACTTAAACACACGAAAAACAAACAACCAAGCAAGGGCAGAGGACGCAATAAGAGGGGGCGATCGTAGAAATCTCGCTCAGGACGCCAGTAATGCTGACGCCAGCACTGTTCCTCAGTAGTAGAGACCTAGAAAACGATGTACGCATACGCTGGGAACTAAAGCGTGATTCTCTGTGTATGAATAGTTCCGACTCGTGTGACAAGGCATAATGATCACGATCTGTACTTAGCCGCGCTTTATGTTCCTCACTGGTCTCTAGAGACCTACACTTAATTAAGTATATACGCGCGGAAGTCAGTCGCACATCGCACATCCATCACGTTCCGCGATGGCCTATAAATGCGTAAACAAATAGGCTGAGAACTCTTCCATGCTGGTAATAAAGAAAAAACATAAAATGAACCAGCTGCTTCTCTTCCTGCGCAGATTGTAAAAGCCGATCGATTTGGAGGTGATGCGGCTAGCAACGCATCATTATTTTGATTTCGTTTTCAGCCTACACGCCCACCACAATGTTAAACGTGTTTTTAGGTCCAAAAGACCTAGGCTGAGAGCACTTAGGTGTGATTCTCTTGTGTTTGTAGATTGCGAAAGATTTGACCTCTTTCTAGGAATGGCTATGAATGCAAAGAGAAATAGTTATAAAAATATTTTCTTTGCAACATGTAGTTTGTTGTTAAATAGATCTTTTAGTGCAATTTTTTTAGTACTGTCCAATCTATCTACTATTACCCCTCTAATAGTAAATAGTTGTAAATTAAATGGGCTTGTTGCAACAATTATGGTGGGTACTTGCAATTTTGATGTAATGAAAACAAAATATAAATGAAAAAGCCAAATTTATGTGATAATAATGCTTTTAAGTTAGCACAATCCAATGTTTACAACTATATTTATGAAAATGGCGACTGATTATCTCAACTGACCAATCAGAATGTGCAGTTCCCCCACCACAAACAAGCATCATAATATACCAAACCCATAAAAAAAGATCAAGTTCTAACCTTACCTACTTTCTGGAAGTGATTTCTAACCTATTGTAATGTATTTTACTGTTAGTATTTTTATTAAACAGTAGTTTTGTCTAATAATTCCAATAATAATTAGACGTTTTCGCTACATTTTATTTGAAATAAAATTCCATGGAAAAATACACCGAACAATATTCGTTAAAAGATAATTCTACCCTTTGATAGCTTTAAGTAAAAATACATTATAAAATAAATTATAATAATAATAATAAAATAATAATAAAAATATGTTTATTTTCTCCAAAATTCATATAACTAAGACACAATCAATGCATAACTTATTTATTACAAACGTAAGAGTCAAGTGTGGAGAACTGGTGCCCATGCTAGGTTTCTAAAAAAACCTGTTTTTAGATTGAATCCTATTTGCGTGAAATATATTTCATTCAAGTTATTTACTTGAATAGAACAAAAATATCAATATTTTTATGTAATAAACAGTAAAAAAATGTGTCCAAAAACAATTTCGGGCAATGGAGACAGCAATAGAATAAGAATTAAAAAAAAAGTCTGTTTGTACATGCCCATTTCCAGAAATATACAGCTAGTAAATAAGCCTGAGCAACATATAGGCTATAATTAATTTTAGAAACTGGAACAACTGATGCAGTATAATGTAAGAAATGACACCTTAACATAAATTGTTTATGATGAGCATTGTCTGTTCAGGTATAAAAATCGAAGATTTGGAACACCTGATGCAGAACCATAATGGTTCTGATAAAACTATAAGAAATATAAAAAAACCAGCCAAGTGCGCATCGGGCCATACAGAGTGTAGGGTTCTGTAGTTGCAAATGCCAGCTTTGAGTTCACCCCTCATGATTTAATTACTAAAAACTTCTAAAAACAAGCCTATGTAGAACGGTGGTAACTGAAGAAAGCTTTAGAAATTTTTCCCAGAAGCACAAGAAATGGAGATAGACTTGTACTTAAAAATGTCCCAAAAACGGAGCTATTTAAAAATAACTCCATGTCGATGTGTATTTAAATATTTAATAAATTGCCTCTTAATATAAAGGAGCTACCACTGCGACTTTTCAAGACAAAATTAAAACAATGGCTTGTAGAAAAAATGTATTATAAGATTAATGACATATTTAAGTAAATGACATTTCTATATATAATTATTAGTAATTGAATCTTAATATTTTGGCAATACATAATGTTTATTTTTAAATTCTATCAAACTGTAATATTTTCACATGCTTAATTAAGAGCGAAATAGACTAAGGGACTTTCTGTTATATTCTAAGAACTATTGTACTCTATTTTAAGTGAAATAAAATATCATTATCATCATTATCATTATCATTTATGAAATCTTACTTCACAAGGGAAATTAGAAAAAAAACTATTTCTATTTGAACAGCACCATTAGTAGAGGCAAGCACTGGCAACGAGATTTCGTTGCTATATTTCTTTCACTCCTGAGCGCAATACCTAGTTAATTCTGTGATATTGTTCTACCAACCGCAGGGTGCCATCAAACATATACACATTGCTATTACTGCTAGTTGGTTCTAGCTGTTGTGCAATTTAGTGTGTCTGTTACTCCAGCCAGATTTTGTTGAAAATTGTCGAAAATCGACATTGAAGTGCAATAGATAATTAGATATAGAGCTTCTGTAAATGGTCAGCTAATTTTGAAATTTGGTAAGCTTATACTTTTTTAATTATTTGATAAAAACAGTTCCGGCTGTAGTAACGTTACCGTAGCCAGATCTTTTTTTGTTTAACGGGAATTTTGAAGTAAAAGTTATCTAAATTATTAGATATCAATTTGGTATAAATGGTACATCTTAAATTGTATTTATATTTGCTATGGTTGCGAAGATATTTGAAATCCTGCTGGAGTAACGGTTTGCTCAATTGCTGTATCTCGGAATTGACTAAGCGGATGATGATGATTTTTGCACAGGACATCTGGCTAATTAGTTATAGTTTATAGCGCAATAAAGGAATTCACAGTATTTAACCGTTTAGAAGTTATTTTTATTAAATAGAAATATGCTTTAATAGGTCCTAGCACTTCCAATAAGCGCTCTAAAGAATAACTTGAAACGTTATTATATAGTGAAATACTGTCTATAAATGGTACCGAAGTTTCATTAGTATCCTATACGTAATTAAAAAGTTATGAAGAATCTTCAATTTGTTCCGGCCATGGCGAGCGGCAGAGTTATTTAACGACCGATTAACCGAGTTTCCTGTACGAGTGGTCACTGAATCTTTTGTAAATAATTACGGTTTTTTTTGCTTGAAAATCTGACAGCAGTGTTGGCCACTTACACACTCGAGAAACAACAACCTATTCAATTTGGTGGAGATAAAGATGTGTCATTTATTTGCAAAAACATAATGATGCTGCAATGGGAAACAGGCATGAAGAATTTTGTTAATGTAATATTGATTTTGGGTTAACTACTTTTTTCATTGATATTAGAACCTGTTTTTGCAAGTCTTTTCCACAGGAAACATAACGAAAAAATTTGAAAATTCTCTATGTTTATGCAATGCTTTATATATATTATCAGTGCAAATCGTGTCCTTTATACGTTTTCCCAATCCTTAGTGATTGTAATTATTTTGCAGCCAAATTCAATTCATGTCTTCACAAATAATTTGCACTAGACAAAAGTATGATTGTTTTAACACTATGTTGATTAAGAAATGGTAATAATATTACCACTAACAACAGGTCATATGCCGATAAATCCATGTAATAATTAATAAAAAACTAAACGCCTCCAAACAAATGGGTTAAAGATGTAAAATTAGGGAATCAGGAGAGGATAATGCCTTTGAAATTAGACACGTAATTTTTACTGAAAGTACAGAATAATAATATACTTACAATAATTCACGAGTATCCAAACTGAAGCTGTTCGTATTTATCAATTGTAAACACGAAATCACTAGATATTTACGTATAAAATGATAAAAAATCAGTCTTTTAGAGGTTACTTGTCAGATAACGGACACTCAGTGTTGCCATGCCATTGCTTGCCATCCACTAGGCTGTCTACATTACAAAAAAAACCGCTTACTGTGACTTTGGTGGCTGGGGTACTGTTTTTGAAAGATTGCACTCGTCTTCGAGCGATTTTTATATGGAAAAATCGCTCGTTTATGAACGGCATCATTTCAAAAATAGCACTCCTGGAGTGCCATTTGAAACGAGGAGTCACACAACGAGTGATTTTAAATCACTCGTTATGTGTTTAATTTTTATTTATAACTTAATTTTATTTAATAATTGTTTCATTTTAAATTAATCATCTGTTTGGGAACGCTCGCGTAAATCAGTGATTTAACGCGAGTGTTCCTAAACAGGCACATTTTTGAATTGACAACTTACTACAAACCAGAAGTGATGTTTTTGTTTATGCAATCGAAAATACCCATCTATATAGTAAGTGGTTTCCTTAATACCCTGATAGAACTGTTTCAGATTTTGATATACGATATTAACCCTTAACGCTTATAGAGTAGAGAGCATAATGCTGTGCAAAAAAATCTAGGGTAAAGTGAGACGGAAATACCTCGGGCATAGAGATAATATAATCCTGACGGATAGAGATTCAAACGGATGCTGTCAAACGAGACCGATTTTGAAATGCAGTTGTGGGTGTGATTTTGCATATGTATTCAGTAGTGTTTGGCTAAATGTACCTGATGTATGTCAATGTATCGATAGTCAAATCATTTATACCTTCCCATTGAGAAAAGAAGCAAAATTATACAGTTTTACAGGGATATATACATTTTCCGAAGAGAAACTTCACAAAGAGTAAAAGGCAATGAACTTCTATAAATAATTTATTTACATTGAAACACATCAAATAAAACATAGATACCTTTTTCATTTCTTTATTGATACATAAATAATAGTTTAAATATTTTTCATACAAAAAACCGACTTCAATCAAACTACAGAACTTATTTTGATAAAATTTAAATGGAAATAACTTGAAAGCATACCGTTTTATATAAAAAAAGATTTATGCGGATTTATGAGGACACAAACAGTCATGCGGTTAAAAAAGGCATACGGCCGAATTCGTAGTCGTATGTATTCGTAGTATTCGTCCTTTTTTGAAGTCGGGTAACAAATCAGCCCATTTTTGAATGGTCAGCTAATAATATATAATAATAATAATAGATAAAAAAATAATAATTTAACCAGGCAATCAATAGATTTAGCAATGTATTTTAACTAGTATTGCTCCTATAGAGAAAATTTGTCATGTGCACAGACTAAATGACCCCACCGAGGATATATAATACGTACATTTTCACTATGCATATCAAAATATTTTACGAAAAATAAACCATAAGTATACAAACATATTTCACACCTGATATACAGGCTCAGGCTACTCTAAACATAATTTGTTTAGTTAGTCGTACCTGAATACTCTATGATGTTTATTAAAGATTCGCTGTATGATTTTTTTATGTCCATGTGAATAGTTTCACCCGCGAGTCTGCAAGAATAAGAAACATGGATAACAAATAGATTCTAAAAAAATACGGCGACGTAAGCATCTAGCTGAAAATACTTTTGAGCACACTTTTGTTAGATATCGTTACGTGAAGTGGACGGACGGCCTATGGAATAGAAAGGTTCTCGAATGGCAACCATGTACCAGCAAGCGCAGCGTTGGACACCCACAGACCAGGTGGTCTGACGACCTGAGTTGACCTTTCCAATTATAGTACTGGAAATCCTTGGAGAAGGCCTATGTCCAGCAAAGGACTTTTTGTGGCTGAGGTGATGATGATGATGATGACGTTAATTTTGGAATAACTTCAATGGGCAAGTTAAAAATTTAAAGAAATAATACAACCATGACACTTGTTATTCATAGCAATTTACAACAATGCAATATTTAACAAATTGGTCATCGTACTCAAAGTATGCTAATGATGCTCTAGTAGCTCTGCTCTTATTAAAAACTGTAATGCAATAAATAAAACACAAACAATTATGTTAGTTTGGGCTATGGAGCGTACCATAAAATGTATAGATACATCCGTACTATTACATTTTTATTCCCTCGCGAGGTAAACAGATCTAACCCAAAAGCCACGTTCAGCACGGAATCAAAATATTGATGGGTTGCTAGCTGTATCTCCTACTAATATAATTTATCAGATTTTTGCCCATTTCCTAGATCGGCTTTTACAAGATTTTTTTGGAAGAGAAGCAGTCGGTTCATTCTACGTTTTATTCTTTTCTGTCTGAACAGTATGGAAGAGTTAAAATAGCATACCATACATATAAGTACGTGAAAGCTACAATAAACCTGCTCCGGACGCAGTCGGGTAAAATATCAAGTAACAATATTTCAGTGAGTGCAATCGAAACTATTGTCGATGTCGATAAAATATGAATAACAAGCACTAGTGTAAACGTGTGCGAACTTTCTTTACATAATATTTTCGGTAATTCTCGTTTAAGTTTAAATGTTTTCATTTTCCTATCAATTATGAAGCATACTTAACAATACTATCCTAGTAGAAATCAAAACTGTTCGAGTTTTTTACCGAAATTATACCGGTGACAAAAATGTATACTTACTGATGAAATGTATATTTGCTAGGATTATTCCTACGGGTTGTAGTGCACTCGACAACCGCACAAGACACCATGTTGGTATTTACCTAATTTTATTGTGTAAGTTAAAAGATTATTTATATTTTAGGTAAAATAATTTCCTTTTCAAATTCAGCGGGCCTTGTTGTGCCCAGGTAATGTCAAATGTCATTAAAAATGGGCCTGCTGTAGTGCTGTCAGCAGTCTTATCTCTCTTTCTAAAGCACAGTGAAGCCGTATAATGACGCACTACTCATTTTCATTTTGAAAGTCTAAGGTATGTCTATGACCTCGGGATGGTTTCCCTCTCGCACCCTTGCCATTGCATAAAAATGTAAATAATGGAAGAAAATGCTAGTAAAGCAAAACAGAAATATTTAATTAATAACCAAATAATTCCTGTTTTATTTTACATGTAATAATTATTTTATTAACTAAACTGTATGTTTTCAGTTAATTTAGAATTTTCTCTTATCGATAATAAAAGAGCAATCTTAATATAGTATTAAATTTAAATTTAGTCTAGCAACCCTAGTACTATCTCAAACTCAGAAGAATAATATACATAGAAGCCGCATAAAAATAGAAACTGAAAACAGATAGTTGACACTGTATTTTTCTTATGAGCTTTCGCTTATGACAGAATGAGACAAAAACTTCAGTCAGTTTCTATTATTTTCATGGTTGTCCCGACTTGAAATGTCAATGGACTCCATTGGACTCCAATTAAATCCGACTAAATTCAAAATAACTTATTACAGTTCAACGTCTGTAATATTAGCATCTTGCCGATTTGATCGGGTTATATATCGACAAAAACATTGCGGCGGAATTGTGATGTCTGCAAATTAAATATAGGATTGTGCTAAAATTCTCACGGAAAAAAGTATTAACCGGTGTTGGGTTGGTGCGTTATCAAATGACCATTATACTAAACAATGTCTTGTGCAATGGAGCGATGTAAATCCCATTCAGGACGCACAGAAATAAATTCTGTAAAACATAATTTTCTTCGGTAAGTTTTTCAGTTAAAAGTGCATAATTAAAACCCAAAATACCTCAAAATACAACAATAATATTGTCAATTATATAACGTATTGTATAAATGACAACTTTTATAGGTATTTTGCTTAAAATTATCGTTTTTTCCTTATTTCAAATTAGGTTAGTTTTTTTTGCTAGTGATGTGGTAAAATCACGTATCTACGAGTATATCGATATTTTTTATGACGGTCTTGCTATCAGGGATATTTTTGTTAGTGTTGAGCCATGCAATAGTAATGTAACAAATTGAACCATCATGGTAATTAAACAACCAGCAAAGTGTGAGTCGGACTCGCGCACGAAGGGTTCCGTACCATCCTTACATATAATATTATAAATGTGAAAGTGAGTTTGTTTGTTACGCTTCCACGCCGTAACTTCTGAACCGATCATCATGAAATTTTGCATCATCATCATCACTATTGCACGATCTCTGGAGTACGGAAAACAACATAGACATAAATTACATCTCAGAATAAGGTACTGTTATCGGGGATAGACATTAACGCGAGCGGAGCCGTGGGCGTAAGCTATAAAAACGCCCGAAATTTTTGTTTGTAATATTTCAACTGTCTCACTATCACGGTTCATGAGATACAGCCTGGTGACAGACAGATGGATATCGGAGTCATATTAGTAGGGTCCTGTTTTTATCCTTTGGGTACGGAACCCTAAAAAGAATCGATTTTTACTAATATGAAGAAAATTATTGTTGAAATTTTATTGCAGCTCTCTGAAGTAAAAGGATAAAAAGGTGTGGATCCGAGGAACTTTCAAGCGACATATTGGACATAAAATGTCATACATACTCGAATTTGTTCAAAATATTTTACTGCCGTGCCGATACATTAATTTCGAATATAAAATTAAATGGAAGCGATTAAAACACGATGCTTTACCTACATTTATATTTGCCGAATTATAAATCAATGGTAATAAGAAAGTTTACGGAAACTGTTTTATTATTTATATTTAAAATTATGAAAAACATTTTATTTTGGACAGTAATGAAAGTGGGTAAAGTAATCTCTTGTTTTTCTTCACCTCTTGTTTTTCTATTACCAACACTGTGAATTTTTCACAAATAACACACTGGCACTTTTTTACCCTAGTGTAAAAGTTTTATAAAATAAAAAATATCACTTCGAATTATGTGTTTCTCTTTACCTACCTGATTATGTTTCCTTTACTGACTGTTCCTCAAAGCTAGCTGGGAAAAGCTTTAGATGGTTTTGGAATATGCTGAATGGCCCATTGATCAAGTGAAAAATATATCTGACCTTATATTACCTTTTGATACATGAGCGCCCCATTGCAATTTAGAGTCTATTGTGATTCCTAAGAAGGTGGTATCATTTACAAAGTCTATTTTACCTTCAACTAGTATGTCAACGTTGGACTGCCTCACATTGGGGACTGTAAATCGAATGCATCGGGTTTTTTGCGCATTCATAGGTAAGGTAGGTAAGTAGGCACTGTTTGAATTTCGAAATAATCGAAAATATGATTGACATCATATTAGGTATTCTGCCGTTCGACCAATACTGGGTAAGGCCTAATGACCAGCAGTAGACAGTAGACGCGCGGTGGGTAATGTATGGATTTTTTTTTTACCTATTTATCAGATGAAGCCAAGCGGCGCCATGCGATTAGGAGTTATTTAGGTGTATCTTGACGTAACTTTTAAAGTAAAAGCCTCTTTAGCGGCTTTGTGCACTTTTTGGGATGGGTAAAATAGAACACTCGCGTCAGGACACGTGAATTGATCGAAAATTCGTAAGAAGGACACGGACCTGAGTATGCCGCAAAGGCGAGTTTTCACTTCTGCCGGCACTCCTGGAGTGCAACTAGTTGTTTTTTTTTTATGAATCGTACTCATTTAACGAATCGATACAATCAGAGTAGAGTACATTTATGACTTTCTTAGGACGAAACATTTTGTCGATAAATATATTTCATCGATATAGTACAACCCTGATCACATCAGTACCCCAGGACAACCTGCACATTTACGCAAATGGCATTGTATATGCATCTCTTTCTGATGCTTTAACAATGCCATAAGTAAAAACAGTGTAGAATATTGTATTTTGTTGTTATTTTAACACGGTTTCTATGCTTTAGTTATTGTTCTGAGATCTCAAACTCAGAACCTCAGAACCCTCAGAACAATAACTAAAGCATAGAAACCGTGTTAAAATAACAACAAAATACAATATTCTACACTGTTTTTACTAATGGCATTGTTAAAGCATCAGAAAGAGATGCATATACAATGCCATTTGCGTAAATGTGCAGGTTGTCCTGGGGTACTGATGTGATCAGGGTTGTACTATATCGATGAAATATATTTATCGACTAAATGTTTCGTCCTAAGAAAGTCATAAATGTACTCTACTCTGATTGTATCGATTCGTTAAATGAGTACGATTCATAACAAAAAAAACAACTAGTTGCACTCCAGGAGTGCCGGCAGAAGTGAAAACTCGCCTTTGCGGCATACTCAGGTCCGTGTCCTTCTTACGAATTTTCGATCAATTCACGTGTCCTGACGCGAGTTTTCTATTTTACCCATCCCAAAAAGTGCACAAAGCCGCTAAAGAGGCTTTTACTTTAAAAGTTACGTCAAGATACACCTAAATAACTCCTAATCGCATGGCGTCGCTTGGCTTCATCTGATAAATAGGTAAAAAAAAAATCCATACATTACCCACCGCGCGTCTACTGTCATTGCCACGGGATGTCAATCATATTTTCGATTATTTCGAAATTCAAACAGTGCCTACTTACCTACCTTACCTATGAATGCGCAAAAAACCCAATGCATTCGATTTACAGTCCCCAATGTGAGGCAGTCCAACGTTGACATACTAGTTGAAGGTAAAATAGACTTTGTAAATGATACCACCTTCTTAGGAATCACAATAGACTCTAAATTGCAATGGGGCGCTCATGTATCAAAAGGTAATATAAGGTCAGATATATTTTTCACTTGATCAATGGGCCATTCAGCATATTCCAAAACCATCTAAAGCTTTTCCCAGCTAGCTTTGAGGAACAGTCAGTAAAGGAAACATAATCAGGTAGGTAAAGAGAAACACATAATTCGAAGTGATATTTTTTATTTTATAAAACTTTTACACTAGGGTAAAAAAGTGCCAGTGTGTTATTTGTGAAAAATTCACAGTGTTGGTAATAGAAAAACAAGAGATTACTTTACCCATTTTCATTACTGTCCAAAATAAAATGTTTTTCATAATTTTAAATATAAATAATAAAACCGTTTCCGTAAACTTTCTTATTACCATTGATTTATAATTCGGCAAATATAAATGTAGGTAAAGCATCGTGTTTCAATCGCTTCCATTTAATTTTATATTCGAAATTAATGTATCGGCACGGCAGTAAAATATTTTAAACAAATTCGAGTATGTATGACATTTTATGTCCAATATGTCGCTTGAAAGTTCCTCGGATCCACACCTTTTTATCCTTTTACTTCAGGGAGCTGCAATAAAATTTCAACAATAATTTTCTTCATATTAGTAAAAATCGATTCTTTTTAGGGTTCCGTACCCAAAGGATAAAAACAGGACCCTACTAATATGACTCCGATATCCATCTGTCTGTCACCAGGCTGTATCTCATGAACCGTGATAGTGAGACAGTTGAAATATTACAAACAAAAATTTCGGGCGTTTTTATAGCTTACGCCCACGGCTCCGCTCGCGTTAATGTCTATCCCCGATAACAGTACCTTATTCTGAGATGTAATTTATGTCTATGTTGTTTTCCGTACTCCAGAGATCGTGCAATAGTGATGATGATGATGCAAAATTTCATGATGATCGGTTCAGAAGTTACGGCGTGGAAGCGTAACAAACAAACTCACTTTCACATTTATAATATTATATGTAAGGATGGTACGGAACCCTTCGTGCGCGAGTCCGACTCACACTTTGCTGGTTGTTTAATTACCATGATGGTTCAATTTGTTACATTACTATTGCATGGCTCAACACTAACAAAAATATCCCTGATAGCAAGACCGTCATAAAAAATATCGATATACTCGTAGATACGTGATTTTACCACATCACTAGCAAAAAAAACTAACCTAATTTGAAATAAGGAAAAAACGATAATTTTAAGCAAAATACCTATAAAAGTTGTCATTTATACAATACGTTATATAATTGACAATATTATTGTTGTATTTTGAGGTATTTTGGGTTTTAATTATGCACTTTTAACTGAAAAACTTACCGAAGAAAATTATGTTTTACAGAATTTATTTCTGTTCGTCCTGAATGGGATTTACATCGCTCCATTGCACAAGACATTGTTTAGTATAATGGTCATTTGATAACGCACCAACCCAACACCGGTTAATACTTTTTTCCGTGAGAATTTTAGCACAATCCTATATTTAATTTGCAGACATCACAATTCCGCCGCAATGTTTTTGTCAATATATAACCCGATCAAATCGGCAAGATGCTAATATTACAGACGTTGAACTGTAATAAGTTATTTTGAATTTAGTCGGATTTAATTGGAGTCCAATGGAGTCCATTGACATTTCAAGTCGGGACAACCATGAAAATAATAGAAACTGACTGAAGTTTTTGTCTCATTCTGTCATAAGCGAAAGCTCATAAGAAAAATACAGTGTCAACTATCTGTTTTCAGTTTCTATTTTTATGCGGCTTCTATGTATATTATTCTTCTGAGTCAGAACCTCAGAAGAATAATATACATAGAAGCCGCATAAAAATAGAAACTGAAAACAGATAGTTGACACTGTATTTTTCTTATGAGCTTTCGCTTATGACAGAATGAGACAAAAACTTCAGTCAGTTTCTATTATTTTCATGGTTGTCCCGACTTGAAATGTCAATGGACTCCATTGGACTCCAATTAAATCCGACTAAATTCAAAATAACTTATTACAGTTCAACGTCTGTAATATTAGCATCTTGCCGATTTGATCGGGTTATATATCGACAAAAACATTGCGGCGGAATTGTGATGTCTGCAAATTAAATATAGGATTGTGCTAAAATTCTCACGGAAAAAAGTATTAACCGGTGTTGGGTTGGTGCGTTATCAAATGACCATTATACTAAACAATGTCTTGTGCAATGGAGCGATGTAAATCCCATTCAGGACGAACAGAAATAAATTCTGTAAAACATAATTTTCTTCGGTAAGTTTTTCAGTTAAAAGTGCATAATTAAAACCCAAAATACCTCAAAATACAACAATAATATTGTCAATTATATAACGTATTGTATAAATGACAACTTTTATAGGTATTTTGCTTAAAATTATCGTTTTTTCCTTATTTCAAATTAGGTTAGTTTTTTTTGCTAGTGATGTGGTAAAATCACGTATCTACGAGTATATCGATATTTTTTATGACGGTCTTGCTATCAGGGATATTTTTGTTAGTGTTGAGCCATGCAATAGTAATGTAACAAATTGAACCATCATGGTAATTAAACAACCAGCAAAGTGTGAGTCGGACTCGCGCACGAAGGGTTCCGTACCATCCTTACATATAATATTATAAATGTGAAAGTGAGTTTGTTTGTTACGCTTCCACGCCGTAACTTCTGAACCGATCATCATGAAATTTTGCATCATCATCATCACCATTGCACGATCTCTGGAGTACGGAAAAGAACATAGACATAAATTACATCTCAGAATAAGGTACTGATATCAGGGAACCGAAGGAAGGTCCGTGTCCTTCTTACGAATTTTCGATCAATTCACGTGTCCTGACGCGAGTTTTCTATTTTACCCATCCCAAAAAGTGCACAAAGCCGCTAAAGAGGCTTTTACTTTAAAAGTTACGCCAAGATACACCTAAATAACTCCTAATCGCATGGCGTCGCTTGGCTTCATCTGATAAATAGGTAAAAAAAAATCCATACATTACCCACCGCGCGTCTACTGTCTACTGCTGGTCATTAGGCCTTACCCAGTATTGGTCGAACGGCAGAATACCTAATATGATGTCAATCATATTTTCGATTATTTCGAAATTCAAACAGTGCCTACTTACCTACCTTACCTATGAATGCGCAAAAAACCCAATGCATTCGATTTACAGTCCCCAATGTGAGGCAGTCCAACGTTGACATACTAGTTGAAGGTAAAATAGACTTTGTAAATGATACCACCTTCTTAGGAATCACAATAGACTCTAAATTGCAATGGGGCGCTCATGTATCAAAAGGTAATATAAGGTCAGATATATTTTTCACTTGATCAATGGGCCATTCAGCATATTCCAAAACCATCTAAAGCTTTTCCCAGCTAGCTTTGAGGAACAGTCAGTAAAGGAAACATAATCAGGTAGGTAAAGAGAAACACATAATTCGAAGTGATATTTTTTATTTTATAAAACTTTTACACTAGGGTAAAAAAGTGCCAGTGTGTTATTTGTGAAAAATTCACAGTGTTGGTAATAGAAAAACAAGAGGTGAAGAAAAACAAGAGATTACTTTACCCACTTTCATTACTGTCCAAAATAAAATGTTTTTCATAATTTTAAATATAAATAATAAAACAGTTTCCGTAAACTTTCTTATTACCATTGATTTATAATTCGGCAAATATAAATGTAGGTAAAGCATCGTTTTCAATCGCTTCCATTTAATTTTATATTCGAAATTAATGTATCGGCACGGCAGTAAAATAATTTTAAGCAAAATACCTATAAAAGTTGTCATTTATACAATGCGTTATATAATTGACAATATTATTGTTGTATTTTGAGGTATTTTGGGTTTTAATTATGCACTTTTAACTGAAAAACTTTCCGAAGAAAATTATGTTTTACAGAATTTATTTCTGTTCGTCCTGAATGGGATTTACATCGCTCCATTGCACAAGACATTGTTTAGTATAATGGTCATTTGATAACGCACCAACCCAACACCGGTTAATACTTTTTTCCGTGAGAATTTTAGCACAATCCTATATTTAATTTGCAGACATCACAATTCCGCCGCAATGTTTTTGCCGATATATAACCCGATCAAATCGGCAAGATGCTAATATTACAGACGTTGAACTGTAATAAGTTATTTTGAATTTAGTCGGATTTAATTGGAGTCCAATGGAGTCCATTGACATTTCAAGTCGGGACAACCATGAAAATAATAGAAACTGACTGAAGTTTTTGTCTCATTCTGTCATAAGCGAAAGCTCATAAGAAAAATACCGTGTCAACTATCTGTTTTCAGTTTCTATTTTTATGCGGCTTCTATGTATATTATTCTTCTGAGATCTCAAAATTGCCGCCATATTATTAAGAAATCCCGCAGCATTCGAATTTTTTAAGCAGACTGAAAGAGTAAAATAATATAACTTGTTGTTTTTTGTAAGAGATTGAAGCGACAGTGCACTGCATTGTGCATTATCCTTTCACAGGTAAATAACATAACCGTTTTCATTTAGTAAATGTTGTGCCTTGGCTAGGGTGTCCATCTTATCTGCCGAGTTTGTTGAATCTGATTTATCAGTAATGTGTACTTATAGGTAATTCGTACATAAAATCCATACTTCCATACTAATATTATAAATGCGAAAGTAACTCTGTCTGTCTGTCTGTCCCCTTTTCACGCATCAACCATTGAACCTATTTGGAAGAATTTTGGTATGGAGGTAGTTGCAGGCCCGGGGAAGAATTTCTACTGTTCCCGAGGGATCGTGACTAAACTCCCTTGAAAGGGTAAAATAGGAGGGGGGGGGATAAGTTAAGTCGTTGGTTCCGGCTGCCATCTGGTAGTCGTTAAAGGAACCACGTCAGAGGATGAGAGGCGGTTTCGAAGAACTCTGACACCAGGGTGTGCATGGTCGATTGACCGTGACACCTACTCAAAATGATGATAATGATGAGCGAAATAGTAATGTGACATCCACAGAAATAAATCGCGTTATTTCGATAAACAATCATTTGTATTTGTCCATTGGCTTGCCTTTCATTCATGTACATCAAAACGCGACTTTTGATGTATTTTAACTTTTTGTATGCCAAAGTTTGTTCAAAATTTTTTTCGTAACATGCATTCCACAATAGTTACTGATAAATATTTTAATCAACACATGGGAGCAACCTAAAAAATCTGAGATAATTATATTAACTGTTAAATATTATCGATAATATCAGTTCGAGTGCAACGCAGCTTTCGTGTTGCTATCACGCAATGAGGATCAGTAAAGTTGTAGCAAATTCAATAGGACTAATTTCCACATTATTCTTCATGACATTACAATGATATATCTTTTTGAATTATCCAAATCGGACCATTACTAACGAAGATATTAATAATAAACATCATGCCGTTCCTGCCGCGAAAAGGCATTGCACGCCGGTGCGTGTGACGTCACTGTGACGGACCGAGCGCGGTCGGCAGTCGGCACTCATAGAGCGATCATTCGACTGAGCGACGGGGCGACGCGGTTCGTCGCTATATTTAACAATTTATTGAAATAAAGTGTTGTTAGAGTGCAATTTTTATAATATTTACGTATAAAACGTACTTATTATGGGAACTTATAAAGAAAACAAAGCAAAGAAAGAATTTTTATTTTACTCTTGATTGCTATATAGACAATCTTATAAATGTAACTAAATCACATGCTATTCTTAGAATATTATCAAAAACAAAGTATAAAATATGGACATATGCGTGAGGTCCGATCATTTTATAGTCTTTCAACTTCCATATGCTTCTTTCAACGAGAACTCTTATCGCTTATATCAGCGATCGTTTTTGTTTGCAAAACTTCTTCTGCTGTAGGTTTTGGGTTGGAACTGTCCGTACTTAAAACTCTTTAAAACTATTCTATTTCTTATGTTTTCTTAAAATCAGGTCTATAATTTTTAGGGGTCCGTACCTCAAAAGGAAAAACGGAACCCTATTAGGTTTCCGTTTCAACTTGGTTATCCGTCTGTCTGTCTGTCAAGACCTTTTTCTCAGGAACTTAGGAGCGTAGAGGTATCAAGCTGAAATTCATATCAAATATTCAGGTCTACTGTCCCTTGGAGCTATGAAAAAATCAAACCGTTTATGCCGCAAATTTTCGAAGCCAACGCAATCTAAAGATACAGCTGGTTGTGCCGCAAATTTTCGTGTTTTTCCAATGTGAGACGAGTAAGATTAAATAATGATACGATTGTATCATTTGTAATCATTTCCATGGTAAAATGAATTTACCAAATATAATAATCTCAATTATTATATAATAATTGAGATGATATACAAGTGGGTAGTGCAAGTAAATAAGTTCTTATATTTTTTACAAATAAAAATATGATAAGTTAATTAAAAAGTATAAACTTTTATAAATGCTATTCATATGAAGCAAAATGAAACAATTTGAATCACTTTTGTATTGAAAATACACAATCAACTTATTGGAATAAACAACTAGTGATGTTTCTTTAACGGGAGTTGGTATGACCTGTTCCCTGTAAAATTTTCTAAATGTATCACCAGATTGCCAATTACCTCCTGATAAGATGTCGTCTATAGGTATATTTTACAATTTTCGTACCAATCAAAGTACGTGAAGCCGAAAGCATAATATGGCTGTGTGTCTACTTGCGGAAAATAAATCGTTTATGTGTAAGCTATATATCAAGAGAAAAGGCATTTGCCTGTAGACCCGGGGTCTTGGTTTCGATTCCCACGTGAAGCATACTTTGTTTAGTTGCTTTCAGTTTGGTTAGGACATTGCAGGCTTGAATCACCTAATTGTCTGATAATAAAGATGATTCTGTACTTCGTAAGGCACGTTAAGCCGGTGGTCCCGGCTACCACCTAGCAGTCCGTGTCCGAAGAACTCTGACACCAGGGTGTTCATGGTCGATTAACCATGACACCTAATCGTTTTTTTTTTTTTTTTTTGAAACTAATTCATACCAAACTATGCTTGACCAGTACATAAGAACTCAGTTGACCAGCAATTTCAGTACTACATAGTGTGGAAACTGCTGATATATGAAGCAAAATTGTACTAAAGGAAAGATTTTTCCTTTAGGTGTAAGTCAGCTAAACATTTAGCCAGAATCGAGCCATCAGGATGAAATGGACTCTAATGCGATTTATTACACCAAGATAGCCACCTACTCCAGACTATAAGTTTTTCTAGTAGAAGCTCTCCAGGAACTTCGGGCCAAACTAATCTGCGAGTCATTCCAGGTTGTTAGGCTATCTGCCTTCCCCCACATTTCCATACGTCCGGGGTCATGTCCTGGAGTTTGGGTGGAGGCAGACCGGTTGAAGTATCGATTAGATACTGGTGTAGGTTGTGGATTGTGAATCCAGCCGCTATCGCTCGGGACTCCAGTCTGCTTTCCAAAATGCTCGTTTCCATCGTGGGACTATTAGCAAGAATACATCTCGAGCCTGATTGGATAATACCTTGGGTATCAGGTATGGGGGAGGTAATACCCACGCTAGGTTGTAGTCCCAAGTCCGGGAGAATGCATCGTGATAAAAGGCTTGACTGAACATTCGGTCCAGGGAGACATAATTGCAGACAACTTGTGCGTTCTTTGAAGCAAACAGGTCCATGAGAGGAACACCGTATTTTAAAAAATAAATAAATATATTTTTGTTTGAAGAGGCAATAGATGCCGTTCTAGGAGTAGACGGTAGCGAGACAGATGATCTGCATGCCAATTGTACTTGCCTGGAATATAACGAACAGATATCTGAATCTGAGAGTGATCTAGCAATTGATCAATTCTTGCTGTTATGTTTATCAGCATTGTCGACTTGGTCCTCCTTCGTTCCGCACGTGAGCAACTGCTGTCTTGTTGTTGCATTGCCACAACAGAGTGGACTGGCCCAAATTCTGATTTTGGGTTTCCAAGACCTTTAGAACTGCAAGGAGTTCTTCTTGGTTGCATTGCAATCCCTGTTCTTGGTAGGTCCAATGACCCGAAAAAGACTGGTTGTCCAATTGGGCTCCACAACCTAAATCGGATGCATCCGTCACCATAAAATAAGACAGCCCACAAGACTTTGTAAGGTTTTCAGCTCGTCGTCTGCAACCTGATTGAAAATTTGCAGAGAGAGTTATGCACTTCTCTTTGGGTAACGATTTCTTGTTGGTTCAAGTGTCCCAATTCACACCCAGGAATACTAGATTCTGCTGAGGGGTTGTGATTGACTTCTCCATATTCACTTGCCAACCCAGATACTGCAGTCTCTCTAGGAGGATGCGGACATGTGAACTGGGACCTGTCGGTCTTGGTCTTGGACCAGCAGGAAATCGAATAAATCCTAACATATATCATAAACGCGAAAGTGAGTTTGTTCGTTACTCTTTCACGTTGTAACTAATGAACTGATCATCATGAAATTTTGCATACACGTTATCTGGGGTACGACATATGGTACATTCCATTCGTATGGACGCATGGTATCCCGGGAAAAAGTACTGTTTCCGAGGGATCGACATTGATGCGGGCGGAGCCGCGGGCGAAAGCTAGTAGACTGTAATTTGTAAACAGAGTTCACTTAGGCTTTGTGCCACCCAGTTTGTAAGGGAGGCAAAGACTTTCGGTGCCGTGCTGAGGCTAATTGGCAGGCACGTCATTTCTAGTAGCTGGTCTTTATAAAGAAACCGCATAAACCTCATGTGAGAAGGTTGGACTCCAAGATGAAGATAGGCTTGCGATAGATCGATTTTGCATAGCCAGTTTCTCGGTTGCAAAAAAATCTGGGATACGTTGTACTTTTATAAGACGAAACTTTTCAGTTTTTTATTACATAATAGTTCAGATACGTAAGGTTGAAAATGGGACGGTGAGTGCCGTCGCCTTTCCGTATAAGAAACATAGTCGAAATAAAGCTTGGAGACGGTTTGACTACTTCTAAGACATGTTGCTATTTCATTTGTGACAACACGGTTGTAATGGCTTCTGATACAGAAGTGTGGAGTCTTTTTTCGATCCGATGAGGCATCGAGAGTGGTGGTTTTGGTGAAGAGGATCCTATGCTCCAGACTTATCGTCTTATTATTTTTAAAATGAACGGTGGAGCACCGAGCCGTTCCCACCTTTTGTGAAATAAAAGTCGTCGCCCCGCTCTGAATTGGTTGTCAATACTTGCCTCGTTTCTTCCCACACATCTTGAAGTCTGAGGTTGGTCTCGATGACTTGCGCTTATTATACTCTTGGGACCTGTAGGTCTGCCGACCTCCTCTGGGTCGAAAGGAACCTCTAGATTTAGAAGGCGCTGAGTGAGAGTCATCGTTATAATTGCCATGTCCCTGCGGAGGCCATGGGTGACAACAACCCTGCGGTTGATTAGCATGGGAAACGTGCGATGCACACCATCCATGTGAGTTTGTGGTACCCTGCGAGGGTCCATTAAAAGTTGCCTGCCCCTGCGGGGGGTGGCGAGTTTGCTTGCTCGTACCAGCTTGTGCAGCTGGAGCATCAAAGAGTCAGCGTTATAATTACCATGTCTTTGCGGAGGCCATGAGTGACAACAACCCTGTGGGGGTTGATTAGCATGAGAAATGTGCGTCGCACAACATCCATGTTCGGTTTAATACTACACCTAACAATGACGTCAAGCGCACCACGTATTGAGGCGCTTGACCCAAAAGCCTTTAGTGCACAATTCGACGTCGTGCGATGCGCTCATTAACATTTTCATTGCCATTTAACATTTTTCAACATTTTATATTTTAACATTTTTGCGTAACTTTGAAATATAGTGACTTTTTCTTCTATCTAACATTTCTATCATTTCAAAACACCTCACTGTAGTTCAGGCTCCATCAATCCATGTGAGTCTGTGGTACCCTGCGAGGGTCCATTAAAAGTTGCCTGCCCCTGCGGGGGGTGGCGAGTTTGCTTGCTCGTACCAGCTTGTGCAGCTGGAGCATCAAAGAGTCAGCGTTGTAATTACCATGTCTTTGCGGAGGCCATGAGTGACAACAACCCTGTGGGGGTTGATTAGCATGAGAAATGTGCGTCGCACAACATCCATGTTCGGTGTAATACTACACCTAACAATGACGTCAAGCGCACCACGTATTGAGGCGCTTGACCCAAAAGCCTTTAGTGCACAATTCGACGTCGTGCGATGCGCTCATTAACATTTTCATTGCCAATTAACATTTTTCAACATTTTATATTTTAACATTTTTGCGTAACTTTGAAATAGAGTGACTTTTTCTTCTATCTAACATTTCTATCATTTCAAAACACCTTACTGTAGTTCAGGCTCCATCAATCCATGTGAGTCTGTGGTACCCTGCGAGGGTCCATTAAAAGTTGCCTGCCCCTGCGGGGGGTGGCGAGTTTGCTTGCTCGTACCAGCTTGTGCAGCTAAAGCATCAAAGAGTCAGCGTTATAATTACCATGTCCTTGCGAAGGCCATGAGTGACAACAACCCTGTGGGGGTTGATTAGCATGGGAAATGTACGTCGCACAACATCCATGTGAGTCTGTGGTACCCTGCGAGGGTCCATTAAAAGTTGCCTGCCCCTGCGGGGGGTGGCGAGTTTGCTTGCTCGTACCAGCTTGTGCAGCTGTAGCATTAGTGCTGTTTTGTTATTTTTGTGCGGGTAGGAATGTTTCCCTTACTCCTCCAGCTTTTTTGAGGACAGAAGTCAAAGACTTAGCATTAAATAAATGTTGACATGAGGGTGGAATTTCGCAAAGCCACTTTGGTAAGTGGGTCACGTACAAAGTTAATTATTCCATGTCTGCTCATTTGTATAACCTCAGCTCTGTGGCCACAAATGAGTTGAAGTAATTCTGATGAAACTTGAACACATCACCCTTTAAAAACAATTCCTCTATTTTCCACGTAAACCGTCAAAAGAAATTTCAGATTCTTGGGCCCATTCCAAAAGATCCCGAATAGATGATTATAAGACATCGCGTTGTTTGAGAACACAACATGTTAAAGCAGCGTAGGCTTTTTCAGAATTTGCGAAATGACTGAATGAATCATAAGCTCTTAGCTCGTCATTTACTTCTAGTTCCACAAACCCCGGGGGATTATATATTTTTTGCGTGTCCGCGTAATGGACTTCGCACCATTCACTTTTATCAAAATTTTGCATGTCCTTTAAGATGTTTAAATACTCAACCGAAGTTTTGGGTTTGGGTAATTTTGACAAGTGTTTACACAATTTTGGCTGTTTCCCTCATAAAAGGTGACTTGCGCCTGCGATATTTGTCCCCCCCCCCCCCCCCCCTTTTCTTTCGTTTATATCTATTAATATCGGAGGAACTAGAACTAGACGACGAACAATAACTACTTGTAGACTTGCTACTAGAAGTACTTCGCGACGTTTCCTCTACAACTGTTGTTCTCAACATTAGATGGGCCCGCTTTGGGGGAATTGTTTTTATTACTGTCAACAGACTCCATATTTATTTATAAATCACACGCAACACTTTCACTTCACTTATCTATGGAAAAAGTCGTGTTAAAACACGGTTAAGACAAACACTTTAATTAAAAAGGTAGAATTTAAAATAAATGGTAAGGAATTCGAACGGAAACTTCGTTATTACTATAATATGACTTTGTAAATTAAGTAATTTTTAAGTAATAATTTTATAAAATTTTATCCGTAATTTTCCATGAGAAAGAAAAACGGTTAAATTAAAATGTAATTCATTTTACCAGAATATTACCCAGTCCTTAGCACGACCGTGCACCGCAGAAAACAGGACGCCAATGATTCTAAGATGGCGGGCCCCCCACCCTGCCTGGTGAGATGAGATGGTGGGATCGTGCGAGCGAGACAGCACTATATAGGTAGAAAGAGAAAGCAGAAAACACAGGGCCTATCTCAATATGTACAGTTTCAAATAACGGTCAAGTACTTTAATACCATATTTTAATCGGCCTTACATTTTTGTATGAAAATGTCGATATTGTTTTCTAGTCCAATCCTGGGTCCCATACGTTGTTTATTTAGACGGGCTGATTTAATGGTTTTAGATGTTGGTATTGTTGATCGAAGTTTTAGATACAACGGTGTTCACCCTTACATCCTGTATTAACTTATTTGCTTACAACAATCAGGCATAGCTGGGGCAGATACATATTATATCATTCACTATTTGCTTTTTACTCCAGTACGTCCCTGTGTCATTGTTTTGACCTTGGAATATTACATAGAAATGGAAACGGAAGTATTGGAAGGTAATAGGATTGTCCACCAAACTAGAAAGAAATAAGTAGGTATGTTTTTATTAATACATCCGGCTTATAAAAAGAGAATACATAGGTACTAACTTATTTCCATATCAACTAAATAAAAGGTAAGAATAGTTATGTACTTATCGAAATGATATTCACAACAATGTCTACTAGCCTGGGTACAGGGTGGAGTCTTATAATCATCCCTTTTTACAACGGAATATAATTTTAAATTGTATTCCGTTGTAAAAAGAGATGATATAAAATTCACACAAAACTTCATGAAAAATTATTAATTTTTCCAGAAGTTTTGTGTCTCGGCACGTTAAAAGATAGTTTTTTGGCGTTTTAAAAGAAGTGTTTGTATAGTTCGGCGCTATACAATATTTGTACATAGCTAAAAGATTAATTAGACATAAATAATTTGTTTTAAAGTCGCATATACCACTCAAAACACTGCGCGCCTTATCACTGCCAACGGGCAACTAGCGGCTTCCGTCACAGTGACGTCACAGCCAACGCGCCGGCCGACCAGTGAATTTTGCTAGTAATTTGGTCATAACTTCGTCAATTTTTATCGTAGAACAATAATTTGTGCACTGTATGTTATGGATTTCTTAGCTCTATAATCCTGCATTCTCAACTAAAAACTTTACGGATCCTCATTGAATTTACATTGCGCGTTCTCCTTGGAACGAGCTTTGGAACCCCTTTGGATGTGAATTAGTCGTATTGTCGTTTTATATTAAAAATCGTGATAGTGCTTTTATTTTTATTTTTTTTTGTTGTTGTTAAATCACGATTTTAGTTAAAACAAAGTATTGATCCATGGAAAAAAATACCTTGTGTCGACCTATTTACTTTCATACTTTTGTTTTTATAATTAAATACCGCTTAATAAAGCATATGTTCAAGTTGGGACGTGCGCGCTGACTGAATGAACGTTTAACGAATCTCGTACGATCGTACAAGATTGAGAAAAGCGTGTACCACCCACTTGGCTTTACCTAAGTACTTCATGTCCGAGAAATCTATTCTATAGTTGGTCACCCTACTTTAGAGCGAGATAGAATTCCGAAGTTTGTCTTCGCTTTCTGCTCCAATTATTACTATGAGAGCTCAGTCCTTCTACTATAACGTCCTTGAAAATACCTTAAATGTAAATACTTACCTAAAGAATTTTTTATTTTTTTTTATCACATAATTATTTTTTTTTTAAATATTTGAAATAAAATTCCAAATGTAGGATTTATAAGCACATGCATGACAATGTCAATCTGTCAAAAAGTGATGAGTTTGATTGGTAGTAGTCGTCTTCTGAGTTGCCAGGTTGGGGAATATTTTCCCCGAAATTTGGAAGTGTAAATGGACTTTTTACTATTAAACAAAACGGTAAAAATCACGTATTTTACTCGAAAAAATGCCGACAAATGGAATGGAGTTGGAGGGCCTAATAGTTTATGTTACCAATAATAACAAAAATATATTAATGTAGTATAGTCAAAGAATATATATAAAAAGCAAACCAGATGGAAGGAAAATAAAACTTTTTATTCGAATTTATGCTGTTTTTGTTTTTATCAAACTGTATTTTCAACTTCGATCAATTTTCCATTAAAATCTTCTTGCTCTGGCATTTAATGGTTGTTAGTTTCACATTTACTTAATTCACATTTTACTCCAATGTTGCCGTAATCCATTTGGCACTGCATTTTTGACGTGATATGATAACGTCTTTTAATTCGATGAACACCGGCAGCATGCACTGAAATGAACAGCAGCAGCAGCTGGAGCTGGGCGCCGTTATGTGTCGTATGTGTTAGGTTCGGAGGCTGTATGTGACACTTTTGACAGTTGTCTGAATTGAATCTCTCCAAACCTCTCCAAATCTTCTCAAAACCCTCAATATGGCAAATAGTAGAGACAACAATATAAGCTAAGCAGTATCACAAAAAAACCGTCTATGTAGACTTCCAAATTTCGGGGAAAATATTCCCCAACCTCATACGACGAGGCAGTCAACGTCATTACTTTTTGACAGATTGACAATGACAGTGAAATGTGATGAAGCATGGGAATATTGCTTAAAAATTATTTTTCTTTAATTCATAAAAAAAAATACTTTTGCATACAAAGATTTGAAAATAATCTGGAAGTATTTACATTTAAGGTACTTTCGATTGCATAAATAAAAACCAACACTTCCGGTTCCGGTTTGTAGTAAGTTGTCAATTCAGATACCTACAGAAAGTGTGTTGCAGAACTGAGAAGCTATTAGTGAAATAAACCATAGATATAATAGCCATATGAAGAAAACTGTATTCTCGATAAAATTGATTTTCATTTAAACATTTTTATTTTGTAAGTATGGTCAAAAGTATGGACATATTTATAGAGATAAGATAATGAAAAAGACAGTCGTTAAGCTATATCAGATGACTTTAGGCAGCTTGAAAAATCTGACACCAGGGTTGGCCACTTACACATACGAAAAACAAACAACCAAGCATTGCATTGCATCCCCCTCCCTTATAAGAGGGGGCCGCTCGTAAATCTCGCCCAGGGCGCCAGCAATGATGACGCCGGCACTGCTTATAGGCATACATAAACATCCTAGACAAGACCCAAGTTAATCTGAAATGGCCCGATTTCTACTCGCTCGGACGCTCAGCGCATCAACTTTCGGACGCTCGCGTGTAACAGCATTAACCCTTTGACCGCGTGCTCCCAGCGCGAAACATACATAGTCAATCCAAAATATGTGATGAATTGTTTTAGTCTGCGTTACCCCAGCAAGAAAGTAGGTCCTAGAGAGACGTGAGTAGGACGAATAATTAGTACCTATCTGCTGTGGAAAGTATATGTACACATATACTGTGAGAAGTCAAAAGGATCACATGTTTTGAAATAAAACAATAATTTGCAAAATAGTACTGTATATATTAATATTTCTAAACAACATATATGTCTCAGCGAAATCTGATGTACTACTAAATTTTACAATAATATAAAGTGTGCGATGCGTAACTAGGTATTTATTATGTTCGTTAAAAGGCACATAACCATCGAGTAGATATAGGCCATAGTCTACACCTATCCAAAACCCTTATGCTAAATTTAAATAAATATACAAAGTCTTCATTTAGCGATTTAAGGTTTGGGAATGAGAAACATCAAGATCCTGCCTCTCCTTGGTAACTTTTATGAATTATAATAAGTGTATTCACCATCATACAAAATATATACACAAGGGAGGAAACATGCCACCCCTGATAATATTGTAACTAGCTGTCCCGGCGAACTTTGATTCACATTTTTTTGTGGTTTATTTGTTTCATTTTTATTAATTTCCCGCGCTAGTTTCTTATTACATTCTTTCATAAGAACCTTCTTCTGAGAAAAACAAACAAAAGAATTAGGCCAGATCGGTCTAGCCGTTCATACATGATGTCGTAACCAAGGAAAATAAGGATTCATTTATTTATTTTCCCCCTTTACCTCTAACCGTTTCATCCTCTAGTAGTTTAATTGGAATTACACTTTTCATATAAAGCTGAATTTAATTGAATATCAAATTCTTAACATTGTAGCTGATACAAAAATGTTATTTAGTAAGAAAAACAAGATTTTATTTACCACTTTTATAGAAATCATTAGTATGTAGTAGAAATATTATTTACATCAATAAAAAATATCTCTGCAATGAAAACCTAATGCTTAAATTACAACTAGGTATATTTACCTATCAAATATAAAATAAATAATGTAAAATATAAATACCATTTAAACAAAACATTTTTAACAACGTCCATTATTTTTGTAGACATCTCACAATATTTTTCTATACTAATCATAATGATCTTCTACCTGTAGAACACTTAATACTTCAAAACCTAGGGGGCAAGCTAAATGCGCTACAATACATTATAACATTAAAATATAAATACAAATTTGTACAATGCGTTACAAGTTTCTCTCTTCTTATGAGGGTAGTACAGAATGATTCTCAATATTTCTATGGACACTTCACTCGCTTAAATCTATCCCTATGATGTACAAGCTTAAAAGAATTATGGTATAACTCTAGTATATCAAACTGTTCAGTTTAGAAAAGTGCCATTTATGATCACAGTTTCGATGTGTTTGTGATTAGTTGGCCTCAATTAGACAATCTTTATGAGTGCCATGCTGTACACAGGGATTTAATCGGTCAGTATTACTGAAACTATTCTTTGGTCTAAAATAACGTTTAAATATATATTTTATATTATAAGCTTAATGTTACATGGGGCCTTATGATATTTCTTCCACAACACTCACTCTTAGAGCTCTCACTCTTTAAACAAAACTGTTTGATCCTTTGGTCATTCTCTTTTCAGTTGAAGAAAAATAAGGAATGCTATTGATTTGCGGAATAATATTTCAACGTAAAAAATAAACTCAAATCTATCACTTGTTCAACTTGACTAGCACAATAAACTGACATTACTCATTAATTCTCCAATATTAACTTAAAATTCTGGAATTTTCAACGAATCTGTCTGGGACCTTTCGCTCTAATGGTATCTATACCTACTTGTATAAATACTAAAAAAGTGCTTATAAGCATTATTTGTGAGCAAGATATAAGTATAAGTTCTCAAACACCGTATAAGAATACAGCTTAATTAATTATATATCTTTTCCACACCTACATGCCACGTACAATGTTTACTTGAAGACAAATATGATGTTTTACAAAATCTAATAAAGTTAAAAAACCTTTCCAATTAAATAAATATATATGGACAAATCACAAAGATTGAGCTAGCCCCAAAATAAGTTCGAGACTTGTGTTATGGGATACTAACTCAACGACACCATATTATATAACTAATATTGATAAACAATGACTCAGGTCAATCTGAAAAAGATCATTTTCAACCGGGGTTCGAACCCGGGACCTCCGGTTTGACAGCCTGGCATGATGACCAATAGGCTATAGAGGTCGACAATTTTGTATCGCTTTGCGAATTTCATACTCACTAACCAAAATTTTTAAGTGCTGGCACATTAAAATATGAAATACATGATCTAATAATTCCTCCGTTTTTCCAGTGGCTTGGATAACCGTCAGTAATTGTTACATGTTTAAAACTTTATCCTTAGTAAAAATTAAGCTTTATTCCCTCACCGGGGATTTGTATGGCATGTTTTTTTATAAGACTCACGAAAGCTCACCGATCGGGGCGTTTTGCAGCCACAGGTCGTGAATAAAGTTGTAAAGATCGTCACTCACTGCCACCTGAAAGTAAAAGGAGACAGTATTATGTATACTTTAGTCTAGTGTTTGTGTGATTTTTATGACATAACAGATTTGCGTTTTCTTCAGGCAGGTTAGTCCATTGAAATGTTACATTTATTTGGGCTTAGCGTGCGTTTGTCAGAGGACGCATTTTTTTTATACCGAAGGCGCGTTAGCCTTAAGTCAAATCAAAGTTTGTGGGGTTTCAACTTTCAACCCTTGTCTCACGGTCGCCATTTTGGAAAAAGGGGTTCAAATGGTTTTTACGGTTTATCTGCCAAACTATAGGTCGCACAATTATTTTTTACTGCATATAAAAAGATCTACTTTTAACAATTTTTTTAAAATTTGTACAGCTTATCAAGAAATAATATCGCGCTCTGGTTATTATTTATTTATTTATGGCCGGCAAGCTATACATACATAAGACATACACATAAGATAATGATTATTTATAAGTAGCTGTTTTTCCGCGACTTCGTCCGCGTAAAACATAGCCTATGTTCAGCGCAGATAGTGTAGCTTCCAACCGTAAAGATTTTTTTCAAATCTATATATAATAATAGGCTCCGAAACTACTAGACGAGTAGTTTTGAAGCCTATTCGCGTCAAACAAACAAACAACTATTTCCTCTTTGTAATATTAGTATAGACATAGATTAGTATAGAAGTATAGATAATTTTGTTTACTAACCAATTATATGTTAGATAGTGGAGATCTTAGAACATGGAAATTTCACGGATCTGACTAAGTTTCAACGGAATATAATAATCATACCTTGTAAGGTGTAGGATTCAAATTCCTCTTGATGTCTTGCCGCAGAGTACGCAGTGACGATTGGACTCGTTCACGAACTTCCAACAATGGCTTCGGACGCACGCAAATACTGCCATCTTTCCAATAAACCTGAAATAATTTTAGTTTCTAAATTATTTGATAAAATGGAATGTCAACATTTTAGGCTGATGGATAACCTAGAACCGGTGGACTAAAAACATCCCTCTACTCTGAAGAACTTGTCGATGTGGCCTGCAGTGCAATTCCACTATCATACCATTAACGCGAGCCTTGGAATCAGGCTTTATGCTTGTCACCTGGAGGCCTGGCGATCCACAATAACATCTTTCTCTAGATCTTTTTTTTTCATCGGGTAAGTTGTGGAACGAGCTTCATTCCACAGTCTTCCCCAAAGTTAGTAGGTTATGACCTGGGGTTCCTTCAAAAGACGGGTAAATTCTTATATAAAAAGAAACGGCAGTGCTCCCTCGGCAACTCTGATGTCGGAGATGTCCATTGGCGACGATGACACTTACCATCAGGTCTTTCATATTTTCGACTGCCCGTATTACAAGAATTATCCCAATAGTGTTTCATATAGTTGTGCTGTTATTGTCAACTGACCTGAAATATTTCTGTACTTAAATCCTTTATTTTTTCTGTGTAGCCATCATCATCAATAGGCTTTTGCCTCATGTTAGGCACACAAATATCTTATAGATAAAAGAAAATAATTGTAAGATAGATTTTAGAGTATAGTTTGCTATGAATATATCTTTACTGCTAATGTACTTATTTCGTCGCTTTTGATTAGCTCATAGTCGACACATGCGCTCTGGCCACAAAAAAAACGGCCAAGTGCGAGTCGGACTCGCGCACGAAGGGTTCCGTACCGTTATCTATAAAAACGGCAAAAAAGTCGAATGTTGTATACAAAAATTTCATTTTGCGGTTGACTCCATACATTTTGTTCGGCCGACTGTAACTACTTAAGTTGGTCGAGTTGTATAAAAATAACTATCTATGATACCGAGACCGCTATAGTTTGAATTGAAAGTTTGAGATATATACTACATTTTTTTCAGAATTATTTTAGTCATATTTCAAAAGTTACGGTGGGGGGACACCTCAAATTTTAACTTTGTTTTAGATTATCTCAAGACTGGGGGGTTTGATCTACATAGTTTCAAAGCAGTTTTTGTTGCAAATGCAAAAGGTCTTTTAAAATTAAAAGACCGAGAAAACCAACTTTTGGAACTTCAATATCAAAAGGTCTTTTAAAATTAAAAGACCTTTTCAACGATACCCCACACGTTGTGGTTAGTCCAATTTAATTTTTTAAATCGACTTTTAGTTGTATGGGGGGGGGGGGCTGAAAATAAACATCCTTACTAATATTATAAATGCGAAAGTGAGTTTGTTTGTTTATTTGTTTGTTTGTTTGTTACGCTTTCACGCCGTAACTACTGAACCGATCATCATGAAATTTTGCATTCAAGTTCTCTGGAGTACGGAGAAGGACATAGGCTACCTTTTATCCCGGGAAAAAGTACTATTCCCGAGGGATCGACATTGACGCGGGCGAAGCCGCGGGCGAAAGCTAGTTTTATCATAATTTTGAAAACCAACTTTTGGAACTTCAATATCTATCTCTCCACCAATTTCGTGACAATCGGTGCAGTAGCGGCAGAGTACAAGCCCGGACGCAAGGACATGATGAAACTATAACGGTTCCTTGTGGACTACGGAACCCTAAAAAACCGGTCTAGTGCGAGTTGGACTTGCCACCGAAGGGTTCCCTACAGTTATCTATAAAAACGGCAAAAAAATCATTATGGTTTATATAATAATATTATTTTAGTTTAATCATTTTTAAGTGAATTTAGAATAGACTATACTTTATTGCACCAATTTAGAAATACAATAATAAATAAAAGAAGAAAACAAAGTTGGTACAAAGGCGGACTTATCGCTTAAGCGATCTCTTCCAGTCAACCTTAGTGTAGATGGATACAGTACATGTAGCAGGCGTTGGCGCAGAATAAATGAACATAAAAACAAATGGTGGAATTCATAGATAAAAATATGGATTTATACAATAGATAAATATAATAAATACATAAATACAAAACATACATACATACATATTTTAACAGCTAGGAATATTAAGAAAGAGAGGACAGATAGTAAGACTTAACGAGATGTTTGAAAGTGGTGATAGATTGAGCTTTTCGAATATCCAGGGGGAGGGCATTCCATAAATATACCGCTTGGACAGAAAAGGATTTGGAAAAATATTTGGAATTGTGAGAAGGAGTTCTTAGCCTGAGGAAAAAAGTACTACGCAAACCGCGACTCTCAACATCACTGAAAAAACTAAAACGATCCTTTAAATAAGGAGGAGAATAAGGATTAAATAATATTGAATAGAGAAGAGTCACAATGTGCATGTTGCGACGAAGCCGAATAGGGAGCCACTTGAGTTGAGAAGGGAAAGTAGATACATGATCAAATTTACGAAGTCCATAAATAAATCTTATGGATAGATTCTGGAGACGGTCAAGTTTGTTCAATTGCTCTTCAGTGATGTCGAGGTAACACGTATCAGCGTAGTCAAGTAAAGGAAGAAGAAGGGATTGTGCGAGCGCAATTTTAGTGTCATTAGGCAAAAAGTAACGTAACCGTCTAAGTGAACCAATAGCAGCAAATATTTTTCTGCTGATCTCTTTGATATGCTGTGACCACGTGAAGGTCTTATCAAAGACCAATCCCAAATTTTTTACAGAATCACTAAAGGGGATTGACTTATTGTTAAAAGTTAGTGATGAATCAATACGGGAGATATAATATGGGTTACCAATGATTATTGCTTGTGATTTATATGGATTAATAGTAATACCAAAAGAATTGCTCCTGAATATATCTGTATATATAACTCAACATTCTGTAAATATTTCAAGCCATTATCAATATCGAGCAAAAACGACACGTTTGCTGTATGGGCTGTTTAAATTAAATTTTTATTTTTAAAGTGAATATATAACTAAATATTCTGTAAATATTTCAAGAGTCTACCTGTTGCTGTTATCAATGTCCAGCAAAAAAAATATTTTATTCTGTTTTTTAGTAAGTATTTGTTGTTGTAGCGGCAACAGAAATACATCATTTGTGAAAATTTCAACTGTCTAAATATCACGGTGCAAAAGATACAGCCTGGTGTCAGACGGACAGACAGACGGACATCGGAGCCATATTATTAGGGCCGTTTTTACTCTTTGGGTACGGAATCCTAATTAACATACCACATTAACGTATACAAACAGCTGAAGAACTTACCTTGTACAAATGTTCCACTTTACTGGGAATGACGTACGCTCTCTTGGACTCCTGGAAGGGATGCCGGCAGAGCACTTTCTGACCAACCTCTGGGGGCGGCTCGGATGACCTTTGCAACAAGTCAATAAGCGCATGTCCATCAGCGCCGAACAGTCTGTAAGCCTGAAAGAAATGGTACCTTTTTAATCCCTCGGTTAAAAAAGTTTTTATGGGAATTGTATTTTCAAAAAACGAGGTTCCTCAAAACTCTATCACCGATGCCTGAAAATATGTTTGATGTGAAAAATTCTTTAGGCGCATTAAGCGTTTTTTCGTAGACACGCGAATCCACAAGTTTGTGTCGTTTTCACTTCACAATTCCTGTCTGCCTGATTTTATTTAAAACAGAATACTTCAGTAAAATAAAAAAAAAAAACCATTTGCTCATAGGAGTATGAGCTTTAGATCTTTGACCTTTATCACACAAGTCTCACGTCCAACAACCTGAGCCAGTCTAATATTGAAAATCACTCGCACACATGTACTAATAGCACGCAGCTACCAAATTTAAAGTTATTGTACGCAATGCATGCATTTATAGAGCATCCCTCCTAACTCCCATCCAGTTCGACATAAAAACTTGGTTTCAATAATACATATGTATAGCATACATACTCTTTGTATAAGTTAGATAAGGAATATTCCTTCATTAGGCATAGAACATGATATCGTAATAAGATTTATTACAGTCAATATTGTTGACAAACACAGCCAGTTTATCTGTCCTCCTTGAACTAAGACTGTATGTTACTATGTTAATGTTATCTGTTTGTTTAGAAATAGAATTCAAATTCTTATCTTTCAATATGCAAAAAATATTTAATCAGAACAGCGGTTCTCTTTTTTTTCATTGGACCCGTTTTGGATAGCAAAATATGTATTACACTATATAAAAACTGATTTATTGTATAGTAGTAGTGTCTATCGTGACGGGGAAGTATTATTATTATTGCCCATTAATATATATAAAGAGGTAATGGCTCAGTGGTCTAAGAGCATATATTGCGCTCCTCCCAAGGTCCCGGGTTCAAACCACTATTAGTGTAGCTTTCTATACACGAAATATTTGTTTTAAATCGGTTCTATAGTTTTGAATGTATCCGTACGAAACAAACACAATCAAATCTTTTCTCTTTATAATCTTAGTATAGATTAATGGCTCAATGAAATCAGCAACTGTTTGAAACCAGAAAAACCTTGTAGATAGTGATATTCTTATCGAACATGGAACATGTTGGAAACATAAACATTGTTTCATATATAGCCATATAATATAGAAGGTATACATACAGAGCATAAATATATTATCTCTATCAGTTGCAAAAAGACAGCGGTAAAACTTAAAAACACCGTTACGCAACAACTATCGTACAATCTGCACGACAGGAGAAGCAGTTGTCTTAGCTTGCAGAAAACTATGGAAAGTCCAAAGGTGTAATAATTTTGCAGACGGTAATACAATAGTAGACTGTGACGTAAGGGCCTAACATTATAGTTTTTAGGTGAGAGCATGTGAGGGATTGCAATGTAGACTTCCTGAGTGGAGTGAGGGATTCAGAGTATGTTGAAGTTACTATGTTCCCAGAAGACACATTCTGCTTTTCATCTCCCTCTATGAGAAAAACAATATTTGTGTTTTTATATCCTAGGGAATAAAAACTTTTAATTAAATCCCTCGCAGTCTCCTTCTTTCCCTCACCAAAAAGTATTATGCTAGGCCTCGCGTCACAAATTACTATTTATACATATCTTCAATGTGTATTTTTAACTCACTACCAAAAAGAGGGGTGTTTTAAGTGTCTCACTTAAGTCTGTCTGTGTGTCGATTACGTCGATTTTGAGTTTAAATTATTGGTATAGACGGGAAAACTCCATATTTAGTACAGTCATGATCAGGTAGAAGACCAAGTCTGAACAGGGTTGAAATTGATATTTCAAAATAATCGACTTGTGTGGTTAACATATAAATGGTAGCTACAAAGTATTGGTCTCTGAGAATTGTGGGTGACGTCCTTTGCCAAGGACAGTAACTGCACTTTACAACCGTAATCATAAAAGTGTCGTCATTGCTTTGTACTTATTTTAGAAAAGAATGGCACTACAAATTTTATGTAAAAAGTAGGTGACATATGGTGTAACATAACTTGTTTCTATTGAATGAAGATAATAAATGATGGCGAGACTTGTAACCAGTATTAAGTATTATGAGTTTATGACTAAAAATCCCATCAGGCAATATGAGAGTTTGCTGTCTCCAAGCCTTGCGCACACAGGCAACGCCCAAAGCCGAGGTCCGTCTCCCCTGGGGGCCCTTTGGTGATGTTGTCTATTAAGGTTGAGCACTCTGACCTCGTCTCAAACGCCCGGTGAAGTAGCTAAAGCTCACTTGGAGATAGCTATGTAGCTACTTTTTTTTTGAAATGACTATGTAGTCATTCCAAAAAAAAAATGTCTGTAAATATTTTATTTACGAGTATTATAAACTAACATAGTATATGTAAATTTTCTGAGCTTTTCACATATCTACATACTTACGCATTGAAAACTTGTGCCTTGCATGTTGGTATAAATTGTGTCTTGGTGCAGGGCTTACTTACCTAGCATCATAATCATTTCAAAAAAAAAGTCCGATACTATAGTCGGCAATCCCGATGAAGTACCTAGCACGTGGGTCCCGTTTTTAGTCATAATCATAATGTCTTTATCTCACGTTAGGTTGTGGTGCATCATAACAATTAAATGAACAATGAAATACGTATTATCATAGAATCTCTGTAGTGAGCATTTTTGTTTTATTTTAAATATTCAGACTCATTTAGGTACAATCCTACAAAAAATCTATCAGTCACGAACAAAATATACGTTGCAATTACGCACTTATCGTCATCAGTATAAAACATTAAATATATTTTTAACCAGTCAAGGTCCAAAGTGGCATTTTTCCCCTTCACACCGGTGCCCTCGATGATTTCTTTGGACAGCGCCTACAAAATCCATAATATTACTATAACAAATACATGAATTATCAATAAAATTATATATGGGTATCCAATTAATTAATTTAATAATTTACGCTGCTTTGTAAAAAGATAGGCTGATATCAACTCATCGGTCCTTGACTGATTAATGTATTGTGAATCATTCAGACTATAATACCTCTTTGTGGCCAGGAATGGTCACTTTGCCGACGTCCTGACTCAGTTTGATGCGCGGCTGGCCGTTTATTTCCACCAGCTTGTAGACGCAGCCGAGAGCCGGTTGTCTTTGACACGTGACTGGAAAGAAAGCGGTTATTGCCATAAATTTTGCTTGCTAGTGAGATAAGGCCAATAACGCAATTAAATTTAATCGAATACTAGACTTAAACGTAGTACGATGAGTATACGTAGTTTAAGTAAAAGTGCGCCATTTCGCAGACTCTGTGGGTTCTGAACCATGGTTCTGAACATGGTTCTGAAAACGTATGTAACTTAGGCACAATATTTGTGTGATAATAATTAATAATTTCACAGTCCGTCCGTCCGTCCTCGCTCGTACTCCGCCGCTACTGCACCGATTGTCACGAAAATTGGTGGAGAGATAGATATTGAAGTTCCAAAAGTTGGTTTTTTAAAATTATGGAAAAATCATTTTTTCCCTTACAACGAAAAGTGAATTCAAAAAATTAAATTGGACTAACCCCAACCCCAATGTGGGGTTTCGTTGAAAAGGTCTTTTAAAATGCAACAAAAACTGCTTGGAATCTATGTAGATCAAACCCCACAGTCTTGAGATAATCTAATACAAAGTTAAAATTTGAAGTGTCCCCCCACCGTAACTTTTGAAATATTACTAAAATAATTCTGAAAAAATGTGGTATAACCTCAAAGTATGTACTTTCAATTTAAACTATAGCGGTCTCGGTATCATACATAGTTATTTTTATACAACTTGACTAACTTATGTAGTTACAGTCGGCGGAACAAAATGTATGGAGTCAACCGCAAAATGAAATTTCTGTATACAACATTAGACTTTTTTTGCCATTTTTATAGATAACGGTACGGAACCCTACGTGCGCGAGTCCCGACTCGCACTTGGCCGGTTTTTTTTTGTGTGCTCATGATGACACGTTATAGGAAACGCGAGTGTGTTATTGGGTCATTTCATTTTTTTAGTGCATTAGTTATCACGGCACTTTAAATTATCATTATGAGACAATTGTAAAATCGATTCATCACTTTCTTATCAATTAAGTACGTATTTACGAACGTCATTTTTACTGTTACAGCATTATATTTAATACATTTAAAATAGGCAAGCCTTATCTTTATTATAAGTAGGCTTATTGCCTACTGCAAGTGCGATTCAAACTTGTGTGGAAAGGATTCCGTAGGTACCATAAATTTATATTCTAGACCCTATAATAATAGGTGTTCCGGTAAATTTGTACTTGTAAATTACCGGAAAGCCTATTTTTTTCTGTTACAGACGGACAGACAGACACGAGTGATCCTATAACAAACATGACAAAGCGAAACCTACACATTTCTGTTCTGAAAGAAATTGGTCCTTTGCTTTATTTTGAAGTGAAAGAATAGATATTATATGCATACATCTACTCATTTACAAAATCAGGTAGATTGTTACCCGGCTGGCAGGTGGGTCATGTGTTCCGCAGATATGTGGGTACCTAAATGAGTTTTTTTTTTGTTTGAGTTGACTATTAAAACAGGGATATTAAAGGCAATTAAAAATATTATATGAATAATATTAGATGAAAATTACTTTTTTGATATTAGTACAAAATCTGTGCCAATATGGGAAGATATAATGTAATTACCTAGATGAGTTCCAATGCCAAAACTGTCAATCTTGTGTCCCTGTTCGTTAAGGCTGAGAATGGTTTCCTCGTTGATGTCATTAGAGGCCACGATCGTTAATTTGGAGAACCAAGGCAGGTTAAATGCTTGGCCAATTTGTTCGAAGGTCTCCCTCGCCAATACTGAAAGATACGCTAAGTCTCCACTGTCAATACGGATGCCGACCGCCCGATAGCCACAATCATTCAACGCAAGAGCAACTGCACAGAAGTTCAGCAACCCACTCCTGTTAGACAAATGAAATACTACCTCAATAAGATATACCATCAGAAACAAACCTCCACCACATGTTGACCCAGTTAGCCACAAACGTATAATTATGTTTTTTACGAATGAATTATGAAAAATCTTTAGCCAATATGTGGGGTTTTAATGTCATAAGTTAAGTAATCAATCAAACTAATTACTTTTTCGTCATGCATACTACAGACATGCATGTTAAAGTCCAATTTAGTATGTAGGTAATCAACTTCGAGATAAAACAATAATGCTCCGTAGTAAGTAGCGGTTAGAGACCGTTTCAACATGCGTGAGGTCGCTCAAATGTCGCAGCTACTATTCGCAGGAATTAAATTACTGGCGGTTCTCATAGTGGGTGCGTTGCGGTAATGCACTATGATGTCATACATCGTTGACTCATGGCTGCATGGACTATCTATACATGATGTAATGCACGCTAAATCTAAATTTGCATCTAGTTCTGACAACTAATAATTCGAATGAAATGAATGAACGATTTCTACACATGCAAAGAGAAACATTAATTACTGTGAACTGTGCATCTCCCTATACAATGCAACTGTGCCCAATGACTAAGATTGCCCCTAATCTTGCTGATAGGTCCAGGACAATACGTCACACTGAAGCAAAGATAATCTCTTGAAGGTGTTCTCATTTATTTACATTCGGTCGGACATGAAGCACCGTCCACATGCGCTTCACTGAAAAAGCTAAACAAAATATATCTTTCTACGGCCATGAATCAGGTAAGTATCATGTTATGAGGCCCATGGCATCCGAGCGTGTGTTACTGAGTGCTTGAACATTAATATGTCATCCCTCCCGAGTGAGTTGCACATGCCCTTCCCGTCGATGATCGAAATGTATGAGCTGCGATGACGCACCGCACCAGCTTTCAAAAAAACAGTCTAATTAATAAAATCAAACTTCACATAACTTAGACATAAATGAACGATGCAAAACAATATTACAAATTTATCAGACACCAAATGTCAAAATGAGTCTACTTGCATTTTTACCTCAGTGTGCGTTCGACCGTGCTATATCCATATGTACTATGTACCGGTGATTTTTGTACTCTAGGACCATTGGTTCCACAGTTGCTATTGTAGCCAGAATGCCCATTCATATGCTCGCTGTGTCGTGTGGGTAAGCCTTGAAAATTATACCTCTTGACATCGTACGTATCCACTAGAGCCAAGAAACCTGACGGGAAAGCTATGGCATATGAAATGAGGGCGGCGAGTTCTCCGTCGCTGGCTTCCTCGGGGGAAATGTCTATGACGGCGGACACGCGCCGGCGCCAGTCGGCGGCGAGCGCGAGCACGTCGCGCGGCTCGTGCGTCTGCGCGTGCGCCAGCGGGCCGGCGTGCGCGTCCGCCAGCGAACTGAACGACGTCACGAACGAGTGCGCGTGCGTGCCCCTCACCGGGATATTGAACATTTTGCCAGCCAGCACGTTGCTCGTGCCATCGAAACCGCCTGGAACAAAGTACACTTCATTTGCTTTCTTTTTTTTTTTTCAAATTTGTTTTGCTACATTTGGCTTTCTATGCCTTTTAGCCCTTCATATTTTTCTACATATTATCAACGATTCATTTGGAGCCCATGGCGTCAATTTCCACGAATCCGCTAGTTTGATCATACCAGCAGTTGACGCAGTAAGGCGAGCGACCACCAGCCCGTTATATAAATCTCACTACAGCCGCACCATGACACTTTATTTTAGTTATTCCACAGATTATTCATAAACATAGGCATTTATAATACCAAATTACACCGATTTCACATTATAAAGTCCACTAGAAGCAATTTGCACAAAAACCGTGCAGTCCGTCGAAATTCCCGCCAACAACTCCCATTTGCTTTCTATTATATTTTAAATGTTTTAATGTAAAACTGCCCCCGGTCCAGTGGTCAAGGCGTTCGCCTGTAGACCCGGGGGTCGTGGGTTCGATTCCCACGGGAAGCATACTTTGTTTAGTTATTTCCAGTTTGGTTAGGACATTGCAAGCTTGAATCACCTGATTGTCTGAAAATAAAGATGATTCCGTGCTTCGGAAGGCACGTTATGCCGTTAGTCCCGGCTGCCATCTGGTAGTCGTTAAAGGAACCACGTCAGAGGCCGAGAGGCGGGTGTCGATTGACCGTGACACCTACTCGAAATGATGACGATGATTTGCTTTCATATCCCATTCCAGAATAATCATTTGCAACTACGTGAAAGAAACGAATCAAATAGAAACGATTAAGAACTATTATCCTCGGTAGTGTTCGGAAAATCAACTTTCAAACTTGGTGGCATTCGATACTTCCATTAATCAAGTAGGCAACAAAGACGGCCATCAGAACTCGGTTGCTACCGACGAGTTCAAGGCCGGGGTTCGCGAATTTCGCCTGATTAAAGCTATTAAATCAACGTATATTCGTTATTGGAGCTTCTCATGAGTCAATGGCGCGATGGGGTGTGTTATATTGCACAAGTTGAGCAGGCGACGCGGCGGTGCCTGGCACAAGACGGCTTCAGCCGCAAGCCTCGGCAACACGCTAATGTAATCAATACAAAGACATGTTAATTTATTCTTCACCCCGCAAAACTAGCAGAACAAATCTATTAAAGTTAGTCACCAAACTTGAATTGAACAACTGTAAGTATAAATTGTTAACCGAAATTTTATAGGTATTTTAATATTTTGCCATAAATCTGCATGCCGAAAACAATCGTAAAAACAATTTGCAATTACATTTTCTATGCCATAGAAAATACCTAAAGTCTAATTGCAAATTGTTGACATACCATTGAACAAACACATCATACTAGAATCTATGGTCATAACTATATGGTCTGTAAAATTTATTAATTCTATTGTAATTAATTTGGAAAGGAGAAAGATGTTTCGAATTACACTTTGTATTATACAGGTGATTATGAACAGAGCCCGCACCTAAGAAGCAAGAAAAAAGATAAAGAATGAAAAATAAAATTAGGCATCTCATACAAATTTACCAATACATAGAAGTGATTTTTTTTTTTGTTTCATAAATTACCTACCTGTTTTTCTTGCGGATGTATTATTAGGGATTTTAATTCGAACATTAAAATGGGAAGTTCAAAATCATGCTATATAAATTTTGTGAACATGCTATGAAAATAGAACACGTCCTAAAAACATTATTATTCTCGGCCAGTTGGTTAAAATGAATAGTTTCTTCTTAGTGATCATGACGATGATGAAAAAAAGATACAATGTGATCTCACCAATATAAGCGTATTTCGAAGCGGAGAGTCCCCCGTCAGGTCCTTGGGCTCTCCGCAGTCCAAATTCTAATAAGGATACATGTTTTCCAGCGACCATACGATATCTGGCGGCGTTTGTAGCCATCAAGCTGAAAATTAAAATTATATTATTTTCAAAATTACACCGTTCAATTAATGTAAAAATTAAAGAGTGTGTCCATATTTATTCTAAATCAAATACTGTCTTACATACTTATTTATAGTTATTCATTATTCATTAGAAAATATACTTAAAAAATACATTTGTAGGTATCGTTTATATTTGAAGGAGCGTCGTAACAACTGGACAATATTTACTCAATTTAATATTACTAATTAAAAGTTGTAATAATAAAAAAATAAAGTGTAAAGATACAAAGGCTTCAGTACATATTTATATAAGTACTATTTATTTATTAATACATTCAAAAGAATACAACAAATATACATAATCTAAACAATGTAACATAATCTCATTCGAGATACAAAAGTAGTTATCATAGATAACGTTATCTTATCAAGATAAAGCGAGCACAAAATTCTCATTACAACTATGTATTTCGAGACGAGATGATATAACAAAAATATGGTGAGTGGACGTAATAGATAAAATAATCTTTTTCGGTTATCAAAAAGATTATTATCAGTAAGTAAATCAAAATGACATAGACTAAAACTAATCACCTCCTATGCGTTATCTTTATAAAAGCTTCAACATCATCATAACACTCGTTGTAAATACTTGGGGGAGTATGGCCAGCAATAGGCCATACCAACCATACCAGGGATTTCCAAAACTACCGGTTCGGTTGGAAGCGGCCTGCATAATTCCGTTTCCCAGCGACCTTGGTCAGGTTGCCTGACCACCTAGTCGGTGGGTTGGACGAAGACCAACATTGCGCTTGCCTGTATGTGGTCGCCATTCGAGAACTGTTTCAGATTGTAATCTAATCCATACATATGTACTTATTATTTATAAGTCATGTAAGCCGCATTGATATCGAAGCAGTATTCTTTGATGGAACTTAACCAAACAAATAAATTAATGAATTATAAACTGAGTGTCTCTAATTTATAATAAACCTATTTTACCGGCCTAGAGGGAGTCGAAGAAGGTTTCGTACGATGAATGTAGCTTTTTTTCAATTATACCCCCATTATTTACTTAATCTGCATTTATTTAATATCCTATTTTATTTGTATGTATAATGTTATTATGCTTAGTAGTTTCGGCGATGAGGTCGGAGGAATGATCAATGTTCGTCTATTTTGTTGCAAGGTACGGTTTGTAAAACTTTCTTTTTTGATTTGCAATTATGAAAAGAGCACCTAAAGTCAACATTTATTTACTTTCACAATATGTTTGTGTTAGAGTCACATAAATTTAAAAGTATGCCAAATCTCTACTAGGGCTAGAAGAATCGAAGCACGTTGGCTGTGATAGACGGACAGAAGAGTGACCCTATTAAGGCATTATGTATAAAAACGGGTCACTTACATACTATTTCGTCAGGAATGCTGTAGAGTTTTTTTACATAATTTCTTTATATCACGTTAGTTTGAATGATATGGTTTCGTTTTGTCACTTGGTCGTACGGAACCCTAAGAAGTAGCTTGTCTAATCTATACGAACTAAGCGTGCTGTTCTACCAGTCAGGGTCAAAGTCAAGCAGTCAAGTATATGTTAAAAACTTTACGACCTCGCTGCCGGTATCCGTGAAATGTATTGATAGTTCCCACGTAAGTAACTTCTGCATAATTCAATACCTAGGCTAGGCATGAAATCTAGCCTAAGTATTGAATTATGCAGAAACTACCTATGTATATTAAAAGAGGAATTATTCAAGTTACCAAGGTATACAAGGGCCAAGTGCAACGAATATTTTTCTTTTATTAAAAAAAGAAAATATAGTAGGATCACTGTAAAACGATATAGTGTTAGAGTTTAAAATATCTGCTAGTTAATTTCATAAATAGTAAGTCCACACATTTTAAGATTAACAGTCATATGTGCAGTGTAAGAGTATGGCCACCCTGAGAGGGTGGCAACACTAAAAAGAATCTTGACGTTGGCGGTGACAGCGGGGGCCCGCCAAGAATTGAGAACAAGAATTGTCAAAGCGAGAAAAATAAAAACATGTAATTTATGTACGATGGTCTGGAAAAGTGAATTTAAACTTAAATACAAGGAAAATAGTGAATTTAAACTCTTTTATTTATTCGGCTCTGTCGAAAACTGGACGAATCTAATAGTCAGAAGTGGGATATTACCCTAAAAGAAAGTTGGAAAATGGATGTTGCTAACGCCAAACAGAAAAGAAGGATGAGCCGCAAGATAAAGAAATAAACAAAAAGAACTAAGGATTGGATAAGTTCCTATGCCAGGGATAGCATTCAGGGCTAGTTACTAAAAGAAAAGTTTGATGACGTAGATGAAGACCCGATTACTCCATCAAGTCCTATCCAAGTTCTAGATGAGAGGATCAGAGTATATTAATGATGAACCCCAACACTCACCATCGTATTAGGAGTTCTTTATAATAGAGTAATGGCATGTACAGGCCATAATGTTTTGTCCAGACTGTCATACAGTGGTATATGGCATACAGTGGTATGAAGGTTTGCAGATTGATTAAGTATAGCTGGGAAGACTGGCAAGGTGTTTTCATTGGATATGACTTATGGTACTATACTAACAAATTATGTTGAATGAGAGGTTAAAGATTGGTAAGTCTTTAAATAACCATTATTAAAATACAATATGTTATTGTATGCAGAAATATTAGGCAAAAAGGCAGTTGAATGTAAGTATACTGAATGGATGAGATGATCCACCCTAGGAGATTTAGTCTGCCTGAAGACTATTAAAATTTCCCAAAGTATTTAGTAGAAAATTTATTTTATAACATCTATTGATAAGAATGAGGATAAAATAATAATTTATTGTATAGTTTGTGTAAACAGTTAAGTAATTTTTCTAAACGGTTTAAAAGCTTGTTATAATTGTAAGTTAATTGGGCACTGCTCATTCAGATGTTCTGAACCATTGGTTACTTGTAGAAAGGGTCATGCTTGTGAGCATTGCTATCTAAATATTTATCATAAGGAGGAAACAGTTACTTTTAAAAAATATATAATATTGATTACTTGTTTAAACATTTATGTACTCAACAGAATATTATACTGCGTGTTTCATAGTAGTGAAATGGTTATTAAGGGGCATGTAGGATAGCCCATTTAAACTTCATAACGAAGGCAGAAACCAAAAACTCAGTGTCTCTTTCACCCTCTTGAATATTATCAAAAGGTTTAATAAAAGTTATTTAGTTTCCAAATTTAAAAATGAAATACGCCTAGAAATTATTATTTACCAGGAAATTAAAAGTTATAAAGAGTATTCAAGTGCGGTTTTATGCAAATCAACTTAAACCTTAATTTGTGGGAAAATTTCTTGAATTTCTACTAGAATAGCATGATTATTAAAACTTCCAATTGCAAATAAAGTTTTAAAGGTGTTTTTACATAAAAAATTTGGTAAATACAGAATTATGTTAATAGGGGTTATTGACAGGAATAATAATACAAAAGAACAGTTTTAAAAACTTGATCTATCAAAAATAAAAAGTTTTCATGGAGTCATATTCAATTCTTCTTTAGTGTGATTTAATATAGTTAGATCATCACTGCTTTGTACTAGGTACTGTAACAAAACAAAGAACTAATTTCTTCAGCTTTTAATTTGTAGTAAAACATTTTTGAATAAAATAAATATAAAAAAAAAACTGTACTGAACTCAAGCTTTTGTGCAAGCTATTTTATTATTTAAAGAATATTGAAATACAAAAGTTCTACAAGCTATTAAATTGTTGTGTGAATGAGTAAGTACCTGCTTTAATGTGCAAAAGTGTTTTCTGATTAGTTTTGCATTGTGTACTTGCATTATAAATAATTATGAAAGGATAACATGGATTGCGCAGTGATCCAATGATATTTATTTAAGGACAATGATATGAATAATTGATAAGATGAGCTTTAAGTAAATAAAACATTGTTAAATAATAGGATGGCCTTGTTTGACATCTTAGGCTATGGCAGGATGTGCGAGCATTGATGTGCACAAAAGTTTAGAACCAGGCCTACAGTAGTTCATATCATAAGTGCCAAATATCGAACTTCTCTAGCAGTATTGCGCAAGTTTAAACTTATTCAAAGTCGTCACCAGCGCACTCTGAAAATGAATATATAAAATATACATATATATTCGTGCTATGGTATAATATAGCCAGCAAGTGTATTGTTATGTGACACCCAGTTCATTCACAAAGTGTTATTTTGCTATTATGTAACACTTTGTATAGTAAAATAGGGAAACATATGTGATGCAAATTGTTTTTGATCAGTATTTAATTCAAAAATAAAGCAGGGTAAATACAAACTACATATTTGCCAAAGGGAAAAATTAAATTTATAAATATAGTTCAGATATAAAGTTCACCTTATATGTATATTGTATGAAATGTGTAACTGCATGTGTATATTCTAGTCTAGTGAATATCAATTTATTGAAATAGTGTTCACATGATGCTTTACCATTATATTTTTAGTCCCAGAATAATTCAGAATTATTTGAATCATCTCAGGCTCTGTCTACCTGTGGTTGATGGGAAGGTATTTGATGATATGTGATTCCAAATAGAATTCAACATTGCAATTTTATACTTGTGGAATGAAAAACAGAATATTTATTTGCTTAAAATATGGTATAATATAATATGGTATTCAAGTACAAACATACAGTTCTGCAATTTTACCAGCAGAGGCATGCAATGATATAAAAAATAAAACTTTCAGTTGCTGAAAGCTGCATTGGAATCCGTTTAGTAGTTTTAAAGATCTAGGCGAACAGACAGTGAAAGAAACTTCGTTGTATACTATGTAAAGATAATGATTAGTCTATACAGGCACACACGGGCCCTATAATATTTTTATCTATTGATATTAAAGAATGTGACTAAACAATTATATATTTAAGGCAAATATAGAAATATAGATGAAGTTAAAAATTGTATCTGAAAGACTAAAAGACTAAATGCAATATTTTAGTGGTATTTGTCAAGTCTTATGAGTGACACAATAAGAGTTTGGGAGAGATGTTAAATGATGGCGATGAAATCAATGTCAACTTTTTAATTAACAGCCTGTTGATGAAATCCTAGTAGTACCTTTTCCTAGTCCGAGTTCTAAATTGTGATGAAAAAAAAAAAATTAACAACTAGGTATAGACAAAGTTGGCACAAAACCTTTTAGTGTGAGTTTAGTAATTTATATGCTATGGAAAAACATTTAAAAACAAAAACAGTGTAGTGTTTAGCTCTTATGATTCAAGCAAATGTGGTTTAGCTGATATACTGAACAGAAAATGATCCTTTTAAATCTGTTGCTTACTATTGTAGGGAAAAGCACAATAGATGAAGTAAAATGAAATGCATTTGATTGAGAAACTTTAGATCTTGTTATATCACTACAACATTGCTCAGTATATTTATTGATTGGATTTTTTTTTTATTTTACTAGTAGTTATGCTTTGATATTCATGCAATGTGTTTTATACAAGATACCAAGAGATGCAAGAAAGTGGTTCATGGTAAAATAATGTAATTGTAACATTACGAAATGTAAGGGGTTGTTACATTTGCTACTAAATACTAGTCACAGTTTGAGCATTAGCAGATTTACGATTTATTACAGATAGACCTCTGATGAGTGACAATTTTTTTGTTAATATTTTATAATATCAATGTAATGAATTGAATCTTGTTGGATCACAAAAAACAAGTTATAGTATTTTAGGTGCAAAACTTATTATGATGATTGAGCTTTGGATAATATGATATGTTACAAATAATAGACCTGATTAATTTATAATAAAAGCATGATACTGATTATGCCTAGTTTATGGTAAGAACACAAACATTATTGTGAAACTTGAGATTAACTTATTGTATGAAGAGTGAGGTTAACAATAAGTAGTAGTTACATGATTAACTTGAAAATGTGTATTAAATGATGCCACCAAAAATGGCTATAAGTTCCATAACCAAGTCGTAAGGAGAATGTAATTTAAACTTGTTGTACCTAAGTAATACAGCATGATGTGTAAATCTCATGCTGGAGTAGAAAGGTATGTGTCATGTTTAAATAAAGGAGTATACATGATAACTTGGAAATGTGTATTGAATGATGACATGAAAAATGGATATAGAGTTATGTTTTAAAGTTGAAGTAAGTGCCATAACCAAGTCGTAAGTAGAATGTAATATAAACTTGTTGTGAGTACAGCATGATACGTTTTCATGCTGGAGTAGAAAGGTATGTGTTATGTTAAAGTAAAAGATACATCATGAAGCGTTAATTCCATGGTGGAGTAAGAGAGTATACAGTATGATACGTAAACTTCATGCTGGAGTGAGAATATACAGCATGAAGCGTAAATTCCATGCTTGGAGTAAGAGAGTATACAGTATGATGCGTAAATTCCATGCTGGAGGAAGAATATACAGCATGAAGCGTAAATTCCATGCTGGAGTAATAGAGTATACAGCATGACGCGTAAATTCCATGCTGGAGTAAGAATACACAGCGAGATATGTAATTTTCTGCTGGAGTAAGGAGGTGTACAGCATGATGCGTAAATTCCATGCTGGAGTTAGTTAATATGTATATGGCACGAAGTGAAACTTACATGCTTGTGCTTAAGTTACAGAATGAAGCAGTAGTCAACATGTGAAGTTTAAAATGGAATATTGTTATAGTAAAGCTTAATTCATTGAGTTAAACTTCCATGCTTGTGTATAAGATACAGAGTGAAGCATTAGTAACATGTGAAGTTTAAAATGGAATATTGTTATAGTAAAGTTTGTTAATTGAGATAAACTTCCATGCTTGTGTATAAGATACAGAGTGAAGCATTGGTAACATGTGAAGTTTAAAATGGAATATTGTTATAGTCAAGCTAGTTCATTGAGTTAAACTTCCATGCTTGTGTATAAGATACAGAGTGAAGCATTAGTAACATGTGAAGTTTAAAATGGAATATTGTTATAGTAAAGCTAGTTCATTGAGTTAAAGTTCCATGCTTGTGTATAAGATACAGAGTGAAGCATTAGTAACATGTGAAGTTTAAAATGGAATATTGTTATAGTAAAGTTTGTTAATTGAGATAAACTTCCATGCTTGTGTATAAGATACAGAGTGAAGCATTGGTAACATGTGAAGTTTAAAATTGAATATTGTTATAGTAAAGCTAGTTCATTGAGTTAAAGTTCCATGCTTGTGTATAAGATAAAGACTGAAGCATTAGTAACATGTGAAGTTTAAAATGGAATATTGTTATAGTAAAGTTTGTTTATTGAGTTATTTTATGATGTGGTCAAGATTTATGATCTGTTGATTTATAATCTTGGTATAAGATTATTTTCTCAATATATACTTAGTAAAAATAAAGCTGATATGGAAAAATGTTAAGATATGGGTATTTGTAAAGGTAAAGAAAGAGAAACATTAATGTAATAATGTTGATGCCTTGAATTCAGATAGCAGTTGTTTTATGGTAGTATTGTATAATAGTTAAGATTATTAACTAAATGTTGTTGAAAATCTCAATCTTAGAATTTACTTACAAGTGTAACATTAGAAGTAAATTGTAAACCTAAAGAAAGGTTACAGTTTGGGGACAACTGTTTGTCAGGAAGGGCGACTGTTAGAGTTTAAAATATCTGCTAGTTAATTTCATAAATAGTAAGTCCACACATTTTAAGATTAACAGTCATATGTGCAGTGTAAGAGTATGGCCACCCTGAGAGGGTGGCAACACTAAAAAGAATCTTGACGTTGGCGGTGACAGCGGGGGCCCGCCAAGAATTGAGAACAAGAATTGTCAAAGCGAGAAAAATAAAAACATGTAATTTATGTACGATGGTCTGGAAAAGTGAATTTAAACTTAAATACAAGGAAAATAGTGAATTTAAACTCTTTTATTTATTCGGCTCTGTCGAAAACTGGACGAATCTAATAATAGGTACTCTGAACATAATTAATAGATAAAAAAATGCATTTTTAAATAAATAAAATGCATTTAATTAAGACTAATACCGTCCATAATGAGTTAGTAAAATACAAAAACTTACAAAACCTATGTTAGTTTAATTTATGTATCACCTTAAATACTTACTATATTTCCCTGGCCGATTGTTAGATCCTGGGACATGTATGTGCGTATATTGTGCGTTTGTATCCAGTGACAAACAATCGGACAGTCTGCTTTTTCACTAATAATCCCCAGAATAATGTTGGTTATGCACAACATAATTGTGAAAACGCAAATCTATTCAAATATTTTATTTGTAAGATACAAATAAGCAATGAAATGCTTTAGTAGCTTTAGTTTAGTACAAAAGTACACTTTCATTTAGACAAAAAAAGTACACAACATTTAGAATAGCAGACCCACAGATGTGCGTCTGCTATTCTAAATGTTAAAATCAAGATATGTCATACACTAGCGCGTAGATTTATTTAAATTTGATTCTAAAGTAAAATTCTATTCTAGACTGTGGCTGACAACCATAAAATATTTACGCTTAATTAAAATCGCCCTATATATATTTATTTTGTGAATACGCATGTACTTAGCTGTAATGAGGGAAATGAAAATGAGAACCTTATGTTAAGGCAATTTAGTCGAAATAGAAATTACTTTTGAAAAAAAGTGACTATTCTTTCGCACAGTTTTTTGAGTTAAGGTACGCGTGTCGTAACAAGTCGTAATTTGATCGTGTCAGGGTAATGTTTAGTTATTTATCATTATCAAAGTACATACCTGCAATTTAATAAATCGACCAGTCAAGCCTAACACCCGATAACCGATAACCAAAACCCACTAATTAGCAGTCAGTCACCGAAGTACCTAGATTACTATGGCAGTCAATGATTGCAGGATTAATGTCCATCTGGGACAAATATTAATTACTAGCTGTTGCCCGCGACTTCGTCCGCGGCAATTTCTGTTATTATGTTTAATTAGTATAGATGAATAATTTTTCCCCGTTTTCAAAACATTTTTTTATTGATGCTTCGCTCCTATTGGTCGCAGCGTGATGGTTTATAGCCTAAAGCCTTCCTCAATAAATGGACTATCCAACACAAAAAGAATTTTCCAATTCGAACCAGTAGTTCCTGAGATTAGCGCGTTCAAACAAACAAACAAACTCTTCATCTTTATAATATTATATAAGTATAGATATGCATAAACGACCTACTTGAATATATATTTTTTGTTGTGCATCCAAAAAATAAGGCAAATCACTGAAAAAACTTGTTCATTTCAATATCTTTAATGTATTATATAAAAGTTACAGTCCCACATTTTCGACTTGGCCAAAACGGTCCACTAAAATACTAAACAATTTCGGAATTGTTCGAAAAATGACATCGGTGTCATATTTAGCATTTGGACCGCGTGGTGTGAGAACTTTATTTGGTGGCTTGTAGTCTAGGAGGTCACTAAAAATCTGGTAATGATATCGAAAGTGGTATTCTTCGTTTGTGGTACCATTAAACGTCGAAAGTGACTGAATCTGGTTTTACAGGATGAAGAAAAACTCTCTGATGCTATATATATCGGTCTGACTGCGTGAAGTGATTGTGTTACTTGTACATATAACCCTAACCCCTGAAAAAAATATTTTCGTGATCGAAAAAAAGATAAAGTAAATGGCTGAAGTATGTAAAATATTAAAACATAATATACCAAGAGATAGCCCACTGCATTTATAACAACTTTTGTTATCAGACCATTGCCATAAACGTTATCCATACTTCCGTACTCCATACTAATACTATTATTATAAATGCGAAAGTAATTCTCTGTTTTCTTCTCACGCATCAACCATTGAACCAAATTTCACCTTTTATCCCGGGAAATTCTACTGTTCCCGAGGAATCGACATTAACGCGGGCGGAGCGGCGGGCGATAGCTAGTATACAACAGTCGAACAAAGTAATCACGCGTCTCCCACAAAATAGTGGCGCCTGAGGTCACGTAGCATGCGCCTTTTGTTTGATAGGCTTCGGACCAACTCAAATTATGTGTCTGTAACTTTTTATCGCAGTAAGTATTTTGGATTAACGAGATAATTCTTTTACTGGCGTCACGTGATTTTTACGTTTCCCTATAGATGTAAATATACTTTGGGTATTGAGTTTATTGTTTTTCTTCCCATACCTATAAGATGATGAAAAAAAATAAACTTTAGTTTATTTTCGAGTGCCTTAATAATATCCTTATTATTTATATACATATATATAATCCTTATTATTTATATATATAATTTTAAAAAAATATTAATATAAAGTGCATACCTACGTGCTTAGACCTGACAGAAAATGACCCTCGAAGCCCCGCACACTTTATTGTAATAATAATTTTAAAGGTGATTTTCGAGTGCCTTAATAAAATCCTCTCCGTTGCGCTCCTCTCTATCTGAACTGACCTTAAGGGACCAAGGACCAGAGCGACATTTGATGTGATAGTATAATTAGGACGTATATGTACGTATATATATATGTAAATTCGTTTGACCATTTTTCTATGCAAATATTATTTTCAAAACGCATAGTTGTATGAAGTAGTGATATAAGGATTTTAAATGTTGTATGGCATACCGAACCCTAAAGTTAAATGGCATTATGAGTATTCGTTTTATTTACCAGAGGCAGCAACACTATAACACAACACCTAATTTAATCCATACTTCCATACTAATATTATAAATGCGAAAAGTAACTCTGCCTGTCCCCTTTTCACGCTTCAACCATTGAACCAATTTGGATAAATTTTGGTAGTAGGTTGAGGCCCGGGGCAGGACATAGGGTAGCTTTCATTCCGGGAAATTCTACAGTTCCTGAGGGATCGTGACTAACGCGGGCGGAGCCGCGGGCAAAAGGCAAACCTGACTTAAATATCAACGCACAACCGAAACTGCTGTGCCTAGAAATTTGGTACAAGGGTTCTTTTTATGATGTAAATAAGCACTAAGAAAAGATTTTTGGAAATTCAACCCCTAAGTTAAATGATGAAGTTAGTGTGGAAATTTTCAAATTTCTGGACTTAGAAGTATGATAGTAGGTATATAAGATTTCAATTAAAATTAAAAAAGATCTGTGTTGGTGAAATGGACAAAATTTTCCCCTTTAGGGGGAAATTTGGGAAGGAGGTAAAGTTTGTATGGAAGTTTTGTAATTTCTGAACTTAATTAAATTACAATAAAAAATATCTGTGTAGGTAAAATTGACGAAATTTCCCCCTGAAGGGGTAAAATATGGGGGTAAAGTTTGTATGGATATTTTCTAATTTCTAGACTTAGAAGTACGAACGAAAACAGATATGTAAGTTCACGATTACAATTAAAAAAGATCTGTGTGGGGGAAATTGGCGAAATTTTCCAATAGGCATATTCATAGGCAATATTCATGCATCGCACACAATGACAATTCATTCTCCATGGGCAAATCACGTCATAGAAGGGCTACATGTTACGGTTTCGTATTGTCTCTCTGCATCAGAGCTGTCATTCATCCTCTTAGGTGTATTTGGTTACATTTATTGCTTAGCTGTTAACACAAGATGGACCTAAAGAACGGACCTAAGCTCCATAATGGTGCTTAAGCCAATACCGCCATGTTGAAAAAAATGAAAAGGCCATATCGTCAAAAAGTCCCTTATAGTTATTGACCCTGCCCACAAAATTTCACGAAAATCGGTTGAGAAATGCGACTATTAGAGAAGAACAGCCAGACAACGAGATATAGGAAAGATAAAACTTACCTAGCAAAATTAACCAGGGTCAACAATGTGGTCTCTAGTAATTGTGCAATTATAAGAGGGCCTTCAATCCGCAGAAGTGGGACTCTGGAATAAATTAAAACTTGTATCACCCTGCTTTTTACCATTAATATCAAATTTAAGATTCACCAAGAAAATAACACACACCTGGGAAACACAACTGATCCTTCTTCAATAGCACTAAGTTTTATGTCCTTGCATGTCAAGTCTTTTAAATATGCGAAGAACTCTGGTTCAATATTGTCAGGCAAAGTTTGCATCAAATACTCAATATCTAAAAAAAACAACTTATTAATTTATAAAATTAAGAACCATTAGTATAAAAAAATAATGAAGCACATACCACTGTCGGAATAATGAAAATTTTCCATAAATTTCAAACATTCTTCTAGACCAGCAAAAATTGTGAATTCTCCTTGGAAAGGGTTGGTGCGAAAGAATAAGTCAAAAACTGCTACATCGTTAACTTTTCCAGATTTCCAGTATGCATAAGCCATAGTTATTTGGTACAGATCTGAGGAAAAAACTCTCAATTAGATATAGGTATTTATTTAGTTAAAAGACAAGACTGAAGCTCAAAACTAACCGAGTTGCGAGTACAAGAATGCAATACAAACTCTAATGAAGCTAACAAATACAAAACTTCCATACAAATTAGTATGCAGTTACATTTTTGTGAAGAATATTGATAATTACTGTAGCATTACCTGGCACAATAATGCATAATTTATGTGTTGTATAAAAAACCAATCAGCTACTTGTATAATGCTTAAGAACAAACATTTTTTACTTCTTTTAATTTTGGATTTTTTAATGTTGAATTCAAGAAAACCAATTAGTACTCAGAAACTAACTAGAAATTTCTTGTGACTAACAGGATATAATATCTACCTCTCCTCCTCCTTAAATTTCTACATAATGCAGAGTTCACAAACTAACCAGGAACTTAATTTTTTACAAATTTTTTATTATGTATTTTTTTTTTAAGTTGCATTTGTTTCAACATAATTTTTTTACAAATTTTTTATTTTATTTTTTTTTGTAATTAATCGGTTTTCTTGAATTCAACATTAAAAAGTCCAGAATTAAAATTAATAAAAAAGTTTCTGTTTGGTTAGTATTACATAATATATATGTTTAATGTTATTTATGTGCTGTCCATTGATTCTAGAGATAGCACACAAGTAAAAAAAAATATATAAAGAATAATGTTTCATGCACCAAACCAAATAACAAACAACATTTTTTCTAAAATCATATTCCATATTATATTTTTATTACAAAACATATATAACAACAAATACTACATATAAAATTTTTATTTTAAACATATTTATCAAAATATGTAATATTTTAATGCCTACATCATTGTTTTAGTTATAAGAATTAACACATATTTACATATTATGAATGACAACAACTTTAGTAATTTATTCAGAACAGAGCGAACAGATTTGTGCTATGAGCAATAGGTACCTACACTATAATACACACTAAAGCAATAATTTTATAAAGCCTAGCCAAGTGCGAGTAACACTTTCACACCGATTATTTTATTTATAAAGTAACATATTTTATAATAATCCCAACCATAAAGAATTCATAAGTGTCCTACTGATATAACTAAAGGATTCTCATATTTTTAATGTCACAATTTCGAGAAATAATCACAGCTAATTCAATATGAATTTGATGCCGAAATATATTTACTTACTACGCAACTTAAAAGAAAAACGATGATTAATATTTACCCACCTGAACTTTGTGGTTCTAATCAGAGTTATCAACTTAGAAATACATGTAAGTATTACAAAGTCGAGAAACTTAATAGTAATTATAAATTGATGGACTAAGAACAACATATCAGATAGAAGTAAGCATCCTGATGATGATTATTACGATTTAAATATTCGCTCCATGATACAAGTAACTTACCAGTAAGTAGAGGTTGCACAATACTATTTTGTCGTGCCATTTTCCGATTAAAATCCAATTGTTCACTAGACATCTTCGTAGCAAGGGACGTAACAACAATAGATTATGGAACGTGAGAAATGTACGGTATCTGCCGCGCGACTAAAAAAAATAGTTTCATCGTGATCAACACTACAGCTTATCAGCGCGCCAAACACAAGTTGACATAAATTTACGCATGCGTACAATTTCCTATTGACGAGTCAGTTTAGAGGTCACTCCTGAAGGTCGTTGGTTTAATCAGATCCAAAAAAAGTGATTACACCTTAATGAATTACAATTTCAAAATAATTCTAAAGAATTATTCGTAATCAAAATTGTCATTGTCAAGTACATTAAACTGACGGGAGGATTACCATGTCAATTAACTGGGTTGCCAACATCTACAAGAATGCTTCCCTAACGAACGCAGTTTGTCTACAACGTAGCGTCCGTCTCGTCTCGCCGGATTCGTCCACAGATTTGAAAGATTATGTTCGTCTTCCGAGAAAAAAACTAAAAAGCAGGCCTATTTAAATTTAAATGAACGTTTGACCACAATGTGTTTCGCGTCCGAGATCTACCATCCGTTCTTTTGACAGGCTCCGGGAAATTAACTTGACTGGATGAACCACTAAATCCGGATCAAGGCTAAGCAGCCTAGATTCGGAGTACCCGCAAAGCAAATCACGTTTGGACTTGTCCACCTCATGCGCCCGTCTCCGTCAAACATAATTTAAGTGGATGCTCACTCACTGTGTGCCTGTTAGTTATTGTTTTTACTTATAAAAAAATTGGTTGTCTGTAAAGTCAGTTTACGGACAATTATTTTACGAGGTAACTGTGGAAGAGAGATAACTGTTAAAGCGTCACAAGCCGAACGCTTAGACCGATCGTGCCTCTCTATCGCTTGTTCCGAAATAGAGAGGCATGATCGGCCTCGGCTCTCGTTTGCACGTAGAACATAACACTTTTTCGTGCGTACAGCTGGCTTTCTGTTGATTTATAAAACAATGATAAAACAAAATTTGGTTGTCTGTAAAGTTGGTTTAGGGACGTCAATTTTACGTGCACACAAATCGATGAACGCCGGCTGCACACACGAAAAAGTGTCACGTACCGACGGTACGTGGCACTTTTTCGTGTGTATCAGTAGGACACTTATGAATTCTTTATGGTTGGGATTATTATAAAATATGTTACTTTATAAATAAAATAATCTGTGTGAAAGTGTTACTCGCACTTGGCTAGGCTTTATAAAATTATTGCTTTAGTGTGTATTATAGTGTAGGTACCTATTGCTCATAGCACAAATCTGTTCGCTCTGTTCTGAATAAATTACTAAAGTTGTTGTCATTCATAATATGTAAATATGTGTTAATTCTTATAACTAAAACAATGATGTAGGCATTAAAATATTACATATTTTGATAAATATGTTTAAAATAAAAAATTTATATGTAGTATTTGTTGTTATATATGTTTTGTAATAAAAATATGATATGGAATATGATTTTAGAAAAAATGTTGTTTGTTATTTGGTTTGGTGCATGAAACATTATTCTTTATATATTTTTTTTTACTTGTGTGCTATCTCTAGAATCAATGGACAGCACATAAATAACATTAAACATATATATTATGTAATACTAACCAAACAGAAACTTTTTTATTAATTTTAATTCTGGACTTTTCAATGTTGAATTCAAGAAAACCGATTACTTACAAACAAATAAAATAAAAAATTTGTAAAAAAATTATGTTGAAACAAATGCAACAAAAAAAAATACATAATAAAAAATTTGTAAAAAATTAAGTTCCTGGTTAGTTTGTGAACTCTGCATTATGTAGAAATTTAAGGAGGAGGAGAGGTAGATATTATATCCTGTTAGTCACAAGAAATTTCTAGTTAGTTTCTGAGTACTAATTGGTTTTCTTGAATTCAACATTAAAAAATCCAAAATTAAAAGAAGTAAAAAATGTTTGTTCTTAATAAATCACGTATGGACTTGTCCACCTCATGCGCCCGTCTCCGTCAAACATAATTTAAGTGGATGCTCACTCACTGTGTGCCTGTAAGTTATTGTTTTTACTTATAAAAAAATTGGTTGTCTGTAAAGTCAGTTTATGGACAATTATTTTACGAGGTAACTGTGGAAGAGAGATAACTGTTAAAGCGTCACAAGCCGAACGCTTAGACCGATCGTGCCTCTCTATCTCTTGTTCCGAAATAGAGAGGCATGATCGGCCTCGGCTCTCGTTTCCACGTAGAACATAACACTTTTTCGTGCGTACAGCTGGCTTTCTGTTGATTTATAAAACAATGATAAAACAAAATTTGGTTGTCTGTAAAGTTGGTTTAGGGACGTCAATTTTACGTGCACACAAATCGATGAACGCCGGCTGCACACACGAAAAAGTGTCACGTACCGACGGTACGTGGCACTTTTTCGTGTGTGCAGCCGGCGTTCATCGATTTATAAGAAGTTATTATGTAACAAAAATTGTGAAACGTCGCGAGACGGGAAACATCAAATTAATTTTGAATATCATCATCATCATCATCTCAGCCCGTTGACCACTGCTGCACATATGTGTGCTGGTGTATGGGAAGGCCTATACCTTCCTCAAAGATTTCCAATATGCCCGGTTGGAAGCGGCCTGCACCCAGGCAGCGCCTTCCAAAGATCTTGGTCAGGTCGATACTTTCGACTTTAGGCACTGCGGTATTTTAGACAAGAACAAAACTGCGGAGCTTCCCAAAAGATGTCTACCTGAGTTGGGTTAATCTAAAGACTTCGACTCAGATAGATAATTTTTTTTTTTATTTTTTTTTATTCAGGATAAACAAACAGTTACAAATATAGGTTAAAGAAACAGAAAGGTTTACAAGGCACGAATTATTAAATCTGTAACCAACCACGTTTTTCACAGTTTATATATATACATAATGAAACAAAAAGATGCAACTAGAGAGTATACAATTATACATACGAAAAAGCTAATGTAGGTTGTTATAGCTATAGCTTCTATGAAGATCGCTGACAGTATCCACAAGCCTTTAGCAATCGACCTACATTTTTGGAACATTCTCGAAGACAGTCAGCAATATTCATCCATATGGCCCTGCCGCGTGACTGCTGAGTCGACGCCTCGTGCCTGCACCGAAAATTGCATCAGCCCATGGAGGAACGGACACTTCGGATCTAGCATCGACCGAACTTAGTTAATTTTAGAATTTATTTAAATTGTAATTTTTCTTATTTTAATAAAGTTTTATTTTAAAACTTTGATTTTTTTTAAGTACTCCGGCTGCGGCCTACGTAATTGGCGCAGTCATAGTAGGATACTCGAGTCAGTGCGCGATCGGTCTCCAAACATCGTTGCTCCCTTCGCCGCTGGTTGAGCTCTCAAGCTTTTACGAGTACTCCAGAACGAACTTCGAGGACCACGCCGCCGGAGACGACCCAGGTATCCAGACATTGATACGTAACGAGTCGACATGATTTTGTAAGTACACTAGAATTCTATCTTGTGCTGCTTTCCCATAATTCCTAAGTCCTAATTTTAGTAGTGATTTCCTTTCACGATTTTTCATCCTAGAATTAATTGCCAAGGGACGCCCAGTAGGCAGTCTCGAAGGGCGTACACTTTAGACAGTCGTAGAAACTTAGATTTTAATATGCAGAACCCTGCGGAAAATAGATTAGATGTAGAGAGGGAAGTGATAAACCCCGACGTTATTTTTAAGGCCTTACGCCTTGTCCCGGATTTTGACGGGAACCCTAACATTTTGACTAGATTTATTCGTATTTGCGACCAGTTAGTAACAGCTTACGTTAGGAATGAGCCGGGGTCCGAGTTAAACAATTTGGCAGTAATTAATGGTATCCTTAATAAGGTCACAGGGAATGCCGCGAGAACGATTAACTCGAACGGCATACCTGATAACTGGTATGGCATCAGAACAGTTTTAATCAATAATTTTTCGGACCAAAGGGATGAAACAGCCCTCTATAATGACCTTGCATTGCATACTCAGGGGTCTAGCACACCCCAGGAATTTTACGAGAGGTGTCAGTCACTTTTTAGTATTATAATGACATACGTAACGTTGCATGAGAATGTGCACACTACTATAGAAGCTAAGCGAACGCTATATAAAAAACTCACAATGCAGGCGTTTGTACGTGGCCTTAGAGAACCTCTTGGGTCCCGTATTCGGTGCATGCGACCTGATACTATTGAAAAGGCGTTAGAATATGTGCAGGAGGAAACTAATGTAATGTACCTGCAGCAGCGTAATAATGCTTTACCTAAATCTTTTCATCTCCCGTTAATGCCTAAAAGTAATAATTTTATGCCATCCACGCATGCAACCCCTAACGTTCATATGCCTAAACCATTTACTTTCCCTGCTTTTAGTCAACCTAATAATAATTGGCAGCGCAGCATGCAGGCACCGGCGCCTCCGCAATTCAGACCTAACCCTCAAGCGAGCCAACCCCCTTTCCGCATGCCAACGCGTACACAGCAAATGTTCCGTGCACCCCCTCCTAATTATAATCCACAAAGTCATGTATTTAGACTGCCCCCGCGTAATATACCTAACACTAACATGGGCCCACGCCCTATGAGTGGTGTAAGCCACTTTGTACCGAGACCACTGCCCCCGTCGGGCCATGACTGGACAAAATTCGGAAATCCACCGCCTTCTAATTATTTTAAATCTCGTGACGTAAATATGACTGACTGTGAGACATCCTATGACTACTGTGATAATAATTATGACTTTTACTCCCAGGATTATTACGACTATGACGTCGTGACTTACAATGATTATTATGACTATAATTATTATGAAAATCAACCACAAGTAGACACGTCTTATGAATTACCGGTACTGTCAGAGCCACCGGAACCGCAGCCGGGTCCTAGCTCAGTAAATCATGAGGATTTTCGGAAGGATGCAATTATAAAAAAGCCAAAATAGAATTAAACCTTCAAACACAGAGATGTTTACCTTATATTCATATAGAAAACCCCCCCTTAAAGTTATTAATCGATACAGGGGCCAACATAAGCCTATTGAGCCCTGAAGCTATACAGAAATACTATTCTAATGTACAGCTCACATATGAACCTTTCGAGATATGTAACATTCAAGGTTCTGTTAGGAGAGAACATTCGATTTTACTACCTTGCTTTAGTGAGCTTAAGAGCCCTGAAAATATAAAATTTTACGTTTATAAATTTCACGATCATTTTGATGGGTTAATAGGGTTGGACACCCTTACTCAATGGGAAGCAAGAATAGATTTAAAGGAACAAATGTTACATACGAAAAATGCTAGCAACCCTATCAGACTATTCAATTCCCGAAATGTAAATCTGTATGAAGGTATAATTCCGGCAAATTCAAGTAAATTAGTTCGTATACCTTTTAACACCCCTGATGGTGACGTCATAGTAAATGAACAGCTAATATGTAATTGCATCATTCACGAATGTCTCACTACTGTAGAAAATAACCGTGGTATAGTCGAAATAGAAAATCTAACACACAATGACATTGTCTTTTCATTAGACAGTCCCGCACGCGCCTCTTTATTTAATATTCAGGGTGAACCTTCTAGCCCTCCTAGCTCGCGAGTTAAGGATGTATTATCAAGATTGCGTACTGATCATCTTAATGAGGAAGAAAAAGCTAATTTGTTATCGATCTGTGCCAAGTATGCCGACGTCTTTTATATTGAAGGCGAGAAATTAACTTTCACAAATAAAATTAAACACTCTATTAAGACTACGGACGAGGTACCTATATATACTAAGAGCTATAGGTACCCATTTATCCATCGACAAGAGGTTAGTGATCAGATAACTAAGATGTTAGACCAGGGCATTATCAGACCTTCTGATTCAGCATGGAGCTCTCCTATTTGGGTGGTGCCAAAGAAAGCTGATGCTTCTGGCAAAAAGAAATGGCGTCTCGTGGTTGACTTTCGTAAACTAAATGAAAAGACCATAGATGACAAGTATCCCATTCCCAACATAGCCGATGTCCTGGATAAGCTAGGTAAATGCCAGTATTTTACAACTTTAGACTTGGCATCTGGGTTTTACCAAGTTGAAATGAACCCAGAGGATATTCCTAAGACTGCGTTCAACGTAGAACACGGGCACTTTGAATTTCTTAGAATGCCGATGGGGTTGAAGAACTCACCCTCCACTTTTCAGCGGGTCATGGACAATGTCCTCCGCGGCCTCCAGAATGTAATTTGTCTTGTATATTTGGACGATATCATTGTATTCAGTACTTCCCTGCAGGAGCATATTATCAATCTAGAGAAAGTGTTCCAGAGATTGCGAGAATCCAATTTTAAAATACAAATGGACAAGTCCGAATTTTTAAAACTAGAGACCGCTTACCTTGGTCATATAATATGTGGCGAGGGTATCAAACCAAACCCTGATAAAATTTTAGCTATTGAGAAATACCCCTTGCCCAGAACTCCCAAAGAAATAAAACAATTTCTCGGTCTATTAGGATACTACCGAAAATTTATTCCCGACTTTGCCCGCGTCACGAAACCCCTTACCAGATGTTTAAAAAAAGGTTGTAAAATAACATTAGATACTGAATATAATAACTGCTTTGAAAAATGCAAGACACTACTGACTAACGACCCTGTTCTTAGATACCCGGACTTTAGTAAAGAGTTTATCTTGACGACAGATGCCTCGAATGTCGCCATAGGAGCTGTTCTTTCCCAGGGCCCTATAGGTTCTGATAAACCTATCTCTTACGCCTCACGTACTCTCAATGAGAGCGAGATAAACTACAGTACCATTGAGAAGGAGCTGCTGGCAATAGTATGGGCCACAAAGTATTTTAGACCATACTTATTTGGTCGAAAATTCAAAATTTATACCGACCATAAACCACTTCAGTGGATTATGAGTCTAAAAGAGCCCAACTCAAGGCTAACTCGCTGGCGCCTTAAATTAAGTGAATATGACTATACAGTTATATACAAAAAGGGCAAGTATAACACCAATGCAGATGCTCTCTCGCGTGTGGAGATCCACAATGAAGAGCTAAGCTCCATCATTGCCAATCCCTCAGAAAGGCCACCATCTGTGGGCAACTCTTCTACTGCGACAGTACATACTAGTCAGGAAAATCCAATACTCGAGGTACCTATAACCGACGAGCCACTTAATAAATTTAACAGACAACTATGTTTGACTATCGTAGGAGACATTAAAAAGAAACCGACTGTTACTAAACCTTTTGACACACACACTCGCACGTCTGTACAACTATCTGAATCTAATCTCGAAGAAGACTTAATTAACGCAATTAAAGAGTATGTAAACCCTAAAATAAAGACCGCTTTATTAATAACCCCAACACTTGGTATGTATTCTGTTGTGCCTATTTTGCAGGAAAAGTTTAAGAGTTCAACTATGAGCTTAGTTTTATGTAAGAAAGAAATTGAAAACGTCAAGGACTATCTCCGGCAGCAGGAGTTAATCAAACACTATCACGAAGGAAAGACCAACCACCGCGGGATAAATGAATGTTACTTATCTTTGTCTAGTAAGTACTACTGGCCAAAGATGAGAGATCATATAACTAAGTTTATAAACAATTGTACTATATGCGGTCAGGCGAAATATGATCGTAATCCAATAAGACCCCAGTTTTGCATTGTACCGCCTGCCACCAAGCCCTTCGAGATAGTTCACATGGATTTATTTACAGCACAGTCCGAAAAGTATCTTACAATCGTAGATGTTTTCTCAAAATACGCACAGGCTTACCTCCTAAGAGATGGGACTGCACTTAGTGTATTACAGGCTTTATTAACATTTTGCACGCATCATGGTCTTCCACTCACTATAGTAACAGATCAAGGCACGGAATTTACTAATCAGATGTTCACCGAATTTGTTAAGCTTCACAAAATTATTCACCATAAGACCTTGGCCCATTCACCGAATGACAATGGTAATATAGAAAGACTACATTCTACTCTTCTTGAACATCTTCGCATTTTACGACTTCAGAAGCATGACGAACCTGTTGTGAATCTCATGCCGTATGCTATACTTGCCTATAATAGTTCAGTTCACTCATTTACTAAGTGTAGACCATATGACGTAATTTTAGGTCACCTAGACCCTAGAGACCCTACTGATATTGACTTGACACCGATATTAATGCAACAGTATATACAAAATCACAGAGATCAGGTACAAAAGGTTTATGAATTGATAAGTGATACCTCCCTTGCTGACAGAACTAACCTCATAGAAAATAGGAATAAATCCCGAGAACCTGATATAGAGTATGCTCCTGAGCAACAGATATTCATTAAGAACCCCGTTGCCAGCCGTCAAAAATTAGCCGCACGATATACTCAAGATAAAGTCCTAGCAAATTTACCTATTCACATATTCACTTCCAAAAAACGAGGTCCCGTTGCTAAGTCTCGCTTAAAACGCGTCCCTAAGAGCGCTAACTTGTTACAGGATACTACTGATGACGCTCAGCCTTCAACTGACTCAAGCTCAAGAGATAAAACTTGACAGCATGGACAACGGACCCGGATTACTACCATTTAAACTTGGCTCTGTAACTTTCATAACCCACTATCATACCTTTCTAAGTTACGTTAATATTAATGAAATAGAAGATAAAATTCAATTAGTTTATACCCAACTTAATGAAACTAATCGCATGTTAGGTAATGATAGCACCTACTTGTATGCTTTGCAAATTGACTATCTTCATAAGAAACTAGATAAAGCATTATACCAGTTAGAAAGTTTAAAGCCAAATCGAGTTAGACGAGGTCTTATAGACGGCTTAGGATCTGTCATAAAGAGTATTACTGGTAACCTGGACCATTCAGATGCTTTAAGATATAATGATGCCATTAAAGTTCTAAAAGATAATCAACATAAGTTAACTTCAGAGATTAATAGTCACATGAGCCTAAGTAAAGATTGGATGGACCAGCATAATAAGGTTATTTTACAGATAGTTGAAAATCAAAGTAAAGTTAATGAAACATTACAGTTGCTTTTAAATACCACAAGTTACCAAGAGGATATCATGTTAAGATTAGCTAGATTTTCTCAGTTACTGGCTATTGTTAGTGAAAATGTAGAGGACTTAACATTAGAGTTAATTAGGATAGAAGATATGCTTGCATTTGTGAGAGCGTCGAGCACGCATCATTCAATGCTGGGCTATGATATATTAGGTAATATGATTAAAAGGTTGAGAGTATTATATAACCAAAATCAGGTTTTAGATATAGAGATTAGGGAATATTATAGTATAATTAAACCAGCTTGCTATTATAGTAACGATCAAATAGTTATAGTCTTTAGAGTGCCTATAGTTTCTCCAGATAACTATGATCTGTATAGATTGTCTATAATGCCTAATAAAAATAACTTAGTCATTATCCCTCCTTATCCCCTAGTAGCCACAAATAGTAATTCCTACGTGTACACAGAGGCTGAATGCCCGAAGATAACTACTCGTTACATCTGCGAAGAAAAATTTAACCATCAAATTAAGACTCAACCAGACTGCGTATTCAAACTCATCACCGACCAAGCTTTTGATGAATCCTGCGAACAGATTACCATCTCACTTACGAAAGAAGTTGTGGAGAAACTAGACGATAGACATTACGCAATTGCTCTTCCTCATCCGACACAAGTTCAACTAACGTGTGGGCGTGATGACTACACCGTATTACATGGAAGCTACCTAGTAACAATACCGAAAGGCTGTCTTCTACATACCCGAGAGCTCACCATCACCAACATAAACGATCACGTCGAAGGCCAACCAATGAAGATTACCCAGATACCTACTACGAGTAATAAGATAACTTCAAACAGAAGTCGACCCTTGCTACGACTTAACTCAATAAATCTACAAGGTCTACATGCTGCTCAAGAAAACATACTTCACCAGCCACCTGTAACTCTTAATGAAGATTCATCTGACTTCATCTATCACACCACACTACCCTTCTATGGTGTGACTTCAATAGTGCTCTTACTTATAACGGGAGCGCTTATCAAACGATATCTACCTTGCCGCCAGCATACTAAATCTGAAAACAAGAATACCACACCTGAAAACGAGAGAAACGAAGAACCCACATATGCCGAGGTTCATCCGAACAACCAAAGATCACACCAAGACGAATCTCATCTTCCAGCAACATTTTCTCTCAAAGTTCTAAAATAGTTGCTGTTCTGAGGGTGGAGGTGTTATAGCTATAGCTTCTATGAAGATCGCTGACAGTATCCACAAGCCTTTAGCAATCGACCTACATTTTTGGAACATTCTCGAAGACAGTCAGCAATATTCATCCATATGGCCCTGCCGCGTGACTGCTGAGTCGACGCCTCGTGCCTGCACCGAAAATTGCATCAGCCCATGGAGGAACGGACACTTCGGATCTAGCATCGACCGAACTTAGTTAATTTTAGAATTTATTTAAATTGTAATTTTTCTTATTTTAATAAAGTTTTATTTTAAAACTTTGATTTTTTTTAAGTACTCCGGCTGCGGCCTACGTAATTAGGTCGTAAATATAAGTACATAATTTAATAACAATAAAGAATGTAAATAATTGTGTATATCTAATGATCAATTTAATTATGGAGCTCCCAGCAAACACTGGTGAAGGCAAACATGGACATTCAGTCCTTTAACCAATGTAAAATTATTTTCATCTTTTCCATGTTCATTTTAAGGCCCACTCAGTGGCGTTACTACAGGATGGCAGTGCTGGCAAAATGCCACGACTTCAATTAAGTACTTTTATTTAAAAATCGTAGCACATCATGAACAAATACAAACGGTTTTGTAAAGTCTGCAAATTTATTTTCTTAACGCTTTAAACTGAAAAGGATCTTCGTGTATGGCTTCATCTTCTTAACATTTCACTAATTTTTCTGCGAAAAAATTACTAAAGAGATGGTTCCAATAACAATCAATTTCCCATAGATCTTGAACCCCTTAAATGGCAACTCTGTCCGATTGTCGGATATCAAAAGCAGTCGTTAAGTTTGTTATTCTGGAGCGCTATTTTTGAAATGATGCCAATCGTAAACGAGCGATTTTCCATACAAAAATTGCTCGAAGACGAGTGTCATACTTTCAAAAATAGTACCCCAGGGGTACTATTTTTGAAAGTGACATTCGTTTTCGAACGATATTTGTATGGAAACATCGCTCGTTCGTTTACGATCGGCATCATTTCAAAAATAGCACTCCTGAACATAGATTTTGGCCAAGTAGATATTCCAGTTTTGTATGAAAGAGCAGATAATTTTTTCATGATGTCGGTGTTGGTCCCATAATGCAAGTTGTTCAGATACGTGGTCTAAGTCACTCCTTAAACGTTTGACCTCGTTCATTGATAAAAAGAGCGATAGAAGCTGTGTTGTAAGATCAGTAAAAAAAAATAAAATGTACCTTTTTATCCCAAAATGAACCTTTTCAGTGCTAGATAAATGTACCTTATGGGAACGCAGCTGTGGCAACACTCAACTAGGGAGTTCACTTTTCAGTTGTATTGTATTATAGTACTATTTAGAGAGTATTATTTTCTTTGTAGTACTCTATGAGTTCACTTCTTGGCGGGAATTTCGGCGGACTGCATGGTTATTGTTTTGGATTTTTATGCGAATTGTTTGTAGTGGACTTTATAATGTGAGGTCGGTGTAATTTAGTATTATAGATGCCCTGTTTATGAACAATGTGTGGAACTAGTGGAATAACTAAAATAAAGTGTAATGGTGCGGCTGTAGTGGGATTTACTAATCGGGCCGGTGTTTGCTCGCCTTGCTTGCTGTTATCAAGCTAGTGGATTCGCGTTCGGAATTGTCGCTAGAGACTCCGTAGAATCAACGAAATGAACTGCAATATAATTTCGTTAATTAACAAGACTATGGAAAAAGAATGAATAAATGGCGCCATTGACTTACTTGACACTGGCTCAATAAATAAGCTTCAGAATGAAGTTTGATCGCACATACAAGAAAAGAAAAAAGGAACATTTAACTGCAAAAACACGTATTTTTATAGGTCCGATTAAAAAAAACGTGATATTGTAGTTAAATAATGTATTATGGTGGTATGGAGCCCCTAAAGTATTAATTACTAACTAGCCGTGTGGTATCCGGCAGAGTAGAATAGGACCACTTCAAGTCTTCCCGTGGATGTCGTAGAAGGTGACTTAGGAAATACAAGCTAAACAAAGCTTATAAACATCTAAGACACTTCTCCGACCCGTCTGGCCAGCGTGGAGAGTGTAGGCCAAGTCCTCTGGCTGCTCTGGCCAAGTATGGCCCTAGTAGTACAGAGAGGGTCGTGCTCCTGTAGTGGAGACTAAAAAGGACCTGATGATGATGATGATGATGATGAAAGTATTAATTGTAAGTACTAAGGTGGTACTAAGACTGATCTACTACTAAGTATACGAAATTTCCAGTTTGTATAGGTATTTTTTCTATAGATATAATATAGGGTTGGCAGTAGGCGTGTCATGAATCTATTGGCGAACTTTCGCTATCTCCTATAGTAAAAAAAAATCCTAACCTAACCCAGTTGACGAGACGCCTTGTACTTAACACCTTTGAAATCTCCGCTAGGAATAATGTTCTGTGTTTGAAATTTTCGATAGCTAACTTCATTGAGCAAGCAATAATGTTATAGTTTTGAATCAAAGATAATTATATCCCAACTTCTTAAATGATTATAAGTTTATAAGAGCTTGATGGCCTGTGAACATTATTAGTGCTTACATAAGTAAAGCAACTGTGGGGGTGGTCCTTACTGGTTTGAGTCCATTGACCATAAATGGCATAAAAATATCTTGAGCTCCGGAAGGCACATTAATATGTGGTCAATGCATACATGATGGCAGTAAATAAGCTAAGTCAGATGCCTTAAGCTGCTTAACAATCATGTTCTGTGCATGTCATGATACACACAACAAACAAACTTTATAAAGCCACATTTATGATCCGGTAGTCTATCTTACTTCTTATATATAGCATATCACCTTGATTTATTTTTGCTTGTTAGATTATTATGTATATTCATTCGGAGGGGTTAGGGGTTTTTACATTAAAAAAAAATACATATAAGCATAATATTTAATAAGTATTCTTATCTATTGAAGTAGAGTTAAAAATAAATACAGTCTTTGCTAGAACACAACTACTTTAGTAAAACATTTTTAGAAATCAATGCGAGAGGTCTATCCTTTCCAGGATGCTCCTTATCATGGTGTATGAGTAGTCCTTTCCTTGTCACAAATGTTTCTGGACACAATGAACAGTGGAATGGCTTCTCTCCAGTGTGTTGATACATATGGTACTGAAAAATAAAGGATTAATACATATAATTGGAAATAATCCAAAAACCGACAATATATGCAAGATTGCTGGCAGTGATCGGATAAGAAAAGAACAAGACCAAACTCAGTGGTGTGCCATGGGGGGACCTATGTCCAGCAGTGGACGAGTGTAGGTTGATGATGATGAATCCAAGATGTCTATAGTCTATCATCTACACTACAAAAGAAGGCATCTAGAAATTACCTAGTAAGATGTTGAAGGAAGGGGGTTGGGCCGAATTTCATGCGCGCGGGGGGAAAGGGACTCCCCCTTTCAGCAAATAATATCATCTTTTTTTTCTGTTCACCACCTAAGAGTCCAATTAAGGCCGTGGTAGAGCCGCGCTACCGGTGAAATTATTATTTTAGTATATAGCATGGACGGGCCGGCTCGTCCAGGGAAGTACCACACTCTCATAGAAAATCGATGTTTGAGTAGAAGCCTTACTGCTTCTATGCTTCGTTCGGTAGGTGAGAGAGCCGGACGCCTTCCCCCCCAACTTCTTGAAAGGCCGGCAACACTCCTGTGCCATGCTGGTGTTGCAGTTGTCCATGGGCAGTGAGTGGCTATCACTTACCATCAGGTGACTCGCTTGCTTGTTTGCCGTCCTATATCATAAAAAATAAATAGTCCGTTTTCTATTGGGAGACAGTATGAAATTTTTGAGTATAGCCATGCAATTTGGTACGGGTATTATACACGTCCATCTAAGCCCAAAAGGCCCGGTAGCCAGTTTGAACTCCGCGACAGGAAGGGGGGGGGGGGGGGGGGTCAAAGTAAAGTACTCCCGGCGCTCAGAAAAAAAAATCTGACGGATTAGTTTGGACCTTTAAATCAAGTCTAGTGTCATTATCAGGTAACTAGATGATGCCCAATGCATTCCCCATATCAGTTTTTGGGTTCCGTAATAAAATATGACGCAATATTTAAAAAAACTTTTAGTACTAATGAAATGCAAACAAACCCTCATATTAAATATTTTTGTATTAAAGTTGGTTTATAACAAATACTGTCCGAAAGCCCATTTAATGCAGATTCTGAAAACATTAACAATAAATATAAATTTGACTATTTTCAATGTAAAATAAAATATTGAACTGCGGCGTTCGTCAGCGCAGCGTAGTGGAAGGCAAAAAGACCCGAAAACAAGTACTTACTTCCTACTAACAAAATAAACCAGCCAAGTGCGAGTCTGAAGCAACAAACATACACACTTACAAATTTTCGCCTTTATTATACTAGTGTGTTTTTGGGCATCATCTAGTTACCTGATAACGACACCAAACTAGACTCAAACTAATCCATCAGATTTTTTTTTCTAAGCGCCGGGAGTTCTGTACTTTGACCCCCCTCCCCCCTTCCTGTCGCGGAGTTTAAACTGGCTACCGGGCGTTTTGGGCTGAAATGGACGTGTATAATACCCGTATCAAATGGCATTGCTGTACTTAAAATTGTATACCTCTCCGTACAAGCATTCCCAATAGAAAACGGAGTGTCCGTTACGCCAGCCAGATATTGTTGAAAATTGTCGAAAATCGACATTGAAGTGCAATAGATTGAATTTTTAATAATAAATTCTAATTTTTAAATTTGGTAAGCGTATACTTTTTTAATTATTTGATAAAAACAGTTCCGGCTAGCGTAACGTTACCGTAGCCAGATCTTTTTTTGTTTAACGGGAATTTTGAAATAAAAGTTTTCTAAATAATTAGATATCAATTTGGTATAAATGGTACAACTTAAATTGTATTTATATTTGCTATGGTTGCGAAGATATTTGAAATCCTGCTGGAGTAACGGTTTGCTCAATTGCTGTATCTCGGAATTGACTAAGTGGATGATGATGATTTTTGCACAGGACATCTGGCTAATTAGTTATAGTTTATAGCGCAATAAAGGAATTCACAGTAATTAACCGTTTAGAAGTTATTTTTATTAAATAGAAATATGCTTTAATAGGTCCTAGCACTTCCAATAAGCGCTCTAAAGAATAACTTGAAACGTTATTATATAGTGAAATACTGTCTATAAATGGTACCGAAGTTTCATTAGTATCCTATACGTAATTAAAAAGTTATGAAGAATCTTCAATTTGTTCCGGCCATGGCGCGCGGCGGAGTTATTTACGACCGATTAACTGAGTTTCCTGTACGAGTGGTCACTGAATCTTTTGTAAATAATTAGATATACATGTCAATTTAATACCTGATAAATTTCAGACCTGTAGATTAATTAATTAACGAAATAATTGAAAAAAATGATGTTCGCGTGGTTACCCGACCAAATCAAGAATGTTATAAAAAAGCGGCCGCGCCATACATTATACCAACCTTCTAAAACTTACAGGATAATATATACGCGGTTTGTACAGACGAGCTATTTTTAAAAAGTACATTTATTTTAAAATAGCTACTAGCTACCAGTTACAGCTTAGCAGTTAGTAGTGGAAGCATCTTGATAATTTACACGTAGTTAATCTGCGTTATGTGTACTATAAAACAAAGCTTTAGCTTGTACTGTTTCAAAAAGTACGTATTCTAAGAAGTAAACTGCATTAAGACATTTGTGATTTTTTAAATCAGATTACAGAAAGCAATAGGAAGTAGATACTTACTGTAGATATAATATGTAAGTACATACTACACTGTGATGTTATTACATTTTATTATTGTTGATCTGTGATTTTTTACAATAAAACTTTATATATGACTACAAGTATTTTACTTTAACTTATTCGGAACGATAACATAAAAAAGATATAGGTATTTATAAATTATTTCTTTTTAATTTCAGATAAGCATGCGACGTTGCATATTGGTCCATAAGAAAAAACCTGTGATTATTTTTGAAGCTAATTTATAAACTTACTTACCTTAGTTAATATCTTTATATGATAAACATGATCTACACAGTTAGGTACTTCATATGTTCTATTACCTACGCATTATTATTTTTGAAATGAGTATTCTATCTAAAGATAAAAAAAATGTTTATTATATATTCATATAATATTAGTTATAACTAAGTTTTATTATACCACTTATGTAGCTCGTCTGTACAAAACACGTACGAGTATGAAATTATCCAGTAAGTTTAAGAAGGTTGGTATAATGTATGGCGCGGCCGCTTTTTTATAACATTCTTGATTTGGTCGGGTAACCACGCGAACATCATTTTTTCAATTATTTCGTAAAATAATTAACCTACAGGTCTGAAATTTATCAGGTATAAAATTGACATGTATATCTAATTATTTACAAAAGATTCAGTGACCACTCGTACAGGAAACTCGATTAATCGGTCGTTAAATAACTCCGCCGCGCGCCATGGCCGGAACAAATTGAAGATTCATCATAACTTTTTAATTACGTATAGGATACTAATGAAACTTTGGTACCATTTATAGACAGTATTTCACTCTATAATAACGTTTCAAGTTATTCCTTGGAGCGCTTATTGGAAGTGCTAGAGCCTATTAAAGCATATTTCTTAACTTCTAAACGGTTAATTACTGTGAATTCCTTTATTATGCTATAAACTATAACTAATTAGCCAGATGTCCTGTGCAAAAATCATCATCATCCGCTTAGTCAATTCCGAGATACAGCAATTGAGCAAACCGTTACCCCAGCAGAATTTCAAATATCTTCGCAACCATAGCAAATATAAATATAATTTAAGTTGTACCATTTATACCAAATTGATATCTAATTATTTAGATAACGTTTATTACAAAATTCCCGTTAAACAAAAAAAGATCTGGCTACGGTAACGTAACGCTAGCCGGAACTGTTTTTATCAAATAATTAAAAAAAATATACGCTTACCAAATTTAAAAATTAGTTTACCATTTACAGAAGCTTTATATCTAATTATCTATAGCACTTCAATGTCGATTTTCGTCAATTTTCAACAAAATCTGGCTGGAGTAACGGAGACGAAAACGGACTAAAATCTTTGTCGTTAATCCTAGCCTAGTAACCACACATGATGTGCGTGTGGTGTGAGTGATCCTTTTTAATAGTTCATTATGTTTACAAAATGAAGGATATATTTAAGAAAAAATTGTGCAAACTTAATGGCGTAGAAAAAAAAATTGTGAAATCTATATTGAGAAAGTAGTGGTAATTTAACTAGAACACTCAATCTGCCTACAAATCTTAAAATATACTAGATATATACTAATATTTTGATGTGGAATAATTGTAATAAATTTGGAACTTTTCACAATTTTTCGAAATTTTTCAAAATTATTCGATTGTTTTTAACGTTTTAGTTGGGTTGGTTTGTAAAACCCAACTAAATGGAACACTCAATCCTCTTACGAGTGCAAACAGAGTTTAGCAAAATTTTCTAACTTTGGTTAAATAAATTCTTGATTATCTTACTCTGTTTTACGATCATAATTCAGAGTCAATTTGTGAAACAAAAGACTTGACGTAAAACATAATATTTAGATATTAAATAAAAATAAATATTTTCTGTCCAACGTCCCGTGTGAGAGTGATCCATATTTTAGCGTTCTTATACTTAACCTGATTTATATACAAACTGAGGTTACATTAGAAATAGTGAAAATGGTATCTAAAGTTTAACAATAAATATTTAAGGGGGTTCCCATACAGCAAACATGATATTTTTGCTGGACATCTGTTACATTATAGAATGAAACCCTTCATGCGCGAGTCTGACTCCCACTTTGCTGTTTTTTTTTTCAATTCGACACAAGTTGTTATAAAAGTCCATTAAAATTAAAACTTATTCGGGAATCTGCTGGAAATTCCGGTAGACACATATTACGAACTGCTACCTAGTCCAGCCGCTAATTAATTCCTTTTATTTTTTTATGACCTTACTGCGTCATGAAATATGAAATAGTATGACGACATTATTAAAAATATATTAATTTGTGGAATACACATAGTATGACGAAATAAGATAATAAGTGAGACACAGCAAAGCAGAAACCAGGATCTTCTGTTATGTTTTTTGATAGTACTCGTAGCTCAAGACACCAGGCGCGGCCGGTGGCGCTACCATAATGTACTATGAGATAACTCTTAAATCTTACCGTGTAGTTATCCCGCTTCATAAAGCTATGGTCACACATAGTGCACTGATACTTGAACAGTCCTTTAACAGAGGTCATGTTAGGTTTAGGTGGAACGAGCCTGTATGTCTGCGACTGATTTTCTCGGTTCTTCCGCTTTAGTTTTGACTCTACACGCCGGCCAGGATGCATGCGGTTTCTATGCGAGTAACAGTTGCCTGAGCTGGCAAAACTTTTGTCGCAAAATGGACATTTATATGGCTTTGCTCCCGTGTGCTGGTTGATATGGAACTGCAATATAAAATATATTACATAAAAGCTTAGTGAAATGATATACGATACATTTTCTTATCTCTAAAAGGTGGCCAGGGGTGTCATACTAAATTGCCAGTCCGGTGATTGCACGTATAGCATCGGGTACGCGCGCCCGGCCTCCCCGAGCTGGTACTTTCTTATCCCCAATCCTTCCGAGCAAGTAGCGTCCCAAATACCTTTTCCCGTTCCCTTACTACAATAAATTCCTTACCTTCCCACGCTTAAAAGTGGTTTCGATGGGCAGCAGCGTCGGGACCGATATAAGACCCAAATTAACTGCGGTCACCAACCCGTTTGCCAAGCGTGTTGAGTATGGCAAAACCCCCCATGAACGTGATCCCTTACTATGGGCCTCATAAGTAAGCTCAAAGTAGCTCAAAGAGTTATGGAGAGGGCTATGCACGGTGTTTCTCTGTGAGATCGAATCAGAAACGAGGAGATTCCTAAGAGAACGAAGGTCACCAACATAGCTCAGTGGATTAGCTCTTTGAAGGGGCAGTGGTGGGTTCAGATGGCTGATGGGACAGAAGGGTTCTCGAATGGCGACCACGTATTGGCAAGCGCAACGTCGGACATCCACGAACCAGATGGTCGGATGACCTGACTAAGGTCGCAGGAAGACGCTGGATGCAGGCCGCTTCCAACAAAAAGTCTTATTGGAAAGCCTTTGTCCAGTTGTGGACTTCTTGCGGCTGTTATGATACACTATTACTATTTTTCCCAAAAAGTACTAAATTTGGTGTACTTTCACTTTATGTTAAATCACGGGGTTAAACTTATGATCTCCCAATAAAGTTGTAATAAAAAATAAGAGCATAACATTATGGTATTCTCTGTATGTTTAAATAATTTTAGAAATACAGCTTCTCAAACTTGTATCTTACTGACCAAAAAATAAAAATGAGTTTCTTATTAGCATGCATTACTTTACAGAAATATAACTAATATATATTTAAATAACAGGTTTTTTGCCGTGAATCTAATTATTTAGGCAGTAAATAAAAGAGCGCGGGCGCTGAAATGTATTATATACTTGGACGAATAAACCACATTATATAGCACCATACATATGGTGCTATATAATGTGGTTTATTCGTATATTGAGACAAGTTTTTTTAGGGTTCCGAACAAGAAACCCTTTGGTCATGTCTGTCCATCCGCGGTATGTATATTAATCGTGCCGAAAACAAAGTAAAATAAAATTTTGAAAAAGAAATTGTTGTATCTCCCATACAACTAACAAGCGGAGTAATTTCTTTTCGCAGCTAACCCAACGTGTGGGGTGTTGTTGAATAGGTCTTTTAAAAATATCGTGAGCCTGTGAACATCATTTTTCGATTTACTTATCCGTTTCGGAAATAGTTGGTTTTATAGTCCACATTTTTGTTAGAGTTCAGTCTATAAATGGTTGTATATGGACACGTGAAAAAATTCACGGCATTAGTATATATAAAGAAGTTTAAAGGAAAACTATCAGAGCTAAGTACAGTTTATAAATTAAAGAGTTATAGTCAACCGACTTATAAATGTACTTGGTAAAGTAAAATTTCATATATTGAATGAAAAATTAGTTAAGACAGTTTTTAAATACGTAAAATAAGTATTCGAGCCACGTAAAGTCAAGTAAATAAAAAATCATAGCAGATTTAATAATAATAATACCTAAAATAATAGCAATGAGTTTACGTTCGACAGCGCTCGGCGATTGGCGGAACGATAGGAGGCCGCTTGATATCTGTACACCCAGCAGGACCCTGCGCATAATTGAATGGACAGTTATATATTTACATTCACAGCATTTAGTACCTCAAGAATTATAGAAAAAATTTAGTACCTCTATGGTTATAGAGAAAACTTGAAATATTTTCCAGCAGGACTCTTCTCAGTTTGCAGGTCTTCATACCAGTACTATATATATGGCCGTAAAGGGGTGTATTAGTACCTCACAAATAATTATTTTTTATATGTATATATTCATTACTTGAGAAATGCGCTTACAAATCTTTTAGTATGCCAGCAGGACCCTTTTTTGTTTTGGGTCTTTCAGTCCTGGTAAATATATTTTTTAGTAGCAGTCTAATGGTACTCTTCGAATATATTTTCCGTTTAATACTTTAAATATTTAGTACTTTAGCAAAAAAAATGGTTTAAAGTTTCTTATTAGTACTAGTATTAAGATAATAATTTAACTTGCTAAAATTATATAGTAGGCATAGGGTAGATGTTAAAAATGTTCTTTTTAATTTTTATTATTATAATTTATAACGACTGTTTTCAGGGATCCGTACCCAAAGGGTAAAATGGGACCCTATCAATATGGCTCCGCTGTCGGTCTGCAATTCTGCATGTCTTGTATGTCTGTCTTTCTGTCCGTCCGTCTATCCGTCTGTTCGTCCATCCGTCGAAAAATTATAACTTCCGAAAAATTGAAAAATAAAATAACATTTTTAATATTTTCATATTACTAATAAAATAAAAGATAAAAATTATTAAAAAAAAAATTATAAGTAGCTTCTGATAATTTTAAAACCGATCAATAGTAAAACAATTAAAAAAAATATCTTCAGTGTTATAGAGTCCCGTTTTTACCCTTTGCGTACGGAACTCTAAAAACCGTCGTTATAAATTATAATAAGAAAAATGAAAAATAATTATCTTGACACTTCGTCCTTCTACGGCCGCTTCGTCGCAAAATGTCCCTTTCGCAAAATGTCCCCTGGTAGCAAAATGTCCCTTTAGCAAAATTTCATTATTTTTATAAAATTACAGAAAATGTTCTGTAAAATTTAAAAGTTATGACTAACTATGTAAAAAGTCATTGGCTGTAAAAATACCTAATGAAATTATCGCATAAATGCAGTCATAATAGCGGACTCCGATGCACTATAGCTCAGGATGCAACTGAGAAATACGTTCAGATGGTGATGAAGATGTAGTATAGTCGTAGTAGTTTGTATCTGAACTTATTTTTACTTTTTATTAACAAGAAAACCGGTAATCCTTACTAATATTATAAATGCGAAAGTGAGTTTAATTGTTTGTTACGCTTTCACGCCGTAAGTACTGAACCGATCATCATGAAATTTTGCATACAAGTTCTCTGGAGTACGGAGAAGGACATAGGCTACCTTTTATCCCGGTAAAAAGTACTATTCCGGATCTAACTAACTATTCCGAGGGATCGACATTGACGCGGGCGGAGCCGCGGGCGAAAGCTAGTTGTTTATAATTATTAAACACTAACTTTTGCCCGCGGCTCCACCCGCCGAGTTTTTCCGTGATCTATCTTCCTTTCCGTAACCCAGAAAATGTTTTTGCAAAATTTATTACCTGTAACTTTATTCCGTGCTCACAGACAACGTGTATGTACAATCCTACTATCCTACAATCTTATCCTACTAATATAGGAACATTATAAAGATATAGTCATTTTTGACGTTAGGTTTTTTTTTCATGAGTGCAAGTATAGTTGAGTTCTGTGATTGTTTCTTTAAGTTCAAATAAATATAAATATACTTATTATTAAATATAAAATAATATTATAAGTGCGAAAGTTTGTATGTTTGTAACTCAATCACGCCTAAACGGCTTATGAGATTTTGATGAAATTTAGCACAAAGATAGTTGATTACCCAGATTAACTTTTTATCCCGGAATAAGTTACTGTTTTGGGTTTGATATTAACGCGAGCGGAGCCACAAAAGCTTGTTCCATGATAATTAGTTCAGCAGTTACGGCGTGGAGGCGTAATAAACAAATAAACAACAAATAAACTCACTCTTTTGTAATTTTATAAAAATAATAAAATTTTGCAAAAGGGACATTTTGATACCATGTCCCCACATTTTGCGAAAGGGACGTTTTGCGCAAGGGACATTTTGCGAAAGGGACATTTTGAAAAAGGTACATTTTGCGAAAGGGTCATTTTGCGACGAAGCCACTACGGCGGGTACATTTTTGACATCTACCCTTTGCCTACTATATAATTTTGGCAAGTCAAATTATTATTTTAATACTAGTACTAATAAGAAACTTTGAACCATTTTTCTGCTAAAGTACTAAATATTTGACTAACCTGAAAAGATATTCGAAGAGTACCATTAGACTGCTACTAAAAAATATGATAACCTGGACTGAGAGACCCAAAACAAAAAAGGGTCCTGTAGGCATACTAAAAAATTTGTAAGCGCATTTTTCTTAAAGTATCTAATATTTACATTAAAAAAAAAAAAATATTTGTGAGGTATGAAGACCTGCAAACTGAGAAGGGTCCTGCTGGAAAATATTTCAAGTTTTCTCTATAATCACTGAGGTACTAAAATTTTTCTATACCTATTCGTGAGGTACTAAATGCTGTGAATGTAATATAACTGTCCATTCAAATATGCGCAGGGTCCTGCTGAGTATACAGATGGCCGCTTGGTACCTATTGCGCTCGGGAATCAAAGTAGGTAATATAACTACGAAATCTTGTTACCAGCACTTGCCTCTACTCTGGTGGTACTCAAATGGATAATATTTTTTCTAATTTCCCTTGTAAATCTTTCTTCAGTTACCACCGTCTTATGTGGGCTCGTTTTTAGACGCTAGATAATGGTACGGAACCCTTTGTGTAGGTTTATCATCTACCGTTATGCTAATAATAAATTTGTTGCAATTGCAGTTTCATAAATATATGAACAAGCATTTCTTTGATGGACACTGAATTGTTGTAGCCGTTAAAACAATAAAACTTCATTTGTGTCTCTTTAGTGTCCATCAAAGTGTTAAATAAAAAATCATTAATCAACTACAGACTGACATACATAAGCATTTTACACAAAATTATTATTTAATTTTGTAGGTAGTTTTTATTTTTATATTTAGGTATTAGTAGATTAAATAGTCATTAAATAGTGTGACCATTGACACAGTATGGCCAGTTTTTTGTGTGTCTCATGTGCCTCTGCTAATTGTGTTACCTGGTGGCCTGGAACTCTACTGTGTAACTTGATACCCCTGGTTATATTCATACCTTTAAGTCTTGATTCCTCTTAAAAGTCTTTGTAAATGACTTGTCTGACATAAATGACATTCATAAGGCCTCTCATTGCTGTGTGTTATGCTGTGCGTCTTGAGGTTGCTCCTCGTGTTGTAGGAGCGGCCACAGATCTTGCAGCTGTAGGACTTGCTGGACATGTGGGCAGCCATGTGAGCGCTCAAGTTCTTTTCTGTTCTGAAACTGGTATACAATACAAATTAGAACTGTAGCAAAATAGTATTGTAATAACATAATTTTTGTGAAAGTTGAATTTATCATTTGCATTCATATAGTAAACAACATACAATGTTTGGAAGAAAGAAGTAAGATTCAGTAGTGTGCCTTACTAATCCTTATGGAAAAAACATCAAAATGAAATTATAAAAACATCTGAATGTTCCTCAGAAAAGTGTTGGGACATGATTACCTTAATTTTATTTTCTGAATTGTATTAATAAACCTTTTAAAATTTTTGATTAGGAAATAAAACCTACCATCGTCCACAAATTGTGCATAATCCACTTATTCTATGAGCTTTCACATGTGCTATTAAATCAGATTTAACATCAAAACTTTCTTCACAAGTATTGCACTTGAAATATTTATCATCCTTGTCTACTCTATCATCATAATTACAGTGAGTCCAAGAATGATTTTTTAAAGCTAACTCAGTCAAAAACCTTCTGTTGCAGCCCTTTGCTAAACAAACAAAAGGCTTTGGAGACAGCTCTTGTTTATCTCCTTTTCTTATGAGCTTTATGGTGACATTCTCTTGATCAACGCTGTGCATATGTGTTACATCTTGGGTAATAAATTCTTCCTCCTCTTCTTCTTCTTCTTCTTCTAACAAATACTCAGATGCCATGTTAGGTTCATCAGATTCATTTTGTAGTACCATCATGGGGTCAACACTTATTTCCATTTCAGTAAATTTTGTCTCTTCATCCAAGTTGTCTTCATTGTCATATTTGGGCTCAGTCTTAACTGTCAGTTTTTGCTCAGCAACAAATTGTTCTACCATAGAGCTGCGGTTGTGAAGTATTTCTTGTGCATTTCGAGCTGACTCTATGAAATCACAAACATTTTCTAATTTACTGCAACACACAAGACAAATATTTTTGGGGAGTTTGTCATCTTCTTCAACCTGAAAATAACAAGATGTTTATGAAAGTTTGTGTATTTATTTTATTCCTTATCAATAGATAGATAAAAATTCAAAGTTCAAAGATGTAAATGTTGTTATTATGTTGATCTGTCAGGTAAAATGCAGCAAGCTTTTTGTACACTAACTTCAGATTTCAGAATAATAGACTTATCCTTATCCTTACTAATAATATAAATGCGAAAGTGAGTTTGTTTGTTTGTTTGTTACGCTTTCACGCCGTAATTACTGAACCGATCATCATGAAATTTTGCATACAAGTTCTCTGGAGTACAGAGAAGGACATAGGCTACCTTTTATCCCGGGAATAAGTACTATTCCCGAGGGAACGACATTGACGCGGGCGGAGCCGCGGGCGAAATCTAGTTGTAAATAAATTTTAGATGTTCCATAATAAAATTGACATTACCTCAATGAGTAGATATTTATTTAGCTTGTTGAGAAGTAGCATAGTTTTGGCTTCTTCACTAAATATCATTATTGTTACTTCTTGTTCCTCTGCACAAAGACGACAGCATCTTGCAAAACTTGATTTTATCTCTTCTTCACCCATTGCACAAAAATGTTATACTATGGCCATACTTAACATCGTTCGGAAGAATACTGTAATGATTTTTCCACTTGCCTTTCCAGGGGACAACAACGCATGCGCGTTTAGAGATAGCGATTTTGAGTTTTGTATACTTCATTACTATTGATATTTTTCGAAAGGTATAACGCTGATACCAATGCGCAGACTCGTGAAGCATTACGTCACACTATAAAAACTTTATTCTATGATTGTTTAATGTATTTTCGGTATTTTCTAACTATTTAAAGATTCTATAGTTACAAAATAATCTATGTAAGTATATTAATTATGTTGACAAATAGGTAGGAATGTGTTTATTTATTTGGTAAGCCTGACTGGCTTTTTTTCCTCTCTAAGACAAACTTTGTAGGTACCTAATTACCTATGCTTTATTTATTCCATAGTATGAGTTATGTAGGTAGGTACAAAAAAACTCAAATCAATCAAAAGTCAAACATCAAACATGATAATTTTTTTGACAGGGTTGCCAGCACCTATATTATAAACGTGAAGACAGGTACTATTATGGGACGCGTGAGTCACTAGAGAGAGTCACGAGACGGGTGGCAAACGAGTGGTTTAAGGTGCACGTGCACGAGTGATGCACTGCAGCGGACATGCCCATCACACCACGCCATGATAAAATAATTCTTTGTAAAATATTGTATGAGATATGCAATGCAGTGCGTGAAACGGCCGGCACAGCTCGTCAAAATCATGCAATCAGGCTTGCGGTGCCAATTCCAGATTTTTTTCAATTATTTTTATCCATTGTAGGATTTATAAGCAATATTCCCAAACTTCATCACATGAAAATGTCAATGTCATTGTCAATCTGTCAAAAAGTGATGACGTTGACTGCCAAGTCTTATGAGTTGCCAGATTGGGGATTATTTTCCCCGTTTGGAAGTGTACATAGACTGTTTTTTTTGTGATACTGCTTAGCTTCTATTGCTGCGAAATTATTTTTTATTTTACTATTGAATACCTACCACATTGGAGTTCAATGTGACTTGTGTGAATGTGAATCTGACAACCATCAAATGTTAGAGAAAGACGATTTTAATGGAAAATTGATCGAAGTTAAAATAAACAGTTTAATAAAATAAAAGCAGCATAAATTCGATAAAAGTTTTTATCCCTTCCATCTGGTTTGCTTTCTATACATATTCTTTGACAATACTACATTAACATATTATAGGTATTATTTTTTGCTATTATTGGTAACATAAACTATTTGGCCCTCAAACTTCATTCAGAAGCAATTGGCGTAATTTATTCCTTCGGCGGGGAACCACCAGCCCACTAAGTAAATCTCACTTCAACGAACATACTACATATGGTAAAATAAGTTTATTGTAGTGCAGTATCAAAAGAAAAGGTCCGTGTACGCTGTACGAATTTCGGGAAAAATATTCCCCATCCTGGCAACTCATAAGACTTGGCTGTCAACGGCATCATTATTTGACAGATTGACATTAACATGCATGGCATGGGAAAATTGCTTTATAAATCTTACATATGGATTTTTTTTTTCAAAAAATCATCAAAAGTTTATTTTTGGATAAGGAAAATTGAAAAAATTATGGAAGTATTTACATTTTAGGCACTTTCGACTGCGTAAATAAAAACCATCACTTCCGGTTTGTAGTAAGTTGTCAATTCCATTGCCGCACAGTGCATTATAGCAAGCAGTGCGTAGCTTATTCAGTTTTCATAGTCATATTTAGATTTTTTATACCCTCGATTACGTAGGGGTTCTTCTTCTTCTCAGCATATTTGCATCCACTGCTGAACATATGCCTCTTGATGGGACTTCCACTCTGATCGTGATGCGGTGACCTGGTCCAGGTCGGCCCTGCCGTCTTTTTAATGTCATCCGACCATCTGGCTGCTGGTTTACCTTCGTTTTCCTGTACGGGGTCGCCAAAACAGAAACCTCTGACTCCATCTATCGTCATCTCTGCGATAGAAATGCCCCGCCCATTGCCACTTTAGACATGCAACTCGTTCGCTTATATCAGTGACTTTTGTGCGTTGGCGTATGGTTACGTTGTTATTCCTGTCTCGCAGATTCGTGATTCTGAGCATTGAGCGTTCCATGACGCGCTGGACCACTTTTTCTTCGGGAGCCACTTCTGTTGAGAACGGAAAGTAGATACATGATCAAATTTACGAAGTCCATATCAGAGAATGCGCGACCGATCGCAACCTGTAAATTTTCGATGGTATTATGTGAGCGATTGCTATCAAATTGCTCGCTGACACATTGAATGCACTTTTTGCTTAGTTTTTACTGAGATGCTAGCGCCAAAGATGTCAAGTGGCAATCGCAGGAACTAATCAATGAACAGGGGTTACTATTTATTAATGGGTGACTTTATCAATACGTACGCTTTCGATTCGGAATCGCCCGTTTAATGATGTCGCCAAAATAGTACCCCAGATTTTGTTAAATGTTTCATACTAAACACGAAGCTCTAATATTATAAAGCTGAAGAGATTGTTTGTTTGTTTTTTTGAACGCGCTAATCTCAGAAACTACTGGTTCAAATTGGAAAATTCTTTTTGTGTTGGATAGTCCATTTATTGAGGAAGGCTTTAGGCTCAGAAGAATAATATACATATTGTTCTGAGGCTTTAGGCTATAAAACATCACGCTGCGACCAATAGGAGCGAAGCATAGATAAAAATGTTTTGAAAACGGGGGAATATTATTCATCTATACTAATTAATCATAATAAGTTTGTTTTTCATTGTTAAATACACTCTTAAAATTATGTTGTAATTATCAATAAACGATATATAAGTCTTATACTGGTTTATTGCTATGCACTAAAAGCATTCGAGCACTACATACATAGGCCTAACCTAAATCATCACGCACGACGCATAATGGTTAAAAAAATAAGTTGAGTGCTGGTCTAATAAAGAACGTAGATAGAATGTACCAGCTTTTCCTCTTCCTGCTTACATCTTAAAAGAGTAAATGGGCAAAAATCTAAGAAATTTTATCAATAGAGACGACATGGACAGTGACTACCCTGTTTTGATTCTCTTTTTCAACTACATGCCCGCTATCACATCAAACGCGATCTTGGCGTCTATTACTGTTATAAACGACCTTAAACTTTCGGTAAAAATTACTAAAATAAAAATTAATATCATAGCAATGCAAATTAAAGATGGCGAACGCACTACTACTATACTACACTGAAAAGGCGCGAACGATCACTAAACAACCATTCAAGGGGTTATTGCGTTTTGACAACTGATTTCGCCGCTTGTTTGCTATAGCGTTGCTGTCGAAACTCATACATAGACAATACGAGCAGTGTTACTAACCCTTCTCAGGCAAAAAGCAGTATATCGAATTGGCAACATACTACACACCGGAAGTGATGGTTTTTATTTACGCAATAAAACTTCTATGGTGTCTCGTTTAGTGTCCGTACACTTTGGAAGTGTACATGGACTGTTCTTTTTTGTGATACCGCTTAGCTCCTATTGTTGTAAAATTTATTTTACTATTGAATACCTACCTCTAATATTCGCGATATTGAGGGTTTTCTGAAATGTCGCTTACCATGCGGCAGCACTGAGAGGTTCAGTTCAGGCAACTGTCAAAAGTATACATACGACACATAACGACCTCCAGCTCCAGCTGCAGCGGCAACAGTGCCAGCAGCTGCTGCTGCTGTTCATTTCTGTGCATGCTGCGGGTGTTCATTGATTTATAAGACGGTATCATATCACGTATGTGATATGATGTACGTTGTGAATCATATCACTCTAACAGTGGTTAAGGCGTTTGCCTATAGACCCGGACCCGGGAGTGGTGGGTTCGATTCCCACGGGAAGCATACTTTGTATAGTTGTTTCCAGTTTGTTCAGTTGTTTAAGGACATTGCAGGCTTGAATCACCTGATTGTCTGATAAAAAGATGATTCCGTGCTTCGGAAGGCACGTTAAGCCGTTGGTCCTGGATGTCAGCTGATAGTCGTTAAAGGAACCACGTCAGAGGCCGAGAGGCGGTTCCGAAGAACTCTGACACCCTGTGCATGGTCGATTGACCGTGACACCAACTAGAAATGAAATATCAAGTCAAAAATGCAGTGCCAAATAGATTACAGCAACATTAAAGTTCAATGTTACATAAGTGAATGTGAAACTAACAACCATCAGATGCCAGAGCAAGAAGATTTTAATGGAAAATTGATCGAAGTTGAAAATGTACAGTTTAATAAAATAAAAGCAGCATAAATTCGAATAAAAAATGTTATTTTCCTTCCATCTGGTTTGCTTTCTATATATTCTTTGACTATAATACATTAACATATAGGTATATTTTTTGCTATTATTGGGAGCATAAACTATTAGGCCCTCAAACTTCGTTCAGAAGCAATTGGCGTAATTTATTCATTCGGCGGGCAACTACCAGCCCGCTAAGTAAATCTCACTTCAACAAACACACCAAATGAATTTGTGAATTTATTATAGTGCAGTATCAAAAAAAAGACGATCCTTGTACGCTGTACGAATTTTGGGAAATATATTCCCCAACCTGGCAACTCATAAGACTTGGCTGTCAACGTCATCATTATTTGAAAGATTGACAATGACATTGACATTGTCATGTGGTTAAGCATGGGAATATTGCTTTATAAATCCTACATTTGGGATTTTTTTCAAAAAATTATAAACAATTGAATTTTGTATAAAAAAAATTGAAAAAATTCTGGAAGTATTTATATTTAAGGTACTTTCGATTGCGTAAATAAAAAACATTACTTCCGGTGTGTAGTATGTTGTCAATTAAAAAAACAGCAAAATAGTAATTTGAAAACATTGAATCTACTGTCTCAAAAACCTTTCATAAAATTGTTAGATTTAGCACATACTTATTTCCCACAGTTAAAAAAAAATGTAGCGTTAATACATTAAAACAAGTAGATAATCAAAAGTATTTATTATTTATAAAAATATTCTTATTCATCGTTTTCAATTTCTCAATCCTTTTTACATTTATTAAACTATCAATTAGCTATCCTATTTTACTAGAATATGAGTTAAAAGCATTGTGGTAATGGGGAATACCCAACCCCAGATTGTAGTTCCAAGGAATCCCCTGCCTGAGTAAAAGCGCGAGGCACAAGTAAAAACGTCTTTATTGCTTTGACTTAAAGACTATTTTCGTTTGTCAATTTTTGCCTTGGGATCTAATGCATCCCGAAAAACAGTAGAAATTCGTAACTAAACTACACACGTAGTTCTCAAAAGTTAGCGAGTAGGCCTACAGTTTTGGAGAAAACCAAAGGATTACAAGAATAATGATTAGTTGGCATGGTAACACAACACTTAGTTACCTTTTTAATCATCATCATCATCATCATCATCAGATCTTTTTAGTCTCCACTACAGGAGCATGACCCTCTCTGTACTACAAGAGCCAGAGGACTGAGGACTTTTCTAAGAATAATTACTGACTTTTCACACGAGACACGAGCAATAAAAAAAAAAATGTTGACGTTAGGTGATGGCATAGGATATCTTATCTATATGGTAGATTGGGTTGATGAGGGATGATGGTTGATAAAAAGGCAAGGGTCAATGTCATGGGTGATAAAATTTTATGAGAATTTTATCCTATTTTATTTTTTTCACACTTGACTTCATCAACACCATCTAGTCTGAAAAGTAATAATTCTTTTTTTAATTTAACTTTGAAAACCCCTAATTTTTAGGGTTCCGTATTAAACAAGGAACCCTTACAGTTTCGCCATGTCTGTCCGTCCGTGGTTTTACTCAGAGACTATAAGTACTAGAAAACTGTAATTTGGTATGGATATGTATTTTAATCATGGTAAAAAAGTGGACAAATAGATCTTGAAAAATTTTTTTTTACGGTAGCCTCCATACGAGTAATGTGGGAGTAATTCTTTTTCTCAACTAACCCAACATGTGGGGTGTTGTTGAACAGGTTTTTTAGAAATATTGTGAGCTTGTTTACATTATATACAATTTTTCAAGATATTAATTAATTTGTTAACATTAAATAAATTATTTCCACGCATTTTTATCAATGATATATTAAGTAATATTACTGCAGGAATTTTATTATAGACTAACGAACGAGGAGCGTCGACAAAACGTCTTCTTTGAGTGGTTGATCGTGAAGGCAGGATCTTAGAGCTGTCTTCACAGTTCGTACCAGCCGTTCCCATGCACCCCCCATGAATGGCGATGCCGGTGGGATGAAGCGCCAACTGATTTTATGATTAGTGGCGTACTCAAGGACGGGATCATCGAGAAGACAGCGTAATTCTCTCGAGGCACCGACAAAGTTGGTCCCGTTATCTGAAAATATGGTAGTGGGTGATCCTCGGCGTGCAATAAAACGTCTGAGACTCATTATAGCAGCATCTGACGATAATGAATTCACAACTTCTAAATGTAATTCTCTGGTCGAAAGGCATGTGTACAGGGCGACGTAACGCTTTTCGCGGCGTCGTAAAATTGTCACCATTATTGGGCCAAAATAGTCGAGGCCCGTGTGGGTCTCTTATGATGATCTAGACGCTCTAATGGTAAGTCACCGGTCTGTTGTTGAATCGGCTGTCCTCTCCACCTTCTGCAACGTAAGCAGGCGCTTGCCACGGATGGTGCTTCTGGCCCTAAGGATCCAATATCTCTGGCGGAGTTCGTTCAAGAATAGCTCGTTGAACTGATGTGAGGCTTTGACGTGTTCGTGGAGGATCAAGGGACGTGAGACGTGATGGCGGCCGTCTAAAATTAATGGTGACTTCAGCTCCTCGTTTACTCCTGGGGCGGATCTTATAAGTGTATTTAGTCTTAAAAGGCCTTCTTTGTCGAGTGTGGGTGCGAGTTTCTTAATGCGACTGTTCTTGGGCACCGGCTTTGAAAATTGTAAGGCTGAAAGTTCTTCGGGTCAACTTTCTGTTTGTGCTAGGTGCACCACCATCTTCTCTGCTTCTATCATGTCTGTCGCGTGAAGTTGGTGGGGGGACGTGGTGCTGTCGATATATAATTTTGTATTTGATTCTATTGGCAGAGACAATTTAAGACGAAAAAGTTGTGCTCCCTGGAGAACACGGGCGGTGGCGCGTAATAAACGCAGCCAAGAGCTAAAACGCGTCGGTCGAGGTATCAATTTTGATGATGCAGTAACAAAGACTAGACCCACCAGTTCTGATTTTAACTCGGAATCTGGTAAGATCTTCTCTGCATCGGTACTTCGCTGGGTCGGCCAATCGCTTGGTGGTTCTAAAAGAAAATGAGGACCGGTAAACCATCGATGTTCCACGGAAAATTCTAGTTTTTTCGGTTTTGTTGCGTCGTCTGCAACGTTGAGAAAGGTAGGGATCCACCTCCAATTAGATGGGTTAGTGGTCTCCAGAATCTCTCCCAACCTGTGTGCTACAAAAGGTTTAAATGTACGAGCGTCACTCCGGATCCACTTGAGGACAGTGGTTGAGTCAGTGGACTGTAAGGATGAATAATAATAAAAATACCTGTTTAGATGATGTATATAATAAGATGATAAAAATACATGAAAAATAATAAGTGGCAAACCGACACAAGACAATCCAAACACCAAGTAACTTAGCAACTGCTTGACATTACATCACAGGAGAAATTATAAAACATAATAACAAAAAAGGCCGCACTATAGCCAGTCGTCAACAGTGATCATTGATGTAAACAAGGAATAACAGAGGCCCTAGCCATCTTGACTGATGATCCGGAGGATTTAACCCTATCTAAACAACTTTTTGAGTTCGGCTACCTAAATAAGATTTACCTTTTATTCCATAGTGCTCCTGCTTGGAGAGAATAGTACCTACGTACCATTCTCTAGAAAAATGGCATAAAAATCATGTATGTTGTAGGGGAGCATCATTAAATATTAATTTCCTTTCAATGTTATTATTTAGGTATTTTTAAAATTAAATATTTTGTTAATATTTCAAGCACCTGGTTGCCCTTATCAATATCGAAAAAAACGAGTAAAATTCACGTTTGTTATATGGGAGCCCATTTAAATATTTATTTTATTCTGTTTTTTGTTATAGCGACAACAGAAATAAATCATCTGTGAACAACTGTCATGGTTCATGAGATACAGGCTGGTGACAGACGGGCAGTCGGAAAGACTGACAGACGGACAGCGGAGCTATATTAATAGGGTTCCGTTTGTACCTTTTGGGTACGGAACCTTAAAAAGTATATCAATTAGGGTTCCGTCCCTCATAATAAAAAAAAACTGGCAAAGTGCGAGTCGGACTCGCGCTCGATCGGGTTCCGTACCATTATCTAACGTCTAAAAACGAGCCCACATAAGGCGGTGGTGTGGTAACTGAAGAAAGATTTATAAAGTCCTACTTCACAATGGAAATTAGAAAAATATTATCCATTTGAGTACCACCCACGAGTAGAGGCAAGCGCTGATGACAAGATTTCGTAGGTATATTACCTACTTTGATTCCCGAGCGCAATTGGTACCAAGCGGCCACATAACAAACAATTGGATTATAAATAGATTATAATATAAAGACATATACGAAACGGATATGTAAATCGAAAAATTAGGCTCACAAGCTCACAATATTTTTATCTACATAATATGTAGATAAACATGTCACACACCTATCTATTATAAAATATAGTATCGTTGAGTTATTATTCCACAACACAAGTTTACAACTTGCGCGTGTGATTGATTGGTACCCATATATTTAAAAAAAAATTGTTCATACTTCTATGTTGGTACCTATACATATATTTATTTATTTAATTTTACCAGATAGGAAATTTTATTTTATATACGGTGAACAGAATGGATATCGGTATCTGATTGATATTGATTTTTCAAGATTTATGTTTGAGTTGTACGTAGACAACTAAATGTAATTTTAAGTTATGTTTGGTAGATAAAAGTAACAGTCAGAATAATTTAAAAAAATTGGGTCATATCTATCTGGCAGAATCTTATTGTTTCGATTTTCATATAGCATAACCGACATGGTAGAAACTTAGAAGGAACATTTTTAAAGGCATACAAATTTGTTAATAGTATCATCATTTGGCCGAATGTTTACATGGTAGAATTTTCATTGACATAACTTATAGATGGGATAAGTCTGCTAAGCATAATTTCCTTTGGAAGACAATTACGAATAATTGCATATAGAATCATCTTTACTTAGCATGATATTTATGTAATATCATTTTACTTCTACTTTATCCAAGATTGTAGAATTTTATTTGGAACAATATGAATCATTTTTGTATCAAGAAATAATTAACGCCATTATATGTACTCGTATATCGTTGGTAGATTCGACTCAGAGCACCTCGACTTCACGTGGCTCATCTTTGTCATATACTAGAGTGTTATAGGAGGTCCTGAGAAAATGAGAATACTCGTAAATGCCTGAATGAATCGAAGGGCCGACGGAGCGAGTCTTTTGGTGGAGCCTCCCAGAAATACTTGCTAGCTGCATGCTTGCATGCTTGCTGTATGCTTGCATGCTTGCTGTATGCTTGTAGGCTCGCTGCATGCTAGCTTAAATACTTGCACGTTGCATGCCTGCTTGCATGCTGCTTGTGTGCTGCATGCCTGCTTGCATGCTGGCTGCTGGCATGCTTCGTGCCTGCTTGCATGCTGCATGGCTGCTTGCATGCTTTATGCCCGCATGCATGCTGCATGCCTGCTTGCAAGCTGCTGGCATGCTTCGTGTCTGCTTGCATGCTGCATGGCTGCTTGCATGCTTCATGCCCGCATGCATGCTGCATGTCTGCTTGCAAACTGTATGCATGCTTGCATGTTTCATGCCTGCATGCATGCTGCATGCCTACTTGCATGATGCATGCCTGCATTCATGCTGTATGCCTGCTTGTTAGCTGCTTGCTTGCTTACATGCTGCATGCCTATTTGCATGCTGCATGCATGATTCTTGTGTGCTGCATGCCTGCTTGCATGCTGCATATATGCTGCGTGCTTGTTTGCATGCTGCATTCCTTGTTTTATTTTGTTGCATGTTTCATGATGTTTCTGCGTTTTAACGATTATAGAAATGAATTGCATGCCAAAAGGCTATTCTAACTCTAAACTTTCTGCGTTATAATTTTCTCCGTTTATTATTATGGTGAACAATTTTATGCCATAATGACTGGATAAAAAGCTATTTGACAAACCGAAGCCAGTGTGTAGAAATAACTCGCGTTAACAAAAAATTTGAGAGACAATCATACCATTCAGTCTTTAAAGAAAAAAAACACGGGGTACCACAAGGCAGTATATTGGGACCACTGCTATTTTTATTATACATAAATGACATTACTTCGATAACTAAAAATAAATGTATCTTATTCGCCGACGACATTTCCATAATAATTACTGATAATGATGACAATGTTCAATACGAAACTGCTGTAAATACAACAATTGAAACGATAATTCAATGGTTAAAATCTAATAATCTACACGTAAATATTGAGAAAACTAAATATATACATTTTTTAAATTATCAAACTTCTAAACCTATACTAAATATAAATTGTCAAGGGCAATGTTTAACAGAAGCTTCTTATACACAATTCCTTGGGCTCACGTTAGATCAGCATTGTAATTGGAAGGCTCACATAGAATGTGTATCTAAAAAACTTAATAAATTTGTATTCGCCTTGAAAAGATTAATACGTATTTCTAACGAAGAAATTGTTCGTACAGCATATCACGGCTATGTAGCGTCAGTACTTAGATATGGACTTCTACTGTGGGGAAATTCTACAGAAGTAAAAAAGGCTTTCATAACTCAAAAAAAATGCATTAGAGCGCTATCTGGGAAAGGTCCCTTAGAATCTTGTCGGCCCTTATTCAAAAAACACAATATCCTAACTCTTACCTGTATGTACATCCTCGAGGTTGGAATTTTTGTTAGATCACATATGAAATTCTTTACTAGAGTTGGCGATAACGACCGAAGATTTCCGCATAGAGATCTCACTCGATTGGTAATACAGAGATGTAGAACGACTCTTTTTAGTAATAATTGTTATATCGAGAGTTACCAATAACACATTTTAAAAAAAGATTGAAGAAATGGTTACTAGACAGATGTTTCTATGACATGGAAGAATTTTGGACGATGAGATAGGCATCACTTGTATTATTATTTAAATTATTTATAGTAATACATTATTTTCTATTTTAAGGTTTTATGGCCAACAAATGTATAGTTAAGCTAGAAATAAGATTACCAATTTGTTAGTTATGTAATAACATAATTTAATTAGGCATAAGACATAAATATTTACATGCCATCTTGATGGCGAAACATGTTGGACCCTGTTTTTTGTTTGTCACATTTTAACCGTTTCATGTAAATTAATAAATCATTTCATTTCATTTCATTTCAAATCATTTCATAAGATGATTATGAATATAAAAATTATTCTTTTAAATTTATGGTAAATGATATATACTCACCAATCGAAATTCTATCAAATGAGGTTTCTACCATCCGTTGTTATGCATGATAATAATCTAACGTAAAGTTCTATATAGACCTAACCACCGCATATTCTATTCTATAACATACGATCTTTAGATGTCAGTTTCATAAACTAGTAAACAAATAGGTTATTTCAAGGAACTAGCCCAGCTTTAACGATAAATTCATCCAGCCAGCTTTTACTTACCCAGTACCTTCATAGCGACTCAAGGAGATAGTATTGTAGGATTTGTAGGTAAGCAAAGGGGGGTGAGGGGCATCGTTCTCGAAGACCGGTCTGTGGTGCGCGGGTGGTGCGGCGTGTGCGCGTGGGCAGGGAGTCTTGCGCGGTGCGGGCGGGGCATGCGTCAGTGCCGTCAGTCACAGTCGCGCAACGAGCGCTATATTGCAAGGACGTTGGGTGGCGCCGCGCCAACCCGTCGCGTGCTAGTGTTGTGTCACAGCGGTGGGCCAGGTCGGTTTCGAGATTTCTTCGTTCCGACATCATAATGGCTCTTAACTCGGACGGTGAACAGAAATCGAACCTGGTCCTCCGCGTGGACCAGGATTCGGACTCGGTTCTACAGTCATTGTTCGACACAGTGCTCAAGCCGGACTCAAAACGGCCGCTACAGGTGCCTCTCCGTATGCGACAGCTTCCAAAGTCGTTCTTTAACCCGCCGTCGACCGGTTCCAAGTCGCCATCTGTGTCTCACTCGCGAGAAAACTCGGCTGACTCGGCGTTTGGATCGTCGTCCGCGACTGGCGCCGCACCGGTGTCGCACTCTCGAGCACATTCATCACCAGCCAGTTTACAACAAACCTATGCTGCGGGTCAACAAAATCAACAGGCTCCATTGCACCATCAACATGCAAAACAAAGATCGTATGATGTTGTTTCACATATCCCAGATGAACTCGGCCCTTTGCCTCCTGGATGGGAACAAGCTCGCACACCAGAAGGACAGATTTACTATCTCAAGTAAGTAAAATAATACATTGTTTTTCACAGATATCCTGTAAGCATCTTAATATATTTCAACGTGGCAAGCTGTCTGGATTTTGATATTTTCGATATGATATTACTTGTACCTACTTAGTTTAACTAGTTCTAGTTAGCAAGAAAGAAATAAAATTGAGAATAGGATACCTACTTACATAAACGTTAGATGTAGTACCTTCTGGGTCATTCCCTGGTGTGTAATTGGTTGACATGTTATTTCGAAATTTAACTTGTTTTGGTCTGTAAATAGGCCCTTAAATTGCTTTCTTAAGTGGTTTTCTTTTGTTCAAGCATTAGAACTGCTTTATTTTTCTGTCTATTTGGAAAAAGCTATAACTTAAACTCTCCATGAAAAACAAAAATTATTGAACTTTTGTTCTTGTTGTCAAGAGCAATTTACAGCTCTTTAATTTTTTCTTTGATGTAGGTATACCTACCTAAGATACATCGCGACTGTTACCTACCTCATAAAATAATTTTGCTAAATATTACCGAAATAAGAAAATATATAGAAATTATGACTCGTGGGAAAGGGAATGAAAACAAGGAATTTTGTACGATTTTCCGGGACCCTATTACTGACTTCCGTCTGTCCGTCAGATACAGATACAGGGCTGGCTGTATCTTCAGCCCAGTGACTTAAAATTTTCACAGAATGTGTTCAGGTATCAGGTATTGCCGCTATAACAACAAATAATAAAAACAAAAATTAAGGGGGCCATACAGAAATGATTTGAATGAGCGTGTATTTGAGTTGAGTGTTATGTGGTGGAACGGAACCCTTCGTATGCGGTTCCGACCGAACAGGTTAAGTGGGAAGCCTGTTTTATTTTGTTTGTTAAACGAGTCATTCCAAATTTTAAAAATATATAAAAATAAAATGATTATGATTATAGAATAACTATAAAAAGTAAAAAATATAAAGAATTTTAGCGAAAGAGGGAAACAATTTAGAACCAATTCAAAGTCGAAATTTTTTTTTTACTTGGCCTACCTTCCACGGCGATCTTAGCTTTTTTACTGCAAACGTCAAAAATAAGTTGATTATAGATACGAGTAGTCGTGTATGCGATTATATCGGAGAGCAAAAATCCACACAGACACACAAGTAGAACACATTTTCAAATAGTATTAGAACCATAGAGATAATATAATCCTGATTAGAACCATAATCCTTCCACCTTCAAACATTTAAACTTTTTCAAATTACTTTTGGAGACCATAAATGCTATAAGTATAATAGTTATTTAAGAAGACAAATATCTACAATTTTTTGTGACTGGTGGGACTCGCTGCATATCCTTGCAGAAAGGGAAAAATCTCGAAAACTAAAAAATCGCTTCACTTAATTGTTAGGGTTCCGTACCTCAAAAAGCGGCCAAGTGCGAGTCGGCCTCGCTCATGAAGGGTTCCGTAGCAGCAAGTAACATAATATAAAAGTTCTTGTTATATTTGAGTTGATTGAATGAAAGGTAAATTGCGGTTTACGATTTATGACGTATTAAAAAAAACAACTATTTACTAGATCTCGTTCAAACCAATTTTTGGTGGAAGTTTGCACATGGTCATATATATTTTTTAATTTTATCATTCCATTATTTTAGAAGTTACAGGGGGAGGGGGGGCACATTTTGCCAAGTCCTTATAGTTTCGGATAAAACAGAGTATTTTGCCATTTGGGTACGGAATCCTAAAAACCCTTATAGGATCATTTTGTGGTTCGTCTGTCTGTCAAGACCCTTTTTCTCAGGATCGCGTGGAGGTATCAAGCCGAAATTCATATCAAATACTCAGATCTACTGTCTCGGAAGGCTCGTTATGCAGTTGGTTTCGGCTGCCATTTGGCAGTCGTTAAAGGAACCACGTCAGAGACCAAAAACTCTGACACCAGGGTGTGCATGGTCGATTGACCGTGTCACTAACTCGAAATGATGATGACCTGTTTATGCCGCAAATTTCGACATTTGCAAGGGAATCAAATAATACAGGTACTTCCCGTGAACTTAGAATCTTGAAATTTTGTATAAAGCAACGCCTTATAGCCGCGTAGTGCATAATATATTCTTTGTTATAGCACAGATAAAGGGAAAATTGCGAAAAGTATACATTTTTAGTTACTCAATAAAAATATTTTTTATAATTTTAAACTCATTAGTACGGTAGAGTACGGAGCCCTTCGTGTGCTAGTCCGACTCGCAATTGGCCGCTTTTTGAGGTACGGAACCCACTTTAATGAACCCACTTTTTTTGTAGGTAGACTCAGATCTTTAGTTATTTTTTTATGACTAAGCAACTCATGTGTATCGTAGCACAGATTACTAAATAGTTTGATCGTAGCCACTTAGCCAAAAAACTAAGTAATAGGTAGGCCAAGTCCTCTGGTTGCTCTGGCCAAGTATGATAATGGCTCTAGTAGTACAGGGAGGGTCGTGCTCCTGTAGTGGAGACTATAAAAGACCTGATGATGATGATGATATGATTTCAAAAATTAATGAATACAGCTTCATTCATGAAAGAGTTTTGGCTTTCAAGAAAATGCTATTTTATTGAAAAAGTGTGAATTTATTTTTACTACTGAAGCATGGCATAAAACGTTTACGGTTATGGTATTTTCTAATAAACACTTTTTACCGTTGGCAACCATATAGGAAATAAATGTATGTATTACTCAGCAGCATCTTACAAATATAGCTTGTAATGGTACCTAATTATTTAGGTATGTCAACAAGGTACTCGGATTTATCAGTTTCTGCTCCGGCCACCTGATTAAATCTTTTATCAACAAGTTTCGCAGCGCATACGAGTAATAATTTACATTCATAATGTAAGTATTGAGTCGACCAGTATCTGTTAGTTAATTATTACCACAGCACCGATAGGGTTTCAAAGAGGGCAACTAACTCATGCAATGAACTACAGAAAGGGTTTGTTTAGGTTAGGTTTAGATTTGAAAAGTATTATCACAAAGGATAAAAAACTACTTAAAAGTATTATGAATGTACCGATTGATGTGATTTATCGATAATCATTTAAACTGTATTTGGATTATTTTAAAAGCATCTGTAATATGTGAAAATAGATATGTGAATTTCGGTTTACTTGTAATTGTTCTTATAATTATAATTATTGGGATTTACATCATTTTTTTAGGATATCATATCATATTTAAACTTTAGTTCACTTCTAACAACATGAGAGTTGGAAACATTTTAGTACAACCCAGTATTTTTTCCTGAGTGGGAATGGGAATAAGAACTTTGTTTACTTATCATGTAGTTCTTCATGCTGAAAACACTGTCGTCATGATACACTATCGCTATCTTATCGGGATCACATTATACCTGCCGTCAGTGCATAAGATAAGGCCCGATAAGACGAAGAAACATGATTCATGGCATGGCACATTATACTATACACACGGAATATAGCAGCTGAGTTGCGTTAATTTATAGTTTTTAATTGTGTTAAGTAAGTACCTATGTAAGAAGGTACTTACTTTTCAAGGATAATTGGACACTTAAAATGGCCCTATTTATTAGGTACACTTAGATAATTAAATCAAGCCTTCTAATGAAGAATTAAACCATCTCGATCGCAAAATATTGAAGCCAGAACATTATCCCGAGTGACGTAACTTGGGATTATGTAAAGATACTAATGATATCTTACACATGCTAATCTGTTCAGGCTTCTAATAGAAGTAATGTTGCTATAATGAACGTATAAATTATAGGTAATACATCAAATACATGACGAAACATACTACTCCTCCTGTCGGTATTAAGCGTGAAACTAAGTGAATGTTTCCCCCGTAGTATTTTATTTTCGCACAACGGGAACTTGCCTAGATAAGAAGGGCATTAATTTTATAATAGTAGACAAAGAAGTTCACCAAAGTATACCTTGTCTTAACAATTGTAAAAAAAAAGATATCTGCTTCAGCTGACCAATGAAAAGAGGGAGTTCTTGGCGGAAATTTCGGCGGACTGCACGGCTTTTGTTTTAAATTGTTTTGCAAATTGTTTCTAGTGGACTTTATAGTATGAAATCGGTGTAATTTGGTGTTATAGATACCCATGTTTATGAACAAAGTGTGGAATAACTAAAATAAAGTGTCATGGTGCGGCTGTAGCGAGATTTACTTAGCAGGCTGGTGTTTGCTCGCCTTCTTGCGTCGTTTATGATCAAGCCAGTGGATTCGTGGGATTTGTCGCCAGGGGCTCCAACAAAATCAGCGAAATGAATTACACCATCAATTCGTTGCTACACAAGCAAGAATAACTCGAAAAATAACTAGACACTGGCTAAAATAAGCTTCTGAATGAAGTTTGAGGGTCAAAAAGAAGAAAAGAAAAAAAAAACATTGAAAAGAGTAAAAAAATAAACTTCTTTGCTCTTTCAAAAAAAAAATTGCTGTCTCTTGCGATGCACGGATTCTATCTAATGATACCTCAGAACAATAACTAAAATGATACCAGCCAGACGTCCAAATCCGTTAGCCGTTTAGAAGTTATGATAGCGTAGAGAAGCATACATACATAAACTCTTAAAAAATCGATCCTTATTGGGGCAGTCCTGTAAAAATGATCTATGTCTATGATCTTAATGAGTTAATTTTCATTCAAATTTCCGAACAGGTAAAACAAAATGTATTTAAGTCACACATTTAACTCGTCAACAAATTTAAAGGAAAAAAAATGCAATTATAAATTGAAAACTTATTTCGTTTAGTAAATAATAATAAGTATGTAGATTGATCATTGAAAGGCGACGTCATTTTGGCCAAAATTACAAATCGAAGAAAAGGAACATCCATAGATTACGTGAGGCGTTTAAAGGGGGAGTGATCTAATCGGATCGCTGGACAATCCCTCGCATGAGATTCAGTGATTCGGCAAAACTCACGTATACTTTTTCTTTCCAGTTTTCCGTCTAAACGTCAAATTTTTGTGTATTCCTAGTCCCCAGATTCCAAGTAGTAAGGAACGGAGAATACGAAAACTTTTTCGTATTCTCCGAAAATTATGATTGAGGTTTCATTCCATTCCATAGAAATAACTAGAGTAGACTGGATTTTCTAAGCAAACAGGTTCTAATAGGAGAAGAATGGAAAGGCGTAGAAAGCAATGAAAATGTGTCTAGGTGCTTTTCGCGTAAGATATCACGCGCACATGGGCTATCAGTGACTAGGTAAGCTCACCAAAACTATCTCAAGTGATCAGAACAAACAGTACGTTCAAAAATATGCGACAAAATTGTGGCTTTAAGGCCGGAACCAACAAGGCTAATCAATAACAAACATAAGGGCTAATCATTCAAACCAGCATAAGTAGGTTTAAAATTGTCCATTGTGTTATTTTTCCTCTGTGGTTAGAACAAAAATAAAAGTTTGAGAATAAATTAACGTGTTTAGGATCGCTAGCGTCTTGCAGCGTATTTCAATGTTGTTCAAATCCTATCCGACATGGTAAAGCTCAGTCGTAGGTGTCATCCCCGTTTTCTGCGTTAGATTCTCTGGCTATTGCGATAATGTAACAAGCAATCAAAATCAGGAAACCAGAATAGAATAACAATCCTTTAGAAGAAAATGACCAAGACGACTATTACGAAAATTTTAAGACATAATAAGTATCTACTTACATAATACAATATCCAGTGAACACGACATTAAATAATTATGTACGTACTTATATCGCTAACCGGTAATGGTTAGTCTAGTCGCCATTTCTATTATTTTCGCCATTTGTTCTTTAATAACCTACTAAATATTAAAGTCACTACTACGTAAATAGTAGTATTCCAATGTATAGCAGAAATATGATCTTTAGCAAGTACTAGGACTAAGCAATTATGAAGATGAGGAAGTTGGAATGCTTGCGAAATGAAATACCTAAATGCTATAAAACGCTAAACGATTTCGGATAATGTTGCTGTCTTGACTTACCTAATACATATTAGGTATATGTTGCTGTCTTGACTTACCTAATACATGTACTTTTTTAATTTTTTGGACTTAAAACACATAATGATGCATATAAACGGCACTTACCACGAACCTTTTTTATTTTTTGCATCTGTTGACGTTTCAATGGAGTTACATCTATCGTGGTTGCAACAAGCGGTATTATCTCGTGGTGGTGGATGCAGTTTTGCTAATAATTATAATAATTTCACCGGTACACACTACACTAACAATGTCCGTCCGAATTATTTTGTTCCACTCGGGAAGACACTGTTTAATTTTGGCAATCACTGGAGTCCATGCTGGTGAATAAATAATAAAAAGGTCCCGTTTAAATGTATTATTAAGAACAATATGTTAAGAGATTTTTTCATGTCTGTGGATTAGAGTTAAAGGGCATATACAGTGCTTTAAAAAGTATTTCTGTTTCTAAATCAATATTATTTTGAAGAATTGACAATAGTAAAGGTGGCTGGATGATAGGTATCTTTGAGTCACACTTCGAAGTCGGTGTCCGGCACACCGTGCGTGGACGACAGCCAACGCAACATCAAAGGTTTTGCCACCTCGTAAATAAACAGAGGCGCTGTACAATACGATTTAAACAAAAATGACAAGATACTAACTATAAACCTACTAAATAAATAAAACATTTTCAAACACCGTTCCGCAATTTTAATAAGTAATGTAGTAGGTACTTTTCGATGACTCGTATAATTTGTTTAGGAAGCCGACACATTACTATGTTGCTCGCAATAGACAAATGCTTCCACCGACGATTTATTATGTATTTCGCTTAACTCGGTTCGTTAGCGCACGTCAGGATTGCCAACGCGGAAGGCCCGTATGTATCTCCAACGAAGCTCCCCTAAAATATTGATATTTCGAATATCAAAGGTATTAATTTAGACGGCAGCGGGTTTGGCTTGGTGTCGAGACGGCGGCCGCAGGAGCAGGCGGTGATGGGCCGTTGCAAGCGGTGCGTCTCTTCCGCGTGTTCCTAAATAGACGCCGCGTCCGCGTCGTTTCTTAATTGCGAGATGTGGCCGATGCTTTATAAGCTCCATAACGTCCGTCGGCGTGCGTCTCGACTGCAAAATGTTTGCTTTAATTATTATTGGAATGGAGGGTAATTCTCAGTGGTTTTGTTCGGCTAGACTTGGCGATGTTCCGAAACGGGTAGCGATGCAAATTGCCTTGGCGGACGCCCAACGCGGCGCTATCAGCTCCAGTGGCTCCAACTCGCCACACTTTTTTGCTGACTCTTGACCAGGTCTTACCTGCAGTTGGTAAGACCATTATTTCGGGCATATTGCAAACTCGGCCAGGTCATGAACATCTTGGCGAAAATCCAGTAAAAATATCAGAAATCAAATGATAGCACTAAATAACTCATATTTGTGCTTTTGTTATGTTACTGCTACTTCAAAGGAGACTCTGTCATGGCGCTTATCCATTTCAATCCTGAATGGATTGAAATGGATAGGATAATATTGACTGTATGTTCAAAACATTGTATTACACGTTGGTAGCATTTTCAGTCATATTGGTACTATTTGTATGAATTGTTATGTAACATAAATATACCGTCATTATTTTGCTTAAAAAATATTACACGAATATCAATAACTAGATTAATCATACTTCCGTGTACAAAAGTATAGCAAACTTTTTGAACGTCCATGACAATAATACCAGGAGTGCTATTTTTGAAATGACGCCGATCGTAAGCGAGCTATTTTTCCATACAAAAATCGCTCAAAGACGAGTGTCACACTTTAAAAAATAGTACCCCAGAAATCGAAATTGTCAAGTGATCGACGCATGTCAACGTCAATCCGGTTGAATAGACTTGTTAATTTGGCGCTAACTGTCATCCGTGGATAGTTATCTCACTGAGTTATCTGTTATCTCAGAACAACTAACATTTAATATAGTTAGAAACGTCTGAAATTATATCTGTCAAAGTCTAAAGCGCCAATTAGACCATCCAGAATTTAGGATCCGGAATTCAGTCAACGGATAGTCAAGGGACAGTTTAATCGCATTCAGGACGGTCGATCCTTTGTCAGGACAGAATGGCTTCCGACGTCCTTATCGGAAGCATAACGGAAGCATAAAGTGAAACCATCCGGAATTCAGGATCGCCGCATGAGAGGGACGCCGCTATACGTTAGAAACGATACGATAATATCTCCAATCGCGTCGCACGTATAGCGGCGTCCCTCTCACGCATTCAGGATGGCCAACGGATGGCTCTCTCAGGACGCGCAGTCTCCGTTCAGGACACGTTCCGGACGGTGTAATCAGGAGCTCTGACGACTGAATTTCTTGTCCTTATCGGATGCTGAATTCCGGATCCTAGATTCAGGATGGTATAATAGGCGCTTTAGATCAATCTAAGGTCAAAGTCAATCTGTTGATCACCGCATTGTAAATTGTAACACGCAAATGTATCTCTACCATTTTGATACTACTTATTTTCATAATTTACCATTTAATAGATGAGTTTTACTCTAATTACATGATCTAGCCGTATCCACATACATTCTTGATACAATCCCTTTGTACGTAACATGTACTTACTATGATTTTCTCAAATATTTTTAATTGAAATATATTTCAGATTATTTTTCGTAAAAAAGCTGTGGATTCCTATATGTATAGATGTAAAAACATCCTTACTAATATTATAAATGCGAAAGTGAGTTTGTTTGTTTGTTTATTTGTTTGTTTGTTTGTTACGCTTTCACGCCGTAACTACTGAACCGATCATCATGAAATTTTGCATACAAGTTCTCTGGAGAACGGAGAAGGACAAAGGCTACCTTTTATCCCGGGAAAAAGTACTATTCCCGAGGGATCGACATTGACGCGGGCGGAGCCGCGGGCGAAAGCTAGTATTTTATATTTTAAATGTAGTAGAGCCGTCAAGTAGGTACAAGCCGCACATTTCACGTCCGTTGTCGTGCTTTGTTCACGCAATGAACGAGTGATTGGGCTTCGGACAATATTTCCTTTTAAGTGTCGCTCTTTGAATCCTTAATCAGAGAAACCTCTCGCGCTGCATACAAAGGAATAAACTTCGTACGAAAAAGATAGCTCAGTTCATTCACCCTGTTTTTAGACGACAGAGTACCGACGGTTTACTTTCAAACATAAGTTATGAATTTACATTTTTTTAAACTTTTTTAACAATATCCCATAATCGTAAAACAAAATGAAAATCTGTTATTTACCCTGAATATATTGGCCACTGGCTGAATATAAATACAGCCTTACAATATTTTTTTACTTACAACATATATACGGTACAGAACATTGGAACCAGAACTATATTCACTAGAGGTGCTCCGCAGCCTCCTTCCTCCTGATCTCGGCCCACTTGCTTACGTTCTCAGGGGAATTCGCCATTTTGTGGATCTTGTAGAACACGGGGATAGACACGTTAATGCCAACCACCCAGTAGCGCCAGATTTTCTGGTTCGTGATGTAGTGCTTCATGGGGAGTTGCGCGATCTCGTGTACGGGAACTTCATTGGGCGGCTTGGTGTCTCCGACATCCTGGCTGCTTATTTACTCAAATTATTGTAAAATCTCGATCAGCCTTTCAAGATCAACTGACTATGAAACTTCTCAGTTTAAAAATAATCATACTCATTTAAATAAACATCAGAAACCATTAATCATACTCAGAGAAACCTGGGCTAATAGATAAGCGCCTATTATACCATCCTGAATATAGGATCCGGAATTCAGCATCCGATAAGGACAAGAAATTCAGTCGTCAGAGCTCCTGATTACACCGTCCGGAACGCGTTCTGAACGGAGACTGCGCGTCCTGAGAGAGCCATCCGTTGGGCATCCTGAATGCGTGAGAGGGACGCCGCTCTACGTGCGATGCGATTGGAGATATTATCGTATCGTTTCTAACGTATAGCAGCGTCCCTCTCATGCGTCGATCCTAAATTCCGGATGGTTTCACTTTATGCTTCCGTTATGCTTCCGATAAGGACGTCGGAAGCCATTCTGTCCTGACAACGGATCGACCGTCCTGAATGCGATTAAACTGTCCGTTGACTATCCGTTGACTGAATTCCGGATCCTGAATTCTGGATGGTCTAATTGGCGCTTTACGAACAATGATGATATCTTAGAGGTTTGTATAATGTTAATATCTTAGAGGTAATTTTGATACCATAACGTCAAATAACGTGAAGGTGACGTAACATGCGAAAGGCATAGGTACGTAGCCTTTGGACGTCTTTGGCAAGGCCGTTGGTGTATCGTTACTGACAAACAACACCGTATTAAAACCTGATACTCAGATAGGTCAATATACATGTATGCGTGCCTCGTGCAACTGATGTCAATTTTAATAATCATCATTAAGACAAAGATAAAAATTGTAATCATAAAGCTATACAAATGATAATTATACATTATAGCATTTAGGTCTATGAACGAGAAATAGGCTTTTTCAACTGTTCAGTAAGTTTAAAAAAATCTTATCTAGGTATATGTCTTGAGGAAATTGGTCAGTTGTTTATAAAGTGTGACTTTAAAACTGTCCTAGTCAACTCCCTCTCTAGTCACTCGCCAAAAAGGCTTTTAAAATGGCATGAGCTCACGGTGATTTATTGTTAACTAGGTAATTAGTTAAATTGTCACATTATTTTCTTACAAGGGCTTAGAGTGGAATAGTCACACGCAAGTGGACTTATCGAAGAGTGTTCACAGCGATAACATTAAAATACGGCTCACTATCGCCTTCCGAGAAGGCCGCCTTGGAGCGGCGGCCGGGCGACAGGTAGCTCTACCTAACGGCACTCTCTGAGAATACAATTTTAGTTTTAGAACAAAGTAATGATGTGCCGTTAATATACTTTCTCTTACCGTGCGCATAAATAGCAGTTATTAAAGTACAGTGAAACCGATTCTGTAACAGGTGGATTACAAAATGGTCACTCTCATTAGCTGCAATCAATTTGCTAATGTAATTTTAATTTTGTTAATAATTTATAAACTATCCGTTGTTTTATTGATGGATCGTATAATTTAAGTATACCAGTAAAATATATTTACAAAAATACCTTTTACTCAAGTTTCATCAACTTTATCAGCAGGGTTAATTATTGCGTATCTTTTGTTATTTGTGGCAAACGACAGATTGACGTTATCTACATATTTTAGAAGATTGAGCTTGAGCTATAAAAGTCGCATAACCCTTTTGTATTATATAATCAAGGAAACTTTAGGTACATGATACCTATTACAATTAAGTACATAAACATGAAAATATACCTACCTTTCTTCCAATCATGTGACATCTACATCCTTAAGTGTACTTACGTAGCGTTAAGTGTTGTGTGTGTTGAAAGTTGCAAAGTTGAATATTGTGTGTGCTATGAACGTATCATAGAGTTGATAATTCCCCGGCGAGCTGGCAACAAGGTACTCACTCAGTTTCCACGCTCTGATTATTGGATGTTGGCTCTAGACAACGTCTCTATCGGCGCCGATCAGAAACAGCAGCAGGAGCTCTGCTATATCATTCGACAAATAAAAATTATACTAAATATAATATTTTTTCATACGCTTCTATTTCACATGTTATTTTTAGCACTAAAAACTATAAACTTGCAGCAAGAGGAGCAAAAATGATAGTTGCTTACGCATTTGGTAGGTACTAGCTGAAAAGTCATGAAAAAGTAATGTTAAAAATGTCATGATGATCATAACATGACAGTCGTATAGCACAGACAGGCAATGCATTGGATTTTTACAGGTACTTCGAAATATATAATGCGTATGCAACCACATCCAAACAAGCAAACGTTGGCATTAACCACGTTTGTGTTTCATCAGTAATCATTCCTATGCAAGAAACACTTGAGATGCTTTAAATTCCTTTGAGTGCTTGAACGAGTAACAAATGCATCTAATTTACTGTGTTTAGTTTCGGATGCATAATATATCATACAAGTAACGAGTTGAGGATTCTTAGTCGCGGCATCTTCAAGGGCAGACCTTTGTTCGAGGTGCGCTGCATTATCAAGCCTCGTGGATTGTGGACACAGATGGCTCTCATCGGCTTGTGTCATCGGTATTAATGTACCTACTTCAATAATACTTGCCATGATCAACAAAGCTGCTTGTTGCGATAAAAGAGTGAGACGGAGCATTCACTCACTCTCAGACCACACCGGTGGCATGGCCCACCCTGTGTCCACATACTCAGCTTTATTACTTTGAGATATTGAACATAAACAAAGTTATTGTAGTGTATTGATAGGGTAAATTTTTATCCGATCTATGTTTGAAATAAACGCTAGAGGACTCAAGACCGACATGTCGTATACTCTGCTCAGAGTATCGCCAAGCTTAATTGTAGGATCAAAAGGGGTCAAGTGTTGTACATTGACAATCTCCTTAGGGCCAACCTCATCATGGGTGTTGTCGTGAGTTGTATAGAGAAAAATAAGATATAGAGTAACTTTCTTTGTTTTTGCCCCATTCGCCTTTACTTTTGAATTGAAATCTCCTCGCACAGGAAAATCTGGTCTAGGTCTGAATAAAGGTGTGTCAAGACTGTGTTAAGCAACCTGGACACACACATTGGACAGTCGAACGCTTGAAGGTCTATCCACAATAATTATCCTAACCTAACCTTACCTTACCGCTAGCTGAGAAACTTCCACCGGGTAGCAATCTTCCCTGGGCAGTCTGGAAATCGCTGAACCGACTCCGGGCTTGGCCGGGTGTAGGGAGAAGTAGAGTATACTTTTATATAATAACAGACATAACGGTCTTTTGCAGATGATGAATTTGCGGAACTTCTCGTACTAACAGGGAGACTAAGACTGCGTGTTATTCTTCTTATTTCAAAGCCGTGTTTTGTTCATATCTAGTATATGCGACTACACTACTTGGCGATAAAAAAAATGAATTGGATCCTAGCTATGTGCATGACAAAATGTCGCCATTTATTTGCTAAACAGGCAAAATATACGTAGGTAGTAGTAATGTATTATACCTATTCGTCACAGTACAGACAAAAAGTGCAATATATATATCAGTACAAATTCATAAATTCATCATAACGTACTTAATACTTTGCCCTTTAGTAATAAACAGGCATATAAAAAAGGACAGCAATCGGGAAGATTCTAAAGGGCGCAAGGGACGAAAGTTAGATATGATTGGAGTCAATGTGTTCAATTCTCCATTGTGAGCTGATTGTTGTGGTTCCATATTACTCATGCGATGTCACAGCACGGCACGGTCCTCGCCATCGCTACTGTGCGCGTACGCCTTTATTGAATACTGATAAGTTTACTCATAATATAACTTGCCTGTTGTTCATTATTCGTAATGTTTTGTTTTTTCTACCTGTTGGGGTGAGCGACTGCGAATAATTGATTGACTTAAGTACGTCATATACACAACTACACATAATTTTTAGGGTTCCGTACCTCAAAAGGAAAAAAAACAGCACCCTTATAGGATCACTTGGTTGTCCGTCTATCTATCTGTCGGTCTGTCAATCAAGACCCTTTTTCTCAGGAACGCGTAGAGGTATCAAGCTGAAATTTATATAAAATACTCCGGTCTATGGTCTGTCCTTTGGAGCTGTGAAAAAATCAAACTTCTAAGCCAACGCAATCAAAAGATACAGATGGTTAAGCCGCAAATTTTCGTGTTTTTTCGACATTCGCAAGGGAATTAAAAAGTTTTTTTTAGTGTGTGTCTGTGTGCCCACATATTTGTCAGGAAAATCAACATCCAGCAGAAATTATTGTTAGTACCTATATTTTATGGCAATCTTTTCACTTAATGAAACGGCCAAACCACACACCTTTATCTTGACTTGGAAGAGTCTCGAAACTTATGCAGAGTTAGTCCAGTATTTAAGTAGATAATGTAAATTGGGTTCTCTAATAAATCTCACTCTTATTCTAATTTCTACATCGAATGATTTAGCGTACCTGGATCACGTGTGCGAAACGATCCCAAGTTGAGATATCATTAGCTCTCTCTCTTACTTGTTCTAGGTAGGTTGGTACTATTTACCATTGAAATTAACATATGCAATGAAGGGTGACAGGAATATCAAGTAAATAGAGTGCAGTGTTACATTTGTAAGCAATTGCCTCTGTTACGTAAAGCTAATTAAATAGGAGGTACTACATACTATGCTTTTCCATTTGAGTTTTGACGATGTACTTATTCTATTCGATTCCGACAAGAAATATTAAATTACACTTAATATTCTTGCTCTATCTAATTCTTTATTTCTTGCTTACATGTGGTGGTAAATATTGTATGAGTAAGTAAGTACATGGACCCAGGCAGGGCGTTGCGAAGTCTAATTATTGAGTAAACATAATATTCTAATTTGGCAAGTTATCATTAAAATTATATAATATTAGGAAGGTAATAATTGCGCCAATTTAAAGGACAATATAATACTACAAAAATATAAAGATAATAATAAATAAAATTTAAATGTCAAAACTCAAAACATACTTCAATGTCATAATAAATATGAAATAATTAGTCAGTAAAAATATAAAATTAATAATAATTACGCGTTACATTTACAAATAATATTTTTATAATTTGTCATTTAAATATTCCCCGACTGAGTAACATCCCGTGGTTTGCATAGGTCTGCATTGCAGTAAGATTTTTAACTTTTTAAAAAATATTTCTTCTTTAACTCTATGACCGCGAGCGTCGGACAAATCCGCCTTACATTTCCTATGAAAATGACTGTCGGATTTATCCGACGCTCGCGGTCAAAGGGTTAATTTATTAAATATTTTTATTGCGCTGACGTAAGGTCCGTTACTTTACTACTTACTACACTTTTCGTTGTATGGGAGGGGGCTGAAAAGAAAAATATTTTTTTCATAATTATAAAAACCAACTTTTGGAACCTCAATATCAATCTGTCCACCAATTTTCGTGACAATCGGTGCAGTAGCGGCGTAGTATGAGCCCGGACGGACGGACGGACATGTCGAAACTATAAGGGTTCCTTGTGGACTATGGAACCCTAAAAGCGGTTTGCATCTATGTCTGTAGGGCAGGTTACATAGAATACGAATACTTACACTATTTTTGTATCTTGAGAAGATTATGGACATCAACGCTGTTACCCTACAGAATCACTCCGTATTTCTAATCTATCTACTGTTATTCCGAAAGGTTACATCAACAATAAAAATAACATGTGGCCATTGGTTTAGTTAAGGGTTAGAATAGTTTCTAAAATGACGTTCAGGATGTTAGGGTAAACACTGTAGTCTTTCAAACCATTAAGTCAGTCCGTTAAAATGAACAACGTTTCCTATGAAACTATGGACACTCACAGTTTGTTTTGACGGGCTGATATGATGGTTTTAAGGATAACGTGATTACTCTAACATCCTGTATATGCCAGTCATTTGTCAACCCACGGATTGGGTTCTCCCATTTGCTGCCAGTAGAGCATCGAGGGCGCCTAGAATCTTTTTTATTTGTGACGAATGGCATTTGCTATAATTGGGCCCCAGTTGCCCCCAGTGGGAATACAAAACTTTCTTTTGATGCTTCCGCAATATTCTGATTATCAATGCTTTTGATCAAAAATGTATTTGACGATGGTTGCCTCTACAGACCTTTGCTCTGTTCGTTCATGAGATGGCTTCCTCCATTAGTTTAATCAAAGAACTGGTAGTATACTGGGATGGTTATGGTATGGATACAGAGTTCGCGACTGGCGCCTCATGCATAGGGTTGTCTAAGCGGCCTAAAAAATAAATTAGGTATTGAAGAAGTGCACCTTAGGGGATTTTTGGAGTACCTATAAGATTGACTTGCGTGGTTATGTTATTTTTTTTCATAACTTTATTCTCGACTTTTTTTGGCATTTGTTGTCAGTATGCACCTTGATTGTGTTGATCCTTTTTTATTTCCAGTTCCTAAAGGTTCCTATACACAACGCTAGCGGCATGTCCGCCAGCACAGCCGCTGGCCATGCCGCCGTGCAAGCCGATGTACGCCCGGGGCGGCGCGTTGCACATTATGCACCGTGATAAGGCGCAGACGCCTAGCAAAAGCGTTTGTGTAGGTGCCTGAATCATGATATGACGTAACATGCTCTTTAGTTATTTATCCTAAAATGTTGAGTCTCTCTTATCCAAAATCTATTGGATTCTCAAAAACAGAAAGATTTTATCGAACCCATGAAGTTTATTGATTTCTCGAGTACTATAGAAATAAACGATGCTTAGAGAGAGACTGATCTGAAAATTTCGGCGGGCGGCAGCCCTACTCGTGGTGAGCTCGTGGGCCGTGTTTACGTCTAATTTTGGCGCGAGCGCCGCGACGCCTGCCTCTGCACCCGCGCCCCGCGGCCCATTGAACACGGTACGCGCGGTTTATTTCGGCTGACGAAGCCGGCACCAAGACGCCACTGATACTACTCTCAGCCTCACTGAAGCCTTCTAGCTTGAATAGAAAAAAATGTCTAACTAAGGACATACTCTTTAACGGAATTGATCAACTTGCACTCGGTATCCTGCGATAGTAATTAGTTGAAGTTATATATATTAAGTACCTTTAACGAGCCATCAAACTACAAAAGGGAGCCTAACTAGCTTTGAAATAATCAAGGGAGCTATGTTAAAATTAGATAGAAATAGTTATATGTATAGTCATGAGATCATGTTGGGATTCGATTTCGAGTGTTAATCACGTGGGATCTCGTAAAACAAAGATGAGATGTGAATGTTAGGCCTCAATAGAGTACGCCGCTTAGATATTTCTTATTACATTTTAGAACCTAACTGGCATTCCTTAGTTTACTAGCTCAGCTAACCTAGCTATTAAATTTTCGAGTCTTGCACCTGAATATTTCATACTCTAATTATTTTCTTAGTCATGCAGAACTCCCAACAACTACTCAACATGTTAATTTATAATTGGATGATTAAAATTACGTAAAAAGTTAATTTTAGTTAATAACGGTGACGAAATTTGGAACTGATGGCTATCGTTTTAAAATTATAGGGCAGTAAAATTTACCGATCTCGACCAAAAGATGTTCTTTTGCTTTGAGTCCGTAGTTGCCTCCGGGCGCAAGTTAACGAGTTGATCCTTCGTGTGGTGTCCGAAGGGGCTGCGCCAGGACCGCGTCGGCTCTTTGTGTGGCGCGGCAAGACCAACTTCTGAGAATTGCAATCACGTCCCTTTCGCTCCTTGACTCTCCTATAGTTATAGCCAGGAATATATATATACGTTCGAAAATATCGAAATATTGAATGAATGAAATTATATACATCGTGATTTTGAACCCCCTAGCTATATTGAAATCTGGGAATCAGAATCCCTAAAGGAACACAGAGATGCAAGAAAAAAAGGCAAAAAACGAAAAAGAAAATTAGGTTTCCCATAAAAGTCGCCGTTCAGCTGGACGAATTTCTATGAAAGGTTAAATTAATTTTTTCGTTTTTTACCTTTTTTTTTGCAGTTCTGTGTTCTATTAGGGATTCTGATTCCCAGATTTCAACATAGCTAGGGGGTTCAAAATCACGTTGTATATTGAATGAAATTAAATGTTATATCATTTTTATTGCTGGAACTGAAAAGTGTAGGTAATTGATCTTCTTTTCCTCTTGGTTTCTTTTGCAGTTAGGTACGCTTCCATATCTTGAGTGTTACAATAACATGTTCTTAGAAATTATCATTTTCCTTAGGTTACGTAATCGAAAAACTATCTTCTACTGTTTATATCATACCTACCTACTTGAATTCTGAAAGTCATTGCATTCCGTAATTTGACTAATGAGTAATATTTTCTTTTGTTAGATAAGTATGCCATAGAATGTAAAGATTCCTACTGAGCTCCTTTTATTGGTCGATATTCAATGCGTTAATAATTTATTTACAAAAAAATATAGGTAATAAGGTACATAATTTTTACTCAATAAAGCTTTTCCAGTAGTCCGTACACAAAATAAGGGATTAACATAACAAGAACAGGTTCTTCCAGGTACCGCGTTATAAAAACATCTCATTTATATCGATAAATTGTGTGGCTGCGTCGGCGCCTCCCTGCGCACTGGTAGTTCGTGTTTAGCTCTTTTTATTATTTTATTTTTGTACACCTGAGTTGTTAGTAACAAAGGGATTGATTTTTTCTCTCAGCTCCGCCCCGGCCTTTGAGCAACTTGCCGCGATTCTCGGAACCGGCGTCGATCATTCAGTGATCTGAGCTGAGATAGGCCGAGACGATAGCACTGCGATCATGCATCGGTCGGCTTCTTCGCTCTCAATCCAACCCTTCGATTACCATTTTAAAAACTTTTCGGCTCTACGTTCGGCATTAATACATTTTTTGGGCCTTTCCAATCTGTTGCAAGTTTGGTATTATTTGTCGAGGAGTCCGTTTAGTTAGAGCATTATTTCCTTTTCAAGCTGTTTTATAAATTTTGTGTTCGGTCGGATGGCTTCGCAACAAGTTAACTATTATCATAAGTCAGCTTGTGAAATGTTTCTAGTAGTCTGTAGTAGTCATTATATTGAAGTAATCAAATTACATACAAAAAATATATTACATACCTTTTCTCTGAAATTAATTCTGAAATTATCTGTGCCTCATTGACATTGCCTGTTTAGCGATTCTCTTTCTGAACCTCTTCTGAACCTACCTACCTAGTTCAGTTATTGTTTTGAATCTTATCTCTATGGTATTCATTTATTTTGTGTTCTTAACTTAATCTTTCACCACGCAGATCGTTAGAATTTAAGTTCACGAGTATTTAAAGGGGTTGTGAAATCATTCGCAATAACAAAATACGACCTTGAATGATTAAACAATTGTATCTGGGACGCATGTTATGTAAATCACATCTGACATTTGGTATCTCGAAGGCGGGGGTGCCGCGTGCTGCATTCCCTTCTCGCCTTCAACATTTCGCAATTTGTGATTGTGTTGTGATTGTCCTCGAGTGAAACATTTGTTTAGTTAAATATTTCAATTGTTATTCATTTTCAATAGTGTCCTCAAAACTCAGCATCTAAGTAATATTAGAAAGGAGTAGCTGAAACCAGTCATGCAAGTTTAGTTAGACTCACTCGCCTTGCGAAACAACCTTTGTTCCTCCAGCCTTTAGGCTTTAGTCATATTATTATGTTCTGACCAAATGCTAATGTAAAATAATTTTCGGTATTAATATCAACCAAGCGTGGATAATATTGATGCAAATATAGATGTTGAGGGATTGCCTTTAAGTTCCCGCCGGTATCGTGGTTCGTGCCCCGGGCGAGCTTGTTTCCTCTCCCTCTTTATTTATGAGCCATATAATATTTGCGTACTATACCTGTATATCAAACGGACCAGGCTAAATTATAAGTCACGCACAAACTTTTAAGTTAGTGGTAAAGGCTTGTAGTTCGATTCGTTGTAGCGATTTTATAAAACATATCGTGTTTAGTAAGTAGCTTTGTGGCGCGTTGGTTGGTGACAGCAAAAAGTGCACCGATACGAATCGAGTGTTAAGGTAATGATGGTGGTATGGGAACGGGGGAGGGAGGTGGCACTGAGCTCGCTGGGCTGGCTCGTAGGAGTGAACGGGACGCGCATACAAACACTCAGGTCCAAAGTCCGCGGCCACTGCGGGACACTAGCCTCGCTGCATTGCTCTCACTGCACTCACCATCTTACCGGACTCGTCTATCTCGATACGCGTTTATTGCTTTTTTTGATCCATTAGACGACGCGAGCGAGCTCCATATGATTCATCGAGTACCTATGAGGAAAATATGGTCATATCCTTCTATGAAACGTCATATTATTACGATAACGTTTGATCTATATCAAGTAGACAAAAGTTACCAAAGTTGATACTTTGTTCTCAAAGCAAGATAAGGTCACTATCGTAATATATTCCGTACGCAATCAAGGCTAATGTCCTTTGACTTTATTATTAGCGTCCATATTAACACCCATTAGCAGAAGTGAAAGGGTGTCCGATGAACATGTCCAGCGTTAACTGTTCAGTTCCTGTCAACTTCCAGTTCCGGAGCAGCAGCTCGCTCGCGACCATTAGAGCTTCCTGTGACTCTGCAGTGAATGGGCGCTCTATCCGCGACCTGCCTAGCTGCCATATGAATGGTTGGCGCGTAATGCACAATGAATTATTCTTGCCAGACCGGCTTCCGTTGGCGCCGGACACATGCTCCGTGTTCAGCCTTTTTCGCTGATTAATGTCTAATTTTAGGGCACAGCTCCACCACATGACTCCTAGTGAGTAGTGACTCAGTGCCGCATAATAACTGCACAATACGGTTCAAGCAGACTTATTAGTGAGTGTATGGTTTAGAAACGGTTTGACGCAGTGGCTGGCAGTTTATGACTTCAGTTACATGCGCTTATAGGGCATTGAATTCCCTTATGAATTCCCCAGCACTATTTTGAATTCGGCTAAGTTAAATTAAGGACACGATCTTTAAGACTTCGTCATACATAGATTGCTATCCCGACATCTGAAATTGTAAAGCGAATACGTGTAAAGTGGAATGTCGGAAACTAAAGCATACACATTCTTAAAGCAGGTAGACATTAAAAATTAAAGTTAATAGATAATTTTGTTATAACTAACAGAAGACTGGATGCATGCATGAATGCCAGAAAACTCGAATCTGTTCTGTTGTTTTATTTATTACCATAATATCTAGTTTTGCTTTCATTAATTTCATGGAGATTAGTAATGGTTTAAATGCTTTTATTTAGTATCAGTGATCAGTGATCACTATAAATGTCACGAAGGTTAATCTTGAATCATCACTTCGACAAAAAGTTTAGCTCCTGGAGCTATTCTGGAGCAAGACTAATACACGAGAAATGAAATGATTGACGCAGTTTGCTACAGAGATTCCCTTTACACGGTTCTAAAAGTGACTTTTATGAGCACTTTTGCGAAATATTTTACGACTCTTAGAAATAACTTCATTACTGTTTCCAATTTTATCTTGTTATTCAGTGTCCAGCTAATTTAGAAATTATATAGGATTTTAATGAATGCATTCGGAATTATGTTTGACAAATTAATTATGGTACCGTGGATATGCTTTAATCATATCGTTTTAGTAGGTATAAAACCTGATCTGCTAATTTCCCGTTTCACGACATGTGTTTTGATTACATTATGAATTGATAAATAATGTATATTGGTATAAGCCAGCATTGTAGAGGTCAAACAACCTCTAAACCGGTCCACGGAACAGTGATCTCAGTCAGAATCTTCGTTCTTGGAAACATTTGGTAGTTTTAAAGGAGACAGAGATAAGGCGGAGCATTGTGGCGTCGACCCGGATGCTGCCGCTCCGATTGGCCCCTGACTCAACACGGCTGAAAAGTCAGGTCACGATTCCCGCCGTCGTCATCCTTGATGTAAGATCGATAATTTCATTCTCAAATTCGTTTGTACATAACCTTGCTTACTCGCCATATGGTTTGAGTATTCATGACAATCAATTTCGACACATTGAATTATTATCAATGAAACTTTACTAATGATTGCAAGGGTATAGTTTGTTTCGGCGTGAAATAAGTTTTTGTCAAGCTTCCTAGATCTGTCAGACGGCACTGTGGCAAGTTGTATTGTGTATGTGATAACGCGGCTGCCCCGTATTGACTTCTTACTTTCTAAAGTTAGATGAAAAAACACGTTGTTAACCTCTGGCAGCGAGAGGCAGTCCACCAAGCCGCAAGGCCGACTGGTCACCGCGCGTTCACCGTCGTCGGCCTGCATCGCCTTGCGTGCGTGAGTGCGTACGCACCGACATGTATCTATTGACTGACACGTATGTCATAGTGTACCATGACTATATTCATATTGTTAACACGTATTTATTTACTCATAACTACAGCCATCAATCGTAAACATTTGTTCTTTCCTGTCTCTGTATTGTCTGATGAGAATCGAACTTATTCTTATTCTGTCCATTTCATACCTTTGTCATCGGGTGAAAAAAACATTATAACTAGAGCATTTAATATTTGAAAATTTAAAAAATATGGATTGAATCTGAAATCTGAAAGGATGTGGATATGGAGTCAGTTATTGTAAACATTTTAAAGGATTTTGAAGAATATAATTCTTCATTTTTCCTCATCCGTGTTCCTTGTTGTGATATGTCTAAAGGCAAAGTTTTTACTTTAGCCGTCTGCCTGGCGCCAATATTTTTTGGTAAGCTCCAGAAACGCAAATAAATACTTGTGAAAATAATACAAATATTTGAATCAAGCTTAATACGCAGTGATTAGTGGAATAGCGTAACTACTGTTCTGCAAAACAGGATTTATTTTTAAATAAAAATTTTTAATATCTCTTTCCAAAAAAATATACAGTTACTACTCTAGGGGATGTAAGAATTCTAAAGTTACCAAATACGAGTACCTCCAAATACGTTAGATACTTTTCTTTTTGGGGACGTAGTATGGAAAAGATTTCCTTACAATACAAAAAAATAACCGCGAACCTAATAGTTAACGGCAATGCTTTGATATAGGCATTATTAGTGTCGGGTTTAATTGTCGATGTAGTCAATTTATTAAAAATTAAATGGAGCGTTCGCAACGAAGGCGCCAGGCCAGCTTTTGATGTCCCTGAGTGTAAATCAATCGATTCCTTGTCGCAAGCGCGACCGCTGGCGCCATATGCGCTATCGCATCGATACATACGATGCTTTTGTTTTCCGCTACATTAGTTTGTATATCACTTGTCTATATTTGTTTATTGTATACTAAGAATAAAATAACCAATAAGTAAGTAAAAATATTGCGTTATTGGCGTTCCCGTTCTTCCCCTGTAAGTAGTACCTACTGGGTTTACGAGTATTCTATCCTGTTTCGTTAATTAATTGTGCCCCATACGATTTCATTGGATACATTGAAAAAGCTACTTACAGGAAAATACGTTAAATGTGTACGGCCTGGAACAGTAGATCCCAATAATAAAATCATTGGCCGGAAGTCGATGCGTCACGCTTGCGTTTTCGTCCTCCTCTGTTAGTGTGGGTACATGAGCGCTATGAATGTGTGGGCTGACTATAGACTGCATAATATTTTGGGTTTTGATTGTCAAGCGCAGCGCACATTATGCTCAATGAAACTGGAAGGGTCAGGATTAGGACTAATAATTAGATTTCCAATTTGTAAAATTTTTTGGTCATATTTTATTATCAGATGTAAGTAACTGTAGCTCTTTACTTGTATGTATAGTGTTTCTGATTATTAGTGTGTGCGTTTATTTACGTACGCGAGCGCCGACTCGTCCGAGATTCAAATTTAGAACGCCGTCTCCGCCATGTTGTTCTCGGTGAAAAACCTACGATCCATCGCGTGGAAACCGTGGATGTGTCACAAAGACTAGTTGTTTAAAAATTGCTTGCCTTGGTATTGGCCTGAGGTATAGGCTTTTTGATATGCTGTGAATTTAAACAATGTTCATCAAATCAAATATTATCTACCCAGTACACAGATAGTACGTTTACACAACAGTAGGCTTATCATAATAATAATAACACTCAAATAATCTCATTAGCTTGCATCCTATTCTTTTATGAAGCAAAATAGTCTCGATTCCCGAAACATATGTTGCATATAATTATATAATTCCTGTTAGAGCAACTTGTCTTATTGGTGAACCAGAGTTTAATTTATTTTTTACAACTAGTTACAATAAAAATATTATCATTGATTTAAATATTATTATACTTAGTGAACATTAATTGTATTAGATTACAGTTTTGAAAATAAAGAAATTTAAAAATGTGTCTATTTTCAATGTTAACCTGCTAACTGTCGTTTATTACACCCATGTCCTTAGACGTATTGCTCGACACATTTTACCACTTTGGAAAAATCTCTCGCGCAAACTATTTAGTTTAGAAAAAAAAAAAATTATGTTAGAAACCTCACCATATTTTTTTAAGACCTATCCATAGATACCCAACCATTATGGGTTTGAAGAAAAAAAAAATTAAGATTCAGTTCTATCTAAGTATGGGGAACCCCAAAACATATTGTTTTTTTTTCTATTTTTGTGTCAAATTCTTAATGCTGTTCACAGAATACATCTACTTACCAAGTTTCAACAGTATACTTCTTATAGTTTCGAAAAAAAGTGGCTGTGACATACGGACGGACAGACAGACATGACGAATCTATAAGGGTTCCGTTTTCTTTCCATTTGGCTACGGAACCCCAAAAATGTTTAGTCAGTTTAATAATACCGTACACGTATAGTTTAATTGTCCCACACACACACACAATATCTTGTTAGGATCTTGAATCAAATGTAGTGAATAAATAAATCTTGCCATTAGCGAGGCGTAGGTACATATGCGCACATGAATGAATGACTCATCTTCAGAATTGGTTCAGTTACCGCCAGATTAGTTCTGACCGACGGAGGCCGGGATCCTGCTTGAACAAACTCTAAGAACGTGTTAAATAAAACAATCAGGCCCGTGCCATATTATTTTATTTTTCTCTACAGTATTAATTTAACGTTAATATTGCCTTCTTTTAAACACCAATCGTTATGGAATACAATACGCTTCATATGGGGTACGGAGAAGTTCATAGGCTACCTTTCATCCTGAACAAAAGTAGGCACTGTTCTCGAGGGAACGACATAAACGCGAGGGGAGCCGCGGGCGAAAGCCAGTCTACACTAATATTATTAAGAGGAAAGATTTGTTTGCCAATGAATAGGCTCCAAAATTATTGGACTGATTTGATTTTTTTTTTCATTAGTAGCCTATGTTCACCTGGGATAATATAGGATACATTATTCCTGATTAACAGAGGCTATAGATTAAATATATACCCGTGCGAAGCCAAGGTCGGTCGCTAGTATAGATGTTCTATAAAATCGACCGTTACATTCCAGTGGTCTTAGGTTTACTATAACCATTAAAATAATATCTTAACACATGACATGATATATCGTTAAGGTATTTTAACAGTATCTCCACAAAATTATTTGTTTGCAAAAGTCACATGAAACAAAAATATCGTGATGTCAAATACTTATTTTGTGGTATTGTATTGATATCGGACTTGGAAACCGTAGGTGGGTTAGACTATGGTTACATTACATGTGTAGTGAGTGTGAGATATTGTGGATATTGGAAGTTGTACTAGGTTATTTTATTAGCAGTGGTGTTTTTTACATGTGCAGGACTGTGTGACTATTGTAACAATAAATGACTGACTTCTTCTCTGATGATAAGCTGAGGTAGGCTAGAGAGAATAAATAGTAAAAAAGGATGTATGCATATAGGTAGCGAGCGAAAGCCGTGGCCGTACCTTAGCACCAGAGACTACAACACCGTTTTGTTCCTGTTGTTGCTCAATAATAATAATAATAACAATTATTGATCAAATGTACCCTGCGAATGTACCTTAGTACTGTCGCCACTTCGGCTTCGTACTGGTAATTAAAAAAAAAACAGCACCAGATTTAAAAAGTTGCAAACTTTAGTAGGCTATTCTTTATATTACTACATATTTTTGACGTTATAACATCTTATAATCGTTTAATACCGGCTGCACGTAAGAAAAAGGGTTACGTTCCGTGTGCGAGTGCGCGGAAAAAGCACGTAAAATTTTTTTGCGTCGGTATTGACTGGCCTATAAATAGTATTAACATTGAATTCTTAAATACATAAAATTACTAATATATTAGTAATTTTCTTAATTGTATTTTTGCAATGTAACACATGTATATCAATTTTGTTTTCTTTCAGTCTTATTGAAGTTGAAGACAAGAATTAAGTTCCCGTTGCGTTTTCTACATTTTGTAGATAGAATTTTAAGCTTTGCGTCGCAAAGAAACTTTTGAACTTGGCTCTATTGTACTTAGCTTTTCGTAACATTAAGTTTTTAAGCATTGTAGTTGACTTTTCACGATAAACTAAAAATTGGTAAACTTCTGAATTACAACATTACTGAAATACAGTAATGCAAGCTAAGCTATCCCGAGTCGGGGTAATCACTTCCTAAATACAAAAACCGTTTCAAGATATGAATAGAAAGAGAGATTAAACTTCATTAGTATAATATTGTTAGAACGGGGGTAAACTCTCTTCTCATGAAATATTAATAAGCTTGCGTAATTAGCAGTTGCAGTCTGCTAAAGCAGGCACAGGCAGCGTCTAGGCTCGTCATTGTACGCGGCATGCTCGGCTAACGGTATCGAATGTTTATGCTGTCCTATCTCTGCGTTTCCACAACAAAGAAACGCATTTACATGTCAACATCGTCATTATTCGAGGTAAACTAAGAACGTTTGTAAATAACGCACGCGCTCACAATGTATTTTAATTTCACCTGGAACAGGTCTTTCACAGAATGTATTATTCATTTGTGCAAGTATTGATAATATTGTATTAGTAATTTTGTGATACATTTGGATTATACCCAAAAGATTGGTCATAGGTTTTCGATGAATCATTGTTTTTGTAATTTCGCAGTATTTGATCAATCTGTAATGTCTTTGATTTAGGATATTATCTTCTCTTTTGGGTATTATTGCATCCCTCGCAATTGTAAATTGTACCTCACCGCACAATCAAGTTGGTTACGCAATCAAACTCTCAGTGAATAAAGCTGCTTTATTTTGAGGTTACCCGGCTGCTGTTCATTGTGTATCTGTGCTCTGTTGTGTATTACACGAAGTGTAAAGCGGAAAAATTACGTCCGAGACGAGGATGTGCGTCCGACATGAGCATGACGCGCGTCCGGTGGTGGCCAGCGCCATCTAAGGCGCGTACTCCCTGCCTGCAGATTGTACTCGATTTAACTAGTTAATTGGCTTGTTTATCTGGATTCAGTGCAAACGACTTATAAATGCTGATTTAGAGACCGTAATGGCCCAGCAGCTCGCCACTTGATGTTGCGGGATCGCTTACCAGGCGCCAACATCGGTTTCGGGATTCAATATGTGCTATTTTTAAAGGATAATCGGTTGACGTAGCAAAATCGCAACCGGCAATATGAGATTGATTTATTTTAACTGCTCACGTGCTTTTTGCCATTGGCCTTCGCTTTGCCTATTAGTTAGTGTTTGTACGCTAGCTAGGCAGCGTAGTGGCAGTTGAATGAGATTCGGGAGTTGCTACTCAAACATCATAGTTATTTTAATGTTTATGTTACGTCGACGCAAGCAGTGCCAACTTTATTTTCCGTTTAATTGAAACACGAGGCATTTCACCGAATTCGTCATATTGTGCCTGCGATTCAGTTTACGATTGGTACTTTGTTACTGCCAGAGTTTATGCGCTTTTGAGTGGCTGTCGACAGAGACAAACATCTTTTCGCGCCGTTTATGGATTAAATTAAGTCTCGCTCGTTTGTATTTGTCACATTTAATTTATATTGTCAAAAAGCGTATCCATACAGAAATACGTTTGGAATGAGTTAAAACTTTAGTTTTTATCTGCGATCATTTGTTTTCTGCGATGTTATCTAACTAGTCGACAGTCGCTGTCACTGCAAAGCAATGTACGTGGCAAAGGTCTGATCCGTCCGAACCCTCCGGAACCAGGTCGGGCAGTCGACACCAGTTTGACTCGTACTCGATATTGTGCTCTCGACAGACACCAGTGTGGGTTGTGTAAGAGTGGAAGGCCTTCGCGCGAGAGAAATGGCAAGCGGTTTCTTAATTCTCCTTGTCATTGGGCGACTGCTCACTATGACCCATTTATGTAAATTCTAATTTCGCGAGGCTTACCTACTCGCTAGTCATGTCATGTGCTAGCCCACTTGCTCTATTATTAAAACAAATTGCACGGTTTTGCTTACAGTCATACGTCATAACTGTTTATTACTTGATTTACGTACGATGCTTAAATTATTTACCATGTATGGTAAAATATTAAGTTATAATATAATATCATGACTAATAATAATAATCCTTCAATTTAATTAACATTTACAATAAAACTTACAAACTATACTAATCCGTATAAAAAATCCTAAATCCTAATGATAAGTACATAAACTTTTAAAGGTTAAAGTTGTTATTTTTTACCTATTTCCTTTAACTCGTTTTACATATAGCGTAACTGGAGCTAATGTAAGATATTTTTTCTTGTTGCATGTTAGTGTATATTTTTATTAAGTACATAAATTCGTGAACACTATGAAATCCTAGGTAGGTACTTTTTGACGTAATAACATCTTATAAATCGATGAACGCCGGCTGCACGCACTAAAAGGTGTCACGTTCTGAGTGCAACCGAGAGAGCGGAACAAACAAGCGATAGAGGCACGATAGACCTAAAAGCGTAAGGCTTTTAAGCATCTAAATCTCTTCCACCGTTAAAACGTAAAATTATCATCCGTAAACTGACCTTACAGAAAACCAACGTCTTGATACCATACGGGGTAGACATTCGACAAGCCGGAAATCGGATATGAGAAAAAGGACATATAGCGTGTTTCATAAAATTTGTGTCGTTTTAGTAGCTTTATTCGTATTCTTAAAATCGGTTAATCATTACAATAAGACATGATATACCTCTTATGTTGTTAGACTTATTTATTAGTTCGAATCTACGGATTGCATGGGAGGAGAGCCAATAGAACATTGTGTTTTAATCCTCTTTGACCGTGGAAAATCGTCATGGGAGACTCGTATTATCTTTGAGTACTAACCTCCTTGGAATTATCCACAGCTCTAAGGAATAAACAATTACTGGGTACTACGGGTATGTTTGTGTCCACGTTGCCAATATCGTATGTTTCTCAGAACGTGATTACGTGTCGACTCTCGAGGTGTGAGTATAGTGTGCAAACGACACAGCCGTGTGTACGACAATTGGGCCGGTGTTATGCAACCTGAGACATCCTGACATGCAACCTGCTCTCTGTAATTACAATCCGCAATACCTCTCCCCCTCCCCTTGGCTGCTGCTTGTCTCACGTTCTTCATCAGCTATGATAAGTACATATGCTTATTTGATCAATCAAGCGTTCTACAAAAGATTTTAATGGTTTTTCGATACCTAGTTAATTTAGTAGTATTTTTTTCTTAGAATAACTTTAATAAAAATTGTCAATACGGTTTTATGACGTTTATTATTCGTAAATTATTATTATTACACCTAGTTTCGAAAACTTTAAAGTTTTCATATTATCATATGTATAAGATGAGAAGAACTCGGCAAGTAAAAATATTAATTAAACATTTTGTATTTGTAAATAAATCTTTTCCAAGTTTGTTTTATAATCATATCCAAACAAGTGTCTTTTGCGTAATCGCAATCGCTTTTTAATCGATAGTACTGTGTACTATACCCACTGGTTTAGGTGTTGTACAAGCTTCAACAAGCTGGTTGAGGGAATGGGCTATTGATACTCGTTACATTACTATTGGATACCGTTTTTGGAATTTTCCCCTTATTCATCGTGCTTAACGTGGCTTTTAGGCCTGATGATACTTAGCTGTTCCTACATCGGAAAGGACAAAGACGTTTAATATGTGTAGTACATGTACAGTAAAGATACCTACCTAGATATTTTTTAAACAACGAACAAGGCAGGCTTAACTAAATATATTCGAAATTAGCATTTCGTTTGCGGAACAAGATTTGATTTATTTACGCAAATAATTATTTCCTAGAGTTATAAAGCAGGCAGGAAACAAACGCGAAATCAACGAATGGATTTAAAGCCGCAGAGACCAGTGAATAAGCTGACTCCGCCACGATCCGCCCACTTTTCCTACATCACACGTAAATAAAGAGATTTAGGTATTGATTCGTTTGTCTCGTTTTCTCAGTATCTATGATTTTAAGAATGGCTCCCACTTTCGACATGACATGCACGGGCATGAGAAACAGTGGTTTCTGACTCCAATCATCTCGAACTTCTTGCTATCGACCAATATCGACCTTTCTTCCAACCTAAAGTTTGGTAGCTATATCGAGAACAGAGCGTAGACTGCTTTAAAAATACTGGGCATTATTTTCAAGGTATAACGGTATTTTACTCCAGGGCAGCTGTGAAACCCTTTTACAGCTCTAGTCCGCTCCTGTATAGAGTGTTGTTCCCATCTGTGGGATGAATCCGCCCACTATCAGCTTGAAGCACTAGAATCTATCGACAGATGTGCTAGAGGACTCATTGATGATGTGTCGTTCACGGCAGGACGGCTTCAGAGCCTCGAACACCGCCGTTTAGTAGCAAGTCAGTGTGTCTTTTGCAGGCTGCATTTTGTGAAGTGTGCACAGGAATTGCATGATTGAATTCCACTTGCAACAGTCCACCATCGAACGACGTGGCGTATGCAGGGATTGTATTCATCTGTGGTCGATATTCCTGCTAATCGTATTATATAATCGTAGTATTGATTCCCATGCGAATGTCGAAAAACACGAAAATTTGCGGCATAACCAGCTGTATCTCTAGATTGTGTTGGCTTAGAACTTCTTCCTCTGGTAAACACAAGAAAATTAAAGCAGTGGTTTCACTTGGATCCCCGATTTGCAAAGTTTAAAACTCCGACTTTCAACTGCTTGCATGAATCAGAGGAAATCAATCGCACATTAAAATGGTGAATTGGTAACTATGTGACGTACAAATAGGTACTTGTTTTCAAGGAAAATTTTCCGTACGTGTTGAAATATCCTGGTTTAAGTAATTATCATATTCACAGCACATTAAAATGATTTTTAAAATAAGACTTAAGTTATTAAAAACCGACAACTCGTACATTGTAAACCGCGATCGGTGGTCCTTAATGACGGCTAGCCAGGTGTGCAAGGTAAAGGTTAGGTGGGCCACATAAAAGGAAGCAAGTACCATACGCCCTTTGGTGATGTTGTCTATAAAGGTCGAGGGCACTCTGCCCTCGCCTCAAACGCCCGGTGAAGTAGCGAAAGCTCACTTGGAGCTAGCTACATAGTCCTTTAAAAAAAAAAAAAACAAATAGACATTGATAAGCGCACGGTTACGCAGGTGCATGCTTACAGGTGGTCAGCGAGGCATTGGTTGGTAATAGCGAACAGCTGATAGCGCCAAGTTCATTACCGCTCCGTGCAAATCGATTCGACGTAGCGGCGACGCACCCACCTACTTTCCAATGCAACACTTTCTTATCTCACAGCCAGTGAATGGTTGGTTTTGCACAGCCAAACTTCTCTTTTTGTGTGCAAATTAACGAACGTACCTACTCATATCTACTCATCATGATTCGATTTCTTTAGATGTGTCCTAAGACCATTTTTATTTGTATATTTTCTAGTCTCTTATTTCATGCAATGCATTATGCAAGATACGGTAAGCCATCGGTATCAATTGTTATCGCTAGATGTCAGCCATTCATTAAATTTGTGATATGCTTGTAAATAATTTAAAAATCCGACACGTTCAGGCTAGCAAAATATAATCACAGAAAAATCCTAATCTAAAGAACTTAATTACTTATTTATATTTTTAACAGTTTTGTAGGCGTTCTTAATTACCTAAAAAAATAATTTTTAATTCTATTGGATTATAAAATGAAGGTTCTCTATCACTGCGGAGTTACACATGCTGTAAAAAAACTGCAATGCGAGCACCTATTTATTTATTTGGTTATGCTATATTACGTTACGTAGCAACAAAACCTCGATACGACGCAATTTGCTCAAAAACAAAGTTACATATTCAAGCCTATAAAATAAATTCTAGTTGATTCCAAGGATTTTGTTATTATTGTAGTCCGTACATGTTTCAATGTAAGTTTTACAAGTAAATAAGTTGGCGTGTCCAGATTACCTAAACCCTGAAATGCGTGCAACGTTATCAGTTTTCTTGAATCTGAACTTACACATATCTCCGAAATCAACTTGTCGTCCTTGTATATTATGAGTACTTTCAGCGAAGAAAGTAAAAGAGTCATTGATCATGGCGTAGTGGCTATTGACTGGGTCGCGCCGTGTCCGGTTTACGTAAAAATTGGTCACATTGACCGCTAAGTAGGGGGATTCGGCGCTCACGCAGTCGCTCGCTAACGGCTCTATGGTTAAATGGCATTTTCGCTCACTGTAGCTAAACCAGATATATTGTAGCGATTCTACACTGTTGAAAGTCTTTGCTTAGTATAAGTAGCATTTTTTTAAATTTATAAATAAAGTTTGTAGATTTTAAGAAAATTGTGCTGCCGTTCTTTCTCGGACAATACCACAAACAAAAATACTAACATTTGGCGGTGCAGTCTTTTAACAAATATTGACTCGGATAGCTATTCGTACTTGAAACACATTCGTTTATTTATAACTAGCTGTTGCTCGCGGTTCCGAATGCGTTAATATCGATCCCGCGGGAACTGTTTCTTTCAGCCTATGTGTTAATCCATGTGCACCTTTCTGTGTGTAAAATTTCGTCAAAATCCGGTGAGCCGTTTTGGCTGGCGTGATTTAGTAGCAGTCATTAAAAAGTACAAACGCATTTTAATATTATTTTTTCTGCGAATTCGCCTGCGCAAATAGTCTATGTTACCCGCGTATTGTGTAGCTTTTATAGACGCAGAATATTTAAAATCGATTCACTTGTTTTTAATACCAACACAAATTTTGAATTAAGAGTGGGTGGTCCTCAGCGAAATGTCCACGTTCGTTTTTATAACATTTGTATTTACCTTAATATGTATTGCAAGAACAGGTGGGATCAATAGAAATGGCAAATTGGGACATTTTGCATATGATATGTACTGTAAGTAGTTATGTACTAGTTGCCGATTTCGCAAATCTATATACATACATATAAATATTTTGTCAGTACATTTAGAATTTTTGACTGAAATGGATAGAGGGACACTTAAAAAGAATAATAGAAAGCAAAAAACATTTTTTAGAATTTCTTGTCTGTCTGTATGTATGTATGATCACGATTATCTCCGATAATACTGAACCGATTTACTTCAAACTTTCACCAATTGCTTTGTTTTAACTCGGCAAAACATTTAAAGTTCGTTTCATCAAAATCGGTTCATTAAAAAAAAAGTTATCGTCATTTGAATGAATTCAAAGCATGAGTTAGCCTTGCCTGCAAATATAAAGCACTTACTTATTACTTATAATATAGTATAGATAATAAGTGACATAGGAAAATTAAAATCCAAAGTCAATTCATCATCATTATATGACGGCATTATACCTATCCATACTAATATTACAAATGCGAAAGTAACTCTGTCTTCTTTTCACGCTTCAACCATTAAACCAATTTGGATAAAATTTGGTATGGGGGTAGTTTGAGACCCGGGGAAGGACATAGGGTATGTTTAATTCCGGGAAATTCTACTGTTCCCGAGGGATCGACACTAAAGCGGGCGGAGCCGCGGGCAACAGCTAGTATTGAATAAATAATGATATGACGTTCAAAAAGAGATGTAGGGCTGCCAGGTCATCATGTCAGAGACCCGTCAGTTTGGCCGGATATTTGGGTACAAAGGCCGGACAGATCCGCCAGTTTTGCCGGACATTTTTGCGAGCGCCCATTTTCCCTTTTTCTGATGCAATTTTAACTATCCGACTTTATATATACTGACGCCTGGCAGACCTATACATACATGTTATCCAATTTGAACAAAACAATGATTTTATCTTTCAATATAAAATTTCTGAGCAGCAATTAAAAAAAAAAAAGTAAACTGAAGTCTACTCAAAATAGGTATTTAGTCTGTACACAGTTGTAGAATACACAGGTAAAAGTTCAGCATATGACTAGTTGCTATTGTATGGTAATTCAACCAGTAGTATAGCTAATCATTGATTTAATTTAAATGTATATCAGATACTATCTCTTATTAAACAGTAATTGCAACCTGTCTCATTTCACATTTGCTACTGGAAAAACCTGTTGATTTATTTTTTTGTTGGAACTGAATACCAGTAAACTCTATAATGTTTATCCATTGAGATTTCTTTACTTAACAAGAAGTTGAAATTTAAATAAAATCACTTTAATACGGTATTATCGCGTATAGACACCGAGAGCCAATACTGCGTACATCCGGAACGTTATCAATAAATATTGTAGGCGATAGTTTTCTATAGTTCTTCTAACACAAAGACAAATGTCAACTTAGTCTACCTGCGACCATGAAAACTATAAAGTTTTCGAAACGTTAGGTGTAAAAAGAATGTAATATACGCGATAATACCGTATTAAAGTGATTTTATTTAAATGTGTAACAATCGCGAAAACATCAGAAGCCATTAAGAAGTTGACATTTTAAAAATTGCAGTGCTATGAAACCTACTACCTAATACTTATGTTTGTCATATTATCCTCTTCACGCGGCGTAGAGAACCACTCGAAATATTTAGGCTCACATAAAATTTTTGTGTGATCCTCTACGGCCGCGTAGAAGCTCGTAGCAAGTGCTACCATACCACTTAGCTACGAGGGTCTACGTCGTAGAGGCTCAAATAACTTTCTGAAAATGAAACATTCCTTTTTAAGATAAACCCTTAGGGCTGTAGCTAGAGTCGAGTTTGAGGTAGGGCGCTTCAAATGCCATCTATACACACATAACAAAGAGTTATTATGATATGAAATGTATGTCACAAACTGGTATGTTTGGAAAACTTTAGATCTCTTAGATACCTATCGCTACACATTTTTTTTTTCGTGTTTGTTCGTAACTAGCGTTAGATAAAATGTGAATGAATAAGTAACATAGATATCAGATTGTATCATTATCTACTATTTTACGTCTATACTGTATTGTAGTTATTGTGGATTTGTTTTTGATAAGATCGTCGGAGATAACTTATATATCAGCTATATAAATTCTAATCGGACACAATCCACGATCCTTAAAAGATTTTATAACTCTTTTAAGAGTAATTTTCATACCGATGACTCTACTACTACCTCCTGTCTCCTACCCGATAGTTATAAAAATTGTATTCGAGTATTTATATGAATTTCCTTTTATTCCAGTCATATAACAAAGACGACGACATGGGACGACCCCCGCAAGACGCTGGCGGCACAGACAGTGGCAGCGGGAGTGCAGCATCAGAACTCAGAGACCCTGCTTAACCAGACCCCTGCGCAGTCCACGATAGCATCTGTAACCACACCTGGTAAGGACGTATACCAGTCCTGATAGAGTCAGGGCTTTATTGTTTTATTTGAAGAAGGAGCCTGCGACAGGACCTGTCGGTTATGTTTTGGAAGACTGTGGGCCTACAGGTGAAAAAAGTAAAATTAGGAATAATTGCGAAGAAGAAAAAATTAAGAAAAACTGCAAATAGAGAATACTCCTCTCTTGCTTATAATATGCTTGGGTAAGAAGCAGCTGTTAGAACATTCCGCGTCTTTCTCAGGATCAGATGATTGATTTCTTTCTCTTCATTATTATTGATAAGACGAACAGTGTATTATGCCACGTGTCTTGTGCGGTGTTTATGTTTTTTAACTACGTTGAATCTAAAGCGCTTTTACTGTAGTCCAGTTGACTTTTCTTATATTTCATTAGATCATATGTTACAATTTTTAAAACTAATGTCAATATTACTAACTATAAGAGTTTAGAACACATAGATATTCATTACCTATACATATGTTTAAAACTGTGTATAGTTTTCTAGAATTAAAAACAAGTTTATTTTTTAGTAACAGTCGAACGGCTTCGACGAATCACGTGAACTAATTGGGAAACATGCATGACCGCGTCGAGTTAACCTCCTTTTCGTATTTGTTAAAAATAGCTAACCTTCCTTAGGGATGCATCGTCTTGAATGGCGCTAGCCTTTTTCACGTGATCTAATTGGCCAAAACACCGCGTTTAAAATTATCATGGAACTGAAATAAAAACAAGTAAATAACCCGAATTCTAAAACTGATTTTATGACGAGAATTAACGCGTTGTTTCCGTCGGTCGATGCGAGACGAGCGTTGAAAGGTGTTCGGAAAATACATCGGTGTCGCGGCGCCGCGGCGGGCCCGGCAAGGCCTGGCGATGGCGCCCGCGGCTTTCAGCACACTCTTGCGACACATCCGCGTACACCATACTCCTAAAACAAAATGCTTTCCACAAATTTCTTTGTCACTAAACGATAAACAAACATTTATTTTCGGCCCTCTCGCATGCCAGTGATCTTCTAAAGTGTCTCGGAGCGTAATCCATTTATAGACGCAATGAAGTCCGTCGGTTCGGTTCTCTCAGAGAAACAAAACTTCCGATAAAGCAGGATCGCGTATTCCGAAGCGTCAGTGTTACGTGTCTTCGCGCTATTTATGAATTCTTTCTTCAGATAGTTTACTATAATACGTGATGTAGTCACGTTTCAAAGACTGCTGCACGTTCGTAGCTCCTGCACAGCAAGTGTCACTGTTCTGTCTCGTTATCAAGTGAATACACAAACAATTAAAGTAGATACGGTGACAAGACAAATAATTTATGTTTTTATAGCGCATTCTTCCTTAATCTGATGTCACGATAACATGGGTAGAGAGCATGTCATTCGGTAAACAGTACATTGCATTGCTTTCTTATTACGGCAACATTATTCATACGAATACTTCCTTATGAAAAAAAATACATCATTGGACTGTAGGCATTAAGGCAAAGACACCGTGTCATCATTCCTGTTTAAGATTTAATAACTTTGTAATTTAGGTTGTAATAAAAGCTATGCTAGTGAATCTGTGAAAATATTATCGGAGGTCAAAACTCACTTTGGGTTGTTGCGCCATCCTAGTTAGTGTAATGCAAATGACTTAAAACATCTCGATGATTTGAACTCAATCTTTCCATATCGCAAATAAAGTAAACCCAACGATTTGCAACAAATTGGTTTAATAATTAAATTGATGTTTGAAGGATGTTTGCAACTAATAACTGTATAGTGATTTAACAATGCCTACCTGACTCATAGGAAATTACGAAATAAAAATAAAATATTAATGGAACGAAAATATTTTATCCTCTTGTTTTCCTATATTATGACGTACATTGGGTTTATTGCTTTATTACTATTTACCACACATATTTTTATATCTATACATATAATAAAACATAAAACAGTAAAAATATTTTGTCTGTACATTTAGAATTTTCGACTGAAATGGATAGAGGGACACTTAAAAAGAATAATAGAAAGCAAAAAAAAATTTTTCGAATTTCTTGTCTGTCTGTCTGTCTGTCTGTCTGTATGTATGATCACGATTATCTCCGAAAATACTGAACCGATTTACTTCAAACTTTCACCAATTGCTTTGTTTTAACTCAGCAAAACATTTCAAGTTTGTTTCATCAAAATCAGTTCATTAAAAAAAAAAGTTATCGTCATTTGAATGAACTGAAGGCATGAGTTTGCCTGCAAACATAAAGCAGAAAATAAAATAATAAGTGACATAAGAAAATTAAAATCCAAAGTCAATTCATCATCATTATACGACAGCATTATACCTATCCATACTATCCATAGTAATCCATACTAAAAAAAAGGAGAAGCTGACTGACTGACTGACATATCAACCCAGGGCCTCAACTATAAGGGTTAGGAACTTGAAATATTGCACAGGGGTTCCTTTTATAACGTAGGGTAGCACTAAAACAGGATTTTCGGAAATTCATCTCCTAAGGGGGTAAAAAGGGTTGCAAAGTTAGTATGATACTTTGTCGTTTTTGAAGTAATTCGAATGAAATAAAGCATGAAGGTTCTTTACTGAAAGATATGAAACACGAGTAAAATATTTTACTCAAAAATCATCCCTTAAGGGGGTAAAATAGGGGTGCAAAGTAAGCATGAAACTTTGCCATTTTTGAAGTTAGTCGAATGAAATTCAGCATGAAGGTTCTTTACTGAAAGGCATGAAACACGAGTAAAATATTTTTCTCAAAAATCATCCCTTAAGGGGGATGCAAAGTTAGTATGAGTTTAAGTTGGTATGGATATTTTCTCATTTCTGGATGTTCTGGATTACAATTAAAAAGATGTATGTAGGTAAAACCGACGAAATTTTCGCCTGAAGGGATAAAATAGGAGAGTAAATTTAGTATGGATTTTTTTTTCATTTCTAGACTTAGAAGTATGAAAATAAGTATATACGTTCTAGATTACAATTAAAAAAGATCTGTGTAGGTAAATTGTACAAAATTCCTCCCTTAAGGGATAAAGGGGGAGGGGGGAGTTGCATGGAATTTTTCTCATTTCTGGACATAGAAGTATAAAAATAAGTATATATGTTTACATTACAATTAAAAAGATCTGTGCAGTTAAAATGGACGAAATTTCCCCTTGAAGGGGTAAAATAGGTGGGGTAAAGTTTATGTGGTTTTATTTACTTAGAAATATGACAATAAGAAGTTCTCCATTACAATAAAAAAATATCTGTGTAGGTGAAATGGGCAAAATCCCCTAAAGATCTATGCAGGTGAAATGTATTAAATTCCCCCTTAAGGGGAAAAGCAGAGGGGGAGGGGTTTGTATGGAATTTTTATCATTTCTACTGTTCCCAAGGGAACGACATTAACGCGGGCGGAGCCGCGGGCAACAGCTATATGTTCTAAAGTAGTTATAGGAATTGTCAGTTAGGTAAATTGTTGCGGTATGAAAGCATAACACTAATGTAAGGTAACGTAACACCGCGTCGAAGTATACTGGGCTCAGTCCCAGTGCGCCGGCTCAGTTGAGTAATGATGACAGCAAATACCATGTTAATTATGCATAAACGACAGCGCTAGAGAAGTGCGCAGCTTTGAAACCAGACTCCGACGAAGATGCACGTATTTTTATGTACTTATACTGAAAGTATGGCCCTAGTAGTACAGAGAGGGTCGTGCTCCTGTAGTGGAGACTAAAAAGGACCTGATGATGATGATGATATTGAAAGATAAAAACCTGAAAAAGTTACCTTCGATCTCGGCATATTATATATATATGATATGCCGAGATCGCGTGATTTTGAACCTCTGAACTATACTGAGATCCTAGAATCAGAATCCCTAATGGAATACAGAATTGCAAGAAAAATGGTTAAAAAGCAAAAACATTTTTTGACCTGCCATAGATATTCGCCCAGCTAATCGGATGCCGTGTATGGGAAGGCAAAATTTTTTATTCGATTTCCACCTTTTTTTTCTTGCAATTATATACTTCATTAGGGGTTTTGATTCCAGGATTTCACTATAGTACACAGGTTCAAAATCACGCGGTATATAATATATATGCCGGCTTCAGTATATATTTATATACATATACTGAAGCTGTATAAAATGCTGAAGCATTTTCTGTACACAAGGTTTATAACATTATGTCCCTTTCTACTTTAACGATTTACCTTTATTTTTATCGCATGTTTCGAAACTAAATAACAACACAGACGAAAGAGTACTGATAGGACCTACGAATATGTTCTGTAATTTTGCACTGCTGTACTCGTATTGCTGATGTATCTACACAGCTGTAGAACAAACTGCTGTTAATCTATTCCATTTCATTTCCACTATTGTTAGTGTGTAAGTACGTTTGATAGACGGTAATGACTCAATAGTGTCAATGAAGTAAACATAAATTTATGTTGTCTATGAATGATCGGTTGGTACACAAGAGCGTGAGTGAGCACGAGGGTGGCATGGTGACGGCGTCGGCGTCGAGATGGCAGCTCCACAGTGAGGCGCAGTGATTCATTTCGGTGCGAGCGCGTGCGTGCGCATGCGCCAATACCAAGAGATGCGAGGGCGCACGTCTGGCGCCGTTTTGTTTTCTTGGAACGAGCTCTCTATGACCTTCCTGATGTCCACCTGATTACCAATCACGTGCGCGTACGTCTCAATACACATTACCGCCGTTGGCTTGCAACTAGTCGCTGTTGAAAGGATCATACATCGATTACCATCTGAAAATTGTCAAATATCAATAAATTCTCATCGAATGCCTCTGATTGGTTTCAGCAGCGAAGAGTACAAGTAGTAACACGTCGACAGAGTCGATACCATTACCGGAAGGCTGGGAGCAGGCGACCACTCCAGAGGGAGAAACGTATTTCATCAATCATGCCGCTCGCACGACGTCTTGGTTCGACCCTCGAATACGTAAGTCACATTTTTATACGTACAAGTCTAGTGAGACACTAGATATTTGGTTCGTTATTTCTAGTCTAGTAAGGCACTCTCGATATTTATTTGTTTATCAAAAGCACTATGATGTAAAAGTTCAAAAAAATGGAGCGGTTTCCCTCAGTAGCAGGACCACCAGAAACTTCAAGTACTTACTAAGTTTTAAATTAACCGAACAAATTGCTGTAAACAATATATGACATATTTTATATGCGTTTATATCACTACAGATTATTCTGTTTTGATACTTAAAAAATACTTACCTACTTCTTCTTTAGTGTATGGACTGAGCGAATGATACCTTACATATTTTTGCACCTACCACCACTATCCTAATCCTAACTATTATATTAAATGCCAAAGTAGGAATGTTTGTTTGTCGTGCGATTACGCCTAAATACTGAATCGATCATCATGAAATTTTGCATACATATTATCTGGGTACGGAGATGGACAAAAGGTACCTTTCATTCTGGAAAAACAGTATTATTTCCGATGGATCGACGTGAACGCGACCCGAGCCGGCGAAAAGTAGTTTTACATATTTTTTGATAATGACTGGCATAGGTCCTGATCTTTCCTCGAAGAATTGATTGTGGAAGAAGATTGGTTTCCCAAAAAGATGCAAGAAATTTTCAAACTGGGTTCAGCGTAGAAACTTGTAACTAACAACCATATGTATTCTAAGCGTCCTTGATAAGTGGTTATCGATAAGACCTGCCGTACCAGTTTATAGCTTTAGCTGTAGTCAACTTACGCGTTGTCGGATAGATAGTTCGATTAGTATAATACTGAAACTACTAGTACTAAAAAGTAATGAAACTCAATTCTCAGCCATGCCATCAGTACTCATTTTCTGTGTCTCTCACCAGTGTTATTTTGTGTCTATAGGGGCCGTTCAAGTATTACGTAAGAAATATATCAGCTATTTTTAACCACCTCCTCCCCCTTGTCAGCAAAAGTAAGAAAAGCTCTTCCCCCTTCCCCCAAGCTTACGTAAACATTGGCATCATTTTCACAAAATATATTTATTTTTCTAAATGTTGCTGACGTCATCACTGTGCAAATCCCCTCGCCCACCATGTCATCAAAAATAGGCCTAGCCCCGACCCCCCATTTGCGGCTTACGTAATATTTGAATGACCCCTTAGTATATGGAGGACTGATGGTGTTTATGTATGGTTCCAGCACAACACTTGCAACGCACCCCTGCGGCGGGGGCGGGAGCGGCGGGCGGCGGCTGGGCCAACGCCTCCCTACAGGCCTCGCAGCAGAAGCTGAGGCTGCAGTCGCTGCAGCTCGAGCGAGAGCGGCTAAAACAACGCCAGCAGGAGATCAGACTCCAGGTAAATATTTTTTACCTATTTTTATGCTACTGTGTGTAGGCGTGTGTGTAGGTTAGCCTACACACACGCCTATACTCACTGGTGTCAGATTTTTTAAGCTGCCTAAAGGCATCTGACATAGCTTAACGACTGCCTTCAAAGATGACAGTCGGGACCAATGGCAATGGCTTCCGAAGCACGGAGGAGGCACGTCAATATTTAAAATTAAGCATGTAACACCGTACTTTTCTTTAATAAAAAAAATCTATTTCTAAGAACGCAAAGAACCGATTTTTTTTTCTAGATAGCTAAGCAGGAAACATAGATAATCTACACGAACGAACGGTAAAATAGTCTGTAAATATGGTAACATTACGATGTTCAATTTAAACATTCAATACTAACGATGAGGGACGTAACTATACCATCTGAGATCCGTGTCAAGCTCATCAATGGGGCCCATTAGTGTTTGAGTTTAGCGAGTGGCCTTTGATAGCTTATTATTGCTCTTCTAGTCCTGGTCGGGGTCCCCTAGGCCTAGGACCGCGCACAGTGGTGACTCTCCCAGTACGTGAGAGTTTGGGCACCGGTTGCCTTGAGCCGGGACGTCTAAGCGTTAGGGTTGATACCATTCACTACCCACTTCGTGCCCGTCGGTGCGAGAAGTGCGGGAGACGCAAACACAACACACACAGCTCACGACCAAACTGTCTTGGTCGTGAGCTGTGTGTGTTGTGTGACGGCCTGTTCCACACTCCGCGCACTTCCCGATGCCCCCGCGCACATCCAGACCCACACATTAGCCGCAAGCGATTTTACGTGCACATGCTTAAGTGTCGTTACTTTTCGCGTAGTGCATATGTATATTCTTTACCCGTGGCATTTTGCCTGTAATGCGCCACTTAACGATTGTTACTTTCAATTCCAGCAAGAGCTCATGTCCCGGCAAGTGACGTCGTTGTCAAACAGTATAGGCACGGTGGCCAGCACCGAGCTGTCCCTGGACCCGTTCCTGTCGGGGCTGTCGGAGCACCAGCGCCAGGAGTCGGCCGACAGCGGGCTGGGCATGGCGGTGCCGCAGTCCTACTCCATGCCGCACACGCCCGAGGACTTCCTGGCCAGCATGGACGACCGCATGGACTGCAGCAGCGAGGCCGGCGCCAACCTCGACAACACGGACATCACGCTCGGAGACAACCTGGACGCTACGGAGGACTTGGTGCCTTCTTTGCAGGTAATCTTTGTTAACGTTTTTCTTCGTCTATCGTGTCAATGGTCCAAACGATTAAATGAATCTTGCCCAGAATTATGCAACCTTTACAGCCGCTTCCGTGACTTTCGCCAAATCCTCTCTCGTAAAAAAGATTGGGACATTCGGGGCGTGATAACAGATGTGGAATGTATTGCACAGCGCCACAGCTACGTCTAAGTATCATTAGTAGAAAAGCCCCACTTTTTGAGGTTCTCTCTGCATCTGCCCACACCTACGTTTTTCTACTTTGACGTAACAAAGTTAAAGTAAAAATTCTTTATTTGTTCTCCACAATCTTAAAACTGAACTAAGACATCGCACAACTGTTTGTTACATAATTTGTGATTGTAAGGGACTGGTGTCTGAACTAAGCAAAGCTTGTACCTCAGTGCACCAACCTCTCCCCCCAGTTATGAAAGTTAGCTGCACGCACGAAAAAGTGTCACGTTCCGCGTGCAAGCGAGAGCGCGGAACAAGCGATAGAGGCCGATCAGCCTAAGCGTTCGGCTTGTGACGCATCTATCTCTCTTCCACCGATACCTATCTATCACGTAAAATTATTGTTTGTAAACCGACTTTACAGACAACCATTTTTTTTAATTAATTTCGAGCTATAATTTATGAGTTGTTAAGTTGCTTATGCTATCTTCGGTTGTAACGAACTTAATTACTACTAAGGCTGTAAATAGTTCTTTACCACAACCAAAAAGACGGGTGTTACAAATTTCCTTGCTTGTCAATGGCTTTTCTTATTTAAAACTAGGGAAGTAGGATTACTATGAGCAGCAAGGATCGAAGGCATAATATTAAGAATAGCTAGATCATTGATTCTCTTTAAATAATACGAGAATAGACGAGGAAATTCCATATTTAGTACATACCTACAGGGTCAAGTGCTAAACAAGTACTTACTTCAATAACTCATCTGTTATAACAATCTTAGGTTACAATAAGCATATGATAATAGACTTCGAGGTTACGTAACGAAATATAATAGAAGAATGGTAGTTACTATGACAAATTACCATAAAGCAGGTGTGTTGTGATTTCAGTTGACCGAGTTCACAAACGACATATTGTTGGACGACGTGCAGTCGCTGATAAACTCGACGCCGAGCAAGGCCGGCAACGTGTTGACCTGGCTGTAGACACCAGCAAGCGCGCCAGCTTGCTCGCCGGCAAACGCCAACACGCTCGCCAACAAGTGCGGCGCAGAACGTGCGTGGCGCGACGCGAAGTGCACGCTCAATGCTCACAAACTTTCAAATTAGTTATAATTCGTATTAGCGTACTTACCGCTTCAAAACGACATCAATCTCTACACAGTGTCGGTTACAAAACGGTAAAATGGTGTACATTTCACTATTAAAATTACAGTAACTAGAAATAATGTATGTATGAAATTTAGCAGATTTGTGTTGGACTGATGCGTCAAAGCAGGAGGCATAATGTCGTCAGCGATACTTAGCTTCCATGTAATCAACTCGCCTGTTACTCAGAATTGGTTTTAACGTCTCTGCATTTATTCAAATGAGATAGAAAACGAAATTCTGCGTAAAAGGTGCTACAGAGTGCATGTTTGAGTCTGATTGAATAACATTGTACTAATCAATCAATATTGGTGTATCGTAGTTCATTTTGTGAGAAATATTTACAAGTGTTGTTAAACTGAAATAAAAGCATTGTATATGTACTTCCTCGTCAATATAGGTACGATGCGTTTGTAATATACAAATGCCGAAAACTGCGAAGTTTTAAGCCATGACTGTCACGAATGGCTAGTCATATTTAGTTAGATAGTTCGACAATTGACCGCAAGCCTTCTTTCGTCACTGAAAGGAGCCGTGTTGCAAAGCAAAGTTCAGGCTAGGTTTCCCATATTCTTCACGCCTAAGACTATCGGAAATCCTATTCTTCACTCGTTACTATGTAATCTAGATGTGTTGTCTGAATTTGACTAAAAACATTTTTTACTAAACTAAGATTGTGATAACATCTTAACAGTGCCTTATAAAAGTTATTTATTGTATTTTATATTTAGATAAATGTTGAAATATTTCTACACTTTTCTACGCTCGGAATTTTGATGTATTAATTTTAAAATAATTAAATTACTTCTATGTAATTGAAGCAATGTGTTTTGTCGACTTACACCGTCCTGTCATACTTATTCATATCGAGATTATTGATAATTAAGTTTTAATTATAATTGTGACTTATATAATTACGTTGGCAACTATTATGTTTACTTATAGTTATAGTCAAGTGAAAATATAAGGTTTACGTTGCTATATTGCAGCTAACTCGAAAGTGTAGCGAGAACCCCACTGGTTGCCTCGAAGGGACGTGACTTCCGGACATGGCGCGGGATGAGTGCTAGTGGAATATGATGGTTCCAGTAAACATTACAGTATCTCGTGGTGCATTCGTCGCTAAGACGCTAGTAAATGTAACTGTGCGTGCAATAAAAACGAGAGTAGATTGTATTTATGGTAAACGACTATCGGTAGATTTGTTATCGATAGTGTTTATCAGGAATCGCAGCTTATCCTATCGGTGCCAACTGCCAACTGACACTACTTACAAGTATATTTCACTTTCGCCTAGTACATATTATATCATTGAATTTATGTTAACGATTTACTCAATCTTTCATTATTATCTTGTCTGAAAGTCAACTCTTCTCGAAATTGTGTTTTAGCCCACCTAGTCTTTAGATGTTTTTATTACTTATATGCGTGTGATGAATTCAACTAGCTTGATTGATTTACGTTATTGAAATTAGGCCTTTTTATTATTATTACTTTTAATAAATGCTACATTGAAAACTTTGCCATATTAGTAAAATACTATTATTCTTGTAAGACTTAATGTAATCTTCAGTTATTAAAATAGTTATAAGCATCTGTGTAACTATTGTAATTAGAGGTAACGGTGCTGGGTTTTTGATACATTTAATTTGTATTCTGTAGATCCATTTGTTGTACTTTTATTTTGTATTCGTGTAATAGTTTTTATATCCAATAAGTTGCGATGCTTCACATATTGTTCGGTTTATTATTCTACATCGCTTCCTTCCCTTTGTACTTCGTGGCTCCTCGGAGCGGAATGGAGCAATTGTCAGGCAGACAAACGAGTAGTTCCGCGGCTGCGAAGGCCTATACCTGCGTGTCGGTATACACGTCACTCCAAAATATTCTTTTGCTCTAATGACACATAAGAAACATTCCATGTTGCTTACAGTTTGCCAGTCCCGGCTTCGGCCCGGGCGCTGCTGACGACAGAATAATATTCGGAACAATATCTCAAGTGTAAAATATATCGTTTATTTCTAAGTATAGCCTTATTACAAACATATCTTTCAGTCTGATAGCAGATGCAAGTTTTCTCTGTAGTGTATGTAACATTACGTGTATCAATGTTATAACAATGAAGTGTCAAAGGTAATATTACAATAAATTTCATTGTAAATAATTCGATATTCTTATATGAAGTAAATAAATATTTGTTTTAATACATAATGGTATTCTTTGTCTTCATTTGTGTTCCGGAAATAGTTATAGTTCGTATCTTGTTCTCTGTAGAAAAGAAAAGCAGTTGTTTTAAAAGGACTGGTTTATTTCGAAAAGCCATACATGCAGATAGTGCGTCCCGTCCCGTTCCATCGGTGTTATTTCATGCATGCAGTGCACCACATACCACTCAATTTAATGGGATTTCCTCACCTGTTAAAAATATTATGTACATTCTTATAAGCTTCTTATAAAATATTATAACCGTACATGACCTACGTCAATGCGGGACAAGTATTATGAAGTAGTTTTTTTATAAATTTGATAAATAACTAGGTAGGCATATCAAGATTTACCAATATTAGGGATAACCATAAATATTTATTCTATTAAAAGGTTCTAATAATTTAAATAAATTAAGCGCAAATACTTATAGAGCTTGCACTCAGAAGCTATAAAAATGCTTTAGACGCAAATAAAAAAAAATCGCCACCTTCGTTTTCGTATATCTTGACTTGAACATTAAAAAAAAAACGCAAAATCACCATCCTGTGTAAAAAACTTTTTCTTGGCGTACAACTTTTTAGGTACTATTGCCTAATACCTAATACGGATATTATGCTCAGATATTATGTAAATCATTGATAATCAAAACAGCTGATTAAAAGATTAAGCTAAAACAAAAACTAGCCTGTCAATTTATTTAAATTTGCTATTACCTAGGATGCAATTCTTTGACCTATGAAAAAGTCTTTAAAATATTTGCGTTTAACTTAAACTGACCTTATATAATAATACAAGCAAAGTACAAAACAGATTCGATTTAGGTTGTACAAAATACATAGATATATATAATTACACCGGCTAGCCATTTCTAAAAATAAATCAGACCAGGGATCAGATCACTATTTTTGAAAGTGACACTCGTCTTTGAGCGATATTTGTATAGAAAAATAGCTCGTTTACGAACGGCGTCATTTCAAAAATAGCACTCCTGAATCTTGTATAGCAGAGAAATAGCTGTGTCCCTTATTTATTACTTTTGAAAATTCTTTTAGCACAGTAGGTATAAAGAGAAATATACATATATAATAAGGTGGAGAGTAGACGCTAGTATTTTTATAAAAATCTATACTTGTCTTAGGGCGGGATCCTTGAACCGCTCGTCTTGGGGGAGCTCCCTGTTGGCCGTGAGCTGGCGGAAGTACTCCACGGACAGCTTGGGAGTCCTGGGCCGATCGGGGTGAGTGATGTCTACGCGGTAGAAGCCGAAACGCTCGCTGGAAATTAAATAGATACTTGTACGCAGACGGTCAAACAACAAATTACATATAAACGTCGACCTTGAATTAAATATGACGAGGCCAATACCTAATGCAGCATTTTGATACAAGAGTATAATTATTACCCCAGGGACGTTACATATGTATTTGTTTGCATGGAAGAGGTACCGAACTTTTCTGATTAATAAATTACAATAAAATTGTTTTAATTTTTATTTTATGAAAGTAATTATTATTTACAATTATTCTGATTTACGTAACTATTCAAACGGTTAAGTGCTTTCCAAGATAAATCAAACTAGCCCAAATATTTTCCGATGACGTTGAGTACTCGTATATCTCATTTTGGAGTTCCTATGGCCACCTCATGACCCCATCAACAGATTTTGTCTATGGTACGTATCATTATATTGTATTGTCATCCCATAACTTATAACTCAATCGATTTTGTATAACTGCTTCAAAATCCAGTTGCAACCATGCCCGATGCTCAAACAAACATACATATGTACTGTACATACATAACTTGTTATAAAAAAATTAAACGCAGAACCAGGTTTCTGTGAAGGGGGTAAATAAACCTTCCACTCTATCTAAAATGAACAACTTTTGTTATTGAACCAAAACCGGGAACTCAAAAAAAATTACATTTTCATACAAAGTGTTCGACCCGGAAACTAGTATGAAAATGTCAAAAAAAAAATTGACTTGCCAGCATTGGTCCCATAGGAAAAGTTGTTCATTTTGATAGGCTGAGGTCTAAGGTGGCACGCTGTATACAGTGTGTAAATTGACTAGCGACATTCCCTTGAAGGGTCTCAGCACTCAGCGTGTAAAAATGAATTGCAACTTATTACGAGCAATAAATGAAATAAAATATTTCGAAATCTTACGAAAATCCAGCTCTCCATTCGAAGTTGTCCATCAGCGTCCACGCTGTGTAGCCAAGAACGTTAACGCCATCGTCGTAGATGACGTTGAGAATTTCACTAAGGTAGTCCTGAAACAAAATGGAACTTAATGATCAACAAGATCTTTTTCAACAATTTCATTTCATATTCATATTCATTTATTTTGTCAACCATAGGTAATACAATGATGTTAAACAAAACATATTAAAGTATAGTGCTCTATGCTGCACCATTTGGCATACAAATTTCAGTCACAGGTTAGTGAGTAAATAGTATTAAATATATTACAGTTCAATAAATAATTAAAAATAATTTATGAGAAAAATATTACATTCGTGTCACAAAATTAGGTTAGGTATATTAAATATTGAGAGTAGAGTGATTGTCAGCCATAGATTGTAGGAACCCGGGCTCTGAAGCATCTCGGCAGAGGAGGGAACCGGTAACGGGCTCAGATGAGGGTTTTGTTAAATAAGTAGCGGCAGCACTAAGGCTACTGTTGCGATACGGGCCGTCCATTAATTACATGAGGTGTTTAGGGCGGAGAGGGAGTTGAGAAAAATCTTACCCCAATAAATTTCACGGCTAATATCACGAATTTTTTTTCTTTTCGGTTTTCTACCTAAAAGTCCAATCTTCGTGATTAAGTCAATTCCAGTCTATGAAGTCTACTTTCATCTGAATTTCTTTTTTAGGTTGAAATCGACCTATTAATGCATAAAAAAGAATGCCTTTCCAACGAAATTATGCACAGAAATATCTCACGTGTGAGGGAGGGTGTCGAGTTAAATAAATACGGCTCCAATAACTGCGGCTCATATAAAACGAATAACCGCAGCTCATCGGTCACTTTGATTCAGTGCTGTCATCTGGTCACTTGTACCTACCTACGAGTTGAGTGTCGAGTAATTCTCCATACAGCAAACGTTTCGCATATATCTATTTGTTGCTTATATATTCACCAGTGGCTTTTTGGCTAACCTAGTATTGTTTAGCTTGATAATTTTTTTTTTTAATTACTTTCGATCTCCATGTACATATTGTTCTTTTGGCATTTCCTTAATTAAAATGTGACATTGTGTGCTACTTCTGGTAACACTTCTGGGAGAAGTAGCACACAATGTGACTTTTTGTGGCACGTAGAGAGAGGGATCGTAAAATTGGTGTAAATATTAGTGGATGGCCCCTTATCAAAGATATATCCTAAAAACCAGAATACTCTGCCAAAAAAATGCCACACGGTATAAGGCAAGGATTCTAACGATACCTACCTCACACACCCAAATCTGTATAGGTATTAGATTTTATGGTACATGAACTCTGAAAATACAACACTCCGTTTTAGATGCATAATATATGAATTGTAATTTTTTTATGCGTTGATGTCTTTTATACTATAGTTATTTTTCTAATTTAAATTCCTTTTTTATGATACCTGTATTTTGCAATAATTGAGTAGGCAATACAAGAAAAATTAGGAAATCATTAGGTATTACATGCGATCTAAAAACAAAAATAAGTACTTGTAATCCTTGGAATTTATATTTTGCTTTGCATCAAATGAATAAATTCTATTTTTTTATTGCTTAATATAATGTGGTTATTTTCAATTTAAATTTTATAACCTCGACGGACATGGGGAACATCGTAATTTTTTTAAAATCTGTCAATTGTCCCTTTATAGTGTAGCCTCCGATGTCCGTCCGTCCGTCACAGGGCTATCTTGTAAATCGTAGTAGAAAGAAATTTAAAATTTTCATAGTATGTGCATATCTATTGCCCCCATAACAACAAATAAATAATGAATGAAGTAAATAAAATAAAAACAGAGGAAAATTGTAATATTATCGTCTTTCTAGATTCTGTCAAATATGTTGTTAATTTATTACTAAGACGTGAAATCACAGATAATTAAGAACAATATTGTCTATACAAAAATTAGTCGTATTTCACAAGAGAAGTCGCAGAAAGCAATGTCCCTCGAGTTCGGAAACATGGATTTCATATTATCTTTACATCTCTAGCAACATTATAAACAAACAGAACTTAATCATTAATACTTTGAACGCCGGAATCGCACACATACTTATTTTTTCAATTGTTTGGTGTTAAATGCAAAAAAGGCAGCACCCTTTTTGTACGATTTTATAAATACCTCAATAAAACAGAGGATCTAGAAGCCCATTAAGTAAATATCCATTAAAACAACTAGGTACATAGGTATGTTATGTACTTACATTGAAATACTGGATCCGACCATAATCTTCCAAGGTTCCGCGATCAGAGAATCCATTCTCAGTGATGTAGATCGCGGGATTGTTGTAGGTGCTCTTGCACCAGCGCAGTAGGTTACCGAAGCCAGTAGGAACGACCTGGAATGCATACAGGTATTATATAATTAGTAAGAAGTTAAAGCTAAAAGCTTTTATTATGGATAAAAGCTTTAGGCAACCACAACAACAACAACAAAACATTTATTGATAATTTAGACGCCTATAGGCATTTTAGAGTCACCGAAGTTTTACACAAAGGTGGTATAAGCGTTTTTTGTATGAACGGATAAAATCTCCATACAAAATACGAAAATACTTTCTCTGGGACCTTTTCACCATCATCATGATTCCAGCCGTTAAAGTCCACTGCTGGACAAAGGATTTTTCGTTCTATGGGAGGATATCGCCATACTTAGGTACCACGCTTGAGAGCGCAGTTTCTTTGGCTTCTGGTGCTTCCGACGCTGCTACCCATCGGAAGCATTCTTAAGCAGGGGAAGAACAAACAGGAATTTATTGGGTTTTGGAAGGGAATTAAGGTATTGGGATACTACTCGCTCGGATGAATTGGAATAAGTAAGTAGCAGCTCGGGACTGGGCGCGCGTGCCCTATGTCATGCCTGCAGCCACCGGTCGGACAGGTGAGGATGACACCTCTGACCATCCTTATACACCCGGTGTACGAGTATTTAAACGCAGTTAAATGCATAAATGAACAATATCCGATTTTACCCTCAGCCACTCGGAGGCCGCATCTCCACCAACTTCCATGCTAGTGATAGCGCTAATATCCTTTAACCATGAAGGCGACTGGGCTAAAGGATCCACACCAGCACCGGTGATAAGGTGGGTGGTGTAGTGGTTGATCCCGAGGAAGTCTGAAGTACCCTTTATTCTTTCGATCCAGTAGCTGTCGAACTGTTCCAGGCGAGGTTTCGGCAGACCCTCGGCTTCACTCTGCCTGGCTACGTTTTCAACCATGACTGTTGGGTATCCACCTTCTTCGGTGAAAATGGGGTTGGCAAACCAACCGAACTATAAGCAAAATTAAAACACAGTCATTAAGGATAATTACGCCAAAAAAATTACTCAGAGACCTACGTGGTTTGATACTCACTTTGAATTGATTAGCTACTTCTGCCAGAGCGACTTGTTCCGCGTTATCTGGATCTTGTGGCTCATACCAGATTGAGTTGATGGAAATCATGATCTTCCCGTTCTGTACAGGTCGGTAAGTCTCATTGTACAGGTGATAGGATTCCGCGTGAGCCTTTAAGAGGGTGTCACTGCACAGATAGTTCCCTACGCCATGGCTGTTAATCGCTGGAGCCTTCTTTTCATCACCGTAAGCGTCTTCACAAATTTCATAAGGTTCGTTGAAGGTGATCCAGGACTTGATTCTGTTTCCGAATTCGCGGAAGCATACGTCAGAGTAGTCGCGGAAATACTCGATCATTTTAGGATTCGCCCAGCCTCCCAAATCTTGAAGGGTTTGTGGTAAATCCCAATGGAAAAGCGTAACCTAAAATAGAATGTTGATGCACTATTCATTATAATTGGCTAATTAAATAGGTAGGGGTATAAAACTTATCAAATATAAAACTATTCAAATTGCCATAACGGTTTTTTAAGAAAATAATCGTCGTTAAAGGTCGTTAAACCATAATATTATTCTATAATAGGCACATAGCTCTTGTAGGTACTTAAAAATCTGTGAGTTGCGATACGGATACAAGACATGTACTTTACCAATGGCTCAATATTTTTCTCTTCTAGAGCATCGAGTAGAGCATTGTAGTAACGGATTCCATCAGGGTTTATGTAATCAGCGCGTCCAGTTGGCAAGATTCTAGCCCACGACAGGGAAAATCTGTAGAAGTCCACACCCAAGTACGCCAATTCCTCAACATCTTCAAGATATCTGTTGTACGAGTCGCATGCAATGTCTCCATTGGTCCCATCAGCGATCATATCAGGCCGGCTGTGAGATAAGCGGTCCCATACATTTTCCGTCTTTCCTGGAAAATTCACATAGCGTTATATCAAAATAGATAATGTTTCGATGGGGTATTAGCTTATCTAGACATTCGTAAACACTTCAAAATAAGATATTTCGATAAACCTTACCGCTGACATTCCAAGCACCTTCGATCTGATGGGCGGCTGTCGCCACGCCGAATGTGAATCCTTCAGGGAATTTTGTGTATTGAGCGAAGCTCCTGTAACGTACGTTTTGATATATTACGTTTTTTTGTTTTTAATAAATTGTTGGCACTCTGGATATATTAAAATATCAGAATCGTAAAAAACGAAAACAGTAAATTGGAACTACTACAAATTCACTGATGAGATGTTCGTATTTCTATGAGAGAAATAAATTCTTTTCCGTTGTTCTCTTCTTCTCCATACGATTTTGTAATACACTATATCCTAAATCCGAGATTGAAATATTGCCAGAGGGTTCAAAAGCCGACTCTGGATCTATAACTCAAACATATCGGTGGCATTGATGCCTCGGAATAGGATGCCTATGGGTGTAGGCGTAGGCATTAGCGGTATAATTGGGCGTGGTTCCCACTATGATGGGTGCTCAAAATTGGCGTGAAAATGTTTCAAGCTCCCCGAAGGAAAGGCATTAGTCCCAAATGTCGTCTGATTATCTTAGATGCCCGATTTAAACACCTATTACAAGTCTTGACCACTTAAGATGCTCCCACACAGCAGTTATGTGTGTACGTTATTAACAATGTGTAACATCCTGTAACATTATACCTCTACGAGAAGATTATCAAGAACGTTAACGAGTTACACAGTGTGTTATAACGTTATATATCAGCTGTGTGGGAGCACCTTTACACACGAAAAATAAAACGATCAAAGCGTATGCAATTTATCCATTTTTTGCAGAAAATGATAGAAGAATAAAAATGAAAGATTCGAGTACTAAGTATAAAAAATTGCATGAATAAATTCTAAACAAAAATAAAAAATGGTAATAAGGCGATTGTTGATAAATCGTGCTCAGTGATTTGTGCCGAGGACAACAATGTATTAACTAGGACAAAAAGACGGTTGCTGTTAGGATATGCAACACAAATTTGTCAAATATAGCTTAAACTGATATTTCAAATATCTAACAAATTAATCATTTTAAGAAAGTCGCCTGAATGTCGTACCTAATTTAATTAATTCACAACACGTCAAGGTTAATTTCGATCACATACAATCATGGTGAGCAAAAATGCAGCGGGCGTATCTTTCGCACTTCATAGGATTTCCCCATATTCGTAATAATGGTTTTACTCCTTCATATTCTAATATGCGTTTTTGCAATCAAACAGTAATTTTAAAGAGTCCAGTAGTATTAGTAGAACCGATACGCACAGTCTCTGGCAGACTGCTTTTATGAGAGAAAACGTTACAAAATTATTTATACAAGAAAGAAATAAGTGCATCACCGTAAAAAATATATTCTAAGAAAAACAGTGTGAAATGCTGAATTTTGTCTAATGAAGATCAGCTCAGCTATTAATAATCGTGAAATAGACGAACTCACTGACGTTGCAAGCGATTAGCTGCTTCAGTCCGTGCAGTGTTAGTGAAATAATGTATAAACAAACAGTACTTACGAGTGGCAGAGCGCCAAGAGCGCGATAAAGGTCCAAGTCGCCATGGCGTGCCCCCAGTGACTGTACCTCCCGCACACTGACCGAGCTCGCCCAACGACGACGCTATTTCACAGCTCTAACGGTATCTCAAGAGCAGTTTAGTCCTCCTTCAGATAAAGTCGTAGCTCATCAAAAGAATAAGATAAACTGGATATATAGGTGAGTTATATAAATGATACTGCCGGATTTTGATCACCTGCTGATTCTGTATCTTTTTGAGGACGAAATGTTTAAGCCAGCGATAAATGGTATATAGCTTTCTGGTAATATTTTTTTACGTTTGTAAAATACATCAAAATTAACCACACTGCATTTATATTGATTAGATAAAAAGAAGTATCTAAGTCTCATCCAGTAGTCCTTGCATGACACAGAGGTAATCGACAGAGGTGGCCAGTGAGTGAGCAAGGAGGACGCCTCGAGTGAGGACCTCGCGGACTTTCCACACATCCTCCACGTGGTACGGACGAAAAACCTTGGAGAGCGCTCGCCGCAAAATGTTTGAAGGGTAAAAGCGCCAGGGTTGGTCCAACCGCCAGCTGAAATATGAATTATTAGATATATAAATATTTTGGCGTACTTATTTTAAACTTAGTTACATTATCGTAATAAGGTGTCGGAATTTTATAACAATACATATTTCATTGTTTCACTACGAATAGAGTTAAAGTTGGCAGCGAATGTGTTAAGCACGAATATTATACTAATAAAACAATATCTTTGATTACGTATGACACATACCTATACGAGTATGTTGTTGTTAAAGATTTAAGTATTAGATTAAAATACTTTCAGCGTAGTTCATTGGTTTATACATTAATAAATTACTTGGGTATCTTATGTATGTTATACTAGTGTAACGATAGATACATTATTCGAATACATTGTTATCATTTGAATGAGAGCTGTTGGATTTCGGCGACCTTTGAATGGGGGTGTATTTTATTCATTTTATTTACCTAAGGTAGAGCCCTTCGAAAGTGAAATACGTGACGAGCACCACAAAAACGGGGTAAATGAGTGGCATAACAACGAGCAGACAGAGTAGTAGCGTGCCGATGAGCTTGAGGAACGTGGGGAAGGGCGCGCCGTATCTCCAGAGGGAGTACACGTCGGCCGCGAACTCTCGTACCAGCACCTTCACCCTTGCAAGCCCTGACGCCGAGCGTAACTGCTGAACAATTTCACGTATTACACGCTACCAAAGAATATAATACACTACGCGAAAAGACGAAAAATTGCTTGCGACTATGTGTGGGTGTCTGGATGTGCGCGGGGGTATCAAGAGGTGCGCGGGGCGTGGAATGTCGCCGTCGTTTTTCAGTTTTTCTTTTTTAACCAATCTCAAAAAAGGAGTTTATCGCTTCGGCTGCTTATTTTTAATGTTTGTTACCGCATCACTCCGTCATTTTCATTTAAGAAACCATGAAATTTTTTTTAAAGGTATTATTTTTAAATTAGACATATTTAAATTTAATCAAAATCGGTTCAGTAGTTTGATTGAAGTCGGTTTATATGAAAGATAACTCATAGATAATTACCCAACTTTATAGGTAGCCATTAGCAAATGAAAAACACTACGATATGTAGCTGGATTAGGCTGCTAGTGTTTTTCAGATGCCAATGGGGTTGTACGAGTATAATCCAGAGCGTTCCATTGACTTTTCATTTTACAAAAAAAGCGGCCAAGTGCTACTATTGCTTCTGCTGCTGACGCTGCTCCAGAACGTGACATGTTTCGTGCATGCAGCCGGTGTTCTTCGATTTATAAGACGTTATCACGTCAATAATTGCATGACACAGTAAAAATAAAATGGATCCGGCAACTGGGAGCGCGTTCTGAGTCAACTGCGGTTATCGGAAGCCTAATAAACAAAGCGGCCAAGTGCGAGTCCGACTCGCCCATAACGGGTTCCGTAGAAGCAAGTAACATAATATAACAAAGTTTGCATGGTAATGTACATCATATATTTTTGTTTTTGTTTTATAAGATAAGTTTAGAAAAAAAAATATTAGAAACCTCAATATTTTTGAAGACCTACCCATAGATATCCCCACACATGTATGGGTTTATTGTTTTTCTTGTAGACAATAGCATACTAAACAAAACTTATTATGACATATATACCTCTAAACTCAGTCCGAACTGAGTTATTTGGGTTTAAAATTCATAAATAATCATGTATTTTATTTGGCAATTTTTATCATAATCGCGAGTTTAAATGAAAATATGCAATAAAACAATTATCTTTGAACATTTTTATTATTACTTTACCCCTTTGAGGCCGGCCCCCACCATCTGCACACCTTGTTTAAGTTTAGTTGTATTGGTGAGTCATCTTTCATTTTGCGAACAAAGCAAATAAAAGCCTAGTATACATAGATATATAGTATCCCTACCCTTCCCCCGCCTCCTCTCTGCCAACCCTCGCACCACAGTGCAGGTATGTACTGCTCTCTCTCTCTTTTCACAATACATCCAAAAATAAATTACCAGTTGATTTTTAAGTGTGTTTATTTAATAATTCCCAACTCTTATAACTATTACAGTATATGGCATAACTTGCAACCAATTAAGATTTTATATTATTTGGTTGTTATAGTATGAATAGCGTAAAAGATGTTAATAATAGATTCGTTTTACCTATAATAATATTTGTTTGATTTTAGTTATGACACAAAAACTACAGGTAAAAAACATATACATACATTGATCGAGTAGGTACTTTTATTTGTAAAACATCAGGTTTACCTACATAATAAGGTTATTGCAACAATAATATAGGTGTGGTGATATACAGCACAAAAGAAGATGTGAACAGGGAAATAAGTATCTCCCCCATGCTAAGTACTATAATACTGACACGACGTGGGAACAGCAGCCAAGCGTTCGTTTGCCGATAATGCAACTGCAGTAATGGGCGCATATAGCTTGCCTGCCTCCCATACCACCTTCTATTAAAATATACGTATAATAAATTCGAGATTGTCTATAACTTGGTTGTATTCGCGCCCTTAGCAACCATGGATTTGTGACTGTAATATTATGTTCTTCGAGACTTTCTAAGTCCATACCCAAGTAACAATTTCTTGTTCTATAGCAGTCCATAGAACGTATCTTAAACACTACTTTTGGCACTATAAAAGGCCAAAAAAGGTCGAGTAAAGCCGATTTGGCGCAGTTATATCACCAATAAGTGACATAGTAGAACCGTAGTAGTGTTAGCGGTGATAGTTTAGCTCTATAAAGTTGATATAATAGTGACTCATATGACAATTTATTGACATAAGGGGTACAGTAACGCTACTATAGTGTTATTTTATACAGTAGTAGCGTTTGTGTTACCATTATAGTGCTATTTTTTTCTATAGTAGAGTCCGTGATTCCTATACATCACAAATATTTTTCTTTCAGCATTGGCAGAGCAGACACTTTCGGTAGTTCATATTAAAGCATAAAAATCTGTGTGGATTTCAACCTTTAATGATTGTAGCGTGATAAGTTTATATTATCTTATTTTGACATTGAATAACTTGTTCAATACTGCAAAATTTACTTGCGACAAAAGTTTTACCGATATAATAGAACTATTTTTATTTAGTATTTTTAACGCGCCTCCGGTTTATTTAGTTTTGAATATAATTAAATATTAATATAATATTAAAGGTACCTCAGTTTTGTACTATAACGCGAATAGTAACTCCGTAGTCCTTATCGGCCAACTATAGTACTCATGACAAAGCTTCTGGAGCCATCTTGAGTAAAATTAGGGTTCCATAAGACTTTAGTTGGATCACGCAAACTCTTAATTTTGATTTCGGTTTTAGAGTGATGTTGTTTTCTTTTCTGTGTTTATATAAGAAAAATGCACTTACTAATGAATACTGTAAACATTTTAAGGCGTGACGATTTTATGCTGCCTGCTTTAGCGGATTGGCCTTGGGAAATAACCCATTTTATTTTACGTAAAAAATGTTTTGCCTGTGCATTATATACCGATTCATCTTTACCGAGTCTGTTGTTTATTAAATGTATGAGGCTCTTAATAGTTTGTTGACTTATATTGTAATCAATTGGCCGATTTGTTTTATTTTGTCACGAAATTTTGTTTTTATTCTCAAATAAGTACATCACAGCTTGAAGATTATGTCTATCACTATGGAATGAAATGAAAAAAAAATATGAAATAAAAAACATTTATTGTAATACACAATGGCACACAGAATACAAACAAAAAAAGGACAGTATAAGGCAAAAACAAAATTATAAAAAAATTATAAGGCGGTGCCATCAGTATTACAAAAGGTGACGGCACTAATATCACTGGGGTCTTTATTATTTACTTCATTCATACAAACAAAATTTTGTACGGACCTACATTGCACTGATTTGGCCCGCACTTCACTTTGATTGTTAGTATCATTTTTGGACAATGATGTTATTTGCTGATATTGTTTTTGCTCCTCTCTTCTGTACGTTCCATTGCGTTTATAATCTTTCCACGATTTTAAATCCATAATAGATATTATTATGATGAATAATAATGATGATAAACTTTTTATGTTAGCACAGTGCACAATGTACTTTTCAATGTAAAGGAGATACAAACGCCATTACAGGTCAAAATTATCATTTAGAAGTAGCAGTTTCCTACTTTTATGTACCTTATTTATTCTGTAAAGGTGGTGAAATATCAGCTAGTACACTATTGCGTTTTAAAAGAACATCCAAATCCATTATAGAAGTGGTTTGGCACTATAAACTATTAATAGTCACGTCCGCCACCATAAGACTATAAAAGAGATTAAAAAACAATTAAAACACTTTTAATTGCTGTAGAAGTGTCCTTCAAATCGATTATAGAGCAAAAAATGCTCTATTTTGGCGTCGTTAACACTACTAAAAACCATGCACTATTGCAGTGATTTGTGAAACCACGATGTCGCTAAATGCTTGTATTATTAGTTATTCATCACCGCTATAACGCAATATATGTAACGGTAATCAGGGAACCCTTATAGAGCAAATAAGATACATAAAGGTGAATTCAAACACTACTATAGAGTATTATTGCTCTGTACTGGCTATATTTGAAGCTTTTATAACACCTGTCTATAATGGCTCTATAAAATGGTGAAGTAAAGCTTTACATCGACAGGTAATACAATAATGTGGCTCTATAGTTTACAGAGCAAAAACGCTTTACTAATCGCTTCTATAAAACCCGTAGGTATCGCTAAAAACCTTTATACGACGTTTACTCAACCTTTTTGTGATATAAACCTAAATTATAGGTCCAAAATGTTACTTGGGATATCTCTACATACTTCTATTCTCCGTAATAACTACGAGCTTGTTTGATTTGATAAGTTCCCAAGGCATAAATAATTAACTCGTCCTTACTAATAACAGGAAAGTCATGGACTATGTGATTAAGATCCTCTGCTGTATTCGTCAGGAACACTGCTCTTCTTGCGTTTATATTTTTATTAATGATATAATCGCCTAGATAGTTCTCAATTTCTGCGGTCGCTTCTATTGCTAATAATATTGCTTCAACCAATCTATGATCAGTCAGAGGACGCCCGAAGGCATATAATACTAAAATATTTATAACTTCTTCCCAAAAAATCTATCAGGAATGGATGTTGTTGAAAGCACTGCGCAGTCAAAGTGTAGGATCTTCTTGTACTGTTATTACTTCTACTTATACTTCGAAGACAAGCAATACACTGTCTACGATCCATCTTTGTACACACGCACATACAATATTGGCAATCAGAGTCCGTAATACACAAAATCGATTCACTACACAGGGGGAATATCAGTAAGGTCCATATAACAAGCCAATCCACAAAGGTAAGATATCAATGTCGGAGTCAATTAAACAGGCCAAGTCGTCGTTTGATCACTCCTATTTAAAAACTGGAATTACATACGCGTACGACACGAAGACAGAACGGTGAGTGAAATTGAATCTTTCCAAACGCTTGCTTTCACGAAGAAAGAGACAATAAAATCTGAGATTGCACCTGTGAAAGCAGGAAGGTAATAGATACCTGCTGAGTGGCGCGTGGAGATGGCGGAAAGGAGGTGGGGGAAGGGATTAGTGCAAGGACACTAGCTACATGTGTACCCACGGATAGATCTGCTTGTTCGCATAATGACCGATGACTCACCAGTACCACTAAACTCGCCGAACAATGTTTGCTGTTGGTGGGGAAGGCCGCAAATGGGTAAAGTGATAATAAAAAAGTCCAAAGATAATGTTTCATTGCATATTTCAATTAACCTGCCACTTTTTTGACGAAAATTACCTTCTTAAATATATGATCATTTACTGATTTCAAACTCAAATAACTCAGCTCGGACTGAGTTTAGAGGTATATGTTTCATATTACGTTTTGTTTATTATGCTATTATCTATAATAAAAACAAGGTTTGGTCAGTGGCCGCACGAAAAAAAAAAGACGCCACTTCCCATAGTCGAATCGGCATTGTTCTTTATTGTTCTTTTTTCTATTTTTGAGTAAATATCTTTATGCGGTTCACAGAATGATCTACTTACTAAGTTTCAACAGTTGTTAGTTCTTATAGTTTCGGAAAAAAGCTTGGCTGTGACATACGTACGGACAGACAGACATGACGAATCTATAGGGGTTCTGTTTTTTGCCATTTGGCTTCGGAACCCTAAAAACCATACACAAATGTAGCAATGATTCTCTATCTATCATGATCCGTCCCTAGCAGTACATAAGATAGATTGGTTTACAAACTCACGAGGTACGGGCAGAGGCGTCGGATCTGTGGGTGTTCAGGGGCTCGAGCACCCATAAGAAATAAACAGTGGGTGTCGAGCACCCCTAAGAATAGACAACAAGAAACAGATCAGTAATCGGTTTTGCGTTTTTTCATTACCCAAGGACCCGTTTATCGCAGTGGTTTAGAGCGCCGATTGAGACGCATGGGTCACGGGGAAAGGGATATTTGTGTTGGGTCTGGGTGCCACTTTTTCGAGTCATCAAATGAGCATGAGCACTGATGAGGTTTTCTAAAAGCTGGCGCCCCTGGGTACAGGTAGGTTTGATGTGACGTAAAGTTGAGCTATTTGGCCATCTGATCATCACAGCTTTCAAGTGCCTTTAACGTCCACCTTATCATTAGCAAATTAGGACTAAATATTGGATACTTTTAGGAGAAATATTGCACGTACTTGTACCATGAATAATTTATTAGCACGGCGATATGGCTTCATGCTATGTTGAAGGGTGTTCTAAAGTTCTGTTCGTCCTCAAACCATGACATCGGTTATGTTTTCTGCCGCAGTTTGCTGCGAATTAGCTGAAAATTGCAAGAAATTTTGCAAGGACGTTTTGCGATTTAAAACATTAATAAACACAATGACAATTGAATTGATTAGTTGACGTGACATTACTGACACTATGAATGGTGAAGATGTTTTCTTTATTGGGTAATATTCTATCTCGTATAACCACTGGTGATGTGCCGTTCCCAGGAACGTTCCTACATTCCCTAGATTTCCAAAATCGTTCCCGGGAACGTTCCCAATAAATGGAAATGTCAGGGAAAGTTGTAATTTTATTTGTCATACAACTTTTTTGTCAATGCAAATATATTGAACTAATGTATATGTATTACTTGGTATATGTAATATATAAAAATTTTCAATAATCGACAAAATTTCCGAAATAAACGGGAACGTTCCCAGGGAATGTTCCCAAATTCCTTGGGAACGTTCCCTTGTTGCCGGGAACGTTCCCTTGTTGCTGGGAATGAGACCAAATCTCAAAAGTTTTTATTTAGTAAGTATACAAGATTTTCCTAATTTAGATGGGAACGTTCCCCCGAAATTGGAAATGTTTCCGGAAACATTCCCGTAAACGGGAACGGGGAACGTTCCCTGGGAATGGGAATTTGGGAACGGCACATCACTAATAACCACAGATATAAGGTCAGCGCAAATAACAAATTTCTAACCGATTTCCAAAAAGGAGATTGTCCCTTCAAGCGCGAGAAACGCAGACACAATTGATTTTCTATTGTTATGTGTCCTCATTGGACTGCTTGGGGGTTGAGAGGTCAAGTTGTATGTAAGTTTATGTATGTTTGTTACATATCTCATAACTTTGTAATTTATTTTTTTCCTACGCCCACTTGGTGTCTATTGGGTGGTGATGTAAGCCTATTTTCCAGGATGTATTCGACAGTTGTGACCGGGTAAATTTTTCTGGCGGGTTTTTTTTTGGGATGGACAGCAGGGTGGTTTTTCTCACGAGATCAATTTGCTTGACACCTAAAATGCTACGCCTTATAGCTAGTTGACAGACCTTCAATTTAAATATTTGAGCGTCAGTGAGAGAGCATGTTTGAGCAATGTAGGTTAAGATGGGCAATATACACATGTCGACGAGTTGGTTTTGAGACATGTTGGTAAATTGCGTTCAAGTAAATCCTTCATCAACCAAAAGCTATGCCAAGCATTAAAGCATTATCAATTCTGTGACTTGTACTTCTTTGTCTTGGCGATTAGAGAAGCAGACAGTTTGTCCAAGATACAGACAATCGTCGACATGTTGTATGACTTGCCCATCAACCTCGTCCCTACGGTTCTGCCATTGGTCATCAACTGAATCTTAGATCGGTTTATTTATAGTCCAAATTAAAGGCTTGTCGTGCTGAGGTCTTGTAGCATTTGTTCGAGTTCGGATGCGGACGCAATGTCATCGGCGAAATGAAGATACGCCTTTTTCCGCCGACAACAATGCCTCTCTCTTGTTCCCAAGAAACAGACAAAAATTTCCTTTAAGGCTGATTTCAGACTGACGCCGGCGAGACGCGCCGTTGACCAGCGTGCTATGTGAAACGAGTTTTGATATATCGTACATTTCATTGCAATGTACATACAGCTGTGTATAGTCGTCATCATTGGAACAAATATAATATCAGGATTAGTTGTTTATATCAATAGAAAAGAGTGCAACCACGACGTCGTAAAACATTGCAAATTGATTGTTGATTCGCGCGGCAGCTCTGGCCGACGGCGGCGCGCGTTTTACGAAAGGCGCGTTTGAACTGTGTGACTATGAAGCGCAACTACTACCTAGTATAGTTCGAGTTCGGATGCGGACGCAATGTCATCGGCGAAATGAAGATACGCCTTTTTCCGCCGACAACAATGCCTCTCTCTTGTTCCCAAGAAACAGACAAAAATTTCCTTTAAGCCTGATTTCAGACTGACGCCGGCGAGACGCGCCGTTGACCAGCGTGCTATGTGAAACGAGTTTTGATATATCGTACATTTCATTGCAATGTACATACAGCTGTGTATAGTCGTCATCATTGGAACAAATATAATATCAGGATTAGTTGTTTATATCAATAGAAAAGAGTGCAACCACGACGTCGTAAAACATTGCAAATTGATTGTTGATTCGCGCGGCAGCTCTGGCCGACGGCGGCGCGCGTTTTACGAAAGGCGCGTTTGAACTGTGTGACTATGAAGCGCAACTACTACCTAGTATAGTTCGAGTTCGGATGCGGACGCAATGTCATCGGCGAAATGAAGATACGCCTTTTTCCGCCGACAACAATGCCTCTCTCTTGTTCCCAAGAAACAGACAAAAATTTCCTTTAAGGCTGATTTCAGACTGACGCCGGCGAGACGCGCCGTTGACCAGCGTGCTATGTGAAACGAGTTTTGATATATCGTACATTTCATTGCAATGTACATACAGCTGTGTATAGTCGTCATCATTGGAACAAATATAATATCAGGATTAGTTGTTTATATCAATAGAAAAGAGTGCAACCACGACGTCGTAAAACATTGCAAATTGATTGTTGATTCGCGCGGCAGCTCTGGCCGACGGCGGCGCGCGTTTTACGAAAGGCGCGTTTGAACTGTGTGACTATGAAGCGCAACTACTACCTAGTATAATTGCAAGCGCGCGCGTGTCGCCGGCGCTGATCAAACGCGTGACTCTAAAATCAGCCAAGCCTGCCAAGGTGAATAGTTTGGGGAAGAGCCGGTAATTGTTTCACGTCACGCCGCGTTCTGTTTTGAAAAATAGTCCAGTGGAATACATTTTAATATCAGCTGTGCTAATTGTTGTCAATGTTTTTTAAGTTGTATGTATGTTTCAACAATGCCTTGGTTGTATAATAATGTAAAAATTGATTTAGGTATGATACAGACTATCAAAAGCATTTGAGTCTGAGATTTGCTAAGAAAAACAGTAACCCATCAACCTAAGTTAAGTAAGCTAAGTTTTAATGTAACACTTGGCTTGCATCAGGGTTCTGCTTTAAGCCCTTACTGCTAGTTATGGATGCTCTCACATCGGCTCTACAGGAAGACTCACCCTGGTGCATGCTTTTTGCAGACGACATCGTACTGGTGGCAGAAGACGGTGCGATATTACAGAGCAAACTCAATATGTGGCGGCACTCTCTTGAAAATGTAGGCTTGAAAATCAGCAGAACCAAAACGGAATATCTGTTCTGTGATTTCGGCGGTATTTCTAGCGAAGTGACCCTTACTATAGGTAGTGATGTTATACCAGTTTGCTCTGACTTTAAATATTTGGGGTCTTTACTCCAAAAAGACGGGGAAATTGACAGGGAAATAAAACGTCGTATCAACGCAGGTTGGCAGAAGTGGAGAGAGGTGACCAGTACTACTTGTGACCCTAAGATGCCGCTTAAACTAAAAGGTAAAATTTATAAATTTGTTATAAGACCTGTAACTCTGTACGGCTCGGAATGTTGGGCAACTAAAGTGCAGGACGAAAAGAGACTCCACTCTGCCGAAATGCGGATGTTACGGTGGATGTGTGGCGTGACACGATTAGATAGAGTAAGAAATGAATATATAAGAGGTAGTACTAAGGTGGCGCCTATTACAAATAAGGTGAGAAGCAATAGACTGGCATGGTTTGGTCATGTGATGAGGAGAGACGAAGAACACCTGACCAAAAAAGCATTAAATATGAGGGTTGATGGATATAAAGGAAGGGGCAGGCCAAAACAGAGGTGGATGGATTGTGTCAAAAGGGATATAAAAGAGGTGGGTGCGGATGTAGGAATGGTGGGAAATAGAGAAATGTGGAAAAATAAGACATATTGCGCCGACCCCAGATAATGGGATATGGAAAGGCAGATGATGATTTGCTAAGAAAAACACTTACTATATAGATGGAGATTTGAGTAGTCCACGAAAACCTCTTTTCTCTCGTTGTTTTTATGGTCCGTCAAAATGCTAAATATTTGATGTTACTACTCTATAACATATAATAAATGTTTTCGACTGTTTAACCCTAAGCTGTTTAACCTGTATATCCTAACGAGATTTTTGGGTTAGCTTAGTTGCTTACTCAAATTTCTTTACTAATGTATGCACATTCATCATTCTTTTTTGCGACTTCTGCCCTAAATTTTAAATGGTCCCACTCGTGTTCCAGTCCCAAAAAACCCATTCATACCAAAGACAATAGGTATTATACTTACGTACTTATGATGTAGGGGATAATTGGCTTAGCTGACTTTTTATGTTACCTGTTGTATGTTATATAAATTAATCCGCAACAATGTTATATAAATACGTAATAGGTAGTTATTAGAGTAACAAATTATTATGCTAAATGAGCATCAGGGAAAATTATCATTAGAACATGTAAAACTTGGTCACGTGAAATCATAGATTTAACAAAAAATTGAGACTTCATACTTCTATGCGTGAAATCATATCAACAGTAAACATAAATATGTTTATAGACACGTAAAATAAAGTTTGTTAAATGCGATAAGATTATATAATATATTATCATTAGGTCATTTGTTGTTATGCTGCACATTACGCTCAGTTTCTACAAATATCTCTATAAGGTAAACAAGATATGTAATTAAATTGACGATTAAGGTTAAAGTGACCCTATTTTTATAATTTACTAGCTTTCGCCCGCGGCTCCGCCCGCGTCAATGTCGATCCCTCGGGAATAGTACTTTTTCCCGGGATAAAAGGTAGCCTATGTCCTTCTCCGTACTCCAGAGAACTTGTATGCAAAATTTCATGATGATCGGTTCAGTAGTTACGGCGTGAAAGCGTAACAAACAAATAAACAAACTCACTTTCGCATTTATAATATTAGTTAGGATTTACTTAAAAAATCAAAGATAATAAATAGTGCTGCTTCATCGAAAGCTTCGTGCTACAGATTCCTTTGTACATTTGGTGATTGTACAACATATTCGTAAAAATCAATATTTATATTTTAACTCATGTTTCTAATGTAAAACGGAAAAATGTCTTCAGGGAAAAATGGAACGTCTAGAAAACCAATGAAAAACTATGTAGAAATTTTACTTGAGTTTGTTTATAAACTTACCAAAATTATAGTTTATGTAGACTATAATTTTGACTACGATTTTTTTAGTCATCTAACAATATTTGGGGTTTCTTTTAAAGAATATGTTTTTTGTGGCATACTTTAATTATGAGCGACTTGATACTGTGAGGTGCTTGCCAAGATAAATCAAATGGGCCTAAACACGACGGGTTTAGTATCATATTAATTTCAATTATTTTTTATGTAATAAGGCACATAAAATAGATTACAACCAAAACAAGACACCGATATAATACGCAAACAAGAAGTTAAAATTTTAATAGCGACGCAAACATAAATTTAGGCTATTTAATGAATTACAAATAAAAATCATCATAAAACTAAATTATACAATTAAAACTAAACACAAATAAAAATAAACATTATTAAATAAATTGATTAAATAATAAAAAGAAAGAAAAGTGGGACTCTATTATGAAATTACACACAAACAGTTTAGTACTCTACAGTTTAGAAGATCCTAATGTTCCATACAGGTACATAGGTACCAAAATATTGCACGATTTCTGACTTATACACTTACATACAATTCACAAAATTTCAGCTTAACTGATTTTTTTATGACAGGACGGCAAACGAGCAAGCTTGCTCCAAAACGGACTCTAACAAACATCTATTAATTGCAAGATAAAAGTTTGTAAAAACGATATGTAGGCCTGTAAAACGTGCTTTTACGGGAAACACGGAACATTAGGTCAGGGGTGTCGTCCTCAACTGCTCGGCCGGTCGATGGTTGGCAGGCATCGGTAACGCGCGCCCGGCCTCCCGACCTGCTATTTGCTTTTTCCCTTTTTATCCGAGTGAGTAGTATCCCAATTCCTATACTGCACCAGCCTAAAAATGCTTCCGATGGGCAGCGTCGGAAGCTCAAGAAGCAAAAGAAACTGCGCTCAGCAACCCGCCTGCTGAGTATGACAATATCCTTCCATGGAACGTAGAATCCTTCAAAGAGGCAAATGTGACCTCACTTTGACTTTTGTATAAAGTCTATTCAGCAATAGTAAATGGGATTGTACTGCTCATAATTAATTTCATATTGAAACGTGTGGTGTACCTATACAAGCATACGACTCCAGAGAGCGGAATTTGCTGATTCTGAAAACTCGAAATCAGATCCTTTTAAAATAAATGAACCACGAAGTTTGTGATTTGCTCGTCTCCGATACATTCGTTTTCAGACCTCCGCTAACATGCGTCTTTTGAAACAATACGTACCGCACGATGAGGCTCGAAGAAAGTCACTCACATTTTCAAGACCAATTACTATAATTATGGTCGATAAATTCTTTAGCTAGGGTACGAAAGATTATAAGGTTCGCATCTCTGTATACTTTATTATTTCTTATGTGAGAGTTGGAGATAGTACACGTCTCAAAACAAACATGGTGCTCATTTTGTGGTTGATTGTAATATTATCATGCCTTATTCTGCTGCACCGATTTGTGAGACACGAAGAATTCGACAAAATTCCGGGGCCACCGGGATTGTACATATTAGAAAATGCTCTGGATTTCTTCCTAATGGATACCGGTAATTCATATATTTTATTTTTTCTGCATATTATAGTAGTATATATTATAGTTTTAAATATATGTCTATATAAAAATACCCTTGTACGTTCCTAATTAAGTAGAGTATCAGGCATATTTTTAAATTTTAACATCTTTTTAACACCTCAAACAAATTTTATTACCTACATATAGGAAAAGTATCTTAAACAAAAAAAAACTATTTTCTTACCGTAGAAACTCGGTTATGATAAGGTATATTATAGGATTATAAATAATGGTGTAGTAAAAGAGGGGTTGGAACTGAGGGTTGAAACGATTTTTTTAATAATATATAAGTTAGTATTATTTATCTTCCGTCATTATATGACAACAATGACTAAAAAAAGACTTATGTACATACTCACAATATTTTTTTATAGGTAATTTTTCTAGATATCCTTTATATATTTTTTATTTATTTTCCTTATGCAAAACGAGAGGAGTTCGATGGCCCGATGGTGTACGCCTTAGTAGCTTTACGCATGCTAAGCAACTTCCGGCATGCTCATCACTTAGACCGGTGACCACAAGATATTTGGAAATATCTCAACCTCTTTCGAGCTTCGGAAGGAACCTAAGCCAATCGTTAAGGCGCTTTATCCCTTAACCGTTTATAGCGGACATCGCGCGATATATTATATACTCGTGTCATATCTGTTATCAGTCTCTTTTCAAACCCTTGTCTTCCATTTCCGTGTTAATTTTCACTTTTGATATTTTAATAATTATAAACAAATTTAATAATTATAAACAAATATTATATTCAATAATTATAACCAAATATTGTATTTTTTTAGGTATCCTTCGTATCTTGGTCATTTAGTTATACTTTTTATAGACGTATTAAAGTTGGTTGTTGTCGCTGAAAATATCAAGTAATTCGCGACGAAATTTTTTCTGGATATAGCTATTTTATTTAGCTAGATTTTAAATATTTTTTTGGAAATATTTTGATGCAACCATTTATTTTGATTTTTGAACTGTACTTCATAATTTTTTCCTGCTAGTAATTCTATGAAAAATAAGGCTATCTGCGCGACGAAAAATACACGTTTTACGGTATTCTTCTGATACACAGCGCCTTAAGCTATGTCAGTAAGCTTAAGACAGTTTGAAATAAGTTTTTGCCATTCCAACAGTGTAGGCACGTTGCATAAGCCGAAATCCTTATCCTTATCCTTATCCTTATCCTTATCCTTATAATAATTAATAATAATATTATAAATGCGAAAGTGAGTTTGTTTGTTTGTTTGTTACGCTTTCACGCCGTAATTACTGAACCGATCATCATGAAATTTTGCATACAAGTTCTCTGGAGTGCGGAGAAGGACATAGGCTACCTTTTATCCCGGGAAAAAGTACTATTTCCGAGGGATCGACATTGACGCGGGCGGAGCCGCGGGCGAAAGCTAGTAGATGATAAATGCAATATTAAAAATAAATAGTATTGTGATAAGGTGAAGATCGCCTTCGTACCTCATACTTTTGATTCCGTTTACCACTTGTACCGTCCACAATAACGCTAAACGTAGCCTAGGTTTAGGTTAGGTCTTATGGCCTTAGGCTCTGTCTACCCCGTAAGAGATAAAGACGTAAATATATGTATGTACTTACACGTTGTTGTTTAAATTTCATAGTTCACGCAGTATAAATAAATTTCTACATAGTATAAAACAAAATCACTTACCGCAGTCTGTCTAACGATGTAGTGCAAAGTGCAAAGCATGGGTATTTTTGGGAAGGGATATGTGTACATTATAAACCCGTGCGAAGCCGGGCCAGGTATTTACAAAAAAGTATATACCGGTTGTAAATTTGCCCCCCCCCACATAGCCTTAAATGAGTGACTCAGCCCTAGGAATAACTTTTCCTATGGGCCTAATGCGTTTCGAAATGGCACGAAATGTTCACATTTCGACATTTCCATACGAAATTTTTGGGCACGATACTTACCCAGGGTTGAACATCTAGACTCCAGATATTTACAAACCGTACTTATCCTCTAGATTCTAGAGGATAAGTACGATTTGCAAAAATTTTATATTCATTTAGTACTAGATGTACAGATACGAGCAATGAGGAGCATTGATATTTAAACAATTGTCTTCTATTTTCGACCTTATCACATTGATATAGAACCGATGTACGTCACGGCCATTGATATGTATACACATATCAATGGCCGTGACGTACCTAGGTCGTTTCTTTTTAGTCCAGGCTGTTTTATAATTAATAGATTTAATAATAATTTACGACAAAACCGTAGTCATAATACAAAAAAGTAAGAACTAGTGTATGGGGTCGGTCGGATCCTTTAGTCCTTGTTCTGAGGTCGGATCCAATCCGCCATATTTTGAAGTAGTTATCGGATAAAAAATAAACAGTCGAACATAGAACCTTCTCCTTTTTGAAGTCGGTTGGAAAGTAACGAGCAATAAGTAAATACTGTGGAAGTAAATATATAGGTAATTGAGTTTATCATAACGCAGCACTTCTCATCATTATGGCCCTCGCAAAAATGACATTTACCATAAGAGGGTATGAACTGAGGCGCTGCGACTTCCTTTTAGTAATTGTAGTGATCTTTTTCGAACCCATTAAATGAAATACTGAAATACCTACTTACCTCGGCCTATAAATACCGCGTATAAATTAACCCTCGACGTTAATCCCTTAACGGGGTGACTCAGCCCATCAATGTGAACTTCTTTTCCTATGGGAACAATGCTGGGACCTAAAAAAAAACGACATTCCCATACAAACTGGCCTGGCGGCAGAACTCTTTTGTATGGAAATGCTGATGTTTTTTTGAGTTCCCAGCATTGGTCCCGTAGGAAAAGTTGTTTATATTGGTGGTCTGAGTTACTCCTTTAAGGGAACGTCGACGGTACATTTACTCGCTGTATATAGGTTTCTTTAAGAAGTGGGCGGGTATTACGGACAATTCGTAGTTAAAAAGAGATCTATTTAAGTACATGTTACAAACTAGTACTTATCTGTGGATTTGGATTTTCGTATGGCCTCCGAAAGCTTGTAAAAAACTGACTACAACCAAACTTTTGAACCGATTTTGATGAAATTTAAAGAAGACCAATTAGAAAGCAAACCCTTTAAAAGATTGTTTTTATCGTTTCATAAATGAAGTTATTTAAGAGTTAACAAACATTTAAAAAAAGAACAGCCGAAATGAGAACCTCCTCCTTAAATCTAATGAACTACACATAATATGTCACTCAGATGATGTCAAAATACAATAGATTTAAAAAAAAATGCGTTTATGTCTTTCATATAAAAAATAATAATTCAACCAAACTAGTAATACAAATTTTAATAAGTTGGAGAGCATACTTCCAAATAAAAATAAAAAATTACAAGTCGGTTTATAACTAACGCAGTTATATGTATGGTAACAAAATAAAAACAAGACCGTTTTTTTGAGGTCGGTTAAAAAAGGCACTAACATAAACCATGAAAAAATTACAGTCCATATTGGGCAGTCGTGTAAAATGTCAAGTAATGTGACAGCATCGCCACATAAACTAGACTATATGCATATGAAAGCGAAATTAGTGAGTAAGGTAATATGCGGGAAAACGTAATTTACTTTTACATTAGCTTTTGCCCGCGGCTCCGCCCGTGTTAGTGGCGATCCTTTGGCAAAATTACAATTTCCCGAAATAAAAGTTGCCCTATGTCCTTCTTCGGGCCTCAAACTACCTCTATACCAAATTTCCTTCAAATCGGTTCAATGGTTAAAGCGTGAAAAGAAGACAGACAGACGGCGTCACTAGTGTGGTTTGGTATTGACGAAGTATGGATTATGAAGGTAAAGGTGATTGACTTGATTCGAATTATTAAACTTCTTATCAAGAGTCAAATTATCTTATCTCTATGAGTTGTAATGTTTTGACCTTTTTCACTTTGCAACTGCGAATGCTCGGTTATTTTATTTTTATATTTGTAGGTTTTTCGGCATTTGGCTTTCTACGCCTTTTACCTCTTCATATTTTTCAATTTGTAACGAAATGATGGTGTAATTAATTTCGTTGATTTTTCTTGATTTGAATTGTTGTAGTACCTTACGAGTAAACAAAATTAACGGTGGTACTACCGAAGATTTTCTTGTGGATCTACGTTCTACCGCAATTTTTAATTAAATTCTCTTTAAGTGATGCTAATAAATAAGCTATTCCGGGTTTTCTCCGTATTATGCTAAAGTATTATGGTTACATCAAAGTCCGTATTAAAGTTAAGAAAACATAGAAACCCATAATTAAATGATGGCTATGTTTCGAAGGATGTTTTATTTAATAAATTTGTTTCAGTGCGATTATTCTACCATTTCCGATACTTATGCAACAAATACAAAGATTTGTTTAAGTTGAAAATGGGGCCCATGAAGATCATCGTCATTTACAACCCGGAAGATGTCGAGGTAAAATTAAGACCTATAGCTTTTACTATTGAACGTAGCCTTTAGGTCTTATGCTCTTAGGTCTTGCTATTCAATAAGGGATACCTTGTGTGTATGTATGAATTATTGAAAATGGTTTAGAGTCTTATTAAATCAATGAACATCATCTTATTAAAATATAGATATATCTTTTAGAATTAGTTACCTAAGAAAGGGACGGGAATTCACGAGATGATAATGTTTTCGCGTCGTTGTTTTTCATTTTTCAGATTTATATTTTATATACATTTTCTTTCTCTATTTTTCAGACCTTAATATCCGGAACGAAATACAATAATAAAGGATTCGTGTACAGTTTTATAAAACCCTGGCTGAAAGGGGGCTTATTGCTTAGTGATGGTACGTACCTAAGCTTAATCATGTAGGTCATCATCAACATAATACATATACTGTTAAAAGAAGGTACCTTACCTACACAGAGCCGCTGTTTCAAAATGTGCAATATATAAGTTATATTTACGAAGATTACTATTGATGGCCATAAAAAATAAAAAATAACAGAACAATTATGCCTTTGATACTGTAGAGAGAGTATTTCGACAGATTAACTGCTAGAATTTAATGGGAGGTGTTTTTTTTTTATAATTTTATGTGTTACAAACGGGAAGTTAGTATATAGACATAGATAGATAAATTATAAATTTATTGATAACTCACACATACATTTTACCAATTAATTAACCTCAAATAATACAATACAGGTATGTGTGTACAGTATTTCGTATATCTTCTTTTTTACAGACTCATAATACCTAGTGCATGTGCAGTGCTTTGGGTACAAATATTAATTCGTTTATTCCACTTATCTCATTCTGTAATTGATGCATAGGTCAAACAATAAATAACAATAGAGGTGATGTAAGTACAAAGATAGTGTTGTAACGCCTCTGTACAAAGGGTAAAGTTACTGACCGATATTCATATCTATTTACACTAATATTATAAAGAGGAATGATATGTGTGTGTTTGTGTGATAATTTGTAATGGATAAACTCAAAAAATAGAGGAACGCTTTTAAATATTCTTTCATCAATAGAAAGGTAACATTATTAGTGTTAACGAGCGAGTAACAAAAGTATTGGTTTTTATTGAAAAAAGAAATAGGGATTCTTACGAAAATTGCAATAATGTTTACCAAGGTATCTTAATTGCAATAATGTTTACCAAGGTAATGTTTAATCAATATTGTACCTATAAAGGGCATTATTGGGCGAATGCTGCGAAAACTATTGCGAAAACATTTAAGAAGCTTCCGGACTCGGGTTCCGAAAGCAGATGGTCGGCCTAGGGGCTTGGTTACACTGCGATAAATATATCTTTGTTATATAAGCATGTTCCCGGTTACATGCTCACCTGAGATGCTTCGGACCCTGGTTCCGGGAGCCGGGGGCTAGCCCGGGGGATAAAACGGAAAACTAGGCGGACGAAGTCGCGGGAAACAACTAGTTCAATTATAAAACTAATATAATTGTGTATTATTCACTGAAAAAAAAACCCTTAGGGAATATAATTATAGTTCATTTATCGATAGATAGATGGATAGGTCATTTATTTCTTAGAATATGGTGATACAATGAGGTACCAAAGACTGTGCTTCGCTTTAAAACTGGCATTGTTGATGTGGGGTACAAAGCTGCCAAGCTCAAATGGGTTTGGGCGGGTCATGTTTGCCGAATGCATCCAGACCGATGGGCTACTACAGTCACAAAATAAACTCCGGAAGATGTATACCGAAGAAGAGGTAGGCCCCGAAAACGCTGGTGTGATGATATCACGACCCATGAACAGAAATGGTCTGAAGTGGCACAAAATAGGGATATTTGGAAGGAAATGGGGGAGACCTTTGCCCAGCAGTGGGAAAAGATAGGTTAAAAAATGTATAAACCGCAAAAACCACTATATGTCGAGATAATTTTGATAAGGAGTATGTTGTTTATTGATATATTTATTTTTTGACCTTCAGTTTTCGTTGCAGCTATATGCACACATAAAAGAGTAATATTTCTGTAAATTTAATACAAATAACAGGATACTTATGAGCTAATCCTAAAAAAGTGTGAAAAAGAAACCATTTACCAAATTTCACGTTTTATAGGTTTGAAATGGCATCAGCGAAGAAAAATTCTGACACCAGCCTTTCATTTTAATATTCTTCGTAATTTCAACTATATCTTGCAAGAAAACAGTTGGAAATTCGTGAACCAACTCCGCCATGAAGAAAATGAGAGTAAGACGGAAGTCTCCTCCTTGATAACGGATTTTACCTTGAGCTCTATCTGTGGTATGTAATATTATTGTGAAATTATGTTGACGAGAGACACCATTTTTAGGGTTCCGTAGCTTCTTCGAAGTCAGAACTTTTATATTATGGTACTTGCTGCAACGGGCGAGTCCGACTCGCACCTGGCCACTTTTTTTAAAATCTTAACCTGACCGCATGTATGGCGTTTAGCTATTTTCAACTTATAATAAAACCCTGTACATAAAAAATAATAAGAACTAGGTATTTTATAATTTAAGTTTATACAGCAATAAAATCTTACGTGATATATTTTTTTACAAATTCAATATTTTTCTTCTTTTTTTCGATATTTCAGATATACAAATAGTTTTTACTATAAATTACTGTATCTATTTTTTAGAAACGTCGATGGGTACAAAGTTAGACGGTGAGACCAATGAATTTTCAAAATTTTATAAAGATGCTATACATAAACTTGGCCAGTGTGTGGTGTACAGAGGCCAAAGATGTTGGATGTACACTGAATTCGTGTTCAACCAGACCTCAGTTGGGCGAAAATTCAACGAATTGCTAGACTTGCTCAGTTCCTTCCGACGAAAAGTAGTTGATAAGCGAAGGAATGATAAACAATTTAAAGATTTTATTTTTGATACGGAAAATAATATTCAGAATGAGGATTGGCTAGAATCTGGGAAGAAGAGGCTAGCCATGCTAGACTTGTTACTGCACGCCGAAGAAAATGGTACAATTGATGCTGAGGGTATCGGAGAAGAAGTGGACACATTCATGTTCGAGGTTGGTAGTCCTGACTACAGGGGAAAATTATTTTGAGTTACAAAGTTTAAACAAACAGAATTCCCACTGAAATTTTCCGAAATTTTCAGATTTGATTTTATTTCTTCAAAAGCAACATGATAGTAATGATGATGATGATAGTTTAATGAATGACTACCTATAAAATATCTTATCACAAGGCAACTTTGGATAGTTCCTATACTTTTCATATAGATTTCTTATTTAATTTGTTTTTCAGGGACACGACACAACTTCTTCAGCTCTGCAATTTGCATTCATGCTAATAGCCAACAACCAAAAGTATCAGGTAGGTAATAAGGCAAAAGATGAAATTGCTGCCCTCCAAAGGCCTTTACCATTGATTCTCAGATTGGCCCTTCAGGCTATGCATACACACGCAATTTCGGCCCATCAGGCAATATGAGAGTTTGCTTCCTCTCCAAGCCTTGCGCACATAGGCAAAGCTGAGGACCATCCCGAAAGCGAAAGCTCTCTTAGAGCTAGCCACATAGTCACTTAAAAAAAAAGAAGGTACTTAAGAGAAGAACCGACCATACCGAATGTTTTGCTAAACAATATATATGTTTAGCAAAACATTCGGTATGGTCATTCGATATATTTATTTGTTAAAAAAATATTCATATCATATGATATAGATATTTTTTTAACAAATAAAAGCAAATAACTCATCTCGTATATAAAGGGCTGGATTACATTATGTTATGAATGAATGTTCTATTGAGTGGAAAGAAAACACTTGGAATATTTTTGAGAAGTGATGGAAGATTTTTTGGAGACATCTACGATGTATTCATTCAGCGGTATCCACTCTTAATTTAATAAATCTTATAAAATTATACTTGGTTGTTTCATAGTTTGTACGTAATGTTATTTTCTCAGGAAAAGATATTCGAAGAATGTGAGGAGATATTTGGATCATCGGACCGAGCAGCCGATGTCAACGACCTGGCTCAAATGAAATTTCTCGGCTGCTGCATCAAGGAGTCGCTGCGGCTGTACCCGCCAGTGCCTTTCATCGTCAGGAGGATACTGCAGCCATTGCAATTAAGTAAGATAGTTTTGATCTTGATAGATGAATGTTTATTACAAGTCGATTTTTGGTCATGATTTTAATAAGATGTGGGTAATATACTGGTATTATGCATTCGATCTTTTTAACTACTGACACACAAGCTGCGAAGTACTAGTTAGTAGTTACGAAGGTACTAGTTATAATTATTGTAGAAATGACTTAAAGCACCTGTCGAGAATCTTTTGTGCCACTTTTGGTTACCCATCCCAGTGGGGACTACGCCCATGATTGCTTAACATGCGTAAGCACTAATAATGCGAACGCCAAAAGGCCATCGACCTTCTCCACCTTGATCAGTAAAGTTTGAAGACATATGATAAGATGTAAGATCCTATCATCGATATTAATTTTATTCTTGTGCCCACAGAAAACTACCTGATCCCCGCTGAGACGGAATGCGCCGTACTGATCATGGATATGCATCGCCGCAAAGACCAGTTCACGGAGCCGTTGGAGTTCCGTCCGGAGAGATTCCTCGGCGAGCCAACTTGGCATCCGTATGCCTACATTCCTTTCAGCGCGGGGCCAAGAAACTGCATAGGTAACATATATTTTCCTTTTCAATAAGCAGTTGTTAAGGCGGTAGAGTCCGCGGTAGAGCACTATGTTCGTGTATTCCTGTATTGGCATAGATTAAAAAAAAAATTGCGTCTCTTGTATTGCTGTCACATTTTTCAAGTTGCACAAGGGCAAATTACAGCTGAACTCCTAACGCCTTTGAAACGTCTTACAAAGAAATTGAAAATAATCTTATAGGACTCCGTTAAGGGTTATACCATCCTGAACCGCATCCTAAATCGGATCCGATGAGAGGGACGCTGCTATTTGTGCGATATGATTGGAGATATCTCTTATCGTGTCTAATGTATAGCGGCGTCCCGCCCATCGGATCCTAAATTCAGGATGGTTTAATAGGCACCTTAGTCTTTCATCTAAGGACACCGATCTCAAATACTATGAATATACACTACACATAAATGATGTACCACTAAGACACACGTTATCTTTTATCTGCGCGTGTCAGATATTATCTATCTATAAATAAGAGCATAATATAAAACCTCACTGTACAAATGTTGAAAATGTTAACTAGTATGATTACCAGCCGGATAGGCCTAACCTGGTGCAGAAATCATCACAACATCATAAATATGAAACTGTTACAATGTTATTATATATTTATTACCAATACAATATATAAGCTGTAATTTTTTTCTGAAGATTATTAATGACAAAGTAATTGGTAACAAGTAATTGTTAATTTCTGTTATAGAGTATTTTCATAAGGTGATAATTGTGAGGCGATAATTATGAAGTGCTATGGCAAAAGTTGAGCTGACCATACAAATATACACCTAAAGTATTTTGATGTGAAGCGTCCATTGGCACATCTTGGTAGTAAAATCGACTCGTATCGTGTACGTGACAGCAAACGGCAATAACCCTATGCCGATAATCCACATCTTTGCGGCGGACAGCCTTTTTATCCGACTGCCAAGATAAGAAGGGTTATGCGTTTCGCGTGTATCATGTATGGTTGTAAATTTCTTTATTTTTCGTATGTTTCAATCGTAAGGTTTGTTTAAAAAACCATAGGACACTAGTCCTTAGATAGGTAAAAAACGAAGTTGTTATTTTTTTAAACAGAACTATTTATTTCCTAGCGTTTTCTTTTTGAACATTTTTGAAGAGTTATTACTTTAAACTCGATAACAATCACTCGATACTTACCTTTTTCAGCACATCATCAAAAGCGCCTACATGTGCACATACATTAGAAATATAAAAGTCAAGCATTTGATCCTTATGCAATTTACAGGTCAAAAGTTCGCCATGATGGAGATGAAACTGGTTCTGTCGTCGGTGATCCGTAAATACAAGATGCTCCCGGTGACCAAGCCACAGGATCTCGTTTTCGTCACAGACTTTATACTCCGGACTACTACTCCTATTTATGTTAAATTCCAAAAACGATAAATTTCTAATAGTCATAACAATGTTACCTATACAAAGTGGTGAAATGATATCTATGGTATAAATAATTTTAGAATTGAGATCTTCAAATCTCCTATGCGCTGCTCTAGAAGAAAAAAAACCTAGGCATGTACCAGCTGCTTTTCTTCCCGCGCAGATCGTAAAAGCCGAGTGGCGGAATGGGCGAAAATCTGAGAAATCATATAAGTAGGCGATGCGGCTAGCAACCCATCATTACTCTGATTCCGTTTTCCACTTACACGCCCACCAAATTGCTAGCTAGACGCAAACTCTGCCTATCCCGCAGGGAAAAATTGTGATAATGAGTAAGTATCATCATCACCTGAGCATTTTCCAAGTTGCACCCTCAGCTGTGGTGCGTCGGAGCCCGGGGTTCGCTATTACGACAGTGCATGTTGTTATACGTTTGGCAAAGTTTTACGGCCGTCCGCCTATATGACACCGACCTTCCTTGGGTAGCTGTAGAATTGCGGCCAAATACACCTGTGAAGAAGCCTTAGCCGTGTGGTATCCGGCAGAGTAGAATAGGACCACTCCAAGTCTTCCCGCGGATGTCGTAGAAGGCGACTTAGGAAATACAAGCCTAAAAAAGTTTATAAACATCTATGAGACCTGTCCAACCCGTCTGGCCAGCGTGGAGAGTGTAGGCCAAGTCCTCTGGCGGCTCTGGCCAAGTATGGCCCTAGTAGTACAGAGAGGGTCGTGCTCCTGCAGTGGAGACTAAAAAGGACCTGATGATGATGATGATGATGATGATGACACCTGTGAAAGTGAATACAAGTATTTGCCTGAGCCCGGAATCGAATCCGGTGCCCCTCTTGTAATCAGCTGAAAAATTAAAGTGTGTGATTTTTGTAATCTTTTAAAACAACACCATGTATAGAAACTTAACTATTATGTGCAGTGTATACATTGTATGTGTATAGTTATTTATGCAAATGTCCCTAATTAATTTTACAATGAGACAACGGTTCACAAGCATCGCAATTGTAATAAATATATACCAGCTTGCGACCTTGATTAGGCTGGTAGTGGTGGTGGTGGCTTGGCAGTTACACGGGTCTTCATCCATACGGACACTCACGGAGCGGAAACATATGAAAGGAGCTAGAGTATCGTACATAGCGACGCGGATCCACACAATCCGAGTAGAGCCCGTAAACAAAATCTGTGTCTCACAACTTTTAGAGCACCTGCATCGGGGGCGCTTCCCGTACAAGTCACCCGCTCGTATCACGGCTGAACCGTACAGATCTCCCGTACAGCTTTGAAACCAGCCTAAGGCGCCGCGACACACTTTTTGTCCGATGGAGTCTGTGGCGCACAAAATGACTTTATGCCGCGTCATATGCGTTACTGCATATGATTCCATAGGTTTTATTTTCACAGAAAGTGCGTCACGGATAGTCTGTCGTCTGCGTTAGACCTAAGAGCTGCCAGAAGTGACCGCTTCAAGGTTGTGTATTTGTTTGTATTTAATTATCATTTGATATATATAATTGTGTATTTATGTAGTATATAGATATGATTTATATATGTAGTCTATTAATTTGGGTCGTATAATTTAAAGATACTTTTATTTCTATAGCGGTGCCACCTGTTCTTTTACTCTTAGCTTTATTTCTTTAAAATTAAGGTTGCCTGTAAGAGATTGCGTAAGCGATAAGGCCGCCTCTTGTACAACTTTATATTGTATTCCTTTGTTTATTTAATTTTAAAAGGTGCAATAAAGATTTTTTTGTTATTAATTATATTTCTTGATGTCTTACTTCTAGAAATAAACAACAGCATTCCCAAGGAGGGTTTACGTAATGCGGGCGGTCAGTCTAAAAATAAGCCGACACTTTTACAGCATGCAACGTTTAAAAAAACTTACATGCTGTTTCAACCTCACATAAGTGGGACGAGGAAAGGAATATAGATTTCAGAAAGCAATTTCGCTTTAAAAGATGAAAGAGGTGAAAGATGTAAAAAGCCGCACAGGTCTATGTGCGCGTCAGGTTCAGGTTGTTGTCTGAAAGTCATATAGCTTTAGTTCTCTTTTACGCCAAGTCTCTTCTCTTTGGAAGAGACTTGGCGTAAAAGGGAAAGATTACTTGTAGGAAAAAATGTTTATGCCAATAACACTTAGGTGTTTTATAAATTAATTTTTGTACCCTTTTTTCTGTAAAATATCAATTTATTAAGCTAAGTACAAGCGCACGATCAATAATTCCTATGTTTAAAAAATAATTTATAAGATAGGATTAGTAATAAAGTATTTAAAACAAGTACAAAACATTTTGTTTCATTTCTTTTTTTAGGGTTCCGTACCCAAAGGGTAAAAAGGGGACCCTATTAATATCGCTCCGCTGTCCGTCTGACTGTCTGTATGTCTGTCTGTCTGTCCGTCTGTCACCAGACTGTATCTCATGAACCGTGATAGTTAGACAGTTGAAATTTTCACAGATGATGTATTTCTGATGCCGCTATAACAACAAATGCTGAAAAATAGAATTAAATTAATATTTAAGGGGCTCCCATACAACAAAGTGATTTTTTCGCTTGTTTTTGCTCGATATTGATAACGGCAACAGGAAGACGCTTGAAATATTAACAGAAGATTTGTTTACCTATATACCTATTCACTAGAAAAATAAATAATTAAATAAAAATAAAATTAATATTAAACGTGGGCTCCCATACAACAGACATGATTTTTTTTCGCCGTTTTTATACTTAGATAACGGTACGGAACCCTTCGTGCGGGAGTCCGACTTGCACTTGGCCGGTTTATTTTGTATAGTAAATAGCAACCGTTATCATATGCGGTGCAGTTATTCCACGTCTTATACAGTATTGCATTGTAATTACCAGAACCTAAATTAATCCTAATCGTAACTAATATTATAAATGTGGAATTGAGTTGTTTATTTGTGTGTGACGCCTTCTCGCCCTATTATACTGAACCGATCGTCATGAAATGAATTTTGCGTACCAGTTGTCTGGGGTAGGTATGGAGTAGAAGGACATACTTAGAGTATAATTTATCCCGGGAAAAAGTAATGCCCCATAAAAGTTCAAGTTTTTTTCAGACCTGGGCTGCAAAATACCTGAACTTTTTTATACATTCATACGGAGATTGAGACCCGTCGCCTGTGAACTGTTTTCGGGGATCTTACAATATCGGCTTATGGTCTAACATGATGGTATATTATGATACTTATCAGGATCTGAATTACGCTTGTTTATTTTATATTTGTACTAGTGATAATTACTGACGTAAGCTTTAATTATTGGCTAGCTATGGCTAGTGTGACCTTATCTTTCGCAAGCCATCTTATCGGCGATGTTTTTGAAGGGCATGTTATTTTTCACCTTTCACGAGTTATTAACGGCTTCCGATGGGTATATTAAGTACGGCTTTGTCACCGCTTGCACTTCCTTACCTGAGTAACCTTTTAAAATGATCCTTTTCACACGCAGAAACTGCGTGAAATAATGGAAGTGCAATATTTTCTAGGATTGATTGGAACGATTGGAGGCATTTGAGGTATAGTGTTGGAGGCGCATAGAAAAGATAAGCTGCACGGAGAGAAACACGAATAAGGAAGTTCTAGAACTTGTCAATGACAAAAGAACATTATTAAATTCGACAGGAATAAAGCATTGAAAGATGATTGGTGATCCGATATGACTCGACGTCTTCATCAAAACCATTTTGAAAAGGAAGATTGAAGCCAGGAGAGGAAAGGAAAGGTGAGGGATAGATGAAATAAAGGGGAAGGTCGTGTCGTAGCGTATAGAGACGTCAAAGAGATAGCGAAGGATAGGCAAAGATGAGCAGTTCTTCACCGACAAGAACATAGTTCTTAAATTAATAATGATAAAATTATCATCACTTAGTACATTAAAAACATATTTGTGAGTATTTTGCCTGCCTAATGTCAACCATCCTTGGGAATGCTTTGGTTGCTTTGTCCCTTTAGTCGCCTCTTACGACACCCGATATAGGACAGAATGGAGTGGTTCTGTATTCTAGGCCGGAAAACACAAGCTGGTCTGAGAGAAAATAATAAACGTCGAATACCAGCTGCTTAGTTCGTTGAAGCCGATAGAGGAAATGGGCGAAAATTTGTAGAATCGTGTCAGTATTAGGCGATTCAGCTTGCTACCCATGACCATTTGGATGCCGTTTTCTAACTATACCTACGCCCTCGAACACGCTATACGTGACTAATGCCCACAAGGGAAAATATGTTATAGTATATGTATGTTTTTATGTTAAATAACTGACAAAGAAGTTTAATCTTCTTTGTCAGTTATTTAACATAAATACACATAACATACATAAACATATGCCGCAGTCGTGGAGAATGGGTTTTAAATAATTGAATAAAGTAGCTCTCAATTACATTGCTATTAAACTAGTAATTATAACTTTACTGATAAGAAATACTCATAATTATAACTTCAATGCCGGAAATATGAAGTCTCGAAACGAAAATTAAGTAAGTAGGTATATGAGACAGCATTAGCAATGAATATAAGTCTTTAAACAAGTGCCGAAAGGTTTATTTTAGGGGCTCCTGGATAGATCTTTATGACCTATTGAAATTTGGTTTTAACAATATATACAATAGAGTTTAACTATTGTTATGCCTCTACTATCTGTTCCCAGCGAACTACGTTTCGCTATTATTTTTTTGTCGTAAATATTTCATAAATTTTAATGTTTATTCTACTATTCGGTGTGATAAAAAATATACAAATCAAAGATTATAAAAATCGATTCACCCGTTCATGAGATATAAGGGTTCAAACCAAACCGACATTGTTTTTTTATGAAGTTTATATATATATAGATTACATAAAAAACAGTACCTACAAATAATAGAGATTTTTTAGGAATTTGTATACGTTGTATGTAATAAATGTTTTTGTTGCGCATAAAATACGTAGTTAACGGAAGCGTTTTTATTGTACTTTTTTGCATTTGTTTTTATGAAAAAGACTAAATTACCTACTGTGTTAGATACATAGATTTAAAAAAAAAATTTTTGTGTCTCTGAATAGATGTCACATTTAGCCATTTTTGTATGGGAACCTAGTGTGTCATTAGCGGGGGTGTGAGGCAGACGAAAGGGAGTCGTGGTGTCAGGGGTGCTATTTGTAAATGAGTGACTCAATGAAGAAGTACAAATTTTCCATACATCATCGGTCGTTTAGTAAACACGTCGATTCGAAAATAGCACTCATGACGTTTGACGCCGCTGTCATAAGAGATGTAACAACACCGTGTAATATCGATATCGAGAAAAACCCACAACAAGATTTTGTTTCAGTTTGACTTATTTTAAGTAAACAACATATGAAGTAGTAATAATTATATAGTCATAATCATCTAAGAGATTCCCTTATACTCCTGGAATCTTCAGTTGTGCTGCGTCCAAGCCCGGGGTCCGCTATTATGACAGCATTCATGCTGTAATAACTGGTCTAGATGAAAAGGAAAAATTGAGAATGTACCAGTTGCTTCTCTGATAGGGAATGCGACTAGCAACCTATTAAACCTTGGATTCAGATTTCCACCTACATACGCCCACAAACACGCTAAACGTGGCTTTTGGTTTCAGGCAGAGGCCTACACCGTAAGGGTGAAGATCGTGATAATATGAATGTATGTATGTTTTACGGCCCAACGCCAATTCTCCTTTTGTAACTCCAGTAACGCGAACATACATAAATATGAAACTGAAGTACAAGTTTTTGCCTGCGCCGGAAATTTAACCCGGTACCTGGCTCGTTAACCACTGTACCATGGAGATTGTCATTATCGTTTATGATATTGTAATTAAATGTTCTTTGCATTACTTACATGTGAAAAGTCACAGGTTGTGGTTTCCCTTTAGCATTTTTTACAGTATTTTTGCAGGATTTCACTACACAACTAGGCATGTTTATAATTATGAAAATAAATTTTCATTCGGCTCATAAGATTCCGCATCCAATAATACGACAGACGTCAGAGGACTGAGGCCGCGAAAAAGCATACGCTGTTTTAAGAGTATGAGTAACAAGACATGCGCTGCTTCTAGAGACGTACGAGCCTTTGTATAAAAAGTAAGACGGGTTGGGCTCTCTTAAGTCCTGTACGTATTGAGGTACAACTCTTATGGTGTTGCGCAGACCGCAAGAGAGGGCACCATCTAAGTAAAACACTTTTGTCATAACCAAAACCAAGATGATTGGCGAAAGCCTACTCCTATTGTGTTCCAAGTGCAACGTAAGATCTGCCTGCTGAATATGGTGGTTCGCCATCTGCTGAAGTGACCCCGTGGGTCACTGTTGGGTCATCATGCTGCCCAAGCGCTGAGCGGGGTGCCACGAAAGCTCTCACAGGTGTTCATGAAGCAGATCAACTACGAATGATGGCAACTAATAAAGGGGCAGTTGCGCTGTTAGTATATGGAAGTAAACATGGACAGCAACAATAAGTACAGTTTTCGGTACTTGTTGTGTTGCCTCGTGACGCACCAAGCCCTCGCCTGGGAACGTCAAAGCTGACGTCACTATGCTATCAACTGCACCAATACTTCAAGAGTGAAGCGAAACAGTGAAGACGACGGCCAAGCAAAGAACAAAAAGACCTACCTAATGTATCAAGTATCTATCAAAGCTACTTCAGACTGCCCCAATAAACAGTTACTATATACTCTTAACCTCAAGGAGGTAGCGGAGAAGAGCCTGCTACTGTATCGTTGATGAAAAAGGCTTCAAAAAAGTATAGTAGTGATTAAAATGTCCAAAATAATTTTATTTATTATTTAATTGCAACTTTTAATGAACTTAGTGAAAAATAGTGCAAAAACCTATGAATATAATATCTAATCCTTATAACTCGGTTCGGACTGAGTTTAGAGGTATATATACCCTTATATTATTTTGTTATTGACTATCGGGAAAACAAGGTATGGTTAGTGGCCGCGCGAAAACAAACAGACGCCAATAACCGGCATTGTCCTTTTGAAATATTATCTATTTCGGTTCAATAGATACAGTCATGTGGCAGATGGATGGACGGATGGATGTCGAAGGCTTAGTATTACCTTTCCGTGTTTACTCTTAGGGAACGGAACACTAAAAATAATAAATTTCCGGGAAAGTCGTGGAGAGTGAATTTATTATTATTTATTTCTTGGCATTAACTTTATTACTTATATTATTACACTCATCTGTATTCATGTAAATTATCGATGTTTGGCAAAAAATAACAAAGTGCATCACTATGCGTCTTTCCGCCTTTCACTGACAATGGAATTTGACGTTTTTAATGGAGGATAAATACGTTTATAATATTGTAAATAACATGAACTTGCATTACTTAAATGAGAAAAGTCCAGCGCGATAGTTTACTATAATATTCATTTTAGTATTTTAGAAGGACAGAACTTCAGAAATTGGCCAGTTTATAATTTTAAAAATTAAATTCCACTCTGTTACATACCCCTCGACAGGCGTCAGAGGACTGAGGCCTAGTGTATAGTATACGCTACTTTTAAGGGTATCAGTAACATGACGTATCAAGTAATACGCCTCTTCTAGAGACTTCATACTTCTATGGTTAGATACATTTGAACTCTATTATTTAGTAGTATAGTTTTTGAGTTTCAAAGCTTTATTTATTTATTTTGTTAAACATTCTAACTTTTTCCCAAAAACATGCCAAATGTTGGGATTCTTTTGGTTTCCAGGCTCATGTTAACATAATTAAGGAACTATTAGAAAAGTTGCTATAGAATAAAAAACCGGCCAAGTGCGAGTCGGACTCGCGCACGAAGGGTTCCGTACCGTTATCGGAAATTTCAACTGTCTAACTATCACGGTTCATGAGATACAGCCCGTGACAGACGGACAGCGGAGCGAAATTAATAGGGCCCCTTTTTTATCCTTTGGGTACGGAACCCTAAAAAATAGAAGACTATATTAACTTTTAAATGAGTGTAATTTCATCTCTCTAAGTTTTCTAATGGTAGAGATATAGTTTCTAAAAATAGGTAATTTTGACCTAACGGTGCAAAATTGACAGTATATTTTTAACTTTTTGCTTAATAAATTAAACAACTTGCAATATAGTGCAAATTAAAGAACACTTAATTTTCTTTTAAGGTTTTTTAATAACAATGCGGTAAAATAAATATATATCTACTCACATGTATTTTCACTCTTTGGCCAAAAACCAATTTTTAGTGGCTGTTTCTCTACCATTAATTTACACTTATTTGAGAGCTTATAAGGATTCTATGTTTCATTATATTACATTTTTCTGTGAGATGAGTTGTTTATTCGGTATGAGCACGGAAATCAAAACTACCTCAAAAGTTAACACGTTTTGGGAAAAATTTGCAATATTAGACAAGTTACTCAAAAATTTTAAATTACTTAAATAATGAATGTTCAAATTATGCTCAAATGGTACCTAATCAATTTGAGACGCAATTTTTTTTTAAGTCTGTTTTAATTGGTCTTTTTTATCAAAGCATACCACAATGATAGCTGACTGAAAAAGGTTTATTTAACTAGGCACGACGACTGTTGTTCATATTTATAGATATTGGTATGCAACAGATCAATACCTTCAGATGGACAGCGACAATGTCGGAGCCTTACAGGCTGGAGTGTGGCTTGCGTTAGGGGCTAACTTCCCTATATCTGCTCGACCTACATATGGACGTCGATGCGTCAACAATCTGAGTTACGCTGATGATATGGTGCTGATGAGCAGGTTGATATTTGCCCTGAGAAGCTGTCTAACGCCAAATATCGAGACCTGTGAGGGATTTGCTGCTGGCTACGGGCTGAAATATAATGTCACCAAAAGTAAGTTCCTGGTGTTTCAAGCCGTCGATGCCGTGTAAATTGCCCTCTGTCAATCTTTACGGAGTCCCTATAAAGAGAGTGGAGCAGTTAACTTATCTTGGACATAAACCAAGTGACCGCTGACCTTAAGGACTATGCAAACATTGAACGGGAACTAGGTATTTTTCTAAATCGGTTAGGTTCAATTCCCGGGCCATGAAAATATAAACAGATGCTTTGACCTCTTTTCTCTATCTTCTACCTATAGTTTTAAAAATCTGCTAACTCATCACCCATCTCCTTGAGACACCCTGTTATGTTATTTTCTACTTCTTTATTTTGTAAAAATATGAAAAATTCCATTCTTTTTTACTCATCTAATTTTACAATCTTTCTATGTTATAAACAAGAGTGGCTATATTTTTGTAACTTTCTTAATTAAGTCAAAGTAAAAAAAAAAAATATTTAATGGGAGTGCCTACGGCACTCCATTAATTAGATTGGGCTAAATAGATAGACCAATAGAAAATGTTCGGTCTATCAACCACTCAGGTCAATAAGTAGCTCCCTAATTAATATTCGAGTAAAATTATAATAAGGAAATCAAACCTGAAGTAAAGGTTCTGACCGATTAACATAATCTTTGAAGGCGAACTTGTGATAGAAAGTACGAAAAACAGCAATTGAAGCACACAACATCGCTGAGGTTAGTGATCATTAGTCATTATTCTCTCAAAATTCAAACATGGGATAACTACAACCTCAAAATAAACACAAACACGATCAACGGAACAACAGCTGATTGGCTGCAGTGAGAATGATATCAACCACGACAACGAAACTTTTTTTTTTCTCAGAAGAGTTATTGTTCTGAGCTTTTTTTTCTTTTTAGACTGAATCAAAGAGAATAAATATTCATATGGGAATAACCATATGAATAAATATTAAAAACACATTTTTAATCTCTTGCAGCTCACTAATAGACAACTTACCTACATTCGTTTCATGTCCGTTCATGCCTACGTTTTCCCGACACCTTTAAAATGAAATCTAAAGATGAAGTAGTATAACAAACTACGAACAAGTTTTGATGGTACACGTACAACATCGTAAATAAGATATACGGATGATAAATTAGAACAGAATTATAATTAAAGTACTTTTGCTTTTAGACAAAAGCAGTCGTGAACTCGTGACGGTGAGCTTAGAGGAATACATGTAGTTCTCACGATCGGTAATAAGGAGAGTAGGTGTAACTACTTCTATGTAATAGGCAGCTGTTCCGGCGAACTTTTAAACGCTATTATTTTTGAATTGAAGAAATTTCTTTAGCGGCATTGTGCACTTTTTGGGATGGGTAAAAAATGTTAAACTCCCGTCAGGACACGTGACCTGAAAACTTCTTTAGCGGCCTTGTGCACTTTTTGGGATGGGTAAAAAATTTTGAACTTGCGTCAGGACACGTGAGGAAAGGCGAGTTATCACTTCTGCCGCCGCTTCCGGAGCGAAACGCTTTGTTTTTTTTGTTGTAAATATAGCTTATATTTTAATAGTTATTCTGCTATTAGGGATGATAACAAAACCAATCATCATCATTTCGAGTAGGTGTCACGGTTAATCGACCCTGCACACCCTGGTGTCAGAGTTCTTCGGAACCGCCTCTCGGCCTCTGACGTGGTTCCTTTAACGACTACCAAATGACAGCCGATACCACCGGCTTAACGTGCCTTCCGAAGCACGGAATCATCTTTATTATCAGACAATCAGGTGATTCAAGCCTGCAATGTCCTAACCAAACTATAAACAACTAAACAAAGTATGCTTCCGGTGGAAATCGAACACACGACCCCCGGGTCAACAGGCAAACGCCTTAACCACTGGACTAAATCAAAGATTATAAAAATCGGTTCACCCGTTCTTAAGTTATAAGTGTTCGAACAAACCCGACTTTGTAACATGTGTAAGGTATCAAGAGTTGCATACGTCAATCGATCTTATGATTTTCAAAATTGCGGATTTTGAAAACCTAGAGTTTATTATCTTATTATAAGGTAAAGGAAGAAGAAGAAATCCAGTTTATAATTGTGTCTATAATGAGTCTTATATTTGAATCGCTTATCATCTTTAATTTAATACTAAGTATAGGTACAAAAACTACAAAATATCATGCGTGAAAGGAATTGATTATTAATTGGTCACTAGGTTTTTCATATTATAGCCTAATCTTATTAAGAGGAAAGATTTGTGTTTCTATTTGTAATGGATAAACTTTAAACCTACTAACTCAACTAAACTAAACTTAAAAACTACTGGACCCATTAAAATATTTCACCGATAGAAAGCCACATTATCAGCGAGTAAAAAAGGCTTATAATAAATAAATATATACGGACAAATCACACAGATTGAGCTAGCCCCAAAGTAAGTTCGAAACTTGTGTTATGGGATACTAACTCAACGATACTATATTTTATAACAAATACATATATAGATACACATCCAAGACCCAGGCCAATCTGAAAAAGATCATTTTCCATCTTGACCTGGCCGGGGATCGAACCCGGTCACTCCGTGTCGCAGGCTGGCGTGTTGACCGCTGCGCCACGGAGCTAGTCAAAGTTAGTTATATCTTCGAAACAATTAGGGATCCGTACAAATATTACAACAATGTACCCAAGGTATCAAAAAATTGTCTATAAACGTCATTATTGGGTGAGCGCTTTGAATTGTCATCTGAGCATGGTCCGGTTACATCATTTCCAGAGATGACTCGGGACCCGGGGCCCGGCGTGTATCGGGAGCTGGATAGATTGCGTCTATGCGGACGAAATCGCGGGAAACGTCGCCAGCCGCTACCTTTAAATTAATTTATATAAAATTGAATATGTTTAGTTAATGGCGAAATAACAAATAATAAAAGTAACAATCACACTTACTGTCGAATTGTTTGAAATCCTTATATATTGTTTTTAATATATTTTGAATAATATAACTAAAAATATACAGATAAATATTAATCATATTATAATCCTTTGATAAAACTAGACTTGATATAGATTTAAAATCTTATTTCCAATTAGATAAAGCTTAGTAATGATAAGGATGCACATAATTAAGCCAACGCATGATTTATGTAATGTACTAGTAATTACAACAGACATTCATGTCTCTCATTCACTGTTGAAAAAATAATTATCATGAAATCTGATGTTATTAACGGTAATTGAGAGTGATTACATTCACTCAGAGCAATAAAAAGCTCGTAGGTATTGAAATACCTCGTGGAAAGTGCATAGTTATTGAAGTGTGCAGGATAATACGTGCGAGTCGAGACTTCCGTGACCTGACCACCCGCTATCTGTCAGTGTCAAGATTTCAATGACCTCTTCAGCTTCTTGTTAAGAGGATATGCTGATAAAATAAATATTTTTGAAGTGAAAGCTTATTTGGCGGTGTTGGGATGGGTAAAAAATGTTAAATTCGCGTCAGGACACGTGACCTGATCGAAAATTCGTAAGACGGACACGTTACCTGAGACCGCCAGCGCGGCGTAGGAGAGGAAGTAATATCCTCCTCTTTTTCTAACCCGCGGAGTTTTCACTTCTGCCGGCACTCCCCGAGTGCAACCCGTAGTTGTTTTTTTTTCGACTACTAGCTTTATTGAGGTACCTAGTAATTTTTCAAATTTAGCTCTAATTATCTATAGATTTTATAAAAATATACGGAGTTGCCTACACATGTATATGCTCTCAGGGGGATTCTGGTTCCCCCCCCCCCCTCGATTGGTTCCCATCTTGTCGCGATGGGGGGCTCAGTAGCCGCGGATTTGCCATCCGCGGTGAAGCCAAGAGGAACCGGGCGGAAGGCGCTCCAGGAGGGTTTCCAGGGCACCCACCTCGGAGTTGCCTTATGGAGAGGAAGACAACCTCTTTAAAAAATTACAGGAGGGGCCGCTCTCTCTGAGTGGCCTGGCTGTGGGTGAGGGGGGTGGAATCTCCCCACACTCACAGTCGTGGTGTGGGTCGCGGGGGGGAGAGGAGTGTTCGGTGGTATGGGACGCCGGCTCTCCCTGTCCTCCGCGACCAAGCGCGGCTGTGGCGCTTGGCACGGCGTCGGTGGGGCCGCAGGGGAACAGATTGTTCGGTGATAAGGGGCGCCGTTCTCTCTGTCCTCTGCGGCCGACAACTGGTGGGTCGCGGAGGGGGAGGAGTGTTCGGTGGTATGGGACGCCGGCTCTCCTTGTCCTTCGCGACCAAGCGCGGCCGTGGCGCTTGGCACGGCGTCGGTGGGCCTCTGTCACCTTTTTGGTCAACAGAGGCCATACTGAGGGCTGGTTGAGCGGCGGAAACGGGATTCCGTCTCGCTTGACAGACAGCCCTCCGAATTGCGACGTCGCTGGTGTCAAGACGTCTACCCGTTTCGGCCAGAATGGCTGGCCGAGGGCCGCTCCGAACCCTCTCATTGGAGAGGGTACTGGAGCTAGGTGGGGCTGCTTAATAGCGGCCGCCGCGCCGGGGCTGTGGAGCATATGGAAGCACACGGCCCCGGCATTATGCGGACTGGATTATGACATCGTGTGGATTTAGTGGGTTCGAGTCCCACATACCTGTCCGGCTTCCCGTGGCCGGATAGACGAGATTTTCTACACGTTAAAAAAAAAAGAAAAAAGTAGTATTCTGGTTGTCTATGTGGTCCAAAAATTTGACCCCCAACATAATATGCTCCATGACTCATTAACAAACCCCGAGTTCGACCTTCTGCTTAACAGTCAGAGATCACGTCTGAGCACCATGTGTGAGGATGGGAAGAATGCATACTTCCATGAGTTTTCTTTTGATTTTTAGTGGCAACGGACCAGTAGCGTTCCCAGGAATCTTCGGTGCGTCGAGCAACATACAATTTTTGCTTATTCTAGAAAGACACTATATGGCCAAGTTATACTGGGTGGCGCAAAAGTACTGGCACTAAAGAAAATACTTTTATTTTTTTTATATGACATTTTCTGTCATTCTGTTTTTGAAAATTGTGTAGTGAACAAATGTAAAATACACTGAAAATAAACATGGACCGTTTTACTCCCCAAGAACGTGGAATAATTGTGTCAATGTTCTTACGGAATAATTCATCAGTGATAAGAACACAACGTGAATTTCGTCGACGATTTCATGCAAGATCACCCGATCTGACCAGTCCAGACTTCTTTCTTTGGGGTTTTTTGAAATCTCGGGTGTATGTGAACAAGCCACAGACTCTCGCAGCTCTAAAAGAAAACATTCGTCAAGAAATAACGAACATATCGCAGGAAGTGTTACGGCAAGTTATGCAAAATGTCATAAATAGGGCTCAAATGTGTATCAACTCTGGAGGTCACCATTTAAAAGACATCATCTTTAAATCCTAATGGTACGAAATTTAATGGCACAAATATACATTTAAAAAAACCTAAATCTAGTTTTCTAATTTAGAAAAAATGTTATAGCTGAACCAAATAGGGTCTTTACTTTTGCGCCACCCAGTATATTAGTTACATAATCCTGGATTCAATCCCCACATCCCCATTTAGGCTTCAAAGAAAATAATCAGGAATTATGAATAATACGATGACTTTGTATAAGGTACAGAAATGAATAATATAATCTTAACCTTTGTTCATAAAGACAGTATTTCCTTGTATTTAATTGACTGATGATTTTGCGTAAAAGCATTTTCCTCATAATTTGGACTGCGTCTGGAGAGATGGCCTGCTTAATTTCCTTGTTTCGCACGCTCTTTGGTATTCTTTAGAGGTACAGGCGACTATAAAAATGTATAATATCTTTATTAGGTATTAGCCACAGACTAAAGAGATTTACAATTATTCTTTACTAGCATTCGCCCGCGGCTCCGCCCGCGTTAATGTCGATCCCTCGGGAACAGTACTTTTCCCGAGATAAAATGTACCCTATGTCCTTCTCCGTACCCCAGATAACGTGAATGCAATAAAGAATAATTGTGTAATTTCATGATGATCGGTCCAGTAGTTACAACGTGAAAGCGTAACAAACAAACAAACTCACTTTCGCATTTATAATATTAGTTAGGATTAGGCTGTATAGAAACCATTTTCTTTCATGCTGGTCTGGGTCAGCTGTTTCTCTTCCCGCGCAGATGTAAAGGCGATCGAGGGAACGGGCGAAAATATGAGGAATCATGAAAGTAGGCGATGCGGCTAGCAATCCATCACTATTCTGACTCTGTTTTCCACCTACACGACCACCAACATGCTAAACGTGGCTTTAGATCTTATAAACGTAGGCTCTGTCTATTCCGCAAGGGAAAAAAGATGTGATACTGTGTGTGTATGAGTGTGTGTGTATGGAAGTGTAGAAGGGCATTGAATATCCGCACATTGCGTAGCAGTTTTTGCAAGTGTCATTGAAATTATCATTTTTTGCAAGTGTCATTGCGCCAGATCAAAATAAAATTCGAGGCGAGTTTCAAAGCTCGTTGGACACTCAGAACAATGCGTCCCGTTCCCCTTGCTCCCCAAGCTGCCGCCGCGTCAATCCCCCGTGCGAGCGTCCACCAATATGTCTTTTAAAAAATTTTGAGAAATTCTTTTGTATGTGCGAATACCAAAAATGATGAATGAAACTTTATTATATTTTTATTTTCTATATGGCATTGTACAACTAGACAATATAACCTGTGGTTCTATTATAATTACATTATGATTGATTGAATTTGTAATACAAAACAAATAGGCGGAAAATACGTCGTTATTGTCCTAACAATGTACGAAAAGTAATCGCATATATTTTGAAGTAGGTGAATATTTTAAATAAAAAAAATGAATGGGGCCCTTGATAAATACTGTCTTAATCCGAATAACTGCATATATATGTTGAAATATTCTTGAATTGTAAATTATTTATGTATTACGTTTGTATGGGGAATTACCTATTCGCCGGCCTCTTAAAGCACAGGTTATTAAATAGTTACTAGGTACGTATTGTAAGTAATAACTATTCTATCCGGGTTTCTGAATTACTCTGATTTCTGGGGATTAGTTCTTTACAAATATTATATGTGTAATATTATATATATATATATATGTCCTCTGGCTGCTCTGGCCAAGTATGGCCCTAGTAGTACAGAGAGGGTCGTGCTCCTGTAGTGGAGACTAAAAAGGACCTGATGATGATGATGATGATGAAATATTATATATGTAAAAGTAAGTTTATTTGTTTAATTAGTTGTTTGTTTGTTATACTCGCCCGATACTTCTCATTCCGGAAATAGTACTGTCACCGAGAGATCGACATTTCCCGAGAGCCACGAGTGGAGCCACGGGCGAAAGCTAGTAGGTATACCCTAATCCTATCTTAACTAGTAATATTATAAATGCCAAAGTCAGTTTGTTTGCAACGCTCTTTTTAGTTTCTCAGATAACACGTATGCAATATTTCGTCAAAAATATTGCATACGCGTTATCTAAAAAATTAGGAAGGACATGCATACATATGTAACTTTCAACTTTCATCAAAAATATTTTTCCAGAGGGAACGATATAAACGTGAGCGGAGCCGCGGGCGAAAGCTAGTATCCTAACTATTATATAAATGCGAAAGTGTGTTTTTTGTTACGCTATTGAACCGTCTGTCTAGAGTACTGTACAGAGAGAGACATAGGCTACCTTTTATCCCAGAATTAAGTACAGTTTTAGAATATACTAGCTGTTGACCGCGGCTCCGCCCGCGTTAGTGTCGATCCCTCAGGAACAGTAGAATTTCCCGGAATCAAACATACCCTATGTCCTTCCCCGGGCCTCACACCTCCATACCAAATTTCATCCAAATCAGTTCAATGGTTGAAGCGTAAAAAAACAAAAGTATTAGTATGGAAGTATGGATATTATTTATACTACTACTACTATACTAAGTCCGGAAATGAGAAAATTTCCATAAAACCTTTACCCTCCCATTTTACCCCTTTAGGAGTGATTTTTGTCCATTTCACCCACATATATCTTTAATTGTAATCGAGAACTTACATACCTATTTATTTTCATACTTCATAGTCCAGAAATGAGAAAATTTCCAATTTCCAAACAAACTTTACCCCCCTTCTGGGGGATTTTTTTCCAGTTGACGTACATAGATCTTTTTCAATTGATATCGTGAATTTATTCACCTATTTTCATACTTCTAAGTCTAGAAATGTGTAAATTCCTATACTATCTTTACCCCGCTATTTTACCCCTTCAGGGGAAAATATCGTCCATTTTACCTACACAGATATTTTAATTGTAACCTAGAACTTATATACTTATTTTCACACGTCTAAGTCCAGAAATGAGAAAATTTCCATACAAAGTTTATACCACCCACCCACCCCCATTTTATCCCATAAGGGGGAAATTATGCAAATTTCATCTAGCTACACACATCTTTTTTAATTTTAATGGAGGACTTATATACCTACTTTCATACTTCTAAGTCCAGAAATGAGAAAATTCCATATAAATTTTACCCCTTTAGAAGTTAATTTTCTTAAAAATACTTTCTTAGCGCTCACTCACATCATTAAAAAAACCCCTGTACCAAATTTCAAGTTTCTAGGCGCAGCAGTTTCGGTTAGTTTGCCGTTTGCCCGCGGCTACGCCGCCGCCGTTAGTGTCCAGTCCATCCCTCAGTCAATGTCCTTTCCCGGGTCTCAAACTTCATCCAAATTGGTTCAATGGTTGAAGCGTGAAAAGAAGACAGACAGACAGACTGAGTTACTTTCGCATATTAGTATGGATAGGTATAATGCATGCTGATGATGACTTTGTATTTAAATTTTCTTATGTCACTTATTATTTAATCACTTACTATTTAAGTGCTATACACGGTGAAATTTTGATCGTTTTGGACCCTTAAATGGGTGACTCAGGTCATCAATCTGAACAACTTTTTCTATGGGACAAATGCTGGGAACTCAAAAAAAAATTCGTCAAAAAAAAAGTACCGCCGCCGGGCCAGTTTGTATGGGAGGGAATGTCGAATTTTTTTTGAGTTCCCAGCATTGTTCCCATCGGAAAAGTTGTTCATTTTGATAGTCTGAGTCACCCTTTAAGGGTCCAAAACGATAAAAAATTCACCGTGTATATTTGCAGGCAAACTAATGCCTTGAGATCATTCAAATGACGATAACTTTTTTTTTAATGAACCGATTTTGATGAAACAAACTTTAGATGTTTTGCTGAGTTAAAAAAAAGCAATTGGTCAAAGTTTGAAGTAAATCGGTTCAGTATTTTCGGAGATAATCGTGATCATACATACATACAGACAGACAGACAGACAGACAGACAAAAAATTGGAAAAAAATTTTTTTGCTTTCTATTATTCTTTTTAAGTGTCCCTCTATCCATTTCAGTCAAAAATTCTAAATGTACAGATAAAATATTTTTACTGTTTTATTATATGTTCAAATTATATGTTCAAATGACGATAACTTTTTTTTAATGAACCGATTTTGATGAAACAAACGTTAGATGTTTTGCTGAGTTAAAACAAAGCAATTGGTGAACGTTTGAAGTAAATCGGTTCAGTATTTTCGGAGATAATCGTGATCATACATACAGACAGACAGACAGACAGACAGACAGACAGACAGACAGACAGACAGACAGACAGACAGACAGACAGACAGACAGACAGACAAAAAATTCGAAAAAAAATCTTTTGCTTTCTATTATTCTTTTTAAGTGTCCCTCTATCCATTTCAGTCAAAAATTCTAAATGTACAGACAAAATATTTTTACTGTTTTATTATATGTATAATAGATAACAGTTTTAGAGGGATCGATATAAAAGCGAGAGGAAGCTAGTCTACACTAAAATTACAAAAAGGAAAGATTTGATCATTTGTTTGTTCGCAATGAATAGGCTCTGAAACTACTGGACCGATACAATCACCAATTCAAGTCATGAAAAACTACAAAAAGAAAACCAAATACCTATACGTGGTGAAATTTTTATCGTTCTGAACCCTCAAAGGGGTGATTCAGCCCGTCGATATGAACAACTTTTCCTATGGGTCAAAAGCTGGGAACTCAAAAAAACATTGACAGTTTCATACAAAAATGTTCGACCGCCCGGTCAATTTGTATGGGAACGCAAAAAAAATTTTTTAGTTCCCAGCATTGGTCCTATAGGAAAAGTTGTTCATATCGACGGAATGAATCACCCCTTTAAGGCTTCAGAACGATAAAAATTTCACATGTATATCTACACGAGTGCGGAGCCAGGGCAGGTCGCTGGTTGGGGTACGAAGAAGATCGACATTGACGCGAGCGGAGCCGCGGGCGATTGCTACTTCTTGCTATTTTGATGTATCCGGCGAAGGGAAATATTTAGAATTGCAAATTTGCGATCTTTTGACAGTAATATTTAATCTATTAAATATAAATTATAGTACGTGGTCTCGGTATTGTTTTATATATTTCTTTTGTTTTGCGATACCCGACATGAACCCTGTCGGGTATCGCAAAAGATAGGAGACTCATTTTTTTTTTAAATCTATGGTTCATAGTGTACCTATTTATATGTAAGACTATAAATGACTTTTAGTTGTTAGAACTGATGTACATTATGAAATGCAAAAAATACCTACATTGAATTGAATTAAATGATTTGATACTTGTTACGAATAAGTACCTAATATTTTATTCGTAGTATACATGTTTGTTCAATGAAGAAGTTGTTCAACTGGTGTTGTTAATATTTATCCTGTATTAATTTATCCCTGTTTTGTTCCTGTCCTGATGGCCCAGTGGTGGTGAGCTTAAATTGCGCTTACGCATGTTAAGCAACCCTGATGCAATTCCCATAGGGGATGGGTGACCGCCAGTGGCATAAAAATATCTCGAATTGCTCTGTGCTTCGGAAGGCACGTTAAGGCTGTCATCATTGATGGCATGGCAGTCGTTCAGCCAGATGCCATTACTTAGGCAACTCGAAAAATCTAAGATCAGTGTTGGCCACTTACACACGCGAAAAATAACATAAACACAACAACATGTCCCTGTTTTAATTCAACTTTAAATGATGATAATTTATTTTCAATGAAGGTAAGCAAATACAGTTTTTAGTGAATATAATACTTGTAACTAATATGGACTGTACTAGCCCTACTGTATTGTAACAAGTGAAATATGTAGGCATTTAGTGGCAAAAACCATTATCTTATCCCCGTTTTAATTTATCTTTGAATGATGATAATTTACTTATTCTTGCCATAAACATTGTTTCAAGGAAAAACCTTTTTTTCTATTGCATATTACATTTATTACTGTAATATGTGTTAGGTTATACAGTAACTGAAAGAAAACAAAAATATGCAAAGCTTATTCGAAATGATCCCCATTGGCTGCAATACAGTTCGTTACACAATACAGGTCAGTTAAACGTATCAATAGAAGCACGCAATTTTTCCATTAGCCGTGTGGTATCCGGCAGAGTAGAATAGGAGCACTACAAGTCTTCCCGTGGATGTCGTAGAAGGCAACTTAGGAAATACAAGCTAAACAAAGCTTATAAACATCTGTGAGACCTCTTCAACCCGTCTGGCCAGCGTGGAGAGTGTAGGCCAAGTCCTCTGACTGCTCTGGCCAAGTATGGCTCTAGTAGTACAGAGAGGGTTGTGCTCTTGTAGTGGAGACTAGAAAAGACCTGATGATGATGACTTTTTCCATGGGAAAAATCTTCATTGCCAATCTTATAAATTGTTTTAGGGACTCCAAATTATCATGGCGTTTAGAGCAAGCCATACTCTCTAAAACTTACCATAAATCATAATCTAGCGGATAAAGATCGAGACTAGATGACGGCAAGTCTTCAGCTCTGATAAAGTCCGGAACGTTCGTTTCCAACCAAGCTTGGGGGAGTCGAGCTTTATGAGCCGGCGCTGAGTCTTGCTGAAAGGACCAAAAATGTGGTTATGAAATATGGTGTTGTTAAGGGGCTTAACCACCTTCTAAAGATTGATATCTTGATACACTTATGCCGATGTTTTGATACCTTTTTCACAAAAATATGGCTCAGTTACTTCTTCATAGCTAACACCCCATCAAACCATCACTGAAGTGGGAAAATGTCCACGTTGTACTTTGTTGACTAATTTGGAAGCTTCTTTAGAGCTTTGACCATAAACTCGGTCATTCTGCTTGTTAAAATATTGCTCAATTGTAAGTTTTTTTTCAACCGTAAACAATTTTTATTTTTAACTCTTTTTGGCGCCATGCCTACTCTGTGCAATGCAATCACAGCGACTTATCACCATGTTATCACCTAACTCCATTTTAAAATAACAAAATATTTGACAACTAATTGGCGCGAAAATGAGAAAACACAATGAACTTTCATAAAAGAAAGGGAAATTCCAAATTCAAATGTAATATTTTGTGTATTTTTAATTTTAACAGTATTTATAGCCAGACTAAGTATTATCAATAAATGTAAAAAAATAAACGAGTATTTAGTGAATATGATAACTAATGCGGACTGTACTCGCGCTAGCATACTGTAACAATTGAAATATGTAAGCATTTAGAAGCGAAAACCATTATCTGGACGTCAGTACAGTATACCGTGTTGTGTAGAGCGCACTCCTCGCGATGTTCGTGTTTGCTTTGTTTCTGGTTGCCCTGTTGCTTTGCATCATTCATGTGTTGGCGAACTACAACAAGAAGGCGCGGATGATGCGCAAGCTGCCCGGTCCTAAGGAGACCTTCTTAGTAGGGAATGCCTTGGAAATTATCGTATCGCCAGGTGATTTCAAAGTGTATTTTTTTCTGTATACATACTTTTTTGTAAACACAGTTATAAGTGGGTAAGTAAGTGCGAAACAAAGTTTCTGAAAACCCATATGATCGTGCCTAAAAATTTCCAAGCGTGATTTATATCCAGAAAAATGATTTCTTTGCTTATTACTTCTCAATAAAGGCTCTGTCCAGTATTTCAAGCTATGTCTTATTAATAAGTCCGTATTATTTTGGTAAAAAAGAACTAATACCCCTCATCAATAAAGTGTTTAATTTACACTCAATGTACACAGACGATATTGATTTATAACAGACATACGCATCGGGGTGCAACTGTCTCTTAATATGGGTTTATGAGTATAAATTATGAAGTAACTAGCTGTTGCCCGCGGCTCCGCCCGCGTTAGTGTCGATCCCTCGGGAACAGTAGAATTTCCCGGAATCAAACATACCCTATGTCCTTCCTCGGGCCTCACACCTCCATACCAAATTTCATCCAAATCAGTTCAATGGATGAAGCGTAAAAAAACGACAGACAGAGTTACTTTCGCATTTATAATATTAGTATTAGTATGGAAGTATGGATATTATTTATACTTCTAAGTCCAGAAATGAGAAAATTTCCATAAAACCTTTACCCTCCCATTTTACCCCTTTAGGAGTGAATTTTGTCCATTTCACCCACATATATGTTTTTTTAATTGTAATCGAGAACTTACATACCTATTTATTTTCATACTTCATAGTCCAGAAATGAGAAAATTTCCAAACAAACTCCCTTCTGGGGGATTTTTTTCCAGTTGACCTACACAGATCTTTTTCAATTGTAATCGTGAATTTATTTACCTATTTTCATACTTCTAAGTCTAGAAATAAGTAAATTCCTATACAATCTTTACCCCGCTATTTTACCACTTCAGGGTAAAATATCGTCCATTTTACCTACACAGATATTTTTAATTGTAACCTAGTCCTTAAAGTCCAAAAATGAGAAAATTTCCATACAAAGTTTATACCACCCACCCACCCCCATTTTACGCCTTAAGGGGGGAATTTTGCAAATTTCATCTACCTACACACATCTTTTTTAATTTTAATCGAGAACTTATATACTTACTTTCATACTTCTAAGTGCAGAAATGCAAAAATTCCATATAAATTTTACCCCTTTAGAAGTTAATTTCTTAATATCCTTTCTTAGGCTCACTCACATCATTAAAAGAACCTCTGTACCAAATTTCAAGTTTCTAGACGCAGCAGTTTCGGTTGGTTTGCGGTTTGCCCGCGCCTACGCCGCCGCCGTTAGTGTCCATCCCTCAGGAACATTTTGGACCCTTGAAGGAATGACTCAGGTCATCAATACGAACAACTTTTTCTATGGGACCAATGCTGGAAACTCAAAAAAAATTGGTCATTTCCATAAAAAAAGAGTCCCACCGCCGGGCCAGTTTGTATGGGAATGTCGAATTTTTTTTGAGTTCCTAGCATTGTTCCCATAGGAAAAGTTGTTCATTTTGATGGTCTGAGTCACCCCTTTAAGGGTCCGAAACGATAAAAAATTTACCCTGTGTATCTGCAGGCAAACTAATGCCTTGAGTTCATTCTAATGACGATAACTTTTTTTTAATGAACCGTTTTTGATGAAACAAACTTTAGATGTTTTGCTGAGTTAAAACAAAGCAATTGGTGAAAGTTTGAAGTAAATCGGTTCAGTATTTTCGGAGATAATCGTGATCATACATACAGACAGACAGACAGACAGACAGAAAGACAGACAGACAGACAGACAAGAAATTGGAAAAAATTTTTTTGCTTTTATTATTCTTTTTAAGTGTCCCTATATTCCCCATTTCAGGCAAAAATTCTAAATGTACAGACAAAATATTTTTACTGTTTGTCATTCATTTAGCGAAATCTTAATCAATAATATGACTACTCTTTCCAAAATTAACTAGATACTCCATCTCGTTGACCCATTGCGAATTAATGATGAATTTTAATTTTGTCTAGATTTTTCAACTTGCCTAAACTCTATTATCTGACTTAACTTATATGAAATTAATCAACTTTAACTCATTTTTTGCAGTGGAATTATTTGCGTTGGGAAGAAAATATGCGAATACTTGGAAAGACATGTACCGTTTCTGGGCTTACCCCTTATCAGCAGTGAACATTTACAACCCAGAAGACATTGAGGTAGGTATTGATATGAACCAATGATACAAAAACCCTTTTTGTGTACACTGAGAGACGTGATTTTACAGTTGATCCTATGATAACATTAGTTCATAGTGATGAGTATTTTCAAAATATCACTCACTATAAACAAATTTATTATTTACCCTTTTATCTTTGGAATACCAAAGAGTCGAACTAAACGCTTTGACAGTTCCTTTTTGATTCGAGTAGCTAAGGTGTGGAATGAACTGCTTGCGTCTATATTCCCAGACAAGTACAGTCCCGGGACATTCAAAAGTAGAATAAATGGGTATCTCTTGGATAGGCATGTAACATCCTCGTCTTCATCGTCACTTACCATCAGGTGAGATGGGAGACAAATGCCTAATCCAAAATTTAGTAACAAAAAAAAATATTTTGACCCCTTCTGACTTGATGTGAGCACGTTCCTTTCCCGATATCTTTCGGCTTAGTATTTGTAAAAACAAATAAACTGTCAAGTATTTGTAAAAAAAAACAATGTCTCATTAAAAAGATCACTTTATTATTTTTATCGCATAAGCAATTTAATCGCCGATAATTGAGATTATTATCATTATTTAATTATTCGCTTTGACCTTAATTTATTTATTACTAATTAATTTATTTGCCTTTTCAGGGCCTCAAAATCACTATGTTTGGTTGAAAAGAAAAATCCGAAAGACTAACAATCAAATAAATAAATCACTTTCGGATTTGTAACTCGTAAGAAATATTAAATCGTTTATATAATCACACTCGTATACAACACATACCTTAGCATACAAAATTAAATAGATAAAACGTAGATTGTTTTTACGAATACTTACCTAAATGAAATTATATGAGCTGTTTCGACATAGACCGTCAAAATTTTTCTCGTTGTTATAGCCGGCTACATCAAGCGTGACTGCCGTTCACCTTATGAAGGTGGAATAGTTCGTTTAAAAACAATTGTTACAGTTAAAGTGTGGCCGGAAGCCGTGTGGTATCCGGCAGAGTAGAATAGGACCACTCCAAGACTTCCCGTGGATGTCGTAGAAGGCGACATAGGAAATACAAGCTAAACAAAGCTTATAAACATCTGTGAGACCTTTCCAACCCGTCTGGCCAGCGTGGAGAGTGTAAGCCAAGTCCTCTGACTGCTCTGGCCAAGTATGGCTGTAGTAGCACAGAGAGGGTCGTGCTCCTGCAGTGGAGACTAAAAATAATTGATGATGATGAAAGTGTGGCTCATAATACATCAACTAACATCTACTTTAATGTGAAATAGACTACAGCTGTATACTTTGATAGCCACATGCTGAATCATTACAACTTCCTGTTGAGCTGTAACTGGCATATCTATTAGGAACATACCAAACGATGCTATAATAAGTTCTTCTTAAAATTCTTTATTACAATAATATAATAGTTACTAAAATCTTACGTCCTTGCCAAGAGATTTATGCATTTCATCATTATCATTTCAGCCCTAAGAAGTCCACTGTTGGACCAAGGACTCTTCCAAGAATTTTTCGTTCCATGGCAGGATATTGCCATACTCACCACGCTTGACAAGCAGGTTGGCAAGCGCAGTTTCTGTAGCTTCTTGTGCTTCCGACGCTGCTGCCCGTAAGAAGTACTTTTAAGCTGGGGAAGGATATGAATTTGTTGGATTTGGGATGAGAAGGGAGTGAAGGTATTTAGATAATTCTCCGATGAATGGGGTAAAGCAATTAGAGTAGCAGCTCGGGAGGCCGGGTGCGCGTACCCGGTGTCATACCTGCAACCACCGGACAGGCTGTTGAGGATGACATCCCTGACCTTATTGCTGTGAAATGTGTAAAAGACTAGCTGTTGTTAGAGACTTCATCCACAGTTATATTTTATGTTATAGTAATTCTAATTTTATTTCAGGTCATTATATCGACGATGAAGTATAATGAAAAAAGTCTAGTATATCATTTTCTGAGACCGTGGCTTCAAGATGGATTACTTCTAAGTCACGGTATGAACTTAAGAATTTATAACCTATTTCGGTACTAATGATTTCAAACAATATCATGTCTTATGGTAATACATACCTACATATTATACGCCTGTTTCCATGCCATGCCATGGGAGTAGGCAGAGACTATGGATCTCCACCTGCTACGACGCTATCCTTAGAAACGTCTTTTGCTTCATCTACATCCATCACTCTTTTCATGCACGCTCGTCGGTTTCGGGTAGGTCCTTATTTCTCCTTTTGCAAAAACTTGTGCAATTTGGTCACGATACGTTTGTCGAGGCCTGCTGACCACATGTGCTGTATATACCTTTCGTAATTCTTTTTTCATCTATCTTCTTTACATGTCCAAACCATTTCAACAACCCTTTCTCAATTTTTGTCACTATATCGTCTTTCACTTCACACTGTTCCCATATTACATCAGTTCTTAAAAACTATCTTTTAGATTTTTTTTACATATATTTCTTAACGCTCGCATTTCATTAGCATATCTGCTTTCATTCTTTTTATGCCATACCCAACTTTCACTACCATATATCAGAATTGGCAACAACACTCCATCATGGACAGCCAGACGTGCCTTCTCGGACACCTTTCTGCTGCTCGTAAAGGAATGTAGTGCCCTATTTACTCGATTACCTTCAGCCACCCTTTTTTCTATATCACTTTCGTGCCTTCCATCTCTCGCGACCTAAGTATACGAAACTTTCATTTGTTCTACTCTTTTTCCATTTCTGAAAATATAACATCCCGTTGTACTTTTATCCCGTTCAAAAACAATGACTTTCGTTTTACTTACATTCATGCCTTACATCATTTATAACTGTTACCATCTTCTGTAAGTCCTCCTCTGACGACGCAAGATTTTTTTTTTTATGTATATCCGACGGCAAACGAGCAGACGAGCCACCTGATGGAAAGTGGTCACCGTCGCCCATGGACATCTGCAACACCAGAGGAGCTGCTAATGCGTTGCCGACTCTTAAGATACCTGTAAACACGCCTTTTGAAGGACCTCAAGTCATAGCACACAGGGAAAACCTCGGGAGGGAGTCCATTCCACAATCTTGTTGTACGAGGAAAAAAACCACGTGACGCTCTGACATTTTTGGAGACCCAAGTGTCAAGGATGTGGGGATGGACTTTACTCCTGTGGCGAGCGGTGCGGTGGTAAAAAGGTGACGGTGGCACCAATTCAAAAAGTTCTTCAGAACACTCCCCATAGTATAGACGGTAAAATACACACAGAGAACCAACGTCTCTCCGTAGACCGAGGGTGTCTAAATCGTCTGTGAGTGTGGGATCGTCGATAATACGAATTGCCCTGCGTTGGATGGAATCAACAGGAAGGAGTTGGTATTGAGGTGCACCAGACCAGATATGAGAGCAGTACTCCATGTGGGGCCGGACTTGAGCTTTATATAACAAAAGTCTATGACCCGGAGTGAAGTACTGCCTCGCTCTATTGAGTACACCAAGTTTTTTAGAAGCCATTTTAGCTTTACCTTCCAGATGACTCCGGAATTGTACCTCCTTCGTAATATCGACGCCAAGGATCCCAATACTCTTAGAAATGGTAAGAGAGGTGTCCCGGAACTTCGGTGCCATGTTAAATGGGGTCTTCTTAGCGGAAAACACGCAGACTTGTGTCTTAGTAGGGTTGAATTGAACTAGGTTTAGTTTACCCCATTCAGAGACCTGCTCCAGAGAGGTCTCAATGTCAGACATAAGTCTCTTTCTGTTCTCCTCCACCTGTGTTTGAGGGATATTTGCACGACCTGCATAATATGCATCACCCGTACTGTCGTCTGCATAGCAATGGATGCTACTAGTGTTAAGCATGTCGTTGATGTGCAGAAGAAACAGCGTAGGTGATAAAACAGATCCTTGGGGGACGCCAGCATTGATGGGCATGATATCGGAGCTTAATCCGTCTACAACGACCTGAATGCTACGCCCAGATAAGAAACTAGCGACCCACAAGCATAGTCCCTCAGGAAGCCCGTAAGATGGTAACTTCGCGAGAAGAGCCTTATGCCAGACCCGGTCAAAAGCCTTTGTGACATCTAGACTAAATGCCAGTGCTTCTCCCTTGCTCTCGATGGCGGCTGCCCATCGATGCGTGAGGTACACAAGAAGATCACCAGCACTACGCCCGTGTTGGAACCCGTATTGACGGTCACTAATTAGCTGATGATCTTCAAGGTAACCAAGGAGCTGGATGATGGAATTACATGGTCGTTGGCATACAGGAGGCATTTGATAAGTAACTCATTCATTCTTATACCACATTTGCTTTCTTTCAAACCTTTCAAACAACTGTCTATGTAAAGGTTAAATAGTCAGGGCGGAGCTACACATTCTTGCCTAACACCTTTCTCGATGCTAAACGAGTCTGTCTGTGTAGTCCGCGTTTATTCTAACGCAAGCACTGGAATCCATATAAATCCCTTGATTTCAGCGCTCGTATCAGACGACCCTTCACCCCATACGACAGCGTTGACCACAACTCATTCCTCACCACTCTGTCATAGGCCTTTTCCAGGTGCACGAAAATGCAATACACTTTTTGACCTTTGGGCCAAAAATTTCTCTAGTATGCATCGCAAGGAAAAGATCTGATCCGTTATGTATGTCACATATATAAATTACTGTACGATTTCTTTTCTTATGAACTCCTAGGAGTTCATTTGCTTACGAATATGGTTTCAGGGAGATTGATTAAATAATTGGCTATTTAAAGTCCCGTGAGACAGTTAATAGATTCAGGTGTTACTTTGCGGAAGTCAAACCTACATTTACTTTGAGACAATTTACTTGGCGTGCCTTCGTCACCAGTAAGTTCATGCAAACTACTGCTGGCCAGCGCCCACCTATACTGTTAGACCCTTTATGCCCGCCACCAACAGTTGATGCATGCAACCCTGGTCGATACTGCTGCATCCGTTGAGGCTGCAGCAATATCACGTCATTCGTTCCTAGCCCAGGCTAGCCCCAAAGTCAGTTCGAGACTTGTGTTATGGGATACTAACTCAACGATACTATATTTAATAGCAAATTCGTATATAGCTATACATTCAAGACCCAAGGCCAATCTGAAAAAGATCGATGTTATTCATTATCCATCTTACCCTGACCGGGGATCGAACCCGGAAACTCGGATGTGGCCGCCTAGCATGATGACCACTAGTCCACAGAGCCCGTCAATAACAATGTAAGTATAAGAGATGTGAGATATCATCAAATTAATATTACCACAGATAAAAAAAAAACTATATATATATGCATACGTACCTATGTATGTATATATATATATAGTATACATATTATCACGTCTTTATTACCTTACGGGGTAGACAGAGCCTAAGGTGATAAGACCGAAAGGACACGTTTAGTGTGTAAATGGGAGTAAAGGTGGAAAATGTAATCAAAATAGTGATGGGTTGCTAGCCGCGCCGCCTATTGTCATGATTCTTTAGATTTTCACCCAATCCCTTAATCGGCTTCTACAGTCTGGCACATTCTCCTAGACCAGCATAGAAGATAGGTCCCATACCATACCATAGATGAAAAAAATCTACGCACCTATTGGCTAGATTATTGTAATTTTTTTATTTATTTAATTCAAGTAAAAATGTTAAGTAAGTACTTGTAAACAGGCAGTTAAAGGAGTTAGTAAACAGGCAGTTAAAGGAGTTAGAGTTAGAGAATTGTTCTTATACTTAACAAACATATTTATTTTCCCCTTTCAAGACCAATAGTTTAACAAGAAAACCTGTCTGAATGTAATAAGGTTAGGTTTACTGTTAACTTTCGGTTAACAAGAGGCCGCTGTTTCTTGAGATACTCGAGGGTGGACTGTAGATTCCCATGAATTGAAAGATCCGAGCACTTTTCTTGATTTCTTTATTTGATCACTTTCACTGTACAAAAACAACTGTGTCGGCTCAGCCGACAGTGCCTACTTTTATTCTATAATTCGACGTTCATAGGAGTGTATGACGAACGAATCAGGCGACCAATTACAAAGCGAGAATTCTTGCGGGGTGAGGTGAGGTACGGGGACTGGAAAGGGTTACTTCACTTTAATTGGTCAAAATGTAAGCCTTGTAATTGGTCGTTACAATTTCAAAAATTTCTTATTTCAGCTTTATTTTTCACTATGCGATATCTACATAATTGTTTATTTCTATTCATCTATCAATATTTTTCTATACAAATCAAAGTGTTTAAGTTCTATTCGTGTCCGGCTTGACGCTGCTGCCGTTAGTGTGGCTGTCGTCAACATTTACTTTAGAATATATTAAATTATAGTCGTGTCTCGTCAAGTACTTATTCTAAGTATCAAACTGAGCAGACACCAACATGTCAAAGTTTATCTTTGCTTAGTGTTTGATAACATTACCGTTTCAAGCTTATTAATTTCCCCCCTGCTTTGCCTAGGTCGATTATTGTGCAATAAAGCAATAAATATTCCCCGTTAAAGATGCATCGTTGCAAACTTTCACTATTAGGTCAAAATTATATCTTATCGTTATATTATAATTGTTTAGGATTGCATCCACATAGTTTTGGTATATAATAAAACAAACTGGCAACTAATTATAACATCAAAAGGACGATATTGAAAAAGGGGATTCTATATTTTAATATTTTTACTGCAATACGAATCTCCAGCTAAACTGCATGTAATTTTTGTATCGTTTTGCGATAATAAATTTAAAATAGTATTTTCCACTACATCGGGTTTTACTTTTAGTCACGAATTATAGTAATTCGAACAATAATACCTCTTGAATTAATTTTAATATCTATTTTATGTAAGAATATATTGGCGACTTCGAGACGAGTGTGCCCGGGTTCGATCCCCGGTCAGGTCCCCGGTCGTAGGATACTACCGGACCCCCAGTAGTATCCTACGCTACGACACAAGTTCACAATTTACTGTGGGGCTAGCTCAATTTGTGTGATATGTGCCTATATATTTATTTATATTGGAGATATCTACTAGCAATGAGCGAAGTCGAATATGGAAAAAGGTGTGTGTACACCTATTTAGCGTTCCGAAGCAACGAACGAATCCTTATAGTTTCAACATGTCCGTCTGCCTCAGATATCTGTAATTTGACTATCTTTAATGAGGTATGGTTATATATATATAAAATTGAGGACAATACTATAAATACCGAAGCTTATATCATAGCTGAGTAGAGTTCTTCTCCATGCTGGTCTGGGAGAAAAGAAAACACGTAGAATGTGCCAGCTGCTTCTCTACCCACGCAGATCGTAAAAGCCGATCGAGGGATTGTGCTAAAATCTGCGGAATCATATCAATAGGCGATGAGGCTAGCAACCCATCACTATTTTGATTCCGTTTTCCATCTACACGCCCTCCAACATGGTAAATGTGGCCATAAGGTCTTATAGACCGAGGTTCTGTCTACCCCGCAAGGGAAAAAGACGATTACTATGTATGTATGTATGAGTAGAGTTCACAAGTCAGAGATAACTTAAAAAATCACGTGCAACTACGCTACCTACACTGCGCATGGCTCGACACGCGCCTGGCCTGTTTTTATTCTGACGGGGGTCACTTTAGTAATGACACAGCCATTGATATCTTCAAACAATGACCTTCATTTTAACAGTTCGATTTACATAAGTTACGATAATAGGTATCACAGTCCGGTAGCACAGAGAGGGTCATGCTCCTGTAGTGGAGACTAAGAAGATCTGATGATGATGATACTAGGTATATAACGGATAATGAAGCGGATTTTATAATATTTCCTCAGTAAAAGTCGACCATGAAGATTCCAAATATGGTGTTTCCTCTTCAATACCAAACATTTGATCCTCGTATCGCGACAACTGATTTTTATTATAATCCGTCATTCAGCTACTACAACGCCACGAAGTGACACTCACGCTCCATCCCCACACATCGGTTTATCAAAAGATTTTACTTTGACCACAAGTTTTCTATTTTTAGGCCCCAAGTGGCAGCAGCGTCGCAAGATCCTGACTCCAGCGTTCCATTTCAACATTTTGCGGCAGTTTTACGTTGTGTTGGAGGAGAACAGTCATCGGCTTGTAGACAAACTCGCGGAGCACATCGGCGAGGAGCTGGACGTCGTACCGGTCATGTCGGAGTTCACGCTGCACTCTATTTGCGGTCAGTCTTTCTTCTTCATATTTGTCAACCCTGATATCAGTGTATAATTCTGACTCCAGCGTTCCACTTCAACATTTTGCGGCAATTCTACGTTGTGTTGGAGATAAACAGTCAGCGCCTGAGGAGCTGGACGGCGTACCGGTCTACCGTCACGTCGGAGTTCACGCTATACTCTATTTGCGGTCAGTCTTTCTTCTTCATGTTTGTCAACCCTGATGTCAGTGTATGATCCTGACTCCAGCGTTCCAATTCATTTTTCGGCAGTTCTATGTTATGCTGGAGATGAACATTCACCGGCATTACCTAACATGACGAACGTAGTATTATTTCTCTATTTGCGTATTATTTTACCTGCTGGAAGTGCTGGAGGCCCGGTAGGTGTGGGATTGTGGGATATACCTTAATTACCTAAATTGCCTTAATATTTTGGGTCATTCACCTAATTCGTCAAAAGCTACAAAGCGAAGCAATTTACTAAAATATACAACAATTTTATAAGAAAAAAAAGAGACCATGTGCGTGCGACACGAGTTCACCCGAACAGCTCGATTTCGGTGAAGCCGAAGGTTCGGCCGATTTTATGCCGAAACCGAAACTGGCAGTGAAACTCTATTTTCCGCCGATATTTGCCGACACTGGTCGGTCTGTAGAAAAAAATAAAGAAGCATAGAAAAAATTTGTTTTCTTAAAAATATATGATCGACTGTTTTAAACCTACCTATTCAACACTTGAATTTTGGCCTACTCGCTAACATTTGGTTTTCGTATGATCGACTATTTTTATTAAACATATATAAACGCCGGTATTTCAATGCTAATCTATTCAGTTTTTGGAGGTAAAGCACATGTATAAAAATTTTAAGGTCAAGTCGTTATCTTACGGAACTAAATCGTTTTAAACGAGTATGTGAATTATGTAATAAAAGGCAACGTAGGTATGTTCGTTTAGAGTCACATCCACCGGGTGTAAATTTACCCTCGACATTCCCTTTGGAGGGGCGACATAGCTCCTCCAGCATATGCACAACTTTTCCTATCGATAATGGTTTATTACATTTTTGCCCATTCCCTCAGCCCATTGACTTCTACGGTATGCGCGGGTAGAAAAGCAGCTGACCAGTTTTTGGTATAGTACATTCTAAAAACATAGGATGAAAAAATATAATCCCGAGGTGCTTTGCACTAGTTTATTTACTGACACAATTTGGCAACATTAATTCATGTAAGGAAGATGCCAGTGTAGCGTGAAATTCATGCAATCGTGTCCGCTCGTTTTTGCGGTAAATGTATTGGCGAGCGGCTATTGCAATGTTTAATACCAACCAATGTTAATTTTATCCCCATTCAAATAGACAAAATCTGTCACACGAGAATCAGACTATTACTATCTTACATGAGATTTCAACGCACTTCTAAAACACGTCCATTGAGCTGTTTTAGTTTAATTATTATTCTTCTATAAAACCGTAATTGGAATTTTATCTAAATTTCTATTAATTCCTAGAGGATTATTAGATCTTGTCATATGTAAAAATAAAAGATACACTTATTAAATTAAGAAATAAAATATGGTGAAAAAATTCCAAGCGGCGATTTGAACCTGCGACCTTAAGTCTATGTACGACTTAAAGTCGCAGGTTCAATTCCCGCCCGCTTAATTTAATAAGAGTATATCAAAATAGCATTGTGAATGCAAAATATGTATAAACACTTTAAAATAAAAGATGTATTATAGTTATTATAAGATAATATTTACCTACTTATTGTTTTTCTTTTTAGAAACTGCGATGGGAACCCAGCTTAGCAAAGAAACTAGCGTCTCTGCAAGACGTTACAAAGAAGCTATATACGCACTGGGAAGAGTTGTTTACCATAGATTCATAAAAATGCACTTTTATTTTGATCTAATCTTCAATTTATCGGGGCTAGGAAAACAGCAACAACAATTCATAGATGTCGTTCGTAGTTTCACAAAAAAGGTCATCGCTGACCGGAAACAGTATTGGGAAAAGAATAAATTCGATATAAATAATTTTACTGATGCTGCAACAGGCGATGACATGTATATGAACAAAAGAAGGAAACAAACAGCTATGTTGGATTTACTCATTGCAGCTCAAAAAGAGGGTTTGATTGATGAAAATGGAATTCAAGAAGAGGTGGACACTTTTATGTTCGAGGTATGATTGAGAGAATATATTTTTGTTTCCTAGAACTCATTAAACATTCCTTCTTCGATACGATTGTGCTACTTAATAAACACTATAATCTAGCAATGAATCAAGCCTGGCACGCAAAGTGTGTATTGTTATTCGTCATGTTAGGTAATATAAGTGATAAATACTAATAATACTGACGATTTGTGTGCGGGTACTGTTGGTCCTTGAAGCGGATTATAGTTACGAAGAACAATTCTTTTATGCGTAGGTAATTTTTTTTTCCTATTTCGATTTGTCATATAGTACGCATAAAATTAATGGTCTATTTTTGCATGCTAAACTAAATGCAATTGGGAACTTGAGCCTCAAAACAAATTTAAATAAAATATATATTACATTCATATACATTAGTGTTATATTTGTACTCATTTTTTTCAGGGCCATGATACGACTGCGGCAGGCTTGACATTTTGTCTAATGCTGCTTGCCAACAATAAAGACAAGCAGGTAAGATTTCAGCTGATTATCAGAACATCGGTAAAATAGGTACATTAGTCTACAAACAAGTCAATAGCAGCGCTAAAGAAATTTTTCCAACCATGAAATTATTGACCCCACATTTTGTCTTATATCATACACTTAAATAAAATAGTTTATGAATTTCAGGACAAAATAGTTCAAGAGTTAAATGAAATATTCGGCGAGTCGCCGCGCGCCGCGACCATCGACGACTTGTCCAAGATGAAGTACCTGGAGTGCTGTATTAAGGAGTCCTTAAGGCTGTACCCGCCAGTGCACTTCATCAGTCGGAACCTGAATGAAAGCGTCGTATTAAGTAAGACTTAAAACAAGGTGCAAGTAAAGTTAGTACTTACATTTTGTTCAATACTCTGGATTTATTATTTTAGTATTCCGTGAAGCCAAATTCCGAAACACACTGTATTTCATATCTTATTATTGTGGGTATTGTTCAGTAACTTTTTTAGTTTCGTTTGCATGGGACCAGCCGGCCTATTTGCTAACTCAGTGTACAACGTTTTGATAATCACTTCAAAATACATTGCGGATTTCCTATGATTGACTTTTTTTATTAAAGATATATAAAACGTAATGTACTTTGAAATGACTATCAAAACGTTGTACACTGAGTTAGAAAATAGGCCGGCTGGTATGGATTCGCGTCTTTTGCAAATTCGTAGAATGGTTGTAGCACGGTATCGTATCGTAGCAGGGACCTAGATAAATCGTAACAAGATCGTAGAAAAGTATAGTTTTTTAGCGGAACAGGAAATTGCATACTAAGGCAAGGTAGTTCTGTCATAGAATTATATGGTTGATGGTTATAGAGGTTCTTACCAAAACAAAAGAAATTCGTAGCGTTAATTTATGTGGAAATACTATTATTAACTATTTTGCTTCTAAACAACTTCCGTATAACACGAAGGTGGTTATCAGTACTGCATTATGAAAGTATGTACACTTATTATTTAAGAATTACAACTAATTGGACGGAGAAAAGAAAACAAAAAATGCCAGGCACAACGTATCACACGTATATATATATATAAAAGCAATGATGCTAACTTGAATATATTTGCAGGTAACTACACGATACCGCCAGGGACATTGTGTCACATTCACGTGTACGACCTGCACCGGCGGGCGGACTTGTACAAGAATCCCTTGGTGTTCGACCCTGATCGTTTTTTAACAGAGAACTCCGTGGGCCGACATCCTTACGCATACATACCGTTTAGTGCTGGCCCCAGGAATTGTATAGGTATATGAATGACTTTATCTATTTTGAAATATGTGATGGTAGACCTACGCGATAAGTAATTCTAATGATATATTTAGCCAAAATAATTATTGTTTCGTATACCTAGATGAGGTCAATAGATAGATAATATTTTTATTCACCATCAAAAACACACAATTTACATTAACATAATATAAAGTTCCTAAACTGTATTTAGGAACATTTAAGGAACTTATAGAAAACAAACAATAAGAATAGTATCTCTTATTAAATTAAGAAATAAAAATATACGTGAAAAAATTCTAATTTAGAGATAATTAGCATGCCCACAAATAATTAGCATGTCAGCGGTGTCAGTTGTGAGACGTATTTATTTTGTGACTTGTGGACATTTGGATAAAAATGGACAAAACTGAAATTCACGCAGTGATAAAATATGATTTTTTTTACTATTATACAAGATTTTAAAGAATTACAAGGGATATTAGTAAAACGGTGTTCCGTCTTACTCATCAATGGCATGGTGGTGTGCAGAGTTTAAACGTGGAAGAACAACGAGTAAATATGATCTGCGCTCGGGCCGCCTTTTGACGTCAGTCACTCAGGCAGGATATGGTAAAGAAGTGAAAGAAATTGTTTCAGAAGATGTAACGTCGTTAACAGTTCGTTTTATAGCTGAAGAGATAAAGATTTCTATTGGTAGTGCACATAGCATTTTGCAAGAAGACTTGGGAATGAAAAAGATATCTGCGCGTCCGCATCGCATCGCACTTGGCCAGTTTTATATAATTACTAGCTTTCGCCCGCGGCTCCGCCCGCGTCAATGTCGATCCCTCGGGAATAGTACTTTTTCCCGGGATAAAAGGTAGCCTATGTCCTTCTCCACACTTCAGAGAACTTGTATGCAAAATTTCATGATGATCGGTTCAGTAGTTACGGCGTGAAAGCGTAACAAACAAACAAACAAACTCACATTCGCATTTATAATATTAGTAAGGATGTAATATTTACTGTCGGTTTTATATTCGTTATTTGTTAATTAAACCATATTAACAAGTGCTACCTACATAACTGTAAGCTGCACATCCAAATTCCCCTTTTCTTTCATGACATCATTATCTTTTTCAGGTCAAAAGTTCGCCATGATGGAAATGAAATTGGTGGTTTCTGCTCTCCTGCGGGAATATCAACTATTTCCGGTGACGACTCCAGACGACATCACGATCGCCGCTGACCTTGTCTTGAGAAATTCCGGGCCAGTTTCCGTGCGCTTTGAACGAAGGCATAAAATTAATAATAACTTATCATAACAGCTCTCATATTTACGAGCGAGTATATATACAAATTTGATGAAATAGGTATAAACTGAGGCTCTACTCACACTGGCGCAGAGTCGAAGCGAAGCGAAATGTTTTAAACGTGATCGTTTATTCATCTCTATTTCCATTACATCAATTTCAAATTTATGTTATGAAAACATGACAAAAGAATGTGCGCATTTGCGCGAGTCTGCTTCACTCATAGATATCAGAATATTACTGTGGCTCCGAGCGTCGACGAGCGTATTCAATATACATATTATACTTACGCGTTGTCTATAAAGGTTGAGGCACTCTGGTCTCACCTCAAACGCCCGGTGAAGTAGCGAAAGCTCACTTGGACTACATAGTCATTTAAAAAAAAAGACGCTTTGACGCGCGCGCCGCGCCACGCCACACGCATGCCCAAGATACCGAAAGTACCAAATGGTACGCGGGTACTCGTAGTCGCGCGACAACACCATTTCGCTTTGCTTCGACCAGCGTTAGTGTGAGTTTAGCTTATGCTCCAACGTTGTATTAATAGTACTCTATAGTTCCAAATCAGATAAGGATGTTAAATTATATATTAATACTTGTGTATAGGGAATTGTGTATACTACTAACTCTGGTAGTACAGAGAGGGTCATGCTCCTGCAGTGGAGACTAAACAGACCTGATGATGATAATGATAGGGAATAAGCAGAGTATCTAGGGATACCAGGGTTGTTTTGATTGTATTAGGAGAATCATAAGAATAAATACAGACTCTCCTCAAGAAAAACAGGTCAGTATAGTTGCCTCGTTTAAATTGCGATGCAATGTTTTGCACTTTGCACCTGCAATTTTTATTTTATTTGGATAACAGTACAGTATGAATTTACATGTATGAATAAAACTAATAAAATAACTAAAAACACACTTATTTTGCTTTCGCATATTAATAGCAGAGCTTGCTAGTTCAATAGACTATATTTATATAATTCTATGTATGTATGGGTATATACATACATATGTAAATACCAGGCAATCACAAAATGTTTAGGACTAAGAAATATAATTATAGAAACGTTGACTTGTATATTACTAGCGCCTACAAACAACAATAATAACAAATTAAATTTACAGGCAAACGTACCATCAAAGTCATAAGTGCATGGTTATGTTTGAATCTTATCGCGTTGGCATAAAGTTCAAACGTGACCATGCACTTTTGATCTCGATAGTACCTAATCTGGTTCTATTGCAATTGCAAGAAGTTTTGTTAAACTAATTTAACAAAACATTTTTATTATGATATCTTTATATGAGTTTCTTGTGGCGGATGTCGCGGAGTCATTTGGTTAGCCTGATTTGTGGCATAATTATTATCATCATGTGACCGTCCATAGACAGTGGTGGCCAGCGACAAGCAGTTCATACATTTTTGGCTGCCACTATAGCAGTATCCGCGAATCGTCACTTACAGTCGCAGTAAGCCACACAAGATACCGACATTTGCCTCTGTCGCTATGTTTTATTGTTGGATCAGTAAAAAGTGGCCGCCTATATAGGTTAGACGCGGCCATGGCGGCGGCGTCTAGCGCGACTAACTTTCCACATCGTAAGACTGCCCAGCAGAGGGTAATAAAATGTGGCGACTCTCTAACAGCAGTGGCTACCGCGCGCTTCAGCCTCTGGTACAAATGTGGCGTTATCACGCGTCTGCCACCCACCAGCTGACTGTGGTCGGTCGCCTGTTTGCGTGGAGCCTTTGTCATTATATACTACACCCATGGACGTAGAAAAACACCTTTTCAGAAAGCACCTTGTTTCTTACTCGATTTTGATGAAGAGAGTACGTTTTTTCACTCTACAAAAATACGGGAGGAAAAAAATTATGAAAATTCTATCTCCCGCTGGTGTGTGCGCGGTAGTTTTGTTTTCCTGACAGTTTAGTTTTTCTGGGTAGTTATTGGTAGTACATGGTAGATTTGGTATTCTTGGTGGTAACGTGGTTCTTGGTGGTTATTAGTTGTTGTTGATGGTAGTGGAAGGTATCCGATGGTGCCCAATTGGACCCGATAGAACCCGATACAACTCGATGGTATCATATGGTATATGATACTACCGGATGGTACATGTCGGTCGCCTGTTTGCGTGGAGCCTTTGTCTTTATATACTACACCCATGGACGTAGAAAAACACCTTTTCAGAAAGCACCTTGTTTCTTACTCGATTTTGATGAAGAGAGTACGTTTTTTCACTCTACAAAAATACGGGAGGAAAAAAATTATGAAAATTCTATCTCCCGCTGGTGTGTGCGCGGTAGTTTTGTTTTCCTGACAGTTTAGTTTTTCTGGGTAGTTATTGGTAGTACATGGTAGATTTGGTATTCTTGGTGGTAACGTGGTTCTTGGTGGTTATTAGTTGTTGTTGATGGTAGTGGAAGGTATCCGATGGTGCCCAATTGGACCCGATGGAACCCGATACAACTCGATGGTATCATATGGTATATGATACTACCGGATGGTACCCAAATGGTATTAGATGTTAACCGAAGTGGCCGCAATTGGGTATATGTAAAGCTGAATATGTATTGACTACTAACTACTAACTGTTAGTATCCAAAAAGAAATATTTTCCTCGTAGGTGTAATATAAAGCACTGTATCTCGGGGAGGAAGTTTCTCTCACACATTCTCCGCCCTATAAACAATGTTCTATATAAGTTTTTTTTTTAAAACATTTTTTCGACTGACTGTCCTGTTCGTAAAAATGATCACAGTGGCCGGAAGAAATAAAAAATGTTGTCTGTAAAGTCGGTTTAGAGCTACGAATAAGTAATAAGTAGTTATTCGTAGGTTTAGCCGTGTGGTTTCCGGCAGAGTAGAATAGGACCACTCCTAGTCTTCCCATGGATGTCGTAAGAGGCGACTTAGGAAGTACAAGCTAAACAAAGCTCATAAACATCAATGAGACCTCTCCAACCCGTCTGGCCAGCGAGGAGAGTGTAGACCAAATCCTCCGTCTACTCTGGCCAGATATTGCTCCGGTAGTACAGAGAGGGTCATGCTCCTGCAGTGGAGACTAAAAATACCTGATGATGATGATGACGACGTAGGTTTAGAGACTATAATTGTAAGGTGATAACTACGAGTACTACTATTGCTACTGTTGCTGATGCTGCTCCAGAACGTGACATTCATCGATTCTATCGATCGATCGAGAGGGGTTCATCGATTTCGAATACGTTATTACGTCAATAAAATAAATCCGGCAACTGGGAGCGCGTTCCGAGTCAACTGCGGTTATCGACAGTCTAATAAACAAGCGGCCAAGTGCGAGTCCGACTCGCCCATGAAGGGTTCCGTAGCAGCAATTAACATAATATAAAAGTTCTTGTTATATTTGCGTTGATTGATACATACATAATACATAGTATCACGTTTTTTTCTCTTGAGGGGTAGACAGAGTCAGTGTCTATAAGACCTTATGGTCACACTTAGCATGTTGGACGGCGTGTTTACGATCTGCGCGGGAAGAGAAGCAGCTGGCACATTCTACTGTTGATTGAATGAAAGGTTAAGGTTTCCGATTTATGACGTATTACTTACTAGATCTCGTTCGAACCAATTTACGGTGGAAGTTTGCACGGTAATGAACATCACATTATTTTTTTATATTATCTATCTCTTATTTTAGAAGTTACAGGGGGACACATTTTACCAGTTTGTTTACCATTTTGGAAGTGTCTCTTGCTCAAACTATTCAGTTTAGAAAAAATAATATTAGAAACCTCAATATCATTTTTGAAGACCTATCCATTTCAGTTTCAGTTCTAAGTATGGGGAACGCCCAAAATTTTTTGGTTTTTTTTTCTATTATTGTGTGAAAATCTTAATTCGGTTCAATAGAATACATTTACTTATACAAAAAAGTGGTTGTGACATACGGACGGACAGACAGACATGACGAATCCATAAGGAGTCCACAAGATTTTTATTTGCCTCTCTGTTTGTATGCTACAACCTATTTCCAAAACAACTAAATCGATTTTCATGCGGTTTTCAAAAATCCATTTATCTTATTCTTAAGCACGACCTAAATTTTGTTTCGTTTAAATGGTTTAACCAGTAAAAAGTTATTGTCATTTAACTCTTTACCAGACACTACACAGCTATAGCCATTATAACAATACAACTTCTACAGTGCCTCGTTTAGTGTCTTGCTAAGCGTTAAAGATATTTTGAGTGCGCCTGTAAAATTTTAGAAAGCAAACTTTTATTACAAATGTTTGATCTTACGTTTGAGGCTTTTTAAAGTCATGTGAGGATGTATGCTACAAGATTGTTTGGAACTAAATGTGTAGAAAGGTGGGGTTTCACCGCCTTCGGGACGTAACTACAAACAAGATCGTTTAAAGAGAGAGTAAAAAGATAAATAGTGAGATAAGTTTTAGTATGAAGATGATGCGACATTACTAAAAAATATACTACAAAAGCGAATACTTGAAAACAGTTACTAAAGTAATCGGACAAGTACGTTCAAACCACCAGGATATATATACTATATCCATTATACAAATAAAAATCTGAGTCACTGTAAAAGATCATTTGAGAAGTGCCTGGTAGTACAACTAGGAGGACTCGGGGGACAACCCCCAGCCGTATCGAAACTTAAGTAAACCCTGCAAAATTGTTCGAGAATATCCAAACAGTTTCGTAGTTCAAAGCTTCTTGGCCTTTACTAGAATCCTCTGTGAGATCGCTGAGACGCGCTTGAAAGAAGATTCAACATGGTGGTTCTGAAAAAATACTTGGCAAACAAAATGAATCTTAACAAAAATAATTGATAGAGCGGGGGCATGGCTGGAGATGCTTGTGGTCTAATTCTGTAATGTTGGCGCATTCTATGATACGTATAATGTTCTATTTGCATGAAACTTCAAAGTATGTAAACGCAGAGGTTCAAATCAGCCTGTATGTGTTGTGCATTATTTTTCTAGCCACAGATTTAGAAAAAATGGCGTCTCTCTGGTTTTAGCCATATACGTTGTTCACTGAATCATCAACGACAAGGATCAAAAAAAATCCTGGACCTATTATGTGGGTATTGCAGCGTGATTTTAAACCTTTTATCTATATTGAAATAAATGGTAATTAGAATCCCTAATGGAATACAGAATTGCAAGAAAAAACCGGCCAAGTGGGAGTCCGACACACGCACGAAGGGTTACGTACCATTAAATATAATAAGTTCAAAATTTAAAAAAAAAATTATATGATGTAACAAAAAATTATGCTTTTCGCAATTTTTCCTTTATCTGTGCTATAAGACGTTGCATCGTACCAATTTTCAAGATTCTGAGTTCACGAGAAGTAGCCTGTAGGTTTCAATTCCCTTGTGATTGTCGAAAATTTGCAGCATGAACGGCTGTATCTTTTGATTGCGTTGGATTAGAAGTTTGATTTTATTCGTAACTCCGAGGGACAGTAGACCTGAGTATATGATATGAATTTCAGCTTGATACCTCTACGCGTTCCTGAGATAAAGGGTATTGATAGACAGACAGACGGACAACAAAGTGATACTATAATGGTTCCAATTTTTCCTTTTGAGGTACGGAACCCTGTAAAGTTAAAAAAATTAAAAAATCATTTGACCTTCCATAGTTTGTGATAGTGCGTCTTTCCTCCCTACATACGTGAAAAAATATGGAGAAAAGAAAATTATGTTGTTATATTTATTTAATAAAATATTTATTTAAATATTGAGAATCCAGTATTACAATCCTTAAACGTAACATAGAATCAAAGTTCACAATGCAAAAGAGTGAATCGCTGTTTCGTCAATATTTTAACATAACTTTTTTGTAGTTCTAAAACATTTTCCTGTTTGTTCTATAGTTTCTCTTGTCACGATGTATGTTCGGGATAAACTCTGAAAATACTGAACCGATTTGAATAAATCTTCGTAGCCCTCGGTAATTTGGTCTATCTTATTAAAAGATCTTAAAAGGTAGAATAGTAGTAATATCTTAAAATATATATTTACTCCTTAGATAACTATCTTAAAAGATAGAATAGTTTTTATCTTATAGCTAAATGAAGTTCGCCGGGACAGCAAGTTCTCATAAAAATATCTTGCTCAAAGCAAAGACAATACTCAAAGTAAGTATTTGTTTACTACGTTTTGAAGTAGGTATGTAGACCAAACTACCATAGCTCGATGGTTAATATGTACTTAATGATGATAGGTATATATGGTTGATTACATCTGCAAAGTAAGTACTTAATACTTATTACAACATGAGTTTTGTAGGTTTAAATTACCTATATAATATAACCCGATAGACTTAGACCGGTTTTGGAGTGGCTGGCAGCAGGCTGCCTTTTCCCAGCAGTGGGACACAAATTAGGTATATATTAGGTAAAAAAAAGATGAATATACAAAATATGTAGGTGACTAAAAATATCTTAATACATATTTATGAATCATACGCCTTCGCTGAAATTAAGCCTATTTTTACAAAGGATAGCGTTTTCCCCAGTTTTCTCTGTGCATCCTCAGTTTTGCGGCGGAGCCCGGGGTCCTCTATTACCCTACTTACAGAAGCACTAGTAGATACTTATTCTGTGCTACATACAAGGTGTACAGCTATTTTCTCAACATTCAAAGCAAGGACGCAAGATGGACAAGATGAGGTAAGTGGACAGAGTCCAAAGTCCGAATGATACCAGTCCAAAGGTTGAAATAAACCTGAGTCTGTCGCAAGCAGACTTTTTTAAAAATTATGTAGGAGATGTGACCAAAAGTCTACTTTATGAATAATTGTATTAGGGTGTATGTTGTTATGCCAACTGGACGTACACTAGTCTGTGTCATAAACTTTTTGCCCGGTTGTTAATAAATAACCAGTTTCCCAGAGACTGCTGATAGTATTATGTTAGCCGACATACAGTTAGGTCGGTTAAAACACGTACATCGCGACTCGCGACTGACATACGTTTCAAGATGATTTTGGCATATGTGCTGTGCGCTTTTGCACTGATTTTGTGTATAATTAACTTTCTTATTAACCATAATGTTAAAGCCAGAATGATCAAAAAAATTCCTGGGCCTAAAGATGTCTTTTTATTTGGAAATGGACTTGAATTTATGGTTTCTCCTGGTAAGTAAATAAAATAGATATCTTAATAGGTCGCTACAGAATTATTACATCGTTTTCAACGTGTCTATTATATTTTATTTATAACCAAAACACATTTTTGAATTAAAACATGTTTTTTCTCATTTTATTGAGCGTTAGTTTTTAATCCCCGACGCAAAAGGAGGGGTGTAATAAATTTGACAGTTAGTGCGTGTGTATCTATCAATCCGTCTGTCTTTGGCACTTGGCACCATAGACCTAAAACAGGTGAATCGACTTGGATGCGGGTTTATTATTTCAAAGCAGGTTCTTGGACATGTTTATTCAAATCAAGATTGCATGCATGATAGTTTAATTTATGTTCTAAATATTTCAATTCTACTTTTTTCTCCAAATTTCAAAATATACGCAAATATTTTTAAATCTATTTTAAATCTATACAAAATTAAATTGTAAACATCTTATTATAATTGTATGTTACCCATATAACTGAATTATGTATTAGTGAAAATCGGTCCAGTCGTTTGGAAGACAGATTTTTGTCAAGGGTCAATTATTAAATTATATTCAACTTGTTGTTTTAGTGGAGCTATTCAAACTTGGAAGGAAAAATGCCCAAAAATGGAATGGAATTTATAGATTTTGGGCATATCCTCGAGCGGCTGTTAACATTTACAACCCACAAGATATTGAGGTGAGTTTAAGTTTGTCAGCAATTATTAAATAAATAAATATATAGGGACATATCAAATAAATTGAGGTAGCCGCACAGTAAGTTGTGAACTTGTGTTATATAGATAAACATCTAAGACCAATTATTGAAATCGAAGTTTTTAGATGAGGTTTATGGCCTGCAGTGGATAAGGCAGAATTAAGTATTTGTATAGATCAGATGAAACCGCAAACTTTGTGAATTGTACAAAGGATTTCTTAAGTTTATGTGTTAAATATACATATTTTTATACTACCAGACAGTACACACAAATTAAATAAAACCTTTTTCTATAAATATTTACATTACAAAAGTTGTGATTGGGGTCTCCTTTTAAGCAAATAAATTACTTGTGTTAGGAGACTCCGCTTTTCTATAACAATAGTAATATATTTTGTAACAATTTATACATATATATATCAAATTTATTAATAAATAACCACTTATGTTATATGAATTTTTACATCTTTATTTTTTGGGGGTTACCTAATTCTCACACATTTTACAGTAGAAGTTGTGCACAAAGGGCTCCTGTTTCATAATAGTTACGGTCAAGATGTTCTAAATTTGGAATCCTGTACGAGGATATATGTCAATATTTTGTTAAGTCTATTATATACGAGTAATTGTGTACTTGTGCAGATAGACTCGCATTCGACGAAGACATATGTAACTTTTATTATATTAGGTACCAATAACTCAAACAAGATTCATAGTTTTACAAAAAACAAACAACACGCTCTACGATATATAATTATACGAGTAGATATTTACTCCTTAGATAACAGCGAATTGTTTATTGTAGTAACGTTGAGTTTTATCATTAAGAGGATGCCCTTTTAGATAGCAAGTAGTCATTTAATTAGTATCTAGCAATATGATAGGAATACAAAACATAACAATAAAATTGCAGTAAATAATATGTACTGCCACAGTGGGAAAATTAGTCTCTTTTTAGGAATGCTTGGAATGGAATGCATTGTCTCTCTTACCCTTTATATATGTATGTATGTTCGTTTGTTTACTCGTATCTCATTAACTAACGTAACCTGACAAATGGCATATCGTTAGATGAGTCTTGACTTGACCGTCTTCTGGTATGGCTATTCAGGTCGTCGCAACGCGATTTTTTGATGTATAAGTGTGTTTGGGTACTATAATATGTGGATGGGTACTTCGTTAGTGAACATAAATATACAACTTCTACATCCGACTAGGAAGCTTATAGGAACTATGGAATTTGAATAGGAAGTTAAAAATTTGTTAAAAACAAGTAGGAGTGATTGTATTAAAATTATTTATAAGCACGATAGGCAGTATTGTTTATTTTTATTTATTTAAAAATTTTATTGTACCTTGAAAGTTACAATAGGTAGACTTAATGCTGAAAGCATTCTCTATTTAGCATTTTCTTTTCATTGTTCTGAGCAGTTTGGATCAATTTCTGTGACGGTTTCAGGAAGCACTTGACCACTGGGTCACGGCTGACGGCCTCATATAAAACTTCATATCTTGAGGAAGCTTCGTAAGAAATGAGGAAGAAAGGCTTTCATTACTGTATGAAAGGAGTCCTAACTCCTGAATATAGTTTCATTATACTATGAAGTGCAAAATAAACGCTTATAAATAATTTTAACACAATCACTCCTACAATTTCAGAGAGCCGCGATTTTTTTAAATCTATGCGTTTTAAACTTTATTTTGTATTATACCTACACACTTTAATTAAATATCAAAGATTTTTTTTAAATCATTTTTTTTAAATCTATGGCTACAACGATAGAACATAATTTTAATAGAGAGGTTTTCGGTAAATGTGGATGTATATTTTTGTCTTAAAATTAACAGGTAATAATAGCGTCTTCGAAACACAACAGTAAGAGTCCTCTTTATTCGTTTATCAAACCGTGGCTTTGGGATGGTTTACTTCTGAGTACTGGTAAGTTCGTACCTTATTGATGTTTATATACAATTTGTCTCTTTTGGCACGACAATAAATTGTTTTTTAGTTAATAGATTCAAGTGTTACTTTGCGATAGTCAAAGCTACATTTACTTTGAGATAATTTACTTTGCGTGCTTCCGCCACCAGTTAGTTCATGCAAACTATATCGCTAGCCAGCAATAGTTTGTATGAACAAACTGGTGGCGGAAGCACACAAAGTAAATTATCTCAGAGTAATTTTTGTTTTTATAATAGAGTATTCCTAAAATTTGCCATTACAAAAAACGTAATATGACGGACAAGTCTTGAACGGAACTTTTTGAACGTTCACGGTCATTAACATTAGTATAAAACTTATCTCGATATGTTTGTTATTTACCGTGATTACTGGATCGAAATATCGAAATCTCGCAAAACTACAGTAATCAGTAATCACAGTAAACATTCTGATATGTTTCATACTAAAGTTTTGAATGGTTTAGCCGATTGTGGAAAATAGCAGTCATTTGCCAATTGCATTAATATTACAGGGGCAAAGTGGCATCAGCGACGAAAAATTCTCACTCCAGCTTTTCATTTCAACATTCTACGACAGTTTTTCCTTATTTTGGAAGAAAATAGTAGTCGTTTGACAAAAGCCATCGAGGCCACATCCGAAAAGGCTACAGACGTCGTGTCATTGCTCTCTGAATATACACTTAACTCTATTTGTGGTAAGTTTAAATAACTGTGAGTGGCATGGCCATTGAACGGAGTTAATAACAGGGAATGTTATCGCCACGGCAGTGGAACCGTCCAAAATACAAACGAAAGCCATTAGATTACATGAATTGAATAGTTTTTCATGAATTAATTATTTAAAACAATTAGGCAGATATTTTTAAATAATTAATTCAATCGTTCTTAACACTACTTCAATTGAATAGTTTTTTAATGAAATACGTGATCATTTGAATAATTAATTAAATCATTCTTAACACTAGTAGGTACTTCAATTAAATGGTATTTTTTTTATAAATTTCCTGATAGTTTTAAACAATTAATTCAATTATTCCTGACACTACTTAAACGAGACTGTTAAATAAAGTCATTTAACTGTTCCATTGAAGTAGTTTTAATTAAGTAATTTTCTTAACTAGCTTTCACCTGCGGCTCCGCCCGCGTCAAAATCAATCCCTCGGGAACAGTACTTTCCCCGGGATAAAATGTACGTACCCTATGTCCTTCTCCGTACCCAGACAAAGGGTATGCAAAATTTTATGACGATCGGTTTAGTAGATAGGGCGTGAAGGCGTATTCTTATTATAATATTTGTTAGGTAAGGAAGGATAAGAAAAACTTTATGTAAATAAGTTGTAATATTTTACAGAAACTGCTATGGGTACCCAGCTTTCCGAAGAAGCGACTGGTGTAACTAAATCTTACAAAGAGGCTATCTACGATCTCGGAAAATTGCTTGTACAAAGAGTCAGTAGGATATACTACCACACGGATTTTATTTTTAACCTTTCTTCTTTTGGGCGTAAACAAAAGGAATGTTTGGAAACGGTTCGTAGATTTACAAAAAAAGTAATTAAAGACAGGCGAGAGTATATTGATGCCAGTGGAATCACAAGCAATGATGAATTGTTCATGTCTAAGAAAAGGAAGAAAGCGGCCATGCTAGATTTGCTGCTTCTAGCAAAAAAAGACGGTCTGATTAATGATACTGGCATTCAAGAAGAAGTGGATACTTTTATGTTCGAGGTAAGTCGACCAGTCCGTATAGCCAATGAAAGATTTTACAAAATATAAACCTTTTCTAACATAGAAGTATGAAGTCTCCAATGTTTTTTTAAATCTATGTTTTCTAATCATATAGTCAAACAATCAACAGCCGTATCCTTCGATATCATAGATTTTAAAAAAAATTGCGTCTCCATACTTCTATGTTTGATATCGTTGACTTCGAATCTTGTCAAACACCAAATATCTGTCTGTCCTAATATTCTAGTTACCTAACTACCTTCAGTTGAAATAAATCTAGGGTTGAGTTCTGTAATATACTAGCTTTCGCCCACAGCTTCGCTCGCGTCAACGTCGCCTAGGGAACAGTACTTTTTTCAGGGATGAGAGGTAGCTTATGTCCTTCTCCGTGCTCCAGAGAACTTGTATGCAAGAGGATCAGTTCAGTAGTTAGGTACGGCGTGAAAGCGTAACAAGTAAACTCACTTTCGCATTTATAATATTATTTGGGATCGTTCCGTCCCCTAAGGGTAAAAACGGCTTTATATTACTTAGCATCCGACCGTCAGTCTGCCGCAGAGCTGTATCTATTGAACCGTAATAGGAAGAGACTTGACTTTTACACAGAATGAATATCTCTTGTCTCTGAAACAACAAAAGATAAAAACATAGTAAAATTATAAATATCTTAGAGTAATAATCCCGCATACAAGAAACGTGTTTTTGAGCGTTTTTATAGCTAAATATTGTATGGTAGTATAACCGGTTTTTATTTCATTTCCTCCTAAATATATTTTAAATAATGGTAAAAACGATACTTATATGCCTATTACGCAAACACACATCACAGACACACCAACACGATTAAATACAAACAATATTTTTTAATGGTATTTTTTGCTTACAGGGTCATGATACTACGGCTGCCGGATTGACATTTAGTCTAGTGCTATTAGCTGAGAATAAGCATATTCAGGTACTTATTGCTATTTTTTACAACTAGTTAGCTCTCGACTTCCCCGCTATATATAAATTTAGTTTTACCAAACGTAAACGTACCTACACAATCATCCTACCATTGTCATAAACTTCGGCATGTATAATATTGGTAATATCTTGAGTTGTATTATACATCTATGTATTATAAATTTACAGTTATTAAGTAAGGGAACTTTGTCCACGGTTCTGGAATTCTTCAGCCGCCTGCCTGAACACCAACTCTCTTTGGGCTACCCAAGGAAAGTTGGCGTCAGGCTGGCGGCTGGTCATAAAAACTATGCCAATTCATATTACAGCATTTATTACTCCGGGCTCACATGTTAGGGTGCAAATAGGAAAACGCTCAGATGAGATGTAAGGAAACTTGTAATTACTCGATTATTACTATAAGATTAGCTGCATGCCTCCATAGCAATTGTTAGCACAAGTTTTGTAGAAATTTCTTGTAGGGATTTAGTGGCTGACAAATTAATCTAGCATCTGACTAATAACCATAGAGCAAAAGCACATAGACAAATCAACACGAAAATTATCGTCAGTGGAAACATTAAATGATATCTCAATATATGAGCAAAATGGGAAAAAGGCTAAAATTTATATCGTAGGAGACGAACAATTACGAGGTGTAACAAATAATAAAATCTCGTTTCGGTCAATGGAATGACAATTATGAGAATAGAATAAAATAGAATAGAATAGAATAGAATAGTTATTTATTCCTTAGAACATGGTGATAACATAGAGTCAAGGTGTTAAAAATTTGGTAGTACAAACATATTCTGCCACATTCGGCGTAGGAATATTTATTTTTATACAATTTTTGCTTTTAATTAGCTCCTATCTTAAACTATTTAATAAAATATAATAAAATAATAATTAGTTATATACTTATCTATTAAATTAATTAATTTAAATAATTCATTAATATCATAGAAACATTTGCTTAAGAGCCATTTAAATAAATTGGATTTGTAGTTATTAAAAGGGCGTATCTCTCTTAAATCTACTGGCAGCGCGTTATAGAGTCTGATCGCCCTGCAGAACACGTTGTCACTGTAAAGTTTCAGTCTCTGTTTTGGTATATAGAGCTTTGTTGGATTTCTGCTATTACTTTTATTCAACACCATGTCATGTAAAGGGAAGAGCTGTGGATACTTCCTAACAAATAGGCACATCTCGAATATATAAAGGCAAGGCAAAGGTAAAATGTTTGCTTTTAGGAATAAAGGCTTGCAGTGATCAAGATAGTGCACGCCATGTAATGCTCTAACACACTTTTTTTGTAATATGAACGCTTTTTGTAAATCTACTGAGTTACCCCAAATTATCAGACCATATCGAAGCACAGAGGCTACGTATCCATGATATGCCATCAGTGCAATATCTTTTGAGGCAATTTTGTTTAGTCTACGCAGTGCAAATACGAATTTATCTAATTTTTGGCAAATGTTGTTTATATGCTCCTTCCAGTTAAGATTTTTGACAATAATAACACCTAAGAATTTGCTGTGATCTACTTGGCTTAATTCGTGATTTTCAAATTTGGCTTTTATTTGTATAGGTAGGTTACTATATGGTTGAAAGTGAATTGTACTTGTTTTGTCAATATTTATGTTTAATTTGTTATCTTTAAGCCATATGTGAATATTACGTAGTTCTGAGTTAACAACCGCGTCTAAATCTTGTTTATTTTTAGTCTTAATTAATAGTGTGGTATCGTCAGCAAAAAGGATGCATTCTTGTTCTATAGCTTTGGGGAGGTCGTTGATGTACAATAGGAAAATTAACAGAGAGACTTCCACCTTGCGGAACACCTCTCTTATTGTTATATTTCAGGGAAGACTTGAATGTCTTTTTTTCGTAATTCTGGATTTTAGTTATTTTAGTATATTGTTCTCTGTCCGATAGATAGGTCTTTATCCATTCAAATGCATTTCCTCTAATCCCATATTTTTGTAGTTTGTCCAATAGTCTGTCATGGCAAACAAAGTCAAATGCTTTGGACATGTCTAATAGAACCCCTGCTACATTCATTTTGTTGTCTATGGCTTCTGTTATTTGTTTAACAAGAGAAAAACAAGCTAATGTCGTCAACTTGTTTTTTCTAAAGCCGAATTGATTTGGGTGCAATTTATTAAATTTTTCTAAATAAGATTTTAGAAAAGATTGAAACTAGAGCTATTGGTCTGTAGTTACTAATCTCTCCTGGTTCCCCTTTTTTAAATAATGGAAGTACTTTTGAAGTTTTCAAAGTATTGGGGAATATACCTTGTTCAAAAGAGCAGTTTATAATGTGACATAGTGGAACAGCAAGATAAGTTACACACTTTTTTATTAATTTAGTATTCAGTTCGTCAAAGCCGGTTGCGTTTGTGTCTTTTAATGATTTAATAATATTTATAACGTCATTATGGTTTATTGGAATCAAAAACATGCTGTGCGTTACATTGTCTAAGCCTAAATTTCTTTGTGTATTATTGAGCGTTTTATTTGTATTGATGCTACATGCGTTAGTCACATTAATAAAATATTCATTAAATAAATCGCAAATTTTGGTTGGGTTTGTTTCTTTTTTACTGTTTAAATTGACTGCTTTTATTTCTTTTTTTTCTAAAGGTCTATCTTTAATAATACTCCATGCCGCTCTACATTTATTTTTGGATTTGATCATTATTCTCTTATTGTTTATTTCATGTGATTTGTGTATACATTTCCTAAGTACTTTAGCATATGTCAGATACCGATTTTTATTTTGTTTTTTATTACTGGGGTCTAACTGAAAAGTGTAGTAAAGGATCCTTTTCTTTATAAAACATTTTTTTAACCCCTTACTAATCCATCTATTTTTTAGTGGTTTCATTGTCTTTGAGATGCGTATTATAGGGAAACATAGATTAAAAAATAGTGTAAAAAGTTGATGAAACATACTCGTATCAAATGATTTATTACAATCTTTTTCAGTTAAGACTTCTTGAAAAGAGAGTGATGCTATGCATTCGCAAAACTTATTTATGTTTTCATCGCTAAAGTCTCTTATATTTTGAAAGTGATACTTAACCGGTGTTGATACTGACTTGTGTTTATGTGCTTCGGGAATGTCAAATGAAACCGACTGGCCCTTGGTCAGATAGAGCTAGATTGTGAACTCGACTAATAATATTCGATAAACTTATATTGGTAGCGATTTGGTCTAAACATGCTAACTTTCTTGTTGGCTTCTGTATATGTACATTTCGATTATAATTATTCAGTATTGATTGGTGCCTTTTAGAGTATGTTTTGTCTTTGAGGTCAGGGGCATGTTGAAACCATTTGCCTCAAGCGAATTTTTAGTAGTAGATTCTTAATACCTGTGACTCTATTAAAATCATCATGTCAAGTCATAATGTCTTTAAACAACACCAACTCTGAAGGTTATGACGAAGTCTGTACTCTCGTATTAAAAGCATGCAAAGAGATAATCAGTACAGTAATAGCATATTTAATAAACATATCTGTGGAAAATTGTGTTTTTCCTAACAGACTCAAACTGTCAGTAGTCAAATCATTGTATAAGAAGGGGAAAATAACTATATTTAATGATTATCGGCCAATAACAATTAATCCCACCTTCTCAACAATCTTTGAAAAAAATATGTATGTCAGTATGGATTTCAAGAAAAGAAATCTACTACACTAGCAACTTTTGACTTAGTTCATACTACTCTTAAAAACATGAATGAGAAAAGAAATACTACAGTTCTATTTTTTGATATGACGAAGGCATTTGACCAGGTCTTTCATCCGTTATTTTAAGCAAATTTAGAGCGTTATGGCGTAAGAGGGCTTTAAACTGGATTGAAACCTATTTAAGAAAAAGAGTACAAACGGCTGAGATAACTCAGCTAGAAAATAAACGATACACAAAGAATTACAGGTCTGAGGTGGGTTAGAATATAAAGAAAACAAATTGGGCGTTCCACAAGGAAGCGTACTCGGACCACTACTCTTCCTTGTTTACATAAACGACCTGCCTAACATTCCCGAATATAAAAGCATCCTCTTTTCTGACGATATCTCAATTATAGTAACAACTAATAGCAAAAAATACATAACCGAACATGAAAATGACATAAATACTAATTTAAATATAATAGGTAATTGGATGGGTAACATAAAATAATTTACAAATTAATACTGGCAAGACATGTTTTATAAATTTTAATAATTTGTAAAATATGTCTAAATTTTAATAATTTGACGGAAAATTTGAATAGATATTAATTATAACGGACATAACCTAAAAGATTTAAATACAGGTACATTTTTAGGCCTATCTGTTGATAATAAGCTGGATTGGAAGAAACATATAGCAAATGTTTGTAATAAAATTAATAGATTTTCTTTTGCACTTTACAAATTAGCTAAGACGGCCTCAAAAAGTACAGCCCTTACTGCATATTTTACCTATGTTGAGTCTGTATTGCGATAATTTTGGACTTGTAATCTGGGGTAATAGTACAGATATACAGCAGGCCTTCATTGCCCAAAAGAGATGTGTAAAATCAGTCTTGTAAGCCTCTGTTTAAATTATTAAGAGTGCTTCCTCTGCCTTGTCTATGTATCTTCGAAGTTGCAAAATTTGTCAAACTAAACTACAATTTATTCAAAGAAGCAAAAGACGTGTACACTAACAATACCAGAAACGGCAATCATCTAGTGTTGGACATAGTTCCTAAGACTGAACGTTTAAAAAAAATTGCTATTGTATGTGTATAGCTATATATAATAAAATACCTGAATCGATAAAAAATATAACATTTAATTCATTAAAAAAAAACTTATAACGCAGGAATTTCTCAATATCAATAAATGATAGAATTATTAATAAAATATAGCATCTGTAAATATATTGACATTAAACAATATGACTCCTTATTTTTAAAATACAATAATTTAATTTAATTATTAATATAGTTATAAGTAATAATTGTAATACCTGTAGGCAAGCAATGCCTGTTTATTTTTCATGATTGTATGTATTTGCATGCTATAATTTAATGGCTGTGTAGGAGATTATTATTTGTAGACCATCTTCTGTATACCCTATACAAAGGCAAGTAAAGATTATTCTATTCTTATTATGAATGACCAACGCACTATTTCGATTTAGCTCTAAAATATTTCTGACGTCTATGTATAGTGTACATATATGCGAAGAGTTCTCTGACAACTCTACGATAAAGATATTCAGACTAAAATATTCATATTGTTTCAAAATCAATCTACTGAAATATATTTTTATTTTCTTAGCAAAAAATATTCCTTGAACAAAAGGAGATATTCGGAGACTCGTCACGAGAAGCAGATTTCGAAGACCTGACCAAAATGCGGTATCTAGAGTGCTGCATCAAAGAGAGTCTTCGCCTCTATCCTCCAGTGCCAACGATAGGTCGAGCCTTTAGCGAATCAGTCACATTGAGTAAGTTTTTCACATACACCATAATCACTTTCTTTAGCATTCATATAATATAACGTATTTTTCGATATTTCTAAGGTTTGACGTGGTGATCGTACCGTATTGTTATCACGTGTATACTCGTATCTAGAAAGAAAGTCAACGCATGATATATTTGATCGCCTCTTTAAATGGGAACCTACATGCTACTCTCTAACATTTGACATCGTGTACACCTATCTGTCTGTCTGTCGGTCAAGACCTTTTTCTCAGGAACGCGTGGAGGTATCAAGCTGAAATTCATATAAAATACTCAGGTCCACTGTCCCACGGAGCTGTGAAAAAATCAAACTTCTCAGCCAACGCAATCAAAAGATACAGCCGTTTATGTCGCAAATTTTCGACATTCGCAAGGGATTCAAAACCTAGTTCCCGTGGACTCAGAATCTTGAAATGGGGTACGAAGCAACGACTTATAGCACACTTAGAGAAAAACTTGCGAAAAGCATACATTTTTAGTTACCTACATCATATGATAAAAATACACCATAGTTGTCAATAGTTAGCGAGTTGTCATGCTAAGCGAATTATATACATGGTGAAATTTTGATCGCTTTGGACCCTTAAAGGGGTTACTCAGACCATCAATATGAACAACTTTTTCTATGGGACCAACGCTGGGAACTCAAAAAAAATTCGTCATTTCCATACAAAAGAGTTCCGCCGCCCGGCTAGTTTGTATGGGAATGTCGAATTTTTTTTTAGTTCCTAGCATTGTCCCCATAGGAAAAGTTGTTCATTTTGATGGTCTGAGTCACCCCTTTAAGGGACCAAAACGATAAAAAATTCACCATGTATACAATTCGCCAAGCATGACAACTCGCTAACTATTGACATGATTGACTTGAAGAAATTAGATGATAAATGATAAAGATAGATGATAAAATAAAAAAGCCCTTCAGGCGAGTAGGCGACCAATACTGTTGAAAAGAGTTTCTTTTGGCGTTTCTTCTCTGAGTGGTCGGTTCCGAAACGCTAGTAGTCTGTAGTTTTTGCACATTAAGTAATAATATAAATAAGTATGACTAAATTAGATCCTTTAAAATGTGATTTGACGTGAAAAAGTGCCTGCAAAGGCCTATTTTCTGAATAAACGTTTTGAATTTGAATTTTGAATTTGAATTTGACTAACTTTATTTAAGATATATAAAACGCAATGTATTTTGAAGTCACTATCAAACCGTTGTACACTGAGTTAGCAAATATGCCGGCAGGTCATCCACTGTACAGGGACAGGTGCACTTGCGCTTTGGAAGCAGCAATTGTTGTTAAATCTAAAAAGAGTTATGTTATTAATGAGTGTTCAAATACACCTATACTAAATAACGGATTTGAGTTTGTAAATCTATCCGATACAATAGGCTGGTATTTTTACAGGACATGATAAAGAACTAAAAGGAAGACCTTCCCTCAAGGAAGGCCCCATCCCAGCCTGTAATGTAATCTATAAAAATATAAAAGCGACTCACTCATCACGAAATCTCGAAAGCTACTTAGTCAATGAAGATGAAATTTGGCAGGAAGGTAGATTGAGACTAGGAGACGATGAGTCCGAGACGAAGAAAGGATTTTTGGAAATTCCATCCCTAAGGGGGTGAAATATTGCCAATTTGTATGAAACTTAGTAATTTTTAAAGTGAGACACATGACTATTTTAATTTATTTTAGTAGTGAGTGAGTAAAAAATATTAATGCATTTATTAGATTTTGAAAATTACATCCCTATAGGAGTGAAATAGGGGTTGCAAAGCAAGTTTGTATGAATCTTCGTCATTTTTGAAGCGAGTTACATGATATTTTTGAATGAGTGGTTAGTAAAAATTATTTTCCATTAATTGGATTTTGGATTGAAAAATGCGTCCCTTGCGGTGATTGAGGGGTTGCAAAGGGAGTTTGTTTGTTACACTTTCACGCCTTTACTACTGAACCGATCATGTAATCTGGAGTACGGAAAAGGACCAGGGTACATTTTATTTCGGCAAAAAGAACTGTTCCCGAGGGATAAACATTGACGCGGGTGGAGCCACGGGCGAAAGCTAGTAGGATATAATAGGTTAACAAAACCATATGCGATTGTCATGAAGTCAAGTGAATCTTCGCAGATCAATAGGAAAGACACATATTCCATTAAAGACGGTTCACTTTATTAATCTATGGATATAGTACAAATATAAGTTGTATGGCCTTGCATCAAAATATACTAATTCCACGGACTCATTTTGCTGATACAATATTTATCTTACCATAGGCAATTACACAATACCATCGGGCACGTACTGCAACATTCACATTTACGACTTGCATCGACGAGAGGACCTGTACAAGGACCCGCTGAAATTCGACCCGGACCGCTTCCTGCCAGAAAACAACGTGGCTCGCCATCCTTACGCGTATATACCTTTTAGTGCTGGACCCAGGAACTGCATAGGTTTGTTGACTTGTATACCTATAGTATACCTTTAATTTCTATTTTTTTTTTACCGTCACTTCAAATAATGCTTGATCAATAAACCAATTTAATAATGTTACTGTTGACATTTATTTAATTTAAATTGCAAAAAATATTTTTTTTCGATATTGGGTATATTATTATTACAGCAACACTAAACCATTAATATAAATGCAATTGTCACTAATTGTCACCTATCCTATTATCCTATATTCTATAGTTACTTTATTTAAGGCATAAGCAGTACCTAAGGTGCCTATTAAACCGTCCTGAATTTAGGATTCGATGGGAGGGATTGGACATATATCTTATCGTGTCTAACGTAAAGGGCATACGTTAGACACGATAAGATATATCTCCAATCGTATCGCACGTATAGCGGCGTCCCTCTTATCGGATCCGATTTAGGATGCGATTCAGGATGGTACCATAAAGCTTATGAAGATACACCTTTTTATTTGTTCCTATTCTTCCTATACTAAGCCAAACTAGCATGTTGTATAACGCATCTTTATTTGCAGCCCTTTTATTGATTCCAAAAAATATTTATGTTTTGTAAAGATTGTACGAGTATAACGATCATGCTTGCGAAAAACTAAAGGCAGAGCGTTCTTCTTAAAAATTACTCCCTATCATTAATTTGAAATGGTCATCAACCTTTACTTAAGTTTTGTTCCATACTTCTAGGTACCTATAATCTGAGGAAATGCTATTAATTATACATCCGTTTTAATTACATTTTCTTACAATTCCAGGACAAAAATTCGCAATGATGGAGATGAAGTCAGCTCTATCGGCGATACTTCGGAATTTCGAGCTTGAGCCGGTCACGCGCGAGGTAGACCTGGAAATCGCTGCTGACCTTGTCTTAAGGAACTCCAAGCCCATCTATGTTATTTTTAAGAAAAGAGATAATTCATTATCACCTTAAATAAGTAACTATATTTACAGATATTTTATTTTGTTATATACTGCATGGTCTGTGATACTGCATTACGTCTGGACCCAGGCGTATCGTATTGTACAAACACTGTGGTACAAACCAATATTGGTTTGTATTGGATAGGTACTCTGGCTCATTTGCACCATATGGAACAAATGACCTAGAGTTCCTTATCATAAATGGCAAATCGAGAGATTGTTACAAAAAATTAGTTGTTTCTTTAAGTATATATATATAAATAATATTTTATTTATATAAAGTGTTTTATTATAAACTCGCGAACCCCGGCTTCGCACTGGTGCAATGTATATGTATGTATTGTACATATAAGCCTTCTTCTTGAATTACTCTTTGCTGAAAACTGCATTAAAATCCGTTCAGTAGTTAAAAAGACCTGAGCGAACAGACAGCGGAAGCGTCTTCATTTTATACTATGTAATGTTGTGTCTGTTATCTATACGAAGTTATTATACTTCTACGATTCTTTTCACCGTCTAAATAGGCTAGTCATTAGATTAGGGACTGGGAGACGGCGGAATTTTCGCTTTAATACATAAAAACTAACTTTGCTCTAGAAACGTTAACTACTTTGTTGTACTGAATAAAAACCGGACGTAATGAATACATGTCATTGTAAATACTCAATCTATTTTTTTACAAGATCTAAATATAGCGAGGTTCCCAGCAATATCGCTTGGCACTAGATGTAAGATATTTATACCGGCGTGAGGGGAAGAATGCTACAGTTCGCGGTGTGTGCAAGCAGAGTCCGAATCGTTTCGGGTTCGCGATACACGCGCGCCGCGTCGCACGCGCATTTTTCACGGAGTTTTGTTATGCGAGACGATTCTAAAGGATACCGTGATTTCGTGATGGATGGTCACAATGAGTTTGAGGTGAATAGCATATATGTAACTAACGGTAGATCATCATCATCATAATTATCTTTCAATATTATACAAATTAATTTTAATAAAATTAAATTTGGATCATATACCATCGAATTAAAGCAAAAAAAGTTATAAAATAGGCAATACAGATAAGTCGATAGTTTTATTTTACAAAATAATTAACGTAGCATCAATTACATCAATTACAAAAAAAAATAACAAAATATCATAAATAATGATGCTGCATGGTAGAAACATACTTAATATTTAATTAAAGTTCTTGCTATAAGTTTTGCTTGTGTATGTTTTTGTGTGCTATGGATACAATAAATATTTTATCTATCTACTTTAAAAAAAATAGTAAAAATAATACTACTTATTAATTATTGATGTAAGCAGATCGGTACATAGACAGTTTTATATTAGTATGTCACCTATCTTTTTTAGCATACTATTATTCGTTTACCTACGTTATGTTCGTATTATTTTTTATTTGCCTCTATGTATTTTTTTTTTTCATAAAATGTTTATTTACTTTCTTATTTGTTAGTTTCTGTAGTACAACAGTTTTCACTATACCCAGTGACAACATTTTGTAATTTGTTAGTATACGAATAAGTATCTATAAACAAAACAAGCTAAGTACTAGGTACAACAAAATATTCCCATCAATCAGCTACATAGTCATTACAAAAAAAAATGGCTTGCAAAGGAATTCTGACTTGTTGCATTGAAAAAACGGAATCAACAAGAATGTAGATTGTAGAACTACAGAATAAGTTAGTAGAACGCAGTTAATGTCTATAATCGTAAGCATACACCTCCGATAACGGAAAATCCTGTTTTACATCAGTGTAGTTTGCAGTTTAAAAAGTAAAAGGTAAAAAAAAGAAAACAAAAAAATATATACTTTCCATAGCATCAGCCCCTGATTAGCTAGCTCCGATTTAATCGGTGACTTTGTATGGGGGGTTATTTTTTTTTTTCGTTTTTTACCTTTCTTCTTGCATTTCTTTATTCTGCAAGAGTATCTTATTCCAGGATTTCAATATAGCTCAGAGGTTTAAATTCACTCTGCACAAATTTAAACATTTTATGCAACCCACGACACGGCAATTCCGCTATCTTGCAAACAGCTTGACTGATATTGATAAATCTTGTTTGAGAAACATTGCAAAAAATATGCTTTCGAATTAAAAAGCCGTATCCAAATCGGTTCACCCATTTCAGAGGTACGGTGCTATATACAGACAGAAATACACACACATAGCATTTATATCTACTTAATACACCGCTTGTGCCAGGCAGGGATGAAAACTTGAAGGCTGAAGCGATTTTTACCCTTATAGTGCGGATATAGACACTTTTTAAATAAAGTTTTATAAGCTTTCAAGATGCAGCAGTAACTACACTACATGAAATGTGTCTTTTTTAATAAGACGCATTTATTGTACCTACTCATATGGCGCATTATATACTATGTAGTACATTTCCCATTTGTGACATGAAACATAAATTAGAATGAACACGTAACACGGAGTTCCCGTAAACGCGACGTCACGGCAGGTAAACATTGAAAGTAAACATTATCAGATAAGCCAACAATGTTTGAGGGCGGGGTCGCAGAGAGCGCCTGCGCGTAGAGGCACGCGGAAGAGCGCCAGCGCGAACGTCCACGGCCGTCACTTTGCCACAGCTGTTCACTGGTAACTAATCTATCATCAGCATGAACGGCCGACAGCTCCGACGACTGGCTGCCGCGGCCAGGCCCTTACCACAGCGCTCGGCCTGCGTTTGCTTGCGACGATACAGTCAAGTGAGACCCAACTATATCATAGAAAAGCCTGAAGTGAGTGTCCCTTTATGTGCTTTGTGATGTAACCTATTGCAGTTTTTCTCACTTTGTGTCTTTATTTTTGTCGCTATCCAATTTCTCATCTGCTGTCTTTGTTGTTCCAGAAATGGCGCAACTCTGCACCCAACTTTTATTCGGTCCAAACTATAGAAATGAGGTATGTAAAATTTCTCAAACTGTTAAAATTTTTAAATATATTTCATACGAAGATCTTGATACATAGAGTGCAGTACCGATTGAGTGACATTTCTATTAGAAATCAATTGCTGGTAATGACCCACATCAAGTCTTATTGATCTATATTAAACTCCAGTGGCTAATATCCACACATTTGTCGGCGCCATGCGCCGCCGGTTACGTATACATATACCATAGTACGTCTATGTAGTTTGATCAATTTTCCCCTGACATTTAGCATCGGACTTTGTATTTTTGTACTTAGGTGTTGCAGTCCACAATAGGCTAGTTTCCTGGGTCAAAATTATAACATTAAAATTATTCATCACTTAGATACCTAATCAAAAAATATTGGACACGTATGGTTTCTATTGACTATATGTTAATTACGAGATAAGCTGTTAGCTTATTTCGTCGACGTAAGGCAAATTGCTGAAAAGAACTGGATTGCGATGGCTGGAGATAAGCAGGAATGGCGTAGACAAAAGAAGTCATATACTCACCAGTGAGTCATACAAAGCTGATGATGACGATGACAATTAAACAATAAATATTATGGGAAAAGTGATCTCTCATGAGCTCGTGACGTCACAGTTTGCTAAGTTTGGGAAACAGTGGCAACGCACGGAATTTTAATGTGCTGTACTTTACCATGTTTTGTTAAATTGACATAATAAAAAATAGGTGTCCAATATCTTTTAATTAACAATTATATTTTTTAGGAAACTATACTATTCCTTTTGTCACATTCGTTCGTGCCTCAGATGCAGACATTGAGATAAATCAGTTCCTCAAGGGCAACTGATTAAATACTCGTACATCTTGTTAATTATCATCATCATCCGTTAAATTGCCAAATTAGTTAAAGAAAATAACTATGTATTTAAACCAAATGAATTGTAATCTATTTTTTGTTTTGTAAAAGTTAAATTGACAACTTTTTACTTGCACTTTTTACAAATTTCCTGAATCTTTTGACAGTCATACAATTTGTATTCACATTCCATGCAGACCGTACTCGTTCGTGCATAACGTCGATCCAGTGTTGTGAGTACAGATTTTAACCAGCTCAGTGTTTAACATTGCATGGTATATATTTTTTTTTTTACGCTTCTAAAGATTATTGCGTCAAATTCGTATATTTTTTTTCATTACATAGAGTTTAATTAACGTTTTTTTTTTATTTGCTCTTATTTCGCACGTAACAATAAACCGCTTAAGCTATACACTGATTCCAGATACATATATGCAGTACAATAAATCATGTATCAATTTATCTACATAAAGTATATTTACCTCGGGACGAGACGCGCCCATCGAGAATGTAATAGGTATTTCATTTGCAATATTTAGTCGTAGTGCTTAGACTTATTTAGAAAAGAATTCATTACAATAAAAGTTTATAGCATTTTTATGCGTCTGCTACAAAGATTCGTGATAAGCAGTACACGCGTATCGCTCGTTTTAGGTAAATTCCTTGAAAAATATGCATTTCTGTGTATCAACGAATTATTTTAATTATTTTGATGTGCCTTCATATTATATGTGAGTAATAATATTATAGGAAGACTTGCTTAAAATGGGTATTTTAGATTTATTTTTGCAATTATTTGCCTGTAGTCAAGGTGACACAAATAAATGCCTATCTAATATAATTTCAATATAAAATGACAATACTCTTTTAAAAGAATACATAGACCAACCCGGCGTCAACTTTTCGTCTATGTAACACAACAAATTACATTCAGAAGTATTCAATCATCAGCAATAATCAACGGCCGTAAGTGATGTTTAAGCCACACTCCTTCAGAACTCCAAAACAATGTACAACTAGATAAGTTAAAAAGTTGTTCACCAAAATCACTTGTGTTGTGGACATAAATGTAAGAAATATTCAGTTCTAGTTGATAAATATCTTCTTCTTTTCGTGTCGATGGTACTTTAATTCCTATATTTTTGCAGCCCAATAATGGGCCACTTCTATTCCTTCCTTAGATGCTGTAAGGAGATCGTCCAGAGTGCAGGTGTTCAGGCACCTTGGACAAGAGAGGAGGTGCGCCATAGTTTGGGGAGAGTGTCCACACTCGCAAACGTTTTGTGAAGTATCTATCATTCCCCACTTGGCCAGATTGTCTTTGCATCGACCCACCTGCGTTCGCAGTCTATTGAGCGACTTCCAGATGGGCCAAGACAAATTGTGGCCAGGGGGTAGACGCTCTTGTAGGGTGGTAAAATTTGCTGTAGTGTGGTCACTCTCCCATAGCTTCATTCATGTTGTTACTGTCCAAAGCAACTACCTTGGCAGTGAAACTATGACGACTTTTAAGCCTTTGTGGAGTCGGAGAGCAACCAAACAGAGGGTGCCGTGGATCCCGCTCCGCGGCCCTACACTCGGCGGTTGATAAATATGAATTCATTCCAGTCGCCGTTGAAACGGCTGGCCCCTGGAGTCAGGAAGCAAAACGCTTCATTGCAGAAATAGGGCGAACGGTTGAAAGACCGAGGTTATGACCACCGCTCCGGATGGTACCTGACACAAAGGATATCCAAAGAGGGAATTCCGCTAGCGTAATGGGTACCTTTGAGCCAGGCACAGTTCGGGGTGGCATTTCCGACTAGTCTTTTTTTTATTTTATTTTTGTTTTGACACTATCTGTACTAGTTTTTCTTTTTATTCAATAAATGATTTAAAAAAAAAAAAAGAAACATCACTTGTTATCAACACGATGGAACTTTTCTTGTTACTCTCCTTTGTTCATAAATAAGTCATCAGGTGACCATCCTACGTAGCAGACACACCCGCACTTCTGTGACGTCAGTCTAAATAAATGTTTGCGATTGCGCACATCTTCCCTAACAACATGTTTGCCAGACAAATCTAATTGTTTGATCTATATTGAAGGCGGACCTGTGAAAAACGTGACTGTTTATTTTTAACGCAACTAACACGTTACAGTCTTTCTTGTGAAATTTCGCTATTCATCAGAGTCCGCAGATTCAAACAATGTTTTAAGGGTTCCGTGCCCAAAGGGTAAAAAGGGATCTATTTTAAAGCCACCGCTGTCCTTTTGTCCAATAATAATAAATCATATAAAGAACGTGTTTCTGACCATTTTTTAGACAAGTATTCTTAAGTGCTACAGAACCCTTCGTATGTAATTCGACTTGCAGTCTTGGCCGGTTTTATTAATATTATCCGCGTGTAAGCCTGCTCTTACTTTGCCTTGCTTAATAGATTTTCTATTGCTGTTTGAGTGTTTTGGCTGCCTTTTAAGCTTTTAAAGTTTTAATTTTGTTATATTATAAAAATAAGCTACTTATTTTGGAATCTTATACTACTTATAATCGAATATAATTTGGAAGTGTGTGCCTGCGAATTACCGAAAGAAAACATTGTATTAATGTCATTATACTGGAATGGAAAAGGGGCTAAAACTTTTTATACTAAATTAGAAGAAATACTAAATTACATAAGTAACAAATATTCCAAACATAAAATAATCATAGGCGGCGATTTCAATATAAATGCTTTAAAAAACGAACCCAAAACAAAAAAGCTTCTTAATTTAATGGCAGAACACAGACTTACTCAACATATAAACAAACCTACGCATTTTACTAAAACCTCGGCAAAATGTATAGATTTAGTATTCACAAACTTCATAGATGAAAGTATAAAAACAAGAGTAGAAAAATTAGGCTTTTCAGCACATGCTGCTACTCTTCTTAGCTTCAATATGACTCAAAAAATAACTAAAAATACATGGCACTCTGAAAAGAGAATCTTTAACGCGAAAAATATACACGCTTTTAAACTTAAACTAAAAGAAATTAAATGGACCGAAGTCTTATTACAAAATAAAAACGTTTCAAAAAACTACGAAATATTTCACAATATAATGATAGAAATTTTAGACAAATGTATACCTAAACAAAAAATAAAGATTAAAAAATCACTTAAAAAGTATTGGTTAACTGTAGGTATTAAAAAGTCATGCGAAAATAAACGATTATTAAAACTTCTTACTTTAAGAACAAATCAAAATGAAGTATTAAGTAACTACTATAATAAATACGAAAAAATATTAAAAAAATCGGTAGCTATAGCAAAAAGACTACATTATAAAAAACGTATAAAAAATTCAAGTAATAAAGTTAAAACGATGTGGAGTATAGTAAATGAACGAACAAACAAAAAATCACCAAAGAAAAAAATAACATAAAATTGAATATTAACAAATCATTGATTACCGACCCAAAACAGATAGCGGAAAGTTTTAATAATTTCTTTTCATCTATTGGCGAAAAAGGTATAGGAATTAAATTAGGAAGACCAGTACTTTGTCCCGCCGAAAATAGTATTTTTCTGCGTCCAGTAGATGCCAGGGAGATATATAAAATTATTAAGAGCTTAAAAAATAAACGAAGCCACGGTATTGATGAACTGCCACCAAACTTATTTCGGGAGTGTGCGGATGAACTGACCGTACCTTTCGCTTTATTGATTAACCAATCACTTAAGGAAGGTATATTTCCTGACCTTTTAAAAATTACTGTGATAAAACCTATTCATAAGAAAAACGGGAAAACGGACCTCAACAACTACCGGCCAATAGCACTCTTACCAACCGCATCTAAAATCTTTGAAAAAGTAATGGCTGACCGCGTATACAGCTTCTGCGAAAAATACAAACTACTTGATGACTGCCAAAATGGTTTCAGAAAAAAGCGCTCTACTGTATTAGCAATCTATAAATACGTCCAAGAAATATTAAAAACATTAGATAACGGTAAATATGGTATCGGAATGTTGCTAGACATGACTAAGGCTTACGACTGCGTCCTATATAACATCCTACTGGATAAACTGTATGGAGTAGGAATAAGGGGAATTGCACATAAATGGTTCGCTTCATACCTCGCGGGTAGGAAACAGTGTGTTGAAATTGAGTATTACAATCATGACACTAACACGATCCAAAATATCCGATCAGATATTATACCAATGAACTCTTCTATACCCCAGGGAAGCGGGCTCGGGTGCCTCTTGTTCCTACTCTACATAAACGACCTCCCAAAAATAATAAATGAGCATTGCGTCTTATATGCAGATGACATTTCCATTCTAACATCCGCTAAAGATAGTAAAAATTTGTATAAAAATCTTACGGAAATCCTATCAAAAACAGCGAACTGGCTCAATGACCACAATCTGGAAGTTAATTATCAAAAAACTAAATTAATGGTCTTTCATCCATACCAAAAACCACCATTAAGTTTTAATTTTCACTTAAATGGTACAGACCTAGAGGTAGTAAACGAGTTCACTTTGTTAGGTGTAGACATAGACAGCCACATAAACTGGAAACCTCACGTCCAAAAACTTTGCAGGAAGCTATCTAAGTTTGCATATGCGCTTAGAGAGGTTAAAAAAACGACAGACATAGAAGCGGCACTCGTCACCTACTATGCCTACGCTTACTCGTGGCTCAGCTACGGCACAGTTCTATGGGGAAACGGAACAGACTGGGAAAAAGCTTTTACGCTCCAAAAAAGATTAGTCCGAATAATAGCTAATATAAAAAAACCAGATAGTTGCAAACCTTATTTTAAAAAGCATAAAATTTTAAGTTTACCGAGCATTTATATATTGGAAGCTTGCAAGTTCGCCCATAAATATCCTCACTTTTTCACAAAAAGAGGAGATCTAGCCACTAAATACACATTAAGACATAAAAACAAGTTACAACTTCCACCTTCGCGGCTTAAACTTCATTCATCAAGCCCTATGGTAATGTGTATAAAGTTATATAACAAACTCCCGGAAACTATAAAAAACATAGATCACGAGAAAACATTTATTAAACATGTTAAAGAATTTCTAATCAACAAATGCTATTACTCTATAAATGAATATTTAGAAATATAATAAATCTTAAAAACAATTAAAATCTGAATTAATAATAATAATACGGACATACAATTAAAAATATTATTGAAATAATGAAATCGAAATTAATAATTAATATTCTTATTAAATAAAATAATAATAAAATCAATAACTAATATAAATATTAAATACTATAATTACAATTAAATAATATGACATAATATTAAATAGATATATTTTAAACCATATCACTTTGAATACAATATTATTAATAAACTGTTTGTTTACAATTAGCCCCTCTCTCATTGCAGCGCCCGACAGGGCCCTTAATTGATACTAATTTTGTAATAAAAGACCTGTAGAATACATTAAGGAAGCAATAAACGATTGATTGATTGATTGGATTATACAGGCTGATTCTGAACTCCTTGGCAATATATTAAACTCGCATTCCTATTTTGTGTTCTATTAGAGATCATGATTTCGAGATTAAACTATTAAAGGGTGTTTAGCTTTTGAAACCGGCGTAATAATAGTAAAACGCATGCAATTAAATAATACTTAATGTAAACCCCGAGTATGTATTTGATTAACTATATTTTATTATATTACATTAAAAGTCTCAAAGAAAAGTCTGAAAGATTTTCGTAGGTTATGAACCTACAAAAATCTTTCATGTCTAACAAACCCAGCGCAGTAGTGGTTCTATCTACGCTTAGTAGCTCGCGTAGGGAGGCGTCGTAGGCTCGTAGACCGCACGCAGGGTGATCGTAGATACAGTGCTACAAGAATCTAGGCGGCATCTTGTAAAATGTTAATAATCATACCATACATAACTGAGCTTTGTCTGTCCATTTTCAGGTTATATTTTGTTAAAGCATCAAAAACATGCTATATGTGGATGTTTTTCGTACTTTATTAACAAAAATTGTAATAGTGTAAGAAAGATAGTGCAGGTGAAGGAATTTATTTGTGGAAGAAACAAATATTTACGTCCATATAGATACTAATAATAGGACTGTACGTTAGTATTATTTTGTCTTTGGCGTAGGTCATAAATAAGTCGTACAGGAGTGCTACAGTATTGCTCGCAGTTGAGGACAACATTTTTTTTAATAAATGTTTGTTTTTTTTTATTATTTACTAATCTCTGTATTTGATGTACTTGGGTAGAGTATGTATATCTATATCTACAAGTTATGTTGCTGTTTATTATAAGACGTTTTCCTATTCAGATTATTCAAATCTCGTCTAGTCTTCGTATTTTTATTTTTTTATGCATATAAAGTTTATCTTTCGAAGCGTTAAACCATCAACATATTTGTTTACACAGGGGCCGCGAAGGTTCACACAAAAATGCCGACGACGTGCTCTTCGATATGTTCAAAAATGAAGATACAGGACTCCTGCCCGTTGGAAAGTTTTTGGCCGTAAGTGTTGTAGTCGACTCATTGTTTCATGAAAATCGATTAGACATATCAATCTTTATTTACTATCTGTCTAGAATCTCGATACGTCTATAATCTTGGCACTTATGTAACTCCCTTATCATTTAGTCAAAGTTTACTGCTAATATTAATATCACAATATTAAATCATAATTTTCAGGCCCTGAGAACTACAGGGATAAGAAAAAATGATGCCCGCGTAAAAGAAGTAATGCTAAACTTGTACAAAGTACACAAAGAGTCCAATTTCGAGGGTGGTTCCCCAGAGACGCTGAAGCTGGACCGAAGAACTTTCAAGGAAGTGATTGCGCCCAATATTGTTCTGATCACAAGGGCTTTCCGCAGCCAGTTCGTGATTCCAGACTTCCAGGACTTCATCAAGGACATAGAGGAGATGTACTGGTCTGCGAAGAGTAACTCTGACGGCAAAGTGGCCAGTTACATACCGCAGCTGGCCCGGGCCAGTTCAGACAATTGGGGAGTCAGCGTGTGTACTATCGATGGTCAAAGGTTTTCAATTGGTGAGTTAAAAAACGAAAAATTCATACGTAATCTGTTTGAATAATAACTCCTATTGGCTTTTCCGTAACTTAGTAAAATAAACAACATTGTGCCAGAAAGGCGGCTAAGTGCAAATCAATAAGGAGATAAACAAAAACACGGGTCAGCAGGTTGTACTTTTAAAAAGTACTTTGATGAATATAAATTTGTTTAGGAGATAGCACGTTTCTAAATAGTTACATAGAACATGGGTAACCGTAATACGTAGTAGTAGCTAACCGAGGACTCTTTTTAATAGGTTCGATTCCCACGGGAAGCATACTTTGTTTAGATGTTTCCAGTTTGGTAAGGACATTGCAGGCTCGAATCACCTGATTGTCTGATGATAAAGATGATGCCGTACTTCAGAATGCACGTTGAGCCGTTGGCTGGCATCTGGTAGTCGTTAAAGGAACTACGTCAGAGACCGAAAGGCGGTCCCGAAGAACTCTGACACCAGGGTGTACACGGTCGATTGACCGTGTCACCTACTCGAAATTAATGAATAGGTGAGGAACCCTCACTATTTTTATTTACCGTTTCCGTTTGAAGACCCGCCGCTTTGATAAGGGTTCTTATCGATTTTAAGTTCCTTGTTATGTCTAGTGCGTAATAGAGATAAAAAAAAGATGCTGTATCTATGTGAAAATTTATAGGGAAATTAAGAAGAAAGTACTCAATGAATATGTGCCAACTTTAAGTAACCTTAGACAAAGGACTAATGATTGACTGATGCTCTGTACAGGTGACGTGACCGTCCCATTCACTCTACAGTCGTGCAGCAAGCCGCTGACGTACGCGATGGCTTTGGAGACTTTGGGCCCGGACGTGGTGCACAAATACGTTGGCACGGAGCCCAGCGGGCGCAACTTCAATGAACTCGTATTGGACTACAATAGTACGTATGAAACTGTTTAAGATTGCCGTGTAATTTAAACAAACTTGCAGCTAACTACATATTTAGAGAAATTTGTGGAGCCCGATGGAGCAGCGGGCATGAGCATTATTAGCGTGTATGCATGTTAAGCAACCCCGGGCGCTGTCCCCACTGGGTGACCGTAAGTGGCATAGAAATATCTCGACCTCCTCCGTGCTTCGGAAGGCATTCGAATTGATTATAGTCTAACATAAGAGTCCTCTGTCTGCTCTGGCCAAGTATGGCTCTAGTAGTACAGAGAGGGTCGTGCTCCTGTAGTGGAGACTAAAAACGACCTGATGATGATGATGATGATAAGACATAAGGCTTTAACTACATGCACGATAAATAAAAACAATTATTAGAGAAATTAAGTACATTTATGATTTTAATGATTAATTTATAAGATTGAAGCACGGAGGATTGAAGCAACCATCGATAGCTGTTCAAAATCGCGCACATATACCTACATTCAGTCAGACCAAGAAATAGCCCTACTTTATTACTTAATTCCTCTTTAAAAGCGGTTATATTATAGGTAAAAATTGGCCTTCGTATAAATACCTCTAAATATCAATAGATACACAAATATAAGACCATACTGCGACCAGCGTAAACCAAACAACAAATAGGAAAACAGATTGAGCAAGCGATAGGGACTTTCAAACCCTAATAGATATAACAAACTTATGAATATGAATCAACAACATGATTTGCCAACACCGTGCATAATATTTACGTGTTATATTTATCAACAGTGAAGCCACACAACCCCATGATCAACGCTGGCGCGATTCTGGTGTGCTCGTTGCTGAAATCTTTGGACAAGCCCGAAATGACTCTAGCCGAGAAATTCGACTACGTGATGTCGTTCTTCAGCCGCCTCGCGGGAAACGAGGTTTTGGGATTCAATAACGCTGTTTTCCTCTCAGAACGAGAGGCAGCCGATAGGAATTATGCTCTTGGGTTCTATATGCGTGAACACAAATGCTACCCTGAAAAAACAAACCTACGGGAATGTATGGACTTCTATTTCCAGGTAAAAAACCTTTATACAAGTCTCTATAATAATTATTATCCATCCATCACTAATAACGACATTGTCGATTTAGTTTTTCGGGATTGATTAGCGCTAATATTTTAGCCGTGTGGTATCCGGCAGAGTAGAATAGGACCACTCCAAGTCTTCCCGTGGATGTCGTAGAAGGCGACTTAGGTAATACAAGCTAAACAAAGCTTATAAACATCTAAGACACCTCTCCAACCCGTCTGGCCAGCGTGGAGAGTGTAGGCCAAGTCCTCTGGCTGCTCTGGCCAAGTATGGCTCTAATAGTACAGAGAGGGTCGTACTCCTGTAGTGGAGACTAAAAAGGACCTGATGATGAATATTTTAGAATTTTCAACTCGCACATTTGTGCCTAAAAATAAGTACCCTTTACCATGCAATGATTACTTTCAGTGCTGTTCCATGGAGGCTAACTGCGATATAATGTCCATAATGGCGGCCACGCTGGCGAATGGTGGCATCTGTCCAATAACCGACGAAAAAGTGCTGCGGCCTGACTCAGTGCGCAATGTGTTATCGCTGATGCACAGCTGCGGGATGTACGACTACTCTGGCCAGTTTGCGTTCAAAGTGGGGCTCCCCGCGAAGTCAGGGGTGTCGGGAGCTATGCTTATCGTCGTGCCCAATGTTATGGGCATCTGCACATGGTCTCCGCCATTGGATCCTTTGGGCAACAGCTGCCGTGGCTTGCAGTTTTGCGACGTAAGTTTATCTTGATCTTCTTTACCTTACGTACGTAAAAGAAGACTCCTCAGCCGATTCCATATAATGTATCCCTCTCAGTCGGCGCAGAAATCTACCCTTTTCACAATTTTCCATTTTCCGCCTTTCTCACGTCCACTCCCACTCCTTTTATATCTTCTTTAGGCAATCAAGACCCTCCCTAAGCACCCCTAAGACACCGTCATATTCAAAGGTTTTTTGGTCGGCTACTGTTCACTCCTCCCTTATTTCATGACCAAATCACTTTATCTCTTTAATAGTTTTGTGACGTAAGTTACTAGATATAAATTACTTATTTTTCATTTTATTCGCGGAGCTTTTCCTATGTAATAGTAATAGCGGATATTTTTACGTAGTCCTTAAGTCGCGGGTCGAAGCTGGTTTCGTAAGGCACAAGACCGAGATGGATGGATGGCAAAGAGGCATATAGCCAGCAGTGGGATATGGAAGACTGTCAGTGATGATGATGATGTTGCCGACGTATTAATTAGAAACTTGATGAAGATAAAACTTTACAGTCGATTTCTATTTCAGGAACTGATCGACAGATTTAACTTCCACAAATATGACAACATTCGTTACGCGAGCCATAAAAAGGACCCAAGGCGCTACAAATTCGAGACTACGGGTCTCAGCATCGTCAACCTACTGTTTTCTGCCGCCAGTGGTGATCTTAGTGCTTTGAGAAGGTACAAAGACCTTATTATCTATTTCTCATGAATTCATTACTTGCATGAATCTCTTTGAGAAATGTATGTTTATTTATCAGCAACTCTTCAGAGTCGTCTCTCCTTCCTGTGCCGGTGAAGTCACCAAAATAAATGCGTTCATCGCCAAGAGTGAAACCTTCATATGCCTAACAGTCTTAATCGCTTCAAATGTAATTGGTTCGAATAGATAATCATCTAGCAAGGCTAAACTGGCGACAGAAATTAATAACGCTTGGCATACCAAAGCTCAATTTAGTTTCTGTCATAAGTCATAACATCTTTTAATTTATTAGTTTATACTTACGTCGTATTTCTTCGTTATACATTTGCTATTTTTAATTAGTGACAAGGATTGATTAATATGAATTGATGTTGTTAGTTACTCACGATCAAGCTTCGTAAAATCGTCATCTTTTGGTTCGTCATTAGATATATTCAAACACGAGGAAGATGTCTAAGAAAACACATTAAAACGAAAGGACAACGCTATGCCTTTTTATTTAGTTTGTATACTAAACATAGATCTTCCTCGCTCAGCTTTAACATAGGGCTCCAATTTGTGTTGTGATATAGTGCTTTTTTGCTCAAATGTATTCAACTTAAACTTGAAAATTGCAGACATCATCTATCCGGTATGGACATGACCCTGTCAGACTACGACGGCCGCACAGCATTGCATTTAGCTGCTGCCGAAGGACATCTATCCTGTGTTGACTTCCTGCTAGCCCAATGCGCAGTCCCGCATGACCCACGTGACCGCTGGGGCAGCCGCCCTCTCAACGAGGCCGAAACTTTCGGCCACACCGCCATTGTGCAATACCTCAAGGAATGGGAACATGCCCATCCCAACAATGGCACACCTGATGCTACAACGTCAGCAGTAGATGATATCCTTGAAAAGTCGAACGTTAATGACGCTGTTAAAGATCCTAGCATCCAGGAAATTGTCACAAGGAATGGAGACAAAGTGTAGTAAACCAAAATATCAGTAATTCAGGAATCTCATTTAATGATGATTAATTATGATTGAAGATCTCATGACTAAATTGCTGTCGTCAAGTCTAGTTTAGAAGCCTTTAACTTATAAGTAGTAAAACAATTATTAGTTAGACTTTTCAAATTACTGCATTTAGTTTTGGACAGTAGGGTAAAACTGTTTTTTAACAAGCAACATTTAACAATTTTGGACTTTTCTTTAAAATTTATAAAATTTTATTTTTTACATTCCATTTATTTATCTAAAACAAGCATAAATAATGCTTATAAATGACAATTTTTTTATTGTTTTAGGAACACTGTACCTTTATATAATTTATCTTTTAAAAATTTACAAAGGAATGTTAAAATAATTACGAATGTTTCTCAAAATAAGACAATAAATAGAGTTTAAATATTAAGAGTTATATATTCCATACATGTCATTATTAGTGTTGTCCAAATGTATGTCAATTAAACTGTTGAAATGAAAAATTATTTCCATGTTTTATTTGAAACAAATCATTCTTGAATTTTATTGTTACTTCTAAAAAAATTATGCTTGAGACAGATTAAATTTTTTATTTGTCTGGATATCTTAAACATTGAATATTTGCATATAAATCGAATTTAAAATACTAGTAAGATCATGTTAGGGATCTACCCATATCTATCAGAGCTATGATGTTCTTCAGTTAATGCTTTAACACAGTAAAAATTGTTTATCTAAACAACCAAAAATTATGTGACATAAAACACTTTGTTACCACCTGAAGTTACCACTGATTACTGACTAATTTTAAAATGCTAAAAAGATAAAAAAATTTACTAGTTGTGTAGAAACATAAAAGAGGCACCAAAAATGTCATAATCCCTATCAGTAGACTAACTACAGTAGCTATGAATAAAATACGATATTACAGTCAAAACAAATTAATTTAATAACTAACTCAACTATTCAACATAATCTACAAGATTGTTATGGCTAATTACTGCTTATCACTTGCTCTCACTGGAGTTGACACTATTCCTAATAACTTGCAATCTGCTTCCAATAATGTCAAATCTGTGCTGGAGCCAAGGAATCTAGACGATAGCTCTAAATCTTTAATCTGAATACGTACTCTCGCTCCTCGCACATATTCGTCACCTCTACTTGTAGGTCTTGTACAAACACAGTGGAATTTCCATCCAAAATCAATGTACAAATCGTCTTCCACAACATGGAATATTTTGCCAATCACAACTTTCCCAACAGGATCTCCCAGCTGAAAATGCAAAATTGGAATATGGTTACATTACTTTGGAGTGTAATTTTAGTAACTAGTAGTTGTTGTAAGTTATATAATTCGAATTATAAGCAACTTAAATAGTTCACTCTATATCAGATAAAATCTTAAGACACTTACATCGATTAGTTTAGAATTGCGGAGTAAAGATGCAAAGGTATAACTTTCTTCCGTATCCTGAGTTTCAATGATTTGAGCTTGTTTTTCAAAAGCTTTTGCAAATCCTCCTGCTGCAGTTGGCTGTGAAGTGTTTGATGTAGAGCCAGGGTCAGAAGTAACCCCAGAGGTGCAGTAATTCATCCGTGAATGCCTGAGAGGTGTGATCCCATAACTTTGGGAATTATTGGTTATATTTCTAACATTGGTGACATATCTTAATGATCTCCTTAGATGGTGTATGTTTATCATCTTTAATTTCAATTTACCTGCACTTTAATATGTTCAAATGCACAGTATATTTTAAAATTATAATGTATTTAATAAACAAACATAACCCCTCACTCTACCTACCCTACTAAGTGACAGATAGTCACAGATTTGAAAGAGTGACAGTGACATATATATTTTTCTTTTCATTTATTTGGCCATCAAACTTCATTAAGTAGCTTATTTCAGCCAGTGTCTAGGAGTTATTCTATAATCTTGTGTATCAACGAAATGATGGTGAATTCATTTCGCTGATTCTAATTAGCCCTTGGTGACAATTTCCGCGAATCCACTGATTTAATCGTAAATGACGCAGCAAGGCGAGCAAACACCAGCCCGCTAAGTAAATCTCACTACAGCCGCACCATGACAATTTATTTTAGTTGTTCTCATAGAATTAAGGGGTACTATTTTTGAAAATGTGACACTAGTCTTCGAGCGATATTGGTATGGAAAAATTGCTCGTTTACGATCGGCATCATTTCAAATATAGCACATAAAATGTTATTCAACACATTGTTAATAAACATGGGCATGTATAACACCAAATTACACCGACTTCACATTATAAATTCCACCAGAAACAATTTGCAAAGCATCCAAAACAAAAACCATGCAGTCCGACGAAATTCCCGCCAACAACTCTTTCTGCCAGTACTGCCATACCCAAATAAAAATGTGGAGTTATTAAATATTTGATTTGGACCTGTGATTTGGACTGACTGCCTGTGTGTGCTGTGATGCTATGTGTTGTGTGTGCTGTGTTGTGCTGAGCGTATACGTGTACGTCTTGCACTCGCTCTCTTCTCACCGTATCCAATTTAGGTTAGACGGACTAAACACATACTCTCTCTAATTTGTGGACTAAACTCTGGGTGCATCAGGCTCAAGGCAAGACAGTAAATGTTCTATTTTAGCTTACTCAACATAAACATTTCTGAAAATAGTATTTTATATTACTTTACTCTCATCATCATTTCGAGTAGGTGTCACGGTCAATCGACCCTGGTGTCAGAGTTCTTACTTTACTCTGACTCTTAGTTTGTTTTGACATTTTAAGACGGTACTGCACGAAATTGTGAAAATTGACGTGTTTTAAATCACTAGTACTATGCGCTGAATTAATTAAATACATCAAAAGTATTTGTATAATTTAGATCAATCCTTGATCAAGATCGTCCCCTTGTTGGAATTTGAAACAGATACATAGGAAATTTAAAAATGATATATATATGGTATGATATCTAAAAGCATTTTTCTTCGAAAACTGTTTAATTTTTACGTCTAAAACAATAATTCTCACATTACAATATGTATTTGTACGTCTCGGAGGTTCCCCCTTTCTTATAAAGATATAAATATGAAAATATTAAGACTTCACTTTTCTTTTGTTTTTTCCTAATCGCCGAATGGTTCTGCGCAGCCTAATGGCTTGCGCAGTAGCTAAGTTTTTCGTTCGCGCGGCACCCGCATAATGTTTATTCTGTCGGTTCTGTTATGTAATTTTATCTATCCTTTCCTATCCTAGTCTGACCGAGACTGTCGGATGCCAAAGCCGTGACTTTTTAAAACTTGTGCTTTCATTCTCCTGTCAAAATACACACGACGACAGCTCACTGATTTTGATAATGTCGAGTTATCAGAATAATAACAGGCATTTTATATAAAATATAGCGAAAATGACCGAGGATCAAGATGCCAAGGACTCGCAGTCAGATTCTGGCAGCAAAACTTTCGCCTCTAAGAGCAAGGATAAAAAGATAAAACCACAACGTCCCCTGACCAAAGTGATTATTTATTTTACTTTCAATCTGGAATCGTTTCAAATTACACTGTAACGTGGTGTTCATGACCGCTTTTTGATTATTTCAGATAGTGCTTCGACGCCTGCCACCAACCATGACTGAAGAATCCTTCCTAGAACAAGTATCTCCAATCCCTGAGCATGACCACTTCTATTTTGCAAAGCCTGATCTGTCGCTGGGGCATAATGTTTACTCGAGAGCTTATATTAACTTTGTGAATATAGAGGATATTTACCTTTTTAGGGACAAATTTGATGGATATATATTTTTGGATGAAAAAGGTCTATTTTTAGTTGTTTACATTCTGTTTCATTATAAGTTAATTGTGACCTAAGTCATGGAAGTGCAAGTTTTAGATAACATTTGTTTAGCTGATTTGGAAGGAGTATTTTTGTTTTACAATTACTTATTGATAGACTACATACTTTGTACAGATTGGTTGATTTTTATTTTGTAATCTATCTTGGATGTGCTGGATCCATGGCCTGATTACTGTTAGGAGTAGTATAAGATGCTCTGCCAGTGAATCACAATTGCTTTAACACTGAAACTGCCACTCAGATTTCCTAAACATATGGTGCCAGAATTAAAACATGATTCTGTAAACAATAGCAATTATGTACCATTTCTAATTCATCAACTATTATGATTGAAAACGTCATAACTAGAAGCTGGTTCTGTGTGATTCGTAAGTACTAAGTAGCACCTCACTTATTGCTCATAAACTTCTTCATCACATTGCAGGTGTGGAGTATGTGGGCATTGTTGAATATGCTCCATTTCAAAGAATTCCCAAGAAGAAAAAGAAGAAGGATCCAAAGTGCGGTACTATAGAAAGTGACCCCATATATCAGGAGTTTATTGAAAGTCTCAATAAGGATCCGGAAACTGAAAACCAACCAAAATTAGAGTATTCATATCCAGTAAATGATGGTAAGCACATTTTACATTATCCAATTTTCTTGTAAAATATTTTAAATTCTAGTCTAGTAAGTGACATAATAGTTAATTTTTAAAATGACGTTGTTTTTACTTTTGGTAGGAAATGACAAGAAAGTTCAATCTACACCACTATTGGAATACCTGGCAGCTCGTAAACAGGACAAGCGTGGGAGGGATGAGCGGAGAAGAAGAGAAAATGATAAGAGGAAGATGAGGATTGAACGAAAGACTAAGGAGATGCCTATAAAGGTATGTATGTCACTTAAGTAGTCTTAAAATGTTTTTGTTCAGTAAATATATCCCTAGAATAATATTTCAATGTTGTCAGCTGGTGCGACACATGTATCATTTTGAATGATATTATATTATATCATTACCTGTAAACAATGAAAAACATTTTCATATTCAGGCAGGGCTCCAGTATGGTGGACATGGCAAGCATGCCCACGTTATTTAGGATATGAGTACCTATTTTTTTCTTAGGCTTAGATTTTCTTTCAAATGGTAAATAAACAATGCATACTTGGCTGATAAAAAAAACCCCTTGTTTTATAGTTATCTCAAATTAATGTTTAAGTTTAAATCAAAATTGAGGCAATAAAATAAATGAATGGTGGAACAATCCAAAGCACAGGTCTTGGACACTGTGCCAATAAACATTTTTGAGAGCTGGATCTATGCCTGTTCTTATTACAGGTTTTTCATTAGTCTATGCTAGGTGTATTTTAGTACGAATGAGGTCATTTATTTAACCCTTTGACCGCGAACGCCGGATAAATCCCAATCCGATGAGCATTTTCATAGAAAATGTATGTCGGATTTATTCGACGTTTGCGGTCAAAGGGTTATGGAGTCATGTGTTTTAGATGATCTATTGGTAGTGGAACCTAGGCAAGCACTTTGGCTAAGAAAGCAATCCAGTTGCATTCTCAGCCAATGGGCTTAGAATACAACTGCTGTAAAAGCTAAAAGAGAGTGTTTAATGTTCTTTCTATTTTAAATGTTTTTTTACACTGCATCCCACCGCATCCACAGGCTATAAATTTTCCTACTTTAGAAAGTTCTTGAATTTTTCAATGATCAAGATTGTTTATTATATTATGCAATGTAATATAGTATTATTAAACATTTTGATAGAGACCTGGTGATATATCAGAAGATGAAACATACAATGAAAACTGTGACTATTCTGACCATAAACATAAGAATTTCTGGTTTGGAGAACAAAGAGTATATCACAAAAGTAGAGTGAAAAATACTGTAAAGCCTGATCTTAAAAACGTACATGGATCTGACGAATTTATCAGCACTGACTCGGATTGGGATAGTCAGTTCCCCGCCTTGTCCATGAAAACGCATAACACTTTCACTCTTACTTCTGGCAAATTTTATGGTAAAGAAGAAACAGTTGAAATCAGTGAGAAAAGTGGTGGAGATACTTATGTTAAGGTTCTAAATTGCATTTACAATAAACATACAATTTTAGATATTCTCAAGTTTAAATTAAAATTTGACTTATAGTTTGTACTGTAACAAGCCAATATATGTATATAGTAAAAGTAGTAGTAGCTTTTGTTGGATAGTTTTGGAATCTTAGACTTGCTACCGTTGGCATTGTATATCCCATTTGATCAGAAAATCAAGTAAAAAGATGTCATATTGAAAAATTTGTTCGACGAAATAAATACAACTTGGATATAGGCATATGGCCCACATAATAGGATTTCATTCATTTTTAGCAGTTATTTATAATTAGCAGTTACCAGAGCACCTACGGTTTGAAAGTATCACATTTGCATGGCCGGCCCTGAAGGAAAGTTATAACATTATTTGGCAAAAAACTAGTACCTATTCAGAAGCCATTGCAACTGGCAAAACAAGGTTACCTTGCGATTCTTAGTTTGTGAAACTATAGTACCATATATTCAATTCTCTTTATAATCTGTTAATTGTGCATAAATTTTATTTGACTAGGAAACAAATAAACCACATTTGAATATGCAAACACATATTTTATTTTATTAATTTGTAATTGGTATTATTATTTTAGGAAGAAGAGACTGGTGAGGAAGTTAAAAAAATTAAATCCCGTGAATGGGAGAAAGAAAAAACATCAAATGATTTGAAAGATGATTCTTCGAGATCAGAAAGCAAGGATGGAACTGTATTTGAATCCAAAAGTTATAGAGATCAGCGCAAAGCTGGAACCAACATGATAATTGATAAGAAAGTAAAGAAAACTGATGGTGACAAGAAAGATATTTCTAGTAAAGATGCTGAAGATGAAGATTCAGATAAAGGCTATAAAAGGGACAGGAAAGATAAGTTTAAAGAATCGCCACGAGAACTAAAAAGCAAGAAATATAGTGACACTAGAAAGGAGAGAATTAAGCAGACTGAATTTATGAAGTCAGAAAAGCAATCTGTCATCAATAAAATTATTTCTGCTGATGGCAAGTCCAAATCACTCAACCATGATGATATCAAGCCTTTCACTCAATTACCACAAGTGAAAACTGATGATTTGACTAAAATTATTGAGGGTATGGACAGGAAAATGAAACTGGATGAAGCACAAAAAGAGGATGAAACAGAAACCTCTACAGTCAACTCGAAAGCCAGGCGGAGTAGCCTAGAGTCGGGAGAACTGTCCCCGAAAGAAGACAATGTCTTAAAAAGGCAGAAATCGCTTGATGACAGGGGTAAATCAACAGATAGGGAGGGTTCTGAGGAGAAGGAAAAAAGTGACGGTAGTGAACGCCGAACAGAAAGGAGGATTAGAAATAAGGTGTGTATCATGTGTATCATAACACTATTTCGTTTAGGTCTTAAGTTGTCTTTGGCTTTTTTATTTAATCTTTTATTATTTTAGCTTCAGCATCCCTGGTAGAAAGTATAGGTCTTCGACATTCGTTTGTAACTTAAAAGCTAAAAGGCTTGTAATTATTTTAAAACTAGCTTTCGCCCGCGGCTCCGCCCGCGTCAATGTCGATCCCTCGGGAATAGTACTTTTTCCCGGGATAAAAGGTAGCCTATGTCCTTTTCCGTACTCCAGAGAACTTGTATGCAAAATTTCATGATGATCGGTTTAGTAGTTACGGCGTGAAAGCGTAACAAACAAACAAACAAATAAACAAACAAACAAACAAACTCACTTTCGCATTTATAATATTAGTAAGGATAAGAATAAGGATTAATATGACTATAAATTAAATAAAATACCTATCCACTTTCAGGACCGTCCAAGCATGGTTATTTACCAACCAGGCATGGGCAAATTCAGCAAGCAAAGGCTAGCAAAAGAAAAAGAGACCCAACCTACAACAAAACCAGTGAACGATAGTGAAAAGAAAGACACCTGAAAATATGGTCACGTTACCCGAAAATTGGACACCATTCAACGGAATCACCAGAAGCTGGCATTCAACACATGTCCTTGGGAGGTAGAGAGGTCAATGAACATGCCAACTGATGGATGCACTGTTCGAGTTTACTAAGCTGTTGCTTTTATTTCTTTAGTTTACATACAGTGAAATGAAGACGACGATTTCACAATCAGCATAGCATTCAATGCTTAATATTTTTAGCTTGTGACCATTTAGTTCAGTTTGTTTATTTCATTTAAATATAATTCATTTTTTAAACGGGATACGACGTTTTAATTACTCTTAGATTTTTGAAGTGAAAACTTCTTTAGCGGCGTTGTGCACTTTTTGGGATGGGTAAAAAATGTTAAACTCGCGTCAGGACACGTGACCTGATCGAAAATTTGTAAGACAGACACGTGACCTGAGACCCTGTGCTATGTCCCAAATAAATTAACCTATTTGTACAGAACCTTCAGCGCGTGAGTCCGACTCGCTCTTAACAGGATTTTTGATGTGGAACATCTATAGGGGCGTGCTAGACCGACTGTAGGCATGGAGACGCCTATGGAATTTCGATTTTTCTCATCTGCCAGCCGCCTAGCCATCCCGCGACAGTTATTTTTTTTTTTCTTTGATCAGAAGATATATCTGGCTAGAAGACTGTTCGATGTTGAAAATATGTAGATAAATAAATCGATTCACTTAATTATGATAATTTTATTAAAAATAACGATTTATATCTATCACAGTGATTTTAGTATAACTTAACAAAACTTTTGGACCGACATATATTTAGGTAAAAAAAAATATTATAGTACTTTATGGCGAATAAGGTAGGTATACGAAATAACAATGACTAAATAATAAAACTTAAGAATAATGATGGCGTACAAGAAACAGACAATGAATTGGAACCAAAATGTAATGGTTTCAGTTTCTAAAGACTTATTCCCACAGCTGGCATTTGTTTGCTAATTGTCTATTAGGCATTAGTAAAATAGTTAGGCAAAGTCAAAATGTTTGAAACAATCCACGGAGGACACAATCCTTTCTTACTAGGTAAGTGTGTGGGTAAATAATACATCGTCGTTTGCGAATTAATATAAAATTAATATCGATAGTGAAGTAATAAAAAAAAAGAATTTAGCTTTTAAAATCCTACCTAAATATTAATAATAGTGGCAAGTGATTAGTAAACGGACAAAACACAATTAGTAAACCTAGTCAGCCTTTATAAAGCCTCTTAACATAAATAAAACAATACAGTGAACGAACATTTAGTGATATATGTTGCTTGATTTAGGTACTTTGAAACCTAACACCTGATTAGAACTTTAGACTTAGTAGCTTCTGATGTAAAACGTGTTGTTCCCATTAGTAGTGCAGATAGAAAATATACTATGAGAAAAGATTTACTAACGTAAAATCGTATTGGACATTCTTTTCGAATTTCGCTACCCTACTACATTTATTCAGTACACCAATAGAACCGTGTCTAATATTGTATAACTATTCAAAACAACACAAGTATTTTTATTCTAAAGTTCTTTTTTGCAGAAGCCGGGAAAAATATGGCGCGTTCTACTTTAGGGGCCATCCATAAATTACTAGTTACGACACATCAAATTATGATTTTTGCTCCTTTCCGCGTGTGAGGGAATGACTCCCACAAATGTGGCCATCTGTGAGAAGATGGCCACATTTGTGTGATACATTCTTCGATCATTAATACCAACTAGATAACGCATTACCTACAAAATCGTAGCAAAATTCTGTCCGCTCGAACATATAGCTATACATCTACATTGACTTGCTAATAAACAGTTTTAAAACCATTTTAATATCAAGATATTTCAGACCATATCACCTTACAATAAAGTCGCTTTTTTAAACAATTACCTTATGCTTACGATTATTCGTCACGAAGACTAGCAAAGTAATAAATAACACCTGTCACTTAGAAACGAAGAATCATTTTGTCTAAGAACATCCATTGTGATGACAACCTTATTGCACTAATCATAAAGTACTTTTCTCTTTGATTACATTGACAGTTACGTCGTTTTGTTTCGTTTCTGTTTGCTTCTTCAAATGTTTGTGCGGATGTTGGCTAACTTGGCCAAACATTTCTTGCCGTGGTTGAAAATCGGTAACTTTTATTCAAAATGTTTATTATTAGTTAAAAGGTAAAATGTATAAAATAGTTCATTTACTTACCGAAAATAAGATACTCCGGACGAAAAATTATTTTTTCGGCCATTATTTTGACAAGTTTTTTAGTGCACACTGCGGCATCGTGACACTTCGTTACGTTGGCTGCGTTTGGACCGAACTAAATAAAATAGCCCCTCACTGCTTGAGTAAGGGGCTATTTGCCGAGCCGTTTTTTATGCGCTGACCCGACATCTAGTTGGTATTAATGATCGAAGGATACATTACCTCACACAAATCTGACATCACAGGAGGCGTCACAATGAGTGACGTCACATTAAAAATTAAGAAAATGTCAAATCTACAATACAATAAAATATATTTCTAATCTATTCGAAAATTATTTAATCACCTATAAAATCAAGACCAGACTAGATTATTTTATTACTATATATAGATTTTGCGTAATATTTTTAAGTTTTGTACGTGTGATGTACATGATGATATAAAGTTTACGACCCCTCCCCTAGTTGCCACACTTGTTGAATTTATGGATGTACCCTTATTAGAAACAAGATAGGCAAATAATACTTAACAAGTGTTTGTGTGGTATTTTATCCCTTTTTTGGTACAATTTCACAGACTAGCCACATCCCATCCCTTACGCAATTAATTCAATAAGCTGTTACACTAGAAGACTACTACTTAATATCAGATCTATGAAGGCTAGTTACTTTTCATCTTATATAGACTCTTCAACCGCTTCTTTGGTCTTACTTAAGACTATAAAAAACAATTCAAACATTACATCTTAAATTAATATTTGTAAAGTGTTTACAATATTTTCTTTCAATAAAATATATCAACGTTTTATTTCATCCATCCATTGGCCATCCACCTACTTATGAACTAGTTGCGCCTAATTAATTAGTTTTAAAAACTTTAAACTCAATGCATAGCGCCAACAGCAACAATATGTTCTTATTTGTGTTATTTAGAAAAAAGTCTATACTTAGTTAATTTTACAACTTAGTTGTGCATACCCGAGCGCTTAGTTCTTTGGAATTACATCGAAACTGACTGAAGAGAAAATGCAGGGCGGGAGGGAAGGAAAAATGACTGCAGCTCTTGACAACAGACAAGATATCACCCTTGCAGTCCCGGTTTCTCCTTCGCTCCCTTTTTTCGCTTGACTTGAACCTATATGACAGAGAAAAAAACCCTTCTTTTAGAAACTTCCCTTATACGTAGTAAAGGAGAAGTTTCTATAAGTACACAATCTAGGTATACCTAGGTAAGCAAAGGTATCCTGATCTGTTGACGTGACAAACAAATGGAATCGTGTGTAGACGGTACGCCTATAATGCATTTTCATGGAGTATTTTGGTCAAACCTAGAATTCTTCCGAAAGGTGTACAAATGTTTATCAAAAGTAAATAATCCTCATATGTATTAAGTTGTACCAAGCCCGCAGGTCTAACTTGATAATCAGAGTCGCGAAATATCACTAGCTTCGTTATTAAGGATGGGCACGGCCGCGTGTCTGTCGCTGTCGTTTTTGGGCACGATCTTCTTGATCTTCTCGGCCGGGGCCTTGGTCTGCGCTACGTTGTGCCGGTGCATGAGGTAAAGCAGTAGCATGAAGCCGACCAGAAAACCAGCCAGGCCACCGGTCACCGTAAGCCACGTGCGTCGGGCGGCGTGCACGCTCTGGAACTAAGTTTTGAATATTTTTATAACTTGCTAATGTAAGTAATACCTATATTATGAATAAAGACTGGTCAGTCACGTGCTATTTCGTCGATATTGTCGAATACATTTTCGGATTCGTTAGAATCCCATTTTTAAGGCCAGGGTGGCGCGCGGCGGTGGGTCCCGAAATAACTAATAATCGGGAATCGCGACGAAATAGCACGTAAGTGACTCTTTTTTATTCATACATACATATTTCACGTCTTTATCCCTTGATGATTAGTTCGACCGATTGACACGGGGTAGACAAAGCCTAAGGTCATTTTTAATAATAATAAATAAATATATACGGACAAATCACACAGATTGAGCTAGCCCCAAAGTAACTAAAGTAAAGTAAATTCATTAGACTGAAAGGCCACGTTTAGCGTGTTGGTAGACGTAAAGGTGGAAAATGGAATAAAAATTGCGATGGGTTGCTAGCCGCATCGCCTATTGTCATGATTCTTTAGATTTTCGCCCATTCCCTTGACCGGCTTCTACGGTCTGCGCGGGAAAAAAAATAGCTGCCAAATTTTACGTTTTTCCTTCTCTCCCAGACCAGCTTGGAGAATATTTTTATTCATAATGTCTTTATCTCACGTTATTTTCAATGATATAAGTAATATATTGATTTTATTAATAAAGTTTATTCATATACGTTCGTAGAACCCGGAGCCTTAGTATCTGTTTGATGTATTACAGGAGCCCGGAATACATAAAGCCTAGTTGTCCAGAGTCTACGTCTATTGGATTTCCTTCATATTCAACAACTCCATTCGTCTCCAGAAGCTTGGCAATACGTAGGTAAGTAACCTTAAAATTTAAACGCAGTGATTGCATTATTTTGTATTCAGAAAAGTGGCAGTTGTGTGCTAAAATATAGTAATGCTTCGCGTAGTGTATATATTCTTTGGTAATGCTTCAACAAATTGTACTAGGTTTATGATCGATATTATATACAGCTAGCTTTTGCCCGCAGCTCCGCCCGCGTCAATGTCGCTCCCTCCGGAATAGTACTTTTTCCCGGGATAAAAGGTAGCCTATGTCCTTCTCCGTACTTCAGAGAACTTGTATGCAAAATTTCATGATGATCGGTTCAGTAGTTACGGCGTGAAAGCGTAACAAACAAAAAAACTCACTTTCGCATTTATAACATTAGTAAAGATATACTTATGTTCAATATGTGTGCAGAAATTGGCCCATAACCTGACATGTAAGGAAGTCTAGTGAACGTTCTTACTGTTTTTACAGGCCCCGAAGTTTAGCGAAGTTTATATAATTAGATTAATACTGAAATATTTAACAAAAATAACGTACCTTTGAATACATATCTTTACACCTATAGAACGTGACGTTGAGAACTTCCATATAAGTGTCGTTAGTCAAACAGTTGTCGAACTCTGCAAAGAAAAACAAATTAAGTAACTAGGTATATACAAAATAATGCTATGCATCACAAATAAATGTATATGGGTATCAGGGTAGTATCAGTAGTAGCAGCGCCGGCGTCAACATTAGGTACTGGCGCCCTGGGCGAGATTTCTACGAGCGCCCCCACTATTGCTTCCGTTCCGAAGCCAAATGGCAAAAAACGGAGCCGTTATGGATTCATCATCATTCACAGCTATACTACGGACGGACGCATACTATAAGAACTATACTGTTGAAACTTGGTAAGTAGATGTATTCTGTGAATTATACACAAAAATAGGAAAAAAAAAACAATAAGTAAATTGTGTTCTCCATACTTAGAATTGACACTCAAATTTTTTCATCAGAACCATACGTTGGGTTATCTATGGATATGTCTTCAAAAATGATATTAAGGTTTCTAAAATATTTTTTTCTAAACAGAATAGTTCCAAGCGGGAGACACTTCCAAAGTGGTAAAATGTGTGCAACGGAACCCTTTCATGGGCGAGTCCGATTCGCACTTGGGGCCGCTTTTTATTATTTGTTAAAGTGGTATGTGATATGCACATTCTGTGAAAATTTCAAGTCTCTACCTATATAACGATACAGTCCTGTGACAGATAGAAAGACGGACGGATATCGGAGGCTTAGTAAAAAGGTTACTTTTGGTACCCTTTGGCTACGGAACCCTAAAAGAGTAAATTAATAAGTAAGTAGTATAATTACCATTTGTATTAAGCTTTGTATAGTCGTCCAACATGAAATTGATTGTTTTGTATTGATACCAGGAAATAGTAGATTTAATCGTACACAGATCAATTCCTTCAATAGACTTCGTCAAATCAACCTTCTTCAGATTGCACATCGCAGCGAACTGCTGCGCTTCCAGTGACTGCAGCGGATTATAAGAAACGTTGTAGTGCACCAAGTGTGGTAGCGTTCCCCAGTTCGGAAGAACTTCGAATTTACAATTCGAAATATCTAAAAGTTCCAAAGGTGCCTTAATTGGTCTGCTAAGATGAAGACTATTTATACTCATGTGAAGAAGGGGATTGTTCCTCAAATACAGGTTCCTTAGAGAAGGCAGTTGAAAAATTGTGTTTGGTAATTCCAATATGACGTTGTTTGAGAGGTCCAAGCTCTGTAGGTACGGTAGAGACGTAAAGGCATCTTTGTCTATGCGGTATATCTGGTTTTCAGCTAAGTACAGGTACTTTATGTTTGAGTAGCTGGAAAGAGTGTCTGCCTGGATTTCATATAGTCTGTTGTCGCTGAAGTCCAGGATCTGAAAGGAAACAGATAGACTTATTAATGATAATTGAAACAAATTTCATCATCATTACAGTCGTAAAAACGCCACCGCTGGTCAAAAGCTTCTCTCTAGGATCGTTCCATGAGAGGATATTGCCATAGGTACTCGCTACGCTTGGCAGGCATTGGCGAGCGCAGTTTCTTTGGCTTCTTGAGCTTCCGACGCTGTTGCCCATCTTTCGATGGGCAACAGCGTCGGAACAGCATTTTTAAAGCTGGGTAAGAACAGGAATTTGTTGGATTTGGAAAGGGAATGCTGGTATTTCATTCGGATGAATGAGGGAAAACCAGCTGGAGAGGGCGGGCGCTCGTTCTCGATGCTATACCTGCAACCACCGGCCAAGCAGTTGAGAGACCATGGCACCTGACGTCCTGACCATGATCGGAAACAAATTTACGAACACTAAAACTCATCAATAAATTTTTTTTTGCTTCAATTTGTATTTGAGGCCCTTAGTGCTGAGATGTTATGATACCCAGCACTAAAAGCCTCAAATACTTTGTAAAGACCTCGACCGTAGTTTCAGTGAAACAATTGACTGCAAGTGCGCATTATTACAGATTCGAAAAAGCAGCAGTAGAATCTCACCATAATTACTGTTTTTATGTGTACGAAACACATAAAAACAGTAATTATGGTGAGATTCTACTTACTGATTTAATTATACCCTCAAATGTCCATGTTGGTATATAAGAATGTGCTAGCTGGGCCTCTTCAATCAATTAAGGAAAAAGTGTATTCGCAATTCGTCCTAAATAGGCGATACGGGCTAGCAATTACTTCCGGTGGCTCTTGACATACTATATTAAGTTAAAAAGACATTGGCTCTGTCTACGTGATACCATGGGTAAGGATGCTTATCAAATTATTGTAGTACCTCAATGCTGCTCTTCAAGCTCGGTATCTTGCTCAGTCGCAGGCCAGAGCAGTACCTACGCCCCGTACATGTCGTCCTGGGAAAGGATGCTTATCAAATATTTTAGTACCTCAATGCTGCTCTTCAAGCTCGGTATCTTGCTCAGTCGCAGGCCAGCGCAGTACGCCCCGTACATGTCGTAGGCGCGTTCATGGCTGCAGTGTGTCAGTCTCGGCGACAGCACCTCCATCGGGTTCGTCTCGGCTCGTACACATATCCATAACAGCGTCAGGAAGGTGCAGCTGATTAATCTGAAACAGACAATTTATTTCTCAACACACCATGTGATAAAGTGACTCGTGATTTTTCAAAATAGGATACATTGAATCGTTTTTGAACGTCATATGTTTCTATAATTTATTTTTCTTTTATGTTTGCAGAATGGAAAAACTACTAGCGTTTCAGAACTACCACTGCTAAACAGAATACGCCGAAAGAATCTCAGACCAGTTTCAGATTTAAATGGAACTAACGAAAATTAAAGTCCTTCTTTTCTGTACCTCTTTTGAACCCTAGGTACGTTCCAGTATTTCCCATATAGAATATAAGAGTCAAATAATAAGCATGGGTTTCTTTAAACATAGATAACTATCCTCCACATGATAACTGGTGTTCCAGATCTCAAAACCACTACTTGTAACTTGTTGACAAGTAATGTCAGAATTGATTCGTCTTATTTATAACTCTTAAGGGTTAATTTAGCCGTGTGGTTTCCGGCAGAGTAGAATAGGACCACTCCTTGTCTTCCCATGAAGGTCGTAAGAGGCGACTTAGAAAATACAAACTACCCAAAGCTCATAAACATCAATGAGACCTCTCCGACCAGTCTGGCCGGTGTGTAGGCCAAATCCTCTGTCTGCTCTGGCCAAGTATGGTACCTATATTCGGTAGCACAGAGAGAGTGATGCTCTTGTAGTGGAGACTAAGACCTGATGATGATGATGATGAAGGTTTAATTTTGAAGTTGACCCGACTGTCTACCGGCGACCGGCGGCGGCGCGGCGGCAGGATCCGTTTCGACGAATTATACCACAGCATGACATCAGTCATAATAGCGAATCCCGGGCTCCGACGCAACAAAGCTGAGGATGCAACCGGGAAAACGCTCAGATGATGATAATGGTCTCTCATATTTAACTGCTCAGTTCTAATCGTAGTAATTGTGTGAAAAGAAATGGCTATCTAGAAAAACAATAAGCACACCATGTGGCGGCCATTGCATTAATTTTATTTGTCTAGTACTGCCTATCTTGTGAAAATCCCTGGGCTACCTACGTATGTACCTACTAAGGTTGTTCGGTATTGTATTAATCCAGAAAACCACTAGACTCATAATTCTGGAATGTTCTGCTAAACAGAAATCTGATGTCGTCGGAGCATGAAAAATAAACCAGTATTTTTGATCGCGCAATATTAATATCTTGTATAATATTCATGTACTGACCGTGTGACTTGATTGCAACATATGCGCTCCGTATCATATGCATGCATAGATACACCTAGTCTTGTCGCTTCTTATCAGTATAATGTGTATTTTACGGAAATTTCGTGACACGAACTGGAAGACAGGTGCTCTATTTTGTCAAATACCGATATTTTACTTACAGTATCGATAAGAGCGCTTTCGCACTTCGGCCAAATTCGGATGAGGCTTTTCAAACTACCTCCTCCTTGGAATACTGACTGAACAAACAAACAACGCACGGACAATCTCAAGATCCCAAGCAATGCAAGGGCCAATAAGTTAGGTGCATGTTGGTGGGCGTGGTTCTAGATGGAAACTGAATCAAAATAGCAAAATAGGGTTGCTAGCGGCATCGATTACATACTTACTTATGTGTTCGAGTATTCCGGCGAGCTCCGTGGCGCAGTGGTTAACACGCCTGCCTGCGACACGAGGGTCCCAGGGTTTGATCCCCGGCCAGGTCAAGATGGAAAACGATCTTTTTCAGATTGACCTGGGTCTTGGATGTTTATCTATGTGTATAAGTATCTCTCATAAAATATAGTATCTTTGAGTTAGTATCCTACGATATAAGTTCACAACTTACATTTTACATACAAAGTTATTATTCTTAATCAATCACTTCTTTATCCCTTCACAAGAGACAGATACCACGCAATAAAACCTAAAGGCATTAAGTAATGGGCGTATAGGTGGAAAACTGAATCAAAATAGTGATGAATAGTGATCAAAATAGTAATGCCCACTAACATTTTCGCCTATTCCCGAGGCAGGATACATTCTCTGTTTTTGCTTTCTCCCAGACCAGCAAGGAATATAACAACAAGTACATACCTACTAGATATTCATTAATATTCCTTACATAATAATATGTACATGTCTATCGCTATATGATCTCATACCTTTTATAAAATAGTTAACTGCCTCGTACAAGCCATGTTCATCTCCTTTCAACTTAATCTGATAACCATTCTTGATCTTTAACCTTCTTATCTCCAGTCTTGTGCATTGTAAGAAATATAATTTTTTTTTCTGTCTGTTTGTTGACTCAAATATGTAGTGAAATGTTAACCATGTTAATGTCCAATATAACAGTCGAATAAATAAATGGTACAATTAGGTACGCCAAAAAAGCTGCAAATGGTGTTAAAAGCATGAAAATCGGAAAGATTGATCTTTAGGCCATACGAATCAATACTAACCATAACACGAAAAAAAAGGAGACGAGTTATGACATCATCTATTTGTATGGGAAATATTTTTTTGTCTGAGAACTATCTCGTGTGTAAATAAAGGGCTTAGTGAACTGAGTCAACTTTAAAAACTTAATTGTTAGAGAACTTCATTTTATACCTCTAAGTCTGGAAGAGAAAATTTACATACAAACTTTAATCCATTCCATTTCATTTCTCCTGCACAGATCTTTTATAATTGTAATCGAGAACTTAAAGACTATTTTCATACCTCTAAATCCAGAAATGAGAAAATTCCATGTATACTTCACCCCCTATTCACCCTCTTAGAGCTTGAATTTCTAAAAGTCCTTTCTACATCATAAAACAAAAACCCAAGTTTCTAGACACAAACATTTCGGCTGTTAATTTAAGTCAGGTTTGCCTTTTTCCCGCGGTTCCGCCCCCGTTAGTGTCGATCCCTCGGGAACGGGAAATTTTCCGGAATGAAACGTACTCTATGTCCTTCCCCGGGCCTCAAACTACCTCCATACCAAATTTCATCTCAATTGGTTTATCGATTGGAGCGTCTACTCACGCTCGGACAGACAGATAGAGTTACTTTCGCATTTATAATATTAGTATGGATAAGGAAGGATAATTATTATATTTCAGTCACTTGTTTTAAATTAAAATAAAAATCATTTTTAAAACGTACCAAGTTTCGGCTCCTCCATATAGGTATAATACGGTATGGATACGGTAGAATCATTATTAATAAAATATACCTAAAATGATATGCCAACCCCAAGAAAGCAATGTTGAAAATATTTACATTTAGTATTTTTTATTTTTTTATAAGTATATAAATAAGAAGATGCGGCAGATAGGAAACGGCTGAAATACGCAGCTATGGAGCCTCACTATTGTTTCGTGCCCATAGCTGTAGAGACCATGGGATGTTGGGGCACGGACGCAAAGCGTCTCTTTAGGGAATTAGGGCACTTAATAGGGGAGAAAAATGGTGACTCTCGCTCTGGCACGTTTTTGGTGCAAAGGATGGCCATAGCTATTCAGCGCGGCAATGCAGCCAGCATTTTGGGCACCTTTGCACCAGAAACGTTACAGGGCGGGTTTTAAATGTATTTGACCTACTCTTAGAGCTAATTGATTGTATTTAAAATGTAAAATAATTAGAATGTTAAATGAGAGAATAATAAATTTTGTAAATCAAAGCATAAATATTTAATACATTATTAAATTATACATTTAATATTTTTTATTATAACAAATTAAATTATGATAAAATCACAATTAGTTGAAAAATGCATTAAAAGTTCAATTTTAGACACTGAGGATGATCAATACTAATGCGAGAGGAGTTTTTAATCATATTTATATTATTTATTAAAAATTAACAAATTTATTTTTACTTGAAAAAATCCGACTGTAAATCAATGAGTCGTAAGAAAATTTTGTAACGGCCTCTCAAAATAATTTATAAATAAATTATTTAAAGGAGAACGGCAGGGTAAATCAAATCTCGGCCCATATGGCAAAAGATAGAGTTGCTGCTCTCCAAAGGCTTTTGCCATAGATTGCCATTGCTCAGATTGGCCCTTCAGGCTGTGCATGCACGTAAACGCGGCCCATCAGGCAATATGAGAGTTTGCTGTCTGTCCAAGCCTTGCGCACACAGGCAACGCCCAAAGCCGAGGTCCGTCCCTCCAGGGGGCCCGTTGGTAATGTTGTCAATAAAGGCTGAGGGCACTATGCCCTCATATCAAACGCCCGGTGAAGTAGCAAAAGCTCACTTGGAGCTAAAAAAATAGTAAATCAAATCTGATATTATATGAGCGTCCACAAACTAAGTAGACTGCTCATTCCACGTGATTACTACTTATAATAAAGTGTCATATCTTAATAGTCGGCAAATAGAAGCGGTAATTAAGGTCTCGTGTCAACAGTGATTCGAGTTTCTGGGTCTTTGTCCTGGAAACCTGAGTGTTGGGGAACGCCGGACCGCCATGCTCTTTTGCAATCTCTAGTCTCATAGAAAGATATCCTTATCGATGCAGAAAAGTAGAGCGATGTCGTTGTTTTGTAATTTGTTTCTTTATACTATAGGTAACAGTTAAATATGTAGGTACCAATATAATAAATGTTGATGTAATGAAATTTGAAGGTTATATGTAAGTTTAAATGTTTTTTTAAACAAACAAGTATTTTACTTTTTTGAATTTTACTTGGTAAGCGGGTAAATCGTATCCTGAATCCTGACTTTAATAAATACTTAGGCGTAGGAAACTTTTATCTCGAAGATGTCAGGTTATTCATTCCAAAGGGATTATCGAATGTAACGCAAACTAAAATATGGACTCGAAGGGTTTTCAATTATTGTTAAAAATTTGTCAATACATACTGCACAAATAGGCTAGTTTCCTAAAAATATATAAATATGTATATATGTTATTGGTCCGTCCAGCTGACAGAGGGGGATCCCCCTTTCAGATGAAAGGGGATCTCCCTTTCAGCTGATGTCATTGCTCCAATTTGTTTTTTTAGAATATTGCCATGGTTAATTATTCATAGAAAAAAAGATATAGGTCTTAGTTTTTGAGAGAAAAATTGTGCAGATAATTTGGAATACTATATTCCGAATTACCTGCACCCTTCGTCGATTCAGACTTTCGGAGATTTGTATTTCAATTAAAATTTTTACAAGGTTCCCATTTTTTGTTTTATTTTATAATTTGGAATATTGTAATAAAATATATTATTGTTTAATTCACGCACTTTTCAATTTGCTAACCCAATTATTTTTTTATATATTCCCTAAAAACAAAGTAGTTTTCCAAATATACTGCACTTCCTCTATATATATATATATATAGAGGACCTCTATATATATATATATATATATATATATAGTGGAGCAATCTTTTATTAGAGATGCAGAGGCATCTACCGGTAGTTCAACAATCATCTCCACTCTCATTCACGGAAGGAAATAGATGCATATAATGAGATGGCACTACTAATGTAAAGTAGGTATTAATAGAAGAGTAGGGGAGAAAAGGGTAATGGGAGTCAGCGGGCAATCGGGGTCAGGTGCCTCTAAGCAAAACTAAACGTTCGATACCTAGGTAAATGACATGTTCAGTTTGCTCTGTATCCGATGCCCATTGTACGAATGACTCGTGCTAGTAGCTCCACGCGTTTTTGAGTGACAATTATGTTTCGTTTTCACGCCTCGTCGGTGTAAATTTTCGTCAAAACAAACTTAACGGTGAGTATAGACGTTGTAGCTGTACCAAATTAATGACTATGGATAGATTTATCCTTGATATTCAAAATTTAAATAAGCATATTAGATTTCGATTAAATTTACTTTGTGTTATTAAATTTTACAGTTAACATGCAGTATAGATTTTGGGTAATGGGAGCCAAAGAGCCCGCTAGTGATTACCATTACCCGCAAAAAAATATTCTTATTTTTTTTCGCTTATTGATGCCGATATTACAAGTCAAAAAACAAATAGGCTAGCTGATCAACTGGCGATTGCACTGGATGGCATACTGCCGAATGTAATGTCTGCGATTGTTTGACTCTGATTTCCCACATGTCTGATTCCCATTGTACTGAGGTTAGTGCAATGGGAGTCAAACTTGTTTTTTTTTTAAAACGCGGAAATATAACCAAAGTTGATTCCCAAAGTGGTGAAAAGTGATAACAACTAGTAGATAAATAAGTAAAGTCTATTATTAAACAATTTAAATAAAGATATTATTTCAAAATAAGCTCTTATTTGATAGCTCGCTTAAGCGACTCCCATTACCCCTTTCTCCCCTATTCTTTCAGAGTGACAGGGTCATTTGGATTCCACAATTAAGCGTGATTTGTGGTGACTTTATATAACATGCTGCAGGTCTGAAGGTCTCCAATCCATGTGAATAGCTGCAATCAATGTTAAAAACAGTAAAGTCTGTTCACATCTTTCTCATCTAATGGAGTTATAGTTTGGGCACAGTTCTGCTTCAGTTCTCCAAAAGTTTATTGATTTGAACAGTGCCTTTGATTGCTGACCTAATTTTCCGGGGTCCAGAACTGCAACCATTAATTATATAAAGAAAGGCGGTGATGTTATTCAACATTTTAATTAAAAGTATAGTGAAGCCCTAGTTAAATCATTAAATAATTTCAAATAATATATTATTCAAAGTTTTCGCAAACAGTGAACCGATTTTGGCAAAAACGCAAAGTATCGATCGTCACTGTCTCACTTTATACTGAAAACAATATTCATAAAATCCTATGAAAAAAGGTAAACAGACCGACAATCAAGCGATCCTAGGGATCCGTTTTTTCCTTTTGAAGTACGGAACCCTAAAAAGGGTAAAAGATCTATACATATTCCAGTACAATATCTAATATAAGTACGATGATTACCGGATGAATCCATACGGAAACTGATTTCAGAAAAGTATCAAGTACCATACGTTACAATGGTCTACCAGCGCGGTGCCTATAATTTCCTTGCCATAATATGGTGACATTGTAAAACGAGTTAGTTGTTCTTAATGTTATGTCAGCAGAGATAATGAAAATAATGGTTGCAAAATTAATATCAAATTAGAGGGTTTAGAGTAATGCTATAATGGTGTGTTGCAGTTTAATAGCGATCCTCGTGATGTCCAGCCTGACGTCAAGCGGCTTTGTTGTCGTCAGTAGTACTTAGAACTTGTCTGCTGTATCGCCAATGAAACATTGATAATGTGAACTGTGATAAACGCTGTCATTGAACTCGTATCTTTAATATTCGTCTTAATCATGACAGATATAAAAATAAATAAGCAGAGCTTTTGTAAAGAATACTGAGTTAATCTCACTACCTTTTTTGGTTACCTCATCTGGTCAACATGTAGGTACCTAGTTATATCCACGTTGTTGTCTTTGGTTTAGGTTAAAATCTGTCCTTGTTCTGAGGTTAAAAGCATAGATTTCTCGTAAGATCAATTATTTTTATGTCTTTCCAACTATATTTTTCCACACATGTGTATAGGTACGCCTCTTTTCCATCCCAATGTAATGTTACTTCTATCCCTCTATTTTATACGTTTTCTATTTTAGCTACTTATGTGCTACGTATCCACGTCTCTATGTTATGAGATTTTACTTTTTCTCATACAGAACTTTTGATCGAAGTAAGGAACATTAAAATACCTAATACACTCGTAAAGATGTAGGTAAGCATATTTTTATTTTCATGTATGGTCTACATGACCTATATTATTTTATGTAAATAGCTGTAGTCGCAAGGCCACTTGGTCTATTTGGATGATCTAAAAAGAAAACCCATCAATCATTTCGGAATAGGATTTGGGTGTCACTAGAATTCATGAGATAAAACAGATGGATAAGGAGCAAAATTGTCATTAATCGCAATAGATATGAAAAACGCAGAAAAGTATGCCGGTATGAAGAATTAATTATTTGGCAAAAATTTAATAAAGCATTATTTATATATATTTTGTATCTGCCAAACACATTACTTTTTCATTTAATTTTTTTCATTTAATAAGAATATACCTATATACAAAATAAAACTTACAAAAATAGGTATTGCATGGCTTCCTACATATTAGTTGATTTTGAAATTCGTTGTAAAATTGAATCAAATAGGTACCTAACTTGTAAAAGTCAGGAAGTTGTGTTAGGTGTGTATAGAGTTCTCCCCCCACCCGAGGTGGAGCCGCCGGGAGGGGAATATTTTATTGCTCTCCCGGCGCTTCAGGCGGGGCCACACCGCCGTGGCTGTGGTCGGAGATCGGTCGCGGAGGAGAGGGAGTTTCGGTGCTGCGTTGCCGATCTCCCTTTCTTCCGCGGCCGAGCGGTGCCGCAACGTGTTTGCGGCAAGAGGCAAGCGGCGGAGCCTACCATCTTCTCCGCCGCTGGGAGCCAGTTTATCTGGCTCCCATGGGGCCACAGGCGGTGGACTGCGTGGGAGTCTGCCGCCTCTCAATTGGCCCAAGGATGTACGGCGCGTCCGTGAGTTCCGGACGCGCCTACTTGGTGAGTGGATGGGGGGCGCTAGGACGTCCCCGAGGAGGGGCCGCATTGGCGGCCAGCCGCGCCGGGGTTCGCGGTCGTATTTCCCTTCCCGTGTCCCCGGCAAAAGCGGTTGAGATGGAACTCCGAAGGTTTTTTAGTGGGTAGGCACGTCACTGGCGTGGAGTCCCACATAACCCGACAGCCTCCCCTGCAGGCTGTCGGGTATCCGTAACATGGATCTTTCCTTCGTTAAAAAAAAAATGTGTGTATAAGGGGAACGGGACACACTTACAAAAATAGAGCGACCATACATTAGGGATAAATAATAAACTAAATTATTAGGTATCTACTTAACTTACTTGATGAGAACGGCGAAAGAAGACCAGGATATCATCACTCTGATGAAGGAGACCGACTGGATGACCCGCGCTATGCGCTGCTAATTTGTCGAAGTTACCACCTGTTTCGTTCGACCATGTCGACATAACCAGGCTGCTTAAGGCCATCACAGCCCTCAAGAAAAGCCTAGCGCAGATGCAGTGGAAGTTGAAGGCCTCAGAAAACACCATTATCAAGCTGCATACCGAATTATTTTAATTAAAAAGTACCAATTCGGTATGTAGGACACCCGTGTCCGCTAACGTAAACACAAATCGTCGCGGAGCGCAAATCTTATTTATCGGCAGTTGGTAACTTGAGTCAGCGAAATTGGAGAACACGCCGCCAGCTGTCGACATCATTTTTTGGCTAGCTCCGTGGCGCAGCGGTCAACACGCCAGCCTGCGACACGAGAGTGCCCGGGTTCGATCTCCGGGCAGGTTAAGATGGAAAATGATCTTTTTCAGATTGGCCTGGGTCTTGGATGTGTATCTATATATGTATTTGTTATAAAATGTAATATCGTTGAGTTAGTATCCCATAACACAAGTCTCGAACTTACTTTGGGGCTAGCTCAACCTGTGTGATTTGTCCGTATATATTTATTTATTTATTTGCGACAATCTACGTGGTAAGTTATAAGGTGGGGACCTTCCTACGCGAGGAGCCGACGTCACTATAAAGCACATCAACCCCGACACGTGCCTACGTTACGCAGCCGTAGCCGCCACCCCGGCTGCTGCGCCACCGCAGCGGCCTTTCACAAAGGAAAACAGGCAAGCTCACGCAAGCCTGTCTAGAAAACGGGCCCTCAAAAGGACCAGTGCGATAAGGAGGGCTTTGTCAACGTAGAGCGGAGAAAGAAGCCCTTCTGCTGCAACCATCTTGACACCGCACCCACTGGACCAAACCAAATGTTGCGTCTCGAAACAATCGATGCAACTAGTGTTGTAAAAAACTTGAGTCCAAAAAAGTAGATGCACAAACTGTACGTGTTCCGATTGCATTGGAATTTGGAGCGAAGAAGATGGGCCAAAGTCTCACCGTTCAACCCTCAGAATAAATCGTATTCTGAGGGTTGAACGGTGAGACTTTGGCCCATCTTCTGGGCACCATCATAAAGGGGATCTTTTGGCCGCAGGGAGTCATTTACCGGTAGTTCCAAGGAGGGCTACCTGCTGATGCGTGCAAACTAGATATATTAAAGTTATTTAGCCAATAAGGTGCTTTTGCATCTATGTGTATGTAAAAGTTATAAAGGGACACACACACATACACACATTTGAACACTTTGGAAATGTCTGTCTTTCGACCGATTGACCTAGAATAAATGTTTCAAGTATCCTCAATGTCATTTTTAAAGATTTATCTATAGATACTCCGCACGTATAGGTTTGATGAAAACATTTTCTTTAGTTTCACTTCTGTAAGAAAACCGAATTAAATCAAACAACTGCACCGATTTTGATGAAGTTTAAATATTGATATTTAAATTTCATCAAAATCGGTTATAGACTAATTTGAAAGCAAACACATTCAAATAAAAAAAAATATTTTAAAAATCCGTTCATAAATGACGGAGCTAGGCGGTAACAAATTAAAAAAATAAATACAACCGAATTGACAACCTCCTTCTTTTTTTGAAGTCGGTTGAGAAGGCCTACCTATGGCTTGTTTTGGTTTTTGTTGTTTATAATGTTTACATGATAGCTATTCCATAGAGCCATGATATTGCTTTGTTTCCAATGATATCATTTTGCAATGAGATAAGTTTCTCAGATTGATTAGATACGCACTGATAAAATGTTCAAGGTAATTATAATGAACGTACACACCTGCATTAATTCTGACATCAAATTAAAATGTTTGATTACAATTATTTTTTAACTTTGATACAGTGTCCACGTCTTTATCCCATACGGGATATATAGAGCCATAATCACTAGATCAAAGGTCGCGTTCAGCAAAGTAACCGAATAAAGATGGATATAGAAATACTTCTCTCTTCCATGCTGGTCTGAGAGAAAAGAAAAACGTAGAATGTACCAGCTGCTTCTCTTCCCGCGCAGATCGTAAAAGCCGATCAAGGGAATGGGTAAAATCTGAGGAATCATGTTAATAGGCGATGTGGCTAGCAACCCATCACTATTTTGATTTCTTTTTCCACCTAACGCCCACCAACATGCTAAAGGTGACCTTCAGGTCTTATAGACCTAGGTTCTGTCTACCCCGCAAAGGAAAAAAGATGTGATGGTAAGAGGTAAAGACGAGATGGATGTTTGCAATTTTCCTAGATGTTCAATTGGTACCTGGGCCTAGTGGAACCTGTGCTCCCAAGCACTTTGGCTAAGAATGCAACTGGTTAAAAGCTAAGAGAGAGAGGTCAAATGCTCTTTCTATTTTATATATATTTTACACTGTATCCCACTGCAGGGTATAACTTTTCCCACTTTTGCAACTAATATGGGCAGATTTACGGAATGTGTTTATTCCGAATAATAGCGCACCTTTGAAACACAGATGTCTAATATATTGTGGGCATTCAATAACTTTTTTGAAATTACCTGAACAGTAAAGTAAATTTACTGTATATATTCAGGAATTGCAAAACAAGAACTATGTCCCCGGTTTTTGCGATCAGTCTTGACTGGAGGAGAACTATCTTGTCTACCATTTTCTACCAGATCAGCAAGGAAGGACCCACCGCTTCAGATTTTTTACTACGTACGAATACTTATGTGATAGAACAGGAACAGTGAAATTTGCCCTGACGTATTAGTTTAGCGTAGCATGTAGAAGCGGCCTACATGTGCTTTGGGTCTTGCAGTTAACTGTCTTAATTGGCAGAGGTCAAATTAATTCCCAGTAATTGCTGTCTCAGCCCTGCAGCCTTCGCAGAATAAGGAATGAAATGAGTCATTCTAGATAGCTAATTTATCTTCATGCGTATGAACGTATTTTCCTTTTGTTATCTTGAAGAGAATATTTATTTAATACTGTATTCATAACTAAAAATAGCTCTCTTGAGCAAAGAGTTTACTTCTTTTCTACTTAGTTAGGAATGTAGTACCTACACAACTGAATCTTTCAAAAGCCCCAGCCATCCGATTTCGTTCACTGCTCAACAAAATCAAAAGATATGTAGATCACTTAGTAGTAGGTAGGTACACGGTATAGGTATAATTAATAAGGAGCATCTTGAACTGGTATGTATTTAATTTATTAAACACTAGCATTCACCCGCGGCTCCGCCCGCGTCTATGTCGATCCTTCGGGAACAGTACTTTTTCCCGGGATAAAAGGTAGCCTATGTCATTCTCCGTACTCTAGAGAACTTGTATGAAAAATTTCATGATGATCGGTTCAGTAGTTACGGCGTGAAAGCGTAACAAATAAACAAACAAAGAAACTCACTATCGCATTTATAATATTAGTAAGGATAGAGTTACTGCACCGCACAGATGGTTTGCTAAGGACTAAGGCGTAGAGGGAAGTATTCTTAAAACGAGGTGATGATAACCTCCCCAGATAAGAGTCTGACATCTGCATTTATTTATGAGCAATGCTGTTGAGCACACATCCATAAACTTGCAACAGAATAGATAGTCGTTGTTCTAGAACTGCACCCGTTTGTATTGAATCGATCCCGATGAAGCATTGAACGGAAGCTGTAGGTACGAGCGAGGGACACTCCTGCGCAGCGTGCGTAGCGGCCCCAATTGTCTGATTGATCTTTATGACGCGTCCACGCCCCGTCATTGCGATGCAAAGAATTTCTTCTGAATCATTTAATTTCAATATCAAACTCAATTTCAAAACAAATTAAAATTTCTTTATAAAATATGAATAGTGTGCGAGCTGCTTAACGTGCCGCGGTGATTGTTAGATCGATTAGAGTAAGAGCTTCAACTTGTTTTCTTTATGAGAGGCCTAAAATTGATAATATTACGTGTAAAGTCACGTATTATTATCAATTTCTCTGTAGCCCATGTTTTCTTTGGCCCCATCCTCCTCTTCAGAGATAGGATAACCGTATTCAAGGAAAAAATATTGTATAAGTACCTAAGTGCCCCTAAAGATCGTAGATGTGTAAATTTTTTATCTACCTTATTTGTAGATAGGTCTGTGATCGCTAGCGCTATCTAAAATCATGACTAAACTGGAAAGAAATATTTAAGGTAGCAACAAGGTAACGAAAAGCAATAGGTATGAATAACCTTAGTAGCTAGGTACATAAATAGATAGTTTCAGCTAAAATAAGGTTCGGTTAAAAAATAATAAAGTTTTAGAACAGTATAGAACAACGTAGGTACATTTTCCAGTTTTGCTGTCGCTTTAGCAATTTTATAAAAAATATATATTTAAATAACATTGAAGAAGCTAAGCTTTTGCAAGCTTTGAGAATTTAGCGACTGCATTGTGTTAGTGATAAAGTTCATCACATTGTGGAACTTTTACCTAATCAATGCAAGGTCTTAGGGCATACTCATGGACTCCAGGTAAGTACTACTCCTTCTACCATTTTGTTCGATCCATTGAATTAGGGCCTTGTGAAATAGTAAGTACCTACCTAATGGGACCTGATTACACAATTTACTATACTTTATTTATTCTCGGTTGCTGCAAATACAGACTGACCTGAATTTGATCGAAACACCTGAATCAGCGATACTTTTTTTAAGGTTACGAAAACAGAATTAGTCATGCATGTCCCCATTTTGCTTATACTTACTATACATTAAGTAAATGTATTACTTTACTTAATTACACATATGGATGGATAGGCTCCAAAATATATTTTCTTGTAAATTAGTTAGCCTAAAACTTCGAAAGTGATACCTACCTAGTTATTTAGATCCCTCTACTACAAAACCATGTTGTGCCTATTTATTAGTGGCTTGTACCACAAACTACATGCATATGAAAATACCTACCTACAAAGTTAGTTACACGCATTTATGCACAATGGGGAAACTAACATACAGCATTCCTCTATAGCCTCCTGTCTCGCGGCGAGGTGTTGGAGTCACTGGAGTCTCTTTTTTATTTGTTATTTTTATTGTTAAATTTATAATAATTATGTTATAATTTTAAGATGACTTAATAAACCTAAGTAAATATTTATTACATTCAAAAAATTCTTCAAAAGAAAGATTATAAAATATAAAAAAAATATCGCGTGTGCCTGCCTAATCATGCTAATTGCGAAGGAATCTTTGGAAACATGTGAAAATCAGGAGCTAGAGAGGTTTGAGCATGACAACTTGAGCTCTTAGGCCGGCCTACACACAGTCGGAATTTAGACTCTAACGAGAACGACACCGCACGTTGTAACGTACGTTGGTAACGTTGAACACAAATGGAGATTCCAGTCGTGTCCAACGTACTGCTGCCGTGTGAGCCCGGCCTTAAGCCTTCATTGAAAAAATAAATAAGATACTACAGCTCATCTAAAGAAGAACTAAGTAGGTAAAGTACCTAACGTTGTCATTGTAACTTATACGTAACGTACGATGGGTCCAACTACCAAATTAGGTTACCTAGTAATTAATTGATTGATGGTATTTCATAATCTACTTTATGCAGAAAGACATTAGTATCTACATACTTACATACACATATAATTAATGTTGTTTTTATTTCATCTTTATGGAAATGCTTATCAAAGATTTTATGAATCAACAGGAATTTTGAATTAGCGTTATCAATGTCGCTTAGTTACGAAGAAAATTACGAATCTTATTACAGATACGAAATGAGTTAGGTATATGTAATCGAATGTACCTAATATGTTCATTTTCTATTGTCGTTGGTTTAGTTTCCTACGTTTATTATTTCATAATAATTAGAGATTTTAAAAATTTCGTTTTTTGAAGAACAGTTATTAATAGTATGAGCGATTCATGTTTTACCCACCTACTCGTAAAGTGCATGCCGAGTCAAATCAAATGACCCCAAACAGAATCAGATTTAAGTAGGTATTATAAAGTTAGTCCTCTTTTTATATAATAAGACGGGATGGGTTTATCTTCCTTAGCTTAGAAATGCCTATGGCTACCTTCCGACTTTGTCATCAGATCAGCTCTATGGTAGCATAATGACACCCACTTCTTCAATTTATTAAGATCTGCGCAGAAAGAAGAAGGAGTTGACTCACTCTGTACATATTTTTCGTTTGCTCCCAGGCAAGACACCATATCGTGAAAAAGATGTCGTCATGGATGAGCGGTAAATATGTTCGTGGCGAATTCTGTTTAAGCTGCCGCAGTTTAATATGGGATCATATACGAGTGATCGAAAATGCTCTCACAGGTAAGAACTTTTTCAAACTGATTTTGGCTACTGCACAAGTAAATGTATTGCCCCACATCACTATCACTACATAGTATAAAACAAAGTAGCTTCCCGTTGTCTGTCCCTATGTATGCTTAGATCTTAACTACGCAACGGATTTTGATACGGGTTTTTTTAAATAGATAGAGTGATTCAAGAGGAAGGTTATATGTATTATTTATTGCACCGGTGCAAAGCCTGGGCGGGTCGCTAGGGCAATTATATTTTGTGTTTTGAGCTGGTCTTCCTCCTTCTTATCTGAACGTTTTCCCGGTTGCATCCCTAGCTGTGGCGCGTCTGAGCCCGGGATCCGCTATTATGACAACTCGATGCCAGCATTCATGTTATAATACGACTTGGCAAAGTTTTTACGGCCGGCCAGCCTAATGCAGGTTTGCCATAAGGCACGCGGCCGCCTTTGCTACTTTTAATTTGGTCTCCCTATTCTTGCACAACGATTTCGAAGACAAAATCAAATCTGCATCATAAACACATTTATTGTTAATCCAAGTACTACTTAATATGCAGATTTATTATTTGGGGAGTAAGTTACAATTGAATGAAGCCAGTTTTTAATTACAACAAGACAATCATGTTACCAATTACACTAATGATAATAACTTAGTGAAACTGGTAATAGTCACTTACTTAAGTAGGTATGTTATAAACTCACTCGAAGACCACGCAAAACCTATTAATAACTTACTCATTAAAATATCAAGAACGTCAGCGATTAAAATATAATTTAGACCTACTTTGATAGATTGTAAAAATCAAGGAATATATGAAAATAAATTAAAATAATCTATGTACCATACCTATACATTCTAGATTATCTCCAAGTTTCACACAATCACAAATGCTGTCTCCAGCTGGTCACATCACTATCACTGACGACAACCTTCCGCACGTTGCACGTCCAGAGATTCACTAGGGAGCCGCAATCAGCGACGGGAAGCGTTCGTTGAGCTGATTCAATTAACTCACTCCATCTGATTCCTCCGCGGTGTACGGAGTCTTCACTCGCCGGAGGATCAACTGATACTACGGCTATAATCTATTATCAACGCTGTCCTTCTGAAACGCTGCACTCCGCCGAACTACTCTGAGACAATAAACGATACGCTCATTTCGGCCTCATACCATTATTACCTAGATATGAGTATCTAAATTCCCCGATTGGTTCGTCGATTATGTTTATTCTACAATAGTTTGTGTTTAATGAGTAAATGATGTCGTTGTTTTTCTTTCGCAGACGATAAGGGTGTGTTCTTAGAGATACTAAATTTATCTCATTAGAGGCGATACAAAGTGACGTTTTTAATTATGTAGTTAATACACGCTTACTATACAAGAACATTATGAGAACCTTCTTATGTATGTGTGAGTAAATAAGAGAGATTCAAGCTGATAATTCTCGTTAAGTGAGTGCAATTGGATAATAGAGCAGAATTGACGCGTTATTAGCGTCTTGGAAAGCAGACGCAGTTGGTACCTACATCTACAGTTTGTTAAGTACCTATTTGCTTGTTGCGAAACTGGCTTGTTGAACGTTTGTCCGCGTAATGCATTAGAAATATTATGTACTTAAATTATGCTAAAATTGCATAGGATCGGTTGATACTAGGTAATTTATAGGTTATATAGGGTATATCCACATACTCCCGCGCAGATCGATGATATCGAACAAAGAAATGTTCCTACTACTCTACTTTTACGTGGATCCGACTATGGGCTAGCAAGTTGTCACAATCGCTGCTGACTGTTCTCGTTTCCATCTGTTAACCTACATGCTATACCCTTTTGTTCTACAACCCTTAGCCGTTCTACATTTATGGGTTAAATACATCATTCCTTAGATTTTCGTTGTTTCCCTCGATTGGCTTTTACAATCTTAATCTGTGGAGGAGGAGAAATAGCTGGTACTTACTACTCAGGTATACTTACCTAGGTACGTTTTATTTAGTTACAATACAAAGTAATACACTTACTTACGAAAGTAGGGTTGGCGTCAATCAGGCGTTTGGCCACAAAAACTTAACGCAGTATGCATGAGTGCTGTCTTAATAGCGGTTCCCTCCAACGCGTATAACCTGAGGTCCCTGAGGATCATCATCATCATCATGACAGCCGCAAAAGTCCACTGCTGGACATGGGCCTCTCCTAATGGTTCTTCGTTCCACGGGAGGATATTGCCATATTCATCACGCTCGGCAAGCGGGTTGGCGAGGGCAGATTCTTTGGCTTTTTGTGTTTACAACGCTGATGCCCACCGGAAGCATTGTTATGCTGGTTAGGGATTAGAATTTGTTTGATTTTTTTGAAGGGAATGAGGTATTGGATACTGCTCACTCGGATGAAGGGGGGGAAAGCAAGTAGGTAACCTACCTAGTAGTTCGGGAGACCGGGCGCGCGTAGGTACCCAATGCCGCCTGCAACCACTGGACAGGCAGGAGGATGACACCCCTAACCATACAACCTGAGTATGCAACCGGGAAAATGCACTGGTAAGGTGGTGAGGCCACAGAGGAAATAAGTAAAAAGTAGGTTTTTCGTAATACCTAAACTGTTAGCCCGTGATATGGTTGTCTAGAGACAACTAAAAAGTAGGTATTTAGCTATTTATTAGGTTTATTTTTCACCGCTGTCACGAAAAGAGGAGTGATTAAATGTTTGACCGTTGGTTAAGTGTGTACGTATCTATGTCTGTCTTTAGGTCTTTTTACCTAATTGTGTCACCCTCAGGTGTCACCGCAGTTTTAAATGTATGAACCTATTTGATTTTTTTAGGGCGCACCGCGTGCAGGTGAGGTTGCTTTGGGCGCCATCAGATGATATATGGGCCCCTTATTTTATTTAAAAATTTTATAGCATTGGGTATTGTTTTCCTCTGTGGCGTTGGTTCTTAGCCGTGTTTTATAAAAATCGGTCCAATCATTCACAAGATAGAGGAATTCTTGTGACGGGGTTATTAAAATTTTTAATTTTATACAACATGTTAGAAGCTGTTTAGAGTGGCTAGTTTTTATCTATTTATAGGTAGCTAATATTATCAATTATAATGAATGACCATCGTTACAAGACAACTAGGTAAAGATATGTATAAAACAGTGCTCTGTCGTGTCGCTATGTGTTCACACTTAAACCATTGGCAATTTTGATCTTGGTTTGGTCATATCTTTTTGATATGACTTCGGTGACGGAGGGAAATTCATTAGGACAAGTCATGGAATAAGAAAACCCTGTAAATATAATTACTTCGCGTTATACTACATCGATGAAGTCGGAACAGCAATCTTCTTCTACATACGCCTCGTCATCGGAGTGGGGTTTCCGAACATTCTTTTAGAGTACAAGTCGTGCAGCTCCCTCCCAGTCAGTACTCGCAAGGCACGTGTCTGACATTTAAAAACGCAGTACGCGCACACTAACTTAATTAATAACGAAGAGTATTTGAAAAAGTATTTATATATGTATCAATATTTGGTATTTATGTATTTTGGTATGTAAGTTTATTATGATTTTATTTAACTATATGGATTCTTCAGCTTTTGTTTTGCATTTACTACATTTTGTTCTCGGCATCACTTGTTGGTTGACTAGTAAATAAAGCTTACGGCTTTAAGGCCGCCAATTACTTGTTTGTAATGAAGTTTTTAAATAAATAAAAAATAAATAAGTAGATTATTAAATTAACAATAACGGAATGCATCAATAATATTTAAATTTGAGAACGCGATATTAAAAATGACTTTGACATTTCGTACTTGCGTTTGACAAGCTTCAGTGACAACGACAGATGACAGCTTTGTTTGATGTTCTTGTAAAACGTTTGCGGCTTTTCGGCTGTGATTTTATTGTAAATAATTAATTTACTTGTGAATGCTCTTAATCAAATCATTCGAAAGTTATTTAAATGAAGATGAATGCAACAAGTTTATATGTTTCTACGTGTCGACTTATAATACTGGCGGACGCGGCGGACAAGTCCTCTTGGACGGATCTTTTTCGTTTAGTTCCTTATTTACGGCAATCTTTATCCTGCACAGTCTGCGGGAACCTGCTAAAGGAGCCGTACACGCCAACGAGTTCAGGTTGCCAGCATCATGTTTGTAAAAAGTGTAAAGGCGGAAGAAAGAAGCTCAAGCCTTCGTGCAGTTGGTGCAAAGACTACGATAATTACGCTGAAAATTTACAATTACGAATATTATTACAGTGTTATAAAAAACTGTGTGAATATTTTATGGGTACGGACGTGTATAAGACTTTGTTAGAAGAAGATGAGATAGCTGCAGGAGTTAATGGAGGAACAGTCGCGAGTTCGGGATTGATAGACCTTATCCAAGAGGGCGCTGGATTTACCGACGATTATAAGAGCACTGCAGGGCTCTCTAAGTCTGCTTACAGTATATTACCTTGTGTGTACACAAATTCTGCATCAACTCAGACACAAGCGGCCTCTTCATCATCTAGTAATACTGAAACTAGATCATCAAGCAAGGATTCTCCTAATTCCAGAGCAATATCTAATGGGTCCCCCATGTATTCAGTTATGTATGCTGGCACTGGCAATAAGATCACAATAAAGAGGAAAGCAGTGGATGACACTGAGTCACCGTCCCAAAGTGAACCACCTCCTAGAGAAAGCAAGGTAAGTTGGTTATATTTTAAAAGTTAAATGGTCACAGAATTAACTTCTGTATTCTGTAAGTAAAATGAGTAAAATTCTGTAAGTCAACTGAAAATAGTAAATGTAATTTTTTTTTGTATATATAACCATTTGAGGTTATTTTATAATCTTTGTTTAGTTATTTGTATATAAAACTTTATAATTTCAATTATTTGGTGAGTACTGGGTGTTAGGCATAGAGAAAATATAATAAAACAAGCTTTGCCTGCAGCTTCGCTTGCATCAATGTTGTTCCCTCGGGAACAGTACTGTTTTCCGGGATAAAAGGTAGCCCATGTCCTTCTCTGTACTCCAGAAAACTTGTATGCAGAATTCAATGATGATTGGTTTGATTAGTTATGGTGTTAAAGCATAACAAACACATTTATATTATTAGTAGGAATTCTGTCATATAACCAATAACACTATTAAAAGTGGTGAAAATGCTTACAAAACTTGATATTGTATTATTTATTATTATTTATTTCAAGCCATCATGTATCCCACTGCTGGGCAAAGGCCTCCCTCCACTTTTTCCATTCAGTCCGGTCCTGCATTATTTCCTTCCAATCATTCTTAAATTTATCCAGCTCATCGCGCCATCGCATTCTTGGTCTACCAAGTCTTGGAGTATTGATATTGTAATCAATTTAAATTCCAGTCTAACCAATTGGGTTTCAAGAAGCCTTCAAACCGGTCGCGCAGTTCTGCCAGCAGTAAGCGCAAAGGTTGCAGATGTGGCAATGCTACAGCAACTCCAGGCAAGTTGACGTGCTGCGGGCAGAGGTGTCCGTGTTATGTGGAGAGTAAGCCCTGCACGGAATGCAAATGCAAGGGTTGTAGAAATCCTCACAGGCCTGATGGAATGAAGGTATACATTTCACTAACTCTAAAGTACTTTTTAGTATTTTAGTTTTTTTCTTTTTTAGTATTATAGTAGTTTCTGAAACTACATTGTTCAATATTGAACAGAGTACAAACAGTAAATTTATTAGTTTAATCTAGATTTCAGTCACAACACAAAATATAGAAGTTTCAGAAAATGCTATATTATTTTTTAAAACATAAATTACTGTTTTTGTTGTTGTCACTTTTAATGTGCAATGCCTCTCTTGTACTCTTATTAATAATCGAGAATAGTTTGTAATTCTTTGAGTTTTGAAAAAAGAATCAATTACAAATTATTTGCTTGTTCCATTTCCTTTGGGAATTATTGATATTAAATTACCTATAACATTTCTTTAACAAATAAAATATTTGAATGTCATCGAAATAAGAGTATCAATCATCATCATCGATTCATGTAGGTTACATGGTCAAACGACCATGCACACCCCCCTGGTGTTGTAAGTTTTTTTAATTGTCATTTAATAGTATAGATTCATTCACAGTTGGCAAAAAGCACAAGGAACACCTCCTTGTTTCTCACTTGAGAAAAAATGTTTTTTTTAAGTTATGATATAGGTACATTTCTATAAAAAAAAAATTATACTCCTCATTTAAAAAATAGTTTGCGTATACATCAGGTACTACAATACATTTTTATTTCCGCATCTCATTTTTCCATCAAAGCACTGTTGCCCATATACAGGGCCTTAAAGTATGTTTTTAGTCCTGAGGGACTAGAAAGTTTTTTAATTCACAATTCAAACTTTTTTAGCCCATACATATTGTTTCAGAAAACACATATTTACACACATATTGTTTTTCTCGTAGAGGGAGATGAAAAGCAGAATGTGCCATCTCAGGACAAACATAATACTTTTACTTCGGGCAACATACTCTGAATCACTTGCTTCAGTCAGGTGTCTACTTCGTCTCCTTCGTTCCGCTCTAGATTAAAATATTGTCCTCACCAAAAAGAATTATGTTAGGCCCTTGTGTCACAATCTATTTTAAAAATAAAAGCAGAAAATCGAAAATAAGACTTAAAACAAATAGTAAAAAAAATATTTTAAAAAAGGGACTTCATACAAAAATACATGTCTTAGGCATTTTTTGTTATTTAATTATTTATGGTGGTAATGAAACTTTCGTATGCCAGTCTGACCCGCAGTTGTCCGGTTTTATTAAGTTAGAAACTTAAGTAATCAGAAATATTTTTCAAAATCTCCACATCATTCACTTTCTTTGTCGTAGAAGTGATTTGAATATAATTGATATCTGCTTATTCAAACATCCCTACTGTCATTTACAGGTCAGACCCCACATTCTCCAGTTGGATAACCTTCAGCTGACATTGAACACAAATCCAGATAGTTCACCTTCATGCTCTGGCTCAATGGACAGCCTGGACACCGACACTCTGACAATGGAGGCTATGGAAGAATCTCTCAACTTTAGCGCTGATCTCAAATCTTCTAATATTAAGGGTAGGTCACATTAGCTTGATTTCACGATAAGAAATTGAATGTTACTAATTTGAGGTGATGAAATTTGTAGCTGGCTGACATGCAGATGAATTTTGAATTAAAATATCAAAACAGAACTGCATAAATAAAATAAAAGTTTTTTAATTTATTTATGTGTTTTATGTTTGTCCGTATTGAGACAATTCTTTGGCTCCCAGGGACCTACCCTGTTAAAGAATCGAGAGTCAAGAGTCAAATCGTTTTTTTTAGTATATTAAATAATTTATTAATTGACATATTTTAGAAGTGAGAATTGTTGACATCAGTAATTTTATTTATAGTGGCTTAGTTTAGTGTCACCTCCAAAGCAGAAATTATTAGATTGATCTGTATCCTAAACATATGAAGGCCTAGTATTATATAGCTCATCAGTTGTCATTATATAGAACATATAATTATATGGCTCAACAGCTCATCTTAAAATAAGAGGTTTATCGAAATTTTTTTCACAATCGTAGGATGGATTGACAAGTATCAGTTGATCTATAAGACCATTAAATAACAATCTAAACCGAGAGGAGAATGGGATCTCCTAACAACAGAATATCCAATAATGGACACTTCATTCACAGACAATAGGGCCGAATGGGGAAAACAGCCCAAAGAAGCAGTAAGACCTGACAAATGATATATTTCTTATTTCAGTATACTCCAGTCAATTACAAGAAATATCAGCTTCATTGCCAGCCACGATAATGATGGATGAAGATTTACCTGGTTCCCCCGACGACGATATGAGCTCCCCACAAGACTACACAATGTCCCCGAGAGACTTGCAAGACCTCGAGACTGGTTCGCCGCAATCCGGCGGCACACATGACGTCACCAGCGATATCGAAGTCGATGTATGACACCCACTGTCCATTGCGAGCGACTAGGGTCTCATTAGTGTCATTTTCTTGACATCAATATTAGGAAATGCACTGTCGATGACAGAGTTGTGTCTTCTCGCAATCGTCTTGCTAGTCATGTGTGTGTCGAACTTTTGTATCAGTATGAGGTAGGATAAGTGTCTCTTTGATCGCTTTAATAGCTAAGGAAGTGTCAGTGAAATGTTGAAGTTATAGTCAATTTAGCTTGAAATGCCCTTGTGAATCTAGAAAAGTGTAAATATTTAGGCGTGTACTTAGTATTTGATTGACTGTAAAAATTAAGTAAGTGCTGCGCAAATGTTAGTTTCCTATATACATGGTGAAATTTTGATCGGTTTTGACCAGTAAAGGGATGATTCAGCCCGTCGATATGAACAACTCTTCTTATGGGACCAATGCTGGGAATTAAAAATAATGCATATTTCTTTACAAAAATGTTTGGCCATGCGGGTCAATTTGTATGTGAATGTCAAAAAAAAGTTAAGGTCCCAGCATTGGTCCCATAGGAGAGGTTATATACATAATTAACCTTATAGACCTAGGCTCGGTATACCGCGCAAGGAGAAAATACGCGATGGTATGTATGTATATACATACAATCATTACATTTTAAAGACAACCTCTGTGGCATAGTGGTTCTAATGCCAGGCTGTCACACCGGAGTTCCTGGGATCGATCCCGGGTCAGGTCCAGGTGGAAAAAAATATTTTACAGATTAGCCTGGTTTATGAATGTGTGTCTGTATTTGTTATAAAATATAGAATCGTTGAGTTAGTATTCTATAATACAAGTCTCGAACTTTGAGGCTAGCTCAATCTGTGATTTGTCGGTATATACTTATTATTGTTTATTTCATTATCGACATCATCATCAGGTCTTTTTAGTCTCCACTGTAGGAGCATGACCTTTCTGTACTTACTTGGCTCTGGCAGACAGAGGCCTACACTCTCCTCGCTGGCCAGCTTGTATTTCCTAAGCCGCCTCTTACGATTTCCATGGGATGACTAGGAGTGGTCCTATTTTACTCAGTCGGAAACCATACGGCTAATTTATATAATTAACATTTATTATTTATTTAATATTTAATTAACATTTTACCAAATATTCTGTTAAATCAAATAATATAATAGAGACCAAACATAGTGCATACCTTTGACTCTTTTTACCTTTCTCTTCTGACCAGGCATAAATATGAGAGGAATGGGTGAATATTTCGGCCATCTTACCTTGTTCACTTTAATGGTGAGCAGCGAGGAGAAATACGTTTATTATTGCTCTTTCGTAGGGGCAGAAGGAGGTATATTTTATATTTCCTTGTTTATACAAAGCGATTTTCATATGTTCGATAGAAGTAATAAAGCATAATAAAAACCGCAATGGAAATTAGAACGCTAGCAGGGCTTGTTCCAACATTTAAGTACGAGTTTTCTCTCGCATGTCATACATCAAACTCATTTGCGCAGAGCTTACCAGTGAACGAAAAAACAGAAGCTGCCTTTTATACTTGTTTTTTTTTTTGTCACCATGCAAAACTTTTTATGGAGCAAACAACTAAAAAGTGAATGCAGGGTAATATAAACCAAGAGTTCTTCACATAAAGGTGTTAATTCTCTGTGCCAGAAAAGTCTGCCGTGGCACACTACTCGTGGGGTCAGATCGGTAGTTCGAGGCGGCTTCTATACCTTTTTTCGTTCACACACATCTATTTGTGTTATGCGTCTTTTGTGCTCTTCAAGACCCTCTATACATCGTACATGAAAATCCTGTTTCATTGCGTAAACGCAACGCGTGGCTGTGACACGCTAGGCGCATTAAGCGATATCCACACATTTCCGGGTCAGAGCTGTCCGGTCTCCGAGCCGTCCGTGTCCAACCGGAAATTATACGGGAATACTCCCGTCAGGGCCGTGCCGTCCGGGATTCGTGTTCACACACATCAGGGAATCGGTATCAGTGTATATCCTTTGTGACCTTCCCTTTATCCCGGGAAAAGTACTATTCCCGAGGGATCGACATTGAAGCAGGCGGAGCCGCGGGCGAAAGCTAGTTTACTATAAAATATAGTGTCGTTGAGTTAGTCCCACGACACAAGCTCACAACTTACTGTGGGGTTAGCTCGACCTGTATGATTTGTCCCTATATATTTATTTACTTTGTTGGTCAAAGAATGGCGGTAATAGTTCTGTAGGGCAACGGTTTGTTGCACAAAAATTGTACAATAACACGAAGAAATGTCGTCCTCATAGACAAATATCGGATGGCACTGTCGGCGCTCTAAACCCTGCGAACGAGTTCATAATAATCTTTCACATAAAAAAACCGACTTCAATCAAACTACTGAACCGATTAAGATGAAATTGAAATGGGACTAACTTGAAAGCATACCCTTTCAAACACTGACGGAGTTCAGAGGCATCATATATAAAAAAAAACATAACCAAATTGATAAACTCCTCCTTTTTTTTTAAGTCGGTTCTATCTATGTGACCACGCGGTCACATAATCGGTTCAGTAGTTTGATTGAAGTCGATTTTTTAATGTGAAAAAACCGACTTTTCTCTGTCCCGGCCAGGTTCCGTCAGGGACGGGAAGCCTAGAAGAATGGAAATGTTTGGATAGCGATTTTACCATACAAACAACCTATACGACATCAGTGTTTGCATCACCGCTGTTGCTCGTGACTCGACCCTCCGAAACTGTTAAGGTTCCCTTACTTGGAGCATTCGCCTGTAATGTAATATTTCAGATTTGATTTTGAGCATTACATTAAAGTATCTCCCTGACATGACGAACAGTCGCCTGAAATGTAAATTTCAGGCTCGATTGTGAGCATTACATTTCAATACTGCTCTGACTGACGAACATCGTCTATAATGTAACAATTTCGATTTTGAGAATTTAGTTAATTCCACAATGTTAGACGAAGCGGTCGATGTGTTGGGCCACTAATCACTGAGTGAGACGTGTTCGCTCAATTACAAGTGATGTGCATTGATGCAAGTTATATCAAAACTAGCTGTTGCCCACGACTTCGTCCGCGGCAATTTCTGTTATTATGATTACTCCTAATTAGTTTTTTATTAGTATAGATGAATTATTTTCCCCGTTTTCAAAACATTTTTTATTGATGCTTCGCTCCTATTGGTCGCAGCGTGATGTTTTATAGCCTAAAGCCTTCCTCAATAAATGGACTATCTAACACAAAAAGAATTTTCCAATTGTGACCAGTAGTTCCTGAGATTAGCGCGTTCAAACAAACAAACTCTTCAGCTTTATAATATTAGTATAGATATCTAGCGATTCGCCCCAGCTTCGCACGGGTGCAATCCTTACTAATATTATAAATGCGAATGTGAGTTTGTTTATTTGTTTGTTACGCTTTCACGCCGTAACTACTGAACCGATCATCATGAAATTTTGCATACAAATTCTCTAGAGTACGGAAAAGGACATAGGCTATCTTTTATCCCGGGAAAAGTACTATTCCCGAGGGATCGACATTGACGCGGGCGGAGCCGCGGGCGAAAGCTAGTAGATTATACATATAAACCTTCCTCTTCGATTACTCAGTCTTTTTTTTAAGTGTTTTGTTTTGAATTCACAATGCTATTTTGATATACTTGCATCAAGAAATAAATTATGGTGAAAATAAATTTCATACCGGCGGGCGGGACTTGACCTAGGTCGCTGGTTTAAGTCCCACCCGCATGAATTTTTTTTAGCATATTTTATTTTTTTATTTATTAAGAGTATTATACTCTATTTATTAAAATCCGCATCAAAATCCGTTGCGTAGTTAAAACAGATCTAAGCAAACATAGGGACAGATAGCGGGAACCGACCGCCGGGAAGCGACTTTGTTTTTAATATGTAATGATGTATTGTCAACTTGCGCACTGTAATGTTCGGTGCTATTCCCTTACCAGCGTAATGCGCGAATCTGTAACATGACAGTTTGCGCATTGTAATGCTCGGTTCTCCTCCCTCACTAATGTAATAATGCTTGACTCTGTAACGTTACATTACAGGTAAATTCTCCAAGTGAGGGAGCACCTTTAACCCTTTGACCGCGAACGTCGGATACATCCGACATACATTTTCTATGGAAATGCTTGTCGGAATTATCCGACGTTCGCGCTCAAAGGGTTAAAAACATTGTGCACTGCTCTCAATATGGAAGAGAATGTGGAATCATTATTGTATTACAAATCCAATAAAACTTTATACGATAATCTTTATGTAGCTTTTACAGTGTAGCCTGATACATATAAGTTATTATATTTTTTTTAATGAACCAAATACTACTTGTACGTAGTTGTAGCTGCTGTGCAGCTCCGTAACATAGTGAATGTGAACGGTTTTGTTTTATTTTATGTAAGTATCGTGGGCCACACATTAACCGAAACACTTCTCTTGTAATGTGAACTTTAAAACCACGTAATACAGAGCATGTTTGTTATGTTTGATGTATGGCCGACAGCATATTTCTGTTACTTCTTACTTGTTGTGTTTACGCACGTAATCAAAATAAAGTTAAACATGTAGTAAAGTATTGCATAGGCAAGTATATTGTTTGAAATCATTATTTATTTGTGGATACGATAGGAGCTCAATTTAAATGAATGTATTTCATGAATGTGACACCCGTAGCTTGCGAGTGACTACGTGCGACATGTTATTTAATAGCTATCGTATGCAAATGACTGCTGTCCCCAGCGTATTTCCCGCCGCCCAGCTAAACTTTCAATAAGTTCCAATTCTGACTAATTAAGGCTGGCATGATTTGTTGAAAGAAAATTGAGTGTGATTGAGCAAATTCGTGTATTTTTTATTGAAAAATTGTACAGATTTCTTACCTTTTTATGAAGTATATCATATTAGTATGATAGTTAAAATCTTTTCAAAAAACCTATTCTTGTGTACCCTCGTTAGATATCCTGTATAATTACGAAAAATCTGTGATCATTAGTGGACGTCACATATTTTAGCGACGGTGTTGTGTCGAGAATGAATGGTTTAGGCTAACGGCACTCCAGTACAAATAAACTTAATGAGAAAACTAATGTTAAGCTCGCTTTAACATTATTCGTAAAATTACTGGGTTAGAGTATTGGAATAAAATCGAAATATTTTATGTTAAACACACTTTTTATTTATCAAACCTTTAAATATAGACTGTTAACAAATATCACATAGTAAAATGAAGGGTTCTTGATTATTGCTGGCACTGTTTGTTTTCCTTGTCGAGCTTGATATCCAACCCAGAGTTCCACACCCGGTCGAATTCTCTCTTTAGCGTCTTCACGACAGTCGCTTCCGACGTGAGAAGAGTCGAGTCCCTGTTGCAATTCACACGAGAAGTCTCATAATCGATAGATCCTATCACCGCGACGGCGTCACTTAAGTCACCCGAATCGATGAGAATAAATTCGTGTTCCAATCGTTGCGATTTCACAACCTTCACTTGAATCCCGCACTTAGCAAATGAATTAAAATTATGGTAGTTGTCGCTGTTGTGTATGGCTATCCTGATCTTGGCTTTACTCCGCTGCTGCACGTTGATGAGGCACTGGGCTATGGTGTCGCTGTCGAGGCTCGGGACGCACACGTCGATAGTTCTGCTCGCATGGGCCAGCACGTAGTAAACACAATAAAGGTTGTCTAAACCTATTTCTTTCGTTCGTCCCTCGTCTTCAGATCCGTAAAATAGGATTTCGTTGATGTCACATTTGCCGATATTCTTGGATACTTTGTTTTTCAATACTTTGAACGCCAGTCCGCATATAATGGAACCGCTAGCACATAATGTGGTTTTCCAAATTGGTAAATTCATACTGCTAATTAATAAATAATATTCAGCTGAAACACGAACAAATACAAAACTTAAATGAATATTTTAAATAATATAACTACCCTCAAATTCTGCTAATTGTCTGCCTACACAACGTTCGGATAAGATGAATAAAACCCATAGAGATAAGATAATAAAAACATAACTTTTCTTTAGGTAACAGGTAGTTGGAAAAAATATAGGTACGAAAGAGTTCATTGCGGAGGTTTCTTATAAGTTGCATTATTGTTGACGGCCCGGCCCGTCAGTCATGGTGACGTTTTGCCAATTTTGCAAAAAGTCTGTGTTATGACATAACAGTTGAACGTGCCGTTTTGACGTCTCCTTTACACGTATTTTTAATGATTTTTAAGGAAAGTTATTTTTAGTCGTCTAGCTCCATTGTTGATGTAACGCCGACGGTTTGATTAGGAGTATGTCGCAGCAACGGGTGCGGAAGACGAGTGCCCCCGCTGAGGCGCCTAGGGCCCGCCCATCCGCCGCGAAGGCCGCTGGCGACACTAGTATCCCAAATCCTAATCATCATCAGCAGCCAAGGAGCCGGAGTAAAAATAAAATACCAAAAAATATACGTTATGACTTGGACAATGCGTTAGTTGGGGTAAGCGCCTGTTTGTTATTGCGCGGCAAATGTTATACTTAGTATAATTACCATCAAATTGCACAGCAGGTATCTACAAGCATAGGGTACAAGTAAGTATAACTACTGTTTCTATCTAACTGGATAGGCAGAGCATTAGAGTAAGATATTTATTTTTTAGCAGCTTCTTTTCTTATCGTGTTACTGGCTCAAAACATCTAATGTTTTGTCCCCCCCAGTAGTTTGAGACAGCCAGCTTTAACAGCTATTTACAGGTCACACTCGTGCAGTATTATGCATTATATGCATAAAAAATATTTTTACATTGAAGTTGTACAGATTACTCGTGGCTGTGGCGCTATCAACGCATGCTGGGGATTCTCGCGAACCACCATCTATGTTGTCTCCCTACATGCCTTTCATTATGTTTCTGAATCTTAGCATTGATTGGGCGAAAAATTGGTGAACCTATTAAGCTAGCTAATAGCTTCGGTATTTACATAGGTATCATTTTATAATTTACCTGTGTTTCAGCTATGCGACGTATGGTTCGAAGACATCAAGCCACATTTAATCCGCAACAAGATAAAGGTGCACATCCACGGCGAAGGCGCGGGTCCGGCCAGCGGCGATCACCAGCGGGTGCCTGCTGGAGCGGCCGGCTGCTCCCACCACGACCCAGGTGCTGCCTCCGATGTACGGGCCTCCATTCAGCTCCGACATCCCCTTGCCTTACAAACTATTTGGTCACCACGTCATGCATAATGTGAACTGGCGGCTAAAGTATCTTTCTGATTTTAATAAACGACTTTTACCTGATGTTTTTTGGATTATTGTTTTGATAGGGATGTAAAAACAAGGACCTACTCTAAAACAGTTAAACTAACCACTTACATTCTGTCTAAGAATCCCAGTACGATAAGAGAGTAGAGTTGAGTACATATTCTGTCTGATGTTGCAGATGTATAAAATGAATTATGTATGCATGTGTGTTTATGTTCCCCGGAACTGCGGAAAGAGTTGGAAGCACAAAGAGCTGTTCTATAAAAAAAAAACAAATATTTTTTTTATCGATTCAGCGTCTTCGGCTTCAATGTGTGAACTTTGCCGACTTCTCTGCAACGCAGCCAACAGCATCGAAAGCGCCGTGTCGCAAGCCGCTAGCGCCTCCAACCTCGCCCCTACAGCTACTCCTCAAATCTCTGGTAATATCTCATACATAGCTGTTGTCAGAACTGCACGCTGCTGCCTGTGAACTGATGGCTGTACAACATCGAAAGCGTCGTGTCGCAGGCTGCTAGCGCCTCCAACCACACCCCTGCAGCTACTCTTCCAATCTCTGGTAATACCTCATACCTACATAGCTGTTGCCAGAAATGCATGCTGCTGCCTGTAAACTGATAGTTGTATAACATCAAGAGCGCCGTGTCGCAGGCCGCTATCGCCTCTAACCTCTCCCCTTCAGCTACTCCTCCAATCTCTGGTAATATCTCATACATAGCTGTTGCCAGAAATGCACGCTGCTGCCTGTGAACTGATAGCTGTATAACGCAGACCGCCAGTGCGCGCGCCTGCAACCTAACCGTTGCTGCTACTTTTCAAATTATGGCAATATCTGCATGTCTTTATAAACACACGTTGGTTACTTTTAATAACACTTTCTTTAATATAGCCATTAAATTATTTGATGGATCAACTAATCATTTTATCAAAATATTTACTTACACAATTTAAAAGAACATCTTGGTCAAAAGTGGGCAGTGGTTTAAAAGCACATGTTGGTCAACAAGCAAAGTAAATATAGGTACCTATGAAGTTGGTTGCGCTGGATACTGAACCCGTCATGTATTGTCTATTTAATTCACCATCGATGCCAGTGACCTGAGCTTGGTGGAATAAAAATAAGTTAAGGTCCCAGCTGTAAAGCTACCTACCTATGCCTTTAGGCAATATTTATAAGTGTTTTTTTGCATTCACAATACTATTATAATATACCTACTCTATTATATAAAGAAATAAAATATGGTGAAAAAATTCTGTGTAATAGCAAGCAAGCATGTTTAAACCTTTTAAATTCTGTTTCAGAGTGTCCAACAGGAATGTAAACCCGCCAAGCAACGTTCAAGACCACAAAAGAGCCATTTAATGCAACCTGAACCCCACCAAAACCGTGAGCCGCCGGTCTCCCGACCCTACAACGCTTTTCCTTCGACATACCAAAGACGTCGCTACAGAGATATGCGCTCGGCGTGTAAAACAAGGGACGTAGGGTCGCAAACATTTTATTCCTGGCCTGTGAGTAATAGGTACATGAATTGTTTTTTTGCCTAATCCATTTTGGTAGCATAGGTCCTTCTATAGTTTACGGCGGTGGTTTTTTTTTTTTTATTTTCCATAGACCCGTTTTGTAGAATAAAAGAGTAAACGAAACAAAATACTTTTCAAAAACTCAAAAACTAAATATCCAGCCCGGGCCCGACCGGCTCCCGATCCCGACCGACCAATTTTTCGCAATGTTGAGTTATGTCGGAGCCCTCGCAGAGGTTTTGCGGACTTCTGGGTCTCCACGGAGCACACTAAAAGAATGACTGGTTTACCGTTATATGGCACCCAAATCATATCATCACATCGTGATACTTCGTTCACATTGCCGTCCGTAAATCATGTTTGCTCGCTCCTGTAATGACGAGGGACAGGAGCTTCGTAGCACAGTGTAGATTGACATCCACATTTTAACCGTAAACGTAACTTAAACCCCTCCCCTAAACAGGTGGATAGGTACTATTTATGCGTTAAAAATTATTATAGTAGAGAGATTACTATAGTATAGTAAATTTATGATAACCAAACCGTAATCTTAATTTGTAACAATCTGTATCTACTGCGGCTGCGTATTTTAGGTACAAGTTGAGAAGTCATTATAAATTCTACATATGTTTAAAATAAAATATTTTTTTAGCATACCATCATATACTAAGCCACGAGTGTGTGGTACGATTTTTTACGCATATATCTCATCCACATTGTACTATACATGTCGTTGCCTATGACCTAGGGAACCTCTTGTCTAGTAAAAAATTATATGTCTCAGTAACACGTATCGTAAAAGCCAAGTTATCAGAACTAGCTTTCGCTCGTGGCTTCGCCCGCGTCAATGTCAATCCATAGGGAATAGTACTTTTTCCTGGGATAAAAGGTAGCCTGTGTCCTTCTCCGTACTCCAGATAACTTGTATTCAAAATCTCATGATGATCGGTTCAGTAGTTACGGCGGTTCAGTAGTGAAAGCGTAACAAATAAACAAACAAACTCACTTTCGCCTTTATAATATCTATTAGTAAGGATAAGGATGAGACGTGAGTGTTAGCCTAACACTTTGCTATATAATTATGATTTATAATTGTTTGTCATTCCATGTCATGTCTTATAATTTGATATGATTTTAGATCGTTATTGCAAGAAAAAAAACCCGATCTTACCCAAATAAGCTAGATTCTTTTCAAATTGACGACTTATGTTACCTGTTCCTAATTTATCCAATGATGTCACATTATTTTACGAAACGGACATTTTGTTTCTGCTTAGCTACTTGCTTTCAATTTTACCAGTAGAAATTAGAGGGAAACAGTGGAAAACAACAAGTCACTCGACAAGTGTCATCGCAGACTGATGTCCGAAAGTGTACCTGTCAATAAGGTTATTTGTTCCACGTGTTCAGAACATTAAGAAAGATAGTCATCCACAACTTTCGCTTGTTTAAATCGTATTTTGCCTAAGGCCCAGACTGACTAAGTAAGGCCCAGAGAAAGAGTATGTATTTTACTATTCACAGATTTTACTCGACTCGTTTGATTCTTTGGCCGCATGTAGTCTAAAAGTACACTCTATACATCAAAATGCGTGAATTAATGAAATTATTTACGCATTTATCTCAGAAAACTTATATTTTATCATTGTATCTAGGTACCTGTGACTTCTTCTTTATTTACATAAAAACTATTTATTTTTTAAAACTATCATCATCATTACAACTGTAGAAACGATACTTCGTTCCATGGGAGGATATTGCCATACTCACCAGGCGGGTTGGCGAGCGCAGTTTGTTTCGCTTCTTGTGCTTCTGACGCTGCTGCCCATCGGAAGCATTTTAAATCTGGGGAAGGATATAAATTTGGATTTGGAAAGGGAAGGAATATATATTGGGATGGTTAGATACAAACTTTACAAAAAAATCCTTTCTAAGCGGACGTCTCCTAGTCACAATCTACCTTCCTGCCAAATTTCATCTTCATTGACTTTTTCGAGATTTCGTGATGAGGGAGTGAGTGTGTATATATGTATACATAGATTACTATCAGCCCAGCTTTAAGTTTCCCTCTGATCCCTTTTTTAGGAAATTAATATTTTATTATTTTAATAATAATATTTTTTTATAGCCATTCCCGGTTAGTGTCTCTGTGGACAAAGAAACGCAAACAAAACGTACTTGGAGAAGAAAAACCAGCACGCGGGTAGCGTCGAATATTCCGCCTAACTCCTCCCCGATCTTCGACCGCTGTCCAGGCAAGACGACCTTGTTGCCCTCTCGGTTGAAGGCCAGACCACATTTCAGAGCACAAGCATTCAAGGATTCAAGTTTATTCGATGAAGTAAGTTTAGTCGATCGACACGAAGTCTTGATAAATTTCCAAACTGATATACTTATGTGTTGGCCAACTTGTGCATCAATGACACGAAAGTGCAACAGGGTCAGGGCCGACGTGTCATCTCATACGATTGGCGCGCTTGTCTTATACTTTGACAATACCTGGATTGATGGCTCGATTAGTTGACATTTTAGTTTGCAGACTAATCTGGATTCGTAATAAAATGGCCTACGAACACAAGTAAAGAATTGTTATAAGTATTAATACATATTATCACGTCTTTACCCCTTACGGGGTAGACAGAGTCTAAGGTCATAAGACCGAAAGGCCACGTTTAGCGTGTTGGTCGTTTGGTGGATCAAAATAGTTATGGGTTGCTAGCCGTATCGCCCATTGTGATACATGATTCTTTAGGTTTTTGCCCATTCCCTTGACCGGCTTCCACGGTCTGCGCGGAAAGAGAAGCAGCTGGCACATTCTACGTTTTGAAGCCCAACATAATACTTTTTGGTAATAAAAACCTTTCTGAATTCTTCCATGCTAGTCTGGAAGAAAAGAAAAAAACGTATTTTCTACCAAACCAGTATGGAAGAAATTGCTATTAGCAATAAGTATTATATCCCCTTAAAATTGAAATATTTATACCTAATTGGTAGAGGGGTGTTCCAGAATAGATTTTGCATTGCGCTGACTACCAATCAATCAAGGCAAACAATTTTATAAAAATTTCATAAAAATAGATGGCTTTGATAATCACCTATTAAGTTTTTTATGGGACCATGTAAATCTCTAAGCTTACAGCTTTATTAATTTCGTGTGGAATATGTGTGGGTTCCTTACCGAAACGATGACAAAGGAACCCTACTAAAAAGCCTTACAGACGTGTTATCTATTGCCGCTATAATAACAAACAGTAAAAACAAAATAAAATCATAAATTGAATGGAGGTCCCATACACGGAACGTGGTCTTTTGGCATCTCTCGATTTTGTCAAAGTTGATGCTTATTTATTACTGAGACGTCGAACCACAGATTATTAAGAACAATAGTGTTTGTGCTCGTATGAGTTTGATTAACATATGAGAGGTCGCCTTCAAGAAGAGGTTTGCGTACTAAAACATAGTCCTTATATAAGAAACGTGGTTTTTGTAGTTAAATAATGTACGGTGGTACGGAACCCTTGGTGTGTGTGTATGCTAATGCGACTTATACTTGGCCAGTCCTTTTCTGGACCTCAAACTACCTCCATATCAAATTTCATCGTAATTGGTTTGATAGTTGAAGCGTGAAGTCGTAACAGACAGACAAACAGACAGACGGACAATCAGACAGATAGAGTTATTAGGTATAAATTAAAGTGTTGATTTGTTTCTGCTAACATGTATACTTTCGTCTTTTTAGAGCCTTACTGAAGACGTGGCGAAATCAAATCCTAAACTTTTACAAGTTTTGTTCCAAAGTCCAAACTCGTCCTTGTTCAATTCTACAATATCTTTATTAGAAACGCCCAAAGACAAACGGAAACGGAAAGACGCTGGGAAAAAACCACCGTGGCGGTGAAACGCGTGCGAACTAACGATAAGCATTCTCTGTAGTTACAATGCTCTAATGACTTATTCAGTTGACATTTTCTTGCTCCCCAACTAGCCATAGCACAATCAACTTTTCAAACTCATTATGTTTACTTTTATAATTCGTACATCTTATTGTTCACATACATCATTTCGCACCTTGTATCTGTTGATTCATTACTGGATACTGGTGCGATGGTTGCTTTGTAGTAATGTTTAATTATGTTATGCCAGACATCTCGATTCATCTGACTGCGGCTTTTATTTGTAATGTTTCTTATTATTTTGTCTTAGTAAGTTTTAGGTTATAGTTACATTAATAAATGTTATAATTATTTGTGAGTTTTAGTTTAAATAAATAAGAAAAAATCAATATCAGGTTTTCACACGCGACACTTTAATTGGTATACAACTTCATTACCACTACATCCTTACTTACGACTCTTTACAAAATTACAACAGACATATGGACTAAATAAGGCAGTACAGTAGTGCTTTTCACACAAATAAAATAATTTACAAAACAGTCGAACATATACATCACGCTCACTAGACATCTAAATAAATAACTCGCACGCGGCCGGGCTTCGATCGCGACCGCGACAGCTCCGCGCGCCGTCCGGCCGGGGCCGAAGCGCGCACGCTCTTTGGATCCGAGAAGAGTTTATGGGAACGTCCTCGCGTCACACTCGCACACTAAGATCTAATTCGTGTGCTTCACGTAATCCGTCTCGTAGTAGGCGGTGGCCCCGTGGGCGCCCTTCCTATCGAGCGCTCGGACGCGCACGAAAAGAAACGCGGCCACCAGCGATGCCACCACTAACACTAACAATAACATAACCAGCCCCGCCACGAACGACGGCACTGACATGCATATCGTCTCCGGGTCTGTCGCTGGAGACTGAATCACCACGGTTTCGTTCGCTGCCGCGTTATTTAGTGCGAAGTTCACGTCGCCCGGCGCTACTACCTGAATGATGCGACTAGTGTTCACATCTGTCATCTCTTGAGCATCGCGCTTATAGATGCGAGTCGATGTTTCTCTTCGCCGCCTGACGCCAACTAGCCTCTCTGGTAAGTCCTCGACTGATCGTGGTCTGCCACCGAGTGTTGCGAGGTTACCATGTGCGTCATCTTTCCTCTTCACTGTGTTGTATACTCCCCGGCGTCCGGGTGGAGGCGGTGGTGGTAGATTTACCTCATCATCTTCTCGTGCAGGAGCAGGTGATGACGGACTAGGCGCATTGGGCGTAGATGATACTTGAGCTTGTGGAGGTGGTACGGCGTCATCCCTCTTTTCTGAGAAGGAGCCTGTAGAATCAGCTGGATGGCGTGGGTCGGGGAATGCTGGAGGAACACCGTACTCTGCGTGGGGTGATGGCGGTGGAGGTCCGTACTCGGCGTGTGGAGAGTTTGGCACGCCATATTCCGCAGCTCCGAGCGAGTTTCCACCTAAAAGTGGGACGCCATAGTCGGTACCCAGTCCACATTTCGGCTCAGGACAGTTATATCTGCACACTTGAATTACGCACTGGAAATGTACATTCATGGAGTCTGGGAACTTGAATGCTTGGAAATAAGCGAATGACACTACAGAAGCAGAGGGACCAAAGTTCTTTATCTTCTGGAACTTGCTCATTATCTTTGGTCGTACCACGCAACCGTATTGGTCCACTAACTGAATTGGCGCGCGTTTTCCATCATGTGCAAAACAGTTTCGAACAAGCATATCGAATTTATTTTCATCGTCCTTGATCGCGAGTACCATCGTCATTGTCTGTCCTATTTTGACAATACCGGACACTTCGGAAGCCCATGGTCCCTTGCCGACTTGAATTTGCATCCAGCATTGCAAGTTATCGCCGAGAAAGTTGGCTGTGACCGCATGCAACATGTCTACTTGGAAAGGTCTGAATGTAACTGCCTTTTCGTAGAAGTCATACCACGTGCATCGCAGTTTTCGCGCTTGATCCCAAACTTCTTGCACATATGGGTCGTATTGGACGATGATCGTGTTTTCGACGTAAGAACCGCTAGGTGTGGGGCTTCCGTAACTTGCGACATTGTGGTTTGCGGAGCTGGACATACCGCAGCTATTAAGGAATATCTCGAACGTTGCACTGAGATGCCCTGTTCCAGGTTTGAGATGCATACAGTGAGGGTCGCTGTAGAATCCTTTAGAGAAGATCATTCCGTAGAATGGGCGGTCAAACTCAATGTTGACTCGCATGTGCGTTTTCTCACATTGCACTTGTAGATGTTTTATTTTTGGGCTATCTGGTGTGGCGAGAGGCCAAGGGTCATCTGAATGTGAAGCTGCCAGTGGTGGTCCATAGCCGGCACCTGCTCGATGTTCTAATGGCAACGACGCTGAATCCACTGGAGGCTCGCATGTTGCTTCCTGGAATTAGAAAAAACAATTTAACAATTATAGAATAAATAGCTGAATATCTTGTGTCAGTGATTTTCCGGGTAATTAACGGGCGGTCACGGTGGTTTAATGGTATCACACTTAGGGCGTTAACCTAAGGGACGTGGGTTCGAATCCTACCTGTGGCCGAGTTCTTTTTCAACACATATTTTCAATTTTAATAATATACCGAGCATTGTAATGCTATTTCAAAATCAATTTAAATAGGTAATTAAATCAATAAATTTTCGCTTTTTGGTGCGAAAATTATAACTTTATAGCTATCATTTGGAATAGTCGTGAGTTAGATCGTGTTTAAAAGTGCAGAGAAGCACATTCCTCCAGCGTCGCACTCTAGTTGGCGCCACGCGACGCGTGTGGCGGCATCTCGCCACTCGCTCTATCCCGCGGACGCCGCGGCGTTCTTTCCGACTTTCTACACTGATGTATAGCTCGCACAAGCAATTATAATATTAATCAGCGCAATCATACTGCCGAGATGAGTTCCAAAGATGCTTTCACGATAGCTCGCTACGCTACGCTATCATATCACTTTATAACGCTGATTCAGCTAATTGAGTGAATAGAGTATGATTACGTCAATTTGTTATTTAAAATGTGTTTGTTGCATTAGATCACATACAAGGTAAGTATAGCCAGGACAATGATATTTTAAACACAAAAATACTAATGTCGTTACGAAACTAGAAATGTTATAGTGGGATCCAGATCTGAACATTATGGAGTGAGAGCGACAAACAAGTAACATTCAAGTACCCTTATGAAGGCGACACATATGAGCAAGGATAGGCAAGTGAGATGTATTGCCGACTAGCCCGTATAGACGAGTGATAACCGTGGTCAGTTGCTAAAATCAAAGAATATTGGTCTCTATTCGTACTGTGATAGGAGACAGCGAATCGAAGTATAAGGTTGCGAGAGGCACTCCTGTTTTCTAAACCGGTTAGAAATTACCCACTGATCGAGATTGTCAGTTACGGAAGAAAACACTGGACCTATAAACATAAGCAGCTTGACAACTGGAGCTTTCTTTGATGTCTCGGGTGCTATGACATTGTAAGGCCCTTAGCAATCGCAGCTTTTACTTTGACATATCCAATGATTTAACTGCCACTTACTTTTACTGTATTAGATTTCAATGATTTGCACTTAGACCACTATCTACGTCAACTACTTACTGAAAGTTACTGCTGCTTATTTCTCTTTTCAAATTGTATTCAGTATTTTATAAAAGAGATTAAAGTTTGAAATTATTTTAATTGTACCTTAAAACACATGTTATTTAATCTACCTACTAGGAAGGTAGGTCTATCAAGGGCTCCTCTTGGTCCTATGATTAAATGTATTCAAATTTCACATTTTTTCCAGAGATGATTATTCCAAAGAATCAAATGAGTTTCCATAATCAATTAGTATCTTCCAGTACGCATATGAGTAAGAGAAGTCTGAGTGAGAAGCACTCCAGACTTCTCTCAATTGTATGCGTAACTACTTACTTTAGACTTAATTTTAAATTGTTAAGAGCCCGCCATATGCCAGGCGGCGTGGCGATACAAACGCGGATGGTCTAAACGCGTTGGCTACTTTGGATATTTTCGTTTTTTAGGAATATTCTAGGGTTATTCGAAAAAGAAAAACATATGATGGCTGCCTTATCTGTAATGCAATAATAATCAAAAGTTTCAAGGTTAATTTTAATCTATTTGGTGAATGAACTTTGCTGCTGATTATTATTGATATAACAGTCAATCATGCAAAGCAGTGTGAGGTAGTACGGGCCCTTAAGTAGCTCAGTTTCAAATAGTTATATAAATTGTTCTAATTTGGATTTTACTCGTAACGGGCAAATTGAGATTTACTATAAAGAAATATAAGAAACTAGCTGTTGCCCGCGACTTCGTCCGCGGTAATTTCTGTTATTATGATTAATTGGTATAGATGAATAATTTTTCCCCGATTTCAAAACATTTTTTATTGATGCTTCGCTCCTATTGGTCGCAGCGTGATGTTTTATAGCCTAAAACCTTCCTCAATAAATGGACTATCCAACACAAAAAGAATTTTCCGATTTGAACCAGTAGTTCCTGAGATTAGCGCGTGCAAACAAACAAACAAACAAACTCTTCAGCTTTATAATATTAGTATAGATAAAGAGGTTGTACATGGATCTTTATCTAGAATTTACGAACTGTGGAAAATGCGGGCTTATTACAATTTCTACCAAGCAAAAATTTTTCTTCTAAAAATAAATATAAAGATTTGCTTAAATTAAAGATTTACGTGTAATACTAAGAGGAATTATTTTTATTTTAGCATAATTATAAGTTTCGTTGTAAGAGTTGACGTCATAGCGTGGACGAACAACAATCGGCTCGGCCGGCAGGTGCGCGGCGCGGGCGCATGCAGGTGAAAGTTCCCAATCCGCATCCGCTTCCCGCGGACACGCCGTGGATTATCACATCCTACTATTGTTTATTTTTAGCAGCACACGACATCGCATTTCGAGATAATGTAGCTATGTTAAGACTTCCTTATTTGCATTGCAAAACGATATTATTGTTTGCAAAATGAGTTTTGTCCTTCCTTCTTATGTAATAAGTCCAATTTTAACATGTTACTTCCACAAGTTGGCCCACAAATTCTCAATATCGCTTCGACCACATAGCGGATTGGATAATACTTAGCAAGTGTGTAGATAATGTCCTGACTTAAAATATTTTTTATCTCGAAAAGCATAGGTACTCTACTGTTCAATCAAACTGGTAGGGAAAGTTTGTCACATTTTAGGTTTATAAGTTATTCATTTAACAAACTTCTATTTACTAGAAAAAATAATATAAATTGCGGACTTAGCATTATAATGAAATGCGTCAACTCGCATGTTTATTATAGACCTTCCTACAAACCTTAACAAATTTGGTACAACACGCGGATGAAAGTTGTTTAAATGAACGCGAAATGAGAAGAACCGGATTTTTGTTTTCGTTTTACAATATTTGCGGATCCTAACAAGGTCGAGGATATTTATGTCTTCTGCTGATTCCATTACTTAAGTGGGTCCTTTGTGTATATCAATTCACAATCACCTATGTGTTTTGTTTTTAGGTTTCCGTACCCAAAGGGTTCCAAAAGGAAGTTATTACTAAGTCTCCGTTGTCCATCCGTCTGTCCTTATGTTACAGGCCTGTATGGTTAATCTATTATTGCTATCACAACAAGAAGGTAATGAAAACAAAATAAAATTAATAATTAAAGGGGGCGGGCCCATTCTAGAAACGTGTTGTTTTGGCGGTTTTTATCGATTCTGTCAAAGGTGCTGCTTATTAATTACAGATGTCTTAAAAGATAGAGATTATTTATTTGCATAAACATGTGTAAATTACATTAAATGGATATGTTTCAAATAGACCGACATGTTTACCATCACTATTACAGATAATTAAGAACAAGTGTGGCATATAGAGAGGAATTTTATTAATTTCAAATAAAAAATATATTTTTTAATTCAGTTCATAAATGAAGCGAGTTCATGTAAGGTAACAAACACAAAAAAATACAACCGAATTGAGAACCTCCTCCTGTTTATGACGTCAGTTAAAAATCATAAATCATGCATGTCTAATGGGCTGTTTAAATCGTTACCTATTTGTCGTTATTAGTTGGATAATAAGACATCGTTTTGACACAGATGCTAAGATCGGAGATTAATGATGAGACAACCAAAAGTACCTTATACTGCCTCTACACTGCGATAAGAATATTCAATTTTTTCGATTTCAAGAAAAAAAGAGTATAACAAAAAATTAAAACAAAAAATAGTTGATTCATATTGTCTATTGGTCTTCTGAATCGGTCAGAATTTGCAGTATACTATTTTTCAAAATATGGTTGAATTTAACCCTTTGGGTATAATAAGCTACAATTATTTTTGTTTGAATTTTCAGAAATCGGGCACTTATGCCCCAAAACTTGATTCATCATCATTATTTCTTGTAGGTGTCACGGTCAATCGACCATGCACACCCTAGTGTCAAGTTCTAAAACTTCATTTAAACTTTAGGTCTCAAACTTGCGCCTAAACGCTGCGTGTGCATGACGATATCGTATCCAAAATATATTAAATTATAATCCCATCCGATCGTCTTCCCCAGCCAGTCCTCAGTTGTGATGCGTTGGAGCCCGGGGTCCGTTTTTATGCCATAATTTATGCTGTGCTATGATTTATCGCATGCTTGACGTCATCACTCCTTGGGTAGGCAACCCTCCTGGATTCCAATGTCCGTGTCGTATGAGTTACGTTTTTATATTAATGTTTACTTTAACCTCACATTAACATAGTTAATATGGCGTCTCCCGTTTTGGGCGTTTAAAGCACCCTAAGATATAGTATTTTTTTATAGGGACCAATAACACAGATTGAACTAGTCCTTTATTAGTGGGATACTATATAATAATTTATCTATATATATATATATTTATAATATTTATCTATAGATAAACATCCAAGACACAGACCAATCTGAAAAAGAAGTTTTCCATCTTGACCTGACTGGGGACCGAACTCGGGACCCTGCGATTTAAAAGCACCTGTGGTACCACTGAGCTACAGATATCGTCTATGTACTCAACTTATTCACAGACACTGAACCAGACAAAAGAAATAATAGAATTACGTCTACAGGTGGGAGTGGCCATGAAAGTGTTAATTAATTATTTTTTCTAGATTTTCGCTATCGGTTCAAAATACCGTAGGTGTAGTGATACTCAAATGCTTGTTTACATCGAATTTGATGTATTGGATGTAAAACAAGCATATTTATTTACCTGATCGTAAACAGCAAATAACAACTGAGCTACCAATCCATCGTTATTTTATCAATTATCTTCAGTGGCATCTAAATTAGTCAACAAAGAAAGCAGCGTCACGCGACCCGTCGCGTCTCATATTTTCTGTAGTCCCATTCCGGTATTCCAGGACGTGAGAAGTGTGTTTGAGGTGCGTGGCCTATCAGATCTTCGTGATTGAGTCAACAGCTTCGTGAACACGCCCTAAGTGCACAGTAAGGGCAGGTCCACACGATGCGTTGCGTCGTCGCTCGCAACGCAAACATTTTGGCGTGTTGCCGGGGCGTATAGAGAAACTGATGATGTTATGATTTTAAAAATGTTTCAAATTAAATAAATATCCGTATTCAATTCTTTTTAGACCGATATTTATATCTATATGATATTTTTTTTAATCACGGACCTTTTAACTTGAAATCGATACGTTTATTTCTTTTAAGTTGTTAGGGCAAGTCAATTTTTGAAATATGATATAAAATTAAAAATAATATCATCAAAAAAAACAAGTTTTATAGCAAATTTGTTATGAGGCGATTCAGTATATAGTATACACGCAATATTTGATATAGCTTTCGAAAAACGTCCCTTACACAGATGGAATGGTATTCAAACGAGCTCAAAGAATGTGACTGTAATTTTTGTCTCTCAAAAAGTTTTTGGAATTATGAGGTATTTCTTTTTGTGACGCGTCTAATTTTGGTAGGTTTCCCAACGAAATGCATATTATATATTATATGCATATACCCTATTCTAAACAACTTATTAGGAACCTTTGTTGGAGGCATTGTTAAATAAAACTGTACATTGGCAACTAATTTTAAAACCACTGCTCAAAGAGTTATGTTTTTAGTTATGATGACAGTTTCTTTATTACCACTTAGATAAAAAATTTATTGTTTGGAGTATTGTAAGAAAGCCCTTAAATAATCCTGAGGGGCATTAGCTATAAATAATGTAGTTTTGAGAACTATTTGAGATGAATGAGAATGTTACATTTTCGCCAATTTTTGGAGTGAAAACTTCTTTGATGGGATGGGATACTGCTTTGCGTGGGCGGCCGCAGTGCCGAACTTGAGTAAAATCGACTATAAAGTATTTGCTAGCAGAATTTTGCAGGCGCACCGAAAATAATATATATTTTTTATTTATTTAGTGACTGCAGGGTAGACAGTGTCTCAGTCTATATGGACTGCTCGTCACTGGATGGATGGGTAGAAAATGTTACACGTGACTTGATCGAAAATTCGTAAGACAGACACGTGACCTGAGACCGCCGGCACGGCGTAGGAGAGGAAGTAATATCCCTCTCTCTGCCTACCGCGCGAGTTTTTACTTCTACCGGCACTCCCGGAGTGCAATCCGTTGTTTTAATTTTTATGTAGACCTTAGCCATCAAATCACCAGATATTTTTACTCGCTATCATGTTACCTACATGAATACAGAATTTCCCACGTATGGAAATTCGTACATGAGAAACGTGAATGTATAATTAGGCGATCATATCTGTTGTTGCCATTGCGCAGACTTTTACTGCGAACATGTCCCCTCTTCCGATAAACATAACTTTCAAATTACTACTTTCATTTCAAAGGCAGTAACGGGTAATATCGCGTTTATGTTTACGGCAATACAATAGTAATTCAAAAGTTGATTTTAATACATGAGTTCATTATAAAAAAAAATGTGGGAAAATATTGTGGTTGCCAACATTTTACTTTAAAAATTTTTTAATTATTCCAATTGTATCTGTAGTCTCTAGTTTAAATTGATTTACAAAACTATCTACATACAGATTATATAGATTTTATGTTTTAGATTATAGAAGAGTATAAACTCTTCTATAATCTCAATAATGACCTTTGATTATTAAAATCCATCTCTGGAGCGTCGCCGGCGTCTTCGTCCTTATAGAAGTACGGCTAACTACTATACCCACATTATACCTATATATACCAAATTTGTGATTGTATGTTAGGTATTATTACCACGCAATGACAATGTCGAGAATTTCTTAAAAAATGTTAGAAACAGAATAGAAAATTAATCTCCCCCGATAACTAGCCATACTTTAAAACTAAGAGCAGAAAATCCTAAGCATCCTGAAATGATCTTTGACTTTTAAACGAAAATACGCCGAATAATGTCTTGTCTCTTGAACTTGAACTGCTAAAGGGCAAGCGCCGACGTGAACACTTTCCCTGCTGGCGTGTTTAGCCTTGGAGGGATAATCTAACGTTTCGACTTTTTTACACGACTGCCCAAGCAAAGATTGTTATGTTTTTCACAGTTCATGTATCTATTTTTCTTTATTCCACTATAACTTTTGAATATCTAAACAGATTTCGATATGTTAGGACGTAGGTTAGCTTGGACATATTTTTGTTTATAATCTTCTTTGAACATCGATTAATGTTATATTTCCCGACAATTTTTATACTATTTTATTTCGTACCACATAAAACTACACTAAACACATAGACTTGATTCAGATAGAGAATAGGCGTGCCGTCACGGAGTTTCAATTAGGTACTTATTTCTCTTAATATTTTCTTAAACACATAAAAAGAAAAGTGAGTAGTATTTTTACGTAGATACTTTTTTTTAATGTATATTTGACGGCAAACGAGCAGACGAGCCACCTGATGAAAAGTGGTCACCATCGCCCATGGATATCTGCAACACCAGAGGAGGTGCTGATGCGTTCTAGGAACTTATAGCACTTCTAGCACGTAAATTAGCCGTCGGGCCAATCTACCAGGTGTCTTCAATCAAAGTACATACTAACACTACTTAATCCCGCATTTTAACTCCTGAGAAAAAAGGTTTCGTCTGGCTCGCCTCGGACCTTGGGCTATTTGGCATTATGTATGGGACAACACTTTTCTTACGCAAAGCAATCAAACTTAACTCTATCTCTATCTACATACTTACAATTATAATATTTTCGGATTGTAGCTGATTAGAAAATACGTATCCAATATCTAACTGCTATTTAAATGAAGCTTGTCCTCATCTAACGTCTTTAACATTACCATGAACTTGAACTGTAGTCGTGAAGGGCAGCCGCGGACGTGCGCACTTTCCCTGCACGTAGACTTAGGCTATTTATAGGCATGACATGTTTTATGATTATTTTATAATGCATTTTTATTCAACGAATGAAGTTTTATAACAACTAATGTTTTTAATGCGAAAGTGAATTTGTTTGTAACCTACTGGACCTATCATCATAAAATTTTACATACGCGTTGTCTGGAATACGTAAAAAGAATTTGAGTACCTTTTATCCCGGAAAAAAGCACTGTTTCCGAAGGAACAGAATTAACGCGAGAGGAGCCGCGTGCGAATCCTAATTCTTATATATATTATATATAAAAATATGAATATATATATAATGTTGTATCTTTTTCAATGACATGGAAGTAATATACATAGAGATATATTAAGATTATTTTGAGATAGCATGCTTATTTTTTTTTTCTAAGGTGTGACTTAGTGTTGCGACACTAGAGAAAATCAATAAATATTACAAGCAAAAATATTTGTACACGATTTCTCTTCAATCAACAAATATTACCTATATATATATATATCGTAGTTACCTTTAAAACAATGCAAATAATATTAAAAATTATCCGTAATGTAATAAATATCGATGTTTCAGGCGAGGTGAAATTATATAAAATTATTTTATTTTAAAAACCAAAAACATTCAATCATACTTGATTGAAACTCATTGCGAATGACAGTTGAAATAAATCTTCATAATCACGACAAATCAAATTAATTCGAAATAAACAATTGATAAATTATTCGAGTAATTCAGTAACCGCGACAAGTGACACTGCTAATTAATTTAAGAAGGTAAAAGCTGCATCAATCATGTTAATGATCTGTAACTTAACAACATCGTCAGGTGCAGTGATTTATCATGTCGGTGACACGCACGCTCGACGGCAGCAAAGGCTAGTTTCCTGGGTCAAAATAATAACATTAAAATTAGTCCATCAGATAATCAAGAAATATTATATTTTTTTTATTTTGTCAATGGAATAATCTATACTTCTATACTACTATTATAAAGAGGAAAGATTTGATTGTTTGTTTGTTTGTTTGCATCGAACAGGCTCCGGAACTACTGGACCGAGTTGCAAAATTCTTTCTCCATTAGAATCCAACATTACCCCTGATGAACATAGGCTATTTAAATACCTTCCCGTGCGAAGCCGGGACGGGCCGCTAGTAAATAATAAAGATAAAGCACATTAAAGTTTATGAGTGGGGGCTTGTGACATCAAAGTTTGCAAAAAGTGTAGCAAACTATGAGGTCACACGAAATTTTATTTTTGTTTAATCGGCAAATGTAAGTACATTTGCCTAAAAGCCAAATGTCAAAAATTTTTATTCAAAGCTGGATACATGTATCTGTTTTTGAACGTCATAAATGTTTAATGTAATAAAATAAAATTAAATAAAGTTTAATTTTGTTTAATGAAATAAAAAAAATAAGAGAAGAATTTAGTTTCATCTAAAAAAATACGTATTCAATATTTTTTGATTATCTTACTGACGGACTTAGTTTATATTTTTTTTAAAACTAGCCTATTATGTATTTAGCGCCCAGTCTAGATTGATTTCACGATGAATGTTCCACAATGAGCTATTGTGATCTTTGTGATAGACACACATCTGCGAATACTACGCAACCGAAACTCGATACAACTCATAGTTATGGAGAATAGAGGTATACATATATATACATATTATCACGTCTTTGTCCCTTACGGGGTAGAAAGAGCCTAAGGCCATAAGATTCAAAGGCCAAGTTTAGTGTGTTGGCGTGCGTATAGATGGAAAACGGAATCTAAATAGTGATGGGTTGCTAGCCACATCGCCTTTTGAAATGATCCCTTAGATTTTTGCCCATTCCCTTGTCCGGTTTCTACGGTCTGCGTGGCAAGGGAAGTAGCTGGTAAATTCTAAATTTTTTTCTTTTCTTCCAGACCAGCATGGAAGAGAAGAGGCATGTGGTCACAACGCCTATTGCAAACGATTTTTGTCAGGCACATCACATAGATGGCGCCATAGGTGTATTCACAACTATTTATCCAACATATTATGAGAAAATAAAATAAGTGTTCACGAAAACTAAATTATTTACGAAAAAAAAAAATCTGCTTCTATTAAAACAATATTTTGCAGTTTTACTAGGTTTTGACTAGTTTTGGCTAACGCCATCTAGTGAGGGACGGAAAAGTCTGTAACTATTGCACTGCAGCGCCCTATCCGCCGCCCATAATGGCAGTTAGTGGAACTAACTACCACAGCCTGCCGTCAACCGGCCTGCTGCTTTTAACAGGCCTTAAAAGGTCTTTGACAACCAAGTTGGCTGTCTCGCTCGCACAATCAAACATTTCTAAAGATTATTAAAAAATGTGTCTCATTTTTACAAAAGTGTTACTATATTATCCTACATAACTATATCGTGGATATTTTCGTCGCGTCATCCTAAAGTTAGACAAACAATCGAAAGTGTGAATTATTTCCACTTTCATACACAATGCTTTCAAGAATTAGTAAGATTTTATGAGAAATGTGCGAAATTTGCTATTGCTAATTTGTTTATTGGCTTCTTCTGAATATTAAATTTCTCTACTACAATGATCCTATTATAAAGATATATTCACAAATATTATCTATTTATAGAATATATTAAACATAATACATATATTTTAAAATCATAATAAAGTTCAATAATATTGTAACAGTAACACTGAGCTCGTTGAAGTCTTTTTCTAGAAGTCTATGAAATAAATAGTTCCGTCTTTTTAAATTACAATACCAAAATTTCTGATTAAAAAAAAAAAATGTTTTTCCTCTTATTACTAGAGTATTATGGAACCATATCTAAGTTTGTTAAATGGCTTTCATGAACCGATGATTCGATCACGATCGATCGTAACGTAACAGCCGTAACCACGGTCAAGAATGGTCCGCCAATAATCACAAATAGAATCGTTTTCATGGACCAAAATGAAATCGAATTCACGAATCTTACATCACATCGACAAAAACGCGAAACTTAATTCAGTGAAAGTGCTGCAAAGGGTATTTTGGCGGTCAACGACTTTATGCCGCGTCGTAGCCTCGTAGCCCGCCGTAGCCGGCTTTCGTAGTATTTCGTAGCGTTTTGTAGCGCTCGCGTTATGCAAATTACACATACATTGTATTCGTAACGACTCTTTTCCAAGCAGAATAATACCCAGATGAAAGTTTTCTTAATTAAACGTACCGAAACCACGCATTTAGAGTGCGTACTTAAATATGCATTCCGGCAAGTTTTGACGGACGTTACAACTCTCTTTTGTGAGGCTCATCTTTTATGCTAAAGCAGAAAACGTGAAGAATTGTTTATTATTTGTAAAGTTATAACTATTTTCAATCCTTTATCTATTTACTGTTAAGTTAATTAATCTTTGATAATACATAAATAAATATTCAACATTAATCAATGTGTCGTATAGTTAGCGTCATGGTGGTATTTGCTGCTAAACAGAAATTTTATAGAAATATAATCTCTTTATCTGTAAGGCGATAAAATAACATGCACATACAATGCAATTGGTTGACTCCTCAGTGCATTGACTTACAAACGCCAGGCGTTGTCAGACACGATGGCAATTAATACACGATCAGCGAGTTAGAGATGATTTCTCCACTATACATTCAATATACGTAGATCAGCACATGCAGTTAGCTCCGATGGTTTGTTTTGTGGATGTGCTAACGGAATCATTAGCCTAGTTGCCGAGAACGCGAGCGGAAAAAGCTGAATAATGTAAGAATGGCTGGCGGCGCGCGGTGCGATGTTGCACACTGCATTACGCCCGCATCGAGTGCCGCGGACCGCTCTACACATAACATGCTTAAAGATTTGTCATGTTACACTTAAGCTCGACGATCGACGACCTCTGTGGACTAGTGATCATCATGCCTGCGGTCCCGGATTCGATCCCCGGTCAGGTCAAGATGGAAAATTATTTTTTCAGATTGGCCTGTGTCTTGGATGTTTATTTCTATATGTATTTGTTATAGGATAAAGTATCGTTGAATTAGTACCTATCCTATAATACAAGCCTCGAACTTACCTTGAAGCAAGCTCAATCTGTGTGATTTGTCCGTATATATTTTATCTAATAAGCTGGAGTAGGTGTAATTAGCTTCCCCGCAACACAGGTGCAGCAAGGCAAGCTTACGCGTGAAAATAGGTATTTCATGAATTGTAATCTATGAAGTCCCTTATGTTTCTTATTAATCTTACAATATTACATCAGTAATTTGAAAGTTAGGATATTTGTTGCTCAAGCACATAAAACGACTGAATAGATTTGGATGAAAAAGTTTATTACCTTAAGAAATACATATATGTGTGACGTTTAATTCTTTTCTTGTTATAATTTGCCAATTTTTGTCCCTCTAATAAAATAAGATGAAATGACATATGCATAAAATATCACACCACGTGTACTACGTCATACTCGATGTACTCAAAATTCAGAACAGCAGAGTGTTGCCACATTTGCAAATAAATGTGTTCCTGAACGCCAAACAAGACACAATTATTATTATAAACGCTGTCGGTCACTGTCTATTAATTTGTTAATTCTATTTGAAACCTACGAGTATAACTATTCAGATTTCTATGAATACGGCTAAAAGTATGTACGGTTTTATCTTCACTAGTAACGTTCTTAAAAATAACTGCCTTGATCAGTTCCGCTGATCGTAAGTTGTAAATCTTGCGACAATTTGCCGATACGTTACTCCTGGTGTCACCAATGAGTGGTCTCGTGCCCAGTTAGATGCTCTGTTATCTCTGAGTCTGAACGGTATCCGTGTCCAAGATTAAAGAGAGTGCAGAAGATGTGTATTTCAGATAAATCTCGGCAGAATTCCATCATTATCAGCTAAGATCCCGGTTGCATCCTCGGCTTTGGTGCGTCAGATCCACTATTATGTCACCATTCATGCTGTAATATGATTTGGCTAAGTTTTTACGGCCAGCCGCCTGCCAAACACCTACACCCTCTTTGAGTAGAGCGTCTCAGTGTAAAATTCTGGGATTTAATATAACAGGAAAAATAAACAAATACCTATTTCAAATGTTAAAAATAAAGTTATAGATAGAAAAAACTCTAGCTGGGGAGAGACAAACTAGTATAAACAATGAAGATTAGAGAAATACAATCAAAATAGCTCCAAATATCAGCACTCAATTCAGCTTCAAAGAACTTAGTCTAGTCTAGGATAAGCAAATCGTTCCTAGCGTATTTTTGATCGTGACGAAAGGTCATGTACGAGCGCTAAATAAATTTAGAAACTAAACCGAAGTTATTGAATTCTATTACCTTCTGTGCTTTTATAGCAGAGCTGACATTTTTAATTTTGTATTGTAATATTCCTTTAGAAATATGTGTTAAGGAAGAGGTTTATGCATGCGTGCGTTACTGGCGCGATCGCGTATTGTATAATTTCTACACTTTATTTAATTTATGAGTATGTCCATTCAAGCACAACAGTGTTTGAGTAGATCATCAACTAACACGCAATTTAATTAATGATCCTAAAATAAAATACATTAAAAAACCACATTGTGTGAAACGGATTTATTTTACTTTTATAAGTGCAATTTATATTTTTTATATAGAGTTTTTTTTTATATACTCTAACTAATATAATTGGCTAAGCAATAAATTTCAAATAACGGGCCCTTTCTAATGTTAAGCTAACTTTTACTGTTTATTCTAGGTATAACAACTGTAATTTTATCATCTGATTCATTGATATCTTACAATGACATTTATTTCTTAAATGTATGGACACAAAGGTCATTGAATGTGTAAAATAAAAAGTTTACGAACCTGTAACAGGAGCGTCGCAATCGCCAGCAATAACCTGGTCCTCTTCATAGTCACAGTCCAGCGGTCACGGCCTGCAACAACAACACGTTCAGGTGAGCACTGGTGCACTAGGCCCCTTCCGCGGGCGGCGCGAGCATCGGCGCTAAGCACGCACGGGCAGCGACAAGTTAACCACGAGCATGGCGGCGACTGTCCGCGCCGCACCACAAACGACGTGTCGCCGACACGGTGTCCGCAACATCCCCCCCACCCCCCACCTGCTAGTGGGGCTGACCCACTGACCGAGTGCATGCAGCACCGGAACTGCACTGCGGCATCTTTCACTGCGCGCGCGCCGCTCCCGTTGCGTCGAGAGGAAACCGCGTGGCCTTCACCTTATTAAATGCAAGGTCGCGTTATGCACGGACATCATTGACCACTTGTGGTCTCTTATTGGTCAATAGTTTATCTAGACTAGAAATTACTATGTTCTAAGTTTTACCCCAGAATACATTTTCGTTGCAAGTACAGTGGCCTTCACATCAAATATAGCAAACTATGAGTGCTTTCAACTCAATCAGTACAGAAAGATCAGTCTTTTTACACTCATTGCTCACTGAATGAATAAGTACTGAAGCAGACTTTACGACAAGATAATGATCTATCATGTATCCATACAAATTGTTACTTAAGTAGAAAGAACTATGAATCACATCGGCAATTTTATTCAGTAGGTAAGGCAAAACCTACCCATTCAGTGAGTAAGTGTAAAATTAAAAACTTTTAAATTTAACTATAAACTACTACAGATCTTCATCACATAATTGCAATTAAAAGAAAATGATAGGACTTAGAAAAACTATAATTATCTTAGAATTGAACAAGTATGGAGTGACGGACGTCCGAGACGTGCGCGCGGCGATTTCACCCCAGACGCGATCGTGGGTTAGAAAGCACAGAAAGTCGCGTCGATGCGAGAATATACATGACTCTGAGAATGTCGATAGTTGCTATGCCGTAACATTGCTAAACATAAAATTAATTTGCAGTTAAAATGATACCTTAGGCTAGGCGTCAATGAGCAATTAGCAGGTAATTCAACTTTTATTGAAATTCACGATCTGCACATAGGTAACCAACCATGCAATAAATAAGCTTATTTTTCACCTTTACCTCAATATGCTTTGTACTAAACCAGTTATGTACAAATAAAAAAATTGGTTGTCTGTAAAGTCGGTTTACGGACGATAACTTTACGTGATAACAGTGGAAGAGAGTTAGATGCGTCACAAGCCGAACGTTTAGGCCGATCGTGCCTTTCTCGCTTGTTCCGCGCTCTCGCTTGCACACGGAACGTGACTCTTTTTTTGCGTGCAACCGGTATTCATCGATTTTAAGACGTTATCACGTGAAAAAAAATGTTCACGGCCGAAATGGACGAATCAATAACTAAGCTTATATCTACTGCATTGCTGTCAACCGAGCTCTTAATAAGATCTTAAGATTATATAGAATAGCTTATTAAGATCAATTGGCTATTTCTGAAGATATACAAGTATTTTGATACTTCACTTGCATTAACCTGTCACTACTAGCGGAGGAAGTCGTGAGCGGATGCTAGTATTCTAATATTCTAATAAAATATATCTCAAAAGATCTACACGAATTTTGCAGCAAATGAAACGAGTATCACAATTAAGTTGTAATGTTTGTGCGAAATTATGAATCGTTAGCGGAGCGCCGAAACGCTCATAATGATCGCGCGAGAGTGGAGATTGATATTTTTTTTCTCTGCGGCTGCACCCACCTGCTCATAACTAGGCTAGCGCTAGTTACTTGTAAGAAAGCGGGCCCTCGGGCATTTTCTATTTTCTGTAATCGGCGGCGATATTATAATAATAGACCGTAGTGGGAGCCGCGCTCAATTAAGCGCTTTAGACAAGAAACGCGACCAATGTGGGACGCCAGCGCCAGTGCCCAATTTAAGTTGAGGTTGAACTCACGCACTTGGCCCTTCCAGTATTGTTGCCTCATACATCACTTTCGTTCCCCTATCAATCTGCAAACCGCTACTATCCTATTAATATGTATGTTCGACCGCAATTATAGCTGAAGAAACGTTTGGTTAATTGATTCTAACTGTAAATATTCTCTGAGAAATGTGTAAATCGTATTCGCTGCTCTGTTTAAGAACGCGTGTATTGCAAATATTTAGATGAATCGTATGTTTTTTCTGTTATATGTGAAATAGAAACGGTATTGTTGTTATATAAGTTAGGTAAAATAAGTAGTTGCATAGTTGTTCAACGTAGAAATGTTCAAGAGAGGGTAGAAAAATAACAACTATATAAAGAAAATATTACAATAACAATATACTTATTCGACACAACAATATACCTAATGGGACAATAATATATATGGAGTTTATGTTAACATAGGTATTTATTAGGTAAACTTTTTATTTGTGCTTAAATTATTGAATCTTGGTTTTAAGTCGCGGTTAGATAAGCAGGAACCATGACACTCATACATAAACCACATACGATTCGATGTAAATATATAACTATGTATGTGAGTTTATTCATTCCACCATAACTTCTAAATGCCTCAATGGATTTGGATATATCTCGTTGGTATCCTTGCGCCCTACCGAGTGACAAAGGCTATATTTTTTTGGTTTTAATAAGACATTTAGGTTTACAAATTACACCCAATCGCCGGCGGCTCAGCTATTATTCGCACTCGTATATAATATCTAAAGTTCTTTAATTGCCCTGTCAAAACAGTCATCATTCGTCGGATGAGGCAGGTACCGATATTATCCAATTTAACGCTCATTGATCAACGTCCTAGTGAAAGCTGCTCCAAATATGATAATATCGAGCTTTAGGTGTTTAAAAATCAATCTACTCTACGAAATAATACGATTTTGACAGTAACTAATGTCTCAATAATTAAAATAGGATGATGAAGGAGAAAATTGAATGGTGAAACTTAAAAAAAATTACACATTTTTTTTCATAAAACGAAGTAGGCAAACAAGCATACGGCATATTAAGAAGGCAGGCTGGTAAGGGTTTAAAAAAGTGAGTAAAATCATGCATATGCAAATAAGGTTGATAGATAATGATGCTCAGTGGCGGATTATCCCTAAGGCAAACTAGGCACGTGACTAAGGGCGCCGCAAGGCAAACAGGTTGAAGAAAGGCGGCAATAGAAAGCCTACAATAAAGTATAACCTTCGCCCTTCCCCCCTTCCCGTCGTAACACGTCAAGTGGTCGATGGGAGGCTGCAAAAATTTAATTGCCTATAGGCGGAAAATCTCTGCTCATAATATTTACCTATTCATAACTGAAAGCATTGCGTGTATGTATTTGTCTCAATCTCTAACTCTCGCAAAACACGTATGAGCTTACAATTACTGAGGAATTTTGTCCATAAAAGGGGTAACAAATAATTAAGGTGAGATTTTATTCTGTGGAACAAATGAAGCGTGAAGATCCAACTGCAGCAGAAGTAGATTGCAATATGATTTAAAAAAGTTGTGTTCTAGTATTTAATGTTCTGGTACTAAAGTTGATAATTTTCAAAAACAAGATATTATTTGGTTGGATTTAGTAAATTTAAAACTTACTTCAATAGGTATAATAATCGTAAAAAGGTTTATTAGATGATTTACACAAACTGTTTCGTTTTTGTCAGTTTTAATCCTTAGATATTTTAACAAAATATACCTAGAGATATACTTATTACAAAGGAATTTATTCACTTTGTGTACAATATGAGTAAACCTGGTAAATTATCTGAATTTCTATGTTGCTTATAAATAAATGTCTTATTATAGCTAATAATTAATCTATTAGATACATTTAAAACTAGTTTTCATAATTTGTGCCGTTCTAACACTGAAGATTCTCTGTATGTACCTATTAACGCGAGTGCATTGCCGTGAGACCGTTCGCTTTACTCTAAAATATGTAAAATGTCTTAAGATTTCACACGAGATGATTGACAAAAACCGACGTGACTGGTAACTTTGTTCCAAAACTTTCGTTTTCTTATTATCACTCGAATGCGATTATTTGCAAGTCAATATCAACGATTTTTGTGGGATCTAATAACTATCAACAACAAACAAAGTATCTACTATATTGAGTGAAATTCAAAATTTATAGCAATAGAGATTTATTGATTACGTACTATCACACTGTCAACCTAGTTTTAAATGAAGAGGAAACAGTAAGCTCGAGAGAATTGAAAAATTGGGTTTTGTAAAATGTATTGCTGTCAGCTTCGAAACCTCTCCCCGCAGAGTGCGACAGAGACAAATGCAGGTCGGACCGAAAGTACCTATGAAAGAACTCGAAATTAACGCTTCGTAGTCCCCTGATTAAAAATACCGAAAACAATATGCTTCATAAACGGCTTATAAATTGTTTAAAATTTCACAATTGTCTCCTAACAATAAACAATAAGCTCCAAACAATAAGCTTTATCTTAAATCTCAATTAGGTTTAATGAGATCGCCCGGCCAGAGGTTTGCAGCGGCTGTGTTTCTTATAGAATTGATCGGAGCTTATAGACCTTATAGACTCCAACCATAATAACAGCCATAACGTTTCCTAGCTCAAACTCGATACAGTTTTGTAAATATTAATGAAGATTCTGTTTTCAATACTCCTCACCTGTCGCCGTGTTCCGGATTTGCCGGGAAATTGCTTCGTCACGTCATGTAATTACAATACCACGTATTTTATCGTCATATCTCCACTCGCCGAGCTATTGTTATCATTTAACTGGACCAAGATGAAAGAAGATTAAACTTTTTTCTTAACTTTTTACAGATGCTCGCAACTAGCTCGAAGGTACGTGGTGCGTAGGTACTCTACGCACCAACTTGTACTCAAGATACACCTTTCAACTTCATAAGTGGTTAAAATTATAGATTGGGTGGTCAAAATAATCATAGACAGTCAATATATTCGAAGATATATATATATAAAAAAATATTAAATGTTAAAAATAATTTGCTTAGTTCGCTGTTTTTTCCGATATTTATAAGTTCTTCAATATATAGGCAGGAACATTTGTACCGACTACAAACGTTAGTCATCCTACGCCGCCAGAGAGATGAATATGCATTGATTGAGTATTGGTCCTTTATGCATACATCAAGTCGGATGAAAAGGATTTAATTATATAAATTGATGTGAATATCTTCAGCCATGATAAAGTAGCATTGATAAGTAGTATTCATTATCATTCGTACTCAAACCCGTAGTCCCTAAGAAACGCCAAGTTATTTTCGGCTCTGATTACCGGCGCCTGCGCAAGTACAACGACTTTTAATTAGCTGGTAACGAGCTGAAAGTTTTACTTAATTAACCGCTGGGAATCGTCGCTAACATCGGCTCCTCCTAAGCATTATTCTTTCGGCTCCGGTCGTTAGAAAGTGAACGTCACGGTACACACAATCATGAGATACCACGCGATTCTCAACATACACCCTTGATTATTTTGCTGCAATTAAATACATTTGAATACATCCCAAAAGATTTCTCTTAATCGCCGTTAATATTAAAACGTAAAAACAGAAAATAATTGAACTCTATTGAAGCGTTTCTAAGAACGGGTAAGATTGTTAACGTGCGCAAGCGCAGCAGCTCTGAATTCATCAGAGACAATGTAAAAGAAACATATTCATGTCGTCAGCTTTCGAATGTGAGGAAAAACGGCGGATGACAGTTTTATAGCGTAAAGCCTTTAATGCGAATTTCACTTAATGGGTCAATGAACGTGGGCCTTCCACGGATTACCATTGTCGAAGATTCTCACGTGAGTTTAAGTATTATATGTAGCTTAGAAACGTCAAAGAAGTTATTGTTATAATTGTAGTCATAAGAAATGTTGCTTATTTGAGGTTGTCTGTAAAAAACCTAAGTAGACGATTAAAGTCAGACGTGTGTCCGAATACCTATGCTAACGATAGCCGTTACCTCAATATTTAGATTCGTGCTCTACATTTTTTCTTGGTTGTTCTTCACATCACGTCTGTTATAAAGAGAAAATCTTTATCTTTCAATATCAGAAGAGTAGTGTAGTTCGGTAGTAAATTACTTGTAGTAGGTATTTTTGGTATTATTGCATTTGATATTATTGCATAAGAGAATAAAAATTATTTATTTCTCTTAATTTCCTATTGAATTTAAAATGAACTAAGACGGGGTACCCGAATCACCCGTTCTTAATTTTTTTCTTTAATTTTAATCACCTCTTTCTTAATTTTTTTCAGGTGTTAACATTTTCTAACAATAAGTTTAAACTTTGGATGACATTTTGGGAAAGTTCCGTAATACCTATAGGCATACCTATCTTATTTTTTTAGATGCTATTATGACAATTAATTATCGCTATAAAAAAAAAATAAATATGAAATACAAAAAGATAAAAAAATTAAAACCGGCTTTAGGAAAAATAATCAAAGAAAAATACTAAAAAGATTCTAGCACCTACTACAAAAAATCGCGGAACATACATGACGGTGATTCGTGTATCCCTTAGGTTAATTTTTTCCTTTGGACGTCTATCAACGCCTGTATATGTTATAGAGTAAGTGACGGGAGGCGCTAGTTCCACTCATCTAGGGGCTTAGATATTTTTACTGTGTTGGATTACATTAATAAGACGAAGCTGAAAATCATTTCAACGTACACACTCGCGTTATTGACATTAAATGTACCACATGTAGAAGTGGTAACTGACCATTAATTGTTTTGTATTGCAACCTGTTTTATAATATTTTTATTTTTATTTACGTTATACAGAGTGTAACTAAATGGGGGAAACAATACTTATGGGCCACTATCAGCCTATGATATTGAAGAAATTTCTCCGGGGGACTACGGAAAAAACAATTCGACCTTCCATAATGACCATCATACATACATACTTACTAAGAAATCAGCCGATCGACTTTCTGTGGAAAGTATTTTTTTTTTATTTCGTGTTTGGTGGTCCGGTCCGTTCCGTAGGGTAAGTTGTTTAATATCATGGGCTATTGACTATTTTTACCCTCATTTTGTTACACGTTGTCAAGGGAACCTAGCATCACAATAGTCAGCACACTGCATTGAATATTTTGTGAATAGTTACCAAATATCTATTTTATTTTAATCATCGTTATTTTGGAGCAGCACCTATTTTCTATTATTCCTACTTAGGGCTCTAAACGATAGATACCAGACAGGGTGATTTGTTTCGATTCTAAAATTTCAATTTGAGTAATTGACTAACTTAGATAAGTTTAAGTTGTTTGAATAAATCAAAGATTTCAATTCATATAACGATCAAAATATTGTAATGATTACGAAAGAAAGTAAAAGTTTTATTGAGTGTATAAACAGGTCCTATAATTGATCTCGAGTACACCTGCGCACCCATACATTGTAGTGACGTATCGATTAGGTGATCCAATGAAGAGCGACGTAGGCTCAAGGTTACGCCACACAACACTTTCCCCGCAGCCGCAGTTCGTTGCTCTCCGAATTCTGCATCTCGTATCAATGGCCAGCCCAAGTTCGCACCTTGAAATGCTTTAGAAAATCATTATCCAAATTACACCTAAATGTTAAGACAATAAAACGCATTTTCCAGTTCCATTGCGCGTAAGATGCTATCCGGCGGACGTTTACGTTCAATGCCCGTGTTAATGGTACCGAGAAACGTAACGTGGCCCACTTTCTCTTTTAAGCACACGTGGTCCCACTCTGACGTGGTAGAATGTAACTTGAGTAAGAGAGACCACTGTGTTTGATACGTTTCGTGAGGGGGGAAGCTGAGAAGATCGCTTTCTTCGCGGCACTTAGCATTGGAAGTGCACAAAATCCGGTAACTTTCGTTAGCCGAGCGCGGCGGTTTATCTTTGTCTTGCGAGTGACGCGAGCGTCGCCGGTTGATACGATTTACGAATCATCTGTTGCGTAACGATTAACTTTTTATCAATTAGGTAACATCAGATGCTGGTTATTGAACAATTTATTGATTTGTTTACTTTAATTTTCTTTACAAATTATTCTGATTTATTAGAGAAACTTACGCGCGCATTATTGTTCGCGCTTATATAAAAAAATATTGAATACCAATCAATGTGTACCAACTAACGCCCATATACTAAAAAGAATTTTGACTAATTACGCTGTCCCTGAGTCCCTACATAATGACAACATGAGATTTAAAAATGATTTTTGCTAAAATGCTTTTAAGTATTTGGGCGTTAGTTATTTATTGACTTTAACACAGTAGGTACCTATTCAATTATGAATATTTTCAGATTTTTTTACATAGGCTAAAATAAGAGGGTTTGAAAAAGAAAAATCTTTGCCTGTAATATATCTTCTTCTTCTAAATAATTGTCAACTTGTCAAAGCAATGTTGCTAATGATATCACATCCAATTATTGTCTTATAACATAGCATCCTCAAACAGGGCTTTGTCACTATCATAAATATAAATTCCTTTATTTTTTGTTTAAATTTGATATATTTGAAGTTCTACCATATATTTGCATGCAAGACATGCATAAACAGAGAATAATAATGAAGATTGTCCTACTAATCTGATTCTTAACTCAACAGTACTATATTATTAAATAGATACAACGTGTTTAAATACACACAAGCACATAGATTAAACATAGATAGGAATTTGGCTAGCCAATGAAAAACATTCAAATAAATATTATTTTACCCCCATTATGGTTGAAAACGTATGTGTAATATGGTCATTTATGATATTTTATACAAAATACTGTTATGTTATTAGTCTGAAGATTGTATAATTCATCTGTAAGTATCAAATCTTACCTACTAAGTAGATGTTTATTTTTTCAAGCGCTACATAGTGTTGTGCCATGCTCGAAATTTTCGTGAACGGTGAGTACGGGTCGGAATTTTTTCCCGAGAATTTCTTCTTCTTTCTCTCAAGTGCGGGAATAATTGAGAAATTCCCTAGAATTATTGGAAATTTCCCGCAAATTTCCGTGAGAAGGAATTCATGAGAACAGAGAATTTCTCTCCGCACATAACTAGCTACAACGAACTACAATCTCAGCATGGACAACTACTCGTATAAAATCCACTTACAATATCACAGACTTGAAAAAGGTAATGGTTGTAAACAGACCTAACATATTAATAAACATTTATTTTAATATAAAATGAAAAAAAATATTCTTTCCTATGACGATGTTAATTTTTTTATGTTGCATAGCGCAAACCATTTCATATTTTATGAAAGTGTTATTTTAGTTGTGTCTTCCTACTAGTGATGTAACGAATGTCATATTTTGGACATTCGCGAATGTGAATGCGAATGCGAATATTTGCTACCGACATTCGCGAATGCGAATGCGAATGCGAATATTCAGATTTTGTTTAAATTTGGCGCCAATTCACTATCGCTTGGTGAAGTTGGTGACCTTGATAGCAGTTCCGTTCGAACGAGGCGAAGCGCGTTCGATTTGATTTTTGTTTCGAGAATAGCCGACTTAATACGCGCCTATACGAACACATCCGAGTAAAATGTCATTCTGTAGTCTATGTAGTCTATGACGAGGTTAAATAATTTTCTTGAATTAAAACATAGTTAATGTATAGATTTTGTTTTATTATATTAATCAATCAACAATAAAAAAAAATTTAAAAGAAAATATTCGCAAAAACAGTCGCAGTAAATTCGCGAATGCGAATGCGAATATGCAAAAATATGCGAATATCCGCGAATGCGAATGCGAATATTCGTTACATCACTACTTCCTACGATATAAACGGTAGAAATGTGGAAAATATTGTGCCTCCTATTGTAAATATATTAAAGGGAATATAATTTAATAAAACACGATAGGGCATGAAGAAAAAAATAATTCAGTTCATAAAATCAATCGTTAGAGATTTTAATGCATCGATGTGGCAAACTATAGAGCTCACGGATTGTAGGTCTCGTAGACAATCGAGTAGTAGGCGCCACGGTTTTCGACCATTGTTGTTTGATCAAACGGCATTAGATTTCAAGTATTCCATGTTAGGGTTAACACCGTTGTCCCTAGAACCATTAAATCAGCCCGTCAAAATGAAAATCTTTTCCTATGGGACCAATGCTGGGACTCAAATTATTTTTCTACTTTTTCTTACAAAAGCGACCAGTCCAGCAATGGCAATGGGTAACATCGTGTATACATGGGATTGTATTTTTAAAACGTACCAATAATACCTATTTTGAGATTCTAAGATTAACATAGAGCGCCATAAATCTCATTTGTTGTATCTGCTTACTTATCATATATCTGTGGTTATGAGCTATCAAATAAATAGAGTGAACAAACGTCCGTTTAAACTTTGACACAATTGGTCGTCAGTCACCCAAATAATACTTCAGTCTATCAAACCGCCAGGTGAAATCGTGTAGTTTACCACACGCCAAGATATTAATCGTTAGATCGCTCACATGTTATCACCGTGAGTACGTATCTTGTGAAACAAGTCAATATACATAGTACTTTCCAACACCAAAGACTTGTTTACGAGCGAGATGCTGGGTCTACTTTTCCCCTAATGGTTTGGATTGAGCATCGGCTACTGTGCTCCGAACCACTTGTCACAGTGACAGTATGCACTAGAACCGGTACTTAGCCTATTGAAAAGTTTTATTGCTGTTTATTGCCATCAACGTCAAGTCTAGTTGATTGCAATTTTAGTGGTGTTTATTTTCGCACGTTGGTACGCAGTTATTTATGCTTGTGTTTTGATATAATGCTCCACAAAATTTACATTCTAAACTTTTTAGACATTAAAAACATAACGTGATGTGATTCTCCATTTGTACCAGATTATCTTATCTCTATGATTTGTACATACCTAAATAGTAACGTAACAAAATTGATTTACTTTGGTTTGTTTGACTTGGCTTCATGATAGGCTGGGATATGTTGAATCTCAGAAAACACCACGGAGTAAGAATACGAGCGGAATCACGGGCAGAAAAGTATATAATTTTGACTGTAAAACATGTGAGTAAGCTTTTCTCTTAAAAAAAATTTAATTCATAGGAAAACTATTTAAAAATAAAAGTGCAAATTTAGACCTAAACAATCACGCATACCTACATACTAACGTACCTATAATCTACATACATACCTACGCTAACCGATGAATGGAAATTTCGTTGGCAAATAGTTCCATGAAACTAGTGAGACTTTTTTCTCAGTAGTTCTAGTAGTAAAAAATGTTTCTAGTTCCATGGACAGTTCCATGATTTGCCGATGGAACTAGTTAGAAAAATCCCAGAAAACGAACTCGAAAAAAAAAAAAAATAAGCCATCATCATTTCGAGTTGGCGCCACGGTCAGTCGACCATGCACACCCTGGTGTCAGAGTTCTTCGGAACCGCCTCTCGGCCTCTGACGTGGTTCCTTTAACGACTACCAGATGGCAGCCGGGACCAACGGCTTAACGTGCCTTCCGAAGCACGGAAACATCTTCATTATCAGACAATCAGGCTTGAAGTTTGCAATGTCCTAACCAAACTGGAAACAACTAAACAAAGTACGTGGGAATCGAACCACGACCCCCGGGTCTATAGGCAAACGCCTTAACCACTAGACCACGGAGGCAGTTAAAAAAAATAAGTGTACCTCAAATAAACATGTTCAACGAAGTAAAAAGCAAATCGTTCAAGCGACCATGACAAACTGACAAGATATTTTTTCTGACAGTTCTTCGTCATCTGATAGTGCAGGCAAATTACGCGATCCAATAAGCAGGCTACCGAGAGACGAATGAGAAGCCGCAACAGGGTCGCGCGCGACGTGTTGCGGTGCCACGCTTGATCGAAACAAACGGACGCCGACTGCTAAACTAGATTATAGATTCCAGTGGTCGATTTATAAGCTAATGTATTCATATTTACTCTTTAAATAACTTATTTGAATTCCGATTCTCTTTATAGTATAGGTGCCTACATTTTGATAGTTATGCGGTGAAATTTATAATTGTTTAAAACAATTACTCTGCCTCTTCCACTTTGAAAAGAGTCCTGTTTGAATGATTTTGTAAATTTTTAGTATAAATACTTCAATTTAGTACAATGGTCGGTCATAGGACTAATGACAAATAAATAATAAAATTAAAAACAAATAATAATAACATGTAATTACCAATAAAACATAAATGACAAAAATCAAACTTTACTTTAACATATAATAATAACTAGGACTAGTAAGTAATACTTGCGCAATACTATATTAATTAAGTTAGGTAGTCTATTATTAATATTTTTGAAACTCGCTTGCCGTTCCAACTTTATTTCCCGACAGGGTTCATATTGTACCTATTTTAATTACAGTCCAGTGACAATATTGTTATAGCCGATGTATTGTACAATATGAAATGCAACTTAATAAATTGAAATAGACTAAATTATTGCTTATGAAATTGCCTACAAATGAGTAATATTTTTTTTTATTCCAGAATTTCATAATACGGTGCGTCAAAGTTTAATGTTAAATATCGACCTCTGTGGCCTAGTAGACATGCCAGGCTGTCACAGCGTAGGTCCTGGGTTCAATTCCCGGTCAGGTTACGATGGAAAATTATCTCTTGTCAGATTGACCTGGGTCTTGGATGTTTATCTAAGTAGGTATATGTATTTGTTATAAAATATAGAATGGTTGAGTTAGTATCCCGATAGTACAATAAGCCTCGAACTTACTTTGGGGCTAGCTTAATCTATGTGATTAGTGATAGTATGTATACATTTATTTATTAATTTTGCTGTTTGTCTATATATTGAATTACAGAAAGAATTTACATTAGCGTTCATAAGATTTCGATTTTCTTTACTAAATACTCAAATAAGTACATTTATCTCCCGATAACACTAACGACAACAATTTAGAAATCGCCAACGGCCGGAAATCTAACAGGTCGTGTAAAGAGTTAGTCCACATCAAAATTTACGTTTACCGTGACAGGCCCATATCACATACCCGACGGCGGATTTCCGGTGTATTTAGCCCTACATATTACTTTCAAGTATCTAGACTAAGGCATTTCCCTTAATTTACATATCAGGCAAGCCATTGAAGGCACTAGGTGCGCACACAAAGTTGCCAAGTAGGGTACTTGGCATTGAATTAGCCCCCGCAATTAGGCGCCGGTGCAGCGGTGTCTATGCAAAGCCTGCCTGCTTCCGTATCTCGACGAAATTGACCCGCTTTTCTGGGAAAATTGCGTTAGTGCATGTACTTAGATTGAAAAAGTATATCATCGCGTTGTTATACTTAGGGTACAATAGCGTGGTATAGTAGGTCTTTTGTCTTTTCGCATCATGATCGCTTCCAAACGCGGCGCGAATTGAATACTGTTACTGACTGGGACCATACGCATTGTGGTTGGAGTGATGTCAATGGCCTAGGGTATCTTTTGGAATTTATCGATTCAGACCATCAGGGTTGTTCTATTGTTAATGTGACCGGTAAATATATGTTTATAAGGTCTTATTTTTCCTAGGGTTCTTGGAATGTATATCGGCAGCTTTTGCATCTATTAGCATATTTTTACCAAGCAAATCATTATGTTTAACTAAAATTAATAATTTAACAGTATAATCGCACGAAAAATTGACGTGGTGGGCTTATATATGACATATGTAACTTATAAATGTTTTTTTTTCCTGTAATTTTGTGCCTGTTTTTATTGGATGTTTTATAAAAGTATTACATCTTATCTTCTCCGTCAGAATTCACCCTTTCCAAAAGAGAACTGTTTTTCGAATCGACCTATTTATTACAATCACTTCTTGAGTGAATCGCGGTGCAAAAGGACCCAATTCAAAATGAGCTCTTTGGCGATTCTCACCGCAATTTGACTCGCTCATTGAGCTAAGCGAAGGACCCAAAGTTACGTTTGTTGCTATTTATATAATTGCACAGTAGATGACTTTGCAATATGAGAATGAGAAATTATGAAATAGAGATTAGTAGATATGAAAAGGTCACCCAAGAAGTATTTCTCATCAATGGAGGGCTGGTGGCCATCCTTTCCAAATCACTTTGCAGCATGCAGTGAATATAGTTTTCATTACATTGGTAAATTCGTTCTACCCGGGATCACAACTAAGGATTTCAACCGAAAAATATTGGGATGAGGAGGATGATAGATTTTTTGCGTTCAATAATCCGATGTTAAATGATTCCTAAACACATTACACGTAATCATTGCACAATATGATACATGAATGTAAGATCTCTCTTCAGATACTTGACAGGTATATTTGAATATTTCCAATTACTATGATCAATTGAGACTTATCCAAATATTGAGTCCAGAACGTTTGTATGTACAACTATTTCTGTGGCCTAGTGGTCATCATGCCGGGTTGTCACAGCGTAGGTTCTAGATTGGCCTGGGTCTTGGATGTTTATCTATATATGTATTTGTTATAAAATATATTATCGTTGAGTTAGTATAACCATAACACAAGTCTCAAACTTACTTTTGGGGCTGGCTTAATCCGTTTTTCCGTTCCGGCTTAATTTGCTGGTACTATTTATATATATTTATATACAGGTTGACTTTTGATTACATACCTGGCAATATTTCGATGATGGAATCAGAATCCCTAATAGAATATACATCCGCAAGAAAAAAAAGGTAATTTATGAAGAAAAAAAAAACTTGACTTTCCATAGAAATTTAACCAGCTAATCGGTGAATTTGTATAGGAGGCTCAGTTTTTGTTATCATTTTTACCTTTTTTCCTGCAGGTCTATTAGGGACTAAAACACTGGCAGGTAATTCAAAATCAACCAAAAACTCAAAGTATAGAGCAGAATATAGAAATGATATTTTTATATGTAACACATACATATTATTCTTTAAATTATTGCATCATTGTATTTGATACAAATTATTTTGTATCCTCCGCACTACAAAATACGAATAATGAAATGATTGTTACTTTTTGGTGCAACATTGATAGACCAGCATGCACGGCCTGTAGGTCTTAAAGACCTGGGCTCTGGCAACCCCGCAAGGGAAAAAGACGTTAGAGTATGTATGTATGTTAATTTTTTTACTTTATTAATCCTTATTTGTTACATATTACTACGCTAATAAAACGCTAGTTTAACATATAAGCCGACCGGAATAATAGCTTTAATACTCAAAATGGATATAATGAGTTGATGCTTAAAGAAAAACGTATTTTTTTTAATGTCTATAATTAGTCTACACCTAGCTCTCACACGAGTACTGATAGGAAAGCGGTCTATCCGCGGTCCCATGCAGACCAACCGGGTGCCGGCGCTCTCTTCCCAATATTTCCATTCTGGTCCAGCCGGAACTTCCGGCCGGAGAGACGTGACTGGCAGCGCAATGCAATTTCTCGATAGCCGACACTTAGAAGATAATTATAGTACGTACAAACTTGCTTAAAATGTCTTTATTTTTCGGCTCAAAAGGTTGGTGGCGGAGTAGTTACTTCAGCGTGTTTTTCACTGACTGAAGTGATTGAATCAAATTTCTGATTGGACCATAAATAGGTTCCAACTTGTCGGTGAATCTTAAGACTACACTACCGAATTTGCTGAAAAATAATCAAAAATCCACAGACAGAATCTGTAACCGAATTGTTTAAACACAAATACTATCATTTTAAGATTAATGGCACACAAATATGAAAAATGTGCTAGCGAAATAAAGCAATCTAAAATATAAATTAATCAAACTATAATAAAAATGGCGGCATGTCCAATGGAAAGGTAAGAATTAATTGCTTGACTGATAACCATGGTGTTAAGCATAATAACCAAAAGAAAAAGTTAGATATCTGTACACAATTCTACAAATGTTTATATAGTGATAAGAACAAAGACGACACTGAAGTCTATTACCACTGTCCCGATAATATTCCGCTCATAACTAATGGAGAAGTCACCCAAGCACTTAAAACTATGCAATACGGAAAAAGTCCTGGCAAAGACGAAATTACAACGGAAGCTCTTAGAATTGGCTCCAATGTATTATTGCCTCATCTAACTAATCTCTTTAACACTATTTTACTTACTGGTAAGCTCCCAAAAGACATGTGCCACTCTAATATAATATTACTTCACAAAAAAGGTGACAAAACTGATATTAACAACTACAGACCCATAAGCTTAGTTTCTCATGTGTATAAAGTTTTTATTAAAGTTATCCTACAGCGCATAAGTAATACATTGGATTCGCAGCAACCCCCAGAACAGGCCGGATTCCGACCTGGCTTTTCTACTCATGACCATCTACAAACTGTTAACCAAGCCATAGAAAAATTTAATGAATACCACAGACCGCTCTATATAGCCTTCGTAGACTATACAAAGGCTTTTGACAGCATAACTCACGAAGCCATTTTTAAGGCATTAGAAAACCAAAATATAGAACAGACGTACATTGACATACTTAAAATAATTTATAGAAATAGTACTGCGGATATAAAACTAGAATCTTTCGGACCTCCATTTAAAATAGAAAAAGGTGTCAAACAGGGGGACCCGCTCTCTCCCAAACTCTTCACAAGCGTCCTCGAAGAGGTATTTAAAAAACTGGCACCGTGTTGGCAATCGAAGGGCATTATGGTCGGCGAAGCGAGACTAACGAATTTGCGATTCGCCGACGATATCGTCCTTTACGCGTCCACATCGGCGGAACTGCAACAAATGCTTCAAAACCTGAGCGACGCTAGCTCTGAGATTGGACTTCTGATGAATCGGTCAAAGACACAAGTTATGACCAACAGCACGAAGAGTAGAGTTGAAGTAGACGGGCAAGAAATCCGATATGTTGATGAATACATCTACTTGGGCCAGATAGTCTCCTTCAGTAACCGGCAGGAAAAAGAAATAAACCGCCGCATAGAAAATGCTTGGAGGAGCTACTGGTCCATGAAAGCGTTCTTGAAGGGTGACCTTCCTATTACTCTAAAACGCAAAATCATCGACATGTGTGTCTTGCCCGTCCTTACCTACGGTGCTCAGACGTGGTCACTGACCGAGGAACAGAAGTCTAAGCTCAGAGTATGCCAAAGAGCAATGGAGCGAAGTGTCCTAGGGCTGAAAAGGATAGACAGAGTTCCAAATGCCACACTTCGTTCTAAAACAGGTATTGCCGACGTGGGACACAAAACAGCTAAACTGAAGTGGGATTGGGCAGGCCACATCTGTAGAATGACTCCTGAAAAGTGGGCTAACAAGATGACGAAATGGATACCTGAGGATGGTCGACGTCAAAGGGGAAGGCCTAGAAAGCGATGGCGCGACGACCTCGACGTTTTTCAATGTGGATGGTCTGAAATTGCATTGGACAGAAACAAGTGGAAGGAAATGGGGGAGACCTTTGCCCAGCAGTGGGACAATATAGGTTAGATAAAAAAAAAAAAAAAAAAAATAATAAAAATAGAAATTACACCTACGGAGTGCTACGAAATTTTACGACTACAATGCTACCAAGCCTACAAGCGCTACGAAAGCTTTAAAATAGATTTTTTTGCGCCGTTTATTGAAAAATCTTGTATAGTTTCTAACAAAATTGAAATTATTAATGAAGTCTTCAAATTTTTTGTAAAAATCATGATTAACATAATTTATTTAACATATTTTTTACAAAAAGTACTATTTTTTCTGTAGAATGGTTTTTAAGATAAATGTAAAACATTATTATAATCATAGATTAAAAAAAAAAATATTCGTCATAATCAAAGTCTAACTGAATGAATAAAAGTGTCAAGCGCCCCCCGCTTGCGCGATAATAAAATGTTGTCATCTTAATTATTATATCATCAGCACGCGCATTACATACGATTATAATGTATGTCATTCAGGCAGTAAAATATACAAGCCAGCCTATGCGGGTCGCTCTACTACGACAACAAAAATAAAGCGAGTAACAGATGTGACAATTATTATAAGATATTGTAAAAAATATACTTTAAATCCTTCCATGCTGGTTTGGGAGAAAAAAAAACGTAGAATGTACCAACTGCTTCTCTTCCTAAACAGATCGTGAAAGCCGATCGAGAGACTGGGCGAAAATCTGAGAAATCATATTAGTAGGCGATGGGGCTAGCAACCCATCACTATTTTGATTTCGTTTACCACCTTGCCCACCAACATGCTAAACGTGGCTTTTAGGTCTCAGAGACCTGGGCCCTGCGTACCTCGTAAGGGAAAAAGACGTGATAGGATGTATGTATACTTTAAATATCTGAAACTTAGATAGAAAACATTTCACACTACAGTCATCAGTCTTAATAATTGTTACTGCTTAAAAACATGTAGACCCAACGCCTATCGCGTACGATTTGTTTGATACTCATGACATAGATGGCGCCATAGGTTTATTAACAACTAACAACATATTATGAGAAAAGAAAATCAGTATTCACGGATAGTATCTTGTTTAAGATTAAAAGCATTTACGGCTTATATAGAAACAGTACTTTTCTGTTTTACTTGATTTTATCGGGTTTAGGATAACGCCATCTATCGACGAGTGAAAAAGACAGTCACTATTGCACTGCAGTTCCCTATTTATTTATTTATTGGGCACTTTGGACAGTCAGGTTTTTAATATCAGTTTATTTTTAAAATAGATATAAATTATTTGCTTTACAGTTAGCTAAAAATTTTACTTATCTTGTTGTTAAATATTTAACAGTTATATACCTATATATATCTATAAATCACACAAGCTTGAAGCGGCAGTAAAGATTATTGTTTGCCAAAATTGTCAGTCTTAATGAAGGGCTTTCCTTTATAGTGAGTCATACGCCCGTTTTTTTATATGATTCCTCACAAACCGCACAAGTTATAATTTTATTATGTATTATAATTTTGAGTCAACAAGTCTGCAAGCTGGCGCATGCATATGATTATGCAGCGGCGGCGCGTATGCCACGCACGCGGCACCGACTTTAATGACATTATGGAAATCGCAGTGATTAGCCGTATTCTTATAAACCAGTATGGAAGTCGGCTAATAACGAGGTGCAATGAAGTCTTCTTACCCATATACTGAACTCGTTTTTGCATTTGTCACAGTTACATAGTTTAAAAGCTCAACGCGATAGTATATATATATATATATATAGACCGTATTAGAAACACCACTCTGCGCTCCAAAACTCTAATAAAGGATTTAGGTGTAAAATCAGCACAGCTTAAGTGGGACTGGGCGGGACACGTCTGCCGCATGCAAGAAGAAAGGTGGGCCAAGGTGGCCACCTTGTGGAAACCGGATGGCCGCCGAAAACGTGGCAGACCTAGAAGGAGATGGAGCGATGACTTAGATGCTTATATAAGTGGCTGGCAAGTTATTGCCCGCGATAGGGATGATTGGAAACAAAAAGGGGAGGCCTTTGCCCAGCAGTGGGACACTGAAACAGGCTAATAAAAAAAAAATATATATATATACATACAGAATTACTACTTTGTGCATGTATGTCAGTGATGTTCCTGGGCGAGGGCTGCGTAGTACTGTCACACTTAGGCTTCGCATGCCTACTCATTCTAACAATTTCTGTTCTAATTCCTTTTCTGTCCAGGCTGTTCGACTACCTGAACCAAACCGAGTGCGTCTCACCAAACCTGAACCAAACCTGATATGTTTACTGCTTAGGTTTTGTATATAAATCCTTCCCAGAACAGTGCAGAAAGCTATACAAAGTATTACTATATAATATGTATTATATACAAGATAATTCTTGTCATGTTATTTTTATTAAGGGTTCAGTACCCTGAGGGTAAAAACGGGATCCTATTACTAAGACTCCACCCTCTGTCTATCTGTTACCAGGCTGTATCTCATGAACCGTGATAGCTAGACAGTTGAAATTTTCATAGATGATGTATTTCTGTTGCCGCTATAACAAAAAATACTAAAAACAGAATAAAACAAATATCTAAGTGGAGCTCTCAGACAACAAACGTGATTTTTTGCCGTTTTTTGCTCGATATTAATAACGGCAATAGGTTAACGGGTAAGCTTGAAATATTCACAGAATATTTTAAGCGTCTACTTGTATATTAACTTTAAAAATTAATAATTAAATTAACAATAAAATAAATATTTCGGCTCCCATACAACAAACGTTACGGTACGGTACGGCGCCATTCGTGCGCGAGTCCGACTCGCACTTGACCGATTTTTCTTTTATCCATTTTGTATTTTTTTAGAGATTGTTGATAGTATAATGTTAATGACAATCCTGGTTCCCATGCTTCTAAGATTTAAATGGGTCAATTCCCACTCTAACCATAATAACATTTACAACGAACGACCATATAATTTATAATGGTGCGACATATAACTCAAAAGTCGTCATAAAAGCTACCTCAGTAGCTCGGACTTTATCTTTGTAAGTAATCTTCACAGCACCATGTAAAAAACATCACGGGAGATTTATTGTAGGCCGGTGCGGTCACGGTGAAGAGAAAGTCGGTTCACGGGCTCAAGGACGAGCCCCGGCCGTCGCTCCCCATGCGCCCGCGTCAGTTGCGTAACACCGAAAGATAATTGATGGTTCCGCGTTTTACCCGCATTGTGTCGAAATCACAACCCGAGGCCTATTTCAGGACGATGACTCCATCATCAACGCTCGAGGTCAATGCTTTCACTCAATCTTCGGGCAAAGTTCAATGGCAAGCCATAGGCACAATAAAATTATTATAACGTCTACTTGACACTATACATATCCATACTTTTATTATAGATGCAAACCAATTTGGATGAAATTTGGTATGGAGGTAGTTTGAGGACCGGGCAAGGACATAGAGTACCTTTAATTCCAGGAAATTCTACTGTTCCCGAGGCATCGACTTTATCGCGGGCGGACCCCTTTAATTTTGATACTGGCAATAGCTAGTATCAAAATAAAGCTACACGCAATTTTAGCCGCTGGCCTATAGAAAGTATCGATCGAATGTGATTTACGAGCTGACAAATATACAATTTATATTAATGTCAGTCAGTTCAATTACGTTTCCGATTGAATAGTCACAGTAATCAATATTGAAGATCACCATATTGGTTTATAGTATGTACTTACTCTCAACTCTATCTCTAAGTAATTGTGTTATTTTAAGTTTGCATGTGCATGTGAGGCTAAAAATATTAGTTGTTATAGCTGCAATACACATTCTGTGCAAAATGCAAGTCTGTGCCTATTTGAAAAAATAGAAGACATTGTTTCTTGTATGGGGACTTCAAAAAAAGGAGGTTTCTCTATTCGACCTTAACAAATAAGTACTTTTTGTTATAACGCCAATAGAAATACACATTCGGTGTAAACAAGTTGCTATTGTAACTATTGCGCTTCAAAAGATACAGACGAATGGACGGAAGGATAGCGAAGTATTAGTAATAAGTTCTATTTGGCACAATTAAAATGTGTTTTTACTTTATTTTTACTGCAAGCATGAAAAAGATTGCCTTTTTTTTATATTCAAAGAATCCTTCAGTATCGCAGATTGCGTTTAGGCACTTTCACTAGCACGCGTCTCTGCGCACGAAATGGGCTTACTACGACATTGCATAAGAGACCGTACTCACGGATAATTACTGTAGAGAAAGTCGATACATTTCGGCGAGAAATGATCGAGTGTGCACTGGACGAGTGCTTCCGTTTCTTAACGAGCGCATTGCACAACCGAAAGAATTGAAATCGGTGAATGTTACGCAATGATGAGGCGAAATTATACATAAATTACAGTAATTAATTGATATTCAAATACTCTATTCGCTCCTTTCTTTTTCAAGCCTATGATTAGCTTTAAGATATGATAATTAAAGGTATAAAAAATTAATTGCGTAACAACTCGTCAAATAATCTACGATATTCCAAAAAAAAAAAATACTCGTGTATGTTTTTTTTGCCAAAAAAACTTTACAATCACACGTATAATTTATAAAGACGCATTTTAATTATTTATGATTTTTTAAAATTAATTTCTCTGACTTTACTTTTGCCCATAAACTTTTGCGAAAATATATTTTTTTTTAAATTGTAACAGAACGATTAATAATAAGGTCTTTATAAGAAACGAAAGTTGACGCAATCTAAAGACGTTAACTGGCGGCACACAAAGCGATCTAGATCGAAGCGATTATTAACGAGCATAATGAAATTAAACTTATGCAAAGTGTAAATCAAATAAATTACAAAATATCTTGAATCCTTCCACGGATTCCCTGGAGTAATTACAAACGTAGCATCATCAAAGTAGCAAACCTATGTATACAATATGTAGAGAAAACTCTATCCGATCCTTGAACGCAAGGATCGGATAGAGTTTTCAGCCCATCGATATGAACAACTTTTCTTATGGGATTTAAAAAAATAAACATTTTAATACAAAAATGTTTGGCAGCCCGATCAATTCATGGGACCGTCATAAAATTTTGAGTTCCCAGCATTGGTCCTATAGGAAAAAATGTCCATATCGACAGGCTGAATCAGCTCTTCAAGGACCGGACATGGCTTTCTTTAAATATTGTATAAAATTACAAAACATTACATATTAAACTATTGATAAATTTTATTTATCAATAGTTTAATAATCAAATGTTTAAATTATATTTAAACATTTAATAAATTTTATCAATCAAACATCATAAAGTTTTGATGACGTTCCAAATATAAATAAATAAAATAAATATATACGGACAAATCACACAGATTGAGCTAGCCCCAAGGTAAGTTCGAGACTTGTGTTATGGGATACTAACTCAACAATACTATATTTTATAAAAAATACATATAAAGATAAACATCCAAGACCCAGGCCAATCTGAAAAAGATCATTTTCCATCTTTACCTGGCCGGGGATTGAACCCGGGCACTCCGTGTCGCAGGCTGGCGTGTTAACCACTGCGCCACGGAGCTGTCAATATATAATGAAATAACGTTTGATAACATAAATAAGTACTTACAATAAATTATCTCGGTGACATATATTTTGTGTATGACTTGTTTCTTGAAAACCTGTAACAATAAATTTCCTAGTTATTTTCATTAATTCTAAAAAACAAAGAACTAATTAAAAATAAAGATATAAAGTGCATGCCTTTATCAGCGCACATACGCCGATTTTTAACATCAATCAGACTTTAGCGTGACTAACATTCGGTAAACATGCAATAAATTATCCATATTTGCTGCAAAACGTCAGCTCATTATTTTCGTTCGTACCTAGTGTTTAACGGTAATTACAAAGAAGAGAAGCAAAACAAGTAGTAAGAAATCCACCAAGTCAATAAAAGCAAAAGTTCCGACCTCATTTCACCGGCGCCGAAGCGACATACTTCACCCAAATACCTACATTTGGCGGTTGAAAACAATACCACATCTCATTGGCACCCAACGGTGGTACGTGAATAACAAACGCCTAGCTTCGTGACACCTGCCTTTTTTAATAACGGAAAATATTTTTTACAGATTTTCTGACATACCCATTGATCAAACGTAGCGACACGGAAACATATTTAAGTTAAGATATTTCGTATTCCGTTGAATGAACTAGTTATTTTTTGTCATTAATCATGTTTAGGTTTGATGATATTAATGTGATATGATGACTAAGAAAGAGACACTTTTTTAATATGATATAATATATATAACTTTTAAAGCAGTTAGATAGCTGGATAAAAAAATAATGACAGTTATAAAACCAAGACAAGCGAGACAATTATTTTCTAAGAGCTTTTTTCAGTGCAGTGAAATATCCCTGTATCAGAATAACAAAGTTTGATCTCGGGATAGGTATGTAACGTAGTTGTTTGTTTTTAGTATGTTGATTGACATATTTTTCAAGTAGCCTAAAGGTATCTTACATGGCAACAACGGATTAACGTGCCTGTGAATCGCGTTACATAGAATAATGTTGTATTTTTATTATTTTTAGGGCTACTGACGACTTCGCCACAAAATAAGATGTTAAATATATCCTATGCCTATAAACAGAGCGGGTGCATTGTCTCATTGTTTTCATGGTATGATGTCACGAACAGTATAATTCTGTAAGGCTGTTACCCAAGTGCGGTTCTTATCTCGCGCGATTACCGCGCATTGTCGCAGCGAAATCGTCCTTGCGAGACAATGCAAGGCGCACAATAAACTATTTTCGCGCTGCTTGCTTTCCGCTCGGGACTCGCGGAAACGAAAGTGAAAGTCGCGGATAATGCCACTTAAGTGCCCTATCTTATCTCCGAGCTATTTACATACATTGTACGACCTGTAAGTGAATACTACCTCATTTGTAAAGTTTCTGAAAACAATGAATTCATGAAGGTGACTGACAAATTTACAACACAGTAGAAAAAGAAAATCTTCAACTGTTGTGTCAAATATTATGGTTGTTTAATATTCAATTTGTATACATAATTCTATCTGCGTTTCTTGAATAAAAGTTATGCAACGATACGAGAATCTGTGAGATTTGTCTCTATATTGTTATTTATTTATTCTTTAGATATTCTGAACATTTCAATAATTAAACTCATAAATTATCAAACTATGTATAGAATGTAATCTATACTAAACTATTTACAAGGTTGATTAAACCGCTACGAAATAAGTCATGATTGCTATCTAAAGCGGAAAATCTACTCCGAGGATGGACGTGGCGTGTACACACTCGTAAATACGAGATGAAAGTGGAGAAATCTTTGGACGGCCGCGAGAAATCGCCGAAGTAATAAATAATGCACTAGTTCGGCCGCAAGCCCTTCAGTATTCTAACTGGTTTCGGACGAGAGTATTTTGACAACGAGATATAGCGACAGATATGAACGTATTGACATGGGTACATGGGGATTGGGCTTGCGAGCGTTTGATTTAAGGGATTAGAAAATTTGTCAGAACCACGTCAGAGGCCGTGAGGCGGTCCCGAAGAACTCTGACACCAGGGTGTGCATTACACCTACTCGAAATGATGATGATGATGAGAAAATTTGTTGCTGATACTTTACTGCTTGAAAGATATGTACCAATCGTGAATAAGTACATCTTTCCTTGTAGCTAAGGAAATCTCCTTTCGTGCCCTTTCTGCCCCACAAGCTGCACCAAGGATGATCTATCCTGTATAGATCATCCTTGGTGCAGCTTGTGGGGCACAAAGGGCACGAAAGGAGGAACAACTTTCATTATGGGACCAACTTCGACATCGTGAAAAAATTATCTGCTCTTTCATACAAAAGTGGAATATGTACTTGGCCAAAATGTATGGAACAGCTGTTTTTTTTGCAATTTCGGAGTTAGTCCCATAATGAAAGTTGTTCAGATTCGTGGTCTGAGTCACTCCTTAAACGTATGCTAATGAATTCAATTTCACCCGGTATATACTCTGCATCTGAGAGCGGTGTCAGAGTTGTCATATACTGGAGAGACAAAATTTAATACTTGAGCCATCAACACGAAAAGAAGAAGTACATCTTGTAGTTATCAATGATATCTAATGCTTGAATAAAAACAAGAGGAATATATATGTATGACCCGTCCGTAAAATAAAACTGGAGCACGAGCTTTGGAGGTGGAGAGCCACACCACAGTGACAGCCGCCCAAGAAAATAATACTTAGCTGCGTGCGCGTACCATAGTAATAACTACTCGCAGCAATGAGCTTTAGTTACTTATTTTATCGTATACTAGCTGTGCCCGCAACTTCGTTCGCGTACATTAACTATTTACAAACAAAGCAAAAACGAAAAAAAATAAGTAGCCTATCCTGTGTCCTGTACGTCTAAGTGCTTAACTATGAAGTTTCATATAATTCCGTTGATTGGTTTAAGTATTTTGGAAGAACATACATACAGATATACGTACAAAAAAGATCTAAAACACGTCAATTTAGCTTCAGTATCATGTATAGAGCTTATAAATACGATTTCTAAAAACAAAGTAACACTGCATGACCAACCCTTACAGATTTATTATTAGTATTGATGATTGATGATCATTTACAGTAAAAACACTTTAAATACACACTTTTGTTTAATATTTAATCAAAAATGCCACCCTGAATCATACCCGGCTTAAAGGTTTCCATAACTGCAGCGGCATTTTCTCTTTGAATAGCTATGGAAAACCTTTAAATCAGATGCCATCCGGAGCGGTACACAATTATAATTATGATCTTCTAAGACCATAAGGGACTTTCATATCTTATTTTATTAGGAAGACCAACAACTATTCTTATTTACTTATGAAAAAACATACAAACAGAAAGTCTATTACAGGTCCTTACTGATAGAAAACATTTATTATTATATATGTGCTACATATATTGACAACACACATAAATCTTATACTTGCAAGTAAATATTCCTCGATAAAATGAATTCCCGACCACCCAACATGGTTCTATAATAAGCTTGCTGACCTGAAATAAGTGGGCATAGTAATTGGTAACATCTCCTTAAACGTTGGTTAGTATATTTTGCTTCGTTAGAAATTGTCTGGAAGATTGGTACCAGTCAAACGGAAAGACGAGACGACCCTTATCGGTTCATCAGACGTGAGGCACCGGGCAAGACTCCTGATTCCCGATTATGAGCCCTAGATCACACCGCATAATTTCTGCATACTTAGACCATCTATGTTTGTTTAAATGATATTTCAAAGTAATAGTATTAAGGACTAAAAGTAATTGACTTGGTATTTTCGATTGAATAAATGCAGTTATTTTATTACTCTCTCAAGACAAAATATATCCTATTTTTATCGTAGTAAGTCATATTACCAAATATTATTTAAATAAAGCAACAGAAAGTCAAAATAATACCTACACATATATCATGGCATTAGTATTTTTGGATTATAATGCGCGAGCGCCGGCCGGTCCTCTCACATAACAAATTTAGCCGTAACTTCAAGCATCACATCATAATTGGAGCACAATAATTCGAGTTACTTTCTCCAATCCGACATTTAAATGAATTCATAAAATTCACACACATGCATAGTTTCGTACAATGCTACTTGTTCAATTAGTACTTTCAGTTTCTATTGTATATAACAGAAAAGACAATGCGCAGCATTTCAAGCGAAGCGACTATTATTTCCTATGTTTAAAATTATGCTCGCAGTAGAAACTGCGCATGTGTAAATAGAGATGTCGAAATAGAAAATATTCTGCGTTAATTTTCACTACGCTACAATAAATATGTGGGTAATAGACACTTTATACAATCGTTCATGCATGACAACGAGGGATACGTAAGTCCGGTGCTTCATAACTAATGTCAAGTATCGCATGCAGTCCAAGAGCCTTGATACAAATAATGTTCTCCTCGCGTGCTGTATATTAAATTTATTTCGACAATTAAATAAATATTTTTGACAAGACACTAAAACTAATCTTTTCTCATTACTTCATAGCCTGATTTAGTAATTTTACAATTGAGGTAATTAAATATATGTCTAAAATGCAATAAATAAAATTAAAAGTACAAATCAGAAAAGCCTTTACTCACGTTGAATGACAAGAAAATCACACGTATTTTTGTTGAATATATCCACAATCAAACTATTAATGTGGGCGTAGGTAGCAGGAATATAACTTCACCACTTATAGCCTTGTTACAGCAGAGAGCAGCTGATTTGAAGGAGAAACTAATGAGTCCCTGAAAATAACAAAAGCGAAATCCTGCAATTTCCCTACGAAGCGGACAGTTTATTTAATAATAACTGCTGCAGATAAGACCCTCTAAGCCAGTCGTGACAAAGCCGACTTTTGTGAAGGGAGAAACGATAGAAATAATGGATCGAGAATGAATGTCCTTTACAAGGTGCAAATCTTGAGGCCAGTCCGCGCACTTGTTACCATGCATGTTATATAACTATCTATATTGTCAGTAATAAAAAACACTGTCATCAACCTTATCATACTTCGATAGTTTATTATAATTATACAGTTCTTATACAAGAGTACAAAAACGAAAAGCTGAAATAAAAATACCTAATATACATATAATTTACTAGCTCCGTGGCGCAGCGGTCAACACGCCAGCCTGCGACACGGAGTGACCGGGTTCGATCCCCGGCCAGGTCAAGATGGAAAATGATCTTTTTCAGATTGGCCTGGGTCTTGGATGTGTATCTATATATGTATTTGTTATAAAATATAGTATCGTTGAGTTAGTATCCCATAACACAAGTCTCGAACTTACCTTGGGGCTAGCTCAATCTGTGTGATTTGTCCGTATATATTTATTTATTATTTATTCATTTTCCGCACGGTCGATTATATCGATATTACTCGCAGGTTATTGACTAGGCATTATCGCGTCAAGTCGACATTTGTGAAGAGAAACCAACAATGTCCCTAAAATGGCGGAGTGAACAAAAGTGAAATTCGTGCAATTTCCCCACGAGACTCGGCGGACAGCGTTCAGATTACCCACGGATACGGGCGCTATCTTTGCAAACTCGTTACGAGAGAATACGGGTGACTGTCACTAAGCTAATTGAACATTGTTACATGTACCTTTGCGAGATACGAAACACTTTCTAATGATTTATGGTAATTATGGTTATCAGTTTATGCCATTTAAGACCATTTTGTACATTTTATAAGCTTACGGTTAAGTAGTGTTCGAGTTTATCCGAGTATATACAAAAAAAAATAACAGTCAATATATTACTTTAGATTACGTATCATCCCATAACACAAGTTTAATATCTTTCTTTGGGGTTCTCTTATTAGCTCTATAATATATATTTTGGGATTCTATAGCAGTCATCATTGTTACAGCCGTTAGAAGTCCGGGTGCGCGTACCCGATATATATTTTTTTATATTCATATAAATAATAAATAAATAAATAAATATATACGGACAAATCACACAGATTGAGCTAGCCCCAAAGTAAGTTCGAGACTTGTGTTATGGGATACTAACTCAACGATACTATATTTTATAACAAATACATATATAGATAAACATCCAAGACCCAGGCCAATCTGAAAAAGATCATTTTCCATCTTGACCTGGCCGGGGATCGAACCCGGTCACTCCGTGTCGTAGGCAGGCGTGTTGACCGCTGCGCCACGGAGCTAGTCATATATTATCATATATTATTTTCTCAAACATCATTTTTTAAAATTCAATTTACTATGACTATATTAAGGACAATGTATACTCAGTCCACATACCTCGTTATTAAGATAAACTAAAATTGTAAGTTGACGTCGATTGAAGAAAATGCGCTGTGTAGTTTGTTGCCGCTTCTTCTGCACTCCGCTTTGGAAGCGGCATTAAACTTAGCCATAAGTAAATTACTGACGTCAACAATTCTCAGTTGAAAATATATGACAATTAATAAGTGTCCAAATGACCTATGTTAAATAAACGTTTTTGAATTTGAATTTTGAATTTGAATTTGATGACATACCTGCAACCACCGGCCACGCAGTTAAGGGAACCCCAGACTCCATAGCAGTACGGTAAAAAGCAGTACGGTCAAATACGGTAAAAAGGAGATGAGAAAAAAAATTACCCATGTAAGTAAATATAAATGTAGATAACTTTCCTTTTCACATTAAATGTATCAGCCTGTAATGTAAAAATAAGGTTTTAGTACCGAGCAAAATTTTCTAACTATAATGAATTCAAGAAAACTGAAACTTATTTAAAATAACTGAAAGTAGTAATAAATAGGATTTTTTATTTTATTATTTTATGAAACAGCTCTAAGCGCTAAGCACGTCAAAGCACAAAACCAATTAGAGCTGGCTGGCTGCCGACTGGAAAACTGTTATTAAATGTAGAAAGTACTGGCATCACTTTCAATTTTGAATTAATGAAATAGTAGTTTATTTATAATTGTTTAATGTCGTTAGCCTGAATCGTTTGAAACCAGTGCTGGGTTGAGCAGCGCCGCGAGCGATGGAATCGATCAAAACAGTTTGTGGAAAGCTGTTAGTCCACCGATCGGCGTTCGCGTAACCGCATTCCTCGATAGTCATGCCAAAAATAAAAATAAATTACGTAAATATTTTCGAGTTTCTTGTTCCTTACAGTTTGACAGTAATAAAAAATATGTGTTCCTAGGCAACTGCAGGTCGTAGGGGTGGATTAATGAATTTGATGAGAAATCCGACGAGGATTCTACTGATGATGATGATGATGATGATGATGATGATGATGATGATGAACTACTTATTCATTTACTTTTTGAATTGTTCAAATCGGACATACCATTCAAAAGTTATCATGAGTGTAATAAATAACAAAATTGAAATATAAGAGACTGCATGAAAATCATCTCTTTGGGAGTTATGATGCCAGCTTGCTCCCAAACTGATAATTTTCATTGTTCGTTTTGTCAAAAGCAGACTTGAAGTGTTCTATTTGAGTTCGTATTTGAATTCTCAGCAAAGATCCCATAGAAATAGTTGTTTATATTGAACGGGAGTTACCCCTTCAAAACTACCTCTTAAATTTACACCCAGTATGTATTTTCAAATTTCTTAAAACAACAAATAATCCAGTACTTGATTCATCACGCAAATAATTCTGTTGTAATTGTAATATCCGTATTTACAAAGAATGGCTCGTGACTCATTTCCCAAGCGAAAGAAAACAGCTCCACTTCCGAACGGTGCCTCGGAACAATAGAGCACCTCCGTTCCTCTTCATCATCATTATCGACGATCCGACACACTGTGATTACCTTATCGCTGCTTTATAGTTAGACTATTCAGACGCATTTATTTTCTAACGTTGAATATAAGGATAAATTATACTATATCATCAATATATTTCCGTTTCATAAAAGTCTCTTCTTAATTATTTTAGTGCATATGCAGCATTATGAACGAATAGAGCTAATCCACTGTCTCGGTGGCATATTTTCCTGATAGGTTTGAGATGCAATATTTTGTCAAATATCAACATGTACCTATTCTGACTTTAGTTTTGGTATTTAATATTGCAAACGTTGAAAACCCTTGTGAAATCGGGCGAAGTGTGGCTAAGCAATGCACTTGTAAGCGGCCTTCTCAATAAAATGTTCAGATTTAACTTTGATTTATACTAATTACGTTCTTACGTTTCCTATTACACTTACTGACATTAACTTCGCTCTTAATCTACGTCTCAACATCTCGGTTTACCTTTCATTCTTTCACTTTAATTACAATTTTGGATGCTTATCTACTTTCTTTATTTTCACCCAGCCGTCATAAACACGTTGGGATACAATCTGGTGCACTTAGTGCAATACTCTTCTGTTCTCAATATAATCCTGAGTGCAGTTTTATTATGCTTATGGGCTACTGGGCAAACTGGTCTCGTTAACTTGATCATGTGTATACATTAAAATTCTTAAACCTTCATTTTTATATCATTTCATGTTCATTTTCCAGTTAATTATTTTAAGTATGTATTTACAATGTTATGGATTCAAAATTAAGTGTCACAAGTCACAAAACATTGACGTTCGGTGCGGGAGAAGAAATAGCTGGTGCATTTGGACAGGCTGGAAAGAGAAGCGTTAAAAGTACATCAAATAAATCTTATACCTTATATATGTACCTATTAATAAATAAATAAATATGTACGGACAAATCACACAGATTTAAATTTATTTATTTATAAATAATAAATAAATGTAAATTTATTTCTATGATCTCGGAAAAGGCTCTAACGATTTCGCTGAAATTTGGTATATGGGGGTTTTCGGGGGTAAACAATCGATCTAGATTAGTCTTGTGTTTGGAAAAAGGCGGGTTTTTGAGTTTTCATGCGTTTTTCTTTCTACGCACAATATGGTCGCTAATGTCGTCCTGCTGGCCACTATCCGTCTGGTCCAACGGTTTAAGACGCGAACGGTAAGAAACGAATGTTACGCGTTCGAATCCCGCTCAGTGAGTTGAGTAACCGAGCAAAGCTCGGTCGCCCGGGTAATTCATATATTATATTACACAAGCCCTCAGTGCTACTAATAATACTTTGCTACGAGATAAGGTTTGTCTTTCATGGCTTCGTAGCAAAAAACGCCCAAATAATATCAGTTGCAAGTTTACAAGATTCGATAATTTTCTTAAGCCCAAATGTAGGCCACCAAAAATAGGTATTTTAAAAATAAGTAACGATAAAAGTGAAAACCTCAAGTCTTGCAGAGGGGAATGTCGGTACTGTACTCTCATAAATATTTACATAATGAACGTACAGTTTCTGTTTAACTTTCGACAGTGCCATCAGATACAATGCTCACTTGTAGACAATGTGCGGAGTATTACAAAGCAGAATAAGACATATACTACTTAGTAGGTATTATATTCATATTTCATGACAGCATTTTTTTAATCAAGCAACGAACAAGAAAGTTATACAGGTTTTAAATCCCGGTTATTTGAGTATTTAAATGTTAAAAATATTGATCTATAGAATAGATCCGACAGAAATTCAACCAGCTTATCGGTGAATTTGTATGGGAAGAGATATCTTTCTTACGATTTTATAATCAGATTTCGAGACACAAATATTACCAGGAGTTCATGAGACTTAAGGAGATGCATATCAACAGAGTAACGATAAGTTTCGTGCGTAGGTCAGAATCTCTTATATATGACAAGGGTATTAGTTAAGCATTGATCAGGTGTTGGAGGAGCGGCGAGCGCCTGACACACTGACTCGCTTTCCACAGAGATAGAACCGCTCGCGTATAGGGTAACCAAGCACTAAAATACCAAAATACGACGATATAAAGAAAAATATTAATACGAATATTCAATAAAGCGAAGTATGAGGCCGTTCGTGCCTTTGCTTGAGATATGACATTTGATTGCGTGACGCACGCCGCGAAAGACGCGGCGTTGAACGCAGCCAGCAGTGCACCCCGAGTGTGGGGTGAAATCTGAAGGTGAAATTGAAGAGACGTTGACACAACATGACCAATGGTACTAAATAAAATGTATTTAATCATCCGATCTTAAACTAATTATAAATAAATAAATATATACGGACAAATCACACAAATTGAGCTAGCCCCATAGTAAGTTCGAGACTTATGATATGGGATACTAACTAACTTAACAATACTATAATTTATAACAAATACATAAATAGATAAACATCCAAGACCCAGGCCAATCTGAAAAATCATTAATTCATTCATTTTTCATCTTGACCTGACCCGGGGATCGAACCCGGAAACTCGGGTGTAGCAGTCTGGTGTGATGACCACTAGGCCATAGAGCTGGTTGTATTATAGAATTAATTTTTCTTTACGCTGCGTACCATATAAACAAAACTTGGAGCGGACTCTGCGGCAACAAACGCCACGCCCAACGCGCCATCTTCGTCGCATCTCCGTAAACGAAAGTATTAGCCGCGTGCGAACGCCGCGTGCGATCGCCGTAGCGTGCTCTGCGTGCTACGCAGCGATGGACGTGCCTCTCCATAAACAGAAAACGCTCCACGCGACACGCGATAAAGTCGCGGAAAAACACATTTATTACAAAAAATATAAACAATTTGGCTCTAGTTTGCGTCTAGGCAAATCTAATCTATCAATCATTTTATTTGTCATATAGGTACAACAAAAAATAGTTGACAATATTGTGGAGTAATGCTTGATAGACCGGCGGCCGGTGGCAGGACTTCCTACCTCATAAGATACCTGAATGAGACTAGTATGTAGTGAAAGTAGGTGCTTTGGAGGTGGGGGCCAGGTAGGGTTGCCACTCCCTAACCTGGAAGAACCATAAAAAAAAAGGTGTCGAAAACGTCAATTTTGGCCAAAAATTATCTCATCAGATACTCGAACGGGAGTTTGACGTAGTGAAAGATATCCTTATGGAGAGGTGAACCAGCTAAGGTTGCCTGCGGCAACCCTGGAAGAAGTCCAAGTTCAGCCACCCTGAAAGGGGCGATTTTTCATGGTATTTTATCTCATAAGATACCTCAATGAAACTAGTGCCCGATGTTAGTTCTGAGGGTCGGCACTGCGAATAAAATAGGTTGCCTGCGGCAACCCTGGAAGAACCCATGTTCAGGCACGTTTAAGACGTGGAATTTGAAAATTAAAGTACTAAAAAAAACTCGGAATCATATCCAAAAGCACTGCAGGATTACGATAGTAATATTATTTTTAACCGACTTCAAAAAAAATAGGTTTTCAATCCAATGTTCAATATATTCTCCAAAACTTTTAATTGCATTGTAACGAATATTAATTGATGTTTCATTTTATATTTGATTTAGTGTAAGTTCCATCAAAATCGGTTCAGTAGTTCACGAGATATAGGCTAATACGTATAACTGTGCCATTTTTTTTTCATCTCATATAGTACATGAATGAAACTAGTGCCCGATGTTAGCACTGACGATCTTGTATATGAATAAAATAGGTTGCCAATCCGTAACCTGGAACAATCCAAGTTCGGGGATGAACTTGGATTGTTCCGGGTTACGGATTTATACGTGGAATTTGCAAATTAATCATTTAAAAAAGAAGTTGGAACCATATTTAAAAGCGAGGCGAGATTACGATTGCGATGGTTCTTAACCGACTTCAAAAAAGTGAAGTTTTCTTTTCCATAACCTATTGGTTATGTTAATTATTTAATTATTTATATATAAACATTAAATATTTTTCCCGGTTCGCCCGGGCCACACATCGTATGACTCGTCTACTGTAGTCCAACAGCGTTTCCCTTAGTTGGTTGTCTGCAAATGCTCTCAATGTATTTTCATGTGTCAACTCCATACCCAGTCCCAATCTTCTTCTTTCGAATCAAAATGTTTGCCTTCTTTTATACAGTTTTTAACCGTGTGGTTTCCGATAGCCGTGTAGTTTCCGGCAGAGTAGAATAGGACCACTCCAAATCTTCCCATGGATGTCGTAAGAGGCGACTTAGGCAATACAAGATAAAAAACAAAACTCATAAACATCAATGAGACCTCCCCAACCCGTCTGGCCAGCGAGGAGAGTGTAAGCCAAATCCTCTGTCTGCTCTGGCCCAAGTATGGCTCCAGTAGTACAGAGAGAGTCATTCTCCTGCAGTGGAGACTAAAAAGACCTGTTGATGATGATGATGATACAGTTTTTGACCAGTAGGTAGCCACAGCGACGCCGACGCCTTTGTCGCTTGCTTTATTAAGGTCTTCGATTGAGTAGGTAGAGGGACAGTTGGGGCACATCATGAGGTGAGACATCGATTGCGAGTCCCAATTCGCAACCCAGTCTCAAAATCCTAAAGCGTGGACATCCAAGTATTATTTGTTGAGTGTTCTCCTGGGACTGATCATCACAAATACAGAATAGGGACGGAGACCGGCCTGTTTTAAAGAGATAAGCTCGGAATCCCCCATGGCCAGTGAACATTTGTGCTTCTAGGTTCGTGAAGCAAGTTCCTCGGAAAATCCGTTGAGCCTGTCTGACATCTATTACAAATAGCTTGAGGGATGCTCCGGTTGTTGTCTCTGTGTATCGAGTTTGCTATATGTCAAGTATGGAGCTTCTTATGAGGCTCGGAAGCTCGTACGAGCTTATGTACATACGAAACGGTTACATTGCATCGAGATGAGCGTTTCGGTATCTGGCCCGTACAATGTTTTCGGCTTCTTCTCGTATCGCTGCGAGGCTTCTTGAGTCATTCTAAGCAATGACTCAAGAAGCCTCGCCTATGTGTCGGTTAGATAAAAGGTTTTAGCCAGCAGTTCTGCGGACTTTTCTGGACACAAAAGGCCGCTTCCGTCTGGATTTCTCATTAGTCTGTCCTTCTCCACGAGTCCACACGCTTTCACAATCCTATAAGCCGTTCCCAGATGTTCTCTTTCTTTTAACATCTTTCATCTCAGCCAGTAGCGGGTTCCACCACTTTATTAATTTACACTTCGTTTTAGGCTTAAGTTTGGGAATCGATGCTTCGCAAGCCCTTGTAACATCTCCGCCAGGTCACCAGGCCACCTATCTGGCCACCAGGTCATCAAGGCCTTCCCTATCTTTAATAAGGCTGATTGAGTACTGAGTTATTTGATCTGTTAGGAGTTTTCCTCTAACATTCTTTTCAAATATAGTCCAGTTAGCTTTCGCTGTTTGGTATTTCCTTGTACTAGTATTTTGGGGGGATTGTTGTTGTATCATTTAACTCACATATACCAGTTCCTAGTCATGGCTCTATGATCAGGCAAAGGCAGCAGATCTGCTTCTACTCGCCAGTTGTTGAACTTATTCGCAACACCGGGTGTGGCGAGAATAATGTCTGAAATGCTCTTATATCGTTTATTGCCTCCGTAGACATAGAAAGTTGGTGTGATTCACTGATTTATCACGGAGACAAATGTTCCGTATAAGCTAAAAGGTATAAGCTAAGACGTATTTGTTTATAACTCGAAAACTACTAACCTAGTTTAATGCAACTGGCAACAAGTTAAACCAAAATAATATAAAATAAGTAAAATTAACATAACCAATAGGTTATGGAAAAGATAACCTCACTTTTTTGAAGTCGGTTGAAAAGCATCGCAATCTTATTCTCGCATTGCTTTTGAATATGATTCCAACTTCCTTTTTAAATGATTAATTTTCAAATTCCACGTATAAATCCGTAACCAGGAACAATCCAAGTTCATCCTCGAACTTGGATTGTTCCAGGTTACGGATTGGCAACCTATTTTATTCATATACAAGATCGTCAGTGCTAACAACCTGCACTAGTTTCATTCATGTACTATATGAGATAAAAAATGGCACAGTTATACGTATTAGCCTATATCTCGAGAACTAATGAACCGATTTTGATGAATCTTACACTAAATCAAATGTAATGAAAATTCAATTCAATTCGTTTATTTCATAACAAAAAACAATTGTGTTGAAATGTTTATCCTAGATTACAGACATATTTATTATAATTATTATGAACATATGTGGGTAATTAAATATAATTTATCCAATACAAAATGAAACATCAATTAATATTAGTTGCAATGCAATTAAAAGTTTTAGAGAATAAATTGAACATTGGATTGAAAACCAATTTTTTTTGAAGTCGGTTAAAAATAACATTACGATCGTAATCCTGCAGTGCTTTTGGATATGGTTCCGAGATTTTTTTATTACTTTAATTTTCAAATTCCACGTATTAAATGTGCCTGAACATGGGTGCTTCCAAGGTTGTCGCAGGCAACTTATTTTATTCGCAGTTCGGACTCTCAGAACTAACATCGGGCACTAGTTTCATTCATGTACTAATGAGATTTAAAAAATGGCACAGTTATACGTATTAGCCTATATCTCGAAAACTACTGAACCGATTTCGATGGAACTTACACTAAATCAAATGTAATATGAAACATCAGTTAATATTAGTTATAATGCAATTAAAAGTTTTAGAGAATATATTGAACATTGGATTGAAAACTTATTTTTTTTTGAAGTCGGTTAAAAATAATATTACGATCGTAATTCTGCAGTGCTTTTGGATATGGTACCGAGATTTTTTTTATTACTTTAATTTTCAAATTCCACGTCTTAAATGTGCTTGAACATCGGTTCTTCCAGCGTTGCCGCAGGTAACCTATTTTATTCGCAGTTCGGACCCTCAGAACTAACATCGGGCACTAGTTTTATTAATGTACTATAAGAGATTAAAAAAAATTGCACAGTTATACGTATTAGCCTATATCTCGAAAACTACTGAACCGATTTTGATGGAACTTACACTAAATTAAATGTAATATGAAACATCAGTTGTTTTTAGTTACAATGCAATTAAAAGTTTTAGAGAATATATTGAACATTGGATTAAAAACTTATTTTTTTGAAGTCGGTTAAAAATAATATTACGATCGTAATCCTGCAGTGCTTTTGGATATGATTCCGACTTTTTTTTTAGTACTTTAATTTTCAAATTCCACGTCTTAAACGTGCCTGAACATGGGTTCTTCCAGGGTTGCCGCAGGCAACCTATTTTATTCGCAGTGCCGACCCTCAGAACTAACATCGGGCACTAGTTTCATTGAGGTATCTTATGAGATAAAATACCATGAAAAATCGCCCCTTTCAGGGTGGCTGAACTTGGACTTCTTCCAGGGTTGCCGCAGGCAACCTTAGCTGGTTCACCTCTCCATAAGGATATCTCTCACTACGTCAAACTCCCGTTCGAGTATCTGATGAGATAATTTTTGGCCAAAATTGACGTTTTCGCCACCTTTTTTTTTATGGTTCTTCCAGGTTAGGGAGTGGCAACCCTACCTGGCCCCCACCTCCAAAGCACCTACTTTCACTACGTACTAGTCTCATTCGGGTATCTTATGAGGTAGGAAGTCCTGCCACCGGCCCCCGGTCTATGACAACCCTATTCGCGAGCTTCTTACACCGCAGATTCTCGTATCTCAGAAGACGACAGCACGCCAAGTATTGATTAACTAGTAGATATTTGCATTTTAATGCGTTATGATAATTATTAATGACTTGACGGATAATGCAAACGTTAGTAATAAATAACCTATGATTTGGCGTCTTCGTAATTTTGCTGTTTTTAGATTTTATTAGGATTTCTTTAGCTAGAAGTTTTACAGGTAGGGCTGCATTTTTATTTTGGGATTGCGACATACAGAACCATTAAAATATACCTAAACTTTAAGCGACCTTTTATGGCCATGCCACAGTATCTCATAATTTTATAGAGTTAGCGACACGCGCTGATTTCGATTTTTTTAAATCGATTCGGTAATTTTTGGGTTTGGCCATTACAAACAATCAAATCTTTTTTCTTTATAAAATTAATATAAGTAGTGGGTTATATGTAGACTAGCTCACCCGATAAACGTCCTGTCTTAATTGTAAAAATATAATTAGAGCTGGAATAAATAATAAAAAATATTTTAAAGCTGTCAAACGCGCAAACTGTTAAACACGCGACGATTAAATAGTTGTTTTGTTGAACATCATTTGCGGTGCGCGGACTGTCAAACGCATAAAATTTATGTAAAATTAACAAAGTTTTCTAAACATTTCCAATTTTATACACAATTTTTCTTTTCGTAACTTCTGCTACGAATTAATAAGAAAATTAAAAAGACGAATTGTAATTTCATAGGCGGGATCTAAGGCGTGACTGAAGCAAATCAGGATTCACTTTTCTTAAATAAGATGAAACTTAATTTAAACTAATGGTCGCTCAGTGGTAGAAAATTTACCATGATTTAAAAAAGACTATTAGACTTCTGGCACTTTTTTATATATAGATAATTTATGCATTTCAAAACGCACATATAATATTGTCATCAGAGGGCAAGTATATTTTAAGACATCTACGGAAATAAAAACTGGATATGCTCATTACGCTTTCTCCGCGGTTTCCGTTACGTTCGAGAATACTCATAAACATGGAACCTATACTACCTACACAGAAGGAGAAAGTTTATTTGCTATTTGCTTGCAATTATTCATTAAATTATACTTTATAGATACATAAATAAATATTTCTATGGAATAATTATTTGGAAACAAATAATGTTTATGAAGGTAACGTATACTACTGTGACCTTTTCTTGCACGCTTTTCTTATTTCAATCCTCTGCAAAAATTGTGAAATGGTCAAAAATCTTTAAAAACATGAATCACAAATAGTGTGCAACGAAATCAAATCATCTGCCTCACCTCATCCCATTACCTGGGGTCAGCGCTATATGTCTTTTCTTTCCAAATATTTCTATTCTGCGTCATTCCAGCAAAATTCCAACAAAATCAAATAACATAAGTTTACTACTTACATTTTTTCCTCTATGCTAATGTCTAACTATGCCTGCATAAAGTAAACAATTACATTATTGAGGCACTAGCGACCCGGACCCCGGCTTCACACTGGTGCAATGTAAATGTATGTATTATATATATAAACCTTTGCCTTAAAAAACTCTATCTATTGCAGAAAACTGCATTAATCCGTTCAGTTGTTAAAAAGATCTAAGCCAACAGACAGGGGAAGCAACTTCATTTTATACTATGTAATGTATAAAATGAAACAAAATTGTTGATAAAATATAAAAACACAATTTAAACTGAACCACAAGACCAGAAGGTATTTAATGTAATAAAGATGTCTAAATATAGCCCTATGCCTACCCTTTCCCATAAATATTAAAATTCTTCAGAAATCTCATCGGGGGCACGCGCTTTTTCAAAGGCTCTGGCAAGCTTAATTCCAAAAGTTATCGATACAGCAAAAGTATTGCAGCTAGTTAACTAAAGCAATTAGAATGTATAAAAGTATAAAAATAGATTTAAGCTATTATTGAAATTATTAAAAAATAATCTGAATAACATGAAATGAAATTTATTCATATTTGGATATCATGTATCTCTTTTTGAACGTCATATTACATTTTTTTTATATTTGCAAAATCGATATCGGTCGACTAGCGTTTCGGAGCGACCACTGTTGAGAAGAATCTGAATAAATTTAACATTCGCAAATGCTTTTAATTTTAAGTTGTTATATGATTATCCTTTAAATGTAGCACGTAACGCCTTCTGGCACAGCTTTGGTTTGTATGAAACGTCGTGGAAACTTCAAAGATGTGACCACTAGCATATGTCATTATGCGACATTATAAAATGTGTAACTTTATCAATCATATATTCCTAAAGAAATATAATATCCATGATATGATTTTATTCTAGCTTATGTAAATAATTAAAAAGGTAATTAATGAGATAAAGACAATTTCACTGAACAGTTGACATTACGAAATAGTGACATAACTGTCGTTCATACCATAATTTTACAGCGAAAGTTATATTAAAGAAGCCATTAAAAATGTGAGTTATATCAATGGGTATGTTGCAGCTAAAACTTTAACTAGTTTGTCGCCATAGCTATGTTAAAGAATTACGTAGATAGAAACTACCCTTGAAAATATTTTTATAAAATTCCTAATTCACAAAAAAAAGGCTGTAGCTCGGTGAGTTCGTGACACAGTACACAGTAGGCTGCACTCCAGTTTGTCTCATGTTACGAAATTTCAGCACTAAAATACTTTTGCAATTTACATTACAGTTACACAAGTTTTAAGTACAAACCCTGGAGGCTGGCAGAGCACCGTGCGTGACGCCGCGACTCTTACAAAATCCAATGCATCTGAACAATAGCCTGGGAAGTGCTACTTGCCCGGTTTTGCAACTAAGTGCGTACAATATGCCCCAGTAATAACTCCTGCAGTGACTATATCCGCCGAGATAAGAAATAATGTCAAACATTATTGCTGCAACTTTTGCTTGGTTCATTTATGTTATCTGTCTAAACGATATTACCTATTTTATAGAAAAAGAGAGAATAGGATTTAATAAGGTACTTTATGGTCGTTCAAAAATATATTAAGCTGTCAACTTGTCCTGTCAAGTTCGAGCTGTTGAATTATCAGAACAATAACTGAATTACACTTAACTGCTTTTTATTGTAGTTCATGTTGTAATTAGGTAAAACAAATGCTGCTATCGGAGTGAAAACCTTTCATTTAAACATTACAATTTGAGGGAAATTGATATATAAGTATGTAATGAGAAAGCAGATATCAATATAGGAATTTAGGCTCGCTGAAAATCTACAGCTCCTTTAATAGTTTAAAATATCGAAGAAATTGAAAAAAGAAGTTTTGCTTACAACTCACATTTCAAACATCGGTATTAAAAACGAAATATCCTAATATTTGTATAAAATCCCAATATACTTATATTTTGTAAGTGAAGCGGCAGGGCCTTACCGGTGGTGGTCTTAAAGCTCGACTTTCGACGCGAAAGATCCAAACCCCAGCCTGATCTATACCTCTAAATTTGTAGTCGAATCTGACTCAAGTACGTTCGTTTTCATAGACCGCTATCTGCTTCTGGTGAAGGAAAACTTCGTGAGGTAACCTGCATACTAGTGGATTGTTCGCTAGTGTGTAAAATGGAGATGGCAATAGAATACAACTTCATTATTTCCTGCCAAAAATCGTCACTGTGTACATTCTTTTCCACACAATGACACTGACAACAGATTAGCTATTAAATTATTATTGAACACAAGGATTTGATAAAACGAGATACAAGAGATGTTTCATCAAGTGCGTTCTTATATATTTTTTTCATTTGTTGCCCGTGGCACTACTGCTTGGCACTATCAGTAGTGTCATAGGTAATTTTTATTTCCCGTGACACTACTTCTCTCATTGACTGATTACACTCATATATCAAAATTACCCGTGGTGCATGAGAAAATAAGTTTAGTTTCCCAAAAAGAAATCTTAACTATGTTCATAAAATGCAGTACAAAAATTTCAACAAGCCATATAAGAATTCGATTATGTACGGAACAAGCAACGCTCGCGACCACATTTCACCACCAATCCATTTCCGATCGTGCGGAAAAATCTATGAGGCTTATCTGGCGGATCGATTTTAATTCAACCTATTTGCTACAATTTTCACACATTAAAGTATACGAGAAACCCCTCAGTACGCCTATAAAATGCGACTTGTGTGACGCATGCCCCACTTTCCACACCGGCTATACCACATGTCGTTTCTAAAGTCGCCTAACTCTTATCACTATACGAATAAAGAATAATATTGAAGATCTCAAGGCTTTTGCAAAAAGTCAGCTGCGTGTAGTTAAAAGCACCGGCCACATGTAAATGCCTTTTTTTGAACATCGCGATGTGCGAATTATTATTTCGGTGGACGTAAGTGAAAGCAAAATTATGCAACTTTCTACGAGCGGTAACAATCCGTCGAGATACACCTTTGTTTGACAGCGTTATATCAATCTATCTTAAAATGGTTGTACTCGCAAACAATTAAGAAAGCCCATTATTTATAGGGCCTATTAAATAACTTTTAGGGCTTTTTTATATCGAGAAAGTTACAGATGATTCAAGCTAAGCGGTTTTAATATTAAATTCTTGGGATACAAGCAAGTTCAACCATCATCTTATTAATTTATTTCAGGAGGCATTAAGAAACCTTAATTAATAAAAAAATCTTACAATTCTTACATGTAGCAAAGATTTATTGATTGTAGCAAAGGCTTTCGAATAGGAGGACTCATTTGGATGCATTCAATCAATTGATTGCAGTAACCGATTGGTTATAAAACGATAAACACCTGCTTGGCCAGAGGACCCATACGTGCTAGAGAATCTTGGAAAAGTGAGAGAGAGGCCTATGCCCTTTGGGAAACTTATGGCGATATAAAAAAAAATAAGGATCTAACAAGGTTTAGTTAATCCAAATTCATTATAGCTGTATATTTATAGTTGTCACCAGCGAGATTTAATTTGAAAATATGTAACAATGATTATGCGAAAGCTTAAAAAAAATATTTTATTTTTATTTTGGATTAAGTTTTAGCCAGCATTAGTCAGTTTTATGCCTAGTCTATTAATTTTTATATTTGCTCCCTTTTTATTTGCTAGTATGATAATGTTGTTATGAATTAATAATAAATTACTTATTTACCACTGTTATTATGACGTCCTATTCATAAAATAAAATGCGTTATGTTATAATTAAGAATCTCACACATTCACTTTTCAAACAGCAACAGATTAGCCGGTAATCCAATCCAGGTTAGACACAAAATCCAGTAGTACCTTTTCAGGTGGTTCAGGCACAGAAGAAATAGTTTCCGGATAACACAGCCAGCTATCACTGCTCCAGAGTTCACACACCACTGATCCTATCAGGATTTATCCGTCAGTCTGTCACTTTCGATTTCGCGGGCGCATGCAATGCACGTTGCGCATACTCGAGCAGGGTCTCAGTTCTCACTGGCTGCGCCCGCGCAGTCTCCGCGGTTTTATACGCGTGAAAGTTCCGCGCGGACGTCACTATACCGCATCCCGGATCAACGAGGATTCGGATATTCGGATTTTAAAATCCTTACTCGTGTGATGTCATCGGCATGTACCTGCGTGGGAATAGCGATTGCCGTCGTCATATTGTACAAATTTGATAATTGTTTCACAGCTTTCTAATTTAATACTTAGGGTTTTAAGCAGAGTAGGTGTCAAGAAATTATAAAGTAATAAAAAAGTTTCCATATGCGCATGAAGAATTAAAGTATCACGTTCACCTATTTTTCACAATATTTTTTGTACATTAATCTTCTAAATTATTTATTATACGTGTAAAAGAAGTTCATGATATAACTGAAGTCAAAACCATAATTCCATAGATATTTTCTCTGCCAAATTAACTACTACAAATTTAAAACTTTTTTTTTACTACATTAAAAAGTTAGTCCTTATATTCCTTACACGCCCTGTAAGTAATGGCACACTTTTTACAAACACTTTCTAAACAAACTAATTGGAATAAGGAAATCAAACAAAACAAGCTTAATAAGCCAAACATTCTAGAAATTGTCCTAATTTTGCAGTTTCATCTACATAACGCATTATATCAGTATTAATTGCGTGCCAAAAGAACTTAATGACTAGCACTTTAATCTCCAAATAATACACAACACCACCGACCATGAAATTTCAATCCGCATTCAACAGAAAGCTAGTAAAATTCGAAATGAATTATTCTTCACAGCAAGGAAAATCGGTTCATACAAAAGATTTCAACGAGATAACTCGACTTGCGCTCGGAATTTATAATAATATTAAAAGTGAAAAGACAAGTCATTCCCTTCTCTGATGTTGTCACCGTCATTATATTTGTTAGATTATCGTTATTGTGTAAATTTTATGTACGAATCAATATATTAATATTAAAATGTAAACATTAAGGGGAAAATTTAAATGTCATTTTACTAAAATCAGATGTGGCGATTACATCATAACTTTCGTTGTAGTTAAGTCAAAGCATAAATTAAATTAAGTCAACGACAACAAATATTAATCTATGCTCGAAGTCGTAAACGCAATATATTTTTCTTTCTTCTGCATCAACAGTTCGTGGCATCTATGACGCAGTGGTTGATACGGAAGTCTGCGACTCGAGGGGCACTGGGATAGGTTCTCGGCGCGGGCGAATCCTTGTACTTTATTTTCACAGCAACTATTTGTCTATTATTCTTGCGCAACCCAAGGAGGGTTGGTATCAGGCAGGCCTGAGAACTAGCCGTTGTAAAATTTTCGCCAAATCATATCACAGCATAAAGACTTTCATAATAACGGACCGGGGCTCCAATGCATCACAGCTGAGGAGCCCGATGGTCCAACATGCGTGAGCACTTACGCATGTTAAGCAACACCGGGCGCAGTCCCCACTGGGATGGGTCACCGCAAGTGGCATAAAAATATCTCGAGGTCCTCCGCGCTTCGGAAGGCACGTTAAGACGTTGGTGTGAAGAAAAGAGTGAAGTAGCGAAAGCTCACTTGGAGGTAGATACATAGTCCTTCCAAAAAAAAAATTGCGACCTCCAGCTGTTAAAGGCTTCTCTAGAATATAATGAGACGGGTCTTTAGCTGATGCTAGATCAGCTTCACTGATTCATATATATTATTGAACAGAGCTACAAACATAGCATTACTACAAAATTACATCGTTCATGATTCAATTGTCAGATCGCTCGCGCCAAACAGAAACATGGAATTGACGTAAAGAGTGAAATCGAATAAATTGCCCATTGTGTTGGTAAGGTGCACGAATTCGGTAAGAAATCTTAGCTTTCCTCTCGACATGTGACGATCTGGGGTACTATTTTTGTACGGGTGACTTCACGAATGTTTTACTGTACAAAGTCATACGTTTTCGATAAGTCGTTTAAGAATAGCACTCCTGGTCCCACGTGCGTCGCCGGTTAGATCAGCAAGCTAGATCGTTATTGTGATTTTGTAACATCTTTTTGGTTTATTCACATTACACAACGGATATCCTTCGCTTGATTACTCTTAATTTATTCCTAATTATACTTTCACTTCTAATTTAACTTCTCGCATTCAACTAACAGACAATCATTCTAAATATTAGTACTTGTTTAAAATATTCTATTAGGCCCATAATTCATGTAGACGAAAAAAACCGACTTTAACAAAACTACTGAACCAATTATGATGAAATTTAAATGGATCCAATTCGTATGTACCTATACGCTTCCAAATTAAAATATATTTCTCAAATCGGTTCAGAAATGACAGAGTAATGGTGTAAAAACATACAAAAAAGCATGCAGTTGAATTGAGAACCTCCTCCTTTTTTAAAGTCGAAAATAGCGTTCCTCAACTGTTTAAAATCTACGTTTCCATCTCTAGCACTTGCAAAATGTACTGAAACGAAAGTATTAACAACCAATTTGCATAACAATCTATGTCACAAACTTTCTTGTAAACGGAACGCTGGATTCGGGCTACATTACTCACCGTCCTCAACTATCTGCTCTGATTTACATAAGAGGCTTACACAGTATTATCGTTAGTGTTAAATATGCCAATACCATTTTGTAACGAGCGATGCATTCGAAATCAGTGAAAGTCCGTAATTGCAGTATCACACTGTGATCAGTTTGTATGTTTGGTATGTGTTCAGATCATTATAGAAGTACATCTAGAGTTTGTTTGGTTAGAAAATGTGACAATAGCCGGGTAAGAGTTCGCAGTACATTTCTTACATCCGCAAGCACTGAGCAATCATTCAGCAATTATGATGCATTCGAAACCAGCAGCGCAGCGCCTTAGATCCGTGCTCGGACCGTGCATAGACACATTTCTCCGCGTTTAACCCACTATACGAGCAGATAAGATCACACTTAGAACAATATGACAATTTAAACGTTTCTTTGCGAGGCATCGCTGTGATATGCTCATTTAAGAATCTCTGAAGAAATTAATCTCATGGTTTTATCGATATTACCTCGGAGCAGATAGTCAGAATTTCTCACATCGTAATTACATTGACCGGCGCCGGCTACGCACAATGGCTATGTAACGCCATTGACCCTAGCCTAAAACTATTTGTTGTGTAACACATGCGTCAAAGCGGCTATTAGAATGGGCCAAGCGGCTTCAATGATTCAATGCGACGCGGACGCCGGTGGAATGGGGGCGGATCTTAATATTTCATAACGCGGACTCTGAAGGTACAGCCTCGAGGAAAGTGAGAGCTCGTGGGCGGATGTCTACAGGAAATCCCAATTGCGAGTTTTCTCAACGACCGAGCGTCAATCTAAGTGTTTATTGATATTTCAATCTCGTTAAATCGATTTAGAAAACACGCCTACTGCATGTATTTTATGAATACTTATTTATTATAAAATTAACAATCTCATGCCTGATCGCAATTGCGATTACATTAGAATAATGAGAAACATTTTCAACTATAACAACTCACGAATGACTTCAATAACTATAGAAATAGCACGCACGTAATTATTTTCTTTATTTTCTTTTATCAAATACATATATGAATGTGTGAATCAAAATAGCATTGTGTATACAAAACAAAACACAAGAAATATGTTTTTAAGCCTTGTTTGAACTAATCTTAGTCTTACTCGTATCGTGATGATGTGATTTAATACTATGAAACATTTACATCATCATTATCATCATTAAAGCCGCAAGAGGTCCACTGCTGGACAAAGACCTTTCCCACGGATTTTTCATTCCATTGGAGGATATTGCCATACTCACCACGCTTGGCAGGCGACCTGGCGAACACAGTTTAGTTGGCTTGTGCTTCCGACGCTGCTGCCCATAAGAAGCGTTTTAAAGATGAAAAAGGATTTATTGGATTTGAAAAGGGAATGACGGATCCCTATGCCTTACTACTCGCTTGGCTAAATAGAGGAAAGCAAGTAGGCAATATGAGAGTTTGCTGTCTCTCCAAGCCTTGCGCGGTGATGTTGTCTAAAAAGGTTGAGGGCACTCTGCCCTCGCCTCAAACGCCCGGTGAAGTAGCGAAAGCTCATTTGGAGCTAGCTACATCGGTCGGGAGGCCAGGCGCGCGTACCCGTGCCATACCTACCTGTAACCACCGGACTAGCAGTTGAGAATTACACCCCTGGCCATAAACATTTACATACATCCAAGAAAAGAAATTTAGTAACTTGACAACAGGTCCATGCTTGACAATTACAGTTTCTCCCAGCGAGTAATCGTTCATTCTGTTCCATGAAACTGCATTTCACATACAAAATGTAATACCACTTTCGCTCGCCTAAGAATGTGTGTATGAGGGGAATTATCTCTATCATTGTGTGCAGATTAGTTGGCGCCATGCCCCGTGGTATTAGCCGCCATTGTTGTTGTAGGGCTGCCTTGATAATTGCTTGCTAATAATCAACTCACATATTGCAAAGACCTTGGACCCATAATAGTTTGTCTCATACCAAATTCGATCACGTACTAATTAATAATATAGTAATAAGTAATTTTTCGTCTATTTTGTTAACTTCTATATTAGATTGTCTGAAATATCATTTCCACATTTAATAAAATGTTTTTAGTTCTATATTGAAAACAACCACTATATATATAAAAAAAAAAAAAACAATTTGTTTTGTCAGACTTGGACTTATTCAGTTATACTGCAGTGTAAACAAAGTTACCCAGGTAACATATAAACCTCAGAAGAATAATATACATAGAAGCCGCATAAAAATAGAAACTGAAAACAGATAGTTGACACTGTATTTTTCTTATGAGCTTTCGCTTATGACAGAATGAGACAAAAACTTCAGTCAGTTTCTATTATTTTCATGGTTGTCCCGACTTGAAATGTCAATGGACTCCATTGGACTCCAATTAAATCCGACTAAATTCAAAATAACTTATTACAGTTCAACGTCTGTAATATTAGCATCTTGCCGATTTGATCGGGTTATATATCGACAAAAACATTGCGGCGAAATTGTGATGTCTGCAAATTAAATATAGGATTGTGCTAAAATTCTCACGGAAAAAAGTATTAACCGGTGTTGGGTTGATGCGTTATCAAATGACCATTATACTAAACAATGTCTTGTGCAATGGAGCGATGTAAATCCCATTCAGGACGAACAGAAATAAATTCTGTAAAACATAATTTTCTTCGGTAAGTTTTTCAATTAAAAGTGCATAATTAAAACCCAAAATACCTCAAAATACAACAATAATATTGTCAATTATATAACGTATTGTATAAATGACAACTTTTATAGGTATTTTGCTTAAAATTATCGTTTTTTCCTTATTTCAAATTAGGTTAGTTTTTTTGCTAGTGATGTGGTAAAATCACGTATCTACGAGTATATCGATATTTTTTATGACGGTCTTGCTATCAGGGATATTTTTGTTAGTGTTGAGCCATGCAATAGTAATGTAACAAATTGAACCATCATGGTAATTAAACAACCAGCAAAGTGTGAGTCGGACTCGCGCACGAAGGGTTCCGTACCATCCTTACATATAATATTATAAATGTGAAAGTGAGTTTGTTTGTTACGCTTCCACGCCGTAACTTCTGAACCGATCATCATGAAATTTTGCATCATCATCATCACCATTGCACGATCTCTGGAGTACGGAAAAGAACATAGACATAAATTACATCTCAGAATAAGGTACTGTTATCGGGGATAGACATTAACGCGAGCGGAGCCGTGGGCGTAAGCTATAAAAACGCCCGAAATTTTTGTTTGTAATATTTCAACTGTCTCACTATCACGGTTCATGAGATACAGCCTGGTGACAGACAGATGGATATCGGAGTCATATTAGTAGGGTCCTGTTTTTATCCTTTGGGTACGGAACCCTAAAAAGAATCGATTTTTACTAATATGAAGAAAATTATTGTTGAAATTTTATTGCAGCTCCCTGAAGTAAAAGGATAAAAAGGTGTGGATCCGAGGAACTTTCAAGCGACATATTGGACATAAAATGTCATACATACTCGAATTTGTTCAAAATATTTTACTGCCGTGCCGATACATTAATTTCGAATATAAAATTAAATGGAAGCGATTGAAACACGATGCTTTACCTACATTTATATTTGCCGAATTATAAATCAATGGTAATAAGAAAGTTTACGGAAACGGTTTTATTATTTATATTTAAAATTATGAAAAACATTTTATTTTGGACAGTAATGAAAGTGGGTAAAGTAATCTCTTGTTTTTCTTCACCTCTTGTTTTTCTATTACCAACACTGTGAATTTTTCACAAATAACACACTGGCACTTTTTTACCCTAGTGTAAAAGTTTTATAAAATAAAAAATATCACTTGGAATTATGTGTTTCTCTTTACCTACCTGATTATGTTTCCTTTACTGACTGTTCCTCAAAGCTAGCTGGGAAAAGCTTTAGATGGTTTTGGAATATGCTGAATGGCCCATTGATCAAGTGAAAAAATATATCTGACCTTATATACCTTTTGATACATGAGCGCCCCATTGCAATTTAGAGTCTATTGTGATTCCTAAGAAGGTGGTATCATTTACAAAGTCTATTTTACCTTCAACTAGTATGTCAACGTTGGACTGCCTCACATTGGGGACTGTAAATCGAATGCATTGGGTTTTTTGCGCATTCATAGGTAAGGTAGGTAAGTAGGCACTGTTTGAATTTCGAAATAATCGAAAATATGATTGACATCATATTAGGTATTCTGCCGTTCGACCAATACTGGGTAAGGCCTAATGACCAGCAGTAGACAGTAGACGTGCGGTGGGTAATGTATGGATTTTTTTTTTACCTATTTATCAGATGAAGCCAAGCGGCGCCATGCGATTAGGAGTTATTTAGGTGTATCTTGACGTAACTTTTAAAGTAAAAGCCTCTTTAGCGGCTTTGTGCACTTTTTGGGATGGGTAAAATAGAAAACTCGCGTCAGGACACGTGAATTGATCGAAAATTCGTAAGAAGGACACGGACCTGAGTATGCCGCAAAGGCGAGTTTTCACTTCTGCCGGCACTCCTGGAGTGCAACTAGTTGTTTTTTTTTTTTATGAATCGTACTCATTTAACGAATCGATACAATCAGAGTAGAGTACATTTATGACTTTCTTAGGATGAAACATTTAGTCGATAAATATATTTCATCGATATAGTACAACCCTGATCACATCAGTACCCCAGGACAACCTGCACATTTACGCAAATGGCATTGTATATGCATCTCTTTCTGATGCTTTAACAATGCCATAAGTAAAAACAGTGTAGAATATTGTATTTTGTTGTTATTTTAACACGGTTTCTATGCTTTAGTTATTGTTCTGAGATATAAACGGCATAACACATGGCATGATGATCTCAGTGACTCAGTGGTATATCGTTAGTAAGCTCCTTTGAATCGTAGGGTCCTGGGTGCGATTCCCGGCCAGGTTATGATGGTAACTTTATAGGCTCACTCGTTTGTCTGTCTGTCAGTCTGTAACAGCCAATTTTCTCCTAATATACTTGCCCGATTGAGTTAAAGGCACACTTACAGATTTATGTGACGACACGAACATGTTGCGAAAGTTGATAAATGTTGAGTTTAGGGGATCGTTTGGGGGTCGCAAATTCAATTATAAAGTTTTCACAAACCGTATCTTGCGACTTGGAGAGGTCCACGCAATTTCCACTCGCACTTGGCCATTTTTTTTCAGATTGACTTGGGTTTTGGAAGTTTATCTATATAAGTATCTATTAAAAAATATATATACAGTATAGTTGAGCGACCTGCGAGTACAACACAAGTTCATAACTTACTAATTCGATAATTTTTACTTTATTTGAAAGGTAAAAATATGTTCTATATTTTATTCCTAGACATGTAACGTATATTTTTAATAAGTGTAATTTATTAAAATAGGTTATTTTAAAGAATCGTTGGAAATGTCTCGTGTGATTACACAGTAACTAGGTATAAAGCTTTCGACGAAATAAGTAATACATTTGATAGAGTAAAAATTCAGCTTATCAAAAAGGTAGCATATGATTAAGCTAGGACTTAGAATTTCTCTCTATACTTACATATATTAAAAAAACTAATTACGAAACGTATTATAGTTGAATTTACTATACAAAACATAACAAACATATGAAAATGAAATTTTGCAGCCCTATAATCAAGCAAACAAAAGCTGTGAGAAATGTTTCCAACCCATTGTATATACCTAGTCTTGATAAAATACTTACAATTTAATCGTTTATACTTAATTGGCGTTGAAGATGCATTCACAACGAAATAAAGATTTCGCGATAAGAAGTTTTTGTGTATGGAGGAGATCAGGTGAAAGCTTGTTGAAATGTTACATTGATCATGTAACAAGAGTGTTACAACTTAGACAATAGGCAGTCAGAGAAAAACGCCAGTCAAGTGCGAATCGTTTCTGATATAGACTCCAATTGTACTTCTCATAAATAAACTACAGGCACATTTCATATAGGTTTTCCTGTAATCTATAAGTAAACACCAATATGTATTATTTCTATGATTTTCGGATTTGTGGTTCTGGAGATAAAGGGGGAGTGGTAATTTTTCGTCTGTTTTGTTAAATAACTTTAAAATTAATTATTGACCGAGCGAGCGAAGCGAGCGAAGCGTCTCAGTTTCCACTGGCCCAAAATTCTTTTGTCCGTCTGTCTGTCTGTCTGTCTGTCTGTCTGTTCTCGCCTACAGGTCGCATTTCTCAACCGATTTTCATGAAATTTTGTGAGCAGGTTCGGTAATTATATAGAATTTTTTTGTCGTGCCAGTTTTTCGTAATTTTGAAAAATGGCGGATATATGGGGGTCCGAAACTTAAAAAAACTCATAGCACAGCTATTTGGAAAAAAATCAAAAATGTCATTACACTTTTTTGTTACTCTCATTAAGACGCAACTTTTTTGTCTGAACAACTTTTTTATACGATAAACTTGCACATGTTTATAGTCGGCAATTTGCCCAAAAGTTGTCTGAAATCGATTTTCTGTATATTTATGAAAGAAGTTGAAGTACGTGAAGTGGAGAGGGAGTGAAATTAAACAATTTTCCCTAAGGAACAAAAATCAAAATATGAAAATTATTTTTTGGCTTAAAGCATGATACTGCGTATTACTTTTATAATTGAAAACACTGAATAAACTTAGAATCCTGAAATAAAAATTAAAAATAAATAAAAATAGATTCACATGCTATCCTTTGACTTGAACCCGGGGCTTATAGATGCCGGCCACTTCTTAACGTAAAGTTCGCATGTTTGTCTGCCATAATAGTTGAAAATTAGCGTCCTATTAAAATTTTGACCAATTGGTAACATAACAACTATGAAACCGGGTACTTAAACTTTGCCTCCTATTCCCATGCCAAGTTCGCTATTCCGATATTTCCGATCTTGAAGAGTATGGAGTGATACTTAGACTTAGTTAATGTGTAAAAAAAATCATACTAAACATGGTGCTCAAGGGCCGTGTTTCCATACAAGAGAAGTCCCCTGATTCCTCGCCGGATAGTACCAATAGAGTAATGATTTTTTACTAAAAAAATCCGTATGTTATAATTTTGTGTGTTGCGAATTTCCATTGTGTTCAAACATCAAGAAAACAAACGGCAATTATATAAGAAAAAGAAACGCAGAAACACAGCCATAGCTTATTTTAAATTTTTAATGTAAAAAGAAATTAAATCGGTTAAGTTTTGGAGAAGAAATCAGACTACGAAGCGTTAATTTTGTGTAATTTTTATAAGTATTTTCCGGCCGAGCTGAAGTTATCTCTATCGCACTCTGCGGGGTTTGTTTGGGCACGCGACGCGACAGCAATAGATATTATAAATATATATTTTTCAATTCTCTCGAGCTTAGTGTTTCCTCTTAAAAAAGGGTCTGGTCGGGTCTTCTGGTAAAGGGAATGTAGGTTTAACAGATATATTTTAGAGCACTGGAGGGCAAATGTGGATGTTTGTTGTAAGGGCTCGCGAGGTCTACTGTTCTCGCAGAACCACTAGTATTAATAGCATTACAATGCTCGGTTTAATATTAAAATCGAAAATATGTGATGAAAAAATTTCACCACAGGTAGGATTTGAACCTACAACCTTCGACATCTAGCCCGTCGATGCTCTCAACCACTGAGCTGCCGTAGTTTCAAATCACCGTGGCGAATTTGTTCATCACATATTTTCGATTTTAACTTTAAAATTAAATATTCTTAAATTATAAATAATAGATCTTCGCACAAGTCCTTTAATTTGATATGGCACGTGGTAAAGTCGTCAAAACATTTTTTAACTTTCTGTTTTGTGACGATACAAATGTACACTCGAACTCAAAATTTTCTCGAAAAAATTACGTTATACGTTGGTTGATTACATAAATCTATATAGGCACCAAATCAACTTAATCAGTCCAGTAGTTTTGGAATATTTAAATCGGCTATGCCATACGGATACACGAGTGATAGGTTCTGTTTTGTCACTCGGTCGCAACGTCGGTTTCAACTTGTTTTACCTATTGTAAAACAAGTTGAAATTGATTGTCATTTTTGGGTTCCGTGCGACCGAGTGACACATGATGTGAGATTATAGGTGTCTGTGTGTGGTCGGGCATTTCATAGGAATTCGTTCATGTCTTGATGAGCAAAATGAGCAAATTACAACTGCACAATTTTATGACTGAGGTATTTAGCGTTGAGGCGTTTTTCATCCGTCGGTCTAACGCCAGCGAGTAGGTCAGTTTACTTGCAAGAATTAATTTTAAATAGACTTACCCTGGCTAAGCTTGTACAGACACACACCAACATACCGATTACAACAACATGACAGTAACATTGCAAGGAAGGTAATAGGTAGAAAATTTTTAATTTACGCAATCGTCCCACTGTTTCTCAAAGATCTTGTCCACCTTTTTCAACTCCTCTGTCAATTAGATATACCTATATCCCCGACCACTTTTATTTCTAGATATTAATTATTTTTATTTTATTTTTTAGTTTAAATTAAACACTAATTTAGGCATGTCATTTCCCTTCAATTATTTTTTTTGTTTCTATAAAAATCAGATAATATATTTACGTGGCAATGCTGCCAGCCTTCTGTGCACGCTACCGCGAGGCAACGGTCTATCCGGACTATTTTATTTGTATATATATATATATATATTGGCCAAGTATGTAGTACAGAGAGGGTCGTGCTCCTGTAGTGGAGACTAAAAAGGACCTGATGATGATGATGATGATATATATATTAATTTTATTTATTTTTAGCTGTAGCATTTTAGTTATTTTATATTTAAATTGTATATATATTTGAAAAAAAAAACTATTCGATATAAATTATAATTATTCATCTGTTAAAATCTAAAGATACCAACTGAATAACATGTCGCTAAAACCAACGTAGGTAGGTATTACGGAATGGGCAAGAGTAACTGCGTCCATCTCAATTTCCTCTTTTTTACTGATTGATACACTTTTGATACTTTTAACTACATATCATCTATCTAACCTGTCCGAAACACGTAACCAACTTTTCTAAAACATAAATTACTATTACTTTCATTTCACAAACGAAACTTTTTATTACACTATTTATAGAACTAGTTCTTACGTCATGAAATAGTCCGATACAAATTAGCTGATAATTTTTGATGATATGTTTAGACGCCTTTATAATCCTAATCCTACTAACTTTCGCCCGCGGCTCCATCGGCGTCATTGTCGATCCCTTGAGAACAGTACTTTTTTCCGGAAAAAACCCTATGTCCTTCTCCGTACCCCAGATAAACATGTCGGCCTGTAGCTGACTTCGTAAGTGAGTAACCCGTAATCTATACATAGGTATAATAAAACAGTAAAATTATTTTGTCTGTACATTTCGAATTTTTGACTGAAATGGATAGAGGGACACTTAAAAAGAATAATAGAAAGCAAAAAAATTTTTTGGAATTTCTTGTCTGTCTGTCTGTCTGTCTGTCTGTCTGTCTGTCTGTCTGTCTGTATGTATGATCACGATTATCTCCGAAAATACTGAACCGATTTACTTCAAACTTTCAGCAATTGCTTTGTTTTAACTCAGTTTAACATTTAAAGGTTGTTTCATCAAAATCGGTTCATTAAAAAAAAAGTTATCGTCATTTGAATGAACTCAAGGCATGAGTTTGCCTGCAAACATATAGCAAAAATAAAATAAAATAATAAGTGTCATAAGAAGATTAAAATCCAAAGTCAATTCATCATCATTATACGACAGCATTATACCTATCCATACTATCCATAGTAATCCATACTAAAAAAAAGGAGAAGCTGACTGACTGACTGTCATATCAACGCAGGGCCTAAACTATAAGGAACTTGAAATTTTGCACAGGAGTTCCTTTTATAACGTAGGGGAGCACTAAGAAAGGATTTTTGGAAATTCATCTCCTAAGGGGGAAAAACGGGTTGCAAAGTTAGTATGAAACTTTGTTGTTTTTGAAGTTATTCGAATGAAATTCAGCATGAAGGTTTTTTACTGAAAGGTATGAAAAACGAGTAAAATATTTTTTCAAAAATCATCCCTTAAGTGCATATAACGGGGATGCAAAGTAAGTATGAAACTTTCCGTTTTTGAAGTTATTCAATTGAAATTCAATATTAAGGTGTTTCATTGAAAGTCATAAACTAATGTATTCCGGGTAATTCTACTGTTCCTGAGAAATCGACACTTACGCGGGCGGAGCCGCGGGCCAAAGGCAAACCTGACTTATATATTAACGCACAGCAGAAACTACTGTGCGCAGAAACTTGAAATTTGGCACAGGGATTCTTTTTATGATGTAAATGAGCACTAAGAAAGGATTTTTAGAAAATCAAAGGGTTTGAAGTTTTATGGAATTTTCTCATTTCTGGACTTAGAAGTTTGAAAGTAGGTACGGGAGTTCTCAATTAAAATTAAAAAAGATCTGTTTAGGTGAACCAGACAATATTCTTCCTTGAAGGGGTAAATAGGGGTAAAGTTTGTATGAAATTTTTCCATTTCTAGACTTAGAGGTATGAAAATAAGTATATACGTTCTAGGTTACAATTAAAAAAGATCTGTGTAGGTGAAATGTACAAAATTCCCGCCTTAAGGAATAAAGGGGGGGGGGGGGGGATTGTATGGAAATTTTCTTATTTCTGGACATAGAAATATAAAAATAAGAAAATAAGTATAGTAGAATAGGTGGGGTAAACTTTGTATGGATTTTTTTTATTTACTTAGAAATATGTCAATAAGAAGTTCTCCATTACAATAAAAAAATATCTGTGTAGGTGAAATGGGCAAAATCCCTTCCTTAAGGGCTAAAGATCTATGCAAAGGGACAGGGGTTTGTATGGAATTTTTATCATTTCTACTGTTCCCAAGGGAACGACATTAACGCGGGCGGAGCCGCGGGCAACAGCTAGTTCACATATAAATAAAACTAAAATCGTAGTTTTATTATCTGTATGTCACGTGACTAAAAACGCCGTCCGCCATGTTTCCCCGAGTAATGTACATATAATCAATATTAAAATACGTCTTTGTTCGTAAACAGCGAAAAATTGAAATATTGCGATTTTTTGACTTTGAATTTATTTGGACTACTATTACGTTATTTGACATGATTACAATGGACGTCAGATTTTTTTTAGGACATAGGACGGCAAGCGCTCCTGATTCGTCAAAGCGAAAAGTACGAATCTTTCAAAGATAGATGCGGTAATAATAGCATAATAAGATCTTTGCGTGTAATACAGACAATTTTTCCATTCTGCAGAATGCAAAAATATCTAAACTAAATACTTTTTTTTCTTATAACTTTATTACAACAATATAATACTTGTAAGTATTGAGGATATGTGCAAACACTTTAAATGGTTGGTACTAATTCGGATTAATATTTCAAATAAAAGATTTTTTCAAATTGGACGGTTAAATTACGGAATTATGGTCAACAAAACATTAAAAAAGAAAACAAACATCGAACTAAGAACCGCTTCCTTATGAAATCCTCATAAAAGCGCTTGAAATTAAATAAAAACGCGATCTATTAGCGTCTCCTCAAGATATACACACAAATCACACTGATTGAGCTAGCTCCAAAATAAATTTGAGATACTAACTCAACGATACTAAGTATATTTTATAACAAACTAGCGACCCGCTACGGCTTCGCACGGGTGCGATAAATTATACATATACCTTCCTCTTGAATCACTCAATTTATTTAAAGTCATATGTTAAATAACTGTTAATAAATGTTAAATAACAGTATTTAAATACTGTTAAATACTGTTATTTAACAGTATTTAAATACGCTGCGAGTGCGTAGGTAAGATCTAAGTATACATAGGGACAGGCAATGATAAATTTATAGATGAACATTCAAGACCCAGACCAGTCTGAAAAATCTTGACCCGGTCAGGTCAAGATAGAAAAAACATTTTTCTATCTTGACCTGACCAGTCTGTCTGGCATAATGACCAATACGCCATAGAGCACGTCAAGAGAAAGCGATAGATAATCATAAAATATGTATAAATGATGGGTGACTCTGAAGGATATTGGCTAATTGGGCATGCCTAAAAGTATTAATTCTCAAAAGGAGGTTGTGCGTCATTGTTATAAAGGCTGGCCCAGATGTTACGCAATATGTCGCTGTAACAAACAAAGGGGTCCTGCGACGTAACCGCGATGAATCACTTCGAAGGTGAAAGTGGCACATTTCGTGAGCGCCGGCGCAGCTCCGCAACCCGCGTCCTATCCAGCGCTCTGTGGTTTCGATAATAGACTTCCGAATGGGACTAATAAAGTTGACTGAATTAATTGAAGTAAACTATCCATGATTTTGAAGGTCTTCTAAGGAACATAACGAAATATAAAAAACGAGCGGCCCGACCCGGCTTCGCACGGGTACATATAGGTATTTATTCTATAGCCTATGTACATCAGGGTTAATGTAAGATCCAAATGGTCAAAGAATTTAGCAAATCGGTCCTGTAGTTTCGGAGCCTATTTTCAATGCATACAAACAATCAAATCTATATAATATTAGTGTTGAAGTGAAGATGTACATAGTATAGACTAGTGTTGATGTAAATAGCGTAGAAGTGTACCTAGATGTAGATATACTTACGTAGTAACTATTTAGTAATCTGTGGATATACATTGAATCTCTTTGCTTTTAACGCAGTTTCTGTTAATCTTGTTACAGGTTTTAGGAGAGAATCAATAATCAAATGTATAACGTGTAACAAGATTAACAGGCACATTTTGGTTTAATTTTAATTGCTGTGGAGCTAACTTAGGTAATAGTAAATTTTGTTCGTTTTGATTTATCATATTGACGTCTTTGGACTCGATGTAGGTATCTATCCTTTCTGACAAATTTCAACCTGTTGTAAATTGCATAGGGACCAAGTAAATTAATAAGACACAATTAAAAATGCCTGCCCAGTCAAACAGTATAATAAATTCCCATTATGAGAGAAAAGTGTGATAATAATTTGCATTAATGAAATTATCCGGGCATTAATCATAATGCTTAATACCTATAGGGCAGACTATTTACAACCATGTTTTATAACTGCGTATTCTTATTTCTAACGTAGAATAATTTCGTTGATGCACAGAAATAACTCGAAGAATGAAAAAATGGCGTCATTGTCTAACCCTAGGTCCACGTGTCTAACTAAACATTACCTAAAATAAGCTTCTGAAGTTTGATGGCTACATAAAAGAAAAGAATGTATGTCTCTTAAGAGCCCGCCATATGCCAGGCGGCGTGGCGATACAAACGCGGATGATCTAAACGCGTTGGCTACTTTGGATATTTTTGTTTTTTAGGAATATTCAAGGGTTATTCGAAAAAGAAAAACATATGATGGCTGCCTTATCTGTAATGCAATAATAATGAAAAGTTTCAAGGCTTATTTTAATGTATTTGGTGAATAGTGTTATATACCGAGTAAATTAGACGTGATTTGGAGGCAACTTTGCAATTTTTTTCTATCGAGAAAATTTTACGCAATCGTGTTTTTGAGTCATATAGTTACCAGAGTTAGTCCTGAACTTTGCTGCATTTTTATTTCAACTTGAGTAATTAATTATTATTGATATAACAGTCAATCATGCAACGCAGTGTGAGGTAGTACGGGCCCTTAACATAGAAATATTTCTCCTCTGTGCTGCATGTGTGTGTACTAGTGATGTAACGAATATTCGCATTCGCATTCGCGAATTTACTGCGAATGTTTTTGCGAATATATTTTTTTTAATTTTTTTTTTATTGTTGCTTGATATAATAAAACAAAATCTATACATTAACTATGTTTTAATTCAAGAAAATTATTTAACCTCGTCATCACATAATCAGTCTTCTCTTTATCATTTGGTTGGTAACATTTATTTATTAACTTTGAGAAATTAAACTTAAATCTACAAACATTGTACACAAACAAAAACAATTCTTCTACGAATTTTTACCTTTTTTACTTCTTAACAAAACTTAAAAATAACAATCAACAAACATTATTTGTCAACAAAAAATAAACTATATTTATGAGAATTATAGGTAAACTCTTTAAGAAACAAAATAATTTATTTTCTTTTATAGCTTTAAAATTAAATTTTCGCCATAAACTATAACCAATATATAAGTATTGTATTATGTTCTTCTAATAACAAAAATATTTTTTACAATTAAACTTTTCTCAGTCTTAAGATCTCTTCTTCGCCTCGTTCGAACGGAACTGCTATCAAGGTCACCAAGCGATAGTGAATTGGCGCCAAATTTAAACAAAATCTGAATATTCGCATTCGCATTCGCGAATGTCGGTAGCAAATATTCGCATTCGCGAATGTCCAAAATATGACATTCGTTACATCACTAGTGTGTACCATTAAATGTTGGACTTTGTGATTTGACTGAACTACTGAAGAAATATAAGCTCTAAAAGGTATATATACTTAGTCGTAAGTATAGTAATCTCTCTCTAAGGTATATATAAAGAATGTTAGATATTCTGATCTGTAGCTATCTCCTTAATTAAATTATTATGACTAGTTATGAAACCTAAAGAATCCATAGGGCGTGCCCGAACCGCCCGATCCGTGTACGGGTAGTATTTAAGTACAGATAGACTAAGAGCTAGCGATGAAAAAATATAATTACATACTAAGCAGCTTTTATCTGCGATTCCGCCCGCGTTCCTTCTCTGGGAACAGACTACAACTACATGATAAATCCTTATCCTTACTAATATTATAAATGCGAAAGTGAGTTTGTTTGTTTGTTTGTTTGTTACGCTTTCACGCCGTAACTACTGAACCGATCATCATGAAATTTTGCATAGAAGTTGTCTGGAGTACGGAGAAGGACATAGGCTACCTTTTATCCCGGGAAAAAGTACTATTTCCGAGGGATCGACATTAACGCGGGCGAAAGCTAGTAAAGTATAAATTAAGTCAGAATACGGTCTACCATATGTCAAACAAATATCATCTTGAATTTCGGTTTTAATATCATCTTGAATTTCCAAACCTGCAAACAGTTATCAACAGTATATTTTGGAACTAAAGATAGGATTATATTGTTGGTAATTAATAATATTTTATTTCCTCCGCGCCTTCTGCTCACAGATAGCAATTTTGTTTGTAGTATATTGATAAATAGTACAAAGGACAAGAGTGCTTTATGAATCATTATAATCGAAGCGTGTTTGCTCTCACGAGTCCATAAAGCGAGTGAGGTATGATCGGAGATTATAATTATCAAAGCAAAGTGACATATCTAAGTAGTTTTGGAACACACTTGTATTAAAAAAAAAACAAAACAAACGATTTACTTTTTTTTACAAAAATATCTCAATGGAAAGTCATAAACAGTTGTATTTAGTGCCCTTTTTTTGTTAATGTTTCTGCTATAGGCACTTATTTAACTTACTAAGTTTCATAACTAATTTTTGAAATATTTAATTTTAATAAATTACGAATCGAAACTGTGTTATTTTCCCAGCGAAAAGTTTGTACTTAAGTCTCATATCCTGTTAAATAATCCTGTTGATTTAATCAAAATCTACTACTAGCGCTTTTAAGTGCATGAACTATTTTGGCAAACGCGTACCTATGAAGTAGCGTATTATAAGTTACAAATCGTTGTACGAGAAGTCACTGTATGAAACGGTGTGTCGAATTTTCTTTTTTGCCATAGATATTTATACAAACTTTTCCTTTTTAGGTACTCCTACCTGTTCTCAATTTTGTGCAGGTCTCATTCTAGTCTCCGTCGCCAGCTCCTAGGCTACAATGACTTCACTAGACGATGGCTGCCGGCGGCTCGCAGATTCCAACCACGCACTTTCACTGCCTCCGAATAAGCTCCAAGCAATTGTTTACGTCTTAATGCCCCTTTATGTCACATCTAGTATCCGCCTAAGTCGTTGACTGCTTTTCTAATTCAACAAACATGATTTAACCATTTACGTAATATATTTTGAGCAATTAAACTAATATAATGTACGGTCTATGTATGGTCGACGCGTGGTTATTATATTTACTCTTCTTTTAACCGCATGATACAGCGTTAGCGTAACAAGAAAGCGTGAATGTCTCATAAAATTTGAGACTAATAAATTGTAATGAAAGCAGTTTCTAAATGCGTCCGTCCCTTGCATTGTATTCATTAATGAAAAATGTATGACTTAGCTTTACTCGTGATTTCACCCAGCTGTAGATTAATTCTTTAATTGTTAATTACTCATAATAAAATATATTAAATATTCAATGCTTTATTGATTCTTGATTATTTAAATACTAAGGAGTTTGTATAAGTATACCTATATAAGATTCTATAAAACACTTTCTTCATTAGAATACATAATCGATTTCATCACGTTACGAAAGCTATAGGTATTAGTATTCCACCTTTTTCTTGAATCTTTCATCTGATGGTTTTGATTTAATCGCTATAGATTTATGCAAATAGATTTATGCTGGTACTAATTAATGCTAATCTAACTACACCTCATTTGCACTAAAGTGCCGCCTATCACCTGTCTTTAGTTAGGTACAGATACAAGCACAAGCAGTATATTATTTTCCATCACAAAGTCTATTTATTGCGTGCCTACAACACATTATTACATGACTCAAACAGGAGCATTGTTTTCAAAGTTCATGTATATGTAAAAAGTATATCTACTCGTACTATATCGCACGACTAGATGAAAACAAGGGCAACTAGCTTTTTTTTGTATTTTTAGTATTTTTAGGTTAGTGCAATTTTCGGATTCCTTTTTTACGTATCGATACCTCCAATAGTTGTCTAGAGATGGCGTTAAGAGTGAGTTTAGTTCTTAGGAAAAAAGCGCTTTCTTTGGATGACTTTTTGTTTATTTTGAGATCCTGAAGTTTGGGTTTATCAAATTGCTGGGTTTTATTGATATTAATTTTGAGGAAAGATGATGTTAAAGAAAAATAAATAAAATTAATTTTATTTTTGATAACTAAATAATCAATACACAGTGAAATTTTTATCGTTCTGGACCCTCCTTTAAAGGGGTGATTCAGCCCGTCGATATGAACAAGTTTTCCTATGGGACCAATGCTGGGAAATAAAAAAAATGGGCAGTTCTATACTAAATATGACATAATTAATATGACATAATAATAGTGATGAATTGAAAATAGGGATGAATATTATTAGTTTTAAATATGTAATTAACTTTATGATTTGTTAATATTTGCATGCTTAGGTGGGTTAAAAGTGTGATCTTAAATTGTAACAAACACCTTATGTAACCACTTTTACAGCAAATAAATATGATTTGATTTGATTTTGAAAAAATTTCGGCCGCCCGGTCAATTTGTATAGGAAAGTAAAAAAATTTTTTTATTTCCCGGTATTTGTCCCATAGGAAAAGTTGTTTATATCGACGGGCTGAATCATCCCTTTAAGGGTCTAGAAAAAAATTCACAGTGTATATGATGCTTTAAAAAGGTTTGTACAGTCGCCTGCAACAGTCCTTCCTTATAGATAAAAGTTGCGTAAAAAGTCGTTTGAATCTATGGATACCATATAAAAATAACCGCAAATTCAACCTTATACAGTATGTGGCATAAGGTTCATGAGTCATGATATTGCTAAATATAAGTATATGCCTCCCTAATCACATGGACCAAGGATGCCTAATCAGTGCAATCGATTTTCATCTACGGACTTTTGCAGGTGACCGTACCTTCACAACAATATGTTGACAAAATGAAATTGAATGAATAAAACATTTACAATATAAATGAGTACAAAAAATCTTACTTTACTATGGCAAAGTAAGATTTTTATGTATGTGTATGGTAAAATAAGGTCTGACTGTCTAAATCTACTAAGTTTAGGGAATATAAATCGCTCTTTAAATATAGGTAGTACAAAAATAACAATTTATTTCAGTATATTATATTCCTAGTCCGTATTTGTAAACTCAATTTCGTTTATAATGTCATCATCCCTGTTTAACGGCTTGGCTGTAGCTGTATGGCCCTATGGGGCTTGCTTTGCCTTGGCTGTCATAGAAATTGACTAGCTGTTTCACGGTGCCGGGTCCAGGAGTGGTCACAGGAGTAGGGCTACCTGGCTTCACTTGGCTAGGCTTTACGGGAGAAGGAGTAGGTTTCGCAACAGAAGGCTCAGGTTTAGCAGGTGTTGGCGCAACCACTGTTACTATAGGTTTGGCTGGAGGTGGTGTAGGAGTCACTGGGCTTCCTGGCTTGACGTTGTTGGCAGGAGATGGCTGAGGTTTCACTGGAGAACTAGGTACTGCTGGCGGCTGGCCTGACGGGGGCAGCGGCCGTGCGTTGCCACCGGTTTCCATGTTGATAAAAGCCAAGTTGGCATTTTTGTCGATTGGCGCGTAAGCTTTACGACCTATAAACATTTAATGTTTAGTCGATTAATCTTAAATTAGGAATTTCTATTTAGTGAAAACTTTTAGGTTTACGTAACGTTGTAGATTAGTGATTATCTAAGCTCAAAGTAGGTAAGTACACATTATTTATTGGATGATTTCGGCGTGTCTATTGCATAATAAAAAAGTTAGTTTGTATATTTAGTTTGTACTTAGTGTAGATAAATAATAGTATCTAATACGGATACTAAGTATAAATGGTATAGTATATAAGGGTCACAATATACGTTTTACAGTACCTACACATATTTACAACTATGAAAAAATTTACTACCTACCTACTTAGTTAAGAAACAACCTTAAAGGCAGATTCAAAACAAAATAAGGTATCTAAGTGTTAATTCCAATGGTGATTAAATCGTTTCTATGCTAAGTTCTTTACAGCTAATCTGAACAAAATAAGAGACTTAAAGAAAAAATATATATAAATCATACTTACATTCCACAGAGCAATAAAGGCACAACAACACAAGCACGCCGGCCTTCATCATGTTCTCACTGTAACAGCTCGATGCCAACTGCTTCCTATTCCTTATACGGAATAAATATACTTCTATACAGTGGTAATATTTCGACTGAGGTGCGGTAGGGTCACCAAAACACTGAAAAGCACCGACGGCGCGCTGACTGACCTCACGCTGGCCTCAACGATAAGCGTTCTGAGTATTGAGATTAACAGGTTTTGTTTATACGAGAGGCGTTAATATCAATTTTGTACTTAAATGTATGGCAGTATTTCTTAAAATGTGATGATCACATGTGAGGAAAAAATAATCTGAGGTCTGTACCTACATTACCACAAAGTTTTATGTGCCAAGTGCCACTGAAAAAAATTTGTATTGGTAACTACGGTATTTGTCATACTTTGATCTGTCATCTTTATAGAACCAGTGGCGCCGATTTTTATCCGTCCATTCTTGCGTCCATCGGTAAAGAAAATTTATAAATAATAGGAGACCTTTAATTATTTCAAGGGAAATCCTAATGTAAAAGTGAGCTTGTTTGTTTGCTACGTTTTCACGCCTTAACTGAGCCGATCATCCTATATACGGAGAAAAAAGTCTATTAGTTCTATCCTGTAAAAAGTTCTGCCTCGAAGGATCAACATTGACGCGAGCGGAGCCAGAAAAGCTAGGAAAGTATGTTTTAACAATGAATTTAGTTGTGTTTTACTTATTTTCATATGAGTAGGCTCAGTGGCGGATTTACGTAAAGCATAGGTCAGCTAAATATAATAAACATTTTCATGTTATGAATTTTATTTGCTTTTGTGGCCTTTTTATTAATCTAAAAGTTACAGGCATTGCGAGTAATATAGGCTATATAACTTTTATACGTAGGTATACCTACTCATAAGTAATCCGTCCATATAATATTGCAATAGAATTTCTGTTTAGGTATTAAGTACTTAGATATATGCTTTACGAAAAGGATATGATATAGTCACAAGCATACTCAAATAAGTATACCCTACGAGTATAGGTACCTAAATAAAGTCAAGTCAGAACAAATCTGAACAAATCAATTCAGTCACCTGTCACATTTTCTATCTTTATCGTCACCTATTTAACCTAGCTAGGTGACATAGCTATGTCAGATGCTTTTAGGCAGCTTGAAAAATCTGACATCAGTGTTGGTGTACATACTCGAAAAACAAAACAAAACCTACTTAATTTAACACTTCTGCTGATAGACATCAACGGTAAATGTCACCTAGACATCATTCAATTCAGGTGGTTATGCCCATCAAGTTTATAACTTACCCTATCTAAACTGCTGCATCGATTTTGATCTATGGATGGTACTGGAAGCCGACTGATGCATAAAACATGGTATGAAGTTTAGATTTTCCCGGCGCGGGCGCACGCAACTGCTGCATTGCAGATGGGCGCTCGCCTGCGACCGCTGTGGTAATGTCTCTTTTCTGGCGACTTTCTTTTTGTTTGTACCGTGAGATATGTTACTACACCATGTTACATATCTATAGGAGCTTATCCGTAGTGAACATCTAGTTGGGAATTCAATCAAGCATAAAACCTTTCAAATATCGATGGCCGTACTTCAGTTTCACGCGCAAGAACAGAAGCGCCTTGAAACTGGTGCGGTATTATCGCCAAGTAACGCTCATTTATAATCTACAAGATTGGTACAATATGTGTTAAGTTAATAAATTACCTACCTAGAAACATGGGCGCCGGGAGAGGGATGCACTCGCACCCCCTAGTAGTAGATAAAGTATTTTTTCTTACTAAAATACTGCTTCACAAGTAAATAAATAAGGCTTCTATTATGTATGCTATAGAAGAAAAATGTATCCTATTTGTTGTCAAATTGAAAGAAAGTATTACATTTTGGAAAAAACAAAACAAATATTTACGTTTTCAGATGTGATACACATTATAGAATAACTTAATCTCTTTAAAACAACTGGCTAAAATACTTTTGCCGGCGCCCATGCCTAGAAATGATCTGAGGTATAGTTTAAAAGTCACGTAGAGAAGAAATACCCAAATATCAAAAATTTCAATATAATCGGAAAAATTGTAATAAAATATGTATATACAATATTTGATCCTAGAAATAACATTTTTAAACATAAGGGGGAAGGAGTAAATCAATGAGTACTGCTAATTCACTTCTAATCAAAACCATTTAATTATTAATTCAAGACGTCTTATACTTATTGTTATTAGATAGAGCCTAATATGGAAGTTCAACGACTTGTTAATTTTGTTAATATACCTAAGTATATTACGAAACCGGTAATATAACGGTATTCAATAATAGTATGGCATAACATAACAAAGTCAGTTTAAAGGTTCTGTACCTATGTTTCAGAATAATCACGGGTCACATTCAGTTGTGGTTTTCTTTTCAAAAAGTACTTCTATTTTTTTTGCAATGGTCGGTGCAGAATCCATAGCTAGTTATGATGGATGCGATTCATCTACTTTGTTCTAGCTAGTGAATGACGACATCAATTCTGGAAATTTGTAAGGTTCAAATATTTTAGCTTCTAAACATGGCTTCTAAATATCAAAAACCAGTGACTGCTGATTATACACTAAACAGACTGGGCAATCAACAATGCAAAAACTGGACAGCCGCGGGTTGAATCTCAATAACATGCTGTATCTACACGCCGAAGATGACGTCAGCCCAGAGGTCGTGCAGTACCGCCGGGCGGCGCGGGCGTAGAGATCACTAGTGCGCCGTGATCCCAACACACTCCACGTACTGATTCAACTGACTTGACCATGAAAATCACGTTTATTTTCCTGTTCTGTGTGGCGGCGACTCGGGCTGACGACCTCGCCCATGCCGCCGGCCAAATCTTCAACAACATTCTCCCAAACCTCATCACCAACCAAGTCACCAGCGGCGGTCAACAAGGAAACTCCGCGACTAACACATTACAGCAAATCGGAACTGTAGTCGGAGGAGTCGTAGACTACGCAAAGAAGAAGAGCTATGACGATCTCCTCAAACAAGTGCAAGACTCGACCACTGATGATGATATCTTCAGGGTGAGCGAGGAGATGTTCAATGCGGATATCAATAACGCATTCAACTACATCCAGGTCAATCTGCAAGGCAAAACCAGTCCTATGTCGAAGAACGACGAGGCGCAATCAAAGTAAGTCACTGTCGATAGGATTCTCATTAACACGCCTGAATACCAAGCAGGCTGGCCATTTATTTATGTAACGTCACCGCTAACGATCTGGTAGATAAATGCACTTGCTGATATACTCATTACCATAACTCCGTAGCTTTTAAGGGAAAGCCGATGTAAAAGCAGTAGTTTAATAGATTTTATTAAGTTTACAATCATAATTACATTTTCATTTTAGAGTAGGTCTCTGATCTGTTTGTTTAATGTACGCCTTGGTACTCACCTATTTAGACACTTCAAGGTAGACTTACGTGCAAACCTAATTGGTTTTTAATGAAACTTATATAGGTACTAACAATATATCATATTATGTCAGTAAAACAGGAAAGAAACTAAAAAAATACATGTATGTACATACATAGGTACATATACAGAAGTAGCCAAGTTCTATATACTTTATTCTGCCTACACACTACGCAGAACTACAACAAGAACAACATAGATACTTCTTATTTGTGTTCATAATTTAATATTAGCTGTCAAAATATCTTTAGCCCCACTAAGTTATAACATCGGTCCGGGTTTCGGAATAAGATGGCAGTTGTTAATAAGTTTCGCCTTTAGTAACCTTAAATAATTTGACACGAGCGTTGGCCACTTACACAAATCATAGGTACACACAAAAAACTACTTCCTACCTACGTTTAACACTTATGTACTTATTTAATTAATAACAAGATGAAATCATGCAATGGGTATTCAATTATTTTCCGAATGAGACTTGATGAAATCACTGGGATTGGAATCATTGGAACTTATATAATGACTCTATATAAAATATTGACAAATGCCTACTTCAAGAATTAATTTAAAATAAAAATTGTAAATTCTTAAGTCAGTCAACTATACATGGGATAAAAATAGTTCTTCTCTCTTCTGTCGAATTATCTGTACTCAAAAGGCTTGTACTTACTTGTTAATCTATTGTTGTTTCGTGCATCAGGCCAATCTGATGTCAGATTTTAAATCTGCATCAAGGTAGGTAGATATACTTACAGCTACCACCTAATGACGTCAGCCTGCACCCTAAGCATGGTACCCGTCGCTTATATCGCGCGCTAAACTATCTTGTTGATAAACGTTGTCGCACGTGCCATGCTACGGGGCCTGGACCAAAACGCTATGTTTCTCTCGAAGAACGGAAAAGCACAAGATTGCTTATGCCACGAATGGTAATTAAAATTGTGAAATGTTTGCTAATGGGTCAATTAAGTATCCGCCCGATGGGCCATCAAGCTCCTTTTCTTATTGTACTGATTCATTATGTATGCCCCAATAGCCCATAAAACTCAGTGTTATGCATCAGATAGCATCGGAACTGGTATTCTAGGTCACATCAGTCATCCTATTTACCTAATTAGGTTACTTCAGTCAAGATAAATAAAACTATCAATTATGTATCTACTTTATTGGATATACCTAATCTACCTTACCAATTGACCTAATAATGTTTGTGAATGTTATTAGGTATATGTTTGTAACTTTACTTTAATAGTTCTATATTTCACTTTAGTCTGGTAGTAAGAAAACACATAGAATGTACTAGCTGCTTCTCTTCCCGCGCAGATCGTCTGTGTGTAAGTGGGAATGGCCGAAAATCTATGAAATCATGTAAATGGGCGATGCGGCTAGCAACCTATCTTGATTCCTCATTTCACCTATACGCCCATCAACAGCTAAACGCTGCTTTTAGGTCTCAAGTCCCTAGGAAAAGTCAACCCCTAAAAACACATGATTAGTAGATATGTATGTAGGAATCCCCAAGGAAAGCGCAAAGTAGGCCGCCCTAAACAGACCTGGCGACGTACCCTTCTCGATGAAATTAAAAAAATCGGCAAGACCTGGAGTGAAGTTAAGCGCGTAGCTCGAGACAGATCGAGATGGAGAGTCTTGTGATGGACACCCTCTGCCCTAGATACATAGGACTATAACTCAAAAGTATGTAGGGATTTAAACCCGAAAAATACCGCGGCCGTGTAATTTGTGTCAGATTTAGATATAACGTTATGTCACAGATAATTTCATTGTGTATTTTACACACTTCTTTAATTTTAAAGACTTAATATCCTTATTTTGTTTTGTTTCAGTCTGCTGAACGTGCCAGAAAATGTGTGGAATGGGCCCACCATAAGGCCTTTCGTAGCCCTATTCGACAATTACCACAAAAATGTGATTAGGCCGGAATTTATTACGCCTAATGTAAGTTAGCATACTGTTTCTAATTAAAATACAAACACAAATGTCACGCCAAACAATAAACTTGCCACTTCCACGAAATAAATCGTAATAGAACCAGCAGCTACAAGACAGTAAAACTAATGTTTCTTTTGAAGAGTATTTATGTGTTTTTATCAGGCTAGATTACCGGATACAATATATAACTTTCACTATTCAAAAATATAGTTATTGTACTGCGCTCGGCTCAATGATTTGATCAAATAAAACAGTACATTATTTGTGATTTATTAGGTACTAAAGTACTCACTTGACAGGTACAATGATTTTGTTTAGGCAACAAAATTTTGTGTAAGAAAGGGAGGAACATGCTGTGCCGACCACACATAATAAATAAGAGGGATAATGTGTAGAGGAGAAAGAAAAAGTATACATTTTATAATAGTCGTTCGCCGCGATCTTGAACCACACGATACCTATGAATTTTATTTACATTTATTTAAGTAACTTATAAACTACTAAAACATTAAAAATGTGCATAAACAAACTCAAAGAACTTGAAAATAATTTCTTCTAATTTTAGGTACCTACACAATTTCATCATAATTGTAGCACTGATTTGAAAGTTATTGCCGAACATATACAGCGTGTAAATGTACCCTCGACATTTACTTAAAGGGGTGACTCAGCCCATCAATATGAACAACTTTTCCTACGAAACCAATGCTGGGAACTCAAAAAAAATTCGTCATTTCCATACAAAAGAGTTCCGCCGCCCGGCCAGTTTGTATAGGAAGGTCGAATTTTTTTTTGAGTTCCCAGCATTGTTCCCATAGGAAAAGTTGTTCATATTGGTGGGCTGAGTCACCCCGTTAAGGGAATGTCGAGGGTCTATTTACACGGTGTATACATATATACAACAAAAAAATATCTCCTAACTTACAGACTTCGCTACTTTAGAAGTATGTATGGCATTAATCAAATAATTAAAAAGTCAATAAACTGAGTTTGTATAATTTGTTTACACGTTTTAGTTCTGGGCTGATTATGATTAAATTTTGCGGATAATGCTTACAAAGTAAGTAATTATTGTTCCCGAAGTAATTATTATAATACTAGCAGTGCCGCAACGGGCAAAAGCTTATATGTATACTTTGTACTTAGGTAGATACTAGATACGTACATTCGTCATAACAGCATATTTTAGAGATAAAATGTAGCAAACTGAGTTATTTTAAGCAAATGCAACTCACCTAGACAGCTACAAAACGTATAAATGGTGATGTCATGTTGCAGGAGGAAACGGAACAAGTCACTTACATAAACACGATACTGGCGACCGGCCCGATTAGGACTCTTATGACTTTCCTGGTCAACAAAGGTAAATCATTTATATTGCTTTAACTAAGCCTTTAATCTACGTCAGAAATATGGTTGATAAATACCTAAACGTGATTTGTAGACGATATTTATAAGTTAAAAAAAATAAACAATATATCTCAGATAGTTAAAAACATTACTTATGAGAATACATAAAATAATATTTACCAATTTTTTTATTACCTACACGCCCACCAACACGCTAAACGTGGCATTAGGCTCTGTCTACCCCATAAGGGATAAAGATGTGGTAATATGTAGATACTTATGTAGTTTTGTTTAATTTTGGACATGTTTGGACTCTAGTCTGCCTCCATCCAGCATGCCTTGTTATTATACCCATTGATTTTCTTATCATGTGATGCCCTCTAGATACCTTGAATTGAAACGTCTGACAGTAGGGTTAGTCAAAATTACGCACTTCATACATACATACATACATAATATTCGCTATATTCACAGGCCTGACTCAAATGAACGAATATCCTGAACAAGTGGAACTCCTCAAAAAGATCTGGTTCACTAAGTACGCGCGCCACTGGACCGGGCTATGCAAATGTAGCTGCGCATTTGAGAACATCTTCATGGCTGAGCTCAAGTCAGACACCGTACTCGGTGAGTCTCTTTGAAGAGTTTTTATAGTGAATGTAAAAAATAATAGCTTTCATCCGCGGCTCCGCCCGCTTCAGTGTCGATTCCTCGGGAACATACTTATCCCGGGATGATAAAATGTACCCTGTCCTTCCCCGTACCCCAGGCAACGGGTATGTAAATTAAGTATAATTTCATGGCGATCGGTTCAGTAGATAGAGTGTGAGAGCGTTACTAACTCAGATTTCCGTAAACAGGTTGAGGACACAGGATTGTCGCTGTAAAATACTTCAATGCTCGTGTGGACATACGACAAAGACACACACGAGTGACCTTGCCCTGTCGTGAGCCCCCAATGATGGTTGTGGCTGATTATTGGTCGGGAGTCGGGAGACCTTTGATCAGAGCGTCTACCATGAATTTATACTCATAAGTTAGAAACTAAACGATTCGATCTATCGTTAACTATTGGGTGACTATTAATGGTAATCTATTTTCTTGCGCAATAGAAAACAAAGGTCAAACGTTTTACTCATGGCTCTGATACCGCGGAAAAACACCGTATTCACAGGATCGTTTTCGATTACGAGATTCGAAAACTGTGGTAAGGTAGACAAAAGTTTAGTATTCTACAACAGTTATAAAATTGTTACCGTTTAGAATAGTCGTAAATGAATTGTACAAACTCATGGTAGACGCTCAATAATGGTATAGTATAAACGTGGGTTAGAATCCTGTTAATCGACTCTATGAGTATTATACTATTGTTTGATTTCGTTCGGTTTATCGAGGTGTTACCACATTTCAAGAAAACCACTCTCAAAGAAATTCAATCTAAGTTTTAAGACGTTCAACAATGGTAAATATCAATGTGATCTTTGTTTACTTGGATAAAGGAAGCAAAGAACTCCAATCCAACACTTCCGACTAATAAAACAATTAAGCTGTTGTTTGTTTCCTTTGAAGTGGGGTTATAATGGATAAAAAAAAATAAGTATTGTTTCTGTTGCGTTGTGGTACATTGCACTGTACCACAATACAGCAGAAACAATACTTAAAGAAATAAATGAATAAGTACGGACAAATCACACAGATGTTATGGGATACTAACTCAACGATACTATATTTTATAACAAATACATATATAGATAAACATTTAAGACCCAGGCCAATCTGAAAAAGATCATTTTCCATCCTGACCTGACCGGGGATCGAACTAGGCGTGTTAACCACTACGCCACGGAGCTCGCCACTTAGACCTACCTAAATCAAAATAGCAAAGATAAAGTGATGGCTTTGATACAGCAATTACCAAAATAAATGAGTTGCTTTATTTTTCCTAAAATGTTTTATTATGGGTTTCAATTGAAAAAATGTTTAGCAGTAGGTACCTACTTTTTTAATTTAATTTTGTATACTTTATTGCTTTTTTGCAGGTCTGCACAGCTGGTTGTTCTTTGCCAAGCGCGAGTTGGACCGGAAAGCAAACTACCTTGGATACATCAACAAACTTGACCTTTCCGGAGTAAGTACCGCTATTGCTGTGATAAAACTTTTAGGTCTATTATTTTCCTGTCACTTTTTATGATTCTTCATACTCATTTTTTTTCTCGACTGACCATCGTGTTTGGCCTACATCTCTTCTTTTTTCACCTGTTGGTGTCCACAATATTTCGTTTAAAAGTTTATTTAGTGTCTGTAACAACTTTCTTTTTGCATAATCGTATCTATAATAAGTGTATTGTTTTTTGAGTTTACGTATACATATATGTATGTATAAAATTCTAAATCCCTCAACTGATTTGGACGTATGCTATCATTAGAATCCTTGTACTCTATTGAGTGACAAAGGCAATATTTTTTTTCCAAGACAGGGTGTCTCTTACTTTTTATTTTTGAAAAAAAGATGCTTGGAACTTAGTTTGAAACGGATTAAACTTAATGTAAATATAGACTTTCAACGTTTCAATCAAAGTATACCTATGATTATGTTGGATATGTATGCCAGAGTTTGTACTAAGTATATATACTAGATTTAAATGAACTATCGTCTTAGCAATCCGCATGTCAAAGGTGCACACGATACTACGATAACGACTTTTGTCCAATCGAAATAATTATATGGATAGCAAAAGTAGCAAGATAATCATCAAACCGAAGATATTTTTGCTACAATTATAAATTTCCATTACTTGATCAAGCCAAATCAAGACAATTGACCTAATTAACAATACTAGGGCCTGATTTACCGAGAACTGATTGACTGGCTAACTAGGTATCTAGGCCCTAGACTAGTTTTCGGTAATTAGTCAAATTCGACTCGACTATCAATTCTAATTCATTTTTAACCGACGTCAAAAAAGTTATCAATTATGTTTTTTTATTAATGTTTGTTTCCTCATAACCCCGTCATTTATGAACCTATTTGATTTATTTTTAAATATATGCATCCAGATTCGGTCCCATTTAAATTCGGCGAGCTCCGTGGCGCAATGGTTAACACGCCAGCCTGCGGCACGAGGTTTCCGGGGTTCGATCCCCAGCCAGGTCACGATGGAAAAAGATCTTTTTCAGATTGACCTGGGTCTGGATGTTTATAAAATATAGTATCCTACGACACGAGTTCACAACTTACTGTGGGGCTAGCCCAATTTGTGTGATATGTCCCAATATATTTATTTCTTATTTTAATTTTATCAAAATCGGTTTAGTAGATTGCTTATTAGTCAGTTGTTTAATCAACTAAAAATTTATATCCACTTTCAGAAAGGAATGATACTGAAGCAGCACTCCATTCTGAGCGAGACCAAGGACGCGCCTGAGGTAAACATGTTCGTAGGCACGTCACCCGAGCTAGAGACCGCTCTGTACACCCTATGCTTCATGGCGCGCCCCGACCGACCCTGCAACCTGCGCTACAACAACGTCAACTTCAGCATCCAGACCAAGACCCTCACCGCCGACAACGTCAAGCTTATAGACACAGCCTACCCTCAATTCTAAATAGATATATTGTATTTATTTATATTGAGAAACGCAGAGTCCGTTTGCCTACATATCTTTGTCAGTGTTAGGTGATTTTGAATTTCCTAGCAATATTTGAATGACGGAATCTAATAAAAAAAAATGAACATAGGCCTAAAATAAGTTGTAATATGTACTTTTGCATACATATTAAAAAGGTAAAATGTATAAGGGACATGTTTCATATGTTAGATCATTTTGTATACCTACATTTTGCAAATAAAGAATTTGATTGAAGAAAAAAGGTACAAATGAAGAAAGAAATGCACCTCCTATATAAATTCACCGGTATGGGAAGTCTTTTTTTTATTAATTACCTTTTTTCTTAACGATGTATATTCTATTATGGATTCTAATTCCGTCATTATAATATTGCCAGGGAGTTCTAAATCGTCCTGTATGTACCGCTACATCAAATTCTCGTCTAAGTACTCAGTCTTCAGATGAATTTGATGCTTTATTTTGACGAGTGGACTATGAGGAAATACGTTTGTTTAATTAATAAAGATATCTGGGAAAATGGACTACACTTATGTACATACACAATAAAATATTTTTATAAGCTCTTTGATTCAAAAATAACAAATCTTAAACAAATATTGTGTATGATTTCTGCGAAGTGTACCCATTTTGACGCCAATTATTGTTATCTCTAGAACTCAATTCCACAGGTCATGACATGACTGTAAGATAATACAGCCACGAATAAATACGATTAGTAAACAGGGGTATATCAAGACAACGATATATATCTATAATAGTATATTTTCTTAAAAACAGTACAAGTTCATCTCAATATTCGAATACTTTTCTTCGGAGTGGCAAAAATTACAAAACCCGTCGATAATTTTAATGGTTTATTGTCAATAATAATATAAAAAGTTACGCGAGACATAATTACTATTATAACAAACGGTTTCACTCACTTGTCGGCAATACCGACTAACGATACGTGAGTGAAATCGTTGTTATAATAGTATTTATAGTCAAGTTGATGACTCGGTGAGATGGCACAACAAATCTAAAGATTAAAAAATAAACACTTGCAGTTACATGTGACTAATTACATACACTATAATCTATCGTTTAGTTACACAAACGCGTTTAAAAATTAATTATTTTTAAGCCCCATGATAAGTCTAGGAACTATACTAGGCTTACTAGGAAAACTTAAGTTTTCAGTAGTAAATTATCTAACTTTTAAATGCGTTCGCGTTTATTACTTTATGGCAAGAATGACATTGGCCACACATTTCTTACACAAAAATTTTATAACATTACTATAACAATGATAATATTTGAAATATATACACAGATAATAAGTTACCTACTATTATTCCTTTAATAGTGTAACTAGCGACAATGCGAATCGACTTCTACTGGCATAGCTATTGATATACGTATGTATTTTATAGTAAAATGCTTCCGAAAATACTGATTCTACAGAAAAGCAATCACCAAGTTCTAGTTCAAATCGGTCGTTATTCATTATACTACTTTGTTTTGATCTTAAGATAACTTTTCGCCATTCACAAGGTTGTTCATGTTTTATACGTGAAACTTTATACATTTGAATAAAAAATGATCAGTATGACGGTAAAAACAATATTTTTATGAACCTGATGAAACTTTATCTTTCAATAAAATACAATGATTCAATAATTTCCAATTAGTAAAATTAACCATAAATCGTGAAATTAAGTTTTAATAGCCAAACATGCTCAATACAAACAATGTAGTTCACTGTAAGATACTATCTTACATAATACAAATATTTTACGTAAATGGCTCAGTTACGATAAGTATAATCAAAGGCAATAAAGAATACCTTTGTAGTAATACATACAATGTTATTAGAACAATTATTTATAGTTGCAAGACTTCATCATTCACTAAGATTCTGTAATTAGTCTTAAAGAGTAATTCATAGAGTGAATGCTATTACGAATTGACAACAAAGATATGTTTATACGTCTACTAAGTTTGCATTAATGTATAATTATTATATATTGTATTGTATATCTTTCAATACAATTCTTGATGCATCGCTTTCAAAGGCTTGAAATTTAATGTGTAATACATATTATTATGTTCTTACATACATACATAGTGTCACGTCTTATTTCCCTGTGAGGTAGACAGAAATCAGGTCTATAAGACCTTATGGCCAAATACTTACATATGTTCTTAATACTAAAACAGTATTTATGTACTGCAGATTAAACAAGCCTTTTAAAACGATGCATAAATACTATATTTTCTGGTACATCCGTCTTATCTCGAAAACCGAATTAGATTCAGGCACAAAGATGTTAAACATATTTCGGGCATGATTTTTTGATTTTATCAGTGAAATTACATTTCTAGTCCTCATTCAAAAAAATAAGCCAATTTTAAAAATAATATTGATATCAATAGATATAAACTGTATACAGTAATGCAAAATTAGTACAATAACACTAGAAAATAATCAACTTATAACTTACGAGAGAGTAATAAATACATCTGACTAGAATACAGTTGGCTGAATACTTATATTCTATACGCACATGATCGCTTTATACAAAAATAAACACAGAAGCCAATAAATGAGCAAAACAATGTCTCCCAATAAGTATCTCAAAACAAGAGGTTGTAAATATTATATAAACATGCATACTTAGTAAACTATTAATCAGGGTTATACGAATATTCGCATCTGCATTCGCAATTGCTGAGCTTTAACATCAATTTAGCCATCTGCATGCATAAACATCTGCAATAATCATTGCGGATATTCATATGGATGCAGATGTCCCGATTTTTGGGGCTGGACGAGTGGCGCTTGTGCATCCTTACTACTTATCGACAAATAGGAGAGAAGATTTCGATCAGTGACATGACCGGACAAGTTTGTAATTGTTAATCACGCGTTCCTTGTAAATTATTGTTATAGTTTCATTTTTTCAGTTGTCTTCCTCTATCGCGGATGTTAATGCATGATATTCACTTTATCACGGGCAAACGGCAGGCCCAATCAAACGTAGAAATATTTCTATCGACCAGGAATCAAGTCTTGTTATTGGATTCTTCCTTCAAAAATCTGCATCCGCTTCCGCATCAACGGATGTGAACGAATATGTGTCCGCAACATCCCTGATGAACAGTAGAGAAGCGACTATTCTATTCATTACAAATTATATTAAGGTATACTCGTACGATAAACATCAATCAGATCAATTAGTAAATAAAAATAAATTACGTTTAATGTGGGTAATATAAAGACTAACTTTACGTAAATACTAAGTATGCATTTATATATTTTTACTTTAATTGAAAATAGATATCTAAAAACGTCAAACAAAACAATCTAATAAACAAATTGCAACAACTTTTCGTCAGAGTCTCAACAGAAAAATATTCAGTCAATTTTCTAGGTAACTAACATTTTTACTTAAAACTAGACAAAGTATGAGCCATATTCGTGTGGCATAACACCACGCCGAGGATAAAACGTATGAGTGAGTGAATAATTGAGTAGATTCGTGATATTTGAGGTATAGATATCAGCGAATCTAAAGAGTCGCCGTGAGAAGTACGTAGGGTTGTGGTACGTCCGGAATACGCTACCGAACTGAGGGTTAAACACTGCCTTAGTGTTGTTCCTGGAAGCAGTATAATAACTCCTACAATGACAGCATGAAAAGCAAAGATACATGCGTTATTTACAGCGCCAATTCAACTTTACATCATTTTGAATAGCAAGTACCATTGCATCGCACAACAATAAAATTTGAACTGGACGAAACATCACATTAATTTTAACATACTTAGAGTACAGTCACGAGCATTCATATATACACAATTGTATTCCATTTGAGACCTTATCACTTAATATACGATTATACATCGTTTCTTAAGTCAATGTAATAAGGCTCCAGAACCGCGGAAACTACCTGTGAAAATGAAGTTACGAGTAGTACAAGTATTTGCCCACACTGGAAATTCAACCCGGTGACCCCCGGTGCTAAGCTGACGTGTTAATCACTGCGTCACAGATGCCCTTTAAGTTTCAATCTTAGCATAACTACAAGACAACCGAATGGACCAGACAAACAACCAGTGCTGGTAGGTGCCAGAGTTGAAGCTGGTAGGTGACGCCATTTCGATGCGCATCGCTTTGCTCCGACTCTGCGTCAATTAAGTCTATCAGGGACTTGTAAGTCACGGCCAGTGCTTTCTACTTTTGTAGCAAAAAATATCATTTTTTATCTCTAACATAGACTTGAATAATCTAGAACTTTCCCAAACTACGTCTGTCGCGCTCATACATCTTTCATTCTGCTCACACATATGTATTCTATCCCGTTCACTCATTGAGGCCTACCTTATGAAAGTCTAGTTTAACCACTCTAAAAGCCACAGCTTATTAACAGCTGTTGAATATTTTACTAAGAATAATTGGTTTACTAACCTGAGGTAGTCCCTCTCAGCCATCCACTCGTTGAGGACCTCAATCGCCTCGGGATCCTTGTAGTCCTGGTGATCCTCGATAAGCTGCGTGAGCATCTGCAGCCAGTTGGCGTTCTCTTTGAACGACTGCGTGTTCAGGGTGTTGATCTCGTGCTATAAATATCAATGATTCGTTATTATGAAATCAGCTACAAGTAGTCCACAGCTGGTCATAGGCTACCCCAGGATTTTCTTTTTTTTATGATATAGGTCGGCAAACGAACAAGCTCAAGTCACCTGATGGTAAGTGATCACCGCTGCCCATGGACAACTGCAACACCAGGGTGTGACAGGTGCCTTTCAATAAGTTGGGGGAATGAAATGGGGAAGGATGGGCCTCCGGCTTTCTCACTCACCGAACGAAGCATAGAAGCGGTAAAGCTTCTACTCAGACGTCGATCTGTGAGAGTGTGTTACTTCTCCGGACGAGCCAGTCCATTCATGCTACTAGCAATTTATTTTGCCGGTAGCGAGGCTCTACTACGACTAACTGACTGGTTGCAAGTGACCTGCATTCAGCGCCTTCCTGCGACCTTGTTCAGGTCGTCCGACCACCTGGTATGTATCCAACGCTACTTTTGCACTTATGGGGCCATCATTCGAGAACTTTTCTACCACATCGACACTCGGTTCTATGCACCATGTCTAATTGATTCGTTATTCTTCACGTGTTATAAAATTGTGGAAGCTCCCTTTCTTGTTTATTTCACGTAGGTACTAACCGATTATATGGAACTTTTGCACACATATTATCAGGACTTCTAGTGTGGACACCAATTTCAACTTTTCGGTTTTGACCTTGGTTCCGACTCGATGGCTCCCAAAACCGAAACCGAAATTTCGGTGAGACACAAATGGCCAAAATAGACTAATAGGCGCACTTACAATGCAAAAATTTGATAGGTTTTCATGGAATAAACAAAACAGAGCCGGCCGTCGGCGTGAGGAAGTTAAGTCATTTAAATATGACACGTATCTACAAGGAATAAGGTTTAATTTCCTTTGTTCATTTATATACCTGATCTGTCCGGACTCGCTGAGTTAATATTATACTTAATTAAGTGAACCTGTTTGTTTTAGTTCATTAAGTATACACTACCGTTAGTTCGTTGATGATGGCCCCGGTGCGCCAACCGTGCTCGAGGCTGACGTCGGCCAAGTCGCTATACGGGTGGTCTCCGAAGTATAGCACCTGGTGCCCGCTCCAGCCGGTCAGGTCTTGCAGCTGCTTCACCGTGCCCTGAACCAAAGACAATATGATACTAACGTATAGACTGCCAACCTTATACAAAAATATTGACCCAACTTAAGAAGAAGAACTGGTGACGAAAACCTCCACACAAACGGCGAAAGAGACTCGCGGCGATTATTGATAATATTGATACAATTGTAAGCATTAAATCAATTTATCTCATCATAATCTATGTACGTTCCTATACAGCATGATTAAAAAATCAATTGTTTAAAAAAAAGCTTCTAAACATCGGTATTTTAGCACCATTTTTAACCCAACTGTGGAGGTAAAGAAATACAATGGTATTTATGAACATGAAGATTCCAATATTATTCACTTGCGTGCGTTTCATTCATTTGGTTACTAATAAGTTCTAATAACATATATTTCTCTCAGTATATGGAATAGTTTTCTCAAAATTCTTTATATCCTAAAAGACGAAAGGCGCGTTGAAAATGCTCCGGATAGGTGAAATCGTCGTCTCATCTCGCTCACTCACGTAGCGCACCCGTTTGACGCAGGTGAAACAGCAATTACTATGACCATCGCCGAGTTCACGCGGCTATCCAGTCAACTCTTAAGTTAGTAACTGCCCCCTATCGGCGGCGGAGTATAGTTAGCCTAAACTTGGTAAAACCAAGTAAAACTGAAAGATATTGTTTTAATATAAGCCAAAAATATTTTTTTCATCTGATATAAGATATTTCTCGTGAATACTGATTATATTTTCTCATAATTTGGTGGATACATAGTTGTAAATGAACCTATGGCGCCATCTATGTGATGAACCTGATAAAAATCGTATGCAATAGGCCGAGAGACCACATGCGTGAATACAACATAGGTTTAAATTAAATTATTTTGGTGCTATATTTTCCACAAGACAGCACTTTAAATTAAATTACTTTTATTATTTTCCACAACACAGCACTAGTCACAGACGGAAAAGTTAATAGATTCAGGTGTTACTTTGCGGAAGTCAAAGCTATATTTACTTTGAGATAATTTACTTTGCGTGCTTCCGCCACTAGTTAGTTCATGCAAACTACAAAACAAAAAAAAATAATTGGCCAGCAATAGTTTGCATGAACTAACTGGTGGCGGAAGCACGCAAAGTGAATTATTTTAAAGTAAATACAGACGGGAAACATTGGTTTAATGCCTGCACGATTGATTTCAATCACTGTAATATAAGAATACCTAGGATTGGGATGGGAATACTCATCCACCAGTGCGGGAATCCCGACTGGTAGCAACTGGCACAAACGTAAATAAAATTTATCCCATGCGCCCCAGTAGTGGTAAATGGGAGTAACTCGTAGGATAGTGCTAATTAAAAAAAGTCAAGTACGACCACGTGCTAATTTTGTTGAATATATGAGGCGTTACACTTCTCCTGTTTTGGTCGTGTAAATATTTTTTTTACGTAGTTAAGTTCCACAGACAGAAATGGTTTCTTTAGTTATTGTTATTGTAGTAATTTGCGGTACCCCTAGGCATAGAGGTCGTCTATAGTAGTAATTCCTCTAATATAATATTTACGTATCATTAATGTACTAAAACGTACAAAGTAACGCAACGTACAATATCTATAAGTTGTACCTATCTATAAGTAGGCATACCGTTTTTTACCCTACTATATGGCATCATATGACAATTACATATATAAATACTAAACAAATGCCACTGTAATAGGCGTATTTGTCAAAGTGCCAAAATTAGTACATTTTAATTAAGCTCCTTTGTTTTATGAGTCATCAGCATCACATCACACCACATATTTACATCCGTCACCAACTTATAGGTACCTTTTTTTAAAATTTATACTTTATAAAAATATTGTATTATTATTCCAACAAATAACAATAGTACCTTACATTCTGGTCTGGAAAAAAATCCGTGCAGATCGTAAAAGCAGATTGAAGGAATGGCAAAATCAAGAATAATGTTAATTTCAAAATTACGCGGTATATACGCGTAAAAAACATTACCCACCTTCTAGTTCTGATCAATCGGGTTAAAAAGAGAATCATTCAATTCAATACTTGCCTCATAATAAATAATGCCTTTATGTAGCGACGTAACCTTCTCCCATATGTGAGTATTGGCGTTTTTGTCGAAAACCCTGATGGGCCTGGACACCTTCGTGAAAAACTTGGGTTTGTTTGCGTTCACAATCACTACGTCGAAGAACTCTCTCCAGTCATGTCCCACTAACATTTCCATGCCGGCATTTCTGTAATTTCACAAATTAATTAATAATAATAATAAACGTTTATAGAACCATAATTAATTACAGATTAGTTAATATGAACAATATAAAAACTTAATTCGAAGGTAGCAGGTACAATAACAATTTTTATTCATATTTAGGTGTTAGGCTAATAAAACTGTTCTTTCTTGAGAATTATGGTGGATTGATACCTGAACTAGTACTAGTCCTGTATCTCAGGTTATCAACCCTCCACCCCAATAAAATGATTTAATGTAAATATTAAATAGTAGGTTAAGTAGTAAGGTTTATATATAAGTAGTTTTTTTAAGTTAAGTCGCGTCGCGTCGTCCTTTCTTTTACATAGACTTACACATTAAAAACATTAAAAACTTGAAAAATATTTTTATTTTATTTATTAGTTATGTCAGTCGTTCATGATGTTAAAACTTGTCGAACAAGCGTTGTTGTTTATGATGTTAGCTATTAGTGTTTTACAAATAAATAACCCTGTATAGAAATATTCTTCACCCGAGTGCGTTTCCGAGTGTAACTTTATTGTGGTGCGTCGGCGCCCGGGTTTCACTGTAAAAATACCTATAGAAATATCAAAATATACCTATATATACTTACACGAAATGGAAGGGACTGTTAGTAACTAGAAACAACTTTTTGTCACCATTCTGAAGCTTTTGAAAGTAATCCCTTAGGTCTGGATTGGGCCTTATGTATTCTTCAACATTCTGCGCTACTATTTTATGCATTACTGGGTGGCAACTTTGTACAGAATTCTGAAAAAGTGGTTTAGAAGTAATGTACATTGTATACTAGACGAACAAGGCACGGCAATTAAAAAGAAAATTTGAAAATGTTAAAAATGCTTGGAATCTGGCGAGTAAACTCTAGAAACACAACTTAAAATATTTTGTGGGTGTAAAAGACCCATATCGTCTGAAAACCAGCAACCTAACTGGTTAGAAGACATTGATAGGATCATCATCATCAGGTCCGTTTTAGTCTCCACTACAGGAGCACGACCCTCTCTGTACTACTAGGGCTATACTTGGCTAGAGCAGCCAGAGGACGCAAATAAATATATTATAATTTATTGATAAGATGACGGGAGGCAATGCAAGAAGATACCAGAACATGACAAAATTGGTGTTGTGAAAACAATGAAAATTAACGACGATGCAAAATAGATAAAGATAGATGATAGATAATAAATTTATTTTGTTCAACTGTCACACACATTATACAGAAATAAGTAGAAACAATATGATCGCTACCTTATAATAACTACCAAATAAATGCAGTATGTGTGCCACAGAAGCACAAATAGGCTACAGCTCAGCACACGTTGCCCGGTGGAGCAACCGCTAATTTTCAGCTGTCACCCATTTGGAGATAACGCGAACGAGCGCAATTTAACATATTAACCAAATTGAAATAGTTATGTATCTTATATTATGATGCCTGAATTAAGACGAAAACAGTATAATCCAAATACGACTGTGACAAAATAAATAATATAAGGTTAAGCTCAAAGGTGCTGGTGATTGGGTAGGTACCGAAGGGAAAAAATATTTACTTCCGATTTCTCCGGGAAGACGCAACGTGAACGGCAAGCAAAGCGGCGGAATGAGTCAAGAATTTGTATTTCTAACATACTTATGCGATTTAAATTTAGTTTTAAACGTGAATTTTGAATTAAGACATTTGGAGGGGGAATATTATTATAAATACCTTAACGTCCAAAAACAGGATCTCTGGGTGGTAATCAATGTGGTTTTTGATAAAATACTCGGCAACATTGCAGAGTAATCCCATCTCTGGTACAGAGAATAAGTCGGCTAAATGCACCATCTTGGCTCGATTTGCCTGAAAAATTTACAAACAGAATTAAATTTTACCGTTTATCTCATCTATTCGAAGAATAACGAAGAAAGAATAATAAAAGAACGGTTGCAAATAAAACAGGTTATAAAATAGTAATATCGTTTAGCCAGTAACAAGTTTATGTTATGCGCGCTTTTTCTTAATCTTATTTATCAACAAAATCAATACATAGTATAAAACAAAGTTGCTTCCCGTTGTCTGTCTCTATGTATGCTTAGATCTTTAAAACTACGCAACGGATTTTGATGCGGTTTTAATAAATAGATAGAGTAATTCAAAAGGAAAGTTTATATGTACATTGCACCCGTGCGAAGCCCGGGTCCGGATCGCTAATTCTAATCCTAACTAATATTATAAATGCGCAACTGAGTTTGTTTGTTTGTTTGTTTGTTACGCTTTCACGTTGTAACTACTGAACCGATCATCATGAATTATTGCATATATGTTATCTGGGGTACGGAGAAGGACATAGGGTACATTTTATCCCGGAAAAAAGGACTGTTCCCGAGGGATCGACATTGACGCGGGCGGAGCCGCGGGCGAAAGCTAGTTGTGGTATAAATTCATTTCGCTGATTTGTCGGGGGGGGCTCAGTCAAATCAGCGAAATTAATTATACGACGACAGTTCCCACGAATCAACTATTTTGATCATAGACGACGCAGCAAGGCGAACAACCACCAACAAGTCCGCTAACTAAAATTAACTGATATGGTGCGGCTGTATATTTTACATAGAGATAAGATAATCCCTCAGAACAATAAGTTATTGTTTGTGATAGTCCTGTTAACAAGGGATTTTTTTTATATACTCGTAACACAAATATTAAATAAACCTAATATTGTTCGAAAAAAATTCCGTAACCAAAAAGGTTGAATCATATTTTAAATAGTTTCACTGGCCATCTTAATATTTAAAACACCAGCCAAGTGCAAGTCGGACTTGCGCACGCAGGGTTCCGTACCGTTATCTATAAAAACGGCAAAAAAATCATGTCTGTTGTGTGGGAGCCCCTATTTATTTTTAAAGTGAATATATATCTAAATATTCTGGGAATATTTCAAGCGTCTCTCCTGTTACCGTTATCATAATCGAGCAAATATAAGCAAAAAAGATCACGTTTGTTGTATGGGAGCCCCCTTAAATATTTATTGTATTCTATTTTTTAGAATTTGTTGTTATAGCGGCAACAGAAATACATGATCTGTCTGATCGGTCTGAAAATGTCAACTGTCTAACTATCACGGTTCATAAAATACAGCCTGGTGACAGACGGACAGACAGACAGAAAGACGAACAGCGGAGCGATATTCATAGGGTCCCGTTTTTAACCTTTGGGTACGGAGCCCTAAAAAAAATAACTCAAGAACTGGTATTACACTTTTTAGAAAACATAATATTTCTTTATTTATCGTGATTTTCTCTACATTTTAATATACCAATTTAATAATGTGTGAGAAAATAATTGAATAGTGAATACTTGGTTAGAAACGAATTCTTTTCGTGTGTTCGTTTATGAACACTAATTTTAACTTATGCAAGCTGCTTTAAGGCATCTATTCATATCTTACGTCAACGTCCTAAATATACCATCCGAGCTCAAGCAATTTTATGTCACTTTTGGACAACAGTGTTGCCGAACTAGCCAATGCCCAATATTTTTTAGCAATCGTAAACACTTACAAAGCGTAGGTCAGGCAGACTATGGAAGTATGGTTAAAACAGTAACCGTAGAAAACATGCACTTTATTCATTCAACGTTACGTTTGAAGAAAGCTCATGTTGCTATATTGCGTAGTACACTTTAAACACGTCCCATTCCAAACTCTACAACATCTGCAGTTTTATTACCATAATATGGAACCATACTCATGTGTATGAAACAAACTCGCACAGCGTACAATGATTACAAATAAGCGCAGTTTATTTACAATTGTACATCAGTACATGTCACATGTGTACTCTGTGTCAACACCGACGTACAAATTAAAGATAGTAATAGATGCTCGACTTATGCGCCAGCGAATTAAATAGTTATAAGAACTTGATCCGCTTTTAAGTTATTCAAATAAATACACGAGAACGGTGATATTGTTATCTATATAATACTACTTATAAATAAACCTTTTCGATCGTTGTAATTGTAGTAGTGTGTGATAGTTGATATCGTAATATTTTGTTATTTTAGTATAGAAATAATAGAACCCAGGTAACCTTACTGTCGGCTATGGAAAACCTGAACATGTTACTCTAAACTGGCTACCACAGGACAGGCATATTGCCTAGTGTGGGGCCACCGCTTACTCACATAGCATATCAAAAAGTTAAATAAATTTATTTCATTATTTCACTATCATTACTTCATTTCATTATTAAATTTAATTCATTATTTCATCTAACTAAAAATAAAATAATCTAACCTACTTGACTAAAAAAAAACATTATAAATAAAAAAGGTCCCCCGCAGTTCGTTGTCACGCGGAAGGGTAGCTAAGTCTGACCGCATTGCCACGTTGGATGGCAATGCTCATTTTTTGTCCTAGATAATTGCCAGCCCCTGGTCACCAGACACCTCAACCAGCTTTCGGCTTAATGACTTAAATAGTTTATGAGCCGACGGGCCCCACGGATCAAGTGTCTCCACCCCAAACGGCTCAAAAATAAAACCGTTGCCGATCCTTATGAATATCCGTCCTAAACTTTAAAATGTGTAGAGCCTAAGGCCATAAGGTCACCTATAGCATATTGTATTTCTTATGACCTTATAGCCTTAGGCTCTGTCTACCCTATAAATAAGGGATAAAGAGGGATATCACAGATGAAATAAAATACTATGTTTGCAACGAATGAAACTTCTTATTGCCATTTGTGAGAAGATCACACAAAGGGTGAAACAGGACCCTATTGCTAAGCTCCGCTGTGAAAGAAAAGTTTTCTTCCTCGTAAAATACGACGAGAAGCTTACGTATTACATACCTATATAACAAAAATGTTTTTCACTCCAAATAACTCGTAATACTATGAATAATCATTCAGGACCACATTTGGAGTAGTGATGTGCAGGTTTAATAATAAATGAATAATGAACAACTAGTAAAGTGAAACTAGGACAGTTGTCCTTTTGTTTTCTCGTTATTTTGTGTGCGAGGGGGCACAAATGAATGATTGCTTACAAGTGCCGCTTATTAGACACACCGTCTAGGACACACATGAGTGATGGATGATAGATAAGATGTCTTCACTATCTCTATTATAATATGGAATTCGCTACTCTTCTTATCAGCAGTAGTACGATTTTGGAGACCTTGTAAAGATTTATGTTTTTAGTGTAATAACTTATTATGTACTAAAAATCCATTACATTTTAAAGATTTCTAATATTAGTTATGTAATAAAAATCAAAAAATTTCCATTATAGTTTCGGAAATATCGTCATGTAAAGTCAAATTATATTTACGACTGACGTTAAAAGTTCCCCGTATTGGGCGGTGGTATATTTTAATATTAAAAGATAAAGGGTAATACAATAACAACCTCCGTGGTCCAGTGTTTAAGGCGCTTTCCTGTTGACCCGGGGGTCGTGGGTTCGATTCCCACCTAAAGCATACTTTGTTTAGTTGTTTCTAGTTTGATTAGGACATTGCAGGCTTGAATCACCTGATTGTCTGATAATAAAGATGATTGGTGCTTCGGAAGGCACGTTAAGCCGGTGGTCCCGGCTGCCATCTGGTAGTCGTTAAAGGAACCACGTCAGAGACCGAGAGGCGGTTCCGAGAACTCTGACACCAGGGTGTACATGGTCGATTGACCGTGACACCTACTCGAAATGATGATGAATGGTGATAAAAAATCATAAAAGTCAACAGGTCATACAAAGTATACACAAACTACGAGGGAATGGGTTGACTATAGATGCGCCTGTCGCCCAATTCATCCGAACACGTGGAATTCGACTGTGTCAAATATTTACACTACGCGAACTGTGTTTTCGGCGAGGCGTCGCGTCGATTCGGTTTTGGTATAAAATCAAAAATTCTGTTGGACTCTAATTTTTAGGGTTCTGTACCCAAAGGGGAAAAACGGGACCCTATTAATATGGCTCCGCTGTCCGTCTGTCTGTCTGTTCATCTGTCACCAGGTTGTGTCTCAAGAACCGTGACAGTTACACAGTTGACATTTTTCTCAGTTGATGTATTTCTGTTGCCACTATAACAAGAAATACTAAAAAACAGAATTAAAGAAATATGTAAGGGGGCTCTCATACAACAAACTTTTTTTGCTCGTTTTAGCGCGATATTGATAAAGGCAACAGGTAGTCATTTGAAATAATTACAGAATATTGATTTATATTGTTTACTTCAAAAATTTTAAAATAAATAATTAAATGATAGGGTGTCTCCCATACAACAGTCATGATATTTTTGCTTTTCTCTCTTTTTATAGATACTATTAAAGAACCCTTAGTGCGCAAGACCGACTCGCACTTGGTCGATTTTTTACTTTTTTAAATGAAATGATCTTGTGTAGCCCATGGTTTAATTTATTAAGCATGTCTTTTACACAGTATAAATTATCAAAAATATACTCACCTTGTGTGCTCTAGTGTCGCCCTCCACATATGCTATTGGAATTATCCTGTTCTTATACATTTTGAGTACTTCTTCTGTGGAAACTCGTGACAGGCCTCTGTACACGGCACCAAATTGTATTTGAAGAAAGGAGTCTAATTTTAATAGCAGTCCCTTTTCAATGTCATAGTGCAAACCCCTGACAGCAAAGTTGGGTTTATATTCTAGATTCAGTATTTCTGGAGGATACTGGAATAAAACAAAATTTGAGTCAATGAAACATCGCAAAATGATATAATATAAGAACATCGTGAAATATTAGAATAACCTTTCATATAAAAACTGACTTCAATCAAACAACTGAACCGATTGTGATGACATGATGCGGCCAACTTAAAAGCCTTTCAAACAAAAAAAATATTTTTAAAATCAGTTCTTAAATGACGAGTTCTGAAGTAACAAACATTAAAAAAATACAACTGAATTGGTAACATCCTTCTTTTTTTAAGTCAGTAAAACATTATAAACTATCATCTATACTTCTATACTAATATTATAAAGCTGAAGAGTTTGTTTGTATGTTTGTTTGTTTGAACTTGCTAATCTCAGAAACTACTGGTTCAAATTGGAAAATTCTTTTTGTGTTGGATAGTATATTTATTGAGGAAGGCTTTAGGCTATAAAACATCACGCTGCAACCAATAGGAGTAAAGCATCAATAAAAAATGTTTTGAAAACGGGGGAAAATTAAGATATAAGTTGACATTTATCTTTTGTGTTATAAGAAGTATACAAAACTACCACCTGCAATAATTATTGATAATGTTCCAGATGTACGCAGTAGTATGAAATGTGTAAAGTTTTCAAAAAGTTAGGTATTAAAAATAATGTAATAAATGTGATAAAACCATATTAAGTGATTTAATTTACACCCAAGGAGGGTTGGCGTCAGGCAGGCAGCTGGCCGTAAGAACTTTCGCCAAATCACAGAACCACTGTCATCATAGTTAACCTGGGCTCTGAAGCATTACAGCTGATAATGCAACTGTGATACACACTCAGATGTGTAAGAGAAATGGAATGGATTAATTGAAAATACCCTGGGTTAAATTCCTAGTGCAAATGTTTATAAGGTAAATTTTCTGTGGTTCTAAAGCTATTCAAGGTGGATAGGAGTTAGAAAGATAACCAGCTACAGAGGCTTGAACAAACCACATTACTTTTACACATTGTTAATGCTACAAATGAGATCTTGAACTCCCAACTCAACAATGCCAAGGATACAATAGCTTGTATAATGGTGACACATGTTAATAATTAATGCTAAGATAACATTGTATTACCAAGCGGGGGTCAAAAATGGTCTCAAGAAAGGTTGTGGGCTTGTCAATGGTGTAGCTAGCAGCGAAGACCCTGGGCAACAAGACAAATTGGTGGCAATTTGAGGCATTTCTGGGGAGTTGGGCCAGGCAAGTGTTTGGATTGGTTTGGCATAAGCTGAGACCTTAGTAAATTCAATTTGCATACTCAACTTTTAAAACAAAAATTAAACTAAGTAAAAAACACTCATGCCACATTGGGCATGGCCACATACTCACTATGGTAAGTGAGTTTGAAGGTTTGTGGGCATGCCCACTATACTAGATTTGCACCTGTGTACTTACATTGTATTTTTCCAAAAGGACTTCCCTGCCAAGGTTATAAAGTAGATGTTCCAGGGTGGGTTTGTAGTGAGCCAGGGTGTAGTCATAATCAAAACCATACACTTTAACTTCTGAGAGGTCCAACTCATTGCAAGCAAAAACACCTTTGGGATTCACATCTTGGGGCAGCTTCTTGGCTACAGTGGAAAGTATTTTCTGTTATTAAAATACTATTTATAATACCTAAGTAAATAAATCATAATTAATAATAATTTAGAATAATAAGCATAGTTCAATTCCAATCAGATAATGTTTATATCTATTAATGATTTTACACAGTCTTAGTACTTTAATATTGAAATTAACGATAAGGCAGATTTATTTACTCGATTTTCATTCATAAAAACTTCTTATCAATAAAATCTAATGCATGTACTTACATCTACATTTTAACTTCGTGCGACAGTACGCTTCCTTAAGCAACTCCTTTGTTGAATATCCCCGTCTCAGTAAATCACATTTCTCCGATTTTACATACGAAACACGATTTAATCTCCTTAAACCAGCAATAACAGTACTAAAGAGATTCATAATTAATTAAATAGAATCAAAAAATACTAAATTAAACACCAAACGGGTAAATTAATGATATACTTGTGTGCCGTTATTCCATTCGAATATTAATTAAACAGTCGATATAAAATACAAAAGAACATCGTTGCATAATTCAAAAACAAAAACTGTTTTCACGTACAAATCTCATGATTTTCTAAAAGTGACTGCCAAAGAGTATATAATCACTACGTTTTGTGACTGCGACCACAGACGTTGTATTATAGTACTCTATGCCACAGACTGATCACTGATTTGACTTTGAGAGAGTAGTACCTACCTAACCTGCTGCGATTAGGTACCTACCTAACTCGCTCACTAATCTATGGTGAAGGCAGTTGTATTATAGTACTCTATGGGTGAAGGTGATGCGGTGACATTCGTTTTGACAGTTGACACTAGTAAGTAGTGACGTAGTCTCAGAACAATAACTAAGACGTAGTTATCTTGGTTTGTGCAACGCGCTGGCGCCACTAGCGCCGTCCATGAACACGGAATATAATCCAAGAAGTACAAACCAGACCTATATACGTAAAAGAGAAAGTTGTTAAAGTTTCTTGTTTAGGGACTAGGGACATAAGATAAGTAATCTGTCAGGTCGTCAGGTCGGTGCCAGGCAAATGGTTTGCAGTACCCACAAGAGATTTTAGAAAGTAAATGAAAATAACAAGATTATTTAATTTGGAAAATTGTTTTTTTAGGTAGCTTTCTCTTCTTAAGAGCACAAAAATATTCGTGTACTTTACTCGCATCAAAATTAATCAGCCGTTCAGCGCGACGCGGCGACGTATCAACTTGTACTGCATCCACTGCATCTGTACAGCGGGTGCCGCGTCTTTGAAGCTATCGATAGCGCCTTTGGCAGGCGACGACTCTTCTTTTGTCGGCTGCCGGCGTCGCCTTGTCAAAGCGCGCAAACCATTCTATACGTACGACATATGATGTCATGATTACGATGTTTAGATTAAATATTAAGTCTAACCTGCTAGGATGGACGTTCAACTGCAACAGCGGTACGGTAGAAACGAAAGAAAGTAAATGGTTTAGGTTTAAAGAACTTAATTTCTCATGAAAATACAATGGTATTTCACTTTAAAAGTAACAAATCATGTAGGTAGTGACTTACTTTGACTTATTTTCCTATGTCCCCTGGGTGGGGCAAAGGGCCGCTACAGTGCTTCTCCATCTCGTTCTGCTTTGAGCAACGCGCTTCACTTCGGGCCAAGACAGCCCGATTATCTTCACCTCCGCCGCTACCGAACGCCGCCAGGTCTGCTTTGGTCGACCACGCTTCCTCTTTCCTTGAGGAGTCCATTCCAATGCCTGTCTCGGGATGTGAGAAGGCTTTCTAAGCATGTGGCGAATCCATACCCATTTACGACGCGCTATGATGACCGATCGGTGTCTCGCCGCAAAACTGCCACAGACGTTCATTGGATATCTTTTCAGGCCAAAAGATATCCAATATCTGACGAAGGCAGCGTTGATGCAGACTTGGATTGCTGCGTGATGACTTTGGTCACCTTCCACGTTTCGCACCCATATAGCAGAACTGTTTTTAACATTGGAGCGAAAGATTTTGAGTTTTACTCTCCGAGTAAGCTTCCTAGACCGTATGGGGCGCAGTTGCGCGAAGGTGGCTCGAGTTTTAGCAATTCTAGAAGTGATGTCCTCTTCTGTTCCTCCACATTGCGACACGATGCTCCTCAGGTACATAAACTGCCAGGTACATAAAATGTAGGTAGTAGGGGTAGCATAAACATTTTGTTGGTCGGTATCCCAGTGCAAAGGCGTCACCGCGTCACACAAAACAACATCTATAGATAAAGCCCCACTGGACAATCACGGATGTAAAGCCTACTAGATTTGTCAGTCTTGTCTTGCATGATGGTGTATGTAACATAGTAAATGTGTATTGTTATTTTATTACATTATTTTCCAATACTCTAATTAAATTAAGAAATCTATGTACGACTTACGCTCATCCAACTGAGCTCAGTTGAAAGAGCGTAAGTCGTACATAGACTTAAGGTCGCAGGTTCAAATCCCGCCCGCTTGGAATTTTTTCACCATATTTTATTTATAATAATAGTAGAATAGAATAGAATAAGAGTATATCAAAAATTTATTTATTAAAAATAGCAAAAAAAGCATTGTGAATGCAAAATATGTATAAACACTTAAAAATATTATTTTCCAATGTTGATATTTATAGAATACTAGCTTTCGCCCGCGGCTCCGCCCGCGTTAATGTCGATCCCTTGGGAACAGTACTTTTTCCCGGGATAAAATGTACCCTATGTCCTTCTCCGTACCCCAGATAACTTGTATGAAAAATTTCATGATGATCGGTTCAGTAGTTACAACGTGAAAGCGTAACAAACAAACAAACAAACAAACTCACTTTCGCATTTATAATATTAGTTAGGATTAGGATAGTTAGGATTGTTAATTCGTTGCCAATATACATATATATTTTGACCAGTTTTTTTTTGTCGTTAGATGTGTTACATAATTATGTCTCAATTTATATTATGACCCATTATACCTCCATCCTGTGTGGTAACATTTACCTATATAGTAAAATATAAAACAAAGCTTTCATATATTAACGTTACTATTTAGTTTATATAATAAAAGTAACCTTAGTAAAAGCAAAGACAATATATTGTCTTTGGTAAAAGACAATAAATCTATGACTAGCTCCGTGGCGCAGCGGTCAACACGCCAGCCTGCGACACGGAGTGACCGGGTTGCGTATTGCCAAACTGTATACTGACCCAGACACCCATAGTCTGTACTGAACTACGTTGTGCTCATTAAAATCACAAACAAATTGGAGCAAAGTACATACGAGCTCAGAGCAATCTGAGACAGTATGCACTTTGCTCGCTTGTATGTAAAGCAAACTGTGACACGCAAATATCTTTAACTAACTATACAACATGTTTCGTCATTTCCCGTAACTTTTTATGCTTTTGCGATTTTTAGGTATCCAATCTGTGAAACTGAACAACTTTCCCCAAAAAACATACCCTATGTGAAGTAATTTAAGTTTAACCATTGAAAGTATGACCAAAAATTAATTTGAACTGTAACAACTATAGAGAGTGTAAAAAAATACTATAAATATTTCTACTTCAGTATTTATTAATTTTTCAAAGAAAGATGCACTGACACAACAAATTGTACCTATTTTTAATTTCAGTGTAGGTAATACTAACTCAATTAAGTCGATATTATAAGTGATCGATAACAAAGTAAATTAATGAATCAAGAACAGAAAATGGAAAATTTTCATTAAATGCCAAAACAAAAACTCAAATAACATGAGATGGCGTCACACCACGCCTTTTGTTTTTTATTTCCCTATCGATTTTTTTTTGTTAATAATCGGAAAGTGCGAAATAAAAATTATATGTTAAAAATATCAGTAAATATGCCAACTGTTTTTCTACCAGCATACTCGTACCGCAAACTAGCCAAGTGTTAATTTTATTCAAATTATTAAGGCTTACACCGTCTATAAAAAAACAGTTTTTTTTTAAAAGTAACAATTTTTACACTTTATTTAATAAACACGTGCGTAATCCTTATCCTTATCCTTACTTCCTTATCCTTACTAATATTATAAATGCGAAATTGAGTTTGTTTGTTTGTTTGTTTGTTACGCTTTCACGCCGTAACTACTGAACCGATCATCATGAAATTTTGCATACAAGTTCTCTGGAGTGCGGAGAAGGACATAGGCTTTTATCCCGGGAAAAAGTACTATTCCCGAGGGATCGACATTGACGCAGGCGGAGCCGCGGGCGAAAGCTAGTTGCTAATAAAGTCACGACCACTGTCCAAAAAAAGGAGTCAAGGTCGCAAGCGGCGCAAGTTTTAGAAGGCGAGGCAGGGAAATAAAACCTGTCTGCACTGGCATGCGTTTTGTTCTTAATTATCATGCCATTACATACTACACCAGACGCTGGAAAGTATGGATGTGTGGAATCGTATGTATTTTGCTCAAGTATTTTAAAGCAAAATGTATTTTGATTCAGACACTCTCTGAATAGGTATACAGTTTGCTCTTCAACTACAAAGGCAAACTGCGATCGAACTCGGAGCAACCCTGGTCTGGGTCAGTATACAGTTTGGCAATACGCGACCGGGTTCGATCCCCGGCCAGGTCAAGATGGAAAATGATCTTTTTCAGATTGGCCTGGGTTTTGGATGTGTATCTATATATGTATTTGTTATAAAATATAGTATCGTTGAGTTAGTATCCCATAACACAAGTCTCGAACTTACTTTGGGGCTAGCTCAATCTGTGTGATTTGTCCGTATATATTTATTTATTTATTAAATCTGGAAAGATACTGGTTCTAATGGACATATTCACTATTGCAGTAATAATACCTATTTAATGTACGTGGTAGTGTAAGGACAATCATATTCAACGTTATGCCGTCAACACCTTCGGCTGTAGGACATACCTAAAAATCAAAATACATTGCAGCTTTCGTATGATTGACTATTTTTATTTAAGATACTGACGCCAAGCTCCCAGAATAGAATAGTCTAGAACTTTTCCGAACATCGTCTGTCGCGCTCACACATCTTCCATCCTGCTCACACATATGTATTCTATCCCGCTCACACACATTCTCGAATATTCCGAAATGTTTTGGTTGTCGGCTATCGGGACCGGAAGTATATGGAACTTTCTAGAGACCAATAAGTCAGTATATACCTAAGGGAGCGGACATAGCGATGGTAAATCAAACGCCCGGTGAAGTAGCGAAAGCTCACATACCTAGATAGTCAGTTCAAAAAAATAAATAAAGCGATGTTAAATCAGTTGACCACGAGTGTTCTTAGTGAGCGATACTAATACGAGTGATTTGCCAGGACTAAGAGTGCTTTGCGTTTTGGATATTCGACGTGTTGGAAGACCATTCAGGTGTCGGTGTTGGGATTCCGTAGTGAATAAATTCCCTCTGAAGAGTTTGGTGTTTTACTCCAAATCCCAAACCCTAACCACGTAACATTTGGACAACGAAGTTATAGAAGGCGTCAGGACCCAGGCTCAACGTGCAATGGAGGCCACCACAGCAGCCGCCCAAGAGGTTGCAGCCGCTCGACAGGTGCCAGCCACTCAAGAAGTAGTTCAAACAAAACAAACAAACGCAAAAAAAAATTCGGCATTTCCATACAAAAGAGTTCTGCCGCTCGGCCAGTTTGTATGGGAATATCAATATTTTTTTTGAGATCCCAGCATTGGTCCCATAGGAAAAGTTGTTCATATTGATGGTCTGAGTCACTCCTTTAAGAGAATGTCGAGGGTAAATTTACACGCTGTATTAGTATTTTGGAGTGACTATCAAAGTTGTACACTAAGTTAGCAAATAGGCCGGTAGATGTGTCTCAGCGTGTTCGTTTCTCTCCTTTCGATTAGAGTCAATAAAAACAATAGAAAAATAGTAGCCGTTTGAATCATAATCCTCGTCCATGAGCGTCGATTGAGCTATTGCGAAATGTTGCATATTTATGTTAGTACTAGCTTTCGCCCGCGGCTCCGCCCGCGCCAATGTCGATCCCTCGGGCATAGTACTTTTTCCCGGGATAAAAGGTAGCCTATGTCCTTCTCCGTACTCCAGAGAACTTGTATACACAATTTCATGATGATCGGTTCAGTAGTTACGGCGTGAAAGCGTAACAAACAAACAAACAAACTCACTTTCGCATTTATAATATTAGTAAGGATAAGGATATTAGTAAGGAAGTAAGGATGATGACAAAGCAATGTTATGATTGTAACGACTATAGCCGGAAATGTATTCTAGACTATGGCTATTGCCTAGAGAAAATATAAGGCAATCGGTCGTCTGATTGATACTAGTTATAGTATCTTCTTCGTAGTTTGTGCTCAGTGCGTGCAGCGGGGCCAGAGCCCCGGGTGGGACGATGCTCCATCGTTTTCTTTCACTTATCGTTCATTAGGACTAATGGTTTTGTGAGAACAGTAGACCTCGCAAGTCCTTATAACCAGGAAATAACCGATATATTATCGTTTCTTTGGCTTAGCAAAGCCATTTAAGAGTGTTGAAACCAACCTACCAATGCTAGAAAGACTCATCCTTTACCTATAAGCCCTACCGTAGTGTATTACCCCACTTTACTTTTACCCACCCCTTACATTTGCAAGTTTTTTTTATTGGTTTTTCGTCCTCTATTCTTATAAGAACTTTCCGGCCGTAAGGCCTAAATAAAAGGCTCCAGGACTTTGTCCGCTAGCCGGCGAGAGGAGAGCAAGAGAGGGCAATGTAGGAACATCCCGCTGCTAACTCATGACTTCCTAAATCTACAACCACCCTTGGCGGTGTTAAACCCCTTCGATTTGAGGATAACCACTGCCCAAGCAAAGAAGAAACTGTGTTCTGGAGCAAGTGATCTCCCCAGATGGCCAAGTTAGAGTAACGGCCGCTATAGACACTGAATCCTTACTAATATTATAAATGCAACGCTTTCACGCCGTAACTACTAAACCGATCATCATGAAATTTTGCGTATAAGTTTTTTTTTTTTTTTATTTATTTATTAAGGTTTACCAACGTTTGTTTACATTGTTACTTAATTCTAAAGTATTTCCTATTAGTTACTAGCTAAATGTAACAAACAGTTATAGGTAAACACAACATGCAACAATTATCTTGAAGTTAGTATTTTTTTTTTTTTTTTACAGAAGTATAACCTATGTTACTCTCATAAAGAATGTTAAACATTAGACCATGAGTAGGTACATTCTTAATCTAAGAACAAAATAAACGCAACAAGACCTTATTAAATTATTTAAGTCTAAATTAATTAAGCAGCCTGTTTTGCTGCTAGGTATTGACGACAGCATTTCTTACCTTGGCAAATGAGTCTGCATGGATATCAAATTCCTTACTTAATTCATTTATAAGTCTACTGAGTCTTGGTACTGGGGAGTTTGCTCCAAATTTAGTTCTACGAAAACAGGGACTAAGTGGATCTATACATTTACGGGGATATCGGTATGGGACTCGAAATTTGAATTTACTTAATAGTTGAGGGCAATCTACAGAATTATTAAAAATTTTCCAAGCAAATGCCAAATCAATTTTAGTTCTACGACAAGTTAGGGATTCGACTTTAAAATGTGTCAAACGCTTACTATATGAGGATAATGTGTGTTTTGAGATACCACTAGAGTGAGTAAGATGCCACATAAATCTCTTTTGTATCCGTTCAATTCGCAAAGCATGGGTGGAAAAAAGGGGTCTCCAAACAACGCTTCCATACTCTAATATACTACGCACAAAATTATTGTATAATAGCTTTTTTGTTTTTGCTTTTTGAAAATCTTTAGCATTACGAATAACAAACCTCAGTGCTTTTGACGCTCTTTTTATTAAACTATTATAGTGGGGAATAAATGTTAATTTTTTATTAATAGCATTTCGACGTATTTAATTTCATATTATTCTGATTACACCAAGATACCAGTTTGTCAATATCAGCCTGTAGTTTGATAGAGTCATAAACATTTTTATTTTTTAATAAAAATGATCATTTTCATAGTGAACAGTATGGATTTACTAAGGGTCGGTCAACAACTGACGCGGGTGTAGCTCTTTTAAAACATATCTATGAAGCTTGGGAGGGAAAACAGAATGCTATTGGTGCTTTTTGTGATCTTTCTAAAGCATTTGACTGCGTAGATCACAATACCCTTATATCCAAGCTGAAACACTATTGAATCAAAGGTAAATCTCTCGACTTAATCAAATCGTACTTGAGTAGCCGAATTCAAAAAGTTAGTTTAGATGGGATTCAATCTTCCGGATCATGTATTAGGATGGGTGTACCTCAGGGCTCTATCCTAGGGCCTCTTCTGTTCCTTATATACATTAATGATTTACCGTACTATATTAACACATGCAAGGCTGTACTATTTGCCGATGATACATCTCTCATCTTCCGAGTAGATAGGAATACTGACTCTTCTGACGAGGTTAATAGTACATTAGCTCAAGTCTTGGACTGGTTTACTGCGAACAATCTTTTGTTGAACGCTAGTAAAACTAAATGTATTAAATTTTGCTTACCAAATGTTGCAAAAGTTTCAACAAGTATAGTCGTCAATAATGAAACAGTAGGATTGGTAGACAAAGCAACTTTTCTTGGAATAACTGTTGATGCTGGGCTTCAATGGGGTGCCCATATTGAAAAATTGGCAGGGAAACTTAGCTCTGCGGCTTACGCGGTTAGGAGGATAAGACAACTAACTGATGTTGATACTGCGCGTTTGGTATATTTTAATTACTTTCATAGTCTTATGTCGTATGGAATATTACTATGGGGAAACGCTGCAGATGTAAATACCATATTTGTTCTACAGAAACGCGCTATTAGATCAATATATAAATTAGGCGCCAGAGAATCTCTTAGAGAGTTATTCAAAAATATTAATATTCTGACACTCCCTTCACAGTATATCTTTTCTAATATTATGTTTGTGCGCCATAACATTCATTTATATAAAAAAAACTGTGATATACATAGCAGAAACACTAGAAATAAAAATAAATTATTTACACCAGCATTGCGATTGCAGAAAACTATGGATTCTTTTTTGGGTCTTGGAGTACGCTTCTATAATAGAATTCCCGCAGAAATATTAGGTCTGCCATTAATTCAATTTAAAACGGCTGTAAAAAATCATTTACTTAAAAGGGCTTATTATTGTATGAAAGATTATTTATTCGATAAAAATGCTTGGTAATAATTTAAATGTTTATTTTAATGTAGTTAAATTTAATTTTTGTAAAATATATTGTTATATTCGAGCCCTTCAGGCACATAGAGACCAAGACTGGACTGAGTTTCTTTCGGCGTATTCTTCTCAGCAGTGGTCATTCCGAAACGCTAGTAGTTTTTCGATTTTACAAACATAAAAGAAAGAAAAATAAACAACAGAAACATATGACGTTCAAAAAGCGATACATGTATCCTACTTTGAATAAAAATTATTCATTTTCATTTTCATCCTCTGTAGCTATTACTCGGCAAAACTTTAAATCGTCTGCGTACATAAACGAATTAGAGAATTCTAGCAACTCAGGAATATTATTAACAAATATAACGAATAGTATAGGGCCCAAATGTGAACCCTGCGGTACACCAGAAGTAATTTTATGTAGTCCTGACTCATAGCCATTAACTACTACATAAAAAGAACGATCTCTTAAGTACGAACTTACCCAACTAAGCAGTAAACCTGATATGCCATAAGCTGACAATGTTTTTAAAAGGACATCATGAGGTACGCTGTCGAACGCTGTTCTTAGGAGTACGGAGAGGACATAGGTTACCTTTTATCCCGGGAAAAAGTACTATTACCGAGGGATCGTTGACGCGAGCGGAGCCGCGGGCGAAAGCTAGTTGTTAATATTTGGCCCAGGTGGGGCGCAATTTGAAGGCTAAATCAATTGAGTAACAGTGCCTTAATTAACTACTTACCAAGCCCTTTTTAACTCACAAATTTGTCATAAGCATGACTCTGCTCCCAACACATATGTCTTTTCCAACCCCTGGGGGTCTGCTGATCTCCGCAGGCCTGCACAACTTCTTTATTACTGTGGTCACCCGGCACTTTAGTTGTAGGCCGGTCCAGACAATTTAGTCTATCAAAATTGTAATTGTTTACACTCTTAATAGGCACTATGTGTTAAAAAACATTATCCCACCCTTGAAGGCGTGATCGAATCCGTTGATATGAACAACTTTTCCTATGGGACCAATGCTGGGCACTAAAAAAAGAATTCGAGATTTCCATACAAATGAGTTCGTCAGCCCGGTCAAATTATATGGGAATAGCAAAAATAAATATTGAGATCCCAACAATCCATAGGAAACATTGCTTCCATAGGAAAAGTTGTTTATATCGACGGGCTGAATCACCTCTACAAGGATAGCGGGCAATATATTTGAAATCGTATTCGAGCTATTTTTCCATACAAAAATCTCTCGAAGACGAGTGTTACACTTTCAAAAATAGTACCCCTAATAGATTTTACAACTAATGGGGAATTGCCGACTATAAATCCGTTTAAGTTTATCGTATAAAAAGATATTCAGGCATAAGTTGCGTCGTAAGGGCTCGTACTACCTCACACTGCTTTGCATGATTGTCTGTCTATATTATCAATAATATAGTAGCCGTGTGGTATCCGACAGAGTAGAATAGGACCACTCCAAGTCTTCCCGTGGATGTCGTAGAAGGCGACTTAGGAAATACAAGCTAAACAAAGCTTATAAACATCTAAGAACCTCTCCAACCCGTCTGGCCAACGTGGATAGTGTAGGCCGGCCAAATATGGCCCTAGTAGTACAGAGAGGGTCGTGCTCCTGTAGTGCAGACTAAAAAGGACCTGATGGTGATCAATAATAATGAAATACTCAAGTTGAAATAAAATGCAGCAAAGTTCTAGACTAACTCTGGTATATAGGTAATCTTATATAATCTGGTATAATAGGTAATCTTACCTACTCAAAACACGATTGCGTTAAATTTTCTCGATAGAAATTGCAAAGTTGCCTCCAAATCACGTCTAATTTACTCTGTATACAGCAGTATTCACCAAATACATCAAAATTAACCTTGAAACTTTTGATTATAATCGCATTGCAGATAAGGGCAGCCATCATGTATTTTTTTTTCGAATAATCCTTGAATATTCTCTAAAACCGAAAATATCCAAAGTAGCCAACGCGTTTAGACCATCCGCATTTGTACCGCCACGCCGCCTAGCCTATGGCGGCCCTTATTGAGAATAACAAAAATCCTTAAAGAATTTTTAAAAATTTTTGGAAATCGCTGAGATTTTTTAACTTTCGAAACAATTAAAAAAAACTGGCTTGACAAAAAATTCTATATAATTACTGAACCTGCTCACAAAATTTCATGAGAATCGGTTAAAAAATGCGACCTGTAGGCGAGAACAGACAGATAGACGTACAAAAGAATTGTCGGCCAATCGAAATTGAGACACTTCGCTAGCTTCACTCGCTCAGTCAATAATTCTATATCTACGAGTCAGCAGCCCTTATATGACTGGCTTCAATTTTAAGACCTGGCCTGACATTTACCTGTAATTAATAGGTTTTATTAATGCTATCTATGTAAGATGGTATTTACGTATAAAATAATATTGATGTTTCATATCATTTTTTAAATGTAATCTCGAAAACTAGGCTACAGATTTTATTTCTATATATGTTAACCCTTTAAATATTTACGTTTAATTTAAATGGCCTTATTAATTAATGTAATTATATAAGTCTCTAGTTAAGTTTAAAATACCAGACAGGTCTCAAAAAGATTTTACAGGTGTAAAATAAAACAAAAGCAACGTGTTTTACTAATAAATAAATATAATTAGATAAAGACAAATAATGTTAACAAAATGAGTATGTATAAGCATAAATTTTGATCATATTTTTTTCAGCTTTGCCTTTGTAGTGCTTTCAATTGTATAAAGGCTTTCATAAAAATAGCTCAGCCGTAGCAAAAGGTACCTAGTTCTTAAGTATTTTAGATTTGCGGAAAAGCACTACCAATCAGATTTTTGCTACGATACCGGAAAGTATGGGTCTTTATATCTACGTCCTTGCCCCCTAGCTTCAATTTACATTCATTATCAGCGCGAGTAACAAAGCAAAGGGTGTACAACGCTATTTCTAGCTCCGGGGATGTTCCGATAAACATGCTGTCGACGGGCTTGTCAGTGCCTTGTTGATTGAAATGTAGCTTTATGACAACTCCTTTCTGTAAAAGGAAACAAAATGATCTTTGTTACGTACTCGTTTTTAATTTAACTTACAATGCATGATTAACATTGCTAATACTAGTATTAGCAATGTTAATATATATACATTGCTAATACTAGTATTAGCAATGTTAATATATTGTCTATTTGTTTGGGCACAGAATAAGTCGCACTCTGCAAATGTATTCAAAGAAATATTAACTCAATGTAGTTAGCGATGCGGTGTAATTTAGCTCGCGTCAGAACGCAGCACCTTTTCGTTTAGATACCTACAAAATCCATTGCAAGCTTGGACGAATTCGTCCAAGATTGCAAGCCACTGAACAAACGATTCATAATTCGTTGAAGTCGGTGAACACAAAGACCAAACGCGCGTCGTTCCTATTGGATTTGCCCGGTTCTACCGCTTCGAAGTGGTCGCCATGCGTAGTTATGTTTTCGATACCGACACCGGGAGTGAGATTGGCCTGGTTGGGGTCCAATTGACCCTGAATTTTGAAGCAGTTATTCATACATTACTATTAGGCCATAGTGACGAAATGAATTTTAGATCGCTTATCCTTATCCTTACTAATATTATAAATGCGAAAGTGAGTTTGTTTATTTGTTTGTTTGTTACGCTTTCACGCCGTAACTACTGAACCGATCTTCATGAAATTTTGCACACAAGTTCTCTGGAGTGCGGTTAAGGACATAGGCTACCTTTTATCCCGGGAAAAAGTACTATTCCCGAGAGATCGACATTGACGCGGGCGGAGCCGCGGGCAAAAGCTAGTTGTATATAAAGCGGTAGTGGCTCAGTGGGCCCATATGCAAAAGGTCACGAGTTCGAACTCGGTCCGGCGTGTCTGTACTGCAGCCGCTGTTTGTGGTCCAAACTGACTCAAGTACATTTTCATCAAACACTTCCTGCTTCCGGTAAAAGAAAAGATCTTGAGGTAACCAGTACACTAGTAGATTGTTCACTAACGTGCGTCGTTACACAATAACTCCGACGAGCGAGAGCCTAGCTCTTTTGTATCAGGGAGTAATAGAGATACGAGTATAATCACTAGTAATAAATTACAGTTAACTTACATCATTTAGTTGTTCGTATTTCAAATATCCCAGGTAATTTGCTCGATTGGCTGTTTCTTCCTTCGAAAAATATATCCAGTTGTGCAAACCTGCGTGTATCAATATGATTAATTAAGTAGACCAGTATTTTTGTTTCAGTTTGGATGCAAGAGCTTAATAATATTATTCTTCTCTTTCTGTTCATTCTCATCATCTAGGAGATGGATATCAAGGGATTATGAAGAGCTCGGCTTAGCATGCGTAAGCAATAAGATGATTAGCGCTTACGCACATTAAAGCTGGGAACAAATTTACTGACGTGTCCGTAAGTCGCGGCTGATGGACGCGGCTTGTTTCTATCTGATTAATACAAAATACACTAAACTGTGCACATTGTCTGTCATAAATCGCGGACGCGACCTTGAGCGTACGGACGTCCGAACAGGATCTGGCTGGCTGGATGTTTTTGCGTCCGCGGACGGTATGAACGGGGCGCGGGGACGCGTCCGCGGACGTTTTAGGTTCATAAGCTTACCAAGCGTGCTCGCGGTGACACGTCAAGCGCGATGAAAGAAAAATTGATATTATGGACCCAAATACTCCTTTTATTATTTTTTTTGGCGGACAACACAACTCTTCCATGCTGGTCTGTGAGAAAAGAAAAAACGTAGAATGTACCAGCTGCTTCTCTTCTGCGCAGATCGTAAAAGCCGATCGAGAGAATGGGTAAAATCTGAGGAATCGTGTTAATAGGCGATGCGGCTAGGAACCCATCACTATTTTGATTCTGTTTTCCACCTTATGCCCACCAACATGCTAAACGTGGCCTTCAGGTCTTATAGATCTAGGCTCTGTCTACCCCGTAAGGGAAAAAGACGTGATACTGTGTATGTAACACAGCGCAGCTACCGCTAACTAAATAATCGTCCTCACTGTCGCTGCTTGACATGTTTTCCAGCTAACAATTCTTTCTGAAATGACTGGACAAACGTCCGAAGACCCGTCGTCCTAAAGGCGTGCCGCGTCCGTCAGCCGCGGCTTACGGACGCGTCAGATAATTCCGCGTGACAAGTGGCATAAAAAATGTCGTGCACTTCCATGCTTCGGTAGGCATGTTAAGCGGTACCTAGGTTCTAAGTCCCGACTGTCATCATAAATGGCAGTCGCTAATGAATGTTAAAAGCCTTAAGGCAGCTTGATAAATCTGACACTAGTTTTTTTTTTTTTTTTTTTTTTTTATTTATGGCTTTCACGCGTTACGTATTTAGCCAGTATCAAGTATAAATGAGTTTTCCCGCGCTTTTTTCTAAGTCTTGTTATCAATGAAACGATGGTGTAGTTCATTTCATTGACTCTACGGAGCCCCTGGCGACAATTCCCACGAATCCACTGGCTTCATCACAGACGCAACGAGGCGAGGCGGTCCACCAGCCCGCTAAGTAAATCTCACTACAGCCGCACCGTGACAGTTTATTTCGGTTATTCCACACATTGTTCATAAGCATGGGCATTTATAACACCAAATTACACCGATTTCACATTATAAAGTCCACTAGAAACAATTTACAAAACAATCCAAAACACAAGCCGTGTTCTCCGTCGAAATTCCCGCCAAGAACTCGACACTAGAGTTGGACACACACGGAAAAATAACAAAGATTTATTTTTATTTTTTTCTATTTGGCATGTAGGTATATATTTAGAGTACCTACTTACCTGACACTTCACCATTCTTCAGCTCTGATACAAAAACGTGTTCAAAGCCAGAGCTGCTAATTTTTCCTTTTCCCCTTGAATACAAGCTAAACCACAGTTGTTTTAGAAAATCTCTTTGCTGTTTCGGGTCAGGAGTGACGTAACCTAAAAAAAAAAAAATGTTCTAAACGTCCTTTTTATTATCACAAGGTATGTTTTGATCTCAGAACAATAGTTTTGATGCTTTACATAATGTGCTTGGGCTTGGGAAGGCACAATAAACCATTGTTGATGTCTTATTGTTAGTTTACAGTAGTCAAGCTAAGAAAATCTGACACTAGTATTAGCAATGTTAACTACTGACATTAATGTATAATCCCTAAATTTAAAAAATACATTTCGTACTTCTATGTTATAATCAATAAAATGTCCAGACGACACTGACTTTAATTTTCAGTTATATTTTGATCATTAGCTATAATCGCTTTAACGAAAAAATCTCAATATTAGAGAGGAATCTCAATATTAGATATAAGGATTATCTTTTATTAGGCTAACATCACAGTTATTTTGATACCTGCTGTTGTCTACAGGCAAACTCACTCCAGATTACATACCCCTTTCTTTAAAGAAGTTCATTAGGTGACGGATTACAGTCGTTGACATAATTGCATCCATGAATGCATTTTCTTCGTTCCTTTCCTGAAATATGAAAGAAAAAAATAGGCTATAATGCAGGACTGACTATTCATTTAAAAAAATCGAGTCAATAAAAATCAAGTAAGTAATTACCTGGGGAGTAACATATTCGTTGACCAATGTGTCTCTTTCGTAATTATCCAACAAGGGAAGGAATTTTTCCACGGTAGGGATGCTCCATACTTCATTTTTAATGGTGAGTAGTCTGAAATGTAAATATTGTTAGAGTAGTACCTAATTAATAAACAGATTACGTGTTGTGTAAGTATACAGATAAGTGATAAAAGTTATAAATAAACTATAGAGAATAACTGGCGCAAAGAAGTTTCAGCGTTAAGGTTATAAAATAACTCGTAATACCTAAAATCATTAAACTTAAGTAATATTAAGGAACAATAGACATAGTACGAATTAATTTAAATCCATGATTTCATACAAAACTTACGGGCCAGGTGCTTTATCTTCTTTAGAAGCTGATGTGGTTTTCCCTTGATAATTAACTGTGATGTACTTTGCTGCGTTATTTGCATCTTTTCTCAACAGTTCTTCGCTCAATGTTTGCAAATCGGAGTCACTTGGGCCATTTTGATTATTAGCTTGATTTCCTTTATTGTTATTATTGACAATAGCACTTGGTAAAATAGGACTTCCTGGCCTGTTATTTTGAGGTCTTTTATCAGAAACACTTGTAGGATTAAATGGTCCTCTTGTGGAAGGTTTTCCTGTAGACGTGGAGGTCGCAACGTTTGGTGATTTCCCACCAGCAACGACAGAACTAAAACTCAAGGGTTTCGGAGTGTAATGTGTAGTGGCCGCTGGAGGGGTCACTGGTTGTATCATTTTTGTTGTACTTGACACTGGCTTATTGTTGCCACTTGACCCTTGGACGATAGAACTATAACTAGGAATTTTTTGTGGTGTATTTTGAGTTTTATCTTTGCTGTCGTAAAAGTTTATTAAATCTTTGACTTTTCCTGATGTTGAGCTGGGACTTCCCGTTGTTAGGGACGGAAATTGTGGAGCTACGTAGTCTCTTTTCCCAGATGATGATCCCGCTTGAAGGTTTTTATTTGAATGTGGAGAAGTTGGGGAAGGTGGCCTTAATGGTGGGAATTCAGATTTTTTTGTAGTTTGAGCGGTCGGTTGTTGCGGCGATGCTGTTGGTGATGGTCGCAAAGCAGGAAACTCATTTTGGTTAAGTGTTTGAGTATTTTGAGGGTTCCCATTATTTGGAATATTTGGGGCTACATAATCTCTCTTAGGTTGTGTTGGATTTGGATTACCTTCATGAAGTAAAAAATCTGTGTTGGTATTGTATCGTTGTTTTCCGAATTCCAAACCTGAAAAATGAACAGTGGAAGTGATGATTAGTGTACTATTATAATTGGTGGTCGAAGTTCTTTAAGCCTAACAAGTATACCTAACGCAAACTTTTATTTAAACAGATGTCTCGCTCATGCGCAGGTTTTTACTAAATAATATTCAAATGCACATAATTTAAGTACATTAGGTTAAAAGCAGCAAATCCATTTGTTGTCACGTTATTTAAAAAAATAGTTAATCCAGTAAAAACTATAGTAACTTTTCCACATTACCTATGTCTGTGGTTGTAAGGTAAATGAAAAGTAAAGTGTTCTATTTATAGTAAACTTGTACATACTTATACATAGATTTAAATTTGCCGCCAATTACAAATGTGTAGATGTGTTCAATAATGCAAGTCTTTAAGAAAGTAGGTCTTGTCTATAATAAATAAATACAGATAGTTACCTACATTTTATTGGTTAATAGAATAAAGAATTAATTTTCAAATTATTTAGCTTTTACAATTGACTAAGAATGAAGATACGAGTATTTTTTACTCACCCGATGTAATATCATGAAGTAGAAATAAGATAAACGCCGTGTTTTTTAAAATCTGCATGGTTTTCACAACACAAAATCCCAAGAAACGATTGTCCACTGATATTCACAATATACGCACAATATTATTAAATTAGTGACTAGATGGATAAAATAGTGACCTCACTACGGGGTCACCGAGATACGACTACGTTACGTCTGAGATGAATGGCGATTGTGGGTCAATTGTTTGCGATGAGTCTTGCTTGCTTGACTTGAGAAAGTTTCACACGATATGATTATAAAGCGAGGACAGATTGACTGACTTTATTTAAATCATACTAGGTATCATTATAAATATTGTATAGACCTGTTACGACTCGATTGAAGAACAAGAATATATAAATTCAAAAGTCAAATGATATTGATGTATGGATGAATGTTTGTTACTCCTTCACGCAAAGACTAGGTACCTACTGGATGGATTTTGATGCATCTTTTACATTAAATAGCTCCTAGGCGATTCACACACTGCCCCGCTCCTCGGTGCGGGGTGCGCATGGCGACACGGAGCCCCGCGCATCGTTGCGGGAGTGCAGCAACATCATGCAACATTCTTCTCAAAATAGTGCGGGGCTGCAGAATAGTATGGCGGTGGCAGCTTGCGGTGTTGATAGTAAAGTGCAAAGCATGGTTTTCTAAATAAAAAATGTTCAGGATGTTTGATTTTCTGTACTCTATCGCTATATAATGTAACGAAGTCGAGATCTATTACGAAAAGTTTGCTTCACGTCTTCCTCTGCCAAAATCACACACGATACTGCTGAACTCAGTGTGCCATACCTTGCGTCTTGCCCCGCACCCACGCGCGGGGGCGCGTTTCTTTCTCTGCATGTTGGCGCGTGATCTGTTACACCGCGTGAATGCGTGTTCTGTATATTGCACTATTGCACTACGCTTTTTACAATACAAGGAGAGATTATATATAAACTTACAAGCAACGTGAGAACACACACTCCCGCGCTACGCTGCGTGATGCGGTGCAGTGTGCGGATCGCCTTAAGCGCCTATTACACTATCCAATTTTTAGGAAACCTAATTAGGATCGGTTAGGAACCTAAATCGGAAGCTAGTGATCACACTACACTAAATTGTTTCCTAAATCGGGACAACGCACAGTCCATCGACCGATTGCGCTGGGGTTGCACGTCCCTATCAATGGCGCCGTATTTATCAAAACAACAGAAAATAGGGCTTGCCTTAGCCGTAGCAGTGGGAACAAAAGATATAAAAAAAGGAAAAAGAGAAAATGCTGGGTTAAAGAAAATTTATCATTAAGAAAAAAATTGAGCCTGACGATTTTTTATGTCTGGTATCCAATGGCTTATTAAAAAAGGGTTTTGTCATTTTTAGGGTTCCGTACCCAAAGGGTTAAAACGGGACCCTATTAATATCGGTCTGCTGACCGTCTGTCTATCTGTCTGTCTGTCCGTCTATCACCAGGCTGTATCTCATGAATCGTAATAGTTAGACAGTTGAAATTTCACAGCTGATGTATTTCAGTTGCCGCTATAACAACAAATACAAAAAAATAGAATAAAATAAATATTGAAGGGGGCTCCTATACAACAAACATGTTTTTTTGCTTGTTTTTGCTCGATATTGATAACGGCAACAGGTAGACGCTTGAAATATTCACAGGATATTTAGTTAATTAAATAAAAATAAAACTATTATTAAAAGGGTGCTCCCATGCAACAGACATGATTTTTTGCAGTTTTTATAGATAACGGTACGGAACCCTTCGTGCGCGAGTCCGACTCGCACTTCGCCGGCTTTTTATTATAAAGATAGGCAATTTCCCTATACATTTCTATCATCTGTAACAACACTTCTTATTCGGTGGGCAATACCGCCGCTTCTGAGACAGTCGCCTTTGCATACGTCCACTTCGACCAAGCGCGGGCCGGCAAATAGTCGTCCTAAATCGTAGCGTTGCGATTACACTGTCCTAAATCGGAGACAATTTAGGAAACAGAGCGGTCGGGACCTCCGATCTCGACTAAATCGGATCCAATCTATTCTAATGCGCTTATTACACTATCCAATTTTTAGGAATCCTAATTAGGAACGGTTAGGAACCTAAATCGGAAGCTAGTGATCACACTACACTAAATTGTTTCCTAAATCGGGACAACGCACAGTCCATCGACCGATTGCGCTGGGGTTGCACGTCCCTATCAATCACTAATTTGAAAGAGTATTTATGGCGGGCGCCGTATATTATTTGTCCGTATATATTTATATTATATTTATATCTATTATAGATATAAGAAAAAGGAAAAAGAGAAAATGCTGGGTTAAAGAAATTTTATCATTAAGAAAAAAATTGAGCCTGACGATTTGTTGTCTGGTATCCAATGGCTTTTAAAAAAGGTTTTGTCATTTTTAGGGTTCCGTACCCAAAGGGTTAAAACGGGACCCTATTAATATCGGTCTGCTGTCCGTCTGTCTATCTGTCTGTGTGTCCGTCTGTCATCAGGCTGTATCTCATGAACCGTAATAGTTAGACAGTTGAAATTTCACAGCTGATGTATTTCTGTTGCCGCTATAACAACAAATACTAAAAAATAGAATAAAATAAATATTAAAGGGGGGCTCCCATGCAACAGACATGATTTTTTTGCAGTTTTTACAGATAACGGTACGGAACCCTTCGTGCGCGAGTCCGACTCGCACTTGGCCGGTTTTTTATTATAAAGATAGGGCATTACCTATACATTTCTATCATCTGTAACAACAATTCTTTTTCGGTGGCCAATGCATGCTGTCACTTCCGAAACAGTCGCCATTGCCGATACGTCCACTTCGATCAAGCGCGGGCCGGCAAATAGTCGTCCTAAATCGTAGCGTTGCAATTACACTGTCCTAAATCGGAGACAATTTAGGAAACAGAGCGGTCGGGACCTCCGATCTCGACTAAATCGGATACAATCTATGCTCAGCGATTACATATTCCAATTTCCTAATTAGGTTTCCTAAAAATTGGATAGTGTAATAAGCGCTGTTAATGTATAATAGGTATAAATATAAAGTCATGTAAATGGAAAGTAGAGAGTAACAGTTAATAAGTACCTATATATACTTAGTATTATTGAGCTACCCTCAATTAATTTGATCACACAGGAATAAATACTATACTCCTACAAGAATAAGTTATAGAAAACCATTTTATTTTTCGTTTTCCCCTGTTTCGTGTAAATACCGAATTAAGCATTATCTAGTTATTTTTTGTTGTTCCGTGTATTTAAATAATAATTAAGACAGCCCAACCAAAAATATAAAAACCTCGCCATATTGCGGAGAGTTATTGAAACTAATTTTTTCAACCTCGTAACGTAATTTTTTAAGACGTCATTAATGTCATTTATCTAACGATTGCTGTCAAAGGCATGTGTAGGTATGGATGGTCTATTTCTTGGATATTGTAAATTATTTTTGGGAAATAATAAAACGGATTAATAAAAACAATGGCGATAGCGACTGATGGATGATTATATACTGCTATAATAATGCGAAGTGTGCGAAGATTTGGGCAAGCGAAAAATTAACTAAACTGATGATAAATATCAATCAATAAAAATACGCAAAACAAGTTTCTAACAGTGAGTTACTAATAATACATTTCGTCAGGCTCTTAGGGTAATAGTGGGAGGTGTTTTGTGGCTGTCAGTAATCATGGTAGCCATGATTGGCAGTAGGAGAGGTTGGAATGCGATAGAGGCAGTCATGGATTTGTCATTAGTCCGTATAGGCCGCGGCAGCGTCCTAGGGGCGGCATATTTCAGAGGACACTCACGCGATTTCAGAGGATAAAAGTCAAACAAGTACCCTGGTTATCTCATGGTTTTTAAGCGGCCTACACTCATAAAAACTATAAATCCGGTCAAAGTCAAAACATTTTATTCATCGTAAGATATTTTAAATATCATTTGGTGAACGTTAAATTACACATTATTATTTACAACATTAATATTGTTGACGTCAATAAGTTACTTAAAGCTAAGTTTACGCCGCTTCCAAGGCGGAGTGCAGAAGAAGCGGCAACAAACTGCACAGCGCATTTTCTCCAAATGACATCAACTTACAATCTACGACATACTTAGAACTAAATGTGTGGACTTGAGCTTACATTGTTATGTCGTAAAATAAATTTCAATTTGTAGTATGAATGAATAGTAACGAAACAAGAAATTAAATTTTTGATTAAATGTCAAAAGTCAAAACACAATACGTACAATTTGTACCAATTCATGTCATTTTTATATTAGTATCATGACGAGAGTCCGGCACCGAGCTTTGGCCAGATATTTTTATCGTTTAAAAAATCATCAGTCCTGTAATAAGCCATTTTACATAGTACCTGTTTAATATACGCTTTGAATTGTCTGTCAGGCATATCAAGGACTGATTCTGGCAACTTATTATAATAGCGTATACAGTTACCTAAAAACGAATCACTAACCCTGCTAAGCCTATACCGCGGGAGAAATAATTTGTTTTTATTACGTAATGGCCTATCTGTAAAGTAACTTATTTTTTTGAAAAGCGAAATATTTTTCCTTACGTGCATTATATTATCAAATATACTGGGAAGCTACTGTCATGATATTTATTTTTTTGAACAATTCTCTGAGAGATTCTCTCGGACCCAAGCCGTAAATAGCACGGATCGCTCTCTTTTGTAATATAAATATAGTATTTATATCGGCTGCTTTTCCCCACAGAAGTATGCCATAAGCTATTAAACTATGAAAATATGCAAAGTATACAAGCCTAGCAGTTGCCACGTCTGTCAACTGTCTGATCCTTCTAATAGCGTAAGCTGCAGAGCTAAGTCTATTAGATAGTTTAGATATATGGGCGCCCCATTGTAATTTTGAATCTATTGTAATTCCTAAAAATGTAGTATAGTCCACAAAATCTAATTTTTGCGTTTCTATCAGTATGTCAACAGATGTTAGCCTCACATTGGGAAGAGTAAACCTAACACATTGGGTCTTTTTGGCATTTAATAAAAGATTATTGGCTGAAAACCAATTTGAAATTGCAGACAAGGTACTATTCGCCGCACTAGTGTCATCACTATGGCGGTCCATTTTGAATATCAGAGATGTGTCATCGACAAACAGCACCATACCAGCTTGTTTCTCAACCATGTAAGGCAAATCATTGACATATACTAGAAAAAGAAAAGGACCTACAATTGACCCTTGCGGTACGCCGATTTTGAGATTAGAACCCTCTGATTTTATGCCATTTATATCAACAGATTGAAGTCTATCTGTTAAATAAGATTGAATTAGTTCTAATGATTTATTGTTAAAACCGTATTGACTAAGCTTGAGCAGAAGTGTTTGATGATCTACGCAATCAAATGCTTTAGAGAGATCGCAAAATACTCCGTATGCATCCTGGGAATCTTCCCATGCATCGTAAATATGTGTAACAAGTGCTACTGCCGCATCGGTGGTCGATTTCCCACCAGTAAAGCCAAATTGTTGGCTATGGAAAAGGTTACAGGTCTTGAAGTAGTATTGCATTTGATTAAGCATGATCTTTTCAAACACCTTACTCAGAACTGGTAAGATAGAAATGGGTCTATAGTTCCCTGGATCCGTTTTTTCTCCTTTTTTAAATAATGGAATTAGTTTGCTGCATTTCATTAAATTGGGAAAAAACCCTTCATCGATGCATTCATTAAAAATAAAAGCTAAGTCGGCAGCGATAATATGTATAATATGTCTGACAACACTAACAGACATGCCCCAGTGATCTTCAGACTTTTTAAAGTTTAACTGTTTAAATGCGTCGACTATATCACTAGGGCAGATGTGGCTAAATTTAAAATTTGAGTTACAATAAGGAACATAACTTTTAAGTAGATGTTTAGCATGTTGAGGGCTAGAATTTATATCCGAAGTAAGTTTTAATGGAATGTTTGTAAAAAAAATCATCAAATACATGAACTATATCTTTAGTGGAGGTTTTGATTGTACCACCACATTTAATTTGGCTAATATTTTGTCTGGCTTTAACTTTCCCGGTCTCTTTATTTATGACCTTCCAAGTTTCTTTGATTTTATTGGGCGCGTCATTTATCTTCCTACCAATATAAATAGACTTTGCTTGTTTGCAGACTTTTTTAAATAACTTAGAGTAGTTCCTAACATATTCAATAAAATTAGTATCAAAATTGTATTGTTTCTGAGCATACAAGTCAAATAACTTTCTTCTGCTTATATAAATGCCTGTAGTAGCCCACTCACAAAACTGTAATCTACTATGCGCTTTGACTTGTTTCTGTTTGAGTGTTTGTAAATATTCGGTAGATACTGTATTAAATAATGCGTCGGCACTCTCACCACATAAGAATTGAAATTCGCTTTGTGGCGAGACTGCAGACGTTCAACCCTCAAGGTGAAGGTGGACTTCTTTCGGACGTAGTCTACGACCTCCTCTACCCTCGTGGACCAGTGCAGCCGGGACACGTACAGCTGCGTCGATGGTACGGCAGGACGCAGCGGAGAATCCGGCAAGGTCGGCGCGGTTCCGCAGTGGTTGCGGATCGCGGGCTTCCTCTTCTTCCTTTCCACCTTAATGAAGCCCTCTTCGTCGCGCTGGTTCCTCTCGGGACCCGGTGGTGGCAACGACATGGTGGGAGCTGGCTTACGCCGTCTCCCTGTATTCCCCTGTGCCGAAGGCCGCTTCGTGGTCTCGGCGGGGGTGGCGGCGGGCGCGGGCGCAGCGGCGGCCGCGGCATGGGCACGTGGCGGCGGCGCACTCGGGCTCGACGTCACCGGGGCGGGTGCGGGGTAGCGGGCGGCGGGCTGTGTAGCGCGCACAACAACAGGCGGCGACGGCAAACTGCTGATGGAGACATTCTGCGCGCCGCCTCGTCGCGTGTTTATGTTAGCGATCTCAGGTGACCTACTTACCCAATCACCACTTTTCAAAGTTAATAATTCGGTACGTAACTCACCGATGGTGGATTCAGAGACCCCTAACCTAAACTGTACTGCGGCCAGGCTAGCTTTCAGGGTGGTGATGTCCTTCAGCAACCTGGTGACGTCGACGTGGTCAAATGTGACGGGAGGCAGCTTGTCCAGCCGCTTCGCCACAAATGTGGGCACGTCGTCCGGGTCAGTCACCTTCAGCAGGTTGATGATATCCTGCAGACTCCTCTCACCCCTTTCATCCCTTCTGCGTGACGGCATTCGATCAGCCATGCCGAGACTCCTGTACAGCAGCTCCTTGCCACTGCAAATCTCCACTTCCTTGAAGTTAGACTTGCAGATCTGCAAGATGCTGATCTCGTCCATGGTGTCGATGGCGTGTTGGATGAACGCCAACAGTTCGTTCGTTATGAGTGTTTCGGAACTCATAGCGATATCAGGCAGCGGCTAAGCCGCGCAATTCGCGAATTAATATTCGTGACTGTGCAATGCGGCGGTACGCGACTGTTGCCGAGCGCGTATCGCTGAGCACTCAATAATATAAAATTCATCAAAAAGTATTAATAAAAATAAAGCTACCTGGGCCCTCATTAAACGCCATACTACTCCCACTAATCATGTCAAAAATACAGTTGAAAGTTTGCCTATTAATAATACAGTAATTGACAACTTCTCTTCTATAGCAGAAACGTTCAATCAATATTTTATCAATCATAATTCACAGAATAACTTTCAAAGCAATTATAAATCAGGAATAAAAAACCAAAGTAAAAGTATATATTTAAAACCGGTTACGGCTGATGAACTGAAACAGATTGTCATGCACCTGAAAGATAAAAAGAGTTGTGGATATGACAATATCAGTATATTTTAAAATATTTAAACAACCTTTACAGTATATTACCGAACCACTAGTTTATATTCTTAATTTAATGATAAAAACTGGAACCTTCCCTGAAGACTTAAAGAAATTCAAGGTTAAGCCACTGTTCAAAAAAGTTTCGAAAACAGAATTAAAAATTATAGGCCAATAGCATTTTTATCGTTTTTCTAAAATATTTGTAAAAGTGATACACAGAAGACTAAGTAACTTTTTTGAAAAAATAATATTAGTAATAACCATTTGGATTTCAGAAAAATAAAAATACGAGTACACCTATATTCAAAATATTTAAATTAATATGGGATGCTACAAATAATAAATCAGCTTGTGTAGGCCTCTTTATTGACATGTCCCAGGCTTTTGATTGCGTTCGGCACGATGTTCTTTTAAAACAACTCTAGTCAACAGGTATCCGAGGAGTAGCACATGATCTGATTAATTCTTATTTAACAGAGAGAAAACAAATAACAGTTATCGATAGATATAATGCGAGTAATAAAACTGTTGAGGAAGTGCAATCTGAGCAAGCAAAAGTAATCCTTGGTGTACCGCAGGGCAGTATTCTTGGCCCTCTACTATTTTTCATCTATGTAAATGAACTCCCTATTGTCACTAAACATAGGTGTGTAATGTTTGCTGACGATGCAACAATCTTTATTCAACATGATGACAAAAATAGAGAAATATTTTAAGGTGAAATAAATACAACTTTGAAATCCACAATAGATTGGTTGAAAACTATTAATCTACATGTCAATTTAACAAAAACAAAATTTATACAATTTCGTAGTTATAGTAAAAACTCGTATAATCTAAATATATTTAAGATTCGACTACGTAAGTAAGTGAAGTAGGAGATGACAATTTTCTTGGGGTTACCATTGATTTATATAGGTAGATAACCTAAACTGGAAGGTACATGTTAGCAAATTTAATAAGAAATTATCAAGTTACTGCTATGCTCTTTCAATTTTAGCTGAAAATTCATCAATCGACGTAACACGCACTGCTTATTTCGGAAATGTGTGTGTATCCTTATTTAACTTATATATTGGGGAAATTCTGTAAATGTATCGTCTACCTTTAGAAGAAATGCAAAGAAATGTTTGCGAATTACGTATAATATGTACCAAGAAGAATCCATAAGATTATTATTCAAGCAGGAAAGATACCTCACACTAAATAATTTATATGTACTAGAAATATGTACCTATGTTTGTTAGAAATAATATGAACTATTTCGCAAAAAAGAAAGATTTTAGAAGTAATTTAAGAAATGAATACGAATTTGATTTTTATTTACCAATAATTAATAATAAATATGTATAATAAGAGCACATTTATTTCTGGTATCAAAGTATATAATCACTTGCCACTTGAATTTAAGAGCAATGAAAATAATATTATATTCAAACGAAAATTAAAGAATTGGTTATTAGAGCATGTTTTTCATGATTTGTCTGAATATTTTGATTATAATACTAATAATAATAGGCCTAAGAGATATTGTACTGACAATAACTAAATTACTTTGTTCATGAATATTACATACCAGAAAGAGTAAGACTGTTCAAACTGTATTTGTTTTTTATTTTACAATCTATGTAACACAGTTATGTGTAATAAATATTTTGAGTTTGAGTTTGTAAACGAGCGATTTTTTCATACAAAAATCGCTCGAAGACGCGTGTACTTTCAAAAATAGTACCCCTTGTTATTAGCATGACGCACGGTACGACCATACAGTGTTGCTATAACTATAGCTAATTTAGCGCCCCAGACTGGGGCGTTAGCTTTAAATATAAAGAAAAACTATTATAAAATTATATATATAAAATATAAAAGGTTTTTTTATATTTTTGGTCAAGCTTTATTTGTAAAGTGACAGAAGAAAGGAAGGCAGAAGGAAAGGAGTTCTCATCATCATTTCGAGTAGGTGTCATGGTCAATCGACCATGCACACCCTGGTGTCAGAGTTCTTCGGAAACCGCCTCTCGGCCTCTGACGTGGTTCTTTTAACGACTACCAGATGGCAGCCGGGACCACCGGCTTAACGTGCCTTCCGAAGCACGGAATCATCTTTATTATCAGACAATCAGGTGATTCAAGCCTGCAATGTCCTAACCAAACTGGAAACAACTAAACAAAGTATGCTTCCGGTGGGAATCGAACCCACGACCGGGTTCAACAACTTCTCAAGGAGTTCTCAAGGGAAATGTATGCAAAATGTAAGCTGAGCCACGAATAGATGCTAGTATTTAATAAATAGATTTATTACTTAACTAGCTGTGCCCGCGACTCCGTTCGCATATGGGGTACTCCGTCTTATCATAACTGGAGAAAAAATCCGTCCTATCGTAACTGGAGAAAAAAATTAGGTAGTCTATCCTGCGTGCTTGTACGTCTTACCCTGTACGTCTAAAAGTTTATCTACCAAGTTTCATAAAATTCTGTTAATTATTCTAAGAGTTATGGAGTTAAAACATATATACAGAAAAAAATCCTCATTTTAGTTTCAGTATCACGTATAGAGCTTATAAACACGATATCTCTGCTTCATTAATTTTAGTCTCATTCATTATCCTACTCTTTAAAGTGTGTGAGGGAGGATGAAGTGGGTGACTTCGCAAGACGAGTGATTTACCATTCTCCCATATAAAAAACGTTCATAAAAAAATAGTACCTCTGGCTGTGTGATCTGCACGCTGATGCTTGCAATTGATGTCAGAGTGACATTGAATGACACTTATTATTTACAAGTTACAAGCCGAGAACTTTGTTTTGACTTTTGTCTTTTTGTGCCGGATCAAATTAAAATGTAAGAATTTACAGGAAAATTAAATAAATAATTATGTAACTGCGCCCTTTTGGAATAAATCTAATTTACAAGTGACCATGGAAGGAAAATTTCATAAATTTGAACTTTGCATGTATTTTAGTGTTTGGATACTTGCTAATTTATTTTCTTTATATAAATTATTCGAAGCACAAACAAGTAAGTATACATATAAATCATGTTATGAATAAAAATAGGTATAAACTTACATAAAATATCAAACAACCGCTATGTCATTATGCGTTTTGCTTCGAAATTTTCTTTTTTTCTGAATGAATAATGTTAAGATAATTGATCTTGATCAACTTTTGTTTGTGTGATGTTAATAACAAAAACACTCTTTTCAGATATTTTAGCCAGCGACACTGAGCTATTTGATTCAATCGTAGATTTAAGACCAGGATGGCGGATAATATCGAGGCTTAAAGATGTTTCTGATATAGAATGGAGTAGCTGGAAATATTTTATCCAATCATTCTGGTATTGCCTCATTATCCAATTTCTGGTGTCTGAGGTTCTGAGAAAAATAAACATATCTTTATTGAAATATTGGTATATACTTTCAAGTATGTTTTTTGTGACCCTTCACATGGGATACAAACAATTGATAGTGATCATGACACAACCTATAATATTTTATACAATCATATTAACAGGGGGTAAAAAAATAAGCATATGGTTGACTGGTTTGCTATTACTTATTAGTTACAATTCATTGAAATATAAATACTTTTTTTGGTACTTCCTAGACCGGGAAGAGCTACAAGATGAAGAAGTCTATCTTATTTTGTTCACTATAGCCTGGATTGAGCTAAGATGCATTAGTTTCTGCATTGATTATGTAGACAAGAGAGAGAAAACCCAGAATATGGAAGGACTTGATTGTATTTCAGCTTATGAAACTATGATCAACATGTTGAGCTATGTAATTTATCTACCTCTGTTGTACATAGGACCAATAATTCTATATGAAGACTTTGAAAAGAGCTTTTATTTTACCAATGAGAAATTTCTACTGAGACTGAAAAGATTCCTGTGGGACATGATGGTCTTCCTATTTTACTCCTTTATTTTAGAACTATCTTTTCATTATATTTATTTCTTTGCCATGCAAAGTAATATGGAGGTAAGATAATTTAACTACAATGTTTGTGAAACTAAAAGTGAAGATACATTTCTAAAGTTTCCTGAATCTTTCAGGCTTTAAGAAACTTGCCAGCTATTGCTCTCTGTGGTGGAGGCTTATGGATGGGCTTGGAGTTTCATATGAAGTATGTAATCTCCTACGGTACCACAACAGCATTTGCAAGACTAGATCACATGGATCCTCCACCCACTCCTCGCTGTATTGCAAGAGTACATGTTTACTCACAAATGTGGAGATATTTTGATGTTGGTCTTTATAAATTCTTAGTCAAGTAAGTATGCTTAACTATATGTTTTCAATGATTTTATAATTTCATTGTAATGGTTTTGAAATATTCTATTTCAGATATATATACAAACCAAGCTTCAGTACTCTGTCTGAGTATTTCATATTGCCTGAAATGACTTACAAACTAATTGCATCCTTTGCCACGTTTTTCTTCATTTTTATGTGGCATGGAACAGCTTGGAATATATTTGTATGGTCTGTTTTGAACTATCTTGGAATTACTCTAGAATATGCAGGAAAATCAATATCCAGGTCTTCAAAATACAAATGGTTTAGAGAATCAGTACTCAAAACTGATGAAATGGAAACTCGTTTTACTGCATTGTCATGTACACCACTACTAGCCTTGTCGGCTATTTCGAACTTTTATTTATTTGCTGGAGCAAAAGTTGGTGACTTATTCTTTGAATGTTTTGCCCATCCCACCTTTTGGAATTCCATAGTTGTAAGTTTAGGATTATATTCATGTTGTCAAGTTTCTATGGCTTTGAAAGATGTATCATCTCGGACTGACCGCAAGAGACTTGATGTCAAGGTGGTTCAATAGTCCCTATTTATAAATTACTATCTACTGCCCGCGACTTCGTTAGCGTAAAACTCGAAAATCGGATCAATGAATCACATTGTCCCATACATACTTTTGCCCTCTTTTCACCTAAGTAGAATTTCGGAAACTTCTTTATGCCTACAGCATACAAAGAACACAGCCTTCATGTTTCAGGTCTCTGTGTTTAGCTGTTTAGGCTGTCCTGCTGTGCAAGATTTTATATATAGATTTAAAATGAATTTTCTGTGATATGAGATTTATTTTCTAATTTTATTTGTAACTCGTTTTAAAAAACCAACAAGGACAAGGACTGATATTTTTTGATACTATTATTTTTCGCAAATCAGCAATATTTATGTATTTGTATATTCTCTTGTATGAGAAAACAGGAAATATTTTTTTTTTCTGGAACAGATGTATCATGTTTAAATAAAGGAGCTGTATTTGTTGATGTTTTATCTTCAAATTAGGGTTAATGTGAATATTTAAATGCACTATACATGTAAAAAATAAACTTTTATTATACTCTTACAATTAAAAAATCAAATATCAATTAATCACAGTTTACTGGACAAATTAGTAATAATTATATTTATATGGCGATCAGTTGATAAGTATTGGACCCTTTTAATAGTAGATATGAATGGACATGCATTGCTTCTATTAGATCGTTGGCGTCTCCAGGTACCCCTGCGGCTTTGTGAATCTGAATCAGTTCTTGCCGGGAGAACACATCTTTGCCAAATTGATGTGAACGCCTAGTCAAGACATCCAAAAATTTCTTCAACTGAAACAAAAAGTTTTATTTATATGATGATCAATGTGTTATAATTGTCACAAATAAGTTATTTTATACTTTATTCAATTACTCAGTATTAATAGCAATAAGTAATTATTAAAAATTTACAGTGACATAATGGTGTTACCTTATTTCTGGAACTGACCCCCGACCCGTTGATAGATCTGGACAGCTGTATGTTACCAAACTCGTCGCTGAAGGTATCCATCAAGCTGTGCTTGATCAAACTGATCACGTCATTGGCGTCCTGTACTGTCACTTCTTCTCTTAAATCTACCCTTGCCCGAGCCTGAAACGTGCATGGAAGATCAGCTAATATGCGGTGAAAAGCATTGAATGAATACGTACGGCTGCAATAAGAATCTGAAACGGCGAAAATATATATATTACGGTTAAGCGATAATAAAGGTCGGGAAATAAGTTTTTTCGTATTTTTATGTATAATTTTAAAATATCTTCAGTTATGCTATATGTACTATTAAAATGGTCATATTATAAAGATAATAAATGGGTATCTCTTGGATAGGCATGTAACATCCTCGTCTTCATCGTCACTTACCATCAGGTGAGATGGTAGACAAATGCCTAATCCAACATTTAGTAAAAAAAATATTAAAAAAAATATAAAAAAATTGCTTTTTAGGGTTCCATACTCAAAGTGTAAAAACGGTACCCTCTGTTGAAATCTTATTTATACTGATGTTGCGTACTATTTTCAGCTTTGATTGAATGGAATAAGGTTGATATTTAATGACCACTTTAAAAGGCCTCCAAGCATTTTTCCGCCTAGTCTGAATTGACGCTAATAGTCTAATAATTCTTTTGAGATATAAACTTTGCAGTCACACTTTTTGAACAAGTCCATTACACAGCCTTGATAAGACCAGACAGACGTCACTCATGTCGCTTTTGTACAGGAGATATGACAAGTTTGTTCGGCAGCTATGTTAAATATTTAATTTATTGGAATGGACTCTCAAAAGTTGCTATACATTTTAAAGGATCTCATAAACAGTAATATGGTTATATATAATTTATTTAAAAGTTTAAAATGTACTTTTTCCAACCAACTTTAACATAAAAGTATCAAATTGAAACTGTGCTACAGTCTTTTTAAGGTCTAATCTCTAAGTCGTCTAATCTAAAGATCATGCACGTTTCTATGAAATATGTAGTACATCTAGTCAGTTAAGTCCTTACTTGTGCAAGTCTAATGCATGCTTCAAGTTGTCGAGTAGTAATAGGTGTGCCATCGGAGCTGTTCTGGTGGTTGTGTCTGAGATCCAAGTAAAAGCTTTGTAATGTATTAGCTGCCTTCTCGGTAAGCTTCGGATGAACGTATCTTCGAGCGTATGCAATGTATTTTCGAAGTAAAACTAGCGGTAGCGTGTCGATATTTTCTCCGGGTTTTAATCTTAATCGCTTACTGAAACAAAAAACAACGATATAAGATACACATAGATGTTGTTAGTCTGCACTTCTGGGATGGTGTGTAACTGAAGTCTAATGGCTTGGTTTCTCCATTGCGGTGCCGCACGTCGTTACGTCCGTTTTAACAGGACCTATATACGTAAAAGAGAAACCCTTACAACTTTCGCTTTTACGCATCTATATAGGTCTGCCCTGCTCGGACGCACATACTACACTTTAAATGAAAAGGGTAGCGGGAAAAGACGAACGCGGAACGCATCCGGGTAAAAGGTTTAAGTATAGGTTTTCTCAGGTTAAGGTGCTGTTTGACGACAATAACATTGAATGTTGTCACTGAAAAAAATTTTTGCGTGTTTTACGCTAAGACACCCCCCTTACCATTTCTAAGAGTATTGGGATCCTTGGCGTCGATATTACGAAGGAGGTCAAATTCCGGAGTCATCTGGAAGGTAAAGCCAAAATGACTTCTAAAAAACTTAGGGTGCTCAGTAGAGCGAGGTAGTACTTCACTCTGGGTCATAGACTTTTGAGTACTGCTCTCATATCTGGTCTGGTGCACCTCAATACCAACTCATTCCATACAACGGGGCAATTCGTATATCGACGATCCCACACTCACAGACGATTTATACACCCTCAGTCTACGGAGAGACGTTGGCTCTCTGTGTGTATTTTACCGTCTATACTATGGGGAGTGTTCTGAAGAACTTTTTGAATTGGTGCCACCGTCACCTTTTTACCACCGCACCGCTCGCCACAGGAGTAAAGTCCATCCCAATATCCTTGACACTTGGGTCTCCAAAAATGTCAGAGCGTCACGTGGTATTTTTCCTCGTACAGCAGCATTGTGGAATGGACTCCCTCCTGAGGTTTTCCCTGTGTGCTATGACTTGGGGTCCTTCAAAAGGCGTGCTGATGCGTTGCAGACTCTTAAGATACCTGATCTTAAGAGTCGGCAACGCAACGGCACCTCCTCTTGTGTTGCAGATGTCCATGGGCGACGGTGACTACTTTCCATCAGGTGGCTCGTCTGCTCGTTTGCCGTCAAATATAAAAAGAAAAACAAAAATATATATATTACGAAGATCGTATAGGCGTGTTGTCTCACTCCGATACCCTAGAATTGATAGAGCAGCTAAGATACCTGATCTTAAGAGTCGGCAACGCATCGGCGCATCCTCTTGTGTTGCAGATGTCCATGGGCGACGGTGACTACTTTCCATCAGGTGGCTCGTCTGCTCGTTTGCCGTCAAATATAAAAAGAAAAACAAATATATATATATTACGACGATCGTATAGGCGTGTTGTCAAAGCATCGGCGCCTCCTCTGGTGTTGCAGATGTTCATGGGCGACGGTGACTACTTTCCATCAGGTGGCTCGTCTGCTCGTTTGCCGGCAAATATAAAAATAAAAAAATATTTATTACGATCGAATAGGCGTGTTGTCTAGCGGAGTGCCGCTACCCTAGAATTGATAGAGCAGAGGTTTAATACCTTAGCGAAGGTTCCTTATCACATTGACTAGTGTTGATACTGACGTTTGCATCCTGATTTCTAAGGCTCTTCCCTTTATGGCCACTGTGCATGGCTAACACATGTTCTGAGAGCATTGCATCAATTTTCTAAAAAAGAAAAGTGATTTCAGTTAATTTTACAAGTTATATAAAAACGCGTGTTGTGCCGTGTGAAAGAATCACTCCATTCTGTCCAACGGATATCGTAAGAGGCGACTAAAGGGACATACACATACATCCCGTGCAACGAAAACATTCCCAAGAAGGGTTGATGTTAGGCAGTCGGCCAGTTTTAAGATTAGGCGGAAACTTTTCACAGCATGGAAAGTTGATAAGTCTTGCCCTGCTGTCCCGACTCCACATAGTGGGATTAGGAGTGGGAGAAGATATAAGTCTTTGGACGTGTGTGATAATGAAAAGTAACACTATTTCTTATCAGATGTAAATACGCTTACCTCGTCAGGCTGATCCAATAGTATAAATACCAAGTCAAAACGTGACAACAGAGCCGAGTTGAGTTTCAAATTTTCAGCTACAGTTTTAGCTCTGTAAAAAAAAATTAAGTTACAGTCCACACACAACTCTTCCCGCGCAGACTGTAGAAGCTGATCAAGGGAATAGGCGAAAGTCTTAAGAATTATGACAATAGGCGATGCGGCTAGCAACCCATCACTATTTTGATACGCCTCACCTTTACGCTCACCAAAACGCCAAATGTGGCCTTAGGATCTTATAATTAGGCTATGTCTACCCCGTAAGGGATATAAACGTGATAATATAAATAAATAAATAAAATATATAGGGGCATATCACACAAATTGAGCTAACCCCACAGTAACTTGTGAACTTGTGTCGTAGGATACTAAGTCAAGATACTATATTTTATAATAGATACTCTATAGATAAACATCCAAGACCCAGGTCAATCTGAAAAAGATAATTTTCCATTTTGACCTGACAGGGATCGAATCGGGCACCCTCGTGTCGCAGGCTGGCGTGTTAACCACTACGCCACGGAGCTCGCCAATTTACGCCCACCAATACGCTCAATATGACCTTTCGCTCTTATAACTTGGCTCTGACTACCCCGTGAGGGATATAGATGTGATATCTATATTAATACTAATTATTTAATTATATAATATTAGTGCTCCTGTAGTGGAGACTAAAAAGGACCTGATGATGATGATGATGATAATATTAGTATTAATATAGATATCACGTCTATATCCCTCACGGGGTAGTCTTTTCTCGGGTCGTCTTCGGGATTTGTTTGTTTGAACGCGCTAATCTCAGGAACTACTGGTTCAAATTGGAAAATTATTTTGTGTTGGATAGTCCATTTATTGAAGAAGGCTTTAGGCTATAAAACATCACGCTACGACCAATAGGAGCGAAGCATCAATAAAAAATGTTTTGGAAATAGTACTTTTTCCCGGGATAAAAGAGTATGTATAAAAAAGTAACCTATGGCCTTATCCGTACTCCAGAGATCTTGTATGCAAAATTTCATAATGATCGGTTCAGTAGTTACGGCGTGAAAGCGTAACAAACAAACTCACTTTCGCATTTATAGCATTAGTAAGGATAAGGATAGTTAGGATACTAATTAATCATACTAACAGAAATTGCCGCGGACGAAGCCGCAAAAGCTAGTATATAAATATGTTGTAAAAAAAATGCAAACCGGTTGTAGCTGCCCCCGGCGGGGTTTGCGGCCGCCAGTACTGTAGCGCGCGCCGCCAGACTGCACACCACGCCGCCCTTAGCCACGCTCACGCGCCTCTGTTCCATAGCTTCTAACAAACTGCTGTGGTGGGCAGTCATCTGCATGCGTAAACTATTGTTCATAAACAATAACTAATTCAAACCCCGGTTTGAATTATTATTCCACCCAAGCCTAGACTTTGGTGTTAGGTGAAATACATCGTCATTTTGAATCTCTGAACTACATATATTGAAATCCTGGAATCAGAATCCCTAATGGAATACAGATAGCAAGAAAAAAAAAATACCTTCCATAGAAATTTGTTCAGCTGATCGGCGACTTTCTATGGGAAGGCAAATGGGAAGGCAAATTTTTAGGGTTCCGTAACCAAATGGCAAAAAACGGAACCCTTTTGGATTCGTCATGTCTGTCTGTCCGTCCGTATGTCACAGCCATTTTTTTCCGAAACTATAGGGACTATACTGTTGAAACTTGGTAAGGAGATCTATTCTTTGAACCGCATTATGGTTTACACACAAAAATAGAAAAAAAATCCCCATACTTAGAACTGAAACTCAATTTTTTTTCGTCAAACCCATACGTGTAGTGTATTTATGGATAGGTCTTCAAAAATGATATTGAGGGTTATAATATAATATTTTTCTAAACTGATAAGTTTGTTCCAAAGTGTTAAAATATGTCCCTTCCCCCCCCCCCCCTGTAACTTCTAAAATAAGAGAATGATAAAACTAAAAAAATTATATCATGTAAAATATACCAAACAAAGCTCCACCGCAAATTGGTTTGAACGAGATCTAGTAAGTAAGTAGTTTTTAATACGTCATAAATCGTAAACCGCAATTTACCTTTCATTCAATCAACTCAAATATAACAATAACTTTTATATTATGTTATTTTCTGCTACGGAACCCTTCATGGGTCTGACTCGCACTTAACTGTTTTTTCTTCGATTTTCCGCCTTTTTTCGGGATTCTGATTCTAGGATATCAATATAGTGCAGAGGTTCAAAATCACGCGCTATTTAACATTGGCTAAGATAAAAAACAACTATAGCCGCGGATGCCACAGGAAGACTCACACATGCTTCTAACCCTTTGACCGCGAACGTCGGATAAATCCGGCATACATTTACTATGAAAATGTTTGTCGGATTTATCGGACGTTCGCGGTCAAAGGGTAATTGCTTCCAATCCAAATAAACATGGTGAACAGCTTTTTCTCAAACATGCTTGGAAATTCGAACACTATTTTGAAAACCTTGTTTGAGGTAAATTGTTATTGCAGTACTGGCCTAATATGCACCAGCAAAATATGCAAAGATTCAAAGATTTATTCAGAAAATAGGCCTTTTCAGGCATTTTTTCACGTCAATTCACATTTAAATAATACTTATTTTCAAATTATTAATTATTGTTCAAAAGCTACAAACTACGATACCAGCGTTTCGGAACCGACCACTGCAGAGAAGAATACGCCGAAAGAAACTCTTTTCAACAGTATTGGTCGCCGACTTGCCTGAAGGGCTTTGTATGATTTTTTATATTTTTATCTTTTATTTTTTCTGGTTTCATGGTATATACAATTTCAAGTTACATGATGTGGAACACGTTATGTTAGCGATCAATGACCAATGTCATGTTTTAGTGGCCTAATAAATTAACTTATTTGAATTTCCATGCATTATTTGAAAAAAGACTTGGCCGCAAACGGTGAAAGCAAGGAAAAGCGTGTGAAAAGGATAGACAGAGTTAAGTTTCGGATAAATAATTTCAGTATGGACTAGATTCGCTTACTTTGTCTAGTTCGTCAACACAGCATACCCCCCTGTCAGCGAGCACTAGAGCGCCGGCTTCTAGCGCAAAGTCACCGCCCGCTTCCCGTCCTAAAGCCACGGTCAAACCGCCTGCGGAAGCGGAAGCACCACACACATACACCCCTGGAACAACAAAGCATAATATATCAGTTTAAGGTATAGTCACGAATTCGTGTCATCAACGCCAAATTTGATCAACAAGTCCAGCAGTTTGGGGATTTGTGAGTACTTTTTGGAAGCCAATGGCGAAGATCAATTTAAAGAGTACCTATTAAACGTCCTACTCATTATCCAATTTGTCAAATCAACAGAGTAGGACAGACTTATATACGTAACAGAGAAGTTGTAAGGTTTTCTTATTCTTCTGAAGGTTTCTGTCATATACAAGTAGGTTCATCCTGCTCTGATTAGTGAAAAATTGAATCGAGTGTAGGACGTGTTACCGTGTTCCATGAGAGGGTCATGCTCCTGCAGTGGAGACTCTGTACTATCGGAGCCATACTTTGCCAGAGCAGACAGAAGATTGGATCCTCTGTTACATATGTCAATATACTTTGTACCTGAGCGTAAATGCACTGGAGGGTCGGTCAGTTTTAGACTACAGAATCTCTTCCACAGTTTCCGTAGTCCTCTAATTTTTTGTGAAAGTGATAACGTTTTTTAGATTGATGAACTGGCTGCACGCAGGAAAAAGTGTCAAGTTCCGCGTGCAAGCGAGCGCGTAGAACAAGCGACAGAGCCACGATTGGCCTAAGCGTTCGGCTTGTGATGCATCTATCTCTCTTTCACAGTTACCACGTTAAATTATCGTCCGTAAACCGACTTTACAGACAACCAATTTTCTTTAACAGCAACATGGATGCACTATAAGAACCATTTGCCTTCGCCAAATGATGTCATAATGTCTAGAAAGCTTCTTATCTAGTTACTATCATTAATATTACAATTCAGTCAGCTCTAATATACCTAGTCATTGCAGTTTTGTGCTTCCTTTTACGAGCCTGCCTCTTGTCGGTGTAGTAATTGCAGTAACAAGAACTGGCAGAAATTGATTGTCGCCAAGGGCGTAGCGACATACGGTTAAAAAGGGGTGCTGTCACCCTAGCCTCGTAAGGCCCAATGTACTCAGACGAGGCCAAAAAAAAGAAAGCGTTCGGACCCAAGAATTTATATTTTTTATCAACGTTATTACCAACTGTGATCACTTGAGGACAAAATAAAAAAATCCAAGATACTTAAATTCTAGCGCGTAAATGATCTGTCAGTTGTTGTCCTCTGGTTGGTCGAAACATAAACGTCAATTTGATGTAAATGGAATTTCTGACCAATGATGTGAAATTAGTCCTTTTTGACCAAAATGGCAAACATGCAGCGTCCACGTCGAAGAGGTGACCCCTCCTATACTCGCTGTACACAAGCGATATCCCCAAGACCCCAAATGTAGAAGTGGCCCTGTTCGCCGACGACACAGCACTCTACACGTCCCATCACATAAAATCGGTTATCGTTAACCGTTTACAGTCCGCCGTGGACGCTCTCGGCATGTGGTTCAAGAGGTGGCGCATCGAGGTTAATCCGGAGAAAAGCACAGCTGTGTTTTTCTCGAAGGATAGCCGCGCTGTGACACACAGAAAATCGCCATGTCCGGGGCAGAACTTCCCCCGTTAGGGTCAGTATCGCTGTACGGAAAGCCCATTCAGTGGACACCCAAGGCTAAATACCTTGGAGTCGTACTCGATAGAGCAATGACCTTCGGTCCCCACATCACCAAAGTTCGCAACCATGCCGCCTTCGTATTAGGCCGCCTCAACCCCATGATAGGCAATGCTAAGATGTCACTTAGAAATAAGTTGACACTCTATAAGCTTTGCGTCCGCCCTATCATGACCTACGCCGGCGTAGTCTTTTCCCATATCGCGCCCTCCCACATCCTACGGCTGCAACGTTTGCAGAATCGGTTCGTTCGACGTGCCACTGGCAATCACCGGTACTTGCGCATGACAGACTTACACCGTGACTTAGATCTCCCGTCCATCCGCGGCTTTCTCAAAAACGCCTCCAAGCGTTTCTTTGAGAATGCTGCACGCCATCCCAATCCGTTAGTGGTGCAAGCCGCTAACTACTCCCCCAACCTACACGATACGACCTTACGTCGTAGACGTCCTAGGAACGTACTTGACGATCCCGATGATCCTATTGACATCGCACAAGCCCGCCCCGACCCCTCTCCGGCTCCGAATAGCCGGAGGAATCCCACTATCCGACCCCGTCGCACTCGACACCGGAACAGAGTGCGTAGAGTAGGATTAGCTCCGATTACTGGTGACCGCCCGGCGGTCCCGGGTGACTTGCACCCAGGATAGGCCCTTCTGGCAACGTAGCTTTCGGCCCATAAGGCAAAAGATGAGAGTTGCTGCTCTCCAAAGGCTTTTGCCATTGATTCTCAGATTAGCCCTTCAGGCTTGCATGCACGCATACGCGGCCCATCAGGCACTATGAGAGTTTGCTGTCTCTCCAAGCCTTGCGCACACAGGCAACGCCTAAAGCCGAGGTCCGTCCCTCCTGGGGGCCCTTTGGTGATGTTGCCTATAAAGGTTGAGGGCACTCTGCCCTCACCTCAAACGCCCGGTGAAGTAGCGAAAGCTCACTTGGAGCTAGCTACATAGTCATTTCTAAAAAAAAAAAAAAAAAAATCGAAGAGGTGAGTTATAATCTTAATTTATTTCAGTCATCGACGATTTATTTTTAAATCAGTGTTGATAAATAAGTGACTTATATGTACTAGTTTTCAAATACAATACTATTTGGTTTTTAATGTAACTGTAATGCATATTTATGTACTATTGAAAAAATATGTACTCGCCTGATCACAGCGGGCGTTACTTCTATTTTTTTATGTGATTACTTAATCACATTGGGTTTTAATTACATTACAAAAATATATTACTTATTTTTATATTTTGTTGCAGATTTGAATAATTATGAAATCGAGGACTTGTTATATGAATCAGAAATTGAAGATCTGGATTGGTACATTCTTCAGTTTCTGAATCATCAAGGTCTGACCTAGGGGTCGGCAAGATAACGGCTTATATTCTGAGTTCGGGATTACCTAGGAAGATAACAGCTGCTCATCAAAATCGGAGCGCGACGCTGAAACTACTGCATCAGCTTAATGTGGAATTACTCATGGTAGAAGTAGGGCAGAAGACGCATAGCTAACTCGACTGGGACACAAAATGCAGAATATCCTAGCCACATTATACCTAAATGTTAAGTTTAGTACTTGATGGTCACTACAGCATTGAAATTAATATACAGCATTTAAATTAAAATTATAAGTATCTACCTAGACAAGATTAAAATGTTGCTTAATTCAAAATGGATGTAGAAGATTTATGATTTAGATTTTTTTTTCATTTGCAGTTTCGTTTATGTTCATTTATTGAATAAAAGTTTTGAAACTAGTTTTTTTTTAATTTATTAATTATAAACCATTGTACTCACATGAGAACAAATAAATTAAGGACACGTTTGCAAGTAATACCCAATGTCCTCATGCAAGAACAAAATATATTGAATTTTTAAATATCCCAAAATAATCATACATAGTATTAATGAAGCCATCAATAAGTCCCAATGTAGTATTGCATATATTTTGGGTTCATTTTAATAAAAATCGGCTTGGGTCTGAAGCCTTTCAACTTTTTTGCCCTCGTCTGAGGACACTGGGTCGCACTTCATAAAGGTAAATCTTAAGCTTGGGTTTTACGAGGCTAGAGGATGGAGCATATAACCAATTTCAATTTATTTATTGCTCTTTCACATTGTACAGGTAAAATACACTATAAATTACTACAGTCGCTCTTTAAATTGTAGGTACAACATGAACACTGTAGGGGCATCGCAAAATAGTTCTGGAACGGCATGCGGATTATTTATTATTTCTTGTATCAAACAAAAGTCTTAATGCAAAATGCTATAATAACATAATATAGATATCTATAATGCTATAATAAAATAATAAGGTCAAGATTGCGAATATTGTCATTAGGTATTTATATTTAGGTTTTAATTAGATGTTGAATTTAATCATGTTTTAATCAATGAATTTAGCTTTTTAGTTCTTTAAAATGTCAAGTTTATTATATGTCAATGGTTTATTAAATTTCCTACCTACCTAAATCTTAATTAATTTTAATATTTAATATTTATTTATTTGTCATTGAAGAACTCGTCCAACGTGTAGTAACATTTTTGTAAGAGTAATATTTTTAGTTTACATAAAAATAAGGAATATTTTTCTTCCAGTCTTATATAATCAGGAAGAGCATTATGTATTTTTGTCGTCATTGCGAGTGGTCCAGAACTGAAAATTTCTAATTTGGAGGCAGGCATAATTAATTTATTTTTCTTTCTAGTTGGGTAGCGTCGCGGTAAGTCGTCTTTTTTCATATAGAACTGTGGATATTTTCTTACGAATTTGCAGGCCTCGAAAATATATACACAGGGCAATGTAAGAATTTTTAAATGTTGATAATGCGGTTTACAGGTGTCTGTGGCTTTTATGTTGGTAATTATTCGTATACATTTCTTTTGGAGGATAAACAGTTTATTCATGTCCGTACTATTACCCCAGAGTATAATCCCGTATGTCAGCCAAGAGAAGGCATATGCGTAGTAAGCTGTTATCGCGGTTGTACTGTTGGTCGTCTTTTTTAGTTCTCTTAATGCGTATATAAATGTGGATAGCTTAGCAACTATTTTATCGATGTGAGCTTTCCAGTTTATGTTGGTGTCTATAACCAATCCGAGTAGTTGAAATGTTTTAACGCTTTCGAGTTCTATTCCGTTATACGTGAATTTTATATTTAATGGAGATTTTTGGTATGGCCTAAATTCAATTATCTTTGTTTTTTTATAGTTAATTTCAAGGTTATGATCGCATAACCAAGAAGTTACATCGTCGATCATTTGGGTTAATATTTGATTTAAATCGTCAGGTTTAGAGTAAGGCGTTAGTAGTGAGACATCGTCGGCGAATAAGATGCATGTTTGAGTCATTATTTTCGGCAAGTCGTTTATATAAGCTAAGAACAAAAAGCATCCGACGGCACTTCCCTGGGGAATGGAACATGTCATATATTCTACGTCTGATCTTACTGCTGTAATCGTCATTTTGTCGTTGTCATGGTATTCTATATCTACATATTGTTGCCGGTTTTTTAGGTACGATTTAAACCAATCGTGGGCAACTCCTCTAATACCTACTCCATGTAATTTGTGTAATAATATATCATACTGTACTTTTTCATAAGCTTTAGTCATGTCTAGTAACATACCGACTGCGTATTTTTTACTGTTTAATAAGGTAAGTATTTGTTGCACGTATTTATAGACGGCTAGTGTGGTTGAGCGATTTTTCCTAAACCCGTTTTGGCAATCGTTGAAAATGACAAATTTTTCACAAAAGTCATAAGCTTGCGTACATATGGCCCTTTCAAAGATTTTGGAGGCTGTGCTGGGTATTGCTATAGGACGAAAGTTTTGTGTGTCAGTCTTTTTTCCTTTTTTATGTACAGGTTTTATCAGCGTCTTTTTTAATAGTTCAGGGTACGTTCCTTCTGTGAACGATTGGTTGACTAGTAAAGTGAGAGGTAGGGTCAGTTCGTCGGCACACGATTTGAATAAGATTGGTGGTATTTCATCTATCCCGTAACTGTATTTATTTTTTAATTCTTTTAGCAAGGTATTTACTTCCGAAAGATCAACCGGTCGCAGGTACATTGAATTGTCCGGCGGGCTTATCACGGGTCGGCCGCGCGGCGGCGAGCCGCAGGGTACCCCCACCGTTGCGAAATACTTATTAAATGTGTTAGCTATAGTCTTAGGCTCCGACGTTAGATTATTGTGGATTTTCAGTCGCATATTTTTATGGAGTGTTTTAATACTTTTATTGGTTCGTTCTTTTATTATAGTCCATACAGTCTTAATTGTATTTTTGGAATTTTTTACTTGCCTAATGTATTCCAGTTTCTTAGCTTTTATGATAGCTCGTTTTAATGTTTTTTCATATTTTTTGTAATATTTTCTAAGAGTGTCGCTTTTTGAGTAATTTATTAATATTTTAACCTCGTAAGACCCAAGCTTAAGATTTACCTTTATGAAGTGCGACCCAGTGTCCTCAGACGAGGGCAAAAAAGTTAAAAGGCTTCAGACCCAAGCCGATTTTTATTAAAATGAACCCAAAATATATGCAATACTACATTGGGACTTATTGATGGCTTCATTAATACTATGTTTGATTATTTTGGGATATTTAAAAATTCAATATATTTTGTTCTTGCATGAGGACATTGGGTATTACTTGCAAACGTGTCCTTGATTTATTTGTTCTCATGTGAGTACAATGGTTCATAATTAATAAATTAAAAAAAAAACTAGTTTCAAAACTTTTATTTAATAAATGATATGATATGATATAAACGAAACTGCAAATGAAAAAAATCTAAATCATAAATCTTCTACATCCATTTTGAATTAAGCAACATTTTAATCTTGTCTAGGTAGATACTTATAGTTATAATTTAAATGCTGTATTTTAATTTCAATGCTGTAGTGACCATGAAGTACTAAACTTAACATTTAGGTATAATGTGGCCAGGATATTCTGCATTTTGGGTCCCAGTCGAGTTAGCTATGCGTCTTCTGCCCTACTTCTACCAATTCCACATTAAGCTGATGCAGTAGTTTCAGCTTCGCGCTCCGATTTTGATGAGCAGCTGTTATCTCGGTCCTAGGTAATACCGAAATCAGAATATAAGCCGTTATCTTGCCGACCCCGAGGTCAGACCTTGATGATTCAGAAATTGAAGAATGTACCAATCCAGATCTTCAATTTCTGATTCATATAATAAGTCCTCGATTACATAATTTTTCAAATCTGCAACAAAATATAAAAATAAGTAATATATTTTTGTAATGTAATTAAAACCCAATGTGATCAAGTAATCACAAAAAAAAATTGAAGTAACGCCCGCTGTGATCAGGCGAGTACATATTTTTTCAATAGTACATAAATATGCATTACAGTTACATTGAAACCAAATAGTATTGTATTTGAAAACTAGTACATATAACTCACTTATTTAACAACACTGATTAAAAAATAAATCGTCGATGACTGAAATAAATTGAGATTATAACTCACCTCTTCGACGTGAACGCTGCATGTTTGCCATTTTGGTCAAAAATGACTAATTTCACATCATTGGTCAGAAATTTCATTTACATCAAATTGACGTTTATGTTTCGACCAACCAGAGAACAACAACTGACAGATCATTTACGCGCTAAAATTGAAGTATCTTGGATTCTTTTATTTTGTCCTCAAGTGATCACAGTGGGTAATAACGTTGATAAAAAAATATAAATTCTTGGGCCCGAACGATTTCTTTTTTTTGGCCTCGTCTGAGTACATTGGGCCTTACGAGGTTAAGAAGTCTTTTATTTTTGCATGATGTTTTGATCCCTTTAGTAAGCCAATACTTTTTCTTTTTTGTTTTTATTTTATACGTTATTTTTGGAATACATTTGTCTAGAATATTTCTTATTATAATGTCAAAAGAATTATAGTTTTCATTTATATTTTGGTCAATTTTGATAATGTCATTCCAACGTATATTTTTTAATTCAGATTTAAATAAAAGAATATTTTTTTGGTTAAAAATCCGTTTTTCTTTTCGCTAACCAGAATGTTCACAAACCGTAAAAATAAGATATTGTGTTAATTAATAAATTTTAAATACGTATTATTTTCTTAAATAAATGTAACTATACCATACTTGAAAATCTTCACACTAGCGATGGTCACAAAATTACAACGAAAACAAAGTTGAATCGAAACCGAAGGTAATTTCTTGATTTTCTGCTTCGGCCCCCTTCCTTAATAGTATCCTAGCTACGCCCTTGTGCGTTGCTTTTATAACGTTCCTTCTTAATATACTTATATTCAGTGTGTTACCTCTTGGAGCAGCATGAGCAGCGGCTTGCAACAGTTGTGACTTCCCCAAACCCGGGTCTCCGACTATCAGTACGTGAGGGTTAGACCTCGGGCCATTGTCGAGTTCCGTGCCTCCTATGAGCCCCAAAATAAGGCCAGCTTTCACTGCCTCGTGGCCGAAGATAGTTGGACATAAAGAGTGTATCAACAGCTTGAAAACATCTTCTGACGCATGGATTTCCTAAAAAAATTATATTTGATGTTAGTTGTGAAGCTTTCAGAATGGAATAGTCTAGAACATTCCAGAACACTATCTGCCTCGCTCAAACATATTACATCTTGCTTACACACATGTATTAGTGACAAGTGAGATTATTTTCTACGAACCCAATGAAGAACCGCACATCTAGGCTTCCATACGAAAAGTATTTTTTTGTTTAATTTTAACTAAAAGTTTACGGCTTTTCAGTTTATTTACTTATCTGACCTTACTTCATGATAGGTCTACGGCACCCTAAAGGTTTTGATTCCCATGCGGTTTGAGCAAATTAGTACAATGTACGACAGAATTGGCCGTATTTTTTGATCTCGTTAACCTAGAAGTTTGATTTTTCACAGCTTTAAGTAGGCTTTAAGGGACTATAGATTATGCCATACAATATGCGATGTAAAATTCAACTGGATATCTGCATGTTCATGAGAAAAATAGTCTTGACAGACAGACGGACAGCCAATCCGTCGTTGGTTTTCATCAACCAGTGAACAGAGTGATTATGTAAATTTTTACCTTTTGAGTCACGAAACCCCGTATTTACGTATTATGCGATTTGAATAAGATGAACTAAGTTCTGAGAAATGCTTTAGGTATATCTATCATCAATACCAATGATATGTGATAGGATGTTACAATAAACTTGTGGTTTGGCTGTCTTCTAAGACTGACGACATACCTGTATTGCATAATAATCTTTCAAAGTGAAAGACAGGGTGGGATTGCTTAAATTCCTTTGGCTATGTATGGAAACAGCTTCTATGTACAGCTGTAGTAATCTCGCTGCTCTTTTTCCATCTTCACCTCCTTTACTCTCCCCACGGACCTGGAAATTGCAAATAAAAAATGTCTCAATCCAATTTTTAAACACTTAAAGAAACTTGAAAAAATTCTATACGCACGTGAACCTTTCCATTTATATGCTCTAGTCCCAGTGGCCATTGCATAGGATATCGGCAGTGGCGGATAACCCGCCCTAGGCCGTGTCCTACCAGCCTTCAGACCTTTTGCTTATGCCTTGTTTCTTCAGGATATGACCATATGACCATGGGGGAGGAGTGGTTGTTGCTTAAGAAGCTTGTTGAAATATTTTGATACATACCTGTACAATACCCGTAACAGAAAGCACATCTCCAGGACATGCTGTACCCACTAGGTCACCTTGCAACTCTATTTCCACGCTTCTAGGTATGGTTCCAGAAACACTCTGAAAAAATAGTAGATTATCACAATATTAGCAAGAGGCAAACATAAAATAATTTAGTAAATTTTTTACAGCCTATCGCCCGCCCGGCGCAAATCCTTGGCTAGTTCTAGAAAATCAGAAAAATAGTGCGAGTATTTGTACTGGACTTGGAATCGAACCCAAAGTCTGTTGGTAAATTGAGAACCACAATAACCTCTGCTCCACGGAGATCGCAAACAACTTTATAGGCTAGTTTCCTAAAAAATATTTGATACATGGTTTTCCTTTTCTCGATTAAACAAAAAATGATAAAGTTTTCTACACTTTTTAGCAAACTTTGACTTCACGAGCCCCCACTCATGAACTTCGACGCGCTTTATATTTTTTTGTTTAACTTGACCGCAAACGTCGGTTAAATCCGACAAACATTTCCGATCAAAACATCCGACAAAATCCATCAAACATTTTCATAGAAAATATATGTCGGATTTATCCGACGTTCGCGGTCAAACGGTTAATGGACAAAACAGTGTCTAATATTTTTTATCTATTACTACTATTTATTATCTAAATGCCGGACAAATCGTCATCATCAACATCAGGTCTTTTAGTCTCCACTGCAGGAGCATTACCCTTTCTGTACTACCGGAGCTATACTTGGCCAGAGCATACAGAGGATTTGGCCTACACTCTCCTCGCTGGCTAGATGGGTTGGAGAGGTCTCATTGATGTTTATGAGCTTTGTTTAGCTTGTATTTCCTAAGTCGCTTCTTACGACCTCCATGGGAAGACTAGGAGTGGTCCTATTCTACTCTGCCGGAAACCATACGGCTATAACTATAAGGACTAATCGTAATATTATTAATTTGACCCAGGAGGCCTATTGTAATTACAGAAAATGTATTCACCTGAGACTGAATTTCCTGAATCTTTGCAACTTGCCAGTCTGTAGTGTTTGTAAACGGAGAGGACTGCAAAGGTTCAAACTTCGTACCACTGTTACAAAGTTGGCAATGATTTGGAGCTGAAAAATGATATCCAAGGTCAACGTGGAAATGTTGTGGGAAATGACATGGACATATTGCTTTTAAAATATTATAGTTTAGATTCCGGAATTCTTCTGGGAAAGCCATCAAAAGTGTAACTTTAAATCACATTTCGCAATAATATCTTCCCCTTGAAACGCAAAAACTAAATCCCATCTGGGCAATGTTTATAACGAAATATTTTTTAGGATCATTGGTTCAAAAGGCTTTGTAGATGTAAACAAATAAAAAAATACTTATGAACAGAGACAAATAAAATATAGGTCATTGAAATTTTACACTTTTGGAGCAGGGGTACAATTTTTGAACAAGTAACTTTACAACATGAGCGATGTTGCATTACAATTTTTTTTTTATTGGTTTGGTACCTCTTCAAAACCAGCACTAAGCGCAGGAATTGTTTGCAGATATTTAGATATTTTATTAATCGTGAGCACAGACCAGAAAAAACATTATCCATAAGATATTTCAAATATCATTTGTTGAATTTTTACTTTCATTACACACTACTTGTACAGTAGGATTGTGGAATGCGCTCCTTCCCGAGTTTCCCCTGTGTGCTATGACTTGAGGTCCTTCAAAAGGCGTGTATCTTACATGTATCTTAAGAGCCGACAACGCATCAGCACCTCCTCTGGTGTTGCAGGTGTCCATGGGCGAGGGTAACCACTTTCCATCAGGTGGCTCGTCTGCTTGTTTGCCGTCAAATACACTTTAAAAAAAAACATTATTTACACCCCCCGCCCTCTCGCCTACCGCCCCGTCGACGTACGTTGCACGAAAGGTTGATGGGAGGCAGCAAATCTGTCAATCCGGCCATGTTCCACGTCAACTGGACAACTGTCATACTTAAACGTTACAATTTTTATTTTAGGATTAGCCATACTAGTGAATACTCCCTGTGGTTGCACAACAGCTTGTATGCCATGGCAGCTGGAGCATTCAAAAGCCATGGACGTGCAGATGAGACCTACACTGCCCACTCTGATTACTGTCCCTTTGATAGTCACTAATTTTCCTGAAAATAAATTGTCAGTTAAATTTTTTAAAACTGTCATTGTATGAAATAGGAATCATAGCATGACTGGTTATACTCTAGGTGGGAAATGAGATGGCATATTTTTTTAGTCAACTTACTCAAATAATTATTATTCAGACAAGAAGAGTGTAGCAAAGAAGTCAAAAACTGTAACTCAAGAAACGGCAAAAAGAGAGGGGAATGGTAATTGCAGGCCCAAACTGGAGGAGAGTTGCTAGGTATAAAGATTAGTGGAAATGTTAGAGAAGGCCTATGCCATGATACACACTGAGCTCAGAGATATCCTGTAATAACCCAAATGGAAAGAGAAAATAAGCTATGGCATTGTCCTATTTGGCAACAATTGTATGGGCAAATGATGTGTTTGTTGTCATGCAGTGAAAATAGTTAATGTGCTCACTTGATGATTTTTAAATTTTAATTAGGACATACTTAAGAAATGGGTGTGTTTATTCTTGTCATACGAGAAAATCACATTGTTAGCTCATAGATTGTTGCCAATTACGATAATGCTTAGATTAAGAAGGCTATATATAGGTAGAGAGAAATGATTGAATTGAGGCAACTTACCAAAATAATTTACTTTTAAATTTGCCAGTGGAATGATAGGCTGATGATTCAATATGCGAACTTTGATTTTAGATTCACATTTTAAACACTGAAAAGTAAAATACAAGTTTTCAAAGTATGATATAATTATTAGTTGTGACTTGTGAGGAAAGAGCTTACAGCCCTGGATATAGACGTTTTTGTACCAGAGGCAAAACCTTAAAATAGCGCCTCTGACGTGATGATGAATACTTACAACACATATTATTATTATTATTCGTCTTTATGTATTTTTTCCTCAAATGAGGGTAACATTAACAAATACCGCGGGCCGTGGCCAAGCGATAGGAGTAGAATTTTTTTTATTATTTCTATCCAGGCCCTCGGGATTGCCCTGAGTGCAGGACCATCTCAGGCAGGGATTCCCTCGGAAACATGCTCAAATGACATAGAAATTAAATATCACCAATAGTTTTTACAATGCTCACCAAATTATGTAATATTTATGCTATTTTTTATACCATTTGTTACATTGTAGCAATTTTCATATGGTTACCTAGCTAGTTTGAAAATAAAATGTAGCCTATATTACTTGCTAATAATGGAGCTTACAATATCTGAAAGATTTTAAAAAATTGGCCCAGTGGTTTTGAGTTTAAACATTACAAACACACAATCCTTTCCCCTTTATAACATTAGTCTATTATCAGTAAGTCTTTACCTCATGTAAACAATATTCAAGCTGGCATAATGTACTTTCTGGTTTTTCAAACAAATCTGTTTCAAATGAAGACCATCCACTTTTGAATTCTACATCATTTGCTAAATTTTGAACATCCAAAGGCACACTGCGAGTATGGTCAATCTTTTCTAGATCAAATAAACTTTTATTTCTTTCAACATACATCTTGAAATGTTTTATATGATCTGTTATATAAGAATTTGAGAGATATTCTGTAAAATAAAGAAGCTTAGTCGACATTTTAGCTGGAGCTATACTATTTAAGGATTCATCATTTAACAATATAAATTATAAATACATTGATCTTGCAAATGATATTCTGTATAATGTAATAAAATTAGTATAAACTTTGTTTATAACAGTAGGAGTAGCAGCAGAAGTAGGATGTACCATGTATTAGAGAATAATAATTTATTACTAACTCTTCTTTCCTCGTATACTAGGATATTGTCATACCTTCTGTGGGAAAATATAGTTTCCATATACTGTTGCTGGTGTTGATAGGTACTAAAATTGGTGCTTGGTTAGCAGGTGCTCTAGATGATCCGGCAGTGCTATTTATTCGTGTAGAATTATTAGAACTTGCGTTGTCGCCAGTAGTGCTTGATCTATTCCTGTTATTGCATCGGGGCCAGTTATTTCGGAATCGACTTCGCCAATTTCGACGCATTGTAAAAATTCGTCGATAAACAGCAGTTACCTACTTCGTAACTTCTTACTATCCGATATTTCCCGCTATTTTTTCCGGGCCGAAATATTTATGGATAAATGTCAGCAACAGCGACAGCGAGCAAACTCGTAGGCAGTGTTGCCAACAAGGTGAATCTAAAACTTGCTAAACTGATGTTAAAATTTTGCCAAAATTATGCTAATTGCTTTATAATATTGCCAGAAAATAAGCTAACATTTTTCAATGTCAAATAAAACGTCATTTAATTTTAAATGTTTATTAATCAACAAAATTTTGATTTATTCTACGTATTAATCGACTATGTTACTAAATAAAATGTTAATATCTTCGTCTTCATCGGCAGGCTCGGCAGCTGATGTGCATGTAGACGTGGAAGCCTTATTCTCAAGACTATAACTCTCCTTGGTACCTATAGAGCGCAGTACGTTATCCGGAACTGTGTAAGAATAGCAGCATTTCCCTGCCCTCTTTAGGCCGAATCTGACGTATAGAATGGCATTTAAAGTTTTTATCGACAAACGGTTGCGAAGTTTAGTTTTGACTATATTCATTTGGCTGAAAACGCGTTCAATTTCTGCGTTGGAATGAGGTAGTGATAATAATGATATTGCTAACTGAGATAAATCCGCAAAGGGGTTATTACCAGCTGCATCTTTGTAATCAATTACTTCATTCCAGAATTCTACAGTGGAAGATGTGCGTTCCCATTTAATGTGCACTATGTTTCTCCATTGAGACATGAGCCTATCCATTGTAGCTGCATCCACTCGGAATTCTTGGGCAATATCGATTAGAGAAGGCTTGACTGCTTTTAGAGTTTCTTCTACTGAAAATAAAGATACTTTCTCAAGTATATTAAAATTAATTGGTAATCTAGAACGCAGCTCTGATACAAGTTTCAGTGTGAAATTCAGGCAACGTTGACGTAAATTATTTTCCACTTCAGGTTGAAGGTTGTATTCCCGTAATTTTGTTTCAAAAGCATATCCCATGTACGGTTTCGGATCCAAATAACTTTCTATATTTTGTGTAAAAATATCGACTCTCGCAGTTGGGTTCAAAATACGCCGACTTGTAGATTGAACTAAGGCACACAAATCTTTGTAAAGTTTTGTTGGGTCAATATTGTTGCTTTCAAATAGCTTGTTCACAGCTTGGACTTCCTCCAAAATAGGTTTTAAATACAATAAATACAAATGATTCACATGATCATTATACATGGAGTATAGTGTTTCTGCCATATAGCAGTGGTTATCGCGCCTAGCAACTCCAAACAGGAGTTTTAATTCCACCCATTGCTCCAGAATACGGTTGACTGCTGGTTCAATTGATATCCATCGGGTGTTGCACATCTGTGGAATTAACAATGGTTCGGAGCCACAGTTAATTGTTTGGTAGATATTTTTGTAATATAGTCGACGGTTCGAAGAATGACTAAACCAATTGTAGGTTTCTCTTATTAGAAATTCAACATTCCGTGGTAGAGTTTCTTCCGAAGCATGCGATAAAGCCAACTGTAATGAATGGCACACGCAGCGAACTAATACCAAATTATCATTACCAGTTTAATTTTTTTAATAGGGCATGTACTCCTTTGTTAGTGCCTGTCATCACCGTAGCATTATCTGTGCCAATACCGATCATTTTTTTTATTTCAATATTCAAAACTAACAATAATCCTTTATTACCGTTGACTATGCTGTTTGCAGTGCCATCTTCAATCTCGACCAACCCCAAAAATGTGGATATTATTGTTTTTAAAGATCGGCTAAAATATCTGATCGATACTCCCAACATTTTGCTTACAGAAATATCCGTGGACTCATCGAGCAAGAGACTGTACTCTTGGTCTCCCAAATCTGACACAATTTCTTCAATAAAATGAGGCGCCAAATCATTTTTTATGATATTTGTGCATTTTGTACGATGGACTCGTAAGTCTCCACTTTTGCTATCACCGAATCGATGTTTACATAAGTCTGATAAATGATCGACAGCCATAATCGAACAATGCGCGCACACAAACATCGCTAGTGAAGATTCTGCTCTCTGTGTATTTAGATCTTTTTTAACTTTGGGAAAATTAATTGTTCTTTGACTTTTTACTGGTTCTATAGCTTTCTTATGCTTTATTGACAAAATATGTAACTTTAAACAATGGACTTTTGCAATCATCTCGCACTTGCAGTACTTACAATAGGCCTTCGTCGTATCATCTTCGACAGGCTGTAACCAATCCTTGAAATCCAGCATTTGCTCCCACTCAGACCGGTAATGCTGACTGTATTTAGGCGGCATATTAACGAAACGACTATCAAGCAATTAATTAATAATGCACGTAAAACTTTTAAACTTTCTTTCATTTACAGTGACAGTAAATACGTGAATACGCGGTAATCGCGGTATAGTACTTACAATCTATCTCGCTTCTTTCGTAAAGGAAGGAGGGAGTGAAAGAATGCTGTTTGTCTATGGTATATTGAATTAGATTTGTTGGGGAATCCCAATATATACAGGGGAATATTTTTTTTACTGGCAATTTCCAGCAGCGCCATCATTTGGTCGGAGTCCGTACTAATTTCGAGTTTATCGACCGACCGGTTTCTACGGAAGCGCCATCGGTGGTCGGAGGCAGAACTACAGATTTGAACGCAACCATTTTGCCTCAGACTTTAAATACTAATGAGGCTTCTATGAACGTCTGTATTCGTTGGTGATGCCCTATCCAACTATAAAGAAGTACATCAACAATAAAAAACAAATGATAATTACAGTATATTTTATATATATTTTTGAAGTATTTGGACTTAAAAAAGGAAAGTGAACTTGTTATTCATAATTATTTTATATGCCAAAAAATATGCTATTTGCTAAATAACTTATAAAAATGCTAAACAACATAAAAATATGCCAAATCTAGCATAAAATTTGCTAAATTGGCAACACTGCTCGTAGGTGTGACACTTACAGTGACATTTGTCATTGACTAGCTCCGTGGCGCAGCGGTCAACACCAATGACCAAAGAAAAAAGAGGACTGGAAATACCTAAGAGTAAGGAAGTCTATGGAGAAGCCCTTGTCAACATATATGAATTTTTACTTATACAAATATCAGGCATTTATGGTATAAAGTGTGAAATATAACTTTGTCTCTGTCTTTCTTCAGTACAATTGCCTTTGACAAAAGAGACATACATATTTTAGTTTTTGCTAATTTATGGTAAAAGCTGTCCAAAGTTTAGGTGCGTGCCAAGATCCGCCATATTTTGTAACGAGTTTCGTGGTAGTTGTGCTGTCAACGGGTGTTGTTTACTATTTGGAAAAGTTGAAATTTGGGACAAAAATACGCGAAAATAAGGTAATAAATACGTGGAAGTGTGAGATAACTGTTTATACAGTTGACTAAATGTTGTATTGTGATGTGTGGTGCAAGAGAAAACATAAATCAACCATAATTGACTCTTCATAGGTTAGTAACCCGTTTTCTAGCAAGAAAGCTCTTTATTGATTCTGATTGAGAAGCAAATTAAAACATGATGTTAAATTTATGTATAAACTGTTGTTAACTGGTCATATTTTTGTAATACAGTCAGTATTTTCATTTATTTTATTCCTCATTTGTTTACATACCTAAATAGGGTTGTGCATTATCTAAATAAAAAATAATATTTTTTTTATAGGTTTCCGATGAATGAAGTTTTGAGGAATAAATGCTTAGAGGCTATCCGGTTCGGAAAAATATTAATCCTCGGCAACAGGATTGGTACATCTGCTCTTTGCATTTTGAGGAAAGCTGTTTCAATAGAACGCTTGAAGTTATGATATGAGACTTCGGGACAACTCATCACCAGCAATATTTTCATTTCCGGTAAGTTTAATGTATATAGTTAATGTTAATGAATAAATGTTTTAGGGTTCGGTACCCAAAGGGTAAAAACGGGATCCTAATGATATGGCTCTGGTGTCCGTCTGTCACCAGGCTGTATCTCATGAACCGTGATAGTTAGACAATTTAAACTTTAACGGATGGATATATTTCTGTTGCCGCTATAACGACAAAAACTAAACAATAGAATAAAATAATTAATTAAGGGGGCTTCCATACAGCAAGCATGATTTTTTTGCAGTTTTTATAGATAATAGTACAGAACCCTTCTTCGTGCCTGAGTCCGACTCGCACTTGGCCGGTTTATTCGTTTTGTCTGTCAGACAATACTAAAAACCGTTGGGTGATTTGGCAGGAGTAGCCGGTTCATGCATGCAAATGTACGCAAAGTTATGTGTGACAACGTATTATCGAATTATGGATGCGATCATATGATGTCATGCATACAACAATGCACATAATAGATTATACTTGTACATAATCCTTACTAATAATATTATAAATGCGAAAGTGAGTTTGTTTGTTTGTTTGTTTGTCACGCTTTCACGCCGTAAATACTGAACCGATCATCATGAAATTTGGCATTCAAGTTCTCTGGAGTACGGAGAAGGACATAGGCTACCTTTTATCCCGGAAAAAAGAACTATTCCCGAGGGATCGACATTGACGCGGGCGGAGCCGCGGGCGAAAGCTAGTTTAATAATAAAATATTATGATTTAACTAAGTATATTGAAATTTCAGGTCGTGGAAATGAAAAAAAAAAAGCCGTAAAAGATAAACGTTTGAACCAGCAAAAGAAATTACAATTTGAAAGATATTGTGTTACATATAAATATCACGGTGAAATTAAATGTAAATATCTTTCAGATAGATGGTTTTTAAACAAATTAATACTTTTTAGGAATGATTAGGTAAACAAAGTTATAAAATAAATTGTCATTTTATTATCCTTTCCCAAAATGTTTTTATAAGCTCTGTCGGCTCTGTGTACAAAATAAGAGTACTGTTTAAAGTAGATCATTACATAGTATGGAAGTGACAACCCTAGGCAATGGCAGCCATTTTATGTAACGATTCTGTGATGTAGGTATACACGATTTTTTTGTAGGTATTTCCAGTCCTCTTTTTTCTTTGGTCTGAGGGAAATACCTACATCTACAATAAGCAATTATACTAAACACCTGTCGAATAGTAAGAAAATTTCTACAAACAGACACTAGCACACCATCAAACACCACTCATCCCTGTCATCATTCACATACAGATACTTAAAGCACAAGACGTAAACGCCTGCAACTACTTTATTAGCCCTAATACACACTTGGCCTCGGCCCGTGAATATTAGTAGATTTACCGGTTAAAAACCGAGAAAATAAATATTTAGACAAAATAATAATAATAATAATAATCATTTATTTCAGGCTTCTTAATTTTTTTTACAAAATATGGCCCATATAATATATACCTTAAAGACTAACATACATATAATATAAAACTTAATTAAACAAAAACACACGTTAAGTCTGCGACGTGTTGCGCATTACCTGGGTGTCGGGTATCGTGCCGCGAAAACGGCGATACAAAACACCCTTCGGCCAAAAGTTTGGCTCCATAAAGGTCGCCAGCTTGTCTGTCGGGACCCGCACCACAAACGACGCGAAGTTGACATTGTGGCGCGACTCCAGCTTAACGACCCTCAGCGTAATGTGCGTCTTTACGTGGACATACTCCATCACTTCCTCTGCCTTAGTGGAGTGGAAGAGACGGGAAACATACAACTGCGTTGTAGGGATGGCGGGACGCAGCAGATGATTCGAACCGGTTACGGCAGTTCCACACTGGTTTCGGGAAGGGGGCCTCATCTTTCTTCGCTCCACTTTTATGAAGCCCTCTTCATCCTCTGTTCCCTTATTAGGAACCGAAGGGGCTGTTCTGGGAACCGACTTAATCTGGTTCCTATCTCCTCCCTCTTGTTTGTGTTGCTTCTTCCGCTTCCGCTTTTCTCGACGTTGAGGCACTGTTGGGGCTTTGCTAGCGGTGGAAGCAGCGGTGGTGGTGACATTTTCGGCGACAGCAGAAGTAACAGCTGTCGCATATGCACGTGACGGCGTCGACGTGTTCGTCATCTCCACCGTGGCGGTGGAGCGGGGAGCGGGGCCCGGTGTATCTTGCGTCACAGTGGCAGCCGGCGAGGCTTCGAATTTCGCCGACTCGAAACTGCCGAGCGACACATTTTGCGCACCTCGACGCGTGTTTTTGTTAGCGGCCACAGGTGACCTACTTACGGGATTATCATATTTTCAGAGAATATAATTCCGTACGCAGCTCAGAGATTGTAGTTTCCGAGGCCGCTAACCTAAACTTCGTCTCAGCCAGGCTGGACTTCATGGCTGTAATATCCTTCAGCAGCCTGGTGACATCGACGTGGTCGAATGACACGGGGGGAAGCCTCCGTAGTCGTCTGGCACAGAAAGCTGGTATGTCGTCTGGGTCGGTCACTTTTAGTAGCGAGATTATGTCTTGCAGACTTCTCTCACCTCTCTCGTCCCTTCACCGGGTAGGCATCTGCGCGCTCTTCCCGAGCAACTCATAAAGCAGCACCTTACTGCTGCAAATCTCTTCTTCACTGAAGCTCGACTTGCATATCTGCGTCATGCTGACCTCGTCCATGCTGTCTTTCACATAGTCTATGAAAGCCAACAATTCGTCTGCTATGAGTGGTTTGGAACACATAGCGGTAGTATCGTGCAGCGGCTTCAAGCCGCGCAACTCGCGAATAAATCAAATCCGTGCAATACTGCGGTGCGCGTGCGTTACCGAGCGCGCATCGCACTACACTGCAAAAAATGACAATTTATTTTATAACTTTGTTTACCTAATCATTCCTAAAAAGTATTTATTTGTTTAAAAACCATCTATCTGAAAGATATTTACATTTAATTTCACCGTGATATTTATATGTAACATAATATCTTTCAAATTGAAATTTCTTCTGCTGGTTCAAACGTTTATCTTTTACAGCCTTTATTTTTTTCATATTCCACGACCTGAAATTTCAATTTACTTAGTTAAATCATAATATTTTATTATTAAATTTAGTTAGCTCCAGCCAATGAAAAGATTTGAAACTTGTACTGGACAGCTGGGATAATAAGTAAGACGCATTACTGACAAGTTCATGCATACGCCCTGTATCTTAACCACGGAGCAGATACAGAGAGGAGTTGCCCTAAGGAATATTTTCTATGAAACAATGCGTGGCACTTACAGGGGGTGAGGGGAGTATTATATGTCTCACTTTACTTGCTCTGTGTCTCACTCCCGCCTTTATATCCATCTAGCGGCGAATAGCCCAACTACTTAATAAGTTCGATGTTGATCTTTCTTTTTAGTTTATCTATCCGTCACTAGATGTCCCTAACACCTACTGACATCTAGTGTCAGATAGCTGAGTAATTAGGGTTGCCAACCAGACTGTTAAAAACAGTATAATACTGTTTTTGCTAGTTAATGCTTTTTACTGTTCTATTATAAGAGAGTTTGCAAAACACTGTTTTCACGACCGCTGGTAAAACTAAGGTTAGAAACACATAGATGATTATAACAAAAATTTAAAATTTTGCACATATTAATATTTCTTCAAAAATATTTTAATAACATAATATTGTAGTATATAATATAGTTCTGTTTAAAGCACTAGTTTATTTGGAGACTACTCCTTCACAGCCACAAAAACAAAAAATCAATATGTTTTATGTAAATTATTTCCTTTTTGTTTTTTGTCATAGATAATTAATCAAATTCCATAATAAAACGATAGTGTCAGTGACCATATCATGTAAAAGAGTAGTCAAAATCCAGGCAGCATACGAGTCGACGCACGGGCCACCCAAAACTTAGCCATACTAGAGGTGATTTGAGCCTGCCTTCGACGCCGCCACCAGTTTGTATATTTTTTTGACCCACATGCTCGACCCACATGTCAAAAAAATATACAAACTGTTAAAATGGGAAGAACAGATCATTGTAATATTAGTCGTAGTCCATTTATTTCTATTGACTTTTTAAATCCACTGTTTCTTAAGAATAAAGTTGGATGGAAATCTATATTTATTATATGTGTTCTACATATAATTTACAGTTTTATTATACATTTAAATGCAATAAGTTCACTGAAAGTAGTTTTCTTTGATAAAAAATGCTCTCGGGGTGCTCAGAAACATCATTATTCTCTCATTTTCCATGTAACTTTTTATAAAATTTCAAAATTAGTAGTTTTACCAGCGGTTGAGAAAACAGTATTTTGTATACTGTCTTTTGATAAAACAGTAAAAAGTATTAACTAGCGAAAACTAGGTGGTTGGCAACCCTAGACATTTTGCCATGTTTATGGCTATTATTCAACGTTGACGACAGGTGGCGCATTGCTGAATAGAGAATTATGAAACTACATAAACATAATCTTTTTGTCAAGGTAAAAGTCTTTAGGTATAAATTTAGAACAAATTTCAGTACTTATGGTTATTAGTTATTACGATAATTAGCTTAATATATTTTTATAGTTCTTACGTCCCATTACGCAAAGTGGTGCCATCTAACGATGAGTAGCACAGAACGTCGCCAAAAGACTTTTCTAGAATAATTTAAGTAAATTACGAATTAATATACTTACAAATGAAATGTGATTCCTTCCATAGGATCTGAACGTTTATCGGAGTAGTTTTTACATGATATAATACAACACTTCATGATTTTCTTCGTAAAAAAACAAGAAAAGACCGAAAATCTAACTGTGTGCACAGAACGAACCACGTACGATCATTGACAGCTACAACAGCAGACTAATAGGCCACGCCTACTCTCGATGTTAACGTGATGATGAGGTCGGGACCTAGTTGGAATCACAGTGCACAGTAGCTAACGCCGTCTCCACTCTGTATCTATTCCGTGATCTTAACACTTAAATGAATATTATAATTTCAGATTTAAAAAATATTATATTATGCATATAATTTTTATTGTTGGATCATAATGCCACAAGGTATTGTTTTATCTAAATATTTAAAAAATATGTTTTATTTACATACCTCTTTCTGAACTTCATCTGATACTGGTAATAGGAATAAAACGTCGTACTAGCAAAATCAGTATTGATATTGCTTGTTTCACGCAGTACAAATTTCTCTTGTGTAGCCGGTGCTGAAAAGTAAACGTGCAAATTATTAACACAATAATAATAAACTAGCTTTTGCCCGCGGCTCTGCCCACGTCAATGTCGATCCCTCGGGAATAGTAGTAATTTTTCCCGGGATAAAAGGTAGCCTATGTCCTTCTCCGTACTCCGGAGAACTTGTATGCAAAATTTCATGATGATCGGTTCAGTAGTTACGGCGTGAAAGCGTAACAAACAAACTCACTTTCGCATTTATAATATTAGTAAGGATTATGTACAAGTATAATCTATTAAGTGCATTGTTGTATGCATGACATCATATGATCGCATCCATAATTCGACAATACGTTGTCACACATAACTTTGCGTACATTTGCATGCATGAGCCGGCTACTCCTGCCAAATCACCCAACGGTTTTTAGTATTGTCTGACAGAAAAAACTAATAAACCGGCCAAGTGCGAGTCGGACTCAGGCACGAAGAAGGGTTCTGTACTATTATCTATAAAAACTGCAAAAAAACCATGCTTGCTGTATGGAAGCCCCCTTAATTAATTATTTTATTCTATTGTTTAGTTTTTGTCGTTATAGCGGCAATAGAAATATATCCATCCGTTAAAGTTTCAACTGTCTAACTATCACGGTTCATGAGATACAGCCTGGTGACAGACGGACACCAGAGTCATATCATTAGGATCCCGTTTTTACCCTTTGGGTACCGAACCCTAAAACATTTATTCATTGACATTAAGTGTATACATTAAACTTACCGGAAATGAAAATATTGTTGGCGATGAGTTGTCACGAAGTCTCATATCATAACTTCAAGCGTTCTATTGAAACAGCTTTCCTCAAAATGCAAAGAGCAGATGTACCAATCCTGTGCCGAGGATTAATATTTTTCCGAACCGGATAGCCTCTAAGCATTTATTCCTCAAAGCTTCATTCATCGGAAACCTATAAAAAAAATATTATTTTTTATTTAGATAATGCACAACCCTATTCACGTATGTAAACAAATGAGGAATAAAATAAATGAAAATACTGACTGTATTACGAAAATATGACCAGTTAACAACAGTTTATACATAAATTTAAGATCGTGTTTTATTTTGCTTCTCAATCAGAATCAATAAAGAGCTTTCTTGCTAGAAAACGGGTTACTAACCTATGAAGAGTCAATTATGGTTGATTTATGTTTTTTCTTGCACCATACATCACAATGCAACATTTAGTCAACTTGATAAACAGTTTTCTCACACTTCCACGTATTTATTACCTTATTTTCGCGTATTTTTGTCCCAAATCTCAACTTTTCCAAATAGTAAACAACACCCGTTGACAGCACAACTACCACGAAACTCGTTACATAATATGGCGGATTTTGGCACGTACCTAAACTTTTGACAGCTTTTACCATAAATTAGCAAAAACTAAAATATGTACCTATGTCTCTTTTGTCAAAGGCAATTGTACTGAAGAAAGAAAGAGACAAAGTTATATTTCACACTTTGTACCATAAATGCCTGATATTTGTATAGGTAAAAATTCATATATGTTGACAAGGGCTTCTCCATAGACTTCCTTACTCTTAGGTCAACCCGCCAGCGAAATTTTTTTTTAAATCTGTGACGCCTGCCGTGCGCCTGCCTGCGACACTGAGTGACCGGGCTCGATCTCCGGCCAGTTCAAGATGGAAAATGATCTTTTTCAGATTGGCCTGGGTCTTGGATGTGTATCTATATATGTATTTGTTATAAAAATATAGTATCGTTGAGTTAGTATCCCATAACACAATCGAACTTACTTTGGGGCTAGCTCAATCTGTGTGATTTGTCCGTATCTCAGAACAATATTTATTTATTTGACAAGCACAGGGAAACTATTTTTGAAAGTGTGACACTCGTCTTCGAACGGAGTCATTTTAAAAAGGCTTATGTTTATCGAACCACCAATTTAGTAAAATTTTATGGCAAAAAATGTGTTTGGATCACCAAAAATAGTAAGTGATCACCAAAATCAGATCCTCATTTTAACGTAAAATGAGGACCAAAAATATTACACCTTGCGATCCTTATTTTCTCCAAATTAGGTATGATAGTTTAATCCAAAAATAGTTAGTTACCCCCAAAAGAATAACATTATTTTATTATAAGATGACATCTGAATATATAACATCTTCATATCCTATTAAAATAATTTATACCAGATAAACCAGTATACTTATACCCAAAATTAGTACCCCCTAAGGCTTGACCCTTGAGTATTGTAAAATCATTACTTAAGTCTGCGGGTTTTAAACGACTTCAAAAAAGGAGCAGGGGCCTAATTCTCGTTTCTATAGAGATTTATCGAATTCGACAAAAATGTCGAAGGCACGATGTCGCATGCAAATATCACTGAAATATCACTAATGCTATTCTGGGATATACATAATAGACATGACATTTTACATCTCTACTGCAAAACGTTCCGTTTTGCTCGATTGTAACCAATCATAATCGAGAAAATATTAAATAACTTTAAAGTAAAATTATTCTGTGCTATATCGTGATAAAATATCATTACTTATAGCATTAGGTTACGTTAAATAATAATATTTTTAATGTATTGTATTTTATTATCCATATTAATAAATAGCTCGTTTTGTTATTTTTTATGGGGTGTATGCTTGAAATGAAACGTATCAACGTGCAATCATTGAAGCGCGCGTTTTGTGTTTTTGTCAAAATATCTTTAAAATTGAATTATTTGTAAAATCTTTCTTCAAAATAAACATTTATTTTAATTTTTGACTTAAAAGTGTGTGTGAATGTATTTTTTTCTTGTTATGAACTTATAAATATGGAGCGTGCAAAAACGTGCAAGTGGGACGATTCCCCATCTACACCGTCTTCTTTCATGATGAAAATAGCAGTCTCTGGCGGTTAATTAATTTGATAAAAAGAACTTTGAAATGATGGATTTCGTAACCAAAGTAAGCATATTTATCCTAAAAGGTATCTATTTCTGTTTAAAACTCCCTTCCAAATAAGTGTTTTTAATTTACCTAATGTCATTGCTTCGAGCACCCAGTGATATCGGATTTGATGATCAAAAATTACAAACTCACATCGGCATATGTATTTGATTAAACATTTAATCAATTAGACCATATTATTTCAAGCAGTGTTGCCAGGGCCCTTGAGTACTAAGTTACATTTCGTTTCCTGAAATGTTACATTTTTGCAGCAAAAGTTACATTATTGTAGTTATTTTATTTTTTAATTTACATGTTTTTGCGGTCGGAGTATAACCCACCACACAGCGCTATCCTATAAAGTGGTTACATAACGCTTTGAGGCATCTAATCGGTCGAGTATATCGCGCATTACCGTCGGTGACTTTTGTTTATAATAATAGAGATAGAGACCACCTACCCTGTACCAACCTGCCCTGTCCCATTATTATAGTCTGCGTCATATAGTCTGTCTTTACCTAAACACAAAAAAATAATCTAAGATCTAGATCTTCACGATGTCAAATAGACATTGTTTATACCTTACTGGGTAATTATTACTATGGCTGGAGTGCCGAAATGACGTATTAACAAGACTATTTAGATGATATAATAATATGGGGCGCTTTCTATTCAGAGCCATCTCTAAGACGCGCCAGTTTTAGGTGCGTTCAAATTAAATGCTTTGAGTTAAATCTCGTTGTTCTCAATAGTTACGAAAATTGCCTTAAATATAAAAATTACTTACATGTTACGCGAAGAGGTCAAAAGTTACGTAAAATGTAAGAAATGTAACCTTCTGGCAACGCTGATTTCAAGGTCCTACTCGTATTTGTCCTATGTTTGGTCTCATTGTTAATATGAACAATGGTATTATTACATTAAATAAAAAAGCTGTATTTTGGGACACAGTAATTAGCCTTTATATTATTTATTAACATTTGATTGGTATTATTATCAACCATTATCCTTTTCTTTTCAGATTCTAACGGCGAAGTTTCAACCCAAAAACCGCAGGCAAAAGACGACTTGAAAATAAGACATTAGAAATAACTGACGTAGTTAAGTGTGGATTAAAAATAAATGTTTAAATACCTATATAAGAGATATTTTATTTAAAAACAACCCCATATTACTTCGTAACCTAACATAAACATCATGAAAATTTCAAAGTTATTGCATTAGACATTCATGTCGAGTGCTACCGACCATTCGATGTATGTCGAACGCTAGCAATAGACATTTATCGAATGTGATAAAGTGAGAATAGCACAATTCGATATCCGCCATGTTTTTTCGAATTATATATAGAATTCGAGTTCATGTTGAGCGTGCGAGAATCGCCCCCCGTTTCTTAATTCTACATTCTATATATTTTTTATGTGTTCGCGGATGACTTCGTCGTTTATGAACCGGTACTGATGATTCTTTTTTTTGTTGAAAAGGAGATATCCCAAGGGTGGTACCATAATAAGGAAATGATGGAGCCGTAAGACAATCGAGAGAACTCTTCAACAATTTACAGCAATTACCTGGTGTTTGGGCTCGATAAATTTGTATTCATGAGAATTTTACACCTAGAGGGGTTGTGTGTGACTGTCATTAGGGGTCTGATAATGAAGACGTAGGATAGTCAAAGGAACTACTCAACGTTTTTCAATAGCTACATTGTGTTTCGACTTAAATAATTTCAATTGATGAGAACTTCGCACCCATGTTGGTTATAAGTACCATTACAGGTCTGATGATGGAGACTATAGACAGTCGAGAGAATCCCTCAACGATTTTCAGCAGCTACGTTTATATACGGTTCAATATGCCAAAATGTTAAAAACTCACACGCATCGAATGTATGTTTCCAATCGCTATATGATATGTACCTACCATATTTGATAGTAGAGTAACATTTTATAGCAACCAAACGGTGAATTTTGGGTGAAAAAGCACAAAAAGTGCAGTGTCTTACGGCAACTCATAAGACTTGGCAGTCGACGTCATCATTTTTTGAACGGTTGATATAAAAGTATATTCATGTTTATTTAATTATAAGTAAACCATACAATTTAAAAATAAAACTAATAAGCTAACCTAACATAAAATTACATACAAAAATAAAACTAAAATTAAAAATCTAAAAATTCTTGCCCATAGTCATGTTGGCAAGAATGCTGGCTGCATTCCCACGCTGGATAGCGACGCTTATCCTTTGTGCGAAAAAGTAGCCAGCCCGCTTGTCACGTGCGGCGGAGATCAGACGAGGAGCAATCTCTTTGTAGAGAGCTCTCGCACCAGGACCCCATGGTCGAAATGTCTCTACACCAAATGGCACAAATATATAGTCTGCATGTAAGCAGGCATATTTGCGCCGCTTAGCGACCTCAGCGGCTTCTGCGGCAGATCCAGCTCTAGCAACTGATCCCCTGAGATGGGAAGGCGCCAGTGTGTCGACACAAGTAGCATCCCACACTAGAGCCCTGCCGTGTTCCCAAGGAATCAGCGACATACCATCAGGCCTCGGACTGAGCTCTCATAGTAATAATTGGAGCAGAAAGCGAAGACAAACTTCGGAATTCTATCTCGCTCTAAAGTAGGGTGATCAACTATAGAATAGATTTCTCGGACATGAAGTACTTAGGTAGGTACCACAGAAATATATCAGGATAGAACGGCTAAGTGGGTGGTACACGCGTTTCTCAATCTTGTACGATCGTACGAGATTCGTTAAACGTTCATTCAGTCAGCGCGCACGTCCCAACTTGAACATATGCTTTATTAAGCGGTATTTAATTATAAAAACAAAAGTATGAAAGTAAATAGGTCGAAACAAGGTATTTTTTTCATGGATCAATACTTTTTTTTAACTAAAATCGTGATTAACAACAAAAAAAAAACGATTTTCAATATAAAACGACAATACAACTAATTCACATCCAATACGCGTTCTAAAAACATTTTATAAGGCTCGTTCCGAAGAGAACGCGCAATGTGAATTCAATTGTGTGATAGCAACACGAAAGCTGCATTAGCATTGCGTTGTGGCACTCGAACTGATATTATCGATAATATTTAATAGTTAACATTATTATCTCAGATTTTTTAGGTTGCTCCCATGTGTTGATTGAAATATTTATCAGTAACTATTATGAAATGCATGTTACGAAAAGAATTCGAACTTTGGCATACAAAAAGTTAAAATACATCAAAAGTCGCGTTTTGATGTACATGAATGAAAGGCAAGCCAATCGACAAATACAAATGACTGTTTATCGAAATGACGCGATTTATTTCTGTGGATGTCACATTACTATTTCGCTCATCATCATCATAATTTCGAGTAGGTGTCACGGTCAATCGACCATGCCCACCCTGGTGTCAGAGTTCTTCGAAACCGCCTCTCAGCTTCTGACGTGGTTCCTTTAACGACTACCAGATGGCAGCCGGAACCAACGACTTAACGTGCCTTCCGAAGCACGGAATCATCTTTATTATCAGACAATCCGGTGATTCAAGCCTGCAATGTCCTAACCAAACTAGAAATAACTAAACAAAGTTTGCTTTCCGTAGGAATCGAACCCATGACCTCCGGTTCTACAGGCAAACGCCTTAACCACTGGACCACGAAGGCAGTTACTACACACTTCGCTAGTAATGACGTAATGGTGGTGGCGTACATACATACATACTATCACGCCTGTCTCCCATGGGGGTAGGCAGAGACCAGGGACCTCCACTTGCTACGATCTTTACATATTTACATCTTTGGTGGTGGCGTAGTTTATGCAAAAACTGACAAACGCGTTCCCTTTGCAAAGTCCACGCGTAGCCATTCTATCCTGATATATTTCTGTGGTAGGTACCTATGTCGGTGTCATTGATAAGACCCTATGCTATGATAATTTATTGACGAATAGCAACTGTAGAAGGGAAAAGAAACAGTAGAGATGTTCATAGTACGCCTTTGAAACGTTATTCTATAACTAGCTGTTACCCGCGGCTACAGCCTACAGCAGCATTAATATCGATCCCTCGGGAACAGTCGAATTTCCTGGAATGAAAGGTAACCTGTGTTCTTCCTCGGGCCCCAAACTACTTCCATATTAAATTTCATCCAAATCGGTTCTATGGTTGAAGCGTGAAAATGCGAAAGACAGACAGACAGAGTTCACCTACACAGATATTTTTTCAATGTAATCGTGAACTTATGTATCTATTTTTATACTTCTAAGTCTAAAAATGAGAAAAATTACATACAAACTTTACCCCCCTTATTTTACCCTTTCAAGGGGAGTTTAGTCACGATCCCTCGGAAACAGTAGAACTTCTTCCCCGGGCCTGCAACTACCTCCATACCAAAATTCTTCCAAATAGGTTTAATGGTTGAAGCGTGAAAAGGGGACAGACAGACAGACAGAGTTACTCTCGCATTTATAATATTAGTATGGAAATATGGATTTTATGTACGAAGTACCTATAAGTACACATTACTGATAAATCAGATTCAACAAACTCGGCAGATAAGATGGACACCCTAGCCAAGGCACAACATTTATTAACTGAAAATGGTTATGTTATTTACCTGAGAAAGGATAATGCACAATGCACTGCACTGTTGTTTCGAGATCTCTTGAAACAACAAGTTATATTATTTTACTCTTTCAGTCTGGTTAAAAAATTCGAAGGCTGCGGGATTTTTTATTAATAATATGTTGAGATCGTACTAGGGTTGCTAGACTAAATTTAAATTTAATACTATTTTAAGATTGCTCTTTTATTTTCGATAAGAAAAAAATCAAAATTAACTGTAAACATACAGTTTAGTTAATAAATTAATTATTCCATGTAAAATAACACAGGAATTATTTCATTATTAATTAAATATTGCTGTTTTGCTTTACTACCATTTTCTTCCATTATTTTCATTTTTATGCAATGGCAAGGGTGCGAGAGGGAAAAAATGCCGAGGTATTTCCGTCTCACTTTTCCCTAGAATTTTTTGCACAGCATTATGCTCTCTATTCTTGAAGCGTTAAGGGTTAATATCGTACTTATATCAAAATCTGAAACAGTTCTATCAGGGTACTAAGGAACCGCTTACTAAATAGATGCTTACCATTGACATTGACATTGTCATGTGATTAAGCATTGCTTATAAATCTTACAAAGGAATGACATTATTTTTTCAAAAATTCATAAAAAATTTAAAACTGGATAAAATAAATTCAAAAAATTCTGGACGTATTTACATTTAAGGTACTTTCGATAGCATAATAAAAACCATCACTTCCGGTTTGTAGCAAGTTGTTAATTAACACTACGTAGTCGGAAGCGCTCTTTTTGAAATTTCTCCGTTTGTAAACGAGTGATTTTGGTCGACCGCACGAAGATGGTGGTCATACTTTCAAAAATAGTACCTCTGCATCAGGATTTGATGTATGTTTGGCTAATATCTTATCTCTATGGTATGGCTCCAAATTTAAATTTTAATATTTTTTGAATTGAGAAAACATTTGTCAACAAAATCAAATCAAACAAATCTGTCTTTGGAACTGGACACAGATCCCCAGATTTGGCCAATTTCATAGCTGTGAATTTACTTCTGTCGTCTCTAATATCAACTTTAGCTAGCGATAGAATACGATGGCTGACGAAGGTGAACCTCCAACAGGTGCTCCACCAGATGCCGCAGAAACTGACGAACATAAAGATGATGTGGAAGCAACCAAGTCGAAAATTGCTAATATCATCAGCAGGATGTCCCATCACAAATTGCCACAGGAATCGACTATGGACGTCGGAGAGATTGTTGAAGTGGATAGAACAGCATTGAATGCCATACTGGATGCTGGTGCTCGCTTGAAAAACATTCAAAGGAAGAGTAGAGTATCTGTGAGCACGTTGGCTTTGGGCCAAGAGTCTTATAAAGACAAGCAAGTAAATAAATATTCTAATTAGACTAAAATTTGTTTTATTTTAGGCATTGAAACACGAATAACTGCACATTATTTGAAATCTTTTTTAGGCAAAAGCTAAAGAATGTCGTAATAATCGTATGGGAAGTCTGAAAACTCAACACCGTTTTTTGTTAGAGAATGCTGCAGCCGTTTTAAATCGAACTCCTGAATATGTTTTGGTAAGAGCTAATCCAGCTAGTTAAGATTTTTTTTTTGTAAGCAGCAATGTATCACAGTGTTCCTATATTTTAGGAAGGTGTATACGACGCTGATGTCCACATAGACCTTTTAGACAGTGCAGTCGCTGAAGGAGGTAGAAACTGCATTGTTCTGTGTGACGCTTTATTACCACCTTTAAAAATGGGTTCGTACCTTATACTTAAACTGCATATACATACTTTAATTACCTACATTAATAATATAAGGCAGGCCGAGCATAAGGCTTCATAAGCCCCAAAACCACCGACTCGGCCCATCAAACAAAACAATTTTTCCTATGAGACTGATGCTGGGGACCTAATACCTTCTATAGGTAGGTATCCTACTAAAGTGTTCGGCTGGGCTGGGCTGGTAATTCCTATAAAAATGTTGATTTTGTTTTTTGAGTTCCCAGCATTGGATAAAAGGAAAGGTTGTTTATTTTGATGGGCTGAGGTACCCCTTCAACGGCATGCCGGTAGGTACCTCCCTATATATACATGAACATGAATATCAATTACATTTTTCTCTTACGGGGTATAGGTATCGGGTGTATCCCACTGTTTCGCTCGCCGTCCTAAGAGGTGATACTGCAGCGTTTTTTTTTGTCGCAGCCGACAGCAATAGAAATAGTGGGACAATCAGTCTGAATCAGGTTCAGTATTTCTATCAATAGAAATACCTAATAGAAATAGTGGGATACACTAGGTATCTACCTACAGATATAGCAATAGGCAATACTCTGCTATACTCGTTTTGATTGGCGGATAAGCATGATCAATACTAATAGTAAATCTGTAAGGGTTGGTCATGGAGTAAGAAACATTGTTTTCAGAGATAAAATCTGTAAGGGTTGGTCATGGAGTAAGTTACATTGTTTTCAGAGATATCAATACTAATAATAATCTATTACATATAATAAAACAGTAAAAATATTTTGTCTGTACATTTAGAATTTTTGACTAAAATAGATAGAGGGACACTTAAAAGGAATAATACAAATTTTTTGGAATTTTTTGTCTGTCTGTCTGTCTGTCTGTCTGTATGTATGATCACGATTATCTCCGAAAATACTGAACCGATTTACTTCAAACTCTCACCAATTGCTTGGTTTTAACTCAGCAAAACTATAAAGTTTATTTCATCAAAATCGGTATATAAAAAAAAAATTATCATTTGAATGAACTCAAGTTTACCTGCAAATATATATTAGCACTTAAATAATATGTGACATAGGAAAATTAAAATCCAAAGTCAATTCATCATCATTATACGACAGCATTATACCTATCCATACTATCCATACTAATATTATAATTGCGAAAGTAACTCTGTCTGTCTGGCTTCTTTTCCAGTTCAACCATTGAACCAATTTAAATAAATTTTGTATGGGGGTAGTTTGAGGCCCGGGGAAGGACAAAGGGTATGTTTAATTCCGGGAAATTCTACTGTTCCCGAAGGATCGACACTAACGCGGGCGGAGCCGCGGGCAATAGCTAGTACTATTGATAAATCTGTTAGGGTTGGTCATGGAGAAAGTACTTTGTTTTTTTTTAGAGATATCGTGTCGTATAAGCTCTATACATGATACTGAAAATAAAAAATTTTTTTTTCTGTATGTATACATTATGTATGTTTCGTTAACTGAATTTTATGAAACTTGGTAGACAAACATTTAGAAGTACAGGATTAGACTTAAGTCGCAGGTTGAAATCCCGCCCGCTTGAAATGTTTTCACCATATTTTATTAATAAGAGTATAACAGTTTTCACTTATACCAGATTCTACCGTATACCGACGGTTTGGATAGGCTTAATTTTTCTCTCCAGGCCCCCATACAAATGCACATACGCGAACAGAGTCGCGGGCACAGGTAGTTAATTATATTTTCGCCCATTGCATTCTAAATTTCAATACAAAGATATTTTTTTGTGACTTTATATCAATTTACTGTTTACATAGAAGTAAAGGGCCCTCGTTGAAGTTGTAGTTGCATCTAATTGCAACATTTCTGACGTTTTTGCTTTCATGCTTTGTCGCGAGAAACTTTCTTTTTTTGTGTCGCGCCATAATCTATTGCAATTTCTCTCTTATTGTCTGTTCTGGTCTGGCAATATAGATCTTCTGGTCTGGCGCCCGTTCATTTAAGGCGAGAGTTGCTTCAATTTTTCAAAATTTTTTTAGAATCTGGAAGGTTTGTACCGAATCAGAAGGCAAAGATGGAGAGAACATACATTTCTGACGCATCAACGATAGGAACGGAGGGCGCGTGTGTAGCTTTTTACAGGATAAAAAATAAACTTGTTGAGAGCAAAAATATAGCTGATGTAAGTACACTTAATTTGAATTATTGACCTAATAATATAGATTAACGTATCATGTCTACTCAAAGTTTTAAGTCCACTTTTTGGACCACATTTGTAGCATCTCAACGTATCACGATCAGTCGTATCGTATCTGGTATTTCTATCATAGATATGGACGCTAATTTTTCTATGTACTTATTACGAAAGCGTATTTTTTAAAAAACGCGTCCATACTTATCAAATGCCGTATCATGCATGTGAGTGTATCGGCTTTAGCTTTGCAAATATAGACGCTTCATTTTCTTCCTATCCTCTTATCTTTTCTGATACGCGATTCTTTCGGTATACCTTCCCCTCTCGTATGGTTCAGTCATGGCTTCGGCATTCATCTTTTTTTTTATTTGTGCCAAAGGACGTTGCAGCTCTTGCTCCAGTTCGGCCCAAGCGTCTTTCTCCAACACTTTGTTGAAGTAGTTCTTATACTTGGGATCGTATATCACTTCTTTCCTTTTTTAAGCGTCGATTAGCTTAATAACACTTTCGTTCGTTATCTCACCTCATCTTCAATGTTTTCTCCTCTTTTATTCACAAACCAAAACACAGCAAATAATCGTGTATCAAATGCATTTACGTCCAATCTTGTTTGATACGACGTCTATCCCCTTCGATTAACGCTAAAAAACCGATGCAGGGATGGTTCCGGTATATCACGTATCATTTCGCGATGCAGTATCGTGTGATACAGTATCAAAATACGTCCATACCACCGATCATGATACGCGTATCGGATACGAGGTGCATAAAGATACGAGGTGTATAAAGATACGAGGTGTATAAAGATACGCGGTTAATGCGGATCGGGCCGTATCAAATACGGCACGTATCATTAATGGGTATCATCTTGCGTCCAAACTAGCGACTATGATATACGCCGATGCCACGCAACGGAGATACGATACACCGAAATGCTACAAATGTTAACCAAGCTTAACGTGATACCTGTTCCGGAATCGGTAAAGTAAGTGCTAATCGTGAAAAAAAAAATCGCGTCTGATAGTTTCGTGAACGCTATCACGCCACCGCCACAGATTATAGTTTACTACATTTCTCAATATATATGGACAAATCACACAGATTGAGCTAGCCCCAAAGTAAGTTCGAGACTTGTGTTATGGGATACTAATTCAATGATACTATATTTTATAACAAATACATATACATATATAGATAAACAGCCAAGACCCAGGCCAATCTGAAAAAGATCATTTTCCATGTTGACCGGACCGGGGATTGAACTCGGGCACCCCGTGTCGCAGGCTGAAGTGTTAACCACTGCGCCACGGAGCTAGCCAATAAAAGTGGTCAATCAATTCATTATGTAGGTAGGTAGTCTGTATGATGGGTGCTGAGAAAGGGTGGCTAATACTTACTAGGTACATGGACTGGAGCCCAGGGTGGCCAAGTATGCAAATCCACCACTGATTGACTGAATGGGTGTCATCCACAATTGCTTGGCCGGTATCGCGTCAGGTACTACTCACTTTCCCTATTCATCCGAGTGAGTGGTAAGTATCCCAATACCTTAATTTCTTTCCCAAATTCAAGAAATGCACATCCTTCCCCATCTTTAATATTCCTCCACAAGGCAGCAGCGCTGGAAGCGTAGCCAGAGAAACTGCGATTATGATACGGTTATAATAATGATGATGATGAGAGGACTAACCACGGCCTAATCAGGCCACAACTGGAATATGTAGTTTGAATGAAGTAGCCCATAGTAGTGCCTAATATCTAGTTGTTATTTTAGGATTACTTCTTGGTAGCTTTCGACATGAACCAAGAAACTGAGAACGTTGTCTCGGGGATATATAAAACGATGAGCCGTGTGTACATCCCGGCGCTACAGATGTGTAAGGCTTGGGGCGATATTAATCCTCCAAATCCTAAAAGCGAAGACATAATTAAGACTTACATTTCTAAGATAATGCTCTTCATAGATTATTTGGCAAGTAAGCATAATTCTCTTTCGTAACACTTACCTGAATTTATATTGTAAAAAACAGCAAATTAAATTCTTCTTGTGGTCACTCGTCCCCTGCAGTTAGACCCGGATCTAGAACTTTTTGTAGGTGGGGTAAAATCTAAGAATGGCGCTCCTGGCGCAATATGAAGACGGACATAAGTACATTCTATCGCCTATTCTGGCCATTCTCTTGGCGCCATTTTCTCTAACGATTTATGGTTTTCACCAGAATAGGCGTTTTCCTTAAGCCAGCGCTTACAACTTTCCTAACTCTGCCTGCTGTCGCCCATGGGGGGCTCCGGGTTGTTTCCTACTCGAGGGAATCCCGAAATCTTGTTAGTACATGTCTGTTGAGGCTAAATTCTAGTGACAGCGAGCATAGTTAGGTGGTGTTCAGCAGGTGCAACAAATACTGACTGCTGTGGGGCGTGTAACCATTTGTAGGTTCACATATCCCATAAGAACAATTACCCGACTTATTATTAAGTAATTGAAATTTGTCAGTGTGATTTTCATTGAAAACTGACAACTCTTAGCAATATTGTCAATTAACTGGTTTCCAAGTTGGTATGTGTATAAAAGTTAATCTTTAGTCTTTGAAAGTTAAACGCAGTCGAAATTTCTAATTCCAAAATGTCCATCTTTATTAATGTCTATATAGGTGTAAGTACCCTCGTCGTTCACTTAAAGGGGTGACTCAGACCATCGATATGAACAACTTTTATTATCGGATAGGACCAATGCAGCGAAATTTTAAAAACATCGGAATGCCGGATTTTGATTTGTTATGGGAACGACGAGGGTCAATTTGTACGCTGTATATTTAAATTAAATATTCTTTTATTTTATTATTTTTATCAAAGAAATTTTTTTCTGCAAAAAAATTTATAAGAATAATCAAAGTCAGAGTTAGGTAGTACGGAAATGTATCTTTTTTAGAGACGAAAATTGATTTGGACTGCTGCACCAAGTTCAAAATTAACTTGATGCTTTACGAGGATGAGCTAAAGGACGAAGAAAAAATGAAGCTGGCCATTACTAAGACGCATGTTTTGGAGGAAATCTGCACATTCGTCAAGCAGTGGATAAGGCAAATTACTATGGTAGGTATATTTGGTAAACGTGGTACTGGTGGAAATTTTTCCAATATATTTTTTTATTCATATTTCATTCGTTCGGTGAGTGAGGGAGCCGGAGGCCCATCCTTCCCCCTCCCCCCCCCAACTCCTTGAAAGGCCGCCAACGCTCTTGTCACACCCTAGTGTTGCAGTTGTCCATGGTCGGCGGTGATCACTTACCATCAGGTGACCCGCTCTTTGCTCGTTTGCCATCCTAAAAAAATACAAATTAAAGTTGTCTTATTTGAAAGGTTTCATAAAGGTGAATTACTCAAAGAAAAAAAATTATAATTAGGAAATACAGGAAACAAGTTATTTGATTTAGTTGTGAGACTCGATTGAAAATCGAGTACAATTATACGATTTTTAATACTCATTACTATGAATTGAGTTCACTTAATACCGATTATCTAGTTATAAACAATATTGTTAGTTTTATCGTCTTCTGTATAGTAAAATGCCATATAATATTTTGTTATTTCACTAGAAAATATGACAGATTTTTTGTACGCGTTTCATTTTGATAACTTCTGGTCCCGCGAGTTCCCATCTCTTTGAAGTTCCACATAAGGAAAATCTGACACGTTCGGTTATGCATGTGCATGGAAGGAAATTAAGCAAACGAGGATTATAAGAACCATTTGATAGCACAACTGATACGTCTGGTTCAATAAAGCTGTTGTTTTGTTTATTTTAGTGTAATTGGCCAACGGCTTCACGGGCCTTCCGAAGGACGGAGGAGCTCGAGATATTTTATGCCACTTGCGGTCACCCATCCCAGTAGCGACTGCACCTATGTCAAATGCCTAAAGGCAGCTTGATAAATCCGCTAGTTACAAATATGAAAAAGAAACAAACAATCAATTGATAACAATTGTTAACGGTCTTTGACGTTGTCAATTATTATCCGATATGACAATAATTCATCAGAGCCAATGATGCTGCCAACTGATCATTAAGCGTTCTAGAAAACCATCATGATTTATCTCTTGACCTTCATTTTTATTTTATAGGTATTAGTCCAAAGTCAGCAGCTACGGCGCGAGCCATCCAACATCGGACCTTTGGCAGAACTGGACCATTGGCGCCGTCAGTTGACGACCTTTACTTCTATCATCGAGCACATAAAGAGTGACCCTTGTCATATGTACATTCATACGTTGATACGGGCGAAATCCAAGCTTATCAAGGTAATATATCATCGTTACGACGATTAGCCCCAGGCAAGTTTCATTCATCAGATTTTTCGAGCAGCCTGGATGGCTACGCAAAAAATCTGATGCGTTAGCAAAAACCATCTCTATTAGATTGTTTAGGCAAAGTCTTTGTTCCTATGCTGTCTTGACTTACACTTGGACTTGACTCACTTTATCCATTACTAGCGAGCCGCAATGTAGATACTAATATGGGGCGGTAAATTATATATAGAAACCTTCCTCTTGAATCATTCTATCTATTGCTGAAAACAGAATTAAAATCCGTTAAAAGATGTAAGCGCACAGACAGCGGAAGCGACTTAATTTTTTTATACTATGTAAAGATTTACAGGAGACCAAACTAGAGAAGATTCGTTGGTTTAATAGGTTACAAGTAATATCTATCAAATAATTTCAGAAATGGAGGCTTTTGGATAATCAAGTTACTGATTATTACAACGAAGCTTATGACAATGTCAAATATTTATACGCTCTGGAAAAATATTGCGAGCCATTGTACAGGTAAGAACAAGAGTGCTGTGGCTAAAGCGCCTTTTAAACTATCCTGAATATAGTCACTGGCGAGAAGGACGCCGCTATGCGTTAGACACGTTACGAGATATCGTATCGCACGTATTGCGGCGTCCTCCTCGTCAGTAACTGAATTTAGGATGGTTTAATAGGCGCTTGTCTAGTAGTGAGACTCACGGTTAAGTATAGATTGGGTCACAAAAGGGGCTTAGATGAGCGAAATTAGCGCCACCTGCCATTTAATTATTTTACGTCTATATTAGATCAAATTTTAAAAATTTATATCATTGCATCCGTCGTAAATTGGTATTACTTTTCATTATTTTGCGTTTGATAAATTAACAGAATCGTTCAACAATTATTTGAATGATTGACTACCGAAGTACAGATTTAGGTTTTTTAATTTGATCTGATTGAGGAGCAAAGGAATAAATTGACGAGCGGCGCTAGTTTAGTTTAAATTTTAAACTAAACTAGTGCCGCTCGTCAATTTTTTACTTGTTTTAAACTTTAAAACAAGTAAAAAGAACTGTCCTACTGAACTACGACTTTTGAAATATCGGCGTATCTGTGTATGAGCAAATTTCCATACAAACTTTACCACCGTATTTTACGACTTCTGGGGGAGTTTTTTCCAGTTGACCTACAGAGATCTTTTCCAATTGTAATCGTGAATTTATATACCTATTTTTTATACTTCTAAGTCAACAAATAAGAAAATTCCTATAGAAACTTTACCCCCCTATTTTACCCCTTCAAGGGGAAATATCGTCCGTTTTCTATTCATAATATGTAAGTATTTAGCGATAATGAATTTTCTCAATTAGTAATTCGTCATAGTAAACTTTTGGAGTTTCGTATATCGCGATAACAAACATTCTCATTTAGGTAATTCGCCAGAGCATACTTTCTAAGCCATGTAAATCTATCTCCTATACATTATGAATACAGATACGCCGATAGTGTTCAGTAGGACAGTCGTAGCCAACTTGGATCCTTATCCGCTTTTGACTTTTTTAGATGCGATCCTTTAACAATGCAGCAGTATATACCTGGTCTACTTTACACCGTACGCATGATATATGCCACTTCCCGATATTACAACACTACCAAACAAATCTCGACTTTGCTAGTTAAAGTCACCAATCAGATACTAAACATGTGTATGGACTATTTGACCAAAAGTGGTAATAAGACGATATGGAATCAGGACAAGTGGAATTTTATAAAGAAGGCTAAGGTCAGGCTCTTTTGATTTATAAAGTTTTCTTCTTTTTAATTTATTGCTATAAGTAAGCAAGCAAAAGTTTTAAGTATTACAGTAGTTTACAAATGATTGTGCATGAAAAATCTAAACAATGTCATAATGAACATTTTTAGATTAATTCTCTCCAGGGCACTCGGTCTCAGTAAATACTTGATCGTTCATATACCTTTTTTTGGCGCTAACCAGGAGGACGTTTCATGTCCAATACCACCCCATATAACCAGATGAAGTAGCGGTTTCGACATGAGTCGACATTAATTGTGTCGTAACGCAAAATTGTCACATTGTTCCGTAACATGTGTTTCGACGCCGTTTCGACAAGTGGGGAATAACAGAAACAGTAACTTTCAGTCGAACTGCGTCCGTCGCCGTATTGACTCGTTGTGACTTGTTTGTGCTCGCTTACTACCGCACGTCAATCAGAATTCGTTTGCTATTTTACTTGAAGTATTTTGTATAAGTTTTGACAGATTGTGTCAATATATCTTTGCTGCCATTACCAAAAATGTGAGTATAATTTTCTATGATATTTGCCGCTTAAGTGATCGAATATTCTCTGCAAAATGAAATTCATCGTGTAATTTGATGTCACTTATGCAAATAAACCGATGCGCCCATATAATTTTAAGAAAAAGTTATTTTTTCCTGATATTATTGTTGTTTTCAACATAATTACAAAAAAATACAAAGAATATTCGAGCAATTCAGAGGATTGTAATAGTACATACAGTTATATAAATGTAAGTACTATATTGTAGAAAAGTAATAGGTTGGGCAATTATGTAAAATTAATTAGGTACTTTTAGTGTAATGAAACAACACAATGTTTCGTAACAGTGTTTACAAGTGTCAGCATTTATTTAACACGTTACAGTGCGACTGTTTTTAAATAATGGAGTATCATTATATTTGTGTTTGCAGTGGTTCTCAACATGCCATACAAATTGGTTTTGACCAAAAATGGACCAAAAGATAGAAGTATCTGCGGTGCCAGAAGGATAGGTGGTAGGAACAGACCTCGTTCGGCCACGTTCGCTAAAAAAAAATGAGGTGGAATTACTAAGAAGCAACGATTACAGTAAACCAGAAAAAACGTGGAAAAAAAAATAAATGCAGAGTAAAATAAAGTGACATTTCCTTATTCAAAGAAGCTCTCCGTTTAGAAGAATTATATTCTAAATTTGATTTATAATGTAGACAAAATTGGGATGAAGATTATATTATCATGATGTATCAACGCCAATAGTTTGCATTTTATACATTGTAACGTGTATGTTTTTGATTCTCCTGTTTCATAACTAAGTGCTGTTTCATAAACATTTATATGTGAAGATTTGAATGGTTTATCAAAAAAATTAAACTTTTTCTTAATACTTTTGCCTTTGATTTTTATTTCCCCTTGAATCTGAATTGCATATTCCATTTCAACAATGTTGTTGTCTGTACTTAAAAACCATTTATTTTTGTCTTCTTTACTGCAAAGTAACCATTTTTCATTCATTATTACAGCAGTTAATACTTTTTCACCTGTTGCCAACTCTTTTTCGTATTTGACTACAGGATATGCCTGTGAATCTCTACGATTACTCTTCAACTTCGATAATTCTTGTAATCTATTTGCCACTTGACTTAATGGTAGGTCACCTTTTCGTAATAGATTTTTTATTTTGAAGAGCATACTTTCGAACGGGTAAGCACTCAGAGATGGCAGATGTCCAAATCTGGATACATCATTTACTACGTGGCATAATTTGTGGACGTTACTGCCAACCGAATCCTGACCATATATTTCTGCAAATTTTTCGACGTAGTCTTCAAAAAGCTGTTGAGCAATATGCCAATATGATTTATAATTATCGTTATTGCAAATTCTAGTAGCACAAAATAAACTTTAAAAGTTTTGGTAAACCTCAAATGACAAATAGTCATTTAAAATAACTGGACCAAAATAAAGCAAAAAATTTTTGAATTCAGTGCCTTTCCAAAAATGAAGGCTATCTAAATCTCTTATTCTGCCCTGGTAGATTTCTTTTGGTGTTAATGATTTAATTTCTACAATTCTTCTTGAAATTGATTGTATATCATATGCTGACCATTTTGTGTTAAAATTGAAGTTGCCACTAGTCCATTTAAAATGTAAATTTCCAGTTTCGTGATGTGTGATAGAAATCTTGATATTGTTCGAACTAGTTTTTTCACTTATATCACTAGAGGTGGAGGGCAGTTGAAGCGTATTTTCTGAGTTAGGTCCTTGACTTACAGCACTAGAGGTAGTGAGCAATGGTAACGAAGTGTCTACAATAAATATAAAAAAAACGAATGTCATGAATTTACAATAAATAATATTCATTTATCAATTTAAAAGTACCTACCTGTTTTACGATTTTCTGAACTTGATCTCATCTTTACTTTTCTGTAAAATGTCGACGATAGACGAAAACGCTTCGGTTGCTTAGGACTCATTTTCAAAAACAAATTTTCCTTTATCAACAACAGGTGTTCAGCTAACTATTGAGAACCACTATTTGGTCGAATTCAACGATTAAGGTCGTAACCGTTACTATACTTGTTACTAAAAGAAAAAACTGTAAATTATTTTCGACAATATGTCGACATTGTGTCGACAAGTAAATTATCTAAATTTTACACAAAAATTCGATATGAACACAATGTGTTGAGAATTAAAATAGAGAAAAATATGTCGAAACTTGTCGACACAGAGACGACAAATAGTTCTTGTAACATTTTTAAGTGCAATGTGATGACGCCGTTAGTACACGATGTTACCAAAATCCAAACAGTAATTAAGTTTAGTAATAAATACGATACTGTTACGACACGTTGCAAATCTGCGACTTTTTGTTAATTTTTCGACCGAAAATGGTTATATCAGTTTACCCGCCAGTACTCTTCTCGTTATACTATGGTCTGGTGTTCGACGACCGTTTTGCGAAATATGATATTATAATAATAATAACTCATATTAAAAACAATTTATATGTTTACATTTTATTGCTTCCATTAAAAATTTATGGAGCATTATAATCGAAATATGTGTAATATGTTATGTGCCTAAAGATAATAATTATTATTTATTTTGTACACAGTTGTGCTTAGGACTGTACGCTTTCTACCGGGAATGTTACACAGAGACACAGAAGGAAATGCAAGAGGCGGCAGATGAGAGACCTTTCGACTGCTCCGAAATGTACATATTTGGCAAATTTGAGACTTTCAAGAGACGACTGTTAAAGGTAAAACTTGAAAAATAGAGTTGGATTATCTAGGAATATTCTAGGTACATGGGTTTTCATGGTGCAAAACCATGGTAATGATTACTGGCCGCTTTGGTGAGAGCGCTGCATATTCGTTCTGGCAGATTAAGCAAGATAATCGTTGTCAGATTTTAACTCTTGATTCTTTAAGTTCTAGTGGAAAAAGTAGTCATTTTAATAACAGATAGATTAAATAAATGTTAGGGTTAATGATATGTGTTATATTATTTTATTTTATTTTTATTTAATAATAATTTATTAACTTAATTATTAAATACATATTTCAAAATATAATAAATAATAAAAAGAAAAATGTTATAATTCAATTATTGTAACAAGTTTTGAAATGACAAAACGTGCGATTCGATAACGGTAAATCAAACCGTTATTGAGGCACGCGGCAGTCAGTGTCGATCACTCGAGCAGTGCGGTCGTGACGTTGTTGAATATACATAGGTAGTAATAAAATATTGTCGCCAAGTACAGCTGTGGTAAGAAAATAAAAGTGTGTGCACCAGTACGTGTTTTATTACATAAAGAAGAGCATAAAGATTTAATAAAATCATCAAGGAATATTGTATTTTTCTTGGTTTCATGCTTTGTTTATCAAAGTGTCGAACCTTTAATTATACATACATATTATCACGTCTTTATCCCTTACGGGGTAGACAGAGCCTAAAGTCATAAGACCGAAAGGCCACGTCAAGCGTGCTGTTGGGCGTAAAGGTGGGAAACGGAATCAAAATAGTGATGGGTTGCTAGAAATCTAAAGAATCATGACAATAGGCGATACGGCCCGCCTTTTGTCATGATCCTTTAGATTTTTGCCCATTTCCTTCCTCCTTTAATTTGAATTGCCAATTTTCGGCAACTGCCGTTCACATGTTGCCTATAATCATATTCCGTACCATTTATTACAGATCGTTGATTTATTTCAAACTTACATTTCCTATTATGTTTTGAACAAAACTACTTTAGAGGGTATCGAGGAGTACGCAGCCAATTTCAACAAACTGTTCAAAACGATATCTACCAAAACATATGACGCTTTAGATCACAGGTAAATTTTAAAGCCCTAATTAAATCAAGAACTGTTTTTGCTTTTGTTTCCATTAGCCCATTTAAGTATGCAAGCAATAACTGAATCGTTTTATGATACAAAATCAAGAAATGCCTTGGTCCACTAATAATTATCAATTTAAACTCCACAGCCATTAAATTATAGCATGCAAACAGACACAATTATTACAGGTATTGCTTGAGTAATTTATCATCAGAACAATAGCAAGATTTCAATTAATGCTATTCAATTATTGTAGTGTAAAATTAAGGAGTCATATTCATTTAAGTTAATATTTAGGGCGCTAATGGGGCTTTATTGATAAGCCTTGACTGTCTTATCATCCTTTTATCTGTCCTTTATCTGCTGCTTAACCGAACAACAAGTTTACGCTCTTGTCACACCCCAGGTGTTGCAGTTGTCTATGGGCAGCGGTGATCACTTACCATCAGGTGACCCGCTTGCTCGTTTACCGCCATGTCATAAAAATTCAAGCAAAAGCATATTTCAAATTAAAAGTGTATTAGAAAGAGGACGGACCTCTTCGTGAATTAAAAGTTTATTAGAGAGAGGACGGACCTTTTTGTGAATTAAGTTTATTACAAAGAGGACAGACCTCTTCGTGAATTACGTTTATTAGAAAGGGGACGGACCTCTTCGTGCCAATCTGACTCGCAGTTGACAGTTATTAATTCCTTTTGCAGGCGGCCTGATTTCGACAAGGACTACAAAGCATATAAAGACAACGTCGCTACCCAAGAATTGCTGTTGGAGAATTTTATGATTACGGTATATGCTAATTTTTAGGGTTCCGTACCCAAAGAGTAAAACGGGACCTTATTAATATGGCTCCGTTGTCTGTCTGTCCGTCCGTCTGACAGCAGATTATATGTCATGAACCGTGATAGTTAGTTAAAATTTTCACAGATGTTTTTCTGTTGTCGCTATAAATACAAAAAATGCAACAATAATTAAATAAAAATAAAATGTATATTTAAGGGGAGCTCCCATTCATCATGAACATCATGAATTTTTTGCCGTTTTTATAGATATTTGTACGGAATCCTTCGTGCGCGAGTCAGACTCGCACATGACCGGTTTTTATTTGATTCCGTATTTCTGACTCCTAAGTTATTCATAAATTGATTGACAGGCTGACTTTGAATCCTCTGGAAATGTTTAAATCCTGTAATCTGGATAGGAAACTCATCTTTTTATATATACAAAAGGAAACATTGATTGGTGATTAAAATACCAACGCATAACCGATACTACAAGGACTAGGAATCTGAAATTTTGCACAAAAGTATATTTGCATGAAAAGCGAAAAAACTACAAGAAAATTAAACCCCCATACAAATCACCGACCTTCCGGCTTACTCGTAAACTTTGACAAAAAGGCGTACAACATTTTGATGATCACTTCAACATATATTACGGTTTATAAATCTTAAATAAAAATAGTCAATCATACGGGAGCCGCAATGTATTTTGAAGTGACAATGAAAACGTTGTACTCTTTTGTTATCACAAGTCAGCGAGTGGTTCAGCTGGTCGAATTCAGTGATCTACAAGATCTCTCAAAGAATCTGGAATACAAAATGCAATTAAGTATATCAGAAACAAATATTATATCTAAAATACTAAACACAAAATAAGTATCTTACAAATTCTTAACAACATTTTATTGAGGATTATATGTATTTTATTTATATTTTTACTAGCTGTCGCCCGCGGCTCCGCCCGCGTCAATGTCGATCCCTCGGGAACAAGGAATATAGTACTCTCTTACGAGAGCTCGGGAACAATACTTTTTCCGTGGATAAAATGTACCATATGTCCTTCTCCGTACCCTAGATAACGTGTATGCAAAATTTCATGATGATCGGTTCAGTATTTACAACTTGAAAGCGTAACAAACAAACAAACTCACTTTCGCATTTATAATATTAGTTAGGATTAGGATTTTATTGAAGTTAACATTTTTTTTCAGAGCGTCAACAAATGTCCTACAACGGAGATAGCTCTACATCTGTTGAAAAGATTCGAAACACTCAAGCTGGATTGTTTGTATCTTGAAGATCAATATTATGACCTCATCAGTGTATACACAACCGAAATCGAATCAATACGTGATAGGTTGGTTTCTGATTCACCGAAATATTAAAACTTTTTATTAAATTTAAGTCTTATGTACTAAAATCGGGTCACTCACGTGCTATTTCGTCGGGATTGCTGACTATAGTTTCGGACTCGTCAGGAGCCCATTTTCAAGGCGAGTGCGAAACGCGCGGCGGAGGATCCCGAACTAACTGCTCTCGACGCACTGCTCGTGCGGCGGCTCGTGCCGCCCTTTTGGAGGGGAGAGCCAGGTCGGTCGCAGGACCCTGGTGATGAATAGTCACGGAGGTAGTGGATCCCATTTCTTCCTCGTCGGTGTCTGGTGACGGTACGTGTGTGTGGAAAGAGCTAATCGTATCGGCCTCTTGTGTGCTTTAAGTTACGAGTATCATTCCCTTGAAGAATCGGTTTCCAGGTTGCGGGTAGAGTCCAACCTACATTCCGATTGAAATTTGGACGTCGATTTATTTCTATGGCCTCTTATTTTTCGGGGAACGAATGCCTTTTCTCTAGATAGGACTCTGGCCTTTTCAAACCGGATAAAATGGGTGACGTCCTCTTCCAAAGTATGTTCGGCGATGGCCGACCCGTTCCTGTCCAAATTCTTCAAGCTTCTGATGTGCTCCTTCAGCCTGGGGGATACATTGCGGCCAGTTTCACCGACGTATCTCTTCCCACAGTCACAAGGAACTTCGTATACTCCCGAGACATTTAATGGGTCTCTATCCTTCGGAGAGCGAACCAACTGCCTTATTTGTGTAAGAGGCCGGAAAATGGTCTTAATGCAATATCTACGGCGTACTAATTGTCCGATTTTGTCCGTAACCCCTTTCACAAATGGCAGGTATAATAATGCTCTATCCGCTGATGGTATGTGCATGGCTTCATTTGCGGTTATTCTACAACTTTGCCTCCAACCATAACTATTTGCTTCTAAAACGTGCCTCACGTGAGCTAGCTCTGACTCTAGAAACAGAGGGTCACATAATCTCAGCGCTCTGTTAATGAGAGAACGTGGTACCGACGCTAAGTGGGCTGGGTGGTGTTGTAGTGGGTTGGTTCGGGACCCTCCGCCGCGCGTCTCGCACTCGCCTTGAAAATGGGCTCCTGACGAGTCCGAAACTATAGTCGGCAATCCCGACGAAATAGCACGTGAGTGACCCGTTTTTAGTACATAATGTCTGTATCTCACGTTAGTTTTAATAATATAAATTTAAGTCTTTCGATTATTCTAAGCTTTAATATTTTAATCTTTGCTATTCTAATATTATTCACTTTATTTAACTATAATCTTAGGTCTAGGTTTTATAATATTTGTCTAAAAAGTAAAATATAAAAATATGATACAAAACATAAAAAAATTATAAAACCTAAACCTAGCTCGCCATCAGCAGCGGGGCAAAGCTCAAGCTACCGGCGGTTAAGGCTGCAGAGAAAGAAACCTCCTGACTATGCGTGACGTGTCCAGGAGTGCTGCCTTCTGTATCTAGCCCTTGATCCAGCCATCCAGCGAGAGTCTCTTAAGGTGTTGGTCGAGACTCTTCGCTATAACGCCGTTTGCAGATACAACTATCGGGACAATGATCGTCGAATCCACATCCCACATACGTTCACCTCGTGGGCCAAGTCAAGGTACTTGCTGAGCTTGTCCTTCTCGGCTTTCACGAGGTTCACGTCATGCGGCTTTGTGATATTGATGAGCATTGCCTGGCGCGTCGATTGATCTGTCAACACGATATCAGGCTTATTGGCAACAATAGTCCTATCCGTAATAACAGTTCGATCCCAGTAGAGCGTGGCACGACCATTTTCGAGAACTAGCGCCGGTGTGTACTTATAGTACGGTACCTCGGATTCCACAAGACCATATCGAAGAGCGAGTTGCTGATGGATAATTCTGGCAACAAGGTTATGTCTGTGCAAGTACTCACCGTTGCCCAGATGAGAACAACCGGAAATAATATGCCTGAGTGACTCACCGGGACGGCGGCATGCCTGACAGATGTCGACAGTACCGTCCTTCAGGATATATCTCCGGTAATTGTTCGTCATCATGACTTCGTCTGCAATTGCACAAAGAAAACCCTCGGTTTCCCCGAAGAGGTCGCCGAACCGTAGCCAGTTTACCGACGCGAGCAGATCTACATCAGGCCCTGTTAAGGCCCGGTAGAACCGCCCGTGAAGCTCCTTACTCTTCCATATGTTCTTGCGGTCTTCGGTGCTCAGCACGAATGGTCTACATTTATTATTATTGTACTTGCCTTGTTTTAAAGGGCCAATTAGAGATTTTTAAAAAAGATTTCGCTCGACGGATGCTAACTATCTCTCTCATAGTAATATTTTTAATATTTTTTGAAGGTACAACGAAGAAAGGGAAAACCCAGAGCTCCCTAGAAATATGCCTCCAGTTGCAGGTAGGGTGATGTGGATTCGATTTTATGACGAGAATATCAAAGCTCCCATGCGAGAGTACGTAAAACATCATGAAGTTATTACGCATATGGTAACTTATTCAAATTAATACACTCACACGTTTATATATATATATATATATATCATTTATATATATCGCGTGTTTCATACATAAAAGCGAAATAATCTTTAAGGGCAAAGGCCTGAAAGTGTTCCTTACCTTGTAAAATTATTTAAAATATTAAGTAAAAAAGTTATTTTTAATTAATTAATTCATTCATTTCGAGTAGGTGACACGACCCTGGTGTCAGAGTTCTTCGGAACCGCTTCTCGGCCTCTGATTAATTATATTAAGAAATAAAATATGGTAAATTTTTTTTCAAGTGGGCGTGATTTGAACCAGCGTCCTTAGTTTCGTCTTGTGAAATGCCATCCGACTACCCATAAATTATGCCATGTTGGCAGTTTGTACCCGGAGTGATGTAATTAGGATTTCAAAAAGTTGTTTATCATCGCTGCTTAGGGTGTTATAAAAAATAGACGTAATTTTTTCAGATTTTAATTAGTAGTAAAACCTTTTTAGGTTTTCGTAGTAAAAAAGGAAATTGTAAGTGTGGAGGTTGCGGTTTTATGAACGCCAAGACTCTTCATAACCGCGAGGTGTGCATTCTTAGGGATTATTTCCTTAACAATGAATGTGGGATGCATCGCGACATTGTAGCAGTAGAGGAGCGTCACGCCGCTCTCCTTAGCAAACGAAAACTGGCGCTGACCAACGGTGTTAAGCACCGAAGACCGCAAAAACATATGGAAAAGCAAGAAGCTGCATGGGCCTTTCATATGGAAAAAAAATCATTTCCACATAAAAATGTCCAGCCGCCCGGCCAATTTGTAGTGTTCCCAGCATTATTCAAATAGGAAATGTTGTTCATATCGACGGCTGAATCACCCCTTTAAGAACCGGATAGGGTTTTCTTTATATTTTGTATATACCTAGTAAAATCATGGTTACGACCTTAATATGTATACAACATCCACGTGTTCATTAAATTAAAAAAAATGTATTTAATAAATGCAAAACGTTACTTTTTCAGAACACCCAGCGGTGTATAAAGTTGTACAATGTAATGTCAATCGTATTCACCGAGTTCGAATTGATTTATCATAAAGCTTGGGAAGAAAATGTTGGTCAAGTAAGTATCGGTTCATCACCTTCTTCCTCGTTTTCTCCCAATTTGAGGTCGGCTTTATATGTCAAGTTAGTATCGATAACACCTCTACTACGATTATAGTAGATGGATATCTGACGCCGAGAGGCATTCACAATGCTACAGTATCCGTGATGTTCAGTTTGTTGCCGCTTTTTCTGCACTTCGCTTTGGAAGCGGTAATAAACTTAGCCATAAGTCAGTTACTGACTTGGTTGTAAAATCTTTTATCCTTACTAATATTATAAATGCGAAAGTGAGTTTGTTTGTTTATTTGTTACACTTTCACGCCGTAACTACTGAACCGATCATCATGAAATTTTGCATACAAGTTCTCTGGAGTGCGGAGAAGGACATCGGCTACTTTTTATCCCGGGAAAAAGTACTATTCCCGAGGGATCGACATTGACACGGGCGGAGCCGCGGGCGAAAGCTAGTCTTAAATAAATATCCTAATCCTAATCCTAACTAATATTATAAATGCGAAAGTGAGTTTGTTTGTTTGTTTGTTACGCTTTCACGCCGTAACTACTGAACCGATCATCATAAAATTTTGCATACAAATTCTCTGGAGTATGGAGAAGGACATAGGCTACCTTTTATCCCGGGGAAAAAGTACTATTCCCGAGGGATCGACATTGACGCGGGCGGAGCCGCGGGCGAAAGCTAGTAAATAAATAATTTTTTTTTTTTTTTTTAATTAACCTATATTGTCCCACTGCTGGGCAAAGGTCTCCCCCATTTCCCTCCAGTAATTCCTATCTTGAGCCATCTCTGACCATTTGGTATTAAACTTCCGCATATCATCACTCCATCGCGTACGCGGTCTACCTCTATTTCGTCTCCCTCCTTCTGGATACCACTTCGTGGCAATATGGGCCCAACGATCCGGGTGCATACGGCAAACATGACCCGCCCAATCCCATTTTAACCTTGCGGCTTTGCGTCCCACATCGACTATACATGTCTTTGAGCGAAGTGTAGTATTACGGATTCTGTCCAACCTTGTGACTCCTAGGACACTTCGCTCCATCGCCCTCTGGCAAATCTTGAGTCTGGACTTAATGGCTTCCGGTAATGCCCATGTTTGGGCTCCATAGGTTAGGACGGGCAAGATACACATGTCGATGAGCCTGCGTTTCAGTGACAGTGGCAGGTCTCCCTTCATGTATTCTTTCATGGACCAGTAGCTCCTCCATGCATTAGCTATGCGACGATTTATTTCGTTTTCATATCGTTTATTGCTGAAGGAGACTAACTGGCCCAAGTATATGTATTCATCGACATAGTGTATTTCTTGCCCGTCTACTTCGATCCTATCTGTGGTGCTATTTGACATGACTTTTGTCTTTGATCGGTTCAAATAAATAAATAAAAATAAAAAAAAAACCTATGTTTTTTGGTAGCCTATGTCCTTCTCCGTACTCCAGAGAACTTGTATGCAACATTTCGTGATGATCGGTTCAGTAGTTACGGCGTGAAAGCGTAACAAACAAACAAACAAATAAACAAACTCACTTTCGCATTTATAATATTAGTAAGGAAGTAAGGATTAAGTATAGTGTGTTGAGTTAGTATCCCATAACACAAGTCTCGAAGTTACTTTGGGGCTAGCTCTATCTGTGTGATTTGTCCGTATATATTTATTCATTCATATTGAATAATAATCTATACCTATATTTAATAAAAGTTTTGATTCTTAATTCTTAATGCAATCTTTGATGCGTATGTAAGAGGAATGATGGTTTTCAACGTGCAGGATAAAGCGCGGAAGGTCAATTGATATAAAGTCGAAACCAAAGAAGTAAGGTGACCAGTTTCAAAATTCTGCGTGAATTTTTTACAAGCTTTTATTTAACTTGCAATGTAAATACATTGTTTGTTCGGGTTAAATCTTGCAACTCAATTTTGTATCAGATATCTTCCACCGATTAAGCTGAAATTCTGTATACTCGTTTAGTTTGGATGACAATGCAATGAAGGTCGACAATGCAATAGACATCATTCATTCTAAATCTAACATAGCGAAAGACCTAAGATGTAGTGCAGTCAATGAAGGTTTTCACCTCCGTTTTCGTTGAATCTCCATCGATTTTCATGAAAATTTGTGAGTAGGTGGGGGATACCATAAGAAACTAAAGTAATATAGTGCCAACTTGCGCTATTGCCAAGGGGATGGATGCCACCCCTTCTCGGGGTTAAAAATTCTTTTAATAAAAATTACCTCAGGAATCGAAAAAGAAATAAATTCTAAGCAAAATTTGTTATATAAAGTTTTTAGAATAAATCAATACTTTTAGTTATGAAAGATCAAAGAATGTAATTTTTCGTCATAAAAATACATGTTTTAAAGCGGTTTTTCATAAATAGCTCAAAAACTATGAGTTTTTACAAAAAATGTGTAATTAACAAAATTAACGCTAGTAAAAAAAAAACCCTATTTTGAAAAACCTTCTAATATCAATTCAAAGTGAGTTATACGTAGGACTTTACGGAGTACTTTAATCTAAATATTCAAACTTAAATAACGGGAAACCGAGAAATTTTATGCCATATACTTCCTGAACACTTTTTAAAGTACCTAGAAATACCTTTCTAATGTGTACTATAAAAAGTTAATAGCATCGAAATTGAGCAAGTTATAATAAAAATAAGATGAAACTTACGAATTTTTTTGGAAAAAACGAGAAATAAAACCTTCACTATTTCAACAAAAATTCAAATTTATGATTATCCCTACAGGACTTTCTTTTTTTAGCATAAGTGATGACCTCAAAAATTTTGCCCGATTTAGAATGCTTATTTTCGAAAAAAAGTATGATTTAATACAATCGATATTTTTAAAATTTTTCGTAAATTTCATTTTCTTTCGAAAATAACTTCAAAAATATTGGATATTCTTAAAAAAATTATAAAGAACATAATTTGAGTTTTTATTAAGAAAGATATTGGTTTCTTTTTATTTTTATAGGATGAAAAATAATGTTCAAAGCCTAACTTTTACTGCGAGAACCATGTAACCGTTACCCTTTAACCCTTTATCGTTTAAAAATAAGGACTTTAAAAAATCTTACTTAAGATGATCTTATAGCTCTTTCAAATGGTTTTTAAATGAACCTGATATCTTAAAAATTAATGGAGTTATTGTAAAAAATCAAATTATATTTAAAAAATTTGGAGCAGAGATTTGGTATGCATATATTATAGGAAAACTAAATACACATGTATGGGTATGTGTATAACTGTTTTGAAGATAGAGAAAGTGAAGGAAAAGTTTGAAATATATTAATAAAAGCTAGCTGTTGCATCTACTTCGTCCGAGGCAATTTCTGTTATTGTGATGATTTAGTATAGATGAATCATTTGTCCCCGTTTTTAAAACATTTTTTATTGATGCTTCGTTTCTATTGCTCGCAGCGTGATGTTTTATAGCCTAAAGCCTTCCTCAATAAATGGACTATCCAACACAAACAGAATTTTCCAATTTGAACCAGTAGTTCCTGAGATTAGCGCGTTCAAACAAACAAACAAACTATTCAACTTTATATTATAAGTATAGATTTATCTTAACTATTAAAAACGATTGTAATTAAAGCTGTTTTTAATTGATACAAGGGTGGGTCTTAAGGGTGAAAAATTTTGCAATAAATAAATAAATATTTTAATACTCATTAAATAAGATTTCACTTCAGTAATGTAATATTTAATAGGTTAAAGTTTTTGAAACCAATTTTTACACTGTTTCTGCAGTAAGGGGGTAGTTTTTAAGGGATGAAATTTCACGGTCAACCAAAAATTATATCATATAAACAAACTGTTTGTGTAATGTTAATATGCGATTTTAAAACTCCGAAATACAAAAAAATATTTTCGATTTAAGGGGTGGTTGCTAAAAGGGTTGAAAAATTAATTAAAATCATGCATATAAATATTAAAAACCATTTATTTTATCTAATTAAACACAATTACTTCAGCCAGAATGGTTAAATCTGCATTTTTCCCATTTTTAACCATAGGGGTGGATTTCACCACTAAAATGCAAAAAGCACAAGACGAGCATATGTCACTTTTGAAGTAGAGGGTAAAAACATACTCAATCCGAAATTTTTATCCAAATCTGTGGAGGTTCAACGAAATCGGAGGTTGTAGCTGATTTTTGCCTTCATTGACTGTACTAATGGCTGAATAGCTATTTTTGATGTACTTTGACAATATGGATATCAAATTAGCTCGCTGAAAATAACTCGAAACTTGTTTTTAAAATTTATTTTTTCTTTTAACTAATTTCACCATATCTTAATATAATTCGAAAAACAGAGAAATAAAAAGGGAATTTTTCAAATTTTAGGTGCGAATTGGTTTAATCGCCCCACTTCTGATTCGTCACCCCATCACCAACATGTACATTGTGAATTTCAACATTTTTATTCCTGAATGCATACGAGAAGTCGAATACATGTGGCAACTAGGCCTAAGTTAGTATCTTTTATTGGTATTTGATTTGTATAAGCCTAATTACTTCACCCGTTTATTATAATATCACCGTCGCCCATGGACATCTGCAACACCAGAGGAGGTGCTGATGCGTTGCCGACTCTTAGGATACCTGTAAACACGCCTTTTGAAGGACTCCAAGTCAACATACATACAGGCACACAGGGAAAACCTCAGGAGAGAGTCCATTCCACAATCCTGCTGTACAAAAAAAAAACGTGGCGCTTTGAAATTTTTGGAGACCCAAGTGTCTAGGATATGGGGATGGACTTGACTCCTGTGGCGAGCGGTGCGGTGGTAGAAAGGTGACGGTGGCACCAATTCGAAAAGCTCTTCAGAACACTCCCCATAGTATAGACGGTAAAATACACACAAATGGTGGGCGTAAAGGTGGAAACCGGAATCAATATCGTAATGGATTGCTAGCTGCATCGATTGTTGTCCATGATTCTTTAGATTTTCGCCAATTCTCTTTACGGTCTGCGCGGGAAGAAGCATCTGGCACATTGTTCGTTTTTTCTTTTGTCCCAGACCAGCATGGAAGAAATTCTCCCGTTAATTGTTCACTCAAATCACCACGTCCCTGTTCCATGCTTCTGGCGTCCCGTCCGCGAGTAGAACGTAAAATCCTGCTTTTTGAAGCTTTCTGTGATTCCGTCCGTTCCGTTTGTTGTTATTGAGCTATCATAATCACGTACAGGCTGATGTCCGGGATATCTCGATAAAGTGTCGGATTAGCTTAGCTCTAGAATCTCGGCCAAATTCGTAATGGATTTGGCAAAACAATATTATTAAAGTCGTTTGCCAGTCTGATGGTGAAATCGGTAGGTGGTGGTAGTAAACAAAATGAAATTTCTGACTGATCTTGTTGGTTTCCATCTATCCAGAACAGTTTCCAGTGCAAGTAATTCTTTCATGGAATGTTTTAATACTTAAAACGAAACGTTTTAATAAATTCGCAGAATCATTAAGACTATAGTTTTATGATTTTTCTAATAGGTGTTCCTGATTGCGCTCAAATAGTAGCATTTTGCAAAGACAAAATACTTGGAAGCTTTGAGAAGATCAAATACCTAGTTGACAGGAATAACCAAATTCGAACGTAAGTTAACAGATCTCATATTTGCCGTAAGGCATATGTACATTCTTCCTCCCCGCATATCACTTTATGTAGGGCAGGACATGATTTAAAACTCTTCCGCTTTGTACTTTCTGCCATCTCATTTGTAACCTCCTTTTTTTCACATTTCCTCCCACACACACACACACACTTTATCTACCTTTTCTTTTGCCTGCCTCTATTCTGATTACCAGTATCTAGTAACGAATAGGTACTGTTCCCTATCCCTATATCAATAAAAATAAGTTGACGGCGTCCAACCATGCAGTGATTAACACACAAGTCTGCTACACGAGAGGCTCTGGCTTTAAGTCGCAGAAGGCAAATTAGTCAGCTTCATTTTGATGATATCTGTCAGCGGTTCTATGCAAGCCAAAGAGGGATGACGTTATGTCATTACAAAAGATTAAATCCTAACAAATATTATAAATGCGAAAGTGTATGTACTTGTTTCTTACGCTTTAACATCGTATCAACTGAACCAATCCTTATGAAATTTTGCAAACACGTACTCTGAACTACGGGCGAACGTAAGGTAATTATTACAATTACCTTATCTAGGATTCTGATGCATCACTGTTGAGGGCATATATGTAATCGGTAAAGTTCTCCGTTTAGCAGGACTTAGGAAAAGGAAATTATTATGATATTGATAACAATTACAGGAGTATGCCAAAACTGTACTTGCCTTTACTCCGAGCTCAGCTCATAAAACTGGAGAAGGCCTTCCAGCCAGGCTTGTCAACGATAACCTGGTCGTCACTGGAAATACCAGCGTATTGTGAGAAGATTGAAGATGCTTTAGACGAAGTGGATCTATTCGTAAAAGAGGTACGCTAAGACATGAACCGCATGTTTCTTTATTTCCCAGTCAACTCAGACCTAGAGTGAGAAGTGCCACAGTCAATTCTAAATGGTACTTAGTCAGCCGCCTAGTCTTAGTCAGTTGTCCAACCTACTTTTCCACCGCATAGTAGGCATATTTTTGTTTTAAGGTTGTGGACATGAAAGAAGCTCGAATTGACACAATTTTACAATCCATCACGAAGACTGTGCTAGTATACTTGCCAGAACAAGCTGTAGATCCTACTGTATTTTATGAAGAAAATTTAGTGAGGCGTGACGAAATTGGTGAGTGAATTACTTATTTTGCATCAAACAATGGAAAATAGTAGTTTGTGACGCAAGGGCCTAACTTTTGAATCCAAAGCGGAACGAAGGAGTCTGCTCTTCGTTTCCCTCTATGAGATAAACAATATTTGTGTTTTCATTTCCACGGGAGTAAACCCTTTTTTTTTTTAATAAACACCAAAAAAAAGTTTACTCCATGAAAACCATATTCTCATCTTATATTTGATTCTTTCAGCATCGGAACTGCAACAGAAGTCATGGAATGCAGAAATTGCTGTAATTGAATTGATCAATAAATTCTTAGAGAGCGTTCCCTCTAAGCAAATCAAGGATCTGAAAGACAATTGGTAAATAGTACTTAATATTTGGGTTATTGAAACTAATATTACGTGGTAACGTTTAATGCGTTGATATGGTCTAAGGTCAGGGGTGAATCAAGGATCTGAAAGACAATTGGTAAATAGTACTTAATATTTGGGTTATTGAAACTAATATTACGTGGTAACGTTTAATGCGTTGATATGGTCGGCTACGTGCGTCTGGCTTCCGTGGCTGCTACCTACTTGTATCCAATCCATTCGAGCAAGTAGCATCCCAAACACTTTTATCCCGTTCTTCCGGTCCAACAAATTCTTACTCTTCCCTCGTTTGAGATGGTTTCGATAGGCAGCAGCACCAGTTAGATACTTAAAAAACCGGCCAAGTGCGAGTCGGACTCGCGAACGAAGGGGGAATCCTTAGGAAAAATTGCAAAAAGTATACATTTTTAGTTACATCATAACTATAATAAAAATGTTTTTAATAATTTTAAAGTTATTATAGATCTCTCTCTCTCTCATCTGAGCGTATTCCCGGTTGCATCCTCAGCTGGGTTATTATAGATAATGTTATTATAGATAAGTTATTATAGATAATGGTACGGAAGTACGAAAGTACCAAATCTAAAGAATGTCTACCTAAATTGTTCAAACCCGCCCCTGAAGTATTTTTCTAGAGATCTTTTTCCTGATGATAGCGCACACGCAAGAAAAGTTTCCCATTCTCGTCTCTTCACGACAGCTCCGTGGCGCAGTGGTTAACACGCCAGCCTGCGACATGGAGTGCCCGGGTTCGATCCCCGGCCAGGTCAAGATGGAAAATGATCTTTTTCAGATTGGCCTGGGTCTTGGATGTTTATCTATATATGTATTTGTTATAAAATATAGTATCGTTGAGTTAGTATTACATAACACAAGGCTCGAACTTACCTTGGGGCTAGCTCAATCTGTGTGATTTGTCCGTATATATTTATTTTATTTTATTCACTGATACGAGTCAGGATTATAACCTAGTTTACGCAAACAATAATGGCCCGATCGCGAACTATTATTCCGTATAGTTTCATACGATTACAAACTCCGATTCAACCAGCCCAGCACTCATCATCATTTCGTAAATGTGACACGGTCAATCGACCATGCATACCCTGGTTTCAGAGTTCTTCGGAACCGCCTCTCGGCCTCTGACGTGGTTCATTTAACGACTACCAGATGGCAGTCGGGACCAACGGCTTACGTTCCTTCCGAAGCTCGGAATCATCTTTATTATCAGACAATCAGGTGATTCAAGCCTGCAATGTCCTAACCAAACTGGAAGCAACTAAACAAAGTATGCTTCCCGTGGGAACATCATGGCGACAAAGCATCGTTCCGCGGCTTAATCAAAACGTTCAAAATACGCATTTTCGCGACGATCCTTTTAACATCTCTGGTCGGCAATTCGGCATTGAACAATAAACTCAATATATTTCAGTGTAATCCGTACCGTACGACGATCATTCCTCCATTTACAAACCTTTTTTTTTTGACAACTATTTGTTGGCAACTCACATACAATCAAACATTATATCGATTTTTAACATCGATTTATGTTCTATTTATAGGCTGGATATAGAAAAGGCTTTAAAACCAGTCACTTCAGCTACCAGAGTATTCCCAGAAGATGCAGGTATGAAGAGTGAAATTTACAGTTTAAAGTAGGCACTATACTGATAATAGTAGATTGTTGCACCGAGCAGAAAGTAATTTGTTACTGCACCGAGTGCTTACTTGGTACTACAAGATTTTTTTTTTTAGTTGAAAGAAAAGCTGATTATGCACCTCGCATTAAGTAATTTATATTACACTCGTGCTTTTTAAAGCTCTCGCTGGCGCTCGGGCTCCAAATAAGCACTCGATGCAATAAAAATTACTTTCTGCTCGGTGCAACAATCTACTATTGTCGGTTGACCGATTTTTTTATATTACTGATACATTATTGTCACGATATGGAATAAATAATTTTTATACCAGCCTTTAAAACACTACTGCCGTTGTGGCAAAAACTTTAGAGCGATGTCACTCGGGGGTTATAAGGATTCTAACTCACATACATATATGAACTCGAAACCAAACTCCTTTTTGGCAGTTCAGCAAAAATATGCAACATTTATGAAACTACTTAGCTATGTAATGTAAGTAAGTACCATAGTATATTTATTCTTGCATACCTGGGTCTATCTCGCTCAAACATAAAATTCAAGTAATTTCTTCATATTGACTGGCTGGGCTACAAAATAATTTTTCGTTAATTCGCATGGATGCACCTATGTACCTATATTGTGTTAGTAACAGTGTTAGGTATAAGCAGCTTTAACTGGTGCGGGCGCGTGTGACGGTTCTACACCAGCCGATTGCCCGGGAACTCGATTTTTTAATTGTTTGTAAATTATCTCTATCATACTGAAACCCGTTATAAAAAAACCGTCTGAATCACACTGAAATCCTGGAATTAGAATCTCTAATAGAAAACAGAAGTGCAAAAAAAAGGTAAAAAACGAAAAAACTCGTTGATCTTCCATAGAAATTTGCCCAGTTGATCGGCGAACTCAAATTTTTTCTTGCAATTCTATACTTCGGGATTCTTATTGCAGGATTTCAGTACAGTTCAGAGGTTCAAAATCACGTGGTATATAAAAGTAATTTACCTTCGGAAAAATGTATGAGGTATACTAAAGAGCAGGACCAAATTCGCAGCACGTGCGGAAGCCCGCTCTGTACTATCGCACGAGTTTTAGCGGACATCATGACGGTATTTATAGCAAAATTCGTAATTTGTGTGATATCTGCTAAAACGCTAAGTATATGAGCTGTTTATGATATTCTAATTTTTGAATCTTATTGATTAGCTTTCTTGGAGATTGAAAACCCGGATCGCTTTGAAGTGACACCCACTTTAAATGAATGTAATGAGTTATTCGCATACTTCGCTACTAAATGCTTGGAGGCGCTTATCAAATGCACAAGACAGAGTTTGGACATGTTGCGGAAGCGAGCTTCGGTGTCCAGGTTCTATTATATTGCGTTTATAATGTAAAATGTCCTGAATTATTTTATATTGTAACGTAGAATAAAGCAACTGGATTCGGTTTAATTTCGCTTACTTCGCAACTGCTTATGAGGCGCTTATCTTATGCACAAGACAGAGTTGCGTGTTGGGAAAGTGAGCTTCGGTGTCCAGGTTCTATTATATTGCGTTATGTCCCGAGTTAGTTTTTTTTATTGTATTCTTTCAAATAGGATAAAGCAACCGAATTCGGTTGTTTTTGTAGTTCAATGATTGTCATATGGTAGCCTTCATATTTCTGTGGAGAAGCGACATGTAAAGTTGCAAATACACGATACGATATATATCTTAAAAAAAAAAGATTTTTCTGAATCTAATAGGCATTTTAATAGTGTCAGAAATGTGGAATTTATTTTTTAGTTTCTTGACGATGACCACCGATCCAGAGGAACAGAAAAAGTTAAAGCCTCTTATGTTGACGATGATGCAGCTAATGATACCAAGAATTCTGATAAAACCCTCATTGGAGGAAATTCAAACAGCATTTTCACAGGTGGGCAAGAAGTTCTTATTTCAAACGTTTGACGCTCCGGACCAAAAGGGAAAATGTCATTGTGTGCAGAACGTCCATATGTTAAACGACTTGCTAGTAAAACGTCCAAAATGTAAAATCGTCAATCGTTCAAAACCTCACGGACAGTAAGGCTAACAACCGAGAAGAAAAAATGGGAAGTTATGTTTGAACGAATAAGTATACTTTTTAACAATAACAAAAAGTTTGGTTTGTTGACGTGATAACCGTCAAAATGTCACGATTCAAAGCTTCAGCAGCAGTAGCAGCAGTAGTAGTAGAATCTATCACGCATCTATCTCTCACCGTTATCACATAATAGTTGTCCGTAAACAAAACCATTTTATTTTATCTATTCAAATGTTCTAAAGAAAAGAATACGTTTGCAAATAGTTGTATTTTCTATAAATCTCTGCCAAAGGACTATAAAAACTACATCTTTTTGGTCTTGATATAAAATATTTTAAGAATGACTAGCTGCACAGTTGAACGCTTTTCTTTTGGTATTTCTAATCCTTATCCTTACTTCCTTACTAATATTATAAATGCGAAAGTGAGTTTGTTTGTTTGTTACGCTTTCACGCCGTAACTACTGAACCGATGACCATGAAATTTTGCATACAAGTTCTCTGGAGTACAGAGAAGGACATAGGCTACCTTTTATCCCGGGAATAAGTACTATTCCCGAGGGATCGACATTAACGCGGGCGGAGCCGCGGGCGAAAGCTAGTAATAAATAAAAAAAACATATATATGTAGGAGGAACCAAACTTTTGTTATTGTTAAAAAGTGTATTTATTTCTTTAAAAACTTTAATTCAAAATAACTTCCCATTATTAGTGTTCGGTACCTCCTATAAGGTATAGTGGTATATTGATCCTAAAAGGGCTAGGTTTTTTCCTTCGAGGTAGTAGGATCACTCTGTGGTCCGTTTGTCTGTTTGTCTGTCAAGATCCTTTTACTCAGGAATACGTGGAGGTATCAAGCTGAAATTCATATCAAATACATAGGCCTTGTGTCTATTGTAGCTGTTAAAAAATCAACCTTCTAAGCCACAATCAACACATACAGCCGTTTATGCCGCAAATTTTCGAAATTCGCAAGGGAATCAAAACCTACAGGGTACTTCCCGTGAACTCTGTTTTTGAATAATGGAACAATTGCATAATGGAACTCAGAATCTTGAAAATTGGTACGAAGCAATATCTTATAGCACAGACAAAGGAAAAATTGCAAAAAGCATAAATTTTTAGTTACATCATATAATAAAAATATTTTTAATAATTTTAACTTATTATAGATAATGGTACGGAACCCTTCGTGCGCGAGTCTGCCTCGTATTTAGACGGTTTTTTTTTCTTCTCGGTTGTTTTCCTTACTGTCCCTGACCTTCTGTATAATTCACGATTTTACATTTTGAACGTTTTAAGCAAGTCGTTTTGCCACTCAAGACATTCTCACCTAATAGACGTATTTACATGTGGACGTTCTGCAAACAATGACTTTTCCCCTAGACCTTCTGATTCGGAGCGGAACATTCAACACACATTGATTTCGAGAAAAAATTACATATGTTTTCTTTAATATATTTTTTTCTATTTCTTTTAAAAACCAAAACAAGTTGTGAACTTGTTGATAGGAGGATGATCGTAGGATAGAAAGTGTTGGTATACATATTTTAATTTCACAAAAATTTGCCAATTTCGGCAATTTGGTTTCTAAAGAAATCTTATGATCCTTGACCACTTACTTCAGTCTTTGAACCTGTCTACCAAACACCCTATATATGAATTCATTTATTTATTAGGTGGTGTTAAATTGCATAATGGATTTGCACCGTAACGTGTTTATGTGGGGCCAGCAAGAACAAATAAAGAAAGAGAATATGGCGGGACATTCGCTCATCCAGACTGCAAGCGTAAGCGGTAAGACAAATGATTCTATATACTATGTACCTATTAAAATTAAGATTCTAATAAAAATGTTTCTTCTAGTTTATTTATCTTTTTAATTTTTCCAAATAAATCAGGTTCAAGGTCAGGTTCTGCATTAGTAGGCATTAGGAATTATTTCCGTATGGTATCAGAACACAAAGATATTGTAAGATCGGTGATGGCTCTGCAAGGGATGATGTATATGTTCAAACCTGATATCGAAAAGCTGTTGAAGGTAATATAGTATGTAACATTAATATGTTTGCTTTTTATTTTAATATTTTCTAGGGATTCTCTACGTATTTAACTGAAATAGGAGGGTACGACAGGAGATGATACCATATTAGGAATCAGCATAGATTTGCGGAGTAGAGGTATTTGGTGGTAGGTTTTTACCCTGGGGAAATTAATAGTAGGACTTACTCATGCACGTAGTAGTAACAATAAGTAGTCACGTGCCTTATAAGTAGTAAGTGGTCCATCATAATGGACATATCACCCGGATACTATCATTATTTAATTAATATTAATATCAACAGAGTTATGGAAGATTTGCACATCTATGGGCAGAAAATAGAGTGCAGCAAGTTCAAGATTTTGTGGATTCAAATCCGTTGAATGTCATTATAACAGATATGCTGAAGAAGTACGAGGGACAAACGGAAGAGGTTCTTAATTTGCCTGAGAGACACATTATTGGTTCTATTCAGATAGACATGGGTACGTTTTACGTTTTTCTAATATCTTCCGAGTAGATAGGAATACTGACTCTTTTGACGAGGTTAATAGTAGTAACAGTATTTAATAGTAGTTACATCAAGTGCTGCATTAGTTTCCGGCGAACAATCCTTTTTTTTAACGCCAATAAAACGAAATGTATTAAATTTGCTTGCCAAATGTTGTAAAAGTTCTTACAAGTATCATCATCATATCAGCCGCAAGAAGTCCACTGCTGGACATAGGCAAGTATAGTCATCTAATAATGAAAGGGGAATATTTACCGGGCGAATAAAAAAATACTTAGCGACTGATGATGATATACTCTATTAATAATTTGAGCGAAACGAATTTGGATTTGGACTCTTTGGTATATCAAAAACAAAAATCCAACTTATTTATTTGACACATTAAAGTAGCTAGAATTCTGGATCGACTGATATGTGCTGCTTTTAAAGGCAGTTTTAGATACGGTGCGACAAGTTGTTACATATTTTAAGTACAGAAAACGCAATAATTGCAATAGTATAAATATAATAAATAACTATGTACTTACTACATTCGAATATAAGTGAAATAAGTGGTGTAGCGCTTTTTATTCTAAGTATTTTTATTTTATTTATCACTAGTTTTTTTTATTTCTCATTATTATTTTACATAAGCATGGTATTCATTCCCGCTATACAAGCGTCGTGGCACTCGTGGCCCACATCACGGCACATGCTGAGTGGGGACCATTTAGGTACAAAATTGATTTGCCATGTGCTTATCGTTTGGTTTATACTTATACGTGCCAAAGAAAACATTTTTTCTTTCTTCTTTCTCTTAAAATGACTGAGAATAGTAGTATTTTTCATTTCAGAGAAAATCAAGTTAGCATTACACTTGGAATCTATAGAATGGAAACGAATTCTAGGAAAATTACTGAGTGTGGCATACAAGGAGCGCGTGTTAAAATTGATGCAGTTTATCAACGACCGCATGAAGACTATGGGCAAGAAAATCAAGGACTTGGATGATGTGAGAGTGGCCATGCTGTGTCTAGCTTTGATCCGTGAAGAATTTATTGGGTAAACTATAAAATATTCATGGATCTAAACGCCCAATCTCACTTTTAAGTTCAGTCAATAAAGTAGTTTGAGAGTGCGTGAGTTAACCTAAGCAATTTTTTTTAGAAACTTAATCAGGGTGCTTAGGGAGAAAACATACTAAAAATCCTGACGTCTAGGAGGTGAAGCGAAGGAAGGGGGAGGGGATAAAGGCTTAAGTGTTTTGCTAATATCTCAAAAATGTTGCGTTGTAACAAAATATATGATCTAAGATGAAGTGAAAGCTAATAAAAATTTTCAATTCTATATATTTATTCCCAACCGTTTTTAACTAGACGATCCATAAATGTAGAACTTAAAGTTCTTCAGCGTCATGACCATTACCCAATGCGAAAATTATTTAATATTCTTTTGAGATATACTCGTACACTGTTATTAGTACCACAATTGGGTTATCCAACATAAGTACTAATAAGTGTCATGTATGTGACGAGAGTAAGCCAGCTAGTACTTTGTTGCTTTCGAACAATAATGACTAATAATTTGAATACAAATATGTAATGTTTTAAATTTGAATTGTCTGAAAAGGCCTATTGTCTGAATAAATCTCAGTATCGAAGGATGTCTCTTGAGGTGAAAGAAAGAAAAGGGAATACTGGATCTTATTATCTTATGAAAGCTAGTAAGCAAAGGAAAGACGACGCATCAAAGTCGATTTCCATGACTTGACATCCCTTTTGATTTACCTAGCTGCCGTAAAAATAACATCTGATGACACTATTAAAAAATATATAAGACAGGCATCTTTATCTAATGAAGAGGCAGGGCCGTCGCAGTTTAGATCTTATGCTCCGCCAGTTGACTTCAAGAATCATATAATGTACAGGAATGTACACAAACGGAGGGTTGTACGGTAAATAGAAAAAGAGGAAAAGTTGGGGATTGTTGCTAAAGCTGCGAAGATAGCACAGAAACGAATATTCGCCAGATCTCTCATGACCTAAAAGAATAAAAATATAATTCACAGAGACTTAAAAAAGAATATTTAAAAAAATATTTGCACATTTCCAGAGCGTCTAGTTTGAAAACGGATGGGAATATGGAAAAATTGTACATAATAAAATAAAGTAACCTAAAGAGATCTTTGTCTTGGCCGGTTTTTTATTTAAAAATGACGGAACATAATGTTTGCTGAAATAAAATCCTAATAAAAAATATATTAATCTAGCTCTTAGTGTTATAGTTTACGTTATGACAATAGGCTAGTTTCCTGGGTCAAAATAATAACATTACAATTAGTCCGTCAGTTTGATAATCAAAATATTGGACACGTATTTTTTCTTTTGTCAATTAAACAATAAATAATAAAGATAAAGCGCGTCAAAGTTCAGGAGTGGGGGCTCGTGACGTCAAAGTTTGCTAAAAATTGTAGCAAACTGTGACGTCACACGGAACTTGAAAGGGCTATATCTCTATCATTTTTTGTTTAATCGACAAAAGAAAAAAATACGTGTCCAATATTTTTTGAATATCTAACTGACGGACTAATTATATTTTTTTAGGAAACTAGCCTATTTGGATAAGACCATTGTTTTTCCTTTTCTGGCAGTAGAGAAAAAAATAAAATACATAAGTAATTAATGAAGTAGGAGAAAAATAAAATAGGTGATTTGTCGATGAAAATTCCCTGCATCATATTGCCGTGGTACCCGGCAGAGTAGAATAGGACCACTCTAGGTCTTCCCATGGATATCGTAGAAGGCGACTTAGGAAATACAAGCTAAACAAAACTTATAAACATCTGAGATACCTCTCCAACCCGTCTGGCCAGCGTGGAGAGTGTAGGCCAAGTGCTCTGGCTGCTCTGGCTAAGTATGGCTTTAGTAGTACAGAGAGGACACATTGTATATTATTAAATATAATATTTTTGTAGGATGGACATGGAATTGGATTTAATCGAAGAAAGTTATGGGACCTTTTCTCAGTTCAATATTGATATTCCAAAAGAAGACGCCGACATGGTATACGGATTACGATATGCATTCCAAAACATGCTCATAACGGTAAAAAAATAATTCTTAAAAACTATTCATACAAAGATGAATTTCACTAATTCTAATTAGAATCGAGTAAAAATATTATAAGAAATAGTCGATCGCCCCGGCTTCGCACGGGTAGACATACATAGGTATTTATTCTATAGCCTATGTTCATAAGGTAGTATATGAATGGTGAAAGAATTTGTCAAAACGGCCCAGTAGTTTCGGAGCCTATTCAATGCAAAACAGTGTTTCTGGTGCCTCCCAAGATGTGCTTCCCTAAGAAGTTACTTAAAATGCTGTAGGGTTAATCCGGTACTGGTTTTGTCTAACCAATTAAGAACAAGACTAGATTGTGATTTTTGTTTTTCAGTCGCAACAAGTACAGCAGAGGATCGTAGATATGCAAGGTCCTCTCCAGAGAGAGTTGACTGAAGGTGTCTCCACATTCATGGAAGACGTATTGAAATTTGATGCGGACTATGATGCGTTCGGACCTATGACTCCAGGGTTGAGCGCCAGGGAGGCTAGTGACAGGTTTGGATTTGTTTGTTTTCTCTTATCTTCTTACAAAAAAACTGTTTGTAGAGATAATTGGTCAGGTTCCTTAGGAATATTCTGATCATGCAATTAGATTCAAATACTTACGAGTATATAATTTAAATAATATTTTTTTACAGAGTCATCATGTTCCAGTCAAGGTTCGACGAACTGTGGAGGAGGTTTGAAATGTATTCCAACGGTGAAAAGTTGTTTGGAATGGAAGTTAAAGACTATCCTATTCTACACCAGAAGAAGAAGGAATTCAACCTGCTAAGCAAACTGTTCGTTAATTTAAAAATTCGCTTGTTATACTATTTATTTGATTGTTTTGATAACTTTTTTCGGAATTGTGTCAGATGAGCTAAAGTTTTATAACGCTTGGCATTTTCGCAACGTGCATTAATATTAAGTATTTCTATGATCATATTACAGGTATAGCTTATACTTAGCTGTTATGAACTCGATCGATGGCTACTTTGAGACGCCATGGGTTGAAATTGATATCGAACAAATTATTACCCAATTAGCTGAATTTGACGTCAGGTAACGTTTATTGTATTGTACACATGACTATATATGTTTAATAAGAAGTTAGTGCTGTTTCTGCGTGGTCTAATCTAGTATACTAATTTGTCATACATATGACAGGAGGACAAAGATTACTACGTGGTCATATTTTCCTTCAAAAGCATTTTTACTACCCCCTGTATTACGATCAATGGAAACTACTTTGAGTAATATTGAGAATGGTGGAATATCCATGGCAGTGCTGGCCGTAAGCAAGCCAGGCGACAGTCCGGGTCATCACACTTGCAGGGGCCTCGCGCTCCGTTTCTATTATCGCCCCCTCCCCCGTCTTTCCATGCACCATTTATGGAGGCAGAGGGTCAGATAATTTATATATAGGGTCTATCTAACGAGCTATCACCAATAGGGCCGGGAAAACGCAAATTGTCCTGGACAGGGACGTAACATTTGCCGCAATGAGCCTCGCAAATAGTTAAGGCCACCGCTGATCTATGGTATGATTGTAGCCCTCCGGCCCGATGTCCCGCTTGTTCAATTAGTCAAACAATGAAACATTTTTAAGTTCCCTAGTTTCGACTTTGGGACGGGACCACTGGTCCCAGACCAAGGTGGAAGATCATACAATGATGATCCCTAGTATTCCAAGACGATTTTCATTACTATTCCCATATTCTACTCTATCGGTACTATCCCCAATATTACCCCAAAAACTAATACTCATTGAAATATTCTTCCAAATACATTTTTAAACAAATTATCTAATACATCCTAAATTCATAATGGCGGGGCCATCTTAAAGAAAAGGGGAAGTAAAAATGATAGTATGACCACGAGGACATTTGTATCCACATAGTCATCATACTAGTAAAGTCGACGACAGCACAAAATTGAGCAAACTTAATTTTTTGTCGACTCCACATGAAAAAGTCGGTGGTAATGAAGAAGAAGGTTGTCTGGAGATAATACTTTTATTAAGCATTAAGTCTAGCTTTAAGGGATAAAATGAATAAATAAAAGCAATTTATTTGTGGTAGTGAGCTTATGAATTATGTAGACTAATCTACATGAGTATTTACTTGTGCTTCATAAAGCATCGTCAAGACGCGCTTCTAGCGAATAACATAACTTATTGTAAGTAATGGGTGTTAGGAAGAATTGCTATACTAGGTATGTATGTCACCCTTCCAGTATGCGCGCATGCGTTCGATTAAGCTCGAAACACATTCTTCTTTGGTTCAGTCGGGTTTCGTTTGTTTTTCTTATGTGTATGTGGCCAACACTGATGTCAGATTTTTCAAACTGCCTAAAGGCTTCTGACATAGCTTAACGACTTCCCTTCAATTATGACAGCCGGGACCAACGGCTTGACGTGCCTACCGAAGCACGGAGGAGCTCGAGATATATTTACTCAATACTCAATACTCAATCATTTATTGCATCTCATGTGTTTACATTGTATGTACATATGGTGTAGGAAGTACATTAAAGTTCAGACATGAACCCTGTAAGGGCACAGCAACACATATTTTGACGCCACTTGCGGTCACCCATCCGTGGGTTGCTTAACATGCGTAAACGCTAATAATGCTCACGATAACTGGGCTTTCGGGCTTCTTAAGTCTGGTAGATAAATCTAATAACGTTAAATATTTAGATGTCGCAAGCTGCCAAAAGCTATGAAGGACTGGCCTGCCTTTATTGAATTAAAGACCAAAATCGATGACTTCAACGAAACTTGCCCGTTACTAGAATTGATGGCGGATAAGTCAATGAAAGATCGCCATTGGAGAAGACTGGAAAAGCTGATGGGTTAGTATAAGTCATTCGTAAAATAGGTTCATACCTACATACATATTATCACGACGTATCCCTTGCGAGGTAGACAGGGCCCTAGGCCATAAGATCCAAAAGCCACGTTTACCCGAAGGTCGCCTACATATTTAACGAATCAAACTGTATTACAATTTCGATGGTAGGTACAAGGCCGACCGTAGGGTTCAATCCCCGAGGTTCATAGGTAGCATATTAATACTCTTAAGACCTGAATTGATTTAATGACAACTTTTTGTCTATTTTTTTAGATTGTGTGTTGGACGTGGAGTCTGATGCCTTTACTCTAGCCAATGTCATGGAAGCTCCTTTGCTGAAGAATAAGGAAGATGTAGAGGTGAGCTACAGTTTCAACAATGAGTAATATTATGAGTAATAATTGTTTTCTTAATAGTTATAGTCTTCGCCGTAAGGCGTAAACATTGTAAAACCTCGGAATCCAGGGCCGGTCCAAGAATTTTCATAAAAACTGATGGACTGCATTGTTAAAAGCCCAAATAAAAAAGTTAAAAAAGAAAGTGTGCGCTCTTGATTACAACAATTTATAATAACAAATTATTCATAAATATAAATATTTCAGAAACGGATGCGTTAATCGAAAAATGATTTTTGCATACTCACAATATTTTTAAAAGACCTATTCAACGCCACACCACTACTTGGGTTAGTTGAGAAAAAAAAATACTCTCCCTTTACTTGTATGTAAACTACGCAAAAAAATTTTTTTTTCACGATTTTATTTTACCTCTTTTTTGGCATGACTAATATACATATCCACACCAAATTACAGCTTTCTAGTACTTATGAGTAAAGCGGCGGACGGACAGACATGGCGAAACTATAAGGGTTCCTTGTTTACTACGGAACCCTAAAAACGCACTAAACTGGCTACGTATTTAGCTTAGCTAGTAGTCACGTGTAAATATGTTAGGGACCGCGTCAATGGCTTCTGTTGTTTCTTCTATCATCCCCCTCCCCCTTTTTTAAAACCCGTTTCTTTTATACGAGCAGTCCCTTGAGGCTCATAGTTCTCCTTTTCGAAATATAACTTTAAAATAATTAAAATAAATGAAAACTGAAAAATATTTAATTATTTGTATTAATAACTAGATTTTACTTACAACTACGTCCGCGTGTACTTCAGTTAGCAGGGCATATGTTTTAATTAACCCTCATTATAATTGTGACATGTCTGTGTATAGCGAGGTACTGCCGTCAACAATAGGTAACAGTTTACTACTTTGCGAGCAAGCCACATAAAGCTGCCCGTGAGATAAAATTTTCCACATTTTGTATGAAAAGTTCCCTCTCGTATTGAAGCTAAGCAACTTCGCTATACGGATCATTTAAAATTATGACCAGTCAAATTTTTGAGTCTAGAAATAGAGAAGTTCCATAGAACCTCCCCCCCTCCACTCTAATAAGTAGACAGTTTCTTCTTTATCTTTGCCTATGCAGATCATTTTATTTGTGATCAGGACCCTATACACCAATTTTCTGACTACTAAGTCCAGAAATTAGAAAATTTCCTTATAAGCTTTACCCCTTCAGCGATGAATTTTTGTCCATTTCACCCACACAGATAATTTTAATTGTAATCAATAACTTAATACCTATTGAGAAAATTCCATATAAATTTTACCCTCTTAGGGGTAGAATTTCCAAAAATCCTTTAAAAGTGTTCACTTGCTTTATAAAAGGAACCCCTGTACAAAATTTAAAGTTTCTAGGTACAATAGTTTCGGTTGTGCGTTAATATCTAAGTCAGTGAGTCAGGTTTACCTTTGATATATATATATATATATATATATATATATATATATATATATATATATATATATATAATAGATATAGATACATGTATATAGATAAAAAAATTAAGAGCGCATAAAATTTTTTTTTAACATTTTTTTACGTCGTTTATACGTGGGGCGCACTATAAGTTTCCGGAATGAATATGAAAAAATACTATTAAAGGTACAAAATTAATTTATTGTTTTTCAAAATAATCTCCCTTGGCGTCTATGCACTTTTTCATTCGATGAAACCAGTTTTGAAAACTTTTGTGCCACTCCTCTGTGGTGACCTCTGAAACGTGTTTTTCATACTCCTCGACAGCCTCTTCTGGTGATGAAAATCGTTGACCGCATAATTGGTTCTTAATTTTTGGGAACAGAAAAAAGTCACAAGGTGCCAGGTCGGGACTGTACGCAGGATAACTCATGAGTTCTACATTTTTCGCCTTCAAAAAGTCGTTTGTCTGTCTGGCCGTGTGAGAACTAGCTTTGTCGTGGTGCAGGATGATACGGCGTTTACGGTTATTTTTACGGAGTTCCTCAATAACTTCCGGCAAACAAATGGTCGTGTACCAGTCACTATTCACTGTACGACGATTCTCTAAAGAAACAGTAGCCACGTGTCCAGTTTTATTAAAAAAAGAAGCAATCATCCGCTTAGATGCACTTTTCACGCGCGCCACTTTGGTTGGTTTCGGCTCATCTTGAAAGACCCATACGCTCGATTGCTGCTTTGTTTTGGGATCGTAGCAATAAATCCATGTTTCGTCACCTGTTACTATGTCCCACACCAAATTTGACGCACCTTCGTTGAATCTGGTAAGCATGGCACTGCACCAAGTGACGCGGTCCGTTTTTTGAGCCTCGGTCAAGTTGTGTGGGATCCACCGCGAGCACAGCTTTCTCACACCCAAATGTTTGTGTAGAATTAATTGTATTTGACTCATGCCTATTTCTAAGGATGCGCGAATTTCATGGTAGGTCACATGCCTGTCTGTTTCAATCATACGGCGCACAGCATCGATGTTTTTGTTGGTCACAGCGGTGGACGGCCGACCATCGCGAGATTCGTCACTGAGATTAATACGACCACGCTTGAATTCTGCAAACAAGCTATAAACAGTTGTCTTGCATGGTGCTTCATTGCTAAAAGCTGTTTCAAGCCGAGCGATGCTCTGTTGAGCTGTCAAATTACACTTAAAATCGTAGAAAATCATACTACGAAAATTTTCCCGAGTTAAATCCATGTTGATGCAGACACACAATTTTTTAAATGGCGCCACAAGGTAAAAACAAAAGACAGTCAAATGAAACAAACTGCATACTACAGCCAAAGAGTTCTATTTTCAAATGTTGCAATAAATTTTTAAATATTGTTTATGTAAGTGGCCAGTTCCGGAAACTTACAGTGCGCCCTATGTATAAAGATTCATTGACCGGCCTTGAATTCCGAGGTATAAAATTTACGACACCTTCGGAAAGCGCCTATCATGTTCGATTTTGCTAGAGAAAGTACAAGATTTCTGCCTGCAAATATACATGGTAATGCCATCGCGAGCGGCTACAGAATAGATGTGCTGACCGTCAGTGTTTTTTTTTTGCTCGGGTAGACACTTGAAATATTCACAGGATATTTAATAATATAAAATCAATATTTAAGGGGGGCTCCCAAAGGATAGACATGAGTTTATCCGACTCGCACTTGGTCCGTTTTTTTTTAACCAAGCAATAGTGGTTTTGAAAATGACTGTACAAGTTCTTCAGACTCATTTAATCTACCGAGTGAGGATGGGTTTCGATTTTTGGGTTAAACAATAACGACATTCATTACAGGATATTTGCATTAGTGCTGTGAAAGAGAAAGATATTGAAGCGAAACTGAAACAAATCATTGCCGATTGGGCGGTGATTGATCTTACGTTTGCACCGTTCAAGAATCGTGGCGAGTTGCTCATAAAGGCACAGGACACACTCGACATCATCACGTTGCTAGAAGACTCATTGATGGTCCTTAACTCTTTGGCTTCCAACAGGTACGAGTTGAACCACTTCGACCTTATTAATGCAAAAATAAATAATCTCTTTATATTTATGTCGCAAAATAAATTTTAAAGCAATTAAGTTGAATTACAAGAAAGTTGATTTTGATGAAATTTTACGTTTTCACATTGTATTGTTTATATACAACTCTATTTTTTATGCGATTTCCAGATACAATGCTCCATTTAAGAAAGACATATTGTTGTGGATTAACAAATTGGTGAGCACAAGTGAGATTCTGGAGAGATGGCTGCAAGTACAGAATCTGTGGATGTACCTAGAGGCCGTGTTCGTTGGTGGAGACATTGCCAAACAACTACCGGCTGAAGCGAAGAGATTTGCAGTTTGTATATTTTAATATCGTGCGTTTGTAGGGTTGTTTCCTTTTATGTATTTTGGAGGCACTACTTTTAAGCTTTTAGTACCCATTGTACTGCAATACCTATATAGTCTCAACCACCTTGAATACTATATTTCTTACATTTGGAGTGGTTACATCATGAATGCTGTTAACACTGAAACCTGGGCTTCAACACACCACAATTTGGGGAGCAAACGGAAAACAAGATGTTTTTTTTTTTTTTTAAATAAATATGATAACTTCAGTCACAATAATTTAAAGTTTATGCAACCATGTTTTTTCAGACTATTGACAAAACTTATGTCAAGATCATGTACCGAGCACGTGATGTTATTAACTGTGTAGAAGTTTGCACTGCAGACGATAGCTTGAAACAGTTGCTTCCTCATTTATATGAGCAGCTAGAAGCTTGCCAGAAATCTCTTACTGGGTACTTGGAAACGAAGCGCCTTATCTTCCCAAGGTTCTTCTTCGTATCAGATCCAGTTTTGCTGGAGATATTGGGCCAAGCTTCCGATCCTCATTCCATACAGGTCAGTATCTGTACATTTCTGTGACCCAGGCACCAAGTGTAGCATTAGTGAGTCCATATAATTTCCCGATTAGTAGACGTTTTGACGGCTGGGTATTCTCGCTCTTGAATTGCGGTAATGCAGAAGAAATTAATTTTAAACTAGGCCTTTATATCTATACTGTTGACCTTTAATTTCATTCTTTTTACTACAGCCACATCTACCGAGTATTTTCGACGCAATGTACACAGTTGACTTCGATGACAAAGAGAGGATAGTTAACATGAACTCCGATAATGGAGAAACAATACCACTTGATAAGCCAGTCACATGCATAGGAGGTGTTGAGGTTTGTTTTAGTCACTTTAATGCTAAAATGCCTATTTGCTTCATATTTATTAGGTCTTCGAAGAAATCTTAATCGACTGGTCGGGCAATACGATCTGTTTTAGGATTAAGTCTTATCAAGGTGTCCCAGTCCGTACTTAATTTTATATTTTAACTCCGGCGATGAGTATCTTAATATTATTGTTGTAGATAGTAACCTCTGTTGTGCTCAAAGCATATACTTTTTAAATTAAGCTTTCTATTTTTGATTTTATAAGACAATGGTTACTTCCAAGTCACTTCGAATAACCACTCTTGACAGCAAACATCTTTATGATTTTATTTTACAAATCCAAAATATCACAACAATTATCAATTAGTAACGAGGGCTTTTTATAAGACTGTGGCAGCGCTGAGACGTAAAGTCTCACAAACTGTTTTGGGATAGCAATTAGACTTATTATCTATACAGATTAATATCTACTATAATTTTATCACATTTTGGAATTCGACCTCCATTTATAGAAGTTTTTGAACTTATGTTTTGTCATTACAGATTTGGTTGAACATATTGTTGGATACAATGAAAGATACCGTAAGAAATATGATCGCTAGTATTTCACAAACAATGGCTGGAGACCCAGAATTTGAGTTCTTAGTTGGTTTCTGGAATTTTCCTGGGCAGGTAAGTGCTCGTGTAATGATGATGTAGTAGGTATGCTAAGTAGTTTTAGGGGTTCCGTATCTTAACAATGGGTCCTTTACCTATAATTTTTTTTTTCTGGTAGCTATTTTGTTCTTAATGACCATGATTTTCAAATACACAACTTTTTTTTAAATTAAACTGAAAGCGGACTACTTATCCTAACATTCATCAGGCATATTTTTTTTGATTTTCTTTATTTAATTATTGAAAAATGCTCATTAAAAGAACTTGTTTCAGATGTTGTCCGTATTGGTCAAAACGTCGTCTTCTTTTTAAAACTGTAAATTTTATAATGCGTAAATGAAGCATATAGTTGTCCGTAAATACGCGCAAAATTTCACTTTAGTTGAATTTATCAATTAAAATGATACTAATACATGAGTATGAAAAATTCAATTTACTCGTAATTCTTTATAGAAAACGATGATTTCATAGTTATCGACACAATCAGTGTTATTATAAAACAAGGACTAAAGTTAGTACCAGCTTTAAGCCGGGGTCCAAGTCAAGTACTAAGGAAAATCGTATTATAAAACGAGGTTTATCGTTTAAGCCATAGATGATCCTAGGTCTAAAGATAAACCTACAATTCCCTAGTTTAACTCTAGTACTAACTTATTTTGTTACCAACAAATAGGTCACTTTCCACCTAAAAAATTGCTTTGATGCTAAAATCTATGTCAAATCCTATTACCCTATTCGCAATTAGCAAAAACCTGGAAAATGCGAAGAAATGAATAAAACCAACACATATAATTATGAAAAAATATTTTACTTATTTGCATTTTATCATATCAAAACATTCAATTCGATTATTTTCAACGCTTTTGTCGTCATTTATATTTCACAACCGCCACAAAACAATGACTTTTAGGAACCTTAATTTCATATTAGGAAAAAAATGTTCGCGCAAATATAAACAAATTTTTACACCATATTCACTTTTACTTTATTCACGTAAATTTTATCTCACAGCAACTATAAAATAATTACTTTCGAGATATTGCACCGTTAATTTATTAAATTCATTAAATAAAAATATATTTTTTACAATTATATTTGTAAACAAACTTTGAGGTTACTTCGGAACAAATTCAATTTGTTGCGCGCGCACACTCGTTCCGTTTCAATTTTGTAAAATTATTAAAACGTTTTGTATAAAATATGATATTTTTTATCTGACCACTGAGTTTATCGTTTATGACATAAATAAACATGTTTCTCCATTTAAATTTTATTATTTTTAGTTTTATACTATTTTCAAACAATAAGTTTTATTATTTATTTTAATATTAGTGAAGATCGGAACGTAGTAGTAGCATACTGAACGAATGATTGAATGAAACCTGCTTCCGTTAGATCATCCAGAGATCGTCTGAGGTCTAAGTTAGTCTTGACTTAGTTCACTTTTTGTAATGAAACAAATTTTAATTTGCTAAACCTAGGTTGATCCATCGCTAGTCCGGACTAAGGTAGACCAGGTTTAAACCTGGGTTTTGCCGTTTTTTTACAATAACACTGAATAGGTATAAAGGAAGGTTTAAAACCATATAGAGGTGCTATCACTCCGTCGCTCTGTCTCCTTTTCTAAGAGCCGCATGAAGATATCAAGTTTAAATTATTATTAACCTATTGAAATTAGTTAGTTTAGTTGCAAACAAATCACAACTTGAATATTCGAATTATACCTATCATAGATTAATTTTATTAATAACATCAATTCTATAGAATCCTAGGTGCTTGAGCCCGACGCGCACTTGGCTAGTATTATTTGTTATATTGTTTACTAGCTGTTGCCCGCGGCTCCGCCCGCTTTAGTGTCGATCCCTCGGGAACAGTAGAATTTCCCGGAATCAAACATACCCTATGTCCTTCCCCGGGCCTCACACCTCCATACCAAATTTCACCCAAATCAGTTCAATGGTTGAAGCGTAAAAAAACGACTTTCGCATTTATAATATTAGTATTAATATGGAAGTATGGATATTATTTATACTTCTAAGTCCGGAAATGAGAATATTTCCATAAAACCTTTACCCTCCCATTTTACCCCTTTAGGAGTGAATTTTGTCCATTTCACCCACATATATCTTTAATTGTAATCGAGAACTTACATACCTATTATTACTTATTTTCATACTTCATAGTCCAGAAATGAGAAAATTCCATATGAAGTTAAATTTCTTAAAAATACTTTCTTAGCGCTTACTCACATCATTAAAAAAAACCCCTGTACCAAATTTCAAGTTCCTAGGCGCAGCAGTTTCGGTTAGTTTGCATCCATTTCAGTCAAAAATTCTAAATGTACAGACAAAATATTTTTACTGTTTTTAAATGTATGTATAGATGTAAATTGCATTATTATACATTTTTTGACACTGCTTTATATAGGCTGGTCTGCTTGGAATGCAAATTCTATGGACAACAGACGCAGAGTACGCATTGAAGAAGGCAAAGGTAGATCGCTTCATTATGAGACTTACGAATCAAAAGAACCTGGATTTACTGAACGGTCTCATTGACCAGACTGTCAAAGATATCTTGCCACTGGACAGAACAAGAATCGAAACGATGATCACTATTCACGTACATCAGAGGTACTAATATTAATGATTTTTTTAAATTAAAATTTGATTTAATACAATCAAAATGTGCCTAGCAAAACTGCGATTTTAGTGATCAATCAAAATAATGAATTTTCGGGGTGAATGAATATATAGCACTGCTGAGAAGAATACGCCGAAAGATACTCAGTCTAGTATTGGTCCCTACGTGCTTAAAGCGCTTCATATATTTATAACAAATTGGAATATTTGATTTTACATTACTTGATGATGTATATTGATTAACAGTTTTATCAGTCATATCATTACTTTTTTTATTTTGTCTGCATTTTTGTTGTTATTATTAAGCTTTGATTTTACTTTGCACTTTTTCAATTTTACCCGTCCATTATCTAAAATTAGTTATTAAATTTCATGTCACGACGCTCGCCTCCTAGTGGGGGGAGGCTGGTGTACTGAGATACAAGCCCTGCTTAGTTCAGACACTAGTCTCTCCCAATCTTAATATAATATAATAACCATGTGCCATGTATTCTTTTAATAAGCTTAAGATTGGAGAGAAAAATAAAGATTTTATTATTAGTATTATATTATGGGCCTTTTTAAATAATTGATTTTTAATAGCAGTCTAAAACTACATAAACTAATGACAGAGCCAATATTTCTGCAGGAATTTTATTACAGAAGCGTATCTATTATACCAAGTCCCAAAAAATGAATCTATTATTTTCTGTAATCGCAAAGTTGGTGTAGCACAGGAATTTTTATTCCTCGCATCGCAGGCTGCGTTGCGCACCGTATCGCCTGTTTGCCGCGTCTCCTTGAAAGAGGCCTAAGTTTAACCGCTAACGATGTGATATGGGGGTGCCCATATCACATCCTATGAAAGTCCCAAGACAACTGTCATCCCAAGAAATATTATTTTATTTAACAAATATATCGTTTCGTTATCGACCCCTATGCGTGTTGGTACGCACAAATTGGCCTGTAAATTAATATTTAAAATTACAATTTTTTGACTACAAGCTCATGTCATGCTGAGTATGCAATCAGGAAAAATGCTCAGCTGTAGAGGAGGCCTCTGAAAATTCTATATTTGAGGAAGAATAATATTCCATGAGTCTTTTCCCTTGGCAGAGATATCTTCGATGATTTGGTGCGCATGAGAATAAAGACTCCGACTGACTTTGAATGGCAGAAGCAGGCCAGATTCTATTACTTTGAAGATTCCGACGATTGTATCGTGTCTATTACTGATGTCGATTTCTTGTATCAGGTAAGGAATACTAAAAATAAGTAAAGAAGTAGACAAAAGTGAGAATATGGGTCGAGGGACATCACTTGACTCCGTCGAATGCCTCATTGCGGCCAAGGCCTGTATAGTTCTCAAATAATGCGCGCAAATTCAAAGTAGTATTTATTTTTTTCTTAATAATGGCTTTTACGCATGACGATTTAGACAATATCAAACAAAGTTGAAGTTCTCCACGCTCTTTTTAGTCTTGTTTATCCACGAAAAGATGGAGTAATTAATTTCGTTGATTTGAGCCCCTGGTGACAGTTCCCATGTGCTTGATCATAGACAATACAGCAAGGCGGTGTTTTCCCGGTAGGTATTTGTTATGTTGGGCTTATACCCGCCAGTGCGAGATATTTGAGTAATTAGACTCGATGTAAAACAAAAAGCTATAGGATTGTTTAAATTATTTTAATTAAAAGCTCATTAATTTTAAGTCTTATCACATTAATGCCTCATTTTGCTTACTAGAACGAGTACCTGGGTATCACCGAGCGTCTTGTAATCACACCATTGACTGACCGTTGTTACATCACGTTATCCCAAGCCATCGGTATGAGTATGGGAGGCGCCCCAGCAGGACCCGCTGGGACAGGAAAAACTGAAACTACTAAAGATATGGGTCGAACTCTTGGAAAACTCGTCATTGTGTTCAACTGTTCCGATCAGATGGACTTCCGAGGTAACACGTTACCTTTGCTGTATGCGGCTGTATCATAGATCTGTTTTTATAAAGCAGAATTCTCTTTGATTTTTGTAAACACATTATTATCACATCATTGAACGCTTTTGGAATGAGTATGGAATGGGCCTTCGACCGACTTCTTTAAGGCTGATCACAGATATTCACCTTCTATTTTGGCCTAATTATTTCCCCTGGACTCTTCTAACCAGACGATCTTTGTACCATGTAGATATAAGATAGTAGTTTTGCTAAAATGTTTAATCATATTTATTAGGTCTCGGCCGTATTTACAAGGGCCTGGCGCAGTCAGGTACGTGGGGATGCTTCGATGAGTTCAATCGAATTGAACTGCCCGTACTATCCGTAGCTGCACAACAGATCTACATTTGTCTTACTGCCCGACGTGAAAAGCGAGATAGCTTTCTATTTAGGTAAGAACTAGGACTTTATAATTTTCAATGGCTTTGATGAAAAAATCAAACTCGTCAAAGTCATTACAACTGTTTTAACAAACTTTGAGGTTTTGCGAAAGCAAGCGATGGCAACGGCAATGCGCTCGCGACGATCCGTTGGGTAGGGGGTCGGACGCCTCCAACGACGAGCTGACCGTGTCAGCACCTCGTAACTGGATGTTATCTCTCTTTCGGCACGCTTGAAGAATTGGTGCCAAAAAATTTATATTACCTTATAATTTATATTGCGCCGCACAAACGCCTTCTCTCTATTAATAATTTTGCATTATTTATAGACTCTCTCGGCAATAGCAGATCCGTTCTTGTCCAGTTCTTCAAGCTGCGTATGTGTTCGGTCGGGCTCGTAGCCACGTTGCGCCCTGTTTCAGCAATGTAGCTTTTGCCGCATTCGCATGGAACCATATACGCTTGGTACACTCAGAGGATCACAATCTTTTGGAGAGCGCATTTAAACCCTTAGTTTTGTTAAGGGCTGTAAATGGTTTTAATACAACATCGCTGGCGTAGTAAATGACCAATATTGTCTGTAATACCCTTGACAAACGGTAGGAATATTAGCGCTCGGTAGGTTTCGCTGACTTGAAGGCTCTGTTTCCATCTGTAGCAGTTTGATTGTAGCCTTAAGACCTATTGTTTAAAAAAATATTTAGTGACTCTAAGGTAGCCACTGTCTTTGAAGCTATGTATATGGGCCGCACGTCACTGGCGACTGCGATAGCTGTCATAACGTCTCGCAATTGATGTCGCTATCTAAGTAGATATCACAGATTGAGTACGGTGTGCTCCAGTAAATTGAAACGTCAAGAATTCATTTTGGCTACGGAATAAAAAACACAGGCAAACTGACGCGCCTTCAGCGTAGTAAGTGACGCAAAATAAAACACGTGCGGCATCTGTCGTGTGTTTAACTTTAATTACGCCCGCTTATATTTTCAAAATAATCGTCGAACTCGTCTTTAGCGTGTCCTTCACTGCGCCTACCGGCACGTATACCCCATTCGAAAACTCTTGCTTGATATAAAATTTGTTACAGTGATGGTGATACAGTGAGTTTGAATCCTGAATTCGCATTTATCATTACAATGAATCCTGGCTATGCTGGGCGACAAGAGTTGCCAGAGAATTTGAAGATTCAGTTTCGTTCTGTCGCCATGATGGTGCCGGACAGACAGATCATCATTCGAGTCAAATTGGCCAGTTGTGGTTTCAAAGAGAATATTTTATTGGGTAAATAGTAGCTTTTAAGTTAATTCAAACCAGATTTTCAAAAAAAGTAGAAAGAACATGCGAAAAATAAATGAATAATATCTATAGTTAAAAATAACAGAGAAAAGTACGTCGATGGTAGATTGACGCTCAGATATTTAAAAAATGTTTTATCTAAAACTCTCGAATCTAAGCACAATACTCAAGAATTTACGTATATACCTACTTACTCACGATATACAGCATTCAAATTAACCAAGAACATTCCCTTGGTCGGCCGCGACTTAGCAAATTTTGCGCAAATGGCAAAAGAGTGGTACAAAAATTCATTAAAAAAAATCTTATCGAAAAATAGAATGAAACTTGTACATTATAATATATATCATATATATACGGACAAATCACATAGATTGAGCTAGCCCCAAAGTAAGTTCGAGACTTGTGTTATGGGATAAACTGGGACTGACTCAACGATACTATATTTTATAACAAATACATATATAGATACACATCCAAGACCTAGGTCTACCCTTTGTATAGTAGGATAGAGGCTTTAAAGGACAGTAAAAAAAAGTGGTCGGCCAAATCTGTGTTGGCAGGTCAGGCAGGACAATCCGTTTTTTCGTGAAATTTTTCTATGAGGTAAAATGTAGCTGTCACGTGGTAACAAATTCGGTCGGACACAGGAACCAACAGAGACCAAATTGCCAACAGAGAATTTGGCCGACCACTTTTTTTTACTATCCTCCAAAGCCATATCCTACCATACAAGATTCATTCTATTTTTCGATGAGGTTTTTTTGATGAATTTTTATACCACTTTTTGCCTTTTGCGCATAATTTGCCAAGTTAAGCCGCGGCCGAACAAGAGCAGTAGCAGTTACTAAAAGTCAGCTTCCCCTGCAGCGTAGCTATTTTCAATTTTTTTATCAGGAGGGTTTTTTGCAGTCGGCTCCCGGACCCCGGACCGGATAATCCCGGTCCTATATGAAAAGTTGTTAATTTGGACGGGCTGAGCCAACCCTTCCAGGGAATGTCGGTGGTTATTATTACGCTGTATAACAAGTTTTACTAAAAAAGTATCATAAGTCAGGAGGATATGGCATGCCTGTCCCAGTATGAATTCTTTTAAATTCTGAACCTACAAATGAATTCTCTTAGATTATAAACCTACAAACATGTGTATGTACAAACGATCGTTAGGTATTTATTATATAAGTAGCACCGTTTATATCTGCTCATAATCTGTGGAAACTTTGTAGACCTTAGGTTATTGAGAAATTTAAATTCTTAACCTACAAATGAATTCTCTCAAATTCTAAACCTACAAACATGTGTATGTACAAACGATCGTTAGGTATTTATTATATAAGTAGCAACGTTTATATCTGCTCATAATCAGTGGACACTTTTTAAACCTTAGGTTATTGAGAAATTTTATTTTGTAGACGTATTTGTATATTATGTTCACAGCGCGTAAATTCTTCACATTGTACAAATTGTGCGAAGAACAGCTATCAAAACAAGTGCATTATGACTTTGGGTTGCGAAATATTCTATCGGTGTTGAGGACTATGGGTGCTCAAAAGCGAGCCAATCCCGAAAGTACTGAAGAGAATATTATGATGAGAGTATTAAAGTAAGTTTTGACGGCTTCCGTGGCGCAGTAGTTAACACGCCAGCCTGCCACACGTGGGGCACCGGGCTCGATTTCCGAGCGGGCTAATACTTGTACTCCATTTTAACCGGTTTTGGAGCTAAGTGGCGTCAGGCAGGCTGGAAAAACCATGCCGAAATCAAATATTAAAACATGAATACTGTTATGGGAGGGAAAACGCTCGTACAACAAGGTGTATATGACAGCTTTTTATTCTTCACATCGGATGGTGTTCGGCATGCTTTTTATACCGAAATTGCTTTAAATTATCTCCGTTTAAACAAAATAATATTTTCAAAGTTTTATGCATAGAATTATCTTCCAGAGAAATGAATGTGTCCAAATTAGTAGACGAAGATGAACCACTATTTTTATCCTTGATTGAAGACTTGTTCCCGGGTATGAAGCTCAGTCAGACAGTTTGGAGGTTTGTAGCTCGATGAAAATATGCCTAATATAATTATAAAAAATATAAATATAAATTAATAACCTAATTGCCTACTACATAATACGCTTTTTCAGAAAACAAGTTAATAAATAAATCTATTGAGATAATTACACAGTCGATTGCTGTATTCATAAAATAATAAAAATGTACCTATATCCGATGTTTTTTTTTCAACCCACGAATTAATCTACAGAGATATGCAACGCGCAATCATCCTGTGTAGTGACAGAGTTGGGCTCGTCAACCATCCAGACTGGAACTTGAAAATCATTCAGCTATTCGAAACTTCTCTAGTGCGTCACGGATTGATGACAATGGGACCGACAGGCTCGGGGAAAACAACTTGTATTCATACGCTGATGTCTGCGCTCACTGAAGTTGGAAAACCACATAGGGAGATGCGAATGAATCCTAAGGTAAAACTTAGAATTTTGAGTAATTTCAGCCGTTTTTGGATAATTAAGAAACTCCCAAATATTCAAGTACTTAGACATGTAATGTTCGCCTAATTTATACTTTAATGGTCCAAACAGTATTGAAAAAAAATATTTAGATATACCAATAAAATAAAATTTGGAAGTAGACCAAATTGATGGATATAACTTTTTTGACATTAAATAACTTAGAATTCCGAAGTCGTTAAAATCGTGACTGATAACTTATAATTGAATTTATATTTTGTGCAACAAACACAAAACAGGTGGGCATTAAAAAAAAAACACTAGTGTTATTAGTGTAGTAAAACATTATTAGGTTATACAACAATATTTCGAGTAGGTGTCACGGTCAATCGGCCATGCACACCCTGGTGTCAGAGTTCTTCGGAACCGCCTCTCGGTCTCTGACGTGGTTCCTTTAACGACGCCCAGATGGCAGCCGGGACCACCTGCTTAACGTGCCTTTCGAAGAACGGAATCATCATTATTATTAGACAATCAGGTGATTCAAGCCTGCAATGTCCTAAGCAGACTGGAAACAACTAAACAAAGTATGCTTCCGGTGGGAATCGAACCCACGACCCCCGGGTCAACAGGCAAACGCCTTAACCACTGGACCACGGAGGCTGTCAAAAATTAGGTTATGTGTTAGTGTTTCGATCATAAATAAATATCATGGGTATCACTTTATCAAAAATATATAATCTGTACTACTTTTAGGCTATTACGGCCCCACAAATGTTTGGTCGATTGGACGTCGCTACCAATGATTGGACAGATGGTATATTCTCCACTTTGTGGCGGCGAGCGCTCAAAGTAAAGAAAAGCGATACAACTTGGATCGTATTGGGTATAACTATGATTTATTTAATACATTTTTATTAACCTAAATTAAATTGTCTTCAGATCCAAAAAGTTCTTGAAAAATTTGAGTTTGTAAAATATAGCCACGTACCAAAAAACCTCCGCCTAATATACGCAGCAGCGCAGCCCTTCAGACCCAAAAAGTCCACTCTCCCAAATCGCCCACTTCCAAAAATATTTTCACTACCCAAAATGTCCACTTTTCCTAACAATTGGACCAGGTGGATATTTAAAATGAGTATGTATATTATCATGGGTATTATTTATGGTAAATAAGGAAAAAGTACCTAGCCACTTCTATTTTACAGGAGATAATAAAAATATCCATGACACTGTCAATATTCTTGTCATTTCAATATTTTCCGGTTTGTTTTATTATTGAGCGGAATAAACAATGGATTTAACTTTAATTCAGTCTTAGAAAGGAAAGGATTGTGTTTTGATGGATGGTCATCGCTACCATTTGCAAAAAAGTAATAAAAATGGGACATCTTTGTGGAGGTGTGAAAACCGTAATATGTGCTCTGCTACAATAACACTGGATCTAGGCCGAACAAAAGTTTTGAGAAAGACGAGCCACGCGTGTTCTTCAAACAATACTCGAAATGAGAAATTAAAGTTCATCGATAAATGTAAACCAGATGTTTGTGAAAATATGGAGCCCGTCCAGCAAATTTATGAAAATAATGTAGATAATGAAGAGTATAAAAATTGGATACCATCGTTTTCTGGTATAAGAAGTTCTTTATACCGTGGACGGGCAAAATATCTGAATGTAGACAAATTGGAAAATGTTGTAGTGCCTAAAGCTTTTGCGAAGAAACTTCTTGTATGTGACAGAGGAACTACTAAAAAAAAAAAATATTAATATTTTGTTCCCCACTGGCAAGAAAAATTAGAAATACAAAACACGGCTCATTCTTCGGCGATGGAACTTTCAGATGTTGTTCTTCGCCTTTCTATCAACTATATAGCGTTCATGTGGACATAAATTCTGATGAAACTGTTTCAAACATTATCCCTGTTATCTTTGCCTTGCTACCAAATAAAGCTGAGGAGACGTATTTTCGGTTTTTTACATTATTTAAAGATGAGTTAGGCGTACAGATGAAGAAATTTAAGTGCGACTACGAGCAAGCGCAACTAAATGCGGTACAACAAGTGTATACAGGAATCAGAGTCACAGGCTGTTTTTACCATTATAATCGTGCGATTTGGCGGAAAGTAAAACAATTGAAAGTAAACAGAACGAAAGCAGGGAGAAATATGGCGAGACTAACAGCTTTGTTACCCATGTTACCTTCTACATACATACAATCTACTTGGAAAGGTATAGTGCATAACATGGAAATAAATAGTAAATTGCAATTTTTTATTAATTATTATGAGATGTCATGTCTCCAGAAAAATTAAGTGTTTCCAAAGATCATCACAGAACCACTAACCAGAAGGGTGGCATCGACGTCTCCGAGCCCGTATCCCACAGAATCCCAAATTAATGCTCTTTTTTTACAAATTAAGAAAAGAAATCAAATTTCAAGATAATAAACTCAGTCTTTTTGAAAAGCAAGATAAAAATAGAAGAAACAGAATACCGCGAGTTATTAAAAGATTTAAATAAAAATAATATTAACCCAATACACTTTTAAAGAAAATAATTTACTTGAGACTCGTCTAAAACGAAATCAAAGGAAAAATGGTAAAGCTTAATTTTTGTTACGTATATCAAGTTTTATTTTAGAGTTTTAACCCTCGGCGCAAAAAAGACCGATCTGCATTTAAGTTCAGTAAAAAAAATAAATATAGTTTGATTAACTACAGTAATGATTTGCAATTATTTTGTTTAGTTTAGTAAGTGTAAATTTTATCAATAATGTACCTAGGGAGTAGTTTTATATTTTAAAGCAAGTGTATTTTTTTAAATAAAGTGTCTAAGAAATACTGATTTATTCAGCTTTTTTTTTTGATTAATTTCGCAACAAATGTAATAGTTTGTGTTTTGGAGATTCTTTTAAAATATGGGATTTTTGGGTAGTGGACGTTTTAGGAGTGGTCCTTTTGGGAAGTGGGCGTTTCGGGAGTTGTCGTTTTGAGAGATGTCATTTTGAGAATTGCTCTTTTGGGAAGGGGGCGTTGCCGCTCCTTAATCAGCGAGGGACGGGGATGGGACATATCAATTTTCTGGGTTACAATTTACAAGCTGTAACTTAACATTAAGAAATAGTCCAAAATTTGTCAAAAATATTTTTAGTGTATGTGTGCTAGCCTATCATTTTGTAAAGCGTTGTATTACGATGTAAAATTTTTAATTGCTTCCTTACAAATTTAAAAAATTCTTGTGGTCTTACCACTGCATGTATGACAGGGTGGTAGGATCGCGAGTTTTTTTTTTACAGCCACCTAGTTATTAAGAACTCGTACGTAATGTAATGTACGTAATGTAGATAATAAACACTTGTATGTATTAGGGATGCATCCTACTTATATTTTCCTTAGACGGTCCTGTTGACGCTGTGTGGATTGAGAATCTGAACTCTGTGCTTGACGATAACAAAACGTTGACGCTGGCCAACGGAGATCGCATCACCATGGCGCAGAACAGTAAACTAGTGTTCGAGCCTGACAACGTCGACAACGCTTCGCCGGCCACCGTCAGTCGGATGGGCATGGTGTTCTTGTCGTCTTCCGTCCTTAGATGGCAGCCTGTTCTGGAAGTAAGTCATCATCATCATTCTCAGCCTACGTCAGCCCAATGCTAGTAGGCCTGTCTTTTTCTCATGTAAATAATCGTGTAACATATTCTCTCCCAAGTTGGCCAGAGGCTGTGCCTTAAAAGCAGGTATACCTATCTCAATTCACAATTTGTAAGGTGGCAGGCCATCCGTGAGCCTGAACTTTTTCAAAGTAAGAAAAACGGGTCACCGTCTCACCTTCTGCCATCTATACCTAACCGGCAACTGATTTTACGAGAAACCGTTGAATTGGCGGGCACAAAAAAGATTGGAAGTCGCTCCTATCGCTTCCGGTAACAGTGTATTTTTTCAACAGAACAGCATATTTGTCCACATTCTTTCACAACGGACCATGTTAATACTTTCCGGGACACGAAACTTTGTTGCTTTATACAACATTTTGTCCTTTAGTCTTCCATGCTGATTTGGGAGAAAAGAAAAAACGTAGAATGTACCAGCTACTCCTAATCCCACGCAGATTCCAAAAGCTGGCCGAGGGAATGTCTAGCAACTCACTATTTTTATTCAGTTTTCCACCTGTACCATTCTAAGGCTTCTGTTCCATTTTTACCCTCTTATTCATAAAAATTAACAAACGCTTATTAAACCTATTTTAGTTTAAATTTGTTTTGTCCTTATCCCTCTCTGCAACGATTGGCATGGAAAGAACAAGACAAAACATATATTAATTAAAATAGGTTTAATATGCGTTTGTTAATTTTTATGAATAAGAGGGTAAGGCTTTAGGCTCTGTTTACCCCGTACGGGATAAAGACATGACAATATGTTCAATGGTATGAATTAATGTTGTAACCTACGATATCCACAGGAAGAGCCTGAGTGGCCCTAATTTTTAGCGGAAAACACATGGTCTACACGAACATCTTGTCATCATGGAAGAGTAGCATATATGTTTATTTATGTATTCAAGGGTTGGTTGAAGAAGCGTTCTCAAAAGGAGTCCGATGCTCTCCGCACTGCTTTCAATAAAGTGTACGCTGACGTCCATACTTACGTGCAGCAAAGATTACCAGCTAAGATGAAGTTGCTTGAAGCTCATTATATAAGGTATATTGTATATTGTATATGACACAAATACAATATATATATATTGTATTTGTGTCATGGCAGAAATGAATCAGAAACACGACCAAAACCTGTCATTGTTTCATATCAATGTAGTGTAGTGTCATTTAACCGACTTCAAATAAAGGGAGTATATCAATTCAGATATATTTTTAGGGTTCTATACCCAAAGGGTAAAAACGAGACACTATTAATATGGCTCCGCTGTCCGTCTCTCTGTGTCTGTCTGTATGTCCGTCCGTCTGTCACCAGGCTGTATCTCATGAACCGTGATAGACAGTTGAAATTTTCATAGATGATAAATAAATAAAAAAATGTATTTCTGTTGCCGCTATAACACACGGGGGGTCCCATATAACAAATGTGCTACTTTTGCTCGTTTTTGATAACGGCAACATGTTAAGGCTGACCGAGTCGATTCTTTTCCCATACAAATTTCGGGGGGGCTGTACTCCATTGTTTGACATTGTACATCCAAAGTTTAACATATATAACACGATATTTGTCTTATTATTAATTTTGTCTGTACGGTAACAGATTAGTAAAATAAAAAGCCATTAAGAAGTTATGTACCAACAAACTTTAGCTTTTCTGACTAATTTTAACACAACTTTGGGCGTAAATAAGTAATAAAAGAAGTATAATATATCGAAAAGCAAAACGAACCGACAAAGTTCAATTATCGAAGATTTCAATTAACTTTATTTATAATTGATTTATGCAGTAGTATTTTCATAAAACCCCATTTTCCAAAGGACGTTTTGCAATTTTTTACGCGCTCGATAGTGTTGTGTGCATGCGACTCGGCGTATGCGTGTAGATATAGCGTCTAACAGTCTGCACTGATACTATCTCTGTCGGACACAATGCTAGGTGAAACAACGTGGTTTTTGGCCGCGCCCGCCAGTGAGTTCGAGCTCGCGACTTGTTCGTTCTTAAGGCTTGAAATATTCACAGAATATTTAGTTATATGTTCACTTCAAAAACAAAAGTTTAGTTATATATGTATATATAACTAAATATATATAATTTATTAAATAAATATTTATTTATTTAAGTATTAAATGAGTTCTGCCGTGCTTTTTCTAAGTCCTGTTAATCAATGAAATGGTGGTGTAGTTCATTTCGTTGATTTTACGGACTCCCTGGCGACAATTCCCACGAATCCACTGGCTTGATCACAGACGACGCAACGAGGCGAGGCGGACAACCACCAGCCTGCTAAGTAAATCTCACTATAGCCGCACTGTGGCAGTTTATTTCAGTTATTCCAAACATTGTTCATAAACATGGGCATTTATAACACCAAATTACAGCAATTTCACATTATAAAGTCCACTAGAAATAATTTACAAAACAATCCAAAACACAAGCCGTGCAGTCCGCCAAAATTCCTGCCAAGATGTTTATGAACCAATTAAAAAAGAATCTTTTTTTATTTTAAAAGGATATGCTTTGAGGTTGGTCCTATTTAAATTTTATCGCAATCGGATTGAAGCTCAGATTGAAGTCGGTATTTTTATATGACAGATTATATTCTAGATGGATGTCAGATTTTTTATGCGTTCCAAGATAATCTTTCTTATAAAAACCGAATTCAGTCAAATAACTTAGCTATTTTGATGAAAATTTAAATGATACCAATTTGAAAGTTGTGCGGTAACAAACATAAAAAACCGCCCAAGTACGAGTCAAACTCGCGCACGATGGGTTTCGAACCATTATCTATAAATAAGGTAGAATTTGTACGATGTTATAAAGATAGCAAATAGCAAACACACGTGGACAACTACAAAGCTTAAGGCTTTTGTGTTTACTTGTGTTAGATTGTTATACAACTAAAAGCTGTAGTAGGTCTTGTTTGTTACCATGAAATAGCTTTCACTTATAGTGATACAAATGTAGGCCTTCATAGATATAACAGCATTCTAATGGTACACTAGGTGAACCTATAAACGGTTAGTGGTATCTAACGCATAACTTCCTAAAGGTGACTAAGGTACTTCAAGATTAACTACGTTTGTTCTATGACTTTTTGTAATTCGATGTTTGCTTTTTTCATACAAAAAAATAAAATGCAAATTTGCAATTCCACTCGTCTTAACTCTATGGCAATCAGCGCTACGAGATAATAATAGTAGGTACCTGCGCTCACGTGGCACGCGGCTTGCAGCATAGACTTTACGTTTTATAGAAATCCACATAAAAGCTAATGTATGTAAACTCTTACTATGTATTGCATTTAGGTAAAATTCATAAAACAAACGTTATTAGTCATGATGTACCAAAGTTGTCTTTAGCAGGTTTTGCGTTAGTTAACTATAACCCTGTATAACAGATCACTACATTGATGTAACGCAATCCGCGTTACAGTGGACGAGTTAACCTTTGGTTCGTAGAAACTGTCAAAGCGGTTGGATCAAAGTTTTTCAGGTCCCGCCCCAAACACAAACTTCTAAAGATCTCACCACAAACCCAAAAGTTGATGGCTGCGCGTCGATCCACACCGCTGCAGACCTCCGAAGATGTAAACGTGCATCGGCAGCTCAATAAACACATCCAAAAATGCTTGCGACACGACATTCGCTCTTTTATACCGAGCGTATTAAGGAGACGATATACCAGAATAAGGGCTCCAAAGTGTTCGCAAGGGTGGATTCTATAGGGTAAAGTCAATTAATAAAGCTGAAGACGGAGGACAGCTGTGTGGCGTCGACAAAGGCCGAAGTGCTGGGAGAGATTGAGAGGTTTTATGGACAGATTTATCATCCTCATTAGCCAAAGCCATTGTCAGCTTGGTCATAGATCCGAGAGCCAAGCTAACCCGACACTATACCGAAGATATTCCGGACATCAGCCTGTATGAGATTATGATTGCCTATCAAACAGCTCAAAAAAAACAAGGCGCCGGGCGGAGACGGAATCACAGCAGAGCTTCTGAAAGCGGGCAGAACGCCGGTACTGAAAGTCCCTCAGAAGCTCTTTAATTCGGTTTTGCTCGAGGGTGTATAGCCAGAGTCGCGGAACAGGGGTGTGGTGGTTTTGTTCTTCAAAAAGAGTGATAATACTTTACTCAAGAACTACAGACCCCTCACATTCCTGAGCCACGTCTTTAACTGTTTTCGAAGGTTGTCACGAATCGTCTCACGAACAGACTCAATGCTTTCCAGCCTCCCAAACAAGCCGGTTTCCAAAAAGGCTACAGTACCATAGACCACATCCATATGCTGCGGCAGTTTATAAAGAAGACCAGAGAGTATAACCGGTCATTACGCTTAGCGTTTGTGGACTATGAGAAAGCCTTTGATTCGGTCGAAACATAGGCCGTGTTCAGTCATTCCAGCGATGCCGCATCGAACATGGGTATATCGAAGTGTTGAAGTGCTTATACAGAAACGCCACCATGTCAGTTCGAGTACAGGAGCAGAGCACGAAGGCTATGCCATTGCAGCGAGGCGTGAGACAGAGAGATGTGATACCTCCGAAACTGTTCACCCCTGCTCTGGAGGATGCTCTGGAGAATACCTTTAAGCTCCTGGAATGGGAAGGACTTAGCATTCACATCAATGGCGAGTATATCACTTACCTCCGATTTGCTGATGACATCGTTGTTATAGCGGAGACGCTGGAGGACTTAAGTACCATGCTAAATGACCTCAATGGAGTTTCTAAACAAGTGGGCCTTAAACTAAACATGGACAAGACGATAATAATGTTAAATGTCCATGTTGTGCCTTCACCAGTATCTGTTGGGAACTCCATCCTTGAAGCTGTGGACCAATATGTCCACTTAGGTCAATTGATCCAGGTTGGAATGGAACTTTCAGCTTTAAGGACGAGGTCTCTCGAGGAATTCGACTCGGCTGGGAAGCGTTCGGGAAGCTCCGCAGTGTCTTCCCGTCCAAAATACCTTAGTGCCTAAAGACCAGTTATCATCAATGTGTGTTACCAGTGATGACTTACGGGTCCGAAACGTGGTCCCTTAGTCGCTCAGAGAGCTATGAAGAGAGCTATGCTCGGTGTTTCTCTGCGAGATCGAATCAGAAACGAGGAAATTTCGTAAGAGAAAAAAGGTCACGGACGTAGGTCAGCGGATTAGCTCACACGCTCGCATATAGCGCGTAGAACCGATGGCCGATGGGACAGAAGGGTTCTCGAATGGCGACCATATACCGGCAAGCGCAGCGTCGGTCATCCACCGACCAGATAGTCGGATGACCTGACTAAGGTCAGAGGAAGATGGTGGATGCAGGCGGCTTCCAAGCTGTCGTATTGGAAATCCTTGGGGGAGGCCTATGTCTAGCAGTGGACTTTTTGCGGCTGATATGGTGATGATATTATTCTTATAGTATTTATTATGTTATAGTTTTGATATGAATACTTCCTGATAATTAGGTATATTAATCGTGTGCCAGCATTTGCATTTTATATAAATATAAAGAAAAATGTTGCCTAATTAGTTATTAAGTCCTTCAAATATAAATAAATATTTCGTTTGTTCTTTAACTGTTTTATTTTTAATACTTTAGCGGATCCTGATATACGAAACTTAAAAAATTAGTGTAAATCAAGAATGTGCTTATAGTATCAGAAAGTGTGGATAAAAAAAGATACTGGCATAAGTCTAATAAATTTCACAATATAATATAAATAATATAAATTATTTATCCTTTCTATTAATATCATTTTACACATCATTGCCTTAGTAGTTGTACCACTTTACACTTAAAACATATCAATATTCACATGTCATGAGTTTTAACATTACCATAAAATTGTCTTCACCAGAGGATAAGTTTTCTTCTGGAACTTTTTTATTATCGCTTTTTTAGTAGGTATTTGTTCAAATTTAATTTTGATGTATCATTTAGCACCAAAGATATTGAGCATGTGTAAAAAGTTACAAATCATTTTATAGCAATAAACATAAAAATCTATACCTTTTTTCTTAGTGTCAAACGACACATCTTTACATTTTTTTTTAATCTGAAAAATTACTTGTTTTACAATATTATTTTTTAAACTAAAAAATAGATATCAACTATATCTATTAATTTTGAAAAAATAGACTTCGTTTCAATAGTCTAGAGTAATAATTTTTTGAAACTTTAAGCTCGATTATCTCAAAACAATAATTTTCACTGAGAGCACAGAAATATGTATGTATTTTACAGTAAAGTTGCATGCCTATTGCATCAACACTATAATTAATTAAAACAGGTAACAGGTAACACAATTGTTGGGTACTTTTTATTTAGCCACTTGTTACAACTTAGTGCTATTTTAATGTTATTATTCTGCAAACTGGTTATATAAAAGCAATAAAGCAAGCTATACAGCGGTTTTATAGTTGACCTGCAGATTGTGGAGTTAAATCCCTAATCATCATTTCGAGTAGGTGTCACGGTCAATCGACCGTGCACACCCTGGTGTCAGAGTTCTTTGGAACCGCCTCTCGGCCTCTAACGTGGTTCCTTTAACGACTACCAGGTGGCAGCCGGTACCACCGGCTTAACGTGCCTTCCTAAGCACGGAATATCTTTATTATCAGACAATCAGGTGATTCAAGCCTGCAATGTCCTAACCAAACTGGAAACAACTAAACAAAGTATGCTTCCGGTGGGAATCGAACCCACGACCCCCGGGTCAACAGGCAAACGCCTTAACCACTGGACCACGGAGGTTGTTCCCTATCCCTAATGGAATACAGAATTGCAAGAATAAGCCGATTGCAAAAAAAAAAGTAGGTTTCCCATACAAAGTCGCCGATCAGCTGTACGAATTTCTATGGAAGGTCAAATGTTTTTATTTTTCGTTTTTTTACCTTTTTCTTACAATTCTGTATTTCATTAGGGATTCTGATTCCCAGATTTCAATATAGCTGAAAGTTCAAATAACGCTGTTTTTACCCTTTTGGGTACGGAACCCTAAAAGAGAGACATAATATGCTCTTGACGAAAGAGTGATTTCTAATTTAATTTTATAGATTCTAGATAGGGGAATATTCTGGGTTGCGGAAATCACAAAAATTATTAAAGAATTGAAAAACTCAATGAAACTTTGTAGATTCTCGATATGATGGTATTGTTGACATTCGCATTAGTGATTTTCACGGGTAAACTATTCGACAAAAATAAAACGCCGTTAAGATAGGGCATGTAATGATTATTTACTACAACTAATTTTATATAATAACAAAGAACATTTTCAGACAAGCGGTCGACGTTTTGACCGGTCTCTTGATGATTGAAGTTCCCGGTGGAAGTAAGTAGTTACCCTTACGTATAAATTCATAATTATTTAGGTATAAATCACACAACCCCATACATAAATTAAAATGAATCAGAAATATCGCTCCGAATCGTACCGGGCTCAAAGGTTCCCATAATGCTAGCTGCGTTTCCCCTCTGAATAGCTATGGAAATTCTTTGAACCAGGTACCACCCGGAGCGCTTGTCATATCCTAAGCCCCTTAACCGGCGACCAATCTCCCCAATAAAAGTTTTAGCCTCTGGGCACCATGGCCCCGCTGTCTCAACGGCGAGCGGCGCAAACTCGTAATTAGTTGCTAAAATTGAATATTTCGATTTTTTGCATAGCCGCCATCCTCGCCGCTGCCCCAGCCGAGGCAGTATTAGTGAGATAGGACGCCGCATAGGTACTTATCGTCCTCTTTGACAAGGTATTAGTGTAATGCCGTCAGGGCGTTTCCCATCCGTGCGTGAGAGTCCTGGTGGTTCCAGCTGATACGGAACATTCGCTGAAATAAGTACCCTACGCACAATGTCATTTAGAGCATGATGACGCGATAAACGACCAGCACATCTTACACAGCCAAGTGCATGGTGCCCGTCAGCCTCAACCTTCTTACCACAGATGCAGCGATGTGGCTCACACACTGCGCAGCCCAACCTCAATGCCACAGCCACTCTAAGAAAATCGTTATCGAATAGTGTGCCCATATAAGGTTGAGGCCTTAATTCTGGCTGAATGAGTATAGCCATCCGCCCGACTCTCACCCAAAATGACTCGCGCTCTTGTCTCGTCCCAGAGCCTCTGTACTTCCGGTCTGTCTGGAATAGGTGCACTCGGACACCTCCCAGACCAGACTGCTAAGGCCTCACTCATATGGGGCAGGATCAATCCGTTACCATCAATATTGAGTATTTTAGCAACTAAATTGACTGCCCCATACGAGGACGCCAGGAAAGCTGGCAGAGAAATTTCCGAAATTTGTCGGATACCGAGACCTCCGTGACGTATCGGCAGTGTGGCCTGGACCCATTGAAATTCGTCAAATTTAACATTTAATATTTCTTCCAAAATCAATTTGAGTGCATTGTCCAATTGATATACCTTATTTGGACATAACCAAGTAGGGGTCGATCTTATTAAATATGTCAATCAAGGTACTGCGAGACAACTACGTAGCAAAGCAACATGCGATGACAAGCATTTCAAACGTTCGTGCGATGCGACAAATGACGATAACTTGTCAGCGATCGAGATTGGGACTGCCTTTTCAAAAATAGGAGCCCCCAAAGGAACAAAACCATCATCCCCAATCACTCTCACTCCGGGTATCAAAGCCTCAAATCTTGAGAGAGAAGCCCTAGCTTCCTCACCACACATAAATAATTCACACTTACTTGTGTTCATCCGCAAGCCGAGGTCTTTAAATTTTTCCTGTAATCTCTGCACATCAGCTGCCACAATATCTGGAGGACTACCCAAGGTACCGTCATCCAAATACCAGATGTTCAGGGGTGATTCTAGGCCAACAATAGAGCCATGAATAGCTAGACTAAAGATGAGCGGTCCCAGAGGATCCCCCTGCTGTGCACCAACTTGAGACGCGATAGGAACATCCTCATAAAAAAAGGTGACTTGGGGAAGAATAGCACAGGTAAAGGAACGGATAGAGACTTGGTGTAGGTATAAATACGTCGTACTCAATGGAAAATATTATTTTTTGTATTAGTTTTCGTTTCTAAACAGAGCAATTAGAGCCCTATTTCATAAGGACACTAGTGGCGTTGCCATATCAGAATAGACCTGGTAGTGTCTTGTCTCTTGTTGGTGTCACTGTGAGAAAAGAAAGGCATACACTTACTATTTTTAGTGGGAATAATGGGGTGATGGATTGTCATTGCCTTCTCGCAGTATTGAAGAATACTATAGTATATGGGTTTCCTTACGATGTTCTCCTTCATCGAAAGCAGGTTGAGGGTGAAGAAGATGACCGTACACTGCTGTATAGGAGTAAGATTATTCTACAAGCTCAGTCACAGGTTGGTCGAGCGGGACCCAGGACCTTCCGCTTTCGGTAGTGGCTCAGAGGACTCTGACCCAATACCGATTTATCAAATGCGGCGCTACCGCTTTACCAAATGATTTACGTGCTTATAATTTTAGAGGCGCATACGGACCGCCATCTTGAAAGGTTTTTCGTATTCGCGATGATGTGGTCACTGGGGACAGTCTTAGAATTGGATGCTCGAACACGCATGGCAGAGTATATGACCAAGTTGCCAGTAAAGATGGATTGGCCTGGCGCCAAGTCCAAGGAGTGGATCATGCCATTTGAATACATGGTAAATGAGACTGGCGTATGGCAGCATTGGTAAGCTATCAATTTCACTGCATTTTTTTGTGTCAAGATCAAGAAGTAACAGACATAGCCAAATCCGTATGGATTTTCATTTTTAATATTAGTTATACTGTTTGTAATGGGACATTGAATAATGTGACTAGGATGAAAAATCTCTTCTTCAATGTGGTGTTGAAGTAGCCTATAGATATAGATACGTACTGTATTTATCTACTGTAGTCAATAAGAAAATATAAGTAGTACTCAATTAGAAAGACATGATGAAAAAAATTTCAACCGGGCAAGGTTTGAACCAGGGTTTGACCTTAGGTCTAAGTACGAACTACGCTCTGCCAATTGCTACTACGCTTTAACGCCTGATCGATTTTTACGATTTGTGTGGGAGGAGAGGCAGCTGGCATATTCTATTTTTTATATTCTATTGTTTGTGTGTTTTCTATGCTAATCTTGCAAAAAATAAATAAATAGATTTGATGACATTTTGATGACAAGCCAAAACTAGACTTTAATGCCTACCTCAGATGCCTACTATCGTCTACTGACGACTGTTGTCTGTCACACAGAAGCATACACATAGGTTCCAATACTTTATTTTGGATATTTTTACTGTCTAAAAATACTATGCTAGGATAATAAGTGTTTTATTTTGCATTCACAATGCTATTTTGGTATACTCTAAATAAATGAGGAAATAAAATATGGTGAAAAAATTTCATGCGGGCGGGACTTGAACCGGCGACCTAGGTCTATGTACGACCTATGCTCTGCCATCTGAGCTACCGCACAATTCAATCTCGCCGCCGAAATTCTCCACCATATCCCATCTTCCCTTATACGTATTAAGGCCTACGTCACCTACACAACTACCCGACTTTTACAAGTGAGGTATTTGATTCAACTCATTTTACAATGAATTTGAAAATCAACTAAAATGTAGGAAGCCATGCAATATTTTTATAAGTGTTTTATTTAGCATTCACAATTCTATTTTGGAATACTCTAAATAAATATTTAGACTATGCTAGTAATTATATATATAATCAACAATCTGATAACAATGCGTTTGCTTTATTTTCAGGTCGGAGATTGTCGAAGATTATATTTATCCACCCGACAGTGTACCAGAGTACGCGTCGATACTGGTGCCAAATGTGGATAACGTCTGCATATCATTCCTGATCGACACCATTGCTAAGCAAAATAAGGCAGTGCTATTGATTGGAGAACAGGGTACTGCCAAAACTGTCATGCTGAAGAGTTACATGATGAAATACGATAATGAAGTCAAGTTGTATAAGATGATCAACTTTTCTTCGGCGACGACTCCCAATATGTTCCAGGTATTCCTTATAAGTATAAATATACCCATGCATCTTAGTACTACTAACTTCTATTTTCTTAATCACTTTGCGGAACCTCCTTTATAACTAGCGGCTCGCCCCGGCTTCGCACGGGTAGATGAATTAATTTTGGTATTTTTAGGATCACTTTGTTGTCCGTCCGTCTGTCTGTCTGTCTGGCTGGCTTTCTGTCTGTCAAAACACTTTATCTCAGGAAAGCGTGGAGGTATCAAACTTAAATTCATACCAATGAAGTCTACGGTCTCTTGGAGCTGTGAAAAAATCAAACATCTAAGCCAACACAATCAAAACATACACCCGGCAATACCGCAAATTTTCGACATTCGCAAGGGAATCTATACCTACTGGATACTTAACGTGAACTCAGAATCTTGAAATTTGGTACTTACGAAGCAATGTCTTATAATTGCGAAAAGCATAAATTTTTAGTTACAACAAAATACAAAATTTTATAATAATTTTAAATTTATAGATAGCTTTCGCCCGCGGCTCCGCCCGCGTCAATGTCGATCCCTCGGGAATAGTACTTTTTCCCGGGATAAAAGGTAGCCTATGTCCTTCTCCGTACTCCAGAGAACTTGTATGCAAAATTTCATGATGATCGGTTCAGTCATTACGGCGTGAAAGCGTAACAAACAAACAAACAAACAAACTCACTTTCGCATTTATAATATTAGTAATAATAATAAGGATAAGGATAATGGTACGGAACCCTTCATGCGCGAGTGCGACTCGCACTTGGCCGGTTTTTTCATTCTAAACCTCGCGTTTCCCATGAACTAGTCCTATTAAATGTTATTTTGATGTAAACCTCACGCTACACTAGCGCCTCTAGCGGAAAATTCACACGCGATACCTCATTAATTGCTGCTCTGTGGCATAAGCAAAACAATAAAGAGCACGTGCTTCTTTAATTCAGTTTTATCTTGTATAATATATTATTTTACAAACAAAAAAAAATCAGTGGAAGCTGCAAATTTTTTCAGCAGCTTCCGACCCCTAGACGTTGTCGTAGGGCTGGTAAAGCCCTTATTAATATTATATTGTGTGAACTGTGAACATGTATGAATATAGGTAAATTTGTAATTTTTCTATAATATGGAATTTAATTTAATTTATTAAACTGTATACAAAGTGTCACCTCACCATGTTATTATGTAATGAATAGGAAGGAAGAGCGAGATTCTCTAACACAAGCATTTATTTGCTTAAAAGAGAACCTCCGTATATCTGTAGTAAAATGTACATGTTGAGAGAAAAAAATAATTTTTAATTTTATTTTTTATTTTTACACCTAACATTTCGAAAACTTAACAGTTTTCATGGTCGCAGGTAGACTAAGTTGACATTTGTCTTTTGTGTTATAAGAACTATAATACAAAACTATAGCCTTCAATGTTTTTTGATAACGTTCCTGATGTCTGCGTACATCCGGAACGTTATTAATAAATATTGACTCACGGTGTCTGAGGGTATTGCAGTCTTGTGATGAGTTTGAGATTTTATTAAATTGATGACAGGATCCCAAGCTGGTGGTAACTGCCAATTATCCTCACTATTAAAATTAGGATGTTTTTTTTTAATTTCAATAGCCACATAGAAACATTCTTGGAATGAATGTGTTTATTTTGCAAGGACTTGAGGATTATCATCATCAGAAACCAGCACGTACAAATATGTAGTCAAGGTATATGTTATAATATATAAAACTACATTACCACTACCACTCACTGACTGATTTACATGCTTGTTTGACCTGTTTCCGATTGTATAGGGTTATGATTGGGGTGTCATAGTGTATAGAGAGTACTAGAAATATCTGACATTTTGAAGATCGACCAAACCTGGCTGATGATGTGTACTGCAAAAACGGTGGGGGTTAGGGGGACGATTTTTTTGCCAAAATGTATGGAGTTGAAAGCAATTTTAAGTGTCTCAATTTTATTTTTAATTTAAGATGGCCGCTAAACTAGGTAAATTTTGGTCACTCTACGCGAGCCCGGAGGGCAAGCGCAGCGACGTCGCAGGCAGTGTTTCGAGGACGAACCCCGAACTTCTCAGTTGTTTTTTCTCGAGTCAACTCTAGGATTCGGCACAAAACAGTGAGGTTGCAGGTCGAACTGCCGAACACCAGGGCCGCAGCTCCAAGGCGAAAGCGAAGCCCGAGCCATTAAGGAGTCAGCATCACCTCCCTTCCCCCTCAGATTTAGTGGAATTTCAACTGACTTCATACACAACTACGGTCATTCGGATATTGACCCTTTTTCAAGCACCACAACTTTCCTGACCCATCTTTGATTGTACAAGGCACATCACCTCATCTCAACAGCTGCACGACCAACCAAATACTAGTCTACTATGTATAAGGTCCTACATCTTTTGTTCCATTGTATATCCAATCCAGTCCAACATCGATACTAAAAATTATACTTTATGAACCATTTTTCTAATATTAAATACATGAATGAACTACACGAAAGTACTTGTTTCAGCGTATTATCGAGTCGTACGTAGAGAAACGAGTGGGTACGACGTATGGGCCACCAGGAGGCAGAGGTATGACTGTGTTTGTTGACGATATCAACATGCCCGTTGTCAACGCATGGGGAGATCAGGTTATTTTGTTTCATTGTTTAATTAATTATTACTATCTTAGCAGGTGAATCAGATATTCAAAGCGATAGTGATTTAAATTACATTAACATTTTAAATTTTAAAGAAATGTTAATAGGTAATAAATGAAATATAATACATTTCCGTACTTGCTTCAGGTAACCAATGAAATAGTGCGTCAAATGATGGAAACACGCGGCTTCTTTTCTCTGGACAAACCCGGAGAATTTATTACTATCGCTGACATACAGATGTTTGGGGCTATGATTCATCCAGGCTAGTTTTTTATTTTTTACTTCTCTTATATCCAATTTCTACTTGCTCTGATAGGGCATGGTATTCTAAGCTTAGTTAAGTTTTGGAAGAGTGTTGTATATATCTGATGGGGGATAAATAAGTTGAATTTATTCAGTTTCCAAATTCTTTAAAAATGAGGAATCAGCTCAAATTGACATTCCTGAATATAAATATTTACGAGTATTTCGAGTATTTTCTCGCCGACCAACTTCATCAAAAAGTGTTGTGATATGAAAGTCCACAGGTTTTGTTGAAAAGTCAGTCGTATCATTGTACTCGCATATTTTATACAATAAACTAAATCAAACGCGTAGCTGAAGACGATGCTTGCAATGCAATTATTGGCAACATAAAATTTATAACCAACATCAACAGGCGGTGGGCGAAATGACATTCCTCCTCGTTTGAAACGGCAGTTCAACATATTTAACTGCACTCTGCCGAGCAACGTATCAATGGACAAGATTTTTGGTAAGCACAATCTCGATATCCGTTTTCGCAAACTTTATAAATAGTCAATCAACATAATCTCAAAATATTTCTTTTTCAGAAACCATAAGCGCTGGGTATTTCTGCAAGACACGTTTCGACAAGAAAATAGTAGATTTTATGCCAAGACTCGTACCTGTTACTAGAATCATTTGGCAGCAAACTAAAGTAAATGAGTTTTATCTTTGCAGATTACCAAGTTTCTCTTTTTTCACCAAGATCTCCCTTCACATATCACATTTTGTGTCTGTCACATTTATATGCTTCTTTTCTGCATGGATTAAAGTATCTTGTAACGTTATAGGTCAAAATGCTTCCTACTCCTGCAAAGTTCCACTATGTGTTTAATCTTCGTGACTTGTCTCGTATTTGGGAGGGAATACTATTTATAAAGAAGGAAGAATTGCAATCTGTCAAAACTGCTCTGAAATTATGGTTCCATGAGTGCATCAGGATCATTTCTGATAGGTATGTTTTAGTATGAAAATCCATTTATTCAGGATAGTCAGACAGAATATAATAAACAAAACTGAACACATAAACATTTTGTAGATTTACTACATTTGATGACAAAGACTGGTTCGTGGCAAACTTTTGGAAGACTGCGGCGGCTGAATTGCCCGATGTAGTTGGCGAATTTCCTGAAGCAGAAACTTTCTTTGTGAACTTCCTTAGGGAGGCCGTTGATCCGACTGGTGATGAAGATGAAGATTTTAGCACTGATGCGCCTAAGATTTATGAAGAATTACCTTCGTAAGTATTGTCTATTACTGAGGTAATTTAATGAAACTTTGTAAACGATCACGAATCAGTAACACATACTCTGTAATCTGTATGCACCTATAAGGTATGAAGGTACCAATAATTTGTTCGTATTAGTTAAACTACTTAATATCATATCCCGTTGAACAATAAAAAGAATATCGGAAACACCCCTCAGGCTGAGAAAGACAACTTCCTAAAACGACAATATCCCAAAATTTATCAAATTGCGAAAGTAACATTCTGAATATTCCGAAAATAAAAAATTTTGAAGACATTAAATTTTCAAAGATTACAAATTTCCGAAAAGTTGTAATTTTTCTAAAATTGCAACTTACTAAGGGGTGTCAATTTCGGCCCTTAGTTGTGCTTGTGAAAGGCTTGTGTTTAGGAGCATACCAAAAAGTTCGACATGCCTGATAAAATGGATTAATGCTCTCCAAATTGTTGCGAGAATAATTTTAGAAATTAAGCTATTTTTCTTTCCATTGTAAACCATAAAAATATATGATAGCCTTTAAAGTTAAATTCAGATCAAATATTTTATATTATCGTTAAATAGATGTAACTAATATTTTATTTCACGACTTCCAATTTAGTAGTTTTGTTTAGGCTAAAAATCTAACGGTCAATGGTGCAATTTCTTTAAATACCAAATATATTATTGCGTGTCCCAACCGTAACACAATGTTACCTACTGACTTGATTATTGTTTTATGAATTTGATTAAAATATAACCATATAATTTTTATATGTTGTGATGGCCATATCGACAGATGACAGGTTGGTTGTCAAGCCTTCCAAGTTGTCATGATATTAAAATGGTATTACTAAAAGCTTTATTTTATTATATGTTTCTTCACATATACAATAGTGTCATACCAAATAATTATTTAATTTTCAAACAGCAACACATTAATGCCGCACTTGACGTCCGTCCGAGCAAGATAGTCCTATACAAATTAAAATTTGATTCGCGTGAGGTGATTCAGCCTGTCGATATGAACAACTTTTCCTACGGGACCAACACTGGAAACTCAAAAAAATTATCATTTCCATACAAATATGTTCAGCCGCTTGGTCAATTAGTATGTTTTTTTTAAATTCTCAGCTTTGATCCCATAGGAAGTTGTTCATATCGACAGCCTGAATCACCGCTTTAAGGGGTCAAAGCGACCAAGTTATATTTGACTGGATGTTTGTTACAGTGAAAACAGTGTTTGTATGAATGACAAAGCAGTCGTTTTTGCAAATTGATGTTTCAGAAATTTGTCATTTTAGAAAATTTCGTTTTAGGGAGTTGTCGTTCTTAGCCTGGGGGAAAAAACAAATGAATATCGGCAAAATAATTGAACATGAGCAAAATTTTCTATTCACCTCATATCGTCCAGTATAGCCAAAAATAATAATTGCGTTTATGGACCGAATAGCAAAGGTAAACTCAACGCGGTAGAAAGAGGGGGATATTACGTCCTCTCCTACGTATACGTCTTACGAATTTTCGATCAGGTCATGTGTCCTGACGCAAGTAACATTTTTTTACCCATCCCAAAAAGTGCACAACGCCGCCACAAAGAAGTTTTCGCCTAAAAAATTTAATAAATATAAAAAACCCGTTCGAATTCTAATGAAAAGTTACCTACTAAAAAGCGTCACTAATTCATTCGAAAATTTTTCTTATCATCCGGCTCAGAAGTCTCTACACGTTACTAATCACCATATTTATCAAATTTTCAAAAAGAAAATGACAAAGCTACATTTTTGTCTTAAACGATTTTAAGTGTCATATTATCTTCATGCCAGGAGTCCATTTGAATTAAGCGCAAATATGCTGATATCCATAAGTCAAAGAAAAGCTTTAGTAGGAAAATTCAAAAATCGACACGCCAGTTTTATAATGAGTTCGGCTCGCGAGCCCGTGAACGTCGGATCGTAACTGTATACGCTCGCAGTTTAACTATCATATTAAACTAGTAAAAGTGCATAAATCCTACCGTATCGGCCTTACTGTCTACGTCAATAACAGTGAAAACGATTTTGTGCAAACACCTGTGAAAGATCTAACCCTGGGACCGTATAATTATTAAATAAATTCAGATTCAAATCCTACGGAATTGAACCCGGAGACAAACCGTCGCGGTGACTCAGACGCAGCTGCCACCCAACCAGCACTCGGCGTTTAAAACTTCCCCGCCCATCCACAGGGTGAAGCGACCAATACTGACCTTTGCCGCCTGAGCTGACGACAAACATATTAAATATCTACCGCGGAAATGGGTACTACTAACGCTGACGACTTCTGTGCTGCAGGATGCAATCAAACCACAAGGATTGGAGGAATGCTACAATGTACCTTATGCCGACATAAGTACCACTGTGTCTGTTTAAATATTTCTTCACAATACTACACCGTCAATAAACACCACCTTACTCAGACTTGGCGCTGCCCCGCTTGTAAAAACATAACAAAACGGCCCAGAAACGACAATACACCGGTGAGCAAACAAAAACAATGTATGTTAGACGATACCAACATGTCCTTTGAGGAACAAACAACACACAGTCAGAGCATAATAGGTAATACACTAACATCTCCACCTACAGAAACACAGAAAACACCAAAAAGTAATCAAAATATAATAACACTAGAAGCCATTAGCCTTCTACTTGAAACCAAGCTTGAACAAAACAAGCAATCTGTTCTATTGGACATGAGACACTTACTGACTACCGAAATCAACTCTGTCGCCTTAGAACTTAAAAAAGAATTGACACAAAAAACGGACGAACTACAACAACAGCAGACTATACAAGACAAAAAATTTTTAGAAATAACAGGACAGGTTAATATACTCTCTAAGGAAAACAAAAAACTACAAAGGGAGTTAGAAGAATTAAAACAAAAAAATTATGAGACATTAGTATTACAAAATCCTTTTGAGAAAACAGAACAAAGTTTAAAGTGCCCAAACACTTTCGTCTTATACGGCTTAAATGAATAAGAAGTTGAGGATAGAATCATTGAAGTATTTAGGAACATTTTGCATGTAGACCTTACAGGATATATCGAAGAAATTCAACGACTCGGAGTAAGAGGACCGCGACGCCCTCTTCGCGTGGAACTAATTAGCAAACGCATGACCCAATATATCCATAAAAACGTACGATACTTCCGTAATACTGGACTTTACGTATCTCAACTACTTGACAAAAAAACACTGGACGAGAGAAATCGAACAAGAAAATCGCAGGATATGATTTCAAATATGACTAAAAACAACAGTAGGTACATATCACCACAAAAAACTACGCACAGAGTGACACCACACAATGAGGGTCCTTCACAGCAAACTATAAACCTACCATCCACTGCACTCAACAATCATACCGCCACGCGACAAAGTAACGAACAGAACACATTTCGCACCTTTCGGAAATGAATTAAATATATTTTTTCAAAACTTCCAAAGTCTATGGAACAAACGCACGATATTTGATGCCTTCCTCGATCAAACCAAAAATGCCTATCACGCCTGTTGTTTATCTGAAACATTTTTAACTAAGGAAAAATTGGAGCTCATACAGTTCAATCATTATCGCGTCGCAAGTGCATACTGCCGGCGAAACTATGGCGGTGGAGGGGTCTGCATACTACTGCGCGACGATGTGGATTACATAGACCTCAAAGATATACTGGACATGTCAATTGAGTTTCTGTTAGAATTGTGTGCCGTAGAACTAATTAACCAAGACTTAATAATAATATCATTGTATTGGAACGACAAACGGGTAAATGATTTTTTAATGCAATTAGAACTAATTTTAAAATATTTGACAAAAAATATAATAAGAAACGTATAAAAAAAAAAAAAAAAATGTTTATTTCAGGCTACTTGGCCCATACTTTAGAATAGAATAGAATATACTTTATTGCACCAATTTAGAAATACAATAATAAATAAAAGAAGAAAACAAAGTTGGTACAAAGGCGGACTTATCGCTTAAGCGATCTCTTCCAGTCAACCTTAGGGTAGATGGATACAGTACATGTAGCAGGCGTTGGCGCAGAATAAATGAACATAAAAACAAATGGTGGAATTCATAGATAAAAATATAGATTGATACAATAGATAAATATAATAAATACATACATACAATACATACATACATATTTACAGCTAGGAAATTTAAGAAAGAGAGGACAGATAGTAGGACTTAACGAGATGTTTGAAAGTGGTGATAGATTGAGCTTTTCGAATATCCAGGGGGAGGGCATTCCATAAATAAACCGCTTGGACAGAAAAGGATTTGGAGAAATATTTGGAATTGTGAGCAGGAGTTTTTAGCCTGAGGAAAAAAGTACTACGCAAACCGCGACTCTCAACATCACTGAAAAAACTAAAACGATCCTTTAAATAAGGAGGAGAATAAGGATTAAATAATATTGAATAGAGAAGAGTCACAATGTGCATGTTGCGACGAAGCCGAATAGGGAGCCACTTGAGTTGAGAACGGAAAGTAGATACATGATCAAATTTACGAAGTCCATAAATAAATCTTATGGATGAGACGCTCAAGTTTGTTCAATTGCTCTTCAGTGATGTCGAGGTAACACGTATCAGCGTAGTCAAGTAAAGGAAGAAGAAGGGATTGTGCGAGCGCAATTTTAGTGTCAGTAAGCAAGAAGTTACGTAACCGTCTAAGTGAACCAATAGCAGCAAATATTTTTCTGCTGATCTCTTTGATATGCTGTGACCACGTGAAGGTCTTATCAAAGACCAATCCCAAATTTTTCACAGAATCACTAAAGGGGATTGACTTATTGTTAAAAGTTAGGGATGGCAATGAATTCCAATCAATACGGGAGATATAATATGGGTTACCAATGAATATTGCTTGTGATTTATATGGATTAATAGTAATACCAAAAGAATTGCTCCACTGGGATAAACGCGTTAAATCATCGTTTACAGTAGCTATTGCATTAGGTAACTCAGACAATGAAGTATGAAAATAAATTTGTAGATCATCTGCATACAAGTGGTAAGAAGACTGAAGATTATCGGAGATACTATTAATAAATAAAGCGAATAGTAGAGGAGATAGTACACCGCCTTGTGGAACCCCAGCAGAAGTGTGACACCAAGAGGACACATTATCCTCAATGCGCACACATTGTTGACGGCCGCTGAGGTAAGAAGAAAACCAATTAATGGCAGATGGAGATACGTTGAGAGTGCTCATTAGACCTATGAGAACGTCATGATCAACGGTATTGAATGCATTGGTGAAATCTAATAAAGTGAGGATAGTCAACTGCGAATTGTCCATAGCCAGACGAATATCATCAGTTATAGTGACTAGGGCAGACGTCGTACTGTGTCCAGCCCGAAATCCAGATTGATAAAGATTAAGGACATTGTTATTTCGAAGGAAAGAATTTAATTGTGAGTGAACTAAACGTTCAAGGATTTTAGATAAGAACGGGAGGATGGAGATAGGACGAAAGTCAGAGAAGGACGAAGGATTATGTTTTTTTGCCAGAGGTGTAATAAAGGCATTTTTCCAGAGAGAAGGAAACATGCCGGATATCAAGGAGTTATTAAAAATTTGGGTCATAATGGAGACATTATGATTATTCTTTCCTACTCCCAGTGACTTTAAAAATTTCCAAACTTTACTCGGATCACCGATTTCGACGGATTTATGAATATGGCGGCGTTGAGCCTCCCTACACTTCTTGTTGCAGATGTTTCGAGCTTCAATATACTTGGCGCGAAATCGGTCAGGGTCAGATTTAAACTTTGATTTAACGCTATGTTTCCTGGCAATACAGGCTTTGATTTCCTCAGTTAGCCAAGGAGCAGGTAAATGTTTGACCCTGACAGGCCGTATTGGAGCATGTATATCATAAAGCTTGACAATTATAGAGTTGAATGTATTCACTTGGTCGTCGATCGAATCCGAATCAAAAACTGATGCCCAGTTACACTTAAAGGCATCTTTACGTAGAGAATCACAATTCATGGCACTAAAATTGCGCTGCATGAGGATTTTGGACTTGAACTTAGGAGGGCGAATTTTGAATGAGAGATAAAGCAGGTCATGGTAGGAGAATATGTCGGCATTACATTGCCCATGTTTAGCAATAAGGTCAGGAGAAGATACTAATATAAGATCAAGTAGCGAAGGTTTACAACCTGGAAAGTGATGAGTAGGCTGTAGAGGTAAAATTGATATATTACAGGATTCAGTAATAGATTTTAGGGAACGAGCTCGGTTGTCACCTTTTAATAAACACGTGTTGAAATCTCCCATGATTATTGTATGTTTATAAGCAGGTACGATATCTTCTAGCAGAGTCTTTTTAAGTCACATTTAACAGTCGTCGCTCGATACAATTATTAATAATATTAATTCAATTTATAATTAAATTTTCTGTCTATAATTAATTAATAAATTACTCTACTTATCAGGCACTTCCATAATGGAGAGGTCCAATTTTCAGCCACTGTTTTCAGAATGATGTTGCGACTACCCCTCACTCTGTTGATCAGGGAAGCGGTTTTTTTGCGAATTATCGCATGGAAGCCTGCGCAAACATCCCTGATGCACTACAGAAGCGAGGGAGCCCCAACAGCATTCTGAAAACGTTGTTGTACTGAACACGCAGAACGTCCAGCGGTCTTTTGGTATATGTAACCCACAGATTTCCAGTGTAGAAAGTCTGACAGTAAGCTTTAAATAGTGTCAGTTTGACTTTCTCAGTACATCTGGAAAATCTGCGGGTAAGCATATTACCTCTCACTGAGAGGGCTCTGCGCTCTCTATCGATGTCTACATCATCTTTAAGGTCATCGGTAAGGAAATGACCAAGATATTTAAATTTATTTACACGGTTTATGCACACTCCGTTTAATGTTATATCTGGTATAGCTTCTGGGCATTTACCGGCGGCCTTAAAAACTATGTACTCACATTTATTTACATTATATGTCAAACCATGTTTGATAGCGTACCTCTCACATATGGCCAACAATTGTCTTAGACCGCCTACCGTTGGGCTCAGCAACACCATATCGTCAGCGTAGCTAAGGTTATTTATGCTTACGCCCCCTATACTACAGCCAGCGCGGGTGTTGCTCAGCTCAGCGATAAGGTTATTTACATATACGTTGAAAAGTTTGGGCGAGGTCAACCCACCCTGTCTCACCCCACATTCCAACACATATGGGTCCGACAAACAGTTGGCCCATCTCACGAAGTTGGTCTGACCATTGTACCAATATTTAAAAATATTAAGAACCTCCACCGGCACCCCTCTGTCCCCCAGCTTTGCCCACAACTTGTCATAGGACACAAGATCGAAAGCCCTGGACAAATCAAGGAAACAGGCGTACACCGGTGTCTTACGCTCCGTATAATACTGGATGGTATGCTTGAGAGTTAGTATCGCACTTTCAGTGGATAGCCCGGGCTGAAAACCAAACTGGGCATCATGCAAGTTTAGGTATTTTTGTAAACATGTATCAAGCAAACCATCCAGTACCTTGGCAATAATGGTCGCCAACAATATGGGCCTATAATTTTCCTTATTGGAAATATCCCCCGTTCTGTTCTTCACAATGGGCACAACAACTGTTTTCATTAAGTCTAGAGGTAAATAAGAGTGACTAATACACATTGTAAAGAACATTGCGAGTACCCTCGGCAAATGAATACCAGCATGTCTCAGATGCTCCACGCTAAGTCCGTCGTGACCAGGCGATTTACCTCCCTTCATTTTTTTGAGATCTTCTCTCACCTGTTTTCCATTGAAACGAGTAATGGATGGCATCTCACCCTCACATTCAGACATATGATACCGAGGGACCCAGTGGAGACCGCATGCTAAAGTGATCCTTAAACATGTCAGCAATAGTCTTAGGTTCATTTTTTCCATCAACACAAGATGGAAGGCCAGGCTTAGGCCCAGTTTTCCTTGTGGCCCTCCAAAATTTGCCAAAATCATTTGAAGACCTATGTTTAGCTAAAATATCCATTTTAATTTTATCCTGACTTTGCTGACACCACTTCAAACGGCTTTTGAAAATTTTTCGAGACACACATTTGTTCATGTATAATTCCCACGGTTGGTTTATTACATAAGACCCAAGTCTCGAAATCCCGCCTGGCCTCCCTATGAGCATCTCGAACATAACGGTTTCAACCGCATAACGGCTTGCCTTTTATGGGCTTATTGATACATTTTTTACTCGTTTCTTTAGCGGCATAACATAATATACTAACAATCTCGCCGTACATTTTATCTAAAACATGCCTATGCTCAGCGTTGTTACATCTACCTCGGCTACATTCTTCAAAATCTGTAGGCAAATGTATATTTCGCAATCTCAAATGACACAGCCTACGATATCTATCTACCTGACTCTCTTTTCTCTCACCCCAAATCACGGAGTTTCGAGGAAAGTCACATGCTTGAATTTTTGATCTTAACACCCTCATATCACAAGTAATGCTTAAGGGCCTATGGTCAGATAAATAAACATCATCAAAAATACTGACATTCAAGATTGCTTGCCATGCCGAATTCGAAACGACACAATGGTCAAGCCATCGCCTACTTCCATTGGCCTCACTGACAAAGGTGTAGCTGCCAGATCCTATACCAAGTTTTTCTACATCGGCACAGAGTAAAGACTCCTCGTTACAATAATTTGTCAATTCAATATAAAATAGCTCGTGAGGATGTGCATTAAAGTCGCCCATAACAACAACACTTTCGACATTAGCACTATCAATTACTGCCGTAATTTCTCCTAGCACCTCTGTGTATATAGGCAAGTTAATATTTGAGTATAGTGTTGGGAGGTGACTTTAATATTGACACTTTAAAAGCTGACTCTGAATCAAGAAAACTACTTAACTTGATGGGTGAACATAATTTTACATCACACATAAAAGAACCAACGCGCGTAACTAAATCATCTTCCACACGTATTGACCTAATATTCACAAATTTCAGAGATAAGAATATAAAAGCTGAAGTATTAAATCTTGGTTTTTCTGATCATCGTAGTACAACAATTAAGATAAATGTATTAATAAAAGACAAACCACCAACCTGGCGAAAAGAAAAAAGGTTATATAATCAAAAAAATATTCATCTATTTATATCGGAATTAAAAAATATAATATGGAAATACATTATACAAATTGACAAAAACATAAATGAATATTACAATTGCTTTGATAATACCCTTAACAATATTTTAAATAATTGCATCCCTAAAAAAATAATAAAAATTGACCAAAAAAAGAAAAAACGCTGGCTCATTAAAGGACTTAAAATCTCGTGCAAAAATAAAAGACTGTTAAAAACATTAATAAATACCACAAATAGCAGTGTTCTTAAAAATTATTACAAAAACTATGAAAAGACGCTAAAAAGGACTGTTATAAAATCGAAATAACTGGAATACATAAATGAGGTAATGAGATCCAAAAATATTGTAAAGACAATGTGGAGTATTATAAAGGAGCGTACTAATAAAAGTACACATAAACCAAATAAAAATATGCAATTATATATCCAGAATGATCTAAAGAGCCAAAACAAGTCGCCGACTTATTTAACAAGTACTTTGCATCAGTGGGGATGCCGAGCGGAGCGCAGCCGCCACTAGGCCGGCGCGTGATTCACCCGCCCGACAACTCCATGTACCTACGCCCAGTGGAACTCACGGAAGTAAACACATTACTTAGAGAGCTAAAGGGTCAGTATAGCCACGGCGTTGACGAGATACCACCTATCTTATTTAAAGAATGCGCAGACGAACTCGCTCTACCGTTAACCTTACTCATAAATCAGTCCTTTACTGAGGGTATATCCCAGACCAATTAAAAATATCGCTCGTGAAACCAATTCACAAAAAAGGAAAAATTACGGATATGCAAAACTTTCGCCCCATCGCTATACCGTGTACAGCCTCAAAAATTTTTGAAAAAACGATATGCAAACAAACATATGATTTTTGCGAAAAATTTGACATACTTGACGACTACCAAAATGGTTTTAGGAAAAATCGTTCGACCACACTTGCAATATACAAATATATACAAGAGACTTTAAATTTATTAAATCACAAAAAATATGGAGTAGGAATAATGCTCGACATGACAAAAGCATATGACAAAGTTCAACAAAATATTCTTCTTGACAAACTAAACGGAGTAGGTATAAGGGGAATTGCTCACGCGTGGTTTAAGACATATTTGCAAGATAGGGAACAGTATGTGGAAGTTGACCACTTTGACTACGATACCGGGACAATCTCAACAGTAAGGTCAGATGTTCAACACATGAACTGGTCTATTCCCCAGGGGAGCACTATCGGGTGCCTTTTGTTCCTCATCTACATCAATGACCTGCCAAAAATCATGGACCATACGTGCGTGTTATTTGCTGACGATATATCAATACTGACCCCATATTCTAAACCTGACGACTTGAATCAAATACTGACCCAAATACTTGACAAAACTGTATCGTGGCTCTCCGATCATAACTTGGAAATTAACTTTAAAAAAACCAAACTAATCGAATTTCGACCATATCAAAAATCTCCTCTAAATATAGACTATAAATATGACGGTAAAAAAATTGAAAGCGTCGACACATTTCAGTTATTAGGTATAGTATTGGACACAAGCGTAAACTGGCAAGCCCACATTGACAAAATAGCGACTAAATTACAATCATTCACGTACGCGCTCAGGGAACTCAAAAAGACGACAAACATAAAAACTGCGATTACCGCTTATTATGCGTATGCCTACTCGTGGCTTACGTACGGAGTAGTACTCTGGGGAAATAGCACCGATGTACACAGGCTATTACTCCTACAGAAAAATTTATAATTTAAATTTATATTTTATATTTGTAATAATGCATACGCATTATTACAAATATAAAAGGAACAGACCATTGCCAACCATATTTCAAACACCTAGAAATATTACCATTGCCCTGTATATACATCTTGGAAGCTTGCAAATTTATTCGTAAATATCCCCATTTCTACACAAAAAAGAAAGACTTACCAAGACGATATCCCACTCGGCAGAAAAATAAATTAGTGACAACCGCTTCCAAGCTAGAACTTTTTAAGTCTGGCCCGCTAGCTATGACAATAAAGATTTATAATGCCCTACCCGACAGCCTAAGAAATGAAGAAAAATTATCATTATTTATAAGAAAATTGAAATTAATATTATTAAATAAAACCTATTATAAACTGGACGATTATTTTGACGATAAAAACTTTAATTTAATTTGACATGTAAACTTTAGTATTATATTATTGACATTTTCATTTTTTAATTTTTTTTTTAATTTTATACTATATTATTGACTTTGACATTACTAATAATTAACAATCGCAAATACTAAATACGAAACTTATTTATTTATATTTTGCTATCCATTTTTAATTAGCTGCATGTCATAAAACTCGCTTGCCGTTCCATTTCTTTTGTTTTGCGATACCCGACAGGGTTCATAGTGTACCTATTTAAATGTAAGACAGTGACTTTCAATAGTTAGAACTGATGTACATAATGAAATGCAATAAACACATTGAATTGAATTCAATTGTTTTAATTGTCGAGGTCAGCGACTTAGTATCCATAGTAGATAAAAGTAAAAAGGTGTTCCCCAAAAATGTGTTTTTGTTTTTTTTTTTTTATAGTTTCAAGGTGTTATTTTTGTCGGTTTTTTTCGAACATTTTGATCCCGATATTTCGAATCGTTTTTTTTTATTTTGTTTCAACGCATTTTTCTAACTTATGGGTGTGAGCCCTTTAAATATTCGCGCTTAATTTAAATTTGCCTTATATATTATCATAACTGTAAACATTTTATGAGGATATAAAAATTAAATAAAACAAAAAGTATCATTGGTTATGAAAAATATTGTCTAAAATCCTAATTCTCAAACATACCTTTTCATAAAAAAACTTAAAACTAATGTTAATTAAAAATATGATGGCCCTATTTTGCTTTGAGTAGTATACTCATAATACATGAGCAGGGGTTGGAATACAGGTAAAATCTAGTACCGGTACCTCTATGAAACTACAATACCGGTAATTGGATTAAAGTTTCCTAATTTAACGGTACCACCGTTAAATTAGGAAACTTTAATCACAGGGGTATCATTATGCGTGGTAACGATTATTTGATAAAATTTTACCGGTATATGGTAACGTTAATTCCGGTACTAATTCCTTTTACCGGTAGTATCGGGAATTACTGTTTTCTTAATTTATTGATGGCAGTCGTTAAACTATGTCAGATGCCTTTAGGCTTGAAGAATTTGACACCAGTGTTACACACACGAAAAACAAACAAACAGTGATAGCACATGCGCGGCGTTGCCGTTTTATGTTGTGCAGCGCTAGATGAGGGCCGAAAATGTTGTTTAAAAATCGTTTTTTTGCGGGATGGGTACAAGGCGTAGGTACCGGTAAAATAAACATTAATTTTTAACAATATGATATCGTTATGTTACCTGATTACCGATCCCCATACCCGTTAAAATTGTAACAAGGGAAATACCGGTACTTACCGGTAGGTAGTTATAATCAAAATCAAAACGTTTATTCAGAAAATAGGCCTTTGCAGGCACTTTTTCACGTCAAATCACATTTTAAAGGACCTAATTTAGTCATATTTATATTATTTATTACTTAATCTGCAAAAGCTACAGACTACTAGCGTTTCGGAACCGCCCACTGCAGAGAAGAAACGCCAAAAGAAACTCTTTTCAACAGTATTGGTCGCCTACTCGCCTGAAGCTGAAGGGCTTTTTTATTTTATCATCTATCTTTATCATTTATCATCTAATTTCTTCATTTATCTTTTTTTTTTCATTTTATGATTACAATTTTTATTATATACTTACGTACATTATTATTTTTTGGAACATATTATGTTAGCGATCGAGTGTGCAATGATAATATTTCACATTATACACAGTAGTCTCAAAGAGGCCGAGCAGACCTGTCCCCCCCCCCCTAGCAGCACCCGTTCACGAGTTGATGTGAATTTGGTACCGGTCCGGTTAGTTTCCTCTAACATTAATTATACAGCATTTTTCTATATTATTTGGGATTACCTCTTTCAAAAGCGAAACCGGACGAAGTTTTTTTTTCTAGCTCTCTATGTCCCACCCCACGTTCCTTTTCCATCCAATTTTCTCGATTCTTCGTAGTAAATGGTATGGATTATTAATTTTAGATGGGACTTCGTGCTGAAGAAACTTGCTCAATTTCAAGAGCAGTTCAATGACCAGATCAGAGGCGCACATTTGGACCTGGTATTTTTCCATGACGCTATGGTGCACCTGTTTATTATATCTCGTATCATTAATACGCCACGGTAAGTCTAAATGTACTAAATTTGTTAACAAGAAAATATTATTTCTTTAAGCTGCGCCACCTGTTCTTTTACAGTCTTCGCTCGATTTTATTTAAGGTTGCCTGTAAGAGATCGCGTAAGCGATAAGGCCGCTTCTTGTACAATTTTATATTGAATTACTTTATTTTGTATTTTTAATGGTGCAATAAAGAATTTGTATTATATTGTATTGTACCTGGATTAACACATAGATTATCTTTCATTTCTATTTACTGATCCCGCGGGATCGACATTAACGCGAACAGAGTCGCGAGCGACAGCTAGTTAGATTAGACTAGATAAAATCGGTCAAGTTTAAGTCGGATTCTCACACACTAAGGGATCCGTACCATAATACAATATTTAAATACCTAAAAAAACACGTTTATGTAAGGAGTATTTGACGTTTTATTACGCATGAAATTTCTTTCATGCGGCATCTCTTGTAAGTTGTAAGGTTACTCGAACTTCTAGCATTGGTCCCATAGGAAAAGTTGTTCATTTCGACGGGTTGAATCACCCCTTTAAGTGTCTAAAACTAATAAAAATTCACCGTGCATATAATATTGTATTAACATTGTGACAATTTTACGTGTTTGCCTATTACGGTTCAATAGAATATATGTATAGCCCTGTAACAAACGGACGGATGGAGAGCAGAGGCTTGGTAATAAAGTCCCGTTGGAACCAATTTATGTATATATATTAATGCTTATATTTTTCCAGAGGAAATGCTTTATTGGTCGGTGTGGGTGGTTCTGGAAAACAAAGTTTGACAAAACTGGCGTCTTATATAGCCAACTTTTCCTTCTATCAAATCACGTTAACAAGGTACAATATGAGCAAGTTATCTATGGCTAAGTGGAGTCAATGAAGGTTTTTACCTCCGTTTTCGCTGAATCTCCATCGATTTTCATGAAAATTTGTGAGTAGGTGAGGGATACCTTAAGAAGCAAAAGTGATATAGTGCCAACTTGCGCTATTGCCCTGGTGATGGATGCCACCCCTTCTCGGGGGTGAAAATTCTTTTAATAAAAATTACCCCAGGAATCGATAAAGAAATAAATTCTAAGCAAAATTTGTTATATGAAGTGTTTAGAATAAATCAATACTTTCTGAGGTTATTAAAGATCGAAGATTGTAATTTTTCGTCATAAAAATACATGTTTTAAAGCGGTTTTTCATAAATAACTCAAAAACTATGAGTTTTTACAAAAATTTTGTAATTAACAAAATTGACGCTAATAAAAAAAAACAAACTCCTATTTTGAAAAACCTTCTAATATCAATTCAAAGTGAGTAATTTTATGTACATTTTTTTCGGCGAGTACTTTAATCTAAGTATTCAAACATAAATAACAGGAAACCGGGAAATTTTATTCCATATACTTCCTGAACACTTTTTAAAGTACTTAGAAATACCTTTCTAATGAGTACTGTAAAAAGTTAATAGCATCAAAATTGAGCAAGTTATGATAAAAATAAGATGACACTTACAATTTTTTTTGCAAAAAAAAAAACGAAAAATAAAACCTTCACCATTTCAACAAAAATTCAAATTTATGATTATCCCTACAGGACTTCCTTTTTTTTAGCATAAATGATGACCTCAAAAATTTTGCCCGATTTAGAATGCGTATTTTCGAAAAAAAGTATGATTTAATACAATCGAAATTTTTCAAATTTTCGTAAATTTCATTTTCTTTTGAAAATAACTTCAAAAATATTGGATATTTTAAAAAAATGATAGAGAACATAATTTAAGTTTTTATTAAGAAAGATTTTGGTTCTTTTTTATATTATAGGATGAAAAATAACAGAGATAGAGATGTTCAAAGTCTAACTTTTACTGCGAGAACCATGTAACCGTTACCCTTTAACCCTTTATCTTTTAAAAAATAAGAGCTTTAAAAAATCTTACTTAAAATGATCTTATAGCTCTTGAAATTACCTTTCAAATGGTTTTTAAAAGAACCTGATATCTTAAAAATTAACGGAGTTATTGTAAAAAATTAAATTATATTTATTTGGAAAAATATTTGGAGCAGAGATTTGGTATGCATATATTATATTATAGGAAAACTAAATACACATGTATGGGTATGTGTATAAGTGTTTTAAAGATAGAGAAAGTGAAAGAAAAGTTTGAAATATATAAATAAAAGCTAGCTGTTGCCCGCTACTTCGTCCGAGGCAATTTCTGTTATTGTGATGATTTAGTACAGATGAATAATTTTTCCCCGTGTTTTAAAAAAACATTTTTTATTGATGCTTCGCTTCTATTGCTCGCAGCGTGATGTGTTATAGCCTAAAGCCTTCCTCAATAAATGGACTATCCAACACAAAAAGAATTTTCCAATTTGAACTAGTAGTTCCTGAGATTAGCGCGTTCAAACAAACAAACTTTTCAGCTTTATAATATTATTATAATATTAGTATAGATTAGTATAGATTAATCTTAACTATTAAAAACTATTGTAATCAAAGCTGTTTTTAATTTATACAAGGGGTAGTTTTTAAGGGTGAAAATTTTGCAATAAATAAATAAATATTTTTATACTCAGTAAATAAGATTTCACTTCAGTAATGTACTATTTAATAGGTTAAAGTTTTTGAAACCAATTTTTACACTGATTCTGCAGTAAGGGGGTAGTTTTTAAGGGATGAAATTTCAAGGTCAACCAAAAATTATATCATATAAACAAACTGTTTGTGTAATGTTAATATACGATTTTAAAACTCAGAAATACAAAAAAAATATTTTCGATTTAAGGGGTGGTTGCTAAAAGGGTTGAAAAAGTAATTAAAATCATGCATATAAATATTAAAAACCATTTATTTTATCTAATTAAACACAATTACTTCAGCCAGAATGGTTAAATCTGCATTTTTCCCATTTTTAATCATAGGGGTGTATTACACCCCTAAAATGCAAAAAGCGCAAGACAAGCATATGTCACTTTTGAAGTAGAGAGTAAAAACATACTCTATCCGAAATTTTTATCCAAATCTATTAAGGTTCAACGAAATCGGAGGTTGTGGCTGATTTTTGCCTTTATTGACTGTACATACAGTATTTTTATCCCACGAGTCCGTGCGAGCACATTTGTATGTGTATATGTACATACACATACACATTGTTTCTATGTGCGTCCGCTCGAGAGCTGTCAGTGTCGTTCATAATTCCCATAATGGTAGTGCACATACAATAGGAACTATTTAGAAACTATTTGGACGATCGTAAGGATTTACTGAAGACTGAAGAAAATAAGACTAACGTATGTGTGCCCTGGCTTCACACGTCTGTCAATGTCCGATTGCGGCCAACGCTTGTATAGTGCTATTCTTAAATAATGCGCGAAATCTTCATAAATTAATTTTATCAAGTCTTTATCCCTTACTGGATAGACAGAGCCTAAGGTCAAAAGACGAATATTAGCGTGTTAGTCAGCGTATAAGTAGAAAATGGATGATCAAAATAGTGATAAGTTGCTAGCCGCATCGTCTATGACATCATTTCTTAGATTTTCGCCCACTCTCTCGGTCTGCTTTTACGGCTCTCGCGAGAAAAGCTCGTATTTTTCACTTTTTTTTCTCAGAACAAAAGATAAAGAAGTAAAAATAAAAAGATTTTCACGCGGCAAACATTTATTTTCTTAAAACTACCTTTTAATTGTAATCCATATATGTAAGCCAGTTGGAATATTTAAAAGAACCTTTGTTACGTTTATTCCGTGGTTGCATTATTTTATAGCAGACCGGTCTTTCCATTTTTCACTGCACGAAAACGTACGATTTTTACGTAGATTTTTTTTTCGTTTGGCGCAGTCGCTCATTGTTAGTAGTATCAAATAAATCTGTAAAACTTAATCATAATAACTGTGCATATATGTCACACGCTCACACACAACTTTAACAGCTCTGCAACGCTAGTGAGATAAAAATACTTTCTCTGTTTCTCTCATATTTAAGAGCTGTACCTATTAATTTCATAAAATCGTTCTTGCAGAACATACAACGTCAACAACTTTATGGACGATATAAAACTCTTATATAGGATAGCTGGTCTACAAGGAAAAGGAATCAGTTTTATATTTACTGATAACGATATTAAGGATGAACAGTTTCTAGAGTTTCTAAATAATATTCTTAGCTCCGGAGAAATCGCTAATTTATTCCCAAAGGACGAAATGGGTAAGTTTGATCTTCATAAGAATCTCCTTGATTCACTAATGGGAGATCCTACAACGTTGTCAAGTTAAGCCTTAAGGCGCTGTGCATCAGAAAAATGCCGTAAAACATCTATTTTTTCGTCGCGAAGTTCGCCTTTATTTTCATGGAATACTAGCATGAAAAAAACAAAGTACAGTTCAATGATCAAAATAAATGATTACATCAAAATATTTCCAAAAAATATTTAAAACCTATATAATTTTGACCCATACTTGCGGGTTACTTGATGTTTTTTAGCGACAACTACCAACTGCTTTTAAGTCTACAAAAATTATAATTAAATGAGCAAGATGGATACCTAAAAAGTACAATATTTGGTAATAATTATTGAATAATTAAATTAAAAGTGAAAATTAACACGGAAACAGGCCAATCGGTATCGCCACTTTCAACCTTATTTCATTCCAAATATATAATACTCGTATATCGCGCGATTACTGCTACAATAAAAACAGTTAAGGGATACAGCGCCTTAAGTTATATTAGTAAATAACAAGAAAAACAACCTATTACCCCTTTTATTCCTGTGTGACTAATGGAAACTAACACATTGTACTTTTATTGAGATGAGATGCTTTAAGAAAAAAATAAACTCAAAAATGCCTCGAATGTGTCAAACAAAAAAATGAGTTTGCGAAAATATTCCCAGATGCCAAATAACGAATCCTGCAAGACATTTCTCTTGTAATCCCGTAATAAGCGGGACTAAATAGACGCGAAAACTCTGAATACCGAGATCGAAAGCACGACTACTGCGTGCAAGTATTACAGTTTGTTTCGGTGTCATCGAAAGTTTGCGAAGGTGCAGACAGAGCATACGAAATCCGATACCTACTTTATCATTCATGCAATGTAAAATTTACTTATGTGTAAGCTGATACTTAACTTATTCTTCGTTTGCCGTAGATGAAATATTGAACGAGTTAACACCAATAATGAAGAAGTATGCTCCGCGGAGGATCCCAGTACCAGATGTCCTGTACGAGTACTTTATTATGAGATCCAGGTCGAACTTGCACGTTGTATTGTGTTTCTCGCCGGTGAGCCACTATTTACATACAATTACTTTAATATTTTGAAAATTAACTACTCGTGATGTTTTATTAATTTATTATCAATACCCTGAATTTTATTTTGTTAGGTTGGTGAAAAATTCCGAAGCAGAGCTCTAAAATTCCCTGGACTTATTTCCGGGTCAATTATGGATTGGTTCCAAAAATGGCCGAGAGTGGCATTGATTGAAGTCGCACATCACTTCCTGTGGGAATTTCATGTGAGTAGTGTCTTTTGTGTGTGAGTGATTATTTGCTACAGATTTTTTTCAAAGAAAAACAAATCCGTCTAATCTGCCGCAAAAAATATAGCCCATGTTACTCGGGAGAGTGAAAGGATCCTAACGATGATGCCCATCAAAACTATTTTTTAAGCGAGGGAAGAGTATAAATTTGTTGGACTAATGGTATTTGGTATGCTACTTGCTCGGATGGATTGAGGATAAGAAAGTAGCAGCTCTAAGGCCGGGCGCGCGTACCAGATGCCATACCTGCAACCACTGGACACCCCTGACTCCATAAAGGAGTTAAGTTATAGTGGAATACAAAACTTACATAGATATATACATGAACTCTAGGAACTACACTCCTTTTTGGGCAGTCGTGTAATAATACATATCCGTACTTCCATACTAATATTATAAATGCGAAAGTAACTCTGTCTGTCTTCTTTTCACGCTTCAACCACGGAGCCAATTTGGATTAAATTTGGTATGGAGGTAGTAAGTAGGACTGTTCTCCAAGGATCGACATTAACGTGGGCAGAGCCGCGGGCAAAAGCTAGTAACTTATAATGTATCGGTGACATTTTTTTACAAAGACTTAAAAGAAGTCCCTTCATAGTTGTTGGGTATGTTTCAGGTGGTATGTTCAGACGAAACTAAAATTCAGCTCATTGAAATAATGGGTATGGTGCAAGATAATGTGGCAGACACGTGTTCTTCCTATTATGACAGGTTTAGAAGACAGACCCATGTCACCCCTAAGTCATACCTGTCTTTCTTAGAGGGTTATAAAGTTCTCTATAAAGAAAAGCATTTGAATATAGCAGAAATGGCTAGGAGGTACGTTATGAATATTTGTCTTGTGTAATTTAGAGTAGCGTAAACGAAGGTTGCCATGGCGCAGAGAGTGCGGACAAACTTCATTTTGTACATTGTTTTAAACTTTTGCGCTCTCTTTTTTGACTCTCGCTGCGACCACGATGGATGTAACTCCATAGAAACTTCAGCGAAAATAAATATATACAAGGTTCGTGCTATGTCCCGTTAAAATTAATAATTCAATTTCTGCGTTTCTGCGTTTTGGCGGTACCCAAGCAGTGTTGGTTCTGACGCACGTCAACGTCGAAGATATAGCTGAAAAACGCTAAAACTAAAGCAACCTCGAGGTTGCTTTAGAGTTTTAGCGTTTTTACCAGCGCTCGAACGTGTAAAGAAGTTGGTTATGCAGTTTGATCATATTATTTTCTTGGCGTAGAATGACTACTGGTCTCGACAAGCTGGTAGAAGCAGCGGCAAGTGTTGACGTACTCAAAAAGGAATTGGAACTAAAAGATCAAGAGATCAAAGTAGCCACTGAAAAAGCCGAAGAGGTTAGTAATTATGTATTTCTTTACGTTCATTGAGGAGTTAACACTTTTTATTTGAATACATTCGTTGGAAAATACGCAATAAGGTCACAGCACATTTAACAACTCGAAAGGGATCGACACCGTAGTACTACCGTAGACACGTAGACGTCTAGGCGACGACACGCCGCGCTTACCGCTCGCCGACAGCTCTGGTCTGGCTGGCATCAGCCGGCCTATTTGTTTGGTAGTCAAAATACATTGCGGCTTTCGTATAATTGTCAATTTTTATTTAGGATATATAAAAAACGTAATGTATTGAGAAGCTATCAAAACGTCGTACAAATAGGCCGGCAGATCATTTTGAATCCAAACGAAGTGTAGCGCATGGTTATGTCCCGGTTAACAATATGCGAGTTGGCAATCATAGCCATTACACTTGATGAAGATGAAAAAGAAAATAGAAAGAAACATAGAAGATGTTAGGTACAACAACTATCAAGAACATTTGATAGATGATGCAAAAATATATATTATTTCCATATGCCAAAATATTTCTTTTATAACATATTGAACTTTACGGAGAGACGTGTAAGCGCGTAGACGACGAGCCGTAAATGCGGGGACCGCGAGTTGACTGCGAGGTGGTCCCGAGGCGAGGCGATACTGAACTGCTCGAGTTGATACGTTAACGTTCCGTTTACGAGTTAATAAGTGGGTGGGTCTTCGAGCAATGTGTTCTTCCCGTGATGGTGTACGGCGCAGAAACTTGGACGCTCACAAAGAAGTTTGTGAGCATGCTGCAAGTCGCTCAGAGAGCTATGGAGCGGGCAATGCTTGGTATTTCTATCCGAGATAAGATCAGAAACACTGAGATCCGAAGACGGACAGGACTTACCGACATTGCCCAGGAAGTAGCTCAAAGAAAGTGGCGATGGACGGGCCATATATGTCGCACCACAGATGAACGCTGGGGAAAAATAGTGCTGGTCGCCGAAGTGTGGGTAAACCGATTACTAGATGGATCGACGATCTGGAGGGCGATTCTCGCACGCTCGACATGAAGTCGAATTCGATATATATCGAAAAAACATGGCGGATATCGAATTGTGCTATTCTCACTTTATCACATTCGATAAATGTCTACTGCTAGGGTTCGACATACATCGAATGGTCGGTAGCACTCGAGATGAATGTCTAATGCAATAACATTGAAATTTTCATGATGTTTAGGTTAGGTTTCGAAGTAATATGGGGTTGTTTTTAAATAAAATATCTCTAATATAGGTATTTAACCATTTATTTTTAATCCACACTTCACTACATCAGTTATTGCTGATTTCTTGTTGTTCCAAATTGTTTTGCCTTATTTTCAAGTCGTCTTTGCCTGCGTCTTTGCCTTTTTTGGGTTGAAACTTCGCCGTTACAATCTGAAAATAAAAGGATAATGGTTGATAATAATACCAATCAAATGTTAATAAATAATATAAAGGCTAATTACTGTGTCCCAAAATACTGCTTTTTTAATTAATGTAATACCATTGTTCATATTAACAATGAGACCAAACATAGGACAAATACGAGGACCTTGAAATAATATGGTCTAATTGATTAAATCTTTAATCTAATACATATGCCGATGTGAGTTTGTAATTTTTGCATTTTAGCATAAATATGCTTACCTTTGGTGACGAAATCCATCATTTCAAAGTTCTTTTTATCAAATTAACCGCCAGAGACTGCTATTTTCTTCATGAAAGAAGAAGGAGTAGATGGGGACTCGTCCCACTTGCACGTTTTTGCACGCTCCATATTTATAAGTTCATAACAAGAAAAACACATTCACACACACTTTTAAGTCAAAAATTAAAATAATTGTATATTTTGAAGAAAGATTTTACAAATAATTCAATTTTCTAGATATTTTGACAAAAACACAAAACGCGCGCTTCAATGACCGCACGTTGATACGTTTCATTTCAAGCAAACACCCCATCAAAAATAACAAAACGAGCTATTTATTAATATGGAAAATAAAATACAATACATTAAAAATATTATTATTTAACGTAACCTAATGCTATAAGTAAAGATATTTTATCATTTATTACGATATAGCACAGAATAATTTTAATTTAAAATTATTTAATATTTTCTCGATTATGATTGGTTACAATCGAGCAAAACGGAACGTTTTGCAGTAGAGATGTAAAATGTCATGTCTATTATGCCCCAGAATAGCATTAGTGATATTTCGGTGATATTTGCATGCGACATCGTGCCTTCGACATTTTTCTGGAATTCGATAAATCTCTATAGAAACGAGAATTAAGCCCCTGGTCAAAATTGCTGGAAAAAGATGGATGAGAAAAACGCAAGACCGAAGAGAATGGCGTGCATTATTAGAGGCCTACACTCAGCATTGGGTGACAATGGGCTGAAGAAGAAGAAGAAATGGGCGGCAACCTATAGCAACACAGCTAATGTACGAGTAAATTATGAGATAACCTTTTATTTAGAAGTCTATGTAAATTGTAAAATCGGATGCCCAATAATAGAGGAGGATCTTCTACAAACTGTTTATTTAGTTATTTACTCGTAATATGGCTTCAGAGAGAGCGCGGTCTTTTTTTTTAAATGACTATGTAGCTAGCTCCAATTGAGCTTTCGCTACTTCACCGGGCGTTTGAGGCAAGGCAGAGTGCCCTGAGCCTATATAGACAACATCACCAAAAGGCCCCCAGGGACGGACCTCGGCTTTGGGCGTTGCCTGTGTGCGCAAGGCTTGGAGAGACAGCAAACTCTCATATTGTCTGATCATCATCATCATTTCGAGTAGGTGTCACGGTCAATCGACCATGCGCACCCTGGTGTTAAATTAGTGTTGTATAAAACTCGAGTCCGGGAGTCTCAATATTCTAACTCTACTTTAAATCACAAGACTCGACTCATACATAGAACTCATCATCCACTGCTCGATGTGTAAAGTTCTTCGGAACCGCCTCTCGGCAGCTGACGTGGTTCCTTTAACGACTACCAGATGGCAGCCGGGACCACCGGCTTATCGTGCCTTCCGAAGCACGGAATCATCTTTATTATCAGACAATCAGGTGATTCAAGCCTGCAATGTCCTAACCAAACTGGAAACAACTAAACAAAGTATGCTTCCGGCGGGAATCGAACCCACGACCCCCGGGTCAACAGGCAAACGCCTTAACCACTGGACCACGGAGGCTGTTATAGCCTGATGGGCCGCGTATACGTGCATGCAAGCGTGAAGGGCCAATCTGAGAAACAATGGCAAAAGCCTTTGGAGGGCAGCTACTCTCATCTTTTGCCTTATGGGCCGAAAGCTACGTTGCCAGAAGGGCCTATCCTGGGTGCACCAATAACGGGTTGGGGTGGCGTGCGGCATTCTCAAAGAAATGCTTGGAGGCGTTTTTGAGATAGCCGCGGATGGACGGGAGAAAGTCACGGTGTAAGTCTATCATGCGCAAGTACCGATCGGACGAAACGATTCTGCAAACGTTGCAGTCGTAGGATGTGGGAGGGCGCGATATAGGGAAATACTACGCCGGCGCGGCGTAGGTCATGATAGGGCGGACGCAAAGCTTATAGAGTGTCAACTCATTTCTAAGTGACATCTTAGCATTGCCTATCATGGGGTGGAGTCGGCCTAATACAAAGGCGGCATGGTTGCGAACTTTGGTGATATGGGGACCGAAGGTCATCGCGCTATCGAGTACTACTCCAGGCCTTGCCTGCCCACTGAATGGGCTTTCCGTACTTCCGTAGCGGTACTGATCCTAACGGGGAAAGTTCTGCTGCGGACATGGTGATTTTCTGACGTGTCACAGCGGTTATCCGGTCGCGGTTATCCTTTGAGAAAAATACAGCTGTGCTTTTCTCCGGATTAACCTTGATGCGCCACCTCTTGAACCACCTGCCGAGGGCGTCCACGGCGGACTGAAGACGATTCACGATGACCGTTTTCTTGCAATGGAACGTGTAGAGGGCCGTATCGTCGGCGAATAGTGCCACTTCTACATTTGGGGTCTTGGGAATGTCGCTTGTGTACAGCGAGTATAGAAGGGGCGAGAGAACAGCTCCTTGCGCGACGCTGGCTCGTTTGGGACGGGGGCTCGAGAGACGTCCTTCTACTCTATAGTAAAAAGTCCGGTTCGATAAAAAGTCTCGAATGATGTGCACGAGACTGTCCGGCAGTCCCAAGTTGTCCAACTTGGAGATCAAGCCAGAATGCTAGACTTTGTCTCAAGGCTTTCGCTACATCGAAGAAGAGTGCTCCAGTTGGGGCGACCCCAGTTCCTTAACTTGAGGATGTGCTCCGTGAGGCGGTGCAGTTGGTGGTGACACGCGTGTTTGGCCCGGAATCCACTCTGTTCGTCGGGGATAAGAATTTTGGACTCTACGTAGTCCTTAAGTCTTTTAAGCAAGATCGGTTCGTAGATCTTACCTAAGCAGCTCAAGAGGCTGATAGGTCGATAGGAGGAGGGGTTCTTCAGGTCTTTGCCTGGTTTGGGGATACCGATTACAATTGTTTCTTTTCACGCGGCTGGGAAAGTGCAATTTGCAAGGCACGCATTGAAGATGCTCACGAAGAGGAGGAGGAGGGTTTGCGGGGGCGAGGGCAGAGTGCCCTCAACCTTTTATAGATAAGCGGCCTTCTAGTCGCCTCAGTTTTGTACTTAGGTTCAGCGTCCACACGGAAACCCCGTTAACTATTACGTATGTTGACGACAACATATTAGTTAATTCGAAACCTTTTCGCTAGGTGGCTCTCAACCTTAATTTACAATAAGCCGTCAGATAGCGCTGTTTAACATTAATATATTGGATAATTTTGCGCAACTATTGTATTAGGTTATTCTGGTTAAAAGTTAGAAATAAATAAATATTCTAGAGAAAAACTTGGCATAGCTAAAACTTGTACAACCACAAATGTATGTAGTAACAATAAAAGTGTAGCTGCCTTTGTATTGAATACCTTATGACCATTTCCCATGTGACTTGCATATGGCTGTGGTCGTGGTCATACTAGTTTATCATACAGGTATGACCACGAAGATAAAGATGTTATTTGGTTGGATGATGAGTCTTTAAGCATCGCCTAGCTTGCGGCAGATCACGCTTCCTCTTGTGGCAAATCCACTCTAGGGATTGCCTAGGAATATGATTGAAGTCCTTCTTGAGCATATAGCTTATCCCCATGTTGCGAGTGATCAACGAAATATGTAAACTTACAGGTGTTGGCTGCGGTGGCGGAATCGGCAGCAGCGGCCGAGGTCGTGAAAGCTGAGGTGTTAGAAGTGAAGGATCGCGCTGTGAAACTCGTATCTGTGATTGCAGCGGAGACTGCGATTGCTGAAGAGAAGCTCGCGGCGGCCAAGCCTGCTTTGGATGCTGCGGAGGCGGCTCTACTGGTTATTTAAATAATTTATATAAAGTATCGTGCATTTCGCAAGGCACCTATGTAAACAAGTTACCTTGTTTTATATTGCATCTGATAGGTTTTCGCAAAGCTACTAGGATTATTCGGCAATTATAGCTTAATGCATAATCTATGTGATGAGATAATCAGATAGGATGGATGTCTTTTACTTGTTTTCATCACATTTTTTTTACTTTCTTCACGGACTAGCTCCGTGGCGCAGCGGTCAACACGCCTGCCTGCGACACGGAGTGACCGGGTTCGATCCCCGGCCAGGTCAAGATGGAAAATGATCTTTTTCAGATTGGCCTGGGTCTTGGATGTTTATCTATATATGTATTTGTTATAAAATATAGTATCGTTGAGTTAGTATCCCATAACACAAGTCTTGAACTTACTTTTGGGCTAGCTCAATCTGTGTGATTTGTGTCCGTATATATATTTTATTTACTTTAAGTGTCGGCTGCAGGTATTCTCGGTATGTGACAAGACTGCGAACTCGTCACATACCGAGTGTTTCTGCAGGTAATAGATAGATATTTTTGTTTGAAAGCTCTTGGCACAGAACTCAAATGACGTCTATGGCATTGCTGTTTTTAAAAGGCAACAATGACATTATTTCTATAGAATGAGTATGCCATGCAATTTTATTTCTAAAATTTACTTCTATTTTATACCTAACTTTAACGAATTGCAAATTTTCAAATAAGATCTGCCTGTTTTTTATCTAGACCATCAACGCCGCTGATATTGCAACGGTGAGAAAATTGGGAAAGCCGCCGTTTCTTATCACTCTTATTATGGACGCTGTGATCCTTCTGTTCAGAAAACGTATAGACCCCATCAAGCCTGATCCCGAGAGAAATTTCCTCATGGCTTCCTGGGCAGAGTCATTGAAGGTAAATCAAGTGAACAAACTACATATAATTAGTCAAGTTCTATCAGTTATCTCCCTACTCAAAGTTAAATCAGAAATTTGAATCCGATAGGCACAAAAAAATAACCAATTGGGTAACAACACTGTTACTTATAAACTACATTACCCTGCGCGGGGGTCAGCCCGAACACTGTTACCCCTGCAAGGGGACACAAACATACATACAAACAAATTATGCTCTGCTACCAGATAATGCTGATTAAATTATGTTACCCTGTGCGGGGGGGGGGGGGGGGGGGGGTCAGCCCGACAGAGGTCACCCCAGCAAGAGGACAAACAATCTTACATACAAACAAACTACGCAGCTCTGCTACCACCCTAGTTAAGGTCTAGGGACCTACTAACTTAATAATAATTTAACCTAAAATATATTAAACTAACTTACAATTTATATCTTCTTCGAACGACCTTGCCCGGCAGGATCCCGAAGCTTCCTTCGAGGTGGGTGAGGCCCTGGACCTTTTCCACGGTCTCAAGGCGGGATTGAAACAAATTGGTTCCCTATTCACCCCTCCCTGAGCTCATATATATATGTCACCCCAAACTAATATGACGATAGTTAGCACTCCACCAAAACCCATGTGATTTTTACCAAGATTATTATTTCACAACCAGACAAACAAATTTGGAGTTTATGACGCAACCCCATGTCACGTCTTTTATAACAATTCACAAATGGATTAGTTTTAAATGAGTCATAACACTAATTTATTTGAGTTCAACACAAAACAACTTCCGTTCACAACGGGATCTCATATAGGTTATGTTCGCACATGCGCTCTTTATTTTCCGACAAAACACCGCTTTACGTATATATCGTACTTAATCTATGGCACTAGGCCTCTCAAACAATAGATCATCCCAACAGGGGCATTTACCAAACGATAATCACTGAATATTTCACCCGGGCCGCCGTGCTGAAAAAACAAACAAACGCAATGAGTCACGACCTCGCGACAATAAGAATTCAAACGGACTGTGGATCATTCCGTGAGCCAGCGCTCCGATCTCTCCACCCCGCGCGCCCGCGCATACCGATGATTACTGCTGCTACTACACCGCGACACCAGTCGAGCCAATTTTATTCAATTTTATAAAATCTATGTGGGTATACGAATATATGGGCGTTCGCGAAGTGACAATACATTATTTATCGAACATCCCCCCGTCCCTGAGAAGCAGACCGCTAGCTTATTCTACGGGGAGGCGAGAAAGTGAGGACACGGCTCTCCGCAGAACCGAACCCTCGACCAACACCTCAGCCACACGCGGAGTTCCGTCTCCGCCAAAAATCAAACGCAAAATGCGCTTTCGGCGCCAAAGTAATGATGGCAAATTTGCCTCTTTTAATAATACCAAATCTCCCTCCCTGGGTGGCTCAGTCCTGTCTGTCCATTTCACTCTTTGTTGTAACAAATGCAAATGTTCAAGAGACCAGCGACTCGAAAAGTTCTGGCTCATTTGCTGCAACATTTGGAAACGTGACAACCGCGATGTACGTTCATCCCTCCACGGGTATTCGGGTAGGGCATTCACCAAAAAATGACCAGGAGTGAGGACTTCCAAGTCATTTGGGTCCTGAGATAATGGACAGAGAGGACGAGAGTTGAGGACCGCCTCAACTTTATAAAATACTGTGGCCAGCTCTTCAAACGTTAGAGCTGTTTCCCCTAAAGTGCGGCGGAGGTGGGTCTTTGCCGATTTCACAGCGGCTTCAAAAATCCCTCCCCAGTGAGGGCAATTTGGGGGGCTGAACCTCCAAGTTACCCCCCTTTGGGCAGCAATTTGACTTAAACTATTACAATTCTTATCAATAAATTCACAAACATCCTTAATATAATTTGCAGTACCCTTGTAATTTGTGCCGTTGTCGGAGCGAATGAGCGAAGGTAGACCTCTACGCGACACGAAACGATCTAACGCAGCGACGAAGGCTTCCGTAGTCAAAGCTGACACCACCTCCAAGTGGACAGCCTTGGTAGCCAAACAAACAAATACACACAAATACCCCTTTACCGCTCTTCGGGCTGAGAAAATCCAAAATTCCCGCTGCAAAATAGCCAGCAATGCACCGCACCCTGCATGAGCGTTCCGAATGTGTCGAGCAGACACCAAGAGTTGCACTAAGGGTCCGCCCTTGGGCAATAATAAAGGATGGCGACTCCCAAACGGAAGGTCCGCCTTCCGGAGCCGGCCACCAACCCGAAGAAGCCCATCTGAGTCGATGAAGGGGTTCAAACGAGCGACCGTGCCCTTCAACTTAGCGCGTCCATCGCACAAAACACGAAATTCCGATTCAAAACGTTTTGGCTGGCTTAGAGCATTAAGTAAACTCAAGGCTCTAGGCACAGGAGCAAATTTATATAAGTTAGTGCGTGAAGACGGCCTCTCAAACAAGGGAGATGCACGCCTTCTAAACACATATTCATCCGGCACTGACAGTGACATTTTTTTCATTATTTGAGCATTACTATTTAAACCTACAAAAACTTTAAAAATGTACTTTATTAATGCCAGATTTCTTCTTACCTCCAAACTAAAGTAACCCACCATTCCTAATACAAATTCTGTAGGGTACATAAGCGGAAAATAAGGGTATACTCCATACTGTTTTAGGTATAAGAACCTTATAAACTTATTTTGGATTATTTCCACCATCTGCTTGTATTTCACTTCGTGTGGATTTCAAATAACAGCTCCGCGTCTACTCCTTACATGGGTGTTATAAAGGGACCGAACCGCTGTAGTACCTTTAAATTCCCTAGCCTGTCGCAAAATGAACCCAAGGTTTTAAAATGCAATTTTACATACATTAGCAATATGATCACCAAAAGTAAGACTCGTAGTCAGTTGTACGCCTAGATCACGGACTTTGGTAAGTCGCGGGATTGTTACCCCATCCATAACGTATTGGTATTGTTTACAATTCTGTGATTTCGTAAAACTGATCACATTACATTTATCGATGTTAAAAAATAATTTATTTGTGTGACTCCAGTCGACTATCCTGTCTATATCTCTTTGTAGACTTTCGCAGTCAGCGACACTTTCTATCTTAAGAAATATTTTCATATCATCTGCAGATAATAGACATTGAGCCTTTTTTATTACACCCGGGAGGTCGTTAATCATGATTAGGAACGCCAAAGGCCCGAAGTTGCTGCCCTGACTTACGCCTGAGTAGGTAAGATATGGTTCTGAAACATGATTTCCGTATTGCACGTACTGCTTTCGCTCCCTTAAATAACTACAAAAAAAATTTAGCAATCGCGGAGTCGATCCTAGCTTTGCCAGCTTTGTAAGCAGGATATCATTATCAACGGTATCAAAAGCTTTACGATAATCAAAGTAGGCGGCATCCACTTGGCCACCCACCTTGATATCGATATTCTCAAGTACATAATCCGTGAATGTCAACAAGTTACTATCCGTGCTCCGACCTGGTCGAAAACCGTGTTGCGCGTCGTTTAATCTGGCACTGACTTGCTGGTAAATTGACTGGTGCAGTACAGTTTCGAACAACTTAGCAAAAGGGGAGGGGACTGCGACTGGTCTATGCTGACATAACTCCGTCTCGCCACTCTTTTTAAGTATCGGTATGACACGGGATAACTTCCATATATCTGGATAATACCCATCTCTCACACACCTATTAAAAATAAATAATAATGGTTTATCCAGTACGCGGCTTCAGTCTTTGACAATATACGGAGGTATTCTATCGGGTCCTGTCGAAAATTTAGGTTTAAGACGAGTTAATGCTACACGTATATCAAGCATATTCAGTGTTCCAATGTCTATCCGCGCCGCGCCTGTATCTCCCGCGGCACACTGGGCATCTTGGCTGTTTAAACGCGGGGCTGTATTAACATAAACAGAATAAAAAAACCTCTGCAAACTCTTTTGCACATTCTTCTTGGGGAATTAATGTGCCTTTTTGAGTCACATAAGTCTTTTTGCGAGATGACCTTTTCGACTTAATATGGCTCCAAAAAGAACATGGATCATTTGTAAAACGCAGTTCCAATAGTTGAATGTACTCGTCATATGCCGTGTCAATTTTTAATTTGGCCGCAGATCTATAACGAGCGAACTCTTGGTAATCACATTGCTTACGACTTTTTTTGTAACGCTTATGCTACTTTGCTTTGTTCCGTAAATCCGCAATTATGACCGACGTATACCATTCTGGATATTTATATTTACAACTGAACTTGTTTTGTACTTTGCGGGGTGTACGAACATTAATGGCCGAATTTATAGAAGCATACAAGTAATTAACTGCTTCTTCTGCAATTTGTAATTTATACAACGGCTCCCAATCTATGTTACCAATAGTCTCATAAAGCAAACTAAAATTGCACTTACGGAAATTCCAACTATGTGCTGCACAGTTGTCCGGCTCCGAGGCTGTCAGCAAGCTTGCTGCCGTTTGTGGAGGCTCATAACATTGTTGGCCACTAGTCAATTGTCACCGTCAGTGGTGGGTGAAGCAAATCCACTAAAGTAAGAGGCGCAATTTCCTCACTCACTGATATCGTATAATCCACCAAGTTGGTCAATACAACATCCAAAGTACGCCCCATATTATTTACCACTTTGTTTAATTGGTAAAAAATGGTAAAAAACGCCATAAAATACTCGTAGTAATTTTGCACTTCTTCTGACGCTGAATACAAGTTTAAATCACCTAAAACTATAATATTATTACCTAAACAACAGTGTTTATCAATCAATTGAAATAAAAGTTGATAATCGTCAATCGTACTTTTTGGGGGTATGTAAAAAACACAACACTGACAAGTATCGAGATCCGCGATATACTTTGGCACATATAATTTCAAATACGGCTGCGTTCACAATGTCGGCGGGCAAACTTATTTGGTTTAGTTCATACCGGGAGTTGGCCGCTAATAGTACTCCGCCTTGTTTTCTGCCGTCATTTCTGTCACAGCGTAGCACGGTGTATCCTTGAGGTAACAATTCTCCATCATAAAAGGAATCATTTAACCCCGTTTCCGTAATTGCAAATAGATCAGCAGTTGAGACTGTAATATTCGAATAAAAGTCCCTTAATTTACTCCTCAATCCCCTACTATTTTGATAGTAAAGATGGATTTTAGTGGATTCCTTATATGCTTCAGGATTTCCTGAAGGAACGAAACCACACCCACTCACTAAATTGTGCATTAACTGGCCAAACTTCTAATTTGTAAATCTTATCATATTCAGCTTCAGGAACAGCCACCCAAAAAGATGAATAGTCACGCGGCGTTTTGGGATTGATTCTCTCCACCGCAATTTGACTACCCTTACTACATATGCTTTTGACGTGATCCAAAACAGACATTTCGGTCGTATCCGAATGTAACGACCACACATGTAGGTACTTCCTTTTTTCATTAGCTTGTATATTATTCATAGTATTGTTTCCGCCTCTCATCACAGTGGGCATATTTGATTTCTTTATCCTTTTTGCTCTAATTACTTCTTCCCACTCTTCTTCTTCAATTCGTCTTGGCTCTTCAACTTGCTTCATATTTGTTGATTCCTTTCCCTTTTTATTTTCCGGTTGTGGCTTGGTTAGTGTGGACGTAGCCTTATCGGTAGCACGTACCTGTAAGCTTTCTAAATAATATTATTAAAATATTATATTATTGTATAGATATTATTATATTATTTCATTAATTTTTAAAGTATCATTATAATTAATGTAACAATTATTTAAAATAAAAGTACTGCAGTTGACTACGGATCGGTCACCTGCGTCTCACTCGGCCGGACCCAGCGGCGTAACCGTCACCTGTAGTGGGTGCAAGTGGGGGGAGACGCCGGTGACCGACACCGGACGGAACGGACAGGCAGTCTTTCTGTTACACTACTAGTGATAAGACATATTTGTTGAAATACTGTCAGTGTATATTTAGATTAGTATAATTTAAATTAAGAAATCAGTTTTATTCATTTGTGGAAAGTCATAATAATTTAAAGTAAATATACGTTAATTGAAAGGAAGCAGGTAGTTTTTTTATTATAATATAGGCCGTTCTGAGTTTAGCCTACATACCATTGCTCTTCGTGAACGCCCGGTTAATTCCGAAGTGCTTGGCGCCTTGCTGACTGATGTCTCTGTCGCACGTAGGGAGGTTGGCTCTTTTGTCTCGGTCAACTTAGTGGCTGGCCTTACTGCGACAACCAAAGACTCCACCTTGCCAGTTAAATCTTCAATTACCTGCTTTTGAGCAGATAAAATGGCCGATTGATTTCCAGTTACCTTGACTAACTCATCGATTTTCTTGTTTTGCGACTCGATGGTCGCAGATTGGGCTGTGACTATATTCACTAATGATGTCACTTTTTTCTGCAGATCAGTAATTGACGCCTCAATATCAAACTTTGGCATTTTTGCCACTTAATTAAAATAATTCGTGAAGAGCTCACAATATACGTTCCGTTAGCTATGATAGCGGGTAACGAAAAATCTATTTGAGGTAGCCAGCTTCTTTAGGTCCTCTTCTCTTTCAATCCTCTTGGCCTTTGAGCCGTTTTCTTTTCGAAGGAAAATTTGTCCGTGCTTGGTCCAACAGTATTGGTAATTATTTTCAGAGGCGTATTTACGTACCTGGGCATATAATCTTTTTGTATACCCGGGAAGATTTTCAGATATGTAGATATAGTACACTCAATGTAGGCAAAAATCAGCCACAACCTCCGATTTCGTTGAACCTACATAGATTTGGATAAAAATTTGGGATTGAGTATGTTTTACCCTCTACTTCAAAAGTGACATATGCTCGTCCTGCGCTTTTTGCATTTTAGGGGTAAAATTCACCCCTATGGTTAAAAATGGGAAAAATGAAGATTTAACCATTCTGACTTAAAAAATTGTGTTCAATTAGATAAAATACATGTGTTTTAATATTTATATGCCTGCTTTTAATTAATTTTTCAACCCTTTTAGCAACCACCCCTTAAACCGAAAATATTATTTTGTATTTCTGAGTTCTAAAATCGCATATTAAGAATTACACAAACAGTTTGTTTATATGATATAAGTTTTGGTTGATCGTGAAATTTCATCCCTTAAAAACTACCCCCATACTGCAGAATCAGTGTAAAATTGGTTTCAAAAACGACGCTCATTCCGTGAGCCAGCGCTCCGATCTCTCCACCCCGCGCGCCCGCGCCTACCGATGATTACATCGCGACACCAGTCGAGCCAATTTTATTCAATTTTATAAAATCTATGTGGGTATACGAATATATGGGCGTTCGCGAAGTGACAATACATTATTTATCGAACAAACACAAAGATCTTACAGATTAATAATGTATGTACAACTTGAGCATAGTTAGGGCCGAAACACATCCACGCGTTGCGGCACGCATTGCCAAATTTTGTGTTCTGCTTTACCGCAGATATCAGCGTTGGGGCATAGCAACACAAAATTTACAACGCGAGCAAATACGTTGTGCGGCGCGAAGCTGATATCAGTGGCTAGCGGTGTCGCGAGACGCGCGGGTGACCATTCATGCCCAGAATTTCGATTGCGGTAGAGCAGAACGTAGAAATTAGGCGTTGCGGTGCTGCAACGCGTGGAAGTGTTTCAGTTCTTATATTTAATAGCTAGGCTCTTGTCTGTTACCTCATATTACCGGACTTGCCTTCCAAAAAATGTCTGATTTAATTTTCTTTTGGGGTTTTTATTAGCTACTATAAACTTATTTACTAGCTAAGAATTTATTGCTCAGGTAATGGCTGATTCAAGATTCTTGAACAATCTGAAGTTCTACCCCAAAGACGAAATTAACGCTGAAATGGTTGATTTATTGCAACCTTACTTTACTTACAGGTTAGATATCTTGTTGTTATCATTATCCTCAGTTTCTTTAATTATCTTATTATAACGCCAAAGGAACATACGTAGGTAATCTTTACCAGAAGCATGTACCTAGTATAATCCAGCAGACAATAAGCAGTTTATAATGACTACACATCAATATATGCATTCATGTGAGACCATAATAACAAGAGTTAAAAACGAAATCATCCAGTTTTGAAACCTATCAATCAAAGTAGTCTTTAGCTCGCTATCCCGATTCCTGACCAACAAGAGGATAATGCAAAATTTTTCATATTTTAATTGAAACAAATCCCATTAGAAGAACAATTCAAGTTAAATTATCTTGTTAGTTCTGTCATAATATTCACATGCCTAGTATTCACATCAAGACTGCGCTCCAAGAATCTAATGTTTGAGCCACAGGACTTAGTTCACACGCAGCCAGTATTTTAGTCAAATAGGTTGCGAGTATTTTAGTACTTGAGGGATTCAGGAAAGTAAAGAAATTACCTCAAGATCGCATGCAGTCAGGGAATCCTCCAGCACTGGTCTTCCCAGCTCGATCACTGGGTGAAAACGGGACCCTATTATATTTTGCATTATCCCCTTGATGGTCAGGAATCGGGCTGCACTGTCAGTCTGTCACCAGGCTGTATCTCATGAACCGTGATAGCTAGATAGTAGAAATTTTCACAGATGATGTATTTCTGTTGCCCCTATAATCTATATATCCAACCTAACATTATAAATGCGAAAGTAACTCTGTCTTCTTTTCACGATTCACGATATTTTTCACTATTTTGAATGTTTACTTGCGAGCGCGCGGCGCCTTATTTGCGAACGACGACCATCTTAGTTAGTGTTACATAGGACGGAAATAAAAAAAAATAGTGTAGACTTTACTAAATAACTTGCTACTGTCCAATCAACTAGTGAACATCTTTATCAATTTTGATTACAACGACCCGGACTCCTGCCATGTTTAGCCAGTGATTCAGTGGTATGTGGAGGGCAGCGTAGGAAAAGAAAGGCGAACTTGCTTAAAAATTTGAGCCTATTGCTTACCTTTATCGGAACGGCTGGACTAAATTGTTTAATAATCTCCTAAAATGTTAGTTTTCGGACACGGATAGTCACTAAAATACTCTTTACTCGACTAAAATACTACCCGTGTGCGAACTAGGTTTTATGAAATGGTTCGTATCCCCTTATTTGAACAAGATTACATATAAGTACAGGCTATACGTATGTTGTTTCAACTTTTGTAATGAATTCGTCTGCCAAATTTCATAGAAATTGCTTTCGTGGCGGGGCTAGGAAGAATAACACATGAGGTGACTTATCATAACATTTCAAATTAAAAATTCCATTTTGTCATTCCAACAGCCAGTACACCTTCGAAGCTGCAAAAGTGGCTTGCGGCAACGTCGCCGGTCTGATCTCATGGACCATCGCGATGGCGCAGTTCTACAGTGTGAACAAGGACGTCTTGCCCCTCAAAGCCAACTTGGCGGTCATGCAGGGCAAGTACCAGGCCGCTAAAAGAGAATTAGATGCGGCTGAGGCCGCATTGGCAGCTAAAGAGGTAACTTAATTTCTACTACCAAATCTTAACGAGAATGTTCAATTGATACCTGTAAGGGCCTGGCCACACGGGGATTATTCCGAACCTGACCCGAAATCCTAACCCGGTCGCGGGTTAGGTTAGGAACTTCAAAAAATATATAACATTTATTACGAACCTAACCCGCTTCCTAACCTGACCCGACAGACAATTCCTATCGTAACCCGAATTTTAATATAAGTAAGATTATAATATAATCTCCTCTCTCGTAAAATAAAAGATATAAATATGTGTCAAATTAAAGTTTAATAATCACTAAAATTATAATATCACAGAATCAACATTATTAAAAATAATATAATCATTTAACATAGGTAGGGTAGGGATTATAATCTCCACTTTCTTAAAATAAAAGCTATATGTATGTGTCAAATTTAAGTTTGATAATCACAAAAATTATAATATCACAGAATCATCTAAATAAACGATTAACACGCGCTAAACTGTTTAATGTAAAAATCACTTTAGCATTTCTAAAGAGTGCCCAACAGTAATCTTTCCTTTCTTAACTTGTCCAACAACATACAGAATCCACAAATCTCTGTTGATCACTTCTTTTATCATCATTTAAATATTTCTTTTTCACAATGTTTAAGTCAGAATCAGATTTCAGAGCATTTAAAACAGTCATTAAATTGTAGCTTCCACTTATTTGTTTATTAATTCTGTATATTATGAACATTCTTTTGGTGATGGCACTTTCAAAAAATGCCCTTTTAAACAAATTTACACTATACATGGCGATGATAACAGTGACATGGAGCACACACGTGTTATACCGCTGGTATACGTGCTCATGATCAAAATGGACAAGAACACAGGTAAGTTAGTTTTTGATTTAATTAAAACAGTGATTCCTAACTGGAAACCTCTCAAATTTACACCGGATTTTGAAAAGACAGCCTATGAAATTTATATTTCCTGAAGTCGAGGTTAAGGGCTGCCAGTTCCACATGGCAAAAGCTGTGAAAAAACGAGCAAAAGCTTTAAAATTGGATAAAACTAAGCTACAATACCGAACCGTATCTTTGCTGCACTGCTTTACCTTTCTTACCCCGTAATTTAATAAGTGATGGTTGGAATTACATTCTGGATGTTATGAACTCTGATGAACAATTAAACTCTTTCACTGCTTACATGTTTAACCAGTGGTTAAAGAATGAAAAGTTTATTGACATCTGGTGTGTAAGCGAAGAAAGACACAGGACAACGAATTGTCTTGAAGGGTGGCATAACAGAATTAATAAACAAATAAGTGGAAGCTGCAATTTAATGACTGTTTTAAATGCTCTGAAATCTGATTCTGACTTAAACATTGTGAAAAAGAAATATTTAAATGATGAAAAAAGAAGTGATCAATACATCAACAGAGATTTGTGGATTCCGTATGTTGTTGGACAAGTTAAGAAAGGAAAGATTACTGTAGGGCACTCTTTAGAAATGCTAAAGTGATTTTTATATTAAACAGTTTTTCGCGTGTTAATCGTTTATTTAGATGATTCTGTGATATTATAATTTTTGTGATTATCAAACTTAAATTTGACACATACATATAGCTTTTATTTTAAGAAAGTGGAGATTATAATCCCTACCCTACCTATGTTAAATGATTATATTATTTTTAATAATGTTGATTCTGTGATATTATAATTTTTGTGATCATTAAACTTTAATTTGACACATATTTATATCTTTTATTTTACAAGAGAGGAGATTATATTATAATCTTACTTATATTAAAATTCGGGTTACGATAGGAATTGTCTGTCAGGTCAGGTTAGGAAGCGGGTTAGGTTCGTAATAAATATTATATATTTTTGGAAGTTCCTAACCTAACCCGCGACCGGGTTAGGATTTCGGGTCAGGTTCGGAATAATCCCTAATAAGGGCCACTGCTACAAAAACATACTTCTAACATTTTTTTATTAGATTCCACTTGTGTACACTTAAAAAGAACCAATAAGGTAGCTAACTCGCGTGACCACAAATAGTTCCCGAGTGTGGTTTACGTCACTTGACAATAAAAATGGCTTAGCAAAATTCAAAATGTATCTAACATGGCGTTTCTTTTGTTAAACTTTTTATTATGATGTAAACATAAAAGATTATTGTTGGTGTATCAAGGTAAGTTTTAACATAATTTACATTATTATCGATTTTACGATAAAAAGAGTGAAATATGCCTCATGGTCCATCGAGGGCCACTTTCAAGGTAGGTCAAGAGGGCCGGCCCTAATATTTGATTGGTGCTACCTACCTACAAAAATAAGTTTTTTTTAAGTCTTAATTTAGACCGGGGGCCGGTGGCAGGACTTCCTACCTCATAAGATACCCGAATGAGACTAGTATGTAGTGAAAGTAGGTGCTTTGGAGGTGGGGGCCAGGTAGGGTTGCCACTCCCTAACCTGGAAGAACCATAAAAAAAATAGGTGTCGAAAACGTCAATTTTGGCCAAAAATTATCTCATCAGATACTCGAACGGGAGTTTGACGTAGTGAAAGATATCCTTATGGAGAGGTGAACCAGCTAAGGTTGCCTGCGGCAACCCTGGAAGAAGTCCAAGTTCAGCCACCCTGAAGGGGGCGATTTTTCATGGTAATTTATCTCATAAGATACTTCAATGAAACTAGTGCCCGATGTTAGTTCTGAGGGTCGGGACTGCGAATAAAATGGGTTGCCTGCGGCAACCCTGGAAGAACCCATGTTCAGGCACGTTTAAGACGTGGAATTTGAAAATTAAAGTAATAAAAAAATCTCGGAACCATATCCAAAAGCACTGCAGGATTACGATCGTAATATTATTTTTAACCGACTTCAAAAAAATAGGTTTTCAATCCAATGTTCAATATATTCTCTAAAACTTTTAATTGCATTGTAACGAATATTAATTGATATTTCATATTAAATTTGATTTAGTGTAAGTTCCATCAAAATCGGTTCAGTAGTTTTCGAGATATAGGCTTATACGTATAACTGTGCAATTTTTTTTAATCTCATATAGTACATTAATGAAACTAGTGTCCGATGTTAGTTCTGAGGGTCCGAACTGCGAATAAACTGGGTTGCCTGCGGCAACTCTGGAAGAACCCATGTTCAGGCATATTTAAGACGTGGAATTTGAAAATTAAAGTAATAAAAAAAATCTCGGAACCATATCCAAAAGCACTGAAGGATTACGATCGTAATGTTATTTTTAACCGACTTAAAAAAAATAGGTTTTCAATCCAATGTTCAATATATTCTCTAAAACTTTTAATTGCATTGTTACTAATATTAACTGATGTTTCATGTTACATTTGATTTAATGTAAGTTCCATCAAAATCGGTTCAGTAGTTTTCGAGATATAGACTAATACGTATAACTGTGCCATTTTTTTAAATCTCATTTGTACATGAATAAAACTAGTGCCCGATGTTAGTTCTGAGAGTCCGAACTGCGAATAAAATAAGTTGCCTGCGACAACCTTGGAAGCACCCATGTTCAGGCACATTTAATACGTGGAATTTGAAAATTAAAGTATTAAAAAAAATCTCGGAACCATATCCAAAAGCACTGCAGGATTACGATCGTAATGTTATTTTTAACCGACTTCAAAAAAAATAGGCTTTCAATCCAATGTTCAATTTATTCTCTAAAACTTTTAATTGCATTGCAACTAATATTAATTGATGTTTCATTTTGTATTGGATAAATTATATTTAATTACCCACATATGTTCATAATAATTATAATAGATATGTCTGTATTCTAGGATAAACATTTCAACACAATTGTTTTTTGTTATGAAACAAATGAATTGAATTGAATTCACATTACATTTGATTTAGTATAAGATTCATCAAAATTGGTTCATAAGTTCTCGAGATTCAAGATTCAAAGATTTATTCAGAAAATAGGCCTTTTCAGGCACTTTTTCACGTCAATTCACCTTTAAAATTAAATAATACTTATTATATTATATTCAAATTATTAATTCTTGTTTAAAAGCTACAAACTACTAGCGTTTCGGAACCGACCACTGCAGAGAAGAAGACGCCGAAAGAAACTCTTCAACAGTATTGGTCGCCTACTTGCCTGAAGGGCTTTGTATGATATTTAATATTTTTCTTTTCTTTTTTTTTGATGTCATGTTATATACAATTTTAATTAACATATTTTTGTGGAACACGTTATGTTAGCGATCGAGCGTGCAACAACAACAGATATGATAAACAACAGATATGATAAAAGTGTCAAAGAGGCCGAGCAGACCTGTCCCCCCTGGCAGCACCCGTTCACGAGTTGACGCATGGATCAGCCATCGCTGAGCTCAACCATATTAGAGGGAACTCGACGACCCGACACACAACGCCGCCACCAGTTTGAACATTTTAGTGAGCATGACTTACTCGATCTCAAGCACAAAACTCGAAAACTAATTGTCGACACTCGTTGACCGCAAAAATATACATGTTTTACAATTGAGAGTTTATTTTAGACAATTATACAAAATAAAATAGCAGCAACAAAAAAAAGAAAACAATTATAAGTAAAATTAAAATAAAAGCGTTTAGAGAAGTCCTGCATATCACTCGAGGTCTCGACTCCAAGCATTCTTATCAACGAAATAATCATTAATGCCATAATAAGCTCTTTTCAATAATATATTTTTTGTAACGTCTTTAAACTTCGGAAATGGCAAAGCTGTAATATTGTCAGGAATTTTATTATACAAACGAATACTAAGCCCTAAGAATGTATTCATAGTTTTCTGTAGTCTAAAAGCTTCATTAACTAGTTTATTTTTGTTTCTAGTATTGTATGTATGAACATGACAATTCTTAACATATTTGTGAATATTTTGATGTACGTGCAGTATATTAGCAAGAATGTATTGTGACGCAACCGTTAAAATTCCAGTTTCCTTAAATAACTCTCGAAGAGAATCCCTAGCCCCTAGTTTATAAATTGATCGAATAGCACGCTTTTGCAGAACGAAAATGCTGTTGACGTTTGCACCATTTCCCCAAAGCAATATCCCGTAAGACATTATACTATGGAAATAGCTAAAGTAAACAAGACGTGCTGTTTCGACATCTGTCAGTTGTCTTATTCGCCAAACGGCGTATGCCGCGGAGCTTAGTCTACCAGCAAGAGCTGTAATATGTGGACCCCATTGTAACTTTGAGTCGAGAGTTATTCCTAGAAATTTTGTCGAGTCAACAAATTCTACCACTTCATCATTAACAACTATTTTTGTGGGCACATGCCTAACATTAGGGGTACAAAATTTGACACATTTAGTTTTTTTAGCATTTAGCAGGAGATTATTAGCTGTAAACCAATCTAATACCTGAGCGAGAGTGTCATTTACATCGTCAAAATTTGTCTTCTGTCTATCAACTTGAAAAACAAGTGATGTGTCATCAGCAAATAACACAGCTTTACAGGCACAGGCGTAGAATGGCAAATCATTAATATAAATGAGAAATAATAAGGGCCCCAAGATAGATCCCTGAGGAACTCCCATTTTGACAGACATCCCACTTGATTTAACTCCATTAAAACTAACTTTTTGTATTCTATTTACCAAGTATGATTTAATTAGCCTCAAAGATTCATTTTTCACCCCATAATAACTTAATTTATTTAATAGCGTTTCATGGTCTACACAGTCGAATGCTTTAGTAAGATCACAAAAAACTCCTATTGCATTTTGCGACTTTTCCCATGCCTCTAGGATATGCGTGAGCAAAGCAACTCCTGCATCTGTGGTGGAACGACCTTTAGTGAAACCATATTGTTCACTATGGAAAAGTTTATTTTTATTAAAGAAAGAAAGTAACTGTTTGAATATTAACTTTTCAAAAATTTTACTTAATACTGGTAGGATTGAAATTGGGCGATAATTATTAGGATCGTCTTTACTTCCCGCCTTATGCAGAGGTATAATCTTACTACATTTCATCAGATCGGGAAATGTTCCGGTATCTACACATTCATTAAATATTAACGCTAGATTTGGAGCTATATCGTCTATAATATTTTTTATTAAGGAAACAGAAATATCCCATAGATCCCCGGTTTTTTTAACGTTTAATTCATTAAAAGTGTCGATAATTGTTTGGGGAGTCACATTTTCAAAAATTAAAGTATTGTTACACTCTGGTACATGATCACGTAATATTTTTTCAGATCTTTGAGATGATGACTGAAGCGAGGCAGTTGTTTTAACAGGAATATCAGAAAAGAAATCTTCAAAACATTGAGCAACTTCAGTATTTGTCTCAAACTTCTGATCTTTGACTTGTAATTTTAATGACTCATTATTGCGTTTTTTAGTTTTTCCCGTTTCCTGATTAATAATGTTCCAAGTCGTTTTTATTTTGTCCCCGGAGCTGGCAATTTTTTTACATAAATATATAGACTTTGCGCAGGCACACACTTTTTTGAATATTTTAGAATAATTTCTAACGTAATTTAAAAAAACGGGATTTCTATTATATTCTTTCATAGCCAGCAGATCATATAACTTATTCCTACTTTTATAAATTCCTACAGTAGCCCATTCACAGAATTTTTTTTTGTTAGAAATAATACGTGTCTTAACTTTAAACGTTTTGTTAAATTCTATGTCTATAGTCTTAAATAATTTATCATATAATACATGTGGATTGTCACTTTCCTCACAAATAATTGGCATTTTACTTGATACGTTTGCTTTAAATTCATATATTTTAGATTCAGAGGAAGGTCTATATGTTATTTTTTCCGAGTCGGTTTGACTATCGAAATCTGAAAAAACCGCTAATAATCCGAAATGATCAGACGATATCTTTTTTATCACGGTTCTTTCAAGAGCTTCACAACTACAGAAAACATTATCCAGACAAGTGGCTGACGTTTCAGTAACTCTGGTTGGTTCAAGAAACAGATATTCGCAATCAAAGGATTTAAACAAATTAACAAATCCAATGCTCTCCTTATTACTTTTTAATAAATCTACATTAAAGTCACCACATATTATGATTTTTTTAGAACCTTGGCTAACTTTATTTAGTACATCCTCCATAATTGATTCTAGTAAATTATAGCATGAAGAAGGAGGACTGTAAACACATACTATTATAAACCTCTCAAGTTCAATACAGGACAACTCTACTTGCTGTTCCACCGTAAGGTCAACTACATCCTTTCGCTATTTACATTTTAAGCCATTTCTAATTAAAATGACACTGCCTCCACGGATGGTGTCCTTCCGGGCGAACACGCTTGTCATACTATAATTGTTGAAATTTAATTGTACATTATGTTTTTCTTGAAACCAGTGCTCTGTTAAGCAGAGTACATCAATACACTGGGTATCTAAAAAGAGTTCTAATTCTAATAGTTTGCCGGCCAGGCCTTGCATATTTTGATGAAAAATGCTGAATCGTTTGACTCTGGCCGTTGTCTTATAGTTTAGTTTAAATTTGCTAAGCAACTAACACTAGTAATGTCAACATTAACATTATTTATTATGTCAATATTCTGCTTTGTACAAAGTACTGAGGCAGAGTCTTGTAAATTATAAGCTACTAATGTAGCAATTTGTCGTTTAGACTGGTATGGGAGGTACAAAGTATCTCCTGTCAACTTAAGTTTAAAAATAAACTTATTAATATCCTGTCAATACATAATTTAATGTCTTTTTTTCTTACAGAAAAACTATCACCACAAAGTATTAGAATTGTGGTATCTTCATCTAAGGAATCACAATTTATTTTATTAATTAAATTAATGAACGAAGCCCCTGGTGAACATGAGTTATATACTGTACAGCCACAGTTAAGAGTATTATACATAATACTGCTCAGACCTAGAGATATAGGCTAATACGTATAACTGTGCCATTTTTTATCTCATATAGTACATGAATGAAACTAGTGCAGGTTGTTAGCACTGACGATCCTGTATATGAATAATTGCCAATCCGTAATCTGGAACAATCCAAGTTCGAGGATGAACTTGGATTGTTCCAGGTTACGGATTTATACGTAGAATTTGAAAATTAATCATTTAAAAAGGAAGTTGGAATCATATTCAAAAGCAATGCGAGATTAAGATTGCGATGCTTTTCAACCGACTTCAAAAAAGTGAGGTTATCTTTTCCATAGCCTATTGGTTATGTTAATTTTACTTGTTTTATATTATTTTGGTTTAACTTGTTGCCAGTTGCATTAAACTAGGTTAGTAGTTTTCGAGTTATAAACAAATACGTCTTAGTGTAACCTTTTAGCTTATACGGAACATTTGTCTCCGTGATAAATCAACTTTCTATGTCTACAGAGGCAATAAACGACATAAGAGCATTTCAGACATTATTCTCGCCACACCCGGTGTTGCGAATAAGTTTAACAACTGGCGAGTAGAAGCAGATTTGCTACCTTTGCCTGATCATAGAGCCATGACCATGGAACTGGTATATGTGAATTAAATGATACAACAACAATCCCCCTAAAATACTAGTACAAGGAAATACCAAACAGCGAAAGCTAACTGGACTATATTTGAAAAGAATGTTAGAGGAAAAGTCCTAGCAGATCAAATAACCCAAATAATCAGCCGTATTAAAGATAGGGAAGGCCATGATGACCTGGTGGCCAGATACTCGGAGATTGTAACAAGGGCTCGCGAAGCATCGATTCCCAAACTTAAGCCTAAATCGAAGTGTAAATTAATAAAGTGGTGGAACCCGCTACTGGCTGAGATGAAAGCTGTTAAAAGAAAGAGAACATCTGAGAACGGCTTATAGGATTGTGAAAGCGTGTGTACTGGTGGAGAAGGACAGACTAATGAGAAATCCAGACGGAAGCGGCCTTTTGTGTCTAGAAAAGTCCGCAGAACTGCTGGCTGAAACCTTTTATCCAACCGACACACAGCGATACGAGAAGAAGCCGAAAACATTGTACGGGCCCTGGATACCGAAACGCTTATCTCGATGCAATGTAACCGTTTCGTATGTACGAGCTTCTTACAGTGCTAAATGGAATGAGCCCAAGAGAGGCCCCGGGACATGATGGCTTCACAGCTAATATCTGCACCCATGCACTTATGGCTTGTCCCGAGGTTATGCTTGCCCTATATAACGCATCCTTACGCCTCGGATATTTCCCCGGAACCTGGAAAAGAGCTGTTATAAAAACAATACCCAAACCCGGTAAGGAGGACTACTTCGCACTCACAATCGTAAAGGAAGCCTAAAACGGGAAACAGATGGCATTAGTCATATCACTGGACATTGAAGGGGCATGCGACGGGTAGGAGAGGTCTCATTGATGTTTATGAGTTTAGTTTTTTATCTTGTATTGCCTAAGTCGCCTCTTACGACATCCTTGGGAAGATTTGGAGTGGTCCTATTCTACTCTGCCGGAAGATACACGGCTATCGTAAACCACACGGCTAAAAACTGTATAATAGAAGGCAAACATGGGTAAGGTATGGAGTTGACACATGAAAATACATTGAGAGCATTTGCAGACAACCAACTAAGGGAAACGCTGTTGGACTACTGTAGACGAGTCATACGATGTGTGGCCCGGGCAAACCGGGAAAAATATTTAATGTTTATATATACATAATTAAATAATTAACATAACCAATAGGTTATGGAAAAGAAAACCTCACTTTTTTGAAGTCAATTAATAACCATCGCAATCGTAATCTCGCATATTATTATATTATATATTAAACTAGCTGCCCCGGCGAACTTCGTTTCGCCATAAGGTAAAAACTATCCTATCTCTCAAGTTGGATCGAACTGCACATGGTGTGCGAATTTTATTATAATCGGTTAAGTGGTTTAGGAGTCCATTGAGGACAAACATTGTGACACGAGATTTATATATATTAAGATATGGTTTCAACTTCTTTTTTAAATGATTAATTTTCAAATTCCACGTATAAATCCGTAACCCGGAAGAATCCAAGTTCATCCCCGAACTTAGATTGTTCCAGGTTACGGATTGGCAACCTATTTTATTCATATATAAGATCGTCAGTGCTAACATCGAGCACTAGTTTCATTCATGTACTATATGAGATTAAAATAAATGGCACAGTTATAGTATTAGCCTATATCGCGTGAACTACTGAACCGATTTTGATGGAACTTACACTAAATCAAATATAATATAAAACATCAATTAATATTAGTTACAATGCAATTAAAAGTTTTAGAAAATATATTGAACATTGGATTGAAAACCTATTTTATTTTGAAGTCGGTTAAAAATAATATTACTGGATATGGTTCCGAGATTTTTTTTATTACTTTAATTTTCAAATTCCACGTCTTAAACGTGCCTGAACATGGGTTCTTCCAGGGTTGCCGCAGGCAACCTATTTTATTCGCAGTCCCGACCCTCAGAACTAACATCGGGCACTAGTTTCATTGAGGTATCTTATGAGATAAATTACCATGAAAAATCGCCCCCTTCAGGGTGGCTGAACTTGGGACTTCTTCCAGGGTTGCCGCAGGCAACCTTAGCTGGTTCACCTCTCCATAAGGATATCTTTCACTACGTCAAACTCCCGTTCGAGTATCTGATGAGATAATTTTTGGCCAAAATTGACGTTTTCGACACCTATTTTTTTATGGTTCTTCCAGGTTAGGGAGTGGCAACCCTACCTGGCCTCCACCTCCAAAGCACCTACTTTCACTACATACTAGTCTCATTCAGGTATCTTATGAGGTAGGAAGTCCTGCCACCGGCCGCCGGTCTAATTGTTTACTGTTCAGTTTGTTTTCAATTAATATTTCAATTCCTACATTTTTGTTAAAATTTCATCAAACTTACCACTTTTTTAATATCATGTGTGTGTGCAGTAAGGGCCACTGATTTTGGTTTTAAAACGTAATTTCTTCATTTTTATCCTAAAACGTATATCCTTTGTTTGATGTTTTAACAATATTTAAAGGATTCAGCAAAAATATACCTACCTTTTTATTTCAAGTTTTTGTTACGTTAGTTTAATAGGTCCATTTATGTTTTTCTTTAAAGCAATGTAATATTAAGTATTAAATAATAACTGAAGCTCAGTCAAGTAAAATCACTTGTGCTTATGTTAATTGAACACTAAATCTTGATCTTTTTTTATGGCTCTTGATAAACAGCCTAAGTTTAATAAGGTCCAGAGAAAGGGTTTTAAAAAAGAATAATAATTATGAGAATTTACGAAACTCATGTGATGTACTTTTACGGATAACTATTAAAATATTTTTCTCACATTGTATGTTTTTTATTTAAAACATTTTAATTATTTAAATTATTTTGTAATTCAGTAGCTCTTATTAGCCGCAAGCTCTTTTAACCTTATATTAACATTGTTTCTTTTGATGCATGCAATAATTTTGGTAGTTTGGTGTAAATAAATAAATAAATATATACGGACAAATCACACAGATTGAGCTAGCCCCAAAGTAAGTTCAAGACTTGTGTTATGGGATACTAACTCAACGATACTATATTTTATTACAAATACATATATAGATAAACTTCCAAAACCCAGGCCAATCTGAAAAAGATCATTTTCTATCTTGACCTGGCCGGGGATCGAACCCGGTCACTCCGTGCCGCAGGCAGGCGTGTTGACCGCTGCGCCACGGAGCTAGTCAAATAGTAAAATGATATAATAAATGATGCCCGAATAAGTATTATTTGATTTCATTATGGATCTTATGAAGGCGATAACATATTTTCACAAACACAATCAGGCCCGGATAGCTCAGTCGGTAGAGCATTGGACTTTTAATCCAAGGGTCCAGGGTTCAAGTCCCTGTTCGGGCGGCTACTATTTTGCAGGAACAAATGACATTATTGTTCACAATTTTTTGATATTTTTGCTGTATGCGATATAAAAAACCGGCAAAGTGCGAGTCGGACTCGCGCACGAAGGGTTCCGTACCATTAACGATAAAACGGCAAAAAAATCATGTCTGTTGTATGGGAGCCCCCCTTATTTTTATTTAATTACTTATTTTTAAAGTGAATATATAATTAAATATTCTGTGAATATTTCAAGCGTCTACCTGTTGCCGTTATCAATATCGAGCAAAACACGCAATAAAATCACGTTTGTTGTATGGGAGCCCCCTTAAATATTTATTTTATTCTATTTTTTAGTATTTATTGTTATAGCGGCAACAGAAATACATCATCTGTGAAAATTTCAGCTATCTAACTATTACGGTTCATGAGATACAGCCTGGTGACAGACGGATAGACAGACAGACAGACAGACACAGACGGACAGCGGAGCGATATTAATAGGGTTCCGTTTTCACCCTTTGGGTACGGAACCCTAAAAAACAAATGTTTTTTTAGATACAAGTATTATTTTGTTAATCCTTATTTTTTTGTTTGCTTTTTTATTAGCACATGAAAAATATTTAAAAAGTAGTCTGTCATAAAACTACATAGAACCTAAAAATAAGGGATGTTTGTTAACATTAATTTATACAGCATACTTTTTAGATTGTTATAAAACATTTTTTTTTACCTTTTTTGACCATCGTGTTATGTTTGTAACAGGCTGAATTGGCGGGTGTTCAAAGATTATTTGAAGAAGCGATGAGCTTGAAGCAAGCTGTGTTAGACGACGCAGCCAAGTGCCAGCAGAAGATGGATGCCGCAACGGCGTTGATAAACGGCCTCAGCGGGGAGAGGGTCCGATGGACAGAGCAATCGGCGCTCTTCAAGTCTGAGATTGAGCGACTTGTCGGTGATATACTGCTGCTTTGCGGGTAAGTAATATGTGCATTGTGAACCCAGGGAGAATTAGTTTTCTATGCTGTTTAATAGATTAAATACAATGCTAATTACTCTTTCTATCCGAATGTCAAGCAAAAGTTTGAAATATATCCTAATTTTATAGCTATATATTCACCGATATTAAAATTATTCAAGGGCTTTGACTTATATGTTATTGACACATTAGCAACCGCGCTACGTGTTCATTTCTGATATTGTTGAATTGGCAATTGTACTTTGGAATATTCGTGATCACGATTTCCAAATAAACTAAAAAGAGGCTGGTGACGTAACTATATACCTATATATTCACCGATATTAAAATTATTCAAGGGCTTTCACTTATATTTTATTGACACATTAGCAACCGCGCTACGTGTTCATTTCTGATATTGTCGAATTGGTAATTGTACTTTGGAATATTCGTGATCACGATTTCCAAATAAACTAGAAAGAGGCGGGTGACGTAACTATATAGGTACCTATATATTCACCGATATTAAAATTATTCAAGGGCTTTGACTTATTTATTGACACATTAGCAACCGCGCTACGTGTTCATTTCTGATATTGTCGAATTGGCAATTGTACTTTGGAATATTCGTGATCACGATGTCCAAATAAACTAAAAAGAGGCTGGTGACGTAACTATTTGCTGGAATACAGACATGGTGTTGCTATATTTAAAACTTCTAAAAATATTTCAGCTTTTTGTCATACTCGGGGCCGTTCAACCAAGAGTTCCGGACTCTTTTGACCACCAGTTGGCTCAACGAGCTGCTGAGGAGGAAAATCCCCGTGTCCATGAATTTGAATATAACGGAGCAACTAACGGACACTGCTACGGTACACAAAAAAAATATACGGGCTGTTTTGCTTTTTTTTTTATTAATAGCAAAGGCAATATTTTAATGCCGCAATCAGAATCTCTTATACTTAGTGCGTATTAAATTCTTGGAATCAGAATCCCTAATAAAATATATAATTCCAAGAAAAAAGGTAAAAAACAAAAAAACTGAGTTTACCTTCCATAGAAATTCGTCCAGCTGATCGGCGACTTTGTACGGGAAACCTATTTTTTTTCCGAATTTCCACTTTTTTTCTTGTAATTCCTTATTTCGTTAGGGATTCTGATTCCAAGATTTCAATATGTTCAAAATCACGGGGGAGATCATATAGACCAGCAGGAAAAAAAATAAAAATAAAAATAAAAATTGGGCCTCCTATACAAATTCCCGGATCAGCTGGGCAAATGTCACCACGATTTCTAAATTTCTTTTTTCATTAAATACCTTTTATCCTTGTTTATTCTAATATGAATTCTGATTCCTATTCATAAAAATATTGCCAGGGAGTTTAAAATCGTTTTGTATATTTTTAGAGACCAGTTTTCTATCGGAAATAAGATATATCGTCACGAGTGTAATCATAATATTGTGTAAAGATTACTGAGTCAGGGCCAAGGTTCACTATTTTATCCCTGCGTAATTTATAGTGAATGATAATTATAATAATTGATACTATGATAAATTTAGTTAAATTTCTATATGATGGTCTCCGGTATTACGGATACTCCGTGTCCGGTATACAGTAAGAGTATTTATACATACATAGTATCACGTCTTGGTAGTCAGAGCCCTTTTCTTTAAAGACCTAAAAGCTACGTTTAGCATGTTGGTGGGCGTTAGGTGGAAAATGGAACCAAAATAGTGATGGGTTGCTAGCCGCATCGCCTACTAATATGATTCGTCAGATTTGCCCCTTCCATCCATCGGCTTTCACGATCTGCGCGGTAAGAGATGCGGCATATTTACATTTATTTGACAGACCACAGGTAAAATACCTACTTGTAATTTGATGAACCCTTGAGAGGGTCCATCAAATTACAAGTGAAATGAAAAATATGTTTTAACCTTCGTCTCAGATTGGAGAATGGAATCTATGTGGCCTGCCTACGGACGACCTGTCCATCCAAAACGGCATCATCGTCACTAAAGCGTCGAGGTTTCCGCTTCTAATTGACCCTCAGACGCAAGGCAAGAACTGGATCAAGAACATGGAGAAATTCAACGACCTTATTGTTACCACGCTCAATCACAAATATTTTAGGTGATTAATGGCAGAGTACTCGTAGTAAATCTCTTCATTAGGAGAGATTATCTAACTAGTCTGGCCATAAATACTGTTACATAAAAAAATCTTTTTCAACTTTGATTTTAAAAAGTTCTTTCGATTTTTCACCATTTCACATATTTTTTGTGTTTATTATCAACTTACAATTTGGAATGGGGTGTAAAAAAAAAATAGGATTGCGATGATCGCCTTGCAAAAAGTGGGTATAGAGCCCTTGGTCATATTCCAGACACTTCAAAAGCTTGGTATCAGCCGTATGTTCGTATATCGTACTACCAACATGTACAGTCGGCCAAGCAGATACCTGACCCCCTGACTTTTAAAACGTAAATTCACACTTTGTTGTAAAGCGCCACCTACCGTGATTTTTGGCAAGTAGACAGACAACTGCTAGTATAAACTTGTTTCTGATAACCTGCTCAGTTGCAAATTTTGTATTTCTAATAATCTCAGCTAATAATTCAAGTAATCATCAATGGTAAGAACAAAACAAAGAATCAAAAACTATCCTACGTAAAGTTCGATTCGAACCATGGACCTACGACTTGAGAAGCTAGCGCTTATCTCAATACGCCAACCGACGATATGACATCTCGGGCGAAATTGGCTATCTATTTCTACTGCTATGACATCATTGTCACCAACTGCAACGCATTGTTTTAACAAATAAATTGAGGGTAATCTATCAGATTTATTTATACCTGATACCAACTAATCAAAAATATTGTTCACTCGCGTCACAATTACATTCAAGATACTGCGATTACTGTGTAGTGATCCAAAACCCCACCAGTTATTAGGCATCCCGTTTCATCTTATATATCAGATTTTGTGAAAGCTAATAGTGTATTGTGAAGACAACCACAGTATTTAAAGTATCTATATCTAGAGAGTTAGGTATCGCGGTAAGTAGAAATTATAAGTATTTAATATACTTACTTAATTGTCACACTATTTTTTGTTCCGTAAAACATAGGGTTTGTGATAAATGTCTAAGATAAATATATCTCTTGCAGAGAAACACCGTCCGTTTGTGGATTCGGAGATTTAAGAAGACTCGATCAACTGGCGTAACATATAATATTTCAATTGAAACAGTGAGGAAACATTCAACAAGAACGAGATCGTATTTTATTCTGATGAAAAAAGTTTTAAGTCTGATGATGATGGCAGATAAATATTGCGGAGAAGACATGGCTAGCGTATAGCCATCAAAATAATTTGCCTTTGAGAAGAGTGGCAGGATAACATTAGGTAAAAATATTCATTAAATAGTTAAGTAAAATAATAATAATATTTAATACCTAGTGTATTACGCAGTGTAGATTATTAGGTAACTGATCGTATTATTGTTTTGCAGGTTATTGGGGACAGATGTCTTCAATGGGCCCAGGGGAGCTGGTAGAATTCGGTGGCCGGATGAATAAAGAAAAATACTTGGAAATTTTATGAGATGTGGTGATTCCAACAGTGTGCAATGTAGAATATATTTTATTTAAGACAATTGTTCTGTGATCTAACTGTTATTGAGTGACCAATTAAAATCCCAGATTGTAGGGTCAAATAGTGCTTAACTGGGACACGAGACACGAGTAAAGTTTGAACTTAAATCAATTTAGACAAAGAGGTTATACTAAATTAATAAATATGCGCATAAGTGATATGTGATCTGATCTAACATGGTAAGTGAAATGACAAATAGACTTGAACAAAAGCTTCAAAATGGGGGTCACCCTCTCCCATATTAAAATTCATTTAATGCCATAGGTTTACATATTCATTCTTATACTATTATCGAAGCAAAATTATTCACATAGCACTATTTGACCCTACACATTAAAAAAAATATAATACTATGATTAAAAAAAAGTTGAGAGATGTAAATTGTTACTTATTAAGTAACATGTTGGTTCTCTCTACAGAAGATTAATCATAGTTTGAATTAAGCAGGCAGGTATTTATTTCACTGTAAATTTTTTTTGATGTAATAAAGTAATTAAAAATTTAAAATGCTTTTTATTAACAGTAATTAGCTCGGTAACATTGTTAAAACAACCAAAATTACACCAACATCACAATACGAAGTTGGTGATATTTGTAAAAAATAAAAAGCTTTGGAGGATTTGAATCTGTTCCTTCATAAACACACTAACTATTAAACCGTAGTGCCTACCACTTGGCCACATCTAACTATTGAAGTATCTTTGAAATAAGCGTATCGTATGCTAGGGCTTGTTTTATTTATCAAAAATCGAATAGATGGCATTAGTCATCAAGGGTATCAGATTTCTGCTTATTAACCTTATTTGTTCATTCACAATTCAATAGATGGTACTAGTCGCAAAGGATATTACACTTGTATATTTTTATCTTTGGGTTTAAACCACGGATGGTTCTTTAGTTTGCGAAAAATGGCGCTGTTGTAGGGGGGTCAGATATCTCCTTGGCTGACTGTACAACAACACTTCCTCTACCATACATAATAGATCGAGGCGGCTGCGTGCTGTCAGAAATACAAAGTCTGTTAATGGTGTTAAGCCAGAATTCGTCGAAATCCCATTAGGAAGCAAAATCTTATCGCGTGAAATGAAGATCCCCGCTAGGACTCTGTCGCGTATTATAAAACAAGACTTGAACCTCGGTGTTTATCGTCGATATACAAGACATGCCCTAAATCAATCTTTACAATTAAAGAGAGTGGATCGAACAAATGTGCAGTATTGTGACGTGCTCGAAATTTTCGAGAACGGTGAGAACGGGTCGGAACTTTTTCTCGAGAATTTCTTCTTCTTTCTCTCAAGTGCTGGAAATATTGAGAAATTCTCGATAGTCATTGGAAATTGTTTGTTTGTTTGTTTGTTACGCTTTCACGCCGTAACTACTGAACCGATCATCATGAAATTTTGCATACAAGTTCTCTGGAGTGCGGAGAAGGACATAGGGCGGAGCCGTGGGCGAAAGCTAGTTAGTATATAAATAAAGCCAAATACTTGATTTTTACAACTGGCTTGTTGTACTTTGCCCTGCTGAAAAAAAGGGCATCTATCCAAAAACTTTAAGGTCGGTTTAGTGATAGTTTAGGGTAGCCATACGGTTCATCCGTAAAGATAGTAATTGCATCCGGGACAACTATATCCCCCGGAGCAACTATCCTGTGGTTTAACTCTATTTATTTCTACTACTTGTACTATATTACAGCAGTTGCAGCTGTATATTGAGACCCACAAAAACTGCAAAGAAAATATGTTGTGTATTTGTTGTAGAAACCATATTGAAGATTGCGTGTCCCTTGGTCGACCATTGTTAATTGAAGACGTGGGCGAGGAGTTTGATCCGGCTCTTGATAACATTTTAGAGCGAAACTACATAAAAATTGGCTCTTCGTACAAGGTAATTAACACAAAAACTACATCCTTCACACGAAGGACATGTAAATAATACATTTTAACTTTTTCAGGTAAAATTGGGTGACAAAGAAATAGACGTTACTGCTGGTCATAAGATTTACATAACAACAAAACTACCCAACCCTGCTTACACTCCTGAGATATCCGCCAGAACTTCCATTATAGACTTTACTGTAACTATGCAAGGTACATTTTTAAATGATGATAAAGTTGTAGATAGGTCTGTCAATGTCATCAATGTGAACCGGATGTGTATTCTTTTTTTTGTTAATTTTTATCAATTGTATTCGGCGATTTCTTTTTTGTTAGAGGAAGCTATAAGAATTACCAGGCGGCGTATTCTATGTTTTTTCTTTCACTTGACCCCATTTTTATTAGGTTTGGAAGATCAGTTATTAGGGCGTGTGATTTTAACGGAGAAGGCTGAAATGGAAGCAGAACGAACACAACTCATTAAGGACGTAACTGCCAACCGACGTAAGATGCAGGAGCTTGAAGCCAATCTTCTGCATAAACTGACTACAATTCAAGGGTCGCTGGTAGAGGACGTATCTTTAATCCAAGTGCTAAATATCACTAAAGCTACTGCCACCGAGGTGAATATAAATATTTGTATTACAACCTCTGCTTGCCGTCTTAACCTACACTTCTTTTGATGTAGCCTTTTCTGATCATATTGCTAAAACATTCAAAGTAGGTCACTAAAAAGCATAATGCCTAAAATTCATGTCTATAAAGCCTACGAATAAGAAGTATAGAGTTTCATGTTTTGCGCGTAAATCAAGTACTCTGGACATTCATAACTGTCATCTGGAGATCTATCCTAACGGTAGCAATATGGGGCTAAAGGTTTCCGATGATCCCCGATATTACATGATGTTACATATTTTTTTTTCAATGTTTATAGGTAAGGGAAAAACTAGATGTGGCGAAGGAAACTGAAATAAAGATCAATGCAGCCCGTGAGGAGTTCAGACCGGTTGCCACCCGGGGTTCCGTCCTATACTTTCTCATTTGCAATATGTCTTTAGTCTGCAATATGTATCAGACATCTCTGGCGCAATTCTTGGAGAGATTTGACATTTCTATGGAAAAGTCGCCCCAGAGTCCTATTACTCAGAGGAGGATTAACTTTATTATTGATTACTTGGTAAGTTTGCGATATAAAATTATCCTTTTTTAATAAGACATCAATACACGTTCACAGTTTGTTCGGAAAGAATGAAGCCGAGAGGACAAGTCACACACGAGTACTATCACCCTCAGCTGTACCTACCCGACTACGGCAAAGCTAGGAGGGTTATGATTTTGGCCGCTATCATACAAACATCTTACCAACGTAACTTGACATATGATACAATTTTAGACGTCGACCGTTATAGGCTATGTGACGTCACGCCAAATTAAATAGAAGCCCCCTCGCCTTTTAGAATACAAAAAGTCGCGAAAATTAAAAACAAAATATTTGAATAAAAGTATAAACAAAATATTTGAATATTTTGTTTGATATCAAATGAAAAGTATTTTTATGTAGATTATACAAATAATTAATATATACATATATTAAAACCATTCTCCTGTTAAAATTTAAAACATTTCCAGAAATAAACTGACTTTTAGTTGTACATTAAATGATATACTAGCGACCCGGACTCCGGCTTCGCAGGGGTGCAATGTACATATAAACCTTTATCTTGAATCACTCTATCAATAAAAAACCGCATCAAAATCCGTTGCGTAGTTTTAAAGATCTAAGCATATGTACATAGGGACAGACACAGGGAAGCGACTTTGTTTTATACTATGTAGGTAGTGATAGAGATGTTTAGCTTCATATCGTTAAGCTTCCCCTTTGTTACCACGTATGAGAGTAATACTAGTCTCATATTTTTATATCTACCCACCGGCAGAAACGTTCATAATTGCTAAAATCGAAATCGGACGACGACAGCGAGGGCTCAATATGACTTCATAAATAAAAATTAAACTATGTGTGCAGTATATATCCAGCGATGCTTAAGCACTTGCACCTACTGGGCTACAAAGCTCCTATCTCTCTAATAATTTTCAAATGTTTCGTATTTATGTTTCAAGACTTACGACGTTTACAAGTTCATAAGCAGAGGATTTTATGAAAAACACAAGTATTTGTTTACCTTGCTGCTTACTTTGAAGATCGACTTGCAAAAAGAGTACATAACTAATGAAGAGTTCCAGATATTTATTAAAGGTAAGAAAAAAAAGCTTTATAGAAGAATGGCAGGCAATAAAAGAAGTTTGTTTCCTGCCTGCCTTTTTTTACTCTATAATTAACCTTATGGCCTGATTTGGAAACAGATTTCACTATACGAATGATTTTATGATGGTAAGTGATCACCGCTGCCCATGGACAACTGCAACACCAGGATGTGACAGAACCTACCAACGTTGGCAAATATCTTGCAGTTTGTCTGTCATGCCAGGAACACGAATACTGCTGTTTTACAAGTGCGATTTGATCGGCTAGCTCCGTGGCGCAGCAGTCAACACGCCAGCCTGCGACACAAGAGTGCCCGGGTTCGATCCCCGGCCAGGTCAAGATGGAAAATGATCTTTATCAGATTGGCCTGGGTCTTGGATGTGTATCTATATATGTATTCGTTATAAAATATAGTATCGTTAAATTAGTATCCCATAACACAAGACTCGAACTTATTTTGGGGCTAGCTCAATCTCTGTGATTTGTCCGTATTTATTTATTTATTTATTATTCCAGGTGGTGCCGCATTGGATCTGAACGCTTGTCCGCCGAAACCGTTTAAATGGGTGACTGACATCACCTGGCTCAATTTGGTGCAACTGTCAGAACTGAGACAGTTTACTAATATCTTGAATCAGGTCTCTAATAACGAAAAGGGTTGGAAAAATTGGTAAGCAGGGACTCTTTTATAATTATATTCGTCCTACGAGTTTTTAAATTACTCAAGCCTGAACTGAGCAGAATTCAAATCTCTTCTATAATCTACGACTAGCTGTTGCCCGCGGCTCCGCCCGCGTTTGTGTCGATCCCTCGGGAACAGTAGAATTTCCCGGAATCAAACATACCCTATATGTCCTTTCTCGGGCCTCACACCTCCATACCAAATTTCATCCAAATCAGTTCAATGGTTGAAGCGTAAAAAAACGACAGACAGAGTTACTTTCGCATTTATAATATTAGTATTAGCATGGAAGGATGGATATTTTTTATACTTCTAAGTCCAGAAATGGGAAAATTTCCATAAAACCTTTACCCTCCCATTTTACCCCTTTAGGAGTGAATTTTGTCCATTTCACCCACATATATGTTTACATAATCGAGAACTTACATACCTATTTATTTTTATATTTCATAGTCCAGAAATGAGAAAATTTCCAAACAAACTTTACCCCTTTTTGGGGGATTTTTTTCCAGTTGACCTACACAGATCTTTTTCAATTGTAATCGTGAATGAATTTATTTACCTATTTTCATATTTCTAATTCTAGAAATAAGTAAATTCCTATACAATCTTTACCTCGCTATTTTACCCCTTCAGGGGAAAATATCGTCCATTTTACCTACACAGATATTTTTAATTGTAACCTAGAACTTATATACTTATTTTCATACGTCTAAGTCCAGAAATGAGAAAATTTCCATACAAAGTTTACACCACCCTCTTACCCCCATTTTACCCCTTAAGGGGGGAATTTTGCAAATTTCATCTACCTACACACATCTTTTTCAATTTTAATCGAGAACTTATATACCTACTTTCATACTTCTAAGTCCAGAAATTAGAAAATTCCATATAAATTTTACCCCTTTAGAAGTTAAATTTCTTAAAAATCCTTTCTTAGCGCTCACTCACATCTTTAAAAGAACCCCTGTACCAAATTTCAAGTTTCTAGGCGCAGCAGTTTCGGTTGGTTTGCCGTTTGCCCGCGGCTACGCCGCCGCCGTTAGTGTCCATCCCTCAGGAACAGTTTAGACCCTTAAAGGGGTGACTCAGGTCATCAATATGAACAACTTTATCTATGGGACCAATGCTGGGAACTCAAAAAAAAACAACGTCATTTCCATAAAAAAGAGTCCCGCTAGTTTGTATGAGAATGTCAAATTTTTTTTTAATTCCCAGCATTGTTCCCATATAGGAAAAGTTGTTCATTTTGATGGTCTGAGTCACCCTTTTAAGGGTCCAAAACGATAAAATTGTGTATATTTGCAGGCAAACTAATGCCTTGAGTTCATTCAAATGATGATAACTTTTTTTTTAATGAACCGATTTTGATGAAACAAACTTTAGATGTTTTGCTGAGTTAAAACAAAGCAATTGGTGAAAGTTTGGAGTAAATCGGTTCAGTATTTTTGGAGATAATCGTGATCATACATACAGACAGACAGACAGACAGACAAAAAATTCGAAAAATTTTTTTTTGCTTTCTTTTATTTTTTTTAAGTGTCCCTCTATCCATTTCAGTCAAAAATTCTAAATGTACAGACAAAATATTTTTACTGTTTTATGTTTTATTATTATATATTATTATATAATAATTATTATATGTATAGATAAGTAATCTTTTTAAGAAGCCATATATTGAAATGTAAAGGTCATTTTGGGTGTTGTCTATATAAGAATTAAATGGCATAAAGAGCTATTCTCGTATATGCACAAATACAAAAAATAATCTTAAAATGACTTCAACAACTTTAATGAAATTGAGTACACAGGAAGACTTTTTAAACATCAGCCAAATTTATGTATTATATTCCTTGTCGAAAATAATTAATGACGTGTTTTTCCTTTTAATAGCGTTTAGTACAAAAAAGCATCGAAATAAAGCATCCCTAAGTTATCCTGAAAGTGTTGAAAATTATTAACACCGAGCGCCGTAGTACGCGCCGTGCGTAGCGTAGTCAATGCCGCCCGTCGTAGGCATTGACCTCTATCCTCTATAGCAAGAAACTAACAGATGCAATAAAATAACCTTAATAGTATGTAGCATAAAGTCGATTTTTGTAGTGCGCCCGGCGCCATCATGCGGCGCGCGTCTCTCTGCGTCGCGCCGCCACCTCTTGTGGCGTGCCTACGCTGCACCTCCGCCGCACAGCCGCCTCTCCGTGGTGCGCGGCACGTCTTTGATAGTCGCAAGCTAATCGTCGCCCATTGAGCACGGCGTTTTATATACAGGAGGCACAAACATGCGTGACGATGCTAATTTTAATATACAATTTTGCCAATTGGTAGAGCAGTATACTGCTCTGTATGATTATACTAATACGAATTATAGTAACAGAAATGTGCAGGACACATTTTGGAGAATAATTAAAAAAAAGCAATAAGTTTCATTTATTTTCATACCTACATAAAAAATACATACACAAATAATAAAGAAATTGTAACTTTACCTATGATTATTACAAATAAGGTAGGTATGTATACTCCATTTGTTTAGGTTTTTTAAAACATGTAAACAATCTTGATACGTCTTTTTATTGAAATAGGTATACATTTTTTAAATCAAAATCTTTATACTTTACCTACCTATTCAATGTGAAATTAAATGTAATTTCATGAAATTCCAAAAATTCCGAACATGTTTCCGCGTTGAAATCCCACTGTAGAATGCCGCCGCTCGCGGCGCGCCACACGCCTCCGCCTCTTCAGTATAATTTATGAAGCGGCGCGGACATTTGCCGTGCGTGCCGCACGCCACACGCAGCGCCGCGCCTCTTCTGTTAGTTTCTTGCTTATCAGTGCCATTGATGAAAACAGATGTTTTCGTAAGAGTTTAGGTACTAAGTTGCAAATATTCCCTTCATACTTTCCGGGCTCAGGACCGGCTAATTGCAAAAGGTTTTTAATTTCATAAGAATAGGAATGTACCCTATTAAATCGTAAAATACTTAAAATATAGGGAATCTTGTAACCAGCCCCCGTAGCATGGCTACTATCTACAGGACACGCCAAAGATAGATAAAAAAGCAGCCTACTTAAAATGAATCGAAGCCCACCAATCAAAACGTAGTATTTATCTTATACGATTCGTAGCACGCATCATCACGCATGCAGTCTAGAAACATTATTCATATTTCTAACACGAAACTACAAATAAAAAATTTAAACCTTGTATAATTTTGAAAACGAGCGTATTAGACATAATTAATAAAATACCTAGTGATATTTACTTAAGAACTAAATATATTTGGGTTTATTTTTATTTAATATGGAAATATCGGAATGTAAATCGTGTACCAATCAAACGCAAACAACCACTTTATACTGACAGTACACATCTGTCATTATTCTGTCGGTAAAATGGTTCTTTCCGTTTGAGTTTTCGTTTCTCACGCATATCGGGCTTTTATTTTCGTAAAAATCATTCGTTTTTTGTACTGTACATTCAAATTTTATACTCATTATAGGTGTCTTGACAGCTTGTAACTATGCAAAATAAAATATTTTGATTGTTTTATCACTTTCGAAATGCGTATGAAACATATTTTATCTAGGCTTTGCTAAACCCTGATAAATTTATGCGATTTCAAGGTACCAACCTCGATTTTGCCTGCATTTGTCTATCGCGAGCTGTCAAACCCATGCTCGCAAGACGCGCACTCCGCGACTTGTAACGTATTTATGAATGAAATTTGACATTATTTAACGCGTTTGCCATGCTCGCTGTGTTAAAAGACGCAAAACGCGATATTTTGTCTTTTTATCAACGAAGACAGTGAGCCATGCTACGGGGGCAGGCTTCAACTTATGTACACTATTAAAAATCAACTAATTAAAAGTTCACTTAAATCAATTTACATGTAATTATTCAGTCACAGTACTTTAGGTTCTGTTCAAAATGTAGTCAGTTTTGTTCTAAACAAATCATAGCTCTTTTTCTTAAATTTCCTTTTAATTTTCTAACTGAAGTGTTTATTTTCACTGCATCAAATGCAGTTACTCTTTGTGTCTTTAAACTGCCGAGACTTTGAGCATCTTCAATACATCAGTCTTTTCACTTCACCCCACAAATAAAAGTCTAGCGGCGTAAGGTCTCTGATTGGCACGTAAAATCGTACGGCACACGCGGTTCTATGCCTATAATTCGAAGCCGAGGAACACATTCGAGCTGATACATCCTCTGGGCTGCGTTTGAACTTTCGCCACTTTGAATGTAACACCGCACCATTTCGTAATACTCACGATGGGAGTACATTATTGTTTTTGTACAAACGCCATTCCGAAAAAACACCACGCGGGGCACCGAAATTTGTAACGTAAACAACGTGCGTCACAGGTTTGAGCTTTCGCTACTTCACCGGGCGTTTGAGGCGAGGGCAGAGTGCCCTCAACCTTTATAAACAACATCACCAAAGGGCCCCCAGGAGGGACGGACCTCGGCTTTGGGCGTTGCCTGTGTGCGCAAGGCATGGAGAGACAGCAAACTCTCATATTGCCTGATGGGCCGCGTATACGTGCATGCAAGCCTGAAGGGCCAATCTGAGAAACAATGGCAAAAGCCTTTAGAGAGCAGCAACTCTCATCTTTTGCCTTATGGGCCGAAAGCTACGTTGCCAGAAGGGCCTATCCTGGGTGCAAGTCACCCGGGACCGCTGGGTGGGCACCAGTAATCGGAGCTAATCCTACTCTACGTACTCTATTCCGGTGGCGAGTGCGACGGGGTCGGATAGTGGGGTTCCTCTGGCTATTCGGAGCCGAAGAGGGGTCGGGACGGGCTTGTGCGATGTCAATAGGATCATCGGGATCGTCAAGTACGTTCCTAGGACGTCTACGACGTAAGGTCGTATCGTGTAAGTTGGGGGAGTAGTTAGCAGCTTGCACTACAAACGGGTTGGAGTGGCGTGTGGCTTTCTCAAAGTAACGCTTGGAGGCGTTTTTGAGATAGCCGCGAATGGATGGGAGATCTAGGTCACGGTGTAGGTCTGTCATGCGCAAGTACCGATGGTGACTCGTATTTGTGGCACGGGTGAAGAAGCGGTTCTGCAAGCGTTGCAGCCGATCGATGTGGGAGGGCGCGATGTGGCAGAAGACTACGCCGGCGTAGGTCATGATAGGGCGGACGCAAAGCTTATAGAGTGTCAACTCATTTCTAAGTGACATCTTGGCATTGCCTATCATGGGGTGGAGACGGCCTAATACGAAGGCGGTATGGTTGCGGACTTTGGTGATGTGGGGGCCGAAAGTCATCGCGCCATCGACTACGACTCCAAGGTATTTAGCCTTGCCTGCCCACTGAATGGGCTTTCCGTTCAACGATACTGATCCTAACGGGGGAAGTTCTGCTCCGGACATGGTGATTTTTCGACGTGACACAGCTTGGTTATCCTTTGAGAAAAACACAGCTGTGCTTTTCTCCGGATTAACTTCGATGCGCCACCTCTTGAACCACCTGCCGAGAGCATCCACGGTGGACTGAAGACGATTCACGATGACCGTTTTAATGTGATGGGACGTGTAGAGGGCCGTATCGTCAGCGAATAGTGCCACTTCTACATTTGGGGTCTTTGGGAAATCGCTTGTGTACAGCGAATAAAGGAGGGGCGAGAGAACAGCGCCTTGTGGGACGCCGGCTCGAATAGGACGGGGCCACGAGAGGCATCCCTCTACTCTGTACCGAAATGACCGATTCGACAAAAAGTCTCATATGATGTGCACGAGACCATCCGGCAGGCCTAAGTTGGTCAACTTAACCCTTTATTTGTCAATGTTAACTATGGTATACATGCATCATCATTTGAAAATGAACCTTGTGAACAGTATCTGCGCTTTATTATCCAAGTTTGAGTAATTTTTTTTTTATTTTTTTGTGAAACTTTGAAATTAAACAATATTGTCGAAATTTTGTATTTGACGATAAAATTTGTTTTACAGGTTGTGAATTATTAAAACAATAATGACAATTTTATCACAATGCCATGTAAAACGTGCGGCAAAGATGATCATTTGCGTTCATCCAGTTCAAAATGTGAAAAACGCAAAAGGAGAATTCGCGAAACGGAACTTGAAGACGATCAAGAGATATCCGTTTTTTGTATAAAAAAAGGACTCTGTTCTTTCGTGTGTCCCTTGTCTGAAAAGAGACAAGAATTGCTGGATACAATACGAGCGGATGTAAAAGATTTGTCACGACTCAGCATTGAATTGTCATATTTGATCAATTATTTCTACAAAAATTATTACACTCACAAAGATTTTCATCAACTGTTTCCCAAATTTGATCCGTTACAATTTACTTATATACTCAAAGGTAAAAATCACAAAGTGCAAGACCCTCTCAATATTATTGAAGAGTATAAAATTTTAAATAAAAACACCACATACAATGGCGCTGTTAGAAGTTTCAATTTGATTTCAATCGCCAACCAGTACAAGATAATTTTAGAGACAAATGTTACTGTTCACGCTTTCAAACGTATAAAGAGATACATGCATCACAAGTTTTCTGAAAAGTTGACAAAATCACAAATTCACGAATATACATTTAATTCGTTTTATAAAAACGAGCACAACGACAATGAAATTGGAAAATGGTGTGCATTGAATGAAATTACGGAAAATGGAATTAAAGAGAATTTTTGGAAATACATTCCTTTATTTGTTGAAATTCAACACGAGTTGTACGAAAAAAATAACAAATCCTTCAACGTTTTCCCCATATACAAACACGGTTTGAAACACATCACATACGACTCTAGATGCTTGCATGAACTCTTGCGTAGAATCGATGCGAAAAATACACCATCCGCTTGGGTTCAATTTTCCCAAAATGATCCGAAGCAATATTGGAGACGTTACTTTTCTATACCAAAATCTTTCGGTTGGAGTTTTAGCACGGACGGGGTTTGTGTTTCGTTATCGATGAATAGATTGGTTTCGAAAAAAGATAAATATAAACACAAACGTTTAAAAAGAGAACAAGTTTCGAATGAAAATGAAAAACAATTGTACAAAAATTACAATAAAATAATTGCAGTCGATCCGGGTGCAAAGACACCGATTGTTACATGTAGCAGAAACGGCAGTGATGGTTCTTTTGAATATAAAATTTTAAAGAAACAAAGAGTCACGTACGAAACGAAAGAACACCATCGGGAAAAGAAGCGATTAAAGTTTGTGAAAAATATCGATTTAAAAATTCAAAAAGATCGAGAAAGTGTAGAAAAAGAGACGGGTTTATGTCTCTTGTAAAAATTCAAAAGTTGAAGATTACACCAAATTTCAACTGAAATGGTTTGATGAAAAACAAAAATTGTACGAACAGAGAAAATTACAAAGATTGAAATTTGACAAGTTTGAGTGACCAAAAAACCAACAACAAAATAGTCGACGAGTTTTTTGAAAAACAACCAGACACTTGTGGTTTACGGGAGCGGATTCGATTTCATGAACAAGGGTACTTTCAAGGGTCATCGTAAATTCAGACACAACGATATATTAAAAATAATAAAACAACGTAACAATTTGTCATTGTATATAATCTATATATATAATCTATATCCTCTTCCCCCGGACCTCCGCACGGAGCAGACGTTTACTGTGAAGCTAAAGTTTTTATTCTAAAAATATTTTAAATTTAATTAAACCACAAAATTCAATCAACCTACTAGGAGTGCATAAAGCTAAGAAGACTGACTGACATCTTTCACTACAACGTTGGCTGCGACCCTGGTACACGCACACAAGAGGTACTGTGATATCCTTTTGTCTAATTTTGCACCAATCTAATTGCGCTAATCCCCGGCCTAACTACAGAAGCTACGCTATTGAACTTCCGGGAGGTCGAAGCCCCGCCCACTAACGTATCAGCGCGGGCGCAATTGTCGCCATTATTTCACTAACTTTGGTCACGCCTCCTGCGTAAGCTACACAAAAGGGACACTGAGCCGCCATAGTTTTCTCATTAAAGGATCATACACACTTGCCGTAATTTAAAAAACTAAACTGCAGATATTCTGATTACGAAGATGGAGAGTAAATCAGTCTCAGAATCAAATATACTGAGTTCCGAAAATCAGGATGTCCAGGTAACTCCTCCTAACTATATCCCATCTTCAATTAAAAGAAGAAGAGGTGAAATACAAGACGTGCACATGGACCGCTTTGAAACACTAAAGCAGGAGTTAGTGAATATTATTCACAATATGTTCCAGGAACAGGAAAAAGAATTAAGAAAAATTACTCCTACTCTTATTGAAATTAAGAACACCAATACAAATATTGAAAAAACAATAGCATTCTTGGCGTCACAAAATGAAGTCCTGCAAAAGAAAATAAACGACCTAGAGAGTCAACATAAAAAAGATGTTGAATACCGAACCATTTTGGAAGAAAAAATTGAAGATATGCAGCGCGAATCACGTAAAGCGAATCTGGAACTCAAAAATGTTCCAAAATTTCAAGATGAAACGAAAGAAACCTTGATCCAAATGTTCCTGTGTTTGTGCAAAAATGTTGGAAGCAGTGTTGAAAAATCTGAGCTAAAAGACATATATAGGGTTAGGGAGAAAAAGGGCGGCAAGAATGACACACCAATAATAATTGAGACATCGTCAACCTTGCTCAAAAATGAAATTCTAAAAAACTGTAAAGCTTTTAACAAAAAGCACAAACAGAAGCTCAGCGCCAAGCACCTCGGTCTCAAGAGGAGGGAGGATGTACCCATATTTGTGTCAGAGCAATTGACGGCTAGGGGAGCTCGCCTATTCTTCTTGGCCAGAGACCTGGCTAAGACGAAGGGATATAAATTCTGCTGGACCTCATTCGGCAGGGTGTACCTCAGAAAGAGTGATAGCTCACCCATAGTAATAATTAAAAACGAACCACAGGTACACCGCCTTTTGCAGGCAGACTGACTAGGCCCAGTAACCTATGCTGGGCCATTGCTATTTGCATGTTTCCTATCTACTATTAATTGTTATAAAACTTACAAGGTAACACAATGTAGAACTGTATCATTTAAACAATTATGTTATATTTTCTCACATAATTATTCCATCACTATACAAGGTAGAACGCTTCTGTATCTCTATGTTACAAAAAAAACATCTACACATTTTAAATTTTACTTTTTAATATTAACTTACATGTATTGTGGGAGTAAATGCGTAAATCTGGTGAAAATTAGGGAAATAAAACTAGAGCTTATACATTATATATTTTACTACAAGTTTAAATATTTTACAGCGACTGATATTTTTTTAATTATTTTCGAATATGGTTAGTACACTTACAAATGCAAGAAGTAGATAACCTGAAAATAGCATATTCAGAAAAGGCGTCTATTGACGATTTTTTACTGAGACCACGAGTTATACACAAGTCTGACTGCATCATTATTTCACAAAATATCAGAAGTATATACAAAAATTTTGATAACTTTCTTGTCACATTGTCTCGATTCAATTTCAAAATTGATATAATTGTACTCAGTGAATGTCGACTAGACAAATCTAAGCCCATTCCTCAGCTGGAAAATTACTTATCCTACACTTCCGAAAACCATTTAAATCAATGTGACGGTGTGGTTGTATACGTTAGAAATGATCTTCAAGCAAGTGTTATGGAAGCCAAGTTAACCCATGCGTCGTGTCTACAGATTAACCTCCCTGACTTAGTAATTTTGGGCATATATCGTTCTCCTTCGAATACCTATGCAGACTGCTTTATAATGTCTCTGGATGCACATTTGGAAACGCTAAAAAATTGCAAGAAAATAGTCGTGACAGGAGACGTAAATATCAATATCATACGCAAAATAAATGAAAAAAGACATGAGTATAAAAATCGGCACTCTTACTTAAATATGCTAGCAATGCATGGCCTAATTCCCGGTCATACACTTCCCACTAGGGTGGAAAGCTGTATTGACCACTTTATGCTGAAACTAGACTGTAGGAGTGACGTGGCATCAATAGCTGTATTAGATACTACTATTACCGATCACTGGTTAACCTTTTTAAAACTGTCCAAAACACACGATCTTTACGACAATCCTAAAATTAAAAGTGTGGTCAATTATGAAAAAGCTCTATGTCAACTTAAAGAAAATAACTTCTCTGATTTGATCGCTCTCGATGACCCCGTTACTCTGACAGATATGATTATAGCAAGACTGAGACAATGTTTGCTTGATAGCACTATTACTAGAATAATTCGATCTAAAGACCGTATCATTAAACCATGGATTACTCCTGGAATATTACGATGTATCAGAAACCGAAACTATATGCAAACAAAACTTAGGAATGATCCTTCTAATGAGTTATTAAAGATCACATATCGAAGATATCGGAATTTCTGTAACAATCTCATAAAAAAGCTAAAAAGGAACCACGACCGATTACTACTATCTAAAAATAATAAAAACCCTAAATCACTCTGGAAGACAATTAATTCAATAACGCAGCGTAACAAAAAGAAAACCCAAAACACTGAACTTCTACATACCCATGCAAATCCACAGACTTCTGTAAACGAAGTCAATAAGTACTTCGCTAGCATCGGCAAAAAATTTGCAAATGCTATAAAAAATAACAGCCCTGCGGGTGAGACTAAGTCATCTGACTCTCAGACCTCTCAGGTTTCCTCATTCGTACTGCTGGATACAGACTGTGCAGAAGTGTATGAAATCTTGATGGGACTCAAAGCTGATAGTTCACCGGGTTGGGACAATATTCCGGCAATATTTTTAAAGCTTGCGCACAAAGAGGTTATTCCCATTCTCACCCATTTGGCCAACCTCTGTTTTAAACAAGGTAAATTCCCCCCAGCTCTGAAACAAGCGATTATTACACCAGTGTTCAAGAGTGGCGACAGAGAAAATGTTTCAAATTACAGACCAATTTCAGTGCTCACTGTAATTTCAAAAATTTTAGAAAAACTTATAAATAAAAGGTTAGTGTCATACCTGTTAAAGTTTAACATTATATCAGATTCACAATTTGGTTTTAGACCGGGTATCTCTACTGAAGATGCAGTCTGCGCAATGACGTCAATCATTGTTGAAGCAGTTGACAAAGGCAAAAAGTGTCTTACATCATTTTTTGACTTAAAAAAAGCCTTTGACACCGTCTCTGTCCCCATTCTTGTCCAAAGGCTAGAAAATATAGGTATTAGAGATATACCCCTGGCTTTACTAACTGACTACCTACAAAATCGTAGACAACTTGTCAGGGTAGGCCAATATACAACTCAACTGAAACTGAATACGGAGTTCCTCAAGGCAGTGTCTTAGGACCCACTTTGTTTCTTATTTACATAAACGGACTATGCAACATGAAAATTGAAAATGGCTACATATATTCGTACGCAGACGACACTGCTCTGGTGGTTGTTGGTGACTCTTGGGATGTTGTTAAACAATCTGCAGAAACTGGACTTGCCAGAATTGCTACATGGCTGAAACTCAACTTACTGACTCTAAACACAGATAAAACGAATTATATGACCTTTACTAACTACAACAGCACCCAACCTGACTCGGACTTTAAAATCAAAATTCACACTTGTAAAAACGAAAAAACCTGCAATTGTGCTGATATTTCCAAGGTCGATACAGTAAAATACCTGGGTGTGACAGTTGACCAGCGTCTGTCCTGGCACGCCCATCTAGAAACCACAGCGTGTAGAGTTCGAAAGCTAGTGTGGATATTTCGGAACTTGAGATACATAGCTGATAAGAACTTACTCAGACAAATATACATCTCACTAGTTCAATCTATACTGGCCTACTGCATCCCCATCTGGGGTGGGGCATCTAAAACTGAGTTCCTAGACCTAGAAAGAGCGCAAAGATCACTGCTAAAGTTGATGTACTTTAAGCCCTTTAGATAGCCCACCTCTGAGCTTTATTCGGAGTGTGACCTTCTCACGGTCAGGCAGCTTTACATTTTAAATATCGTCCTCAGAAGACATAAGATGACCCCTTTTAAAGAAACTGCCCTACTTAGAAGAAGAAAACACGCTGTTGCTACGGTTGAAATAGTAAAAACAACCTACGCTCAAAAACAATTCTCCTGGCAATCCTCACACCTCTACAACTCCCTAAACAAAATATTAAACATCTATGGAATGACTTACTTTGGATGTAAAAAGATTGTAACGCTGTACCTTAAAACATGTAACTACGAAGATACAGAATCCCTCTTGAATAATAATACGGCCAACTCACAAGCAGTTCCTAACTCTCTTATTGTGTTGCCTTCTACTCCTACTACTATCTGATGTAAATTTTACTATTATCAATTTAAAATTTTTAATTTAATTGTACTTAATTTTGTTATTCTACATTAACTTGACGTAATAATTTTGTGTTTCTGAAATTGTATACTTAATTTATCTGAGTGAATTTAATTTATTTGACATACTTTTCTTTTTTTTTTTAGTATAATTTTAATAACTTTGTTAACATCACATATAATGTTATAATAATAATTTGTTATGATTGTAAGCAATAATTGTAAAATTACTAAACTGAACTATTTAATGGAAGAGCGGGTTTTCCAAACACAGGTGTACTATTACACTTAAATGGAGATCCCAATACTGATCTGATAATGTAAAATAATTTAATGAATAAACATATTATTATTATATTATTATTATTATTATAATCAACGAAGCGTTTACAACCAAGAATTGCAGTAAATGTTACGAAAATAAAGAGTCACAACAAAGATTACAAGTATCCAAATCCCCACACCGTTACGTATACTGCAGTGTATGTCGTAAAGGTATTCATCGGGATAAGAACGGTGCGAAAAATATTCTGTTGATATTTGAGTATAAATTTAAAAAAAATTACAAGTTGTCGAGCATTCTTTCGTTTGCCGATACTGATATGAATGTTGCGGGCGGTGGAAGCTCGTAAGGTTCATTGTCGTAACTCTGTATTTGTTCTTGTGGCAAATTAAGGGCAACGATATCAAGCCTGAATGCCAGACTTTGTCGAAGGCTTTCGCTACATCGAAGAAGAGTGCTCCCGTAGGACGTCCCCAATTTCTCAACTTGAGAGCTCCGTGAGACGGTGCAGTTGGTGGTGACACGCGTGTTTGGCCCGAAATCCAAACTGTTCGTCGGGGATGAGACTTTTGGACTCTACGTAGTCCTTGAGTCTTTTAAGGATGATCCGTTCGTAGATCTTGCCTATACAGTTCAAAAGACGGATGGGCCGGTAGGAGGAGGGGTTTGCCTGGTTTAGGGATCCCGATCACGATTGCTTCTTTCCAGGCGGCTGGAAAAGTGCAATTTGCAAGACAAGCATTGAAGATGCTTACTACTTATTACGAGGAGGAGGAGGAGGGTCTGTGGGAGGCATTTGAGCACTCCGTTCGAGAGTCCGTCGGCGCCGGGCGCTTTTCGGGGTCTGAGATCGCGGATGATTGACTTCACTTCGTCAAGTGTCGTCGGGGCAAGGGGGGTATTCGGAGGGATCGTCTTAGAAGCTACGAAGCGTTCTACATGCGATTCCACCTCACGAAGGTGATCGGGGTCAACTGGCTCACGACTAGGGGAGCATTGGCTCTCCAGGCTGTCTGCTAGGCATTCAGCTTTTTCGTCATCATCGAAGGCGATGGAGCCGTCTGGACGCGTGAGGGGGGGAGTGGCCGCAACCGTGTCAGTCTTGAGCGCCGCCGGGCGGCGGCAGCGAGCGGGATAAAGCACCCCTCCCCTTCCCCGCGCACTCTTGCATTTCTCGGGCGCTTTCGCCGGCGCTCGGCGCCCGCCGTATTGTTTACGTATGATTTGGTTGGTTAAATAGATATTGCGGTGAAAAGCAGTACAAACAAAATTATTTCAAATTGAAATTCTACAAACTATTTTTTTTTCAAAAACTCGATCTATTCATGATACCTAATACGTGGAAAAATATTTGGCTGGTGTTTAAAAAGTTCGCCTCCAAAACCCACTATATAGCTATACAGGATAGTTATATAGGGGGTTTTGGGGGCGAAAAATCGATATAGTTGGGTTTCATTTAAGGGAAAATACGTTTTCTCTTCTAAATTTCGGTTTCTCAGGTATTAGTCCTATTAAAATCGTCAAGCGCGAGAAACGCAGACACAATGGATTTTCTATTGTTATGCGGACTCGTTGGCCCGCTTGGTGGTTGAGAGGTCAATGTCATTTTGCCTCACTCTACACTAGCGCCTCGTGGAAAATTCAAACGCGATATCTCCCTTTGCGCTATCATAGCGATATTAGCACAACGGATCTACGTTGTGCCAATATCGCTAGGACCATTGTAAGTTTTACTTATTCATAAGTTTGCTGTGACAAGACTTGCAGATACACATTATTATAAGCGGTAGGTATAGAGGTATATTTTTTTTCTCGCATTTTTAACAGTCTCGGTACAAGACTAGAAACGATGACGTTTTATTAATTACAAAATCAATCAATTTGAAGGTTCGATAAGGAAGCTCCAGAGGACGAGCCTTTGCCTGAAGGATATCACACCTTGGATGTGTTTAGAAAACTGTTGGTGGTGCGCGCCTGGTGTCCCGACAGAACGCTAGCACAGAGTTTGTGAGTCTCTCTTCAGTTGATGATGATAAAAAAATCTTAATAAGGCTTTGATTATGAGTTCATAATTTATCATATAACTATTATTTTGTTTTTATGTACATATTGTAGTCTGGCTAGTGAAATACAAACCGAAATATTGACAAAAATGACTAGCTTCTTGGTGGTTCCTTCTTTGAAATATAATTTTGAGAGGTTTTTTCAAATGTTTTCTGAATGAAAAATAATAAAATCAGCGAAAGCAACATGCGAGAGATCGTCTTTTAAAAATAATAAAAAAATAATAATATCAATAAAGGAATACAATCCTGTTTTTGTGTATATTGGATCCGTTTGAACTGTAGCGCTTCGTTAATAGACTCAATGGGATCCGAAGGAACCCGATGTGACCGATGGGACTGTTGTTGGGACCAATGGGTCTGATGGGATCCGATGGGATCCAATTAGAACACGATGGGAAACGATGGGGTCCGATAGTACATGACATTACCGGACGGTACTCAATTATTAGTCGCTCCACGTCGAGTCGCCGCCAAGTATACTTTGCAAAATTCCCGCTTTTATTTATTGAAGTAGACATGGCGGTGACTCGACGTGACACGACTCGACGTAACGCGACTCGACGTCAAGGCAACAAATCCCATGCAGAAGCTCAAGAACGACTAGCGTATCGGTTTTGTGCTCCAGATCGTAAAAACAAAGATTCCGTGTACGTATTTTCTTTAAAACGACGATGAAAGGGTATCAACCGCCCTTTCCCCGTCGTTAAAAATCATGAAACAATATTTTTATTTCGTACTTTTATTATTTGAATGAATAAGTGTTTTCATAATTACATCTATTTTCTTTAAAATACAGAAAATATGTCATTGGATCAATGGGTGCAAGATTCTCAGAGGCTGTCATAGTTAATTACGAGGTATGTAATTTCATTGAAAATAAATATTATAAAGCCGATCCAAAATTGCTATTGATACCCTCCAGTCAACCACGTTTTTGTTGCCAGTCTTATCTCACATTTCTCAGATATTTGTCACACTTTTTTTACCTTACACGGATAGGTTCATGATATTTAACTATGTATGTAACATCGGGTACGCGCGCCCGGCCTGCCAAGCTGCTACTTGCTTTTTGAGACACAACATTGTGAGCTTTTCCCCCTTCGAGAGTAAGATCCCAATTCCCATTCCCTTCCCAAATCCAATAAATTCCTATACTTTTCCTGCTTAAATTACTTCCGTTAGTTAGCAGCTTTGGAAGTACGAGGGCGCCCGGTTGTGCCACACCCCTTACTAGTCACAATGGTAGGAACAGTGACAGGTTTTCAATCTTCGATAAGGTAATTGACATCGTGTAGCAACAGCAGCCACGGGCTACGACCAATGGCGTAGGCATAACATACCTTTATTAATTAGCAAGAATACTTTTCCAGCAAATGGTTATGGAGTCCCGTCCACTCGTGCCGCTAATTGGTTTCTTGGCTATGGGCTCCGACCCAACACCGTCTATTGAAGTGACCGCTAAGCGATTGGAGTGTATTTGCTCATCCATATCTATGGGCCAAGGGCAGGAAATCCATGCCAGGAAACTCATTGACCGAGGTTTGAGAGAGGTAACTATTTTAAAATGCTTGTAGTTTAATACTCTTATTGATAATTAAGATTAATACTCAAATCTTATGCAATCAACTAGGGATTAAAACTCAGCGGGCCTAGCTAGCCTGTTCTGAATCGGTTCCTTTTCTTCATGTGAATTGATCAATATGACTATTCGATATGATTAAATGCTAAAACAACAGTTACACTCACGTATTTCTAGCCGATATCGCCGACAACTTTCAGTCTTTCGGGCCAGCCGACCTTCGAAAATTCATGCACTCAGGCCGGGTCGTGACGACGTTAGCATTTAATTATGTCATCTCGCGTAACTTTTAATAATACAATTTGATATGATCGTTGATTTACCAGTAACGATTAATCACGTGGCTTTAAGATTTAAATAAAATTAATTTATTTCAGATAACTTACGGCCGAATATTCAAAGGTTGCTAAAATAGTTATTAGTCATATTTTATTCATCGTAAGATATTTTAAAAATCATTTGATGAAAGTTTACTTAAATAACATTATTATTTACAACATTATTATTGTTGACGTCAATAACTTAGAGCTAAGTTTACGCCGCTTCCAAGGCGGAGTGCAGAAGAAGCGGCAACAAACTGCACAGCGCATTTTATCCAATGACGTCAACTTACAATCTACGACATACTTAGAACTAAACTTAGTCTCTTCTTAACAGTCAATCAATGCTAAAGTGTATGACTTGAGTATTGATTAGCTGTTGAAAAGAGATTAGGTAACTATTTAAGGAACCTTTGAGTATTCGGCCGTAAATGACCCAAAGTACAATAAAATTACTTTAGTTGCATCCAATAAATCTTGGGTGTTCTGGACGATCTTATGTAGGTCAAGTACGTTAATATGAAATCTTTTGCAGGGTATCTGGGTACTGTTGCAAAACTGCCACTTGGGCTTGGAGTATATGGTGGAGATAATGGAACAGTTTGCTGAGCTGGAGAAGGAGCCAGAAAAAGTTCACGAGATATTCCGACTGTGGATCACTACTGAGGTGCACGAAAAGTTCCCAATTACACTTCTGCAGATGTCTATCAAATATACCTGTGAACCACCATCGGGTACGTTTTATTGCTACCTATACCTATGTGATACATACATACAAACATAGTATCACGTCTTTTTCCCTTGCGGGGTAGACAGTGCCTAGGTCGATAAGACCTGAAGGCCACGTCTTTAAGACCTAAAAGCCACGTTTAGCATGTTGGTGGGCATTAGGTGAAAATTGGAATCAAAATAATGATTGGTTGCTAGCCGCATCGCCTACTAATATGATTCGTCACATTCGCCTAATCCCTCGATCGGGTTTTACGATCTGTGCGGGAAGAAAAGCAGCTGGTACATTATACCTACGTTTTTTCTTTTCTCCAAAACCAGCATGGAAGACAAATCAGACTAATGACCTATGTGATGGAGACCTAAGTCATGATTGTGCATATGTTACCTATGTTTTCTGTAATATTCATTTAATAATAGTTAATTTATTTTCAAAATAGGGATTAAAGCAGGATTGATGAGGACATACGATTCGATGAGTCAGGATTTCCTAGACTACAGCGACAGTCCATTATACTTACCAATGATCTACACTCTCTCTTTCCTACATACCGTGGTGCAAGAGAGACGGAAGTTTGGACCTCTTGGGTGGAACATTCCGTATGAGTTCAACTCTGCTGATTGGTTGGCTTCCTGTATGTTCGTGCAGAATCATTTGGAGCAACTAGAACCTGGTCAGGGTATCAGTTGGACTACTGTACGGTAAAGTTATCATTTTTATAATAAATTAATATATTTGGAAACTTTGCTCTCGGTTGTCAAAAATTGAGGACTATATAATTGTAACATGGGATAATGTTAAGACACCTTGCAGGTTAAGCTAATATAGTGTGTTATCTTCCAAATCCGTTTAAAACTGGTTTGAAATTACAACAGTTTACGTGAAGGACGAATTTATAGGTAAGCTAGCTTTCGCCCGCGGCTCCGCCCGCGTCAATGTCGCTCCCTCGGGAATAGTACTTTTTCTCGGGATAAAAGGTAGCCTATGTCCTTCTTCGTACTCCAGAGAACTTGTATGCAAAATTTCATGATGATCGGTTCAGTAGTTACGGCGTGAAAGCGTTACAAACATACAAACAAATAAACAAACAAACTTACTTTCGCATTTATAATATTATAGTTAGGATATAGTAAGGTTAAGGATAGTAAAGATATAGTAAGGATAAGGATTGACATTCAACAGTTATATGGTATCCGCGGTACAATACGGCGGAAGAGTGACGGACGACTACGACACCCGCTTGCTGGTGACGTTCTGTCGCGTGTGGTTCTCTGATCAACTGTTCTCAGAGGACTTCCAGTTCTATAAGGGCTACGGAATCATGAAGTTCAAGAACATTCCCGAGTACCTAGAGGAGATTGAGAAGATGAAGACGGTCGACCCGCCGCAGGCTTATGGATTGCATACAAATGCAGACATAACGTAAGATGACTTCATTTTAATTATTCACGTGGCTACATCTTGTTTTTGAGGCCCCGTGATGACAGGTTTTTCACTAAATATTAATGACGTGATATGCGTGCCTTGTCGCATAAACTTTTTATAGTATATTGTCTCTATTTTAATGTAACCAAAAATCTTTTCTACTGTAGAGCTAATTGTCTTGACTTGGCATAGAACATTATAGTTTTTACACAAAAACGTCATGCCGCGATATTATCGATTAATAATGTAAAAATTCTGTGGGTTTGGCGGAAGAATCACATTACATCAAAAACATCCAAAGGGCCTCAAGGTCAAAGGACCGCGTCACCAACTCCGTGATAATATCAGGGCCCGTGATTTAGCAGGGCAGCTTGTGGCGAGCTGTTGGTGAGTAACGACATCACGGACGCGAGTACTCCAGAAAGTCGGTCAGAGCTCTCTTACCCGACGTTTCTCCAGAGAGTGTTAGTCACTGAGTATTTAAGGGTATAACGCTGCGAGAACTTCGGAGAAAGCGCAGCACACCTCTCGACACCCTTGTGTTGCCACACCGGTGTTGTCCCTTTTGCCGGCAATAATCGTCAGGTATTTTGACTCTTCTAATGGGCGGCAAGCCACCACCTGCCAATTATAGTCAGTAACCTAGCACTAGTTCAGCTACTATTAAATCCCATTTTGCTTATAAACTAAGTTACCCTGCACGGGGGATCAGCCCGAACACTGTTACCCCGGCAATGGGACAAACAAACATACATACAAACAAATTATGCTCTGCTACCAGAGAATGCTGATTAAATTATGTTACCCTGTGCGGGGGGGTTAGCCCGACAGAGGTTACCCCAGCAAGGGGACAAACAATCTTACATACAAACAAACTACGCAGCTCTGCTACCACCCTAGATCAGGTCTAGGGACCTATTAACTTAATTATAACAACCTAAAATATATTAAACTAACTTACGGTTTCTATCTTCTTCGAACGACCTCGTTCGGCAGGATCCCGAAGCTTCCTTCGAGGTGGGTGAGGCCCTGGACCCTTTCCTCGGTCTCAAGGCAGGAGTGAAACAAATTGGTTCCCTATTCACCCCTCCCTGAGCTCATATATATATATGTCGTCCCAAACTAATATGACGATAGTTAGCACTCCACCAAAAACCATGTGATTTTCACCAAGATTATTATTTCACAACCAGACAAACAAATTTGGGGTTTATGACGCAACCCCATGTCACGTCTTTTATAACAATTCACAATGGATTAGTTTTAAATGAGTCGTAATACTAATTTATTTGAGTTCAACACAAAACAACTTCCGTTCACAACGGGATCTTCATATAGATTATGTGCGCACATGCGCTTTTTAGTGTCCGACAAAAACGCCGTTTACGTATATATCGTACTTAATCTATGGCACTAGGCCTCACAAACAATAGATCATCCCAACAGGGGCATTTACCAAACGATAATCACTGAATATTTCACCCGGGCAGCCGTGATGAAAAACCAAACAAACGCAATGAGTCTCGACCGCGCGACAATAAGAATTCAAACCGACTGTGGCTCATTCCGTGAGCCAGCGCTCCGATGTCTCCACCCCGCGCGCCCGCGCATACCGATGCATTGCACCGCGACACCGGTCGAGCCAATTCTACTCAATTTTATAAAATCTATGTGGGTATACGAATATATGGGCGTTCGCGAAGTGACAATACATTATTTATCGAACATCCCATAACCCACTAATTTCTTTAAAAATGCTCTTAGTTCCTGCTCCGGCCAAGACAAGAACATATCATACATTGGTATTTCCAGGAACGGGTTCTGGCTGGATAGCAACATTATATTATTACTTCTTCTTGTTGGATCTGTATCCCCACTTAGACTTGTGTTATGGGATACTAACTCAACGATAGTATTTTTGTAACACATACATAGATGAACATACAAGACCCAGGCCAATCTTAAAAAGATCATTTTCCATCTTGACTGGGGATCGTACCCGGGACCTCCGTTGTGGCAGCCTGGCATGATGACCACTAGGCTACAGAACTCGTTAATGTGTCAGGGTTAAAATCTTCACTCACTTTTGTAGGTATCAGCGGAATAAGACCCAAGACTTATTGGATACGATCCTGTCCATCCAGCCGAAAGAGTCTGGTGGTGGTGGCGGCGAGACACGAGAAGCATCGGTATACCGTCAGAGCAAAGAAATGCTTGATAAAGTACCTCCAAACTTTGATCCACACGAAGTAAAGGAGAGGTAAGATACCTAATTTGTAATGTAAAAAATACAAGTTTAGGCGTTAGTCAAGTACAATCGGCGTAGGGCGAGGTTGAGGCGCGGATGCGTCGCCTGATCGCCTCTCATTACGTGTTTCATACAAAGTGTATAGAAGCGGGGCAGGGCGGCGGATTTATACAAGTGTCGTGGCAAAGAATATATAAGTTACGGGTAATGCTAGAAGATGGAGTATTTTTAGGGTTTACCCAAGTTTACTTAGTATTATTTAAGTAGGCATTTGTCTCCCATCTCACCTGATGGTAAGTGACGATGAAGACGAGGATGTTACATGCCTATTCAAGAGATACCCATTTATTCTACTTTTGAATGTCCCAGGATTGTACTTGTCTGGGAATATAAACGCAGACAATTCATTCCACACCTTAGCTACTAGAACCAAAAAGGAACTGTCAAAGGGTTTAGTTCGACTCTTTGGTATTCCAACGATAAGAGGGTGAAATTTCTGTCTGCATCTCGTAGTCCAATAGAGGAATGATGAGGGTTCTACTAGCTCAAAGAGCGCTTTCGCACACTCTCGAATATGGATCCTATAAAAAAACGATAGGCAAGCAAGCTTATGGGTAAAGTCTGAATACCAATAAAAAAAAATACATTGATATCGAAGATTACCCATACTCACCTAGGTCTATCCAATTCTTGTTGGGTAATATTAGGTGTTGCGTTTTTATGAGGACGTGGTACATAAAATGGGTAGGTAATGTTAGAATAAAAAGTGGCATTAAAAAAAACAATCATGGCATTAAAGAAACGTACTCGTATGGAATAAATAGAAACCTAATCGTTTTCTTAAGCATAGCACACCCAGATACTTTAAATATGTACTGTATAAAAAGAAAAAAGATATATGATATCATGTCTTTTGTGAACTATTATTGTCATTTGTTTTTGCATAATTCTTGTCAAGTGTTTGTGAACTTTTATTGTCACTTGTTAGTTAATCTAAGTCCCATTCAAAAAAAGTAATTGTTAACAATGCTTTGACAACTTATAGGCAATCTGTGCAACTGACAGGTACGTTTCGCGGAAAATTTAAAAAAAAGCCAGTGTTGCCAGTCATTTTTCCATAAAAGTAACGCAAGTTCTCACATTTTTTTTTTGTATATTTAGCAAGAAACTTCAACTTCAACCCCATTCAAACAAAAAAAGAATTATTAAAATCGTTTCATAAATGACGGAGTTCTGAGGTACGAACAAACATTAAAAAATACAACCGAATTGATAACTTCCTTTTTTTTAGTTGGTTGAAAACTATCAAAAACATAATTTCAAGTACCGTACCTACATTAGAAAACAAAATAATTTTTTACCTAGAATTATTCCCATCTTCAAATATCTTTATCAATATGCATCATTAGTCTATCGAATTAACTAAGAAACAATAAAAAATACTATATTAAACAAATAAACACGGTACAAAATAACAAGTTAATAAATATTTCATGAAACTCGTTACTCCTTTTGGCAAATCGGTTACAATAAGTTACAATATTTATTTCGGAGGAAATGACACTGGCAAAATAATTTCATTTAGGTATTTGTTCATGCAGACAGGTTGACATTGTCATTTATACAGAAAAAAAGTCCAAATTATAACCGCGTAATAAACGCCATAATCGAAAATAACGATTTCAGTAAAAAATTATAGTCTATATTATAAATAAGAAATATATATGATATAATTTCTGGTAAATCGACATTATAATTATTATAAATTGCATGGAAAATTAAGCTTATGTTAGGATTGCGACAGATGACTTTTTGATTATTTAGATGTATGTATATCTTTATAAGCATAACTACTTAATTTATTTAGCAGTTAAATGTTTGATTTTATACTTTTTTTTATATAATAGGTATTTTTCGTGAAGAGCGAATGTGCTAGTTATGGTTTTCCATTAAAGTTTTATATTGATAAAATTAATATTTACCCAAAATTTATAATTTTGGTACAAAAAAATACCTAACGGTTTTATGTTACACCGCGCCGTCCGCTCTACCGCCGCTTGCAAACAAGCGCTGTAGTTTGACGCGCGGGCGGCCCCTCATCGATCCTCCGCGTTGGAATTCCGCGCCTTAAAGTAACCTGTTGATTTTCACAGATTGAGACTATACGGTGCCATACATCCGATGGTCATTTTCCTGCGACAGGAAATTGATCGTATGCAGAAAGTGATTGGACTTGTCCGGCAGACATTAAGAGATTTGCTTCTCGCTATCGACGGAACAATCATCATGAATGAGGTAAGCTCTATAATATTATGAAAAGTTTGTAAATTTTGTATGACGAGTACGAGGCATGGGCTGCTCATGGCGTTATACCATGGACAATTTAAAACTGTATTATTATACTATAGCGTAGTAGGAAAAATAAAGGGTTTAAAAATACAGACCTTGAGAAACGCTCTTTCAATTCTTATTAATATTGTCTTGCAAGCTCCACCCCAAACGGAGAGAGACCGTAGGCAGTATATACTGTCCAAGAGCAAAATATTAAACTTTTCACTACCTGAGATTCAGCAACATGTCTTAAACGTTTGAAGATCTACATTAACCTGCGGTTTCTCCCAGCAGTGACATTTATGTTCTTTGTTTAGATTTTTATCAATTATTATACGTAAATATATTATTTGGTCGGAGGGGGATAGAGATGGACAGGAGAAGGCTGAGACAGCAAAGTTAGGGTGGGAGTGAGCTACAATACGTAGTTTCGATAAAATATTATTTTGTTGAGCTAAGATATAAATAGATAAATTAATTAACTCAGGTTTTTAGTACATAGAGAAAGAAGGTTGAAACAAAGCCACTTAGGGATGATATCAAACCTAAGTTTTCACTTTAAAAGAGGGGTGTCTTCAGCATTTGAGATGATCTTACAGTGGGGAGTGGTAAGAAAGGAATAATTTAAATAGACCAAAAATAGGGTAGGTCCCAGTATGCTACCCTGGGGAACACCATAATGTATTGGTAGGTCTGAGCTCATTAAAGAAAGATAAAATATAAGCTGTTGTTGTATTTGACTTCAATGTACTAACTATATTAATTTTTTTGGTAAGGGTCTTCGTGATTCGCTAAACAACATTTACGATGCGAAAGTACCGACAATATGGTTATCCAGTTCTTGGTCATCTTCCACACTTGGATTTTGGTTTACCGAATTCTTGGACAGATACGTTCAGTTCTCCACTTGGTGTTACCAAGGAAGACCATTCTCATTTTGGATGACGGGGTTCTTCAATCCTCAAGGTAGGATGCAGTGATACTTATAAGATATAGAATAAAACATTTTTTAAACGTTATCTATGGACTTTAGACAAGCAGTACACAGAGAACCCTTAGTGCCCTCCGCGTCCAAATGAATCAATTGATAGATATGCATATCGTGCAATAATTATGAGTTATTTTAGATTGCGTAACCAAGGTAATGCGTCCTGCATGCCCCAAGAATAAGATTCCTCTTATGTTACTTCTTCCCTGTGCAGGTTTTCTAACGGCAATGAGACAAGAAGTGACCCGAGCACACAAGGGTTGGGCTTTGGATATGGTGTCTTTACACAATGATGTGACTAAATTTATTTTAGAGGAAATCAAAGCGCCTCCGCCGGTAAGCCATTTTAAATAAGTTATTTTTTTAAAGATATTTTTAATTATAAATTGTTTAAATTTTCCATGATGGTCTAGGAGAAAAGAAAACGTAGAATGTATGCTGATACATTCTACGTTTTTTTCTTTTAATAAAATAGCTGATTCTTATATTTTAGGTCCTACGACTTTAGGGTATGTAAAACCTGTAAAGTATAAAGACGTGATTAATATAATGTACTAGCTTTCGCCCACGGCTTCGCCCGCGTCAATGTCGATCCCTCGGGAATAGTACTTTTTCCCGGGATAAAAGGTAGCCTATGTCCTTCTCCGTACTCCAGAGAACTTGTATGCAAAATTTCATGATGATCGGTTCAGTAGTTATGGCGTGAACGCTTAACAAACAAACAAACAAATAAACAAACAAACAAACTCACTTTCGCATTTATAATATTAGTAATAATAAGGAAGTAAGGATTGTAGCGCGTTATTTGTATTTGACACGCTACAGTACATTCTATTAATCACATACTCGTCCGCGGTAGTATTAGGCGCACTGGCATTAAAGCGTAAGTGTGGGTCGTACGGTTAAAAAGGTTATTTTGTCAGACGTCAGTTTATCTTGGTAAAAGTCTTCGGCAAAAAGATTTTGATGGACCTTTGTTTTTGGAATACATTTAAATAACTTAAAAGTTAAAATAAGTTGATTATTAATATAATATTCGTCTGCTCGTTAGCCGTCAAATATAAATTTAAAAAAAAAGTTTGTTACCCAGCCTGAATAGTCAGATATAAAGTGTTGTTTCCATAAAGATACGTCCGGGTAGCAGTAGTTTGGAATTTACCTAAAAGTATTGCTTATATATTAATATATTGTCCAATATCTTGCTTTAATAGGAAGGAGTCTTTGTCCACGGAGTATTCCTCGATGGAGCGGGATGGGATCGCCGAAACATGCGTCTATGCGAGTCCACCCTAAAAGTTCTGTACACGGCTGTACCGGTGATCCACGTGTATGCTATCAACTCCACCGCTCCTAAAGACCCTAAGCTTTATCAGGTAATAATGGTCATATATTGTGCATATTGTGCCATGCTCGAAATTTTCGAGAACGGTGAGAACGGGTCGGAATTTTTTCCCGAGAATTTCTTATTCTTCCTCTCAAGTGCGGGAATTATTGAGCAATTCTCGAGAATTATTGTAAATTTCCCGCAAATTTCCGAGAATTTCTCTCCGGCACATCACTAGTCATATAGTGCACATCGATTTTAGCTTGTATACTTGGTGGGACTGTCGATTAGTTCTGGCTGGCAATTCATCCTACTTCTTATCAGTGTGTTGTCTATGCCTCAGCTATGATGTGGCGGAGTTCAAGCAATATTTTACAGCCAGCCGCTTGCCTGTTGTTAACCCTCCTACGAGCAATTAATTGTAAGCCCCTAATTGCTTTCGGCGTATGAATCAATTGGTCCATGGTATTGTCTCTTACACTGAAGTAGAAGTACCGAATCAAGAAATAAGCGCTATAGATTAGATCAATCATAAAAATTATGATTGATAAAAACATGATTGGTGGATTTTGACAGCTGCGGTACCTCTCGACATAGTACCGGCACCAGCAGGCCTACTTGCTAACTTTTGACAACTACGAAGTACAACGTTTTGATCATCACTTGAAAATACATTGCGTCTATCGTATGCTTAGCTATTTTAATTAAACATTATATTAGTTCATTGAAAAGTTATATTTGCATTTGTCAGAGGACGCAATTTTATTTTTTCATTAGAAGGTTACTGTTATGTTAAATCCAAGTTTGTGGGGTTGCAACCCTTGTTCCACGGCCGCCATCTTGAAGAAAGGGATTCAAATGGTTTTTACGGTTTATCTGCCAAACCTATATGTCTCACAAAATAAAATTATCTACAACTTTTGTCTAGCAACGTTTAGTTGTAGAACCATATTTATAAAAAGTATAAGCAAAAATCTATAAAAATAATCAGTATTTTTATCTGTCGATAGACTTTTTTTTAATCATTTTACAATAAAATAATATCAGATCATTTATAAAGATGGTGTTGTAAAGAACAATTCGTAATTTATTTTTTAGGAAAGATTTTCAAGATGGCGGCCATGGGACAAGGGTTGCAACCCCACAAACTTGGATTTAACTTCACACTCTCTGGCAAACTCACGCTAAGACCAAAAAATTTAACATTTCAATATATATACCACAACGAATGTTGAAGAGACTATCAAAACCTCGTACACTGCAGAGTGAACGAGTAGGCCGGTTAAAATAAGATTCCGAATTCATTAGTAAAGCATTGGCTGTACAAAGACCAAGTCACCGGATCGAGTCCTCATCATTGTTCAGCCATAAAAAGTCCACTGCTGGACAAATGCATCTCGCAAGGAATGTTGGCTCATGGGAGAATATCGCCATAGGTTCTCACCACGTTTGACAGGCGAGTTGGCGAGCGTAGTTTCTTTGGCTTCTTGAGCTTCCGTCATTCGAATCCTGCCCTCGTGGAATCTTATTTCCTTTATAATAAGGTTTATAAAAATAGCATAGTATGCAAAAAAAAAATCCTTTAATAATGGATAAGAAGTATGAGAAATCTGTTCACTAGATTGGGACTCAAATGTTTTAATTTCTTTCTGCAGTGTCCGGTGTACAAGAAACCTGTCCGTACGGGGCTGACTTTCATCACACCTTTGTGGCTCCCCACAATCAAAAACCCCGACCATTGGATCCTCAGGGGCGTAGCCATGCTGTGTGATATTAAATAAATTTTATTTTCAGTATTTGTACAATTTGATACAGTGTATTTGACTTTGATACTGTGATAATCTGATTATTTATTCTTCTCAAAATATTATTTAGTCATAGTCTTGTGATAATATTCTTATTAATTATTAATTTTATTTATTTTATTTTTAGTTTGTAATGTTTTTGACGTGAAATAAATCAAAATTGATATTTTTAGTATACTTTTATTTTTGGAGAAGTCATACCAAGCGTCCAGAGGTATTCAAAGTGGATTTATTTGTAATTATTTACAAAACGTGTTACTTAACAATACTGTGGTAAGGTAATATACATTAATATAATTTTCGCACGGAATATGGATGGTTTCGGATTTTAGTAAACCTACGGATTGTTTGCGTACGTTGCCTTCAAACATTTGTTCGTAGCTAATTACTTGCCTATACAAAACAATTGATTGCAACAATTTAAGTGGACGGAGCATTCGCTGATTGTATTTAATGTAATCACAAATATGGAAGCATTCACATTATGCAGAAAAAATAGAAAAGTAACTCGATTAATGTAATAATAATAAAAATCATTGGTATGACATTTTCACAACATTTGTCAGTAGGCAGTGAACTTTACGTCCTTTCATTGTTTAAAAATAGTCCAGTCTATTAAAATAAACAGTCTTTGAGGAAGTAGCATTTTAACTTTATTTCATGCGAGGATAAAGTGGTTTTTAATATTTCAGAGCAAGAATATTTCATATCTCGTTCTAGAACACATCAATGAGCTACTATATTTAATTCTTATCTACTTGCATATTGTGATCTACGATCGTGATATAATATACAGTCATGTTATAAGAAATCAACGAGATCTAGCATTCCTATTGAAATGTAACAATTCATTCGAGTACAGCTAAATTATAGTACATATTACAGACAGTCTTACATTATTAATATGCAAAGCTAACAAATATTTAGCACAATATTATGAAACACTAATATATTATTTAGCATTTATGCTAATGATACAATCTGTCCCGCAAAACAATTTATTAGTGCAAATCATGTCCAATAAAAGCTTAAATTTAATATTCGTCAATTTGTTTGCTTAATTAACTCCATCCTTACTGCTAATGTCGTTCGTTGTAGCAACGATTATCATTATAGAATATACATAAGCAGCTATTTTCTATACATTTTTGCCTTTGGCCATGTTATTAATTTACAACGAATATTATTGCACTTGATACGAGAATGTCTCTTTGGAGTAAAGGGTTCACTAAAGTTTAGTCCCGTTTGAGTTCACCACGGGAGTTACCGAGAGGCTCCACAGATCTTGACCTAGGTGCTCTGAAAAAAAAAAACATGAAACTCAATTATATACAACTAAATATTTTGGAGTCCCGAACCCAAAGCTGAGACCCAAAGAGTGAAATGAGACCCTGTCTGTCACGTCCGTCAATCACAGGGCTGTATCTGAGCCGTAATAGACTAGAAATTTACACAAAATGTGTACCTTTGTATATTTATTGCCGCTATAACAACAAATCTTCCATGCTGGTCTGGGAGAAAAGAAAAACAAAGAATGTGAGAAGATGGCCGAGGGAATGGACGAAAATCTAAGGAATTATGTTAATAGCAACTCATCACATTTGATTCAGTTTTCCATCTATACGCCCACCATGCTAAAGTGGTTTTTGGTTTTTAAGTTCTATCTACCCCGAAAGGGATAAAGACGTGATAATATGTATGTTTGATATATATGTAGATAAAATAGCCATTAAAAAAAAAAAAACAAAATTAAATCAATAATTAAAACAGGTTCCTTATAAGAAACACATAATAGGCTTCCATGGTGGTCAGGGAGATAATAAAAAGTGTAGAATGTACCAGCTGCTTTCTCTTCCCGAGCAGATCGTGAATCCGATCGAGGGAATGGGCGAAAATCACCGTTATAAGGCGTAGGTGATGATGAGGAGGCTATAGGTACCCTTAATAAATTAAGAAATATACATAGAGATAAGATAATGGAAATATGGTGAAAAAAATTTCATGGGTGCGGGACCCGCATGAAATTTTTTTCACCATATTTTTCAGGAAATATTATTTTTCTTAATTTATTGAGGGTATATCAAAATAGCATTGTAAATGACAAATAAAACACGAAAAAAATGATGAAGCTAGCTGCCCATAATTATTTTGCTGACCAACATGCTGAACGTGGCTTTGAGAATGCGTTTTACTATCACGTCTTTTCCCCGCAAGGGAAAAAAAAGTGATAGAATGTATGGTTTGGTGTGTTTATAGAATCTTATTATTTTAGCATATCGACGCGATTCTGTCAAACTTGCTGCCTATTTATTACTGAGGTTACTGAGTCCTCAAACTGCAGATAATAAGGAACAAAAGTATTTGTACTCGAAAGAGTTCGCCAGTTTTAGACTACTGATAGGTATATCAGAGTAGGTACTTGAGTAAAACATTTTACGGTAGTACGAACTACCGTAATCGTACGTCTAGTACTACGGTAGTCGGAACCCTCATGTGCTCATGCGACCCACACTTGGCTAGTTTTGTTTATTGTTCTGAGTTTTGTTTGCACTTAAATATTGTATGACGGTCCCATAGATTTAAAAAAAAATGCGACACTTCTTCTATATATGGCCCCATAGATTTAAAAAAAATGCGTCATGGACTCCTTCGTGTGCGTTTCCGACATATTTGGGCGGTTTTTAATACCTACTTTTTTTCATAATTCTTACCTTCTTCTTGAAAGCGTCAATTCTATTTTTCCTTCTTTAACTTGTTTGAAAAGCGATATGGCCCCAGCATGGCTCAGTCCACGTGTCGGCACATTGTTCACAGACAAGATCTCGTCACCTGAAATTGTAAGTTTTTATTAATATTTCAGTCATGGCAAAGTTGTAACAAATAGTTTGAGAAAAAAAGGTTGATGATGACTTGCCTTCAAAAATAGTACCCTTATCCGCTGCTTGTCCATTCGGAAAAACGGTTTTGACAAATATTCCCATTTTTCCTTTCGGAGAATCAGTACCTCCTACAATACTGAACCCAAGACTCTTATATCCTGGTCCTTTCCAAAACTCCACCCTGTTCATTAAAGTGTGCGCGTAATGACCGCCTTGTTGACCGTCATGGTGACCCGCATTATACTCCTGTTGCCGTGATACATGCGAACTATGACTTGGTGAACATCGTTGTGACCCCACTCGATTGAAAAATCTACTTCTGCTGCTATTTCTTACTTGTTCTGGTATACTTTCAAAAGATCGGTTTTGATACAGTCGTGGAACATGTTTTATGTAGTGAGGCGAATTCTCTTTAATTTCGATGTCTGCATTATCGTTCGAGTACTGTCCCACAATCGGCGGAGCTCTTGAATTGTGTAACGATATGGGTCTGTAATTATTTCCCTGGCCATGCCTAGGCGTAGGTGAGGATCGCATATATACTTCAATATTCGTTATATTATGTAAAGAAGTAGATGATTGATTGTAGCAATGTCTTTCAAGTAATTTTTCGTCGTCGCTTTTTTGACTTGAATTTATAGGATCGTTATTGACTTGTATTCCCACTTCGCATCTGTTCTGCGTTTCTAATCTTGTAGGATTGGCTGTATATGCCATTTGATTACTTATATGGCCACTAGTAAAGTTTAAATTGTGAGCATGATTATCACTAGGGAAATGAGTTTCAATTGTTATTTCATTAGAAGATGAAGGTTTATGAACCGTTTCTGATATTATATCAGGAGGAACATTTGTTAGTTGTTGCGCTGTAGTTGAAACTGGATTTTGGTCAAAGTTTTGGCTATTTATTATTCGACTAAGTGTAATTGGTGTGATCTCGTCATGTGCCATTACAAGATCTACTTGATATCGTTGGAACAAGGCTCCATCTTCAACCGTGGCCTCAGTCGAGCAAGAATTAACAATATGTTGAACTTCTTTTAGTGATGATAACCCACGAAGTACCCTGCCATTAACATTTACTATTTCATCTCCTATTCTTAATCGCCCATCTCTGTGGGCGATACCATCAAAGTCTAACTTTACGACAATATATCTTATTTCAAAATTTAAACCAGAATTGTCAAAATCAACTTTATGTTGTGCTAAATACACTCCAAGACTTTCATCAAGTCTAGATTTTAATAATCTTATTTTTCGGAATCTTTTAGTGCAAGGACCTCTACTAAAAATATCGATACCAGCTATCTGGTGTATAGTTGATTGATTTTCCGATGCTAATGTCTTTTTGTTAATATCTGGAGTCGATGAATGCTCTACAGGAAGTATCTGTGAATGTAATAATTTAATTTTTCTAGTTTGGACTCGCTCGTCTAAAGTTATTGTTTTATAAATATAAGGCGCTTTTTTGTGTACAGTCTTCTTTGGTAACGGTGGTGGCTTGCCGTCGTTGTGTTCAAAAATTTGCGAATTAACAGAAATGTTTGTATGCTTGTTATTCTCTCTGCTTTCGACTTCATACTCCGTCGTAGTTCTTTTTTCTACGGGAAACAGTGCACAAGGCGTCGAACTTCTACGAGGTGGTATTTGCACTCTGCTTACATTTATCTTGTGATTCAAACTTAATTGCCTTGAGAAATTGCTGTGGTTGCTATCTAAATGATTATCAAGAGAGTCCGTCCTCATGGGTGTTGAAGTAAAATGGTTAGAGTATCCGGGTGGTGAGTGATTACTGTGTTCATCAGTGGGACGGCCATCACTATCATACCCAGACTCGTTAGAGCTTACGTAATTACTCAGTCGATGAGCCTGAAGAACCTCAGTATCTGGTCCGTGATGTATGCTGTGGGAGGAAGATGTTAGCTCAGTTTTCAGATCTCTTGCCGACCCGAGAACTGAATTATATTCATACACTGGCAGACTGTTCCTATTCCTTGGAATGAGCATTGGATCGAAGTCAAACGGTGCCCTTTGAGAGATCATAGAGGATCTTCGAGGTACGTCCTCTATACGCCTTGAAGAATACATGTTGCCGTCAATCTCATTAATACTCCTTAAAGAACTTCTTGCAAAATCGTAGTCATTTCTTAGTGCACTATTTATTAGCATATTTTCCTCGTGGAACGATATGCTATCACTGCTTTGGTATCTTTCTTCTGATCGAGAGTTAGGCAAATACAATCTTTCTCTCCGTAGCTTTGGTGATTTTCGATCTAATCTTTCCGAAAAACTTTGTCTTACACAATTTCCTCTTTGTTGCGAGGTAATACTGTTTTCTTCAGGTAGTACGGATAATTTGGATCTTAGGAACGCATATGGGAAATTTGGTTTTTTACTAGTGCCATTATTACTTTGTCCTTCTAAATTCGGAATGTTATCACAACTAATGGCCTTGGTAGAGGATGAAACGAGTGTCTCATCGGCTATAAGATTATTGTGTTTCGTAGGCGAAGTTTTATTTTCATTGACTGCGTTTTGTAAGTCTATATCGTCAGATGGGTCATCCGCTTTTACATACGTTGAAAGGTGCGATGTGGAACAACTACGATAAAGCGAAGGTCCATTAGCAACAGGATACTGTTCATTGTTCTTCTGAGCATGTAAAGATTGAGATTTACTTGAATTCAGCATTCCAGTAGAACCCATTCTATGAAAGAATGATTTGAAGGGGCTTGGAGACCTGTCCCTCGAACCACTTCGTATTGAATCCGTATCTGGATCCCTTTTTAAAGAAGTAGAGTCTGAGCTACTTCGACCCATTCTCCAGTGTTGCTTCTTTTTATAATGTCCAGTAATCGTCGCAGAATTATCTTCATTGACGTTTTCTGAAGCTGGACTTGAGTCTGAAGCTTCTTTAGCTTCAGGTTTTTTAAGCATATCTAGTTTTTTGCCCATTCGGCGACCCCACGTAGCAAAAACTGAAAAATAAAAGTACACAATTTTAGACTATTAATAGTATACAAGAAAACATTCATATAAATATTGAAAAAGAAAAATATGCACAGTAATATATTAAAGATGTTATTTTTTATTATGGAGTAACAAGAGGCTTTAACCTCAGACTTTTGCAGTAATTTATGTGGTTTAGGTGGGATTTCGTTCTTGACACTATTAAATTGCAAAGTTTGCGATTCTTAACGCTCCAGATTTACTTAAAATTTAGTACCTTTCTTCATCTCCCGGACGTCGTCTTCCATGACCATGGCGGGAAGAGCTGTGACCAGCGTGAAATCTTGCGGGGGGTGCGGCGGGGCGGCGGCGGCGTCGTCTCGGCGTGGAGACGGCGTCGCGGCGGCTAGCGGCGCGGTCACTTCCCTGCGCTTCGGCCCGCGGAAGAGGCGCATGATGACCGTTCACGCATCCATCGCACCACGCCGCACGCGTGTGCTACACTGAAAAAGCAACATTGACATTGTAATCGAAAATATAAGTGAACCATATAATAACTATATTTATAAGAAAATTATATTTGCATAAATAAGTTTGAAAGAAAACTTTTCGTCAGCGCGGTGGCAGTGGCACACACGTTGATAACTTACAATGAGCCAGTGAACATACGGGATATAGAAATCCCGTATGTTCCAAAGTAAAAACAGGTCAAGTCACGAATGATTTGTACAATCGATAAAAAAGAGATAAGTGCCCTTTTTCAATCTACTCATCTATACTAATATTATAAAGCTGAAGAGTTTGTTTGTTTGAACGCGCTTATCTCAGGAACTACTGGTTCAAATTGAAAAATTCTTTTTGTGTTAGATAGTCCATTTATTAAGACAGGCTTTAGGCTATAAAACATCACGATGTGACCAATAGGAGCGAAGCATCAATAAAAAATGTTTTGAAAACAGGGGAAAATTATTCATCTATACCTTATAACAGAAATTTCCGCGGACGAAGTCGCGGGCAACGCTAGTAAAATTATAAAGATGAAGAGTTTGTTTGTTTGAACGCGCTAATCTCAGAAGCTACTGGTTCAAATTGGAAAATTATTTTTGTGTTGGATAGTCCATTTATTGAGGAAGGTTTTATTAGGCTTTAAAACATCACGCTGCGACCAATAGGAATGAAGCATCAATAAAAAATGTTTTGAAAACGGGGGAAAATCATTCATCTAATATACTAATGTAATATACTGATAAAACAAACTAATTAATCATTATAACAGAAATTGCCACGGATGAAGTCGCGGGCAACAGCTAGTATTATATATTTTTTCTTTGGGAAATATCGTCCTACATTAGTCGTTAGCACTTTGATCGTTCATTAGTTCAATTGCTTTATTTACCTCATCCAGTTAACGTCATGTAGTATTATTATATTTGATTGATTGACATTTTTAAAATAAAACTTTCCCATAATATTCAAGTAAAAACTTAATGTACTCACTACTAATTACGGTATGGAATAACTGCAGGAGCTAACGGATACAGACAGTTTCGTAACTATGATTATACTTGGATGATAGACATACGCACCGTAGCGGCTGCGGTGGAGTCACGCCCATTAGTACATCACTCGTTTTGATAATCTAGAGACTTTATAGAGAAACATGAGTAATCAAAGCAAGCAATATGCCATAAAAACTCCGGTCGCAGCCGAAAAACAACTAGGTACATCGATTATTGACTAGGTATTAGTAACATAATCAAATATTATCATATAATCAATAATATAGTATTCTAATTCACTGGTTAAATAGTACATCAGTATCAATTACAAGTAACTATTAACATTTCCTTCTACTTATTTCAGGATAATGATGTTTCTTTACTTTATTTTCCAATTCTACCTTTTTCTTAAATTTATTTTCATGACTTCTATCTTCGACCACTACGTGGTAGAGTTTATAAAATATTTTGTAAATGATATACAATTGTGGGAATCTATACATAAAAAAGTTAAATGAGCCCGCTAAGCGCGGGTTACCATAATAAGAACCTAACTAGAGTGACTCATCTTAAATGGATAGTGTTTTAAATGGATGTGGATAGTAGTGGTTGGACGGCCTCGCCGGAAATCCATGCGACGGGCCACGACGCCAGCGCGACTAATAACTGGACGCTACCCCAACCTGTTCTGGATCACAGGACTACACCCACAGGTATATTTGTCACTACACGAACGCAACAACCCGTAATGACTGGATCTTTAGGAAACTCTCAATCTAATTTACCGCTGTCTGGCACAGGAAATGTTAATGGATTAAACATGACTTGTTTGATTGCAATGTGCAAGTGTAGGTAAGTATTTAAGTCATCGAAACAAGCAATTTGTGGTCTAAGTTTATAATTGATAGATAGAGAAAAGTACCTTAAGAGATATAATCATCATTTTATGGAGCACTGTAATTAAAGACAGTTTCCTAGAGCTCCAGACGATGTCAAGTAGTTCCATTTCATACTTGGTTTATTTAACGGTATCGTAATCTGCTAACTTGAATGATCACCAATCCTCTATACACAAGTATTTGACATGGTTAATGACTATAAGAAAGACAGAAGGGGACAAATCAATACTTAGCTACTTTTCATTTGGAGATTCCACTATCAATTATTCTGTAACTCTGGACTTGAAAGTATTAATAGTACTCTTATCTTGAATATGAAGTTATTTAAAGAGATGAAAAATCAAAGTTTAGAGATTTTTTGGAACATAATCATTTTATAGCCAAAACTATCTAGCAAACAAAATCATCTTCAAGCCAGAAGCATGTAGTGCGGTACATAAATGATCTTTTTACGGCTCGGCCTCACGTCACGTCTTGTGCTTTTACGCTCTGCTTCTTTAGTCGGATGACCAGATGCACTAGTTAATACCAGATCAGTGCACTTTTTCAATGGCATTATACATTTATCGTTGTTGTGCTACTTACTAAGTAGAAAATGTGCATCCATATCTACGTGAATTCAAATTTTGGGTATTTATTGCTCGAGAATCTGTTAAAAGATAGATTAATGACCCTCCGGCGCAATAAAAATCAGCGTGGAAAACTACACCATTATACTAATGAATGATAAAGGAATCAACAACTACACAGACTTAGACTAACTTCGTTCAACCTCAATCTTATTCGTTTTCTATTTTTAATTTCTGAATATATTTGTATCTACCATTTTTAGGTTTCTGTACCCGTATAAAGGATATGGAAACCTAAAAATGGGTACCCAAAGGGTAAAAACGGGGCCCTATTGATATGGCTCCACTGTCCATCTGTCTGTCTATCTGTGTATCTAACGTATCTAATATCTATCCGTTGTCACTAGGCTGTAAGTTGGACAGTTGAAATTTTCACAGATGATGAATTTCTGTTGCCACTATAACAATGAATACTAAAAACAGACTGCCATACAACAAGCGTGTTTTTTATTGCGCGGTTTTGCTCGATATTGATAACGGAAACAGGCAAAATATTCTCAGAAAATTTTGCTATACAGCATGTAACATATCCAACGACGTTCCCGTGAAGACTCAGCCCGTCAAAATGAACAACTTTTCCTATGGGACCAATGCTAAGATCTCAAAAAAAGTTTACATTTTCATACAAAATGTGTTCGGCCGGCCGAAAAATGTCAAAGAAAAATGAGATTCCGGCATTGGCCCCATAGAAAAAGTTCTTCATTATAACGGGAACGTCGTTGGTAACACGATGTATACTATTCACTTTAAAAAGAAATTATTAAATTAATATTTATAGGGGCTCCCATAAAAGATGATATTTTGTCGTTTTTAAAGATAAATTGTACGGAAATAATTCCGGCTGTAATTATTGAAAGCAGTCGGAACACTTATCATACTCGTATAAAAAAATCCCCTCTACTAGCGTTTTCGGTGTCACCGGTTGTAACCTCAGCTGCGACACGTCGGAGCCCGGGGTCCGCTATTACGACAGCAGACATACTGTGATATGATTTGGAAAACGGCCGGCTGCTGTGAATACGGAGTCAAAGTTTGGCCACTTCGGGAATCGAGCATTGTGCTGCTCGTGTTGCAGGCTGGCATTATAACCACTGCGCTACGGCAGCATTCACACTTCACGAAACTCTCGATAGCATAAAAACCGTCGATGTCACTGTCACTAACGACGCGTTGCGTGTTGTAAAACTAATAGGCGATACAATATGAAGTGTTATGCTGCGATCTGAATAAGGCATCTCATTAAGTTCGAGGAAGTGGCGCCTTCCGCCGGATGCGGCCACTACACCGAAGCTGCTACGTAACATGCTAAATCTACACCTGCCATCTCTGTCGTTGTTTTTAGATTGCGTGATATTGTTAATGAAATGCTAGTAACATCTATATCTATACGTCCATTTATTGCTAAATTGGGCCTTTGGTTTTTATGTCCTTAAGCTCTGTCTACCCCGTAAGGGAAAAAACCGTGATATTATTTATATGTATGTAGTAACATCTATAAATGCAGAGAAATTTAAAATATGTAGGGAAGAACTTTATATTACACTAGCGCGGGCGGAGCCGCGGGCGAAACCCGCGGCTCCGCCCGCGTTAATGTCGACCCCTCGGGAATAGTTCTTTTTCCCGGGATAAAAGGTAGCCTATGTCCTTCTCCGTACTCCAGAGAACTTGAATGCCAATTTTCATGATGATCGGTTCAGTAGTTACGGCGTGAAAGCGTAACAAACAAATAAACAAATAAACAAATAAACAAATAAACAAATAAACAAATAAACAAATAAACAAATAAACAAATAAACAAATAAACAAATAAACAAATAAACAAATAAACAAATAAACAAATAAACAAATAAACAAATAAACAAATAAACAAATAAACAAATAAACAAATAAACAAATAAACAAATAAACAAATAAACAAATAAACAAATAAACAAATAAACAAATAAACAAATAAACAAATAAACAAATAAACAAATAAACAAATAAACAAATAAACAAATAAACAAATAAACAAATAAACAAATTAACAAATAAACAAATAAACAAATAAACAAATAAACAAATAAACAAATAAACAAATAAACAAATAAACAAATAAACAAATAAACAAATAAACAAATAAACAAATAAACAAATAAACAAATAAACAAATAAACAAATAAACAAATAAACAAATAAACAAATAAACAAATAAACAAATAAACAAATAAACAAATAAACAAATAAACAAATAAACAAATAAACAAATAAACAAATAAACAAATAAACAAATAAACAAATAAACAAATAAACAAATAAACAAATAAACAAATAAACAAATAAACAAATAAACAAATAAACAAATAAACAAATAAACAAATAAACAAATAAACAAATAAACAAATAAACAAATAAACAAATAAACAAATAAACAAATAAACAAATAAACAAATAAACAAATAAACAAATAAACAAATAAACAAATAAACAAATAAACAAATAAACAAATAAACAAATAAACAAATAAACAAATAAACAAATAAACAAATAAACAAATAAACAAATAAACAAATAAACAAATAAACAAATAAACAAATAAACAAATAAACAAATAAACAAATAAACAAATAAACAAATAAACAAATAAACAAATAAACAAATAAACAAATAAACAAACAAACAAACTCACTTTCGCATTTATAATATTAGTAAGGATAAGGATATACAATTTTGACTTAATGGTACATAATTTAAAAGAAACAAGTGGATTTTATATTAAGTTTGTATTATTACAAAATACGTGCAGGTTTTTCAGAGAATGTAAAAAAATTGTGTAGTTATACTTGATGGACGTTTATTTTATATAGTCTAACCCCCGAACACCCAAAATAATCTTTACTTAAGTCTAGTGCTGTCTTTGTCTTGCTAGGTTATTAGACAGTGACAGAACGAAATTTGAGATCGTTTTTAGTTAAGATGCTTTTGAGTATTCGGGCATAAAGCATAAGGTAATGATTATTTTCAGAACCACAAGTTTTGTTACAAGGGTTTAATTTTTGGATCAGAACAATGTTCTTCAGGCCTTTTGGAATTTATATATAGGCTTTAAATCTAACTGTGATTTGTTTTTTTTTTTAACACAACTAAGAATATTCACCAATAATACTTATCCCAGTCCCCGTAGCAAGCACGACAATGTTTATCGACTATCGCCATCTTGTTTTCCGTAATATCGAAGAGCGAGATTCGCGCGATATAATCTGCATCGCGGGTGTTATGTTTCGGCTGCAGCTTGAAACTTCTCTGTAGAGAAAACCTAGCTATCTTATTTGCAAGTCTTATGTCTCAGAACAAGGATAAAACGGTTCAACCGATTGAAAGAAACTTATCGTCAGATTTTGTACTTAAACGAAAAACGTCACGACTGCGCAAGCTTAGGCTGCGCTAAAAAGTTATTAGGCTATTATGTATTAAAAACCCGCCAAGTGCGAGTCGGACTCGCGCACGAAAGGTTCCGTCCATACATTATATATAATTAGTTTGAAATTATTAAAAATATTATTTAATATGATTTAACAAAAAATTATGCTTTTCGCAATTTTTCGTTTATCTGTGTTAATAGAAATTTCGTACTTCGTACGAAATTTCAAGTTTCTGAGTACACGGGAAGTACCCTGTAGGTTTTGATACCCTTGCACTTGCAAAATTATCAAAAAATTATAAAAATATTTTTATTATATTATAACTAAAATTGTATGCTTTTCGCATTTTTTTCTTTATCTGTACTATAAGAGCACACTTCCTATTTATCAACACGCATATTATTTATTTACATGGTGTTTAACTCATTTCACTGAATCGAACTTTGAAAAATAATGGGATTGAGGGTTTTGTTTGGTTGAAACAAAATGATAATTCGGTGTCGTCAGTACAAATTTTAAGTTTAAAAAAATAAGTTAGTTTTGGCACCTACGTTAGCATTATATTGTATTTGGTATACGTATCTATGCCTAATACCCGGTCTTAGGTTTTCATAACCATAAATACCATAATTAGAGAAATTGACATTTTCTTTTGTTTGATATTATTTTCCTTGTTATAAATTAATAAATTAAATATTATAAAGATGTTCCTGAATTCTATTTTCTATAAGTCCATGCAATTTTGACTTCCGCATTATTAATGGGATTTATATTGCGTCAATAGAAATAGTAAGTTCTATAAGTTTGTAAGAACTAATAACCACAACAACATAAGTATGAAACGTTAAAGTGAGCAATGATAATAAAAGTGTACGTAATCATACTTGAGATTATATACCTACGATAGCGAGTACTGGTGTATGTGTATGCAAGGAACTGGTATGTCAATAAGACCACGTTAAATAGGGCTATTAACTGGTAGCTGCGCATTTCCTTTATTAAGAAATAATTAAAAGCGTCAATAAAACTCATTTGAGATTAGCACTCTAGTTAATCTACCAACACAGACTGTATAATAAAATTGTGTATTTATTACTCGAAATGGAAAAAAAAGAAGATAAAAGAAAAATTGTCATAAAATTAAAAAGCACTTCAGGGGAATGGACCAATAATGCCTTTTCTGCAGTGGTCTGTTTTGACATTAATTAATGATTAATCTTACTATAATATTACTAAATCAGACCCTTTAAAATGTGATTAGACGTGAAAGTGCCTGTAAATGTCTACGAGTATTTTCTCAATAAACGCTTTGACATTGGCATCATTAATATGGTATACATATTAATGATGCCAATGTCAAAGCGTATACGAGTAGGGGATGCATAAATCGGAAGTATTAAAATGTATATATTTTGATCACGATATCGTTAATGGCGATCATTAACAACAGTAATGATTTTATCTTAGAATTAAATATAGCAAGTCTTCATCGTCATTCTATTTACACAAAAGTATATCAAAACAATATTAAATCTACGTCAAACCAGTTTACAGGACCTGCAATACGCAATACGATAATATTTTTTATCTGTTGTGTGCCGCTATGTAAGTAATGTGTCATTGGATGTGCGATTACTCCGTAATCCAAGGCAGTTGGTGCATCCAGGACACTGACAAATGCGACAAATCTTGCCTCAGTGTAATGGCTAGAATATGCCTAGATTACCACCCACTTAAGATTCCTAGCGGGCAGAGATGCCGAGGAAGCCATTCTTGGTTCTGATTTGTTTACGCGGCTCGTAATTACGTTTTTCTTAATGGCGCCAGCGAGGAGACATGTTGGTAACTGACTACCAGGACCTGAATGCATCGCAATTATTGCGGTATACTCGTATTACACTGCTTCCGGACATCTACTTATTACTATGTTATTACAGACTAAATGGCAATGCATTTTTTCTTCACCTTGGTGTTAAAATGTCATTTGCTGTTAAATTATTTTGTTGTTTTATGCAATTAATTTAATTGTGTTATGTTATTAGGCTTCCTTTTTGTCTGTGTCGAATATAGATTAAGTTTATAAAGCTTTAATTAATATCTATTAATATACATATATGTGTAGGCATGGGATGGTCATCATCATCATCATCATCATTTCGAGTAGGTGTCACGGTCAATCGACCATGCACACCCTGGTGTCAGAGTTCTTCGGAACCGCTTCTCGGCCTCTGACGTGGTTCCTTTAACGACTACCATGGCAGCCGGGACCACCGGCTTAACGTGCCTTCCGAAGCACGGAATCATCTTTATTATCAGACAATCAGGCGATTCACGCCTGCAATGTCCTAACCAAACTGGAAACAACTAAACAAAGTATGCTTCCGGTAGGAATCGAACCCACGACCCCCGGGTCAACAGGCAAACGCCTTAACCACTGGACCATGGACCATGGGATGGTCATCAATATGCTTTAAAATATTTTTTGTACTGACTGTTAAAATCTTAATCTTTATGACTATTTTTACTTAAATACGCATTAATTTCCACCAGGTTTTATTTTATTATGTTTTAAAACTCTTTCATAAAATTAATTTAAAATGTTTAATATACAGATTAAAAGTCAATGAATACTAATCTGTTTAACTTGTGATCAAATAAACAAAAATGTTCACTGAATTAATAAACTGCAAGAGGTGCTGTAAGTTTTGGGCTCTTGACATATCAATTAAAATATACAGTTAACCAATCCCGGGGCAAGCATGACATGTGTAATTGTACTTGACAAGGGCCTTTAGAGTTACGTTTCATTGCACGCTCTACGTTCACTAAAATATTTATTATTACGACCTTTTGTATTCGTCGAGCATTTTATCACCCACGTCGTTTAGAAAACATTCAAATTGTGTCTATTGACAAATTTTTATTTTTAATTTCTACAGGCCAAGATTGACGTATCCAGGTCAAGAAATACAATTGCTCATATGTAAGATTTGAACTTTTAACCTTAAGCAAATATGTTTCACGTTTAACAACCTAAAGCAGGTACTTAACCTGCTCTAGCTTTAGCAAAAATTGATCCCCTGTAAAATGAAAACATGCGAATAAGATTCTTAGTCCAAATCCATATATAGTATTATATAATATATAATACATAAGACATCCATCTGTATAGTATCATATTTGTATGTATTATTCTATATTTATCTAATATTTATGTACTGTTTATGTAGTATATAATTTACTGCGCCGCTCTGATTAGATTTCTTCTATATTGATCCTACCCTAAGGTAAAGGTTGACTGGAAGAAATTGCATAGCGATAAGTCCGCCTTTGTACCTATTATTATTTTAGTCATTCACATATTGTTTTTTTTTTTCTCTTATGATAATGGTGCAATAAAGAGTATTTTCTTTCTTCTTTCTTTCCATCTACTACGAGAATGTCTGATATTGTCCATTATTCAAATAGATCAAGTGTCCCGGGCAATTAAGTGTATCCTTGGTCTGAGGCGGGAGAGTGCGTTTGACGGCCATTGACATCAAAGCAGGTGTGCGCAGACTAATGGCGGCACGACAATGCATGAGGCATAACTAGCTAGTAGAGATTCCTACACTGAAGTGATAATTATCTTGAAAATCGTATCTTTACTGTTGGTAAATAGCAACAAAAGATGACATCAAAGTATTCTTAATCGAACCTTACCTTAGTATATTTGTTTATAACATTTTTCAAAAAATACATTTTTGTAATAAAATTTAATTACGAGCGATTTGTTCTGTAAAGTGCTTGCCTAGACAAATCAAATGATCCCAAACACGAAGGGTTAATCTTCCGTAATTTAGAAAGTGCCTATAGCACTTTTGACTATCATTAGATCTGGGCTATAGTACCTTAATATTGCATTGTACCTAATCCGACTTATTTATGTGCCTCAAATTTCAACCCAATTGGTTAAGCAATAGCTTCAAAGTTGAGTTGCTAGATTTAATTCTAACAGACAAACAAAGAAACTAACAAAAACTTGTAATGAAAAGGTAAGAGTAAAAAAGTCAAGTAGGGATAAATTCATATGAAAAAATCTAATACTATATTTGATGATTTTTACATAAAAACTATAATATTAATACAGTCCACACTACCCTTGTATATTATATTTATGAAATCATTACCCTAAAGGCGTAAATAATATAGCATAGCATTATCTCTTTGATTTTATAAAAGGTACTTAAAAGAGAAAATGCTTAAATAAATCTGATTGCTATGATTAAGTAAAGTAATTAAAGCATATTTAATATTCTTTTTAAAATTAATGTTTTCAAATGGCCAGATATTTTGCGTTTCAACCTTCACACTGACTCGATTTGCATTTTTTTACCATTCAAAATTACTGAGTGACTTTCTAAGTTATTCTAACAAAGAACGCGGTATGCCACTTGGTTTTAAACACCAATCATATATATGTATACTGTATGTAATAAAACTGAGGGAGGTCAAGTCTGTATTGTAAGTATGACCAACATACAATATTTTACTAAATAATTGAAGGGCTTATGTTTTTATTATAGTAATCGAAGTTATTATGAAAATGTCAAAGTTTTCATTAGATTGCTGATATTTCAGGTATATGTTGGGTCGCACCATGGCACGGATCTAACGATGTCTCGGGCGTTGTAGGGCTGGTAGTGGTAGTAAATAGCTGGCAGTAAGCATTAGCTTCAAATTGCATTCCACTGACTAAAATATTTTTGATACGAACCAAATTATGTTTTTTTTTTTAGTATGAATATAGTTAGGTTTATTCATAACTGGTTTTAAAATTAGTTTATATATTCGTCAAGTTCCCTTTATATATAACAATCTTAACTTAAAAAATTAAAATAAAAGTAAATGCAAATGCGTAATCTACTATGATATAAATTGTTATCAAATATGCGTTTTTATCATTTCTGTACTACATAGCCACAACCAAGCGACGTGCCCCGTAAAGAGCTTACCTAAATCTAAACTAAAAAAAGCAGCTTTGGTCAAATTGAAGTAAACTTTGCATGAATTCTAAAAGTAATAAAATTGTTAGGCAATTCTCCTATTATTTTCTAAATAGTAACCTTATAAGCCTAATAATAGTGTTTACAGGAAGAATACGCAAGCGCAACACCTCCGCCACACATCCTTTATAACGAAGTTCTAAATACCTTAGAATGCAATGCGGGTGCACGAAGTATACTCAGCCCTAAAAATGTTTGTGCGAACGTGCGTTGAGGAAAATAGGAAAGTATTCTTATGCAGTTTAATACTTTTTAGGATTGAACAAAGTAGTACTTTAAAATTAGTACTTACTCGTTAGCAATTCGTCAGAAGTGCAAATATGCTTTCAGACAAATTCAATTAAAATATTTATTATAGAATTATGTTTATTGTCTTTAAGTTCGTTGTTCTCTGAGTTTTATCGTCAACCGTCTTATTTTTACACCTAACGTGGAAAAGTCTGTCCTCGTCGTTGAGTTAATGAAAGTCCGGCTAAGTGACCACAACAATAGACATGCATGGGCGTTAACCAGATTGGAGAAACCGTCTGATATGCGTCAAAAGCTTTCTCTGTAGCCTCTATAATATGGAAAATAATAGTTGTTCGCATCGAGTCCTAGAGTTCAGACATATGTATGAAACTTGATAGCGAAAAACGGAGAGGAACGTAGATCAGAGACCGACACGTTAATCGTCACAAAAGTCTTGTTTACCGCCAAATGAAGCTGTGCCTTGCGAGTGTGAAGTAACATGTCGTGCAGTGTACATGCAGTAGTGTATGTGTAAACAGAGCTAAATGCAGCGCGTGACTCACCTCATACCAGAACTCATGGAGTCGGCAGAGCAGTACGCAGCCAGCGCGGCCAGCTGAAATATTACATGCATTTGTTAGGTTAACTTGGAAATGACTGCATGATGGATGTCTTTCGAATGTGGTGGCTCGTTTGTGTGGCATACTTATAATTTGAAATCTGTCTGAGGTTAACTGGATTCTAGAGATTAATAAAGCGAATTATAAATCATTCAAGTTTAAGTCGTTAAACTTTTTGGTCCTACTCCTCTCCTCTCTATATATCTAAGTAAAAAATTATACTAATATTACAAAGCTGAAGAGTTAATTTAATTGTTTGAACGCGCTAATGTCAGAAACTACTGATTCAAATTGGAAATTTCGTGTTCGATAGTCCATTTATTGAGGAAGGCTTAAGGCTATAAAACACCACGCTGCGACCAATAGGAGCAAAGCAACAATAAAAATTGTTTTGAAAACGGGGAAAAATTATTCATAGTTGAGGACATCCGACGCGTGCGATGCGTAAACGGTTCAAGTTACCCAAAAAATGTGTATTTAAGAATTATTCCTCTTTAAACGAAATAAAAAATGTCCGCGACTGTATATGTCTATAATAACAGAAATTTCCGTGGACGAAGACGCGGGCAACAGCTAGTTTTAAATATTTAAAAAGTATGATTTCTAAACTGCTTATATTGGGAAAAGCATGGGTCAAAACGGGTGTTTTATGTTAAGAATAAGCTATAATCAGATTTTGATAACTTTGATATAGAGGTATCGTGGGCAAGTATTATGTTGCTCACAAGACATGCACATGCATGATACCTCTATAATCTGCTCATGTAAAGAAAAATATTAATAGTTCCCTTATTTTATTGCAATATTGGACACTTAGACAAGATTGGCTATTAAAACATATAAGGAAAGTTAAAATAATTTATCAACAATCGCGCTGAGTAGAATTTTGAGCGGATGATTGGTAAATCTACAGTGGTAAAGTGGTCTTACGTACCTTGGGGTGTAAGGGTGTACTACTTATGGTGAACAGCAAGGGTTATCGGGTCGCTATATTATTCAGCTGAATCCATTGTGTTAAAGAGCTCACGTATTATTTTAATAGTATCTACCATAACGTAATCCAGGAATAAAATTTAATTACTTTCACAGATTATCTTTCAATCGCATTAATTCTTTGAGTGACGGTTTAAAACTGGATTTATGATTACAAAACCTTCAATATCGTAATGCTGGAGGCGTCTAGGGATCGGAAACATAAAAATGCCATCACGTAGAGATATTTTATCGCATCTATCGCAGGACAATAGAGCCGCGGCTCCACTGTTTAAAGACCCAAGTAAAGTGCCCGGTGAGCTCACCGTATGACACGCAAATAGGTATTATTAAAAAAACCGGCCAAGTGCGAGTCGGACTCGCGGATGAAGGTTTCCGTACCATTATCTATATTATAAGTTTAACATTATTAAAAATATTTTTATTATATGATATTACTAAAAATGTATGCTTTTCGCAATTTTTCCTATAAGGCGTTTATTCCTATAAGTACCCTGTAGGTTTGATTCAAATGTGAATGTCGAAAATTTGCGGCATAAACGGCTGTAGCTTTTGTTTGCGTTGGTTTAGCAGTTTGATTTTTTCATAGCTCCAAGTGACATTAGCCCTGAGTATTTGATATGAATTTCAGCTTGATGCCGCTACACGTTCCTGAGAAAAGGGTCTTGACTGATAGACAAACAAACGGACAACAACGTGCGTGACAATAACGTGACCTTTAAGGGTTTCGTCGGTCGGTCGAGGTACCTACGGAACCCTAAAAAGGGGGATATTTGAGATAATAAAATTTAGTGTATGAAATTATCTATACTGTCGGGGTTAATGTATCGACCATCCAATGAGGTATATTAAATACTAGCAGTCACCCGCTGCTCCGCTCACGTTAATGTCGATCCCGCGAGAACAGTACCATTTTTTGATGAAAGGTTATGTGTTAATCTAGGTAACTATCTGTGAGCAAAATTTTGACAAAATCCATTCAGTCGTTTTGGCGTGAAAGAGTTTGGGATCAGGCTAAACTAAGCATGGTGGTCTGGGTGAAAAGAAAAAACGTAATGTACTAGCTACTTCTCTTCCCGCGCAGATATTAAAATCCGTAACCATGACTAACAATAAAAATAAGTCACCAGACGAATTGTCACTTTTAGGTAGGCATACAAGAAACATTATAATGTTTGTTGTATTACCAATTATTTACAACCTATAGGTTATTATTTACAACCTATAGGTTGTTCAAAACTAAGGCTGATTTTAGAGTCACGCGTTTGAACAGCGCTTTTCAGACGCGCGCGCTTGCAATAACACTAGATAGTAGTCGCCTTTTATAGTTACACAGGTGAAACGCGTGGAAATGCGCGCCGAAAGGCGCAGCCGAATCGCGCGCTCATTAATCAATTTGCAATATTTTACGACGTCGCTGTGGTACTCTTTTCTATGAAAAATAAACGGCTAGTCTTGTTATTGTATTTGTCCCAATATTAACGACTATATATTGCAACGAAAATGCGCGATTAAAACACACACAGCGCACGAGCGCGCGCTGTTGAAACGCGCTGTTCAATGTCGCGTCTCGCCGTCTCGCGGCATCACTCTGAAATCAATCCAAGACTGTTTTTTTGTTTTAGACAAGCCTGCTTTAAAAAAATCATGTGTGGTTGAGTCATACGGTTACCGTACCGAACACAAGATGCGTTATCTTTAAAGATAAAGTAAAAACAGACATAAACACACGGATGCCGATGCCTTCCAGATTCGAACCCCGCCACTTCCCCGACGCTAAATTACTGTACGTGATGAAATTTATCGCTTGACTTTACTTTTTATCGGGTTTCGTAGGGGTCTTATAAGGCTAATCTCAAGAGGGGTGTATTACTGCTGCATGCGACAGGTACTTTGGGGCGCCCGCCAGCGAGACGTTAACAACAACTGTTTGGGGCAAAAACCGTTTCTGTTTTGTCATGGGTATTACGCTCATTTGGTTTAGAGTTCCGGGTAATGCTTTTTTTGAACGGTTGCTGTGGTATAATGAGAATTGGTAAATCTACAGAGCTAAACATTTTTTCTCAATGTACAATAATTATACAAAATATGATCCTCCTTTATACTCGTAGGAATATAGGTTTGTACCTTACATAGGCGTCATTAGCATAAAATTATGCGATATATAATAACGGGAAATGTGGAAGACAAAGCCCATAATTATAAGCATTTAAACCGTAAAATAAAATTAATTTTCATAAAGCATGACAAACGAGACGACACAACAGCATGTTGTCAATAAATTGCTTGAATTACGGCCTATTTACCTAAAGTCTGTGGAAAGTTCATACATTTTACAATCATACAGCATATTGTCCTTCCCCACATTCAAGCACGTTTCGGATAATACATTCAAATCTCTATATTATAAGTACTTATTGTATTTCAGAAACAATTGTAAAACCAAAAGTAAAACTTCACACTTTAGGACGTAATAAAAAAACTGTACGTATATCGTGTTTTTTTATTACGTCCTAAAGTGTGAAGTTTTACTTTTGGTTTTACAATTGTTTCTGAAATACAATAAGTACTTATAATATAGAGAGCATCATAACGTACAGTTTTTATTACATATGTGTATTTAGGGTTCCGTACATCAAAAGGAAAAAAAGGTACCATTATAGGATCACATTGTTGTCCGTGTGTCTGTCTGTCAAGACCCTTTTTATTAGGAACGCGTCGAGGTATAAAGCTGAAATTCATATAAAATACTTAGGTCTACTGTCCCTTAGAGCTTTGAAAAAAACTTCTAAGCCAACGCAATCGAAAGGTACAGTTCGAAAGGGAATCAAATTACTTCCCGTGACCTCAGGATCTTGAAATTTGGTACGAAGCAACGTCTTATAGCACAGGTAAAGAAAAAATTCCGAGAAGCATACATTTTCAGTTACATTATGTATAATAAAAATATTTTTAAACTTATTATAGATAGTGGTACGGAGCCTTTTGTGCGCGAGTCTGACTCGCACTTGTCCGGTTTCTTTCTGGTAAAGCGTTTTTAATTTTTCGTTCAATTGTCTATTATTCAGTCAATATTCTATTGTATGAAGAATAGTAAAATATATATTTTATTAGATGATTAAATATGATTGTCTTTTGATTTACGATTTTTGTTGATTTTCTTTGAATAATAATTGCAGTCCTACTGCAGGATGTACCATGGGATTTTTTTCTTACTTGAAATATTACAGCAGTACCACCGAGATTTTTTAAACAGTAGTACTAGCGGTAGTACTACCGCGGGTAACAAGCTTCTCTCCCACTAACAGCAGTAGTAAGTACTGCTACAATATTGCAGCGGTTTATTTGATCGTTTCTATTCGAACAATCATCTATTAAAAAAAACGTTTATTTTTGATACTAAATACAGTTTCCTTATGATTAAGCACTAAAATACAACCTTGATAATACAAATAACAGAGGCCCCAAACCAGGCTACATAATCTTTGCTTTGGGGTCACAGTAAGCACGAGTACTAAATATAAGAATACGTATTACTACAATTAAAGATAGGTAGGTACTTAATCAGCATGTAGCGCTGAACTCCACACTATTACTAAAGATACTTGACACTACGGGACTTACTGCGTACTGCGCACTGCTCCCATAGTATCAATTATTATAGTGATTATGACGACGAAAGCTTAAATTCATAATTTCAAACAACTAACATAACTTATTGAAATAGGAGCTACGAAACAGAAAATTTCATTTCAATATTAAATTAACGAGTGCAGATAATGAGCTCTGAATAGAAATAATAATTAATTAGAAATAAATAATTCACAAGTTATATGTACTCATAATTTTTTTTTATTACATATTATCATAAAATTAAACTGTTGTATTATTAGCCAATCAGTTAATTAGTAATTGGCAACAGTTGAAAATTAAAGATTATGTTTTCAATTACAACAGTATCGTTGAGTTAGTGTCCCTTAACACAAGTATCGTTCGAACCTACTTTGGGCATTGCTTTGGGGCTAGCTCAATCTGTGTCATTCGTCCATATTTACTTTAAATATCTTTGCGTTAGTGTTGATTTTATACAATTTGAAAGCTTTTATCTATATATTTCAGATTTTGATACTTGAAAATTTAAATTTTGTTCGTCAGTATGGAGTAAAATTGAACCTTTATATCTGACAAAAAAAATCAAAACGTTAATTCAGAATAGGCCTATGCAGGCATGACGTTATAATTGGTCGGTTGTATTTTTTAAATATTTGTAACCTACCTCAGAACTCTCTCATTTATGAAAATCTTTTTTGTTTGAAAAGGTATGCTTTCAAGTTCGTTAAGTTATATCATCAAAATCGATTCTGTAGTTTGATTGAAGTAGTTTTGTCATACATAGGGCGCACTGTAAGTTTCCGGAACTGGCCACTTACATAAACAATATTTAAAAATTTATTGCAACATTTGAAAATAGAACTCTTTGGCTGTAGAATGCAGTTTGTTTCATTTGACTGTCTTTTGTTTTTACCTTTTGGCGCCATTTAAAAAATTGTGTGTCTGCATCAACATGGATTTAACTCGGGAAAATTTTCGTAGTATGATTTTCTACGATTTTAAGTGTAATTTGACAGCTCAACAGAGCATCGCTCGGGTTGAAACAGCTTTTGGCAATAAAGCACCATGCAAGACAACTGTTTATAGCTGGTTTGCAGAATTCAAGCGTGGTCGTATCAATCTCAGTGACGAATCTCGCGATGGTCGGCCGTCCACCGCTGTGACAAAAAAAAACATCGATGCTGTGCGCCGTATCATTGAAACAGACAGGCATGTGACCTACCATGAAATTCGCGCATCTTTAGAAATAGGCATGAGTCAAATACAATTAATCCTACACAAACATTTGGGTGTGAGAAAGCTGTGCTCGCGGTGGATCCCACACAACTTGACCGAGGCTCAAAAAACGAACCGCGTCACTTGGTGCAGTGCCATACTTACCAGATTCAACGAAGGTGCGTCAAATTTGGTGTAGGACATAGTAACCGGTGACGAAACATGGATTTATTGCTACGATCCCAAAACAAAGCAGCAATTGAGCGTATGGGTCTTTCAAGATGAGCCGAAACCAACCAAAGTGGCGCGCGTGAAAAGTGCATCTAAGCGGATGATTGCTTCTTTTTTTAATAAAACTGGACACGTGGCTACTGTTGCTTTAGAGAATCGTCGTACAGTGAATAGTGACTGGTACACGACCATTTGTTTGCCGGAAGTTATTGACGAACTCCGTAAAAATAACCGTAAACGCCGTATCATCCTGCACCACGACAATGCTAGTTCTCACACGGCCAGACTGACAAACGACTTTTTGAAGGCGAAAAATGTAGAACTCATGAGTCATCCTGCATACAGTCCCGACCTGGCACCTTGTGACTTTTTTCTGTACCCAAAAATTAAGAACCAATTACGCGGTCAACGATTTTTATCACCAGAAGGGGCTGTCGAGGAGTATGAAAAACACGTTTCAGAGGTCACCACAGAGGAGTGGCACAAAAGTTTTCAAAACTGGTTTCATCGAATGAAAAAGTGCATAGACGCCAAGGGAGATTATTATGAAAAACAATAAATTAATTTTGTACCTTTAATAGTATTTTTTCATATTCATTCCGGGAACTTATAGTGCGCCGCCCCACGTATGAAAGTTTTTTAAAGTAATTGATTGTTTATTTGTAATGGATAAACTCAAAAATTACTGAACCTATTTTTTGAAATATATGTATTAATCTTTATTTATATATTATAACAACACATTAACGTAGATTATAATGAATGCTGACAAAGTGGTGTGAAAAAGCTAGTTTACCACAATGCAAAAATCTGCGTGAACAAATATGTAAAATTGCAGAACGTGTGTTTCGTAGTCGAAAAATGTTCTCTAGCACGTATGTTATTAATATTAAAACGCCAATTAAATATTTTACAATTATCACTACTCGCCAGCAAACCAGCTCTTAATAAGCCATTTCCAATCAAGGTATGGCTCGTGAAGATATGCCATGTCATTCTGGCCAGTAAAATGAGTACCGAACTGCCCTTACAATGTAACTCCGGAATCTAAAGGAAATCGCGATATGAAGTTTGAAGTAGTCGACCGTTCAGTCAATGAATTAAATTTTACATATGGATCTGTTGTGAATTGAGTTACAAAATTTTGTTAAGGGACAAAAAAAAAATAACTGCTGTTACACTGTTACAGCAGTTAAAAAATTTGTTCTGTACGTTTAGTGAATTGTTAAACCCTACTATAACGTTAAGGTATCGAACTAATTTCAAAAGTACCTCTTCAAACAAATGTGACATAAAAACAGAACTCTCCTGAATTAAGTATGATGCATATTGTTACAGTGTATTTGTTGTATACTGTTATAGTGTAAAGTTAAACTTTTAAACAACCACAACTACAGTTATAGCATTAATATTATTAAATTAAGCGAGATATAATTTTATATTAAACAAAAAGCAGTGTAAAATCATTGCAGCGATTACTCAGAACTATTTATTTTTATTTTATTACATTTCTATTTTATTTAATTAACTATCTCTATCTTTTACTAATTAACACTTTCTTACCACGATCATAACAATGGGGTCCAAAAACAACAAATTAAGTAAAACTGTAATATCGTAATAATATGATAAACAAAATAATAACAACAAAGGCAAAATTATTCACATAGAAAATCTGTTGAAACGGCTGAACATAAAACCCTTATTACCTGGAAGTTAAGTAATAAGAGTCCGTACAGTCGATTTAAACATATACATACATTAATGGGCTTACAGAAAGGTGCTTTTTCTAGGACAAAGTCGTGACTATCTATTTATTATTTAAGGACGTTGTTAGGGTACCGTAGCCAAAGGGCAAAAAATGGAACTCTTATGGATTCGTCATGTATGTCTGTCCGTCCTTATGTCACAGCCACTTTTTTCCAAAACTAAAAGGACTATACTGTTGAAACTTGGCTAGTAGATATATTCTGTGAACCGCATTAAGATTTTCACGCAAAAATAGAAAAAGAACAATAAATTTCGGGGGATCCTGAAACTCTTTTTTTTTTCTTAAAACCCATACGTTTGGATCGATGGATAGGGCTTCAAAAATGATATTGAAGTTTCTAATATTTATTTTTTTCTAAACTGAATAGTTTGCGCGAGAGACACTTCCAAAGTGGTAAAAAGTGTCCCCTCCCCCCCCGTAACTACTAAAAAGAGAATGATAAAACTAAAAAGTAACAGTAAGTAGTTTTTTTTAATACGTCATATATCGTAAACCGCAATTTACCTTTCATTCAATCAACTCAAATATAACAAGAACTTTTATATTATGTTACTTGCTGCTACGGAACCCTTCATGGGCGAGTCCGACTCGCACTTGGCCGCTTTTGTTTTATCGGTGGAGTAATTTCCATGCCTGCCTAAGTTCGTCTTTCCCCTCCGAGGGGCCCCCAAGTTGCATTGGGAGGAAATTGGGGGAGGGGTCCCCCAGTGTCCTCCCAATGCAACTTGGGGGGGCCCCTCGGCAGGCAACGCTCCAGTCACATCCTGGTGTTGCAGTTGTCCATGGGCAGCGTTGATCGCTTACCATCAGGTGACTCGGTAGCTCGTTTGCCTTCCTATAGCATAAAAAATCTCCATTTATTTAAAAAGCATTGAAGTGTTTAGCTTCGAGTAATATTATTTGAACAATATTCACCAGAAGGTATATCATCTGCTGTTTGTAAATCATTAGCGTTCATCCGTTAATCTGCGAGAGTCGAGTCGTGTATTCATGTATGGTGGCCAAAAGACCATAGTTGTTAACAATGGCTAGTGATCATGTATTAATAAAATATATTTATACTTATGCACATTATTATAACTGTATTTATATAAAACTAATGTAAATATACACACACAAGCCACTATTTTATTTATCAACAGAAATATATTATACATTACTTTAAATGATTAAATATCAATTCTAGTTAAATAATTGAACTCATTACTAAACCAAATCACGTAAATCATATCAAATTATAGATCTAATAAATGAATAGAGGGAAAGTAAAGTCGCAAGGTCCGCGCTCCGCTGCTCGTACCAAAGTGCCGTTCCACAACGCTCGCCGCTTCCACTCCGGGCGTCACAACATAGTGTTGTGTTTCGTGTGTATATATGGCCAACACTGGTGTCAGATTTTAACGCTTTCAGTGCCGCATCTCACGTATGTGCGGCCAACAATGGAATTGATTGAAAATTGCAACTGATTTAACTTAACAACTGCCATCAATCATGACAGCCGAACATGCCTTCTGAAGCACGGAGGAGCGAGGTATATTTCCAAGTCATTCAGACCAATTCAACTCATGAACCTAAAGACCCCAACTCAGAAGGCGCTTATAATGCTTATGTCTACTGTGCCATCGAGCTCCACAGGCAAAATACCATACTATAATAAGAAAGTAAACAAGTCATTTTTTTTTAAATACTATCAATAGCTATACTATAATTAGCCGTGTGGTTTCCGGCGGAGTAGAATAGGACCACTCCTAGTCTTCCTATGGAGGTCGTAAGATGCTACTTAGGAAATACAAGCTAAACAAAACTCATAAACATCAATGAGACCTCTCCAACCCGTCTGGCTAGCGAGGAGAGTGTAGGCCAAATCCTCTGTCTGTTCTGGCCAAGTACGGCTCCGGTAGTATAGAGAGGGTCCTGCAGTGGAGACTAAAAAGACCTGATGATGATGATGATGATGATGAATAGTTATTTACATAAGAGCTAATTGTATTTACATAATAAATAATAGAGGTTGCTATTTCATTTCACGAGTTGCTTGATGGCTGAGAGTACATCTGATGCAGGGAGGTTTGTAAGAGGGTTTGCAATAGCTCTTATTTTGGAACTATACGTTCCAAATTAAAGAGCTATTGCCTCTGCCATTTTGTATTTTTAGGATTACGTACCTCAAAAGGAAAAAACAGAACACTCACTCTGTCAGTTTGTCAGGAAACTTTTTCTCAGGAACGCGTGGAGATATTAAGCTGAAATTCATGTTAAATACTTAGGTTTACTGTCCCCGGTCAAATGCGAGTTGGACTCGCGCACGAAGGGTTCCTTATATTATCTATAATATGTTTGAAATTATTAAAAATATTTTTCTTATATATTTTTAATAATTTCATTCCTTTATCTGTGCTATTAGTAGTTGTTTTATTACCAAATTTCAAAATTCTGAGTTCACTAGATTTTGATTCCCTTGCGAATGTCGAAAATTTGCGGCCTAAATGGCTGTATCTTTTGATTGCGTTGGATTAAAAGTTTGATTTTATCACATCTCCAAGGGATAATAGACCTGAGTATTTGGCAGATAGACAGACAGACGGACAATAAAGTGATCTTATAAGGGTTTCGTTTTTTTTCCTTTAAAATCATACGAGTATACACCTTTGCTTGAAAACACTATCCTCCTCCAGTCGGGTAATTAGTAAAAAGATTAGAAGAAAATAAAACCTTTGTTTTTAGTGAGGTACCTATTGAATTATATGAGTAGCTTTGTTTTGATCATTGTCGTGGTTATCGTATTTGCGAGCGTTTTAAGAATAACGCAATTGAGCAAACAATTTATTATAATAATATAATTAATGGCAGACCAACGCCTGCCATCATTTAATTTTTTTCGTCTAAGCGCTGGTGGGTCGACGTTATTAGAAAAATCGCGGTTTGAAACTGGAGTCGTAAGGTGCATTGAGTGAGGCGTATACCAAAAAGTGAGATATAGAAGTCTGTCGATGATGATGATGATGATGACTTTATCATGATGATGATGATGACTTCATCATCATCATCATCATCATCATCGACACGAAAAGACGAAGATTACTTAATCTTCGTCTTTTGAAAATAAGAAGGTTCTTACTTTATTTCTTTTTATTTTACTCTTTATTTAAAATTGTAGTGTGATGAAAAGTTATTTGTCACGTTGAATGAACATAATGAATAATATTACTTTATATTTATTTTGGAGTAAGTGCTATTTCTGCTGCGCTTTATAATATTTTTAATTATTGTGTATACATGTTTATGTTTCGTTTTATTGTTTTGATTTATATTTGTATCACACACACTTACAATGATAATCATAGCGCACATGTTCGTTAACTGAGAGCGTTAATTAAAATGATTCTGTCTGGTTGGTTACAAAAACCGGGTTCTTGCATACTGTAACGGAACACTTATGTTCTCGTTCACAATTCTCAAATATTAACTGGAAAACTGAAATTCAATCATAAAATACAGTCTTTTGTAAATTGTTTCACAATAATTCATTATATCCATCTTATTTTGTTTGTTATGAAGCAGAATGACATTGACAGTTTGTCTTGTCAATAATTGACGCGAGGAAGAAAATTGATCTATGATCTATGAAAAATAAAACTTAGAACGAAGGCAGGGAAATGTAAAAAAAACATGAAATTAAAAGTATAGTTTGACTGAATTTATATCTTTAAGTAAGAACAAGGAAATAATTAATCATGATAACGAAATTTGATCAAATAATTGATAATTAGTTTATTCTTTTGTCGAGTTGAAAAAAGTAAGCATTTTACGGATAATCGAGAGAATCGATTCAATCAAAATTAAATAAATATTAAAATAAATTAATACTCAGCGTAAAAGGAATTTAAATGGTAAAATTTATTATAATATCTCGTGATATTAGATTATCCTAATAGGTCGATTCAAGGGATTCTATAGATAGCACAGGGAACACTAATAATTAAAAGAAAGCTATGAGATTGTCTATGGAATTAAATTTGTTACAAGGCACGCTGACCTTTATTTCGTTACTATTAGGGGTGAAGAAAGAGACAGGTAGCCTTAGAACGGTCTAGAAAGTTTTGAACCTAACCAATGGGATAACTTTATTCAATTGAGAATTAAATGAAAAAGGTCTTATCGACAGGAAAGAGCAAGGCAGATTAGTTATTAAATGTAGGCATATTAGTTAGATATTTGCATGAGGATTTTAGAAAAAAGTTTGGCCAACGGTTTTTCACTCAAAGTGGCCTGATTTCTGAGAACCGCACGGTAGCGAGTATAAAAGGCTATGGCGCCATTAGTCTGGGGCATTACGCATCGGGGAATTTGAAGAGTCAAGAGGAATTGCTGCCAGAACGCCACTGCAAGTTTTATTTTAAATCAAGAAAGAAGTAGTTTAAAGTGTGGGTTATCGCGTTATCTTGGCAAATTAGGATCGAAAAGTCCCGCGAAGTCCCTTGCAAAAATATTTTAGCTAAGAAGCACATTGGTATCGTGTTCTGAAGTTAAAATATTGTAGATTCTTTTGAAATATATGAATATTAGCTTGTCCAGAGTAAATTCACCATAATAGTTTCATATACTGTAAAGTTTTGAATGATATTGAGGAAATGATGTTGGGGAGATCTTTGATTCTTCGAAATCTTCTCCGTGTCAAATCTGAGATATCTAGTTTCTATTTGTTTGATTTTAATGTAAGTTTAATAGAGTTTTGTGTCGAATTGGGGAGTACATGGCCAAGATCAACGCTGGACCTCTATTCCTTATGAGAGCGATTGTTCTTTATGAGGGTAGCGGCCAAGTAGGAGTAAAAATAATTCGACATTGTAGCTGGTCGAATGGGCTGAAATTCCCAGCCTAGCTATGCTACTTGGGGCGTCCAGACGGCCTCTGTGCCTACGGAAACCTACGGTCCGAACGGTGCGCTAGTTTTCAGCTCCCTAGCCACTTGGGGACACGTCTGGGACCTCAAACCTTTGTTAGGGCGTGGAAGTCTCGATCCTGACCACAAGAGATGACCACAACCCAAGAGTGATAGGAATAATAGGTTCGTGGGCCCAAACTCTGGCTCCCTTTTACAGCTTAGAGATGACGGATCCTTGCTAGGAACCTAATCTATTTACCAGAGTAGGAAATCTGATTTTAGGAGCAGTCAGGCAGGTAGAATCATTAAAATAGGGCGAGGGAAACTTCCTCAAATCTTTTTAGCTAGATTAGGGAGCGATCTCTTACACCGGAGTTCGTTCTACACACACACACACTTTGGGGATGGGGGGACAGTAACTTAACACCTTTAGACTAGAAATTAGGGACTGATAGGGACTAGATTAGGCCCATTAACGGTTGCGTCAGGATAAGGAAAAGAGGGGTATAGGAGATAAAATTCCATTTGTTTTCACGGTAAATCCGGTGGTAGCAATATAACCATCCAAGCTGCTGGTGGGTAGGACGTTAATAATTCAAACAATTAATCTTCGACAGTAATTTTAAGTTAGATAGTCGTATCTAATATGAAAGTGAAGTTGAATGTGAAAATATGATAACAAAATGGCATAAGTTGGTTCTGTGATAGTGACAAGTGATAATGCTGACGAAATGTGCGTATTCTGATTGTGAAAGATTCAGAGAATCTGTTTCTAACAAAGGTATGAAATTCCTAACCTTAATTTTTATGTACAAGGCCCTGAGACTATAATAGTGTAGAGAGTATCTACCTGAATGATTTGGGGATTTTCATATTGTAAAATCACATAGATTGGCCATGAACAACTAATATCATAACTTGTGGCATAATCTCATAGCTACTTGACAATGGATTGAGTCGGAGTTGTCTATTTAATTACTAAATAAATACCTTCTTGATCTACCTATTTTGTTGAAAAATTCAGATTTGTTTAGTCCAGTGAGATCTCATAACTCTCTGACAATATATTATCATGATAATCATTCTCTGAAGGGGATGGTCTGTTGGTTCCATGGAAGTCATGTAAATTCTGTAAGGTTGAGATATTGACAATCCACATATATACCATATGATTCATCTAATTCTGGAATAAATAATGAATTCTGGGAGAGTAATGTTCCTTATATACTACCAAGGGCGAGTGTAAGATTGACTCAAACCCCTATATATTGAAATCTAGGAATATTACAATCCTCACACTTAAATTTGGTTGAATCACTGAGACAAATAAATCTGATGTAAATGTGCTTAAATACTAATAGACATTTCATCTCAATCTATCTCTAGGATCTAGAGTTAGTGCATAATAGTGCTTATACATAACAGCATGGCATAACATTTACATGCTTACATACATAGCTACATAATTCCTGAAAATAATAGGATAATGAGTAACAATTGATACAGGGAGTATTATCATGTAAGGATGCCTTTTCTACAGTGAAGGTTGAGGTATAGTTTGACTGACAAACAAACCCTTGCTATAAAACTCCATCTGAGTACCTAATACTACCTGCTTGTTGTAAATTCATAATTTGAGTTCTTTGCTTTTACACCTCCGTGGTGTTATTTCAAAGTAAATAAGTCTGAACTCATCCCAGCGAACACAATGAGAGCATAATGCTTGTGTAGCAGGTAATACGCTTGAAGACATTTAGTCTACCCTCTTGTCTCTGAATTAATAGTCAGACATAATTTTACTGACAAATTGCCTATCCTACTATTAGGTGGGAACAGGTACTATTTACTCTTTAATGGGTATCCCTATTGCTTTCCAAAAGAAATTAGCATACGGAGGAATCACGTCCAAGTCTGGATGACGAGTGGTACTCTGGCGGGCGGAAGGCGGGGCTCGACAGTAAACCGTAACACCAAAAACGCTGGGTATATTCACTATAATGTATATCTACCACCACTAACTAACACATACAATGATAATATTAAACTATTACCTTAAACTTCTATTCATTACCTACAGTTGTAGTAATCTATATCTCATTATAGGCCAATATGGCTACTTACATTCTAATACTTACTATACATATCCGAAATTCAATACTATATCCATAAGCCGCTGGTAGAGGAACATATTTCTGTAGAATGAACCATGCTAGATAAGCAGTATGCTCATTTATGATAAATAATTAATCAACCCTTCATAAAATAAGGCAATTCTATTAATGTGAAATAGCGGGCAACATAAAATAACACAAAGTGCATCTTAAACAATATTTATTAGGAAAAACATAAGCGCATCTTAGGATAAAGTTATTCTTATTTATAAGTAGAAATTAGTCATACACAAGGCCGATAGCAACTTTAGACATAGCATAAGATAGGGCTAGGCTTCATCACCATAGGTTAGTTTTAAAATCACTTCATTTAAGAAGGTCCAGGGGTTACTATGATAAAACAAGGGTTACTCCACTAGATGTACGATCACGCCATATAGAATTGAACAAAGAAACAAAACATGAATAGGGTATGTAGGTTGATAAAGTAGATTAAGAGTAATACAGCTAGTATTTGGTGCAGTTAGGAATTTATAGTAAGGATAGGCTAGTGAAAAAATAAAAAAATAATAATTTAATTAGGTAGGTTACATTTTAGTGTTCCATGACCAGGATAGCTGTATTACTAAGAATAGTAGCTTGATTGATTACAGCCCCAATAAGGTAGCATATCGGGTGCGTTTTAATCCAAATTGTTAGCATAGCATTGTACACATACATAGGTTAATTTGATAGTAGAAATGTTCGATTCAATGTTTTGTTTCACTGTTCAAATCTGCTTAGTGACTAGACAGGCTGATTCTCCATGAGGATGGCTTGGTTTGGTCACATTTTGATGCCGAGACATGGAAAAGATGTCGTGATTTTGTTGAGATAGTTTCATGTACTTTGATCTCGTTGTTTGAGCTATATTTCACATCACTCGAACTCGTAGGCAAAGTAGTAGGGTCGTGTTTTCTATGAGTTGTATTATATATCAGTTTGAATACCTGGAACAAATAAAATAACTAAATAAAAAGGAAATAAATGCTTAATTCTGCTACTACGCATTTTGATATTGTGAATCTGCCATTATTTTCACGTTTGATAGTAGTCGTTGTCGTTGACATATTATGCCAAGATAAATAATGTTATACAGTCATACGAGGGAGGCTCTACACTATGCGAGAATATTTTACACAAATACTTACTTACCTCATTATATAAAATAAATGGTAGATTAGTTTCCTGTTTTCTTGTTTGTACAGATATATAACAAATAATAAAAGTAATTAGTTAAACAATAATAAAAAAATGTATTTTGAACTTATCAATTCCACTTATCAGTATCAGTATAGATTATAAACTAATAAAAGCTTCATTAATTTAACCGACTCATATGAATAGGGAATAAAAATAATTATGTTTGCGTGGTACTATTAATGCGAAAGCATATACCTCTCAGCTATACCTAGACATAACTTATTGGATTAAAATTAGTTAAATATTAGTTTAAAATAATGTAATTCCGGAGCGGTACAGTGATTGTAATAGCAGGAATAACTCCTGATACCAATTACTGGCAAAATATTTAATATTCTTGAAATATAAACTAACAATTTTGGGTTAAAAAATAAAATGATAAACTAAAATAAAGCAAATGATCACTTAATTGCATACATATAGTATTGTCCTACTATATATATACACATTTTACTCCTTGAGATCTATGATTCTAATGCGGAAAGTTAATTTAGAACAAATGTTTGGTTGGTAGATCTGACGCTACCTGCAACCGGAAGAAACCTTGTGATAAACCAAAACTTAGTGAAATCAGTGCTAAAACAAACACCGCAAACAAGAGCGAATATTTTATAGTAAAGAGGGAAGATTAGGCGTAACCACAATGCAGTCGCTGTCGCAGTTATCAATGGGATGTTTAACAAAGAAGATGAATGAATCGGAAAAAAATGTTAAACAAATTAGAATGGCCTTATCTGATAGTACAGAAATCTATAACAACTCAGTACCTCGAGATTTAATAAATATAGAAGTAGATATAGACTCATCGCGGGAGAAAGAGCGGATTCCCACAGACAGCAAGAAATATATAGAATGTAATATTAATATTATTAAATTAGAAAAACCGATATTTGGAAAGGTAGCCGTACATCCGGTAACGTTTGTAGAGGACCTAGAGGTTTATTTGAAAAGGATGGATAATTCGGAGAATGAGTTGGATATGATCCAAGAGTGTCTTGTAGGTCATGCCAGAGACTGGGCAAGAATCTATAAGGGTCGCTGGAATACATTAGAGGATTTTAAGAGGGATTTCCTTAAAACTTATTGGGGGGAAAGCGAGCAGAATGATTTGCGACGGAAAATACTTCAAGGATCTTGGGATAGGTCAATTACTCCCTCGATGACTCAGCATTTTCTGGAGTTGACGGGTAAAGCTCAGAGGCTTAGTATCAATATGACTGAAAAACATCTCATAACTGACATAATGCGGCATTATCCTAGATACGTGAGACAAATGTGGATTTCAAAAAACATAGAAACAATAATAGAAACTTTAGAATTTCTGGAAAGAATGGACGATATCATACAGAGGAAGGAGTGTCAAAACTATGTCGGAGTAGCGAAGAATTTTGAATGTCGAAAGTCTAAGAAGAATAATGTTATAAAAATGTATCGTCAGTGGCGAAACAGTCAGAAGAAATCGCAGCCTAAGCAAAATAAAAATAATAACTTAGTAAAAAAGGTAGTTAAAAATAAAACTGTAGTCTCCGGATCAACTTTAACAAAAGATAATAATAATAAGGCATATTATACGATGGTTCAAATGAAATGGAAGCCAGGTCAAGCTCTGGGAAAAATTAGTAGTGGGTTAAAATTTCCAATATGTTCGCAAATAAAATATTATAATAATAGACATGGTTTGGGATGTCGAGATTTAGATTTGAGGCCGTTGCATAATATCAGTCAAATAGTAGATGTGTTAAAATTAAATTGCGAAAATTCATTTATGGATACTAAGGGCTGTGAAGTGTTAGTTAATTACAATATAAGGGATAGAAAATCAACGGAAAAGCGTAATTTCAAATCTGAGTTGTTGGTAAGCGTATTCGATGAAGAAATAGTTGCTCTCTTAGATACCGGTAGCGATTTAACTTATATATCTGAAGAATTTTGGAAAACATTACTTGATAAGAGACCAAATATAACTTCCTTTGCTGTTAAACCCTTCTTTATTAAGACTGCAGTAGGACAAAAAAATGTAGAAATACGTAAGATAGGATTAGTTACGTTGAGAATAGGACCATATGAAAGACATCTTTCTGTATTTATAGTGCCAGGATTTACCGTAAGAAAGCTTATACTGGGTTTTGACTGGATGAAGGAAAATGAAACCTCTATTATGTTAAAAAGAGATGGAAATGGAGTTGAAATTGCTATAGGACAGGAAAGTCACCTTTTTAAGTTTCATGAGAGTGTGCAAGTGAACAGTATGGTATTAGAAGAGATTAAGGAAACTCCAGATCCAGGTAAAAATGATTTCCTTAACACATTATATGGAGAGATTAGATTGGATAAGGATTTAACAATTGCACTAAACGAATTGCCTAGATACCAACGAGAAGATTCAGAAATGAGTATGATAATGTCAGAATTAGAGAATCAAGAAATAAATAATCATTCAAAACAATTACTTAAAAGATATACTATCAAAGATCAGTTGTTATATTTTTCTCCAGATAAAGTAGGGAATAAAGTTATTTGCTTACCAAAAGTACTTAGGGAGGAAATGATATGGAGGATTCATTTTGATAAGGGACATGTAGGGGTATATAAGGTCATTAAGTACATACGGGATAGATATTATTGGAAGGGACTTACTAAGCAGGTCAAAAGGGTATTAAAGGGATGTCATGATTGTCAGTTCATAAAGGGTGATACTATAAAGCTTGTAGGACCTTGCCAATTATTAATTTCTGAAGATGTAGGGGATTTAGCCATGTTTAATATATATGGGCCATTTCCTAGTAGTAAATCTGGTATGCACTATATTTTAGTAATTCAAGATTATTTTAGTAAATTTATTAAATTATTTAATCTCGAGAAGCCGAAGGTCTCATCGGTTATAACAAATACAAAAACATTCTTTAAAATAATAAAACCAAAAGTAATTGTCTCTGAAAAATGTTCTCAGTTTACTAGCAAAGCATGGACTGAAATGATGAGTCAGCAAAGTATTCAAATTATTTATACTACAGTAGCTAACACTCATTTTAAAACAACTAAAAGAATAAATAAACAATTAGGCAGTTTACTTGAAATGTATTGCAGGACAGAACATCAAAGTTGGGACATATTATCAAAATTAGAAATCTTATATAACAATACTCTTCATGAAAGTACAGGATTTACACCAAGCGACATCTTGTATGGTGGATCTACTAAACAGAATTCTGATGTACATAATACTGACTTAGGTATTCAAACCAAAGTATCCATTAGGGAAAAGGTTAGGGAAAATTTACACAGAGTAGGCCCGGTGCTAGAGTATAATTTTATTAAAAGACAAAAATCTACACAAAATCAGATAGGACATTTAGTTAAGATAGGGAGGCAAGAAAAGTCAGATGATAAATTAAGTGCTACTAAGAAATTTGAGCTATTATATGAAGGTCCTTATGTGATAGCGGCTAATCCATATAAAAATTCCTATCTATTAGTTGATCCGGTGACAAATAAAGATAAGGGGATGTATAACATTAAACAACTGTCTAGGTATTACAAGTGAAGTGATTGATTTATATAAAAGATAGATAATCATATTGTTTTCTTTTTTATCTAATTTAAAAAAAAAAAGGAAAAGAACCTTGTAATTTGAATAAGAATTAATAAATAAAGTTCAGGGGTAGATTTGTGTAGAATCTGGTGGACACAGGGAAAAGCCTATCTGACTTTACAATAACCAACTCGTCTGAGTTTTAACATTTACAATGTATAAGAAAAGTCATAAGAAACTATTGTCTAGCAGGAAGATTACTTTCATACATACAAATTTTCTATGAGGAAAACATGGAACATTGTTACAATACCATTATTTATATTAATTAAAATTAAACAACATTACACATACTCTCGAGTTGAACGTAGCGTCAGATAGAGGGGAGTTGTGGCGGCTTTTCTGGGGGGGAATTTTAATATAATAAGTTAAATACATAAAATTAATAGATTCAATAAACAATAAGTAGTGAAAGTGCTATAGTTAAGGTGATAGTGCACAAGTTAAAGTGAAGTGTTCGGTTGAAATAATACACAGATAGCTATGTATAGTACCACTCGTTATATATAAAAAAAAGGGTTAGGATATAAAACTAAAACAAACCATGTATGTTGCTAAAGTATTTCTTTAATATAAATTTAATAATTTAGTTTCCATCAGCATCCAATTCGGTGGTTCACAATAAAATCTAGTTTACATATTTGTAGCATACTCCATAACGGTTGTGTAGGATCATTCTCAAAATCTAGTGATTTTCAAAATCTAAGCTAAGCTAAATAATTATATAATCCATCGTAAATAAAAATGTTCCTAGCTTGTCATCAAAATAATAAAAAGTATAACTTCATGCCGTCAGAGAAAAAAAAATAAAACATCTAGATAAAAATATATCTAACGGTTCAATTTTTTAAATACATATAAATAAAGTGTTAGTTCAGGTCAGGGTAATATAAATTATGTAATATATAAAGTTGTAACAAGTCGTAGGGTCGGTTCAGTAACACCCATATTCTGAAGAATGGACTATACCTGATCGCTAACTCAAAGCATAATTTGTAACCTACAACTAGTTAGTAATGTACCAAATCAGTACCTAGTCCAATATTTACTTATAATTTCCTAGATAGAAGTTATAGATTAGTTAGTCTCATAATATGTATGTATTTTTCATATAGATTTTCCTTTTTGAATCAATCTATCTGTTGTTGGAAACTGCATCAAATATGGTTCAGTCGTTTGTGAGGTATGCACAAACACATAGCGGAATCATCTTCGTTTTGAACTATGTAAAGATAGAAATAGAAATTATAGTTTATATAATAAAACGGGTTGTACATAATAGTTCTCTTACTTACATAGTACCCTAAATGTTTATAAGGTATGGCATAGTAAATCTTTTAGGCAGAGTAAAACATTTTTTATTCAAATAGATTCACTATTATAAGTTAGGCTATAACACTGTTGCATTTCACACTTAGTCACATTCCGTCGATGACTTCTAACAGTTTCTTCAAAACTTCGATGAATGTAGGGCTTGATTAGTTTTCTCTTAGCATTACATAGATCTACACAGGTAGATGCCATAGACTTTTATAAGGATGCTTATTCAGTTTATCTGAAACAATAGAAGTAAGGTTATGTTTTATATTTTTGCAACAATTTGATAGAAAACTTAATGTAAATCATTATATGAGTCGCATTATTGAAGGATGTACCTTTATGACGAGTCATTGGGTAGTTTTATGTACTTTTATGTAGAGATTAGGTTGATTAGATAGTATGAATAAGTTACTTCTAGGTTATACCACAATAGCATTGTAAATTGTTATTTTCACGAGTTTATAGACAGGACACATTTATAGGCTCATCGTAGCTTTCCTTACTGCTATTCTTGCTGTTTATTGAGAAGATTTAACTTTAAAAATCCATAAATACTTACGATTGTCGAAGCGGAATGTCCGTGAATACATTGGATATTGCTTTCCCATTTTGTAACTTTTGACGCGACATAGTATATTATATTAACACATTGTAGATTATTTATAGGTCGTACATGCGTTAATTCCTTGAATAATCAGATAATTATTAATAAATAAACGATGTTTTGTTTATTCGATTGCCGACGCCATGTTTATTATGACATTAGTAGATTATGACATGACGTTTAGTGAGTTCGTTCGGAAATCGATAATTGATCGATACTTAAAACGCTTCTTGGGGTGCTATTCTTGAAAGTGTAACGCTCGTTTACGAATGGCATCGTTCGTCAAGTGGAAGTAACACTCTTGATTGGTTGTCGTTATCAATTGTTAATGTGGCTCTATACCATTGTCTTATCTCTATGCTTTATACATACTTCGCGTGCATAAATGTTAGGCGGGATATTTAAAATCTCGAAAACACCGTAATAGCATACTCTATGGTAATAGCGGATAGTAGGTAATAATTTAACTTATGATTAATTAGAGGTCTTCAACCATAGAGAAATGATAATTTTCAACCGACTAAAAAAAAAAAGAGGGGTTCTATGTTTGACTGTATATTATATATGATTAGCTCGAGAATGGCTGTACACATTTTGATGGAATTTGTTGTTAAGGTGTTGACGCCCTAGATTGGCATATTACTTTTACCCGACTACTTAAGGGGCGGTATGAGATTCGCCGGGATCATTAGATTATTAAAAAAAAATTTAAATAGGTTCAAATAAATAAAAATAAATTAAGATAAATTCAAATAAATTCAAAATTAATTCTAAAAATTTAAAATAAATTCAAATAAATTCAAAACAAATCTAAATAAATTCTAAAAATTTAAAATAGGTTCAATTAAATTCAAACAAATCCAAATAAATTCTAAAAATTTAAAATAGGTTCGAATAAATTCAAACTAATTCAAATAAATTCAAAATAAATTCTAAAAATTTAAAATAAATTCAAATAAATTCAAATAAAATCAGATAAATTCAAATAAGTTCACGTAAATTAAAATTAATTTTAATAAATTGTTCTATAATCCTGGATAAGTAAAATCAATTCAATCCAAAGCTTTTAAGTTACTTAATTAAAAACAGGTGTCGATTTCGAAGACTTAACGTTGATATTTGAGAATTATTGTGGATGCAGATTAATAATTAATTTAAAATATAAAAAAAGGCTTGTTTTGTCCGTCCTTCTTTACTTTGATAAGTTGACCTATGGTCACATCACATGTAAAATTATTTTAGTAGTTATTTAAATAAATATAGGAAGACATTTAAAATAAAAATAATTATTAGTTCCATTAATTTTAAAGTGATTCGGAGAAGCTCTGATATATTCTTTGGCAAGCGTGGTTGTGTGATTGAGGAGGAATGTACACTTTGATTAGAACAGGGTTGGGGATAAGGGAATAGTGTCTAGGGAGGGCCTTGGTTTATGCCAGATGTGAAACCGAATTACCAATATTATTTACCCAAGACTTAGAATTTACACACCACAAACATGAGTTTTATACAGGGGGAATTTGATGTTAGGTTTAGTTAAGGATAAATATATCCTATATCCCATGTGATACTACACCTGTATGAAACTCCGCACTACACACTGATATTCTTCGGTTACCACACCATGCTCCAAGGCGATGTTAAGATTTGTTTAAGCAAGGTTTTTGGGTATTGCTTCTGGATATCGACTTCGATAATTTATTACTCCGTGGGGAAGATCGGTCATAGGAAGGGTATGGTGACGTTATAGTTCCGATTGTAAGGTTGAATCCGTTCATATCTTCACTATAGGATCATTAGGATCAGTAGTTTAAAATTACTCCGTCTTGGGCTATGATGAACCCTGGGGAAGATTATTGTTGGATATAGAAGGGGGTATTAGCTCAAAACTGTAGTTTGGCAATGAAAAACATGTCCTTGGTTTAAATACACTATACACTAGCTTAGGGACACACACACACAGATTAGGGCTACACCATTCGAAGGTTTTGGGAGAATAATATTTTGGAAAAAGGGGGGAATTGAAAAAAAAAAGGGGTTGTTTTGCTTATATGTAAATAATTAACATATAGAGAAATATTTGAGAATTTAATTTAAATCTTAAATTTGGTAAAATTTATACTCCAGGTCCTTTGAGAAAGTCGCTTTCGTCTAAATTTGAAGGGTCGGCTGTAACGGAACACTTATGTTCTCGTTCACAATTCTCAAATATTAACTGGAAAACTGAAATTCAATCATAAAATACAGTCTTTTGTAAATTGTTTCACAATAATTCATTATATCCATCTTATTTTGTTTGTTATGAAGCAGAATGACATTGACAGTTTGTCTTGTCAATAATTGACGCGAGGAAGAAAATTGATCTATGATCTATGAAAAATAAAACTTAGAACGAAGGCAGGGAAATGTAAAAAAAACATGAAATTAAAAGTATAGTTTGACTGAATTTATATCTTTAAGTAAGAACAAGGAAATAATTAATCATGATAACGAAATTTGATCAAATAATTGATAATTAGTTTATTCTTTTGTCGAGTTGAAAAAAGTAAGCATTTTACGGATAATCGAGAGAATCGATTCAATCAAAATTAAATAAATATTAAAATAAATTAATACTCAGCGTAAAAGGAATTTAAATGGTAAAATTTATTATAATATCTCGTGATATTAGATTATCCTAATAGGTCGATTCAAGGGATTCTATAGATAGCACAGGGAACACTAATAATTAAAAGAAAGCTATGAGATTGTCTATGGAATTAAATTTGTTACAAGGCACGCTGACCTTTATTTCGTTACTATTAGGGGTGAAGAAAGAGACAGGTAGCCTTAGAACGGTCTAGAAAGTTTTGAACCTAACCAATGGGAAAACTTTATTCAATTGAGAATTAAATGAAAAAGGTCTTATCGACAGGAAAGAGCAAGGCAGATTAGTTATTAAATGTAGGCATATTAGTTAGATATTTGCATGAGGATTTTAGAAAAAAGTTTGGCCAACGGTTTTTCACTCAAAGTGGCCTGATTTCTGAGAACCGCACGGTAGCGAGTATAAAAGGCTATGGCGCCATTAGTCTGGGGCATTACGCATCGGGGAATTTGAAGAGTCAAGAGGAATTGCTGCCAGAACGCCACTGCAAGTTTTATTTTAAATCAAGAAAGAAGTAGTTTAAAGTGTGGGTTATCGCGTTATCTTGGCAAATTAGGATCGAAAAGTCCCGCGAAGTCCCTTGCAAAAATATTTTAGCTAAGAAGCACATTGGTATCGTGTTCTGAAGTTAAAATATTGTAGATTCTTTTGAAATATATGAATATTAGCTTGTCCAGAGTAAATTCACCATAATAGTTTCATATACTGTAAAGTTTTGAATGATATTGAGGAAATGATGTTGGGGAGATCTTTGATTCTTCGAAATCTTCTCCGTGTCAAATCTGAGATATCTAGTTTCTATTTGTTTGATTTTAATGTAAGTTTAATAGAGTTTTGTGTCGAATTGGGGAGTACATGGCCAAGATCAACGCTGGACCTCTATTCCTTATGAGAGCGATTGTTCTTTATGAGGGTAGCGGCCAAGTAGGAGTAAAAATAATTCGACATTGTAGCTGGTCGAATGGGCTGAAATTCCCAGCCTAGCTATGCTACTTGGGGCGTCCAGACGGCCTCTGTGCCTACGGAAACCTACGGTCCGAACGGTGCGCTAGTTTTCAGCTCCCTAGCCACTTGGGGACACGTCTGGGACCTCAAACCTTTGTTAGGGCGTGGAAGTCTCGATCCTGACCACAAGAGATGACCACAACCCAAGAGTGATAGGAATAATAGGTTCGTGGGCCCAAACTCTGGCTCCCTTTTACAGCTTAGAGATGACGGATCCTTGCTAGGAACCTAATCTATTTACCAGAGTAGGAAATCTGATTTTAGGAGCAGTCAGGCAGGTAGAATCATTAAAATAGGGCGAGGGAAACTTCCTCAAATCTTTTTAGCTAGATTAGGGAGCGATCTCTTACACCGGAGTTCGTTCTACACACACACACACTTTGGGGATGGGGGGACAGTAACTTAACACCTTTAGACTAGAAATTAGGGACTGATAGGGACTAGATTAGGCCCATTAACGGTTGCGTCAGGATAAGGAAAAGAGGGGTATAGGAGATAAAATTCCATTTGTTTTCACGGTAAATCCGGTGGTAGCAATATAACCATCCAAGCTGCTGGTGGGTAGGACGTTAATAATTCAAACAATTAATCTTCGACAGTAATTTTAAGTTAGATAGTCGTATCTAATATGAAAGTGAAGTTGAATGTGAAAATATGATAACAAAATGGCATAAGTTGGTTCTGTGATAGTGACAAGTGATAATGCTGACGAAATGTGCGTATTCTGATTGTGAAAGATTCAGAGAATCTGTTTCTAACAAAGGTATGAAATTCCTAACCTTAATTTTTATGTACAAGGCCCTGAGACTATAATAGTGTAGAGAGTATCTACCTGAATGATTTGGGGATTTTCATATTGTAAAATCACATAGATTGGCCATGAACAACTAATATCATAACTTGTGGCATAATCTCATAGCTACTTGACAATGGATTGAGTCGGAGTTGTCTATTTAATTACTAAATAAATACCTTCTTGATCTACCTATTTTGTTGAAAAATTCAGATTTGTTTAGTCCAGTGAGATCTCATAACTCTCTGACAATATATTATCATGATAATCATTCTCTGAAGGGGATGGTCTGTTGGTTCCATGGAAGTCATGTAAATTCTGTAAGGTTGAGATATTGACAATCCACATATATACCATATGATTCATCTAATTCTGGAATAAATAATGAATTCTGGGAGAGTAATGTTCCTTATATACTACCAAGGGCGAGTGTAAGATTGACTCAAACCCCTATATATTGAAATCTAGGAATATTACAATCCTCACACTTAAATTTGGTTGAATCACTGAGACAAATAAATCTGATGTAAATGTGCTTAAATACTAATAGACATTTCATCTCAATCTATCTCTAGGATCTAGAGTTAGTGCATAATAGTGCTTATACATAACAGCATGGCATAACATTTACATGCTTACATACATAGCTACATAATTCCTGAAAATAATAGGATAATGAGTAACAATTGATACAGGGAGTATTATCATGTAAGGATGCCTTTTCTACAGTGAAGGTTGAGGTATAGTTTGACTGACAAACAAACCCTTGCTATAAAACTCCATCTGAGTACCTAATACTACCTGCTTGTTGTAAATTCATAATTTGAGTTCTTTGCTTTTACACCTCCGTGGTGTTATTTCAAAGTAAATAAGTCTGAACTCATCCCAGCGAACACAATGAGAGCATAATGCTTGTGTAGCAGGTAATACGCTTGAAGACATTTAGTCTACCCTCTTGTCTCTGAATTAATAGTCAGACATAATTTTACTGACAAATTGCCTATCCTACTATTAGGTGGGAACAGGTACTATTTACTCTTTAATGGGTATCCCTATTGCTTTCCAAAAGAAATTAGCATACGGAGGAATCACGTCCAAGTCTGGATGACGAGTGGTACTCTGGCGGGCGGAAGGCGGGGCTCGACAGTAAACCGTAACACCAAAAACGCTGGGTATATTCACTATAATGTATATCTACCACCACTAACTAACACATACAATGATAATATTAAACTATTACCTTAAACTTCTATTCATTACCTACAGTTGTAGTAATCTATATCTCATTATAGGCCAATATGGCTACTTACATTCTAATACTTACTATACATATCCGAAATTCAATACTATATCCATAAGCCGCTGGTAGAGGAACATATTTCTGTAGAATGAACCATGCTAGATAAGCAGTATGCTCATTTATGATAAATAATTAATCAACCCTTCATAAAATAAGGCAATTCTATTAATGTGAAATAGCGGGCAACATAAAATAACACAAAGTGCATCTTAAACAATATTTATTAGGAAAAACATAAGCGCATCTTAGGATAAAGTTATTCTTATTTATAAGTAGAAATTAGTCATACACAAGGCCGATAGCAACTTTAGACATAGCATAAGATAGGGCTAGGCTTCATCACCATAGGTTAGTTTTAAAATCACTTCATTTAAGAAGGTCCAGGGGTTACTATGATAAAACAAGGGTTACTCCACTAGATGTACGATCACGCCATATAGAATTGAACAAAGAAACAAAACATGAATAGGGTATGTAGGTTGATAAAGTAGATTAAGAGTAATACAGCTAGTATTTGGTGCAGTTAGGAATTTATAGTAAGGATAGGCTAGTGAAAAAATAAAAAAATAATAATTTAATTAGGTAGGTTACAATACTTATCGCAATTAATGTTCTTTATTATTTATTCGGCCGCAGTTTTATTAGCGTTTATGAGATCCTCGGGAATAGTAGGTACTTTTTTTTGGTTGAATTATATCCTATGACTATTTAAGTATCTCTGACAATGTAGGTATATGTGGTTTCGTATTGATCAGTGTAATATCAAGGCGTGAAAGTTCATTCTTTTACATGTTGTATTGGTTTACTTTTATCTAGTCATAAGTCTAGATCAAATTGAATAACGACCACATAACGACACAATGGAAAGTTGAAGAAAATATAGTCTCACCAATAAAAGTGTGTTGGTACATACTCCAAAACACCAAACTTCTAGCAGTAGCATGCAAAGGTTGTATGAGTCGTTAAATTTATCTTTTTATATGGACGTACTATAACGATGACTGATTGTAAGTGATTAAGTCAAGAGTTTAGTTATTACATATGTAACATGGACAATTTGTCGCTGGTACAGTTAGAGAGACAATTTACAAGCGTGTAGGCGGGCGGGAGTCGCACGCGCACTGCGGCGTGGGCGGACGCCGTCATTCACAAGAAAATGCCCCTCACCCACACAAGCGAACCCAGACGCGTTTACGATCCACAACAAAACGCACCTCAATAAAACTTAACACCATCACAAAGCCTCCATTTAGAAAGTAAACAATGAGCACAATACAACAACAATTTGTAAACGAACATCTCTTTGACGCGAAGGGCTCTTTTTTGTCGTTTCTACTATTACGGTAATGATGTTTCTATTGTTTACGATTTCAGTTTTATGTAAGAGATAAGCGAGGGTCGACGAACCTGATCTTAGATTAGTTTGGAGGTGTAGGAATAGCCGGTGCGATGCTTCACCCCACGTAAGTCCGTCGGAGTAAATCAAACGCGTCAAGCTAAGCGACATTAATAGCCTGCAATAAAACAAACCCGACTGTTTCCTGTCTCAAAATTGTAACCGGCCGTTTCATAGCCGAAGATATTTACGATTACTTTTTAGCATTAAACTAATCATTTGCCCCAAAATAATTAGTTCGAATCTCTCTTTTGATCTCGGTTACTAGCGACTAAACTTCAGCTATGGTTTTAGTTTTGACTTTATACCGAATAATCTAAAGTTAAACTTGATGTGTTATTTGTAGTAGACACTTAAAATCAACAATGAATAGCGAATTGTTCCTATCCGTGATCACTATCAAAGGATCTATCCAATGTAGACAATCGCTTTATTTTGGATTGTTATATTTAGAAAAAGAATATTGACCTTTTGATGGTTTTAGCTGTATTATCAGTTACAAGTGTTAGAACAGCAAATGAGTTGGTTACACATCTCTAGATCATGGCTAACCCGCGTGCGCCTGTCGCTGACTGCATGGTTAATTTAATAAACTTCTTGCAGTTTCTATCCCATCACTATTGGCACCAACGAGCGTGCCATTCAATATAATGTACAGTAGAAATAACCACGCGACGTTTTCTATTCTTGGAGCCAAGTATCCGGAACTTACACTGGATTTGTTTCACGTGTTCGCGGAGAATTTGCCAATTAAAGCCATCTTTAGAAGATTGGTCATGGTCCGTGATCACGACAACTTCATCATAAAATCGTCAAATATATTCGTAACGTGGAGAATGTGTGAGTCATTATAGCCATGCCTCCTATTATATGCTGATTTTAGGTGATTCGCGAATAAGTTTTTATTGTGTGAGGCAGATCAATAACCTAATAATATAACCTGGAAGTGAAACCGGTTTCATAATTCGATTGGCGCCACGATTACAATGGGAAACCTAAATTAAATGAGATTTATACATAACACTGACCTCTATGAAGTTTAACGCAAATGTGATATTTATATAAATCTTACATTTGCACAAAGCGTAAAGTTGATGTTGGCCACAGTGAACAATATTGTAGAGCTAACAATAGGCAAAGCCTCGGCGGCATCTGGAGCTATTTGAATTACGATTATCTAATTGAAGTCACGGGTACTCAAGTGGACAGTTAATTGCGCGTATCGAAATTATGTACTTGGATGAACCACAATTATAATGTAGTCGGACGTGATCGACAAATTATGTCTAGTTACCTAAAAAGCGTTGCGTGTTGCCTTGTAATAACTAGTTAAATTGAGTGAAAGCTGTTACTCAATCCACGTAACAGGCACAAAAGCGATCCCAAAGATGGCCATTCATTCGTCTTTCATTAGTAAAAATTAAAATTCCAATTAATAGCTATATCAAGACGAGGAACCTGTTTGCTTCCGGAGTTACGCAGAACCAGTCCGGCGCCCAATTTGTTTTTTGAAATGATTTTTTAAGACGATTCAACGGTTCTTCCACGGTCTCTCATTACGTAATTACACGGAGAAGGTAATTAGGTCTTCGTAAGTGAATATTAGAAGAAAACATCCTTATTTCAGAATTATAATCAATAAAGCAGTTTGCTTAAATTACATTGAAGCTCTAGTTTAAACATAGCCTTTTTAATTCTTAAATTAAAAAGCTATGTTTAATGAATAATATACAAGGTGACATCAACTTCGTATATCAATCTGAAATTACCTGATTGAATTCCAAGAGGCATTCGTTTTTGATCCGCCAATATTGATTAATGACAACTTTATGGGTTATTAAATTGAAACTGCTCTATCTGGTTAGGTTAAGGTCAAAACCAAGATCAATAAAAGGCGTCACGTAATATGAATGAGATAAATATGCATTGATAGTGTGCATTTACATACTAAATTGATAAAACACGTAAAGATCGACAATACAATAAATTTGCTGCAAATCAATGACATCAGTGGTAATGCACGTTCCGTTTTGCATGACAATACACATTGCGTCATTAAATTGACAAGAACATAAAATAAAATTTGCCCCTGGGTGATCAAATTATACCTAAATGCATGTCCACTTGGTTACAAAGTTGCAAGAGACAGACTGCGGTATTTTTGACAACAGCTTATCGTATAAGGACATTTAAAAAATTAAATACATGGCCAGCACTGCGTATGTTTTTATAAAAGACATTTAACTTCAAATCTTGTATGGATGGAGTCAAAGGAAGTTTTCCAGGAAAATATATTGATATTGCGAAAGCTCTTTTGCTTTTAGCCATTTCGTTTGGATTAGTATGTAGATACTCTTTGATTTATTATCTTGTATACCTGAATATTCGAATGGTGATTAGCTTCCAAACCATTTAATTCGAGATAAGCTCTGAGGCGAGCGGACATCTGATCACATTGCACTGTATGCATGCTGTGTATATAATATCTACCTAAACCTTTTAATATTATTTTTCCGAATTCTTTAGATAATAATTTTAACACATGCCCTTTCAATAATGGATTACAAATTGTTCCATTCGAGTTGTCAGTTTATTAAGAAACCGCTACAAGTTTTAATTTAAACTTATTTGACTCAACATTATAATTAAAGAGGCGTGCGTTGATGAGTTGTCCAGATTAATAAACGAGACGGTCTGGTGGCATCCAGGTCGCATATGCGCGCGCGCAATACGGCCAGCAGTTGTTCTCAATGAGTTCTGTTCTGTCTCATCTCGCATAAAAACATTAATGTTTGTATCTCAGTTTATCGTGGCTTAGATCGGCGGTTAAGTATAACGTAGTGTTTTAATATCATTTTAATATCGCGCATTATCGGATGTGAACGTGAGATAGAAGAGCTGATAACGTGTTTAGAAGTAGTGAAGATAATTTATTAAAATGTTTTATGCACAAAACATGCAAAGGATGTTTTCAAAAGGTTATTTTTTATTCAATGTATTTATGCTCCCTGAGTGGCTTGGTTTTATGTAATTACGCTACTGGTGTTTGTAGTTAACCTTGAGACATACGGTAAGCTGGTAATAATATAGAGAGATTACAGTTCATTTGGTTTAAGCAAAAAGTAATTTATGATTTTCTTATAAAGCGAATATCTATCACGGAAATGTTCATCGTTTTCAATTCACGTAATGTGCGACGGTAGGTAACCATATAAAAAGCCTTCTATCTTGCCGCTGCACTCAAAGCTCTCAGCATAATTATGGTCATTCCTCTCGTTTAGGTAACTCTTGAGACTTAATATTACATAGAAGTGTTTAGTGTGACTCCTAGTCAAGAATCGGTTGTTATTAAGCATCAATCATGAATTACCTTCATTACGTATAAAATTTCTATGATATCCTTCGAAACATACGTCCGAGCTTTTAAAAATTTAAATAAATAGCCATAAGATATGCGCTTGCATGGTAAAAAGCTTTGGCTGAAATAAAACTCCATTTGTTTCATTAGGAACAGCTGCTCTTACCATTTCTTTTGGTAACACTTTCATGTCTGAGTTTGAATGTAAAAATACACCACGCCTGTTCACTAGTTATAGTTTATTTTATCTTGTTCATCCGACTTAAAAGGGATAAAAGTGTTTTATAAAAATTACGCTTTGTTTTCTTAGTTCGTGTACTAATTTTGTGTTTACCTTTTTGTTCCGTGAGTTTTAAATAAATTTTCTGGGAATAAGTCAGAATTTGAACGTCAAAAATGAATAGCAATCGAGATGAGGGGATGTTTGTTGACCCAGATACCCATAGATACTTTATTTACTTGGGCTCGGATCTATTTATATAGTGGCGTTATTAAGAAAGTTATAAATGTGCTGTTATTATAGGGGCTCGAGTTAGGACGAAAATAATGCTGCTGTTTTGGTGCTTCCTTCCTGTATCAATATTCTTTAGTAATTATTTACAAAACGCATACGTAATTAGAAATTTAATTCGGTGTTCGTAATGAAGCCAATGCTAAATTTTACTAGTTTAATGTTATTAATTCTGTTTATCTATGATATCATAAGTTTCATTTTCGATAAAGGTTTTATACGTATATATCAATCAAACCTAGGGTTTGATATATAAAACCATATGATGATAAACTTTTGACAAAACTTTTTGCACAAATTTCTACAATAATTCCTCCATTCCTCAATTTTTCTAGACCACTAATTCCGAGTAATAAAAAATATTCAGTAAAAAATTGACATTCAATGTTATATTATTTTCTCAATAAATAATATCTGCCAAAATTAAACTTACAAAAAACTTTAATGTCGATTTCTCAGCGTTCCAAAATTGAGTAACAAGAAATCACATGTCATTCACAACACTAGCACTGGAGTCACAAAGTCACGGTGATCGCGAGTTCGTTATCAGACGGCGCGTGGAGACGTGCGGATCGATTGCTCTGCGGGAATGTTTTGATAAGGGCGGAGCGGTGTGCCCCGTGCGGAGAGCGGAGCAGTGGCCACGGTGTGCGCGGCGCGACTGAGCCAGGCACCGGCATGGGCGAGACTCGAACCACTGACTGCTGAAGCCCGCAGCTCGACCAGCGCATCCTCCATGATAAGCCTAAACATCCAACCCATGCGACAAGTGCACCCATTCATTACGGCCCAAAATAACGTTTGTTTTGGTGTTAAGATTACATGAATAGACCGTGGTGAAAGAAATGAAACTGTGATGAATCTTGAAACAGATCGTAATGTAGCGATTGTACTTGGATTTGGATTTTTGTGCAGGATGTTGTTGTCATGTTTTGTGGGTTCTGTCTGGTACTATATTAAATAAAACTTCAATGAATCCAAACGAAATGTCTCAAAAAATATATTTAGCAAAAAGAAAGATTTAAAAGCACCACCTACTGAAAACTTACAAAGTGACAATTAAAATTTGCGATTAAGTTACTAACTCATTCACAGACACTCAACCAGCCAATAAATTTACGTCTATAGTCGGGAGTATAAGTAAGTACCTAAAAGTGCTAATATTTTAAATGTGAAAGTTGGTAAAGATGTAAAACTTTACATTAGTTTTAGCATCAGAATAGCACATTGGTAATAATTTGAGTAAAATAATTGGTCATATTATAACAAACGGTTTCACGCACGTATTGTAAGTCGGTATCGCCGACAAGTTTCAGTCAATTCAGATGTCGTGTCGTTTGTTATAATATTATATACGTCTCACGTAACTTTCAATAATATAATTGGTTATAAATTTTCTTCCAATGAATTAAATTAGTTAATTGCATCTGTTTATTAGTGTGGTCATAATTCAGTACCTGTATTAGTTCAATTAGCCTGGCAATTTACCTCCAATCTACTTCTCGCGCACTGATAAGCAGCGTCGTCCACTATAAAAGGTAATTGATAGCCGATGCCGTTATTATTAATGTCTTCCTTCATACTGCTACCGACTCCTAGGACATACGGGGACTGGGAAGCTGACGTTTTATTTCTTACTAAAGTACCATCAGTGTTACGGCTAAGGACTTATATGGTAGTAGTGAATATCTCTACTGTTATAAACTCTACGTCTACGTCATTGTATGAGCTTATTGGGATTAGGTTTAATAAGCCTTCTTAGGTGTTTTTTCGGATGAATGAACCTTACAAAAAACCTAATTGTATTCGATAGTGAGTTAAATATACTCAATAAGGACCTGCTACTCTTGCAGCAGGGTCCTAAAGCATCCAAAGTGAAAATAAGTGCGCTAGAAATTATTTTTTACCTACTTAATACCTACTTGTTGGAGCTTAATAATTAACCTCAAAATATATTTTATGCATGAATGTTTATCCTTATAGTAACATATCGTAGCGTTCTTAGGCTTCTGATATTTATGAATAAGCCGACTACACATAATAAAAAAAATATATACGGACAAATCACACAGATTGAGGTAGCCCTAAAGTAAGGTGTAAACTTATGTCGTAGGATACTCGTAGTAACTCAACGATACTATATTTGATAATAGATACTTGTATACATAAACATCCAAGACCCAAGCCAATCAAAAAAAGATCCATTTCCATCATGATCTGCCCCGGGATTGAACCCAGTACCCTGCGATTCAGAGAATTATAACCGCAACTTACGCCCTACTATGATATACCCATAATTGTATCATAATTTAGTCATGTCCTTTCAATAACATAATGAATCATTTAACTTGGAAACTAATAACCGTTTTGTACTCATTAGCGTTAGTAATGGTGTGAATACTAACTATTTACCTTCTACCCACTCGCGCAATAGCCTTGCAATGTTTTGGTATTTCAATTTGCCTTTCATTGTTTACTAAAACTGGTGAATAGTTTGTTGCAAAATATGAAGTATGCTTTTTAAGTACTATGTAACCTTCCGGTACTTACTGCTTGCGTCTTGGGTGTTTATATATGTATATTCTTTTATAAATATAGCATAATTGAGTTATTATTCGACATAAGTTCACAATTCAACGTGTGGTAGCTCAATGTGTTTTATTTGTCCCCATGGAGCTGTTCAAGTATCACGTAAGATTTTTTTTGAATGGAATATGTAGCTCCAAGTAAGCTTTTGCTTCGTCACCGGGCGTTTTAGGCGAGTGTATAGTGTCCCTAACCCTACATCAACCTGTAAAGACAACGTCACCAAAGACCCTCCAACGGTCGGACCTCGGCTTTAGGTGTTGCCTGTGTGCGCAAGGCTTGAAAAGTCAGCAAACTCTCATATTGCCTGATCGGCTGCGATTACGTGCATGCATAGCATGAAGGGCCCGTATTATGTAAGCAGAATATTATAAAACATTCTAAACGTGGCTTTTAGGTCTTAAAGTCCTGGGGATCTGTCTTCCCCGCAAAGAAAAGGACGTGATACTATGTATATATGTACCCTTTTGCTCCTCTTGTCAAGAGAAACTTAACAAATCTGTTCCCCCCTCCCCTGAAGTTTACGTAGAAATTGGTATCATTTTACACAAAATATATTCTTTTATTTGGAGAAATGTTGCAGACGTCATCACCATGCAAACCCCCGTCCCAGATATCATCAAAAATAATCTAATCAAAGCACATCTAAACCCCTCTTCAGTGATTACGTAATATTTGTCAACAACAAATCCGTATTTTTAGTCGGTATCACCGACAAGTTTCAGCCAATTCACAAAATACGTGAGAAACCGTTTGTTACAATAGTAATTAGGTATGTCTCCCGTAACTTTTTGACCTTCTTTCTGCTTTTAACAAAGTATGAAAATTGCAAAAAGGCAAGCTTTTATTGTGAGCCAATTTGTTCTGCAAAATTAAGTTACTGACCTATTCTGCAGCAGTCCCATCATCACACCTGTATGCCTGCTTGCTTCTAAGTAGTATAAAAAAAAACACCTACTCGCTGGCATAACTTTATTGAACTGTCATTTACACAAAACGTGTCTTTGAGCGCTTTTCGAAGTTAAATATTGTATAGTTGTACGGTATTCACACACTCATTTACACGTATGACGCTTCATACAAACAGAGTAGATAATATTTAATTTTATGCCTAATAATACTACTACGTCATTTTATGACTAAACAATCGTCGTCGAATGAATTCTTATACTCACGTATAAGAGAAGAACGTGCAACTAGTACTATTACGAGTAGCGACTAACCCTATTTATCGAAACTATCAATCAAACTAACCTAAGAACGGGGATGAGGTGCGGGGCCGTCTTAATTGCGGGGGATGTTGAGAGTTTTTGCGTTGGTACTTATCCTTATCTATACATATAATAAAACAGTAAAATTATTTTGTCTGTACATTTCGAATTTTTGACTGAAATAGATAGAGGGACACTTAAAAAGAATAATAGAAAGCAAAAAAAATTTTTTGGAATTTCTTGTCTGTCTGTCTGTCTGTCTGTATGTATGATCACGATTATCTCCGAAAATACTGAACCGATTTACTTTAAACTTTCACCAATTGCTTTGTTTTAACTCAGATTAACATTTAAAGTTTGTTTCATCAAAAACGGTTCATTAAAAAAAAAGTTATCGTCATTTGAATGAACTCAAGGCATGAGTTTGCCTGCAAACAATACATATAATAAAACAGTAAAATTATTTTGTCTGTACATTTCGAATTTTTGACTGAAATGGATAGAGGGACACTTAAAAAGAATAATAGAAAGCAAAAAAATTTTTTTGGAATTTCTTGTCTGTCTGTCTGTCTGTCTGTCTGTCTGTCTGTCTGTCTGTCTGTCTGTCTGTCTGTCTGTCTGTCTGTCTGTATGTATGATCACGATTATCTCCGAAAATACTGAACCGATTTACTTCAAACTTTCACCAATTGCTTTGTTTTAACTCAATTTAACATTTAAAGTTTGTTTCATCAAAATCGGTTCATTAAAAAAAAAGTTATCGTCATTTGAATGAACTCAAGGCAAGAGTTTGCCTGCAAACATATAGCAAAAATAAAATAAAATAATAAGTGACATAAGAAAATTAAAATCCAAAGTCAATTCATCATCATTATACGACAGCATTATACCTATCCATACTATCCATAGTAATCCATACTAAATAAAAAGGAGAAGCTGACTGACTAACTGACATATCAACGCAGGGCCTAAACTATAAGGGTTAGGAACTTGAAATTTTGCACAGGGGTTCCTTTTATAACGTAGGGGAGCACTTAGAAAGGATTTTTGGAAATTCATCTCCTTAGGGGTAAAAACGGAATGCAAAGTTAGTATGAAACTTTGTTGTTTTTGAAGTTATTCGAATGAAATTCAGCATGAAGGTTCTTTACTGAAAGGTATGAAACACGAGTAAAATATTTTACTCAAAAATCATCCCTTTAGGGGGTAAAATAGGGGTGCAAAGTAAGCATGAAACTTTGCCATTTTTGAAGTTAGTCGAATGAAATTCAGCATGAAGGTTCTTTACTAAAAGGCATGAAACACGAGTAAAACTATTTTTCTCAAAAATCATCCCTTAAGGGGATATAACGGGGATGTTAAAGTTAGTATGAAACTTTCCGTTTTTGAAGTTATTCAATTGAAATTCAATATTAAGGTGTTTCATTGAAAGTCATAAACTAATGTATTCCGGGTTCAACTAATAATTCTACTGTTCCTGAGAAATCGACACTTATGCGGGCGGAGCTGCGGGCCAAAGGCAAACTTGACTTATATATCAACGCACAGCCGAAACTACTGTGCGCAGAAACTTGAAATTTGGCACAGGGATTCTTTTTATGATGTAAATGAGCACTAAGAAAGGATTTTTAGAAAATCAAAGGGGTTGAAGTTTTATGGAATTTTCTCATTTCTGGACTTAGAAGTTTGAAAGTAGGTACGCAAGTTCTCAATTAAAATTAAAAAAGATCTGTTTAGGTGAACCAGACAACATTCTCCCTTGAAGGGGTAAATAGGGGGTAAAGTTTGTATGGAATTTTTCCATTTCTAGACTTAGAGGTATGAAAATAAGTATATACGTTCTAGGTTACAATTAAAAAAGATCTGTATAGGTGAAATGTACAAAATTTCCCCCTTAAGGGATAAAGGGGGGGGGGGGGGGATTGTATGGAAATTTTCTCATTTCTGGACATAGAAGTATAAAAATAAGTATATATGTTTACGTTGAAATTAAAAAGATCTGTGTAGTTAAAATGGTCGAAATTTCCCCTTGAAGGGGTAGAATAGGTGGGGTAAAGTTAGTATGGATTTTTTTTATTTACTTAGAAATATGACAATAAGAAGTTCTCTATTACAATAAAAAAAATATCTGTGTAGGTGAAATGGGCAAAAAGGGCTAAAGATCTATGCAGGTGAAATGTATTAAATTCCCCCTTACGGGGAAAAAGCAAAGGGGCAGGGGTTTGTATGGAATTTTTATCATTTCTACTGTTCCCAAGGGCATTAACGCGGGCGGAGCCGCGGGCAACAGCTAGTCCTTACTAATATTATAAATGCGAAAGTGAGTTTGTTTGTTTATTTGTTTGTTTGTTTGTTACGGTTTCACGCCGTAACTACTGAACCGATTATCATAAAATTTTGCATACAAGTTCTCTGGAGTACGGAGAAGGACATGGGCTTTTTATCCCGGGAAAAAGTACTATTCCCGAGGGATCAACATTGACGCGGGCGGAGCCGCCGGCGAAAGCTAGTATTAAATAAATACAGACAAATCACACAGACTGAGCTAGCCCCAAAGTAAATTCGAGACTTGTGTTATGGGATACTAACTCAACAATGTTCGTTCTGACGGAATCTTTTGTGTGCAATTCCGACTTGCACTTGGCCAGTCTTATTTAGATCAGTAACCGAGTAAAGGTCATTCGCCGTTTCGGCCTTCGAAGGTAAGATCTGCAAAGATAGGAGACCTTTATTAGGCACCAGTTTAGAGGCTTTAGAATTTCAAATGAAGGATTAGCATTCGCGTCGTATTAAATATCAAGACAGTGGTAATGGTATGTTGGTTCGTTAAAATAATGTTGTGAAACTCGAGCACTTACCGGTTGAAGGTAATAAGCGATTCTGTAACGCGAGTAAATCTGAACCAACACAATGTACAGACATGGTAGCTTTAATTAGGATTATATTAACACTACACACACATTAAGTTAATGAAAAAAAATAAGATAATTATAAAACACTTATAAAGTATAGACCAACTATGAGACTAGGCTGATTATTGACGCGCGTGAAGTGCCTATTAGTGTGACTGTGACAAGCAAAAGCTTAGTCTTCTATTAAAAGAGGAATAGCCGACCTCAAACTAACTCTAAAGAAACATGACTGAAGAATACTGAAAATGCTACCGGAAACATGTTGAGATATTTGTAAGCACCTATTGCATAAAAAAACCGGCCATGTGTAAGTCGGACTTACGCACGAAGGGTTCCGTACCATTATCTATAAAAATTACCAGCCCCTCTAAAATACTAATTATATTTTTAATTTAATTATTTATTTAATAAGTGATTAATATAACTAAATATTCTGTAAATAATTCAAGCGTATACCTGTTGCCATTATCAATATCGAACAAAACGAGCAAGAAAATCAAGTTTGTTGAATGGGAGCCCCCTTAAATATTTGATTTATTCATTTTTTTAGTATTTGTCAAGGACGTTATAGTAGAAGGACTGAGCTCTCATAGTAATAATTGGAGCAGAAAGCGAAGACAAACTTCGGAATTCTATCTCGCTCTAAAGTAGGGTGACCAACTATAGAATAGATTTCTCGGACATTAAGTACTTAGGTAGGTACTACAGAAATATATCAGGATAGAACGGCTAAGTGGGTGGTACACGCGTTTCTCAATCTTGTACGAGATTCGTTAAACGTTCATTCAGTCAGCGCGCACGTCCCAACTTGAACATATGCTTTATTAAGCGGTATTTAATTATAAAAACAAAAGTATGAAAGTAAATAGGTCGAAAAAAAATTTTTTTTTTCATGGATCAATACTTTTTTTTAACTAAAATCGTGATTAACAACAAAAAAACAAAAAAATAAAAGACATTACGATTTTCAATATAAAACGACAATACAACTAATTCACATCCAATACACGTTCTAAAAACCTTTATAAAGCTCGTTCCAAGGAGAACGCGCAATGTAAATTCAATTGTGTGATAGCAACACGAAAGCTGCATTAGCATTGTGTTGTTGGAACCAACGACTTAACATGCCTTCCGGAGCACGGAATCATCTTTATTATCAGACAATCCGGTGATTCAAGCCTGCAATGTCCTAACCAAACTAGAAATAACTTAACAAAGTATGCTTCCCGTAGGAATCGAACCCATGACCTCCGGGTCTACAGGCAAACGCCTTAACCACTGGACCACGAAGGCAGTTACTACACACTTCGCTAGTAATGACGTAATGGTGGTGGCGTAGTTTATGCAAAAACTGACAAACGCGTTCCCTTTGCAAAGTCCACGCGTAGCCATTCTATCCTGATATATTTCTGTGGTAGGTACCTATGTCGGTGTCATTGATAAGACCTTATGCTATGATCATTTATTGACAAATAGCAACTGTAGAAGGGAAAAGCAACAGTAGAGATGTTCGTAGTACGCCTTTCGAATTTCCCGGAACGAAAGGTAACCTGTGTTCTTCCTCGGGCTCCAAACTACTTCCATATCAAATTTCATCCAAATCGATTCTATGGTTGATGCGTGAAAAGGGGACAGACAGACAGATAGAGTTACTTTCGCATTTATAATATTAGTATGGAAATATGGATTTTATGTACGAAGTACCTATAAGTACACATTACTGATAAATCAGATTCAACAAACTCGGCAGATAAGATGGACACCCTAGCCAAGGCACAACATTAACTAACTGAAAACGGTTATGTTATTTACCTGAGAAAGGATAATGCACAATGCACTGCACTGTCGCTTCGAGATCTCTTGAAACAACAAGTTATATTATTTTACTCTTTCAGTCTGCTTAAAAAATTCGAAGGCTGCGGGATTTTTTATTAATGATATGGCGGCAATGTTGAGGTCGTACTAGGGTTGCTAGACTAAATTCAAATTTAATACTATATTAAGATTGCTCTTTTATTTTCGATAAGAAAAAAATCAAAATTAACTGTAAACATACAGTTTAGTTAATAAATTAATTATTCCATTAAAATAAAACAGGAATTATTTCATTATTAATTAAATATTGCTGTTTTGCTTTACTACCATTTTCTTCCATTATTTATATTTTTATGCAATGGCAAGTGTGCGAGAGGGAAAAAATGCCGAGGTATTTCCGTCTCACTTTACCCTAGAATTTTTTGCACAGCATTATGCTCTCTATTCTTGAAGTGTTAAGGGTTAATATCGTATATCAAAATTTGAAACAGTTCTATCAGGGTACTAAGGAAGGAACCGCTTACTAAATAGATGGTATTTGTTGATACAGCGGCAACAGTAATACGTTATCTGTGAAAATTTCAAACAATAAAAAATGGCGGTGCATATTGATAAGAGTTTAAATATAGCGTAGGATACATACATTATGATTCTATCAGTCGAAAAGCTTAAAATATTATAGGAAGTGGATGAAGGTTTCTCATAGGTATATTTTTCGCAATATTATATATTTAATAAATAACAAAATAAACTGATACTGTATGTATGTAAATAAGTGCCCATCTTATCATAATTTATTACATTCTGGCTATTATCATAATTAACAATGGTTAAAATATAAACTGTCTAAGTGTGAGTTGTACTAGTACACATACCAGCGTTCCGTACTACCGTATAATATTAAAATAATAAACAACCAAACAATATATTTCTTCAAAAACCACGTTTCTGGGATGGGGACTCTAATGTATAAGAACATTTAAAACTTCTTCCAAGTGACCTCTTTTATGAAGTTGACCAAACTCTTTTAAGCACGAACACTATTGTTCTTAATTATCTGTTTGATGTCTCTGTAATAAATAATCACCTTGGAGTTCTTAGCGGGAATTTTATCTCACAACATGGTTTTGTTATAGATTGTTTTGGAAATTGATTCTAGTGGACGTTATAATGCGTAACCGGTGTAATTTGGTGTTTATGAACAATGTATCTTAGCATCAGGTGAGATGGGAGACAAATACTTCGTTCAATATTTGAAAAAAAAAAATGTGAAATAACTAAAATAAAATGTCATGGTGCGAGGGTCCGACAGTGGTGAGATTGAATGAATGAATGAATGAAATTATTTATTTCAGACTGTACATTAATGACAATACGAGTCCATAGTGTGTTAGTAAGACACTTATCCTATGTTAGTAAAACTTAAAGTGAGGGTTAATTTTTTGGACATGTGTGGATGACCAATACTTGAGAATTGGACTATCCACTCTGTCTGACACCACCTTCAGGAGTGTGTTGGAACTGCTCCTTACCCGTGCCCATAACGATGCAACTCTTTTTCGAAGCACTGCCTGAAAGCTGTCAGTGCTGTGATCAGCAAACATGCCAGAGGCACTGCAGCGCCAGTGCAGTCCCAACAAACTCCTGAAGCTGTTGTTGTACTGGACACGCAGAGCATTGTAGGCATTTTTGGTGTAATTGCTCCACAGGTTGCACGTGTATAATGTTTGGCAATAGCTTTTAAAAAGTGTTACCTTAACGTCACGCGAGCAGCGTGCGAACCTGCGGGACAGCATGTTACTTCTCACCGCCAATGCTCTGCGTTCCCTGTCAATGTCCATATCATCGCATAAATTCTCCGTGACCCAGTGACCCAGATACTTAAACTTCGAAACTTGCTGTAGGATGGTTCCACTGAGGGTAATGGGAGGAACGTGATATGTTTTAGTACCTGACTTAAAGACTAACAGCTCGCTTTTTTTTACGTTGTATCTGAGTCCATGTGTCACGGCATACTTTTCACAAATACTTAACAGGGTTCTCACAGATTAACTTAGCATGCTGGTGGTTGCCCGCCTTGCTGCGTCGTCTATGATCAAACCAGTGGATTCGTGGAATTTGTCGCCAAGAGCTCTTTTAAATCAACAAAATTAATTACATCCGTTGACAAATAAGAATAACTTGAATAATAACTAGACACTGGCTAATATAAGCTCTTGAATGAAGTTTGATGGCCTCATAGAAGAAAATAAAAGAAAGCAGCAACTTTGACAGAAACGAGAAAAAAACGCTAAAAGAAAATTTTTCTTCAATTAGTAGGGTTACCTGATATAAAATTTCCTGGAATTAAAGGTACCCTATGTCCTTCTCCGAGCCTCAAACTACCTCCATGGCAATTTTCATCAAAATTGGTTCAATTTTAGAAGCGTGAAAAGAAGCCAGACAGAGTTACTTTCGCATTTATAATATTAGTATGGATAAGTATGGATTTTTTGATTTAAGCGGTAATAGATTTCTCTTGGCATCCTTTAGTAAAGGAACCCTAATACAAATGAATACGGTAGTAGATATCCACGGTGTTAAGTGAAAGACGTGGTTGCTCTACCTTTCAGATCAGATTCTGATTTAGGGCGTGGATAAGACGCTAACATAATAATTTATGTATAAATTTAGTGCAATAATTTATGTTTAATTTCATAGACAAGCTAAATTAAATACGGATTAATTTTGCAATAAATGCATGCCTTGTGGCCCAAAATATCTTTATCAGGTTTTAACGTTCAGTTCTATGAGTTTTGTTAGTTATGTTATTGATGTTGATTTTCAACATACATACATAGTATATTGGTAGACAGAGCCCAGACTTTATGGCCACATTTAGCATGTTGGGCGTGTAGGTGGAAAATGAAATCAAAATAGTGATGGGTCGCATCAGCCGCATTGCCTACTGACATGATTCCTCACATTTTCACCCACTCGGCTTTTACGATCTGCGCGGGAAGAGAATTAGCTGACATATTCTATGTTTTTTCTTTTCTCGCAGACCAGCATGGAAGATGATTTTCAACACTTTACTGTTGCCGACGATGCCAATGTACCTTCTAGAATGGGTCACTTCGGACCACCTAGGTTCTATTGTTTACATAAAATGTGACCGGGGTAGGTAAATCTACTTTTTTTAAAAGTAGATTTATTTTACCTAGGATTCTCGGAATTTCGTGGCACTTTATCCATCTGTTCACATATTTTTAGCTTACCAATCTTTTTATGAATGAGACTGCTTTATTCTTTGCATATCTTACGTGGCAAATCATGATTGATTATGAATTTATTTTTAACAATCAGGCTGACATTATGTCTTTCTGTAAAAGTAGTAGTAATTATTACTAACTAGTTGTTTTCCTGCGACTTTGTCCGCGTAATGATTGTCTTTGTTACTCGCTAGAAATGTTTCTAAAGGTGAAAACATTTTTATTAGGTATTTCTATATTCGTTGTGTTATATATACCTTCAATTTATCAACTTCATTTATATGTATATATAAATAATTACATCAAAGATAGCAAAAAACATAATCGCTAAAACTAAACCCTCTAGAAAAACCCTAAATTAATGACAAATTGATTTGGTACTTTTTGAGAGTATCCATTACAAACAAAGTCAGAATGAAATCTATCTTCTTTTAGATTTTCTTTGTGTAGTACTGAAATAAAAAACCTTTTTTTCACAGACATTGAATAAAACCACCTGCTATAATTTACTTATTTTTTAATTATATCTTAAAAATCAAGCAACAAAACGAGTTAAGTTAATAATTAAAATAAAATATTGGTGGTTTATTTACATGCCATACAAGTAGAAGGAAGTAATTGGCACAAATCATCAAGTAATTGTTTTCGTTTTAGTATACTTAAATAAGACCTTATTTAGCGCGTGAAAAATCTGGGCTATTGGGCGAATAGTAAGTTATATGTATTGGGGGAAAACACTTGATGAATAAATGTACGGGGGTCATGGTTAGGGCAGCCGATTTGCGGCGATCACGTTGTGTTTGTCATTGCCACTGGTTTTCATTTAAAGTTCCCGTTGGATGACGGCGCGGCGGTGGCCGCGGCGGTCTGGCGAGCAAATAATGTATATTACGGAAACTGTGGGAACGTATTAATCTAGATAATTTTGATAAAAAATTACAAATGCTTATAAAACCTATACCGTCTTATTATAAAACGAGGACTAACTTTTTACGGTCAAATAAGACGACACTTATCACTTATACGTTTGGTCAATTGTCATTGTCAATTTATTTTGGATGGATATTGGTTTAAACAAAGTACTACAGTTAAGTAGCCGTTTTATAATAAGACTGATCAAGACTGATTATGGTTAAAATATGTTTTGTCTGTATCCTTCTCTTTCTCTCCATCGTTGTCATTGAAAGAACGAGACAAAACATGTTTTAATTAAAATGAAAATACATAGATTTAAAAAAATGGCGTTAATATAGGTTCAATAAGCGTTTGTTAATTTTTATAAATAATACTATAAAGAGTATTTATTATACAGAGGAAAGATTAATTTGTTTGTTTGTAATGAATAAACTCAAAAACTACTGGCTGACTTTAATTTTTTCTAAAAATTTGTACTTATTTAGTACTTACGCGTACATTATAATACGTACTGGGATATCGTATTAATTGAATTAAATGTGGCGTGGCCACGGTCAGGGCCCGCGATTTGCGTTTATCACGTTTCGTCACGTGTCACGTCCGATTCTCCACTGATAACGATGTTTAGATTCTGACTAGCTAATTCGCTAATGCACATTTTGTGCTACTTTAGCGGTTGTTACAGATCTTAATTTTATAAATACATACTATTACCTTAGTGTAATAAGAGGGAATGGAATACCTAAATTATTTTTATTTTACATATTATTATTATGCATAGCACTGAGCCACAGCTCAGTGGTCTAAAAATGCCACCTATTAACGAAAGATCCCGTGTTCAAAACCCACTTGACTGGACCTCTGAGTTTGTAGACCAATTCGAGTCAAGTTAAAATTTCCAATCAGCCTTTTTCATCAATTTCGCTTTCGGTGAAGCAAACAACAATCTGCACACTAGTAGATTGTTCACCAGTGTGTGATACGGAGAAGGAAATGGCAAACCACTGCACTATTTCCTGCCAAATATAGTGATTGGGTGCCTTTATTTCCACACAATGACACCGACAAGAGCTTGTCTCTTAAATATCAGTAAGAAAAAATCAGTAAGATAGGCATATAAATAAATATAAATATATACGGACAAATCACACAGATTGAGCTAGCCCCAAAGTAAGTTCGAGACTTGTGTTATGAGATACTAACTCAACGATACTATATTTCATAAAAAAATACATATATAGATAAACATACAAGACACAGGCCAATCTGAAAAAAATCATTTTCCATCTTGACCTGACTGGGGATCGAACCCGAGGCCCTCGTGTCGCAGGCTGGCGTGTTAACCACTGCGCCACGGAGCTCTCTATAATATCTAAATATATATCTATCTATCGATATAAAAAAATATGCAGGAATTTCAAATATATCTCTATATCATAACACAGAAATCTATTTCCCGGAATTTAAACTGTCATTCAAAATCCCCCTATTACGTCCATTAGTAGACTTCTTGTGGTAGAAATGACAAATGTTCCATTGAAATAAATAAGATTCAAATAAATCTTATAAAGTTATGGAACGGTTATTTTTAAAATTAAATGTACTGCGCTGTATGATTTTAGCACGATAGATGCAAAAATTATGCTCTTTTGAGGATTAATTGGAGTACATAACAAACATGGCGGCCGTAACGGTTGTTTTTTTAATTTGCTGTTTATTGCGCATGTCGAAAAATTTACGAACCCTACATATAGTAGAATGTGTAAAGAAACTAGGACGGTATGAATTTTACAGGCATATCCACGATAGGTGTGTCTCATCAATGATTCTTAGCATTAGTTTTTGCCAGAATATCGGTAGTAATAGTAAAAAAAAATTGAATATATTTAACAAGGTGGTTACTGGTTAAGCAGGTAATGGCTGGCTGGCCGAAATCTAAATGTGTCATTTAGGGCCACGACATACCAATGAAATCACATTTATTTGTAATATCGACGCGTCCTTAAACCTTAGTATCAGAAATTAAAAAGGCGTTGTATATATAAATGTATATAACAAGATATTTATTAAAAATAATGCTTGTTATGGGTTGAGGATAGAAATAGGATGATTGAGGAAAACAATAATTCAAAAAAGACATGGGATGAGCATTCATAGGATGAGTACGGAATAACCCGATCCGATTGAATCGTCAGCAATATTGAACTAGTCGATAACAGCAGGCCAGTGTATAAAATAGTAAAAAATATTCTCCGTACGGGTTTTCATACAGGTCGTTTATTAGTTATCTCGAAGTTAAACCATGAAACTCGCATAAAAGGCACAACTAAGAGAAGTTGCGTGAAGATTTTTTTTTTATCGTATTCGTATGATCAGTACAATGCCTAACACGATTCACCTCTTCAAAACATTCAAGTTTGTCTCAGTGTTCTTCGGAACCGCCTGTCGGCCTCTGACGTGGTTCCTTTAACGACTACCAGATGGCAGCCGGGATCAACGGCTTAACGTGTCTTCCGAAGCACGGAAAAGCAAGTAGCAGCTAGAGAGGCCGGGCGCGCGTAACCGATGCCATAACTGCAACCACCGGACAGGTAGTTGAGGATAGCACCCCTGACCATCTTTTAGATCAACATCAACATCAGGTCCTTTTTAGTCTCCACTACAGGAGCACGACCCTCTCTGTACTACTAGGGCCATACTTGGCCAGAGCAGCCAGAGGACTTGGCCTACACTCTCCACGCTGGCCAGACGGGTTGGAGAGGTGTCTTAGATGTTTATAAGCTTTGTTTAGCTTGTATTTCCTAAGTCGCTTTCTACGACATCCACGGGAAGACTTGGAGTGGTCCTATTCTACTCTGCCGGATACCACACGGCTATCTTTTAGATATAGTAAAAAAATACATCCAGTCATACGGCTCATAATGATCTTTATAGCCGCAACAAGTTCACTTTCTGCCTCCCCGAATATGGCTTATTGGAGTCAGTATCCTGCGCCTTTCTGCGACCTTAGTAATTCCGACTACCTCGTATATGATTTTCTATCACTAAAGATCGTATTTAATTTATGTGCATACTAGCTTTCGCCCACGGCTCCGCCCGCGTCAATGTCGATCCCTCAGGAATAGTACTTTTTCCCGGGATAAAAGGTAACCTATGTCCTTCTCCGTACTCCAGAGAACTTGTATGTAAAATTTCATGATAATCGGTTCAGTAGTTACGGCGTGAAAGCGTAACAAACAAACAAACAAATAAATAAACAAACAAACTCACTTTCACATTTATATAACAGGATAAGGATAAGGATAAGTAAGGATAATTAATTTGTACGTACGTTTAGTCCTGAGACTTTCTCTTTAATTTAATATTAAAGAAATTATTCCTTGTTTGAGCGGCTCTGAGTAATGCTAGTACAGCTTCATATTTGCAAGAATGCGTTTGAGCTAAAAATAAAATGCTACTTGTTAAGGAGGTGACTGCTCCGCAAAATATGCACGCATTGTGTCTTAAACCATGTGCGTATGTATGATGAAATATTATTAACTGTACTTAAATATTCTTTTAATTGAACTACGTATGCCTTACTAGGTACCTAGCTTATATCTCATGGCACGTCTTTAACGTGTCCGTCCACAATTTATGAGATAGAGTCTTGTGGTTGAGGTCGGCTGGACGTCAGTTTTTATTAGGGTTTAAGGAGTATTTGTAAGTGCGAAATCGTACACAAACTTTAGCATTTAGTTATTACTTGTATTTTTGTAAAAATCTTAGATAAATGTACATAAATACTGAATGTAATATAAATGTTATTTTGAATTGGGTATTGTATGTTCCTGTCAATAAATTATTTTTCATATAAATTTTCTTAACTGATCCTTCATTTGTTAAAAAAAAATATTAATGTATTTTTAAAAATTTGCTCATTTTGATAGGTTTGTATACCTACATACTAAACCAGAACACTGTGTTGACTATTAATTGCCATAAAGGAGTCTTTATCTTCTTGTATGAAAATAATATCTGATGATGTCTAGATGTATGGATCCAAATCCTCATAGTGAGTTTACATGCCACATCCTAGCATTATTTCAGATTAGTTTTTATTAGGTAAGTAAATAAATATAAATATATACGGACAAATCACACAGATTGAGCTAGCCCCAAGGTAAGTTCGAGACTTGTGTTATGGGATACTAACTCAACGATACTATATTTTATAACAAATACATATATAGATAAACATCTAAGACCCAGGCCAATCTGAAAAAGATCATTTTACATCTTGACCTGGCCGTGGATCGAAACCGGGCACTCCGTGTCGCAGGCCGCCATGGAGCTGTCATTTTATATAACTAAAAATAGTAATTAAAAAGAGCTACCGGCATTTGTACGTGGACATAAACAATATAAGGCAATATCGCAATAATGTTCAGTCACTGTAGTGTAGCCGTAATTGCGTACACCAGAAGTTTGCCAAACCGTCTGGCATTTCAACCTCGCTCTGGTATGCGGTACATATCAACGGCGATGTTCCGTGCTTGCGTTGAAATATTACAATTTGTTATATATTAAAGTTCTCTTTGATATCAAATAAAAAGATAATCTCATGGTATAATTTAATACACTATAACACGTTATTTTCTTAAGGCATTTTGAACTCGACTAAATTGTAGTAAACAAACAAAACATTGATTGACATACTAGTATTAGATATTCTCGAACCGAGGATAGTAGGAAAAAACGTGTTTTATTCAGTTTTGGTATTATCATTGCACCGTGTTTTACACGGTGAATTTTAATCGTTCTGGTCCCTTAAAGGGGTGATTCAGCCCGTTGGTATAAACAACTTTTTCTATGGGACCAATGTTGGGATATAAGATAAGTGGGATTGTATAGTTATTTCGGTTAATATTCTCAGTAATCTTATAAACTAATTTGAAATTAACATTTTCTCTAAAGTCTAGACAAGTTTTTTTGCAAAAAAAGTTTTTTTTTGACATGGTTTTATTACAAACGAATGCACACAAATCAAATGAACCCATACACGATTGGTGTACTTTGTTTTTTCAAGAGTTTCTAAGACGACGCTTCCGACCAGCGCAATAATTCTATAATATTGTATTGTCATCCGATTTATACATGCATGCAAGATTCATAGAAGCTTAATCGGTAACCATGAAGTGGATCCAGGTGTTACTAAAAAGCTTGCAAAATGTACAACTGCAAATCTCTATTATTATTTTACAATATCTTTATATTTACACATAAAGATTCAAATAAAAATACAAAGTTATGCGACCTCACGCGACGTATTTATAAAAACGACTTTCTTCTTATTTTATGAGCAGTCATGAAAACTAATATCATGGCGTTTAATTTAATCATTCCAGTAAAAGCTTGGATTAATAACATTTGATTAGGTAGGTAGCATATTTCGAAAACTTACTTACTTAGAAGTACTTATTTCTACTTACTAACCACTACGATAAAATAACATGACTGACACGATAAAGTAACATAAAAAGGGGGTACCTACCCCTCATTATTTAATTATTAAATATGACATATGACTAGCATATACGTCATATTTAATGAAAGGGCAACTTGTTAACTAAATGGAATAAAAAATACATGTTTTATTACGTGTGTTTGAGGGGCCAACACTGGTGTCAGATTTTTTTAAGCTGCCTAAAAGCATCTGACATAGTTTAAAGACTGCCATCAATGATGACAGCCTCTTTTTGGGCCAAAGCATGGAGGAGCCCGAGATATTTTTATGCTATTTGCGGTCACCCATCCAAGTGCTATCCATGCTCGAGGTTGCTTAACATACGTAAAGGTTAAAAACAGACGATGGAATTTATGTTGTATCCGCATGGGCAAGTCTATTAACATGATATGCATACTTTAAAAAAATGCATTGAAAAATGTGTTTACGCAGTTGGTGCAACTGAATCGAGTGCCAAGTGTTGGTTAGTACGAGCTACTGTTACTCCATCGCGCCCTAAAATGTGTTTTGAGGTGCTGTTTAACTTTTCTATTGTTACAGAATACTTGTCATGTTGTTTGAACTATGTCACCAATGTCTGTTTGCCTTCTGCAAACGGTATGTCTCATAGACATACCTATGGTATGTCTAAGATTTTGTCTTTGGTAACTTTAAGTAACCTGTAGCATAATTACTCCTTTTCGTTGTTTAAGAACCAAGCTCTTGTTAAGAAAAATTAAAATTTCGCGTCAGTAGCGTCAGATATGACGTGTTGATGATTTGTTAGTTGAAAATGTTTAGTAAAAAGTTTAACTGTCGTACATTAATGTCACGACAGTAAAACTTTTCGCATAAAACGCTCTTGATACAGGAAAACTATCGCCTCAAACTGAAAATTTAATTTAAACTTTTCCGGCGTACGAAATAAGTAAAATCTGCTTACGTGAAATGTTACATACGCAATGCGGCTTTCTGTTGACCAGAGGCCAAACTAGCTGAAATGCATTTCATATTTTTATTTTAAACATTTTACATAAAATAACCCACTTGATGGGCGTTTAGAGAAACACACATGAGTGTTGAAAAAAAGTAGCATTGGGAAATAAAAATATCTTGTAACTAGTTGTTGCCCGCGACTGCATCCGCGGCAATTTCTGTTATTATGATTAAATAATATAGATGAATAATTTTTCCCCGATTTCAAAAATTTTTTATTGATGTTTCGCTCCTATTAGTCGCAGTGTGATGTTTTATTAGAGCCTGCCTTAATAAATGGACTATCCAACACAAAAAGAATTTTCCAATTTGAACCAGTAGTTCCTAAAATTAGCGCGTTCAAACAAACAAACAAACTCTTCAGCTTTATGCACAAAAAGTGTTATAAAACTACTCTCACATTTTCTTATCTTGATACCAATGTATATAACGATTTATAAGCTAATTTGATGGTTTGAATGACAATAGTGTTTACCCTCACTTTGTGTATACGGACAAATCACACAGATTGAGCTAGCCCCAAAGTAAGTTCGAGACTTGTGTTGTAGGATACTAACTTAACGATACTATATTTTAATATAAATACTTATGTAGATAAACATCCAAGACTCAGGCTTATATAATTTTAGATCACTTTATCATTTTCCATCTTGACTTGACCAGAGATCGAACCCGGGACCTCCGGTGTGGCAGCCTGATATAATGATGACTATTCCACAGAGCGTCAATTGTCGATAATTGGGCAGACTTGGGTTGTATTTAATGTATTTTAAACTAGGCAACAATTCCTTTTGAAAATCTTCCATGTAGGTTTGTGAGAAAAGAAAAATCGTAGAATGAACCAGCTGGTTTTCTTCCCGCGCAGATCGTAAAAGCCGATCGAGGGAATAGACAAAATCTAACCCATCACTATTTTGATTCCGTTTCCCACCTTATGCCCACCAACGTACTAAAAGTCGCCTTCGGGTCTTATAGACCTAGGCTCTGTCTATCCCGCAAGGGAAAACAGAGTTTTTTTTTTTGATAGGTATAATAGCGCAAAAGAGCAAGCGAGTCACGTGATGGTAAGTATCACCGCTGCCCATGGACAACTGCAACACCAGGGTGTGACAAGTGAATTGTCGGCCTTTCAAGGAGTGATGATACTATGTATGTATGATGTATGTAACAATTCCTATACGATCATAAAAAGTTGATTGCGCACGCGAAGTTTACATACAATTAGTTCATGACTTTATTAATAATGATATGAATAAAGTAAGTAGTTAAGAAATAAAGCGTGCTATAAATTAGCGGTATCAGATTATAAATGGCTACCATCAAGCGTTGCCCAACGCGTCCGCTGGAGCAAGCGGATGGCGTGAACTTGCAACATGACAATATCCTCTGTCCTGCTATTTATAGGATTATGTCATGGCATTCAGGAAAATGGAGGACTCCTTTCAAACTCACTTTTAAACTATAAAAAAAAATCATTTTATAGCTATTATTTTCTTATGTTAATAGTTGTAGTGTCCGTCAGGCAGGGTATTCAAGTCATCTGATATAATTGTATGAAAAGTCGGGATCAATAGCTGTAGCATGGAGGATCTATCCTAAAACGATGCATATTCAAGCCTCACTATATATGTACAGTCAGGGAAAAAGATACCTGACCAGACCTCTATCTATACCTTAATTTTTCTCTTAAACTTTTAATATTAATAACATGAAAATTTATATACAGAAAGATTTTAATTAAGTCTTTCTCAATATAAATTTTCATGTATATTAAATAATATTATTTATAGTTTATGAGAAAATTTAATATATAGATAGAGGGCCTGGTCAGGTACCTCTGTCCCTGACTGTACCTTTGTACCTCAGATACCTAAGAGCAGTAAGAACGGTAAAGAAAGTTTTCTAAACGAAATTTGTTGTACTGTATCAATATATATTTATAAAAAAAAACGCACGTGAATATAACGGTAATTTGTTGCTTCTTAGAAGGATTGCAGAAGATGCAACCGGTAATGTGCCATAATGAGAGACTGAGAGAGGAACTTATTAAAAGCTCTCACGTTTATAGAATATACGTTGACGTAGTTGCAACAGCATTCTAATGCAGCTCTAGCAACATCTAACGTCAGCAGAAATGTCACTGAGAGCAAATGAAGCGTTAAATCTTGATTTACGCACACTGTGCACGCACGCAGTAATTCCATTTACATGAGCCGAGCAACCTCCGGACCTGGGCTAAGCCTGTTATGCAGCAAGTTCTAGGTCACGGCACTTACAGCATTATTACGTTATTACAACAAATACTTATGGCAAGGCCCTCACCTAAATTACAAAATTTATTGTCTTCATAAATGTAGTTGTACCTTGCAAAATTTAAAATGCCATTCATTGAATCCATCACGAAAATACTTCATATTATTAAATTGTATTCACGTTTTTATATTTTACGGGTCAGATAGGGCAAGAGTTTGCAATGTCGGAACTAAAGTACTTTTGGCGATACTTTTAAAAAGAAAAATCCCCAAAATTATGAATTGAGTAAGAGTAAGAATTGAGTGAGAAATCGTAAAGTTTGCGAGGAAAGATAAATATAGTATCGTTGAGTTAGTATCCCACGAAATAAGTTTATTACTTACGTACTTTGGGGCTAGCTCAATCTGTGTGATATGTCCTTATATATTTATTTATTACACTGCCTCTATACTGGCGTAGATTGATTGGATGTTGAAAACTAATTATGTATGTATTTAGAAATAATATTTACAACATAGCAATGTTATTTGTATCTTTTTGGGTTGTTAGATAAAAATTATAATTACGCAGTCAAATTAAATAACATTTCCAAACAGGAAAAATAATAAATATCCAAGATCTTGACGTTTCGGAAATGTAATAGACACATTACAAAACGCAAGGTAATTAAAACAAGATTTGTACAGAAATTGCGCGTATAAAACATTTGATTTTTTTTATGCGTTAACGATAAAAAATATATGGAAATCACACAAATGCAGCGAAGTGGATCAAGATGGCACAGTAAGATCTGACGAATAAGCAAGGTAATTAGTACTTTGTGTAACAGAAATATTTTAATACTTTGTGTAATAGAAATGGTATGGCACGCATTTTGGGGCTTATTTCCGGCACGGAACAGATCATAAATTAGACACGTAAGAGGTTGACGTCAATAAAGAGTATTTAGTTATAGTATACCTATAACTAAATACTCTTTAACTACATCAATAAGTAAAGATCTAGGCAAAGAACAAGGATTTTTATTTTTATTTTATTCAGGAAAAATCATCACGATGCTGCCCTGAAGAGATACCGATGGATTAGATCCTGACTTCTTGACTGGAATGTTTTTAATAAAGCGCCTTTTTTAAATATAACATGAAATTAAAGATAATTTGAAATATAAACTACTATAATAACAAAGAAAAGACCAGAATTTAAATATCATGGTGTATGAATGAGTTGGGATTTCTTCAACCTGACTTACAATTTTGGTTAACGCTAAAATTGCATTTTTATATGTGACCTATACGCACATTAAGACTCTAAGTATGTATCACTTATAAAGTCATTAATATAATAATATGATTTTATTAGAATGGACAGTTTCGGCCTTGAAGAATAAAAAGTACCTACAATTCCTGCGCAATTTAAGAATGTAGCCAAATATACAAAATTCCATTCACGTGCGTGAAGTGAATCGTTATCACATTAGGCAACGAGGCACTATATCCTGGCGAAATCACTTTGCGAGGACGCCATAAACATAATTCAAGAGGCTATATTGCTCGGCCTACTAATGAAACTGCTGCACAGGTATTCACACATTGTACTCATAACTCAGAGGAACGTAGGCGAATTGACATACCACTGTAATTATTAGTACTCTTGACAGGTGCGCTAAAGTCAGCGGGATTCCTTAAGTGGTTCCTCAAAAAACCAGAGCTGAACCAAAGCACATCACTCCACAATTAACCGGCTGAAAAATGTCGCTTGACATCCTCAGAAATAAAGGAGAGCTAGACACCTGTCGCGGCTAAAATGTCGTATATTAATAAGAAGCCCTTATTTCAACTTGATTCGTTTAAAATTCCACATTTAATTTGATCGAATCGCCGTACAAGTCCACCGCTGTGCTGTTGGTAAATGGGTTTGGTAAATACTATTATCTGCATTAGCGCAGTGATTCGAAGTTAAATACAATTCTTCAATGTTTATTCGCGGCATAAATAATAAAATCTTGGAAACTTCCTATAATTTCCAGGTATCGGTTTATTGCATATTCCATTGATATTCATGATTTTCCAAGCATGTCGCAGGCCATAAATAGGATCGAATCTATTTATAATATCTAAAGGTATTGATCTTTTCTTCATCTTGTTTTTGACGCCCGCACGTTCCAATCTAGTGCTCTTCCCCCTTCGTCAATTTTCTTCATTATTATGAAGCTGACAGTGTAGACGATGTCCCGTGACGTTGACAAATCGAGAGGCGAACGCATTTTGACGTTCAGTCCTTTGACGCGAGTCCATTACACTCGCTCGTCATAACTAGCTCGAGGACAACACATCTACATTGCGAGCACGATTTCTCTGCGTATTGTGTGATCAATACCTAAAGCCGGGATGACTAGCGAGGCCATGCCGCCATTCTTCGTATTCCCGCCGCATGGCTCAAACGGTTAATATGCCTTCTTGCTCACAATAATATAACAACAATTTATTTGCAAGATGCAACAGGGATGAATAATTTGTCATAATATAATTTATGCCTCGGTGGGGTTTTGAAGAATAAATATAGACGGTATTGCTGTTTAAGGAAGGATTTTAATTGCTGGAAAAGTTCTGTTAATTCATTCATGAAATTTGCTGCCTCCATAACTGATGATGAGGAAGTCAAGGTTTGTAATTAAAAATTTAGTTGAGTCGTTGTTTTACAATTGTTTCGAAAAAAGATTCTAATGTTTATCTCTTTGTATATGTCAGACTGATATTCTAAAATGAGGTATGTGGGCAATTATACTAAGCTAGATAAACATAGACAGAGACAGTCACGTATTTGAGTAGACTTTCAGATATCTTTGGACACAGCTGATAAATTAAAATAGATTATGCCTCGTTTTCTGGTTTGCTGCAGCCTTTGATTGATGATAGAAGCGATAAGAATGCGAAAATTGAAGAACCAACGGTACATTAATTAGTTATCAATATAAATGCAAATTCTGGTACATGGCAATCTGTCAGTCTTACAAACGTCCATTTGTAAGAAAATGTTGATAAACGTGCAATTGGAAACAACGATAATTTTCTTTAACTCACCATTCAGTTTCATTCATGATTTGTTTATTTACGATTCTTTTGTCACAAACGAACAATGGTCACGCATGCAGGTCGGATTCATCTTTGCTATTGGAAGTAGGTATTTTTGCTACTTGTTTCTAATGAATGAGTAGGTATAATTAGAACTTTAAACGTGTATTGGAGGCGTTTACGAGAATGGCAATGAAAATGTTTTATCTGTAGTCTCGGCTCAAACGTAAATGATCTACCCACGTCGGTATGATGTTTGTTGGATTTTTAATCAATAGATGCTTTTGTTATGGGTCGGGAAGACAATGCTGTTGGCATTGGAGTGCTCGTCGCGTCCGCTCACGTAACTATTCCCCAAAAGGCGAGTGCGCAGGAAGGGCCACTGACTCAGCGACCTCTTGCGTCGACTATTGATGCCTGAGGCGGTCGTAGCCTTTCACGATAATGAATATGCCTCTGCCATGTTTGACGAAACTTTATTGATTTGCATTCTATTCTCGGAAGCTTTATTTGGCGCTGTCTATGAGCGCCGAAGACAGGTGTATTGATGCTAATACCTGCATAACATTCTAAAGGTGTGCATTCATTAAAGCCGTCCGCGTGATGGATGACATCTCCTGCAATTATGCGCTGTCCTCTGCATTTGCATATCACTCGCTAATATTTTATTTGGTATATTTTGAATTTAATTAGACAGACAAATTGAAAATTATTTAAGTTCAGAGTGATTAATAGGCAATATATGCGAAAATTCTATGAATAGAATTAAAGAACGTAAAAATAAGTTTGGTGGATTTTGTTTATGCTCCCTATAAAGCGTGTGAATGTACCCTCGATTCCCTTAAGGGGTGACTTAGCTCGTCAATATGAACAACTTTTCCTATGGGACCAATACTTTTGGACAACAATTGTATGGAAATGTCGAGATCCCTCCATTTGTACCATTGGAAAAGTTGTTTATATTGATTGGCTCAGTTGTCCCCAGATTGGCAAATTTGTTAGCGGAATGTCAAAGGTAAATTAACACGCTGTATTTAGGTACAGTTTTGTTAAAAAAATGCGATATTATTGATATGCCAGGTTTTGTTTGGGAACAATTATTTAAAGAATAAACCAACTTACAAAAAGCCCTCTATGCATGATACTTCATATAATCCTTGCAAGATGAAATAAATCCTGTAGTAAAATTTTGTAAATTGAAGAAAAAAAAAGTAAGGCGTACTATAATTGCAAATATAATTCTCTCCCAGGGCCTATAGCTGCGTAATAATGCCAATAGTCTGATTGTGCATAGAGGACCATCGCAATGCCTGTCCCCATTTGGAATAATAGGTACTTATCTTATACGTTATTATTAAATTGCATAATGAACTACACCGAGGGGTTTCGCCAAAGAAATTAAATATACATTGGGTTTCCCAATATATTTTAGATTTAGATTTGTCGTTAGGTATGATTCATACGAGATGTTATTATAATCAGAATAAATATCAGAATCAGTGAAGTTAAAATTATTAGTCACTAAATTGTAGTTTAGTTAATATCCATTAGGTTTATATCAGTATACATCGAATGGGCAAATAATATACTCGTGTATAAGAGATTATTTGAATAAGGTAGTTTAATAATAAACAAATGTGTGCGAATATTATAGCATACCCTTAAAATCTAATAAAAGAAAATTGCATGGCAAATTTTATGTTTTGCGAATTTTATTAACAGCAGTGCAGTTGACTCGCAATAGCCATTATTCATCTGTGCTAGAGCGAATTCGGATGTGAGCGAGCGTGCCAATGTGAGTAGGTACACAAATTAAGATATGTGTAGAATTTTTTTTTCCATCATCTAAAATTTTCGAAAATTGTTTTTTATGTTTTGGCGATTGTAACACATTTAAATTAAATCACTTACTACGGTTTATCGTGTTTATTATATTAATATTACCGGGTATACCTGGGAACAAGAACACTGAATGGTTCTGTAAGGTTATAATAAATATATAAATATTTATTATTTATTATATTTATATAGTTAGGTGTATAAATAATGTATAAACGCGATAAAATAGTATTATTTAAAGATTAACAAAAATAAAAAAAAAAAACTGAATCAACATATCTTAGATATTATCAGTAAATGCTGGCCTTAGCATTGTATTTTTAGCTGTGATCTGGATACCGGTTTGACAGAATTTTGTTGAGTCAATTGCAGAGGAAAAACACTACGTATTAATACGGTGAGCTTTTATGGTGTTGCAAATTTCCGCATCACATTTCTCCATAACCTTTGAAATTTCCACACTCTTCTCATTTTGTGTTGAATCAAAGTCTGCATCGTCGTACAAAATAATGTGAATTAGAAATTTATTTTTTGTACGTTGTAGCCTCGTTTGATAACACTGCATTCTTCACCACTGATAGACCAGGTGTTGGGGACGAATATGTCAGGTGCTTTATCCGGACTGTCTTCATTTTGCATCGGTTCGGACGTGGCTCGGCATCGGTGTACAAATTAATGTCCACGTGAACGACCGACTGCTGTAGTTTGTTGCACTCCGCGGCCGCGTTGTGCGTTGACACTGCACTCGTCACTAGTGACGGACCTACGACACATGAGTGAAGATAATACAGGGCACTGGTCGAAAGTTCAAATGTCATCTTGAAAAAAAAATATTATTAGCGTAATTACTCACTTTTTTCCGTGACTACCTAGTTCCCCCTCGAACTCGTAGACTATGTTATTCTGATCTTTATTTTATACAAAAGTACAGCTTCATCAAAGTCCGTCTATATTTGAAATGATGCAGTAATTAACAAACATAAAATCACCAACTTACATTTATAATATTTTATACCGGGGAGCAAGATGGCTCTTCTTTAAGTATTGTTATTTTGTTTTGAAAGGTATTAATGTATGGCATGAGTTTTGTTATGTGTTATATTGCTGATTCATAAGACTATGCAGAAATGTGAAGAAAGCTCGTATGACGTGGATTAGTCACAAAACTCAAAATTTATACATAAATTCATACGTATTGTCATGTCTTTATACATTTCGGGGTAAACAGAGCCTAAACCATAACAACCAAAGGCCACGTCTAACGAGTTGGGCATATTGGATAACGGAATTAAAATTGTGAAGAGATGCTTACCGTATCGCCAAATAACATGATTCCTTAGATTTTTGTCCATTCAATCGGCCCGCTTCAACGGTCAGCGCGGGAAGAGAAGTAGCTGGTATATTCAAAATACTTATTAGTCACATTCTATGTTAATTTTTCTTTACTTAGGAGACCAGCATGAAAGAGTTGAAAATGTTATAAGATTTATCATTATTACTACACGGTTTCTCTCACTCACTCTCACTCACGTTTATTCAGTTGGAATCGCCAGATAGTTTCAGACACGGATTTGTTTTTGAACTAGCTTTCTCCCGCGGCTCCACCCGCGTCAATGTCGTTCCCTCGGGAATTGTACTTTTTCCCGTTACTTTTTAGCCTATGTTGTTCTCCGTACTCCAGAGAAACAAACTCACTTTCGCATTTATAATATTAGTAAGGATAAGGATAATATGTGCCAGAACATCCACATGTAGTACATGAATAATATGGCATTATCCTTATTGTTGAAGTTAATAAACATGCTACTCGTACATATATTTGACATTTTAAACAGTTCATTTAGGTTAATCAGAAGAATACTATTTGTTACGTACAACGATGTCTAGTTGTCAGTCTTTACTCATACACCACGCCTTCCTGCCCTCCCTCGATAGACTTTCTACAATGATTCTCTCCAATTAACAGAATGATTGGCGGGCGGAAAGCATCTTTGTCTGCGTCTGCCTGCGCACGCGACACACTTGCTCTTGTTACGACTCATGCGATTTTTTCTAATGCTGGAAGCATGGTTACGCTCCTATTGCCTTAGTAAGTGACTGACTTACGCATCGAAAAATAAATAAAAATGTGAAAAAGCGCTTTCACTATCATGCTTGACGACCTTGCAGCATTGTCATTTTTAATGGTGACTTACATGATGTGTGATGAAATTTAAGAAGTGGGGTGTTGGTGGTCGTAATCATATTATTTCACATCGTTATCGTGTCTTTTTGCCACATTGACGAATGAGTGGAGATTCGTGAAAATATGTATAAGCTTGTTTCAGTAATCTTCTTAAGTTAGATTTTTTGATTCAATAGGTTTAAAGTTGGGTTGGCGTGAACTAATAATTCTGTTCTACTCGCTCTCTCATACTCGTAATCGTGTTCAAAAAATAGATAAATACAGGTTTCAAGTTGGGTTAGACCAGTTTTACGCATGTTGTTCAAGTACCTACGTCGATACTTAATTACTTTTTCGACTGTAGTAAGGATGATTTAACAAATGTTGTGTAGAATAGTTGGCATCGATCGTGTGGGTACGGGGAAAATTATAACTACAAATGAAACTAGTCAAGTGCGAGTCTGATTTGCAAAAAAAGGTTTCATGCCACCATTTAACTGCAAAAAACACGTTTCTTGTATGGGGACGATGTGTTAGTACGCTTGAAATCCCTTACATGCGATCTCGCTTGTTCAGTCAACCTCCTCTGGAGTATTCTGAGGGAAGTTGTTTAAAGTAATGAGTTGATCGATCATGCCTCTAAATCTTTACCCCCATTTTGTTACACAAAATATGTATATACAAACATATTTTGTAGAAATTTCTAGTGACAACTAATTGCGGTTCCAAAGATACAGCCCCATCACAGACGGACGGACAGACATCGGAGGCTCAGTAATAAGGTCCGATTTTCATCCTTTGGTTGCGGCATCATAGTGAGACTCTCCGTTAAGTCAATTAGAACAACAAACATTTTACAGTGTAAATTATTATTATTATGGCCTTAATATTCGAACTTCCGTTAATCGCAGTCATGTCAGTCAGTCATGTCAGATGTGTAAATGTAAATTAGATATTGTATTCAAACTGCGTATCGCGGTGGCATTTGGTAATATCGAAGGTACGCTTTCACTTAGCTGTAACTTAGTATGCATGACGCGAAACAAATGCTCCGTGTTTAAGTATTACGTACAATTATCTTGGATGTCTGGCCAGCGTGGAGAGTGTAGGCCAAGTCCTCTAGCTGCTCTGGCCAAGTATGGCCCTAGTAGTACAGAGAGGGTCGTGCTCCTGTAGTCGAGACTAAAAAGGACCTGATGATGATGATGATGATGATGATGATGATGATGATGATGATCTTGGATGTTTATCTATATAAGTATCTATCATAAAATATAGTATCGTTGAGTTAGTATCCTACGACACAAGTTCACAAATTACTTTGGGGCTAGTGGAATTTGTGTGATATGTCTCTATTTAACAGGTCATGATGGAAAACGATATTTTTCAGATTGACCTGGGTCTTAGATTATCTCTTATTCGTAACTATAAAAGCAACCAATCGATATATCAGTAAGTACCAACGACTATCGATACGCATTTAAAGTTAATTTAATTTCCATGCTTCATATTTATAAAACTATAATAAATTAATAAATATATAGGGACACATCACACAAATTGGGCTAGCCCTACTGTAAGTTGTGAACTTGTGAACTTGTGTTGTAGGATACTAATTCAACGATACAATATTTTATAGTAGATACTTATATAAAGTATCTATTATAAAATATAGTATCGTTGAGTTGTAGGAACTTGTGTTGTAGGATACTAATTCAACGATACTATATTTTATAATAGATACTTTATATAAGTATCTATACTAATATTATAAAGCTGAAGAGTTTGTTTGTTTCTTTGAACGCGCTAATCTCAGGAACTACTGGTTCAAAATTATTTTTTTAGCAATAATTTAAGCCATACTTTGTTAAAGAATATAAAAGGTCATAGCTGTGACAAGAAAAACAGGAAGTAGGGTAACCCTGTTGGGTTGGATATTTGGGCGAATGTCCGGCCTCCATGGTTTATGTTATTGCATTAGGACGGCGCGGCACCGACGGAATACAAACCTTCAGAATTCCGCCCTCGTATTATCGTTTTGCTTATAAGAAATCTTTCTGTTGTTTATTATTCGTTTTTCTTTATGATTCAGTGGAAGCTTTCGTAATAATATGTGATTATTATTGATCCCACTCGTGACTATGTTTATTATGAATTATTGCTTATATTATTTTTTGATTACATCTTACATAAGAAAGGTCGAACAATGTTAAAAGCTTGAAAGCTAGCTAACTTTGTACGCGATAACTCGTTATAGGTATCACATTTTAAAAATGTCTTGTCGTATTTTTACTTGCTTTAAATAATTTTTCTCTTAATAAGCGGATTTATCACAACACAATGCTGCATCTATCTTTCTTATAGTTCCTTCATTCTACTGTCATTTATAATTGCTTTTCTTTTATGTTTGTACTCTTATTATCTTCCATGTTGGTCTTGAAGAAAAGAAAAACGTATAATGTGCCAGCTGCTTCTCTTCCCGCGCAGATCGTAAAAGTCGATCGAGGGAATGGGTAAAATCTGAGGAATCATGTTAATAGGAGATACGGCTAGTAACCCATCACTTTTTTGATTCCGTTTTCCACCTAATGTCCACCAACATGCTAAACTTGGCCTTCAGGTCTTATAGACCTAGGCTCTCTTTACCCCGCAAGGGAAACAGACGTGATACTGTGTATATATGTATGTATGTTGTACTCTTATAACAATAATAATCCATTAAGTTAGATGTTTTGCTTAGTAGGTGTGTGAACATTTTATCTTTGAACGCGCTAATCTCAGGAACTACTGGTTCAAAATTATTTTTTTAGCAATAATTTAAGCCATACTTTGTTAAAGAATATAAAAGGTCATAGCTGTGACAAGAAAAACAGGAAGTAGGGTAACCCTGTTGGGTTGGATATTTGGGCGAATGTCCGGCCTCCATGGTTTATGTTATTGCATTAGGACGGCGCGGCACCGACGGAATACAAACCTTCAGAATTCCGCCCTCGTATTATCGTTTTGCTTATAAGAAATCTTTCTGTTGTTTATTATTCGTTTTTCTTTATGATTCAGTGGAAGCTTTCGTAATAATATGTGATTATTATTGATCCCACTCGTGACTATGTTTATTATGAATTATTGCTTATATTATTTTTTGATTACATCTTACATAAGAAAGGTCGAACAATGTTAAAAGCTTGAAAGCTAGCTAACTTTGTACGCGATAACTCGTTATAGGTATCACATTTTAAAAATGTCTTGTCGTATTTTTACTTGCTTTAAATAATTTTTCTCTTAATAAGCGGATTTATCACAACACAATGCTGCATCTATCTTTCTTATAGTTCCTTCATTCTACTGTCATTTATAATTGCTTTTCTTTTATGTTTGTACTCTTATTATCTTCCATGTTGGTCTTGAAGAAAAGAAAAACGTATAATGTGCCAGCTGCTTCTCTTCCCGCGCAGATCGTAAAAGTCGATCGAGGGAATGGGTAAAATCTGAGGAATCATGTTAATAGGAGATACGGCTAGTAACCCATCACTTTTTTGATTCCGTTTTCCACCTAATGTCCACCAACATGCTAAACTTGGCCTTCAGGTCTTATAGACCTAGGCTCTCTTTACCCCGCAAGGGAAACAGACGTGATACTGTGTATATATGTATGTATGTTGTACTCTTATAACAATAATAATCCATTAAGTTAGATGTTTTGCTTAGTAGGTGTGTGAACATTTTACATAAAACAATTATATCTAAGTGAAACCTTAACGTTTGTCCCAGAGGAAAGATTTTACAGCTAACTTTATCTATGTTATTTGTCCTTGCTTATTTATAGAGATTCAGCGCCGTGATCTAATTTGAATAAAGCTAAGCCTAACTCTTGTGACAATACTTAGTTATTCCGCGCCGGTAGCTGCCTCGTAGAACTGGAACGACCTCGAAGGACGCTCATTGTACCCGCGGCCCGCGGCCACGAGTTGCGAGATATCCGCATAGCTCTACCGCCTGCGTACCAACCAATTAAACAACGCAAGAGAATAAATTTTATAGAATGGACACCACTTTGACTGGAGATAATACTAATAAGCTAATAAGGTATTTAAGTATTGGTAGAAGTTTTGTGGAAATAGAACGACCTTAAAGGACGCATATTGACCCGTAGCACGCGGCGTCTGCGGGTTGTGAGATATCCGCTTAGCTCAACCGCGTATCTACCAACCAATTAAAACAACACGAAAGAATAAACTTTATAGAATGGACTTTGCTTTGGGTGGATATAGTTCTTACGAATTTGAGCGTTGGCAGCTGCCTCTTGGAACTAGAACGACCTCAAAGGACGTTCATTGTACCAGCGGCCGCTCGGGCCACGGGTTGTAGGATATCCGCATAGCTCTACCGCTATAATATTTATAGCAAATTCATACAAGAGAGTCAATTTTAATCAATTTGTAAAATAAACTTATTTTTTTTATGAGAGTCAACTTCATAGAATGGACACTGCCTTGTCTAGAGAGATAATTAGGGCATTTAGTTCAAAGAGTCTAGAGACACAAGGAAAGGCGTAAACTAATAATTTTATTCTACTCGCTCTATCATACTCGAAATCGTGTTCAAAAAATAAAAAAATAATCTATGAATTATTTTCTTGTGTTCATAAAATAACATTATTGAGTACAATAACGTATGATATTTTTGGCTACTCTGTTTTCTATTTAGTATATTAGAGATTGAGCATGAATTACCAAATAAACGACTGCCGCAGGAAACTATAGCATTCCGATAGTCCACTGACTCAGATTCACGAGTAGGATCCTATAGTGACGATAGGGATGGTGACGCGCATTTGTTTACGTACATTTATAATGAATAGTGATACTTAATTCCATTTAGCATTTTTAGCAACATAGTTATTTATTAGGCATTGTATTATGATTTTCTTATGTTGTGAAGATCATATGTATTGACCATTAATATAGAACAAAAGCATTGTAGAACAAAAAAAATAATTAAAGAGTAATTTTAACCTCAAAAAATCTCATTTCTTATCGCCTTTGGCCTGCAGTGGGACAGTATAGGCTAGAAATAGAAATAGTTCTTCACTATGTTATTTCCTATACTGTACATCTAGATATGAATCCGGCGTTTCACGATCACTCCGGATTCCGGAACCATATTTTTCTTATCAGATAAGGACAAAGAGTACCATCGTACCTATGTCGTCCACCGTGTCCCATACAACGCATACATACCTATGCAAAATTTCATGATGATCTATTCAGTTTAGTTGTGAAGTCATAAAAGCGTAACAATCAAACAAATCAACAAACGCTTACTTTCTTATTTGTAATAATAATACTTACTTTCTTAAACTTGTATTTTTATAAAGATTTCTTTTGACACCCCTAACCTAACCGTACCGATCTAAATCGATACGCGGAAAAAGTGGATGAAGACATTTCTTAGAAATATAATTTGAGACGAGAGTATCGATAGAATATTCCCTGTCAATGTGTTGCCAAGCGACTGGTGAGAGAAAATATAATTTCTTCATAGTATAGGAGTATGTTATAAAGAGCTTTTTGTGAAATTATACCTGTTGGAAGTTAATCGGTTGTTGCGTTCATAACATCCATTTAGACTTACCTACTAAAATGTAGTAGACATGTATTCGGCCTAGCTGCAAAAAAAAAAAATCCAGATTGACTTGTATATAAATATACTTCAGTTCACAGTCCTAAAAGTTGATCAGAGAATATGTATATTGATTACACATATGTATAATGTTATATGATCAACGTTTAGAAGTCTGAACTGTATATTAATTCATGAACAAAAATGATGTGATTACTGATTACACTGTAATCTCATGACATTTGTTAATGGATTTGGCTACAAAACAACCGCCGCACAATATTACCATGGTGCATTTTAACTATTTATAAAACAATATAGTGCTGTAATCCATCGACAATGCACTAAAAAAAACAATGGTTACGCATTCAACAGTTGCTATTTATAGTGGAATCCATTAAATATTATCATCATTTAGAAACTATTATGAAACTTGCTGTTCCTTTACTTTCACTAAATAACCGGCTTACCGCATTTAGCTTTGTAGGTAGCCTATGCCATCGTCTGACCTTTTTGAACTTTTTGCCTGAGCTTTTTATCTCGATTCAATTCACATGAGTGGATCTGCGTCTAAACTGCCAGTGCGAAATAAAACAAGATTTATTTATATCGTCTTAAATTGACATATTTTTACGGTTCCATAAGACCGAATGACAAAACAGAACCCTTATTCCGATAACTCCTGTGTCTGTCTGTCCGTCTATCGCACGAAATTTGGCACACTTAATTATTCATTTATGTATCTCAAACACGAGCGTGTAACGAAATTTAATAGTTACTGTGTTTAAGGGCAGTTTTGAGAGTCACGATTCAGAAAATAAAACAAGACTTACCACTAAGTGTTACCTATAAGGCTAGTTGCGCTGATTTCAAATATATTATTCCCAAATAGTTTTTACGATATTTTACGAAATAGACAAAGGTTTACCATTTCTCCTATCTCATCAACAAAATAGCTGATCCTTAAATTATGTAATATAGGTTTTTAAGTTATAGATTACAGAAAAGGTTTAGTTTTATTATGAGGAGTTCAATAAAAGAAAATATTCATCGTACGAAAACCTCTACACGCGAGTTAATTCACACAAAACCGGTTTTTTTAATTACGTAAAATGTGTTATGTATACCTCTGTGTTACAGAGGACAAAATGGTTATGCAGGACTCGGTCTCGCTAAAAACCATATGACTGCCCTCTCCACACCATGTCAGGAAGGTCGATACCAAGACACTACCAGCACCCTTCCTCTACATAAATATGTTCATACTGCATGAAAAGTTACAAAAATATACCTTTATGTACTTCATTTATTTACGTCAACCGTTCAATTATAAGAGAAGTACCTACACTACAACGTCTAAGAAAACTAAAATTTAAAAAACTGGCCAAGTGCGACTCGATCTCGCACACGAAGGGTTCCGTACTAATCTATAAAAACGGCAAAATATCATGTCTGTTGTATGGGAGGCCCCCCTTAAATATTTATGTTATTTTAATTGAATTATTTATTTTTAAAGTAAATACATAACAAAATATACTGTGAATAATAAAAGCGTCTACCTGTAGCCGTTATCAAAATTGAGCGAAAACAAGCAAAAAAATCACGTTTATTTGTTGTATGGGAGCCCCCTTTTAAATATTAATTTTAATCTGTTTTTTAGTATTAGTTGTTACAGAAATACATAATAAATGCCTGGTGACAGACGGGTGGACGGACAGAGACAGCGGAGCCATATAAAAACGGGACCCTATTAGGGTCCCATTTTTACCCTTTGTGTACGGAACCCGGAAGTTTATGAGCCCGTTTTGAATAACTAGGCTACTTGCAAATTTTTGACAAGTACGGTGTACAACGATTTTTTTGTGTAATATCCATAACCAATCCATAACGGTTTATATGTCTTATATAAAAATAGTCAAACAAACAAAAGTCGCAATGTATTTTGATGTGACGATTAAAACATTGTACACCATAGTTGTTTAATGTTTGCTAGTAGGCTTTCAGTCTTTATGAAACTAAACAATCAATTAAAAACATCATTAATTTGTGGCGTGTTGAAATTACTGACGCGTATTATTTGTTTGTTGAGAACAATCAACAAACAAGTAATACGCGTCAGTCTCTATTGCATTACTCTTTGTTTGCTGTAGCGTCTTAGACTGCCATAGCAACATTTTCATTACATTAAAATTGAAGAGCTGGGCTCTTGTCAGGAAAGCTTTTTCCATGCCACTCTTTCTTCCGCCAATTTCTTTACTTCTTTATAAGAAGTAACCTTAATTTCTTCTTTTATTTGTTTTATAAAAGTGTGCCTTGGTCTACCTGCCCCCCTTTTCCCTTCTATCTTTCCTTCTATGCTGTTCCTGATCAACTCGTCATGTTATATTAGGTAACACATCGTCAATTCGTGGGTTCATACAGGGTGATTGTTCATTCCCTAGCAATATTTATTTATTTCAAAATATATACATTTTAGTTTAATTTAAAATATCTTAACTAATGCAACAACAAAAAATAAATAAATATTTACAAATAAAATATTTATGCAATATTTTAATGACAGAATCAGAATCCATAATCCATAGGAAATTTTATGTGTGAAAGTAACTCTGTCTGTCTGCCTGTGACCATTTCACGGATCAAAATAGTGATGGGTTGATAGCCGTATCGCCTATTGTTATAATTCATTAGATTTTCGCCCATTCTCTAGACCGGCTACTACGGTCTGCGCGAGAAGAAAAGCAGCTGGCACATTCAACGCTTTTTCTTTTCTCCTAGACCAGCATGGAAAATATACATCTGCAAGAAAAAGTAGGTAAATTCAAAAATAAGGCTCCCCATAAAAAAAAATACCAACTTATTAATGATACCCATATAAATGGGACTACAAATTTTTTATAGGTACCTTTTTTTTTTGTGGGTGTATATTCTGTTACGGAATCTTATTCCAGGGAGTTTAAAATCACCCTTTTAACTCAAGATAGATATTATCCCATTTTGAATGAACAAAATAAAACAAAAAGTAACTAAACACATCGTGAATTCGGCTGCTCTAAGCCAAATGCAAGTATCTAATTTTACTTAAATTTAACAGGAAAGCAAAAAGAACTTAATTTAGTAGTTTACTATTAAAATGTAAAAATATAGCCGTAAAATCTTTAGTAGTTCATTCATATTAATGGTATAAATATATGTATGTAATAAATATATACTTTTATTGGCTACTTTTATTTCGACAAGCAAAAACAGTATTCAAAGTAGAATTATTTATCAAAAATATTGATACTATTCTAAGCTAAAAACAAGTATCAGATTTCTACATATTTTTTGGGTTTATCTAGCTTAAAATTCTTTAATTTTTAGTATTCTACTAAGTATGTAATTGAAATATCAAATTACTATCACAAACAAACTTTTCACACTAAAAAACCCTGAATATTGAACCAAAATTTCTTTTAAAATGTGTCCGTTTAACGTTAACTAAAACATTGCTTCTATGTGAAAGCAAGAATCTCAAAAAGATACTTGATTTTAGCTTTCAATTATATCAGTAATCAATGTCCAATATTTGGTGTTCTATTTTAATTTCAAGTATCTTGGTTAGACTTACTTGTTTCTAAAGTAGAAACGGTAAGCGTAGATTATCCAAGCAGAAAAGACACTTAAAACATATAATTTGCTTCTATTTCCAAAATAAACTCAATAAAAATAAAATGAAATATTGGCAGATGCGTATTGATTTGTTTATATTAAAAAGGATTTTTTTTTCAAAAAATTGAGTTACTTGACTTCTTCGTAGGGCAGCCGAATTCGTGATGCGTTGAAATTAATGTCGCGTCGCGTATTGCGTTAAATAAACATGTTTGTTGATTGTTTTGTCTATATGTGACAATGTGTGGATTATATTGCTTTTGTTGTTTACTGACAAAGACTTGAGTTGCATACAACTCAAGTCTTTGTCATCCATAGATGATTCATTCCAATTATATAAAGTTTTTTATTTATTATTTATTTTGATTCCTTTCTTACCGTCAAGCCTTTTATTTAAGCACTAAACAGAAAACAAAGTTTTAAAGCTCTTCTTTATTTAATTAATAATTACGAGAAAAATGTTTTTGCGTCGATTACTTTAGTTAGGACTTTACATACTACATAATTGTATAGATTGATTATTAAATTCGTTGATGCATTTATCAAAAAATTCACACTAATATTATAAATGTGAAAGTACAGACAGACTGTCTGTCTGTCTGTTATCATTTCACGATAAAATGCGATGAAATTGAAGTAGTTAGAGGTAGATGATATTGAGGTAGTTTGAAGCCAGGGGAAGGACATAAGGAAACTTTAATTTCAGCAAAATCTACTGTTTAGTCCAGTCCACAGGTGGTTTCAGATAGAAAAAGGTGGAATTTAATGAAATTGGGGGGGGGGGGGGGGGGGGGGGACTGTAAAAATTTCGACCTTTCGTCAGTTTTTCGCCAATAACTTTTTTCCTTACATCCTACGCCAAAAGCGTCTATTAAACGTTTTGTAGTACGTTAAATAACCTACAATTTTGACTGTTCAAATATGACTATAACTATTTGACTGTTCAAGAAGTATGTCAACTCCTCAATGAGATGGGGCGCTCCAAAGAAAATATTATTTTTTTAAATTGGCTTAATTTACCCAAAAAGCAGCAACCTACCTTATTTCTTATTGTAATAATAATAATTGTTGTAATTTAGGTCACTGGTTACATTCTAATTTTAAACCCCTCCCTTTTCCCATTCAACCCCAATTCTCACACAGGGTCTTCGAGATCTGAAACTTAACAAAATGTTAATCAACCATCCCTGAACAACATCTCTAAGTTTCATTAATTCCGACCTTTTTCCACCAAACTCCACTTTTTGCGACTTGTCGACTGGACTAAAAGGATCGAAACTAATGCGGCGTGGAGCCGCGGGCAAAAGCAAGTTTCTTATAGTCGTATGAGCTGCATGTTTAATTCGAAGCGGAAAGTGTTCGCGTTTTGTAAGGCTGTTAGCAAACAAACGAATGCAATTACGAATTATTACGTTCAACGTGAATATTCAGAGTATTGCGATTTTCGAAATGTTTGTACATTGCGATACATATCAACATGCTACTTGTATCAATTTTCAGGGTTCCGTACTTCAAAAGGAAAAAAACGGAACCCTAGAATTACTTTGTTGTCCGTCTGGGTGTTAAGACATTTTTCTCAGGAGCGCGTGGAGGTATCAAGCAGAAATTCATATCAAATTCCCTGAATATTCTTCTCTACTGTCCCTTGATGCTGAGTAAAAATCAAAAGATACAGCCGTTTATACCGCAATTTGTCGAGATTCGCAAGGGAATCAAAACCTACAGGGTACTTCCCGTGAACTCAGAATCCTGACGAACTACGCAGCTTAGTGGTACCGCAAGTGCCTTTGAATCGCAGGGTACTGGGTTTAATCCCAGGCCAGTCAAGTCGGTACACGATTTTATTTATTTAATCTTTATTGTACCTATACAATGTAAACGCACAATAGGTGGATTTATTGCTAAAAGCATTAAAAAATTATGCAGAGAATTTAAGGTGGATGTAAAACAAAAATATACGAAGTAACGATAAAATTTGTAACACTAATACAGTTATGTAACAAGTAAGTAAAAAATAAAGTTCACTGGTCAGCCCCATCCCAGCTTAATTAGACAGACACTTCGTAGTATTAAGCGCCCAGCGTACTTTTTTTGTACATACAGCGTGTAACTGTACCCTCGACATTTTCTTAAACGGGTGACTCAGCCCACCAATATGAACAACTTTTCCTATGGGAACAATGCTGAGAACTAAAAAAAAAAATATTCGACCTTCCCATACAAACTGGCCGGGCGGCGGAACTCTTTTGTATGGAAATGACGAAATTTTTTTTGAGTTTCCAGCATTGGTCCCATAGGAAAAGTTGTTCATATTCATGGGCTGAGTCACCCCTTTAAGTAAATGTCGAGGGTACAGTTACACGCTGTATATTCAAATGAGCCGTATGCATATTCGCATACGTTTCATTTTTGGTAATTGTAGAAAAATACAAAGCTGTCAAAACCACGAGGTTTGAGGTTATGACGATGGCGCAATAGCGACTTAGGGGTATGTAAGTCGAACTTCGTATGCGTCATAAGGGAGGCAAATATCACGTCTTTTTACCTTGCGGGGTAGACAGAGCCTAGTTCTATAAGACCCGAAGGCCACGTTTAGCATGTTGGTGGGTAGTGGGTGGAAAACGGAATCAAAATAGTGATGGGTTGCTAGTCGCATCGCCTATTAACATGATTCCTCGGAATTTTGCCCTTTCCCTTGATTTTACGATCTGCGCGGGAAGAGAAGCTGCTGAATATTCTACGTTTTTTCTTTTCTCCCTGGCCAGCATGGAAGAATACAAGACAAGTCGAAAAAGTATTAATCTAAGCGCACCCATGATAATGGCATATTAAGTATTCAGTACCAGAACAAAAATCTAAAATATACAAATATTTACATAAATACATTTAAGTACTTATTCGTATTAAATACCAAATTTTTCAATGTTCTTGGGTGTCAAATATTATTTAAATATTTGTTAAGTAAATAAGCTATCGTATTATCTTTAAAACAAAAATCAACTTATTTTTAAATCTTAAACTAAAAAATAAAAATTAATTAAAACTTTTAAATAAATCGCTACCTAAATAACACCAAAACTATAAATAAAAAAAGTCCCGCAGTTCGTTATCACACGGAAAGGTACCCAGAAGGCTGGTGGCATTGCCACGTTGGAAAACAATGCTTACACTTTGTCCAAGGTAATGGCCAGCCCTCTGGTCACCCGATACCTCAACCAGCTTTTGGCTCAATACATTAAAAAGTGTATGCGCCGACGGGACCCACTTATTCTATTATTAGCGAACTAATGTCGGAATTGATTTCTATCTTTAGACATTTTAACACTTTAATATAGTATTAATTCTCCTTTTATTAATGTTGTATCTCATAGATATTTATTCAAATTAAAAGTAAATATTAATAGAAATCTTTGTGCCGCATGTATTACTACATAATATATGACTTTGTTTGCCTAACCGGTGCGATAGCCTGGCATGATGTGATGACCACTAGGTCACAGAGCTCGTCTAAGTATACTAACTGTGTTTAAGTAAAATTTACGAAATACTAAATATATACGGACAAATCACACAGATTGAGCTAGCCTCAAGGTAAGTTCGAGACTTGTGTTATGGGATACTAACTCAACGATACTATATTTTATAACAAATACATATATAGATAAACATTCAAGACCCAGGCCAATTTAAAAAAAGAATAATTTTCCATCTTGACCTGACCGGGGATCGAACCCGGGCACCCTCGTGTCGCAGGCTGGCGTGTTAACCAAAGCGCCATGGAGCTGCTGTGTGGAAATAAGTATGAGAATACATTACACAGAATCTCACATCCCCAGATAATTTTATCACAGCAATATTGTGAACTAGCTGCTCCCTTACCACAGATGTTTATAAGCACTTGGATGTGATGTATCTGATAATATTCGGGAAGACAAATTTCATTATTGGAAACAATATTCGATGGGGTAATATACGTCATATGTTGAGGTTGGAGAAATCCGATTATCGTATTTCAACGGAGATATCTATTTTCGGTTAAGTAATATATTCAAGCACACACGACACATAATGAAATCAAAACTTCGATTCGGTCTGGTACTGCGTATATCGAAGGTAATCAACTATAGGTATATACTATAGGTATTTTATTATTATACCATAATAGTTTAATAATAAATATATTGATATAAATATATTATATTTAATTCTTTTGGGGTAGAAACAATGGGTCCTTGGAGTCCATCAGCACATCGTCTCTTTGACTTTCTTTTAAAGAGACTGATCGAGGTATCCCGCGCGCGACCAAAAGGCTGGCAATTACCTGGCTCTAAGGATAAGCATTGCCATCCAACGTGGCAATGCTGCCAGCCTTTTGGGCACGTTGCCGCAGAATGACGGTTTGCAGGTACTATACAGCGTGATTTTGAACCCCCTAGCTATATTGAAATCTGGGAATCAGAATCCCTAATGGAATACAGAATTGCAAGAAAAAAAGGTAAAAATCGAAAAATAAAAAATGACTTTCCATAGAAATTCGTCCAGCTGATCGGCGACTTTGTATGGGAAACCCTAATTTTTTTTCGATTTTCAGCATTTTTTCTTGCAGTTCTATATTTCATTAGGGATTCTGATTCTGAGATTTCAATAAAGCTAGGACGTTCAAAATCACGTTGTATAATTTGTTAATAAACGATATTTATATTTTTTAAGTTTTTTTTTTTTTTTTTTTTTTGTAATAATATTATTCAATTATATTAGGTCAATACATACAATTATATCGCATACATAGGCGCTTTTATAACCCGTCCCTTAACGTTTCTGGTGCAAAGGTGCCCATAACACTAGCTGCGTTGCCGCGCTGGATAGCTATGGCCATCCTTTGCACCAGAAACGACCCAGAGCGGGGGTCGCCAGTCTTTTCGCCTATGCGATGACCTATCTCTTTAATTAGGCGCTTAGTTTCCACACCCCAGCTGCCCATGGTCTCTACGGCTATGGGCACAAAACAATATTGTGGCTCCATAGCCGCGTACTTTAAGCGTTTCCTCTCCGCTGCATCCTCGGCCGCCGCCGCCGCCGTACCAACCGTTCGTCCGAGGTGGCTGGCGGCGACTGTGCTGACACAGGTAGCGTCCCACACCACGCATCTTCCGTGCTTCCACGGCACGAGAGTCAAACCGTCGGGCCTTTTTCCGTCGGATCTACTGAGGCCAGGCGGCTCCAACACGCATGGGACACCGGCAGAAACAAACGCCCTACGGATTAGGTCGTTAAGCGCATGGTGCCGTGGAAACTTACTTATTTACTTTTTTAAGTAGTTTTAATTATTATTACCTAATGGTAATTTACCTAATGGAATAAATAAATATAATATGTTATGATTTCTAAAAAAAATATATGGAGAACTCATACAGATTGATCTAGGCCCGAATACTATTAGGGATACTAACTCAACGATATGTACTATTGTTTATAACGAATACATACCTATAGAGATGTACATCCAAGACCCAGATAAATCTCAAAAAGATTATTTACCATCCTGGCCTGACCGGGAAACGAACCCAGGACCTACGCTGTGACAACCTGACATTTACCACTAGGTTAATGAGGTCGTCGCGTCGAATTGAACCTCAATTGAACATCAGTAAAATATTTGAAGACAAATATCAGCTGTCAATTTTTGGCGGCATAAAGGCTTATTTATAATTTCTTTTAATTTTTTTGCGTGTTCTTTCTTTTTAAAAATGTAACTTGCGATTTTTTTTTTGCATGGACAAATGCTGATAAAAGCTGAAGTTCTGTGTTGAGAATCACGTTTCCCATAAAAACCTAATCTGACTAGGTACTATCAACACCACAAAGGAGACGCTTAAATATAACCATTATCATAAAAGAAGCTCATAGGTAAATGCGCTTGTAAATCGTAAAACATATTGATTGATCAGCAAAAACAACCCTATTTCCACTACCGCCGGTAAAAAGTCAAATAGGCACTGATTAGCCCATTTGTGGACGCCAGAGCGGCCAGTGACAACAGATTGCGTTTATTACGATTATTTAGACCTGATGAGCCAACTGTGAGCACGTCAAGGTAATAGCTCTAGTAGATTACTTTTCGAGTGGGATCGAGAACATCCGCCCTCGGATGTAATTGGTCATTGGGCCCGCTCTCACGATGTACCTATGGGAAACGGTGGGAATGTCGGGAAATACTCGAAACCTCGATTGATCACGAGTATCCGTAGTACTGTGAGCTGGCTATCAAATGTACTTTGAAGTTTATTCGGACTTTATTGCTTTGAATGAGAGTCGTTTTTTAAACTTTGGATTTATGCTTGATGTATTGCGGAATGTACGAGTAGGTGCCGAGTTTGCACGCGATCTTTACATCGATTTAAATATTGGTTTAGGTTCGCCACGCTTGATCGAATCGTAATTACGACAGGTTATGTCACGTATTACTTAATTTTAACATTAGCATCTCAAGGTTAAGTTATGAATTACGGAAGCCAGCATTCAATATATGGCGAGTACATTGATATTGATAGGTTTGAATTTTAATTGATAAACGCTAGTAGGCGGTTATTTATTTCATCTACGTACTCCTTTTTAATACTACTTACAAAACACATATTTTGTCAAAATAATTATTTGTCGAGACCTTTGATAAAGGTAGCTTTTTCATTATTTACGTAACCTTAAAGACCGTATGTCTTTAATGTTTATTTTATGTATTTTATGTATATTTCGTTGACTTCCAGCCCTAATTATTTAGTACTTAATTTAATACCTTGTAAATATCGCATAATATTTGCAGGTATAAATACTTATTTATTGTAATGAATGGGTGGTCATAAACATTAATTTGCAACCAGGTAATAAAGTTTAATAATTTTAATAACCATTTGTTACATGAAGAGATAAATGTATCTCCGAATGCCTACACTGTTTTGGTAGAATGGTAAAGTGCGGTAGATTGTTTTTAGTTCGTTGTTTGTTTTTCGTGTGTGCAAGCGGTTAATACTGGTGTCAAAGTTTTCAAGCTGCTTAAGGGCATCTGACATAGCTTAACGACTGTCATACAACCTCAATGGCTCAATGTGCCTTCCGTGCTCAAGATCCTCCACTTTTGGTCAACCATCTGGCATGCACCCAGCGCCTTCCTGAGACCTTGGTTAGATCGTCCAACCACTTCGTCGGTGTGAACAATTTTCTTTGTTAAATTTAATTGTCTCATACATGTGGCCCCACACTAATCAATCGGTGTAATTTTGAAACATTAAACTACTTTGAACAAACACGGAAAAAAGACTCTACCGCAGAAAAAGAATCGAGCGCAAAAAGAGACTCTAATAAACGACTGCAAAGTGGTTAATTCGTCCAAGCTGCAAACCCTAAAGATGAGACTTCGAGGAGAACTCGAGTCTTGTACATCACTACTTTAAACATTGAATCGATTGTCATGAAATTTTACAGATTGTCAGTGTATGGATATTGGGTACCTTTTAATCCCGGGAAAAAGTACTGTTTTCAAGGTAGATCCCTTGGAAACAGCACTTTTGAACGCGAGTGGAGCCGTGGGTGAAAGCTAGTCCTGTATAAATTGAACCTATCTAGGTTGTGGATGTGTCGTCAATGGGCATTATTCGCTTACCGTCATTAGTCGTCACCCTAAAGATGAGGGCGCTCGGAGAACGCGAGTCTTGTACTTACATCACTAGGTACTTTAAGCATTGAATTCGTGATGAAATTTTGTAACCAGATTTGTCAGTGTACGGAAAAGGATATTGGGTAGAATAAAATAGAATAGAATAATGTTTTATTGTACGATCCCGATGATCCTATTGACATCGCACAAGCCCGTCCCGACCCCTCTCCGGCTCCGAATAGCCGGAGGAATCCCACTATCCGACCCCGTCACACTCGACACCGGAACAGAGTGCGTAGAGTAGGATTAGCTCCGATTACTGGTGACCGCCCGGCGGTCCCGGGTGACTTGCACCCAGGATAGGCCCTTCTGGCAACGTAGCTTTCGGCCCATAAGGCAAAAGATGAGAGTTGCTGCTCTCCAAAGGCTTTTGCCATTGATTCTCAGATTGGCCCTTCAGGCTTGCATGCACGCATACGCGGCCCATCAGGCAATATGAGAGTTTGCTGTCTCTCCAAGCCTTGCGCACACATGCAACGCCCAAAGCCGAGGTCCGTCCCTCCTGGGGGCCTTTGGTGATGTTGCCTATAAAGGCCGAGGGCACTCTGCCCTCGCCTCAAACGCCCGGTGAAGTAGCGAAAGCTCACTTGGAGCTAGCTACATAGTCATAAAAAAAAAGAAAAAAAAAAGTTTTTTTGTAACACATTGACACACAACACAATATAAAACTTAAACAAAAGAAAATACACAAAGAAAATGGATAAAACATCTGTACCAACAGTGTTACAAAAGGTGACGGCTCAGCGTTACGCTGGAATAGGGATACCCTAATTCATCTCTGATTTTCAGCCGTCACCTTCTGAGGCATCAGGGGCTAACTCACGACCCGTACACAAAAACAAAAATACAAAGAAGAAAACAATTACATATGCACATACATTAAAAGATAGAAAGAAATATATTTAACCACTTATTCTCGAAAAAAGTACTGTTTTGAAGGGATCTCCATGAACGCGAGCAGAGCCGCGGGCTAAAGTTAGTCCTGTATAAATTGAACATAGAACCGGCTGTGTCGTCGATGGGCACTAGTCGTCGGTTGGATCTAATGAGGTCCATGCAGACGCGTGCCCACTACTTGATGGAATTTGTATTAGTGATGCCAGCTTATTCAGATTTATTGTCCATTACGGTGACGTAAACGGAACATTTGATTACATATTTCTTGTATGGATATCGAAACCAGGTTGTTCAGAGTGGATTTCTTAATCGAGCTGATTGCACTTCCGCTTGTTTGTTTTGTTATGCGACTCTCTGAAAAAGGAGTGTTATGTTATCAGATTTCATGTTTGTAAGTTTGTATGTTTGCCATTAATATATGAATGCCTTAACAACTTTGGATATATGAGGTATGGTTATAATCCTTATATTATCCCACGTTACAAAGGTTATATTTATTATAAGGCAGACATTCGTGTTTCTTTTTCTTCATAATTTACGATAACCTACCATATAATAATGATAGCCGGAAAGAACGCGTAGAAAATTTTACCCGAAATTTTCTGTGAAATGTACGAGAATTATTGAGAAATTCTCGAGAATTATCGGATATTTCCGGCAAATTTCCTTCCGTGGCAGATCTAGATGAAATTTTTACATCATGTGTTGGCGACATCAGTTTTGCGAGTCCGTTTTTAATGTCCAGTTAGAAATAATCTGATAGATCATATCAATAAGCGATGCGCCTAGCAAATTCAAATATGGCGGAAGTGCGTTATTTTAAAAAACGATGCGAAAGTACAAAAACACTTAGCGGCTACCGGTCGAAGTTAATATTGTTCGAGCATCTGCCGGCCTACTTCCTAACTTATGGTACAACGTTTTGATCGTCACTTCAAAACTCATTACGGCTTTCATATGATTACCTATTTTTATTTAAGATATATAAACCGTAATGGATGTTGAAGTGACCATCAATACGTTTTACACCGTAGTTGTCAAAAGTTAGCGAGTGGGCCGGCTGGACCGATTTCGAGTTTATCGATATTTTAATAATCGATTTAACGAAGCGAAAGTTGGCGATTGCTCTCGTATTGTTCGGTTTACTTGTTAGCGACTTGCTTTGAAAGTAGTCTCCGCGATAGTTAGATTATACTTACTCGGAAATTTAACGTAAAAGATTTTGTATTGGTTCATTAATAATTTCCAGCCCCAGTTACTTCAGACTATACATGGTGAAATAGTCTTGACCGTTTTGGATCGCTAGAGGGCTGATTTAGCCCGTTGATATGAACTTTTCCTAAAAGCAGGGCTTGTTACCGGTACCAAATTCCCATTATAAGTACCGGTAAGTACCGGTATTACTATTCTGTTAAATTTTTAACGTTAATATGGGGTACCGGTAATCTAGTATTTAACGGTAATAATATTGTTAACAGTTAACGGTAATTTTACCGCTACTTGTTACCGGTACCAAATTCACATCATAAGTACCGGTAAGTACCGGTACTTCTATTCTGTCAAATTTTAATGGTATTAAAATTGCGTTAATTTTACCGGTTCCTACGCATTGTTGCCGTCCGCCGCATGGGACTCGCTCCACTGTAAAAGTGCCGCCCCATTGTCGGCGCCCGCCTCACGCTGCACATGCACAACACGGCAATGACACACATTAACAAAATGAAAATTCCCGATACGAGTACCGGTACTGTTTACCTGTATTTAGTACAGGTACTTCTGTTATTAAACTTATTGATACCAATTCAATTACCGGTACCGTCGTTTTATTGAGGTACCGGTACCAATCCAATTACCGGTACCGTTGTATTATAGAGGTACCGGTACTTGATTTTTACCGTTACCAAATGTACCGGTACCAATCCAATTACCGGTACTGTCGTTTCATAGAGGTACCGGTAATGAATTTTACCGGTATTCCAACCCCTGCCTAAAAGACCAATACTAGGAATTAAAAAATATTCGATAGACCAGTCAATTTGTAAGTAAACATTAAAAATGTTTCGAATTCCTTGCATTAGTCCCATATGAAAAGTTGTTTACCGTGTAAACAACACCGTGTATAACAACAAAAAAGTTAAGGTCACCACAGAAATTAAATCTGGCATTTATTTATTTATGTTAGCACGTAAAACAGACTACTACTATTACAAAATATACAAAAAAAATGTTAAAGTTGTGAAACTGGTTGCTAAATGCAATCCAAAACACGTGTGTAAAAATATAATTGCTAAACCTGATAATTTAGTTGTAAACTAAGTAATACAATACAACTTTTAAAAATCTTTCTTTAGTGTGATATAGGATATCCTATGGTTTTTGTTATTGAGGATTAAAAATATAATCTCGAGGTAATTTTACAAAATCGTTGCACTGACAATCTACACAATGGAGTTGTAAAAGGAGGTATCGTATTGTACTCGTACTGACTTAAAGCCATTCAAACAAGAAACTATGGTAAATATTTCAAATTCTTGAGTATTTTTAAGTCCTTGTAGCGACAATACAATGACAACTTAAATAACTTTTTTGAACAACCATCAAATTGCATCCAATTATGCACTTACTACGTGATTACAAGGGCAAGTATTCCAATATAGCAACACTAGCAGGAGCTCGATCCAGGGCGCATTCCCGATTCGTTCCCTGTTGTTTTTGCGGCTAGGAACTCACTAATGGGTACAGGTTTAGCTGCGAAGGCTGCTGGGGCAGCTTTGAGTGTCCCCTGTTGTCCTAGTCGATTACAAACGGCTGGTCTAATCGCTCTCTTTGTAACAAACAATTTGTTCGAATCAAGTTATAATAATATACCGGCAAAAGACGTAACACTCATAAGATATCACGGAATATATTGTTATGTGTTGTCATGAAACAATAAACTGAGCGCCTTATGTCGTTTCGTTATCTATATCGGTATCCATAGATCAATTTGTATGTTTGTTATATTCAAATACCAAACAAAAATAATTATCGACCAAATCATATTTATACTTACAATAACTATAGAAGCGCAATAGTTATACAACGTGATATTGAATCTCCTAGCTATATTGGATTCTCAGAATCAGAATCCCTAATGAAATATAGAATTGCAAGCAAAAAACCTGAAAATCAAAAATAAAATTAGGCTTTCCCATATAAAGTTCTATAGAAGGTCAATTTTTTTTTCAGTTTTTACCTTTTTTTCTTGCAATTCTGTATTCCATTAGGGAATCTGATTCCCAGATTTCAATATAGCTAGGAGGTTCAAAATCACGCTGTATTGTCTTAATTATTAATTGCACACAACACGTAATTATAAATATGTATGTATGTTTGTATGGATACGAAATTTTTTGTTACGGCTTCATGCAAAATCTATTAAGGTGGCTATTTATTACGCGGACGAAGCTGCGAATGAGCTAATACAAAATAAAATACATGTCTTTACAAGTAAATAAGTAGTTTTATTTTTACTAATCTCTTTTTATGACATTATAATTTTATTGCTCATTACAGTATAATCAGATATGAACGTGAATGTACAATGTCTATTAAAAGATTTCCAACACACGCCGATCAAGTAAAAGCTGTTAAGCTTAATGCTCATTCAAAGTGACGACATCCTGCCAGTATAAAGAAGAAATACTTAAGGTTTGATTCAAATGGTAATGCGATGCGACCCAACAATGCGCTGTCAGCTCGTTGTAAAGCAATTTAGAATCATGTGTAGAAAGAAAAGAAAATTATCACGTAAAATGAAAAGTAGGTGTATTTCAATACAACATGGAAAGTTTCCTCAATCCTATGTTGCGCTGAATATGTATAAAGAGTATATTATAAGTATTTCGCGCCATGTCTAGATGTGAAGCGTTTGCGCTTTAATATGAAGCAAGCCTAACGTTAACCCGCCGGTGCAAGCTTACCGGCTGCGCCGCAGTGGCCGCACTTAATTGTAACCAATATGAAAATTATCCTTATTGTATCTTAGATTTTTTACATTGCATTGTGTTCAGCTTCAATGAGAATCAAGCCTAACTTAGATCTGCAAAAGGATTATGCGCTACCAAGCTTACCGACTGCGCCACAATTACCGAACTTAATTTTGCCCATTATGAGAATAATGCACTATTGTATATAATGTTTTAATGCAGTGTGAAGTTGTATCGCTCCTTAATAAGGAGCAAGCCTAAAATTGACCCACCGTTGTATGTGAGCTATGTACCGATTGGTTTGATGTTGCGTCGCATTGCACTTTGATATGAAGCAAGCCTAATGTTGCGCAAGCGGATCGTGTGCTACCGAACCTACCGACAGCGCGTCAGTTACCGCACTTAATTGTCGCCATTATGAGAAAAAAATCTAAATGTATCTAAGCTCACCTGTGTTGCGTCGCGTTGCACTTCAATATGAAGCTAGCCTAACGTTGACCCGCAGGTGGATCGTGCGCTACTAAGCCTACCGACTGCGCCGTAGTCACCGCACTGCACTTAATTGTGGCCATTATGAGAAAAGGGCGTACTAAAAACCCGATCTTGCATACTTGCACATGTTTGTATTCAATTACCGTTCTTTGCCGAGACTTGGTTAGTTAGAGCTAGTGTTTTTTAAAGTAGCATGCGACGTTCCGGGAATATTTAAGTAAAAATGTAATTAGTAAACGCATTTTCCAACATAACAGGACTGATTGATTTAGCAAATTAATGAAACAGGTGCAGTGCCTGCAGTGCTTTTGAACGGTATTGCTGGCAACACAAGTAGTTATTTTTAGTTTTATATTTTTACTAGCTTTCGCCCGCGGCTCCGCCCGCATCAATGTCGCTCCCTCGGGAATAGTACTTTTTCCCGGGATAAAAGGTAGCCTATGTCCTTCTCCGCACTCCAGAGAACTTGTATGCAAAATTTCATGCTGATCGGTTCAGTAGTTACGGCGTTAAAGAGTAACAAACAAACAAATAAATAAACTCACTTTCGCATTTATAATATTAAGTAAGGATAAGGAAGTAAGGATATGAAGTAGTTTTTTTTGTATATTAAAACATCTCTTTGCACACAAATTTATATTATGCAAACGAGTCGTGTTATTTGGTGAAATAAAATACTGTTCAGCGATCAAAGCCATTGTAAAATTGAGTTCACGCGAAAAAAATATCACATTTTGTTTATCATGAAGATCATGCAAATAATATTTCAGTAAGTGTTAAATATTTTTAACAGAAACGTCCCAAAAGGCAATTAGCGTATTGTATCAAAATGTAGGTATATATGTACACTCATATTGAAATAAGGCATACCTATTATATTGTGTTCAACGTAAAAAACTTCATTTGGTTTAGAGAAAATGTCACACTCTCTCAGAATTAGCAATCTCATGATTTTGTATTGGATTGGACAGACTAGCTTTCACCCGCGGTTTCGCTCGCATTCATATCGATCCCTCGGGAACAGTTCTATTTTCAAAATAAAAGGTAGACTATATCTTTCTCCATGCTTCAGACAGCGTGAATCTAAAATTTCACGATGATCGGTTCAGTAGTTATGGCGATAAAGTGTAACAAACTAACGAACTCAATTTTGCATTAATAACATTAGTTAGGATTGTTCACTCTCTCACTCACTGTATTCTAGTGAGCAAGTTAGACTATGGTTAAACAATACAGTTGACTGCAACAGACATAGGATAAATTAAAGACGCAATAAACGAACAGAACGAAATAATTGTTTTATTTATCGATAGAAATCGGTAGTATAAACGGAATATACTTATCTATCTGTGAAAAGATAGAATTGAATACATAATGTACTACTTTTTTTAGATTATACTTGTTAAAAACAAGAAGAAGTTAACATAAAGTGAACTTCTACGGCTTTTTATACTACGTCCCCACATACCAATTAATGTACCTAATTCTATAAGCTAGAAAATATAAATACGAATACATATAGTACGAAGTTATGATTATATTGTTAATTTTCACAAGACTTTCTCCGGTTAGTTATATAATTATATTATATTGTAATATTTTTATAGCGTTAATATGATGTACGAGAATGAGACATGAATTTAAACGCAATGTATGTAATAGTGCGAGTTGTATGACAAGATGACTATTAACAAAATTTGATTGATGTCTCTTATTGAGATTCGAGGAAAGTTACAGGCAAAAGTGAATGTATGGTTCTACAATAAGCTGTACGTTAGCTGATTTTGAGATTTATAAATATTTAATAACTTTTACTATTATGTTTTCTTTTTTAGAGTTCTGTTTAGGGTTCTGGGTTCTGTATCCGAAAGGTACAACTAGGATTTTATTACTAAGCTTCCGATATTCATATATGCTTTTCTCTGTCTCAGGGCTGTATCTATTGAACCATAATATGTAGTGTCTTGACATTTTTACAGAATGTATATATAATGACAAATATGGAATAAAAACTTATAACTATTTATTTTTTTATTAAATTTATAAAGGAGGACGCATAAAAGAGGTTTCATGCGTCCACGTATATCCTTGGTTTGTGCGACTCGTGTTTGGCCGATTTTATTATCCTTTTTATTTTTCTTTCTTAGACTAACATTGATTTTGGAACTTGCCTAAAAAGAACCCACTAGTGATATAGAACTAGTGTCTAAAACATTAAAATGATGAAATGGATGGCTTCTGTGAGACAAAATAAAGTATGTACCCTCTTTTCTCTTACCAGTTTATAAATAAAGTCGCTACAATAAAATAAACAGCCAAAAGTTCTTCCGCAAAGAATTAACGTCAGATTTTTACTGGCAACAATACGAGCACATTTTATATTTCTGACGCAAAGCTGTATAAAAGTCGTTATACCCTTTTAATGAGGGCTTATTGCCAATTTGTTATAATTTACGATTTCTTTGCTATGTTGTATGGAATGGACTGCTCTTTACCCTATATTGTGTTTTAAATCGTTCATAAAATTATACTTATTATAAAAGTTCTCCGACTAAAGCAGTGTTTTTTAACCTTTTTCATAACACCTCTTAGTATTATAACCCTAAGTTTTTTGGCGATCCCTTCTCTTTGCTGTTCTCGCTATTTCCTGGTCTCTAACCTGTATTATATTATGTTGAAACCTTTAAATTTTAACTTGTTAATAGGCATATTTCATACATATTTTTCGTGTTGCTGTGGAAAGACTTTAAAAAATATTGATGAAAATATCTTTCTAAACAAAAAACTTTTAAGATATAAAAGTTATAAAGTCACATATTTTCAGACGTTTAGAAAACATTTTGCTGAAATGCCTATAAATCGGCGGTGGCATTAAAAAAAGTCAAAACGTCAAAGATTTTTATTCAAAATTGGATACATGTATCTCTTCTTGAACGTCATATTTTTATTTCTTATATTTTGTTTAAAATATACAAAATCGAAATACTGTTAGCGTTTCAGAACGACCACTGGTGAGAAGAATACGCCGAAAGAAACTCAATCCAGATTAGAAAAAATTAAATTAGAAAGATATCCTTCGTTCGCTTCAAAATAAAAGTTTCAGTTAATTTAATGAATTATCGCATGGTAATGTTATATTGTAAGACTTTTATATTTTTGAAAATAGTCCACCCAACTTTAAATGACTATTAACTTAACTCCACGAATCAAAATAAAAATGTTAACAATATTTTTAGATAGTTATCAGTAACACTTGAAAGATTTTTGTATAATCTCAACACTAGTCCAATACCGTATTGGGCGAATTAACTTATTCATTAATGATGTTAAATAACGAGTAAATAAACTATAATCACATTTTATAAAACACTGGACTAAAGAATAATGTTGTAAAGATCTCGTTAATCAATTGAAATGGCGAACCATTAAAAGCGCGATAATTTTAAGTGAGAAGGCTGTTAAAAATCTATTTCAGTATTTATTTAAGTAATTTTAATCACATTTTTGTGAGGTCGCCCCACATTAAATGGAGCTTGTAAAAGTAATGTGCGGATAATAATTAACGGTGACAGTAAAGCTTAGCTTCTTATCGCAGAAGCAGGGTATTTTTTAAATGACAATCTAGCCAGTATGCCTTCGAAACTAGTGTTGCCAGGTCCAATTGTACATTGTTGATCGGTACATGAGGTCAAAAAAATCGGGATTTAGGTTTGCAGATCGGGACAGTAAACAAAAAACAAGGGGTTATTAAGTCTGGGTTTAATTTATTGCGTTTTAAACTACTAGTGCATTACCTATACTCTCTCGTTCATGCGATGCGCTAGTGATGTGACGTGACGCTGATGTGTGCCTTTTTGAATTTGACATAGTGATGTAATAAGTAAAAATTACATAGCGCAAATATACATTTAAACTATTCATCTACCCACTTTGTATGTGTACAAATTTCAACGGACCCACCTTTTGACAGGAGTGGAAGAATATCAGCGTTTTACTCATATTATGTATCGTTGATCACTGCAACGCACACATGTTTAATTAATGAGTAGTTATGCCTAATACGTATATTCACTTATTGTGTTTTATATTAGTACTTACGTTTGTATATTTTCCTACTTTTTGTTTTTTGTAATATATGTGTGTTGCTGTGTCAAATAAACTTATGTCTATGTCTACATTTTTTTAGAAAAACTTTTTTTTTAATTTTTTTTTGATTTATCGGGATATTTAGCATCCCGATTAGGTATAAATCGGGACGCGTCCCCAGACCCCTGAAAATCGGAATGTCCCGCGCAAAACGGGACACCTGGCGACACTATTCGCAACTTCACTGAGAGTTTGAGGCGAGGGCAGAGTGTCCTCAACCTGTGTAGGCAACATCACTAAGGGCCCCCAGGAGGGATGAACTTCGGCTTTGGTTTTTGTCTGTATGCGTTTGAATAGACAGCAAAGTTTTATATTGCCTGATTGGCCACGATTGCTTGCATACCCTAAAGGGCCGATCTAAAGAAGTAGTGTTGTGTATTAGACCTAAATATGCTAATGAATGGTTTAATAGTACTTAAACTATAGGTAAGGCTTTCATCAAAAGTACTAAAATCATATCTATTAAGTACCCAATCACAGTGCCTTAAAACATTCGTACACCAGTTTGGTCCGGACCGGACTAATCACGAAAATTAAGTTTGACGAAACTAAGTTAAGCAATTTTTACGGTCGGTAGCGTCAAAATTCAAACAACGAATTTTTTTTTTTGTGTTATTTGTGTGACACTAATTGGCACAGTAACTTGGTCAATCAATGAGGGACACCACCTGATTATTTTCCGCTAGGAGCACTAATGTAGCGTGAGCTAACTCGAATAACATTTAATAGGACTTATGAGTGAGTGTGTAATTTAAGTGCGAAAGACGAAGGTGCGAAGTGCTGAGGTGCGAATGAACTGAGGTGCGAAGAGCTAAGGCGCGAATGAACACAGATGTGAACAGCTCAGGTGCGAATGAACTGAGGTGCGAAGAGATAAGGCGCGAATGCTTCCAGGCGCGAAGAGGTGTGTCTCGAATGAACTGAGATGCGAATAGCTAAGGCGCGAATGGACCCAGGTGCAGACAGCCAATCTCAATCAGCTTAATCAACAGTGGTGCCAAGTGCCTTAGTTGGCACTAGAAGGTGAAGACAAAAACGGGACCTAGACCTTATTAAATAATTCAATATTTCATTGTACTGTAAATATCAACAATATTTTGACGTAAAATAACTGTTAATGTTCACCGAATGATATATAAGTATTATAATGATGAATAAAAAAATAATAAATGACGGTTCAATTTATTTAAAAATACACGGCCAAACTTATTCTTCTTGAAAGTAAATTTTAATTAGAGGCAAACGACACTTTGGCGCCACTACCTGCAACCAGACTGTATGTCCGTTGAGAAGGCATTATTTTTCATTTTAAAATAAAAATAAACAAAACCACCAAATTTCGAGGCGGAGTCGCAAACGAGGGGTTCCGTACCACTATTTGTATAGTGGTACGGAACCCAACAATATTTAATTTAGAAATGGTCAAATAACTCGTTTTCTCCCCCTTCAAATTCTTGATTTTGCTGTTATAGCAGCTAGAAATACACATTCCGTGAAAAAATCAAGTCTCTCCCTATTAACGTTCAATAGATCCTGTGATAGACGGACGGCGGAGGTTTAGTAATACAATTCCATTTTTACCCTTAGGGCAAGGAACCCCAAAAATGGTTACAGATTTAACAGAATCGTACTGCAATTCCATCACATACTTGCAGCGGATCTTATCTTAAGCAAACTGCACGAACGTTCTTTAATAAGCATATCCATATCAAAGCATCAACCAACATGTTTTCAATGATAATATCAATAATGTTAATAGCAAACGGCCTGAGATCTCTTTTCCAATTACATTTTATGTATTTTGCTAGCTTTTAACATATTCGATAAAAACAATTATGGATTCATACGATGTTAGTTCTCGTATGCGCTTAGTTTGCAGGCATCCAGCAGCGATAATTATCGTTTATTTATTGTTTTATTGCAGTCATTATACTAAGCTTAACACATTAGAGTTATTTAGTATCATGGGATGCTTGGTTAATTTACAAGTTATGATTTTCTTTATTTTTAACTAGCTTTTGGATTAGGGAATACTAATAAAAAGTAGCCTATGTCCTTCTCCGTACTCCACAGAACTTGTATGCACAATTTCATGATGATCAGTTCAGTAGTTACGATGTGAAAGCGTAACAAACAAATAAACAAACTCACTTTCGCATATATGTATAATATTAGTAAGGATATCGTTGACGACATTGTATAGACATATTATATTATCAAAAAAATTTCGTCATTTCCATACAAAAGCGTACCGCCGCGCCGCCCGGTCAGTTTGTATGGGAATGTCGAATTTTTTTTTGAGTTCCCAGCATTGTTCCCAGAGGAAAAGTTGTTCATTTTGATGGTCTGAGACACCCCTTTAAGGGTCCAAAACGATAAAAATTTCACCATGTATACAGAGTGGCAGGTTGATAGACGTCCGACGTTTAGTTGAAGGAAAGAATTAAATACCTTAACCTAAGGGGTACCTGAATCTCCCCTTCTTAAATTATTTTAATCATCTGTTTTTTTTTCAAGTATTAAACATTTTCTACTAATTAATTCGAACAATAATTTTGAATTTTAAATAACATTTTGGAAAAGTTCCGTAATGTCTAGGCAAATCTTGTCTTTTGTTGGCAATAGCTGTTATTATGACAAAAATCACAATAAAAAAAAAAATTAAGAGAGACAACAATAAAAAATTAAAGCCGATTTTAGGAAAAAAATCAGTAATAAAGCTACAAAAATCTAGCTCTTAAACTACAAAAATCGCGGAATATACATGGGTGGGGGCGATCGGGTACCCCTTAGGAAAAGGCATTTAATTTTTGCTTTGGACGTCTATCAACGGGACGGGCGACCCCGTATATATATATCTGGAAATACGTACCCACAACAAAATCAAAATAAAGAAAAAAATGTTTAAAAATCTTTCATTTTAAATAAAACTGACTTCAACCAAACTCATAAACTTAATACGATAAAAACTTAAATCGGCCGAATTAAAAAGCCTCAAATAAAAAGGTGTTTTATAAAATTGAAAACCTCCTCAATTTTGGTTTCTGATGGTTTCGCGATTGTTACACATTTAAATAAAATCCTTTAACGTTAAGTTATTTAAACGTTAGGTGTACAAATAATGTTATATACGCAATAACACCGTATTATAGGATTTTATTTAAATCTCCTCAATTTTTTTAAGTCAGTCAAAACAATAGTTGTGACCACCTTCGAATATGAGCACATTTAGACTGTAAATCAATATAAAGGGCTTGTCAAGACAAATCAAATGAGCTTCATCTTCTTTTGTTTAGAAATTCCTATGGCCATCTCTAAGCTCTATCATAATATCATAAGATTCTAGTAAAAACACTACTGGTTATTGTAGTAGGCAAACATACATGTTTGGTATAAAAACGATTTGTTATATTTACTATCTTAGAACCTGTTGCGTTAAAATTAAGGAAAAAGAAAAAAAATATATAACATAAAACAACCGTGTTAATTTAGTTATACGCACTTACTTCTTTTTTAAATCTGCTCCAAATTTAAATCCACGGTTAAATAAAATTTTATTGACGTAAATTACCATGAAAATACGGTTAATGAGTCCACTGTCTCTACTGCACGGACTTTCTTCGCTCGACTTTCGTTTTCATATGTGGTCGATTCGACCATTGGCCATAAAATTTATAAAGCTTGGTGGTGTATTAGAATCGCATACGAATGTTATGCCTTTGAAGTTAATTTGGTAGACATATCCGGAACATCTTGATTTGGTCGAATGTAATTGCTCTACTTTTTAATTGATGCTGTAATAAAATTGGACTTACATGATGAGATACTTTTTGAAAAACATGATATAATGACTTGTTCGTCTTTTACATCTTACATCAAACCAACATTGTGAATATCTGGCGAAATTATACGCATGTAACATCCTCGTCTTCATCGTCACTTACCATCAGGAGAGATGGGAGACAAATGCCTAATCCAAAATTTAGTAAAAAAAAAAACAGAATTTAAATTATGATGAGGTACATATAACGGTCAGGGGTGTCATCCTCAACCCCCCACTACCCAATACCTTAATTTACTTCCCAAATCCAACAAATTCCTTTTCTTCCCCAGCTCTAGTTTAGTTTCCAAAGAAACTGCGCTCGCCAACCCGCCTGCTAAGCGATAGTATGTGAATATCCTCCCATGGAACAAAGAATCATGGCAGAGGCTTCTCTCCAACAGTGGAATACTCACGGTCGTAATGATGATGATGATGATCACATATAACATAGCAAATCAGTTCGGATGTTTCTTTGATTTACTATGAAATGTATGAAGTGTTGTTCTTTGTTAAAAATTCGAATAGGTAAAAATAATAATCTTATTTAGTTCAACGAGAAAAACATTACCCCAAATACCTCGCCCGATCACTTTCTAGAAAAAGCCTAGATAAGTAGTGTCTAAATAGTTAGATAATACACAATTTTAAGCGATATTCCTATACAAGGTTTTATCTTTATCCCCATCGATAAAACGAATTAAATTTATCTCGAATAAATTATAAAATACCCATGTATTTAAAGGTACGCTAATTAATTTACTAATCGCTTTAAATCATCGTAGTAAGCGGAAATAGATACCGATTTATTTCATGCCGCATCATTAAAGTTGTCGATTGAGCATCTGGCTCACGCAAAAGGAGTTTTTAAATTTCCAATCGAACTGATCTTTTAATAAATCGTTACTTTTCTATAACCATTTAATGGAACTTTTAAAATGGCTATTAAACCTATGGGTCTTATTATATCTGTAAGTGTAAACAAAAATAAAAGACTACTATTTCACTTATCTATTTTGTACTTATTTATGTATTTGTTATAAAATAGGTATATATAGTATCGTTGAGTTGGTATTCAATAAGTATTGAACTTACTTTGGCACTAGCTCAGTCTTTGTGATTTACTAAAATAGTATATGCCAATAGTTTAATATGATAAAGTCACAAATATTTTACTAATAGTCTAAATACTTTATTGCATTGAGAATAAAAACAATTGGTTGTCTGTAAAGTAGGTTTGAGGATGATAATTTTACGTGATAACGGTGGAAGAGTGATTAGATGCGTCACAAGCCGAACGCTTAGGCCGATCATGCCTCTATTGCTTTTTCCGCGCTCTCGCTTGCACTCGGACCGTGACACTTTTTTGTACATGCAGCCGGCGTTAATCAATTTATAAAACATTATCACGATAAAACTAATTTTAGGTACTAAAAACTATTTTTAATTAGTGTTGCCAGGTTTCAAATCGGGACAGAAGTTTAAACAAATTGGGATCTTAGTCTATTTAGGGGAATAACAAAAACAAAGCATCTTATAATACTACTAAATCTTATTTTAATCGTGCAATAATAGTTAAAATTAATAGTTTAGTAGAAATTACGATAGGATGGTAGTAATGTATAATTTATAATGATTGGGCACTGCTTTGATGTCGCGTTCGTAATAGTGACTAATGTGATATTTAATTTATATTGGTTTGCTTATAAAAATGGTTTTTAATTATTTTTTGATTTTGGAACATTTAGTGTCCCGATTAGGCGAAAATCGGAACTCCAGATCCCCGAAAACCGGGATACCCACTCAATTTGGGACTCGTGGCAACACTAGCTCCAATTCTCCAATGTATCTATATGATAGCTTTAAACATTTTTCTCATCTGTAAATTTTCCTGGATGTTCTCTAAGCTGTGGTGAATCGGAGCCAGGAGTTAACTATTACGACAACATGACTTGGAGAAGTCTTAATGGCCTCCTTAAGTATCTACAGAAACGCATATGACAACTGATGACGCTTGAAAAAGTACAAGAATTTGTCCGCACTAGAAGTCGAACTCGGAGCCCTTTGTGTCAGCTACTTACTATACAGCATTCATCCTGTAATATATCTTGGTAAAAGTTTTTAGGGCCAGCCGCCTGCCAACCTTCCTAGGATAGAACACTCGACCTGATGATGGTCTTTTTAACATACCCCGAAACTAATCGTCGATTTCGACAAACCATTTTCGAGTTATTTAATTTTATATTGTGATGTAAGATCTTATTAATAAAAATACAGTCATCGCTTCAGGTTAAAAGAGTCTCCACTGCAGGAGCATGACCCTCTCTGTACTACCTGAGCCATACTTGGCCAGAGCCGACAAAGCATTTGGCCTACACTCTCCTCGCTAGCCAGACGGGTTAGAGAGGTTTCATTGATGTTTATGAGCTTTATTTAGCTTGTATTTCCTAAGTCGCCTCTTACGACCTTCGTGGAAAGACTAGGAGTGGTCCTATTCTACTAAAATACAGTCATATTTTACTGCTTTTTGATTGACAGGCTGAAACGTTTTCTGAGATTCTTTAGATATTTTATCCCACTCATGAGTAAGTGTTGCCTTCAGAGCGTCTACACTTCTGTCTGGAGTCGCACAGACCTTTGCGTCTTAAATAGATCATACAATGTTACAGGGTTCATAAGTTAGAACTTATGAATGGGTCTGGTGTATACGGAGGCCATGTCTTAGAACTTATGAACCCAGGAAAATTTACGATACATCGCTTATTGCTGAATGCTTGAGGCCCTGTGAGATGGAGCAGTGCTGTTGAAAAATCCACGGTTGATCGCCGAAATATTCCTGACTTCAAGGAAGAACTACTTATACTCTCTAAAAAATACAAAAAGAAGAAAGCATGTTCAATTTTTGTTTTTTTTTTTGTCAACGTAATTACGAACCACGTCGTACAATTTTTTCCGTGGATAGCTTCAGAATCTTGAAAATTACTGTGGATATGAGGTACATATATTTGCCCTTGGCAAGCGAATCTGGAGCGTGTAGCAGACGTGATACCACTGTCATGTTATTTTCTAGGTTTAAGAAATATCTCATGTTACTATAAAACCTTGATAACGCGACAACCATTTAAGTGAGAAACTATAGGGCATTGAACCTTGTACCGTGACTTCCTTTTTACCGCCACTGGGAAAGTGAGGAATTAACAGGAGCGTGGCGAGTCTTTGTTCTTCATCTGTAACGAAAGATCCCGCCGGCTAAATGACGAGCCATTACCAAGGCCATTGTGAACGTTGAATATATTTGTTTACATTACTTGAATAATACGCGCTTTTTTGGTTAACCCTTCATTTGAATGTCAAGGGTTCTTTTGAATATGCATGTGACGTCTCGTTATTGGGGCAAATATGGATTACTGTAATAATTTTAAGGCTCTATTATATGAGCTTAAATATGAAGTAACAATATGCGTTCATTTGTTATGAGCTTAGACAAAGTACCTACTTATGTAAATAGGTTTATTCTGTTTAGTTCATTCAGAACCACATAAATGAAGCATTTTCACACTCAAGAAAACTACCTATCTATATTAAAACGATTCTTATCGTCAAAAACGCTATACAATACTCCTGCTATGCTACACTCCAAAAATACCTACCTAAAGGGCCGGCTTAGCACGAAACCAAATCCGGGGACTTTTAATTGAAAAGTGTCACACTACCATTACTAATATTAAAATGTAAATTTATGGATATTTAGCTCTAAAATAATAGTTGATATTTTATTTTTATGAAGTCACTATTCGAGATGCTACTTAGTAAATGTGTGGCACTATTCTATTCAAAAGACCGCGGATCTCGTTCGCGCATAGGCGGCCCTTTTGGTATCTAGGTGTTTTTGGAGAGTGGCATAGAGGGACTAGTGCATCGCAGAGCTTACCCCTCATCTATCTAAGCTCTAGTCGGCCTATTTGACAATTCAATATCTTGCATAAGTTTAGAATATATTGTTAATTCATTTTAGTACTAAAGCAGAATTTAAGTTTATGGTGGTATAAAATCTGATCAATCATAATGCTGTAATTACCTACATTGTAAGAGTACAAACGGTTGGTGATCAGAATGACCGCTCCTCAGTTCGGTAAATCTCTTAATTCCACGGGCCTTACTTGCAATTTTGATCGCTCTTTGATGAAAAGCTATTCAATGACTCCGTATTAAGCTGCATTAACATGCACTTTCCGTGGGGCCTACTCGCTTGTTTATGCACACCGATGGAAAGCTAATAAAGCGGCAAGTCATCTGCGCTAATCGGTGTAGGGTCCTGTTACATAGATGCGTCGCGTCATTATGTTTCATGGAAAACACGACCTTAGTGTTGAATTAACGTGGGTTCATTGAATAGGACTTTTCTGTGTTTATCGATTAGATATCGTCTGACGCAAGTGATAATAGGAAGGAGCGTTTCATTCGATACTCGATGATTATCCGGTATCCCCTTCTCCAATAAACGTAATTTCGTAGACACGTGTGGCACAGGTGTCGATTCGTATCGGGGATCAATTGATGTGCACTTATGCTGTAGACTTTAAGACCCTGCTATTTTTTATCAGGTAAATAAAAGGGATTTATTAAACACTGTTTTTTCCTCATTTAAGAAATCTTATTCTTCTTCTTCTTTCACTCTTCATCCCACTTAATGTGGGGTCGAGATAGCATGTTAGTCTTTTATATTTCCAGGCGGAAAGTAATCTTATACCAACAGCTTAAAATGTATGTCCACTTTTCTTGGGAGAAAATGCGCTGTGCAGTTCGTCGTCGCATCTTCTGCACTACGCTTCGGAAGCAGCAGTAAACTTAGTAGTAAGTAAATTATTGACGTCAACAATAATAATATATCATAAGTAAATAATGATGTGTTATGTAAGTTAACGTGCACTAAATAATATCTATTAAAATATTTTACGATGAAATTAAAAGCTCTGGTTAGCTTGTTTCTTCATAGTGTTCTTTTGTATACATCGTGGCCAAGGTCGCTTCCATGAAACAAATAAAAACATATACAATAGTAACAGTAGAAACGGATTTTAGAAATGATGAAAAGTTTATAAATGGAAATATGAAAAGTTATCTGGCGAGCGTTTCAGATCCGCGAGCATTGGGTCCCATTAAGTGTGAATTGTTCCAACAGAAGAGTTGGAATCGGGGCCTAGCTGGCTCTACGCCAGAGGCCGACGACCTCGCCACACCCTCTGCTCCCAATTCGTAGCAATTCTTCAGTATGGGGTACGAAGTGACGAGAGCCCATCTTCGCTTCTTAAATATTTTTCATGTAAAGGGCAAACCGCATGAGATCGAGGATGCAGTGTGGCTCAGCAACTTAGCAGCGTGAAGTGATGAAATTAAACCTATTTATTAATGCTGGCACCAATACCAACGTTTATTTAGTCTAGCACTCTCAACTATTACAATTTCGCTGACATAACGAGAGATTCTACATCAAGACATAAACATTGCCTATGCCAGAAGTTTATCGATATTGTTTCCGTATGTGTTAGTCAAGAATAATTTCGTATGTAACGTAAATTGAGGATTGCCATCTAATAATGACATGCGAGACCAACGACTAACTGAGTTTTCCAAAGCACAAGGGCTCGGAAGTTAATCGAAGCTCTCATGCCACGGCGACATACTTACACCACATTGTTAAAGTGCGTGCTGCAGCAAAGTTGTTTCGACGGCTTATCTGCCGCGCTTCGTCGCTTCTCTTTGATACAGTTCAACCTTTAAATACTCATCATTGAAAGCGTAACGACTCACACCCGGTACTTACACACAACATACTCATTATTGTCAAGAACACGATTCAAACCACTTGAGTATTCTCATCATTGATTTTATAAATAAGATAATGTTTTTTCATCAGTTTGAAGTCTGTTTTAAATAACGACACTCGAGAATCGAGACAGCATCAGATGTCCCCCGTTCAGTTTATCACAGTGTAAGATAAAATGCACTGGTTAAGTCAACTTTAATGCATGCTCATATTTCGATAACCAGTTCTCGAAGTGTAACAGGTTGCCGAGTTTATAATGTATTCACTATCTAAAGCACAAGTTTTAGTATGACAAGACATTAGCATGTGGCGTATGAGATAACTTTTATCAGATGTGTAAGCGAGGTAATGTTGCAGCCAGAGATTTACGGGCCTGGATAATTAAAGGCAGAGGGTAAACATGCGTGCGCGCATCTCGCTCGAGTGTGACACAAATGCAAACACCAGTTTTGGAACTGTTTCCTTTGACGAAACTATTTTAGGAACGAGAAATTCTATTTTTTGTCGCATCGAAGCCGATTCGTGGTTGGAATTTTGAAGCTTAATATTTGTAAAACCATCCATGTTGGAAAATATTATATCTTCAATTCTAACGCCGATTCTTCTTTGACAAGACACGTTTTATCTATATCTATATCTGTACTAATATTATAAAGCTGAAGAGTTTGTTTGTTTGTTTGAACTAGCTAATCTCTGGAACTACTAGTTCAAATTGAAAAATTCTATTTGTGTTCGATTTAATCACAAGATTACATCCATTTGATCACATTGGGATAATATGTGCCAAGTATTACTCAAATATAAAAAAATAATAGTTGTTAAATGATTATTATAACAAACAACCCCAAATTGCTACTTGCTTTTCCCCTATTCATCCCAGTTAGTAGCATCCCAATTGAAAATTTCCCAAAGAACCAAAAAACTCCTATCCCTTCCCCAGCTTAAAAATGCTTCTGGTCGGTAGCACCGTCGGAAACACAAGAAGCCAAAGAAATTGCGCTCGCCAATCCGCTGTGCTACAAACGCATACCTACATCCTATTATTATTACTAGTCCATCAAATCCCATTGCTGTGAGTAGCTCTTCTTTCCATTCTTCTCTGTTTTCAGCTTTGGTTCGCCAGTTTTTAGGATCAAGTCATCTCGCCACCTCCGCCGAGGTCATTCATTAGGGCATATGCTGATAAAAAATAAGCCCACAGTTCTAATGGCATACGACTGACGTGCCCAGCCCAATCCCATTTTAGTTTCGTGGCCACGACGGCTACGTCAGTAACTCATCAGTATTGTAATTATCTTTAATGAGACTATGTTAGGCGCGAAAAAATCTTTTGGTGCACCAGTTTTGGAGCCGGGTTATGCTAAAGTTTGAAGTATGGCCGCTGTTTTAATTAAAACTTAATGAATGGGTTGGAAAATGGAACAGCAGTTTATATCTACGCAAATAGCCGTGTGGTATAGCAATTAGACATGCTAAAGCTGGGCTGCGATAGTTACACCGTGAACGTTACTGCTTGATGCTAAATACCTTGGCCTTGTTTTGATCTATTATCGTTGATCAGTAAACAGGTATTATATTGTGGCGACAAATCACTCTCAGTTTATTATATGATTATAAGTACTGGAATATATTATCAATTACAATCGCATAATGTAAATCACGAATCATGCAGGATATTTTTATAAAATAATATTGAGTAAATAATACCTACTTACTTTTTGTCTCAAATGCTTTGATATTTCTATTTATGCAAGTTTTGAAAAGGTCAATACTTTTAGTGTTAGTAGAGGAAATTTGTGATTGACGGTAAGGTTCCAATAAAAAAATTGTTTACACATAAAATAAAACGAAAAAGGGATGTACGAGTAACATTGTATGTGTCTAAATATTCATAAATTTTTGTATAGCTTTTATGTCTATTATTTATTTGCTGTTACTTTCTGTGCCACCTGTTTATATCATTCCATAAAAGTGTCTCCATCTCGTCATGGGTTATCTGGAAGACATTGTTTTAAGCGACAAGACAGCGTTTTACTTATACTAAATTTATGATTGACAATGGTTTTTATTATTTTGTATCCTAATTCTGGTGCAATAAAGAACATTTCATTCATTCATTATACATATGACTGTGGAAACATGCCACCTGTTGGGAGTATTAACAATTTGTCCAAAACTAAACTTCCACGTGTCCCATACATAAATTAGGTTGCTCCGAGGCGGGTATAAACACTGTTTAGATAACTGTTACAGTTTTAATATTGACTCAGGCGGCTCGCCATCAAGGTAATGTTTGAACTCATTTTTAATTCTGTGAGATGCAAATAAAGGTTATATAGGGCGAAAGTACAGACATAATAAAGGAAAATTTGAAATCTGACACACAAGAATTTCCGTGTAACACAAATGTTAGGCAATTTCTAAAAAGTAGGTTTATTTTCGAAGATTTTGACGATTTTATTGTCAGTTGTATCACAAGAGTGGTAACCCATCTCTGGGATACGACTCAATGACAGCCTTACTCCACTTACCATCGTTCCTTCTTGCCAAGTGTCCTGCCCAGTTCCATCTGAGAGTTGCAACCCTAAAGACCAAGTCGTGAACTTTCGTTCGACATCGGATTTCAGTGTTACGAACTCGGTATAATATTTATTATAAATAATAATAACAAGTGTTATAATAGTTCATAAATCTATAATCTTTAAAAAATATTGTGTGAAAAGTATACCTTATATGATCACGGAGCAGGGAATACTGAGCGACCAAAATCAACAAAATCTTTAAACATACAAAGCAAAATAAAAATATGAAATGAGGCTCATAATAAAAAGGCATACAAAGCCCGTATCAAACAAAATATGTTTAGCAGATTGATGAAGGAACCAAAGACCAAAGATCAAGGCACAGCCACAAAGGCGATAATGCTAAACGGCAAATCCGGAACACAAGGGAAGCATTAAAGAAATAAATTTTTCGTGGACCATTTATTTGACCCAACGAACGGGGCTGAAAATAGGCCAAGGGACGGGTGATTTTCTTCGGAATTCCGTCTTTCTTATTCAATCAGAAGTTTTGTTTCGGCAAATTCAATACCTTTTATGCTCTCTTTTTGTAAGGATTTACTCGAATCGATGAATGGAAAAATGCTCGGTTTCTTTAACGAGGTTGAACTCATTTTGAATTTTGCCTTGTAGAGTTGTGATTTTGTAAATGATTTCTACTGATTTATTCATGTTTAGTTGCTTTTTGTCTTTGTAGGTTGCCAATGCTGGTTTCAGAGGTTTCAAGCTGTCTAAAGTCATCTGATATAGCTTGTTTAGTGTTAGCAACTTTCTATTTTTTAGTTTGTACACATTTTACAATACCTGAAAAGGAGTATTATTTTTTCAGAGCTTATGTATATTCATCATCATCATCATCAGGTCCTTTTTAGTCTCCACTACAGGAGCACGACCCCTTATGTATATTATATTACTTCATTCCAAATACCTTCTAAATACCTACCTAACCAGATTTGGATGTGCCGATTGATTGAATTCTTGCCTTATCTCTACTAACATAGACGTATTTTGTATTTATCTTTTATCAAAATCATTTTTCGTGTTTTATATATAACCCTTTATATCACTCCTTTTTTAACCGATTTAAAAAGAAGGAGATTCTTGACTCAGTAAAAGTTTTTTTTGCTTCAAGTGCAATAAAAAAGAGTTGTATACTCTTTTTAAACAAACTAAATAGCAATATGCAAAATGTGTACTTATTTTTATTATTCTTATGTTCACAAAACACAATGATTGGCAAAGCGTCTGTTGTGGCTTAGCAATTCTCCAAGGTTAAGGCGATGGCACTCGGCTTCGACCTTGACGCCGCCAGTAGAAGGCGTTGAAAATGCTAAAACAGTTGTGATGCCTTCATTAACAATTCTCAATGCGTTTAGTGGCATTCACCTACTAATTTTGATCATGACTGTTAAAGTGAATAACTAATTTACAATTTGTTACTGAACGGTTATTTCTTTAATAAAATTAGTAACACCTGGCAAAAACTGTTAATGTTCACAAGTACTTGCCTTACTTGCCTACTTTTATAGCTAATAGATTCAGGTGTTACTTTGCGGAAGTCAAAGCTATGATATGCATTATAACACTCCACCATACCGGGAACAGGTCAAACAACCATGTCAATCAGTCAGTGAGTGAGTCAGTGGTATTGTAGCTTTATATATATATATAATAATAATAATATTCTGATCTTATAAAGTGATATCTCATAAAAAAACTCTTATTATGCAAATAAATTATTGTTTGATTGATTAATTTAAAGATTTGTGCATACATACTTATTATCGTGCCTTTATCCCTAACGGGGTAGACAGAGCTTAAGACCATAAGACCCAAAGACCACATTTAGCGTATTGATGTGCACAAAGATCAAAAACTGAATTTAAATAGTGATGGGTTCCAAGCCGCATCCCCATGAATCCTGAGACTTTCGCCATTCCCTCGGTCGGCGTTTACGGCATGTGTGGAAAGACGTAGATGTAACTATCACGGTTCATGAGATACAGCTTGGTGATAGACGGACAGACAGACGGGACAGACGGACAGCGGAGCGAAATTAATAGGGTCCCGTTTTTACCCTTTGGGTACGGAACCGGAAAATGTTGTAAAAACAAAAGAAAATATGAACGAAACATAATCAGAAGAAATATTGAGTTAATATATGCGTAGATCCTAATTTATTCTGATAATATGCGACATTCTGAATGTTGGCAACATTGTAAGCTCATGAGATCGGTAAGAGTATAAGAACCTATACGATGCGAGTACCTCCATACTTTCATTTAATGATGTTATGTATCAATTCTCATAAAATTTTACTCAAACGTTTGCTCTGGAATTTTAATCTTTTTGCAATTAAGTTGTGAATATTTATTCTGGTTGAGAACCGTCAAGTACTGACAGTGTAATCCATGTGGCCCAAATCCCAAAAATTATAAGGCGGATTAGTAAAAATAAACTTACAAATGAGTAATACGAGTGTACTACTTATTAATAGGATAGGTTTATACTTAGCCTTATCCTTTTAATGATACTTTAAGTGCATAAATTAATTTTGTGTGTAAGTTTTTTTTGTATTCTTCTTTATTTGTTTGTCAAGTTTATACACGGTCGTTGACAGTCACATTCATACTATAAAAGACATAAATTACTGTCCGCGAATGAACTTCACCGTAGGCAGAGCCGCGGATAGACGCTAGTATTCTATAGACATATTTATTATTCTATAGACAATTACATGATTAAAAGTTTGTATAATAAAGTAATCATTCCCTTTTGAGATGAGTTCAGACCAGACCAGCTAGTGATAAGCAATTGTGCGAAATTTTTCGAATGGTGGAAATTTTTCAATGTCTATGTCAGAAAAAGAAAAATATTTATATTAAATGGAAACGCGATTTAAAGAATGAAAACGAATGCTCTATTCGTGGTAACGAACAAGTAAATCTCGACAAAAGAAATTACCATTATGGCTGTTTACTTTCTGAAGATTTACAATATGTACCACCATGCATGAGAAACCTACTTTATCGTCATATTTTAAAAATTGTAGATGGATTCAAAAGAATAACGGTTGCGGTATCCTTAATCTAATTTAAGGCTTTTTGTTGAATAAATAGAGTTAATTCAATCTAATTGTAGTTTTTATTTCAATGCACGGTGAACTTTTGGATTAGGGATAGTATCGGAAAAATACTAGGAAAATTTTAAAAATATCAAACGTATTTTATTATCTTTTCGTTTTTGTCCGAAGTTTTTTCCACTACCCATCACTAGATCAGACACATTTACTGATATTCTTGTTAACAACGGTGTAGGCACTTATTTACGAGCAGATTTGCAACACGCTTTGCTAAATTTTAACTATGGCATTAAAATTTCAAAAACATTGGAAATGAGTAACGGAGGATCCACTAATTGTTCATAATACAGCAGACGACACGTTTCATTAGCGGAGGGCAACATTGTAAGCTTCGTGGGGCCTACGTGATGGACATATAAAGACGAGCCTTCCTTCGAACTTCACTGAAGAACCGTTAGTTCTTTTAAATATATTACCGCTATGTATAGGAAAGGGCATTGCATTTAAACAGATTTAAATAGATGGTTAGTTTCGTCCTAGAATAATACAGTTTAATTTATGAACTTAATCTGAATATGATATGCAATAATAGGAACTAATAAAATGCGGATTAAGTTATAAATACATTTAAATGGTGTCTCTATGAGCTATAGACGTCGTAAGTGCAGTTTTAAGTACCAGAGACCCCAATTAGCCTAGCATGATCTGCTTTTGTTTTGTTTACATTTTAATTGTAACTTATTATATATTAATTTATTACATTTTAATTGTAAATTATTATATTAATAATTAATAAATATATACCGATTCTCTCAAAGGGGCGACCTTTTAATATGAACAACTTTTCCTCTTATGGGACCAATACTAGGAACTAAAAAACACTCCTAAACAAATTGCCTGGGCGGCTAAAAACTTTTGTATAGGACGCTATTTGTTCCGATTGCCCAGTAATAATATTGGTCCCATAGGAATATTTCTTTATATTTATGGCTGAGTAGCTCCTTTCAGGAAAAGACAATGGTATACTTACATCCACAATATTACAGTTTGCATTCTGTTATGAAACATTTAAACAGATAACCTTGTTTTGAGAGTATGAATAAAATGGCGGAAGGATGAGCATGGTACTTGTTATTCAACAGCTGAAGTAAAAGCTCGAAGTTCCGGGAACTCGGCCGTAGTGGGCGCAGGCCACTATTGTCATACAAATCGCTTCCTTCGCATAAACATATAGCGGTCATTTACTGACAGAAGTATGTGAGAAACAATTAGTCACATTCTTGCAGGTATTAACACGATTTGTTGACAATTGTTTTCTGCTTGCTGTAAGTAGCATAGTGATTTCGCGATAGAGTTGCAAAATGTTTGTCGACGATATATTTAAAGAAAGGGAATCGATATTGAGTTCCCTTAAGACGGCAATTAATAGATAGGAGCAATAGGATGTCATCATCATAGGATGACGTAATCACTGGACCAAGGAGGCAGTTAAAATATGTTTATCTTCCATGCTGATCTGGGAGAAAAGAAAAAACGTAGAATGTGCCAGCTGCTTCTCTTCCCGCGCAGATAGTAACAGTCGATCGAAGGAATGGGCGAAAATGTGAGGAATCATGTCAGTAGGCGATGCGGCTAGCAACCTATCACTACTTTGATTCTATTTTCCATCTACACGCACTTCCAAGATGCTAAACGTGGCCATAAAGTCTTATAGATTTGGGCTCAGTCTACCCCGCAAGGGAAAATAACGTGGTACAATGTATGTATGTATTATGTGTATTTTAAATCAATTCATACCAACAACTCATTGTATTCCTCATCCACTACACATCCGTAAGGACACTACAAATTTTTACTATATTTTGTACTATAAATACCTACTTGTGTGTTAGTTTTGAAAGATGAGCACCGACAGTGCTATGTATACTGATAAATGATCATACGTCTTTTCTTACAGGCAGCGCACTGGCGGCACTTTGTGCTGCTGATATAAGTGGATATTGGAAACTTTAAAAGAGTCAATGGCGCAAATGAATTATCGGAAATCATCGTCGTCAATATAAATATTACATAAGTAAAAAGAAAGTCTAAATTGGTTCCCAGCGCTGTCTGTAATCTTAGAAAGTTCTGAATTTTGAAGTTGGAGTTGTTTTTACTAATAATATATACGCCTATTGCATATCTCCAGACAGGTTTTGGATAAATTCGTTGCCGTCGAGATAAATATATAATATCTATATATGTTTTACTTTTGAGTGCTTAAGAATACTTATGTTATTGTTATCCAGTACTTACCTTACTTTATGAACGGTTCAAATGTGGCATTCGTACATTGATAAATAATAGCATTAAGATAAAAAATTATAAGTACGTAATAGTTCGGTTAAATATTATATTTCAAAAGTAAGTTTGATATTTTACTATTATATGAATATACATGTAACGTGTCAAATGCTAAGATTTTTCGCATTTTATACATATTATATAAGAAGAAGGTATAAGACAAAATAAGATTTTGCCTGTAAGTATAATAAATAGGAGGAACTAAAATATAAAAGTATTTTTGACGAGTTTGACGGACGAGATTTATATTTGGAATATCCACCACACTCAAATACAAATAATTATTTTTAATTTTTTTATTTTACATAATTTGACATTTTTTTAAATCTATCAATTTGTCTTTTATATTAGATAGATATAAATTTATTTATTTTTAAAATAACAGTGATTAAAACTAATTATATACAATATAAACATGAAGTAAAAAAAAGGAGCACTAAAAAGGACATTATTGTCAAATTAAATATATTTAAGTAAACATTTATATATAAATATGGGTAGGCGTATAATATAAACCCGTTCCCAGGAGCTGTTAGCAGTTTCCTGTTACGAAACAGCGGAGATAAGATACTATTTATTTGTGCGGATGTGATTAATCTAAAATTGGATCGAGTAGGTGCTTGGTACCGTACCTCATTCCTGTTATAACTCACAATATTCTTAGAACGGCGATGAATTGATGACGCTTGACTCATGATTTTACAAAAAACAAGCTGAAACAAAAATAAATTATTTCTAACTGTAGTTTGTCAATCATTATCCAGTTTAAATTAGGTAATTAGTCGGATGAATGTAAGTTGAACATATAAAATAAAAAGCGGCCAAGTGCGAGTCAAGCTCGCGCACTAATGGTTCCGTATCATTATCTATAATAATTAATGTTTTTTTTTTTTTTTTTAATATGTTTATAATGAGATGTAACTAAAAATGTATGCCTTTCGCAATTTTTTCTCTATCTGTGCTATAATACCTTGCTTCGTACCAAATTTCAAGATTCTGAGTTCACGGGAAGAACCCTGTAGCTTTTGATTCCCTTGCGATCGCGAATGTCAATACTTTGCGGCATAAACGCCTGTATCTCTTGATGGCGTTGGCTTAAACGTTTGACTTTTTTACAGCTCAAGGGGACAGTAGACCTGTCCGACGTGGGACAGTATTCGATATGAATTTCAGCTTGATACCTTTACGCGTTTCTGAGAAAAAGGTCTTGACAGACAGACAACAATGTGATCCTATAAGGGTTCCGATTTTTACTTTTGAGGTACGGAACCCTAAAAAAGAAATGAATTTTATATCTAAGGCAAACATATACATGGGAATAAACAATAAATATATAATCTTACATTATATAATATATAATATCCGAGCTTTCACCCATTTTAGCATTTTACAATGTAACTAGTTACACCTGACTTTAAAAAATATAAATTAATTCCTAAAGTTGTTTTGACCATCACTGGGTGGTCTCTAGGGTGGTCTTCTAGACTAGATAAAATCTTACAGTGTTAGCATAAGTATCAGATATCTGAGGATGTATGTTTCTAGTTATATAGAGTTTCATAATTCTACTTATTCGAATGAGACAACTACGTAATAAAGAGATTCAATATTCGGTCACTTCAATATTTTGTCAAATAGATCTGAATACCTGAACGGGGTCTATGCATGTATAATATACACCTCACACACATGTTTAAATTTATGAAATTATGGACTACCATTTATATACATTTATATAAGTAGTAATACTTAGAAGTGCTTTATTTTTCATAAATAAACTTCTTATGTAAATGGTAAACTGCTTACACTAACAGCGAAGTAAGAAGCGGTTTTACAAAGATTGCGTGAAATTTTAAATATAGAACAGGATTTCGAACATTCTTACAATAACACTCGTCCAATACCCGTATAAAACCCTCTCAGTGCATTACTTTGTTGGAAATAGCTAGCGAAGTAAAGCAATCAGGCAATAAAAGAATATGGACCCAATCGATTCCGTAGTATCGTAAATTACTGCCGGACTCTAATAGGCTGCTTTATACGTTACACTTTAGTAAACAACTTGTACCTACTTGGGTGTCTCGTTCAAAAACTATGCTATAAATGCATAAAATACAGACGAGTACTTTGTTATTATTGTCTACTGTACTCTACTGGACGGTACGTGTGGTCTCTAGTGACTGGTTTACGCGTTGCAAGCTAGCGTGCGAGTTAACTTGCTAAGTAGATGCAGTGCAGTACACACACCGTATGGTCGATACATCCGAGTTACGTATCTTTTTTTCTTTACGAACCTTCTCGTTTGACAATAGCACAATTTATTAAGTTGAGAACTTCGACTTGAAGTCTGAGGTCTTAGGTCAGGCGTATTATCCTCAACTGTTTGGCCGGCGGCGGCGGTTGCAGATATGACCATCGGGCGCGCCCATTCTCCCGAAGTGCTACTTGCTTTCACCCATTCATCCGAGTGTAGTATCCCAATAACTTCCCTAATCCAACAATAACCAAATTCCTATCCTTCTCTAGCTGTAAAATGCTTCCTCTGGGCAGCAGCGTCGGAAGCAAAAGACGCAAAAGTAACTGCGCTCGCCAATCCGCCTCCCAAGCGTGGTGAGTATGGCAATATCCTCTATGCAACAAAGAATCCTTGGTAGAGGCCTTTGCCTAACAATGGACTTCTTACGCTGAAATGATGATTATGATAATTTGACTTGAAATCATGACAACTGGAAGAGGCAGAGTGTGTACAGCATAGGCTAACCGAGCCACTGCCATCCAAGTACACAATGCGAGCATTTATTTACTGTCTAGTTAGCGGCTCGAAACGTGTAAACCAGCCATTAGCTTTCGGGTGAACATTGTCAAGGCCAACCGTATGTGAACCGTTGTATTACTTGGATACAATCGCAGATACTAATATACTATACTAATATACAGATACTAATATATAGATAATAATTAATGTATACCTACAGACGTAGATGATTAAATCTTAAATGTAAATTATGCTTACTAAAATTAACACTTTTCCAAAACAAAATCGACCAGAAATATAATAAAATGGAGTCTTTATTTTATTATAAGTTAAACTTTTTATAGTGAGCGTATAAGTGCTGCAAATTTTGCTATCGCTGAAGAGTTCTCCATCATCAAAAGCCAACACCAGCTCTTAAAAGTCACAATATTGCACCATTACCCAATTTCCATGTGTGCAAATACAATTTCAGCTTAATTTACTTCCAATATTTGGTGACAGTAGAAACTAAAACAGATCCGTGACAGTATTAATGTATAAAACAAATATCTTGACGAAAGAAGCAGATAAAATAAGTGACATATGTTAAAAACCAACTACGCATTTTTTTTTTATTCTTTATCACTGTTCAATTATTGTTATTTTACTAAGTAAACATATTCATTAGCTAAGTACGGCCCGTAGCCCGTAGCGTGTTTGATTTAAGTTTGTTTTTCTAGATCTTTTATATTATTGTTACACTGTTCTTTAACATTGTACGCTTTCAGTCAATGATCTTATATCTATAGATGTTTAAACTAATCGCACATAATGTTTTAGAGTTTACTCTACTGTATTGCGGTCAATTTCTATGCTGTAACGGAACTTTATAATTTGTCCCTTGGCACAGATAGTAAAGTTCGAGTACAGTTAAGCCTTACTAAAATCAAGAGACATTCTTTATGATATAGGTAAATATAGCTTTACATAGCAACATTATGTCGGTTCCTCATTAGTTTGTCAAGTATTTTAATATTCCAAACATCTTTGAAATATTATCTTAACTTTTGTGTAATTTGAATATCTGAAACTAAAAGATGAATGCGAGAAATGCGCCGGCCGTCAACCAACAGGTCTACTCACTAACAACAATGGCGTATAACGATTTGATTGTCAATTCATTATCCATAACAGTTTATATATCTTGGTCATACGAAAGCCGCAATTTATTTTGAGGTTACGATCAAAACGTTTTTGTGGCAGTGGCAGTGGGCGGGAAGAACCAATGGCCGATGGTGTAGAAAGGTGCTCGAATGGCGACCACATGCCGGCAAGCGCAGCGTTGGACACCCACCGACCAGGTGGTCGGACGACCGAATCAAGCTCGCAGGAGGACGCTGGATGCAGGCCGCTTCCAACCAATCATATTGGAAATCCTTAGGGGAGGCCAATGTCCAGCAGTGGACTTCTTGCCGCTGAGATGATGATGATGATGATTATCCTCTCTCCTCTTAAGCCTTTTTTCAATTCACACGCAATTCATAAAATCTTTGGACTGCCTCTAGAATGTCAGTCCTAATTGATGTTTGTTGTGCAATAAACCAGTTCTATTATAGAAAGATACAAACGACAAACTAACACTTCGAAAAGGCGCGAATGCATCTATGAATGTGCTAATTTACACTTACAGTACAAAGAGGTTACTGCTTACAAATTACGACTTGTTTCACAATAGCATGGAGTCGTATGAGCGTAAATATTACTTAAAGCCGGAAGCACACCCCACGTGTAATATATAGCTTCTGTATATTTGTAGGGGAAGCTCCCTCGGGAACCAAAAACAGTTTTTTTCTATAGAGAAAATTTAACGCAATCGTGTTTCTGAGTAAGATAGTTACCAGAGTTAGTCCTGAACTTTGCCATTTATATTTTAACTTGAGTATTTCATTATTATTGATATTACAGACAATCATGCAAAGCAGTGTGAGGTAGTACGAGCCCTTAACGAGTAAAACTTATTGGAGGACACTTAAATTTACTTTTAAATATAATGCGTAAAACAATTAATGCTATCTGACTTCATTATTTCATTATGAAACCTACACATTCTTAAAACAGGATTATAGTCATCATCATCATCAGGTCTTTTTAGTCTCCACTACAGGAGTACGACCCTCTCTGTACTATTAGAGGCATACTTGGCCAGAGCAGCCAGAGGACTTGGCCTACACTCTCCACGCTGGCCAGACGTGTTGAAGAGGTCTCTCAGATGTTTATAAGCTTTGTTTAGCTTGTATTTCCTAAGTCGCCTTCTACGACATCCACGGAAATACTTGGAGTGGTCCTATTCTACTCTGCCGGGTACCACACGGCATGCCGGGTACCACATGGCAGATTATAGTAAGAAGTGTTATTAAAAAAATCACAAATGGGAACGGGGTGTCGCAAATTAATTCTGACATTGAAATTTAGAGAAAGCAAGCGTGGAGAGTCTATAATTGAATGCACAATTTTATGTAAAATTAATGTCTTGTTGCTTTCTTCGTGTTTCAAACCTAGTTACACTAAATTTATCAAGTATTTCTTCATAAGATGGCATGGATGTTCCATATCCTGTTCTATAACAAAGAAGTCTTAAAGCTCTTTTCTGCACACTTTCAATATTTTCGGAGTGCCTTTTAAAGTGTATGTTTGTTTGTCTTTTGATATAATTTGTGAGATTTCCCTGCCTAGAACCCATTCCCTTGAGCAGCTTCTAGGGCTTGCGTGGGAAAAGGAGCAGCTGTCGCATTCTACCCAATTCTTTACTTCTCTCCCAGATCAGCATCGAAGATCTGAGAAGATATAATTATTTATTTATTTTAATTGGTAATTGAATAAAAATAAAGTTTTTTTTGTTAATTATTTAATAATCTTTGCATCTTGTTTTATATCGGCTCAACATCAGTCTTAAAACGGTGAAAAATATACGCCACTACAACAAGCTACTTCAAACTGCCAATGCACTTAATTAAGAATCTTTCCCACTAATTAAAAATATTCGCAAAATTGAAAAACCGGATTTGTAATTAATTACGTCGATTATATAAGTATTACATCCGTATATGAACTTAGTTGTTAAATATTAGCTAAAACGGAAGCTTTTAATGCATAGGTAGGAGGGAAGTCTTGAAAATCAAAATTTTATTACTATTCTAATATCCCTTGGACGAATTAACCACTGGACGCGAAATTATGACATTTGACTCCTTACCCCTCTATCACGGTACTATGAAATATTTCTATGTTAAACAACAGGCTACGTCAGTGTGACTTCAGAGACTCAAGGCAAAACATTGCGTAAAAAATGGTGAAGTGTGCGGTATTGCAGTGTAAAAATTACAGTAGTCGCACAAACAACATTTCTTTTCACCAGTAAGCACATTTTGTCCAATATTTCTTAGTATTTTCTAGTGAATTTAATTAAATGCGTAATCATCAGACCGAATAATACGTCCACTTAAAAAATCCTTGGTTTAAACTGGAAGTCAACCAGAATGTTGTCATACTCTAACGAGTCGGATTAATTCTGTCATTGTTACATTCGTTCACTAATTCTTCAGTTCATTCCATTCATTTAGAGCTTGCACCTATCGATGAACGTGTCGATGAATGATATCGATAGGAATGCAATCTTATTACGGGCGGCGGATAAATAGCCAATTTAAGTAAATACTCAAAATGTATAAATATCCATAAATAACCAGTTTCACTTTTCTCATTATTTGTAACTAGCTGTTGCCCGCGGCTCCGCCCGCGTTAGGGTCGATCCCTCGGGAACAGTAGAATTTCCCGGAATCAAACATACCCTATGTCCTTCCCCGGGCCTCACACCTCCATACCAAATTTAGCGTAAAAAAACGACAAATAGAATTATTTTCGCATTTATAATATTAGTATTAGTATAGAAGTATGGATATTATTTATACCAGTCCAGAAATGAAAAAATTTCCATAAAACCTTTACCCTCCCATTTTACCCCTTTAGGAGTGAATTCAGTCATTTCACCCTCATATATCTTTTTTAATTGTAATCGAGAACTTACATACCTATTTATTTTCATACTTCATAGTCCAGAAATGAGAAAATTTCCAAACAAACTTTATCCCCCTTCTGGGGGTTTTTTTCCAGTTAACCTACACAGATCTTTTTCAATTGTAATCGTGAATTTATTTACCTATTTTCATACTTCTAAGTCTAGAAATTAGTAAATTCCTATACAATCTTTACCCCGCTATTTTACCCCTACAGGGAAAAATATCGTCCATTTTACCTACACAGATATTTTTAATTGTAACCTAGAACTTATATACTTATTTTTATACGTCTAAGTCCAGAAATGAGAAAATTTCCATACAAAGTTTATACCACCCATCCACCCTCATTTTACCCCTTAAAGGGGGAATTTAGCAAATTTCATCTACCTACACACATCTTTTTTAATTTTAATCTAGAACTTATATACCTACTTTCATACTTCTTAGTCCAGAAATGAGAAAATTCCATATAAATTTTACCCCTTAAGAAGTTAAATTTCTTAAAAATACTTTCTTAGCGCTCACTCGCATCTTTAAAAGAACCCCTGTACTAAATTTCAAGTTTCTAGGCGCAGCAGTTTAGGTTGGTTTGCCGTTTGCCCGCGGCTACGCCGCCGCCGTTAGTGTCCATCCCTCAGGAACAGTTTGGACCCTTAAAGGGGTGACTCAGGTCATCAATATGAACAACTTTTTCTATGGGACCAATGCCGGGAACTCAAAAAAAATTTCCTCATTTCCATACAAAAAATTCCCGCCGCCCGGCCAGGTTGTATGGGAATGTCGAATTTTATTTTGAGTTCCCACCATTGTTCCCATAGGAAAAGTTGTTCATTTTGTTGGTCTGAGTCACCCCTTTAAGGGTCCGAAACGATAAAAAATTCACCGTGTATGCAAACTAATGCCTTAAGTTCATTCAAATGACGATAACTTTTTTTTTAATGAACCGATTTTGATGAAACAAACTTTAAATGTTTTGCTGGGTTAAAACAAAGCAATTGGTGAAAGTTTGAAGTAAATCGGTTCAGTATTTTCGGAGATAATCGTGATCATACATACAGACAGACAGACAGACAAGAAATTCGAAAAAATTTTTTTTGCTTTCTATTATTCTTTCCCTATTCTATTATTGTGTCCCTCTATCCATTTCAGTCAAAAATTCTAAATGTACAGACAAAATATTTTTACTGTTTTATTATATGTATAGATTATATTTGTTGAAGAGGTGATTCTGTCTCTTTACTTACTGAAACTAACAACCTTAGTTTCAGTAAGTAAAGAGACAGAATCACCTCTTTATTATTTACGGAGTAGACAAGACCTAGCTTTACGATATTAAAAAGCCACGTTTTGTATGTTTTTCTCATAAAGTATATAAATTTATTTCTATGATGGTTTCTGATTATTTCTATGATCTCGGAATCGGCTCTAACGATTTCGCTGAAATTGGGTATATGAGGGTTTTTGGGGGTAAACAATCGATCTTGATTAGTCTTATGTTTGGGAAAATGCGTGATTTCGATTTTTCATGCGTTTTCCATTTTACGCAGAATATGGTCGCTAATTTCGTCTTGCCTGCCACTGTCCATCTGGTCCAGCGGCTTAAGGCGTGGATGGCAAGAAACGAGTTACGGGTTCGAATCCCGCTCCGCGACTTACTAAATTTTTGTATTTTAAATTTTATTTATAATTTTTAATTTTTATTGTTTTTGGACAAGTATAAATAAAATGTAGTTAATGTTTGAGATAACAATATATATTTATCATAAATATAGATTCACCTTAACACCACCATATTACAACAAATAGTACTAACCGAGCAAAGTTCGGTCGCCCAGGTACTAGTTCTCTAAGGGCAAATAAATACACATGAAGGTTCATGTATTTATCCATAACAGTGGAGATAGAGCCTGCAAATTCATATCTGATCAAAAGGCCCTATTTATTAACTTTCCATGTTCAAATACATTTAAACTAAAACTTTTTGTTCGTTTTTATGAAAAAGGATCAATTATACATCTGAGTCATGGGGTTTATCCACAATAGTAATTGGTAAGAAAAGAGCCTATCCGTAGTCCGTAAATATTTTAATTTCGATGTTTTAAGGACCATATCAATAGCAAATGTATGAGAAATACAATTTAATTATATTTTTATTATTTTTTTCAATTACATTTAAGGGCTGCTGAAGTCTGATCCAATTTTAAATAAAAACTTCTAAATAATCCGAAATTTTTGTTTGAAAAATATATTCTGAAAAATAGGTTCACCGTTTAATGAACGAATTTTTGTTTTCCAAATAAAGCTTTTATGTACACATTCTCTCTAATATTTAAGAGCTAGGCTCTTGACGGTGTCATTGTATGTAAAGAAATTGACACAGTGACTATTTTGACCAGAAAATAATGGAGTGGTTTGCCTTCTCCATTTTACATGGGTACTAGCAAAAAATCTACTAGTGTTCATGGTGCCTCACGATGTTTTCCTTCATCAAAAGCAAGTATTGGTCCATGAAAATGGCCGTACTTGACTCAGATTTTACTAAAAACTCAGAGATACAGTTCGGGCCAGGCGGGGTTTGAACCCGGGACCTTTCGGTTTTATTTGTTATGGTTCGAATTTTAAGACAACTGAACCATTAGCGCTTCTACTAGTCCTTAATATGTAATATAATTTTTTACTTGAAACCTAGTGTTCTGTAGATTGTGTGTGTGATTTAAAAGAAGATACATTCTGAAGGCCGGAATCCTAAAAACAGTAGGTGGTTGAAATACGAAAATGACAGTGACTATTGTCATTAAATGTGTCATTGTCAAATTCGTTTTATTTTTCAAATAAAATTTTGATTTGAAACAATCGCCGTATTACGTAAAATGCCCGTTGTAGGGCAAGATATCTTAAAAATCATAATTGTTGTTTTGAGTACCTAAAAAACATTATTTCTTTTAATAAACAGCATAGGTAACTGAGCTGACCATGTTTATAAAAATTGAGCAAGGCTCGTTACATATTTTTGCGATACTTTAAACCGATCATTCATTCAATTTGTCGACTATCAACTTTGTAACAACACTGTCTATGACATCTGACATAACACGAATAAATTTAAAATTTTAAATATAGACGCATGTCGCAGGAGGTAAGTATGTTTCATATTTGTTCGGTTCTATGTTGTCATTACCTCCCGTCCCCCCAGTATTGGTTGAACAAGTTTTCATACATTTTTCTTTAATTTCGCGTCCAGTGGTTAATTCGTCCAAGTAATATCCACATTCATACAAAGTCCTGTAAACTGAGCAAAGCGTAAAATTCCAAGCGGCAAAACTGTTTAACAAAGCATATCGCGAATTTAAAAAAACCGGTCAAGTGCGAGTCGGACTCGCACACGAAGAGTTCCGTACTCTTAACTATCAAAACGGCAAAAAAATCATGTCTCTTGTATGGGCCCCCCTTCAATATTATTTTTATTTTTATTTAATTATTTATTTTTAAAGTGAATGTACCTATAACTAAATATTCAGTTAATATTTCAAGTGTCTACCTGTTGCCGTTATCAATAACGAGCAAAAACAAGCCAAAAAAATTACGTTTGTTGTATGGGAGCCCCCTTAAATATTTATTTAATTCTATTTTTTAGTGTTTGTTGTCATAGCGGCAACAGAAATACATCATCTGTGAAAATTTCAACTGTCTTACTATCACGGTTCATGAGATACAGGCTGGTGACAGACGGACAGACAGACAGACAGACAGACTGACAGCGATACTAATAGGGTCCAGTTTTTACCCTATGGGTACGGAACCCTAACAATAAGAAATGTGTATTTATTAAGAGGCGATTGAAGATTTATTTATTGGAAAGTGCTTTTATGCAGTAGATGAATTGATTTGACTACATATGCATTTTAATGGTACACATAAATTATTATTATAAATGTAGAAAATTATGAATTGAAATTGTATAATTAATTGTAATTGTTAGTATTCATTATCCTTACTAATATTATAAATGCGAAAGTGAGTTTGTTTGTTTGTTACGCTTTCACGCCGTAACTACTGAACCGATATTCATGAAATTTTGCATACAAGTACTCTGGAGTACGGAGAAGGACATACGCTACCTTTCATCCCGGGATACTATTCCCGAGGGATCGACATTGACGCGGGCGGAGCCGCGGGCGAAAGCTAGTAAATCATAATTTTATTTTTGACTAGCTCCGTGGCCTATCGGTCAACACGCCAGCCTGCGACACGGAGTGACCGTGTTCAATCCCCGGCCAGGTCAAGATGGAAAATGAGCTTTTTCAGATTGGCCTGGGTCTTGGATGTTAATCTATATAGGTATTTGTTATAAAATATAGTATCGTTAAGTTAGTATCCCGAAACACAAGTCTCGAACTTTGTTTGGGGCTAGCTCAATCTGTGTGATTTGTCCGTATATATTTATTTATTTAGGTTATTAGGCTGTTTCATATTTCCATATTTTAAATTTGCTGTTTAAATCCATCCTTTTTCTTGATGGGGTAAAAATGCTTTATGTTATGTGGTGTAGCCACTAAAGATACTGCGGTATTCCTCAAAATCGCTATAATTCCGGCACTAAAGGTACGACAGGAGAACGCTACGCCCGTGACTCGTGTGCAGCATCCTAGTCCATCCTTTTGTTAGTCAAGGACCACGCGGAAGTAATGTTGTGAGTGATACAATTTTAATCAGTCGATCTTTTATAAAGAAACTGAAAACTCATTTTTCTATCTTTTTGTTAGTCTAACACCAAGCGGAAGTAATTTTGTGAGTTGCCAGTCATGCAGTTTTAATTAGTCAATTTTCGAATTCCTCGACTCTGAACTCTGCTTCTGCGCCATGTCAAACCAAATACAGCCTAAATTCATTTTGCAAGATAAACAATCCACAATATCTAGCTCAGACCTTACTGTATTTTATATATATGTTAGTATAAAAATGTAAAAAAAATCATCGCCTTGAAATGGAATGGGTTTGGGACTCGGAAACTGAAAAAAGGGTTTCTGTATGCAATCTGTTTGAAATATTATAGAGGTATATGTTAATAGATTATAAGAGGTTTTTAAGTATTGACAATGCTATACTATCTTACCCTATAAGATATGGTGAAAAAAATCCAAGCGGGCAGGGTTTGACTCAATAATCTTCTCCTGTTTTTTACCTATGTTGACCTTAAGTCGTACATAGACAAGGGTCTTTGTACGACCTAAGGTCAACATAGGTCTACATACTACAAGGCTGTACGTGGACTCAAGGTCGCTTGTTCGAAACCTTCCCGCGTAGATTTTTTTCACTATACCTTATTCTCTGTTTAATAAGAATATGGTACTCGTATCGAGGTACAAGGATGACACCTATAAAACCTTTGTGAAAGCCACATAATTTCATTGGTTGATATAGCACCTAGGTCTTGTAGATGCGAGAGAGAGCTTTTATACTAGACGTTATAAACGACACAGGTTCCATATTAAACGCTACAATGACTAATATATTACATACATTTAGGCACCTTCACTTTTTATACGTTGCTAGTTTTAGTTTTTAACTAAGACATTTTATTTTATGGTCATCCGAACCCAAGCTTTATTCAACGCAATCAGGCTTCAACACAGTTAATATCAAATAACACAGAGCAAACTCACCCGTAAGGCGCAAAATCTAAGGTCTTCATTCCTATAGCATTATATCAGACCTTACCTGCGCGTCACACTCCGGATCCTCACATCCGATTGATTTTGCGAGTTCGCGAGCGGCCTCCGGAAATCACGTTTGGTACTTCCTGCCAGCTACATCTTCCTTTTTGTTGCTTTCGACTTTGCCTCAATACATTTTGTAGGTAACAATATTGTTCATAAAAAAATATTTCATATGTTGAAAAGTAGTGGAGCATGTGAAGCTGTCACTCTAAACATTTCCTTTTACATTTATAAGGTAAGGTTTTTTGTATTGTCCCATAGTAAGTATAGTCCATTTCATTATCTATTGAGAATAAGATGATGATGAGAATATGCGGTAGTTTGTCAGGTCCATTTCACCAATCCCGACTTTCACAGAATGGGCTTGACATAGGTATATGAGGAAATGTAGCTATTACGTAGATAAAGAGAGAACACAACAGGAAACCAAACCAACAGGGACTGTATTTTAATTTGCAGGTTACTGGTTACATACTTTTAAAACTGTTCATAGGTAGTTCATCCAACTGTATATCCAAGAGTAAGTTAGAATGAATCAAAATCTAAATCATGATGTGCGAAGTTTCTAAGAAGTGTCTAAGTTTAGACTATTTATTTTAAACTTGTTTAGAAACTTCGCACATCATGATTTAGTGGACAGGATGAGTTGATTGATAAAAGTTAGATAGCAACATGTAGCATTAAGTAGACATGCAGCGTCGTTTACAATTTAAATAAACTGTTCACAATTCGGCTTATTCATAGCGCAACAATCAACAATTTAAATATATTAAGAAGGACAATGTATACTCAATCCACATACCTAGTTTTTAAGATAAACTAAAAAAGTAAATATGACGTCGATTGGAGAAAATGCGCTGCATAAATGATAAAATTAAAAATCCCATCAGGCGAGTAGGCGACCAATAATAGAAGAGAGTTTCTTTTGTCGTTTCTTCTCTGCAGTGGTCGGTTCCGAAACGCTAGTAGTCTGTAGCTTTTGCACATTAATTAATAATATAAATATGACTAAATTAGATCCTTTAAAATGTGATTTGAAGTGAAAAAGTGCCAAGGTCTATTTTTCTGAATAAACGTTTTGATTTTTTTGTGCAGTTTGTTGCCGCTTCTTCTGCACTCCGTTTTGGAAACGACATTAAACATAGCCATAAGTAAATAACTGACGTCAACAATTCTCAGTAGAAAATATATATCAAAAAAATAAGTGTCCAAATTACCTATATTAAATAAACGCTTAGAATTTTGAAATCTTAGCACGTAAAAATGACTGTATGCTGAATAGAACAAACAGAAAATGTTACCTTAGTAGTTTATCAAGAGAACTTAATTAATGCAAAGGGCTAATTTGGTATTAAATGGCGCTTCATTGTAATATCAAATTAAAATATGGAAATATAGAATTTCCAAATAGAACATTCCCCAAGCACCCGCTCACAAAAAGCAAAATAAGGTCGCGTGCAGTAGCCAGCCTAATAACATGAAAGGCAATAACAACACTTTTGTATTCCTGCATCGAAATGCAAATAGCCCAATAAAAAAAGTTAAGCATTGAATAAAGGCCGCCAACTTTCCCTATTCCATTTGTATTTTCTGAATTTTCTACGTAAATTACCTATCACAAAAAATTCTTAGGAAGCAAAGCTGTAATAGACACATTTGCAAAATATTATTAAGTTGCTGTTCATGAAAAAAGTACCTACTGCAATTTACGCGATTTTCATCTTTTAACAAAAAGGTTAATTTACGATTATACTCGTACCTACTTACTTAAAATTTAAATTAACTTATTTGTATGTTATTATGTACATTGTTTTAAAGGCTAGGAATTTAGTAATTATTTTGTTGAAAAGCTTGTTTTTGGCAAAAATTTACGTTTTATGTAAAGTTGTATGATGGATGATATAGAAAACTTTTTTACTATATTTTACTATTTAAACATATTATTAAACAAGAGGAATTAGTTCAATTACGACTAGAAACTTAGAAATAAGGAAATAATTGGGAGTTGTGTATGTTTTTCTAGTCATCTTTGTTAGTGGATACATATTAAGACTGTTATGTAGATAATGTGCAAACAATTTGATGCTAATCATTAACTGTTTTAAAGACGATAGTTTGCGAAGTGTACACATGACGCTAAGTTTACAGTTTGTCAAAGACGAAACTATAAAACAAGCAAAGAGACGAGACAAAGCATCTGTACTCGCTGAGTGGTAAACAGTTTATGTGAAGCTGGATCAATAGTAGGTATGCTTGACACTTCATGTCATCATATTAGTCGTAAGAAGTCAACTGCTTAACATAGGCCACTCCCAAGGATTTTTCGTTCCGTGAAAGGATATTCCCATATTCACAACACTCGGCAGGTGGGTTGGCGAGCGCAGTTCCTTTAACTTCTTGTGCTTCCGACGCTGTAGCCCATCGGAAGCACTTTTAAGCTGCGGAATAATAGGAATCTGATGGATTTGGGAACGGAAGGAAGGTATTGGGATAACATTTGCTCGAATGAATGGGGGAAAGTAAGTAGTATAGCAGGTTGGGAGGCCGGGCGCGCTTACCCGTTACCAAACCTGCAACCACTGGCCAGGCAGATAAGGATGACACCCCCCTGACGTGACGTGACACTTCACGTGCAATCCTACCCCAGCTTAAAATGCTTCCGATGGGCAATAGCTTTGGAAGAATAAGAAGCTAAATTAACTGCACTGCGCCTGATAATCGTGGTAAGTTTATTAATATTCTCCCAAGGAACCAAGAATCCTTCGGAAAAGCCTTTGTCTAGCCATGGACTTCTTACGTCTAAAATGATGACGATGATGACTGATGAAGATCCAACCAGGAACACGCTCATTTGAAATATATTGGTTCAGACGTTAGGGTGATCGACCTTACCTACTAGTAATGATAGATTTAAAATTCTCCTCCTAAGTAGTAAGTTCTACTTAAATAAAACAAATTAATAAACAAACCTCTTCCTAATACTTTTATCTAATAGGTACTTATTTTTGACAAATCACGCAGATTGAGTAAGTTGTTAAAGTAAACCTCACAGTATGTTGTAAACTTGTGTCGTGGGATACATACTTAATTGATACCATTTTTTATACAAAACGAAACTCTTATGATTTTGTTTTTTATAGCTATTATTATATATACCTTCAAGCTATGAAAGACTTGTAAAAAAAGAAATGTAAAGGTATTATTCAGAAAATCAACGGTTTATTCTCGTCAAATTATAGAAATACTAGCTTTCGCCCGCGGCTCCGCCCGCGTCAATGTCGATCCCTCGGGAATAGTACTTTTTCCCGGGACAAAAGGTAGCCTATGTCCTTCTCCGTACTCCAGAGAATTGTATGCAAAATTTCATGATGATCGGTTCAGTAGTTACGACGTGAAAGCGTAACAAACAAACAAACAAACAAACTCACTTTCGCATTTATAATATTAGTAAGGATAATCAATCGAAGCCTATTTATTTAAAATAAATACACGGGATAATTATAGTAGAACTATATATTAAATTTATGTATAGCTATTTATACGGAACTCCACGGCGCTTTTGAATTCAAAATTTGTCCTAGAGTCCTACAATATTCAAACTCGAGTCAATGTAAGAGGTTTTCACTGTAAATTGTAATTTTCACACCTACCCCAAGTCATTCCTCAAAACTAAGATCCTCGTATGGCCGTCTCAGCCCTCGCCGTAAAACCGCCATTAGGCTTCCTTTATAGTGGCACGCGTCACCTCCAGAACGCGAGATGAGGTATCAGGTGGCGAGGATAAAGCCGGCCATTGATCTCTATTTACCCGCCACTGCGAAACAAAGAGAAGACAGAAATAAAGCTCAACATTATTATTTGTATATGATTATTATTTACCGCCTTACGGCTCACAGTAAAATTTAAAATTTTGACTGTGATTCCATAGCATATGCTCTTCAGTATAAATTGAGATTGTTTGAAGAATATGGGGAAATTTTCATATGAGATTTGCTAGCATGCTTTAGGATAAGATTAGCCAGTGGCGATCAGTTTTATGAAATTCTTTACAATTTATTTAATGTCCATGGACGAAACGACTGAGTAATTTTACATTACATATCCTACATGTATTTTGGACCTAGCAAATAACCTACCGTTATCTGATTCGACTTAGAAAAAGAGGTAAACTTTTTATTCTCCGCTACAAATTCTGTAGTTTTAGTTTTTTCTTGTATGTTAGTAACTAACACTAATGTTAGTTTTTTAGGCTGCGAAGTATCCGTATCTGAATTAGTTTCTAGTTCTTGAACGATAAGAACCTTTACTTCTGTTGTCTTTCTGATTTACATTTGCTCCTCTGCTGGTGGCTAGACGGCAACTAATATTCGTCTTATTGCTCTCCCTTTGCTTGTTTAGGGGTATGTTCGTTGCAAAATTAATCCTATTACCAAAAGAAAACAAAATTAAAAATAACAGGATAAGTTATATATTTTACTACAGAAAGTAAAAATCACGCTCGTAATGTTTTGTTGTTTAAACTTGAGAGGAAATGGATAGCAAAGAAATTTTGTTTATATCTGAGTAACACTACTTTTCAAAGCAATTTAGCTTATGAGCTAGACCTAGACAGCTAGAAAAATCAAAAAAAAAAAAGATTTTTCTCGCAACTAGCAAAAATTTGCGTCATTAATATCCAGTCTATGTGCTGATACCCCAATTGTAGCATTGTAAAGTTTATATAACAATTTATCGCAAGCAGAAATAAACATATTCGCCTCCATACTGTCCGTCTGTCTATTGTGTGAAAAGAAACGCACACGGTGACTATTTTTGGCAAAAATAATTGCCATTGGCTTCTCTATTTCACATACTATCCACTGCCGTTCTGATTACCTTACGATGTCATCCTTACCTGGAAGCAGATACTAGTTGATGAAAATTACCGTTTATCCGGTCCGGTCCGGCCGGTCTTGAGTCAGATTAGGCTACAACCTCAAAGACAGGTAAGTCCTGGTGGGGTCCGAATCCGGGTCCTTTCGCTTATAAGTTACATTATTAGACTACTGAGCCACCACCGTTTCTTATTCATAGAAAGGTTTATATTTATAATATTAGCTTCATGTATAGGCAGATGGCGAGTTCAGTTAATTTAGCTTTCTGTTCTACCGATGCTGTTGCACATTAGAAGCTAGGGTAGGATAGGAATTTGTTGGATTTGGGAAGGGAATGAAGGTATGGATGAATGAGGGAATGGCATGTAGCAGCTCGGGAGGCCGGGCGTAAAATCCATCAGTTTTTAAAAAGGAGATACCTACATTATTCCTATGGATACCATTTTTTACGTAAAATATAACTTTTACACAAAATGGATTCTCTTATGAGCTGAGACGCATCACAGCGCTCTTATTTGAGGTTCATTAATTACGTATATAGTTAATAAAGGTTTTATAAATACCTCAGCGAGGCCGCATCAAAATGTGTCATTAAATACGCGATTAATATTCGAGAACTTTCCTCCCGATAAATTGGACGGCCAGCGGCCACTCATATCTCGGGATGGGCATAAAGAGCAGACTGCTATACCAGTAGGTAGGGTTACCACTTTTTCAATTCAGAGCTGGATATAGAGCCCTCAAGATTTTCTAAAGTGAGCTGCTTTACGCTTCCCGCGTTTCCTTGCGATATCACTCGGACTATTGTTTGGTAGAAAGAGTCTCATATTGAATTTACCTTGTTTGACTTTTAATAATATAATGCGAAGAAAATAAATACACTAGTATGGCTGATAAGATACCACTTTTGAAGTTTATTATTTCGCGTTATCATGATCATCATCATTTCAGCCACAAGAAGGCGGACATAGGCGTCATTTTATCTTTTAAGATTTTTTTTCATAAAAGGATTACTATTCTATAGTTTCTTCAGCTTCTTGTGCTTCTGACGCTGCTACCTTATTTTTTTTTTTTTTTAACGAAGGAAAGATCCATTTTACGGATACCCGACAGCTTGCAGGGGAAGCTGTCGGGTTATGTGGGACTCCACGCCAGAGTGACGTGCCTACCCACTAAAAAACCTTCGGAGTTCCATCACAACCGCTTTTGCAACTGACGCTGCTACCTATCTGAAGCTTTTATAACCTGAGGAAGGATAGAAATTTGTTGGATTCTCACTCGACTCACTCGGATGAATTTGGGAAAAGCAAGTAGCAGTTCGGGAGGCCAGGCGTTGCTACAGCTGCAACCACCGGTCAAGCAGTTACAGATAACACCCGTGACCAAGCGTTTAACGCGCGATAAGTTAGTATAATTTTTTGACGTGAATTTCATTTAATTCATTACTTTTAATAGAAAATTATTTTGATAAAGTGACAATAAATTGTTTTTGAACGTGAAACCGGGGCGCAAAAGTAACTTTGAATTGTGGTCTTACTACAAAATCTTAAAAGACGGGCTCTTAATTTTATTTTGGTAAGCAACTAAAATAAAATTAATTGCCCGTAGATACGATGTATCAAAATAATATATTCTTAAATTCAAGGTCTAGAGTAATAAAGAAAGCAAACAAGTAATTAGCAATAATTATTTTGATACTACGTATTTACGGGCAAAAGTATTTAGTTCATTAGAAAGTGAATCATCATATCACATTCTGTCAGCGACATTGAATTGTTAACCAACAAAAGGTTGTTCACTTGTTTTGAGCTATTCACTGGCATATTTATAAGAATTAGAGGCAGCCTTAGCAACGTCGGGCGTTGGCTGGTACGCCATCGATCCGTCGCGACGCTCGCGCCGAAATGTAACTGCAAAAATAGTAACTTACAGAAGGATATCTTGTCTACGCAAATATATTAAGTTTTGGTAATCTAGTGATTTGGAAGTGTCCGCGATATTATAAGTTGAAATCAAATATGTCCTACGATTATAAAAAATATTCCTGCTGGACTTATATGTAATTTAAAAATTATATTTACATGAATAACGCAAGTTCATATTTAATCGACAACCAAAGCTCATAAATAAAAGTATCGTAAATACATATGGCACTTGCCTTTTCTGTGTGTAAAATAGAGAAGAAATAGCAAACTGCAAATATTAATTTACCTTACTAAATTTTGAAGTAGGCATTTGTCTGATAACTAGATGTGCAAAGTTTTCCAACACCGAAAGTACTCTTCTCTAGAAATTCTCATAAGTGCAAGAGTTATTGAAAAAGTTTCACGATATGTTAGATATATTCCGTGACAAGTTTTTTTTTTAAACTGCCCCTTCGAAGACACACGACACTGCTGAAAATTTATTTTTATAAATATGATCGTGTAAAAAATGTTTGTGTGAGAAGAATATTCCTTTGTTCGTCATTCATGAACTCATTTGCTTGCTGAGGTCATCATTATTAGAGTGTCGTATATGGTACTTTCTATATTTTGTAACTATAGCTGCGCTCAGGGTAGATGAGATTCCAGATGGAATTCAAATAGGGCTGTATACATAATCTTAATTAGTTTCCTAGTGCGTCTAAAGCAATAGGAATTATTCTAATTTCCAGTCTAGTAAAAGTTTCCAATAACTGAACTTTCAATTATTGGTTAAAGTAGAATGTACCAGCTGCTTCTCTTTTCGAATTAATATGAATGTATGTATAAATATTCATATAAGTAAATACAAATAATATGTCTCATAAATGATTGAACTGAGGTCGCAACCAGGAATGCTTATACGAGAAAGAGACAGGGGGTCATTAAACGCATAGATTTTTCTTCGCAAAAGTAACACTTGACAGGGTTTTCAGAAATGTATCACTGATGGAAGCACTGAATCGTAGGGTCACCACTGTGATGGGCTAATCTTTGACAAGCAGAAACAGCTGATATGCTGCAACATGCTAAGCTTATGTCAGCAAATCCTAGTTGCTAATGACCAATGAGCAATGCTTAGTCTTTATGGTTGCGCTTTGAAAACCATTTCCAAAGCGCAACTATTGGGAAATCGTTTCCTGGAAAAGGCGACTTTGCTACCTTAGTATCATTTCCAAGCGCAAGTGCACGAGTTGAAATAATAACTATAATTTCAACAGATTTCATTCAAATTCGTGCCAGAGGAGTTTTGGCTGCATATTCCATTTAATATCAAAGCCTCGCGTGACCGATTCTAGTTAAGCGACTAATTAGTTCAACGACCTAGCATTATCGTGTCTGTGCGCGAATTACTCCGGATTAGAGCTATCCTGAGCACGATCTTGTCAACACTTCTGGTACTTATCTCTTCTACTAGAAATTTAAACATCGTCTATATGTGTAAGTATCTTGATCAAGCGTCCATAACATAGATTTAAAAAAAAATTGCAACCTTCATACTTCTATGGATTAGGATTATACTCTACAGAGTTGTGATTCAGTTGTTTGTTTGTTATTCGTGTGTGCAAGTGGCCTACACTAGCGTCAGATTTTTCAAAGCTGCATTATGGCTTAGCTTACCAACTGCCGTAAATGACAGCTGGAAACAACGGCCTCACGTGCCTTCCGAAGCATGGAAGAGTTCGAGATATTTTATGCCACTTGCGGTTTTCCATCCGAACCCAGTGGGGACTTTGCCCGCGACCGTGGATTAATCAAAAATATGAAAATAATGTGAAGGTAGATTAGTATCTTCATTGTCTATGGTTTGGGTCAGTGATTACACATGTGACCTGAAATATTCCATTGAAGATCGTGTTTTGGGTGGTCCTTTATAGTACTGACTCTTTATTTTAATGCACGTATATAACGAAAAATCACCTTTTGGGTCCTTTTCCTCCCTTAGTATAAACCATGCATTTTTATATGCTGTTGGGATAGCGAACATGTAAGTTATGGAGCTTAGCCAAAATGCTTTCTATTCAATTATGGTAATGTTACCTTATTATCTATGGTTAAACTATGCGTGTAGCAACAGTGCGATATTGTATCCTCTTTCCGTGCTAACGAATGGACGTGTGAAAGTTGTTCACTGCCTTTTATTTGGATCTGCCCCTATCAAGTATATCACAGTCCGCCACTCGCTCTGGGCATAATAAGGATATTCTTCTATATATGCCTATATGTAAAACTGATTCCCTAACAATTTTAAATCTGATTTTATAGGGGTCAGTTTTATACTGTAGTACAGTACTTGAAACTATGTTAGATATATCTGGGTAGTGTGATTTTTTTAGCGATAGCGCTGGCCGCAAGAATACCCGAAAAATAAAAAAAGTAAGCGTATTGATATTTCTTTTACTGATATCAATGGAAGATGGCGATTTCCTGATGGTCCTTAGTCGCCAAAAGATAGATATCAAGACAGAATCATATTGATGACTCTTATAAAATAATAATATTACTTGTATAGTTTTGTGCGCGAATTTTTCTGGTTCGATTGGAGTCATCCAGACCACAATCCTGTCATCACTTAGCAACTTTGTTTATTTTTTTGGTGGATGTAATTACAGGCAGACTGGTCCGAGCCCGTCTGACTGGTCTCAATATTAATCAGATTACCTAGATGGCAAAGTCAATACATATGAGCAAATATATAAATGTAATATAGCTTGGCACGATCATGATCTTTAAAAAGCAGTCTTAGTAACTCTGGCGTATTTTAATCGGTTAGATAATTGGTGACGAAATGAAGACCAAAATTTTAGTAAGCAAGGATGTACGAATGTCTTAGAGAATCTTGCACCATCAGCTTTTCACAACATGGAACATTTCCAAAGGTAAAACTTAAAAGTCGCATAGAAGCATTTATTTGCATGCTGTCCATTAGTTGGACCCAGAAAGTGACCAATTTTAGCGTTCTACAACGGGTTCGCTAAAAGTGCAACCTTATGCTTACGGTAAAAAAGCGTAAAATCTCCTAACTTGGTCATGTGTTCCGCCACCAATGCTAAAAATGTCGGGCAAAGTTGCTGAAAAATCAAAGGAAGGAAAAAGGATGTCATGGTTGCGAAACATTAGACAGTGGACCGAGATTGCTAAAGCGGCTGAGCCATTCTGTCGAGCCAAAAACTGATAAGACTGTACCAAGTTGATCGCCGACATTCACTAGTTGGAAATGCACCTTAAGAAGAAGAAGAAAAGTGAAATTTAGCATTAAGTTATTACCTTTTGTACATAAACAATTCAATATTCAATACAAAATTGGTGAGCTCCGTGGCATAGTGGTTAACACGCCAGCATGCGACACGAGGGTGCCCGGGTTCGCTCCGTCAGGTCAAGACGGAAAACGATCTTTTTCAGATTAGCCTGGGTCTTGGATGTTTATCTATATATGTGTTTGTTATAAAATATAATATCGTTGAGTTAGTATCCTATAACACAAGTCTCGAACTTGCTTTGGGGCTAGCTTAATCTGTGTAATTTGTCTGTATATATTTAATATAATACCAAATCTTTCCAGCAGTTTACAAGATAGAGGTACTTTCGTGTATGTATAATGTATATATCGCGTACAAGCTTTTATTTAGCTTAACTTGTTCTGCTGTATTATGTGTAATTAAATCATACAATACCGCGACTCCGCTCACGTTAATATCGATCCCGTCCCGCGGGAGCAGTACTTTTTTCCGGGATGATGGGAGCCTATGTGTTAATCCAATTAACCTATCTTTGCAAACCTTCGTTAGAGTCGGTTCAGCCGTTTTGGCGTGATTGAGAAACAAACATCCATACATACTCATAAACTTTTACGTTTATAATATTAGTAAGGATTCATTTGACCCAGTTTCGGTTTTCAATTGAGGTAAAATGTAAGTCGGATGACAATACAATATTATTGAGTCATTGAGCTGGTCTGTTGATGGAGTTGGAAGGCGGCATGTTAATTTTAACCCAAACAAGATTAACCCATCGTGTTTGGGCTTATTTGATTTATCATTGAAAGCACTTTACAGTTCAAATTCGTTCATAATAAAGGCTTGTCGCAAATATTCTTATAACTTATTTAGTAGGTACTAGCTGTCGACCGTGGCTCCGCTGACGATAATATCGATCCCGCGGGTACAGTTCTTTGTTCCAGAATTTACGGTAGCCTATGTGTTAATTATTTATAATCACTCTGCTCTGTCTACCCCGCAAGGGAAAAGATCTGATACTATTTGCAAAACGCCAAAATCCGTTCTGCCTATATGGCGTGATCGAGTAACAAACAACTATACAAACTATCGTGTTTATTAGTAAGAATCAATATCTTATTCTTCTTCGTCTTTATCCTTGTCCCACTATTACGTGGGGTCAGCATAGCACGTCAATCTCTTCCATTTTGCTCTGTCGCTTGTCCAGTTTCCTGTCCTAAGAATCAATATCTTCGCCATTCTAAATATTTTGATCATTTACAACTTCGAATGCAACTTAGAACAATGCAATCATAGTTAAGTCATAATGTGACAGCAGTCTCACGTTCAAAGGTATTGCGTTTGCATACGGGCGTGTTTGGAATAGCTCCGCGGATGATGACCGACGTCGTCGCACGTCTATTTCAGTGTCCTGTCTGTGTTTATACTTAGTAAATTACTTACGCACTTGTGCCCTGCCCGTTCAAAGACCGATATAGCCATGACGGAAGAATCAGATCGAAGGTCGATATAACAGGTTGATTTATAGGATACTCTTGTAAATAAAGCCTTATGTTGTTTGTTAAATTCACTCTACAATACTTATACTACAAACGATTCTGGTTTTTTAAAGACGGTACAAAAATCGAAGGAATCATGCCAATAGGAGATGTGGCTAGCAACGATTACTATTTTGAGACTATTTTCCACATATACGCCCACTTACGATATCTTTATGTCGTGAGGGATTATAAGTCGTCATTATCATCATCATCATATCATCCACAAGAAGTTCGCTGCTCTATATAAGTCTTAGCCAAGGATTTCCTACCTACCTCTAAAATATGAAATTATATTATGCTACACATTAAAAGAGTACTCTCTGATACCCTGACTATTTTTGGTAGGAAATAATGAAGTAGTTTACTACTGCCTTCTCTATTTCACACACTAGTGGACAATCCACTAGTGCGCAGGTTGCCTTACGATGTTCTTCTTTATCGGAAGCATTTAGTGTTCGTAAAATTACTTGAGTGAGATAGGTCTACAAACTCAGAGGTATAGGTCGGGCCGGGCGGGCTTTGAACCTGTGACCTTTCGCAAAAAAGCTCATCCTTGCATCCTTACATATATTATAAGCATAATTTTGTGAGTATGTATGGATGTTGGTTGCTTAATCATGCCTAATAGCTGAACGGATATTGACAAGATTTTACACACAGGTTATTCTGTTTTAACACATAGGCTACCTTTCATTACCTTTCTGTTCGATCCTTGGCCAGCTCGAGATGGAAAATGATCTTTTTCAGATTGGCCTGGGTCTTGGATGTGTATCTATATATGTATTTGTTATAAAATATAACAAATACATATATAGATACACGTTGAGTAGAATCCCATTACACAAGTCTCGAACTTACTTTGGGGCTAGCTCAATCTGTGTGATTTGTCCATATATATTTATTTATTTATTCATCCCATAAAATGTACTGATCCTGCGGGATCGATTAACGTGAGTGGAGCTGCGGGCGACAGCTTAATATAGAAGTGTAGATGTAGACTAGCTGATTCCCGCGACTTCTAACGCGTAGTTAAGATTTGTCGTTACATATATATATATTATATAATATACGGTAAAAATTTAATGCTTCTAGACCAAGTGGTTTTAGCTGTGCGTTGATTAATCAGTCAGTGAATTTCCTCTTTTATCAACCGACTTCAAAAGAAGGAAAGGTTGTATTTTTTATATTTGTTACCTCATAACTCCATTTTTTATAAAACGATTAAAAAAAAACTTTTTTTATATGAAACCATATGCGTCCAGATTGGTCTAATTTCCATAGGTAGTCGATTTTTTTTTCATAAATAACTTTTTTTTATCTTGCGTATGTATATTCCATTAGGGATTTTGATTCCGTCATTAAAATATTGCCAGTAGTTCAAAATCACCCTGTATATATAGAAAAATAGATATAAATAGACTGAAAACTCAATCGAAACAGAGTGATAACGCAACGAACCGAACATGAACGATATATTAAATTTTAAATCTCGAATTTAATATAAACAAATGATATCAAAGACGTCCAACTAGCAATTTCCTGCATGATTTGTCATTTACAATAAATGACCGCTTTCAAAGTCAACTACTTACTACTTTAAAGCTACCTACAGAGTAGAAATACGATAATTTCCGTTTATTTGGCTATTTGTTATACAGCAGTCCACAAAGAGCCATAAAGTTATCGGCGCTACATATATCATGCCGAAAACAGAGGGACAAAAAAATGGGACAAGAGTGAGTCGAATTTTCACACTGCGGGTTCGGTAATACGCGAGTAAACAAAGTATTTTTAATACATACGAAGAAATATATACGTTTTTATCTTTACGGGGTAGACGAAGCCTAAAATCACACTGCCCAAAGGCCACGTTTGGTATGTTGGTAGCCAAACCGGCGGAAAACGTAATCAAAATTGTAATGGGTGTCTAACCAATCCGTCTATAGATATGATTCTATTATAATAGGATTGTTTCCTAAAAAAATACCATTTAAAATAATTAGTCCGTCTTATAGATTATCGAAAAATATTATATACGTATTTTTTCTTTTTTCAATCATTTATTTATTAATTACAAGCAGAGAAATAAAAGGTCCAATACCCTTGGCTTGCGCAACTCTAAAAACATTTGAGTCCTCTCAATCGCTGCTATTTCATTTTTGATCTCGTTAACTTCCAAAACACGTTTTGTTCCCTCGGGTGGATATATAAAAATGCAAAGCAGAATTGTAGACAAGTGCCGAATGCAAATTGTATTCTTTCTCTGCGCTCCCCGAGTTTGTTGTGTCTGATATTTTATCTGATATATTACCAAGGCATATAAAAATTATTACTTCACCAAGCCTCTCACATTTAAAAAAGATTTTAATGAAGTTTACTTGTTTTTATTATGATTTCCTTGAAGTGCTACATTTCTCAACTGACTTTAAAAGGGAAAGGAATTCGTTGTTTGTCAATATTCACACATTAAAAAATCTGTTTTTAAATCAAAATAAAACTATAAATTTAAGTGATAATGATTGATTTTTTGTTGAGTGAAGAATAAGGTATGGCAAATAAGAATGAAAAATGATATCGAACAAATGTTCACTGCGCTCCCGGTGACAGATCATTCTTTCATCAAATTTTCAATAAATTTTTAGACTATTTATTCAATCGCGTCACCAATTCAACCAATATCCATTTTAAATATTGCTCAAAAACAACAACAACAAACAACCAACAACAATTGTTGGGCACCCAATTGAAAATTCCCGATTTTTTAATTTAACACCTATGGATAATTTTTGTGGCATTCTGTTAACAACAGAGTCATTAAAAATCTCAAAATTCGTGACATTTTGCCTAAAAATGAAAACGATGTCTCTAATTGTGGTCGTGGTGGACCTTCCGATATTGATTTACATTAATAATAAACCTTACACTTTCAAATGGATGTATATCTATATATGTATTTGTTATAAAATATAGTATCGTTGAGTTAGTATCCCATAACACAAGTCTCGAACTTACTTTGGGGCTAGCTCAATCTGTGTGATTTGTCCGTATATATTTATTTATTTTATTATTTATTTATTTAAATACAATAAAAATATGAATAATAACTGTCACCTAAATTCATTGTTTTATTTTGATTAAAAAAAACAAAGTTCTTGTTAATAAATTTATGTACTATATATTATATGATTATTTTATAGATATACGTAGTTTTGATTTCAAATAAGACTTAAGGTAGGAGTTCATTTACATAGATCAGCCATACAAAGATATCATTTTACTACGTTTACCCGTTTTAATCACATACATACTAACGCTTTCGATAGGTATTGACGATCCGCGCGGGAAGAAAAGCAGTTACGTGTTTTTATTTCTCCAATACCAACACGGCATTAGCTTTCTACCATTTTCGATTAACACTTCATATAAATTAAATATATAGCAAATACCATTACAAGCAAAACAGAGTTTAAATTGGCCAATACAATAAATGGATATTTATTTTTTAGCTTAGCTCTGTATACCCGTATCGGAATGTTCCTAGTCGTGAAATGCCACCGGACGGAGTTCTCGAACATTTATTTATAACACTTTGGTAACTTTTTAGGGACCCGTACTACAAATGAACTCAAAGACGTCTGTCTATCAAGACTTCTTTTTCAGGATCGCGTGGAGGTTGGAAGTTGGTTTAAAGTTGATAGATGGCCAGTAAACGTAAGCATTGTTAACGCTTCCGCTTGTTAAGCAGTCCGGGGTGTGATTCTCACTTCGATGGGTTCCTCCGTGCTTCACAAGGCACGTTCAACCATTGATCCCTGCTACCAGAATTAGATGGCAGTTGTCAAGTAATATTAGATGCCTTTTGATGGCAGTCTAGTAGTCGCTGAAAAGACTCCGGGCTGGTGTAGTACATTGCCGAGAAAACCGGAATAGTTGAGGTTTCTCCGGCAACAGCACAGGCGATTGCGGCGATGTTCAATCAATGAGTGACCTTTTGACGTGCACTAAATGCTCCACTCACGGCTTTCAAGGGGATCTAGAGCAGGCAAATGACAGGACAGTGGCCATGGCCACATATTGGGCAAAATTAATCTAACTAGTAAAAAGACATTACGACTCGAAAGGATAAAGAAGATGCCTTTTGACACTTTGATACATCTGACACTTATGTTGATGATCACTTATAAACACGGAAAACAAACATTTAATTTTAAATTCGTCTAGTCTTAGGCTAGTCCAGACAGTCCCTTGAGGCTGCGAAAAAGTCAAACATCTAAGTCAATGAAAGAAGGTGTGATCAATTACGTCATATTTTTTTTACAAATTTGCTCTCACTTACATGGGACCCAAAGCCTATACGGGACTACCCGTTGACTCAGCAGGAGCATGATATTTGACAAGGAGTAATATTATAGCACAAGTAAAGGAAAATATCCGAAATCTGTGTACGGAACCCTCGGTGAGCGAGGTCACTCGCTCTTGACGGGTATTTTACTTGAGAACCTAATTAGGCCTCATTTAAGTGTGCACGCGGCAATGACTTTCAAGTCACCGATGTTGCTAAAGTAATAGCAATGGTTGTGCGAATTGATAATAATCGCTCTGTTCTCTTTACGATTAACTTGAAAACATTATTTATATATTGTGTCTTACAAAATGCACTTAAATGTGTTGTTTTTTATAATTATTATAAATAAGTCGTCTTTTAAATAATCGTTTATTCATTCGGCCGTTTGATGTTAATTATAAATTAAGAATTTTCCAGACACACGATTGAAAATTGACATTCTATGTAAACATACTTACAGCACTTAAGTTGATGTACGGATGGTTATTAACGCATATTAGCACAAACATACCATTTTTCACCGGCCGTGGTCATCCAGTGACCACGACCGGTGCATCCTGGACGAAACGTCTGAAGAAAAACGGTATGTTCGCGCTAATTCCCGTAAATGCATTTATTTAATATGCAGCGCGAAAGTTTAAAAGTATATCTTTGTATATGGATAGTATCCGTGAATACAGGTTGGGAAATCTATCCTATAAAACTCATCACGTTATGTTTTACATACGATACTATTACGTCTTTTTCCCTTGCAAGGTAGACAGAGCCCAGGTCTTTTAGACCTAAAAGCCTCGTTTAGCATGTTTGTGGGTGTAAAGCGGACAAAAAATAGTGATTAGTTGCTAGCCGCTAACATGACTCCTCAGATATTCTTAGGTATAAACAAGGACCTTTGGTATTATGGCCCTAAGCTTAGGTAAGCTCTACCACGTAAAGGTTAAAAAAAAACTATATTTTTTATGTCAAATTCATATTACGTAAATCTTGTGACTGCACCAGTACTATAAAGTGTTAAAAACAAAGCTAAGCTTAAAATAAGTAATGTGATCCTATCTGGCGATAGAATGTCCAATTAGAATCGATAAAGATTTGTGAAACAGATACATTACACGTTTGACAAGTCTATTACGACGAATATTAAAATATACTTATTTATTTTGCTTTTGCATCGATTAGGCAGCTCATAAATTATCAAAATGTATTTTTATTTATTATAAAATCTATATGTTAATTAGTAAATACACTAGCAATGACTAGGTTTACGCCGTATTTTATTTGTTTCAAAAATATTTTATCCATTTTTTATGTTGTATGTTTTTCAACATTTAAATATCAATATTAAGTTCTATGAGTGTTTATAATATTCTTCATTAAGGACTTTGTAGCAGTGAAACGGATAGATGGTCTGGTATAATCACGATATTGTAAGATTTGCCAACACAAGTATCCTAAGGTAGGTAATAAATGAGATTTTTTAAAACAAATCTTATTGTGTTAAGTGATTTTCAAGACGAATCAAATTAGCCGATATCCGAAGGGGTTTTTTCTTAAGTTTAAAAGTACCTATATCCACCCGACTCCATCATCAGATTAGCTTTACCTATATCCATTATACTGCATTGCCATCCGACTTGCATAAGTACTCAAATTACGAGCAGCTCAATCAAAAGGATTACTGCTTCAAAATTGAGTTTCAAGATTTAACCCTAACAAACAGCGTACACACACAAATACATCGCAAGATTTATAAAAGCATAACAAATTAAATAATTAGTCCTGTTTTATTATTTTTTTACAAAACAACATGTTCACAGAGCAAAAACATGTCATTTAAACATGGTCAAGTTAAAGTTGTGCACGCGTGTAGTGTAACGTAACCCCAGGGACACCAAATGCTTTCACGTAATAACCTGAACTTTTTGATATTACTTTAGGGACTAAATGTCCGTTTTTGTAGTGTACAACCACAGATTACTAAATAGTTGTACAGCCCGGGAAATCATGATGTACATTTATTTGAATAATTCGTTTTGTTTTCGCAATTCGATTTATACATTTTATTTCTTCACGTGTTCTTTAGTATGACGTTTCGTGAATTCCACAGATACGAATTAAAAGAACCAAACAAATATGCAACAAAACATAGAAACTATACAAACAAACGCATTCTGGAAAATCCCAGGGCTCGTTAAACCTGTGTCGTTCGTATCCCAAGAGTATAGTATCTGCAATTTACATCCACAGAGACTAAAAGGATATATTATAAATATTACAAGTGTGGGGCCAGGGGTGTCATACTTAATTGCCAGTCCGGTAATGATACGTATGACATCGGGTACGCGCACCCGGCCTCCCCGAGCTGCTACTTTCTTATCCCCAATCCTTCCGAGCAAGTAGCATCCCAAATACCTTTTCCCGTTCCCTCAGCCTAATAAATTCCTTCCTTTCCCAAGCTTAAAGTGGTTTCGATGGGCAGCAGCACCGGAACCCATTAAGCCGAATAAACTGCGCTCACCAACCCGTTTGCCAAGCGTGGTGAGTATGGCAAAAACCCCCCATGGTTATAGAAAATATGCCAAGGCCCCCAGTCCCCGGCGGCCCCGCTATTCCTGACTCCGGTAGCGGTCACGGTAACGGCGGGGCAGGGGGTGCGAAGAATCTCCGGAAGAGATCCGGCTACCACCCCCAACAGAGACTGGCCCTGGTAACACACAACATTCGCACAATGAGACTAGACGAGAAGGTCGAGGAAGTGGAAGAGGAGATGAGTAGGTTACGATGGGACATAGTGGGTCTGTCTGAAGTCCGAAGAGAGGGAGAGGGCACGACAACCCTGAAGTCTGGTAACCTACTCTATTACCGGGAGGGTGACTTCAAAAAGTCACAGCATGGTGTCGGGTTTCTCGTCCACAAGTCCCTCATCAACAACGTTGTAACCATCGAAAGTGTTTCCAGCAGGGTAATATACCTGATACTCAGAGTATCTAAAAGATACTTGTTGAAGGTAGTACAGGTATATATGCCGACCGGGAAACACTCAGATGAAGAGGTGGAAGTGGTGTATGAAGACATTAGTGGGGCCATACACGCTTCCGAAACCTATTTTACGATTGTTATGGGGGACTTCAACGCAATACTTGGTAAGCGGAGCGATGGAGAGTCCAGAGTGGGACAATTTGGATATGGAGAACGGAATGACAGGGGCCATAGGCTGGCTGATTTCCTGGAAGAAGAGGGACTCTATGCGATGAACTCTTTCTTCCAGAAGCCGCCTCATAGAAAATGGACTTGGATGGGCCCCAGCAGAAGAGACCAACCCCCTGTCAAAAACGAGATAGACTTCATCTTGTCGACGAGGAGAGAGATATTCAACGATGTCTCTGTGATCAATAGGATTAAAACCGGTAGCGATCACCAAATCGTGAGAGGCATCGTGAATATCAATCTCAGACGAGAGAGGACTCGCTTGATGAAGTCTACGCTCCGACCATCACCGATCCATATCCAGAATGTCGACAATTTCCAACTGGAACTCTCAAATCGCTTTGATTGCCTGAAGGATTGCGTTACAGTGGACGAGCTAAACAATGGGTTTGTGGAAACTGTCCAAGCGGTGGGATCAAAGTTTTTTAGGTCCCGCCCTAAATACAAACCTCAAAAGATCTCGCCCTAGACCCAGGAGTTGATGGCCGCGCGACGCTCCACGCCGCTGCAGACCTCCGAAGACGCAAACGTGCATCGGCAGCTCAATAGACGAATCCAAAAGTCCTTGCGACACGACATTCGCTCCTTTAATACCGAGCGTATTAAGGAGACGATAGAGCAAAATAAGGGCTCCAAAGTGTTCGCAAGAGTGGAGTCTATTGGGCAAAGTCGATTAACGAAGCTGAAGACGGAGGACGGCAGCGTGGCGTCGACAAAGGCCGAGGTGCTGGGAGAGATCGAGAGGTTTTATGGGCAGCTTTATACCTCAATAGCCAAACTCATTGTCAGCTTGGCCAAAGATCCGAGAGCCAAGCTAACCCGTCACTATACCGAAGACATCCCGGACATCAGCCTGTACGAGATTAGGATTGCCCTCAAACAGCTAAAGAACAACAAGGCGCCGGGCGAGGACGGAATTACAGCAGAGCTTCTGAAAGCGGGCGGAACGCCGGTACTGAAAGTCCTTCAGAGGCTCTTTAATTCCGTTCTGTTCGAGGGCATTACGCCGGAGGCGTGGAACAGGGGTGTGGTGGTTTTGTTCTTCAAAAAGGGTAATAATACTCTACTGAAGAACTATAGACCCATCACACTCCTGAGCCACGTCTATAAGCTGTTTTCGAGGGTGATCACGAATCGTCTCACGAACAGGCTCGATGCTTTCCAGCCTCCCGAACAAGCCGGTTTCCGAAAAGGCTACAGTACCATAGACCACATCCATACGCTGCGGCAGGTTATACAGAAGACCAGAGAGTATAACCGGCCATTATGCTTAGCGTTTGTGGACTATGAGAAAGCCTTTGATTCGGTCGAAACATGGGCCGTGCTTCAGTCCCTCCAGCGATGCCGCATCGACCATCGGTATATCGAAGTGTTGAAGTGCTTATACAGCAACGCCACCATGTCAGTTCGAGTACAGGAGCAGAGCACGAAGGCTATACCATTGCAGCGAGGTGTGAGACAGGGAGACGTCATATCTCCGAAACTGTTCACCGCTGCTCTGGAGGATGCTTTCAAGCTCCTGGAATGGGAAGGACTTGGCATCAACATCAATGGCGAGTATATCACTCACCTTCGATTTGCCGATGACATCGTTGTTATGGCGGAGACGCTGGAGGACTTAAGTACCATGCTCAATGACCTCAATGGAGTTTCACAACAGGTGGGCCTTACAATGAACATGGACAAGACGAAAATAATGTCGAATGTCCATGTTGTGCCTTCACCTGTATTTGTTGGGAACTCCGTCCTTGAAGCTGTGGACCAATATGTCTACTTGGGTCAATTGATCCAGGTTGGCAGTTCCGGCTTCGAGGACGAGGTGTTTCGACGAATCCGACTCGGCTGGGCAGCGTTCGGAAAGCTCCGCCATGTCTTCTCGTCCAAAATACCTCAGTGCCTGAAGACGAAAGTCTATAATCAATTTGTGTTACCAGTGATGAATTACGGGTCCGAAACGTGGTCCCTTACTATGGGCCTCATAAGAAAGCTCAAGGTCGCTCAAAGAGCTATGGAGAGGGCTATGCTCGGTGTTTCTCTGCGAGATCGAATCAGAAATGAGGAGATCCGTAGAAGAACAAAGGTCACTGACATAGCTCAGCGGATTAGCTCTTTGAAGTGGCAGTGGGCGGGGCACATAGCGCGCAGAACCGATGGCCGATGGGGCAGAAAGGTTCTCGAATGGCGACCACGTACCGGCAAGCGCAGCGTCGGACACCCACCGACCAGATGGTCGGACGACCTGACTAAGGACGCAGGAAAACGCTGGATGCAGGCCGCTTCCAACCGGTCGTATTGGAAATCCTTGGGGTAGGCCTATGTCCAGCAGTGGACTTCTTGCGGCTGATATGATGATGATGATAAATATTATAAAGAGATTTTATTGTTTGTTTGTTTGTTTGCATTGTAGGCTACGAAACTACTTGACCGATTTGAAAAATTATTTAACCATTTTAAATTATCCCTGATGAACAAAGGCTATGGAATAAATATCTACGAGTATTTCTGCCGGTGGGAAGCCTGGACTGGACAGACGGCTAATTAATAATACCACTTTTATTTTGCGTTTAACAATAAATAATACCATAGGGAAAATAGATAATACCTTTCCTATCTAATAGAAGAAATGTGTAAGTCAAGTTAAAGAAGTTTGTCTCGTGTAAGGGGTATTGTTTTATGGAACTACTTATTAGTAAGGTAATAAACACGTGTAATGGTAAAGAGTATAGTTCATTGAAGTAGCAGTGGGTAGAGAATCATAACCTATGATCAACAGTTCTTGAGTCGTGGTAGAGTCGGCCGGCTCCAGAAAATCGTAGTCGACATTTGAGTAGAAGCTTTATATAGCTTCTATGTTTCGTTCAAAAGATTAGAGAGCCAGAGGCATAGGCTCAACTCCTCGAAAGGCTGGCAACGCTACTGTCACACCCTAGTATTGCAGTTGTCCATGGGCAGCGGTGATTACTTATCATCAGGTGACTTGCTTGCTCGTTTGTCGTCCTACTTCTTTAGGCTGATTTGGCGAGCTCCGTGGCGCAGCCACACGGGGGTGCCCGAATTCGATCCCCGGTCAGGTCAAGATGGAAAATGATCTTGTTCAGATTGGCCTAGGCCTTGGATGTTTATCTATAGAATAGAGTATCGTTGAGTTAGTATCCCATAACACAAGCCTCGAACTTACTTTGGGGCTAGCTTAATCTGTGTGATGTCCTATTCATTTATATGAAAGTGATAGACACTAACAGCGCATTAGTGTAATTAAACCTTTTGTTTTAAGTATTCCACCATGAACAAATTGCTTTGTTGCGCGGATCATAAAATGCCACATTTCCAGCCTCAAAAGGTCCCCGTACTCGCATTGTTCAAGTTAATTTCCTATAAGGAAATAGTTTGCTTTATTGTTACTACATTACAGCCTATATTTAAAATGTTTTACTGTGCTCATTAGATATGCAAGGGAATGAAACGTAACTTTCTAGTAATAAAAACGTCTGGTGAGTGGAATAAATATTGTATCTACTGCACGTGTATTAAACTGACTTTGATTTATAGGGGTGATAAAGCATAAAATATGTAAATAAATATACTGAAACTGGCTTTCACTCGCAACTTCGCTCGCGTAAACGTCGTTGCCTCGAGAACAGTACTTTTTTCCGAGATGAAAGGTCTATGTCCTAAGTTGAGCAAAGAAAGGAAAGGTTAAACTTCCTTGACGTGTATAGCCTGCTCTTTACCGTATACATCAAGTCTATCCATCAGCATCATGTAGTATATTCCAGTCCGTATAAAGAGTTCGCAAGACGTAAAACATGGTATTTTAAATAAACAATGTGGTAGGTAAGTAAAAACACAAAAAAACTTTAACAGACATAAGCTGTTCTAAGAAATGTTTGGACTGATCTATTTTTGAAATGTAGCAGGCTCATATTATAAACACAAATTTTTAATTTAACGTTTCCTCTTAAAATATTATAGATGGGCGGTTAATGTTGTTACGCTAATTATACCTTCCTGTGAGAGATGTGGTGGACACGACGGATATTCTAAATTTAACGTTTTAAAGATTTGCGTTTTATCGTACGTTATGTGGAAGGGATCGAATTAAAATGCAGTAATAGTATATTGTGATTCAAGTGTGCTGAGTTGATCATTACAAACAATGTGAGTCAGTTAAAGCACTAAGCGCGCAAAGCGAGCATGGTGATGACTATAGTGTTGTTTTTATCAAAATAGCTCATGAGAAATTATATGATTTCACTGGTTAACATTATAAAAGCAAATATTTAAATGTTCGTTTGTAATGGGTAACATCAAGAACTGCTAAACCGATTATAAAGTTCTTTCACTATAATCCGGCTCCGGTTAACATACGCTACAATTTATACGAGTCAAGTCACAAGAAAAAAAACCAACTTCAGGAGTGCTGGCAGAAGTGAAAACTGGCCTTTGCGGCGGTCTCGTGTCCGTCTTACGTCCAAAGAATTTTCGATCAGGTCACGTGTCTTGACACAAGTTAAAAAAAAATTACTCATTCCAAAAAGTGCACACCGCCGAACGACATCTTTGTAAAAATGTCATAAAGCTATTTGTCAGCACTACCGTAGAAGAATATAACAAAAAAATATGTTCTTTGGGATGATGACAAATACTTAAAAATGATTTCGGTCATGACCCAAATAGGCAGTTTTTGAAGTAAAACAATCAATATTGTTGTTGTCGAAACCCATTGTTATCGAAAACAAAGTAAGGAAGTTGCGGTAAACTTGGAACGCAAGACTTGCACCTGCAGCCCTGTAGCGTTCATTACATATAAATAAAAACTCTTAGGTACTTGTCATATACATTTACCAAAATAATTCTAGTTTTCTGCCATCAGCCTCTGTCGCCTTACATACATACATTGTCACGTCTTTTACATTTGCGGAGTAGACAGAACCTAGGCATAGAAGACCAAGCCATGTTTAGCATGTTGGTGGTATAGGCGGAATCAGAATAGTGACGAATTGCTAGCTGCATCGCTTACGCAATGTAACAATAATGAAACACGTGAGCTAACAGTTAACAAAAAGCCGTGTCCCGGCAGAGTAGAATAGGACCACTCCAAGTCTTCCCGTGGATGTCGTAAAATGTGACTAAGGATATGTTTATAAGCTTTGTTTATAAAAGCTAAACAAAGCTTATAAACATCTCTGACACCTCTCCAACCTGTTTGGTCAGGTTGGAGAGTGTAGGCCAAGTCCTCTGTCTGCTCTGGCCAAGTATGGCTCTAGTAGTACAGAGAGGTACAGGTCGTGCTCCTGTAGTGGAGACTATAAAGACCTGATGATGATGACTGTACATTTGCTTTGGGTGTTATAGTTTATACCAGAACTTAATGTTAGTTCTTGTTTTATAATAACACGATATGAGTACTTTTTCGCTTATTAAGTTAATGTTAATCTCTCAGAATGTCCAAATTTTCATTGCACTCAGAGAAAAAAATGACTTGCAATCGAATTGGTTCAATTGATGAGAAACAAACTTTAAAACACTTATGATAATATATATTTAAAACTAACGTGAGATAACGACATTATGTTATGTACTAAAAATGGGTCACTCACGATCTATTTCGTCGGGATTGCCGACTATACTTCTATACTATACTATAATAAACCGATTTATATTGCCGTTATACTATAGTTTTGGACTTGCCAGGAGTCCATTTTCAAGGGGAGTGTGGAACCAACGAAATAGCACGTGAGTGACCCGCTTTTAGTACATAATGACTTATCTAACTTTGAAGTTTGAGTAAGCCTTTGTTATTCGCCTTCATAAGTGGCAAAAACAACACATGGTTTCCCTTGACAAGGTCTACTTACTTTCACTTGTGTGTTCATTTATTTTACGAGGGGTTGAAACACTGGGGTAGCTCCAATGCCAACATCTTGTTACGGAAATGTGCATACGTTTACACTTTTCACCCCGCGTGGGAAAACTCGAAGATAAGGAAAATTGTTACGGCAAATTTCAGCAGATTAGTGTCGATTATGAGTTTTCTGAACTAATACGCAAGCACATATCTATAAACGTTAAGTCAGCTTAATTAAATCACTCATAATTCAAAATCAGGGCAGAAATGGGCAGATTTTGAAGAACTTCGATATAGAATTGAATAAAAATAGTCTTGCAGATTCATCTTTTCCCAATGGCCATATCTCGCAATACCGAGCAGGTATAATAGGTTCCGTAGCGTAATATAGGTAGGTAGTGCTCGGGATCGTGATGGCATTTAACCAGTGGTATTCCGTGGTGAGAGGTGGCTGTTTCGCCACAGCGACCCCTTAGACCGGTGCCTTCTCACAGCAGACAGGCCATTCGTTTCTGTAACAGATCTATAAATAATTTTATGGCAGCCTATTAAATTCAATTTATGCTAAGATGTCTGTAAGAAACCAATTAAAATAATTATTTTCTGTCAATGTATTCAATTCAGTAATTAATTATAGTAATATTAAAAACGAGCGAGAAAAAATAGGTCTGAAAGGTTAAGAATCATCACAGAAAAAATGAAGTGGAGATTAGCCAAGTAGATCCAAATAAATTTGCTAGTTGTGCAGTATCTTTCAAGCAAAGAGTAAATTTTCAAATTGCAGCTATCCAAGAGAAAGAGTTATAAACTTGTTTATTCATAACTAATTATCATAATTATTATCGTTATCTCTGAATCTTAGAAATTCTGTTATGATTATTAAATAATTGATGAGTACTTGTTAATTACTTGTTTGTAGTACCTAATCAATACACGTCCAATAATTCTCCTCCTTTGACGTGAAATGCAACAGTTTAATGCGTAACCAATCACTAATTACACAACCCACGACCATGTAAGAAAGTTCTACCTCAATGTACATCTGGCACCTAATTATTAGCTCACATGTTTCATAATTGTTACAAGTGTTAACAAGTTCCTATTTCAAATTAATGAAAAACAAAACACAACTACTCCAAAAAATAGTTTTTTTTTCATTTGAGACATTGTACGTACGGCTTTTAATAACTTACATTCACCCGCGGCTTCGCTTGCGTTAGTAAAGATCCCTAGGGAACGATTTTTCTAGAAACATAACCGTATTTCTGGGCAATCTTGTCCAATAAACTGATTCTTAAAGCGATGACTTGATAAACCATGATATTTTGATTACAATTTTAATCCTCTATTTTTTCGGTATAAGGGATAAATTCATGAAAATCTTTACCCAAGCCCAAGTTACATAAATTTTGTACTTACTTAAAAAAACATCCGACTTTCAAAGTGATAACTTTTTAAGGAACCTTCGATACCAACTTTTAACCCCCATTTTGTTATATTTTGAATGGGTTCTTATTGACCTATAACAAGTAAGCCTTGTACAACATTTCAAACATACAACCTTTACTACAAGCTTGTTTCCCCCTATTTAACCCCCTTCGGGCATGAATTTTCAAAAACCCTCTTAGTGCCCGTTTTCATTATAAATAGAACTTTTGTGCAAAATGTCAGGTTCCTGGTCCTTGTAGTTTATTGTAATTTAAATTTTAGAAGAACAGACTGTTAGCTCATCATCATCATCAGGTCTTTTTAGTCTCTACTGCAGGAGCATGACCCTCTCTGTACTACCAGATATACCATACTTGGCCAGAGCAGACAAAGGATTTGGCCTACCCTCTCTTCGCTGGCCAGACATGTTGGAGAGTTGTTTGGAGTGTGTTTAGCTTGTATTTCCTAAGGCGCCTCTTACGACCTATTCAACTCTGCCGAAACACGGCTGTTCACTGTTTACTGTTAGCTCACGTGTTTCATTATTGTTACATTGCATTAGTTATAGTTATTGAAATTGCATTGTTTGCATTTATGTTACCTTGAATAATTCAAAGTTTTGTCAGCACAAAAATTGCCAAACAAAATTCATCTTCTTCTTCCTCGCCTTTTCTTATTTAGGGTCGACTCTGTATGTCAACTGCTCTGAAAATCATTGATTTCAATAATTTACTTATTTTCTTTACTTATTGTTTAGTGCGGCTATCAATGTGGAGTGAAGAAGAAGTGGCAATAGCAACAAAGCAAAGCAAAGCACATTTTCTCCAATCCAATCAACTCACCATTTTAGTTAACGTTTTATGTAGGTAAACGTAAAGATGCAAAGTAAACTTTAAGAATAGTTATACAGGGTAAATTATATCTAACGCATAACTTCCTAAAGGTGACTAAGGTACATCAAGATTAACTATGTTTGTTCTTTGACTTTTTGTAATTCGAATATTGCCTTTTTTATACAAAAAATAAATAAAATGCATATTTGCATTTCCACTCGTCTAACTCTATGGCAATCAGCGCTACGTACGAGGTAATAATAGTAGGGCTACGCTCTGGCACGCGGCCGGTGGCTGCTGGCTGTAAGCATACTTACAGCTACAGTAGAATTAACCATAGACTTAACGTTTGATAGAAATCCACATAAAAGCTAATGTATGCAAAATCTTACTATGTATTGCGTTAAGGTAAAGGTCATAGAACAAACGTTGTTTGTTATGATGTAACTAAAGTCGTCTTAAGCAGGTTTTGCGTTAGTTAACTATAATCCTGTATAATTTATATAGTCTCTCTCTCCTGTACACTTCATTTGAGATGGATTTCGATTGCATTCTCAAGGTCGATCGTCGGCCTTAGAGATACAAGTATCACAACTCAGTTATGACAACTGCAAAATACCTAAGGTTATACGAACGGTCGCCTGCAAAAAAAAAAATATAAAAAAAAAACATATATATACGGACAAATCACACAGATTGAGCTAGCCCCAAAGTAAGTTCGAGACTTGTGTTATGGGATACTAAATCAACGATACTATATTTTATAACAAATACATATATAGATACACATCCAAGACCCAGGCTAATCTGAAAAAGATCATTTTCCATCTTGACCTGGCCGGGGATCGAACCCGGTCACTCCGTGTCCCAGGCTGGCGTGTTGACCGCTGCGCCATGGAGCTAGTCAAAATAATTGATACACATTTAAACTGGAAAACACATATAAATAGTATAAAACGTAAATTATCTAGCTTTGCATATGCACTAAAGGGAAACAAAAAAGACAACTGACTTACAAACAGCTGTTTCTGCATACTATGCATACGCCTACGCTTGGCTGAGCTATGGCGTGCTGCTATGGGGAGATAGTACTGATTCAGAAAGTCTACTCAAAGTGCAAAAGAAGCTTATAAGAATATTAACAAATATAAAGCAAAGAGAAAGTTGCAAGCCTCATTTCCAAAAATTGGAAATCTTGCCTCTACCATGTATATATATATTAGAAACATGCAAATTCGCTCAAAACAATTTAACTTTCTTCAAAAAAAGAATAGAATTAACTAATAGGTATGAATTAAGACACAAAAACAAATTACAACTACCAAACTCTAAATTAACATTACACTCGGATAGCCCTCTAGCTAAGTCAGTCAAAATATACAATAAACTTCCAGAACATATAAAAAATGCAACTAATAATAAAACATTTATTAAACAAATAAAGCAGCTTCTACTTTCTAAATGTTATTATTCTGTGTCAGAGTACCTTGACGATAAATTAAATTAGTAAGATATAAATTAATTAAGCAATGACATAATAATATTAAACTAATGACATATGAAATAATAATAATAAATAAATTGAATTTGTAATTATAAATAACTATGGCGAGATTCCTCCTCTCTGCTTTGCAGTGCCCAACAGGGTCCTTAAATGATTGTGGGATCATATAATACTGTAAACAGTCTGCATGTATTTAAGGAGCAATAAAGTATTGAGTATTGAGTATTGAGTCCTTAAAGAAGTTGCGTAACCTTATAAAAGTCGTGTGTAGCTACAGATACTATTTAAAAATGACAGCAATCACAAACTTATACATGTGGCATAAGATCGCAGCAATCGATTTTCACCTTAAGGCTATGTATGGACTTTTGCAGTTTGCAGGTGACCATATATTGTCTACCAATAAAATAAATTAATATTTTCCTGCATAAATCGATAACATAGACTGAACTGAACGCTTTAGGTTATTTTATAAAATTGCCCAACCAGCTCGTTATTTATTTAATACTGTCCTCAATAGAGCCTAAATTCCCTCACAATGGTATCTGGGTGCAGATCAATTGCAAACATACCGCAGACCGCGCCCGCGGCGGCCGATGATATTTCGCAGTAGATCGAAACCTTCGGTTCAAAGGAAAATCACGCAACATATTATGTGTTTGACCTTTTGATTCCATTGAGTTGAAGAGACAATTGATTTTTATAAATTACAACTTTACAAGCTTTTTTTGCTTGCCCCGTTTGTTGCTTTTTGTTCTTTTTTTGTCAGATCTTGCATCTGAAATTTAAACAATTTTTGGAAACAGATGACAATACAATAACGGATGAAAATACAATATTATGAAGTTTATGATCTGAGGGCGGATCTGAAAGTTGGCTATAGAAGAAGTTGATTAAAAATGTAATTTTGGACTTATCCTGTTAATATATTATTATTCATTTAGGCATCTGAATTTGAAACATGTGGACTCACGTTCATTATCAGCGATACCAAACTCGGTTGAATAACAATGTGAGAAATGCTGCGATTGATTTAAGGAAAACCGGCCAAGTGCGAGTCGGACTCGCGCACTAAGGGTACATTATATATAATAAGTTTGAGTTACATCATAGAAAAAAATATTTTTTTATATGATGTAACTCAAAATTTATGATTTTCGCAATTTTTCCTATATTTTGTACTATAAGACGTTGCTTTGTACCAAATTTCAAGATGGTAACCTGTAGGTTTTGATTCCCTTGCGAATGTCGAAACAACACGAAAAATTGCGACATAACCAGCTGTATCTTTTGATTGCGTTGGCTCAGTAGCTTGATTTTTTCGCAACTGCAAGGGAGAGCAGACCTGAGTATTTGATATGAATTCCAGCTTGATACCTCTACGCGTTTCTGAGAAAAAGGGTCTTGACAGACAGACAGACAACCGAGTGATCCTCTAAGGGTTCTATTTTTTCCTTTTGAGGTACAGAACCCTAAAAAGCTGGATACTTGCCGCAAAAGTGTAATTTTTTTTGTCATTTATCAACAGTAGGAATTCGTGTAACTGTCACAAACTTTTAAGTGAAACTTCCTCGAAACTTCTTTTCAAAACATAAGACTCACAAGTCACATGTTCACTTCACACCTTCGCAGCCATTCTCGTTCGTTTATGGTTTCATAGCAACACCCAAGCGAGAGGGCTGAGGTAATTAAGGAAACAATGCAGGAGGGAAGAACGGCGAACTGCCATAAATTAATTAAAAGTGGCTAACCTTCTACCTTTATTACACTGTTTTGTACAATTTGCGCTAATTAGATATTTTATTTGAAATTCATGTGTGAAAAGGTAAACAAAGGGCGGTTAAACGTGACTCAAATTTATTTTATTACGGCTATTCAAAACGCACCCCTAGGAAAATACCTTTCCATTTCATTTGATCCTATGGGCATACTTATATTATGAGATAAATGTGGCTTTTGTTTACAGATTATTTTGTTTCTTATCATGTTCAGTATAATTAATCATAACATGCGATGGTACCAGTAAGTTAAACACTTCCTAACTATATTCCTATTATAATATCAAACTCTAGTGATGACTACTGGTTAAGATAGAGATATCAAAAATGCAGATGTGAGTTCAAATTACCTTCTAAATAACAATTGGGTAAATAATCTTATATCGATATGATATAGTACTTTCTTTTTCTCTAAATATACCGTAAAAGTTTTATTAATTAAAAATTTTAAGACCAAAAACATAGTTATACACACTACGGATGATCGGATCCTAAGATACCTACTCCGTTTAAACCTGTCCAAGTATAACGAAGTTATAATTTATTATATAAACTCATAAATATTCATACATACACGTATATACATAAATGAACCCTGATAATATTTTGGGCAATTGTGTAACATATAGTTTGTAAAAACAACAGATAAAAACAATTACAGAGAATAACAAAGTAGAACGGGACAGAATACTTAGTCTACTTAAGCAATTTGTACGTAAATCTATCAAGCAAACAAATCAATTGATTACAGAAGCAAATCACCACCGCACACATTTGTCTTGATTAAACAATCCATTATACGCAATGCCCACTGCCCTAAATAAATAAACGGGATCCTAATAAATCACCTCAAACAGAATTCACCCAATTTGGACATGCACTAAACAATTTATGTGTCTTCCTCACTAAGTTTGGCCATAATTTACCTGCCAGATAAACTTCTAAGCAAACGCCTAAACAAATATGTAAACCAAACCGAGCATTGTAATGCTATTAATATAATAAATATGTAAACTGTTTTAATTTTGATATTTATGTATAAGTTTTCATATAGTAAAGCCCAACCAAAAATAAAAAAAGCCTTGTCATGTTGCGGATAGCTATTGGAACTAATTTCTTATACTGCCAACGTAACTTTACAACTTTACTAATGTCATCTGTGGATTGATGTCAAAGTCTGTTTTTGATTGTTGCTGTGCGTGGCTATTTTTTTTACAAGATTTCTATAAAATCGTAAAAAAAAACCTGGTGACGTTTTCAGACTAGTGTAAGTAATTACATAAAAACAATTCTTATTTGAATGCTATTGTATGTAGTGTGTTATTTTCGTCTGACGTTTTTTGCTGCACCAATAACTTTGTTGAATTTTGTTACTTATTTTATAGCCATGATTACTATGATATGATACTAACAACAGTCTAAGTTGTTTGCACGTAACAATCTCAATTTGTAAACAAAAGAACGGATTCTTAGAAAGTTTGGTACCTATGCATGATGCCGACAGTCGTATTTGTTACTGGCTAGGATAATAAAGTGTAAAAGAGAAAGCTGCGTAGTTTTTACATATTTTGGCAATTTGAAAATTTTATTTTATTATTAAATTGTTGTCGTTATTGACAGTAAGTGTAATGCTTTACGTAGTGTATCGTGTGGAAGACAAGGTAACTCACCAAAACCGTGTGATTTTGACGTTACATGGAGTTTATACTGTAGTTAATCAGGCAGGTACTTTATATTTTTCGTCGGGCTATAAATATATGAAAAAAGGCTAGGTAGAAACACGGGCCAAGTGAGAATCGGATTCGCATACAAAAAGGGTTTCGTACCATTGTACAATATTAACTAAAATTGGTTGTAAAATTTAACATAATTTTACGTGATAAAGGTGAGTGATACATACTTAGTTTTGTACCCTACCTATGTGTATATTTTTTTTCTCTAGCCTACCCTTACTATGAATTCCTAACTGCACCAAATACTAGCTGTATTACTCTTAATCTACTTTATCAACATACATACCCTATTAATGTTTTGTTTCTTTGTTCAAATCTATATGGCATGATCATATCTAGCGGAAGTAACCCTTGTTGTATCATAGTAACCCCTGGACCTTCTTGAATGAAGTGATTTTGATTTTAACCTATGGTGAGGAAGCCTAATCCTATCTTATGCTATGCCTAAGGTTGCTATCGGCCTTGTGTATGACTAATTTTTACTTATAAATAAGAATAACCTTATCGTAAGGTACGCTTATGTTTTTCCTAATAAATATTGTTCAAATTGCACTTTGTGTTATTTTCTGTTGCCTGCTATTTCACATTAATATAATTGCCTTATTTTATGAAGAATTGGTTAATTATTTTCATTAAGGAGCATATTGCTTATCTAGCATGGTTCATTCTACAGAAATTGTTCCTCTACCAGCGGCTTATAGATATAGTATTGAATTTCGGATATGTATAGTAAGTATTAGAATGTAAGTATCCATATTGATCTATAATGAGTTATAGATGTCCACAACTGTAGATATTGGATAGAAGTCTAAGGTAATAGTTTAATATTGTCATTGTATGTATTAGTCAGTGGTGGTAGATATACATTATAGTGAATGTACCCAGCATTTTGGTGTTACGGTTTACTGTCGAGCCCCGCCTTCCGCCCGCCAGAGTACCACTCGTCATCCAGACTTGGACGTGATTCCTCCGTATGCTAATTTCTTTTGGAAAGCAATAGGGAAACCCATTAAAGAGTAAATAGTACCTGTTCCCACCTAATAGTAGGATAGGCAATTTGTCAGTAAAATTATGTCTGACTATTAATTCAGAGACAAGAGGGTAGACTAAATGTCTTCAAGCGTATTACCTGCTACACAAGCATTATGCTCTCATTGTGTTCGCTGGGATGAGTTCAGACTTATTTACTTTGAATTAACACCAAGGAGGTGTAAAAGCAAAGAACTCAAATTATGAATTTACAACAAGCAGGTAGTACTAGGTACTCAGATGGAGTTTTATAGCAAGGGTTTGTTTGTCAGTCAAACTATACCTCAACCTTCACTGTAGAAAAGGCATCCTTACATGATAATACTCCCTGTGTCAATTGTCACTCATTATCCTATTATTTTCAGGAAATATGTAGTTATGTATGTAAGCATGTAAATGTTATACCATGCTGTTATGTATAAGCACTATTATGCACCAACTCTAGATCCTAGAGATAGATTGAGATGAAATGTCTATTAGTATTTAAATACATTACATCAGACCTATTTGTCTCAGTGATTCAACAAATATAAGTGTGAGGATAGTAATATTCCTAGATTTCAATATGTAGGGGTTTGAGTCAATCTTACACTCGCCCTTGGTAGTATATAAGGAACATTACTCTCCCAGAATTCATTATTCATTCCAGAATTAGATGAATCATATGGTATATATGTGGATTGTCAATATCTCAACCTTACAGAATTTACATGACTTCCATGGAACCAACAGACCATCCCCTTCAGAGAATGATTATCATGATAATATATTGTCAGAGAGTTATGAGATCTCACTGGACTAAACAAATCTGAATTTTTCAACAAAATAGGTAGATCAAGAAGGCATTTATTTAGTAATTAAATAGACAACTCCGACTCAATCCATTGTCAAGTAGCTATGAGATTATGCCACAAGTTATGATATTAGTTGTTCATGGCCAATCTATGTGATTTTACAATATGAAAATCCCCAAATCATTCAGGTAGATACTCTATACACTATTATATATCAGGGCCTTGTACATAAAAATTAAGGTTAGGAATTTCATACCTTTGTTAGAAACAGATTCTCTGAATCTTTCACAATCAGAATACGCACATTTCGTCAGCATTATCACTTGTCACTATCACAGAACCAACTTATGCCATTTTGTTATCATATTTTCACATTCAACTCCACTTTCATATTAGATACGACTATCTAACTTAAAATTACTGTCGAAGATTAATTGTTTGAATTATTAACGTCCTACCCACCAGCAGCTTGGATGGTTATATGGCTACCACCGGATTTACCGTGAAAACGAATGGAATTTTATCTCCTATACCCCTCTTTTCCTTATCCTGACGCAACCGTTAATGGGCCTAATCTAGTCCCTATCAGTCCCTAATTTCTAGTCTAAAGGTGTTAAGTTACTGTCCCCCCATCCCCAAAGTGTGTGTGTGTGTAGAACGAACTCCGGTGTAAGAGATCGCTCCCTAATCTAGCTAAAAAGATTTGAGGAAGCTTCCCTCGCCCTATTTTAATGATTCTACCTGCCTGACTGCTCCTAAAATCAGATTTCCTACTCTGGTAAATAGATTAGGTTCCTAGCAAGGATCCGTCATCTCTAAGCTGTAAAAGGGAGCCAGAGTTTGGGCCCACGAACCTATTATTCCTATCACTCTTGGGTTGTGGTCATCTCTTGTGGTCAGGATCGAGACTTCCACGCCCTAACAAAGGTTTGAGGTCCCAGACGTGTCCCCAAGTGGCTAGGGAGCTGAAAACTAGCGCACCGTTCGGACCGTAGGTTTCCGTAGGCACAGAGGCCGTCTGGACGCCCCAAGTAGCATAGCTAGGCTGGAAATTGCAGCCCATTCGACCAGCTACAATGTCGAATTATTTTTACTCCTACTTGGCCGCTACCCTCATAAAGAACAATCGCTCTCATAAGGAATAGAGGTCCAGCGTTGATCTTGGCCATGTATTCCCCAATTCGACACAAAACTCTACTAAACTTACATTAAAATCAAAAAAATAGAAACTAGATATCTCAGATTTGATACGGAGAAGATTTCGAAGAATCAAAGATCTCCCCAACATCATTTCCTCAATATCATTCAAAACTTTACAGTATATGAAACTATTATGGTGAATTTACTCTGGACAAGCTAATATTCATATATTTCAAAAGAATCTACAATATTTTAACTTCAGAACACGATACCAATGTGCTTCTTAGCTAAAATATTTTTGCAAGGGACTTCGCGGGATTTTTCGATCCTAATTTGCCAAGATAACGCGATAACCCACACTTTAAACTACTTCTTTCTTGATTTAAAATAAAACTTGCAGTGGCGTTCTGGCAGCAATTCCTCTTGACTCTTCAAATTTCCCGATGCGTAATGACCCAGACTAATGGCGCCGTAGCCTTTTATACTCGCTACCGTGCGGTTCTCAGAAATCACACCACTTCGACTGAAAAACCGTTGGCCAATATTTTTTTTAAAAACCTCATGCAAATATCTAACTAATATCTCTACATTTAATAACTAATCTGCCTTGCTCATTCCTGTCGATAAGACCTTTTTCATTAAATTCTCAATTGAATAAAGTTTTTCCATTGGTTAGTTCCAAAACTTTCTAAAACATTCCAAGACTACCTGTCTCTTCCTTCACCCCTAATAGTAACGAAATAAAGGTCAGCGTGCCTTGTAACAAATTTAATTCCATAGACAATCTCATAGCTTTCTTTTAATTATTAGTGTTCCCTGTGCTATCTATAGAATCCCTTGAATCGACCTATTAGCATAATCTGGTTTCACGAGATATTATAATAAATTTTACCATTTAAATTTCTTTTACGCTGAGTATTAATTTATTTTAATATTTATTTAATTTTGATTGAATCGATTCTCTCGATTATCCGTAAAATGCTTACTTTTTTTCAACTAGACAAAAGAATAAACTAATTATCAATTATTTGATCAAATTTTTGTTATCATCATGATTATTTATTTCCTTGTTCTTACTTAAAGATATAAAGTCAGTCAAACTATACTTTTAATTTCATATTTTTAATTTAAGTTCTACTTTTCATAGATCATAGATCAATTTTCTTCCTCGCGTCAATTATAGATAAGACAAACTGTCAATGTCATTCTGCTTCACAACAAACAAAATAAGATGGATATAATGAATTATTGTGGAACAATTTACAAAGGACTGTATTTATGATTGAATTTCAGTTTTCCAGTTAATATTTGAGAATCATGAACGAGAACATAAGTGTTCCGTTACAGCCGACCCTTCAAATTTAGACGAAAGCGACTTTCTCAAAGGACCTGGAGTTAAAATTTTACCAAATTTAAATTTTAAATTAAATTCTCAAATATTACTATATATGCTAATTATTTAAATATAAGCAAAACAACCCCTTTTTTTTCAATTCCCCCCCTTTTCCAAAATATTATTCTCCCAAAACCTTCAAATGGTGTAGCCCTCATCTGTGTATGTGTGTCCCTAAGCTAGTGTATAGTGTATTTAAACCAAGGACATGTTTTTCATCACCAAAGCTACGGATTTGAACTAATACCTTTATTTATAACCGACAATTACCCTTCTCAAGTTATAGATCAACGTCCAGGATGGAGTAGGTTGTGAGGCTACTGACCCTAGTGGTCCTATTATGGGCATATGAATTGATTCTACCTTACAATCAAAACTATATCCGCCATAAGTATCCTTCCAAGAATCTGATCTGCCTTTAAGGAGAATGACCTTTGTAAGCCATACCTAAAAGTCATATTCAAAACTTTCGCTCAAGCAAATCTTAACATCGCCTTGGAGAGTGTGTAGTGTGAATTTGTAGTAGCTCTCAGCTTCTTGTAGAGTGTAGAGTTTCATACGGGTGTTATAACACTTGGGATTATTTCCAAGAGAAATGTCTCTGAAAATTTAAAATTTACCCTAACACCAATATTCCCCCCGTATAAAACTCGTTTGTGATGTGTATATTCAAGGTCTTGGGCAAATAACATTGGTAATCTGGCTTCACATCTGGTATACCAAGGCCCTTCCTAGACGTTATCCCCCTTCCCTTTTCCCCATCCCTGTTCTAACCACCAAGTTCATTCCTTCATACTCAATCATTCTTGCCAAGAATACATCAGCGCTTCACCAGATCACTTGCAACAATATAATATATTTCCATTAAATATGTAAAATAATCAATAAATAAGTATATCATTTCACTCATGTTGACCCGCATGACCCGCATGCTCCGCATGAACCACAAGTTCCTCGTCATCCGCATGAACCGCGTGATCCGCGTAATCCGCATAATTTGCATGACCCGCATAATCCGCATGAACTGCATGAGCGCGTAAACCTTAGGAACTGCGTGAGCCGCGTAGACTGCAAGATCTACGTGACTAGACATGAATTGAATGAATTTAAATCAAATCTACTTAAATGAAAAAATAATTATTTGAATTTATAACATTTTAACTAAATATTTTTGGACTAATCTGTATATATATTTTTTTTTTATTTAAATTTATTTGAATTAATTTCAATTTATTTTAATTTATTTGAATTTATTTGAATTTATTTGAATTTTTTTTTTGAATTTATTTTAATTTATTTTAAATTTATTTGGATTTATTTTAATTTATTAGAATTTATTTGAATTAATTTGAATTTATTTTAATTTTTTTTTTGAATTTATTTTAATTTATTTTAAATTTATTTGAATTTATTTTAATTTATTAGAATTTATTTGAATTAATTTGAATTTATTTTAATTTATTTGAATTGATTTTAATTTTTTTGAATTTATTTGAATTTATTAGAATTTATTTGAATTTATTTGAATTAATTTGAATTTATTTTAATTTATTTGATTTTTTTTTTTATAACTAATAATAAACCTGGCGAATCTCATACCACCGCCCCCTTAAGTAGCCGGGTAAAATATTAGGCCAATTTTAGAGCGCCAACCACCATTACACCAAATACCATCAAAATTTGTACAGCCGTTTCGAGCTATCATTTATAATAAAACATTCAGTCAAACATAGAACCTCCTCCTTTTTTTTCTTTAAAGTCGGTTGAAAATTATCTCTGTGGTTGGATACCTCTAATTCATATACGCTGGACTACCTACTATCTGCTATAATATTACTACAGAGTACCTACGTCTATTACCGTGTTTCCGAAAATTTAAATATCCCGCCTTTTAGAATAGTTATGCTCGCGAAGTATACAGAAGTGCTATTCTCGAAATGATGCTGTCCGCAAACGAGCGATTCATCTATATCAAATGTACCCGAAGACAAGTGTCACAAAAATAGTCCCCCTAAAAGCATCGCATCGATTGATTTCTGATTTCTGAACAGACTATCTAAACATCCTATGTCATTTTCAACATGGCCGTCGTCAAATGAAACTTGGATCCCTATTTAGTTTGTGGTCAAATGAAACTAATCAACAAATCATAGTAAATACCTGATTATTCAAGGAATTAACGCATGTACGATCTCTAACCAACCTATAATGTGTTAATATAATATACCTCGCCGCATCAAACGGTACAAATGGATAACCAATATCAATGTATTCAGGACAATACGCTTTAACAATCGTAAGTATTTATGGACCCTTTTATCGTTAAATCTTTTCAATAACACAGTAGGAATAGTAGTAAGAGAGCTATGTTGAGCATATAAATGCCTTCCTATCTATAAACTCATGAAAGTAACAGTTTACAATACTATTGTGATACTAACCTAGAAATAACTTATTCCTACTATCTATTCAACCTAACCTCTATATAAAAGTACATAAAACTACCCAATGACTCGTCATAAAGATACATCCTTCAATAATGCGACTCCTTTAATGATTTACATTAACTTCTTGATCAAATTGTTGTAAAAATATATAAACATAACCCTACTTCTATTGTTTCAGATAACCTGAATAAGCATCTATCTGTGCAGATCTATGTAATGCTACGAGAAATCTAATCAAGTCCTACATATATTGAAAAATCTGAAGAGCCTATAAGAAGTCATCGTCGGAATGTGACCTAAGTGTGAACTGTGACATAAATGTTATAGCCTTATTTATAATTAGTGAATCTATTTGAATAAAAATATGTTTTACTCTGTCTAAAAGATTTACTATGCCATACCTTGTAAACATTTAAGGTACCTATCATGTAAGTATGAGGACCATTATGTATGACCTTTTACTACATAATGTATTGCCTAAAGATATCTTAGTTGTTTTGAGACAAATTCGAATACTTGGACTAAATTACTGTAGTTGGACTCATAGTACTAAATTTATATTAAAGAAAACAAACATCAGCACATGATACAAGTAAATGGTTCGCTTTAGTTATCACATCCTAACCCTTCTTGTAATGAGTGGTACTATTACATAACCGTCAGTGTACAGCACCTAAACCGAACACTTCACTTTAATTTGAACACTATCACTTTACTTTGAACACTATCACTTTAACTTTCACACTTTCACTACATATTCCTTATTCAATCTAATTATTTTATGTATATAACTATTTTATATTAAAATTCCCCCCCAGAAAAGCCGCCACAACTCCCCTCTATCTGACCTTACGATTAACTCTGAGTATTTTTACTTTACCCTGACCTTAAAAATTCAACTTAACAGAGTTTATTTACTTTATGTTATGTTCGTTAATTTAAATTTAATTTAAACAATAGTATATTCCAGGTTTTCCTATAGAAAATATGCATGTATGAGAGTATCTTTTCAGCTAGCCAAGAGCGTTTTGAATTTCCTCTTGCGCATGGCAATTTTTCTTTTTACTCAAGCGAGCTAATTCCCATAATGTCAGATAGGCTTTTCCCTAAGTCCACCAGATTCTACACAAATCTACCCCTGAACTTTATTTATTAATTCTTATTAAATGATTCTTATTCAAATTACAATATTCAACCTTAATTAGCTAATACAAAAATATAAAGATCAAAATTAAACCAAAACATAACTTTTTTATAATAAATTTCTCATGTACATGTATACTAATGTGAGGGAAAACTTATATTTGATAACTTTTAGACATTTCAACTAATTAAATTGTAACTGTATGTTCCTCACATTCTCCTAAACTTTTGTCTACAATTTTAATTTTCATCTATGATCACTTATAATACCTCGACAGATGTATAGTGTTAAACTTTCCTCTTTCTTTATTTGTCACCGGATCAACCAACAGATAGACATTTTTATAAGGGTTGGCTGCAATCACATATGGTCCTTCATATAACGGCTCAAACTTCTTTGTTATTTTCATCTTAGCATCTGATCTATTTAACCTTCTTAATTTAACTAGATCTCCTATCTGGTATTGTATAATTCTGTATCTTCTATTAAACTTGTCAACCCGTACCCGACTTGCCTTCTGCAAGTTCTCTCTAACCTTTTCCCTAATAGAATCCACAGTCTGAGTTCTTAAGTCAACACCAATTTCCTCATCAAAAGTTAGTTTTGTAGATTCACCATACAAAATCTCACAAGGTGTAAACCCAGTACTCTCATGAAGTGTGTTATTATATAATATTTCTATTTTTGGCAACACAGTCACCCAACTTTGATGTCTTGCACTACAATAGGTTCTGAACAGTCTGCCTAACTCCTTATTCACTCGCTCCGTTGTGTTTGGACGTGGGTTTCTAACTGTTGTATAAATAACCCTAACACCATACTGACTCATAGTTTCCTTCCACAACCTGCTAGCAAACTGAGACCCATTGTCTGACATAATAGCCTTAGGCTTAATTATTTTAAAGAATTGTTTAGTCTTATTAATAACTGAAACCGCTGTTGCTTTCTTAAGGTCAAATAATTTTACAAATTTACTAAATGAATCCTGAATCACTAAGATATAGTTCATTCCAAATTTCCCACTGGGTAAAGGGCCATATAAATCTATCATCACTAAATCTCCTATATTTTTAGATATTATTGATTGACAGGGCCCTACAAGCTTAACCGTATCGCTCTTTGAAATCTGACAATCATGACAACCCTTCAACACACTTTTGACCTGCCTAGTAAGTCCCCTCCAATAAAATCTATCTCTAATATATTTAATAATTTTATATGCCCCTTGATGTCCCATTTCTATATGAACTTGCCAGATAATCTCCTCCCTTAGCATTTGAGGTAAATAAAGGACTTGATTTACTATTCCATCTGGTAAAAAATATAACAACCCATCTTTCAACATATATCTTTTAAGCGTTGAATTAGACTGACTATTTACCCCCTGTTTTCTTAATTCTGAAATTATTTTACTGATCTCTAAGTCATCCTGTTGCAATTTAGACATTTCTTTCAATTTACTTAGTAATTCCCTATTTGGCCTAACCTCAGTATAAGATATTTTGGGCAAATCATGTTTATCTTCCTGCAAAATATCATTTACAGGTGGATACCTGGATAAAATATCCGCTACTATATTATCTCTCCCCTTAACATGCTGTACCTCATACTGAAACTGTTCCAAATAGTTAATCCATCTAGCTAACCTTGCATTATATAATTTACAGTTTTTCACGAAGGTTAAGGCTTTATGATCAGTTTTAATTATTACTTTAGATCCTCTTAGGTAAGTTTCAAATTTTTCTAAGCAACAAATAATTGAATAGAATTCCTGTTCTGTAACAGTCCAATTTAACTGCGCTCCTTTCAAAAGTTTACTATGAAATCCTAATATCTTTATTTGCCCTAAGTTATCTAATTGATACAAAAACCCAGCTAAGCCTATTCCTGAGCTATCTGTTTGCAAATAATATGGTTTACTGAAGTCTGGGTGGTTTAGTTCTACAGTTTTAATAAATAATGATTTTACCTTTTCAAATGCAGCCTGTTGGTTTTCTCCCCACTTCCAGGCGCTCGCTTTCTTCAGTAAATCACACAATGGTTGAATATGGAAACTATAATTTGGTATAAACCTTCGATAGAAATTACACAAGCCTAAAAAGGCTCTAACTTGTTTTAACTTTTTTGGAACTGGGAATTTTTGAATTGATTCTATTTTGTCTGGATCTGTTTTAAGTCCAGAAGTGGAAATTATGTATCCTAACATTTTCACTTCACTACACAAAAACTTACACTTTTCTAGGTTACAAGTTAGCCCAGCTTTTGCTAACTTTCCCAATACTATATCTAAATGCTCTAGATGGTCTTCTAAACTTCCAGTAGTTATTATAGCTAAGTCATCTAAATAATTAACACAAAAATCACTAACTTCGTGTCCCAATATAAAATCCATAGCCCTACTAAAACTTCCGACTGACGTTTTTAATCCTTGAGGTAGAACATTGTATACATATGACTTTCCGTTAAATGAAAACCCTGTGTACTTCTTACTATCTCTCGAAATAGGGATCTGAAAATATGCGTTATTTAAATCTAAAATACTAATAAATCTGGCTCCCTGAAATGAATTTATTACATCTAACTGTAAAGGAGGTTTCTCGGTTTCCGGTACCATATGTTTATTTATTTCTCGAGCGTCTAATAGAACACGAATTGTACCATCCTTTTTCAAAGTAAATGTTAATGGGCTACAATAAGGAGTGGATTCACGACTAATAATTCCCTGCTCTAGCATTTCTTTTAATTTATTTTCTATCTTTTCCCTATAAGCATATGGGATTGGATAAGTTTTCCTCACTATTGGTGCATGAGGTTCCATGGTTATAACATGTTCATAACAATTACTACGTCCCAATTTTGATGAAAATAACTTGGCATGTTTTAATAATACCCTTTTAAGCTCTACTTTCTGATAATTACTTAATTTTAACTGAGTTATTAAATTTTGTATGTTCTTATACGAACTCTCGACTACTTCGTTCACTTCCAACGCCTGTTCCGGACATACCACACTGTTAATTTGCCGACTCTCATGGAACTTAAACAGACGCTTTTCCTGACCTATTAATATTTCGATCCCTTTTTCATGTTCGTCTAACTTAATAGAAACTTTATTTTCCTTCATCCAGTCGAAACCAAGAATAAGGCTGGAGGTAAGCCCTGGAATTATTAATACAGAAAGGTCACTTTCAAATGTGCCTATCCCTAATTTAACTAAAGCTATTTTACGAATTTCTATATTCTTTTGTCCTACTGCTATTTTAATAAAGAAAGGTTTAATAGGTAAGGAAGGTATATTAGGATTTTTAGAAAGTAAAAGATTCCAAAATTCTTCTGACACACACGTTATATCGCTACCTGTATCTAAGAGAGCAACTATCTTTTCGTCAAAGATGTTCACTAGTAACTCAGATTTAAATTTACGACTGCCCTGTGATTTTTCGACCCTTTCATCGAAAACCGCTGACACTAAACTGCCCTCATGTATATCAAATAATGAGTGTTGACTATTTAATTTTAAAACCTCTACTATTTGACCAGCGACTCAAAGTCTAAGACTCTTGCGTTTCAAAGTCTAATTTCCCATATCCTTGTTTATTTCCGTTAATTCCGGATTATCATCAGTCACTGTATTTTTACTCGTGTTAGTTTCTGTATTATCCGGTAAGGCTGCTCGTGTACGTTTCACATCTTCTCCTAATTCGTTTATCTTTCTTGTCAATAACCCTACGGTTCTCCTTAACATAGATTGCATTACAGCTATTTCTTTTGAACCTTGTTCTCTACGCATGGGTTTTACTATACGCCGACATCTTCTTTTCGTTAGAGGTTGATCTAAATTAGTTTCATCCACAAGTGGTATTTGTTCTATCACTGGTTCTTCTAGAGGTTGAGATAAATTAGTTTCACCCTCAAGTGGTATTTGCTCTATCACTGGTTCTTCTTCATTTTCCCTATTAGAATCCTGAGGTCCATACTTTCTCGGGATTTTACGTTTACGCTGAGGTCTAACCATCTTATAGGTTTTCAGCACGATTTAAGATCAGATAATTGTTACCCGTATCGTAAGGTCAGATCTGACAACCAAAACAAACCAAATATCAATATCCCTTCCTTCAATAATAAATCCCAGTGTCCGAATATATACGCATTAAATCCGTAGTAATATATTAAAACGATAATAGGTATAATTATTTTGTAATAAAATGTTTTAGTATGTAGATATTTTTTTCTTTAGTTTAATGTAGTTTTCTACCTAGCTCAATATGCAAAATTTTTTTTTTGAAAAATAAATATTTAGGAATATCTATTTAAATATTAAGGTAATTTAAATAACGCGATGCTTAGAACTAATATCAAACCGTACTATCAATAGTTCAACTAGTGATCACTAGATGGCGCCGGTGATATAAAACATTTTCATAGCCGTAGATAATGTCTTAATAATTTCATACTATTATTTTGTTTAGTAGCTATGCAAAGTTACCATAATTACGAAATCGTTTTTATTTCTAAGTAAATTCTAATTGTTATTGTTAAATTATGTTAACATAATCCAGCAAACAGAAACAAATTAACATTAATTCTATAGAGATAAGAATTTGCTTAAAATATTCTCGCATAGTGTAGAGCCTCACTCGTATGGCTGCATAACACTACTTATCTTTGCTTAATATACCAACGACAACGACTACTGTCAAACGTGAAAATAATGACAGATTCACAATATCAAAATGCGTAGTAGCAGAATTAAGCATTTATTTCCTTTTTATTAAGCTATTTTATTTGTTTCAGGTATCTAAATTGACATATAATACAACTCACAGAAAATACGACCCTACTACTTTGCTTACGGTTTCGAGTGATGTGAAATGTGGCTTAATCCAACACGATTGAAAAACATGAAACCATTTCAACAAAATCACAACATCTTTTCCATGTCTCGGCATCAAAATGTGACCAAACGAAGCCATCCTTATGGAGAATCGCCTGTCCAGTCACTAAGCGGGTTTGAACAGTGAAACAAAACAATAAATCGAACATTTCTACTATCAAATTAACCTATGTATGTATACACTGCTATGCTAACACTTTGGATTATTGGGGCCGTAATCAATCAAAATACTATTACTAGTAATACAGCTATCACACCAGATATCCTGGTCACGGCACCAAAATTGTACCCTACCTATGTGTATATTTTTTTTCTCTAGCCTACCCTTACTATGAATTCCTAACTGCACCAAATACTAGCTGTATTACTCTTAATCTACTTTATCAACATACATACCCTATTAATGTTTTGTTTCTTTGTTCAAATCTATATGGCATGATCATATCTAGCGGAAGTAACCCTTGTTTTATCATAGTAACCCCTGGACCTTCTTGAATGAAGTGATTTTGATTTTAACCTATGGTGAGGAAGCCTAATCCTATCTTATGCTATGCCTAAGGTTGCTATCGGCCTTGTGTATGACTAATTTTTACTTATAAATAAGAATAACCTTATCGTAAGGTACGCTTATGTTTTTCCTAATAAATATTGTTCAAATTGCACTTTGTGTTATTTTCTGTTGCCTGCTATTTCACATTAATATAATTGCCTTATTTTATGAAGAATTGGTTAATTATTTTCATTAAGGAGCATATTGCTTATCTAGCATGGTTCATTCTACAGAAATTGTTCCTCTACCAGCGGCTTATAGATATAGTATTGAATTTCGGATATGTATAGTAAGTATTAGAATGTAAGTATCCATATTGATCTATAATGAGTTATAGATGTCCACAACTGTAGATATTGGATAGAAGTCTAAGGTAATAGTTTAATATTGTCATTGTATGTATTAGTCAGTGGTGGTAGATATACATTATAGTGAATGTACCCAGCATTTTGGTGTTACGGTTTACTGTCGAGCCCTGCCTTCCGCCCGCCAGAGTACCACTCGTCATCCAGACTTGGACGTGATTCCTCCGTATGCTAATTTCTTTTGGAAAGCAATAGGGAAACCCATTAAAGAGTAAATAGTACCTGTTCCCACCTAATAGTAGGATAGGCAATTTGTCAGTAAAATTATGTCTGACTATTAATTCAGAGACAAGAGGGTAGACTAAATGTCTTCAAGCGTATTACCTGCTACACAAGCATTATGCTCTCATTGTGTTCGCTGGGATGAGTTCAGACTTATTTACTTTGAATTAACACCACGGAGGTGTAAAAGCAAAGAACTCAAATTATGAATTTACAACAAGCAGGTAGTACTAGGTACTCAGATGGAGTTTTATAGCAAGGGTTTGTTTGTCAGTCAAACTATACCTCAACCTTCACTGTAGAAAAGGCATCCTTACATGATAATACTCCCTGTGTCAATTGTCACTCATTATCCTATTATTTTCAGGAAATATGTAGTTATGTATGTAAGCATGTAAATGTTATACCATGCTGTTATGTATAAGCACTATTATGCACCAACTCTAGATCCTAGAGATAGATTGAGATGAAATGTCTATTAGTATTTAAATACATTACATCAGACCTATTTGTCTCAGTGATTCAACAAATATAAGTGTGAGGATAGTAATATTCCTAGATTTCAATATGTAGGGGTTTGAGTCAATCTTACACTCGCCCTTGGTAGTATATAAGGAACATTACTCTCCCAGAATTCATTATTCATTCCAGAATTAGATGAATCATATGGTATATATGTGGATTGTCAATATCTCAACCTTACAGAATTTACATGACTTCCATGGAACCAACAGACCATCCCCTTCAGAGAATGATTATCATGATAATATATTGTCAGAGAGTTATGAGATCTCACTGGACTAAACAAATCTGAATTTTTCAACAAAATAGGTAGATCAAGAAGGCATTTATTTAGTAATTAAATAGACAACTCCGACTCAATCCATTGTCAAGTAGCTATGAGATTATGCCACAAGTTATGATATTAGTTGTTCATGGCCAATCTATGTGATTTTACAATATGAAAATCCCCAAATCATTCAGGTAGATACTCTATACACTATTATATATCAGGGCCTTGTACATAAAAATTAAGGTTAGGAATTTCATACCTTTGTTAGAAACAGATTCTCTGAATCTTTCACAATCAGAATACGCACATTTCGTCAGCATTATCACTTGTCACTATCACAGAACCAACTTATGCCATTTTGTTATCATATTTTCACATTCAACTCCACTTTCATATTAGATACGACTATCTAACTTAAAATTACTGTCGAAGATTAATTGTTTGAATTATTAACGTCCTACCCACCAGCAGCTTGGATGGTTATATGGCTACCACCGGATTTACCGTGAAAACGAATGGAATTTTATCTCCTATACCCCTCTTTTCCTTATCCTGACGCAACCGTTAATGGGCCTAATCTAGTCCCTATCAGTCCCTAATTTCTAGTCTAAAGGTGTTAAGTTACTGTCCCCCCATCCCCAAAGTGTGTGTGTGTGTAGAACGAACTCCGGTGTAAGAGATCGCTCCCTAATCTAGCTAAAAAGATTTGAGGAAGCTTCCCTCGCCCTATTTTAATGATTCTACCTGCCTGACTGCTCCTAAAATCAGATTTCCTACTCTGGTAAATAGATTAGGTTCCTAGCAAGGATCCGTCATCTCTAAGCTGTAAAAGGGAGCCAGAGTTTGGGCCCACGAACCTATTATTCCTATCACTCTTGGGTTGTGGTCATCTCTTGTGGTCAGGATCGAGACTTCCACGCCCTAACAAAGGTTTGAGGTCCCAGACGTGTCCCCAAGTGGCTAGGGAGCTGAAAACTAGCGCACCGTTCGGACCGTAGGTTTCCGTAGGCACAGAGGCCGTCTGGACGCCCCAAGTAGCATAGCTAGGCTGGAAATTGCAGCCCATTCGACCAGCTACAATGTCGAATTATTTTTACTCCTACTTGGCCGCTACCCTCATAAAGAACAATCGCTCTCATAAGGAATAGAGGTCCAGCGTTGATCTTGGCCATGTATTCCCCAATTCGACACAAAACTCTACTAAACTTACATTAAAATCAAACAAATAGAAACTAGATATCTCAGATTTGATACGGAGAAGATTTCGAAGAATCAAAGATCTCCCCAACATCATTTCCTCAATATCATTCAAAACTTTACAGTATATGAAACTATTATGGTGAATTTACTCTGGACAAGCTAATATTCATATATTTCAAAAGAATCTACAATATTTTAACTTCAGAACACGATACCAATGTGCTTCTTAGCTAAAATATTTTTGCAAGGGACTTCGCGGGATTTTTCGATCCTAATTTGCCAAGATAACGCGATAACCCACACTTTAAACTACTTCTTTCTTGATTTAAAATAAAACTTGCAGTGGCGTTCTGGCAGCAATTCCTCTTGACTCTTCAAATTTCCCGATGCGTAATGACCCAGACTAATGGCGCCGTAGCCTTTTATACTCGCTACCGTGCGGTTCTCAGAAATCACACCACTTCGACTGAAAAACCGTTGGCCAATATTTTTTTTAAAAACCTCATGCAAATATCTAACTAATATCTCTACATTTAATAACTAATCTGCCTTGCTCATTCCTGTCGATAAGACCTTTTTCATTAAATTCTCAATTGAATAAAGTTTTTCCATTGGTTAGTTCCAAAACTTTCTAAAACATTCCAAGACTACCTGTCTCTTTCTTCACCCCTAATAGTAACGAAATAAAGGTCAGCGTGCCTTGTAACAAATTTAATTCCATAGACAATCTCATAGCTTTCTTTTAATTATTAGTGTTCCCTGTGCTATCTATAGAATCCCTTGAATCGACCTATTAGCATAATCTGGTTTCACGAGATATTATAATAAATTTTACCATTTAAATTTCTTTTACGCTGAGTATTAATTTATTTTAATATTTATTTAATTTTGATTGAATCGATTCTCTCGATTATCCGTAAAATGCTTACTTTTTTTCAACTAGACAAAAGAATAAACTAATTATCAATTATTTGATCAAATTTTTGTTATCATCATGATTATTTATTTCCTTGTTCTTACTTAAAGATATAAAGTCAGTCAAACTATACTTTTAATTTCATATTTTTAATTTAAGTTCTACTTTTCATAGATCATAGATCAATTTTCTTCCTCGCGTCAATTATAGATAAGACAAACTGTCAATGTCATTCTGCTTCACAACAAACAAAATAAGATGGATATAATGAATTATTGTGGAACAATTTACAAAGGACTGTATTTATGATTGAATTTCAGTTTTCCAGTTAATATTTGAGAATCATGAACGAGAACATAAGTGTTCCGTTACAGTTTGACAGCTCAGTGGCGCAGTGGTTAACACGCCAGCCTGCTACACGAGGGTGCCCGTGTTCGATCCCCGGGCAGGTCAAGATGGAAAATGATCTTTTTCAGATTGGCTTGGGTCTTGGATGTTTATCTATACTACTACTACTGCTGCTGATACTGCTGCTACTACTACTGCTGCTACTGCTACTGCTGCTGCTACTGCTCCAGCTGCTGCTGCTCTGGAACGTAACATTTTTGGTGCATGCAGCCGGTGTTCATCGATTTATATCACATCAAAATGCCATAAAATGCACGTTTCACGTATAGAAACACTGATGTACAAATACGTATGAAACTTCTTACATGGGACACCCAAACTCATATAGATAAACCCTGCTCTAACGTTAGCCAGTCAGTATTGTCCAGGATGCATCCGGTGTTATCATTCATCATAATGTTTTGTCTCAACAGTGTATCGTTAGTTAGCTTTGTATTGCATCCAAACATCATCTGTTCCAAGCAATGTTTAGCTATTTCCGTTCGTGCATGAATATGCCTGTGATCAAGCACGCGTATCAATATTATTACGATACTGTAATGTGATGACATCGAAACGATACGCACTGTTAGTTCGGCATGCAAACATCTACATACTATGTATGTAATAGGTAAGTAGTTTTTGAGTAACATTGGTAACATTTTTAACCGATTGCCAAGAAGGTTTTTTATTTTCGCGCGTATTTTATGTCTGTTTTTTTATTATTATCTTCCAAACGACTGGATGAATTTCGACTATCGAGGTATTGTTTGCCCGTCTTAAGAACCAAGTGCCTTAGATAGATTTAAAAATAAGGGGGAGGGGGGTAAAAATTATTACAATTGCAAAACTTACTGTTGTTGATAGGCCCTTGCCTACGTACCAGTACCCTTAGTGTTGATCGTAAAAGTAAATAATGTACTCATCATAGACACTTTTATAACTTTTACTTGGTAGTTTATTGGTAGGTATACGTAAGTCTGGTGGCATTAACAACTTTTTTCAACTAAATTGATAGCAAAATTAGAGCTATCTAGTAGAACATCTGATTAATAATTTTTCATGCTTACTTAGTTGGTACAGCCAGAAAACATTATCTACAAGATATTTGTGCCTGTGTAAATAATAAGCAAAAAATTTAATACCTGGAAATACACGCTCTAAAATGTAATCGAACAAAACCCATTGAAACTGACTGCATTCCGTTTTGCTATTGATAGACTGCGAGTGAAATTTTGTTAGTTTGCTTTCGTTTTCATTTTTGTTTACAAACGAGTTGTTGTACAGAAAAGTTCGCAATATAAATATGAAGACATCTTTGTAGTGAGATATTAAACAGATATTATTGTTGAGTGTGGAATTTAAGTGCGACAGACGAAGGCCCTCATCATTTTAGGAGAAGAAGTCAACTACTGATTAAAACTAATACTAGGACAAGCCTAAGATGGGTCTCAAAAGGTGTCAAGACTTCCAGTAAAATGAAAAGGTTTCTATTTGCTTGCAATGGCAATAATAGTGATCCAACCATAGTAACTTATAAGAAAAGGTATATTACTCTTTATAGGAAAGTAGTGAGAAACGCAAAAAAGATTGCCATACAAAGAGAAATACAAAATTCTAAAAACGTCTCAAAAGACATTTGGAAAATTGTAAACAAACATAGAAATAAATCTAATAACGACTATAAAGAAAAAATTGTATTAAATGTTGACAATAATCGTATAGATTGCCCCCAAAAAATTGTTGACATCTTTGCTAACCATTTTGACTGTAGTTCTAACATGACATCTTGTGATACTAAAACAGCTATGGACTTTTTATCTAATAGAACAAAATCTATTCATAATGAAATGACATTAGAACTGACTACACCAACCGAACTTAAAAAAATTGTTATGAAAATGGTCGGCAAATCATCTTGTGGGTATGATGATATCCCTATTTCAATAATAAAAAATAATATAGATATTTTGGCAGATCCACTGAGCAATCTTTACAACAAATGCATGGAAAATGGTACGTTCCCAGATCAATTTAAGATAGCGAAGGTGGTACCAATTCACAAAAAGGAATCTAAACAAGACCCTAAAATGTTTAGGCAAATTTCAATTTTGACTACCTGCTCAAAAATATTTGAAAAAATTATTAAAGTACGTTTATTAAACCATTTGAAAGAAAATAAAGTATTAAACAGTAGGCAGTTTGGTTTCTTAGCTAATATTGGAACTGTAGATGCAATTAGTACTCTAGTTCATGATACGGTGACAAAACTGAATTGTAATAAGAGAGTAGCAGGTATTTGTTTAGATTTGAGCTCTGCTTTTGACACAATAAGTCATGACTTGCTCTCTCTTAAATTTTCGTACTACGGGATTAGAGGTAACTCTTTACGATTATTATCCTCTTACTTAAGAAATAGGCAAATGTACGTTGAAGTGAAGGGATATGATTGTAATCAGTGCGAAATTCAATATCGCTCTAAACTGAAACGCATAACTGTAGGTGTACCGCAAGGTTCCATTCTAGGACCTTTGTTTTTTCTCACATTTACAAATGACCTAATTGACTACATATCAAGAACATCATCGGAAAATGTTAGTTTAATAATATTTGCTGACGATACAAATGCAGTTGTGTCTGCAGATAATATTGCAGAGCTGGAACTCTCAGTCAATAAGACTCTTAATAATTTTATGAACTGGTTCACTGCTAACGGTCTTAAAGTAAATTCCTCCAAAACCAATGTTTTGCTATTTCGTACAACTTCTAGAAATAAAGAAATTATTAATAGCACACTTAATGGTGAAAAAGTACAATGCGTTGAATATGTTAAGTTTTTAGGTGTGCACATTGACAGTTTTTTAAATTGGAAGCTTGAGCTGTGTGATATTGAAAGAACTCTTAGTTCTGCTTGTTATGTCTTACGGAGTCTGCGCGATGAAGTAAGCATTGAGCACTTAAAAACAGTATATTATGCTCTTGTAGAATCTAAAATTCGTTATAGCATTTTATTTTGGGGTGGTAGTTACAATTATAATATCCATAAGGCCTTCGTCTCCCAAAAGAGAGCCATTAGAACAATGGTACGTATAAATCAGCTTGAGTCGTGTAAGCCGCATTTTAAGGCTCTTAAAATTCTTACCGTCCCTTGTTTATATATTTTAGTACTGTTGACCTATCTAGCCAAATACATTCACGAATATGAAACTGAAGAAGAGAGACAAATAAGAGAAAGTTCCCGAAGAAAGGACTTAGTTGATAAAACTACACCAACGCTAAATGTTGTACGACACAGTGCATGTCGTCAGTCAGTTAGACTGTTTAATAAATTGCCGATTGACCTAAAGCTGCTGATTTATCATAAACAGTTCAAGCACAGACTCAAGTCTTTTTTGTTGGAAAAGTGTTTTTATAACATCGAGGAGTTCATGACATCTTAATATACTTTATAATAGAATTAGTAATATATAAAATATTATTATTAGTGTTTAAGAAATTTGACTTTATATTTATCTTTTATCCTTTCTTGACGTATTTTAAAATTTGACATTATAAATCCTGTGTATAATTAATTAGTAAGTACTCATTTAATGTATAGATTTTAATGTCAATTTTCAAATTAATTTTAATATTGTAATTTATTTTCGACACAAATGTATGTTTGTTAAGAAATAAAGAAATTGAATTGAATTGAATTGAACTGAATTTCCAAAATAACCGATAGTAAGCGGTTAGCACCCAGCATTTCCCTGCAACCTTGGTCAGGTCGTCCGACTACCAGCCGGCCTATTTGCTATCTCAGTAACCCACGTTTTGATAGTTACTTCAAAATACATTGCGGGTTTCCTATGATTGACTATTTTTATTAAAGAGATATAAAACGTAATGTACTTTGAAATGACTATCAAAACGTTGTACACTGAGCAAATAGGCCGGCTGGTCTGTGGGTGTCCAACGCTGCGCTTGCCCGTACATCGTCGCCATTTGAGAACATTTATGCCCCATCGGCCATCGTCTCTGCGCGCTATGTATCCTGCCCACTGCCACTTCAAGGAGCTAATCCTCTAAGTCACATACAACATACGGTGACTTTTGTTCTTCTGCGGATCTCCTCATTTCTGATTCGGTCTCGCAAAGACACACCGTAGCTCTTCAAGCGATCTTAAGCTTTCCTGTGAGGCTCATGGCAAGGTTTCGGACCCTTCGTTTCGGACTTTTGACTTCAAGCATTGAGATATTTTGGACTAGAAAACGCTGCCCAGATAAGTTGGATTCGACATACCTCATCTTTGAAGCTAGAATTTCCAACCTGGATAAATTGACCCAGGTCGACTTGAAGTTGTAGAACTTCAAGTATAGAGTTCCCAACATAACCACTGATGGCATGCTTTGGACGAAGGACGACATTCCACAGATTACTAAATAGTTACTTCGTCTTACATTCTTGTAAAGAACAACAATTAAAAAACTTTGCAAAAGCTTTACTAGGAACGAGCGAAATGCATCAGCTTGGGGGCAAAATTCTTTCATATGTCTATTCGGCGGTTATTCTCTGCAGGTCGCATTTTCCAATAGACTCGTAAGATTTTTTGGACAAGTCCAGAAACAACATAGATTATTTTTTGCTTTTGCCTGTAAATAAACATTTTGATTTACCTTTTTGATATAACTCTCATTCAAAGACTTGTTTCCTATCTAATTTCACTGTCGTTTTAATATTGCTAAATTCTATTCAAGATATTATAAATAGATTACTCGCCCACAGTATAGTCCCAAGAACGTTTAGCTTAATCAGGTCAATGTAGTAATATACATAAACGTTATGGAGTTCGCGAAAGCTTGGATGGTCTAATTCACTTCGGATGATAAGAAAATGAGCCACTCCAATGCCAGCTGGTTTATTTATGCAATGTTCCCGTTGCAATGTGTGTCGAATACATTTGTACAATAATATACCATACAATAATAGTGACCCACTCTAGTTCAGACCTGTACGGGTGTGGTAGGTATTGACCTACCCCAAATCTAATACTCAACTCCAAAACATTAGATGTACGCCTATTTTAATGACATACGATGACTTTACCAGCGATAGGAGTTTAGGCTTTGGTTTTGGTGTATGATGGCTACAGTGTGTCTGATTTTTAAACCGCCTAAATACCTTTAAATATTCCAGAATGTTGCACGAAAATGAAATATAGTCACTGAAATCTAATAAAAGCGTCCAAAAAAGAAAATAAAGTAAATTACCTCAGCAGAATAAAAATTATGATAAAGTAGTAGAAGATAAAAATAGCTAACTAACAAAAAACTGATTCAAAATTCTCATTTAATTTTATCAAAATTAAATGAGAAACTCATTTTTGTATTTGTTGCAATAACTCTTGGTTTTGGAAAAGTAGTAGAAATGGCTAGCCTTTACATATTAAAAGTTATTCCCTCCAATTTGGTATTCACTCTAGCGTAAACTGGATAAAATAATTTTGCCTAATACGTAATTACATGGGCAAATATTACATTACAAGTCATTCTATCCTTCCGAAAATAGCTACCCGCTCGTTTGCCCAAGGTCAGTGAGGCTTGGTTAAATCAAATAAAAGCGGATAGAAGAAGTGTAACTTAGAATGTAGTGTAACTTATACGTTTTATAGTATCTTACCTATATACTATAATACTTATCATTATATGTATACTTTGCAAACATTAACTAGCATAATTATATGTTTCTTAAACATATGTTCATTCCAATAAAAAGAAACCGTGAAAGAGCTCCCAGTAATTTTAAAGTTGCTTTAAGAGTTTCACTGGAACTCCTATTTAAACTTTATCATGCCTACAAGTATTTAGAAATCTATTATCATGCTGCAACTCTCAGTTTTGTCAGGACTCTTTAAAATGAAGTGCTTAATTGTCTGCCTAGCGCATTTATCATCATCAGATCGAGATCTTCGTGTATTTTCCATGATATTTTGTATTCCATGACAGTTAATACGACAAAATTAAGCAGAGTTCATTTTACAAAAAAAAAAAATGGATATTGTGTGGAACATCATACATCGCCCTGCATTTGATACTCTCCTTAATTTGTAGTAAGGCAGGATGACGGGGCACAACGTCGCCACAGCCTGGTATAACCAAAAATATATTACTATCTGATAAATGGTAGCAAAATGCGAGGGCTTGACTTGTCAGCGAAAATGAAACGTTTGGGATTTGATAAATAATCTCGGCAGTTTTAGTTGACAGTCTTCTTGAATATAATATAATCAACTACAAATATTTTCTGAGTTGGCGTAAGAGAAGAGAAATGAAGTTAAATAAAGTGGTAAAAATTTATATGTGTCACAAAGCGGTTAACATTGAAACCTAACGTGATATAAAGCAGAAAAAAAGGCTTACTCATTGCTATCGTTGTTATAACAAAATCAAAGTCAATAATTAATATACTACATGCATTCCTTTTTAATTTTTATTGATATGTTGACATTTCTTTGTGGTAATGAGCACCACAGAAACAATAACAAGTTGCATAAAGGACGGTTAACTCGTTGCAACCTGCAAAGAGAACATACACGTTAAACCACAAGATGCTTTGGTGACTGGAAAACTGCTTCTCAAAACCCGATGAATCAGACTGTTGCAATTCCAACACGATAGCTGAATACCCGGCCAATGGCGGGTTAGAATCCTACACGAAGTGTTCTATATCACCATACAATAGTTAACTATGAAATATATATGTTAACGGAAATGTATGTAATCCGTCATTGTATACAATTCCTTCTTCTTTAAGTGCCGCTTCATCACTGAAGGTTGGCCGTCAGCTCTTTAAATCGTGTCTTGTGAACAGTTGTTCCACCGATTTAATTCCAGTCCACTGGCGGATGTTTCTAAGCCATGACATTTTGCTATTTCCCACTCTGCGCTTTCCGGCAATTTTTACCATCATAATGGTCTAGAGAAGATGATATTGTGGATTTCTCAAGATGTGACCAAGATATGCGACTTTTCTTGTCTTAATGGTCCTAACAAGTTCCACTTTCTTGCCTATGCGCTTTAAAACATCAACATTGGTAATGCATTATGCGATAACACCACATCTCAAACGCTTCTAATTTCTTTCGGAGGTCTTCTTTTAGGGTCCACGCTTCACAACCATACAAAACAAGAGGCCAGACATAACATTGAAGCATACATATACAATTCCTAGAAATATATAAAATTTAGAAAATCGCCCGTAAATTTGTGAAATAAATTATATTAGACACGTTTCCCAGAAATTCTATAGATTTCCTCAACAGCACACGGAAATGTATTTTTGTTAGCAAAAAAAATGTAATCGGTCAGCTAAAATAGCTAGTTGGACAGCATTTTATGGTCAGGAAAACTTCTTTTCTGCACTCAGTCGTTCCAAGTGGTCATAAAAAAGAAATAACCTGAACCTAAATTATTTTCTGGAGTCAGACAGGGCTGTCTTCTCTCGCCCTTGCTTTTTCTTATCGTCTTGGATGGTGTAATGCATAAGGTGAACGACGGCAAGCGACGCGGCATAGAGTGGGGATTGTCCAATCAACTGGATGATCTAGACTACGCTGACGACCTGTGCTTGCTTAGCCATAAAGAACCCACGACCGCTAGTGCTGGGTACAGAGCCCATTCAGCGAGTGCAACAGTTCGCATATCTTGGCAGTATCATGTCGCAAACTGGAGGAGCAGAGGAAGACACGACTTCAAGAGTAACCAAAGCGCGGGCAACCTTCGCACAACTTTGACCCATATGGCGATCCAAGAAGTTGACTCGCAGAGTTAAACTTAAAATCTTTCGATCCAACGTTAAATCTGTCTTGCTGTATGGGTGCGAAACATGGAAAGTAACCAAAGAGACCACGCAGACAATTCAAGTCTTCATCAACCGCTGCTTGCGGCAAATACTTGGCATTTTCTGGCCTGGAAAGATCTCCAACGAACGCCTGTGGGAGGCGTGCCGGGAAATGCCAATTGACAAGCAGATCATGCGCCGCAAGTGGACATGGATAGGCCATACGCTCAGAAGATAGCCCAAACACATCCCGAGGCAGGCTCTGGAATGGACCCCCCAGGGAAAGCGGAAGGTGGGCCGTCCCAAGCAGACTTGGCGGCGCACTGTGGCGGCGGAGATGAAGTCAATCGGGCTAACCTGGCCCGAAGTAAAACGCGTAGCCAAAGATAGATCACAATGGCGAAATACTGTGGAAGCCCTCTGCCCCACCTGGGGGCCATAGGACCCTAAGTCAAGTAAGTCAACTTATTTTCTGCCCTCAGTCGTTCCAGGTGGTTTTATACATTTCCTAATACAATCTCGGAATTTTATACAATTCCTAGGAAATTTCCCAGGATATGTATATAATAAAAAAAATTTCAAACAATATTTTATGCATTTCCTAAATAAGCCAGGAATTCTATAGATTTCCTATAACATATATACATAATGTCGAACAAAAGTTGAGGGTTGCAACTCTTTGGAATTGGGCAGGATACTTGGCTAGAAGGAACGATGGTAGGTGGAGTAAGGCTGGTACATATGTGGGTGGGTCGACGACATAGGCAAACAGCTGGAAATAACTGTATTGGCTGGAGATAGAGAGGAATGACATAGACAAAAGGAGACTTATACCCAACCGTGGGTCATAGAAAGCTGAATTGCGTTAAATTACTAGTAATTAGGTCTTTACCCTTTGAGTATGGAACCCTAAAAGTGTTAATATCGTATGTGATATAAACAATAAGCGGTCGGCATTGTCTCGACCACGGACTCTCGACATAGTAACTGAGCTCTCGTGTTCTTTTGATTTAAACCTATCAATGGCTAGAAATTGTATTTAAACCTAATATAATATCTTTTGTAATTCAAAGACGAGACTTTATCAAATAATAATATTGTCTTTATGACGATGTTTATTTTCAATGTTCTAGCTAGAACATATCTTGAAGGGTGAAATTTTACATTTTGGTTCCGTTGTAATGAAAAAGTTGTATTACAGACAAACATCGGGACAGGTGAAACGAAATAAAAGCTTGTAAAAATTAACTTAACAAAAGTGAGCTCTCTAAAGTCATCTGAGTGTTTTTAGGGTTCCGTACTCAAAGGGTAAAAACGGGACCCTATTAATATCGCACCGCTGTCCGTATGTCTGTCGCCAGGATGTATCTAATGAACCGTTATAGTTAGACACTTGAAATTTTCACAGGTGATGTTTTTTTGTTGGCGCTATAACAAAGAATAGAATAAAATAAATATTTAAGGCTCCCATAAAACAAACGTGATTTTTTTGCTTGTTTTTGCTCAATATTGAAAACGGCAACAGGTGGACGCTAAATAATTAAATAAAAATAAAATTATTATTAAAGGGGCTCCCCTTTATACAACAGATATGATTTTTTTGCCGTTTTCATAGATAACGGTACGGAACGGAACCCTTCGTGCGCGAGTCCGATTCGCACTTGGCCGGTTTTTCCTAATTGCGTTCTCAGCTGTGATGCGTCGGAGCCTAGAGTCCGCTATGATGACAGCATTTATACTATGATTAGGCGAAAGTTTTTCGGCAGGCCGCCTGCCTTACGTCAACCCTTCTTTAGAGTGTCAACCTTTTTATGTTTTGTTTAATTATAAATAGCGAAATGTGTGATATATTAACTCATTATGTACATAGTAAACGGAGCTCATTGTTCTCAAGATACGGGGTATCCCTAGTTTGGGAGTTGATGTTTATGTATTTTTTACAAGCTTTTATTTTACTTCAATGTTAGTATGTATATGTAAATATGTTCGTTCGGCTGGAATCTTGCAACTCAATTTTGAAGCAGATATAATAAATAATTATAATAAACATATCACACAAATTGAGCTCGCCCCATAGTAAGTTATGAATTTGTGTCGTAGGATACTAACTCAACGATACTATATTTTATATAGATAAAACATCCAAGACCCAGGTTAATCTGAAAAAGATCGTTTTTCCGTCATGACCAGGCCGATCGAATCTTTCGTGTCGCAGGCTGCCGTGTTGACCACTGCGCCACGGAGCTCGCTAAGATATCTTCCACAGATTGAGCTGATATTTTGTATACTTACTCGTTATGGATGACAATGCAAGGCTAGCTATTCCTAAATACAACATGGCGGAACATCCAAGATGGCGGATTTTTGATGCACTGACAGTATGGATATCAAATTAAAGAGCTTGCTAAAAATACCTCGATACGTATAAAATACTAGCTTTCGCCGGCGGCTCCGCCTGCGTCAATTCCGATCCCTCGGGAAAAGTAATTTTTCCCGGAATAAAAGGCCTATGTCCTTCTCGGTACTCCAGAGAACTTGTATGCAAAATATCATGATGATCGATTCAGTAGTTACGGCGTGAAAGCGTAACAATAACAAACAAACAAACTCACTTTCGCACTTATAATATTAGTAAGGATACATAAAAGCCTGCTTTTAAAAGTTATTTTTTTGTAATATAATAATGCATATTTGTTTTTCTTTTTATTTATTCTTAGGTAGCTCCAGAGCCGCAGACAAAACCTAAAAAAATTAAATACAAGTATTTGCCTGCGCCAGGAATCGAACTCTGTATCTCCATGTCTAGTCTACCACTGCGCCGCGGAGACCGTCACTAAACTATACAGCGTATCTAATCCAAACAAATAAAGTCATAGAAATACCTGCATACATCTTCAGTTCTTGCGACATAGCGGCCAAGTCAACGGTGCAGTAAATCAGGCAATATCGGTTTCCTAGTATCGGAGTTGCTTAGTAAATGTCCTCGGCAATATTTTTTGCCAGCGCTAATGCGTTTGATATCAGAGGAAGTCGTCAGGGCTGAGGGCGGCGGAAATTGTCCCGCGTTAGAGAGACATAAGCCGTTATAATAAAAGACGGAGCCATTCCTATTTGCGGAAAAAGAATTAAATCAAATCTGTTTATAGAGGGACTGCTAATAAATAAATAAGCCTGTCTTCAAATAATATATTTCAATACACTTTATTTATTTATTTTGAACTACATTTTTTTTTTAAATCTAACATTTACTAATAATATAAACTAATTTAACTTACTTATAAATAAACCTAACTATATTCATTCAAATTAATTTTAAATATAAGCAACGGGAGTGCCAGCAGAAGTTAAAACTTGCCTTCGCGGCGGTCTTAGGTCACGTGTCCGTCTTACGAATTTTCGATCGGGTGACGTGTCCTGACGCGAACATTTATACCGATCCCAAAAAATGCACAAAGCTGCTTAAGAAGTTTTCTCTTCAAAAAAATGGATTTCTGTAAAGTCGAAGAGAGATAGATGCTTCACGTCTAAGGATACGTATTAAGGCATACGTCCCTAACACAACTACCCAACTTTTACAAGTGAGGTATTTGATTCAACTCATTTTACAATGAATTTGAAAATCAACTGTTGAGTAGGAAGCCATGCAATATTAATTTTTTCACCATATTTTATTTTAATTAATTAAGAGTATATCAAAATAGCATTGTAAATGAAACATAAAACACTTATAAAAAAATATTAACTAGGTAATAGTATATGTATGAAATAACGAAAGTAAATTTGTATAAAAATCAAGGATTACGATTACTGTTTTTGTAATTTGATCTCATTTCAGAAGTTTGATTGTCTAAATTGTCTTTGAAATGGCAAGAAAGGGTGCACGAGCCGCGTAATCAAAGCCAAAGGGAAGTTTATGGCTGAAGTTCTTGGCGGTAAACCGTCGATGTCACGAGGTTGACGCATTCTGCCTCAAAATTGACTTGCCGAAGTTATACAAAAGCGATGAGCCTGCCCCAGTTTCTAAGATATGTTTATATCCAGGTAGATAAGGGATTCTCTTGTTTAAAAGGTTGTACAGGTATCTGTTATACTCAAGACGAATTTAATTCTCTTTGGATATACTGTTTGTTTTTCGAATGGCTAACACATTTCAAGCTATCTAAAGGCATCTGAGAAGCTTCACATCTGCCATCAATGATGACCAACGGCTTAACGTGCCTTCCGAAGCACGGTGGAGTTATAATTTTTATGCCTCTTGTGGTCACACATCCTAGTAGGAACGGGATTGCTTTACATGACTAATCGCTAATAATATTTACACCCAGTGGACCATGGAGCTCCTCAAATTATAACTACTTCAGGCCTATAACGCTGGTCTATATTTTTTATTGTACCTTCACAAAAATAGGAAAGATAATCTTGCTAAGCCGCGTTGCTTATTGGTAAGATTCCTCAGGTTTTCATTCAATCATTACCTTGATCGCCTTTTATAATCTGTTTGGTATAAGAAGTAGATAGTACATTCTTTGTTTTGTTTTACTCAGAGACCAGCATTAATAGAATTATTGATTAACTATGTAAGATACGGGCTACCCACGTATGAAGTCATACGTGGTTTCATTCGTTAGTAACCCGTAACTCACATATTTATAAAGATTATTTTACGCAAATTATTATCACGTCGCTGCCCTAAAATAATGACTTTTCTTATATTATATTACTCAGCAGTAATATATATAGCAGCCGTGTGGTTTCCGGCAGAGTAGAATAGGACCACTCCTAGTCTTCCCATGGAGGTCGTATGAGGCGACTTGGGAAATACAAGCTAAACAAAGCTCATAAACATTAATGAGACCTCTCCAACCCGTCTGGCCAGCGAGGCCAAATCCTCTGCCTGCTCTGGTCAAGTATGGTACATGCGGTAGTACAGAGAGGGTCATGCTCCTGCAGTGAAGACTACAAAGACCTGATGATGATGATGAATATATATAGACATATATAAAGACGTAAAGCGACTAGTACACTAGGCGATACACTAGGCTTACTACGAAGTTAGACATTATAACTCATAGTTTTACGTGATTTAGACTCAGGCTAATTTATGTCTAGTCGCGTAAGGTGACCAAGATGAAATTGCTTCATTTCGCATTCTGGCAGTTTGAATTTAGTTCATGATGGCAAGTTTCAGAGTAACTATAGCGACGTCTTGGACCATTAGCATGGTTCCACAGTCATCACTTGACCTGGCTGCCATTGTGTCAGCGACAATGCAGCGACAAATCGACCCTTTGTTGTCACACGACTTGCGACACACGCGATGGGGGTCGATTCTCCAAACTTTTATATTGCTTCGTTTTATTCCAGTTTTATAAGTATTTGAAAAGTTTGGTCGCATAACATATATTTAATTTTTCGTCCATATGCTCGTTACTAAAGTACGTGTAAAACCTTGCTTCAGTAACTGCGTCAACTGCAAAAAGAGAGACCTATTGAGATTTTTTATCAAGTTCATACTTATGAATTAGTCAGTTACTTATTAATTACTGCTCTAATAGCTTTAGTTATGTTTTTATTTTATAGACTATCATAGGTTCATTATCATATCACTTTATTTACTAGCGATGGCATCTCTAGTTTAAACTAGAGATCTTTTTTTTGGTTTGGTAATAAAAATATAAGGTAAGTTAGCAAAAAAGACATTAAAACTCGTCCAACATCGTGTATTATTAGATTTTTTTTAATTATTAAAATATAACAAACCTACAACATTTAAAATAAAATTGACATTAACATTTCAAAGAAACTTGAGAAATGTAGTGAAAAAAATTTCGAATGGTTTAGAAATAGTCACTCCAAAAACAGTTTATTGTTTGCAACCTATATTGTCTTACGAAATAGCACTTCCTCTTGAAACTCTAACGATAACACATTTTGGTGACACCACTAGCATCAAATTATTGTAGTATGACAGCGTTTAAGTATAGTTTCCTTGAGTACAATACGAATCTCACGATTCCAAGCCTCTCAAGGATACGACGTCATGGAAATTTGAAAATCCTAACTAATATTATAAATGCGAAAGTGAGTTTGTTTGTTTGTTTGTTTATTTGTTTGTTTGTTACGCTTTCTCGCCGTAACTACTGAACCAATCATGATGAAATTTTGCATACAAGTTTTTTGTAGTACGGAGAAGGACATAGGCTACCTTTTATCCCGGGAAAAAATACTATTCCCGAGGGATCGACATTGACGCGGGCGGAGCCGCGGGCAAAAGCTAGTATTACATATTTACATTGTTTAAAACTGTATCTCTGTGCTGGTTTGGGAGAAAAGAAAATCTTATAAGTACCAGCTGCTTCTCTGCCCTCGCAAAACGTTAAAGCCGATCGAGGGAATTGGCGAGAATTTGAGGAATTAGGTATATCAAAAGGCAATGATAGTAACCCATTACCTATTATATTGATTAAGTTTTTCTCCTATACTTACAAACGTGGCCTTTAGTTCGTTACCCAACTGAACAACAATCACTTTGTATATAGTAGCTTGCTTCTCTGTTCATTGATCACCTTATTCAGTAGAAAAAGACTGAAAAGGTTGCAATAAATATTGAATTGAAATTGAAGACATTCGCCGAAAATGGAAATGCATATAATACACGGATTTCCAACACGTCACACGTTCTTTCAGCAGTAAAAATATTCAGATTGATCCGAAACATTCGTCACGAGCCTGATGGAAAATTCATAAAACGGATCGGGAAATCGTTTCACCGTCATTGTCACAGACTTATTTCTTATTCCGTTAGACAGAAAGCTAGCAGCATACATTTGTGAGCGTTACTCTTATCGGGAGTAATAATTCATGATCTGCTATCATCCTCGAGAATACAGTGAAAAATTCCTTGCGCAAAAGAAACATAAATCAAGTCGCTCCTCGCGCCGTGGCCCAAATTGGCCCGCTCTGTGTTAAAAGTTTGTAAGGCGTGGTGTCGAAAAGAAAATTCTGGGATCTCTTGCGAGTTTCATTGGATAGACAATTACCAAGTTTTTGCATAAAGGCACGTGTTTAAAATACGTTTACGTCTTTCACCCAGTTATGATAAATAAGAGTGTTTCTTACTTTTGTTTGTTCAAGTATTTTTTGTCAACTTCCTTTTGAACTGTATTTTTTTTAAGCTGTGTAAGAAATCCAAGTATACAATATACTTGTACCGTTCTGTTTGCATTAACGAGATATTATACTGATGACTATTTTGCCTGGTCGTTACTTTGCAATTTATCCCAAGGAATATCTACTTATAAATTGAATGAGCATAAGAAGTCAAAAATAAAGTAGGCATTTCAACGAAGTACAGAATACCTTTTAAATTCACAGTAGATAATACTACACTATAAATAAATATATATAGACAAATCACACAGATTGAGCTAGCCCCAAGGTAAGTTCGAGACTTACACTATGTGATACTACTTATATCCCATACTTATATTTGTTAGATAAGCATCAGACACAGGCCAATCTGAAAAACATCATTTTCCATATTGACCTGATTGGGGATCGAACCTGAAACATGACCTACCTACAACATACTTTAATTAAGAGTTCAATCCAGCTAATCAACGCCTTGAGGTAGTTTAATAAATCTGACAGAAATCTCAACAAGAAGATACTTCTTAAAAGTTTCAAAGAAAAATACACGAACCAAAAGATTTCAGTACAGATTCGTTTTACCGAAAAGTTAACCAGCGCTCTTGAATGATATGAACCGTGAAGGGCCGTGAAGGGCCGCGGCCGCGAGGGCATTCCGACCTACTTATTTTGCATGACCGTACTTGCGGGCTTATCCCTTTTGATTTTATTTGCTCTCTTGCTACTCATGCTCTCTCAACCAAATTTTATTTATGCTAACAATACACACAAATAATGCAAATTATTAGCATCACAATATAAAAGCTTTTGACGTGATGACGTCTTTTAAATAGATAAACGCCGGCTGCACGCATGAACATGTGTCACGTTCCGCCTGCAAGCGTGAGCGCGGAACAAGCGATAGAGAGGTACGATGGCCCTTAGCGTTCGGCTTGTGACGCATCTATCTCCCTTCCACCGTTATCACGTAAAATTATCGTCCGTAAACCTACTTTACAGACAATCAATTTTTTGATTAAGTATTTCATCTTGCTTTATTTGTATCTATTTGGTATCTATTATCTGTAGCCTATATTTCAGCCTATATTTCAGTCAAACAAATCCGCTTTTTTATTGCATTTTTGATTTCTCAAAAATCGCTTACAATAACATAACATAATAATTTAAAGAAAACACCAACTATTAAGGGTCGAAAAAAAAAAATTGTACCTATATAAAAGTTAGCCAGGTTTCTCTGAGATAAGAGCCACATCGCGAGGGTATGGGACCGCTTACTTTGCATGATTGTGGCTTATCCCTTTTCCATTTACTTGCTTAGTTTTTTCTTCAAATTTGGAGGAAAAAATGAGTTGGCCATCGTGGCGCAGTGGTTAAAACACCAGTTTGCTACACGAGCTACACTCGGTGCGGGCAAATACATTGTTTTTAATTTTTACAGGTATTAGTCTGCGGTTTTGGATTTTGCATAGTTTTTACAGCCGGCCGTCTGCCTGATGCCAACCTTCTTTAAGCAAAGAACGTTGGCATTAGGCAGGCGGCCGGCTGTAAAAAATATGCAAAATCATATATTTTTTTATTTTTTTTATTTATTTTTTTACACCACGGATGCTGTCATAATAGCTCCCTCGGGCTACAACGCGTCACAGATTAGAATATTAAAAGAAAATTACAATCTGCTGTGACAAATTTTCCATTATAAATAATAAATATAAATAAATATATACGGACAAATCACACAAATTATGCTATCCCCAAGGTAAGTTCGAGACTTGTGTTATGGGATACTAACTCAACGATACTATATTTTATAACATTACATATTATATAGGTAGATAAACATTCAAGACCCAGGCTAATCTGAAAAAGATAATTTTCCATCTTGACCTGGCCGGAGATCGAACCCGGGCACTCCGTGTCGCAGGCTGGCGTGTTAACCACTGCGCCACGGAGCTGTCAAATTATAATTCCAATACCAATCTAATATATTTTTTTATAGTCCATTCTAATTTAAATGAGTTTTGTTACACAGTGATATACCTATATCACCCCTGTAGGGTATACACTAGGTAAGTATAATATAGACAATATAACATTATGTTCACAATATAACAAGATACAACTGTGTTAGCTTTCTGGCTTCTTCAGATAAAAGGGAAGCCAGAATGCTGTAACTAGTATAGTAGTGGTAAGTATACATATATTAGTTTTTGCTTTATAACTGCAAAAGTAACAGTTTTTGCCTGTAAATGAAATTGTCTCACTACAAGAACTTTCACAAATTATGTACTTACCCAAAAAAGTAGTTGCTATTTTATCAGTAGAGACAGAAAATCTAGCTATCTCGTTTTTGCAATAAAAAAGTTAGTTAAGTGTCTAATCACGGAGATTACGTATATAGTTTTTCTGCGCGTGATTGATATCCTGCAGAAGACGGCAGCCATCAGCGTTGAATACGCGCCATTACTACCAAGAGTACGGAGAGATGCGCACACGCACGCTTATGGATACTGTCGCCACATTGACGTGACAAATATAGGACTTTCATAATATCAAAAGTGAATTTTATTGTTATTGAACTTTTGTGTGATTTGTATCTAGCAACAGTCGGCAGCTAGCTGTCAAATCATGTATAGATGTAAACATTTTAAAATTTCCTAAAATTTAATTCATCATCAATCAGGTCTTTATACACTCCATTACAGGAGCACGACCCTCTCTGTACTACTAGAGCCATACTTGGCTAGAGCAGCCAGAGGAAATTTAATTAGGTACCTAACATTTCCTTAAATTATCTTAACGTACAGCAATTTAATTGATCATTAGAATATAATAAAAATAAATTTTAAAACTTTTTCTTAGTATTATGTACTTTTTTTGACAAATTAAGTAAATACCCAATTTTTTAATGTTTATGGGTGTTATGGCTGTTGTCCTTTTAAAAACTTTGAGATTTTGTTCATTTTAATTTTTGACACTTTCGACTCAAAAGGCTGCCGACCTGGTCTAGGCTTAATGTAGAGTACAGTATTGATCTCCTACAATTCTGTAGGAGACGAATACTTACTCTACGTTAGCTTTATATTCTTTGATACTTTTTATCAAAGAGATACTATAGCTGACGCTGTACATATGTATGTAACTTAGTTACCTGTAATTATTTCTAGATTATACAAATAGACCTCGTTTAAGGAGAGGTGGTGCTTTGAGCGGTGCATGCTGTAAAAATTTCAAACATAAGGTAGTTAAGTATAGGCACAGAATAAGTACTAATACTTACGTACAGAAGTCGCACTCTGCAAAGGTATTCAAAGAAACATCAACTAAATGTAGCACACAGTGTAATTTAGTCAGATTCTTTTAGTTTAGACACCTACAGCAAGCCAATTTTATACTTATAGCTCTAAAAATACGATTCATAACTAGTTGAAGACCATAAACACATATGGCCAAACGCGCGTCGTTCCTACCGGATTTGTTCGGATCTCACCTTCGAAGGTGTCGTCGTGCGTAGGTATGTTTTCGATACCTACATGAAGAGTGATACAGGTGATATAGAGCCGTTTACGGTAAGGCGTTTGACGCCCGACACGCTGCGCAATGCCACGCGCTTTCGTAAACCCCCCCTCAGACAAAAGATTGGGCGACGTAGCATTGTCCATCAAACCTATCACACACACATCACTTGTTTTTCAAGTTGATAGACAGAAGACAAATTTTGACGATGTAAATGACACTCTCGCTCAGGTATTAGATTGGTTTACAGCTAATAATCTCCTGCTAAATGCTAAAAAAACTAAATGTGTCAAATTTTGTACCCCTAATGTTAGGCATGTGCCCACAAAAATAGTTGTTAATGATGAAGTGGTAGAATTTCTTGACTCGACAAAATTTCTAGGAATAACTCTCGACTCAAAGTTACAATGGGGTCCACATATTACAGCTCTTGCTGGTAGACTAAGCTCCGCGGCATACGTCGTTTGGCGAATAAGACAACTGACAGATGTCGAAACAGCACGTCTTGTTTACTTTAGCTATTTCCATAGTAAAATGTCTTACGGGATATTGCTTTGGGGAAATGGTGCAAACGTCAACAGCATTTTCGTTCTGCAAAAGCGTGCTATTCGATCAATTTATAAACTAGGGGCTAGAGATTCTCTTAGAAAGTTATTTAAGGAAACTGGAATTTTAACGGTTGCGTCACAATACATTCTTGCTAATATACTGCACGTATATCAAAATATTCACAAATATGTTAAGAATTGTCATGTTCATACATACAATACTAGAAACAAAAATAAACTAGTTAATGAAGCTTTTAGACTACAGAAAACTATGAATACATTCTTAGGGCTTAGTATTCGTTTGTATAATAAAATTCCTGACAATATTACAGCTTTGCCATTTCCGAAGTTTAAAGACGTTACAAAAAATATATTATTGAAAAGAGCTTATTATGGCATTAATGATTATTTCGTTAATAAGAATGCTTGGAGTCGAGACCTCGAGTGATATGCAGGACTTCTCTAAACGCTTTTATTTTAATTTTACTTATAATTGTTTTTTTTTTTTGTTGCTGCTATTTTATTTTGTATAATTGTCTAAAATCAACTCTCAATTGTAAAACATGTATATGTTTGCGGTCAACGAGTGTCGACAATTAGTTTTCGAGTTTTGTGCTTGAGATCGAGTAAGTCATGCTCACTTAAATGTTCAAACTGGTGGCGGCGTTGTTTGTCGGGTCGTCGAGTTCCCTCTAATATGGTTGAGCTCAGCGATGGCTGATCCATGCGTCAACTCGTGAACGGGTGCTGCCAGGGGGGACAGGTCTGCTCGGCCTCTTTGAGACTTTTATCATATCTGTTGTTGTTGCACGCTCGAACGCTAACATAACGTGTTCCACAAAAATATGTAAATTAAAATTGTATATAACATGACATCAAAAAAAAAAAAAGAAAAGAAAAATATTAGAAAAATATTAAATATCATACAAAGCCCTTCAGGCAAGTAGGCGACCAATACTGTTGAAGAGTTTCTTTCGGCGTCTTCTTCTCTGCAGTGGTCGGTTCCGAAACGCTAGTAGTTTGTAGCTTTTAAAGAATAATTAATAATTTGAATATAATATAATAAGTATTATTTATTTTAAATGTGAATTGATGTGAAAAAGTGCCTGAAAAGGCCTATTTTCTGAATAAATCTTTGAATCTTGAATCTATGGGTACAATCCTCTGACACTACGATTGAACGCGAACTATATTAGTTTATCGTACCCGTGTGAGTGAGTACACATTAGTGTGTTTATCAAGTAAATATGGCTTTTGGTTTTTGTGATCTCCGGTTCAGGCTTAATACTTACTGCATGCTTTGCTCTATGTACTACAAAATTGCCACATTTCCTTAAAAAGTTCAGTCTCAATTCTATATAATTGGTTACCCTACAGCAGTGTCATTTAACTTAGGTCTTAGATAGATTGGCAGGCACGGGTAATTGCTATAATTCGAGTTATTATAATTCCGAGAATTGAAGGCACAATTTATTGTGCTTAATTATAATGATGCGGAATAGTGCGGTTTGTGGCAACAGTACGAGTATAATACCATCTGTGAAAATTGCGCAATAATAGAAATATTCTTTGATCTTTGCTTCGAAAATCAGTATTTTCTTTTGTTTTTCTTTTCACGTGATCATGCTTTTCAGAAACTTAGTTAATCTGTCTTATTTTTCTCGAATATTATGATTTTCCATAACTTATTTTTAGTGCTCACTCAACATTACCTAACGAACTCAGATTTGCGTAAATGGCTTTTAGTTTTCTCTGTACAACTTTAAAATAACTACATTTTATATTATACTTATATGTAATATAAGCAGACAAACATCTTGTATCTTCATATCTGCGGCAAAATGGCTGATGGCCATCACGCTATGAGCTCTTCCGATGTGGTAGCCGTTGATTCAAAGATTCAAAGATTTATTCAGAAAATAGGCCTTTTTCACGTCAATTTGGTCACATCACACTGTAATTAATAATTTTATTAGAAGGGATTTGACACTCCATGTCAGCTGGAGCCACCAGGTGTTTTGTAGAACCAATAGGAAACGACTCGATGTACTTACTAATACATAGGTAGAGACGGAGTTTAATAGTACGCCACGTGTGTGGAACGTAAGCGGCGTCCCACCGCGGCCTACGGAGTCTAGACAGAAATGCATAAAATATTCAGTTTTATCAAACAACTACAAATTAGTTCCAGTCTCTGTTGAAACGGCTGACCGATGGCGTCTTGAAGCAAATCTTTTTGCGGAATAGGACGCCAGTTTAGAGACCGAGATTATGACCATCACTCCGAGTGATACCTGATTCAAAGGATCTTTCTTTCTTCTTTCTTCTTTCTCAGCCCGTGTTCACCCATTGTTGGGTATAGGCCTCTTCATGGCTTTTCCACTTGACCCGGTCTTTTGCTGTGCGCATCCAGGTCTTCCCCAATATTTTTGTGATATCGTCGGCCCAGCGCATTGGTGGTTTTCCGACTTTTCTCCGTCCTGGTCTGGGTCTCCATTCCGCAATCCTACGCGCCCAGCGGCCGTCTTCTCTCCTGCTCATGTGCCCAGCCCATCTCCACTTGAGCCTGGTCACTACTAGTGCGATGTCCTTTACTCCAGGGCGTTTCCTTATGACAGAGTTGCGGATTCGGTCTATAAGCGTTATTCCGAGCATTGCACGCTCCATCGCTCTTTGTGCCACCTGGAGTTTGCGCATAAGTTTTTTTGTTAGTGTCCAGGTCTCAGCGCCGTAGGTCATAACAGGTAGAACACACTGCTCAAACATACGTCTTTTTAGGAAGATTGGTATTCTTTTGCTTTTTAGAACGTCGTCGATCTTGCTGAACGCCGCCCAGCCAAGTTGGATCCGTCTATCAATCTCCGTTTCATGGCGGTCCTCTTTGAACGAAACGGTTTGGCCCAAGTAAAGGTAGTCAGTCACGTTCTCTACTTTCTGACCATGCACTACAATGTGAGAGAGGCTAGTACTTCTGCACATTATTTTGGTTTTGCTGACGTTCATTTTTAAGCCAACATTTAAAGACGCTGTATAAAGTTCTTCTAGCATGGCAGTGAGTTCTTCCACAGAGTTTGCAAAAAGAATTATGTCATCGGCGAAGCGGAGGTGTGATAATGTTTTACCGTTTACGTTTACTCCGGTTTGAGACCAGTTTATCGTTTTAAAAACATCTTCCAGGGTAGCCGTGAATAGCTTTGGAGAAATGGTATCGCTTTGACGAACTCCTCTCTCTACGCGGACAGGCTGCGTGAGCTTATAGAGTTGAATTTGGAGAGTAGCACCTCTGTAAATTTCCTTCAGCACTTCCACATACCTGTCATCCACCAAGCATCGTTGAAGAGCATTGAATACCGCCCAGTGTTCTATTGTGTCAAACGCTTTTTCGTAATCTACGAATGCGATGCATAAGCTTTGACGGTATTCCACACTTTTCTCGATTACTTGTCTTACGCAGAATATGTGATCAATTGTAGCAAAACCTTTCCTGAAACCCGCTTGTTCGACGGGCTGCGCTGCGTCTAGTTTGCCAGCAAGTCTATTGGTTAACACCTTGGTGAATAGTTTATATATGTGCAGGAGGATAGATATTGGCCTATAGTTAGCTAAGTTTGCTTTGTCGCCTTTCTTAAATATAAGCTTAACTATGGCATTCTTCCAGGTCTTGGGTGTTGTTCCTAGTACCAGTACTTGATTGTATAAGTGCTTAAGTTCTTGTAATACAGGCTTGCCGCCGTACTTAAGAAGCTCAACAGGTATGTTATCTATGCCAGGAGCTTTCTCATTTGCCATGGCTTTAAGGGCAGTCTTTATTTCGTATAGGCTGATTTCAGGGAGATCCTCAGTGAGGTGTCGTGTAAGTTTCGCTCGTTTGTCGCAACTTGAAGTCATAGGGGGCACCTTGGATCTATAGAGGTCCCCGTAAAATTTGGTGACTATATTCAAGATCTCCTCTAGGTCTGTTGTGTCAGTGTCATCGTTCCCTTTCAACCTATAAATTTGCTGCCTGCCTCTTTGAAGCTTTCTTCTGAACACCTTTGGACCCCTGTACTGATTTATCGTACTCATGATTGTATCATGCGTGTGTTCTCTTAGGTCTCTTCTAATCGCATTCTTTGCTTGTTTATTAATTTCGGAGAGTCCTGCCGATCCAGAAGAGAGCGTTTCTTTTCGCCTTTGTATAATGTCTTTTGTTTCTTTAGACAGAACTGATTCCTTTGGTCGGAGTTCCTTTCCAAATTCGCTGGATGCTTTAAGAATTGCTTTAGACAGGCGGTCGTTTATATCATCGACGTTTTCAGCTGGTTGCGATTGGATCAGTTCAAGGATGCGTTGTTCATATTTGTCTTTTTGTGCCTCAATCGCTCTAAAGTGATGATGGCTTGGTCGTTTGGTGATAAGACACTTACGTTCCGCCTTCAGATTAATTTGAACTTTGGCGCGTACTATTCTATGATCACTGCCGATATTGATTTTATTTAGAGTTGAAACGTCAGTTACGATATACTTTTTGTTAGTCAGAATATAATCTATTTGGTTTTTAACAGCACCACCTGGGCCTCGCCATGTCCAAAGCCGATGACTCTTTTTATTGAAGAAGGTGTTAGAGGCATAAAGTTGATGTTTGCTCAAGAAATTCACAAGCATTTTCCCTCTTTCATTTCTTTTGCCCAGTCCACAGGTTCCAACGTACTCCTCGGTATTTGGTATGGAGTTTTTGCCAATTTTGGCATTGAAGTCACCCATCACTATCGTAAAGTGACAGGGACTCTCGTGTAGTGCTTTTTCCAAGTCGCTGTAGAACCCATCGACCAGAGCATCAGGGCTTTTACCAGTCGGCGCGTAGGCTTGGACAACCTTGATTTGGTATCGGTTGTTTGCTTTAAACGTAGCGTAAATCACGCGGGGTGAAATAGCCTTGATTTTAAGGAGTTGGTCGGAAAAGCTCTTGTTGATCAATAGACCTACTCCACCCAAAGACTTGCTCGTACCCTTATAGAAAAATAGGTGTCCCGATGTCAGCTTTAGTAGGTCTTCTCCGTGTCTGCGTGTTTCGCAAAGCCCAATTACCGTCCATTTTATATTGTCCAGTACGGTATGTTCCAAATCATATAGTCGGTCGTCTCCAAGTAAAGAGTTTACATTATACGTAGCCAGGTACATCGTTTTTGTGTGGCAGCCGGATCTCTTCCAGAGATTTTTCGCACCCTCTGTCCTGCCGGTTCTCTGACCGCTGCCGTAGTCAGGCCTAGCAGGACCGCTGGGGACTGAGGGCCTTGCTTGTTTTGAACTTTCCATGAAGGGTGTATGGCCTTAAAACGCCGCGCTGGCCATTGCGAGTTGGCGAGTCCACCTTGTTTTAAGGTAATTTAATTCCATAAGGCTTGTGGTAGCCATGTTCATCGGGTTATTTACCGCCGCCCGATACTCGGCGTTGACTATTTTACGGCTGGGTATGTCACCTCCATTCCAACCCTCCTCCTTTCACATCCGGGCTTGGGACCGGCAACGGCGGAGATTCAAAGGATAGCCGTAGCTATTCAACGAGGGAATGCTGCTAGCAAAATGGATAGTTTTGAGCCGAGTACAGTTCGGGGTGATGGCGTTTTGAGTATTCGTTTATTTTTAATAATTAATGATGTTCATAACATAAAACAAAATTGAAACCACAAGTCACAGAGTTGCATGCTTTAAAATGCTATAAATAAATCCATAGATTTAAATAATGGTGTATTAAGGAAATGATGAGTAAATTAACATAGGTACCCCAGTTGTTTCAAATTTTCAATGCACCTTCCTTCGATAATATTTTAATATCTATGGGAGACACCGAGATAATTTCAGTTTAGCAAGAAGAAATCTTCAAAGATTCAATTTCTTCATTTGTAAATTGATCTTTTGATTCACACGCAACATGTGTTGATTCAGCAATGCAATGCGTGCCAGTTGGAGTGCAAATAATTATGTTATTACTCATCTCGCAAGTGCCGACGAGCGCCACATGGCGTGTATAGAATATCTTAAAGCGGGCTCTAGTTTCAGAAGCCCGGTGGTCAGAGTGCTGCATTCAAAGTACGGAGATAAATCTAATCTAACTAAATTATGATAATCTATATTTGCTTGGATTCTAATGAATCGTTGCAGATCTGAGAGAAAAAAAAGGTACAATGTACCAGCTGCTTCTTTTTCCGCGCAGACTGCAGAAGCCAATCGAGGAAATGTAAGGAAATATTTCCATAGGCGATGACTTTTCCACGTGTATCTACGCCGACTAACCTGCTAAACGTGCCCTTTAGGTCTTATGGATTTAGGTTTTCTTCACTTCGCTAGGGATAGAGATTCATACTAATATCAATTAATATGTTTGTATGCTGATGTACATAGCGCGTAGAACCGTTCGTCGATGGGGGAGTAAGGTTCTCGAATGGCGACCACGTGCCGGCAAGCACAGTGTCTGACGTCCACAGACCTCCCCCAAGGATTTCCAGAATGACCAGTTGCAAGCGGTCTACGTCCAGCAAACAAACGCGTGTAAAGACGCTTCTTCTTAAACGCACAATACATCTCCATATGTTAGTGTTTTCTGCGGCCCACTTCACGCATCGGGGCACATGACGCTCCGCCTCTCTTTGGATGACGATTAAATCATCACTGATAACACGCAATGATTATTAGAGTTTTGTCTTTAGACACTGCGGTATTGTGGACGAGAAGACACTGCGGAGCTTACGAACGCTATCCCGCCAAGTCGGATTTGGCGAAAGACCTGACCTGACTGAAAGGATCTGACTGTAAAAACTTTGGCAAATCAGTTTACAGCATGAATTACTCTGTAGTATATGAGCATGAAGAATATACATGGTGAACTTTTGGTCGTTATGAAGCCGTTGGGTGATTCAGCCCGCCGAAATTAACAACTTTTTCTATGCGACCAATGCTGGGTACTCAATTTATTTTTAACTTTCCCATACAAATTGACCGGGCGGCTGAACAGGTTTCTATGGAAATGACCATTTTTTTTGGTTCTCAGCATTGGTCCCATAAGAAAGTTGTTCATACCGACGGGCTGAATCACCCCTTTAAGGCTTCGTAACGATCAAAATTTCACCATGTATGTAAAGCTTTTACTATAAATCTCTCTGGTTGTTGAACATTAATCAAATATGAATTGACAGTTGGTAAAAGCTTTGTGTGGGCGTATCGCTCTCGGGATCCATAAAAAAGGGCGCCTGATCTCCCGTGACCTGAATTGGGTCAAGTGTCAGACAGTGAATGAACTACGTTGGTTTCGTTTTTAGGGTTCCATATCCGAACGGTAAAATCGGGACCCTATTACTTAGCCTCTGTGCTCGTTCGTCCGTCTGTCACAGTGCTATAATGTATCAATCTCTTTAACCGTAATAGGTACATCGATGCTTGCAGAATTTGTATATCTATGATCTGTTATCATTGCGGTATATATATATGAATAAATATATTTTTTTCATGCGTATTTACGCAACAGGGTCCCCACAGAAAACGTGGTTACTGTAAGTTAATTATTGCGCGATGGTACGGAAACCTTAGTGTTTGGAAATTCGGCTCGAATTTTCCTGTTTTATTATTTTTTTAACAAATCGATATTTTTATAATAAACCTCCAGCTAGCCACTAGCGTTATCGTTATTTTAAGCAATAAATAAATGAATATAATTATATTTATGGATAAAACACACACATTGATCTGATGCCAAAGTTAGTTCGAGACTTGTGTTATGGGATTCTAACTCAACGATACTATATTTTATAACAAATACATGCATAGATATAAACATCCAAGACTCAGGTCAATCTAGAAAACATAATTTTCCAACTTGGCCAGTCCGGGAATCGAACCCGGGAACTCCGGTATAGTATAGCCTGGCATGATGTACACTAGGCCACAGAGCTTGTCAATTTTAGGATAGGACAAGAAAATCATATGAAAATCACGTTGACTAGTTATTTGACATATTTAATAATATTCATTGAAACACGAACTACTTTTACATTGCGTCTCAATTTGATATCACCAAAACGCATAGATTAAAAAAAAAAAATCGTCTCTCTACTTCTATGCCAAAACGACTTCCATTCAGCGGGTGCCGCGCGAACGAAAAACGTCGCTACTGCGCAAGCCATTAGGCTGCGCAGAACCATTAGGCGATTAGGAAAAAAGATGAAAGTCTTAATATTTTCATATTTTTATGAAAAAAAAAAAATAATTAGGGGGGCGACCTCTAGGATGTAAATATAAACATTGTCATGTGAGAATTATTGTTTTAGACGTAAAAATTACAAAGATTTTTAAGAAAAATGTTTTTTGATATCATTTTTAAATTTCATGTAAACCTATCTGTTTCAAATTCCAACAAAAGGGCGATCTTGTTTAAGGATCGACCTAAATTATTCAAATACTTATGATGTATTTAATTAATTTAGCGCATAGTAGTAATGACTTGAAAACATGTCAATTTTCACAATATCGTGCAGTACCGTCTTCAGTATGTCCGCCTCATAATGTAATCCATTTTGAAGGCGAGTACGGGACGCGCATTTATATCTCACGTTAGTTCCAATGATATAGAAGATTTTTTTGGCAATTATATATGGAGTCCCATTCTGAAAGTAAATGTACTTGCCTTTGAAGCACAGAAAAATATCGTCTGTGCTTTGAATATGCTCGTATGGTTATTAAGTATAAATATTAGGGACAAATTACACATTTAGTAAGTTGCAATCTTGTGTTAGAGCGATACCAACTCAACGATTCTTTATTTAATAAAATATACATATACATACGTATTAAAATCTGCGGAATCATGTCAATAGACGATGCAGCTAGCTCATCACTATTTTTATACCGCTTTCCATCTACACGCCCTCCAACATACTATAAATGAAAGAACTATAAGGTCTTATTAGACCTGGGCCCTGTCTACTCCGTAAGGGAATAATACGTGATACTATGTGTGTATGTATGTACATATACTTAGATATATATATATATAAACATGAAAAAGTTCGTTTTCAATAGAAAACGATATTTTACGCTCTTACGTTCTGGGTTAGGTCATGAAATATATCAAGATAGAACGTCGATGCAAGGATTTTGCTAAGGAAACGCGCGTGTCATTTTATGAGAGTAATGTGAGAGAAGAGTAATGTGAGATGCACAGAAATAAATAGCGTCATATCGATAAACAGTTTTTACAGTTCAAAACCGCAGAATGAACCATGTGTACAAGTCGGGACGAGCACGCTAACTGAATGAACGCTTAAGATTGAGACACGCATGTACCGCCCATTCGGCCGTTCTATCTTGATATATTTCTGTGACCTAACCAGTATCAATAATGAAACCAAAATGCGAATCAAAGGTAATTGCTAAATAACTGAGACTCAGAGGTCGTCGTATGGTAGGAATCACACAGAACGTATACATAGTAAATACCTTATCTTTCTTAAGTTACTTACATCTCTATTGCAACACCAAGCCGTTGACACCCTAGATCAACAATGTAAGTGCACGGAAAGCAAACAGGGTGATTAGCTTACACTGATAAAGCTTGCTTGGTCGTACAGGCTCCTTGATAAAAAAGAGAGATAAGAATGAATAGAGAATGCTGGGCCTTAAGCAAAATCGGGTTCCGCAGAAATTCAAAGTTGTGCGACAAGTCATCTTCGTCGGAGGTCGAAGTAAATTAATGGTATATTTAATAAGTCGTAAAATATTAAATAGACCATTAATGGATTAATGGTCTATTTAATACTAACTTATTGAATAGACCATTAATTAATGGTCAATTTAATACGTTCCGACTTACTAAATAGGCCATTAATATATTTTTCAATTTAACGGTATTTTAAATAAAAAAGTAGTGTTAAACTGTAGAAGCAGAAATATTTTTTTGGAAAAACTATCTTCTATGTTTACACCCTATTCAAATGCAAACAAAACATTCATTAATTCATTAAATCAGATAGTACTTAGACTAACATATAATAGTCACAAACCTGATACAAACACATAAAGAGAAATTATACGGGTCCCGTTTCAGCCATTAAGCACCGGAACCCTAATGATGCCGGCGGTAACTGAGGCCATGTTCGAGAGAAACAAGATAAAGCCTCCACGTGTCTCTCGGCAAACAATGGAGTATTAGATAAAAGGACGCGAGCTTTGGTAAAAGTTGTAGAGGACCGCGAAAAGTTGGTGGTGTGTTCGGAACATCATGTTCCAGTTCACAAAACAACTTTATTCATTAGAGTCAGAAAATATTGCGTTTAAAATGTATACACACGATACTTTTTTGTGGAGCAATTTCTTTTAACAATAGACCTGCTTAGATTTATTTAGGTAGAAAATGAAATAAAGGTAAAAAACTTTTTTAATGCAAGCTTTTATGTACTTACATCACTTCGGTGTTCCATCATGTTGGATTTAGAATGACGTCACACAGCTAACCATGCATTGTCATCTAATCTTAACGAGTATACAAGTAAAATTTCAGCTCAATCGGTGGAAGATATCTGCTTTAAAAATTGAGTTGCAAGATTCCACACATTGCAAGTTAAATAAATGCTTGTGAAAAAATAGTAAATTAATGACAGTCGTTCTCTATTAAATCTGTTTTCTCTTCTCTCTTACATTCAATTATTTGGAGTTCTTGATATGAATTCGTGTGAAGTTATTATCCGTACTATCCATACTAATATTATAGATGCCAGTTATTTAAAAAGTTACGTCTTTCTGTTACCACTTCACGCTTCAAATATTAAACCAATTGCGACGAAATTTGATTTAGAGGTACATTGAGGCTCGTGGAAGGAGATAGGGTCCCTTTCATCTTGGAAAGATCGACTGTTCCCGAGGATCTACCTTAACGTGGGCGGAGCCACAATCACCAAATTGATGGTATTTGATGATAATGTGAGCACGACTTATCACTTTTGGTGCCTTATATTGATTGTTTTGTCTTAGAAATAAGTATTGTTTAAATCAATAATTTTTTAAAATCTAAAAAAAAATATTATCTATACATATAATAAAACAGTAAAAATATTTTGTCTGTACATTTAAAATTTTTGACGGAAATGGATAGAGGGACACTTAAAAAGAATAATAGAAAGCAAAAAAAAAATTTTAGAATTTTTTGTCTGTCTGTCTGTCTGTCTGTCTGTCTGTCTGTCTGTCTGTCTGTCTGTCTGTCTGTCTGTCTGTCTGTCTGTCTGTATGTATGATCACGATTATCTCCGAAAATACTGAACCAATTTACTTCAAACTTTCACCAATTCCTTTGTTTTAACCCAGAAAAACATTTAAAGTTTGTTTCATCAAAATCGGTTCATAAAAAAAAAAGTTATCGTCATTTGAATGAAGTCAAGGCATGAGATTGCCTGCAAATATATAGCAAAAAAATAAATAATAATGAAATTTGGTATGGAGGTAGTTTGAGACCCGGGTACATAGGACAAGGACATAGGGCACCTTTTATTCCGGGAAATTCTACTGTTCCTGAGGGATTGGACACTATTGGCGGCGGCGTAGCCGCGCGCAAACGGCAAACCTGACTTATTATATCAACGCAACTGAAACTGCTGCGCCTAGAAACTTGAAATTTAGTACAGGGGTTCTTTTAATCTATACTCTATATATATATATACATATAATAAAACAGTAAAAATATTTTGTCTGTACATTTAAAATTTTTGACGGAAATGGATAGAGGGACACCTAAAAAGAATAATAGAAAGCAAAAATTTTTTTTTTGAATTTTTTGTCTCTTTGTCTGTCTTTATGTATGATCACGATTATCTCCGAAAATACTGAACCGATTTACTTCAAACTTTCACCAATTCCTTTGTTTTAACCCAGAAAAACATTTAAAGTTTGTTTCATCAAAATAGGTTCATTAAAAAAAAAGTTATCGTCATTTGAATGAAGTCAAGGCATGAGATTGCCTGCAAATATATAGCATAAAAAATAAATAATAATGAAATTTGGTATGGAGGTAGTTTGAGACCCGGGTACATAGGACAAGGACATAGGGCACCTTTTATTCCGGGAAATTCTACTGTTCCTGAGGGATTGGACACTATCGGCGGCGGCGTAGCCGCGCGCAAACGGCAAACCTGACTTATTATATCAACGCAACTGAAACTGCTGCGCCTAGAAACTTGAAATTTAGTACAGGGGTTCTTTTAATGATGTAAGTGAGCGCTAAGGAAGGATTTTTAGAAATTTAACTTCTAAAGATGTAAAATTAATATGGAATTTTCTCATTCTGGACTTAGAAGTATGAAAGTAGGTATATAAGTTATCGATTAAAATTAAAAAAAGCTGGGTTTAGATGAAACTAGCTGTTGCCCGCGACTCCGCCCGCGTTAATGTCGTTCCCTTGGGAACAGTATAAATGATAAGAATTCCATACAAACCCTTAACCCTAACTTACATACCTATATATATTCTAAGTCTAGAAATGGAAAAATTCCATACAAACTTTACCCCCAATTTACCCCTTCAAGGGAAAATGTTGTCTGGTTCACCTAAATAGATCTTTTTTAATTTTAATTGAGAATCTCCATTACAATAAAAAAATATCTGTGTAGGTGAAATGGGCAAAATCCCCTCCTTAAGGGCTAAAGATCTATGCAGGTGAAATGTATTAAATTCCCCCTTAAGGGAAAAAGCAGAGGGGGAGGGGTTTGTATTGAATTCTTATCATTTCTACTCTTCCCAAGGGAACGACATTAACGCGGGCGGAGCCGCGGGCAAGAGCTAGTCATTTAATAAAATCTCAAGCTCATCACAAGTTTGCAAGACCTTTACCTAGACACCGTGAGCCAATACTGCATACATTCGGAACTTTATCAATAAATATTGTAGGTTGTAGTTTTGCATAGTTCATATAACACAAAAGACAAATGTCAACTTAGTCTACCTGCGAGTTCGATCAAATATAATTTTGATGGAAGACCTGTGACCAAGAAAACTGTAAAATTTTCGAAACGTTCGGTGTAAAAATAATGTAAAAACGCGATAAAACCGTAGAGACTGAAGATTAGAAACCATAAGTATTGTTGTTTGTTTTGTTTTGTTCCCAAATAAATTATTTTACTTTCTTTCTAAAAAAAGCTTATCTAGACTGTATTTAAAAGGGAAAAAACAAATTTTGCTTTTCTATTACACAATTTGTGTAGACGTCCTTAGGTTTTGTATTTTTTTTGGTATTCTTGGTTGGTATGTTCAAAAAAGAAAGTTGTGTGTGAGAAAGTGTATAGTCCTTTTTTCCATTTTCAGTTTCTCATAAAATAGTTTATATAAAAACTACTTATTATGTACAAAATATTTTTCTGTTATACCTAGGTACATTATATTATGACGCTGAAATCCGAATCCGTTTTCTATATAGAAAACATTTTCTCATCACTGCGAAATAGGTGTAATTAATATAGTCTACTATCTAATCAGAGCTGTGATCGTGGATACTGACGGGCATCACAGAGTCCCGCCTCCAAGTAATATGCGGATCGCGTGATGGAGATTGCAGAATTTTCCACGCTTGCCATGCGCAATCACTTCCTTTATTCTGTGTGATTTGTCCGTATATATTTATTTATGAATGCTAATAAAAAAAAAAGTTTTATTTCGGTAAATTAGCACATTATTATGATATCAGTGGTTGGAACCATCTTTTAAGCAAATATATTTGCTTGTGCCAGAAGGTTCCGCTCCTCCATAGCAAAATTTACAATTTGAATTTACCGTGTTTGTTTTTGTGTACGTATATAATTAATTTTACTGTATAATAACACCGCTCTTACAAGTTCATAAGGTTAAAGTAAATTCATATATACTCATAACTTAATTTGAAAATATACTAAATATTTTTCCTTGATCAACGACGGCTCCGCACGAGTTGATATAGAATTCGGATTTTTTGGTATATTTTAACACCTTCCGTTACATTATCGAAGTTTCCATACGGATCCATAACTTTTTGAAAATATTCTATAGCCAATGGCGAAAGAATTTTTGAAATAGGTTTAGTAGTTTCGGATCCCATACAAACAATCAAATCTTTCCTCTTTATAATGTAAGGAAAGATATGAACACAACAGTATTACAATAAAACTAATAAAATTGTTGTCCGGAAATGATGGCGCTACATATAGGTAGATAAAGTTCACACAACAATTAGATTGAATCGACGGTAATTAAGAAAACGGCGGGAAACGGCAAACAATAAAAGCTTTTTACTACAAACATTAATAGCAATGCTAATTCTAACCTGATGAGATTATAGTCATTGACAATATCTTAGTTTTTAGTGCCTTTATAAATTACTAGCAGTGCCCGCGACTTCGTTTGCGTACATTTTATGTTCTGTTTAAATGGGGGCTACGTCTATAACTGGAGAAAAAAAATAAGTAGCCTATCCTATGTCCTGTACTTCTAGATGTTTATCTATCAAGTTTATCAAATTCGTTTAAGAGTTATGGAGTCACATACATACAGAAAAAAAAATTAAAAATCGTCAATTAAATTTAAGTCATGTATACACGGGGAAATTTTTTTGATGTTCCCATACAAATTGACCGGGCGGCCGAAATTTTTTGTATGGAACTGCCAATTTTTTTTGAGTTTTCAGCATTGGTCCCATAGGAGAAGTTGTTCATATCTACGGGCTCAATCACCCCTTTAAGGGTTCAGAACGATCAAAATTTCACCGTGTAGAGCTTATAAACACGATATCTCTGAAAACAAAGTAACTTACTCTATGACCAAACGTTACAGATTTATAATTAGTATTGATGATGATGATCATTGCTTAGAATTGCTATGCGTTTACCAAAAGCTTGTATAGAAATAGGATAAGTTATGTTATACTAACATAGATAGGTTAGGAATGCATTTTTTTACTATGTAATTAGTGTATAGATATAATACGCAGCACATGTAGGTGAATAATAGTAGGTTACCAATGAAGTAAGCACGATTAGTCACATAATACTAAGTTCCTAACTGCGATTATACTATGTAAATTAAACCTAAAATCTGCTCTTTACTACATGCATGATAATACGTTTTAGCCTTCCTAAGCGAAATAGAAAAAAAACGGTCTTTAATTCTTAATGATCGTAACGTCATTCAGCATCTCAAATATATAACAATCATAAATGCAGTAAGTGGTACTTACTGCGTTCATAAATTGTGCGGCAAAATAGCATTGCGAATTATTACCTACTTGATGAGATTATACTCATTGACTGCATTATAGCTTTTAATGCTTTTATAAATTACAATTGCTTGAAAGCTATGCGTTTACTAAAAGCTTGTAGAGAAATGGGACAAGTTAGGTTAGGTTAGGTAAGATTGGTTAGGAATGTATTTTTTTACTCTGTGGTTAATGTATAGATATGAAACGCAGCACATGTAGGTATGTATATGAGTAAGTAGTCACGTATCTTACCAAGTTAACTTTCCATTTTCTAAAGTACCTACCTAAACATAACTTATATGTTTTAGTACCTCGGTCAAAATAATAATACTAAAATTAGTCTCGTCAGTTAGATAAGATGAGAGACAAATGCCTAATCCAACATTTAGTTAAAAAAAACATTTTTTTTTTTCTTTTTGTTTTTTGCGAAATGTATTTTTTTCTTTTTGTCAATTATTATTTAACTATAAATTATAATGAGGCGCGTCACAGTTCATCAGTTTGCCGGAAAGTGTTGCAAACTGTGACATCACAAGGAATTGAAGGTGCTATACCCTAGCTATATACCTTTATAATGTGTTGTTTTATTGATAGAAAAATATTACGTGTCCAATCAGTGGCGTAATTACAGGATGGCAGTGCTAGCAACAAAATGCCACGTCTCCAGTCAGGAGGCTAAGCTAAGCCAGCTAGCTGAACTGAGATGGGCCCCATTGTATGAGTTTGCCCACGGTCCCCAGGAAGTATAGCTACGCCACTGTGTCCAATATTTTTTATAATCTTTCTGACGGAATAATTTATCTAAAGTACAAAAATGTACAAGTAAAAAAGTACTAAAAAGTATTTTAAATTAGCCTAGGAATCCGTTAAAGTGCCTAATTTGAATCAGTCTTACAAAAATCTACGATTATACAATTAGGTACTTGCGTATGGTTTTGGTTGTTTGTTGTTTTTGTTTTCTTTACCGCCATCTATATTTTCTCGCGATAGTTTTATTTCACTGCAGTTTAAATCTGCTTCCACGAGCACTGGCTTTAAAAGCAGAAGTTTCTCAATACAATGCCATCTGTTGTCATCAACCTGAACTCAGTTGGCATGTCGTTCATGAATTAGTTCTTACGACGACAAGGTAAAATTTAAATGTCGCCACTGTCGCACTATTCAGCTATGCTGACGAACAAGGCAACTTTTAGAATTTTTTACAGAATACATGGAATTGTCTTTATCAGTTTTTATAGATTTCCCTGATTTGAGATCAGTCTTAATGCTAGGTACTTAAATTTTAAAGTCTTTTTTTTTTTCAAATACTGAGCACGTTATTGTATATGGTATATCTATCATAAATTGTATCTATAAGATAATTAAGACTCTATTATGCATAGATTAAAAAAAAAATTGCGTCTCCTATCATGTAAATGTAACTGTTAATTATTTGGAAGCTTAAAAAAATACTTACATTTCAAATTATTTACAAAACAGTGACTTAACAGCGTAAACGATAAAGTAAATGAGTCGGACACATTTTTTGCATTTATCTTTTTACTATGAAACTCTACAGGAAAGGCAAAGACTACATTAAATAATTGAAATGAATACTGTACTTTATGGAGTGAAAAACGTACCAATGTCACTTTTTTGTACGAATAATTTTTTGACATGATGACGTTATAAGTCACTTCCATTGGAATGTTTCTGTAACTTTTAAATTCTTTACAGACACACTTTCTTTTCCATAAAGTTCAGACTTTTATTATACAAATAGTACTGAAAAGAGTTTAATATCATGATTAATTAGTAAGCATTTAAACTTTTTGTTAACAAGGATGTTCAGGAAAATAAATGATACAACTTAAGTATTTTTATTATTTTATTTTTGAACAATAAAGACTACTTTACTATTTGATATGTATGATAAATCGCTACAAGTCTTTATTTATTCCGCAGGATTTTTTATTTACACTTCAAATGCTCCGAGGCGTGCAATGACAATTAGATATTTACATAGGTACAAATTTATAAGGTGTAAGAAAATTAATTAAAGTTACTGTGTGGTAGGCGATACTGAATAATTTTCTCCAGCAAGCTTTTGTTTCACTTTATGAAGTACATATGTATTTTTTTAATTCCTCTTTTTGAATAGAAATAAAACCATATTGAGCAGGCTATGAAAATAGAGGCTTAAAAGGATATTATAAAAAAATATATACGTTCAACTAATAAGCTGAGAAGTTGGTTATTTGGAATTTATTTACTATAAAAAAGTTGTTTGATTAATGAGAAGTATGTTCTAAATTTGTAATGGACCCTAAAAACGGTTTTAGGTAATTTTGTTAGTCTTTATGCATATAAATCAGGATATTTTTTTGTAGGTTTTTTTTAGTGTTTTAACAAAAATATTTTAATATCTATACAGTATACCGTATACTGTATATAATGGATATTAAAATATTTGTATTAGCAAAGAAATACATAGATATCGAACACGCAAGTTAATATAACATCACTGGAATTACGTGATAGGTACTTATCAGTGGGAATATTCATTTTAAATAATAAATTTACATACATTTTGGGTACTTTGCCTCGATGTGGTGCGTTGGAAGAAGTTTTTTATTTGTAAGTTATTTATAATTTTTTATTTTTATGTTGTTATTAATTATGTTTAATATTAAGTTGTATTGTTTTTTAGCTAAATAAATTACATCCATTACATATAAATAACCGGATAAAATTACATTTTAAAAAGAAATCTGCTTTTGTTTTCAGTGACCAAATACCATTATTGAGCGATATTTCCTCTATATTTAAAAATACCTAGTATATAAATACATACAAATATTTAACACTTCTGTGTGAATAATGTGCATGCGTATAGTAATATAGATTATTAGCATTGATTATTTTCCTTATACTATCACAGTGGCCAGATCATTAATTCACGCATTCTCAGCGACATTTTATAAATTTTACATAATAAATTTTATAATTTTATTGCACATAAGGTTTACAATATAAATTCTAAGTTAACATTAGACAGTCTAAGACTTTGATCATCAACTTTGTTTACTAATGCCTATTTAACGGAGATGGACAAAAACTGTAAAATAAGTTTACTTTTATCTCATCTCGTTGAATATCGTATAGGTAAACATTAACTGTTCCTAGTATTGCATAAAAGTAATAAAATCTTGTATGAAAGTATAAATAATATCTATTCGAGTTACTGCCATTCTATCATATCGAATATTTAGGTTTAATAAATCATTACATTACTAAATCTAAATACTTACAAGTAAGTAATGTGATAATGTCTTATCTCAACCACAGAAATTAGATATCTAAGAAATTCCTAATGATACGCGAATACCTAATTCTTATCTTTGGGACAATTATCAGTTTAGGTATCTACTTATTTGAGCTTTTCTTGAAAATCACAATTTATTGCAAAACAGCGAAGAGTGCAATAGTGCTGGCTGAAAAAGGCATATTCAAAAGTAGATGTTTTTTTATCGAAATAAAATTTATGGTATTAGTCTTATTTTGTTATAGAAAATTCTTTTTGCTTTTTCCAACGAGCATACGTTCAAACTAGGACATTAGTTAAGGAGTCTTTATCAAACAATAACAAAAAGAAAATTCTAACAAAAAAGATATGAAAAGGGCCTATTACTAGCTACTGTTCAAAATGTCACCTAGAGGCACTGCTGCTTTTTCGCTGCTTTTAAATTGAAGAGTGAAAATAAAGTCAGGTACAGAAGCCGGAGCAAGATTTTAACATGTAGGGAGTCTAGAAATATTAAGAAGCGACCAAATACAGAATAGTGCTTTAACAAAATGGCACATAGCAGGAATAAGACAATATTACTAAAACTATGAATTATAAATTTGCTGTGTATAAAGATAACATACATATTTTTAAAATGGCCTATTGTTTAAAATAAATTGCTTATAATTTTCGGAATGTCTATACAATTCAGTACACTTCATATTGAACAAGATATATGAATTCAAAATTTGAATAAATCCTGTCATATAATAAATTTTCTTGTCGTTTATTGTTATTATCTAATCATGTATCAATATATTTAATTTCAAATTTCAAAAAAATATTAATTTAAAAGCACTACGAGTACCAACATGCTCTATTTCAACATGAATTACTTATTTGTAACTTATAACAATTCATAATCAATCTATAGCCACATGCATTAAAAAAATTATTTATGTTTATCTCTGCATTACCAATAAATTACATGATAATATTTACAATAATTTTAATTATTTTATCAACAGTTTTTCACTCGTCGTCGTTGAGGAGGTCGGTGCAGGATTTGGCTTTGGTAGATCTGTAAAAAACAATTATATAAATGAATATAGTAACAGTATAAATATTGCATAAAAACAGTAATGCAATAACACATTTTGTGGAAATAAATACTGTTTTCCATTAATTGAACAGTCTTACAAAATTTCACGAGAATCTAATCAAACACTACTGATAAAAATACTACTACCTATCAGTATTACACAATTACACATTTTTTAATAAGTACTCCATCGTATTAGCCGCAAGAAGTCCATTATCGGACACAGGCCTTGCAAGGGCTCAAAATACTACTTGAAAGTGGCCTGCAAATGAGGGGTTTGCCATACTCACTACACTTGGTAGACGGGTTGATGAGCGCAGTTTATTTTGCTTCTCTCGGCTAATTCAAAGGGGTTTGAGTTTATTGGGCTAGGGGAACGGGAAAAGGTATTTGGAATGCTACTTGCTAGGAAGGATTGGTGAAAAAAAGCAACCGGGCGCGCGTAACCGATGCTATAAGAGCAACCATCGGACGGGCAGTTGAATATAACACCCCTTGCACCCAGGCAAATAAGTACTTTATAGGGTTAAAAAAAACAGACAGGGCAGCCCAGCGAAGCTTTTGTGATTAGGTTTGAGTTCACTTTTAAGGAACTCAGTAAAACTATTTTTATATATTTTAGCAAAATTCTCTACGGCAAGAGTTCGTTAGCTAATTAGTATTTTTGCAATTCCCTATTGGATTGCAAATAATGTACTTATGCATTCTTGCAAATGCGGTTTACGCTACGCTTTACTAATTATACCGCAATACTCAAAGAGATGAAAACACTAGCGAAATAGGTTGTACGGAAGCTTCGAATATTCATTCTGTTATTTAATATGGAAATGTGTGTATGGTGCGTGAACCGCACAAAGTATACGTTCTATTAAATAGATATAAGATACAAATATGTTATCTTATTAAGAGCATGATTTTGAACCTCTGAGCTATATCAAAATCCTGGAATCAGAATTATAGTGGAATACAGAATTGCAACAAAAACTAAAAAAAAGACCTCTCATACAAAGTCGCCGATCAGCTGGGCGAATTTCTATGGGAAGATTCTGGGGAATAAAATAATTGTAAATAGAGAGAGCCACTTTAACATAAATATGAACACGAGTGTAAGCGCGGGGATCAAAGTAAATTATTCAGGACGAGACTAGGCGTATGTTTGGGGGCACTGCTGTTTCTGCCATAGAACTTTAGGATTATGCCCCTTTTGGACATGATTTTGATCACAAATCACAAGGATATAACAAGACTTCTTATAAATAATAAATAATAATAAATATATACGGACAAATCACACAGATTGAGCTAGCCCCAAGGTAAGTTTGAGACTTGTGTTAAGGGATACTAACTCAACGATACTATATTTTATAACAAATACATATATAGATAAACATCCAAGACCCAGGCCAATCTGAAAAAGATCATTTTCCATCTTGACCTGGCCGGGGATCGAACCCGGTCACTCCGTGTCGCAGGCTGGCGTGTTGACCGCTGCGCCACGGAGCTAGTCCATAGTGTTTGTTTTAAGCTACGCCTAGTGTCGTTCTGAACGACGAGCCAACCTACTTAACACTCTAGTGAACATATTACTACTAGTGTGCAATTACTTACTTACTTAACAAGTACAGTCCCGGGACATTCAAAAGTAGAATAAATGGGTATCTCTTGGATAGGCATGTAACATCCTCGTCTTCATCGTCACTTACCATCAGGTGAGATGGGAGACAAATGCCTAATTCAAATTTTGTAAAAAAAAAAAAAAAATGGTCACAGAAAATGAGTTTTACGAGAGACTGATCAAATTGACCTATAATAAATAAAGCTTACCTAAGTATGTTGGTGGTATGGTAATATTTATATTGGTTAGTGCCGGCTTAATGTCGTTAGGGAGGATATGCCTGCCAATGGTTTGACAATTAAGGATGCCAAAGACCGTGCGAAGTGTAGAAGGAAAAGCTGGAATGTGGACTCAGAGCTCTCCTGCATGATACATCCTTAGCTGGAATGCTTTATTCTAGCTGAGAATGCATCTTGAAATACACTCAGACAAGAAAGAGAGAGGGAGACCGAGAGAGACAAAGAGGGAAATAATGTATTTCCATTGGTGAAATAATCGGACAAATACAACACTTATCTATCACGTGTAAAATTCTAAAAGCATAAAAACTTACTGAGAATTCTTAATCCTTCTGCAGATCCTCAGTTCTACAGATCCTGTTCGGACTGCCTTGAAAAGCGCTAACGCTTCTACATGGGCTAGTTCGTGGCATGCCCGCCCGTTCACCGCCAGCACCTCGTCTCCTGAAATATGTATATAAGTTAATAAAATAATTAATGGTCTGGGTCTCTTGGTGGTGTAATTTTAAAGAATTATATGGTAAATTAGGTTATCTAATAATAGCGCGATTCTTTAAATTTCAGACTCAAAATGCGAATTGTCTTCGGCACTTAAGAGGTTCCTTAACAGACTTCAGACTTATCTGAGCCAATATTAAGTGCGAACAGGCAATAGATGTTCTGTTTGCTGAGTTACATATGTTATTGCTTTATGCAAATCTACTCTAATTATTGGCCCTGTATAATTTTCTAATTGGTTTGCCGTGATCAACTGCACAAATTTTGATCAAGAAGTCACCATAGGCAGCACATAAAAAAGATACGTGTTAACGGTGCAAGAGAGATAGATGCGTCACAAGCTGCTTTATCGCTTGTTCCGCACTCTCGTTTGCACACGAAACGAGTTCATGCGTGCAGTCGGCGTTCATCGAATTACAAGAACTTATCACGTCAAAAAAAAAACAATATATGTGAATACGTAAACTATAGACATCAATCGACTGTTGTGAAATCCTTGTTCTACCAAAAATAAATTTTTGGTTATTGATTGCTTCATTGCAGTTTTTAAGCAAAGACTCCACAAACAACAAGAACAGTAGGTAGAGTTATTTCATATATTTTGATATGACTTAGTTATTGTATTTGACGCTCTCAAATCATATTATATTCACATTTGTTGACATTACATAGTTGTAACTAAGTGTACAATAGGTGTATTGCAAAACTTCACCACAACACTAATAAGCACTACTAAGTTAAATTTGAATATTGAATATTTATAGTCACAACAAGCTATGAATTTTAATATGCTCATTGGTTACTATTAGTTTCTTTATATTCCGTGATATTTTACTTGTATTCAGAGGAACATATCATTTTATATTACTGAGCCACTGACTGTATAGAATTGGCCAAATAATATCCATAAGTAACTAGAAGCAATTTAAATTGGCTATAATGATTCAGTCTAATTAAAATGCAGGTGTCTAAATTGGTTGACATCATAGTTTAATATAGTGGTTACTTTCGTTTCATTTTATCAGATAAGTAGTGTAAATATTTATAACGGATGTATACCTAATAATCACGAAAGTTGTGCTTTTAGGGCAATCAAACATCAATGTAAATAAACACTATCGCTGTAAAATAAACATTCGAATCATGCACGCACGATACCTATTCTAGTACAATGGCTCGCCAAGTTGATATTATGCGCTTTGTTATTACCACTTTGTCGAACACAATACGGCTTCCTATTCTTATCAAATTGCATTCCTTGAGTGCCACAACAGTCTACTGAGCCACACAATCTGAACATACCTGCTTTTAATCGTCCATCGTCGACTGCCTGCCCTTGTGGAAGGATGCTCTTTATGAAGATACCCAAAGGTCCTCTAGGAGAGTCGCGTCCTCCCACAATAGTGAAGCCGAGCGGTTTCTTCCCCGGTCCTTTCTCGAAAGTAATAGTATGATAGGTGTGTGTCGGTGCTCGCGGTTTTCTCGGAAGCGTGCAGAAGTTTGCCGCGTTCGGTGTTTGTGTTTCGCACTCACTTTCATGTCTTTCTTTAGTCCGATCGGCACAGTCCGGCACATCAACATCTACAACGTCACTTGCACAACTGAGAGCGAGTTCGTCTTTGTTCGCACCACTGTAGCTTACAACTTGGCGGCGCAGCAGCTTGTTGTTCATGCTGCTGTAGCTCGCGTTCTGGCCTTTGAGGAAATGCGTGTGCGAGCCCGGCGCGTTGTCGCTCGCCTCGTCCGCAGCTGATAGCGCGTTGCGATTACACGACTCGTCCTGCGACCGTCGCCGGTCTATCCTGACGTCATATTTATCAACACGTTTTTCCTTTCCTAATATGATCGCGTTTTCATAATCCACGGAGCTTTCACGCATTAGCGTCACATTTCTTTGCGAAAGGTCTCGCTTCTTTGCATCTGGTTTCTCACGCTGTCTACAGATAACGATATCGATTTCAGATGAACCTGATTTAAGAGCTTCTTTTGCTTCAGACATAGTCAAATCTCGAAGTCTCCGGCCGTTGACATTGACTAATTCGTCACCGATTCGTAATGTTCCCTCTCTGAAACATCAAAAGTAATATTTTAAAATTAATAGAAACTTTGCAAATCATTTTCGATACTAAGGATACAGAAAAAACCGGCCAAGTGCGATTCAGACTCGCGTACGTAGTACACCATACCATTATCTATAATAAGTTTGAAATTTTAAAAATATTTTTTTTATATGATATAACAAGTAATTAATGCTTTTCGCAATTTTTCCTTTATCTGTGCTATTATAAGACGTTGCTTTGTACCAAATTTCAAGATTCTGAGTTCACGGTAAGTACCGTGTAGATTATGATTTCCTTGCGAATGTCGAAAATTTGCGGCATGAATGGCTGTATCTTTTGATTTTGTTGGCTTAGAAGTATTATTTTTTCACAGCTCCAAGAAAAAGTAGACCTGAGTATTTGGTATGAATTTTAGCTTGATACCTCCACCCGTTTCTGAGTAAAAGGGTTGTGAAGGCTCGACCGTCCCGACGCTCTAGCCGAGTTCCACATAAAAAGATGGTAGGGAGAGCACAAGACGAACACACAGAACACAGCTAATAACTTTATTATAATCTTTGCTTTTACAACTTCAATAAATAATTATCAGAGACTTATGCTCCAAGATATGGTAGTAGACTCAAAGATATTAGTAGACTGAAAGATGTTAACAGATTGAAAGGTGGTAGCAGACTGAAGAATGAGTGATGAGAGAGAGAGAAAGTAATCTAAAAATGGAATGGAATGGAATGAAATTTGAATTAAAAATGAAATTTGAATTAAAATAAGGAATGAAAAAATGGACAGGATGAGAGAAATGAGGTTGGATGAGATGCAGCATGCAGGTGGCATGCTGCAACGTTACAGGGTCTTGACAAACAGACAGACGGACAACAAAGTGATCCTATAAAGGTTTAGTTTTTCCTTTTGAGGTACGGAACCCTAAAAATGAAAAAAGAAAATGAAAGGCAAACTTACTTTTCGGCGAGTCCTCCCGGTACGACGTGAGCCACTAAATATCCAATATGACCTTCATCTGAGAGCTTTGTTTTGGCGATGAAGATACCTAATTCATCAGAGGGGTTTCTTCTAATTATCCTTACTACTTTGAATTCAGATGGCATTTTCTCAGATTTACCGTCTCTTGTCGGTTTTCTGCACGGAGGAATTGGCGGTATACCTGTGTCTCCTAAACTTGCATCACGTTGGCGCATTCTTTGTTTCTCAGTAAGTTGAAGATATTGAGGTTCAGAGTCATTATTAGTCTTTGGCATCCGTCTAAGGATTTCTTTCCGATCTAAAGACAATGCTCTTTGGGTATGGCGAGGTCTTGGCTTAGGACAATCATTTCTTTCTCTGCTCAACCTACCAGAGGCTCTAGGTTTTATATAGCTTTGGTCTCCCGACACGCTTCTCCCATGGCATGGCACAGGATTAGCATGCGACGCTGAGCTCGCACATCGCGATGATAGTCTATCACTGTCGAATATTGAAGATGCCGCAGATTCATTGACTAGAATACCGGAATCTGCATCTTCACAGTCTTGTAACAAGACGTTTTCATCATCGCATGATACTTGGTAAACATCATCATGAAATACCGAGTTATGACCTTTTTGGAATTCCTCCAATCCTGGTAAAGCGCCATACGAAAAACTTCGTAATTTTGCCTTGACACCACCTCTTTTCTTTCGGCTTTTATTGATACTAGCTGTTTTTAAAATATTGTCACTGCTGCCGTTGACTTCTTCTTCAGTTTCTCCATTTTGTTTATATAATTTCGAAAGAAATTTATTTGATGACTTTAAATACCTGTCCGACATAGCTCTCAATTTAGCAGAAAGACATGAACTAGGACCTATGGTATCTTTTTCGTCTTTACCCTTAAATTTATCAGTCTTTTTATGAGATTTCAGTGCAAGTGGTACATCATAGGTTTCGTAATCATCGTTAAAAATTTGGTCGCTAGATTTAGAAAGCTTTGCGCCAGATTTTGGTATTCCATAGTATCGATCACATTCAGAACCAGAGCTATAGCACCTGGTACCTCTGTTAGTAAAAGATTTACCATCCCTCCAATTTGATTCGATTGGGCTGGTCATGCTTTTGGCAAAAAATACATCGTCATCGTAAGTTGGCATTTTTACCCAAGGATTTTGATTCTCAAATTCTATGTGGGTGTCAGGGTAATTGCCACCATACCGACAATGATTCTCGTCTATATGTCCAAATCCACTGCAATCACTTCCAGAGGTGGATGCAGCATCGTCTCCGTGTCGCAAAGGACCGTTTGATTTGAAGCACGATAGCTTGGTATTTTTCACTTTATCGAGCAACGGGTTTCGTTTTTCCCGGTACACCATATACTCTTTTTCTAAAGAGCCTCCGCGGTTTTTGTGACTAGCGTTATTATAGCTTTCCTGCGGTGAGGTGGGACCGTTCTGAAGCGATATGCGGCGAGAGACTGGGGTCTCGCCGCTACGATTTTGCTGAGGAGATTTTTCTACGATTATTATCTGGTCGCTGAGATTGTAGAAATTCGTTTCCACCGAGCTGCCGCTACTTTTTCTTTGAGGGTAGCGCACTGGGGATATATCTGAAAATAAGAGAAATAGATGATCAGCGTAGAAAGAAATAATTAAATATTTAAGGTCATTGAGTATTATTCTTATATGGCGTATACATATAAGGATAGTACTCAATGACCTTGATCGGTCAAGTTGGAAAAATGTCAGTTGGTCAGGTCAAGATGGAAAATTATCTTTTAAATAGACTGACAATAAATAATGATCTTTTTCAGATTGGCCTGGGCTTCTTGGATGTTTATCTATATACATAGGTAATTGTAATAGTTATAGTTGACTTAGTATCCCATAACACAAGTCCCGAACTTACTGGGAGCTATGTGATTTGTCCGTATAAAAAATAAAAATAAATACATATATAAACTTTCCTGTCTCATAATCGTAATGGGAAATACCATATGCATTCTACTGGCTTATTGTGTTGACAGTGTGAGTCATCTTGCTTGGTTGTTGTAACAAGGAACTGCATTAATGACCTCTTGTATTGACGTAAGAATAAAAAAAGAAGATGTGGAGTGGTCATAAGAGTTCATACATTTAGAACAGAACATTCTTCTTTATTCAAAAAAATAATAAAAAAAATAATTACACACAGAACAGAAAAAATAAAATAAAAAAAAAAACTTTATATTTGTTTCACTTCACTTTCAACTCTTGGCAAAAGCTTTGCATTTTTAAGTACAGAAGCTCCAAAATTATATAAAATTCTACAAAATTTTATTAAAAAGTTTGACAGAATTTGGTAACTTAGGTAAGTGTCTCTCGCGGCTACTTAGGAAGCCAAGTAAGGTAAAACTTTGTAAGTGTAGTAAAGTTACACCATTTGGCGACAGATGGAACGGAAGTAGATGAAGCCTGTTATATCTTCCCTCGTTCTGTTACTATAAGTCTTACCCTAATAGCGGAGTTATTTTGACTAATAAAATCGCGTGCGATAATGTGTCCTGCCTGCGTTACCTTACAAACAATCATAGTTTTATCGACGGAAGATTTATAATAAGTATTGATAGTACATACTATTATTATATTATTACTATATATAATCTTAGAATGTTTATTAATAATATGTTCGTATGTATTGCGAAAAGAAACTCGTGTTCTAATTATTTATAAGTAACTGGGTTTAACAGTTATTTTGTTGATGTTATTTTTCTTGGTTGTGAGCAATACTGGTTACAGATATTTTAAAAGCTGCCTAAAGACATAAAGTCTAACGACTGAAATCAGTGATAATGGGCAAGCTCAATGGCTTAACGTGCCTTACGAAGTACAGAGGAAACGGGAGCATAATATGTAGAGTTAGTCTAAAATATGTTTCTATAGTGACAAATAGCAATATTAGTTAGATTCTATACATACCTATTTATTTGGTTAATTAATTGGTGCAATGTACCTACTCGTAGTTTAACGAGTCTTTATATAGAATGTATATCAACGTAGTATTAGACGTCGCCATATCGTCTGCGTTATTAACGTATAATAATAACGTGACTATTTGAGCTAGGCTTCGACATGAATTTGCGTGTAAATTGCTTATGCAATAGACTGACAATAATTAATTAACAGAGAAATGTGCGTGCACCGACACATTACCATACTAAGGCTTCGTGAGCGGTTTGCAAATGGAAATAGGTAAACACTCGTCGAGTTCACTTTTATCATGCTTCGTAACGGTTAATAATCGAATGATTTTTTTATATCCTACTTAGCAAACACGCATGTTAAATACACATAAGAGGCAGCGCTTCCCGAAGCTCGTAGACTACAACTAAAACGCGGGTGCTACCACAAAAAATTGACAAAGCATTGGCAGTCTGTAAAGTCGGTTTACGGACAATAATAGGCTAGTTACCTGGTTCGTAATAATAACATAACAATTAGTCCGTCAGTTAGATAATCAAAAAATATTGGACACGTATTTTTTCTTTTGTCAAATAAACAATAAATAATAAAGATAAAGCGCGTCAAAGTTCAGGAGCGTGACGTCAAAGTTTGCTAAAAAGTGTAGCAAACTATGACGTCACACGGACCTTCAAAGGGTATATAAGAGCACTATATCTTTATAATTTTTTGTTTAATCGACAAAAGAAAAAATACTTGTCCAATCTTTTTTGAATGACGGACTGATTATATTTTTTTAGGCAACTAGCCTATTTTATAGGATAGATAACGATGAAAAAGTGATAGATGCACTCACAAGCCGATCGCTTAGACCGATCGTGCCTCTCTATCGCTTGTTCCGCGCTCTTGCTTGCACACGGAATGTGACACATTTTCGTGCGTGCGGCCGGTGTTCATCGATTATAAGACTTTATCAAGTCAACAAAAAATATGTATATTTTAGTATTTGTTGTTATAACGGCAACAAAAATATAGACGGACAGACAGACGGACAGCGGAGCGAAATTAATAGGGTCTCGTTTTTACCCTTTGGGTACGAAACCCTAAAAACAGAACTACTCTGTAACTACAAATTGCGTCCTAAGAAAATCTGTTTATGTTTTGTGTTTGATGAAATGTAGCTGTTTTATGTTATATAGGTATTTGTATTCTTATGTTAGCAAAACCATAGGCCGTGATATACACTTCCTGCATTTACAAAAAAAAAACTGTTTGTGCCTAGCAATGTGTCTATTAGGATTTTATTTTTATTACTTGGAATCCTATCCTATTTTTTTATCTATCTACAGATTTATACCTAGTTAATTGCCTTATATAATGTATGGCGCCTTGTTTCCCTAGAAGTGTCTTGTTCATGTCACTATTATCTAAAGAGCAGAGGTCAGCTTTATGCATGTTACATGATTGAGCACAGTAGGAAATATGCACATATCACTGCACTGCCTTGATAAATATTTATTAATAGCGCAGTAATAAATCATTGATAAATGGCATGTATCTGCCGATGACTCTTATGTGCTCTTCAGTGAAAATGAAAGCAATGTAACAGTGTCGTTGATGATTATAACTCATGCACCACGTACTCGTGGCGGAGTGGTTAACACACCAGCCTGCGACACGAGAATGCCCGGGTTCGATCCCCGGTCAGCGCAAGATGGAAAATGATCTTTTTCAGATTGGCCTGGGTCTTGAATGTTTATTATAGTATCGTTGATTTAGAATCCCATAACACGAGTCTCGAACTTACTTTGGGGTTAGCTCAATCCGTGGGATTTTGTAAATTAACATCTGCATATACACTAGTCTACACTAGAAGAGGAAATACTTGATTGTTTGTTTGTTTGCATTGAATAGGCTCCGAAACTACTGGACTGATTTAAAAAATTCTTTCACCATTCAAATCCTACTTAGCCTTGATGAACATAGGCTATTGAATAAATACCTATATGTATATACCCGTGCAAAGCCAGAGCGGGCCGCTAGTATTTAATATTTTGCTACGCTTATGCTCCTTCACGAATAAAATAGCAAATAATTACAACAGTAAATGAGTACTTTAGTGGAAGTAATTGATAAACCTTACTAACTTAAATTGAATAAAAATCAAAATGTATGTTCATTATAATGCCTTTAAATAGTAAAGTAAAAAAAGTAAAAATTTGTTTTGCTTTCTCCAACACACAAAGCTACACTACATAACTTATGAGTAAAGTACGTATATTACTATATAGTTATGTTGGAGACTCGTGCCTGTACAAGGCAATGCCTGTGTCACAGTGCACCAGTGCTTTCTCAGCTGGATGAATTTTTTGTAATAGGGTATATATACCAATTATCCAACTTAACACTTACATATCTAGAGAATGAGATAAATAATTTATTGTAACTATATTTGATTAGGAGGAAGAACAAGGAAAGGCGAGAAAGCACTAACTTTAATTGTGTATAAATTGTACAAGTATATCTCACACAATTCAGCGGCACCCCGCTACATACATACATGTAGGTTGCGCGTCAGCTATTTTACCACTATAATTATCATCAAAAATATTATAATTTTCGTGATACTATCGGACAACCAACGAGAAAAAACAGCTATCAAATGGTAACATATTATCAAGCAGAGGCGGCTCTAGCCCTTGTGGCGCCTGTGTGCAACCATTACCCTGGCACCCTCTAATAGGAGCGGGGTCAAAATGGAATACTAACAGTTCTATTTTCCACAATTCGGCGTGTTTTCAAACAAATCAAAACAGGTACCGGCACATGCCTTTGGTAGCGACGCGACACTACACCAATATAATCTTTAATTATCTATTTTAAGGCTGATTTCACGTTGAAACAAAAGTTTTTGTGTAGGAGTAAGTAAAGACGCAGCTTGTGGTGGCGCGCCTTGCTTTGATACCGCGCGCCCGGCATCGGCCGTAACACGGGAGCTGGGTCTTTGAGAGCGCCGCATCTTTGGAGGTGTCGCAATAGAGCACCCCCGGGCGGCGCCCCCTTAGACCCGGCGCACACCCTGCACTATACGTAAAGCCGCCTCTGTTATCAAGAAGCAATAAACCAGTTTACTATATGCTCTTGTATCTCCACAACATTATCAGCAACCCAACAGCATCATCACTTCATGTATGGTGTATTGGCTAACGGCATTGCCTGCACCATACACTTATAAAAAAAATGGTTGTCTCATAGACAACCATTTTTTTGATAATTTTACGTGATAACGGTGTAACAGATAAAGATGCGTCACAAGTAGAACACTTAGGCCAATCGTGCCTCTCTATCGCTTCTCGCTTGCACGCGAAACGCGACACTTTTATGTGCTTGCAGCCAGTGTTAATCGATTTAATAAGACGTTATCACGCTAAAGAACCCATATGTGCCTTCAGAAGCCATTTAATCTGTGTCACCGCCGTAATACGCAATCAGTTTAAGTGCAGATTAAAGAGACAAATGCGTGCCTTGTCGTTAGCCACTACTGAGCTGACTGTACTTTCACTAATACATATTAAACAGATCGTCGCCATTGTCCTTTGTCGCTTACATATGTACACCGACATGAAAATTCAACATTTCAAAGAAATTAGCATTACCTGTGAAAGTAGACACGAAGTAAGGGGTGATCTTAGCCTAGTACAGTAGTGGAATAGGGCTATAATAAAAAAAAATAAGTACGAACAGGGTTTTTGCAATGAATACCGTACCTATTATAGCAAAGACAATTAAAGGTAGGAATACATTTCAGTCGAAATGCTACCACGAATGGAGATATTAAGAAGTCTAAGGATTTATTACATTGTAATTTATAATTTATTTTTACCTAAATTGCGTAATGAAAGTTCTACAATCCTGATGAACAGATGGCAACGCTGCCATCTGTTTATCAGTATTTCAGGAAAACAGATAGGTTGATAGAATGAAAAAAATATTAATAACGCTGGAAAATGACAAAGAGGAGGAAATTAAATTGTTACCTTGGCGACAATTTACATGTGTAATGTGACGATTGAAATGCATTCAATTTATGTGTAAGTTTTTAATAAGTGACAATATCTCGATAGATTCAGTGTTGACTTGCCATGACTTGTAATTCATAAATCATTTTCAAATAATTTCAGTATGACTGCAGCCAATGCAGAGTCCCTCAAATAGCGCAAATTTGCCTGCATCGGCAACGGTTTCATTTTTGAGCCGTCTGGGGTAGAGACACTTGGTCCGTGGGGCCCGTTAGCTCATAAACTATTTAAGTCATTAAGCCGAAAGCTGGTTGAGGTGTTGGGTGACCAGAGGGCGGGCAATTTTCTAGGACAAAGAATAAGCATTGCCATCCAACCTGGCAATTTTGTCAGCCTTCTAGGTGCCCTTCCGCGTGACAACGAACTGCGGGACATTTTTTATTTGTAATGGTTATTTTTAGTTAAGTAGGTTAGGTTATTTTATTTTTAGTTAGTTTTATTTATAAGTAGTATTATATAGATAACAATATATTGAGTATTAATAATACAAGAAAAAAAATAACAATTTTTTTCTACTGTTACAGGACTTTAGTGGTATGTATTTTGCATGTGTTGGAACCCATTTATAATGTATCACCTTAATTGATTGTAAATCACACTATAATAACAAAAAAATGGAATAGAATAATAATCGGTCATCGTATTTCCGAACGGTTAAAAGAAGTTCGCTCCGTGTCGTACCTTCCTCAAAGACTTTCCATCGCTATACAACGTGTAAATGCGGCAAGTAGTAGGAACCTTTGGGCCAGGAACAACTCGGAGTGGTCTTTTAGATTAATATTTTTGACGAAGCATGTGGCGGATTTCTATCTGTAAATTCTTTGACGAAGCATGTTGCTGATATTTTTTGTAAGTTTTGACGAAGCTTGTTGCTGATAAACCGTTGTAGCTCTTTGACGAAGCATGTTGTGGATAGTCTTGTGTAAATGTATAAAATAAATAAGTTATAGAAACAGAATAATAATTGACTGCAATTACTATCAAAGTTTTGTCCAATAATTAGCCTGCAAGACATAAAGTCTTTAGTGCTGCCACCGACTGTTTAAAAAATCCTTATTATAAATGTCATAATCAACGGTCACGTGTTCAGCCCTCGAGGATAAATCAAGCCGCTTTGGGTAGCTCAAGGCAAGCTCGATTTCATTGAAATCTTGCATTGAAAACATTACGTAAATACCCTCGAGCATCGCATGTCACTGCGCAATTAACTTCTTGAATGGAGTCGCAGATTTTAATAGGAATTTAATTCACCTCAATCTTTTTGTTCCTTGTCAGCATTATGTATATTTGTTGTGACTTGTTTTGAGATCAGGTCTATGAATTTGGAAATTACTTTTATTTCTCCTCAGGTGAATCAGCATAGGCTTTTAACCTCAGATAAATTAAAAATATTTGTAAGGCATTCCTTACTGTAAGCTTTTATCCTCAAACATTTTTTCATTTTCTCAGTAGTTTTTTACTATCTCTAATAAAGAAGTATAGTTGATAAACTACGTTCTTCTTTACTGGTATTTCCTTGAGCTTTTCAGAACAAATTTGTTATGCTAATTATCCTAATAATTATTATAAATGCAAAAGTAAGTTTGTTTGTTAGTAACGCTTTCACGCTGTAACTACTGAACCTACTGATTATCATGAAATTTTGCACACACGATCTCTGGAGTACGGAGGAGGACATAGGGTAGACACATTCCGGAATGAGGCACTGTTCCAGAGTATTGAATAAAATTAAAATACTCACCAATCCTGGAGCGTCGTGCAGAACGCGGTTCCGTTTCGGGTGACACGGCAAGCAGCCGCGGCGGCTCACCCTTCTTGAACCACCGCATCTTCTGCCGAGCTCACACCATCGTGGAACTGCCTGGAACAATAAAAAGGAATTTAATGTTTTATACGGATAAAAGCGAAAGTAAATTAGTTGCAGGTCTGCAAAAAATATATTGACAACTATCAAATAACAATGGCGAACTTGCATAATTTATAAAAATTCTGACTATGCGCATCCAGTTCAAAAAGCTGTTAAGGACACATTTTTTTGAAATACATGTAAAAGTAAAATTTTAATGAAACTTTAACCTATTGATATTAAATTTAAAGTTTGCTTTACAGACCTTTACAGCTAGATGTCTACATCATCAGAAACATTTTTCAACATCAACTCTTTGTACGAAATGCTAAATAATCCATTAATCCACAATAGATATATTGATGCGGGCACGCGCCCTCATTTGACCATAACATGATTTTTGCCCACACAATTATTTATTTCGGGTTTTTTTTTTGTGTAACTAGCATTTGTTCTATAGGAAAACTTGTTCATTATCGAAGGGCTGAATTATCCCATGGGTCATAAATGAATGAAAATTCACCGTGTACATTTAGGAGATAAATATACCTTGATGTATATATAATGAATACATACATTGTCCATTTTACATTTACACAACGTAAACGCATACGGTATTCATAGAACGTCGACGCGTCATTCATTTCCAATAATTTGGCCGGGAAATAAACCCAATAAGGGTTTTCGAAACACATTCTCAGTATATTTGCGGGGAAGTGCTTTTCCTTTTCGACGTTTACAAAGATAACGAGTAAGGTATAACTATAGTTTTTTCATCTCATCTACTCAAAAACAAAGCGCGGTGGCCCCGTATACAGGGACTAAAATATGTGCTCTTTTCCCGAGATCCTAAACAGTTCTTGAATTTACAATCAAACGTTTTTTAGTCCCGTGAGAATGAAGACACAAAAATTGATTTTTCATAGAGGGCGATGAAAAGCAGAATGTGTCATCTCGAGACTAACATAATACTTATACTTCGGGCAACATACCCTGAATCCCATGCTTCACTTAGAAGTCTACTTTAAAGCCCGAGCGTTTCAAATGTTGCCCTCACCAAAAAGTATTATGTTAGGCCCTTGCCTAATCTACTATCGTGCAAGTTATAATTACTTTATGAAGTTACCTTACGCCTGTCTACTACACGAGGGACTTGGTATGCGGGCAAATACTTTTCTTAATTTTCACAGGTATTTTTACTGCCTCCGTGGTCCAGTGGTTAAGGCATTTGCCTGTAGACCCGGGGTTCGTGGGTTCGATTCCCACGGGATGTATACTTTGTTTAGTTGTTACCAGTTTGGTTAGGACATTGTAGGCTTGAACCAGCTGATTGACTGATAATAAAGATGATTCCGTGCCTAGGAAGGCACGTTAAGCTGTTGGTCTCGGCTGCCATCTGGTAGTTATTAAAGAAACCATGTATGTCAGAGGACGAGAGGCGGTTCCGAAGAACTCTGACTAGACAGAGTTCTTCGGAACCGCCTCTCGTCATCTCATTCCAATGCCTCACACTATTTAATTAAGACCACGTAAATATCTTCACGAAAAATTTATAAGGCAATCAAAGACAAATCAACACTAGTGTGACGCGTCGAATCTACAAGTTTATCCCCTACCGAACAATCACTCAATGCTCCTAAAGAAAAATCGCTTCAAAAATCTTTCATTCCCCAGTTTCTTTCTACCATCATCTACATTAATATTATAAAGAGAAGAGTTTTGATTCTTTGTTTGTTTGTTTGTTTGAATTGAATAGGCTCCGAAAGTACTGGGCCGATCTGTGACAAATAAACACGCACAACGTACTGCAAAACAATCGATTTACTATCTATACAATACTAAAGAAGATCTATTGAACTATAAAAATAGATTAATGTATAACTATAGTTTAAATTTAAATTGCTTTAAACTAATGTTAAAATTAGTCATATATTAAATTAATATAAATGTGTTGTTTATTAGCCAGTAGTTTACCACTGCTGGGTAAAGGCCTCCCCTTTCTGTAAATAACGAAATAGTTTACTTTAGTTACATACTTCATAAAGTATTAAAAGGCCTGGTAGAATTCTGGTTCTTAGTAAATACAAAAGTTATATTTTCTAATCCTTAGTAATTGAAGTCTGTAGTGTCGGCAAACTATTAAAAGTCATTAAAACCTGACAGGTTTCTTAACCTGTCCGTCTCCTTTTGCGATCTGTACTATTTGCACATACAGTTTCTTCATACAACCTATCCAGTTGCTCAAGTCAAGCCATTATATTGACAATATTGCGAAATGTTTTTGCAAAGATTTTGAGCCCTGAATGATAAATTACTCTTTAAATGGCCTGTGGTTTTGATCTAGTTTACCTTGTTTTCATTTTCGAAACCAAAATGCAATATGTTTTGTTATATTCTTATATCACGAATACGTGACAGTTTGTTTTGTAAATGTGCTTGTTTCTGGTATTACCTTAAGCACGGTTCTTAAGTGTCAAAAATAATAAATACTCTTTTAAGGGTTGATTCCGACTCGAAACTCTTACAATGGCTCAGAAAATAATACGGCGCTGGCAAATGTTTACATGCTGTGTCCCATCGCTGGGCAAAAACGGACGCGTGGTTTTTTCTTTTCTACAGTTATATTTCTTTCAAACTTGGCTATTGGTTCAAAGTCATTAAGTGTCACTGACTGTACTAACTTCCGAATTTAAATAGTTAGCATTCATTTTATAAGATAAATATTGGCATCAAATATTGGTGTATCTTACTTAGATACACCAATATCTACCTATAACCTAACCTAACTAGCATAGCCGTGTATTAGCCATTCTAAGTGGGGAAGATACCGTATGATGCTGATCCCTGCATCCGAAGAAGGTTATCGCTGATGATGCAACCGGAACAACGCTCAGATGAGAGAGTGACAAAAAGTATACATTGGTATTAATAAATTATACTAATGGTTTTTACAGTACCTAGTAGTCAGCGCCGCTACAAATATTTTCAATACCGGTGAAGAGAAATATTCTTACGAAAGAATAAATTGATTATATCATTGTCTTCGCATTGATAACCAAGTCACAGTAACGCAACTAATTTGTTAAACTAACACGCCAAGATATCCGTCATCGATAGCGTAAGAATCGAGACCTAATACAACGTGATCGCCTCAACTTTGCCGATGAAAAATCGATCGGGCGACCGCACTGACTAGGCGAGCGCGGGTCGTGGTATGTGGAGGCGGGAAGGGTTATCATCGGCAAATTTGACGCAATTGTGTTTTGATCACGTAACAATATCTAACCTTGTCTCGAGTGAAATTGTGTCAATCGATTCGAAATATTTATCATTAAGTACTAAAGATTAATTTTTGGCTGCAGCTTCGTTCGTGTACCTGTAAGAACCCTATTTTTTCCGGGATAAACAAACTATGTATAATATTAACAACTTGTATAATAGAAACTTCCATATCAAATTCCACGTAAATCTGATCGGTAGGTTTTGCGTGATTCTCATACAGACCCCCTCGTCGTCATCCCTCTCGTCAGTGACTGAATTCAGGATGGTATACACTGGCTATAAAGATCATCATCATCATCAACATCAGGTCCAGGTTTTTAGTCTCCACTACAGGAACACGACCCTCTCTGTACCACTAGAGCCATACTTGGCCAGAGCAGCCAGAGGACTTGGCCTACACTCTTCACGCTGGCCAGACGGGTTGGAGAGGTCTCTTAGATGTTTATAAGCTTTGTTTAGCTTGTATTTCTTAAGTTTCCTTCTACGACATCCACGGGAAGACTTGGAGTGGTCCTATTCTATTACTCCTACTCTATAATATTACTCTCCTCCTTGAAGAAATAACGGGCAGAAACTTGATCGTAAAAATAAGTATTTTAAGTCTTATTAAATACCTAATAGTTCTTATGTTATCTCAAAACTGTAATTACAAACATTCCAGTTTTTAATTTACTGCCCATTAACCATCATTTAACAACCAATAATTTAAGCCGTTACTAAAGGATTTCTGCCATGATAATTACACTTATTATAATTAATAGTCGTTCAGATGAAAGGCATAAAGAATTATGTTAACTGGTAAATTGAATGAATCACAATTTGCAATCTTTATATGACAAAAACAAAATTAGTAGGAAAAATGAAAAAAAAAAAACCGGTGATTCGGACTCACGCACGAAGGGTTTCGTACCGATATCTATAAAAACGGCGAAAAAATCATGTCTGTTGTATGGAAGGGAAGCCCCTCTTTAATTTTAATTTTATTCATTTTTTTTGTTGTTATAGCGGCAACAGAAATACATAATCTGTGAAAATGTCAACTGTCTAACGGTATCGATGGTTCATGAAATACAGCCTGGTAACGGACAGACAGACAGACAGATAGACAGACAGCGGAGCGATATTAAATATTAATAAAAGTGGAACCCCACCCACTTAATGTTACTGAATAAGAAACACTAAAACGTTAGGTGTAAAAGTTCTTAACCTTACTAATATTATACGAAAGTGAGGTTGTTTGTTTGTTACGCTTTCACGCCCTATCTACTGAACCGATCGTCATGAAATTTTGCATACCTTTAAACCTAAAAAGTTCGTAATCGATCTCTAAAAGCTCTCAATAATTGTAAAATGCATAATTTAAGTGATCAAATCATTATTTAGTATGTGTTCCAGGTATACGTGCTTATCACTTACAGATGTTAATAATTTATGCACATTATTTGTTGCGGTTATCAAACGTCGAAGCTATCTAGAATATTTATTCGGGCATAAATTATTCAGATAATGGAATGTATATATTGTAGTGGATAAGAATACTTAAATCTTTTTAACTTCATATGCCTATATGTTTATTTATATCACAAAAATCCAAGATTTGTTGAAGAGGAAATTCAGGATCTGAGTTTTAAGAATAGAAAGATAGAAAGTTGTAAGAAAATTAGATTTCGCCCGCGGCTTCGCTCACATTAATGTCATTCCTTTTGGAACAGGGATAAAATGTAGCCTATGTCCTTCTCCGTATTACAGCAACTCGTATACAAAATTTCATGATGATCGGTTCAGTAGTTACAGCCTGAAAGCTAACAAATAAACAAATGCACTTTTACATTAGGTAATATTCTACACTAATCTACATCTACACTAATATTATAAAGAAGAGAGATTTGATTGTTTGTTTGAATTGAATAGGCTCCGAAAGTACTGGACCGATTGGAATAATTCTTTCACCATTAGACTCCTAAATTATCCCTGCTGAATATAGGCTATAAATTATTTTCAAAAAGTTAGGGATCCGTATGAAAACTTCAATAATGTAATCCAAGGTGTGAAAAACAATTATTATGTCACTAAATCTACCCGAGCAAAGCCGGGGCGTGCCGATAGTATTAGATAAACAGACGAAACGTGTGGTACTAGCACAAAATAAGTACTAGGTATTACTAGAACATGTTTTCTCTGTTTGTTTTTCTAGATTATGTTTTGACAGAGGTCTGTGAAAAATTTTGTTTCTACTGGTCAATGATTGCCCTTTGAAAACAGTGTAAGAACTACTGAAATAGTACTATATCCTTATAATTTTGACAAAAATATAGCCACTGTATTTGTCAACGTAGATTTTTTACGTGCTTATTATGATTCAACCTTGCACTCAAATAGGCCATAATACGTGCTTATTCAAAAAAGTGTTTACAATTGCGGTTGACCTTATGGCTTTAAAGAGACACCTTGGTTATGGCAGTTTTGTTTACATGAATCGCATTTTATTGGCTATGTTATCTGTTTGTTAAGCTTCACTGTACTAACACAGAAAGAAACAGATACAAAACAGAAAGATGAAAATTATTATACAACTATCTTTATCCAGTCAACTGGCGAATTATTGACAGGCATATATGTGTTTTCAAATTTGCTATGATTTGTTTACTTTTTTACCCCATAAAAAGTTAATGAAAATTTTGAAAAAAGTTATTGAGTAGTTAAGGCATGACAACTTAATAATATACATATTGCACTTTTGCTGTAAAACTCATATAATGTAATACCCTCTTTGTGAAGTAAATAAATACATATTATTATTAAAAAAAAAATATATACATATTGCAGGTTTTCAGAAATTTGTATCTAAGAGTAGTGTTGCATGATTTGTAGTGAAGTTTACAGTCATTGTCACATTTGTCATCAAGATATTTATTATTAGAATTGTCACCTTAAAATAAAAGGGAATATGTACACGAATAGCGAGTCTTGTGTTTCAGCCTGGGGCCTCAAACTTCGAAGTAACTCATGAATAATTTGTATGACTGCTGCTTGAATAGTTTTTCTTAATAAAAATAACATATTTGAATTAAGAAAAAACATGGCACTAGTTTAGAACTATAACTGTCAACAAATATTCGTTGTATGTAACAATATCGTCTTGAAATCTCGAATCGTGGTTCTGTTGGAATTATTATATTGTGTTCGACAAGCCGTTTTATCACCAGCAACTGTTCTTCGATCCCAGACCTGCCGGCCTATTTGCTAACTCAGTGAACAACGTTTTCATAGTCACTTCAAAATACATTGCGGGTTTCTATGATTTACTATTTTAATTCATCATCATCCACTGCAGGAGCATGACCCTCTCTGTACTACCGGAGCCATACTTAGCCAGAGCAGACAGAGGATTTGGCCTACACTCGCAGGCCAGACGGGTTGGAGAGGTCTCATTGATGTTTATAAGCTTTGTTTAGCTTCTATTTCCTAAGTCGTCTCTTACGACATCCACGGGAAGACTTGGAGTGGTCCTATTCTACTCTACCGGAAACCCTAAAAACTATTTTTATTAAAGATATATAAAACGCAATGTACTTTGAAATGACTATCAAAACGTTTGCACCGATTTAGCAAATAGTCCGGCTGGCCAGGAGAAGAACTATTAAGCCACTCGTAACATAATACAGGTAAGCCCACTAACTGAACTCAACGGAAAAGTCTATAGTTCGGAACAAATAAGTCTTTTTTTTTGGAAGGACTATGTAGGTAGCTCCAAGTGAGCTGTCGCTACTTCACCGGGCGTTTAACAAATAAGTCATATCCACGGCTTATCTTAGTTGTAAATCAGTATCACGTAAGTATACTGGTCGAGTGTAATGTGATTTCTACACACCATTAAGTAAATTGCTATAAACGCTAATACGATTAGTGACCGATATAGGTACGATTGAATCATAATGACTAAAATGGCGCATACTTTCTCTAAATCGACCACTGTCTATAAACAGGATGTTTAAAATAACGATATATAAACATCGTTGACTTTTAAGTTTCAATTTTTACAGTTTTACAGGATTCAGAATTTTATATTAATTTCAACATGATGTCTCCACTAGTTCCTGGGAAAGAGGTCTTGACAGACAACATAGAAATCCTATAAATAAAGGTTCCTTTTTACCTTTTCTTATTTGATTTCTTCTTCTTTTAGCCTAATAAATCAACTTCATGTTATGGACCTCTTCTAATGTTAGCTATTCGCTTGGGCTTTGCGCTTTTCTTTTCCATAATGGACCGGCTGCCTTAATGATGTTATCTCTCCATAGAGCCACTGGCTTTTGACGCTTTCTGTGGCCCAGCCATGTTATCCAGTCTAGTATTTTCTAGCTCCATCTTCCATTATCTCAGCGGCTTATGTTATCAGTCCATCTCCAGTGGCTATTATTTTGGCTATATCGGCAATTTTGAATTACGGATGCCAAAAAGAGGGAAATCCTTACTAATATTATAAATGCGAAAGTGAGTTTGTTTGTTTATTTGTTACGCTTTCACGCCGTAACTACTGAAGCGATCATCATGAAATTTTGCATACAAGTTCTCTGGAGTGCGGAGAAGGACATAGGCTACCTTTTATCCCGGGAAAAACTACTATTCGCGAGGGATCGACATTGACACGGGCGGAGCCGCGGGCGAAAGCTAGTTTAATGATAAAAGTAACAAAATGTGTTAGTCATTATTTATACCTACTTTTAATAGCTCAAATAAGTTTTAGAAATCAAAAATAACAAATAATTATGTCTCATTGAAACTCATACTTTCTATACAAAGTTATAAATAAAAAGCAGGAAATATTCAAGGCATGGTTTGCAACATTCGCAGTCGTAATGAAATCCTTAATAAGGATTTTCTTATGGAAGAGTTGCCACGGAGGTGAGCCTTAGATTTCCTTATATGCAAAACCGGAAGTGACGGAAGTTCGCGTAGAATTTATAACGACACTTGTGTATTCAGATCGCATATAAAATGTATTACGAGGTCTAACAGGTGTACGCTTATTACATTTCAAAATTTAAAAGTAAATGTATACAAAAGTTTGATATCAGTAATAAGACAGCCTGACTGAAATATCTATATACTTGATTTGACATTGTCTTTATTAATAATAATAATAATAACTTGGAGAAACTAATATGACAGCGTATCGTCCCAGGATGCTTTCTTTGTTTCAGGCCCTCGAACCAACCATTACCGTATCTGCACAGCGTCTATCGGATCAAGTGCGGGTCATTCAACGTTGCAAGCGATTAGATGACTCTGTGCTTGATCGGCTACGCCTGGAGGCGTTACCTGTTCGCCCAACTGTCACCATACCTCGGGGTCCATCTGCCGAACCAATTTATCGGTCGCCAACATCTGCCCAATCGCCGGGAATGGTACGGATGAACCCTGTGGCTGACGAGGGTGACAATGCGAACATAAACGTAAGTACCCAGGCCCATGAGCACTTGAGGAGGACTTTGGGGGAGACGATCGCGCAGTATCGTGCCACACCGGACTCTAGGCCGCGTATACCTCGTCTGCCTACGAATAGACGAAATTTGGCGCTAATGGGAGCTCTGAATGATCTGCTAGCCCCATATTTAGAGGCTAGTGAAGATCTTGTTGATACGCACTCAATCTTGTACTGTGGGGCCATTGCGGCGTGTCGGGTTGCTCGAGTCAAGTTTCCTGACCTTGACTATGCAGCTCGGCCCGTCGGCGGTGTCCCTGCATGGCAAAAGCGGATTGAGCGACGTATCAGCATATTCAGGACTCTCATTGCAAAGCTAATATGCTTCAGGGAGGGCAACAATCGCCCCCGTGTCATGCGTTTCGTAAACCAGGCATTTGAGGGTACTGGTATTAGACCCAGCGACTACATTGCCTGTGTTACGGAACGCATTGACTTCCTGAAGCAGAAAGTCTATGCGTCGGCGGGACGTATTCGCCGCTACAGAGAGCGTGTGGAACGATTCCAGCTAAATCGGCTCTTCCAAAGTGACCAAAGGAAGGTGTACAGGAAGTGGGAGGGAACTGAACAATGTGTGATCGACGGGCAGCTGCCGGATGCTACTGCTATGAATAATTTCTGGCGTAGTATTTGGTCGGTGCCAGTCAAACACACCGAGAGTGATTGGATGACAGTGGTTGAACGTGAATGTGAGCCTATCGAGTCCATGGGGGCTGTAACTATCAGCCCCGATGACATAAGTTGTGCGATTCGAACGGCGCAGAACTGGAAAAGTCCTGGGCCAGACGGATTGCACAACTACTGGATAAAGTGGATTCGAAGCTCACATGAACGTTTGGCCACCCAATTCCAACAAGCTCTCGAGCTTGGTTCCCTACCTTCTTTCCTTACGACAGGACTCACCTTCCTGCTCTATAAATCCGGTAGTACCACGGATCCCAAGAATTTTAGACCTATCACATGCTTGCCAACTCTTTACAAGCTCCTTACATCCATCTTGAGAGCGAAAATTAACCAGCACATAGTTGTGAACAAAATCATGGCTTCCTCTCAAAATGGATGTAGGGTTGGGTCCCGTGGTACTAAAGAGCTCCTCCTCATAGACATGACCATCTGCAAGCAAGTTCAACGGAAAAAGACAGCCCTTTCAACTGCCTGGATTGACTATAAAAAGGCCTATGATTCAGTGCCTCATTCATGGCTAGAGAGGGTCTTAGAGTTGTATAAAGTTAATACAACTTTAAGATCCTTTCTTGGCACGTGTATGAGACAATGGACCACGGTCCTTTGTCAGCCAGGTAGAGGAAATGGCTCTTCGGATCCGATGGACTTGATAAGGATCGAGCGAGGCATTTTCCAGGGCGACAGTTTGAGTCCATTATGGTTTTGTCTGGCTTTGAACCCCCTCAGCAACCTACTGAGGGATTCAAGACTAGGCTGCCGCCTCCGAAGTGACGGGGAGATTGTTTCTCACCTGTTATACATGGATGACTTAAAATTATTTGCACCGAATCCCTCTGACCTGGTGGAGCTATTGAAAATCACAAGAGATTTCAGTAGTTCTATCAGGATGGAGTTTGGTGTAGATAAATGTGCTGTCATGCATGTCCAACGGGGAAAAGTTGTAAATTCAACAAATTTACAACTTTCTGAGATAATGTCCCTCAGATCTCTCGCGGAGGAGGAAACTTACAAATATCTTGGTATGTCACAGTGTTTGAGTATTGTGGATGGGGACATAAAGCAGGCGATGAAAGAGCGTTTCTTTTGTCGACTGACAAAAGTACTTAAAAGTCTTTTGTCAGGTGGTAATAAGGCACGCGCTTTCAATGCCTGGGTAATGCCCCTACTCACTTACTCCTTTGGCATACTAAGATGGACCCAAACTGAGTTAGATGCCCTGGATAGGAAGGTCCGTCAACAGCTGACAGCGCATCGCATGCTTCACCCACGCTCATCCGTTATGAGACTGTACATCCCACGTAAGTGTGGAGGTCGTGGATTTTTGAACGCCAAGACTCTCCATAACCGCGAGGTGTACAGTCTTAGGGATTATTTCCTTAAAAATGAGTGTGGGATGCATCGCGACGTTGTTGCAGTAGATAGGAGCTTTACACCGCTCTCCTTAGCAAGCGAGAACTGGCACAGACCAACGGTGCTGAGCACCGAAGACCGCAGGGACATATGGAAGAGCAAGGAGCTGCACGGGCGGTTCTACCGGGCCTTAACAGGGCCTGATGTAGATCTGCTCGCGTCGGTAAACTGGCTACGATTTGGTGACCTCTTTGGAGAAACCGAGGGTTTTGCTTGTGCAATTGCAGACGAAGTCATGATGACGAACAACTATCGGAGATATATCCTGAAGGACGGTACGGTCGACATTTGTCGAGCATGCCGCCGTCCTGGCGAATCACTCAGGCATATTATCTCCGGTTGTTCTCATCTGGCTAACGGAGAGTACTTGCACAGACATAACCTTGTAGCCAGAATTATCCACCAGCAACTTGCTCTTCGTTATGAGCTTGTGGATTCCGAAGTGCCGTACTATAAGTACACACCAATGCCGGTTCTCGAAAATGGTCGTGCCACGCTCTATTGGGATCGATCTGTTATCACGGATAGGACTATTGTTGCCAATAAGCCTGACATCGTGCTGACAGATCGATCGACGCGCCAGGCAATGCTCATCGATATCACCATCCCGCATGACGAGAACCTTGTGAAGGCCGAGAAGGATAAACTTACTAAGTACCTAGACTTGGCCCACGAGGTGACCGCTATGTGGGATGTGGATTCGACGATCATTGTCCCGATAGTCGTTTCAGCGAACGGTCTTATAGCGAAGAGCCTCGATCAACACCTCAAGAGGCTCTCGCTAGATGGCTGGATCAAGGGTCAGATACAGAAGGCAGTACTCCTGGACACTGCGCGCATCGTTAGGAGGTTTCTCTCTCTGTAGCCTTAACTGTCGGTAGCTTGAGCCCTGCCCCGCTGCTGGCAGCCCTCTAGGATTAGGTTTTTATAAAGGTTGTATTTTTTGTATGATATTTTTTTATATTTTACTTTTTATATAAGTTTTATAAAAACCTAGACCTAAGAAATTAAATAAATAAAGAGAATAATAATAATAACTTTATTCCAGAATTATAAGATACAATTCCATATTATTCATATACTCACTAGATTAATTATAAACTATGTCAAATTAAAATTAAAATAAATTAATAAATAATATAATAAGGCTGATGACATACACTATAAATCACACACAAAAGTATAAAATGACTACTTAACCTAAATACCAATGTTCTAAATACGTGCAAATTGATCGAAATCTTTCTGTGCACCTCACTACTCAATTAACGTCGTTCGTTATAGAATAGTGAGGTGTGGTGACCTGTGGTACACCTGAAGTGAGGTGCGGAGGAGCTATTAAAGACAGAAAGTATCTTCGTGTAATTATTCTATAAAACTGTAAAGTTAAAGTTAAAATTCTGCAAAGAATGATAGATACTGGCCGGAAGCAATGAAGCGCTTGATACGATTAGTCAAACACGTTCTATAGTGAAAGCAAAAATATTACGAAATTAAAAATCGAAAGAAACTGTAAGAAATATAAAAGTGTCATTAAAAATAACTTTTAGCCGCGATTTTTCTTTATTGTAACCACACTACATAACACATTTGAAAGTATTTCAAGTGAATCATCCGTTTGGAGCTACTGAATTGCATTTTGCTATAATAGCGTAAGAACAATGGGACCACTCAGACCTACCCATCGCTTTTATTGATAGTGGAGCAGGAAACCACATAATTCCAACTTTCCCACCTAACTCCGTAACAACATTACGCAAGAGTCGTATTTCTATAAATACCGACTCGATAAAACTACCCGTATCGGGGAAAGAGCTATTAAATAAGTACTTACATGTGTACTTAGCTTATTAGTGGTTGACGCACTTGTATGCTAGGTACTCTTAATTTTCTTTGCCTTTGGAACTAAAAATATGACTGGCTTAGAGATATTTTAAGGATTTTTCCGCGACCTCATTTTAATTTATTAACCTGTATAATGTTTTTATTTTCTTTATTGTTTCGACTCTCCATTTAAAGTAAAAAGATTTTTTATGGACAGATGAGAAAATATAATAGCAAATTTTAAATCTCATGCTCAGCAGAAATAACTACAATAGTAATCATAGATAGTTCACAAATTTATCACTGACAGGTTAAAAGGCTGCAAGACCCAATAGCCACTTTTAGCTGGTGGGTGTAGCAGAATGTAGAATGTACATACTTACTACAATTACTTGTTATTTTCCAAATAAAATATCATGCTTGAACGAGCTCATCAAGCAGGAAATTAAGCTTAAAAAAAAAGTAAATAATTCCTCTTGTCGTCTAATTTTTTTTTTGTTTTTCGAGTGTTTAATTGGCCTACACTGGTGTCAGATTTTTTAAGTTGCCTTATGGCATCTGATATAACTTACATCAGACTGTCAGACTGTCATTAATGATGACAGCGGAGAGCTTAACGTGTCTTCCCGTTATCCCAGTGCACGGAAGAGCTCGAATTTTTTTCCTAATCATAAATATAACCATTAATGAATGTACCTTTCCTAACTTATATTATGACCATGGATTATTTAGTAAACATCACAAAACCCATTGATATTACGAAGTTTTTTATGGAGCATGAGTCACAATATGATGGCAGAAAATGACGTACACCAGGTAAGTGTGTATGACACGGTCTATGATGTTGTAAGTACTAAAGTTTAAAGATTTGCCAAGCATGAGTCAGCAGATGCCATCCCACAAGAACGTCGTAAAAACAGGTTTAAAGTCTTCGGTGTTATTGACATGGAACGGAATGGGTTTACTTTTGTCTACATTTAAATTCCATAATATTTTTATTTTTTAAGTTTTTTGAGCCTGGATAGTTTTAAATTTTATTTTTTTACATTCCTATTTCGAGAATTCTTCGTTCCATGGGAGATTATTGCCATACTCACCAACTCACAACGCTTGGCAGGCGTCTTTTCTGTTGTAGGCAGTTTCTTTGGCTTCCCATCGGAAGCATTTTTAAGCTGGGGAAGGATATGAATTTGTTGAATTTGTGAAGTTAATGCAGGTATTGGCATACTTACTTGGGAAAAAGCAAATTTTATATAATTGAATCCCTGAAAGGCCAATAGATGAAAAAACATTAGAACAATATTGTGAGAAAATAAAAGATAGGGGTTTAATCCATTTGAGCGAGCTTTGGCTTTTATATTGACGAGAAAAGCCAAAGCTCGCCCACGAAAGTCAGACTCGCCCACGAAAGGTTCCGTACACAGAAATAAATCTATTTCTGTGGTTCCGTACCATTATCTATAGAAACGGCAAAAAATCATGTCTGTTGTAATTTTATTTTAATTATTTGGCTTTTTAGTAATTATATAACTAAATATTCTGTGAATATTTCAAGCGTTACCTGTTGCCATTATCAATATCGGACGAAAGCAAGCAAAAAAAAATAACGTTTGTTGTATGGTAGTACCCTTAAATATTTGTTTTATTCTTTTTTTGTGTATTTGATGTTATAGCGGCAACAGAAATACATAATCTGTGAAAATTTCAGCTGTCTTCTATCACTGTTCATGAGATATAGCCTGGTGACAGACAGACGACAGACAGACAGACGGACAGCGGAGACATATTAATGAGGTTTTTTACCCTTTGGATACGGAACCCTAAAAAGAATACTGAATTAGTATTGTATTTATATCATTACATAAACCTATATTCTACTACGCAGTTATCTTTACAAACTATACCAAAGACAATGAAGTTATGATCTGTAATAGAAGACATGGGTATCTTTTAGTTATTTATTATTGCCTTGATCATTATCTTTTAATAACTGCGCTTGTCACAAACGAGATCTTACTTCGAGGTGGTCTATTTGAATCAATTTTTGTCGTTGCAATATGAAATAATTTTAAGATCGCAAAACATGCAAGTTTGTTCTTGGAAATTAAAATTCCAATATTTTCTTGAGTTTATTTTGTCGGAATAATTTTGTATGACGTTTATGTTTCGTTGATTATAATAGCATATTGTATATGTAGGGTTTATGAGTATTAAATGTCGTCGTGGTAGGCGTGTAGGTATGTTGGTGGTCTGGTCTGAACTAAATGACGTCACGTCGCTTGCAGATTGGCAATTGTGTAAAATACATGTTGGCGAATTGAAATTGATATATCAGTACAGCTTTTTATCGCTTGTGCTTGATAATACCAAGCTGTAAGTATACTTTGACATTGTCAAAAAAAAATAGGTACCTCATATGTAAGACGACATCTTTTTATGAATTAAATATTTTGACATGCGTGTTATTTTATTAACTTCAACCTCCAGTTTAATATCTTTTTTATATTACAAAAAACCTAAACGGACTTTTACCAATAATAAATTTCTATTGTTTTCATCAATTTATATTGTAGGTTTACCATAGAGATAGTATTTATAATAATATATCATTATTCAAGTAATTTAAATCCCCTAATTTTTGTTATAATTATACTTAGGTTGACACACGTACATAAATACATACTATCCATGGACGTATAATGATACTATCACGTTTTCTCTTGCGGGGTAGACAGAACCCAGGTATTTATGTCCTAAAAGCCACGTTAATCATGTTGGTGGCATTAGGTGGATAACGGAAACAAAATAGTGATGGGTTGCTAGCCGTATCGCCTACTAATATGATTCTTTGATTTTTACCCATTACCTTGATCAGCTTTTATGATCTGCGCGGGGAGGAAAGAAACCAGTACATTCAACTTTTTCTTTTCTCCCAAACCAGCATAGAATCGGTTACAGAAGTGTTCAAAGTGCAAATTTACGTAAATAGATATATTATTTATCCAAATAACATAAATAAGGTAAAATAGTCGTAGTCTCGACAAAAAAGGATATCGAAGAAATCGTTTCTATGCATCAAGGTTCACTTCATAAAAAGAAGCAAGCAGCCCGCAGCATGCTTTTTGTCGGCACTAAAGGTTGAATGTATGTTGTAATAAGAATGTAGTCTATCAACTTTTCATCGGCTAACCAGCCGACGACTATTAGCTTTGAATTATGGGACCGTGGTGAAGTTCTATACGCGTATGACTATGTCACTGAACCTATTTTGAATCTATTTTTGGAAAGGTAATGCTAGGTGTGAAACAGTTCTTTGTGTGTTAGTCGATGTCTTCTGACGTAAGGAATAGTATACACAAACTATGTAAAAAGTTTTATATCGTGAAGGTAGAGTGGTACTATATTATTTATAACTTAATGACTGAAAACGCAAAATGGACTTCGATAGATGATATATATAAAAACGATTGGAATAAAATAATAAAGATATGGGTGAAATGAAATTATATTAACGTGGCGCATAATAAAAAAAAAAAAATGTTGTATCCCCCTTAAAGGAATAACGAGAAAAATAATAAAACCAATATCTATGTTTATATGTAATCTCTATATGTCAGACTCTGTGTGTGGGATTAGTGAGAGATAATAACATTAGAGCGTTGTAATAGACGGTTTCTAAGAACGCTTAAACTTTGCTTAGTAATTAAATACCGTTGCAGTGTTGTTTACACTTCACATTTTTGATGGCCAGCTCTCGCGTCTATTTTGATCTGACTACAAAATTTCCTTTTTAACCGACTTCAAGAAAAAGGAGGAGGTAATTTGCTTGTACTTTTTTTAATGTTCTTTACCTCAGAACTCTGTCATTTATGTACCGATTTAAAAAAAAACTTTTAAAACAAAAAAAACTTGTAAACAAACTTTTTTTGTTTGAAAGGGTATGCTTCAAAGTTGGTCCCATTTAAATGTTATCTCAATCGGATTAGTAGTTTGATTGAAGTCTTTTTTATGTATATACCTATGTGAAAGATTAATAACTGGTGTATTGATACGAGTACGTGCAGAGTTATTCTCCAAAAAATATATTTTTTGTGGGCAATGAATTTATTTCTAACCAAAAATCTATTGATATCTAATGTTCAGTTTGTTTTACAACTTACAAATTGCTAAACGTAAACGCGCCTTTTGGTCTAGGTACCTTTAGACCCTGCCATGTAAAGGATTAAATGTAATACTGTGTCTCTGTAGCATCTTTATTAATGAGTAGAGTATAAAATATTAATAAAAGAATCTTCCATACTGGCTTGGGAGACAAAATAAAATCGTAGAATGGACCAGCTGCCTGCTTCCTTCGATTGGGTATTACGATCTTATCGACAAAAAAATATTGTCGATAAGATCGTAATACCTAATCGAAGGAATGGGCAAAAATCTAAGGTATCATGAACACCAACGAACATACATGCTAAACGTGCCCCGCAAGGGAAAAATACGTGATATAGGTAATACATTTTTGCGATGCCTCTAAATAAATAAATATATACGGACAAATCACACAGATTGAGCTAGCCCCAAAGTAAGTTCGAGACTTGTGTTATGGGATACTAACTCAACGATAGTATGTATGTTGTAAAACAATCCTCGAAATATTAATACGTATTTATTACTGTTTTATTCAGCAATGGTGTAATACAAATTTATAAAAGAGGATTTTCTTTTGTTACTTAAAACAAGGCGTTAAATAGACTGAACTTTAGAATTTTGGTATCACGTTTGTTAGTATACTATTATTACGATTTCATCTTTTTTGACGTCGCTATCTATATTTATGTACAAGATCATATTATCTCATTTTCCATAAAAATGTGATTAAGTATACATATATTCATTGCGTGAGTCAAATTTGTTGTGAATAAGTATTAGAACACACACTAAAATGTTTGGCTAAGTGCAGCTTTTGATTATTTGTAAAATGCTTACCTCCTTAGACTAATTTGCGCCCGAATTTGTAATGTTATCCTTTTTAAAAACGGTCGTCCTGAGGTCGCTGGTTCAAATCCTGCTTACGTGGAATTCTTTTACCATATTTTATGTCTTAATTTAATAGGAGGATCTATATCAGACTAGAATTGTAAATCTTCTTCTATCGTGCGTGTCAATGGTCCAAACGATTAAATTAATCTTGCCCAGAATGATGCAACCTTTACAGCCGCATCCGTGGCTTTCGCCAAATCCTCTCTCGTACAAGAGGTGGGACATTGTAAATGCAAAAAAAAAAACACATATTAAAATAAATGTCTAACATTAGAAATTAGTTCGCACTTACATTTTAGTGTAAGCGCTGAACGAATATATTCGTCGATTTATCTAAGATTGTCAACTTTTTTAATTTTAAAAGTCGTTTGTTTGTAGCCAGCGAAAGTACTGAACAAGCAATTCTCGCCAGTAAATGCAACAATGAAAATAGCAGAAACAGCAGTAACAAACTAGATTAGTGGGACGGCTAAATGCTCAACATAGTTTTTTAATATAACCAATAGATAATAGAGCAAAGTTTCAATGTATTTTGGCTGGCCTAGCAATTTAGATTGCAATAATTGAAGAAATATAATTGTCGAACCCTGTAATATTTCTTTGAATGTTTCAGGGTTCAGGTTTAGTAATAATAATAATAACTAGGATTAGGTTTTTATAAAAGTTGTACTTTTTGTACGATATTCTGTTATATTTTACTTTTTGTATAGGTAAGTTTTATAAATACCTAATTCTAAGGTACCAAATAAATAAAGAGAATAATAACTAGTAAGAAAAATTGAAGAGCCCGATATTCCAGTGGCCATGAGGACTATTAGCGCTTACGCATGTTAAGCTACTCCGAACGCAGTCCCCACTAGGATAGGTGACCGCAATTGACATAAAAATACCTTGGGCTCATTCGTGCTTCGGAAGGCACATCAAGCCATTGGTCCCGCTGACATCTTTGGTGGCAGTCAATAAGCTTATTGTTAGCCACCTAAGATGTCAGCGGGATGCCTTTAGGCAGCTAGCTGACACCAGTGTTAGGCACTTACACACACAAAAACCAGGAAACAACAAACAAAGAAAAATAAATAAATAATTTAATGAAGAAAAACATCTTTATAATTTGTGGCTTGCAATAAACTTTGGATTTGGACTTGAATCTAGATTATGAAAGGAAGGAGAGTATGAAGAAGAAAGGAGTGACAAAGGGTATGGTAGTCAACCGAACAAAATGAAGCGAAACCGACATACTGTGACACCACATAAAAAAGTAGAACAAACAAAATAAACATTGTTGGAATATTTCTGGACACGAAAATCGATTTTTACTGACTGCATTTAAAAGCTATTCTAGAACTAGAGTTCATTGAGATGTGGGTAAGGCTAGGTTAGGTATATCTTTAGCGTTGTCATTCGGCTACGAAGGTAAAAGATTCTTATAATAGAACTTTAATCAATACTTCATTCACATATTCTCAACTACCATAATTATAGAATAAAAGCTCATTTCCCTTTTTCTAAGCAAAGATAAAAAAAAAATATGAAACATACTATATCAACATATACGACTAATCTCCGCGTATCCTTTACTTGGCTTAGTACCAAGAATGTTATTTAGGAAACAATTCCTTACGACCAGCTTGCCCCTATTCCATTCCAACACAAGACAAATAGTAAATTCTCCAAATGAATTTTCGCAGTTCATGTTTATGTATGTCCCTTTTGTCTCGAGCTTATCACATACGAAATATATTTCTGTAATGCAATAAGCTAATATGTCTGACATGGAGGTTATTATACTATAAATTACTTTTTCGACAATTTGGCTGAGAGCCCAATGTTGTATGTTTTGTATTAGGTTTATGCTTTTCAATCTCAACACAATTACGCGTATATATTCAGTAAACATAATTTTGTTGAAATCAGACCTTTAGGTACTAAATACATTTTTGCGATGCCTCTAAATAAATAAATATATACGGACAAATCACACAGATTGAGCTAGCCCCAAAGTAAGTTCGAGACTTGTGTTATGGGATACTAACTCAACGATACTATATTTTATAACAAATACATATATAGATACACATCCAAGACCCAGGCCAATCTGAAAAAGATCATTTTCCATCTTGACCTGGCCGGGGATCGAACCCGGTCACTCCGTGTCGCAGGCTGGCGTGTTGACCGCTGCGCCACGGAGCTAGTCAAAATGTTTGTAAAATTTTTTTGACACGTTAGCTGTCGGAATTTTTATAATAATACTAACTTTCGCCCGCCTCAATGTTGATCCCTCGAGAACAGTACTTTTTCCCGTGATAAAAGGTATATGTAGGTGTAAGCCTATGTCCTTCACCATACTCCAGAGAACTTGTATGCGAAATTTCATGATGATCGGTTCAATAGTTACGGTGTGAAAGCGTAACAAACAAACAATCTCACTTTCGCATTTATAATATAACTAGATTTCACCCGCGGCTCCGCCCGCGTCAATGTCGATCCCTCGGGAATAGTTCTTTTTCTCGGGATAAAAGGTGGCCTATGTCCTTCTCCGTACTCCAGAGAACTTGTATGCAAAATTTCATGATGATCGGTTCAGTAGTTACGGCGTGAAAGCGTAACAAACAAACAAACAAACAAATAAACAAACTCACTTTCACATTTATAATATTAGTAAGGATAAGGACTAGCTGTTGCCCGCGACTTCGTCCGTGGCAATTTCTGTTATTATATTAATTCGTTTTTATATTAGTACTGATGAATAATTTTCCCCCGTTTTCACAACATTTTTTATTGATGCTTCGCTCTTTTTCGTTGCAGCGTGATGTTCTATAGCCTAAAGCCTTCCTCAATAAATTCCCTATCCAGCACAAAATGAATTTTCTAATTTAAATCAGTAGTTCCTGAGATTAGCGCGTTCAAACAAACAAACAAACTCTTCAGCTTCATAATATTTGTATAGATAATAGTAATAAGTAATAAGGATAAGAAAGTAAGGATAAGGATAATATCCTTGTCTTACAATGAATATACTCGTTATTTACGTGACAGCGAACCTGTTAATTTCTAGATTGATAATGCAGCAGGTACAATTTCTAAAATATTTGTACAAAAAGAAACTAAGTGAACTTGTCTGGTTGTAACATCTTAGCATTTAACTTGTTGTTAAAAGCAGACTGGAAGACTTTTATTGTAATTTGAAATAATACTGCAAAATAATGTTATATTTATAAATTCCATTTGTAAAGCGATGTTTGTGGGAACGTACTAATGATTTCCACTTAATTTCAAATTAATTCTCACGCACGGAGCATCTTCATTATTCAAACCAGCACTAAACTCGTAATTAAACCAATAGCTATAAAGGTTAATTGCTATTCCGCTTTGAATCTGAGAGTTCAAGAGAAAATGCTATAGTTGGCGACATCACGTGCTGATCAATATTGCGGGCGCGACCGGCAACCGTGTATCGGAATACGGACGCGACTAAAATACGAATGGAATTACTCACAATGCCGTCAAATTTTAGATTTCTGTTCGCCCATAATACAGGAAAGTAGAGCTGCCCGGTGCACTTGCAGCATTCGTAAACAGTGCTTCGCTTTTCTGCTAGATTCGCCTACTGTTCAATTTTCCCTTGATGAATTTATTTACCCATTTGTACGCCAGACAATGTGAACGAAAATTTATAATGATAGGTATAGTAGCTAAAGCTTGCATTCATAATTAAGGATGAGATATAATAGTACCTATAATTGTAATCATTTTGATTTTGATACATTTATATAATTGTTTTTAGTTACTTGCCTTTATGTTTTAGTTCTTGTTCTTTTGACTAAGTTATTTACTGTTTTATTCGCCGACAAGCTGTCTTGTAGCTTGACAATGTTAAAATATAGACAATACTTATAATTATTAATTGGATAAATAAATAAAAAAGGAATGGATACTCGTCTTTAATGGTTTACTCATATACAATGCTTTTGACGACCTCTGTGGCTGGTGGTTAACAATTCCCTATGAATCGCGGGGTACGGTCCCCAGTCAAGTCAAAACTTTTGATATAGTAATAAAGTATATTTAACTACATGTATTTGTAGTAATTCGAGCAGATGTATTATAAATACATCTGTTGGCGAGTGACATCAATCATCGTCCGTGTACCTACTTTTCGATAAAAATAATAGAGTTAAATTTACTTTCATAAACAGTTTAAACGTACAGTCAGCGACAGAGATACCTTGCCAGGCCCTGTATCTATATCTTGAATTTTCTCTTAAACTATAAATAATAATAACATAAAAAAATATATACACAAAGATTTTAATAAAGCCTTTCTTAATATACATTTTCACGTTTATATTCTTGAACTCTCTATGAAAAACCTTTTGATTTCAAAGATTCCCTTATTTAGGGTTTTACAAAGTCTGAAGTTGCCCTACTAATATTATAATAATTATATGTATTAATATTAATCCTGACCCTATCCTCACTTAATTGTTTTACTTTATTTTATCTTATACCTTTAAACGAGCAATTCTTGTATATTTATTTATATATTTATATGTATATAATCTTATTTCTATGATCTCGGAAACGGCTCTAACGATTTCGCTGAAATTTGGTATTACGGGGGTAAACAATCTATCTAGATTAGTCTTATGTTTGGGAAAACGCGTGTTTTCGAGTTTTCATGTGTTTTTATTTCACGCAGAATATGGTCGCTAATTTTGTCCTACGGCCACAGTCCGTCTGGTTCAGCGGCTTAAGGTACGGACGGCATGAAATGAGTTACGGGTTCGAATCCCGCTCGATGAGTTACTTTTTTATATGTTCAATTTTATACATATTTTTTAAATTTTTCATAAATATAGATTATCACCTAAACACCACCATATTACAACAAATAGTAATAATAGAGCGAAGCTCTTTCGCCCAGGTACTAGATATATAACAGTATCAGCTGGTACATTCTACATTTTATCTTTTCTCCCTAAGCATGGAAGATTCAACGACTAGATTTTTCATTAAAAATAGCAAGTTCTTTCCAAAAAGCAATAAAATGAATGCAAGAAAAGTGCATCGTGGTATGGAATACAATAGGTGTAGGACGTAGGTACTCGTACCGACTTATTCTGGATAGAATTGAGTGCGAAATTAAGACGAGCGCGGCGAAGCGATGGCATACCAATTTGAATGGAATAGAGCATGACGGATGAGATGGATAATCTGATTATGATTGATTATATAATTTCAATTGAATCATCTAAACAAACCAGCACGTTACGAAATCCAGTACAATTTCTTGGTTTGTTTTACACTTTTTTTAATGACTCCCGTTTTTCACCTAATGGGCATTAGTAAAAGTTGCTAAGCGTGGCCTTCAGGTCGTACAGACCTAGGATCTATCTACCCCGCAAGGGAAAAAGACATGATACTGTGTATGTATGTTTTACACTAGATCCTCTCCTTTTAGTGTATCGTAGGCTAACACTTCCAGATTTTGAAAATTGCTGTTATTACATACGCCCGTTGGTTAAACATTACTACATAATGTAGTATAAAACAAAGTTGCTTTCCGCTGTCTGTCTGTCTCTATGAATGCTTAGATCTACTACGCAATGGATTTCGTTTTTTTTTAATTGATAGAGTGTTTCAAGAGAACGTTTAAAGCCGCAGCGGGTTGCTAGTAAGAAATAAATAGGACTATTAGCTTCGATCAAAAGCTAGTGATAAAATCGGGTTATTCCGTATTCATCCCACCAGTTCAAAATTCTTCACTTATCCCAAATTTTAATTCTTTACTCATCCTTTCTTTTCTCATCCCTATCCCTATTGTCATGCTTCACTCATCTAAAGAAAATTTTATTATTATGACTATGTGGCTCTGCCAAATGAAAGATAATGTTGACTTTATTCGTTCTAAAAAAAAGGAAATGGAAATGAATAAAATCATCCTAATGAACAATGACATTTCACCTATTATGTAATAGGTTACATCTTCAATTATAAGCAGGAATATATAAGTTCTCTATACAATTGCCTCTATAACAATGAAACAACTCTGTAACCTACTTCGAAGCCACTTCCTCGTCCATCAAAGGGGCAGCTGACCGCAACCGGCGACAAGTTACCCTCCTCTCCTCTATCGTATTTCCTGCCGACTAAGTTTTATCGTTTACATGAACTATGAAATGGTTTGAAGTTTATAAGCCAGGTTTGATTAATTAGTTAGTTTCTTTAGTTGGTTAGATCATAGAATATCTATTTTATATCTAATTGAACCAGGGTTAGGTTCAATTAAATCAAAACTGCATTTAGGAACTAGGAGATAAAATTATTTATCAGACAATAGTTTGGAAAGCTGAATTTTTTTGCAAACGTATGTTTATACCTAATTGTAGTAATTACTCTTTTTGAGTCCAAATAACAGAATTAATTCAACAATTTACATAAACATAAGTACCAAGTTAAATTAACCATCTATGTTGGCTATTTATAATAAGACTTTGTTTTTTGCACAGTGTGTTTTTTGCGTCTGTTTTTCTAAGTGTTCAAGTCAAAGATATCTTGAAAAACTAGGTAGTCGTTTTTTTAAATTTACTTCTTACTCATTTTTCTAGCTTATGGACGCCAGTCCTTTAAATATTTGCGCTTAATTTAAATGGATCTTGTAGAATACTAATGTATTATTATTTACTAGCTTAGAGCCAAGTTTTCAAACTTTAAGCGTATTATCTTCCTAAACATGGTTTTTGATTTAAAAGAATGTATAGAGTGATAAGACGTAAGGATAAATTCGCAATAACGAAAATTATTGTATTTCAAAAGACCAACATTTATTTTTTCAGATAAATTCCGTTTTTGTTTGTGAAGTTTGAAGTTAAAGGTTTCGTCACAAATGCGGATGGAAATTGAGCTGACAATAGGCCATGTAAAAAGTGACGAACATGTTTTCACTGGAAAGCAGTTTATGCAACGCGTATGACAATGCGGGGTGTAACCCGGTCGCGTGATCCGTTACTTTGGGAGGCTTTTTGCCCATTTTTAAGACAATGCCCTTTAGTTGGTACATGATCTTGAAAATTCATTCGAGTCGTACGAGTATTGAATATATAATACCTTCCGCCTATTCTTATATCATCATTTTCCTCGCCTCTTCCTGTTATAAAGAATAGACTGTTGGACATTGATAATGGTCTTTCAAATCAAGATGGCCTTCTGAATATTTTTCGTAATCACAATCCATAGATATTTTTCTTAATATGAAAGATTCATCTAACAACATCATAATAAGACCTGGAAGCGTGTTTCTCTAGGAAATATTATATTGTGTGTTTGTCAAACCATTATTTTTACCAGCTGACGACTAGCTGCATCATCAGACCTGGCCAGGAATCTACGCTGAAGGATTTAATGTACGTCAATCTCATTATACAGCATGTCCCATTTAACCATTTCATATTGGCCTCTGTACGCAGATGATCCTTATAAATGTAGTCTTTGGCTCAATCGTAATTCATCTAAAACGCATCTAGCAGAATAGGATGAACTTGTTGGCGTTTTCAGTTAAAATACGCGAGTTACCTTTCAGTTTATCTTTATCTTTACATAGTAGTAATGAAATTGCTTGCCGTCTGTACTCTATCTTCTCTGTAAAATACTCTATCTTCTCTGTTTTAATGCAGTTTTCAGCAATAGATAGGTTTATATGTATACTTTACTGCCCAATATAAGTATCTATCTTTATTGCACACGTGCAAAGCGGGGCCGGTCGCTACGCGTTTCAAAAAATATTTAATTATAATTTGCTAAGACGCTGAGACTAATTTTATGAACCATAACATTTTTGTTGTCATAATAATAAAGGAGTTACACAAGTTTAATAACTGCTAATTGTCCATCAAAAATACAATTAGAATACAATGGTTACGTCAAGTGAAGCATTTGGGTTTTCCGAGATACCAAAGTTCATTTGAGGAACGTTAATTGCGTTAATATTTTGCATAATTTAAATTTCTATGATAATTTGAATATAGTAAATTAATAATGAATAACTATACCTAAATTTGTTAATGTATTATTAAATCTGAATGTCATTTAAAAGCATGGCAGTTGATGTGTGAAGAATGAATAAAAAAATTGAAATTATCTCCACAAGCATAGATTCAAAAAAAAAAATTGCGTCTCCACAAGTATAAAATTAGTACAGTACAACAAGTAATATGATCTCAAGACCGAATATTTTTTTAAATATTACATAATCTTTTGCTGTCACTATCATGCTAATAACCAAGCGAGACAGAGACACAACGAGACTTAAGAACGTCATTAGTTAAGTTTTTTGAGTATAAGAGCGCTAACAACATTAAATATAAAAAGTCAGAAAAAGAAATTATGTCTGTGGTGTCATTAAAAGGATGTACAAAGTTTTTTGCGCAAATAAAAATATACCAAACCAAATATATATTCTCTTTCATAAATACTATAGCCTTGTTTTGTATATCGGAAGCTTTCAAAGAGTCTGTTGATTATTCCGTATGTTATGTAAATGCATGTAACTTATATGCATACTGCATAACATGCGGACAAACATATTCTGTTAGCATCTTTTACAGTTTTCACCCCGGAAGTTTAACATTTTTAAAATACTATAACTATCAGCAAAACACAGTGCCAAGATAAATATTTACTACTGTTATGCACATTAAATTAAAAAAAAAGAAGCTTTTTATAATAATATAAATGAATATGTGAATTCGTATTACGGTTGAAATTAATGCACCATTTAATATTTTCGTAAATATTTATAAACAATTGTTAAGTTGTGCTCTTTTCACACAAAATAAAACCTCAATATTCCCAATTTTATGGGTAAAATCAATCAATCAAAAAATTTATTTGTGTAAAGTGGTTTTCACAAATTTTCTATTTTTAAAATTATTTATTTGTGTAAAAGAAAAGTCATTATTACCAAAATTTCTTTAAAACCTTTTTCATTTATTCAGAATTCTAATAACAGAACGGCCGAAATATCAGCAATACAGAAAACTTCCATTCCCATTTCAAATATTTCTCCAAAAACATGATGGACAAGTTTGTTTTGCGAAATGGAAGTGGTAATTTCAATGACGTCATATTTTAATCAGAAGACAATTAGTGATCATCCGGATTAGAAACATGAGTCAGGTAAGGTCAGTGTGTACGGCGTGTCGCGTCTAAGATTAGCAGTGACGCACCTTGGGTGCGTTGTACACAGAAAAGAAGACTTGGATGTTTATACAAAAGAGCATCTATCAACATAAACTGCGTATGTATTAAAATCAAATCACTGTTGTTATTATCAAATGAATTTCAAAAGACTGGAGTTGATAGGTTTAGATTTGTAAAGAAAAATGTGCTTCTTAATTTTTTTTGGCGTATTATTGAATTCAAGTACTAAAGAGCATCAATCAACATATAATGCATATGCATAAAAATAAAACTATTGTTGTTATTTTCAAACTAAATACAAAAGAGTGGTTATATAAAAAATAGTTAAGTTATATAAAAAAATGTGCTTTTTAATTTTTGGGCCTGTCGTGGTTGATTGCGGTATTGCTAATCAACCACGCATACTGCACCCTGGATGCCTTGTATACAGAAAAGAGGAACTGGAACTCAGTTAGTACATACGTAAACTGCGTATTCGTATAGATCAAATCACTGTTATTATGAATTCAATTAAGAAGTATTTTTTAGTCATGTTTGTAAAAAAAAATATAGATTACAATATTTTTTTTTGTCTTATCGTGGCTCGTTTGGATTAGCAGTGTTTTAAAAAGAGGTGAAGAATACTTTGCCGTGAACTTCAGATCCGTGATGCTATGAACTTGGTATGCCGACCACAAATTCTAATAGAACCTAATTACTTAATTTAAATTAAATCAATTAATACGGTTTTATCGCGTTAATATTGTTTAATTATAGTAATAAAAACGATGCAACCGTATTAAGTTAATAAAATTAAATGTTTAACAAAACGCGTGACATTAGAAAACACTAACTATTCAAGTTATTTCTGTTTTTAGTTGATTTTCCTTTTCATCACTTACTCGTAATAGTCGGAGCATGAGGCGACAAACCCTCTAGATTTTTGTTGTTCTTCAAATGACCTATTTCTTCACATCTATTTTTTCATGAATATCTAGACCTAAGTTATATAATTAAAAAAAATATTGAAAATCATAGAATTATTATAATATAGAGGCGATGGGCTTGCATTGTGACTATTGGTATAGACATTTAATCTTTGTATTGGTACCATCTGACAAAAATAAACGACAATCAACATAAACACCAAATGTTTATTGTTTTTGTTTAACATACTTTAAAGTTATGCTCATCTATGAGTAATGCGGCTTACGGTCACTACCCTGGAGTTCATCTCAAAATACTCTCACTGATCCATTATACTAGTTCTGTGAGCACATTAGCGGTTAATTAGTCGTGTCCTAGTAAGGAACTTATTTTTTAGATCTTTTGAAGACATTCCTCTAATTTTTCTTTATGTTTGTTTGACTTACATATTTTTATGTGGGATTATAGGCTAGATATTTTTTTGTCCCAGTTAGATTATAACTTGACACAACTTGGTATTGTTATGAGCAGTCAAGTTGTTATAATTTACGTAATAACTTTGGATTCTTGCTAACATGAAGAAGACCATATTTTTGGGTTATTTTAGTAAAATAAATGATAATATAGAAATTTACTTGTTTGCATTTTAAGTAAAGTATCTGGGTTCTTTAATACCATAATAAAATATCCTGTTGTTGCTAGACTAGATATGATATGAGGTCATAAAAAATTGATCCATGCCTCGTAGATATTTTGCGAAATTAATATGACTTACAGTTGACTCACGTTGATACAATACTAATAGCACTGTGGAAACTAATCCCATTTTAAAGCAAATTCATTTCGAACGAAGGATAAATTTAAAAGAAGCTTTAAAGAAAAGCGCAATCAGCTTCTAAAGCGCCAGCTGCAAGTTTATAAACGGCGGTATATACTTTTCAATGGCATCCAACGACAGAAGGCTATTCTGCGCCGAAGCTCCGGGCTTTAAGGCGGGCTTTCACGCGGAATACGGCTTTTTCTCGCTTCCTTTGCCTACACCGGACGCACATTGTGCTTCGAAATGCACATAATGCATTCAAGCACTCAATAAAAACCATAAACCTTTCATTATTAGAACAGAGTTGTTGGGACTTCTGGTTTGTTTTCGTTTTGTTATGGAATATTATTAGTCTTGTTACAGCTATTGTTTATTAATACCTATGCTTTGAAATTGAAAAAAAAGGGTGTTTTTCTGTAAAATGAAACTAGATACATAATGAAGATGATAGAATAATAATTATAGAAAAGAAAAATGATAGAATAATAATTACAGGGAATAATAAAGCAAGTTAACTAAGAGGGATTTAACCTATGTATTTACGTAGGTACTTGTTTATTTTGCGTGTTTGTAAGTTATATTAATTAATGCGTTAAGTCAGCTTAAAAAATCTAACACCTGTGACATTTACACTTAAATATATATACTGCTCATGCAAAACCAGGGAAGTGTTATTTAAGTAGACCATGTTAGAATAATTTAGAAGATTACAGACTTAAAAATAATAATTTTAAGTGTCAGTAATTTACAGTACATTTATTTTTTTACTGTTTAATTTCCTCGGCGGTCTAGTAGCTAAATCTGTGAATAATGAAGGGACACGAAAGTCCATAAAAACTGCCAAATTCCACCTTTCCACAGACATTGACTCTACGAAATTAGTTTAACCGCTCTTTCTTTTTATGACGTGCTAAAATTCTAGAAACACCCTGTCTTATTTTCTTGATTCATATATTTTTCTGTCATGTTACCTAAAGAGAATAATAAGTTTTGAATTCACCTCAGTTATTATTAAACCATAGCTGTATAAATTATTTTTCTTGGTTTTCTTCATAAGCTTGTGTAAAAGCGTTTGTCGTTGAAAAAGATGAAAAAGAAGATTTAATTTCGTTCTTGCCCGTCTATTTTAGGGACAATCTCATTATTCAAACGTACCTTTCGTGGGAAAGTCATAATCTTGGATTCTTTTTAACTTAATGGGAATTTTCCTAAGTAAACTGCGTATTCAAACCCTTTGGTAATAAGAAATACATTACCGTGGACGTTCTTTTAGAAACCGTTGAATACTGATGCTTATTTATGATAATAAGGTACAATTCAGTCCTATAACGGTTGCACAAGTGTTAAGTATCTACATTACTGAATATTCATTATTATATGTTGTCTCTGTTTAGGAAATAAGTCTTCCAGACCAAGAAATATCGTTTTAAACAAAAACATTAAATATTCACAAGACGCTTTGTCTCACAAATTGTGAAACTTGACGGCAAACATGGAGATTTACAAGATAAAAGATCTTTAAGTGGCTTTGGTAGATTTTCTTTAATATGTATGCATTCATTAACATACTTGGTAATTAGCTACGAGATGCTGATTGAAAATGACTCAGTCATATTTAAGGTTTAAGGTGACAAAAACAACAATTAATTTATACTACGCAAATGTCAAAAATGGGAAATACAGCTATTTAAAAAAAATACTAAGCGCCAAGCCCATTTTACAAAAGAATATGCAAAATACGAGTACGAGATTTGCCAATTGAATAGGTATGTATAATTTTGTCGTTTAAGGATAATATGACCCTCGTATAAGTAACGTATACAGCATTTATTTTCATTAATTTTAATGATCTAAAGACTTAGTTATGGCCACCGGTGATATTAAATGTGACAATGACAAACTCAATTTACCATGAACAAGACAACTTAGCGCTAATGCGTATATTTCCATTGAATTTAATTACGCCGAATGAGGAATCAAATTTCTGCATTATTCCATATTTTGTATTTTTTTAATCGTAATAGGAGTTGTATTACTATTTACCAATACAATGTGTAACAAAATAGGAAAAACAATTAATGAACAAACAACAATACAATGCAAAAAATATATTTTAAAAAACAGTTCTAACATTAACATAGTTTATGAACCTAACAGTTTTAACATAATTTTATTTAATTGTAGTATAGTAAGTTTACTCCTGAGTCCTACCTAAGAACTGTATCAAATAAACAGATACAGTTTACAAAAACAATTAAACAAAGCTTTTGTAATCCCGTATCCAGAGAAATGGAACTAATGAGGAATGAATGAACACCGAGCAAAGTTCACTGCACCCCATTCAGATAGCTCAGGGTTGACAACCCCAAGTTCTCCGATTTATCAAAGAAGTTGTAACTCGGAAGGATATAAACGCATTTCCAGGATAATTGTGCTTCATTCCGTTTGGTCATGGACGTGTTGTAAAGTACTTTAGAAATAGTAAAATTCTTGTGAGAATTTTATAACTTTTAATATTCCTTGATAATGTATAAAAGCGTTAAATCCTTAGTGAGACTATAACTCTCATCATAACTTACGATAGTCGAGTCAAAACATTATTTCATTGATCAAGAATTTTAAACACATTACAGCCGGGATTTTGATTGGCTCTCAATGTTTAAGTTAGTCGTACGAGTATGTTTTTTATAACTAGCTACTAAGAGAGACGCTTGAACTACGAAGCTAAGAGTAGGTACAACTGATATTCTTATAATAAGTTTGAAAAATGTTCTTCCAACAAGTTTTGCAGTATTCAGCATTTGTGACAACTGCGACATACAACATTTTGATAGTCACTTCAATATCCACTACGGTTTATATACCTTAAATAAAAATAGTCAATCATACGAAATCCGCAATGTAATTCTAAGTGAAGATCTTTAATATTCTACACCATAGTTGTCAGATGTTAGAGAGTAGCGTAGTAGATATTAATTACTGTTATCAAACAAACGATAATAAGTAAACGTGCACAAGTGACGAGCAATCAATAGAGTATTATCATTATCAGTTCCGATATCTATGTCGTAATCCGCGATATCAGCTTAGTTTACTTTCTCGACATACGAGATCAATCTAAGGCGATTGGACACGGAGGCTGTTGCTGTAAGGATTTTGTCACACATGTTTTTTTTTTATTTTAGTTTCAGTGTAGCTAAAGCTAATAAATTTAAAGTAGACATAAAAGATTGGAATGCAGGCTAACGTAATACGTTAGCCTAATAATAATATATGTACATAGTTAGCCAAAAAAGTAATCTGTAATTAGTTAATTACAGAATCGGTGATCTGAATGTTAAAATAAAAAAAAAATTGATTAAAATAAACGTGAGATAATAGACATTATTAAAAAATCACCTGAGGAAGATCTCCGGATGAGGTTGAAACATGTCGGCCAGTAGCTGACGTGAATAGTGCCTCGCTACAATTTTTTTAGTTATTAAATTTTCTAAAAACTTCTAGAAGAAAAATAAACAATGAGGTCTAGTGATTGAATTATTACTTTCGAAAATATTCTTGGCTTAAAACGAGCACAACATACTGAAAAAAAACTCCGAAGTAATCAAGTCCTCAGGGAAACATGAACGTGAAATCTAGAAAAGCTTTTGGACGAACGTACATTATTTACGAAACCGCTACTGTTTATTTATGATGGGACATATAGGTACTTACCTATTCTTGAAATCTAAAGTTTGACTAAATAATTAAGATGGTAGTGGTAAAAGTAACGCCACTTGTATATTTTATACAGAGTAAAATCTTATATCGCCCTAATCAAGTTGTGAAGTCAATGAATATAATCTAAGACCTCACTTATGTTGGGTTTGTTGGCATATTCCAAACTCATCCAAATAACTACTTATGCAATGAATTGTGAATTGATCAAATAATCTGACATGTAATCTCAAACGATTTAAGTAAATGGCATGAGGAAGTTGTGTAATAATTGTCTTCCTATCTATCATTGATCGACGATACTGAAATGATCTTGTGTGTTTCCGTCCTAAGATTGACCATGATATATCGTAGTGAAAGTAATGTGAGCATTGGATTACATAGATCAATAGGAGAAATAGCTATTTCTATCGATACGTTCATGTAATTTTATAATTTTCTTCGTTTTCTCAGAACGTATGACTTGCGCTTTATTATCCTCATAATGCTCTTGAAAGATATTTAAGTCAATAATGAATTTCGTATAATTGTATTGTTCACTCAACGTAAAACAAACAAGAGCCCTGCTTTGAAATTTGATGATGATAATGTGTTTATTCCTTTTTAGTCTTTTGAGTAAGTATCATCATCAGGTCTTTTTAATCTCCACTGCAGGAGCATGACCCTCTCTGTACTACCGGTGCCATACTTCGCCAGAGCAGACAGAGGATTTGGTCTACACTCTCCTCGCTGGCCGGATGGGTTGGAGAGGTCTCGGTGAGAAACTGCGAGCTAAACAAAGCTCATAAACATCAGTTTATGAGCTTTGTTTAGCTTGCATTTCCTAAGTCACCTCTTATGACATCCACGGGAAGACTTGAAGTGATCCTATTTTTACTCTACCGGAAACCACACGGCCACTTTGAGTAAGTAGTTAGTAAATAATGATAGGAAGAATCTGTTCCATCAATTAACGAAGGCCTATCAGTCAGTGTCTATATATTTATTTCTGTTTAACTCATAAAATCCAGCCGCTAGTGCAATATTGTAACACAACGATTCTAGTTTCCCGGTCTCATTTAACCAAGCCATAAGTATAATGATCTCACGAAGGCCCAAATTTGCAATGAAAATTGTCAGCTCTGAGCCGGCCATTACGTTCCACCTAGATCCTCGACACTTAACATTGTCATAATGATGGTCTGTGTGACTTCAAAAAGTGCTAATAGTTCTGTCCTTGCGCGTTCACGGTGACCGTCGTTCGTTAATTTATATTTATTTGCATAGCTGTAGTCATGTCAACTACAGCCTACAGTCTATCATACATAAGACTGTAATCTATAATTTCTAAATATCTGAGTTGTAAAATTCTGAAATCTTTTTCAAACTGATTAGGTAATTAACTAGGCAGATAAAAAAAAATCCACCGCAATTGTAGTGGAGTTTATTTTATTTACTTGATTTTATAATTGAAGATACTTATAAATGTCCAGAAAATAAATGATGCTATTGGAAACACTTTAATTGTTGTTGGCAATTTCATTTATTATTATATTGATATGTGTGTGGTCTCTCATGCTGAGCTGGGAGAAAAGAAAAAATGTAGGTAGAATATACCAGCTGTTTTTCTTCCCGCGCAGATCGTTAAAGCCGATGGAGGAAATAAGCAAAAATCTGAGAAATCATGTCATTAGGCAATGCGGCTAGCAACCCTAATGCTATACTATAACATATAACTATTATGATTCCGTTTTCCACCTAATGCCCACAAACATACTAAATGTGGCCATAAGGTCTTATAGACCTGCGCTCTGTCTATCCCGCAAGGGACGAAGACGTGATATCATGTATGATACGTTTAAAACTTCTGCCAGTGTTCAGTTTGTTTAAGTTATGCAAATATACTAAAAACTTATACATGGGAAATTAATAAACCTTTTTTTAAATACAGAGTAACATCTACTGATACCATTAACACTGCATGATTAACACAAATATATAATAATGACGACGTAATGTCATCATTCTTTTTATTAGAATCTGGCATATATTTCAATTAAGCAATGCCAATAATATCATTTTAAAGTCATTAGCATCATTCATAATACCTTTTTACATGTTAATTAATGTTTGTGACTAATTGTATTACATGTTTGGGATTTTATTTAATCGGAAACAATAAAACGAATTTACTTCCTACTTTTAAAAACCATGAAAGAGGAACACCCTGAGAATTTGCAACAAGGTTCATCGATGTTGTTTAATTTATAAAACATATTAATTCAAATAATAATTAATTTGCACCGGCTGTTGCCCGCGGCCCCTTTCACCTTAATATCAATAATGTGGGAACAGTACTTTTTTTCTAGGATAAAAAGTAGCCTATGTGTTAATTTAGTGGAAAATTTCGTGAAAATCCTTTTAGCCGTTTTGGCGTGATTAATAACAAACATCCATACATACTCATCAACTTTCGCATTTACAATAATATTAGCAAGGAAGTAAGGATTTAGGAAACGATGACGTTATGATATTAAGATATAAACGCCATTGTCTAAAATTGACGAATTTACTATTTCGCGCGTTGGATGATCAAACCGAAATAAAAATACTAACAACTTATGGGAACTAAACAAAAAACGTTTCTTAATACAGATTAACATCTATTGACCTTATTATCTATGCATGATTATCACAAATACATAATAATAACGAGGTAATGCTGTCACTGATTTAATTAGAATCGGGCATACATTTCATTATGCAACTAATGTCATTTAGTTCATTAGCATCATTCGTAACACCTTTTTTAAATGTTAATGAAGGTTTGTGACTAATTGGATTGCAGGTTAGGTATTTTATCAAATCGGAAACAATATAACGAAAAATAAAAATACTTCCTACTTTTGAAAACCGTGAAACAGGGTGTTTCCTTGTACTGAGAGATTTCAAGGTTCATCGATGTGGTTTATATTATATATTCCTCATGTAAGAAACAATGACGTTCGGATATTATCTCATAAATTTAATTTCATTGTCAGCTCCTCAGAGCCAGACACTGTCTTTCTTACATAGTGATTCTTGCCTCCAATAGTACCTCATGTTTCTTTCGTTAAGTACAAAACTTCAGTGAATATATCAAATATATTGTCTATTGTCATGCCACTCACAACTTATAGATTATTTATGAATTGTCATCTTTACATGAATTATTTTTTATACTTTAATTCTGTAATTGATGTGTTTTTTTATTTAATTCAAAGAAATACGTAAATGACAAATATTGAAATTAAACTACAAATATAAGTACAAAGTTAAATTTGAAATATAGATTATTAATAAAAAGGCCGCTACTAACTGTTTTTTTTTTGGAAATCCCCTTATGTCCAGCTGTGGATTTCTTGCAGCTGATATGATGATGATATTTTATAAAGCCTGTTGAAGTGAAGATGAAAATGTACCCACAAATGATATAGCAACAAAGATACTCAGACACTCAAATGGCATCCGGTTGTTGCATGTTGTAAGAAAAATGCATGAATATATTCGAGATAGATTTTATCTCTTATCGGAAGTATAGTAGCGGCGTAAATGGTATTGACACATTCCCATATGGTGAATCAATAAAATACTACAAAATCGCTTACGTAAAATAAAAATTTGTCATCGCATTAATTTATTCGATTACGGATATGGTCTGCGCGAATAGTCTGAATATTCAGATGTATTATAAATTGTTAATGATTTTATAAATTATTAATTATTTGAATTAATTATAAATTGTTAGTGTAAACGGCGAATCTTTTTTGTAGAAACTATTTAACTAGCGCTATTGTCACATATCTTTTAATATTATTATTATGCAATGCTGTCACAGCATATACTTCTTAACAAGAAATATTAGTAAAGTACTTGAAAAAATTAATCGTTTGTAAAGTCGGTTGACGGATGATAATATAGAGGGTAGAAGAGAGACAAATGATGATGATGATGCAGATTATGGTGATAATGATGGTGATGATGATGATGATGACGGAACGGGCCAATTTTCGTGCATACAGCCGGTGTTCATCGACATTATATAAAGACATTATCACGTCAAAAATATTGAAAATAACTATAAATTTTATTAACAGCCTCCGTGGTCCAGTGGTTAAGGCGTTTGCCTGTTGACCCGGGGGTCGTGGGTTCGATTCCCACCGGAAGCATACTTTGTTTAGTTGTTTCCAGTTTGGTTAGGACATTGCAGGCTTCAATCACCTGATTGTCTGATAATAAAGATGATTCCGTGCTTCGGAAGACACGTTAAGCCGGTGGTCCCGGCTGCCATCTGGTAGTCGTTAAAGGAACCACGTCAGAGGCCGAGAGGTGGTTCCGAAGAACTCTTAACACCCTGGTGTTAGAACACCAGGGTGTTAGAGTTCTTCGGAAATGATGATGATGACTATAAATTTGCGTTCTTGCAACAGACATTTTTAAGAAATACTAGTTAAAGAGAAAAGAAAAAAGTAAAATTTACCAGATGTTTCTCATCGGACTATATGTCATCAGACCGTAGAAGAAAGAACCCCATTTCTATTTTAATTCCGTTTTCCACTTGTATATCCACCAACACGCTAAACGTGGCCTTTAGGTCTTACCTTATTAAAAGTAGGGTCTTTAAGACGTGATTACTATTAGGCAGCTGATACTTTTAATTATAATATAAAACACAACTGGTTTTATAGTACTGTAGTCAATACCTAGTTATCCAAATAAAAAAAGCGTAACGTAAGATAGTGTATTAGAATCCGGTAATAACGAGACTGATTTATTATGATTGAGATGAATCACTCCGAAAAATGCTTTGATGCATACTGACCCTACTACTAAGGTGAACTTCTGATTGTAGCTAATCTCCATTATTATTACTACTAAAAATACAAATATATATATTGCTTTTATCTAACCACCTTAGTAGGTATTTAAATAAACATGATTTACTTAGAACTTTTAAAAATGAAATTCAGAAAACGTGATTAAATAGGTATAAACATCATTGATATCAATAAATTAAGTTTAAAAATTTCGATATAAATATTTTCGTGTTTATTCCTTAAATTATTATTTCCTGTATCAATATAAAATACGATGTCCTTTTTATATAAACAGTGTTTTACTCAGTTTTTAAAATTAGTATGGTTTATTATACCTACTTATTCAACGGCACTAGTTATAAAAAAGATTATATAACGCAAATTAAGATTATTATCTTATTCTTATATACCTACCTATATATAATATTTTGAACTTTACAAAAGAATAAAGATTAACAATAAATCAACCTAAAAATAATACTCACTAACAAAATAAGTATATACAAATATAGTATTAAAATCTCAATATTTTACAATCATTAAAAATTAAAAGTTTAAAAGCTTACCTTTTAAGTTTATCTAGAAGAATAGGAATCTCGAAAAACAAATACTGATGACACTACACTTATCTGGAAAAGCGCACGATCAATAACTTAACAGAAACAATGTAAACTTAACTGTTTTCACTCAGACTTTACTAAGGTTTACAATGAAATTGTATGGAGGAACGAAAAGCAGCGTTCACGCCGGCGGAAACTCGGCACTGAACTAAAGTTATTTGGTTTGCGGCGTTGGAGCTACCACGCGATATTCAACGTAGATACTATCAACATTTTCATATCCATCACTGTCTCTTTCCAGCGACGTTGGTTTTGTTTGAGTTATACTCCGGCAATGTATATCGAGCTAAGGCAAGGATCGGAACATAAATATATTTTTAGTAAAGTAAACTGAGATACGTCGTCAGGCGGGATTTCTCGCACGTGAACAAATTCGATTCAAGAATAAGATTATAATATCCAGGTGAAATTGTGGATGCGGACGTTTAGATTTTCATCGCTTCCCTGGTGGTTTAGGAAGAATTTTGTAAATTTTATTTGTATTTCCATAAAATTTACACTTATTCCCTTACACATATCGTTTTTCATCTTTATATGGCCGAGGAGCAAGCCAGGGATTTTAAAGTACTTGCGGTACCACTGAGCCACTAATTGTTCAATTTATAAATATAGACTGTAGGAAAATGATTGGATTTTTTAAAATTTAAAAACAAATAAATGTAACTACACAATAAAGTCATTTGCTAGATATAATAACATTTTTCTTCTTGAACCCATTTTTTCATAGGCATCATTATTTGTATAAATATCAGTATCCTACCCTACATACGTAAAACAAGTTTTAGTAACACAGGCAATAAAGACAGGATATTGGTAAATAAAAATGCTTCTGAATTGGTCAGAATTTAGTAAAACCTAAATTAAAAATAACATATTGGTCAACGATTGTAATAAATAACCTTATAATACAAATAGTGCCATGCATGTGACTTCATTCACAGGTAACTTTTTGTATAATAATTTTCACTTCGTTCTGGTTTTACATTTTTCCTGGTTAATTATTAGCAATATTATGTGCCAATGTTCAGAGAATATGACACATCTACACGGTGTAGATCAAGGTGAAATTAGATGGTGAAGGATCAAGGTGAAATTATGTGTAGTCTACACCTATTTTCACCTTGATCCTGATTGTCTTTTTGAGTAAGTATCGATTTTGTAATATTTGTGTTTCATGTTTGGATGCCATGATGTCATCCATATCGAAGTTGTATCGTCAAATTGTGTGGCAAGCGTTTTATGGCTTTTGTTTATTTTTAACGATCCATGTTGAGGTAGCAAGAACACTTACTGCACACACGGCGTAATGTAACACGACATTGTGCTAATTCATCAGAATATGGTTGTGATTAACACATTGACGACAATAAACACCATTGAAAATATACTTTATATCATTGCCATAAGAACTATGCGAAAAGACCGATGTATTTTTAAGAAATATTGTACGAATGACCACTTTCGTGAGAAAACATTGGTCGTTAAAAATTTAGCTATGAAAATCAACTCGACAGCACTTAAAACACTTTTTGTAACAACTCCAAAATTAAGATTTTTTTCTTTTGGTTCTTTTTTTGACAGTGTAGACATTTCTTATAAGGCTCAAGCTTTAAGATGTTAAGTATAATCAGCATCAAAAATGAAAAATTATTTATATGTCATAGCGGGAATGGACAATAAAAGGAGTAGGAATTTTATCGATCGACGAATAAAGTTTATCTGACCAAATCAATTTATAATAAATACGCACACAATGTTATACTTGTAATACCTTCTTTACAAATGATATGTCTTTGTGATATTATCACAAGTGCTATTCATTTGACGACAGCTCCGAAATTAAGACTTTTTTCTTCTGCTGTTTTTTTTTGACAGTGTAGACATTTCTTGTAAGGCTTTAAGATGATGATTTACAAATTCTCACGTTAAGTATAATAAAGATGGTTTTAAGTTTTATTGTAATGTTAAGTGATTATGGTGAGACATAAACGTTTATTATTATTAATAAGATCAAAAATTATTTATGTGTCATCGCGGAAATGGACACTTCATTTAAACAAAAAAAAAAAAAGGTGTAGGAATTTTATCGATCGACAAATGAAGTCGAATCTAAATGAAGAAGAACCTGATCAGTGCCAAATCAATATATAATAAATACGCATACAATGTTATACTTGTAATACCTTGTTTAAAATGGAATGTCTTTGTGATATTATCACAAGTGCTAATAAATTGGTTACAATATTATCAGTATAAACACTATAATTGGCCGAATAACCAGGTCAAATCGGAATCCAGGACAAGATAGATCAATGTACGTAAGCTGCCTACTTAAAATACCGGATTTTATTTATGAAGTGATGTGATGTAATCTTATATGGAGTGATTTCGGGGTTATATTGCTTGATTTGCATTCAGGCGGGTATAATAAACTATTAGGCGTGAGTATATTTCCTAACAAGTCTGAGAGATGTTTATACAGGTTGTCGTTTAATTACTAGATTAACATCTAAAACTGAGTTTGTAATAGCCAATTTATTAATATATTCGAGTTAGCAGTTTGTAGAAAAAAATAAGTGAAATAACAAACATATCGTGTTCAACTGGTTAACTTTTGTGAGAAGTGCCAAGTTTGATCCCTGGCTAGGTGAAGATGAAAAACTATCAGATTGACCTTGGAATTAGATGTTTATCTACAAATGTGTATCTATTAGACAATATAAATAAATATAAATATATATATGAGATTTTTTCCTATATACATACATATATGTATATAGGAAAAAAACTTTTTTTTTTCCTATATATTGAGTTAGGCCTACTGTTAGTGGTGAACTTGTATCGTAGGATACTAATTCAACGCCTATCCTTCCTAACTAATATTATAAACGCGAAAGTTTGTATGTATGGATGTTTCTTACTCTTTCACGCCAAAACGACTAAACGGATTTTGACGAAATTTAGCACACAGATAGGTTATTACGTGGATTATTACATACGCTACTGTTCATCTCAGATAAAAGTGCTGTTCCCGCCGGATCGACATTAACGTAAGTGGAGCCGCGGAGCGCGGAGGATGCAGTGAAGTATCAAAATACTGATAGGTTACTAACCGTATCGCCTTTTGTAATGATTCTTTAGATTTTCGCCCATTTCCTTGACTGGCTTCTACGGAAATAGAAGCAGCTGGGACATTCTACGTCTTGTCTTCTACCATACCAGCATGGAAAAGTCTTACTCATTCTGTGTGATGATTAGTCCCCATATATTTATTATTCATTTATTAGGTACTGAGAAGGTCGACTGTGAGATATTTCCGCAATATATCTCACTAAACGTTGTTACTGTTATCCACCGGACATTAACAAAGTTCTAACGGAAGAGTAAGCAATCGATATACGAGTAAGGTAATCGGATTGGAGGCCGTTCCCCTGACTCAGGAAGCGTGCTCAATGGAACACTGAACTCAATAAGCCTTTATTTTCCCATTTATATTTTATTTTCATCCATAATGATGAGTAAGAAAAGGAAATAGTGCCAAATATATATTTCAGCAGTATTATATTGGCGAGCTTGGTGCAATGGTCAGTCAAGCCAGCCTGCGACACGAGGGTGCCAGAGTGGAAAACGACCTTTTTCAGATTGACCTGGGTCTTGGATGATTATCTATATACTTATATATAACAACTTACTGTGGGGCTAGCACAAATTGTGTTATATGATATGATCCTATATATTTATTAATTATTATTTATTTATAATTTTATAATACAACTTATGCTTAAATGAATCCTTATATCAAGAAATTGTTTAATTTTCAGTAAATCCTATGTTATGTTTTAATTTAAACATTTTACTTATATGGACCTTATTTGTTCGATTATAAATGCACTAGCTTTCGCCCGCGGCTCCACCCGCATCAATGTCGATCCCTCGGGAACGGTACTTTTTCCCGGGATAAAAGGTACCCATGTCCTTCTCCGTACCCCAAATAACGTGTATAATAAATTTCATGATGATCGCTTCAGTAGTTATAACGTGAAAGCGTAACAAACAAACAAACTCACTTTCGCATTTATAATATTAGTAAGGAAGTAAGGATAAGGATAAGAATTTTGGTAAAGAAAGTTCAGACACTTGCGTAATGATGTAATCACTGAAATGAGATCCACAAGCTTATCTTCCCGCGCAGACCGTAGAAGCCAGTCAAAGGAATGGGCGAAAATCTGAAGAATAATGACAATAGACGATGCGGCTAGCAACCCATCACTATTTTGTTACCGTTTTCACCAACACGCTAAACGTGGCCTTTCGGTCTTATGACTTTATGCTCTGTCTACCCCGTAAGGGATAAAGACGTGATAATATGTATGTACGAGTATGTATGTATCACAAACAACACCTACCCAAAATTTTGTCTAGGTCTCCAAAATTCTATGTGGATGCAGCTAAAGTAACTATTAAATTGCTTTAAAATAATTAGTATTCAACTCCGTTACGTAAAACAATAATTATTTTATGCTTTACAAAAATGGTAGTACATCTGCCGCGTCTATTGTTTGGACACCTGTTACACGCCTCAATGCTCTTTATGCTGCTACGTATGGGCTGGCAGTGGAACCGATCCAAAAAAGTATTTAATTAATTGAACGTTCCCTACTAAACAGGCCACTAGTGGTTTTATTCTTAGAGAAAAATGTTTAGGATTTGTATAAAAAGCACATTGAAATTTAAAAAGCTCTTATGGTGTTTATCAGCTTGAGCTGTTGTTTGTGCACTTATGTGATTATGGTATTCTGAAACTTATTTAGTTAGATTATTCGTTCTTTTTTCATTAAAGTTTCATACTTCAAAGTGTTTTAAAAGAAAATCAATTAACGTCTTAGTAATAAACAAGCAGCAACTTTGACAGAATCGACAAAAAATCGCCAATGAAGACGTTTCTTGTATGAGGCTTTATACCCCGGTTTAAATAATATTTTTTTTTTGTTTTATTGTTGTTCTAACGAACAAACATATTCGCATTTTGAGGAACTTTCAAGTTTTTGCGTATTACTGTTCAATTGATACAGCCCTGTTACAGACAGATGGACAGACGGAAGTACATCGGAGGCCTAGTAAGTAAAATAGTTCCTTTTGCCATTTGGTTACGAAACCCTAAAAATGTGACATCAGACAGCTCACTAACTGCAAAAAAAAAAAATAGAAAAGAAATATAAGTTCAAACTACAAACCAAAACATTTTTTTCATAAAATCTGGGATAGAATCAAACACACGATGCAAAAACAAAGCACAACATATAAAATTCGAGAATTTTGCGGAAATTAATTGTCCTTAAGACTACGTGCAGACGTGCAGACAACAATTTTATATCAATAGGTGTGTCAAATTGCACATCGAACTTTAATCGAAACCAATCTTTACTTCACAGAGATACGAATCTGCAACTTTGATGCTGTAACAGCTTATTCCGAAGGCTTAATAGGCATAAGCCGAGATGACTACGAAGAAACCACGATACACCTTGATATAAAACTATTAACAGCAGTTCCTTGACCCCCATCAAGGTTACCTCTTGCTACAGTTGACTGCAACATTATATTCAAATTTGATATTTTGTATTTGGGCTGAAGAATGTCATTGTTTTATTGTAATTAACAGCTTGTAAGTTCCCATGATATTTCATGTCAAAATTGTTTGTGCCTACGTCAAGTAACCCAGCCTGTTATTAAAATAATAGTGTTTTTGCCACTTTACACAACCAGTTCTGTACCTGCTCAGACAAAATAGATTTGCTTATAAATGAGAATAAACTTTTAATTACTTTACCTAACAATAGCAGTATGCTAGCTTCGCAAAACTTCCCCGAAAGTATAACTGCATTTTTGCAAGTTTAAAGCAATTTGCGAAAACGTTGACTGTGAAGAGCCTAAAGTTGTAATTAGTGAGTGAAATGCCTAACAAGGACGAGGTTGGTTGGCCAAGGGCTCTCAGGAGCGAGTTCACAGAATCTAGACATAATAGGGCCCTAGGCAGTGTACTAATGACGGCTATTTATTGTCAAGGGCTCTTCGTGTGATGTGAATTTCTCCATGCGTCGCGTTTGGAAGCAAAACAAAGGAATAGAGTACTAACACAGAATTTACAAAAAAAAAATGTACTTTTTTCGTGAATTTAAAGAAAAACTGGAAAAGTAAATACGCAGTAAATAGGATACGAACCAAATCCAGACCAAATCGCCCGGTTCGAATCTTACCCGCGTGGAATTTTTTCAACATATCTTAATTCTTTATGTCAAAAAAATAAAACGCAAAATTATACTCTGTGTGTCTTTGTGGCAAGTACTGTCAAATGTAAAAAATTGCAAGCCATTTTTTAACTTTACCTAAGCGCTATCAGAATAGTATGTCAGAAGCTAAAAAGTAGTTACAGGAGTTAATGCAAAAAGCATAATCTGTACAAGAACATATCAGGAAAAAATCCTGGCATCCCGTTTATCAGCTCTCGTCAGAGCTATCTTAAAACGGTTCACAGCCTCACCTGCCGGAGTCTATTATTATGACCAGCTGCACTCAAGTTCAGTACTACTGCAATTACTGCGCCGCTAATGTGCACTGCTTCTGACGATACACTATTGTTGGGTTTAAACGATCAGAGTTTAATAAGGTGGTTGAGAAAGAAGTCTTGCTTGTCCACTAGTTAAAGACTATTCGAAGTACACAAACTATCTCACTTGTAACCATCGGTAGTTTATTCCCTGCCTCGCTGCTGTCGGCATCCTTGATCAGATATGTTATATCAGAGACGTGCACAGACATTTTCTAGGAGGTAAAATTCATTCCACAGGTAATTAAAAACTAACCTTATCACTTATAAATTAGGGCACGTAGATAAATAACTATTTTCGATATTCCATACAGATTATATTCAAACAAAGTTGTAATATGCAAACACTTAGGCACGGCAACACATTATTTTTGTTAGAAATAAAATTCTAAGTAGTTAGCACAATACATGGTAGGTAAGCCGTGTGGTATCCGGCAGAGTAGAATAGGACCACTCCAAGTCTTCCCGTGGATGTCGTAGAAGGCGACTTAGGAAATACAAGCTAAACAAAGCTTATAAACATCTAAGACACCTCTCCAACCCGTCTGGCCAGCGTGGAGAGTGTAGGCCAAGTCCTCTGGCTGCTCTGGCCAAGTATGGCCCTAGTAGTACAGAGAGGGTCGTGCTCCTGTAGTGGAGACTAAAAAGGACCTGATGATGATGATGATGATGGTAGGCAAAAACTTTTCGTCTACATGTTACTGTCTTATAATGTACTTTTTGTATTCAAGTTTTCAATTCATCTAAAGTCTGAAGGTAATAGTTATATATCTTAATATAAGAAGGAGTAAGAAAGGAGCCTCCTCGTGTGACATACAATACGTTCGTCGCCCCTGGGGAACAATCTTCGAGGACAATCTAGCCAGCGACGCAGATTGACTTATCTTCTCATCACAAAATGGTAAAAAAACAATTTGTCCAGAAGGTAATTATAACCTTTACTTTTAAAGCTCTTGACAATGACACAATAACTAGTTTTATAATAAACGTAAAGCAATCAACACCAAATCAAAACGGAAGAATCACAGAGTAGATTGGAGGAACTAATTCGTTAATTGCTGTCGGTTTTTATAAAGAACCCAATTGGTCACAGCGTCGTGTGTCCGACTCAGGAGACATTTATTAATAGCCCCTCAGTTCGCCGTAAAAGTCTCCAGGAATAACGACGACGAATCACTGGCACTTAAGGAAATTAAATTTAAGTTAGGATATAATATTTTTTTAAATTGAATGTTGACTCAAATTCAATTTGAAATATTTAAAAACAAATAAGTTATTTTCATATTTAACTAACAAGATTATAATGGACTAGCGACCGGTCGACCGACTTCGCATGGGTTACTATGTTCTTCAGTGATCATTATCACTCATATAGTATTCAAATGGTGAAAGGATTTTTCATATTGTTCCAGTACTTTCGGACCCTATTCAATGCAAACATACATACATAGTATTATATCTTTTCCCTGGCCCTATTTAGCATGTTGCAGGGCGTGTAGATGGAAAACGGAATCAAAATAGTGATGATACGATTCCTTCGATTTCGCCCATTACGCTCTCGGCTAGCTTCTACAGTATATGTGGTAAGAGAAGCAGCTAGCACATTCTACATTTTCTTTTTTCTCCCAGACCAGTATGAAAGAGACAAAACAAACAATCAAATCTTTCCATTTTATAATATGAGTGATGTAGATGATTAATAGATTTCTTGACGATTTATTTTGTTTCTTTTTAACTAAGACCACGTTTTTGAATAGGTACCTATTTATATGATCTATGGTGATATTGATGACGTCATATACCGGTATTGTCTAATATCTAGTAAACAGAAAATCATAGGAATGTATTAAAATATATTTTAGTATTTTGTTTAAATCGTAACAGACAGAGACAAAATAATTGTTAATTAATACTGTTTAAGACTTGTTCGCTTGTGGTTTACATTCAAAACACGTTTGGGACCTTGGCTCGGAAGCATTCCAAGTATTTGTCAACCATGTTAATGTAGTAAAAGTAATAAGAATACCTGATGATGCTGGACCTTAACTTGATCTCTTTACATACGAGCTGTCTTTTAGTCTTAGGCCCTATCTAGCCCGTGAATAACCGAATAAATCTGTGATGATTATATATTATGTACAATATTTATCCCTCTGTAATGGAGCCTTTCGATGGTTTTTGATAGCCTTACTTCTTCCATAAAACCAGCAAAGAAAAATAATACTTATTCTCGCCGCGTAAAAAAACTTTAAGCGGATTTTCTGACATGAAAACATGTTTTTTGAAATATTATAAAAGTTTTATAATAACCATGCTTTTAAATTCCTTTATATAAAACCATTTATGTACAGTAAACGTTTGCATACATCTGCAAAATATTCATATCATCATCATAATCAGGTTTTTTTTAGTCTCCACTACAGAAGCACGACCCTCTCTGTTCTACTAGAGCCATACTTGGCCAGAGCAGTCAGAGGACTTGGCCTACACTCTCCACGCTGGCCAGACTCTCCACGCTGGGTTGGAGAGGTCTTACAGATGTTTATAAGATTTGTTTAGCTTGTATTTCCTAAGTCGCCTTCTACGACATCCACGGGAAGACTTGGAGTGGTCCTATTCTACTCTACCGGATACCACACGGCAATCTGTTGTTCTCCAAACTCTTTGAAGGTAATAAAAATAATAACCGTGTTTGGGTAATAATCACATTTAAAGTGCACCCAAACATCATTTATAGCCTGGTATTCTTTTTCAACAGATTGCCAATATTTACCCCTCCTTTAGAGACATATTCATGGGCACATCAACTTATTCGTATATCCGGGAGCTAGTTTTGTCGGAATAACTTATCATTACATCAAAACTTTGCAAAGGGCCTCTACGTATTGGACCTGTGTCCCAACAACGTTACTCAAAAGATCGGGTGACTACGCCCATAATATTAGAAAATAGAAACATAATTTATTATATTTTCAACCGACTGCAAAATAAGGAGGAGGTTATGAATTCGGTTGTATTTTTTTAAATGTTTGTTACCACAGAAGTCTGTCATTTATGAACCAATTTGTTTAAAGTTGGTCCAATTTAAATTTAATCATTATCGGTTCAGTAGTTTGAAGTCGGTTTTTTTATTTTATATGAAATATTATTATCAGTTTCAAATGTCTATTCAATGAAAATTTGCCTATATCAAGCAAAATAGTATCCTGATACAAACTTTGTGAAGCTGATGTCATTATCGCATTTGCAAAATGATGATGGACATATAAAATAACATACAATGACTTCACACGGACCATACAAAATCTAAAATGTACATGTATTTATACTCGTATTCCCAAGGACTGTGAATTTAAATCGTTGCGTCATATATGGCGCTTATTTTTCAGTAAATAAATTGTTTGTAGTTTTTTTATTTATTTTTCATGTCATGACTCCTTATGCTGGTCTGGGAGAAAAGAAAAAACGGAGAATGTACCAGATGCTTTTCTTACCGCGCAGATAATAAAAGCTGATCTACAAAATGGGCGAAATCATGATGAATCATACTAATAGGCGATGTGGCCAGCAACCCATCATTTTTTGGATTTCGTTTTCCACCTAATGTCCACTAAAGTGCTAACGTGGCTTATAGGACTTTATGACTTGGGCTCTGTCTCTGACCGCAAGGGAAGAAGACGTGAAAGTGTATAAAAAAGGGTCTCCATATGTATGCATGTTTTCATAGGCGGAATCCTAATTTTTTTTTTCTTATGCTATGATTTCTTTGATGTCTATCTCTAAATATGTAAAAAAATCTTTTTTTTTTTTTAAATCTAATTTTTCCTTACTGCTAGAGGTATATTTATTGCCATAAAATACCTAGAGTAATTTCTACGAACGCGTTTTAATGAAGTCATTGTCACTACTTTAAAATCTTTTATGAGTTTCGTAACCGTGGCGTCTCTGACGCTCTCATATCTATTATTTTTTTAAATTAATGTGAGATAAGCACGTGATATGACTTAAAACTATAAAACGCTGGAACTAATGACTGTGTGAGTGAACCTCAGGTGCGGGAATACAGCCTCGTCACTAGGCAAAGTTCACTGATCCTTAGCTCGATAGCTCTGGTGTGTGCATCATTAGCGCTTACGAACGTTAGGCAATCTTGAGCGTGGTTCATACATGGATTGGTGACCATAGTGGCCTTAACTATTTATATGTGTAATATACTTATTTTAATGATTAAAATAATTAAACGTTGACTGATTGGTCCTTTGGCTATTATCATTCAGGCAGTCTTGGATGCTTTTAGACAACTTTGAAAATGTTGGCTCCTAATTTATTGGAAAAGAAGACTGTTTTCCACGTATAAAGATAACAAACTGTACCCTTATTAAATGATAAAAACCCTCGAGTCTTTTAGAAAATTTTGAGGTTCGCCACCTTTAATGACTCGAAGGCTAAATAGCCTCGAGGCTATTCCTAAGTAAGACTTGAGCTTGCGGAGCTTTTATAATGACGTCTCTTTCCTAATACAGCTTATATAGCTTTATAAATCTCTTTTTCACAAAATAGATTTCGGGAAGTAATATATTGGATTAAAATAAAATAAATATAAATATATACGGACAAATCACACAGATTGAGCTAGCCCCAAAGTAAGTTCGAGACTTGTGTTATGGGATACTAACTCAACGATACTATATTTTATAACAAATACATATATAGATAGACATCCAAGACCCAGGCCAATTTGAAAAAGATCGTTTTCCATCTTGACCTGGCCGGGGATCGAACCCGGTCACTCCGTGTCGCAGGCTGGCATGTTGACCGCTGCGCCACGGAGCTAGTCTTTCCATAGATTCCATAGTTTACCTACAAGTTGATGTAAACAATAAATGAAGGAACCCAATATAGGGTAATATAGGTATTAGTCGATGTGCTATTAACGTGGTTTAGTATATTTGTAAACTAAAATTGAAACATAATTTAAATATTATTCATAAACTATGCATTAAAATTCTATTTAAATAGTATTTTTATTTTTTACGGCACAAACACCAATTATGGCGCTAGTCTTCAAAAGAAACTTGGGCTTAAAAAGGCCTAAGAAAATTGTTTTTTTCGTGAACAACCTAAAATTATTTAATTTTGTGAGCTCGCCCCAAATTAGGTTCATTATCTCCAAATTCTAGCCTAAAAGGTCTGTGTCTTTTCGATCACTACCCTATACTATGTTAAACTAAAAAAAAATTAGTTTTATACACCATTTAACCTATTGTTACTTTTTTTTAATCGTAACCAGTTACGGTGTAACATTAATTAAAAGCAAAAACTTTCTGAAAACATGCTTTCATGTACATCACTTTATGTTTAGAGTTATTTTTAGCGAGCCCTTTAATTTAATATCCATATTGTCGGAGTACATCAAACATAGCTAGTCCGCCATCTTGGGTGTTCCGCCATGTTGGATTTAGAATAACGTCACACAGCTAACCATGCATTGTCACCACAAAATTTCAGCTCAATCGGAGGAAGATATCTGCTTCAAAATTGAGTTGCAAGATTCCATCCGAACAAACAAACCTAGATATACATACATTGCAAACTAAGTAAAAGCTTGTAAATAAAATTATAGTATTGATATTCTGTTGTGGCTAGGAATTGTCATTAATTTCTTTGTATTTACTGAGGTTAAATGGAAATTTATGTAAATTTCCGTCCTCTGATGTAATAAATTAGTTTTATGATCAATGCAAAAACTATTAAGACTAAATGAATGACTGGTGATAATTCTGTCTCCATGTGCCGTAGCCTCACCTAGCCACATACCGTTCATGACAGAATTCCGGTCCATCGAATGTCTCGGCTGGTACCGTATGCTAACTGCCCTAGTGCACGCCTCACCTGCTTAGTGTCGTGACTATGTTTTGCTTGTTTTCAAGGTTTTATCCTCATAATATCGATATCGTCATGTTTCTGCGCATCGCGAATACACCGCTTTGTAGTTTGTGATCTAAGAAAGGTTTTTCTGTTCTCCGTGATAGTTTAAAAGCCAAAGTAAGGATCAGGATATTCGCTGTTATGTACAGTTGGGGGCAGATAAAACTGACCCTTCTAAACAAACAACAGATTTCAAATTGTAGGGATTCACATTAGACAAAAATGTTGGTCCAACTTAAGTGAGGCCTGTTAAAAACACGTACAAAGTACCCGGCAGGTCATGGCAGTTAGTTCATCTAACTGCCACTATGGGCGACGGCAAGGGCGCTGCAGTGCAATAGTTAGAGAATTTTCGTTATGCGTTAACATAAACTTGGCAAAACTAACTAAACCTGAAAATTATTGTTTTAATACATATAAACCGAAAATATTTTTTATATCAATAAGAGATTTTTGTGAATAATAATTTTATTTTCTCATTATGTGGTGGAAACATAGTTGTGGATAACCGTATGGCGCTATCTAGTCTGAAACAAATCGTACGCAATAGGTGTTGGAAGGAAACACATGATAGCGTTTGAACCGTATCGCGTAAGCGTAAGTAAAGTTCAAACGCGACCATGTACAGTCTCGACCGTATATGATCATTGTTCATAACAATGTTCTTTAAATCTACCGAACATAATTTAACAAAATATCGTTAAAAGCATCTTTATAATTCGCTGGTTATAGGCTACGTGACGACACGTTTTATGGCGCACTCTAAGTAGAAAAAATGCCTGTGTGTGATGAAAAAAAAGCATTTTGAAATTTTATTATGTTATTTTGGCAGAATAAAATAATATTTGTTATTTAGTTTACAGAAATATATACCTAATTTGTTGTAAATTTAAATATAATATAATTCCCATAAAAGTTAAAATTATGCCCGGGAAAATAGTAGTCGTGTTACGTCCATGGAAGACATTTCTCATACAAATTTTATTTCTATTTCGCAAACAATCAAAATCAAGCAAATATATTATTATTATATAATTTATTGTATATACGGTATTTGATCATTTTGAAAAGCCTTCTATATAATTTCTTTCCTGATCAACGCTTGAACTTTGAGTATTTCGTTTTCTCTATTATAAAATTGATGTTGTCACCATTTTTATATTCTGATTTGAAGTTTTCATAATACAATGGTATGAAAACTTTAGATCAGAACGCATTCATTAAATACTACAATTGTATTTTAAAACTTCAGAGAAATTGAACATCATGACAATTTTATGGCTCATTTCCATTGTTTTCTGCTGGCGTAATATTTCCAGTTATATAGCGTTATATTTCAATTAGCTATCGTTGTGCTGAAAGGTTTTATTTAAGTAAGTACTTAAATGGTTTGATTATTTAGTTTCAATGATGATGATGCAATCAATATGGATCAACTAAAGCTATTTTTTTACAGATATAATGATTATTTCTATAAACGATTTGTTCATGTTGCGAATTTTACCTAGCGATTTTGTGATTTCGTCATCTATACATTCTATACATATAATAAAACAGTAAAAATATTTTGTCTGTACATTTAGAATTTTCGACTGAATTGGATAGAGGGACACTTAAAAAGAATAATGAAAAGCAAAAAAAAATTTTTCGAATTTCTTGTCTGTCTGTCTGTCTGTCTGTATGTATGATCACGATTATCTCCGAAAATATTGAACCGATTTACTTCAAACTTTCACCAATTGCTTTGTTTTAACTCAGCAAAACATTTAAAGTTTGTTTCATCAAAATCGGTTCATTAAAAAAAAAAGTTATCGTCATTTGAATGAACTCAAGGCATGAGTTTGCCTGCAAACATATAGCAGAAAAATAAAATAAAATAATAAGTGACATAAGAAAATTAAAATCCAAAGTCAATTCAGCATCATTATACGACAGCATTATACCTATCCATACTATCCATAGTAATCCATACTAAAAAAAAAGGAGAAGCTGACTGACTGACTGACATATCAACCCAGGGCCTAAACTATAAGGGTTAGGAACTTGAAATTTTGCACAAGGGTTCCTTTTATAACGTAGGGGAGCACTAAGAAAGGATTTTCGGAAATTCATCTCCTAAGGAGGTAAAACGGGTTGCAAAGTTAGTATGATACTTTGTCGTTTTTGAAGTAATTCGAATGAAATTCAGCATGAAGGTTCTTTACTGAAAGATGATGATTTTTGAGTAAAATATTTTACTCGTGTTTCATACGAGTAAAATATTTTACTCAAAAATCATCCCTTAAGGGGGTATAATAGGGGTGCAAAGTAAGCATGAAACATTGCCATTTTTGAAGTTAGTCGAATGAAATTCAGCATGAAGGTTCTTTACTGAAAGGCATGAAACACGTGTAAAATATTTTTCTCAAAAATCATCCCTTAAGGGGGATGCAAAGTTAGTATGAGTTTAAGTTGGTATTTTTTTTTTTTTTTAATAAAAATTAAATTAGGCATTTGTCTCCCATCTCACCTGATGGTAAGTGACGATAAAGACAAGGATTTTACATGCCTATCCAAGAGATACCCATTTATTCTGGTATGGACATTTTCTCATTTCTGGACGTTCTGGATTACAAGTAAAAAGATGTATGTAGGTAAAACCGACGAAATTTTCGCCTGAAGGGATAAAATAGGGGAGTAAATTTAGTATGGTTTTTTTTTCATTTCTAGACTTAGAAATATAAAAATAAGTATATACGTTCTAGATTACAATTAAAAAAGATCTGTGTAGGTGAAATGTACAAAATTCCCCCCTTAAGGGATAAAGGGGGGGGGGGGGGGGTTGTATTAAATTTTTCTCATTTCTGGACATAGAAGTATAAAAATAAGTATATATGTTTACATTACAATAAAAAGATCTGTGCAGTTAAAATGGACGAAATTTCCCCGTGAAGGGGTAAAATAGGTGGGGTAAAGTTTATGTGGTTTTATTTACTTAGAAATATGACAATAAGAAGTTCTCCATTACAATAAAAAAAATCTGTGTAGGTGAAATGTGCAAAATCCCCTCCTTAAGGGCTAAAGATCTATGCAGGTGAAATGTATTAAATTCCCCCTTAAGGGGAAAAAGCAGAGGGGGAGGGGTTTGTATGGAATTTTTATCATTTCTACTGTTCCCAAGGAAACGACATTAACGCGGGCGGAGCCGCGGGCAACAGCTAGTTTTAACTAAACTAAAGGTATTATACATATATAGAAGCATGGTTTTACTCACGTTTGATTAGTTGGGTTTGCCGAATAGTTTCGGTCTGTTACGAAGAGGATCAAGTACTTTGAATGCTTTGAGGGAAGCGAAAATGTCGTCTGGAAAGCGTGTTATGAAACTGAAGTGGGGTTGAGCAGGACACCCGGCAGGACGAAGTAATATTAGGTGGAGTAGGATTTTGACAGAATGGTGGCCCATAAATGGCAAGCGAAGCATAGGTCGTCCGAGAACAAGGATAGATCGACGATATTAGAAAAATTGCAAGTCGAAACTGGATTCATAAGGCACAAGACCGAGATGGATAGCGTGCATTGAAAGAGGCCTACCCAGCAGAAGGTTGTCGATGATGATAATATGTGATAAAATATAAAGATGAAAATAACTGCAATCTCACTCAATATTAGAGATGCATAATGATTTTCCTTGAAAGTTACCTACGTTAAAAGTCAATGGAATAGGCAGAAAATACTTTCAAAGTGTGAGAAATGTAAAGAAGTTTTAAATTGAATAAACGAGATTCATAAACTGGACGGTGTAAAAGGTGGACTTTAATTTTCGGTCCGGATCGATACACAATTTCCTTTCCAATTCCTTCATAGATATCATTCTAATAAAAATGTTTTTTGATTTCAGAAACTATAAATGAAGCTTAGCCAAGTTTTGTTAAATGGAAGTATTAAATAATATTTTCAGGAATAAGTGTACAGTACAACACATAAAATACTTAAGTACATATGGTATTACTACACATAAGTACATATGGAATTCAAGATTTGTCAAGAAAAATATAAAACAAAAATTGAAAAGAAATAGCCTGTGTGATAAAGGCAATTTTTAATATTAAGCAAAAACTGTATAACGTGATAATTCTCTTTGATTTATTCATCAAGAGTTATAGTGGAATAAAAAAGCTCATTTACATACTTACTTATATGTGTACTCGGACAGTAGTATTATGTAAGAAATATATTTCCTGACATGAATTATCAAAAAGATAAATATCTATTGATTCCTGATTTATATTTTGTAAGTTATCTATGATATTTTTTAAATTTATGAGCAACGATAATTGTTCTACTTTTACATTTTATTTTCTGTATTGTAACTGAAAATTTGTATATAATTATGCTGTTCTTATTTATTCTGTTATCATTGCATATTATTAAGGACTAACCTCAAGATATTAACATATTTATTTAAACGTAGGTACATTCCTAAAAAAGTTACAAGAATAATATTATGTAATAGGATTTTATATTCTTATTATTCATTTCCTCGACATCGTACCTTTTTACATTCATCTTTTGGCCCTGTTCATAATTGCGAGTATTCTTAATATTTCCTGCTTTACTTTCCGCCTCAGTACGATGTACTGAAACCTGGTCAGCTAATGGCCGGGTTTCGAATGGAATTAGCACATTATTTATATCACTGACACCCCCACGCTGCCAGGTATGCGCTGTTCAGTTCCGAGTGATTATTCTGAGATATATCACTTCACTTCGTGAATCAACACTTTATATAGCGTAGGTGATACTAATATAAATAAAATACGTACACCGCGTCGGTTTATTAAAATTGAAGCCCTAGAGCCTATGTTCATTCGCAGATACATAAAACAAAAAATATTTTAGAAAAAGGTACCTAAACCACAGATTACTAAACATTTATTGCCTAAACTTATAAGAATGTTTGTGACGAATACCGTGCTATTCTCGAATGAAGATCAGTGATTTTCAGATTGTTTTGTTATAAAAAACCAAATGTTCAAATTTGCGCATTTACAACAATAAGTAGTAAAATTTGGCTACTTATCAGTTCTCTTTTTAAATACAAAAGAATTTTCGTCTACGACCTGTGTGGCGTAGTCTTCATCATACTAGGCTGTCATACTGGTCCCGTGTTCGATCCCCGGTCAAGTCATAAAATATAGTATCGTAGTGTTAGTATCCCAAAACACAAGCCTCGAATTAACTTTCGCACTTTCACACTCGGGGCTAGATTTTCTGTGAGAAAAGATTGCTGCTTTCCTTCCCGTGCAAATTGTCAAAGCGGATCGAGGGAATGGGTGAAAATCTAAGGAAATATGTTAGTAGGCGATGCGGCTAGCAACCCATCACTATTTTGATTTCGTTTTCAACCTACATGCTAAACGTGGCTTTTAGGTCTCATAGGCCTCAAAGCCACGTTTTGGGTTTTAAAGACCTACGCTCTATCAACCTCGCACGGGAAAAGATGTGACAACATGTATGTATGCTTTTTAAATTACTATCGATTGAAAAAAATTATGAAATCATTCGTTCAATCATGAAGGGAATTTTATTTCAGAATCAAACTAGACGTTCTCGTTGCTTTTAGTCCAAATTGCTACAGTATTGATTCAGCTTTGAATTTTAAAGCATTGTAGGTCAGTTTTACTATTTTGAAATAAATAATCTATTCGACATGCTTTCGATCGAACTAAGTTTAGATATCTGTTATTGGATTTTTTCATTGAAATGCGTGAATTTGGCTGTCACGACATTTCCGCGTAATAAAATCATAAGCGTTTAAAATAACTAAATATAAACTGGATATTTTAGGAATAGTATTAAATATAAACGTGCAAGCGAAACAAATTCTAAGTCGACCATGAAGAGGCAATATTTTTGTTAAATTTATCGTCTGACTTTGGACATTTTATTATTCTTTACTATGAAATATATAATTTCATTTGGTCCACCACCTTAGCGTACTTTTGTTTATTTCCCTATCAAATTTATACCTTGCAATTAATTATAATATTTTTAAATCTTATTAAATCCGTGCTTGCTTCGTTACAGGATCCTAATCAATTAAATGTTGGTATATCGGCGCTTCTTTTATTTTAATTACTTTTTTGCTAAGATAACTTAATTATAATGATATAATAAACTTTTGTGCTTATACCAAAGGGTTATCCTTATCATTACTTCCTTAATAATATTATAAGTGTGAAACTGATTTTGTTTTGTTTGTTAGTTACGCTTTCACGCCCTTTCTACTGAAACGACCATCATGAAATTTTTTATACCCGTTGTCTGGGGTACGGAGAAGGACATAGTGTACATTTTATCCCGAGGAAAATTACTGTTCTCGAGGGATAGACATTGACGCAGGCGGAACCACGGGTGAAAGCTGGTTAGTTATGATAAATTTCATTATTTATTGTAATAAACTTATGATAGTGTGTATTTTTAAAGACAAGGCCATAATTATATAATGGCTCAAAAATGGGGTTTGAATTTCAAATATAGCTATTTTCCAGAACATGTCGACTTTAGCGTCTGCATCGCTTTAACAAAACGCATGTAATGAATTATCCCTTCACTTTGTTTTATTGTTCGCCCTGACAAGGCAGTTTATATTCTGCCTGCAAATATTACGAGGGGAGCGTCGGCTATGCCGGTAGGCTCGGAAATCCTCTTTTACTTAGACACATTTAAGTATGGGTTCCAGAAGGCGGGTGAGTTATTTTGATTAAGTTGAAATATGTTTTGTATATATTTCAGCTATATTTGTCATCATCATCAAATTTAAGAGCTGGGCTCTTGTCGGTGGAGCTTTTTCCATCCCTCTCTTACTTTCGCCAGTTCCTTTACTTCTCTGAAGTAACCTTTATTTTATCTTCTATTTGTTTTATAAAAGTGTGTCTTCGCCTTCCCGGTCCACTTTTTCCTTCTATCTTTCCTTCTATGATGTTCTTGATATAATAGTCATGTCTTATTAGGTGTCCTACCATCTTCCCTATCTTCTATTCTCTCCCTTTCCCTCTTCTATTCTATATCTGTCAAGCTAATGCATTTGGCAAAGTAAGTCGACTGCAATCTATTGATAGCAAATACTTCCTTGCCTTCCGAGAAGATCAAGTTAGTTGCCATATGCGTGATATACGGGCTTATTCGCACACGTGCCTTTCCTATTTGGACGCTATTTTACGGTGCGCTCTACACCGGGCTGGCAAGCTCCTTAAGGCTCCTCTTTGATTTTATTTCATCATCATCATCATATCAGCCGCAAGACATAGGCCCCCAGAGGATTTACAGAATGACCGGTTATAAAATGCCTGCATCTAGTGTTTTCCTGCGAGCCTGCGACTTTGGTCAGGTCCTCCGACCATCAGGTTAGCGGGTGTCCTTCGCTGCGCTTGCCGGTACATGGTTGCCATTCCCGAACCTTTCTGCCCCATCGTCCATCGGTTTTACGTGCTGTATGCTACGCTCACTGCCATTTCAAATAGTTATTACACTGAGCTATGTCGGTGACTTTTGTTCTTCTGTGGATCTCTTGTACATTGAAGTTTAGTAAGTGCCATTCTGTAATCTAAGGTAGCCTGCAACAGCTAGACATTGTGCAGACATCAGAAATAATCTACTAAATATCATCAAAAACTTAAATTCCTTTTAATATATCGATGAAAGCTGGCTGCATCTTTGACTTTCTTATGTCCTTTCACAAATTAAAACGGCGCCTACAATGTAGACAGTGTGCATAAAACCAAGAATTTATATTACTTACACGCCGTTTCAGATACTTGTTTTAAATTTTATCATATTGTACAGATTTTATTGTCGATTGCGCGAAATATGATCACAAATGTAGAAAGCTTTAAAATGTCAATTTTGCTCATATTTACTTATGGTGTACCCCGCAAAGGTACATTTATTCTTGTTTTGTAAGATATACTGACGTCCAAAACTCTGGCACAATAACGCCTAACGTACAAAAAGTAAATAGTTATACTTATAATTTGTAATTATTTATAAAATGTTTTGCTAATTTAACTTTGTGGCTATTAAGCAATTATGGAGGTTGCATATAATTATGTACAGAAAATACAGGTTTTCTCCTCATTGACAATATATAACTAATACGGATTGTTTTTAAAATTAAAAATCGAATTCAATTAATCAATACAACAAAAATTCCATATTAATTTTACCTATTTAGAAGTTACATTTCTAAAAACCTTTCTTAGCGCTCACTCACATCATTAAAAGACCCCTGTACCAAATTTCAAGTTTCTAGGCGCAGCAGTTTCAGTTGCATTGATATATAAGTCAGGTTTAGGGGAGAAAGGGGTAATGGGAGTCAGCGGGCAATCGGGGTCAGGTGTCTCTAAGCAAAACTATACATTCGATACCTAGGTAAATGACATTTTCAGCTTGCTCTGTACCCGATGCCCCTTGTACAAATGACTCGCGCTAGTAGCTCCATGCATTTTTGAGGTGCATTTGTGTTTTGTTTTCACGCCTCGCCGGTGTAAATTTTCATCAAAACAACATGAACGGTGAGTATAGACTTTGTAGCTGTACCAAATTAATGACTATGGATAGATTTAGCCTTGATAATAAAAATTGAAATAAGCATAGTAGATTGCGATTAAATTTACTTTGTGGTATTAAATTTTACAGTTAACATGCAGTATAGATTTTGGGCAATGGGAGTCAAAGAGCTCGCTAGTGATTACCACTACCCGCAAAAAATATTCTTATTTTTTTCGCTTACAGATGCCGATATTACAAGTCAGAAAAACCAAATAGGCTAGCTGATCAACTGGTGATTGCACTGGATGTCATACTGCCGAATGTTATGTCTGCGATTGTTTGGCTCTAATTTCCCACATGACTGATTCCCATTGCACTGAGGTAAGTGCAATGGGAGTCAAACCTGTTTTTTTTTAAACTTGAAAACGTATCCAAAGTTTATTCCCAAAGCGGTAAAAAGTGATCACAACTAGTAGATAAATAAGTAAAGTCTATTTGTAAACAATTTCATCAAAGATATTATATTGAAATAAGCTTTTATTTGAAAGCTCGCTTAAGTGACTCCCATTACCCCTTTCTCCCCTACCGTTTGCCCGCGGCTACGCCGCCGCCGATAGTGTCCATCCCTCAGGAACAGTAGAATTTCCCGGAATCAAAGGTACCCTATGTCCTTGCCCTATATATCCGGGTCTCAAACAACCTCTATACTAAATTTCATTATTACTATTTGTATAATGCTTTATATTTGCAGGCAAACTCGTGCCTTAAGTTCATTCAAATGACGATAACTTTTTTTATAATGAATCCATTCTGATGAAACAAACTTTAAATGTTTTGCTGGGTTAAAATAAAGCAATTGGTGAAAGTTTGAAGTAAATCGGTTCAGTATTTTCGGAAATAATCGTGCTCATACATACAGACAGACAGACAGACAAAAAATTCGAAAAAATTTTTTTGCTTTCTATTATTCTTTTTAAGTGTCCCTCTATCCATTTCAGTCAAAAAACATAAATGTACAGACAAAATATTTTTACTGTTTTATTATATGTACGAGTATATATAGATTATTATATGATCTAACTTAATGCTTTTCGCAATTTTTCCCTTATTTGTGCTATAAGACGTTGCTTTGTACCAAAATTCAAGAGTTCACTGGAAGTCCCTGTAGGTTTTGGTTCCCTTGCGAATGTCGAGAAAACACGAAAATTTGCGGCATAACCAGCTGTATCTTTTGATTACGTTGGCTTTTTTCACAGCTCCAAGGGACAGACCTGAGTATTTGATAGCGTCCCCGAGAAAAAGGATCTTGACAGACCGACAGACAGATAACCAAGTGATCCTATAAGGATTCCGTTATTTTCGTTTTGAAGTACGGAACCCTAAAAACCGACTTCAATGAAACTACCAAATCGATTGCGTAGAAATTTAAATGGGACCAACTTGAAAACAAAAAACTCTTCCCCCTTCATTATGTCTGTTGTATGGGAGCCCCCTTTAATATTAATTTTATTTTTATTTAATTATTTATTACCAAAGTAAATATATAACTTAATATTCTGTGAATATTTCAAGCATCTACCTGGTTGTCGTTATCAATATCGAGTAAAAACAAGGAAAAAAAAAATCACGTTTATTGTATGGAAGCCCCCTTAAATATTTGATTTATTCTATTTTTTTGTATTTGTTGTTAAAGCGGCAACAGAAATTCATCATCTTTGAAAATTTCAACTGTCGGACAACAGACGGACCAACAGACAGACAGACGGACAATGGAGCGATATTAATAGGGTCCCGTTTTTACCCTTTGGGTACGGAACCCAAAAAAAAGTGTAATCATCGGTATTTGTAACTTAGGTATTTTAAACATCGGTATTGACTTCTGGCCATTTACTTATTATAAACCTGCAAGGCATATATGCAGGACATTGCTCTGTCTTATCTGTTGTCCCCGAGATAGGACGAAGTAATTTGTTATGTTTATTTCTCCGTCTCGAGTTTAACGGTCAACAGGATGCGATATCGCGAGTACACTCATGACGGTAATTGTTGATCATCAAATATTGTGTGGATAAACAACGGTAAATTCCGGAAGGCAAGGATTTATCCTTGCGTTCCGGAATTTACCGATTAGACCTTATTTACGTAGATTAAGTAAATATTAACGTATACTTAAATAATGGTGGTGGAATTTACTTTTTTGATTCTGTGATGTTAGAGTAAATATGCTGTTGTTTTTCGTTTGTCATAGTAGACATAGACAATAACTACAATAGGGTATTATAAAAATGCTAACGAAAACGGCCTGATGTATCAAAATATTATACTGAGTTATGAAATTAATTTGATATCTACTGGTACGTATATTCAAGATATTTGTTTGGTAATTATTTCGTATTTTGAGATGTTTTATACCTTTTTTAAATGCAAATTTCTCAACCAAAGGAAAGCTTTTTCTTGTATTTTTTCCGAGTTCCTATCCTTGGTCCCATACAAAAATGTATTCATATTGACTGCCTGAGTCGCTTTTTAAATATTCTTCTGGTATACATGCAGCATCTTTATGTAAGTCTTAAAACAACAGCTTAATCACAATTATTGTTTCTACACCAATTAAGTTATTGTTGAGATCCTATAACACATAAATTTATATTCAATGCTAATAGAAGAAAATATTTTTTATTTAACTGAAATATTGGCAAGTTAATAGGAATATTAACGCGCAATTACAGTATTTAAGTTCCATATAACGAAGTATGAAAAATACAGAAAACAAACTTTTGGCGGACTGGATCCATTAACAGAATCGCCGATTTGGTAAAATCCCATTCAATTATAATATTCAATTTGTGTTTTGACAGTCTTGTGCCTGTTTGCCTCTCGCATTTCGCTCCGGAGAGGGGATCTAAAAAGAATGTAAGGGTTTATGGCTTTTCTTATGTCCATGGTGAAGTTAGCTAGTTAGCTGGTTCAAAACAATTAAGTGAAACTGAGAATTTGCCATGAGACCGTTTCAAATGTTTTTTTATTGTTAGGCATGTATATTTCGCGGCTTATATCGAGAGATCGGATATTCTAGTACACATTTACCTAAAGTTCAGAAGTTGGCAATTATGGAAAGCACTTTTTCATTGAAAACATTAACAAATTTTATTGTAAGGAGTTAGTACACCTCACTACATACACTTATTGCCCTGCTCCAAAGTAATGGGGTTGGTTTTCGTTTTTTGCCGAAACTATAATACCCTTGTTAGGTTGTAATAGAGTGCAATCGGGCGGGCCTAATAAAACTCAGGGAATATAACTAAAAGGGCGCGAATGAAACGGCAAATTATACGTAAATACTGGGATTTTATTTATTTTAAAATATTTACAGAAGCCGCTGCCATAATATATGAGCCAAAAATCTACTTTAGGTGATGCACTGAAATATCCGATCTCTGCATAAAACTAGAGAAAGTTGTTTCAATAAATAGGTAATAATAATACATAATTGAATCCATTAAGGGGAACCATTCACTGTTTTCAGTAGAGGCAATAAAGAGACAAGTTTTTTTAAATGAAAAATAAAATTACGACCTCTTGTCATACAAAATTATAGCATATGTTTTTATACGCTCCCAGGTACAAGGATTTTAATGAAAACATACGTCAAATCCATTGAACTTTTCAAAACTTACGGTAGAATAAAGATACATACACTTTACTTACATAAGTGAACTCAAAAACAATACACTCCGTTTTTAGACTGTCGTGTAACTCGTGTGAGAAATAGGACAATTTCATGCTTTTAGATGATATGGGGCAAAATCAAAGAGCAAACGGGAGATCACTTTGACGGCGAGTAAATTTAATAGGTTTTGTCAAATCCCGTTCATTACCGGAGAAGTATTGGATTTGTTATCTTAAAGGCGGAAGCCAGGGAATTTTAATTAATTTGAAGTGATTGCCTTGTCGCATGCTATTAATTCACGAGGGACACGTGACATCCATTCTATCGTGTTCTATGAATATAAGTAATGAATCGTACAGATTTTCCTATAGGTAAAATTATTGGGAGTTTCCTACGGAGTATTTTTAAGCTTCGATGTATTTTCATTCGGTAGTACTTCGCTCAGAAGGTACAAAAACTATAGAATGTGCTAGTGGGGTCTGGCCCCACTAGCACATTCTGTAGTCTCGATATAGATCAAGTTGCGGCATATTGTCGAACAGTGCTACTTAATAGTTAGTTTTCCTGGCCATAACGAACTCTATTCCCTTTCTCCAGCAGCCGAAGATTGGCTGAAGAACTCAACAGTAGATATTAAAAATATTTATAGGATTCCTGCTGACCGTGCCATACGATATGATGATGACAGGTCGTCGCAAAACAAACTTTGTAAATGTTTTCAAAGATTATTTTGAAAACAAATTAATAAAAGAAAAGCAATATTGCTGATGTCAGCATCACTGCTTCTTTTCTAACTGTACCTACTGAAACAACGGCAAAACCGATATTCTTAACAATTACTCTCTCGCTTTAAAGATAAATAATTAAATTAAGTTCCTCCCGTGGGAACTACATAAAACTGAAGTGTCATAGAAAAACCTAACAACATGTTTCACACCTTACACATTTTTATAATTCGTTGTAATTACGTAACTTCCCATTCCCATCCCATCGGCACAAAGGTAGTGGTAAGGCGGTGGCCACACTGACTCGGGCGAGATGCCGCGATCAGCAAAAAATAATACAGCCATCTGGAGTAAAACAGGTTCCCGGCGGATGGTGCGTGGGTCAGGCATAAACCTTTTTTTTATCTAAATATCGATAGCGAATGTGTTGCAGACTGTGCCAAAAAAATATCCTTATTTGTAAGCTTTGTATTTTTGGACTTCGACATGTTTTCTGTCAATAGCATGGCACGCTAACATTTGACGATTCTAACGATGTACAGCGTTTTAATCGTTACTTCAAAATGCATTACGGCTTTTGTATGATTGACTTTTTTATTTAAGATATAAAACTTGTAATGGATCTTGAAGTGACCATAAGTAACGTTGGACACCGTAGTTCTCAAAAGTTGAGATAGAATATATATCCGAAGCGAATAGCCATGATGATACCAATCACGACCTTATCTTACTTATGGGATATACAGACAATGATAGACTTAAGTGGAGAAAGGGAATGAACGTAGCATAAAAGTTAACTGGAATGATTTTCACATAACATCCTAACTCTGAAGTAATATTTCAAGTTTAATCTCTTGATATTGTGTTGTGTTCTTGTAATGTTTGTTTAAAATTATATCGAAAAGGGGTAAAAACCTTATGCAAAAGGAATCATTTTGGGGACGTATGAATTTGAATTATATATTTAGCAACTATTATAGAATAAAGCTTAATCCTAAACTCCTTAGCAATATTTTGAAAATGAATGAAGGGAAGGAAATAAGAACTTATATTAGATCCACAAAAAGAAAACAAGGAAGAAAATTACTTAGATATTTACCATAGAAAGACAAGCTGATCGAGAAATTCAAGTCTTTCCGTTTCCATCCCAGTTTTTCATCCCACCGCCTTAAAATAATAATATGAAATTCGTATGGAAGTTCAAACCTTTTTTCTCCTTTTTTCTTACGCATCTATATTCTAAGATTCTGATTCCGATATTATAATATGTATAACCAAAGGGGTTCAGATTCATTTAAAATTTTCTAATGTAGGTAGTGCATACAGGATATGTACAACCTATATTAGAACATTTTAAAACTAGTGGTTCTGCGAGAACAGTAGACCTCGCGAGCCCTTACAACCAACATCCACATTTGCCCTCCAGTGCTCTAAAATATATCTGTTACTGATATGCTAATTGACTAAAGGATGATTTCCTTCAGTTACTATTTCCCAATCCCCGCTGCTCTTAATTAGGTACCAGAAGAAACGGAAATTTAAACCTACATTCCCCTTACCAGAAGACCCGACCAGACCCTTTTTTAAGAGAGAGAAACACTAAGCTCGAGAGAATTGAAAAATAGATGTTTGTAATATCTATTGCTGTCGCGCCGCGTGCCCAAATAAACCCCGCAGAGTGCGATAGAGATAACTGCAGCTTGGATGGAATACTTATAAAAATTACACAAAATGAACGCTTCGTAGTCCTCTGATTTCTTTTCCAAAACTTAAAAACATTAAAAATTTTAAATAAGCTATGGCTGTGTTTTTTTTTCTTACATAATTGCCCAAATTTGTTTTCTTGATGTTTGAACACAACGGAAATTCGTACTAATTTTTCATGTTATTGAAGGTTCATATCTCTTTAAATAACTTAATTATAAAAAAAAAATTAACATACGTATTTTTTTACGTAAAAAATCATTACTCTATTAGTACTATCAGGCGAGGAATCAGGGGACTACTCTTGTATGGAAACACGGCCATTGAGCACCATGTTTAGTATGATTTTGTACACATTAACTAAGTTGGAGTGATCCTCTTCAAGATCGGAAATATCGGAATAGCGAACTTGGCATGGGTGAATTTTCAACTATTATGGCAGACAAACATGCGAACTTTACGTTAAGAAGTGGCCGGCATCTATAAGCCCCGGGTTCAAGTCACAGGATAGCATGTGAATCTTTTTTATTTATTTTTAAGTTTTATTTCAGGATTCTAAGTTTATTCAGTGTTTTCAGTTATAAAAGTAATACGCAGTATCATGCTTTAAGCCAAAAAATATTTTTCATTTTTTGATTTTTGTTCCTTAGGGAAAGTTGTTCAATTTCACTCCCTCTCCCACTTCACGAACTTCAACTTCTTTCATAAATATACAGAAAATCGACTTCAGACAACTTTTGGGCAAATTGCCGACTATAAACACGTTCAAGTTTATCGTATAAAAAAGTTGTTCAGACTAACAAGTTGCGTCTTAATGAGAATAACAAAAAAGTATAATGACATTTTTGATTTTTTTCCAAATAGCTGTGCTATGAGATTTTTAAAGTTTCGGACCGCCATAAATATCCGCCATTTTTTAAAATTTCGAAAATCTGGCACGGCAAAAAAAATCTATATAATTACCGAACCTGCTAACAAAATTTCATGAGAAGAGGTTGAGAATTGCGACCTGTAGGCGAGAACAGACAGACAGACAGACAGACGGACAAAAGAATTTTGGGCCAGTGGAAACTGAGACGCTTCGCTCGCTTCGCTCGCTCGGTCAACAAGTAGTTACTTAGATACATTTGTACTTGTTTTAATTTAACCTACTATTAGTAACTAATCCCGCTCATCCCACTATTATAAAAATTACATCCGTACATAACAGTAACACTAGTGTAGCATCAAAAGAGAACAAAGATAATAACAGAGGACCTATCATCTGGTCAAGAACAGGTTCCCATCGGCTGGAAGCATGGTTCCTTCGTAGTGATGACAACAAGCTTGTTTTATTTATATTGTTAACTTCATGTGAAACAAGTTTTCCTATAGTATTACTTTTTTATAAAGTAAGTTTACCAATATGGATTTTTGATGCATTTGATATTGGTTTAGTTCACAGTTGAATGAATGCTGCTGATAATTTTCTTATATACAAGAATAACAATAAGAAATCTAGAAAGGTCAGCTTGTAAATTTTAAAAGTCTTAAGCCTAATTGCTAATGTGCTAATGTAAAGTCACGAGCATTAATGTATAATTATATACAATTGTATTCCGTTAGAAACTTTATCACATTGACTAAAGAAACGATGTGCTTACATATCATATCAAATAGGTATGCGCTCATGATATGACTGTACTGATTTAAATAAGGCAGTATGTTATAAATTAGTAGGTACCTAGATGTTACGTTTGAAAATAGAAATAACCGAGTAGGTTCCTACTATAAAATCCGCAGGCGTCGTAGAACTTCTACGACGCTTCTACGGTAGAAGCAAACATTATGTAGGTACCTACCTAGGAAAATAAATTGTAGTATAACAAAGCAAATATAATTAATATGTGGTAAAAATTAAAAAAAAAAATAACTGAACCCGACAAACGTTATATAATAAAAAAAGATAATAAAACCGAAACCATCCGAAATTGTGAACATCAACAAAAATAAACTTTGCTTACCTCCGCAAACAGCAATTAGTGCGCCGGCACCGGTACAAAACAAACTTTTGTCTCAATGAAATATGTCCGACGAATCCCAAAATTTAGATGACTCTCTTCAAAATGTTTGGTATTTCTTCACAAATTCTCTCAGTAAGTTTCACTTCACTAAAACAAGTCGAAGAATAACTTTGGCTCGCAAACGAGACGTAGCACGTAGGCTTGCACCGATGCTTCATTTCATACTGCCGGTGGTACTGGTCGACTGAGTTCGGTTCCATTCGGGTGACTTCGGGTGGGACTCGAAGCCCAAAGCATCAAAGGGTAGCACACCAGAGCTTCAATCTATAACTAGCGAAAAGTTTGATTGCTAGAAAATATTGACAGAATTTCTTACGAGTACTACTTTTCTCGAAACTTTTTTGGTTGACTAGCTACTGAAATTGGGACATGATATTTTATAGGTGTATTTCTTATTTGGCGACTATACTTTATCTAGTAGAGTCTCATACAGGTTGACTTTGAATCCCTTAGCAATATTATAATTTGGAAATCAGGATCATAAATATTACACAAAGTTATGAGAAAGTAAACAAGAATTTGAACTCCATAGGCACAATCGCAATTAAAGCAACTGATCAAATTTCTATTGATATTTTTTCACCTTTTTTAGAATTGTGTATTCTATTAGTGATCCAGATCCCTAGATTAAAATATAGCTTAAGAGGAAACTACTCTTTGCATTCGTCTGTTTATTTTAAGCAGAAAACACTGGTTGTTTATACGTATATTAAAAAAAAAAAAAAAAAAAACAAAAAAAGATTAGGTTTACCTTGAAAAACAAAATAGGCTTTAAACAGACCTAACATACATTTTATACAAAACAAAATAAATAATGTAATTTTTGTTATGTTACGAAGCGCAATCAAACCCTTCCATGCAAATAAATATATTGAAGTGTTATTTTAGTTGTGTCTAATTACGAGACAAACGGTTTTAAAAACGTGGGAAAGGTTGTGCCTACGGTTATCAACATACAAAAGGGAATATATCATTTCATCAGTAAGTAAAATATGATGGGCATGAAGAAAAACTAGATTTAAGAATTAAGTTTAAAATAAGCGTAAATATAATAGATACTGACAAAATATATATTAATGGGGACGTATTTTTAACATATATACCAATAATACCAATATTAAAAAAAACCTTGAAATGGATGTTAAAAGTAACATAAATCTTAGTTCTTGTATTTGCTTATTATCATATATTTGTGGTCGTTCCAGGTATGCCTGATTTGAATATATTAGTGATTAGTCGCCCAGTTGGCAAAATTCGACCATAATTTAAAAATATATATAGGCCTTCTGTAGTTCTGCTCTAAATAAACTATAGGTGTGTAAAAATTCATATTCCTCCGCCGCACAATTTTCGTAAAAAGGAGTACAAAGTTTTTGCTTCACGTATTATCATAGAACAGAACTTGCCCATGCTATACCGGCTTAGTGCGCCTTATTATTTACACCACTATGTCCTTATGTACGTATATATTCTGATTCTGCCTAAGGTAAACATATTCATCAACCTCCAGCAATATTCCCTGTGCGCTAATTTGATGTTCAATTGGTCTGTTAGCCATTATTTTTGTTTTGCTCAGGTTCATGTTTAGGCCAACTACTGCTCATACCTTCTCTAGCTCTGACACCATGAGTTGGAGATTTATTATCTGTGAATATGATGATATACACAGCTTGCTCCAATCTACGTTCTTGAAAAAAATCTTCCAATACGTTATTAAATTGTTTAGGCGAGATAGTGTATTTCTGTCTAAAGCTTCTTTTTATAGTTAGTATAGATTTATTGCTACCTGCTATATCTACTCGCTCGCATATTATGTATATACCTCATTTATACATCATAAATACATATATCTAAACACACCTTTTAAAACATAGCAATCATCGTAAATATAATTCCTACTACGATATATTATATTTCAAAGGAGCTAGATAATATTAAAAGTAACGGTAAAATGATTTTAATCTAGTTCGTAGTAGGATTAAAACGTTCCTTTTAACAAGCTAACATTTTTATACAAAAAAAGATTAAATCCATTATAAATATTAAGGACTTCAAAGGCAGAAAAAGATATCTTTTCAAAGATACATTTGTAAATTGGCATACAAAAGGAAACTGTGGCTTTGATAAGAATCTATTTATTCTGTATTTTATTTCACCGTACTTCTGTCCGCGAGTAAACAAGTATAATATTTCCTTTGACTCTTAATAAAATAGATATTAGATATACTGTAATGTAAAATGAAATCTGTTACTCTTAATCAATTTACTAAGAAAAGTCGTGTCGTATAGAAAGTTAAACAAATGGCAGAGAACAGGGAAAGATGAACAATAAGCGGCAAGGACATAGTTCTTATTATATTAAAGATGTTGATACTAATATGGAATATAAAAGCTAAATCTACTTTAAAAACAGTTTTCGAGAAGTTCTTTTTTAAGAAAAATAAAAGCACGGTGACATAAATTTACAGCCTATATCGGTATAAGGCAAGGGTTCTAAAGGTGGTTTACATTATGTTCAGACAATTAAGAGTAATTGTAAAATCAAAAACATACGTACCTACTTATTTACTAAATTAACTCTGAAAACATTACAATATTTTTGGACAGTCGTTGGAAATTTTGAGTAGCAAGGTAAAACCTTGTTACTCAAAATTAAAAAAAAAGAAAACTGCTAATCAATGAACTTAAAATATGAAATTGTACGTTATAAATAAAAAAAATAACTACAAATCAATTTAACATCGACATACTCTTAAATGGGTGACTTAGTTCGTCAGTATGAACATTTCTGTGGGACCAATGCTGGGAACTCAAAAACAATTTCGAACTTCCCATACTATTTGCCCGGGTGGCCCGAGTCCCATAGGGAAAGTCTCTAATATTGACGGGTTCATCATTCATCATCATCGTTTCAGCCGTTAGTAGTCCACTGCAGGACAAAAGGCTATATACCCAAAGATTTTTCATTTCATTTTATGGGAGGATATTGCCATACTCACCACGCTTGACAGGCGGGTTGGCGAGCGTAGTTTCTTTGGCTTCTTATGCTTCCCACGCTGTTGCCCATTGGAAGCATTTTGAAGCTGGGTGAGGAGAGGCATTTGTTATGTTTGGGACAGAAATGAAGGTATTGGGATTCTATTCCCTCGGATGAAGGTATTGGGAAAAGCAAGTAGCAGCTCGGGACTTTCAGGATGACACCCCTGACCACCACATTTGACGGGTTAAGTCAACACTTTAAGGGGATGTCGAGGTTAAATTTACACGCTGTTTATATACTATACTAGAAACCAATAATGCACAAGAACTTGTAGTATAACCACGCTGAATAGCGAAAAAAATATCTGCCAGCAAAAACTAACCTATTGTTTTGACCAGACTTATACACAAGTACCTCAAACCAACGCACTCTGTCTTTACACATCTGTCCTCGATACAACCAGTATGACAAGACTTAAGTCATTTGCATTTACTGGTCCTTTCTGCTTTCAGGTTTAGATGAATATAACATAACACCTACGGATACTTAAACGTAACATAATATTCATCTCTCTCATCCAAGCGTGTTCCTTAGCCAATAATATGTTGTAGTCTGGAATCCATAGTTTTATTGCTTTCTCCTCTTTTACAATTTAATTCAATTTCGTTCTACTGATTTGTTTTTATAGTGGCAACATGTGCTCTCTCGTCAATCCACCTGCCAAGCGTGGTTTGACGGCAATATACTCTCATGGAACAAAGAATCCTTAGTGGCAACAAATATTCACTTTCTGAGAAAATTTCAACTCTTTCTATTACGGTTTAATAGTTACATATAGTGCCTGACGTACGGACGGACGTACGGAGAGCGGACTCTTAGTAATTCTGTGGTTCGCTTTTTTTTCCGTTTGGCTATGGAACCCTAAAATGCACTGCTACTGAATGACTTACATTAACACGATCGAGGTTGCGAATAAAAGCCAGTTTATAACATTAGATGACATTGCATAATAATTTATTCAGCTAGTGATAATTTCAGGCCATTGCGAGGGGCTCTTTACTTGATGCTGAGCATGTGCAACATGTGTCAGTTTGACGCAAGTTGCAACTAACGCAATGGTGTGCATAATTATCTTGACGTCATGCCATCCATCACTGTCTGGATTGAAACTAGTAGAGCTGCTGGCCGCAGAATAAAAAAAAATCTATACATTGCACGTTTTATAGATTCCGTTTAGACTTTAACACTGCCAGAATGTATTTTTAGGGTAGTCACGACCAGTAAAATAAAGTTAGCCTCTTTACGACTTTATTGCTAGCAATCTGTTTCATTTTTTTATTCCCTTTTTACCTTTAACCCCTCCATATTGTAAGTTTTTTTTTACTTTTTAAGCATTTACAATGCTATGGAATCTTAATCTTATAAAATAAATAAATGATATCTATTTGGTGAAAAAAAAGGACGCATGAGCATCGATAGACCTACAGAGAATTAGTCGCCGGTTCAAGCCCTGCTCGCGTGGGATTTTTCACTATTAATGTGAAACAACTATAGCGGCGAGTTAGATCGTCTGTTGGCGTGGCGACACGTCGCCAATCGCCATATAATATATTCTATATGATACGAGTAATAATGTATGTATGTAGATTTCGATGTTTCACATCTGCCAGCCGTCCCACAACGGCTAACAACTTTTCTTTGGCGTCTCTCTTTCAGCTAACGTGACCTTGACGTCTTTAGCTCCAGTGTCTAAGCTGTCTATCCTGTTAGACATAAATATTTGAGGCAAGTGACAGGGTAGTCGCAGTAGAAAATTACGGGTCAAAATATTTAAAAAGAAGAAGTGCTTTTCTGATTTGACAAAACTCACCAACATCTTAGAAGAAGATTTAATATTACATATTACTAAAAGCATCCTACTAACACAATCAATGATTTGAACTGGATCTCTGTAATCTTTGATTTTTAGTCAATCAGCCAAAAAATACAGATTAAAATTAAATTAATTTTACCTGTATAAGATGCGATAATTTCACGTCCTATAGGATTACCTTTAATCGTCTCTGTGCCAATAATCATATAATTTGTAAATGACTCCGTACTTACGAACGAAAGCTTAAAGTAAAAATTATGGAATATTTACTTCATTCATCAAAAAAGGTTCGGACTCTGCAATTCCAGTGAATGAAAGCTGAAAACGCGATGAAAAAACCCTGGAAGAGAGTCGAGCGTGAATGAAAACAAGTAAAAAATCATATTCCTTTATGAAATTCAATATGGCGCGGATCATGATTCTCCGGACTGAAAGCGCTGAAAAGAAAAAGCTCTAATGGATATGCCGGCGTCCAACGGTCGAATGAGTGATGCGGCTTACTTATCTACGTAGGTAGCTCTATGGACGTTTTCTATTGTTGATGAACTAGCAAAGGAAAGGAAGTAGAGGTTATAGAAAATTAACCTTTGATAGCGGCATTTTGCATTGTTAGTCCATAAAGAGTTTGATTAGTAACATTTTCGTAGAAAATTAAAGTTTATATTTTATTTTATTTCTTTTATATCTTTGTAAGCTATTGTTATTGAACTAATAGGACATATCACAAAAAAAAACTATAACTCATTCAAATTGTATATTTATTCTTAACAACATAATTAATAATTAATGGAATTCAAGAAGACAAAACACATAACGTAAATAACAAGCAATGAATCTCCAATAGCACCTCGATTCAAGTAGAAAATCGCAATTAATTGAATAAATAGTTAATTAATTCTAATGTTGGCAATATGTTCATGCCTTTGTAATAGCCGCGCTGTAATCCATTCAGTGTGAATGATAATACTGTGATTAACTTCGCACAGATAAGATTAGAGATCATAGTATAAATATATACTGTCAACAGGTAAAACCTGCCCAAAGGATTTTTGGAACCGGATATTGGAGTTTCAATATCTTTTTCTCTTCCAAGTTGGTCTGGGAGACCCTTTCATGTTGGTTTGGGAGAAAATAAAATATATAGAATGTACCAGCTGCTTATCTTCCCATGCAGATCGTAAAAGCCAAACGAGAGAATGGGTAAAATCTGAGGAATCATGTTAATAGGCGATACGGATAGCAACCCATCACTATTTTGATTCCGTTTTCCACCTTATAACCGCCAACATGTTAAACGTGGCCTTCAGGTTTTATAGACTTAGGCTCTGTCTACCCCGCAAGGGAAAAAGACATGATGCTATGTACCTCTTTTTGATTTATTACTAAATCTTATTTACAACTATTTTTACATTTCTCATTTGTGATTATCACATTCAGACAAAAGCTCATGCATCAGCTGTGGTCAAAACTATAAGTTTTAATAATTTTAAATTACTGAACGTTTCATTTATGACTATAATTAATCTTGAAAACATAAATACGTACGTTTATTTTATAAACCAAATTTTAAGTTCGTTGTCTAAGCAAAAGCTATACGAAAATACATTTTCTATATACATGAAGCTATGTTTGTCCCACGATGACTCTCAAACTCATGGTCCATTACAGATTATTATTGTACTATGTACATATAAAGTACAGTTTTCAATTTCGTTGGGGATCAAAGTTGCTAAAATAGCTTAGAACGAGATATGATATAACTTTTCACGGCGAACTATTTAGGTTGTATGAATAAATTAGCAACAACAAGTTTTGAACCAACTCAGAGTGCGTAAGACAGATCTAAGTTATTAGATCCTGATGTTGTTTTCAATTACAATCAGTCATTACGACCGACCCCTTCTTCGCGCTGTAGATTTACGCAATGTAAATTGTAATTGAAAACTATTTGGTTATTCCATTCAATGGTGGTCACAGAAGTGCACAATGCGCAATTTAAATTGTTCATTTTGAAACTATTTCGACAGTCAAACAAAATATGAATGAGAAAATGTTTTGAATATAAGTCAGCACTTAGTTTACAATAATTATCCTAATAGACTTAACTTCTTTATGTTCAATATTTTTAGTTTTTATTTACTTATAATCCTATTGATTCATTAAAAAGTGGGTTACTTTGTCCTAAGTTTCGAATAATATATTTGAGAAAATGTAACTAGCAATAATATATTAATTAGATTACCCCTCAAATATGTAGTAAGTTACATGTTCAGACGAAAAAGAAACTTAATTTCAATTATTTTATTTGGGGGGACGAAACGAACTTTATTGCATGTAAAGACACATATTCTTTATTCATCATCATCATCATCATCTGGTTTTCATCATTTTTTAGTCTCCACTAGAGGAGCACGATCCTCTCTGTACTACTAGAGTCATACTTGGCCAGAGCAGTCAGAGGACTTGGCCTACACTCTCCACGTTGGCGTCTGGCCAGGGGTTGGAGAGGTCACAGATGTTTATAAGCTTTGTTTAGCTTGTATTCCCTAAGTCCTCTTCTACGACATCCACGGGAAGACTTGGAGTGGTCCTATTTTACTCTGCCGGATACCACACGGCTCGTATTCTTTATTAAATAAGGTCTTATTTATAAATCTAACAAATAAAATAAACTTCCTCTCATTTACCTAACGAAGTTGAATAAATCAACATAGTGGCGCAGTGTGCATTTATCATCTAACATCTGTAACACATGTTCCATTCTGGGACATTTATCACGAAAGCCCACATTTCCCTTATTGTGTACACGACTAAATGTGCTGCTAAAATTACGTGCCTTTGTCATTTTGATTAGTCCTTTTGGTTAGCAAACAACGTAGAGAAATATCGAAATGGACAAATCATCGCTTTCGATGCTTAAAGTTCGTATGGGAATAGACAATGTTGAGTTTTATCTTTTGTTTTCTGATTTTAAATAAAATGTCAATAATATTCTAGAATATAATATGATGTGATGAAATTCCAACAACGTGATTGTTTCCTAGTATGATAACGTTCCCTCTGCTTGCTCAGTCTCTCAATCTATATAACTAATATGCTAGACAGTAAATTCTAAAATCAATCAAAACATAAAATATATAATACACTAATCATTCATAACATCAGAAAATTGATTTAAGTACTAATGGGAGGTTTGGGTTTACTCATTGTATCTACAAGTTCGTAGATTTAACCTATTTCTAATAATTGTCTGTGGCTAAGGCGTTCTATGGCGACCTTTTGGGACAAAGGAAGACGCTCGTGGTCTGGAACTCGTTAACCTTACATCACAAGGACAATAATCTTTAGTCGGCCGAGAATGGGCAACAAATACGCGGATGCTACTCATAGCTCAGCAATTAGTTATTGTGTTGAACCGCAAATCATCGCTTCTTATGATGCAGTATTAATAGCGTAAAAACCAGTAAAAGTTGTAATTAGCAGCAGAATGATTTCCTTCCAAGAAATATCTGTTTTATGCAGCAAATTTATGACTTTATTTTAGTATTTATATTCTACTAGCTATTACCTGCGACTCTGGCTGGGTGAACTCTCGGGAACAGTAGAATTTCCCGGAATAACCGAAAAGGGTAGAATAGCACTGAATAAAAACCTATCGAGAACACGATTCTAACCCGAGCAAAGTCGAAGGGCATCACGACCATCGAACGCTTTCTTAACGACTAACTATCTAACCTATCCAAGTTGTTTCTCCAATACAAGAGTTTAATTACATCCAGCTATCTCCATCTGGCGATTGTGGACTCGAGGCACCGGTGCGAATAGTATCGAATTAACTTGCGCATCCGAGCAGAATCGAGAATCGAGAGAGCCATTCATGACTGTATGAAAAATTGACGAGTAGTGGCCTAGTTTCTGATGCGTGTGAATTAAATAATTCTCATAGTTTTTTAATTACAGAATAACATTTGTACGTGAAAATTGATAACTTGTACAGAATGTGTTTCATGAGAAATCTTCTATTGTTCAAGTTTAATTAATAGCCTACTGGAGATTGATGTGACGTGTATCATTTGGTGTGTAAACATTTGATCCAATTAACACCTAGTGTCTAATTGGTCCCAATACTTGGATTTATTGCTGACACCTGGCTTAACGCATTATTAGGTCCTAAATAAAACATAGGTATACATATTTCATCATCATCATCTCAGCCGCAAGAAGTCCACTGCTGAACATAGGCCTTCCCCAAGGATTTCCGATGGCCGATGGAGCAGAAAGGTGCACATACCGGCAAGCGCAGAGTTGGACACCCACCGACCAGGTGGTCGAACGACCTAACCAAGGTCGCAGGAAGACGCTGGATGCAGACCGCTTCCAACCGGTCATATGCATTTTTATTGAACGTCAATAAAAATGTAGTAATCGATAAACATTAACATTTTAATTTTTATATGTTTATAAACCCAACGGATATTTAACTAACTTAAAAAAAGAAGGAGTTTGTCAATTCGTATGTATTTTTTAAATGTTGAAGTAACAAAAATTAAACTTCGTCCTTTATGAACAGACTCGATATATACATTTTTAATTGAAAGATTCAATTGGCCCCAATTATAAATTTCATCAAAATCGATTCAAAAGTTTGGTTGAAGTCGGTTTCTCGTGCAAAGGATGGCCATCGCGATTCAGCGAGGGAACGCTGCTAGCGTATTGAAAGAGCGGGTTTTAAAATATTTGACGCTTTTTTTTATTTTTATTTTTAGAAAAAACTATGTTTATTATTTAATTTTATTTGTATTGTGTATTATTAATTAATAAATAAATCGGTTTTTATATGAAAGATAATATTTAATATGTTAAGATTGGTTCAGTCTTAATGATCCCTTATAAAACGGTCAGTATTAGGGACCGAATTTGATCATTTAAATGACAAGTCATGGTTAGCCAGGAGGCACTTCATCATGGTACACTACATTAAGATTAAAATTTAGGTCATTGGTTAAAATCTGATTTTTGGACTCATTTCAATACTTTATTTCCCCATTGAATATTAAATACCTTTCGCTCTGCGGTTTTTGGGTTTACTGTGTACGAACTTTTATTTAGGGTTCCGTGGTTTACGACATCACGTAAAACGATCATTAATATTGTATTGTGCTTCGTTTCGGACGTGACTGAAATAGGACTTACAGAAAAGGTACGCGTGGGCTTGTTATAGCACTCTTGGTTTATTATACCTTTTGGGTAGCACTGAACTTATAAATTCTAGGCAATTTTTTGCGAGCTTTAAAATTTGCAATCTGCGCGTAAACTGTTCGCATAAATACATTTTTTTTTCTGTAGGCCAATCTCAGAATTGATGAATGAAATTGTTTCTAATGCTTTTGCGATTGTTACACATTTAAATAAAATCACTTTAATAGGGTATTATCGCGTATTTACATTATTTTTAAACCTAACGTTTCGAAAACTTTACAGTTTTCATGGTCGCAGGTGACATTTGTCTTTTGTGTTATAAGAACTATACAAAACTACCGCCTACAATATTTATTGATAACGTTCAGTATTGGCTCACGGTGTCTGAGCGTTAGGTGTAAAAATAAAGTAATACACTTTATTACCGTTTTATAGTGATTTTATTTAAATGCGGAAAAAAACTAACTTTCCCATATATTGTAGCGATTGGTATATTTGGGGTTAAGCTTCTTCATTTTTCTATTCGTGTATCCTTTCCTATCACCCAGAGCTGTCATTTGCTAGTGCAAGAAAGAGGGTGTGGCTTTTAGGACTGAAAGAGCTGGGCTCTGTCTACTCCGCTGGGGGAAAATATGTGATAATATGTATGTATGATTATTTGTTGTTTATGATGTTAGATAAATATCTTCTAAGGTTATTAGTGTTGAACAAGTAGGTACTCCAGTATAAGTTAGGTTTTACTAAAGTAGGCTGTAATTTCCTCTGCCTGGTGAAGGCTAAAATTTTTAATAATATAAAAGAATAAATATTTGTATTGGGTAACTTTGAGTATACAATAACAATAGTTTACAAATTTAAAACATTTACTTACGAGTAAAACCTGCATCATTTTACTATGTGGTTAAACTGGTAAGTATGTGTTACAGTTATGTAAGAGTCAACAATATAATACAACACTTAATACTTCCCGAAAGAGCACGCGTGGAAGTGTCAAACTAGTTTATGATATAACACCACCTCAACTTGACATTTTAAGATTCAAATCAGTGGTTTCCAACGTTATCACTTAGAAAGCAATAGTAGGAGAGCAGCTGGTACCAATTATTATGTAGGCATTGAGGCAAGTTGAAAATTTGTCACATAACTCTCATATTATACGCCTACACGAAACTGCAGACCTGGCTGGTGAGTAGCGGGGCTAAATCGACCTCATTTTTTAAATATAATTGAAAAAAAAATATAGACATTTGAGGCAATAAGCAATTTTAATACATAAAAAATATAAACCAAGTGATTTAGTTGGGATATTAACACTGCCAGACGCATGTCATAAACTTGAAAAATTATCAGGGTATTTTTTGTAACTAAAAAATAAGATTCTCAAAAAGACAGATCAGTTTGGTGGGACTTTCTACCTTCCAGGCCCCCAAAAATATGGTGGTTGATTAGCTACTCACCAGCCAGGTCTGCAGTTCCGTGTTGGAGTATGATAGGTGAGGAATGTGACAAGTTTTTAGATTACCTTAAAAACTATATGCACAGCACAAGGAACTCAACTGTAAACCTTTAACGTTGTATGTCAACAGCACATATAATTGGCAACTTAAATAACTAAATTTATAACTTATATATATAGACTTGTAGTAACTTAACAAATTCGATCCTGTATCAAATAACAGGATCTAAAATAACTGTATATAATGCAGCTGTAAATATTTATACTTGAAACCTAAATTTGAATTTCTGTGGAATCAATTTTGAATTGACAATAAAATCCCTTTTAATGTGGTGTAACTCCTCAAAGAAACTTAAAAAAAAATACCTTCCCAAAAATTGGTGCCAGCTCTCGGACTACAAGTAGTTTGCAAAATAACAACTCTGTAAAATGATGGAAAAAGGTTCCCGTGCATATCAATTTATTATAAACAAGAAGACGAAATTTTAAAAATTTAAATCTATGGACAGGAATATATTTAAAAAAACAACGTAGGTTTATACCAAAAGTGGGCTTTATACCAAAGTCCTCTACATGGATACTTTGCCAAGCAGCTAGGTTTTTTTTTGTTTATAGATCAAGAACCTCAGCTAGTTAGGTATTTGACTTGGTAAGGTAGTATTTGATTTAATATATTATCTTGTCCTGCTTGCCTGTGTTATACCTTAGGCTATATATCACCATTACCAGAATGAGCATTATATTTATCTCTTTCAGTATCTTTCAATAAAACACCTTGTCGTAATATAGGTAGTTCTTTGTCCAAAAAGTTTGGGAACCGATGATTTTTAAAACGAACACACGCAGTCTCTTGGTCTTCACGACGTCGATAAGGCGGCCTTAAAAGTCTGATGTTGCGAAATTACTTTTACGAAAGTTACCTATTTTCATTGATCAGCCTGTTAACAGAATCCATAAGTATGACCTATTTTTGTGTTTTATTTGGCATTCACAATGCTATTTTGATATACTATTATTAAATTAAGAATTAAAATAATATGGTGACCTTAACTCTATGTTCAACTTACGCTCTACCAACTGAGCCACCGCCGCAGCGTATATGGAGGAATTACGGCGGAGAGAATGGGATATGGTGAGGAATTTCGGCGATGAGGTTGAATCAGGCGGTGGCTCAGTTGGTAGAACGTAAGTCGTACATAGACTTAAGGTCGCTGGTTCAAATCCCGTCCGCTTGAAATTTTTATCCCCATATTTTATTTCTTAATTTAATAAGAGCTTAAGTATGAGGTTAGGGATTGCAATCCTGCACTGTTTCCAATACCGAAGGAATTTTGCTGGATAGACTTTGTTACAGCGGGATCCCGCGTAGTTTATAGTTTTTGCATGGAATTCAAAATAATTAATTCCACAACGGTGACCGCAAGTGAAAGAATCTCAGGCTCCTCCATATTTTGGAAGGTACGTGCCGTTGGTTCTGGCTGGCATCATTGATGCCAGTCGTAAAGCTATGTCAGATGCCTTCAGGCAGCTTGAATATCTAACATTGGTGTTGGCCACTTACACACACGAAGACAAACAAACAAGACCGTTTGGCTCTTGTTTTTGTCTTGAGTCAGAAGTCTGAAAACCTTGGCTTCTTGATTAATAAGCATAATGACAAAAAAATCACGAAAAACAAGAAAACTACTGTAGGCATGTTAAGTTCGTATGGAAAACTTGGTAACTTAAAATACTTAGCTATGGTTGGCCTTGACGTTGAGAAAATATAGCCGTGTGGTATCCGGCAGAGTAGAATAGGACCACTCCAAGTCTTTCCGTGGATGTCGTAGAAGGCGACTTAGGAAATACAAGCTAAACAAAGCTTATAAACATCTAAGAGACCTCTCCAATCCGTCTGGCCAGCGTGGAGAGTGTAGGCCAAGTCCTCTGGCTGCTCTGGCCAAGTATGGCTCTAGTGGTACAGTGAGGGTCGTGCTCCTGTAGTGGAGACTAAAAAGGACCTGATGATGATGATGATGAGTGACTTGATGGCTTGACTTGACAGGTTTCAAAATATAAACATAAACGGTATTTTCAAAACATCAAGATCGCACCTAGAAAGAACAATTAGAGTGGTTATTGTTCAATAAAACATTAGCGCCGCTTGACATGACATCACGCAGATGTCAGACAATCGAGCCTTCAAGATTCTGACGAATAAGTACATCGGCTAAGGCTACCTTTTTTCTGTTATATTTTGAATTTCAAAATACATTTCTTATAATTGGTAACAGTTCAATCATACCAAATTACAATTTAGGAGAACATTCTCTTTTACCATGCTAGTACAAAATGTATAAAATACAAAATGCTGTAAAATAATATTACAACAGCTTCAAGCTTACAAACAATAGAGTTAAATGAGTGAGTAAATTAGATTGCAGCAGCCTCCAGTTGAGTTGAGTACAGTTGTAAATTGTAAAGTCTTCAACAGTTATGTACCATTAATAAACCAAGAAATTCAAACTTAATTCTTATACAATATTGTACCCATGGGTTAACCTATTAGCGCCCTCTATACCCATGCGTGTACAGCTATAAAAGCAATATTTGTAATTTTTCTCTCAATGGTTTATTAATTTTAATTTTTTGAATGTATTAAAAGCGGGTGCTAGTTACAATTTAAAAAAATCCTAACCTATCCTAACACTTCAAAGCTACAAGTACGAACCAACTATTCTGAAGTCACTCTACTGTTTTATTCCACCAACCACTATTTTTATTAGAAATTTATGTTTACAACTAGGTGATAAACTTAGAATACACACTTTACATATTACATTACAGATGTTTGATAAAGGCCTGATATTGAGAAATTGTTTTTATGAGTGTCACCTATGAGTGTTTTATTCCACCAACAACTATCTTTACTAGAAATCTATGTTTACAACTAGGTGATGAACTTAGAAAGCACACATCATGCCCGGAGTCAAATGCAATGCGAATCTTACAGAAGACCTTAAAGCCCTGATATTGAGAAATTTTATTTATTAGTGTGACCTTTTTCGATTGCTCAGCCTGCTATCAGAATACATAAGCATGAGTCAAACTCGACCCAAATAGAGGCCGTTCGATATCTAGGAGAAAGCGATGTTGCAGCAGCCGTTATGCAATAGTCTATGGTGGACTTGTGATGTAAGCAATGGTAATTAGCGAATCGAAGATTCTCAGGGTAATTAGTTAGGTTTTTTAAGTTAAAATGCGAAGTGTACTCTGTAATATATAAAAACAAAGTCGCGTCTGTTTGGAACGGGTCTACCGATTTTATAATCTTTGATTTGTTGGTTTTATCACCCCAAATCTATACATATAATAAAACAGTAAAAATATTTTGTCTGTACAATTAGAATTTTTGACTGAAATGGATAGAGGGACACTTAAAAAGAATAATAGAAAGCAAAAAATTTTTTTTCGAATTTCTTGTCTGTCTGTCTGTCTGTCTGTATGTATGATCACGATTATCTCCGAAAATACTGAACCGATTTACTTCAAACTTTCACCAATTGCTTTGTTTTAACTCAGCAAAACATTTAAGGTTTGTTTCATCAAAATTGGTTCATTAAAAAAAAGTTATCGTCATTTGAATGAACTCAAGGCATGAGTTTGCCTGCAAACATATAGCAAAAATAAAATAAAATAATAGGTTACTTAAGAAAATTAAAATCCAAAGTCAATTCATCATCATTATACGACAGCATTATACCTATCCATCTATCCATAGTAATCCATACTAATAAAAAAGGAGAAGCTGACTGACTGACTGACATATTAACGCAGGGCCTAAACTTTAAGGGTTAGGAATTTGAAATTTTGCACAGGGGTTCCTTTTATAACGTAGGGGAGCACTAAGAAAGGATTTTTGGAAATTCATCTCCTAAGGGGGTAAAACGGGTTGCAAAGTTAGTATGAAACTTTGTTGTTTTTGAAGTTATTCGAATGAAATTCAGCACGAAGGTTCTTTACTGAAAGGTATGAAACACGAGTAAAATATTTTACTCAAAAATCATCCCTTAAGGGGGTAAAATAGGAGTGCAAAGTAAGCATGAAACTTTGCCATTTTTGAAGTTAGTCGAATGAAATTCAGCATGAAGGTTCTTAACTGAAAGGCATGAAACACGAATAAAATATTTTCTCAAAAATCATCCCTTTAGGGGTATAACGAGGATGCAAAGTTAGTATGAAACTTTACGTTTTTGAAGTTATTCAATTGAAATTCAATATTAAGGTGTTTCATTGAAAGTCATTAAATTTGTATGGACATTTTCTCATTTCTGGACTTAGAAGTATGAAAATAAGTATATACGTTCTAGATTACAATTAAAAAAGATCTGTGTAGGTGAAATGTACAAAATTCCCCCCTTAAGGGATAAAGGGGAGGGGGATTGTATGGAAATTTTCTCATTTCTGGACATAGAAGTATAAAAATATGTATATATGTTTACAATTAAAAAGATCTGTGTAGTTAAAATGGACGAAATTTCCCCTTGAAGGGGTAAAACAGGCGGGGTAAAGTTTGTATGGATTTTTTTTATTTACTTAGAAATATGATAATAAGAAGTTTTCCATTACAATAAAAAAAGATCTATGCAGGTGAAATGTATTAAATTCCCCCTTAAGGGGAAAAAGCAGAGGTGGAGGGGTTTGTATGGAATTTTTATCATTTCTACTGTTCCCAAGGGAACGACATTAACGCGGGCGGAGCCGCGGGCAACAGCTAGTAGCAAAATAAGTATTAAAATATAACAAATATTTACGACGCTATTCAGCGTGGGAATGCAGCCAACCATTTTTGTCAACATGCCATATGGGCAAACATTTTTAGATTTTTTCAACCTTCCCCCCCCCCCCCCTAATTCCTCCATCCCATCTATCCCATGTCCTTCCCCCAACTCCTTGAGGCCGGCAACGCTCCTGTTACACCCTGGTGTTGCAGTTGTCCATGGGCAGCGCTGATCGTTTTCCATCAGGTGACTCGCTTGCCCGTTTGCCGTCCTATAACAAAAAAAAATATCACTATACATATAATTCTTCTTGATTTGCTTAGATTAGTAATTTATTTGCATAGTTTTAAGTAAGTTTTATCTTTTGGCATCTTATCCCGTGTCATTAAGCCATATTAAAATTAAAATTTTGATTATTTTTTTTATGGGGTTTGACCGCGGGCGAGATGGCGGGATACGTCGACAAGTTTCCAAGAACTGAAGCAGAGGGATACCAGATAAGGTTAAAAAATGTATATCTGATGTGTATATTTGTGTGATGGTACCTTATACTCGTACATATGTTCGTGCTGCCTGCGAAGGTTGTATTATTATAAATAAATAAATATATACGGACAAATCACACAGATTGAGCTAGCCCCAAAGTAAGTTCGAGACTTGTGTTATGGGATACTAACTCATCGATACTATATTTTATAACAAATACATATATAGATAAACATCCAAAACCCAGGCCAATCTGAAAAAGATAATTTTCCATCTTGACCTGGCCGGGGATCGAACCCGGTCACTCCGTGTCGCAGGCTGGCGTGTTGACCGCTGCGCCACGGAGCTAGAGTGAAGTTTAGAGTTACCGCCCAGAAGCCGTATTGGAGCGACACTCAATGCGGGGACAATATTGACACAAGTGCGGGGTTCCTGCCGCGTATTTGCAGTCGCTACAAATCTTGCTTTGATGTTTTGAATGCAACCTATTGACGTAGCTGCTGTCGGAACAACTCTGTTTACGGAGTATCCAATCGAAACTTAATTGTACTGTCGATACATACCTGCGTAGATTCTCAATATTTTAAGTTTAATGAAGTTGAAGTTTACTTCAAACAACTTCAAATCCTCAACTTTTGTATACAAGTAAATATTTTATTATAATTCATACTTCAATATCTGAAATAAAAAGTATTATAGTTAGATTGCATTTCTTTATATTTTTAAAAATGGGACGATGAAGATACTTTGTCTTGTTGGGGTGTAAATTGTTTAAAATAGGTAACAAAAATATTAGTGTTATTATAGTTGTGCGTTATTTCAACCATGAGACCAACGGTTTTCTAAAATGTGTGTGCCAGTGATCTTCATCACTGAGTTCATTTACGCAGGATTATAGAATCTTCCAGTATATTTTTGGAACAGAGTCCCGTGCTAAGAAGAGACTTTAGACGCCCATATGGATTACAATAACCTTTAAAAAAACATAAGAACAGTGAACCTACCTATGATAAGTCAAGTCTCTTTATCTAAACTTGTTCTTTTATTTTATTATTCTGTGGTGGTGGAAAGTATAATATGTTCAATCAAATAGGTAAAATAATACAGATAACTCGTAGAGAAAAATAAGATATTATATTACAATACTCAAATTTCAAATTTATTTATTTGTATAATTGGTAGCAATTTACATAGAAGTGCCAGTACACTCTGTAAGGCAAACAAGTACATACATATACGCCTTAGCAAACCAAAAGCCAAATTTTCGAAGTTATAAAAGCATTTATCACATGCTTACTTACCTATTTATAATACAATTGCGAAACTAATATATTATAATATGGTGGGGCGGAGTGCATTATCCGTGTTTGGCGCAAACTGTCAATGGAGTTTATTACAATACATAACATTATAACGTATAAGAATTATTTGTTATAAATCTTAGCTTATTGTTGATTTAGCAGGAACTAACTGAACTAAAGTTTTGCTAACAAAACCCTGAATAACTGAATAATCGAGTTAAAGGAAACATTATTATTACCTACATACGCATTAATCTTTGTATAAAGTTTATTTAGCAGAAACTAAGTTTTCTGTAGCAAAGAGCTGTATTATCAAATTTATGGAAGCATTAATGTTACATACGGCTGTGAAACTAATATATCACTTGTGGTGTTGCCTCGTGCGTGTATCTTCCGTGTTTGGCGAGAACTGTCAACGGTGTTATTTGTATGCAAGAGAGCTGGTTATTATAAAGTGATGTCACTTTTGCAATGCTGTCTGATAAATTTAATTAAGGTCACTCTCCAGCCATTCTTTTTGCAATACTTGCCATTACCTAAAATAATATTCCATGACATAGGTTATTTAAAAGCGATGATGATGTGATATATGTATGTCTGATAATCCATACACGTGGATTTGAAAAAGAAAACAGAAATATTTACGTGACATCAAACTATTTATCAGAAGACGAAACGTTAGTGTCATGAAGCTAGAAATAGAAAACTTTATGAACAGGCGCGGGATTGGCATGAAAAAAAATTTGTTGTCTGTAAAGACGGTTTGAGGACGATAATTTTACGAACGGTGGAAGTGAGATAGATGCAGCACAAGCCGAACGCTCAGATCGATCGTGCCTCTCTATCGCTTGTTCCGCGCTCTCGCTTTCACACGGAACGTGACACTTTTAGTGCGTGTAGCCGCCGTTCATCGTTTTATAATACGTTATCACGTCAAAAAATATTTTATTGCACTATAAAGAGACATATGAACTAAAATTATGCAAATAAAAATAGAATAGCACACTAGGCGGCCTTATGGCGAAAGTAAACCCTTCCAGGCTGTCTTGGCCTTGATAGGAAAAAATTGACGAAATTAACGGGTACTGCGACTGATTTCAGAAAAATAAATATAAACGTATTACACAATAACTACAATTTTCATTATACACTATTTAAGACGGCTTTTTTACTATAGGTATTTCGTTTATTCAAAGTTTTGTATAAATTTAGATTAAAACATCAGAAAAGAATTTTCTGTCTTCGACAGTTCATCAATCGAAGTGATTGAGCCTTTGTATTCAGCCTAAAGGTCACTTTACCAATAGCAATTTGCTCTTCCGCCGACGGCACAAAATAAAAAAAAGATTGCAGCTCCGTCATGCCGACAATCGCAGTATAGCGTATAATTTCAGTGGGCGTGCCAGTACCTCGGGGGAAATGCAATCCGATAAATTTGGGAGGTCAACCGATAATATCATGTATCTGATATATCTGGGGCATCTTTAATCGGCTGCTTGTTGACCCGTGAACGGAATTCATGTGTCCGTTACAATTGGCCACATGGTAAGTGATATTGTATATCAGCTGTAACGTCTAAAATATGTTATTTCAAACCCTATTTCATTCAAATAAGTATCATGATTTTTGCGTGCATATTTTTAAACGTTTTTATCGCCCCGTATCGCCGTTACCCACTACTTACAAACCATTATGCAGGTACCTTGTATTATATAACGTAATCTTAATATTATTATGGAAAATGAGATTTAAGTGCTTAAGAAAATTACCAAATTTACCAACTTTAGACTGTTTTGTATGACCTGGTTATATATTTATACTGCTAAGTAATTTATTCCAAAAAGCAAAAAAAAAAACGTAATTTCTCGATCTTTTGTTCAAATAACTCGCCAATCATATATTCTATTCACTACTTCTTCAACAAGACGCATTTTATATTTAATTTACATATATTTTAATTGATTTCTAATTGAGTTATACCTACTTGACGGAAGGTTTAGTCTGTCACTGACACTCAGTCAATTAACTCTTCTGCTTTGGATTGATTAGGCATATAAGATGGTTTTGTACTCATCACGTGTATACATTGCTTTTTATTGAGAACTAATAGGTACTGTACTTCTACTTGCAGCAGTACACTTGCGCTCTACGTCTTCAATAAAGCTGCTAGCAATACGCAAAGATATATTAAAATTTTGTTCATAAATGACGGAGTTATGAGGTAACAAACATGAAAAAAAGACATAGGTACAACCGAATTGCTTCATTCTTTGACTCCTTTTTTAGAAGTCAGTTGAAAAACTCTACTCCCTTGTATTATACCGTCTTATAGGGAAACGAACTTCATGGTCGATAAGATCTTCTACTTATTTAAGAGCCTGGCGTATGGCGGGTAAATTGAAAATCACTCCAGATTTTCAATTGACCCTATCCTTGACTAATATTTTCATATTTTTATTCATACTTTGTACTAATAGAACACAAAAATATTGATACAGCCAAAGTAGAATATGTTTTAAAATTAGTTGATGTCTTTAACACGTCCAAGCTTTAACATAATAAAATAAAGAATTAATATAAGTACTTTACATGCTCTATATTCGTCGGATACAGGGTTGTGGCTTGTGGCGCTGTGGGTAACCAAGGGTAGTTTACAATTTACGATATACAGGCTTTTAGGTACAGGTTCAAAATTACCCACTAGCGTGTTATCACCGGGCGCGGTGTGTTACGAAGCCGTTTTGTCGGTAGTGTGGCTATATTGCTGGCTGGATATGGGACAGGCCACTTCGGGATATCGTTTTGATAAAAATATGAAAATGGTATAGCAGCTTTAAAGTGTATAAGGTTTGCTTCTCTTTCTTCTAAATGGGTTCTAACAATTTTAACACGTGATATACGGGTTATTAACATATGAAGTTAGTTACAAACCGACATGTTTCGATCTCTTCCGGAGGTATTCCTCAGAGCAGTCAAAGCAAATGTGAACAAGACGCGCGCACGAAGTCATCCCGGTCCGCACTGCAAATTTTAATCAAAATAATGCTTACAAAAAAATAAACTTTAAATTTGGTTATTGCTTATTATGAGCGAGTGTTACTTTAAGCAAGCGCGTGAATATGAGAATATGTTAATTGATCCCATAAAGTAATTCACCTGCGTTGACAAATACAATACAATCAATCGAAGAAGTTAAGTTTTTTCTTTGATTTGCACTTTTTGTCACACTTTCTCATAACATATAAAGAACGGAAATACCAACGAACTCTGGTTTTGGTTTGTGAAATTCCCGATTACAGCGAGGTACAGTACAGGTAGAGAAGTCTCTACATGTGAAATATCAGTCATGTGAATCATGTGATTGTGTACAGTTGGTAAATTAAGTCTAGTATAGTAATTGGCTACTGATTCACGTAAGCAGTTTTCCGTGTCGGTGAATAGACTTACATAGTCCTATACAACTCAATGGCCGATGACTGTAGGTAGGGCCCGTGTTCGATCCCCGGTCAGGTTATGATGGAAAACGATCTCTTACAGATTGACCTGGGTGTTGGATGTCTATATATATATATATCTAATATAAAATATAATATCGTTGAGTCAGTATGTGTGTGAGGACACAAGTTCACAACTTAATGTGGGGGCTAGCTCAATCTGTGTGATTTGTCCGTAAATATTTATTTATTTATTCTTCCAAACTTTACCACTACTACTATCATAGACATTTTCGTTGCGCATTTGTTCACTTTAGAATTAGAGTCCTAAGAAACCCTTATTAACGTGGTTGTACTACTCGTCACGCACCGTTGGGTAGGCAACAAACAATTCGGCAACTGAAGCCGTTACACGCGTCAGCTTGCATGCATGTGTATCGTCCCCACTAATGCGATTGCTACGTCACCCTTATGGGCGCCTGGTCTTCCGATATTTTTTAACCAAATGGCGGAAAAATATTTAGGTTAATGTTAACAAAAACATGTAAGTAATTAATGAACCATATGATTATAACGTTTTGGTTTAAAGTTAGGTTAAATTAGTTATAGCAATTTTTACGTCAAGTTGAAAATTAGTTTGATTAACATCTACAAGATATTTGTAGTGGGGTAGGTATGTATTATGGTTCTTTATTGTCTATAACTTTATTCTCCTATTACAGATCATCACATTTTATTTTTCTCCTCCATATTGGACCCGCAATTTTGGCGATGTCATCTCTCCAGCGGGCATAGGGCCAAAATCTGCTAATTTTTGCCCTATTTTCCACCTTTTCAAGTCTTATATGACCTGCCCATTTCTCCATTTAATGTCTAGCGATCAATCCATTATTGCCACAAATAAAATCACTGTGTCTCATCCTTCATTATTAACAAGGTCCTGCGGCCTATTTGCTAATTTAGTGTACGTTTACTAGTCATTTTAAAATACTTTGCGGCTTTCTTATGACAGATATTTTTTTAGATACCATAAAAAGGAATGTATTTTGAAGTGATTATCAAAACGTTGTACACTAAGTTAGGCTAACATGGAGAGATTTAGGTCGGCTTCACAAGAATTTGCAATTTAAACAGGGTCTTCTAAAAAATGTGATCCATTATGCGGTATGTTGAGTGACCACATAAAACATGATCTGTTGCTTATGGTCGTATTAGCAATGTCAGGGTAAGAATTCGTGTAGGGTTTCCCACAACGATAGAAAGGGAAGGCGATATCGATCTCGAAGCACGCGTGGTATGCGGCTCGCGCACGACAGCCTTGGTCAAGGTAGAGACAGCTGATTGGGTGCAACGACCTATGTGAAGCTACGTAATAATTACAAATAATATTTTTTTCTCTATAGTGGAATAGTTACTACTTTAATTTCGATTTTAAGCAGGGTTTAAAAGAAGTTTACATTTTCTTTTTATCTTGTCAAACCGACATGCACATTGTTCAGCCTACAAAATAGGTACATTTTAATAGAGATAACATGGAACCGTAACCAGTCTAGCTCAATAAAATATAATGTATATGGTACCTAATATCTAAGAGAGAAATGCACATAGCATCACGTCTTTATCCCTTGCGAGGTAAACTGAGTCTAGGTCTATAAGACACAAAGGCTACGTTTAGCATGTTGGTGGGCATTCCCTCAATAGGATTTTACGATCTGCGCGGGAAGAAAGGCAGGTGGTACATTCTACGTTTTATTCTTTTCACCCAGACCAGCATGGAAGAGATTGTAAGAGAGAAATATTGACTAAATATTCTATTACAAAATTGACAGCGTTTGTCAAGGTTAACGTAGGTATTTTATATAAGCACCAAAATGTTATTGTTAGATTAAGGTTCGTGAATTGAGTTAAGTGGAAGAGACTGACATGCTGTTCCGACCATGGGGTCGTCATAGTAGGAAAAGGTAAAGAAAAAGAAGAATTAAGTGGAAGTTATTAATTTATTTTGTTACACCTTTGCTGATATCTTATACTAGAAAATATATTTATTCATAATAATTCATATAAAATCTTTTATGTTTAAAAAGAACCGACTTCAGATGACTAAACCACTTTTGATGAAATTTGAATAAGACCAACTGGAAATTATTTTTTAAATCGTGTCATAAATGACAGAGTTACGAGGTAACAAACATTAAGAAAAACATAACTGAAGTGAGAAACATCTCCTTTATTTAAAGTCTGTTAAAATAGTAAGTACAATAACAAATATACTTTGGATATAGCAGCGCAGTAAAAAGATGTCACCGGAATTTATATTTTGAATGACAAAATATTACGTTACCGAAAGAAAAGGTCACAGGTTTGCGATAAACGCGAAACAAAAAGCTTTCAGAGTGTCATCATCAAAATTCTTTAAGCTTTTGTCGGCTTTGCGGATCGGAGGAAAAAGGTGGGCGTTCAACTCAGTTTTGCAGATTGTTATAGAGAGACGATTATTTCTTTCGAGTGTAAGCTTTACGATATAGACCAAAATTCGCAGATAGATTCCATGTCATAGAAACATCTGGTTACTTGACAGATGTTTCTATGACATGGAAGGAATTTTGGACGATGAGATGATACCCAGGCATCATTTGTAATTTTGTTTAAAATATTTATAACTAAAGGTTTAATTGGCCACAAATATATAAGTTAAAAATAATTCAATTTGTGGATACTCCACTTAACGCACTGCTATTGAAAAAGGCGTGAAGTAAAATGTACAAATTAAAACCGTTTCACATGATCGGTTATTTCGGAGTAATCGCCATCTTTTTCTTTTCTTGTGCGTCCAAACCATCATAGAAAGATATTAAGTTGTAAACTGACACTGTTTCATATCACAAAGTTTGTGTGTTTTTTAAGTATCTACCGAAATACAAATCTCAATTAAATATTTACGTAGCATTGGTCAGGCACTTTAAAGGCCATCAACAATTTAAATTTTTAGGGGGTAAGTCTAATCCACAACAAATGTAAATAATTAGGATTGACTTTCATCAAAAACCTTGAGATTATTTTGATCCAGTAAAAGGTGTAGTGTGAACGCTGCCTTGACCCTGTCTAAACACAAGTTTTAATTAAAAAACAACCTTTTAAGATTACTGGCTGGTGACAAGACCGATCGCAGATAAGGCATGCCGACATCCTCTTAAAAAAATTAATAACGTTACTCCTTGTTTCAGCATTTACTTAAAATCCTTTAATTTCGTTTTTTGACATTTGCATTTGTTGTTGCATTCAGTCATTGCCCCTATTTTATATTTATATTTTGTTTTGATTTATGATCTACGGATACTTATTCGTAGGTTGTAATAAAAGTTATAGTTAACGACATCTATTGTCATAAAAAAGTATTGACCTGTTCTACTACAGAAGAAATAATAGTACGTTCGACTGAAGTATTTTTTGTCTCTGGTACAACTGTAAGGGTCCTATGAAAGCCCTGTGAAAGATGTATACAGATGACCGAAGTTAAAATACTTTTCTTTTGTAGTGTAAAAAGAAAACATACGATCGAACGTGATCTTATATGATATTATTATTATATATTATATTATAATATTATAAAGCTGAAGAGTTTGTTTGTTTGTTTGAACGCGCTAATCTCAGGAACTACTGGTTCAAATTGGAAAATTCTTTTGTGTTAAATAGTCCATTTATAGAGGAAGGCTTTAGGCTATAAATATTCACGCTGCGACCAATAGGAACGAAGCATCAATAAAAATGTTTTGAAATCGGGAAAATATTATTCATCTATACTAATTAATCATAATAACAGAAATTGCCGCTAGCTAGTGATATTATATATAGGTTAAATAATTTCAAAAATTAAAAAGCTGACATTTTTTTAACCTATTAACGGAGATTTCGGAGGAAACGAAGCACACAAACGAACCCAATGATACCATAGCTGTCGAAATCAATTCAGTCGTTTAGAAGATACAAGATAGTAAACAAATTTAGAAACATACAAGATACATGCAAAAGACATAACCTTTCTTGGCAATCGAAAAAAAAAATGCAAATTTTTAAAAGTCAGTTCAGGCTTTGAGCATTTATATTTCTATTACCTCAATTGCTATTCATACCAGTAGTAGGTTAGGATGGGTTAGGATATATTTTCGCCGCGTGTCACCGTTCAGCCTACGAAGCAAGTACCTACAAAGAGGAGGTGCCGTAAGTAATATTTTCTACAGCCTTGGAGGTGCAGTAGAAATAATAATAACTACTTTAAATTTTAAGAACAATGACTTTGAGATTTAATAGAGCAAACGTTTCCCATTTTGGGTTAAAGTGAAAAAATAAATATAATTTATAATCCTTTCTAAAAACCGACTTAGAGTTGAAGTGGAAAAAACCAATTATACGTCTTGGGGTTAAAGTGGAACGATTTTTGGAGTTAAGTGGAATAAGCCTCTTAATGTAACTCAAGCCACTTGAATTATCTTCTTGGATAATTTGACTTATTGCATTTGTTTATCGGTTTATTCAACCCAGTGATAAATTAAAGATTTATATACCTAAATACTAAACGTAATGATTGATATTAATTTTACATAGTCAACAAAACAGTCCACATACAACTGAGGCCACATACATATTCCTCGGGAAAACAAGTACAGCAGATTTTGACACGTACAATTACCATACGTAAATAGCTAAATTCTAAAGCTAGTTTAAGTCACAAAAGAAGTAATTAAGAGACTCAAACGTAGTTAAAGTAATTAACAATATTATAAGCGCCTAATTTGCTAATCAGTGTAGGTAGTCAAGTCAACAACATTTTTGTACACGTCTGTAATATTTTTTTTTTTTTTTTATCAAAGCAGTTTTTCGTCGACAAACTAGACTTGCGCCCGCAGCTTCGCTCGCGTCAACGTCGTTCCCTCGGGAACAGTACTTTTTTCCGGGATGAAAGGTAGCATATGTCCTTAGCCGTCCAGAGAAATTGTATGAATCATTTCATGATGATCGGTTCAGTAGTGACGAAGCGTAACAAATATACAAACTCACTATCGCATTTATAATATTATAGTAAGAAACTAAAATGATTGAAGTCCCATATCTATACTAATATTATGAAGCTGAAGAGTTTGTTTATTTGTTTGAACGGGCTAATCTCAGGAACTACTGGTTCAAATTGGATAATTATTTTTGTGTTGGATAGTCCACTTATTGAGAAAGGCTATAAAACATCACGCTGCGAACAATAGGAGCGAAGCATCAAAAAAAAAATGTTTTGAAAACGGGGGAAAATTATTCATAGTTGAGGACATCCGACGCGTGCGATGCGTAAACGGTTCAAGTTACCCAAAAAAGGTGTATTAAAGAATTATTCCTCTTGAAACAAACTAAATAAATGTCCGCGACAGTATTATGTCTATAATAACAGAAATTGCCGCTGACGAAGTCGCGGGCAACAGCTAGTCTCAAGATAAGTTTAGAGCAGTCTGAGTTGACTATAGAATCATTAATGCACTGACTCGCCACGACAGCCGGATGCAGTCACGTCCTCATTCCTCGATGCGTCAGGTTTCACCGGGTAGAGTTACTGGCTTCAAAGTCTATTGTAAACAAACCATTAGTGAAAAGATGTCCAGTCCGTTTTTATTTTCATATCATTCAATTGTTAAAATTCATTTTAAATATTAATGTTCATTAATATTTAAAATGAATTTTAATTTAAACACAGATTGAGCTAGTCCCAAAGTAAGTTCGACACTTGTGTTATGGGATACTAACTCGATGATACTATATTTTATAATAAATACATTTATATAGATAAACAGCAAGACCCAGGCCTATCTGAAAAAGATCATTTACCATCTTGACCTGACCGGGGATCGAACTCGGGATCTCGGGTGTGGCAGCCTGGCATGAAGACCACTAAGCCACAGAGCTCGTCAAAACTTTAAATAATCTTTTATATAAAAAAAACTGACTTCAAACCAACTACGTATAACATGACAGACTTCAACATTTAAAAAAATACAACTGATATTATCGTTTTTTTAAAAGCTTTTATTTTGTTAAGGTGGAATCTCTGAACTCAATTTTGAAGTAGATAGATCAGGTCTTTTTAGTCTCCACTGCAGGAGCATGACCCTCTCTGTACTACCGGACCCATACTTGGCCAAAGCAGACAGAGAATTTGGCCTACACTCTCCTCGCTGGCCAGGGGTTGGATAGGTCTCATTGATGTTTATGAGCTTTGTTTAGCATGTATTTCTTAAGTCGCCTCTTACGACCTCTACGGGAAGACTTGGAGTGGTCTTATTCTACTTATAGTAATCTTATTCTACTCTTGACAAGGCTTGGCCGGCAGCTATTTCATTGGTTGCATGTTTGACGTATTGAGTGCACAGATTTGGAAGTGACTGGCATTGAGTGGCATCAAATTTTCCGTTGTAGGTATTCGTATCTCTATTCCACGCCGATCAATAAGAGCATTGTATTCCATTCACCGTAATATCATAAGTTACGAGTAGGTATTATTAAACACGACAAAAAAGTCAGTTCAGTCTGTCTGTCAGCTTTTTCCGGCGCAAATTAAATCTGTACTTGAAATAATCTAAGACCTGGCTTAGGAAGGATATATTTAGCGGCTTAAGGGGATGAAAAGTGGGTGGATTTTCGTTAGAGAATCTTTATCTTCCAAAGGGGTATACGAAATATTCTCGTAAAACTTGTTCTGTGCAGACGAAGTCACAGGAGAGTAGGTAGTCTCTCCTGTACTTTATACAAATATTTTAAGGAGATACATTTAATCGCTTGTGTGTGTGTTTGTAATGAATAAATTCAGATACTACTGAACTGATTTAAAAATTCTTTTACCTTCAAACTTCAAACTTCAAAATATTTATTTGTCTATCACAGGTTACATGGTTCTTAGATTAATTGGATAAGTACAAGCTGCGATTCGCCATTCAGGCATACAAATTTTAAATAGGTACATGTCATTTTTACAATTTATGTCACAATACATTAAACAATATTAAATATAAATAAACCAAGTAGTTAGTCACAAGAAATGTATGAGTCTTATTATTTCATTATATATCAATAGTCATTAAAAAATTCTTCAATTGTATAATATGCTTTTCCAGTTAAGTATTCTAACAGAAGTTTTTTGAAGACTTTGAAATCTTGACATTCTCTTATATTTTTCGGTAACCTATTGTATACTCTCGGAGCCATACCGAATATACTCTCTTTAAAAAGAGTAGTTTTTACATTAGGCCTATTATATAAAAAATCGCGACGTCTTGCACTATTGACACTCGCATACAGATGAGGATTACGTCTTACATGGATTGCAACTTCATAAATGTAAAGGGAAGGAAACGTCAAAACTTTTAGAATTTTAAAATGCGGACGGCAGGAATCTCGTATTTTTAGGTTGCAGATAGCACGTATACAACTTTTTTGCGCTATTAGCAATCTATGAACATTTGTAGCATTCCCCCAAAAAATAATTCCATATCTGAGTCGTGATGCGACGAAACCATGGTATGCAGTTAATACAGTTTCTTTATTGGCCACCTTCCTCAACATACGTAGAGCATATGAAAATTTAAAAACATTTCTTGCCACATAGTCAATATGCGATTGCCATTTCATATTACTATCAATATAAAGGCCCAAAAATTTTGCAGTGTTTGTCTCACAAATTTCTGTGCCCTTATAGACAATTTTACAGATTGATTCTTTTTGTCGCTGAGCAAATTTAGTTACACTAGTCTTTTTTACATTAATGATTAGGTTATGAGTCTTGAGCCATGTGTCAATGAGATTTAAAGATTTTTTTATGTCATCTACATTATAGCATACAACAGTGCAGTCATCCGCATAGAGTATCGTTTTATTCATTGTTGATTTCGGTAACTCATTCACATATATTATGAATAAAAGTGGTCCTAATATGCTTCCCTGAGGCACGCCCTGGGTAACTTTTCTTTTGGAAGATTTGTATATTTTTTCCATTTTTGTTTGTGTGCAAATTTTTGTAATATATGTTATTTGTTGTCTGTCAGTTAAGTACGATGTCAGTAGCTTTAGTGCAATACCTCTCACCCCGTATGATTCTAAAATGTTTAGTAGTGTTTCGTGTTCTACATAGTCGAAGGCTTTTGTCATATCTAAGTATAAGGCAAATACTGACTCTGTTTTGTTCATCTTTGTGTATATTAATTCAAGGAATTCATAAATAGCCGTATCGATTGATTTATTTTTCCGAAATCCCTTTTGCTCCTTCGAGAATATTGATTGTGATTCAAAGAAATTGCAGAATCTTGTATAAATTACTTTTTCAAAAATGTTTGTGAATATTGTTATCAATGCTACAGGTCTAAAGTTATTAATATCAGTTTTACTACCCTTTTTATGTACTGGCTTTATTATTGTAGTTTTTAATTTCGTCGGAAATACACCTTCTTCTATGCATTGATTAAAAATAGAACTCAAAATAGGAGCAATTTTTTCACATACGCTTTTTACAACTTTAGTGCTAATGTCATCATACCCAGTACTAGCTGTGTTTTTTAGACGTTTTATTATGTCAGCAATTTCTTTGACGTCTGTTGGCTTTGAAAAGATTGAATTATTCAAAGCTTTGCTTTTGTAATTGTGTGTGCCGATATTTTTCTTTTTGTTGTTTACTGATTGTGTATAGTACTCATTAAACCTCTCTGCAACTGCTCTTGGGTTTGTTATTTGGTCATTTTCGTGCTTCAGTTTTATATTTTCCTTAGGTAAGTTATACTTTTTGTTTTGATTTATAATATTCCATGTAGCTTTTGATTTGTTAAAAGAGTTTTGTATGTAGTAGTTGTTTTGAGATCTTTGCGTCAATTTAATTATTTTGTTGTATCGTTTTGCATAGTTTTTGAAATTTATTTTGTCATTTGTATTTTTTGATATTCTATATTTCCATAAAAGAGTTCTCTTAATTTTACTACATCTTTTTATGCCTCTAGATATCCACTTTGGTTTTAATTTTATCATATTTTTCTTTCTAATTATAGGAAAGCACATATCGTAAAATAATTTAAACTCGTCATAAAAACAGTCAAAAGCTGTGTTCCCATTCTTTGCTTCAAACACTTCTTTAAATGACAGTTTTCCTAAAGCCTCGTGGATTTTTTTCATATTTTCTTCATTTAAATCGCGTCTCATGGAGAACCAATAATTGAATAATGGTTTTTTATTGGCCGGGCACATTATTATTTGTGCTTTGTGATCGGATATAGCAAGTTCCAACACTTCCGTTTTGCTTCCATAAATATTGTGTACAATATTGTCCAAACATGTTCCACTACTTGGGCGCGTAACTTCTAAGACCGATATATTTAGATTGTGGCTCTTTATAATATTTTCAAATGTTTTACACGATTTTTCCATTTTGACTAATACATTTATATTAAATATAATATATAATTATTCTATATAACTATTCTGTTTTAAACTTTTTCGCTTTTAATACATAATTAATAGGTAATTTTAACTTAGGTAGGGTTCATGCTAAGTCCCGTACAAATTAATAATTTATAGATAGAGCTACTTTTTATCCGGATAACATAGGTTATAATTTACGCGACGAAGTTGCTGAAAACAACAATTGATTTATATTTTAGCGATTATATTAACACTAGCATTCACCCGCAGCTTCGCTGGCGTCAACATCGTTCCCTCAGGAACAGTACTTTTATCGGGATGAAAGGTAACCTATGTCCTATTCCGTACTTTAAAGAACTTGTATGCAAAATTTCATGATGATCGGTTCAGTAATTACGGCGTGAAAGTAAACTCACTTTCGCATTTATTATTCCTTACTTCCTTATCCTTACTAATCTATATCTATACATATAATAAAACAGTAAAAATATTTTGTCTGTACATTTAGAATTTTTGACTGAAATGGATAGAGGGACACTTAAAAAGAATAATAGAAAGCAAAAAAAATTTTTTCGAATTTCTTGTCTGTCTGTCTGTCTGTCTGTCTGTCTGTCTGTATGTATGATCACGATTATCTCCGAAAATACTGAACCGATTTACTTCAAACTTTCACCAATTGCTTTGTTTTAACTCAGCAAAACATCTAAAGTTTGTTTCATCAAAATCGGTTCATTAAAAAAAAAGTTATCGTCATTTGAATGAACTCAAGGCATTAGTTTGCCTGCAAATATACACGTTGAATTTTTTTATCGTTTTGGACCCTTAAAGGGGTGACTCAGACCATCAAAATGAACAACTTTTCCTATGGGAACAATGCTGGGAACTCGAAAAAAAATTTGACATTCCCATACAAACTGGCCCGGCGGTGGGACTCTTTTTTATGGAAATGACGAATTTTTTTTGAGTTTCCAGCATTGGTCCCATATAAAAGTTGTTCGTATTGATGACCTGAGTCACCCCTTCAAGGGTCCAAACTGTTCCTGAGGGATGGACACTAACGGCGGCGGCGTAGGCGCGGGCAAACCGCAAACCAACCGAAACTGCTGCGCCTAGAAACTTGAAATTTGGTACAGAGGTTCTTTTAATGATGTGAGTGAGCGCTAAGAAAGGATATTAAGAAATTAACTTCTAAAGGGGTAAAATTTATATGGAATTTTCTCATTTCTGGACGTGTGTAGGTGAAAGATGTGTGTAGGTAGATGAAATTTGCAAAATTCCCCCCTTAAGGCGTAAAATGGGGGTGGGTAGGTGGTAGGTATAAACTTTGTATGGAAATTTTCTCATTTTTGGACTTAGACGTATGAAAATAAGAATATAAGTTCTAGGTTACAATTAAAAATATCTGTGTAGGTAAAATGGACGATATTTTCCCCTGAAGGGGTAAAATAGCGGGGTAAAGATTGTATAGGAATTTACTTATTTCTAGACTTAGAAGTATGAAAATAGGTAAATAAATTCACGATTACAATTGAAAAAGATCTGTGTAGGTCAACCGGAAAAAAATCCCCCAGAAGGGAGTTTGTTTGGAAATTTTCTCATTTCTGGACTATGAAGTATGAAAATAAATAGGTATGTAAGTTCTCGATTACAATTAAAAAACATATATGTGGGTGAAATGGACAAAATTCACTCCTAAAGGGGTAAAATGGGAGGGTAAAGGTTTTATGGAAATATTCTCATTTCTGGACTTAGAAGTATAAATAATATCCATACTTCCATACTAATACTAATATTATAAATGCGAAAGTAACTCTGTCTGTCGTTTTTTTACGCTTCAACCATTGAACTGATTTGAAAGAAATTTGGTATGGAGGTGTGAGGCCCGAGGAAGGACATAGGGTATGTTTGATTCCGGGAAATTCTACTGTTCCCGAGGGATCGACACTAACGCGGGCGGAGCCGCGGGCAACAGCTAGTATTATAATATAATGCGAAAGTGAGTTTGTTTGTTTGTTTATTTGATTGTTTGTTACACTTTCACACCGTAACTACTGAACCGATCATCATGAAATTTTGCATACAAGTTCTTTGGAGTGCGGAAAAGGACATAGGCTGCATTTTATCCCGGGAAAAAGCTATTCCCGAGGGATGGACATTGTCGCGGGTGGAGCCGCGGGCGAAAGCTAGTATTATATAATATTATTATAATTATATGAATATGGATGAAAAAAGAAAAAAAAAATTAATATATTTTTTAGCTTTCCGACAAAAACAAATTACGCTTTGCATGCAAAAGGTGAAACCATAAATCACGGTGGACATAAATAAAACTGCGACAAGATATAATACGATACAAATGGGTAGTGTGTCACGGAAGTTTCCTTTTAGGCAAATGGTTGCTTTGCTTTGTCTTCGGTCAAGGGCAGCCATGACAAACCCCGAATGGCTTGTGATCACGAAACTATAAGACTTTCTGTTCTTATTGGGAAAGTTTTAAAAGATATCTAAAACTAGATAAAGCATTTCCAGCTTTTCCTTGTCGCTTGGGTAAGGTAAACAAATGAGTGAGTATTTTTTTTTGTTATCTTAAATTACAGTACTAAATTTTAGTTTTTGATTTTTGATAAGTTCATTTTTATATCACCTTATAATAAGTAAGCTGTTCTATTCTTCTTATGTTTTCCTGAGACCTAGACCAATCACAGCTGGTTATGCGTAAGTACAAAGACGTAAAACATAAGGGGGTGCTATTCTCATGTTCACACGACCCATTGAGGAAGTCAAGCTACTACAAAAAAGTTGTTCCTCAATATTCCCCGTTCCCCAATGCTTATTAATTGCGCCAAGATGCTTGAAATCGCTGAAAAACAAAGGAAGCGTCGTGCCCTCAATATGTCATCCTTTTGAAGACTTATCGAGAATGAAACAGCTGCTTCCGTTAATTTTAATTTGAGAAGACCAACAAACTGCTTTGATAAGTTTAGGTAGCTGCCTAGTTTAGCTAAGCTATTTTTGACTTGCAAAAATGCAAGACAGGAGTTTTTTTTTAAATCGTTATAAGTAGGCCATTGACCATAAATTGAATTTAAAACGTTGACTTGTAATAGTATTTTTGCCGCTGTGCTTCTACGTGTTACGTCTTCGAAATTTCAAAAAAAATATTCATACGGAATTGTGACAACATTATGTGTAGAAAATATTGTATATACTACTCGTGTAGTTATCATCATAATTAATTTTCTGTTTTGATAAAATTCTAAAGACATGTTAACAAAATAAAACTTATGTCTTGATAAAAAACAACATTAAGTTCAAGGTTCAAGTAAATCAATTTGTTGATTAAAATTTCAGGCAGAGTCAAAACTAGTGACATCTAGTGAAAATACTTTTGCAAAAAATACAGGCATTCGGTCAGCAGTGGTTTGTTTTCAAGTTGGTGTCGCTGGTTTAACTCGTGTCTAACAGATGGCGCTGTCGTTAGGAATAAGTAGTAAAAGAAACACTAGGTGGCGTTTGTATGTTTCTGTTGCTGCATATGCTGTTCGCGGATGTTGGGAGATAGTTGGGAATATTTTCACAAGATGGCATAGTGGCTAAAAAAAAGTTAACTACAATCACTGTTTTCGACTTTAAACCATAGGTTTCATATATCATAAACTTAATATTCTGTTTGGATATTTGACCACTTGTAGAATATGTTTTAGTATCTTTTAATACGGTTAAAAATTCAATGTTTCGGAGTTTTTCTTGTGATTTTGGATACCATACTCGTAGTATAAATAGGTTTTGAATTTTTGTGACCTCGAGCCAAAATATGCGATAAGTTATGCCTTGATTTTTTTCACAGCCTTGTTCCTAAGAAAAAGCTTCTTGCTTGACAAACAGACAGTCAAAGATCTATTAAAGCCAAATAAGTTCTTAAAAAAGTAGCTGTTTCACTGCAAAGTAAAGGGTATCATGTATACATTCCGTTTTAAGGCACTCCAGGGCCAGAAATTTAACAACACTAACCTTGTGGTCACCAATATATCTATGAACCGCGCATGCCATTGCTTAACATGCGTAAAACGTTCCCATTTGGCCACCGAGCTCCACGTATTGGTAGTAATGTCGAATAAATATGTATTAAAAATTACGTGCAGCGACGTGACGCAGCGTATATGCAATTACAGCTATATTTTCAGCGAACCATATTACTGTGGATTATGGCAAGTTATTTCCATCATACTGTAGATTGAAGTCCCTTGGCGCGTATATCTGATTATCTCTCTTTATAGGCTAATCTTGGAAACTACCCAGCATCGAAATAATTTTACAACATCACAGATTACTTATACTTACAGGGTGAAATTGAATTTATTAGAAAACGTTTAAACAGTGACTCAGACCCGAATCTGAATAACTTTCAATATGGGACCAACTGCGATCTCGTGAAAAAAATATCTGCTCTTTCATACAAAAGTTGAATATTTACTTGGCCAAAATCTATGGAACAGCTGATATTTTTTGCAGTTTCGGAGTTGGTCCCATAATGAAAGTTGTTCAGATTCATGGTCTGAGTCACTCCTTAAACGTTTGCTAATGAATTCAATTTCACCCTTTATGTTCCACAGCAATACTAATATATGCGTATTAAGTTATTTAATTTAAACCCTGTGTAGGGTTTTAATTAAATAACTTAATACGCATATATTTCGTTTCATCATCATCATCATCATCATATCAGCCGCAAGAAGTGTACTGCTGAACATAGGCCTCCTCCTTTATTCCATTCTTTTATTTACACCACACATATTACACCTAACGTTTCAAAAACTTTATAGTTTCATGATCGCAGGTAGACTAAGTTGATATTTACTACATTTTTACTAAATTGACTGTTGAGATTACACGTCAACAATCAATGTGGTAAATGTTTATTAAAATGTTGCGGAGCTTTTAAGGAGAACTACTTTTTTCATGGGGCCAATGTTGACATCGATCGGAAGGCTACACACTTGTCTAACGAAAAAGAATGTGTTCCTATTGTTTCTGTAGAAAAATTGGTTTATATGGATCTTAAACGTACGGTCGAAATTGAGAACTGGTATAGGTATGTACAACGTGGCTAATACATTATATTATGCGTAATAAATTGTTCCACATAATACTCATAGAATAGAATAATATCTCTTGGATAGATATGTAACATCCTTGTCTTCATCGTCCCTTACCATCAGGGGAGATGGGAGACAAATGCCTAAATAAATACTTATTAAAATAAATTATAATGATTATGGTCTACAAAAACTCATAGTCATCCAGTGGTTCTCGAGGAAATCTATGTTGAAATATCAACCTTTTTTGAATATACTGTAAGAAATATAGTTTACACATCATCAAGGCTCTTCTTTTCAACTTGATACCTAAAATACGCTGCATAGATACAGGTTGTTACGATTTTTTCTCAAAATACCTAGTTCGTGTTTTGTATGATAATTACATTTGAGACGATTTAGTACGTATACACCCAATATCGTACACAAAAGATTATTTGCTATTTTATAAGTAAATATTTGTCTAGATACTGACCGAAAACCCCAAATACTGAAGATTTCCCGTCGAGCGATATGATAAATCAACCTCAAAGATACCTAAATCTTATTATAACCCACCGCTGACACTGCGTAAATATCAGGGTTAATCAGAAATTCCCAAAAAGTAACTGTCTCTCCACATTCAATATAATATGTTGGATCTTAAGACAAAAAGAAAAGAGACCGTTTCGGATAAGCACCTCAAGAATCTCTTCGTGCGTGCCTTCATCGAGCCCCGCGGAAAAATTCAACGCTTCACGCGAGCGTAAAGAAAATATTTCATTTGCCCCGCGAGCCAGTAAAGCTTGCCCTGATCCCTTTTATGAGCTCCTATGTTCCTGGCATGAGCAATGAATGTCGCTTGAATGTGACAAGCGCTCACTTATCGCATTAATGGGGCTGTGTTCGCACTAGCGGGGTTACTAACCTGTGGACGGCTTCATTTACGCAGTAAAAACTCTTTTGCGTTCAGGCTATATGTGTGTTTACACGTAAACATATGGCGAACACAAACCTACATATATTAAGAGAGTGCCGCGTGAACGAAGAACGTCGAGTTTGCCCTAGCCATTAGGCTGTGCAAAACTAGTAGGAGTTTATGTAAAAAATTTAAAAGTCTTACATAATATTTTCATATTTATAATTTTATAAAAAAAATTAAGAATGGTTGTATCAAAGGAAAGGAAAGGTGACCTGCAAGATGTAAGTATAAGAGTATCATGTGAGAATTATTGTTTTAGGCATAAAATTTACAAACTTTTCGAAGGAAAATATTTTTAGATATCATAACTTATATGTATCGTTTAAATGTTTCAAATTCCAACAAGGCGGTGATCTTGTGCAAAGATCGACCTAAACTATTCTAAAATTTTGATTCATTCAATGAATCCAGTAAATTGTACTAGTGAATTAAAAATACGTTCAATTCGATCGATTCGGGCAGTACTTTCATAATGTGGGGTGTGTGTGCAAAGAGGTGCGTTACGAAATTAAGAGTAAGAAGATGCGATTTAAATATGGAATATATGACGTTTACTTGGAAAAAGAAAGCAAGCGAGTGTGTGAGTCATATGCACGAGTTACGAGATTTTATGTTGATTTAAAGAGTAGATTTTCTCGTAAAATCCCATCGTACATTAAATATAACAGCAGTAGGTATAGCAAAACCAGATTATCTGGCATTCCTTAAAAATAAGGTACGTGTTAAGTACGTAGAAAATACAATAAAAGGGAGTAAACCGCCTAAAGATAAAAAAATAATTTAAAAGAAATTTAATTATATAATTTATATTAAAAATATATAATAGATAAATAAAAAATATATTTATATGTAGAACAGAGAGGGTCATGCTCCTGTAGTGGAGACTAAAAAGGACATGATGATGATGATGATATTTTTATGTATGTTTCAAAAACAAATTTCATTGGTGTGTTTCACGTAATTAACTAACTCAAGAGGTTGATTGCTCTAGTTTGAAATGATGCAATTTCAAACCAGAGCAAGCTTTTTGCAAATATTAGCAATTGTATAAATCCATAGACTTTTTTCTTTCAACGCTTTTATACTTTATAATATCACCGGTCCTCTTGGAATACTCTACGTAATTTTAAAGTGCTTTGAGTACTGAATTCATGTGAAGTAGGTTCCCAGGCACAATTAAAACCATTTTGGCTCTTGAAGACAGAATTTCAGGCATTTAATATGGCGCACTCAGACATAGCTTTGCCTAATGTACGCTATCATTATTCATAGCAGATAAGAGCTGTTATTATATGCTGTATTATATACAAGGTATTTTCATAACTCTAGACAAACAGCTTCGCAATTCCAGTAGTTCAATATTCAACGCAAATTACTATGAAAACTGATACTTAACACTATTGTGATTAAAGAGTATCTTTTCTTTCTCCAGCTTAAACATATTTCCATTGGGCAGCAGCGTTGAAAGCACAAGAAGCCAGAGAAACTATGCACACCAACCCGTCTCCTCAGCTGCTACTTGCTTTTCCCCCATTCATCCGAGTGAGTTGTATCCCAATAATTTCATTCTATTCTCAAATCCAACAAATTTCTATCCTTCCTCCGTTTAAAAATCCGTCCTACGCAGCAGCATCGAAAGCATAAGAAGCCAAAAAACAGCGCTTGTCAACCCATCCACCAGTGGGATGGCGAGTGCAGCGCCTCAAGCGTAGTGAGTATGATGTGGTACAGTGACGATATGGAGGGTACTCCTGTCACCGATGATGTCTTATTATACATACATAATCACATAAATTCATGAAACTGTTTGGGCAGTCGTGTAAAAAAATACTAAAATGTCTCACCCAGCAAATACACACAGTCTAGCCAAAATATAATATACGCCAAAATACATATTATCATATTCGTATTCCTTACAGCGTAGACAGTGCTATAGGCCATAAGACCAAAAGGCCACGTTTGGCGTGTTGGTGGAAGTAAAGGTTGAAAATGGAATCACAAATAGTAATGCGTTGCTATGCTAGCCACATCGCCTATTGACTGATCCTTAAGATTATCGCCCATTTCCTCGAAGGTGGGAAGAGAAGCAGCTGGCACATTCTATGTTTTTTCTTTTCTTACCAGTTTAAAAGTAGTTTCAGACCAGTACGGAAGCTTACGCAAAAATACTTTTTTATGTCATCTATTTAAAAACAATGCTCGGTGGCCCGTATACAGGGTCCAAAATACGTTTTTATTCTCGAGGGACTAATAAGTTTTTTAATACAAAACTTTTTTTGTCCCGTGGGAATGTAAACACAAATATTAATTTCCTCATAGAGGGAGATGAAAAGCAGAATGTGTCATCTCGGGACTATCATCATCATTTCGAGTAGGTAACACGGTCAATCGACCCTGTTGTCAGAACTCCTTGGAACTGGCTCTTGGCCTCTGACGTGGTTCCTTTAACGCCTACCAGATGGCAGCCGGGACCAACGGCTAACGGATAGTCCTGTTCGGAAGAGCTAACGTGTCTTCCGAACAGGACTATCATAATAATACTTTTACTTCGGGCAACATACTCTGAATCCCTTGCTGTACGCAGGAGTCTACTGTAGATTCTTTCGTTCCGCTCTAGATTCAAAATATTGCCCTCACCAAAAAGTAATATGTTAGAGCCTTAATACATAAATAATGACAACAGTTTAAATTTTACATTTTTGGGGCGTTTTTTTTTTCTGTTATCAAAGGAATAACTTCCCAAACTCATCATTATTGTGGTTCGCTGAAAATACAGCTGAAATTGCACAAGCTACGTGACCGCTGCACGTAATTTTTAATACATATTTATTCGACATTACAGCATACACAGGTATTTATTTGTTGCTGATAGGATGCTGACTGGGAACCCAGTTCACGCAGATTATAAATTCGATGTCATTGGGATGCGGCTTGCTTTTACTGGGGCATTCATGAACCAATTTGAAAAATGTATATTAACGGATTGTTTATGTTGAAATCGATTCAGTAGTTTGGTGCAAGTCGGTTTTTAACAGACTTAAAAAATGATGGATGTCATCAATTCGGATATATGTCTTTTCTTTCTCATAACTCCGTCATTTATGAACTGATTTTAAAAAACCTTTTAGTTTGAAAGACGACCGGACAGAATTTACTTTTCCAATTCAATGCCAAGTATAAAAACTAAGCACTAGAATCACAGAAGAAAAATTACCTACAATAGCACCCATAACTACAGATTCCATAACCTTTTCTTTGAGTAAAATATCCATTTTATAGCAACCACGACGCTACTGTCATTATAATCAAACATTACGCGTATTTAACAAACCATTTAGTATTAATATACTCGCTTCAATTTACTAAATATAAATTAACAAATTTAATCCATTTAATTGCTTAAACATGTATAATAACGTCATAACTTAAGAGGATTCATTATTAACACTTAGTAAATAATTTAGATCATTTAAGCGGTTTTCCTTCGGCGTGTTACGTTAAATGTTACATCTTTATTCACATCAAAGCAAAATTATTATTGTGTTGAGGATTGCTTGCCTGAGATGTTGCAAGGATTCCACAGATATATTATGATTAAAGTAAAAACTTATATATGCGGTACCAAAATACAAAATTTCTCTTTTGATTACACAGTCTCCTCAATAAACAGGGTTACATTAAGGTATTATCCTTATAACTCCCTGGCAATATTTAAAGCAAATACAAGGAAATTAATGAAAATACAGATTTTCTTTAATTTGATCAGCTAATAAGTGAATTTGTACGGGAGGCCGAGTCCCAATTTTTATTTATTTAAGACAAAAGTTTACATAGCGATGGCTCTAAGTAATATATTATCTCTTGTACTATTATAGGGCTCAGTGTTCAATGACGTTAAAGGATATTACACGGATGAGATAAACGAAAGCAGTCTGTAAATGGAAAAGTAACGGGTCAACAAGTAACGTCCTGACGTGATAAATGGGCTAGAACGCAGTGCTCGCCTAGACCCAGAGAATGCCAATGACGCGCGAGATTGCTGTTTTTCTCATCTTTTTAGCAATGGTGGGAAAATTTCAGCCAGCATTTTGAATTGCAGGCAATATTGAGTGGTGTGTGCTAAGCAAAGTCAAATAAAAGACAATATAATATTGCCATTAGTAATGAATATTATCATCATCATATCAGCCGCAAGAAGTCCACTGCTGGACATAGGCCTCTCCCAATGATTTCCAAAATGACCGGTTGGAAGCGGCCTGCATCTAGCGTTTCCCTGCGAACTTGTAATGAATATACTAATAATCATTTATTTGCTGTAAAAGTAGTACAATCGTTCTTATTATTAGGAACAAGGAATCTCACTTTTGTAACTTATACTACCCGCGACCATATAAACTGCAAAGTCGTCATAACTTTAGGAGTTAAAATCCTTATCCTTACTTCCTAAATCCTTATCCTTACTTCCTTAATCCTAATCCTAACTAATATTATAAATGTTAAAGTGATTTGTTTGTTTGTTTGTTACGCTTTCACGGAACCGATCATCATGAAATTTTGCATATAAGTTATCTGGGGTACGGAGAAGGACATAGGATATATTATATCCCGGGAAAAAGTACTATTCCCGTGGGATCGACATTGACGCAAAAACTAGTTTATGTATAATTCGATTATCGATGACCGATTTAATCTTTTTCGTATTTTATTCGTGTCTTTTCAACAAATTACTCATCAACATTTCATCAAGGCACACAAAATATGTGCGCGTATGCGATTAATTACGTAATTCAGAAGAAAGTGATAAAGTGAAGTGACTGCTGATCGCAGTGACCGAATAAGACCGTCATAACCTTCAATGGTAGACACTTAAGTTGACCAACAGACCTCTTGAGATGAAATGTGTGTGCCATATTTTATTACCTACTGCGTAAAAATAACGCGGTTCGCAATTTTTACTAACGTATTTATTTTATACCAAAATCTCTAATATTTTATCTTTAATGTATACCTAAAGATAATTTTGTAAGTCACGAAATAAAATTGTTATGTTTTATTCTTTGTTTTGTTTCTTTTTATTCATTTAGCCCATTAAATAAATTAGTTAGACGTTTCAATAGTTAAAATAATATATAAAGAAAACAATGAATTATTAAAAGAAAAAAACATTAAAAGATACTCAAAATATAAATGTTCTAAGCAATACTGAATAAAACTATAAATATTCCCAATACATTTGTTACCAATCAGCATAACAAAATACATATAGAGGCACACCATTAAATCACAGAAAGGATCACGGTGCCTCCCGGGAGGCACGCAATCTTCTGGGGAGCGACGGTTCCAAAACCCTTTTCTTCCTCAATGACTCTAAAATACCCTAAACGGTCGAAAAAAGAAATGTATGGAGCAGTTAACATTAATTTGCATTGACTAGTTTCGTTGAGGATGGAAAAAAACTTATTTTAAAGAAGTTAATGTATTCGAAGAGTTTATAATATACATGGAATATTTCTTCAAATAAAATAATTGTGAACATGATTTTTCATGAAATATTTATGCTGTGTAGATTTTTAATAATACCATCCATATATGTTTTAATTCAAATCTATTTTAATTGATGTTTTACTTTAGAATACCAAAATATATAATAATCTTTCACATAACCAAACTTTCTTCTTTTTTTGACGTTGGTTATAAAAGGTTATTTCTCGTAGTAACTCGATCAGCTAATTGTTTATATTGTTAAGAATTAAAATATACATACTAATTCAATACCTGAAATAGAATTACCTTAGATATGCCATAACACAAGTCCCGAACTTACTTTGGGGCTAGCTCAATCTGTGTGATTTTTCCGTATATATTTATATATATTTAAAAAAAAATCAAAAAGCTTAAAATAAATAATAAATAAATATATACGGACAAATCACACAGATTGAGCTAGCCCCAAAGTAAGTTCAAGACTTGTGTTATGGGATACTAACTCAACGATACTATATTTTATAACAAATACATATATAGATACACATCCAAGACCCAGGCCAATCTGAAAAAGATCATTTTCCATCATGACCTGGCCGGGGATCGAACCCGGTCACTCCGTGTCGCAGGCAGGCGTGTTGACCGCTGCGCCACGGAGCTAGTAAAAAATTTGTAGAATAGCAAATTGTTGAGCCAGGAGCAACTACTGTCTCTTTCTAATTTTTGCGTCTTATTTTTTGTTAAATGTATCAAGTTTTTAAACCTTCAGAAAGTCTAATTAGTAATTCTTACCATCAAATTCATTTGAATATCCACGCTGGATTTAAAAAATAATAATGACCATATAAATGACGTACGTTGTAATAAGCTTTACATAAGTCATTTCTAGAAAAGCAAACTGTACATTTCAGTAAAATAAGAAGGTTAAGAAACTTAATGCCTATATGAGAAAAAATTAAAGGGGTAGCAAAAGTTAAAACGAGACATTTAACCTATATATGACCCTCGGCTCAACAACATGCCATTTACTATTTTTCTTAACTCAAATAATGCATAGAATTTTTTTTAAGTTTTAACGTGAAATATTTGCGTCAAAACGGCAACCATTATAATCTATTGTGATTTTATAAGAATAAAAATGAAGAAAATCCAAATGTGCGTAAGTTTTATTATCTTTAGATCTTTGTTTGTGATTGATTATTAATCTATCTTTAGAATCTTATGTGTTTCAATAAAGAGTATAATTGAAAGATAAAAATATACAAAATAAAGATATCTAAACATTCAACTGTTGTTTATAAACAAAAAAACTGGCCAAGTGCCATTATCTATGAAAACGGCAAAAAAATCATGTCTGTTGTATGGGAGCCCCCTTAAATATTTAAATTTATTCTATTTTTTATGATTTTTTGTTATAGCGGCAATAGAAATGCATCATCTCTGAAAATTTCAACTGTCTAACTATCACAGTTCATGAGATGCAGCTTGGTGACAGACGGACAGACAGACAGACAGACGGAAAGCGGAGCGATATTAATAGGGTCCCGTTTTAACCGTTTGTGTACGGACCCCTAATAAACATAAGCTTACCCTTCCTACTAATCACAGCATTTTCAAGGTTGCGTCCTCAGCTCTTCTTAAAACGACGTTCATGCTGATAATAATTTGACAATATTTTTACAGCCGTTCATCTATCTGACACCAACCCCCTTTGGGTAAGTCCAGAACAGCAGACAAATACCTGTGAAAATAAGGTACAAGTATTTGCTCGTACCAAGAATCGGTCCCAGAACGATAATTGCTTAGTGAAGCAGTCTATGCGACATGGAGGCCGTCACAAAAGTTTTGACGTGCATCTTATAAACCGATGAACGCCGACTGCACGCCCGAAAAAGTGTCGCGTTCCGTGTGCAGCGAGAGCACGGAACAAGCGATAAAAAACCACATCGGCCTAAGCGTTCGGCTTGTGACACATCCAAGTCTTTTCCACCAACATTATCGTCTGACCCCGACTTTACAGATTACCAATTTTTTTTTCCATTAACCACTTACAGATTCAGTCAGATTTTTCAGGAACGGCAGTAGACTTTAATTGAGTAGTATCGGTACTTTCATAATGAACAAAACGATCCAATTTTCGATTTAGTATTGTTATTGTTAATTCTAATTTGCCCAACACAATTAAAACAGAATTTACTATATATTGAGACAATACCCTGGAGGAGATAAGGGAGGGTAAGATAAGAACCCATCTTGTATTTATTTGATACTCTCGAAGCTGCTAACTTAAGATAAAATCATTTATATCCCATTTTGTATCTTCTACTGTTAATGTTTTGTAATTCATTATAAATTATCAAAAAATTTGTATCATAAATTAAAATGCTACTTATCCTTAACAACAAAAATTAAACCCGAAAACTCGAACATAAATTAAGCTGGTATCTTTATATGTTTGTATGAATGATATAAGAAGTTCATAATGCTAAGAGCACACATATGTCATCCCATGGGAGGTCAAGATTACCATCGAGACATGAGGCTTAATTGACAACAATATCGGCGAAACTTTGAAATTGATTTGACCCCGCATCATTTTTGATGAGAATAAGCCCAAGAGATTGCTTTGTCACAAGAACGTTTTGAGGGTAGACCAGACATCATAGGTGCGCAAATGTATCGTACACCTATGATGTCTATATGTAGACTATGATGATAGACTTAGTTAATTTGGTAGAGCCAAGTTACCGGTAAAATTCACGTTTGCTTTAGCATGAATGGGCCGGCTCGTGTGGTAATTACCACATTCTCACAGAAAATCGAAGTTTGAGTAGAAGCTTTACCGCTTCTATGCTTCGTTCCTTCGTAAGAGAAACGCCTTGAAACGCCGACAACGATCCTGTCACACCCTAGTGTTTTAGTTGTGCATGGAAAGCGTTGATCGCTTGCCATCGGGTGACTCGCTTGCTCGTTTGTCATCCCATATCATATAAAAAACCGGCCAATTACGTATCTAACAACAGTCTTAACTCGTTTTTAATTCAATTTGTATGAAATTTTACTTTTCCAAGTACATTTATAAGTTGGTCGACTATAACTCTTTAATTTGTAAACTCTACTTAGCTCTGACTGTTTTCCTTTAAACTTCGTTATATATACTACTGCTGTAATTTTTTTCACGTGTTCATATACAACTATTTAGTACATAGATGGGGGGACACTAGACTGTAACAAAAATTTGCACTATAAAACCAAATATTTCAGAAACGGACAAGTAATCGAAAAACGATGTTCACAAGCTCAGAATATTTTTAAAAGACCTATTCAACAACACCCTACACGTTGGGTTAGCAGCTTTCTAGTACATACTTATAGTTTTTAAGTAAAACCGCGGACAGACCGACGGAGAAACTTGACGAAACTATAAGGGTTTCTCGTTTACCACAGAACCCTAAAAATACATTTTTAAGATTTTTTTTTATTTTCGGATTCTTAATAAAAGCTGCGTTATGAAAAAGAAATAAAATATTTAATTTCTTAGAATTGCTCTTAAGTTGATTACCAAAATGGGGACTAAAAATAAAACTATTTTTCTTAACTTAGCATGTCTTACTTTTGACATCAAGAAATTACTTTCTCTGCTTATAATCTGGCAGAGTAAGAAATTATTATGCCTGTAAAATTCTCAGTTTTCAGTTTATTTATCTGTTATTTCAATATTTGTGAGAATAGTAAATACGAGTGCGTTTCATCGCATACTCTATTAAACGACCATGATTTGTTGGTGGGTGACCCTTCCTAAACGTTAACAATTTTTTGCAGAGTACGCAAGATATACCAAATTGTTGGTGGATTTATTCTTGTGTTTTTTGACATAAATTTAGTTTTTAGGGTTCCGTACCCAAAGGGTAAAAACCTATTAATATCGCTCCACTGTCCGTCTGTCTCCAGGCTGTATCTCATGAACCGTGATAGTTAGACAGTTGAAATTTTTACAGATGATGTATTTCTATTGCCGCTATAACATGAAATACTGAAAAAAAGAATAAAATAAATTATTAAGGAGGGCTCCTATACAACAAACGTGATTTTTTGCTTTCTTTTGCTCGATTTTGATAACGGCAATAGGTAGACGCTTAAAATATTCAAAGAATGTTAAGTTATATATTTACTTTAAAAGTAATTAGTTAAATAAAAATAAAATTAATATTATAAAGGGGCTCCTATACAACAGGTATGATTTTTTTGCCGTTTTCATAGATAACGGTACGAAACCCTTCGTGCGCAAGTCCGACTCGCACTTAGCCGGTTTTTTTATATTTGGTTGTGACGTGTAAAGTAAGATACGAATATTTCAAGATGTTTTTATCATCTTGTAATCTATATCTATACATATAATAAAACAGTAAAAATATTTTGTCTGTACAATTAGAATTTTTGACTGAAATGGACAGAGGGACACTTAAAAAGAATAACAGACAGCAAAAAAATTTTTTTCGAATTTTTTGTCTGTCTGTCTGTCTGTATGTATGATCACGATTATCTCTGAAAATACTGAACCGATTTACTTCAAACTTTCACCAATTGCTTTGTTTTAACTCAGCAAAACATCTAAAGTTTGTTTCATCAAAATCGGTTCATTAAAAAAAAAGTTATCGTCATTTGAATGAACTCAAGGCATTAGTTTGCCTGCAAATATACACGGTGAATTTTTTATCGTTTTGGACCCTTAAAGGGGTGACTCAGACCATCAAAATGAACAACTTTTCCTATGGGAACAATGCTGGGAACTGAAAAAAAAATTAGACATTCCCATACAAACTGGCCGGCGGGACTCTTTTGTATGGAAATGACGAATTTTTTTTGAGTTCCCGGCATTGGTCCCATAGAAAAAGTTGTTCATATTGATGACCTGAGTTACCCCTTTAAGGGTCCAAAACGATCAAAATTTCACCGTGTATATTTGCAGGCAAACTAATGCCTTGAGTTCATTCAAATGACGATAACTTTTTTTAATGAACCGATTTTGAAGAAGAAAGTATTTTTAAGAAATTGAACTTCTAAAGAGGTAAAATTTATATGGAATTTTCTCATTTCTGGACTTAGAAGTATGAAAGTAGGTATATAAGTTCTCGATTAAAATTAAAAAAGATGTGTGTAGGTAGATGAAATTTGCAAAATTCCCGCTTAAGGGGTAAAATGGGAGTCATCATCATTTCAAGTAGGTGTCACGGTCAATCGACCATGCACACCCTGGTGTCAGAGTTCTTCGGAACCGCCTCTCGGCCTCTGACGTGGTTCCTTTAACGACTACCAGATGGTAGCCTGGACCACCGGCTTAACGTGCCTTCCGAAGCACGGAATCATCTTTATTATCAGACAATCAGGTGATTCAAGCCTGCAATGTCCTTACCAAACTGGAAGCAACAAAGTATGCTTCCGGTGGGAATCGAACCCACCAAATGGTTATAAACTTTGTATGGAATTTTTTTCATTTCTGGACTTATGAAAATAAGTATATAATTTCTAGGTTACAATTAAAAATATCTGCGTAGGTAAAATGGACGATATTTTCCCCTGAAGGGGTAAAATAGCGGGGTAAAGATTGTATAGGAATTTACTCATTTCTAGACTTAGAAGTATGAAAATAGGTAAATAAATTCACGATTACAATTGAAAAAGATCTGTGGAGGTCAACTGGAAAAAAATCCCCCAGAAGGGTGGTAAAGTTTGTTTGTAAATTGGAAATTTTCTCATTTCTGGACTATGAAGTATGAAAATAAATAGGTATGTAAGTTCTCGATTACAATTAAAAAAGATATATGTGGGTGAGATGGACAAAATTCACACTTCTAAAGGGGTAAAATGGCAGGGTAAAGGTTTTATGGAAATTTTCTCATTTCTGGACTTAGAAGTATAAATAATATCCATACTTCCATACTAATACTAATATTATAATAATTAAATATTTGGATGAAATTTGGTATGGAGGTGTGAGGCCCGAGGAAGGCATAGGGTATGTTTGATTCCGGGAAATTCTACTGTTCCCGAGGGATCGACACTAACGCGGGCGGAGCCGCGGGCAACAGCTAGTAATAAAAATAAGATTAAGATTTATTTAATATCGATTTCATCTAAATCGTGTTACTACCAAAATTAAAATCTTTAAGTACCTTATTTGTAAGAAATAGGTAAAAAATAAATTATCTTATCTTCTACAACCTTTCACCCGTGGCTCCGCCCGCGTCAATGTCCATCCCTCCGGAACAGTACTTTTTCCCGGGATAAAATGTACACTATGTCCTTCTTCGTACCCCAGACAAAGTGTATGCAAAATTTCATGACGATTGGTTCAGTAGATAGAGCGTTAAGGCGTAACAAACAAACAAATTCACTTTCACATTTATAATATTAGTTAGGGTTACCTACATACCATCATTAGCCGTGTGGTTTCCGGCAGAGTAGAATAGGACCACTCCAAGTCTTGCCGGGGATGTCGTAAGAGGTGACTAAGGAAATACAAGCTAAACAAGCTTATAAACATTAATGAGACCTCTCCAACCCGTCTGGCCAGCTAGGAGAGTGTAGCCAAATCCTCTGTCTGCTCTGGATAAGTATGGCTCCGGTAGTACAGAGAGCGTCATGCTCCTGCAGTAGAGACTATGTAAAAAGACCTGATGATGATGTTGATCATGATGACCTATATACCGCAAATTTTTATCAATGACTTTATTGTGGATACAGGATCAGACTTAGGTAACCTTTGTGCATTGAGAAATGAAATAACTTCCTAACTTCAGAAATGTATTTCTCTTCGAGAGATGATATTAAACTTACAGTCAACAATTTTTCCGAAATGTTTTCAAAGTATTTCAATATGCCGATAGAAAAAGTTAAATTAATTTTCTGACACAAATGAGCCTTTTTAAATGGGGTCTGAAGGCAGAAAATAATTTTTAATTAACGAATACTTTTAAATATTGTGTAGATTTCGAAATCTCGGCACTTTGCCGGATTACGCTTGATTGTATTATTTTTGCATCATTAGGTTTATTAACGTTAAGTAGGCGTTAATAATTTAATATCCTCTTCCATATAACGTTGTGCATATTTAATAGAGAGTAATTATATACATATATAAAGTCTATGCAGTGTTCACCGTGATCATACTTTTCCCATCCAAACGTTATGCTTTATCAATCATAGATAAATAAATAAATGAATATATACCTACGGACAAATCACACACATTGAGCTAGCCCCAAAGTAAGTTCGAGACTTGCGTAATGAGATACTAACTCAACGATACTGTATTTAATGACAAATACATATATAGAAACATCCAAGACCCAGACCAATCTAAAAAAGATCATTTTCCATTTTGACCTGACTGGGGATCGAACCCGGGCACCCTCGTGTCGCAGGCTCATGGCGTGTTATCCACTGCGCCACGGAGCTCGCCAAAAATATAAAAAATAAAACCCTGCTAGATCTTTTAAACTATATACCTAAGTAAGAGTATGTCACTATTTATTATATCTTTCAGCAGCACCTAATTAACACACACACTTAAACTCGTGCTTCTTTTTTTTTGTGTAATTTTTTGGTTTTTTTAATATTTTGGATGGTTTTTATTAGACAGCGGTGAAGACATCAGTAACTAAAATGCCTATTCAACTAAGAGGTAGGAAACATCTTTAAAAAAACCCATTTACAAACTCTTGTCAAGTTCTACAACCGTTTAAGTATGTTAAATCTTTTCCCCGCACATTTGCAACGTAAATCTCGTTAACAAAATAGAGTCTTCCTGGACGCCCACACTGCTTAGTTTAAATACTGGAACTTTTTAGTATGCTCCCAAGAAAACCTCAAGTTGTTAGTTAAATTCAAATTGGAAAACTTTTAAAATTTATGTGCACAGTTTTAAGGCACCTATTATGTCTTTGCTACTGTTACACGTGCACAGAGTTTTTTCGCCAGTAAGCGGGAACTTGGCGCTGAGCTGTGGTGTACGGAACAAAGGTCTTGTTACACTGGACAAGTTTATAAATATTGCTGGCTAGCAATTTTCTCCGCACATATGCACGATCGTGTTAAACCTCAGGGGTGACTTGGGACTTGACTGTACTGTATTGCAAATATTTTATTATGTTAGTCTTTCGTAAAAATCTAATTAAGTTTTACTTATATTTAAAATTAATATATTTAAGCACTTTGGATATAAGTAATGGATATTGACCAATGTGAACATTAAAAACCAAATCCGCCTGTTAGAAGTGCATCACACAGTGAGATCAAACAACAACGTTTTTACATTACATAATACACATTACCGCAGGGCAATAACCTGCGTGACATTTTTTATTTATAGATAAGCTTTTATTTATAGATAGGTTTTCTTTATAGGTAGGTTTTAATTTTAGATTTGATTAATTTTTAGTTTTGTAAATAGTAAATATTTAATTTAAAAAAAAATATGAAAATGTATCTTTTAATAAAGTAATTTAAGTCATTTACTAACTAGGTATATAAAGAAAAACAAAGTTAAACAATACAAGGGGTAATTCAAATGAATGTTTACAAACAATATAAACAAACATTTTTGGAAGATAAAACATTTAAGTAGAATAAACGGGCTTATTAGTAAGTAAAGCGGTTTATATAAGTACCATCTCACGTCAATCAGCCTCTCGACCCGTTCCGAGCAGGATAATCCCATTGGAGGTAGGTGCTTATTGTGAAAATAATGATTTCTTTATTTTTTGGAGGTAGTGCTCCGATTGGACAAAGCTAGTCTGAAAAAATTATTCGATAACAAAGAAAGATAAACGCCTTTTTTGCGATTATATTTCTGGGTAAAGGAATTTTTATATCCGTAAGTGCCCTTTGAACTTTGATTGCCTTAAGCATTATTATTATTTTTTTATTTTTTTTATTATTCTAAATATTCTGTAAATATTCTGTCTATCTGTTGCTGTATTCGATATCGAGCAAAAAACAAGCAAAAAAATCGCTTTTGTTAAAACGCTTTTCTTAAATATTTATTTAATTGTATTTTTTTCGTATTTGTTGTTATAGCGGCGGCAGAAATACATCATCTGTGAAAATTTCAACTATCTATATATCACAGTTCATGAGATACAGCCTGGTGACAGACGGGTAGACAGACAGACAGCGGAGCGATATTAATAGGGTCCTGTGTTACCCTTCGGGTACGGAACCCTAAAAATATGAAAGATGAAGCGTAACAAACAAATATACAACTAATTTTGGGTTAAACCCCACAAACTTGGATTTAACTTTACACTATCCCTTCATATCTAAAAAAAACAAAATTTCGTCCTCTGACAAACGCACGCTAAGCTAAAAAAAATTAGCATTTCAATGAACTAAAAAGCTTGTAGAAATTCTGAACGTTTGGTGCGTTGACTTCTTCATAATAACTGATGTTGGGTCGTTTATTTCTAAACTAGCTTTCGCCCGCGGCTCCGCCTGCGTCAAAGTTGATCCCTCCGGAACAGTACTTTTCCCGCGGTAAAATGTACCCTATGTCTTTCTCCTTACCCCTCTCCTTACCCCAGATAATGTGTATTCAAAATTTCATGATGATCGGTTTAGTTGTTACAACGTGAAAGCGTTACAATCAAACAAACTCACTTTCGCATTAATAATATTAGTTAGGATTAGGATTAAGATTGAAAAATCTCTACACAGATATAGTCTGACTTTGGACAGTAAACTGTCTGGATTTTGTTGTATATTAATCAAAGATCCGACTGTTACCGCAAGGGTTGAGGTAATGTTGGAAAAGCTTTCCTGGTTACTTTAATCGTTTGATAAGATACGAGTAGTAGGGACACACATTTTCAATCAAATAAACTGATGCACCCTAAGCGGTAATAAAGTTATGTTATCGCTTCCGATAGTCATTTGACCTAATCTTTTATATCTACCTCCCTTTTAGTCACACAAAAATTAAAGCTCTACAGTTTATTATAAATGATGTAGAAGTATTTGTGTGTTTGGTGACTGCCCTAAATGGAAATCATGCCATTCCTCCAATATTGTAATGTGAATACTCTTTATATATTTTTGTCTGTATAAGACTCAACTCAACACAGAAACAACAAATCTTGAATCGTAAACAACAAATTTAGTACGAATACTCGTACTGTATATATATTAATTGAATTTATCTCATTACAATGCAAATCTGATAAGAAAACAGAGTCACATTCTAGCAAAATCCGTTTACGTATTCTAATGAATTATAAATCACCGAAAGTCGATTCCCGAAGTAATTTAATGGATAAGCGGCGAACAAAATTCAGCCCGAAAAAGTGCGTTCATTTTCATGTGAAATTTTAAGAGTAAAAGTTCGATAAAGTGGGTAATTTTTCCCCATTTACAAATCCCGTAATGGTGGATGTCGCTTAGTGCTTCAGCCTGCAGCGGGGACACTCCATTAACGACGCATTAACTTGGTGTTGCCAACGCTCGTTTAAAATATCTCTGCTTAAACCACCACTTGTCACATCTTTATGCCATACGTCATTTAGCATGTTTTACAAGAAATATATCCTGTGGAGCTTATACTTATACTTAGCTTACTATAGTTAGTATCCCATTCCATAAGTCTCGAACTTACTTAGGGTTAGCTCTATCTGTGTGATTTGTCCGTGTAGTATAGTAGGTATAAGTAATTATAATAAAATAAAATGAAAAAAAAAAAAACATGGAGTCCATGCAAAGGATTAACAAGTGATACGACTGTGTGTTGCCTGAAGACTGATTTATTCAGGGTTTCACAAACAATATATACTTACAACTACTTAAGGCTATACCACGGCTATACCTACTACGCTACATCCGTATAGCGAATATTTATTTTTATATTATTCATTCGTGCGCTAAAATAATTTATTTGAGACACATAGTAAGAAAAACTACAAGTCAATATAAGTTGTAACACGATTAAAATTATAAAGCAAAAATATTTTCTTCGATAAATTTCGTTCTGTCTATTATCATTAAGGTAAACGTAAAAATAAAGTACAGTGCCTTGTAAAAAATATTTATAAGAGAGGTATAAACAAAAAAAAAAGGATTTTGCGTAGTCGTGTTTCAGTGTAGATTTACGGGTTTCGTGCCTATTTATCTATCAGGTTACAGCCCATAATAAAACAATAACAGATATAGCTGAAAGACCATCAAAATAACTAGATAAACATTTTGCTTCAATCTACGAAAGATGACATAAAAACTCTATTTTTTTTAAATTGGAGTCGAATAGTTCTGCCAGTGCGATTTTGAATAAATTGAAATCTAATATACCTATTCTCTTTCTTGTCTTTTAACGATACCAGCGGTGTTTCAATGTACATTCAAGAGCATTGATATGCATGTACATCGGTTCTAGTCTTAAGTAAACAAATAAATAAATATATACGGACAAATCACACAGATTGAGCTAGCCGCAAGTTCGAGACTTGTGTTATGGGATACTAACTCAACGATACTATATTTTATGACAAATACATATATAGATAAACACCCAGACCCAGTCCAATCTGAAAAAAGATCATTTTCCATCTTGACCCGGCCGGGGATCGAATCCGGGTACTCCGAGTCGCAGGCTGGCGTGTTAACTACTGCGCCACGGAGCAGTCAAGTAAATCAATGCTTGTAAGAATTAAGAGTGGGTAGTCCTCAGAGCAAAATGTTTACGTTGATAAAACGATCGTAATGCAGTAAGTCACCGCAATTGAAATGGTCAGCAAAACGTCCGATATTTTAAAGGTACCTAATTAAAATCGTAACTGTAACTCTGAACTATGGATCATCAAAATTACAGCCGCAAAAGTCCACTGCTGGACAAGGACCATTCCCAAGGAGATTTCGTTCCTTGGGAGGATATTGCCATACTTATCACGCTTGACAGGCGGGTTGGCGGGCGCAGTTTCTTTGACTTCTTGTACTTCTGACGCTGCTACCCCTCGGAAGTATTCTTAAGCTGGGGAAGGAAAGGAATTGGTTGGATTTGGGAAGGAAATTAAGGCACTGGGATACTACTCACTCGGAAAATGTGGCAAAAGCAAGTAGCAGCTCAGGCTGTACTCGATGCCATACCTGCAATCACTGGACCGGCAGTTGATCATGACTCTCCTGACCTGACCACATGAAGTATGGATGAACTTCTTTTTTGATATTTCGTACGTTTATTTAATAAACACCATTTTGCGTATCCAAATCAAATACGAATATGTGCCATAAATTGTGTGCTCTAGCTAGGATATATGCCGCTCGTTCATCATCAAGAAGTGTTGGAATGAAGATACAATTCTGTTTCTCATTCGAGCATGTTTCCAGCCTCATACTCTGGTGTTTCACTGAGAGCCCAGGGTTTGCCATTATAACATACTGATTATGCAATTCATGTTTTAAAATGATTTGACAACGTTTAAACGGCCGGTACCTCAACGTTTTTTGGGTATTATAATCATGCTTCTAATCATCAAGGTGCAAAAAAGACGGTTAACGGGTGCTAGACCGATTTACATCGTTCTACGCAATCCATTAAAGCGTTTTAGTGCGTTTTTAGTGTTCAGCATGGGCATAATGGAACCGTTATCGTTGTGGGGATCTTAAACATGCCATTATTTTTAAGAGTTTATGATTGCCTGTTACTTTGGTTTATGTGCAAAAGATTCAGGAAAAGATTAGACACTGTAAAGATGTAAGAAATTGGGATGTTGCGACGACTGCAATACTGTACATTGTACATTTAGTACGAGTGAAAAGAGTAATTACCCTCCATCGTTTCTACGCGCATGAGCGAATCTAGTTTGTAAATAAATAAATATATACGGACAAATCACACAGATTGAGCTAGCCCCAAAGTAAGTTTGAGACTTGTGTTATGGGATACTAACTCAACGATACTATATTTTATAACAAATACATATATAGATACACATTCAACACCCAAGCCAATCTGAAAAAGACTGACGTTGACCTGGCCGGGGATTGAACCCGGGCACTCTCGTGTCGCAGGCCAGCGTGATGACCGCTGCGCCACGGAGCTAGCCAAATCATCATCTTTTCAAATCCGTGCCATATTTAAGTTATATATACTTAAACGAAATATGTGATTATATGCATAGGGAATTGTAATACATAATGCCAGGACAAAAATTACCTCTTTGGACTGAAATATCTGTATTACTCGCGTCGACGCAAATCCGTTGTGTCGCGTTGACGAGTAGAGCAGGCTAAGAAAAATACGAGCGAGTTATAAAACGGTACTCTTATAGGTTCACTCCTGTGTCTGTATGTCCGTTTGTCACAGCCGATTTGTTTCAAATCTACTTAACCGATGAAATTCCGGCGCACTTGTAGAGTTTCCTAATACAAAAACAAGAGTGGAACGTAAATAAAATATATAGGGAAATATTACACCAATTGAGCTAGCCCCATAGTAAGTTATGAACTTGTGTCATAGGATACAAAAAAATATCGTTTTTCATCATAACCTGACCGGGTATCGAACCCGGTTACCCGTGTCGCAGGCTGGCACCACTATTCTACTAACCACTGCACCACGGAGCTTGCCAAAGAGTCATTCAACACAAAAACGAGCCTCGATAAATAAATAAGCTTTAAGTTGGAGGCAGTTGAGGATCACAACGCAGAAAATAAAAGACAGATTATTTTTATATTTTGTATTAAAGTACGCATTTGTACTCCATCTCACCTGATGGTAAGTGACGATAAAGACAAAGGTGTTACATATCTATCCAAGAGATACCCATTTATAGTTTTGCAAACTATAGGTACCTTGTTACATGTCAAATGAATGGGCTAGTTGCGATGATCTCTAAAATATTTCTAAGAAAATTTTAAAATAACCGATTTTAAGTCATTCCACACAATAAACACCAATTGCCTTTCCCCCAATATATGTCCAAATCTGCTATCCTAAAATGTTAAGAAAATTACTAAACATAGGTTTCCAGTTATAGAATACAGGAAAACCTAAGAAAGGTTCAATTAAAGAAAATCATATTCATCGTACGGATCCCTCGCCACACGAGTTAACTCGCACTTGGCTGGTTTTTGTAGTAGATTTTATATTATACATTATTTTTTTATAAACATGCGTTTCTGAAACTAACGTTAACTAACCGAATTCCAAAAACGGAGGAGTATATCAATTCGGTTATGTTGTTTTTTAATGTTTGTCGCATAACTCCGTCATTTATAAACTGATTCTCAAAATTGTGTCCATTCCATCCATTTTTTGAATTCTATGAAAATCGATTCAGTAGTTTGATTTAAGTTATTTTTTTATAAGAAAGATTAAAGTTAAATTATGTTAAAATTTTAAAGAAATCGCAGGTTGTTTGACGTTCTTGTTAAACTTCAAAGGATATATAACTTTGAATAAAGTCTTTCTAAAACGTTATCAAAGTCTTTCTAAAACGTTAGACGGCTCCTGAGGAAAATAGACATGATCCAATAATTAAAGGAGCTCTTAAAACTTTTGTATTAGTACGATAATTTACTTAGTAGTGTCTGCCATCAAACATCTAAACGTTTTAAACTTTATTAATCTTGTGTTTGTTTGTTTTTCGTGTGTGTACAACTTAACTCTTCGTGTGTTTTTGTAAGTGGCCAAAATTTGTGACAGATGTTTTTCATATCACATAGCTTGACGACTGTCATCAATGATAACAGCAAGGACCAACGGCTTAACAGGCCTTTCGAAGCTCGGAGCAGCTCGAGATATTTTTATGCAATTTGCGGTCAACTATCCCAATTGAGAATGTACCCAGGGTTGCTTAACATGCGTAAGCGCTAATAAAACTCACGCTTATCGGGATCTATATTTAATGTTTGAAACTAGTTTCTTATTTTCTTGTTAAAATTTCAAACAACTGTTTTATAATGTTTGTATCCTCTAGTAAATAAAATAAATAAATAAATATATACGGACAAATCACACAGATTGAGCTAGCCCCGAGTAGCAGTAATGATTTGTATACATTTTAGTAATTTATTTAACACAATAAATCTAAAGAATAAGCCTGTATTTTATAATATTTTTTTTAATAACGGTAATTGACGACCTCTGTGGCTGAGTGGGCCTTAGAATCGCAGGGTACCGGGTTCGATCCCCGATAAGTCAAAATGTAAAACGATCTATACATGTACCAATTACAAAATATAGTATCGTTGATATATAATTGCTTTCGCTATAATTAGCGCTACGAGACTTACATGCTGCCATATTAGCCCAAATATCAGAAAAAAACTCAAAAATCATCGCGACGAGCCCGTAGTGATAGTAATAGTACCGTGGACCCATGACACAATTTCACAACTTAATGTGGGGCTAACTCAATCAATGTGATTTGTCCCTGTATATTTATTTATTGATAATATTATTTATTTCTTAATAATATTGTAACAATTATGTCAACGGCTAAGAAAACAAGAAAATTGATCTATTTTGGATGTTAGTTTACACAAGTAGCTACCGTAAACTATACTGTTTGCTTTAGCCCAAGCCTGACGCTCCCTTGTGGCTACACGTTCGCTGCTCAAAGGAGTTTAGTTTACATCTAGTGAGCCTTCCAATAATATGTACAGTCAGGGGCAGATAAATGTGACGCCTACAATTTAAAATCTGTTATATCACAATGCTATTTTGGTATACTCTTAATAAATTAAAAGATAAAATATGGTAAAAACCATATCAGCATATTTTATTTCTTAAGAGTAATTTATTAAGAGTATATCAAAATAGCATTGCGAATGCAAAATAAAACACTTATAAAAATATTGCATGGATTCCTACATATTAGTTGATTTTCAAATTCATTGTAAAATGAGTTGAATCAAATACCTCATTTTTAATAGTCGGGTAGTTGTGTATGGTACTTAACGTAAACCTTAATACGTATAAGGGGAATGGGATATGGTGGAGAATTTCGGCGCCGAGATTGAATCATATGGTAGCTCAGATGGCAGAGCCTAGGTCGTACCTAGGTAGTACCTAGGTCGCTGGTTCAAGTCCCGCCCGCATAAACTTATTTCACCATATTTTATTTCTTATTTTATTAGAGTATTAAAATCTGTTGTTAGAAGGGTCAGTTTTATCTGCCCCTGACTGTACATTAAAAAGTTTGGTAGGTAATTTTTGTGATGATTTTTAACTTTATTTCAAAGATACCTATAAGGTTGAAACTGATTTATAAGTCAGCCATAACCAACAGAACTGTCGTAAATCTAATAGCGGTTAATAAAACCAATACATCCTTTAATAGAAAAAAATAGAAATGCCAGATTTACCTGACCTGAAAACGACTATCCATGTAATTTCCTAAATAAGACCGTACGTACGAGTATCAAGTCTCTTTTAGCTCTATTTTGTTATCTCGTATATTTTCAGTTCTCGTATTTTGTTCGCAAATGTCGGGATGTGGCCAACTTTAACGAACTATGTATCTACGAATAAGTAAGACTATAATCCAATTTTCTGTAGCTCCCGAAGTTAAATACATAATTTCTATACATAGAACGGGTAACTTCGAATGGAATACATTGATAGATTCGTTACGCTAATTGGGCAAAAAAAACTTTGAAACATACTTGTATATAATAGTAATATAGTTATTCTTTATTGTAAACCAAAAACTGCTATTATAAAATATCAATAAACATTGATTAGCACCGTAACATACAGTTAGGTCACCAATAAGTTGTTGGATATGCCACTTGAGCAGATTTCGACTAGATCTGGCCACGCGGTAATGACAATCTTGAACCCTAAAGGGCTATATAAAAATAGTTTATTATCCCTAAGCCCTTCAGTAATCCAGACTTAACATAATATGTTATGTATAATTTGCGCATTGATTTTAAACTTGATTTCTGGGTTATATGGTATGATTAAAATTGATTAATTGTGTTTCAGCCTTAACTAACAGAGCTGTGTTAATCTATAGCGTTTGTTTTGACCGAAGCCAGCCATCGCTCCCTTGTGGCTACACGTTCACTGCTCAAAGGAACTAAGCTCACATCTAGACTATGTTCGGTAGGTATAATTTCTTTATGATTTCGAACTTTATTTCAAGGAAATAAAGTTTGAACCACACAGTGGGTATCATTTTTGCATTGATTTTGAACTTTATTTCAAAGATAATGTTTAATCTAATAATTTAGCTCAGCCTCAATCAGCAAAGCTTTTGTCAATCCATATTGTGCAGTGACCCAAGCCTGCCGCTCCCTTGAGCTACACGTACGTCCACTACTCAAAATAACTTAGCTTATATCATATCTTGTAAGCCCTTCAATAACCCAGACATAATCTTACACGGTAGGTATTTTTGTATTGATTGAGAAATTAATTTTTAGTATATTAGGTTTACATGATCTATTGTAGCTCAGCCTTAACCAGCAGAGCTTTGGTTAATCCATACTATTTTCTTTGATCCAAGCCCACATCTACTCTCTTGTGGCTACACGTCCACTGATCAAAAGAACTTAGCTCATATTCTGTGAGCCCTTAAATAACCCAGACATAATCTTACACGATAGGTATTTTTGCATTAATTTAGAAATTGATTTCAATGATATTAGGTTAAAACTGATCTATTGTAGCTCAGCCTTAACCAGCAGAACTTTAGTTAATCCATACTTTTAACTTTGATCCAAGCCCACTTCTACTCTCTTGTGGTTACACATCCACTACTCAAAGGAGATTAGCTCACATCTATTGAATCCTTCCAGACATTCGATATCACAGATATACTATAGATTCCCAGAATTTTATTTTAAATTCAGGCTAACAGGGACCTGACATGGTTATTCCATGATTTGATCTTGAAAGAAACGATATAAGTTTCAGTTTTTTACTCTTATTGTATTAAGAAATATCGCATTTATAATATTAGTTAAGGTTACCTATATACATGACAGCATGGGATGGTCCGGTCGGCAAAAGAAAGAAAGGGAGACCTTAGAACAGATGGGAGGACGAAATCAAACGTATAGCGGGTCCCAACTGGATGCAATCAGCAAAATCCAGAGAAGACTGGCTCGCTTTGGAGGAGGCCTTTACCTGCAGAGGGGTTCTTGCAGAATAATTACCATTAACAGTCATAAGTTAGAATTACTAAGTATTTTAAACTTTTATGAGAATAATATATAAATTTTATACTGTATAGTTATATTTCCATTTATGTTAGTTGTATAATATGTAAAAGTTACTAACCACTCTAGACCTATTTTTTTAATACTAACAAAGCATTTTGTAACATGTACTTCTGCAAGAAATAGGTATAGGCTTTTTTATTTTATTTTTTATTTTTTGTATTTTATATACCATTAGCCGTGTGGTTTCCGGCAGAGTAGAATAGGACCACTCCTAGTCTTCCCATGGAGGTCGTAAGATGCGACTTAGGAAATACAAGCTAAACAAAGCTCATTAACATCAATGAGACCTCTCCAACCCGTCTGGTCAGCGAGGAGAGTGTAGGCCAAATCCTCTGTCTGCTCTGGCCAAGTATGGCTCCGGTAGTACAGTGAGTTTCATGCTCCTGCAGTGGAGACTAAAAAGACCTGATGATGATGATACAATACAATACAATACAATACCCTTTATTGCACAAAAAGGAACAGTTTACATAATTTATATTAACTTAAAATATAAGAATTGTGCAAAAGGCGGCCTTATCGCAATGCAATTTCTTCCAGGCAACCTTTGCAAAAAAAGAAAACAATGCGAGAAAAATATTATGGTGCGGGGTAGAAAAAACAAACCAAATGACATAGTAACCTACACTAAACATACTTAAATACAAAAGCATAAATAAACATACACAAATACCATACATAAATACATAATAAACAATACATAAATACATACACAAAAGCAGCAGAAAGTTATGGTGATAGCCAGAAAGCCTACGATGATAATGATGATTAAGAAATAAGATATGGTGTAAAAGGTCTATGAACGACCTAGTATGGTGTATTATACAGTTATACTTTCTTTTTTTCACCATAATTTTGTTTCTTAATTTAATAAAGGAATGTCAAAATAGCATTGTGAATGCAAAAAAATCTTATAAAAATATTTTTGTTCTTTTTTTGTGGCATGTTTTCTTAAGAAAGTATTGGTCATGCTATCAAGATATTCAGCGCGATTAAAGTTATATTGGTAATTTCATTTACGTCCTCAGGTCAGCTTGACACGTTCCTCATTCTCGCTGATACAAATTTATTTATTTTACATTAAAATGTTCAAAAATTCTAATTTAAAACATTTTGCATTTTTCCAATGAGCTTCTTGTACTTCTACTTCTTTTTGTATTGCTTTTTTTTCTTCTTTTCTCCAGATTACATACTCGTATGCAACTCTCAAATAGAACTGAGCAGAATACCTCGAAACATTCATAGTATATATATATATATCGAAATATTAATATAACATAACATTATATAGTGGGTGTGGAGGCACTTTTACATAACCATAAGCTTATTAGTGTATGTAACGGTTGCTATAATAACTTATAAACCTTTTATAATAGTAGTTATTCATTATCATTAAATGATATCTACGTCTATATTGGCTAACATTAGTTAACTATGATATTCAAAGCTCGGCCAGCCAATTACCGTAACGAAGCCATCAGTCTATTCCTTTCCAAGTTGTTTCTATGTATGGAACCACCGTATTTAACTTCGAGAACTACAGATAATTGGATCATAGTTCGTTAAAGTTGCCCACATACCGACATTTGCAAACAAAATTCGAGAACCGAAAATATACGTTAGAACAGAATAGAGCGAAAAGGAACTTGATGCTCTTACGTACTTATTTTGGAAATATCATGGAAAGTTGATTTTAGGGCTGATAGGTAAATCTGATTTCGTAAAACTCAATTTTATTTTCTTAATATCGACTTTTTTATGTTAAAGCCTCTTGAAGTTCTGATGGGTGTGCCGATTTTATCACAATATTTATTTGTCGCCTATCCGGAATAAACATAAGTATAGTGAGAGTTGCTTTTTTAAAGATAAACATTCTAAATACCTACTTATTTTATTTTAATCGTGGTGTAGGAAAAATTGTTGTTATCATGTACTCTAGAAAATTACATATAACGCCCTGGCCGTTTATTATTATGCCATATAGAACGATTAATTAATATTTTGAATGTAAGCAACCTGTTTAAAGGTCTATTTTTTAAATTAAAATTTAAGTCATTGAAACATAGTTTACTAATTAAAATTATATTTTGTGTTTTCCTGGCTTAAATGCATCTACAAAACAGATGATATTAAAAAAAACTTTGTGATTAACTCAAACTGAGTCCTAATTTCACAACAATCCTGAGTGACCTTCCACTCGTCTACTGTAGACATTTTGAGGGCGACATTTACGTGTTGATATGTGTGGGTCGACTACGATCATATTTCGCAAGCGGCTAGTTTCAAAGCGCTCGTCTGGTGGGACAGATAACGTAGTAAACGTCAATCTCCGAAGGTCTGCTCCATTCTGAGGGGATCAAAGTTGCGTGCAGGGATTATAAGGGTCTAAGATAAGCTTATTTTCTAAAGCCTAAATTTGTACCCACCTTGTTCCTTTTGTCGAAATGTTGGCTCAATTTTTGAATTGTACGGGAGTTAATTTTGTAAATGAGTCCCATATCGAATAGGAAGGTTTTTGGGAGCGAATCCGAATATAATATGAGGTTTTAAAGCAATATTGTTATATAGTGCTTTTAATGTATACCTAATTTATATATTCGATAAAAAAAGTTTTCAAAATGCGTTATTCGTATAAAATATTGCTTTTTTAAAGCTTAGTGATTAGTCTTAAAACTCAAAATGCTTAGTATTTTCGGGATTCATCATCATCATCATTACAGCAGTAAAAAGTTCACTGCTGAACTATGGCCTCTCCCAAGGATTTTGTGTTCCATGGGAGGATATTGCCATACTCAACACGCTTGGCAGACGGGTTGTAATAATAATTCTTTATTTTTTAAATTTGTTGTTTTTTTTTAATTTTATTTGTTAAATTACAATATTTTAGACTACAATAAAGGCGAGGTTGGCGAGCGGAACGTTTTTAACCTGGGAAAGGATAGGAATTTGCTATATTGGGGAAAAGCAAATAGCAGCTCAGGAGGCCGGGCGCCATACCTCAACCACCGGACAGGCTGTTTAGGAAGGCACTCCTGCCCCTGCAGCATGGCACGCGCGACACAGTTTATCGACTATCGCCGTCATGTTTTCCGTAATAACGAAGAGCGAGATGTGGATAGTTTATCGCGCGATATAAATGGCGTCGCGGGCGCCATGCTACGGGGGCTGACCTGATTTTTGCGATTGTTACACATTTAAATCATATGATTAATACTGTGACCTGTATTGTGGTAATTGCAGCTACCGTATTAAAATTAAATAATTTTATTTAATTAATTTAAATTACTAACTACTAACACTAGATTTTTAAGTTAATTGGCTTACTCATTATATTTATATGAGTGTAATCTATATAATTATTTTCGTAATATAAAATACAAATCAAATTTAAATAAGACACATATTTTTCCTAAGAAAAAATAAAATAAAAAAAAGGTCAAATATTTAAAAACTAGCTCCTTCTGTTTCCCGTGCAAAGGTACCAAATACGCTGGCAGCGTTCTCACGCTGAATCGCGATCCTTTGCATCCACGCTGAAACCTTTGCACGAGAAACTAGAGCAGGGGTCACCAGTTCTTTGCGCTATTCTGGTCCCTATCTCACTAATGAGTTTTTTGGCATCGGCGCCCCAGCTGTCCATCGTTTCTACCGCCACAGGGACAGAGAAATAATGCGGCTATGAGCCTGGTCAAAATGCATTTTTTTAAAGAAAAAAGTGACTTATTTGTAATTAACAAAATAAACGAGTACTAGAGTTAAACTAAGGAATAGCTGGTTAATCTTTAGGCCTAGGATCATCTATGGTTTGAACGATAAAGCTCGTTTTATAATACAATTTTCCTTAGTAATTGACTTGGATCCCGGCCTAAACCTAGTATTAACTTTAGTCCCAGTTTTTAGGGTTCCGTTCCCAAATGGTAAAATCGGGACCCTATTAATATCGCTCCGCTGTTCATCTGTCTGTCTGTCTGTCCGTGTGTCATCAGGCTGTATCTTATGAACCGTAATAGTTAGACAGTTGAAATGTTCATAGATGATGTATTTCTGTTACCACTGTAACAACAGATACTACAAAATAGAATAAAATAAATATTAAAGGGAGCTCCCATACAACAAACGTGATTATTTTACTTGTTTTTGCTCGCTATTGATAACGGCAATAGGTAACAGTAAAAACAAAAGTCAAAAATTAATCACATCAAAGTCCTAGCAAATTAAAAATTCTGAGCGTGAAATGCCTCACAGGAAATAAACTGAGACAGTAATGCCTTGGGATTTTTTAAAAAATGTTATGACATAATTGATCCAAATTACTGAAATTACTATATTGCGAAAGTATGAAAGCCGACATTTCTGTCTCGAATGGACTTAATAACGTTGAGTCTCAGAGCTACCGACAGCCATCATCTGTGGAACTACTTGGCTAAATAAAAATAAATGTGAATTAGCAAACAGAAAAAGAAATGATATTTATGAAAATGTGTATTAATCGCTTCATAACAAAATTACTTTTGACGAGGGTCGCATAAAGACACAAAAGGTTGTACTCTTAGCAAAAACCTTTTAACAAGCGCGTTAACGTTAAGCCTGGGTGTTATAATTTGTGATGTGTCATAATGTTTTCGTGTGCATAAATGAAAAATTAAAATTCATAAGATAAACTGGAGAGCTCTTGTAAAAAATTACCCTTTTATGTGAAGTGACTTTATGCTCTAGACAATGCAAATTTTATATTCTGCGGCGATAGTGCTCATAGACGAAAACATTCTTGCTTTTAAAGTTATGTATATTTTATTTGCCCTTACAACTATATTTATTTTTTTAAAATAACTAATAATATTGAAGTATTTTTTTAGTTTTTAGTATGAATAGTTAGGTAGGTATATTTATAAGTACATAGTTAAATTTAAGTTAGTTAATTGTTATTATTAAATATTGTATTAAAATATTTGCGAATAATATAATTCGCAGATACTTTAATATAATATTTAATAAATTATTAATAACAAAAGAAACAGATACTATTGATATCTGTTTCTAAAAATAATAAAATAACTTAAGTACCTACAAACATAATTAGGATAAAAGATTATATTAGTACTAAAATAAACGACCAATTAAAAACTAAAACTTTTTATATGTGTTTTGACCGTATGTCACAGTGCCAAGAACATTGGTTACATTTCCGCGCTGAATAGCAATTCTAACTCTCTGTGCGAGGAAAAAGCCAGCTCTTGTCACCCGCGGCGTTAACAAGTCTGGGAGCTACAACCTTAAAGAGGTTTTTGGTGCTACTACCACATGGACTATAGATATCAGAATATATGTGTCTTTGTGTTATAGACCTAATGTACCGACTCCAAGCGGAACAAATGTACTCGCTAATAAACATTTTAAAATATTTATAGTTTTACAAATACTAAATCATCTTAAATTTAGTTCAATCTATGTTACAATTTGGTAATATGAAGTCTGAAGTTCTTACCAACTTCAAAAATAAGTACATGATTACTCCAGGCATAGTTTGTTACATACCTATATAAGTAACTGTTATAATTTGCGTACTATTGTAAAAAAAATCGGATATCTAACCCAAATAGTTTTCAAATATATTACTTTATAATTTAGTAGAGCTATCATATTTGATTTTCAACTGTGAGTATATGACCAGTAACAGATTTATGGAATACTAAAATCAAAGATTCTTCTTTGTTGATAAATTTATTATTTACTAGCTTTCGTCCGCGGCTCTGCCCGCGTCAATGTCGATATCCCTCGGGAATAGTACTTTTCCCGGGATAAAATGTATGTCTATGTCCTTTTCCGTACTCCAGAGAACTTTTATGCAAAATTTCATGATGATCGGTTTAGTAGTTACGGCGTGTAAGCATAACAAACAAACAAATTCACTTTCGCATTTATAATATTAAGTAAGGAGGATTGTATGAATTAATAGCGGTTGATAGTTCAGTGTTTCGTTTATTACAAATATCATCGGAAATCCTCCAAATAATATTTCATCCTATTTCAAGTTATCTAAGTAATCTTTAAGGCCGCTAGTTCAGTATCAATTAATTATTTCTAAGCAAGAGTAATTACAGGGATCTACAATTTCAGTCAAATCCATATTTTGTCAAATTTAACTCGAACGCTTTTAAATCTGGAGGGAAATTATTTATGTCACGGATTAAGCTAACGTAATAAAAGGGAATCTTCGAAAAGGCTACGACATCAGAATCTTCAGTCTAAGAGCTATCAAGTGTTAAAAAGGCCTTGGAACCAGGGGTTGGAATACCGGTAAAAATCCATTACCGGTACCTCTATGAAACGACAGTACCGGTAATTGGTTTGGTACCGGTACATTTGGTAACGGTAAAAATCAAGTACCGGTACCTCTATAATACAACGGTACCGGTAATTGGATTGGTACCGGTACCTCAATAAAACGACGGTACCGGTAATTGAAAGAAGTACCTGTACCAAATACCGGTAAACAGTACCGGTACTTAGTACCGGTACTCGTATTGGGAATTATCATTTCGTTAATGTGTGTCGTTGCCGTGTTGTGCATGTGCGGCGTGAGGCGGGGGCCCACAATAGGGCGGCACTTTTACAGTCGAGCGAATCCCATGCGGTAGACGGCAACAATGCGTAGGTACCGGTAAAATTAACGCAATTTTAATACCGTTAAAATTTGACAGAATAGAGGTACCGGTACTTACCGGTACTTATAATGTGAATTTGGTACCGGTAACAAGTAGCGGTAAAATTACCGTTAACTGTTAACAATATTATTACCGTTAAATACTAGATTACCGGTACCTCATATTACCGTTAAAATTTTAACAGAATAGTAATACCGGTACTTACCGGTACTTATAATGGGAATTTGGTACCGGTAACAAGCCCTGCTTGGAACAAATAAATTTTCTTTACGCGTTAAAATAGTTAATACCAAAATAGTACCGAAATATCTTGCCAAACGAATAAGAATTGCCATTCAGCGTGGCAATGCTGCCAAACTTCTTGGCACATTACCGCAGGGCAATGACCTGCGTGTCATTTTTTATTTTTAAGTAGTTTTTAGGGTTCCGCACCAATAGGGTAAAAACGGGACCCTATTAATTTCGCTCCACTGTCCGTCTGTCTGTCTGTCCGTCTGTCTGTCTGTCTCTGTCTGTCTGTCCGTCTGTCACCAGGCTGTATCTCATGAACCGTGATAGTTAGACAGTTGAAATTTTCACAGATGATGTATTTCTGTTGCCTCTATAACAAAAATAGAATAAAATAAATATTTAAGAGGGCTCTCATACAACTGACATAATTTTTTTGGCTTTTTTATAGATAACGGTACGGATCCCTTCGTGTGCGAGTCCGACTCGCACTTGGCCGGTTTTTTTATTTATAGGTAAGTTTTTATTTGAGATAGGATAAATTAATTTTTAGTCTAGTTGCATGTCTGTTTTTAAATGATAAAATCTTAATATATATAAATCTCGTGTCACAATGTTTGTCCTCAATGGACTCCTAAACCACTTAACCGATTATAATAAAATTCGCACACCATGTGCAGTTCGATCCAACTTGAGAGATAGGATAGTTTTTAACTTTGGCGAAACGAAGTTCGCCGGGGCAGCTAGTGTTATAATAAATCTTCTCTGCTAATTTAAAGCCAAAAAACCTAAACAAAAAATTTTTACTTCTAGTTGTTAAAAACTGGTTTCAGGTACATTTATTTTAGGAGAGATGCAATTTTTTTTTAAATCTATGATTTAAGGTAATCTCTCTCATTTGTTTTTTTACCGGCTCCTCAGTCCGGTGCAAGCCAGACGGGCTTTGATAGATTGCTAGTTTGGCGTACCCCGGACTATAAAGAATTACAGCATAATTAAGTCATAACTAGTTACTATTAAACTGTAATAATTAGTTCAAATATATTCATAATTTCGTGTAGGTGACACGGTCAATCAACCATGCACACCCTGGTGTCAAAGTTCTTCGGAACCGCCTCTCGCTCGGCCTCTGACGTAGTTCCTATAACGACTACCAGATGGCAGTCGGGACCAAAGGCTTAACGTGCCTTCTAAAGCACGGTATCATCATTATCAGACAAACAGGTTTTTTTTTAAATATAATATCATCTTATAAATCGATGAATGCAGACTGCACGCAAGAAAACATGTCACGTTCCGTGTGTAAGCGACAGAGCGGAACGAGAGAGGCATGTCGGTGTAAGCGCTCGGCTTGTGACGCATCTATCTCTCTTTCGTTATCACGTAAAATTATCGTCCGTAAACAGACTTTATAAAGTGGTTATACGTGAAGTAAAAGTAAAGTAACTTGAGCTATTTTGCACAATCATAAAATAATGATCTGTATTAAATAAAATATCAATATAATAATAACTTAAAAACTACTTATAAATAGAAAACAAATTACAAATAAAATAGCTCTGGCAGCTCATTTCCCCGTGGAAGCGTGCCCAGAAGGCTGGCAGCATTGCCATGTTGTATGGCAATGCTAATCTTTTGACCAAAATACAGGCTGGCCACAAGATACCTGAATAAACTCAAAAATGAATACTTCATTTGTATTATTCGAGTTAAAGCTCTTGAAACTCATTATTCTGGATGACAATAATTTATATTTCCAATGAAATCATTCCACTTCTACAGACACAAGAATGCCAAACCGTTAAGATAAGAACAATTCGTCTCCTAAACTGTGCAGAGCTAAGATCCGAGAGCAGCTCCAGGAACACTTTATTCCTTTTGTTTTATGAGACAATTAAGACGAAAGGACTGGAGGAAAACGCAGAGTAAATTTTGGTTCCCGTAATAAAAGTACCATTTAAATAGCAGATTGAAAACTCCTAACGGTTTGTGTTAAGTTTACAAAGAATCAAGCTAGAGATTACGTCTACAAAATTAACTATCTTGCGACCTACAATTAAATCCTTTAACAGCAGCATTCAGAGAAAAAGGTTTGTTTCTTGAGGAAAAAAGCTAAAACAATTTAACGGCGTACTCCGCAGTGTAGCCTCAAACTTAAACTTTTCCATTTAAACTTAAGGTTGCTTCTTTTTCGTTGTAGAACACTTCTACCTACTTTAAAGTAAAGCATACCAACAACATTATTTACTATTTTTTTATGCTTTCTCTGAATAACAGAAAATTAATTATCAACGCGAAAGCGGTCGATAGTTAGAAAGTTGAAGATAATCATTATGGCTAGCTCCCCGGGCCACGAGACGAGGGCCCCGGGTTCGATCCCCGGTCAGGTTAAGATGGAAAATGATCTTTTTCAGATTGGCCTGGGTCTTGGATGTGTATCTATATATGTATTTGTTATAAAATATAGTATCGTTGAGTTAGTATCCCACAACACAATCTCGAACTTACTTTGGGGCTAGCTCAATCTGTGTGATTTGTCCGTATATATTTGTTTATTATATATTTATCATATTGTATATGATGATCATCATCATTTCGAGTAGATATCACGGTCAATCGACCATGCACACTCTGGTGTCAGAGTTCTTCGGAACCGCATCTCAGTCTCTGACGTGGTTCCTATAACGACTGCCAGATGGCAGCCGGGACCACCGTCACCGGTTTAACGTGCCTTTCAAAGCATGTCATGCCTTTCATTGAATCATCTTTGTTATTAGACAATCAGGTGATTCAAGCCAAACTGGAAACAACTAAACAAAGTATGCTTCCCGTGGGAATCGAACCTCGACCCAAGGTCTACAGGCAAACGCCTTATCAACTGGACCACGGAGTCAGTTATGATGCTCATATACAATATTATTAGTTGATATATGAGTTTATTAGATGACTTTATTAGAGCTTATTATAATATTTACGTCACTACTAATTGTCAGTGCGAATTTTCCTAATGAAGATACTATAACTAGATCTTATAGCTTTGTTTTGAATTATATCTTTTATTAGGAATGCAATCAATACTAATATTACATCTGATAGAGTCGTTACCCCGTCGTGCGGCGCGGACAAGATTTTCTTTTCAGAAAAGCTTGCTTAGTTCTAGAAAAAAAAAGGATTACATTATTTATAATATTAGAACTACGCACGAACGTAGGTTACGTTATTAATAATTAATTAAATAAGCTTTTTATTACAATTACATACAGAAATTTGACTTCCGCATTTAAACAAAAAATAAGTACAATTTTACAGCAAAGTTTAATACATACTCAGATTATCTTGCTCAACTTAGTCTCAGTGCTCTAATTTCTTCGTAAATACTAGACTTGAGTATTACGGATCCGGATGCTTCAGTGTAATAGGGTGGCCTTAGTAAGCTCCCCACGTCTTATTTAAAGCCGTGTTTAGACACATTCAACTACGGTCGACCGTGAGACGTTAAATAATCTTTTTAGTCCGGACTTTGAGGACCAATATTTGCGGATAAGTGCCACTTATAGTTTTCTTTTTTAAGATAACTTCTGTGGTTCGGAAGAAAATAGGATAACTAGCCTACGTTATTGATAATTCATTAAATAAGCTTTTTTGTGTTATGTTTAAACAGGAATTTGACTTCCACCTTTAAACAAAAATGAAGAATAATTTAGCAGCAAAATTGAATACCTCAGATTAACTTGCTTAACTTAGTTTTAGTGCTTTAATTTCTTCGTAAATACTAGACTTGAAGTATCCGGGGTGCTTCAATGTAATGGGGTGGCCATAGTTAGTTCCCCACGTCTTATTTAGCCATGTTTAGATACATTCAACTACGGTCGACCGTGAGACATTAATAACCTTTTTGGCCCCGACTTTGTGGACCAATATTTGCAGATAAGTACTGGAATGTCATTAAAACATATTACATGCGTAGAATAAATTTATACACAGGGATAATGTATAAAATACACAGGAATTTGACTTCCGCCTTTAAACGAATAATTTAGAAGCAAAATTGAATACCTTAGATTAACTTGCTCAACTTAGTTTCAGTGCTTTAATTTCACCGTAACTACTAGACTTGACGTATCCAGGGTGCTTCAATCTAATGGAGTGGCCATAGTAAGTTCTCCATGTCTTATTTAAGCCATGTTTAGATACATTCAACTACGGTCGACCGTGAGACGTTAATAACCTATTTGGTCCCGACTTTGAGGACCAATATTTACAGATAAGTACTGGGATGTTATTAAAATATGTTACATGCGTAGAATAAATATAAACACAGGAATAATGTATACAATACACAGGAATTTGACTTCCGCCTTTAAAAGACTAATTTAGCAGGAAAATTTAATACCTCAGATTAATTTGCACAACTTAGTTTCAGTGCTTTAATTCCTTCGTAAATACTAGACTTGATGTATCCGGGGTACTTCAATGTAATAGGGTAGCCTTAGTAGGCTCCCCACGTCTTATTTAAGCGATGTTTAGATACATTCAACTACGTTCCACCGTGAGACGTTAATAACCTGGGATGTTATTAAAATGTGTTACATGATAAATCTGACCTCCCTATCATTTAAAATGTGTTATTACCAGGGTAAGTTACTGTACTTTAACTATAAGTAGGATTACGAATGATGTGTGCCTGTTTTTGATTTTATAGTTTAACTAGCGACCCGGACCCCGGCTTCGCACGGGTGCAATGAGCATATAAACCTTCCTCTTTAATCACTCTATCTATTTAAAAAAACCGCATCAAAATCCGCTATCTGCTGCGTAGTTTTAAATATATAAGACGGACAGACAGTTATAAACTATGTAATGATTATTTATATAATATATATATTATATAAATATATTTATATAGCGCAAAGGAATAAAGTACTATTTATTCACAAAATTATTTAACAAATAACTTTAAAACTACTTATCACACAACTAGGTTATAACTAACTATATATTGGGAATAACGTGCAGTTCAATATTTTACCTCTAGAGTTTAGCTCACATTTAATGAGATCCAAGAGTTTGTCAGATTCGAATGCTTTAAAAATATGTTGAATAATTCAGGTTAATTTTTAGGGCAAATAAAAGAAATCTATTTTCTCCAAACCTTACATTACACTATTGCAATTTTAATTTACCTTACTTAAAAGACGTTATTACATGAAATCGTCTTTTCTATTAAAACGATAAATTGCGTTCACCAAAGCTATTAAATTTCAAATAAATACAGATGTTAAGCGTCTCAATTTAAATGTATTATTTAAAAAAAACATATAACATGCTGGTAAAGAAAAACGTAGAATGTACCAACTGCTTCTCTTCCCGTGCAGATTGTAAAAGCCGATGTATAGAATGAGTGAAAATGTAACAAATTATGTTATTAGGTGATGCGGCTAGCAACCCATCACTTTTTTGATTCAGTTTTCCACATTGCTTTGAGGTCTTTAAGGCTTGAACTCAGTCTACCCCACAAGCAAAAATATGTGATATAAGTAGTATTTTAAACTAGCTTTTGCCGGCGGCTCGGGAACGGTAGAATATCCGAGGATGAAAGGTACCCTATGTCCTTTGCCGGGCCTCAAACTATCTCCATACCAAATTTCATCCAAATTGAGAGACAGAGTCATTTGAGGTGGAGACAGACAGACAGAGTTACTTTCGCATTTATAATATTAGGATAGTATGGATAAAGGGGTTATGCTGGTTAAAGCGAAGTTCAATAATTTTGCGGTCCGATTGAAATTGGTTTCAATCTAACGAATTCGCCCACCGCAGTCAACAGAAATTAAATTTGTCGGCGAAAATTTTAACTGAAATTTTTCCTTGAAAAGGAAATTGGATGTTATAGCATCTTTATTAAATGAGTGGAGGAAACGGATACTTATTGTCCTTTATTCCATAATGTGAGGTGAAAGGGTTTTCCGACACTTGACAATAACTGGAGCGACGTCTAAAGGAAGTTGAAAAGCATTTTGTCGGGTTCATTTTAGACTGTTGATATAGTTGACTGTTGTTTAGAATAAAACAAAAATTATGATATGTAATAAGTATAATTGCTTGCTATTAAATATAGTACATGCAAAGATACAAGATTTATTGCGTAATTGTATGAGTAAGTGTGTAATAAACGAAGAAGTAAAGTCGTCTATTAAACTTGTTTTATTAGTAATTTGACATAGGTAAACGACGTTTGGACAAGTTTTTGGGTTCCATATGACTGAGTGGTAAAACGGAACCCTTACAGGATTACTCGTGTGTCTGACTGTCTGTTTGTCACAGTCAGTTTGCCTTGAGTTTCGGCATACTTATACTTGTAAATAGATTTGTCTTAGAAAAAAACATTGCTTATCTTATTTAGATTTTTTATTATTTTTTTATTATATTACTATAGAAAGTTATTCATCAAAATATACTAAAATTGACCATTCCCTACCATTTGTGTCAGGATGTGTCACACATATTGATTCTACATGGAACAGCAAATACCTAATTTGGAAGGAAATATGTAAAAAGTCATATTTAGTATATTCTGTAATTCTATAATACTCAATATTGGAAAAAACAAGTGGTGTCAACTTGTAGAATAACAAACTTATAAGTGAAGTCATGCAATGAACATCACTTGGATCCAAAATTTCCAGCCATCTGCTACCTCAGCAAATGGTTGTAAGGTCAATAACGTGCCCGAGATTACCGCCGACGATTTTATGACAATGAACCCCGATATTGCATCCAGCGAATATTAGTACCTCTTAGACTTGATCCGGTGACTCCCGCCATCGTTCGCCATCTTTACCATCTTTTTCCAATATCTGGTAATATTGGCTCGCATGGAAACAACTTTAGCACGCAGGAATACACTTGCCGTTATGTTATCACATTTTGTAGATACATTTCGGATACCTTTATAAAATGGGAAGTAGCTTTGCAACATTTTTTAGTAGTTGTTGGAGTTTTATGTCAAATAGGAACTTTGAAATTTAATGTTAGAGACAACTTGAGGTGCCTTATATAAGTAGAATAATAAACTTTTACGGAAGATCATATAGTAAACATCATTAATAAATCCACAAGTTTCAGCGATTTGCTTCTTCAGCAAATATTTGTAACGTCAGTAACGTGCCCTAGATATTACCGCCAACGATTTTATGGCAATGAACCCCGATATTTTATCCAGTGAGTATTAGTGCCTACTATACTCGATCCAGTGACTGTCGTCTTTCGCCATCTTTATCAAATATCCGATAATATTGGCTCGCATGGAAACAACTTTAGAACGTAGGAAAATACTTGCCTTAACGTTATAAGGTCTTTCTAAAATGGTAGGTCGTTTGCATAATTTTGATCATTTGCTGGATTTTTATGTCAAATACTATGAAATTAAATATTAGAGACCACATGAGTTAAATTATAAAGTAGAACAATTATCTTTCTGTGAGAGCATATGGTAAACATTATTAATGTCTCCAAAATTATCGGCGATCTGCTTCCTCAGCAAATGGTTGTAAGGTCGATAACATGCTCTAGATATTACCGCCGACGATTTTATGGCAATGAACCCCGATATTTTATCCAGTGAGTATTAGTGCCTACTATACTCGATCCAGTGACTGTCGTCTTTCGCCATCTTTATCAAATATCCGATAATATTGGCTCGCATGGAAACAACTTTAGAACGTAGGAAAATACTTGCCTTTACGTTATAAGATCTTTATAAAATGGTAGGTCGTTTGCATAATTTTGATAATTTGCTGGATTTTCATGTCAAATACTATGAAATTACATATTAGAGACCACATGAGTTAAATTATAAAGTAGAACAATTATCTTTCTGTGAGAGCATATGGTAAACATTATTAATGTCTCCAAAATTATCGGCGATCTGCTTCCTCAGCAAATGGTTGTAAGGTCGATAACATGCCCTAGATATTACCGCCGACGATTTTATGGCAATGAACCCCGATATTGCAATCAGCTAGTATTAGTGCCTACTAGACTTGATCCGGTAACTGTCGTCTTTAGCCATCGTTTTACCAATATCTGATAATATTGGTTTGAATGGAAACAACTTTAGAACGTAGGAAAACACTTTGGCGTAACGTTATCACGTTTTGTTCAGGAAACCCAGGTATCCTTTTTAAAAAGGGAAGTAGTTTTGTATCATTTATCAATGTTTGCTGGATTTTTCTTATATACATCACCCATCGTGCGACCGATTTTTGCCGTGCCGACCTGTTCAGGTAGTCAAGGCTCTCTCGTAAGCTCTCATAGCCAATCTTAATGGTGAAAATCCTCGCACATTGCGGACATGTGAGTACACCGTTTATATACCTAATTATATTGAGTTAGCGCAGGTGGTCGGGTTTTTTAACTCACAATAAGCTATCGCCGCATAAGATAAGCCTCACTACCACCTACATTGGCTCGCCGAAGTACTTCATTGTTTCACACTCGGTCAGACCATGAAGATGTTCATAATTTTACGTAGGCATTTGACTCTCTCAAATGCAATCGGTCTAACATGCGGATGTGTCGGCGGTAAACAGTCCAGGTTTCCGTAGCATACAGAATATAGAATAGGTTAGGCAGAAGTATTTCTATATCTTCGTATCTAATTTTATATTATATGAACAGAAAACCTTAGTATTCAACTCTGTCTCCCCAGTTCAGAGCGTGAGTGACCACGGTGCATCAGCCGGATTCGCACATTTTCGGTACTTATTAGCTTGAGCTGCCTTCAACGCCGAGTTAGACTTCGTGCACCACTGTCGTCTTTCAGCATTTTTTTCCAATATCCGATGATATTGGCTGGCATGGAAACAACTTTATTCACAGGAAAACACTTTCATGTAATGACTTCATGCATTGTACAGGAAGCGGGAATAACTATATAAAATATGATGTAGAGGAAGTGCAGCATATTTGGAATAGTGCAGAAAATTTGGAATAGTCGGATTTATAAATTAGTATAGGCGACATCTGTGTTTTTTCGCGGTAAAATTAACGTGACATGGTGTACCAAGTGATTGAAGTCTAGAGGCAAGGCGCCATATTGACATTTCGGTAGACAGCCGCCCGAGAGCCTAACGCCTAAATCGAAAACTTTTTATATTAGAATATAATCCTTGATAATCATTAATTATGTTATATAAAATCTTTGTTGTAATATTTTATACTATTTGCTGATCCATTTAGTTTATCGTGTAGTTTTGATTTTGAGGTTAATTTTGTATTAAACTATGATACTATTTTTTTTCTGTAATGGGTACCATGTTGGTAATATGGAATACCGAATGTGAACATAATTTGGAATATTTCAAATTTTATGCACATTTTTTTTTATTATTTTATATTACCAATTATCAGTTAAAAATAATATAAATAATCCTTTTAAGGATGATTTTGCTGGCAGATACTGATCAAAAGGATTTTTAAAACGAAATCATCAAATTTTGTCCATAAGACAACCAACTAGAACATCTCCTCAAGCAAGAGCTTTACTAAAGCAAAAATGGATGAATTTTTCGACAATCTAGAGAAAATTCAAACTGAAAAGGCTTTCCTGCGGCACGTATCTTTAACGTTGATGAGAGCGGTCTTCCTATAGTCCAGTGTAAAATTCCAAAAATCTAGCTCGGAAAAGAAAAAAACAAATTGGAGCAATGACATCAGCTGAAAGGGGATCCCCCTTTCAGCTGATGTCATTGCTCCAATTTGTGTTTTTAGAATATTGTCTTGGTTAATTATTCATAGAAAAAAAGATACAGGTCTTAGTTTTTGAGAGAAAAATTGTGCAGATAATTTGGAATACTATATTCCGAACTAGCTGTTGCCCACGGCTCCGCCCGCGTTAGTGTCGATCCCTCGGGAACAGGAGAATTTCCCGGAATCAAACATACCCTATGTCCTTTCCTGGGCCTCAAACTACCTCCGTACCAAATTTCATCCAAATCAGTTCAAAGGTTGAAGCGTAAAAAGACAACAGACGCTCCTTTCTTAGCGCTCACTCACATCATTATAAAAACCCCTGTACCAAATTTCACGTTTCTAGGCGCAGCAGTTTCGGTTGCGTTGATATATAAGTCAGATTTGCCCGCGGCTACGTCGCCGCCGTTAGTGTCCATCCCTCAGGAACTGTAGAATTTCCCGGAATAAAAGATACCCTATGTCCTTCCCCGGGTCTCAAACTACCCCCATACCAAATGTCATCCAAATTGGTTCAATGGTTGAAGCGTGAAAAGAAGACTATACATACATAGTATCACGTCTTTTTTCCTTACGGGGTAGACAGAGCCTAGGTCTATAAGACCTGAAGGCCACGTTTAGCATGTAATTTTCCTATGTCACTTATAATATATAAGTAAGTGCTATATATTTGCAGGCAAGGCAAACTAATGGCTTAAATTCATTCAAATGACGATAACTTTTTTTTTAACTAACCGATTTTTATGAAACAAACTTTAAATGTTAATCTGAGTTAAAATAAAGCAATTGGTGAAAGTTTGAAGTAAATCGGTTCAGTATTTTCGGAGATAATCGTGATCATACATACAGACAGACAGACAGACAGACAGACAGACAGACAGACAGACAAAAAATTCTAAAAATACATTTTTTGCTTTCTATTATTCTTTTTAAGTGTCCCTCTATCCATTTCAGTCAAAAATTCTAAATGTACAGACAAAATATTTTTACTGTTTTATTATATGTATAGATTACCTGCACCCTTCGTCGATTCACACTTTCGGAGATTTATAGTTCAATTAAAATTTTTACAAGGTTCCCATTTTTTGTTTTATTTTATAATTTGGAATATTGTAATAAAATATATTATTGTTTATTTCACGCACTTTTCAATTTGCTAACCCAATTCATTTTTTATATATTCCCTAAAAACAAAGTAGTATTCCAAACATACTGCACTTCCTCTAACTTCAAATATTAGATTCTTGTTTCTTTATATTTACTGAGGTTCAGATAGATGCCTTACTAAATAAGGTGAATTAGTAGCTACTATGTTTTTTTTTCCTAGCCTTTTGGTGTTGTGTCCCACTGCTGGGCAAAGGCCTCCCCCTGGGTTCTCCACACATCGCTATCCTTCGCTACTTCTGGCCATCCATTTTGAAATTTATCGAGGTCCTCGGCCTCGATAAAAGCTATGTTAAAAACTTTTCATTTATAAACAATATTATCGATTTCATAATGTTTATTAAAATTAATATCTTGAAGAACAATAACATTCTAATTGACCGAGCGTGCGAAGCGAGCGAAGTCTTTCATTCAAGTTGGGGCGAAAAGAGATTTTTTGTATGTATGTAGATATGTTTGTTCCACGCTAACTTTAGAACCAATGCTACTAGTTTATTTCAACCAAGTATTTTAGGTATACAATGAAAGATGGAACATACGATGTCATCTTTTAGAATATTAGAAGAGCAAGCTGTTCATAAGTGATATCACGAAAATTGCCAGCGATCTGTTGCCTCAGCAAATGGTTGTAAGGTCAATAACGTGCCCGAGATATTACCGCCGACGATTTTATGGCAATGAACCCCGATATTGCATCCAGCAAGTATTAGTGCCTACTAGACTTTATCCGGTGACTGGCGTCTTCATCTTTACCATCTTTTTCCGATATCCGATAATATTGGATTAAATGTAAACAACTTTTGAACGCAGGAAAACACTTACCGTAATGTTATCACATTATGTACATGAAGTTCGGATACCTTCATAAAATGGGATGTAGTTTTGCATCATTTTGCAGTGGTTGCTGGATTTTTATACCCAATTTTTTAAAATTAAAAAAGGATAAAAAAATTAAAGACAACAGGGGGATAAGTAGAACAATAAAAACGCCAATCATATGTACTCTGTCTCCCCTAAGGTTGACTGGAAGAGATCGCTAAAGCGATCCGCCTTTATACCAACTTTGTTACTTTTGTTCTCTATACATAACTAATTTGTCTGTTATTTGGTGCATTAAAGAGTATTCTATTCTTTTATATTCTATTCTATTTTAAAAACATAAGATCATGTGGTCAATATCTTTTACTAACTCAACATGTACCAGCAATCTGCTTACATTGTAAAGTCGTGTCCTAGTTATTCCTGCCGACTATTTATTAGCAATGACCTCCGATACTGCATCTAGCGAATATTAGTACCTAGTAGACTTGATCCGACAACTATTGTGTTTCGCCATCCTTTACGAATATCATAGACATATTTTAGAATAACAATCTGTTTACACCGGTAAAGAACTTGTTATTCTAAAACATGTCTGTAAAACAACCAAATATCCGCTTCTAACGCAGCAAGGCGTTGTAAGGTCAATAAAGTACCCAAGATATTCTCTCCAACGATGTTATGGCAATGAACCTCGATATTGCATCCAGCGAGTATTAGTGCCTACTAGACTTGCTCCGGTAACTGCTATCTTTTGCCATCTATTTCCAATATCGGTTAATATTGGCATGCCTTGTAATAACTTTAGATCACAGGTAAACATTCCACAATGTTTACATGTCTTTACGAGGAAGCCCAAGTAATTTTAAAAAATGAATATAAATTTTTGTATTGCATGCGACGCAAAGTCGCCAGCCTATGTGTCTTTTACAGGATATAAAAAAAAAAAAAAAATATATATATACGGACAAATCACACAGATTGAGCTAGCCCCAAAGTAAGTTCAAGACTTGTGTTATGGGATACTAACTCAACGATACTATATTTTATAACAAATACATATATAGATACACATCCAAGACCCAGGCCAATCTGAAAAGATCATTTTCCATCTTGACCTGGCCGGGGATCGAACCCGGTCACTCCGTGTCGCAGGCAGGCGTGTTGACCGCTGCGCCACGGAGCTAGTCGTATATTCTTTGGAAAGTGTGCTCAAGAGCTACACGAACTCATACAACCTTCTCCTTTTTTCTATCGGACGTTCAAGCGCACCACTGGATACCATCCTTACCTGATTAAAATTCCTAACATTCGTACCAAGCGCTTTTTCTCATCTTTTACTATGCGCATAGCTAAGGATTGGAATGCATTGCCTGCGTCTTTATTTTCGAGCGCGTATAACCTGAATGTCTTTTAAGTTAGACTGAATAGGCTTCAACTGACTGAGCCCGTTCGATCTTAAACCATTTCTTTGCCTTTGGCTTAGATAATGGTCAAAATTAACCCATTTACTGAAAAACAAATAGATGGTTAACGTGTTAAGCTCATACATATTTGTATAAAAATGTAACATTAGTATTTATTTTACAAATAAATAAATAATTAATTAATTTATCACCAATTTTTTATAAAGAAAAAAATATTTTTTTTTCTAGAAACCGAGTATTCTATAAGAAAATACATAAAGATATAGAATCCAAATAAGAAGCAATATATGCTGTAATCTTGTAGAATAACAAGCTATTCAAGGTTATTACATTAAGATTCTCAGCTATTTACTTCCCTAGCAAGACATTGTAAGGGAAAATCGGCTCAGAGAATATCTCTTGTATGTTACCCGAGATACCTACTCTCTTCGAACGATTTTATGACAATGAACCCCGATATTGCATCCAGTGAGTATTAGTGCCTACTATATACATAGTGAAATTTTGATCGTTCTAGGCCCTTAAAGAGATGATTCAGCCCGTCGATATGAACAACTTTTCCTATGGGACCAATGCTGGAAACTCAAAAAAAAAGGTCTGTTCCATACAAAAATGTTCGGTCGCCCGATCAATTTGTATGGAAAAGTCAAGAAAAATTTGAGTTCCCAGCATTGTCCCATAGGAAAAGTTGTTCATATCGACGGGCTGAATCATCCCTTTAAGGGCCCAGAACGATCAAAATTTCACTATGTATAGACTGGATCCGGTGACTGGCATCTTTTTCCATAAACTGACAACAACCTTAGAACGCAGGAAAACATTTTTCGTTATGTATTCACGCCTTTTGAGGAAACTAGGATAACTTTATAAAATGGAATACAATTTTAGATAAATTGGAAGTATTTGACGGATTAATATAAAACTAGCTTTCACCCGCGGCTCCGCCCGCCTTAATGTCGATCACTCGGGAACAGTACTTTTTCCCGGGATTAACACTATATCCTTTTCCGTACACCAGACAACGGGTATGCAAAATTTCATGACGATCGGTTCAGTAGATAGGGCGTGAAGGCGTATCAAACAAAACAAACTCACTTTCGCATTTATATAATTACTTAGGATTAGGATAAGATACAATAGGTAAGCATTTAACAGTACTTACAGTTTTTAAGCTAATCTTTTTTTTATTTAGATATACAGATTGTCTCCCTCTCTCTCGTTCTCTCTCCTCCAGCTTTTTCCCGTTGCATCCTCTTTGTGCTTCCGGCCTTTTCTTCTCCATGTCAGACGGTTTTCGGCATCCTTGAAGATGAGACGATTGGCACTTCTTGGGCTTTCCCCTTCCGCCGAGGCCAGGCGGAGGTAGTATAGCGATCGAGACATTTGTTTACTGTAAAATTTTCCGATTTTCGTAAGTCGGTTCTCATGCAAATTGTCTGATAAGTTACGGACATAGAGTCTGCGAATTCGAGGGTTCTTTACGCGGTCTTTCCGCCTATATACCGCACTTTTATCGTAAAAATCCATCTTCGTGGCATGCGCCTTTAGTGTTGCTCATGTACAGGCCATCACCTTATTTCCATATAGAAAGGCAGGTCTAATAATGGATTTAAAGAACGGTCCTTTTAAACTAATCGTAATTATTGTGTCACAAACGACATCAGTTGGTTACGTCACTTTGCCCACGTTTCCGTAATGCAGGCTTTAATGTTGCTGTTGCTATCGTATTCCCGCATGGGTGGAGTACAGATCCCAGATATTTAAATTACGCTATGGCAGAATGTCTACCTAAGTAATGTTTTTATTTAAATGTAATTAGGCTTTGTTAGATCCTCATAATACTTAAAAGCGGTAATCGGAATAAGTAGAGTCTTATTTACAAAAAACTTGTTAGAAGTATAGTTAAGAGACCGACATATGACAGGCGGCGTGGCGATACAAACGCGGATGGTCTAAACGCGTTGGCTACTTTAGATATTTTCGTTTTTTAGGAATATTCAAGGGTTATTCGAAAAAGAAAAACATATGATGGCTGCCTTATCTGTAATGCAATAATAATCAAAAGTTTCAAGGTAAATTTTATTGTATTTGGTGAATAATGCTATATACCGAGTAAATTAGACGTGATTTGGAGGCAACTTTGCAATTTTTTTCTATTGAGAAAATTTTACGCAATCGTGTTTTTGAGTCATATAGTTACCAGAGTTAGTCCTGAACTTTGCTGCATTTTTTATTTCAACTTGAGTATTTAATTATTATTGATTTAACAGTCAATCATGCAAAGCAGTGCGAGGTAGTACGGACCCTTAAGTGTGGCTTATCGTTCCGCTGATGCTTAATAAAATAAACGATTATTACGGAAGTGGTTAGTTTTGCAGTTTTAAATTGTACTGATACATTTTGTCGTGTTTTGATTTTCATCTAAACTTAGTACTTTAACTTAGTACTAAGAAACAAAATGAATAATTAGGTAATTAACAACCTAATTATTCATTAAGATTTTGTTTCTTCTTGAAACTTTACATTGAAATCTTTCATTAAAATATTACAAAAATCAAGTTTGAAGAGTCACTTCAGAGGAAATGGAATCTGGGACACAATTAATTAGTCAATTGTAAAATTAGAATCTCGTTTCATTGTTGAGCCAGGGCGGCGATGAAAAGGTCTGTTCTGTTATACACGCTATGTATACCCGTATAATTAAGTTACCCTATCTTGGCTGGACACGCTTCCCTACTTTCTTTTCATTTGAAATTCCTTTTACATTGGACTTTAACTTTTGATTTATCAGTTCATTTTAATTGAGAGTCTTTTTAAGCCGACTGTGTATAATGTCGATTCAAATAAAGCGCAAATATTTTAAGGGCTGGCTCTCATTTTTGAAAATTTAACACGTTTTTTAATTTATTATTCTATATAACAAAATATTTTTTTTTAATTTCATGACCTTTTAATTATCGACGTCAATAATAGGTATCCATTCCACTAGGTAATGGTAAAAATTTGAAGGCCGAAAGTGTCTTTTTCAGATTGGCCTGGGTCTTGGATGTGTATCTATATATGTATTTGTTATAAAATATAGTATCGTTGAGTTAGTATCCCATAACACAAGGCTCGAACTTACTTTGGGGCTAGCTCAATCTGTGTGATTTGTCCGTATATATTTATTTATTTTTTTTGTGTTTTTTGCGTCTGTTTTTCTAAATATCTAACTCTAAAGATCTCTAAAACTTGTATGAGTCTAATACGTGTCAAAGTTAGCAGTAAGTTGACGGACTCGAGTTGACGAATTCATGGTGGGAATAGTCCTAGAAAGTAGCTATTCGATGTACCTAAATAAAAATACCTTTATAATAAAATTCCATACGATACGACATAAAAATATTATGACGAATTACTACTTATTCGTAGATTATGACAAAATAAGTATAAAATAAAATGACAGGAAATACGTGTATCTAGGTACCTACTCCGGGAAAATTACTATTTTAGTACCTATACCATAGAGGTAAATTACATTTTACTGTAGGTACCTACTTAGAATAATAGTAAGAAGAAAAAGTTCGCAGTGAAATTTCCAAAATGACGGTAATTGTATTTAATCATTTTGACATTTCTTTATGTTTTTGTCACAGCATTACATAGTTCAATTAAAAAAATGTTGAAATTACGGAAATTTATTATTCCTAATGTAAGTACCTACTACTTTATTTAGTTTAATATTTATGCCGAGTTACGAAATCATATCATGGTTTTGTGACCCAGCAAAAATATTAACTAGTTTGATTATTTGGAACAAAAATTGCGCTGCCTAGTCGATCATCTCCTGTAGTAGATTTACGTCTTTAGCTTGTGATCGAAGGTCGACTAGGCTATGACGACGTTCACACTCGCCCTAAAGATGGCCTTCTGTATATGCTGTATAAATAGCTATATAAATAGTGTCGCAAGGAAGAAGAAAGTGTTCTATCAATTCCAATACGCAGAAAATCTAAAACCCTGCTTGGCTATTGTAAAGCTGCCCACCTGCCAACTGTACAGTCCTGCATATGATACTCGTAAGTATGGCAGTACCTAGGTTTGAAACCGTTTTGTGTGGGACATTCCTGTGGACAGATGCCAGAAATACTATTTTTTTCCTAGGAAAATGAGATATAAGTACTAGTATTTCCATAATACTTAATCATAGTAGTATTTCTATCGGCTGAAAAATATGGGCGTTTTTATTCACGGTGTTATAAGTATTTGTAATGAAAATTAACCGAATTCATGACTGGACCAAGGAATTGGTAATCAAACTCAATATATCCAAATATTGTATGTAGCAAATGTTAAATGGATACCACACTTTTTTAAATTACACACCGTATTATAAGTATTTAAAATGAATATTCTTCTGTTATCTATATAATTACCGAGATCATTATATTTGAAAGATTCCATACAAGCAATGTTTCAAGTTCACAAGATCTGAAAAAGGTGTTTATAAATATTTCTTACCCGTTCTAGGTGTCGCAATATATTCGGCGAGTCTCTACGTCACCTCGTTTGCATGCCGAAGAGTTGTTTGTTCATAGAGACAGCAAGGATAATAACTCAGAAACACCATTTGAGTTCACTGAAGCTAACATGATGGTTTGTGGCTACGAGTACTGTATATGAGTATTTTTAGTACTATTTTTTGTATACTGCAGAGATCTACGCTATTTATCTATAGCAAGCAACATTCATTGCTATTCTTGACATCACTCCAGCTTCAGAAGTCCCGCTCTTAGACCTCCGCGCAAACACAAACATAATGCGTAGAGTAGGATTAGCTTCGATTACTGGAACTAGCCGGCGGTAGCGGATGACTTGCACCCAGGATAGAGACCCTTCTGGCAACGTACCTTTCGGCCCATAAGGTAAAAGATTAGAATTGCAGCTATCCAAATGCTATTGCCATTGTTCTTCAGATCGGCCCATCATCAGGCAATATGAGAGTTCGCTGCCTTAGAGGCTTGCGCTCGCAGGTATCGCCTAAAGCCAAGGTCCATCCTTCCTAGGGACCCTTTGGTGACGGTGATGTTGCTTATAAAGGTTAAGGGCACTTTGCCCTCGCCTGCCCGGTGCCCGGTGAAGCAGAAGCTCAGTTGGAGGTAGCTACATAGTCACGTTAAGCGGTCGGTCTACGTTGCCATCAATAGATGGCAGTCGTTAGACTCCATATTATAAAAACTGAAAAATCGGCCTTAGTTTGACTAATTTATTTTCAAGTCATCACAAATTGAGTTAAGCTTCCTCCATGCATTTTTTAAGCATAATGCTTTTTGTAAGCAAACACTGGACAGGCAGTTGAGGATGACAACCCTATTTACATAGGTTTATGTCTGCAATTCTAGAAATTCCCAAGGAACTCTCCTTCGGCATCAGGCAGGCAGCCAGATGTAAAAATGTTCGCCAGATCATACGTATCATAGCATGAAAGTTGTGCCCTGGCTCCGATATAACAGAGCTGAGTATGCAACCAGGAAAAGGCAAAGCTGTCGATGACGGCTCACTGGTTATAAAAATAAAGTATCTTTGCATTGTTTATGGCAAAAACAGCGCTATTTTACGAGCTTAATTCCACATCGGCCGCATTCAGTCCACAATACAACGTATTTCGGAAGTTAAGCTCATTACAATTTAATTTCAATCGGGCGACGAGTACGTTTGCTTTCCGGACCATTAATCATAATTTTTAATTTATGTGAAATGTGTACATTGCGGAGTATTGTTTAGTTTAGCCGATGTGTTCTCGTGGATTGTGTTGAGCTGAATACAAACATGGCTGCGATGAAATGTTTAACGTTGAAATTATTACACGTGTGTGCCTGGGTGATCGAGCTCCTGAACGATGAATCCTGGCTTATCAAGCCGTTCTGTGATCCAGAAATGTATAGAATTTCTCGTTTAATAGTATAATTGAAAAATAAATAAATATATACGGATAAATCTCACAGATTGATCTAGCCCCAAAGTAAGTTCGAGACTTGTGTTATGGGATACTAACTCAACGATACTATATTTTATAACAAATACATATATAGATACACTTCCAAGACCCAGGCCAATCTGAAAAAGATCATTTTCCATCTTGACCTGGCCGGGGATCGAACCCGGGCACTCTCGTGTCGCAGGCTGGCGTGTTGACCGCTGCGCCACGGAGCTAGCCGAAAAAAGTATAGAATTTATTTTGACCAAACCAAATGTAATTCCGAGCTGTGTTATTTATTTTTTGTTTCTACACGGTTGTCCAAAAAAGCATATTTATGTTTGTATTACAGTTCTTGTATGTATGTATGGGAGTTCTTTTTTCGCCATATCTTATAAGTGCCTAAACAGATTAAGATGTATTATCGGTATCATTTCTGGATGACACAGGCGGCTACATATTGTTTTTAGCTGAGGCAGTAATTATGTTATTATATTTCTTTGAAAAATAGAGCTTATTATTTGAGAAATAAATGTGGCTCTCTCTTTCTCTCTCTCTCTCTTTTAGCCTTTTTCAACCGTTTCGGTGTAGGCCTCCTCCAGTTTATGCCATTTTTGTCGGACTTGGGCAATTCGATCCACTTCACTCCTGCTGTTTTCTTAATATCGCCTGACCAGCGCATTTGAGGTCTTCCCTGTGGGCATTTTTCATCCCACGGTCTCCATTCCACCAGAGCACTAGATAGTGATGACAGCCGGAAACAAAGTCTTGCTGGAAACCAAACACTGCAGTGTTAAATCGCCTGGATCCCGAATTAACAACTGAACTTTTCATATTTCAGAGAATAGCAGCGCTTATCCAGAACTATCCCGAAGGATGTCAGCGTTCGGCTTTGGGGGGCTGCGTCGATATAGTGCAGCGCCAAATGGGCTGGATACCAATAGCAGCGATGCATAAAGTGGCTCAGATTTTAAATATGCCAAGGATGAGAGTGTATGAATTTTGCACCTTTTATACAATGTCTAAAAGGTATTTCATTATATTTTTATTATATAATTTTATTTACTCAAGACTTGTGGTGGTTTTGAATGAAATATCGAAGAGGAAGAAATTGTTGTATTGAGAAGTACAATTCACAGCACAAAGCACAAGTGCGTCCGTCGTCTCCAAAGTCCACCCGAGAAGAGAGCGAGGCAGGTCAACTGTCTGTCCTACGTCATCTCTCTTCCTCTTCATAAACTCGACCGCTACTGCAGTCTGCACCAGAAAAGAGGCATCATGCTAACAATAGTATTCAGGAGTGTCATACTCAACGGCAAGTTGTTGCACGTATGGCATCGGGGACGCACGCTCGGCAATGCTACTTATCTCTAATTCATCCGAGCAAGAAGCATCCCACCTTTACCCCGTTCCCCCAACTAAACGAACGCCTACCCTTCCCACGGTTAAAAATCTGTTTCGATTGGCTGCAGCGTTGCGTGACAGAGATTAAACAAACTGCATTTACCAATCAGTCTACCAAGCGTAGAGACTATGGCAAATCCCCCATGAAAATGGACTATTTCCAACTATATATTGGAAAACTTTATGAGAGGCCGGTCCAGCAGTGAACTTCTAGCGGCTCAGATGAGTGATGATGATAAGAAATATTTATTTAGTACAGAGAATACAAGAGTCAACAATGGTACTGTCGGTCGCACTAGGATACCCTGTATCTTGGCGACTATAGTGTCATCTTACATTTGAACATTTGGCTTCCCAATTATTCTGTTTTACAATTTGTGTGTATATATTGTGTATATTTTCTTAATACACATAACAATGATAATTAAAATTAAAAAAAGGGGATAAACCACGTCCCTTAGATTTACGCCCTACGTGTGATACCATTACAACACCGTGACTTCGAATCACCGCGTCGAATTCTCTCATCACATATTACCCCGTATGGTAGACGCATTCAAAGCATGCGTACTACTTCAATACTACCCACAATTCTACTTCATTCATATCCGATGAATAGAAAATTGATTAAATTGAAGAAATATTTTTAACTTACTTAAATTGTTTTAAATAGCAATACAATGCTTGGTATATTATTAAAATTGAAAATATGTGATGAAAAAGAACTCTGCCACAGGTAGGATTCGAACCCACGTCGCTTAGGTTTACGTCCCTTAGCATAAGAAAAGTGTAACTAACACATATTGCAATGACAAATTCCCGTTATTGTCATTGCTGTCTTTTGTTTTACTTTAAGGCGATTCAGAGGAAAATATCACATAAAAGTTTGCAAAACCACGCCATGCATGCTGCGCGGGGCCGACATCATCCTTGAGGCTGTCGAGGAAGCGACGTGCTGTTGCACTGGCAGCTTGTCTGATGATGGCATGTTTGGAGTTGACACCGTGGAATGCGCTGGCGCATGCGTCAATGCTCCGGTTTTAGTCATCGACGATGACTATTATGTAAGTTTTTATTTAAAGTTACGCGACACATAAAACTGTTTGACTCACAGTGTTCGAGGGTCTGCCATATCGCGACGTCCTTGACACTCATCCTGAAGATGGCCATCTAAAAATCCTGAAACTTGTCGGTGAACTTGACTAAAAATACATGAGTGAAACAGTTTGCTTTATTAGTATATAATAGTAGACCGGGAAAATCTATCCTTTTAAGGGTTTCGTACCCTTAAAAACGGGACCCTATTAATGTCGCTCCGCTGTCCGTCTTGTCAAACAGACTGTCTGTCTGTCCATCTGTCACCAGGCTGTATCTTATGATCCGTGATTGTTAGACACCTGAAATTTTCACAGATGATGGATTTCTGTTGCCGCTATAACAACAAATACATAAAAATAGAATAGAATAAATATTTAAGGGGGCTCCTATACAACAAACGTGATTTTTTTGCTTGTTTTGCTCGATATTGATTACGGCAACAGGTAGACGCTTGAAATATTCGCAGAATATTTAGTTATATATACACTTTAAAAATAAATAATTAAATAAAAGTAAATTAATATTAAAAGGGGGCTCCCATACAACAGACATGATTTTTTTGCCGTTTTTATAGATAGCAGTACGGAACCCTTCGTGCGCGAGTCCGACTCGCACTTGGCCGGTTTCTTTATATATAAATTTGTAGTTACATTTTTTTATATACTTATATATACATCTTTAGTTATGCTTTATATATCTGACTGGTTTTGATAACATTAGAAAGGTGACATTTTATAGAAGAATATAAAATGATAAAAAATAATTTCTTGCATTTTACTCCTCCTCGTAATCAACAATTCAAAAATAATGAAAAGTATACCAAAAATACTACAAGTTATTTACCACCGAAGTACAGAAATAGATTTCATTAATTTGATTTGGTTTAGGAGTAAAATAATGAATTAGCGAATGACGCGAGTTTCACAGTATAAATTATCTATTACTCAGGAATAGACGGTTAGTTATTTTAACTAGAAGAGGAATAAAAATATAATAAGAAAAATGTATCAATAAACAGAGTATCTATGTAATAAATAATTATTTAAATTTCTGTTCGATAGAGCTCTCATTTCAAATTTATTTATTCCAGGAAGACGTGACTGTCTGTGATGTTGAGAATATAATCCAAACTCTTAGATGTGGAGGCATACCGCAGCCTGGACCACAGTATGTAATCAATATGTGTACTTTATGTCTGTATTTACTCACTATTATAAGTGCTCAATATGTATCATAAAGTTCTTGGAAATCCTATTAGATTTGTACCAATAGATATTTCTTTACCTTAAATAATAAGCTTACAATTCATCAAATCAGTCGCAAAACATCCTGCGATATAGGCCTCACAGAAGGATTTTCTAAATTACCGATTAGTAGTGGCCTGTATCTGTTTTTCTGCTACCTTGGTCAGGTTTTCAGACCACCTGGTAAGTGGGTGAACGATGCTGCGCATATCGTTACAGATGGATGCCATTTGCCCCATCGGTTTGTCACCTTATCAGATGCTAAGTTTTCAATTTAGGATGACATGAATATAAAAGAAAAAAGTAGGTATCATATGCTACAATTTAATTAGATAAAAATGGGCCTCCGGCTCTCTCACTCACCGAATGGAGCATAGAAGTGGTAAAGCTCAAAAGTCAATTTGCTGTGCTAATCTGCGCTAATTCATCATCATCATCATCATCAGGTCCTTTTTAGTCTCCACAACAGGAGCACGACCCTCTCATGTCGCTAATTCATGCTACTAACAAAAAATAAAATTAACTTAGAAACCGATTTTGGGTTGATAATTTTGGTTACGTCAAATGTTTCTACTCTTCACATGTCCTCTAGTATCCGCGCCGCTTTAGGGGGCGTCCATTAATTACGTAAGGCGATTTTGCCAATGATCCGCCCCCCTTCCCCCATGGTAAGATGTCGTAAGATTCTACTCAACCCTCTCCCACTCCTACATTTAGCAACAAACAAGCCATTCGTTTTTATGAAATAATAGGTAGTTTTCAACAAAATAAAATTTAAATAGGTTTTAGGAAAAAAAAAAATACATTTTCATACAAGTGTTCGGCCGGCCCGGCATTTAGTATGAAAATGTCAAAAACAAATTATTTCTGAGCATTGGTCCCATAGGAAAAGTTATTCATTTTAATGAGCTGAGTCACCCCTTCACGGAAAAGTCATAGGTTAAGTTATATGCTGCATATATAGTATTTGTATGATTTTTTTTAATTCTTTTTAGAAGCGGGAGATTCAGTTGCGAGCCCATATGTGGTTTGACCAGCCTCTGCGAGTGCCCTCCACCCCCAGGCTACGGAATTCAGCCAGCTTTGTTCTCCAACCAACCTCCAGCCAAGAAGTGATTAGCAATATTTTATCTTTGCTCTCATTCGGAATGTTACGATAGTTTAACATTGAAATAAAGTAATTTGACATAGATATATGTTAATTTGCATTGTATTGTAGCCTTCCAAAGAACAGAAATTTGTGATAAAAACATACATATTAATTACAGGTCATAAACAAACAATTTGATTTTCAATCTTCGACACCGGCTGATGTCAGTACTAAACAGTTTTTGAGCAGCTGATCTCTTTAGATTCCAATACCTTGTTTTCTTTTGCATATGAAATATTCTGTCTGGAACCATATCGTTCTTCACCGTCAGGATGACCATACCATATATAACGTGAACTGGCAACTATGAGCTCCAGTTGTTTTGTTCGTACAAACTACGCGTTAGGTGACGACGCAGCTGCTATGTTTTAGTTATTAGTGTCAGATCAAGTTTTAGCGCTGTCATCTTGTGGAGCCCGCAAAGACAGCGTTACCATCGGCGCGATATGCAACTACTTCACGATTCACACAGTTTAGCTGAAATTATCGTTGAATAACTTGTTCTCGTCGATCTGGGTACATCTACACGCCCTTCAACATGCTAAATGTGGCCATAAGGTATTACGGTTCTAAATCCTTATGGCCTTATGGCCTATTGGCCTTATGGATTGCAGGGTAGTGCGGGAAAAAGAAGTGATACTATGATGATGATGATCTGGGCACATCGCGATATGGCCGGTCAAATAATGAAGTATCAAATCACGATGTGGCCAATACAACGATTGGTCCACGACATGTACATTACCATTATCTCCGTCCGTTCGTCCAAACATTTTTACTCCTTAAAAATGATAAGCAAAATAAAACTTACCTGAAGGAAACCTTTCGTCTACTTATACAACCTGTAACACAATGGGGGTAACAATACTTCGGGTGCATGATCATCTCAGGATATAGAACAACTTTCCCCTGGGACATAGGCATTGGACATAGATAGATAAAAGAAAAAAGAAATGGATCTTCCATACAAAATAAGCAATTAGCTGAACGACTTTCTATGGAAAGTACCTATATCCTTTTTGTATTTGTTGGTTGGTCCCTGGGCAAAGATTCAAAGATTTATTCAGAAAATAGGCCTATTCAGGCACTTTTTCACGTCAATTCACATTTTAAATAATACTTATTATATTATATTCAAATTATTAATTATTGTTCAAAAGCTACAAACTACTAGCGTTTCGGAACCGACCACTGCAGAGAAGAAGACGCCGAAAGAAACTCTTTTCAACAGTATTGGTCGCCTACTTGCCTGAAGGGCTTTGTATGATATTTAATATTTTTATCTTTTCTTTTTTTTTCTGATGTCATGTTATATACAATTTAAATTTACATATTTTTGTGGAACACGTTATGTTAGCGATCGAGCGTGCAACAACAACAGATATGATAAAGGTCTTAAAGATAGAAGTCTCAAAGAGGCCGAGCAGACCTGTCCCCCCTGGCAGCACCCGTTCACGAGTTGACGCATGGATCAGCCATCGCTGAGCTCAACCATATTAGAGGGAACTCGACGACCCGACACACAATGCCGCCACCAGTTTGAACATTTTAGTGAGCATGACTTACTCGATCTCAAGCACAAAACTCGAAAACTAATTGTCGACACTCGTCGACCGCAAACATATAAGGTGTTTAATATCATGGGCCGATCATGCCGCTTAAGTATCGTTCCGTTGTAGATGTCGCAGGCAAATTGTATGATTCCGCGTTTTACAAACGGCGTCGTCTGTTTACAAACGCTCGCTCTTTTGGAATATGCCGAAGGCAAATTTAAAACTCGTTCAATTGTTAACATTTCAACATTGATGGTTAAAGTAGGGTGGCTATCATAAAAAAAAATTGGACAAATCACTTTTTTTTAGCAATCACGTACCTATTCAAATAGGAATAACTTAAACTATGATAAATTTCATAAAAAACAATCCTTTTTTGTAAAAAGTCCTTTGAACACGCAGGATTTGCACTGTTTTCAATATTTTTCTGTTTCACTAAATCGACGCCATTATTATTGTTTTGATTAGCAGCGCCGCGTGAGGTAAGAAAAACAAACTAAATACTTCAATTTGCCGCGTCATTTTGTAAACGGCGATTGAATTGTCTATCAAATAATAAGGCATATTATATACTGACAATGCAATTCACAATTTGCCTTCGGCATATTCCAAAAGAGCGAGCGTTTGTGAACAGACGACGTCGTTTGTAAAACGCGGAATCATACAATTTGCCTGCGACATAGATACTATAACGGCTCTTTATTTGCAGGGTAGACAAATACCAGATCCAAGACCTTAAAGCCACATTTTGGTGATGGAAAATGGAATCAAAATAGTGACGGGTTGCTATCCGTCCGCCTTTTTTGTATGTTTGACGGCAAATGAGGAGACGAGGCCCATGGACATCTGCAACACCAGAGCAGCTGCTGATGCGTTGCCGACTCTTAAGAAATCTTATGAGGAGAAAACAAGCCTTTTAAAGGATCCCAAGTCATAGCACACAGGGAAAACCTCGGGAGAGAGCCCATTCCACAAACCTGCTGTACGAGGGAAAAAACCATACCTACTTATTCGCACTATTCTACAGATTTTTTTTTCTCACAGACCAGCATGGATGTCCTGTCGTCTATCTTTGTGGTATGTTTTCAATAGACAGAAAAAGTACTTCTCATGTATGTACCTATTGTTCCCGATTACTCAAAGACGCCTGAATGGATTTGGATTATTTTGTTTTTATCTGAACTATTATCAATTATAACAAGTATAAAACTGACTAAATTACTTGGAACGCATAGTTTTTAGTAATGGTGTATCAAAAGTTGTATACCACAAAACGTGTTCTAAAATCCGATATCGTCAGCTAATCATTCAAACTGTTATTTACCCAAAAATAAAGAAGAAAAATTGCACGTTAAAACGTTAAGATCAGGTAAAACGTGTTCGTACAATCGTGACCGCAATTTCTAAAGGCAATTTAAATATTTCGCGAAGGTTTTAATATCCTGTCAGAAAAACGACAGTATAAAATTCCAATTTTCCTCTTCAAGCACTCCAGTTGCGAAACACGAAGAGCGAATATATAATTAGTTCTGGATCACACTGGGATCACTTAGTACAGTTAGAGAAACAAACAAGAATAGGCTCTGTCTAGAAAGAAGAGGCATGGCGTAAAATAGACGTAATGCTATGATTGTTACATGCCAAATATATTAGGAAGTTTATCTGATGAAATAATATTTTTAACCGACTTAAAATAAGGAGGTTATCAATTCGGTTGTATATTTTATGTTAACCTCGTCATTTCAAACGATTTGAAAAAATCTGTGTTTGTATAAAAGGGTATGCTTCTTTTTAAAATTTATCGCAATCATTCAATAGTTTGATTAAAGATTATGATATTGAATTTCTTGTCGTTGTCTAGTGATTTTTTAAACCTTATGCTTTACGAGACTACGACGCTTATAAATCCCACGCTTATTCTCGTATGACTTGCAAATGATGACAAAAGTATTGTTCTGAGAACGCTGAGAACAGAACTTTCAAAATACCTGAAGTTTTCTGTCATAAATTTAAGAACGCCATCTTTTGGCAGTAAGACCAACAGCTTATTAGGTGCCTTTTAAACCAACTACTTTCTTCTCCTTCTTCTTATATACTTTTTTCCACTATGTGGGGTTGGAACTGCCACTTTATTCTATCGCTGGTCATATCCTCTGTTAGACCCATCTTTCAATGACCTCTCACTTACGCATTCCATCCACCTTTTCTTTGATCTTCCCCTATTTCTACGATGATAACATGGATGTTCCATTTCAGAAACTCTTTTCGTATCATGATTTTTGTCTTTCTTCATGACATGGCCATACCATACCAACCTAACATATTACTTTTTAATCTTTTGGACACAAATACTTCTTTTATAATTCCTCTCACGTACTCATTCTTTATTTTGTCATTTTGCGTAACACTATACCAAGTACTTTATATTGTAGTAAATAAATACTTGCTGTCTTTCTTTATTATAGCTCCTGCGATCGCTTAGTTTCTGTTAGAAATATGAATCCACATTTCTTGCCACACTCTATATTTGTCATCTCAGGCATTAAATACTTTAGTTGCAGACTGTACCATTTGTAAATAACAGTATAAAGATCAAAGAAATCCTGTGATTTATTTCGAAGTTTGAAGCCGCGGCATCGAGTTCAAGGTCGATTGATTGATTGTTTATATTTTTTATGTCTAAAGCTAAAAAATAACGATTAAATTTCCAATTTGGATTCGATTACAATGAATTGGTAGCTTTGAATTGCATGTTTGTTTGTGACTAACACTGGTATCAGATCAAATTGTTTTAGTTGCCTATGGTATCTGACTCAGCTTTTCAATGACCAATTGATCTTACAGCCGTGAAAAAATGATATTTTGTGTATGTGAATAATCTTAATAGTAAGTATTCTGTATAGAAAAACCACGCAAGTGCTTATCGACACTTTAATGTTAAAAGTTTTTCTGCTATTTACAGTATTTTGCAATAGGTACCTCACGCAGAGTTACCTACCTTAACAAAAGTCGCAATTCATGCAGTCCTATGTAACTATACAAATTAAAAATAGAGTGGATGTATCACTTTTTTGGAATTATCACAATGTTACCACTTATTTCCCCTTATCCGCGCGAATCCTTAGTTTTAATTGTGATGTTCCAAGGCTTTAAATTTCCACTTGCTTTTTCTCCTTTTTTTCGCATCTTCATCGGCATCCTTAATTGTGAAATCATTAGTTTTACTACGATAATAATTTTTAATGGCATCAATCTATCTTTTTTGTGTGAATATAACATTGGCAAATACTGTAAGTAATTTCTTCACTTCTTATATCCTGAAAATAAAAAAAGTACTAAAAAAAAAATAACTAGGATGGCGCAACAACCCAAAGTGAGTTTTGACCTCACGGTACATTTTGTACGTTGTACTAGGGACGTTGATAAAATCTTACCATACTTGTAGTACAAATGCTTATACTGGAAATAGTGCAATACTTAAAACTGCAGCAGCTTAGAACTACAACAAGGTAAAAGCGAGAGTTTGTAAGTTCTCACTACCTCCAATATGACATGTATGCTACCTGTATGATTATGTTTATGATAAAAACAGTTAAAAAGTAAATATTGTCATTTTTTTTAATTTAATAAACTTTATTGTTCCAAAGTAGAGTACACTTGTAACAATTGGCGGACTTAATGCTATGAGCATTATCTCCCAGTTAACCATAGGGAATAACAGAGAAAAAAATTGTATGGCGCAAAAAGTGTATTACATAACACATACAAATATATATTATATATATATATATACAACAGCAAAGTAAATAATAAAATACCATATATGCAATATATACATAAACTTACATATAAATAAATACTATATATACACTAATGATGAATATAGAGAAATAATTACTGATGGGGGACTGGAGAAAATTCTAAGGATCCTAAGGAGATAAAGAATTAAGAAGGTGAGAGTGAACCTGTCTTTTGAAAGAAAATTTAGTTGAAGTTTCTTTAGTTTCAACGGGCAAAGCATTCCAAAGTCGAGAAGCTTGAAGAGTGAAAGAATTTGTCATAAAGTTTGTCCGAAAGAGAGGAGTAAAGAGAAGACGAGTATTCGTAGAACGAAGCTGCCGATCATGAGTCTCAGAAAGAAATTTAAACTTACATTTTAGATTATCAGTAGAGTAAGGATTATTGAGCACAGAAAAGAGGGTGCAAAGAAGTCGAAGCTGTCTACGTTGACGGATGGGAAGCCATTTAAGGTCGGAACGATAGGAAGAAATGTGATCACACTTTCGAAGGCAGAAAATGAAACGAATACAATTATTAATGAGACGATCGAGCTTATTATGAAGATTTTCGTTGAGATCAGGATAACACACATCTGCATAGTCAATTATCGGAAAAATTAAGGTTTGGATAAGCAAGATCTTCGTTTTTAAAGGAAGAAAGTTCCTAAGACGGTTGAGTTGTTGGAGAGTGACAGTTACTTTGCGACTAATTTCACCTATATGAGTGATCCAACTAAGAGTGGAGTCTATGTGCAGACTCAGATCCTTTACAGATTTAGAGAACGGGATGGCGCGGTTATTAAAAGTCACAGACGAGACAGTATTATAGTCTATTTGACTGCAAATGATGAAGGATGGCAAGTAGAATATCGTGGTCGACCATATTGTAGGCGTTAGAGAAATCAATCAGAACAAGGTGACCAACGTATTTTCCATGCCCAAACGAATGTCATCGGAGACTTTAAGAAGAGCAGTAGCCGTACTGTGGCCCTGGCGAAATCCAGATTGAAAGGGAGTAAGGATAGAGTTTGCTAAAACAAAAGAAGATACTTGGGCGTGCACTACAGCTTCTAGGATTTTGGAGAGGAAGGGCAGAATTGAAATTGGCCTAAAATTATTTAAAATTTGTGGAGAAGGAACCTTAGGGAGAGGAATAATAAAAGCTTTTCGCCATAAAGTAGGAAAAGTCCCAGTGGCTAAAGAGAAGTTGATAATGTGGGTCAGAGCTGGAAGAACTAAATGCAATATGTTTATAACCATTTGTCGACTCACATCATCACATCCTACTGCTTTTGATTTAATTGACAAGACAATTTTAGAAATCTTATCCTCAGTTATTGGAGAAAATGAGAAAGTTTTAATCGGAGGTTTAGCCATGGAAGAAATTTTAGACAACGTAGATTTTTTGACTGTAGAATCGAGAGAACATGTTGAAGGGAAGTGATTATTAAAATCATTTGGAGAGACATTTAAAGAGGAGCAAGAAGAATTTTTATTTTTGGCAAGACCCTGGGAACGTAAAAACTTCCAAATATCGGCCGAAGAAGATTCAGAAAGACTGTCGCAGAAATACTTTCGCTTAGCTGCTCTTACCATACCATTACAGCGATTGCGTGCGACTTTATATGCAGCCCAATTCTCATCTGTTCGGTTTCTCTTAAAAGACCGAAACGCCCGATCCCTCCTCGACATGGCCATACGAATACCCCTGGTAATCCATGGAGATGGTGGACGCTTGACTTTAATAGCTTTCAAGGGAGCATGAGCATCGTAGAGTGCATTTACTGCAGTGTTAAATTTTTCGACTTTACCATCCAATGTAGTATCCTCGAATATGTTTGAGAAATCCACTTTAGCAGCATCACTCAACAACTTTTCGCGGTTGATATTTGCCATATTACGCATCCAAACAATATTGGGTTTAGCCTTAGGAGGTTTCAACTTATAAGATAAATATAAAAGATCATGTTTGGAGAAAGCGGGTGCTGCTACTTGACCATGTTTAAAAACAAGATCTGGGGAGGAAGTGAGAATCAAATCAAGCCATGTGTCGTCAGTGTAACAGTTAAAATGAGTAGGCCCTAAAGGTAAGAAAGAGAGATCCACCGACTTGAGTATATTTAGAAGCTTTTGAGAACGCGGTTCATCGCTACAAATGAGATCAGTATTAAAATGTCATTCTATGTCCTAGACATTTTGTGGTGACTCTCACTTCGCCGACACATTCCAGTCCATTTCATTTGCAGTCCGCAGCTCGTAAACACGTGGAACAACAAAGTTTGAGAGCCGCTGATGGATGCGTCCTGACGTGCGATGATTGATATTTGGCTTTTCAACTGGCTTTTCGGTCACCAATACAAGCCTTTTTATAGGAGAATAGACATAAAAGTAAATATTACGAAAGCAAAATATACCTTTTTTTGATTAAAACTAACGTGAGATAGTATATACATTATTAAAATATGTTACAACGGGTTACTCACGTACGAAGTCATGTGCGGATCGGGTCATCGCACGTGCGTCTTGATCTACATTCGCCCTGAGGAAGATCTCCGCGGATGAGGTCGAAACATGTCGGCCAGTACCTGACTTCGTACGTGAGTAACCCGATGTTACATAATATTATTAATAATAAATATAATAAAAATATACGGACAAATCACACAGATTGAGCTAGCCCCAAAGTAAGTTCGAGACTTGTGTTATGGGATACTAACTCAACGATACTATATTTTATAACAAATACATATATAGATACACATCCAAGACCCAGGCCAATCTGAAAAAGATCATTTTCATGATCAAAATATACCATTTATACAATACTAGCTTTCGCCCGCGGCTCCGCCCGCGTCAATGTCGATCCCCCGGGAATAGTACTTATTCCCGGGATAAAAGGTAGCCTATGTCCTTTTCCGTACTCCAGAGAACTTGTATGTAAATTTTCATGATGATCGGTTCACTAGTTACGGCGTGAAAGCGTAACAAACAAACAAACTCACTTTCGCATTTATAATATTAGTTAGGATAGGATTAGGATTTTTTCCTCAATATAATATCGCTTTTTTCAAAGAAAAAAAATTTTAACTAGAAATATTCACGTCGAACTGACAGCCGCCATTATTGACAATTGTGACATCATAAGAACACAAATAAAGAAACTTCTAAATGTGCGTAGCCTTTATTGATGTAGCTTTAGAAACTTGTGGGTGCCTGAACTTATAACTATTAATTTAAAGTCAAACATTTACAATGTAAAGATATACTCAACATTTCGGCTAGCTCCGTGGCGCAGTGGTCAACACGCCAGCCTGCGACACGAGAGGCTCGATTCCCGGCTAGGTCAAGATGGAAAATTATCTTTTTCAGATTGGCCTGGGTCTGGGTCATGTGTGTCTATATATGTATTTATTAAAAAATATAGTATCGTTGAGTTAGTATCCCATAACACAAGTCTCGAACTTACTTTGAGGCTAGCTCAATCTGTGTGATTTGTCCGTATATATTCTTATTTATTTATTATTTATTTATTTCACTGTTTAACAAAAACGTATTTTTTTCCACTGACGTCACTCACGAGAAAACATGCGGTCGGCGTTTTCGATCACGTGACATAGTTAAAACTGCGATTTTAATTTTTAAATGAAATATAAAGTAATTGCATAAAGCTATAATTTTTAGACATAATAAAGTATTTTTTATGATTAAAATATTATAAATAATATGATAACATAATTAATTTTTGATAGACGAAAATAACCTATAACTAACTACATGTTGTTTACAAGCGTTCGTTGAATAGGGTTGGGATCAAGTGGGGTCAAGAGCGAGGTTCAGAGCAGACTTGCAGTGCCCGATCGTATCCCGAAGGAATTTATTGTCTTTTTACCTTGCCTTACCAATTGTATCTAATCTTTTAGATATAATGACGTTATAGTATCTGAATCTTAGGTGTAAACATATTGTTTCATTATTAAAACAAAAATTCGCATTATTAATTAGGATAAAATTTATAACAAGAAGGTACTCGTCACTTGTAAGTGTTCGTAAAACCTGGATGGGTTCAAGTGGAGTCGACGTCTGTGTTTAAATCACACATGCGGCAACTGATGTCCTCCTAAAGTATTATAACGTGATAACGTCGCCGGCTGCATGCATGAAAAAAGACCACGTTCTGTGTACAAGGGAGAGCGCGGAACAAGCGATAGAGAAGCACGATCGGTCTAAGCTTTCGGCTTGTAACGCATCTATCTCTCTTCCACCACTTTCTTATTTGTAATTTTTTTATTCTACTCCACGTAAAATTATAATCCATAAACCGATATAACAGACAACCAATTTTTTTAATTAATTATATTAATAGCATTACAATGCTCGGTTTAATATTAAAATCGAAAATATGTGATGAAAAACTTGAAGCTACGGCAGCTCAGTGGTTGAGAGCATCGACGGGCTAGATGTCGAAGGCTGTAGGTTCAAATCCTACTTGTGGCGAAAAGTTTTTCATCACATATTTTCGATTTTATTTTTTTTAATTGACCGAGCGAGCGAAGCGAGCGAGGTCTTCAATTCAAGTTGGGGCGAAAAGACATTTTTTGTATGTATGTATGTATGTATGTTTGTTCCACGATAACTTTAGAACCAATGCTCCAATTAAGATGAAATTAACAATGTATATAGGTCTTATAAATACAATTTTCAAGTTCGTTGGGCATCAAAATCGGTTCAGCCGTTTACGAGATATTTAAATAAATGTTAAAGAATATCGAGAAATGAAAAATGACGTTTAGGCTAAATATGTTACGAGATGGCGCTGAAATAAATTTTAATTTTGAAGGTAACCACAGCCGCCGCTAGGTGGCGGTATTTCGTTGACGCTTGCTTTATCCATGCTCTGTGTATTAAATTTAAATTTACTAACAAAACATGAACAATTATAAACTAGAACGGTACTTTCTCCTCTATACTTATCGAATGGTTGGCTCAGTCGCAGTACGGTAGTTACCCGATCGAAAAGATTAAACTTCGAGCCGCGCAAGAAAATTTGATTTTTCAATGATTGCAAATATTTCTTTCGCTGTCTGTTCCAAGTTAAATTCCAAGTGACTTTCTTATTTTTAATTTACAATATTTTGTTCCTTTAGAACAGAAAAATACCAGTCCATGAAAATTTCCATTAAAATTTCTTGTTAGTTCCAAATTTCTCCAACAGATGGAGACAGTGGTCCAAAAATGCGCAGGGATATTTTAATAAGTTTTTATTTATCTTTAATTTTAAGTGTGTATATGTTTGTTCGGGTTTAAGCCTGCAACCAAAAATTAAAGTAGTTATTTACAACCAATTTAACTGCAGTTTCGCATTGTACTTCACTTTATAGTAGAGGAAGATAATTATAATAAATCACTGATCTGATTTGAAGATGACGAGCTATTTAATGATGAACATCCCATTTACAACATTTTACAGTTTCTTTCACAATAAAACCTGGTAAAAAAACCGGCCAAGTGCAAGTTGGACTCGCGCACGAAGGTTTCCGTACCGTTATCTATAAAAACGGCAAAAAAATCATGTCTGATGCATGGGAGCCCCACTTTAATATTATAATTTTTTTATTTAATTATTTATTTTTAGGAGATGTATATATAACTACATATTCTATGAATATTTCAATCGTCTACCTGTTGCCGTTATCAATATAGTGCAAAAACAAGCATAAACATCACGTTTGTTGTATAGGAACCTCCTTAAATATTTATGTTATTCTATTTTTTTGTATTTTCTTTTTTGACTAGCTCCGTGGCGCAGCGGTCAACACGCCTGCCTGCGACTCGGAGTGACCGGGTTCGATCCCCGGCCAGGTCAAGATGGAAAATGATCTTTTTCAGATTGGCCTGGGTTAGTGTATAACTCACTAGAAATTATTATGTGATAATACCTACTCGTGTACTGCTTAAATTATTACAAGCCTTAACAGCAAATAGGAAGTACTTAATAATTAAGAGGAACACATTGTGGAATTTGGATGGGATCAAATGGGATCGAGAGCGGTAATCTTCAGCTGTGTCTTCCCCGTTAATTATGGCGATGTAACGCTGTATGTTATCGATATCTGTATCTTTAAAAATTGCTTTTATAATTAAGACGTATATGTTTCTAAGCTTTTGTTGAACAGTGTTAGGATCAAGTATGATCGACAAAGGGTTCAAAGCAGACTTGCAGTACCCGATCACCTCCCAAAAGTCATGTGATCCTCAACTGTATCTATCTTCTAAGGAATAAAAACGTGACAATACACGTAATGTGGTCAGGGGTGTCATGCTCAATTACCTGGTTGCAGGTATAGCCTCCCGAGCTGCTACTTGCTTTTCCCCCATTCATCCGAGTGAGTAGTATACCAATAGGAATGAATGGACATGTGTGGAATGGACTGCCTGCGTCTATATTCCCCAACAAGTACAGTCCCGGGACATTCAAAAGTAGAATAAATGGGTATCTCTTGGATAGGCATGTAACATCCTCGTCTTCATCGTCACTTACCATCAGGTGAGATGGGAGACAAATGCCTAATTCAATATTTAGTAAAAAAAAAAAAAATACCTTCATTCCTTTTCTAAATCCAACGAGTTCCTATCCTACCCCAGCTTTAAAATGCTTCCGATGGGCAGCAGCTTTGGAAGCACAAAAAGCACTAAGCTCGCCAACCCACCTGCCAAGCGAGGTGAGAGTATGGCAATACAATATTCCCATGGACCGACCGAATATCGTCGGTAGAGGCTTTCGTCCAGTAGTGAACTTTTTACGGCTTTATTGATGAATATATGTAAATGTTATTAATATATACTTTCACAGGGTGATTTAATTAAAAAATGAAACATCAATAAGGTAAAGCATTATAATTAAAAGGTTCATGTTTCCAAGCGTTTGATGAAATCGGGTGGGTAGGATCAAGTGGGGTCGAGAGCGGCGTTCAAAGCAGACTTGTGGCACCCGATCTTCTCCCAAAGGCGTCATTTAGTAATATCGGTATTATTAGAAGAAAATATCAAGTAACATTGCAATCTATTTCCTTCATATGCTTTGATTGACATTTAATGAATTATTACGCTCTCGAACCAATTAGCTTTATCGGCCTTATTAGCACAAAGCCTAATTATCTTACATATAAAAAAAAGAAACGACTTTAATTAAACTACTGAACTGATTGCGATGAAATTGAAACGGGGCCAACTATAAAGTACTTTCAAACAAAAATATATATGATGGAGATTTCAGTAAAAAAAATAAAAAATAAAATATATAAAATACAACCTCCTCCTTTTTTTGAAGTCGATTGAAAATGATTATTTTGGTTGAAATTTTTGAAACTAGAACTAAAATCGGTATTCTCAACTTTATCAATCATTATTAAAAATACGTTCTTGTAAAATTGACAAATTGAAATATTTGGATTTGAATTATTTAATCTACAAAACATGTCACAACCAGCGCAACTATTTAGATGAAAATGTTGACATGTGTACTGTACATATTTTACGGCGCAAAAAACAATGTCATCGCTTGATTTATTCCAACAAACGCGATATGAAAACACGGCGCCGATACAAACTGTGTTTAATTTTCGGTGTGCAAATAATTTAATCATAACAGAATTTCGTAGTGATGGCAAATAAAACGTCCAAATATTTGGAAACAGAAGCTGCGAGATAATGCGGTAGTTAATGGTGCGACCGGACGTCGTGGCCGTGTTGTTATTGCTCCAGGAAACCGACTATCACACGGTGCGGTAATGTTAGTCCACGCGTCTCAATTTGAGACTTGATGCAGGCATATACATAAATTCGTCTCCCTTTCGGAGTAGACAGAGCCCAGGTATATGAGACCAAAAAGCCACGTTTAGCATATTGATGGGCATTAGGTGGAAACGGCATATAACACGCCGTGTGGTATCTGGCAGAACGCCGTGTGGTATCCGGCGGAGTAGAATAGGACCACACCAAGTCTTCTCGTGGATGTCGTAGAAGGCGACATAGGAAATACAAGCTAAACAAAACTTATTAACATCTATGAAATCTCTCCAACTCGTCTAGCCAGCGTGGAGAGTGTAGGCCAAGTCCTCTGCCTGCTCTGGCCAAGTATGAGTCTAGTAGTACAGAGAGGGTCGTGTAGTGGAGACTAAAAAGACCTGATGATGATGATGGCATACACTCGCTCAGTCGCTTCGTCTAGTTTTCCACAACTTAAGTTCAGTCAATAATAGAAACTAAAAAAAATACACTCAAAAACATGACATGACGCAAAAACTGTTCTTATGCGTCCTTGTTTAAATAATTCATGTTATTTTTAAGGGTTTTAAGTACAAATTATCAAAACCACAAAAAAAGTGATATTCCGACCGCTATTTTCCGTAGCATAAAGCAATTACTCACTCGTAATAGAAAACGTTGCTTCTTAATTGTTAATTTAATTGTTAATCCTTTACTTGGTAACGATTCAATTTTAGCAATATCGCTTTCAATGTTCAATTCTTACAGTATTTCGTAAGCATTAGTAAGTTGTATTTTTTCCTTTTTTAATCAAATAACATGGTTCTATGTTTACTGTTACTACCTCGTGTTTTTCCTATACATATGTATGAAATAGCTAGTTTATGTATCAGAGTGTGTATTACGGTATATACTTATGTAAGTATCTTTTATGTGTTAAGGAAAAGGAATAAAATATTAGAACACTAACTTAATTGAAGCTTCTGTACGTAAAGCAATTGTCATTGCAGTTATACATCGACGACAATAAACCAAATTCCTAGGTAGCATTTATTACAACCATTACAAAGATGTATAAATTAGGCAGCAAATACTCCTACCTGTATTTGTTTCAGTACATGTAACACCGCTCGGAAACGCGACTATGCAACAGGCGGCCATCTTGCCAAGCCTCAGGCAGCCGCCAGACCAACGCCGTAACCGTAAAACGTACAAATGGAAAACAAAAATGCAATAATATTTCCCTCGAATTGTGATTCCGACGCTCGTGATGGAAAATGGTGTTTTTGGCGAGTATTAAATTTGTATGCCTTTACTTGGCTTCGTTTTAATTTCGTAAATATTGTTTTAAGTGCTTCTTTCTTGCTTTAGCTCGTAAGCGAGTCGTGACGATGATTTGATTATTTCTTAATTGGGAAAATTTTACTTGGCATTTATGTTCCATGTCTAAGCTTATTCCTATGAACATCTGATTAAAAAATGGTATAATGCTAACATTGAATGAACGTTGTTACTTTTTACATGTTGGCCCTTATACCATCCTTAATCAGATCTTACTGCTGCAGTGGTTGGTTCCAGAACGCTAGTAGGATGTAACTTTTAAACATTTGTAAATATTACCTAATTTGATCCTTTAAATGTAATTTGGGGGTTTACAGGCACTTTGCCTGTAAAGGCCTATGGTTAAACTACTTCAAAAAAAAAAAGAAAGAGTTTATAAATTCTTTTTTTATGTTTGTTATCTCAGTACTCCGCCATTTATAAACCAATTTAAATAAAAATGTAAAAATTTTATCACCATCAGTTCAGTGATAAGATTGAAATAGTTATTTTTGTGAAAATAGTTTGTCTTGGGATCTAAGCTATACAGCCGTCACTACACTTGATCGAGTACTGTTGAGTGTGTTCTAAAATAAGTGGCCTCAGCGCTGAGGCTACGGGTCTAACTCAGAACAATAAGTTATTGTTCTGAGGGGTCTAATAAGCTGTTATTGGGAAACAATGTGTCAGTTTCTGCAGCTTGTCAAATATTATCCAATGATAGCCGTACATCATACCCTACGATTTAGTTAATTCGATCCATTAAGATTTTTTTAAAATATATTTTACATAATCATTATCAGGTCTTCTTATTCTCCACTGCAGGAGCATGACACTCTCTGTACTGCCGGCACCATACTTGGCCAGAGCAGATAGAGGATTTGAGTTCATACATACATATACCCCTTCAGATATATACAATATCTGAAGAGAAGATTCAACACAAAACATAAGAGGAAATAAATATGCCTACAAAGAGTTAATAATTAATATTAAGTTAATTAGTGAATGCATTGCTCTAAACTCGTGTTCAAAATTTAAGCCTAATCTAACATGGGGTGAAGAGGGGAAATTCAAAAATAAGTTTTGTCGACTATGCCGAAAACTAGCTTGCTTATTCCAAGCCAATGTGTATTAGCTCTCTATAAATAGTATTTAGTATTCACTCCAGTCTGTGTTAAGTTAAGCAGTAAATTAATGAGTATCAGTTTGCGGGCAGCCACGGAGATCTACCCAGTTTCCCAGTCTAGTTATTTAGTTTAGATTCTATATACAAGTTTAATAGGTAGTAACCGAATAATATTTCCTCTTGAAATAGCTTTAATTGCTTATAATATTGTTTTTATTAGTTGCGCAAATACAAATAGGTTAAAATGCACGAAGTTGAAAATAGCTGCAATAATTCATTGCCAAATTCCAAGTAAAACTTGTTTATAAAATATATGCTTATTCTATTATTTACACTGCAGGTGAGAAATGAAAGGTTTTTCCAGAAACCATATCTTTTACGTATGTAAAACTGACCGTAAAACCATTATCAACTTTTCACAAAAACAGAGAGACGTCTTTTGTTTGTACACCGTGTAAATTTACCCTCTACCTAACCCTTAAAGGGTGACTCAGTCCGTTGATATGAACTACTTTAACTCTGGGACCAATGCTGGCAATTAAAAAAATCGATACTCACATACAATTGCCTGGGCGGCTGAATATTGTATGGTAAAGTACAAAAATTTTTTGACTTCCTAGCATTTGGTCCCATAAGATAAGTTTTAATTTTACACGATGTATATTGATTATTGTAAAAACCAGCCAAGTGCGAGTCGGACTCGCGCATGAAGGGTTCCGTACCGTGATCTATAAAATCGAGAAATTATTATGTCTGTTGTATGGAAGCTCCCCTTTAATATTAATTTTATTTTTAATTATTCTTAAAGTAAATATATAACTAAATATTCTGTGAATATTTCAAGCGTCTACATGTTGCCGTTATCAATACCGAGAAAAAACAAGTAAAAATTCGCGTTTGTTGTAGGGAGCCCCCTTAAATATTTATTTTATTCCATTTTTTAGTACCTATTTGTTGTTACAGCGGCAACAGTAATACATCATCTGTGAATTTAAACTGTCTAACTATCACGGTTCATGAGATACAGCCTGGTGACAGAAGGACAGATAGACAGACAGACAGACGGACAGGTGAGCGATATTAATAGGGTCCTGTTTTTACCCTTTTGGTACGGAACTCTAAAAACGAAGAGAGTCAGTCCGAATATTAGATTTTATTGTTTACAATTAAAACTATCCAACTTCTACGCAAGAAGGATAAGTGCCAGATACGTGCATGATTAAACAGCCCTGAGCCCGGGATCTGCTATTATAATAGCAAATTGCTATTATAATAGCAGATCCTGGGCTCAGACCCTCTACAGCTTTAGATGCAACCTAGAACATGCGCAGATGTGGATATTAATGAACTTGACCATACTGTATGTGTGACTTTGAATTAGTTTGAATACTATTTGTACTCGTCATAAAGGGTAAATATTCAACGTATTAGATAAATATAAAATTATATATCATACTTTGAACCACCGTCACTTGAATAAGATATAAAATATCAGCATACAAATGACGTTCCTGCTTAACGATCAAATATCGCGAAAGATTGGGCGGTACAAATGTGTTTCCCTTATTATCTTTTCTTCCTGAAAGCGCGGCGCGAGTATACGGGCGGCGAACGCGAAAAGACTCTCAATTTTCCCAAATATCCGCACCATAATCATAATCTCGGTAAACTTCCGCATCATAATCTAACAATTCAACTTCGAGTGCCACGCAAAGGCAACGAAACCATAAAAGGGCTGCTTCATTATTTACATAAACGCCATAAAAGTGAACAAAAGAAAATTTATACCGTAAACTTTCGGGCAATATCCGTTTTCTGTGACACGTTTTTTCGAGGGCCGTTGTTCATCGTTAATCTTGGAAACAAAAACAAGTTTGGCGCGTCTGCTTGGCCCATAATTTAAACGGAGCAAGTGCGGCCGACATGCGGTACCTACAGCTGGCCGATAAAAATTATGATAGTCTAGTGTGTTGTGATTTATCCTAATCTTAACTAATATTATAAATGCGAAAGTGAGTTCGTTTGTTTGTTACGCTTTCACGTCGTAACTACTGAACCGATCATCATGAAATTTTGCATACTCGTTATCTGGGGTACGGAGAAGGACAAAGGGTACATTTTATCCCGGGAAAAAGTACTGTTCCCGCGAGGGATCGACATTGATGCGGGCGGAGCCGCGGGCGAAATCTAGTCTAGTACTAAATATTTTGACTTATTTTTTGGTTCACATAACCAAGGCATGAAAACCAAATACGTACCATATTTTGCTTCTCAAATGCCTTGTCATATACTTTTACAAATAATAATAACATAGTTTTTTTTCAGTATTAATTAGGTTCCAAGTATTCCGGTCGAGGGCTACTGAAGTCCAGTCTTTCCGATAGGATTTCAGTTCGTCTTCCCATCTCTTTCTGGGCCTTCCACGCTTTCCATTGCGATTTTGTGGGATCCATAAAGGGAGGCCCTGCAGTGGGACAGTATAGGCTAGAAATAGAAATAGAATTAATTAGGTTCGATAGTTGGTGTTTGTTTATTAATCTTAAAATGCCTTCCCTAACTTCCTTCTAATGACTAAACTTCTCTATCTTCAATAGTTTTACACAATTTCTCTTTGTTGAACTCGTTGATTCATCCCGTTTATACTTACTTACAAATGTAAGTAACTCTGTCGGTCTGTCAACTTTTCACGCTATAAATGAAATGGTAAAGAGGTAGTTTGAGGCCCGGGGAAGGACACCTTTAATTTTTGGAAATTTTATTGTTCCCGAGGGATTGACATGGAATTAGCTAGTAACTAATACATGGAATTATCGTTGTCTGTAACACATAGAAAAGCTTTCGTGTATTTAAATAGACGTTTAAGAATTAAAATAATTGTTTAGAAAATCAAATAATTATCCAACTGTTCTTTTGTTTTCTATCAGTTTATTTCGGCATAGTTTTTCGAATATGCAATTATTAAATAAGAATAATATAACGTTCTAAATGGGATATAGGTATAACAAACATATTAGAAAAAAAAAATTTCGTATAATATTCTCACTTACGCGTTCACTTTTGTTCGGAGAAAACTTCTAAAACATTGTGTATATGAATTTAACCACTGACTGGGATATATACAAACAACATAAATATAGAACTATAACTATGCATAGGAACTTTACACTCACCATTCACTAACAATCCCACATTCAGAACATCTACCCTTAGTTAACCCAGTTTTACGACGGTTAACCTTTGCCCATCAAATATGGACATACTCGGATACACCCGACGTAGAGAACTAGCGGCCTCCCGAGAAATGTCCGGGAATGTCCTGACAATCAAACAAATATGGGTACATGAGTACGGGTCTCGTGTATCCTGAAGTAACCTATCATACCGATATTTTTTTATTCGAATTTCATTTGTTCGAAAACGGTATGACGAAGATTCAAATGCCAGATAGCTTCTTTTACATATTTTGTGTTTCTAGAAACTTAAATATGTTTCCTTTTCAACAAAAAGCGTTATCCGATTATCAAACCATGTAATTTTATTTTGACAGATGTTTTACCAACAATAATTTAAATTTCTGTAAGTATTAAAGATACGAAGAAGTAACCTTTTCCATATTATTATTTACACAGATTAACATTTACAATCATTATCAATCCCGAAAAAGGTAGACAAATTAGGAAGGAGGGTGACAAGAAAAAAATACCAAAAAGGGGGCTAGTAAGGGGGCTCGGGGGCGAAGCCCCCGCGATATCTAAAACAACTTGACCACGGTGGGTAGGTTAGGTTCATTAGGTTTCCTTGTGACCAAAATACGAGCGAGCGAACGAAGCGAGCGAGCGACTCAAAGCCTAACTTTGAGTCGCTCGCTCGCTTCGTTCGCTCGCTCGTGAAAGTAACACAGATACAAAAATAACTTTTCCGTGGATGTAGGTTTGTTACGTTTCCTTGTAAAAATAAAACATCTATGTATAAAATTACAAATTATTATTGAAGAATAACTTCATCAAAACGACATCAGAAACGAGCTGCTACCAGAAAACTAGATTAGGTTAGGTTAGAACTGCGAGCCTTCCAGACATTTAGAAAATAAAACATCTAGTGATAAAGCTGCGGTTAAACGTTAGTTTGGAATATAAAACATTCAAAAAAAATCTAGAATTTATAATTATTTTCGGTCAAATGGAAGTATAGGAAATAAAAAAAATACGAAACGTTTTCTTTTCGTTATCATTACTTACTCACCTAACTTTAAAGGATCATATTTGCTATTTAACAAATTGATATTAAAATAACAGTATTCTTAACATTTCTTTCAGATAGTTAACATTTAATTTTGAAACATATTTTGTTTAATCTTAACATAGGTACTAACAACTTGCTTACTAATGTGTCCTGACAAACAAATATTGTTACTTTTATGGTGTTTTCATACTTTGTACGTGGGTAGAACCGGGAGATTTTAATAATCAGTAAGGTATATTAAATTAGTGAATAACTAACAGTAACATAGAATTTAGCTTAAATTGTCATGACTTTTCAAATGTTTTTTTTATTATGATTGTTTAACATGTATATCTGACTTTGAAGGCTTTTTTTAGGCTTTCATTTCAATACAATATCCAAAAGTATTTGTCGAAAGTTCAGTTTTCATTTGAAATTAAACCCCGGAACAGAATAAGTAAATCAATCCAACATCGCCCCCAATAACATTTATTGAAAGATATATTATTTTAACATAACCATTGAGGGAAGTTCATCAAGTTCTCAATGACGGTTGTTTTTATTCAATTTGGCCAGCTTAGGTATTAAGTTAAAACGGAGTTGTGGCAAATCTTGATTGATAGCTGGCACAAGCCTCATCAATTTCACATGAAATCCGAATTTACACATTAATAGCCCCATGCATTAGACGCCCCGTGGTGCAGTGGTTAACACGCTAGCCTGATATACGAGAGGCCGGCACTGTATGTTGCTGGCTACACAAGTATTTGATTATATTTTTTGTTTTGTTATGTTGTCATTATTGGTTTTTCCGGTTTCGTAATTTTTTTGAGCGAGTTCTGTGCTAAAGTGCATCGTGTGGTGAAAAATAAACTAAATAAGTAACAGCAATTATGCATCGGTTCGATTCCGGGCGCAAAAACTTTAACAATGGTATGTTAAAGGTATAGTTATAACATTGTTAAATTTGTTCATATCAATTGAGTAGTTTTTGTGAGAGACGGATTTTTTATAAATCTATGTTTTTGTGTCATATTAACATAGTATTTTCAAATCCTTAAAAAGTCGCACCTACCTATTGTTAATTCGCTTTCGTCCACGGCTTCGCTCGCGTTAAGGACGTCGAGTCCTTTTTTCCTGGATGAAAAGTAGCCTCTGACCTACTCCGTACCCTAGACAACGCAGTTTAGTAGTGCTAAAGTCTTTATAGCGGAACTATAAAAACACTTTCTCATCCTTATCCTTACTTATATTATAAATGCGAAAGGGAGTTTGTTTGTTTGTTTATTTGTTTGTTTGTTTGTTTCGCTTTTACGCCGTAACTACTGAACCGATTATCATGAAATTTTGCATACAAGTTCTCTGGAGTGCGGAGAAGGACATAGGCTACCTTTTATCCCGGGAAAAAGTACTATTCCCGAGGGATCGACATTGACGCGGGCGGAGCCGCGGGCGAAATTTAGTTTATAATAATAATCATCATCATATTAGCCGTAAGTAGTCCATTGCTGTTCATAGGCGTCCTCTAAGGATCTCCAATTTTACCGGTTTAAAACGGCCTGCATACAGCTTTTTCCTCCGATGGTCGGCGGGTGTCCGACGCTGCGTTTACTGGTACATGATCGCCATTCGAGAATCCTTCTGCCACATCAGCTTTCGGATCAACTTTTTAAGTATTTAAACAAAAACTTCACTTTATATATAATACCAATTCACATTTTATGCAGCATATTGATATTATGGCAGGTTAGATTCGATGAATATTTAATGCTCTGCAAGTCCCTACATAATGTATGTGGAGTGGTCCACATCCGCAGTGTATTGTCATCAGTCTCGAATACTGTACGGTCAGTCAGTCGTTTGTATATGACTCACAGGGATTACGCCCTAGTACTCAAGTATTTATGACTACCGAGTGATCAGACAGACATTCTCTTGTTATAAATTAAGTTTTGATACTTGCCTTGATAGTCGCATGCGGAGCCCGCTCGCGTTAATGTTGATCCCTCAGGAACAGTACTTTTTCTTCTACTTCATACTCTAGACAATGCGTGATTATGGAGCTATTTGCTTGTTGTAGAATATCTTTGGTACAAGCTCTAAAAAGTGAAGTTTCTGAACGTCGAAAACGCACATACTATGTACAAAATTTGGTATTTCTCTTTTACCAAAGAATATAGAGAGTAGCACTTAATTAAAAAAAAATAAAAAATCTACCCCTGGCCTGGTAATGTATCTGATCATCGATTGATATAAATATGGATTTTCCATGAATATATTAAGTGATAATTTGAAAGAAAAATCGATACTCTAGGTGCAAGTTTTTGACCAGAAGCCTTGGATCCTAGCTTCAGATAGATAGACCCTGACTATGGCTAACCTAGATATGGTAGTAACAGTGTTAAATAATGGAAAAGTTTTATTATACCAAAATTTTATCCAAAATGTCGTATTGATATTCTATATACCTATTCACATTCATAATATTACATCATGCATTTATGTGAATACATATACCTCTCTCTCTGCATTGGATTGAAACGAGTATATCATCGCTATTAAGTCGATGAATATTTGATGCTTCGCAAGTCCCTTCATTATGCATGTAGACTGTAGAGTGGTCCACATCCGCCGTGTACTGTCATCAGTCTCGATTCAGTACTGTACGGTTAGTCAATCGTTTTTGCATCACTTACAAGGATTACGCCCTAGGCACCCAGTATTTATGGCTACAGAGTAATCAGAGTTCGGTTGTTGTAGGCCTCCTACGCACTGGCGACCATGGTCGCCGCGACCTGGCCGCGGCGGCCAGTGAATTCTGGACTTTATATGGCAATCGCTATAGCCCCTACGCACTTAGCGGCCAGCGACCAGCGGCCACCGTTGGCCGCGGCGTCCAATTTGATGCCACGCGACCAGCGACCAATCGTGGCCGTCGAGAACATCACTTCTGTATTTAAATTCATCAGTGCTACCGCATCGGCCGCGGCGACCAGACGTGTAGCTAGCTACAGAGTGATTATTTTACAATGGCCAATTTCGACACGGAAAGGTTCATAATTGAAGTTGAAAATAGAAGAGGTTTATGGGATTTAGCATCAAATGATTACTCCAATAAAGATGTTAAGCGGCAGTTGTGGCTTGAAGTGGTCGATATATTTGGCGGTGAATCCATGGAAGATAAAGAAAAGGCAGAACTTGGTTAGTATTTTATTTTATTATGCCTAAGTAAATTAAAAATGCGATGAACTACAACTACTATTTTTCGCTTTGCACATGAGTTTTGACAATTATTTGCTAAAATTTCCCAGGTTTTCGTAATGATTGGAATAACTTTTTAAAAAGATTACTCATACCGCATGTGCGTTCGACGCCATTTTGTTTACGGCGCGCAATGGCGGCTCGCGGCGAGCAAGTGCCTCAACGCACAAACTGAGCAGCCGTCGTAGGTACCCATATATTTACAAATTGTGCCAGGGCAAGCGACCATCGGTACTGAAGTAGTTTGCGAATATATCTCGATATTCGGTTGATGTTCTATTTGCTCTATTAGGTAAACATGCAGGTATTTCTAATAAAGCCTCTGGTACAGTTAACGTGTCCTTGAAATCATATCCGTCTCTTTCTCGCACAAAATTATGAAGCACACATAGAGCTTTTATAATCACAACTGCAAATTCTTTCTTGACGTTTAGGGGTCGGTGAAGAATTTGCCATTTATTGGCTAATATTCCAAATGTACATTCAATATAGCGGCGGGCACGGGATAGTCGATAATTAAAATTAGTCTTTACATTATTCAAGTTTCTCCCAGCATACGGTCGCATCATATGTTCCGATAGTGAAAACGCCTCATCACCCACTAAAACGAACGGCATTGATTGGCCATTTTCTTTGATGGGGTTATTGCTCGGAATATCGAGATCATTATTTAAAAGCCTATGATAAAATACAGAGTCTTTGTAAATTGACGAATCACTGCATTTGCCGTATGCTCCAATATCTACGTAAAGAAATTTATAATTTACATCACATATTGCAAGTAACACGATTGAAAAATAATTCTTGTAATTGTAATAAAGAGATCCCGAATGTTGTGGTTTGATAACTCTAATGTGCTTGCCGTCGATGGCTCCGATGCAATTAGGAAATTGGGCGTATTTTTGAAAACCTTCAGCCGTTTGAATCCACTTATCTCTGGTCAATTGTGGCATCACAATTGGTTTTAATATCTCCCATATTGCTTCACAAACATCAAATACTATTTCCGATACTGTAGGAAGCCCTATACGGTATTCATGACTTATATGAGATAAAGAACACCCAGTAGCCAAATACCTGAAAATAAAATTCACATTAATAAACATAATATTAGTTTTGTAATATGTACTACATTTATTTATTGATTTACAGGCATTACTCTCCAAAAAAGATGGAAAAACCTTAGAGACTGTTTCACAAGAGAGCTGCGCCGTCTTAAAGATGTCAAAAGTGGTTCTGCTGCAAAACGTAAATCACAATACACCTATTTCAACCAATTACTGTTTTTGAAATCAGTGCTGGACACAAACGCAACAGAAAATAGTCTCGAAGAGGCAAGTCAAGAAAATGAAAGTGCAAGATCTTCTGATCTTGAGACTCAACAGTCTGCATCAAAGTCGCTTAGAACAAAAAGGAAGAAAAAAATACCAAACGAAGAATCCGATACAGACCCTCTAATTTCAGTTCTGCATAAGACCATAGCGACTACACAGAATGATTCAAATTGTGACAGACTGTTTCTTTTATCCCTCCTCGAAAGATTTCAAACAATCCCTGCTGCAATGAAGACCAAAGCGAAAATGGAAATCATGGAAATTATAGAAAAATACCAACCGAACTGTACACCTACAACAGCGCGCATTAACTATTCAAGAAATTTCAATATTCTTAACGACCAAGAATATGACCCGTATCGACCGAGTTATTCAGGTTATTCTACTACCAACAGGATATCAGATGACTCAAATTACAGCGATACTCATACTCATTATTCTGATATTTCCCAAAATTCAGAAATGATAGACCTATTTCCCAATTTGAATCATTAATTGTTCACAATTGCCATTTTTTAAGTTATGAAAATATAAATAATTTGATTATCTACTTCAGTTTTTTAATATTTAAAAACATGTTATAAGCAAGCCCTTTTCCTCTCCTTTTCAAAGTCGTAAAGTAGAATACTACTGAACAAGAGTTCATAAATTTTTTAAAGTGGCAAAACCTTGGTCAATGAATTATACAGGTTGTTGTGAAAAACACAACAGTGGTGGTTTAGGGTGATTCGGAATCGAGTCTTGTTTAATTCTAATTTACAAAAAAATCCATTTAGCAGTTTAAGTAAAAAAAAGGCCCTATCACATTATTTTTATTTTTCCTGTACACAATACTCCATTCCGAAACACCCTTTAAAATATATCACGTATTTTTTAAACATTCTGTATTTAAAAAAGAAAAAGCTTACCTTATTGTTATTACTAATTTTTCTTCTGCTGGAATGCATTTCCGATAGTTGTTACCAGTTCCAGTAATTTTTGGTTTTATTGTATCCAGTAACAGGTTAAAAGTATTCGTTGACATTCTCATGTAATTAAAGAATCTCTTCTCATACATTTTTAAATCCAAAAAATAAGTATAATATAATCCTTTAGTCTTTCTCTCGCAAAGTAATGGATGCACCCAAAACTGTCTTTTACGTGAAATCTTCCGTTTTCGTTTTCGTAGTAAATACACAAGCACAGTTAGCGTGATTATCTTCTGCACGTCCATCTTGACACACCCTTGGAAGTCGACTGCAAATTTTTCGGCCGTCCACATGTCGCGCTTGCCTACGCACCGGCGACCATGGCCGCGGCGGCCTGGCCGCGTCTATGGTCGCCAGTGCGTAGGCAGCCTAAGTTGGCAGTTTTGGTGCTTATCTGATAGTTGAAAACCTTTATACATACATAGTATCACGTTTTTTACCTTGCGGGGTAAACAGAGCCTAGGTCTTTAAGGCCTGAAGGTTACGTTTAGCATGTTGGTGGGCATTCGGTGGAAAACGGAATCAAAATAGTGATCGGTTGCTAGATGCATCATGATACTCATTAACATGATACCTCGGAATTTTGCCCGTTCCCTCGATCGGCTTTTGTGATCTGCGGGAAGAGAAGCAGTTGCTACCTACATTCTATGTTTTTTCTTTTATCCCAGACCAGCATGGTGTAGTACCTTTATAACCTTTAAGTACTATTGGATTCGAAGGAAATTCATTAAATATTATTTTTAGAATCGATCTTGCGTGCCGAGTTTCTGTACACAAAAATTATTTTTAAGTTCTAATAACAATATTAATTACTAATTTTATATTTTTACTCCTGTCTTATTTTTACTTGTGATATATTCGTAAGAAATTGCTTTCTACCAAATTTCTTGACTCTAGGCGAATGATTCAGGTACTTTCCAATTGAGTCATAGCACAGCGCTGCGATATTACAGTAGCCAATTACAATATTAGCCTACGTTTGCAGAACCAGATGTACCTATTAATTAGTAGGTGCAGTTATGCTCGCGAAGTCCTATTGTCAAGACAAATACAAGCGAAATGTTTTGGTATAAGCAGTAAATAAAATATTGTGATGATAACTGCAAATACTTATTAGAGGTCTATTTAACGTAATAATTGTCAACCTCTGTAAGAATGATCCAGTTCTTAGAATTCACTTTCCCAAAGGATCTACTTAATTAGACATAAGAACTTTTAATCGAAAAGGATTTCAGATCCTGTGACAAACATGATTCACCGTTAACACATTTATTAATAAAAATAGATATGACCGAAGTAGTTAAATGAAATTAGGATATGGAACTTTTAAAGTGCTTTATATCATAGACCTTATCTTGAAACCTATATCAGATATAAGACCTAGATCTACCACTGCCAGATTACTTATTGTAAGAACCAGTGCATGCATCACTTGATAACAATGGAGTCACAGCGCCGTGATTTTCAATCGAGTCAATTCGGTCGCGATGGCAGTATCCAATTGCAATATTCGCATGCGTTTGCAGAACCAAATGTATTAATTGGTAGGTGCAATTATTCTCGCGAAATGCTATTGACAGGTAAAATTCAATTAAATAGTTTTGGTATACAAAAAGTGCAAATATGGTATGATGCGAATATCTGAAATGTATCTATATTTTTATGGTCAGGGGTGTTATCCTCAATTATAACCGTTATAATATCTGATGTACCATATTTTACGTAAATAAAATATTCTGATTCTGATTGTTTGGCCAGCGGTTGCAGGTATGGTATCGGGTCTACGCACCCGGCCTCTCGAGTTGCTACTTGTTTTACCCCCTTCACCGTTGAAAGCATAAGAAGCCAAAGAAACTGCGTTGCTAAAATTCCAGCTAAGCGTGGTGAGTACGGCTACGTTAGTTTTATATTATCTTTGGTACGGCGATTCTCTCTCCTCCGGGACAGGCATTTGTCCAGCAGTGGACTTCTAATACCGAAATGGTGATGACGATGAATGATGATATTTTTTTATCTATATTACATTTAAATGTCAATTCTTTGTGAGGATGACAAGGGCTCAGCCAAGGATATTACAACTGAAGGCTCGGCCGTACCGACGCTCAGGCCGAGTTCCACATATAAAGATGGTAGGGAGAGCACAAGACGAACACACAGAACACAGCTAATAACTTTATTAAAATCTTTGCTTTTACAACTTCAATAAATAATTATCAGAGACTTATGCTCCAGGATATGGTAGTAGACTCAATGAGTGATAGACTGAAAGATGTTAACCGATTGAAAGGTGGTAGCAGACTAAAGAATGATCGAAGAATGAGTCATGAGAGAGAGAGAAAGTAATCTAAAAATGGAATGAAATTTGAATTATAAATGAAATTTGAATTAAAATAAGGAATGAAAAATGGACAGGATGTGAGAAATGAGGTTGGATGAGATGCAGCATGCAGGTGGCATGCTGCAACGTTACAATACCGGGGGGGCCGGGGTAAAAAAAAAAATTTTTTTTTTTTTTGGAAATAATAAAATAAAAATTAATTGAATAAATAAAAATAATGATAAATGTGTGATAAATTTTGGTGTAAGAATGGAAATGTATAATGAGTATTTACATAAAAACAGTTTCTCCTTTCATTCATCGATCAATTATTCTCCAAACATTCATCTTCTGGCATAGTCTTTATGTCTTTAAGACAAAAACGCAAACATTTGAGAAAAAAAGTAATATACAATTTTTTTCTCCAGAAACTGCTTTAAAATAGTATAGGTTTATTTACCGTGTTACTACAACCGCACGATGATGTGAGCATTTGGCTTATTTAACGTGTTACTACGACCGCACGATGATATTATTTACAAGATTTTTAATGTATTCGCGTATTATCGCGTACACGATATAGAGAGAGCACGTATTTATGCTAATTAAGATATACGATCAAGGCTTATTTAGAGTGTGATCAACCGCACTTAAGGATATACGATCAAGGCTTATTTAAAGTGTAATCAACCGCACTTAAGAATATATGGAAAATAATTGCAGGTCAACATATGACTGCAAAGAATGAAGAGAGAGAAGAAGAAAATAAAGGAAGAAGATGATCAAAGTTGGAGTTGACGTCCGTCAATAAGTAATGGAACCAAAAAATAATGGAGGTGAATAAAAAGAAATAGTAAAATTATTATCAAATAAGAAGTGTAAAAGAAAAAAAATTTTGAAAGTAAAATAAAAATAATAAAGAAAGGATATTTATCAAAATAATAAAGAAAGGATATTTAGAGAAGGGAAAAATAAAATAAATAGAGCCAAATGAGTGCTAAAAGAGAATCAATGAATTATCTTGGGCAAGATAGTTTTTGAATTTAGAAAGAAATAAGACGGGAAAAAGAACCATGAAAAAAATACAGTGTGCGTATAGCCTTAAAAGTAACGTGTGTAAATAGCCTATTGTCTATTGATATTATAAAAGGAACTAATTTAAAATTTTGACAGTGTCAATAAAATAAATGTTGACAGTGTCAAAATATAAATCAAGGAACAATGTAAATAAAGAAAATGTTCAAAGGATAGTAATGAAAATATAATAAAATAAATTAAGTAAATATTTATTCCAGATAACGAGAAAAATAAAATATAACTACGTAAGTATATAATATTATTGTAGTTGGTGAATGTGAAGTGTGTTTCGATATCCTGAAGTCGGCCTCGGAAGCCTAAGGATATCGGACTAACTACGTGAGGCCAATACTATAGGATATTCTCCTATAGCTAGCTGTATAGTATAGGATTCCAAAACAAAGGATAACCAGTTTGGTTTAAACCCAGAGTTTCAGTCACCTGTGTAACTGCACAAAGGCAGCATGATTGTATTTATGGCTGTATATGTGTGTTATAATGTGTGTGTTAAGTGTACTGTTAGTGTATTTATTGTAAAGAGAATAACGTAAAAGTGTGATAAATTATAATAAATAAACTAAAATAATTATATATTACAGGAATATCTGGAATAAAATTAAAGATAGAAGAGCTCACCTGGATTGGAGACCGAGAAAGATGAAATGTGGAAATGAAGAGAAGTAGATGAAGTGATGATGGAGCTGTAGGGATATAATTTTTAATAAATTTTATTAAATACAAATGTTTAAAAAATAAATGGTATTTTCTTGAACCGACGCTGGCAGATGGAGACGCTGGCAGATGGAGAGGCTGGCACACGGAGACGCTAGCACACAGAGATGCTAGCACGCAGCACTGCAATCCAGGGGCCAGGGTAGTGTAGTAGGCAGGTAGCAGGTAGCACTGGCACGCAGTACTGCAATCCAGTAGCAGTAGCAGCAAGAGGCGGGTACCAGTGTACTCTAGTAGAGTAATCCAGGGCGTAGATAGTACAACACGTAACGGGCGCCAATGCGAAGGCTCGGCCGTACCGACGCTCAGGCCGAGTTCCACATATAAAGATGGTAGGGAGAGCACAAGACGAACACACAGAACACAGCTAATAACTTTATTAAAATCTTTGCTTTTACAACTTCAATAAATAATTATCAGAGACTTATGCTCCAGGATATGGTAGTAGACTCAATGAGTGATAGACTGAAAGATGTTAACCGATTGAAAGGTGGTAGCAGACTAAAGAATGATCGAAGAATGAGTCATGAGAGAGAGAGAAAGTAATCTAAAAATGGAATGAAATTTGAATTATAAATGAAATTTGAATTAAAATAAGGAATGAAAAATGGACAGGATGTGAGAAATGAGGTTGGATGAGATGCAGCATGCAGGTGGCATGCTGCAACGTTACACAACTAGAAATTATAGTTTCTAATAAACATAATTTAGCTCTTAAGCTTGAAATCTATATAAAATAACGTATGAAACAGATTGGTCAACAAAACATTACTTAAATGAAACTTTTTAATATTTCAATGAGCTAAATTTATTTATATATAATAGCAAATATGTTAGTATTTTTTTAATTAGTCCCTTTTCTATAAAGCTGTTAAAAATTCAGTGTAGTTGTTACTGCAGACTAAGTATTTGGTATTTATTTCAACTTGATACCTCCACATCCTAAAAAAAAGAAAGCTGTTAAAAATAAAACAATTATATCTCAAAATAATGTATTTTTAACGTTATTTAAGTAAATTATAATGACAATTGCATACAGTGTACCGAAAATTCATACACCGTACTTCCATTTCCTATTACTCAAAGCTGTGAATACTGTAAAACGGTGTAAGTTGGTGACATGATTGATCGTGGTAAATGGTTTGTGATGCCGTACGCACGAGCCTCTTCTTCACTGACAGTTGGAGGCAATCTTCCATAGCAGCCATGTGTGATGATTTTTAAACGACTGCCCAAAAAAGGGACGTTATGTTCAGAACCCTCGCATATTACAAGTATGTTTGTAACTTTCTTTATTTTATTATTACTAAAATGAAGAGCTCAATAGCCCGGTTGGTGTGCGCATTATTAGCGCTCACGCATGTAAAGCAACTTTGTGCGTTGTCTCCCCTGGGGGACGACTAGTGGCACAAGTAACTCTCGAGCTCCACCATGCTTCGGAAGGCATGTTGAGCCGTTGGTTCCGGTTGTCATCACTAGATGTATTGAGATGAAAAATCTGACCCCAGTGTTGTCCACTCACACACGAAAAGCAAGCAACTTTAAAATGCCTAAATATATTTGGATCAGAGATATCGTTTAATCATTGACTTATCCCGAGTAAATAAGACATTTTCGTCAGGGCAGTATTATTTTTCTGTAGATAAGTAAAACTTTTTCCAGCAATTTGCCTTATATCGTCATCCCACCTAGCTACTGGACGTCCAACACCACGTTTCCCATCTCAAGGATACCACTCCATAAATTGCTGGAAGGAACTGCATTTTGATGGCTGGAGAAAGAGAGGAACGGCATAGACAAAAGGAGGCTTAGTCCTATTGTAAGTTTTATGACAAACCAACAAATTGTACAACGCAAACGCAAAAGCCAAACATTTTTTTATAAGATTCCACGAAAACGTATTCTGAAATATACCCCGTCATCTGTGAATAGGAGCAAGTAAAAACAGGGTATGGAGGTTCTCGGACATATTACACATTAAAAGTTGTACCCTACCGTAATAACTCTGCATCTTGACTTATTTTAAAAAAAAATTGGCGTTTGCCAGACTTTGAAATTAATAAAAATAAATAAATATTTAGAGACATATCACTCAAATTGTGTCGTAGGATACCAACTCGAACGATACTATATTTTTATAATAGATGCTTATATAGATAAACATCCAAGACCCAGGTCAATCTGAAACATATCGTTTTCCATCTTGACCTGGCTGGGTATCGAACCCTCGAGTCGCAAGCTGGCGTGTCAACCAATGCGCCACGGAGCTCGCCGAAATTTTTAGGAACGTTCTCGTACCAAAGATTCAAGATTCAAAGATTTATTCAGAAAATAGGCCTTTTCAGGCACTTTTTCACGTCAATTCACCTTTAAAATTAAATAATACTTATTATATTATATTCAAATTATTAATTCTTGTTTAAAAGCTACAAACTACTAGCGTTTCGGAACCGACCACTGCAGAGAAGAAGACGCCGAAAGAAACTCTTCAACAGTATTGGTCGCCTACTTGCCTGAAGGGCTTTGTATGATATTTAATATTTTTCTTTTCTTTTTTTTTGATGTCATGTTATATACAATTTTAATTAACATATTTTTGTGGAACACGTTATGTTAGCGATCGAGCGTGCAACAACAACAGATATGATAAACAACAGATATGATAAAAGTGTCAAAGAGGCCGAGCAGACCTGTCCCCCCTGGCAGCACCCGTTCACGAGTTGACGCATGGATCAGCCATCGCTGAGCTCAACCATATTAGAGGGAACTCGACGACCCGACACACAACGCCGCCACCAGTTTGAACATTTTAGTGAGCATGACTTACTCGATCTCAAGCACAAAACTCGAAAACTAATTGTCGACACTCGTTGACCGCAAACATATACATGTTTTACAATTGAGAGTTTATTTTAGACAATTATACAAAATAAAATAGCAGCAACAAAAAAAAGAAAACAATTATAAGTAAAATTAAAATAAAAGCGTTTAGAGAAGTCCTGCAAATCACTCGAGGTCTCGACTCCAAGCATTCTTATCAACGAAATAATCATTAATGCCATAATAAGCTCTTTTCAATAATATATTTTTTGTAACGTCTTTAAACTTCGGAAATGGCAAAGCTGTAATATTGTCAGGAATTTTATTATACAAATGAATACTAAGCCCTAAGAATGTATTCATAGTTTTCTGTAGTCTAAAAGCTTCATTAACTAGTTTATTTTTGTTTCTAGTATTGTATGTATGAACATGACAATTCTTAACATATTTGTGAATATTTTGATGTACGTGCAGTATATTAGCAAGAATGTATTGTGACGCAACCGTTAAAATTCCAGTTTCCTTAAATAACTCTCGAAGAGAATCCCTAGCCCCTAGTTTATAAATTGATCGAATAGCACGCTTTTGCAGAACGAAAATGCTGTTGACGTTTGCACCATTTCCCCAAAGCAATATCCCGTAAGACATTATACTATGGAAATAGCTAAAGTAAACAAGACGTGCTGTTTCGACATCTGTCAGTTGTCTTATTCGCCAAACGGCGTATGCCGCGGAGCTTAGTCTACCAGCAAGAGCTGTAATATGTGGACCCCATTGTAACTTTGAGTCGAGAGTTATTCCTAGAAATTTTGTCGAGTCAACAAATTCTACCTCTTCATCATTAACAACTATTTTTGTGGGCACATGCCTAACATTAGGGGTACAAAATTTGACACATTTAGTTTTTTTAGCATTTAGCAGGAGATTATTAGCTGTAAACCAATCTAATACCTGAGCGAGAGTGTCATTTACATCGTCAAAATTTGTCTTCTGTCTATCAACTTGAAAAACAAGTGATGTGTCATCAGCAAATAACACAGCTTTACAGGCACAGGCGTAGAATGGCAAATCATTAATATAAATGAGAAATAATAAGGGCCCCAAGATAGATCCCTGAGGAACTCCCATTTTGACAGACATCCCACTTGATTTAACTCCATTAAAACTAACTTTTTGTATTCTATTTACCAAGTATGATTTAATTAGCCTCAAAGATTCATTTTTCACCCCATAATAACTTAATTTATTTAATAGCGTTTCATGGTCTACACAGTCGAATGCTTTAGTAAGATCACAAAAAACTCCTATTGCATTTTGCTACTTTTCCCATGCCTCTAGGATATGCGTGAGCAAAGCAACTCCTGCATCTGTGGTGGAACGACCTTTAGTGAAACCATATTGTTCACTATGGAAAAGTTTATTTTTATTAAAGAAAGAAAGTAACTGTTTGAATATTAACTTTTCAAAAATTTTACTTAATACTGGTAGGATTGAAATTGGGCGATAATTATTAGGATCGTCTTTACTTCCCGCCTTATGCAGAGGTATAATCTTACTACATTTCATCAGATCGGGAAATGTTCCGGTATCTACACATTCATTAAATATTAACGCTAGATTTGGAGCTATATCATCTATAATATTTTTTATTAAGGAAACAGAAATATCCCATAGATCCCCGGTTTTTTTAACGTTTAATTCATTAAAAGTGTCGATAATTGTTTGAGGAGTCACATTTTCAAAAATTAAAGTATTGTTACACTCGGGTACATGATCACGTAATATTTTTTCAGATCTTTGAGATGATGACTGAAGCGAGGCAGTTGTTTTAACAGGAATATCAGAAAAGAAATCTTCAAAACATTGAGCAACTTCAGTATTTGTCTCAAACTTCTGATCTTTGACTTGTAATTTTAATGACTCATTATTGCGTTTTTTAGTTTTTCCCGTTTCCTGATTAATAATGTTCCAAGTCGTTTTTATTTTGTCCCCGGAGCTGGCAATTTTTTTACATAAATATATAGACTTTGCGCAGGCACACACTTTTTTGAATATTTTAGAATAATTTCTAACGTAATTTAAAAAAACGGGATTTCTATTATATTCTTTCATAGCCAGCAGATCATATAACTTATTCCTACTTTTATAAATTCCTACAGTAGCCCATTCACAGAATTTTTTTTTGTTAGGAATAATACGTGTCTTAACTTTAAACGTTTTGTTAAATTCTATGTCTATAGTCTTAAATAATTTATCATATAATACATGTGGATTGTCACTTTCCTCACAAATAATTGGCATTTTACTTGATACGTTTGCTGTAAATTCATATATTTTAGATTCAGAGGAAGGTCTATATGTTATTTTTTCCGAGTCGGTTTGACTATCGAAATCTGAAAAAACCGCTAATAATCCGAAATGATCAGACGATATCTTTTTTATCACGGTTCTTTCAAGAGCTTCACAACTACAGAAAACATTATCCAGACAAGTGGCTGACGTTTCAGTAACTCTGGTTGGTTCAAGAAACAGATATTCGCAATCAAAGGATTTAAACAAATTAACAAATCCAATGCTCTCCTTATTACTTTTTAATAAATCTACATTAAAGTCACCACATATTATGATTTTTTTAGAACCTTGGCTAACTTTATTTAGTACATCCTCCATAATTGATTTTAGTAAATTATAGCATGAAGAAGGAGGACTGTAAACACATACTATTATAAACCTCTCAAGTTCAATACAGGACAACTCTACTTGCTGTTCCACCGTAAGGTCAACTACATACTTTCGCTCTTTACATTTTAAGCCATTTCTAATTAAAATGACACTGCCTCCACGGATGGTGTCCTTCCGGGCGAACACGCTTGTCATACTATAATTGTTGAAATTTAATTGTACATTATGTTTTTCTTGAAACCAGTGCTCTGTTAAGCAGAGTACATCAATACACTGGGTATCTAAAAAGAGTTCTAATTCTAATAGTTTGCCGGCCAGGCCTTGCATATTTTGATGAAAAATGCTGAATCGTTTGACTCTGGCCGTTGTCTTATAGTTTAGTTTAAATTTGCTAAGCAACTAACACTAGTAATGTCAACATTAACATTTATTATTATGTCAATATTCTGCTTTGTACAAAGTACTGAGGCAGAGTCTTGTAAATTATAAGCTACTAATGTAGCAATTTGTCGTTTAGACTGGTATGGGAGGTACAAAGTATCTCCTGTCAACTTAAGTTTAAAAATAAACTTATTAATATCTAATAAAAAAATTACGTCATTATGACGGTACGTCAAATTGTACAAATGTACATTGAGGTCAAATATATGCTTATTTCTAGTATAGTCAGGTGTCTCCAAGTATGGAAAAGTACATATCATGTACTTACACTTAGTCTTATTATTCAGCTCAAGAAGCCTGTCAATACATAATTTAATTTCTTTTTTTCTTACAGAAAAACTATCACCACAAAGTATTAGAATTGTGGTATCTTCATCTAAGGAATCACAATTTATTTTATTAATTAAATTAATGAACGAAGCCCCTGGTGAACATGAGTTATATACTGTACAGCCACAGTTAAGAGTATTATACATAATACTGCTCAGACCTAGACCCACTTCATCCGAATAAATTAACAATTTTTTACATGAAAATTTCTTATTAAAACAATTGTCAATAGTGCTTATCTTTGTTTGCAAGCTACAATTACCACTTGTGCACTCTTTTATGTCAAGATTACAGTCAATTAAAGGTGAAGTGGTGATTTCAGTACTGTAAATGTCACACGGTGTCTGAGATGCAGAATCACATTGTTCACTCCTGCAGCTGGCCAAATCGATTAATGCCTCAGCTGCTAAAAACTGTTCTGTATTGTTTTTTATAGATAGCTTATATTTTGTTGTAAGTCTATCTAAAGATTCTTGGAGTGAGTGAATTTGAGTCTGCAATTCATACACCTCAGTGTCATATATACGGCTTGCTAAATAAAGATTTTCCTCACTTTGTTTTAGTTGATAAACTAAACACAATTTCTCTTTTCTTAATTGGATAAGACTTTTATTACATTTTTGCTTAATGAGCAATTTCTTAGTACGTTTAATGATTTTATTAATTTTTACATATTTTTTTATTTTATTATGGCTATTTAAGATAAAGAAAGTTGACTGCGGGGTACTTGCAGGTATTTCCACAGGCAGACCCGAGCCACATTCTACGAGTTCACTATATAAAGCCAGTGTATTATTACACATTTCATCCTCTTTAAGTTGTTCTAGTTCGAGTGCAGATCTATTTGCCTTGTGTAAGCTATGTTCCAACTCGTTAATGCGACTGAGGGCCTGTTCGTGTACCATACTGCACTGAACAGTCTGTTCTAATTTCTCTTTTAAACTTGCAGATATTAATAGCTAGCTACATAGCCAATTGATCATTTCCTAGGTGGCAAATATTTTTATTATAATTTTCGAATTAACTCGAAAAACCACAGATTCGAAATTTGTCATTGCATCTATTGAACACTTTTTAATCCAATATTATGAACCTGTGACTCATTAACAAGAAACTTCAATTCATTAACAAGGTATTATAAATGCGAAAGTGAGTTTGTTTGTTTCGCTTTCACGCCGTAACTACTGAACCGATCATCATAAAATTTTCCATACACATTGAATCAAAAGTAAAAAATGAAATACAGCAACATATATTATGTGGTATAAGAATCAGAACAATGGCAATACTTCGTGGTGTTAAATAACGCGCTTATCCCTAAAAAAATGTCTCAATATTTCGTCCGAAGTTTTTTGACGAAAGATTTGGGTTTTTATCGTAGCTTTGCGAACAGAGTTTTTGTCGTGGTGTGCAGCTGTTTGGAATAATATGGAGAGAGGAAAAACTAATAAAAATTGCAGTAGTTGATATTTGCGAATTTGCGCAATTTTTTGTATCACATTATCATATTCTTAAACACTTGAGGTAGATATGTCATCTTTTTTAACAAAATAAGCCGTTCGTCGGCTGTAAATTATTTGTTTTTATTAAAATATCATATATATTTATTTAAAAAAAAAAATATTCGTTTATTATCAGGCAACGAGTACAACATTACAAAGATAATATCGAATTAAAAAAAAAAAAGTAGATGTGATTTAGCCATGATATAGGTTCTCATAAAGTGGTTAATAGTGGTAGTAGGTTAGTACTCATAAATATACAAAATCTATCACTGAAAAAGGTCTAGGCTATTTTTTTTACTTAAATTTTTACCCATTCTCCATAACACAAAAAGCAGTAACGTTTTATATTCTTTCAAAACCGGCTATAATAACAATAGTTAAAATTAATTGAAAAGAGACGAAGAACATAGTATTAAGTCATAACATCATAAAACACCTACTTATGAACGTAAAAGCCATAAAAATGGTTTCAGTGCAGAATAAGCTCAATATATGAGTCCATAAAAAGCACGGAAACATAAAATCCAGTACCTTATATACGAGTATTACCAATTTCCGATATGCTAGCCGATATTACTTAATGTTCGCCGGAATTTTTTTGCTGTGTAAAGGGTATATTAGAGTTATGCAGTTGCTGGCGCCAGTCTTATTAGCACGCCAGCTCTAGCACCTACTAGTGCAAGTAAAAAGTTTTAGTGGCAAAGTATACCTGTGACTAATGAATATTTTTTATCAATAAAAACGTAAATTAAATATCATGTGGCGCTTATCCACTATCCACAAAGATACGATAAGTGTTTCAGTTAGATTAAACTATCCGTTAATATTCAACGAATTGCTTTTGTAGTCAGTAGCACTCGGCTCCGTGACACAATCAGTTAGATACTGGTTCTTTATTAAAGAGTATACTGTCTGTATATTGGCGCCAGCAACTGGACACATGTAAAGAAGCCTTAAAATACAACTCGTTAGCGCTGAATTTTGTTTCAATATTATGTGCAGTCATGCGTGGAAAAAGATAATCTTGAATTACGAAGCAATAACATACCGGTATGGGAGAAAACGGAATTTGAAAACGAAAATAGCTTAGTATTATTTATCATTTTAGCTAAAAAAGTGTCGGTAATGATTAGCCAGTTCTCAAAAACGTAACACTGGTATAAATGTCATTTTAATTTGAATGTGGCAACGAAAACTCAAAAGAATTTGTAAAACCTTATTTTAGAATGAGCGTGTTCATGAATGTGTTATCTAAAATATTGACGTGATAGCTTTTATCCACGTTGAATATGACTTACGAGGAAAAGGCTACAATATTTGTGAGACCTCGACCGTCCCGGCGCTCTAGCCGAGTTCCCACATAAGGAAGTAGTGAGAACAGAAGACTCGACACACAGCAGATTAAATTTATTTGTCACAATACTCTCACTTATAACTTCTATATAACATTCTATTCAATAATCAACATATAGATCAGAGAGAGAAGATTGTGGAATGGTAGAATGAGCGATGACCGAGAGAAAAAATGATCTAAAAATGGCATGGAATGAAATTTGAAATAAAATGAGGAATGAAAGGTGGACAGGATGAGAAAGAAATGAGGTTGGAAGGGATGCAGCATGCAGGTGGCATGCAGCAACGTTACATATCTATGAGTTCCCGTCCGCACCATGTTCATGTTTGCCGGAAGTTTGTATCAATGACTTGATATGATATTTCTCTAGCTTTAGTCTCTTATTACGAGTAGGTACTATTATAACAGTAAAAAAAATGGTCCTTTGTTTCAATAGCGAGGTCTTTCCCAATACTTACTCCTAAGGAAATGAAACTGGCATTATAAAAATAAAAACGAACGCTTTCCCTCCGGGTCTGTCTACAATCTCCACAAGCTTTAGTTAACTGAATTTTCCCTTGGCGTCGTTTCTTCTTGCTCCACAAAAAGCAAAAGTCAACCAACTCCACAGTGAAAGTACTCAAGAAAGTACAGAATGGACTATTAAAAGCTTACTTTGTTTTCTGCAAAGTAATTTAGTTTAACAACATGCAACGTAGGCGTAGCAAATTTTTTATGAAACCGATTGATACAAGCAATTAGAAGAATATCATCAGTATTATAGGTGCATTAGTAGGTTACACTTTTAGTATTGTTTACTTATGAGTACCTTGCTACTTTTTTTGAAGTTGGTAGTATTAAAGTTAAATAACTAGCAATAACTAGGAAGCCCTAACTCTGAGGTAAATTAATGGTATAAAAAATCTCAAATAATGAAGGAATATTTTTCGTTCGTGGCTTTTATCTAAATCGAGTACTGACTACTTGACAGGTTTTTTTCTGTCTCTTCACGGTTCAATAGTTACGGCATGAATGCGTAACAAATTAATAAACAAACACATTTTCACAAGCTAAAAGTATAAATACCCAAATAATATTAAAAGTCCGAAAGAGATACATACATAACCGATTAAATTATCATGAAATTTTGCCTACACATTCTGAAGTACCTACGGAGAAGAACTTAGGCTAGTTTCCATGCTCGAAGAAGTACTGTTCCTCAAGGTTGAACAGAGCGGAAGCACGGATGCAAGATAATCAGATCGTGCAAAGTTAGGACAGAAACAAACTATTCCACAATATATGCATTTTTGTGGTCACTTTACTGAGAAATTGTCACATCTTTAGCTATCATGGTTATTTCAATTCCTGTTTTCTATAATAAAAATATTAATTTAACACATAAAATAATAGAAGTTAGAATTTTAGAAATCTAAGAAACCACGCCATCTGTCGTAACATACTAGGTAGATACTAGGCTTTTTACTAGTATTACTATAATTTAATTTAGCAAATTACACTTGAATCGTTGCGCAGTGTACTGATGAAATGTCTGAAATAAACTTTCTAATAAAAATAAGTGTTGTGGAGATGACGAAAATGTGTTCGCATTTGAAAATTTGGGTCGAACATAACCTCAAATGGAGAGATTGAATGCTCCAACCGTCATATAAAATCCAGTGAAACCTCTTTTACAATATTGAATAGGAGACAATATGAGAGAACTCAAATATACCTACACTCATTATTAAGTATGGCAATCATTTAAACCACGTATAAATTTACCCTCGACATAGCCACAGAATTTATATTTGCAGCGTCCCCCTCAATATGGCGTACCCGCACCTCTCCCCCGTACTCAGGTGTGTTTTATAGCTTTAAAAAACAAGGTTAGGGTTTCGAACGGCTTAGGAATGGAATCTCTCGCCACCGGAGGTTTTCCCTGACACATATAACTTGGGTTTCTGTAAGGCTAGAGTGTTAGGTTTTTAAAGAGCCATAGACCACATCTTTACTTAACATCAAGTGAGATCGTGGTCAATCACTGGGTCATCCAAAATAAAAAAAGGAACTGCTACTGTTGCTTGTCGCACGTTACGTATTGGAAGAGACGTCTCTTAAACGAACGTTAGAACTTGAAATAATGTAGAGGTAATAATGTAAAGGCAACGCAACAGTCATAGTAGATACGGACAGTTATGAGAGTAAGATGACGAGTTTAGTGAGTGATACTAACACCTATAAAAAAGTAAACTATAATCCTACCTCACGAACCACATCGAAACTCGAAAAACTATTGCGGACACTGCCTGATGACAGTTTAAGGAAGCGCCTACGTCCGCTTAATCCCACCACTCCTAAAATCTATGGACTGCCCAAAATCCATAAAGAAAACTGGCCATTGAGACCGATCGTAAGCCAGATAGATGCTCCGACATATAAAATATCACGTTTCATGGCAGACATATTACAGCCGATGACGGGAAAAACGAGCAGCTATGTAAAAGATTCCACACATTTTGTCAGTCTAATAAAGGATGTCAGGCTAACAGATGAAGAAATCATGGTGAGTTTTGACGTAACGTCCCTATTCACAAATGTACCAGTAGAGGACACTATTAATATAGGCTAGTTTCCTAAAAAAATATAATTAGTCCGTCAGTTAGATATTCAAAAAATATTGAATACGTATTTTTTCTTTTGTCGATTAAACAAAAAATGATAAAGATATAGCCCTTTGAAATTCCGTGTGACGTCATAGTTTGCTACGATTTCTAGCAAACTTTGACATCACGAGCCCCCACTCCTGAACTTTGACGCGCTTTATTTTAATTATTTATTGTTTATTTGACAAAAGTAAAAATACGTGTCCAATATTTTTTGATTATCTAACTGACGGACTAATTGTTATGTTATTATTACGACCCAGGAAACTAGCCTATTATAAGTGAGATTATAAATAACACAGACATACCTACTGAATACTTAAGTGTCATGGATTTTTGCCTAAAGAGTGGTTTCTTTATCTGGAGGGGCGAATATTACATTCAAACTGACGGAGTGGCAATGGGCTCGCCTATTGCTCCAGTGATGGCCAACATTTTTATGGAATGGTTTGAGGATAGAGCATTTAATAGCGTGGATAACAAGCCTAGACATTGGTGGAGATTCGTGGACGATGTTTTTGCTATTCTGAATAGAGCTCACGTGACACCTTTTCTTGAACATCTAAACGCGATACACCCAAGAATAAAATTCACGAGCGAGCAAGAAAAGGATGGTGCCCTTGCTTTCCTCGACGTTTTGGTTATGAGGCAACCCGATGAAACACTGTCACAGACAGTGTATCGGAAACCGACGCATACAGACCGCTATCTGAGAGCTGATTCACACCATCACCCAGCCCATCTAGCGTCGGTTCCGCGATCACTCATAAACAGAGCTCTACGACTGTGCGACCCGCAATACATTGAGTCAGAGCTAGCACACGTAAAGACAGTGTTGGAAAGCAACGGGTATAAGTGGAGACAGAGTCTCAGAATTAGTACCAATGGGAGCGTACATTCGACATCAGCTGAGAGAGCGCTATTGTACTTACCGTTTGTTAAGGGAGTGACGGACAAAATTGGTCAATTCTTACGTCGGAAATTTGACATCAAGACCATATTCAGACCCCTTACAAAAATCAGGCAGCTTGTACGTTCCCCAAAGGACAGAGATCCACTTAATGTGCCTGGTGTGTATGAAGTCCCTTGCGACTGTGGAAAGAGCTATGTGGGAGAGACAGGACGAAATGTGTCAACAAGGCTGCATGAGCATATACGGAGTCTGAAGAAATTGGACAGCACCGGGTCAGCCATCGCCGAGCACGCGATAGAGTCGGATGTTACGCAGTACATCCGCTTTGACAAAGCTAAAGTCTTAGCGAGAGAGAAAAGCTTTGTCCCTCGTAAAATACGAGAAGCTATAGAGATTAGTAAACGCCCGAATTTCAATCGCGATGGAGGTTGGAGCTTACCCGTCACCTGGAAACCATTGCTTCAGAAAACGGACAGTAGAAGCCATGTTCAGCCAGCAGAACTTGACACAGTGAGCTCTTTTCACGTACGCGCAATGTCAGCCACTGATGATGATGATGAAGACGCAAATGGGGATCCCAGAAAAGCTACGGGAATCATCAATGCAGAACATCAGCAACCCCCATCAACCCCAGCACTGTCACAGAGAGCTCAGCGAGCCGCGGACCGCGCTGCCCGCGCCGCCCACGCATGCCGCGTCGCTCGTCACTAGTGTCAGTGCGAATCGGGACGACTCCGTGCGCGCGTCTCGGTTTACATTCGCCCTGAGGAAGACCTCCGGATGAGGTTGAAACATGTCGGCCTGTAGCTGACTTCGTACGTGAGTAACCCGTAATTCACATATAAATAATGTAGAGGTATATGTATTACCTTGACCTTGTGTCTTATAATGTCTTATGGAAAAAGCTAGAGTCACTAAATATACCTAAAGATGTTATAAATATCCTAAAATACTGGTATAGGGGACAGTTAAATAGTGTTAAGTGGGCAGGTGCTATGTCTGAATCGTACAGGTTGGAGTGTGGAGTGAGGCAGGGTGGACTTACCTCTCCTACACTATTCAACCTGTATATTAATGACCTTATTGTCAAGCTTAGTAGTATGCGTATAGGATGTCATGTGGATGGCATAAATATTAATAATATTAGCTATGCTGATGATATGGCGCTGCTGAGTGCGTCAGCCTGTGGACTAAAGACGTTACTCCAAGTGTGTGAAAAATATGCAATAGAGCATGGATTGGTGTATATTGTCACTAAAAGTCAGTGTGTGGTCTTTGGTCTTAATACTAAAAATGGATGGGAGATACCCCCAATTAAATTATGTGGTCAACCGATGAGTGTTGTGGAGCGTTTTAAGTATTTGGGCCATTGGATCACACAAGATATGAAAGATGACATTGACATTGAGAGGGAACGGAGGGCCCTGTGTGTAAGAGCAAATATGATTGCCCGTCGATTTTCAAAGTGCTCATTAGAAACAAAATGTACTTTATTTAGAGCATACTGCTCTTCATTTTACACATGTACTCTGTGGGCGAAATACACTAAAAAAGCATACAGGACCCTTCGAATCCAGTATAATAATGCTTTTAGGATGTTGATGGGGCTGCCAAGAGTCTGCAGTGCTTCTGGCATGTTTGCGGAAGTAGGAATGGATTGTTTCCATACTATTATGCGCAAGCGTGCCACCTCCATGGTAGCCAGGGTAAGTGGCAGTGCCAACAGCATCCTAAGATTAATAAGTACAAGATTGGACTGTCCTTACATGTCTCACTGCCGGAGCTTGCATGCACCGTGCAGAGTTTTTATATACTAACATTAGTTCTTAAGATATTTTACTAACAATATATGAGTCTGTGTAACTTGAAATAAAAATTATTATTATTATTATTATATTATTATTATTATTACTACAAGGCTTTACTTATTTTTGAAAACTTAGTTGTTTAAATAACACCACTACCTTAGAAGGGTAATATTGCAATAATAGCAAAAAAATATTGAAAAAAAATCGGTGAAATTAAAATACAGGAATAATCTAGTCAAGATAAAATATTAATGTACAGTTTGATTACTCCAACGAAATGTAAGACAAAATAAACGTGAGAAACATTATGTAACATCAATATGGAAGCTCGATGAAATATGAACAATGTAATAGCTTTCCAAGTCGTGGTTGGAAATAATTGAGTAACTTGGCGTTAATTACAAAATTATAAAGGCAAGTTATTTGCTCAGCCGAAATTTGCGGTAATGGCTTTATTCGCTTAATATATGGCTCACAAAAAGTTAATCGAGATCCTGTTTGAATCGGCAATTTAAATCTGATGCCTTAAGATGAGGTCACTTCAGTAACATAGAGCCATAACAGACCTGGAAGTTCTTAAACGGACTTCAGACTCAGGTCGGCCGATGTGAGAAAAATTTTTAGATGAGAAAACTCCGACCAATTTGTGCGAATGTGTCCTTCCCCAAAACTATATCCCACTTATTGTCCTGCTCCTATGCACCTGTTCCTGTACATTGGATAACCTGATAATAGCTATTGGGAACAAAAATATAAAAAAGGTTTGCCACCGACACGAAAAGAAGTAACGATAGAGATTTACATGCAGAGTATTTGAAAATCGATAGAAATTTAATGCAGTTTATTTTTTAAATTATAAATAATGTGACACACTACCTTTGAAATACCAATAGTATAACATAAAGGGGATCGCGATTCTCTATTTAAAAAAATGCAGAAAATTCAGCCTTTGGTGGTCGAAAGAAAATGTTTTGCTTTTCTTGTTAAGAAGTTAGTAATCGAATGGTCGCGTACGCATGTAGTCTACAGTAGTAACTCATCCAAAACGCAACTAGAAACTCGTGTGCATAGCAAAACCACTAAGTTGCAAGTCTGAATTGTTATTTTGACTTTGTTCACGAGGTATTGTTTAGTAAAAGTACGGAATTTAAAAACTCGTACGAGTTTTTGGAATAAACGTTATCAAAAAATATTGTAGGCGGAAGTTTTGCAAAGTTCTTATAACACAATAGACAAATGTCAATTTAGTCTACTTCATATATATTCATATTCATTTATTCATCGCACACATGTAATACATAATATAAAGATGATACAAAGCACCGATAATATGTCATTTACATGAACCCTGTCAGGGTATCGCGATATAAATTACAACACATTATTAAATAAAATATTAATTGGAATGTCAAAATGTATATAAGTCAAAGCATTAAAGTTAGTCAAAATTAAAAAACATTACACATCAAAATTTATATTTAATACACGTACATAATTTTAATGTACGTGTACAAATTATGTGAAGTTTTCGTAACTTTAAGTGTTATAATAATGTTATTATAGGATAATCCGAACTAAGCGATTGCAATTTAAACTCTTACAAAGTATGTCTCGATTAATACAAATATTTTTATTTTAAAATCTCGCATTTACTTTCATGGGCTATTCAGTTCAAAATTGACAAATCACAGTATCAAAGAGATCTCGCGCTTACTAAAAACTCTTAAGGATATTGCGCCCCTTAAACAGTAACAGTAACGAGTCGGCAAGCATAGGCGACGTTTTTGTTCGAAAGATTAACGACAAAGTGTGGGGTCACAAAAAAACCGTCGCAAAGTACGGAAATTGCCAAAACTTCGTGTCGAAGGCTGAAATTCTTGTTCTAAATGTCGTCGTAAATGAAAGATGGTTCTTTTAAAATCGGAAAAGAAATTAGGAACAGACGTTTTTAGGATTACGAGTTTTGTAAGAACTTGCAGTCGCCTTTTTACTTATTTTTGCAAATGAGCAGAAGTGGTTTTAATGCTGTACGTAACTACAGTTAGAGTTTTCATTTGCCCATTGTAGATTCAATTAGAATTTTATCAAAAGACTAAGAAAAACTTTTGTTTTGCTCTGTTCGCTAATAATAACAGAGAAGTGTTTTAGAAAATGGCACCTTTGAAAGGCGATGGTAAATAACTTACTCGTAGTAGGCTAGTTTCCTAAAAAAATATAATTAGTCCGTCAGTTATTTATTCAAAAAATATTGGACACGTATTTTTTCTTTTGTCGATTAAATAAAAAATGATAAAGATATAGCCCTTTGAAGTTCCGTGCGACGTCATAGTTTGCTACAATTTTTAGTAAATTTTGACGTCATGAGCCCCCACTCCTGAACTTTGGCGCGCTTTATCTTTATTATTTATTGTTCCAAATGAACAATAGAAAAAATACGTGTCCAATATTTTTTGATTATCTAACTGACGGACTAATTGTTATGTTATTATTACGACCCAGGAAACTAGCCTATTGTAGTCCTAATTAAAGATCATCAAGATTCAACAATGAGACTGATCCAAAAACCAATAAAGAAGCGTAGTATGTACACATTTAGGCAAAAATATTTCAAATGCTATATTATTAGACTATTATAAAAACTATCACTGGATGGCTGATACTCTTGGACTATGTAAAATCACTTGATATAATTATAGGCAGCATAATTTTCTTCTTATAATATACCCTATAATTAGTTAATTGTTATTTGTAAAGACAAGTAAATACATAAAGCTTCTTTTTACTTTAAAGTTGTCCATCGCAGCTAAAGATAGTATAGCCAATAATAATTTTTAGTCAAACTCTTTCAAAATTATAACCTACATACAGATCATCATCATTTCGTGTAGGTGACACAGTCAATCGACTATGCACAGATAGATAGGTATTACTGTTTTATTGAACTATTTGAGCTGTGATCAGAACCGAAGCTCGTCAACTTCAAAAATATTTTATAGCAAAAGGCCTAACTGTCAAGTAGGATTTTGCAAGGCATAACGTCGCCGCAAAAGAAAAATGGCTGATATAATTTTCTTTGAACACATGGCGTCCGAGACTGGGAAGAAAGCTATTCTGTTAATGGAAGCACAATGGAAAAGAAAACTCAATCAAGCGCACGAGTCGCTGTGATTTCTGCGCTTAACTACGAAAGAGGTGTAATTCTTTTGATACTACTGATTTGATCCTAATATAAATATTAAAACATTAAGGCAATAAGAAAGCGAAATATCTATAGTAGATCACTTGGCAATAATGGATAAAAAGCTTTTCTTCTAGATGAAAGGATCCTTGTTATTATTCCTCTGATTATACGACTGTTCCAATGAAACTTTCAATGCTACCTAGAATAATAAATTCGAGATGTCTTACTGCACAAACAAACACAGCCCCGATATAGCTCCTTTAATGCCGTATCTGCGGCCGACTATAACATTATATTTTTCGTGTTAACATCATTATTTTTTCCAGCGGTCTAAGGGCATCTGACAAATCTCAATGAATGTAATCACACGATAAAAGCCGGGATCATATTTGACGTTCCTTTCGAAGCACATAATATTATCAGCGTTACATTCCCAATTCTTAACAGCGGGGCCAAGTAAGTTGACCGAATGGGATAATACTACAAAAGATATATCGTGGGACCCAGCGTCATTAGCCGGGAATGCCACATTTCCCGCAAAGCGGCGGAAATTCTTCTAAATAACCTTTACGTAACTTTTCATATGTGAGCCTGATTTAGCGGCCCACATTACGAGTTGAGCCCGGATTTTTTGCGCGCGCCTGTTAATTGGATGTTAAACATCTGAGTCTTGCCCACCTAATTACCTTTTTACAGGATATGTCCGGCTGGTGAAGAAAGTTTTTCTTTTTAATCATGTGTTTATTACATTAAATCATTTTCGGGCAAGAGTTAAAGGCATTATTTAAGTTTGCGTTTACCAGCACTTCATCGTTATCAGGCAAGATAGAAGTCAGACGCAGTCAAACCAAAAAATTAAAAAAAATACTCATACTATACTTATATTATACTATACTTATAATATATACATTTAGCGGAATATAATTTCAACTTAAATTTATTGTAAATTCGAACCCCATATTCGGCATTTGTTTTCCATGGCAAAAATTGGCATGTGAGAATAATTTGAGATAAGCTAAGGAACATTATGTACATTTTTTTCGAAACAAACAACAAATACGTTTGTTGATTTCTTTAATTTTGCATATACAAATTAACATTAATTATCCATCTATTTGTATGTTACAACGTCCAACCAGTTGACAGCTAGAATACTTACAAAACGTCATAAACACCCCACCTAGGAATTGCAATCCAGCTGGATTTGCTTCAGTTCAGCTAAAATTAACCTTTTTGCTGGACTGAAGCATTTTTTTTTTCGTCGCGCAGTTAGCCTTATTTTTCATGGAATACTAGCATGAAAAAAATATGAAGTACAGTTCAAAGATCAAAATAAACGGTTACATCAAAATATAAAACCTAGCAAAATAAAATAGCAAAAAGCTATATCCAGAAAAAGTTTCGTCGCGAATCACTTGATATTTTCAGCGACAACTACCAACTTTTTTTCGTCTATAAAAAGTATAAGTAAATGAGCCAGATGGATACCTTAAAAAAAAATACATTATTTGTTATCATTATTGAATTATTAAATTAAAAGTGAAAATTAACACGGAAATGGCAGACACGGAGACACGGAATTTATCACAAAGGACTTGTCAACTTAAACCTCAAAGGTGGGTTAGCCAGGATAGAGTGGTTAAGTAATAATTTTGTACTGTAGCTTTTAGCATAACGCTTACTTGCATTCTTGCTTCAGTAGCTTTCAAGGAACCTTTGATGTGATTGTATTACAGATTGCAATCCTGCATCCTCCAGCGTATTTTAGGGCTTGCTGGATCCAGCGTCAGATGGTAGATCCATGCGGATTTTATTTCAATGTGGCAATTATTTAGTAACAATAAATATATAGAGACCAAAAAAAACAGATTGAGCTTGCCCATATTTATTTTTATTGAATAATTCGATGGATTCGTCTCACAATTTCAGAAGACATTTTTATTTGTGCATAAAAGGGAAGGAAAAATCGCCTATCAACATTTATTTAATAATCTCTTTATTATAATCAATATCTCCTATGCTGGTGTGGAAGATAAGAAAAAATCGTAAAATGTAGGTACTAGCTGCTATTATTCCCGCGCAAGCCGAAAATCCGGCTGAGAGAATGGACAAAAATAAAGAATCATGTTAAGGGCCCGTACTACCTCACACTGCTTTACATGATTGTCTGTTATATCAATAATAATTAAATACTCAAGTTGAAATAAAAATGCAGCAAAGTTCAGGACTAACCCTGGTTACTATCTGACTCAAAAACACGATTGGGCTAAATTTTCTCGATAGAAAGAAATTGCAAAGTAGTCCAAATCACGTCTTATTTACTCGGTATACAGCATTATTCACCAAATAAATTAAAATTAACCTTGAAACTTTTGATTATAATTGCATTACAGATAAGGGTCATTCTAATCTAGCATGAAAAATAAAAAAAATCACGAAATTTTTATAACTTTTATGCTAATGTATTAGTTTTGATAAGATTATTAGAAATTAAATAATGACATAATTCAAAAATCAACCATTTATTTGAAAAAAAATAAAAACCAAAAAATCGCATACACAGAAATGATCAGTATTTCCACAGAAATGATCAAATTAATAAAAAATTTAAGGGATAATCACTTTCTACTGGTATTTGTAACATAAATGAAAAAAACACTTCTTTCTTATTAAAATTAAACAATATTCTCAAAAAATAATTTTAATACTTAGTCTCTATTAAATTCTAACCTAATGTACACAGAAATGATAGTCATTTCTGTGTACCTACTATGAGATCTTACGTAGGAACAGTCATTTCAATCAGTCTTTTATTTAAAATTATATTTTAATAGTTAATTATTACAAAACTGTTTATATATGAACATTACTTTAATATATATGGCACTAATGATACTAATAATAGAATAAAAATTGTACTGAAACATTTAATCTTTATCTGAGGTGCCACTGAAAAAACTGTGTTTTATTTTATATTTAGGAAGATCTGGTGGTGAAGATGAAGATGTAGGTGAACCGTAACATGATATATAGAATGAAATGTGTTTCCTATTTATATCAAGTAGGTATTCTTGAAGAATCATTAGTATTACTTTCATCAATTATAAGTGGTATAGTTTGCGTATAGAAATCAACATTGGAAGCAACAGAAGATGTTGATTACATAATATCGTCATTTATATTAGCTACAGAGAGGCTGGGCGTTACATTACTGTTAAAAGATGCTGTTGGTAGTTCCTGAATATTTTTTTCTACATTAATAACTCCTAAACAAGACATTTCTATTAATTACACAATAAAATTATCCTTATATCTCGTACCATATAAGTAAATAGTCATTTCTGTGTAAAATCGTCATATCTGTGTACTATCATAACACAGAAATGACGATACACAGAAATGATTAATGTCAATGTTCAACGTGATAGCGGCTAAATTTTGAGGTTATGTTTTGAAAACATCGGATCTTTATTTATTGAAATCAAAAGAGTATACACACAAACTAATAAAATATTTTTAAGTACTTTACTTATCCAATATTTTTCCAATCAGAAATGACGCCTGAACTTTTTGCACACCAGAATTCAACCCATTTACTTAATTTTTCTGTCCGGATGAAAAAATCACAACATTAACACAAAACAGCTGTAATCGGAAAGGTCCAGTGTTGCTGTAATAAAAAAATCGGAACCTCACAAAAAGTATTACCACTCTTTTTATGCAAAAATTACCAAGTACACAGGAATGACTACGAAATATGAAACACATCTTTATCAATATATTTCTGGAAAATTTATTGTCTTATTTTTTTTTTCTAATTATGTTGCGATTAATAAACATTTTCTTAAAACAAATCATCTACCATTGACTTGAAAAATCGATAAGATATATTTTTTTCGAAAGAAGCAATCCATAACACATTAAATGTTACATACACAGGACATGACGAATCGGTGACTTTCTTGATATTTAAAAGAATTTTCTTATTAAAATTAAATGTTAATGTTTGCAGACGTGTAGTTTAATATCCCATCTTTCGAATTAAATTTAATAATTTGAATTTTATTTGATTTTTTTATATAGTTCTAACGTGTTACACTTTTTTACTCATGGATTAGAATGACTCATAAGGCAGCCATCATGTGTTTTTCTTTTTCGAATAACCCTTGAATATTCTTAAAAAACGACAATATCCAAAGTAGCCAGCGCGTTTAGACCATCCGCGTTTGTACCGCCAAGCCGCCTGGCCTATGTCGGGCTCATAATAAGCGATGCGGCTAGCAGCCCATCACTATTTTGATTTCGTCTTCTACTTAAATAGGTACGCTAAATGTGGCCTTTAGATCTGATGGCCCTAGAATCTGTCTACCCCGTCAGAGATAAAGACGTAATAATATGTATGTATGTCTTTAATAATAATACAATTACATACTATTAATGATGTTTTTATAAAGGTTTTTTTTAGATTTCATATTTCAATATCAAAATTTTGCACTACCCCAACAATCCTCAACATCACCCAGTTGGTTGACTGGTAGAAAAAGCCTTTGGCTTTAAGTCCGCCTTTACACTGTATCCTTATCCTTATCCTTACTAATACTAATATTATAAATGCAAAAGTGAGTTTGCTTGTTTGTTTGTTTGTTTGTTTGTTTGTTTGTTTGTTTGTTTGTTTGTTTGTTTGTTTGTTTGTTTGTTTGTTTGTTTGTTTGTTTGTTTGTTTGTTTGTTTGTTTGTTTGTTTGTTTGTTTGTTTGTTTGTTTGTTTGTTTGTTTGTTTGTTTGTTTGTTTGTTTGTTTGTTTGTTTGTTTGTTTGTTTGTTCCTCTTTCCAAAATAGAAAACCACAACACTTGTCATGGCAGAGGTGCATGCGGGCACAGGGTTTTTTTTTTTTCTTAATTATTATCTAACACTTTTTGTTTTGCTTTCTAAATTAGGTATTGGTTGCACAAAATATTTTTTCTTGTTATGTTGTTATATGTATGTTTTTAGTGGCTATAATTTCATGTCGTGTCGTGGTATTTCTGAAAATAAATGTGTTCTATTCTATTCTATTCAATATAGTATTTATTAACAAGTTTTGTTAAAGAAAAATACAATACACCGGCCAAGAAATACAAGGCTTTATCACTCGGGATAAAACAAGAATTCAAATCCTTATCCGAGGTATTGTAGTGAACCTACAACTTGCAACCATAAAATCTAAAAACATTATTTTTGAGAAGTCATGCAATAATTTACAAAAAATTGTGACGAATTAACACAGATATTAAAAATAAATACATAATAAAGACTCAACAAACATTTATTTTCATATATAAACTGTACAAAGTAAAATACTTTACAATGTTTGTAGCGCAAAACCCGGCCGTACAAATAAATATTTTATTAAAGTTTTATTTTAAATATGTTTAACCACGAGACAAAAGATTTTTAAGAATGTGGGAATAATTTTGTCCCCTGCTCTCAACATAGGAAAGATTTACACATACAAAGCCCAAACAATAATCTCTACATACCAAAAAGAATAAACCAAATTCTGAGTCCGAAAACAATTTAAATATAAGTGACATCTGAGATATATGAAGCAGCATAATCTAAAATGTGGGACAAGACTGCTGGCAACAACTTTGGAAAACATCTCTGAAGTTTCGCGCTTAATTGCAGTATAAAAAGCGGTCGCTACCGCTGGGGATTCTGCGAGAATGACGGACAGATTGTATTTGTGAAAATATCTCAACAGCTTAATATTTTATGAGAAAAACGTTGCTGATTCACCATGTGTAATATTTATAATAATATTAAAGCGAAATGAGAAGATATCCTACGATAATTTCTATTCTACCGCAGAGCATGTTCACTTAATAATTTAATTTCTTTTTTTTTTGTTTTTAGGTGTCTCCTTTGACTTACTTATTTCATAACTAGCGACCCTCCCCGGCTTTGCACGAGTGCGAAAAATTATACAAACCTTCCTGTTGAATCACTCTACATATTATAGAAAAAAAACCGCACCAAAATCAGTTGCGTAGTTTTAAAGATCTAAGCATACATAGGGATAGATAGTGGGAAGCAACTTTGTTTTATACTATGTAGTTATTAGGTATTTATTTTAAAACAACGATATTGTAGGGAATATCCTCCATATTCCCTACAATATCGTATAAAATTGCATAATTCATGTTGTCCACTTACACACGTTTTGCTCAAACAACTAAGTTTTTTAGTCTTATAATATAAAATGAGTAAATATAAAACAGCATAATATAAAATGTGGGACAAGTCTGCTGGTAGCAACTTTGGAAACCATCTCGGCAGTTTCGCGCTTAATTGCAGATGATGGACAAATTGCATTTATGAAATATATCAATATTACTCTCAATGTTTTATAAGGAAAAGAAACCGAAGCCATACTTGGCTAGAGCAGACAGAGGATTTGGCCTATACTCTCCTGGCTGGGCAGACGGGTTGGAGAGTCTCATTGATGTTTATGAGCTTTGTTTAGCTTTTATTTCCTAAGGCGCCTCTTACGACATTCACGGGAAGCCTTGGAGTAGTCCTGTTCTACTCTGCCGGACACCACACGGCTAATGTATACGTACAGTAAGGATTCAAACAATATCTCACCCAAGTTTGTTTAGAGTTTAGAAGTTATGGTGCAATAGAAATTTACATACATGAACTCTAATACATAATATTCATTATGGAGCACTAATGTAAAAATCTACCAAAAATAGTGACTACCTTATACACACAATTTGAATATATTTAAGTGACATTTGATATATGAATTTTATGTTTTATAAAATGTATGTAGGACAAGACTGCCAGCATCAATTTTGAAAAACATCTCGGAGTTTCGCGCTTAATTGCGGTATAAAAAGCGGCCGCTACTCGCTGGGGATGCCGCGAGAATGCTGGGCAGATTGTATTTCTGAAAATACATCAACACCCCAATATTTATGAGAAAAACATCGGTGATTTAACATGTGTACCTATTATTTTATACGAGGCGAAATGTAAAATTGCTACGATCGTTTCTATTCTACCGAGCATCATGTTTACTGAATAATTTAATAAAGTAGTTTGTACGTGTATTTATTCATACCTTTTAATAAATTATAAAATAAAATAGCTCTATTTGTACTTTTAAGAAAAACTATATAAGACATCTTCTGAACACCCAAATAATTAATCAACCGTAGTTCTGTGTTTCTATTTGTCACCTATTTTTTATGTATTTATTGTTATTTATAAATACTTTTCTTAGTCTTCGAAGCTCTATACAAATAGAACCGTAACATTGTGATATAGGTAGATATTTTTAGCTACAATTTTTTCAGCAGCGTTATCTCTCCTTTTTATTTTTATGTTTTATATTTTACTTTTTACTGTTTTATTTTATGAACAGGTGTCACGGAAGACCAGCGGCGTGATGTTACTCAGGTACATCACCGCCTAATGCTCAGTGACCCCTTTTGGTGCTTTGTTTTGTAAAATGTTAGAAAAAAGTATTGTCTGTTTTATTTAATTCCAAAGAAATTATTTTTCTTTCTTTCTTTCAAAAATATGGTGAAAAAATCTCATGCGGGCGGGACTAGAACCGCCGACCTAGGTCTATGTACGACCTATGCTCTGCCATCTGAGCTACCGCACAATTCAATCTCGGCTCCGAAATTTTCCACCATATCCCATTTCCCCTTATTAAGATTTACGTCACCTACACAACTAGCCGACTTTTACAAGTGAGGTAGTTGAGAATTTTAAAGATCAACTTATGTGGGAAGCCATACAATATTTTTTATAAGTGTTTTATTCATACATTTCAGTGATAAGGGATATTAGTTTCAACAACAAGAGTTAAATGTGATACTTTCACTTACTAGCATATTCTACTACTTATACTTATTTCTTTAAAGAATTATTACCTATTTTCGTTGTTAAAATTGATAATAAGTTTTTGCTTTTGCTTTATTTAAATATTTCAAGTACCCAGGCTATAAAATATTTAGGTTCTACGCAAAGAGTTTAAATTTACCCAGGCTATAAAATATTTATGTTCTACGCAAAGAATTTAAATTTCCTTATAATAATATATTGAATCTCTTTAGTTCTACGTTAGAATATTTCTTTCGATATCAGTAATTTTTCTTTTACAGAGAAAAATATTATTTAGTAGTTTTTGCCAGCGTCAATTTCAATCCGTCGGGAACAGTAGAATTTCTCGGAATTGAAGGTACTTTATGTGATTACCTGAGCTTTAAACTACCTTCATACCAAATTTCATCCAAATTGGTTCAATGGTTGAAACGTCAAAAGAAGACAGACAGAGTTACTTTCGCATTTATAATATTAGTATGGATGCATTACTTTATTTGGAAATATCGTTTACTTGTATACCCTACTCCTGTGACAATACAAAACACAACACAAGGAAATTTATATTGCATTAGAACTAAGCACAATTATACACATACTTCCATTAACTGTTTATACTATTTAGTACTCGACCCGTCAAACTCAAAGAAAGTTCGATTTGGTCAAGCGTGTTTTTAACCGCTCATTTTGGTTATTGTATTCGGGTGATGTATACGTTAATAATCCCTAGCTAGTTTCTTTTTTTTTATTTATCACAGAATCTTTATAAATAAACTTTATTGTTCCAAAATAAACATTCATAAACATAATAGGTGGACTTAATGCTTATGAATGTTTATTTTGGAACAATAAAGTTTATTTATAAAGATTCTGTCATTCTTTCCCAGTCAACAATAGGGACATCAGAAAAAAAAAATGGCGCAAAGAAGTAAATTATATAACATACTGGAGGTATATTAAGAAATAATAAATACAGATAGTGGCATAAAATGTATATAATACAAATATACATACATAAATTATGAAAACAGTGAAATTACGGTATCAAGGAGGTGAAGAGTTCAGAAAGTGATTGTGAACGTTTTTATTGAAAGTGAATTTCATCGAAGATTCTTTAATGTCAACGGGCAAATCATTCCAGAGGCAAAAGCAACAAGACTAAAAGAATTGCACATAATATTTTTCTGAAAGAGAGAAGTAAAGAAAATCCGTGTATTCGTAGAACGAAGCTGAACGTTTGTCCTATCGTAATTTTAAAAATCGTTACTCTGTGCAAAGTAATTTTATTCTTGCATTAGAGATTAAACAGCAGACTAATTTTGAAAGCTAGAATAATTTAGTATTCACATTTTTTTTTTCTTTGTATCACAATCACATAGCCTCGGAGGGATTATATTTAAAATATAATCCCTTTGAGGCTATGTGATTATTTGCACCAAAGAGAGATCTACCTAGTGCTTATAAAATACTTTGTCCTTTTGCCAAGCTCCTACACTTTTGTCATTTTATATATTTTAATTATCTTTGCTCCAGGCAGATGTTTTAATTCTTGCACCAAAACCATCTAGTGGTTACAAAAGGCTGATTTGTGCACAGAATCATCGTCATCCTATCATATCAGCCTTCGATCAAATATAATGGTAGATACACAGTCTCAAATAGTGTCCCCAAGCCAAAACATCATGCATACTTACAAACAACAACAAAAACGGCACATACTGAAAGTATGACACTCCATCTTTCTTTTTCGCTTTTGACACGTTTTTGCATCTTTTCACTGACCTGCGTCATCGCGAAACGTATGAGTGCTAGCGCGGTTTATTGAAACTGTGGACAAAACAGCTCTGAAACTCGATTAGGGCGCTGTTTTGCCGGTGCCACTTTTCGAGCGCGAATCGTGTATCTACCATTATATTTGATCGAAGATATCAGCCTTTCTTACGCCCACTGCTGAGCACAGGCCTATCTTCGCTTACGGCACCCACTTTAGTCCTGTCCCTCCCTCATCTAGGTACGACCCGTGACCTTAACTATGTTGGCAATCCATCACATCGCTGGACGACCCACTTCTCCCTTTTTCTATTATTGGCCACTACTAGGTCAATATCCTGCTCCACGTGCCATCATACCGTCGGGTCAGGTGCCGTACCCAGTTCCATTTGAGACTCGTAATCGTTTTTCCTGTGTCTCGTACAGTCAGCAAATGTATTCGGTATGCACCCCTTTTGTTAGTGTGCAAGTCAACATCACACTGGCGAATATGCCGTCCAATAAAAATCTTGCAACACTTGTGTGGGTAAATCTTACAATCAATGATTTCGTTTTATTCAACACACGCATAACCATCTAGCGACACGATACGTTTAGTGTCAAAGCGTAATCAATAATTTCGCCAAGTTAGTCAGCAACTTGATTGGCAGAGTGTTCTAGAGAACCAACTTAAGTCATGTGAAAGTTGCAGGTTCTGTTCTGCCTAATGCTTATAAATTAGCTTATGAAAAAAATATACATTTTTTTTGTATATTCTTTTTATTCGTTGTTTCGATATTTTTCAGTGTTTATTCATGTTTAAAACTAATTAGGTAGCATAACAGGAAATGAGGTTACGTGAAAAAAAACAGTGTTTTATTGCACAGTATTATTTATTATTCAATGTAAATATAAGTAAGTAAGTATATATAATAACAGAACGGGATCATTTTATAGTAAAGCAACTCATTGTTAATTACTAAGTAGATTACTTCATACATAATAATAAATGGGTAATTTGAGTAACTGTCTTTTATACATAAGTCAGTATAGGTATAGCATACCGCTGACGAAGGAATACTTCTACAAAATAATTTAAACTGAAATACATATGTAGTCGTTTTTCCTACTGCCATGTTTATTTATATATGTATTTACCTAACTACAGAATCGGACAAGAATGGACGTAATTATCAAGCTTTTTTTTTATAAGCAGGTCAGCCACATGTGAGAGAATAAACATGTTAATTGACGTTACGGAAAAACGTCAATAACAATAAACATCTCTCTTTTATGTATCGACCTTTTTTTTATAAACATTTTGGAATGAAACTAAATATCTAAGATTGGGGTATAGAAAGCAAAGAAAATATTTAATAACCTATCGGTGATCCTTGACTTTTTATAATTAATTCTAACCTATCCCGCATACCTGCAACCATGTTCCAATACATATCTGTCGGCCGCTAGATCGACATGGAAGAACGTTATAGCGTTCCCCTGATTTTCGCCACAAAATTTTACGTCCATCCTTATCCGATTTAGAAGACCTTACATCCGTAAATATCACAACATTGTTGCACCAATCGAAATTTTTATATTGTTCTGCGAATCTTAGTTTTTCACACTTATGCACATCACTAAGTAAAATTTTCTTAGCCGGTCTTCTACACCTTAAACCACCAGCACGCAAATGATTTCGCACTGTCTGAAGAGACACTCCCTCTACGGTTGCCGTCGAACGCGTAGTCTTGAATGGATCTTCCAAATGTGCAGCTACTATGTCACGATGACGGAGTGATGCATCAGTATAGCTGCCACCTTTTGGACCAGGCCGAACGTGGTCAATGTGCCCTGAGTCCGCATATCTATGCACCCACAATTGCACAGTTCGTCTCTGCGGAAGATATGAAACAAAATAATAATTATTCTTTACTTAATTTTAGGTATAAAAACTGCGCAGTATTAACTATTACCTATAACCAAATGAAGGAACCAAATGGAAGTTAACAAGGAGGCTTATTCATTTCATTCATAGTCATGTATCAATATGTAGGTAATAAAAAATACTTACCTAGTTATATCATTAAGCGCCGAGCGATTTCACTTATTGAAACATTTTGCTCATATAAAATGACTATCTCCGTCCTTTTGATTATGCTTACGTCTGTATTCTCCATGATTTTTACAAAATAAGATACTCAAAATTATATTATGTAATAGCTCAAAGCAGAGCTGCGTTCCTATTCGATGCTATTGAACAAGTGCACTTATAAAAAATACTCAAGACCCTCAACAAATATAAACAGAGTTGAATAATCTATTAATCTGTGGGTAGCAATGCAAATAATTGTCAAGTTACATTACTGCTTATTTCTGACGATTTCTATGAGACAACAACAAAAAATAATCAAACAAAAATCATATCAATCTACTGAGATTCGAACTCGGGGTCAATTGCATAGTATAAGAGTAATAGTCGGTTATCTTAGCCACTGGACTACTATAGCTATAATGGCGAGTGTTGAAATTACGAATAACATTTTACTACAAAAAGTTGTTTTGTAACAAATGAAACTTGTTTATCTTAAATGACTTGGTTGAAAAGACGTGATGTGCTGGTGTGTGTATAGATAAAAGGATTCCCACACAAATGAACCTGCGTATTATTAGGGCCGCGGCCATTCAGAACGCGCACATTGAAATATAATAATGAGTGTGTGCCCTGCAAACCGATTAACTTTGTCGAGTGTACCACGCTATCGCTGCAAAGTAATTTTGTGTTTTTGTTTAGCTACGACACTTTTGTCCTTTTCTATATTTTAAAAATCTTTACTCCAAGGCAGGTGCTTTAATTTCTTGCACCAAAGAGAGACCTACCTAGTGCTTACGAAAGTAAACGAAAGCGACCCCTGAGTGCTCTTGTGGAGCTGCCGTCTAATTAACGACGTATCTAATTATACCATCGTGGCCAGGGCTGCCAACAAATTTTACAGGTGAAAATACTTCAAAAACATAGTGGCGTATTTTTGAGTACAATTAAGGTGATGCTATTTACATTTTGTTTTGGTGCTAAAATTTTAAAATTAATATATATAATATAATATGTTTACCTAACGTTATTTTCAGGAATATACATACACATACATATTATCACATCTTTATCCGTTACAGGGTAAACAGAGCCTAAGGTCATAAGCCCGAAAGGCCACGTTTAGCGTGATGGTGGGCGTAAATGTGGAAAACAGAATTAAAATAGTGATGGGTTGCTTGCCGCATCACCTATTGTCATGATTCTTTAGATTTTCGCCCATTTCCATGACCAGATTATACGGTCTGCGTGGAAAGAGAATCAGCAGGAACATTCTCATCTTCATATTTTCAGAAATTAAAAAAAATATTACGGACAAATTTTACAGTGTGTAGTGCTATTTTTATACAATATGTAAAGAAAACCCTGTCCGATTCTTAAAGGGGTGATTCAGTCGATATAAACAATATTTTCTATAGGATCAAAGCTGAGAACTCAAATATATATATTTTTTAAATTATGTATATAATCTGGTATACAGCGTGATTTTGAACCTTCTAGCTATATTGAAATCTGGGAATCAGAATCCCTAATACAGAATTGCAAGAAAAAAAGGTAAAAACCGAAAAATATTTAAAAATAAGCAACATGTACTTAAGTATAATTATTTTCTGAAATTTAAAATGTAGAGACGTGATGACAAAGATATCGAAATTCCAGCCAACGGGCTGCGACACGAAGTACATTGGGTTTGATTCCCGATGATTTTTCCCAAAGATTACTTCATTTTCATAGGTATTTGTTTGGATCTAGAGCCCCCAAAGGGGGTTGGCGCCAGATAAGCGGCCGACTGTTAGTTTTTTCGTTAAATCCTATGACATCATAAATGCTGTCACAAGAGCAAGCCCCGGGCCTTGACGAATCACGAGCGTTTTTTCAAACCTGTGTGGTATCATTATATTACAATGCTAGGAAAAAAAAACCTTATTAATAATATTGCTAAGAGCTATGATACCCGTTCCAGTGATATTTACATTTATTCACATGATGACAGCTTGTATGCACTTGTACGAAATTATTTTACTGTACTATCTATGATACAAGATTATATCTTTGGCAACCCTATGGAAGCAAGCTCCGGCGAAGAGAATTTCCCAAATTACTTATTACGAAACGCAATTACACTTAGGGGGAATGCTATGAGACAAATTGAGTTAGGTGTATTACCCTTTAGTTATTGTTGCTCCAGCATAGTGTTTAGAGGGATAATCAATATTAGGATTATCTGTTGAGATTCCAGATTTCATTTTGTTAAGATTAAGTCTGCAATAAGATTAGTAAATGAAATTGAATATATTGTTTCTTTGAATAAGTTTTTTTTTATTTAATGAATAACATAATTGTTTTAGAAATAATAACTACAAATGTCATGTACATAAGTGATATGGAATTCAGCTATATCTCTGATTATATACAATCAAAGAGCGATATGTACGTACTATAAACGACGATGGTACTAAGTAGGTATATTATTGTAATCATGGTTTATAAGAATAAAACCGACCAAGTGCAAGTGGGACTCGCGTATGAAGGGTTCTGTACCATTATCTATAATAAGTTTAAAAGTGGGTATTAAAATATTTTTATTACCTATGATGTAACTTAAAATGCATGCTTTTTGCAATTTTTCCTTTAACTGTGCTACAAGACGTTGCTTTGTACCAAAGTTCAAGATTCTGAGTTCACAGGAAGTACCCGGTTTAGGTTCCCTTGCGAATGCCAAATTTGCTGCATAAACGGCTGTACTTTTTGATTGGGCTAGCTTAGTATTTATATTTTTCATAGCTCCAAGGGTCAGTAAACCTGAATATTTGATATGGATTTCAACAAAAAATTAAGAAAAAGGGTTTTGGCTGTCAGACAGATGGGCAACAAAGTGATCCTATTAGGGTACCGTTTTTTCTTTCGAGGTACGGAACCCTAAAAATGAAGTCTAGAAGGAAAATGCTTTGTTTCGAAAACATAAATTAGTTATATTTTAATAATTCTCTTGGTTTTATATTACCACTAATAGTGTTTTCATTAGCACTGTGTTTCTTTGTATTTCTGAAAATGTGAATATATTAAACAGAGAAATTATCTTTTTTAAAACTTCTCTACATAAAAATTAGTGTGTAACTGATTCAAAGCTATGACCGATCGATATAGATAGAAAGTCCATTTCCTGCTGTAAAAATTACATTTGCAAAACAAAGAAACAAACATATTATTATCATTGAATTTTCTTTACATATATATCGATATACATCTCTTTTAAGAAACCCCTTACGGGATTTATAATTATAAAGTCTAAGACTGTAAATCTCAAAGGCCACAGTTAGCGTATTGGTTCGAATAAAGATGAAAAGCGGAGCCAAAATAGTGGTGTATTGCTGGATGCATCTCTCATTGACATGATACCTTAGATTTTCATCCGTTTCCTCTACTGGTTTAAAGTACTGCGCGGGAAGAGCTGTTGAGCTGTACGTTCTATGTTATACCTTTTCTCCCAAATCAGCAAAGGTAGAGTGGAAGAGAGAGAGAGAGAGAGAGATCCATTTTTTTTTTATTTCGTAATATCCTAATACACTTATCATAGCCTGTTATGAGTTTTATCTCTATAAAACCTATGATGATATATAACGTACTAAAATCTGTTCTCATTAAGGACAATGAAACCCCGGTTGTTTATTCAGGCGTAGAGCATTTACGTCGGGACGCAACAATTTGTCTCTGAATGCACATATGATAGTTGGTAAAGGACATCGAATACAAGACAATTATAGAAAAAATACAAGACAAGTATAGGAAAAATGTTGTTGATATTAATCAAATAAAAGGACTAAAGCAGTGTTTATCAATACGCTTTTACATAAAAACAAAACTCTACAGACTACATTCCATATGAATAACTAACGCTACTCTTAAATCTTCAGGCTCACGGGTTTTTTAACAAACTTAGGCTTTAATCACTAATATCTTTTCAATTAACATATAATTTTTCTAACATGTTATTAACATGTTTCCGTAATCGAACTCATTATTGAACTTATTCATAGATTTGCAATCTTTCAGGCAATCAAAATTATTCGTGAGTTCCAGTTGGAAACTTTCGACATTTTGGATATGTGCCGGAGACGGTCGGAGCGCAGACTTCATCAGGCGATTCGTCTCTCGTCTGAGATCAATATTCAAGATGCCTCTTACTATTCGGTGATCACTCCCGATTTTGATCCCTTTGATCACTGAGACATCGTTGAATATCTCTCTACTCGTCGACAAGATAAAGTCTATCTTGTTTTTGACAGGGGCCTGGTCCATTCTGCTAGGAAGCATCCATGTACATTTTCTGTGAGGCGGCTTCTTGAAGAAAGAGTCGAGTACGCGTTCATCGCGTACTCGACTCCTTTCTCGCCCTTTTCGTTCCGCTTTCCATATCCTAATTGGGACAATTTGGATATGGAAAGCGGGACTCTGGACTCTCCACCGTTCTGCTTGCAAAGTATTGCGTTGAAGTCTCCTATAACAATCGTTAAATTGGTTTTTAAAGCATGTATGGTCCTCATACTTTTCATCTGAGTATTCCCCAAAATACCTCGGCAAAATCACATCTCGCCTTCTAGTCTGAAACTACGTTCTTTTCCTGTGTGAAAAATATGGTACTGTACGAGATCTATATATGCGAACCCTTTGTGCAAAACTTCAGGGCTCTCTTATCAAAAAAATCAAAAAGTAAATAAACATTCGTTTTCTTATACATCAATGCATTCATAGAAGTCGAAACTTTGTCATACAAACGGTCACATTCTAGTTACAGGCAGAACCCGACAATTACTTATTAACTGTGCCTCATCAGGTGTCTCATGGATCATTAATCACGAGTATGTATGTTGCTGTTCCTTTACGCATTGCCCGGTGGCTCACTAATTTGCATGATAAAAAAAACGACGTTATAGTCTCCCACACACTAACACATTTACCAACACTGGAATTTCCATGTCATTGATATGACCACTATAAATGACCACGTCATATGTACAATACATCCCGAACACATATTTTTTTCTTCATGTAAACAACTTCATGTAATCTCTGTCCAGCCTGCCATACAAGTATTGCAATCATTACATTTTTCGTACATATCATTACACTACGTACGTTGTACGCTTATAGAATTCGGAGCTTGGGTATCATTCACATAATCAATATCTCAGTTCCGGGTATGACCTGACACTTTCTTTAAAACCTACGTCACTGTTCGACGTCCCTTACACACAGCCCGCAGGCTCACTGATTTGCATCATAAAAACACGACGTTTCAGTTCAGCCTACCACATTAATCACGCATGTCCCACGGACTTTTCAATGAACATTCAATTTTTCTCCACCATTATATGCTTGGATTTTTCTCAATGATGGTAATCATTTTGTAATTTATATTTTGCCAGTGTTCGCGCCTGCCATTCAATGGCTATACATTTTATTAGTTGAAAAAGAAATGTTTCTTTTCATGAACGCAGAAATAGAATTTAGTAAAGGTAATAATGTTCCCTTACATTGATACTTTTGTAATCATATTAAAACTTGCAAAGTGCTAGTCGAACTCGTTCCGTACCATCCTTATCCTTACTACTATTATAAATGCGAAATTGAGTTTGTTTGTTTGTTACGCTTTCACGCCATAACTACTGAACCGATAATCATGAAATTTTGCACACAACTTCTCTGGAGTATGGAGAAGGACATAGGCTACCTTTTATCCCGGGAAAAAGTACCAATCCCGAGGGATCGACATTGATGCGGGCGAAGCCGCGGGCGAAAGCTAGATATCTATAAAAACAGCAAAACATCTTATCTGTTGTATGGGAGCCCCCTTAATACTTATTAAATTTTTCTATAATTACTTATTTTTAAAGTAACAAATACAGGCAACTCAATATTCTGTGTATATTTCAAGCGTCTACCTGTTGTCGTTATCATTATCGGGCAAAAACGAGGAAAAAATCACATTTATTGTATGGGATTTAATATTTATTTTACTCTTTGGGTACGGAACCCTAAATCGTTTCAAATAATCTCATGGCATCTGTTATATTTTTTTTCTTATGAATTATGTACAAAGGTAAAAGGGAACCCTTACATGACTCGGCAAGTCCGTCTAGTAAGACCAACTTTCTCGAAAACGCGTAGGTATCAAGTTGAAATTATAGTATTTGAATTTCGAAGTTAAGGCAAACAAAATTCGGCCGTTAATCACTATATAGTATAAAACAAAGTCACTTCAGTCTGCCTGTTACATAGATCTTTAAAACTACGCAACGGTGATTCAAGAAGTAGTGTAGCTTTATGAATGATATAGAGGCTTTATAATGATTTTAGAGGTTTCTAATGTGTTGTCGTAAATAAACATATTTTTTGCGTTTACATCGCAAACGCTGGTTGAACCCTACGAGGTAGATCAAAATAATGTAGCGCAGTATTTTTACACCTTAAAAAGGTCAATAAAAATCCGTGATAGTATATGTCTATCTCTGAGGGATAACCCACAATAACCATTTTTGTCGCCCTTTCGAGAATAACATGTAAATAAAATATGTTTGTATTGTTTTGTGACAAAAAAGCTGTAAACGTTGTAAAACAGGTATTCTGTAGTATATTTAGTACCAGCAACCGTGCGAAACCGGGGCGGCTCGCCGAGTGTAGAACGGTAACTTACCTTACTTTCGTAAGTTATATGTTCGAATTTCAACTGTTTGAAGACGGCAGAGCGAAGTTTTTAATATAAGATTATTATTTTCACATACTTGTTTAAGCCATTAACTTCGTTTGCAAATGTTACGTTACCTAGAAAGTCAATTATATACGAATTTCTCTTTTCTTTTTTTCCTTTAATAACTAGATAGTTTTCTTCCAATACTTTAAATTTTAACAAGTTATAAAGATCTAAGCAATGACCTTTTTACTGAGAATACAGACTTATATATTAATCTTAACGATAAATCAAGCAACAGTAAAATAATTCGTAATTCAAAGTATATTGCTGACTTAGAAAACTTTGAACACCTCGTTTCTATGCGGCCAAACTCTGCTCTATTTTAAATCCTTACTCCCCTCCACGGAACCTGTAGTGTTCTGACGGAGTGACCCTCTACTTCCGCTTTGCTTGCACGCTGCATGGTTTGACGTAATCTAACATTTATAGCTTCGACTAGCTATTGCGACTCCACTCACGTGAATGTCGATCCCACAGAAACAGTATTTGTTTGTGAAATAAAAAGTATCCTATGTCCTTTTCCGAGCCTCAAGCTACCTCCAAACCATCCAAAATTCATTGCAATTGATTTAGTGGGTGAAGCGCGAAGAGTACACTTCCGCAGACAGTATAACTTCTGCATCACTTTTGCATTCATAATTTAAAGACGTTAGGTATTTGAGATGTCAGATGCAATATTTAGAATGGAAAAATAAAAACAATTGTAAATCGGTATTCCAGAAATCTGTCAATTGATTGAAATAAAAATCTGTAATACAAATAAAAGAAAAACTATTTCGGCCAAATAATAATTGAAAAAACAAATTCCTGTTTCATTAAAAAAAAGGCAATCAAGCAGGCAGAAAATTAAAAAAAAACTGCCACTTTTTTATATACATTCAAAAGTTATTTTAAATCTACGATGGATTTTAACAAATGCTGGTTTTTATATATTTTTTACGACATAGGACGTCAAACGAGTAAGCATGTCACCTGATACGGTATGTGATCACAACTGCCCATGGACAACTGCAGAGGATATGGGGGAAGGGGAAATAGGGTGGTGACATGGCAGGGGAGATGGTTCTCCGGCTCTTTTACTCACCGAACTAAGCATAGAAGCTGTAAATCTACTCAAACGTCGATCTTCTGTGAAAGCGTGATACTTCCCCGGACAAACCGGTCCATTTATGCTACTAGCAGAATGTATCTTGCGACTCTACCATGACTAAAAGTTAAGTTAAAACAAAATTTCTATACAGCGGATCTAAATATATTAAATATCATCTCTCTCAATTACTTTATACAAATTTGTGATTATCATAATTATTTAAAAAAAGATTTCCAATCTTAAATAAAAACGAAATTAATCAATAAGGTTCTTATATGACTAACTATTACGACTAATAGACTTGTCAAACTGTACATTAGGTGCATTGGAATAGTAACAGCCTAATTGCGAACTATTTGGTGCAATTGAACACACGGCGTATAACCACTTGATTTCCATATCAATGTGTATGCGTATTCAAACTGTCATTTACAATACATTTATGCAATGTAGTGCCATTGGATCGAACGGTTGGAAAACGTCTACATCTATGTTTGTATCGTGTTAGTACGATATTTCATTACCATACCTTAGTAAGTTCTAGTATTGTTATTTGCGAATAGCATATTTTGAGATAATGAGTACTGGTAAGAGCTATCATCGTACAGTATCAGCTTTGTCACCTAATACATTACTTTCTATTAATTTTTATATTCAGTTCGCAATAGGTCGGCAAGAACTTTGCGCGTACTCATCACATCATCTTTTATTTGACTCACTAATACAGTTTTTGGACAAATACCAAGTGTAATCATTTATCATCTTAGTTTCGGAGGTTAAAGCTCAAACAAGTACTATTATTCGTATTTATACGTTAGTAGTTTATACTTAAGCCATACATATTAATGTAAGCAAGTTTTAATTGTATCAATTAGGTTTTTAAAGTTAATTATATGTTGAAAAGATAAACATTTACATGTAAAACATTAGTATTTTTTAACAAGGCAATTAAAAGCAAATATCCCTGTACCATCCAATAATACAAAAACTAGAGACAACGTCGTACAACAGCTTTTTATATACTTAAACACTACTAAATACCTTTGGTCAGCGGCGCCATCCTTAACAACTCTGCCGGTAGTTGCAGGAATGGCATCGGGAACGTGCGCCTGGCATCCCGAGCTGCTACTTGATTTTCCACCATTAGTCCGAATGAGTAAAAATTCAAATACCGTCATACCTTTCCCAAATTCGGGTAGCAGCGGGGCGGTAGCACGAGAAGCCACGAAAACGCGCTCGCCAACGCCTTGATAAAAGCCTTTGTCCAGCAATGAACTACCTACTTACGGCTGAAATGATGATGATGATGATGAAATACTTCAGAGAAATCCTAATCCTAACTATAATAATATAAATGCGAAAGTGAGTTTGCTTGTTTGTTACGCTTTCACTTTGTAACTACTGAACCGATAATCATGAAATTTTGCATATACGTTATGTGGGGTAGGAGAAGGACGGAGAAGGACATAGGGTACATTTTATCCCGGGAAAAAGTACTGTTCCCGAGGGATCGACATGGACGCGGGCGGAGCCGCGGGCGAAAGCTAGTATAATATAAAAGGTAAACTACCTTTTACCGACACTTATTTTAAATAGAACAAACTCAAAACGCAGTGAGTTGTCCAAATGACACAGGACTGTATCGCGTCGACCTCGAATTGCTCATTGCGTTTGGTTTATGTAACAATTAGAAAGGAAAACACCAGGAAAGCGTTGCTCGCTTCCCGTAATGTGACCGTTTCAGACCAAAATTAAGCCTGCTACGGCTTCCACGTCGACGATTTACATTTATATCTCGAGTTTAGATGTTATAATTTACATCATTAGGAAATATAAAATATTTAAATGTTTGTACGGCAATAGTAATGGGTATTATTACTCTGTAAAATATATCATCATCATCATTATCGTCATATCAGCCGCAGGAAGTCCACTGCTGAACATAGGCCTCCCCCAAGGATTTCCAATACAACCGGTTGGAAGCGGCCTGCATCCAGCGTCTTCCTGCGACCTAGGTTAGGTCGTCCGACCATGTGGCTGGGGTGTCCGACGCTGCGCTTGCCGGTACGTGGTCGCCATTCGAGAATCTTTCCGCCCCATCGTAAAATATATACAACGAGTTAATTTACTAACTGTTCTACAATCTTGATATACAGAACACATTAGGCGTTACAAAAATGAAAACAATAATAGATTGTGAGAACTGGTGTCTGAACTAAGCAGATACTGTATCTCAGTACACCAATCTACTTAATTTACGACATTTTCGCAACGGGGTGACTTAGCCCATTCATGTGAACAACTTTACCTGTAATACCAATGCTGGGAACACAAAAATGTTTCAAGTGTACATTTACATGCCGTATTTATAGGTATGCTATAAAATAATACTAAACTACCTTGTTACTTTATCTCATCCAATCATAGTTAGTCAATCAGTAATACATTTCTTTATGGGAAAAAGCACTGTTCCCGCGGGCTTGACATTAACGCGAGCGGAGTCGCGGGCGACTGTATTCAATAATAATATAAAACAAAACGGTTTCACTCACGTATTACCCGACTGACCTACCTAGAAGGGTAATGTTTTTGCGCGTATGTATGTATGTGTGTTTGTTTTATTGTCATCTTCTGTAGCCTTAACCGCTTGATCCATTTTGAAGTGCGAGGTATCATTAGATTCGTATTCTTCCCTGGAGTGTCACACGCTATGTGACTTTAGTAAAAAAATATATGGCGGACGTAAACTACCAAAAAGGCAGTCGGGTTTTTTATTTATGGAAAAAAATCACTTTAATCGCAATTTAGGTTATTTTCTTATGTCTTATATTTATATATATTTAAGCAATTTTTAGCATGCAGTTTCTATTACCAATCACCAGAAATGCAATATATTTATCCGAACAATCACAACATTTACACAAAACAGATTCTTGAAAAATAATCAATTCTGAAGTTGGATATATTTGTGTCGGAGCGGCGTCTTTCAATGTGTTCGTTTTTACCTTTTTCATAGCAAGCCGTAAGGGAAATTTAGTGATTGATGAGACTTTATAATGGGTTTTGTTCTGATTCCTATTTAATTTCCTGTTCGGATATTTAGCTGTCGTTTTATTATAAATTTAACAAGTTCACGGATACCGACATCTGGTAACAAAATGGGTTGGCGTGAAGTAATAAATTTGTGTCAGAAAATTTTGACTTATCCGTTCTTAATATACACGACATAACTTAACCGATCTTAATACACGTTTAACATGTATGCATAAGTTATCAGTTGTATTTAAATTGTTAGGTTAATCATCATTCGTCTTATAATATGTCCTCTTTACACAACTCTGCCCGCAACTTCGTTTGCTTCTAAAAGCATCATAGTGTATATTTAGAGTTTTGCGGAAATAAGAAACAGATAAAAACTGCTAATAATGATTAAGCTGTGAAACGGTCAGAATTTGTACCAATAATTTTGATTCGAGACTGAATATAGCTAAGAATAATTTGTATCTAAAAAGTAGTTTATTTTCTAGCTTTTTATGAATACCTAGATACAAAGTTATCATTTGTATTTAAATAGGCTACATTTTTGATCTTCATTAGTCTTAATATTTGTCCTTTTTACAAAACTCTGCTCGCAACTTCGTTTGCTTCATAAAGTATCATAGATATGTGTATATTTAGGGTTTTGCGTGAATAAAGAACATATGTACAAGCTTTTATATTTATTAAGTAACATTTGTCATTTAATTTTACTGTCCCCTGCTAATGATGGTTAAGTTGTCAACCTTTTAGAATTCAAAACAAGTAATTTTGATTAAAAACTGAATCAAGTTCAGAATGATTAGTTCACAAAAGAAAGAATACTCTATATTCCAGCTTCATGAAAATATATACCTAATATAAAACAAAGGTTGTTGTCGTAACACATAATCCTCGTTTTTCCACTGGCAATAAATTTCAGCTACACTTGCTATCATGAAATATTGGCCAAATTTTCAATTGTTCTCAATTTGAAAATATTACGCATTCATGTCTATTCTCTTTTCGTTTCATTGTTAATGAATCTGATATAAAGAAAGGATTGATTTTAATTAACAGATATTGAAATTGGGTCTATTGTGTTTTTCGTCGGCTTGATTAGATTTTCACGAAACAATGTGTAAAGGGGACAGATAACAAATTGAATGGAGAGTTTATTGAAATTTGTTTGTGCTTACGTAACATAATTCTTTTATGTAAATTTAGAACAGATTTTTGTTTTGTGTTAGTTACAATTGTATCCTATTTAAATCACTTTATAGCAATAAATATATGCATAAGTGTAATAGATATTCGATTCTAGTCACCAATCGTATTCATTTAGATCCGGATTCTAGTCACCAATTGAATGACATAGTTGCGTCAAAATTAAGAGTGATTATTGTGTTAAATACAAGCAAAAGGTTTTGTAATAAATAATTATTAAAGTAATGCATGCAAAATTTTAAATATACAGCAACTAACGACTTGGGTAATGATAATACATACAGGCAAACATTCAGTGAAATATAAAATTCATAAATTTTCACGAATAATAACTTTTTACATTTAAAACGGAAAACTTTTCGATGAATTCATGATACCGAAACAAAATGGAGGCATGCAAAAACCCCACGTTCTGAAAAAGTTGTAATAAAACAATCTCCAGCTGTGTGTAATACTGCTAAAATAAAAATGGAAGAATGTAAAATGGCGAGCTTTTATGAAATATTCAAATACGAACTTTTTTCGTTTAGATATAACATGGAATAATTTGTAGCCACGGGTGTGCTGGACAGTCTCGTATGCAGACTATATTATAAAGTATTCTGTGATATACATACTGTATGAATAATTGCGTGAATTTTTAATTGAAATGATTTTGTTCTGCTCCAGAAGTTTGGTTTATTTCCAGCTAGAATAAGACATTTTTTTTCGAGCCACCCATATGATAAGTCTATTTTATTATTGGGCCCAAAACTTTTTACATTTAAGTTAGGTATATAAAATTTTATTTTTTGTGTTTTATTTTGCATTCACAATGTTATTTTGATATACTCTTAATAAATTAAGAAATAAAATAAGACCTAGGTCTATGTACGATCTATGCTCTGCCATCTGAGCTACCGCACAATTCATCTCGGCGCCGAAATTTATTTTAATATAATATTAAGAGTATATCAAAATAGCAATGTGAATGCAAAATAAAACACATAAAGAAATATTGCATGGCTTCCTACATATTAGTTGATTTTCTAATTCATTGTAATATGAGTTGAATCAAATACCTCATTTGTAAAAAGTCGGGTAGTTGTGTAGGTAAAGTAAGCCTTAATAACTATAAGGGAAAATGGGATATGGTGGATGTTTTAAATACAATTATTACATTTATAAAATGACAGGGCTTCTGCCTACCACTGCATTTGCGTCTTTTCCTCAAGAAACCGAAAAGAAGGGGTAAATTTTACATTTTCTATGACAAATGCGTTGAGTTTTGTTTGACAGAGTAACTCCAATTTGTATTTAAAACTTTTCAAAACAAACGACTTCGAATTTGAAATAATTTGTCAATAAACAAATTTTTTAATTATTTGTGCTTTTTAACCTTATATCATAATTATTTTGTTTTATTCTTATAATGTTTTTTTTTTAACATTACTACTTTTTACTTATTCACGGGCACAAAGACATTAAAGAAATTACAAATGAATTTACGTCTACAGGCGTAATGCTCGAAAACCAAAAGCCGAACGTATAGGTATATCCCCTAGAAATTAAAAACGCATTCTATGTGTAAAGAAATAGTCTAGCCCAATTTTATACAAATAATTCAGATTTTTACATGATTGGGTACTATTAATAAAAAATAAAAAAATATAGATTGACTAGCTCCGTGGCGCAGCGGTCAACACGCCAGCCTGCGACACGGAGTGACCGGGTTCGATCTCCGGCCAGGTCAAGATGGAAAATGATCTTTTTCAGATTGGCCTGGGTCTTGGATGTGTATGTATATATGTATTTGTTATAAAATATATATCGTTGAGTTAGTATCCCATAACACAAGTTTCGAACTTACTTTGGGGCTAGCTCAATCTGTGTGATTTGTCCGTATATATTTATTTATTTATTTATTATAGACAAATCACACAGATTGAGCTATCCCCAAATTAAATTGGAGAAATGTGCTATAAGATTTTAACGCAACGATACTATATTTTATAACAAATACGTATATAGATAAAAATCGAAGATCCAGGTCAATAAGAAAAAAACATCTTGACCTGACCGGGGATCGAAACGCTATGGTATGGCATCCTGGTCTGATTACCACCACAGAGCTCATAGTAATCTCAACATTGAAATAATGTATAACAAAAATTTGCGATTCGCGTTTATTGTCTACTGCATGTTACACGAGCCGCTTATTCTAACCTAAAATGCGAATTTTGTTGTTGTGCATATTTGCATGGCTTGTTTTATTCATTTATTGTGTGCAAATAATTATTGCCACTAGTACTATTTATTTATTAGCTTTTAGCTTCAGCTTTTAGATACTGCTTAAAAGCGTAATAGAACTAAACACAATTATCCTTACACATTATTGTGTTATATCTTGTGTTGAATTCTATTCCCTTCATTTTAATTCTTTATTTTTATACACATGGACTTGAGACTTGCAACCTTCAGATTTGTCTACGCCATCCTAGCTAATATTATAAATGCGAAAGAATTTTTTTTTTGTAACGCTTTTACGTTGTAACTACTGAACCAATCATCATGCATACACGTTATCTGGGGTACAGAGAAGGACATAGGGTACATTTTATCCCGGGAAAAAGTACTGTTCCCGAGGGATCGACATTGACGCGAGCGAAGCCCTGGGCGAAAGCTAGTAAGAGATAAAGACGTAATGCTGAATCTTTATATGATTTAAAATATGTAAATTGTTATTTAATGTTTGCTCATAAACCTGTGTGTAACTCTAAAATTCTAACAAATTAAAGCCTAACATCCCATTTTACTCAACGCGCAGCAAATTTTCATCACATAGGTACATTCACATATCGCGTTAATTGCTTCCTTTATTACATGAGCTGTTTGTTTTACCCTAAAATATAATTTCAATGTTTAGTTGTAATATTTAAATAAGGCACTAGTTCGATTTATCTAGTGTTTGTATGCTAAATACTAACTAGGTATCAACATTATAAATACCCCCATATCCTTACTAATATTATAAATGCGAAAGTGAGTTTTTTTGTTTGTTTGTTACGCTTTCACGTTGTAACTACTGAACCGATCATCATGAAATTTGCATACACGTTATCTGGGGTACGGAGAGTACCCTATGTACATTGTATCCTGGGATAAAGTTCTGTTCCTGACGGATCGACTTTGACGCGGGGGGAGCCGCGGGCGAAAGCTAGTACATAATAAAGCTTAAATCAACCATTTTGAATCAAAAAGAAGAAGGAGGATTTGCATATCTTTTGACTGTAAAATTTATTCAATGGCTGTCTTCAATTAAATCCATGTAGTTAACATAAGAACTAATGTGCAGTTGGGAACATATAAGTGGATTTGGTGAGACAGTAGAAGGCTCTGACAAGGACAAAACAGCACAAAGCTATTGCGAGCAAGTCGCCCGTCTCTGGGGGTTGTGGTTTGCGTTTGCAGAGCCGGCTTTCGAGTCGCCTGTTGCTGTATTATCTAGGCATATTGTAACTACTTACTACGAAAATATTTGTACATTTTAGTGGAAATATTTATGCATTTAAGTTCAATTATTTTGACCAGACTTAGAGCAAGCCTGCGACACGAGAGTGCCTGGGGTCGATCCCCGGCCAAGTCAAGATTACTTTGGGACTAGTTCAATCTGTGTGATTTGTCCGTATAAAAAAAATGAATTATTTATTTTTAAAAAACTTTTTTATGTTTTAAATAAACGTTCTCCTCTCTCTAGACTTACTAATAAATACCCTGCTAGCGGCAACATATACACAAATGTGACTTTGTAGAGAATGCTCGGGAAGCTTTTAAGCTGTTATAGCATTGTACTAAGCTATTTCGCTAGTACTATTCAGCATTCTCGTATGAGCATCTCCAAATCTACTTTTACATTTTCAACTTAACACACAGTTGCGACCCACCTGCGGCTGATTGTTACGATAAATAGCAAAAGATTTTGCTGTATAGCGTAATAATAATGCTGGCGCTACTGGTATACATTTCTTTCCTTAGTAATACTTACGAATTCCCGCCCAATATTTGAGTATTTTTAAAGTGTTAAACAAAAACATGCATTACTATCAAGATTACGATTAACTTACGTAATTTACAGTTACGCTATTACAAATATGTTCAGCAATAGGTAGCTCAAACCAAAATCGCTAAAACTACTTTGTTTGTACTAATTTGTTTTTAACTGAGCTGGAGATTGGACGATTCCAATGTCCAGACGTGTTTATACGTTTCTTACTTAATCCATAGCTGCGATATACACCTCCCTGATTGTTACGACAAACAGCGAATGCCTGGTAAGTGTGTATGCTAGTATACTTTTGTACTATCACGCAAGTCGAACTTACATTTTTACTTAAATTTATTTCAAGTGTGTGTCTTTACAATATAACTTAACGATTTTTTTTAACCTATATTGTCCCGCTGCTGGGCAAACGTCTCCCCATTTCTTTCCAAACATCCCTATTTTGTGCCACTTCAGTCCATTTCTTTTTATCATGGCCTGTGATATCATCACACCAACGCTTTCTTATCTTTTTTTCATACAAATATGGATGACCCGTTATAGAACTAACATATTTCCAACACTAATTCGTGAATTCACTGCCATAAGTCTATAACAAGTACAATTTACTGCTTTATAATATAACCAAAAATCATAATGATCTGGGATTTAAAATTTACTATTAGGGTTAAACCACAACAAATAAGGTTAATAAGCAGAAATCTGATACCCTTGACGACTAATGCCATCTATTCGATTTTTGATAAATAAAACAAGCCCTAGCATACGATACGTTTATTTCAAAGATACTTCAATAGTTAGATGTGGCGCAAGTGGTAGGCACTATGGTTTAATAGTTAGTGTGATTATGAATGAACAGGTTCAAATCCTCCAAAGCTTTTTATTTTTTACAAATATCACCAACTTCGTATTGTGATGTTGGTGTAATTTTGGTTGTTTAAACATAATGTTACCGAGCTAATTACTGTGAATAAAAAGCATTTAAAATTTTTAATTACTTTATTACATCAAAAAAATGTAACAGTGAAATAAATACCTGCCTACTTAATTCAAACTATGATTAATCTTCTGTAGAGAGAACCAACATGTTACTTAATAAGTAACAATTTACATCTCTCAACTTCTTTTTAATCATAGTATTATATTTTTTTAAATGTGTAGGGTCAAATAGTGCTATGTGAATAACTTTGCTTCGATAATAGTATAAGAATGAATATAACAGTTAGATCACAGAACAATTGTCTTAAATAAAATATATTCTACATTGCAAACTGTTGGAATCACCACATCTCATAAATTTTCCAAGTATTTTTCTTTATTCATCCGGCCGCCGAATTCTACCAGCTCCCCTGGGCCCATTGAAGACATCTGTCCCCAATAACCTGCAAAACAATAATACGATCAGTTACCTATTATTCTACACTGCGTAATACACTAGGCATTAAATATTATTATTATTTTACTTCACTATTTAATGAATATTTTTACCTAATGTTATCCTGCCACTGTTCTCAAAGGCAAATTATTTTGATGGCTATACGCTGGCCATGTCTTCTCCGCAATATTTTTCTGCCATCATCATCAGACTTAAAACTTTTTTCATCAGAATAAAATACGATCTCGTTCTTGTTGAATGTTTCCTCACTGTTTCAATTGAAATATTGTAGTGTATATGTTACGCCAGTTGACTCCGAATCCACAAACGGACGGTGTTTCTCTGTAAGAGATATATTTATCTTAGACATTTATCACAAACCCTATGTTTTACGGAACAAAAAATAGTGTGACAATTAAGTAAGTATATTAAATACTTATAATTTCTACTTACCGCGATACCTAACTCTCTAGATATAGATACTTTAAATACTGTGGTTGTCTTCACAATACAATATTAGCTTTCACAAAATCTGCTATATAAGATGAAACGGGATGCCTAATAACTGGTGGGGTTTTGGATCACTACACAGTAATCGCAGTATCTTAATTGTGACGCGAGTGAACAATATTTTTGATTAGTTGGTATCAGGTATAAATAAATCTGATAGATTACCCTCAATTTATTTGTTAAAGCAATGCGTTGCAGTTGGTGACAATGATGTCATAGCAGTAGAAATAGATAGCCAATTTCGCCCGAGACGTCATATCGTCGGTTGGCGTATTGAGATGAGCGCTAGCTTCTCAAGTCGTGGGTCCATGGTTCGAATCGAACTTTACGTAGGATTGTTTTTGATTCTTTCTTGTTCTTACCATTGATGATTACTTGAATTATTAGCTGAGATTATTAGAAATACAAAATTTGCAACTGAGCAGGTTATCAGAAACAAGTTTATACCAGCAGTTGTCTGTCTACTTGCCAAAAATCACGGTAGGTGGCGCTTCACAGCAAAGTGTGAATTTACGTTTTAAAAGTCAGGGGGTCAGGTATCTGCTTGGCCGACTGTACATCGCTAGTTCTACTTTAACAATTCTCATCCTACTTCTTTTAAGTGGGTTTAAAGAGTGGACCTTAAGAAATAATAAACAAACCTTACGGTATAAATAAGTAGTTTTTTACTAAGTAACATTTTAATATTATTAAATTGAAATGATATGAATTTTATTTATTAGTAATAATATGTTATAAAATATTTGTTGCTCTGACTCTCATGGTAGGTTATGAGAATAAGCCACTTTTTTTCCAATAACTTTACAAAATAATTCATACATATTTTATACTACGACTTCGTCTATTATTGGAACCTCACTCTGGATTTAGGCCTCCTCTAGTTGATTCCATTCTTTTATATTCTTTGCTATACTATGCCAAACGTTTCCTTCTATTGTTTTTTAGGCTTTTGTTACAATTCTTACAAATTTCTAGAAGGTACTGTTTTAATTTTGTGGTTTTAGTGTAAAATACAAACTAGCATTCAGGTTTATGAATTTTCAAATCTTAAATTTAAATAATATGAAAACACAAAAATGAAACTTATTTAGAGAAAAAAATAAACATAAATATAAATCAAAGTATCCTGCATTAATTAAACATACAGCTAAAGTAATTAAATTTTTGTAATACTAATTGATTAAGGGTAATCTTAAGTATTAATTGTTTTGCAACAGGTAGCCTAAATCTCAAAAACCTAGAGACATGCAATAGCTTTGTGCTGCTTTGTTTAAACTGAGCATCCTCCTATTACCAGACCTACTTATACATTCCCAACTTACCCCATAGCTACAACACACCCCCGGCTGATTGTTACGATAAACAGAATATATGCCTTTGAATATAATGCCTGGAAATTGCGAGCTCATGTATACTTTTATTCTACTTCGCAAGTTCTACTTCAACGTACTTCGTAAGTTCTAATCTTATTTAGTTCTACCTCTTTCTAGTGTGTTAACTTTAAGTTTAAGTGCTACTTAAGAATAAAATAAACGCATAATGGTAAAGGTAAATTATTTTCATGCGATTTTTTGTAATATTATTAAATTGTTTAGCAACAGGCAGTTTAAACCATCATGAATAAAATAAATAAATATGTACGGTCACATCACACAGATTGAGCTAGGCCTAAAATAAGTTCGAGACTTGTGTTACGGGATACTAACTCAACGATTCTATATTAAATAATGAATACTTATAGATAAACATCTTATACCCAGGTCAATCTGAAAAAGGTAATTTTCCATTGTAACCTGATACGAACCCAGGACCTTCGATGTGACAGCCTGACATGATAGCCACTAGGCCACAGAGTTCCACAGGAGACTTGAAATAGTTGGCATTTCTTTGTTTTAACTGAGAACCCAGATGACCTTCTTATCTCCAGACCTACTTATACATTTCCAGCTTAACCCGTAGCTACGACAAACACCCGACTAATAGTTACTATAAATAGCAGATGTGCATTTCAGGAGAATTCTTCGATAATTTGTCTAGTACACACAAATTATCGAAGAATTCTCCTGAATACTGCTCGGACTTACCTTAAAATATTTTTAGTAACTTTGCCCTAAAATGATAGTGTTATCGATAAAGATTAACTAAAAATAAAATCTCTTCAATTTTCATATTTTTGTTTCAATGTTAAGTTAAAAATATACAGAAACACGTAGCTAAAACCTTAAAACCCATGGACATGAAATAACTTTAAGCTGACTTGTTACAATTGAGCATCCTCTTATTTCCAGACTTATTAATACATTCCCAACTACACCCGCAGCTGCGACACACACCCAGCTGATTGTTACGTTAAATATGCCTTTGAAGAGAATGCCTGGAGAGTTTCAGAGTATAGCTCGGTTTCGCTATTACTACTTACATATTACCACTCTAAGTTTGCTTGTAGAGTAATGTAGAATGATTCTAAACAACATACCTAAAAATGAAATATGCGTTACTGTCAATGAATGATATTTGTATAGTTTAGTTTACATCATTAGTATATTCATAATACTTCTACTAATTACTAGTTCAAAATAGAGCTCCTGGTCTGGTGAGAAATTCCCAAGGCTGAACGTTCACTATGTATGTATTAATTCTTATATAAGTGATTCCTGATTATATTCTCAGCCAATATGCTTCGGAGACCGAGGTCCACAAAAATAATAAACAACAAAGCTTTTACATAAAAAGAAATATAATTTCTTTTTTTTCTTTGTTTATGAAGTAAGAGTATTATTTAAATAATTTTACTCTGAGGTGATATTAGGTATCTTTATGACACAAATTGAAATAAATGTCATTAAAAATATTGACTAACAAGACCTAAGCAAATATACTTTTTTCCTAATGCTATTACGAGTCTTAATTTTCTTTATAAAGTACCTACGTACATTGTTAGTAAAGTACCTACGTACATTGAGATTACTAAAATGTCTTCATCTTCCTGGGCTTTTAATCGAAAAATCTAAATTCAGCACAGGGAAAAATTTATATTTTAGTACCAAAAGTTTAACTTTCTACATTTTGCCCATAAAAATTCAATAAATCTTAATGAAGAAATACAGGCCAAAGTTTTGTAATCTGAATCGTGGAAAATTCAGCGAACATTTAACCAATTATTGTATAAATATGTATGCGGCAAAATATAATGGAATGTTTCAATAAAAGAAACCCGAAGAATTAGAATTCATTGTGTAAAGTGTTCCGAAATGTAATATTTTCGAATTGCAAAAGTTTGGGCAACGCAAACAATTCGTTAGGGAAGATTTTGCCTGAATAATTTCGCGTAAATACAATCTTTCGCTCGATTTGCAATTCACATAACGAGCGTTCGCCTAAATTTATTCATTTTATATCTTTAGTATTCGCCAACCAGGTTATGCGACACCTTTAAATTTATTGACGTGGTGATAATTATTTTAGTATATAAGCTTAGTTTTCAAAAAGTAAATCCGGCCAAGCGCACGTAGGGTTCAGTACCCTTATCTATAAAAACGGCAAAAAATCATGTCTGTTGTATGGAAGTTTAAATATTGATTTTATTTTCATTACATTATTTATTTTATAGTAAATAATATAACTAAATATGCCGTGTATATCTCAAGCGTATTCCTGTCATCAATATCAAGCCAAAATGAGCAAATAGAAACATATTTGTTATATGGGAGGCCTTAAATATTTGTTCTATTTAAATTGAATTATTAATTTTTAAGGTCAATGTATAAAGCTTCTAAATATCGAGTAAAACGAGCAAAAAATCTAATTAGTTGTATGGGAGCCCTTCTTAAAAATTTGTTTTATTTTTCACGGTTCACGGGAAGTACCCTGTAGGTTTTGATTCCCTTGCGAATGTCGAAAAGCGGCATAAACGGCTGTACCTTTTGATTGCGTTGGCTTAGATGTTTGATTTTTTACTTCTTCAAGGGACAATAGACCTGAGTTTTTGATATAAATTTCAACTCGATACATCTACGAGTTTTAAAGAAAAAGGATCTTGACAGATAGACAGACAAAGGGACTACAAAATGATTCTATAGGGGTCACTATCTTTGTTTCCGTTTTTCCATCTTGACGCCCACCATGGCGCTAAATGTGGGCTTTCGGTCTCATGACCTTAGGTTTTGTCTACCCCGTAAGGGATAAAGACGTGATAATATGTATGTGTGTACCTATGTGTAATAGAAGTGAATGTAATGACAGATACTTATCGTACTCTACGACTCGGTGCTGCTATCTCAAAACCCTTATTGCGGCTTGCCTGTAAAAAATGCGAGTTCAATACAAATCTCACGCAAACTAAAATGTACCATAGAGTAACTTACTCCCCTCACAACAATAACTAAAGCATTGTTCTGAGCTGACTCCCAAAACTTGAACACAAGTAAAGTAATTTATTGACGAAATTATTTTTAAGTATAATTTATTAAAGATTTTATTTTTACCAAAAAGTAAATTGCTATAAAAAATCTGACAATAGTGATAATATGTTGACTAGTATATACACATTTAATTTTATTAAATTGTTCAATTAATGTAATAAATACCTATTATCTACTTATTGCACAAAATGACTGGTATTTAAAATTTAGCCCGTATAAAACTCCTTACAAAATATTTCCTGCATCCATAGCGAGCATTTGGCTGCTCTTGTATGATATTTGAGGTAAAATGCACATAAAGTACGGTATTTAAGTCTTTGTGACGAGAACAACAGGAGGTAAGATTTCCTTTGGCTGCCCGCAATGCGGTTTAACGTTTCATACGTTCTAAAAGGAAGATAAAATAGAATTTTAAGCGTAAAATAAAATTTACTTTAAACTAGGTTGTGTGAAATAGCAAAGTAAATTGTACTAACTAAAGGATTCCATAGGTTTAAAAAGTATTTAAACAATTTTTGTGTGTATAGATGTTAATATATTGATAAACATAATAAATAAGGAAGTTAGGAATTTTCTGAAAAAATAAAGCAATTAATTGTGGTAGTTAAAACAGAAGATAAGAATTTATGAGAATTGATGCTATGAAGTATATAGCAAGGCCGCAAAAATCGTCATATTTGTGATTTTTGCTTATAGTGAATCGACTTAAAGTTATTTCGCATCGTTAATTGCACGTCTGTTTGTCGAAGTCAAGTAGTACTCATAGCATTCTCGTAAAAAAACAGACTGTTACAGTTTAAATTAGTCAAAATATGGGTCTAGTGCACAACAATTTTCTGCAACGAGAGTACACGATAATGGCGGTGGACAGGTCCTAATTCCTAAATACTTAGTTGAATTAAACTACCAAGGCAAATGTACTGTATATATTTCTTCTTATTCATTTTTGGATTACTAAACTAGTTTTTCTATATTTTTTTTCAATGACTATGTAGCTCCAAGTGAGCTTTCTCTACTTCACTGGGCGTTTTTACTAACCTAGAGTTACACGGAGTACATTAATGTTTTCACAAAAACTCTCATAGTCCATTTATTAATTGCAGAGGTGAACACGCAAAATAATTTGAATATTTGATTTTAGAAGACAACACAAAAGAGGTGTTAACAGGCGGTACGCTACATTATAGTGCAGCAAAATGTTGAACTGTACTTTAGTATAACGATAATAACGAACTCCTTGACAAATATGCGTTTGCTTAGACAACGAGAAGACACAGGTAATGCTGGAATTTACTAAGTACTATTGTGCTCAAGAATCCTCCCGGTCCGACCCTCCTCACGCGAGTGTCCACAGTCCTTACATTGTTAAACACAAACGGGTCATAATTCTGCTCTTATCTTTATATGCTTATAAAAATATAACATATTAAAAATTTAAATAAAATGCTTTCATTTGCAACAGATTTTTTGTTATTTGCAATAGGTATTGGACTGATGTTGAAATTATATAAAATATGTTTCTACTGTTACTAATTAATCTCTAACTTAAAATACTGTTAAGAAAACTATAATATAATTTGATATGAATTCATGTATTTCTCTTAAACTTGAAATGATGAAAATGAAAATTTAAAAACACAAATCCTTATTTGCTGTTGAGTCACGCTACCGGCAAACTTATTTTTGCTAGTAGCATGAATGGGAAAGTACCACACTCTCACAGAAAATCGACGCCATCCTCCGGAGGCTCTTTCTCCCCCCTCCACGTCCTCCCCCCAACTCCTTGAAAGGCCGTCACACTCTAGTGATGTAGTTGTCTACGGGCAGCATTGATCGCTTACCATCAGGTGACTCGCTTACTCGTAATATCTACCAAAGAAAGTTCTCATGTTACGCTTATAAAAGTGTTGCTCATCATCGTCAGCTTTCCACGACCTACTGCTGGGTATAAGCTTTATTTTGTCTGCGCCATTCTTTCCTATCATTAGCCTTCGCAATCCAGTTCTTACCAGCAATCTGCTTTATGTCGCCGACCCACCCAGACGGCGGACGCCCAACACTACGTTTCCCATTTTTGGGATACCACTCAGTGACAGCCTTACTCCACCTACTTATGTATTGCTCGTGACATCACAAATCAAGAAGCCTTAAACTAGCGAAGTATTTTCAAAACGTCAACTTTTTTTTCAAATTTCAAATTTCTTTATTTTACAATACAGCTTTTACAATTAACAGTTTTATAAGATCCAACTATACATACGTACAATACGTAACTGTAAATTTAATATGTAATATAGTTTGTTGGATTTTTATACAGATGTGTATATTTTAAGAAGGCCTTTATATAACACATCAAAAAATATATTAAAAATGCGTATTAACAAAACCAAAGTTAAATTTTTTTATTCAACCCATGATCTTACATGGTGTTCTACTTATCTTGGACATACTAAATATGGCATTTATTCATCTATACCAATAAGTTGAACCCAAAATTTATATTCCACTAAGTTTAACCTTGTTGGAACATCAAGTAGAGTTTAAACCAATATGCACATAATTTTTAAACTGCAGTGTTTAAATAGGAAAGCTTTACTGCTTAAATTAGTGAAATACTCGTACAACCTATTCATTGAAGACTTTTCGAAAATTTACATTGTGAATGTCCAGGCTATTTAATAAATCCATTGAATTAGAAAAACTATTGAACCGTAACTCCCATATAACTAACGATTCAATATCAGCCCCATTTACGCAAACAAACTGAACTCAAATCACAACGAAAAACTTATGCACTCATAGACGAAGCAAGTTTGCGATTGGCCGCGACAAGGTCACGAGGCGGTGTCACAACATATCTAATGAACGCTATGATGTCAAGATAGCGGAGGTAGGTAGACTAGAGTTTGCCTCGTTCTCTATGATAAGTTACTCCAGTGTCACTTTTCCGGCTTTTCTTGCATTTCCTGCACCACTCTACTACACAAGAAGTCATTGTTTTCTTAATTCGTTAAGACTTCGCCAATGTTTACAAAAAATATGTCATTAAATGCTTTTATCGACGCGTCTTTCCGTCACGGAGCGCGTGGTAGACTAGTTCGCGAAAAGATATACTTTTAAGCCCCGCCCGCTTTGATCTACTTTGCGTGGTGTCAGTTTTTGAGCGCAATGCTGCTTCCATAGTTTTTCTAATTTAATGGACAAATCACACACATCAATATCATGTACTTGTAGTAATAAATATTACGATCAAGCCACAACGACACTCCTAACTTAGTCACCCATTCAATAAAGACAACAAAACCATAATAGCTGCACAATGTAATACCACAGCATAATACTGTAGGCTCACAAAACCAACCTGTAACAGAATATTAAATAAAAGTAAATTAAAGCAATCATCTGCGACCCTGAATATTAATCCGGTCGCTGGGAGAGTCAGACCCTTATAATCCAACCCTTCAGTTCCATCCTTGAAGCCTTGTGTGATTGACGTCCAGCCGCGATTATGGCGCAAGAACCCAGATTACAACCGCACACTTTTACAGTCAGATTAATAAGCGAAGACGGTACTGCACGAAATTGTGAAAATTTACGTGTTTTCAATCACTAGTACTATGCGCTGAATCAATTAAATACATCAAAAGTTTTTGTATAATTTAGATTAATATTTGGACAAGATTGCCCCCTTGTTGAAATTTGAAACAGATATAAAATTAAAAAATGATAAATGTATATATGGTATGATGTCAAAAAAAAAAATCTCGTCAATAACAATAATTCTCACATGACAATATTTATATGTACATCTCGGAGGTCACCCCTTTCTTATTTTTTTTGAAATACGAAAATATTAATACTTCATCTTTTTTCATAATCGCTACGTTCTACGCAGCCTAATGGCTTGCGCAGTAGCGATATTTTTCGTTCGCGCGGCACCCGCTGAAGGCAGCGACCTAAGTTATTTCTCTGGGGAAATGTTGGTATTTAATCTGAAAGTAAAGGCAGTATTGATGACATATTCAATGTAAATGCAATTTATAGTATACTAACTGTGCCCGCGATTCCATTTGCGTACATTTGTATAGGGGCCACATCTTATCATAAATGGAGAAAAAAAAAAATAAGTGGCCTTTCCTGTGATCTGTACGTCTTAATGTTTACCTACCAAGTTTCATAAAATTCAGTTAATTCGTTGAGTTATGGAAGAAAAAACATATTCATATTCATTTATTCACCTTAAATATAAAACATACATGCAAATATTCTCAATTTCGTTTCAGTATCATGTATGAGCCTATAAACACAATATCTCTGAAAACAAAGTAACTTACTCCACGACCAACCCTTACAAATTTATTATTAGTATTGATTAGCCTGCCCGGTTTCGCACGGGTGTAATTTACGACATCGCATTAGAAACCTCTAAAATTATCAGAGTTTCTCTATTATACTATGCATGTTATTATACATATAAACCTTTCTCTTGAATCACTCTATCTATTAAACCGCATCAAATTCGATTGCGTAATTTTAAAGATCTAAGCATACATAGTAACAGACAGACACCGGGAAATTACTTTGTTTTATACTATGTAGTGATGGTGATAGTGCAACAGCTAGTAAAAGATGCATTGATGGATGAACGTGAGAATGTAGATCGAGGCAAAGCCGTGGAACACATAGGTATGTATATCCATCAAAGTTTGATGACTGCTGACCGGCCTTTAAATTTTTTTAATTACACGACACATATAAGTTTTCATAATAATTGATTTCGCCGCTAAAGGTTAACTTTGAAGTGAGCAGCAAGGGACGCGTGGCTGGCGACAAAAATCACTATGGAATTAAGTTTAGGAGGATAATTACAAAACTGCATAAACAGGAGCATGTCCTTCTTAGGACGTAACCGTAAATGTTTATACAGAAGACGCTTAATAATATATGCGAATTTGCAAAATTTTCCATGAACTGGTAAATCATATTGCGTTGTTAATCTCATTTGTACATCCATGAAAATTTCCACACAGCAAATATTCAAAGTCTAATTAACGGCCCTATCTGCTGTTTGCTAGATTATTATATACGTCATTGTAATGAAAAATTGTAGCAAATTATATACTGGCTATAAAATTAACAACATATAAACATATTATCATGAATAAAGCTAACATATGTTTTTAATACTACTATCTTCCATATTGGTCCTGGAGAGAACAAAAACAGAATGTAGTAGTTGCTTCTTTTTTCGCGTAGATCGTAAAAACTGATCGAAGGAACGGGCGAAAATCTAAAAAATCATGTTAGTAGGCGATGCAGCTAGCATCCCATCACAATTTTGATTCTGTTGTCCACCTTATATACCTGCATGCTAAACGTGGCTTTGAGGTCTTTAAAACCTAGGTTCTGTCTACCCCGCAAGGAAAATAGACGTGATAGTATGTATGTATTTTTAATACTACTTTATTATAGTTCTTGGCGTCCTTTTGTATTGGCTGATCACCGTAAACATTATCAAAACTTTTCAAATGATTTTCACCCTCCTATACAAAATGAGCAATTAGCTGATCGACTTTCTATAAAAAGTAGTATATTCTATTCTATGGAAATTCTATACTATTATTTGGAAAGTAACATTAGTAGTAAATTATATCATTGAAACTAATGTGAGATACAGACATTATTTACTAAAAACGGGTCACTCACGTGCTATTTCGTCGGGATTGCCGACTATAGCTTTGGACGCGCGGCGGAGGGTCCCGAACTCCTTCGGACCCACCGCTACGCGTCCCGCCCTCGCCTTGAAAATGGGCTCCTGATGGGTCCGAAACTATAGTCGACAATCCCGACGAAATAGCACGTGATTGACCCGTTTTTAGTACATAAAGTAGTATTTCTTTTCGTATTTCGTTACTGGTCCCATGGAGAAAGTTGTTTAATATCAATGGCTGAATTGTTACCCCCATTGTGTAAGTTGGTCACACTACCCGTTTCGCCTGCACATCGCTCAGAACATAAAATAAGCCTCCTGAAATCAGAAATACAATTACATAGTCTTTTGTAGGTATTATAACTTTCCAAATTAAATCTCGAGCACTTGTCAAGCACTGAATTTATTTCAGAATTATAACTTTTAAATCTAATATTGCTCTGACTTTGAAACAAAACTTGCCACTGTTTTGTAACTTTTGAAATGTAATAGGCTGGCAAGGTTGACTCACGTTTTATAAAGTAAAACTTTGTTCTTTTTCTATTAAAGTAAGTATATTAAAATTAACTTTTCAGTGGAGTCGACTTACTTAAATCTTTGTGCATATGATATTTTTCAACCAAAACTTTAAAAAAATAAAAAAATATATGATTACGATAAGACGTTCTTTCAATGAACCCCTAATTTCGTAGATCGGTCACTTTACGGTGTTTTCGACCACTACAGAAAACTGGTAAAAAACGGTCATCTAGTTTTTAATTGACTACATATATTAGTAGTTAAACTTGTTTAGATAATTAAGTAGTTTATTTATATAATAAATAAAAAATAATAAATATATACGGACAAATCACACAGATTGAGCTATAGCCCCAAAGTAAGTTCAAGACTTGTGTTATGGGATACTAACTCAATGATACATTATTTTAAAACAAATACATATATAGATACACATCCAAGACCCAGGCCAATCAGAAAAAGATCATTTTCAGATATATAATACAAATCTCGAACTTACTTTGGGGCTAGCTCAATCTGTGTGATTTGTCCGTATATATTTATTTATTATTTATTTTCCATTTTGACCTGGCCGGGGATCGAACCCGGTCACTCCGTGTCGCAGGCAGGCGTGTTGACCGCTGCGCCACGGAGCTAGTCAATAGTATTATAGGTTCCTAGCATTCGCCCGCGGCTCCGCCCGCGTCAAAGTTGATCCCTCGGGAATAGTACTTTTTCCCGGGATAAAAGGTAGTCTATGTCCTTCTCCGTACTCCAGAAAACTTGTATGCAACATTTCATGATGATCGGTTCAGTAGTTACGGCATGAAAGCTAACAAACAAATAAACTCACTTTCACATTTATAATGTTAGTTAGGATTAATTTTTCTGGTATGCAGTAAGTAGAGCCACTTAGAATTACAACTTATCCAAGGATAAGTTGTAATTCGCAGTTAAAAAAATCCCTTAATGAAATGACTATGGAAACCCAACTCGCTGCACATACACGTATCATGTATGTGCAGCGAGTTGGGTTTCCATATATCCACCCATGTGGTATCGTTTCATCATCATTATCATTTTAACCACGAGAAGTCCACTGCAGTACAAAGGTCTGTCCCAAGAATTTTTTTTCGCTCCTTGGAAGAATATTGCCATACTCACCTCGCTTGGAACTTTTGTCATGTGGTAGTTCATGCAATCAACGGCCTGTAACTTTCATGGATGTTGCTTTATGCTATTTATGCTGTAATTTTTTAATAGAGTTTTTAGTTGAAATCAACCCACTTTTTTTCTTATCTATTACTTATATTAAATAATTAAAACTGATTAAATTTGCCTAAAGGATAAGAAAAAAATGGGTTGGTATTATTATTAAAAAAAATATACTATGGCGTATTAAAGCGTACTGTAGAAGATCCTTGTATCCCCCAAACAAGCGATTCAGTTTTTAAGTTGCATTCGTTTTATATTTAACTAGCTTCCACCCGCGGCTCTGCCCGCGTCAATGTTGACCCCTCACGTAAAGTACTTTTTCCCGGGATAAAATGTACACTATATCGTTTTCCGTACCCCAGACGGGTATTCAAAATTTCATGACGATCGGTTCAGCAGATAAACTGTGAAGACGTAACAATCAAACAAATAAACTCACTTTCGCATTTATAATTAAGTATGGAATGATTGTAAATGTGTTCCTAAGTCAAATCTCCTCATAAATCAGTGTCTAGATTTCTACGTTCTGTCCTCCGTTGTCCGTTTCTTTGTTAGGCACGTTAAGTCGATGGTCCCTGCTGCCATCTGGTAGTCGTTAAAGGAACCACGTCAGAGGCCGAGAGGTGGTTCCGAAGAACTCTGACACCAGGATGTGCGTGGTCGATTGACTGTGACACCTACTCGAAATGATGATGATCGTACTAAAGTAGTATTCGACTGCGTCGTTAACGCAAACTTCTACTAGTACAGTCGGCCAAGCAGATACCTGACCCCCTGACTTTTAAAACGTAAATTCACACTTTGCTGTGAAGCGCCACCTACCGTGATTTTTGGCAAGTAGACAGACAACTGCTAGTATAAATTTCTTTCTGATAACCTGCTCAGTTGCAAATTTTGTATTTCTAATAATCTCAGCTAATAATTCAAGTAATCATCAATGGTAAGAACAAGAAAGAATCAAAAACAATCCTACGTAAAGTTCGATTCGAACCATGGACCTACGACTTGAGAAGCTAGCGCTCATCTCAATACGCAAACCGACGATATGACATCTCGGGCGAAATTAGCTATCTATTTCTACTGCTATGACATCATTGTCACCAACTGCAACGCATTGCTTTAACAAATAATTTGAGGGTAATCTATCAGATTTATTTATACCTGATACCAACTAATCAAAAATATTGTTCACTCGCGTCACAATTACATTCAAGAAACTGCGATTACTGTGTAGTGATCCAAAACCCCACCAGTTATTAGGCATCCCGTTTCATCTCATATAGCAGATTTTGTGAAAGCTAATAATGTATTGTGAAGACAACCACAGTATTTAAAGTATCTATATCTAGAGAGTTAGGTATCGCGGTAAGTAGAAATTATAAGTATTTAATATACTTACTTAATTTGTCACACTATTTTTTGTTCCGTAAAACATAGGGTTTGTGATAAATGTCTAAGATAAATATATCTCTTACAGAGAAACACCGTCCGTTTGTGGATTCGGATATTTAAGAAGACTCGATCAACTGGCGTAACATAATATTTCAATTGAAACAGTGAGGAAACATTCAACAAGAACGAGATCGTATTTTATTCTGATGAAAAAAGTTTTAAGTCTGATGATGATGGCAGAAAAATATTGCGGAGAAGACATGGCCAGCGTATAGCCATCAAAATAATTTGCCTTTGAGAACAGTGGCAGGATAACACTAGTGGTTCTGCAACAACAGTAGACCTCGCGAGCCCTTACAACCAATATCCACATTTGCCCTCCAGTGCTCTAAAATATATCTGTTACTGATATGCTAATTGACTAAAGGATGATTTCCTTCAGTTACTATTTCCCAATCCCCGCTGCTCTTAATTAGGTACCAGAGGAAACGGAAATTTAAACCTACATTCTCCTTACTAGAAGACCCGACCAGACCCTTTTTTTAAGAGGAAACACTAAGCTCGAGAGAATTGAAAAATAGATATTTATAATATCTATTGCTGTCGCGCCGCGTGCACAGACAAACCCCGCGGAGTGCGATAGAGATAACTGCAGCTCGGCCGTCTCGATTCTCTGCCTCGATTTCTTCTCCAAAACTTAACCGATTTAATTTCTTTTTAGATTAAAAATTTAAAGTAAGCTTTGGCTATGTTTCTGCGTTTCTTTTTCTTATATAATTGCCCAAATTTGTTTTCTTGATGTTTGAACACAACGGAAATTCGTACCAATTTTTCATGTTTTTGAAGGTTCATATCTCTTTAAATAATTCAATTATGAAAAATTTTTAACATACGGATTTTTTTAGTAAAAAATCTACTCTTTTGGTACTATCCGGCGAGAAATCAGGGGACTACACTTGTATGGAAACACGGCCCTTGAGCACCATGTTCAGTTTGCTTTTGTACACATTAACTAAGTTGGAGTGATCCTCATCAAGATCGGAAATATCGGAATAGCGAACTTGGCATGGGTGAATGGTTTCATAGTTGTTTTGTTATCAATTGGTCAAAATTTTAATAGGACGCTAATTTCAACTACTATGGCAGACAAACATTAAGTTAAGAAGTGGCCGGCTATAAGCCCCGGGTTCAAGTCATAGGATAGCATGTGAATCTTTAATATTTATTCTTAATTTTTATTTCAGAATTCTAAGTTTATTCAGTATTTTCAGTTATAAAAGTAATACGCAGTATCATGCTTTAAGCCAAAAAATATTTTTCATATTTTGATTTTTGTTCTTTAGGGAAAGTTGTTCAATTTCACTCACTCTCCCACTTCACGTACTTCAACTTCTTTCATAAATATACAGAAAAACGATTTTAGACAACTTTTGGGCAAATTGCCGACTATAAACACGTTCTAGTTTATCGTATAAAAAAGTTGTTCAGACAAAAAAGTTGTGTCTTAATGAGAATAACAAAAAAGTCTAATGACATTTTTGTTTTTTTTTCCAAATAGCTGTGCTATGAATTTTTTTAAGTTTCGGACCCCCATATATCCGCCATTTTTTAAAATTTCGAAAAACTGGCACGACAAAAAAATCTATATAATTACCGAACCTGCTCACAAAATTTCATGAGAATTGGTTGAGAAATGCGACCTGTAGGCGAGAACAGACAGACAGACAGACAGACATACAGACAGACAGACAGACGGACAAAAGAATTTTGGGCCAGTGGAAACTGAGACGCTTCGCTCGCTTCGCTCGCTCGGTCAACTAGATTTATAGGATTCCTTTCCAAACATATTCTTAGTTTATTTTCTTTTTAATTCTTATTCTTCCACTATCAACGTTATCAATTTTTATGCTACTCTAAGTTAAACACTGTCTACCTATCCTATCATATAACAGTAGATTGCATTTACGCCATCGAGACAGTGTTTCCGCGCTATTGAATATACGACATTTATAGGGTTCCTCTACACGAATGTTCTATCGGAATAGCGAACTTCGCATGGGTGAATAGGAGGCAAAGTTTAAGTACCCGGTTTCATAGTTGTTATGTTACCAATTGGTCAAAATTTTAATAGGACGGTAATTTTCAACTATTATGGCAGACAAACATGCGAACTTTACGTTAAGAAGTGGCCGGCATCTATAAGCCCCGGGTTCAAGTCACAGGATAGCATGTGAATCTTTTTTTATTTATTTTTAATTTTTATTTCAGGATTCTAAGTTTATTCAGTGTTTTCAATTATAAAAGTAATACGCAGTATCATGCTTTAAGCCAAAAAATATTTTTCATATTTTGATTTTTGTTCCTTATGGAAAGTTGTTCAATTTCACTCCCTCTCCATTTCACGTACTTCAACTTCTTTCATAAATATAAAGAAAATCGATTTCAGACAACTTTTGGGCAAATTGCCGACTATAAACACGTTCAAGTTTATCGTATAAAAAAGTTGCTCAGACAAAAAAGTTGCGTCTTAATGAGAATAACAAAAAAGTCTAATGACATTTTTGATATTTTTCCAAATAGCTGTCCTATGAGTTTTTTTAAGTTTCGGACCCCCATATATCCGCCATTTTTTTAAATTTCAAAAAACTGGCACGACAAAAAAATTCTATATAATTACCGAACCTGCTCACAAAATTTTATGAGAATCGGTTAAGAAATGCGACCTGTAGGCGAGAACAGACAGACAGACAGACAGACAGACAGACAGACGGACAAAAGAATTTTGGGCCAGTGGAAACTGAGACGCTTCGCTCGCTTCGCTCGCTCGGTCAATTAGGTAAAAATATGCATTAAATAGTTAAGTAAAATAATAAGTGTATTACGCAGTGCAGATTATTAGGTAACTGATCGTATTATTGTTTTGCAGGTTATTGGGGACAGTGGTCTTCAATGGGCCCAGGGGAGCTGGTAGAATTCGGCGGCCGGATGAATAAAGAAAAATACTCGAAAATTTTATGAGATGTGGTGATTCCAACAGTGTGCAACGTAGAATATATTTTATTTAAGACAATTGTTCTGTGATCTAACTGTTATTGAGTGACCAATTTAAATCCCAGATTGTAGGGTCAAATAGTGCTTAACTGGGACACGAGACACGAGTAAAGTTTGAACATAAATCAATTTAGACAAAGAGGTTATACTAAATTAATAAATATGCGCATAAGTGATATGTGATCTGATCTAACATGGTAAGTGAAATGACAAATAGACTTGAACAAAAGCTACAAAATGGGGGTCACCCTCTCCCATATTAAAATTCATTTAATGCCATACGTTTACATATTCATTCTTATACTATTATCGAAGCATTTAATTATTCATATAGCACTATTTGACCCTACACATTTAAAAAAATATAATACTATGATTAAAAAAAAGTTGAGAGATGTAAATTGTTACATAATAAGTAACATGTTGGTTCTCTCTACAGAAATTTAATCATAGTTTGAATTAAGTAGGCAGGTATTTATTTCACTGTTAATTTTTTTTGATGTAATAAAGTAATTAAAAATTTAAAATGCTTTTTATTAACAGTAATTAGCTCGGTAACATTATGTTAAAACAACCAAAATTACACCAACATCAACAATACGAAGTTAGTGATATTTGTAAAAAATAAAAATCTTTGGAGGATTTGAACCTGTTTCCTCATAAACACACTAACTATTAAACCGTAGTGCCTACCACTTGCGCCACATCTAACTTTTGAAGTATCTTTGAAATAAGCGTATCGTATGCTAGGGCTTGTTTTATTTATCAAAAATCGAATAGATGGCATTAGTCATCAAGGGTATTAGATTTCTGCTTATTAACCTTATTTGTTCATTCACAATTCAATAGATGGCACTAGTCGCAAAGGATATTACACTTGTATTTAAACTTTGGGTTTAAACCACGGATGGTTCTTTAGTTTGCGAAAAATGGCGCTGTTGTAGGGGGTCAGATATCTCCTTGGCTGACTGTACTAAAAGTGAACGTGTGCAGTGTACGTTTACCATAGAACTTGTTAAAACTCAGCTAAGGATTTGAAAGTAAGAAATCTGAGAGTATTTTACTCAAAATTTCGTTTAGTTCAAGCTTTTTCATAGAACTTTTCATCGTCATAAAAAGTGTAATTTTTCTTCTTTTTCCAATGTTGATATATAACGACCAACAATATACATGTTGTTGAATGTATTGTTGTATTCTTTTTTTATCGAAAATAGTTTACCCTAGTCAAGCATCCTCCATCATCAGTATCTTACGTACAATATAGTTGACTTCCGTTGTTTGTTTCCTTCCATGCACTAAAGTAGTACCCGAGTGCATCGTTAACTCTTGTACTAGTGCTAAAAGTAAACGTGTGCTGATTACGCTTACCATCGAACTTGTTAAAACTTGGCTTAGAATTTGAAAGTACGAAATCCAAGAGTATTTTACTCAACTTTCGTTACTACTAAGCTTTTTTATAAATATAGGTATGTGTAATTGTCCTAAAAAAAATAATTTTGCTTCTTTTCGAGTATTAATAAAAGACTAACAATATAAATATTGTTGGTTGTTTTATTTTTATATTGAATTCAAATGTATTTCTAAGTCAAGGATCCTCATACATCAGTGCATACGTAGAACATAGTTCTGTCCGCCATTGTCCGTTTCCATGCTATACATCATACTAAAGTAGTATCCGAATGCGTCGTTAACGCAAACTTAGTACTAGAAGTAAACGTGTGAATTTTACGTTTATCATCGAACTCGTTGAAAGTGAATATATGATTTAAAAGTAAGAAATCCGAGATTATTTGGCTCTAAATTTCGTTTATTACAAGCTTTTTTCATAAATTATGTTTCATTGTTCTAAAAAGTGTATTTTTCTTTTATTTTCAGCACAGTGGCAGCCTTTAACAAATTGGTCTTAGGGGCTGGCAGTAGTATTTGTCAATTAACCATGATTGTAACCATTTATTGTAAGAGTTTCATTAGTAACCATGCATGTTTACATGTACCTATACAGGGTGACCTAAGTGACTCACGGGTCTCCTTTGAGAGACATGACAATTCTCTCGCCCTGAGTATTAGTAATCTTAATATATATAAATCTCGTGTCACAATGTTTGTCCTCAATGGACTCCTAAACCACTTAACCGATTATAATAAAATTCGCACACCATGTGCAGTTCGATCCAACTTGAGAGATAGGATAGTTTTTAACTTATGGCGAAACGAAGTTCGCCGGGGCAGCTAGTACTTATATAATTTTCTAAAACATAGTAATGAAATATATAGTGATTTTTGAACCAACCTGGCAATATTTTGATGACGGAATCAGTACGCCTAATATAATATAAACCCGCAAGAAAAAGGGTTACATATAAAAAAAATATACTTTCCATTTGACCAGTTGATAATGAATTTGTATGGTAGGCCCAATTTTTGTTTTGTAGTTTTTACCCTTTTTTTGCGGGTCTATATTTAGCCGTATGGTTTCCGGCAGAGTAGAATAGAACCACTCCTAGTCTTCCCATGGAGGTCGTAAGAGGAGCCTTAGGAAATACAAGCTAAACAAAGCTCATAAACATCAATGAGACCTCTCCAATCCATCTGGCCAGCGAGGAGAGTGTAGGCCAAATTCTGTGTCTGCTCTGGCCAAATATGGCTCCGGTAGTACAGAAAGGGTCATGCTCTTGCAGTAGAGACTAAAAAAACCTGATGATGATGATAATGATGATGATATTTAGGGATTCCGATTCAGACATTAAAATATTGCCAGGTCATTCATTATTACCTGTATAACTGCACACGTATTCTTAAGTCAAGTTTAAACATACATACATCCATATAGTTCTGTCTTTCCGTTTCCTTGTTATGCATCGCACTAAAGTAGCATCTGAGTGTGTCGTTAACGCTAACTTGTACTAGATAAAACTAGAAGTAGACGTGTGCTGTTTCTGTTTAACAGAGTTCGATGCTGAAACACAGTTTAGAATTTGAAACTAAGAAATTGAGGTAAATTGAAAGATTTATAGATAGATCATTTATTGAAGTGTAAACATCTTGTGTACATTTTGGGAGGTAAAAATGTTAATCTCGCGTCAGGACACGTGGCCTAATCGAAAATTCGTAAGACGGACGTGACCTAAGGCCGCTGGCGCAGCATAGGAGGGGAAGTGATATCCCCCCTCGCTTTCTACCGCGCAGAGTTTTCACTTCTGCCAGCACTTCCGGAGTGCAACCCGTTGTTTTTTTTTTTTATTATATTTAATTATATAATTTTACACCTTTTATACAAGGTATAAAAGGTGTAAAATATTTTGCTTATTAGGCGTAGAAAATATTCAGTATTAAATTAAGATTTGTCTATCAAATATTTACTATAAGTTGATTTTGAGTGAAATTTCCAATAATTTTTCCTCATTTAGTGTTTTGATAAAAAGATGATTGATATTTTATTCTGTTTGTTATATTTTTTAAGTCGGAATAGAATTAAATGAAATTAATGTGAATGGAAAGGGACATTACTTGCAGCAGCTTGTAGCCTATTAACTTTTGTAACTGTACACACAGAACATACACTTCGCTGCTGTGACTTTGTTTTTTTTCACTACTTTTAAATTTGTTATGTATACTATTAAGAAAACCTTGTTCTGGTGGGGCCACTCAGTCCATCAATATGTCTAACTTTACATATGAAACCAATGTTGGAAACAATAATTTTACAAATTCCGATACTAATTAGTCATGTCAGCTTTACACTTGTATGAGATTGTCGATTTTTTAGTTTCCACCATTGGTTCCATGTCATGTGAGACTGAGTGATATTAACCCTTTAAACGCCGTGGACACCTTAGGCGTCCATTGAAAACTGCCTTGAAACGCCAACGACTTCTTAAGTTGTCCAAATTAGCATGACATTTAAACTGACCGTGGCGTAGAAGGCACGCTCCGCACGCTTGTCAGTTTTTCTTGAGGCGTTCAAAGAGTCAACAAAACGTATTTATATCACCAATTTCAAAAATACCCTGCAAAACTGTAACGGGAAATCACAATTAAAAACAAATCCTGAAACGAAGTGTAATCACGGTTGAAACAACAGCCGCATATCACATTGTATGCACTGTTAACAAAAGCCAACCCCGTCCCATTGTAAACGTTAAAAACTTCGCGCCACCGGCACAATGCGTCCCGTTACACGCAACAAACAATAGGTAATAGTCGCGAAACTTACTAATTGCGCCCTCGAAAATAGTTTCCCTAACATTGTTTATAAAAGGTAGAGAACGGGCCATATTACCGTGGCCTTATTACGTAGCGTAGTACCTTTACAAAGCCTCCGTGCCTTATCTGTGGTGTGGCGAGAGCCTCATAAGCCCAGTTGTTACCTCGGAACACATTGTAGCACATTATGCGCCGACGCGCTGTCGACCTAACGCCCTCATCCGCACGTAATAAGAATGTGTAGTCTTATGAATATTTTGCTCCTTCACAATGCGATTAGAGATTAAGGCTATGCGCTATAAAAAGGCTACACGTGTAGCGATAACAGGTTGGGTTCGTGGATTGAGAATGTAGGCAATTTCACTCAGTTTTTATTTTACGTAATGGGGTAGCAGTCGTTGTGAAGAAACTTTTGTTAGAATAACGTGATTTACCGTTGTGAAACATTCTTATAATGTTTGTATTGCGTCGTGAGACTGTAATTATAACGAAGTCAAAAAACAAAACAAGAAAACAAGAAACAACTATACTTGTAATTCTTTCATTCCTCGTTCGCTTAATTTGTTTAATATACAATTAGTAAGAATTAAAATTACATTATTGGAAAAACATTTGTGATGCACTTTCAACTTGAATATCTTCATGAAGTATTTTTGTTAATAAAATAGTGGCAAATTTCGTCACTCAGTATCTTGTTTTAGTAATTTAGATAAGTATTTTTGAAGCAAAAACTTTCTTAGCGGCATTATGCACTTTTTGGGATGGGTAAAAAATTTTAAACTCACGTCAGGACACGTGACCTGATCGAAAATTTATAAGACGGATACGTGACCCGAGACCGCTGCAAAGGCGAGTTTTCTTTTCTGCCGGCCCTCCCAGAGTGCAACCTGTTGTTTTCTTTTTATTTTGTATTGACGTTTTGGGTAAAAATAAACGGAAAATAAATATGCATAGCATAGTATCACGTCTTTTTTCGGTAGACAGAGCCTAGGTCTATAAGACCTCATGGCCACATTAAGCATTTTGGTAGGCGTGTAGATGGAAAACGGAATCAAAATAGTGATGGGTTGCTAGTCGCGTCACCTATAGACATGATTCCGCAAATTTTCGCCCATTCCGTCGATCGGGTTTTATGATCTGCGCAGAAAGAAAAGCAGCTAGCACATTCTACTTTTTTTTTCTCCCAGACCAACATCGAACAGTAAATAAATATATTTTACATAATTGTGTAATAAGATTGAAGGAAAAAATTTAAAATATAGCTATGAGCAAATATCTGTACCGAAAATTATCAATTTTGGCTGGAGAAATAAAGTTCTAAAATTTCTTTTTTATATAAATTGTACCAAGTTGATTTCGTCGATAGGATTTCAGAACATAAAAAAGCAGCCGGTACAGTGCATTAATCACTACCTAAATCTTAAATAATGAACACTTTTAAAACTGAAAACAGAATCATGAACTACTACAACCTCTCCTTACAGAACAGCGACTAGATACTTCTAAAATACAAAGGTAAAGTAACAATTTGTACCCTTAACCTCGAAAACCGAGATAACCACTAAATCCCCAGAGATTCGTGACTTTTTCCACCGAGGGCGCCGCTTGTAAGTAAAGTTGGCTTTAACTCAAACACCAGCCACTTAAAGCCCTTGTCGTTAAGTTTAGTTAGTCCTACTTATGATATTGTTTGCATACTATTTTCGAAGCCTTTTGTTTGAGTTTTATAAGAAGAAAGATACTTAAAGTTAAAATTAAAATATGTATTCAAGCGTTGCAGATATTTGTTTAAAACTATTCATAGTCAAAGTTCAAAGATTCATGATTGGATGGATAAAATATTTATAAAATACTCTGTAAGTACCTACATTTATTTTTAAAGTTATTTATTTAATTACAAATGTTTTTAATTTCAAAAGTGATTTTTTCTTCGAATTGTGTTTGTGGCAAATACATTGTTTTGTATCTCGTGTTTGTAAGTGGCCAACCCTGGACTAGTGTTTGATTTTTCAAGCTGCCTAAAGGCATCTGACATAGCCATCAATGATGGTAGCCGTATCAATGGCTTAAGGTGCATTCCGAAGCACGGAGGAGCTCGAGATATTTTTATGCCATTTGCGGTCACACATCCCAGTGGAGACCGGGCCCAGGGTTGCTTAGCCTACGTAATCGCTAATAATGCTCAGACTCACTAAACCATCATCGGGGTCCTCCATTGGCAAAAACATCATCATTTTATCCCTATGGTTTGTGATTGTCCTGACAGTAATCTTTCTTAGTTACTATTTCTTTTTTACATTATCAAAAATAATAAATCATAAGATTTACTCGGGAAAAGAAGCAGTTGGTACTATTATTACTAATGGCTTTCATATCCGCAGTAGATTAAGCAATCCGAAGGAGAACTTGGCGTTCGACACCAGAAGACTTTTCTATTCCCTAACCTGCGCCATCTGCAGATTGGTTGTAGGAATATGACATTCTCGTATTCTTCGTCCTTTCAGCGGTACCTAGGGTATCTCTCCTCCACTTGATTTAGCTTACAGTCTAAATGCTTTCGTTTTTCCAACTATATTTAGTTCTGCTGGCATTATCTGCTGTAGTTTATTAAACTAAGTCGGTAGCCGTAGTCCTTGTGAGTTTTTGATGCTATCCATGCGCCTTAAAAAAATCTCTAGGTGTTTTAACTACCTAATGGAAGCATAACTGTCAATAAAAGCTAGCTATAATTAAAATTTAGAAATCAAAGCACCATGCTATGAACATTAGCTAAATATATTGCTTAATTAGATAACTTCCTGTATAGGTAATTATAGCCATTTATTTACGCCACCATCCCATTACCAGGGCTAATTTGTTTACGCCAGATTAATAATTTGATATTAGACGACAATTTTCCGTTTTATATTATAAATATTGCTTACTAAAGCTACTTGCTTTAGAAATTAAGCGTTACTTCATTAATAGGAGTGATTAAACACCGAAACAAAAAGTTTTGTAAACAAAAATAAAAACACGATGGTCTGCCTAAAATTGTAATAGTGTATGATAGTCGGGCTAGTGCATGGATTCTAACGATATCTCTCACATTTAAATCTGTTCTAGAATTAAGAGGCTACGGTAAGATTAATGAACAAAACTTATATACATTAAGTCTGAAAACAAAAGACACCTTTTAAGCAGTTCGTTCGTTCGTTTAATAAGCGGTATAGAACTCATTTAATGTTTTTAGGTAATTTATAATACTTTCTCTGAAACACTAATTATTTTACTTAGAGTTAGTTCACATGATTAGCACTCAATGTGCGTTTTTATAATGCGCATTTACAACTACATATATACATTTTACACATTGTGAACACAAAGAATGAAATAAAAAGATGTAAATTTGTTATGTACAATTTTCTAAAAATAATCAAAATTACGCTACACGCCCTGCGGTATGTAACTTTTAAGGTGATTGGGCGCACCTAAAAAGATAAAAGGTTAAGGTTTTAGTAATATATATATATATGTTACAAATCATATTAGTATATTAATATATGAAACTGATAAAAAATCTTAATAATATATAATATCTATAATCCGTCCCGATAATCTTGTGCTGTTGATGGCCATAAATAGCCCGAAAATAGCGGGTCTTACTTGAACATACAAGTTGTTGGTATTATAAAAATATATAAACGTGCTTCATGCGATTGAACTTCACTTGTAGCAATAAGATTTTCCGTGCACTATTATTTTAATATAAAAATCTAAAAGTCAAACGCTACTCGATATTTGTGAACGAAATTATTTCAAGTCTATTTGAGATGCGCGATTCATTATGCCCGGTCTAGAGTGGGGCGGTGTAAGAGGCAAGTTTTAATAATGTAGGGCGGTTGGCAAGACTGCCGTTTCCTACCATTCATCTCTCCCCTTTCCGGTTGGCGCAATTAAAACGGCGGCTTGTTCCGGCACTTAAAAAACTTTTAAAGTACCTATAGGCAGACAATTTTAACAGCATACTTTTGTTGCCAGTAATGATAATGTTTGTGTTACGTTTTTATTTTTTATTTTGATGAGATAGTACTTTGTAACTACATTAGCATTTTAAAAAGATAAATTTTTAATTATTTACACTACGGGACATACCGCGATTGAATTAAGAATAAAGAAAGGGTAAACTCTCTGTAAACTGATACTGTGTCCTTGACAGCTCAACATACACCGCCGCAGTTCCTCAGTCAGTCTGTGAAAATGGCAGTTGCAATGTTGCCGAAATATGAGGCTAAACTCAATCGCAGTAGGTCCTGTAGTGATAAATAATAAATAAATATATACGGACAAATCACACAGATTGAGCTAGCCTTAAAGTAAGTTCGAGACTTGTGTCATGGGATACTAACTCAACGATACTATATTTTATAACAAATACATATATAGATACACATCCAAGACCCAGGCCAGGAAAAAGATAATTTTCCATCTTGACCTGGCCGGGGATCTAACCCGGGCACTCTCGTGTCGCAGGCTGGCGTATTGACCGCTGCGCCACGGAGCTAGCCAAATAAGTGATAATAAGAAAGCCAAAATAGTGATAATAATAGTGATGTGACCGCGAAAGCTTAAAATCATGAATGACTCTTTTGTTGGGTTTAACTACAGGTATACAATACCTAGAGAAAAAATATTTAACATACAATCAACATTGGTAAAATAGCACAAACTTTTTCTTATGTTATTAAGAAAAAGGTGTATAATACAAATTATTTTACTTAGAGTACGTTCACTGTCGTATGGGTATTAAAACAATGTTATTTTCAAGTGTTATAATTTCATCAAAACATTATGAGTGAAAAGGGTATTTCGAACAAACATTTATGTAGCAAATTGTGCGTCCGTAAAATAATTACTTTGAACGAATAATTACTATGTAATTAAGCAAAGAGCTGAAGAACACTTGACGCACTCGACAGTGAACACATTATTTTATCGTTATTCCACTTGTTTCATTGATGTCTCTTTATGTAATCAACGAGATCCATTAATTATAATTGTTTTTTTTTTTATTATTTACTACAAGAGTAATTCTACAATTTAATCCGTAACACAAATAGTAATCTATGATGTTGATTCAGAACACCCGCGGAGAACACCTTAATCATACACGATACTAATAATTTTGTTATTTTTTATCTTTCAACTTAAGAAACCAATTATCATAGGTATTACCAGGAGTGCTGAGAAGGATAAACGATATACTAAATCATCATCATCATCATCAGATCCTTTTTAGTCTCCACTACAGGAGCACGACCCTCACTGTACTACGGTTGGGGTTGCTTTACGTGTGTAAATGTTGCAACCATCAACGTTTTATTTAGTATTTGTTATCGGCAGCAATTGAAACTGTGACAGCGCGGTACTCGATGTCTCCTCGTTGCTGAAGTTATTTGCATCACAAAAACACAATGTCGGAACGCAGCCATTAATCACGGACTTCAGCTGGTGAATGGTTCGAACACGCGGATGATTCAGGCCTCTCGAGCGATCGAAAAAGCGAAATGAGGCTCCGATGCTATTTGAGCGTGAAGTTGATATTATGAAAGCTAGGTAGTAAAAGGTTGATTCGGTCTTCTTTTTTTGAGTATTTTATTAGTGAATAGAAGTATCTAATATTGGTAACCAGAACTAATGTCTGTAATGTAGTGCTAAATACATATAAGTACTTGTATACCATACAATTGTGAACTACTGTCTATATCAGATTTTTTTATTTGTTTAGTGGCATTGACTTATCGGATGGCCATTTAAAAATGGAAGCCTAGTAAACGAAATAACAATCCTTCCATACGCTATTTTTGTTTGTGGTCACTAATCCAAATATAAACTACGTTTGGGATTGCTTTACATGCGTAATTGATGCACACATCAACGTTTCATTCAGTATTTATTAGTGGGAGCAATTAAAGTTGCGGGCGGCGCGGCGGTCTATAGCTTGTTTCTGAACTTATTCATCATCTCATCATTTTGATTAGGTGTCACGGTCAATCGTCCATGCACACCCTGGTGTCAGAGTTCTTCGAAACCGCCTCTCGGCCTCTGACGTGGTTCCTTTAACGACTACCAGATGGCAGATGGGACCACCGGCTTAACGTGCATTCCGAAGCACGGAATCATATTTATTATCTGTCTGATATCAGGTGATTCAAGCCTGCAATGTCCTAACCAGACTGGAAACAACTAAACAAAGTATGCTTCCGGTGGGAATCGAACCCACAACCCCCGGGTCAACAGGCAAACGCCTTAACCACTGGACCACGGAGGCTGTCTTTGCATCACAAGAACACGATGTGGGAATGCGGCCATTTTTCTTCTTCACTGGAGACGTTATGCCTTCTATCTCATAATGACAGTCGAGACCAATATAGCATAACATACTTTTTGCAAAATATAACTTGTTAACACTATCATTAGTAATATTTGCACCAAAAGACACGTGTCGTGCGTTATATTACATGCTACCAAAAGAAACTTTGCCTGCTGCACTGATTGTGTTCTTAGTTCATAAAATAAATTTAAAGAAGAAGAAAACAAGTGGAAATTAGTCCCGGACTTCAGCCGCGCAAACGAAAAACGTCGCTTCTGCGCAACCCATTAGGCTGCGCAGAACCATTAGGCGATTAGGAAAAAAGACGAAAGTCTTAAAATTTTCATATTTATATTTTTATAAAAAAATTAAGAAAGGGGGCGACTTCCGAGATTTAAATATAAATATTGTCATGTGAGAATTATTGTTTTTGATTAATTCAGCGCATGCGCTGAATTAATTAAATACATCAAGCATAGTACCTACTAGTGATTTGAAAACACGTAAATTTTGAATCCTTAAAGGAGCGGACTGTCTCTGCTGCTGAAATATTAGGTTACCTAGCTAAGTGATTTACGCACTAAAGCTATTACAACTCCTGCTGAACCATTTTCAAGGATGGTTGGCGTCAGGTGGCCAGGTGGGGGTACAAAGTTTGCCAAATTATTTTACTGCGTATACAGCGTGTAAATGTACTCTCGACGTTCCCTTAAAGGGGTGATTCAGACCATCAATATGTATGAGTAACTTTTCCTATGGGACCAATGATGAGAACTCAAAAAATTTTTAGGCATTTCCGACAAAAGATTTCTGCCGCCCGGGCAAGTTCTATGGGAATTTCGATTTTTTTTCCCATAGGTAAAGTTCATATTGATGGGCTGAATGACCCCGTTAAGGGAACGTCGAGGGTCAATTTACACGCAGAATGTACAAAACTAATATTAATACTATTACATTTGTATAATTAGTATTAATATTGTACCTTGTTTTCAGAGAATTGTATTGCTTTTTGTTAACGATTTTTAGATTTTTTATGTATGTATGGTACTCCATAACTCTTAAACGAATTAACAAAATTTTATGAAACTTGGTAGAAAAATATTATACAAATGTACGTGAATGGAGTCACGGGCGCAGCTAGTGCAGCGTCGTTCCCATACAACGTCGCTGATTAGCTGGACGAATTTCTATGGAACGTCAAATATATTTTTTTTCTTTTTTACCTTTCATTCTTGTAATTCTGTATTCTATTTGGGATTCTGATTCCCAGATTTCAATATAGCTAGGAGGTTCAAAATCGCTATATTATTAGCTAATAACAATAAAAACTAGCAACCAATAATAATAATAATAAATTTTATTTCTCCTACTAAAGTAAATTTAATACTTTTGTGGGAGAAATAATCTTCAAATAATATCATAGAGTTCAAAAAATGGTAGGATGGACTGGACAAATATTCAAAATATTCAGTATCAATTTGTTAATTCTACTTAAGTAATTAAAAAATAAGCAATTAAGAAATTACACAGTCGATATGTGCGAGACTGATGCCTAAGCTAAGCAAAGCACAGGTTTTGGGGGAGAGACCTGATGTCCTGAAACCTCTATTTCAAGGAAAGTTTATATTTCATTTCAATACAAATTATTACTGACTTATATTATAGGAATTTGAGAAAAATCTTGTTCATGCTTCTTGAAGAGATAATAGTTTATTTCAACGAACCAATGCAAAAAATAAAGGATATTTGTTTCTCAGAAAGAAGTTCGTAGCTTCTAGAAATATTGTAATGTTAGTCACAGATGCGTTGAATAAAGTCCTTTGACACTAATTTACTAGTCATTATAATTAATAAGTATATATAAAATACTAGTTCATGATGTAAGTGATCTAAGAGTGATTCAGTGTTCTCATTATAACTAAACCAATAGAAATACCTTTAAAAATAAGTCAGCAAACTTCTGTAAAATATTTAAAGAGAGGATATCTTAATTAAAACAATATCTTGAAACGAAAGTTCCGCACAATTTTTACGAAACAATTATAAAATTTGAAAGCCGCCAACAACCCTCTTCTTTAATAACGCAATCATCCAGATTATTCGAATCTCTGACAAAAGTCCGTAAGCCGGCAACAACAGACGCCGTAACTTATTGCCGATGTTAATCCAGACTTCAAACTGTTAAATTATGCAATAATTTGTTTCGAATTAAAGGCTGTGTAAGTGTTCGTGTAGTATTTGAGACTAGGGAAGATTTAAGGGCGTCGTCGCAGGTCTCAAAGAGATAAGGGTGGCTCGCACTGAGCTCGTGAATAACCGTCGCTTCTTTGTGCGACAGACACACCCCGAGCACAAATTAGGTACTTACAGAGACGACACTTCATATGCTTTTTAATTTTTAACGTTCATGTATGAGTATAACGGACCCCGGGCTCAGTTTCATAGCTGTGGCTGCAACTGAAAAAAAAACGCTCAGTTTAGATAAACGCTTTATAGAGCAGTCGTCTAAAATCATGCGTTTGTTTGCACACTTTTTAGTAGTTGGTGCGCATATATATTTTTTTTACAAATGCCCTTATCAAGGAGTGTATCTCCTTTGGCACCTTTTTCTTGATTCTGTCAACGTCGTTGCTCATTTATTACTGAGACGTCAAACCACAGATAAAAACAATTGTGATTAAGGTTTGAAAGAGGAAACCTAAAAGAAGTTTTCATCATTCATCAGCAGAGCCGTAAAAAGTCCACTAATAGACAAGGCCTCTCTCCGAGATACTTAGTTCCATGGGAAGATATCTCACCACGCTTGGCGGGTCGGCGAGCGTAGTTTTTTTGGCTTCTTGTGCTTCCGACGCTGCTAGTCTGGACAAAAAATTATTGGATTTTGAAGGAAAATGAAAGTATCGGGATATTTCTCACTTTGATGAATGGGGGAAAAGCAAGTAGCAGCTCGGGAGGTCGGGCGCCGGTACCCGATGCCATACCTTCAACCACCGGACATGCAGTTGAGAAAGACACTCCTGGCCATGAAAGAGGTTTTATGCGTACTTATATATATATATATTGATCAGAGTCCCACAGTGGTACGGTATGTGTGCTAATGCGACTCACACTTGCCAGTTTTTTATTTATTTTAATTTTCATTGAACGACCGTATGTTCAGACGACTAATCTACGTGAACGTCCTTTGTATGGAGTGTTATATCTACAAAGATAAGTAATTTGAGTCTAAACTTCGTCTGCTGGAATGAGGATAACTTACCCATGTGTGCTTGAATTTATTTAAACTCTGCATACCTCGCCCCAACGCGAATAAGTGAAGTTACTACGACATCATTAACTCGGCAATAATCATAATGAAATGTTTTCTCTTCGTGACCCAGCTGCGCCGCCGTGGAAGACAATATCACCGGCATTATCACGAATTAAGAATGCTCAACCGGACAGAATTTCTTCATTATTCACTGTATATTCCAGAAACACAGTAAACCGACTACGAGCAATAAAGTGAGATGTCAGTTTTCTGTTATCTGCGTAGAATCGTAAGACACGTCCCGAGCCTAATATACATATAGATTTTTGTGACAAATACAAGTCTCGCTCATAAGAAATTCACCCTTGTCGCTAGAGGAGGCGGCTCTTGAATTATAACATCAGAGGCGGCAAGTTTTTGTGCGAAGATTAACTGCGTATTACAAGTGAAAGTATGCCAAGGAGCCGGTGTTTCTCAAAGTTCTTAATTACTTACCAAGGGTTTTTATACGTTCGTCTTTTTAGGCGGCCAATTGTTTTCACATTCCAGCTTTGAGTTTTGCTTATAATTTTGCTGGTGTTAATAAAAATCTTCAACAAATGTTTTAATTATGAACATTGTTCTTTTATAAAAATTGTTAAAGATTTGCTTCATGTCAGTTGCTCCATTGTAATTAAAAAGAATAGATAAGGCAAACTTAATATTATCACGTGTTAATCTCTTGCGGGGTAGAGAGAGCCTAAGAGAAGTGATACAAAAGCCACATTTACATACGTGATAGATTTAATATAAGTCAACTATATTAGGTGGGTATCATATTTATGTGATAATAACCATTTGTAGCCTTTTATGATAAAAGATAAGCTTTAAGAGCTAATTTCAATGCACAGACAAAACTAACATTAAGTGCAGATACGCATACCTATTCTAAGTTGTATCCTCAAAATTTCCTCTATACTAACACTTTGCACACAACAAATTGACAGTTTGTCTTTGTTTGGAAGTTGTAACCTCAGTTAGACCAGGGAATCGTCATATCTATTTGAATTTAAAAGTTTGGGTCGTGATGAGAAAACCTTGAGGAAACGACTTAGTACACTGGAGTTAGTGTCATTAGTAGCGGCAGAGATTTCACTATGTTTTTTACACATTGATTGCCGGAGACACAATAGATTTTTAATTCTTTATCAGTCACCGGTGATTGACCTGGCGTTTAATGACATTAGATATACAATTTATATTATAAATGCGAAATTACTCTGTCTGTCTGTAACCACTTCACGCTTCTACTATTAAAACAGTTGTGATTTCATTTAATACTAGCGGCCAGCCCCGGCTTCGCGCGAGTTGATATAGGTTTTTAATCTTTATATTTTGTTCATCATAGATAATGTAAAATCCTAATAGTGAAAGAGTTTTTCAAATCGATCCAATAGTTTTGGAGCCTATTAAATTCAAACAAAATTTACTGTCCCCGAAGAATCAAGCGGAGCTGCTGGCAAAAGCTACTTAAAAATAAATGGTCTCAATCAATAAGTTTATAATATTCATGCTTTATTTCAAAACAAATAGCCGTGTGGTATCCGGCAGAGTAGAGTAGGACCACTCAAAGACTTCCCGTGGATGTCGTAGAAGGCGACTTAGGAAATATAAGCTAAACAAAGCTTATAAACATCTAAGAAACCTCTCCAACCCGTCTGGCCAGCGTGGAGAGTGTAGGCCAAGTCCTCTGGCTGCTCTGGCCAAGCATGACCCTAGTAGTACAGAGAGGGCCGTGCTCCTGTAGTGAAGACTAAAAAGGACCTGATGATGATGATGATGATGATTTCAAAACAAATATTGAAGGTAATGAAATTGGTATTGCCGTTTTCAAATTGAAAGTACTTGAAATCATGTTAAACACATCTTTTTACTGCCCAACATGTGTGAGCTACCCAAAGACATATCCGTAGAACCTTCCTCAAATCCGTAGAGCAGAACTGTATTAATAAAATCCGCCCGGAGCTAGAACGGCTGCTTCGACATCAAACTGATAACATTATATCAAACCATAAACTCGGAGGACGAATAAGACATGTTAAAATACTCCGTTAGCCATAAAGTGTGTTTTATATCCCCTAAAACTAAGTTATTGTGGAAGGAAAACTTTGGAGATATTATTTTTATGCTTTTGGATATCTAACTCGATATTTATACTTCATCATGTCAGTCTGTGTGACTATAATTTGTTTTCCCTTTAGATGTTATTGACCGGTATTTATTACTGTCCTGTGACAGACGAAAACTTTGTCTTTGTGTATATTGATATCGTTACTCAAGTGCAAGTTGATCAAAAACTTTTTGACGTGATAACGTCTTATAAACTGCTGAACACCAGCTGAATGCACGAAAAATGTCACGTCCCGAAGCAGCAGCAGTAGCATCAGTACCAGCAGTAGCAGTAGTAGTAGCATTTATCACGCATCTATCTCACACCGTTATCACATAAAATTATCATCCGAACTTTATAGACAACCAATTTTTTTGTGTATATTGATGCTATGTTACTTAAGTGCTAGAAGTTCAATGCTCAAGTGCAAATTGATGTCACTGAGATTTGTTGAACTTACTACGCCGTCTAGCATGTAATCTTTCTAGTCTATTAGTCTCTGTCCCTTTACCAGTATTTGAGTAAAACTTTACCTACGAAAACGACATCACAATTTACAAAACGCAAAACAAGGCAAAAAATGTCTTCTAGGCGCAACAAAAAGCTCATCACGATCGGAGCCAAGTGACAATAATTTAAACAGTCATATTTAGTTTATTATATTAATAGCATTACAATGCTAGGTTTAATATTAAAATCGAAAATATGTGATGAAAAAATTTCGCCACAGATAGGATTTGAACCTACAACCTTCGAGATCTAGCCCGTCGATGCTCTCAACCACTGAACTGCCGTAGCCATATTTAATACTAGTAAAATAAGTTATAAAAAGTGGCCTGACCCAACTAATACCCTTGTAATATCGGGTGGAAATAAGTTCAACTCGTGTGACTAATGATCTAATTCACACAAAAAGAAAAATTCAACTAAGTACCGCATGTTTTATTTGTGATAAGTTTTTCTTTCAGAGACATCGTCTCCGTCATTCACATATTTTCAGATATGTATTGCAACTCACATACCTTTATTTTTAAACAGTTAGGTATTAGAGCAATATTTTTACTCATATAAAATGACTACTAGATTTCCCATGACAAAAACATCCGTATTCAAGCCACAACAAAAACGCCATCACGTTCTTAGTCGAGCGACAATCATTTAAACATTAAGGCAGATTTTGCAATGCGCTAGTAAGGTAAGTTATAAAAAGGGTCCTGACCCAACTAATACCCTTGTCATGTCGGGGTGAAATTAGTTCAACTTGTGCAGCTGTGACGGCGAAACCCCTGTTTGTCCAAAATTTAATCTGACAATATAACATCAATATATACACAATATGAACATTGTCCTCGTGTTTGTTTAGTTAATTGGGCAATAATAGGACTTGCTTAGATTCACAGTTGTTGCAAGTCATTTGTTTATGTTTGCTTTTGATATTACCTATATTGATACAGAAATAGATTCGATTCCTCGCTTAAATTTAAAATAGGAAAAACTAGATAGTTTTTCCTTAGTTGCAGATGCTAGTAGTATGTATTTCTATGTAACGATGATTTTTTCAAATTTCAATAATGTTGCCATACATACTCATCTGGGCCAAATGGAAAAACGTATAACATACCACCTGCTGCTTTTCCTACGCAGCAGGTCGTCGGTCGAGGGAATGGGCAAGAGATTGGCAAATTATGTCAAGAGGCTAGCAATGAGTAACTTTTACAACTCCCATTTCCATCTACACGCTCATCATCTCGCTAATCGTATCCTTAGGGTCTAATGGCCGTAGGCTTCGATGAAATATAATGGTAGATACATAGTCTCATACTAAATGAAGCGTTAATAATGTCCCCGAGTCAAAACATCATGCATACTTCTAACAACGACACATAAACGGTACATACTGAAAGTATAACTCCATCTTTTTTTTTTTACTTTTGTTGCGTAATTTTTGCATCTTTCCACTGTATCTTCGTTAGCGCGGTTTATTGAAACTCTGGACAAAACAGCTCCGAAACTCGATTAGTGCGCTATTTTTCCGGTGCCACTTTTCGAGCGCGAATCGTATTTCTACCATTATATTTGATCGAAGTCCGTATGCTATATTAATCCCATAAGGTAAGTATAAATACGTCACTAGTGTTTAACTATAGCTTGTGATACCGCAAAAATGCGAGTGGCAACACTATCAACTCATTATATTATTTAAGTTTCATAACATCTCCTTACTGAAACGAAGCGACGAAGGAGCTGGTGTTGAGTCATTCATAGTTCCAAACTGCGCCATTCTGGACATATGGTGACCAGATTAAGTTTGCAAGAATGGAGTGTCAGTATTGTCAGCTCTCTTAGAAAGTTTGGAATTAAATTTGTTAATTAACTTGTTGGTAATTTACTAGAATTAGAACAGTAGATTTTGCAGACATACTAATAGTAGTTATGCTATATTTGCTATAAACTTTAGAAACGCTCAACAGCACTACTAAGATACTATTAGATACTTAAGTCATAAAGTTATACTAAGAGGTCGCTACTGGCTAGTGGTACGCCACTGGGATTCGACCCCCAATACACGTGACTTGCTGTACAACTGGGACTGTATTTATTACCGCTACTAGGTATTTGGGTTCACAACCGACTAGCCCAAGTTACGACAGTTATAAAACAGCTGTTAATGTTGTTTCAGATTTAATTTTCTTTCTGTTTTGCGAAAGGTCGGGTAAATATTTGGAAACAAAGACCGATAACCAAGAGTTCCGTATCTTTTAAGATATCAGAGCAAATAAGTACTACATTGACTGATTTTATTGAAAAGTTGTTAAGTAAATGTTTATAAAAAATCTGTATAAATACTAAGCTTACTAGCTTTTATACGTGACTTGGTGCACGGAATTTTAGTTTGTTAAGGGGCTTGCTATATTGCTATTTCGGCTATACAAATTTCTCAGATACAACTACGTAAATTAAAAAGTTTTTTATGTGGAGGTTCAAGACTTTTTTTTATAAGGATTAACGCGTTAGTGCGAAGTCTCGAGAAAAACGCAGGAATCGTCTGAAACAATGTTTATAAAATAATATGTACTAAATCATATCTTTAATAAATGAATGAGGTACAAACGTTCGTTGTTCATTTAACGTAATAAATATAGATAAAATAATTGTTAATAAATAAAGTGATTTAATTTAAGTGTGCAACAAACACGAAAAGATTTAAAAACAATTTATGATTTAAAAATAATATTTTTTCAGGTCTAGGATTTTTATCCACACTAAAAAATTATCAAATTATTAGGCTTTAGTATTAGTAACTAATATTAAAAATTAATTGATATTTATAAAAATAATTGACTTAAATAAGTGACGCATAAAAGTATTTATTTAACACCTGAATTTCCAACTGATGAATTTCTAAGAGGGATGATGTTTGATAAGTCCAAACGATTCCTTTACCCTTTTTTAAAAAATGAAACCCTAAAAAATTAATGTCGTGGTACTTGTAAAATATCGTTCAAACAGATGTTGCTAGGTGGATATTTGAACAAGGATTAACGGGACCCGTTTAAAAGTGAAGCAATAAAAGTAAAATAGCAGTTAACTTTTACGCTGCGTATTTTTTATTGAAGTCGCTCCATATGCAATACATTTTGATTCATATTTTATACGGCTTCGAAAATCCTTTTATGCATGAATGGATGCAATTTCCATTCGGATCATTGTCGTTTTTGAAGTTAAAATCTTCGTAGGGTTTAACACTTTTTTTTTCTTTCTTCATCTGGTTTTAATGATGCTTTTTGCCACTAGTTGGTGCGCGCTGGCAAAACATAGTTTTTACATGGTTTTATTTTGAAGTTTAATTATGGTTAGTTTTTAATGGTAAATTTTGTTGGTATTGTGGAGAATTCATTGAAAGGTTAAGATAATGCAGACTTCATAAAAATTAAACAACATTTAAATGATATTGCTCTACCTAGTGATATAGAATATATTGCCCAACGAGAAATAAGAAAGGATTGTCTCAAAAACAGTGATGGTGTTTTTGACATTGTTAACACTGTTTTTGACATTGTTAACATTAATACATATTTATTAGAATTACGTGAAAATGGCATACGTATGTAAGAGTATTCAGCAGCATACATACGAAGCCATAGTTGCTTAAAAACCATATTTTTCTATACAAGAAATGTGTTTTATGGCGATATTTGCGATGCTGTCAAAATTGCTGCTTATTTATTACAGAGACATCAATCACAGATAACTGGAAACAATAGAGATGAACACTATTCAATTCAATTCCCTTAAAAACATTTTCAAGAAGCAAAGTCCTTTAGACATAGTGCCATGATACCAGAGCAGTACTCCATCTGTGGATGAACTTCTGACTTATAAAGTAGCAGTCTTTATCTTTGGTTGAAGTGATACTTCGCTCATTTTAGCACACCCAGTTTTTTGGATGCCATTTTATCTTCCAAGTGATTAAGGTTTTGGATACCGAAAATCCCAATCTTGTTGAACATGGTAATAGGCATGCCTTGGAATTTTGAATTTGTAGTAAATACCTTTTTGGTAACTTATATTTTATAGGGTTTGAAATTACCATATTTTTCGGTCTCGATCAGTGAATTTGACTTCAGTTTGCACGGCTCCTGTAAGATCTCTCACCCGTACTATATGCATATCAATGATTGCTATGTTTAAATAGAATGTCATTGATCTGCAGAAAACAGTCTCGGACAACACAGAGCCCTGAAGTACATCAACATCAATGTTCTATCATAACAGTTTAGTCAACTACTGATGTAATGTTTATTTTGGACAAAACCTAGCAATCTATTTGCAGGGCCTCGAACAGCCCGTAAAATGTCCTTAGCAATATCTCCAATGCTTCACCTTGATTATCGATAGCTGATGCCCAGTGGTGCGTGAGGTACAATATAAGGTCTGTGAAAGGAGTGCCCGTGATATTGCTAAGCTATATTGGTCGTGATCTTCTAAGTATCTCTGCCTAGATAAAAATGTTTTTTGATACAATTAGACAAAAAGGATCTAAACAAGATGTGTTTTTAACAAAATGGTGGCATTTGTCATCAAGTACGCGAAATAATAACGTTGTTGCAGATCAAGTTTTCAAGTCGTTTCACCTCGCGGGCAATAATTTAAGCCTAGAAAAAGCGATTTAACTGGATTGGATTTGTTTTTTTTTTTATTTTAAATAAAAATTGCGTCTTTGCAATCCATCTGAGTAAACCACTGAATTTCGTCAAATCCAGCAGCTCTCACTAAACATGTGCTGCAGATTTTCTCAATAGTTTGCACACCAGTCGGCCTATTTGCTTACTCAATGTGCAACGTTTTGATAGTCACATCAAAATATATTGCGGCTTTCGTATGTTTGACTATTTTTATTTAAGATATATAAAACGTTATGTATTTTGAAGTTACTAAAATGTTCTGCACTAAAAATTTATAGAAATAATATTTGCACGCCTGCAAGCAGGCTGATTACATTACTATACATACCTTTATTGTTAACTATCTGCATATTAGCTACTATAATGTATTTCATGCAAGTAATTCTTTATCTTAATCTTTATATTTTTGTATTTTTTTGTCTATGTGCAATAAAGAGTCTAATCTATCTATCTTTATCTAAGTTAGCAAATCGGCCTACGTCGATCGACTATATAACCGATATTTTGTTTTATCATTAAAGATCAAAAATAACTAGTTTAAATGCAATATAATATATCATGTTCATATTAAACAAAAAAATATGTAGTTACGGGTATTTCTGATTTTTGAACTCTGAAAGCATAATACTTCTTATTTTGGGCTAGGTACTGTAACATGTGTAAAATCACAAATCTGTACACAAAATTCGTTTTCTATTTACACTTGTACACAATGACATTTCACTATTGCTGACACAGTGTAAATTCTATGTAAGCCATATACTTAAAAACGGTTCTTTGAACTAAGTATCATTCCTCGAAACCTTGTCTTTCTATAAAACATTTCAAGTAACATTAAAATCTCAATGCAGAATATGTCACTCTCAAATAATAATAGTGTGCACAATGCTAGATTGAACATTGTGTTAAAATGGAGTGTATTTTTCTTGGGCACCCACAGTTGTCTGTGGATCGCAAATAGGAATGCTCTGACTTTTTATAATTGACGAACTATCGAAATAGATCAACAACAAGTTTCAATATTACTCGACAATCTCATTAATAAATAAAAATTTTGGTTTATGATTGGTATGTCTAGTCTCAATCGTATGTGGTCGCGACACAATGTAATACATTTTTTCCCTATTCATAACAGAAAACCGACAACAGTTGATGTCGCTTATGAAAAAGCTTATAAATAAATGCAATGTTTTAATAACGATTTTAATTATTTAAAAGCAAAAAAGAATTAACGAATCAGAACTAAAAATAGGCTTGATTAATTAGAACTTTTCGTAGACTTGTCTAATCAGAAACTACATGATATGGCGAAACAAAACCTTATCGACGTTTGACGAACATATACAAAATGGGTGATAAAAATTAGCTTGCCGAATCATACCCTAGATCAAAAAAGTAACACCTATCAAATATGATCATAATAATTTACACAAATACTTTTGATGTATTTAATTCATTCAGCGCATAGTAACAAGTGATTTGAAAATACGTAAATTTTCACAATTTTGTGTAGTACCGTCTTAAACTCGCGTCAGGACAGGACAGTTACCTGATCGAAAATTCGTAAGATGGACACGTGTCCCTTAGGTCCTGGCCGCTGGCGTAGGAGATGAAGTAATATCGCTCTCTCCTTCTACCGCGCAGAGTTTTCACTTCTGCCGGCACTCCAGGAGTGCAACGCGTTGTTTTTTTCAAGGTCATGTATGTAAATATGTAGAGGTATCTAATAATGAGGGTTTCATTATTCCACAAAACAATTGTAATGCCTCGATTAATTTGGAAGTATGAAGTCTCGTTATAATCCTTACAACCGAGTGACATAGGCTATATTTATTTTAAAAAAGCTTGTTTATGTAAAAAGTGCTCAGCTTAATTTAAAGTAAATGGAGAAATGTATCACTCTTTTGTCTCTTTCATTCCACCCTCATAGATAAACAATAACTTGTGAATCTATTTTACGTTCATCTATGACTGCAACTTTCTAAGATTCGCCTCGTTCCCCCCGGCTATTTGTACACTGACATAGAAAAATGGTCTACCCTTGCATTTTGTGACCGCGAGATGTGTGTCGCCCGCGCTTTATCACGGACTTCATAAGTCGGTCAAGTGGACGGACCACAATTTCTTTGTTGAATTCAGTTAAAGATAACGTTTGAAGGGTAAAGCGTATTTTCTCGGGTATGAATTTACACAATTGAGCCAAGATGAATTTACCAAGATAGAGGGTATCTTGGTAAATGTCCTGAGACATTTGATTTATACAGCGTGATTTCGTACCTATAAACTATTCCGAAATCCTGGAATCAGAATCCCTGAATACAAAATTGCAAGAAAAAAGGAAAAAAAACAAAAACAAATAAACATTTACCTCGCATACAAAGTCGCTGATCAGCTGGGTGAATGTCTATGGAAAGTAAAAAATGTTAATTCGTTTTATTTTCTTTCAATTCTGTATTTCATCATGAATTCTAACTACAAATTTTCAATATAGCTCAAAGATTCAAAATTACGTTGTATTAATAACACACAGATAAAAAAATATATACATATCCAACCAACTAATAATCGATTCATACAATAAAATTATATATTGTGTTTAGATTGTTTAAAAATACAACATCGTACCTTTGTTGTTTCAATCTACCATTTTTTACGTCTGTGACTCTCATACATATTAACGAAATAATAGTGAATTTAGTAATTACCTACTTTCTTTTTTCACCCGACTGCCAAGAATGTGTTAGGTGCGTATCTCTTGTATGTTTGTAAATTCTTTACTCGTAACTTCCAAATGGCTGGTTAGATTTCGACAGTTAAGGTATTGTTAGGTTTTAGGTGAGAGGAGTAAATGGCTTACACCCCATTAGGGGGAGGTGGTGAAGTTTTCTGACTCGTCATAACTGTTAATTAATAGGGCATGTTTGATATCGTTTTCAGCTAAATAAATGATGGCAAATTGATTTCTAAAACAAAAAAAGAGCATTTTCATACAAAAAATATTTAATTACAACTAAAAACTTAAAAAATGAATTCAACTTTTTTTTGTTAATGACCATAGTTTTCAAAAGTGTAGAAGTACCTGCTTTAAAAAATATATTTTAAAGGTTGCATTCATACAGATTCTAAAAATATAAATTTTGTTGAAATATACAAAATAACGATCCCAGTTCAATTTTAGAGTCGCAACCCTAGAGAGCACGTCATGAACTTTCGTTCGACGTGCGCTACCACAATCTTATACATGGTTCCTTTTGTAGGAGTCTATGGTATTGGCACAATAGGTTATTGTAGGCAGAATACATTGGTTGAAGAGGCGTGTCTTTACGCATGCCACTTTCGCCTCTGTTGATCTAGACCATAAAATAAAAATACAATTATATGTTATAAGGGTCGTAATATTAAAGGACAAACCTAGAAAACGAAATAAGAAAATACTGTTAAGAAAACATTTCGCTACATTTTACTAAAAGAAATTCACGAACAGATAACAATAACAAATCTAGAACCGCCGTAATACGTTCTCTTCTTTTATCAGTACGTCTGAGTTTGCGACCCGAAAAGCTTTGTTTCCGCAAATATCAATTTGGGTTACACATGAAACATCACCTTAACGCAATATCTACAGAGAATATGGCATTAAGAAGAAATATGTTGTACGTGATCGCGGTGTTAAGTCGTGGTGTGAAAGTAATAGTATAACTTGATGTGCGGCGGTGTCATTTAGTGAAACTATTAAACTAAACGGCGTTTACTGTGAGCTTTTTCTTTAACGCCTGTGCTTTGTTGTACTGATTGTTATAATTATACGACAGTTTTTATGAATATATTTCACTAAACGAGTATGTAAGTTGATACATGTGAAACCGGTTGTTGCAAATAAAAAAAGAAAATGGAAGACATAAATGAATAAAGAATATTATGAAAATCTAAGAATGATTGAATATAAGAAAAATGATTTTTCCCTACAGAATATTTTTTTATAATATAATATATAATTTCCCTACATTTATTTGCTAACTGACTTCAAAAAGGATGGTATCTTTTTCATGTATAATTTGAGTGTGTTCACTAGGGTGCGTTCAATCTGTTCACTCTGTCAGTATGTATTGTAATACTATTACAATACAGTTTACTAGTATACAATACAAATAATAATAGTATTACAATACAGTACAAGTTTGTTGGAAACAAACTTGTACAGTCTTTTTGTATATCTAAGTCTATATAGGCTTTTAAATATGTGTACCAGATACATACACTCATGTAGAGTGTATGTACTCGGACGTATGTATTTTTGTATGTTTGTCTGCGCAATTTCAAAAATTATGATGACTTGTGAAAAAAAAAATTGTGTTTAAGTTCCTCCTGCGGATTTTGTTTTTTATTTCTTAGACTTCCACTAAATAAAAATTTTCTTTTCACAATAATTTTAACCATTTTTCGACGAGACAATGATAATGACAAGTAGCTTTCTTTTCACAATCAACGTAATTTTGTTTTCGGAAATGACTATAGCTAGCTCCAAGGCTCCAAGTGAGCTTTCGCTACTTCACCGAGCGTTTGAGGCGAGGGCAGAGTGCCCTCAACCTTTATAGACAACATCATCAAAGGGCCCCCTAGGAGGGACGGACCTCGGCTTTGGGCATTGCATGTGTGCACAAGGCAGCAAACTCTCATATTGCCTGTTGGGCCACGATTGCGTGCATGCATAGCCTGAAGGGCCAATCTGAGAAACAATTTGGATACATAATCCATCCATTATTAGTCAAACTCGGAATAATTCAAGTTTATTATTTATTATAAAAATCGGTTTAGCGGTATTTAAGATATAGAGTTAAGTGTGTATTAGTCACTTGATTAACAGTTTTGACGTTGTTATATATTTTTAAATTATTCTTGTCTTGTGTATTATAACCAGAGATCGGATATTCTAGTGCATATTTACCTAAAGTTCACAAGTTGGCAATTATGGAAAGTTCATTTTATTGAAAAAATCCTGTTTTAGGTTGGTAAATTGATTGCCCTGCTCCAAAGTAATGGGGTTGGTTTTCGCTGGTTTTACTATAAGTGATTTTTGACGAAACTAAAACATACTTGTTAGGTTGTAATAGTGTGCAATCGGGCCTAATAAAACTCAGGGAATATAAGTACTTTGTAAGTGCGCGAATGAAAGAGACAAATTATACCTGAATATTGCGTTTTTATTTAATATAATAAAAATATTTAAAGAAGCCGCTGCCTTAATATATCTATGAGCCAAAAATCAGGTTTAGGTAAATATGCACTGGAATACCCGATCTCTTATTATAACACACAAAACAAGAATATCAGTGCAGTACCTAGTATACAAGAATACCAGTGCAGTAATCACTTAGCCACAGAAGTCGTCATTGAACTGATATAGGTGAAATATGGTATAGAGATAGTATGAGATTCTAGAAAAGACATAGGGTATCTATTTTCTTCGAAAACGATACAGTTCCTGAGGGTTTCACGCGTGTGCTGTGTCACTGTGAAAGCTAGGTGTGGTATAAAGTTTTGTTAAAGATACAGCAACGAACATTTTGTTGTATTACTTTTGACATTTATTCGAAGCTGTGTGAAGTTCCACGATTCCGCGCGTAACTTGACTATTAATTAGTTTTTGTTTTATTTTCACATTCGTTAACTGAAATGTATTCCGCGCCACGCCTCGGTTACAATGGATTTTCATTTTAATTAGAAGTAACTTTAGCTTACTCCAATTGTGTTGATTTTGACGAGAACAGCCTGATTTATGTGTTTTGTTTTGTGAACTGTAGTTCATTCTTATCTATACTAATAATAAATCTGTAAACGTTGGTCATGGAGTAAGTTACTTTGTTTTCAGAGATATCGTGTTTATAAGCGCTATTCATGATACATGAATCTAAAATAACGTTTTTTTTTTTTTTGTATGTATGTATGTTCCTCCATAGCTCTTAAAAGAATTGACTGAATTTTATGAAACTTGGTAGATAAACATTGAGAAGTACAGAACACAGGATAGGCTACTTATTTTTTCCTCCAGTTATGTTATGACGTAAAGTAACTTAAATTTCAAAGTTCTCGATTTAATGCCAGTAGTACAGGTTCCGATGGGAATCTATTCAGGAACTGGTCTCTTCCCAAGTCTTCCTAGTTATATTTAGCAGATCAAACTCTGTACTAGCTAGTATAACCTACATTGTGAAGAGAAATAAACATTTATTTATAATGCCAGCAACATTCTTATTTTTTTATCTATTTAAAAAAAACTGTTTTTTGTTTTTGCTTTTGTGTTGCTTCTACGTTTTGAATTTTTCTTATTCGATTGGAATGACATTTTTTTTTTATTACAATCACATTACAATCTACTAGGAAGCAAGTAGTGGACGATGAATATGACCATCAGCTTGGTCTCCAAACTCAAACAGTCTCCCAGACTTTAAACCCGGAACCTTTCGCTTGTAGGTCATGCTCTTCGACAACTGAGCCACTACTGCTTCGATTAGTTCATTAGCAATTAGCGCATAAAGTTAAATTTATAAAATACTTGCGATTTCAATGCATTGAAAAAAAAGTGTGATTATGAACACTGGGAAATTATGTAGGTGTTCTAAAGCGTTTTAGTTTATCTTCAAGATAACAGATCAAACAAACAGGCTATCGATTACAGCCTCAGTCAGCCACAGCCAATGAATCTATCAACAGTATACACAACCAATCCTGCCTTGTCGGCTTGCGGTGGCAGCTCAGAGGTCTAGTTAGGATAACGTTTGTTGTAAGTTATCATCAACAAATACTAAACTCTTCGAGTCCGTCTGCGTTTTAACTGGTATTAAAAATTATTATTGTTTCTTTTGTTCGTAAAAACTTATTCATAATCAATACTGTGTTGAGGCTATCATACCAAAACTTTGTGTGTGCCCAAAATAATTATAGATAAACAATTATAGATGAATTTTGCCTTAAAATTTTAAAATTATTATAATCTACATTTATAGGTTGATTTTTAAAGGTCCTGGTTATTTCTAAACCTCAATCCAATATATTAAAATACATGTTTTTTTATAAAAAAAGTATATGTATTGCATACATTTATGTTAAAGTATATCTTTATTTGAACTTTTACCCTCCATGCTTTTACCAGTGAATGCTGGTTATTTTATTACCATTAAATACCGGGTAAAATTATAAAATATATCAAAATTTCAGACTTTAAAAGTCTGACCGTAAAGTTTTGTTACATTTCGAATATAACAGGAAAATTTCAGGGTTAACCATACATTTATGTTTAATATTGTGGTCATCATTATTTCGTGTATAGGTGATGACGACAATCGTTCATGCACGCCCTGGTATCAGGGTTCTTCGGAATCGCCTCTCGGCCTCTGGCATGGTTATTTTAACGACTACCAGATGGCAGTTGGGACCAATGGCTTAACGTGCCTTCCAAAGCACGGAATCATCTTTATTATGAGACAATCAGACGATTCAAGCCTGCAATGTCCTAACCATACATACTGGAAACAACATAAAAAAATTTTGCTTTTCGTGGGATTCGAACCACGACGCCCCAGGTCTACAGGCAAACGCCTTAACCATTGGACCGCGGAGGCAGAATACATATCCGGCAAATAGCTTCAGGAGCTCACTCGTACAAACTTCGTTACGGTAACGAAAACTCGTTTTAATATGAATGAGACAAATAATTATAGGTTATGCAATGTTTGCTTTTAATTACAGTGTACTGGGAACTAACCTAGTTTAAATGCTCAAGCACATAGTTTGCATTCCTATTGTAGGAACGAGTTAACGAATAAACTCTTGGTTGAGGAATTAACAAAAGTTTAAAAATATTCCAGTCAAAAATCAAATTTAATTAAAACTTATATAATCTTTTGTTCTTTTTTATGTATATTTGACGGCAAACGAGCAGACGAGCCACCTGATGGAAAGTGGTCACCGTCACCCATGGACATCTGCAACACCAGAGACACGCCTTTTGAAAGACCCCAAGTCATAGCACACAGGAAAAACCTCGGGGGGGAGTCCATTCCACAATCCTGCTGTATGAGGAAAAACCCACGTGACGATCTTACCGACGAAATGATATTCTCGGTTCTTCCCTTGTTAATAGTTGCACAACATTTCCTCATTTTTAAAGTCGTTGTCTCGTGGTTGGACACAACTAAAAGAACACTGTGATAAAACATATTTGTCAACTGTCAGGCTGGCGCAAGCACCATAACAAAAACAATAAATATTGTGGCAAAATGGGAAAAAGGGGGGTTTTGGGGAAAAAAATAAGAGTAATTATAATCATCATCATCATTACAGTCACAAAAAGTCCACTGCTGGACATGGGCCTCTTCAAAGATGTGAAATGATCACAAGATTAGAAATATTATTGAATGTGTTTATATAATTTAACAATTATTTAATCTAGTACTTAATTCAACTGATCTCGTACATATAGCGTGTAACCATCGAGATTTCCTCAAAGCGGTGACTCAGCCCGTCAATATGAACAGCTTTTCCTAAGGGACCAATGCTGGGAACTCATAAAAATATCAAAATTTTGATACCAAATGTCCAGCCACCAATTCGTATCTTTTTCTTTTGAGTAGTGGTGAGAGAGGTGGGTGGGTAGGATTCAAATCAGATACATAGGGCGCACTGTAAGTTTCCGGAACTGGCCACTTACATAAACAATATTTAAAAATTTATTGCAACATTTGAAAATAGAACTCTTTGGCTGTAGAATGCAGTTTGTTTCATTTGACTGTCTTTTGTTTTTATCTTGTGGCGCCATTTAAAAAATTGTGTGTCTGCATCAACATGGATTTAACTCGGGAAAATTTTCGTAGTATGATTTTCTACGATTTTAAGTGTAATTTGACAGCTCAACAGAGCATCGCTCGGCTTGAAACAGCTTTTGGCAATGAAGCACCATGCAAGACAACTGTTTATAGCTGGTTTGCAGAATTCAAGCGTGGTCGTATCAATCTCAGTGACGAATCTCGCGATGGTCGGCCGTCCACCGCTGTGACCAACAAAAACATCGATGCTGTGCGCCGTATGATTGAAACAGACAGGCATGTGACCTACCATGAAATTCGCGCATCCTTAGAAATAGGCATGAGTCAAATACAATTAATCCTACACAAACATTTGGGTGTGAGAAAGCTGTGCTCGCGGTGGATCCCACACAACTTGACCGAGGCTCAAAAAACGGACCGCGTCACTTGGTGCAGTGCCATGCTTACCAGATTCAACGAAGGTGCGTCAAATTTGGTGTGGGACATAGTAACAGGTGACGAAACATGGATTTATTGCTACGATCCCAAAACAAAGCAGCAATCGAGCGTATGGGTCTTTCAAGATGAGCCGAAACCAACCAAAGTGGCGCGCGTGAAAAGTGCATCTAAGCGGATGATTGCTTCTTTTTTTAATAAAACTGGACTCGTGGCTACTGTTTCTTTAGAGAATCGTCGTACAGTGAATGAAAAGTGAACTGGTACACGACCATTTGTTTGCCGGAAGTTATTGACGAACTCCGTAAAAATAACCGTAAACGCCGTATCATCCTGCACCACGACAATGCTAGTTCTCACGCGGCCAGACAGACAAACGACTTTTTGAAGGCGAAAAATGTAGAACTCATGAGTCATCCTGCATACAGTCCCGACCTGGCACCTTGTGACTTTTTTCTGTTGCCAAAAATTAAGAACCAATTACGCGGTCAACGATTTTCATCACCAGAAGAGGCTGTCGAGGAGTATGAAAAACACGTTTCAGAAGTCACCACAGAGGAGTGGCACAAAAGTTTTCAAAACTGGTTTCATCGAATGAAAAAGTGCATAGACGCCAAGGGAGATTATTTTGAAAAACAATAAATTAATTTTGTACCTTTAATAGTATTTTTTCATATTCATTCCGGAAACTTATAGTACATCCAAATTTGTGCAGGTATTTAAAAGATCGTAGCAGCCGATCGAGGGCATGGACAAATCTGACGAATCATATTAGTAGGCGATAGGCTACAATCTACGTCTAGCAACCGAAAGCCACGTTTAGGTCTAAAAGACCTGGACTCTGTCTATCCCGCATGGGATAAAGACGTGATACCATGTATGTATATATGTATTTGAAAGTTATGGCGAAACAATAAAAACACAACCATATTATTATAATGAACTCTGAAAATATCACACTCCCTTTTTAGACGGTTATTTTAAGTAGTAATTTATTCAATCTACGCATGTAACGTAATCTCGTAATGTCGGCTCACTTGAAAAAATGATGTCATCTTAAACAATCTGGCTTCATTTCGTTTCACGCCAGCTGATTTACGGTGATGGCTTCTCTCAGATACGGCAATTCCAGAGATGGCTGTAATCGTTTCACGTCAGCATAAATAACAATTTTTCACCTATGGGATATGTTAACAGCATGTATCACAATCTTTCCTTTTTTGAGCATGATAGAGCTTCGTCATTTGAAATGTTAAACCTGATATAGTGCATATAATCTTTGACGTTCATGATGATTTAATTTAGGTGAGTATAACCGATCTTCTCCATTTTAATAGTGCTAAAACGCTGATGTATCGCTTGCACATATGCAAGTGTCACTCTAGTCCGAGCGAGATAGACTCCTGAGCTGTCCCTTTTTTTTATACAAGAGCACAATCCTGTATGTCTTGAAATATCCTTGACTTGTATACGTGGCGTTAACTGAATATTTATGATACGCCATGGAGCCATACATTTGGTTCTTTAAACCTGCTATCTGTCATTTAGCAGTGTTGCGTTTAATGTGAGTTTGTGTCACGTAAACTGAAGTTGTTACTGTTGTTGTTTGTTCGTGAATAACGTAGTCTTTGCAACATGATTTAGTATATATTTAATTTAGTGAGATGGTGTACATGGCATTTGATAAGTATACCTATATGTTAGAAGATTACATACATGACTAGTTATATAATGCAAAATAATTATTATTGTTAAGAAATGAGAGAAGAGCAAAAAGTTATTAAAAAAGCAGGTGAATTGAGAACCTTCTTTTTTGAAGTCAGTTGAAAATAAAAACTGTATTAATAAATTTGTAGACCTTAAATAGTTGAATAAAAATAAGTATTTAATAAAGAGTCGGACAATCTGACTAGGGTCGCAGGAAGATGCTGGATACAGGCCGTTTCCAACCGGTCGTATTGGAATTCCTTGGGAGACCTGCCAGCAGTGGTCTTTTTGTGGTTGAGAGAGAGTATAGAATGGTGATAGTATAACTATCTATACGCTACACTCATTATTTACTAAACCAAATGACGTATGTTTTATCTTTCAAAATACCTACACCTTTTATAACGCACCCGTAATTATATCTGGTTTAATAAAAACAACAAGCTTTTCAAACTCAAAGGTTTATATACACCTGTACAAAATTACAAAATATTTAGTATTTGCTATAAAAGTTTCAGATTTTTCTGAATAGCCGCAGAAGAATTTAATTTCAACATTGACAGCTGCCCACTGGCGCACCCGAAAAATAGTCGTAATATTTTGAAGGGCGAATGTATTTTTTTATTTAAATTGTTTTTATGCTTTTTATACAACAGCACTTTAAATATTAATACGTCCCAAAGAGTAGAAAATGGGACATTTTAGTCCGTCTGTCCGTCCATCCGTCCGTTTGTTATAGATATATATCTCTTGAACCGTATTAGGTAGAGACTTGAAATTACAACGGAATTGTAAATCTATTGCCACTATGACATCCAATAATAAAAATAAAATAATATTAAAATTTAAAGGGTGTTCCCATACAATCAACGTGTTTCGTTTGGCGCCTTTTCAAAAAAATATATGACTATTAATACCATGCACGGAGCCCTGCATTGCAAAATATAGTTTAGTCACCGACAATATTTTTGAAAGAACTATGCAACGACACCACAAACCCAAGGGATTGACAACAAAAAATATCCATTGGTAGATGTATATCTTTTATTATATATTTATACTTTTTAGGGTTCCGTAATTCCGTACGTCCGAGTGACAAAACGGGACCCTTATAGGATCACTCCGTTGCCTGTCTGTCCGAATTTTAAACAGCCAATTTACTCCAAATCTACCGATTAAGTTGAAATTTAGTACACTTATTTAACATATACACATATTATCAAGTGTAAATCTGTAGGACGCAAAAGACATATTAAGTGTGGTGGCCGTATTAGAAAAAGTGATGCTATGCTAGCTGCATCGCTTATTGACATGATTACTTAATTTTTAGCCCATTTCCTCCGCAGAATTTTACGGTTTGTGAGGGAAGAGAAGCAGTTGGTACATTTTATGAGTTTTCTTACGCTGACATTACGCTGGTGGTGTCAAACGATGTCACGTCGAAATCAAACACCTGATCTACACAGAAATCGATTGTAAATAATTATACCTAATTGTCAGTTCACATTTTACTTTTTAAGTTTATGTAGATTATCCTAAACACCACCATATTACAATAAATAATAATAATTGAGCGAAGCTCGGTCGCCCAGGTACTGTATCTATTATAAAATATAGTATCGTTGAGTTAGTATCCTACGACACAAGTACACAACTTACTGTGGGGCTCAATTTGTGTCATCATCATCATCATTTCGAGTAGGTGTCACGGTCAATCGACCATGCACACCCTAGTGTCAGAGTTCTTCGGAACCGCCTCTCGGCCTCTGACGTGGTTCCTTTAACGACTACCAGATGGCAGCCGGGACCACCGGCTTAACGTGCCTTCCGAAGCACGGAATCATCTTTATTATCAGACAATCAGGTGATTCAAGCCTGCAATGTCCTAACCAAACTGGAAACAACTAAACAAAGTATGCTTCCGGTGGGAATCGAACCCACGACCCCCGGGTCAACAGGCAAACGCCTTAACCACTGGACCACGGAGGCTGTCTGCACGAATTTGTGTGATATGTCCCTATTTATTAGATGTACGTATTTTTATACGTAGAAAAAAATAACTTCATTCTTTATATAATTTTTATTTCGATAACTCTAGTTTTCTTAACCACAAAAGCTTATCTTCCCGGGTTTCTATTTCAGTAAATGATATTGGAATTTTGCATACCAAAGAGTTTGCATACCATATATAATTAACAGAAATATAATTTTTATCAGTTTCGTTATAAGGCGCAGCAGGTAAATTTTTAATTAAAGTTTATTTTTTACTAACCTGCGTGTACACTAGCTATTTTTGTCAGTATGAGAGCCACGCCTATCCAAACGCATTACTTTTTCTCCACGTTCATTTTACAAAATGTCAGCGTAATGATACAGAAAGTGCCATGGGACCCGTTCTGCATAGGGCGGTATAATTCTAACATTTCTTATCACGCAAACAGCCCTTTTCTCATATTTCATAACATTAACATTAGTGATAGCCTGTTATTTGGTTTGTGGCTTGACAATTTAATTTTTTGACTAAAATAAATATAGTCCATTTTTGTTATAAAACCTCTACTTATACACGAATCATAATTATTATATTTACTAGTGACATATGAATATGAATACATATAAACCTTCCTTTTGCAGCACTCTATCTATTTAAAAAAAAACCGCATCAAAATCCGTTGCGTAGTTTTAAAGATCTAATCATACATAAGGACAGACTGACAGCGGGAAGCGATTTGGTGAACAAGATGTATTGAGCTTTTGTAAGCATGTGGTATTTTTGATGACTTATATTTTATATTTTAGGGTTTCCTACGACCGAGTGACAAAATGGAAACCTTATAGGATCACTCGTGTTTATGTCTGTCCGTATGTTACAGCTAATTAGCTCCGAATCTAGTTGTTCTATAATATCATGGTTGGAGAGAGTTCCACTCTATTCACGCGAATTTAATTCGCACTTGATCGTTTTTTAGGATTCCTTACCACAAAAGAAAAAAGTGGAACCCTTATAGGATCACTTTGTTGTCCGTCTGTCTGTCTTTTTCTCAGGAACGCGTAAAGGTATCAAGCCGAAATTCATATAAAATACTCGGGTTAACTGTCTCTTGGAGCTGTGAAAAAATCAAACTTCTAAGCCAACGCAATCAAAAGATGCAGCCGTGTATGCCGCAAATTTTCGGCATTTGCAAGGAAATCAAAACCTACAGAGTACTTCCCGTGATTTCAGAATCATTGAATTTGGTACAAAGCACCGTCTTATAGTACATATAAAGGAAAGATTGTGAAATGCATAAATAGGTATTTAGTTACTATATATAATTAAAATATTTTTAATAAATAATAATAATAAACAAATATATACGGACAAATCACACAGATTGAGCTAGCCCAAAAGTAAGTTCGAGACTTGTGTTATGGGATACTAACTCAACGATACTATATTTTATAACAAATACATATATAGATACACATCCAAGACCCAGGCCAATCTGAAAAAGATCATTTTCCATCTTGACTTGGCCGGGGATCGAACCCGGTCACTCCGTGTCGCAGGCTGGCGTGTTGACCGCTGCGCCACGGAGCTAGTCAAATAATCTTAAACTTATTATAAATAATGGTACGGAACCCTTCTTGCGCGAGTTAGACTCGCACATGGCTGTTTTTTTTTTAATAATGCGATATACCTATGTGTTTCTCGGAGGTGTCTCGTATCGAAAAGTCTAGGTGCACGCGTCTCGACTCTTGATCATATTTGCCCAGAAGAAAAATGATAGAGTTTAAATATGTTCGTTCAAAAGCTGACATTCTACCAAGTTCTATGTAAGTAATGAAACTATTATATAATAATATAATGTATTTGAATCATGTAACTAATAATTTATTTTTATATATAATGAGGATCCGTAAAGTTTTTAGTTCAGAATGCAGGATTATAGAGCTAAGAAATCCATAACATACAGTGCAAAATATATTGTTCTACGATAAAAATTGACGAAGTTATGACCAAATTACTAGCAAAATTCACTGGTCGGCCGGCGCGGTGGCTGTGACGTCACTGTGACGGAAGCCGCTAGTTGCCCGTTGGCAGTGACAAGGCGCGCAGTGTTTTGTGTGGTAATTGCGACTTTAAAACAAATTATTTATGTCTAATTTATCTTTTTAACTATGTACAAATATTGTATAGTGCCGAACAAAACAAACACTTTTTTTAAAGCGCCAGAAAAACTATCTATTAACGTGCCGAAAGACACAAAACTTCTGGAAAAATTAATAATTTTTCACGAAGTTTTGTGTGAATTTTATATCATCTCTTTTTACAGCGGAATACAATTTAAAATTATATTCCGTTGTAAAAAGGGATGATTATAAGACTCCACCCTCTACCCCGGCTAGTAGACATTGTTGTGAATATAATTTCGATGTAAGTACCTACATAACTATTCTTACCTTTTATTAAGTTGATATGGAAATAAGTTAATACCTATGTATTATCTTTTTATAAGCCGGATGTATTAATAAAAACATACCTACTTATTGCTTTCTAGTTTGGTGGACAAACCTACTTACCTTCCAATACTTCCGTTTCCATTTCTATGTAACATTCCAAGGTCAAAACAATGACACAGGGACGTACTGAGGCAAAAAGCAAATAGTGAATGATATAATATATCTGCCCCAGCTATGCCTGATTGTTGTAAGCAAATAAGTTAATACAGGATGTAAGGGTGAATACCGTTGTATCTAAAACCATTAAAACAGCCCGTCTAAATGAACAACGTATGGGACCCAGGATTGGACTAGAAAACAATATTGACATTTTCATACAAAAATGTGTGGCCGATTAAAATATGGTACTATTTTATATTTATATATTTCAGGTGGAAAAAGACATGGAAAATTACGTTAAGTTTAACTGAAGAAGGGAGTTTTGCCTCATTAGTTTGAATGTCAAAAGCTTTTTAAAAAAAACCGGCGAGGTGCGAGTTGGCCTTGCGCACGTATAAGTTTAAAGTTATTATAAATATCTTTATTATATGATGTAACTAAAAATGTATGCATATCGCAATTTTTTCATTATCTGTGTTATAAGACGTTGCTTTGTACCAAAATCTAAGATTCTGATTTCACGGGAAGTACCCTGAAGTTTTGATTCCCTTGCGAATGTCGAAAATTATTAAAAATATTTTTCTAATATGATGTAGCTTAAAATGTATATTTTTCGCAATTTTTCACATTATCTGTGCTAAAAGACGTTGCTTCGTACGCACCAAATTTTAAGATTCTGAGTTCATGAGAAGTTCCTGGTAGGTATTGATTCCCTGCGAATATCGAAAATTTGCGGCTCAACCAGCTGTATCTTTAGATTTTGTTGGCTTCGAAAATTTGCGGCATAAACGGTTTGATTTTTTCATAGCTCCAAGGGACAGTAGACCTGAATATTTGATATGAATTTCAACTTGATACCTCTACGCTCCTAAGTTCCTGAGAAAATGGGTCTTGACAGACAGACAGACGGATAACCAAGTGATGAAATGTAACCCTTATAGGGTTCCGTTTTTTCCTTTTGAGGTACGGAACCCTAAAAATTATAGACCTGATTTTAAGAAAGATAAGAAATAGAACAGTTTTAAAGAGTTTTAAGTACGGACAGTTCCAACCCGAAACCTACAGCAGAAGAAGTTTTGCAAACACAAACGATCGCTGATATAAGCGATAAGAGTTCTCGTTGAAAGAAGCATAAAGAAGTTGAAAGACTATAAAATGATCGGACTTCACGCATATGTCCATATTTCATACTTTTTTTTTGGATAATATTGTAACAATAGCATGTGATTTAGTTAATTTACAAGATTTTCTATACAACGTGATTTTGAACCCCCTAGCTATATTGATATCTGGGAATCAGAATCCCTAATGGAATGTGTACAGAATTGCAAGAAAAAAAGGTAAAAAACGAAAAAGAAAATTAGGTTTCCCATACAAAGTTGCCGATCAGCTGGACAAATTTCTATGAAAGATTAAATTTATTTATTCGCTTTTTACCTTTTTTCCTTACAATTCTGTATTCCATTAGGGATTCTGATTCCCAGATTTCAATATAGCTAGCGGGTTCAAAATCACGCTGTATAGCAATCAAGAGTAAAAATAAAAATTCTTTCTTTGCTTTGTTTTCTTTATTAGTTCCCATAATAACTACGTTTTATTCGTAAATATTACAAAAATTACATTCTAACAACTTTATTTCAATAAATTGTTAAATATGGCGACGAACCGCGTCGCCCCGTCGCTCAGTCGAATGATCGCTCTATGAGTGCCGACTGCGACCGCGCTAGGTCCGTCACAGTGACGTCACACGCACCGGCGTGCAATGCCTTTTCGCGGCAGGAACGGCATGATGTTTATTATTAATATCTTCGTAAGTAATGGTCCGATTTGGATAATTCAAAAAGATATATCATTGTTATGTCATGAAGAATAATGTGGATATTAGTCCTATTGAATTTGCTACAACTTTACTGATCCTCATTCGAACCTTTTATGTAAACGTCTACAGAGTATTTTACAAGGTTGCCAAAAAAAGGAATTTCATGCTGGTTTGGAAGAAAAGAAAAAACGTAGAATATACCAGCTGCTTCTCTCCCCGCGCAGATCAGAAGAGCCGATTAAGGGAATAGACGAAGGTCGGAGGAATCATGTCAATGGGCAATGAGGCTAACTCATTATTACTATTTTGACTCCGTTTCTTCATAGGTATGCGCCTACCACCATACTAAACTTAGCCTCTAGCGCTTATCGGGGTCTCTGTCTAACCTACGAATGAAAAGACGTAATAGTTTGTATGAATGCCAAAAAAGGAGTGTATGCTACTAATAAAAGAGATTATGATAAATTTACGCACTAGGTATTTGAGGGCTGTCAGTAAACGATTTGCAGAGCCATTCTGTTGTGGAGGGACAGGCATCGAGCTCACTGACAATGACCCGGTCGCTGGACATAGTCCTATTGTTATGCTCGGAAGCCATTATTGACATTCAAAGGGCATTCGTAATATTATTGAAATCGTTTTCAGTGAAGTAAATGATTGCAAACATCTTTCTTTTATCGAATGCGAAAGGCTGTTGTTCAACGTACTTTTTTTATTATAATGAATTTCTGTACACTTGTACTATTAACAAGTTATAAATTGTATTATCAAGTTAAAATATCAGTATTAATTTCTACATTTACAAGACCACCATGTTATTTTTTTTTAAATATTGTTTTCGGGTAGGTACAGTAGGGGGCAGAAAATAGTGACCCCTACAATTTAAAATCTGTTTTAGATCAGTTTTATCTGCTCCCGACTGTACATGATTTATCAATAATGCAAACATGATTATGGACTGTGATTTTTGGATTTTATATACCTACGAAAGTTATTTATTAATCATCAGTGTTGTTGAAATATCTTGCGATTGCAAATATTTTTGGTTAATTGATTTATATTAAATTATACTCTAATTTCAATATTAACAAAATTTAGTGACATTAAGTTTCAAGGGCCATTTCTCAGTATAATGACATCCATCGAGCTCCACGGACAATGGGAAGGTCGCTGGACGGAACCTATTGTTGGGCTCGGAAGACATTATTGAAAGGACACTTAACATTTTTTTTTTATTGAAAAACGTTTACCCTCTCTTTGGAAACAAAACGTAATAAATTATAAATAATGCTGCAGAAATATCTTCACGGAAAGGGAATTTAGTTTTTGGTAAACCTTTCTGTGTTACTAATTATTTCTAGGTTTATCACCGACCAAGTCAAGATGGAATGAATGAATTATACTTTATTGCACCAAATAAAAGGATACAACATTTAAAATTATATTACTAAGTTTAGCACAAGAGGCGGTCTTATCGCTTAAAGCAATCTCTTCCATAGTAGACAATTCATTTTAGATTGACATAGGCTTGGATTTTTATCTATATATAAGTATCTATTCCAAACAAGTTCTCAATTTAGTAGGGGGCAGTGTACGGCTAGCTTAATCCGTGTAATTTGTCCCCGTATATATAGGTACTTTAAAATGTTCGTGTTCTTGTGGTTTTATGATACACAAATTTATCTCGATTATAAAAACAATTATGTTTTGCAACAAAAATATCTAATTCCACTTAATCTGCCATATCCTTGTGCCGTCGAACCCCAATAAATTATATATTGCGTATTTTTATAGCAGCTTAGTAAAACGACCTAAATTTACATTGACCTATTTTTTTGGATGTAAAGATCAAAGCTATTTTTAAAAATAAACGTTCCCTTAATTTAGCACTAGATTTGATTGAAGAAGAGGTACTCAACTAATGGATAGAATTATTTATACTATAATCAAGCTTGTTCAAAACAATTTGCTGTGGAATATTTAGGGATGAAAACGCTGATATTCTTGCGATTCTAATCGCTACTTAAATTTAAATAAAGTATTAATAGTAGTATAAAAGTATCTATTAAAAATTAAAAACACACTCGTACAACAACATTATATCAATAGTTAACGGTGATACTAACAGAATTACCTGTTGTTCTCTTTTTTTTTTACTACTTAGTAGGCAAACAGGCATACGGCCCACCTGATGGAAAGCGTCTTGATGCCCATTACTGTGTCTTTCTGAGTACTCTTTTGCCTTTGAATGCAGGGTTCGTCAAACTCAATGTTTGACGGAACTTTAGACTTTTTGACTTTTAGAATAACATGTTAATATCACACACAGTCAGGTTTACATGCTATTAAATCCCAATTTGGAAACTTGCTTATTTTCTTTGGTATATTTCATATACTTGAGTTAACCCGTTATTTTATAACATCGGCCAATTCTAATTGTAACTAGAATTTATAAACTTGTTGGATTGGCAGACAAAAGGTATAAATAGTCAGAGTTGAATTTTTATTTGTAGTAATTAGTACAAAAAGTGGCGGAATTTTTGTAAATTCGGTCTAAAATTGTTGGACTAAACATTGTTTGTACTAATAAGTAAGTATACAAAAAATTCAATACACTTTTTCATTTCATCCTAAAATTTTAGTCCGAATTTTAGAAAAGTCTGTATATATATATATATATATATATATATATCAATATGAGATTTGAGCGGTAACCTAATAAATGTTTTTTTTTATTAACCTATATTGTCCCACTGCTGGGCAAAGGCCATGAAAACAAATGGTCTGAAGTGGCACAAAATAAGGGATGCTTGGAAGTAAATGGGGGAATTATTAAAAATAGTTATTTGTTACTAAGAAGCGGATATATCAATACTGCGTGATAGTTAAGACAAGCGTGGTAGTGAAGTCGGCTTCCTACTGTATCTAAAAAAAAAATCTGACTAAAAGAGAAGATCTATGAAGTTACTACGGCGTAGCACTGGTTACGCTACTACGATTATAGGAAATATAGGTAAAGTTTTTAACGAAATGATACAGGTCCAACATGTTTTAATACGTGTCATAAGCTTTGTTATTATAGGCACTGCTTAACATGAAAATATTTTGTTAAAAAACCTTGACATGTTGGACATTTTATACAGCAATATTGGTGCTTTCGGTTTTCGGATGATTAAAAGCAGACAGAATTTACCTAGTATAATTTTCAAGCTTGTAATTAGAACAAAAAGTACAATATGCTGGTTTCTGATGATTTCGCGACTGTTACACATTTAAATAAAATCATGACAAATATGTAGGTAGACAAAGTTGAAATAATAAAATTATGTCAGCTTAGTCTACCTGCGACCATGAAAACTGTAAAGTTTTCGAAACGTTAGGTGTAAAAATAATGTATTATACGCGATAATACCGTATTAAAGTGATTTTATTTAAAAGTACAATATGCTACAACATAGTCTTTGTTACCTTCAAAATGTAAATTAATTCTAACTTATTTCGTATAATAACTGTGGCAAGGTTTCTACGCCAAAGTACATTCCTATAATCATAGTCTACTAAGGTTATCGTTCCGTCATAATTATTTTCAGACCTAATAGCATTTTGCCCGCACGCTTGGCAAATAAATAACTACATAATTGCCTACATGCCATGAAATTTGCTCATTTAATTTACTTTGGAAAAGGAGTTTTGCAAATTGATTAAACATGTTACTTGAGGAAAATTAAGAAGGGTCATAAAAGGATGTTTTAGGGTTTCCGTACCTAAAAAGGAAAAACGGAGCCCTCACTTGGCTGTCCGTCGGTCTGTCTGTCTGTCTGTCTGTCAAGACCTTTTTCTCAGGAACGCGTAGAGGTATTAAGCTAAAATTCTAATGTTCCTTGGAGCTGTGAAAAAATCAAACTGCTAAGCCGACTTAATCAAAAGCTACAACTGGTTATGCCGCAATTTTTTGTGTTTTTTCGGCATTCGCAAGGGAATCAAAACCTACTTCCCATGATCTTAGAATCTTGAAATTTGGTACGTAGCAATGTCTTATAGCACAGATAAAAGAAAAATTGCGAATAGCATACATTTTTAGTTAATTCATTTAATAAAGTATTTTAAATAATTTTTCGACACTCGCAAGGGAATCAAAACCTACAGGGTACTTCCCGTGAACTCAGAATCTTGAAATTTGGTACGAAGCAACGTCTATAACACAGATAAATGAAAAATTGCGAAAAGCATATATTTTTAGTTACATCATATGATAAAAATATTTTAATAATATATCAAACTTATTATTTATAATGTACGGAACACTTCGCGAGTCCAACTCTAGCACTTGTCCGGTTTTTTATACTTTAATATAAAAATAGGCATTATAACGGATTTCTTATCATAACTGCAAATGTATTTTAGTAAGTATATATTGCATGATAAATAAGACATGATTCAAATAAGTATGGAATTAAATATCCGGCAAATGGTCCCCACGGCTTTGATGACAGGCCATTACTCTTTTCATGAAATTTTCGACAGCGACATGGATGTGGCTGAATCTCACTGATAACGCGTTAGATCTCGGCCTCGAGCTCAAGAACTGTGTCTGGTCCAATTAAGATTCCAAGTAACTACAAAAACGGTATCTGACGACGTTTAATTGCGCGATCACGATTAGTTGACATCTGAATTTCGTGAGATAATTTGGTCTGGAAATCGAAGATTCAAAAATTTAATTAGAAAATAGGCCTTTTTAGGCACTTTTTCAGTTCTATTTCACATTTTAAATCCTAATCCTTACTAATATTATAGATGCGAAAGTGAGTTTGTTTATTTGTATGTTTGTTATGCTTTCACGCCGTAACTACGGAACCGATCGTCATGAAATTTTGCATACAAGTTCTCTGGAGTACGGAGAAGGACACAGGCTACCTTTTATCCCGGGAAAAAGGACTATTTCCGAGGGATCGACATTGACGCGGGCAGAGCCACGGGCGAAAGCTAGTTAATATTATAAATGCGAAAGTGAGTTTGTTTGTCTGTTACGCTTTCACGTTGTAACTACTGAACCGATCATCATGAAATTTTGCATACACGTTATCTGGGATACGGAGAAGGACATAGGGTACATTTTATCTAGGGATCGACATTGACGCAACTAGTAATACATATTAATTAGTAAAAGCTACAAACTACCAGCGTTTCGTTCTAGAATCGTACTAGTGATCGTAACTACTTGCAGAAGTAGTCGATTGTTTCATTTCATGGGCGGTGAAAAGTGGCCCCTTCCTACTGAAACTATATATCATTCAGATCTATAGGATCTAGTTGAGGCCAGAACTCCGTTATCATGTCGACCAAATATTCCGCGAATATTGCGAGCGCTATCAACGTAACTTTCTCAATTTTTAGGGTTCCGTACCCAAAGAGTTAAAATGGGACAAAGAGTTAAAATGGGAAAATGGGAAAAAGACAAACAGTGGAGCGATATCATTAGGGAATGATATCGCTCCACTGTTTGTCTGTATGTCCGTTTGTCACCAGGCTGTATCTCATGAAGCGTGATAGTAAGTCAGTCGAAATTTTCACAGATGATGTATTTCTGCTGCTGCTATTACAAGAAATATAAAAAATAGAATAAAATAAATATTTAAGGGGCTCCCATACAACAAACGTGATGTTTTTGCTTGTTCTTGCTCGATAATGATAACGGCACCAGGTAGACGCTTGAAATATTCACAAAATATCCTAACTAATATTATAAATGCCAAAGTGAGTTTGTTTGTTACGCTTTCACGCCGTAACTACTGAACCGCATCATGACATTTTGCATACAAGTTCTCTGGAGTACGGAGAATATAGGCTACTTTTTATCCCGGGAAAAAGTACTATTCCCGAGAGATCGACATTGACGCGGGTGGAGCTGTGGGCGAAAGCTAGTTAAGTTATATATTTACTTTAAAAATAAATAATTAAATACAAATAAAAGTAATATTAAAGGGGGGCTTGCATACACAGACATGACTTTTTTGCCGTTTTTATAGATAACGGTACGGAACCTTTCATGCGCGAGTCCGACTGGCACTTGGCCGATGTTTGAAATGAATTTTCACGGATTATATTATCTCTATGATTTTCACAATGTTATTATGTTCCTCTTTTGTGTCACGCTTCAGTTTTATTAACCGAAACCAAAGAGTATTTAATCACTTATCGGAACCATCATAAGTGATAGATGTTAAATTTCAAAGTTACTAGGTACGTTATCGAAAAAACAATTTATACGTCACTCTTATCGAGACATCCCTTACAATACATAAAATATTAAGATAGTTTTTGGATTTCGATTCTGTGAGAAGATTTCACCTCAAATAATACTATTAAATGTGTATGGCTAATTAGTTTGTCTAATTAAAAACGTAATATTGCAGAATTTTTACCCATCTTTTCTTCACAACAAATATTTGACTGAGTAACTATCATAAACATTGTATTTATAGTAAGATTTTTCCAAAGTCTTAGATGGCATAAACTAATATTTGATGTTAATAAAGCTAGAACAGAAAAGAATTTTTAAAATTTGTTTTTAGTATGTCCATTAAAAGCCCGAAATAAAATCAAATTTCTTTATAATACATAGATTTAAAAAAAAGCGTCTTTATAATATAAATCTGAGGAGCTTAGTGGATTAGTAGATGTAAGCATTACATATATTATTAATATTATGTGGTAACAGTTATCAAGTGATGAAGAAAGAAAGTACGTCAAGCCATTTGTCCCAGTCATCGTAAGATGTCTTTAAACAAAAAAAAAAACGGCCAAGTGGGATTCGAACTCGCACATGAAGGGTTCCGTAGTAGCAAGTTCTTGTTATATTTGAGTTGATTGAATGAAAGGTAAATTGCGGTTTACGACTTATGACGTATTAAAAACTACTTACTAGATCTCGTTCAAACCAATTCTCGGTGGAAGTTTGCAGGTTATGAACATCATATAGTTTTTTAGTTTTATCATTCTCTTATTTTAGAAGTTACGGGGGGGGGGGGGGGGGCACATTTTACCACTTTGGAAGTGTCTCTTTCGCGCAAATAGATATACCACGTACGGGTTTAATGAAAAAAAAAATGTTGAGTTTCAGTTCTTAATATACGGAACCGCTAAAATGTTTTGTTTTTTTTTCATTTTTTGTATGAAAATCTTAATGCGGTTCACAGAATACATCTATTTACCAAATTTCAACAGTATAGTTCTTATGGTTTCGGAAAAATTGGCTGTGACATACTACGGACGGACAACAGACATGACGAAACCCGGGTTCCGTTTATTTGTCATTTGTCTACCCTAAAAAGAGTTGGCCATGATAATCTAACACAAGAAAAACAAGCAACAACATAATATTTATTTTAACACATAGATTAAAAAAAATGACTATTTAATACCAAATGATTTTTTACGATGTTTGATTGATGAAAATGTTATTAAAATTCATATTGTTAGACAATTTATCAGTTTATTCAATTTTCTGCATCCAATATTTGCCCAAATATTTGTAATTGCAGCCAGCAATGTTTTGTTTTTAATGAATGTGCGCCAATTATGGTGAACAAAGCCGGAATTAATGTCACCATTAAGTGATTAACGTTGTGTATCAAAATGCTTTAAATGGGAGCTTATAATAATAAAGCCTACTTTTGCAGAAGCTTATATATAGCTTTTATAAAATGGTTGGTTTTTACAAAATATATATCTATATTTTAATAAATATAACGTAAGAGTATTAATGGAATTACATCTCTGCCCTAGCATAAAACCTTAGATAGTTATAGGGTGTAAGCTGTAGACGCAGCGACAAACTTCTCACGCTAAGCAGGGGGATGAAAAGTGGTATCAGACTTGTAAACAGTTGTTAATATGTAACAAGTTCTAAATGTTAAACAGTTATAAATGTATAAAAATGTGACTTTGGTTGCAGTTTTTACGATCAGGACACTTTATCACTCAGTATTTACTAAATCTTCTATGACAACTTATTTTTATTATTGCAAGCGTTTATTTCTTGTGAGAGGCCAGGGATGTCATCCTTAGGAGAGTGTTTTTCCAAATCCATCACATTTCTTTACTTCTCTAGCTTTATCCACCACACAACACATCTTTTGCCTTCAAAAAAATAAAAATGCGATAGGCAGCAGCGTCAAAAGCACAAGAAGCCAAAGAAACTGACATTCTTTTTCTTTGCAGGTGATTCACACACAATATCCTCCCATGAAATAAATAATCCTTGGAAGAGGCCTTTGTCCAGCAGTTGACTTCTTACATAAACTTCACAAGAAGTTTACATAGGCCACCCCCAAGGATTTCCAATTCGACTGGTTGGAAGCCGCCTGCATCCAGCGTCTTCCTGCGACCTTAGTCAGGTCGTCCAACCTGGTCGGTGGTTGTCCAACGCTGCGGCTGCCAGTAGGTGGTCGCTATTCTAGAATCTTTCTGCCCTATTAGCCGTCTGTTCTACGCGCTATATGCCCCACTGCCACTTCAGAGAGCAAATCCGCTGATCTATGTCAGTAACTTTCGTTCTTTTGCGAATTTCCTCTTAATATCCCATGATATCCAATTCCTTTTTTTATATGTGTTTGTATATTGATAATGTAATCTAAAATGTAGATATCGCTCAATTTCCATGTTAAATTTAATATAATAAATCTACGTCATACCGTATTTCCATTATATTAGTAAATCCAGAACAGGCGAGCCCGACAACGGCCTAAAATAACCGTATTCGTACAATTTATGCATGCCACTCCAGATACTTTGTACGGTGGATCAATGCGGGAACATTTTTCAATTTGTTGAAAATTATTAAAATCGCGGCGGGAGCCGCTGTCGCAGCGCGGGACGTTAACCGTTCGCGATAAACTTTTTTGATATTACTCAGCACTGGTTGCACGTAAATCTGCGCCATAGACCACTCAGCAAAAATAGACACATCATAAATTGCTTCCACTGATCGATTTTCGATATTCATATTCGAATAGGTTTAAAAGATTTTCTATGCGTTCCATATTTAAAAGAAACCGTTTTGACGTGAGGAATTCACTTCTAAAGATCGTTTCTGATAGAAAAAGTTTATGTAATGTGTCTATACCTTGAAGTTGTCTGTACTTTGCCCTTACAGTAGTCCCGGCAACTTTTTCAATTTAACAGGTAAGGATAAATCGTTCATTCTTTTTATTTGAACATAGAACTGATATAAACTCCCCAAAAGTTTAGAAGGCGGGGCAGCCGATATTGTTTGCTTCGTGTTAACTTGGAAAATCTTTTCTGGGAAGATTTAGTTGCTTTCGAGAAAACACTGCGGCCTTCTCAGCAGTTCACAGCGGGTTTCAGTTAGAAAGTTACGTAAACTTGATACATTATTTATTAGCCGATTTATACACAAAACATTTTTGTTTGTTGATTTGCATACAAATTGTTTTAGAATGTTAAGTTCGTACACTACTTAGTATTAATGTTGTGTATAGTGTAATGTGAGATTTAACGCAAAGCCATTTTTATTGTACTTATTTAAAACTCTTACCAAAACTTAAAAGCTTATAAGAAGACTTGTTAAGTTAATTTAATGTTAATATTGTTATATGTTAATATAAAGTTTAATGACCGGTGTTAGCTTCTTATACGCTTGATAAGAAAAACTAATAGAATGTGGAACACATTCTATTAGTTTTTCTTATCAAACGTATAAGAAGCTAACACCGGTCATTTCGTATTTTGTATGTTATCCGTTATCCGTCCAAACAATAGAGCTCTAAGTTTGATAGCTAAATTTATATTTATGTAGGTTCATTAATATCAAAATGTTATTAGCCTATTTTACATTTTTCTTTATTCTAAATTAAATTTCAAAATTTTATGGAATGTCACTATCGATATGATTATTTTAACTAACAGAAATATAATTGTAAGAATGGCTAAGTGCGTCTTGGGCTATGCGCAGTGTAGATTTCCGTAGTTGTGAATGCCAGCTTTGAGCTCACGCCTGTCGGTATATAACCACTAAGAACGTCTAAAGACAAGCGGTGGTAACTGAAGGAAGAGTTATAATATCCTACTTCACAATGAAAATTAGAAAAAATTTAATCCAATTGAGTACCGGTGCGATTAGAGGCAAGTGCTGGTAACAAGATTTCGTAGGTATATTACCTACTTTGAAACTAGAGCGCAATAGGTATCCAGCGGCCTCCTATCGTTCCGCCAAGCGCCGCGCGCTGTCGAACGTAAACACATTGCTTTTATTTTAGGTATTGTTATTTTTGTAAATTTATATTCAGTAGTTGTCTTACGTAACTAATAACTGTCTTAATTAATTTTAAATTCAATTTGGTATACGATATTTGATTTCAAATTTATAAATAAAAAAATGTAATAACTTTTCCTCGATCAAATATAGTTTCGGTGAATACGAGGTAAAGTTATAAAACTAAAATCCGATTGGTATAGATTTGCAAGCGTATTTTTTGGAATTTTCACGGGAGAATGGTATATTTAATATGTGTTCAAAATATTGCCCTCACCAAAAAGTATTACGTTAAGCCCTAGCGTCACAATCTACTATTAATACAAGTAGAATGCAGATACATAATAAAAAGTAATAGTACAGTGTTTAAGTATTGTTGAAAGTGTACTCGCTAGAAAACGGTAAACTGAGCATCCAATACATAGAAGTTTTAATGACGAATCACAAGCAGTGTGCAATGATAAACTTACTTTTTGCTACATTTTGATTGTGAATAAATATACCTACAATCACAAAGTTATACCGAAGAATATAACAGTATTAAGGAAGAATGCTCTTGTGGCTAAAATAAACAACCTTACAATATTTTGTAATTTTTCTGTGCCAAACTCACAACTCTAGTTTTAAAGAAAGGTTTAAATTTCTTAGAATATGCTTGTAAAAAGTAGATGTTCCAAGATAGTTCAAACGTTTTGTTGGAGCGTGCTGGCTCGATAACCGTAAACTTAGCGTGAGTATCCAACTACAAAGAAGTTTTAATGACGGTGGTATAAAGAAAATTGTTGGATTCGAGCAGTGTGCATGATATGGTGGAGCAAAGCGTGACAAAATATTCTATTCAATACGAGTCGAATGTAGTTAGTACAGTAAGTGTTTTCGAAGTGTGCTCGCTTGATTGAAGTTTTGAGAATGACGATGTTATAAGAAAACTACTAGATCGCACGCAGTGTGCAATGATATGGTTGTCTTGATATAACATACTGTTTAATACAGGTCGTTATAAATCGATATACATTTAGAAAGTTATACTTACTTTATAGTATTACAATACAGTAGAAAAATGCTGGTGAGACTATTAATAATCTTATACTTGATGTAATGTTGTTATATTTCTCTGCTGTATTTATAACTCAAGTTTTCAAGAAACGCTAACGTTTAAATTTCTTAAAATATGCTTGTAAAAAGTAGATGTTCCTAGATAGTTCAAACGTTTTTTTGGAGCGTGCTGGCTCGATAACCGTAAACTTAGCGTGAGTATCCAACTACAAAGAAGTTTTAATGATGGTGGTATAAAGAAAATTGTTGGATTCTTACAGTGTAAATGATATGTTCGGGTAGGCACTACGAATACGTAATTAGGGTGGGAATGACAAAACGTACATGAAGTTGAATGTAGTTCATCATCATCATCACTATTCCAGCCGTGAGAAGTCCACTGCTAACCAAAGACTCTCAAGGATTCATAGTTCTACGGGAGCATAAGAAACCAAAGAAGCTGCGCTAGCCAACTCGTCTGCCAAGCGTGGTGAGATATTGCCTTACTCACCACGCTTGGCAGGCAGGTATTGCCTTACTTACCACGCTTGGCAGGCAGGTATTGCCTTACTGACCATGCTTGGCAGGCGAGTTGTCTTGCGCTGCTTCTTTGGTTTCTTGTGCTTCCGACGCTGCTGCCCATCGGAAGATTTTTTGAGCTGGGAATGGTCAGGAATTGTTGGATTTGAAAAGGGAAGAAGATAGTTAGTAGAGTATTTTATTGTTTTCGACGTGTGATCACTGGACGACGGTAAACTAGTGGGAAACGTAGTTCGATTCCGACAGAAGTTTTAACAAAAAACTACTAGATCGCGAGGAGTATGCAATGATATGGTTGGGTTGCCGTTACAAAACATACTGTTTGATACATGTTGATTCTAAATAAATATACCTACTTTTAACTAAGTAAAGTATACTTAACTACTAAAAGCTTATTATTTTATTTTTTAACTGTTTGTTGCACCAACTTCAAGAAATAAACACTGTCTTACCACCTGTTGTTATTTACTTATATTCCTACTACCCTCGGGTTGCCTGGAAGATTCATTAATCGATAAGACCGCCTTATTGATTTTCTAAATCTGTTACCTATTTATATTTATTTCTTATGGCTTATAAAAGTCGCTAGCTAGTCTTAGAGATGACCCTGACTTAAATATTTAGAAAATCAGACGAAAAATACAACCTGTGCAATAAGACAATTTTTTGGCGTATAAATTTATAATACAAACGGCTGATTTATCGATTTTCATTAAAAATAATTTTTTTTTGTGAAAGAGGGCAAAATAAAACTAGCGTATTATATAACACTAGCTGTTGCCCGCGACTTAGTCCGCGGAAATTTCTGTAATTAAGACTAATTCGTTTTTTTATTAGTATAGATGAATAATTTCCCCCCGTTTTCAAAACATTTTTTATTGATGCTGCACTCCTATTGGTCACAGCGTGATATTTTAAAGCTTAAACTTTCCTCAATAAATGGACTATCCAACACAAAAATAATTTTCCAATTAGAACCAGTAGTTCCTGAGATTAGCGCGTTCAAACAAATAAACAAACAAACTCTTCAGGTTTAAAATAATATGTATAGATTTTTGCTACATAATCATTTCTTTGACCTATGGTTTCAGCCCTTAAAATATTTGCCCATAATTTAAAAGGACCTTATGAAGGGTCAGACGATTGATTTCCATATTGTATTTCGATAGTTCCGCGGCCTCGCGGTCACATAGTCAGTGGCCAGCCTTTGCCCGCTATCTAATCGATAGGAAAACTTCTCGATTGAAAAAGTTTATGTGCCCACCTAATAATCGATGCGCTATTACTTTCCTCTGATATAAGAGGCATAATGTTTTACTTAACAGCTATTTTACTTTACGGCTTATATTACTACGATGGCCCACATGGTGCTGTGGGTAATAAGCAAGACTGCACTAAGGGTACTAGGTTGAATTCCCGGCGCGGCCAAATAATCGTTTTGCTATTGGCATTTTTACGGGTATCCGCACCGTGTTGGTGGTTCTGGAGCTACCCAAGAAGGGTTGGCTTCAGACGTCATCATCATCATCATCATTACAGCCGTAAAAAGTCATCTCTATGGAACGAAGTATCCTTGGAAGATGCCTTTGTCTGATCAAAGGCATCTACCAAGGATACTTCGTTCTATGCCGATTTTGTCATACTCACCACGTTTGGCAGACGGGTTGGCGAGCACAGTTTCTTAGGCTTCTTATGCTTCCAACTCTCCTACTCATTGGAGGCATTTTTAAGCTGGAGATGATGATTTTTAAGCTGTATTGGGTGCTACTCACTCGGATGAATGCGAAAAACAAGTAGCAGCTCGGGAGACTGGGTCCACGTACCCGATGACATACTTGCAACCACTGGACAGGCAATTGAGAATGACACCCCTGAACTACTGGTTTCAGACAAGATTGACGAAAAATATATTCCGAATCATATTTTGTCATTTCGTTATAATGACAAAATATGATTTGGAATAGATTTTTCTTTAATCTTGTGTTTCTGGCCTGGGTTTTGACGCGTCACAGCTGATGACACAACCGGGAAAACATTCATATTTTTGAGAGAAAGAATCTTTGAAAGTCTAGAAACAGGTAGCAATTTGCTATATGAAATTCGACAAAGCAATGTTAAAATTAGTCTTTCGTAAGTGGTTCATTGTTCAAGCAGCCGCAAGCGCCCCTACTTTAGTTTGGTCACGTGACAAATGCGGGCCCCAATTGTTACGTTTCGTTTTGCTGCGGAACCGTAAAACGACGTTGATAAGTGTTCAATGCGACGTCTCTATTTGCCGCAACGAGATTAGAGTGGGGATAATTTTGCTTGGTTTAAAATAAAAGTGTTTGATTGGTGGATGGTCATTGGAATGCGAACAAAGAGTCTTGTGTTATTTGCTACGTTTCATTTTAACGCTCAGACGTGAAACGTCATTGTTTAACGTTCAATGTAAAGTATTTTTTTGACTCAGACAATAGACGTGGAGATAACTTAGATTAGTCTGAAGAAAAGTATTTTATCGGTGGACTGTGTTTGAACTGCAAATTGTCATGTTAGTTGCTACGTTTCGTTTATCGTAAAATATGTGAAAAAGTGTTCATTGCGATGTCTGTATTGGCCCTAACGATATTAAAGTGGGGATAATTTTGCTTGGTTTAAAATAAAAGTGTTTGATTGGTGGATGGTCATTGGAATGCGAACAAAGAGTCTCGTGTTAGTTGCTACGTTTCGTACGTCATTGATTAACGTTCAATGTAAAGTCTTTGTTTGACTCAGACAGATAGAAAAGGAGATAACTTAGATTAGTCTGATGAAAAGTATTTGATCGGTGGACTGTGTTTGAACTGCAAATTGTCATGTTAGTTGCTACGTTTGTTTATTGTAAAAAATGACGGCAAGTATTCATTGCGATGTCTCTATTTGCCGTAACGAGATTAGAGTGGGAATAAGTTTTCTTGGCCTGAAATAAAAATGTTTGATCGGTTGATGGTCATTGGAATGCGAACAAAGACTCTTGTGTTATTTGCTACGTTTTGTTTTGCCTCAGAGATGTGGAACGTCGTTGAATAACGTCCAATGTAATGTCTCTATTTTACTCAGACAGACTGAAGTGGGGATAACTTAGATTGGTCTGAGTCTGAAGAAAAGAATTTGATCGACGGACTGCCACTGAATTCAAATTGACGTTTTAGTTGCTACATTTTTTTATATTTTCCAACCGTAAAACGTTGTCGATAAGTATTCATGCGACGTCTCTGTTTGTTTCAACAAAAGATGGAGGTGAACATGCTTAACTCTGCTTAGTTTGGAAGGATTTTCTACCACAGCTAATAACTAAGTAAACTGGTGCTTGACGTAAAGAAGTTGATCGGCAGCAGCTAAAACAGAGCAGATTTACTAGAATTTTGCACATATTTTCGTTTCCTAGGAAAATTGCTTAGTCATTTAAAGTATGTTAATAAAAAAACCTGAATATAATTTAGTCGTAAAAGAACTTGACTAAAAATAAATTACAAAAATCCCAAGAGCAGCATCGGGTAGGAAACTCCGTCATTTCCGCATAATCGAGTACAGTTTACAGCGCAGTGACTCGCACACGTTGCAGAGCTACGAGCTACGACGAGCTACGAGTCAGTAACAGACGCTGCTATGACGAACAAACGATTGTAAAGTCTATACAGGACGATGTTTATAATTCAACTTGAAAGTAACGTAAGGCATGTGCCTTTTATCTAATCGAGTAATGTTTCCACTAACCATTGAGTACAGGCTCACAGTGATTTAAGCTTCAAACGAGCTAAATCGACCTACGGTCTACGTGACTGTAGCAAACGATCAGATGAATAAATATTTGTTCAACAATAGCAGCAGTTGTAACAATCTTATAGACATGTTTTTGGATACGTTTTAAGAATACGAATTATGGGCCCCTTCAATACTTAAGAACTAAGTTCTAGCTGTTATCATTGACTGGAAAAAATACACCGTCCAATACATTCGTTCTAACGAAACAAATTTATTTTTGTGTAATTTGGCACACCATCTTGACTATATTATTTTTGAGACTCATAATTTCATTTCAAACTACTAGCACCCCTAATTCGCGTAAATCGAATAATAACTCCAGTGCAGTGACTCGCACACATCGCGTAGTCTACGATGGGCTACGAGCTACAAAAAGCTACGAGAGTGTAGCAGACACTATTTTGAAGAAATATTTAAGATAGCAATATATTGTAATGTTTAATGGACAAATCACACAGATTGAGCTAGCTCCAAAGTAAGTTCGAGACTTGTGTTATGGGATACTAACTCAACAATAGTATATTTTGTAATAAATACATATATAGATAAACATACAAGATCCAGGCCCATCTGAAAGAGATAATTTTCCATCTTGACCTGCCCGAGGTTCGAACTCGGGCACCCTCGTGTCGCAGGCTGCCGTGTTGACCACTAGGCCACCGGAGCTCGCCGAATTGTATTATTTTTTTCAGAAGCAAAACTGTTTTGTTTGGGTGTTTCTCATCTTCATGTGTTCGGTTAAACGGAAGACATGTATGCTTTACGTGTGCCTTCCGTTTAACCAAACACATGTTTCCAGTGCAGTGATTCGCACACGTCGTGTGGAGTTACGGCTACGTTCTGCCCCAGACGTTCAGACTTGAACAAACATTTGTGATGCAATCAGGTTTGATCGCCGCATTGGGAATGAAATTTATGATTTTTAAATTCAAAATCTAAATACTTAATTCAAAAATGTTAGTGTGTTCATAAATATTGACACAGAATTTATTTAATTTTAATTCGTCATCATTATACACTTCCATCTAATTGTGTCGATATTTCTAGTACTATTTATACACACGTTGAGCAGAATACAGATACATTTTGTAATATATATATATATTTTTACTATATATTGGATTAGGCATTTGTCTCCCATCTCACCTGATTGTAAGTGACGACGAAGACGAGCATGTTACATGCCTATCCAAGACATACCCATTTATTCTACTTTTGAATGTCCCGGGACCGTACTTGTTTGTGAAATATACACGTTCATTCCACACGTTAGCTACTCGAACCAAAAAGAATCTGTCAAAGCGTTTAGTTTGACTCTTATTATACGTTAAGGTCTGATAAAAGTATTTGTATTACTATTTATGTTTTTTCTTCAATATTTATTTATAATCGTGGAGTATCATGTGTAAAGAAGTCTAAGTAATAACGGACTTAGATATACTTCATAACTAAAACCTGTGCCTTTCACCTAATTACCTAAGTAGATGATTCCCTCGCAGTGATGACTCACACAAGATGTGGAAAGCTATGAGCTACGATTAGCTACGAGATGCTACGAACTGCTACGAGTTACGACGAGTGAAGAGCTACACTGGCATAGAATTTTGTTACAACTAAAATGTGTGCTAATGGGATAGATGTTAAAAGCGCAGTGATGCGATGGTCCAATGGTTGTGAGCATTATTAGCGCTTGAGTATCTAATTCAAAACATATCTACGCATAAATTTGAATCTATAAATCCATATCGGATATCCAATAAAAATCTGGTAATGGTTTTCTTAATCCCGAGAAATTGGGAAGGTCTTTGTTTATCCGGTTTCTTCGAACACTTATAACTCAAGAACAGGTGATCCAATTTTTATAATCTTTGCTTAGTTGGTTTTTTTATCACCCCCAATAGCAGAATCATATATATAAATTATTTACGACAAAAAAATAATAGCGTAATGAAATTCGCCGGGATGGCTAGTTTATAATTGAACGTGATTGATGCTAGACCAGACCGCTCCATTTGATGGATTGATATAGCTACTAGCCTTCAGAAATAAAATGTATCAATTTAAATGAACAGTACTAACATAATTTAAGTAAAAATTGTGACTAACATTTTTATGATCTGAAATAAATATGTTATATTTTTTTTTATTATAATAATCAAAAGATAAGAATCCTGTAATGGTTTTCTTAATGCCTATAATTTGGAAAACTGTTACTTTGTATAAACAGAAGATAAGAACCCGGTCGTGAGTGCAAATCGAGACGAGACTACTTAGTGTGCGCGCGTCTTGGTTCACATTCGCCTTGAGGAAGAATAACAATTATCATTCTCCTTATGAGGTAAAACATGTAGACCTATCAGCTGACTTCGTACGTAGGTACCCGTAATTTGCATACTAATAATCCGGTAATGGTATTCTAAATCCCCAGAAATAGGAAAGTGTTATTTATAATAAACAAAAGATAGGAATCCGGTACCTAATGGTTTTCTTAATCCCAAGAAACTGGACAGGACTTTTATTTATCTACTTATTCGTGTAATCTATTCCCCAATTAATTACATAACGGGAGGACCTAATTGAGTAGTAGGTAAATCCCTGCTTGAAAAACATCTACATTAAGAGGAATTCTTACTCGCTGTTAAAAATATATTAAACCACTCTCTGAAAAATCTTCGTAGGACTTTCGTGTTTAATTTCGTACAATGTTGCGGGGTTTAATTATAATTTCGTTGATGAACAAGCTTTTAAATTTGTCTAAAGAGAATTAATCACGTTGGAGTTAATAGGCCCACAAAAGGCTATTATTTTGTTTGATATTTAATAAAATTATCTTTTTCTTTGGCCAGCAATGTTTCCATGTTATTATTATATAAGGATTTTGTGCTCTTGTTATTCGTTGTTGGAGTATAGTACAAAAAGCAAGTTTCTTATTTATATTATTAAAAAAAGAAAAGAAGCTCTTTTGTTTTATTTTACTGGTATTTAATAAATATTCTTACTGATAACTTTACTGATAAATAGTATTGAAACTAACGCGCGATACATTCATTAAAAAAAGGCCAAGTGACACGAGTCGGATTTCCCCTTCATGCGCAAATCCGTACCATTATCTATAATAGGATTAAAATTATTTTGATTATTAATGATGTAACTAAAAATTTATGCTTTCCGTATTTTTTTTTTATTTGTGCTATACGTTGCTTCCTATCAAATTTCAAGATTCTGAGTTCACAGGAGGTTTTGATTCATTTGTGAATGTCGAAAATTTGCAGTATAAATGACTGTATCTTTTGATTGCGTTGACTTAGAAGTTTGATTTTTCACAGCTCCAGTAGACCTGAGTATTTGATATGAATTTCGGCTTGATACGTCCATGCGTTCCTGAGAAAAGGGATCAGACAGACGGGCGAACAATAAAGCGATCCTATAAAGGTTCCGTTTATTCCTTTAAGGTACGGAACACTAAAAACACGGTTTTACTCACGTTTATTCAGTAATCGCCTGTATTTTTTACTTGATATTATTACAAACATATAAGATATCAACTTTTATGAAAGTTCAATTAAATTTTTCGGTAATTGACAAACTTGTCCTCTAAAGACCTTATGTGAATTATGCAAAATATAAAAACGAGCCATAAATACTAGTTATTACGAAATGCATTAAGGTTCAGATTCTTAAGTTTTCGTTAGTATATTACAAATTAGCACGATGGTAGAAGTTTAACGCCCGTATTCAATTTTATCAAGCATATTATAAACTTGCACTTTTATGAAAATACAGTTTATGTACGGTATTAAAAATGTGTATTGGTGTCTGTTTATGACAAACGTGTTCACTTGTTGTTAAATCTTTTATTATGGAAATTTTTAGGCGAATATTGCAAAGTTTTTTTTTTTTTTTTTTTTTTTACAAAATTTGAATTAGGCATTTGTCTCCCATCTCACCTGATGGTAAGTGACGATGAAGACGAGGATGTTACATGCCTATCCAAGAGATACCCATTTATTCTACTTTTGAATGTCCCGGGACTGTACTTGTTTGGGAATATAGACGCAGGCAGTTCATTCCACACCTTAGCTACTCGAACCAAAAAGGAACTGTCAAAGCGTTTAGTTCGACTCTTTGGTATTCCAACGATAAAAGGGTGAAATTTCAGTCTGCGCCTCGTAGTCCGATGGAGGAATGGTGAGGGTTCAACTAGCTCAAAGAGCGCTTTCGCACACTCTCCAAAATGGATCCTATAAAATACCGATAGGCAAGCGACTTTACGGCGATGCTCCAGGGATTGCAATTTCCTATTTGAGATCACGTCGTTGTTTATGAGCCTGCGGGCTCTTCGGTCAACAGAGTCCAATGCTTCAAGTTGGTATTTCGCTGAGCCATCCCAAAGGTGACTGCAGTACTCCATGCAAGAGCGAACCTGGGCTGTATAGAGATTGAGCAGCCGTTCAGAGCTGAAGTACCGCCGAACCTTTGAGATGATGCCCAACTTCTTGGAAGCAGTTAGTGCCATCGACTCAATCTGTTGGCCGAAGCTTAGTTTGGACGTGACTGTCATGCCTAAAAGCCCAAGGTGGTCAACTAACGGCAAGGAAACACCCCGGAAAGTGGGTGCAAGTGGGAAAGCACTCTTTTTTGCAGAAAAGAGACACGCCTGTGTTTTGGACGGGTTAAACTTAACAAGATTGGCGTCTCCCCAATCGGACACCCTCTGTAATTTCGAGTTAACCCGTTCAATCATAAATTCTCTAAGAGACTGGACTTCTTGTGGACTTGCACTGGCACTAGATGTATAACTCTCTACAACGGTGCTGTCATCAGCATAGCCAATAATGCCAGATTTAAGAAGGTCATTAATGTGCAGCAGGAACAAGGTTGCAGAGAGAACAGATCCCTGAGGTACCCCGGCATTAATAGCCATTAGGTCGGAAGAGCAGCCATCCATAACCACTCGAATCGACCGTTCCCTCAGGAAATCGGATATCCAGTTGCAAAGGTCCTCTGGTAAACCATACGCTGGAAGCTTACTGAGGATAGCTTCGTGCCAGACCCGGTCAAAAGCCTTGGATATATCTAGTGAAACAGCAATTGCCTCACCGTGACCCTCCAAGGCTTCGCTCCATAAGTGAGTGGCATATACCAGTAGGTCACCGGTTGAGCGACCCTTGCGAAAACCATATTGGTTGTCACTAAGGAGCTCGTTGGTTTCCAGGTATGCCAGGAGACGATTGTTCAATACACGCTCCATAATCTTGCACAATATGGAGGTGATCGCAACAGGTCGATAATTGGCCGGGTCGGAGCGACTTCCCTTTTTAGGTACTGGTTGTACATTGGCAAGCTTCCAAGATCTTGGGACTTTGCCAGTCTCTAGAGAAAGTCTATAGAGGCGTGTCAGTACAGGGGACAACTCGGGTGCGCAGCGCTTCAGAACCACTGCTGGAATACCATCGGGTCCACTAGCCTTATTCACGTCTAGGTTTAGCATGCATTTAAGTACCTCTTTTTGGTGGATTTGAGCGGCCCGCATCTTGGGGCCGAACGAAGGTAACTGGGGTGGGCTTTTATTGCTACTATCTAGACGCGAATTATCTGCAAATAGATTGGCAAACAAGTCTGCTTTCTCTTTTGCACCATGGGCCAGAGAACCGTCCGGTTTCTGCAATGGTGGCAGCGATGGGCGACAGAAGTTCATCTCCACTGACTTGGCTAGAGACCAGAAGGCTTTACTTCCTGAGGGACAGGAACCTATCTTGTCTCCAATACGGCCAACGTGGTCGAAACGAGCTCTTCTGAACACCTTTTTGCAGGACTTGGCAGCAGCGTTATACACTCTCTTTCTGTCTTGAAGATCATCAGCTTTGATTCTGCGGGCATCAGCCCAGGACAAATATGCTTCCCGCTTACGTCTTTCAGCTAAGAGGCACTGAGCATTGAACCATGGGCGAGCTTTGTTTTCAAGGGATACGTCAGCAAAAGGAATAAAATACTCCATTGCCTTACATATCACACTCGAGACAGCATCAGCGCAGCATGATGGATCCCTAGAAGAGAAGCAAACCTGCCGCCAAGGATAAGATGCGAAAAAATGTCGCATCTCATCCCAATCTGCCGACTTGTATCGCCATACTCGCCTGGTGCCTTTGGGGCTGGTGTCAGGAAGCGAGTAGTGCGATACAGATTTCACCACACAGTGATCCGATGTCCCGAGCGGTGATGATACGGACACCGAATGCCTGTCAGGATCGGTTGTCAGCAGAAGGTCCAGGCAATACGCAGTGTGGCCAGCAACGTCAGGAATGCGCGTCGACTCGTTGACAAGTTGGGAGAGACCGTAAGTCAATGCAAACTTATAGGTTTCTCTCCCAGCATGGTCGGTGTCCCGGTACGGGTACAGCCACTCTCCGTGGTGGGCGTTAAAATCCCCCAGAAACACCAACTGCGCAGATGGAAAACGTTGCTGGACCTTATCTGCAGCATCGCTGAGATATTCCATGAGCCGAGTTGTCTCAGAGTCTCCGCTATGCGAACGGTAGACACTGGCGTAAACAATATGATCAAGGCCAGTATCTACATGAACCCACAAAACAGAAAAATGCGGAACTTCCAAGTCATGGAGACGCCGACAACAGATCTCATCCCTGACATACATGCACACGCCCGCGTGGGGGTGGAATTTGGCCTCCAGGACATAGCCTGGGTAATACAGGTATGACAGGTCTGATGGATTACTGATCTGCGTCTCGGTCAGAAATAGCAAGGCCGGCTTGGCAGTCTCGAGGTGGTAATGGACTGCATCAAGATTGGAATGTATCCCCCTAATGTTACAGAAATCGACTAAAAGCTTAGGGGGCTCGGCCGGAGAGCGCTTGCTATGTTGGTTGTAATTTGGATTCTCAACCTTCAAAAGCGGAATTTTGCCCTCCCCAGAATACGTAGGGCAGCCTGAGCATTGTTGCCCAGGGAGGGATTCTCCTGCGCATGAACGCAGGTACCCTCCTGGGGTAATTTTCTCTTTAATTGCCGCTATCATATTGGAGAAGATCTGTAGGGGTATTGGGCTACCGGAACTCTCACTCACCAGGCGAAACACAGCAGCATTTACATGCTCCTATTTGACGCCGGTATTCTGTGAGAGGGTGGTTGCTAGCCGGTTCGAGCCAGCCCGATTTATGAGCTAAAGATGATGCTGTAGCTAAGAGTAAGTAGGCTCTACCACCGGGGAAAGTTGGCATTTAATCGTAGAAAATTTCGTATAGAGACATCTCATTCAGATTATTGTGATTCTTGTGCTGCTACTGCTTAAAATATCCAGTTATTCGTAAAATTTTCATACAAAAAGTTACCGGTTTAATAGATTATTAACATACAAATCTGAAAAAGATAGACAGCACTTGAAATTGCTTTAATATTCGTTTTATGACAAAAATAAACATATTCTTTTTTAAACGCAAGCGGGGAAATCTAGGGTGGACAGACAACCAGTATTTTTGCCGTATGTGAAAAGAGAAAAGCCGTATGCGAAATTACTCAATTAAGGCTGTATACACTCCGTACTCCAAAGTAACAATGCATATACAATGCATATATAGACTAGCTCCGTGGCGCAGCGGTCAACACGCCTGCCTGCGACACGGAGTGACCGGGTTCGATCCCCGGCCAGGTCAAGATGGAAAATGATTTTTCAGATTGGCCTGGGTCTTGGATGTGTATCTATATATGTATTTGTTATAAAATATAGTATCGTTGAGTTAGTATCCCATAAAACAAGTCTCGAACTTACTTTGGGGCTAGCTCAATCTGTGTGATTTGTCCGTATATATTTATTTTATTTTATTTTTTATATACGTTCACCGACGGATGCTATTCCGTACCAGACGCTAGGTATCTACAAGATAGATTGCAGCTGCGGGAGTTCTTATATCGGACAGACTAAGCGGACCATAGCAAAAAGGATCAAAGAACATATCGCAGCTGTAAAGATGTTACGTACCGGAAATTTAAATGAAACAACGGTAACGTTAAACAAATTTATTTCGTGGTTCCCCAGTGAAATTACAAAATAAATACAAAAGGAGGGGGTGTTGCGTCTTCCTGAAAGAGTCACTGCATTCTCCGATCAACCCCAGAATCACAGCAAGGGAAAATTCAGTAAACACTCACCTGGATTCGTTTGTGAACAGGATTCGAAAGGATTCGCCTTCGACGGGACCTGGTCGACCGGCCGACGACCCTTGTGCTTGAACTTTATTATTTTCTTGCTGTCTACACTTGTGGTACACCATCACACACTCGCGATGAGATTTAAGATTGTTTTCGGCCAGCGAAGCTCTTAGGTGACGTTATTTTTAGAAATTATATCAGCGCAAGCGGCGCGCTAACATGACTCGAACGCCATATTTTTTACGACTGTCATTTTGGCCAATCACAGGCCGTCTCGGCGAATTAGGAAATATGTATGGAAGGGGAAACGGAAATATAGATAGGTAATTTTATTAGGGTTTTAAAGTTAATGCTTACACATTTTCCCCCACCTGAAATCCACAAGGGTTTCACAGAGAATGCAAATTGAAAGATGAAAAAACAAAAGCAATAGCTACGCACTATTGCAAGAATATCTAGAAATATTATTTTCGAAAGATAAAGTAATAAATAAGTTTTAACTAGCCTAAGGATTGGATAGTGTGTATTTATGTTTTAGTAATTTATGAAAAATATCTTAATTAATTGGTAAGGGACAAACCTTTACTACCGGCCTACGAAAGGTCTTTCCGTTAGCAGTTCGGAAAGTAACTACTCTGATTACTTGATCCGAACCAGCATGCACTTGCACAATACGTGCCAACTTCCAAAACATCGGCAGAAGATTAGGTTCGTTAACTATGACTAAGTTATCTATTTTAATATTTGGTTCATGTACGAACCTTTTGTTCTTTCGTTGTAATGTATGAAGATAATCACGCTGCCATACGCGCCAAAATCTCTGAGTAATTTTCTTAAGCATGACCCAACGAGAGCGCGGACACGAAATAAAACATCTAACACACTTTGACAGCACGGTACGTATCAGAAGTCTCAATCCAATTATCCAAAACTGGCGTTGAATAAGAGAGAGAGAAAAATATTTGCATTGTGGACCTCGAACCTTACAATAGGTTCGAGGTCCACAATGCAAATATTTTTTATGAAAATGTTTTATTATAATTTTAGATATTGGACATTGTTTATGTAACAAAAAAGGGTGTAACGCAGATGGTGACAGATTAGCCTCATCGATGCGTTCCCCCACCCGCACGATCCCATCATCGTCCAGGAAAGGTGAAAGTTTTTGAATGGACTTTACACATGGTTCATTATCTCGCACTCGACTGACTTCGGAAGACATATAATGATACGGACTCAATTTAACTAACACTTTGGTTGACTTCTCGAGTTCAGGACTACTGAGAAATGAAAGAATTCGATTTTGCCTTGCAACCCTGCAATTTGAAATAAATCTAATACACCATGCTACAATTCTTAGAATTTTTGTAAAAGAGGAATGTCTGGCAATTAAGTCCAGAAGTGGGTTTCTCACCTCAATCACGTGAAGACTTTTAGTTTCTAGCGGTTTGAGCTCGGGTAAGTCTTCTTTTGGAAGTAGAACCCGTTTGTTAGGCCATTGACTAGGCAAATCCTGTAGCCAAGAAGGACCTTTCCATCACAGAGGATGGTTTATCAGCTCTGGACAGGACACTCCGCGACTACAACAGTCGGCCGGGTTATCCTTAGACGAAACATAATATCCATGATCGGGACTAATCAAATCAGTTGTTTGAATGACACGATTGGCTATATACATTTTCAACAAATGAGGGGCGGTATTAAGCCATGACAAGGTAGTGCTGCTGTCTGAATAAGCTCGAATAGAATTAATAGTTATATGGTCTTTTAGCAAATTATACATATGCGATTGAACTTTTGCCAGAAGCACCGCTGCGCTTAGCTCGAGTCTATTTACCGTGGTAGGTTTTAAAGGAGCTACTCTAGATTTTCCAATCAGTAAACTAGTCGCAGTAGAAATTCTGGGCTCATTAGTAACCACACAAATATACACACAACAACCATAGCCTTTCAGAGAACCATCACAGAAACCTACCAAGTGTACTTCCATCGGATTGGAAGGTATAACTAACCGCGGAAGAGAATTTTTTTGTAAATCAGACAAATTGGCCGCTATTAAATGCCATTGTTTGATTAAATGTTTTGGAATAGTCTCATCCCACGATAAATTTAACCGCCATATTTCTTGCAACAGCGATTTGGTCGCAAAGACTACTGGGCATATCCAACCGAGTGGATCGAAAATGCGGGCTACTAAAGAGAGTATGGATCTTTTAGTAAATTTGACTTCGAACGAGTCTGAAAAGGCATATGAAAAAGAATCATTAATGGGATTCCATCGTATCCCTAATATTTTGACAAACTCATTTCCCGATTCATCGAAGGATTTGGAACTTTGACAAAATTCAGGAGGAACATCCTTAAGACGAGGAGCGTTAGTAGTCCATTTCTCGTGTCTTATCAATATTTGCCGATACATACGACGGATGTCGGCCGTAATAACTATTTTGTGCAGTCTAAATTTTGTCACTAAATCGACAATATCCACTTGCAGCTTAGAACCCACATGAACAATATTATTGAGTGACAGATTATTCGAGGTCCGACTACTGGCATCGAAGACTACTCGTAAACGTGTCGTTGTACTATCGGGTCGTATTACACAATGGTGAGGAATAATCGGTCAGTAGACAAAGATTCAGCAGGCTGCATATGTCCCAGCTCTTCGTACTGCTGCATAAATTCCTTATATTCCGTTTTCAACTCAGTCTGGCTGGCAAGACGCTTTTCCAAGTTGAGAAAACGGTTAAGAGCCTGATGATATGATTTTCCCAAGGCTGAAGTATCACTTTAAGCATAATTGGTACAACATAACGACCTTCGGAGGTACGATATGTGCCATTTTTATATTTTTGTTTACATATTTCATCCTCAGGACCGGAAATTTTACATTTCGACGGTTCTTCGGATTCCCAAAACCGTTGAACGATCTCATCGAGCGCACAAGAAGACGCGATGAGTGACGTAACGGGTGTGGCTGGAGTTTGAGCCACTTCACATATTTCATCCTTAGGACCGGAAATTTTACATTTCGGCGGTTCTTCGGATTCCCAAAACCGTTGAACGATCTCATCGAGCGCACAAGAAGACGCGATGAGTGACGTAACGGGTGTGGCTGAAGTTTGAGCCACTTCACATATTTCATCCTTAGGACCGGAAATTTTACATTTCGACGGCTCTTCGGATTCCCAAAAACGTTGAACGATCTCATCGAGCGCACCAGAAGACGCGATGAGTGACGTAACGGGTGTGGCTGGAGTTTGAGCCACCACGTTTTGAAGAAACTGACCACTTATCACCCAGCCGAATACACTAGACAGTGCACATGGAAAACCAGGACCTGGGCAATAACGTGAACCAGTATATATCTGGTCAAAACAGTCTACTCCTAACAACAGATCGATCGGACCCGATTTATCAAAATCTTGGTCGGCGAGATCCAGATGTTTAAACTTTTCCTTGACAACTGATGGTAATGAGGTTGAAGGAACCATTGAAGTGATTTTAGGCAAAACCACTATTGGTATATCAAATTGGGGCGAGTCATTTGACCTAGGCACAATAGAGCCAAAAGTATAACCTTTAATATTACATACATAATTTTGACCGAGACCGGTTACATTTAAATTACACTTTTTTATATGTAAACCTAACTGTCGCGCACAGCTACTTGTAATGAAAGAGTCCATCGAGCCACTATCTATGATTATACGAGCATACTGCAATGAACCATCCACTCTTCTCAACCGAACCACTGCTGAACCAATAATTTTGGTACTCATAGGTGTCTTTGACATGTTGGGCTGAGTTGTACAAGTTAGGGAAGTGCTCATATTGGAATTCTCAGAAACCTTTAGGACAATGGTATTAGCTAATAAACTTTTATGTTCTTCATGTAATAATGTGTTATGTTTTGTGTTACAAATGAAACACATGGACTTAGACTTGCAGTCTGCACTAGTGTGACCGGGCCTTAAGCAGTTTTGACATAATTGTAACTCTTTAACTAATTGTTGTTGCTGTCCTATATTCATAGAATGTACTTTACCACAGCGATACATTGAATGATTTTCATGACAATACGCACAGACAGCCTGATTAGGTTTATTATTATTTGAGTTCGAAGATGTAATTAAGGAAGAATTTGATTGCCGAGAAAAATTATCTTTCTTTGTATTATTGTGGTTTTGTTTATTTGTAGAATTGAATGACTGTAAATTACTAGGTTGACTAACCTCTAATACCTTTATATAATTCTGTAAATAAACAATCAAATTATTAAATTTAGGAATTTCTTCGGTATTTGTAATTCAAACCTTTTCCTAGTTTCTGTATCAAGCGGCCGAGATGCTATGTAAAATAAAAGAAATTCACTTAAATCATCAATATTTAACCCGCGCAAGGCACTAACACATTCATAAAGTGTGTTGGTTAATTGTGATAAGTTTAATAATGATGGCCGTTGGATCGGATTTAATTTTATTATTTTTTCTATATAAGCGGTAGCTAAAATACGTTTATTATCATATCTGTCTAGCAACGCTGCATAAACAACAGAATAATTAGCTGATGTTATAGGAACACCCTTAGCTAGTGTCAGGGCATATCCAGACAGACATGACAACAAATAGTAAAATTTCTCTGTGTCCGACAACGAAACATTATTATGCACAAGCGACGTATAACTGTCTTTAAACATCTGCCAGTTCTCTATATTACCATCAAACTTAGCTATTTGCAATTTAGGTAGTTTCACTTGCGAATGCGCATGACCTTGACACAGTTCCGAGCGCGAACTTACGTCGAGAGAGTCGGCATACTCAATGACAAAATAATATAACTCGTCAAATGACAACAAATCATTATTATCGATAACAAGTTGAGGATTTAGTTTAAGTTGCAACCGGTTTACACGATCGTTGTATTCCAAGAAATTATCACGAATTATATAAATTCTTTTATACCTAGCTCGAAAGGATGCCAATTTAGTTTTATTTTCTTTCGTAATTTTTGCTAAGTCATAAAGTATTTGCATATTTTTAAACTCATATTCACGTTTTTTAATGGTTGACATTAATTCTCCTTCTGCCATGTTTTCGCTAAGCACTAATTGTGAAAGTACGAGTAAGGTAAGTAAGTAGCAAAAGTTTAAATGGAAACTGAGTAATGGAACAGATATTCACAAAACACGTAGGTTTTAAAACTACGGACTATTACTTATAATCATAAATACACACCTCGCTGCTATTAATTAACCTAAGGTAGGTATCTAGGCTATCCAAAATAGTTCGAAAGCCTGAGTAACAAGATAGTACCTTATGGCATACAAATCGAACGATTAAGGGATTATTACAAGGGAATTAACGAGATAAGAAGTATGTACTCGTAAGCAATAGGTATTTACTATGGTATGGCACAGGTATGGAATTTCCTGTATGATTCGAGATTGTTAGACAAATAGACAAATGCTAGGTGGGTAAGTACCTAGTTAATTTGAATCTATAATAAGTCTATTTATGAATAAATTAGTTATCCATATTTGGAAATAACTTTAATTGGAAATATTGAAATTAAGTGGGTAAATTTGAAATAAGTACGTGAGGAATGTCCTCACAGGACGCACCATAAATTAATGTTGCGTCTTCCTGAAAGAGTCACTGCATTCTCCGATCAACCTCAGAATCACAGCAAGGAAAAATTCAGTAAACACTCACCTGGATTCGTTTGTGAACAGGATTCGAAAGGATTCGCCTTCGACGGGACCTGGTCGACCGGCCGACGACCCTTGTGCTTGAACTTTATTATTTTCTTGCTGTCTACACTTGTGGTACACCATCACACACTCGCGATGAGATTTAAGATTGTTTTCGGCCAGCGAAGCTCTTAGGTGACGTTATTTTTAGAAATTATATCAGCGCAAGCGGCGCGCTAACATGACTCGAACGCCATATTTTTTACGACTGTCATTTCGGCCAATCACAGGCCGTCTCGGTGAATTAGGAAATATGTATGGAAGGGGAAACGGAAATATAGATAGGTAATTTTATAAGGGTTTTAAAGTTAATGCTTACACAGGGGGTGAGTTCTAATGGCCGCCTAACCTTGCCACACAGCTAGTACTTCCCTTGTAAGCTGGAACGGGGACGTAGATCTTCAGCTGTCCGGGCGTGATGAAGCCACGAGTTCCAGGGGGAGTGATAGAAGTCGGAGATACCCGAGTGTCCGGGCGTGATGAAGTCGCAAACACCAGACGCTCTTCGGTGTGCTCAACCGGAACTTTGGACCCTGGAATCATTATCCAGGCACTAAGCATCTAGGCAGCAGTTAACATCCGTGATTGCTCATGCCACGCAGCTAGCAGGTAAAAGAAGTACTTAGTGCAGAAGGAGAAAGTGGCGTGATGCAATCAAAAGCGGAGTTTACAAAAGATGATGAAGAGATGATTACATGAAAAATGATTTTGATGATAAATGACAAACCCTTTAGCAAAGCTAATCTATGAACACTTTTAATAGGTACCAAACATTAACGATAAAAAAGTATTAACGTACTTTAACAGTTTAAACTTGAACAAAGGAATTTGTAACCACCTACAAAGTTAACTCAAAAACATTGTTCAAACTTACTCTATCGGGGTTTTATAATCCAAATAAGTTGAATCAATGGTATTCCACCACACAGTGGCCTATAACAGGCGGATTTATAAGCAATACTTAAATTATTGTAAATCAAAGGATATCGAGAATGCAGAGTCGACCTTGGTACAATGACAAGCAGTACGTGTACAACTCGATATAAGATCAGCGGGCGACTGATGCGCGAGCGTCTGCTGCGACACCGGCAAAACAGGTTTTGTGTGACGAGAGATATTTAGGGATCCGTGCCTAACACGCTTGCAGAAGGAAACCTTTTTATTATTTGCTGTTTTATTCTATTATTATTTACTATTTGTTTAGTTTAATTTTAATTTTGTTTAATAATGTTTATTTATTTGTAACGAATATGTTACAACGTTACAGTACCCCCCCTTTTAAGACGGATTTTAGTTTTAAAATAAAATTCGTAAGGCCTAAGTCCTGTTTTATTATTTACTTATTAACAAGTGGTAATTTTAAATCCTTGATGTGCCAAGCACCAATATTTTTTCCTGTCATATCCGCCAATATATAGACTAGAGGAGACCTTTTGGCAATAACTCGACATTTTAAAAATTTGGGTGCTAATTTTTTCGAAAAATACTTGTCTTTATCGCTGAGAACATAAGCACGTTTCATTACTACATCGCCCACATTAAATTCAATGGCTTTGCGACGTAAGTTGTAACGAGACGTGTTACGTGAATGGGCATGCCAAAGTTTAGCCTGAACTTCCTTAAATATAACAGAAAGACAGCCCACACTCTCTGCATAGAGATCCCGTGGTAGAAATAAAATCTCGTCACCCAAATCGTTATCTGTGTAGTGACTGCCGCAAGTCACAAGTTCCCTGCCAAAAACTAAGAATGACGGGGTAAAACCAGTTGACTCATTTACGGAGTTATTGATAGCAAATTGCACCTTTGGAACAAAAGTGTCCCAGGTCCTATGATCGTTATCGACGTACGTAGATAAACAGGTTATTATGGTTCTGTTGTATCTCTCAACAGTATTAACCTGTGGAGTGTATTTGGGGGTAAAAAATACATTGGGTATTTCATATTTTTTAAACAAGTCATCTGTGAGTTTGCTAATGAACTGTATTCCATTATCCATCAGTATGGTCTGAGGGACTCCATGAATAAGAAAAACTGACTCCTCAAGTATTTTGGTGATGATTGTTGAAGTTGCATTACGAATCGGAAATATCAGGCAAAATTTAGAGAAACAGCAAGTTACGACAAGTAAATAGCTATTTTGTTTACGACTTACGGGAAGAGGCCCCTTAAGTCAATTGATAACATTTGAAATGGACGCGAACACTGTTTGGGCCGACCCATTTCCCCCAAGGTAGTGTGGTTCTGTGCCTTATAAGAGAGACACTTGTCACAGGAACCTATGAACCTTATAACATCTTGATGCATTCCCGGCCAGAAAAATCTTAACGCAAGACGCCTATAGGTCTTGAAAATCCCTAAATGTCCCGCTATAGGTTCGGAATGACTTTCATTTATAACCTTTTCGCGCATTTCAAGAGGAACTACTTCCTTCCACGAAAACTCAGAAGTAAGTTCATGTTTGTTCTTTGTTAGCCGGTAAAGTACGTTATCTTTTAATGTAAAATTTGGAAATTTTTCTGGACTAGCTATACAGCCATTAAAAATATTTTTACACCAGCTATCTTCGGTTACCAAAGGTGTAGATGACAACGAACTAACTGGTACTGCTCTAGAAAGAGCATCAGGAATAACGTTATCACTACCACGTCGATGCTTAAGTTCGAAATTGAAAGCCGATAGACGGACACCCCAACGAGCTAGCCTACCAGTTGGGTTGCTTAGGGATAGGAACCATTTTAAGGCACTGTGATCAGTGTAAACGGTAAACTGCTTCCCATTTTCCAAATAACACCTCCAGTGCTCCAAAGCCACAATTACAGCAAGAGTCTCGCGTTCTGTAATGCTATAATTCCTTTCAGCCGATGACAATGACTTGCTCATGTATGCTACTGGATGTTCTTTGCCATCCACCACTTGGGTTAGCATACCCCCTATCCCTAAATTGCTCGCGTCAGTATGGACTTCAAACGATGAAGTGAAATCGGGGCATGAAAGAACAGGGGCAGAAACGAGGCATTCTTTCAATTTGGAAAAGGCAGCATCAGCCTCTGAAGTCCAAGTGAATTTTGGTGTACCTTTCTTAGTCGAGGTTAAAGCGTTCAGCGGGCCGGCGATTGTACTGAAATTGGGAACGAAACGTCGATACCAAGTAGCTGTCCCTAGGAAGCGTTTTACATCTTTACGACACGTAGGGGTTGGATAATTTACAATCGCTTCCACCTTTTCGGGATCAGTTCTGAGCCCATTGCTATCTACAACATACCCAAGATACTTGAGTTCACTACGAAAGAATTTGCATTTTTCTAAGTTAATTGTTAGATTTGCGCGATTTAACTTTTCAAGTACCCTGTTTAATAGTGCTACATGGCTGTTAAAGTCATTAGAAACTATAATTATGTCGTCAAGGTAAGCAAAGACTTTCAAATCACAATCTGCGAATAACAGGTCAACCAAACGTTGTTGAGTTGCTGGTGCATTAGTAAGACCGAACGCCGTACGTTTAAAACAAAGAGTGCCCCTCCCAGGAATGTAAAAAGCCGTCTTGTCTCTATCCTCGCGTCTGATGGGTATTTGCCAAAATGCGTTTGATAAATCAATGCTTGACAAATAGCGAGCATCACGAAGATTATCTAAAATTTCGGAAATGTAGGGTAAATTGTATGCGTCTCGCTTAGTAACTGCGTTCAGTTTTCTGCTATCTAGACAGAATCTAGGCTGGCCGTTTTTTTTAGTAACTATTAGGACTGGAGATGACCAAGCACTTTCCAATGGCTCGACAACGTCTAGACTCAACATTTCATCCACTTGCTCAACCAATATACGCTGTTTTTCTGGCGACATTCGGTAATAACGCTGACGTATAGGCTGTGCATTACCAGTGTCGATGCGATGTTCAATTAGGGACGTTCTTCCTAAACCCTTCGTAGTAGAAGAAATTGATGAGAATTGGGAAATTACGTTATCAGCTATAGCTTTTTCATCAGAACCTAGTTTATCGTAACCATAAACGAACGCTACCGAATTATGACCAATATTTTGGTGTGACGCTTTCAGCGAAATTGCACTTAAATTTTTGGGACAAATTTTAAAAGTGCGCCAGAAGTCAATACCTAAAATGAGGCATGATGTTATCACCGGAATATAGTACGCTTTAATGATATGAGTATTATTTTCGAAAGTTACGGATAATTTGATGTATCCGGAGCTTCTTAAAACTTGTCCACCAGCAGCAGACACTGTGATGAAATCATTCTCTACCAATTGCACACCTTTTTGTACCAAAAGTGCACAAAGTTCACTACCAATTATGGTAACTGCAGATCCAGAGTCAAGGAGACCTGATACCTGCACGTCATTTACTTTAACCTCGGCATATGGCCTAAGGTCATTGTGAGGATTAATTTGCAGAATTGTGTCAACTTTTTATGAGTTAAAATATAATGAAATGAATCTTAACCAGTTATTCCAATCTTCCCACAATCCTGCTCAACTAGTTTTTTGAGGCACTAGGTTGACCTTTTGAACAATTAGGACAATTGGGCGTCTTTACATCTTCGTGCCCGCAAATAAAACAAAATATCTTATCCTTATTAGCCGTACATTGTCTCAAATTATGGCTATCGACACGACATCTCGGACAATAAAGCGGTTTTTTAACATAAGATTGGATTGCATGTACATAGTTTTGATTAATTGAATTGTTTTTGTTACCATTACTATTATAACTAGATTTAGTGTTATTATTGCTACTAATAGGGTAATTTTTACTATAATGATTATTTGATTTATTAGAATAACCAACGTAAGCTGGAACGGGGACGTAGATCTTCAGCTGTCCAGGCGTGATGAAGCCACGAGCTCCAGGGGGAGTGATAGAAGTCGGAGATACCCGAGTGTCCGGGCGTGATGAAGTCGCAAACACCAGACGCTCTTCGGTGTGCCCAACCGGAACTTTGGACCCTGGAATCATTATCCAGGCACTAAGCATCTAGGCAGCAGTTAACATCCGTGATTGCTCATGCCACGCAGCTAGCAGGTAAAAGAAGTACTTAGTGCAGAAGGAGAAAGTGGCGTGATGCAATCAAAAGCGGAGTTTACAAAAGATGATGAAGAGATGATTACATGAAAAATGATTTTGATGATAAATGACAAACCCTTTAGCAAAGCTAATCTATGAACACTTTTAATAGGTACCAAACATTAACGATAAAAAAGTATTAACGTACTTTAACAGTTTAAACTTGAACAAAGGAATTTGTAACCACCTACAAAGTTAACTCAAAAACATTGTTCAAACTTACCCTATCGGGGTTTTATAATCCAAATAAGTTGAATCAATGGTATTCCACCACACAGTGGCCTATAACAGGCGGATTTATAAGCAATACTTAAATTATTGTAAATCAAAGGATATCGAGAATGCAGAGTCGACCTTGGTACAATGACAAGCAGTACGTGTACAACTCGATATAAGATCAGCGGGCGACTGATGCGCGAGCGTCTGCTGCGACACCGGCAAAACAGGTTTTGTGTGACGAGAGATATTAAGGGATCCGTGCCTAACACGCTTGCAGAAGGAAACCTTTTTATTATTTGCTGTTTTATTCTATTATTATTTACTATTTGTTTAGTTTAATTTTAATTTTGTTTAATAATGTTTATTTATTTGTAACGAATATGTTACAACGTTACAAAGATCGCCAGACCAATAAGTCCGCCATTGCTGAGCATCTTATGAACACCAACTGCAACCACTCGATTGAATTACACCAGCCTAAAGTACTATTCACTGACGGGCACTATTACAAGAGGAGAGGTGCGGAAAGCTGTTGAAATTAAGAAGTTTAACAATTTCAACAGGGAAGACGGATACAAATTATCACTAGCAAGGAATCCAGTGATTGCCAAAATTAAACCGCGTCGTCCGGAGTCGAACAAAAAGTCGGACACTTAGTGTAGTGCTTACCGGGGCTAATGCCTAAATACAAAATTTTATGTAAGTAGTGAAATTATCAAAATTAATAATGAAACTGCGTCCACCACCACAAGATGACACCGCAGTACTTCAGTCACGTTGCGACCACGATGGATGTAACTCCATTAAAACGTCAAAGGAAACAAATAATAAAAAGGTTCGTGCTAAGTCCCGTCTATATACATAAAAATAAAATTTCAACTCGTGTCTAATAATATAATATCAAATTGCGAGCCCCGTGTAGTTTTTTTATAGTCGTGGTAAAGCCACGCTACCGGCAAAATGAATTGCTAATAGCATGAATGGGCCGGCTCGTCCGGGAAATTATCAGACTCACACTCAAACTTACTCACAGAAAATCGACGTCTGAGCAGAAGCTTTACCGCTTCTATGCTTCGTTCGGTGAGTGAGAGAGCCGGAGGCCCATCCTTCCCCGTCCCCTCCCCATTTCCTTCCCCCATCTCCTTGCAAGGCGGACAACGCACCTGTTCCACTCTGATGTTTCAGTTGTCCATGGACAGCGATGATCACTTACCATCAGGTGACTCGCTTGCTCGTTTGCCGTACTATATTATCAAAAAAAAATGGGAAGCCCCCATCATGCAAATTTATCTGTACTTTATTTACTTTGTGTCTAGGCACCGTATCCGTAGAACCTCATGAGCGAGCGGGAATGTTCACATCGGTCTCTTCTACTTCATTGCCTCAGTATTTTAAGGGTTATGGCGTATGCTTGAAGGGATACGGGCTTTGCGTTATATCTATTGTTTTATTAAGGACACAATGGGTTATAGGTAATTTTGGGCAAAATAATATCTGTTAGCAATTTTAGTTTTGTTCATAATCATGTTTTCATAGATAAATGTTATGTTAGGTACCTGACGGTTGAATAATATATTTTTTATAATATTTAAAATATTATTTTTATATAATTATAAAATATTATATAAAAGCGAAAATCACACAAGCACATATCACGAAATTTTAGAACTACTCAGCTAATGAAGATTAAGTTTTCCACCCCTAAGGGGGTGAAATAGCGGTTTTCTTAATAGGGGTTTGTATAAAACTCCGTAATTTTTAAGCGATACATGACGTGGTTATTTAAAACGCTCCCAAGGGATCGACATTGACGTGGGCGGAGGCTTGTAGTATATATTATCACACTTTAATAATAGTAACCTCAGGGTTCTACAACAACACCTTGTATTGCAGTTGACCATGGGCAGAAATGATCACTTACCAGCTGGTAACCGACTCGCTTGCTCGTTTGCTATCTTATATCACCAAAACAGCACGCAATCGAAACATATTATGATGATTAACAAAATATTTACTTTGAATAATGATTAAATAAATACGGACAAACCACACAGATTGAGCTAGCCCCAAGGTAAGTTCGAGACTTGTGTTATGGGATACTAACTCAACGGTACTATATTTTATAACAAATACATATATAGATAAACATCCAAGACCCAGGCCAATCTGAAAAAGATCATTTTCCATGTTGACCTGACCGGGGATCGAACCCGGGCACTCCGTGTCGCAGGCTTACAAAATACAAGATTATTAATATATATTAATAGTATTAGCATTCAGGGATGTAGATAATTTAAAAAAAAAACTTCCAAATATTGCTTAGGTATATAAAAAAAACCGGCCAAGTGCGAGTCGGAATCGAGCACGAAGGGATCCATTATCAATAAAAACGGCAAAAAATCATGTCTGTTGTATAGGACCCCCCGTTTAATGTTAATTTTATTTTCATTTAATTATTTATTTTATAAGTGAATATATAACTAAATATTCTACGAATATTTCAAGCGTCTACCTGCTGCCGTTATCAATATCGAGCAAAAACAAGCCAATAAATCACGTTTGTTGTATGAGAGCCCCCTTTAATATTTATTTTATTAAATTTTTTTAAATTTGTTGTTATAACGGTAATAGAAATACATCATCGGTGAAAATTTCAACTGTCTAACTATCACGGTTTATGAGATACAGCCGGACAGACAGACAGACAGACGGACAGTGGAGTGATATTAATAGGGTCTCGTTTTTGCCCTTTGGGTACGGAACCCTAAAATGAATATCCACTACCCCACACCCATAAAAAAAAATAAACATACAACTGAATTATTTTATTTTACTTTTATCGTTGGAATACCAAAGAGTCGAGTACTAAACGCTTTGACAGTTCCTTTTTGGGTCAAGTAGCTAAGGTGTGGAATGAACTGCCTGCGTCTATATTCCCAGACAAGTACAGACCCGGGACATTCAAAAGTAGAATAAATGGGTATCTCTTGGATAGGCATGTAACATCCTCGTCTTCATCGTCACTTACCATCAGGTGAGATGGGAGACAAATGCCTAATCCAACATTTATTAAAACAAATAGTAAAAAATTGATAACCTCTTTCTTTTTTTAAAGTCGGTTAATAAAAAGCGTTTATAGTTATGCTGGGAAGAACCACACGTATAAGAAAGTTTAAAAATCGATTTATTATCATGTCAATGACTAAACGGCTCGACGTTACTTTCGAAGTACGGCTCATGATAATGAGCCGTACTTCGTCTCCACTACAGGAGCACGACCCTCTCTGTACTACTAGAGACATACTTGGCCAGAGCAGCCAGAGGACTTGGCCTACACTCTCCACGCTGGTCAGACGGGTTGGAGAGGTCTCTTAGATGTTTATAAGCTTTGTTCAGCTTGTATTTCCTAAGTCGCCTTCTACGACATCCACGGGAAAACTTGGAGTGGTCCTATTCTACTCTGCCGGATACCACACGGCTAATATATGTATGTATAGTTTTATGTAATAAGCCAGCTCACGGCTAAACCATGAAAATTATATGCATGACCCCGTAGATATGAGCCATTACTTGACTTCACGCCAAAATGACAAACATTTACTGCTTACCTAGGTTATAATCTTTTACGAGCTATGCATTTATACCCTCTGTACCCTTTTAAAGCCTAACGACTACCCCGAGAACTCATGATATAAACATACAAAACCAGTATGATATAAAACTGACCGTACTCAAGTAATAAATTTAGTAAGTATGGTCATAAGACGTACCACATCTGGTCATACTCGTAAATTCCTTAATGGAGAGAGCTTATTTCATAATTTTTGTGATGTATGAAAAGTGCTTGTTTTATTTTTATGTAGATGTCGTATAATTATAAACGAGACAAATTTTAAGGAAGTATAATTATATTTTATTTTATACAACTTTGTGTAAAGTTTGGTGTTTTTATAGATCATTAATATTAAATATCTCTCTATTTCCGAGATCGGTTAGTCATTTGTGTGTGTATGTAAGTGGCCAATACTGATGTCAGATTTTTCAACCTGTCTAAAGGCATCTGATAGCTTTGTGATTTTCTTGAATAAATGGACGCTTAGACCGATCGTGCCTCTCTATCGCTTATTCCGCGCTTTCACTTGCACACGGAACGTGACGCTTTTTCGTGCGTCGTGCGTCGTTCATTGATAAAAACCCGACTTTCCTACATAAAATTGTAGCCTATGTCACTGGAAATGAGAATGTTTAGTTACCTCACACATTCACATCGTTCAGGCATTTAGATGTTATGTTAAAATAAAGAAAATCACAAACATATATAGGTACACGTATATCACTTCCATGCTGACCTGAGAAAAAAGAAAAAACGTAGAATGAACCAGAAGAGGGAGCGAGCGAAGATCTAGGTCAAATATGCCAACATACTACGCTGCTAGAAACCCATCATTATTTTGAATCTGTTTTCCACCTGTATGCCAACACGTTAAGTTTAAGACTAATCTTTGAGTTTGTTAACCCTGTAAGGGATAAAGACGTGATAATATGTATGTATTATTACCTATTTTATAAAAAACATAACACTCCTTTATCAAACGGTAAGGTGCGTGTAAGATTGACACGCTATTATGCTAACTAAGACGCCTTCAATTCCCTGTGCGATCTAATATTTAATTTTTTGTAACTGACGTTAATTGTTATTCATTTATATCCATTTTTTTTATAGACTTACCTTTTATAAAGGCAACTCGTAAATGATCCAATTAATATTTTATTTATATTTAAAAACTTTATTGAACTTTAAAAGCTATAATAAGTTGGCTTAATGCTAAGAGCATTCTATTCCATTCAACCCTTAGGAAATGATAAACAGATGTAACAAATAGGTGCAAAATCAAAAGAAAGGTATGTAAAATAAGAGTAAGTAAATTGTATAAATATCTAGAATAAATATAATATGTAACACATACAGTTAAGAAAAATGATGAATCTGCTTGTAGATTATTATTTGTAAGTGAAAAGACTGCATATAATATGTGTAATGTGTGTGTAATCACGCTCTAACAAAAATAAAAAAAACATGAAATAAGAATTCGAGGGTGGGAAGAATGCGCTCACATCAAAATTTAAAAATTTATTTATTTGCATAAATGAAGGTAGACATAACATGGTTATAATTTATATAAAAGTGCAGTACGTTTTGCCCCTGCAAAATGTACTGGCACTTTTAGGTTAGCTGTGCAAAATTAATACTAACATCAAAAACTGGAAATATTATACAACCGTATTTTTTTATACCAACCGTATGCTCTTACTACTTGCTTAACATAGTTTGTAGTGATAGTGTGATCACGCATAATTTCACCCCTACTTAATAGATTGACACATAACGGAGAGATTCTCACATAAACATCAAGCAGGGAGGTGCTATAAAAACCTGTTACCGCAATTGAAGCCAGATGCCGAGGCATTTAATAAAAAATAAACGAGGAACGCGGGCGGCCGGCAATCTATCACGCTACAGTCATAAGCTGACTTTAATGCTGGGTCACTTCAGGCCTTTTTGTTGACGTTAATATTACTTAACATTTTACAAAAAACCACAAAGTCATCCGGCGCTATTTAAATGAAACGTCAACGAGGGATAAACGTCACGTCCGCATATTTATAGCAACCACGTGCCGTGACGTCGTTAAACCCGAAATAATTAATTGCACGTTTTATTCATTTTCAATACTTTACTACGAATAATCACTTTAACGAATATTGGAGCCTTATTGTATGAGATGAAACTGTTTCGTTAAACGCGTGAATATGCAAATTATGTTCGCATATAAATTGCTATAAATATTTACTTGTTATTAACATACAATATACGTAAGTAAATAATAAGTATTGAAGAGAAAACGTATGCAAATATTTTAAAGCAAAAGCTTGTTAGCTGTAGCGTCCTTGACTGCGGTCAATGTTCAGGGTAAGTGGCGCGTGAATGGTGCACCCCCGGCGATTCCTCCCTTTGTTTTAAATGACGAGAGTCGTCTTCGCCAAAGGAGAACAGTAAGTGGGCAAGATGTCACTGTTGCTCCCTCCACACTTACAAGTCGAGCATTCTCAACAACTCATGATGCAAGAAGAATGCAGAATTCAACAGCCTTTTGTTACGCAGCTATGTGTAAAGTTTGCAACTCGTACCCGCTTAGAAGTGATACACTGTGGAAATTCAATTTTAAGCTTTCCCGGAGTTATGGAACTTTGTGAGTTTGCATAAAGATTTTTCTCATGGCACTAAACCGTTTTCATCGCCGTAAAACGTCAAGGAAATTGCTCTAGCTATGCAATTTAAGTGTATTACAGATTTTTGAGAAGCTTCTTTGTTTATGGAAATTAAATACCTTAGTCAATACTGATAAGGTTACAGCCGAATATTCATAACATTTTGTTTTTTCATCGTTCTTCCGTCAAGAATTTTGTCCACTTTATTTCCAATATCGAAATATCTTGTAACTTATGCAATTTAAATTAATTGCTTCTAAAAAGTAACAAATTTACATACCTATAAAGTATATCGTAGGCATTCATCAAACTCTCTTTTAAGTATAATTTCTGAAGCTAAGTAGATCTGAAGCTAAGAAGAGTAGTAGAGAAGCTTGATGCTGAAAATCGAATACTACGAGGAACAATCGTCTTTAACGGTGTATACATACATGCATATCGTTCAGGCTTCGCTCCTGCCACACTACGCAAATGAGAGCATCCTCCAGAGGCTTCTTGCAAATGAGTTTCTCAAATGAATCGTTACCAAGTGTCGGCAAACGAGGAATCAGTCGGCGGGGCGAGTTCAAGCACTTTCCAATTTCGTTTACTTTTTTTATTGTCGTAACGTGTTGGAATAGGCTTTCAACTCATTTGGTGATTTTGGCAAGAATTAGAATAAATTACGTTCTTAAGTAAGATATCAGTAAGAAAATATGTTTCTCTTTATACTCCTTGTTCGTCTTTCTCATTTATTGAATTATGTTAAGTAAGGCAAAAGTCGACGCTTTTTCGTGACAATTGAGGCATCGAATATTGGTATAAGCTACTTTTTACGTAATAGGATCCTCGAAAATGTATACTTTACTGGGTAGGTAATATTTTTTTTTTGTTCCTATTAATTATAAATCACGGTGCATTCCCATTATGAACAAAAATCTATAAGAAAGTTCACGACGGTAAAGTTTGACTTTGTAATATTATTTAACACAACCTCCAGGACTTTAAAAATGTTTCAAAGAAAGTTCTGCATTCTGTGTTATTTAAAATTCACAGCATAGTAAAATTATTGAGCGCTCAAAGAAACAAACAAAGGAGGAATAGTAGAACTCTAAAGATAGTGAAAAATGTATTTTCTTTCACAAAGCGCATAACGTAGAGAACATGAAATATGGTACGGATTCCGTTTGGCTCAGCGTGCGTTGGGAGTCTACCTATCCGTTTCCGACTCGAAGACTTTGAAGTCAAAATTGGAGCTATTCGCAAATCGTCCCACAGCCTTTTCCTTTGTACGTTTTATTCTTAAATGATGCTTTTTTTGATAGCTTATTAAAATGTCATTTATATCTGGCCTCGTGGGCAAATACTTATTAATAATATTTAGATATCAATTATTATAAATAAATATTTTTTAGATATCTGTTCGTGGTTCTGGAGCTACTAAAAAGGGTTGGCGTGAAAAATGAAATATTTTGTTTTTTATTTAAATGGAATAATTTTCTATAACAAAATTTCATTTTGTTTAATATTATGCCACAGGCATGGATCTAAGAATAATCAGGATAGGACCTTGAGAATGTGGCAGTGAAGCAAATCACAATGTATGCAGACGTGTCGTGACACGAAATTCACGCACACATCGGCACTCAAATGGATGCAGGTTTTCCCCGGTCGAAATGTCAAACTCACGAAATGTCAAACTTGTACTTACCGCGAAGTTGGTGTGCCTTTTGAAACTCGTTGAAAATAAGCATAAAAACATAAAATAATGCCGAGCTGTGTGGTAAAAGATATCGGTTTAGACTAGCTCCGTGGCGCAGCGGTCAACACGCCAGCCTGCGACACGGAGTGACCGGGTTCGATCCCCGGCCAGGTCAAAATGGAAAATGATCTTTTTCAGATTGGCCTGGGTCTTGGATGTGTATCTATATATGTATTTGTTATAAAATATAGTATCGTTGAGTTAGTATCCCATAACACAAGTCTCGAACTTACTTTGGGGCTAGCTCAATCTGTGTGATTTGTCCGTATATATTTATTTTATTTTTATTTATTTTAAAAAGAGTGTAAAAATTATAGTAAACTACACAAAAAGTCCGACGGTATCACGTATCATAGGTAAGTACAAACTTCTTGTTGTTTTCGAGACTATGTAAGTATTTTACTCAATCGCATATTTGGTTTAATTATACTATTTACACACACAACACCACAGTTACTCGTATGTACGAATTGGTTGGTAACCTAAACACACGTTTCAACTACAATTTTAAATTAAACTAATATGATTTTGTAATTTTCTTTGCGCCGCAAAAGTCAATGACCCGGTGACAGCGCAGCGCTAAGTCGGACTGTCGGTGTTGCCAGAATATGATTTCCAGATTCCTGTTCTTTATTTTTAATATAAAATTTTATTTTGTTTATTTTTTTAAGGTTCCCCATTCGTGATGCTTATGTAAAAAAATAATGGATCGATATTATTAGAAGAAATAGAAAGGATGCATCATGGGTACCATCAAATTATTCATTTGTTTGTTCCGAACATTTTAAAAATAGCAATTTTTATATGACAAAAGGAGCATATCGCCGGTTGATTAAGTTCGCGTGTCCAGAAAAGGTATGTTTCTTATCTTGTATTCGTAGTTGTGGTGTTGTGTGTGTAATACTTTTACTCGACTTCAAAAAAAGGAGCAGTTCCAGTTGTATTTCATTTTGCATATTTTTACGTCATAACTCCATCATTTATGAACTAAATTTGGAAAATCGATGTATGTGTTGATGATAAATGTATGAAGTGAGATGATTTTGGAATCCAAGATGGCTGACATTACTTTTCATTTAAAGTCAACTTTATTGGCGTTTTGGAATTTTTTGGGATATCAACAAAAATGAAGTCATTTTCAGTTTTCAAGATGGCCATCACCATTATTTATGGGAATTCGACTTGGGTGACGTTTTTGATGACTGTCACAATTTTTTTTTGAAAATATGACTTATGTGTCCCTTTTGAGTTATTTTTGGGTGCATCACAAACAACACCTATGGGATGCAAAACAGGGGTGATATTTCCGAGGTATTTTGGCGTGTAGATCACACAAGTGGCGTCAATTTCGGGATCATAGTATAAAACAAAGTCGCTTCCCCTGTGTCCGTCTGTCCCTATGTATGCTTAGATTTTTAAAACTACGCAAAGGACTTTGATGCGGTTTTTTTATAGATAGAGATATTCAATGTTTATATTTTATACTTATATGTAAATGTGAAAGTATTTTATTATCATTTGCCGACGTCAGAATAAAAGATTTTAACTTTGAACAATTTCTGAATTTAATATTGTTGATTTATTGATGACACTAATAATCTATAGACGGATGAATCTATAAATCTGCAAAATTATAAAAAAAGTAATTTTAAAATTTACCACCAATATAAGGCCTCGAGGGTTTGTTTTTCTGTAAGTAAAATTATATGTATTGTTATTTATTAACTTAAAACACAGTAAAATAAAAATGTTATCTATAATTTCGTTCTTTTATTCCTTTTATCAAGTTCCCCAAAACGTCTAAGGTCGCTCAAAGATGAGATTGATTCACAGTTGCCCTTCTGGATCATTATGTCTAAATTCATAATACTTCTCTGATATAGATGTTACGTTTTGTAAAAAAAATATAAATAATATTAGTGCTACTAGGCATCAGTACCACTCACAATTTATTTACTCTTAATTATTGGGTAATTTTTGATGACAATGGTCACCCTATACTGCACACATGTAACCAAAGTTTGCTTCACTTTGACGTTCCTCACGCCTGGTCCATATTATTCTTAGGTCCATGGCCACAGGTAGGCGGCCAGTAAAATCGTTGCAAAATCATAATTATTACAGTGTAAATGCCATCAAATTAGTAGACCTCGGACTGCAATGCTCTACAGCTAAAAAACATCCGAGAAAAAACACACAGATCATGATGATGACGGTCTTTCTTTTGCATAATAATTCCAGACCAACACCAGCACTGCATAATTTTGAAAACCATTTTGCAAATAGGTTCTGCAGCAGGTCATTTTGCGAAATCTTATCAGTGACACCTAAATCCTAAAAACGTTATTTAAATTATAACTAGTCAGCGAAGTGAATTATAGGTCATTATGCCAGGTACGTGAATTCAGCGCCAGGTCATTTTGCGAAGAAGTCTAGTCAGTGCCGCCTGAATCCCCGAAAGCATCGAACTTATTTCGTGCATTTGTTTTCTATCTACGACGCGTCGACGTTTCACTTGCGGGATTTTGTGTTTCATTATTCAAAGTGCCTTATTTACATATTCAAAGCCGCACAACACATTCGGAATTAGTTTTATATTGAAAGTAGAACGTTGCATTCAAAGGAAATTCTGATAACGATGATATCATTATTCCTAAACACTTCCTTCCTGTGAGTTGTGAATAACAGAAATAATGTACACGTACGAAATCTTTATTGTTAAGATTTCGAGACTTTAAACTTTAAACATATTTTTAATTGATAGATGTTTCTTGCTAACTTATACGAAATTCTAAACAAAAGAGTCTGTTTAGATTTCCATGCCCAAAGGGTGCCAATGTATTTCTTTGATGAACCTGCACTTCCTTTTATTTGGGGCTGCATACAAAAAACTGTAGATAGTCGATATGGTTTTTATTTCTATAAGAAACTTTTCCGTTATATCAATCAATGAAAAATTTATTTCAGGCAAAACATGGAATGAATATTACAAAACATGGCCCTTACCACGGGCCCTTACCAATAAATACATTAAAACTAACATAGAGTATAAATCTCATAATATTCATTAATTGTTAGTTTAGTCTGTGACGCTCAACACTGTAATGGGGTGTCAGGTAGCCTACAGCCGCGATAACATCGAAAGACGACACCTTTCATCCAGAAATCTTCACGAGTAAAGGTCTCCAGCTGTGCTGTGGAACTCGCACCACTTACGAGTTGAAATGACGTTGTGACGCGATTCCAACTTTACGACCCTCAGGTGTACTTTGTCTTCACTCTAATATATTCCACCACATCTTCACTTTTTGTAGAGTAATGAAGGTGGGAGATGTAGAGTGAAGTCGCCGGTATGGGAGCAAGCAGCATGTTGGTACCATTGAGTCCTGTTCTGCACTTGTTTCTACAGAAGAAGCTTCTTTCGCTTTCTTTCCACTTTCGTGAAGCCCTCATTATCAACATGTCCCTTCTCAGGAACTGGTTCGGCAACTGCTTCCTTTGCTGGCGCCTTTTCCATGTTTAGAGATGACAGCTCAATCCTGGGAGGTTGGCTTGCAGCAGTCGCGTAAGCACGAGGTGTTGGCGTGCGTTAATGCATTAAATGACACAAAGGGCGAATTTTCATACTAGGTCTATGTAAGATTTTCTACGATAACGCCTCAAAAACGTTAATTATATAACATAAAGTATTGGAGGAACTATAAATATGTACAAAAATAAAGAGTAGTTTTCTGTTATCGTCGGCGAAGATAATACTCTTTTTGACAGCTGGTTGCTTCCCAGCGTATCGGCCAATTCATTTCCGGCCAAATAGCGCTAAAAGGATTACTTTTAAAAAATACATTTCACGTAAAGAATTTTTGTGTTATTTGAGTTGGATTTGTAATACTAAGGTTTTATTTTTCAAAATATGTCTCATCAAGATTAAGTTAGTAGAATGAAAAGAAATATCAAAGAAACTATAAAACCGTACAAACTTAAGCAGTCTTCTAATATTCGGCCTGAATGCTTCTTTTGACAGTTGGTGGCTTCTTAATAAAACGAATTTATTTGTGTAGGCTACGAATACTTATTCGTAGTGTGTAGGAGTCGGATTTGTATTCATAAGTTTTCGTTTAATAATAATATTTTTAATATAATTATTAAACGAAATATATATAAGATTTAATCATGCGGTAGCTCAGATGGCAGAGCGTAAGTCCTACCTAAACCTTAGTCGCTGGTTCAAGTCCCGCCCGCATGTATTTTTTTCATTTTAAATTTTTCTTAGAGTATATTAAAATAGCATTGTTAATGCCAAATAAAACACATAAAATATTTAATAATTATTTCTATAAGTTAATTTTAAGATAAAAATATCAAAGGAGTCCTCATTTGGACAGCTGGTGGCTTTCCAGTGTATCGCCAATTCATTGTCAGCCATATAGCGCTAAGAGGACTTCGTTAAAATAAAATATACATTTATTGGAAAGAATATATTATTATTTTATTCCCGTCTTTTCAGCCGAATAAATAGAAAGGTATTAAGTTTTGGATCAAATTAATATATTATATAATTTGTTACATTTAAATTGACGCTTGTTTTATCAAGACATGTTACAGCTAATTTTAGTGCAAACAATTATTCGAGTAAATTGTGTAAACTAAACTCAATATTGTAACGTGTGTTGCAGCACACTCCATAAAACTAGCAAACAAAAATAAAAACACGCCTGTTGTGCAAAAAAACATAGCCTGACACAAGGCAGGAATCTAATGATACCTTATACGTCCAAATCCGTAAAGACATTTAGAAGTTATGGTAGAAATAATAAAATACGTATATAGGTACTTAATCATGTACATCAACCTTGGACGAATAAACTTCAACTCTTAAAAAATAGTAATCTTCTTTTTCGAAGAAAAGAAGAGTCTAGAGACTCTTAACCCTGGGCAGACATCTTGTCTCAAAAATAATAAATAAATAATAATTATCTTATAATTATTCATTATGGGCATATTTGAGTAATAGAAATATTATAAAGCCTTTAGTTTCTGACTTAGTTCGCTCTATGTTTCAGAAATATTACTTTAATTTTTGTACGTATTTACTTTCTGACTCCATCTTCAGACAATAATTATAATTTATAATAATAATAATTTCATTAATTCCTTAGGAACATGGTGGTATGATGACAATCACGATGTTACATGTATGTGTACACTATGTACACATTTTCTGCCTTACCTGGCATAGGAAATCTACCTATTAGTAAATTTAATAATTTAAACATATTAGGTACAGAATATTTTATTTCATAGGATACATTATATAATGTTAATTTTATCACCATCGACCCGACAAGCTATTGTATTGTCATCACGGAGATTGTCATCGAGCGCACAGTTCCGGCCCAATTAGTTAGAGGATAACTTAACTATTTTAAAATTTGACTGTAAAATTTTTACCCAAATCTAAAAAAACTAAACTGAAGTAGCTGCTAGTGATTAATAAAAAAAAAAACAACGGGTTGCACTCCAGGAGTGCCGGCAGAAGTGAAAACTGTCCGTCACGCGTCCATCTTACGAATTTTCGATCAGGTCATGTGTCACACGAGATTAACATTTTTTACCCATCCCAAAAAGTGCACAACACTGCAAAACAACTTTTCAGGTCAGGTGACCGTGTTACGAATTTTCGATCACGTCACCTGTCCTGACGCGATTTTAACATTTTTTACACTTCCCAAAAAGTGTACAACGAAGAAGATTTTACTTCAAAAACAAACCACTACCAATAAGTACAATTTGCACAGAATAACAATGCTCCACGAGAATATTTTCGTTAACACTCTTTAAACATTTGGCAAAGCATACAGCAGACGTGGCGACATCACATTTTAACTCTGTAAAGTAGCTCCTATTCTTTTAGTTTAAAACCGTTACTTCCACGTTTCTTTGCTGAGAACAATATTTTCCAATTTAAGTGACAAAGTGCACTTAGGTCGGCTTGTCTGAAACCAAAACTTTGCCATTTGAACTACAGAACAAGTTGCAGCTTTTTTAAGTTATTTATTGCGTTTTACTCTTTCTAGTTGTAAAGCTTGCCTTGGAATCAATTACATTGTTACAACTTTTGCAATAGCTCTCTATCAGTGGATTAAATTAAAAATATAGTTGTAAAATGTAGTAATAAAAAAGCTGTTTATTTTACTCATTAATTGATAAACACATCAGGTGATTTACTTTGACGGTTTCTTTATTTTTTAATCTGAAATCTAGGGAAAGTTGTTCAATATCATGGGCGCATCATGTCCCATTTTGTTACATGTTGTGCAGTTGAAAACTAAAAAAAAAAAAACAGGAAAAAGTGACGACAGCACATCGTTCAACAAAGCTGAGCTGTCTACCTGCGCTATAGACGATCGCATTTTTACAGATGCACTATTTGTTGCATTCAAACATTGAAAAGCTTTCAGTGGATTTCGCAGCCTGAGCGCCGAAAACGAACAATATACGTTTTTAGTTTAACGAAACAATATTTTTCTCCGTTACACATTTTACACGTGCTCTAATAAGAATCGTAAATAAGGTATTTTTTTACCATACTAATTATAAAAATAACTTGTCTAGATATCGACTTAATTACGATGTCAACGACAGAAGCTATTCACTGTTGGTAAGATTGCACCAGACTAAGAAAAACACAATTATTCCCTTGCAGGCAAGTAGTATACTAGTCTATATCGTATCTTTGAGCTTATGTGTTGAGATGTTTATCTCCTCTTCAAAGGAATGTCGATGGTAAATAATACATGCAGTATTTGTAAAGTGATTTTTTGCAACGTACTAATCATGACAGGCTTGATTAGGCACATGTAATTTTACAATATGAACATTAAATAATCGCAATAACGGAGCACATGCTACAGACGCAGCATTGCGTACAGTTGACAAGCCTCAAATTAATTAAAGTCAAACATCGCGCCCTTTCTGCGAAATAATCTCCTTGGTAAACTACATTAATAATTTCATTGGGCTATGCTCATGTGATGGCTTTGAGTTAAGTGATATGAAATAATTTTTAATAATGAATAACAAACACGGTACGGCACGTTTTGATCTTTTATCTTTCTCATAACTGAGCGAGATCCCGTTTGCATCCTCAGCTAAGATACTCCAGGGCCCAGCGACCGTCAAAATCTACCTTATTTCAAACGTGACAGGTAAGTCTTAACACACATATTCACCACAAAATGACAATCGTAATAATGGAGCACTCACCGTAGACGTGGGATTGCGTACAGTTGACAAGCCTGAGATTAATTAAAGTCAAACGGTGCGCTTTTTACAGAATCATCTCCTTAATACTTTCATTAGATTTTCCTCGTTATATAAATTATGTTAAATTATTGAAAAAGTACAAACCGCGTGCATATTTTCAACGCTTATTTCTTTTTATTCAACACATTTAAGTATACCATTTAGTGCTTTTATTTTATATTTTATGAACATGCCTGTTTGCCTCTAATATTATTATCTCCTCTCACGGGTCTGCTGGAAGAGATTTCGTATGCACTAAGCAGTACCTTTGACGTATTGTTTCCAGTTTAAGTTTTTCCTGTATATTTTTTCTGTGTAGGTACATAAACTGGTAAATTAATAAATTTAGTCTTGACTAGAAAAACTTAACACATGTTATTGAACTATATATAATCGCAATAACGGACCACACACCGCCGACGCGGCATTGCGTACAGTTAACAAGCCTCCAATTAATTAAAGTCAAACAACAACGGTATTATTAATTTTGTTAGGTATGTTAGACGTAAAATAATACTGATTCCATGTCAATTTAACCATAGAGATACTGACGTCATAGGTTTTTGGATCGAGTAAATTAAGATACGTTGGTGTTTTCATGATTATATATGTCCTTCATTATCTCCAAAAGTACTGATTTAATTTGAATCCTGCTATATTATTGTAATTTGCATATTGTGCTTCTCTGCCTCCGCCAGAAAAAAAAACCTAAGATTTAGAGGACTTTTTAGCTTAAAGACAGAAAATTTTATTTATTGAACACAACTTCACAACTTATAATATATGGAATTTAATCCATTTACTACAAACATGTTTTAATTATATTAAATAGATATGTTACAATAAACAAAATATAGACCGACATGTTTACCATTACTTGTGGGCAAATTCATATGAGTTCAGAACGCAAGCTATTAAATATAAACCTAAATTAAAGCGAAAATAAAAATTGAAAATTAAAATAAAATAAAATAAATCCTAATTAAAGTCGATCAAAAATGCCACCCCGGATCGTTCCAGGCACAAAGGTACCCATTATGCTAGCTGCATTGCCTCTTTGAATGGCTATGGATAACCTTTGAACCAGGTACCATCCGGAGCGGTGGTCATAACCTCTTTCCCTCAAGCGACGTCCTATCTCACCAATGAAAGCCTTGGCTTCAAGACACCAAGGCCCTGCTGTTTCGACGGCGACTGGAACGAACTGGTATTGCGTAGACAAAATTGAGTATTTCGTAAATTTATGTCCAGCCGCCGTTTTAGCAGCTGCTCCGGCTGATCGTATGGTATTGGTGAGATAGGACGCCGCGTAGGTACTGACACAAGTTGCGTCCCATAATAGACAACGTCCTCTCTGCCAAGGTATAAGAGTGATCCCGTCCGGCCGCTTTCCGTCCGTGCGTGAGAGACCAGCTGGCTCTAATTGACAGGGTATGTTAGCCGTCACCGAAGCCCTACGAATTATATCATTCATGGCTTGGTGGCGAGATAACCTACCTGCACACCTAATACAGCTAAGGCCATGGTGCCCGTTTGCCTCCACCATAACACCACACACACAACGATGCGGCTCACAGACGACACAGCCCAACCTTAAAGCCACTGCCACCCTCAGCGTGTCATTGTCTAACAATGTTCCTATATGAGGCGATGGCAAAGCGTGAAGCCAAGCTCCAGACTCTGGCTGAGCTGAAGCCTTAATGCGTGCCACGTCCGCACCGTTGGACTGCCCCTCTAGCTCCCTAAAAACTATTTGGATTCCTTGCTCATCCCAAAGTCTTTGCACCTCTGGTCTTTCAGGTACAGATGCACCCGGAAACTTCGCCGACCAAACCCTCAAGGCGTCGCCCACATGTGGCAAGATCAATCCGTCACCATTAATATTGAGAATTTTAGCGACTAAACTGACCACTCCATGTGAGGACGCCAAAAAGGCCGGAAGCGAAATGTCTGACAGGCGCCGAATACCAAGGCCCCCATATCTCACTGGTAAAGAGGCCTGATTCCACTGGACCTCATTCAGTTTGACGTTCAGTATTTCCTCCAGAATAGACCGCATGGTATCATCAAACTAACCAACCTCTTCAGGACATAGCCAAGATGGACTGGTTCTAATGATGTAATTCATCCGAGGTATTCCCAGAGAATGCCGAAGAAGCACTAGGGCAATGTGTGATGAAAGGCCTCTTAAACGCTCGTGTGCGGCCACCAAAGCAGACATTTTGTGTAAAAGAGTATTGGGGATCGATTCTATAAAAATGGGGGCACCTAATAGAGTAAAATTAGTCTCGTTGATAACCTTCAGTCCTGGAATTAATGTCACAAAACGAGGGATTGATGAGTGCACTTCACTACCACATAAGTACAACTCACATGTGCTACCACCCAAGCGCAAACCGAGCGAATCAAATTTCTCACCTAAAACCCGTAAATCCGCTGCCACAATATCCGGTGGACCGCCCATAGTTCCATCATCTAAGTACCACACGTTTAGTGGTGATTTCAGGGTACTAATAACCTTCTGGATAGCCAGGCTAAAAATGAGGGGACCTAAAGGGTCTCCTTGTTGCGCCCCGACCTGTGACTCAATCAAAGCCCCGTTAAATAAAAGGTGGCTTGGAAATGCATAACATTGAAAAAGATACGGATATAACTCTGGAGTATGCTCAAGAACTTCATTCAAAATAGTATCTCGTTCTACACTGTTGAATGCGTTTTCCAAGTCAACCTTCAAAATAACGTTGCTCGAATCCTTGTTCACAGAGGCGAAATACCTAGTTGCACTAATCGCAGCTTCACAACCTCTTTTCGTTCCAAAACCCAACTGATGTGGCTGTAAGTAAAGTGATGTGCGCTGTCTCACTGTGCCACACGCGAGCTTGGAAACTAAACGTCGTAAAGAACTACCTATGGCAATCGGCCGTATTCCGCCCTCTACTACTCCGATTACTATTCTTTTTAGCTTGAATAGTAATCAAGTTTCCTGTTGTAGAGGTCATACTTTTAACTTCCATCTATGGGTTCAAATTTGGAAATCATTATTATAACAAATAATGTGTTGAAATAAATTGCGTCATTGAATTCTTATTCACGTGAATGAAGACAAGAGCAAAACCTAGTATATTAGTATACGATATTAAAATTATCTCTCATAATAGACCTACATCCTTGTAATAATTATATAAGCTGAGCTGTTCGCGTTCTGAAGATCATGGTTGGCTCTAAAATCCTTATCCTTACTAATATTATAAATGCGAAAGTGAATTTGTATGTTTGTTTGTTTGTTACGCTTTCACGCCGTAACTACTGAACCGATCTTCATGAAATTTTGCATACAAGTTCTCTGGAGTACGGAGAAGGACATAGGCTACCTTTTATCGCGGGAAAAAGTACTATACCCGAGGGATAGCGACATTGACGCGGGCGGAGCCGCGGGCGAAAGCTATTAACATGTAGGTGCCAATTTTATTTATTTAAAAAACTTTATTGAGCCCTAAAAGCTACAATAGGTAGACTTAATGCTAAAAGCATTCTCTCCCAGTTAACCCTTGGGAAATGACAAACAGATAAAATAAATAGGTGCAAAATCAAAAAAAAGATACAAAGGATGATACTAAGCAAAGTTTATAAATACTTATATAAAATAACTATACTACACATATGAATAATATATACATAAATAAATAAATATAATATGTAACACATACAGTTAATAAAAATGATGAATCTGCTTGTAAATTATTCTAATAGAAAAGAATGTTTTTTTTTCTTGAAGAGAAACCGGTTTGAGACTTGTTTAATGTCTTCGGGTAAGGCGTTCCAGAGTCGTATAGCTTGCATAGTGAAAGAATTGGACATGAAACCAGAACGAAATAGTGGAGTGTAAAGTTTAAGAGTATCAGCAGAGCGAAGTTGGCGTTCGTGAGTGCTCGTGAGATACTGAAATTTACATTTCAAGTACTCAGGATAATAAGGAGTTTAAGAATTGAAAATAGTGAGCATAGTAATCTCTGTTGTCTACGTAATCGAATGGGAAGCCAATTAAGTTTGGTTCGGAAAACAAAAATGTGGTCGTATTTACGCAGACAGAAGATGAAACGTATACAGTTATTGAGAAGCCGGTCAAGTTTATTGAGAAGATCTTCATTTAGATCTGGATAGCAGACATCAGCATAGTCAATAATGGGGAAGATTAATGTTTGTATAATTGTAACTTTTGTTTTCAAAGGGAGAAAATTCCTGAACCGATTTAAATATTGAAGAGAATATGTAACCGTACGACTAATCTCAGTAATTTGTTTAGTCCAATTTAGAGACGCGTCAACATAGAGACCAAGATTTTTTATCACCGATTTATAAGCAATTACAGGACTATCAAACATGACCGGGGATACGTGATTTAAATCAAATTTTGCTAGCTGTTTAGTGCTGCCCATTATCATAGCCTGACACTTAGATGCATTATCGGAAATACCATGTGTGCCAAATCATGCTGTACAATGATTTGGCACAGTTTTTACGCCTGCTTGATACGGATTCTCCTTCGATATCCTTTTAAAATGATAGTTCTCATATGACATCTATTGAAAGAGACGGAGTGGTTCTATTCCAGCCGGCCTATTTGCTAACTCGATGTACAACATTTTGATAGCCACTTCAAAATACATTACGTTTTTATATATCTTAATTAAAAATAGTCACTCATACGAAAGCCGCAATGTATTTTTCAGTATCTATAAAAACGTTGTACACTGAGTTAGCAAATAGGCCGGCAGAACAAAAACCATGCGACACATAAGTAATGCGCCTTTATCTCTAAGCTGAGTATAGTTTTCTTTCATGTTAAACTAAACTACAGACAAACCTGTTTTTCAAATATATCTTTATTTAAGAAACGAGTAAAAGGATACTGGTCATCTTTATTATCCTGATATATTTTATGTAAATATATCTAGTTAAGTATATTTATGCGATATATTTATTTTGTAGTCCGTGGCCCCCATACAAATGTATGCGAACGGAGTCGCAGGCACAGCTAGTATTCTTATAAAACAATACATATCCGATCATGACAGGCCTGTCTTAACACATGTTATCGTCACAAAATGATCAACTCACATGCCGCAGACGCGGCATTGCGTACAGTTGACAAGCCTCGAATTAATTAAAGTCAAACAGCGCGCGCTTATTGCGGAATTATCTCTCTGGCAAACGGAATTAATAATTTCATTAGGCTATGCTCGTTTGATGGTGTGTTATGAGAAATCATGAAGAGTATTTTTTTATTGTCGCGTCTTTTAACCTGGTTATGTAATTATTGTGGTGTTTAAGAGACCGCGCGGTACCTTCAAAGACAGCATTTTTATTTTGTTTCGAACATTTTAACTCCGCACGGCACGCGCTGACTAGCCGGGCTGTGGCGCTACTCAACGCCCTGATTGCTGATGTGCCAAACCTCGACATTTTTTTTCTGTTCATTTCTGTGTACTTTGTTCGCCTCATACCTTTGTGATTTGGCCAAACTCGTGTTGGAAATCTGTAAACACTGTGAGTATTGTGATAATAAAGAAATAAAACACGAAGTTATTCATAAACTACTACAAATGTATAATTTTGACTTTGTACGTAATAACCTCAGTGAACGAATCGCTAGAGTTGGTTTGCTACTCTGGTTCAATACTGCGTTTGTAAATCATCTCACGTAGTTATAAGATATCCATCTCATTATGACAGAGTGATCCTATCGGAACCGCGACGTTATTGATTTTGTATATTTCATAGCCCTCGAACTGTCATCGATAAAGGACAATAATGTATATGTAAAGTTTAGATACGTGAAGACATAGATTTAAAAAAAAAAAATTTTCTGCTCTGACGATCTTTGCGTTGGTTTCCATATATTATTACATATATACATACATATTATCACGTCTTTTTCCCGTACGGGGTATACAGCTTAGGTTTATAAGATCTAAAAGCCACGTCTACCACGGCCGTGAATGAAGAAAACGGAATCAAAATAGTGATGGGTTGCTAGGCGCATTTTTATGATTCTTCAGATTTTCATCCAGTTGGTTTCCAAATTTGTCGAATTCAAACTCAGTTAATTTGGGTGACTGAAAGTGGATGGAATTGTATTCGATTTTATCAACTGTAATCAGATATAGCTTTAAAACAAAAGAGAGACGGTGTGGCGTTATTACTTTTAACATATTTTATAATACTCCAGGACTTATATTTAAATAATAAACAAACAATAAAAATCAAACATGGTCCACGAAACACCGATTTCCTTTCTCCAATGCTTCCAACCAATCCGATCAAGACGATTCTCGACAAGGATTTCTATCCCTTGAACAAATATGCACTCATGAGTTTGCGAACTACCATGCCAGTCGTATAGAAAATTGAATTGTATTTGAAGAAAAAGGTTTTGTTTATCTAGATACGTTGGCTGATCTTTATTACACTAGCTCGTCAATAATCCGGGCCTATTGTTTCACTGAGTTCCAGTATTTGATTCGTATTTATTTGAGATATCTGTTTTAAGTTTTGAAGGTCAACACTTATTACACATGTTAGCAGCTTAAAAAGACTTTACGGTGAAGGTCGTACATAGTCCTAAAGTCTCTCCGGTTAAAACCCTGTCTACGTGATTTTTTTTACCATATCTTATTACCTTTGTGTAACTAAAATAGTACATTGTAAATACTTTGAAATTCCCCGTATAATCTAACCGATTTTTTTGTATTTGTTGTTTTTTAGGGTACCGTACCTCAAAAGAATAAAACGGAACCCTTATAGGATCACTTTTCATCAGAGTGTAGTGGCGAGTCTGGTGGGACAGGCTCGTCTATAAAGTGCTACTAAACTCAATAACGATCCTGTGACATGGCGAGTAAGCGCCGCCATGAAATAAGCGCTCCCACCCGGAGAGGAGTTCCCGTTAGGCGTAAGTAAGGTGCAACCCGAAAATGCGACAAGCTCCTACAGCCGACCTGACTCCATATGTATCGACAAGTTCGTTCCTGTGGATCAAGTCAGTTAGGCCGAGAGGGTGGTGTAGGTCCTAGGCAACCCTACGCTTCCTTAATCTGCGTCCTAGGCGATGCAATGTCAGTGGAGAGGACACTTCACTCGTATGTATTCTACGTGTGGAAAACAAATTTGTGAGTAACAGTTACCGGTTATAAGACCGCATACATGGGCGTAAGTGCGGGCGCCAGGTGTCACTCATGTAAGTGGGAGGGTCCATCGTAGTCCCAAAGTTCAGCTACCGCCCGCTTCAAGCTGGGCAGCCCCCAGCCAATAAGGTGCTGATCCGTCCCAGTGCTGGCCTGTTCCTTTAGGGTGTGGGGAACACTAACTTTTCGTTGGATGGTTGGTACTGTAATCTTATACACCTGCGCAAACACAACAAATACGTCGGAAACAACCTAAACGCATGTTCATGCGTATTGCGACTTGGAATGTCCGCACGATAAGAAATGGTCTTCCAGAGAGTTGCGGAGGTTTAGGTAACGTTCAAGATCTACGTAAAACTGCTGTCATTGACGAGGAACTACACAGGCTTAACATCTCCGTAGCAGCTCTTCAAGAGACAAGACTACCTGACGAGGGTTCATTGCGTGAGGCCCATTATACATTTTACTGGAAGGGAAAAGAATTTGACGAGGTGCGCGAACATGGTGTGTGCTTTCCTGTGAGGAACGATTTACTGTGTGCACTAGAAAATGCACCAGAAGGTATCTCGGAACACATTATGCTGATGAGATTGAAGACTACATGCGGCTTCGTGACTGTAATGGCAGTATATGCTCCAACACTGAAGTCATCAGTTGAATCCAAAGACTTGTTCTATAACCAACTCTCGCAAGTCATCTCAGAAATCAAATGTGGAGACCGCCTTTTTGTTTTTGGCGATTTTAACGCTCGAGTAGGGCAAGATAATACAGCGTGGTGTAATTGTATGGGTGGCTATGGGATAGGAAACATAAATGAAAATGGACAACGGTTACTGGAACTTTGTGTCACAAATATATATTTTAAGAGTAAACTTTCTCGTAAAGTATCTTGGAAGCACCCTCGTTCTGGTCATTGGCATCAGTTGGATCTCATCGTCACCCGCAAAAGGGATCTTCGTGATACCCTGCATACTCGCTCTTACCACAGCGCCGAGTGCGAAACGGATCACTCCCTTGTTGGCTCTAAAATTGCGCTGATGCCTAAAAAAGTTCACTCTTCCAAACCACCAGGCAAGCCAAAAATTAATATTCTTAACATAAGTAATGAGAAAATGGTAGAGTGTTTTGAATCCCTTACACGCAAGGAGAGTGCATCATGGGATACAATTACATCTGTTGAGGAATTATGGTCTAAAGTGCAAAAACTCCTTACCACAACTGCCTCCGAAGTTTTTGGAATCGTGAAGTCCAGAACAGAAGACTGGTTCGCAGCAAACGTGGAGAAAATCAATCCATTTCTGGATTCCAAGCGCAGAGCTGCCTTATTCCACCGTTCAAATCCCAGTCCTCAAACATCAAAGACTGGAAATCAGCGATGTGCTCGAATCGAATTACTCGGCAATGTGCTAATGAATTCTGGACCGATCTTTGCCGAGGTATTCAACTGTGCGCCGAAAAGGGTGATATTCGTGGTGTGTATGCGGGTATAAAACAGGCACTTGGACCTGTCCCTAAGAAATCTGCCCTCTTAAAAGAATCTGATGGTTCTATCATAACCGACAGCAAACGCAAGCTTGATAGATGGGTTGAACATTATTCGGCACTTTACTCGACTCCAGTCAACATCTCCCCGGAGGCAATGCAACATATTCCCAAATTACCAGAGTGTAGCGAACTAGACAACCCTCCTACCATGGCGGAATTTTCGGAGGCTCTTGATCAGCTAAAAAGTGGCAAGAGTCCTGGAGGCGATGGTACTTATGGCGAAATAATAAAAATAAAGTGCTTAACACCTATTGTGCACAACCTTTTATTAAAATGCTGGGAAAATGGCTACATTCCGCAAGACATGCGCGACGCGAATATCATCACCCTATATAAAGGTAAGGGAGACCGCGGTGATTGCAATAGCTACCGAGGAATATCGCTCCTGAGCATTGTTGGCAAGCTGTTTGGGCGGCTAATTCTTGCAAGAGTACAAAAACTGGCCGATCAAATATACCCTGAGGCGCAGTGTGGGTTTCGAGCGTAACGTTCCACAACTGACATGATTTTTGCACTAAAACAGCTGCAGGAAAAGTGTAGAGAACAGAAGACACCTATTATCATTGGATTCGTCGACCTTAACAAGGCTTTCGATACGGTTAGCAGGGAAGGACTTTACACAGCTCTCGAGCATGTTGGCTGTCCTCGTAAGCTGTTGTGCCTGGTCAAATGTTTTCACGAGAATATGAAGGCCTGTGTTGTACACGACGGCAGCACATCCGAGCCATTCGAAATGCAAAGAGGGGTTCGTCAGGGATGCGTTTTGGCTCCCACACTTTTTGGAATATTCTTCTCACTACTGTTAAAGGCAGCTTTTGGCAGCGACCCCCAGGGTATTCATTTGCATACAAGTGCTGATGGAAAGCTTTACAATATATCGCTTCTTAAATCTAGGAAACATCGTGGGGACTTGTTTGCTGATAGCCTCTTATTCGCTGACGACGCGGCTTTTGTAGCTACCTCCACTCAGGAATTACAATTAATAATAGACAATTTTTCCCATGCATGTTAATTGTTTTCCATGACCGTCAATGCAAAAAAGACTGTTATTCTTGCTCAGGGATTTGCTGAACCTCCTAAAATACTATTGGAGGGTACTCCCTTGGAAGTGGTGCATAAGTTTAGCTACCTTGGGAACAATCTGACGAACAATCTCTCGTTGGACGCAGAGATCGACATTCGTATCGGCAGGGCGGCTACAATGTTCGGACCGTTGAGTTTGAGAGCGTGGTCGAATAGACATCTAACTTGCAGGACCAAGATGGCTGTATATCAAGCCTGTATTTTGTCTACGCTCTTATACGGTGCTGAAACATGGACAACTTATGCAAAACAGGAACGTAGTCTCAACTCATTTCACATGCGCTGCCTTCGTAGCATCCTTGGGATCTCTTGGAAGGACAAGATAACAAATGAAAGAGTCCTTAAGTTATGCCGCCTACCGAGTCTCCCAGCGCTTTTGAAGCAGAGACGCCTACGTTGGCTAGGTCATGTACACCGCATGGAGCCATCTCGCCTGCCTCGTCAAATAATGCTCGGTGCTGTTGCAGATGCAAAGAGAGGGGTTGGCAGGCCAATGCTGCGATACAAAGACTGCGTCAAAAGAGATATGCATGCTTTTGGAATTGACCCTGGGATGTGGGAAAAGACAGCCTGTGATAGAAACAAGTGGAAAAAAATGTGTACTTGAGGGACGAGTTTTGCATGATAATGCCATGTTCGCGACCTTAGAGGATCGGAGAAAAAAGCGACACAAAACCAACGATCCGGCTGAAGGTGGATTCTTGTGTCCAGTCTGCGGAAGATCTTGTCGTTCACTAATCGGACTACATAGCCACAAAAATGCATGTCGTCGTCGTGACATTGTTTAAATCGTCTGCAAAGACGGATAAGGCCGATGATGATGATAGTATCACTTTAATTTTCGTCTGTCTGTCAAGACCCCTTTTTTTCGGGAACGCGTAGAGGTATCAAGCTAAAATTCATATCAAATACTCAAGTCTACTGTCTTTTGGAGTTGTGATAAAATCGAACTTCTAAGCCAACCCAATCAAAAGATAGAGCCGTTTATGCCGGATTCGCAAGGGAATCAAAACCCACAGGGTAAGTACCCTGTGGGTTTTGATTCCCGTGAACTCAGAATCTTGAAATTTGGTACCAAGCAACGTCTTACAGCACAGACAAAGGAAACATTACGAACAGCATAGTTTTTTAGTTATGTCATACAATAAAAATATTTTTTCAATTTTTAAACTTTTTATAGATAATGGTACGGAACCCTTCGTGCCCGAGTCCGACTCGCACAGGACCTGTTTTTTTTTTCATTTAAAACCATGCCTCACAACGCATGGTGGTTAATAAAATTATACTTTTATTTGAATTACTCGTAATTAACATTTAAATATCAACTTATGCATTTTTGGATTTAGCTCGGTGTTCCAAGTTAATTGGAATTTGTACAAAGTGCATCGGGTATTTCGTTAACGATACCTATTTCTTGGACAGAAACCACAACGTGAATGACGTTCAGACCTAGGAGGATAAGCATACCATGTTTTTTAAGGATCACTGAAATACTTACATACTTTATTTTATATTGCTGCTCAAAGTTAAAGTTTGTAGAGATTTACTGTTGCTTTGTGAGACTCAAGCCCTATTCCAAAAGTGGAACGATAATTTTCTACTTATTTTCTTGTTTGTTTAGTTACCATGAGATTTATTTTCTCATCATTCAGTTTACAGCCATTTGTTGGCGATACGATAACAATATTAACGAAAGAAATAGACAAATTAACCTAAATTGAAGTTAAAATGATCTGATAATATATTTAAAAGTTAGCGAGATGACACTAAGTAGGTATATGAATGAAAACTAAAACAACGGTTTCACATACCTAATTTTAGTCGGTTTCGCGAACAATTTTTTTTGTGCAATAACTTCATTTTTGTGACAAGCTTTAATTATTTAAATAAAATCACTTTAATACGGTATTATCGCGTATATTACATTATTTTTACACCTAACGTTTCGAAAACTTTACAGTTTTCATGGTCGCAGGTAGACTAAAGTTTTCGAAACATTAGGTGTAATAATAATGTAATATACGCGATAATACCGTAATAAAGTGATTTTATTTGAATGTGGTACAATCGCGAAAACATCAGAAACCATTAAGCTTTAATTATAAACGAATGCACACTATATAGTGCTTTCCAAGACAAACGACGAGAGTCAAACGAGCCCAAACACAATTGGTGTACCTGGTTTAATCAAAGAGTTTCTATGATCACCTTCCGAGCTACCAGAACACCGAGACCACCTCCTCCAGCATTAAAACAGCGAAACGTTTCCTGAATATCGTATTGTCATCCAATTTATATGCATGCAGAATTTCAGCTCAATCGGTAACGGGACAGTATATTAATAAATTTAACTCGCAAGATTTGGTTACAGACAAACATCGGGACAGGTGAAACTCAATAAAAGCTTGAAAAAATTGGTAAGTGAAACTGTTGATTTAGCATTTAATTTTGAAAATTACCTATTCAATTATTTAAACATATATAAATACTTTTATAATTAGAGTTAAACAATCGAAATATGCTTTAAAAACAATAATTGACACCTCATCATCATGTCGAGTAGGTGTCACGGTCAATCGACCATGCACACCCTGGTGTCAGAGTTCTTCGGCACCGCCTCTCGGCCTCTGACGTGGTTCCTTTTAACAACTACCAGATGGCAGCCGGGATCAACGGCTTAACGTGTCTTCCGAAGCACGGAATCATCTTTATTATCAGACAAACAGATGATTCAAACCTGCAATGTCGTAACCAAGCTGGAAGCAACTAAACAAAGTATGCTTCCCGTGGGAGTCGAACCCACGACCCCCGGGTCTACAGGCAAACGCCTTAACCACTGGACCACGAAGGCAGTTGATTGACACCTGAGCGCATATCTCCTGCTGTCGGAATACGCGAGAAGTCAAAGTTGTGCAGTATTATCAAGTAAGTCAATTAAAAGCAAATCCTGCTTTGGTTCCTAGCACCCATTGGAGGGTTCTAGGGTTGACCTTCTGATTACTTTCTACTTTCATATTTATATAAAGGATTAACATTTTTATTTCTAACTTCTAGCAAAGACTATATGTACCTACATAATACTTTCTAGTCAGCATGGCGCGGCGGGGCCACGTCATTTATTAAGAGTCGTGTTCTTAATGAAGAAAGCTCACAAGTGAGCTGTTAATATTGAACATTATTTATTAGAACGTCATACTAAAATATAGATTTAGCCATAGAAGTATGAGAGACGCCATTTTTTAAACTATGGATTTGGCTTAACCTGTCGAGTTGAAGCGTCAGTTTAGGCCCCAACATCATTTGTTTACAACCGAGCTCTGAGTTTAGGCGGCTTAGATTCTGATCTTTTATCAGTTATTAAACTAAATATAATATGGACAAATCATAACAATTGGCCTAGCCCCAACGTTCAAGACTTGTGTTATAAGGAATACGATACTATACTAAATTTTGGCAATGTTAGAATGGCGAACTCCGTGGCGTAGTGGTTAACGCGCCAGCCACACGGGGTGCCCAGGTTCGATCTCCGGTCAGGTCAAGATGGAAAATGATCTTTTTCAGGTTAGCCTGGGTCTTGGATGTTTATCTATATATGTATTTATTATAAAATATAGTATCGTTGAGTTAGTATCTCATAACACAAGTCTCGTACTTACTTTGTGGCTAGCTCAATCTGTGTGATTTGTCCGTATATGTTTATTTATTTTTTTATAACATATACATATAAAAATCAAGACCCAGGCAAATCTGAAAAATGACATTTTCCATTTCGAACTGGTCGGGGATTGAATTCGGGACCTCCAGTGTGGCAGCCTGGTCTGACCACGAAGCCGCAGAACTCGTCAAAATACGAACAAAACATTGAATTTAAAGTATTACGAAGCCATGGCAAGTAACTACGTTGTATTTTTCTCTATCGGGTCTGAAAACGGGACGAGGCGTCGTCGGCCCCAGCCCGGTTGTCATTTGTTTACAACTGAGCTCTCAATCCGGCCGGCTATAGACAGCCCTTGATAAGAGCAAAATATTCACGACGTTTCCTCTGCAAATCTTGGGCTATTTATAACCTCAAATTTCTACGTTGCTTATCTTTTTTAAATCTTTTATCAAATTGCGTTTTCTGGAGTTTTTTAGACCTAGGTTTTTTTTTTACTAACGAGGGGTAATAATTTACTAATGCGGAATAATGAAGACTGTTATTCTTTACTATACCGTGTACTTGGTTTATAAATTTTCAGCGAAATATTATTTCTCCATAATACATACATACCGTTACGTCTTTTTACCTTGCGGGAGAGACAGCATAGGTCTAATGTAACCTTAAAACCATGTTTAGCATGTTGATGGGCGTGTAGGTGGAAAACGGAGCCAAAATGATGGGTTGCTAGCTGCATCGCCTACTAGTATTCCACCTATATTTACAGTAAAGCAAGCTAACTCCGGGCTTGAGCACTACAGCTGAAGTGGCAACCCGGAACAAGCTCATATAAGAGACTCTACACAACCTAATAATATTGAAGTAGATAAAGATAAACTTGGCAAATTTCAAGATATATTAATTACGAATTAAAATAAGGCTTAAGAAAAACGAAATTAAAATTAAAATCACGACCAACTACACCTCGGAATGAAGAAAATGTTAAACATTTGGTTTAGAGTGTAACTACGAAACCTACATTGACAAATACCAAATAGCCAACTACCGCAATCACGATGTTCCCAATTTTGTATGAAACAAATTAACTGTGCACTAGTGCACATAATTGCACTTCATAAACTATTTGATGGCGGCGCTATTTGTTGCAGATTAGAATAGCCGTCAATTTAGGAGGATAAAGGAGCGATCACACCACGAAAATTCTACGTAATGAGTACGTACAGGAGAATTACTCGTAGTTTTTCTCAGTGTTGTACTCATTGTGTCAATGAGTAGCATTTCTTCGATTTGATAGTTTATTGCTACTAGTAATATTAGGTTACCTAGTCACAGTTCGATTTCCTATTTTTCTAAACCACTGTTGCACAATTGCATCTCCCTAAGGTTTATACCAATAGGTTATATGGCAATATCCTCATGTTGCCATACATAACACGCTTAGCAAGCGAGTTGGCGAGCGCAGTTTCTTTGGCTTTTTGTTTTACCGATGCTGCCGTCCATCAAAAGCATTTTCAACCTTGGGGAGGTTGGAAATTTGTTGCTGGAAGTTGGGAAGGAGGAAAAGAAGGTATTGGGGATACTACTTGAGGGGCCGGGCGCACGTACCCAATGTAATACCTGCAATCACTAGCCGAACAGATAAGGATTACACTCCTGAACTATCTGCTATTCTTTTGTACATTAAATACGCGTTGATATCGTGTTTTATATTTAAAAAATGGGCATTAGGAGCTTAAAATTTGAAATCTCATAAGATGGCAAAGAGTACAGTCAGATTCATTTGAAGAGATTTTATATCTATAGGTATGTAATTAGATCACGTCTTATGTACTACTTAATTTCAGACTATGAATAAGTTTATATAACTCATTCTCAGCATAATCGCTTGTAAAATAAAGATTTTTTTGTCATTTACCGACACCTGGTAAGGACGCACCTTTAACTATATGGGCCTATCGCATCAATCAGTAATTACTCATATATCAGGTAATTCGGGAGCCTGTGCGTGATGATCAAACGCTTAATTAATTTGTGCATTTAGCTCATTTTGAGCATAAATCGTTGGTAATATTAATTTAAGGCGCTGTATCCCTTAACCCTTTGTAGCGGCTGAAAGTGGCGATACCGGTTGGCCTGTCCCTAGTCTCATTTCAAACCCGTGTCGGCCATTACCGTGTTAATTTTCACTTTTAATTTAATAATTCAATAGTTATAGCCAAATATTGTATTTTTTTTAGGTATCCATCTGGCTCATTTAGTTATACTTTTTATAGTCGTAAAAAAGTCGGTAGTTGTCGCTGGAAATATCAAGAAATTCGCGACGAAACTTTTTCTGGGTATAGCAATTATGCTATTTTATTTCGCTAGATTTTAATTACTTTTTTGAAAATATTTTGATGTATCCATTTAATTTGATCTTTGAACTGTACTTCATATTTTTTTCATGCAAGTATTCCATGGAAAATAAGGCTAACTGCGCGACGAAAAAATAGACGTTTTACGGTATTCTTGTGATGCACAGCGCCTTAACTTCAAAGTCACGTGTCATGCCAATTTATTCATAATAGTATTGGAAAAATGAACTAATAGCGTAAAATAAAGTCTTGATATTTATTTGAGTAGTAAATGTAAATAATAATACCTTGCTGGTACTATTTCTTTAAAAATACAACTGCCCGACCACAAAATTAAAGCCTATGTAGGGGTAAGGAGTCTAACGACAACCCATAAGTCCATATCCATTGTGGCATTTAGAAGTTATAGTGAAAGAAAGGAACTCAAATATATACTTACACATTTACAAACATAAACTCGAAAACAATACACTATATTGACAGTCATGTTAAAAATATTATCATCTCCGCTGCAAGTAGTCCGCTGCTGGTCATAGGTCTTCCCCAAGGATTCCCAATACAACCGATTGGAAGTGGTCTGCATCCAGCCTCTACCAGCAACCTTAGTCCTCCGACCTCCTGGTGGGTGTCCAACGCTTGGCTTCGTGTGGTCGTACATTCGCGCACCTATGTTAAATGTGCATCAATTCTTGTGGTTACTAATCCAGGGATTAAACGCCGCCCAATTTGACGCTGTGGTGTTCATCTTTATTTTATTTGTGAATAAGTGAATCTGAGAACTTGTAACTAAGCTATTATGGACATTGTGTAAAGCATCTGACACGTATCGTGCTCATCAACACTTCCTGAAGGAGATCGGACGGTGGATAGCAGCCTCATGGACTCCGGCGTGAAGACGAGATTCAAGGTAGTTTAGCTTAATTTTAACATTGATATATAAGCGGTTCTATATACAGTCATATTATAACGCTGTGGAGATACGTTGGTTTTTTCACTCCAAGGGCTAATATCCCACCAGGTAGAAGCTATTTACACGCTCCCTACCACATAGCCTTGTACATAACTCTTTGAGCGATCTTGATCTTTCTTATTAAGCCTTTAAAATAAAGAACTACGTTTATTGAGAGCACACATTGATTATAGAATTTCGTCTTTAGGTACTGAGATAGTTTAGAAGAAAGCACACTGCGGAGCTTCCCAAACGCCGCCCAGCCGAGTTAGATTCATGGAAAGACCTTGTCCTCAAAGCCGGGACTTTCAGCCTAGATCAATTTTGATCTCAGCTTCAAGGATGAAGTCTCAATAGAAATCGGTGAATATTTGATATTATTTTCGTAAAGTCCATGTTATTTTAAGACCCAATTATTAAAAAAAATCATAATTTTAAGAGATTTCAAAAATGATACTTAGTCTTCTGCATCACATTCAACAATTTTTGCTTACATGAGGTAACAAGATAAAGGGTGTATCTACTCCAGTGGCATATTGTACAGTAAGACAGAATTTGAGAGCATCTCAAGGGGCCGCTCGGTAACGTCCCGTGGAGCAACCTGCTTATTTATTCTTAGAAGAAATCTTACAAATAACAAAGTTAGCCTTTCTTTATAAAACTTTTGAAGTATTGAGTTATTGTTATACCATATAGTTTTGGAATAATCTTTGTTAGAAAAACGAAATGTATTGTACTTGCAATAATCTTTTACATAAACAAACCGACTTCAAACAAACTATTGATCCGATTTCGATGAAATTTAAATTGGGACTAAGCTGATAGTAAAAAAAAAGTTTAAATATAAAAAGATTTTTTCAAATCGGTTCAAAATTGACCGAGGTTCTAGGATAACAAACATAAAAAAGGCGGAGGTTAACAATCGAATTGGTATCCTCCATCTTTTTTGAAGTTGTTTAAAAATACTACAAATTTGTAGTATTTTACTAGTACTTTTTAACTGAAATCATACTTGAATTTCTGTTCTAACACATAGGCATAGCCATGGTGGATAACGTTAGTCTTCTCCAAAGTAAACATTTTAGCTTGATATTAAAAAAAAACGTAGTTTCAATCGACCAACGACAATTTCCATGTTTATAACTTTGTGTTTTGTATAAGCCCGATGATGTTATATTTCATAAAATATAGTAATTTCGTTTTTTGAGGAATGCATGTCAATTTTTATGTTGGTAATAAGAAATAAAAAAATACTCCTTACCAAAAATCAAATTAAGTGCTAAAAGAAAGTTTCACTTTCAAACCAAATCATCATCATCAGGTCTCTTTAGTCTCCACTGCAGTAATATGACTCTCTCTGTACTACCGGAGCCATACTTGGCCAGAGCAGACAAAGGAACCAGATATATAGATAAAGTTTAAAATATTTTTATCGCTGACTGCGCATAGGTATGCACCGTACTTACTTTAGAAATATTATAATAATATCGATTTTATTAAAATCCCCGAGAAAAATGGAGATTTGTTCCAACACGCAACACTTTCTGCTATACAATTGGAGGCAAAATTGCATTTAATTTTTGTCCTTAAACTACTAGCACTTAGGTTTCAATTTGAATGTTACGAAAAGATCGTTCAGCGGTGTGTACGTACAACTCTGCATATAAAATGGACGTGGCGCGAATGTAGAATACATTACTATCGCATTACGAATATATTTTGTTTGATCTAGGTTCTACGTAAATAAAATAAAAAATAATGCCGGGATATTGTTCTTTTATAGAGGGCCTTCCACTGTGAAGCACAAGTAAATAGGGAAATTTCATATTTGTTTAAGGAAAGGGACACTCATGGGTTCTCTAAGAGCATTCGTGTTCGCGAGGCACTTTTGGAAATGATTCCCTTTATGTATGTACCGAGTAAATTTTTTATTAGACTTTCAGTTTGAATAAAAATAATACAAGCGTTGTTTTCACGGTTGGTTTATATGACAGTGGTGACTTTTTCGACCACAGGCACAGACAAAGTTACTAACCTTTGCATATTCTTCCTCCTTTCATTAATAAGTAATCTATCGTATATTTGCATGAATACAAAGAATACATAAAGATCTTTATTACATTTAAAGGCATTCAACCCTTTAGGGCGTGAAAAAGTTATTATATGTTTTTCTTAGTAGGTACAAGATGATACAAATATATTACTCATATATTAAACTTCTTTTACAATTTAAAATAAAAAAACGAAGTATTTCGTTTGCTTTTACTAGAATCGCAAAGTAATACGTTATAATAATCTAAATGCAACAATAATTTGTTAACATCATGAATTTCTATAAGAACTAGACCAACTAGCAAACCCTTTTCAATAAACAAGTGTTCGTTGGGGCCGATCCGTCAATATCAAGTGCAGGCGGCGTCAAGAAGACGTATAGTGTTCCTTATTTCAGAGCCTCGCGGGCTCTGTTGACACGCTTGATCTATAACACTTTTCTTGGTCTCCGAGTTGTCCTTACTACTATTACCTGTTTAATTTACATTATGTGACGTTTTTTCTTCGTAAGTCTGGAAGACGTATACGTATATATAACCTAGTGCTTCTTATTGCAGAGCTTTGCGGGCTCTGTCTACAAACGTAATCTATAACATTCTCTATAACATTTTTTTACGTTAAATGTAGTTCAATTTTTGTTTTACGTGTGTGTAAGTGCCAACATGGGACTCAGTTTTTAAACTTTCTTAGAGCTTCTGATGAAGTTTGACGTAGAAATGTTTTATGCTATTACTGATTGCCATTTTAACTGGAGAGGATATACAAGATACGAGTAGCTTCACATGCGTCAGGCTATAAGGCTGTCGAGCGACCTAACGACTTTTAGTATTATAAAATCTACTAAAAGTGAATTACTTGTGTACTTTTTGGTTCCGTATCCTAAGGGTGTTTAAAACAAATGCTTTTTCTAAGCCTCTGATGTCTGTCCGTCTGACACAAGGGCTGTATCTATTTAATCGTAATACTTACAGAATTGAAATACAATAAAAACAAAATAAAAGTAACAATTTAATAACTTATTCATTTGTGCATTTATCTTGATTCTGTCAAAGTTGCTGCTTATTTATCACTGAGACGTCAAACTAAAGATAATTAAAAACAATAGTGTTAATGCTCCAAAAAGTTTAGTTAACGTTACAAGATAGGCCACTTGGAAGATGTTTTAAGAAGCGTATTCAAATTCTACACCAGATACCCCATCTAATAAACGTGGTTTCTGTAGTTAAATATTAGATGGTGGTACGGAACCAGGATTGTGTGTACCAATGCGACTCACACTTGTCCATTTCAGCTAATTAAGCAAAATGTGTTGCATCAAAATGAAACTACCCCAATTAAATGTTTAAATGAGTAAGAACTCGATTGGTTTGAATAAAACCTTGCTCTGGTGTGAGTTTGAATATCATCTTATTATATGCATACTTTAATAAGACGCAGCACAGTGCTCTGAAGCATTATGTGAGCGAGGCGCGACTTGGAGACCAGGAACATGAGCCAAATAAACGTTAATAATTTAAAAATGTTCTGATCTGATTCTGAATTCTTACTATCCTATCCTAACTAATTTTATAAATATGTTATATTTTATAATCCCAACTAATTTTATAAATATTAATTATTAATTTTATATTTTATAATCCCAACTAATTTTATAAATATGAAAGTGAGTTTGTTAGTTTAGTTATTTATTTGCTTGTTGCACACTTTCATGTATTAACTAACGAACATATTATTATGATGGTTTCTGATGTTTTTGCGATTATTACATATTTAAATAAAATACTTTAATACGGTATTATCGCGTATATTACATTATTTTTAACTAACTACTTAAACTAACCTAACGTTTCGAAAACTTTACAGTTTTCATGGTCGCAGGTAGACTAAGTTGAGATTTGTTATTTTATGTTATAAGAACTATACAAAACTACCGCCTACAATATTTATTGATAACGTTCCGGATGTGCAGCTAATAAATCGAAACGTGTTTAAGAAAAAAAGTTATCGTTACGTTAATAAATAATAAATAAATAAATAATATAAATATATACGGACAAATCACACAGATTGAGCTAGCCCCAAAGTAAGTTCGAGACTTGTGTTATGGGATACTTACTCAACGATGCTATATTTTATAACAAATACATATATAGATAAACATCCAAGACCCAGGCCAATCTGAAAAAGATCATTTTCCATCTTGACCTGGCCGGGGATTGAACCCGGTCACTCCGTGTCACAGTCTGGCGTGTTGACCACTGCGCCACGGCGCTAGTCAACGTTAGATGTAAAAAATTAATGTAATATACGCGATAATACCGTATTAAAGTATTTTATTTTAAAGATATCATTATGAATTTTGTATACACAATGACTGGGCGTACGGAAAAACACATAAGGTACCTTTCATCCCCGGAAAATAAAAACTGTTCCCGAGGGATTGACACTGAAGCGAGCGGAGCCGCGGGCGAAAGCTAGTAAAATATAACGTTAAGCTTATAACATAAAGTTTGTCAACAAACAACACTTAATACCTTTAAAGTGGTGTTATAATTTTTGTAATATCAACAGACACAATACATTTTTGAAAAGGCCAAATTTGAGCGTGTTAATGGTAGACAAATAAAAGAAACCATTTTAATTTCATTTAATGGGCGCTAAGGTACCTAAGAAATTAACGCTTGTGTATTTTAGAGTAATGAGGTCGTTTATATTCAAAATAATTCATTATTAATTTTCTGCAGTATAGATATAGAGCGTTTTTGTAAATTAAATGCCACACAGTTATACGTTATATAATATATACCTGTATCCAGATAAGTTCATAAAATGTTTGTTTACAAAGATAATTTTGATACTTTTGTTTTAACCCCACACTTAATACAAATGTGAGTTGAATATAGGGTACAAAATAGGTTTAGATTATTGAAGAGAACTTCGCAGTGAGATAAGTGAATTTTCATAAAATCGATCTTTCGCCGCCGAAACCCCGTACATTCAAAATTTTATCAAAATAAATTATACCATTTTCGATTTCTCATTATATCTATATATTATAATATTCACACTAATGAACAATCTACAAGTGTGCAGGTTACCACACGATGTTTTCCTTCACCGGCAGGTAGTGGCCGATGAAAATAACCATACTTGAGTCAGATTGGTCTACAAACTCAGAGATAAAAGTTAACCCGGGACCTTTCGCTTATAGCTCGCTCTCTTAGACCACTGGGCCACCACCACTTCGAATGGGCGACTACTAGTAGTGATAGATTTACCTATAAGAATAATAAAGGGCAGTATAGAGATTTATATATCTCTCTCGTCGTAATAAATAAAGTTGTGAATAGAATTGAAAAGGTTCTAAAATTAAAAACTTTGTACTATACGTGACTACAAGCACCGAGAGAAAAATACACACTAAACTTTACAAATGTCTGTCTCCTGGTCTTTAGTTTCAGGAGCAGAAAGCCCATTTACCTTCTGTAGTGGCTTTGTGCTCCCAGTCTGGCGGGTTAAGCATCGCGACGTAGTTGGGACAATGGATCGGACCTTTTTTAAAATGCCCCATTCATTCCGAGCTGCTGGCAATTCCCGAAACAGAATGGATCGCCCTGATCAAATTGATTCCTTTCAAGAAATGTTTAAGACAAAATGAATAAACGAGTCTTCCTAGTCTATTCGTAAGAAAGATTTAGTCTTTCACCGTATTATTGTTAAAGAGGACTATCTTTAGTGCCTAGCTAAGACCATCAACCGATCAAAATAAGTCAAAATCTCACAAAATTTATCACTTTGACGTTTTCGCAGCAGTCATTGTCAATTTGTTTTATTTCTTTTTATTTTTTATTATTTATTTGTTTAAGATGTTTCAATTTTTACGCCCTTCAAATTTAATTTTTTAACGTGTGTTATCAACGAAATTATGGTGTTATTCATTTCGTCGATTCGATTGGCAACAATTCCTATGAATCTACGGGTTTGGTCATAAAGGACGCAAAAAGACGTCCAACCACCAGGCTGCTACGTAAAGTTCACTACAGTCACACAATGACAGCTTATTTTAGTTATTACTTTTTCTACACATTGTCAAAACATGGGATTTTTAAGCACCAAATTAGACCGATTACACATTATAAAGACAACTAGATTTCGCCCGCGGCACCGCCCGCGTCAATGTCGATCCCTCGGGAATAGTACTTTTTCCCGGGATAAAAGGTAGCCTTTGTCCTTCTCCGCACTCCAGAGAACTTGTATACAAAATTTCATGATGATCGGTTCAGTAGTTACGGCGTGAAAGCGTAACAAACAAACAAACTCACTTTCGCATTTATAATATTAGTAAGGATAAGGATTAGATACAAGCTATTTGCAAAACAATCCAAGTCAAAACCCGTGCAGTCCGCCAAATTTCCCACCAAGAACTTTGTATATTCGTCATAAGCGATTAAAAAAACAATTTCTGTACTAGCAAGCAATGTACATTTTAATGCTAAGTCGGCAAAATTGATAACTTTAGTCCGCGTTTTATGACAAGACGGTCAGTATTTAGTAATTTAAATGTCTGCTGATGTGTTTGTTTGTGTGTCAATTTGTGATAGCGCAGCTCCCTAACAGCTGAACCGAGTTTGATGTAGTCCTTACTTTTGTTGAAAGGAACGCAATTCAATCGAAAATGTTTTTCTTACGAGTATTTGAGCAAAATCTATTCAGCCGTTTAAAAGATAAGGGGTGTTTCTTGTGTAAGCTACCAGCTTATAATTACTAATTGTACATAAATTGTTATTGAAATATTTTGACTTAAATTCGGAATAAAATTAAGGCAAAAGTTCGTTCATCTTTTTTAATATATCACACGGTTGCTGGTACGAAATAAAATTAATATCTAACGGAGACAAAATAAATACCTCCTACGGAGATATAAATTCTCTCACCCAAACGATATACCCACTTTTAAATATTATATAAAGGTATTTTTATGAGCAAAAATTTGTACAACATGGAGACAGTTATTACAAATTAAATTAAAAAGCTAGTTTCCTAAGTCAAAATAATTGAAATGGAATTAGTCCATCAATTGGGTATTCGCATTTTTTTTCTTTTGTCAATTAAACAAAAAATGTTAATGATAAAGCACGTTAAAGTTCATGGGTTGGGGCTTGTAGTTTGTTAAAACGTGTAGCAAACTATGACGTCACACGGAACTTTAACGGGCTATATTTTTTTGTTTAATTGACGCTACGCGTCTAATAATTTTTAAATATCTATCTGACGAACTTATTATATTTTTTAAGAAACTAACCTTTTTCACCGAAAATTGCTAGCTCTTAGATATATTAGAAAGACAAAGGAGGTGTCTTTCCAAACAATGGTATCGGCACGAATCTAGCTCTTAAATGTGAGAAGATAATACAAATAAATCAGACAATATCCATAGTTAGTGAGCTGCAACAAACTTTGATAATGAGGAACAAGGGCCAAGCCTCCGTAGTTATAGCAGTAAGTCGAACGGTCTCATCGCTAAACTAAATCCAATATCGGAATGGGTTTGTTCCCTTTAGTTTACATCAGACTAATTATTTTATGTCCTTCGCCTTCTTTTAGGTATATATCAGTGATATACCTTATATTCATTGATTCACATAGGATTAGTATTAAGAATAATGAAATGTACTAACTTTATTATAGCACAAATACATGATATTAATAATATGTTGTAACTAGTTTTCGCCCGCGGCTACGCCCGTGACAGTGTCGATCCCTCGGGAACAGAACTTTTCCCGGGGATAAAATGTCCTTTGTTCTTCTCCTTTCCCAGATAACGTGTATGCAAAATTTCATGATGATCGGTTCAGTAGTAAAGGCGTGAAAGCGTAATAAACAAACATACAAATTCACTTTTCCATTTATTATAATAGTAAGGATACATAATAATACATAAATATTATCACGTCTTTTTTCCTTTTGAAGTAGATGGAGCCTAAGCCTTAGGAACCAGAGACCGATCAGTTGGTTGGCACTATAGATGGAAAACGCAACCTATTCTATTTAATTTATTATTTCAATTAATTTAATCTACCTATTTAACTTCATTTATTTATTGTAACATGCGATTTTTCCTGGAATAAAATGATATATTATTATTATTATTAAATAGTGACGGGTTAATAACTGTCTTAGATTTTCGCCCATTCCCTATCAGCTTCTACAGTCTGCGTGGGGAAAGACGCAGGTGGTACATTCCTCGTTTTTTCTTTTCTCCCAGACCAGCAAGGAAGATGATACTTACATGATGATAATAATAGAATTTAACTATATTTTTACAACAGGTGACGGCTCAGTACGTACGCTAGTAGTCATCACTGATTTTCACTCGACATCTTTTGTGGCATCGTGGACACTCAAATGAATGGGCAATATAACTAAACTACATACATATCAATAATAATTATGATCAATATATTTAATAAGGGATATAACACGAATAAGGTTTGTGTAAGTCGAAACTTTATGCGCCCACTACATCGTTCCAGCAGTTGTCCGTATCACCTTGATATGTTATATTTTTATGTGGGTGTCCCCCTAGCTACGTTACGACAAAATACAAATAATAAAGTAATTAAGTAAGTACTACATTAGACCGTTACATAACTGGATTTCTAAATTTCTTCAATGTATGATATTAAGTATGTTTCAAAAGTTATCGGCTCTGGTCTATAGAGAGAGTTGCCAAATAAAAGTATGACGGAAGTTTTTTTCACACCAGCGCTTTCGCGGAGCACTGGTGTGATGATTTGAAATGACTATGTAGCTAGCTCCAAGTGAGCTTTCGCTACTTCACCGGGCGTTTGAGGCGAGGGCAGAGTGCCCTCAACCTTTATAGACAACATCACCAAAGGGCCCCAAAACGGAACCCTTATAAGATTACTCGTGTGCCGGTCTGTCTGTCTGCCAATGCCAATTTACTCCGAATCTACTGGATCGATTAAGTTGACACTTATTCAAAGTTTACTTATTCAAACAATGCAACTGCCGCACCAAAAAAATAGCTTATACACTTGGCATAAGAGTTAAGACTGGGATTGTAATGACACCTCACACACCGAAATCTATTTAGATATTTAAGATAACGGTGAAATAAAAAAAAAACTCATTTACATACATCCGTAGCAACATGCACTCTGAAAACAGAACACTCTTTTTTGAGCGGTTATTTAAAAAGCTATAAAATTATAAAAAATGTTTGTTAAACCTTTATTTAATATAATATAAATAATTTATCATTAAATTGCTGTCAGCTTTATTAATTTCGTCCCTTTCTTGTGACCCAAGAAGATCCAACCTCGGAATGTGACCCTCTCCCCTATTTAGATTGGTTTCTGTTTGTTAGTATTGTAAATTACTAACAAACAATACTACGGGCTCGGAAGTACTTTTGAGGGAAACTAAACGAGGGTTTATTTAACTTATACGGTTGGGATGTGAATGTGAACCGATCGGGCATTTCATAGAGTTAAATGTAAACTGATTTATCCTCAAAGGTTCTCAGAAATAGCTGATCACGTTTTGGGGAACATAATGGCTTGTACTATTACCTAGTTTTCAAATCGCTATACTTTTTGTGTCAGTAATGGGCTGTTTAACCTCCAGATGTTGTTATTATTTAACGTTTGCGGTTGGGATGTGAATGTAAACCGATTGGGCGTTTCATAGACTTAAATATAAACTGTTTTATCCCTCAAAGGTTCTTGGAAATAGCTGATTACGTAATGGAAATGAAAATGATATATTTTTTGGACTCGTTGTTAATCTCTACCTTTTTTGTCAGTCATGGCATGTTTGAAAATGACCATCGACGGTCAGAGGTAGTTATTATTTAACTTTTGCGGTTGGGATGTGAATGTGAACTGATCGGGAATTTCATAAAGTTACTTAAATGTAAACTGTTTTATCCTCAAAAGTCCTCGGAAACAGCTGATTACGTTATCTAAATATATATAACTCAAAGGTGACTGACTGACATTTTTTTTATGTTATAGGGCGGCAAACGAGCAAGCGAGTCACCTGATGGTAAGTGACCAGCATTGCCCATGGACAACTGCAACATCAAGGTGTAACAGGAGCGTTGCCGGCCTTGAAAGGAGTTGGGGAAAGGATATGGGGGGAGTAAATGGGGGAAGGATAGGCCTTCGGCTCTCTCACTCACCGAACGAAGCATAGAAGCGGTAAAGCTCCTACTCAGACGTCGATTTTCTGGGAGAGTGTGGTACTTCCCCGGACGAACCGGCCCATTCATGCTACTAGCAAAAATGACATAGTGATCTATCAACGCACAGCCGAAACCACTGGACGGATCGGGCTGAAATTTGGCATGCAGGTAGATGTTATAACGTAGGCATCCGCTAAGAAAGGATTTTGATCAATTCTACCCCCAAGGGGATAAAATAGGGGATGAAACTAAACTTCTTAATGCGAGAAAAGCCGTTGGCAAAAGCTAGTGGGAAATAAAATGACTTCTTTTTTTGTCCTGTTGTCCAATCACTTTACCTTTTTTGATAGTAATGTTCTATTTGAAGATGACCATCGACCTCCAGAGGTTGTTATTATTTAATTTTTACGGTCGGAATATAAATGTGAACCAACCGGACATTTCATAGAGTTAAATGCGAGTTCAATGTGATTGTGTTATCCACAATGGCTCTTGGAAACAATGGTAAAATTATTGTGATTAGACGGCTCCCGTGGCGCAGTAAACACCACTCTAGTCTGCTACGCGAAGAGGTACTGAATTTGATTCATAGAGCGTAAAAAAGCGTCTACTTTATTTTAACTGGTGTTTGTCTGCGGTTATATTAGAGTCGACATTTATTAAATTTAATATATTTATTAAAATCTAAATAATATGCGGCTTTCCTATTACTAACAGCAACCAGAAAATGCTCATTGACGATATATATTCTTAATAGATATTGGAGAATACGTGGCTTTTACTTTTTATTACGAGCCTGTATTTAATTTTACTGTCCCGATGTTTGTCTGTAATCAAATCTTGCCAGGTAATTTGATCCACTTTCCAGTTACGGACAGAGCTGAAATTTTGAATGCATGTGTACCTAAATCGGCTGACAATACAATATTATGGAATTGTTGCACTGCTCGGAAAATTCCTATGGCCACCTTCCGACTCCAACCACTCTTAAACTAAACCAATCGTATGTAGGCTCATTTAATTTGTCTTGGAAAACACTTCACAGTGTGGATTCATGTACAATTAGAGCTTGTAAAAAAAATCAATTCTTAAAAATTTTGTTCGTCTCGTAGACTCTTTCTTTTCTTAATTTAATTTTGATCATGAGTTTAAACATCGATCTAACAACTTTTAGCTCTATTTTCTCCATAAAACAAAAACAAATATGTACCTGTATCACGATACTTGAAAGTACTTAGCTGGTTTTAATGTAACTAATAAAATATGTTGCGGGCGCTACAGGCTTTCGTTTTATTTTATCGTTTTTATGGAATAGTACAAAAATTACGTATAATCTTAGCACGTAATAATCAACTTTCGAATGCTATTAATAATAGTACGAGTAGATAGACTATCACTAAAACAATGGTCAATTTATTCTTATTCTTTCTTATTAATCAACTTTTACGTAATAGATTGCGCCGTTAAATATTGGTTTAGACAAATAAATTGTAAGTAATAAACTTAAGAACAAATATAACGAACACCTTTTTTCATGGGACCAAAGCAGTAACTCGATAAATATGTTGATCATCTCTTGCACAAGTGTTAAGTCAGCTCGGAATTCGTATTGTAATGAAAAAAATATGTAACCTGCATTGGCCACATGTTAAAAGTTGTTCATATCGACTAGCTAAGTCGCCCTTTGAAAGTTAAGTCTAGGGTAAATTAACGGCGCTATATCTAACATTCTTTTAGGCTGATTTCAGATTGAGGCCAGCGACACGCGCCGTTGACCAGCGCGTTTCAACAGTGCCGCTTTAGCGGCGCTGTGAAATAAATAAATAAAATAAATAAATAAATAAATATATAAGGACAAATCACACAGATTGAGCTAGCCCCAAAGTAAGTTCGAGACTTGTGTTATGGGATACTAACTCAACGATACTATAGTTTATAACAAATACATATATAGATACACATCCAAGAAACGAAAAAACGAGAAACGAAACGAAACGAGTTTTAGTATCACGCATTTCGTTTCAATGTACAGTTATGTATAATCTTCATCATTGGGACAATTATATCTAATAAAAGGACTAGCTGTTTATTTTGTTTAGAAAAGAGGGCAACAACGACGTCGTAAAACATTGCAAATAGATTTTTGAGTGCGCGCTTTAGCAGCGATGGCCGGCGCCGCGCGTTTCCCGAGCAGCGCGATTTAATTGCATAACTAGTAGACTAATATCTAGTGAAACAGCAAGCGCTCGCGTCTGGACAGCGCGTTTCAAACGCGTCACCCTGAAATCAGCTTTAATAGTTCATGGGTTAATTATATTATCCAAGATACGAAGTTTCACAGTTGGTATCCGCTTAGCTGCAAGTTTCAAGTTTATCTCTCAGCATAATAATAAAAATAACTTTTAATTAAAAACTAGCAATCTTCACACTTGTTTCTTAGTTTTATGCAGATAGTTAGCGAAGTTATTCGAAAATATTTTTATTTTTAGACATTTTATATTTAATTTAGTATTCAAAATGTACTAAACACGTGACAGTTTACGGTTCTAAAGGTAGGAAATCTTTACATAGTAACTGTTTGCTTAGATCTTTTAAACTACTCAATGGATTTTTATGCAGTTTTCAGCAATAGCTAGAACTATTCAAGATGAAGGTTTGTATGTATACTGCCCCATATTAGTATATACATCGCATCCAAGTGAGGCCGGGGCAGGTCGCTAGTAAAAAATTAAAAACGGGCCAAGTGCGTCGGACTCCGCACGAAGGGTTCCGTACCATTATCTATTAAAACCATGTCTGTTGTCTGGGAGTCCCGCTTAAATATTAATTTTAATTTTATATAATTATTTATTTTTAAGAGATAATAGACGGAGCACTTGAAAATAAGTATTATTAAACGTATAGGACAAAGCATGTTACCCTTGTGTAAATATGCTTTGTGCTTGTCTCTCTCCCCAATGTTTCAAATGGAATGGGTTTGGTAAGCGTTTCGTTATTTTTTTTTTTGTAAAAAAGACGGGTTAGACTAATAAGCTGTTCCCGTAACCGATACCATCTTATTTATTTTACTCGCTTGTTAACATATAATATTTAAAACTATATAATAGGTAATTTTTTTGGCACTGTTTGGTCTTGAACCGTGTAAATATTGTATTTTGTACTATTTTGTTTCATTATGACTGTCTGTGCCAAAATAATTGATTAAAAAAGAATTGTATCGCTTTCATAAGGAAAAAAGAATTCACTTTCGCAAAATCACAACAACAAGCTGGGATCAGGATGTGCATGCGTGTGTCTCGTAGCGAGGAAACGATACCAATGTTGGGTTGATCGATCACCGACGCATCGAGATAAAGGAACTCTAAACTGCATAAAAAATGCAGCATGTTGCAGTCACTAATGTAAAATAAACCGTTCTTGAATTGACCAACATCTTCCGTAAGTAGTGTTGCGAAGTTAATTCGTTTTTATGTAAATATATGTTTATAAATATTAAAATATAAAAAAGCTAAAGTAGGTTATGTAAAATAATTAAGTATAAATATTATTTTATATTAACTAATAATGTGTATTATGTTACACTGTAAGTTGAAAACCTGTGTCGTGGGATACTATTCAACGATATAATATTTTTAGATACATATACAGCGTGTAACTTAACCCACGACCTTCCCGTGAAGGGGTGACTCAGCCTGTCAAAATTAACAACTTTACCTATGGGACCAATGCTGGAAACTCAACTTTCCATAGCAATTGCCGGGTCGGCCGAACACTTTTGTAAGAAAATGACAATATTTTTTTAGTTCCCAGTATTGGTCCCATTGGAAAAGTTGTTCATTTTGACGGACTGAGTCACTCTGAGGCAGACATGGTTAAGTTACACGCTGTATACATCCAAATCAGACATCAAAGACCAAGGCCAATCTGAAAAATATAATTTTCTATTTTGATATGATCAGGGTGTGCATGGTCGATTGAACGTGACACCTACTCGAAATGATGATGATGATGATGACCGGGTATGTAACAAATCCTGCGATTCAAATGCACTTGCGGTACCTGCGGTACTGAGTCACAAAGGTCGTGAATCATAATACAGCACACGCACCACCGTTAAGGTTGCATCCGGGAAACAGATAAGAAGTCCATTACACGAGATGTTTATTCACTAGCATGCGTTGTAAACGAAATACATTTTCGCGATAGCCGCAAAGACTAACTGTATCCTTACAACCAATTTATCTACTTCCAAACAAAAATTAGTTTTACGGAACTCTGAAGTTATATATAAAATAACTTGAACCAATTTCGTTTTCAGTGACTGGCCGTTACTAGACAATATTTTTCCACTAGGCCCAGTCGCTAACGACGTGAAAAAGTTTAGATGGATTTTTCATAGCCTCTGAAAAATACAACAGTATGTGTGGTCATCCAATATCGTAAGTTTGGTGACAGTTCGTCGGTGAAGTATTCGCAAAGTTGGTTTATGACTCTTTAGTTACTTTGCTAACAAGTTCGATGTTTTTGTTGTGTTGCTTCTATATGTAGGTATTCGTTGTTATTATACACGGTGAAATTTTGATCGTTCTGGATCCTTAAAGAGATGATTCAACCCGTTGATATGAACAACTTTTCCCATGGGATCAATGCATGGGATGAATTTTTTTGACGTTCCTATACAAATTGACCGGGCGGCCGAATATTTTTGTATGGAACTGCCTATTTTTTTTTTAGTTCCCAGCATTGGTCCTATAGGAAAAGTTGTTCATATCGATGGGCTAAATCACCCCTTTGAAGGTCCATAACGATCTTAATTTCATCGTGAATATAAACGTATTTTTAAACAGCCTACACGAATTTAGCTATTTAAATATAACTAAAATAATTCAGTCACCTCGATAAACGTTTGACGAAATATAAAGGTTTGACCAGAAGGGATCAAAGGGGCAAGCAAAATTATGATATTTCAATAGGACGTACATTATTTTGAGTACCTATGGTTCTCAAAGAGAACAATTGGGTACCATCATATATTGAATATATAGAATTTAATGAGCTGGTTTTAACAAAGGCTGTGGAAATTAAATTTATTAACGAAAATACGCTTTTTAACGTTAAAAAATAAAGTAAGAAGTGCAAAAGACAGGGTCATTACAAAAGGTTATTTTCCAGACAACCTGGACAAAGAACAGATTACAATTTTAATAAACAGAATAAATGAAACTGCTCGTAAGCAACAGAATAAACATTTCTTTATTAGAAAACTCTACTGCGTGCAACGGTCACTGAACCTAGCTTATTTATCATCAATTGTCGCTCCAAGTTGATAACACAACAGAATAAAAAAAATCTATTTATTTCCCCTGCGAGCGGACATGTCCCGGGCTAATCCAGTTTGTTCGACCGCGCAAGGGTTGCATCGCCAATGAGAACAGCCCGAATGTAAAAGTGTGCCTCTCGGGGAACAAGTATCGAATATTGGCTATTCCCAATGAAGCGGGGTACGGTGACTATTTGAGCGTAATTTTCGAAGCCAATTTTGCCGACTCAAGACTGAATGAAAAAATTCAAACGCAAATGTCTGTTTAATAAAATTGTATGTTTTGTTTTTTTTTTCGTGTGTGTATGTGGCCAACACTATTTTCAGATTTTACAAGTTGCCCAAAGGCATCTGACATATCTTAACGATTGCCATTAATGAAGACAGCTGGGACCAACGTTTGATGCAATGGTTTATCAGGAAAAAATGGCCTAGTGGGCGTGAGCATAATTAGCGCTTACGGAGGTTAAGCAACCCTGGGCGCAGTCTCCACTGGGATGGTTGGCCGCAAGTGGCATAATAATATCTCGAGCTCCTGCGTGCTTCGGAAGGCACGTTAAGCCGTTGATCCCTGAACATAATATGGTTATGTCAAATAAAATGTAATATTTTATTCGAGATCATTATAAGTTAGTGCTTAGCTAGGTAAGCTTATTTATTTGTTAAAGATTTCCCATCGTTGGGTAGGTTGAATGTGGTGTGTAGGTTGGATGGACAAGTACGGAAAGGTTAATAAAAATAACCGCGTAGGATTTAAATAATTTCGGCTCCTAGTCAAGTTCTTTCATCAAGTCATCACCCAACATCACCTCACTTATATTCCATAAATAAATTCAAAGTAATTTGTATCAACTCTATCTTATACTTGAGCCAAGTTCCTAAATGTTGTGAAAAGACCACAAATATGTTTCATTATAATAAGCAAGAAGTGACAGTGAGTCTATACTAATATTATGAAGCTGAAGAGTTTGTTTGTTTGTTTGAACGCGCTAATCTCAGGAACTACTGATTAAAATTGGAAAATTATTTTTGTGTTGGATAGATAGTCCATTTATTGCGGAAGGCTTTAGGCTATAAAACATGACGCTGCGACCAATAGGCGCGAAGCATCAATAAAAAATGTTTTGAAAACGGGGAAAAATTATTCATCTATACTAATTAATCATAATAACAGAAATTGCCGCGGACGAAGTCGCGGGCAACAGCTAGTTACTATATATAAAAATGATACCTTCACTACCGGGACATCATTTCTGTATGAGTACTTTCTATTGTACGTTCTCATATTTTCTAACGAGAAAATAGAGTTTCCTGCCTCCAGTGTAAATGTTTACTATTTATTCCGTCGCATTCCTTTTCAACAAACAGCTCCACATACCTAACGAATATTTAATGTGTTACGTCGCATTCTCCTTTATTTAATTTGCCTTTGTGAAAAACATCTGTATTAATTTTAATTTTCATACTGAAACCGGAGGTTAAAAATTTTAAGGCTTGTTGTCTGTGGAATTTTAACTGCTGTAGTAATTTCACGTTTGTTCTTGTTTGATTTGTATTTTAAGGTTTCTGGAGCAAATCACTAGTGTTATGTAACTCATCTTCAAGCTGCATGAAGACATTTCACCAAGCTCTCACAAATAAAGTGATATCAAGTAATTGCTTTGATCACACATTGTAAGTCATTAATTTGTTCTTTTAGTTTATCTCCTTCTTTGATGCGCCATCTGCTTATAATCCCTAATATTTTCTCCATCTATTCAAGGGTTGTCTAGAAGAGATTTAGCGCCTGTTGTACAAAACTATGTTATATCATTAAAAAATATTTTGTGTCCTTTCTATTTGTTGCATTAAAGTATAATTAATTAATTTATATTTATAAGAATGACGTATGTATGTAAGAACATAGATAACAGCCAAATGTCACTCCGATTTAGCTCTCCGCAAGAATATTTTGTGTTATTGACTTTGTCGGATTTTAATTACTTAAAGAGCTAGGATTGGTGCTTTGTAAAAAATAAGAGCTCATGATGACTGATTTTTAGGTGGAGTGACTTCAATTCATATACCCATGGGCAATCCACTAGAATGCAGGTTCTTAACGATATTTTCCTTCCCTAGAAACAGGCAGTTACTTTACTTACGGCAATGGCGCAGCGACCCAAAGTGGATCTTGGACTCCGAAACTAGAAGGCGCCATTTCTTGCGGTCATGTGCCGTTGCTAATCGCAAACTCGGAGGCATTTTAGGTCTTTCATGATGTTGTTACACCAGTGATACCTAGGATGGCCGACCGGTCGACGATCTGATTCTCACTACGTGTCTGAACCACCGAAGATGAGCTGATTTTAATTTACCAATGATCTTTGGCTCAGATACTAGGTCTTCGATTTTCTGGTTCTTCCGGGCTCTTCAACTCCTATCTTCCCTTTGCGTTGATCCCAGGAGTTTACGGAGGATTTTCCTCTCCGCCACTAAAAACTTTTATTCTTTCTTTAAAGTTAATGTCCATGCTTCACAATCGTACACCAAGATTGGTCAAATGACCGTTTTATACAAAGAAGAAGTAGGTAGTGGTCAGAGAAAGTAACCGTTACTACTTGAGTCAGATTGGACTTCAAACTTAAAGGTACAGGACGATCCGGAAGGTGTTCAAAACCAGGACATTTCACTTTATCGTTGAGCTTTTATATATACCTCAGAGTCATAATCACTTCGCAGCGTATTAAGTCAATATCTAAAGCATACATTAATAAATAGATATAGACATCACACATTTTTATATATATATATATTTTTTTTTTTTTTTTTATTGAGCTAGCCCCTAAATAAGTTCGAGACGTGTTATGGGATAGTAACTCGACGACACTATATTTAATAACTAATACATATATTGATAAACAACCCAGACGCAGGCCAATCTGAAAAATATCATATTTCATCTTGACCTGAACAGTGAACGGGATCTCCGATGCCTGGCATGATGACCACTAGTTCATACGAGATAAATAGTGCCATTTAAGCCCCTTTTATGATGACGAGTTCTGTGGCCTAGTTGGTAATTATAATACGAGAAGACATTAAACAGCAACACAAGATGGATTAATAAAAGTTAATAAGCGAGCATTCCCTCCTTTCATCTACGCATTCCCAAAACTTTCCAGGTGAATACACAAATTTACTCCAAACTCATCACAAGCGTGTCGGATGCTCCGACTGCTGGCTTTAGAGCTGAAAAACTTATGAATAAAAAATGAATTCCTTGGTTTTAAAATTAGCATTACAAAGAGAGGGTAATTCTCGTACCTTTGCGCCGGGAAAGAAATGTATAAACGCTCTTTGTCGTTTTGTTGTAAGTGAAAAATCAGCGTTTTACCTGGAACAAGGCTTAAATCTCACGAGGCTGCTTTCAATAAAACAGTTTATTCGGCAGGATACAGTGAAAAATGAAAATAAGTTATATTTTTACTTTACTGCGGAACAACGTTTTTATAAAATTTAAAGACAGGCATGTACGTTGCAGGAGTCAATATGGAATAAAGAAATATTCCAGTCTTCGTATTATTTAAGAAGTACCTTTAGCCAGCGGCTCCGCCCACACTACTTCTTGTAACAGATCCTACTAATTGCAAAAATGTGAAAGTTTGTGAAGGCATGAAGACATACAATGTGTTATTCCCTCAGTTTAATTTGACAATATTTTAGCTTTTTAAGTTGACTATTGACGAGTTCGAAGACAGAGTCACAGAAAATAGCATGTGAGTGCGAACCTGTTTTTAAATATAATGGCAAATACTACGAGACTTAGTCACGAGAAAAATATCTGTGTCATTTTCTACCTTCCCAATAAATATGTGTCGGTCTACGAATAAGTAATAAGTCGTCGGTATATAAATATGTTAACACGCCAGCCTGCGACACAAGGGTGCCCAGGTTCGATCCCTGGTCAGGTCATAATGGAAAACGATCTTTTTCAGATTGACCCGGGTCTTGGGTGATTATCTATATAAGTATCCATTATAAAATATAGTATTGTTAAGTTAGTATTCTACGACACAAGTTCACAACTTACTGTGGGGCTAGCTCAATTTGTGTGCTCAGCTCAATGTCCCTTTATATATTTTGGTATGTTAGGAAATTTTAACGTAAATGCTGATCTGGGAAAAAAGAAGAAACGTAGATTGTACCAGCCGTTTCACTTCCCGTGCAGACCTTACAGACAGTCGAGGGAATGGGCGAAAATCTGACGTATCATGTCAATAAACGATACGGCTAGCAAACACTATTTTGACCACCAAAATGCTAAACGTTGCCTTTCGGTCTGGTGTCAGAGCATAAGCTCTGTTTACCCCGTAAGAGATAAAGTCGTAATAATGTGTATATTAGCGTGTATGTGTATTAAAGAAGACGCATCTAGAGACAAAGTTACACGTTTTTTATCGAACGGAAATTTACTTTGGACTGCAATATTACTCGTATCTAAATTGTTTATGTAAATGCTTTCATAAACTCGCAATTTTGTACTTGGGGATGAAAACTATGTTCACCTTCTATCTGCTTACCTCCAAGTGGATAGGAAAACTAAGCATTAACATATAAAGGAGCGTATCCTCGACATAATCATGAAAATGTTATCGCTTCACACAAAATTGAGCTCTTTCCAGGAAAATAACTTTGGCTACAATGAGATCGCGACGCGAAAGCTTTCTCCCTCAAGGAAATAAAGCGACACTTTAGACGTAATTTAGATAAAATATTTAGTTCACTTGCATCAGATTGGTTTCTTGACAAGTTTAGTTACATACGTTCCTCCTGTGACTTGTGCTTAAAAAAGGACCAATAATAAAAAAAGATTGCCCTCATTGTGATAAAATAACATATGTATTTTTTGAAAGTAAATTCTTATCTTGCATCAGGCATGTTAATTCATAAATCCTATTTTATAGTACGTAAATGTTACACAAATACCGACGTTTATATTTGACATGCATACATACTATTACGTCTTTTTCCCTTGCGGGGTAGACAGAACCCAAGTCTCTAAGACCTAAAAGCCTCATTTAGCATTTAAGTGGGCATTAGATGGAAAATGGCATCAAAATAGTAATGGGTTGCAAGCTGCAAAGCTAACGAACATGATTCCATAAATTTCCGCCCATTTCCTCAATCGATTTTACCGATTTGCGCTGGAAGAGAAGAAGCTGGTATATTCTAGGTTTTTCTTTTCTTCCAGACCGGCATGGAAGATAATATATTTGACAAAGGCGATAAAAAAAATACTCTGTGTTTACCTCAGTGTCACAGATTTTTAAATAAACATTTTACTATCAAAAGTATGTGTTCCGAAGAATAGACGAGAAATAAATATTTAGACTTACATTCAAAATGAAAATATAACCCCATTATTTGGATGGAAGGCCCAGAAAGAGATGAAAACACGAACTGCAATCCTATCGGAAAGACTGGACTTCAGTAGCCCTCGACAGAAATAGTTGGAATAATAAAAGGGAGGCCTTTGCCCCGCAGTGGGACAGTATAGGCTAGAAATAGAAATAGAAATTATAAAAATTAACAGACCCTTAATCAACCTATTTCATTTAAAATATGTTTTGTCCTTATCCCTTAGTCTAATGTTTAAAAACGAGACAAAACATGTTTTAACTAAAACAGCTTTAATAAGAATTTGTTAATTTCTGAATAAGTGGGTCTAACCGGCGATGTAGTGACTGACGATATTATGACCTAGACCCATTATTTTATAACCTATGACAAAACATTAACGATGACATTATTGCCACCCACAATACAATAATCCTTCAAGCGTCGTATCATGATGAGAGGTACACTAATTGTATCAACGCACTGTGAAAAGTGCTCGAGGCCGTCATACAAAAAGCAGTGACATCGGAATTTCTCATTACGGCTACAGGCAAGATCCCATACATCACGATGGGAAAATATAGCTTTCAACATCCCTAGGCCATTAATAGTCACACATATGTGCGAAATGATATAGGGTAAGTAATGTCCATGAAATTGATAATTTTTGAAGTTAACAAGTCGATGGTTTTGTGTTTTAAAATACAATCTGACATTATATTGACTGTATGGTAGTATTTGCTACTTTTCGCATATATACTTTTTATCGTTATCGTAGCCAAACTGATATTGTTTAGTTATTATTAAATTTGTATGATAAACTCTAACGTTCATAAATAAGCGATACAGTCTTATCTATGTTTACAAAGTATATTCCTAATGTAATAATCCTAACTAATATTATAAATAGGAAAGTGAGTTTGTTTTTTGCTACGCTTTCACGTTGTAACTACTGAACCGATCATCATCATCATTTCGAGTAGGTGTCACGGTCAATCGACCATGCACACCCTGGTGTCACTGAACCGATGCATACACGTTATCTAGGGTATGGAGAAGTACATATGGTACATTTTATTCCAGACAAAGTACTGTTCCCGAGAGATCGGGCGCGTGACGCGGGCGGAGCCGCGGGCGAAAGCTAGTAATTATATAAATTAAAGAAACGTTGTGCATTGAAACTTGATTTTTAAGCTTATAAGTATTGGTATACACATACGTATTGACATGTTTTATTTGTCTGTTATAAAAGTCAACTGTAAAAACTTGCATAAGTAAACTTGGTTCTCTCTAAACACATTTCTGAAAAGATATTCCTTTAATTTTTTTAACTTGAAATTTAAAATGCATAATAATAAGGGTATGTATTAAAAAACATACCACCTATAACAAAAGTAATGTATTCTCTTTAAATACAAAGACAGTATAATAGGTATCGATTAAGTAAAACCTAAGTTGAACAAAAACAAATGCGTATAATTTTTCTCCCGCACACCACGAGACCACCAATATTTACAGTCGCTGTAATGGCATCGGTTAGTCGGTGAATTAGACAGCATGTCTCTCCATTAGTCGAGTCTTAATTAGGATCCATCAGGAAGGTCTCCGAAGCCAAGTTTGGTCGCAATGGGACGCCTTAATACCGCCATTGGCATTCCGAACACGATTCTGTAGAAATCTATGAGTACACTAAATGTCATTGGCCATATTGTCATACAAACGGCGCCGAGGAGATTTATCGGTTTGGGTGTGTACTAGATTATAAATGAAAATTTAATCTTTGTTCCTTAACGTGATACTAATTTGTTGTTCAAAGAATTTATTAAAGTATTTCATAATAAAACTCGTATACAACGAATAGCAATTAGCGATTCACTATGGTTAAATATATCTTTAATCATAATCTTAACTATACATTTATTCGAAGATTTTATTAGGTTTAGTTGGAATTTCATGGAGGTCTTTGTATTGGAAGTAATAAATAAAATGACCGTCTTTGCAGAAATAATAAAATGAATAGCTATTTGCTCTGTTTTATAGATTTTAGAGAACATCTGGCGCTGAAGACGTTTCGAGGAATATGATAAATCAGAACACACATGTTGGTACTTTATGCCTTCATAATGTTCTTACATATTAATTTTTATTATTATTTACATGTTTACGGGTACAAAAGCAGCCATAAAAGAAAAAATAATGATTTTAAGGTAGGTTAATACTCTAATATACTCTTCCATACTGGTCTGGGAGAAAAGAAAAAACTTAGAACGTACTAGCTGATTCTCTTCTCGCGAAGATCGTAATAGCCGATTGAGGGTTTTGGAAAAATCTTAAGGAATCATATGAGTAGGTGATGCGGCTAGCAACCCATCACTATTCCGTTTTTCACCGAATGCCCACCAATAACGTGGCTTTTAGGTAGGTCTGCCTCCATTTGTCTACGTTCGCAATCCAATTCTTATCAGAAATCAGTTAACACCTAAATTTGTTATCAAACAACTATTATTACTGTTTAAGTGTCAACAATATAAATTTACTGTACCTACATATGTATATCACAGTAAACAACAGAGTATGATAACATAAGACTAAAGAAAATTTTCAGACACGTTATAAATACAACGAAGGGTATTAAATTTGATTAAAGCTCTCATAACAGCGCATAAATACTATAAATTGTTCTAGTGTCTAGAGCAAGATTAAATTAATAATCCCATGATGCTGTATAAATGCTTTGTTGCGGGCTCTTTTCGTTGTTTCTTTAGCTAGAGCCGGGCATGGCCTAGCCGCGCACTGGATCCAGCAATTTAAACCGAAAACAAATGGACTTAAACTTAGAGATGTTCTCCAAATTACAATCCTGTATTAAGCCGTATTTATTGTAGCCTTAAATAAATGTTGTGTATTGACGAATTCATAAATACTTTCAAACTTTCGCGTAAGCAATATGCCAGTGGATGAAGATACCACCGCGCCGACGGAGCATTGACACCGCGCATCAGTCATCCAGTGACCACGGCCGGTGCAACCTGGTCGAAACGTGTGGAGAAAAACGTTCCCGTTAATGCATTTAATATTGACGACTTTGTCAGTGTAACCTATAAACAGTAACGCAATCTAGTCTTATTAAAATACAAAGAAATAAAACCCGCTAAGTGCGAGTCGTACTTGCGCTCGAAGAGACCCGTACCGTCGAAAAACGGCAAAAAATCATGTCTGTTGTATGAGAGCCTTAAATATTTATTTTATTTCATTTAATTTTAAAGTTAATACATAACTATTCTGTGAGTATTTCAAGCGTCTACCTATTGCCTTTTTCAATATCGAGCGAAGATGACCAAAAATATCACGTTTTCTGTATGGGAGGTGTATGGCTACATATTTATTATATTCTGTATTTTAGTATTATGTGAAAATCTCAGCTGCCTAACTATTATGGTTTATGAGATGCAGCCTGGTGACAGACGGACAGACAGTGGAGCCATATTATTAGGGTCCCGTTTTTACCCTTTGTGTACGAAACCCTAAAAATTAATTGAAATCTTCAATCTGATTTTTTTTCACATAAAACAATTCTTTTAGATCATAATGTTTTAGATAAATAGAAAATGGACTACATAATAGTGTAAGAGCATGGAAAATGTGCATTATGAAATTTTATTAAAGCTCGTAACAGCTCATAAGTACTCTCAATTATAAAGCATTTATTTAATAAATTATTCAATAAATTATCTACATGAAAAATTACATTTGAGACATTAGCAAACAATGCTTTGACGAATCTGTAGCAGACCTGTGTGTGTAAACAGTAAAACAACGTAGTCAATACAGTAAAACATATACTTAATTGAAACTTAATTTGTCTTCAATGTTGCGATCTCAAGACTTTTTCGAGATAGAGCAAATATTTTAGATGCTAATATTTACGATAAGATAGTGAACTACTTAATATTATAAGACCATGGAAAATGTGCAGTTTTCATTGTAATTGAAACTTATTACAGCTTATAAGTACTTGAAATTTAATTAAAGCTCGTAATAGCTCATAAGTACTCTCAATTATAAAGCATTTATTTAATGAATTAATTAATAAATTATCTACATGAAAAATTACATTTGAGACATTAGCAAACAATGCTTTGACGAATCTGTAGCAGACCTGTGTATGTAAACAGTAAAACAACGTAGTTAATACAGTAAAAAATATACATAATTGAAATATAATTTGTCTTCAATGTTGCGATCTCAAGGCTTTTTCGAGATAGAGCAAATATTTTAGATGTTAATATTTAAGATAAGATAGTGAACTACTAAATATTATAAGACCGTGGAAAATGTACAGTTTTTGGTGTAATTGAAACTTATTACAGCTTATAAGTACTATAGATTATTTCAAGTATCCAGCGCGATTAAATTCCTTATCCCATAATGCTGTATATCATTATATACTAAGCGGAGAATACTCTGATCGGTGTGTTTTCCAGAGTCAGCTGATTTTACTGCGCACTGAATTCGGCAACGTAAACTTAAAGCAAAACGTATTTGAAATCCTTGTGGGAGGCCTATGCCCAGCAGTGAACTACTTGCGGCTGATATGATGAAACTTAAAGCAAAGAAACTATAAAGCATCCACAGTACCGTTACATAGAAGGATGATGAATTTATTTTGTTTACTTGAAAACAAATTGCCATTAAGCTCGAAATTTTAATTTTGAGAATTCTTAGTGAGAATTACAAATTCACAATGTAAAAAATCCAGATAAATTGCAGTCACGTAGGCAGTTATAAGGGACACTTTAAATCAAACTTTTGTCCCATTATGCTGCGTTCTTATACAGCGTGTAAATGAACTCAGCTGGGAACTCAAAAAAATATCGGCATTTCCATACAAAACAGTTTTGCTGCTCGGTCAGTTTGTATGGGAATGTCGAAATCTTTTTCGAGTTCCCAACATTGTTTTCATAGAAAAAGTTATTCGTATTCATGGCCGGATACGACCCGTTAAGAGAATGGTAAGGGTCAATTTACACAGTGTATGTATAAGGTATAAAACATTTAATTAGAGCATAAACCATTTACCAAGAAATCAATTACCGTTTTGGTTTTAAGAGTGACTGAACTCCTGAGTATAATAACGTAAGACTATTTAACATTTTATTGAAAGTAATTATCAAACTTTTTATTTATTAAACATTAATTATTTTTATTGTTTCTTAATATATTACCCGAAAACATTGTACTTATGCCTAAATTTATTAGTCGTAGACCGTTCCTTTGGTTTTTAAAAACACAGTTAAAATGCGTTAAATAAATTGAGCTGAAGTTAGTATATCTCGTGAGGTATTAAAATTATTTCAAGCATTTCTAACAGCGCATGAATACTTTAAATAGATTCAAGTTTCCAGAGAGATATTAAATTCCCGATCTCATAATGCTATATACATTAAATGCCGTACTGTATGTAGTCCGTGTTGTTGCTCGAGCTAGAGCCGGGTGCTGGCTTAGCCCCGCACTGAATCCTACAATGTAAACCCAAAGCAATTGAATGCTACTATCTACGAGACCGTTTTACTTAATGCTGGGTTAGAAATTTGTTCATAATACTTATTATTAAAGTTACGCGAGAAATTATTATTATAACAAACGGTATGTATTTTATACGTATTTTAGTCAACAAGTTTCAGCTAATTCGGATGGCTATTTTAAGGGCGAGTGTTAAGGACGTCGCGACACCGCAGTTCTTTGAACACTGAGGTTTGCCGTCCGTGCCGCCAGCATTGTTCCCATAGGAAAAGTTGTTCGTTTTGACGGGCTGAGTCACCCCTTCACGGGAAAGTCGTTGCCTATATTACACGTTGTATATAAAGGTATTTATGGTCACTAAAAATCTACTCTTTAGACGTGTTAGTGTTAGACGGTCCTCTTTCACTCCTTATCCAACCTTATGTGGGGCATGTAAGTCTGTTTTACTAAACGTGCTGTAAAAAGTTTCGGCTTATTTTTATGACTCGACTGGCCGCCTGCCTAACGTCAACCTGTCTTGGGAAAGCTGCTGATTTTTAGCCGAGTTAAAAAATAAGGAGGAGGTTATCAATTCGGTAGTATGTATTTTTTCTATTGTTTGTTATCTCATAACTCCGTCATTTATGAATCGATTTTAAGAATCCTATTATTATTTGAAAGGGTATGCTTCAATGCTGTTCCCATTTAAATTTCATCAAAATCGGTTAAGTTGTTTGATTAAAGCTCAAATGAAAGATTATTTTTATTAAGCCACTGATAACCGATACACACACGTAAAATTTTTACGTTTCAGTAGCGGTCATCAGTGATTAAATAAAAACTTAGCGTAACTTCTAAATTTATTATTTAAGTCTTATTAAAACATATATGTGGGAAGAGGTTTTAATATTTAGTTTTGGTCTATGGTTAGATTGTGACAGAAGATGTCAGATAATGGAAGACGCAATGATTATTGAAGACGACGATTAAAGTAAATGATTATTAATTCGAAACGCTGTTACTTCTTTCAATCCCACAACAATTTTGGGGGATCGTCCGGGATGGAGAGAAGTTTTGGTGCGGAAGAATTGACTACGAATTAACGACGTGCGCGGTTCGACAACCTGCAACATTTTCGACAACGAATGCTGTTTGTGAATTTCTAAGAAGAAATAAGAAGGTGAAATGATTATTAAGATATTATGATTATGATTACCGGATTATGCGGATAAAGATTATTTTTTAAGAAGAAGATTTGTTTAAAGATTTCATACGATTTATGACAAAAGAAGATTTAGTGATTTGAAGAAGAAGACTTATTTTTTAAAGATGCCGCCGAAGAAGGATGTTCCCTCGTTTACAGACATAGAGAAGTCTATGACATCGGTTAGTGGAGACGACACTTACCCACTTTCGATATGGTTAGATGAGTTTGAGGATACTGCGTTGTTGATGAACTGGACTGAAATTGAGAAGCTCATTTACGCAAAAAGACTGCTTACGGGTACTGCGAAGCTTTTCCTACGATCGCTCGGAGGTAACAAAGATTATGAAAAGTTGAGACAGGAGCTTGAAGAGGAATTTGGATGTAAATTGAATAGTGCCGCCTTACACAAGAAACTCAGTTCACGTATAATGAGAAAAGATGAAACTTACCAACAGTACTTCCTCCAAATGAAAGAATGTGCACTCAATGGGAATATTGAAGATGAAGCGTTGATGGAATATGTCATTGATGGTATCCAAGACAGTGAGTCGAACAAGTCTATTTTGTACGGAGCATCAGATCTTAAAGAGTTTAGAAAGAAATTAAATAGGTATTTACAAAAGTATGAAAGAGAAATGTCAATATTGGCCTCGATCTGAAAAGAAGAAAATAAAGAATAGGTGTTTCAAATGTGGAGACCAAGATCACGAAACTGCTAATTGTACGAATGGTATTAAGTGCTTCAAGTGTAATGAATTTGGCCACAAGGGAACGGAATGTGATAAGAGTTACAAAATAAAGAAGTCGCTAAATATTCAAGTGAAGAGTAGAACGATGAAGACTGATAAAGAAGAAAACGAAATAAAGATTCCATGTAAGAAGATAAAGATAAATGATGTTGGCATGACAGCAATGATTGATACTGGAACTGACGTGAATTTGATAAGGTTATCGGAAGTAGGAAATGTTCTGAAGGAAAAGTATAATTACGATGAAGAAACAAGAATATTACTAACTGGAAAGTATTATTCTGGAAAAGATTACATATCATACAATACCGACTGAAGAGAAAAAATTCGACACACATGAAGATTGCTCTATAAAGAAAGAAATAGTAAAGACGATGACAAAGACGACAAAAGACTATAAACTTGATGTTGAGAAAAAGAAGATTAATATTGAAATGAAAATACCCAAGGAAACATTAGCAAAAAGACCCTATGAAGACAAAACTAAGAATAGAAGAATACTATGTAAAGATAAAGATGGTACAAGATTAAGGAAGATACAAGATGAAAGAATGAAGGCTAAGATGAAGGCTCAAAACGAAGTAGTTGCGAGAATGATAAAAGAAGTCAAGAACGATAATGAGAAAAGAGATGAGTTAAGAGTAAAGGCAGAAGGATCAATAAGAGAAATCGAAGAAGAGAGTATAAGGAATTATAACCGTTGCAGAAAGAAAGTAATTGAAGAAGACAACTATTCATCTGGGGCAGATGAATGCTCAGGACGGCCGTGTGGGAAGAGGTTTTAATATTTAGTTTTGGTCTATGGTTAGATTGTGACAGAAGATGTCAGATAATGGAAGACGCAATGATTATTGAAGACGACGATTAAAGTAAATGATTATTAATTCGAAACGCTGTTACTTCTTCCAATCCCATATATATACTGCTAAAAATATCACAGCAGGAAGTTATTGCGGAAAAGGTTTGCAATCCTATTGCTGCCACTGCTGCCAGCATTTTACTACTTCTAGAGTAACAATTGTTACAGACTTCATTCTGTTTGAAATTACTTCTCGCAAGTTCTAAGAATTCTTGATTTAGGTAAATCCAACGTTTTACGCAAGTAAGTGCTATAAATTACAGCTCTTGAAAATAAGGGCCCTCAAAGATGATGTAGGCTAATAAAGTAATTATGCTGGCTTTGTCTACTCAATTGAAATATTTTTTATTTACGAGTATTACTATAAAATAAAATATTTATAGAGATTTTGAAGTTATATCTAAGGAGATGAAAATGAAAATATAGTTACAAATAAACGTATTTGCAGACTGGAATGGAATACTTGTCTTAATACATTGAAGCGGACTACATAAGCACTATTTTTCCGAGAAAAAAAAAACAGTTTTTTTGTTGCTCCCTCACTATTATAAAATGGTAAATTATATTACAACCAGGTTGTATACGCATAAGTTAGGAAAGTGTTTTTATTTGGTTTAGCAAAATTGTTTACATGTAAACGTCATTATGATCTGTAATGTGTATCTAATTAAATAAATAAACATGTACATTGGGATACAGACACGTGAAAGTTGTTTTCTTTACTAGAAGCCGCAAATATGTAAATTGAAGATTGTGATACAAGGGCCTAACATAATACTTAGGGTACTTTTTGGTGAGGGCAATATTTCGAAGCGGAATGCAGGAGTCTTTCTAGCATAAAATCCCGAGCGTAGCGAGAGATTCTAAAGCAGACTGAGTGAAGCAAGGGATTCAGATATTGCCCGAAGTAAAACTATTATGACACATTCTGCTTTTCTATTCTTATCTATCTACTCCTATGAGAAAAACAATATTTGTGATCTCATGACGGGACTAAAAAACATTTGAATTGTGAATTAAAAATTTTTTTTAGTCTCTCGGGAATAAAAACATATTCAAAATCCTGTCTATGGGCCACCACGCTATGTTTTTTGAATAGATGATACGACGAATTCTAAAATGGTCACTATACATCTTTACGTACACAGAGATATTATGTTTATTGTCTCACCTTATTTTAAAAGACTTAAGTAATTTTGTTATCATGTCATATTGTGTTCTAAATGATATGAAGAGTACATACATGCTGCACAAATCACATAGTTTTCTTTTAAATACAATAAAGTATTTTTTGAAATGATAATGTTTAATTGATTTCAAAAAAGGAGGATCCCGTTTACTCGATTTTTTAAGTACATATGTTGAAAGGCCTGGGCCGTCATTACACTTTTTGAGTGCTGTAACTTAAAAAATACGCAAAAACAGATTAAACTTTTTGTATCTTTTCCAGACCCTTGAGCAATTATTCGTGATCGTGATCACCAAGTTGCAGTATCGCTACAAATTAGCTACGAATTCCTGTTTTAGCATTCTAGTCACGTTTCGCCAAATTCGGATGGCTATATCAATGTATAAGGAGGATGAGCCCAAGTGGGTTTCCGTAAAAAGTTTCGGTTTGATGAAATGGGACTTATATTTTCTTAGCGAATTTCATTTTACGTAAAAGTCGAATCATATTGAGTTTGTGTGTAACGCAACAGGTTTTACGTGGATTGGTTTTTGTTTGGTTGTGTTTTTATAAAAGAAATACCTACATTTATAATTTTTTATTCAATATGAAGTAGTAAAAATATAAGTGATAAAAAACCTGTACATGTACACAAACAAAGAACTCTCGATAGAAGTTTGTCCCAAAAATGAAATTATTGAAATGTGACAAAAAGAGGATGAAAATGTGATACGGCAAAAAAGAGGATACGGGTATAGGAGTCTATAAGTGGATTTATTAAAATGAATATTAAAAGTCGCAAAAAATAGAATTCCCAGCTTTGGTTCCTTAGGAAAAATTGTTTATTTTGACGGGCTGAGTCACCCGTTCAAAAAAACAATATATACATGGTGTTAACCACCGTGTATGTATTGGTACATACTCCGGGTACATACATATTCCATCGGTGGTTAACACCGTGTGTATATTATGCTCATTGTCATAGTTACGTTTTATTTTGTTCCGGTACACAGCAATACGCAATTTGTTGTTTTGTTTTTCGTGTGTGTAAGTCGGCAACACTGGTGTCAGCCGGGACCAATGGCTAACGTGCCTTCTGAACGGCACGGAGGAGGTTAAACAAAAATTCGTAGCTATATTTTTATTCAAAAACGGAAACTTTCGTACTAACTTTGCATCCCCGTTATACCCCCTATATTTTCTAAAAATCCTTTCTTAGTGCTCATTTACATCATAAAAAAATTCCTGTGCCAAATTTCAAGTTTCTGGGCACAGTAGTTTCGGCTGTGCGTTGATATATAAGTTAGGTTTGCCTTTTGCTGCGGCTCCGCCCGCTAAGTGTCGATTTCTCAGGAACAGTAGCTCCGTGATTAGTGACTAGCTCCGTGGCGCAGCGGTCAACACGCCTGCCTGCGACACGGAGTGACCGAGTTCGATCGCCGGCCAGGTCAAGATGGAAAATGATCTTTTTCAGATTGGCCTGGGTCTTGGATGTTATCTATATATGTATTTGTTATAAAATATAGTATCGTTGAGTGAGTATCCCATAACACAAGTCTTGAACTTACTTTGGGGCTAGCTCAATCTGTGTGATTTGTCCGTATATAATTGTCCGTATATATTTAATTACCCGGAATACATTAGTTCATGACTTTCAATGAAACACCTTAATATTGAATTTCAATTAAACAACTTCACGGAAAGTTTCGTACTAACTTTGCATCCCCGTTATACTCCCTTAAGGGATGATTTTTGAGAAAAATATTTTACTCATGTTTCATGCCTTTCAGTAAAGAACCTTCATGCTGTATTTCATTCGACTAACTTCAAAAATGGCAAAGTTTCATGCTTACTTTGCACCCCTATTTTACCCCCTTAAGGGATGATTTTGAGTAAAATATTTTACCCGTGTTTATACCTTTCAGTAAAGAACCTTCATGCTGAATTCCATTCGAATAACTTCAAAAACGACAAAGTTTCATACTAACTTTGCAACCCGTTTTACCCTTAGGAGATGAATTTCTAAAAATCCTTTCTTATTGTTCCCCTACGTTATAAAAGGAACCCCTGTGCAAAATTACAAGTTCCTAACCCTTATAGTTTAGGCCCTGCGTTGATATGTCAGTCAGTTAGTCAGCTTCTTCTTTTTTTTAGTATGGATTACTATGGATAGTATGGATAGGTATAATGCTGTCGTATAATGATGTTGAATTGACGTTGGATTTTAATTTTCATATAAGTCACTTATTATTTAATTTAATTTTTTGCTATATGTTTGCAGGCAAACTCATGCCTTGAGTTCATTCAAATGACGATAACTTTTTTTTTAATAAACAGATTTTGATGAAACAAACTTTAAATGTTTTGCTGAGTTAAAACAAACAATTGGTGAAAATTTGAAGTAAATCGGTTCAGTATTTTCGGATATAATCGTGATCATACATACAGACAGACAGACAGACAGACAAGAAATTCGAAAAAAACTTTCTCTTATTCTATTTAAGTGTCCCTCTATCCATTTCAGTCAAAAATTCTAAATGTACAGACAAAATATTTTTACTGGTTTATTATATGTATAGAAGAAGAGCTAATACTGCTTACACCCACTGGACCATCAGGCTTCTCATATACGCAATTAAGTATATGAAACAAACACACACCCTCAAAATGCTTCAAAAATGTTCGAATGTTTCCAAGAAAAGCTGCAATTTTCCTGCTTCGCTGCGTCTCTTGTACCTTTTATTCCTGGCGGAATATTCAGTAGCTAATCGAACATGCATAGCTGTTTATCTATGCATGCTTGTGGAAGTGCTAAGCCAGCGGAGACATGTTCAAATGTAAAACTTTGCATACGAGAGCTGGCGGGAAACTGCTAGAACTTCATAGTTGTTACAGAACATATTTATGAATGAGACAGAAAATATTTATGAATTAAACAACATTGTAATTGCAATTTAATGCAGGCACTCCGAACATTAGACTGTTCGCCACCTGGCAAGCCCTTGATGTTATTTCGTTATCCCTTCTGAAGTATGACCATAAATTGTAACAAGTATATCGTAAAATATGTTTTTACAAATATAAAATAAATAATAAAGATTGCTGTCTAAGTTAAACTTCCATAAGGCTTTCACTTCAGATAATATTATTTACTAAAAGTTAACCAATATTATAGTATCTCATCATGATGGGTCACTTTTCTCTATTTCCTCCAATTAAAACTTAGCCTGGCCATCCAACGTGGAAATACGGCGATCCTCCTAGGTACGGTCGGCGTCACAGTTTCCTAACACAATAGTATGAACAAATATTGGCAGTTACGACCTTCTTCTTCATTCATAAGCACACAAGCGCACATTTATCTAACTCACTCTTTCAATATAACCCAACAAGAAAGAGATAACTAATTAGTTCATACACTCTTTGGAAAAGCAACTCTTAATTTAAAATTTCTTATAAAGTATGCATGGACTACTGGTTAAGACCATTGAATGTTGATGCGCAACATATGTTCTAAAATCCTATATTGTCACAGATTGCGATAACTTCGCAGTTCTTTGTAATATTATTACCAAGCTACGAATAAGATTACAAGTCAAGTCTTATAACATTTGAACTCGAACTAAAAAGTTGAGGGTGGTAGTAAAATATATATATGAAATAATAGTAATGAAAAACATGTTAATTTAAATATAAAGTTAAGGACTGATTCTGGCAACTTATTATAATAGCGTATACAGTAACCTAAAAACGAATCATTAACCCTGCTGAGCCTATATCGCGGGAGAAATAATTTGTTTATATTACGTAATGGTCTAAATATAAATATTAATATTTACGGACAAATCACACAGATTGAGCTAGCCCCAAGATAAGTTCGAGACTTGTGTTATGGGATACTAACTCAACGATGCTATATTTTATAACAAATACATATATAGATAAACATCCAAGACCCAGGTCAATCTGAAAAAGATCATTTTACATTTTGACCTGGTCGGGGATCGAACCCGGGCACTCCGTGTCGCAGAATGGCGTGTTAACCACTGCGCCACGGAGCGGTCTCTCTGTAAAGTAACAATTTTTTTTGAAGAGCGGACTATTATTCCTTACATGCATTATATTATCAAATATATACTGGGAAGCTACTGTCATAATATTATTTCTTTGAACAGTTCTCTGAGAGATTCTCTCGGACCTAAGCCGTAAATAGCACGGATCCCTTTCTTTTGTAATATAAATATAGTATTTATATCGGCTGCTTTTCCCCACAGAAGTATGCCATAAGCCATTAAACTATGAAAATATGCAAAATATACAAACCTAGCAGTTGCCACGTCTGTCAATTGTCTGAACCTCCTAATAGCGTAAGTTGCTAGCTGCTGCGAGCTATTCAATGTATCAAATACATGTATGTCACGTTTTGTGACGTCATTCGTAGATGTATTTTTGCTAACTCCGATAACCCTGTAGACGTAAATTTTACTTTCGAAAAATAATTAGGTAGTTTCTTTATTTTAAAGACAACAAACATAATATTAACTTAGTAAGAATACTGATTTTCTATGAATAAATACCTCAATGAGCTGTCGTGATCGTGAAAATGGCTTTTAAAAAGATTTTGATGTTTATGAATGAAAACCTTGATGAATAGCGTAAATAATTAAATCGAGTTCTTCAAATGCTGTTAACTTTCAGATGAAAATATAAAATCATGAGCACCAAAAAAGTAAGCATACCCAATTACATAGGTACTTATCTAAATCTTTCATATAAAATGAATACCTTCAGTATTTTGTAGATTATTAAATAAATAATGCGCTTTAATTCATAAGCTAATTTATAAGCATTAGGGACTAAATCACAGAATATTATTTATATCTAAATCAACTTAAAAAATAATACTTACTAACAACTAGAACTAGTATAACTGTATAATATGTACACTAAATAAAAGTTATATATTAATATCCTGTAGATTATTAATATCCTGATAATATGTTTTGTTGTTGTAGAGTGTCAGGTGGTAGAAAGGGATGAAATATCATGAAAGTACCTAATATTACCAGTACTCTGATATGACGCATTATAGAATAACATAAGATGCTTCAGGCAAATCAAATGTCTTTTTCAACACATCTATTCAAAACAACATGTACGGTTGTCCGAAAACAAAATAAAATTAATTGCGAACACAAATATTGTTTTGAAAATTCCCGTTACCAAAAGGTCGAATCATCAAGTTTCACTGGCTTCTATTTAAAAGATGCTTTTATCATCCATATTTTTGATAACGGAAATAAAAGTAGAAAATATGATATTTCTTTGTTCATCGTGTTTTGTTTTAAACTTACCTACCAAAAATGTTTTAAAATTGGTATAGCTTTACAAGAACTATTGGACCACACTCTATTTATACATAATATGTGTAGTCATATTATGTCTATGTCGTGGCCATATCGTGGATTTGCTTACTTCATAAAATGCTCGAGAATTTCATGAAATGGTTTCATTTCATGATGTGGGCAACTTAATTTGACCAGATCATTAAATCGTTAACATTTCACGATTTTGTCGTTCACCTTTGGCCGTACGTATCGTATTGTGCATAAAATATTTAATAAAAAGCCACAATAGGTATGTTAAGAACTTATTTTTTATAATTTATGACCGATTAACACAAACAAACTTACTCAAATTTTTGTAGCAAAATTAAACACTTTTTTTTAATTAACTCAAATATGTCAAATTACATACACATTTATTTTTAGAAAATACACTCCAGACAATAGCTGATTATTTTGTTTACTTGCCATTCACTTAAATAATATTGACATTTTCTACTAATATGATTCAATATTATATATTTTTTTTTTATTTTCATTTTAGTTATAATGAGGATAAAAGCAGAAAAAGTGAGATTAAAAAAAAAAGAAGAGAAATTAAAAAAAAAACAATACCTGCTCGAGACTAACATACTTTAATCATACTTCGGACAACGTACTTTGAATCCCTCGTTCCACTCTGAATTCAAATAATCATCTAAGATTGTTTGATTGATTTTAGTCCCTTGCGTTACTATGTACTATTATCAATGTTTGCCGTAACACACGCGATTAAAATTAAATATCATGGCCCACCTAACGAAAGTTTCACGTGATGACCATTCCGTATTCCTATGAGACATACAGCAGCTGTATTGAACAACCGTGTACAATATTAACTTTGGCAATTAGGCCATGGAACTCCACCGATTCGTTTTCTCAGTTCGATACAAATGAAACGTGGAGTATTATTAGAGGTCGAAAATTCAATTACAGCAATCCTAGGAGATTAACCTAGCTCAGGTAGCATTAATTAATTTATATTGCTTTGTTTATTATTATTTTATACACATTTAATTAATGTTTTCTTTAGCTTTAATTAAAATAACTTTCAGTATTGATAGTATTTCTAATCATATGTTTATTTGATATTATTCTCTTTAATTATTTTAGCTCTTAGCTAAAATTAGGTAAATATTTCATTTATTATATCTATTTTAGTATACTAGAATAATATTAAAAGTCATACTCTGTTTGTAATTTCAATCTCAACTTAATGTTTGTGTATATTATTTTTTATTTTACATTTGTTGTTCTTCAATCATAGAATTATATTATAACAAGATAGATATTATATAATATGTTCATTGACTCCCTAAGATTAAATAAATTTCATATAAAATATAAAAAATACTATACAAAAAATAAAAACATGTTAAAGAACTAATTCTAAAGTGCTGTCAGCAGCGGGTAGGGTTCAAGCAGCCGATGCCAGGGCCCCAGACAGAGAAACCTGACTGTCTCTGTGCGGTTGATCCAGCCATGCAGTGATTCTAAGATGTTGGCTTGTCTTCTTTACAAGATCGTTCGCATATACGACCGTCGAGACAATGATCATCGAATATACATCCCAAATGGCGGTCACCCCGTGGGCCAAGTCAAGGCTAAGCTTTTCTTTCTCGGCCTTCACGAGGTTTTCGTAATGTTGAATGGTTATATCTACGAGCACTGCCTGGCGTGTCTGTATATAAAAGATAAATTTGTGGGTTATGGAATCGAAATGTGGCTGGACTTGTGCTGGGTTATTGCCAAGGATCGGACACCTGCCATAATTATGATATCTTATCATTAATTATAATTTAATTCATGTTTTATTATTTTACCTTTTACGTAAACAATTCAGTATATACGGATACGACTCAATAATTAGAAAATAATATGGGGCCCGTTCCACAACGCGCCCTGCCGGGTTGCCCACAAGTTTCAACATTTGTTTTTCTGCCGCACCCATTGCATGTTTGAGTGCTGTTGGAAACAGAACTGTCAAAGAAAATATAAACTGTCCAAGAATACAATTTTGCATTTAAATTGTATGGCCCTTTGCTAAGTACTCTGCTGAGAACAAAGTCGTGATTAGTATGTAGTACAAGATATGTTATTCAGAATGTAACAAAATAAAACTGCCAAAGTTTTATAATGAAAATGAAACCGACAGTCCCGATGGAACAGTTTATTAGTAACAATAATAAGTTTCATAATTTCGCTCCAGAAACTAACGTTTATAGAAGGGTTGAGGGGGAAGCATATTTTATCAGTTTTGGCGGATAAAAGCTATCGAGAACACCTGAGACTTATTTTACGCGCCGCGTGCCAATATTCCTATTACGTACAAATAGCAGGTAGGGACCCTCAGGATAAATCATAAATGTCGAAAACACACGCTCGGTTGGAATTAGCGTTGTTAATTTTGTTTGTTTCCGTTATTGGCTCGTTTGCTATAGTTATGCTGTGAAATTAATGTGTCCTGTTTTTCCTGTATTTAGGTAAGTTAATCTATTTATATGGTAAGTCTGTTGGTTTGTAGATAATTATCATGCGAAAAACACTCAACGGGCCTGGATGAAAATTGGCATATCAATTGTTCATTTTCTAACTTAAAATAAAGAATTCACCCACTGCTCAAAATAAAATAAGGTCGACCTAATTACTTATTCAATAAAAAATGTATATTATAATCTCAAAAAAATTTTTGGTGGGTATTTTCTTTCAGTAGTGTGTATTTAAACATGAGAGATAGCAGGATAAACCTATAAAAAGAGCATACGATGGAGAGACACTATCTCGCTGAAACTGTTTAATAACGTGCTGGGAGATATTTTAAGACCTGAAATTGGAGCACGCTGGATATAAATATCGATGGGAAATACTTCTCTCCCTCCAATACCTCAGCAAGAATTTATTTATACTTGCTCTTGCCAATGTCTTTGGTATTTATCCTCTCTGAATTTAGTTTCGGTATAAATATCATCACATCATCATCATAGTCAGCCTATTTTAGCCTATTTTGGACAACAGCCTTTCCATTTTCTTATTATGTATCTTACAAATGAGACAAGAAGAGATACATAACTTGCCAACCACCTCTGAGATGTTATCCTCCCAACGCGTCCTCAGATTTTCCGGATTTTATGGCCCACTCTTTAGGGCCAGAATGAAATTTGCTGACTCCATCTGTTATCCGTGTATCTCATAAGAGGTCCAGCCTATTGCCACTAAAAAGAAAAGCAATCTTACTCTTGACCTTGCCGTAAATAGCTATTGATATATTTACTTTAGTTGTTTACTGCATGTGCAATGCAATGCACTTTTAATTTCAAAGTACCTTAAAAAGTCAAAAGTCAACGATTTTTATTCAAAATATTGGATACATGTATCTCTTTTTGAACGTCATATTTTTATTTCTTATATATTTTTTAATATATGCAAAATTGAAATACTACTAGCGTTTCGGAACGACCACTGGTGAGAAGAATACGCCGAACTTAATTTAGTATGTAGATCACCATCATCAGGTCTTTTTAGTCTCCACTGCAGGAGCTTGACCCTCTCTGTACTACCGGATCCATACTTGGTCAGAGCAGAGGATTTAGCCACACTCTCCTTGCTGACCGGACGGGTTGGAGAGGTCTCATTGATGTTTATGAGCTTTGTTTAGCTTGTATTTCCTGAGTCGCCTCTTACGACATCCATGGAAAGACTTGGAGTGGTCCTATTCTACTCTGCCGAAAACCACACGGCTATGTATGTAGATACGCTCACTTAAATATTTTTTGTTTTAATATAAATCTGTTGTAATTTCTCTTTACAAAAGAATGTAATTCATTTATAATTCTTTATAGGAAACTTATTTAACAAAATTGATTTTCTTCTTAGTGTACGCTAGTGGCCAAGACTAGTGTCAAAATGCAATTTAGTCAATTTAATCGAGTAAAATTAATCAAGGTCTAGCGTAATCTAGATTAATTTTACTTGACTGAACTGATCAATATTATCGTGTAATTTTTACCCGACTACAGCAAACGCTGAATAAAAGGAGGGTTATGAATTGATTCGCTATTCATATCGTTCGTTTGTTCCCTTGTTAGATTTAAAAATAAAATTGCGTCTCTCTGGTTCCCTTATAATCCATTCTCCGTGCAAATTCAAAATATACCCATAATCTTTGTACTTAACTTTATTTTTGTTTAAATTGAAACTCATACAAAGTGTTACTGTGTTGTTTTATGTCATGGCATTTATAAATAATAACGACAGCCAAAGGTGAAGGAGACCAAGATATTCAGAGTTCGATTTGTCTGCTTATTTATTATGCACGGCCACGATAGGTTGTCTGAAAGTCATAAATCACAGTTACGTTTCTTCATACGTTTTATAATTCATCACGCATGATAAATATTGAGATTTCTTAAGAGGAATATTTAAAATAGATAACGTAAAGTAGGTACATATACAATTCACGAATTATTCCCAACTCTTTGCTGGTTTTTAGGGTTCCATTAATTTAATATCTTTCTTTTAGCGCGTAAAACAGTTCCTTTTAAAACATCTTCCTCGCTGTCAATCTCTCTGTCTGTCTGTCCGTCCATCACCAGGATGTATCTCATGAACCGTGATAGTTAGACAGTTGAAATTTTCACAGATGATGGGTTTCTGCTGCCGCTATAACAACAAATACAATAAAATAGAATAAAACAATTATTTAAGGGGACTCCCATACAACAAATGTGATTTTATTGCTTGTTTTTGTCGATATTCATAACGGCTACATGTATACGCTTGAAATATTCTCAGAATATTTAGCTAAATATTCATTTTAAAATAAAATTAATATTAATTCCATCCAACAGACATGATTTTTTGCCGTTTTTATAGATAATGGTACAGAACCCTTCGTGCGCGAGTCGACTCGCACTTGGCCGGTTTTTTTAAACGGCTTTTTTAGACGGACAGCGGAGCGATATTAATAGGGTCCCATTTTTACCCTTTGGGTACGGAACCCTAAAAAGCAACTTTTACCTTTCTCATAAAAACATGCAAACGATTTCGACGTTTACGTAAGTAATATGTTCGTTCTACGTACATCTCGGGTCGGAGGGCTTCTAAAGACATTTGTATTCCATCAAATTGCGCACATCTCGTATGCACCGGCGCGTCGGCGATCGTTTGCGTTAGATGTGCCTAGCATAACTCATTGGCAGCGGAACAATATACGTGCCCGACTAGCCTAGCTTCTCTGCTAAATACTGCAAAACAATTATTGCAAGATTGATTTAGCTGTTGGCCAGGCGTAGTCTTTAACTTTTGTATATCACTATTGTATTAAGTTCTCCAGCAATTAAATTGGACTTCTGCTTCTCTTCGTGTCGGTGAAAACCTTTTTATATTTTTTTATTCCCAGTATTCAGCCACTTGAATGATATTAGTGTTGGCTGACATCAGGTCATTCAATGCGCAGGAACATGTGCACAAGGAACAGAACAATAAGTGGGACATTGTTTGTGTAAGTCCACATTCGCACAATTGGTCGGAATTTGTTGTGAATCCCTACCTGGAAAGATGTTTTATTCATCATCATCATCATTTCGAGTAGATGTCACGGTCAATCAACCATGCACACCCTGGTGTCAGAGTTCTTCGGAACCGCCTCTCGGCCTCTGCCGTGGCTCCTTTAACGACTACCAGATGGCTGGCAGCCGAGACCAACGGCCTCACGTGCCTTCCGAAGCACGGAATCATCTTTATTATCAGAAAATCAGGCGATTTAAGGCTGCAATGTCCTAACCGAACTGGAAGCAACTAAATAAAGTATGCTTCCTTGGGAATCGAACCCACAACAAACGCCTTAGCCACTAGTGGTTAAGGCGTTTGTTGTGGGTTCAATTATGGACCATGGAGGCTAGTTCAATCAATCAAGATAATTTTATTGGACTATACATATGTATAGAACTTTTTAGTAGACCTGACGCTTTTTTAATCATATATTTTCGTGTAAGATAAGTAATTTTACTTAGTCAGTGATTAAAATATGCGCAGATTGGGATAATTTTCACAAAATGTACGTAACTCATATACCCTTTCTCACACACACGCGTTTTTTCTCATTCGCATCCAACTTATCCCTCCCAAGTATGGTTGAATCGCAAATCACGCGCAGAGTGTTTTGCGACAAAGACGAAGAAATAAAAAACACTAATTAAACTGTTTTGATGTTGAAATTGAGAGTACTTGAATCAAAGGGTGATCGAGCCAGGAAGACTAGCGCTTAAAGATTCCGGAAAATATAGAATATTAAACAACTCACTACAATTTATTTAGACATTACCTATAGCTTTCATTTAAAAGTGAAAAACATGATATAAAACAGGATTCATCAGATAAAATACGCGTAGAGCACTTTTTCACGTTGGAGGAATTCGTGACTTCTCTGGCTGAAATCGCAGATTACCTTGTAATAATGTTCTGCAACCGCCTCATTTGTTTTCCTGGAGGGCTGGCAATAAAGGTTGCTGCGTCAGTGAATTTTCGACTAGAAGAATATAGGGGTCAACGCACATTAAAACAATTGCTGTTGCGATTCAAACTTACGATTTTACTGTAGACTAAGTATTATCTATTTGATTAGACTATGAATGATTGCTTTTTTGATAATAATATCTGAATCTGTTATTTTAAATATTGTATTTTGTTGTTGAAACAATATCATAGATTGTATAATCTTAATGGGTGAATTTTTATTATTAAACAAAAATAAGCACTTAGTAATTGTCAACAAATAATATAAATCAATATTTATATTAAACTTAAACAAGAAGTAAAAATAATAACACATTAAATTCTATATAAAAGTGAAAATGATTATATTAAACAATTATCAGTTAGATTTAAGTACTAGCTAAAGTATATGGTCTAATCAATAAAACAATTAAATATTGATGTTTATTCAGAATAAAAATGAACTGAATAAAATATATATCACAATATTTTTATTCAGTCCAGTAAAACATACATTTCTGAATCGTGATTGGAGGCCACTTATAAGCAAAAAATGCTTGTGATAGTGTTCTCTGCTCTCTCACTAAATAAGTTATAACTAAATAATAATTAAGTACATTTTCGATTAACACATTATCATTTATTCACACAAAAAATTATAAAACAAAAAGTAATAAATATATATAAAAAAAAAGAAAAAGAAAATGAGTCAAAAATGCCACCCCGAATTGTACCTGGCTCAAAAGTACCCATTATGCTAGCAGCATTTCCTCTTTGGATGGCTATGTCTAATATAATCTTTGAACCAAGTATCATCCGGAGCGGTGGTCATTAAGTACATTGCCAACTTACTATGCCATTGTTTCAATGAATACAAGAAAGAAGATCTTTTATCGGATATAAGTTATTTTCAAGTAACATAGATTGTTAACCAGCGCATTCATATTCAGAAACGAAATGGTTGCTAGTGTACGCCAATCTCAATATTTTATATCCCCCTACTTTTCTTATAGCAAGAAAGGGACGCCGTTGAAAATTAAACAGCTTTAATGGCTATGTACCTAGGTCGGTGGATATGTGAAAGTGTTAATGTAATATTAATGAGTGCTTTCGTATTTTACTAAAGTATTTCATAGAAAAATTAAAGTTAGTGTATGTTAATCTCAATATTTTACAGATCCTACTTTTCTACTAGCGAGAAAGGGATATCAGTTGAAAATTAAACGGCAATGTAGCTCAGTGTATATATATATATGTAAAAGTTAAAAGTAATATTATTGAATGACTTCGCAATTTTCTAAAGCCATTTCATCGAAAAATGGAAGTCAGTGTAAGGCAACCTCAATATTTTACATCCTACTTTTCAGTAGAAAAGTGACATCATTGAAAAGTAAACAGCTCTAATGGCAATGTTGGTCAGTAGATATGTAACAGTGTAATAGTAATATTATTGAATGACTTCGTAATTTTCTAAAGTATTTCCTCGAATAATGGAAGTTAATGTACGACAACCTTAATATTTTACATCCCCTACTTTTCTACTAGCGAGAAAGGGACATCGTTGAAAAGTAAACAGCTCTAATGGCTATGTAGGTCGGTGGCCATCGCAAAGCAAGTCACGTGCACTGTCGATTTAATTTAACGTTCCCAAAAAGTGTTAGCGGCATTTCAAGGGATGAAATTAGTTGGTACAATCGGCGTGTCATTCATTGTGTATTTGTAAACCGCAACTCATTCGTTTACCATTTTAGATTTGCTCTCGTTTATTTAAAGATTCAAAGATTTATTCAGAAAATAGGCCTTTTCAGGCACTTTTTTACGTCAATTCACATTTTAAATAATACTCATTATATTATATTCAAATTATTAATTATTATTCAAAAGATACATATAGCGTTTCGGAACCGACCACTGCAGAGAAGACGCCGAAAGAAACTCTTTTCAACAGTATCTCTCTTCCCACCATAATCCTGTGTTTAAAATTAAATTGTTATAAAATTACGAAAAACTGGATACATACATAATGAAGGTATTGTGTATATTAGTTTTAAGTTTTATTGTAATGTTAAGTGATTATGGTGAGAAATAAACGTGTATTATTATTATTATTATTGGTCACCTACTTGCCTGAAGGGCTTTGTATGATATTTTATATTTTTATGTTTTCTTTCTTTTTTCTGATGTCATGTTATATACAATTTCAATTTACATATTTTTATGGAACACGTTATGTTAGCGATCGATTTAGTTTTAGTTACACACAATTAAGTATGTAATTTGCCGTAATAGCTTTTTATTAACTACAAACCGTCTCGAAGGTGAACCAAGATCTACCTGCCTGCAACTTTGGCGCGACAAATTTCCAACTCCCACTGACTGTATTCCCCCATCTGAAGAGTTTTCTCCGGGCTCTCAACTTCCATGGGTTACATGGAAATACGAACTGGATTAGGCCAATGTAAGCACAACCTAGCCAAGTGGGGATATGTTGACCAGGAAAGCGTACAGTGTGAATAAGGTCATGGAGATCAGACCATGTCACGCCTTTTGTTAAGTCCATTGTACTCCACTACCTGTAAAAACTACGATCTCAACTCTGCCTCAGTGAGTGGCATGGCTGTCGTAACCTACTGGAGGGACAAAATATAATATATTTTTAAATGTTTTGAGCCACCTTCACGACGTGAAGAAAAAGTACTCGTATGTAATTAACCTTTTATTGACGTATATTTTTTTCAAACAATAAGTAAATTGAAACAACTAAATCACAAGAAAATTTTATAATTATTCATATATTTGATCTAAAGGTTGTTCCCTGTAAATCACATGGATGAATAATCACATATTTGAATATATTAATGAATTTTTGAAACACATTAGGATGTGTTAACATTTATTTATTTATCCTACTTATACCGGTATCTGAAGTTTTTCAAGGAAATGTCACGCCTAATGAAACAAATATGGATATTCATAAAAACTACGAAAGTCAGTCTATAAGTAGTTTTCATGAATATTTGAGACCTAATAATTGATGTTTCAGGTGAACAAAATTGACTTCAACTGAATCCGAAACTCAAACTCAACTTAACAAAACTCAAATTCAATTGAAGTTCAAACTGATCCGATGTAGATAAAATTACTATGGGGCTGATACAAAACAATACCATAAAAAACGTTTTTTTTTTTTTGTTTGTTTATAAGAGACAGAGTTAAGAGGTAACAAACATACAAAAAACACAGTCGAATTCCGGACTTCCTCTTTTCTGATGTTGTTTGACAATACGTTTTTTTTTACAAAACTAATATTTAAGAATTATAACATATTCAACAAACGTATTTTCTGTCAGCCCAAGTTCTGTTTCTGTAAATATTTATTTAATAACATAATCTAGAAATGTAAATTTTAATATATTTTATATCACAATAAACAGCGTAAACATACGTAAGCTTAAAATACATTTCCAGGAAAAGGATTTCATATCAAATACTGACTTCATATTTCCTGTTACTAAATGATTTTGGCGAACAGTTCCGCAATTTCATTGAAATATTGACGCTATAAAGTTTGCAATTTTAAAAGAGTAATGGCGGATTCCAGGTGCTTGCAATCACTATTGGGAAATAAAATAAAGCAAGATAAGCAAATGTGGTCCTAGATAGAATTTACGGGAAGGCACTTTATCTTAATGGAACATTGTTACACGACTATTTGGTTGAACTATTTGGTAATTATGATATCTTTTCATACAGTATGATCATAGATATTATCATTAAAGCTGAAAGTATTATAAATCGGTTATATCGTGATATAAGTTAAAACATAGGCTCTTTTAGTATATTTTATATATTCGTCTATACTACCATCATCACTACTCATACTAAAATACCACCATACTATCATACAACAAAAACAAAGGCTTTACATTATTTTTTAACCGACTTCAATAAAAGGAGGAGGTTTCTCAATTCGACCGTATATATTTTAGTATCTACTTTTTATGAATAAGCACCTTACCTGCGCAAGTGAGAGCGCGGAACAAGCAATAGAGAGGTACGATTGATCTAAGAGTTCGGCTTGTGACGCATCTATCTCTCTTCCACCATTATCACGGAAAAATATCGTCCATAAACTGACTTTACAGTCAACCAATCGTTTATAAATTACCGAAAATGGTTATAGGTTCCTACCTATATATAGGGATATATCGTTATACGTAGGAAACCCTAATAACATTTAAAATAAAATGTAGTAATGCGAAATTCTCGTTTTAAAATATTTCTTTTTGCCGAATATTTTAATAATTACGATAACAACTACTACTTTACATGAATAACATATTAAGGTACCTTCAATCAAAGCACGGTGTAATTCAGATAGGATGTATGTAATATTGCTTGTATTTTGTAATTTAAAATAATACATATATTTTTTTCTAAGTACCCCAAAAATAATGAAACATACAAATAGATTTAAGTGTAAGAATAACACTTTTTAGAAAACAAGTATCGTATTTTTAAATGTAGGAGAAAAAAATAAGGAAAAACATATAAAAAAAGAGTGTGAAGTTGCAATTTGACAAGAACAGCTGAAAATCACATCTTGTTACAAGTAGAGAAGGGTGTATTTTATCACAGACCCTAAATTAGATCCGAGCTGAACGTTACCCGCATCGATAAAAAGGCTTTGCTTTTTCTGATTACAAAAAGAAAACCTGCAGGGGCTTTTTAAAAATTTCTTACTGGGAATTTTCGGCTTATGAGAACTCCAACGGGAGTGAATTACCTACTATCTTAGTTTTATTTTTTAAATGTAAAGTTATATTCGTATTCTTTTTATTTTATCCTTTGTAGGTTTTACTTAATTGGAGATAACTTACTCCTATTGTTTTTTTTATTATTACGTCCATTATAAAATCACTCGAGTTTCAAATAAAACTTCTCTTTGAGTTTTGAAAATGTTTTGTTTAAGCATCGTAATTAACATGTTATGTAATATTTATTTCAATTGTTAATGTTAATTATGTTTTATAGCTACCTATTTCAAGTCCTAAATACTGAAATTGCTACTGCTGAACTGAAAATGTTCACACTCTTACAATGTTATCTATAAGATATATAATTAACTGAAAAATTTACTCTTTATTTCGTTCAATTTATACACACTTATATATTATACATTTAGTCATATTTCCTAGAAAGCTCGTTAGAATTCCTTAGCAAAATACATTTTTCAAGTCAGACGAAGCATGTAACCGTAGAAGGGGACCCCACTAGTTGAGCGATTAATTAACAAAGACTACGAGCCGCCCCCAGAGGGCGCTGCTCTCGGAATTATTCACTCTATTCTCTACTTACCCTTCTACAAAATAATTATTAAGAGTAACCTAATTAATTTTCTCTTGTAAGCCCTCGCATTATCTAAAGAGAATTTACATTTTTTAAACTTTATTAATGCCAGGGATTCTTGCGGTTGATTGAGTGCTAAGGATATACAGTTCTTTATTTATTCTTTTGAAGGCGAAAAAAAAAACTGTGCCCCTGGATAGGTTTTATATGATAAAAAAACATACTTGCGGATTGTTAAGCTACTATTATTTAAGACTCTGTAGCTATTCAAATACTATCAATAAATAAAAATAACACTTGATATGAGTTATATTTTTCTTTTGAAACGTGCTAGATCACCGTAACTGGTTGTAATAAAACTTTACCAAATTTACTTTACACCTATCTAAGTGAAATGATTAACAGCAAAAAATACAATAGAAATACAAAGTTCTCGGTCTCGAAACGCCAATAGTGCCATTACCAGCCTGTTGTATATGCAAATGGGTCTTAATTTCCAAGCTTAAATTAAAATGTTCTAGGGACTACATTCTTGGAAGTACGTGACAGTAATTTATGTTACTTACATATTTATTTGTTACCAAGTCAATGTCTATTACAACTAAAGTACGTCTTGTGTGTTACGAGATTTTCAATATTTTGGCTTTTTTTATAATATTTTATTTTTATTTTTCACAGGTAGCTGTCTTCGTTTGTGAAGATACTAAGGATATTTATCATTAGGCAGTCATCTATCGTTTTGCCGTTTATACTAAAAGACACTGGCCACTAACAGTGTAATACAGTAAAAAGTAGTTTAAGAAAGAGTGGTTTTGATCAGGACTATCTTATCTCTATGGTTTTTGATTTGAATATTTTCACTCCGCGACATTCTCCGCTATGATTGTAGTTTTGTTTTATGGAGAACTAGTTTTCACCCGCTTCTCCGCCCACGTCAATGTCGATTCCTTGGGAGACTGTACCATTTTAGTAAGTACAACCTAGATTCAGGGTCTAGGAGGATAGATGAGTTAAAGGAAAGACTAGATATTGGCAAATGAGATAGGTATAATGAACAACTATTACATTACACTAGTTACAAAGATTCACAAGAACATTAGGTACAGATTAGGTAGTCAGGGTCGTGAGTTATAGGCACTAGATCCGTTGAGTAGCCCTTCTAGGTAGAAGAACTACTTAGCTTGAGATGCAGCCGAAGAGAAGGAGACGAGCGCCGGCCGCCGCGCCTTATATATGGGCATGGGCCCCCCCCCCCCGCTGCGCCGAAGAGGGGCGGAGAAGTGCTGGAGCCCGCGCGATGTCACCGTGTTTTATGGAGAACTAGTTTTCACCCGCTTCTCCGCCCACGTCAATGTCGATTCCTTGGGAGACGTACTTTTTTTTCCCCGGGATAAAATATACACTATCACTTCTCCATGCGCAAGACATATTATGCAAAATTTTATGACGATCAGTTTAGTAGATAGGGCGTGAAGGCGTAATAAACAAACTTGCTTTCGCATTTATAATATTTGTCAAGATATAATTTTATTAAGCTTGCTAGATTTTATTTCAAACAACAAAATAGTAATTCTATCAAAAACAAAAATAAATCGTAATATGGAGAACATTTGTAAAGAAAAACAGAGTAGCTACTCAAAAGATAATACTTAGAACCCTAAATATAGTTCAGTGCGGTGACAATACGAATTCCATGTAAGTACATACAAGCTATTGTTAACTGAGCCAAAGTATCCAATGTACAAAGAGATAAGAACGATCTTTTGTTACAAAGAGAGTATCTGTGGTATTTATCTGCTTTGTGAGATTCCCCTGGACTCAAATTACTCCAATACAGTGACCTGGTTCTCAATAGAACTTTATTTGACTCGTAACTGTGTCAGGCAATGATTGTACTGGGGATTTTAATCTGAAAGATTTTTCTTTTTGTGTGATTCGGGTTAAAATGTTTTGTCATCAACAAAGATTTTGTTTATTGGATAAGAATTAGACTGGTCTGGGTATGACTTGTTTTAATTTTATTAAAAGGAAAGGATTGTATAAAAATAACAATAAGACATTATTATATTTTTAAGAAAAATCTTTACAGGTGGTGTTTCTGTGGCGCTACCTATTTGCGAAAACACTGCTTGGTTGTGCACAGCAGAGATTATATCTTCACGATAATTAATCCAATTGCATTTCTTGTAATATACAAGCTGATTTTGATTTCCCTGGCAACATTTTAATCCGTAATAGTAAAACTCGCAAAAAAAAACATGTAAAATATTCATAATATAAAAATTCATCATCATCATTACAGCAGCAAAAAGTCCACAACTGGACAAGGGCTTCTCCCAAGGATTCTTCGTTTCACGAGAGAAACCGAATTTTGAATATGATTTTTTTATAAAAATTCATATTCCATCGGAAGTATAAAAATTCATCAGTTCGTATTCATATTTCAATGGATTTTTTGTTTTTCATAAATAACGTTATTTGTTGTGGAGATATATCCTATTATGTATTGTGATTTTAACTTTAAAATATTGCCAGTGGGTTCAAAATCACCATGTATTTCATCACTTTGTTTTTAGTCATTTTAAAGTATTACTAATACTTAGGGCAAGAGGGAATGTCATGCCTGGAAACCCATGAGTCATATTCATAGTCACACAAGGGGAAGGGAATTCGGGAAATGATTCACCAAAAACATGCTAATGTTTGTAAAATGAGCCATTTAATGAAGCCTCAACCTTAAAGTTGGTTCGCTAGATGACAAGGACATAAATAATTAGTAAATAACTATGATTATTTAAAATGTTGATAAGAAAGCCCATGAATTATGTTATATTTTTTTCTCAAACCTAACTAAAATATTAACGAAACTTCAATCGTATTTTCACAGTACGAGATGGATCAGTCTAAGTGTTATTTTTTCTATTAAAACGAAACTATTATTTAATTTTATTTATTACTTTGTAAACAGATATATTTTTTCTAAATAAGTGAAGTTATGTTAGTTTATCTCATATACTTTTGTGTATGATTGCAACCAAAAGTCCAATGCAAACTGAATCCGCACAATATCTTGCACCTTACTACTACGCCTCTTTTCCGTGTGGTAAGCTGTCAGCTACATTTCTCCGTTCGACCCTTTTTATCATCATAAATCAAATCAATATAAAATAGCTGCCGTTTTTTGCCACCATGATTTTCGTAAATATCTATCGCAAACTCAATATGCTCAAATTAGTACATAAAATGCATAATTCATAATATTTAAAGACAAATATTTTAATAGATAATTAATTTTAATTAAATAAAATTACTGAAAAAAAATTGTTCCTTTAAGCGCGCATGCTACAATCGTAGCCCTACAACTTTACGAAGCTCTTCTCGAACTTCCGTATGCCAAAGCTGGTCGTTACTGCGGAGTGAGGAGGTGAGGAAAACATGAGACAAATATTTTCGATTGGAAAAACAGACAACAAAACGAGATAATACTATAAAATTGATCTTGAACCGCCTGATTGTCTAATAATTAAGATGATTTCATGCTTCGGAAGGCATGTTAAGCTGTTAGGCCCGGTTGCCATTTGGTACTCATTAAAAAAACCATATCACAGTCCCGAACAACTCTGACACCAGAGTGTGCATGGTCGATTGACCGTGTCACCTACTTGTAATGATGATGATTACTATAAAATTTGGGTTTAGCCTCGTACAAAATGACAACAGTTTTATATACTTCTTTATTCCATACTAAAGTAAACATTCAGTTGAAGTGATCTTAAAAGATCACTTCAACTGAATGTTTTATATAATTGAAGGTTTAGTGTTATTTATTTTTAAATTGAAAGAAATTAAGTTTTTTATTTCAATTACAACTTTTTTATTTTCAATTAGTCTATTTTATATTAATATCATTGTATAGTAAACAACCTAGCTATTTTACAGGTATATTGTATATCCGATGGGAAAAATAGACAAGAAAACGAGATCGGGGCTACACCTGTAACCCACGCGCCTGCTCTAGTGATAATACTAGAAAATCTGTGTCTGGTATCGTACCAGTCGCATATAATTCTATACTCCATATTTTGAGACCTCTACTACTGAGTATCAATACTAATAATAAATATGTAAGGGTTGGTCATGGAGCAAGTTACTTTGTTTTCAGAGATTTTGTGTTCATAAGCTCTATACATGATACTGCACTTTATGTATGTATGTAGGTTAACTCTTAAACGAATCAACAGAATTTTATGAAACTTGGTAGATAAACATTTAGACGTACAGGACCCAGGATAGGCTTACTTAGTTTTTATTTTCAGTTATGATAAGATCGCGTACATTTGTATGGGGCCACCCCATACAAATGTACGCGATCGGACGCGGGCACATCTAGTTCCTATATTTTTTTTTTATTATTTATTTAAACTTCTTTGAACTCGATTTTAGCCAACCTTAAAATTTTGATCAACGATCAGATGTAGAATTATCAAGTACCTATAACAATCCAACTTTTTAGTTCGACCATTAAATCGTGTTTCTTTCATTTTTTTAACGATATTTATATAAAAATCTTAAAAACATAAGGTTTTTTTATTTCATTGAATTACTTTTTTATGTTATGCCATCCTATTTTATTTTGACAGCTTTGTTTAGTGAATAACCTAGTTATTTAGCTCGGTGAAAGCCATATCATCATAGATTAAAAAAAAGGCACTTCATACATCTATGCATATCATATACAAATATAAAAGAAAAAATATTTGGCATCTAGTTGTTGGCGTTATCAGGTTTTGAAAATAAACGCTGGTTTGTGTGACAAATAAGTACAATAGATTACTACCAAATAAATTAGGAATCTGTCCGCGTTTCCTGTTTCCGAAAAAGGGAAGAATTTTCAACTAAAAATCCACAACGATTTTCACTTGGCCATTCTTTCTTTCTTAACTAACAAATCACATATCTTCCAATATATACTATTATATATATTCAAATATAAATATAAAACGTTCCTGTATCATATTGCAGGAACAAATACTTGCAACTAAGAAACAAATACCCAGTAACAATAAATATAACTATATGCAATGAGACTTCAATTTCAACGATATTATGTACAACTAGGTGGTGGATTAGCCGGTAAGAGTTCGGCACTACCTGGGTGCCCTTCCCAGTAGTCCATGAGGATTCTACTCCTTTAAAAGAAAAAAAAAAGAAACTAACAAATCTCTAATAAAACGAAGTTTTTTACACATACTTAACTATGCCATTTGTAGAATGCTTCAAATACTATAACCACGATTTGAAAGTCATAGCTGTGATACAGTATTCATTAATAAAATTTAAGTTTAAACGCTCTAAATCGATCTTGCACAAACTGCGTAAAAACGCAAGCTGGCCAATGAGTTCGTGATTACTTGGCGCGGTTTGTGATCAAGCATCAGCACTAAATGCAGGTTTATGGATCCATCAGAGAAAAATACAACAAATCAGGTAGTAAGCTGCTTTAGTGTTTTTCCAATTAACCTATTATAAAAATCTTGTACATAACATATTTCTGCATTCAGACAAGCTTCATAGCATGACTATGTATTTTTTCCGAAATTTGTATATGGAATTCTTGTACGCTTATATTATTGATCACTTTTTAAGCAATTTAGCTTCTAATTTACACAGTGCAGGTATCGCATACAAACGTGAACAGCATAATGACGCAGGCTGGCTTTCTGATCACTGTTTTACTCGGTACGGCGAGTAATCAATATCGGCACTAAATGACAATTTGTGGATGTAACAGAAACACATAACAGTAGTTAGCTGTTTGTTTTCAATTTTTTTTTATTCAATTGAATATTCGCTGTTTCTGCTATAATTTTAATTGACCTCTTATAAAATAACTGTCTTTATCTAGCTGTCTTTATCTAACTGTAGAAAAAATCTGCTAATTTGTTGCCGATTATTGAATAATCAAGTTACGCGATGACATAATAATTTATTATTAATTCTGATAGTTGCACATACGAGAATTACTGTTAACTTCTATAATCTAGCATTACTCTAAGCTATTCAGCATGAAGTTGACATAGTGCAGGTATCGCATATAAATTGGGACTGCATAACGATGCAAGCTGATTATTGAGACCAACACGACGGAAATTGTTACCAATTTTTCAGGTATATAAATGTTTATCTCTTTAAATAATTCAATTAAGAAAAAAAATTAAGAGACAGGGACATGCTTATAATATCCATAGATTTTTTGATTAAAATAATTGCTATACTGGTACTATCCGGGGAAAGCTCAGAGGACTGCGCTTGTATGGCGAAACGGCCCTCCTATTTCAACATAATAAAAGTTTTCAAAAATCTGAACCTAATATCCATCTCTGTCAATGAAAAAACTAAAGTAAATAGCACTTATTCGTGTTTTTTTAATAACACATTGACTTCAGCATGGTAATTAGATCCAATGCAGGTATCGAACACGCTAGGACTGCTTACTTACGCAGACTGGATATTGAGCCTGAGATTACATGGCACAGCGTGTCATTAGGCATCTGCACTAAATGTCGGTTTGTGCAAATAAGGATGTGGGTAATAAGTTAATTTGGACAGCCAAGAAATACAGACAAGCATAGTTTCATAGTTATTATTATCGAAATGTATGTGATTATTATATAATTCTACAAATACCACTCAGCTATTCAGTATCGTACACAGATGGAAAATGCGTAATCACGCTAGATAGCCATTGATTCTGTTATTACTCGCGTTATCAGGCATTGCCACTAAACCCGTGAGCAATAATGACGTGATCGTGTATCCGTTGCTTTATAGTCTTAACTTTGCTTTGTGATTTAGCATCATACAGATGCATTGAAGGCATAGCACACAAACGGGAACTGGGTAATGATGCAGGTTGGTCATTGGATCCGTGAATACTCACCACGGCGATTAATCAGGCTTCGGTACAGTTAGTACGCTGGTCTACAACAGACATAAATAGGTACAACAGATTAGTACCTATAATAAATTCACTTATGCTCCGGTTTCCTAATAGAACTGTGCCGCACTTGTACGCCTATTCGCAAAACGTTGAATAACGTTATTAATACATTTTCGAATAGAATAGAATAGAATAGAATAGAATAGAAACCCTTTATTGCACATCAATAGAAACACTTAAATATGTACAATATCTTATAAACTAGAAAATGCGCAAACGGCGGCCTTATCGCGAAAGCAATTTCTTACAGGCAACCTTATTGATAAAATTACTTTTGGAAATAACGGGCGCGGGGTAGTAAAATAATTGCAAAATTTTTCACACAATAAAAACTTATTACAAAATAACTTACAAATATAGAAACAACTTTGATTTCTAAGGACACAGTACTCGTCGGTAATGCATGCGTTCGGTGGAAAAATTTTAGGGATCTCTAATTTAAATAATACAAACATATCTATAGTCTATATTACTCGTTGATGATTTAAGTTATATCGTTGAAAGATTCGTTTTAACCAGTTTGGTACTTATTACGTTAACTCTGTAAAATAAACAAATGAATACATGGCAATAATATCATTTCTTCGTATAATTTTGTTTAATTTACGGTTTTTTCATTAAAATTTGTTATTTGGTATTCAATTTAGAGTATTATCAAGAGATTAATCAAGAATTCAGGTTTTATACGAACTACTAATACACAATTAAAATAGATTCCAAGTTGGATTTCTGTTTTTTTTTTAACAAATGTTGTTGTAACATAGGTGGTTTAAGTTCATCGGCTACATTCCACCTATATCTCCATCGGTACTCACGGCCGCTCTGGGCGTTCGTTCGTACTTCGGCACCATATAGAGTAAATGAACATTATGCTACAGTTTCTATAAAAATTGGCACGGCACAGACTATGTAACTCGTGACGTGAGGAATAAAAACGTAACTTTGTAGCTATATCTGGATAAATTTCATAAAGTTAACTGAGCCACAAATTGACATAGTGCAAGTATCACACACAAACGTGGACTACGTCATTAGGCAGGCTGGCCATTGAGTCTGTGATTATTCGACGCGGCGCGGAATCAGGCATTGGCACTGAACGCCGGTTTGTGGAACAAACAAAAACAGGTACGCAGACGACTGTCGAATAAAATAGGGGTTTGTCGCTGCAGGGTCAGTTGTATTTCCAGGTGGATAAAGAACCATTTATTGGGATTTTCTGAGGTTACACTGATATTCGAATCTGAATAGCTTTGATATTTTCCAAATCACAACGAATTTGAAAGAAAAAAAATAAATGGTTTGCTTACGTTTAAAGTATTCACTTTATTTCCATTTTTATAGTTATCTAGAAATTTTAACCTCTTAATAAAAATAAAAGGTCAGGAGTGGCATTCCCAACTGCCTGTCCGGTGGTTCAGATATGGCATCGAATACGCGAGCCTGACCTCCCGAGCTGCTTATTACTTTTCCCCCATTCATCCGAGTGAGTTAAATGCCTCCGTGGTCTTGTTGTTAAGGTGTTTGTATGTAGACCCAAGTCTACAGGCAACCACCTTAACCGTAGGTCGTTGGTTCGATTTACATGGAAGCATACTTTGTTTCTTTGTTTCCAGTTTGATTAGAACATTGGAGATCTTGAATCACCTGATCGTCTGATAATAAAGATGATTCCGAGCTTCGAAAGGCACGTTAAGCAATAGGTCCTGGCTGTTACTGGTAGTCGTTAAAGGAAACACGTCAGTGGCCGAGAGGCGGTACCGAAGAACTCCGACACCAGAGTGTGCATGGCCGATTGATTGACTGTATTACCTACACGAAATGATGATGATGATCCAAATAAGAAATATCCCCATACCTTCATTTCCTTTCCAAATCCAACAAATTCCTATTGTTCCCTAGCTTAAAAGTGCAGCAGTGTTAGTAGCATAAGAAGCCAAAGTAACGACGCTCGCCAACTCGTTTGTTAAGCCTGGTGAGTATGGCAATATGCTCACATGGAATTGAGAATCCTTAGAAGAAACCTATGTCCAGCAAAGGAATTATTTACGGCAGAAATAATGGCGAATAATGATGTAATCTCCTATTTAACTAGGTTATTTAGCATAACATCGAGACATGCTGGCCATGATTACTGAGAGCAAACATAAAATAGGCTACTAACAACTAAAATAGGAGTTTGTCGCTTATCTGTGTTTGCTGTTGAAGGAAACACGCCTAATTGTAAATTGTTAAGAAAAAGTTGGACATTTTATAAAGATTTAATAAGCATTCAAGATGCAGTACTAACGTTCTCTTATTTCAAAGTCACAAGCTCGCGTGGATTTTTTTACCATGGATATGTTGATTAACTCTCTGACTACCTTGACCATCGCGCTTAGTTTCCAACCTACCTGGTACCTTCTGCCTGCTTCTCCTATTAGTCTTTAACTGCTGACCTGGGGGCCTCTCAGGCCCAGCGAAAACAATAATATCCTGTCATTTCCTTTCTCCGTATGCGACGCATACGCTGCCTCTTGTAATTTCGAGTTCTGTCGCTCGGAGGCCACCAAAGTCGGTATACATGTCGGCGCGCGCAATATCGGTGAGTAAATTTGTTTCAAACTTTTTCGTGGGCCTCACAGGCCCAACCTCAGTACTTACGTAACTCTTTGAAACGTTGCTGAGGTTCACATTTTGTAATTTTATTTGCAGAATACGATAAGGTAGTCTAAAATGGAGTCCAGTACTTCTTATATAAGGAAACGTGCTAGCGATACCGGAGATAGTCTACAATTTTCTAAAAACAGAAGAGTTGTTGCACTTGGTGATAGTTATTTTGAGTCAATCGTGCCTTTATGGATAAATTGTAAGGATTTTAGGGGTTCAAAAGCAGAAAATATGGACAAAGTATTGGTTCCAGAGTAACATAGACATGACTTATTGTCATCACTTTTTGCCTCACATCTGGAAAAACATTTACAACAGAAAAGAAGAGTATTGAAAGAAAAACTGCCACGTGATCCTCATGTAAGATTGACGAGGATGCTGGATTCAAATATGCGTAACCGTCTAGAAATTTCAGAAGAAGTCCAGAAATAAAGGAAGATGTGCCACACATGCCGACAAAAACTCCGGAGAAAGTCAACACAAACATGTTATGTATGTAAAAAAATGTGTCACTGTTCAATGTGCTAAGGAAATTTACCCTGATTGTGCGTAAATTGTCATATTTGGCGCCCTGCAGTTTTTTATTCCGCCTTTAGTAATAAGTTTAATTGGTATTTAGTTGCTTAGAGGAGTTAATAAAATTGTATAATAAACCTTGACTATGTTAGTTTGATAAAAAATTAAAGACTTATAATGCAAATTGAGATTTCAAGTAATTTCTGCCAAAAAAATGTTCGCTTTGATTTGATTGATATATATATAAGCATCATGTAAATAATAAAAATATTAAAAAGTTGATTAATTTTATTCAATTAAGCATATTTGATATAAACATAAACGAAACATGTCAAAGGCACCCATACATATTTATTTTAATATGCTGAAAGTTGCGGGCCTCTCAGACCCCACGTCAGTACTAACGTTCTATACCCACCACGTCAGTAGCTAAAGGTTAAGTATGCTCAAGTGCTCAAGACGGAAACTTATATTAACTGTAAAATAATAAAAAAAACGGTTATTATAACTTTAAAAACATATTGTGTCTTCAAAAATATTTAGTTTTGTCTTTTTTACGTATAATTACATGTTTGGATTAGGGATAAGGAAATAGTATCAACATTAGGATTTCAGTGGACTATTAAACATATAGATTTATTTCCAATATATTAAATAGCACCTAACAGAAATTATGCAATTAGCCAGCGAATAATACCCATATCCGCTCCGTACAAATGGTTATTGCAGTAGTTACCATACTAAATGTGCCAATTATAGGTTAAACTTAATTGGTCCATGTCCATTTGATCCTGACATTAAATAAAATAAAACTAAAATTACCCATTGTGTCACTTTAAATGTAATATCATAGCTTTTACGTGTACTTTTGTAGGTAGAGCGGTCAGGAACTATTTCTACTGTCATTGGATCCAATCTCATCTCAACCACATTATCCTACGAGTATATTTATTCAATGTCGAGATCCCACGGGAATAGTACTTTTTCCCGGGATAAAAGCCTATGTCCTTCTCCGTACTCCAGAGAACTTTTATGCAAAATTTCATGATGATCGGTTCAGTAGCTACGGCGTGAAAGCGTAACAAACAAACAAACAAACAAACAAACAAACAAACAAACAAACAAACAAACAAACAAACAAACAAACAAACAAACAAACAAACAAACAAACAAACAAACAAACAAACAAACAAACAAACAAACAAACAAACAAACAAACAAACAAACAAACAAACAAACAAACAAACTCACTTTCGCATTTATAATATTAGTAAGGATAAGGATACTAAAAGTTTTTTATTTTCATTTTAACCAACGTGACATTTAAAGATTATAAAAAATGTAACAACGGGCTGCTTACGTACAAAGTCAGCTGCCGGCTGATATGTTTCGAACTCATTTAGAGGTCCAATCCGCACATCTAGTGCAAATTGGGACGACATTCTGCACGAGACTCAATTCACATTTGCCTTAAAGAAGACTTCCGGATGAGGTCGAAACATGTCGGCCTGTGGTATTTTAATAAAGTATATACTTCAAACAGTTTTTGATATTGGCGATGATGGTTATATGGCCGCAAATGAAATAAAAGTTTCGAGATCTGTACGTTAGCCATCCCGCCATTGGTCTCTGCTATCATCATTTGAGTTTTATATCAGACTAGCTTTCGCCTGCGGCTCCGCCCGCGTCATAATAATAATAATAATAATAAATCATTTATTTCAGGTACTAAGTCCCATATCTTACATATACATTGAAAATATTAATCAGTATCATATTAATATATAACATAGATATAATAAAATGAATGAAGTTAAATTAAATTAATGAAATTAAATTACAATTAAAATAAAAACAAAGTATATAAATTAAAATAAGAAAAATTAAAATTAAATTAAAAATTAAACTAGAAAAATTAAACATGTCAACAATCTTTTATGCAATGAAATTTTTGTCATACATATAGCAAGTCAAAAAAATTGATTTAATTATAAAATTTTTACACTTCAGGAGCCTCAAGTGGAAGGAAGCCTTCATTTTGCGCATTACAGCATAGAAGTCATCCACCCGGTTTTCTGCAAACATGCCGGACGCGCTACACCGCCACGGCAGGCGGAGCATTGCCCTAAATGCATTGTTATACTGCACTCTGATTGTGTTATAAGAGGAGGATTTAAATACTTCCCATAATTGAGCGGTGTAGAACGTTCGGCAATACGATTTAAACAATGTTATTTTAACATCTTTTGAGCTTAAGGCGAACCTTCTCGCGAGCATGTTGCTCTTTACAGCAATTGCCCTTCTCTGCCTTTCTAAGTCATCGTCATCACTTAGATTATTTGTCAATATGTGACCGAGATATTTAAATTTATTAACAATAGATAATGCTGTTCCACATAACATAATAGGTGATACAGTGTTTGGCCCTTTTCCAGTTTTAAATATCATAGCCTCCGATTTTGTCACATTATATATTAAATTGTGTTCAATAGCGTATCTCTCACAGATTTCAATAAGTTCCCTCAGACCGCCAATCGACGGGCTGAGCAGGGCCATGTCATCTGCATAGCTTATATTGTTTACGCATGCTCCGCCCACGTGACATCCGACTCTGGACCCGCTCAGCTCGCCGATCAGCCCGTCCACGTAAAGATTAAATAAGATAGGAGAAGTTAGTCCGCCCTGTCTTACACCATTATTCAGCTTATAACTGCCTGATAAGGACTGTTTCCACCTAACGTGATTAGATTGGTTGTTGTACCAATATTCTAACAGATTAATTATATTATTTGGAACTTGAGTTGCTCTAAGTTTACTCCACAATATTTTATAGTTTAAAGTTTCAAATGCTTTACTTAAATCGAGAAAACAGGCATAGATAGAAGTTTTTCGCTTTAAATAATATTTTACAGTGTTTTTCAATGCAAAGATTGCCAAATCTGTCGAGGAATTATTTCTGAAACCAAACTGGGCACTGTTTAATGTAATATTGTCATTAAGGTCAGGATAGATCAGCCTTTCCAGTATTTTTGATAAAATTGTGGCCAAAGAGATAGGTCGATAGTTAGCCAAACAAGATACGTCCCCAGTTTTGTTTTTAACAATCGGTACCACTATAGTTTTCATAAGTTCATGCGGTAAATATCCATAATGAATACAGGCATTCATGAGAGTTGACAACTTCTCATACAATAATAAACCACCGTATAAGACGTGCTCCACGCTTAGGCTGTCGTGACCCGGCGACTTCCCCCTCTTCATCGCGCGCACGCACTGTAAGACCCTGTCAGCTGTGACTGTGCCAAGGTGTCCGGCGCCGCACGGCTGGGGTGCCGGCGGCGGCTGCGAAGTGGTGGGAGTCGCCGCGCACGCCAGCCCAGGCGTGGCGCTTGGAATGTTTACATTAAATTGGTTTACGAACATATTAGCAATTTTTTCGCTATCTTGGCTGCCGTTCACTGACACGGGGATACTATTTTTAGGTTTTAATTTATTTGTTTCCTTCCAAAACTGTTTAAAATCCTTGTTGCGTCTATGTGTCGCAATGATATTCATTTTTATTTGCTCTTGGTTTTTAGATAACCACTTTACTTTATTTTTAAATGCTTTTTTGGAAGAAATCATATTTACAAAACATGGGCCTTGTGCAGGACAACCAGCACAAAGCCATGACTGATAAGCAATGCGTGCTTTTTGATGGACTTCTTTAATATGATAGTTCCAACCTGCAATGCGCTTACGGTTATGTTTGGCAGAAGATTTACCTACATAAGTAGCCATAGACGCATTACGCATGGAATCCACCAAGCTCTTGTAGTATGTATCAATTTTATCATGAATATTCGTGTCGGTGAACGGAAGAGCAGGTAACTCAGGCCAGGGGGCGGCACGCAAATAGTGTTCACATAGTGAGCTATATGCCTGAATTTGTGCACTATCCCTTTGACCCCAGATTACTTGATTAACACAAATATTACTTTGTAAGGCAGTCTTTGGCTTAATTAAGTCAACTTTACAGTGCACTGCAAGAGGCAGGTGGTCTGAAGTGAACACATCATAAATCACATAGACGTCGGAGATCAGCTGTTTCGCGGCTGACGTAACCACGCAATGATCAAGCCACCGGAGGGCTCCGTTCATATCACTTCTATACGTATAAGTGTTAGATGACTCACCCAAAAAGTCCAGGTCCGCACAGTACAGGTCCTGATCAGTACAAAAGGCACTTAACTCGTTAAAAAAAAGGGTGTTAGGGTGCGCGTTGTAATCACCTAACGCTATCACACACTCAATATCACTTTCTTCTATTATAGCACTTATTTTCGCTAATGATTCAATAAATAACGGTAGGTTTTCGTCACAATTGGTCGGCATATACACAGACATCACGAGAAGGCTGCGTCCTGGTGCTAACTGCATGCGCACAGCCGCGATTAGCGTAGATCCGCTATCAATGGATACCGCACATGAGATCACGCTCCGTCTCCACAGGATCGCGACTCCTCCGTATGGTCTTCCCTTTAAAGTACCAGCTCCTGTATCCACCGCAGAAAAACCATAGTAGTCAAAATCAGGATGAATTCCCCTGAGCGAATCAATATCATCTGGTAATAACCAGTGCTCCTGAAGTGCAATCACGTCATAATTATTGCAGAAATTCTGTACATGTAGGTATGCTCTTTTGATCGATCTACAATTAAAACTAATTAGCCTCAGCACTTGATTTGTCATTTCGTTTGCTTTCGGTCTGTCGTTTATTTACAAACCGCCTGTACTCAATACCGGCCGGCCAAAACAGCGCGTTCAAAAATTCCGCTTCCTCGTCCTTCAAAATAGTTAATTTGAAAGATGAGTAAAATCGTACAAAGGAGGTGGATGTCTTTGAAGACCCTAATGGTTCAATTTTAATGAGTTTTTGTCCCTTGTCCTCAATAAATCTCTGAACGTCTTCTTTAGTCGTGCTAGGGTCAAATCTGGTCACGTAAATAGAGGAAAGTCGTGGAGCCACTTTGATCTTCTCACTAGCAGATGATCCAGTTCCTCGTAAGTTCCAATAGCGTGATTTTCGATGCCTTTCAACAGTGATGAATCCTTCTTTGTCAACTTTTTGATGAGGTTTAAGCACCACAGCCTCGTATTTTGGACAGTCGGTTAGTATGTCGTTGTCAGTCGTTTTAGCCAGTGTTGATTGTTTACGTTTGTTTCTCTTATTTCTTCTTTGAGGCCGGGGCGATGGTACCACCGCAGCCGGCAGAGGGGGGCTGCGCGGTGGGACTTCGTCACTTACGGCCGCCCGTAGCGGTGACCGTGTAGGAATTATGCAAGTACCGCCGGCTTCTTGAGGAATAATAGTGGGTGAAAATATCGACGATAGATCGGTCTTTGGGGTTGAGAATTTATCAACCTGATGTGTAGTACTTTTGGGCTTGGTACCTGTATTTTCAACCCTCTCTTCAATCCTTTTCACTACAAGTTTTAGGTCTGATATCTGCTCGGTCAAGGTTTCTAGACTATTTTGCTTCACAGTATTGTTTTTGAGCAGAAACAACTCCTGTTTTAATGCTAAAATATCATTTAGCAGCGAAGAAGCATCGATGTAATCGAAGCTAACAGGGGGTAGTCTGTGAAGATTTTGGGCAACAAAAACTGGGAGCAGTTCGGATTCCTCCTTAAGTATCGTCACAATATCCTGTAGGCTACGCTTTTTCTTTCCGTCACCTTTGCGTGTATATCTGCGATTTAACAATTCGCAAAGCGTAGATTTTGCAATGTCCACTTCACTGTCAGTAAAATGGCAGTCACACAACTGTAACAGACTCACTTCGTCTAACACTTTAATTTTGCACTGAACAAATGCTAAAAGTTCATTTATCAAAAGTCCACAGCTACTACACTGTTTTGTCATGATTAAGAAAACTGTTATGCGCGGTTCAAATAGAACTTCAACCCCGAACGCTCAACTGATTCGTCATATTCAATCCCTCGGGAACAGTACTTTTTCCCGTGATAAAATGTACCCTATGTCCTTCTCCGTACCCCAGATAACGTGTATATCGTGTATATAGCAAACAAATACAGCGGGCGCAGGGTCTAAGGCTGGTTCAGCAGCGACAGCGGTAGAAGACGGCACTAGTATAGTAGTATTCGAAACAACTATATATTTGAGCCGTTTGGGGTTGAAACTTTGGGACCGTGGGGGCCATCAGCCCATTAGCTGTTCGGCACCATTGCCCAAAATTGATCAAGGTGACTCGTGACCAGAAGGCTGGTCTACACCTTGCCTAAAAGATCAGCATTGCCATCCAACGTGGCAATGCTGGCTTGGCTATAAGATCAGCGTTGCCATCCAACGTGGCACTCTACTGCGGGGCAACGATCTTCCCGGATTATATTATTTGTAAATACATATTTTAATTTAATTTATTTTTAGTTGTAGAACATACTTTTTATGAGAATAATGATATGGATTTTGGTATTAAAATGTTTAGTTTAATAAGAAACTCAGCACTAACACTAAATACTCAAACAAAGAGAATAAAATATCAACACTTGAACATCAGAGCAAACAAGACTGCTTTGTGAATTTAAACAATCTGGCTGCGTCCGTTGGGAGACGCATGACCTGGATCCGTATATTGATATACAAATACAGCACAGAGTTCCTGAATTTTAAGCAACCGGATATGTCACTGTCTTTGTGTGAATGGTGGCTCATTTCTCCAGGGTTGTTCTATGTATTTTGTATAGCGCATAGCAAATTAAATTAAACTGTACCATTTGGACTCTGGCCTCGATAAAGGACCACTTAGTCTCCTCTTTGAATGTTCGCTACCCGGTGAATCATACGCAAATGTATTAATTGTTTTGTAGATCGATTAAATTAAAAACAAACGTCCATACATTGCGGTTATTTTATTGTGATTCAAAATAATCCCCAAATTAAAATGTTAACTAATCGTGCTAATCCATGTAATGTCAAAGCGTGGACGCATTCGTAGCAATTGTATGACCCGAAGGTGGCCCGTCCGCTTTTTCACACTATCGTGTCATTAATACACAAGCTGGATAATTAACACAGCAGTTCAAGAATTTGACAAGACTTTTGAAGATCCTATAGCAAAGTTATTTTTATATCTATTCCCTAAATGAACCTACTGATATAAATAGACTGGATGAGCGTTTACTTTAAATAAGACAATCATTGTGTCATATTTATGGACAAGGATAGGCTTAAGACATCGTGTGTGGCCATTACAAAAACACTTAGGTATATACTCGAGCCTTAGTATCTGATCCAAACCCTAAGCGCCACACCGGAAGATGCAATAGATAAGACGCCCGATTGAAAGGATAAGAGTGAAAAGGAAAAAAAGTGAAAGAGAAATACCCGACATCCAAAAAACTCTACATCGACTTTCTGAATTTTAGTGTAAATAATACTAGTGCTTTGTAAATGTAAATCTCGCAACGTCCCCTGGGAGACGCATAGCCTAGAAACGTGTATTCATATACAGATACAGAACACAGATCTTGAATTTGAAACAATCGGGTGTAACACTATTTTGTATAGTGCATAGGTATTTAAATGTGCCATTTGGTCTCTTGCCTCGACGAAGGACCACTTAGTCTCTTCTTATTAGGTTCTCTATCCCTTTAATGTTACGTAAACGTATCAATTGTTTTACTATTGTATCATACATATGGACGAAGAAAGGGATAAGACGCTGTAAATCACTAATAAACCAAGATTTAATAATAATCTCAGGGTCCTAAGCAGCACAATGAAAATAAAAACACACTTAAATTAGAGGTAAAGAGTGAAAGAAAAAAACAGTACGAGAAAGAAGTCTTTATAATAGTCGAAATCAGATATATATGATTTCTCTCGCAGTGTCCGTCATAAGAACATAGCTTACGAGTAGAAAAGTGTTTTTATATGCAAAATACAAATACAGAAAAACAAACTCCCTGAATTTTATTACATTAGATATATCACTGTATTTCCCTAAATGTATTAAAGTATACAACATATAGCGAGAAGGAAGATTCTTCTAGCTGTATGATATGCAGCTCTAAAGGATCGCTTTTTCTAAGATACAAGTACAAGGCAAAAATTGACAACAGAACAACACACCAAGTATGAAAAGCAGATCTCGAGCTAGGCCATATTGGCTTATGGTGGCAGAGTGGTGGTAGCTTCACTGTACCCACCATTCCGGTAATCATGTGGTTTTTAGCGGGTGCGAGTCCCGCATAATTGTCCTGTACCCCCGTTGCAGATCAGTATACATAACGCATTTTCCACATGAAAAAAGAAAGGCCATATTGGCTCAAGAACCCTGATGTGTATGCCATTCACAAAATCTACATAAACTAAGTCCAAAGCTTCCTAGCGTCGAAATACACTTGTGCTTTAAATGGAAACAATCTCGCCGTAGTCCGCTAGAAGGTGTTATCCTTGATCCGTATATTGATATACAAATAAAAGACGGAGATTTTAAGCAATCGACTATATCAGTCTTTCTCTCTTTCTAACTCTCTCTCTCTCTCATCAGAGCGTTTTCCCGGTGGCATCCTTGCATCCGGAAATGGTAGCTCATTATCTGTTTATTTTTAGTATTAAATACATACATAGGATCACGTCTTTTTTCCTTGCGGGGTAGACAGAGCCCAGGTCTATGAGACCTTATGGCCAAATTTAGCATAGGCATTGGTGGGTTTTAGGTGGGAAATGGAATCTTTATAGTGATGAATTGCTAGACGCATCGCCTAATGACAGGATTCCTAAGATTTTCGCCCTTTCCCTCGATCGGCTTTTACGATCTGCGCGGGAAGATAATCAGCTACCAGGTTTTTTTTTCCCTCAGACCAGCATGCGTCGTAGATAACTTCTGTGAAACGGATCTGATTGTTTTTAAAGTACGTTCCGCAGAATTTCTAAAAACATGTCGAAATCTATTTAAATCTTGTTAAGTTAGATTAGAATTATTAGAATTAAGTTATAAAACAGACAGCTAAATGTCCCGTACCACGGTAAAGATATCTTTACCGTGCCCGTACCCAAAGGGTTAAATATGGTATCCAATTACTATGCCTCCGCTGTCCGTCCGTCTATCACGAGGCTGTACCTATATATTGAACCGTAATACGTAGACTTGAAATTTGCTCAAGAAACGTGTTTTGGTTGATTTGAAAACTTGTTTTAAAATTTGCATGCCTAGACAGGTTAAAAATGTGAGTCTAATATACTTTTAATAACTATTTGTAACCACTTTTTACAACAAATAAATTTGATTTGATTTGGGTGTAATTTTTTGTCGTTAAATAACACTCAAAAACACGTTGGTATGGTAGTACAAAACCATTAGTATTCGATTCTGAGAAACCTGTGACAAACACTGGGCCAATTTATTTTACATATACAACGAATTTTCATAAATACGCTTATATAGAAAAGTCATAACTCAATGTATAAGTTTTTATTCATCGATTTACCTATTTTTCTTAAAATCTTAACAAGAGACAAGTACAATCAAGAAGTCATCATATTTTCGGTGATAACTTAGAATCTCAGACCCTAAGTCAAGTTAAGTTACATTTCATGACTGCATAATCATAAATAAACATTATTTAAATGTGGCAAACATTTACATTTGAAATTAAACAATCTTGGAGTAATTCAATTTACTCCGCAAATATCCACCATTACGGCGTTTCAACTCGATAATTTAGTCTTTACCTATCTGTTTATTTACACCAGTGTTTTTCAACGTGTGCGAGCGTATAGCAATAGGTCGCAGTCATTATTAAATAACAAATTCATCTCGTTGCTCTGATATCTGAAAAGTACCTATAGTATAGAAATAAAGCGTAAAGTGTTTATTAGGTACAATCAATGGACAAACATGAATCAGAAAAATAGAATAGACATTATAACACGAAAAGAAATAAAAAAAAGTAGCGAAAAGGTACAAAGCGTTAAAACTTACAATTATAAAATAAAATATATTATAATCCTTTAAATATTTCAGATTCCCATTTTCATCTCTTTTATTATGTGCCTATAGGTATATAATCCATAAAGGATTATACTTTTAATTCCTTTGTTTTAATTATATGGGTTCCGCGTCAGTAGACAAGCACCCTAAGGCTCCGCTGTCCGTCCGTCTTTCACGTGGCTGAATCTATTGAACTATAATAGGTAACGGCGTGAAATTTTCATAAAATGTGTATATCTGTTGTTGCTATCATCATCATCATTTCGAGTAGGTGTCACTGTCAATCGACCATGCACACCCTGGTGTCAGAGTTCTTCGGAACCGCCTCTCAGCCTCTGACGTGGTTCCTTTAACGACTACCAGATGGCAGCCGGGACCACCGGCTTAACGTGCCTTCCGAAGCATGGAATCATCATTATTATCAGACAATCAGGTGATTCAAGCCTGCAATGTCCTAACCAAACTGGAAACAACTAAACAAAGTATGCTTCCGGTGGGAATCGAACCCACGACCCCCGGGTCAACAGGCAAACGCCTTAACCACTGGACCACGGCGGCTGCTGTTGCTGCTATAACAACAAAAAACAGAAAATAAAATTAAATATCAAGGAGAACGTTTTTTAATGTTTTCTGAAATCGAATATTGTAAGGAATCCTTTGTGTGTGATCCTGACTAGCACTTGGCCGACTTATTATATTATCATTATACCTATTATTTTTTACTTACGTCTCAAATATTGAATTATGAAAATAATTATTAAGTAAATACCGACTTGTCTCAGGGAATGTAAAACAGCAGGACGCCAATTATTTTCGCCATGAGAAAGTTTGAAAATTCCTGTTTTCCAGGAAGAGCGTGAAATCAAAGGAGTGGAACTTTTTACTCGTTGATTAAATTTTTCGCGCACACTTCATATTGACATCAGAGTGATTCCCCGTCATGGATTAAGAAGAGTGAATCCATCAAGTCGATGGATTGGTTCCGGATGCGTGAAGCGGCGTGCGGGGCAAGTGTCTTTTTTGAAATTACGTAAATGTACTTTTTGCGTTAATTTTTCTGGTACACTATTTAGACATTTTAATGTTTGCTAAATTTATATTGCTTATATAAAAGATGAAAGATCTACACTTATACCATCTACACTAATATTATAAATAGGAAAAATTTTGACTGTTTGTTTGCATTGAATAGCCTCCGAAAGTACTGAACCGATATGAATAATTATTTTACCATTTGAATCTTACTTTATCCGTGATAAACATAAGCTATAGAAATTTAAAAAAAAGTTAGGTATCTGTATGAAAACTTCGATAATGTAACGTAAGGTGTGAAAAAAATACAGCAATATCCAACCGCTTAGTACCGCACAATGACACGGCAATAAGCAAAGATTTGGAACTTGGTACTTTTGGTAAAAGAATTTGGTCAGAAATCTTTGGCCAACTTTTGAGATCTGACTCTATTGTTAACCACTGACATACATTACAAAACTTTAGTTGATATATAAACCATTCGTGCTTTGCATTTCAACATTTCTAAGTGAAAAGCCGCAACATTGCTGTTATTGTAGCAAAACACAGCGTCTTTTACTTCTTAATTTTCATCATCAAACTAAAGATTATGATAAAGAAATCAAACCAGAAACACATTTTACGTCTATTGATCGATTCCTTAAGAAACGTATTTACAATGGCCGGGACAGCAAGCCCGGACGTTGCGAGGCGTTAATTGCGACGCCTGGCGGAAGAACAGGGGCCAATTTGCGGGTCCTTGTCACTAAAACACCGCTTTAGTCCCACACAAAGACATTATTAACCAAAGTCGCCTAATTCTGGTAATAGAATAGGGATGGAACCGCTCTGAATTTTATTTTCCGGTGTGACCTCGCATTTTCGGAATTTATGGGGACCGTACTACATCATGACATTATATTAGAAAGATGAAAGAGTTTTTATGGATAATATTAGCTCCGGGAATTTATATTCAGGTGAAAAATATGACAAAATAATCCGTAAAATGTGACAGTGTCACCGATGCTTGAATAAAATTAACTAACATTACGATACGATATTAAACTTATTTGAAAAAATGAAAAATGAAAATGAAAATGAATAATTTTTATTCAAAGTAGGATACATGTATCGCTTTTTGAACGTCATATGTTTCTGTTGTTTATTTTTCATTCTTTTATGTTTGTAAAATCGAAAAACTACTAGCGTTTCGGAATGACCACTGCTGAGAAGAATACGCCGAAAGAAACTCAGTCCAGTCTTGGTCTCTATGTGCCTGAAGGGCTCGAATATAACAATATATTTTACAAAAATTAAATTTAACTACATTAAAATATACATTTAAATTATTACCAAGCATTTTTATCGAATAAATAATCTTTTATACAATAATAAGCCCTTTTAAGTAAATGATTTTTTACAGCCGTTTTAAATTGAAATAATGGCAGACCTAATATTTCTGCGGGAATTCTATTATAGAAGCGTACTCCAAGACCCAAAAAAGAATCCATAGTTTTCTGCAATCGCAATGCTGGTGTAAATAATTTATTTTTATTCTAGTGTTTCTGCTATGTATATCACAGTTTTTTTTTATATAAATGAATGTTATGGCGCACAAACATAATATTAGAAAAGATATACTGTGAAGGGAGTGTCAGAATATTAATATTTTTGAATAACTCTATAAGAGATTCTCTGGCGCCTAATTTATATATTGATCTAATAGCGAGTTTCTGTAGAACAAATATGGTATTTACATATGCAGCGTTTCCCCATACTAATATTCCGTACGACATAAGACTATGAAAGTAACTAAAATATACCAAACGCGCAGTATCAACATCAGTTAGTTGTCTTATCCTCCTAACCGCGTAAGCCGCAGAGCTAAGTTTCCCTGCCAATTTTTCAATATGGGCACCCCATTGAAGCCCAGCATCAACAGTTATTCCAAGAAAAGTTGCTTTGTCTACCAATCCTACTGTTTCATTATTGACGACTATACTTGTTGAAACTTTTGCAACATTTGGTAAGCAAAATTTAATACATTTAGTTTTACTAGCGTTCAACAAAAGATTGTTCGCAGTAAACCAGTCCAACACTTGAGCTAATGTACTATTAACCTCGTCAGAAGAGTCAGTATTCCTATCTACTCGGAAGATGAGAGATGTATCATCGGCAAATAGTACAGCCTTGCATGTGTTAATATAGTACGGTAAATCATTAATGTATATAAGGAACAGAAGAGGCCCTAGGATAGAACCCTGAGGTACACCCATCCTAATACATGATCCGGAAGATTGAACCCCATCTAAATTGAAAAAAAAGATTGTGATCTACGCAGTCAAATGCTTTAGAAAGATCACAAAAAGCACCAATAGCATTCTGTTTTCCGTCCCAAGCTTCATAGATATGTTTTAAAAGAGCCACACCCGCGTCAGTTGTTGACCGACCCTTAGTAAATCCATACTATTCACTATGAAATCATTTTTAATTTTATTAAAAAAAGACAATAATTGATTGAAAATCAATTTTTCAAATATTTTACTGAGAACTGGTAGAATGGAAATAGGCCGGTAGTTTGTGGGATTACTTTTATCCCCTGATTTATATAATGGTATAACTTTACTCAGCTTCATCAAGGCTGGAAAAGTACCGGTATCTAAACATTTATTAAAAATAGAAGCTAAGTAAGGTGCTATTACATTAATGATATTACTTATGACGGATACCGAGATGTCCCACAAATCTCCAGTTTTTTTATTATTTAAGCTTTTAAATGTATCAATGATTGTGAGCGGAGTCACATGTTGAAATATTAAATTATTTTTACATTCGGGTATACAACTTGTTAATAATTTTTTAGATTCATCTGTCGATGAACATAAGGAGGCAGTGGTGTTTATGGGAATGTTAGTGAAAAAGTCCTCAAAATATTGGGCAACGTCTGCCTTACTGCTGAGAACATTATTATTTATTTTTAATTCTACTTTATTGTCACGCTGTTTATTCTTACAAGTTTCTGTGTTAATAATTTTCCATGTTGTCTTTATTTTATCTTGAGAATTTAAGATAGTATTTCTAGTATATAATGATTTGACATGCATACATACCTTTTTAAAAACTTTTGAATAATTTCTAACATAATTAATAAATTCAGGATCCTGGTTATATGCCTTCATAGCCAGTAATTCGTATATCCTATTTCTACTGATGTAGATACCTGTAGTAGCCCATTCACTAAATTTTTTACGATTACGTCTGGTACAAGTTTTAACTTGGAAGGCATTATTGAATTCAGTTTCTATGACATTAAACATTTTATTGTAAAGGGCATCCGGATCATCTCTCGTATAACTAGTAGTTCGCTGCGAACGTGGACCTCGCGATTATTTAATTTTCCTGATAATTTCGTGAGCTAGCCACTATTAGACTGATTTTGATAAGCATGTTGTCATAGTGTTATTGTTTAGATGACTTCAAAAGCACTCTTTTTATTTTTTCCCACCACCCACCACGACTTATTTCAAATTAACATACAATGAACACAATATCCTTACATTCTTGTAGGTACTTATAGTTAACATTCATTTCTATCCAAACAAATAAACTACCATACAACGTTAAACCCCTTTTTTTATTACTGTTGCAAGAATAGTTGAAATAGATTTTTCCTTCTAATCCCTAAATGTACGAGTAGAATTTCATCTAATTAATATGACAAAATCAAAACCGGGTTTCAATACAACATCTGTGAGGCGTTTAGCTCTCGATAGTGCAACGTGTAGCTGAAGAGCTAAAAGAATCATGGCGAACGCCCATACATCGAATGTACAGAAAAAAAAAAAAAAAAAAGAGAAGATGAATTATATAGCAGTATTGAGGTTTCCTTACTAGTAACATGTCTGCTTATTAGAAATATTTTTAAACCCCCGTTTATGTAAAATATTTCACAATAAAAGTTATAGCCTTATTGCCATTTTCATTTGCCTAAAAAAGTTCACAATGGTTGTCAAACTGACTGTCTATTGTAGATCTGTCACTCAGAACTGTCAAGTCAATGAGAAAATGTCAGTCGGATTGACAGGTTTTTTTTTATTTTAGCGGATGGTTGCCTGCTTGCGTGGTGTTGCCATAAATTAATATATTTTAACGTGTCAGTTGCAGGTAGTGTTCGGATATTAACTCAAAAATTATTAATATGCGTTCGGATATCGAATAAAAAATCAGTATTTAAATAAATAAATATCTTTTTTCCCTGTCTTTAAAAAATATTCTGATAAATTCAAGTTGTTGACCAGAGCCGTAGTAAAGATATAAAAAAATTTCACCTTCTCTTTTTTAAAATTTAATTTGTACAAATTTCGCCATGATTCTTTGAGTAGGTCCTCACAGAAAAATATAATTTCACTAAGGCACAAATAAATGTAACAGTTTCGTCATATCTGAAAGACTATGGTTATTAACGGAATCACAACATTGGACATTTTATAAAAATAATTTTCGTACCAAATATTGATCAATATATCAAGCGTGTTTGAGTGTTTGAAAATGTCAATAGGCCTGCGACTTAAAATTCATGGAATAGAAATATGAAATGCCAGGTCATTTAAAAGGTAAGTATCCGGGTGACTGAGCTTCGGTCGGCATGATTATGATGATTAAGGTTCTAAAAACGAGACATATGTGTTTTGCTTTCTAAACCTATATGGTTTTGATGTGTACCCGACAATGTTTAATTTTTTTAGCCCCGATAGACATATTACCCCCGTTTCTTCGCTTGAGCTTTATACAAAACTTTTGGTTTTCATTCGTATCAATTTTCTGGCTTGTTTTGTCCGGACAACCCCCCAGCTCCTTTTTCATCAAATTATTTTTGTTTCTCTCGTAGAGTGCTGCACTCCCATACTCCTCTTTCTATGCTTCGGCTTTACCTTCCAAATATGGTTTTGGACATCTGTACTTATCTTTCGCCCACCGAACCCCATTTTTTTGTCTTTATTGTGTCTGTTTTGCGGAATTATTTGTTTCTTCTTGCACTATTTTTTTCATTCCTTTTTAGGGTTTCGTACCCAAAGGGTAAAAACGGGACCCTATTAATATCGCTCCGCTGTCCGTTTGTCTGTCTGGCTGTCTGTCTGTTCGTCCGTCTATCACCAGGCTGTATCTCTCTCTGAACCGTGATAGTTTGACAGCTGTTTTCACAGATGATGTATTTCTGTTTCCGCTATAACAGGAAATACAAAAAAATAGAATAAAATAAATATTTAAGGGGGCTCCCATACAACAAACGTGATAATTTTGCTTGTTTTTGCTCGATATTGATAACGGCAAACGGTAGACGATTTAAATAATCATAGAATATGTAGTTTTATCCTTAAAAAATAGATAATTAAATGAAAATAAAATTAATATTAAATTGGAGCTCCAATGCATCAGCAATGATTATTTTGCCGTTTTTTATAGATAACGGTACGGAAACCTTCGTGCGCGAGTCCGACTTGCACTTGGCCGGTTTTTTTTACCAGCTTTTTATTGTGAAAGGATTGAATCTGTAAAATGTTGTAAACGGGATGTTCATCATTAAATAGCTCGTCATCTTCAAATCAGATCAGTGATTTTTCATAATTATCTTCCACCACCATAAAGTTAAGTACAATACGAAATTGCAGTTAAATTGGTTGTAAATAACTGCTTTAATTTTTGCTTCTAGCCTTAAACCCGAACATATTCATACTTAAAAAAAAAAAATAACAAAAACTTATTAAATTATCCCTACGCATATTTGGACATCTGATTCCATCTGTTGGAGAAATTTGGAACTAACAAGAATTTACTATGGAAATTTTCATAGACTGGTATGTTTCTGTTCTATAGGAACGAAATGATGTAAATTAAAAATAAGAGAGTCACTTGGAATTTAACTTGGAACAGACAGCGAAAGAAATATTTGCAATCATTGAAAAATCAAATTTTCTTGCGCGGCTCGAAGTCTTATCTTTTCGATCGGGTAACTACCGATCTGCGACTAAGCCAACCATTTGATAAACGAAGTATAGAGAAGAAAGTACCGTTCTTGTTTATAATTGTTCATGTTTTGTGTAATAAATTTAAATTTAATACACAAAGCAGGTTGGCGGTTGAAGCCTGCTTTGTCCACAAACAGGCTTCAACCGCCACCTAGCGGCGGCTGTGGTAACCTTCAAAATTAAAATTTATTTCAGCGCCATCTTGTAACATATTCAGCCTAAACGTCATTTTCAATTTTCATTTCTCAAAATTCTTTAACATTTATTTAAATATCTCGTAAACTGCTGAACCGATTTTGATGCCCAACGAACTTGAAAATTGTATTTATAAGACCTATATACATTCTAAATTTCATCTTAATTGGAGCATTGGTTCTAAAGTTATCGTGGAACAAACATACATACATATATACATACATACATACAAAAAATGTCTTTTCGCCCCAACTTGAATTGAAGACCTCGCTCGCTTCGCTCGCTCGGTCAAATATTAATAATAATCCCATGAAAATTGTTTCCGGTAAACGGAACGCAATCAAATCCTTGTAAATGTTCAAAATTTACGATCAGTCCAAGAAAAATTATTAAGTGGGCTCTTAACTTGAGTTTTGGCAATCCTATTGAGGAGGATGAAAGCTTTAAAAGCTTCGCGCTGTTCCGAAAATCGCTCCGGGCTACCAACCTTTTTCTACGACTGCGGAACCACAAGACGAACTTCTTATTTCCCAATAAAGCAACCTTTTCCCGACTTGACTGAATTATTAAGTGGGGTACTAATATATTAGTTTAGGTCTGGAGCACATTATTTATTAAAATACGGATATCTTTGATCGCATACGTTTCTAATATTTTGGATTGATATGGATCAGGGAATAGTGAGCGACACGTAAGTGGTTGTCTTTGAGGATATAGATGGCTGAAATTGAACTTGTGAAAGGTCCATTCCTATAAAAATAAATGGATGAACTAAAATATTGCTCTATTTAGTTTTGTGTCCAATTTTATTTTCTCTTCTTTCTTTACTCTTCTGTGTCTACAAATATTTTAAAGATACTTGATGTATATTTTAGATTTGTTTTCTAATAACTTTTTGAACAAGCATATAACTAGCGTCTAACGGGTCCCCTGTCCCATGAATTATTTGGGACTGGTTCATAAAACGTAGTATTATATATTTTTTAGCTGTTAAAACTTTTTAACCTTACTAATTACAAATTAAAATAATACAAAATGAAAAATAAAATGATTGAATTTTTTTTTATTCGTAATCACAGTGGGCGTAGCTGATGGGCTCGAGAACTTTCGGGAAGTATCACAGAACAGTCGTCCTAAGCTAGATCCAGATATCTGACACATATTTTACAGCTGAGCAATAAACTACTTTGTTAAAAATATATTTATCGTTAAAATTTAAAATTAATATGGAAAAATACTGGTTCATTGCAAAGCTCAGTAAAAATATGTTTATTAAAATACATACTTTCTTATGTGCTTATGAACTTTTTGACAAGTAAAAAAGGTATTCGTCTTATAACTATTATCAATTTATTCCTAACATCTACGCTAGAAACAAGTAACACGTTTTTCATTATTTGTGGTATTTATATTACTCAAATTTATAAATGCTAATAAATTTGTAATCCTTCTATCTAATTTATTTCTAACATACATTAAAATTTCATAGTTTTATATAGAAATTCAATTTAAACTGTGAATTAACAAATAACTTTATAAATAACATATTTGTACAAAAACAATTTTATGATACTTGTTTTTGGCTTAGAATTATTTCTGGCATCAGTGTTATATCTATCACAAGTGTCTTGACAAGACTTACATGCTTTTTAACGTGGAAACAGTTAACGTATAAGTACTTTGTATAAACAATAGTTATTTATACAGAAAAAGATATTTGAAACAAATAATTGCCTTTAATTTACAGAACAAACTAAATAAAACAAAAAGATTGGTGGAAGCCATTTAATTTCCCAATGAACATAAATTAAAGTGTATTTTTCCAAAAACTAAGGTACGAGCCTTCTACACAAGGCAGCCGACCAGGTTCTAGGCAGTATATGGATGCAGGTTTCATGATAGTAGTATTTTCATATAGCCAAATGGTATTAATAATAATAAAAAAATAATAAAAATAAATAATGGCAGTCAGAGATTATAGGTAAATATAGAAAACTAATGAACGGATTTTAAAAATTAATTCTACAATATAGAGCTATTATCTAGTTTCATTTCATCATCTTCATCAGGTCCTTTTTAGTCTCCACTGAAGGAACATGACCCTCTTTGTACTACCGGAGCTATACTTGGCCAGAGCAGACATAGCATTTATAATCTGGTTTCATTTACCTACATGAAACGAATGATGAAGGTAATGAAGAAGGTAATGTTTTTCGTCGTCGTATGATAGGTATCTTTATTCATGTATGTTAGTGGGCAATTCTGATGCTAGATTTTTCAAGCTACCTAAAGGTTGGTTTGTTTTTTATGTATGTATAAAATAAAGTATCGAAATCGTAAAAAAATAAACAAAACCCTGTAATCTATCTCCCAGTAGCAAGGACGCAACTCGATCCGAAGTGAATTGTTATTGTCTGTATAGAATCCGATTTCTTTGTAACATCTAAATTAAAAACCATTCATTTTGTAAAAGATCCCTGTTCATTCTACTTTCAGCTGTAGAACAAGTGGCTACTTTTTCTATTGTGATTCTCAGTCATTCTTTCGATATTAGAAAGGAGTACCTTATCTAAGTTTAAAAATACATGTTTGTTTTCGCGCAAAAAGAGGCATTTTCCATTCCATACATTTTTAATCAGATATCTTTATTTAGGAATTGATAAGTTAACAAAACTTCAGCTGGTTGTGTGATGGCTAATATTTCTCTGTGTTCAAACGTATACCATAGCAAAGTCTTACAATAAATTCTTTTTATTACGATAATCTTTTATATCGGATAATTTTTTTAATCATAAAAAATTAAATTGTATCTTGTATCAAACCTCAACCATCTAAACTAAATTAATTTTAGCCCCTTAAATCTAATTGTTATGCACAAGTTTTCCATAATCAATTTAGGGAGGTCTTCCCACTGGTAAAGTGCTGCGGGCTCCCTGTGTCAACAAGGTTGTCACAGTGTAGAAGTTTCCCGAGGGCTGACATTTGCTGAGAAATCAGTTGTATAAGCGTTAGATGTACATCCATTTGTTTATTTAAATGCGTTATATACAAAATTACTTCGCATTATTTTAAATATAGTATTAGGTTCTTGTTTACTAGTAAATTGTTATTAATGTCGGCTAAGTTCGTTGTAATTAAAACGAGCCTATTCTTTTTTAAACTTTCGCGTTTTAAACGCATAATTATGTATATCTTACGACGAGATGGATGGTAACTTTATTGGAACATCAACGGAAAAAAATAATAAAAAAATTCGTGCTAAGTCTCATTGATACCTATACATAATTAAATGAAACAAGTCTAGTTTGGGTGACGAGCAAGACTAAAGTAAGCCAATATTGTTATGATTTTTAGAGATCACAAATAAAATGCAACGATAAAGAATGTTTTCAAAATTCTGAACGAAGATGATCCGAATATGTATGTCAATATTTAACTAAAATTTTGGTTTAGTCTACAGCCACTGTAAGTGTCAGCGACTAATCGTTGTATTTTGATACAAAAAATATTCTTAGACACTTATACGTCAATTAAGAATACATATTATAAAATATCTATATATACGTACATAGTATTTTTTTTATCAAGATGGAAAACGATCTTGCGATCATCTGGCTCCTGGATGTATTACCTAGTCCCGCCATAAGTTTTGTTACAAATGAACACGGTTTTTTTTTTATGGAGTAATATTACTCAAATTTATATGTACAAGCATATTAAAGTCTATATTTTATAAATATTTTATACAAAATGACCCCCTTTGGCTTTTATACATGCCTTTAATCTATCTGGCCACGAATCTATAGTTTTACGCACTGTTTTCATGGGGAACCACTGCTTGCCCCGGAGGTTTTTTTAAGAAACTCAATGTCGCCGTGTAGCCCTTTAAACTATAAATTATGGTCAGTTTTAGAGGACATGGCTTCATCTACATGAAGCCATGACCTCTAAAACTGGTCATAATTTATAGTTTAAAGGGTTGACGTCTGGGCTAGATGAGGACCAGTCTTCAGCTTTTATAAAGTCCGGATCGTTGGTTTCAAGCCAGGCTTGGGTAGTTCGTGCTTTGTGAGCAGGTGCAGAGTCCTACTGGAAAGTCCACGGTGCATTTTTAAAAAGTGTTTTGCTGAGAGGTTTTACAATACGATCCAAGACCGTCTCTTGATACACTTTAGCTGAAGTTTTCACTTCTTTGTCACAAAAATATAGCTTTGTGACGCACCTTGATAAAACACGCCCAACCAAACCATCACCAACGCAGGATGATGATCACGTTGTTCCTTTCCACTTGAGCAGCTTCTTCGTTTTGAGAAATGAAATTGAAAGTTTTTCATTGTGTTTTTCAACTGCGTATCGCGACAAAATGAGTTTTGATCAATCCACTCTCTTTAATTGTAAATATTGATGTAGGGCATGTCTTGTATATCGACGACAAGCACCGAGTTTCAGGTTTCAGGTCTTGTTTTAAAAAACGCGACAGAGTCCTAGCGGAAATCTCCATTTCTCGGGATAAGACGTTTTGCTTTCAAATTTAATTTCGATGAATTCTGGCTTCAACAGCATTAACAGTATTAGTAGTTCTAACAGCTCGCGGCCGCTGCGATATTTTTTTTTAATATTTTTTTTATTTTTATTTTTTGATACTAAGCTTTTGAAGTGTCTGGAATATGACCGACTCCATACCCACTTTGTGCAAGGCGATCACTGCAATCCAATTTTTTTAAACACACTATTCCATATTGTAATTTGATAATAAACACGAAAAATATGTGAAATGGCGCGAAATCGAAAGAATTTTGTAAAATAATAAACGAGTTCCTAATTTAAAATACCTAATTGAAAAAAGAAAAGATTTTATGTAACAGTATTTATGGCCAGACTAGTTATATACTAAAGTATTTATTACAAAATATTGTATTGTTTTCGTATCCCATGACATAAGTTCACAACATATTTTGAGCCTAATTCAATCTGCGTGATTTATTTATTAATATACAGAATGTTAGGGTAAACACCATTGTCCTTCAAACCATTAAATCAGCCCGTCAAATTGAACAACTTTTCCTATGGGCCCAATGCTGGGAACTAAAAGAGAAATCTACATAAAATTACCCGGGCCTGTCGAATGCTTTTGAATGAATGTCGAAAAAAAGTCCTGTAGACCAAAAAACCATTTCAATTAATGAAAAACGAATATTAAATATGGACCCGTAAGAAAAAAAAGTTATAATGAAAATAATATTGAACCGCCCATACAAACTCATTGACCAGCTGGTCAAATTTTTATGCGAAGTCAAGCGTTTTCTATTTTTTATGTTGATGTTTATAACTTTTAGGGATTCTGATAAGAATCATCATTGCAGTATTGCTAAGTAGTTCATAAAAATGATGTATAAGTATTACATAGCACCATGTTGTATTTTCATTTCACCAAACATTCTTCTCGCAACCAAAAAGGTTATTAGAACACATAAACATTACTTCTTATTTATTGATCCTATTTTACCCAAGCATCTTAAAAATGAGAGTAAAAAGTGCTCGAGAAAATGAAATTTCCCTGCCGAGGTAGAACCGCCAACGTAATAGACAAAACAGATGTTGTGATAATAAACACTTTATCGGGCGAACGTCCATAGCCTTCGGGAAGCGGCGACATAATAAATAGTCTTTAATTTAGACGTGAGAGGGGATCCGGATGATACGGATAATGTCTACGGACCGACACTTTAAGCCCATGTAGCTAATGTATGCCCATTGTGCAAGTAATGTAGCTTAAATGAAGGACGTTGCTTTATTTTTATATGAGAATAGAATAGCCACTTTTTAGAATGTCTTAGGCAATCTTCGAATTTTCTATCGAAAATCCTAGGAATGTCTACAGTACATTATTGTAGCAAAATTGATTTACATAACTTACCTACATTGTAATTTTTTTTTCATGGAGCTGGTATTATTCATGATGCCACAACAAAACGATATTCCATAGATTACCCTGGGTTTTGCATATTTATTTATAACGTATACCTGGTGTATATTTATTTACCCACAACATTCTCTTTAATGACCGATTGAGGCAGCAATATAAACGACTTTTCAAATAGAATAAATTGACACCTTTGTGTGCGGGTAAATTAATAAAAAGGAATATGTCAGTTATTTCTCCTCCTGCGTATATTCTATTATCATAATGTGCAATCAATTTCAGAGTAGACCGGGATCCAAAGCATTTCAGCTAAAGATGCGATCTCATGAAGAGGGAAAGAACGAGGTAACTAGAAAGAGAGAGAGACAATTGGTATCAATTTGGAGATTATTATAAATAGGCGAAGGGATAGCAACCTATCACTAATTAACTAACACAAACTTCATGTATGTTTTGTGATTTTTGTAAGATTAAAGTAGAGGGTTCTCTAATTCTAACGTTCTCACGAATCATCTTCAGCCTGATGAAATCAGCGCTTTAAAGATGTTGGCATGTTGTTCAGGGATATTCCGGATGCAGATATTTTCACATCGGTGGATGGAAATTTCCGAGAGCTCACATCCGTGGATGCAGATGTGGAGTGAATCTAGAGATCTTTCATACTAAACTAATAAATCTTACTAATACGGCTTTGATGTGTATGTTTTCGAACTTAGAACTATCCATATGGCCATATTTGCCTACCATTTGCCCTGAAGTGGAGACTACGCGCTAACACCCGTATCAGGACAAGTCCTCCGAAAAGTGAGAAACTATAAAAGTGCAGAAAATAAATAGATAATGACGATTAACCAGTGAAATCATATTGAATCACGTCACCGATCGATGAACAATAAAAGTTAAACACGCGCATACGTCGCGCACCTCCCGCCAGCCCAAACCAATTTTCGCAAAATCTGCAGATATACATACATCAATACCCATCCCTTATTTTTCTTGAATAATATAAAATATTCTTTCCATTGGTTATATAAGGATGTTCATGTGAATGCAGATGGATGAAGAGGATGCGAAAGCTCCGCGATTGCGAATGGAAATACATACTAATATTTTCAAAAACCTTGGCTTCTACCACGAATGCACTTTTACAGTTTCTTGTTTCATCCGTATATTATATGGTGTATTGTATTGACAGATTTCTTCTACCTACCAAATGAACTAGCTGATCAATGTTGCTTGTTCCTAATCCATAACCATAGAGGTCGTAAGAGGCGACTTAGGAAATACAAGCTAAACAAAGCTCATAAATATCACTGAGATCTCTCCATCCCGTCTCGCCAGCGAGGAGAGCTAAATCCTCTGTTTCCTCTGGGAAATATGGTATTTCCGGTAGTACAGAGAGTGTCATGCTCCTGCAGTGGCGACTAAAAAGACCTGATGATAATGTAATGGCCAACACTGGTGTCAGATTCTTAAGCTGCCTTTGCATCACATATATGACATAGCTTTACGTCTGCCATCAATAAAGACAGCCCAAGGGACTAATGGCTTAAAGTGCGTTCAGAAGCATGGAGGAGCTCGAGACATTTTTATGCCACTTGCCCATCCAAGTTGCGCGCCCGGGGTTGCTTAGCATGTGTAAGCGCTAATTATGCTCACGCCCACTGGGCCATAGGACTCCTCAGCAGACCAATATGTAGGTATTTCGAACTACACGGACATAAGTGTACAAAATCAATAAATATGAGTGCATTAAAATTAACCACAACGGCACGAATGTAGCGAGTACGCGAGTGCGGTTTGTCGTCGAAGGGATTAGTGGAGCGAAAAGTGTATCCACTTAGCGAGACGGAGGTAACAAGCAGGCAGTGTTTTATTTTTAAATAAATATACACATACTCAAAGAAGTAGATCACGAATAAATTCTCCATGTTGAATCTTGTTTAGGGAATCTGAAATAGTTAAATCTGAAATAGTTCAATGATAATGTACCTGCTACTTCTTGCTCTGATCCTTATCGATACGGTATCGATGTGGTTAACAGAAAGCAGCTCGAAAAACGTGATGCCCTGTTAGAAAAAAAAAAACAAAATCTAAGGTAAGAAAGAAGCGTACAACATCAATAAATATTAGTGCATTGAAAGGAAGAAAAGACGGCGCGGATGACGCGAGTGTACGTGAGTGCATTTTGTCGTCGAAGGAATCAGTGGAGCGAAAAGCACATCCACATTGAACTGGCTAGGCTGCAAGAAATATTGGCTTTTGTTTATAAGATATAGTTTTGAAAGAAGGATATAGCACATACTTTTTTCTTAACTCAAAGATATAGATTACGAATAAACTCCTCATGGTTACTCCTGTTTAGGAAAACTAGTACTACAATGCAGGAAACTAAGATCCAACAATAATGTACTAACTACACTACCATTATTTTTTTAGGAGTAGTGTGTGATCATCACAAATGACGGCAATGTTGACCACAAACAAACTCAACTCAAACGCAATATCAATATAATCACTGCCGTCAGACAGTGCAGACTAGCATGGAGGGTAGAAACAATTGTGTTGAACACTTATAACCGGTGAATAGCAAACAAGCAAGGTAATAACACACACTTTAGATTTTTCTAACATACGTTTTGTAATAGTATCATATGGACTTGTATTGTAAACTGTACAGTTTCACTTACTCAAAGAAGTAGATGACAAATAAATTTCCCATGGTGGTCCTGTTTAAGGAAAATAATTAATTTCCATAATATGACATTATTTGTTGAATTCAAATTGAACATGACATTTTTATAAACCTAGTTTTTAGTGTTTTCAAAAATGGTGAGTTGATGTCTTTTGGAGAAAATGCGTTGTGCAGTTTGTTCCCGTACTAAGTAAATTGTTGACGTCAAAAATGGTTGAGAAGTGAAATATGACAATTTACAAAGAGACCTATATTGAATAAACGTTTTGAATTTGAATAATTGTACGGAAAAACTGAAATAGTTCAATGATAATGTAACTTCTACTACCGTAGGTATATATTGTCTACGTGGTTCGCAGCAAGCATATAAGACTTTTAAAGCTTCTTTACAGCCGTGATGGCTTTTAGTAAACTCTACTTTAGAATAAGAAAAAAGCGTACAAAATCAATAAATAATGTTCATTGAAATCACATGCATTTTGTCGTCGTAGGAACTATCAATATACCTACTAATATTAAGTACAATATAGGTACCAAAAGAGATAAATATTTAGTGCTTATTAAATTAAAAAATAAAATTGGGTGAAAAATATCTATGCCAGGCATTTGAACCATTGACATTATAAGAAATACCATTATGAATGCAAAATAAAACACTTGCAAAAAATATTTAGCGTTAAATTATTCTTGTTTCTTTTCTTCGTATCTAAGGAATTTTATAATAGTGTAAATTTTATGCTTTAAGGAGAAGTCAAAGTCTAATTCATACTTCCTAAATTTTATTTAGAAATTTGAGGCCACCGCCTAACGATATTATCATCACCATTCCAGCCGTAAGTCCACTGCTGGACAAATCCAAGGATTCTTCGTTCCATGGGAGGATATTACCATTCTCACCACTCTTGGCAGTAGGTTTGGCGAGCGCAGTATCTTTGGCGTCCGACGCTGCTACCCATCGGAAACGTTTTTAAGCTGGGGAAGGATTTTCTTGGATCTTAAATGGGAAGAACGGTATTGGAATACTACTCATTGAGATAATTAGGGAGAAAGAAAGAAGCAGCTTGGAAGACCAGGCGTGCGAACCCGATGCCATACGTGCAACCACCAGCCAAGTAGTGAAGGATGATTCCTGACCTTTATTAAACATTAAATTTTAAGAAGCGAACCACAACAATTAGTATACTGCATTCAATCGCAGAGGGCGCGGAAGACGCACGTATATGAGTGTATTTCATCGTCAAACGACCCAGTGGAGCGAATCAACAAACAAAGCATCTACAAAGTGAGCTGGAGCTAAACTGCTGGGAATATAGATCCTTTTTTTATTTTAAGCGGGTGCAGCGCGAACGTAAAACGTCGCTACTGCGTAAACCATTAGGTTGCGCAGAACCATTAGGCGATTAGGAAAATAAGATGAAGTCTTAATAAATTCGTATTTATATTTTTATAAAATAAATAAGAAAGGGGGTGACCTCTGAGATGTAAATATATATAATGTCATGTGAGAATTATTGTTTAAAACGTAAAAATTACAAAGTTTTCGAACAAAAATATTTAGATATTATATCATATACATATCATTTTAAAATTTCATATGAATCTATTTTAAATTCCAACAAGGGGGCGATCTTGTTCAAGGATCGACCTAAATTATACAAATATTTTTGATGTATTTAATTAATTCAGCGCATAGTACTAGCGAGATGAAAACACGCCAATTTTCAAAATTTTGTACAGTACCGTCTTAAGTAAATATAGTATAACTTATTTACGCAAAAAAAGATGTTCAGGACTGTTCAACAGGACACTAAAATAACTCCAGTGGTGATGTATCCTCAACTACTGTCATTTAGTCTTTGTATATAAAGAAAGACATGTCTGCCTTTTACATTGACTACAGAATCTGGGAAAAGCTTGCAGAAAAACGGACGGAATGGTGCACACGCGTGTTGGAGGGTCGCAAGTTTTGTGATAATACCTGGTTCGCGGCGCTCGCTGACAAGAAAAAGACAACGTCAAGGCGACTCAGTCCCATCTCTCGCATATTTCTCTTGTTAGACCTGCACTAGAACATGTCGCTCTCGCATAGGACTTTTTAGCCACCACAAACGGTGTTTGCCCGGCATTGCATCATAAATCGTCTGCAATAGACGCAAAGGCCAATGACGATAAAGAGAGAAAGAATTAGCGTTATTATTTTAGGATTTCATTATTCATAATAATACCGACTTTATTCATACATGTACTCATAAACTTATACACTTCAATCATGCATAATAATAATTCGCTTATTAATCGCTTACATATTGCATAAAGTTGGCAATAAAAGTGCAATGTAGACCATGTGTGTCTAACTAGGTACAACCAGTCAGGGTGTCCCAACATTTCCAATTAATGTAATATTAAAATTGACATGAATGGTATATATTGAATAATTCAATCAATTTAAACAGTTCGTAATAAGTTTAAAGTCATCATTTATAAAAAAAAATATATATAATATTTATGTAAAAATGCAGTAGGTACAATCAGAGATTTTAAAATCTACAGATGTGTACTCGTATTAACATACGGAATATTTATTTTTTCTAACGGAGCAGTCTGTCTAAGTAATTTAAATTTTCTATGATTAGCTTAAAAATTTGAGGCCTGTGTTGGTCGCTAACAAACTCAAGTCTACAGCAAGAATAAAGCGTACAATATGCATAAATATTGGAATAGCAAGCGGCGCAGATGACACAAAAACGTGAGTGCATTTTGTTGTCGAAGGAACCAGTGCAGTGAATAGTGCATTTATATAGAGAGACTGAGCTAAGCTGCAGGAAATATAGATTCAAAATAAACATGTAACTTAATTACTTAAGTTTTCTTTCATATCAATAGTAAGTGACTTCTTGGATACCTGAAGATGGTCGTCATCGAAGGGGCAGGCCAAGAAAAAGATGGCGTGATGATCTCAATGCCTTTCAGCATGACTGGTCAGATATGGCTTAGGATCGAGATAAATGGAAGGAGATGTGAGAGACCTTTGTCCAGCAGTGGGAAAGCACTGGTTATTAAAAAAAATCTTTCATATGAAAAAACCGACTTCAATCAAACTACTACACCGATTTTGATGAAATTTAAATGAAACCAACTTTAAAGCATACCCTATTAAATAAAACCATTTAAAAACAAAAAAATTCAAATCGGTTCATAAATGACGTAGTTATTAGGTAACAAACATTAAAAACATACATCCGAATACATACCTTCTCCTTTTTTTTTTTTGAAGTCGGTTAAAAAGATGTTTACGACTGTGAAACAAGCTACTAAGATAATTTTAGCGAAGATGTATCTTTAATATTGTTTTAGTATACAAAAATCATTAAGCATAATACTAGAATTGACTTTTATAAGTTCCAAATAACGCTTCTTTTTTATGAATTTCATAATTTTTTAAAATATAGAAAACTGTTTTTTTTTTTACATTATAGAGCAGTTAAAGTAATGTAAATTGCTAATCATTTGTGACAAAAGCGACAATCTACGTGTATTATATGATAAATTATATAAGACATAGAATTGAATAAAAACGCTTAAAGTTAAGACACACTCTACTACTCGTTTGTATAATAAAATTCCTGACCTGAATATTACAGCATTGCCCTGAGGTGGCTGAGGTTACAAAAAATATGTTATTGAAAAGAGCTTATTATGGCGTTAATGATAATTTCGTTCATAAGAATGCTTAGAGCCGAGACCTCGTGTTAAATGCAGGACTTCTCTAAACACTTTTATTTTTAACTTAATTAACTGTTTTCTTTTTTGTTGCTGCTATTTTATTTTGTTTAATTATCTAAAACCAACCTTTAATTGTAAAACATGTATATGTTTGCGGTCAACGAGTGTCGACAGTTCTATTGTGTTTTGTGCTTCCGAGCTAGAGCTCACTAAAATGTTCAAACTGCTGGCAGCGATGTGTGTCGGCTCGTTGAGTTCCCACTAATATGGTTAAGGTTAGCGATGGCTGATCCATGCCTCAACTCGTGAACTGGTGCTGCCGGGGGGGCCAGGTCTGCTCGACCTCTTTGAGACTTATTTTATCTTATCTGTTGTTTCACACTCGATCGCTAATATTACGTGTTCATAAAAAAAAGATACAAATACAAAAAATCATACAAAACCCTTTAGGCAAGTAGGCGACCAATACTGTTGAAAAGAGTTTCTATCGGCGTCTTCTTCTCTGCAGTGATCGGTTTCGTAACGCTTAGTAGTTTGTAGCTTTTGAACAATAATTAATGACATGAATATAATTTTACAAGTATTTTTAAAAATGTGCCAGAAAAGGCCTATTTTTCAGAATAAATCTTAGATTTTTTGATTCTTGAATCTAGAGCAAGAAAGAAACGTACAATATCCATAAATATTAGTACATTGGAATAGCAAGCGGCGCGGATGACGCGAGTACGTGAGTGCATTTTGTCGTCGAAGGAACCAGTGGAGTGCATAGTGCATCCACATGGAACTGAGCTAAACTACGAAGAATGTTAGCTTTTTAAAAATAATATATAAGTATGCTTGCAAAGATATAGGTCAATAGTATATCTTGGAACTAAAAGATCAAATCGATGATACATGTATAACAATTATGTTGTCAGTTTATGTCTGTATGAGCTCGAATAGTGTGAATTTAGTATTGACCACTAAAATTAAGAAAATAAATTACACATGTGATAAAAAGATGATTCCCTGCTTCGTAAGGCACGTTAAACCCGGCTGCCATCTGGTAGTCGTTGAAGGAACCACGTCAGAGGCCGAGAGTCGATTCCGAAGAACTCTGACGCCAGGGTGTGCATGGTTGATTGACCCTGACACCTACACGAAATGTGAAATATACATTTTTTTCTTTTGCAGGACTGGACAGTCTTTATTATGCCCGTGGACTTTATGATTAATTTTGTGCTGCTCCGCTTTTCGAAATATCACTCTTTGCTTTTGCAACATAATTGGAATTTTTGCAGCCTACGAATAAGTCTTTACTTATTTTTACATAAATACTAAAAAAATATTCATTTAATCCAATAAACATTAAAATATTACATCATAAGAAAAACACAAAAAGATACAAAAAAAAACACACACACACACACAACCACATACATAAATTAAAATTAATCAAAAATACCGCCCCGAATCGTACCTGGTTCAAAGGTTCCCATAATGCTAGCTGCGTTTCCCCTCTGAATTGGAAATTCTTTGCACCAGGTACCACCCGGAGCGCTGGTCATATCCTAAGCCTCTTAACCGGCGAGCAATCTCCCCAATAAAAGTTTTAGCCTCTGGGCACCATGGCCCCGCTGTCTCAACGGCGAGCGGCACAAACTCGTAATTAGTTGCTAAAATTGCGAATTTCGCAATTTTTTGCATAGCTAGGTACTTACGCATATTGCGTCCCAAAGAAGGCATCGTCCTCTCTTGATTGCCCATTACACTAATACCTTGGCAGAGGCCAAGGTATTAGTGTAATGCCGTCAGTCTTTACTTATTCGTAGTTGCCTGTCATCTTTTTATAGCTGACCAATTAATGAACTTCTCACGCCTTTTTCGCCTATGCTCAATCATCGTAGTTGGTAGGAAAAGTCATTGTCGGCAGCTTTGTCGGCACATGTCAAAGATAACAATTGATGTGACAAGTTCCTACGAGGTTTTGTAATTGAAAAGTTTACGATAAAAATAGTTGTCCCGTTACTTTAGTTAAAATGAATAAACTAACTTTATTTTTCTATAAGTCATAGTACATTGTATACGAGTGGAGAAAGTGAGTGATTTCCACAAGTGTTAATTTTTATGAACTCTTTATTTTGGCCTTTGGTACTCGTATCGTATGATAAAATTACTATAGATTTGCAAAAAAAAAATATAATTTCTTCGGGAAGACAAATTACTTTTACAAATTGTTTCATCTCTCACATTTTGTAGGGAGAAACAACATACTTTCTCTAGCTAAATTGAACAAAAAAGAAGGTGCTTTCAGAGATGTTGTAAGTAGTATTAAGTAAGAAGAATGAGTGTGTTTATAGTGAAAATTAAATTTGTACTTATTCAATTATTGGATCTACTAAAATATTCTGATAGAAAAAATATATCCATCGTCATCTTTTGCGTATATCATCATCAACTTGAGCATAGAATCATCTTCTTTAAAATTTCAAAATATATGCTCGTCATCGCAATACTCGTACAATAGCATGATACTTGAATTAATAAAAACACACCTATACACAATATTTTCTTTTTACATAAAAAACAAACCGGCTTAAATGTAATACAGTTTTGTGATACAATTTCACAAAAAAGCGAAAGTAATGTTGATTTTAGACCCACTAGTAAGCCAGTGAAACTGATCAAAAATTTCAACCTTTGACCTCGTCAAATTATTTAAATAACCGAGTTTAAGGGATACAATATATACGTAGACACGACAGACAAACTTCTGCTGGTTTTTTTAATTTCGTTTTTAACCGCACCACCGAGCGGCCTGACCGTTATGACGCGAAATTACAAGCAATATTTGAAGCCCGATGCATATCAGTTAACACGTATTGATTTTTTTTTTTCATTTTATTCGCCATGCATGACTAATAAAATAAGGCTAATAAAACCAGCGATAGTCTCTAACTTTATAATACTCTAGTTTTAATAAGACACGTTATTAGATATGAATATTTTTGCACGTGATTGATCATATTAATCATAATTAAATTATATTACTTAATTGTATGCTGGAACTAATTCACTTTTACTTTGCAAAAATTAGACCGTTTTCTCAATGTAAATTAATTTAATCTCTCACCTTAACACTGACTGTCTCAATCTGTTTAGTCAATCTGCTGATTTTTGATAGTTTTTTTTTCTTTTTTAGTAATATTACAAAACAAGTGTACAACTTAACTCTTAGTATAACCATGAAAACCTGTTATTGACCGTATAACTGACTATACTCATTGTATATAATCTTCTATGTTAAAGCTGCTGGTTTCCTAAATAAATAAATAATCAGCAAACCGCTTCATAACGGAATCGAAAAGCCACGCATCCTTATCCTTACTAATATTATAAATGCGAAAGTGAGTTTGTTTATTTGTTTGTTTGTTACGCTTTCACGCTGTAACTACTAAACCGATCATCATGAAATTTTGCATACAAATTCTCTGGAATACAAAGAAGGACAAAAGCTATCTTTTAACCCGGGAAAAAGTACTATTCCCGAGGGATCGGCATTGACGCGGGCGGAGCCGCGGGCGAAAGCTAGTAGACACATAAAAACCCCCAAATTTGCCTTCGGCTTATTGAGTTTTACGCATAGTACACGGCCTTATGACTACTACTTGGTTCAGAATCGCTGACAAACCTGTGAAAATGAAGAACAAGTATTTGCAAGGATGGGCAATACTTGTATTTCATTTTCACAAGGAGGGTTGTCGTCAGGTATACGGCCGGCCGTAAAAACTTTGCTAAATTGTATTACAGCACGAATTCTGTCATAATAGCGGACCGCTAGTTTTGACACACCAAAGCTGAGAATGCCACCTATATTCATAAAGTACGATGTTAAACTTTAAACAATGTAAATATGCCCAAACTTGTGTTTCATAACATATATCAAACACGAAACCAGAACTACTTAGCATATTACGTTTAGTGTTGAATTGTAGCAACACAAAATTTAATTATAACAATATAAACTACAGAAATTGTTAATTTCCCTTTGCAGTTTTAAACATCTATAAAAAGAACTGGGTTAACGTTTTCCATTGAGAAAAAAGCTATTTGTGTACAGAATTGGTTCCGCAAATAACTCGAACCAACGTTGTTAATATTAAGCAGTATTCCCTTTAGACAGTAAACCATCTAAACACATTACCGCCAATTTGTAAGGCAAGCACGTTTAGAACGTTAAGTGGGAATGTTTGAATAAAAAATATATCGAGCGAATTTTAACCCCTATCATTTGTCGCGAGCGTCAGAGCTAGTTCAAAGGTATTTTCCATTTCGAGCTGAATCGCTGAGCCTGCTACGTGAGCACTTATCCCAAATTAGTAGGGGGTTGGAAAGGATACGCCATCGAATGTTACAGGCGATCGAGCGTGAGACCCGCTCGCGCTAACTTAAGCCCGTCTGTCTGAGCGAGCTCGTTTAAACATCACTCTTGAGCCTAAACATAAAATAGTAGGGATGCGTTGAACACTCCTGATTGCCCCAAATTCGAAGAGTGGGAAGAGCGATGCGACTTTTGGTGTGGGCTAAGATATTTTACTACAATATTTTATTACTGAGTACTAACGCTTGCATGTAATAAAATATCAATTTTTACTTAATTCCATAATGAATTCCACTGAAGTTGACTTAATTAATTGCACTTTTTATTTTTTTAAAGCTTATACTTGTTTACACAGCTTGATTATTATATTATTACAATATAAGCATTTCAAAGTCCTATATTTATTACAAAACATTTTTTCATGATCGTTAAGTAAATTAAGAAAAAACCTATAAAATCAAGCGATTATTAACATTATCTATATCCCTCAAAGTACATAATGAAATAAATACATAATGTACGAATATCAAAATTTTACTTTATAGGGTGGTCAAAATTTAAAAAGAAACTAAGTTTAAATATACCTTTTCTAATCTGCATAAAAATTACTGTACAAGCCAACACATTCTTCTATCAATTTAAACTAATCTTGAAAAAATAAAAGAGACATGCAACAAATTCACTCTATTGTCTAGAATAAAGGCTTTTTCCTGATGCTCTAAAATCCTGGCAGTAAGCTCCGCAAGCATTTACAATAAAAGGCAATCGAACAGAAACTCGGTACAATAGCTCACCGTGTACCATAACGCTGTAATTAGAATGTAAGCCCGCGTCCAGAGAGATGCAAGATCTACTGAATTCCGTTCTTAATAATATGTACTGATGACTAAGGCACAAAATATATCTAACGACTCTGTAGAGGTTCAATTAAAGGGTTGCATTTTTGACGTGATAATCCTTATCCTTACTTAATATTATAAATGCGAAAGTGAGTTTGTTTATTTGTTTGTTTATTTGTTACGCTTTCACGCCGTAACTACTGAACCAATCATCATGAAATTTTGCATACAAGTTCTCTGGAGTACGGAGAAGGACATAGGCTACCTTTTATCCCGGGAAAAAGTACTATTCCCGAGGGATCGACATTGACGCGGGCGGAGCAGCGGGCGAAAGCTAGTGTCTTATAAATCGATGAACACCGTCTGCATGCACGAGAAATGTCACGTTCCGGAGGAGTATTATCAGCAACAGCAGCAGCAGTAGCAGTAGTAGCATCTATCACGCATTTATCTCACCGTTACTTATCAGTTGTAACGTAAAATTATCGTCCGGAAACCAACTTTATAGACAACTATTTTATTATCCTTTACTTGGTACTTTGAAATAAGAATAAATTGTGTTTACTCAAAAATAATGTATGTAATATTATGTTTGAGTTACAAAAAAAAATAAGGCGTGTTATCTTTGCATCATTATTGTATTTACCATAGAATACTCGTACAAAATCGATGTACATAGCCTATGCCTTGATATAAATACCTATTAACGTTTGATTAATTAAGTATTTATTGGAATAAAATTCACTTTGATTAAAATAGACAATAGCATGCTGAAGATAAATGAAAATTAAAAAGTTTGTAAAGAATACTTGCATAATTATCTCGTATCTATAGCCGTGTGGTTTCCGGCAGAGTAGAATAGGACCACTCCAAGTCTTCCCATGGATGTCGTAAGAAGTGACTTAGGAAATACAAGCTAAACGAAGCTGGTAAACATCAATAAGACCTCTCCAACCCGTCTGGCCAGCAAGGAGAGTATAGGCCAAATCCTCTGTCTGCACTGGTCAAGTATGGCTCCGGTAGTACAGAGAGGGTCATGCTCCTGCAGTGGCGACTTAAAAGACCTGATGAAAATCATGATATCTCTTATCGAATTGGTACTATAATAAGATGTATACAAATATAAGTGTGCAATGATCTGTTTTGATACGCGAAAGCATCATCTACGTATAGCCGCACCCTAAGAAGGATTTGTCTCCGGCTAATGAAGGACAACTAAGTCTACGGCCTTTGTTTTCTTAGAAAAAACATTGGAATACACAATTGTTATTTACCGCCCACTCCCTTTAAACGAAATTAGAGTAAACGTTTGAACTTTCTTTTCTGCCATTATTCTCTTTTCACGACTATTTTCGTTGGTGCGTAAAAATATAAGGATTTTTTTTAACATAAAATGTTTTTTTTTTTATTAAAACTAAATTGTGTTTAAAAAATATTTTATCAAATCAACCTAATAGACATATTTAAATATATTAAACAGTGGTATTGTAGCTTTATATATTATAATACTATTGGCGGCATTGTCACTCGTGATTTGCATTTTTTGAGGACGCTTCATTACAAAAGCTGGCAACATTTATTTTCCTGGAGAATCTCATATCGAGAAATCTCTGAGGCGGTCCTTTAATTAAATTTTCCAGAATTTATTTACTTATTCAATAATACAAACGGCGGAAAGGATGCAAAACACAACCATTATTAACTTTTTTTGGAATAGAGGGAAACGCTACTAACACGAAATACAGAATTACTTTTTACACCTAATTAATAAAACTGAATTATATACAAGCCGATGAAAAATAAAACTTTAAAGCAAAAATATTTAAACAATTCTCTTGAAATATTGTAAAGATTATATTGATTGGTTGACCTACATCCAATCACTATGTTCAATACAGAATTTGTGATGCAATAAAGAAACTTGCATATTTACGAGATCAAGAACCCTATGGAATAAAAGATAATACCAGTTTGAGGGCATACCATTATGGTTTTATATACAAATGCAACCAACTGGGTGTATGACATAAGAGACAGTCGGGTTATTTAAACCATTTGCAACTCAAGAAAGGCTAGACAGATTTTGTTGAAATATTGTATTGAAGTAGCTGGCTTCCTGGATATTATCATATAGTTTACTTTTTACCCGATTAAACTAAAGAGGCGGTACGAAGTCTGCCAGGTCAGCTAGTATTGTTTTAACTGCATTTGCATGGAGGTATTTTAAGGCCCGGGGAAGGACATAGGGTACCTTTTATTCCGGGAAATTTTAATGTTCCCGAGGCATCGACATTAACGCGGAACCGCGGGTAAAAGCTAGTATTATATTATTTATGCTGCCTTTAACAGTCACTCTACGTTTGTTTTTAACAAAAAATGACAGAACAAAGAACTCGTTTATTTATTCAATAATGCAAATGACAGAAAAGATTCAAAAAGACCAGCATTATGAACCTATTTATGAAATGCAGAGAAGAAACGCTGGTTGATTAATTAACAGCAAGCTGCCGCAAGCCGCTCCTACAACGAAAACTTAATTACTTTTCTTGGCTAAATCATACAGCTGAAGCTATTATTTGAAATATGGATCACATATAGATGTTAGATTTGTTCAAAATGACAAGTAACTGGGTTTCAAATTTGGCAATGGAATATGCCAAGGATTATTTGATTTAAAAAAAATGTTTAGAAAATAGGCTTTTCCACGGGTCAGTAGTGCGGAGCATCTATTTTTACTAGCCCCTGAAGATAAAGCTAATAAAGTCATAAATAAAGAAATTCTTTGAGTTAACTTTACTTCAAAGGATTGCTTTATTGACCAGAAATATTTTATTCGATAAGGAGACTAATATAATTTAAGTAAGTATTTAATATATTAATATGATTTGTATATTGATTTATTTCACATGATTATACATTCAACTCAAAACTTACGCGGACGAAGTCGCGGGCAACAGCTAGTCGATAAATAATACTAAATAAAGACTGCCAACCTCACACAAAAAAGCAGCGGACCGGTTGACAGCAGGATGTGGTAGCTCCACTAACTGCCACTATGGGCAGCGGAGAGGGCGCTGCAGTGCAATAGTTAGAGACTTTTCCACCCGTCACTAGATGGCGTTAGCTTAAACTAGGTAAAACCAAGAAAAACTGAACAATATTGTTTGAATATTATCCGAAAATATTTTTTCATAATTTTTTGTGAATTCTTTTTTTTTATCTCATAGTATGGTGGATTGTTGTAAAACATTGTTGTAAAAACTTATGGCGCCATCTATGTGATGAGCCTGACAAAAATCGTACGCAATAGGCGTTAGGACCACATGGCAAGAGTGAGGTGAAAAGTAATTAAAATTACTTTCGTCCTCAGGGAGCTTAAGAGTCTTATATTAGCTGTGCTAGGCTATGCTCCTCTAATTGTTTATTTAATAGCATTTATCAAAATTCGTGTCGAAAACAAAATAACTGGATTATATAAATTATGTTTGTAAACTGAGGTATAAAGGAACTTTTTGGCTATGATTGTTGAAGGCTACGCATTTATGCTATGAAATTGCCTTCGTGGTCCAGTGGTTAAGGCTTTTGCCTGTAGACCCGGGGGTTTTGGATTCGATTCCCACGGGAAGAATACTTTGTTTAAGTAGTTGTTTCCACTTTGGTAAGAACATTGCAGGCTTGAATCACCTGATTGTCTGATAATAAAGATGATTCCGTGCTTTGGAGGGCACGTTAAGCCGTTGGTCCTGGCTGACATCTGGTATTCGTCAAAGGTATCACGTTAAAAGCCGAGAGGCGGTTCCGAAGAACTCTGACACCAGGGTGTGCAATTGTGCATGGACCGTTTCACCTAAACGAAATGATGATGATGATGATGCATTTATTGTGTTAGTGTCTCGAATTTCCCCAGCCGACCATTGAATTTAACGAGTCAAACGGTCATACTGTTTCTGAAAGAGTTGTCAACGTCAGTTGTAAAATTGTTAAGTAACAAACATCCTTTTTGTTAGAGTGCGTTTTGTTTATCTGTCAAAAAAGACACAGCGAACAAACTAGTATCCATGACAGCAGCGAATTGACAGCCAATGCCGCGTTGTTCCCTCAGGTTGTTCCGTTAAGCGTCATTCACTCTGTCACAGAGTATATCGAAAAGTTAAGGAATGATTCGAGCAACACGCAATGTACCTTTTGCTACAGTCATAGTCAAAAATGAATGAAGCAATTGAATAGATCCCTCAATTTAAATACAACGGAGATAATTGCATGCTCATAATAATTTTATATATTGTAAGATTGACTTGTCGCTCGTGTCTTTGATGCGAAAAAACAAGCAATATGAACCTATTTCTGGAGTATAGAGGGGAGACGCTGGTTGAAAACTTAATTAATTTGCTTGGTTAAATCTTCATGCTGAATAAGTCACAAAATAGCTTTGTCGAATATTCTGGTAATAGTAGGGCATGTCTCAGTCAAATTGTGTTTTTAATTGCTTGTAAAAGTACCTACCTCACATTCACTGTCTTTCTTTTTATAACACCAACTAGATCCAACTGGGTCAATAGACTCAATAAAAATACATAAATGTAGGCAGGTCACTTCAAAGTAACGTATTTATGATATAGCTTATGCCCGCGGCTCTGCCCGCGTTAGTGTCGATCCCTCGGGAACAGTAGGATTTCCCGAGTTAAAAGGTACCCTTTGTCCTTTCCCGGGCCTCAAAGTACTCCCATAAGAAATTTCATCAAAATTGGTTCAATGGTTGAAGTGTGAAAAGAAGACAGACAGACAGAGTTACTATCGCATTTATATTATTAGTATAGATGAGAAAAAAATGCAGATATTTTATAGTCACATAAGAAGGTATTGCAATCTTTATAATAATTGTGTATAATAACAGACTATCAATATGTTTAAAGAGCAGCAAAAGCTTCCCAAGGCAGTATAACATCGACAGAATCCTTTAAAATAAGACTCTCTCGATGAAAAACCAATCCCCCTCATACCTTATCTGGTATCCCACCTGCCGAGAAACTCCCATCCAATAATGTCCTCCCTTGGCAGTCTGGAAGTCACTAAATAAGGCTAGTGTTAGGAGATGCCGAAAAATCTGAGAGGTTCTCAAGTGACAATCTTTTTGATTGCGATGTCAATCAATCTATGAATCAACTTTTGTCGTATTCTGTGTAGAAGACCTCAATGAGGCCAAAGATAGAGCGATAAACGTAGCCAAATATTGTTCAAAAGACATCTAAATTAAACTATTTCGACTCGACAAGAAGAAGATTGTAATCCTGACGGTGAATGATATAAATAATCTTCAATAGAAGGCTATTCTAATATTTTTTCAAAACAACTTTTAAAAAGAGCCTAAGTGCATGAAACGCGATGAAAAGACAAGCGGTTTGCTTTCAATGAGGGATGGCAAAACATAGCAATGAATAGAATAAGGTAGAAATAGAAGGGGATGCTTTTGCCCAGTAGCTAAATAGCTAAATAAAAACTTCATGAAAAGTATTATATCAAGTAAAAAAAGTTGTCTTTAATTACAATTTGCAGAACTTATTTAGTAATTCAATAATGCAAATAGCAGGAAGGATGCAAGAAGAAAAATATTAATAACCAATTTTGTAAAGTAGAGAGAAAAGACACTGGATGATTAATTAACACCGAGCCATCCACAAGCGGCCCCTACAGAAAAACTAATTACTTCTCCCAGCTGAATCATTAACTCGAATAGTTCATTTAGTATCTGCAATGACATTGGTGGACCCAAAACCAGTGCGTGACATGGCCTTGTACCAATATTCTGGTTTGATTTTTCGTGTGTATAAGTGACCAACACTAGTGTCAGATTTTTCTAACTGCCTAAATGTATCTGATATAGCTTAATTACTGCCATCAATGATGAGAGCCAGGATGAATGGCTTAGCGTGTCTTTTGAATGACGGAGGAGCTGGAGATATTTTATGCCACTGGCCCATCACACTGGGGACTGCGTCCAGGGTTGCTTATTATGCGTAAGCGCTTTTAATGCTCACGACCACTGGGCCATCGGTCTCCTCAGTAATATTATAATAATAATATTCTGGTATACCTGTCTGTATTATAGAACCCAACCTTTTCTAAGCACGGAGCAGGCCATTGGGCTAATCTTACGAATTTTGTAGATGTTAAGTTGATAGTCATTCCTTCATGTTAAAACTTCGAGAGATTTTTTTATGGAGCTATTCAATATTAGCTTATAAAATAGAACGTAAGATATATCCAGACGAAATGACTTTTTACTTAGTGCTCCAAATCAAGTAAAATACATACATTAATACAGTACATTAATAAATAGCCTTATCTGGCTCATGCATGATACAATTTCTTATACGCTTAATAAAATTGTATGCAATTAAATATTTTGTTCAACAAAAATATTACAAAAAAGTAGTTTCCGCGCGCTGCGGTTGGATAGTTACGTGAGCAAAAAGCGTAAACATCGAATATAACGCGGGTAGTGTGCCAGTTTCTGATTCAATTTGCATAAAAATAAATTAACATACACACATACATATTTTCAAGTCTTTATCCCTTACGGGGTAGTCAGCGCCTAAGGCCGAGACCGAAAGGCCACGTATAGCGTGATGAGTTGCTAGCCGCATCGCGTATTGTCATGATTCTTTAGATTTTCGCCCACTCCCTTGACCGACTTCTACGGCCTGCGTGGGAAGAGAAGCAGCTGCAACGTATTCTACGTTTTTTCTTTACCCCCAGTATGTAAGAATGAATGATTATTAATTAGATATAATAATTCTGAATACATAACATCCAGGCTTGTCTATAAATTTTAACAGTAAAGAATTTAAACAGGTAATAACAAATACACATGGTTTTCTTGGTAAAGCCGGTAAACAGTAAAGTCAAAATTAGACACAAAGCGAAAATTTTCATTACAACAAAACTTAAGTTGTGGCGTTATCCTTCAGAGGCATTAGAGCTATGAGGGATCTTTGTTTCAACAAGAAACTGCGCTTATTCTGTCTGCAGACGATATTATGAGACTTCTATTTCAAACTGAAACACCACAGTTCAAATAACATAAAGAACAGATGTATTGCTTATTATTGCACAAGCAAGGGTAGCAATTTACTCATACATACATGTACCACTTAGATATCGTCATGCCATAAAGTAAAAGCAAATGTAAATATGGTTTAAAAGGCTTGTTAAAAGCAATGGAAAGCAATCGAGATGATCATATTCTTATTGAATTAAAAAATAAAATATGGTGAAAAACATTGACGCGGGTGGGGCTTGAACCAGCGACCTAGGTCTATGGTGTACGACCTATCCTCTACCATATGAGCTAACGCATGATTTAACCTCGACGCCGAAATTGTCCACCATATCCCATTCCCCTTATACGTATTAAGGCTTAATAAAAGATAGCAATGTAAATGCGAAATAAAACACTTATAAAGAGGTGGTCATACGAGTAACTCATAATTTAGAGACAAACCGAGCTTAGATAGGTTTTTCTGATGCCACTTACAGATTTGTATATGTATGTATGTGTATACTTACAGTAGGTCTGTTTTGACCAATTTCTTCTTTTTTAGAAAAAGACGAATACTTAATTTCTTCAAATTAAAACAGGGAAAATTATGTCTCCTTTTTTAACTTGAAGCGAGTAATGTAGATATTTCATTTCTATGCTTTAGCTGCTTTGTAACCACAGTAGGGGCGCCGCAATTAGCTCTACAGTGGATTTTAAGCACTGTCATTTTCATAGACCGCCGAAACTTGCGACTAGCCGCTTTTGGAAGAAGCTTTTCCTTTCTACTTATGGAGAAATGATGACAGTACGTAGCAGTTAAATTAGTTTGAAAATATGTTTACGAATACTTGTAACGATCATGCTATGTTTTCGTTACCTACAAATAAAAAAAACCGGCCAAGTGCAGGTTGGATTCGGCACGAACGGTTCCGTGCCGTTATCTATATAAATGGCAAAAAAATCATGTTTGTTGTTGTATGGGAGCCCTTTAATACTAATTTTATTTTTATATAGTTATTTAGATTTAAAGTGAATATATAACTAAATATTTTGTTATCAATATCGAGCAAAAACAAGCAAAAAAATCACGTTTGTTGTATGGGTGCCCCTTAAATATTTATTTTATTCTACTTTTTAGTATTTGTTGTTATAGCGGCAACAGAAATACATCATATGTGAAAATTTCAACTGTCTAACTATCACGGATCATGAGATACAGCCTGGTGACAGATAGACAGACAGACAGACAGATGGACAGCGGAGCGATATATAATAGGGTCTTGTTTTTACCCTATGGGAACCCTAAAAATACACTAAATTCGTTTGCCTGTTATGTTAAACCTGTATGGTTATAAAAAAGTTACATGCAACAACAATACCTTATAATAATTGGTTTTACTTAGTATTAGTTATTAAGCACAAAGTCGCTAGAGATATATCGAAAAGTACAAATTGTAGTAACACTGTGCTATAAATAACAGAACTTATAATGAGTCTACTAATAATAAGGATGGTAATAAAATAAATAAAACCGGTAAACGAGGAAGTGGCTGGATTGAGGGATGATTTGTGTGCCAAAAGTATCAGTAATAAGGATGCTGTAAAAGCCAAAAGGCGGACTACGGGCTCAAAGGCATTCCAGCTGAGAGGAGAGAGAGAGGTAGTGGAAAAAAATACTATAGTTTAATACTTATTTTCGATTTCTTATAATTTTGTATCTCATTAATCTATTAACAGGGGACGAAATAATCACCAGCACAGCCAATTCATCGGAAAAAGTTTTTAATTACCGTGTAGCGAGGCGGATAACAGCCTCATTGGCCGAAGCCTTAATAATGTCTTTCTTCAATTCCGACTCCAAATGACTCGCCACTTGGGATGTCAACGACGTAAATAAGCTCGTAGACTGTACTTTATTTAGTTTTTTTTATGTGTTTTTAGTTCAAGTATCGTTAATCTTGAACGAATTTATTTTATATTATAAAAATATTAACGGGTTACTTACGTACAAAGTCAGCTACTGCCGACATGTTTCGACTTCTCCCCTTACGTGTCACTGACTTCATACATTAGTAACCCGTTATTACATATTTTAATCATGTCTATATCTCACGTTAAATTTAATTAAACAAATATTTATGTTTTTTCTATCTAGTGTTAAAAAGGTGTTACAAAGGCTTGGTAAACCCTATTTATTGTACCATCTTTGTAAACCCTATTTACCGCAAATAAAGATTGATTGATTGATTGATTGATTGATTGATTGGCATAGGTTGATCTTTTAGAAAATTCTAAACTGAAATCACCACGCACTCACCGTGCGGTCTTGTTGAAAAGAAAAATACTATGACCAAATAAGATTCTGTCAGAATAAACCCTTACTGCGCAAATCATTCACTCAAAAATACGATCAAAAGAATGGTAGAAAACCTAAGCAATCATGTCATTAAGCCATGGCTACCCAATTTTTGATTTTGTTTTCTACTTATACGACTAACAAAATGCTAATCGGTAAACAAAATGTAAATTTTAAGACTCTATGACCCGATGAGTAAAGATTTTAAGTATTTTCTTAAACTCTGACTCTGGTGCCCTGGAGATAGGGGTGATCGCTAGTGTGGGACGCTACTTGCGCCGACACACTGGCAACATCTCATCTTCAGAACACCAAGTCGAAGTCAAGCACATCCGCTGCAGGGCAGAAATAGGTATTGGAGGTACCTATATATATTAGCCTTTTGGAGAAGAAACATAGGGTCCATGGGGTCCATGGGGTCCATCAGCGCATATTTTTTTGGCTGACGAACTTATTGACGTATCTCGTGACCGAAGGGCTGAAAGCTACCTAGCTCAGCATTGCCATTTATTTATGAAGGAAAAAAAAAGTCGGCTGAGGGAATGGGCATTAATCTAAAGATTGGAACATAATTCATGTTAATAGGTAATGTGGCTAGCAATCCATCACAATAGATTCAGCCAGAATAGTTTATTTTTTCTACCTATACGTACACAACATGTACCCTTTATTAAATTAAGAAAAAATATGGTGAAAAAGTTTTATGCGGGCGGGGTTTGAACCAACTACCTAGATCTATGTACGACCTACGCTCTGCCAACTGAGCTACCGCATGATTCAACCTTAGCGCCGAAATTCCCCTTATTACGTATAAGTATATTAATTAAGGCCTACGTCACCTAACACAACTTCCCGACGTTTACAAATTAGGTATTTGATTCAACCCATTCTACAATGAATTTGAAAATCGACTAATATGTAGGAAGCCATGCAATATTTTTTATAAGTGTTTTATTTTGCATTCACAGTGCTATTTTAAAAACTCATATAAAATTATGAAATAAAATGTGGACTAATTCAATAAGAGTATATCAAAATAGCATTGCGAATGCATAATGAAACACTTATAAAAATATGTACCCTTTAATTCCTACCACCCTAGCACGGTAAAGATATCTAACAGTATTCCGTCTTCATACAAACGGTCGAAACTCGCGCTTCGAGGTCATTACACACTCTAGTACATTATTGGTACGAAACCAGCGATTCGCAGTCAAGGATGCGCTGTAGTCGGTGACGGACGAACGAGTATGTGATTGTTTCAAAGTTTATTAGTAAATATTGTTATATAAAAGCACATCCATTTTGGTGTAAGAATAAAATGGTTAAATATAGATTATATTGTGCTGTTTTTGGTTGCGTAAATTCATCATTAAGCCACCCATTATAAAAAAATCCTCAAATTACCTGCAATCACCGAAAAGTAAGATTATAAAATGGTTTTTTTTTTACTTTGAGACACTTTACTTTGTTTTTTTTTTGTTTTATTTTTACCTTCTCTTATCAATTTATTTCGTTTTAGTACCTAGGTAAGTATTTTAAGAATTCCACATACAAAGTAGGTACATATAATCTCCTTCTTGTATCAACAAACTTATCAATTTCTATTCGTGTGTCCAACTATAACTCGGAACGGCTTGACCGATTTAGCTAAATTTGGTTTATATATACTATTTGGGGAAGTCTAGGGTAGGTTTATATGGTAAGAAAACATGGAAAATTTAACGGTTATACGAAGTACATCGAGTCGGCTAGTCATAAATAAATAAGTGGAGGAGATAAAAACAAGTGACACGATAAAAAAAAAACTGGAAGTTTCCTAGGCTATATAGATACCAACTAACTGCCTCCTCGTGTAGTGGTTAGAGCGTTTGGCCTACTCTACTGAGGTCATGGGTTTGATTCCCGGCTGGGGCAACGACTTTGCGCGTTGTTGTTGTTCCAGTTTGGTTAAATAATTGTAGGCTGATCACCTGTTTGTCTGATAAGAAAGAGGATCCGTGTTTCGGAGGGCACGTTAAGCCGTCGGCCGTTGTTACACAAAACCAAGTCAGAGGTCTATAATGCGGTTCAAAAACTCTGACACCAGTGTTAGTCATTAACACACACGATAAGAAAGATAGATACTTAATAATTTACTGCTACTTACATATAATATTGAAATACGCGAAATATCATTATGAAATGGTTATACTAGTAATTATTGCTAGTTAACTACCTAGAAGATATTTACATTAAATGTGATGACTTCCATGCTAGTCTGGGATAAAAGGAAAAACACTGTAGACGTGGGTAGCCCTAGCGCGAGTTTAAGTACCGCGCGGCGGTAGGCATTTATTTCAAGAACAGGCCCGAGTTACAATACTGTTAGATATCTTTACCGTGACCCTAGACTCTATCTACCCTGCAAATAGATTAGCAGAGTTTATATGTATAAATATGTCTACGTAAATACGCGTGCCCGGTTTTAACAACTCACAGTACAATTGGAGCAAATCAGAAAATTACAGTCATTGTACGAATAACATGCATTTTTGCTTTGGATTTATTATTTATTTTATTTATTTATTTAATATTTGTGTTTTTTTTAAATAGAACTTTTCCTATATTTGGTAGCCAAAAAAAGAATATTCTAAATATCTATTAAAACTCCACTGGCATCGATTGTTCAATAACTTACACAAAAATAAACAATCATGTACAAATAGAACTGCACATATATTTCTATTTGAAAGTTGGATTTATGTAACAATACTTTGACAATAAATAAACGAAACATGGCAAGTTGTTAGATGAAACTCGAAAGTTGGGTTGCCAGGCATTTGAATTAAACGGGATCGACTTATATTTTTTCAACGCTCGTTTGGGTAATACAAGTTTCCTTGAAACTAAAATCGTATGCCACTTTGGCTAAGTAAGCAAGTTAATAGCAGTCACTCACGTTCTAGATACTTATGAAATAATGGCTTCTTCAACGAATGTCCATCAATCAACATTTAGGTTGCTTGTTTGTATTTTTCCGAACCCTTCGATAGCTGGCGTTAACAGTGAAATACTAATGCAATCTTATAGATATTTCCCATATAAAAATCGCCTCATAGGTTTTTACATTATTACTAATATTACTTGTCGCTTTTTAAATTTAAAAATCAATACTTTTTTAGTTAAGTATCTATTTTTAGCATTCGACATCAGCAACTAACTTTTAGCGCAAAATAAAATGGCCTGTACATAAAAAAATATTTGACACCTAAGAAAAAGAAATAGTCACAACACACAAGATTGGAAGGACTAGCATATCCTCCATAATACATATATCAATAACAGAAAGTGTTGCAGTGTTGTAAAAAGTACTCTGTATTCTATATATTTCAGCATATCTGGTAACCCTATTCGGGGAATATAGCCAGTTAACCGCTTGCAAGATTCCCGAGGGATGCCGAGACACGTTTCGTTCGCTCAGCACTCGAGCTCTTCCAATTCTCAAAGACAATTCCACTGTTCTTTTCTCGGCTCAAGAGCTCGCGATATAGCTGACATATACTTAATTTCGATTCGATACCGACGCTACAGTTTCTTCAAAGCGAGCGAACATTGCGAAAATTGACTTGAAAATATTCTTATCAGAGCCACCTTTCGACTTAGTCGCGAGACTTCTTTTTCTGAAAGTCTGAATAACTGAATTCTTATGAAACTCATTTCGTTTGAGAAGTTTTGGTATATATCCGTGGCAAGTTTAATAGTGGCAGATTTTTAATAAATTCGATGTCCTCGTAGAAAAGGCGTCTAAATAATCACATTATATCTGCCGCCTAACAGTTGTGTGTACCAAGGGACCCGTTTAGCAATATGTGTTTTATTTGTAAAGTGGGAATAGGTGATTAGACATAGTTGTTGGTGGACGTGGTGAAGATGCTGATTGCCTTACTGGATCGACAGATCGTTGCATTATCTGTGCCTCGGTGGGTATTGAGCCTAGCTGACAATGATAAGCCATGGGCGTGATAAAATCGATTTTAACTGATTGGTATACAGAGTAGGCTCGTTTAAACTCAACTGGACTATGAAATTATAGAGTTAAACTTGAAATATGAAATTGTATTGCTTCCATAGAGATATACTTAGATATAAATCACTTATTTTTGGTCCTAATTAGCTTATATTCCAAACTATAAGATATTTGTATTCTTTATCACGTTAACTAAACTAATTAAAATTTAATTATATATACCTATACAAACGTATAGGGATAAATCATACATTATTAATTATCCTTATTAAGAGCTTTTAAGGGTCCTGTACTGGAAGGGTGTCAACGGGCCGTGTTGACACCCTTCAGGTACGGGACTAAGCTTTCGCTGATTTACCTACTGTTCGTCGTATCATGGGTATCTTAGAGGTTATCACAATACATACAAAAAGTATTGTTTTCGGCGTGATAACGTCTTATAAATCGATGAACGCCGGCTGCATGCATGAAAAAAAGTCACGTTCCGTGCAAGCGAGAGCGCGGAACAAGTGATAGAGATGCACGATCGGCCAGTGTTTGGCTTGTAATGCATCTATCTCTCTTCCACCTTTATCTTTTCACCACCTTTATCACGTAAAATTGACGTCCGTAAACTGACTTTACATACAAACAATTTTTTTTTGTAGTTAAATATTGATGGGTACACACCGTGTGCAAATCCGACTCAAACTTTGCTGACTTTTAAATCATAAAATAGTAAGCAATGAAGCTTAAAAATTCTAAAAATATTGTAGACACACGATGACTCTCGATGTGACCAAATGCATTTATTATGTAACGTAATGGATCGCCGTGACGGATCCCAACTTCTGTGTCATAGGTTCCCAAACTGTATGTCTCGTAAACCACATTTCATATAATAAAGATTTATAAGTAAATCAAAATCAAATCTAATAATGGCAGAGAGATGCACAATCATTTATTATTAAATAGCTCGTATGGCCTCCATCTCCTCATGTCCTGTAAACACCCTGTTTTTGCACGCTCTTTCACTTCACGCCGTAATCAGGGATCTTTCGTGGCTACTTTAGATCCTGGTTATGCAAACGAAATAGTTTGAGCATTTTTAACTAAATGTCGCTATTGATGGGGTCCCTTGGATTCTTTAATGTGCAACCCGCAACAAAAGGGTTGGTAACTGGCCGTGCAAGTAGTAACCTGACGGTACTTCACGAGGTCACAGGCTTAGCTCATTTACGCCAAGGCATAACTCTGCCTCTCCCTGATGAATTCTCAAAAGCTATGAAACACCTAACCCGGTTAAACTCTCTGGGCCTACGTGATTGCCTTGGGGCTAAGAAGCCCTCCGTGTGGAACATCGCGACTCCATCGCTGATGAAGGGGTAGGTTTTCTTTGCTGCCTTTAGTTTTCTGAGATAAATAACCCAAGAACATACAAAATACATGTATCGTGAACGTGAGCGCTATAAACTGAGTGGGCTCTTGCTGAGAGCTGAGCTGATGTTGCATCTGAGGTGCTGGTGTGCTACGGTAGGGCAATTGGAGTTTCTAGAGGATTAGATCAGTTACGACAGATTTGAGGTTGCTTTTTTTTAAACTATTATCACTATTCGATCATACTGCAAAAGACGCAAGCACGCTGCACGCGTCTCCAGACCCCTTCCCCCTCTCGTAGGATCCAATCATACCGCTCTTTACTGATTGAATCCAATTTCTCTATCTACTTGTCCTATGAGACAAACTGTGATACAATTTGTTTTTACAATTGTAAACTTTATTGGCCCGGGTCGAAAAGATAGTCCACTTTGGGAATCATCTTTCTATATCTCAAACTCTTTCAAGATTACAAAGTTACCCTCACTGCCTTTTTACAGGAAAAGTGGATTAAGATTTCCTATATATCTACCTAATATTTCACATTAGGGAACGTTCGCATGATTTATAGGCTAACTTTAGAAGTTTTGCATGTCATCCACTGGCTCCTTGCGAATTTTCTAAAGAACTTTAAACTTTTTACGTTAGATGGATTACGGAGAATAGCCCGGATGTTTTATATGTAGTGCAAAAGTTCATAATGGATAGTGGTTCTTTCTTTGCGGCGACTTTTTGTATTGTCAGACAATTTCTTTACCGATGAGAAATTTTATCTAGCTTTTTTGAAAGATTCTTACTGTCTTCCTAAAACTACAAATATATACATTTACATTACTTAAATAGCTTATGAATGTCCTTGAATTTTTTAACAGACTTCAAAAATCGTAGGAGTTTCACAATTCGTCGGAATCTTTTATATATGTAACCTGATAAATCCGTTATTTCTGAATCTTTAAATTTCAACAAGTAGTTATTGAAGTAGTTGGTAGTAGTTTGGTTGAACTCGGTTCTTTTATCTAAAATATTAACAATTATTCTTGATATGCAAAAATATCATTTGTAATTCAGATCGATCACCATCAAGAGAAAAAATATTGATTACATATAATCAATTATACACCTCATTTATCACTTGTAATGTCTACTTACATTTTTATAAATAATTATTTTTATACGTATGGTATTTTGTGTATGGTCAGGGACGCGCGCATAGCCTCCCAAACTGCTACTTTCTTTTCCCCCATTTTTCCGAATTAGTAGTGTCCCAATACCTTCATTTCCTTCCCAAATTCAAATATTCCTATCCTTTCCAACTTAAAAAGCTTTCAAAGGGTAGCAGCATCGGAAGCATAAGAAACCAAAGAATCTGCGCTTGCCAACCCGCCTGCCAAGCGTGGTGAGTTTGGCAATGTCCTCCCATGGAACAAAGAATCCTTGGGACAGGCTTTTGTCCAGCAGTGGATTAAATACGGCTGAAATGATGATGATGTTTGTATGTGAATACGATGACCCACAATATTTGGGAAAAAAAGGTAATGTCATTTGTTGCTTGAAATTGGCCTAAAAACAAAATTGATGTTAAAGCTAGCTCGCACTAAGTTTCCTTTAGGACGACCTTCATGTATATCTGTAATAATTCACACGTACGTAACTTACTTTAGTCGTAAATATAATCAGAGAGCCATTAAAACAGACGTGTTTCTTCGAAATAAGGACAAGAGCTTTTAAGGAAGCCGTCTTAATGGAAGGATTAACTATGTTACCTTATGAAATAATCATAAACATAGATAATGTGAATGGGCAGAGGCGTTTTCTTCATTAAAATCATAAGTAAATCATCACCATTAGTATATTGCACATTAAAAAATAAGTCTTTAATTTTGTAGAGTAGGATCTAAATAAATAAAATTGGCCAAGTGCGAGTCTCATACACCGAAGATTCCGTACAATATTTATGTATTAAACCACGCTTCATATATGTGGACTCTACATATACAAGAAGCGTGGAACCGCTCTTGTGAGAATAACTAAACCCTATTTTTGCATAGATGCAATTTTTCTTAAGTATTTGTGGTTAAACAATACGGCAATAAATGAGTAGAAACTTGGACAGAATAGAGAGTTAACACCAAAATAACAAATTTCTTGTATCAGAAGAGATTTTTTATTTATTATTGCAGAAAAAGGTCTGTGAGAAGAGAAAAACGTAGAATGTGCCAGCTGCTTTTCTTCCCGTGCAGATCGTAAAAGCCGATCGAAGGAATGGGCTAAAATCTGCGGAATCATGTCAATAGGCGATGCGGCTAGCAACCCATCACTATTTTGATTCCATTTCCATCTACACGCCCTCCAACATGCTAAATGTGGCCATAAGGTCTTATATACCTAGGCTCTGTCTACCCCGCAAGGGAAAAAGACGTGATACTATGTATGTATGTATGTATAAAGATTTTAAGTCACTACTTAATATGGTTCAACAGATACAACCCTGTGACAGACGGACGGACGGATCGACGGATGGACGGACATCGGAAAATTAGTATTATAGTCCTATTCTTACCCTTGGGACGAAATCCTAAATAATACGCCAACACAACCACTATGTACGAGTATGTATGTATTTATGTTGCCAACAATACCTGTAATTTTGCTCTAGCCAATAGCATAATTGCGGAAGCCGAATGTTTGGCTATGGTAACAAGTGTGACTCTTGTGTCAAATTAATCTTTTTCGTATGGTAATCAATAAATAATTCCAATCAACTATCGGATCGGACCTAATAAATCAGCAAACAGTGATGTTTTTCCTAAAAAAAACACCGAATCCTTTACCGCAAACTAGCGTAGCCGTGATTAATGGCCGCCTTTTGGATTGTTCAAGCGAGATGAGTTCAGAAGAAGAATTCAAAACCCGTGAAATTAACTTTCCTCGTCTCTCAATACCCATCAGTTTGTTTTCAGATTATACTTGGTTCAAAAAAATGTGTTTCTTCGCAGCGTATCAGGCATTTCTTTTTTATTTTAATACTCAACTTTATCTAATTATGTAACATATATTTCGCTATTACACTTCGTCTTCTGAATGCCTACACATACCTACTTATTTTAAAATATTGTACTACATTTTTTGACAGACCAGCCGTGTTGTTTTTTAATTTTGCATCGACTTCATGTGTAAACTAAATCTTCAATATAAACCATTAAGTAGTGAACTTTTTTAAGATCCGAAACCTTTTGCCTCGAACTAGTATCTGTTCTCGAACACGTGTTTAGACGTCTCCAGTGGGATAACTACGGATTAAACATCAACGGAGTGCGACTAAACCACCTAAGATTTGCAGACGATCTAATAATAATTTCCGAAGATTCAAAAAGCCTACAAAAGATGTTAAAACAACTGGTTTACGAAAGTTATAAAGTAGGACTGTCAATGAATACGGAAAAAACCAAAATAATGTCAAACTCAGAAAGCATCCCTATAACTGTTAACGGAAAAATCATAGAATATGTGAAGGAATACACATACCTCGGACAGATCATATCCCCAATAGACCTAACAACGAAAGAAATTAACAATAGAGTTACTTTGGCATGGAAAAGATACTGGTCTCTCAAGGAGGTAATGAAAAACCCACTCGTACCACTGAAAGCGAAAAGCAAAATATTTAATTCGTGTATTTTGCCTGTCCTGACTTATGGATGCCAAACGTGGAGCTTAACTAACCATAACATACATACATTAGAAACTTGCCAACACAGTATATAACGAAGCATACTTAACATCAAATTAAAAGAAAAAATAAAACTTGATACTATAAGGAAGAAAACTAGAATCACAGATGTTACTTACTGTATTAAAAAAACTAAAATGGAGGTGGGCAGGACATATGATTAGGAGTAAAAAAGATAAATGGTCTAAGGACGTAACGGAGTGGTGTCCGAGACAAAACAAAAGAAGCAGAGGGAGACAGCGTCGTAGATGGGAAGACGATATAAAAAAAATAGCGGGACATACTTGGAAAAGACAAGCGCACAATCGCATTTGATGGCGAACTCTAGGGGAGGCCTATGCTGGACAGCAAGACAATCTTCGCGTACCGGTGTCATATTAAATATTATATTGTAAATATATTGTATGAAAGATTGTTAAATAAAGGCTATTATTATTATTATTATTATGTCTCTTATTTCAAGGGTGTTACCCCGGTTCTTTGAGAGGCTTGCGTGGGGATATAGATCCAACACGTAGAGGCCCTTTGGAGAAGTTGATGTAATGTTGATCTCTAGCCAGAACCCGTTTTTAGAAATACCAATGTGTGATTTGCCCTTGAACAGGTCTTGGCCGGAGGAGGAACTATTGCATTTTAAAAAGGATATTAATGGGTTTATTGGATTGAGATTTGGGTGGACTTATGCTGGGTTATTGCAAAGGGACGTGCACCTGCCATAATCATGATAACTGACTACAATTGGCAGGTGGTGGCTTGCCGCCCACTAGATGGGCCCCTCATAATAGCCAACGATTAATGCCGGCAAAAGGGGCAACACCGGTGCGGGCGACTCAGGGTGTCGAGAGGTGTGCTGCGCTTTCTCCGAAGTTACTCGCGGCGTTATGCCTTTTAACACTTCCACCCCCGGAGCAACAGCTCTCACGACTCCTCTCTGGACGGCCAACTAAGGCAAGCCAGAGTCGAGAGCCCTGCGAGCCCTCTTGGGTTTCCACCCCGACCGATGAAGACACGTCGGGGGCGAGGGCTCTGACCGACTCTCTGGAGCACTCGGGTCCGTGGTGTCGTTACTCACCAACAGCTCGCCACAAGCTGCCCTGCGGCCTTATTATTATTATTATTAGTATTCGTTCAAGCTAAATGAGTTTAGAAAAAGCATCACAACTTCCTCGCATCTCTATGCCTATTTGTTTCGGAAGTCCATTTGATGTAAAAAAAAAATAGTAATATTTTGCGATGAAGTGCATAGCTAAAAATTGGCCTCTTCTGTATTGCTCTTCACCGTAACTTGGATATATATTTCAGTAGGTATTTTTGAAAACTATGCAATATTTTTGCGAAAAATACTTCTCACTACATTTTTTTTATTAAGACGATCTTATCATGATTGATACAAAAGTTGCAATAGTTTGAATAGTGGCATTTACTTTTCATAATGCCACATCTAAAAATCAATTTAAGATAAAATAAACGTCGGTAACTTATAATAACAACCATATAACTAAGTTAATCATTCTATAAAACATATTCGGTGTAATATTCGATGATTTCGTTCCAATTCTTTTCTCCATTTTTCAGACGAAATAGGACCAGCCAATACGAGTCTGTCACCGTGAAATAAGGTGCAATAATCAAACGTTTCTCATAACCTTTGAGATATTGGGACACAAAAAGCCAAACGCACTTCTGAAAGCAAACTGACAGGCATTGAGAGGCGAGGAAAGTTAATTTCACGGGTTCTGAATGCTTCTTCTGAACTCATCTCGCTTGAACAATCCGAAAGGCGGCCATTAATCACGGGCACGCTAGTTTGCAGCAAAAGAGTCGGGTTTTTCGGGTAAAGTTCACTGATTGCTGATGTATTAGGACCGGTAGGGTTTGATAAAGCTATTGGTAGTATTATTTAAATGAGGAAATTTAAGTGTTAAGATGAGAAAATATTACCCTATTTTGTGGTTGTTCGCAGTCGAAAGGTTAAACAACCTTTTGACCGTGACACCTACTCGAAATGATGATGATGATGACTGCGAACGTCGAATAAATCCGACATACATTTGTATGAAAATGCTACCCGAAATTTGCGGTCAAAGGGTTAAAAAAGTTGATAATATTTGTTGAACAATCGACCGAATAACAAAATAAATGACAAGATGGACATATAATTATATGTCCATCTTGTCATTTATTTTATTATTCGGTCTTTGTATAATTATATATAGTAATTGTAATAATTATTCTTACAATACCATAAACTTTACAGAATTGATTCAACCACAAAGTAGGGAAATATTTTACAACTTTACCTCCAGAATCTCCTGATTTCAATAAGTCTCCGTTGCCATGGGAATTTCAGGATAAAAGAATTCTATAGGTATGTTAATCTAAGTTATATCACACAAACCTTTATTGAAATCCATTCAGTTGTTTAGGCGTGACTAAGTAACAAATGTCATTATTTCGTATTTATGGTATTTATTTCGTATTTAGGTATGGTATTAATTCGTATATAAGATATTTATATTAATACACCGGAGTCATAAAATACACGCGAACGAAGTCGCGGGCATCAGCAAGTTCTACCTAAAGTGTTATGAGACCCTACTTATCCTAATACATCAGCAATCAGTGAACATTTCCTTTCTTTTTTCCTCACTATCAAAAAATAAACCGGAATATCTTAAGTATAGTGCTGGACCTATTTAATCTGAAAAAATGAGAAAAGAATTGAGGCTTAAATATACGGCAGAGATGTTTATCACAAAAATAACAATAATTTTTAGAGAGGTATCATGCAGACAACGTGTTTGATTTTAATCAGGACTTTATTCCATACAATTTGTAAAGTTTCCTTAAAATTCAGGTATTTAGTGCGTGATTCATTAATATTGTTTTATTATTGTAAGCACCTTATACATGTTTCTTAAATGAAAAAAAAAAAAACAACACTACTCTTGTAGTGTAGCTGATTTATCAAAAATATATGTTCAGAATAATAAAGAATTTCCTGTAAAAACATTCAGCTGCGCATTTAAGAGCATTGAAAAAAGGACAGCTTAACGGAAGAGAGTTAACATAACATTGATCTTTTAACCCAATCCATTTTATCTTCACAATCGTCCGCACTCAAGTAAATATGTACTATGGATTTATTCGCAAAACGGCCGTCGGATGCAAAATTACTTGAAATGCCTTGTTCTGAACAACTCTGCTTTGAATTACTTTCACCTTGGTTGCCAAATATTTATAAACAGGCAAATTATAACTGAACATGAAGTCTTAGTTTCTCTCATTGACTTTTTAGCTATTGTAAAATGTTACCTAGTTATATTTCTGTTATAAACGACGGCTACCAAAAGGAGTATGTTATTTTTCAAGATCATGTATGTTAGTATATATGTAATATATTACTTGTAAACGGCTCACCTAAGGTGGACGTATTATCGTTACAACTTTTACATTCCCTCAAGTGATATAGGCTATAATTTTTTATCTTAATCAGTCAAGTTATGTTTTTAAAGGTTTATAATTTTATTTGATTCGTATTTCCGCTTATTAATCCTAACTAATATTATAAATGCGAAAGCCAGTTTGTTTGTTTGTTACGCTTTCACGTTGTAACTACTGAACCGATCATTATAAAATTTTGCATACACTTTATCTGGGATACGGAAATAGACAGGGTACTGTTCCCGAGGGATCGACATTGACGCGGACGGAGCCGCGGGCGAAAGCTAGTTTTCATATAAAGTTCACATACAATATCTAAAAGAAAGGGGTAAGTGATCCTATATAAACTACACAGCACATTAAATAATCTCATTCTGATTGTATTCGTAGTCCTTTTATAATAGGTCGTTTTACTAAAAAAAAACCAATATCGTCTCTATCGGCGAGTTGTATAGTACCTTGTACGTGCAATACGCCCCTCTCTATCGTATGGGGACTATCCGACCACTAATGGATGGCAACGCACGTCATGCTCTGTGTCAATAAATGAGGCTTTTAATGCTGCCTTTGTTGAAGCAGGCCAATTACTTTGAGCGGGCAATTATTGGTGGAGCGGCAAATACTGATGCATTTATTAATAGATTTGTTGGCAATGGTATGCATGCAACCAGCAAGTATGATTTTCTTAACGTATTTAGCTAATTTTGGTACTGGTTTCACTTGTCTCTTTGGTTTTATTATATGTACCTCCCATTGAAGTTCATTCATTCATTGCTGTTAGGCCATTAAAGTTAAGACTTGCTTGTAATTCCTATGATAATTATGATCCATGTAACAAGAACAGACAACCAATAAAGATAAAGTATAAATGGGATTTATTGCACCCCTCTTTATTGGTAGATGAAAAACCAGCACATAATGGTATTGAAATATGTTAAAGTCGCAGTTAGTCACTTTTTTACTCAAACTCACTTTTGTTAGTTTTCTGAATTAAATACCAATTCTACATAGCACATTACTACAATGGCTGACAAAAGAGGCATTGGCGACCGAAAGCAAGAATGTGAGCCACGGCGAAGCCGAGGCACTGCAGCACTTGAGTCTGTCGAACGCCGCATTGCGGCCAAGGCTTGTATAGTACTTTACTTAAATAATGCGGAAATACAAACAAAAGGTTTTTTTTTTCAATAAGAAATGAGTTTTAATATATAAAAAATACTTTGTAAAGATACCTACGTGGTTTCGGAGCTTTAATTTGGAGCAGCTAGGTCGTTCCATTTTTAAAATACACGACAAATATGAGTTTTCATAGCAATTTTGCTGGCCGCTGAAACAAGACAGATATGTATTTTACAAGTTTTTATTTGTGGCAACACCGGTCCCGATGTTTGTCTGTAATCAAATATAGCAAGTTAAATTTGATCAACTTTCCGGTTACCAATTGAGCTGGAATTTTGCATGCATGTATAAATCGGATGACAATACAATATTGTGGAATCGTTGCGCTGGTCTGATGATGGAGTCGGAAGGTGGCTAAGAACACTTAAACTAAACAAGGTATTTGTCATTTGATTTGTCTTTGAAAACACCTTACAGCGTAGAATAATTTATAATAAAAGCTTGTCACAAAATTTTAATTTTCGGCATACATTATTTGCTGGCGAGTATTTGCATGGCCAGTAGAGCAATGTCGAATTATCTCAAACAAGGTTCTAATCTCCAAGCAAGATTGTAAAAATAAATTTTGTACATTTAAAATGAAATAATGCTACGAGGTGCAGAAAAAGCCACGCGGAAATGCTCCACAAGAATGATATGAATAAACGTTTAAAAATTCACCCTAGTCGTGCGGGCATCGCGTACGGCACAAAACATTACTATGCAAAGCTGTATGCTTTATCTCACTATTTTTGTAAGCGGAGATAGCGCTATTAACCCCATTCTACTGTTTGTTTGAAAAACAATGAAAAATTAACGGTCATGCAGATATAAAAAAAAAACTTTATGCTTATCGGCAGGGTTCAATATTATGACAGCGCGTTTAAGCTGTCATTATTTCGGTCCCTCGGCTTCTGAGCTGTATTTTATGGTATTCCATGTGCACTCATACATCGAAATGTATTTCTAAGTTTTTACTGCCAGCTGCCTACTAACAGGCTTACTGTTTGCTTGCGATAATGTTTTAACTTTAAAAAAAAACAAGTTTTAAATTGAGACAGTACACCATGCCACAACCTAATGGTAAATTTATATGAGTAATATGAGCATTTATAAGAACGAAATAATAAATGCTTAAAAAATTCACACACATTCATATACGTCAAATACATACGCTTCGACAACACGGACATTTCACCCCTACAGATATTGAACAAACACTCCATATAGTTAGTTGGCTATAAGATACACTTACCTTAAACATAAATTTAAATCCTTGCAAGCTTGGCTCACAAAGTCAGAAACAAGAGGTCGCGGCGTCACGGTTGGCTGCCTTCTTCTCTACGACAAAATGTACTCACGCCTCCGTCGGACCAAATGCACTCACGAATGCATTTACATATTGATCTCGAAATCACAGTAGCTGTCTGAATCGCAAATAAAAAGTACCCTTTGTTCAGATTTTTTGAAGTGACTCCGTTTACCCAGTGTTTTGACGATACATTTTTCATTGTTTTTGTATTTGACCAAAGTAATGTAGGCGTATGATAAGGTGTGAAAATGGCCTGTCCCAGTAGAGAGACAAAGAATTTGGCCAATTGGGTATTGGTTTGGGTACTTCGGGAAATGTACAATTTGAACCACGGGCTGAATCGCTAGTCTACTTTTTGAATGGGGTCTTCAGAACCATGATCCAAAATGCCTCATCCGAAATTCGATTAACAAATCTAAATTGTTGTAATGACGACTGGCTGAATCTAAATTATTTATCATTTTGAGATAGACGCTCGACAAACAATATTTTAGATATAACAGGTTTTAAAAATATAGGATTACTGACAAATCAAATTAAAACGTTTCGCGTATTGTGACGTTATTGGACGTGGATTCATTTCTAACTCCGATTGTACCATGCTAAATTGGATTTTTCTTTTTTATAATATAGACATCATTCTTGAAATTCGGTTACTTAGAATTTTAATAATTCATCTTATGTCAATAAAATAAAAAGCGACCGTGTCAATGACGTTACCACAATTTAAGTTTACAACTTTAGTATGTTTTTATTCATAAACTAACTTTCGCCCGCGGCTCCGCCCGCATCAATATCGATCCCTCGGGAACAGTACTTTTTCCCAGGATAAAATGTACCCTATGTCCTTCTCCGTACCCCAGATAACATGTATGCAAAATTTCATGATGATCGGTTCAGTAGTTACAACGTGAAAGCGTAACAAACAAACAAACTCACTTTCGCATTTATAATATTAGTTAGGATTAGGATAAGTTAGGATTCGGATTTGAATTGCGGTGACATCATCATTACCATCATTCCAGTCGTTAGAAGTCCACTGCTGGACAAAAGCCTTTCCCAAGAATTCTTCGTTCCATGGGACTCACCACTATTGGTAAGCGGATTGGCGAGCGCAGTTTCTTTGACTTTTTGTGCTTCAGATGCTGTCCATCGGAAGCATTTTTAAGCTCGGAATAATAGGAATTTGTTGGATATGGGAAAGGAATGACTGTATTGGGATACTATTTACTTGGATGAATGGGATAAAAAAGCCAGAGCAGCTCAAGAGGCCGGGCGCGCATACCCGATACCTGCAACCACCGGATAGGCAGCTGAGGATGACATCCCTGACGTCCTCCGGTCGTCCGTGTATTATATTGTGGATATAACGAAATTAGTTTTTAATAATGTTTTTTTTTCGATTTTAAATAAAAAAATAAACCGACCTCAAAAATGTAGCTGATAACTACTTAACCGATTCTTATATATGTATGTTGGACTTCACCTAGTCCAACAATATTACTGCAAGCTTACTTACAGCTATGATATTATCGGGACAAACATATATAGACTTATAAAATTTGGTACACTTGTTGAGAAGCTTTAAAAGTCAGCATGCCCAATTGGTCTAAAGTTTTTTCGACAATTCGATTTTAAAATAAAGTTCAGCTATTAGACACTAGACCAGAGTTACGATTTGGATCTGGATGCAGACAGTACTTTGCGTGAAAGCATTACTATACTTTAAAATGTTCAGTTTTTAAAAGCCACTTAATAGATTTTAAAAATAAACATTTTTGCGGGCAACATAATATGTTGATGTTAGTGGCATAGAAAAGTGCAGTTTACTGACCTGTGTAGTTGTGTAACGTGCTGAAAAACATATTGTCCGTAGCACTAACTTTTTACGACTACATTGAATTTGTATGTCGGAAAATCTATTCGTTTGGAAATATAAAATATATGTTTTTGTAGCTACATTTTTTAACGTATCACTACATTTTTACTATTTCTAGTCTTATTTTTTAAAAGAAAATGATATTTTATATCTATGAATTATTAATGTTCAATAAATTTTACCATTCATATAGTTTACAAGAATGGAAAGGTTATATTGTTTTCATTTTTTTTATGTATGTTTGACGATAAACGAGCAAACGAGCCACCTGATGGACTGAAGTCATGGTCGCTTATGGACATCTGCTACACCAAAGGAGGTGATGATGCGTTACCGGACTCTTAAGATTCCTGTAAACATGCCCTTTGAAGGACCCCAAGTCATAGCATGCAGGGAAAACCTAAATTTTTCCTGTGTGCCTATTTTACGGTTAATTTTATGGAGTAAATACACTCCCTCATTCATAACTATTAATATGAATACCATACGGAGTAGTTATTTTATTATCATTTCACGCCTTTAATATCACGTTTCAAGATGAACAGTTATAGGAATATATGAGACGAAATTTTTTTTTTAAATCTATGGAATATATATTTCTAGACAATGACAGCAAAGCCACGGACATAATCAATTATTGTATAAACCGAATAAAAGGTGAAACACATAAAATAAAATATAAGTGGCGATTCTTATAGACCTTCGGGGACCACGCGGATTGTTGTTGCAGTATCTAATGCATATTTCATGCAAGCTGGATGTAAGCTAAAGTCTACGTAAGCTACGTGGAAACTTAAAATAACGAGATATCCGAACATATCAAACGCGAAATAAAAATTCATCTTGCTACGAAAACAAACCTACACGAAATATAATTCTGGATTTAGAGTAATAGACTGATATTTTGGAGAATAAATATATCCAAACAGTTACATAGTTGCGAACTTGTGTAGTGGTAAACTATCTCAGCGATGCTATATTTTGTAATATACCTTTATCCTTACTAATATTATAAATGCGAAAGTGAGATTGTTTGTTACGCTTTCACACCGTAACTGCTGAACTGATCATCATAAAATTTTGCATACAAGTTTTTTAAAGTACGAAAAAGGACAAAGGCTACCTTTCATTCCGGAAAAGACTTAATTGCCTCCGTGGTCCAGTGGTAAAACGTTTGCCTGTAGACCCGGGGTTCGTGGGTGCGAATCACACGGGAAGCATACTTTGTTTACTTGTTTCCAGTTTGGGTAGGATATTGCAGGCTTGAATCACCTGATTGTCTGATAATTAAGATGATTCCGTGCTTCGGAAGGCACGTTAAGCCGTTGGTCCCAGATGCTATCTAGTAGTCGTTAAAGGAACCACGTCACGTTTTTATTATTTGTTTCCATTGACGTTTCAATAGAGTAACATCCATCGTGGTTCCACCGAGACGGTTCATTGGATAGTCAATGAAAAAAAAAAAAGATTTAATATGAATTTTAGCTTGATACCTCCACGTGTTCCTGAGAAAAAGGGTCTTAATAGACGACAGGCAAGAAAATGATCGTATCAGGATTCCGTTTCTTTCCTTTTGAGGTACAGAACCCTAAAAAAGATAAATAAATATTGTTACAAAATCAAGATTTACATCAGTAAGCCTAAGTTTGTGAAAGTGTAACGCACATCAATAAAACTGCAAAAAAAAAATTACGCCTCATTGAGGAAATTCTTAACTTGTTTTTATCAAACTATTTTTACTAAAATACTCAGTTCTACTGTCTTTTCACAGCTTCAAAAGTCAGTAGAACTGAGTATTTGATATGAATTTTAGCTTGATACCCGATACCACGTGTGATAACCACGTGTTCCTGAGAAAAAGTGTCTTGATAGACAGACAGACAAGAAAATATTCCTATAAGGATTCCCTTTTTTTCCTTTTGAGGTACAGAATCCAAAAAAGATAAATAAATATTGTAACAAAATCTAGATTTACATCAGTAAGCCTAAGTTTGTAACAGAGTACCAATACAGCTATAAAACAAGTATTTTACGCCTCATTTAGGAAATCATTAACTTGTTTTTATTAAACTATTTACACTAAAACACCGATATGATTGAATTGCATGCTCGGCAGTATTAAAGCGTGGCGTGTCTGTCCATCGTAATTTCCACGCGGCGCAACGACTGAACAGCAGATTTAGCATGTAACACAGATCGCTTTTCATTATCCTAATTCGTTGGTGTACTTTTTGCCCTGTTCGATTTTTTAGAAGGCATACATTAGGCTAGCCAAATGTTATATAACAAGTCTGGGCTTGCACTGTAGATAAATCACATTAAAATCGATTGCTGGTCATCATCACCGTGTCACCTACACGAAATGTGTAGGTGACACGGTCAATCGACCATGCACACCCTGGTGTCAGAGTTCTTCGGGACCGCCTCTCGGCCTCTGGACGTGGTGGTTTAACGACTATCAGATGGCAGCCGGGACCAAGAGCTTAACGTGCCTTCCGAAGCACGGAATCATCTTTATTATCAGACAATCAGGTGACTTATTGCCGTTGATCAAAGAGAAAAATCAAGATATTAGTTTAGACTTTATTTTCCTTCCTTTTCAAATTGAAAGTATAGACTTATATCTCCAAATTATCGAAAAATGTATAGAGCCCCATATTAAATACTCTTTTGAACCGATTAATATTCATAACCTCATCGGTTGCCACTGCACAAATGGAAACAAATATTATAATCCGGAAATATGCAGCGCATACTTTAAATTATTTTTCGGACTGATCACTAAAAGATTTGTCCATCGTCATCCTTACTATCAATATCATTACATAGTATAAAACAAAGTATGTATGCTTAGATCGTTAAAACTACGCAACGGATTTTGATGCAGTTTTTTTAATAGAGAGAGTGATTCAAGAGGAAGGTTTATATGAACATTGCACCCGTGTGAACCCGGGGTCCGGGTTGCTAGTAATATTATACATGCGAAAGTGAGTTTTTTTGTTTGTTACGCTTTCACGTAACTATTGAACTACTGATAACTACTGAACCGATCATCATGAAATTTTGCATACAAGTTCTCTGGAGTACGAAGATGGACATAGGTTACCTTTTATCCCGAGAATAGATAATATTCCCGAGGGATCGACGCGGCTCCGCCCGCGTAAATACGCGGGCGGAGCCGCGGGCGATAGCTAGTCATTCATAATTCACCCGTAAGAAGTCCACTGCTGGAAAAAGGCCTATTCTAAAGAGTTCTTACTTTGCCCCAGGAGAGGATATTGCCATACTTCCCACACTTAAGGGCCCGTACTACCTCACACTGCTTTGCGTGATTGACTGTTATATCAATAATAATTAAATGCTCAAGTTGAAATAAAAATGCAGCAAAGTTCAGGACTAACTATCTGACTCAAAAACACGATTGCGTAAAATTTTGTCGATAGAAAAAAATTGCAAAGTTGCCTCCAAATCACGTTTGTGATGTTTTTCTTTTTCGAATAACCCTTGAATATTCCTAAAAAACGAAAATATCCAAAGTAGCCAACGCGTTTAGACCATCCGCGTTTGTATCGCCACGCCGCCTGGCATATGGCGGGCTCTTAACAGGCAGGCTTGGCAGCAGGCAAGAAAAAGCGCTTGCTACGCAGTTTCTTTGACTGTTGCGCTTCCGAAGCTGCTGTCCATCGGCAACATTTTTAAGCTGGACTGGAAGAAATATTACTCACCTTGAGATACTTTTTGGGAAGGAAATGAAGGTATTGGAATACTACTCACTCGGGTGTATGGGGGAAAAGCAAGAAACACAGGACGCCGGGCGCGCGTACCCGATGCCATACCCGCAACCACCGGACAGACAGTTGAGGATGACACCCCTAAACAAAGCATTAGTTATTCAGTTCTAAATATGAGCAATTACAAATTTAATAACTGCAAATTATAAATAAGATGCTGCAAAAATACCAGAGGAAAAGTCTCTTCAAAAAAAATCTTTCAACACATTCTAAGAAATTTTGCAGTCATCTATACTAATATTATAAAGCTGAAGAGTTTGTTTGTTTGTATGTTTGTTTGTTTGAACGCGTTAATCTCAGCAACTACTGGTTCAAATTGGAACATTATTTTTGTGTTGGATAGTCCATTTATTGAGGAAGGTTATAGGCTAATAAACATCACGCTGCAACCAATAGAAGCAAAGCATCAATAAAAAAATGTATTGAAAACGGGGAAAATTATTCATATATACTAATTAATCATAATAACAGACATTGCCGCGGACAAAGTCACGGGCAACAGCTAGTAGTTCATAAAAGGGAAATCAATATTTATGCTCTTCCTGTTACTGCTACACTACTCGAAGCAAATATTTAATTCCGGAATTATGCTGTATATGAATTTTAAATGATACTCGGATTGGACACAGAAAGAATTTGTTAGTCAGCGCTGAACATTAGCATCTGTGCTGAGGCAGCTTCTAATTATAAATTCTAGCTGAATACACTTTCCGTGCACAAAGTTTATTCCAGGCAATTATATTGTCTATCTATTGTGAGTACAAGTCATTGTATTATGTAATAATCTTCTATTTTTAGTATTGTAAACAATCTTATTATATTTAATTGAAAGGAAAATAAGAAGCGGATTAGCTCTTTAAAATGGCAGTGGTCTGGACGCATAGCGCGTAGAACCGTAGGGCCGATGGGGCAGAAAGGTTCTCGAATGGCGACAACATATGATACTATCCTTTCACACCGCTATCTTTTATCTCGCCCAAACGTGTAAGTTATTATATATATGTGTATATATCATATATGTAAATAGTATATTACTAAGTTTATTTATTTATGTTTATTCAGTATTTTTTGTTATTATATAAATAATTCTAGTAATGATTTAACTACCCCGCACCCACTGTATTCTAGAGTGATTTTTCATAAAAGGTTGCCTGTAAGAAATTGCTCTATTCTTTTCTAGAGCTCTGTTCTTCTATCTATGCATTTTCTAGATTATAAGATGAGACATGTATTCATTTTGTTTCTCCTTGATGTGCAATAAAGGGTTTATATCTATCTATCTATCTAACATACCGGCAAGCGCAGCTTTATTCACCCATCCACCAGGTGGTCGGATGACCTGACCAAAGTCGCAGGAAGACGCTGGATGCAGGCCACTTCCTACCGGTCATATTGAAAGTCCTTGGAGGAGGCCTATGTCCGGCAGTGGACTTCTTGCGGCGGAGATGATGTTGATGAAAATAAAAATAAAGCATCTACAAAGGTTGAACGTAATAAAGCATAATTTTATTTTAATCAATTTAAAACAATATACACTAAATAATCATAATTCGATAAACTCGTAAATTTTCAAGAGTAATAAATATGAAACTGTAAAATCGGAGCTGATATACATATTACTGAAATATATTTTTATGGACCTAACTCCACTCACAAGTAGAGTAAAATGTGAAGGGCAAAGAAGAGTTATAAAATATTTCATCCAAAATAGCCATATAGTTTTCACTGACTTCAAAGATGAGGAAATAGGAATGGATAACTCGACACACAACATGGGCTTTATTTTAAACCTTTTATCTTTGACACCGATAAACGTTTAGCGAGTTTCTATATTCTAAGGCTAACATATATGAAATGCTCGCCTCGAAAATAATTGCGACAAGTCAAGACATTCTAGGCCACTGAATTATAAATGGTTTTACGTGTCAGTTTTGGTCTCGTGAAAACGTAGTCGGAGGACTTTGTTTGCCGACATTGAAATGTCTGTATTCGATATTACGAAACGCGTTTGGAATTTGCGTTCAGATGTCTCGTTTAAAGGAAAATATTGCTTTTATATGATCTCAATTGGGAAGCCCACGGCTGTTTAGATTTTGAAAATGTGTCATATTTTTAATATTTACTAGGTAAGCATACTTTTGACTTTATAAGTTAAGTAAACTACGCTTAATGCCCACTTCAAAGTTGGTTGAGGAGCAAGTCAATTTTAAATGTATTAAGATATACCTCGAACCGTGATACCTCAAAGAACGATTTGGTTTTCTAGGTGATTCCAGTATAACCTCACATTGAAAACACCGGTACATCATTCTTCGAAAAACTATTATATACGATATACATTTTAATACAATGTTTTTGAGTTTCTAAGACATTCGACACAAACTAGACTTTTACCAAACAAAAGCTTTAATATGACAGCTTTGGTCTAGTGAAAACGTAGATGGAGGATTGTGTTTGTCGACATCGAAATGTGCAGCCTTTGAACGACTATATTGGATATTACGAACCGAACGAAACCCCGGAACTAAATTCGTGTTCCCAGATATAAAATTGATGTCATTCTCATTGAAAAGGAAAATATTGCTTTTGTCTGCGCATATGTATATATGTATATGTTACAGCTAATAGGCGAAGTGCGGATGCACCTAGTTCTAGCCGGCTACAACTAGGTGCAGCCTGGCATATACGGTTAGACTTAGGTGTATCCTACCTATCTTCGGTTAGAACTAGGTATAGCCTTCATCATAGCGGCTAGAACTAGGTGCAGCCGCACATCAATGGTTAAACTTAGGTGTAACCTATTTTACATCGGCTAGAACTAGGTTTGCCCGGCACCACATGTGCCCGGCTGCACGTAGTCGTAGCCGGCTAGAACTAGGTGTATCCGCACTTCACCTAATAGCCGTAACATATATACTTATAGTTCTTACAACAAAAATGTAACACATTTTTACGTACTTGGAGACATGAGTCGGATTGCTCGTAATTTTAATTAACTATGAAATTTTTGTTTCATGCGACTTGACATTATCAATTTTGGATTTAATTTTTTAATAATTCTTGTATCAGCTTAAGCCTATCCGAATCCTAACTTATATTATAAATGCGAAAGTGAGTTTGTTTTTTTTGTTACGCTTTCACGTTGTAAATACTGAACCGATCATCATGAAATTTTGCATACACGTTATCTGGGGTACGGAAAAGGACATAGGGTACATTTTTACCCGGGAAAAAGTACTGTTCCGGAGGTGGAGCCGCGGGCGAAAGCTAGTTTAATATAAAGGTATTTGAAAAAGGCTACTTAAATAAAGAGGTCTTTGTTTGTACATTATGACAAAATACGGTGATTATGTTATATTTATTATGTTGTTCTAGTTACATACCCAGTTATATAAAACTTTATGATAGAAGTACTTGGTAAGTACTGAACCGTATCATCAAAGAGCTATTTAAGTAGTACTAAACAAACTTTTATTGCCAAACAAGTCGGTTTGATTTCAGCTTTGATATCCAGCCGTCTATTAAACTTAAACAACTAGAAGATAAGAATGTTTAAAAGTTAATTACACCAAGTTGTCTGCACGCAAATTGTGTGGCCTTACTGTTCAAACTGTTTTTTTTTAATATTATGTAAAACATATAGTAAATGAATTAAATTTAAAAGATATTCAAAACTCAAACTCTCGTGTCCTATGAATCGAACAAAATCTATTTTTAAAAACATTGTTATTTATGGTACTTTATGAATAATTATTTCAAAAATTATACATTTTGTAATATTTTAGGGGCTCACACCCATTAGCTAAAAAGTCGACTCGCTAGTTATCGAGTTATCTGGACCTAAACATTTGGAAATACAGACGAAAAAACACCATGTGTTCAAAAAATCACTTTTTTATTAAACAACTTTTTACTATTAGTTACTATGGATAATAAATCACTGACCTCGACAATCAAAACAGCTAATTTATTGATGTTAATAATAAAAAAAAATTGACAAAAAAGGCTAGAAGAAAAACAAGCGTATCGATTTCTTAAATTTTGCTACTAAAGCATTTCTTTGACCTATGGATACCAGCCTTTAAAATATTTGCGCTTAATTTAAGTGAAACTTATATAATGCGAAAGTGTGCTTGTTTGTTTAGCTTTCACGCCTTAATTACCTATTGAGTTGATCATAATACATTTTGCCATACACACTGTCTAGGGTATGCAAAAGGACATAGGACCTTCTTTCTAGGAAAAAAGTACTGTTCCCGAGTGATCGACATTAACGCTAGCGTAACCCCGAATGGAAGCTTGTATTCTATATTTATGAAGAAAAGTTGAGTATCGCAGACCAAAACTAACTAAAGTTTCACTTTGCTGGAGACATCATAAATTTAGAAAAAGTACCAATATTTTTGAACGAGGTTAAAAACAAAACGTTGAAACTATTTCTAGCATCAGTGAGCACCCAAACTCATACAAATTATGTTATGTATTTAGTAGGTATAGTATAGTGTCAAAATGTGTTGGCATGCGGTCGCACAACACAAGCTGTTCAGCCAAGTTAAATACGACTTAGTCCAAGTTCTTGTGACACTCCCAAGTAGACTAGTAAGGCGCTAGTTTTGGCTCCCAAACTTTACTTTGTTTTAGTATACAAAGCTCCACCTGTGTTATTTATTATATGTAGCATCGTTTGTGCGAGCAATATTATGCTAGGTGTGTATTCATGAATGTTTAATTCAGTTTATAATATGTTGAGGATCAGATACAATATTGATATGAATATAAATTTGTGTCTGCGATATGTTAGGTACTTCTACTATCTATGTATAATTAGGCAAGCTGTCTAATAACAAACAATATGAATTACATATGTACATTTTCACTAACTTTAATAATTAACATCATATCATCATCATCACAGCAGCCAGAAGTACACTACCATTTCCAATATGATCGGTTGGGAGCGGCCTGCATCCAGCGCCTTCCTGCGACCTTGGTCTGGTCGTCCGACCAGGTGGTCGGACCAATGGCAAGCGCAGCGTTAGATACCTACCGACCAGGTGGTCGGTGAGTATCTAACGCTACGCTTGCCGGTACGTGGTCGCTATTCGAGAACATTTCTGCCCCATCTGCCATCAGTTCCACGCGCTATGGGGTATATAGCGCACTGCCACTTCAAAGAGCTAATCCGCTGAGCTATTTCGATGACCTTTGTTCTTCTACAAATCTCCTTGTTTCTGATTGAACAATCATATCATTTGCATGTACTAATAAATTCGTGTACAATTTAAGTATTGTCTCCAAAACATAATAATAAACCCAAAAATTGCAAGCTATTAATTATAAAGAGTATTGAATATTATTATATATTATAAAGTATATGAATATAAATATAAATATTAATAAAAGTAGTGTTGTTTAATTTTATTCAACATCAATGATATGAAGGACTATAAATAGTCAAGCTGCGCTTCACGCTTTGATCACATACATAAATAGTATCACGTCTTTTTTCCTTCTCTTCCATGCTGGTCTGGGAGGAAAGAAAAAACGTTGAATGTACCAGCTGCTTCCCTTCTCCCGCGCAGATCGTAAAAACCTACTACATTTTAGGAATCATGTTAATAGGGCGTATTTACAGGTATCTTAAGAGTCAGCAACATATCAGCACCTTCTCTGGTGTTGCAGATGTCCATGGGCGACGGTGACCACTTCCCATCAGGTGGCTCGTCTGCTCGTTTGCCGTCAAATATACATAAAAAAAAACCCTGTTAGAAAACTGTTAATTTTTTTATGCATTTTTGTATGTACGTGTTTACACAGTTCGTATCTATATAGGCATTTCTCAGGCAAGTGTGCGTGACCTGTCGCATAGTTATACCAATGTAAGGATTGACAGCCTCCGTGGTCCAGTGGTTAAGTCGTTAAGTTTGCCTGTTGACCCGGGGGTCGTGGGTTCGATTTCCACCGGAAGCATACTTTGTTTAGTTGTTTCTAGTTTGCTTAGGACATTGCAGGCTGATATCACCTGATTGTCTGATAAAAAAGATGATTCCGTGCTTCGCAAGGCACGTTAAGCCGGTGGTCCCGGCTGCCATCTGGTAGTCGTTAAAGGAACCACGTCAGAGGCCAAAAGGCGGTTCCGAAGAACTCTGACACTAGGGTGTGCATGGTCGATTGACCGTGACACCTACTCGAAATGATGATGATGATGACCAATGTAAGACTTATTGTCTGTAACACTTATGAAGCGTTATTTTTAAAAACAGATTGAAAGTGTTACATTTTCTTCTGTTTTTATTTTGAAACAGCAATATAAAAAAGTGTTTCAAACACTCTATTCAGATAACGGTAAAGTCCCTGCTAGTGTGCATATTTATTGATGTTTTTGTTTTACCGGGAGCTGGTAATCGTTAATGAAAATGACTATTACTAGAGTCGAATACCGTACCGTAGGCCGTGTGGTTTCCGGCAGAGTAGATAGGACCACTCCAAGTGTTCCCGTGGATGTCGTAAGAGGCGACATAGGAAATAGAAGCTAAATAAAGCTCAAAAACATCAATGTGACCTCTCCGACCCGTCTGGCCAACAAGGAAAGAGTAGGCCAAGTCCTCTATCTGCTCTGGCCAGTATGGCTCCAGTAGTATAGAGAGGGTCATGCTCCTGCAGTGGAGACTAAAAAGACCTGATGATGATACTAGTTAGATTGGGAATATTACAAAGTCAGAGGTTTAAGTTGAGTAAGCCAGTGCTAGTATAGTATTCGTACCTAAGCATGTATCAAGAGTGTATACTCTTGATACATGCTTAGGTACGAATAACAAGAGCGCTTTTAAGTGTAAGAGAAACAAAATCAATAAAAATAAGAGAAGTCAAGAACTAATTAATTGACGTTCATCTAAACCTACATTTACTCAGTGAAAGTAATTAACCTTGGTTTCGTAACGATGTTAAAACAATGAGCCCTTTAATCGAGGGGCCTCTTTCATGAACCCTCCGTTTTGCTCACTCGGTTTATTTAAATAACCAGTGAATTTCACACCTTAAACGCGTACAAAGCTTTCAGAGCGCTGCGCCGTTTTGATCTCGAATCGCCTTAGTTTAAAGTATAATAACTCGAGCGAAATAATCTATGCTTGGGGACTTAGGTTTGAACTGGAAATCCTATTTGAATTTATGTCAACGGTGTTGTTTTATATTAAACAAACTATTATTACTTGCAGAGTAGCTTTGTTGTATCGCGTATGCTATTTAGGGGCAAATCTCCCTAATATATGTGTATAGTAACGGGTAAGTAATATAACATATAAACACAAAATATATATAATTTAAGATAAATATCAACGAAACATATAATTTTGGTTAGTATAATTATCAAGTAAGATATAAATCGAAAGAAATAAGTTTAAAAAAACTAAAATCTTTAATTATAACAATCATTCAACATATCAAACCTTTATTGTACCGTTTAATTATTATAAACTTTAAAACATCGATTAGTTGTTATGTATAACAAACTTTATATATACATATTAGTACGGATAATAATCATTGGTCATACGAATTAATTGGTAGAAGATTCTCAATATATACCTAATAATTAAATATAAAAAACCTAGCATCAATCAATTTTAATTTACGATTTTCTTGCATATCTCCAAAGTTCTTCATTATTTCTTCACCAAATTACAATGGGACCAACTTGGTAGTAAAGGCTTTTAAATAAAAAAGGAATATCAAAATCGGTTCACAATGGCGAAGATATCGTGTAACAAACATACATAAAAAATACAGTCGAATTGATAACCTCCTCCCTATTTTGAAGTCGGTTAATAAATTATCTTATTTCTATTTCTATTACGAAAATCTGAATATTACGAGTGAGTGTGAAGTGCTCTTACAGCTATAATCTCTAATATAAGTTTAAAAAAATAGGTATACAAAAAAATACTTAGAAAAATTGTGATACATACAAAATGCGCGCGCATTTTGTATGTATCACATTTTTTTTTATTTATTTCTAACTTTGTTCTATTATTTACATACAATAAAATATTGTAAAAGTTATTTTTCTACTTTAAAAAAAATGTGATACATACAAAATGCGCGCGCATTTTGTATTTATCACATTTTTTTTTATTTATTTTATACTTTGTCCTAATATTTACATACAATAAAATATTGTAAAATTTATTTCTATTAAAAAAAATGTGATACATACAAAATGCGCGCGCATTTTGTATGTATTACATTTTTTTTATTTATTTTTAACTTTGTTTAATTATTTACATACAATAAAATACTGAAAAGATTATTTTTCTACTTTAAAAAAAATTGTGATACATACAAAATGCGCGCGCATTTTGTATGCATCACAATTTTTTTATTTATTTTATACTTCGACGTAATATTTACATACAATAAAATATTGTAAAAGTTATTTTTTTATTTACTTCATTCTTTGTCCTAATATTTACATGCAATAAAATATTGTAATAAGTTCTTTTGTTTGTTATAGTTTTTTGTAATCCTATGAAGTTAATGACTTCTTGTATTACTTTCCGTTTGCTTTGCTGATGAAATCGATTACCTATTATTAGTTATTCGATAATCTGTTTAAATGATGCACCTTTTGCTGGCTACTCCGAATGTTTTACAAGAAAATGAGGTTTATGAGCTTGCGTGAATTTGACTTATTTCTTAGGTATTACTAAAATAATTCAAATTCGCAAAATAGACATGGGTCTATACTAATTAGCTGGTATATTTTCTCTGTTATATATTTTTAATACGTATACATTTTATAGATTTTGATTCATATTTATTTTAAATACTATACTTTTTGAATGGTATACATTTTGGCAGGTATACGGCACAAGTTGTATAACAGATGATATTTAGTATTCATAAACGTTATAAAAAATGGGTTTATGCTTTTTGAATTGAAATTTTTATGAATGTTATAGCTTTTAAGAATATAATCAGTAATGGTTATGTCAAGTTAACATTATATCTGTTGAACTTTATTGAAATGAAAATATATAATTTGTTATTATATCAATCAATACGCACCCATTTAATTTTGTCCTTAATACCTTTATTTATCTTTTGGAAAATGCTAATCTACTAAAATACTACGTATCTTCAATGTTACAGCCAGCCGAAATGCAAAATTCATGTTCATAATCACTTGGAATTATGAACTGTGTCGTCGCGGGGTCAGGAGGGTCGTGTACATGCCCGTGTCAAAATGGCGGTAAACAAGTTCCGGTCATCAATCTAATCGTTTTACAGCTACCAGCTCGTTTCAGCCTAGTGATGTGTTGTTGCCCGCTGGGAATCTAGGGCAGGTCGTATAAATGGCCTTCATATCATAGGCCAATTTACAATGCACACATATCAGGATAATTATCATGTCAGGACCTTTCCCGGTGTGTAAGTTTTATAACTCATACGTAGTACTCTTCTTCTTATCGTGTGGATATCAAACCCTTTTTTGACGTGATAACGTCTAATAAATCAATGAAGGCAACGGCTGTACGCACGAAAAAGAGTTAGGTGCTCTCGCTCTCTCGTTTCATGTACAACATGAAACGATAGAGCGAGAGCGCGAAAAAAGCAATAGAGAGGCACAATCGGCTTAAGCGTTCGGCTAAGGACGCATTTATATCTTCCACCGTTATCGCATAAAATTATCGTTCGTAAACCGACTTTACAGACAATCAATTATTTTTTAAATTATCATTTACTTTCTCAGATTTCAGCTACTTGAATAGCATTAGTGTTAGCTGTCATCAGATCATCTAGGTACTAGATGTACAGGAACAGGTGCATAAAAAAGAGGAAAGTAAGTGAAACATTGTTTGTTACACATAGACAAATAACATCTGCGTCCAGGGCTACTATGTTCTCTCTCTATCACTCTGAACATAATTTATAGGTATAATAGACCGGCGGCCGGTGGCAGGACTTCCTACCTCATAAGATACCTGAATGAGACTAGTATGTAGTGAAAGTAGGTGCTTTGGAGGTGGGGGCCAGGTAGGGTTGCCACTCCCTAACCTGGAAGAACCATAAAAAAAAAGGTGTCGAAAACGTCAATTTTGGCCAAAAATTATCTCATCAGATACTCGAACGGGAGTTTGACGTAGTGAAAGATATCCTTATGGAGAGGTGAACCAGCTAAGGTTGCCTGCGGCAACCCTGGAAGAAGTCCAAGTTCAGCCACCCTGAAAGGGGCGATTTTTCATGGTATTTTATCTCATAAGATACCTCAATGAAACTAGTGCCCGATGTTAGTTCTGAGGGTCGGGACTGCGAATAAAATAGGTTGCCTGCGGCAACCCTGGAAGAACCCATGTTCAGGCACGTTTAAGACGTGGAATTTGAAAATTAAAGTACTAAAAAAAAACTCGGAACCATATCCAAAAGCACTGCAGGATTACGATCGTAATATTATTTTTAACCGATTTAAAAAAAATAGGTTTTCAATCCAATGTTCAATATATTCTCCAAAACTTTTAATTGCATTGTAACGAATATTAATTGATGTTTCATATTACATTTGATTTAGTGAAAGTTCCATCAAAATCGGTTCAGTAGTTTTCGAGATATAGGCTAATACGTATAACTGTGCCATTTTCTTTTTAATCTCATATAGAACATGAATGAAACTAGTGCCCGATGTTAGTTCTGAGGGTCCGAACTGCGAATAAAATAGGTTGCCTGCGGCAGCTCTGGAAGAACCCATGTTCAGGCACATTTAAGACGTGGAATTTGAAAATTAAAGTAAAAAAAAAATCTCGGAACCATACCCAAAAGCGCTGCAGGATTACGATCGTAATATTATTTTTAACCGACTTCAAAAAAAATAGGTTTTCAATCCAATATTATTATATTCTCTAAAACTTTTAATGGAATTGTAACTAATATTATTTGATGTTTCATTTTATATTTGATTTAGTGTAAGTTCCATCGAAATCGGTTCAGTAGTTTTCGAGATATAGGCTAATACGTATAACTGTGCCATTTTTTTTTAAATCTCATTAGTACATGAATGAAACTAGTGCCCGATGTTAGCAATGACGATCTTGTATATGAATAAAATAGGTTGCCAATCCGTAACCTGGAACAATCCAAGTTCGGGGATGAACTTGGATTGTTCCGGGTTACGGATTTATACGTGGAATTTGCAAATTAATCATTTAAAAAAGAAGTTGGAACCATATTTAACAGCAAGGTGAGATTACGATTGCTATGGTTCTTAACCGACTCTAAAAAAGTGAGGTTTTCTTTTCCATAACGTATTGGTTATGTTAATTATTTATATATAAACATTAAATATTTTTCGAGGTGACTTAGGCAATACAAGATAAAAACAAAACTCATAAACATCAATGAGACCTCTCCAACCCGTCTGGCCAGCGAGGAGAGTGTAAGCCAAATCCTCTGTCTGCTCTGGCCCAAGTATGGCTCCAGTAGTACAGAGAGAGTCATGCTCCTGCAGTGGAGACTAAAAAGACCCGTTGATGATGATGATGATACAGTTTTTGAACAGTAGGTAGCCACAGCGACGCCGACGCCTTTGTCGCTTGCTTTATTAAGGTCTTCGATTGAGCAGGTAGAGGGACAGTTGGGGCACATCATGAGGTGAGACATTGATTGCGAGTCCCAATTCGCAACCCAGTCTCAGAATCCTAAAGCGTGGACATTCAAGTATTATATGTTGAGTGTTCTCCTGGGACTGATCATCACAAATACAGAATAGGGACGGAGACCGGCCTGTTTTAAAGAGATAAGCTTGGAATCCCCCATGGCCAGTGAACATTTGTGCTTCTAGGTTCGTGAAGCAAGTTCCTCGGAAAATCCGTTGAGCCTGACTGACATCTATTACAAATAGCTTGAGGGATGCTCCGGTTGTTGTCTCTGTGTATCGAGTTTGCTATATGTCAAGTATGGAGCTTCTTATGAGGCTCGGAAGCTCGTACATACGAAACGGTTACATTGCATCGAGATGAGCGTTTCAGTATCCAGGGCCCGTACAATGTTTTCGGCTTCTTCTCGTATCGCTGCGAGGCGTCTTGAGTCATTCTAAGCAATGAGTCAAGAAGCCTCGCCTATGTGTCGGTTGGATAAAAGGTTTTAGCCAGCAGTTCTGCGGACTTTTCTGGACACAAAAGGCCGCTTCCGTCTGGATTTCTCATTAGTCAGCCGTTCCCAGATGTTCTCCTTCTTTTAACAGCTTTCATCTCAGCCAGTAGCGGGTTCCACCACTTTATTAATTTACACTTCGTTTTAGGCTTAAGTTTGGGAATCGATGCTTCGCAAGCCCTTGTAACAATCTCCGAGTATCTGGCCACCAGGTCATCAAGGCCTTCCCTATCTTTAATACGGCTGATTGAGTACTGGGTTATTTGATCTGCTAGGAGTTTTCCTCTAACATTCTTTTCAAATATAGTCCAGTTAGCTTTCGCTGTTTGGTATTTCCTTGTACTAGTATTTTGGGGGGATTGTTGTTGTATCATTTAATTCACATATACCAGTTCCTAGTCATGGCTCTATGATCAGGCAAAGGTAGCAGATCTGCTTCTACTCGCCAGTTGTTGAACTTATTCGCAACACCGGGTGTGGCGAGAATAATGTCTGAAATGCTCTTATATCGTTTATTGCCTCTGTAGACATAGAAAGTTGGTGTGTTTCACTGATTTATTACGGAGACAAATGTTCCGTATAAGCTAAAAGGTTACACTAAGACGTATTTGTTATTAACTCGAAAACTACTAACCTAGTTTAGTGCAACTGGCAACACGTTTAACCAAAATAATATAAAATAAGTAAAATTAACATAACCAATAGGTTATGGAAAAGATAACCCCACTTTTTTAAAGTCGGTTGTAAAGCATCGCAATCTTAATCTCGCATTGCTTTTGAATATGATTCCAACTGCCTTTTTAAATGATTAATTTTCAAATTCCACGTAAAAACCCGTAACCTGGAACAATCCAAGTTCATCCTCGAACTTGGATTGTTACAGGTTACGGATTGGCAACCTATTTTATTCATATACAAGATCGTCAGTGCTAACAACCTGCACTAGTTTCATTCATGTACTATATGTATATATATAGATATAAAATTGGCACAGTTATACGTATTAGCCTATATCTCGAGAACTAATGAACCGATTTTGATGAATCTTACACTAAATCAAATGTAATGTGAATTCAATTCAATTAATTTATTTCATAACAAAAAACAATTGTGTTGAAATGTAGATTACAGACATATTTATTATAATTATTATGAACATATGTGAGTAATTAAATATAATTTATCCAATACAAAATGAAATATCAATTAATATTAGTTGCAATGCAATTAAAAGTTTTAGAGAATTAATTGAACATTGGATTGAATACCTATTTTTTTTGAAGTCGGTTAAAAATAACATTACGATCGTAATCCTGCAGTGCTTTTGGATAAGTTTCCGAGATTTGTTTTATTACTTTAATTTTCAAATTCCACGTATTAAATGTGCCTGAACATGGGTGCTTCCAAGGTTGTCGCAGGCAACTTATTTTATTCGCAGTTCGGACTCTCAGAACTAACATCGGGCACTAGTTTCATTCATGTACTAACGAGATTTAAAAAATGGCACAGTTATACGTATTAGCCTATATCTCGAAAACTACTGAACCGATTTCGATGGAACTTACACTAAATCAAATGTTATATGAAACATCAGTTAATATTAGTTACAATGCAATTAAAAGTTTTAGAGAATATATTGAACATTGGATTGACAACTTATTTTTTTTGAAGTCGGTTAAAAATAATATTACGATCGTAATCCTGCAGTGCTTTTGGATATGGCTCCGAGATTTTTTTTATTACTTTAATTTTCAAATTCTACGTCTTAAATGTGCCTAAACATGGGTTCTTCCAGAGCTGCCGCAGGCAACCTATTTTATTCGCAGTTCGGACCCTCAGAACTAACATCGGGCACTAGTTTCATTCATGTTCTATATGAGATTAAAAAAAAATGGCACAGTTATACGTATTAGCCTATATCTCAAAAACTACTGAACCGATTTTGATGGAACTTACACTAAATCAAATGTAATATGAAACATCAATTAATATTCGTTACAATGCAATTAAAAGTTTTGGAGAATATATTGAACATTGGATTGAAAACCTATTTTTTTTTTAAGTCGGTTAAAAATAATATTACGATCGTAATCCTGCAGTGCTTTTGGATATGGTTCCGAGTTTTTTTTTAGTACTTTAATTTTCAAATTCCACGTCTTAAACGTGCCTGAACATGGGTTCTTCCAGGTTTGCCGCAGGCAACCTATTTTATTCGCAGTCCCGACCCTCAGAACTAACATCGGGCACTAGTTTCATTGAGGTATCTTATGAGATAAAATACCATGAAAAATCGCCCCTTTCAGGGTGGCTGAACTTGGACTTCTTCCAGGGTTGCCGCAGGCAACCTTAGCTGGTTCACCTCTCCATAAGGATATCTTTCACTACGTCAAACTCCCGTTCGAGTATCTGATGAGATAATTTTTGGCCAAAATTGACGTTTTCGACACCTTTTTTTTTATGGTTCTTCCAGGTTAGGGAGTGGCAACCCTACCTGGCCCCCACCTCCAAAGCACCTACTTTCACTACATACTAGTCTCATTCGGGTATCTTATGAGGTAGGAAGTCCTGCCACCGGCCCCCGGTCTATAACTACTATCAACCTCAATGGCAGATATTAAACCTTGAGGTAATTTTTACTGTATAATCCTTCTATGATTTCACTATTTTTCACCCTACCCAATTCCATATTATGTGAAGCAACTAAAACATGTTTTTATAATCACTTGGGGTTATGGACTACATCGCAGCAAGTCAGGAGGGTTGTGTGTTCATTCTCATGCCAAAATGGCGGCAAACCAGTTCCGTTCATCAATCTAATGTTTAACAACTATCAGCTCGTTCTAGCCTATTGATGGGTTGCTGCCCGCCGGGCATCTAGGGCAGGTCGAATAAATGGCCTATATGGGACAATTTACAACTTTGTAATGCCCACATATCAGGATAATTACCTTATCAGGTGTGTAAGTTTTGTAACTCATATTTAGTAGGTACATATAGTCAAATAATATAGTTTTTATTTTTATGTTGTATTTAGCCAGAACAAAATGTTTTATGATGAACTACTTTCAACCTCAATGGTGGACATCAAACTTTGAGGTAATTTTTATGTGTTTATTTTGCGTTTAATAAAAATAGCATTGCGCTATTTTTATTAAATCCTAATCCTTACTAATATTATAAATGCGAAAGTGAGTTTGTTTGTTTGTTTGTTTGTTACGCTTTCACGTTGTAACTACTGAACCGATCATCATGAAATTTTGCATACACGTTATCTGGGATATGGAGAAGGACATAGGGTACATTTTATCCCGGGAAAAAGTACTGTTCCTGAGGGATCGACATTGACGCGGGCGGAGCCGCGAGCGAAAGCTAGTCAAGAAATAAAATATAGTGTAATAATTCAACGCGGACGAGGTTTGAACCAGCGACCTTAGGTGTATGTTTGTTCGTACATGAACATGACCTAAGATCGCGGGTTCAAACGCTTCACCCTATTTTTTACTACCGTATTTTACTTCTTAATTTAATAAGAGTAATTTTTACTGTGCAATATATTAAGAAAACCCTGTCCATTCGACCCTTGAAGGGGTGATTTAGCCCATCGATATGAACAACTTTTCCTATGGAACCAAAGTTGGAAACTCCAATTTCGATGGGAAATTGAGGTTCTCATACAAATTGACCGCGGGGATGAATACTTTTGTTTGAAATATATATATTTTTTTTAATTTCTAGCATGATCCCATAGGGTAAGTTGTTCATATCGACGGACTGAATCACCCCTTCAAGGATGGGATAGGGTATTTTTACATATTGTATAGTCTTTTAATGATTACATTAATTTTCACTCTAATCCCATATTTATGTATAAAAATATTATCACTTGATTGGGTAGCGATGTACATACATCGCTGTCAGGAGGGTCGTAAAGTAGGTAAGTAAGTAAACATTCTTTATTGCACCATGTATAGTTATACATACAAAAATAAAATCTAAAAAAATACAGTACAATAGGCGGCCTTATCGCCAAGGCAATCTCTTCCAGGCTACCTTTGGGTGTCAAAAACTCGCGTTATGGGTGATGTGATTGAAAATAAGAGAGAAAGAAAATAATAATAATAATATAAATAATTACAAATAGATTTAATAATATAAATAATTGATACGATTGACTCAGTAAATTATATATACAACAGAACATTAACAAATATATTTTTTTTTCCCTAAATTATCGTATTAAAACATAAATACGGTAATAATATACGATCTAGCCTTAACTCAGACTAATGAGTAATTTTACTTTGACCTAATTTTATAATGTACTAGCTTTCGCCCGCGGCTCCGCCCGCGTCAATATCGATCCCTCGGGAATAGTACTTTTTCCCGGGACAAAAGGTAGCCTATGTCCTTCTCCGCACTCCAGAAAACTTGTATCGAAAATTTCATGATGATCGGGTCAGTAGTTACGGCGTGAAAGCGTAACAAACAAACAAACTCACATTCGCATTTATAATTTCGCATTAGTAAGGATTGTTTGAGAATGTGTCCATCGGCACTTTTCTTGATTTACAATTATATGTTTACACAAAATATAAATAAATACCTACATATACGACATAAATAAATATCCAAATACACACATCATATACAATAATAAGGATATACTTTCGTTAAGGAAGGAGAAAAATTTACGGAAGTGACAGAAAATGACTTTTCACTTGATTTTTGAAGGATGCCAGCGTTTGAGCACTACGTATAGAAATCGGAAGGGCGTTTCAAAGCCAAACAGCCTGGACAGTAAGGGACTTATTATACATCTCGGTAACATGTGTTGGAGTTCTAAGTCAAAGATTACCTGTACTGCGTAAATTACGGTCGTGAGAGTCATGAAGGAATACGAAGCGTTCTTTAAGATAGTTGGGATAAGTAGGGTTGAAGAGGATAGAGTAAAGAAGAGAGAGAATATGCTAGTCACAACGAAATCTAATGGGGAGCCACTTGAGTTGCCTGCGAAACTGAGATACATGATCGTACTTTCGTAGACCAAAGGTTATGCGAATACAGAGATTTTGAAGACGCTCATGTTTATTTACTTGCTCCAGAGAAATATATAAGTAACAGGTATCGGCGTAACCTAAAATAGGAAGCAATACAGAGTGTAAAAGCGCAATTTTGGGTCGTATCCAAATGGCTATGATTTTTTTTTTTCATTAATCTACCTAATTGTTTTACAACCACACCGCTAATTCCAAAATGAAGATTGATGAAAATGAATTGTTATTCACAATGCTATTCTGATATACTCTTAATACTAACTACACTAAACTTGAACCACCGACCTAGGTTGTACATAGACCTAGGTCGCCGGTTCGGCGCCCCAATCGCCCCTGTTGCCTTTTAAAACCCTCAACCCTCACTACGCTAGGGTGTTGTAACTTCGCCCGGGTCCGCAATTGTTTATATCATTAAATTAAAAGCTTTCGTGTTTCCAGGCCGTTAGTAATATTCGCGGCACCTAGATCCCATTCGTACAAGGGCACGGTTGGCTAAACAGTAAACTAATTTATTATCCATAAATTCGTGATCAAGAAGTCGATAAGACACGTCTTTAGGGTTTTATGAGTCTGTTCAATCTTTTTAAAGTCGAAGGGGGTTGTTGTCTGCGCGTTGTTTTTTTTTCTTTTTTTTGTTATAGGACGACAAACGAGCAAGCGGGTCACCTGATGGTGAGTGATAACCGCTGCCTATGGACAACTTCAACACCAGGGTGTGAAAGGTGCGTTGTAGGCCTTTCAAGGAGTTGGAGGAAGAAAATGGGAGGGGAGGGAAAGGATGAACCTGCGGCTCTCTCACTCACCGAACGAAGCATAGACCGGTAAAGCTTCTATTCAGACGTCGATTTTCTGTAAGAGTGTGGTACTTCCCCGGACGAGCCGGCCCATTTATGCTACTAGCAATTCATTTTGCCGGTACCGTGGGTCTACCACGACTACAAGTTGTATTCAAGTTGAGTAAAAAAAAGAGTGGTTTCATTGTGTGTATCCATTGTAATATGTAAATAATAACCAAAGGGGTATCAACATACGGTTGATACATGTTTATGGGCGAAGACGTCAACTCCAACAGGTTTTGACGAATACGATGAATGAAGCAAATATTGAGATGGAAAATTGTTAATATTTATTTTCTTCTACATACTTCTGACAAATATTATTTTGCCTTTTATAAAAAGGCAAGTAAATATAGACGAGAAAAGTACCGTCCGCGAACGTTACAGCGATTTTTAATTAATATTTTGTAGAAATCCCTAAATACCCAAGGTTGTACCTTTCTTAACTCTATGCCGGGGGGCAAATGTAAGGGTTTTTTTAAACTCATCAATCATTTTTTTTGTCATTTCTATACAAGTGTGAGCCGACTGAATAGTTTTTAGTCGACTGGTCAATTTGTATAGGAATGTCTCAAGATATTTGTTGACTTCCCAGGATTGTTCATATAGGAAAAGGTGTTCATTATTTACTGGCTGAGTCACCCCTTAAGACTATGTCGATGGTACTCGTTACACATACATACGTACTATTTCGACTTTTTCCCTTGCAGGGTAGACAGAGTGGTGGAGTGGAGAGACCTATGTCTATGAGGTCAGGTATAAGTATGTAAATATTGAAAGTTTAAATGTATGTGAGTTTTTTATTCCACTATTGCTTTTAAACGACCTGACGGTTTTACACGGACCGGGCGGTTCTACACCCTTTCAAGTGATGTAAGCTATACATTTTTTGCCAAGATAGTCGTGTGTTTAATATAATATGTAAATATAGCATTTATTATAAAGAAACTAACTTGGTATACCAACAAAGTCATTGCATGTGAAGGATAATGATTAGGGTTCTTTAAGTGGCTCTGTTTTCTGCATAAAGGAAACGTGATGTCCCAGCGGAGGCCCACACGAAATGAGCCGCGCTGAAATATGACAGCCGAAAAGCTTGCTGCTCCAAATCAGCAGAGAGTAATAATTAATGTGCATAAATATTGACTCGGATAAATACCTCATTGTGTATGGACTAGCTTCCACTCGTCCTTTGACTGTATTAATTGTAAATAAATAAATGTATGGAACAGATCAACTTGTTCTCTTTTATTGAGGCGATTAAGATTTATTCCAGGAAGTGCCGAAAGTTGTTTAAATTGATATGCGATGTAAATTCTGTCATAACAACAAGTTTTATTTGGGATTACGCCTTATTCGATTTTTTCCACATACTGGAATTCTGAATGAATACTCGGAAATGGATTTAACTATTTCCACGAAAATCATAGCCAGAAGCTCATTTTTAAACGAATACAATCGATCCGCCACTCATTGTCAAGCTTCCACATAGTGAATCATAATTGGCTCTATTTTTAAGCCATTATTCGAATGGATTTTCCGAGTGGTCGAATGAGACCGCCACAAAGACGAGTCGAATACTATCGAATACCATTGTGTGCCATCGGGTTCCATCAATGCCAATAATTTCAGCGGATTCCAATCGGATACCCATCGTCTATAAAATCCCATTGGATTCCATTGGGTACCATCACCAAAAAGTAGTAACTTGTAGTAACTAGCTTTAGAAAGATTAACTGGTCGCATGGTTCAAAAATTTGTACAAAAAGGACCACTCGTTGATTTTATTAGCAAGTAAATATGAACCGGGTGTTGATTTCAACGAGTGGCGGATTGATTCTACCAGTTCAAAAATTGAAATGGAGTACCTAATATACGGGTTACCTACGCTACTCAGAAATCTTATTTATGGAATTATGTTTCCCGGACGATGTGCAACGAGTACGGATAGTACCCGTAGTCATTAATTTCTTATCATAATTTATTAGGTAAGTATTCAGATTTAGTTTCATTTAGTAAGAAAACATTAAGCTTGAGTCTAAATTAAGTTCATTACTTACTACAAGCCTATAAACCTATCGCTTAATTGCATGTTCAATCCCATTTTAATCAAAGAGTCGATTTAAATCCAACCCAACCGAATCAATCTAAGTCCACGAGGCATTGAAAAGGGTAATACAAAATTATACATACATTCAGGGTGTCCCGACTACAACAATATTGCCAAGCGTGACGGGTCCTGGAATCGTAGTCCGTGACTACGATAAATCGTTTAATTCCAGCCCGGTGACTCTGCCGATTGCAAAGGCCAAGCACTCGCAGGGTGGCCAAAAAAGTTACAATTTGAAAACGTATCGTGAAGACAATGCTACGCAACAATGATGATTGAATGACTTTATATTTGCTATTTTCTGGATGAATTCTGTAATTGGCCTTACCCATTATAAGCTCATTCTTAGTTATAAATTCAAATTGTAACGCTGTTGAATTCATAATAAATAAATAAATAAAATAAAAATAAATACATTTTGTGTAAAGAAAGATTTGAATACGACCACTACCTATTTTTTTTTGTTCGGGATGAAAATGTCTTCGCATACCACTCTGCTGCGGTTACAGCAGATTGGCAGCACACACACTAAAAACACCCCGGTGTTCCTCATAATCGCGGGTACGACAGGGGAACGTTAGGCCCAGTCACTCGTCTGCGGTACTTAACTTGGTCTTGCACTCAATGCTGGTCTTATTCAATATATAATTATTTTATCTATTAAACAGTTGACTGCTATCGATTTTATCTTATAGCTTCGATCTAACTCGGTTTGATCCAGTATCAAATCGTCATCATTATTTTAAAAACAATGTTTTGTTGTGGATTATTTTCCATCTTTCCCTAACTTCCTCTATCTCCTTCACTTCTATACACGATACGAGTTTTGGTCTTGTCTTTTATCACTAAATGGTATAAAACAAGTCGCTGCCCGCTGTCTGTCTGTCTCTATGTATGCTTAGATCTTTAGAAATTAACGTCGTTTTTTTTAATAGACAGTGTGATTCAAGAGGGAGGTTTATATGTATAATTTATCGCACCCATGCGAAGCTGGGTGGTCGCTAGCTTCGATTAAAGTACTGCATTAAAACACGAAATAGTATAAAACAAGTCGCTTTCCACTGTCTGTCTGTCTCTATGTATGCTTAGATCTTTAAAAAATTACCGTCTTTTTTTTAATAGACAGTGATTCAAGAGGGAGGTTTATATAAATAATTTATCGTACTCATGCGAAGCCTGGGCGATCGCTAGTGTCGATTAAAATACTGCATTAAAAAAGAATAGATTTTAGTTTTACATTTAATAATAATAATATATACGGACAAATCACACAGATTGAGCTAGCCCCAAAGTAAGTTCGAGACTTGTGTTATGGGATACTAACTCAACGATACTATATTTTATAACAAATACATATATAGATACACATCCAAGACCCAGGCCAATCTGAAAAAGATCATTTTCCATCTTGACCTGGCCGGGGATCGAACCCGGTCACTCCGTGTCGCAGGCAGGCGTGTTGACCGCTGCGCCACGGAGCTAGTCAATACTATATTAATAAAGTACAGCAGTACTTTATTAAGTTTATCTGCGGTAGTACTAAAACACCAAATGATGAAGTGTTGTTGATTAAATGAAAACATATCTTACTTACCTAGGCCCCATTGTTGAAAATGTTTATCATTAACTCAAGGCTCAAACTCATTTGATCAACATATTTCCAATAGCTTCGATATAAAATCGTGGAAACCCTGACATCGACAATTTACTGCGATCCAGTCCCTGGTCGGAAATACCTGCTGCTTCGGCAATTGTGTACTATTTGAATGGTCACAATGGACGCGATCACGATAAGTACGAGAGTGTCGTGATAGGGGACAGATAAATGGTAGGGACCCTACGGCTTCTAGTGCTAGATTTGTTGCTGTCTGGCGTGACTTTATAGAGAAACTTACCCAATGATTACCAAAAAGGGTTTCTTTTTAACCCCTGATGCAAAATACGGGTGTTATAAGTTTAACCGCTAAATTACCGCTTTTTGTTTAGCGCATTTTAATTAGATTAAATTTTCATTAATTCTTATAAGTCGTGTCATTCTTATAAGTTACATATAAAATAATGCATAAATAAGGGGTACTATTACCCCATGTGATTATTTATAGTTATTAGGATGGATCACAACTGGCGTAAAATATTTCTAGTTCTTCCATGTTTTGGAAAAACACTAAGCCATTTTTAATGCCTTAATAAGTTTGTGGTTGTTCAGCAATACTATTTCTTTTGGCAGCTTGAAAAACTGACGACCGCGTTAGCTTCTTATAACCACGGATAATCAAATAAGACTTAACTGCATCGCCAATATTGTACTATTCGATGCGACCATTCGAATAGTACAAAATCAGATGACAGGAAGTGAATGCGTGTATCTGCCAATTTCGTCAAAAAACATATACATATTTTGTTTTCCACTTTTCCTAAATATAAAGAGATAATACTTACATCATGTCATTATGCTATACGGAGTAAACAGTGTAAAAAGACGTAAGGTCCAAGCCACGTTTAGCCTTTTGATTAATAATAATATTTAGAAAAAAACGTAGGTACACTTTAAAATTCGCAACAAACGTGCATTTTACTTTTGGTTAATATCTATTGCTTATTTTTCTCCCTCATGCCTCCAGGGATTCCGGTAGCCTTGTGATTTATGGCTTATGTAAAGAATGAGAGGATATTTTCTACACCATAATTCAGGCTAGTTGAGATTAGAGGCGGGTCTGTGAGGATGATATATCAATCCCAACCGCTCTTTTTATGCCCTCGTATATTACGTTACTATTGTCAAATAAATAAAGGTCTGTTAGTGCGTGAGTGCGAGGCAATATGACTTGTAATATGACAGATGCTTAGAAAAGCGTAAATAGTTTACGATTTTATTAAATAAAGAAATAAGGGGCAGTCATATATCATGTGATACCAATTTCAAGATTTCTAGACCCCTCTACCGTTCTTGCCGCAGACTTTCACATTTGTGTAACCCTCTCCCCCTAGTGTGACATCACACATTTTAATTTAAGGACATATTAAAACTACAGTTCAAAACCAACACTCTTTTGGAAACTAAATAGGTACTAATTATATAAAACAGTAAAATATAGATTTTACGTAATATATTTGCTGTTTTTTGAGTAAGTAAATACCGCAAGTTGGAGCGTTATAGTAGTGTGAATATTGATTTCAAGCTATACAAGCCACCGGAGACCAACTTTATATGAGTCACGTCATAAAGATTATGACCCCTTTCCCTCTTTTGTCACACGGTGTCACATTACATTGACCACCTCCCCACCCCCTAACGTGTAACGTATTTATAGATGGCCCATAAGATATGGTGCAAAAATTTAACGCGGTCAGTATTTGAACCGGCTACCTAAGGATGTTAGACTTAAGGTAACAACTGAGCTACCGCGCTTCAATACTGCACATCACCTGGACGATAGTGGAAAAAAGACTTAGTTACCACTTTTTCGACTATGGACTAAAATCCTGTGACAATGTGATTGTAACATGGTTTTAGAGACTTAAATTATACTGTCGTACAACTTAATTACAAGTAAATATTGCGCCGTAACCCACCTTATATCAAATAATTATTAAAACTTAATCCGGCACGCTTTTCTATTAACTGTTTTAAATGAAAAGCATAGCATGAATACCTGAGTTTAAAAGCAATAAAACCAAATCGTTAACAGATCGCGTGTTTGAAGTCCGAGCAAGCATTTTATCACTTTATTAAATGTTGATGCCGGTGCAACTGCCAGAACAAAATACTATGCGTACAGAAATTGAACATGTATGTGTTTAGTTTTGTAATAAAGTTACTTTCCTGCTTCAACTCATGATCATTTCGAGTAGGTGTCACGGTCAATCGACCATGCACACCCTGATATCAGAGTTCTTCGGAATCGTCTCACGGCCTGTGACGTGTTTCTTTAACGACTACCAGATGGCAGCCGTACCAACAGCTTAACGTGCCTTACGAAGTACGATTCGTTGGACGTGCGAAGTCTAGTGCTAGATTACCTCCCTGGTAATTGTAGACTAACCTTTCTGTCTCGTATATATTAGTTCTATACCGTATAACGATACAATATCAATACTCTCAGCAAGTAAAGATGTCTTCAAAGTAAGCCATAGATAATTTAATAAGTAATAATATTAAATATGCTAGACATAATTACTATTATAACAAACGGTTTCCCTGACGTATCAGTATCGCCGACATCATCATCAGGTCTTTTTAGTCACCACTACAGGAGCAGGACCCTCTCTGTACTACTAGAGCCATACTTGACCAGAGCAGCCAGAGGACTTGGCCTACACTCTCCACGCTGGCCAGACGGGTTGGAGAGGTCTCATAGATGTTTATGAACTTTGTTTAGCTTGTATTTCCTAAGTCGCTTTCTACGACATCCACGGAAAGACTTGGAGTGGTCCTATTCTACTTTGCCGGATACCCACGGCGTATCACCGACAAGCATCAGCCAATTCAATGACTAACGATACGTAAGTGAAACCGTTAAAATTGAATAAATGTTTCACCTTGCAGCGAATCCATACAAAAACTGTTCACCTGAAATAACATCAAAGAACAAAGTAGACCTGCTAAAAGAACTGCAAATCAACCTGCCATGGATATGGTTATAAATCATGACGATACTCAGATATCATTTTCATTCAAATGTGGTGTCAGCCATCCTATCAAATTGATTGATGGTCCGGGAAGTCACTGACATATACATAGAAAATACATTGCCACCTACAGGATCCAATTGTATTTATAAACTATCCCGGAACCCATTGAAGTATACGACACAAAATTTAATTTAAATCGGTCTAGCCGTTCTTGATTTGTATCGAGACTAACAAACAGCAATTTATTTTTAAATGTAGAGAAGAAGGGAAGAAGATTTACATAAATTCGTTAGCGCTGTCTGAGTACTTCTGTGCATAATCAACGCAATGTGTAGGTACATAGGCAGCGCTATGGAGTGGAATATACAGCATATAACCACTGACGTTCTCGTGAAAGGGTGACCCAGCCCGTCAAAATGAACAACTTTTTCTATGGGACCAATACTGAGAACTCAAAAAATTACATTTTCATAAAAAAGTGTTCCAAAAACCAGCAAATAGTATGAAAATGTCAAAAAGAATTGAGTTCCCAAAATTGGTCCCATAGGAAAAGTTATTCATTTTGACGGGCTGAGTCATCCTTTTACGGAAACGTCGTTGTTTAAGTTACACGCTGTATATTTATTTATTTTATTGCACAAAATACGTACAAATACAATATGTGGAGTGGAATATTATTTCTGTACAATCGATACTTTGTAGCCGGGTTTGTGAGGTGTTAAAGAGTTCATTCCCGCCGCTTTCAAATTGTATCATTGCATGGTGAATAGTAATTCATGTTTGTTTCAGCATGTCTAGTCCCGTTAACATTTATGCGCACTTAATTTTAAAGTTCTAAACATGTGTTAAGTGAAAATTTATTGTTATAATTAAATATTTTAATTAGACGGATACGTATATGCTTTCTGTAAACACAAATGAGTGAGGTTTCTTTCAAAGAACTTTATTAATTTGAATATTTATTCGCGCGTTTAAATAGAAAGCAATTAGAACGACATATATGAAATTTAATATATTTTTGAGAGGTATGTTATAATACATGTTTCAGATAAATAACTCTGTACAGGAAAGACACACAATAGTGAAATCGCGTGGAAAGAAATACAGGCAATGTATTTTAGAGGTAGGTATCCCGGCTAAATATTCATCATCATCTAAGCGTTTTCCGGGTTGTATCCTGACTGATGTGATATAATTTGACGAATTAAAATAATCCACCTTAGATAGCGCCTAAATCAAGGACAAATATTTGTGAAAACCGCGATTAAATAGAAAGCAATTAGAGCGACATTTATGAATTTTAATATATTTTTGAGAGGTATGTTATAATACATGTTTCAGATAAATAACTCTGTACAGGAAAGACACACAATAGTGAAATCGTGTGGAAAGAAATACAGGTTATGTATTTTAGAGGTAGGTATCCCGGCTAGGTATTCATCATCATCTAAGCGTTTTCCGGGTTGTATCCTGACTGATGTAATATAATTTGACGAATTAAGATAATCCACCTTGGATAGCGCCTAAATCAAGTACAAATATCTGAGAAAATCTAGTAGTAGTAAAATTTCACCCGTTACTCCTCGTGGCATTTATCCACTGCATGATGGAGGACGTCTTGTTATAATTCCATTTCCTCCTCCCCATGTCCTCTCCCCTCAATTTCTTGAAAGGCCGGCAACGCTCGTGTCACTGCAGTTGTCCATGGGTAGCGGTGATATCACTTACCATCAGGTGACATGATTGCTCGTTTGTCATCCTATATCATAAAAAAAAACAGTTGAAGAAAGACGAGGCATCTTTGGATCGGTGCAACATATTTGGGTGGTTAAAGTGTCTTAAAAATTGGTGGAAAACAGATCCAAAATATAGTATATATAGGAAGATAGCTCTTTTTGCTAAAAGCTAAAAGCGATTTTACTAGATGATGTACAGTTTGTGTTTTAACACCTGGCACAAATAAAGGGATGTTATAGGTTCGACAGCTGTGTTTGCTTTTAGTACTATCCGATGACTGGGACCTTTTGGTGGGTCTTTAAGTTCTTTAAACGTTGAACCTTTATTTCTTTGAAAAATATATTATGAAAATAGGTTCTCGAATTAGCACTTAAAATTGTTACCGTCCTCGAAAGAACTCAGAAGGATGTCGCTGGTTATGTCAAGAAAAAAAACATAATATGTAAAAAAAAATCCTGCAAGAGCAAATTAACTTATAAAAAACCTTTGTCTTTATATCTTTGATATAATTATTTCTATAACCAATATCTTGACTCTATCATAATCCCTTTAAAAACTTAACATATCTATATAATATTATGTTTTAAGTTCAGTATGTAGTACATAATATGTAGCGCGTTCAGAATAGCTCTTTCACTTTTTATTTCATGCTTTGTACTTTTCTGTCTTATTAAGTCGTACGAAGTGGTTAACCTTGTTTTTCAGGCGCCCTCGGCGTGTTAATGGTCTTGCTGCTGCAGCTGATTGTCTTGGACAGATGTCTATACCTACAAACAGAGGGATATGTGTGTCTATTAAAACAGGCGAATTTGTGGGTCTTAAACGAATAAGTCAATTTTAATGCTGTTATTTATCAACAACTAGTTTTTCTAGCGATAGTTCTTAGATTTATTTTATTAAGGAGATTCGTGTTGGTGTTTGCTTATAACTTGTAGTAATCTGATGATTCCTCTGTAACGTAATTTTGTGTGTAAATAATGGTCAAATATTTTATCATAACGGGAGCTATATAATTTTCTGCCTTCCACAAGCAAGAGCAAAATTAACTCATAAAAAACCTAAAGTATCTACATATGAGCTCAAATGTGGCGTAGGTATATTTACTGTAAGCAAGATATCCCCTTTGCGTTAATCTGATACGCTTGAGCAAATCTCGAAATCGTCTCTTTACCCCTAGTCGTCTACGTCTAGTCACACCAGCTCACTAGAACAAGAAAAGAAAAATGACAAAAATTTAAAGAGTAGAGAGTAATACACTTCGAAGAAAAATACAAATCTGTGTGTATATTACACTTCAGAATCGTGCAAGTCGTTTAGTCTAAGTACACAATAGGTTATAATGAAACAGACAGTACCATTAACGTACCCAGACACGTTATACATACGCGTGAAAATAACATTACCCTCCTTCTTCTGTAGGTAAATCTGGTTATGAGTGGGCTATTCTTAAGCATTTTTCTGCGATATAATATTATTTTCCAAAAAAAATATATGTTATACAAGAATTTGTTAGGAGATGCTATAAACAAAATTGCTAAGTATCCGTAAGAAAAGCATTTTCTCAGTCGCAATATAAATATATTCAGCGTGGAGTATATCGCGAATCAAGTGTATTCTAGACACGTCTTCCCTTGCGGGAGACGAGATACAAATCCCGGGAGAAACTGGGAATCTGTTCGCGTATACCTTCGTGTTCACCTCGCCGTTATTTATACGCGATTGAAAGAAAAATACGTGCATGATCGCGTGACATACTAACCAGTGCGCTAGAGATGGGACAATTAAAAAAAATGTTTTTACACAATTGCCCGAACATGTGTGTTGTGTTTTCAGGATAAATTCAGTGTCATTTTCCAGAGTTACCGTTAAAAATCTGCTCATACAATTTTATACATTATACATAACTCCAAAAAAAATGCAGACTACCCATACACATTTGACCAGCTGTTCGGTGAATTTTTATGGAAAGGCAAGTTTTTTTTTTACCTTTTATCTTGCGAGTCGAAGATTCTTTTTGGGATGCTGATTCTGACTGAATAAAATATTGATTTCATGCATTTATATATTAACATATACTTTGAAAATATTTTTTTTAGTCAGAAAGTAATCTAATTCGATATTGCATATTAATCAATAATCATTTATTATGTTGTGGTGGGTGCTTACAAGAACAAACTAATTAAGTTAGAGAGAGCTTCAGCCATTACTTCTTAAAGTAATATTTTTCAAACTCTATCACTCCCTTACGCGGGACTTGTACACTATGAGTAATCTTCTGACAGTACGACAAATATACACTATTTTATTGCCAAATTACCAAATTCTTACACTACTCTTTCTCTTTCATGCTGGTCTAGGATAAATAAAAAAAAAGTAGAATATGCCTAAAATAGAAAATTTATTTTATTTACTTTTTTTGGTACGTAAAACAGGTTACAATCCATACAGTAGGAAAATAACAAGAAAAAAAATATAAATACTAGACTGTACCCCAAAACATAAGCATACAGAAACACAAACACGCAAACAGAGAAAAAAATAATAACAAATGCTTACTAACAATCAACACAAAAATTACAACGCCAAATTACGGTGAGTACAAAATGTGCATTTCATACTTACCGTATAGCTGGCGCTACCTGATAAAAAAAAAGACTGCCTACTGAAAAGGCCCATTACCAAAAAGTCTACGCAGCGATGTATGCCGATAGTTCACATCACTAGTGTTTTTACAACCATAACGTGTTGAAATACCGAAATAGTTCATGTTATACAGAACTGAAAGTTCTTGGAATACGTTTTGTTTTATTGATATTTTCAACAAAGTTTAAACTTGAACAAATGTCTGTTATATCGTATAAACATCATTAACATTATTTGCACAAGTATGTATCGTTCTTAAATATTAGTAAATGAATATATACAGTTGATTTTGAACTCCGTTGCAATGTTTTAATGACGGCATCAGAATAAAATATACACCCACGAAAAAAAAAGGTAATTTATGAAAAAAAAAATACTCTTAACATAGAAATTTGACCAGCTGATCGGTGGGTGGAACTTCTAGTATGGAAGGCCCAACGTTTCTTTTCATTACAGCTGTCTCAGCAAACGTCGTTTCGCTATTATTCTTCGTCGTAAATATTAATTTTACATAATAATTATTCTGCTATTTGGAGTGATAACAAAACCAACAAATCAAATATTTAAAAATATATTCCTGAGTTATAAGTGTTCGTACGCATCCGACTTTGTTTTTTACATTAAGATTTAAACATCCAAGACCCAGGCAAATCTGTATAGGACCGTTTTCCGTCTTGACCTGACTGGGGATCAATCCCAGGACCCTGAGATTTAAAAGCACTTGCGGCACCACTACACTCACATATATCGTCAATATAAAGTGTATTGTAAAAGTGATTTCATCCTAAAAACATCATCTTAGATACATTTCTAAGTAAACATATGATATATAAACACTCCAGACAAATGTGTTTAATCAAATGCTCGAAGTTACGTCTTGTTCTGAGAGTAATCCTATATCATTCGTGAAGAGTGACGACATAGAATAAAAAGCGGAGGTTATGAAAGGCTGAGGAGCAAATAAATTGAGGCTGATATATTGCTCCAGTAAGGCCACAGAATGAGCCAGCTGAATAAGGCTGCCAGAAATCTTGTGGTTACAATCAATGGTAGTCGATCTAACTATTTATGATACATTCACACTAATCACGTCTTTATCTTTTACGGGTTAAGCAGAACCTGGGATCATAAAACATAAAGGCTGCTTATGGAACTCTAAATGAAAATAGTGATAAATTGAAGCCGCATCTTATTTTAATATGGTTTCTGAAAATTTACGACATTTCACGAGGCACGGCAGGCAAGAAAATCAGGTATTATATTTTACGTTTTTCTTCCCTCTAAGGCTAGCCGGAACCAAACTAATATTGAATTTGAGAAAGTAAGACTCACCCTGGTATATGCGTCATTTCAGTTACAGAAAAACACAGGTAAAGTATCTTGGCCAGTACGAGCATCAACTTCCTACCTAAACGGGCATATATTATGAAAGACTGAAAGTAAGGTGGAATTGATAATAGGTTAAGGAAAAAATTTCTTCGTATTTCATACACAAATCAAAGCCACTTTTTTAACTTAATTTGCATTTAGTTATGTTATATATTTACTATTTTATTCACAACTTGTTGCCAGCTTGAGGGCAGTAACATGATCCCGTTGTTGTAAACATTTTGGAACTTCTAATTAAAAAGTGTGTCAAGAAGTTTTAACAGTCCTCTTTTGATGCTAAGTTTGTACTTCCTAAGGTATTTTGAAGAGCTTGAAACAGGTGGTAATCCTCGGATTGAACTGAGCTTGCACGCTCGGGTGCAATCTCAGTTCAATATGATGGTTGCATACTTTCCATTTTTGCTGGGTGATTAAAGATGAGTGTGGCCTGGCGTTGACGTGACAGAATATTTTTCTGTTAATTAACTCTGGTTGTTTTATCTATATTTTTTGCTCGACTCTCATTAGCTGCAGGCAATAGAAGCCAGAATCGATGGTTTTTCCCGGCAGTAAAAGATCATAATGCACGATGCCCTTCCAATCCCACTATATATACAGCATCACCTTATTTTGGATAACTCGGGCTTTGTTATTGTCTGTGGAGCTTCACCGACCTTTGACCATGATTTTTTTGCACGTTCTTATTAAATAATCCATATACTGTTGCCAGTTACCAATATTTTTAAAAACGTTCCGCATTTGTTACATTTTAAAAGGGAATTGCAAATGAGAATACGTTCATTAGATTTCTCTCAGTGAGTTCATGTGTGGCAGCCAAATATCGAGCTTTTTTGTACATCCAGACATTTTAATAGGTCAAAATTGTTTTGTGGTCCATTCCTAGCCCTTCAGATAGGTTGTGACTACTTAAGTATATGCCGATCTTTTTTTCAATTTAATATTCTTTATTAGACTCATTCATTTGAAAAGACCCAAAACCATGGAAAAATCGCTCGAAAACGGTGGGAAACATATTTTTATCATTCTAAATATTTATATAAAATGTAACCTTTTTAATCATTTCAAAACCAGCAGCAGCCAGCCATTAGATGCAAACAGTATAACTGAAGAGATTTTATTACTAGTAGAGGCACCGAATGTCCATCTCTGAAATATACCTGCTGAAAAATTGGATTAAGTTTGCGTTATCGTAATTTGCAATATATGTGAACTTCATCATTACAGCCTAAACGAGTCCACTGTTGAATTAAGGCCTCTCGTATGACTTCATCGTTCCATGGGAGGATATTGCCATACTCACCATGCTTGGCAGGCGGGTTGGCGAGCGCAGTTACTTTGGCTTATTGTGCTTCCAACGCTGCTGCCCATCGGAAACATTTGTAGCTGTGGAAGGATAGGAATTTATTGGATTTCGAAAGTGAATAAAGGTCATACTACTTACTCGGATAATGGGAGAAAAGCAAGTAGCAGCTCGGGAGGCCAGGCGCGCATACCCGATGCCATACCTTCAACCACCGGACAGGCAGTTGAGAATAACAGCCCTAACTATAACTTGAATTAAAACGAACTTAATAGGTAGGTTTTACATGTAACTTTGAATGCTCTTTTCAGACTTGGCATATATTGATCACTAGACTTTCATTTACTTGCGTAATAAAGCTACTTTGTTAGCGTCATGATCGTACTTCTGCTCTAACTATGTACTGGTTGCTCATAGAATGAGTTGGCAATCAGATCGCCGTAAACTACTGACACGTACGAGCGGTTTGAACACTCTTTATATATTTAAATGGACATACACATTTCAAGTCGATGACTGGCTGCTTGTTCTGAACAGCCGTAAGAACCTATAAGACCTACGACATAAGAAAAGCTAAAATAAAGACCGCTGATCATTTTTGCTGGAATCTTAATAGCTAGTATTTTTGATAAAAACAATTTATTTGTTTCTTCTTCCATTCCTTACCCCACTTTTTGTTTGTTCGGGACAGCATGTAACTCTTTTATAATTAGCATGCTGTAAATGGTTCGGATTATTTTTACGACTGGCCGCCTGCGTAACGTCAATCCTTTTATGAAGGATTTTGTTTTTTTCGCAATTTTTATGACTCATACGATATGCTTTCGTTGCTCAGGATTTAGTGGTGCTGTGTTTTAGGTCGGAAACCACAAGGCGTTGATTTTACTTGTTTACTTTGTAATGATTCATATTTATTTATTACCTACAAACTGACTTGAGAATGACGATAGCAAAGTACTCGTAGTACGGCCATGGAGTGGCAAATTTTACAAATGGGGTATAATTTTACCATTCTAATAATTGTAGTTCTAATGTGTTCTCCTTGTCAATAGTTCTTAATTCAGTTATATTTTTTATTGAAATTTCATTCATGATAAATAGTTTCCTTCGAATGTATTTAATTTTCTACTTTGCCAATGTTCCCATTAGAATTTTTCCCTCGTATTATTAATAGAGTCATAGCTGAGAATTGTTCAATCGCTGAACAAACCTAAGCATCAAAACATTTTTTAAAAAATCTTTCAGATAAGTAATCTCTTATAATAGCTACAGATATAATTTAATATATTCTGTGGAAAGCGGGTGGAATTCAAACACAAATTACTGATTGCAGTCTCATTTATTTTATCATTTGTATTTATTAAACTAAGATAGTTACATCAAAACACACATTGCGTAACAAATTGGACTGGAAGATATGTTAGAACCAGTGATACGATACGTACCCACGAGTGGGGAATTTATTGCTTTTTGCCCTACCCCGCTCATTCGGAATAAATCTTTTATACAGTCAAGTTTATGTGTAAACTAGCATTTTTATTATACAGAAGCTTACTATGCAATGGGCTCTATGACGTCACTTCCGAACGAACCGCAGCAGGGCCGACCTAAAAATATCATCTAAAAGTGAACTGGATATGTTTCGTTAACCACGAAGCATCTAACACGAAAAACGTAATTCTAAAATGCCATGTTGATATATACTTAATATTGTCATTGTTTTTTTTTTATTTAATTAGTATTAAGTTATAATACTTTACAAGTAGTTTACTAGACGAAAAGTAGAAAAGACAACTTAGCGTTTTATTTCAGAGCATTTCGCATTAGCATATAAAAATTTGAACGTAAGTTACCTAAATTTCATCTAGGCTAGTTTACCAATAATTTTCTATATAAAACGTTAATTTGATGGTTATTTAAAATTTACATTCTTAAAAACGAATTTCAAATTCGATAATACTTGCTCACAGAACAAACATCTCACATACCTTAAAATCAACAGTCAAAGGGTGTTTCTTCATTACCCGAATCGGCACCGTCTCGGCAACGGTGCTATCATGTATTATACCTACTCATACATAACATAGTCGCTGGGCGCGAACCAGAGTCACTTATAACTGGGCATTTATATACCCACGTCGTAGATTGCGGTACCGGTATTCCGGTTTGTGCAGTCGAACTGAGCAGACGTGTTGTCGCGGCACGCTCTCTCTGTGAGGCTGTATTTATTGGAACTACTGTCCGTTTGTGTTTTGTTGTTTCGGCCCATTGTTGTCGGAGACTCTGGCCACAAAGTGATTTAATCGCCACGTGGTGATTGTCCCCGTCGGCTCTGTGCGGAAATCGCAGGCTCCAACGCTCAGTGCGATTGCTCGGCCAGGCGTATCCTGGGATCGAGCCCATTAACTCCGATTCGTGTTCCAGCTGCAGCTCGTCGACCACTTGGACCCTGTGGGCGGCGAGGTTCCTGTCTACGCTTCGACGCCACACGTGTTCTTTTTAAGAACGCACGTGTTCGTTAGAACGCGCGTGTTCTTTTCTTGAACGCGCTTCGTGGCATACACGCGGATCGGTCTGTCCTTTTCAGGGCAAGTACTGACCGTAAGTGTTTCTACCGATCAACTACCTTCTTTGCCCACCTTCACACATTGTGCGCTGGTGGAGTAGTCCTCGCTTTTAGCCGAGGCCGTGCTTCGAGTGATCGTGTTGCGGTGTTCTACGCCAATACGGGTCACTCGTAGTTTACGTAGTGCTGACCCTGGCGCTAGCCTTTACCCCTTCAGGGTAACGGCAACTACAGGACGGGCTCTGGAGCACTTGGCCTTGGGGGATCTCCTAGTCAAGCCAGAGTATCGGTTAGGTAGTTAAGACCTAGGTTCGTCCCGCTTGCACTATCAAGGTTGGCAGCGGTTAGTAGGCAGGTTCCGTTGTAGTTTGTAAGTAGGGCGGTAGGGTTCCCTCTGCGCCACCCAACAGAGGATAGGGCGTTAGGGCTCTGAGTTCACCCCTCAGAGACGTTAGGTTCATTAGGGCCACGTTTTTACCCCAACGCGAACCCTCCATGCGGCCTTCGTAATGGCTGCCATCCCCTCCGATTACGAACTCCTCAAAGAGTTCGTAATCAACAATCCTTCTCTTAGGAAGGATTATAACGCATACAAGCGCAAGTACCGTGCTCGTATCGCCCGCGGCATCGCTCGCGAGGATCTCATCACCGATGGGTCTTCAGACGTGACGCGTCCCCGATCCCCCGTGGTATTTTCTGCCCCGGGTTCCCCCTCTCCGACCGCGACCGCGACCGCCCTCCCCGGAAATAGATACGACGGCCTCCCCGTGGATGAGACCGATTACTATTATCCCGATGACCCGGCTGAGACCGCCGCTCAGCCCTTCGAACCGCGATACCCATCTGCAACCTTAGAGACTGTCCTCGAGTCCGACGATATGGAGACGGAGACAGCCTCCCAGCAGACGCCCCCCTCTGGACAGGACCCCGAGCCAGAGCAGCCGCAATGCTCCGACGACGACGATTACACCGTCGTCACCGGAGCAAAGCGCCAGCGTAAGGCGAAGGGCTCCGAGAAAGAGCCTGCCCCTAAGGCACTTAAAACCGCGAACGGCTCATCCGTCGCGAAGACTCCCTCCCAGCCCGCCCCATCTTCCACCGGAAGGAAGCCCCGACCACCTCCGATGGTGGTCCTACGCAACCCTAAGCAGTGGGAACCGCTTTCCCGCTCGCTAAATGCACAAAAGGTGCAATACACGCGCGCGTCCACCAACCGCGACGGTAATATCGACATAAATGTCAAGTCCATGGAGGACTACCGTTCCCTCACCCGCCTCCTTAACGAGCGCCAAATCCCTTGGCACTCATTCGGCCTACCTGAGGACCGCAAACTCAGGGCGGTCATTAAGGGCATCCCCGTCTCGACTTCGGTCGAATATGTAAAAGAGACCCTTGTCTCTCAGTCACTCCCCGTAAACGAGGTCCACCGCATGTACGGGAAAAAGAAAACCCCGTACCCAATGGTGCTAGTTGTCTTAGACAACACACCGGAAGGTAAGGGGATTTTCCAAATCTCGTCGTGCGCTGGGCTAACCTCGTTTAAAGTCGAGCCCCCCCACAAGCGTGGCATTATCGGTCAATGCCACCGCTGCCAATGTTACGGGCACTCGGCCCGTAACTGTCATGCCCATCCCAGATGCGTGAAGTGTTTGGGGGATCACGGCACAGCGGACTGTGAAAGAGTCCGCAGTGCGGAGAACGAGACTCAGGCGGCCTGCGTACTTTGCGGGCAGGAAGGCCACCCCGCCAACTGGCGGGGGTGCTCAAAAGCCCCCAAAGCGAGCAGGAACGCCTGGGGCTCAAAATCCTCGCAAAATGCTGCCCCCCAAACACGCACAAATCGTGCCCCCCAGGCGCCGGCGCCCACCGCCCCCCAACCCCTTATGAGCAGCCAAGCTGCCTTCCCTCCTCTGAAGCAGAGACAGCCGGCGTCTCGCTCAGAAGCCCCAAAGGTTCCAACGGGGAACCGCGCTCCCCCCAGCAGGCCCCCACCTCTGATGCGCCACAGCGCTCCTCCGGCTAGCCGGGACCAGGACACTCTGGCCTTCGGAGTGGTTCTCGACATTGTGCGAGAAACACGTGAGGACCGCGCCGAGATCCTCGAAATGGGTCACGCCATTCTCGAGACAAACGGCGACGCTTACGCGATCTTGGAAATCGTATTCCAACACCGTTTCCTAATGGAAAGATTAGAAAACGCGCCCTTCCTCGCGCGTTACTTCCCCTCGCGTTAATATGGGTAGTCTCAATAAGAGAATCAAACCCCGCTCCCTCACTATCGCGTACTACAACGCGAACGGAAAATTCACCGATGTGAAACCCCTCATCCAGGAGTTTCTTACAACACATCAAGTGGACATTTTCCTTGCACAAGAGACCTTTTTGAAGCCCCACCATCGCAATCCTCGGATTGCGAATTACAACATCATCCGTAATGACAGATTACGCACCCAAAAGGGCGGAACAGTAATCTACTACAAAAGGTCACTTCACTGCACCCAGCTGGACCCCCCAGCTCTTACAAATATCGAGTGCTCCCTCCTCCGGATAGCCATGACCGGTCATGCGCCTATCAACATCGCCTCGATTTACCTCCCCTGCAAAAAGACGTTGCTCCGTAGCGACCTCGAATCCCTCTTCTCGCTGTCAAACTCTACCATTTTGGCTGGAGATTTTAACAGCAAGTCAGTTCGCTGGCACTCTGTCACGAACTCGCCCAACGGACTAATCCTAGAGAGTCTCCATGACGAACTAGATTTCGACGTTGTGGCCACGTTAGCTCCCACGCGTTACCCCACTCAAGAGGGACAAAACCCCAGCGTTCTTGACATTGCCCTCCTTAAGAACATCACCCTTCAGGTGTGTTCAGTAGAGGTCCACCCTGACATCTCCTCCGACCACCGACCTGTAGTGTTACAACTAGGACCGACAGACAACGGACGTATAGTGCATACAAGGACGGTGACTGACTGGAAGAAACTTGGAAAAGTTATCAACCAGCCAACACCGCACTTGGATGCAATCCCTGACATAATCACCACGACTGACGACACTGACAGCGCAATCTCCTCTCTCACCAGCCACCTGCAAGCTTCCTACAAGGAATGCTCTCGGGAAGTCCCTTCTGTGGATCCCACCCACAGAATGGAGCTCCCCGAGGATATGCGGCAGCTGTTGACAGAGAAGAATCGCGCTTCACGCTTACATGACAATTATCCCACCGCAGAGGCCCGTGCCCACCTTCGTTTCTTGCAACGGCGAGTCAAGGAACGCATCGCGGAAATTAGGAACGAACGCTGGGGCGATCTCCTTGCCGAGATGACGCCCTCCCATCAGGCATACTGGCGACTAGCCAGAAGCCTCAAGACCGACACGGTTGCGGCCACTCCCCCCCTCACGCGTCCAGACGGCTCCATCGCCTTCGATGATGACGAAAAAGCTGAATGCCTAGCAGACAGCCTGGAGAGCCAATGCTCCCCTAGTCGTGAGCCAGTAGACCCCGATCACCTTCGCGAGGTGGAATCGAACGTAGAACGCTTCGTGGCTTCTAAGACGATCCCACCAAATACCCCCCTAGCCCCGACGACACTTGACGAAGTGAAGTCAATCATCCGCGATCTCAAACCCCGAAAAGCGCCCGGCGCTGACGGACTCTCGAACGGAGTGCTCAAATGCCTCCCGCAGACCCTCCTCCTCCTGCTCGTAAGCATCTTCAATGCTTGTCTTGCAAATTGCACTTTTCCAGCCGCCTGGAAAGAAGCAATCGTGATCGGAATCCCCAAACCAGGCAAAGACCTGAAGAACCCCTCCTCCTACCGGCCTATCAGTCTTTTGAACTGCATAGGCAAGATCTACGAACGGATCATCCTTAAAAGACTCAAGGACTACGTAGAGTCCAAAAGTCTTATCCCCGATGAACAGTTTGGATTCCGGGCCAAACACGCGTGTCACCACCAACTGCACCGCCTCACGGAGCATATTCTCAAGTTGAGAAATTGGGGACGTCCTACGGGAGCACTCTTCTTCGATGTAGCGAAAGCCTTCGACAAAGTCTGGCATTCGGGCTTGATATCCAAGTTGTCCAACTTGGGCCTGCCGGATAGTCTCGTGCACATCATACGAGACTTTTTGTCGAATCGGTCTTTTCGGTACAGAGTAGAGGGATGCCTCTCGAGGCCCCGTCCCATTAGAGCCGGCGTCCCGCAAGGCGCTGTTCTCTCGCCCCTCCTTTATTCGCTGTACACAAGCGATATCCCAAAGACCCCAAATGTAGAAGTGGCACTATTCGCCGACGATACGGCCCTCTACACGTCCCATCACCTTAAAACGGTCATCGTGAATCGTCTTCAGTCCGCCGTGGACGCTCTCGGCGGGTGGTTCAAGAGGTGGCGCATCGAAGTTAATCCGGAGAAAAGCACAGCTGTGTTTTTCTCAAAGGATAACCAAGCTGTGTCACGTCGAAAAATCACCATGTCCGGAGCCGAACTCCCCTCGTTAGGATCAGTATCGTTGTACGGAAAGCCCATTCAGTGGGCAGGCAAGGCTAAATACCTTGGAGTCGTACTCGATAGCGCGATGACCTTCGGCCCCCACATCACCAAAGTCCGCAACCACGCCGCCTTCGTATTAGGCCGTCTCCACCCCATGATAGGCAATGCTAAGATGTCACTTAGAAATAAGTTGACACTCTATAAGCTTTGCGTCCGCCCTATCATGACCTACGCCGGCGTAGTCTTCTCCCATATCGCGCCCTCCCACATCGATCGGCTGCAACGCTTGCAGAACCGCTTCGTCACCCGAGCCACGAATACGAGTAACCAACGGTACTTGCGCATGACAGACTTACACCGTGACCTAGACCTCCCATCCATTCGCGGCTATCTCAAAAACGCCTCCAAGCGTTACTTTGAGAAAGCCGCACGCCACCCCAACCCGTTAGTAGTGCAAGCTGCTAACTACTCCCCCAACTTACACGATACGACCTTACGTCGTAGACGTCCTAGGAACGTACTTGACGATCCCGATGATCCTATTGACATCGCACAAGCCCGCCCCGACCCCTCTTCGGCTCCGAATAGCCAGAGGAATCCCACTATCCGACCCCGTCGCACTCGCCACCGGAATAGAGTGCGTAGAGTAGGATTAGCTCCGATTACTGGTGACCGCCCGGCGGTCCCGGGTGACTTGCACCCAGGATAGGCCCTTCTGGCAACGTAGCTTTCGGCCCATACGGCAAAAGATGAGAGTTGCTGCTCTCTAAAGGCTTTTGCCATTGTTTCTCAGATTGGCCCTTCAGGCTTGCATGCACGCATACGCGGCCCATCAGGCAATATGAGAGTTTGCTGTCTCTCCAAGCCTTGCGCACACAGGCAACGCCCAAAGCCGAGGTCCGTCCCTCCTGGGGGCCCTTTGGTGATGTTGTCTATACAGGTTGAGGGCACTCTGCCCTCACCTCAAACGCCCGGTGAAGTAGCGAAAGCTCACTTGGAGCTACATAGTCCTTTCAAAAAAAAAAAAAAAAAAAAAAAATTGCGGTACCGGATGCGGATATGTTACCGGCAATCTGTATAATCCGGTATTATATACAATACCTAGGCAATGAATAGAATACCTTAAACATTTAGGCAATTTATAAATTATTATTTATTTTTTACTTTGCCTAAGTATTCAATACAATACCGAATGCGCAGCCGTTAATGTGTGTGAAAGACAAGAGTGGGGATGGGGGAGACGCGCGAGAAGTAGGTAATGTTAACGTGCGCCATAATGTGGTTTATTCATTCTTCATTAGATAGATATATAGACCAAAATCTATTTACTTTACACACTGCCGGTGGACCAGCAGATACTCATGGGAATTGTGTACGTTACCAAGGTAACGAATGGATGAAAATATTCATACTATTTCATATATTGCCTGTACGCGCCAGGTATTATGTGCATTGCTTAGGTATTGTATGGAACACCTGAGTTATACAGATTGCCAGAAACGTATTATATTCAACAAATAAGTACTACAAGGTGAAGAGTGACTTGCTGTCGATGATATGACAGCAACGCATCAGACAGGGCCTGTAGCAATCAATTGTATAGCAACGATGGTTTTGGTTTTGTGTTCAGTATAACGACGTCTTGCCGTAGCCGATTGCGGTCGACTAGGTACGACTAATGAAGAAATGCCCAAAGTTGCATATTAGTACTCGTAACATCGTTATGAAATTGTCAATATAAGTAACGGGCACTTTAACTTAAATGATTAAAGTATATCAAAACATACGCTCTAATTAATTTTATATACATATAATACAAACCAGTGAGCTGGTATAAATTATAACAGTTTCGTGGAATCATTAATAAATTAATATTTGTATTGCGTATCCTATAAACTTCACGTCAACACTAGAAAATTAAATTTTATTGGATCGGAGTAGGTATTAATACAATTGAATGCGGCTTTATGATATATGATTTTTCATGGTATAATTAATTGATTAAATTTCAAATCATATTACAAAATGTGAAATATAAACTAACATTAATGTCATAATAACGGGCACCGAGCTCCGATGCACTACAGCTGAGGATGCAACCGGGAATATACGCTCGTGTGATGAAGAATGAATTGAATATATCGATAAATATGTTTGCTTAAGTATTTACTTATTGTAACCTAAGAAATAACCATCCAGACTGTGGTTAAAGGGAGCATGAGCGGAACAAAATTCAAGGACTAACATACTATGCTGAGGGCCAGCATAGTATGTCAATCTTAGAATATTGTTTAAAAAGTAGAATAAAGATAGGAAAAAGATATGTATTGCGAATATATTCCTAAATAAAATTACAATTCTTATTTTTTTACTTAAAATATCAACCCCAGAAATAATGATATATAAAATGACTCCCATCCATCATTAATCTACGCTACAAGTAGGTATGTTGTTATACATATAATTTAATGATAATATTTTTTAGCAAGCCGCATTCTTTTAACGTCAGTTTACAAAACTATTAAAATTTAACTTATTTGAATGCATACGTATACAACTAAATAACTAATAACTATTGTAAATTACTATGGCACCTTTATAATGTATACTTAAGTGAGTTATACAATGCAACCCTAACATATTAAGGAATGGTGTAAATTGAATAAAAAGTAATGAAATCTCACTTGACACCGGAACTTCAGCCCAGGAAATTAAATTCGTAAAAGATGTCTTATAACAATAAAAAATTGGAATGTCTTTATTAAAGCCTATCAACATTCTCTGGATTAATCTTTTTTATACTTTCGTAATATCTGCCATTTTATTAAAGATAACTATACATTTTACACTAATCTAATCATCTAGATATAATATTTTTGCTAGTTTTAACAACAAAATATTGAGAGTCTTCTTTTTTCAGTACTTTCACACAATTTATATTCTTCTGTTCATTATACCTCTGATGTGTAATCCGAGCACCGATTTCTGATAGAAGTGAAATATTTAAAATAAGGCGCGATTATACGAGCCAGTTAATATATATTTTATTTAAATTAATCCTCAAAGATACTCATGCACTGCTCCGTATTCCTAAAACTAGAACATAAAGTATTATGGCAACATATTATTTTGGTTACACATACCTGGATACTTTTCATCAACATTTTGGCGTGACTCAGACAGTAGGCGGTTAATGGGCACGGGTCGAGTCAGTACTGTCTCTGCGCCGTTCGTATATCTAAGGGTGGTTTTACAGTCACAGTAAGTGCGGCCAGTGCTACATTAGCATCCGGAAGGGCTGTTATCACGGATAGACTTCACGATAAAACAGTACAAGACGACGTGATACGATCTGTCTGCTCCATAAGTATTTAATAGGTTCAGGTGTTACTTTGCGGAAATCAAAGCTACATTTACTTTGCGTGCTTCCGCCACCAGTTAGTTAGTTCATGCAAACTATTGCTGGCCAGCGCCCACCCACTACTGTAAGTCCCTTCATCTTCATCATTCAAGCAACGAATTCGTACGAATTCGTTGCTTGTCATTCCAACGATCAACATCTAGGTTTCACTGCCTAAAGATGCCTCGTGTAGAGGCGAAACACGTGTCGCGAGCACGACGGCCGACATTACTGCAACCTCAACAGATGCAGCAGTATCGACCAGGGTTGCATGCATCAACTATTAGTGGCGGGCATGAAGGGACTAACAGTAGTGGGTGGGCGCTGGCCAGCAATAGTTTGCATGAACTAACTGGCGGCGGAAGCACGCAAAGTAAATTGTCCCTTAAGTATTTCTAAAGGTGGATTAACAGTCATTCTGACAGGAAGTGTCACTGTATTATGCCAAGACATAAGCAGCAAATTTCACCAGTTGCTTTAGCCATGGGCGCGCGCGACGATAAATGCGACTATAAAACCACCTTAAAACAAGAGATCAAGTTACCTATAACTCTTATGTAGGGCATGATTTGCATGCAATACGCAACATTTCGCATTGCGTGCTGACCTTATAAGTATTCCCGTGGATAGGTAATATACATTATAAACAGAAGTTCGCAACGGATATGTATCGGTAGGTACACTAACAGGTACTTTCAAATATTAAACGCAAAGTTTCAAAATAATACTTTTACATCTCACAATGACCTTTATTGGCAACTGACGCATAACACCCTTGCAAGTTGCGATTAGTCGCTTATTCGCAATGTCGCACTGTTGTGGCGGGTCGTATAGGCGAAGTAAGATCGAGGTGTCGTCCGCTCGCCTTCACACTCGCGACGCAGCCTCGTAAGCCAGTGTAGAGAGCCGGAGGCAGTCCAAGCGGCAAAGTTGGTGATCCCCCTGTGTTAAGTAGGTAAAGTTTAAGTACTTCTCACACCGTCTTAGTCGAAAATTGTAGTAGGTGATTACGTGCAAAGTTAAACGTCCTTTACTTTGTAGATGTAAGTGCCCATCTTTATAATGTTATTATTTTGTACCACATTTTGATTCGTGTTATCAATGTGCAGGTACAACAGTGCTGAATTATCCTTAAAGCAATTAAATCAACTACTTAATTAAGGCATCACGTCATGGAAATGGAAACAGAGAAGCCCGATAGAATAGAATAGAATAGAAATATTTATTTGCATGATTGAAGCCCGATAGCCCAGTGGTCGTGATTTTTAGCGCTTATGCATATTGAACAACCCCGGGCAAAGTCCTCTAGGATGGTTGACCGCAAGTAGCCTAAAATTATCTTGAACTCCTCCATGCTTCGCGGCGGGAACAACGGTTTAAAGTAACTTTCACTTTAAGCCGTTGTTCCCGCCTATCATTACTGACGAAAGTCCATGAAAGCCATGTCAGATGCCTTTAGGCAGCTTGAAAAATTTGACACCAATGTTAGCCACTTAAATACACGAACAAAATTAGAAACAGCACGAAAAAAATACTAGCCTGCTTCAGCCATAGTTAGGAGTCAGACTGGAAACCCGGGGTGCAAATGAGTCCCACAATACCTAGCCAAAGAAGCGTCTGCCATCTGTACGCCATGACTAGACAGAGTGGGCCTCTTAGCTTAGTGCATAGCGCTCCCTAACATGTCACAATCCGTGTTAGCTAGAAATTTTCCTCCCATAGAAATTAAATCATATTCTGGAGTATATGACTAACATACATATACTATTTTCTTTAACTTCCCGGAAGCACATATCGCTGGGAATATTTTCTCTAAGTTATATTTTCTTTGAAACTCATATTCATGTTCATACATAACTACTAGTATTTATGTGTCAAACTTGAGAACGGTAGAATTTGTTGCTTAAGAATTTCAGAAAGTTGCAGTTTTATTATGAAAATTTCAAGTTAGGCAGCTACTTAGTTAAAAGTTTTATAAAGCAATGCAATTTTCTAGCAAGAATTCCTCATGACACCGTTTCTCGGTTGTCTCATATAAAATATACGTATTTCAATTTTATGCTATTTTTTTTTTATCGTAAATTTGAGTGCGTTTGACCTCCTGTTTATAATTATACAGATTTTAACTATATCATGAATATTAAAACTATGTATTTTTATACAATATTTAAGAAAAAAAAAAACTGCATCTTAGATATTCAAAAGCTGCATAGGTATGTTAAGGGTAAGTATTTTTTTAATTGGCTATTATATTATGCTAGTTATATTTTATATGACCAATCTTGATGCGATACTCATTGAATTTCATGTAAATTGTTATATTATTGCGATTCTTAGAGAAAATTTAAAAGTGAACCTCTCATTTTTACGAATATTATATTAATTTCTATGGAGATTTTAGAGGAAAAATACACTGAAAAAATACAATGTACGTGCGAATATAAATATAAGTAAGTAATTTTAATACATACCAATCCATAACTTGGGGTTGGACTTCGAAGGTACCAGCAGCGACTGGGAGTACCCTCTTACAGGCGGCCTATAATCCACTTGGAGCATTGCCAGTCTCTTTCTTCTCCTCACAGTAGCAATATGCCACATGCCATCATCTACTCTGACTTTCGACTCGATACACTGGAACCAGTCTTCATTCGTGGCAGAGTTGAGCTCTTTTGCGTCCGTGTCTGTGTATATGAGTTGAAGTTTCCCCTCGCTCAAACCCAGTCCAATGAAGTCTCGAGGTCGGATTCCAATTTTCCGCCGCCACAATAGCAGACCAGAGTCGTTGAACGTTCGGAATTTGATTTCGTATCTAACACCGCGGGCGTTGCGATTCCTAAGACATTGAAAGTAAAATTTGTGATTTTCTTTTAATTAAAATTTATGTAACTTTGACATCAATATACCTATGTCAAAGTTACAAATTTCGTATTATAAGAAGCGATTCTAGAGAGGAACACGGCCATCGGTTAATTTGGCGGTAGTTTTGATATAACTTTGCTGCCACGTACTTTTTTGAATATGTCAAGGGAGATTGGAAGTAAACAATGAAAAACTTAAAGCCATAAAAAAACAGTCAGCTAAAATATATTGTTTAAACCTTCCCTTAGTGTTTATAAAATGCGCATATATTAAAATAATAACACCAAAAAAGTTTAAAGTACTTTCACGCATAATGTAACTCTATAATGGCATTTCATTAAGAATCATATTGTGATGATCGAACAAGTCTAGAATTTTTCACTAAACAAATCTTATTTTCTACCAACTCTGTCTCAAACACGAAGAATAATGCGAACCATACATTAAAATGAATACAATGCAGAATAACTGCACGTCTGCTGTTGCAATTTAATGCTCGCGGAGTGAGAACTTCATCTGACAAACATTTTAGAAAAGTTATGGAACACTCTAGAATTTATACTGTATTTGAATATAAAAGGCAACAGCGGTTTAATAGACCAGAAGTAAACTTTATATAAAAGCGGGATTCTTTACTCACTGGCTGTAATTTATATATGCCAAATAGATTTGTTTAAAAAACTATTTGGTAAAGTAGAATAAATGGGTATCTCTTGGATAGGCATGTAACATCGTCTTCATCGTCACTTACCATCAGGTGAGATGGGAGACAAATGCCTAATCCAACATTTAGGAATAAAAAAAAAACATTATTTTCTTCTCTACAATGATAATTTGTTGATCATGTTTTCCAGTCATAAAATAAACAACTTATTTTTATTTTCAAAATCACAGACTAGGCGAACGTAGATCCATTAATAAAGGAAGTAAAAAGTTTTATTGTTTAATTAGTTAGTAGAAATTCTGGTATTCATAATGGAGACAAATCCAACAAGTCAACGATCACGAAAATCAGTTCGCCTTTTCTTGAGTGACTTGAGTTTTTTATCTGCCTTTTTAGATTTTATTTTCAGACACAGTTATTTTTTTCAGTAGTTAACTATCAACATACGTAGTTAACACAGCTGTATACTAAATTTCAAGTCAATCAGCACAACATCGAACATTCAGTCTTTTATCTTGATATGTGATTTCAACACTATCTACCAGACTACCAGCGTTACTACACTAAAGCTTGTAAGAAACAGTGAAACTACATTTAAATTAGAAACGCTGTATACACGCAATTTTATAATCTAAAACACGATAAGGTCAATGCAAATTTTCTGCATCGGTAATGTAGGTTGGCACTATTTAACCCGTGTTAGACATATTTACAAGCCGTTGTCGTGTTCCTAGCAATTACAGGCGTGAGACACCCAAATAAAATTTATTTAGCGATAAAATAAAACAATAAAGGCAAGGAACTGCACTATCTGAGGCAGTGTTTCGCATTTACTTATTTATGTTAACGCGTTTATGCAAATGCGAAAACTTGGGCTAAACTTATTTGCTTCACTCTGAATTTCTGCAGCCAGCGACTAGACTAAGAAAAGTAAATTTAAACCTACTTATTAGCAACATTTGTAGATTGAGTTAATTTTGATATGACTAGAATATTTTATGTACTAATAACCCCATTAGTACATAAAATATTCCAGTCATATTAACGTAATTAAAATAATTGCTAACTATAATTAAACAAAATTAACAACACATATCTACTGGGTAAGTATATGTCATGATAATTATACCACTTTCTACAGAGAGTATAATTTAAACTCAATTATTTTTTCAAATAGCGAAAAAGTAATGCAAAAAACCCAACACTATTTTGAATCCGTTGATGTGGGTCTTCCGCCAACTTACACTTTAAACGTTTGACTATGGTCTTAGGCTCTGACTACCTCGTAAGGGACAAAAACGTGATAATATGTATGTCTGTAAGTATTATTTTTCCACAAGAAACACATTTGGGCGAAAATGTGACATAATTTAGATTATCTGAGATGGAAATGGGTGATATGGTTGTACTTTATAATCGGAATAAACAAAAAAGTAAATATATAAGGGAAATATGACTCAGATTGAGTTAACCTAACAGTAAATTGTAAATTACTTAAATAACTTACTTAACGATACTATATGTAATAATTGATATTTACATAGGTATATAAACATCTAAGACCCACATCAACAAAAAAACGGTTTTCCATCTTAACCTGGCCGGGGAATGACTCCGGGACCCAGATATTCAAAGTCACTTGTATCACTGAGCCACAGAGGTCGCCATTTAAAAGAAATACCTACCACAATATTTTTTAAATTTATTCCGCTGTTTCTAAATTACACTTGAGTGGTACAATTTCCATGTAGCTATTAACTATTCATGGCCACGAAAACTGTGGCCTAATGTCCTCACGTTTACTACAAACTATGTATATGACAGAAAATATTAGTGTTTTACCTAATCTAAGCATTCGGCAGTATAATGTTAACGTTTAAGTGTATAGTTTATCGTCCATTGAATGTTATCTTACGTCATACGGCCCACCAACTTCTTTGTTAGTACGTAAGCTAGAAAATATAGAACATGTTAGTAACACAGAAATAGATCAAACACAGACACAACCAGCAATCAAATAAAAGAAAATCTCTAAATGGCATTCTGGGGACTCATTCAGTCAAATCAGATTCATTATAAAAATATGTTCAAGATAATAAATTGAAACACTTTAAGCCGTTGTAATTCTATACAAATTCGTCTCGATTATTTATCAAAAACTCCAATGCCATTTGGGGACATGAAAGCGGATTGTGTACGTAGTTAGTATAATCTTATCTACGAAAACATCAAGATTATTTAATAAAATATCTCCAAAACCGCTAAGCGGATTAGGAAAAGAATTTTCCTCATTATTTATTACGCGCATGCTCGAAATTATGCCAATATTCGGGATAGAAATATTTCCTTCGCTCAATTTTCGGCAATTGGGCCCTTATTAGGGTTATGGTTATAACTTTCTATTTTAATGGTATGAACTTCCGTCATTTAGATTTTATCATCTATTAATGATCTTTTTCAGATTGGCCTGGGTCTTGGATGTTTATCTATATATGTATTTGTTATAAAATATAGTATCGTTGAGTTAGTATCCCATAACACAAGTCTCGAACTTACTTTGGGGCTAGCTCAATCTGTGTGATTTGTCCGTATATATTTATTTATTTATTATTATTAATTATTATTATAGAAAAAAAATATTGCTCATGCGGTTCCGGAGATTATTAACGTATAATTTAAATTACATAAGGTTACTTTACCAAACCAGACCCATTAAATCACAAGTCAAAAACTTTAAAGTGGGTATCTTATAACAAAAAAAAAATATTTTTATCATGAGGTGATTTACAGTAGGTAATTTTAAGTTATTTAAATGCAATTAAGTTTTATTACAAGTTCTTTGTTACTCTTTCAAGTCTTTAAAAATAAAAACAACCACGTTCTACAGTACACTTATTGATTTTGGGATTAATATTTGCACTTAATTTGCTCTAAATGTCAAAAAACTTAAAACAGTGAGGTCTCTTGATAAAACTTAGTAGGGGGTTGAAGTTGAAGACGCGAAAAATGGCACCCAAAAAGGCCTTATGCCTGAAAATAGAGCCTCAATAACGTAGGTGCGAAGAATAATGATTCAAAAGAACTATTTGTTCTTTGCACCTATTTTCTTTCGCACCAACGCTCTCGTTTAATTAACATCGAGGAGTATTAAAGCGGTCACAACCGTAGCCCGTCAAGAACTAGGTTACCGCTTTCCAGCCATGTCTAGCTTTTAATTTGTCAGTAAAACAATTAAGTCGCGAATTACGAGGGGCACGTACAACCGAATGTATGTATTACGAACTAAACATAACATTTTGATTAGGTAAATCTTTTAAAATGTGTCTTAGTTAAGCTTTGAGTGATTGAGAAATGTACTTAAATTATTTATTTAAGTGTTTATACGTTAATTTATTATTTTCAACCGACTTCCAAAAAGTAGTTAATTGAAAAAAATATTATTAATTTAGACTTCGGATTTACGTTTTTATTACTCAAAGATGTTTTTATACCTAAATAATTATTTAGCAATTAAATTTAAAGTTTAAGATCCCTTAGGATTTGCATATACCTCGTATATTTTAAAAATAATTACAATCAAATTAATATACATTATCATAATGTTGTATAAAATGCTATATACAAAAAGTTGGTTATGAGAGTTAGCAAGTACCTGCATAGTTTTTTATTGCGAAAATAATAAAGATATTCAATATGCGCATAACATTTGTTTTGTGCCATTTTAAATATTAAGTTCAACGAATAAAAAATATATGTTAAGTTTTGATAAAAGCAACCCCTATAATCCGAAGATAAAAGTAACCACCAATGTGTTAAACATTGGTGTTAAGGTTACGGATTACGGTGTTATTTTTCGGCTAAAAATATTTTCGTGTAAAAATTTAAACTATATAAAGATGTACAATATTAATAAACTAAATATTAAAATGCTAACCTGCGGTTCCCCTTACTCCTGTAGGAATAATAATTATTCCCATCGAACTTTATGGGGGCTCGATCACTGAGCATAGCCACGTTTTGAACCTCACAATTCCTGCCTTGGTAGCCACCTTGACAGATACACTTGTACTCGTTCAGTAGAGGTATACAGGTTCCATTGTTCATGCATGGGCTCAAACCTAAAAATAAAACATGCTATTTTGATAAACTGATAAATAAGAAATCAGATATGGCGAAAAAAATCCCTGTGGTACGATTCGAACCAGCGACTTGATCTTTATTCAACGTTATTAGACGTGTAGGATCGAAACTCGATGGCTAAATAGGTAAATCATTGGTCGTACTAAGACCAAGGCGCACCGTATCTTATTTCTTGATTTCCTCTTTTCAAGTCAAAATAGCTATTCTTTACACTAGTCTAACCAGAATTTCTTGATTTAATAAGAGTAAATACATAGTTATTATTATTTCATTAAATTATAAATATTAACTTTGCGATGTGCTTATTATTTATGTAGGTGCCAAATTTATTTTTACCCAGTGTCACTGCCAAGAAGCTCTTGGATAGCGGATGAAAATCAAGTAAATATAAAACCTACAAACAAAATGTATGTTTTATAATAACGCTCTAGACAACGTGTTTTTGCTGCTCGCAAGGCCTGCTTAAAAAATAGATTTGGAATATTGTAAAAAGATTGAATTTGTATTTAATTTTTCAATCAGAATTTCTATTTTATCCCTATTGGTTTCCGTAATGGATTTAACACATCCAATGGGATAATCATTTCTCATTGGATGTGTTTAATCCATTACGGAACCATCTATAAAAAAAATATTCTGTCAATCTTTTTTCAGTGGAAAGTTTGTATCTTGATATGTTTGGATGTTTGTTACTTAATAATGGCAAAACGACTGATCGTTTTTTGATAAAATCCAGGTGAAATTACACACAGATATGTTATTTCACCTGGATTAACACATAGAATAACTTTCATCCCGGAAAAAGTACTGTTCACACAGGATCATCATTAACGCGAGCGGAGCCGCGGATGACAACTAGTGTATTAATTATAAGCAGGGAATAAAAAACGACGTATTCATACTAATACACGAAATAGGTACCTATTTCGTGTATTAATCTGAATATTGGATTTGTTTGGAAAAGTTAAATAACTGAGCAACATCGATGAACATTTGGGTTACAGTTCGCGCAACTTTGACTAAGGCTTGAGATCCCCAGTGAGCAATTCACGGTTAAATAACTGGCTATGCGTTATTATAGTGAACAAACTGTTGTTTCAGTAACTTGTCGAGTTAATGAGATTTCGGTAACTGTTCATAAATCAATATTGTGAAAATGTATTTGAATCCATTGACATTCTTTTGAAATATAAACTTTACTCACAATTAAAAAAAATTAAGACGACCTTTAAATAAATAACACATTAAGGAAAAGCTCAAAAAGTACCTCAAGCGCTTTAATAAAGGTCATTATTTCAGAAAAAATCATGAACTTCATTGAAAATCGCTATTAAAATTTGTTCAAAAAATATAATTATTCATTCAGTTCATGCCACATGTATATATTATAATATATACAAATAAAAAATAGATATACGATGAAGGTGCCTACAATAATAAAGTGTAGTACTTTATGATTTTTAAAAAACTAGTAAACTACCAAAAATAAGTATATTTATTTTATCTTTGGTAGTTTTTAATTGCAGCCTAAATTGAAATTTTATCCCATTCATAAAATATCCTAATATGAGTACACTAACAAGTTAAATTGATGCTATTGAATACAATCGCTCCCTGTATACCGAATTGCATCAAATATATAAAGCATATATCTTTTTTAAAGTAATCACTATCCCTTTATAAATTTTAATTAAAAGATAACGAAAACTAAAGAATCCAGAATCTATTCATCTTATCATAAAACATGGACTAAAGTTAATTTTTCGTACACAACTTGGTCCCAATACAAAAATAAAAATACAATGACAGCTCCCATATATTTGGTAGTTTTTCGGTTAAAACTAAATACAAAAGTTAGTCCTTATTTTATATTGAGATTAATAAATAGGCTAGCTCCGGGGCGCAGCGGGCAACACGCCAGCCTGTGACACGAGAGTGCCCGGGTTCGATCCCCGGCCAGGTCAAAATGGAAAATGATCTTTTTCAATTTGGCCTGGGTCTTGGATGTTTATCTATATATGTATCTGTTATAAAATATAGTATCGTTGAGTTAGTATCCCATAACACAAGTCTCGAACTTACTTTGCGGCTAGCACAATCTGTGTGATATGTCCGTATATATGTATTTATTTACTATTTATAAATGACTAGCTTTCGCCCGCGGCTCCGCCCGCGTTAATGTCGATCCCTCGGGAATAGTACTTTTTCCCGGGATAAAAGGTAGCCTATGTCCTTCTCCGTACTTCAGAGAACTTTTATGCAAAATTTCATGATGATCGGTTCAGTAGTTACGGCGTGAAAGCATAACAAACAAACAAACAAACTCACTTTCGCATTTATAATATTAGTTAGGATTAGGATAAATAAGTGTACAAAATTTCAACTTAATAGGTCCAATAAATTCGGAGTAAATTGGCTGTGACAGACGGACAGACAGACAACCGACTGATCCTATAAGGGTTCCGTTTTGTCACACGGTTTTACGGAACCCTAAAAAGGTTAACGGTTGTTTAGAATTATATAATCTTACTGATATACTTGTGAAAAGATCCAAATTTTAAATTAATTCATATAGAACACTGAAAAACTAATTTTAAAAAGAGAACTTTTCAACTTCTTGTTATCTAGCCACAATATATTTAAAGATTTAGCTGTATTGCATAATCTATTTAAAGTATTTAAACAAAATCTAACCAGTATTTTTTTCGTTTCCCGTACACGGTGTCATAGAAACATTTAATACTTACTCATTTCAATGTTAGCACTATAACTAATACGCTAGAAACATATTTTTTTACTTCGAAATTGACAATTCCTGTGCCGGATACGTTTATTTCGAAAATCAATGAATGCTGTTTATATTTTATCAAAATTCGGTGTCATGGTTCTTTTGACCATTTTTATGTATATTCTGCAGATATAAAAATCTCCCCGTGGCCGTGTCTCGATGAAAGACTCTGTATAAAACATACATGACCCACTTTTTTGTAATTATTCTCCCGTACTCATAAACGCAAATGTTTACTCCTTTCTTACTATTTGTTGCCATAAAAGACTAAAATTGTGTGCTAAAATTGTTACAAAACTTACCGTCGCCGCAAGGAGGGCCCGTGTACTTCGTAACCCCACTCGTGGCACAAGGCAATTTGTCCTCCTCTTGTACGATCGCACATCTCGCCGTCTCACTATTATACAACGACAGTGGGTTTCCGTTCAAGAAGACCTGTTGCACCGCGCCTATGAAACTGCTGGTCACGCCAGACATCTTGTGCGGCCGGATGTAGGCCCTGAAAGAATGGAGAGGCGTTAGAATAGACAAATCGAGCGATGTCGTCGATAATAGTGATTGACAATGTTAAGGAAAATCATGATGTTTTGTTTTAGGAATATTTCAGATGAGTGGATTCTTTTTTGACCAAATGATAGAGGAAATGAAGCATTATAAAACACGGTTTCACTCACGTTTATTCAGTTGTAATCGCCAACTAGTTTCGGTCTGTTACGAAGACCATCATCAGGGCGAGTATTAGGGGTAATAACATGGCGGTTTCGTTTCCCTCAAAGCACTTACCACTAGTAAACTAGTTGGCGATTCCAACTTAATGAAAGTGAGTAAAGCCGTGTTTTTATAATAAATTTTTCCCGCGTAAGTTTTAATACTATTAGGAAATGGCGCGTCTACTCATTTGGCTATAGTGTAAATTTTATTGGACTATATTTGTTCCTTTATATTATTTTCTACCTTCACTTTCGATGTATTCTAAGTAATAGCCTAGGCATAATTAATTTCAAATGTGTTTTTCCATCGTGCTGTCTCGGAATTCATCTTTAATTTTACACATAAAGTTGTAGTAACGTCCTTTACAGGGTATTTTCCTATAGCATTGAATATACTTATTTTTATAGATTTCTTTTTTCTTTTGAAAGATATATTTGAGCTGTTTTAATTAAAACGTAATACCTACATTCAAATATAGTTAAACTTAAAACAAAAAAAAAACAAAGACCCGTCTTCCAATTAGAACTAATTGTAAGGACACAGAAAAAAAACTACAAATAGATTACTATTATTTTAGCTTTAGTAATTGTGGTTGATAGCCATAGAGCGTTTAAAAGCCTAAGTGATTTTATTCATGGAAATATAAAGGTAAAAGCATTTAAATACTTTATGCCTGAAATATGTTGCTTACAAAGAAATCAATAATAGGTTTCAATAGCTGCTAGGTTAGTTCAATAGCCTAAGTGATCAAACATCGAATATAAAGGTTAAGGCAATTTATTACTTTATGTTAGAAATCTATAACTTACAAAGAAATCTGTGATAGTTTTCAATAGCTGCTAGGTTAGTGAACGGCTTGTAATATGGCCGTAACTAATGGTGCCAACTCCAGTGGAGCTCGTGCCATTACTTTCACCATCTGAACATTTATCATCGAAAATACGAAATTTGAGTACGCTATAAAGCTTTAACAGTTAGTAAATTGCTTATTGTGAATGTTAAAAGTATATATTTATCACTGGTATTGTGTATATGACAGAAATTGGGTCAACAACCTGACTGTTTAAAAATGAATCGAAATGAACCAGATTCGCTTAATTTGTAAATTAATGTAACAATTTTACTTACAGGCCTACAAGATAGTGGAAGGTTAGTGTAAAGTATGCATAATGCTAATAGGATTATACATTCTGAGCTTGACTCAAAATTTTTGTTGTATTCGTGTCTTGGTAACCACTAGCGTCATATTTTTCATGCTGCCCAAAGGTATCCTTACTAATATTATAAATGCGAAAGTGAGTTTGTTTGTTTGTTACGCTTTCTCGCCGTAACTACTGCATACAAGTTCTCTGGAGTACGGAGAAGGACATAGGCTACCTTTTATCCCGGGAAAAAGTACTATTCCCGAGGGATCGACATTGTCGCGGGCGGAGCCGCGGGCGAAAGCTAGTCTCACATAGTTTTAACGACTGCCACCAAGAATGACAGCCGAAACCAATGTGACTTCCGAAGCACGGAGGAACTCGAGATATTTTTATGCCACTTGCAGTCGCATCTCAGTGGAGAGCACGCCCCTTATAATGCTCACGCTTACTGAGCCACCAAGCTCCCTTATATTATACTATTTAATTAGAATACAATATCTCAATATCCAATATATGAAATTTTGGAATAATGTAGGTTTTCTGTAATCATTATATAGTGATGTAATACAATTTTAAATTTGAATTTGTCTATTGACACTCGATTTACGTTAAGTTTAATCGCACCAGATATAAGTTTACACTATGCTACTAAGAATAGATAATATATATCTCGCTTTAACTAGAATACAAATTACAACCTCAACAAAAGCACTGAGTTTACTTTGTTTGACTATCACAAAGAGCTTTTGCTGCAGCCGTTTAAAGGCGGGCGGCGCCCAAACCAGTGACATGACACGGCTTTGCGTGTTCTGCTGCGCTCTGACAATCACCGCTTGCCAGTATTTAAGAGTTCATATGGCGTGAGAATTGACTTGATTTTGCATTTTGAACAAACTTCAGCTTCGATATTATGTTATTCAATAATTTGTTTGGGGTTTATCTATTTTTATAAAAAGAAAAAAATAGTTGTTGCTATAGAGAATTTCAAGTAAATTGAATTTTTTATACTCACGCTTTTATTCGAAATGATACTAAAAGTGTGAGTATGAAAAATTCTATCTAATTTATAAAATTCTCGTGTCACAGTTTTCGTTGCCATACTCCTCCGAAACAGCTTGACCGATTTTGATGAAATATTTTGTGCTTATCCGGTATCTATGAGAATCGGCCAACATCTTATTATTTATATGGCAAAACAATGTTTGCCGGGTCAGCTAGTGATTGATAAATTCAACTAAACATATATTTTTAAGTATTCACGGATAGCAGTAAGCTTGATATACGCATTATAAAATTTACAAAAAACATAAAAATGTTTCGCATTAGTATGAAACTTCAAAATCTAAATAATTTTGTCAATAGCAATAGTGTGGTTTGCCACTTTGCCACTTCCTTCTCGCACACTAGTGATATTTCACCTGTTTAAAAACATCTTTACTTAGAATGTTTTTCAACACCGAAATCTAGTTAAAACGAAAACACCGTATAAAACATAGTTTGCTTACAAAACATTTTATAACAATAGCAACATTTTTTTTTTAATAAAAATTAAAGAAATACGACTGGTCAGCAAAACAATAAAGCCTATGTCACCTATGTGTGTAAGGATTCTGATGATATGTCAGATGTTCAAATCCGTTACTTATAAGTACTTATACGTAACCAGTATTCATAAGTTATGGTAGATTAAAAAATCTTATCTACTTACATATTAAAACAACATACTACGTCTTTTTTCTACCGGGGTAGACAGAGCAGGTCGGTCTTATTAAACCTAAGAGCCGCGTTAGGTGGGCGTAAAGGTGGAAAACAATAAAAATGGTAATGGATTGCTAGCCGCGTTGCCTACTAATATCATTCTTCAAATTTTCGCCCATTCCCTCAATCAGATTTTACGATTTGCGCGTGAAGAAAGGCAGCGACGGAAATAAAAGAGAAAAAAAAACAACATTCCTTTTATTTAGCCAAGTAAAAAGAAATTACTTCTAACAGCAGCAACAAACTTTTCTAATTGTCAACACCCACACGTGGATAAGTAATTGAAAACTGTAAAAACGTTGTCTCTCGCGGCGTTTCTAACTGTAAACACAGTTACATCTTCAGTCGTGTTTCATCCACATTTCTAATCAAGTAAGCTATTCCCGATAGACGTTGTCACAGAATTTGTACAAGATTTATTTTAGCATGTAATGGATAAGATTGGACGCTTGTGTGATGCCTGATGTGGATAAGCCTTCCCGTTTGAATATAAATTATGTTGTTTTAATATATCTTTAGGTTCATGAATGCATGAGCTTATCCTTAATTTATTTTCAGATGTTATACATAAATAAGAAAATAAATGAAAACCGTAACCGATTTTTAAAATATTTCTTCATTTTATCTCACAAATCTTAAATAAGCCGGCGATTTTCGAGAATATAAGAATGGCCAGGGCTTGCAAATCGCGTCATCGCAAAGAACAGAATAATATTCTGGCCCAAGTTTTTGACGACAGTGGCTTATTTTAAGTTGATTAATACAATGAGTGGTTTAAGTTGGTACCTACTTACAGTTTTTCCTCATGGTTATGATCAATGATCAGAGATTGGTAAATACTTTAGAAAGTTGTATCCAATGACATTACGACAATAATATAATTTTTAATTGAATAATCCAACAAACCGTTCACGAGTACGACCAAAGATTAAAGATTGGGTCAATTCTAGATAAGAAAGAAATAAAATTATTTATTTGGTGCAAAAATTAAAAAAAATATTACAATTAAAATAAAACTTAAATACGTTAGTGATGACGCAAATTTGGCTAATGGTATAATGATAAGTCATATAATAGGCATGGCAAATAGGAATATTATTAAATAAAATACTTACGGTAACGATCCAATAAACAGGGGTAGATTCAACTCTAGATGCGTGAGTGGTGGCGCAGAATTTCCTTTCTGCGTTGGATGATGATCCAGTTGTAAGCTACCGTGACGACCGGCACGAGTAACACGTGCTCGATGCCATTGGCCCTTCGTGATGGCCACTGGAGACCTATCGGGAGGAAAATAAGATCAGTAGGAGATATCATTAACAACAATTCAAAGTGAGTGTGACAAAGTACGCGGCTGAAATAAAAAAGTACGAGCTGACGCTAAATTGTGAAGAATTTATCGCTACGAAATTTGAGTTGCTTTTTCCGTAGCACATCGTAGCACTGCCATTCTACGACCGGCAATCATTAGGTATTCTTCTAATAAAAACATTGTTTATAATAGTTAGGTCTACTTTTCAATGAGGCGATTCTTTCCAATTTAGGCCTAAAGTTTTGTTTTAGGCTTTGATTACTTTTTTTAACGACCTGTGTGGGTTGAAAACGATATTTTTTAAATTGCCCTGGATTTTAATGTTGCTATTGTTAAAGATAATTTATGTGTATTTCTTGTAAAATAGAGCATCGTGGAGTTATTATCTCACACAAGTTTCAAACTTAGTTTAGGGGCTAGCTCAATCCATGCGATTTGTCGTTATACCTATATATTTATTTATTTTTGTTTCGTAAAACACATCAGTAAAAGTTTATTATTATTTTTTTACTTTGTTTTGCTGGAACAAGAATCAAAAACACGGTACATACCCCTACTTTAAGCATGAAAAAGTATTTAAGTACAAATCTTATCTCAACATTGAAAGCGTTACTTACGTAATGTTAGCGATCCCGCTCCCCAAGTTGTACCTAAATTGTAGGTATCCATTAACCAAGTTAATCGCTATGAAATCCCCCTTGGCTTTATTAGACTGCCCAGTGTATAGGAGCATCCCGGAGAAACGGTTCGTTAAAAACCAGATTTCGATGCGAAACGCCTTCCCCAAGCCTTCGAGTGGTGGTAATTCAATGTAGCTGGTTCCGTTAAATTGAGGGGACCACGTCTCCTGAACAACGTTTACATCTGTAAGCAAATAAAAATCAAATTAAGTGGCAGACGAAGGCAATTTTTCAGGCGGAAGTTAATCTTTGAAAGTCGTTAAGAGAGTAATAAAACGAAGAAATTCAATGGACAGCTGTACAACGCAAAAAATAAGTATTTAATTGTCTAAGAGCTGGCAATGTTTTTGTGAAACGAAAAAAGGTACGTTACAAAACCGTTAGACAATTCAGCTTAATTAAAATGAAGGAGGAGATAGGTAGAGAAACCTAACCTAACTTTTAATGAGGAAAGCGCCTGGTATTATAGGTGATGGATACGGAATAATATTGTTGGTAAAGTAAATAAGCGAGAGTTTATGACGTCACTCATAATTAAATGCAAAGTAGTAAACTAATTAACTCTGGCTTTCGCTCTATAGACGTCTATTCGTTAGTTAAAGCTTCGTCTAAGCTAAAACTTGTTAAGATATACTAAACCAAAGCCATTTGATGTCAATTAAACTTTGTAAATTATAAGGATGGGTTTGAAAACGCAATTAACGGTACTTATATTTTTAACTTGCTTTTGCCCGCATCTCCAGTCAAACTGTGTGTGTGTGTGTGGCCAAAAATGGTGTTAGATTTTTCCAGTTGCCTAAAGGCACCAGACATAGCTTTACGACAATCATCAACGATGACAGCTGGGACCAACGGCTATACGTGCCTTCCTGGAAAAAAATGAAATCAATAAACACTTACCATTATTACAAGAATTGCCATTGGAAGCAATCTCTCCGCCAAACAAACAGCGACAGACATGTCCGCCCTCAGATCCGATGTCACACAATAGCCCCTCATCATATCCACAGGGATTCGACTCGCAAGGATCTAATCTCTCGTCACAATTGCCTCCTTGAAATCCGATAGGGCAGATACAAGTGTATTCGGTCACCGACCCTTCTATAGAACTACACGTGGCTCCATTCTTGCAAGGCATACTCATACACGGGTTGGATTGGCACTCGCGAACGTTTTCTATAGAAACTACTAATGAGTCCGGCCGGCCCAATTTCTTTGTCACTTGATGGCGTATTATCCTCAAATGCTTGACGCAACCAATAAATCCGCTCCGAGTGCCGATATTATCGAAAACCCTGGACAAAGGTGGTAATTTATTACATGATCGGTTATTACGGTCTGAATAACACGTTAATGACGGAAAACCAAATTGAAATGTACACGATTAATGATACTGGTATTGTTTAGGTAGCACACGAATGTACATTTAAAGTCAAATAACTATACCTAATTAAGTTCAAACACAACATATATATGTGTTATTACTGTTGTTAAAATAGACAAAACGTGATCACACAAATCACGGAGTGACAACAGCATCATGAAAATGTTAGCTGAGGATGTACTCGCACCTCTACTGAGACACTACGTCCGGACGATAACGGAAAGACAAGATTGTCGTCTCCAAGTACGGTCTAATCCGCACGGAGTGCCCCATAGATATATGATTTATTAATGGTTACCTACCTATTGTTTATATTTGAATTGTAATACATATAATGAATCTAGTTGTCCGACAATAAAGAAATTTGAATTTGAATTGAATTTGAAATGACCGGTAATAAAGGGAAAAAGTAGTAATTGTAACAAATAAAAATAAGCTACAGTCAAGGTCTATACTATTCACACAAATATAATATATTGAAAAGTTATACAGCGTGTAACATAACCAACGACGTTCCCGTGAAGGGGTGACTCAGCCCGTCAAAATGAACAACTTTTCCTATGGGACCAATGCTGACACTGATGTTTCTTAGATAGATGTCATTCAATGGCTTAAACCAAGAACTAACTTTAGTTTGCGTTTTACTTCACAGGACATGATCGAAGGCGTTTTACAATATCACAGTTTGGGCTTAACTATACTAACCGACCAAATTAAATTAGCACATATCACTTTGACATTACTCATTTGTCATTGTCAATTTGTGTTAGATAGCTAATGGTTTGAACCAAGTACTTACTTTAATCCGTGATATAGAATATAATATGAAATATTTATGCATCGACTTACTTGGAGTAGTTAGTAGGTACGCTCCCAATATAAGCGTCTTCAGCGAGATCCAAAGCCTTCAAATGGCCAGCGGATTGGCCTACCACGTCTTCCATATCGTCCACAGTCAGTATACCATCACGGTTGTAGCGTTTTGCTGATACTTTGTGATACTCGTTCAGAGAGATCTTTTCGAACGATGTTAGAACTATCATACCGTTTCCAAGGTTGTACCTAATAAAGAAACAAATAGCTACAGTGATATGGAAAGGGAAAGGAGAGCGTTGGCGGTTCGCTGCAATATGTTGGCCCGCAGATTCGCTCGATCTGGTACAGAAGTTAAAATAACTTTGTTTAAATCCTTCTGCCAGTCCATGTACACTTGTAATCTGTGGGTTAATTACACGCAGCGCGCCTACAATGCTCTCCGAGTACAATATAATAATGCCTTCAGAGTGATGTTGGGGCTTCCGCGACACTGCAGCGCATCCAATATTTTTGCGCAGGCGCACGTCGACGGCTTTCATGCCGTTTTACGTAAGAGGATCGCATCGATGTTGCACAGAGTACGCGGAAGTGCCAACACTATTCTGAAGGTAATAAGTACTAAATTTGATTGTCCCATTGTGCGGCACTGGATACATGCTCACGCGGCTGTCTCAGGGTCGCCCAGTGGGTCGAGAAAATATTTAAATTAAAGTATATACTAACATAGAGTGTAAGTTTCTGTGCTACTAACAAAATGGACGTTTTTGTCTGAATAAATAAATTTTTATTTTTATTTTTATTTTTATTTATTATTTTTATTTATTTATATAACTTTATTTCGACGAAAATATAGAAATTAATTAAAGTAGGTTAATAGTTTCCGCCGCACAATTTACCTTTACAAGTGAGTCTCATTAAATTTTTCAAATAAAAGATATATTATATATTAAAACAGAATCAAAAAAAAAACAAACAAATCTAATCAACCTTATTTAAATTACAATAAATTCAGGCCAGATCTATCTTAACTCATTACGTCTTATTATAAGACGAGGACTAACTTTAATACCTGGTTTAAACTATTATCCGACCAAAATAAGTCGACACATTACTTTGACAATTGCATTTTATCATTGTCAATTTGTTATAGGCAAGGTTATGCGAGTAGTAAGTCTCCGTTTTATAACAAGACAGATTGTCTTTTAGTCACAACAACACCCTGCACTGGGCTTGAACTTTGCAATGTAACCACATGTCTTAGTTAAAGTTTAAATTGATATGTGACTACGAGTATTCAGCCATGAACGTAGAGAACTAGAAAATCCAATAACATCAATAAAACAGTAAAGCAGAAAATATTGCTCACCTAAACTCTAAATATCCGTTAACCAAAGCGAGTGAAACAAAATCACCAGTGCCATCGATTTTCTGCTGATTGTACAATATTACTCCATTTTCTGAGAAAGCTTTGAACTCGATGTCGATATTCAGTTTGTGGTAAGCTTTCAATGGTTTCAGACGGATGTAGGACGAGCCGTCAAAGAAGGGGGTTTCGATATACGAGCCCAGCCCGTCTTTTACGAGGGATTCGCAGTTTGGACCAGTGTAAAGGCCAGTACACACACAAGTGTAAGTGGATCCTGGTAAGTCGATGCATGTGCCGAGGTTGAAGCAGGGCTCGGATAGACATGCGCTATATTCTTCTGTCGTTTCTTGTGTTTGTTCTAGATAAAAAAGTAAAATAACAAATTATTATCAGCTCTTCATACAAAATCAGGAATTGAATATTTATAAGCATACCTATTTATACTAACGAAAAACACAGAAAATGTGGCTGTACAAATTAAGTAAAACTCACCGATACAAGCTTTCCTGTGGACAGTGGGCGCAAAGCCAGGTTTACACTCACATCCCCCCCGCGCACAATGCGCTCCTGGCAGTGCAGCGCAATCATTGTCAACGGCGCATAAATCTCCAAGCAATGCGCCGACAGCACCCACTGTAGCTGTAGTCGCCGTTTGTGAACCTAATGTGAAAGATTGACGTCGTTAGAGAAAATGCTGCAGTGCAGTTTGTTGCCCAGCGGTACTAAACTTGGCTATTAGTAAGGTGCTGCTTCTAAAGCGCAAGTCCAATTATTTTAGTGTCAAAAGTTGTGAAGTCTAGTATGTCAATCAATAATTTTTCCAAAAAAACTACATCAAATAAAGGTAGAGAATCTTGAATGAAATAGGGGGAAAATACAGCTTGTAGCTATGAGGCGTGGATATGCGCGATTCGAAACTTTCCAATGCGCTTTTGCATTAGGATGTAAATTCTTGTATATCGTGCAAATACCTAACTCAAATCAAAATGCAACATTCACACATTCAAGCGCCTGACTTTGAAGACTTGTACTTTAATAATGACAATTTATCGTTATTATCTCTCCATTAAACCGACATATGTTAGGCTATCTATGATTAAACAGACCAGCCAAACCAACACTTATAAAGGTAAGTATTTCTCAAAAAAAAAATCGTTTCTTATTTTATTAATCCAATTTTCAGCAAGGGACATAACTGCGAAGAAAATCTTTTAATATACAAATAAAAAACCGTTCGTTTTCTAAAATTGCCTCCAACCATGGACAGTTCCTTATAATCTAGATCGAATCAAAGTGCATACAAGTACGAGTACCAACATGTAGACCTTTGTTACTTTATGCTTTGACATTTCACTCTGTTGTCCGCCCGTGGGCTAGGGTAGAATATCAGGGGTCGAGGATAATACCAACTGTCAAATTATCGATATGGATTGACAAGTTTTATAAAGTAGCCCAAATGTCACAGACAAGCGGGCCGTCGTTATCCCCAAAAGACAGGTTTACGTTATCTCTACTTATACAAATCGCCCCCAATCAAAACATATGACATAATATTTTTATTTCGATATTTCAGTTTTGACTCGAATTATTTATTGCACGTATATTTTTCTTTTATATTGCATATTGTGTTATGTAATATGAAATTATTCATATGATATTATATGTATTTTTTCTTTCGAGGCCGTAATATGTAGGCGAAATAATATTTGTAATGCATGCACTTCTCACGATCTCACAAACTCTATAATGATCGGCATCTATCATTATATTAATGAGCTACGAAAACAGGAAGATTTTTAATCTTACTATATATGTATAACACGAAAAATATGTTCAGTGAACTTCCCTTAAAATTACTTTGTGAGTCTAAGTTTCTTTGATATTAATAACGGAGCACGACACGGCCAAGTTTCTTCAACGATATTAATTACAAACAGTAAAAACAATCAGAAACGAATATATTATTATGAACAATTAAAACAAAAGGTTTGTATTACTTAAAAGCCTAAAAATGTATAAAATATTAGACCTTAATCAATAAAAAATTTGTTGTTTTGTGTGCTCTCAAGTCGCATAATTTCAATCGTATTCATTAGGCTAAATTATATACCTTTAGATAATTAGAAAATCTAGCATTAGCTAACAAATAGAAGCACAAAGAAATATAACTTTAGATTTCCATCATAAACGAATCATCAAAGAGAATGATCGAGTTTGTTTAAATACGTAAAGTTCAAACAGCGATGCAAAAAGCAGAGTAAACTTTAACGATTCAATATTGCCGCGTCGATGCCAAGGGATAAAAAATGAACGGCTCGCCACTCGTTGTGCTGCCGGCACTTGTTTTATAAGTTAAGAGAAACCATTTCTATTTTAAACGGGTTGAAAGTTGATTTTTTCCTGACATTTACGTTTTGTATTAATTTTATAGTATTAGATTGCAGAATTTTACTGCAGTTTCTGTAGTATAAGCTCGTGCTTGTAAAACATTTTCAACTTACGTTCTTGAAAAATAATTTAAAACAAGTTCTAGGTATCAAGAAAGACTATTTGAGTACCTAGGTAAAGGATTCGTTTTGATATCGAGTAAGATATGCTTTACGGTTTTGATGACAATATTTTTTTTACAAATATTTCATTTTACTGAGATTAATTAAATTCTTTACCAATAATAAAACGAGTTAGTAAGAGATGATTAATGTGATTATGAATATTGTTCCAATATTAATAAGTGCAATTTTATAAATATTTTTTTCTATTTATCATTAATTTGAACAATATGTTTTCTTATTTATATTTCAAACATGTTTTTATCAGTTAATTATTTATTACTAGCTGTTGCCCGCGGCTCCGCCCGCGTTAATTTCGTTCCCTTGGGAACAGTAGAAATGATAAAAATTCCATACAAACCCCTGCCCCTTTGCTTTTTCCCCTTAAGGGGGAATTTAATACATTTCACCTGCATAGATCTTTAGCCCTTAGGGAGGGGATTTTGCCCATTTCACCTGCACTGATATTTTTTTTATTGTAATGGAGAACTTCTTACTGTCATATTTCTAAGTAAATAAAAAAAATCCATTCTAACTTTACCCCACTTATTCTACCCCTTCAAAGGGAAATTTCGACCATTTTAACTACACAGATCTTTTTAATTGTAATGTAAACATATATACTTATTTTTATACTTCTATGTCCAGAAATGAGAAAATTTTCATACAATCCCCCCCCCCCTCCCCCCCCTATATCCCTTAAGGGGAAATTTTAAAAACATTTCACCTACACAGATCTTTTTTAGTTGTAACCTAGAACGTATATACTTATTTTCATACCTCTAAGTCTAGAAATGGAAAAATTCCATACTTACTTTACCCCCTATTTACCCCTTCAAGGGAGAATGTTGTCTGGTTCACCTAAACAGATCTTTTTTTATTTTAATTGAGAAATTGCGTACCTACTTTCAAACTTCTAAGTCCAGAAATGAGAAAATTCCATAAAACTTCAACCCCTTTGATTTTCTAAAAATCCTTTCTTAGTGCTCATTTACATCATAAAAAGAATCCCTGTGCCAAATTTCAAGTTTCTGCGCACAGTAGTTTCGGCTGTGCGTTGATATATAAGTCAGGTTTGCCTTTGGCCCGCGGCTCCGCCCGCGTAAGTGTCGATTTCTCAGGAACAGTAGAATTACCCGGAATACATTAGTTTATGACTTTCAATGAAACACCTTAATATTGAATTTCTATTGAATAACTTCAAAAACGGAAAGTTTCATACTAACTTTGAATCCCCGTTTTATCCCCATAAGGGATGATTTTTGAGAAAAATATTTTACTCGTGTTTCATGCCTTTTAGTAAAGAACCTTCATGCTGAATTTCATTCGACTAACTTCAAAAATGGCATAGTTTCATGCTTACTTTGCACCTCTATTTTACCCCCTTAAGGGATGATTTTTGAGTAAAATATTTTACTCGTGTTTCATACCTTTCAGTAAAGAACCTTCATGCTAAATTTCATTCGAATAACTTCAAAAACAACAAAGTTTCATATCAACTTTGCAACCCGTTTTTCCCCCTAAGGAGATGAATTTCCAAAAATCCTTTCTTAGTGCTCCCCTACGTTATAAAAGGAACCCCTGTGCAAAATTTCAAGTTCCTAACCCTTATAGTTTAGGCCCTGCGTTGTATGTCAGTCAGTCAGTCAGCTTCCCCTTTTTTTTATAGTATGGATTACTATGGATAGTATGGATAGGTATAATGCTGTCGTATAATGATGATGAATTGACTTTGGATTTAAATTTTCTTATGTCACTTATTATTTTATTTTATTTTTGCTTTATGTTTGCAGGCAAACTCATGCCTTGAGTTCATTCAAATGACGATAACTTTTTTTTTAATGAACCGATTTTGATGAAACTAACTTTAAATGTTAAACCGAGTTAAAACAAAGCAATTGGTGAAAATTTGAAGTAAATCGGTTCAGTATTTTCGGAGATAATCGTGATCATACATACAGACAGACAGACAGACAGACAGACAGACAGACAAGAAATTCCAAAAAATTTTTTTTGCTTTCTATTATTCATTCTAAGTGTCCCTCTATCCATTTCAGTAAAAAAATCGAAATGTACCGACAAAATTATTTTACTGTTTTATTATATGTACGGAAAATTTTCTTATGTCACTTATTATTTTATTTTATTTTTGCTATATGTTTGCAGGCAAACTCATGCCTTGAGTTCATTCAAATGACGATAACATTTTTTTTAATGAACCGATTTTGATGAAACAAACTTTAAATGTTAAACTGAGTTAAAACAAAGCAATTGGTGAAAATTTGAAGTAAATCGGTTCAGTATTTTCGGAGATAATCGTGATCATACATACAGACAGACAGACAGACAGACAGACAGACAGACAGACAAGAAATTCCAAAAATTTTTTTTTGCTTTCTATTATTCTTTTTAAGTGTCCCTCTATCCATTTCAGTAAAAAAATCGAAATGTACAGACAAAATTATTTTACTGTTTTATTATATGTATAGATAATATTAATTATGTTATTTAACTCGTAATGATGAGAAAAAGTATTTCTATTTTACTCACCTTTAAACTTTTGTCCAGATAAAATCCCATCAAAATCACTGGGCGTCTCTTTTCTCGTCCATTCGTATTTGTTGTAATATTTGTCTGGATTGAGCAAATGTCGAGTCGACTTAGAAGCTGCTCCGTCATCTTGCTGGGTGAATTGTATTGGGGAAGATGGTCTCGGCGGGCCTGCAGTTCCGGCTAGTTCACCCAGTTTGCAGGGTCCAAACGCCTGGACGACAATGTCCTCTTGCGTGCGACACGCTTGCAACTTCAGGTGGCATTCCGACTCGTATGTTTTGCCGTCGCTGCCGCAGACCTGTTGGTAATTTATTACGCTTTTTTGTGTCGCACGGATTGCTGTTTTACAACTGTGATACGTAATAGCGTTGTTAAACAATGAGTACTTACATTATGAACTATTTATACTCACAGGTAACAAAACACATGTTTTTAAGATTCAAAATAAACTATTTCATTGTTCGTTATTTTCAAATATATAAAAAACTCACAAATTGTGTGTATACATAAATTATACCTACTATTAAGATAATTATCATAAAAATTAATCATGGATATGCTATTTTAGTTTGCATGTAATACTTTAACATCAGTGAACTAGATCTTGAACTTTTCTTCTCCAATTGCTGCCATCCATTTAGCCCAAGGGCGTCCTACACAACTCAGCAGTGGCGTGCCATGGGAGAGACCAATGTCCATTAGTTAATGAGTGTAGGTTGATGATGATAATTTATACATATAAACATATTATTATAGTACAGAAATTTTTTGCTCACCAGCATGTTCGTGTCGCTATCAGGGCAAGGCGCTGCTGCACATTCACATAGGGCACCCCCTGTTCGCTCCGTACACACAGCACCGAAGTAACAAGACAGCTCCGCGCATGAAGCCACGACACCGCCTGTTTCAGCTATTAAAATAGAAAAAAAAAACCTATATTTTTCTTAAAATACCTATTTTAGACGTGGAAGGTTTGAGAGAGTATATCTCTCTAATCTTTCACGTCTAAAAGCAACAAAGTATATGCCAATGACTACAAATGGTATAAATTCGAATTTAATAGGCTTAAAATAATGATGGCTTTTGCATCCCTCCTTAAAATCTCAAGTGAGAATTATTGTACGCACTCGCTCGTGTAACGTTTGGACATTGATTGTTGATTGACCTATCAGAATCGCATGATTTTGTGCTCGCTCCGCTCGCATCGATGTTACAGATACAGCTTATGTATGTGTATCGCAAAATATTGCAGCCGCGTGGCTGTTCTACTAGGCAACTAGCAGAAACCCTACATGCAACATTATACGTTAATAATGTAACATATACAATGTAAATATTTAGGCAAGTATATGATTTGTACAATTTCCTTTACTTCAATCTAGTCTGTTATTAGCTTACAAGTTCTGAATAAACAACCATTGAGATGTGATTTCGAAGTTCTGCAGAAAACTATTACAGATTCAATTACGATATTCTGGATATTTCTAAAGACTCGACAGACTTTCTGGATTAAATTAAAATTGTGTTAAAAATATTTTATCGACGCATTTTTATTCCCTCGATGTTCTATATTTAAAAAGAGACGAGAAATAAATTGGACAGAATATTTCTATTTTCGTCGATGGCAACGTATTTTCTATGCAAGCTAAATTAAAAATGCATGTATTGCATATTGAAAGTGTTTTAAATTTTTCACTTGTATATTTTTAAAATTCTTTCTTTTTCAAGTTTGCTTAATTCAGCAGTGACAGTAATTTAATTTTAACAATTGTTGCATGAATAAATCTAACATATACTAGATTGAATCTCAAACTTTTTCTATTCATCATTTCGAGTAGGTGTCACGGTCAATCGACCATGCACATCCTGGTGTCAGAGTTCTTCGGAACCGCCTCTCGGCCTCTGACGTGGTTCCTTTAACGACTACCAGATGGCAGCCGGGACCACCGGCTTAACGTGCCTTCCGAAGCACGGAATCATCTTTATTATCAGACAATCAGGTGATTCAAGCCTGCAATGTCCTAACCAAACTGGAAACAACTAAACAAAGTATGCTTCCGGTGGGAATCGAACCCACGTCCCCCGGGTCAACAGGCAAACGCCTTAACCAATGGACCACGGAGGCTGTGCTTTTTCTATTACAAAGTTTATTCATTGAAATAACATAATGTGATTATAACTTTCATACAGATCATTTTGCACTTGAGTACACCATTGAGCTATCATGGCTTTGAATTACGTATCTTTATTATTTTTTATACTACCTTATGGCGCTTAGACCAGCAAAACTAGCGCCATCCACCATTTTAGTCCCTTAAGGCCGTCTTTTAAGGTCCTACACACAATGCAAGGGCAAGCCGCTGTGTTCCGGGTTAACATATTTATCTCTGTTCTGTTCTGTGCCCGCCCAGCCAGTGGTTAAACTGCAAGAGCGTAGGAAAGAGGTCCACCAGGGAGAGAGTGTACCGGCGCTTGTGAACACAAGTTTACGTGTTTACTTCTTGCACAGCTACCCCCCTCCGCGTTGGATCACGAATCCAGGCTCGAGAAACCGGTTGGGCACGTAGATAGGATTGGGAGTGTAGGGCTGTGCAGTCTGGATGAAGAGTGAAGAGGAAATGTGAACCGACCGAATACTTGCATCAAACCAGTATGGGGAAGATAGATACTATACTTGGTGTGTAATATATAAAAGGGAGGAAAATAGGACTGCTTTGTTGTTGCGTTGACTTCGTCGTTCTATTAGTCGTCTCCAACCTCATACTTTATTACGTTTTGCTCGTCGGTTCTCGTAAAAGTTGTTTCTTCTCTCGTTGGGTAGGTTGTTGTTTCCATGTTGGCTTTTGCCTGCGTGATCGATGTGATGTTATGGACGTTGATCTGGGTGTTTTGCGCCCACTGCGTCTGCGAATGACTGGTGAGAGCTGGCTGTGTGTTTGATTTGATATCGAATGCTCCAAATCTAAGTCAGTTTTTGTGTCTGTTTCTTCCACTTCGAATATCTTTTCTGCTTCCTTTTTGATTAGAGCTCTGTGTTATCCGCTAAATTGCCCCATTCTTTCTTACTTTTACTCATATAATTCGTGATTTCATGATCTAGGGAGTCTTCCCATGTGTAAATAGGACGCCCTATTTTGCGCTTATTTTCCTGGTGTTGATAAGCTGCCTGAAGTAGGACGTCGTAATATGTGACCATAATAAGAAATTCTTTGTATTTTTATTATTTTTGTTATGGATTTTCTTATGGATTAGCCTTGATTTTTCGATTTGGGTAATGTTTCCCCGCATCCAACATTCCCTGTAGTATTTGCCGTTTGTATTTTCTCAGTCTCGATCGGTTAGCTTTCGTTAAAGCGGTCACGTTTAGACCATAAATCATGCATGGTCTTATGACCATTTTTATATTAATACTACGATGCTCCAATCTATTTTATTATCTTGTATGAATGGTAATAGGACTTTGGAATTTTTTATTGCTTTGACACATCTTGTTTTAATGGTAGCCCTTCGATTGTGGGCAGCTGTTATATAAGTTACTAAATATTTTATCTCCTCTACCGGCTGGATTATGACTCCCCCAAGTACTCTGCACGGTTTCTATGCGGTTGGGGGACCAAAAAGATTGCGCACAACAAGTTTTGTTTTAGTTTGGTTTATAACGAGGCCGACTGAGTTTAATAACGTATTCATTTTGCCGATTATGCGATTAAGAACGTCTACTTATTCACCAATCAATATAAGATCATCTGCAAAGGATAATATTATAGGTAATTTTGATTCTAGGTCTTGATCAAGTCTTACAGCTTCGTGTTCTTCCTCGAGGGTCTGTAGTACCTCGTTAATGATTATAGTAAAAAGTCTTGGGGATAGGGGACAGCCCTGTTTGGCACCCTTGCCTTTGCTTATTACCTCTGAGTTTTGTCCACACCATGAAGCAAAGGTTTCCTCGTTCATACACGCTTTTATTATTCTATTTGTAAGAGGTACACCTACTCTGTTTACTTATATATCTTTTAGTGATTCTAAATTTACGTTGTCAAAGGCTTTCTCGAGGTCAAGGGCCACGACAAACATGGCTGTTCACTCTATCCATTTTGTATCCAGTACCTGCCGGAGCGTAAAAATATGATCGTCTGTGGAGCTATTGTTCAAGAATGCACTTTGTTAGTTACCGGGGGTGCTGGTGGCAGCATTGTGCTTTTCTAGTAAGAAATTCGCGTAGATTCGGTATCCTACGTTGCATATAGATATTTTCCTAAAGTGATTTATATTTTTTGGATATGGTTGTTTTCTCATTGGTACCTGTTTAGTGAGGCGCCATTCACTAGGGATTTCATTGTTTACCCATATCGTCGCCATTGTTTTTGTGAGTTCTGCTACATATTCCGTTGGAGCCGCCTTGTATAACTCCGGCACGATATGGTCGGTTTTTTTCAATATCGTCAGTTGTTGGTGGCTCCATTCCGGGAGCTACTTCCTCCGTTTCCTCAAACATAGAAATATGTTTGCCTTGACTTTTTTAAATCGGTAATCCAATTGGACATGGTTATGTAATGCTTAGTCTGCGCTCGAGTAGACTTACTTTAGTAAAGTCGCAGGAACTTATAGGTTATTCTCATACGTAGTGATTTGTGCGTTTTACTAAGGCCCTTAAAAAAAACTTGGTAACGCGCGCCTATTCTTCATCCAAAATTCTTTTCAGATTGCGCCGTGCTTCCGTTACTTTTAGCCCTAGAGTTTTGATGGTTAGCGAGTGCAATTCTGCTTTCTTTTGAGTTGGAAATAGGTTTTTGTAGTACATCGTGTGCGGCTTCTTTCAGAATACTATTAAGGGTATCCCGTTCCAATGAGAAATTGTCGCTGGGTTCGCTAATTGGATTCCGTTCACGTTTAACGTAATGGTTTTTTTTTTCTGATAGCATTTAGGAAGTTCGTTACGTGTTCTTTCCTTTGCAGAAGTTCGTAGTTGTGGTTTTTATGGTTATATGCTAGTCTTTTGTTTTGACGGGTTTGTTCGTTTCGATGGCTTTTGTAGTTGAGCAAAGGAAGATATTCTTACATTGCCCCATACCAGTTTGTGGTAGGTGTTGACTATCAAGTTGCGTTCGCCTATGATGCTGTGGAAAAAAGGTTTGTTTGTGTTCTTGTAAGGATATAGTCACCTGAGATACTTGATTTCCTCATAACCAGGTGGTCTTGCATGTGGGTCTGCCCCATGAGCTGCTTACTTTTAATCGGTGTTGCTGTATTAGATTTAGTAATAAATTCCCATTTGTATTGGTATGGTACAGATTTTTTCCAACTAGATTTTAAATTTTTATGTTTCTACTTTTCATTTTTCTTACATCATCACGTACTTACCTATATGGGCGTTAAAGTCCCCTATTATTACTTTATTTGCATTTTTTGGGGCTTTACTCATGGCGATTCCTATTTGCAAGAAGCGGGATGTTGATTCAGCTGGAACGTAGCATGTAATTATGAAAATATTTATTGGTTTGTTAGCATTGACCGATTTCAAATGCAGGTGTACTGCAAGTACGTCTCGGCTTTCGCGATGAGTCTGAGTGACGTCGTATTCGATTTTATTGTTGATTAAAATTGCTATGCCTCGATATTCTTGTGCTCTTTTTTTTCTGCCACCTAAGACCCAATCGTAGTGTTTTAATTTAAATTCTCCCGTGGTTAGATGCGTTTCTTGAAGACCCGCTATGGTTATGTTGCGATCTGATAGAACCTTGTCAATATTAATTTTATCACGTTGCCGAGCTCACCCTAGTTCATTCCACGTCACTATTGAGAGTGATTTGCAAGGCCTGGGCGTAAGTAATCTAGATGAGGGGAGTGTGGAACGTAATCTTTTGGGACACATGTAGCTGGGTTGTATGTTCGTAGAAGTGCTTGAAGAGATTTCCGCTGTTTGAGCGCCGTCTTCTGAATGTGTTTCACTGTCATATATGTTGTCGCGTGTTTCTCTAGACTCATCTGGTATTGCACGTTGAACTATGCTAACGTAGTGGCTGTTCTCGAAGTATGGATGGATGTTTTCTACCGGGCTATCTGGCGGGCGGTAGGTGATGGGATCTCTGAATGGTATTTATACTTTAATTTTTTTCATTTATACGGTCATTGGTCCGTATTATGTTATGTTGACATTGACTAAGTAGTACTCAGCGGCCGCTATAATTGCGTCCTCTCCTCCCCAAAATCCAAATTGAAATAGTTCTTTTTATATACCTATCGATTTTTTCGTCAACTGTCAAGTTGAAAACGTCTGAGCCATGCGCGACTTCCGTAGCGGTATTTTGTAAGGCCAGGTTAATACGTGGTGTGAATTTTTTGTTCTTGACGTAAGATGCTAAGTCCTGTCATGTCATTTTATGATCTAGTGTTAACCCGTATACCTCATTTATTTGGTCAGCAATGGCCCTAAATAGACAGTTACCATCTCCGTCCATTTTTTTTTACAATGACCTCTGCTGTGCCCATATTGCACAAAGACTTTTTTGGTGCTTTGGCTTATCTTTTGTTTAGTTTCCTTGTGAAAGCGTGAGAGACAATTGCTTATTTTGGGGAAACGTCCAGATGTGCATCCAACCAAATGTCCAGGCATGTGCGAAGTATTGTTCAGTAACTTTAGAGCGGCCTTTATGTTTATATTACTTAAATGGAAGACGTTTTTTTTTATCTTGGTATTTTTTTTTATTATTAGTCCTGTAGAACTAAACTGCCTAAATAGGCGCAGATGTGTTTCTCTATTGAAAGTTTCTATGAAAGTTTGTTCACAGATTTTTATTATAAAACAGTTACTATCCGTCTGTATTTCTTTTTTTTACTTATTTATCCAAACTGTAAGCTATGAATCTAGTTCAGTAAGATTGAAGCTGCTATCTGGGCTATTGAGGAATGTTTTAGAGGTTATTACAAAGCAATTGTGACCTAGATGGGTGTTGCGTCAGATATTTTTAATATAATAAGCTTTCCTTCTATGTTATAGCTCTATATACGTAATTCAGTAATTTATTTGGACACGTAGCTAGAACAACTTGTTAAATGACCTGTACCCTTTCCTGGAAGGTTTTTTAGTACATGTAATATGTCGTTTTTTCGTACTGATATATTGTATTGAGAGTTACTTAAACTATGTATCCCGTCGTGGTTCTGCTACATTTGATGGCTCGTTTGTTATTATATTATATATTATAGCTATTTAATACAGATAGGAAAGTCTTATTTTGGGTTACTGCGATATTTGAGCATGTAGGTATCACGTATTTATATTGTATCTATATTATAACGTAGCTTTGGAAACCAGTGTCAGTTCGTCGGTTGTGAAATGGTTTAGTCTGGGATTGTTTTATAGTCGGATTTACGATATGTTTATCTATGATGTTTTTCTTTATTTCCTGTCTTTAATATCAGGATATACTTCTACTCTACTTACTTTAATAATACCTATATTGAGTAAATTTGACGCAAATTTTATGTATATGGTAGTGAGATTTAAATTTTCATTTCATATTAATAAGTAAGAGTTAGGGTAGGTGTATTATATTTAAGGTAAATACCCAGTTTTCTTTGCAGTTTAGTTGGGTATCTGAGTATGAGTATCAGATAATGACTGAGTAATAGATAGTTTGGATCCTAATCCTTTGAATAAAGAACCTAACAACCTTATTCACCTAAATACTGCTGGCAAAATCAGTTTTTTGGTGCTGGTCCTGCTGTAATTTTGATGTTTTCTCCAACTCAATCCCAAACTAGTCAATTATTTCCGTTATGGCGGTCTACTTATACGCGGTGTCTACTGAAACAGATTTTCTTACATCTTTATTAAAAGGATAGAATATTTTGGGGCAATATAACACGAAATCAGTGCTCTGATTTTATATTTTATTATATTTTGTGTTTTTATCTTTTATTATATTTCGTGGTTAATGTATAGCCTGAATGTTCAATGATTTTACCATTTAGACATTTACTGGAATAAAACGGTCTTTAATTACTTGATTCAAAACATTTGATTTTAGTACCTACTCGTACTTGGTATTTTCTTAAAGTATTAGTTCATTTATAAAATATGTAACTTAAATCGAGTTTTTTTTTTAAATTTAACTTGAGATTGCATTCATTATTTTAATAGTCAATGGTCAAATATAAAATTTACAATGATTTTCTCATATTTTGCAAATTTAAATAGTGATCCTTGCGAAAAAGGGAAGGGAAAAGAATAGATTAGATAAAAGTAGTAGTTTAGAGTAGATTAGGTATTAGACAAGGGAATATGATAATATTAAGTCATGCAGTGAAGTTGGTGTTACCGCAAAATTGATTTATATACAACATTGCACAAGTAGATAATTTGGATTGATCTCACCAGGTTTACAGCTTCTGAAGGCTCGTTCGCGTGATCATTTACAAGAATACAGGAATAACACATAAGTTACATTATACATAGTTCGCGTTATCTAAATTGATCAACGGGCACTTTTCTATCACTTTAGCACAAGTTGGTACGAAACCACAAACTCAAAAAACTTAAACTGCTACGCGATGAACGGAACTACTACCTGTGCGCGGACAGGGCACCAAATGGTTTTATGACTAAAACAAAAGGCGCCGGAGAGGACCGCTCTGGGAGCGACTGCCTCGGGCAAACGACAGACAAGAACTCTGTTCCGGGTTAACATATTTATAAGGCATATAATAGGTGCCACGTGCAGACTCCTAATTAAAAAATAATCCACTAACTAGCTTAAATTATAAAAATTATATACTTCGGTAGTAAATTACTTCAAGTATTTTTGTTATAACTTTCATTATTGTATAATTTAATTTTGCCGCATTGGATTCGGTGGATCGCAGGGCCAGGAAATTAATAGGTGACCAAAGACTCATAAAAAATAATCTGCAAAGTCTTAGTCATAGATGCAAAGTCACCAGCCTATGTGTCTTTTACAGAATATTCTTCGGAGAGTGTGCTCAAGAACTGCACGAACTCATACTACCTTCTCCTTTCTTCTATCGGAGGTTCAGGCGCACCGCTGGGTACCATCCTTACCTGGTTAAAATTCCTAACATTCGTTTCGCTTTTCCTCTTCTTTTATAATGCGCACAGATAAGGATTGGAATTCATTGCCTGCGTCTGTATTTCCGAGCGCATAAATAAACTGAATCTTTTTAAAGTTAGAGTGAATAGGCTTCTTCTGGGTGAGCTCGCTCGATCCTAGACCATATCTTTGCCTTTGGCCTAGATTATGGTCAAGAGCATTTAATATAAAAAAAACTACTAATTACCGCCCAAAGTGGCCACTTTTGGTGGTTATCAGTACTCTTAATTTATCAAAGGCAAAATAATCTAAAAAACAAAATACAAAAATACTAAAAGTAATTCACTACCGAAGTACAGAATTAGATATTTTTTATTTGATCGGGTTTAGGTGAATTTAATGGTTAGTTGAAGTTTCGCTGGTCTAAGCCTCTTATAAATGATTCTTGATTCTTGATTCTTAAAACTAATGAAATTGTGATGTATGTGTCTAGGTCGGTACTTGGATAACAAATAGTGTGGGTATGTAACGTATGTACTCTAACAAGGAAAACAGAAATATTTAAAGGTAAAAATCTTTAAAGGACGAGTTTTCTCTTACACCTCGTGGGTTTCGGTATTTTTCTAGAGCAGCAGAACAATTTCTTTAAATTGTTAAGATTTAGCCATTCAAAGCAAAACTGTTTCAACGCAGATACTTTGAACACGTACTCTTAGCTTGAAGCCACAAAGTTTTACTTAAACAATCCTTAGTCTCCCTCGCTTCCTTCTCATCCATACTAAATAAAGTTCTAAACTTCTAAAACTTTGCCCAGTAAGAATTTCCTTTATATGAGGATGCTAGGCTTTCTTCTAGCTGTTTAAAAATGAACACATTCGTGATCATAAAAGCAGGTAATTTTCTTGATTATAAAACTTGATAACTCATCCATAATTGTAGTCGACGTAGCTTGTATATTTTATTTGGTCTCATGTCTAACTTGTAACGAAGGTAGGTTTTGCGTGTTTGGGATTTAATTATCAAATGCCCGAGTGAGAAAATAAGGTGGTTTGGTCACGAACGAACAATGACTAAATAAACATTGTTCCATTATTTTTATTTTAAATGATTGCGGTGCTCCATGGCCGGTGGGCGTTAAGGCTGAACGAGTCGATACTTTTCCCATACAAATTTCGGGGGGGCTGGGCTCCATTGTTTGACATTGTACATCCAAAGTTTAACATGATATCGTTTTGTCTCATTATTAATTTTGTCTGTACGGTAACAGATTAGTAAAATAAAAAGCCATTAAGAAGTTATGAGCCAACAAACTTTAGCTTTTCTTACTAATTTTAACACAACTTTGGGCGTAAATAAGTAATAAAAGAAGTATAATATATCGAAAACAAAGACCGTACCGACAAAGTTTAATTATCGAAGATTTCAATTAACTTTATTTATAATTGATTTATGCAGTAGTTTTTCATAAAACCCCATTTTCCAAAGGACGTTTTGCAATTTTTCACGCGCTCGGTAGTGTTTGTGTGCGTGCGACTCGGCGTATGCGTGTAGACATAGCGTCTAACTGCTCATCCATATTTCTGTGTGCTCATCATTGATACTATCTCTGTCGGACTCAATGCTAGGTGAAGCAACGTGCTTTTTGGCCGCGCCCGCCAGTGAGTTCGGGCTCGCGACTTGTTCGTCCTTAACACTAGAGTAGGCGCGCTAATTATCACTCCTTAAACGGGCGCGCGGGCTACATGTGAAGCCCATTTTCATTTCAAAAATTTTCGACTTAATGAACATAAAACAAAAAAAACACTAAATATATTTTCAAAATAGACCTTTATTTTTAAAATAATAATAGAAACAAACAGGTTTTATCATTTGTGCTAGAGATTGTTACTAAAATAAAAATCTTATGAAAAATCAACTTAATTAACGCAGTCTCAGATCAATCAGTCTTAAAAGTAGGTAAATCTTTAGGAACTTTAACATTTTTGTTCTGAACTTAATTTTTACTGACGAAATAACAAAATAAAAGCATTAACATCAGTTTTCCTCAAAACATTCAGGACATAGAAGCAACTGATGGTCGGTACTTTTGCACATTTCCTGCACCGTTTGCGTGTGCTTCGGTCTCGAGTTCTAGCACAAAAATAACAACGACTTACACCAGTTCTAATAGGCATAGGCATATTAGAAAATGTGTCTTCTGTCAGTCCAAGCAGTAACCTTCCTTTCAACTTTATGGTTTTGGGTAAATTGGTTTGAGCTAAGCGACGTTCAATACAAGGCCTTGCAAGCTCAAATGCAACTTCTTGTAAGTATTCGCTTCGTATGATTTTTTTGCCAAGGTGGTTCATTTTGTATATTACCAGGCCGTTGATACCAGACATATTAACAAAATTGTAAAACAGTGTAACGGGCCATCGACGTGTTGTACGTGTCTACCATTACGAGACGTGTAACTTGCCAAAAGAGATAGAGGCAAATCATCACTATCATCTGCCTCTTGTTCACTCTCCGAGTTGTGGATCGTCGACTAAGTAGTTACAGCTTTGTACCTCTTCATCCTCACTTTCAGTTAAATTGTCATCGATTTCTTCATCTTCCTGCAACCAACATTGAATTTGTTCCTCTGATGCGTTTGCCGCCATGATTTAACCTACAAATATTAATAAAATTGCTGAAATTTGTTTACACGAAGTGAAAAATAACAAAAACTAATTATATTTACTAATTAAAGACCATAATATTAATCTTTAAATAGAAATAAATGCACTATTTATTTCTTTACTATGAAAAAAAATCTTACCGTGCATGGTCGCGCGGGGTACAGGTGTAGCCCAGCAACTTTGAAACCGTTTTTCTCAAACGTCCGTTGTCAACTGCTGCCAACATGCTACTGAGGGACGCGGGGGTTCATAGTCGAGGAATACACGCGGTCGCAGCACAGTGGCTTGACGCATAAGTGAAAGAAACAACAATATTACACCCTGGGCTACCACTGTAGCCCACGCGCCCGTTCTAGTGTTAAGACGCGTACCCACTAGGCGATATTTGTCGACCGACATTTGTCTTCGGAGAAATCGGGCGATATCGCGGAACATCGCCCTACGTCGCTCGATATCTTGTCGCCGTCCACATCAGTTTAGTCGATCCTATGATGTCGTCGGAAGATTTTTTAAAATCACAATGCTTTGCATCCTTTAAACACTCATAGGAGCGATAAAATTCTGTATCGCATAACTACGACATTCGTCCACGAGTCGCGCGACATTTATCTATAATGGGTACGCGGCTTTATTATTATTAGTGTTTACGCATGTAAAACAACCCAGGCACCGTACCTAGTAGGATAGATGACCACAAGTGGCATAAACAATTTCAGAATGCACATTAAAGCCATTGGTTCCAGGTGTCATGATTAGTGGCAGTCGTGAAGCTTTGTCTAATGCCTTTAAATAAAACATTATAATAAGTATTTGAAAGTTTTTAAATTTAAGTTTAATCTGTAACTTACACATTAGCATCTTATAATGTATGTGTGCATATTATTTTAAATAAATACAGTAGTACCACTTTTATAATCGCATCGGCATTGTTCAACAGCGTAGAATAGCGCAACCTACCATCGAATCAAACCGAATGAAAACATCAGAGAAATGACAAACTTTTTGCCATTACATAAGATTTGAAATCTAAAAACACAGAATTAATGCTATCTCGCTCATATCACTCGTACGAGTACGGCGCGTCGCTGCAGCGAACTCCAGACATGGCGCGAATGCATCAGCCAATAGCGGACGGATATTTTTGAGCTATGCAAAAACTCGGTACATATAAAAGTAGTTAGTACTGTCATACATACATATTATCACGTCTTTACGGGATAGACAGAGCCTAAAGTCATAAGACCGAAAGGCCACGTTTAGCGTGTTGGTTGGTAAAGTTGGTAAAGGTGGAAAACGGAATCAAAATTGTGATGGGTTGCTTGCCGCATCGCCTATAGTCATGATTTTTTAGATTTTCCACCATTCCCTTGACCTTTATTTAAACCACATGGATGAAAAGACTAATCTGGTTGGACATTTTTCTTTTTGTACATTACTCAAACAAATCTCCTAAATGTCTATAACAAATGACGCGGGTATTTTCAACAACAGCGAAGGTGCTTTCAAACGGGAGGTTTTTAAAATCTTACGTGGAGAAAATCCATACTTTCCATACTAATATTATAAAGGCGAAAGAAACTCTGTCTGTCTGTTATCTTTTCATGCCTCAACCAAGTTAGATGAAATTTGGTATGGATTTAGTTTGAAGCCCGGGGAAGGACATAGGGAATTTATTTCATTCCGGGAAATTCGGCGGAGCCGCGGGCAAAAGCTAGTATTAAAATTATCATTACTCAAATAATTGAACTATATATAATAACTAGCTGTTGCCCGCGGCTCCGCCCGCGTTAGTGTCGATCCCTCGGGAACAGTAGAATTTCCCGGAATTAAACATACCCTATGTCCTTTCCCGGGCCTCAAACTACCTCCATACCTAATTTCATCCAAATCAGTTGCATGGTTGAAGCGTAAAAAGACGACAGACTCTCCTTTCTTAGCGCTCACTCACATTATTATAAGCACCCCGGTACCAAATTTCAAGTTTCTAGGCGCAGCAGTTTTGGTTGCGTTGATATATAAGTCAGATTTTCCCGCGGCTACGCCGCTGCCGTTAGTGTCCATCTCTCAGGAACTGTAGAACTTCCCGGAATAAAAGACACCCTATGTCCTTCCCTGGGTCTTAAACTACCCCCATACCAAATTTCATCCAAATTGGTTTAATAGTTGAGCGTGAAAAGAAGACAGACAGAGTTACTTTCGCATTTATAATATTATATAGTATGGATAGGTATAATGCCGTCAAATAATGATGATGAATTGACTTTGGATTTTAATTTTCCTATGACACTTATCTATACATATAATAAAATAGTAAAAATATTTTGTCTGTACATTTAGAATTTTTGACTGAAATTGATAGAGGGACACTAAAAAGGAATAATAGAAAGCAAAAAAAAATTTTTGGAATTTTTTGTCTGTCTGTCTGTCTGTCTGTCTGTCTGTCTGTATGTATGATCACGATTATCTCCGAAAATATTGAACCGATTTACTTCAAACTTTCACCAATTGCTTTGTTTTAACTCAGCAAAACATTTAAAGTTTGTTTCATCAAAATCGGTTCATTAAAAAAAAAGTTATCGTCATTTGAATGAACTCAAGGCATGAGTTTGCCCACAAATATATAGCGAAAAAAATAAATAATAATAAGTGACATAAGAAAATTAAAATCCAAAGTCAATTCATCATTATACGACAGCATTATACCTAGCCATACTATCCATAGTAATCCATACTAATAAAAAAGGAGAAGCTGACTATGACTGACATATCAACGCAGAGCCTAAACTATAAGGGTTAAAAACTTGAAATTTTGCACAGAGTTTCCTTTTATAACGTAGGGGAACACCAAGAAAGGATTTTTGGAAATTCATCTCCTAAGGGGGTAAAACGGGTTGTTGACGGGGGGTAAAAGTTAGTATGAAACTTTGCCGTTTTTGAAGTTATTCGAATGAAATTCAGCATGAAGGTCTTCTTTACTGAAAGGTATGAAACACGAATAAAATATTTTACTCAGAAATCATCCCTTCAGGGGGTAAAATAGGGGTGCAAAGTAAGCATGAAACTTTGTCATTTTTGAAGTTAGTAAGTCTAATGAAATTCAGCATGAAGATTCTTTACTGAAAGGCATGAAACACGAGTAAAATACTTTTGTCATCATCCCTTAAGGGGGTATAACGGGGATGCAAAGTTAGTATGAAACTTTCCGTTTTAGAAGTTATTCAATTGAAATTCAATATTAAGGTGTTTCATTGAAAGTCATGAACTAATGTATTCCGGGTAATTCTACTGTTCCTGAGAAATCGACACTTACGCGAGCGGAGCTGCGGGCCAAAGGCAAACCTAATTTATATATCAACGCACAGCCGAAACTACTGTGCCCAGAAACTTGAAATTTGGCACAGGGATTCTTTTTATGATGTAAATGAGCACTAAGAAAAGATTTTTAGAAAATTAAGGGGTGTGGAATTTATATGGAGTTCTCTAATTTCTGGACTTAGAAGTTTGAAAGTAGGTACACAAGTTCTCAATTAAAATTTAAAAAGATCTGTTTAGGTAACCCAGACAACATTCTTCCTTGAAGGGGCAAATAGGGGGTAAAGTTTGTATGGAATTTTTCCATTTCTAGACTTAGAATATAAAAATAGGTATGTAAGTTCTCGATTACAATTAAAAATATCTGTGTAGGTGAAATGTATGAAATCCCCTCCTTAAGGGGCAACATTTGGGGATAAAGTTTGTATGGACATTTTCTCATTACTGGACGTTCTGGATTACAATTTATAAGATGTAAAGATGTATGTAGGTAAAACCGACGAAATTTGCGCCTGAAGGGATAAAATAGGGGAAAAAAGTTAGTATGGATTTTTTTTCATTTCTCGACTTAGAAGTATGCAAATAGGTATAGAAGTCCACGGTGACAATTAAAAAGATCTATGCAGGTGAAATGTATAAGATTTCTCCCTTAAGGGGTAAAAGCAGATGGGGGGGGGGGGGGGTTGTATGTAATTTTTCTCATTTCTGGACTTAGACGTATGAAAATAAGTACATGTGTTTACATTACAATTAAAAAGATCTGTGTAGTTAAAATGGACGAAATTTCCTCTTGAAGGGGTAAAATAGGTGGGGTAAACTTTGTATGGATTTTTTTTATTTTTAGACTTAGAAATATGACAATAAGTATATAAGTTCTCCATTACAATAAAAAAATATCTGTGTAGGTGAAATGGGCAAAATCCCCTCCTTAAGGGCTAAAGATCTATGCAGGTGAAATGTATTAAATTCCCCCATTAAGAGGAAAAAGCAGAGGGGGAGGTGTTTGAATGGATTTTTTATAATTTCTACTGTTCCCAAGGGAACGACATTAACGCGGGCGGAGCCGCGGGCAACAGCTAGTATTATAATAAGTAAGTGCTAAATATTTGCAGGCAAGGCAAACTCATGCTTTGAATTCATTCAAATGACGATTACTTTTTTTTTAATGAACCGATTTTGATGAAACAAACTTTAAATGTTTTGCCGAGTTAAAACAAAGCAATTGGTGAAAGTTTGAAGTAAATCGATTCAATATTTTCGGAGATAATCGTGATTATACATACAGACAGACAGACAGACAGACAGACAGACAAGAAATTCTAAAAAATGTTTTTTGCTTTCTATTATTCTTTTTAAGTGTACCTCTATCCATTTCAGTCAAAAATTCTAAATGTACAGACAAAATATTTTTACTGTTTTATTATATGTATAGATAAAGTCACAAACTTTAGATACACGATTAACCATCAAACATATCATAGTATCTATTAGATTTAAGAAGTGTTATTCTCGTTTAAGAACTGTGGATTATATAAACAAAAATAAAAAAGAAAAGGAAATATTCATTTCATAAGTTCTTAACAGGCACACTTCACAACTCATAAGGAAAACAATTTCATATCCACGTATGGATATTAATATTCTGTTACTGGTAGCAATATAACATGAACAATATAAGCACGTGTTTCAGCTTAACCGAGGAAGGTATTATCACGAAATGATCCCTTGATCGACGTATCCATTAACGCATGAAACTGGTCGCTCATAATAAATTTAAATGCCGCAACTACTTAAAATCGGAACGTATAAGCCCATCGGAGTCCGTAGTGATGGCAATATAATACTCGACGAACATTACACGCGTATAATAAATACATCGTAGGGTTTTTATTCTTACAAATGTTTATCTAGATTTATGACAAATTGTTATTGATTCTAGAAACTATGAATTCTTATTTATCTTATTAAGCATTATGCAATTTATATAAAGATGATCGAACCGTGGTGCGGATCGCCAAAGTACTGTTTCTGAATGGGACCATTCGCACCGCAGTGGCACCGATACCATTGCGGTGCGAATGGTCCCACTAAGAAACAGTACTTTGGCGATGGCACAATATATCTTTTAAAATGGGTCGATTCGGACCATGGGGCGTAAAAGCACGTCCCTGTGCTCCAGAGTTAGTTTATTTAAACGTATTTTTACTTAGCTAATTAATATATTTATGAGTGGGCTTATGAAAATTTTGTGTTTATAGTATGTGTTACAAAACTACAAAATTATCTTCTCTAGCTGACCTTTATTTATATATTATCCAAAAAGATAACTTTTTCGTTCTTTACTGTGGTAAGAAGCACCCATTACCAAAAGTTCTTAGGTAATTTTCACCGCGGTGCAAAGAACGCGTTTAAAACGAACTGTTGGGTGTTTTGTACGGCGTATCCGCTCGCGGTTCTAATCAACTTAAGTCCCATATGACATAATTACTGTAAAAAATTGTTAAGTATTATATTGTACTAATTGGTACAACATAATTTAACTTAGCCAGTCTATAATAAAAGGAAACAATAAGTGAAACATTACCATAATTAAACTAACTAGCGATGTTCACCAACTCACCGAGTAAAACCGTGGTGTCTGTGAAATAACAATCAGTTTGATCTATATCAAACTGATTGTCATTATAAAGTAACATAATATGTTTTTTCATGTACGTATAGTTTTTATAGTAATGACAATATAGCCAACCAGTAAAAGTATGTATAATAAAATAGCTTACGATCAGAACATCCGTTGGGCCCCAATCTGCGGCGATGATCAGCGCACACAGTACATTTCTGCCCTTGAACTCCAGTGCGACACACACAACGGCCCGTCATTTGCTCGCAATCTTCTCTTACTGACCCAAAAGCAGAGCATCCGCAAGCTGAAAATCGAGGTAATGTGAGTTTTCTGTTTATCTTTCAACTTTTTAAGGGCAGTTCTTCTATAGTAAAAAGTAAAGTGTATAAGTTTTATTGCAAAAATAACGGAAACTATTAGCCGTTATTGATTCTCATAAAGTGTTGGGGTATGAGACAATTATAACTAATGCTAGCTACTTCTACTTCTATAAGCTTCAGATTATAATGGTTAATATGAGTTGCCGCAGGAATAAGATAAAGGCAGCGTCGAGTCACCTTTTAATATTTAAGTAAGTAATATAAATTTATAAAACTGATTGACTTTTGTGTAATTGCAATAAATGAGTGAACTGGTTTTATGAAGCGGATTATTGAAATAACAGACTAATTAAGTCCGCAATCCGCGACAATACAAGATACGGTGTAAAAATATATAAACATGTATTGCAAAATCATGAAATAGTCGCATTATATTTAAATGTTACTTTATTGTTATTCCGATTAACAATTAAGCTGGTGTAATATAGTGGTTGATTTAAGATTAAGTCCGCAATCCGCTACAAACATTATATTGTAATGACATATCCAGGATACGACGTGATAACATTACTGGAAAATTATAGTATACTTGTAGATCAGTTAAATAACGCTATACATATAGATCTGTGAATATCAATGAAACTTTAAACTAGTGAAATAGTAGTATTTTTCTTAAATTTGACTTTATTGTTAGTGCATTAAACAGGTGTGCTGGTTTAATGTAGCGGTAAATTTAAATAACTGACTAATTAAGTCCGCAATCCGCTGCAAACGTGTTATTGTGATGACATATACAGGACACGGTGTGAAAACATTACTGGAAAATGGAACATTTGTAGTTCAACTAATTGCTTTGTATTAACAAATTTAATTATTGATCACATCTTATTTTGTTGTTACGTCAATTTCGATACTGGCAAAAATTGGCTTCAGAAGGAGTGTGTTGTTTTCAAAGTTCATATATCCCACCCACCCATAACCCACCACTACCTTAATATACAACCAACGATTTAACTCACGTAACGTTAGTCGGTATAGCCGACAAGTTTCAGCCATTCAAAAAAAAGAAATACCTGAGTGAAACCGTTTGTTATAATATTATTTATGTCTCACGTAACTTTTAATACCACCTCTACCTTCTTAATTCCTTACGGATTTGGATGTGCAATCAATATCATTTAAATCCTTGTCTTATATAGTGACATATGCGATAATATTTTTGAAATGACTATTGTCTAGCTCCGTGGCGCAGCGGTCAACACGCCAGCCTGCGACACGAGAGTGCCCGGGTTCGATCCTCGGCCAGGTCAAGATGGAAATGTGAAAAGGATGATCTTTTTCAGATTGGCCTGGGTCTTGGATGTGTATCTATATATGTATTTGTTCTAAAATATAGTATCGTTGAGTTAGTATCCCATAACACAAGTTCCGAACTTACTTTGGGGCTAGCTCAATCTGTGTTATTGAGTTTTTTAAAGATTTCAAGTCCCCTCTTACTTACGGTATCATTTATCATCATCAGGTCTTTTTAGTCTCCACTGCAGGAGCATGACCCTCTTTTTACTACCGGAGCCATACTTGGCCAGAGCAGACAGAGGATTTGGCCTACACTCTCCTCGCTGGCCAGACGGGTTGGAGAGGTCTCATTGATGTTTTGTTTATGAGCTTTTATTTCCTAAATCGCTTCTTACGACATCCATGGAAAGACTTGGAGTGGTCCTATTCTACTCTGCCGGAAACTACACGGCTAATTCATTTTATCTCTCTGAATTTACTATGTTCATAGCTATCTATTGTATATATTTTTTTTTGCATTGAGAAGCGTAAAATGTATATTTTTCATATCAATCACATACAAAATGACAACTTTGAACCAGTAATCGATTAACTACGTCTTCCTCATACATAATATAATACATACGTATACATCCAGTGTGGCCGGAGCCAATCCTTGGCAGCCCCCAGTAGCCGGGCTCGCAGCGGTCGCATTTAAGGCCGCCGACACCCGGCCGACAAGCGCATTGCCCATTTTCGTCACACCGATCTGACACGGATCCCAATCTATTGCAACCGCAAGTCGAGCTTGAAATTGGACAACCCTCCTCATTGGGACCCGTCGCCGCTGTCGACCCGTCAGAACAACAGCCAAACGCGCTGTCAGAACAGTGATCCGATTTCTTCTCATCAGTTTGTCGTGAATCGTCTATGACAAGAAATGGGTTATTAAGTAACATGGTAAAATGGGTTATTTAGTAGACAAATGTAAACTGGCCGCATGAAGATATTGCTCGGGTTCGTGTTAGGTTAATTGAAAATCATATTATTTGCCTTTGATAGGATCCTTTTTTATTTTTATCTCATTTTGTTTGATAATGTCAAAGTTATTTATTTCTTACTTTATTGACTATATATAGATAGCGGCATTAAGGTGGATTTTATTGCCCAATAACCTGTGGCAAATTGAAAATCTTACATTTCGCCCACGTGCCAAACGTTTGGCTAGTACGAGTAATGTTTAATAAACGGATAACCCCAAAACGTGCATATGACCGGAGTTCACATTTCAGGAATAAAGTGTACTACTTTATAAGACAGCTACCAGGAATTTGGTAGCGTGATTGTGGCCAATTTACCCATGGTGCCATGTACCGTTAGTATCTCTACCGCGACAAATCACACGATAAATATTGTAAATATGCATGAAACCGGTTCAATGTTCACATGAAAATGGAATGAAATGTGATAAAGCTGCATTTGCAACGATATGAAGTATAATGTTTATACGACTGCTAAATAATCATAAGGATCAAAAGAAATATTTTTTGGGTCAGTGCTTACAAAGTACATGCGTGGTTTGGCAATTTAAACACAAATAACAGCTACTTAAATGATGTGACGAAAAAAATATGAGCCAATATCGGTTTTCAGGGATAATGTCTGAACATCCCGTTAGATGTAAGAGATGTTGATAAAATTCTTTGATACTGGCTGTAGTATTTTTTTTTTCATTTGGTAGCTCAGGCGTATTATTATACTACTTTCTAAAAAAAGAGTATACTTATCGTTAATAGCGTTATTTTTTTTTTATTCTACCAAAACTTTATAAGCCTCATCATTTCTCTTTCTCATTTTGAGCGTATTCCCAGTTTCATCCTCAGCTTGAGTACTTTGGAGCCCGGGATCCGCTTTCCGGCTAAATACCTCATCATCGTCAAGGGTTATAATTACTTCCGTTTTTATGTCTTCGAGAAAAATGTGAATAAGAACTTTCAATACTATGTTACTAAAATACAAATTTTTATGATCAGTTAAAATCCGGTCACTATATTTAAAAATTATCTGTAGGAGAATTCATATTGTATTTTGGAAACCCTAAAAGTTATTCCAATTTTATTAGCTTATCGTTAAAAAACACGTTTTCTTTGTCTAGAAATATTTCACTGCGGAACGGAGCAGGAAATAACTACGTCAAAGTCGTTGCAGCCAGTAAAACTGTTTTCCTGTTTATGTCACATTCAAATGGAAGTTAATTAATTGAGTTTGCCATTTTATTGTAATTCCATTTCGCTTGGCATATTTCATTTTGTTTTGAAAGTAACACGAAGCCCTTTACTTTATATGTATTCGCTTTCTGGTAAAATTTGAAATAATATAACTTATTTAGTTCATTAACATTTAACATGCTTAGTGACTTTACATAGACACTAAAGCTCAAATACAATTTTATTTTCTTTTCACTGATTTCCTAACTTCTAAAAACATCAGACAAGTAAAAAAACTGTTTTATTATATCAAAATTTAGTTTGACTGGGAGATTGTAATCGTAGCTTCTATTGAAAAGAACATTATATTATGAAATATTTAAACTTTTACGATTAGGAACATTAGTATATATTACACAGTACAAATTACACATTATCAAACATATAGGGATATTTAGCGTGATTACTGTAGTTTTGCGAGATCTCGATTTTTCGGTCCATAGACAATGATCACGAAGCAACTACTTAACTCGCAAAACTATAGTAATCATAAGATAAGGTAAAAGATAATCATGGTAATATCCCGACATATTTCAAACTATTATTATACAATAATTTTAGAAATTTCATAAAGTTTAGAAAAAGATTGAAATATTTACTTTTAGGACAACACCTGGCAGCTGTAAGCGTAATGTGGCAATAACTTCCTATTGGACAGTCTTGACGATGAGGTCCATTGCCACAGTCAATTTCAAGGCCAGTGGTCGGATCTATCATTGCTTTATTGTTACCGCAAGGTCTCACTTCCATACCTGCGCAAAAAATATAAGCGTTAAGTTATTTTGCAATCTAAGTATTAATACCAAATCACCAAAAAGTTAGTATCATGCAGAAGTTAACCAACCTTTACAAAGATCCAAAGGTCGAAGACGCAGTTCAAGTTGTTTTTGGCATCCCTCTTTGCGCATAGCACATAGACTGGAGTAAAGTCTGAAGTCCGATGCACAAACCGGGAAGTATTCGAGTTCATGCGGGCACTCGAATAGGCAGGAGCACCGGGGATACCCATCGGCTCCGATCTCACAGCTGGCTCCGAAGTCGCATCGGATGTCACGGCACGCCGAAGCGCTCGGCGTCGCACCGTCATCCGTCGCCCCCAAAGAATCCGTCGACCCTTCCTCAGCCTCCGTAGTGGTCATCGCGGTCGTTGCTATCCACCCCCACCCAAATATTTGCGTGTTAGTCGAGCGATAAAGCGGAAAGTTATTTAATTGATCAGGGATGGGTCGCTTTATTGGAATTACTGCTAACAACTGGCTTGATGACGGTCCATGGTAAATATTTTGACTGCCACCCGCCCGTAAATTTTACATCCACCAATAGATTATTTCAGGGGTTCAGAATGGTTTTTAGTATTGCAGAAAAGTATATGTTATTCACAAATATTTAGAGGATAAGTACTTACATAAATAAATAAAAATACGTACTCATGGCAATAGGTGGAACAACAGCTAATCTATCCTTGCAGTCTCCATAGAAGATAACGTGTAGCGTAGCCGGAGGAGGTAGTTTACAGGCAGCTTTTTGAAGTTCACACTCGTTGGAATACGTCTGCATGGTACTTCCACAAACTGGCTCACGAGCAGCTCCAGTACAATCCGTGGGACAAATGCACTCTCCCGCCGAACAATGCGCTCCGAAAGAGCATTGAACGCCTTCGCATAGAGCTGTCAAGAAAACAGGAGCTATCACAACTCATACATTTATTTCAATAGTTTTATTACTTAATCTACTCCTTTAGCTTACACAATACTAAATATCCTATAAAATATTACGAGGGCGTAATGATCAAAACAGTAAACTCGACAGCACTGGAGTCACACAGTCATAAATAACAGTTTACGAGTTTTATTTCGTCTACGCTAGCAAGGTTACGACTTCGTAAGCACCCAGCTAAAGTTTGCCGAGAAACGAATGGCTGAACAGATAATGTCATTTTGTCCAACAATTGCGAGCTTCCTATAGTACTTTCTCATTCTGCCGTCAGGGAAAATTAGGCTTTCCCGCTCCCGCAATGAGGAACGAGGGAAGACACCCGTGCAAATTTAATAACGATTGTTTACCACTTCTCCGCAAAATGAAAGTCTTGCAGAAGCGGCCGACTAATACACGGGACGATAAAATGGAAGCGACATTCTATGAGGACTTTTAATTTCGGAATAAACGTTTCTGTTGCGGAAAAAAGTTAACAAAATCGCTTATTGCTTTTCAAGAAATTACAGCAACTTAAATTATGCAAACTCTACTTTAAATGCGTATCGCATTAACTTTGGCCCATAATTATTAAGTCGCATGACTAGTGACATGTAATTAAATGCGCTCGATATGAAAAGACTGTCCAAAATCAATAATTACTTTTGTTCTAAATAATTATAGTTGCAGCTATTGTATTTATATCAAAGACTTCAGTAAGTCATAAATAAAAAACAGGGTTACGCCAAACTACTCCTATATCCATATTAAATACCTAGAATGAAGAAATATAGTCTATGTTAAGTCAAATCGATGAGTTACTCGATATAATGTTCAAACTCATTCGTGTGTAATCTAATATCGTTATAACAAGATCCACTGACGTCGGATAAAGGTTTAGTAAATACGCCTCAGAAAGCTCTCGATCATAGTCTCAAAGTAAAGTTAAGATGCATCCCAAAGCTGATTTGCTTAATCAGCATTGGTTTCGGGCGATTCAGTAAGGATTCTATATGCTTTTGATTTGAATCTACATAGGTGCTCTATCGATTCAAGATAAATTATAGGATTATGCTATGTTGTATAGAATTGTTTGTATCACTACATAGTGTAAAACAAAGTCGCTTTCCGCTTTCTGTCATATGTATGCTTAGATATTTAAACCTACGTAACAGATTTTGATGCAATTTTTTAATAGATAGAATAATTCGAGAGGTAGGTATAAATATACATTACACCCTTCGGGGTCCGGGTCGCTAGTTATTTGTATAGTACGAAGAGAAAACGAAGCTCAGCTGTAAATAAATACTAAATTTGAAGATTTGAAAATCAATTTCGTCCTATTAAGTTGGGATTTTAAAATTTTTCTGTTTCTTGCTTTAAAAATATAATCTAAACGCAAAAACATGAGAACAATGAGCAGTTACGTTTGATTTTTTGTTTTGCAGAAGATGGAGGAATGCCTCATTATTTTGAAAACAATGAAAATGTTTTAAACAATGCTTTTTGAGTTTCCTATTTTTTCCAGTTCTCCGAATGTTGTTTATATTTACAATATGATGAAGTTGTGATTTTTTTGGTTAAATAAATTATACAATTAATATTATTATGTCTTTATCCCTCACAGGGTAGACAGAGCTTAAGGCCAAAAGACCAACGCTCTAAACGTGACCCCCAGGTCACGTTTAGAGCATTGGTGGGCGTGGTAGTGAAAAATGAGATCAAAATAGTGATGGGTAGCTAGCCGCAGCAGCTAGCAACGTGATTCCTTAGATTTTCGCCCATTCCCTGTGTCAGCTTTTCCGGTCTGAGTGGGAAGAAAAGCAACTGATACCTTCTGCAATTTTGTCTTTCCAGATGGTAATGGAATCGCAGTAATTATTGCTTTGTTGAAACTGTTACACTACCTAATGGGTTATGAAAAATATATTTCTGACATAAGTACTAACTATATTTAGCTAGAATATTGGTGGACTTTAAATTCCTATATACTTCATACCGTATGCAGTCAACCCGAAACTTTATTACCTATAATGAGACATCCTAACGAGCAAGTTGCGTGTCATGTACGAGTAGCAATATCATGTCTCGTCTCCTAATTGTAATTGATCGGTACAAGTAATAAGGCGGTTTATAATAAAAGATCTCATTGCTTTTTTCATTAATTCATTTATTTTAAGCCCACCGCTGGAAGGGTATAGGCCCCCTTTTTTAGGGTTCCGTACCCAAAGGGTAAAAAAGGAACCCTATTAATATCGCTCAGCTGTCCGTCTATCTGTCTGTCTTTCTGTCTGTCCGTCTTACAGCTGTATCTCATGATAGATAGGCAGTTGAAATTTTCACCGATAATGTATTTCTGTGGCCGCTATAACAACAAATACTAAAAACTAGAATAAAATAAATATTTAAGGGGGATCCCATACAACAAACGTGATATTTTTGCTTGTTTTTGCTCGATATTGATAACGGCAACAAGCAGACGCTTAAAATATTCACAGAATATTTAATTATATATACATTTTAAAAATAAATAATTAAATTAAAATCAAATTAATATTAAAGGGGGGGGGGGGGGGGGGGGCATACAATAGACATTAACTTTTTCCCGTTTTTATATATATTGGTACGGAAGAAGAACCCTTCGTGCGCGAGTCCGACTCAAACTTGGCCGGTTTTTGTTACGGTACTGTGCCAATCTTATCCACTGTCTTACACTCAGCCGAACAATGTCATCTTACCAGCAGGCTGGTGGTTTACCGATTGCTTTTACCAAGTGGATATGGACCACCATATCCACTTGGTAAAAGGATAGGATTGGAGTATCCGAAAGCCACCGAACTTTTTTAGATTATCTAAGATATTTATTTAATTTAGAATCATTTTCACATTTTTAAATTACTGTTTTCAAAAAAGAGATGAAGAATGTTTTCAAAGAAGAGAGAATGTCAGATGCCTTTAGGCTGCTGGCAAAAGCTGACACCAGTGTTGGCAAACAAAAAACAAACAACAACTGTTTTCAAAATTTCAAGGTAGGTTATGTTTTTTAACATCTCTAATACATTATACGCGGAAAGTTCCTTCTTCATAAGTGATACATTTTGACGAGCAAGTTCCATAGAGATCTAATATTTATTTTGAATAACACCTGTATTCTTATACCTATGTTTTACAAATAAATTATTTGATCGATCTGTTACTTTTAGTATCTGAAAGCTTTCGATATGGTCGATAGCGAGATGTTGCTCAGAAAGCTGACTGCTGTCGGTTCCGCACCACACTTGCTAAGGTTTTTCGCCAATTACTTAAATGAGTGGCAGATTACAATATGTGGATTATCATCATCAATATCCGGTCTTTTTAGTCCACTACAGTTTATTCGTCCAAGCTACAGGAGCATGACCCTCTCTGTACTACTGGAGCCATACTTGTCAAGAGCAGACAGACGATTTGGATTTTGATGTGAATTATGCTGGTTGCCATTCCTATATGCTATCCATAGGGCATCCCTATATGGTGTTTACTAGATTAAGTTAGGGCAGTAATCTTGGGCCCCTTGAGTCCTCATTATGATCAATGACCTAGTGAACGTCGTCTTGAATTCGTCTTGCTTGCTTTTTTGCAGACGATCGAATTGTAGAATTGTGATTGGCTACAGAATGATATCCTGTTATGATCCTGATGACAGAGGGTGGCATTATCTTGATGACAGTGGGTGGTATCATCCTGATGACTGAGTTTGCAATTTAATACATCTAAATGTTTATCTATTTCATTTACTCGTGTTTGTTGCCCTATTTACTACAAAATATCGAGGCAACATCAATAAAGAGGGTGACAGAAGTAAGGAATTTGAGAGTAATATCAAATCATATTTGTAAAACAGCGTACAGACATCTTAGTTTTGTATTTCACAGACGTTCCAAGTTTACAAATATTATGGTTTCTAATTTGACGGGAATTAAAATGTGTGTCTTATTTATTTAAATTGCTTCGCGGTAAAATATTGCAGTTGGTACATTGCGGTATTATTGCAGTTGGTACATCACTAATATATATGTTATAATTACATTGAACAATTCAGTGGTGAGAAGTCACCTGGAATCCAATGCTCTTATATAGGACCCGCACGAGGCGAAATATAGGCAATCGTTAGAATGTATCTAGAATAAGTTCAAAAAATACATATATTGGAGACAATGCGGGGTATATCCCCACTATTATTTGTTGTATCCCACTTTATTCGTTTTGGGTATGCTGGGATATAATGAACTCCGCGTAAGACGGGTATTACATTTGAGTCTTATATATTTAAATTGCTCCGTGGTAAAATATCCAATGCGGTATTTTTGCAGTTGGTATATTTTTGTATTCCGTATAGGTATGTGAAGCGATAGTGACGACCACAGTTGATGGTGGTGCCTCATGGGAGGATCAACCTCCTAAATAAGGCTCCGCTTACGCGCGCACTACGTATGTACACTCAACCGAATGTGAGGATATTTTCAGTTGTTCACTGTGTGTATTCACAAAGGTTGCCTTGTTCGTAATTTGTTATACTTAAATGTGATCAATCATGTCTATTCTATTGCCTTGGATTCAAATTTGTAATGATAGAAAAAGCTCAGGACATAATTAAGTAAATAAAGCTTAAAACTAAAAGGATACGAGAAACTTATTCTCTCATTAAATTTTCTCGGATATCCCACATTAGTATAAAACATATCGAAAATTCGCCAAACTACAGTAATCACGGTAAATATTCCGATATGTTGTATACCAAAGAAACTTCTTTTTTTTGTGTTATTTCAAGATTGTGGCAAAGTTGCTTCTTATTCATTCTATTATTCTGAGCATTCATTACTGACACGTTATACTCGTACCACAGACAATAACGAAAAACTGTATTCATGCAAGAGTTTTGTTAACCTAACAAGAGAGGTCGCATGGAAAACTTTTCGTGCATCCTTATGACATCACATTCCACATATACGAAGCAATGGAATCCTTAGAGTGTGCGACTCGCACTTGGCTGATTTTATTATTTAATAATACGGTAAAATTGCAATAAAATCGAATAGCTAACAACATACCGATAAAATAACCTCATATAGACAAACACTAGATGCCATAAATAGCATCTGGCCAAAAATAGACTACCCTTTTAGGGCACAAATATAGCAAGGACATAAATAAAAAAATGTACCCCTATTTCGGTAATATTGGCAGGGCGGTAAAAACCAATGAGGCTGAAAAACCCACACGCGTTTACTGTTTGAGCTTCATGATCATTACGCAAGTCTGATAAAGTTATTGTGTTCAGTCGAATTAACTTTGAGAGATATTATACATTTTAGGCTTAAACGATGCTTTGTATCTTTAATTTATTATTTATTAATTTTGGACGCCCTTCACAAGGCCCGTTTAATTATATCTATGAACGAAATGACATTGAAAGTTTATTTTGTGATAAAGACATTATAGTGACACTATAATGTCAGTCAATACAAACTGAATCTACAAAAAATTAAGATATTGTTATCACAGAGGCAAATAATTATTAAATGGGGAAAGACAATTATTAAATAAATAATAGGAAAAATAAAAAAACAGCTAGCCCCACAGTAAGTTGAACTTTCATTTTGATGCGAACTAAATTTTACTTAAATATTCAAGACCCAAATCAATCTGAAAAAATATTCTGTTCCATCTTGATCGAAACCAAGACCCCGCGAATAAAAGGCACTTGCGATACCACTTACAAAGTCATCTAATAAATAAATAAAGTGACTATGTAACTTTTAGTAACTTGAATTAAATATTAATATTTTTGGTAATCGTTAATGCAAAGAAATTATTCTAAACATGTATCCTTAGTGGTTCAGTTTGAATTGCAATGTGCCTGTTGGATCCCCAGTCAGGCCATAATTAAAAACAATATTTTTCCCTCTTAGTATCTTTTTTTAAGGCCTGGATCTGAGATGTTTATCTATACAAGTATTTATTATAAAATACCTATAATATCGTTGAGTTAGTATCCCATGACAAGTTCACAACTTACATTGTGGCTAGATCAATCTGTGTGAGTTGTCCCTATATATTTATTTAAATGGTCATTCATCTAAAGTCAGCGATTATTAATACGCTCTGCGATTGTCGGCTAACTTTGTATTTTGAATATAAAATATTAGTATCTCGCATGAGATTTAATTTAAAAACGTGACTTAAACTTAATTCTTTATATCATAATTACTTACACATATATAATGGAGATAATAAAGAACTTGATTAGAAGTTATCCTTATCCATTTAGTTAACTTACCACAATCACCCCTGTAGGCAACCCGGAGATCACTTTGTTCCCGACACGCCATGGAGTCCAGTTCACATTGCGAGGAGTACGTCTGCCCGTCGGTCCCACATACCACGTCCGATTCCTAGCGCAGATATGAAGGGTTAACTTATGGACAATTTGACTAAGAATTTCGGTCGTCCCCGACCTTATTCAGACACGAAATATTTGAATTTCATGCATACTTGTGGCGTCTGGGAGTATTTTATTGAGTTTCATAATAACATCGTAAACCGACCGTAAAACTGTGTACAGGCTAGGTTATTCAGGTTACGACCACGCCAACTTAGAAATTGTGCTTTTTGTTTACAAGAGGACCTGGTAGAAACTCAATAAGTTCAGGAAATTCTTGAGGCATCCAAATTATACGAGTATTATTGACCTATGTACAGTTATTCGGATACTGAACACTACAATTAAAGTCGCTGAACATAAATTTTAAGTGAAAAGTAATCAAAGTTTCTTAGCATCCCTATAGCATATACAACCTATAAGAAATACTTTTTTTCATCCCTTAAGACATTAAAAGTTGATGATCTAATACCTATTGAATTTATATTAGTTACAAACCAACAAACACACTTTCGCATATCTTATATTAGTAAGATATGTGTCGTTTCCTCAAGAGTATCATGCATATGTTAGAATTCAGAAGTAAGCTGAAAAAGATGAGCACTCAAATTATTGATAAAAAAAAATAGAAGACAAGAGTATCGGCCAAAAAGTTTATTTCACAACCTTTAACTATTAAAGTGAAAAGCTCGATTAACGATTGAAGAGATCACTTAGAAGATAGTAATTCTGAGCGAAGTATAATCCCTTTTCTGAGATTAAACAGTTATGATATGATCGACGTCTCCTTCGATCTGGTGTACTGTCGGAAGTTTATGCTTTTGGATTGTTTTAAATCGGCTTAACTTGATTGGATTGACATTTACTTTCTTCCGAGGTTAGAACTAGAAGTAAATAATTAAATTTCGGAAATAAAATAAAGGTTTTTGATGTTTAATTGACTAAACCAGTTTGCGTAACAAAATTAAAGGTAAAATTAGATTTATCATCGAGATAGGTTTTCATTTACATAAATAAACTTTGGTAAATCCGTTTAGGTGAACTCGTACAATAAACACATAGTATCACTTTAAGTATCCCAGCGTGTAGGTGTATATCTGTTCTGTATTGGTTAAATTTGACAATTATTTATTTATCTATTTTACGAGTTCCACTACCAAGTAGGACATTTTTCGAAAAAAGAAATTAACGTCTTACCATTTTTGTTAATAACAACTTTAGAACATTTAGGTTTAACATATAGTACATAGGTTAACCGTGTATATTTAAAATACATATACTTTAATCAATATATTACACACGCTGAATACTGTTTTCATAACACGTTAAACGCCATTACAAACACCATGTAAGCGACAAACAATTGAAAAACTATTGTGTTTGCTATTGCTACAGCCAAAGTATTAATTATTGACATTACCTCCCTCATTCTGCGAAAAATGTACTGGTACAAATCTATTTACCACAAAGTATATTACTGTGACAATACAAAACCAGGCTACACATGTGAACATTTTAATATACAATGTTTAGAACAGAGAAATCTTTAGAATACGCAGATGTGCATAAAACCGAGGACGAAAGCCGAAGACGAGTCGGCTGATTTGAAGTTTTTGTTATGCATTTCATACCAGTCTGGTGTGAGCAGAGTACTCGGTGACATTTGTAAATTTTAATTTTAATAAGTGTTCTGTGCCGCGCGAAGGAAGAACGTAAGTTCTGCGCAAGCCATTAGGCTGCGTAAGACGATAAGGCGATTATGTAAAAAATTGAAGTCTTCATATTTATATTATATAATAAAAAAATAAGAAAAATTAAGAAAAACCTGCGTGATGTAAATATAAATATTTTTATGTGAGAACTATTGGTTAAGACATAAAATTCACAAACGTTTCGAATTAAAATGTTTTTAAATATCATAAAATATATGTATCGTTTTTCAATTTCATATGGACTAGCTCCGTGGCGCAGCGGTCAACACGCCTGCCTGCGACACGGAGTGACCGGGTTCGATCCCCGGCCAGGTCAAGATGGAAAATGATCTTTTTCAGATTGGCCTGGGTCTTGGATGTTTATCTATATATGTATTTGTTATAAAATATAGTATCGTTGGGTTAGTATACCATAACACAAGTCTTGAACTTACTTTGGGGCTAGCTCAATCTGTGTGATTTGTCCGTATATATTTATTTATTTATTTTATTTATCCGTTTCAAATTCCAACAAAACGGTGATCTTGTGCATAGATACGACCAAGTCTATACAATTAATTTTAATGTATTTAATTAATCCAGCGCATTGCACTAGTGATTTAAAAATACATCAAATTCCACAATTTCATGCAGTGCCTTCTTAACATTAACAATGGCAAACATTCTGCTCTGACTTGAAACATAAATACATACAAAAACATACTGAATGCAGCCGCATAACTCTATAATAACACATATTAATGACCTATTCTGCACTATCTCACTAATAAATCTCTTAATATAGATACAAAACGAAACAATTCCTATTACCTGTTAAACTAACTCTAACAGCAAACAGGTTAACCATAAACATTTTAATCAACGTAGCACAGGCCAAACACTATCGTAATTAGTAACCTCACCTGCGCTCCAGTGCAGTTGTGGTTGCAACGACAAACTGGCCGGCCAGTGTCCTCGTCCATGGTGCAGTCCCCGCCGCCTTGACAAACGATGTCCGCACATGACTCTGATTAACAAACACAATGCAATCAGTAGATATTATTAGATGCTATATTATTAGTCGATATTTTTATATGATACAGCGATGTCCAATACATTCATACCCGGGAGCCAAAGAGAACATCTACAATGTCTGAGAGGTCTAAATGTTGACTTATAAAATTGATTATACGCCATATATAAATAAATTAGATGCTCTGTACAGGTTCCGTGTACTTTCAAAGTTAACAATAATATTATGTCAAAGTTATCAAAGTTAACAAATGCTGTAACCGGTATACCAAAACATAATATGCTTTGGCATAAAATTATGCGAAAAAATGGGGTCCCTCACCGAGATAGGTGACCGCAAGTGGCGTAAAAATATCTCGAGCTCCTTCGTGCTTTGGAAGGCACATTAAACCGTTGGTCCCAGTTGCCATCATTGACGGCAGTCATTAAGCTATGTCAGATGCCTGAAGCTTGAAAAATCTGACACCAGTGTTGGCCTTTTACACACACAAAAAAAAAAAACTAACAAAATATAGGTATAGATGACAGCCATTCCATATCCTATCTAACTTGAAGGTTTTCTTTAACATTTCAACTAGGCACTGCAGCCAGCATAATGGGAACGTTTGGATTCGGGACGATGCGCAGGATTTTGACGTAGCATGATGCGGATATATTTTGGTAACTTAAGACGAAGGTTGTTATATTTTATGTGTAAATTCTTGATGAAGCTTATAGATTGAAAAGTGAATTAAAGGTCAAATGGGTTAAGTACCGGTACCGCGACGCGTCCTACCAGGACGCCCCGAATTGTAAAACTTTTTTTTTACATCAAAATTTAATTTTTGTGATTTAATAAATCACGCAGAACAGAATATTAAATATGATATATAAATTATTTTTTTTTATAGATTTAACCTCTTTGCTTGAAAAATCATATCCGAACACATCAGCTTTATATATACAGCTATATAAAAAATGTTAGACCTAAAAACCTCTATCCTAGGTCATTGAATATACTCGTAATTTATCTTTTAAGAATTATGTAACCTTCGCATTTCCATTTTTTCATTTAAAATATATTCTAATCTAATCTAAATATATATAACTCAAAGGTGACTGACTGACTGACATAGTGATCTATCAACGCACAGCCCAAACCACTGGACGGATCGGGCTGAAATTTGCATGCAGGTAGATGTTGTGACGTAGGCATCCGCTAAGAAAGGATTTTGATCAATTCTACCCCCAAGGGGATAAAATAGGGGATGAAAGTTTGTATGAAACTATACTTCTTAACCCGATCGAAGCCGCGGGCGAAAGCTAGTTCTAATAAATGAGCATTAGTGTTATTTTATAATAATTTTATCTAGACATTATCTTTCTTTGACTTTATCCGTGAAAATTATACACCATGTTATTTCTAAATCATTTGGATATTAATGACTCTCAATTGCAAACAAACCAACGAATAATCAAATATTTTCTTTATTTTACTTGGGTGGACTAAATAAAATTTTCTCAAAAGCCATTTTTTTAAATTAAGCCCTGGTGAAGATTTTAGGAAATTATTTTAAATAATTAGTGGTATGTAAATGCCATATCAATTGTCAACATATCATGTTTGTGAGAGGGGAACTAAGTGAAAACCAACACTAACTCCAGGAACATGTAAATAAAACATTCCACAAAAGATGAAATTTACTTTAACACAGATAAGTAGGTATATAAATTTGTTCTAAATTGAATGCGCGTGTAATGTTTGCATAAACTTTCATGTTGTTCTAACAGTTATATTATCCATAAAAATACTGTGTGGCTTAATCAAACGCCTATAAACAAAGTTCAATTAAAACAAATAGACTGGCTTACTGACTCAAATTTGCTTAAGGCTAAACGCTCTGAAGCTATAAAGGATGATTGATTAATAATAAAGCTTTTTGAAAATTTGCACGCGATACAATGAAACCGACGGAGAATTTCATTAAACTAGTACTTACAGCTGAGAATATCTTCGTTAAATATTGTTTTGATGAAATCAATAGGGCAATGCCGTGTGCCAAATTAATCTGAGCTATCTATTCATCAATCCGTGTCAGTCTCAATTAGGAACCCACCATTGGAGCCCCTTTTAATCTCTAATTGGCATTTCAGCGCGTTATAAGTGATAGGTTTGATACAATTTATTACCGCGGCTCGATCCGGTAAGCGAAACAAATGACTGCAGCGACCGATAAACTAAGCTTATATGAAATATAATGTTTAAGTAAGTGCATATAAAAAAGAAGATTTATTTTTAAGTTTATGTACGGTTGTATTTATTAAAATTTATTTATGGTTTCCACAATAACTCCTGAACTAATTGGGATGTAAGTATAGAGTAACGTTAAAATCGTAACATCACCCTAAGTAACATTTTTCTGACAAAACAGTCGTGTTATATAATAATTATAAATAATTAATTGCTAAGTACCTATAAAATAAGTTTATTTGCAATTCTTTTGAATAAAATGTTTCAAACAAAATATCCAGAACTAGAAGAAGTCAATGTTGCTAAATATAACGTTTTCGAACTAAGTGTACAAAAAATTGACTATATTTTCCTTAAAAATTAAAGATTATATAGTACTAGCTTTCGCCCGCGGCTCCGCCCGCGTTAATGTCGATCCCTCGGGAATAGTACTTTTTCCCGGGATAAAAGGTAGCCTATGTCCTTCTCCGTACTCCAGAGAACTTGTATGCAAAATTTCATGATGATCGGTTCAGTAGTTACGGCGTGAAAGCGTAACAAACAAACAAATAAACAAACAAACTCACTTTCGTATTTATAATATTAGTAAGGATAAGGATAGTAACAGTAAAACTTTGTTATTACCCTTCATTGTGCTAAAAGTAAATAAGTGTTGAAATAACTACTGTGGATATACTGACTACAAAATGGCAAACCATTTTCTTTTGCAATTATGTACTGTCAACTGTACAATTATGACAGCTGTCGTTTTTTTTTTTCGGGATGAAAGGTAGCCTATGTGATAATCCAGGTACCCTATTTCTGTGCCGTTCAGCCGTTTTGGTGTAATTGAGTAGGTACTAAATATCTAACCATACAAATTTTTCCATTTTGAATTTAAGTAGAATAGTAGGGGAAATCGAGACAACATTCAACACATAATGGCCAATCTAATAAAAGCTGATAACGAAAAAGCAATCATAAAATGCATATTTAGGAAATATTTTAATATCAAGAATGTCGGGCGCCTCCATTGGTAATATCGTGAAAGAAAAAGATTTCATCACGAATTGATAAAGATTTTTGTGTTGAAGAGGAATTTTGAAACGTGTTTCGTCCAACTTGGCTGTTTCTACCTTGGATGGCTAGCTATTTAAAAGGCTAACAAATGTCTGGTTTACTTTATTAAAAGCAATATAATCATTAATTTTCAAGATTTTTTTAACGTTGGTTATTAAAAAATTATTATTTTGGTCTTCACATGAATGGAATATATTAAATGGATTTTATAAACTCAAATAAATATACTGTAGTGCATTAAGTAATGTAAATACTACTTTCTAATGTAATACTACTAAGCAGAACCACTTTTGAGTAATCATAGATATACCATACAATAAACAGTATAGGTAACTTACGACAAGTCCCGTTATAGAGTACACGGAGTTCGCCTTCCTTGATGCCCTCTTGGCACGCATGCATCCTCATTTTGCATTCGCTCCCGTAGGTGTTGTGGTCGGACGCGCAAACCGGCGCAAGCGCAGGAGGGCATACGGGGCATGCGCATTGGGCAGTACCGACGCGGGATACGCAAGCACCGCCCCAGGGGCACATTGCGCGTGCGCACGGGTTTTCTACGCCTGTATGAATTTTATATAATGTTAGTGTGTCCTTTGCTTATGTCTTAACTGCCATTTATAGTAAGAAAAAATCTTATTCAATGGCATATCAATTAAAATGCTAATTTGATAAAATTATGTAAAATAGCCTACAATAAAATACCACCGACTACCTATATAAACTAAAATACTAAAATACTACATGCATGTAGTATTTTAGTTGAAAATTTTACTTGACCGTCGTAGCGCTGTCGTAGCAAATACTACGGGAGCATCATAATCGTATTCTAGAACTAATTGAAAAACAACGAAAGAAGGCGGATTTTATGTAAAGTGGCAGGACACACTAAAAATAGTCTCAAGCACTCTCAGAATACTCACCACAAGGTCCCATATACGCCATCCGGATATCTCGGTTCTCCAAACAAGAGGCTCTTTCCAACGAGCAAGGACTTTCGTAAGTTCGGCCATCCGAGCCGCACACGGGACGTACTATGGCCTCACAATCTGGACCACAACCACATACTGCGACTCCGCGTGCGTCCAGAGAGCAATGTTCCCGGAGACCACACTTCACAGAGTCGCAAGGATGTTGAGCTACGAAAAAAAAAAAAATTATCAACATTTTTTTTTAAATTAAGTCAATAAAATCATATAAGAAAATATCCTAGAGGTCACAGATCTTTGAATTGTCAAGGGTCGCCGTAGTTTAAAGACGAAAATTAATTTTATTATAACACTTAGACATAAACAACACAATATGTATATCAGTGTTACAAAAGGTAACGGCTCAGAGTTTCGTTGGACTGCCATTAGGGTATTTGTTTTGTCATCACAATAACTCAATAACTAAACGCATTCGTTTATGAACGATCATTCTTTTTCTTTCTTTAGCCGTTTGTGTCCCACTGCTGGGCAAAGGCCTCCCCTCGTTGTTTCCACAAATTCCTTTCCCACGATAAACTCTTCCAAAGACAAGTTTGAGAAGGATTGGAAGAGTTTGGAACGATCATTCATATCGAAAAAAACTATAACTGTTAAATAGCGATTCTCAAATATTAATTTGTTACAATATTGTCTTGAAGTCGAATCGTGGTTCTGTGGGAATTATTATATTGTGTTCGGCGAGCGAGCCGTTTCATCAGTAGCTGCCTACTCGCCGCACCAACAGTCCTGGCCAGGATATCTACGACCTTATTGGAATACTGGTAGTCCACGTTTCAAAGGACATATCATCCCATTATATATGGGATGATTTGTCCTTCAAAACATGGACTTTCACAATTGACTTTATGAGTTGTTTGACCGGCACAGACGACCCTATGTAGCCTAACATGCATTAAAATCGTCATTCACCCCAAAACGCAGCTTGCTACAGTATTACTAACGTAACTACTGAACCGATCATGAAATTTTTCATACAAGTTCTCTGAAGTACGGAGAAGGACATAGGCTACCTTTTATTCCGGGAAAAAGTACTATTCCCGAGGGATCGACATTGACGCGGGCGGAGCTGCGGGCGAAAGCTAGTCTATAATAATTTAGAAAAATAAGTAGGGCTTAAATTATAACTATGTGTTTTGTAAGCAAAATATGATATGACTAGTCTATTTTAGTGATAAAACCGGGACTATGGAGTTATTTCTCATAATATTGGATATGAAGGTGTCAGTTTGATAGAAAAATATTACAATTTGTCACAAAAGTTCCTAGAATTTTGTTCGATTACGAGGCTAATATAGGATTAAAATGAAGGTTTCGGTAATTAAAATTAAGGTTGCGTGTTTCTATGTCATAACCGAACTGAGTCAAGTTTATGGAGAAATAGTTATTAAAAGCCCAACCCATAGATAATAACAAGATAATTACACTTTTGCTTTGAATATTCAAAACTGAAAGCAAAAGCGAACCCTATCAAAAATATGTATTTTTTATGTCCCGTTCCATTAGAACTTATAAGAAAAGTACTCATTTCTTAAAAACCTATATTTATTAATACTAGCTTTCGCCCGCGGCTCCGCCCGCGTCAATGTCGATCCCTCGGGAATAGTACTTTTTCCTGAGATAAAAAGTAACCTATGTCCTTCTCCGTACTCCAGAGAACTTGTATGCAAAATTTCATGATGATCGATTTCGTAGTTACGGCGTGAAAGTGTAAGAAACAAACTCACTTTCGCATTTATAATATTAGTAAGGAGTAAGGATAATAAACTTTCATTTTTATGTTAATTTATATTTTAAGAACGGTGGCTAAGCTGAAACCCTTTTAGTATTAAATTTAATAAAATTATTTCGTTCTTGTCTCAATATCTTTTGGGACGACAAGACGGCTCCGTGTCCAATTACTTTCTTTAGAACAAAATGTCCCTTCGATGGGCTACGACAAAAGCTGGCGCTTAGCATTTTCGAATAGAGATTTAATTTTAGATTAGAAGACAAGGCATTAGGGTAACTATTTCTATTTTAGCCGTCAAGAAAATTTTAATAAATCTTATTTTCGATATGGATCAGTTTTATCCAATATTCTAATTTTATGATTTTGTAAAAACGTTCGATTTTTTTTAATTTTATGTCGGATATATTAATATATTTTAGATAAGCTTTCTATTGGAGTGATACAATTTAATAATAGAGAAGTATATTAATAAAGTATAGTATGTTTGCGAAGTATTTTAATGAAATATCAATCGTACAATATCAAGTATCTGCAGTATAGAACATAGTATTTAAGTAGACATATCCTTGTTAAGGGGTAAGGTTTTTAGACCATAAAGCGCTTTTTATCATCTACCCTCATCATCATCATCATCAGGTTTTTTTAGTCTCTACTGCAAGAACATGACCCTCTCTGTACTACCGGAGCCATACTTGGCCAGAGCAGACAGAGTATTTGGCCTACACTCTCCTCGCTGGCCAGACGGGTTGGAGAGGTTGATCTACCCTAACTAGCCAAAATTGCTTCTTGGCTTCTTCGCGCCTAGTTTACCTGAAACATATTTCGCCTCTATTAGCGGTGGTGAGTTGCTGTCGTGTTTGAGATTATTCACGTCTCAATGCATATTCGGTCGGATAGACCCGGTGGTCAAACACAGACTCGACTGACTTAGGCCAAAGATGAAACATAATATAGATACGTATATTTGCTAGCTAATATTCAGTGTACCTGAAGCACATTCCTCTCTATAAGCGACGCGAATTGCTGTCATATCCGACTTGGTTCAACTCTCAATGCACACGCACTGGGATTACCCGGTAAACAAACCCAGTTTAGACTGACTAAGGCTAAAGTTCAACGTAACTTAGTTCCTTTTATGCCTAGGTGACAATCAGTTTACCTGAAACATACTCCACTCTGTAAGCGAAATGAGTAGTCGTGTTCGAGATTATTCTTGTCTTAAAATGCACATTCGGTCGGATAGACCCGGTGTTCAAACAGACTCGACTGACATTGACGAAAGTTAAAACGCCAATAGTGTAGTGGCTAGCTAGTATGGTGGATTCGCCTGAAGCACATTCCTGTCCATGAGCGATGGTGAGGTGCTGTGGTGTCCGATACGGTCCATATCTAAAGGCACACTCGCTTGGATTGATCCGGTAATCAAACCCAGACTTGGCTGGGTTTGGCGAAAGTGAAAACATAAATAGATACAAATAGTAACTAACTAGTATTGTAGCTTTACCTAAAGCGCATTCCCCTCTGTAAGCGATCGTGGGTTGCTGTCGTGTCTGACAAGATCCACGTCTCAATGCACTCAATGCACACAACTCGCTCGGATCGACCAAGAAATCAAACCCAGACTCGACTAAATTATGCCAAGACTTAAATAGATAAGTGTAATGACTACCTACGAATATTAGTGGCTTTACCTGAAGCGTATTCTCCTCTATAAGCGATAGTGAGTTGATGTCATGTCCAAAACGATTCTCGCCGTAACGAACACTCGCTGGGATCGACCAGGCAATCTAACCCAGACTCGATTAAATTATACCAAAGTAAACTGTAAATAGATACGTGTAGTGGCTAGCTACGAAAAGCAATGGCTTTACCTGAAGCACATTCTCCTCTATAAGCGATGGTGAGTTGCTGTCGTGTCCGACATGATTCTCGACGTAATGCACACTCGCTGGGATAGTCCCGGTAATCGGACCCGCACACTGCTGACCCTGGTCGGACGACTAGGTCGCAAGGTGGCCCGCATCGACAGGCGGGTTGACGAAGCTCGTTCAATTGACAAACGCCACCGTCGACGCATTCGTGTTCAGAGCAAGGATCTGTGGAAAAAAAAAAACATTAAGAAGACGTGGAACTCCTTAAAAAAAGTCATTAAAATATAACATTTTGCCTCGCGTTAATGTCGATCCCTTAGGAAAACCTCTTTTTCTTTACTGAAAGGTAGTATGCCCTTTTTCATATTCTAGACAACGTGATTGCCTGCTTGACAGCTCCGTGGAGCAGTGGTTAACACGCTAGCCTGCGACACGGAGTGCCCGGGTCGATCCCCGGCCAGGTCAAGATGGGAAATGATCTTTTTCAGATTGGCCTGGGTCTTGGATGTTTATCTATATATGTATATGTTATAAAATATAGTATTGTTGAGTAAGTATCCCATAACACAAGTCTCGAACTTACCTTGGGGCTAGCTCAATCTGTGTGATTTGTCCGTATATACTTATATTTATTTATTTATTAAAACGACAACGTAAGTATTAACCTTTTGTTATCGAAAAAAGATTGAAATAAAAAGAATACAATTTATTTAATAGCATGAAGTGGACTAGCAAAGTAAACAATTTCACAAAGGATGTCGGAATTTGTGGGCATTCGTACAAATGTAGTCCAGATCGAATGTTCCGGGATAACTTTTGTGAAAAGGGTTAGCAAAATAGGCGCAATAGATAAAGTAAAGGAGATTAAATTACTTTATAAAAGAAAGTAACGGCAACCCCATTTTTGTTAGGCATACAAAAAATATCGGACAAAGTTTCGGTTGAGTAACTTGAGAATTTACGAATAAAATATTATTAACGGTACATTTGAAGCAAGGACAGTAAAAACTTAGAGGTATTGTTAACGTCTTAGTAACTTCTTAGTAGTTTGAAAGACAAATAATACTTGGAATGCCAAGAAAAGTTTAGTTGAATAAAATTACCATTTCATAGTCATAAAACAATTATTACCAAAATCTTTTACCTATGACCCGAATATAAATTTTAGTGGGATGTTATACAGAATTAATTGTGGTAGTAAGTTTCTCTCAAACTACTTTTCATTCGCCCCAGGCAATAAATAAAAATGTAAACAATATTTTTCACATATTGCGTAAGTGAAGGTATCTATCTATCTATCCTACCAGTGATAGATATCACAATAGTGGGCCTTTCAATAAGCGAGCAGGCAGAAGGCGTGTCACCTTTCTGTGCACGTCTCCTTTTTGATTGACCTGATTTTATTCCTGTCCCGACCGAGGGCTCTATTTGTGAATCAGTGAGTCACCAAATAAAATTATATTGCAAGTCACGGCCATCTATTATGTTTCATGTTATTAAAGCTTAATGTTTATATCAGTCATTGAAATGCAATTAAAAATTAACAGAAATTATATTTTATGACATGTACGAAATGCTAGCTCATTCTGTCTCTACTATGACTACTTAAATCAGACATTTTTTGTAATAAACAAAAATGAACATTTCATGCCTTAAATAATGAATAAACGAAAATACTGAAAATAAGTCTGTTTTTGACCTGCAGTGTGACATTATACACTAAAAATATAAATGGAATAGAAAAAAAATTAAACTACGTATATTGATCTAGAGACTTTCAGAAATCATGTGATTACGCATAAAATCATTCGAATCACCGCTTTCAGCGACCTGTTTCATAAATAGACCCTTGCAACGTCATCTTAACGCGGACAAAATGAAATGTTGACCCTTTTTGTGTACTCCACGTCTATTATGAAGGAGTGACCTATTCTTAACGAGATCCTTTTATGCTCTCAAACATCGGCGCCAACAATACGAGGTCATTTGTTTTAATTAATTTTCCTCATTAAACCCCGTCAAGGGTTGTGGTCTCGAAAAAATAATTTTCTTTACATAATTGTACTTAGTGATAATGCCGGGGATATTAAAAAATACTGGAAATTTTTCTTTGGCTTTTTAAGAAAGATTAATTTATAATTTTCTTGCTAACAAAAACAACGAAAGCTTAAATTATGAGAAAATTAATTAAGGTTTTTATCTGCATCCAAATTGCTATCTATGTTTGTTATTTTAATCTATTTGGTTGAGAATGCCTAAGCCTGCTTAGTGCCCTAAATGATATGGTCCGCAAGTCATAATTTTATTTACCTATATAGATCATAACAGTAATAGGGCTATAAGACCAAAATACCACGTGATTTAAAATAAAGCTTAATGTGCAGCCGTCACGTCGGTGTAAAGTCAGCACAGGTGAAATGGGACTGGGTGGGGCACGTTTACCGTATGCTACAGGGCAAGCGGGCCCGAGCTGCAACTACGCGGATACCAGATGGCTGCCCAGTAAGAGGCAGACCTAGGTGGAGATGGCGTGATGACATGGACGCACATATAAACGATTGGCGGACTGTGGCCCTTGACAGGGACTCTTGGAAACAAAAAGGGGAAACCTTTGCCAGGATAACCCAACAGTGGGACACAAAAGCAAGCTAAAAAAACGAAAAGAAAAAAAAAAGACTGTACATGGTTGCACCATATGTACAGTCGGGGACAGATAAATCTGACCCTTACAATTTGAAATCTGTTATTAGAGGGTTCTAACATCTTGTATAATAATTTAAAGGACATCTAAATACTAACCGCATTTGCCGTGGTATTTCACAGTGATGTTTTGCTGGTTCTCGCACGCGTGTTTGTCGAGATGGCACACTGATGGGTACTCCTTGCCATCAGTGCCACAAACTGGCCTCTTTCTCTGGCAGCTTCTGGCACACCGGCATTCGGGCTGGCCATTGGTAACCACGCATCTTGCGCCCGTTGGACAGGTAACGGCCGTGCATGGATCTCCCGCTGTTAGAAAAATAAAAAAAGTTTTTATTAATTTTGTTTTACTATTAAGCAATTCTTAAGTAAAACAATGGTTTGTTTTTCGTGTAAGTGATCATCACTAGTGCAAGATTTTTCAAGCTGTCTAAAGGCGTCTGACTTAGCGACTGCCATCATTGATGACAGACGGGACTAACGGCTTAATGTACCTTCCAAATCACGGAAGAAGCTCGAGATATTTTTATGCCGCTTATTGGTCACCTTTCTTAGTAAGGGCCACGCCTGAGATTGCTTTGCATTGGTAAGCTTATGTTGCTTACGTCCACTAGGCCATCGGACTACTCAAAAAATGGTCATAAAGTAGTTTGTAAATTTCAATTGCTATTCATAAAATAGTATTTTTTCCACTAGCGTCCATTTAGAACTATTCAAATATTATAGCACCTGCTCTAACTTTGTTTAAAAGATTATAATATAAATAATACGTACAATATTATTTATTTTTAAATTTCGAGCCCAGTATATTTTTATGGCCTTTTGTGTAACATATTTAGCCAGTATCAAGTTGAAGTTTCCCACACTTTTTATTAGTCTTGTTTATCAACACAATAATTCATTTAGTTGTGTCTACAGGATTCCTTGGCGACAATTCCCACTGCTCGATTGTAGATGACGCAGCAAGGCGGACATTCACTAGTACGCTAACTAAATCTCACTTTGGCCGTACCGCATGATAGTTTATTTTAGTTATTTCACACATTGTTCATAAACATGAACATTCATTACAGAAAATGACACCTTACAAATTATTTCACATTACAAAGTTCACTAGAAATAATTTACAAAACAATTCAAAACAAAAGACGTGCGGCCCGCCGAAATTCCCGCCAAAACCCGCCATGAAAGATTATAAGTCCACAAATGGCGAGAAATACTTCGTTTTTTTAACCATCTTATTTGCTTTGTTTAAATTTCTTGGTGACCAGTATTTTCTTTTATAAAAAGACTACGACTATATGAGCAAACTCTTTGTTTTATATTTGAAATAATAAATAGAAAACAAGAAATAGATTTTGTATGTAGTTTTTGCATAATAATTATAAACAGGTACTACACAAACATCTACAATGAATTTTTGGCTCTATAATGTTAAACAAGTTTTGATTAATTGAAAACAGACTCAATTAAGAGATTTTTTTTATACTGATACACGTCCTATTCAAAATAATATCTTTGTGCTAAGTATAGATTTGTAACGGGTCTAGGTCATATATAGATTTGTCATCAGTAACAACGTCGATCAGTTCAACTCTCATAAAACAAAGTCAACTACGACAGCTTTCACCTTAACTTCTATTGCGATTTAAGGGTATAACTTCTAAATAAAACATATGAACTCAGCCGGGAAATGTGAAACAAGCTCTTTGAAACTGTAATATTTCCGACAAGACAAAGAAAAAGTTTTCAGTCTCACTGAAATGTCGTGGAAGAATGACGACGCCATGTGGTAGCACATTTTACGAGATACGGGTTTACAGAAGATAAATCCTGCGTCACTGAGTTAATATCTATTATTTCTCATACTGTATTCATAAATAGTTTGAATAGATATTGTATTATGGTCAGAGGTGTTATCCTCAACTGCCTTTCCGGTGGTTGCAGGTATGGCATGGGGTACGCGCGCCCGGAATTCAGCCGCTACCTACATCCTCATCCCCAATTCCATCCGAGTAAGAATATAAATAAATAAATATAAATATATGACGGATAAATCACACAGATTGAGCTAGCCCCAAAGTAAGTTCGAGACTTGTGTTATGTGATACTAACTCAACGATACTATATTTTATAACAAATACATATATAGATACAAATCCAAGACCCAGGCCAATCTGAAAAAGATCATTTTCCATCTTGACCTGACCGGGGATTGATCTCGGTCACTCCGTGTCGCAGGCAGGCGTGTTGACCGCTGCGCCACGGAGCTAGTCATCAGAAGCATCCCAAATACCTTTTACCCGCAGTCGAACAAACTCCTAACCTTCCCTCTCGCATAATAAAATACCTAAGTATATCATAAATACTACAAACGAAGTATTTTCACCTAAAACCGAGAATAATGTCTAATTCTTTACTATATACTCGTACTAAGATATTCTTCTCATGTCACGCAAAGATTTTGTTCGCGTAATATAATACGAGTATAGTTTCAAAATACTATATATAGGTAGTATTGTACCTAAACCCGAAAATAATCTTTGATTCTTTACATTAGCACACTAGCTTTTGCCATTGGTTCCTCTCGCGTTAATGATCCTCCGGAACAGTAGATTTTTCCGGGATGAAAGGTACCCTCTGTCCTTCCTCGGGCCTATAACAACCTCCATATCAAATTTCGTCACAATTGGTTTAGTAGTTATAGCGTAGAGTGGTAACCGACAAACAAACAGAGAGAGTTACTTTCGCATTATAATATTAGTATGGAAGTATGGATTTTCTATTTAAACCACCCTAATACTCATTACTGAGAATCAATATACTTCGTGAAGCTTATCGTGGCAACGGTCGATTGATTCCCTTTGAACGGTGCGGCGGTTTTGGGGCGATACGTACCTACCGCATTCTCGTTGCTTGACACGGAGGTAAGACCGTAATTTGCACTTTATTACAAATATCACGTCTATTCCCTTGCGGGGTAGACAGAGCTCAGGCCTCTGAGACCTAAAAGCCACGTTAAGCATGTTGGTAGACATGTAGGTAGGAAATTACATTACATAAGTTTGTGGTAAGTTATAAAAAACAATACCACCACCGACCTTTGATCGGTCTTTATTAATGAAGTAATCTCGGTAAAAAAGCTTTATTATTTCTTTTTATATGAACATTTGGTGTTCTGAGGTTTTTGCGCCGCATTCGTCTTCATGTTTCACAGGAAGGTTGAGCCGATAGTCGCATACTTCTTTACATACCAAAATAGCAGTGATTTCGGAATGGTTAGCGACAGAAAGTAAAAAGACTGTCAAAACAGAAAGTACTTTTAAAGTTACACATACTGCTTTCGCTGTCGTGTTTGACACGAATGTTGAAGCTTCCTTGCATAACAACAGTGATTTCGGTAAATGTGGCCGGTGGTAGAACACACTGCCGCGGGCGAGGTCAGACAGCTGGTGGAGACCCGCAGTGGGTCCTTCCATCCCCTCATTTGCACATTAGGCTTATAATCCGTGCTATTTATATATTTTTTTAAGTTATATCAATTAAGTTATCAATAAATCTGTAAAGGTTTCTTTTCATGACGAAAATTTTGATCGTGGAGTAAGTTACTTTGTTTTCAGAGATATTGTGTTTATAAGCTCTATACATGATACTGAAACCAAATTGACGATTTTTTTTTTTTCTTCTGTATGTATATGTATATAATTCCATAACTCTTAAATGAATTAATACATTTTATGAATCTTGGTAGATAAACATTTAGACGTAAGGACACAGGATGTGCTACTTAATTTTTTCTTCTGTTATGATAAGACGTGGCCCCTATACAAACATTGTAACATAAAATGTACACGAACGAAGTCGCGGGCACTGCTAGTCCTTACTAATCCTAATCCTAACTAATATTATAAATGCGAAAGTGAGTTTGTTTGTTTGTTACGCTTTCACGCCGTAACTACTGAACCGATCATCATGAAATTTCGCATACAAGTTCTCTGGAGCGCGGAGAAGGACATAGTCTACCTTTTATCCCGGGAAAAAGTACTATTCCCGAGGGATCGACATTGACGCAGGCGGAGCCGCGGGCGAAAGCTAGTAATATTATAAATGTGAAAGTGAGTTTGTTTGTTTGTTACGCTTTCACGCCGTAACTACTGAACCGATCATCATGAAGTTTTGCATACAAGTTCTCTGGAGTACGGAGAAGGACATAGGCTACCCCGAGGGATCGACATTGACGCGGGCGGAGCCGCGGGCGAAAGCTAGTATTAAATATATTTTTTGTAACTTTTTAGCAAATTTTGCCAAATATAAGCTCTTTTTAAAGTAATACATACCGCATTCGCCTTCATGTTTGACACGAAGGTTGAGCCGTCGTTCACAAGCTTCTTTTCGTAAATAGCAGTGATTTCGGTAAGTGCGGCCGGCGGTAGAACACACCGCCGCGGGCGAGGTCGGACAGCTGGTGGGACACGCGCAGTGCGCCCGTCCGTCCCCTAGAGACACGCACTCGGCACCCCACCGACAGAAGGTCTTCTCGCACGCCTCTGAAATTTAAATATTATATAAGTCTACGGGTAAATAGTTTTAAATGCCATAGTACACATATGTATGTTTAATATTCTTTCCAGTGTAAGTAAAGATTTACAAGAACATAACAAAGTAAGCGGATAGGTACATATTTAAATTGTATTATTTTTTATCGAAATCAGAGCTAGCAAAGTTAAAATTATAAAATTTATTAGTCTGACTCTGTAAATAATGTGTGTGTATTGAACTGATTATATCGTGTTTATGTTTATTTAAGTTATTATTTGGGCCGGTTATGTTATTTTTTAGTCTTTCAAACTGTAACACAATAACTTCCTCAAATCATTATACTTTAGAGTTATACATACAGTTAAAACTTCTGCTAATACAACAAGAGTTTGACCCAATACATTTAATCTTATCGTGGGGATTAAACGTAGACAACGATAAACTAAGTTTTAAGCATAGTAAAAGATATAAAACACGGATACTAGGTAGATTTGTTACGTTAATAGCGATAGTACAACCGGTAAGAGCTCTTCTCGTAAAGCAACTTCAAAAGTATTACAATCTAGGATTGGTGAGTTCAACTAGCATATCTATATAAGCCATTGCTCCCAGATTTTGACCTTAAATTAAAGTACGTAACTCATTCACGGAGATTGGACCAGACACAATGGATATAACAATAGAAGTCTATGGCTACAGGCCCGACGTCCCGGAAAGTGTTATAGTATTTCAAATCGCCTCTTAGGCAGCAAAAATATATTAATTATTAATTGCCTGTAATAATGACATCGTTTTTCCTATATATCGCATAACTCAACGTATTACTTTAATTTCTACTTAGTATTATATTGTCTTTGTCGCTACATACGCCTTGGTGTGTTCAAACAATTTCATATGCTGTTATAAAACTCTGAGCTGTCTCTCGGAGACACGTATACTACCAATGGGCACTAACACAATCAAATAAGAAAGGGAGGTAGATACTCGAACGCCAATCACCGTCATTGTTGTAATGTGAATAGGGCTAATAAACCGGGAATTCTCGACGCGGGCTCAGCAGCAACTCTAAGAAGAGCCGTAATTCCTTAGCCAACAGCGCAAAGAATGACACAATTTCCAATTTTCCACCTGGAAGGTCGTGACTAAATTATTGAAAAGACTGGAGTAAGATGCGGACGTTCGCTTTGCCGTATTGGCGACTATCAGGGACGACAAGAGAGCAGAATGGCCAAATTGCACAATGTACGATATATGCATTATTAAAAAAAAACCTCTATTCACTACTCAACATTGCGAATATGTTACCTACAACAATACGCAATGTTGCCTACACCTGATATATCAAAATCAAAAATAAAGTGTTCTAACTTGTACGCTGAATTAGAACCCGTTTGTCTAAAAATTTAATTATCATATTTTACTCTTCTCAAGTAAAACGTTTATGCTCACAATAAAACTTAAATAAATAATAGTTTAAGTTCTCCCTTACAAATGAATAAAATTTGCAATTAATCAACTAATTTAATGCAAACTAATTTTCTTTGAACAAGACTTTCTGTAAATTACAATTCCTTGTGAATTAGACTTTTAGCGAATTAAACATTTTGAGCCAAGCACCATAGACTCATATATCTTCAGCAGATTACTTAAATCTATTACCTTAGCAAAAAGAACCGAGTTGGCAAACCTAACTTTTATTGATTTCAGACTTTCTGCGAATCAGACTTTCGCCTAACCCCGTAGACTTTAGGGATTACTGATTTCTATCGCCTAGTTAAAATTCCGTACAGCGATCGGCCGCAAAGTCACACGGAGCTCTGCAAAAGTTAATTTACAATTTTCGTCTCGATTTCAAAGTGCTTTCGATTGTAAGCCTATAAGTCTTCATAATCTTACGAGAACAGTGATTGTCTGTTCTTCTTACGAAATTAGATTATATTATATTTGGTTGGAGTTGTAAAAGTACTATGTTTATATTAAGTATGTTAATCTCGTTTGTTGCTTGAGTGCTATTACGTATATATATTACGCATTCCATACCCAAAGTGCAATATTACTTTCGTTTCATATGGATAATTATGCATAGCATACTCATTGACATCAACTTGATCTATTAGTGGTCGGTAATAGGCAGAAATCCAAGGCAGAACGTTAAAAAATTGCATTCCTATGGCCACGATAAAAACAAATCATAAACATTTTACGAGATACGGGTTGCAGAAGATAAATTATTCCAGCATCACTGAGTTAATATCTATTGTTTCTCATATTGTATTCATAAATAGTTTGAATAGATATTGTATAGGCTAGTTTCCTGGGTCGTAATAATAACATAACAATTAGTCCGACAGTTAGATAATCAAAAAATATTCGACACGTATTTTTTCTTTTGTCAAATAAACAATAAATAATAAAGATAAAGCGCGTCAAAGTTCAGGAGTCGTGACGTCAAAGTTTGCTAAAAATTGTAGCAAACTATGACGTCACACGGAACTTCAAAGGGCTATATCTTTATCATTTTTGGTTTTATCAACAAAAGAAAAAATACGTATCTAACTGACAGACTAATTATATTTTTTAGGAAACTAGCCTATTATGGTGAGGGGTATCATCCTCAACTGCTTGGTCGGTGGTTGCAGGAATAGCAACGGGACGAGCTGCTAACTTGCCTTTCTCATCCCAGTGAGTAGTATCCCAATGCCTTCATTCCCTTACTAAATCCAACATCTTTCCCACAATAATCCAACAAATTGCGCTCGGTAGTCTACCTGTCAAGCGTGGTGAGTATGGCAATATCCTCCCATGGAAGGAACAATGATAATATGATAATAATGTTTATTTCTTTCCACAAACAAGGTACTTACAGACAAAATTACAACAATCCTTGGGAGAGGTCATTTTCTAGCAGTCTTACGGATGAGTAATCATCATCATCATCAGGTCTTTTTAAGTCTCCACTACAGGAGCACCCTCTCTGTACTACTAGAGCCATACTTGGCCAGAGCAGTCAGAGGATGATTAATGACAAATATATATAAGTTCTAAATTTGGTCCCCCTTGCAAGTGGAACTACATTTTCCTGCTACCATCAGAGTACAAGTACTTTATAAATTGACCATACAAAATTGAATACGTACGTATTATTATTTTAACTTTTTTGTATCAAAAACAATATTCGAATAAAATAATATTCGTATAACTTAATTCCAACCGTGTATAGGCCATTTGATGGAAGCGACAATTCATTTGTGATATCGCGTTTATCTTTTGCTAAAATTGAGCATCAGAATCCAACCGCAAACTCATTTCCTTGACTTTTATATAAAGGCTGTAGACGAATCCGCTTAAAGAAAAGAAAGCATCCGGAAATAACAATTTCGTAAGAAACAAACAAAATAGAACGAGAATCGCTGTAAGAGGGGCGTCACACCAACGAAATATTACGCTACGGAAGTTTCACAGAATATATGATAAATTGTTTGTTTGTTTTACATGTGTGTAAGTGGCCAACACTGGTGTCAGATTTTTCAAGCTCAAAGGAGCTTGAGATATTTTTATGTCAATTGTGGCCACTCACCCCAGTGGCGACTGCACCCGGGGTTGTTTTACATATGTTTAAGCGCTTATAATGCTCACGACCACTGGACCATCGGGCCCCTCGACATCTAAGACAAATGCACAATGGTTCTTGAAGTATAGCAATAGATACATTTACTGTACCAACCTGCGCTCACAAGCTGGAATAGTATTAATGTACCTACGTTTAGTTTTCACCCGTAACTAGTGTGTTTTATTTATTTATTCTAATAATCAATCTACCTATGTGACTTCATGAAAATTTTATTAAATCCGTATAGTTGTCGCCACTAGGATTGGTGATAAGCAAGTGATATAAATATATCTCGAGCTCCTCCGTATTTCGGAAGGCACGTCTCGCCTGTTATTATTGAGTCCAGGCAGCTCAAAAGATCTGACTACACAGTACCACACACCAGTGCTGGCCACTTAGGGAAAGCAAGCAATAATATGATTTCAGTGCTGAATTGCACACGATATATTTGTTTCAGTGTTTGTTTGTAATGTATTAAAACAAAAACTAAGAAACCGATTTAAAATTCTTTCACCTTTAGGAAGCGATACAGCGGGTAACATAAACTATAATTTAGGCGGACGAAATCGCGCGCAAGCCGCTTGTTTTCCAATAAATCACTGAAATGTATGCCTATCCTGCTAGTGTGATGCTACCCTAAAAGAAGCGCGAGATAAATGGAGACAGGAGGGGAGATAAAAATGATGGCGGATGCTCCGTGAATGGAAGAAAATTAGGAAATCCACCGCGACGCTTTTTCAGCCGGGGGCTGTATAAATTATCTGTATTATATTGGCACAAACTCTTGCTGGTATCAAACAAAGCACGCAGAAGCTGCGCTTACGAAAGAATCCTATTAACTTCCAAATGGCTAAGGGATAAAGCGCTTTTATTAGAATAACGAAATGAAGCCAACACGCTTCGTATAGAAACCATGACATTATTTACGTAAATTATATCTTATAGGCATACGTTTGTTATCATTTTGTAAAAAGCCTTTTTAATTTAGTCGAATAAACATAACATTGCCGTGTATAGAATAGACGCGGTCAGCTGACTATTGACTTATAAGTTTTAACTTTACTTCAGAACCATGTCATAATAGTATGATAAGAAAGTTTTATAGACAGTATTGACAAAAAATACTACTAACTAAGAAGACAGAGTTCTAAAGCGTTGATATAATACTTTTGTCTCTTACCTTCAGGGACGGGAGGTCTAGGCTGATAATGTAAATCTGAAACAAGAAGAAAAATTCAATTAATTTCATTGTACTTGGTATACATTGTTCTGAAATAAAGGGCGCACCAAGTATATTCGAACTTTGTTTTGAATATGTTTTAGATCTAAAATAAACTGTAACTAGCTTATTTTAATAAAACTTGCCAAATGCCAATCGCGAACTTAACAAAACGACGCTTCTCGTATGTGGACTTTGATGTAGGTATAAGGACACATAAAACCTCTTCAGTGCGTTGTGAGTTGCATTGCGTTAGTCTGCTAATTTCATGATGTTTGGGTTAAATTATGAGACTTAGGGCCCTGTTTTGTGCGTTCAATCAAACTCTTTCTTGTAGGACACAATTTTTCTGAAATATGTGTGGTTTGACGTCTCAGTAATAAATAAATGAGTAGCAACTTTGACAGTTTTGAGATGAATCGCCAAAAAAAGTTTCCTTATTTACTTAATTTTAATATTATTTCATTATTTCGTATTTTTTTAGGGATCCGTATCTCAAAAAGAAAAAAAACGGAATCCTTATAGGATCAATTTGTTGTCTGTCTATCTGTCAAGACTCTTTTTCTCAGGAATGCGTAGAGGTATCAAGCTAAAATTTATATTACCCAGGTCTACTGTGCCTTGGAGCTTTGAAAAAAATCAAAAAGTTCTAAGCCAACGCAATCAAAAGATACAGCCGTTTTTGCTGCAAATTTTTGACATTCGCAAGGGAATCAAAACCTACAGGGTACTTCTCGTAAACCCAGAATCTTGAAATTTGGTACGAATCAACTTCATAAAGCACAGATATAGGAAAAAAAAATAGTTACATATAACAAATATATTTTTGTTAATTTTAAACTTATCATAAAACTAGCTTTCGCCCGCGGCTCCGCCCGCGTCAATGTCGATCACTCGGGAATAGTACTTTTTCCCGGGATAAAAGGTAGCCTATGTCCTTCTCCGTACTTCAGAGAACTTGTATGCAAAATTTCATGACGATCGGTTCAGTAGTTACGGCGTGAAAGCGTAACAAACAAACAAACAAACAAACTCACTTTCGCATTTATAATATTAGTAAGGATAAGGATAATAATATAATGGTACGGAACCCTTCGTGGGTGAGTCTCACTCGCATTTGGCCGGCTTTTTCTTATACATTCATTACATACATACATTCTGTGGAAATTTCAAGTCTACCTATTGTGGTGCAATAGATACAGCGCTGTGGCAGACGGACGGACTGACATCGTAGGCTTAGTAATAGGGTTCCATTTTTGCTTTTTGGGAACAGAATCACAGATTACTAAATAGTTACTACTTAACAGATCCCTAAATATAAGGCGAAATCAAGTTTCTAACAGATGAAAGCCTTTCGTAAGATGATTTTAAGATATTATTAGTCAAAATTATTTTTTTAGTTTCTTGACAAGTTTGTATGAAATATCAAATGAAAGCAAAATCTCAAAGTTAATACTTGGAAGCTATCTGCAAGCCCAAATTATTTTCATTTAGTCATAAAGATCTTGCATCAGGTATTTTTATAATTAAAAATAAAGTAGGTTATTCATTTTCAAGGAAATTTTAACGTGGGGTACTGATATTTAAAAATTATTCTTTTTATCATCATCATTATCACTAGGTCTTTTTAGTCTCCACTGCAGAACCCTCTCTGTACTACCGGAGCCATACTTGGCCAGAGCACACAGAAGATTTGGCCTACACTCTCCTCGCTGGCCAGACGGGTTGGAGAGGTCTCATTGATGTTAATGAGCTTTGTTTAGCTTGTATTTCCTAAGTCGCCTCTAATGGCATCCATGGGAAGACTTGGAGTAGTCCTATTCAACTCTGCCAGAAACCACGCGGCTAATATCAGAATTGAATATAAATAAATAAATATATGCGGTAAAATCACACAGATTGAGATAGCCCGACAGTAAATTCGAGACATGAGTGGATATATACTCACCGATACTATATTTTATAACAAATCCATATATAGATAAACAACCAATACTCATGTCAATATGAAAAATATTATTTTCTATCTTGACCTGCCGGCTTATTTGCTAACTTAGTGACCAATGTTTTGATAGTCACTTCAAAATACATTGCGGGTTTCGTATGATTGACTACTTTCATTTAAGATATATAAAACGTAATGTATTTTTAAATGACTATCAAAACGTTGTACACTGAGTTAGCAAATAGGCCGGCTGATCGGGGATCGAAACCGGGCCCTTAAGTGTTACTAGCCTGGCATGATGACTACTAGGCCATAGAGGTCGTGTACATACAGGATGAAATTGAATTCATTAGCAAATGTTAAAAGAGTGACTCAGAGTGACGAATCTGATCAACGTTAATTATGGGATCAACTCCAAAATTTCTAAAAAAATCTGCTGTTCCATAGATTTTGGCCAAGTATATTCCATTTTTGTATGAAAGAGCAGATAATTTTTTCACGATGTCGAAGTTGGTCCCATAATTAAAGTTGTTTAGATACATGGTCTGAATCACTCCTTAAACGTTTGCTAATGAATTCAGTTTCACGCTTTATATTCACAAATGCGTCTCATACATTTATGTTTAAGCTTTATTGGAAAGTTGTTTCAATTCACATGAACAGCAAACCAAATACTTTACTTGTCAATTATTTAAAAACAGCGCGCGTCAATTATAATAGCATTTCAATTACCAAGATAAATCTGAATGGCGGAACAGTGGTCGATAGCTAGTCACTGTTGCGGCCACTGCAGCACAATTACATTATTGTGGATCCGAACAAATTGATGGAATGGTGAGCGCGATTTATAATCGAATAAACGTTAAATAGGTAGCCGCAGTTAGTAGGCTTTTGTTGTTAGTTTGGGCAATTATGTACTGTTAGCTTTATGTGGTTTTACAGAAACGATGGCAACAAAACCAAATTCAAAATCAATATCACTAGGTAGCTAGAACATAAACTTTTGTCAAAAAATTACCTAAAAATCTAATTGCCCAACAGGCCTACTCGCTCAAAATACATCGCGGCTTTCGTATGATTGACTATTTTTATTTAAGATATATAAGCCGTAATGGATATTAAAGTGGCCATCAAAACGTCGTGCGCCGTAGTTGTCAAAAGTTAGCGAGTAGGGCCAGGCCTATCTCACTCCCCATGTAGGTATCGAAAGCATCCTATGCGATACCTTCGAAGGTAAAATCCGAACAAATCCGGTAGGAGCGACGCGCGTTTGGTCATATACAGCGTATAAATTTACCCTCTACGTTCCCTTAAAGGGGTGTCTGAGATCATTAATATAAACAGAACAACTTTGCCAATGGCACCAGTGCTGGGAACTCAATAAAAAAGTTCGGCATTTCTATACAAAAGAGTTCTGCGGCCCGGTCAGTTTGTATGGGAATGTCGACTTTTTTTTTTTTTCATAATTCATTATTCACGTATTTATGAATAGTGTGCCCAGTACATCATAGTATACACTTATATAAGGTCTTAGCGCTATTTACAAATTTACCAATTCCCAGCATTGTTCCTGTAGGAAAAGTTGTTCATAATGATGGGCTGAGCCCCGTTAAGGGAATGTAGAGAGTCAATTTACACGCTATGTTTACCGACTTCAAAGAATTATGAATCGTATCTTTAGAGCTAAAAGTATAAAATTAGCTTGCTTTAGATATCTAAACTAAAAGATGCTGCGGTCTGTCGCGAGCTCAATTACACCATATCGCTAACTCATTGGGTTGATATTTCTTTGAATAACTTTGCAGAGTGCGACTTCTATATATACTCGTAAGTACTAGTACCTATTCTTTGGTAGGACTGTAGATCGTTATTGACAAATTGCATTCGTAAAACGTTCTAATGTCAACGTTTTACGAATGCAATCTCTCAATAACGATTTAAGTCAGGTTAGGAAATTTGACATTGTGAAAAAGGCCAAGCACTACAAAGTGCTGCAAAATTCGTAGGCTGCAAGTTCTTCATCTTATTTCTTTTTTTTTTAAGAAAAAAATCATATTAGGGACAACTTGTTTGCAAACTTTTTATGATATAGGATCAATAAAAATTTTGCAAACAAGTTGACCCTGACAATTTATTTGCAAAATTTCAAGTTGTTGGCGTAAAAGCATAACAAATTAGTTGTATAGTTAGTAGGTATAGTTGGGATTATGATTGTGGTTTAAAACAAATTGGAATAGCTCACGATTTACTTCCAAATAATAGTAGTAGTATTATGGCTGATACTGTTGGTTTTATTTGCAGCTTTACGGCAAATGAAATGGCGATGTGATAAAGATAACAATTTTGGTGCCAGCATCAATGACACTGACAATGAGTTACACTACGCTAAATCCATTACTCAGGCCTACTACTCTGGCTGCTTGAGTGGCAGTTTGTATAAGGTGCAGTGGATGTGAGTATTATTAGCGTTTATGCATGTTAAGCAATGCCAGGCGCGGTCCCCACTAGGATCGGTGACCGCAAGTGGCATTAAAAATATCTCAGAAATCACATTAGATAGTTGGTTACGGCTGTCATCATTGACAGCAGTCGTTATGTCAGCTATGTCAGATGCTTTTAGCAGCTTGATATATGTGACAACCATGAAGAGGCCTATACCCAACAATAGATGAACAAGGGCTGAGAAAGAAGAAGAAAATATATGACAACAGACTTGGCCACGTACACACACGAAAAACAAACAAAACTAACGCCGGCCGGACTTTTCAACTGTCTCTGCATCGTAGCCTACGAGTCGAGAGAAACGGCTAAACATGCATTCAGAAGCAGGTGGAACTGGAAATATTTTTGTGCCACTTATAGACACCCATCCAAGCAGTGACTACGCCAGATTTTGCCTTATTCCAGTGAGGGCTTATAATACGCACTCCATAATATAGATATTTTAATTCTAATGTTACAAAAGTATCATGTATAAAACACACGAAATAAATACATAAGATACGATGTTAGTCACCTAGTCACTGTTACAGCATATTACTTTATTGTGGTTTTCAACAAATTGATTAATTTTGTTAATAGCCGCAGTTACTGGCGTTTGGATGTTGGTTTTGTCACAAAAAATAATAATTTTGATGCGAGCTTGAATGGCGCTGAAGTTGTTAGAATCAACTTGAGCTATGAAGGATTTTTCTAAATAGTAACAAATACAAAAGGTTCAAATCAGATTCAATGTCACTTCATATAAGAGCATTCTTTGTACGAACGATTACTTTTCTTGTGGGAAGCTTAGTGGTATAATCCTTACTAATATTATAAATGCGAAAGTGAGTTTGTTTGTTTGTTTGTTTGTTACGCTTTCACGCCGTAACTACTGAACTGATTATTATGATCACTAAGAAAATATTTTTATAAATTAAACCCCTAAGGCGGAGAAATAGGGGGCGAATTTTATCATTTGATATTTATCCCTTTCAGACCCGGCAAACCTCGTTTTGCAAATATAAGCAAAAGGAGCTTTGCCGGGTCAGATAGTTTTTAATATAAAACTTATTTCAATTTTTCTTATTTCAATAAAAATAAAATAATGCCAGACACATAGAATAATAAATATGAAATTCAGCATAATCCAAACAGTACACATATTTATTTATAGACGATGATATCGGGATACTCAGGAGTATATCAATAGCATTGCGAATAAAAAAAATAAAAAAAACAGATAAAAAAGTGACGATATCGGTGTTCGTAAAAGAGGATATTTTAACATAAGCTGTATCTCTAATACAAAACACGTTTGAGCTAGACTGGGAGCCTGCATTGTGAGCCGAGTATCTACAATTCAAAGCTGAGATTGGACGGATAATCCAGGCACAATTTGTAAACCCTACATTAGCTAAAAGTATCACTCTTCTTGCTGGAAACTATAGCCATACCACAGTGGTAAGCTATAAAAAAATAAACAGAGGTTTAATAAACATATTTGTTTTAAAATAAATAAGTTTTGTCTCGTTAAACAATTGTGAAAGGTAAAATACAAACCATTAATTTTAATATCGGTTTAATAATTGGTAGTTTTTTTAATTTGGATATTTAGAAGTATTATCATAGCACTTTAATGAAAACAAAATATTTAAACGTCATTTAAAAGACTGTCAGATAGACAGAGATCCTAGGCTTGGAACCCTGTGAGTACGGAGTAAAAAGACAATATATGAATTTCAGCAGGTGTCGCATAACAGCAAAAGCAAAATTCAAACAGCACGAATATTTATTTTCGAACAAAAATATTGGTGTTCAAGCAAAGGAGCCGGCTTGCCTGCATCTTTATACAAAACACGTTTGGCCAGACGTGCAATGGATTTTCAAATGCGCATTTAGGATATTTATTCTATTCCTGTAGATCTTAACCTAGCGTCGGCATGTATTTTTAGCTGAGGTCCGGATGTCAACAACACATCTTATTCTTGAGGTTCAAGAAACGTGAGTACTTTTTAAATTCATACAAGAGAATCGTTTTTTGTAAAAAAGGATTCACAAGTAAACGTTAAGAAAGTTTAAACCTGAGTAAATGTAATATAAAAATAAAACTTGCGCACGAAGGGTTCCGTACCATTATTATCTATAAAAACAGCAAAAATATCATGTTTGTTGTATGGGAGCCCCCTTAAATATTAGTTTTATTTTTACTTATTTTTTTATTTTTAAAATGAATAAAGAACTAAATATTCTCTGAATATTTCAAGCGTCTGCCTGTTGTCGTTATCAATATCGAGCAAAAAATCACGTTTGTTGTATTGGAGCCCCCTTAAATTTTATTTTACTGTGAAAATTTAAATTGTCTCTCTCTCACGGTTTATAAGATACAGCCTGGTGACAGACCGACGGACAGACAGACGGACGGGTAGCGGAGTCATATGAATAGGGTCTCGTTTTTAACCCTTTGGGTACGGAACCCTAACAAGACATTTGGTCTGTGAGGCTGACACAGAAGGTCCGAGGCTCAACCTACCGCGGTCCGAACACTAACCGCGTCTGGCCTTTGCATCAATGGAGGAGAAATAAAACTAAATAAATACAATGAAAAAAACATCCTTTCCTAACATCTTTGAATTTGGCCTACTCTTATCCTATCAAATATATATCAAACTCTATTCTGATTTCCATTTATAAAAAACATCTATTCTGATTTCCTGGAAATGGCTAAGAAATACTCTGACATCTTTATTTGTTTACATAATTTTATTAAATGCTCTATAACTGAAATTCATTAAACTTTCTTTTTACTATTACTATTATAGCAAAAAATATACCGCTCCTCACATATAGACATAAACCACGTGAATAGTAAAGTACCTATGCTGGTAAGTACTCCAAGGGTACATAGAAAATTGGATTGCAAAGGTCACGCACGACAAACATACTGACATCCAGTCTCCAATGCTCGAGTCATTGAAGAGACCCCTCCATCTTCAAAATTGTGTCCTATGAAAATACGCCAAAGAAAAAGGGTATCACGTAATATTGTTACGACATGTACGAGCGTTCAGTGCGAATTACAAATTCTATACAGAAACCAGAATTTGCCGAGCTCATTTTATTATTTTCTATATTTGAAACATGTAGAGTACTTATCTGTGTGTTATTAGGCTTCGTAATATAAGAAATAGAGTGGGACAGGAGATATTTCATATATTACGAAACATAATAAGAATATTAGCTTTTATTCATAAAAAGATTAATAAAAAATACCAACTATCACACCAATTCCTACCAAGGATACTTTTAACAAAAGTCTCGTTATAATGTATTACTAAAGAAAAACGAAAAGATAAGCCAACACGAAATAATATGAACATCTAGGCCACTTAAATACTTTACAAGATAAAAAAGTTCCAGTTTTCCACGAAACACTTTTTCATAAAACACAGTTTATACGCAAAAGTACCGGCTAAGTCGGTGAAATCTGAATTTGAACTTTTTCGCCAAGTACCTACTATTCTCTTTGACACCGCATTCATCAGCGTGGAGATTATTTAAATGCTTTTGAAGTGAGAAATCATACTGTGACGTCTTTATGAATTTAGGTTGGTACCATTCATGAATATTAAATGGAAGGATTCATTAAAAGTTGTTTTAATCCGATCTTTCCTTGGTGCATGATAATTAGTTTTCCTTGCATTCCTGTGTCAGCTCGCAGACTAAATCTAAAAGCGTCATTTATAAGGTAAAAGGGACGGATTTACAAAGGGGTTCTCATTCTACACAGATTAATTTCATCTTAGGTCGGGACATAACATTTCGGAATGTGACACAAAGAGGTCGCAGCTAATGGGTTTGGAGTCGGGATAAATATAAAATACAAGAGGTTGGCACGAGAGCCGCAAGCCGGGTGTTCTGGGCGGCGCGCCATATTGTTTTATTGCAAATTGGTTGGACGTAGACCGCGCTGTCCTTTACATATACGAGGCCATTAAACTACGGCCGGTGTCCAGTCACGTGTTAAACGAATCCGATAGCTGCATACAATGTTAGACGGAGCGACTCTACTGACACGTAACTAAGGCTTAGAGATACAGACGGCATGCAAATGGCAGCCGATACTGCTCAACTGGATGTCGATGCTGATTTTTACTGATTCAGCTAGATTTTATATTCAGTTTACGAAACAGACCCACATTTTAGTATTGTTTGATTTTAGGAAAATTTATTTTTGGAAATGTAGCTACAGTCTGCAGATGATCCTTAGAGATTAAGTTTGGGTAAGAGAAACAGAATCAGAGACAGTATGATCTATGTTAGCAGAGTAGATTAGCTAATATGTCTCCTATGTTAGATATACTTAATATCACGTCTTTTTACGGGGTAGACAGAGCTTAGATTTATGAGACGTTTAGCATTTTGGCGGGCTTGAAGGTGGAAAAAGGAAGAGGTTAGCCATGTATATCATACTCTTCCAAGCTGGTTTGGGAGAAAAAAAATCATTGAATATACTAGCTGCTTCTCTTCCCGCGCAGATCGCAAAAGGTGATCGAGGGTATAGGCGAAAATTTGAGCTAGCAACCCATCACTACTGTTTTGATTCCATTTTCCACTTTTAGGTTTCCATTTGTAGGTCTTAAAAACCTAGGCTCTGTCTACCCCGCAAGGGAAAAAGACGTGATACTATGTATTTATTCATTGAAGAATGCGAAAACTATGATGCGATGACTAAGATACTTTACAGTGTGATTGGTCAGATATTGCTCTGGTTTCAACCAAGTGAAGAATGACTGGAACCTTTGACCAATTGCGCGACCATGTAGGTTAGAGAAAAAGAGTATGCGAAAGGAACAAATAAGGATTATGCTTATCAAGAAAATATTTCTCCCTTTTTCTTTAGTAAACCTCAGAGTGGCTAAACAAAACTAAAGATAAACAACAAAGCCGGACATATTTCAAGTTACCTGGCAAATCCAATAGACGCAGACTCACGAGGCGACAATATTACGTGTCTCTGTATTGGGTTTGTATTCCATTATACCAATACCGTACTAACATATTATGTGAGAATAGATGATATAAAACAAGTCTTGAGGGTTTTTCTGTTATTTTCGTATAGAAAATCCAGATTGCTAATAATATGGGATAATATATCAGAAAATATATTTTCTGAAAATAAATATCTCGTGTATCTCTCTGTACCCATAATAAAGTAATTTATGTTAATATTTATGAAAAGAAGCACTTGTTATTGAAACGAAAAACTAATTTGTAGTAATATAGGGTATATTTCAAAAGTATTAGTTTTGTAAACATATACGTACATTTAGGAATTTAATCTACTATATGTTTGTTTTATTATGTCTTACATGGGTTTTGCTCCTGCTGAACAAAAAGTACACACATTTTTACATAGCATAAAGAATAAAATTCGGATGATATATGGTAACACATATTTTAAGTGAAAATCTGGCTTTTTGACCTATACAATAAGTTTCTAGCAAACTTATATGTACATTTATCGCTCTATTTAAGGCCGATTTATAGCAATGAAAACGACAATCCAATTATGAAAATCATTCTATAGGTAACCTATTCGAAGGCACTCAACATTACCAAATCAAAGCTGCCAAACAGAATATGGAAATGAAAATGACATTATTTATATCGAAGCGTTGCCGAAAACAATTCCGTATTCATAACGAAATATCGTTTATTCGACGGAATGGAAAATGAGCTAGATAAAATCAATGCAATATCATTACCAGGTTATCAGATGTCAACGTTGAGTTTACATTAAATTTTATGAATCACGCACCGCCCGTTCCCTAAACCATACGATAATTGTGTATGAAGCTATAATTTAAACAACGATAATGAATATGACTAACGGTTCCGTAGCACGAAGCTTTTTACCTTAATAAGTGGCACCAAGTCACAAAAAATGTGCACAAAGGGTATTGAATTATGTCTCCAAGGGAAACCTTTCATGGCGTCTAAGCCCATTAAGTTTTCGACTGCTATTCATTCTTAGGCTATGGTCGGTAGTTATAGTTCCCGAAAACTATTCCAAGAATGATTTCGGTAATGACAAACAGTTTGGAGTTTAAAATGGAATCATCAACGTACCTAATTATGATTGGTTTGATTTGGCTTAGATATCTCAAAAAGTTATACTGGAATGATTGACTCCAATATTTTAGGCGACTTTTGTTGTAAAAATTATTAATATCTTGTGATGTAAATTTATGAATATTTATACCTTATCCTAATTCTAGGATTTCAATCATAGTTTAGCTTCTTTTTTAGTGTATCTATTTTTTTTGGAAGAAATATAATATTAACCTAAAAAAATATATTTTGGAACGAATTTGTTCATTGGTGTCGTTTTTAAATAAATTTATATTGTAATTTTGCCTGAAAAGAAAGAAAGATAACTAACGATTGATAACAACATGTGTGCCTACAGACGGAAAACAATCTAGAGGAAAGCCAAAAATGAGATGGAAAGTCAAGATGTCTACTTTATAATAATAGCATGACTTAGCACTAAATCGAACTAGGTAAAGCAGAAGAAGTTGGAGTGAGACATGATATATATATAGCTGATAAAATAATAATACAATTTAGATCATCACAACAAAGTATCTGAATGGAATCTAAATAAAATTGTATATTACCTTTTTCTGTATAAAACTATTAATGTAAAGTAACTACTTTTATATGTATTATACCGAAAATATTAGTTAATTTATAATAAAAATAAAGTCTCACGTCTTCGGAAGTGTAAATATTGTTAAACTCCTAAATCCCCAAGCATTAACTTCTATTGTTTACGATATCTCTTACAACCTGTAACTAATACCGATAATAGATATGAGATTATCAATCGAACTGCCTGATCCAATAATAATTACTAATTAACAATACCAATCATCTATGAAGAACCGACGTAGACAAAGCTCATCCAGATGGAATAATACTATAATAGAGTCTTGAATATTGTGAGGAAAATGGAAGGGAAGCGGTATTGCAATAAGTTTATTAACCGAGCGAGCACGAAGCGTCTCAGCTTGAGCTTGGGCAAAAAATATTTCGTATGTCCAGCTCGGTTCTGTACGACTGTTTCATTTTTAAACTATATATATATAGAGAAATTTTGTCACCAGGTTCGACAGTAAAATAGGCATTTCTGTCGCTTTCAATTTTGGAAAAAATGGTGTGAAGATTCGCGAGGTCTGCAGCTTACGGAGCCACTAGTAAATATTACGTTTATATACATTATACCTACGCAATCCTAACCCTAACTTAAAATTAGTTTGTTTGTTACGCCTTCATGCCCTATCTACTGAACCGATCGTCATTAAATTTTACATGTCCGTTGTCTGGGGTACGGAGAAGGACTTTTTATCCCAGGAGAAGGTAATGTACTCGAAGGATCAACACTGACGCAAGCAGAGCCGTGGGTGAAAGCTAGTAACAAAATATTTTTGAACAATTGGGTTTAATACGCAGTACACCACTTCCTTTGTTTAAATGCCTGAGATGAAATTTTTGGCTGTTACAGTGTGTCAGCAACTACCATTACCATGTCGCTTACTCCGACAGCATACAAGTTAATGGAAGATTTACTAAGATTAATCTATTAATAATAAACCCTCACTGTGCACGCAATCAAACAGAACTCATTTTCAGTGAATTTCCAAAAGACCTGAATTAAGTCAGAAAACTTTATATTTTTATAAGTGATACTGATAACTATGAGAACTTTGATGTTGAAGAAAAACTTGTTTTGTTGATTTTTAATAAGGTGTTAAATTTCTTACCAAATGTTTGTTAAAAAAATAAGTATTTGTTTAAAAACAGGGATATATTAGAACTAAGTATGATAAAAATAAATATATTTATTGTAGAATTCGTAAGCTCAGATATTAAGGTTATATTCGAATACAATGTAATGTTGTTTATGAATAAATTAATATGATGGAAAACAACACTAAGCTTTTTTTACGCGACCGCTCAAAATAGAGTGGTATTTTATCATATTTCATGCATGCTATGTAGTCTTCGTACTGATAATAAATACAAGGCTCATCGAAGACAACATTTAATTCACATACGAGTACAGCGTTAAAAATCGCAGCAATTTAAACATAAGCGATAACAATCACTCGCGATATATATCTGCAGACCTGGCAAGGTGTTAGACACGGCTACGTCTAACCACTGGTAGCGGGCCAGTGCGTGATTGCGCTTGACACCCGTAATATCCGCTGCCCACCGATGGTATCAATTTCAATTTGTTGCGGTCCTATAACTGCCGCCTCTGCTCGATTCGTATGAATCGATCTCACTCCAGTTTCCTGTTGCGCTCGCACCGGACTTAATCTCGGATCGGGCGATTGAAATGCTCGCTCGGCATCGTGGTGTTTATGGCACCGATATCTATTTAATTTCGCGTTCAGCGAAATCCAATAATCACTTCACTCGCTTGATATAAACCCTTTGGTGTGACGGGATTCAATTATTTACAACTATAGAATATTTACTTTGAGACAATTTACTTTGCGTGCTTCCGCCACCAGTTAGTTCATGCAAACTATTGCTGGCCAGCGCCCACCCACTACTGTTAGTCCCTTCATACCCGCCACCAATAGTTGATGCATGCAACCCTGGTCGATACTGCTGCATCCGTTGAGGCTGCAGCAATGTCGGCCGTCGTGCTCGCGACACGTGTTTCGCCTCTACACGAGGCATCTTCAGGCAGTGAAACCTAGATGTTGATCGTTCGAATGACAAGCAACGAATGACAAAAATTACTTTTTTTTTTTTTTGTAATGACTATGTAGCTAGCTCCAAGTGAGCTTTCGCTACTTCACCGGGCGTTTGAGGTGAGGGCAGAGTGCCCTCAACCTTTATAGGCAACATCACCAAAGGGCCCCCAGGAGGGACGGACCTCGGCTTTGGGCGTTGCCTGTGTGCGCAAGGCTTGGAGAGACAGCAAACTCTCATATTGCCTGATGGGCCGCGTATGCGTGCATGCAAGCCTGAAGGGCCAATCTGAGAATCAATGGCAAAAGCCTTTGGAGAGCAGCAACTCTCATCTTTTGCCTTATGGGGACAAAAATTACGCCGTATTGCCGCCTTTTATACTATCTGGGAGGGGGGAGGGGATTGATCGTAATTTTGGTTTTGTATTGAAAATATATTTAATAATGGGGAATTATTCAAATCTATTTGTTTATTTATCAAAGTAATATTTGATCTTTACGACGGCCGACATTGCTGCAGCCTCAACGGATGCAGCAGTATCGACCAGGGTTGCATGCATCAACTATTGGTGGCGGGTATGAAGGGACTAAGAGTAGTGGGTGGGCGCTGGCCAGCAATAGTTTGCATGAACTAACTGGTGGCGGAAGCACGCAAAGTAAATTGTCTCAAAGTAAATGTAACTTTGACTTCCGCAAAGTAACACCTGAATCTATTAACTAACTATAGAATATTTTTAGCTAGAGACGTTTGTAGGATTAACAGTTTGTGATAGTAATTTGATTAAAGAATTTTCCTAAGGTGGACAGCTTCCAGATTCAAAATCAACTAATCTGGCAAGGTAGTTAATACATATACCTACCAGGTTATAGTTAAAAACATTACTATCTCTCAAATCATCAAATCAGCCCGGCAAAATAAACAATTTTTTCCATGGGATGGGATCAATGCGTCATTTTTCATACAAAAGTGTTCGCCTAGCCAGGTTTTTGTATGAAAATTACGAAAATTTGTTTGAATATCCAGCATTTGTACCGTAAAAGTTGTTCTCTTTAACCTAGAACTCTTTATATAATAGACTAAGTAATGATGTTTTGTCGTTTAAAGGCCACGTTCAGTTAAATTATGAATAAGACAGGTTGCTGGTTTTTAGATTGCTGACTTACGTTATCAGGTAGTGTAGAAATCAATAGTAATGAGAATATAATAGGAGTATTCAGTAATGTTACAGTTCAGTCTACATAAGTAGGTAATATTTTATAAAAAAATCGACAAACGATACCTATTAAAGATGCAAATAATAATTACGGGCAAATATGTTAAATATATAACTATTATAATAACTTCGACAAAATTTAAAAAGTTATATACAAGTTAAAATAAAATTCAAGACCAATAAATTAATCCAGTGTTATCATTACCAAGTGAACCTTAAATAACTGATTTGAAAGCTTTATTTATATCTAAAACGTTCCAATAGAACAAATAGAGGGTAGACCAGACAGTAACAAGGGTAAGAGAAAATTGATTGATTTAAGAACGGGCACGCCGTCCCGTGATAACGAGAAATTATGTAAGTTTAGCGTTTAATTAACCCAAAGTAACCAAATCATTCCGAAGTAAATCAAACACCGAGAAGCTGTAAATCAGCGGGCTTGCTTCATCGTGCAATTTGTTACAACAACATAAGCTCTAGTACAAGTAAGGTTGTACAAATATACCCATTCCCTCAATATAATAAGAAAAACAAACTATGAGCCGTATGGTTTCGATCTATAATAAGATCACTAATTAATTAATAATGACTAACTAACTAAAAAATAAGAGCCCAATCATCTTAGGTTTTTTTTAAAATTGGTTATGTACATTTAGATACCGAGACACCTATATTTTGAATTATCTCTATTATTAAAAATTATGTTAAAATAAAAACGTTAAATTAATTGCGTAATAAAGTTTAATTTACCCAAAATCATCAAATCATACCGAAGTAAATCAAGCACCGAGAAGCTGTAAATCAGTTTAATTTGTTGCACAACGTACGGGAGTACTCGTAGGAAATATATGTGTCTTCACTTCTTAATAATATTGAATACATACACATACATAGTATCACGTCTTTTTCCCATGCAGGGTAGACAGAGCATAGGTCTATAAGACTTTATGGCAACATTTAGCATGTTGAAGGGCGTGTATATGGAAAACGGAATCAAATAGTGAAGAGTCGCTAGCCGCATTGCCTATTGACATGATTCCGAAGTAAATCAAACACCGAGAAGCTATAAATCAGCGGGCTTGCTTCATCGTGCAATTTGTTACAACAACATAAGCTCTAGTACAAGTAAGGTTGTACAAATATACCCATTCCCTCAATATAATAAGAAAAACAAACTATGAGCCGTATGGTTTTGATCTATAATAAGATCACTAATTAATTAATAATGACTAACTAACTAAAAAATAAGAGCCCAATCATCTTAGGTTTTTTTTTAAAATTGGTTATGTACATTTAGATACCGAGACACCTATATTTTGAATTATCTCTATTATTAAAAATTATGTTAAAATAAAAACGTTAAAATAATTGTGTAATAAAGTTTAATTTACCCAAAATCATCAAATCATACCGAAGTAAATCAAGCACCGAGAAGCTGTAAATCAGTTTAATTTGTTGCACAACGTACGGGAGTACTCGTAGGAAATATATGTGTCTTCACTTCTTAATAATATTGAATACATACACATACACAGTATCACGTCTTTTTCCCATGCAGGGTAGACAGAGCATAGGTCTATAAGACCTTATGGCAACATTTAGCATGTTGAAGGGCGTGTATATGGAAAACGGAATCAAATAGTGAAGAGTCGCTAGCCGCATTGCCTATTGACATGATTCCGCAGATTTGAGCCCACTTTTCGCAGATTTTAGCACACATCTTACGATCTGCGCAGGAAGAGAAGTAGCTAGCACATTCTACGTATTTTCTTTTCTCCCAGACCAGCATGGAAGGGAATATTGAAAACGTAGACAGAAATTTCCTACCGATATCTATTTCTATAAAGGTTTGCTTACAAACAAATAACTCATAAAATTTTCGTCATTTTTATAGAATTTTAACAGCATGCGCCGCTCAACGCTCTGCACGACGTGCTGCCTCTAAAACGAGTCCATTGGGTATATTGTATAGAACAGAGACCTACCTCCCTTACAAATTTACTATTCAGATGGTATCTATAAGTGCCCCTGATTTCTTGATTCAAATATATCAAGGGGTTTTTGAAGGCAATGTTCCTTGAATTATTGCCCTTAATTATTGTACAAGGCAAGAAATTGATATAAAAGTTTTAAAAAATATATACTCTCCTCCTATATCCTTAAAATCTATTTTTAAATTTATACAAGTTTCTACGAGTATTGGCTTCAATTTCACTTCCCAGAAACACTCAAATACACGAACAAAAGTTTTGAAATAAAACGAGTACTGTCTGAATACGCTTCGAAACAATAACCAAAGCAATTCGAAACTGTATTGACTCGCGTTAGCAAACTAGGAGCCGCGTAAAACAGTGGAAAGGTTAGTCAGAACTCCAGCAATGAATTGCCGAAAGTCGAGCGAGTCGTCCGTTTTTTTAACGGCAGAATTAATTTCCAGTGACGGTAGGGGACTGCTCCACGAGTCACGTTCAACTTTAGCATTTGAAGCGGAACGTGGATGGCTAATCGATCGATTAATTTTCACACCGTTTTCGTGGAATGCAAGTATGCATTTCTTTGGATGAAGCATGAAAAGAATAATATGAATAAGTTAGGAAAAGTAGAATTTTGACTGCAGTCCACAATCTCCAAATTACTCTTATTTTTACTTACATTACAGATTAAAGCTATTTTCATTGTAATTTTTAGGATTCCGTTCACATGGATTCTATTATTACGCTTTAGCTAGTATTTAGGAGACATAATACGGTGAAATTTTTATCGTTCTGGACCATTAAAGGGATGCAGCCCGTTGATATAAACAACTTTTCCTATGGGACCAAAGCTGGGAACTCAAAAACAATTTTTGACTTTCCCATACAAATTAACCGGGCGGCCGAATTTTTTTTTATGCAACTGCCCATTTTTTTTTTAGTTCCTAACATTAGTCCCATAGTAAAAGTTGTTCATATCGATGGGCTGAGTCACCCCTTTAAGGGTTCAGAATGATCAAAATTTACCGTGTATAGAAATTCATTGTCGGTTACGGTTTTAAGGCAACTTTATAATATGACCCGCATTACAAACTCCAAATTCTTGCAATCGAAAAGAGTCTGAGGGGTAAGGTCCAGTAAGTTGTCATTGAGCAACAATGTGTCAGTTGTTGCTGCTTGTCAAATATTATCCAATGACAGCGGCTCATTGGACCCTTACGCTGCTTTCTGGGTGTTAAGCACTTCAGAATGTTAAAATGGCGTGAAAAAGAATCGATCGATTAGCCATCCGCGCTTCACTTCAAAAGCTAAAGTTGAACGTGACCTTTGGAGCGGTCCCCTACCGCTACTGGAAATTAATTCTTCTGTTAAAAATACTGACGACTCTTTCCGAGTTTTGGGCACTCCATTGCTGGAGTTTCAGTTAACCTTTGCACTGTTCTACACGGCTCGTAGTTTGTTAACACGAGTCGATACAGTTTCAAATTGCTTTGGTTATTGTTTCGCTGCGAAATCAGATTTTAGTGTAAGTTTTATTTCAAAACTTGTATACCTTAATTCTAGTTCTTGACTTGTGCATAATATTTAGAAATAGTGTATAGTATGGTATTCGTTAATATAACATTTCTTTGATTGCAATCTGTATTAATTGTTTTAGATGCTTGAAAATGTTAGCACACCGGACAAAGAAAATTTATTTAAATATTCTCGTATATTGTAAGCAATCATAATAAAATTATTTATTATTCATCGTCGGGTGGTCGATAAATAGTTAGATACTGTAAGTTTTTGACTTCAAATAAAAATGCATAAGAAATACCCATTCAGCATTTTTTATGATATAAAAAGGATCAAAAACAATTAATATTATGGCGACTTTGGCGAGCTCCATGGCGCAGTGGTTAACACGCCAGCCTGCGACACGAAGGTGCCCGGGTTCGATCCCGGTCAGGTCAAGATGGAAAATGATCTTTTTGAGATTGGCCTGGGTCTTGTATATTTATCGATATATGTATTTGTTATAAAATATAGTATCGTTGAGTTAGTATCTAGCTAGCTCAACCTGTGTGATTTGTTTATTTATTTATCCTTATCCTTACTAATATTATAAATGCGATCCTTACTTCCTTACTAATATTATAAATGCGAAAGTGAGTTTGTTTGTTTATTTGTTTGTTTGTTACGCTTTCACGCCGTAACTACTGAACCGATTATCATGAAATTTTGCATACAAGTTCTCTGGAGTACGGAGAAGGGGAAAAAGTACTATTCCCGAGGGATCGACATTGAAGCGGGCGGAGCCGCGGGCGAAAGCTAGTTATACCTATAAATGAAACTAAATTGCATGATAATCAGTGTCGGAGTTTCATCTTCCTATCGCAATTTTACATCACGTCTGCTTTTCTCACAATCCTAATTCTTATTTTCAAAGACAACTAAATTCTTATATCAAAATAAACTCCATAATATTTGCCTGCAAAAGTACTTCAGAGTTATTTCGACACTCAGCCGCCAGGTGTCGCTTTGTAACCGCAGTCCTAGCGCAAAATCACAATTTGCAGTTCGGTCGCATCTCGCATACGAGTCTTTTTGTCTGTAGATGGTTTTTAAACCGGATGGACTATGGAAATTTGCGTGGAGAGCGTACTGGACACATAATGGCCCGCCCTAGCTATTCAGCGCTAATATACGGACTCTAGAGTCGAATTCAAACGTGTGCGAGAGAAAATGTTTAAATATTTTTTGCATTGAAGTTTTTCTCGTGGCTAATTACGGTTTAGATTAGCTTTTATTCAAACATTTTTGTGAAGCACGCGTTTAAATAACGCTTGAAAAACAAACAAATAGTACTGTCTTTTTAGACTCAGAAAGTAGGTCTTCTACGACACCAATGCAAAATGTAAATGCAGATACTGGAGGCACTGCAGACGTCTTAAGTTATTAAGAGTCATGTCACGTTTCAGATAGATTCAGATCTTATCATCTATCTATACTAATATTATAAAGCTGAAGAGTTTGTTTGTTAGTTTGTTTGAACGCGCTAATCTCAGAAACTACTGGTTCAAAGTGGAAAATTATTTTTGTGTTGAATAGTCCATTTATTGAGGAAGGCTTTAGGCTATAAAACATCACGCTGAAACCAATAAGAGCGAAGCATTAAAATGTTTTTTTAAACGGGGGAAAATTATTTATCTATACTAATCAAAGAACTAATTAATGGTAAAAAAAGAAAGAACTAATTAATCATAATAACAAAAATTGCCGCGGATGAAGTCGCGGGCAACAGCTAGTACAGGATATATTTACTTTATGTTCTATTCAATAAAATCATCAGCATTATTTTCAGCTGTAAGAATCCTCTACTGGACGAAGGCGTCTTGTAAGGATTGTTCATTCCATGGGAGGATATTGTCGTCACCATGCTTGACGGATGGGTTGGCGAGCGGAGTTCTTTAGTTTCTTGTGCTTCCGACGCTAACATTTTTAAACATGGGGAAGAATAGAAAATTGTTTAATTTGGGAAGGGAATGAACGTATTGGGATTAAACACACTCGGGTTCAATAAAATATTCAATAATAATTGCTAGAGAGCTGGTAAAATATTTTAACCATTAAATGGTGATATTCGAAATATTGGTACAATTCTGTCACTTCTCATAATATTAGAGTCACGATTCATCAGAATGTCCAAGGCCTGACTAGCAAATTGTTAGAATTAGAGTTGTTTATAAACAGTAAAGATTTGCATGTAGTTTGTGTGACTGAACATTTTATGCAGTCGCACCAGCAACAGTTCAATGTAGAAAATTATTTATTGACAAGCTCTTACACCCGAGAGACTAAAGAGAAAGGCGGTAGCTTAATTCTAACTCGAAGTGACGTAAAATGTAAAGAACGTAAGGATATTGTTAGTCTTTCGGTAGATTGTAATGTTGAGCTGTCATGTATCGAACTAGGGAATTATATTATAGTATGTGTATACAGACCCCCAAGATCTGATTATAATACTTTAGAATCAGTTATTGAAGATGTCTTGAAAAAATTATGTTGTTGTCGCAAAAATATTATAGTGTGCGGTGACTTTAATGTTGATTTGTTAGTTACAACAACTGAAAGTGTTCGATTTTTAAATGTCTTTAAATCATTTGATTTGGTTAATTTGTTTTTGGAACCAACTAGAGTTACTGAAGATTCTGCAACGTGCATAGATAATGTTTTCTGCAATTGCACTGCTGTTGACAAATATATAACTAAAAATCTAACCTCGGATCACTACGGTCAGTTTGTAAAACTTATAAATGATGTAGAAGTAGACTTACCAAAAGTAACCTTTAGATCTATAACAAAAGCTAAAATAAATGTATTTAAGAAAAAAATATCTCAAAAAATGCCCCTAATTGAAGAAACTAGAGATGATCCGGATGCTCTATATAATAAAATGTTTGGTATTATTGAATCGGAATTCAACAATACATTCAAAATTAAAAAATGTACTAAACGTATCGGTAAAAAATTTAGTGAATGGGCTACAACTGGTATTTACGTTAGTAGAAACAGCTTATACGAATTATTAGCTATGAAAGCTTACAATAAAAATACTGAATTTATTAATTATGTTAGAACTTACTCTAAGGTTTTTAAAAAGGCGTGCCTGTGCGCAAAATCTTTATATACAAGAAAAGCTATTCTAGATTCTCATGATAAGATAAAGACCACTTGGAAAATTATTAACATGGAAACCGGGAAAACTAAAAATCGTGACAACAAAATAGAATTAAAAGTAGATAATAAGATCCTCAGTACTAATGAAGACGTCGCAAAATATTTCGAAGATTTCTTTACTAACATTCCCGTAAATACTACTGCCTCCTTACGTTCATCATCTGAGGAATCTAAAAAACTATTAACAAGCTGTATACCAGAATGTAACAATCATTTAATATTTCAACATGTAACACCTCAAATAATAATTGATACATTTAAGAGTTTGAACAATAAGAAAACTGGAGATTTGTGGGATATCTCTGTAGCTGTCATTAGTAACATCATTGAAGTAATTGCACCATATTTAGCTTCTATATTTAATAAGTGTGTAGATACTGGGACATTTCCTGACTTGATAAAGTTAAGTAAAGTCATTCCTTTGTACAAATCTGGCGATAAAAATGATCCCACTAATTACCGTCCCATTTCTATTCTGCCAGCTCTTAGTAAAATATTTGAAAAAATGATTTTTAATCAGTTATTAGCTTTTTTTAACATAAATAGCCTTTTCCATCGTGAACAGTATGGATTTACAAAGGGTCGGTCAACTACAGACGCGGGTGTAGCTCTGTTGAAATACATATATGATGCTTGGGAGGGAAAAAAAAATGCTATTGGTGTTTTTTGTGATCTTTCCAAAGCCTTTGATTGCGTAGACCACAATACCCTTCTCTCCAAGCTGGAGCACTATGGAATAAAAGGTAAATCTCGCGATTTACTTGAATCTTATTTAAGTGGCCGAACTCAAAAAGTTAGTTAAGATAGGGTACAATCCTCCGGATCATCGGTTAAGATGGGCGTACCCCAGGGCTCTATCCTAGGGCCTCTGTTATTCCTCATTTACATCAATGACCTACCTTACTGTGTCAATACATGTAAGGCTGTACTATTTGCCGATGACACTTCTCTTGTCTTCAAAATTGATAGACAAACTAATTCTTTTGACGTGGTTAATAGTACTTTAGCTCAAGTGTTGGATTGGTTCACAGCGAACAATCTATTGTTGAACGCTAAGAAAACGAAATGTATTAAATTTTGCTTACCAAATGTTACAAAAATTCCAACACAAATAGTAATGGATAATGAACCACTAGATTTAACTGATAAAACAACATTTCTTGGAATAACTCTTGATGCCGGGCTTCAATGGGGTGCCCATATTACTACGTTAGCGGGTAAACTTAGTTCTGCAGCTTATGCTGTCAGGAGAATTAGACAACTGACTGATGTTGATACTGCGCGTTTGGTATATTTCAGTTACTTTCATAGTGTTATGTCTTATGCGATTTTACTATGACAAATATGGTGTTTACTTCTGCAGCGTTACCCCTGCAGAAGTAAACACCATATTTGTCCTGCAGAAACGCGCTATAAGATCTATATATAAACTTGGTGCTAGAGAATCTCTTAGAGAATTGTTTAAAGATATAAATATTTTAACTTTACCTTCTCAGTACATATTTGCGAATATTATGTTTGTGCGCTATAATCTTGATTTATATAAGAAAAATAGTGATGTCCATGACCGAAACACGAGAAATAAAAATAAATTAGCTACACCAGTATTGCGATTGCAGAAAACTATGAATTCATTTTTGGGTTTAGGAGTACGCTTCTATAATAAAATTCCTGCAGAAATATTAGGTCTGCCTTTACTTAAGTTCAAAACGATTGTAAAAAACCAGTTAATAAAAAAGGCTTATTACTGCATTGATGATTATATTACTGATAAAAATGCGTGGAAATTTATGTAAATTTATTTAATGTTAACAATTATTAAATGTTAAAATTAATCTATAGTATGAAAAATTGTATTTAATGTTAACAATGTATTCAGAGCCCTTCAGGCACGTAGGGACCAAGGCTGGATTGAGTTTCTTTCGGCGTATTCTTCTCACCAGTGGTCGTTCCGAAACGCTAGTAGTATTTCAATTTTGCATATATAAAAAAATATATAAGAAATAAAAATATGACGTTCAAAAAGAGATACATGTATCCAATTTTGAATAAAAATCTTTGACTTGACTTGACTTGATTCCGTTTTACTCCAACGAGCGTAGGCGAGGGCCAACTTTATGACCAAATGCCAATGTATGTTAACATTTAATAAACTATAACCATAATCTACTTCCTCTATGAATCCGTGATAAGGGTTTCTAAACTTGTTGGATGTTGTCGCCGGGTAGGATCTCGGAGTATAATTTATTTAGCATCCAATTAAGGGACAAATTGCTCCACTGCCTCCGTCTGGGTAACAATAGACTGCCTATGAGACTAGCTGCTAGACAGTGTTTATAAGTTGATCATTTTTGAAACTTGCTTTTTCCAGTACTTGTACCAGCTACTGGGATAAAGACGTAATAAATATTTTAATCGCCAACAAATTCTCTGGAAAATATTAAAACTTATTCCTTAATTTTTGGGTTTGTTAAAATAACTAACCATGTGCACAAGGTGGGATAAAAATACTCTGTTAAATAATACAACAGTCCCTAATTAAAAATTAAGGGATTTTTGTAATTTATTTAAGAAGAATGTTCACTGAACAAAGTCAGCATTTCATTAATTAAAAGTTATCAGCGGGCTTCGAAGTTGGAGTCCCGCCTGGCGGCATACGTCAGGGGTGCGAACCTATTCGGTTCGTGTTTCGTGCAGCGAAGAACTGGAAGGCGACAGGAAAATGAATTATCTTCTGTAGTCATTCCATTACAAGCAAGGCAAGGAAACGTCCATTTGTTATCGGAGCTTCTAAAGGAATTGCTCCGTTCTGAACTCAGTAACAGTTTCATTGTTTATCATTGTAACAGTTGCTCGATTTGTAATTCATTGTTTTAACTCATATAAATAGTTTTATTATAGTTTAGTATATAGTTGTTTTATCTTAGTGAGCTAACTGCCTCCGTGGTTTAGTGGTTAAGGCGTTTGCCTGTAGACCCAGCGGTCGTGGGTTCGATTCCCACGGGAAGCATAATTTGTTTAGTTGTTTTCAGTTTAGTTAAGACATTGCAGGCCGTGTCACCTACACGAAATAATCATGATGATCTTAGTGAGCAAATAAAAAGCGATAAAAAATTCTTCTGTTCATTATTCGACTACAATGATTTCTTAATGCAAGACAGTTGAGTATCTATTCTGTAATGGATGAAACTTTTCAGTTGTTATACATTCAGTCAAAAAAGTACGCATGGATGATTTTTTTATGGTTCCAAATTATTATGTTTTTGTTTTTTTTTTCTTGGATCTACTTTTTCCATTTGGACGGAGAGTTTGAAGTTTGAGTTGCATATCTGTTATTTATATTTAATACAGTATTGTTTATAGTTATATCATATTTGTACACGTATATTGCGATTTTCATAATGGACAAAAACGTCGAACAAAGAGTTTGTCTTAAATTTTGCATCGCCAATGGAATTTCGTATTTGGTGACACTCGAATATGTTACAGAAGGTTTACGGAGAATCAACTCTATCAAAAATACGTACTTATGAGTGGTATAAAGCGGTCGAGATGTGGTTGAATATTTGCCTCGCTCTGGAAATAGTGGCTGAAAATCCTCATTCAACTTTAAGAGAGATAGCCGTCGAACTTTGTGTATATCATGAATCGATCCGTACCATTTTAAATAATCACATGGGAAATTTTAATTTTAAATAATCACGAAAGATGTCGCCGCTCGGCTTCGGTTGCTTCTCCAAAAACTCAATTGCATAAGAGTCGCTGAGGATATGCTAGAACGAAAGTTAATTCCGACCTACAACGTGACGAGACGTAGGTTTAGCTTGTTGAGTAGTTTGACATGCAAACTACTCAACAAGCTTTGGAGTGGCCCCTTCCAACTGAACCGAAACTCCAAAATCGATCAAAAGTCAAAGTCATGTAGACTGTTTTCTTTGACTATCGCGGTGTGCACTCAGATTTTTTGCGGGAAGGTTAAAATGTAAATAAAGAATATTATTTGAGGGTTATGCGGCGTTTAAGAGAGCAAATTTGATAAAAAAGGCCAGATTTTTGAAAAGAAAAGGCTTCGATTTTGCACCATTTCCCACACAAGGCCATAATTGTGAACACATTTCTGACCAAAAACTTACACAAATGTCATCGAGCAACCACCTTATTCACCAGATTTGGCTCCATGCGACTTTTTTCTTTTTGCTAAACTCAAATGACGAAATGTGGCACCCGTTTGCACTAGGTAAAAGAAATAAAGGAGAATTCGCGGCTAGAACTGTACTCAATGGAGGTACTCTGTACTTCCGGAAAAAGCATTTAAATGCATTAAAATGTTTTGATGATTGGATTATTCGTTGGCGTAAGTGTATCGCTTCTGAAGGAACTTACTTTGAAGGTGATAAAATAAGTTGGAATGAATAATTAACATTTTATGTATTATTCTCAGATCATATTCTCATCTTCAGATCTTTTCACGGTTACTTGACAGAGTAGTATACTCAATTAAAGTAACAAATAACCCCTAAATCGATAGAGCTTTCGATCACATAAGGGGTTATTTTTTACAAAATCAATTTCAATATTCACTGTGACACAATTAATACTAGGCCTCGTTTATTAGCCTATTATGATTCATTATTTTTGTTGTTCAGTTAATTCAAATTCGATATATTTAAAATGAGACATTTTTTATTTTCGGCTTTCTAAAAAGAGGTGAAATGATGAATCTGTATTTCCGATATGAACATCGGAATTACGAAAATAGGAATTCAGCTTTTCGGATTTTTTAACTGTACTGTATTAAAATTAATTCTTATGATAATAAGATAGCTAAGTATTGTAAAGAAAACGACAAGAAAATTAATCATCCTTGCCATTCATTCCATTATAGTGCTGTTATAAGCGAGAGGCAAGGAAGCGGTCATTTGTTCTCCAAGCTTCTGCTCAGTGTTAAGGAATTGTGCAGTTTTGAGTCCTGCAATTCATTGTAATGTCGTTTTTTATTTTCTACTTAATGCAAATACGTATATTGAAGAAAACACAATGAAACTTAATGTTGTTTACTATTTTAGTTATCCCTATGTTGTCACAAGCCAAGCTTACTAACAATACTACCAAATAAGTAATAATCATATGACGAACAAATTAAACATTTATTTTTAAGAACTATTATAAAGGTGACCATCTAGTACAAAAATTTAGCCAATGTTATTTTAGATAAAGTAACTATTCTTAAATTAACAAGAGATATATTTAGATGTAGAAGGATACGACTAAACCAGTTCAGCACATTTCGCGAGCGTCATAATATTTCCAACCAGGTATTTTTATTTCACAATAATGTATTAGGATAGTTATGTACATATTAGATAAATTATGTTGCCTAGTAATCATTAACAATGTTACTAATCCCATAATTAAGGGCAACACTTAAAGTGTTCATGTTCACATCCGTATTTGTTGTAGGTATTTATTTTCGATTCACTGCAACACTTAAGTTTTCATGTTCACATCCGTATTTGTTGTAGGTATTTATTTTCGATTCACTGCAACACAAGTTTTCATGTTTACATCCGTATTTGTTGTAGGTATTTATTTTCGATTCACTGCAACACTTCAGTTTTCATGTTCACATCCGTATTTGTTGTAGGTATTTATTTTCGATTCACTGCAACACAAGTTTTCATGTTCACATCCGTATTTGTTGTAGGTATTTATTTTCGATTCACTGCAACACTTCAGTTTTCATGTTCACATCCGTATTTGTTGTAGGTATTTATTTTCGATTCACTGCAACACTTAAGTCTTCATGTTCATATCCGTATTTGTTGTAGGTATTTATTTTCGATTCATACTAGGAGCACAACTGGTATAAAGTCTAGTGGTGAAATGTTAAAAGGAGATGGGTGGAGGGGGGCACTCTCACACTTACTTAAAACTTAAAAATTTCTGACAGGCATACCAGTTTCAATTATATAAATATCTAAAGAAGGTACAATTAATATTAAGCCGCATTTTTAGGGAAGAATCACTTTGCCAGCGCCAGCGCCTACTCTTGACTTGACAAATTATCCGCGGTTTCCCAATGTCGCTTCCAGTAACGCGGGCATTCTGTCAGTTTAAATCAACCTATGGTTTGGGGACAATTCGATTGTAGAAATTTTGCCTCTTTTATTATTGACTAGCTATGCCCGCAGCTCCGTTAAAATTCTCATAATCCCATGAGATTATGAGAATTTTAAAGAGTGTTTCCTCTTTGTTTCAAAAGGATAGGTCATTTCATTGAACATATTTTACAATACAGTATTTAACTTAACACTTTCGCTGACACTGCCCGCCTGTAGACGTAATTCTATTGTTATTTCTTTTGTGTCTGGTTCAGTGTCAGCGAAAGTGTTAAAAATTATAAAACAAAAATTTGTGATATTCTATTTTATATCTATTTACCAAACTGTAAGTTACTTCCATAAGGTTACGTTATATGTATATCGTCTAGCTGAGAAGAGCGACCAGGCATCACCAACTGTCTAGAAACTTAAACTCTACATTCTTCCGAATTTGTAATTTGAAGCACTTCTGGTCCTATCAGGGTTTGGTTTTATCAGGACGTGTCAAATGAGTGCCAAAATAAAAATAACCTTTAGAAGTATTTAAGTTAATAAATATTTACAGCATTTTCTTTATAATCGATATATCATCATCATTTCAGCCGCAAGAAGCCCAACTATCTGGTCGGTGGGTGTCCAACGCTATGCTTGCTGATATTGTGCATATTTGTTAATGAAGCAAGCAAAAAGTAGGCTCAATTTCATATATCCGAAAAAATAAGTAATTTATTTGACCCTCAATTTCACTCGAGTCAGTAGCAATGAATTCTTAATTCAAATAGTTTTACCGCAATTTGAAATCCCGCTCTGTGCGCCACCCCGAGTGCCGCCAAAATTAATGTCCTGCCAGCGAGAAAAACGAGTGAAACGCCACCCACTCGTACGTTCCTGCCTCACACCACGCGTTTCAGTTTCCTATACATTTAGCTTGTGACCGGGCTTGAACTATTTGTTTATTAGGTTTCATTCTATTGTAAATCGCGGGGATGAGTATTTTTACTGTGACAATTTAAAGGTACATAAAACTTCTTAATGATTAGTTCAGTGGAGCTCATCATCATTATTTCAAGTAGGTGTCACGGGCAATCGACCGTGCACACAGTGGAGCTTGTATGCAAAGTACAAATTCACATTTTATTTTTTTTATTTTGATTTTTTAACTATATAATTATAAAAACTGACAATTTACTATTCATAATGGTAAGTAATAAAAATTAAAAACTTAATCTAACCCTACTTAAAATTAAAATTTAATTAAAACACGTAATGTCAAAGGTTAGTATTTTCAAATGCTTAAAATATATGTAATTTTCTTTTTTAATAATTTTTTTTATTTAAAGTACGAGGCATAAATGTTTAACGACTGGTATTAAAATCATAGTTATAGTGAAAAAAACATATGTAACGTAAAATCGACGAAAAACCGCAAAAGTGCACTGTTTTACTTTGGTCAATCCAGAGTCTAAATAACTTTTACATGGAAACCCGATATTAAATGAGGCAGTTAATCTTTATTTTCACTGGATACGAAATATCTGATTGGTAAATATTAATGTAAAATTTTGTTTCCAAAATTGATTTTTGATAGGCTTTTTTTATGAGAATATACATACGTACCTATTTCGACATCTTCGCTTAACATCAGGTGAGATCGTAGTCAATCGCTGGATCATTCGGAAAAGAAATAAGCGGCCAAGTGCGAATCGGATTCGCCCATGATATGTTCCGTAGCAGCAAGTAACATGATATAAAAGTTCTTGTAGTTTGTTGTAACTTTGATTGAATTGAAAGGTAAATTGCGGTTTACAATTTCTGACGTACTAGCTTTCGCCCGCAGCTCCGCCCGCGTCATATTGATTCCTCGGGAACAGTACTTTTTCCCGGGATAAAAGGTAGCCTATGTCCTTTTCCGTACTCCAGAGAACTTGTATGCAAAACTTCATGATGATCGGTTCAGTAGTTACGGCGTGAAGGCGTAACAAACAAACAAACAAAAAAACAAACTCACTTTTGCATTTATAATATTATTAAGGAAGGAAGTAAGGATAAACATTATATAAAGGAGTTTCTATGGCCTACTTCCACTTCAATCATAAGAATAGCTCACATTGACTCCATTATGTATTGTCATCTGACTTACATATGTATGCATAATGTCAGGGTTCTAACTAAGCTTCCAAGTTTTGACCCTTACCTAACAGTAGCCAGAAAGATATAAATACCAACAGGGTAAGTTAAAAAAGCTCGTAACACTTTTCCTCATAGGGGCCGTTACTTGAAGACAGCGTTGGGCCTTTTTTAGAAGTTTATGCTGACTGACTTCTAGAAATATTAATAGGCTTGTATATAGAAACTCTTATATTGACTTTACCATCCATAAATATTGCCAGTTAAGCTTGCCCAATCTGGAATCACGCTTTTCTTTTAGACCAAATTAGATGTCACCCTAAAAACCGCGTAAGTAAAAATTGAAAATGTAAGCTCGAGGACTGTACCTGTATTCAAGATGCCAATGGGAATCATATTAGTAAGCCTCTAATTACCGTCCATCTGTCCCTCTGTCACGGGGCTGTATCTATAAGAGGGGTGTGGGTAAAATTTAACCGATTCCGAACAGGATACGGACGGTCTAATCATCACCTCTATAAGTGGGGTTACAAAGACTCTCCATAATGTGACTGTGGGGCCAAAGAACAAACTCTGTGGCATATTGTCGAAGAGTGCCCACTCTATGGTTTCCCTGGAGGCCTTAACGAACTCCACTCCTTTTCGCCAGCAGCCGAAGACTGGCTTAAGAGCTTAAAATTAAACATTTAAAATTTTCATAGGATTCTTGCTGACCATGCCATACGATATGATGATGATGATCTATTGAACCATAATAGGTACTTTATTTTTACACATAATAATTAATTATATTGCCGATATGATAACAAAAAATAAAAACAAATTAAAGTTAATAATGGCAGGTCCCAAACAAGAATCGTGTTCTTTTGGCGTTTTATCTCGGCTCTGTCAAATTTGCTGCTTATTTATTACTGAGATATTAAATAACAGATAATTAAGAACATTCGTAAGAGTATTTGGTATCTCATAAGAGAGGTCGCCTAGAAAGGTTTTATACAAGAAACGTGTTTTTTGTAATTAAATACAGGTACGTAAACTTTAGTATGTGTGCTAATGCGACTCACACCTGACCAAATTTATTTAAATTATTAAAAGACTCTTGGGTTTTAAGAACGATACGATACTTATAATATAATCCATCCAGCCGTTTGGAAGACGTGCGATTTGATAAAGAAAAATACAAACATACAAGATGCGCGGAAAACATAGAACCCTTCTTGACAGTCAGGTAAAGAATAATTCAATTAAACGCCAGTCATTTTATTTCATCGCTCAGGTGGAAAATTCACACGGATTCAATTGGATTATTGCATAACAGCTATCGATGTAGCGAAAAACTTGGAATAATATTTTTGATTTTAGCACTTTTTTCATGAATATATTAAATTAATCTGATGAGATTTTTCCTGCTTCCATTTGAGCGGACTGTGAGTTATTTTAAGTGAGCCCGATTGGACTCGTTATTTCCGAATTTGTTTATTTCCAATGAAACAAATTAAATTGGGTAGATATTCTTTTATAGGGGTTGCTCAATGTTAGGTATTATTTTTATATAACGAACGAAACATATATAATTTTAATAACTAACAACCTTTTGGTTGTTAGTTATTAAAATTATATATGAAATTTAATTTTTAGTAGTTTTTAGTAGTTAGTAAAACTTATAACAGTCTTTTGACTGTTATAAGTTTTACACGCCTGTCGTATGTTTCTATTCAGTGATGATAACTTGGTTCTAAAAGTATCCTTCAAGTCATGCTTGGCATCAAATTGCAAGATCTAGTTCGCAACACTGAGATCCGACATCAGACGATAGTTCACGATGTGCTCTCTAAGGTTAGTGCTTTACAATAGAAATTGAACTGGGCATAGAAGGAACGATGGAAGGTGAAGTAAAGCTGTTATCAGTGATATCCCAGTAATGAGAAACTTAGAGAGCGGTAGCTACGTGGGTTGACAACATAAGGCAAAGTGCTGGACAGAACTGATAGGTGGAGACAGAGAGGAATGTCGCAGATAAAAAGAAGGCTTAGGCTGCGTCTCCACTGACTGAATGAACTGACCAATCACAATAGGTACTTATTTTAGTATGTAATTTCATGGTAGGTTAGCTTATTAGTTTTATTTTTAAATTGTATGGTTTACTTATAATTAAATAAGAAATATATATAATTGTTATCTCAAAAATAGGTACTTGAAATCTGATTTCGAGTATTGTGATTGGCCAATTTAAACACCGCTAAGTTCCTCTCTACTCTTTCTTCTTGTAAAAAGCTGATGAACCAGGACCAACGACTTGACATGCCCCTTAATCTATGGAAAAGTTCTATACAAGTGGATATTTTATCAAGTGTTTCTGGCCATCAATCTATAACAGAACAAAAGAAGTGGAAACCACGTTCGTTTTTACTGAATAAATGTAAGCACTCGTAACATATACATACCTCTATAAAGATCCACATCTTTTAATAAATAATATAATAGATATAAAGTATTTGTTAGATGGCTTTCATTAACTAAACAAAAAAGCCATACTCAGGAAAAAGCAGTAAAACACACTTTTCTGTAGTAAATTATCTATTTTCTGCCGCGTTGAGCTCGATCAGTGACGCTGCAAAACAAAGTAAACTAGAAACGTCAAGCTAACGCAACTTAATACCAGCTTTACCGACCACCGATCATCACGCTGATCCCAATGCATAATACTCGGCTTTAATTTATTATTTACCTCCCATTTCTTAACAAAATAAAAAAAATATGACGCTTTTTTCTCGCAGTTATTTGTAACAAACGTTTATTAATGTTTTTATATTGGTTTTTACCTGTTTTCACGGATCAATTCAAAGTAAGCGAGAAACGTCAAGCTAACCTTGCTTTATAGCAGCTTTCCCTGATCGCCCATCATCATGCTGATTCCATTGCATAATTGACCTTTATTTATTATTTACCTTCCATTTTTAAATAAAGTCAAATTATATTTATAATCATTTTCTACCGCAGTTATTTGAAACAACCATTTATTTCTTTTTTCACTGTTTTGACATTAAGCACAATTTACCTGTATACAAATGTTAGTCAAAACATAAATAAAATTAAAAGTTGTAGTACCTTCTTTTCCCTTACAATTCATAATTCAGTGTAGTTAGATGGCATAATAATTTTACTCTAAAAAGTCACTCGTCGTACAACGCTGCATCTATTTTCTATAGCGCATAATACGGTCGGAGCTGCAAACAAAGTAAGCCGGAAACGTCAGGACAACGTAACTTTATAGCAGCTTGAACCAACGGCCGATCATCGCGCTGATCCTTCTGCATAATACCTGGCTATATACCCCGTTCACATAACTAAGTCATGAATCTATATCGATCTATTTTTTACTGCAGTTAGTATTTCCAAGCTGGTTTGGGAGTAAAGACATTGGTCTGGGAGAAAATAAAAAGCGTAGAATGTACCATCTGCTTCTCTTTCCGCGTATCGTAAAGTCGATCGAGGAGGCGAAAATCAGGAACCATGATACTAGGCGATGTGGCAAGGAACCCATCACTGTTTGATTCCATTTTCCACCTGCACGCCCCCTAAACGTGACTTTTAGGTCTTACTGATCGCTGTGTTTACCTCGCAATGGAAAAAGACAAGATATACGTGTGTGATGTGTTAGTATTTACGTTGTATTGACCTGCACCCGTAGCATGGCGCCCGCGACGCCGTTTATATCGCGCGATAAACTATCTCCATCTCGCTCTTTAACTTTTGAAAACAAGGTGGCGATAGTCGATAAACGTTGTCGCACGTGCCATACTACGGGGGCTGGAGTCGATATTTTATCAAACTTTTAATCACTGATCGTAGTACAAACCACGCACAATGCACATGTTATGTAATCTTTATAAACGCTCATAACACGTATGCCTGCTGGGCAATCAAGATCCCCCATCTTAGGGGTTAAATTACTACCTAATCCAGATCATCTATATATTTAAAAAACAGTTAGAGTATCTGACACTAGGTACTGTAAGTGTGAGTGTTATCTACATTAACAATAATTCTTTACTTTCTCCAGAAATAGAAGTTACTAGTAGCTTGGTCAATGATGCTTCAAGCAAAGTAAGCTGGAAAGATAAGCTGATTTTATAAGTAGCAGCTCTATCCAAACGTCCTATCATTACGGTAATCATTCTAAGTAATATTGAGCTTGCGTTTATCGCTCTATAAAATATAATTAATATTTGTTTATTCATGTTATAATAACATTATACTTAAATATTTTATTTGTATAGGATTATGATAATTTTCAAAATAATTCTTAGGTTGCCTGGTCATTTTGCCATTAATAAAACTCGTATTTAAAATATGGTTAAGCTACATCACAAACATGGATCTAAGAATAATCAGGATAGGACCTTGAGAATGTGGCAGTGAAGCAAATCACAATGTATGCAGACGTGTCGTGACACGAAACTCACGCACACATCGGCACTCAAATGGATGCAGGTTTTCCCCGGTCGAAATGTCAAACTCACGAAATGTCAAACTTGTACTTACCGCGAAGTTGGTGTGCCTTTTGAAACTCGTTGAAAATAAGCATAAAAACATAAAATAATGCCGAGCTGTGTGGTAAAAGAGTGTAAAAATTATAGTAAACTACACAAAAAGTCCGACGGTATCACGTATCATAGGTAAGTACAAACTTCTTGTTGTTTTCGAGACTATGTATTTCACTCAATCGCATATTTTCTTGGTTTAATTATACTATTTACACACACAACAACACAGTTACTCGTATGTACGAATTGGTTGGTAACCTAAACACACGTTTCAACTCCAATTTTAAATTAAACTAATATGATTTTGTAATTTTCTTTGCGCCGCAAAAGTCAATGACCCGGTGACAGCGCAGCGCTAAGTCGGACTGTCGGTGTTGCCAGAATATGATTTCAAGATTCCTGTTCTTTATTTTTAATATAAAATTTTATTTTTTTAAGGTTCCCCATTTGTGATGCTTATTTAAAAAATAATGGATCGATATTATTAGAAGAAATAGAAAGGATGCATCATGGGTACCATCAAATTATTAATTTGTTTGTTCCGAACATTTTAAAAATAGCAATTTTTATATGACAGAAGGAGCATATCGCCGGTTGATTAAGTTCGCGTGCCCAGAAAAGGTATGTTTCTTATTAATACTTTTACTCGACTTGAAAAAAAGGAGCAGGTCCAGTTGTATTTCATTTTGCATATTTTTACATCATAACTCCATCATTTATGAACTAAATTTGGAAAATCGATGTATGTGTTGATGATAAATGTATGAAGTGAGATGATTTTGGAATCCAAGATGGCTGACATTACTTTTCATTTAAAGTCAACTTTAGTGGCGTTTTTGGAATTTTTTTGGGATATCAACAAAAATTAAGTCATTTCAGTTTTCAAGATGGCCATCACCATTATTTATGGAAATTCGACTTCGGTGACGTTTTCGGAGTATTTCGGGGTAAAACTGACGTCAATTTTGTGTTGGGATTCAAGATGACTGTCATAATTTTTTCAAAATATGACTTAAGTTTCGCTTTTGAGTTATTTTTGGGTGCATCACAAACAACACCTATGGGATGCAAAACAGGGGTGATATTTTCGAGGTATTTTGGCGTGTAGATCACAAAAGTGGCGTTAATTTCGTGATCATAGTATAAAACAAAGTCGCTTCCCGCTGTGTCCATCTGTCCCTATGTATGCTAAGATTTTTAAAACTACGCAAAGGACTTTGATGCGGTTTTTTAAAGATAGAGATATTCAATGTTCATATTTTATACTTATATGTAAATGTGAAAGTATTTTATTCTCATTTGTCGACGTCAGAATAAAAGATTTTTACTTTGAACAATTTCTGAATTTGATATTGTTGGTTTATTGATGACACTTATAATCTATAGAACTACTGAATCTATAAATCTCCAAAATTATAAAAAAAGTAATTCGAAAAATTTACCACCAATATAAGGCCTCGAGGGTTTGTTTTTCTGTAAGTAAAATTATATGTATTGTTATTTATTAACTTAAAACACAGTAAAATAAAAATGTTATCAATAATTTCGTTCTTTTATTCCTTTTATCGAGTTCCCCAAAACGTCTAAGGTCGCTCAAAGATGAGACTGATTCACAGTTGCCCTTCTGGATCATTATGTCTAAATTCATTATACTTCTCTGATACATATGTTACGTTTTGTAAAAAAAAATATAAAAAATATTATTGCTACTAGGCATCAGTACCACTCACAATTTATTTACTCTAATTATTGGGTAATTTTTGATGACAATGGTCACCCTATACTGCACACATGTAACCAAAGTTTGCTTCACTTTGACGTTCCTCACGCCCGGTCCATATTATTCTTAGGTCCATGATCACAAAATATGTAGGAAAATACATAAATGTTTCAAAATCATATTGTTTCTATATGCAAAAAATTTCTACTGTAACTATCATATATTCTGATATACAACAGATCGAGATTTTTACCGCGATTATTGTAGTATGTCGTGATCGAGTTCATAGTGAGAATAAAGTGCGTGTAATATCCCAGAGTCAAAAACGAAACAAACGAAAAAGGGTAGAAAGATAAACCTGCTGGGAGCCAGATATATCCGACGGGAATGAAGAATTTGTGAGTGGATGTGTCCAAACACTTCCACCCACAAATTCTTCAGTCCCATCATAATCAGTGTCCATGAAACTGGACCGAAATATCAAAATCTCGCAAACCACAGTAATCACGGTAAACATCAGGATATGTTTCATACTCATGTTGATAACTATAAAAAATTATAAAGCTTTATTGTACAACATACAACGCTGCATCTATTTTCCGCATCGCTGAGCTCGGTCAGTGACGCTTTAAATAAAGTAAGCTGGAAACGTCAAGCCCACGTGACTTAGTAGCATCTTACCCAATCATCACCCTGATCCCTCTGCGTAATACTGGGTTTGCATTTACCTGACTACGAATTAACTTAACTTAGTGGTTAAACTACATTTATGATTATTTTCTATCGCAGTTACCGTTTTTTACGATACGCTTGCTTTTTTCCACGAATATTTTTACAAAAGCCTATGTGTTATTCTGATGCGTGAGCTATAAACATTGTAAAATTTCATTAGTTGTGAAGGAGAAGCACACTTACTTAGATCCATACAAAAAAAGAGTAAGAAACAAGCAAATAAACTTTCTTTTGCATTAATAATATTAGTTAGTACAGGAAAAGCAGAATCCTGTTAATAATTGCATAATATTTGGCTTGAAAATATACCCCTTTTACCAAACAATTTTTTTACTTTTTTATGCTGCTTTTTTCTACAGTTACAAGGTAGTGTCATTAATGAAGCTTTCTGAACTTACTAAATAGTACTTAAATTCTTAGTAATTAAATAAAAGCTTTAAAACATTTCAAGTTTACACAACTGCCAAAAAAGGAGTGTATTATCTTTCGAGATCATATATTATGTATGTATGGAATGTGGGTTCCGTTATTCCACCGTAACTTCTAAATGCCTAATCTATACAGATTTGTATGTATAGGTATCGTAAGAATCCTCAAACCCTCCCGAGTGTCATAGGCTATATTTTTTTTGGCAATTCAGTCGTGATTTCTAATTCCTTGAATAAAATATTTCTTGTTGGACTTAATTACAAATCGCTAAATAAAATTCATAAAACAACGAAAAGTATTTGAAGGTATACTTACAGTTATTAGTCAGTAAAAACCCTGTCGATACGCCCAACAAGACTAGAAAAAACAGCAGCAGCAGCACTATGAGAGCAGGCCTGCAGTAATGGATCCAACAATAGTCCTCAGAGTTGGCCGCCGGCGCACTAGACGACAATCCACAACACTTGCTACAGCCAGACTCATTCGAGGATGCAGATCTGACCACAGCACTGTTTCCTTGCTGATTCACTATCACACCTTGCACTGGAGCGTCGCTCCCTTGTCCATAAACCGCATTTTTCTCTGATAGCCGAGCAAACCCCGAACTATCATCGTCCTGCGGGTTGCCGTACACACCGTAAGAGGCGACCATGTCCACCCCCGAGAGAGACCTCGTAGTTTCATTCCCCGCACTATCTTGAACGACGTTATTGTCAGTAGTAGGCCAGCACTCACAGGAACACCGATCCTCCTTCCGCCTCTGCCTCGGCAGAGTCGCTTCAGCTCTTCGTATAGGCACGTCACTTTTTTTCTCTTCTTCTTTTTTAATTTTGGCATCTTGAGGTATTGCATCGACACTGACTTCGTAACTAGGTTGTAAATTCTTATGATTTTCTATATACCAGTGTCGTTCCTCCGCGCGAAGCGTGGTATCGTTATTGCCCTCGTACACATCAGAGTAATTACCTAACGGATGTGAAGAGGGGCTGTATACAGGGCCGGCAGTGAGCTGCCCGTAGCCGCGGTCATACTGTGGTGGCCGACTATTGGTCGCGTAATAAGTGGTGGATGCAGGCGCGGTATAATCGTAGGCCGGCCTGTTCATCTTCAACGCTCAATCGCCTCATTTGAGCTTACGTTTTACTGCTGATGACATCATCGATGAAGCTGTGGAAATTAACCTTATTTAGCTGAGGATTTATCCGGCTAACGGTCAGATGATGATCATGGTAAAGATAAATAAATGATAATTCGCTAACATTATTGCTGATATTCAATACATATTCAAAATATACTACGATGCTTTTTGTTTCATAACATAAATTTGTTTCAATCTATTCGCAATATTTCATGTCATCTGAGAACTGAACGAAAGGAAACGCAAGTTGGTAGACAAACTTCGTTGATTTTGTTACGCGTTACACTCGGAGGCAGAAAGTTATACTAGAATACACATCTGTTTATCTCAATTACCTCTCTTGTTCGACGGTGGTATTTATCTTTTGTGTTACGCCGCGCGCTCGTCCCGTACCCAGGAAGGTAGACAAAGAAGTAGCGACGTGTGTAAATAAACTCCCCTAACTTAAATTAACGGTATTTATATCCCTGATTTTGACACACGAGATTTATGTAACTCGATTACGGAACCGCTAGGGATAGAACGAAGATTGTTAGTCGGTGACTCCGCTGCAAAATTTACTAGGTAATATAGCAACATTGCGGGTTGCACGACACTTTCTAAAAAATTGAAATGAGCTAAATGTTAAAACATATTTTATATGGACACAAAAAATATATTTGTACTTTAAGTAGCAATTTATAGTAAGTTATTATTATTTTAATACATAAGTGACTGCCCCTGTCGCTCAGTGGTACCGCAAGTGCATTTGAATTACAGAAACTCGGGTTTGAACCCCGGTCAGGTCATGATGGAAAACTATCTTTTCAAATTTGCCTGGGTCTTGGATGTTTACGTACTCGTATGTATCTAATAATAAAATCATTGAGTAATTATCCCACGACACTAGTATGCAACTTACCCTCAAATTGTGGGATTTGTCCATAATTTTTATTTATTTATTATTTATTTTTGCTACATTATTACTACGGTAGGTAGATCTTGTTGTGTTTAGGGGAAACTACTACCATGATTATTCCGGGAATGTCCGGATTCAATTTTATGTCGAGCCAGATATTTACTGCCTACTGTAGTCTCACAAACTATAACGAAGTCGCTAGGGATAGAACGAAGAGCAGGTATCAAAAAGAAAGTCATAATTAAATTATTTCTTGCGTTACACCATTGTTATAATCAATTTTGCAGGCTCTACAAAAGTTTATCGCATTAATAATGGATCGTTGACCTTTCAGCGGAGTCGATAACAAACTTTGTGAATCCCTGCGATAGCAGGATAATCCGTCCCAATTAATTAAATTAAAAACAAACAAAAGTCATTACATAAAAGTTGGGGCAGCAAGTTGCGAGTCGTGACGGCGACCCGTTGGAAATTGAAGCGTCCGTGCCTCTAAACCTAAATTGACAACGCTCAACTTTTGATGCCAATTACTCAGACTCAATACTTGACAATTAAAACTTTAGTCAACAATATTGACGATTGTAAAACTTTTTCGCTTGATCACCTTTACAAAATTATTTACCTAATTTATGAAACTTTGCCAATAAATAAGATCAAATTTTAATATAATGTGATTGTTTGTTCATTGTTGTTATATGTCTATATTGCTTTCTTTTAGAATACATAATATAGTTTTGATTGTGATAAGTACGGTTTACGCTTAGACTAAATATTTCTGCTTTTATTTCTCCATTTGGTTATTGTGCTTATTTCTGAATAAGTTGAAGGTTTTATTTCATATTGTTTAAATTCTACTACATATACATTTGTTTACAGTAATATTATACTCATATGAAAAGAAACGTTATGCTTACAATTTCCCGGCATTTCTTGTGTCGATATAATACATTCCTAAAATACAAACCGTGATAGCATGAACGTTACTGAGCAGAAGCAAATATACTTACTGATATGATCTGTTTTGCTTTATGTTGGAAAGATTTACATTAATTGTTCCCTAAATAAAGCGTTTTCTAACTATAATGCTTAATTATGAGATTAAGCTCGGATTTCAATCAAACATGAGCTTAGCTTAGTACTATAAACTCGATGGATAATTCCTAACAGGCTTCCTTGCGTTATTTAAAGGGCGTTTACGTGGTATAGCTGTATTTTGATGCTAAATCTACAATCTCGGCCCCACAAAGCGTATTAATAGGCTTAGCGTATACTGCAGTGGACCGCCATTTGGGTACATTGGGAGGCTTCCTTGCCTGCCCTGCTTACAAACTCTGCCGTTGAACTCTACATATACACTTCACACTACAACTACGACTTTACAAAGTGTTTACTAGCTGTTTACAAGAAAACCACTAAACTTATGCGTTGGAAATAAACACGGAGTTAACTTTCACATATAAGGTACGAGTGTGGTACTTAAAACTTCCAGAAATATTTATTACATGAATATAGGGGACAAATTAAAAACATTATTTTGTACAACATCGTACGCTAGGTATTCACCTATACTTGGTGAAATTTTGATCGTTTTGGACCCTTAAAGGGATGACTCGGACCATCAATATGAACAACTTTCCCAGCATTGTTCCCATAGGAAAAGTTGTTCAGTTTGATGGTCTTAGTCACCTCTTTTTTTTATCGTTTTGGACCTTTACGTTAAGGCCCAAAACGATAAAAATTTCACCATGTATAATAAAAAATCCTTCAAACGAAAAATAAAATTCCTTTATTTTCTTTAATCTAATAGAAAACATTCAACTGTTACGTAAGCAGGGGGTCTGGGCTAGGTTTATCTTTGCTGATATGATTAGGGTGAATTGCACGGTGATGACATCATCAACATTTTGCAAATTTAACAAACATATTTTCTTACAATTGAGACTAATATTTACTTAGAGCTATTCTTACTTTTGTTGACAAGGGGTGAGAGGGGGTAAAAATAGCTGATATATTGCTTATATAATACTTGAACGGCCCCTTTATTAAATCTAAAAAGCTCTAAATTCAATCATCGACCATTTATATAATTAAAACAGTTGCACTGCTTCCTAGAGATTTAAAGTACTCGTTTAAATTATTTTGCTGTTATCGGGAAAGTTTCCATTTAATTAATTAAATTTCTACCTAGGGCAAGCACCTTCTGAAAAGAAAGTTATTAATATTAAGTAATTTTGTGTCCTCAAAGCAATGAAATTAATGTTAATTAATAACAGGAGGAATCTATTTTTAGCATTTTGGTAGTAATATACACCTAACATAAAGTAGGCTCTTAAATTGAGGATATTTGTCGCAGTAAATCTATTTTTTTGCTTTGACAATAAAAATTTCTTTAAAATTCGTGTACATTTTAAAGAAAATATTTTTTCCACACAAAGCAAAAAATTTATTTAGTTCTGTATATTTAATTCTATATTTTTATTATTACTTAGTTTTTTACATATGATTTTATTCAAAAGAGCAAAACTATTGCCATTTACTAATCTTTACCTCACGGGGAAATTTAAGGTAATTTAAGATAGACTTGAATTACATAATACTTTTAATTGACCTTTAAATAAACACATACTAGTGGCTCTTTAAGATGTAAACCTAATACATACCTCGCGAGACTTTTTCAATGGTCATAAGCGCCATATTCTACAATGGCGCTTAGATTATTTGGCACAAAGAATCGAAGCGTACGTCATTTTCAAAAATGTCCAAAATCTTAATCTACTATATCATTATATTCTGTGTAAATTATTGAACTGTCTCAAAAAAAATCACGAGAATCAGAAAATCTAAAACGAAGACGCTTCGTTCGCGCTCGCTCGGTCAATTATCACACCTCTTTCCTCCGTGCCTCTTTCCCATGGAAGCAGACAGAGACCATAGATCTCCACTTTACCTATTTAGCATAATTTACACCTAGAGACCATAGATATCAGAATATTAGATCTGTTCCCATATTGTCCCAATATTAGACTTTGAATTTGACTTTAACTCCCTACTCTAAAACGCAGTCACGTCATATAGAAATATAAACACGTTCGCATCCGCCACGCTTGTAGGTCCACTCTGTACATCTCTGAGCTTCAGACACACCTACATAATACATACATAGTATCACGTCTTTATCCTTTACGGAGTAGACAGAGCCTAAGGCCATAAGTCCTAAAGGCTACGTTTACATAATACTTAAACACCTATTTAAACCATTTGGAAAATTTGAAAGTGGTGGTTACAGATATATAACACGGAAGTCTTAACTTAGCGCCCTAGTGCAACAAGCCGGTATCTCGTCGGATTTAAATATTTAAGGCATGCAAATGGAAATGCGACTTTTACACATTTACATCATATGCGCCAGTAGAAATAAAATACGACGCAACTTTGCCTAGTGAATAAAATAAAAAGTTTCTGGTAAATATCGATTTTATTAAATTTATTTAATACTCTTTTATGAAAAATAAAACATCGAATGTACCAGCGGCTTCTCTTCCCGCGTAAATCGTGAAAGCCGATAGAGGGAATGGGCGAAAAGTTGAGGAATCATGTATGTAGGCGATACAGCTAGCAACCCATCACTATTTTGATTCCTTTTCTATCTTCACGCTCGCCAATGTTCTAAACGTGGTTTTAGGTCTCATAAACCTATGTTCTGTCTACACCGCAAGGGAAAAAAGATTAGATAATATATAATGTTAGTCATGATGTATATATTTATAAAGGAAACGTTATTTAATTAATTACACAAGATTGGTTCTTTGTTATAGCCGGATTGCAATAAATAACGAGCAGCTAGGATCGAAGGTATATTATTAAATTTTGCACGAAGAACTTTGATTTTAGGTTAACGTTTACTAACATTAAACTTATCGCCTGTTTGGTCAGGGACACAAGAATCAAAACGCTTATCTATAATATATATATATATATAACCCTCCAACCCGTCTGGCCAGCGAGGAGAGTGTAGGCCAAATCCTCTGTCTGCTCTGGCCAAGTATGGCTTCGGTAGTACAGAGAAGTTCATGCTCCTGCAGTTGAGACTAAATAGACCTGATGATGATGATGATGATATAAAATATATATACCAATGGAAATAAGAATTCATTTATTTTTATATATGATATAAATGAATCCCTATTTCCATTGGTCACGGAATCACATGTAAACGGCTGGACCGATATGGCTAATTCTTTTTTGTCGTGTTTGTTTTTCTCAGTAGAAGGTTCTTATGAAAGAAAATATTATGAAATTTGCGCTGAAAATCTATTTATATAAAAAAGAATCCCTAATTCCCTCGGTTGTGGTATCACGTGTGAACGGCTGGACCGATTTGGCTAATTCTTTTTTTGTCGTATTTATTTTCCTCGGGAGAAATTTTAATGAAAGAAAATATTATGAAAGTTGCGCAGAAAATTAATAAAAAAATGGATAAAACGCGAAACGAAGTCGCCGGGATAGCTAGTTTATTATGGTTTATTAAACTTAACTTAATTTCGTATTTGTTTATAATAATACTAATTTTATAAACAAATACAAAGTTCGAATGAGCACATCATACAATTGTTCGCCGGAGGCTCTCAATAGAAAACTCATTAGTTGTCGGTTCTAATTGAATATGAACTTTGTTATGAAACAAAACTTCCCTTGAAAACATGCAGCGTATTATTTTAACGAATAAATGTAGTTAACTCATGTAATTGTACCCTCACTATTCCGCCCAAGGCGTGTTAATGATAGTCTGGTTAATAATTATTTAGGGGTTATGTCAAAAGCAGTAGTCACTGTTATGATAAAGGGCTATCCCCACACGTCAGTGTCGACGCCTGACTTCTTCTGTACATTGCAGAGCTGGTGAAATAGTAAAGTAGGTAGTGTATTCTGGGTCCATGTATGTATTTACGTCACAGTAACATTGTGAACCCCGTTATTTTATAATCTACAGTAGTTAGTTTACAAACAAACGGTAGGTAAGGTTTTAGTTAAGATAGTAATCTTACAACGTTAGAATAAAAACTGATGGAATCCACAATTTTATGGTGTCACATACATAAATCTATTACCTTAAAACGAGCAATCCTTGTATATGTATTTATTTGTAAATTTATATCTATGATCTCGGAAACGGCTCTAACGATTTCGCTGAAATTTGGTATGTGGGGATTTTCGGGAGTAAACAATCGATCTAGTTTAGAAAAACGCGTGTTTTCGAGTTTTCATGTGTTTTTCTTTCCACGCAGAATATGGTCGCTAATTTCGTACCGCCGTCGGCTGCTGTCCGTCTGGTCCAGCGGGTTAAGACGCGGACGGCAAGAAACGAGTGTTACGGGTTCGAATATCGCTCGGTGACCTACTTTGTTTTTTTTTATAAGTTCAAGTTTATATATTTATTAAATTTTTTATTGTTTTTAGACAAGTTTAAATAAAATAGTTAATGTTTGATTCTATTTTTTAAGTTTATGTAAATTATCGCCTAATCACTACCATATTACAATAAATAGTAATAACCGAGCAAAGCTCGGTTGCTCAGGTACTATATGTATATACGAGAATACAGCTATATGGATGTAAGTATGTAAATTAGTTTCTTGATTCCGCCATAGGTGCTAAATGTCTGGGCAGATGGATGAACCAATATTAGGATCCATAAATCTTCCGAGTAATATTAACTACCTATAATTTATTCTGCCAGGCACTAATGATTTTTGTTTTAATCAAATAAGATTGTAAATACACGGTAAAATTTTGATCGTCCTGGACCTAGGTAAAGGGATGATACAGTCCGTTGACATAAACAACTTTATGTATGGGAACAATGCTGGGAAATTAAAAAAAAATTGACGTTCCCATACAATTCACTAGGTATCTTGCAAATGTAACCTGTGACGTTGCACCAAGCCAACCCTATGAACTACGATTATCATCTTTTAATATGACTAGTCTTAAAACCCGACGTGCCATATCTGACCTAGTATTTACTCATAAGCTAATACATAACAAAATCAGCTGTGTAGAACTGTTAAATTCTATTAACTTTACGGTCCCCTTTAATATTTCACGGAAAACATTATCCAAAACATTCAACATACCATACTATAGAACTAATCTAGGCCTTCATCAACCACTTGCCAGAAGCTGTGCTTGCTATAATGACCTGAATAACAAAATACCGGAGCTCGACATCTTTCACGATAAATTAAATCATTTTAAAGGTAAATTGCTGAAACACTTCGGTAACAAGGAACAGAAATAAGAATATCTTTCATATAAATAATTTATAAATATTTTTCATTACATTACGTTTGTATAATATTTAGTATGTACGTACATTACTTATTTGTTTTTTTTTGTCTCTTTATTTCTGTAATTTCTTACATTTGTATCACGGTAGCGAACTATGTACATTTTTATTGTAAATGCTGTGTACGCTAATAATTGGCACTTACTTATAAAACGATGCCTATATGTAACATTTGAGCTTAATGTACTATAAGTAATGCTGTAAGCGTGCCTTATTAAATAAATAAATAAACAAATTGACCGGGTGGCCGAAATTGTTTAAATGGAACTGCCCATTTTTTTTTGAGTTCCCAGCTTTGATCCCATAGGAAAAGTTGTTTATATGGACGACGACGGGCTGATTCACCCCTTTGAGGGTCCAGAGCGATAAATGTTTCACCGTGTATTTAACTAGCTTTCGCCCACAATTTTGCTCGCGTCAACGTCGTTCCCTCAGGAGCAGTACTTTTTTCCGGGATGAAAGGTAGCCTATGTCTTTCTCCGTACTCCCGAGAACTTCTATGTAAAATTTCATGATGATCAGTTCAGTAAGCATAAGAAATAACAAACTCACTTTCGCATTATAATATTAGTAAGGATTTACTCCTTCCACAGTCAGCATCGTCAATCATATCCGTTATTGCCAAGGCATTGTAGAAAACATCGTAAAAATATGTTGACTTCAACAAATACAAGTATCGTCAATCTACTAACTTCAGGTAAGTTAGACATAATATTGTACAACAGGATGAACCTTAAGCCCTTTCTCATAGCTCGCTCTAATGGAAACGTCTGTGTAGAATTAGTGAAATAACTTTTGACCTCTGGAGTGTAAATTATTGTTCAGTACTTTAATATAATCCGTCTGTCTGATGTTGATAATGTGTCGAATATCTTAGACATTTGATACTCATATTATCCGGACAATGCCTTACTGTGAATATTAGGTATGTTGGTTCGCTTATTTCTAAATCTGTCTTTATACTTATTTCGTACTAGCTTTCGCCCACTGCTCCGCCCGCGTTAATGTCGATCCCTCGGGAATAGTACTTTTTCCCGGGATAAAAGGTAGCCTATATCCTTCTCCGTACTCCAGAGAACTTGTATGCAAAATTTCATGATGATCGGTTCAGTAGTTAAGGTGTGAAAGCGTAACAAACAAACAAACAAACAAACAAACAAACAAATAAACAAACAAAGTCACTTTCGCATTTATAATATTAGTAAGGATAAGGATAAGGATGCATATCTATATTCTATTCCCAACCTTTTATTTTCATGATTGAGCTGAAATTTTGCATGTATATGTAAATCGGATGACAATACAATATTATGGAATCGAAATGCGTTGGTCTGGTGATGGAGTCGGAAGGTGGACATAGTAACTCCTAAACTAAACAAGATACACCAATCGTGTTTGGTGTCGTAATAATTTGATTTGTCTTTGAAAACATTTTACATTGTGGATTCGTTTATAATAAAAGCTTGTCACAAAAATTTTATTTCTGCATATAAATCATCATTTGCCTTATTTTTAATACCTAAATAAATCCATATTTTTTCTTTTATATCTATTCCTTATTCATACTAAAGTATTTTTATTGTATTTATTTACTTATCTTATTTCAGTTCCGTACTATGTTTGTAAAATGAGGTTTTCAATTAAATCTCAAAAGTTTTTAAGTACCATGTATGCCATGTTAAAAATATAATAAAAAAATCGATGTATCTGTACTCCCTAAGTGTCATATTATATATAATAATATCAAAGAATGTTAAATTTAATTTACGTTAGTTAAAGGGGTTTGTATTGCAGCAAGTATTGGCCACAAAACTTAGCAAAGCATTTGGGAACATGTTATAAAGAAACAAAACATGCTGTCATGAGCAGAGTAAGAATTCCGAATCATAAAGAAACTGAAAAAGCAACTGCGATGAGCAAGACAGAAAGTCTCGCGATTATAGTTTTTGATTGAAAACTGTACTTTTTCAGGATAAAAGGTACTCTGTATCTATTTTCATATAAATATGTCTGAAAGCTGCTCGGTTAAATGTAGGTTTTCTGGAAAGCTTACCACCAGATATTAGTACTAAATGGTAGGGTTCAAGCCAATTTTTTGATAATATTTATACAAGTACCGATAACTGAGACGTTGTTGCCAAAACAGCTACCGGACCCTACGCATCAGTGCTGCCACTTATAACAATGCGCATTTTCTAAATCCCTCATTGTTAAGGTGTGAAAAGGAGGCAGGCAGCCAGACAATGTGAATATGGATATTCAAAGCTGAATTTCTTTGAATAAACATACTTCATCAAAAAAGAAACCGATAATACTTGACCCTTGACCCAAGGATTAGGTTCATCGCGTGTGACCCTCAGGCAGGTTAAACTAACGCACCATCACGAATTCAAGATACGAAGAAAAGTAAATAACGTAAGCAACTCATGATACCCGGATAAAAATACGATGTGATAAATAAATAAAACATAAGGATAAGTAAAATTATGGCCCAGTAATTCTGATTATGTTCCTAATTCACGAAATAAGAAAAACACTTTTGTTTCTCATGTAATACGTAGTCTTGTAATATATAGATTTATTATAGAAACACGGGTCTACTCACGTTAATTCTGTGACTAATATCGTGTTTCTTTATTGAATATTAATAAATAACAATTCTCTAATTTTATGAATGTGAATGATTTGTATTTAGAGTATGGCAAAAATTGTCATTGTATGAATCAGTGAGATGTTTGTATTACAATATTATGTCATCTACCTTACTTAAAGAGAATGCTAAAGCGATAAATCCGTCAGTTTGTACCACCTTTTTTAGTTCTTTTTTTGTTCATTGTAATAAATTTAACTATTATTTGGTGAGATATGGTTTTTTCTATTATACGCCAGTTGATTCTCCTCGCAAAATGCAGAACATTATCAAAGAAATTAACATAAATGCATGTTAAGAAATGAACAAAAAAATAAAAACCTACCTATAATTAATAAAAAATGTTATGCAGGGCAATGACCTGCGTGTCATTTTTTGTTAATTATAGGTAAGTTTTTTTATTTATAGGTAGGTTTTTATTTATAGTTTTTTAGTTAGAAGTAGGTTTTTATTTTTGATAGGATTAATTAATTTTTAGTTTTGTAGCTAGTAAATATTTATTGTTAAACTAAATAAATAAAACGCATATATACGTAGATAATCGCATACGTAGATCTTGAGCGCCTTCTTACTTCGGCGCGTAAAGCCGTTGGTCCCGGTTGTATATACCAGATGGCGGTCGTTAAGGTACATCCGATGCCTTTAATAAGCTTAAAAAATATGACACCAGTTTTAGCCGCTTACACACAAGAAAAGCAAGCAAGCAACATAGATAGTGGGCACCTTAATTTATTTTATATTAGCTTTCGCCCACGGCTCCGCCCGCGTCTTTGTCGTTCTCTTGGGAATAGTACTTTTTCCGGGATAAAAGGTAGCCTATGTCCTTCTCCTTACTCCAGAGAACTTGTAAGCAAAATTTCACGATGATCGGTTCAGTAGTTACGGCGTGAAAGCATAACAAACAAACTCAATTTCACAATAATAATATTATTATAGTAAGGATAAGGATAAAAACTGTAATTAATGTCCTACATTTTTAAATATAAATAACCAGGAGCCTGATAGGAGCAGTAACCGAGCATGTACAATTTTTAGTTCTGCTTTCGCATTTAGGAAGTGTAATTGAATGTAGATGTTATAAATAGAGATTGCGATAAGATGAAAATGAAAAAAGGAATATAAAAATAGAATTATATAGAAAATATAATAAGTAGCGTCTATTTTGTTGTAAATGTTTAAAAAAAATTACATGCTTAATTATTTTTAATTATGAATGCTCAAATATATCATACTAATCTTCTTTCGAATTTGTAGTTTGTATTCAGCCAGGATCCTAATAATATTTAATGTTGTTATCTGTATTTCAATTCATTTTGAATTTCAGCGTCAAAATTTACAATACATGGTATACAGTTTATCTAGCCTTTCATTGAAAACTTATTTTCTTATCTAACGTACCAAAAAGCATCGTAATAAATTGTAAATATAATTGAGTAACCAGCAACTGGTTCATACTAATCATCTAAAATGTGACAGACCACGTCGGCCGACGAACCCAGCACCCATACAACGAACTGACACATTCACATACAAGAAGCACATACAGGCGTAACACTGAGCACATTCGTAAGCCTCATTCTACGGAAAGTACCCATCGTAGCAGTCAATTCGAAAATTTAAATTGTTCGTAATCGCGGCTACGGCTCGTAGAGGCTCGGCGGCGACGTAGCCCCGCGTGAACGGCGTAGCACAAACTGCCAACTACCCGACCGTACCCCATTCCCCGCCCGCCCCATGCGCCCCCTGTCACCGCCACACTTCGCCCAAATCCAGACGAGTTTTCATTAATGTTGTTATCGGTGTAAAAGTTCGGCCAAGTTAAACTAAGAACCTACAGCTTTAATTAACTGTCCGTAAAATAACACTAAACAAACGGGAAGATCCGGCAGCTCCCAGACTATGAGATTGCGCACAACTTCTGAATGAAATAGGGGTTGATTGAGTTGCCCCTTTCGAATTATGGAGCTGCATTCACCGTCACTTATTATCTTTTATCTGTTGTTGGATTGTTGTTTAAGTTTATCAGACAATCTTTAATTGTTTTATAAATATACGGTTTAATCATACATACATGTATCATAATAGAATAATAATTAGTACAAAAACGTTTTTCAAAAATTGAACATATATTTTAAAGGAATAGTCATCATCGAACAAGATTTTTAGGAATAGGACCTTCTAAAATAATAAAATATTGGACTGTCAAGCAGAAAGTTAAGAAAGAAAAACAAAGAAAAGCTATGTCATTATTTGAAGACACAGTTTGGTGCCCTTACCGGCTAAGAGCTAAACCTGACCAAGTTTTTAAGATGTGAGTCACGTGAATGAGGTGCATATTTCTTTTCCCAGAAAAACAAATCTGTTAATACAGATGTCAACAAAGTTTCCAATGTTAACTAGAGCATACAAATTTTGAGCAGAGGAAGATCATATAGTAAGTGATTTCAAACATTAGTTAATATTAGTTAGGATTAAGATAAATAATTTATTCAGATAACTAAAGTCCATTTTTCGTCAGTTAAATTACGTCACTTATTTTACGAGAGAGACAATGAAAAGTTGAAGTATTTTGGGTCAGCCCTAAACTGAAACTGGTGAGGAAATGTGTTCAAAAGGCTAATAGAGTTCGAGCACGAAGAACATCCTACATTTATGCTACATTATCTTTCGGTCACGTACGAGGAAGACATTTTATTGTGACCCAAACTTTTGATGTGTACTTCTTGAAAGATTGCTATTTATTTACGATTATTTTTACACACGGGTGCAATGTACATTTAAACCTTTCTCATGAATCACTCTATCTATTAAAAAAAACCGCATCAAAATCCGTTGCGTAGTTTTAATATAAGCATACATACGGACAAACAGTGGGCAGCGACTTTGTTTTATACTATGTAGTACAAACGTTGACAATTTTCTATTTGCTATTGATCCCTCGTATAGTTTTAAGGTAACAAGTCTGGCAATAAGAAAAATATCCATGCTTAGCTAGGCATGCATATTTTTCTATATTATGTTTTATATATTTATGTATATTATTTATGGTAAACTATATATATTAATAAATAATTTATTCAGACAACTACAGTCCATTTTTCGTCAGTTAAATTACGTCACTTATTTTACGAGAGAGAAAATGAAAAATTGAAGTAAGAAGTTTTCGTCAGTTATATATAAACTGAAACTGGTGAGGAAATGAGTTCAAAAGGCTAATAGAGTTCGAGCACGAAGAACATCCTACATTTATGCTACATTATCTTGCGGTCACGTACGAGGAAGACATTTTATTGTGACCCAAACTTTTGATGTGTACTTCTTGAAAGATTGCTATTTATTTACGATTATTTTTACACACGGGTGCAATGTACATTTAAACCTTTCTCATGAATCACTCTATCTATTAAAAAAAACCGCATCAAAATCCGTTGCGTAGTTTTAATATAAGCATACATACGGACAAACAGTGGGCAGCGACTTTGTTTTATACTATGTAGTACAAACGTTGACAATTTTTTATTTGCTATTGATCCCTCGTATAGTTTTAAGGTAACAAGTCTGGCAATAAGAAAAATATCCATGCTTAGCTAGGCATGCATATTTTTCTATATTATGTTTTATATATTTATGTATATTATTTATGGTAAACTATATATATTAATAAATAATTTATTCAGACAACTACAGTCCATTTTTCGTCAGTTAAATTACGTCACTTATTTTACGAGAGAGAAAATGAAAAATTGAAGTAAGAAGTTTTCGTCAGTTATATATAAACTGAAACTGGTGAGGAAATGAGTTCAAAAGGCTAATAGAGTTCGAGCACGAAGAACATCCTACATTTATGCTACATTATCTTGCGGTCACGTACGAGGAAGACATTTTATTGTGACCCTAACTTGTGATATGTACTTCCTAAGAGACTACTATTTACGATTATTGTTATATAAAAGTTGATCTCAGCATAGCATATACTTATTTAAGTAAGCCCATATTTTTCAATGCTATCTAAAGACAATACGCATATTGCATATTTTTTGAGTTAGTATGAAAAGTCTTTCCAAAACTAAATAAATTGATGAAATAAATACATTTATCAACAAAAATCTCTTTCAGATATAAAGAAAGTAAAGTCACATATTGTTTATGCTTCTAAATCAGTGACATCTCGTGCAAGCTCTCTGCACGGGTGGCGTGAGAACTTTTTGGTAGCTGTATTAAATATGTAGTGTATTATAACGGCTTCATATTAAATGCTATAATTTAATAAACTATCTTTTTAGATTTTCATACTTCTAAAAATAGTCTTGCCTACCCAACATTAAAATATCATTAAGGTAACTTAACGAATCTATATCAAATTCAAAGTGTTCTTATTAGTATTTTAAATAGATACCAACTACATGTTTTGCATAATCTCAATATTATACCAATATCGTATTGATAAAACCATCGCCATCTAGTATCAATAACCAACTTATGAAGTGCGAGGAACAACCGATTTCTTATTGGCGATTTCGGGTTCAGTTTCATTGCTTAATTTGTTCGTAATAACGACGTCATTGATTGTTGTTTGGTTTGCTAAAGGTACTATGTCCAAAATGTCATGGTTTCTCAAATTAACATAAGAAAAATGAGTCTGAAAAAGTTATGTCTGAGCATGAAGAACCATACAAAAGAATATCCAACATTTATGCTACATTATCTACCAGTCACGTGCACACAAGGCATTTTAATGTGATCCTAACTCGTGATATGTACTTCCCAAGGGTTTTCTATTTGCGATTTTTATTCTATGAAAGATGTAACTTAGAGGTAGATTATCACATACTAACCCACATGTTTTTAAGACTGTATAAAAGACATCTAAGACAACCATCGCCATAGCAATAATAACCAACTAATATTATGCAGTTTAAAAAACGAAAGTGTTAGAGCAATAATGGAAAAATAATAATGTGTAGTGACATTCTCACGACATTTCTTTTACAAGTAGTAAATAGTAGTTGATTAAAATTGGTACGGATTTATGATATCTAGTCTCCTTTTTTTTTCTCATAGAAGATAGATAGCATCTAGTTCTGTAATAAATCTTTCAATTTCGCCACAGAAATATCATTAAAACTTGATTGTTTAGCCAAATCTTCATACCAAATGGCTAGTTTCCTAAAAAAATAGTCTGTCAGTTAGATTACTATAAAAACAAAAAAACATAAAGATACAACTGTGATGTCACAGTTTGCTACGCTTTCAGCAAACTCTGACGTCACGGGCCTCTACCCATGCACTTTGACGCGCTTTATCTTTATAATCGATTATTTGACAAAAAAACTTATTGAATACTTGTTGAATATTTTTTGATTATCTAACTGACGGACAAATGTTTAATATCATTATTTTGACTTAGGAAACTAAATACTGTGGCTGGAAACTATTAAATAATTCCAGTACTTATAACTAATGACGTCATCACATCAGGTGCAGTAATTGGATATTTACTTGAGTATTTTCAGCAGCTCCCTATGATATTTAGGAGCTAGGCTCCTATTGGTGTCATCGAATGTCGGAGATTCTCAATAGCTAGCCTGTTTAAATGAAATATTTTGTTAGTTCTTCCACGCAGGTATATACTTTAATACTAATTTCTTAGCAATAATAGCTTCATAAATTTGAAAGACGCCTATTATATAGGTACAAATCATAAAGGACAAGAATTCATATTCCAAGAACACTTTGCTAAACCACTAATAAGTTTGCACTATATATAGTAAAGTTTTGAAAATCAATATCAAGATTTATTAGTGTGAATCGCCGTGGATCTACCTCAATAAGCCTTGTTAAGCTTCTTCGAAGTTACAGTCACAAACTTCACAGGTATATCATATTAACGATACTTGGAGCTTTCGAACTCAAGAAGATATCGATACTACGCAGCTACTTTAAAATGTACAGAAAATGAAAAATACAAGTCGAACCGTAAAGTAGATGTTGAATAAATGAAAATGTTTTCAGCCTGAATTTCCTTAGTGAACCGGCTCAATCGTCTATCGATTGAATGCGGGCACAAATTGTAAGAATTATTGATACCGCGCGGGTAGCGGGTAGCGGCTCATACAAAAAGTTTATAAAAGGAAGTGAAGCGAACAAACCGGCGACGAACAAACTTTTATTCCGGGAGCGGGGACGAGCGCGAACGTTACTTATCTGCCGCTGCCGAGCTGACAGCCACAGATGAAAAATTGAAATTGTGTGAGATAAAACTACCTAACTGCTGCGATGCCGGCCAAACAATGTGACAACTTGTTTATTTTTAAAATCGCGTTACATATTTTACTTTTTGAATGCAACGAGGGTGAGATAGTGGGGTGCGAAGATGGATTTTTTCTGATGGTTGTGCATTGTTGTGAAAATACTAGAATGGACCTCAAAATGAGTGATTGAAAAAACGATGACTAGACCAGATTTATGAAATAGAACTTGGATTATATGCTTCAAATATGAGAAACACACGCTGCTTTGACAACGGCACAATATTACCAAGACATATTTATTTCAATATTAACGTTACTTACATATGTTACGTTTTGAATTCAGAAAAGGGCGGTTAATATTGTTTTGGGTTCTTTCTGTGACAATGACAACTTTATTGTCTTAGTCGTGCTTTTTAGTACTAGTAAATTAATACATACACATAAGGACATATCACACAAATTGAGCCAGCCCTACAGTAACTACTAACTTATCGATTCAATTATTTTATAACCTGAAAAATATCGGTTCCCCTTGACCTGGCCGGGGATCAAACCCGGGAACCCTTGTATCGCAGGCTGGCGTGTTAACTATTGCACCCGGAACTCGTCTAAACTAGTATTACTCTAAAGCAATAAAAATACCATTTTGTTCTAAAATGATTTAAAGGTAGTTCTCAAATCGATCTTGTTTTATATAATTTAATGGCCATATAGTAGATATTTCTTTGAAAAAAGGTTATCTTATTAACAAGTCAAAAGTATCTAATTTTGTTGGATCTTTTGACAAGTGATTTTGTTTATATTTGCTTTTGTGAACAGCTCTGGGTGTTCTTCGCAAATAAACCAGCCAACAGTTTCAGCCAGCAATAGTTGGCAATCCCAACGAAATAGCATTTATAAAATTAACTAATTCAAGTTATTACTATACTCTCAGGTCATAGAATAGTTAGTGATGTTTTTGCAATACGAACAAAACTGCACTAACTAATGATGTAATTCGGAAAACTATTCCGGCAAAGGCAACAAAGAAAAAAAATATGACCAAGCACAACCTTTTTCTAAACATTACATTGTAATTCTTTACATAAACACACCCAAAAATATAAAATTATATTTGCCTCCAAAAGAACAAGACCGCCAAAATGATATTTTCACGTCCCACTATTTGATACGCGAGCCCGAAACGCTTACAAAAATCCTCAATATGTAAATATGAGCGTTTCCGCTTCCTATATCAATTCAGTACGGCCGATGTAAGCTGAATGGCGACAGAGCGCCTCTCTAACATGCAATAATAGCGAACGTCCAAACGTCAGCCTGGGACCCTTCTATTTATGGGGTAAGTCGAGGGCGCCACGTGAAAACTCCGACGTAAATCAAAGTCATAAATTCTCCTATCGTGAATGAACATTTCTCTTCGCAGACGTCTACACTGGGTGAATGGATAACGCCGGCCCGCCTTCGCAGGATCACCTCTACTGAGTCATTTGCTTTTGTTCGTGGGGCAATTAATAACGGCCGAGGGCGGTTTCGAACCGCGGGCGCCATTCGCATATCAGTAATGATCTAACGGCGCAGCCTCCGGCTTCGCTCAGCTATCGATCATATTCACTTAATGAACGGCACATGTGGAATGGCTCGGAACGCCGTGTGGGGTTTCTTGTGAATTATTGTTTTGCCGGCTCTATTAATTGTATATCTGTAAGGGAAACGCGAATAGAATTTAATTGCGTAGATCGAAACTGATAAATGAAGTGAAATCTTATACTGAGATTACAACCTAACGTTTCTTCAAAGAAATACAGTTACATTAGCTGGATTTCTAACAGTATAATAATTCCTGCGGACTTTCTTCTGTCTATCTATCTGACATAATCTCTACGACTAGTTAACAAGTCATGTTGCTCTATGAAAGGAGTAAATTATTCAATTTTATTGAATAAACTGTAAAGATACTATAGATTAATTATTATTTATCTTATTCATGGACTGCTAGCTATTTCAATAACTGTGAAAATCCCTTGATCAATTTATACGATATTCACCGGATAAAGCGAGTGTACTACTTTTTTTTTTAATTTAAAGAGAGAAATTTACCTGGAAGTAATTTTATGTGTGTAATGTTACTAAAAACGTGAAAAATCAAACTACCAAACTAAAATTACATCGCTGCTAAGGACCTTAACGAGCATAAATAATTGTCATTACAGCATTGTGTTAATGTGTTTCTATGACAGGACTAATAAATAGTCGCGTGGACATTCCATGAAGAATTACCGCGACTAATTATATTATGGCGTGATTGTAACACGCTTATGTTTATGTTTTCTGCTCTAGATTAGAGTATTAGGTTGGGAGTGAATTGACGCAGGTCACAATGGGTCAGAACAGGTTGCAAACAAGAAAATGCATATTGCGCTCTTGCGCTCATTAAAATTTCTTATTGCAGGATATTATTAGTATTTATGGATATAGGATGACACCCCTGATCTATATCAGGGGTGTCATCCTCAATTACCTGACCAGTGGTTTCAGGTATAGCATTGGGTACGCGCGCCCGGCCTCCTGATATGCTACTTGCTTCCCCCCTTTCATCCAAAGGAATGGGGAAATCCATGGGAACCCTTTCATCCGAGTGAGTTCCTAATATCTTTATTTCCCTTCCCAAATCCAACAAATTCCTATCCTTCCTCAGCTTAAAAATAATTCTGATGAGCAGCAGCGTCGTAAACACAAATCGCCCAAGAAACTGATCTCGCCACATCCATCTGCCAAGTGTGGTTTGGCAATATCCTCCCAAAGAGCAAGTAATCCTTGGGAGACGCCTTTGTCCAGCAATGGACTTTACGGCTATTATGAGCCGTAAGAAGTCCACTGTAATAATTAAACTATTAATAAGGATAAGCATCCAAATAAGAATTCCATCCAAATATTCAATATTACGATGGGTCGCAACGGGTTATGCCAATTAACATTTAAAATTCGACGCCTAATAATAAATAAATCTTTAATAAATTTCTTAGGTGGTAACATATTACAATAAAAAGGTACATATAAAGTTTTGCCTGAGCCAAGGTTAAAAACACCAAGAATATAGCATGCTCCTACACGCATAACGTTATTTGATATAATATATGTGGATTGTAAAAGTAAATGAATTTTAGGTTTACTTTTATGACTCGACTTAACCTGACTTAACCTGCCTATATTTTTTGCCTTAACTTCTGTCTAACATGAAATAACAAGTAAAACAATATAATATTTACGGCTCGTCTGCTCGTTTGCCGTCGGATATACATAAAAAAAAAAAAAAGTAAAACAATACAACAATTTGCCACAAACTTGCAAAATGTGCGTTTAAACGACAAAGTACAGAGAATGCTACTCAGCTAAGCTCACCATATTTTATCTTGTTAAAGCACATTTTTATAGCGAAACATTTAAAGAGTCGCAAAATGATACTGTCTAACATTAGGACTCAACGAGCAAAAGTTGTTCAAAGTATCGAATAAACTCTCATAATCCCGGGACGTTACACAAATTTTTCAGCAAGGATTTCTTTCCATTTTCCCCGTCACATTAGGCTGGCGGTCCAAACATCGGATAACTTGTATATTGTTGTTTACGAGAAACTTGGAACTTAGAAGGAGCAATTCACCTCATAAATTTCCGTGTAATAACAGCTCACAGTTTCCCCAGACACTTGTAAGTGTACCGCAATAACGTAAAGCTGGCGACTGACTGGAAACATTTACCTTATTTACCTGTTGTAGGTATACTTAGCCACGATTAATGAAACCAGAAATAGAACTTACATCAACATCATCAACCACAAAGTGACAATGACATTAATATGATGATGTTATTACTAAACAGGAAACATAAGGATATTTATTTAAAATAAAAATTGTTATTTCAAAAACGATTTTGTTTTATATATCACAATACAGAATAATCTTTCATATAAAAAAAACGACTTCAACCAAACAACTGAACTGATTTTGATAAAGTTTAAATGCGACCAATTTAAAAGCATATCAAACAAAAAAAAGAATATTCTTTAAATTAGTTTTTTAAAAGGATACACGGTAACAAAAATAAAAAAAAATGATAGCAATTAATAACCTCAATTTTTTTTAAGTCGATTAAAAATAGTAAAACTTTCATAACTATGACGCTTTTTGAATCTTTATCCTATATTTAGAAACCTTATTCTCCGCTGTGGTTAGCCAGAGCGTCCAACTATATATATTGTATTTAGGATAAATATGATTTAGCAAAGTTATACGGCCAGCCGCTTGCCTGACACCAACCCTCCTTGAGTATCTCTATACTTTTAAGTTAACAATTGTGCAGCTCTTTGGCCACACTGGGAATCAAACTCAAAGCCTTATGTAGCAAGTAAACAAGCATATTCATCACTGCGCCACTGAACCTATCTGATAAAAAGGCCAATATCTAAATAATAACATTGCTACAAATAACTGCTACTTTAGGACAATGTTTAATATTTTTAAAGAATCAAACTTGATTTCATATTGGTATAATAAAAAAGAAAAAACGTAGAATGTACCAGCGGTTTCTGTTTCCGCGCAGATCGTAAAGCCGATCGAGGGAATAAGTGATAATCTGATGACTCAATATAGTAGGTAACACATCATTTTGATTCCGTTTTCCCACCTAACGCCCGCCAACATGCTAAACAGACTGGGCCTCTGTCTACTCCGCAAAGGAAAAAGATGTGATAAACCTTATACATAACAACTCAAATGTGATAGACATTTGAGTTGTTATGTATAAGGTTTTCAATTACGAAGAAAAATCAACAAATGAAAAGATGAGGAAGAGCAAATTAATCTTAGAGGTTGAATCCGTGTAATAATAATTAAATACCGAAATTATATTGTAATTTTTGATGAGTTACGTAACTCGAACTATAACAGCGCTCTCATGATTTTTTGTGACCACATAATATTAATTAATTAAGTACAAACTTAGTAACAAAGTTCCAGGCTTTAAGTTTATCAAAGGATTTGCTGCTAAAGGCACATCAATACTCTTTCCTGCGTGTTCATGTTGGAAACTAACTTGACGCCGAATCGACAACTTTGCTGAAGCCCCAACACTCGACCTTTACTAACCTATCGCAACTAAGGACCTTTGATCGTAATCTAAGCACATACGAGAACTTGAAGGGTTATTCAGTAACTGGACACATGATTGGACAAACATGTGTGAAATTTTATTATTATTACGTGTTCAGATTTTTTCAATACATTTAAATTAAACGATAAATATTGTTCATCTGGTTAAATTACAGGTTTAAATTATCGTATAATTATGAAATATTTTTCAGTCAGTAATTTTCATGGAAAGGTATGCTAAGCTATTACCACAGATATAAATATACATAGGGACGGAAATAACAGGCAGCCACCCAGATACCTGACCCCGCTCTCTACCTATATCTGAAATTTCTCTTAAACTAAAAATAGCACTAACATAAAAATGTATATTCAGAAAGTCTTAATTAAATTCTTTCTTTTTTATATAGAGATAGGTAGCTGGTGGGGTCCGATATCTCGGTGGCTGACTATACCTACTTCGCGTGTCCGAATCCCGACCAAGCGTCAAGGATGGCCGCGGCTGCTGACAGTCCGTGTACGCCTGTTGTTCCAGCCGAAAGTCTTCGAAAAATAAAAATAAATGCCTTGTTGCGTGATGATTAATTGCAATAGTCCAAAAATTGTGTTTTCCATACAAATCGTGGTACTTGCGTCATCTTTTTATATGTATATCTGTCATCTTTGTACAATGAAAATCGATAAGCAAAAGTAAGTTTCAAGAAAAATATATGCAATTACCGTAATCAATAAATTAAGTTTCAAATTTAACTTACTATAGATATACCTGTATCCAATAGAAACCAGTCTCCAGATGCGTTTGACTAGTTACAGAACAGCCCAACTGGAACCCCATATTAAATTATTATTTTGATAATATATACTCTTCAGCGACCTTAGACTATATTTTTTAACATATAGCCAAGTCTTTACAAAGGACCCTCAATGCGAATATTGTAATATTACTTCATATTTGACGCACCGTGAACGTGCATAAGGGTTGGATGTTAAGTATCTTATTTAAATTCCAATTATTAATTTTGATTCATAAAAGCTAAAGTATATTTTCATCTTGTTTACTATAAAATATGGTATGAGACTATCTTTAATGGTTATTAACTTTGACAATATCTATATACTTATATATAACAAAGTGGGGTTTGTTCGAACACATATAAATCATGAATGGATGAACCAAATCTTATAATCTATGATTTGTAAGGTTACCATGTTAAATAGCAGAATAACCATTAAATTATAATATATATTGACAAGAAAAAAAAATATATATATATGGACAAATCACACAGATTGAGCTAGCCCCAAAGTAAGTTCGAGACTTGTGATAAGGGATACTAACTCAACGATACTTTATTTTATAGCAAATACATATATAGATACACATCCAAGACCCAGGCCAATCTGAAAAGATCATTTTCCATCTTGACCTGGCCGGTCGAGCCCGGGCACTCTCGTGACGCAGGCTGGCGTGTTGACCGCTGCGCCACGGAGCTAGCCTAGAAAATAATAATAACGAAACGAAACAAATTAAGTTTTTAATAAAAGAAATTTCTATGAAGGCGCAGATGTGTAGCCTTTCTCTCTCTCTAAAGCGCAAACTCCTCGACATGTGCATCCTGCCCATTTTGACCTACGGTGCGCAAACGTGGTCCCTGACAGAATCTCAAAAGTCCAGACTCAAGGTTTGCCAGCGGGCTATGGAGCGGAGTGTGCTTGGGGTAAGAAGAACAGACAGAATCCGAAACACAGACCTGCGTTCAAAAACCCGAGTGATGGACGTGGGTGTCAAGACAGCCTCTCTTAAGTGGACATGGGCAGGACATATTATTCGGATGAATCCAAGCAGATGGGCCCGAAAGGCTACGTTATGGGAACCAGAGGGGCAAAGGAAGAGAGGCAGACCAAGGAGAAGATGGCGAGACGATATAGACGGCTTTTTAACTGGTTGGCAGCAAATAGCCCCGGATCGGGAAGTGTGGAAACAGAAAGGGGAGGCCTTTGCCCAGCAGTGGGACACAACAGGCTAATAAAAAAAAAAAAAAAAAGAAATAAAAATATGTACAAAACGTGTATTTTACTACAAAAATATATGTAATATATGAGTACAGTTGAATGTGACAAAAAATGTTGATCATATCACAGTTTATTTTATTTACGACGGAGTTTTCTTTTATTTCACTAGTAAATAAAAGAAGTTATATTTTAAACTTTATTTCATTTGCCTTAAGCCTGCACTTAACAAGGGATTCGAAACCACATTTAGCAGCTGTTGTTTAATAATGAAGCAGCGCTCATATTAACCAAACGAATTGCTTGATGATTATATAAATAGTCAATAAAATTAATTTTACGGCAAATAATGTCACTTTTTACCACAATTGCCTGTATACAAAGCCACTTTTCAGATTTTGCGTTGCATTTAGCAATGAAAAATGTGAAAAGTGGCTTTGTAAGGTAAGCACAGTAGAAAAAAAAAGATACAACTCTATATCGTTATATCTTGCTGAATATCAAGATGACTTTTTCCTTCTTATTTCACATCGTATATTCATAATATGTTGTCATAATATGCAGCTTTGCATGTAAATACGTTTTGATGAAATTTTGCTAACCTAGATGAAAATTATTCACAGTAATCTCCCGTACTCGTATATTTCATTAAAGCTGAGATGAATGTTAAATATTGTAAACTGAGCTGCTAGCTCCGTATAAAACAAACAAAAAGTACGTAGCGTTCAAAGTAATCTGAGAAGCCCGATGCCCAGTAGGTACGAGTATAAGCATGAATAGCGCTTACGCATGTTAAGCAGTCCTGGGCGTGGTCACCCATCCCAGTGTGGAATTAGAATGGGTGACCGCAAATGGCATTAAAATATTTCGAAGTCCTTCGTGCTTCAGAAGGCACGTTAAGCCGTTGGGACCAGCTGGCATCATTAATGGCAGTCGTTAAGCTATGTCAAATGCCTTTTGGCAGCTTTAAAAACCTGACACGTTTTGATCATTTAAAATATTTTTGCTATTGTTTGTTTATGGTATGCATACCATAAACAAACAAATAAAAAAAAATATTTTAACTTATCTGAAAATACGTCAAATTACACAAATTTGTGCAGTACTAAAAAATTAATACTGGCCGAGTTTCAATATCACAGAAAAGTAAGAAAATTGTTAGTATCTTTTTCTTCGATAGCATCAGTTGGCCAGCCGCCCATCTAGTACGAACTTTGATTCCGCCGCTAACCACTTACTCCAGCTTCATCCGAACTTAACCCACACATCATTTTGATTATTTGGAAATAATAATATAAAACTGCATTTGGTAAGTACAGTTCATTTTACAACATTCATCATGTTCAGAATCCCTTGGCAATATTAATTTAAAAGTTCGGCATCACAAACACTAATCGTCGAAAAAAAATTTCTTTCCTTTTCATAGAAATTCAACCAGTTGATTAATCAAATTATTTATTGAACCGTGATAAATAGAGACTTGACATTTTGACGAAATGTTATCTGTTTGCTATAGAAAATAAAGAATGGGTTCTTGCTGAAGACCTACATTGCACCAACTTCTCCAAAGGGCCTCAACGTGTTTGATCTATACCATCACGCAAGCCTAACAAGGGCCCTAGGTAACACCCATGAACTGTAAGGAAATACAATTCCACCACAGCTAACTGACGTTACTTCATAAACGTAGTTCGTACCAATGCTACTGATTTGAGGTATCCCGAGCAGCCAGCCTATTTGCTAACTCAGTGTACGTTTTGATAGTCACTTCAAACTACATTACGGCTTTCGTATGATTGCTTATTTTTATTTAATATATATAAAATGTCATGTATTTTAAAGTGACTAATAAAACGTTGTACACTGAGTTAGCAAATAGGCCGGCAAGTATCAGTCATTTTCCCGCGGCGGTTGTCCAGTCCAAGTATTGTGTAATGCTGCGCTGCCGCCTCTCCGGCTGTTGGCTGTGGGTTCATTTTAATTGCATTCGAACTAATAATACTTAAATCGTAATGTTATCCCGTCAATAACGGGCAATTTCGATAACAATTGTTTAACAATGGACGAATTGCCCAATTGGGCATCTTCGTCAATGAAGGATTAATAAGGATTTGTTTTAAAGCAACGAAATGCGCTAAGACAATCGACACAATCTAATCTACCATAGGTGATTTACACAATTAAAGACGTAGTTTGCAACAACGCTACCAAACCGAAGTATTCAGAGCAGGTATTAAATTGGATGTCAGTTGGATACCTGCGGCGGTTGTCTAAGTATCGTTTAATGCTGCTTGTGGCCTCGCTGACTTTTGGCTAAATTATAATTTGCATCCTATACTAATAATATTTAAGTAAGAAAATTATGAACACTGTATGAGACTGTCTTTTAGAACCGAAAAGAAGTATATGCAATTGTGCGTCCATGTAGTTTAATACACGAATTGCAAAGTGATTATAATATTATGTAAAAATTAATGGAATAAACAAGTGTTATGAGTTATATTATTTTTTTTTGCATTCTCAATGCTATTATAATATACTCTAATTAAGAAAGTGATGTCAACCTTCGAGGGTTTGCACATCTTTCTTTAAGTGTTTTGCATGTCATATGTGCATGTACCGTTGTAGGATTCATTAATGGAATAAATAAATAAAATGTCCGGCCAAGCGCGGGTCCGGTTCGAAAAGGGTTCCGTACATTATATATAATGAATTTGAAATTATTAAAAACATTTTTATTATATGATGTAACAAAAAATTTATACATTTCGCAATTTTTCCTTTATCTGTGTTATAAGATGTTGCTTCGTACCAAATTTCAAGATTCTGAGTTCACGGTAGTTTTGTTAGTTCCCTGAAGGTTCTGACTCGAAAATTTGCGGCATAAACAGCTGTATCTTTTGATTCCGTTGGATTATAAGTTTGATTTTTTCACACCTCCAAGAGACAGTAGATTTGAGTATTTGATATGAACTTCACCTTGGTACCTCCACGCGTTTCTGATAAAAAGGGTTTTTCAAACCGACAGACAGACAGACCGACAACCAAGTGATCCTTTATGGGTTCCTTTTTACCTTTTGAGGAACGGAACCCTAAAAAAAGGAAAATATTAAAGAGGAAGCGAGTACTCGCGGCAGTTGTCTAAGTATCGTTTAATGCTGCTCTGTGGCTACACTGGCTATTGATTTTGGGCCCTAATTTTAATTACATTCATTTAATCATATTTATGTCGAAATTTATGAACATTTTTTGTCTTTCATATTGCAAAAAAGAAATGTAATTTGAGCAAAGATATCTTAAAAGATAATCGCTACAACCTATTTTACCATAGGAACTTAAATAAGTTCATAAATGTAGTTTGAAACATCGCTACCAAACCACGGTACTCGTATTTAATTGGATGTCAGTCGGATACCTGCGGTAGTTGTCTAAGTATCGTTTAATGTTGCTCCCCTATGGCTGTTGGCTTTCTGCCTAATTTTAATTGCGATCCTACTTTATAATATTTAAGAAGGAATATTATGACCATTGTCTGACGTTCATATTACAATAAAGATTATTTTTAAGAGCAATGAGGTCTGAAAAAATAATCAACATATTCTATAAGTAGCTTAAATAAGTTCATTATCGTAGTTTGCAACAACGCTACTGAACTGAGGTAGTCAGGTATTAAATTTGATGTCAGTCGGATACCCGCGGAAATTGTCTAAGTATGGTTTAATGTGGCCTCTCTGTCTGTTGGCTTTCTGCCTAATTTTAATTACATTCCTACGAATAATATTTAAGTCAGAATTTTATGGAAGTCTGACTCTCTTATTACATTGCATTGTGATAAAGGTTCAAAAGACAAAATAATTATGGAAACTGGTGTTTTATTACTCTTATCTAAATGAAGCTATTATCATGAACACCGTCTAAAGTTCATATTACAATAGAGATTTTTTTAGAGCAATGAAGTCAAAATATAATCAACACATTCTATATGTAGCTTAAATATGTTCATTAACGTAGTTTGCAACAACGCTACTGAACTGAGGTACCTATCCAGAGCAGGTATTAAATTTGATGTCAGTCGGATACCCGCGGAAATTGTCTAAGTACCGCATAATGTGGCTTCTCTGTCTATTGGATTTCTGCCTAATTTTAATTACATTCCTACGAATAATATTTAAGTCAGAATTCTATGGACGTCTGACTCTCTTATTACATTGCATTGTGATAATGGTTCAAAAAACAAAATAATTATGGAAACGGCTGTTTTATTAACATTGTTTGTCTTTCTAATTACATTGCAATGAGGTAAAGGTTCAAAAGAAAAATAATGGATACTGATGTTTTAATTTTCTTGTATGTATTAAACTTTTCTTCAGATGCCTTGTATCTTTGGTGAAATGATTTTGTTACAAGGTATGCTGCTGTTTAGATGTCTTTTAATCTAGTTAGAATGTTTCTGTTTTGAAATTTATACATGTAGGTATCTTACACTATTACGATGACATACGAGTATCAATTTATTTGAAATATCCGAGTTACTTTTTAATCAAATGACTAATAGATTGTAGAAAGTAAAAATTCTTAAATTAAAAACTATCGGCAAAGTTGAAGGAAAAATGGAAATCTTTTATAGATTTTCACGTCGTTCCTTCTGAATCTAAATGAGGCTACGGAATGTCGCAGTCAACATCTTAGTATTTTGGAAGTTTGACTAATAATTTAACTTTACATTTTGAAATGTCACGAAAAATATTATTGACGGTATAATGAAAAGGAAATAAATTTTCGTAAATTAAAAAACTGAATCACTTAGTTCTTAAATGGGCAATTATTTTTTAAACTTATATATTGCCAATTTTACTTCATATAGTTAAAATAAATTTTAAAGCTTTTAGAATGAATGTTGGTAAGATGTATGGCAGTGTTTGACATCTCACTATTCTATACTATTATTACTATTCTATCTATCTATATTATTTTAATTCTGATCAATGTACGCTGAATTTTGAATCATGAGATAAAAGTCCGGATTAGCTATACAAAATTCAGCTTCAGCCGGGAAATATCAAAGTACCTTTATATGAATGACTCATCAAAAATAGAATTTAAGTCGTGGTAGAGCCACGCTACTGGCAAGTTTAAATTTTAGGGTTACCTACCCAAACTGTAACGGACCCTATTAATATCGCTCCGCTGTCTGTCTGTGTATATGTCTGTCTATCCATCTATCACCAAGCTGTATCTCATGAACAAGTTAGACAGATATAACTTTCAAAGATAATGTATTTTTGTTACCGCTATAACAACAAATACAAAAAAATAGAATAAAATAAATATTAAAGGGGGCTCCCATACAACAGACATGATTGTTTTGTCGTCTTTATAGATAACGATACGGAACCCTTCGTGCGCGAGTCCAAGACTCTCACTTGGCTGGTTTTTACTAGCAGCATGAATGGGTCGGCTCGTTCTCACAAAATCGACATTAGTGTTTAGAGTATAGGCTTTACCAATTCTACGCCCGTCCTTACTCGCTTGCCGTCATATATCTTATAGAAAATGAATTTAATTCTGCAAAGCCGCTGACAAAAACTAGCCTTTTCATAGATTTTCACGTCATCCCTTCTAAGAATACGCAGAGACGCAGCCAGCCTCTTCGGATATCGGCGCTCTCTAAACATTGACGGAAGGCTTAACAAAAACCAAACAAATAGCAGTCGAGCCCTCAAACAGACGTAATAAATTGGTATTAGATAAACAATCCTTCGTTACAGAAAACGAGGCCAGTGGACCACATTATCATTGTTTTCATGTTCGTCTCGACAGTACTTATTAGAATATTTATATAATTTATACAAGAAATGAGATTATATGTTCTATTTTCATACCGAAAGGCTGAAACTATTAATAAAATAACAGATTTTAAATATGCTTGTTATTGTATGTATGTACAAGGTCCGGTACTTTAATCTAAATAAAGATTTTTTATCCATAATGTATGTTTTGCGTGCCTGCCAGACATCTGTCATAATAACAATAATAATCATTTACATACTCTTATTAAATTTATTAAATTAAGAAATAAAATATGGTGAGAAAATTTCACGCGAGCGGGATTTGAACCTGCGACCTTGTGACCTTAAGAACAATTTAATAAGAGTATGTCATAATAGCATTGTGAATGCAAAATATAACACTTAAAAATATACATTTATTTCAGACTAGCTGTTGCCCGCGGCTCCGCCCGCGTTAGTGTCGATCCCTCGGGAACAGTAGAATTTCCCGGAATTAAACATACCCTATGTCCTTCCTCGGGCCTCACTCCTCCATACCAAATTTCATCCAAATCAGTTCAATGGTTGAAGCGTAAAAAAACGACAGACAGAGTTACTATCGCATTTATAATATTAGTATTAGTATGGAAGTATGGATATTATTTATACTTCTAAGTCCAGAAATAAGAAAATTTCCATAAAACCTTTACCCTCCTATTTTACCCCTTTAGGGGCGAATTTTGTCCATTTAACCCACATATATCTTTTTTAATTGTAATCGAGAACATACCTATTTATTTTCATACTTCATAGTCCAGAAATAAGAAAATTTACAATTTCCAAACAAACTTTACCCTCATTCTGGGGGATTTTTTTCCAATTGAAAAACCTACACAGATCTTTTTCAATTTTCATCGTGAATTTATTTACCTATTTTCATACTTCTAAGTCTAGAAATAAGTAAATTCCTATACAATCTTTACCCCGCTATTTTACCCCTTCAGGGGAAAATATCGTCCATTTTACCTACACAGATATTTTTAATAGTAACCTAGAACTTATATACTTAAATTCATACGTCTAAGTCCAGAAATGAGAAAATTTCGATACAAAGTTTATACTACCCACCCACCCCCATTTTACCCCTTATGGGGGGAATTTCGTATTTCATCTACCCACACACATCTTTTTTAATTTTAATCGAGAACTTATATACCTACTTTCATACTTCTAAGTCCAAAAATGAGAAAATTCCATATAAATTTTACCCCTTTAGAAGTTAAATTTCTTAAAAATCCTTTCTTACCGCTCACTCACATCATTAAAAGAACCCCTGTACCAAATTTCAAGTTTCTAGGTGCAGCAGTTTTGGTTGGCTTGCCGTTTGCCCGCGGCTACGCCGCCGCCGTTAGTGTCCATCCCTCAGGAACAGTTTGGACCCTTAAAGGGGTGACTCAGGTCATCAATATGAACTTTTTCTATGGGACCAATGCTGGGAACTCAAAAAAAATTCGTCATTTCCATAAAAAAGAGTCCCGCCGCCCGGCCAGTTTGTATGGAAATGTCGAATTTTTTTTTGAGTTCCCAGCATTGTTCCCGTAGGAAAAGTTTTTCATTTTGATGGTCTGAGTCACCCCTTTAAGGGTCCAAAACGATAAAAAATTCACCGTGTATATTTGCAGGCAAACTAATGCTTTGAGTTCATTCAAATGACGATAACTTTTTTTTTAATGAACCGATTTTGATGAAACAAACTTTAGATGTTTTGCTGAGTTAAAGCAATTGGTGAAAGTTTGAAGTAAATCGGTTCAGTATTTTCGGAGATAATCGTAATCATACATACAGACAGACAGACAGACAGACAGACAGACAGACAGACAGACAAAAAATTCGAAAATTTTTTTTTTGCTTTCTATTATTCTTTTTAAGTGTCCCTCTATCCATTTCAGTCAAAAATTCTAAATGTACAGACAAAATATTTTTACTGTTTTATTATATGTATAGATAACTTGATTCATAATAGATGTAAGTAATAATTGGCCCTAAAACTAAAGTTAGTAACACAAGACATAGGTAACATATACAGCAAATAACACATATAAAAATAGCACCCACCGCTTCCAGCAAGATGTCTACACAACTGCATGCATCTAGCATCGGCGAGTCCCACCGATCTGCTAGCGCGTGCAGTATAGTATTGGGCGTCTGTCGCGCATGCGCCTGAGGTGTGAAGCACAACGATCGCATGGCATAACGACTGCCATCAATGATGACAGCTGGGACCAATGACGTAACGTGCCTTCCGAAGCAGGGATGCCATCACCATTTCGTGTAGATGACACGGTCAATCGACCATGCACACCCTGGTGTCAGAGTTCTTCGGAACCACTTCTCGGCCTCTGACGTGTTTCCTTTACCGACTACCAGATAGATGGCAGCCGGGACCAAGGGCTTTCACGTACCTTCCGAAGTACGGAATCATCTTTATTAATAGGCAATCAGGTGATACAAGCCCGCAATGTCCTAACCAAACTGAAAACAACCACAGTATGCTTCCTGTGGGAATCGAACACGACCCCGCATCTACAGGCAAACGCCATAACCACTGGACAACGGAGGCAGTTAGGGAGGTATTGCGGATATTTTTATGCCACTTGCGATCACGCATCCAACTGGGGACCTTGGCCGGGTTTGCTAAACATAGATACGTAAGCGCTAATAATGCTCAAACCCACTGAAGCATTCGGCTCCTCAATTCAAATTTATAAAAACGTCGGACGCACGTTATTACATTACCTCATATGATGCAAAAGGTGTTGTAGAACAGCAATTTACCTGAAAAAAAAATACAAAAATGTCAACAATTACACTAGTTTTAGACTTCTTTGGTGTATTAATCAAAAGCATAAGTCAATAGCATCCATTAAATCAGGGTGTTATCCTCAACTTTGTGGCCTATAGTTGCAGGTATGACATCGGGTACGCGCGTCCAGCCTCCCGAGCTGGTACTTGCTCTTCCTCCATTTATCCTAGTGAGTAGATTTCCATACCTTAATTACCTTCGTTAATACAACAAATACAAAGCTTAAAAACGTTTCCGATTAGCGATTAGCAGCGATTAGCAGCGTCGGAAGCACAAGAAGTCAAAGAAACTACGCTCACCGACCCACCTGCCAAGCATGATGTGTATGGCAATTTACTCCAATGGAACAGAGAATTCTTGGGAGCGGCCATTGCTTAAATACTCAGCAGTTCACTTCTTATGACTGGAATTCTAATGACGATAATCCACAGAGTATTAAATACGTATTTGGGTCACATATATCTATAAGTGTACTAAATTTCAACTTAATCGGTCTCGTAGATTCGGAGTAAATTGGCTGTGACAGATGGACACAACCGAGTGATCCTATAAGAGTTAAGTTTTGTTACTCGTACAGGATCCTAAAAATTTATAATTTATAAAAAAAATCAAAAGGACATATCATACAAGTATTTTTACTTGCTATTTGAAGTGTAATTACTCATATACTCACACATAGTCAAACAGCTAAACTTCATTTCCTGGGAGAAAGTGTACATGGATTTAATAACATTGTGGCCGAGTCGCAAACACACATTCGTTGGATTATACTCAAAACAAATCGGGCGATATAACTTAAATGTACGGTTTATTAACCCTCCACGGGCCAGTGTAAAGCAGTATAAGATATAGTTCGCACGAGCTGTAAACTCCATTTTTAATAGGACGTGGCCACACCTACTATAATGTATTTGGATACAGTTTGGAGTGGAATTCTCGGCCACAGTATTAGAGAACTATTATGAAACGGTGTGCCACCCGAATAAAATAAAGGACTTTAGTCTATGAAGATGGTAGCTGTAATATTGCCGAAATATCAAATAAAATCGAAAAACTCAAAAATAATCGCTGTAAGTCCCGCAGTGGCAATTATAATGATTATGACCGCGAAAGCAGACCTACATATTTTTTGAAAGCCACACTCTTAGATACACTGTTTACAATCGAAATTTTACTATTGCTCACAACAGACATCGTTTCTCTGAACAATACTTCAAATTCAGTCCTATTTTATTTTGACCAGCTCCGTGGCGCAGCAGTCAACACGCTAGCCTGCGACACGGAGTGACCGGGTTCGATCCCCGGCCAGGTCAAGATGGAAAATAATCTTTTGGATGTGTATCTATATATGTATTTGTTATAAAATATAATATCGTTGAGTTAGTATCCCATAACACAAGTCTCGAACTTACTTTGGGGCTAGCTCAATCTGTGTGATTTGTCCGTATATATTTATTATTATTTTATCATCGACACTGATTTTCAACTACAACATTAATAAATTTTTCGAATTTTGTTTATGATTATCAGCGGGATTTACAATTTCGATTGTGAGAAGTGTATCAAAGAAGTGAAAGTAAAAATCATAACATATTAAATTACTTCTCTTTTTGGTACGAATTTAAATTATACACGTGAATATGGCTCTAAATTTGCAACAATTTTTTTATTTTCTAATTTAGTATTATTATTTATAGGATAATATAACTAGCGTATAATGCGGCCATCGTAATTCTGTAACGAAAGAGTTTTAATCCGTATTTGGGGAAATCCTACGATTGCCCCAAATACGGCTTAAAACTCTTTCGAACGAAATGGACGAAAAACTATCGGTGTAGTAGATACGCCATTCCAAAGATAGTTCTCCGTCGGGCTGTCCGACACCGCAACGTAATTAGCCAAATATGACTTTTAAACTAAGTGCTCGAACCTCACGTTCCCTGACCTTTTTTAAAAAACGAGCAAATTTTTATACGAATGTTGCAGACTTGGCATTTAATTTGGAGCAGAAGATATTTACATGTTATCGTTTTTCCACCGCCGCGTGCATGCGGACGCCTGTAATGTTTTAAATGAATGTTTTGAGGAATTCTCTCTGTTGTAATTTATATTTCGGCCCAAAAATTGTTTTTATTGCTCTGAATTTTAGCGCGTATTTTGTTACAAGTTACAAATACCTATAAGCCTAAGATCACAGGTCCTGAGCATATATAGGTCCACCTCCGCATTATAAGATTTGGTAAACGTTTTTACGGCCAGCTACCTAACTGACGCGAATCCTTTTTAGATAGCCTCAAAATATAATTAATCTGAGATGGGATAGAAATTGGACCTGGAGTCCGTCAAAGCGCATACTATGTGTTATCTACTGCGCCATTAAGGCCTTCAAAGGATAAAGCTTACGTAGCTTAGACGATTATGAATAATTGCTTAACTTTTTGTTGGACACTAAACGAGACACGATAGAATTTTTTTATTGTAATTACGGTTTAGTGTCCATCAAAGAGTCAACCATACCAGTAAAGATCTGCCAGCCTTATCATAATTTGTCACTGAAATGATGACATGCATTGACTGCACCAATGACACGATTTCACACTCTATGAACATCGCATCAGCACGCTTAACGCGGGACGCCTGGTGTGCTTAAAAGCGATGTAAACGTACCACTGTCAATTGTCGTTAGTTTACAAATCCTTACTAATCCTTATCCTTACTAATATTATAAATGCGAAAGTGAGTTTGTTTGTTTGTTTCTTACGCTTTCACGCCGTAACTACTTAACCGATCATCATGAAATTTTGCATACAAGTTCTCTGAAGTGCGGAGAAGGACATAGGCTACCTTTTATCCCGGCAAAAAGTACTATTCCCGAGGGATCGACATTGACGCGGGCGGAGCCGCGGGCGAAAGCTAGTAATATTATAAATGCGGAAGTGACTTTGTTTGTTTGTTACGCTTTCACGCCGTGCCTACTAAACCGATCATCATGAAATTTTGAATACAAGTTCTCTGGAGTACGGAGAAGAACATAGGCTACCTTTTATCCCGGGAAAAAGTAATATTCCCGAGGGATCAACATTGACGTGGGCGGAGCCGCGAGCGAAAGCTAGTGAGCAATAAATGATTTTCATTACTACTTAGTAATCAAATGCATTTAATAGGAGAGATCAGTAATGTATGAAGGACAGGGACAATATGAAACCCTTATATGTTTCAGCCCTTTTATTCCTTTGCGTGATTTGTCCCTGGAGAGTGTGAGGTAATTCACATTTTGAAATATTGCAATATTTCCGAAAGTTCGTGTGTAAAAAAATTAACAATTTATGAATAAGTGTAACAACATTTAAACACATGTGTGATAGTAGTTAGCCAGATAAAAGTTATCAGACTAAGCATAATCAGATCACGTCTGTCGGAAACCTCCGAAAGAAGCCACCATAAGACTAGTTTGTAAAGCCTTGCTAAAAATAACATTGCCTCTAGGAACTCAATTAACTGGCTATCGTTCTAAAAGAAATAAATTTGTTTTCCAGTTTCAAAGTAAAAATGTATGTCTTCCCACCATTATTAATATGGCAAAACGGGTTATCAGAATCTTGAAATACCAAATTTCAAGATTCTACGACGAAGCAACGGCTTATAGCACAGATAAAGGGAAAATTGCGAAAAGAATTAATTTTGAGTTAGATCATATAATTAAAATATTTTTAATAATTTCAAAATTATTATATATAATGTACGGAATCCTTCGTGCACGAGTCCAACTCGCACTTGGCCGATTTTTTGCATGTAAAGCACCATGTATGGTCACCTTTTTGGTAAGGTGGCCTTTAGCAGCAAAAGAAAGTCTCAAGCTCCTTCGAGATTCCGATTGCACGTTTTGATACCGGCTATCATCCTAAAATGATATCGATAAGCTCTGTTACATCCTTTTAAATTTAAAGAACCATTAAAACAGTTAACAAGAACCAGTTTGATCACGTGACAAAAAAAAAAGCCCAGTTGCGACTCATTTATGCAGTTTTAATAGTAGAAAGAAAAAAAAAGCTCAAAAGAATCAAAATTTGAGGAAAGGAATTTCCGCTTCACGTCCGTAGTTCATGGCGTCTTACTTCGCCATTTAAATCGGTAACTTCGTAATCGAAGCATGGGCCGCATTGCGGAGACTACTACTACCTACTTTGGCATCAAAGACAGTAAATAAAAATAAAATGTTACACGTATGTATATTAAATCTCACTGATTGTCATTCAAGGCTATGTCATCATCAATTAGTAATTGTCTCCCATCCTTAGCATAGGAATAATAATAAGTAGACAGGTGTCGCTAGTTTTTAATTCTAAAATTCTAGAGACTTTTAGCAGCCATCTCTAAAAGAATCTATATCTGAGGCTAAGTATTTTCGGTTCACGTCCGTAGTTCGTGGAGTCTTGCTATAAATCATACGCCATTTCAATTTACCGACTTCGTAACCGGCGCCTGCCCGCCATGGCTGAAACACCTACATTGGCATTCAAGGAGCGATATCATCATTAGTTAGTGCAATTTTCTTCCCATCTTGTACACGAATGCTTCTATACGCCGGGAATAAATAATAACATCACTAATTCTGGTACAGTTTATGAGAATAAACTAAATTTTATTTGAGGCTATAATGAACTTAAATAAAATTAAGATACTAGAAATGTAAACGCTTAAAAATATAATGAAAACTTGTGTTTCGGCTTGCTTAGGAAGTTATCTTCAGAATGTCCCTTGAGCAGTTAATGATAAAAAAACCGGTCAAGTGCGAGAAGGACTCGCGCCCGACGGGTTCCGTACCAGTATCTATAAAAACGGCAATAAAATTATGTCTTATATATTTGTTTTATATACCTCTTAAATATTTGTTTTTTTTTTTTATAGGAAATTGAATCCAAATAATATGGGTTGCTAGCCACATCGCCTTTTGACATGATTACGCAATTTTAGCCCAATTCCTCGATTTGCGCGGGTAGAGAAGCAGCTCGCACATTGTACGTTTTTTCTTTTCTCCCAGACCAGCATGGAAGAGCTTTCAAGCCTATGTCACGGGTAAATTCACACGCGACATATACATATCGAATGACAACATATAGGTACATATATTAGGACGCTTCCTATTTATACTTACAACTGTACTTCGAAATCAAGTTATACAAGTGGACTTTTGTAACGCCTCATTATACCATCGACCTTATCCCTATCAAACTTAATTCCGCATTTGCATAATATTCACTACGTGGTATTGAAATCGTAAGTAATTCCTAGATTACCAGTTTCTACATAAATGTGGTTCTCAATTCATTATGGTATGCAGGAATTCTCACTTCATTATTAGGATAAGATAAGTAGAGGTTTCAATTAAAAGAGGTGCCTTGATGATGATGGTTGGTTGGAGCAAGATCGTTACAAGTCTATTCAGTGTGGGATTAGGATACGGGGATCGAACTGCTACTTACAAAGTCAACTTATGTAGGAATTATACCGCTCTTAATTAAGAACTAAACGCTGAGCTTAAAAAGACAACTACTGATAGATGTTTTGATCAAAATACAAATAAAAAATGCCAATAATATTATTTTATTATAACAAGCGCCTAAGTTTAGGCACAGTACTTTAAAAAATAAAAGGTAACATTCTTTGGTTTAATTCCTATGATTACTGGTGGCCTCACACTAGGCAACAATATCTGTCCTGCAATAACCGTTACAGTTAAACAAAAATACGGTTATAAAACTAATTCGGCAATAGCTTTGGAAAACAGTCTGTATGTTGGTCTTACCTAAGAATTTTTGATACAAAAGTAAAAATAGGACCAGTTGTTATGTATACAGCGGCCTGATGCTTTTCCTCTTAGTACTCTACTCTACCTCTAGTACGTACTTCGAAACTCACATTTATGATCAATCTATATTAAAATATATAAACAACGAAAAAAATTTAAGTCAGATAAAAATGTCGACTTCTTCTGGCCATATAGTGAAATTTTCATTTTGCTTTAGTTTTTGGTAGATCAAGTAGCCTTTCTTTTCTAAAATATTAGTTCTTTTCTTACTTATATTTTCCGTTTAAGCCCTACACTCCTAGATCTATGTAGACTCTCTATAGATACAAGACTACTTCTTATCACGTTTTAGCAACGCAAACGAAATTTGTAGATTTGCGTAAAACACAGAGGGCAAACGACGTCGACACACAAGGTTAAGTTATGTGACATTTGCTAAATCGGTACATGAAAGTATCTCATTTGTCCAAGCTAATTAAGATCCTTCAAAAAACGCTTGAACGCTTACACTAATTCCAAATTCGAAATCGTGCACAATCAGCTAAAAAGGAACAAAGTTTTTTTATCGCTTGTACGAAGCCTTGTCCCGTCCCCGCTGATTCTAACGAGCTCATTGGAAATTCAAATTGGCCGGACCGCACCCCGTAATCAATAATATTACATGTACGTGTTCCTGAACGACGGTTTCAAGACTACTGCACTAGCAGTGCTTGCCATAATGACCGGAGCCGTCCGGAATTCAAGATGGGGATATGTTATGTGTGAAGGAAAATTGGGTTGAGTCGTGCTCAACGTCTGATAACAATTTTGCCTGCTGTAGTTATCTATATTTTCTGCTTTAGTCACAAATATCATATTATAATTACGTATGTATTTTATAAAAAAATATCGGACGTAATAATTACACATAATCTATGATAAAAACACACAAGGCTTAAATCTACATACGAGATCTTTCTCAAGATGAGAATTAAATTTGTTTTGATATTATCAATTTAATAGTTTTAACATATAAAACTTCCATTAATCTGTTTCAATTTCAATACAAACAGTTTATTAAATATTGGAATGAAGGAGAAAAATCTGTAAATTATTTCTTTATTCGTCGTATTTTTAGTATTTGTGTTTTATCTACATTTTAATTTAACAACAAAAAAGAATAACTGGTACAGTTTTATAAGAAAATATTGTACTGAACTCTAGTTATACAAAAGATTTACATATAATTGAATATAATCAATACCAAACTTTAGTAATTAAGTTTATTTTTCCATTAAGTTTAAATTAATTTAGTAGATATATATTTTTTTTCCATGCTAGTCTGGGTTCGCCCATGCTGGTCTGGGAGAAAAGGAAAAACGTAGTATGTGCCAGCTGCTACTCTTCCCGCGCAGATCGTAAAAGCCGGTCGAGGGGTTGGGCGAAAATCTGCGGTATCATGTCAATAGGCGATGCGGATAGCAACCCATCACCAATTTGATCCCGTTTTCCACCAACACACACTCAAATATGCTAAATGTGGCCATAAGGTCTATATCAATAGACCTAGGCTCTGTCTACCCCGCAAAGGAAAAATATGTAATACTATAAATGTATGTATATTTATTTCTGTAAATTATATTTTATAGTTTATAAGTTAACTCATTTGGTTTTCTCTTAGATGGAGACGAAAAACAGGTCTTCTCCAAAACGAACTTATTACTTTTTACTTTGGGAGTCATACTCAGAATCCTTTACTCCACTCTTAAGTCTACTTTAAAATCGCTTGCTACGCTCGGGATTCTATGCTTGATTCCTTCGTACCACTCTGGATTCATAATAATGCCCTCACCTAAAAAAAATATAATGTGGGGCATTTGCGTCACAATGTACTAATTCTAAGTTGGCATTTGTGTAACTGCGCGTGGCCTCACACGACTTGGCTGTTTTTTGTTGAAGTTCCTTGGTATAACAAATAAGTATAGACTATGACGTTTGATTTTAAACAAGAGAACAATTCTCATTGCAGTTTTTTTCAGTTTTAATAGCTAGCCCAACGAGCTAGTAATTTACATCCTCGTCTTCATCGTCACTTACCATCAGGTGAGATGGGAGACAAATAATGCCTAATTCAATATTTAGTAAAAAAAAAAAAAAAAAAAAGAGCTGCAACAATAACTTCTAGAATAACGTAACAGTCTCGATAGCGCAATACGCAGCGATCCGAGTTTTGCTCTTAATTAAGCCCCGGCGGAGCCTAGCGGCAAACTTCGATTGGGCTGTCAAAAATCCGAAGAATTATTCCGGCAGTAAAATAACTTGTGCGATTTTAGGCTTTATCGTCGCAGTTCAGGCGTATTAGCGAATTTATACGGTTGCAATATGCTGCCGCTTTGCACTAGTTTGGCCAGTTTTATTAAAAACTGTTTTTATTTATTGACGATTCGAGGTGGCAAGCTTGTCTTCGGACTGCACTCGGATACTGGAGATTTGTATATCAAATATGATCCTTATCGTTTAATAGTCAAACCTATATTTTTGTGATTAAAAGTGTTTTCCGTATATATCTCTTTTTACGCTTAATATGCATTTCTTTTGTATTAGCAATATCTTTTATGAGAGTATAAAAAGTGAAATTTCTTTGTACATTATGGCTTTATAATGAACTAAAAAATCGTACATTTTCTAGATTAAAAAAACTCGTACAGACACGAGCATTGATGTATAAACAATTATATTCCATTTTAGACCTTGACATTGACTTTAAAACCGATGTGTATCAATGCTCATATGCAATATATATTAATGCTCGTGACTGCAGATTATTTAAATGTATGTACCTTTAAAACAACAAGAAAAGCAATATACTCCCCATATTGCTTTGCAATTTTCAGTTTTACATGTTTAGGTCGAAATAAAAATACAATAACTTATAGAATAACGTTACAGTCTCGACAGCGCAATACGTGGCGATCCGAGTTTGGCTCTTAATTAAGTCCTGGTGGAGCCGAGCGGCAAACTTCGATTGCGCTGTCAAAAATCCGAAGAATTATTCCGGTAGTAAAATAACTTGTACGATTTTAGGCTTTATCGTACCAGTGAAGGCGTATAAGCGAATTTATACAGATGCAATACGCTGCCACATTGCGGTAGTTTAGCTGGTTTGATTCAAAACTGCTTTATTTTTTGTGAATTCGAGGTGACAAGTTTTTTTGTACTTCCCTTAGATATTAATGTTTTTTTTTTTGACATGCAATACTTTTTTTTTAGGTAGCAAGATAGTATTATAAGTAAAGATATCAGTTCTTTACGTTTGATATTTATTGCCTTGCTTATTTAAGTGATGACAACTTTTATGAAGCCCAAATTAAATGAAATTATTTGGCTATGACCTAAATTATATTATTGTAATAGGCAAAATTACTGGCATAATTAATTCTCGTATGTTATTTGAAAATTCATCTTCAAAACAAGTAGGGAAAGTTCGAGGCTCAATTAAAATACATCACAATCTCGATAGTGCAATACGTGGGGCTCCGTGATTTGCTCTTCATTAAGCCCCAGCGGAGCCTTGCAGTAAACTTTGATTGCGCTGTCAAAAATTGGAAGAATTATTCCGGCAGCGAAAAAACTTGTGCAATTTTAGGCTTTATCGTCCCAATTCAGGCGTATTAGTGAATTTATAGGAATGCAATATGCTGCCGCTTTGCACTAGTTCAGCCGGTTTTATTAAAAGCTGCTTTTATTTATTGAGGATTCGAGGTGGCAGGCTTATCTTTGGACTGTGTTTGGATATTGGGGATTTATATATCAAATAGGATCCTTATTGTTTGATCGACGAAACTTAACAATATTTGAATATATGTATCTGTTACATTTGTTTCACAAGTACAAGGGAGTTACATTTGTTTCCAATTTTCTATTATTAATAGTCAGCTCGAATTTAAAAAACAATAACTTTTAGAATAGCGTAACAGTCTCAGTAGCGCAATACGTAGCAATACGAGTTTTGCTCTTAATGAAGCCCATGCGGAGACTACTGGCAAACTTCGATTGCGCTGTCAAAAATCAGAAGAATTATTCCGGCAGTGAAATAACTTGTGCCATTTTAGATTTTATCCTTCCAGTTCAGGCGTATAAGCGCATTTATTCGGATGCAATATGCTGCCACTTTGCGCTAGTTCAGCCAGTTTTATTGAAATTTGTTTTTTATTTATTGATGATACGAAGTGGCGAGTTTTTCTTCGGACTTCGCTCGAATATTGCGGATTTTCCTTTAGGATATAATCTTTATTGCAAAATATCACAAAATATTAACTTTTTTAAAATCAATTAAAATGTTGTTTGCATAAACAAAAATTTTTAAATGTATTCTAATTCAGTGTAATTATTAAAGAAAATCCAATAAAGGTAAGTTAAGCTCCTCATTGAAACTTGACCTTGTTTGCAAATAACAAAGACGTAAACAACCCACATAGAATCCTTTGACACGCAATCCTTATTCGTTCTAATTATTGCCTACCCATGACTTTATGGTCGTCATGATTAAAGCAGCACGCACTAGTATTTATTACAACCGACCACGTTAACTTGACCCACCGTGTTTAGCTCTTTTCATAAAGTCGTACGACTACCTATGATCCGTGGGCATAAACCATGCGTTAATCGTAAGCGTTTTAATAGACGTTGCGGTTTTTATGCCATGCTTGATTTTTAAGACTCCATACCCAAAGATGCCAACGGAATCCTGTTACTAAGCCCCAGCTGTCCGTCCGTCCATCCATCAGTCTGTGTTGGTGCGGGCCGGGCGGTCTGTTTTTTGAACTGTAACAGGTAGACTCTTCTACTTTGTATATTATTGTATGTGATATGGGTTTCATCTTTAATGCCACTATAACAACAAATAATAAAACTAAAGGGGGGTTCCTTACATGAACCGCCAAGAAACGTGTTTTTATGGTGTTATTTTTTTCGTGATACTGTCACAGTTACTTCTAATATATTCTTTATATGTCAAACCACAAATAATTAAGAGTGCGGTGCAGGAAGGACATTTTCCGTACTTTTCCATATTGCAAATTCTGTACTGTTTTTTTGTATTGTTTTCCAACTTTTGGATAGTGCTGGCTAATTAAGTTCTAAGCGATAACGTAAACGTATGGAGTATCCAATCAATACACTTTTCAGTACAGTTTTCGGCCAAAATCGTGTCAGGCCTGTCTCACTCCCCGTATAAATATCGAAAACATACCTACGCGCGGCGTCACCTTCAAAGGTGAAAACCGAACAAATCCAATAAGAACGATACGCGTTTGGTCATATGTTTTCACCAATTTCAACGAATTATGAATCGTATGTTTAAAGCTATCAGTATAAATTGGCTTGCTGTAGGTATGTAAATTAAAAGGGGCTACGTTCGGACGCGAGCTAAATTACACCGTATCGCGAGCTAAATTACATTGACTTGATATTAATTTCTTTGAATACCTTTGCAGAGTGCGACTATTTTTTTGGAAGGACTATGTTGCTAGCTCCAAATGAGCTTTCGCTACTTCACCGGGCGTTTGAGGCGAGGGCAGAGTGCCCTCAACCTTTTTAGACAAAATCACCAAAGGGCCCCAGGAGGGACGGACCTCGGCTTTGGGCGTTGCTTGTATGCGCAAGGCTTGGAGAGACAGCAACCTCTCATATTGCCTGATGGGCCGCGTATACGTGCATGCAAGCCTGAAGGGCCAATCTGAGAATCAATGGCAAAAGCCTTTGGAGAGCAGCAACTCTCATCTTTTGCCTTGAAAGCTACGTTGCCCGCCTTTGGCTGGAGAGATGCACCACTCCATCTCAATTAGAATCAGCAGAAAAGCTACCGCCTGGAGATGGCCTGGGTTGGCCGGAATGGAAATGCTGGAACTGACTAAGACCCCAAGTCGGCCGCAGCAAGGATAACTTGGTCAGGTGGGGCTATACAGAATCTGCAAATAATATCTGCAACTGTGGTGTCTCCCCAGACCATCTGCTGTCATGCCCAGCGTGCCCCGAGACCTGCACACTGGAGGACCTGTACATGGCTACAGAAAATGCAATTCAAGTTGCACAGTATTGGACGAAAAAGGGAATTGGACCATTGATTCGTTATGAAGAAGAAGGAGCTACGTTGCCAGAAGGGCCTATCCTGGGTGCAAGTCATCCGGGACCGCCGGGCAGTCACCAGTAATCGGAGAGAGTGCAACTTTTGTACATTCTAGTACTTATTCTATGACCGTGTTTATTCGTTGCTCAGAAAACGTACGTATGCGGTAGGGCTAATACTTGAAGGAAATAGCAATGTGGATCGTTTTATGGTGGTGCCATATTCCGACGGCAACTATGAGGCAATTAGTGTTACGATTGTTGTGCAGCACGCTACAAAAACCGGTTTATATGTTGAATCGTTTAGTTTTCAACAACTATAATGTACGTAATGTATTTGATACAAATGAAAATGATATGAAAGAATATTTTAAAATATTATTCGTTGGAGTTCGTTAAAGCTATGATTACAGCAGGAACAAAATAATATGTTCGGCTAAGCAAAATTATTTACTTAGGAACCGAACGGGTCCAGGATCCATGATCACTCAGCACGATTTATATTTTAGTTCAAATCTTACTCGTTGCTATGACGTAAAGCACTGTCTAGAATATTATATCAGTGTCCATGTAGTTTGCAAGCGTCTAGGTACACCAAGCGTATACCTGTACACTACTAGTGTACCTGTACGTAGTGGAGACCATCAGTACTTAAGCAAGCGTTGCTTACTCATTTACCGAGGAATCTTAAAAACCCACCTGAAACTGAATTTCAGTTGTCAGATTTGTAGAAGACATTCGCGCGAACGAAGAACTTGAGTTCTGTGAATTAAGTGCGCAACACTATTAGGTGATTATAAAAAAAAAAATTCTTAATATTTCCGAATTGATATTATTATTAAAAAAAATAAGAAAAGGGGGGACCTGTGAGATGTAAATATAAATATTTTTATGTGAGAATTATTGTTTTAATTGTAAAATTTACAAACTTTTCGAAGGAAAATGTTTTTCGATATCATAACATATATGTATAGTTTTGAAATTTCATATATATCTGTTTCAAATTCCAAAAAGACGGAAAGCTTGTGCAAAGATCGACCAATTAATACAAATAACTGAGGTATTCAATAATGAATTATAAAAATTTTACTACTAATTAAAAAATACGTCAAATTCCATAATTTCGTGCAGTACGAAGTAGGGCATGGATACCGGTATACCGAAATACCGGTATACCGGTAAAAATTTTCGGTATTTCGATACCGGTATTTGAGGATAAAATACCGGTGTTTCGGTATTTAGAAAAATTTGATTTATTTCTGCAAGGGTATGAAGAACGTTCGGTTCGGTGGTTCATAGCGTTGTTCATACTGCTGTTAAGTTTTATATGCATGAATTATGAATAATCTCGATTATAAAAATATCACATTAAAATCAACTACTCAAGAAACTGCATGTTATGAGGCCATTGCACGCATATCCTCCCCAATTACATCAACCCAGTACTTCTTGGGTTTCTCCCTTCTGTCGGGACTCGGTGAACATGGCCAGAAAATTGTTCCCTATGTAATTTCCTGGTTATCGCAAAACATGACTGTACCAGCGTAGGCGGCCCTGCAGGATAGTTGCCTGCTATGTGACTGACATGGAGGCTACCGCGAATGTGTGAATTCCTTATGCGGCCCTTTCGCGAAACTTTACACATTCAATGCTGCATATCCATTTCCGTGACACGCATCTCCCTCTTGAGCCGCTCACGTAGCCTGTGCTTCACTTCCATATAAGGAGGACAGGTCTAAAATGTCCTTTTCTTTTAGTTTAAAATACATTTTTGGGTCACAAATGATACCAGTCACATTATGCAAGTTTTGATATCTCTGGACGCGTAAAGGCCAGATTCCAAGTATTTAAACTGGTAAGTACGCTCGACCACGTTTCCGCCTATGCGTAAAGGCACGGAATCTGTAACGTTGCAATCCCTGTACTCAGTCTTCGCCACATTTACTTTCAATCCGCCGTTCTCAAGCGATCCTTCCACATATTCACGCGTCGCACACGTCTTCCCCTTTCCGCATCTGCCAGTGCGATATCGTCAGTATACATACATGCATGAGCTACCACGGAGGAAGCTCATGTGTATTTCTGATGCGTTTTAACACTTCTTCTAATATCGCACTAAACAAGAAGGAGCTGAGAACCGAGCCTTGGTGGACTCCAACTGTGACGGTTCACCATCAGCAATCCCAACTCTGGAATCGGAGTCACGGTACATGTCGCAGATAATGTCAATACTTCAATGCCCACCAGATCATCCCTCGTACATACAGAAACAGGAAGTGGAGAGGCGTGTTTTCCGTCTGTATTTCTCCATTAAGACCCTTATTGCTAAGTGTTTTCTTATCATTAGAGAGTAAAACTAATTTTAATATATATTTGATTGTGATATTTGTGCCAAGGAAACAATTTAAATAATTCTTGGATCAAATAACGCATTTTCTTTATTATTTTTTATTACCTTTATTCATTTTGTGGTTTCTGAGGAGTTGATAAAAGGTTTCAGTATTTCTATCACATAGCCTAGAAACTACTTTAATCGCTCTCCGGAAACAAGACTTACCAATCGCTATTGGTATATATAATAATATATACCAATATATATAATTTTAACAGTAATTAGCAGTATTTTAAAAAAATACCGAAAATATACCGAAATTACCGGTATACCGGTTTTCGAAATTTCAATACCGGTATCAATACCGGTATGAAAATCTTTTCGGTATTCCATGCCCTAATTATGATCAAAAGTAATGATAACTTAAAAGAAGAAGAAGAAGTTATCAGATTTTCGGTCAATTAAAGATACTATACACGTGTCTGTCTTAGTTTTATCAAAAAAAAAGTCATACCAATAATTCCCGCAAAGGAAGACACCATGTTATTATTCTTTACGACATCAACAGAGCGAAAGCTGGCAAGTACAATGAATACGACGAAGTAGGCAAACCCCTACAGCCCACCTGCCGGCCTATTTGCTAACTTAGTGAACAACGTTTTGATGGTGTATTCAAAATACAATATGTTTTATATATCTTAAATAAAAATAGTCAATCATTCGAAAGCCGCAATGTATTACGAAGTATCTATCAAAACGTTGTACACTGAGTTAGCAAATAGGCCGGCTGGAAAGTGAATTCTGTAGCCTATGAACGCCTGCAAAACCAGGGGTGCGCATGCGCATTGCCGACCCTGGCAAGATGGCTTGTTAACAAAAATCCCTTATTACAGAATACTAGTTTTCGCCCGTAACTTCGCTCGGGAGCCGTTTTCGGGATTAAAGTTAGCCTTCTCTATACTCCAAAAAACTTGCAAAATTTCATGATGATCGGTTCAGTAGCACTGTTGAAAAGAGTTTCTTTAGGCGTCTTCTTCTCTGCAGTGGTCTGTAGTAGTCTCCGAAACCGTTAGTAGTTTGAAGCTTTTGGACAAAGATCAATAATTTGAATGTAAATTAATAAGTATTATTTAAAATGTGAATTGACGTGAAAAAGCCTGTAAATGCCTATTTTCTGAATAAATATTTGAGTAGTTACAGCGTGAAAGCGTAACAATCAAACAAACTCACTTTCGCATTTATAATATTACTACGGATCTTCGTTCGCATTATATTTCATAGATTAGGTAACGGCATTTTTCATCTATTATTCCTAGTAAGACACGAGCAGGGTGTAAATTATTATCGTTGAACCAATGACCAATAAACTATGAATCGGAATGCAAAATTAAACCTTCGAAAAGCGATACAAAACATAACAAAAGGTGATTGATCGCCGCAATACATTAAAATAAGGGTTTGTGCAATAACAATTTAGCGTCCACCCACGCACTATTTCTCGACCAAGATTTATTCGCCCATCATTCATTTAAATTGAAAGTATTCGATACATTTTTAATTACCTGCCTCGGGCAACGTTTTACTTTACATCACGCGCGAAATAATTAAACGGGCTATTACTTAATGTACAAATAAAATGTTAATTGTCTTTCGCAATTAACAATTGGTCCCAATGAAGCGTTTTAATTGCTGCTTTTGTTGATGGTTGTTGAAAGCGTAGAAACCGATCGCGTTGGCATTAAGGCTCTATCATATTGCAGTTATTTACGACTCAATAAAATCAATCCTTACTAACTCTAATCATTATCAATGCATAGTATAAAACAAAGTCGCTTCGTGTCCGTCCCTATGTATGTATCTTTAAAACTACGCAACGGATTTTGATGCGGTTTTTTTTTTAATAGATAGAGTGTTTCAAGAGGAAGGTTTATATGTACATTGCACCCATGCGAAGCCGGGTCCCGGTCGCTAGTCCTAACTAATCCTTACTAATATTATAAATGCGAAAGTGAGTTTGTTTGTTTGTTTGTTACGCTTTCACGCCGTAACTACTGAACCGATCATCACGAAATTTTGCATACAAGTTTTTCAGGAGTAGGTCAGGCCGGACGGGGTTCAAACCCCGTTCGGCCTGACCTGCCCCTGAATTTGACTAAAGTACGGTTATTTTTATCAATTACTGTCTGACTGCAGTAAAGAAAAAATTACGTAGAGTAGATTATTCGCATCGCCTAATAATATGATTCTTATATTTTCGTCCATTCCTTCTATCTGATTTTACGACCTGCGCGGAAAGAAAAGCAGCTGGTACATACTACGTTTTTTCTTTTCTCCTAGATCAACATGGAAGAAATACTATCAGATATGTCAAAAGTTATAAAGTCACTTATTTTTAGACGTTTTGAAAACGCGTTGCTGTCACATCACGAGCAAGCTCTCTATACGGATGCCGTGTGAACTTTATTCAATATTTAGTTTATTTAGGCTTCATACTTAACGTAATTGTACATTTTATGTATTTATATTATGGTGAAAATTATTTTAAAATTTGTTTCTCTCAATGTTATATAACCACAAAGGTAACTTACAAACGAATCGATATCAAACACAAAGTGTTTTAAACAGTATTTTTAGAAAGATACACGTATTAGTGTCATTTGAAACATCTTTTGTGTAATATCAAACAGGCGAATAGCGTATTATAAGATATGTTGTTTTATGAATGCTCAATAATATCGTCTAAATTTATGATTAAATTTAAGAGGCCTTTGACACTTGGTTGGCTTTTCTAAAGATTATTAAAAAACGTGTCTCATTTTTGCAAAAGTGTTTCATTATTATCCCAGATAAATATATTGTAGATATTTTAGACATATTTTTGTATTGTGTAGACATGACTACATCGTAAATTAATTGATCAAAGATTTTAAAGGTTTTATCAACTAATTTACAATGTAATCAATGTCTAATCAGAATAAAAACATGTGTAATTTTACACATGTTTTTATTACTAAAATAATGAATATTTATAATAGTGGATATTTATCCACGATATATAGATAATAAAGAAACACTTTTGTAAAAATGAGACACATTTTTTAATAATCTTTAAAAAATGTTTGATTGTGCGAGCAAGACATACAACCAAGTGTCAGAGGCCTCATAAGTAAATACGTCTTTGACATAATTAAATTGACATAAAACGTTAGAATAACATACTAATTCTGGAGATTTTTTTGATGAAAACGAATGCTCGTAAATAAGTTTTAAATTTAAAGTACCCCAAACCCATTGCAGAAACAAGCATTGAAAATGTCCGTGTCCCATTAACCCTTTTTAATTCGTTTCCAATTGCCCTTTACAATTTTATTGGAACTCTCAAAGAGGTCCGTTTGCATAAAGGCACGTGGTGTTTTTTTATTTATTTATTTTTATTACCGAGTCGCAATGAACACAATAATGATCACTGTAAAACAATTGTTTTCAAAGAAAACCAAAGATTCTTATTCCGAATAATTCCAGTGTGATATGCTAAACTCTCATCTAAGTTTCCTTAGGCACTTACTTTCTTAGCCTGACACGTGGTAGGTGAATGTACTACTATACTTGCAGATTCGAAGTCTACTTTAATGAGCCAGTTCACTCAAATATAACTCGGTAATCTTTTTTCCTCTACGGATTTCTTTATTTTCTTGAGTAACATATTATAATTATGCACTCATAATTTCAAGGTTTATTGAGGTAATAATGTAAAAGGAACAAATTATAAGAAGTAGGCGTCGATAAAATGTGTATGATAACACAAATAGTGTTTCTTTTTTGTGATGCAGATAATTCCTTTTTTATTTTATTTTATTTAATAAGGGAGATTTACAGGCGAATATAACAAAAAATACTTATCATAAATACTTAAAACTATTGCTGATAACAAATACTCGCTGATATATTTTCCATTTAACAAAAGAAAGTGTGTGCTGCAGAGTTTCTTTTTTAACAATACGCGCATTAAATGACACATAAAATAATGATATTTAATAATAAAAAAATATTCATAAGTATTCCTTTTCTACTAAACTTCAAATTTGGTGACACGCAAAACATATCTACATAAGTTTTATCAAAAAATACAGCTGAAGAGATCTTCGTTTTAAGGATTCTTAACGTAATACTATAGAATAAAGTTCCTGCTTTTTTAATGTCGGTTAGTAAAATTATGCTTAGCCTTGCGTCCCTGGCCCCTCGTAAGGATCACAATAGCGATACACTGACCGTGGGCTAAAACTTTTTACACGTGCTCTGGCCGCTCGATACGGTACTGTGCCTGTAATGTATCAACAAAAACTTACTGCTTATTCACATAATACACATAATTAAAATTTGGATACACATAATTTGATTCTTTTAGTATTAAACCGTCTACTCTTCACAGAGGCCTGAGCTACCAAAATTTTTATATTTCAGATAGAACATTGAATTTAGGTTCAAAAAGTTACTCCAAATTCCAATAATTTAAAATTTTTTTGCTAAGCAACATTTGCATAGGCTTTAGCTTTATTAACAAGTTTTCTGTAAAGGATTACTGAAAGAATTAAATTATTTAAAAAAATATCTATACTAATATTATAAAGCTGAAGAGTTTGTTTGTTTGGACGCGCTAATCTCAGGAACTACTGGTTCAAATTGGAAAATTCTTTTTGTGTTGAATAGTCCATTTATTGAGGAAGGCTTTAGGCTAAAACATCACGCTGCGACCAATAGGAGCGAAGCATCAATAAAAAATGTTTTAAAAACGGGGGAAAATTATTCATCTATACTAAGAAAAAAAAATATTAATCATAATAACAGAAATTGCCGCGGTCGAAGTCGCGGGCAACAGCTAGTATCAAATATGTCCATTAAAATTCTAGCATATATGATAATTTTAAATCCATACATACATACTAATATTATAAATGCGAAAGTGACTCTGTCTGTCTGTCTTTTTTTCACGATTCAACTATTGGACCAATTTGAAGGAAATCTGGTATGGAGCTAGTTTGGGGCCCGGGGACATAGGGTACCTTTCATTCCGAAAAATTCCTATGTTCCAATCTAGGGAACGACTCTAACGTGGGTGGAGCCTCGGGCAAAAGGTAGTAAGTACATATTTTTGTAATAAAACTACAAAGGTTTTTATAAGCTCAAAACTTTATTGAGCTTTAAAAGACTACAAAAGGTAAACTTTATGCTAAAAGCATTCTCTTACACACAACTATTTATGAAAAAGGAATTTTCTAATAAAATGAGGCTATTACGAAAATGTACCAGGGAAACAGAACTATGAAAGAGGCATAAGCATAATAAAGCCACGGTCGTTATATCATAATAACCTCGAGAGTGCTTGGCGCCCACGTAATGCCGCCCAAAGCAAGGAATGCCAGTTGTCGACGCTGGCTTTACCCACGGTGCAGGATTTGCGGGCTACATGGGCGAAGATTCTAAGGGGGTGCAAACAATAATGGCGATATCTTAAATAGATCCTTATCGAGTGGACCTATTCTAGACCATAAAATATCAATAAGAAGAGTTGTTTACTGTTGAGTAGTCTGAACTTGAATAAGTGGGATATTGGCATTACACAAAGTGTTTTATCAGACCCTTTTTTAAGATGAAGTCGGCAAGATATATGAACTAGCAGCGACTGCGCTACAGTAACTACTTTAAGGACCCTTATGAGATATAGCTTATAGTTCAGGTATCGATAAAGCTGGTATGTTTTATTAACAAAATCCTTAAAAAAAAGAGTAAAAAAAAAAAGAGTTGTAATAAAAAATGTGACTTCAAAAGCATCTCAATTGAAACAGGCTCATATTAGATCCACGTGAACACCAGCAAAGAGATAACCTCTCAGTATGCTAGACAAGTGTTTATGCTTTTGAGACTGGCCAACGAGAACTTAAAAGTATTTTTACGAGTATGAGTGTTTTTTTGCATTCACAATGTAAAATTTACATGAGTTGTAAAATTTACATTATAAATGCAATAAGCACTATAAAATAGACGCTACGTATTACGTACATCATCGCTCGACCAGATTTTTATCGTACTTGTGTGTTATATTGTTTTAACTTCAATTATGAATTCAAATGTTACACTAATGCCCCTTGTGAGTTACTTATTATTTGCATGCCTACTCTAGGGTTAATACGTTGTACCTGTATATTAATTTTCAAACCTGGACTTACAGTATTTTTGGCAAATAAATGATTATTATGATTATTGCCCTGTGCATTGCAGCTCGCACTAAACTCATTTTTATTCTTGACTTACATAGTCGTACATAGGACAGATACCTATATAAAAGCTGCAAAATTCTAGGGAGCGCCGATATATTATTTTAACCCGGGCGTTACATGTGGTAGTGCCGGCACTGCTAGTAACCTATTTTATGACTAGAACCAGTGGTGCCATGGGTTATTGTTGGTGCCTCAACTTAGCGCGCATTATTACTGCAAACCAGAAATTCCCATATTTGGAGAAATTATGGTAATGGTGTTTGTTCGTTCAATGTTAGGATTACGTACTCGACTGATGTATCGATGTTGATCTAACAATAATTAAAAGGTGGGTGGAAACATAATACTCGTATTCCTTCATTGGACTTGAAATTTTCACAGAACGTGATTTTTGTTCCCATTATAGGTAAAATTTTATTGAATGAATGAATGAACATACTACTAATACTCACGATTTCAAGGATATAGCCCTGTGACAGACAGATGGACGGATGGACGGATGGACAGCAGGGACTTAGTTATAGACTTCCGTTTTCATCCTTTGGGTATTGAACCCCAAACAAGAACAGCTTTGGAATTCCTGCATTTTAATTATTATCTTTTTAATCTCATATTTCACGGGCATGTTGGTTTTTATAAATAAATCAATTCTTACTTTGACAGTTTCAGATATTTCTCTTACATACTGGTACGAATAATTAGAATTTATTTGTCTTTCCTTTAGGATTCACTAATGACTACACAGTAGGCATATTTGTAATTTATTGAGCAAATAAAGTTAAATTTTATTTAAATGCTACTTTAGCCACCTATCATTGCTGTCTTTGAAGATTTTATTTTTTTATTCTTTTTTCTGTTTGATGCATACTATTTAATAAACGTCATGTTAGTCGCCGACATTATTTAGAAGGACTGTCCTCGACAACATATTGTTTCTACCTACATAGTAAGGGAGAGTTAAAAGTGGGGAAACCCTCAGTAATATTAGTATACACTAACAATTTTCCAATCTATCAAGTGTGAAACGCAACGCACCATCACCCATACATAATCAAACAGGGAAGGACGGAGTAAAATCTTAAAGCCTTCCATTCTGTCCCTACGCTGAGAGGGTGATTCATTTAATTGTTAATGCCATAGTGATCTAAGGGAACCAGTGGCTTATATGGGTTAATGAGGTCGCTCTAGGTTTAAATTGAAATGCATAAACATTTTGGGTAGTTATTATTATGCCTAAATATATTTTTAAAACTCAGTAGCCTCCATAAATTAAAAAAGAACAGCTTTTATAAATATGCCTGTCTTTTGACACCTCAACCATTGAACAGATTGTCAAGAAATTGAGGTAACCTTTTATTCTGGCAAAAGTATTGTTCCCGAGTTGCCGAGGCATCTAAATCAACGTAAGTGAATCGGGAGAACGCATATCGATACTTTGTATGTCAATTTCGCTTATACGCTTGTTTGCATTAGTTAATGTAATTACCACGTGTAATTACCACGCAATTAACATGTGTAGATATGATAATTAAGATGTTAAAACTATCGTTAAACGTGTGAAGGGGATTACTTGAGAATACTTAAATCTAACAAACATACATGCTCTATTTAGTTTAAAGAAATACGTAGTTCAGATAAGGATTCAATAAGATCTTTAGAATGATAAACAAATAAATGTTAAATCATTCTAAAGAACAAATTAATGTACTTAATTTGTTATATATACTTGTAAATATCATTATGCAAAACGATGATTATACTTGGTGAAAGTATGCCTAACGTTTTATGCGTTTAGACAATCCCCGGTCGCTTCTAATTCACGCAGTCACGGAAGAGCTCCCCTGGTTATGAAAACTCCTGGCGCAGGCCGACAGATGAGCCAAGTTTCACAGCCATTATGTCTTTACCTACATTTGCTTTTAGGTCTCGCTTGTAACTTAGAATATTTTCGTTATATATGCTCATTGTGCTATTTTAGATCTTTTGCACCAGCTGCTTTTATTCCCACACAAAGTCAAAAAAGTCAATCGAATAAATGGCCATTATGGACGAGCGGTTGGAGCACCCGTCATTACACAACAACTTATCTTTTGTAGAGCTTCGGAAGGCATTTAGCCGTTGGTGCCGGCTGCCATCATTGATGGCAGTTGGTAACCTATATCGGATGATTTTAAGTAGTCTGCAAAATCTGACAGTAGTGTTGGCGCCTTACATTCACCAAAAACTTTTTAGAAAAACTATATGACTATCATCTCTAGATTTTGAATTTAAAAGTTATACTTATCAATTTCTGGATGTTTTTTGTCTAACGAACTTTGGCTCTATCTACCATGTAAGAAAAGCTAAGATATGGTGTTGTATATTTCGCATGTTAAGGCATGCTAATTGTGGTGCTAAAAAGGTCATTGAATGTGCAAAGAGATAGTTGTGTATAATAAAGTTTAACTAACTTTAAGTTAAACGAGATGACATGATATAAAAAATGCTTTTACTCACGTATTTTAAACGGTTTCTTCGACAACTATCATCCTATACAGAAGGCGAATTCAGAATAAGAGTGAAGGATGTCGCGGCCCAGCCGACCTTCATCACTGTATAGGCTGTTTGCTAAATAGGCTGAAACGTGTTGGCGATAACAACTATAAATTTGTAAGTGCCGTAATTAGCTTATTTACTATGCGGTGAATATTTGAATGGCTGACAATAGGCGATCACTATTTTTATTTTACTTTCCACAATGACATTCAAACACTTGTAAAAATGAGACACATTTATACAAAAGTGTTTGAATTTTAATAATCTTAAAAATTTTTTGATTGTGCAAGCGGGACAACCAACCAAGTGCCAAAGGCCTCTTGAGGTGCCTTTCCATGCCTATTATGTTATAAGACCTAGGAAAAACTACCGCCTACAACATTTACTAATAACGTACCAAACTGGAACTAAACAAAGTATGCTTCCCGTGGGAATTGAACCACGACCTCCGGGTCTACAGGCAGACGCCTTAACCACTGAACCACGGAGGCAGTACTGGATAAAACCGTATTAAGTAATTTAATTTAAAAAATGGGAACCTATGTCGGTTTTATTATGCAATGAATCTAGGTTTATGTTTGCAGTAAATCTTACAAAATAACGTCGTCACCATTGATAAGCGGTGAATGATAATCTAAACAAGTAAGTGTCGTGACACGATTTTACTTATACTCATGGTTGAGTTGTTCAAATGTTCGCCTATCACTCACAGCCCACGTTCAGCAAGGATTTATACAGAGACAAAGGATATGTGAGAACTCACTTCAAGGTACAGAAACTGCACATGGCATATATATTCATTTAAAAACAAAGAAAATTCTACATAACATTACCAATAGAGACATCGTTTTCGTTATGGCTGTAAAAAAAAAACTATTTTAACCAAATCTAACCTATTATGTAAAAAAAGAAACAATTTTTAAATCGGTAACAACCATACAAAAAATGCTAAGGTTGAAAATTAGTCCACATATTTTTGTGAATTAAATAAGTACTTTACTTAAGTGCCTAATTATTATCTTTCAAACTCTATACCTTTGTTATAAGTTGGTTTCTTATTCATTTCTGGAGGTTCAAGCTATCATTTTGTAACGCCCACCAACGTACTAAACGCAGCTTTTAGGTTTTATAGATCTGGTCTCTGTATACCCCGCAAGGGAAAAGGACGTGATACTTTATATGTATTAATTTTGTTAAACGTAACCTTTGGTCTTGCGAACTTTGGCTCTATCTACCCTGTAGGAAAAGCTAAGACGTAGTATTGTATAGTTCGCATGTTAAGGCATGCTAATTGTGGTGCTAAGAAGGTCATTCAATGTGCAAAGAGACAATTGTGTATAATAAAGTTTAACATTTCTACTGTTTTTATTAAAGCTTGAGTAAATATTTGTCGTGAACAATTTAATGATAAAAACTTATTTTTAAATGTTCGGCTATCACTCACCGCCTACGATCAGCAAGGATTTATGCAGAGACAAAAGGATATCTGAGAAGTCAATTCAAGTTACAGCAACTGCACGCAGCATACATCATCATCATCATCATCGTCAGGTCTTTTTAGTCTCTACTGCAGGAGTATGACCCTCTCTGTACTACCGGAGCCATATTTGGCCAGAGCAGACAGAGGATTTGGCCTACACTCATACATACATACATATTCATTCATTACAAAGAAAATTCTACATAACATTATTTTCGTTAATGTCATCATCATCATCATCTCAGCCGCAAGAAGTCCACTGCTGGACATAGGCCTCCCCCAAGGATTTCCAATATGACCGGTTGGAAGCGGCCTGCATCCAGCGTCTTCCTGCGACCTTGGTTAGGTCGTCCGACCACCTTGTCGGTGGGTGTCCAACGCTGCGCTTGCCGGTACGTGGTCGCCATTCGAGCACCTTTCTGCCCCATCGGCCATCGGTTCTTCGAGCTATGTGCCCCGCCCACTGCCACTTCAAAGAGCTAATCCGCTGAGCTATGTCGGTGACCTTTGTTCTTCTACGGATCTCTTCGTTTCTGATTCGATCTCGCAGAGAAACACCGAGCATAGCCCTCTCCATAGCTCTTTGAGCGACCTTGAGCTTTCTTATGAGGCCCATAGTAAACGACCACGTTTCGGACCCGTAAGTCATCACTGGCAACACACATTGGTCGAATACTTTCGACTTGAGGCACTGAGGTATTTTGGACGAGAAGACACTTCGGAGCTTCCCGAACGCTGCCCAGCCGAGTCGGATTCGTCGAAAGACCTCATCCTTGAAGCTGGAACTTCCAACCTGGATCAATTGACCCAGATAGATATATTGGTCAACAGCTTCAAGTATGGAGCTCCCAACAAGCACTGGAGAAGGCGCAACATGGACATTCGACATTATTTTTGTCTTGTCCATGTTCATTTTAAGGCCCACTTGTTGGGAAACTTCATTGAGGTCATTGAGCATGGCACTCAGATCCTCCAGCGACTCCGCCATTATAACAATATCATCGGCAAATCGAAGGTGAGTGATATACTCGCCGTTAATATTAATGCCAAGTCCTTTCCATTCCAGCAGCTTGAAGGCATCCTCCAGAGCAGCGGTGAACAGTTTTGGAGATATCACATCTCCCTGTCTCACACCTCTCTGTAGTCGGATAGCCCTCGTACTCTGCTCCTGTACTCGGACTGACATTGTGGCGTTGCTGTATAGGCACTTCAACACTTCGATATACCGATGATCGATGCGGCATCGCTGGAGAGATCGAAGTACGGCCCATGTTTCGATCGAATCAAAGGCCTTCTCATAGTCCACAAACGCTAAGCATAGTGGCCGGTTATACTCTCTGGTCTTCTGTATAACCTGCCGCAGCGTGTGGATGTGGTCTATGGTACTATAGCCTTTTCGGAAACCGGCTTGTTCGGGAGGCTGGAAGGCATCGAGCCTGTTCGTGAGACGATTCGTGATTACTCTCGAAAACAGCTTATAGACGTGGCTCAGGAGCGTGATGGGTCTATAGTTCTTCAGTAGGGTATTGTCGCCCTTCTTGAAGAACAGCACCACCACGCCCCTGTTCCACGTCTCTGGCGTCACGCCCTCGAGCAGAACGGAATTGAAGAGCCTCTGAAGGACTTTCAGTACCGGCGTTCCGCCCGCTTTCAGAAGCTCTGCTGTGATTCCGTCCTCGCCCGGCGCCTTGTTATTCTTGAGCTGTTTGAGAGCAATCCTAATCTCGTACAGGCTGATGTCCGGGATATCTTCGGTATAGTGTCGGGTAAGTTTGGCTCTAGGATCTTTGGCCAAACTTATAATGGGTTTGGCTACTGAGGTAAACAGCTGTCCATAAAACCTCTCGATCTCGCCCAGCACCTCGGCTTTTGACGATACCACGCCGCCGTCCTCCTTCTTCAGCTTAGTCAATCGGCTCTGCCCAATAGACTCCACTCTTGCGAACACTTTGGAGCCTTTATTTTGCTCTATCGTCTCCTTAATACGCTTGGTATTAAAGGAACGAATGTCGTGTCGCAAGGCCTTCTGGATTTGTCTATTGAGCTGCCGATGTACGTCCGCGTCTTCGGAGGTCTGCAGCGGCATAGATCGTCGCGTGGCCATCAATTTTAGGGTCTGGGGCGAGATTTTTTGAAGCTTTTGTTTCGGGCGGGACTTAAAAAACTTCGCTCCCGCCGCTTGGACAGTGTCGACGAACCCATTATTTAACTCGTCCACAGATACGCAATCCTTCAAGCAATCGAAGCGATTCGAGAGTTCCAGTTGGAAACTTTCGACATTTTGGATATGGGCCGGAGACGGTCGGAGCGTAGACTTCATCAAGCGAGTCCTCTCTCGTCTGAGATCGATATTCAAGATGCCTCTTACTATTCGGTGATCACTTCCGATTTTAATCCTGTTGATCACAGAGACATCATTGAATATCTCTCTCCTCGTCGACAAGATGAAGTCTATCTCATTTTTGACAGGGGCCTGGTCCTTTCTGCTTGGACCCATCCAGGTCCATTTTCTGTTTGGCGGCTTCTTGAAGAAGGAGTTCATCGCGTAGAGTCCCTCCTCCTCCAAGAAATCAGCCAGCCTATGGCCCCTTTCGTTCCGCTTTCCATACCCAAATTGCCCCACTCTGGCCTCTCCGTCGCTCCGCTTGCCAAGTATTGCGTTGAAATCCCCCATAACAACCGTAAAATAGGTTTGGGAAGCGTGTATGGCCCTACTGATGTCCTCATACACCACTTCCACCTCTTCATCTGAGCGTTCCCCGGTCGGCATATATACCTGAATTACCTTCAGCAAGTATCTTTTAGATACTCTGAGTATCAGGTATATTACCCTACTGGAAACACTCTCGATGGTTATGACGTTGTTAATGAGGGACTTGTGGACGAGAAACCCGACACCATGCTGTGACTTTTTAAAGTCACCCTCCCGGTGATAGAGTAGGTTACCAGACTTTAGGGTTGTCGTGCCCTCTCCCTCTCTTCGGACTTCTGACAACCCCACTATGTCCCATCGTAACCTACTCATTTCCTCTTCCACTTCCTCGACCTTCTCGTCTAGCCTCATAGTGCGAATGTTGTGTGTCACCAGGGCCAGTCTTCGTTGGGGGTGGTAGCCGGATCTCTTCCGGAGATTCTTAGCACCCCCTGCCCCGCCGTTACCATGACCGCTACCGGAGCCAGGAATAGCGGGGCCGCCGGGGACTGGGGGCCTTGGTATATTTTCTAAATCCATGGGGGGATTTTGCCATACTCACCACGCTTGGCAGACGGGTTGGTGAGCGCAGTGTATTTGGCCTATATGACTTTCGACGCTGCTGCCCATCGAAGACGTTTTTAAGCGAGGGATGGGAAGGAGTTTGTTGGATTTTGGGAAAACGGGATAAAGGTCTTTGGGATACTACTCACTCGGATGAATCAGGGATGAGTAAGCAGCAGCTCGGGGAGCCGGGCGCGCGTACCCGTAGCCATTACCTGCAACCACCGGTCAAGCAGTTGCGAATGGCACCCCCTGACTATCGAATATATATATATTCGTTAATGTAATTGATAGTTTTTAGATAAAAACCGACTTTAACCAAATCTACTAAACCTACTTAGATGTAAAAAAAAAACACAAAAAAACCTTTAATAAGGATGAAAAATTAGTTCATATCTTGTGTATCAAACATATACTTTAGTGCCTAATTATTATCTTTTCAACTCTATACCTTTGTTATAGGTTGGTTTCTTTATTTATTTTATAATTCCCGGCGCAAATAGAGGGGTGTCTTTCTGTGTGTCAATCTGCGGCACCGTAGCTCTAAAAAAGGGTACAGATAAAATGAACTCATTTGGATGTGATCTTTTTTTGGAAACAGGTTGGTTTTCTAACGTTGGTTTTCACAAATGTTTTATGAAAATCGGTCTATTTCGTGACTCTGGTTGCTTAAATAAATATTTTATATATTTTGTTATTGCAAATTTTAATAAAATTTGCTCCGATTGTTGTTGTTTATTTTATTTTTGAATCAAATCTTGCAACTGTATTTGAAAGAATTTGAAACGAATTAAAACTTACTTAGATATCAATTCAATTGGTATTATGAAATCATTATGCTGGTCTAATTAAGGAGCCGGAGGGCCAGTGAGCAACCGGGCACAGTCCTCACTGAGATGAGTGACCTTAAGTGGCTTGAAACTATCTCGATCTCCTCCGTGCTTTGCAAAGCACGCTAAGCCGTTGATCTCGGCTGTCAGCATTGATCGCAGTCATTAAGCTATGTCAGACTATTTAAGGCATTGAAAATTTGGCACCAGTGTTGGCCACCTACAACTAATGATGGATTTGGAAGTTGGGCTTTATACGCTTTATAATATGAAATCCGTATTTAATTGCCATATTTATGATCTGTCTACTTTTCTTTATACGCTTTATAATATGAAATCCGTATTTAATTGCCATATTTATGATCTGTCTACTTTTTTATAGTAACTAGTCTACTATGCCTCCAGACATACCACGTAGAATTGTTAATACAAGTAAGTACAGGATAACTGGTACATATGCAACATGTAAATTATTTCAGCTATGTTGCACCTATAATTTTCCGTGTAATTCCAAAGCTCTAATTAACTTGTTATAAAATATTAATGCAGTATACGACACACTTAGTTCGCAACTGTAAAATTACTGGCGTTAATAACCCACCTATGTACTGGTTATGGCGAGAAAATTGATGTAGATATACTTTATTTACATGAACGACTACTATGTAAGTTTCAGTAGAAGCGTCTATGCTTCGTTTGGTGAGTGAGAGAGCCGGAAGCCCGTCCTTCCCTCATTTCCTCCCCCCGTGACCTAGGAAGAATAGAAGACGCCAATAAAATTACGTGATTAGCACGCGTTTTACTGGACTACCATTCTTCAAGCTTGATGACCCAGTTCGTTGCCTACAGGACCTATTTGGAGCGTTTACTATTTGTTTGGTCCTCGCGACCCGGATAGGCAATACTTGTTAGGGTATTATTTTAATAATCTAGGAGTTGGGGGAAGGACTCCCAACTCCTTTAAAGGCCGGCAACGCTCCTGTTACACCTTGGTGTTGCAGTTGTCCATGGGCAGCGCTGATCGCATACCATCAGGTGACTCGCTTGCTCGTTTGCTATCCTATAACATAAAAAAAAATACTATAGTGTGAATTGTATGAGTAAAACGAAAGAACGTGCCAAGCTAAAATCAATAGGAATTTGTACATAGACATTTTAAGTGGCATAATTATTTAGCACACCGGCTAATTTTTGTTTATGATAAGACAGTAAACGGGATCACCTGTTGATTAGTAATAACCGCTGCCTATGGACAACTGCAATACCAGAGGTGTGACAAAAGCGTTGCCGGCCTTTCAAGAAAACATCTCGATTCTTTTTTAAAAGTACCAATATAAGGGACGATGATTTTGCAGTTCGGTCATACGTGGCAGGAAGTTTTTTACCAGTTATTTGTGTGGTAAGAACTCGCAGGTAAAAGTCCTAATGATGGAATCTAGATCGCTCATAGAATACAAATGGCAAGGATTAAAATCAAAAACAATGAAAAGACCTCCCATACATAAGGTGCATATACATATAAGGGAGATCCACCTTTTTGTTTTCAACCATTTCTGTGGGGTGGGATTTCTATAGGAAATGTAGGTATTTTAACTTTTTTCGGCTTACAGATTGTTAGCAGGTTCATAATCAGCCTCTTTAGTAGTATCATAACAAACGGCTCCGCCCGCGTCAATGTGGATCCCTCGGGAACAATACTTTTTCCTGGGATAAAATGTGCCCTATGTCCTTCTCCGTACCGCAGATAGCGTGTATGCAAAATTTGAACACTGGACCACGGAGGCAGCCAAGTGACATTCATCATCATCATCATCAGGTCCTTTTTAGTCTCCACTACAGGAGCACGACCCTCTCTGTACTACTAGAGCCATACTTGGCTAAAGCAGCCAGAGGGCTTGGCCTACACCCTTCACGCTGGCCAGACGGGTTGGAGAGGTCTCACAGATGTTTAAAAGTTTTGGTTAGCTTGTATTTCCTAAGTCGCCTTCTACGACATCCACGGGAAGATTTGGAGTGGTCCTATTCTACTCTGCCGGATACGGCACGGCAAAGTGACATTAACTCACAATTTTAAATAGGTACAAAAATATTTAAATTTCGTTTTTTAAATTGCGTCAAAAACATTGTATTTAGGACCACAATTTGAACTATAATTAAACCCAAAAGATTCAGTGCCTATTTGCAAACTCTAGGTAAATAGCCACTGGCACAAGTTTCAAAAAGTCCTAACAAATCACACTTGCCGGTGTTATTCTAATTTTAACGTAATAATACTTATTCCTTGGCTCGCAAAGCTTACTTTCCCCTGGTATATTAATTTTATTTCCATCTATCAATAACCATTTACTTTGGATTATCCCTGCTTTTAGAACTGATCGATATCATCAGCCGTCTCTATCGGGTCAGGCAACTAATTTTAGATTTATGAAGGATCTGCGCTGCGAGTATTAATTGCTGAAAATAGATACCTAGCTAAAAAAGTATAAATTATTACAATAATAAGGGTTTTTTATAGTTTTGAATATTCAAAGCTAGAAAAAGGTTCATTATTGCAATCAAAAAACTATTTAAAAGTAGGCAAAAAGTATTCAATACAATATGCCTAGTTAATTGAAGTGTTAAGTATTTATACAACTTTTTACATCTCTATTTATTACCATTTTGTAAGTTTTATTTGTTCGGACCAGTAATCCGCCTCTAGGAGAGCATTCTAACAGAAATATAAGCAAGACCAAGCCTTGACATGTTACAGTTATTTAGAACTAAAACTTTACTACGAAGACATTCCCGCGATAAGGCCGCAGTCCACCGCTAGCGTACCTAATTTACCTAAATACGCAAGGAAGAGGTGCTAGATAAGGCACGGACACGGAAAAACATTTCCGTACTACATTAATGGTGACGTCATCAAGCGGGGGCAATAATCAAATGAACGCCGAGTATCTGGTGTTCAGACATTCTGTTATCGGGGGCGGACGGCGTCGGTGCAGCGTCGAGATACCATCGCGCACCCGACCTAATTCGATTCGCGTAGACCAACCCGCCTTCCCCGCATAACCCGCTAAAGCCGACTCGACACGGACCCGGCAAACTCGTGTTCCAACGCCGGAATGTTACAACCCCCTTATCTGCACCCAGACATGCAAACTCTTGGATCGCGACAATCAATTCGCAATTTCACTGTTTTCTTCAAGAAAACACTCATTGTAAAATCGCGTGTCAGCTTTTTGAAAAAGTGTTACCTAAATTGGAATTTTATTTTAAATCTAAAAAGATTTTATCGTTATCGGGCAATACGTATTCGGTACTAAAATTGTTACTTTCATAATTTATAGCCACGTAACAAACCATAAAACTTTTATCCGTTTCAAAAGACAGGTGTAAAAGATTACTTACGAGCACTCTGACAATAAGAGCTTGGGTTGAAAAGAAATGCGTACTCAAATTCAAAGTGAATTAATAGACGTAAAAGTATGAGAAAATTTGGACGGTCGCATCGGTTTACTTAGTCGTACTAAAACGGCTCTGCTACGCGTTATTAGATAAGGACAATCATATAATAATAATATAAAATATGGAAAATATGTTTAGTGGAACGCAACTAGGTATGTACAGGATGATTTTTGATTCTTTGGCAATATTAAAATTGAATAACATGGGCCTCCCATACAAATTCACCGATCAGCTGGTCAAATTTCTATGGAAATACTAAGATTTTTTAATTACCTACCTTTTTTCTTGCTTATATTCTATTAGAGATTCTGATTATGTTATTTTTTTTTTTCAGGGTGTTCGAAATTAGCCTATAAAGATGACAAGTTGCACAGATTGTGTCTGGCCGTATTACATATTTACGTGAGTCCACAGCAAAGACAGCACAGACAGCAAAGGGCAATCAGCAATTACTTTTTGAAAATTGCTATATATATCAATAATTATATCTGTCCAGCAACTGGCTGTTAGATCATGCATGACACACTATATATCGATAGCAATAGACGTAAATTGTTATGTTGTGTAAATTTGCCTATACCTTTCCTCATCAGAAGGTGTATCGCATCCGTTTCGTCGTACGCGACATGCAGTACGATGCCGTCAGCACATCAGCGTCGGTGCGCCCCAACACTTCCGCTCTCGTAATTAATTCAATGATCGTCCGCATAATGACTTGCATGCGGCTACCCCCTTACGAGTGCCTCCAACTAACGCCCGCTAATTTCCACCGCGTTAATGAAGGGAATTCTCCGCAGAGAGGTTTTTGTTAGCACTAACATACGTTACGGAAAACAAGGATTTTTGGCACTGTCACCGCCGAGCGTTTAAACGTTCCCGCCATTAATCTCCCGTTTCCGCGGAGATTGCGTTTTAAAGTTTCTGTTTGGGCAGCATTTGCTTGTAATGTTTCATTTCGAGCCTTCCACCGCTTGCACAATTGAAATGAAAGGCATGTTCTATAAAAAATCAACTTGTATCTCCCAAAAGCGGGAGCATCGTTGGCACAAAGCAGTTAATGTGTTGTTTGTTTTAAATTCGTTATAAAAGAGGGGTGTTCTTAAATATATTTAACATAAAATCGTACCGTTCACTCTTAAGGATGATTAAATTTACTCTTCATCATCATCAAGTTTTTTTAGTCTCCACTGCAGGAGTTTGACCCTCAAATTTACTCATAATATAGTAGAAAATCCACTCAAATTAACCTGGTTTTGAAACACATTTTTATAATTCATTTTAAGTCATTATACGCTGCATGTATTGTACGGTCACCTGCAAAGGTCTTAAAGTGAAAATCGATTGCACTGTTAGGTAGGCATAATTGAATTAGAAAAACTATGGAAGCAGCATCGCGCTTAAACACTGATACCACGCAAAGTAGCTCAAAGAGAGCGGGGCTTAAATAGTAGATTTTTTCGCGAACCAGTTTGCCGCGCGCTCCGTGATAGAAGGACGCGTCAATAAAATCATTTAGCGAAAGTGCGGCGAGCTGCTAGCCTACCTATCTCCGCTATGTTGACATCATAGCGTTCATTAGACATGTTAACACCGCCCCGTGACCTTGACGTGGCCAATTGCAAACTACTTTGTCTATGGGTGCGTAAGTTTTTCGTTGTGATTTGAGTTAAGTTTGTTTGGGTAAACGAGACGGATATTGAATCGTTAGTCGTATGAGAGTTACGCTTCCATATTTTTTTCTAATTCAGTAGGAGACATTTATATTTAGCAATATCATAAACCTTACGCCACATGTTTATCATTGAAATTGATATTATTTTTAAATAGTAACTGTAGCTACACATGACTTTTCCGCAACTTCTACATTACGGACTTTTGCAGGCGACCGTACATTGAAATTCCCTGATGATACACTGGGTCTAAAGATACTTAACGCTTACGTGTATGAGTGACCTCTAGTACCATAAAAATATCTCGAGCTCCTCGGGGCTTCGGGAGGCACGTTAGGCCGTTGGTTACAGCTGCCATCATTGATGGCAGTCGTTACGCTATGTCAGATGGCATTAGGCAGCTTAAAAATCTAACACTAGTGTTGGCCACTAACATACTCGTTAAACAACAACATCATTCACTTTTAAATGGAAAAAATAAAGTAATAAACCTTTTGGTCGGAAACTAAATTACAGCTAATGCAGCAACTATGATAAACCGGCCACTGGTCAACTCAAACACGCTGTTTCTCACACCAAAGGAATTTTCATAACAACCCCGGTCGTGAGAGCTGTAGTACGACCGACCCTGCTTTCGGCTACTTAGAGAGCCATTTGCAGAGAGATTGGCCCGACCTAGTAGGTAGATTGCGGAACTTTAGAGATAACTTCTCTGAACTTGGAACATTTTGACGCTGCAATACTTGGATAAGGTAAACTGACTGTCTTAATTAAGTTAGTGACGCTCAAACACAGCTTAGGCTCATATCAATTGTGAATTTGATAAGTAAAATGACTTAACAACTTGAGGCGTGTCTCCCAATTATTAACTTAAGTAGATTACTTAGGAAGTTTGTGCGTCATGTTGAAATCTGTAGGTATACTTTAATTTGCTATTAACTTTTAATGACATCAAAGTTTGAAATTTAAATGTTAAAATTGTTTTTCGTGTGTGTAAGAAGCCAACACTAGTGTTAGATTTTACAAGCTGCCTAGGCATCTGATTTACTCGTAGCTTTACGACTGCTATCAATGATGTTAGGTTATTGACTTTTAAGTTGTTCTGTTTGTAGTTAAGGTATCTGATTCTTATTATTATAATGTGTTTTCTTAATTGTGATAATAAATATATAAATAGAATAACAGTCAGGACTAACGGCTTAATCTGCCTTCCAAAACACGGAGGAGCTAAAGATATTTTTATGCCACTTACTGTCACCCATCCCAATGAAGACCGTACCTGGGGTTGCTTAACTCACTTAACCGCTTATAATAAGACCCACTGAACCATCGGGCTCCTCAAATAAATGTTAATAAAATTAAAGAACATAGCAGATTGAGCCCACAGTAAGTTGTGAACTTGTGTTGTACGATACTACTCAATGATATATTATTTTATAGTAGATTCATATATATAGATAAGCATCCAAGACCCACGCGATTCTGAACAAGATCGTTTTCCATCAAGACATGGCCGGGGATCGAATGCGGGACCCTGCGATTCAAAGGCACTTGTGGTAATTTCAATACCACTAGTCACAAATCTTTCATTTCATATGCTATAGTTTCTTTCTGGCCAAGACTTATTTCCGTGCTTATCAGCATTAATGTTATCATTGTCATCACTTAATATGGTACTTATTTAAGTTCATATCCTTCATCTGAAGTAAAATATAAATTATCTAGTCTAGGTTTATTTCATAAATTACTTTTTTTCTTGCGGATGTATATTCTATTAAGGATTTTGATTTCAACATGAAAATGTTGTCAGGTATTAAAATTCACCCTGTATACATACATAGCGGCCAAAATCATAACCATTCTTTAGGCTTCACCGTTGTCGGGTAAAAAGTAGCAATCAAACAAACCCATATATTTGCTTGCAAGCCACATTCCATCTTCTGGTGGCTTATGGTGATATTTTGGCATAAAATTACACGCTCGGTCGAGTTAAGGTCCTGGACGCGTATTGTCAAACTATCATCCACTCATACTGTATATGTTTCTGCTGCCTTCCAACATGACAAATCATGAATACAAAAGGAGAGATAAAAAGGCAGCTAGTTCATAGTATGTTCTAGATTTAACATGTGGTATAATCTTGACAGCGTGAACTAAAATTATGATCGTTCAGTACCTAGTTAAGACATGAATGATTATATATACACTTTTTTATACTTATAAGTAAATTAGTATTTATATTAAAGTAAGATAGCTTTTGAATCTAATCAGCTAGTCATGAAAAATTAAAAAATTTAATGAATTTCACACAACTACCTAAAATAAGAAGTGTTAAGTATTCAGGATTCACTCTTGTATGTAGGTGGCTTTTTAATACCACCATACCTCTCTCCACCATCTCCTCTCAATCTTAATTTTATTTTACAGAGCAGTTAGTTTATTTATTTGTTTGCTTATTAGAAACCTATTTTCTGCAGTGGAATTCATAGTTTAGTAAAACGTGACACGAACCGCCAAAATGGTGGCTACCTCACTAAGTACGACTCGGGTTAGCCCATGTTATTCAAACATTTTCCGAGTGTTTAATAATGCTCGAAATAACTGCATTTAGTCTACATTTAGTATCGAACGCTTCATTTATAAAATTACTTTATTATCTGTAATATGTTTGCATACTCTGTATCGTTGGCAGAGCTTTGCTTTGTTTACATTACGACTCATAATATACGTATTATCTAACTAGCTTTTGTTGTGGGATTTCAGCGCGCCTCCACGGCGTAACTGGTGTCCCAAGCCCAAGGGCGGGCAGTTACATGGCGCAGAGGATTTCCATCACGGTGTAGATGGGTAATGTTGCCAGCCACAGAATAACAAAGACATTAGAAATGGCACGCGCGCCGACTCTGCGCACAATCTGCTCACTTGAATCACCTAAGTAGTTTGTCCCACGATCATCAAAGGAACAAAAGTTAGATTTACAGAAAAAACATCGAAAAATGCCGACGTGTGCTATTCTAACGTGTAAAGTGAGAAGTCCTAGTCAAACTTCCACCAAAGGAGGAGATTGTACTCAATAGGCTAGTTTCCTGGGTCGTAATAACAACTTAACAATTAGTCCGTCAGTTAGATAATCAAAAAATATAGGACACGTATTTTTTTCTTTTGTCAAATAAACAATAAATAATAAAGATAAAGCGCGTCAAAGTTCAGGAGTGGGGGCTCGTGACGTCAAAGTTTGCTAAAAATTGTAAGTGTATGTGTAAGTGTAGCAAACTATGACGTCACACGGAATTTCAAAGGGCTATATCTTTTTAAATTTTTTTGTTTAATCGACACAAGAAAAAATACGTGTCCAATATTTTTTGAATATCTAACTGACGGACTAATAATATTTTTTTAGGAAACTAGCCTATTGTGTTGCGCGTTGCAAAAGTAGTATGCTTGTTTGACGATGGTTTTTATAAAAATTACGCGTGATATAATCAAATCAGAGGAATAAAAAAATATAAATTTCAGTTAGCTAGATGGCATTGATAAAAAGGCAAGTTTCAATATCATGAATGATAAAATTTTATACTGACATTTTTTCACTAGGGCGTTAGGGCTGAATACCCCTAATTGACATGTCGCTTGACGTCTAATCTAAGTGACGGACTAAATAGATTCCATATCTTGATTGTAATATAGTCTATATAATTACCGACAAAAGTTTATCTCGAAATACCTATGGTAGAATACATAGTAATTATAATAAATAGTTTGTAGTATAATACTACAGCTAATTTACCAGCGCTCTGGAAACACTACACTGTGATTACACATATAACATGCTCCCGATGTACAAAGTCCTTTGTCTTTATCAAAGGTGAGACACGTCTACGAGTAATATGTATACGTTATATGTGCATGCTATGCGAAAACTTAATACCAGAGATGTTAAATTAATTATTTTATAAATAGCTTAGTCTTAAAATTCCTTGTTAAGCATCGTATAGAATGCTGAAAGCGTTTATGCGTGGAAAATCTCTACGAATATCTAAAGTAGAAATGTTGAGTGCTTAATGATTTTCCTTTTTGGTAAGAAATTATCTTTCACTTTGATGGGACCATCAAAGTGAAAGATAATTTCTTATTCTTTCTTCTTCTTTTAAGAATTGTCATTCTTTGACTGCCGGTCCAGTGGTTGCAGGTATGGCATCAGGTGCGCCTATCGGGTCTATTTTGATTCCAGGTACGCGCGCCTGGCCTCCCGAGCTGCTTCTTGCTTTTCTGTTTCATCCGATTGAGTATCCCAATACCTTCAGTCTCTTTCCAAATCTAACAAATTCCTATCCCTCTCCAGCTTAAAAATGCTTCCGATGGGCAGCAGTATCGGAAACACAAGACACTAAAGAAACAGCGCTCGCCAACCCGCCTGCCAGGCGTGGTGAGCATGACAATAGGATTTTTCGTTCCATGGAACGAAAAATCCATTGCCTTTTTTTAAGCAGTGGACTTCTAACGGCTGGAATGATGATGATGTCGATATCTTTCACTTAATTATTATGTAGAGTGGAGACCCAATGGCAAACGAAATCGTGACTGATTCAAAACTAGGTGGTACAATAAACTTAACACAAACGATAAAGAATGGTCAACTAAAGCAATAGGCAGATAGAAATAGAAACGAGAGAAAGAGGCATTTACCCCGCATTGGGACATTTATTACTGGCCCCTCATATTAATTAAAAATATAACAATTATGATCCTTAGTACCAATATACATAGATGCCGAATATTTAGAACATAATTGTTTCCTATGAATTTAATGTCACCTTGGCCTGTCTCGTTTTTGGTAGGCCATGGCCAACTTTATCTTGTTAGAACGCGATTGAAGCTAAGCAAATTATCTCTTGACAGCTGTCAAAGTTGTGATTCTTCATTATATTAAAAGACCATTCGTAGAAACAACTAAAGGTAGTTGTCTCTACTAATAATCTTGTAATACATGTGAATCTATAAAGTTATTGCATGGCGCCCGCGACGATTTCTATCGCGCGATAATCTATACCCATCATGCTCTTTATATTAAAGAAAATAACATGGCGATAGTCAATTAACATTGTCACGCGTGTCATGCTATGCGCAAGTAAATCTTTTGTCGTAGTACTGTTTTTTTTTTACTTAGTATTGAAGTAGGTATTTGTCTCTCATCTCACTTGATGGTAAGTGACGATAAAGACGAGGATGTTACATGCCTGTATTCGTATTCACATAAACTTAATATGCCTTATTACATTTATAAAATACCTTCGTCGAACAAAACAGTAAACAATAAACGCCACACGAGCATTTAAAATTATTTTAAGTTGATGACTCCTTAATGACGGGGCAGGACATGTAGTGGACATTAATGGTGCTCAATTTCCGTAAAAGCATTGTATTAAGTCATTTGCCGATGCAATCAGCCGAGACGTTCTAGATAAGGCTTTCCGCTGAATTTATTTCGAATTTACTAAATGTCACGAGCTTCAATTAAGGTGCGATTCGTAAAGTAATGCTAAGGAATTCAAAATTTTGAAATAAGAACATAATGAAAAGAAAAATATAAAAATCTTAACCCACTTTTAACACACGAATATGTTAAATAACTTTATTAGTATTTAAAGAAAAATAAATATGTATAAAGAATATACCTATATAATATTATATATTATTTTCGTGTGTCTTCCATGCTGGTCTGGGAGAAAAGAAAAAACGTAGAATGTACCAGCTGCTTCTCTTTCCGGGCATATCGTAAAAACCGATCAAAGGAATAGGTTAAATCTGAGGAATCATGTGAATAGGTGATGCGGCTAGCGACCCATCACTATTTTGATTCCGATCCTTGCGCGGGAAGAAAAGCATGGAAGAGTCAATTAATACAAATTCTAGTTACAGACGGTTGGACGGAGGAGGCTTACTCATAAAGTCCCGTTTTCGCTCTTGGCGAACGGAAACCTGAAAAGGTTAAAATCCTTGATGTCCAGTGGGATTCTATACTCGCTTAATATGATATCTGGTCTGTTCGTGTGAAAATGTTAAAAATTCGTTGTCTGTAAACTCGGTTTACTGACGATAATTTTACGTGATACGATGGTCGACAGACAGATGCATCACAAGCTGAACACTTCCGATAGATGCGTTACAAGCCGAACGGTTGGGCCAATCCTGCCTCTCTATCGCTTGCTCCGAACTCTGCCTTGCACGCGGAACATGACACTTTTTCGTGAGTGCAGCCAGCGTTCATGGATTTATTTTAAGACGTTGTCACGTCAAAAAACATGATGAATATTTCTTGTTAACAATATTTAGTTAAACAACGAAATATAAAATCCTCAAAGAAAACTTGGTTCTGACACAACAAAGCATAACATAGCGAAAGCGTTTAGAGAAATCGATGTATGAGACGATTCCCTTTGCAATTTTATAACGGCTCTCATCCAGACTGTGTATATACTGTAGTAGTAGTATATACAAATTGTAAGACAATATTCTACTGACTATTTTCGTGACTTCATCTGCGTAAGTTTCGATTTTTATCACGCAATCTATCCGAAACCCGGTCCGGGGGTACTATTTTTGTAAGTGTGACACTCGTCTTCGAGCGATATTTGTATGGAAAAATTGCCCGTTTACGATCGGCATCATTTCAAAAATAGCACTCCTGCCGGCCTATTTGCTAACTCAGTGTACAACGTTTTGATAGTCATTTCAAAGTACATTACGTTTTATATATCTTCAATAAAAATAGTCACTCTTAGGATACCCGCAATGTATTTTAAAGTGACTATCAAAACGTTGATCACTGAGTTAGCAAATAGGCCGGCTGGTCGCGAACCATCGGTGGGGATGCAACCAGAAACACGCTCCGATGACAGAGAGATTAATTATCATCAATATTTTCAGCAGCGTCACAAATTTTTAATAGCTTGTGTAATATTATTGCAATTTTATACGTAATTTAGTATTAGTACTATACTAAAATAATATATAGGTAGCCTATGTTACTCGCTGATAATGTAGACTTATATTGGTGAAAGAGTTCAAATCAGTCTACTAGTTCTTGAGTCTAACGATTACAAACAAACACACAAACAGTCAAATATTTCCTATTTATATTATAAGTTGTTTTTTATTCATATGATCAATCTACGCTAATTTTCATCTGGTTTACACGAAAAATACTGAATTAAGTGGTATCTTTTTAAGCAAGAACATCCGGAAACAACTTGATTTCGAATTTTAAACGCAGTGTATTGTGCTGCAAAATGTTTCGAGAAATCGCTTTCTGCGAGGATCGCCCTTTGCAATATATAACGGCTTTCTTCCAGATTGCATGATCCTTACTTTCCTACAAATTTACATGCTGCAATAAAGAAATATATTTTTCTTTTCATGTTCGTTTTGATTTAGCTAATAGTGAAATGTTACATTCATCCAAGTTTTTGTTATTACATGAATTATGCAATATGAAAAGACACTCACAGCTTTTCTTATGGGCGTTCTCATACAAATTGACCGGGCGGTCGAACATTTGGAGTTGTCCGTATTTGGATTTGTCCATTTTTTTTGAGTTCCCAGCATTGGTCCTATAGAAAAAGTTATTCATATTGACGGGCTGAATCACCCCTTCAAGGATCAGATAGGGTTTTCTTTACATATTGTATAAAGGGAAGCCCAGCAGTGGGAACTGAACAGCTATACAAAAAAAACTTTAATCAAAATGCAGTATAACTTGTAAGTGTTTGTTCATTGAATTTTTGGCATTTAGAAATCTACATTATTATACAATTTACTCTGCTTTCACTATAACTGCGGAAAAAAAATTGAAATATGTTATGACGTAGGCGTACAAGCCTACGTTAAGATTCTATTTCACAAAGCTTTTACTAAAAGTATAGGACGGATAAGAATAACATTTTAGAAAACGTCTCCCACGTGTAAATTTTAGATGCTAAATGTAAAAGTATTTTTATATAAATGATGATTTTTGTACGATTATGCAAATGTAATCATTATCCAGGGTTGTAATTATATAAATTTCTTTTTTACTATCAGCTTTTCCCGATACTAATACAAAACAAAATATTTTGGATAACAGAATTTAGTTGGATAAACATTCTAAAGAAGACGCTGTATATGCGTTTTGTGAAATCGCTTTCTGAGAGGATAGCATCTTGCAATTCATAAGAGCTCTCGTCCAGATTTGATAAGGTACAAGTATACTATCTTTTGACTGTACATGCAAACACTTACTTTTTTGCTGTAGCATTATCGATTTATCCAGTTTAAAGATTTTTTTTTTACTGACAAGCAATGACCACTGATAAATGTAGCTATTGAAGCTTTTGAAGTCTACGACATTATTATATATCAACCAGGTTTCACTGAAAGCATAAAAAGAGGTATACTTTAAATAAATGAAAGAACATCCTCAAAAAACACTTGATTTCGGCACAATAGAGGACGCAGCGTTTTGTTCTGCAAAGCGTTACGAGAAATCGCTTTCTGATGAGATCGCCTTTTGCAATTTACAACGGCTCTCGATAACGAACCAGATTGCATGAATATTGTTTTTAATGTCCATCATCATTTCGTGTACACGTTTCACGGTCAATCGACCATGCACACCCTGGTGTCATAATTCTTCGGAACCGCCTCTCGGCCTCTGACGTGGTTTCTTTAACGACTACCAGTTGGCAGGCAGGACCAACGGCTTAACGTGTAAAAAAAAAATCTTCATTATCAGACAATCAGGTGATTCAAGCCTGCAATGACCTAACCTTTTTTTTATCCTAACCCAACCTAATCAAACTGGAAGCAACTAAACAAAGTATGCTTCCCGTGGGAATCGAACCCACGACCCGGGTTTTTGTCGTAAATATTTCTTATATCTTAATAGTTATTCTGTTATTCTTGACCGATTTTATAGTCTTTGTTTTGTAAAATAAGATATAACCTATGTATTATCCCCTATCACACCCTTACGAGGTAGACATGGCCTAAGGTCTATACCTTAGGCCATGTCTACCTCGTAAGATAGAAATCGTCGCGGGCGCCATGCAATAACTTTATAGATTCACATGTATTACAAGATTATTAGTAGAGACAACTACCTTTAGTTGTTTCTACGAATGGTCTTTTAATATAATGAAGAATCACAACTTTGACAGCTGTCAAGAGATAATTTGCTTAGCTTCAATCGCGTTCTAACAAGATAAAGTTGGCCATGGCCTACCAAAAAGCGAGACAGGCCAAGGTGACATTAAATTCATAGGAAACATTTATGTTCTAAATATTCGGCATCTATGTATATTGGTACTAAGGATCATAATTATTATATTTTTAATTAATATGAGGGGCCAGTAATAAGTGTCCCAATGCGGGGTAAATGCCTCTTTCTCTCGTTTCTATTTATATCTGCCTATTGCTTTAGTTGACCATTCTTTGTCGTTTGTGTTAAGTTTATTGTACCATTGGGTCTATACCCAAAAGCCACTTTTAGCAAACATTAGAAAAGTTTATATATTTCTAACTACCTTTCGCCCGCGGCTCCGCCCGCATCAATGACGATCTATCGGGAATAGTACTTTTTCTCGGGATAATAGGTAGCCTATGTCCTTCTCCGTACTTCAGAGAACTTGTATGGAAAATTTCATGATGATCGATTCAGTAGTTACGGCGTGAAAGCGTAACAAACAAACAAACTCACTTTCGCATTTATAATATTAGTAAGAATAAGGATGAATCAAGTGAAGTGATTTCTTCCCAGCATATTAGAAGACTATATGTTACCTATTTGGCTTCGTCGCAGAACTTACACCAGCAAGTTCAGACTTCCTAACATACTTAACACCAACACCTTGTTTCGCAGTTCTCAAAGTAGACGCACGTAAGTTAAACTAAATGCACAACCAACTAGTCACAAACTGCCGGTTGCCTTGTATACGTAAATTTAATCCTAAATCATAAAGAAATGAGGTAGTTAGCAAGATAGGAGTAGTCATTGAATTAGAAAAACTATGGAAGCAGCATTGCGCTCAAAAACTGACACCACGCAAAGTATATTAAAGCGGGCGGGTTTTAAAAAGTAGATTTTTTCGTTAACTAGTCTGCCACGCGCTCCGTGACGGAAGGACGCGTCAATAAAAGTATTTTTTGTGAACATCGGCGAAATCTCAACGAATTATGAAAAATAAAAATACTTCTTGTGTAGTAAAGTGAAGGAAGAGAGTGAAGAAAAACGGAAAGGTGACAATGGAGTAACTTATCATAGCGAGCTAGACGAGCTGCTAGCCTACCTACTTCGATATGTTGACACGATAGCGTTCATTAGATATGTTGACACCGCCCCGTGACCTTGACGCGGCCAATCGTAAACTAGCTTCGTCTTTAAGTGCGTAAGTTTATCGTTGTAATTTGAGTTAAGTTTGTTTGCTAAAATGGGACTGATATTGAATAGTTAGTTTTATGAGATTTACTCTTCTATAGTTTTTTCTAATTCAATGGGAGTGTTATTTTGAAAAACTGCCTTATCATTTTGAGAACAGGATATTTTTTTAAATATTGCAATGTAACATAAGCACTCACTTTATTTTTTCTCGTCTTAGTTTTCGGTAGCATGCCCAGCTGTGTTTTTCAAGAGCCCTGAATCCGATTGCTGTCTTTATCACGCTTTCGGCAAACTTACCTGTTAACAACAAAAACATTATTGATTTTAAGAGCAGTTATTTGTTTTTCATTCATTCATCCATTCATTTCGAGTAGGTGTCACGGTCAATCGACCATGCACACCCTGGTGTCAGAGTTCTTCGGAACCGCCTCTCGGTCTCTGACGTGGTTCCTTTAACGACTACCAGATGGCAGCCGGGACCACCGGCTTAACGTGCCTTCCGAAGCACGGAATCATCTTTATTATCAGATAATCAGGTGATTCAAGCCTGCAATGTCCTAACCAAACTGGAAACAACTAAACAAAGTATGCTTCCGGTGGGAATCGAACCCTCGACCCCCGGGTCAACAGGCAAACGCCTTAACCACTGGACCATGGAGGCTGTTTTTCATTGCAGTGTCATCTATAATCTTTAATATAAAAAAGCGATTTCAAACGAACTACTGAGCCGATTATGATGAAATTTAAATGAAGATAATTTTTAAAATCGTTCATTAATGACGGAGTTATGTGGTAACAAACATAAAAATACAACCGTATTGATAACCTCCACCTTTTTTGAAATTGGAAAACAACCATCGTATATGCTAAATAAATAAAATAGCACTTTACCTAAATTGTTAGAAGTAACAAATTTACAAAAATATATACCTCTATATCTGTAAGTGGAAGCAGCAGACAAACAAGAAATTATTCTAAATTAAATAACAACAAGAAAATAAACTGAATAAATCACAACTCCACACTTATTTCAAACAAATTCGTGTCCGCCATATTTCAGCTTCATACAGGAACGAAACGGCTATAACACGAGGTGTTGAGGAACATAGTTTATTCACAGAGCAACTTCTGACGTGATACGTGAAGGATGAATAAACTAGCACCAGCCGGCCTATTTGCTAACTTAGTGTACAACGTTTTGATAGTCACAATAAAATGCATTGCGCTTTATTATATCTTCAATAATAAAAGTCAATCATACGAAAGCCGCAATGTATTATGAAGTGACTTATAGGCCTGCAGGTTTTTCACATATACGTCAGAGGCCGAGATACGGTCCCGAAGAACTCTGGCACCAGGGTGTGCATGGTTGATTGACCGTGTCACCTACTCGAAATGAATGAATGAACATTACGTCCACGAACTTAAAGTACCTCTATTCTGTACTGTTACGTTTTTACGAAGATAGGTATACTTACATACATACATCATACATACATTTCACGTCTTTTTCCCTAGCTGGGTAGAGAGAGGCCAGATCTTTAAGACCAAAAAAAGGGTTAAGTTTGTATGGACATTTTCTCATTTCGTGGACGTTCTGGATTACTATTTGTCACGGCTTCCCATATTTTAGGGAGCCTTTCCCAAGCGGGGAACCCAGCGGGGGGGGCACTGCGGGACGCGCGGGCAGCTACATCGACGCGGCCGCGGCTCGCAACGCTCTCTTCCACCCAAGTCAGCGCTGGCGCAAAGACGTATACATTCGAAAACACTCGCGCGCCACGCGTCCTTTAAATTGTATCTGTAAAATAACCTGTACTGTGATCTGTAAGCAACTTTCTTTTGATGCCGCAAAAGGGGCGGTTAAATAAGTATTATTTTATACAAAAACTAGTTTGAATTAACTCCTCCGGCATCCTCACCTGCGTCGAGGCTATAACACGGCGGCTTCGACATATTGGCGACCGTGACAGGACATAAACGGATACAAGAGGAAGGCGCGTATGCTGAGGCTACGACTCGCAGCGGACTATCTACAACGGGAGAAAGGAGCTTTCACGACGGGACCTGCAGCATTTCATCTGGAGGCCTAACCTAAGTTAAGTGAAGTGCCCATTCCTTTCTACCTACCTATTTTATTCCCCGAGTTCAGTGTGCCTCTCTTTGTGCCAGCGTATTAATACCTATATTTAGGTGCCTACTTTGCATAGGTTCAGCTTTTTCGCAACCTACATGCGTGTACCCATGTATGTACATGGTGCAGGATTACCTAGGTACTTATTAGTGGAATCGAGCATAACTAACTACTATCAAAGGTATCTATTGCAAGAGCATATAGCTCATTTAACGTGTTTTTTCTAGTTTTGGGTCTAGCAATGCCTATTATTATTGGTTTCTAAATACAGTACCTACAACAACGCTGCGTGTTATTTACGAGTTATATGTGTCTATGTACCTATAGCTGCTTTTGGGTGCATAATTCATTGCAATTGCACTATTTCACACTAATCCAACAGCACGCAGGTTTGTACCTACAGCATACAGCAAGCTTTTCATTTTTTCGTGTGTACGCGGTAGCCATTTTGTTTTTGCAAACGTGGTCGAGCCACGCCCGTGTCACGCTTGGTACTTACTTACATACCTGTCCTACCTGCCTTGGTGAATACGAATTGGGAATCTCATACCTATCTACGTTTCAAAAAAAAAAATACACACGCATGTTGCACCTAGCTTGAAAGACATATGCCGACTATTTCAGCTCTTCACGCAAGGAAGACGTGAAGCGAAGAGCCTAGATCAAAGGCGTCGGCTGATTTCCTGTCTGTTCTCCGTGGTGACGCTGACGGCACAGCGGTGCAGTGCAGTGCATCACGGCGCATCGTGTCTACCGAGATTCCTGGCACCGGCTGTTGACTGGATTGGGTTCGATTTCTGCACAATTCATTGTTTTTTTTTTTTACTCCATTTTCAATTAGTGTTGATCGAGTTTTTATATACGTACTAGTCGAGTTTATTGATACAATATGCCATTAAGCATGGAAACTGGAGATACCTCCGCAATCAAAAGGGATACCATATTGATTAGGAAGCGGGGTGTACTAAAGGGTCGTTTGACCAAATATGAGCAATATTTGAATACTATTAAAGACTCTGGAATTTCACTCACAGTTCAAAAGGAACTTGAATTAAAGCTCGATACTATTCAACGTTTAAGTTCTGAGTTTGAAGTAATTCAAAATGAAATTGATGAGTTGTCATCTGACATAGACGGAGAAATTGAAGAAAGAGATGCAATAGAATCTCGGATTTTATCATTGCTCGCAAAGGGTCAAACGATCCTAGACACAAATAGCAAATCGGTTCCCGAACCAGTGACTGACATAGACAACCAGTCAGTCAGTCATTGCAGTCATTCAAATTCTATTAAATTACCTATTATTAAACTGCCCACGTTTGATGGCAACTATCTGACATGGTTGGAATTTAAAGATAGTTTCGAATCTATGATACACAATAATCAAAATATTCCACTAATTAATAAGTTCCATTATCTGCGCTCGGCATTAGAAGGCAGCGCTTCTACAATTTTAAAGTCTATCGAATTTACGAGTAAAAATTATGAGGCTGCCTGGGAGTTACTGTGTCAGCGTTTCAATAATAATAACATTTTAATTAATAATCATCTAAGAGCCTTGCTCACCATAGAAAGCTCTCCCAGGGAGTCATATAAAGCGCTAAAGTTTGTAATAGATCACGTTTCTAAACATCTGAGAGCGCTGAACACGCTCGGTCAACCGACTGATAAGTGGGACACACTGATAATATACATAGTTTCTGCTAGATTAGACACCACAACTGCTAGTAAGTGGGAGGAACATAAAAGTACACTCTCAGAGTTACCTACTTTAGATAATTTCTATTCATTTTTACGGTGCCGAGCTGATATTTTGGAAACGTCTTATATTAATCGTTTTGGCGAAAAATCTAATTTTAATCAATCTAAAAATACTAAATCATTCTTTATATCCTCTGATAACAAACCTAGTGGTAATGAATGTCCCTGTTGTAGTCAAGTACACCGCATTTATGATTGTGAGAAGTTGAAGGGTATGACGGTTGATAATAGGATATCTGAAATTATTAGGCTAAAACTTTGTAAGAATTGCTTGCGTGGTGGCCACATTACTGCTAAATGTCATGCTAAAGGTTCATGTCGCATATGTAAAAGGAGACATAACTCATTGTTGCATAAGACACAGGTGTCAACTGCTACAGAGCCATCAGTTGATCCAGTTCCTGTATCTCTTTCTGTTTTGTCACCACCGAGTAACCAAGTAAATCAAGTTTTGCTATGCACCGCCCTCGTCAACATTGAATATAATTACAAAATTTATACTGTAAGGGCTTTATTAGATACAGGTAGTCAATCATCATTTTTATCGGAGGATTTAAGAAAACGAATGGGCCTAACTAGTAATGATGCTAACATTAGTATTGCGGGCATAAACAATTCATTATGTCCCATATCAGGGACACGCAATCTTTTAATTAAATCTCGTGTGAATTCATTTAACACTAATGTAACGTTTTTATTTGTCCCATGTATAACTGGATTTTTACCCAATTTGGAGGTCAATATTAATGAACTTCATATACCTAAAAATATTCAACTTGCTGACCCCACCTTTTTTAAGCCCTCTAAGGTAGACATGTTACTCGGGTCTGATATTTACTGGGACATTGTAGGGTCCAAACAAATTAAACTAGATAATAATGCAACTGTATTATTAGATTCAAAACTAGGATGGTTGGTGGCAGGTCCCACAGCTAGGACATCGTGTACAGTGCCCCAATTATTTTGTAATTTTTCGAAAGAAATTAAAGACTCTTTAGAGCGTTTCTGGCAGATTGACGAACTGCCTAAGGTCAAGTCTCTCTCCCAAGAGGAGAAACAATGTGAAATTCATTTCAAAGAGAATACCAAGCGGCTTCCTAATGGTAGGTTTTCGGTTATGATACCATTCAAGGAATCGCCTGAGAGTGCATTAGGCGACTCTTATTATTTGGCCAAAAAACGTCTCATTAATTTAGAAAAAAGATTTCATCGTCAACCTGATTTAAAGGCTCAATATAGTTTATTTTTGAAGGAATATGCGGACCTAGGACACTTAACGAAAGTAGATAAGCCACACTTTGGCTATTACTTGCCGCATCATGCTGTTCTAAAATTAAAAAGTGAAACAACTCGCCTTAGAATCGTATTTGACGGGTCAGCAAAGTCATCCTCTAATAAATCCCTAAATGATATTCAATTAATAGGTCCAGTAGTGCAAAGCGATTTAATTTCTATACTGTTGAGATTTCGTAATTATAAATATGTGCTGACTGCTGATATAGAAAAAATGTACAGGCAGATTGAAATCGACGAGTCGCAGCGTCATTGGCAGCTTATATTATGGAGAGATAATGAGGATCAACCTATTCAAGTATTACAATTGAACACTGTCACTTACGGCACAGCATCAGCTCCATTTTTGAGTACTAGGTGTCTTTTACAATTATCTCAGGAGTGCCCTGATAAAGATATTTCTAATATTCTTAAAAACGATTTCTATATCGATGATCTTAGTACAGGAGCCCATGATATTAATGATTTAAAACGAATTTATGAGGGCATAGTATCAACATTAAATTCTGCTTGTTTACCCTTAAGAAAATTACGCTCAAATGTACCTAATTTAATAAATGACAGTGAATCGTTAACTGTACTGGAGTTAAACAAAGATTCTAGTGTTTTAGGACTAAATTGGTCTCCAGCATCCGATACATTAAATTTTCATACTGATATAGATCCACCTTCAAAGGTCACTAAACGCACTATTATTTCAATGACCTGTAAGATATTTGACCCACTAGGAATTTTATGTGCCTGTATAATTGTGCCTAAAATTATATTAAAGGAACTATGGGCGTCTAAACTAGACTGGGATACTCCAGTTCCCGATAACATTGCAAAACGATGGAACAGTTTTATAAACAATCTTCCAGTTCTATTTGCCATCAATATACCTAGAAGGGTTTTATGTGACACCCCACATGACATCCAGTTGCATTGTTTTGTTGATGCAAGCCAGCATGCCTTCGCAGCGTGTGTCTATTTGAGGTCTCGGGACAACAACCAAGAGTTCACTGTACGGCTATTAACTGCGAGAGCACGTGTAGCACCCATGAAACAGCTGACTATTCCTAGGTTAGAGTTGTCAGCGATGTTACTAGGAGCGCGTTTATGTAATAAGGTATTGCAGTCAATTCAGTCATATTCTAATATTACTGAGAAAATTATGTGGTCTGATTCCACCATTGCACTAGCATGGGTTAAGACACCCCCTAGGGATTTAAAAATGTTTGTATGCAACCGTGTAAATGAGATAAATGAACTTACAAATGATTTTATATTTCGTCACATACCTACAGATCAGAACCCAGCTGACTTAGCATCTCGAGGCGTTGAACCCAGTCAACTAAGGTCTTCTTCCCTTTGGTGGCAGGGTCCCTCCTTTCTGAGTGAGGAACAGTGCAATTGGCCTCAGAGTAAATGTCCATCTGTCTCACTACACGAATTGCCTGAACTTAAAAATAAGGAAAACACATTAACGTGTAATTTATTAATTGATAAAGATTCTAAACTTATTAAATTTGATAACTATTCTAATTACTTGAAATTACTAAGAGTATATGCATATGTCTTACGTTTTTTAAATAATTGCAAACCTACTAGCACTAAAAGTACTGGTCCCCTTGGCCCTGACGAGATAAATAATTCATTACATCTATTAGTTAAGTATAGTCAAGCTGAGTCATTTCAAAGAGACATAGTTTTAATTTCAAATAAAAGGAACTTACCAAGGGCATCTAAATTATTATCTCTTAATCCATTTCTTGACGACAAGGGTTTATTAAGAGTAGGAGGTCGTATTAGCAATTCGGATTACGCATATGACAAGAAGCATCCAATGATTTTAGATTCCAAACATTATTTTTGTAAATTAATCATGTCATATGAGCATCATCGTTTGTTTCATGCAGGTCCACAACTGCTTCTAGCATCTATTCGAGAAAAATTCTGGCCTATACTAGGAAGAAATTTAGCTCGTAAAGTAACAAGACACTGTGTCATATGCACTCGTTTTAGAGGTAAAAATGTTCAGCCTATTATGGGTAACCTACCTCCTGAGAGAAATGTACCGACGTTTCCTTTTTATTATGTCGGAACTGACTATGGGGGACCTTTTAAGATTTCTAGTCGTAAGGGCAGAGGTAGCACTACGTCCAAATGTTATTTATGTTTATTTGTGTGTCTCACGACAAAGGCGGTTCATTTGGAGGTGGTCAGCGAGCTCAATACACAAGCGTTCCTTCAATGCCTGCGTAGATTTGTTTCACGGCGCGGCAAGCCAGCTAAGATCTTTTGCGATAATGGCACTAATTTTAAGGGAGCAAACAATGAGTTGTGTAGAGTTGTGCGGTCCAGCAAGCAGTCGTTGACGGATTTCGGTACTAACGATGGTATTAAATTCTCATTTAGCCCTGCGTATTCGCCAAATTTTGGGGGAATTTTTGAAGCCGGCATTAAATCCGCTAAATATCATATGAAACGAATAGTAGGTAGTGCTAGCCTAACTTTTGAGGAACTAACGACAGTATTTGTACAAATTGAGGCTATACTGAACTCTCGCCCTCTCACGCCTCTATCATCCGATCCCAACGATCCTTTACCATTAACTCCTGGGCACTTCCTTATAGGGAGACCTCTAACTGCGGTCCCGTCCCTACCAATAATGGCATTGAGACCCAGCAGATTTGAGTTGGTGGAGAAACTTCGGCAGCAATTCTGGGCCCGCTGGAGTCGCGAGTTCGTCGCCGAGTTACAGCAGCGAACGAAGTGGCGCACGCAGCAAGGGTGTCTACGCATCGGTGACATCGTAGTGCTGAAGGACGACCAGCTGCCGCCCATGCAATGGCGGCTCGGGAGGATACAGCAGTTCTACCCGGGGCCTGACGGCGTCAATCGTGTGGCCGACGTCCATACAAGGCAAGGAGTCGTGAGGAGGGCTGTATCAAGAATGTGTCTGCTACCTACTTCAATGTTGTAAGCTACAGCTTGCAACGGGGCCGAGGATGTCACGGCTTCCCATATTTTAGGGAGCCTTTCCCAAGCGGGGAACCCAGCGGGGGGGGCACTGCGGGACGCGCGGGCAGCTACATCGACGCGGCCGCGGCTCGCAACGCTCTCTTCCACCCAAGTCAGCGCTGGCGCAAAGACGTATACATTCGAAAACACTCGCGCGCCACGCGTCCTTTAAATTGTATCTGTAAAATAACCTGTACTGTGATCTGTAAGCAACTTTCTTTTGATGCCGCAAAAGGGGCGGTTAAATAAGTATTATTTTATACAAAAACTAGTTTGAATTAACTCCTCCGGCATCCTCACCTGCGTCGAGGCTATAACACGGCGGCTTCGACACTATTAAAAATATGTATGTAGGTAAAACCGACGAAATTTTCGCCTGAAGGGATAAAATAGGGGAGTAAAGTTAGTATGTATTTTTTTTCATATCTAGACTTAGAAGTATGAAAATAAGTATATACGTTCTAGATTTTCTAGATTACAATTAAAAAAGATCTGTGTAGGTGAAATGTACAAAATTCCCCCTAAAGGGATAAAGGGGGAGGGGGGGGATTGTATGGAAATTTTCTCATTTCTGAACATAGAAGTATAAAAATAAGTATATATGTTTACATGACAATTAGAAAGATCTGTGTAGTTAAAATGGACGAAATTTCCCCTTAAAGGGGTAAAATAGGTGGGGAAAAGTTTGTATGGATTTTTTTTTATTTACTTAGAAATATAATAGTAAGAAGTTCTCCATTACAATAAAAAAATATCTGTGTAGGTGAAATGGGCAAAATCCCCTCCTTAAGGGCTAAAGATCTATGCCATAAATTCCCCCTTAAGGGGAAAAAGCAGAGGGGGAGGGGTTTGTATGGAATTTTTATCATTTCTACTGTTCCCAAGGGAACGACTATAACGCGGGCGGAGCCGCGGGCAACAGCTAGTCTCAAATATAATAAGTACATGTGTAATAAAACTCTATAAATATTCGAGAGTTCATAACAAAAATGAAAGTATAAAGAACATGGAAATGAAATTCATAAAATGTGACATTTTTTTAAAAGTAAATAGTATTTTTATCAGTGTCACAATTTTCTAAAGTTATCTATGGCTGACTGACTAGCGCATGCACGCTTAAACTCTAAAATATAGTCGTAGTTGTTGGTGCCAAGTCTTTCATGGCACCGTGAGCACGTAACAGTCTAAGACGTGTGCAGATTGCGGCAGCGATAACTCGGTAGGGCAATAAGTTGGTTTCACATTGTTCTAGTCAGACATCAAGTTGGCTCGCAGTTACCTGAGTTTTCTATCACATGAAGAAGTTTCACAGTGAAATCAAGGCAGCTAAATAGACAGCAAACCGCAGGACATATGATTTTTGCCATCACGCTCACTATGACTTCAATGTTTTTAGGATTCCGTACCTAAAAGGAAAAAACGGAACCCTTATAAGATCACTTTGATGTCAGTCTGTTTGTGTGTCAAGATACCTCCACGCTATCCTGAGAAATAAATCTCACGTGGAGGTACGAGTATCAAGTTGAATTTCATACCGAATTGGTGTACTATCCCTTGGAGCTGTGAAAAAACAAACTTCTAAGCCAACGCAATCAAATGATACAGCCGTTTATACCGCATATTTTCGAGGGATTAAAAACCTACATGGTACTTTCCGTGAACTCAGAATCTTGAAATTTGGTATGAACGCGTCTTTATAGCACAGACAAAGGCAAAATTGCTAAAAGCGGTACGGTACTGCACGGACCCTTCGTGCAAGAGTCCGATTCGTACTTAGCCGGTTTTTATACTATGGCTGTCCACTAAATGGCACAGTTTTAATCCAAACTAGCAAAGATATATTACATGTATTACGCATGCTATCTGTAATTGTGAACAAAGGTTTTGATGTTTAAAACCACCGTCTTCAAAGGCGTTAATCAAGTCGCGTAAACAACAATTACGTATTTTATAACTCTCACCTTACTAATCTTATTTTCTACTTCGTCGAAAACAAGCGGACAACATTAGTTACATCCACTATCCACTTGCATGTTCTACTTGACCATTGTGAACTATCTAAGCCCAGGGTCTACTGACGTGAAATGAATGATCCACTTACAGCAACTTTATGAGCTCTTAATTTTCCAGACTTGGTGTCAAGGAGTGGTGATGAAAGTGGGAGTTTATTGGGTGTCCCTCGTAACCACGTAGGCGTATAAAGCGATGTGGGCACAACAGTATTGGCTTTTGATTGTAAGTAGCGATCTCAGCTTCCACACAAGGTGAGATCGTATATTCTGTACATCCTTTGATTTATCTTTACGACTATAATAAAGGTAGGATACTGTACAGTATTAGTAACATACCACATAGCTATACAGAGGTTCTAAGTTCGTTTCACATCGCAAGTGTAATGTCCAAACCGTCAGGTATATTATTAAATGTACGCGTAATGACATAATTATTAAAAAAGCTGTTTTACTCATGTATTTTAGTCGAGTGTTCAAAGGACGCCCGTGTCACGACGTCTTTGATGCCATGAAGAGGGCCGTCTATATGCTATCGACAGATGGTGTTTACACATTTACAATTATTATATTTATTTTTATTTTATTTTTGACAAAGTCATGCTCATCATTTGAAACTGGTGGCGGTGTCGTTGTGTTGGGTCGTTGAGATTAAAATGTGATTTGACATGAAAATGTGCCTGCAAAAGAATTTCTTCTGAATAAAAGTTTTGATTTGATTTTGATTTAATTTGAATAGGCTGAAACTTGTCGGTGATACCGATAAAAATACGCGAGTGGAACCGTTTTATTTTAATAATGTAGTGAAATAATTATTGTATTGTCCGTTGAATGTAAGTAGTGATCCCAGCTTCCATACAAGTCAGGTCGGTCAAGCTCTCTACTTGGTGTGGGTTGTGAACTTTTATTACTATAATTGTTTATGCTAAAACTAAATTCATTTTCCGGGAATAAAATTAACCGGTGTCTTCTTGTCATGTTCTATGAAAAGTGAATTACCTTTTCCGCGAATAACAAAGGCGCAATTAAGCAAAACGCCGCGGTAGAATTTTAATAGTCTAATTAATTTAAATCTGTTATTCAGATGACAATTTAAAGTACAGATACTTAAAAATAATCTTTGTAAGGTTACCGGAGTTAATAAATTAATGTTTCGGATTGCATTCTCAGTTATGACTGTGGTCTGCGTTGAAGCAGAATGTACATTTGTAACTTTATTGGCAGCTTTTTAACGGCTTGTTTCCTGACTGACTTCAAATCCTGTATCTCCTGGAGTTTTTGATAAAATGTTTTCTGCTCTTAAAATCCCTTGTATTAAACCTCATGATCTTTATGTTGATAAATTATCTTTTGAAATCAGATTTAGATATTGTACGAAATCCATATGATGAGAGGAAGTGGTCTTATTCTAGTCTAAAGACTACATGGCGGAAAAAATAAATATACAAATATGAATAAATAATTAAATAGTAAGACAAATCACTTAGATTGAGCGACCCCCCCCACTTAATGAGAACTTTTATCGTGGTATACTAACTCAACAATACTCTATTTTTCATAGACACATAATAGATAAACATCCAAAGCCAGGCCAATCTGAAAAAGATTGAAAAAGATAGATAATCCATCATAACCTGACTGGGGATCACACCCGGACCCTTCGATTTAAAGGCATTTGTTGGCCACGGAGAAGTATTAATGCATATATAAAAATTGTATAAAGAAAAAGATAAATATAGACCGTAAAAATTAAGTTTTATTTTTTTTTTTGTATTTGCGCTACAGGATTATGTCAGTAAAACAAAACTACCAAAATAAATTTGTTTACTCGGATGGAACTTTTATCCAAAGCGAAGTTTGTATTAACTGTAGGTAATAGGAATCAAAGGAAAATACAAGTAAAATTGCAACATGAAAAAGAATTAGGTATAAATTTAAAAGTGCCCCATACTACTACCGTATTTTAGTCGAGTGTTCGAGGGACGACCATGCCGCGATGTTCTTGATACTTGTCCTGCAAATGGCTTTCTGAATAAACTTATCGGCGATACTGATGAAAATACGATAGTGTATAATCATTATCACCATCATTCCAGTCGTAAATGCCCACTGCTGAAAAAAAGCCTCGCCCAAGGATTCTTCGCTTCATGGGAGGATATTGCCATACTCACCACGATTGCCAAACGGGTTGGTAAGCGCATTTTATTTGGCTTATATCGGTTATGACGCTGCTGGCCATCGAATCGAAACCGTTTAAAGCGTCGGAAGGGAAAAGTTTATTGGGTTGAGGAAATGGCATAAAGGTGTTTGGGATATTACCGGACAGGTAGTTCCGAATGGTACCCCCTGGCCTGGTTTTTAATGATGTGAAATAAATGTTCTAAAAATAGCAGGACATAAATCAAAATCAAAACGTTAATCAGAAAATAGGCAAATCACATTTTAAAGGATCTAATTTAGTTATATTTATACTATTAATTAATGTGCAAAAGCTACAGGCTACTAGCGTTTCGGAACCGATCACTACAGAGAAGAAGACGCCAAAAGAAACTCTTTTCAACAGTATTGGTCGCTTACTCGCCTGAAAGGCTTTTTAATTTTATCATCTATCTTTATCATTTCTTTTTTTTCATTTCTTATAATGATTACAATTTTTATCATATACATTATTATTTTTGGAACATATTATGTTAGCGATCGAGTTTGCAATGATAATATTTTACATTATACACAGTAGTCTCAAAGAGGCCGAGCAGACCTGTCCCCCCTAGCAGCACCCGTTCACTAGTTGACGCATGGATCAGCCATCGTTGAACTCAACCATATTAGAGATTAGAGGGAATTTAACGACCCGACACACGACGCCGCCACCAGTTTGAACATTTGAGTGAGCATGACTTACTCGAGCTCGAAGACTTTGTCAAAAAATAAATATAATAATAATATCAAACACATTTCTCAAACTACCATCGCCGCCCATAGTCTGTTGGACTTGATTGGGATGTCCTTCCTTAAAGAGTTCACAAAACTCGCAAAATAAACATTCAAAGAAGAAAACTATACAAGGTGATTTGTTGTAGATGAAAATGAGAATTGGAAATGGTAACCGCTGGTCATTCCATTACCAATGTATAGTGATCTCTAGGTTATCGCCCATCCTCTTGATCGAATTTTACGATCTGCGCGGGAGGAGAAACGGTTAGTTCAAAGCTAAAATGGAAATTATGTTATTAGTTTATATGATTCAGGTAGTATTTCGAGGAGCCTGATGGTGTAGTGGGCGTGAACATTATTAGCGCTTACGCTTGTTAAGCAACTCCGGACGCGGTCCCCACTTGGATGGGTGACCGCAAGTGGCATAAAAATGTTTAGAGCTCCTCCGTGCTTCGGAAGGCATGTAAAGCCGTTGATTTCGGCTGTCATTGATGACAACCGTAAAGCTATAACAGATGTCTTAAGGCATCTAGAAAAATCTGACATCAGCATTGGCCACTTACACCCACAAAATACATAGGTAGGTAGTATTTGAATAAATAAACATTTAAAAATATGAGCTTTGATCTACGGAAACATATTTGTATATAAGCTTTTGCCCCTGTGTTCGCGTTAATGTCAATCCCTCGGTCTTTTTTCCCGGTATTAATCCATAGGTACCATTCGTCCTTCTCCTTATTTTAAGTTTACTTTAGGCAATGTGTATGCAAAAATTCAAGATGATCAGTTCTGTACCTACTTAAGATGTTAAAGCCTAAAAAAACAATTAAATAAATAAACTCACTGTCAAGTTTATAATATTTTTAAGGATGAGTTTTATTTAATACAGATAAATAAATAAAACGCTATTTATTGCCATTCTTTAAGTACAGTCAGGAGCATTAATATGTATCCACATCGGCTCTTAAGAAAATGTGAAGGTGTAAAATTGAATACAAGCGTGTACACGTCCATTACAAATTACTACTTAAATATTAGAATATTTATTTAAATATTTCCACGGGTAGGTTCTACTGCTGACTATAAATAACAATCTAGAACTCATAGCGAAATATGAAAAAAACGTGTTGCACTCCAGAAGTGCCGGCAGAAATGGAAACTCTGCGCGGTAGAAAGAGCGGATATTACTTCTGCTCCTACGACGCGCCGGCGGTCCGTAGGTCACGTGTCCGTCTTACGAATTTTTGATCAAGTCACGTGTCCTGACGCGAGTTTAACATTTTTTACCCATCCCAAAAAGTGCACAACGCCGCTAAAAAAGATTTTCTACTGTTTAGAGGGTTATTGTAAAATAGTCTTGGTAGAGCCACGCTACTGGCAAAATTAATTAATAGTAGCATGAAGGGGCCGGCTCGTCCGGGGAAGTACCACACTCTCACACACACACTGTCCAATAATTTCTTATACGTTTAACACATGATGTTTCATTAAAGAGTAGTAAACTTACTAGCACGTACGTTAGGTCACAACATACATAAGTAAAAGGCTAAAACTTAAGAGCTTTTATAGTATTATAAAATTATAGATGCATGATAAAGATATTTTATTACCAGTTGTTATTATAATATAAAGTTGATACTCTAACAGTAGTAATAAATATGTAAGTTTTCAATATCTTCCTTATTATTTTTCTTAATAAGATTTTATCAAAGTATCCACTCATCTTCATCATTCCGTGTAGGTAACACGGTGAAAAACCGACCATACACACCCTGTTTGAGTTCTTCGGTACCGTCTCTCGGCCTCTGACGTGGTTTCTTTAACGACAACCAGATGGCAGCCGGGACCAATGGCTTAACGTGCCTTCCGGAGCACAAAACATCTTTATTATTAGACAATAAGGTGATTCAACCTTGCAATGTTCTAACTCCTTTGGATCCTTCAAAAGGCGGTTTACAGGTATCTTAAGAGTCGGCAACGCATCAGCACCTCCTCTGGTGTTGCAGATGTCCATGGGCAACGGTGACCACTCCCATCAGGTGGCTCGTCTGCTCGTTTGCCGTCAAATATAGGTATATAAAAAATAAACAAACTGAAAACAACTAAACAAAGTATGCTTTCCGTAGGAATCGAACCCACGACCCCCGGCCCCCGGGTCTACAGGCGAACGACTTAACTACTGGACCACAGAGGCAGTTATTTAATGTCCACTAAGAAACATAGCTCCTGAAACTGATAATTATCTAGTTTGAACATAAAGAGGCAAAAATAAAAATCTTTACTAAAATAAAGGCTAGGGTTGTGAACCTAATTAGAAGAAATGTAAACTAATACTAGTAAAATGATGATAATGTAGAGTTTTTGCAGGCGGTTATATTCTACACACAATAAATAACTAGACAACACATTACGTTAATGCGAAACTCATCAATATATTACGAGTCATTCTTACAAAGCAGTAAGCACCTAATATATCTTATGACGAAGGAAAATGTACTAGTATCATGAATATTATATTTTTAGTGAAAATGCAAAAAAAACCGCAGTGAATGGCAGCTTAAAACGTTCACTGATCCAACTTAATAGATAGGATAATTTTTAGGGTTCCGTACCCAAAGGGTAAAAATGGGACACTATTAATTTCGCTCAGCTGTCCGTCTGTCTGTCTGTCCGTCTGTCATCGGGCTGTATCTAATGAACCGTGATAGTTAGACGGTTGAAATTTTCACAGATGATGTATTTCTGTTGCCGCTATAACAACAAATACTAATTATTTTTAATATATTTAAGGGAGCTCCCATACAACAAACGTGATTTTTTTGCTAATTTTTGCTCGTTATTGATAACGGCAACAGGTATACACTTGAAATATACACACAATATTTAGCTATACATTTACTTTAAAAATAAATAAAAATAAGATTAATATTAAGGGGGGCTCCCATACAAAAGACATGATTTTATTGCCGTTTTCATAGATAACGGTACGGAACCCTTCGTGCGCGAGTCCGACTCGCACTTGGCCGGATTTTATCTTATAGCGAAACGAAGTTCGCCGAGACAGTTAGTATACATCTCTACATTATGCTCCCTCTATTTCTAATATCTTTATTATAATATTGATTATTGATGTATATACAAGGATCTTTTAATAAATGGGTACAAAGACTGAAAAGGGGGGAAGGACAATATGATTATTGACTTTAAGATAAGGCCTCTAGAAAAATCAAGGTCATATCTTTTCATTATTAAGTATATTTAATTAAACTGAATGCAAACCAAACCAAAATGAAAATTAGATTTCCTAATCGGTGAATTTGTATGAGATGTCCAAATTTTTCGTACGATTTTATATAATACTAGCTGTTGCCCGCGACATCGTCCGCGGAAATTTCTGTTATAAGGTATAGATGAATAATTTTTTCCCGTTTTCAAAACATTTTTTATTGTTGCTTCGCTCCTATTCGTCACACCGTGATGTTTTATAGCCTAAAGTCTACCTCAATAAATGTACTATCCAACACAAAAAGAATTTTTCAATTTGAACCAGTAGTTCCTGAGATTAGCGCGTTCAAACAAACAAACAAACTCTTCAGCTTTATAATATTAGTATAGATAGCTACTAGGACCCCGGCTTCGAACGGGTGCAATGTACATATAAACCTACCTTTTTAATCACTCTATCTATTTAAAAAACCCGCATCAAACTCCGTTGCGTAGTTTTAAAGATCTAAGCATACGTAGGGACGGACAGACATCGGGAAGCGACTTTGTTTTACATGTAATGATAATGATGTAATGATTAGTGACATTGATTCTAGATTTAAATATTGCTCTAGGGGTTGAAAACGAACCAACATAGAAGAGATATATAAACGTGACGTTTTCACAAAGGTAATCTATACATATAATAAAACAGAAAAAATATTTTGTCTGTACATTTAATTTTTTTGACTGAAATGGATAGAGGGACACTTAAAAAGAATAACAGAAAGCAAAAATAATTTTTTCGATTGATTTTGTCTGTCTGTCTGTATGTATGATCACGATTATCTCCGAAAACACTGAACCGATTTACTTCAGACTTTCACCAATTGCTTTATTTTAACCCGGCAAAACATTTAAAGTTTGTTTTACCAAAATCGGTTCATTATAAAAAAAGTTGTCGTCATTTGAATGAAATGAGGCATGAGTTTGCCTGCAAATATAAAGCATTATTATAAATTTAAATTATAATTATAAAATTACTATTTATAATAATGCTATATATTTGCATGGTATGGAGATAGTTTGTGACCCGGGTACATAGGACAAGGCATAGGGTAACTTTTATTCCGGGAAATTCTACTGTTCCTGAGGGATGGACACTATCGGCGGCGGCGTAGCCGCGGGCAAACGGCAAACATGACTTATATATCAACAATGCAACTGAAACTACTGCGCCTAGAAACTTTAAATTTGGTACAGGGGTTCTTTTAATGATGTGAGTGAGCGCTAAGAAAGGATTTTTAGAAATTTAACTTCTAAAGAGGTAAAATTAATATGGAATTTTCTCATTTCTGGACTTAGAAGTATGAAAGTAGGTATATAAGTTATCGATTAAGGCGATTAGAGTCCTCAATGACCTTGGGCGTTTGAGCTCCTCGCTCCGCGCCACAACCGCGCACCCCGCACGAAAACATCGATCAAAGACTACACGGCCGTAGGTAGCACAGATGAGCGCTTCATACATTACTGCCTATTTTTTTGAACTTTTATAAACGTATTTATATTTATTTATTTCGACTAGAATAGTTTGATTGCCTAAGAATTGATTGAGTAGAATATTTTAATTAATAAGCGACCTAAGTCATTATTTGACTTGCAAAAAAAAACAGTTTTTTTTAAAGCAGAGGCGCACTTTCAATTCTGTTCTATTTGATTCTATACTTAAACGGAAGCCAAAAATATACTTTGCAGTTTTTATCATAACTGTGTCATTGCCATTCGACATGTCGATTCGACACATCATTCCCTCCGTATTAGCAGGGCTTATTACTACCTATTTATTCCTAGTTAGACTATTTTAAGTATGTGTAAAAGATAGTAAGTTCAGAAGCAGACTTTTCACGAACGGGGTCAGCCGGGCAGGACTTTGGAGTAGACGTCTTCAAAAACGAGTAATTTATAAAATTGCACCCTTTTCAAAAAAAGCTTATCTCAAAATCTATAAAAAAACGCATCTAAATCCGTTGTGTAGTTTAAAAGATCTAAGCATACATAGTGACAGACAGCGGAAAGCGACTTTGTTGTATAAGTATGTAGTGATATAAAATGAAGATGATCTTTTCATATGTTGACTATTCCTCTCCTGACAAAATGTCAGTTTTAATTTTTTTTCGGTTGGTAACATTGAAATTAAAGAATAGTAGGGTAGGATTTACTCAAAACATATAATTCCAAAATTTTTAAAATCTGTCATCTTCATTTCACAGTAGGTGTCACTGTCAATCGACCCCCTCTCGGCCTCTGACGTGGTTCCTTTTAATGACTACCAGATGGAAGCCGGGACCACCGGCTTAACGTGCCTTCCGAAGCACGGAATCATCTTTATTATCAGACAATCAGGTGATTCAAGCCTGCAATGTCCTAACCAAACTGGAAAAAACTAAACAAAGTATGCTTCCGGTGGGAATCGAACCCACGACCCCCGGGTCAACAGGCAAACGCCTTAACCACTGGACCACGGAGGCTGTTCCACTGGACCACGGAGGCTGTTTGTGTGGTATGGCTGTGTTGAAATCTGTACATACCAATGAGTACTCTTGCTGTCTCTAATAATCTATATATATAAAAGGAGAAGCTGACTGACTGACTGACTGACTGACATATCAACGCAGGGCCTAAACTATAAGGTTTAGAAACTTGAAATTTCGCACAGGGGTTCCTTTTATAACGTAGGGGAGCACTAAGAAAGGATTTTTGGAAATTCTTTCCCTAAGGGGGTAAATCGGGGGTGCAAAGTTAGTATGAAACTTTGCCGTTTTTGAAGTTATTCTAATGAAATTCAGCATGAAATTTCTTTACTGAAAGGCATGAAACATGAGTAAAATATATTTTTCAAAATTTAGCCCTTAGGGGGTTAAACGGGGATGCAAAGTTAGAATGAAACTTTGGTGTTTTTGACGTAATTCGAATGAAATTCAGCATGAAGGTACTTTATTAAAATGCATGAAACACGAGTTAAATTATTTTCCTCAAAAATCATCCCTTAAGGGGGTAAAGCGGGGATGCAAATATAGTATGAAACATTCCGTTTATGAAGTTATTCGATTGAAATTCAATATTAAGGTGTTTCACTGAAAGTCATGAACAATTTTTTTTTTTTTTTTTTTGAAAGGACTATGTAGCTAGCTCCAAGTGAGCTTTCGCTACTTCACCGGGCGTTTGAGGCGAGGGCAGAGTGCCCTCAACCTTTATAGGCAACATCACAAAAGGGCCCCCAGGAGGGACGGACCTCGGCTTTGGGCGTTGCCTGTGTGCGCAAGGCTTGGAGAGACAGCAAACTCTCATATTGCCTGATGGGCCGCGTATGCGTGCATGCAAGCCTGAAGGGCCAATCTGAGAATCAATGGCAAAAGCCTTTGGAGAGCAGCAACTCTCATCTTTTGCCTTATGGGCCGAAAGCTACGTTGCCAGAAGGGCCTATCCTGGGTGCAAGTCACCCGGGACCGCCGGGCGGTCACCAGTAATCGGAGCTAATCCTACTCTACGCACTCTGTTCCGGTGTCGAGTGCGACGGGGTCGGATAGTGGGATTCCTCCGGCTATTCGGAGCCGGAGAGGGGTCGGGGCGGGCTTGTGCGATGTCAATAGGATCATCGGGATCGTCAAGTACGTTCCTAGGACGTCTACGACGTAAGGTCGTATCGTGTAGGTTGGGGGAGTAGTTAGCGGCTTGCACCACTAACGGATTGGGATGGCGTGCAGCATTCTCAAAGAAACGCTTGGAGGCGTTTTTGAGAAAGCCGCGGATGGACGGGAGATCTAAGTCACAGTGTAAGTCTGTCATGCGCAAGTACCGGTGATTGCCAGTGGCACGTCGAACGAACCGATTCTGCAAACGTTGCAGCCGTAGGATGTGGGAGGGCGCGATATGGGAAAAGACTACGCCGGCGTAGGTCATGATAGGGCGGACGCAAAGCTTATAGAGTGTCAACTTATTTCTAAGTGACATCTTAGCATTGCCTATCATGGGGTTGAGGCGGCCTAATACGAAGGCGGCATGGTTGCGAAGTCATGAACCAAATCCATACTAATATTATAAATGCGAAAGTAACTCTGTCTGTCTGTCTTCTTTTCACGCTTCAACCATTGAATCAATTTAGATGAAATTTGGTATGGAGGTAGTTTGAGGCCCGGGGTAGAACATAGGGAAGAGGAAATATACCTTTCATTCCGGGAAATTCTACTGTTCCCGAGGGATCCACACACTAACGTGGGCGGAGCCGCGAGCAAAATGCAAACCTGACTTATATATCAACGCACAGCCGAAACTACTGTGCAGGGGTTTTTTTTATGATGTGAATGAACAATAAAAAAGTATTTTTGAAATTCAACCACTGAGAGAGTGAAATATGGTGGTGCAGTTTATATGGAATTTTCTCATTTCTGGACTTAGAAATATGAAAGCATGTGTATAAGTTTTCGATTAAAATTAAAAAAGATCTGTGTAGGTGAACTAGACAAAATTCCCCCCTAAAGAGGTAAAGTTAGTATGGAACTTTTCTCATTTCTAGACTTAGATGTAAAAAAAAAGGTATGTAAGTTTTCGATTACAATTAAATCATCTGTGTAGGTGAAATGTACAAAATTTCCCACTGAAGGAGTAAAAAAGGGGGGTAAAGTTTGTATGGATTTTTTTTTTCATTTCTAGACTTAGAATTATAAAAACCGGCCAAGTGACAGTCGGGCTCGCACACCAAGGGTTCCGTACCATTATCTAACGTCTAAATACGACCCCACATAAGACGGTGGTAACTGAAGAAAGATTTATAAAGTCCTACTTCACAAGAGAAATTAAAAAAAAAATATTATCCATTTGAGTACCACCATGAGTAGAGGCAAGCGCTGATAACGGAGATTTCGTAGGTATATTACCTACTTTGATTCCCGAGCGCAATAGATACCAAGCGGCCTCCTATCGTTCCGCCAAGCGCCGCACATAAAGACATTGCTATTATTTTAGGTATTATTATTATTAAAACTGCTATGATTTCATATTTTCCTGACTTTACGTGGTTCGAAAATTTATATTCAGTAGTTGTTTTACGTAATGAACAACTGTCTTAACTAATTTTTAATTCAATTTGTATGAAATTTTACTTTACCGAGTACATTTACCATTTAGTAGATAGAGCGGTTGGCACTGGACTCTAACAAAAAATTTGGACTATTAAACCAAATATTTCCGAAAGGGATAAGTAAATCGAAAAATGATGTTTACAAGCTCACAATATTTTTGAAAGACCTGTTCAACAACACCCCAAAAGTTGGGGAAGCCGCGAAAAAAAATTTACTCCCTTTTTTTACTTGTATGGGAGCTACCCTAAAAAATTTTTTTTCCAACATTTTATTTCACTGTACGTCTACCGCTAAGACGATAAATTATACTACAATAAATAATTTAAAATCTTATCTGGGAATGCTCAAACTAAACTTTTAAATTATATCTCTGTTCAAGCTCTCATCATCGCATATTTCTTCGATTATTTTATTGAGGCATTCTGATTCACCTAAGTACAATTTGAATCTCAATCGAACGTCGTAACACGTATATACATATATGCGCTAAATAAACACAGCGAAGTTAAATTACATATTACTTTTAAAAGTAAGGTTCATTATTTTACACTAATAGATAAATTTAGGTAGATAATGAAACGAGCGAAATATCGAACGAGCGCGAATTACACTACAATACAATTGTACCGTCTGACTGCACTACTCTATGAACATACTTTATATCGTCTCAACACACACAAACAAAGAGAAAATACGCTAGATCACCCGTAAAAAAATAGCAGCGAGTGACACAGCCTCCCCGTTTGAATGCCAGCGGACGACTGCCGCCTGTGCCCGCGCAGGTAACCTTCAACAACAAAATGTCGGAATTCATCTTTTTAAATAGAAAACCATGTTCGATTGCCAAAAGCAACGTATTATTCAAAGAACAAAGAATTCTTAATATATTAGTGCAAAAATATTTTAAAATATCATAGCCATTTGGGAGCAGTAGGAAATTAAAGTAAAAAATCGATGCCCCGTAATTATTTTTTTATACACAATAAAAAGAAGTAAAGAAAAAATGAACATGTTGAATAAAGTCCTTGAACTGTTGTCTCACATTTATTTTTTTCAACTATTCCTGGTCAGCAATAAAAGAGGAGTAGGCTTTACAAAAGGCTCATTTGACGGAAATTGAGGGATCTAATCGCCTTAAAATTAAAAAAGATGGTTTTAGATGAAATTTGCAAAATTCCTCCCTTAAGGGGTAATAAAATGGGGGTGGTATAAACTTTGTATGGAAATTTTCTCATTTCTGGACTTAGAAGTCTGAAAGTAGGTATATAAGTTCTCAATTAAAATTAAAAATCATCTGTGTAGGTGAACTAGACTAAATTCTCCCCGGAATAGGGAGGAGCGAAATAGGGGGATAAGGTTTGTATGGAAATTTTCACATTTCTACACTTAGAAGTATAAAAATAGGTATATAAGTTCTTGATTACAACTTAAAAAAGACCTGTGAAATGGACAAAATTCCCCCCTTAAATGGCAAAATGGGAGGGGGTAAAGTTTGTATGGAAATTGCCATTGCCGTGGCCATTTTCTCATTTCTAGACTATAAAGTATGGAAATAAATAGGTATGTAAGTTCTCGATTACAAATTAATGACGATACTAACGCGGGCGGAGCCGTGGGCAACAGCTAGTATACTATATAATTACCTTCGTGAAAACAGTCACAGTAAATACGCCTTTATAGTACGAGAGTTAAAGACCACATATTTTGGAACATGAAAACTAATAATTTGAATAAAGTCTGGCTCTGTTATATTACAGAATTGTGCAAGTAAATGCACGAGGAGCATTATAAATCGAGACGAATTGGACGCAATAATTATAAAGTTTTAAGGCTGTGCGCAATGGTCAGTTAATCATGTCTGTTCGAGTTAGCAGGCACCAGTTCGCCCACGCGAATGTACACTGGCGCCAATTGTCAGCCTGTATTACTCTTCTTAGATCTTACGGATATTACTTACCACACGGGTTTTCTTATCTAGATTTTTGGTACGGAACAGTAAGGTAAGTAAAACCTGTCAAGTGGGAGCTAGACTCGCACATGAAAGGTCCCATACATATCATATTTAACGACAAATAACATATTTATCGTTAAATATGGAAAAAAAGGCGCTCAAATCACATCCTTATTTAACGATAAATAGTGTTATTCCGTCCGTTAACCGTAAGTTAACCTTAATATGATCTATTATCTTTTATAATACCTTATATTAATACTAATATATAGATATAGATACCTACAAATTCTGTGAACATTATAAAGTCTTTATCTGTTACGGTTTAGACTTCGGGTCTGTTGAGGCTTAGTAATATGGTTCTGTTTTGAAAAGGTTAAACGGAGCCATAAAAAACTAATACATTCGTGACAAACCTAAACGACTGTTGTGACACTAATTGTTAGACTCTAGTGAACAGACAGACAAATCCAGTAGTTACACTGTACGCTCAGGTATAGGACCACTCCATTCCCTATTCCCTATCCTTACTTATATTATGAAGGTAAAAACAACTCTATAGGTCTTTCTGCCACGCTTCAGTCGCTTAATCAAATTATATGAAATTTATGATGAACTCTAAATGATGATGTCCATACTGAAAATCGTAAATCGAACGGGAAAATATTTCTACTTCATTTTTACTGATATCTGTGTTTCTGAAGCTACTCAAGTATGGTCAGCGTAATATAACTGGAAAAAATATACCAAATTTTACGAGTATCATACAGTGAATCACTAACATGTTATTGTATAACTTATATACATACATATTCTACTCTACATCCGAGCGTTTTGTCCGTTGCATCCTTAGCTCTGGTGCATCTGTGAGCCTAAGGTCATAAGACCCAAAGGCCACATTTAGGGTGTTGATCTGTAATAATACCGGACCCCGGGCTCCAACGCACAACGGCACAGACTGCTACTGGGAGAGTACTAAGCGAAACAAATTGAAGCTTGAGAAGGATTCGAAGATCGAGTTTGGAGGAAATTACCGAAAGACTAACATTACGGTTGCAACAGGAGCATTCTGGTATGCACTGTGGTCAGTTCACACAACATGTTCGGCGCTGTTATGATAGCAGAACAAATGACCGAAGCCTATTGATTGGGTAGTAATTGTTGATCTATTGACTCTACATCATTTTAGATTTGAAGATGTAATGAACTACTTAAATTATAGACAAAATATTAGGCATCCCTTGATATATGATTGAATGTATCAGGATATATCTTTTTGCTATTTTTAGGGTTCCGTACCTAGTTGTCCGTCTGTCTGTCTGTCAAGACTCTTTTTCTCTTGGACGCGTGAATGTATGAAGCTAAAATTCATATCAAATACTCAGGTCTACTGTCCCTGTGAAAAAATCAAACTGTGTTTTAAACGTGATTTTTTTTTAACTAAAAATGTTTTTTTTTTATGTTTGAGTATATTAAAAAGACGGACAAGGGCATGAAAAGAATCTGGTTCCGTACAAAAAGATTGTATTTTATAATTTTAAATTAACTGATTACGACCTTTATTCTTTTTGACCAACTTCAAAAAAAGGAGATTATCAATTCGGTTGTATGATTTAAAATGTTTATAACCTCCGAACTTCGTTATTTATAAACCAATTTTTAATATTCGTGTTTGGTGAAAGGCATGCTTTCAAATTGTTCCCATTAAAATTTTATCAATATCGGTCCAGTAGTTTGATTAACGTCAGTTTTTTATATGAAAGATTATTGATCGATATTTTGCAGGATAAAAGTAAGCGCAGTACGATACGTACTGCTGTTTTTTGGCTGACCATGGACGTTTACATTTGGATGGCGTGTAAACACTTTTGTAATATTTTTTATATAATAAAGACAATCTATACCTTCTTTACATACTTGTATGTAAAGTATACAGTAAAGCGCGGACTTTTCATTTTAAAACTTTCTTTCAGTGGTTTTGCAAGATTTCACTGCACAATTTGACATGTTAATAATTATAAAAAAATAATTTCGTTCTTATATTTACTCCTCGACAGACGTTATCAGGACTGTAGTTGCGGGGGACATACTCGTATTCTTCGTGTATAAGTGGGAAGACGGATCAAGTACATCGCTTTTTTCTTGATCAAGCTTGTCCAAAGCTAAACGAAATTTATTTTTACTTGTCTAAAAACGAGTATTTTTATATAAAAAGGGATAAATCTAGAATTATTTATCGCTCAAACTCGGAAAGCAACCAATCAGCGTGTCGATTACAGATATTCAATATCTAATCTGAGACGATAGTGTCCGAGCTGAGTGACTTAAGACCGATGCCGGATTATTTATCTGTTGATTGAAATACTAATCTGATTGCCGTCTGTTGTAAATATTTAAATGGTTTTATTCATCTGAATAGCACTTAGGTATTACGCTATAACATTATCGACTTTCATAGATATCCATCAAGTAATTTTTGCTTGAAGGAGTAATTAATACATATCCTCACAAACTTTCAGACCAAATAAATATCTTTAATTTAATATCGTCATTCCCTCAAGAAATAAAATAACCACTATAAACGAAAATGTCCCGCAGTTCGTTATGCACGCGGTAGGTCCTAGACGGTCCGGCAATTTTTTAATGCCTCTTTTGTCCAAGGAAATAACCAGCCCTCTGGTCACCCGAACCCTTTGGCTTAATAATTATCATCATCATTTCTTGTAGGTGACACGGTCAATCGACCAAGCACACCCTGGTGTCAGAGTTCTTCGGAACCGCCTCTCGGCCTCTGACGTGGTTCCTTTAACAACTAACAGATGTCGGCCGTGACCAACGGCTTAACGTGCCTTCCGAAGCACGGAATCATCTTTATTATCAGAAAATCAGGTGATGGTTATTTATTATTTGGCTTAATGACTTAACAGTTTATCTGTCAACGGGCTGGACAAAGTGTCACCACCCCAAAAGGCTCAGAAATGAAGCCATTGCCGATGCAGACATATTTGCGCCGTTTCAGGGACTCGGCATTGGCTGCAGCCATGCCTACCTTAGATACTAGTGCCGAAGTTATTAAATTTCTGGAGGTAGCTTGGTTTATTTATAGGCAGTTCAACTCAATAATATTATTGAACATTACGCGAGACATAATTCCTATTATAACAAACTATTTCACTCACCCTTGAAACTCGCCCTGAAGATGGCCAGCTAAATAGGCTGAAACTTGTCGACGATACAGACTAACAATACGTGAGTGAAACAATTATTTGTTATAATATTCATTTTATTCAAGATATTGTTAGTTACAAAAAAAATTACACGTACGAGTCTCTGAATATGAAATGCTAAACTGGTTTACATTACTTTACATGACATAGATAAGTTTGTTAAAAATGGAACGTCCGCTTTAAAAAGTTTTCGCATTCACCGGAAGTAATATTCTACACAAATGTGAATTTAATATGCCGGCAAATGTTCGTTTTCGTTGTCATATTTGCATTAAACATAGATAATGTTGTATGAAGGCTGCTCGCTGAAATTCAGTTAAAGTAGGCAGTGCAAACAAGAGTTGGGAACTAGGAACTAAAATATTATTTGCGTGGCAACTGAAAGTCATTTAAAATTTACATTTCACTAAAGTTTGTGGTTGTCATAGAGTAATTCTATTTGTAGAATATGATTCAAGTTAGATCACTACCGTACCTTAAGGGTTACCTACATCAATTAGTAATTTATGCCTACATACTAGTACAACTCTAATGGATGCTCGATGTTAAATACCAGTACGTTCAAATCTATACTAATATTATAAAGCTGAAGAGTTTGTTTGTTTGAACGCGCTAATCTCATGAAATACTGGTTCAAATTAGAAAATTATTTTTGTGTTGGATAGTCCATTTATTGAGGAAGGCTTTAGGCTACAAAACATCACGCTGCGACCAAAAGGAGCGAAGCATCAATAAAAATGTTTTGAAAAGGGGAGGAAATAATCTTATACTAATAAAAAAACTAATTAATCATAATAACAGAAATTGCCGCGGACGAAGTCGCGGGCAACAGCTAGTCTAATATAAAGATATTGTTACACAGAAGCAAATAGGTTTGTAATTAATTTGTAAAGTTTGACTAAATACATACGGTAATTTTTTTCGTCTTTACTTTCGTTTTAAGACACATTCTTAGACAGTGAACGTCTATAGCGTTTATAACAATAAAACTTCTTTTGTGTCTTGTTTAGTGCCCAATGAAGAATATAGGAACTTACGAGTACACCCGTATTGTAAGTCGTTTCCTCTTGGCTTCCTGAACTTGACGCAACCGCGACGTTTCCATAGTACAACTGTCTAATTGATCCTTCCTCCCATAAGATTGAATGGAGGAAATTGGAACAAAATACTTACTAGACTAGAATACGGGAGTGAAATTTTTTCATCGTCGGTATTTATTTAGTTTCTAAGCAAGTATGTTTAAAAGCACATATATTCATGAAATCAGAGAGAAATCTATACATAGTAGGTTTAAATTTAAGCACCCGACACGTTTATCTATCTGTGTGTTTTTCTGTCTCTCTGTTGGTCTGTACAGGCTCTCTTATAAACTACTGGGGCGACTTTGATGCGATTTTCACAAACATGTAAAATAGTATTCTGTGAAGGTTTATATGTAGAGACATAATATAATGTTGGTCTAGACTAGTTTGCTTGCGTTTTCTAGACTAGTTGGCTCTCCAAATGTTATTACCCAGTGCCAGCGTACCTAAACGATAAATTGAATTAAAACAAATAAAAATCATTAAACTATACAAGTCGAAATAATATACTTACTCTAAATAAATTAATATAAATAAATTAAAATATAAAATTAATTATTAACTTATAAAATTATATATAAATTTAATAAGAAATAAATAAAATTAGAATAAATTAAAATATTTATCAATAAATTTTAATTATTAATATACATATATAAAAATAATTAAAAACATACATAATGAAATGAATTTACAGTTGACAATTGAGATTTCTCCTCTCTGCTTTGCAGTGCCCAACAGGGTCCTTGAAATATATGTGTTGTTTACCTTATGACCGAGTGTATAAAGCATGTAATTTAAGGAGCCATAAAGTATTGATTATAGACCAGGGTGCATCGCTAGTTTTATGATACGATACTAAAATTAAACACTATAATTCAATCGGAATAAGTATAATAAACTCTTTACTTTTAAAAACTTATCACGTTGTTTTCGAAAGGCCGTGGATATTCTGATTGTTTATTTAGTTTTCCCTTACCTGCGACTTTGGCAGCACCGTCAATAACAGTCACCACGCAAACACAGAGGCAGCCCTGGCGAAACTTATTTATAAAACTAGCTTTACAAACAAGCCAACTTCTAGTTGCAAGAATTTCTTTTCATTTCATGTTATAAATTAATAAAGGTGTAATATTCGTGAAATTTCGTGAAAATACTAGAAAACAGAATTTTGTGGATGATCTACAACCTAGATTAAATATAGAGCAGCATGGCGCTCGGTATCAGGCCGTTAAGCTATTCAACAAGTTTCTTTAAATCAAATAAAGATAAATAAGGGAGAAAGGTCTCCCTTACTTATCTTAATTTGATTTAAAATTTTGTTTTATTTATAATATTAACAAAGCTAGTTATAGAAACAAGCCAACTTTAGGCTGCAAGAGGTTCTTCTCACCTCATGTAATGTACAGGTGTTATATTTATGAAAATTGTACGTATAACGTAACGTCACTATCACACGTCAACCTTAATAAGGTAAACACAGGTAAGGCAAACCTAGTATAATTTATATTATTTACAAAACTAGTTACAAACAAGCCAACTTCTTCTGTTTCATGTAATGTACACGTGTTTTATCGAAGAAAATTGTACGTATACCGTCAGTAATAAACGTCACCAGAAGAGAGGTAAACACAATGAAGGCAGTCGAGCCTGGTTTATATTATTTACAAAGCTTGCTTCAGGCTGCAAGAGTTCCTTCTGATTTCATAGAATCTACACGTGTTTTACTCCAGAGAATTGTACGTATACTGTTGACATAAAGGAGAAATACAACTACGGCAGCCCTGGTTTAATTTATATTATTCTTATTTCATGTAAAGTACATATGTAATACTAGCTGCCCCGGCGAACTTCGTTTCGCCATAAGTTAAAAACTATCCTATCTCTCAAGTTGGATCGAACTGCACATGGTGTGCGAATTTTATTATAATCGGTTAAGTGGTTTAGGAGTCCATTGAGGACAAACATTGTGACACGAGATTTATATATATTAAGATTGACGAAATATACATGACATAACCTACAACATATAATAGTGAAACGCAACGAAGGCAGCCCTAATTTAATGTATTTTATGTTAGTTAATCCAAACTTAATGATTAAAGTCCAGCAGTGGACTTCCTGCGGCTGATATGATGATGATGATGATGAATCCAAACTTAATGAATAAAAGGGGAATCGAACTTGAAAGACAAGCTACAGAATTCAAATAAATTTTTTTTACTTAAAAATGAAACACATTTCCTGTTGTTGCGATCACATGAAATATATATTTAACCCCACACTATGTGTTTAAAAAAATCGTGGTGATGAAATCGATATCCATGCGGACAATTTCGCAGGCAACGGCTTGTGATATAAATAAAACCAGGAGTTTGACTCTGTTTGAGACAAAACGAGTCCTCCTCCCAATCTGTGTCTGTAAAAACTAAGAAAATGTATTGATTAAAAAGACTAAACAGAAACTAATATATAAGTATCGTGTAAAATTAATTTGTATACATAATCATGGTCAGTTCTGACTGAACTTCAGTTTCGAAATGCAATATGCCAATAATGCTATGCGGAGTTGTTTATTTAGTACCTGTGACTTTTAGACATCCCTGCCTTAATTCATATTATTTTCAGAGCGAGACTTAGCTTGAAACTTAACAAGCCAACTCCACACTGCAAACGGCGTTGTATTGCTAACTTTCGTATATATAACTTACAGAGTACTAACTTCTACCCGCGACTCTGCCCGCGTTAGTGCACGGAGAAAAATAATTTTAACAATACTACCAGAACGTATCGTAAATATAATTCTAGTATAAAGAAACAGAATTATGTTATTTTCACCAGATTTACTTTTAACATCTAATAATCATATTGTAGGGTATGCCAGAATATTATAGTAATCGTATTTTTCGTAAACAATACTTAAACCTATTTACAAGTACATTTTATTATTGTAAAAAGAAAATTGTAATAATTATAAAGTCTACCTGTATAGTTTGTTTGTTTTTACTAGCTGTCTATTGAAAACTACAATATTTTTGGTAATCTCTAGAATAATGCAAGTAAGGTTAACTAAGCTAGAATATGCTAGATTCTTATAGTACTATCAACCAGGTTATTTTTCACTGTGCCTATCAATGTATTTTGTATTAACCAGCAATATGGTTCTAACTATTAAATGAGGCGTATTATGTTAACCATTGCACTAAAAGTTGGAACTACTATTTAAATTAATAAAGGTTATCATATAATGGTTTTGTGTAACATAAATACCGTGCATCAAACGAAACGTTGTTTACGTTTGTCAAAAAGATTGTGGCGCACTTTTCGAGCCATTTTTTATTTATCGTGTGTCGTGTGCGCAGGCGGGCCATTTTTGTGCACATATTCTTTCTAATTTGTGGTTTTTGTGCGGTTGGTGGAAAATTGACACTGCAACTTAGTAAAATTGAACTCGTTTCGTAATTATATATAACTTTATGTGGTTCTCATCTACGTCCAGCAAATCAACAAAAAAAGGAAGCGTAACTCCACACTATAGTATTGTTGGATCACCTGCAAGTACTTCAACCACAATGTGTGCATTAACTTTGAGTTTTTTTTAATTGAGTGTGACTCACCTACCAGTACCGTAAGTTTTTAAATAGACACTTTATAACAATAATATAAATTGTAAGCTTTTTTTAATAACACCCTTGTATAATACATTTTTTTTTAATTTCTAGGGACTAAAAGAGTTATATTCTGAAAGTGGACTGTTATCAAGTAATAGTCGTAGAAAGATATTCAACATTTTTGTAAAGGACATCCAGTTCAAGACTGCTGCAGTACGCTCAAGATACTCGTATTACAACCATTTTTAGCAAGGAGAATGTTTGAATAAATAGTATATAAATAACATAATAATCATTGAATTTATTTCAGGCATCCTACCCATAGGTACACCTTACAGAATAACATTGTAACCATTTAAATAAAAACAGCTTGTTTTTTGTGCACTACATACATCGGAGCCAGGCTTTAAAACCAGCAATGTGCCATGAATCCAGTTCACTCTCTGGAGATCCAAAGGGACGTTGGTCTTGTTTTTAATATATGTGTGTTGACGTGATAGATTTATTCAGCTTGTATGATGGCTTAGTTGCCAATTCACCTCCTATAAAAGCCGCCCGCGGGTGACCTTCCTCTTTCATTAATTTTAAGTCTTACTTAATTTTAGAAGTACCTTATCCTAGCCCAATGCTGGGCGATTGTACTTGTGACTTAAAATTGTTGAAGTTGGAGACTTACTCGCGGGCGGGTTTTTTATAGTGGGCGAATAGGCATCTAAGTCGTCATAAGAGCCCGAGTACTACAAATCTGTCACGTCTTCACTACTACGTAGGTAAAGTAAAAAATAAAGTATTGCTGTAATAAAAAAAATATAGTAAACCGCACAATATTTTTTCATTTTTTTAGTAAACTTAACCATTGCATATGATGATAGCTAAGTAAATGTAAGTAAACACAAAATAAAATTATATTCAACTGAACAATATACTCATTCTGTTATGTTTAAAATAAAACTAATGTAATTTATACAAATTAACGCAATGTGCACGATACCAAAATGTTATTCATATGTACCAGCATTATGTTTATCTGTGCTAGATATTTTGGTAAGCTATTACCAGATTTTTCTAGTAAAGTCAACAAAACAGTTAGCTGTCATATATATTACAATAAAATCTAGTAACATTAACTATATTCTAGTTAACTAAACGAGAATTTTCTCTCAGTGTGTAGAACAGTAGATTTTTCCCGGATGAAAGGTACCTTATATCTATATCAAATTACATTGCAATTGTTTAAATAATTGAAGTTTGAAGAGATAACAAACAGACATACAGAGTTACTTTCGCATTTATAATATTTGTATGGATTTTGTTAAACAAGAAGAGAGAGTTTAATGTAAGTAGTCTTCATTGAAATCACATTACCGGTAAATCATGTTATTTACAGTGTGGGACTTAGCTTTAGACAAAACGAACGAAATAAAGAATGTAAGGTCCCATCGCGTTAATTACAGTCATTTATACCATATGTATAGAATTTGCCTATTTTCCTTATTGTTTTCTTAATTTCAATTTTATTACATACACGAATTACATACTTGTAGTATAGTTATTGACGTCAACAATATTAATGTTGTAAACAATAATGTGTAATTTAACGTTCACCAAATGATATTTAAAATATCTTACGAAGAATAAAATATTTTGACTTTGACTTTGACTTTGAGTTAAAAATACCCTTTGTAATTGAACGACCCATAACCACAATATTATTACACAAATTAGAATTTAAAGAAACAATTATTTTTATCTTGCAATACTTGCCATAGGAATGCAATACTGCAAAGAAGATTATAGTCATTTAATTAGTTTAGCCTTACCTTTGACTTTAGGGAGCTGGCATTAGTCATATTATTTACAGAGCGGGACTTAGCTTTAGGCTAAAAAAACGAACTCCCCACTATAAGGCCCCATCGCCTTGCATACTCATAGTCGTTTATAATACTATTTGCGTAAAAATTTTCTAATTTTCCTATTATTTCCTTTATTGAAATTTTATTAACACGACACTCGTACTTAGTATAGTAAAAAAATATCTTCAGTTACTAAACAAACCATAACACAATTATAATGGCACAAATTTGAGTTTATAAAAATATTAATTTTTACCTTGCAATACTTGCATTTGTAATGCAATACTGCATAAGAGGCTATAGTTTAAATTATAAATCATTTATCTGATGATTAATATTGTAGTTTATAAGGTGCATTCATTAATGTTACTTTAATTTTTAATTTAATTATATTAAGTTTTATCAAAATCTCTAGCGAAATTCGTTTAACTCTTATAGACTTTCATTGTATTTAATCTTTTTAGGCAGATATTTCTGTAGGATTGCAATTCATCATCATTTCGAGTAGGTGTCACGGTCAATCGACTATACACGCCTTGGTGTCAGAGTTCTTCGGAACCGTTTCTCGGCCTCTGACGTGAAATATGTATGAAATATTCCCAGCGCTATGTATTTTCCCTGTTGTACTTATGATTGTAATCTGTTTTGTGTGCTATTAATAATAAATAAATAAAGGAAAAAAAAATTCATTTATTTAGTTTTGACGTAAGGGTGCCTTCGCATTACTCGTTTTATTTACAGAGCGGGACTTAGCTTTAGGCCAAACAAGCCAACTCCAGTCTGCAAGGCGCTCGCGTTGCATGCTCATAGTACTTTATACAATTTGTAAGGAATTTACTTTTGCTTAATTTCCTTTGTTCTCGCGACAGTTTACGGTGGAAACATTAGATTGCAGTTTTTAATGCATTTCAGAGCAATTTATTTTATGTTATTTTCCAAGTTGTCTTAAAGCATGACCTGTTTTATGTCGAGACTTATTCAAGGATGTGCAAAAAACATGGTAAATATGATTGTTACTTATTTGCTTATTCAGCGATAAAATAACAGACAGACAAACAGGTCAGTTTCGCACTTATAATATTCATTGTGGATAGTTTGGATTATTAAACATATTTGACCCATTCCAATTTTGTTTAACGCGCAAAATTTTCAATAAATTTATTAGAAAGCATATTCATTTCTAAGGTCACGGGTGTCATCCCCAACTGCCTGTCCGGTGGTTGCAGGTATGGCATCGGGTCTCCCGAGCTGGTGCTTACTCATTCCAATTCATCAGAGCGAGCAGTATACCAATAACTTAATACCATTCCATCCTTCCCTAGCTTAAAATGCTTCAGATGGGCTGCAGTGACGGAAGCCCAAGAAACCAAAGAAACTGCGCCTGCTAACCCGCCTGCCAAGCGTGATGAGTATGATAATATCCTCCCATGGAACGAAAGTCCTAGGTAGAGGTATTTGTCCAGCAGTGGACTTCAACAGCTGAAATGATCATGGTGATATTAATTTCTATCCCAAGACACGAGTAGTGATGTCAGCCACGACTAATTACTATAATGTTATTTGACTGTTTGACTTTTCTAATTAATGTGTATATGTTCATACATGAATATTATGTTCCTGAGTAAGGTTTTTGAAAGAGACCAAATCGCCTAGACGTTATCCGACGAAATTAGACATAAAATATTACCCGTCCTTGTGGGTCGAGTCGAGACCATACCTGTAACAATGAGGAATAAAAACAATTAGTAAATCAGTGCTGTTACCTCACCCGACAGTATATCTAGGCCCCCGCAGCATTGTTATTCGTAAAACACGACACCCACTAGGTGTCGCTATGATTATTATGAGAACACGCGATGATTGAAATGAATGATCATAGTGGTAATAACAATTTTTGATTCAGTAATAAATTATTAAACAGATTTTTGAAAGTTCATTTTTAAATCTGCGATTCCTCAAACGTGGGATGTTTTTAAACTCATGAACTAGGTTTTCATACGCATCTTTTAGTAAAACATTAAAGTATTTTATGTATACAATACCTAACCTTGATACTCCTTCAAAGAAGAAACAGAAAATGAGTTAAGAATTTTAAAAATTACTCGAATTTGTCATCTTTAATAATAACACTTCTCGGAGTCTAAATCAAACGATGTGTAATCCAAATTATAATATAATAAATTCTAAAAAAATGCTGAGTACTTACGAGAGATGTATATTTGAAGCAAATTTCAAAAATGACCAAACTTCGTTTACGTTTATAAGACAATAGAAATAAGTTGGTCAAAATCGAAAAAGAAATTCAAATAATTAACTTTAACATATATGTATATTATCACGGCTCTTTTCTATGGGGGCAAGCAGAGACAATAGATCTCAATTAGCTATATAATCCTTACAAATATATTTCGCTTCATCTGCATTCATCGCTGTTTTCATACTTCACCTTTCGCAAGAACGTTTGCAATGTGGTCACGGTACGATTACACTTTGGCCTTACTACTGATATTATAAATGCGAAAGTAACTCTGTCTGTTTGTCTGTTACCTACCACATAACGCTTCAACTAGTATACAATTGCGATGAAGTTTGATATGGAAGTAATTTGAGCCCCGAGACATAGGATACGTTTCATCGCATACAAATCGACTGTTCCCGAGGAATCTACATTAACACGGGCGGAGCCGCAGGCACAAGCTAGTTCCTTATAAATAAGCTTAGATTCTAAAGTCAAAGTAAATAATTGTAGTTATTGTTCAAAAGATTAATGATCCCCTTTGCGGTCACCTGTCAGCGGTAAAAAAACAGAACATTAATTAAGGCGGCAAGTGCCTACTGAATTCGTAATGGGCGTAAAATACTTGGGCGTGAGTCAAAGCTAAGAAAAGCTTAACATTTTGGCTTATAGACATTATTGCGACTCTTGGACGCTTTTAGGCTAATCTGGTTTCATTTTAAATTCTAAATGATGCATCAACTTGGGTGGCCAATAGACAATAAATAGAGAACCTTAAATATTCCTTCAAGCCAGGAAACGCAGACACAATGGAGTTTTTTAATTGTTATGCGGGCTCATACTAGCCATATTTTATAGAGAAAACATAATATTCAAAATACATTTCATGCAGAGCCTACCCCAAGGTTATAAGTTGGTTGATCATATTTATGTAAGAGTTTAAAGGAAAAAAAATAATGCACTGTTTTTTTTTTCAGGAGGCGCAGTACGGGGGCCGCGAGTCCATTGTAGAAACCGTTAACCTTATACGATTTTTTTTAATGACTATATGGCTATATCCAAATGAGCTTGCACTACTTCACCGAGCGTTTGGGGATTTTTTATAATCTTACCTAAGAACTATCAAGACTATCCCACCGCCTTATAAGAAAAAGTAAGAGTTGGTCGAACCCTTTTCCCTTAAATTGTTTTACGTAATAAAATGGTATCTTCATTCTAGAAAAACCACTATCATTTCAAAAATACTTCGTAAAATTAACTAAGATTCCACATGATCATCATTTCGTGTAGGTGACACGGTCAATCGACCATGCACACCCTGGTGTCAGAGTTCTTCGGAACCACCTCTCGGCCTCTGACGTGTGGTTCCTTTAACGACTACCAGATGGCAGCCGTGACCAACGGCTTAACGTATCTTCCGAAGCCCGGAATCATCTTTATTATCAAACAATCAGGTGATTCAAGCCTGCAATGTCCTAACCAAACTGGAAACAACTAAACAAAGTATGCTTTCCGTGGGAATTGAACACACGACCGGGGCTCGGGCGGGGGGGTCTACAGGCGCGCCTTAATCACTGGACCACGGAGGCAATTTTACATAAAAGTATTATTTATGTGGAAAAGTAGTTCATATAGTAAAAGCAATTTTAATTGAGTTGAAAAGATAAACAACTAAAGCAAAGTCCATTGTGTTTGTGTGTCACCTAAAATTAAAGGCAGATTTTATCGTGATTCTAATATACCATAAACATAAAAGCTACTATATTATTTCAAAATAACTTACTAGTTCTGCATTACCATAATTCGGCTAACACCAGATAACAGCTGTAATCAATTACATTTGCATTTTAAACTGTAAATCCGCATTTCGTAATAGAGTGTGTGTTATAAAATATAAAAGCTTTTGCTCGCGGTTTCGCTCGCGCTATTGAAGATCCCTCCGGAATAGTACTTTATTCAAGATGAAATTTTAGATATAGTACAAATGTTTCACTTTAATGATTAGAATGTAACATTTCACACAAAATGCAAATAAAAGACAGAGTTTTTTTTTTATTTGCATACATTGAAAAATATACATAAATACATACATATTTCAACTTATTTCACAGAGCTTTTGTGATAAATAGAGATTAGGATTATAGAACCCAAATGCCATTATAGGATACTGGATGGAAATTTACCCTTGACATACCTTCAAAAGTTGACTGGTTAGTCAGATTGACTGGAAGATGCATAAGTTCACCTTTGTACCTTTTTTATAAGTATTTGTATATTCTTTTTTTTTTATTATAGTGTAATAAAGAGTATTTCATTTATTCATTCCTCCGAAGGGAAGTATTTCGAGAGTAAATCTACACCCATTAAAAAACATATAAATGGAATTAGGTTTTAATAAAAACAGGTTACTTGGCGTTTAATTTAATTAAATGTGTGTACAGTAAATATTTTTTTTATATTGCTAATATATGTATAAATTTAAACATTGATTACGGCTCTGATTAAGTAAATAAAGAAATCACATTACTGAAGCAAATTTTATTTATTCATTTTCTCTCAGACTATCATAAAAGATAATATCATTTATATTCCACACAAAGAGTTAATATTAATAGCTAATCGGATCGCAGTTAATGGACAAAACAGTAACGGTTCAAAAAAAGATTTGTGAGGCGCCCGGAAGCGCGTAGGCAGACGACATTTCGTCGGTGGAACAAAAGTATGGAATGCTGCACGATTTTTACCTGAGAGTAGGGTTGCCAAATTCTCCAAACGCATAATATGTAGAATGTTTGACCTTCGCGATCACAATTAACACTAATTTTGAGTTTGCACAATAATTATATTGTCTCGCTAATTTTGAGTCAACGCAGTACAGTACTCTACTTTATTCGCCCTTACTTTTTATCTGATTTATGACCTGTAGTTGCAAAACTTTCGCCCATATACCTATTGCCTCCCTATTTTAATTATTTCACAAAATGTACAGCAAAATAAGTAACATTTTTATGTACCCAGTTATGCACAGAAAATGTTGGTGCTCTATTATCTCAGAAATAATAACAGATTTAAGTGTAGAAGAAGCCGCGAGCAAATGTAAGTGTATTATACACTTTTACAAATGTAGTTTTGCTGACAAAACTACGGTCGTGCGAGTTGACTTATTTGCAGTTTATGAGTTTTCCCAAAAACCAAAAAGCTATACAAATAAAAGAAAATATTATTTAGTCGCGGCACTGATGTGTAATCATCTCACAGAATATTTGTTCCAAAAATGGGCAATATACATACCACAAATATACATACATTGAAAAATGTACATAGGTACGTACTTACCTATGTACATTTTTCAATGTAATTTTTCAACATGCTTAAAGGAATTCTACATATCTTTCGTGATAAATACAGGAGTAGGTTTATACTCTATACTACACAAATGTTTGTTCGCTATTTACAGATTGCTTGAGATATAATGTTGTCTTTTTATACCAAAACTTAAACAACTGCCAACCCTAACGTTTGTTAGATCTATATGGTCCCTAACTTCTTATGACTCTATTATTAAGGCCATTAGATTCAATTTGAAGTGATGTGATCAGAACAACACATTAATACGAATTCAACGGATTAATAATGCATGGAGATTTAAAAAATATGTGATAAATGAAATGAATAAAAATAAAAGGGTGAGTCCTATAAGTTAAAAGCTTTTGTGATGTGTGGTCTTAATGGTGTTTTAAAAATGACAATGTTATTTAATAGGACTCTTCATAGCTTCTGAAGTAGATTTATATAATACACTTTAGAGGTAAATAATAACAACGTCAACAAACAGATACAAATATAAATTGACGTCGGTACTTACAGTAACAAATGTAGATACACTTTTAGGCCACATAAAATAAGATGGAAGACAAAATGATTATAATTTTGTCATGTGAGTAGGCCATTTTCGGACTGATTTTTATGTACAATTTTAGTATCAGAAGAATCTAGTACAGTTTATATGTTTTCTATTTCATCTTGGATCAGCACGGAAGAGAGAGATAATAAATCCTATGCAATAATAGTAAGTTAAATATAAGCCAGCAGAATTTATTTCATCGGCTTAACCTCTTGTAAAGTCCAATTTACAAGGCGTAGAGGATAATTTAATAGCGATATAATCTAGTTACCATAACAGGCAAATAGGGCAAGCTACACATGTTCATGTTGCATAAAAACTGGGTACATCAGCATAGTACCAGATTGCATGACTATAACGGACCAGAGCACTCCTCGAAGACAAGGTCTCATAGCTCATCATTTCTATATCGGCCTTGTCAAACAAACGGTAGTCGATGGAGATAAACTTTAAAATAGACAAAGCAAATTTTTCTAATTTTTTCTATGTATGTTCCACGCGAGTGCAATTCGCACGATGCGTTTATCATAATAACAAGAGATATATTTGAACAGATAACTCCACAAGATGCGTAATTTTTTGTTACAAAAACCACATCTTTCCCAGCAGTGTTCAAAAAAATCACTCTTGTTATTACAGGACTGCCAAAAAAGGAATGTATTGTTTTTCAAGTTAATTAATATAGGTGTGTATGTGAGCACGTGAGTTTTTTTTAAATTCACCTTAATTTCTATATGCTCCAACGGATTTGGAAGTATGGCTTATATATATATATATATATATATATATATATAAGCCATGTTCCTATTTACAGTCGTGCACATGAATTAGAAAAAGCCTTAGTTTTTTATTAAAAAAATACTTGACTTCCATACCAAAAAAAAGAAAGCCTATGCCATTGGGGATGGTGTTAGGAGTCTAACAATATATATATATATATATATATATATATATATATATTTTTTTTTTTTTAAATTCACCTTAATTTCTATATGCTCCAACGGATTTGGAAGTATGGCTTATATATATATATATATATATATATATATATATAAGCCATACTTCCAAATCCGTTGGAGCATATAGAAATTAAGGTGAATTTAAAAAAAAAAATATATATATATATATATATATATATATATATATATTGTTAGACTCCTAACACCATCCCCAATGGCATAGGCTTTCTTTTTTTTGGTATGGAAGTCAAGTATTTTTTTAATAAAAAACTAAGGCTTTTTCTAATTCATGTGCACGACTGTAAATAGGAACATAAGCTATAAATCGTAGAAGGAAATGTTTATTTCAGAACATAAGTATTACAAGATAAATATTTATGTAGTTACCCCTGTTAAGGCTAAGCATATAACCCTAAGCATATCTCTGACAAGTGTGCCAAAACTTTTATCTCATCAGTTGAGTATTTAAGAATAAAATGAAAATAACTATTAAATTAAAAACTCAGTTGCACATCTACGAGTATAAATAGAAAAGAATTCACTCCGAGTCTACCTACAAGGCAGATCAACTGATAGACAGAATGGCAGAAGGATTGACACCGCAAAAAAATTAAAACTATGGGAGTGATTGATCAATACCAAACTTCAACTAAATATGAATCTGTTATCCATCTCTATCAATATCAACGACAGCCTCAGTTTGAATTCAATTGGTTTCCGTAAGGCACTTTATGACGGGCACACCCTGCGCGCTTTACGAGTTCAGCATCCCCTTTTTTTGCCGTTCAGAGTGGAGGCCTTAAAGAAGCCCTACATCATGATAGCAGCAATCTAATTTGCCTCGTTTCTATTATGGTTATCAACGCAATACGTATATTGTTCGCAATATTATCAACTTAATTTAAAAAAGTGATAATACAAAGAAACATCATCCATACTTTTCAAATTCTTCATCATGGTGATATATATAAACTAACAAATAATATTTTAACCGTTAGTAATATAATCATCATCATCAGGTCCTTTTTAGTCTCAACTACAGGAGCACGACCCTCTCTGTACTACTAGAGCCATACTTGGCCAGAGCAGCCAGAGGACTTGGCCTACACTCTCCACGCTGGCCAGACGGACATACTTTAGTAATATAATAAAAAATCTAAATAAAAACAGCAAATATCGACGTCCCTATAGTGCCTACTTCATATTTTCCTCAATATTCGTACCATCTTTGATGAAAAAATGTTCTTTACGATTAGGTGGAATACTTTCCACAATCCACATTGCCATTTTATTATCCCTAAATAAATAGACAGATTTTATGATTTTTTTTTATTATTTACTGTCAACACTCTTTCGCAAATATTGATTCACAGATTTTCTGTCTGAACAAAGAGCAAACCAATATCTGTGGAAATAATATCCCGAAATCGGTTCGCCACTTTAGGAGATAGAGGATTTTATTCCAGATTTATGAAAGCCGCCGTCGACTAGGTGCTACGTAACAGGTTTTTATATGAAGCATATCGGATTGGTTTTGTAAAAGTACGTACTTTATTTTATAGTTATTTGAAGGAAAGAAGTTTATTATTGCTGGGTTATGCCAAAAAGTTATTAAGTAAAAATAAATATGTTTTATACTAGCTGTTGTCCGCAGCTCCGCCCGCATTAATTTTAGCTGTTGTCCGCAACAGTAAAATCCCCGGAATGAAAGGTTCCCTGTATGTCCTTCTCCGGGCCTCAAACTACCTCCATACCAAATTTCATCTAAGTCGGTTCAATGGTTGAAGCGTGAAAAAAAGACAGACAGACAGACAGAGGTACTTTCACATTTATAATATTAGTATGAATTTTTATTTATGATGTTCTAGCTAACACTGGTGTTAGATTTTTTTAAGCTATATGGTAAAAGCACCAACGCAACTAAAATACGGATGCAACATTTTATAACGCAACTTTGGTTTCTATTTAAATCAATTAATTTAAAGGGTTCCGTAACTCAAAAGTTAGAAAACGGAACCTTTATAGGATCACTTTGTTGTCCGTCTATCTGTCTGACTGTCTAGACCCTTTATCTCAGGAGCGCGTGGAGGTATCAAGCTGGAATTTTATTTCAAATACTTAGGTCTACTGTCCCTCGGAGCTGTGAAAAAATCGAACTTCTAAGCCAACGCAAACGAAAGATTTAGCCGCAAATTTTCGACACTCGCGAGGGAATCAAAACCTACAGGGTACTTCCCGTAAATTCAGAATCTTGAAATTTGGTACAAAGCAACGTCTTATAGGACAGATAAAGGAAAAATTGCGAAATGCATAAATTATTACTTACATCGTATATAAAAATATTTTTAATAATATTCGACATTCGCAAAGGCTACAGGGTACATCCAGTTAACTCAGAATCTTAAAATTTGGTACGAAGCGACGTCTTATAACACAGATAAAGAAAACATTGCGAAATGTATACATTTTTAGACATCATATAACAAAATATTTATAATTATTAAAAACTTAATATATAGATGGCACGGAACCCTTCTTGCGCAACTCCGACTCGCACTTGGCCGGTTTTTTTTATTTAATATCAATTAAGCTTGTTACCGTAACTTCGTCCATATTAATTATAACCTTTGTTGTACGCTGATAATGTAACTATAGATAAAGGAATTTTCAAAATAGCTTTTGTAGTTTTTTCAGTTATCCGTGGCACATAAACAAACAATAACATAATTTAATATCTTTATAAAATAAGTATCTAATTTGTAAACGTTAATATAAACGGACAATATTTTGGATAGAATTTCTCCATCTTCTCCTTTATTAAAAGGCCCTTTGGCATACTAATAAAAACAGTAATCATAGGGTATCATATCATTTCGCGATGATTCACCCGTTTAATAAAACTCATAAATTACACTCCGCACTCGTTACGTAGTGGCATTAAAATTTATTATTACAAACCTAAATTCATCGCCGTTTATTTTATTACGACAGACGACTGCAGATCAAAATAAAAATTATCTACAGATGCATCAATTTCAAAAATATGTCATTTAAGAACCGAAAAAGGTTTGGTTGGTTCATTTTTGCGTATGTACGAGTAAGTGGCCAACACTGGTATCAGATTTTACAAGCCATGAGGGCACCTGACGTCGTCTTACAACTTATTTTTATGATGATTGCCTTCAACGTGCCTTCCGAAATACGGAGTAACTCAAATTATTTTTATGCCACTTTTCTTAGGGTTGAAAACACGCGTAAGCAATACAAAGTGTACACATATGGGACTATTGTCCTTCTCTAATACAAAGAGTAAAAACTCAACAACGGTAGGTGGAATCCTTATTAAAAGAAAACATAAATTTGAAATGTGCTTTTTATTTCTTTTTATGATTTCTTACAATATTTGCAAGCATTACGTCTACCTACTGTAGCTCTATGGCCTCAAAAAGTTTTTAAATAAATAAATATGCAAATATTGTAAGAACTCATAAAAAGATGTGGGTAACATTTATTATTAAGGAGCACTTTTTAAAACAATCTCCTCCGACGCCTCACGTCCACCAAATGGGGGCGTCACCATAAGTTCTGCGGAAGACCGGACTACCTCTTCCGTTTTTGGCAGGTCAACACGTTAGCCCAGTGTGGGGCCGATCGGCACATACACAGCTGGTGAAGACAGCTAACTCTATATGATACATGTCGTATCATAACAGGTTGTCTAAAACCAACACCAGTAGAAAAGCTGTATCCACCGGCTGGTATTGCTCCTCCGGACGTTCGCAGAGACGGCCAAATCCCTTGAAAGGGGCAAAAAAGAAAATGACCGGCGACATCCTTTACCCCATCACGTGCCGGTTCCTCAAAGATTGAAGAGCCAGCATAGTTTTGTAAAGCCTGGATTTAGAGACTTCGGCAGACAAAGGGGGCTTCCCTTTGTCTGCCGAAGTCTCTAAATCTAGGCTTAATATCTGGAAGGAGAGATATCCAACAGCGTCTATCATCCCGCTATCAGAGCATCTCGCCCCGGTCATGATCTACCTTGGGCGATATGGAAATCCTTGAACAGACTACGGAATCAAATCGGCCGGAGCAAGGAAAGAACATGAATAGATGGAGTTACAGCTCTGAAATTTCTTATCCGTGTGGTGCTACTCCTCAGACCATGGCACACCTATTATCTTGCCGTGCATGTCCAACCACATGCACACGCGAGGACCTATTCGAGTGCAATGCCACTGATAACGCTGTGTCAGTGGCAGAGTTCTGGTCAACACAAATATAATTCGCCCGAGACGACACGATAAGAAGAAGAAGTAAGATTTGAACGCCAATTTAATTTTAATTAAAGAATATAAATAAATAAACGCGTAATCACGACATAATTATTTCCAAAATTATGTCGTAATTACGCGTTAAATGAATACTGAAGTACAGATCGCTTTAAATTGTAATATCATTGCATGTAATAAGTAACATGCTGAGTTGTTATTCTTCTATCCACCTGTTTATTTTAAGTACATATCAAAATTAAATGAGAGTCGCAGGAATTTTAATTTTATTGCCTGAATTTCCGCAGCTATCTGTGCTGAAGCGTAGCACTTTTGACACGTGTTTCGACCGCAAAGAGGGTCGTAAACTTGGATATTGAAGTTATAAACCTTTGTTAAGAAATTTTCATCGCTTTACAGCATCCGAGATATAGTTGAAGGTATTCAGTGGCCAAATGAAATGGCGAAAAATAATGTTTGTGATTTCTGTTTTGGCTACATAGTAAGTTTTATTTGTTTGAATAAACTCGACAGGCTCTGGGTTCGATTAAATACAAGTATATAAATTATACTTCCAGTGTTAGGTACCAGTAATGATTTACGAATTCGAAACTTGGTCCGTTACTATGTGCCTTCTAAGAAAGCTCAAGGTCTCTCAAAAGGCTATGGAGACAGCGATGTTCGGTGTTTGTCTGCGAGATCGAATCTGAAAGAGGACATTCGTAAAAGAACAAAGGTCACCGACATAGCTCTGCGGTTTATTTCTTTGAAGTGGCAGTGGGCGGAGCACATAGCGCGTAGAACCAATGGCTGATGGGACAGAGGGCTTTTCGAATAGTGACTACGTACCGGTAATCGCAGCTCTCAATAAAAAATGAAAAATGAGTGCAGATCGGGATATCGGACGCGCGGCTCGATCTACATTCGCCCTTAGGAAAACCTCCGGATGAGGTCGAAACATGTCAGACAGTAGCTGACTTCGTACGTAAGTAACCTATTGTTACATTTTAATAATTTTAATTTTTTTTTTTGTAACAATTATTTTTCTAATGCTAGGTAATTTATTTCATTTTGTAGATGTTCCGGCGACTGGGACCGCAGTACATGGTGTAAATCATAGAGATAGAATACCTATAATGTACCCTTGATATAGCCTCGAGAAGGCGACTAACTAGCCTGGCAATATAAAACACTATTCTTATTGGAATAAACTCGAAACAAATCGACACCTGTAAAAATTATCCGGTCGGCTAAACACTTTTTTGTATACCGATATTGACATAAAATTCGAACTTGAACAATTTAAATTGGACTGTTTAGTTTTCTGATACATCCTTGTTACCGATTAAATTGATTTTAGCCACATTTATTATTTAAAAGTCGGACTTTTACCTTGCTGCGGTTTCGTTAATTATTACTTGAGGCCGTGGTACGACACAAACTATAATTTCATATCATTAGCGGTCTACGAAAGAAACATTCCTAATCCAAAAGTTATTATGTGTCACTTCCTGTTTACTATCATACTAAAAACTTAGTTAATATCCTAACCCCAATGACATTTTTAAGTCTGGTACTGTCTTTAACAAGACAGAACGAAAGTCTATGTTTTTATTCAAGCGTTTGAATATTCGGGCGTAAGATACAACTAATTATATGGAATTGTTATCTGGGTCATTTAAAATCTCCAATTGCAGGTTAAATAAAAAAATTTAGGAACTTAATTAAAAAAATCATGTGATATTTTTAATTACTTGAGAAATTTATATAACGTATTATAGTAAATTAAGGCTCTTTCTTGTTCTAAAATACAATTCTTTTGTTTTTTTTTTTTTACATTGAAGTTATATCGATAATTCAAAAGACAATAGACAAAGCAATAACAGCTTACAGTATTATTAGAGAGGTAATTTTACGAGTGTTAATGTTCTCGCTAGTGCTCGAACGTCTGGGAACGTCGGTTCGCCTAATGTAACATATGTGAGAACTTTCGAAATATACACTTTGTTACCTGAAAGGGGTTTCATAAAACTGAATTATAGCCATAACCTTAACTCGGTCTTGAGGATCGTCATAAAGTAGCATCTTGGGCGCACAGGACACGTGAAGTTGGCTGTTGTTAAATTTTATGGAATCTCTGCGGGATACAATGGGAATATGTAAATTAAGGAAGCATCAAGTTACTGGACCTTTTGAATTTGCCGGGTAATACGACGTCATGTAAACGAGATAGTCGATATTGTAGATTTTATTCCCCGACCAAGATTGTGGCACGTACGACCAGCTATGAGTATGACCGCGTTCTATCGTTATATTGAAATTCATGTTGTGATGTTAACATTCACAATATGCTATTCAGCTAAAAGCACGCGAGGAATAGCATCCTCAAGTGTGCTCTCGGTATTTACATTTTACGGTAACTTTGAACTCGCTGCTTGAGAAATATTCGAAAGTTTCTCCAGTCGATTGAGAGGATAATCCAATATAGTTTGTGGTGTGTCACAGATTAAAGATACAAAAGTCACCGGCACTTCTGGCCTCAAGTGGAATGACAAGACTCTTTCGTTCCCTAAACAATGCGTCAGCAAAAATTCCTCATTCTTATGTCACGCTCCCTAAGAAGATTATCTCAGACGCCTTGATCTACCTCAACGCATACGAAAACAATAAGATTGGAAGACTTGTCTCTGGTATTTGAATAATTTATTTTATTTCCTCGGCTTACGAGCCTTGATGATGCAAACTACCAGTCACAATTGCCAACGCTGATGCTAGCAGTGTAGGCGTACTTTATTTATGGTGTTAATAAGTGCCTACGTTTATTCCTTCTTATGGATTTAATAGTTCTGAAAAATGATCAAAAATGCTTTAAAAGTATATTGCGGAACATTTATTATATCGTTAATGATTTTAGAGATCCGCAAGCGTATTTTCATCAGAGAAAACATACCAACATCCAGACTGCGGTGTTTCTAAGCGGGTCTTAGGTGTCAATAATATTACGAGTCTATATATTCATTTGAAATGCATTCATATTTACGAGTAGAGTGTGATGAGATGATCAGTAACAGTAAATATTCCAGGTACGGAACTTTATTAACATATACATATGTAGTAGGTTGTTTACACAAAAAGCGTGAAGTTTGCGACCGGCCGGCGGCGCCCGAGGCCGCAGTCGGCGCCGGCCGTTTTCTCTGCGCCCACGCACTCTGCGGCTTATCTACCGTATTCTCAAACAAAAATTTACACGTGCTTGCGAGCTCTGGCGGCTCGTAATAACGCAGTCGTCGAGTTTTATCTGCAAGCAGGCAGCTGCACGCTCGAGCACGATATGCTGCATACGATCCGACAACACCCGTGGGACGTGGGCGAGTGCCGCAACCGCCGCGTTTTATAACCTTTTTATTCCATTGTCACTCGGTCCAAGCGGGGGAAAAATAAATTTTATTCTTTATCTAAATGTCAAATCGTTCGGATTCGATCGAATCAGTTTCCAAATAGTTTTAATAAATCTCCTTTTACGGCCCCGGAACGAGCGGCGGTCGATACGGGACGCATTACGGATTCATGCGGCGAGTTATCGTGTTTTGTTCTGTTGTGTGACCGCTGTCTCTGTCGCGGCAACAATAGGTTTAATTGAAAGAGTGTCAATAAATTTGTCGGATGCGGCTGGACGGTCCTGCGTCGTCGGTGGTCTGATAATAAACATTGTTGGGCCGCGCCGGGACTCATCCCTCAAGATCGGACCCTTGTTCCGAAGGGCGCGTGTTTGTTTTTATCTGCCGACCTTGTCTTTATTAGGACCACTATCTTTTAAAAGTTTTATCTCAAATAAATTGCCCACATCTCGATTAACTACTACATGTATAAAGCAATAACATTATAGTATAGAATCTTATAGATTCCTTTCATCCTGACCTACTCTGTGTGGTTGGTTAGCTGGGATAGTTAGTCTTATCTATTTTGTCTTCTCAAATTTCGTTTAGTATTCTTTCGACTAGTAATCTTCCCTTCTTCATCGTTATTCTTCAGCATTCATCCATATATTTTACCCGTGACATTGTTCGCGCGTATATATGAATGTGGGTATGTAAGTAATTATTATATATTTTTCGTTATAACATTCTGTAGCTTAACATCTTGACCAATTTTTAAATGTGAGGTGACAGATTCGTATCTTCTGTGAAGTGTCATAAACTAGGTATGTGATGTCACCAAGAATCAAAATGGTAGTCGTTAACTGTCAAAATCACATATTTTTCAGATTTGTTTTACGGCATTTGGCTTTCTATGCCTTTTAGCCCTACATACTTTAAATTCAAAATTACCGAAAAATACCTACTTATATTTTATTACCCGACTACGGACAAGCCGTAAGAGTGTTGAGTTTGAGCGGTATGTATGCATGATCGGTTGTTCTCTCATATTTCCTAAACTTACCAACGTTACTTGACATATGATACATCGTTAGAAGCATATTGACCGTTAGCTAGTTATAGGTTTTATCCCGTCACACTAAGCTAAAAATAGCGCTCCCTAGAATACAAAAAGTCGCGAACATATAAAAAGGGTGTTGGAAATATATTTATACCAATTGTACCTGCTAATTCACCTGATACAGAGGCATTAAGATGTCAGTTTTTAAACTGACATCGGTGATCAAACCTTCGTATTACCGTCAAACAGGAACAAGAAGGCCCCAATTACCAAACAGACACCTTGATTGCCCAAAAATATCCCAAGCTCCTTTGAATAAAATACAACAAAGAAATAGGTGTAAATCCGTGACAGAATAAAGGTACAATCGTACAGTTTTGTTGAGTTTTCTCACGGTGCGTGGTTCCGCCCACATCTTCTACGAATACAATTTAATGATACAGAGGGAATGAAACACTGACTTCATAATTTAAGTAGAATTAGATGACGCAAAATATTTTAAATTTGTCATCTATCTTCGTTAGATGAATTATCGTGTGCGTAAACATATGTACGAGTACGTTGAATAGGAAAAGATTGATCTTCATATTTTATTAATATTTTGATTTAATACTTATTGAAAACATCACTGTCGTATGTGTTTTCAATGAGTATTGAATCAGACATTAATCTCGTCCTTATCTTTTACGGGTTAGACAGAGCCTGGACCATAAGGCCCAAAGGCCACGTTCAGCGTGTTGGTGAGCGTATAGGTGCAAAACGGAATCAAATTCGTACGTGTCTCACTCGAAGTAAATACTTAATTAGTGTAACTAGCTAAGGCGGTTGTTATTATATAGTCTGTAAATTACCCAACATTTATTAAAATTAGGAGTGACTTAGTCTGTCAAAAAAAAAATCGACTTTTTTATACCTACTGATTGCCCGCACGAACGGCCGAACTCTTATGTATGAAAATGTCAATTTTTTTCTCTTCGTAAGCATTTATAGGAATTTTTTCCCTCGACGTTCCCTCGGGGGCGACTCGGCCCGTCAATATGAACAACTTCCACTCAGCTGAAACTCCTGAAACCTATCGTGAGATATGCCGGAAGACTCGTTGCACTTAAACACCACCGATTACTGCACAGGAATTGATTTGACTTTCCACTATCGAACGACGCAGCGTAAGCAGGGATTCCATGCATATGTGGTCGATATTCCTGCTCATCGTACCTCTAGATTCGCCTCCTCCAAACCCAACCGCCGTGTGGTATCTGGCAGAGTAGAATAGGACCACTCCAAGTCTTCCCGTGGATGTCGTAGAAGGCGACTTAGGAAATACAAGCTAAACAAAGCTTATAAACATCTAAGACACCTCTCCAACCCGTCTGGCCAGCGTGGAGAGTGTAGGCCAAGTCCTCTGGCTGCTCTGGCTAAGTATGGCTCTAGTAGTATAGAGAGGGTCGTGCTCCTGTAGTGGAGACTAGAAAGACCTGATGATGATGATGATGAACCCAACCGCTAAGAAATGGAAAACCCTCCCTGTTTCCCGACACGTGCAATTTAGGGATTTTCAAGGCAGTGAAAAGATATGTGCAGATATATATATCAAACGCACTCAAATCAACAAGAAAAGCCCGGGCGGCTATACACGGTATGGAACCTTCAAAAAACGAGTATATGTTTTCTTGAAAGGCTCTTGTAACACCCCAGTCCCTTGTCTATGAGCAGCGGTGATCTAACCATCATAGTATATAGTTCGTATTCCATAGAATACTATGATGTTTAGATCTCTATCCATATATGGTTAGAGAGTTAAACTTGTTAATATTGACGGGCCAAGTCTCCCCTTCTAGAGAATGTCGTGGCAGGTCCGTCTCGCTCGCCGTCTCGGTATCAAAAATATACCTACGCGCGGCGACCACTTCGTAGCGGTAAAACTGAGCAAATCCAGTAGAAACGACGCACGTTTGGTCAGAGATATGTGTTCAACGACTTCTGTAGGTATCTGAACAAAAAGGTGCTGCGATCTGACGCGAACTAAATTACACCGTATCGCTAACAACATTGAGTTGATATTTCTTTGAATACCTTCGCAGAGTGTGACTTCTGCACGTAAGTACTAGTACTTATTGTGTAGTCGAGGGAAACTTTACACAATGTTATCCACTTCAAAAATTACAAAGACCTCTAGGGTCAAAGGTATATTATTCCATCGAATTACTTTTCAAAATAAAAAGTGTAGTATCTTTGTAATTATAGTAATATTAGGTAAAATCCATTCTTCATTCCACTATTCCATTCTTTTATTATAAATACGAAAGTATGTTAGTCTGGTGACTATTATATTTTAATAACTCTTACGACCTCCAAGGGAAGACTAGGAGTGGTCCTATTCTACTCTGCCGGAAACCACACGGCTTCCAGTATAACTTAATATAATATGAAAATGCTGAAGTAACTCATCTGTCAATTTGTAATCCGTTTTCGCTTAAACCACAGATTTTTTTTTCGATACATAGTATCACGTATTTTTTCCCTTGCGGGGTAGACAGAGCCTAGGCCTATAAGACCTGAAGGCCACGTTTAGCATGTTGGTGGGCATTAGGTGGAAAACGGAATCAAAATAGTGATGGGTTGCTAGCCGCATCGCCTATTAACATGATTCCTTAGATTTTACCCATTCCCTCGATCGGCTTTTACGATCTGCGCGGGAAGAGAAGCAGCTGGTACATTCTACGTTTTTTCTTTTCTCCCAGACCAGCATGGAATTTTTTTTCGATGAAATTTGGTATAGAGATAGTTTAAGACCCGGTAAAGAAATTAGTGTACTTTCATCCTGAAATTTTTTCTGTTCTTGTGGGATCTACAATCACGCGAGCGGAGCCACGTGCTCATATATATAAATAAATTATCTCTATAAAATAAAAATTCAAAAATGTGAAAACTTTGAGTTACAAAAAAATTATTGAACCAAGTCAATTCCATTATTCCCCACTGATGGGATCCAATACTGCTTTCAAAGGAGCCGCAAATAAACTGTTAACTTGTAAGCCGCAGTCGGCATGCATTAACTCAATGCAATCGTTGCCATGGTTTAACTGCCCTCACAATTCACACCCAATAATCATCTTTGAGATAAATGTTGAGCGATGATATTATGGCGTTTAACTTTATTAATTTTTATTGTTATTAACAAAAAGAGTTAGAGAAATTTATTGAATTTGATTGGAATAAGTCATCAAAAGATGTTTGGTCATCAAGTAAAACACAAACATTTGGGAAAAGGAATAAAACTTCTTGGAAAGTAAGGAGAGGAAAATAAAGGCCTTAGAGGGCATTCATAGATGAAATAACAGAAAAGGCAAAAGTCGTGTCGTATAGGAAAGTCCTACAGATAGCTGAGGAAAGAGAGAGACGATAATTACTCCACCGAATAGAAAAAAGTTCTCAAATTAATGATGATGATAAGTACGAAAGAAAAAAAGACATTCAAAGATCCCCGTTATAGTATTTTTATTTTTGAAATATCTTAAATATTCAATTTGTTATATTAAGAATATTTTATTATATTTTTGCGTTACAAATTTAAAATAAATAACTTAATAAACGCGATAAAACCGTATTAAGTTATTTAATTGTAACATACTTATGAAGTAAAATTTTACGGCAGGCAAATCGGGAATCACCAATAAAATTGTTCACAATCATCGTTCCATCATGATCACCCAAGCGTCGCGACGCTCGGGTGATCATGATGGAACCGGATGCGTCCTCAGCTATAATGCTTCGGAGCCCGGGGTTCACTATCATGACAGTATACTTCAATATCTACTATAGTATACTCTTTAGGTATCAATACATGGTTCCATAACTACAGACAGGTGCTTTTGATAATGAAATTATAAGTATTTACCCGCGCCAGAAATTAAACCCAGAGCACCCGACTGTCATGTTAACCACTAAGGCACGGATATCGTAAACGTTTGGCAATCATAATATTTTTAAATATCAGTAACATATTGATACTTAAAAATATAATTTTAGTTTTCGTTTAAATTCTATAATTCATGGTACAATTTTCTATCAAAACCAGTAATTTAATTTTACCGTGTACCTGAAGGATTTCTAATACATAGTTCTATAAAAATACTCTTTTCATTGCCCATTGGTTTGATGGACAAGTACATATTTAAACCTAATTTAACAATCAAGACTTTGTTGACACCATTTAATTTTTCATGTAGCTAAAATTTTAATGTCTTTTCTTAAGAGTAGAATGTATTAATTACAACATTGTAAAAAATTTTAAACCATTATTTTTTTTGCAAATGATACATACTTGTAAATGACTTTATATTCTTAAATTAAACTTAAAAAAATATTTATGTTTTTATAACATTAATCACATAACACTTTAATCTAATATATTCAATACGTACTAAATAACGACACATAATTAATCACCAGTCCCATTTAAAATTTATTGAATCCGTAATATTAATCTATCGATACCATATCGGTTACCATAAATTTATTACCCACCTTTAATGATAGCTTTCACTTTTCTCACTACATCAAGACTGGAAGGAATGGGGTCCGTAAGCAGTTTCATTGGAGAAGAGTATTCTGAGCTGAACAGGATCGCAGCCCAACCTTGAGGTCCACCAGAACATTTTTTCTGCCATGCCTTTCCTTCTGCAAACACATACGCTCGATTCGAGGAATTCTTAGTTCTTGTTTCAAAATTTAATATGTCACTTAACGCACCAATATCACCTTTTAAAACTCTCCTAACAAACACTTTGATGACACTCCGAGGTTTACCGTTTTCCCGCCTGCGTCTTTGTACGCTCGAAATTTTCCCGGTAAATATATATTTAGACGCAAACACTATCCGTCTCAATGTGCCATTGTTTCTGAATATGGAGCTGTTATAAAAGCACGGCGGAGGAAAATTGTCGTTTATTTTTATCACTGTGTTCCGCTTTTTGAATGCGCCTTTTATTATGAAATCTGCATCCGCGGTGAGTACCAACAGCACCGAAACTGATATTATTATTGCGAGTACCTTTGTCATTTTTGTTATCTGTATATTTTAAAAATATTTGCATAATGATTTTTTTGCACTAAAGTATTACATAATTTGTCCGAAGTAAATACTGAACTTCATGATAAACACGTCAAAATGCAATCATCCGGAAAGTGGTAGGTAGCGAGCGAGTGCGCGCGCGCCGCCCGCCGAGCTTACATCGACTGGAGGCTTTATCAGGCTGCAACTGCAACCTGTTGTATGTTAATCCCGACCCTATCCACTGCTGCTCTTGTCAACATTCCACCCATTCCGGGCCAATACACTTGTTTTGCAATAATCATTTTATAATTTATCACTTGTCAGTGCAATAATTAGGCTTTCATAACCTTCAAGTATCTTTTGATAAATTGTTGTTCTTTATTGAAAAATTAAATTCCCCTTATGATTTTTGTACATTTTTTTATACATTTCTATTTATAGTACTTAAATAAGTAACTTGTACTGTTATGAATTAGTTTATTATGCACATAATGCTGACTGAATCAATTTAATATTATATAAAAGTGTTTTTCATTAGGATTCAGTTAGTCATCCTGGAACATCAGTGCCGTTAACAACTAAGTAACTCAACGTGTATTTTGTCAGTTTGTGGTGAATTAAATTAGTTTCTTTGTAGCAATTAAAAAGTGTTTTTTTAAAAAGGACCCACATAGCGCCATCCTAACAGTACGTAAGAAGTTTTGAATAAATATCGAATAAAAACTTCATATTACTATTGGAAGCTCCGGCTGACAGATACTGCGGCGAGTTTTGCGTAAATTCCAGTTAACGTACCTACCTATTATGCATCTTTAAACTTAAACGGATGTGAGAATGCAGTTTGTCCACAGAAGTGAAAATATAGACAAGTTCTAAGTAACTACTTAGCGTATGCGCCGCTTGCGTAGGATATTGCTAACAGAATACCTCGCAACATAAGTTACTTAGTTCTGCTTATTGAATGGTTTGTTTTTCTTACTATAGATCCATTATCTGAAATTGCAGTTATCTTTTGAAGATAGTAAATTTAGTTTTATTAACAGCAACACATAAACATAGCCCTATGTCCCTGACAAGGGACCACAGGACCATATCATCATCATCAACACATAAATATATCCTAAGTTTCTTTTTGCAAGATTCATACAGGAAGATTTTGAAATTTCTGGCAATAGTTTAATGCGAGTATCATAATCATCAATAGACTATATATCTTATCTTATACATCCGCAAGGAAAAAAAAGTAACTTATAAAATAAAAATAGACTTCCCATAGAAATTTGACCAGCTGATTGTTTGAATGGGAGGCCCATTGTTTACCTTGGATTCTGATTCCGACATTAAAATATTGCCAGGGAATTCAGAATCATTCTGTATAGTTATACAACTTTCTTGTCAAAGTCAAAGTACAAATTACGTTAAGGATAACTTGACACGATTATGGGTTTTAAAATATGCAACATTTGACCCTCACAAACAAACAAGGCATGCTTGTAATAAAAAAAAGCAAGTTCATAGAAAGTGTCCACAACGAGGTAGGGTTTGTTTGTAAAATAAAATAACTTAGTGTTTCAACCGGTCCATGGATTTTAGTGCATGAAGTGTTACTAGGTATGTCCATCTTTCGGTTGGCGTCCTTGACTCTGAGCCCTAATACATAACTTTAATAGTAGACAGAGTGGATTTATTTCAAAAGCTAATATTTTGTAGTCATTGTTGCTACCCTTTGTTAATAAATAAAATATTGACGTACATACTAATGTACGTCAATATTTTATTTATTAACGAAGGATAGAAAAATACATTGATTTTAGTACTTATCTAATATTAAGAAAATAATGACTACATTATTTTCTTAATATTAGATAACAGAGAGACGCAATTTTTTTTTTTTAAATCTATGTTAGATAGGTACTTAAATCAATGTATGTATATATTAATGAAACAAAAGCTTTGTGAATTCCTATAACATAATATTATACAACCGGAACCGTTTCAAGTCCTTGCAGCTGCGTACTTTCTCAACAACCGGACAGAGGCGCGGGAAACAGCTTGTTATTAATAAGCTCTTGTAACTTAATCTGGTCCGAGCGGCGGTATGGAAATTGGAGTTCAAGCTATGTCAACAAGTTCGTTGATAGAATTACCGACAAATGTGTTTTGAATACAAATCGGGCATCTGGTGTGGACTACTTTTTTGATTCGTCGAAGTGTTACATAAAATAACCTTGCTGGGCTATAAACATAACGTTATTGACTCGATTGCTTTACTCGTGTGTGAAATAAGATTTTTGAGAATTTTACTGTTCACATTTCCCGGTATTTTAAAGTAACAATAAATAACTCATAAAGTATAAGTACGGCAATAATTTGATAGCGTAAGAGCTACATAATATTGATGCTGCTGATGTGTGTATGTGATAAATGATGACACTTACGATCAAGTGCCTCATATGCTCGTTTGTCTGCTCATGGCATGCTAAACTTTCTATCGCAGAAATAACTTTTAACCAGGGCTTGTTACCGGTACCAAATTTCCATTATAAGTACTGGTAAATACCGGTATTACTATTCTGTTAAAATTTTTACGGTAATATGGGGTACCGGTAATCTAGTATTTAACGGTAATAATATTGATAACAGTTAACGGTAATTTTACCGGTACCAAATTCACATTATAAGTACCGGTAAGTACCGGTACTTCTATTCTGTTAATATTTAACGGTAATCATCTAGAAAAATAACGGTAATAATAGTGTTAAAAATTTCCGTTAAATTTACCGGTACCTACGCATTGATGCCGTCCCCCGCATGGGACTCGCTCGACTGGAAAAGTTCCGTCCCATTGTCGGCCCCCGCCTCACGCACGCCGCACATACACAACACGACAACGACACACATTAACAAAATGATAATTCCCGATACTGTTTACCGGTATTTAGTACAGATACTTCTGTTATTACCGTTATTAAACTTATTGATACCAATTCAATTACCGGTACCATCGTTTTATTGAGGTACCGGTACCAATCCAATTACCGGTACCGTTGTATTATAGAGGTACCGGTACTTGATTTTTACCGTTACCAAATGTACCGGTACCAATCCAATTACCGGTACTGTCATTTCATAGAGGTACCGGTAATGAATTTTACCGGTATTCCAACCCCTGCTTTTAACATTTTTATCGTAGATATATTTCTTGGAATTGGAAATTTACGACATTTACACGTACACTCTTGCATTGTTTGCTAATGTCCATTTCACTTAGATATGTAGTCTGTGACAGAAATGTGGAGTTTTTTATAAGTAATAAGAAATCAGATACAGTCAATGACCTATGGTTTCATCTATGTAAATGAGAAAAACAATCATTAGGATAGTAACGGGAATTCACCGGAACTTTTTGTTTATATCTTTAAGCCTATGTAATTTTGAATATGTATCAATGATCGCTATAGCATGTGAATTTTCCGCTAGATGTGCTGCTTGTGTAGCGTGAGGTATCCGAATTGACATTTTAATAGGACTTATAACAGGGAAAACGAGATTTAGACGAAAAAACAACACAAACAAAATATCTCTCCTCTCCAAAAACCCCTTATATTATACTAAATTTTATCGTACACTTATACAAGAATCGTTTGTTTGAAGTAGTAAATACAGATTGAAATTAAATTAATATTAAATTATTTAATTGTTGTAATTTAATAAGGTTTAATCGATTTTATTACATCATTATTAACTTCTAATGTTTGCAAAACTTACACAGTGTCTACTCGTACCTGCGACCATGAAAACTGTAAAGTTTTCGAAATTTTGATGTTAAAAATAATGTAAAGTAAATACAGTTTATGTAACAATGCAGTAAATATTATTGAAATGTAAACTGTTTCTACGCGTGTAATTAAAACCTTTTTTGAAACCTTACCCAACAGTCGCGCCAACTGGTGAGCAAAGAAACGGTAGCCCTCGTTGTGATAACGGATCGATTTACCCCCAAGGAGTAACTTCATCGGAATTTGTTATTACCCTACATTGATCCGTTATTAATTCCTTGCAGCTATGCTAAGCCTTGCTTGCAAATAACGTAACGTAATGGAGTACATATAAGTAAAGCCATTTAAAAATGATGTACACTATATTGTTCTAGCGATGTCTCATGCAAACTGCATGCAAAAATTGTGTTATTTCGTTTGTATAATATAATTGTATTTCGATTCAATAACAGACATTTAAGAAAATAAAAAGATTACTTTGAGGGATTAATTTGAGAAAGTTGAGAAATTACTACCTAAACTTTTTACAATCTTTGAGAACGCCACCTACGAAGCTTTCATTTTCCAGAGCATGGGCCAAAACCGTGACAATGGCGAATCACAGGGTCGTAGCTCGTAGGACGTAATAAATCGCTCAGCCGACCGGCCCCGATTACTTTTGTACCACAGCCCATGTTCTGAGCCTACCCGTTCGCCCACGCGTTCCACGTGCACCAAGATGCATACGCATATTTTGAACACCTTTCAAGCTAATATAGACCCTATCCCGTTCCGCGTTTGAAGTGTATCCCGTGAAGTTTTTGGAAAAGGGAACAGATCTTGTAGATGTACACTGAACCTTGACGGTCCACTAGTTGTGTTACGCTACTCTGATAATGTTGCATAGTGAAATGAAGGGCAAAGTTATAGATGGTTATAGCCAATGTTTGTGCAAGTAGGGAAACTACTGGATACTGTGACATAGGATCTTTATGTCACTAGGGATGGCAGCGTATTTATAGATTTACCTTAGGGCTAGCTCAATCTGTGTGATTTGTCCATATATATTTATTTATTTATTTGTAGATGGTTAAAGCTATAAAGGTTTGTCTAAGTAGTAAACTACTGGATGCTGCGACTAGTGTTGTGTCGAGCTCGACATTTGCGAGAACAGTAAGAACGGGTTGGAAATTTCTTCTTTCTCTCAAATAAATAATAATAATAAATAAATATATACGGACAAATCACACAGATTAAGCTAGCCCCAAAGAAGGTTAGAGACTTGTGTTATGGGATACAAATTCAACGATACTATATTTTATAACAAATACATACAATTGACCTGGCCAGAGATCGAATCCGGGCACTCTCGTGTCGCAGGCTGGAGTTTTAACCGCTGCGCCACGGAGCTAGCCACAGTGCGGGAATTTTTAAGAAATTCTCGAGAATTATTGGGAATTCCATGAGAAGGAATTCATGAGAATAGAGCATTTCTCTCCGGCACATCACTACCTGCGACATAGGATCTTTGTCACTAGGGATGGCAGCGTATTACTAGAAGTTCTGATACCTTTACGGTTCTCTGGTTGTGTTACACTACGTTGCCCTTCATTTAACTATGCAATATTATCAGATAGTTAATATATGGGTAAAGTTAAAGATAGTTGTAGTCAATGTTTGTGCAATTAGGGAAACTATGGTAGTAGGTAAGTCAATGTTTAGGGGATACGAGTATGTAGTGTAAGAGCTAAATTAAATCAAAATAGTAGCGCTAACCGTATCGCTTATTGACATATTGTTTAGATTTTTCCATTCTTTTGATCAGTTTTTACGTTTTGGCAGAAAAGCGTTGCCACATATAAGAAAAGAAATAAAAAATATTTCCATATTTTTTTTCTGCTCTAGAGCAGCAAAGTTGCGCGTAGTGCTGGATATGTAAGTGCAGTTATGATAGCCACGTTAAGCATGTTGATGAGCATTAAATAGTGATGGGTTGCTAACCGCATCGCCTACGATCGGATCGCCTACGATCGAATCGCCTACGATCGGCTTTTACGTACTGCGCGGGAAGAGAATTAGATGGTACATTCTACTGTTTTCTTTTCTCCCAAACCAGCATGGAAGACATTAAAACTACGGCATTCCGCATGACTGTGCAAATAAGATATGAAATGTAAAGTTATGTAATATATACATGTAACAAGTTGTATGTAATATGTATATACTAGCTTTTGCTCATAGCTCCAATTGCGTTTATGTAGATCCCTCGGAAACAGTAGATTCATCGCAAGTTTATGAATGGTTAAAGCGTAATGTGATAACATATAGACAGTCATCTTTTGCATTTATAATATACAAATATATTCTTTTGAAACTTCCATAACTTCTATATGCTTCCTTACCGAATGTAAGAAATTAGATATTTATGTTCACCAATGATGTGCCCATCCATATATTATAGTCCCCATACACTATCTTATCGAGCTCCGTGGCGCAGTAGTTAACACGCGAGCCTGCGACACTAGGGCCCCGGGTTCGATCCCCGGTCAGGTCAAAATGGAAAATGATCGTTTTCAGATTGGCCTGGTCTTGTATGTTTATCTGTATATGTATTTGTTATAAAATATAGTATCGTTGAGTTAGTATCCCATAAAACAAGTCTCGAACTTACTTTGGGACTAGCTCAATCTGTGTGATTTGTTAGTTTATATTTATTTATTTATTAAACACTATCTTATACTTATATCAGAAAATCGCATTGGGACGTCGGTCTATTATAATTTTTTTAATTCTAAGATAAAGCTTAGAGATTCTTGTTATTTCGAATATAAATGGCTTTTCCAAATACCTATGTAATGTTAATGAGACAAGCGCAAAACTTAAAACTACTTTTCACAATTAGCGTTGCTTTGCTCCTGACAGCGAACTTTGTGCTGATTAACATAAGTTAAATTTAGCCCGACAGAAAGCGTAACCAAGAAAACTTATTAATACTATGGCAATCAGCATAAAGTGCAAATAAGATATGAAATTTGCTCAAATTATTTAATAATCATTACTTGATATTGACATGTGAAACAAAAAACACACAGGTGAAAACTTAAAATAACTTTTTAATTTATTTTAAGCAGCTTTACTTTACTCAAGACAGCGAACTTTGAAGCTATTAACATAAATTAACAAACGTGGCATTCGGCAAGAAAGAAAAAAACCGGCCAAGTGCGAGTCGGACTCGCGCTTGAAGGTTTCCGTACCGTTTTTGTATGGGAGCCCCCTTTATTCATCATCATCAACCCACACTAGTCCACTGCTGGACATAGGTCTCTCCCATGGCACGCCACTGAGCTCGGTCTTGAGCTTTTCTTTTAAGAAATTAAGAGAATTAGTAAGCTGAAGTGGCAATGGGCTGGTCATATATGCCGCAGAACCGATGACCGCTGGGGAAAACGAGTACTTGACTGGAGACCGCGTCTTGGCAAACGTAGTGTAGGACGCCCGTGGTCTAGATGGAGCGACGATATACGGAAGGTTGCTGGCAGTGATTGGAAAAGAAAAGCCCCCTTTATTATTAATTTTATTTTTAATTAATTTTATATTTTTTAAGTGTATGTATAATTAAATATTCTGTGAATACTTCAAGCGTCTACCTGTTGCCGTTATCAATATCTAACTGTCTAACATCACGGTTCATGAGATACAGCCATACAGCCTGGTGACAGACAGACAGCGCAGCGATATTAATAGAATCACGTTTTTACCCTTTGGGTACGGAACCCTTAAAGCTATGAAAATATTTTAAAGCTCTTGCCCAATATGCCCAATTTATACAACTATTTATCATCAGCTGATATTGATAAAAAAATAAAAGTCAAAACAAAACCGTGCAAAAGTAAAAGACCTTTTGTAACATAAAGCTTAGTGATATGTTAATAAAAATTGTAATAGCTCTTCCAAAGGGATGTAATGCTAATGACACAAGCGCAAAACTTGAAACTACTTTTCACAATAGCATTATTCCAGACGGCGAACTTTGCGCTGATTAACATAAGTTAAATTAAACGCGTCGTGCTACATCCAGATACAAAGCAGAGCCAAGAAAACCTATTAAAACAACTGTATGTAACGTGTACTACAAACAAGATCTGAAATATTGGTGAAAACTTATCGTTTTCAGTATTAAAAACATTGAGCAAGTTACCACTAGCTTCGAATCTGGTCATCAATTTAATAAAATCTCAAACACAGCACAAGACTGCAAGACCTTCTGACTCGGTGAGCCAATACTGCGTACAGGAATGTCATCAATAAATATTGTAAGCAGTAGTTTTACATAATCTCTACAACATAAAAGACAAATGTTAACTTTGCCTGTTTTGGAAACGTTCGCGAGGGGTTATTGTAATAACGCAATAAATGGTATTATCGCGAAAACATTGAGCACGGGTTTTAGGTTAGATTCTACATGTAAAATAAAGTTTACAGTTAGTTGTAGAACTTCATCTGCCTTAATCTAACACAACGATACAAATATGTATTTTTGCCATATGCAATGCATGGTCCTAAGAGGCGCTGAAAATTTTTTACACTTTCATGAAATCTTTGGAGGAATCCTTTATGTCCAACGGTTACTTGTATCGGTTTCGAATCTATAGATGTCATGAAATCGAAAGCAGACCAAGAAATCCAATTTAAACGGGTTAAGTAAAATGCAAACTAGATCAAAAAATGCATAAGTCAAAATAAATGTACTCACATATGCACACAATGAATAGGTATGAACACTTTCACTGCACAAATAGGTCATCATCTGTTTCCGACTCTAAAGTCTTGCCGTGGTGCAGTTTGGCTACGGACGCGGTCACACTGCTGTTACTGTTGTCTAGGTGCGTCGCTCTATATGGTCGCAACGTCAGGTACTTCAGACTCGATCAGCTTGGGCAGATCCTCTCTGCCTATTTGCTGACATGGGTCAGAGCTAGCGGGCGGCGATGGTATTGGTAACGGACGGCAGACGGTGGCCGCCTTCGCATATGTCAGAGCGAGTGGGCAGTGCCAGCGACTACCCTCGCATTTTACAGTAAACGGGACAGTAGGCAGCAGTTGTAGTTACAGTAGGTGGCCTATCGCCTGGTCGAAATAGCTGTAATCTGCGCAGCTCTTTGTAATATAAACCTCCTCTTTTATTTGTGATTTTCTGTCAATTTTCAGTAAAACTTCGTGCCAAATCTGTAAAAATGGCCTCCGTTTACGAACCGCAGCATTTGCTATATTTTTGTGTTTTATTTTGCATTCATAATGTCATTTTGATGTACTCTTATTAAATTAAGAATAATATACTTATAAACTTATCACTCATAAAACTCAATCAAAAATCTACCATTGTATTTGATCAAAGATAGTAAGTGCTTATTTTTTTTTTCCATATACAACATCGCACAAATACATCAAATTCATTACTACTTTCTGTTTACAATACAATTTTCTCGTCCTACATATGTCATAAATCAAAATACACGCGCACGAATACTTAACAAAAAGATGTAATTTTAATGCTATACGGACTAAGTACAGTGGTATAGCAAGTGAAGATAGAAGGCGTGGTATTACTAAGTATGACGAAGGTAAGTAGGCTTTACTCGCCTGCAAGCCTCGCTTTATAGCTAATGAAAGCGTGGGAACATTACAAATCCTTTGAGCTATGACTCATACTTGGTGTAATTATTTTAAAAGTAAAACAATGTAAAGTCGTACATATAAACTTGAAAATAAACAAACAGTGTACAGAAGTATTAGATGATAGTATTTTCTACTAACTTATAACCAAGCCAGATAATTAATAATCAAACAATTACGAAAGCAATAGGCATTTAAAAAGTTATGCTTGTTATAACATAATATGTATAGTTAAGCCATCTAACCTTTGTCCTCCTTGGTACCAGCTGAGAATCAGCGCTGTGATAAAAGTGTAGCAAACTATGACATTACACGGAGTTCATAACAAGAGAAAAAATACTATATATATATATATTTTTAAATAGGCTCCATCCCGCAAATAAGTTTTATTTTTCTTTTGTCAATCGTTGATATAAACTAAACAGGCAGGTAATTTGAATTTTATAAACTACACCCATTCATAATACAAACACTTACTTTATTTAAAATAAAGGCCGATCTTTATGTTATTTCTATGAACAAATCGATTCATAACTGACGGAGTTACTGTATAAGGTAACAAACACAAAATACAACCAAGTTGATAGCTACCTCCTTTTTTTTTAAGTTCCTAAGAGCTAAGTCCAAAATAAAAGACCCTCAAAGCTCCACACATAAAAACAAATCCTTCCTATTTATGTTTTAATGAAAGTATTCGCTGCGCTGCTCACAACTAGTAGCTTATTAATCCAGCTGGAATCCTGAGAAGTTTGATCTAACTTTTCAACACTAGTTTCTTTTTAATACAACATTATACAGGTGATAGAAAATATTGAATTAAATAACACATAAAAACGAACCCTGGACATATTAGTTCGCGATACGCAGCAGAGCATGAAAGGAGTCATAGATCACCTCAACACACAGCATTTATTTTTCCAGCTAAAATACCAGATGGAAACTGAAGTTTGTTATCCTTTGAAATTCATTCATTAAATGAGTTTTTAAAACAATTTTACACGAAATTGTTGAGGTTATAAAATGAAATACTGCGGGAGAAATATTAAGGAAACAAAACCTCTACATATTAAGTCACGGCCCGCAGCAGAGTATGAAAGTATTCACAGCTCTCCTCAATTCGCAGCTTATTTATCCAGCTGGAATTCTAGGAAGAAAGCTGAAGTTTGTTTGCACTCCGTTCGATAGCGCATGTTCTAACTATGAAAGATATACCAATGTTTTATCTCTTACATATTTGACCTTGCTTCTGGTCGCTTCACGGCAGTTTTAACTATAAATTGACACCATATTTACTTAGGTATGCCTCTGTACGTGCTGTTAGCATTTTTATCTTTATTGTTACAAAATTCATATGTAAAAGATAAAATGGTCCGATTCTGGAACAAAAATCATATGGCACAAACAAAATATAAAGTGTTCGCGGCTCACGAAGGATAAGGAAGAAAGCTTGTTTGTGCTCTGTTCGATTGCGTGTGTACCAGCCAAGTGGAGCTTGCGACCGCAAAACGCAATTATCGACCGCTGTCTGCCGCAGCTATGCGGATTGCATTCCGATGCTGTCAAGTATGAGCTGCACAATGTTATGGCCTGTAATAGATGGCAGCTCCGATCTAGGATACCAGTAAAAGTGCTCTGAAATACTTATGAAATTGCAGTTTAAGCGGGCTTTAACTGCAATTTCATAACTGGGCTTTTAATTTAAGCGGGCTTTAAAGCCCGCTTAAATTGTTATTTCATAATTTTAAAATTGTCAACTATTATTTTTTTATATATATATATACGGACAAATCACACAGATTGAGCTAGCCCCAAAGTAAGTTCGAGACTTGTGTTATGGGATACTAACTCAACGATACTATATTTTATAACAAATACATATACACATCCAAGACCCAGGCCAATCTGAAAAAGATCATTTTCCATCTTGACCTGGCCGGGGATCGAACCCGGTCACTCCGTGTCGCAGGCTGGCGTGTTGACCGCTGCGCCACGGAGCTAGTTTTATTATCAACTCATGATTATCTTTGTATAAATTGCAATGTACAAAGTTTGTTACAGACTGTTACAGAAATTAAGCTCGCGACCATAAAATGCAATTATCGATCGCTGTATGCCGCGGCTATGCGCCTTAAGGTAACACCTATCACAAATAAGGAGAGAAGCAATAGACTGGCATGGTTTGGTCATGTGATGAGGAGAGACGAAGACCACCTGACCAAAAAAACATTAAATATGAGGGTTGATGGGTACAAAGGGAGAGGCAGGCCAAAACAGAGGTGGATGGATTGTGTCAAAAGGGATATAAAAGAGGTGGGTGCGGATGTAGGAATGGTGGGAAATAGAGAAATGTGGAAAAATAAGACATATTGCGCCGACCCCAGATAATGGGATATGGTAAGGCAGATGATGATGTATGCCGCGGCTATGCGGATCGAATTCCGGTGCTTCCAAGTATGAGCTGTCAAGTCTGTTGTATATCATGGTCATTTATAAACGTCAGCACTGATCTGGCTTGCCGTTAAAGTTAGTTGTAAAAACCTTTTATCTATATTTAAGATTTTTAAACCAAATGCAACCAATAAAATTAAAAATCCAAGATAAGATAAATTGTGTCATATTTTAATGCTTTTACTCATGCTAGGTCATTTGACTTTAATTTCCAGTATAACATCTGTAATTACCTACCATAAAATAACTATTGAAGATTTAAAGTTTTATAGAATATCGAATAAGCCAAGTGCAACCGACCGACCACCAAATGCAATTATCGACCGCTGTCTGCCACAGCTATGTGGATTGCATTCCAAAGCTGCCAAGTATAAGCTACCCAATATTATGGCCCGCAATATAAAACAGCACTGACCTGGATAATAGTAAAACTGCATAGTACATATTATCACGCCTTTTTCTCGTGCGGGGTGGACAGAGCCTAAGTCTTTAAGACCTAAAAGCCGCGTTTAGCATGTTGGTGGGCGTCAGGTGAAAAACAGAATCAAAATAGTGATAGGTTGCTAGCCGCATCGCCTATTAACATGATTTCATAGATTTTTAGCCCTTTCCCTCGATCGGCTTTTACGATCTGCGCGGAAAAAGAAGCAGCAGAAACATTATACGATTGTTCTTTTCTCCCAGACTAGCAAACTGGAAGAAAACTGCATTGTTCCAAGATTCTCGAGATATGAAGTTTACTAACACCACAAAGTTGAATATTTTACGTAAGACATTCCAATGCAAGCTGATTTTAAAAAAATAGTTTACATGTTATGCCGGTACTTACGAAATTCTTTGACTTTATGATACTCTAAAAGTCTATAAGAAGAAATTACTATAATTATTTTTGTATAACTACAATAACATATTACGGTTTTTAATATATTGATGTACGGAATTGATCTAAATATTAACTTTAATTTAATAATACTTAATTGCTTGTGACTGGTTCACTTTAGTTTTACATGTTAACGAAATACAAATATTCAAAGTATATTATGTTAATCTTTTTATCTCCATAACGACACTAATCATCTTTGATTCTTTTAGTCAATCTGCTGTTTTTTGATCGTTTTATAATTATCACAAAATATATGACAACTTAATTCTCAAAATCATCGTAAAAACTTGTTATTGTACATACCTATTGGTTTCTCATTAAAAAGAAAAAAATATACAAGTTGACATTGATATAAATCGACTACAAGTATTAAAGATTCAATTCTGCGTCTCACAAGTTTGAGTTGGTATATTTGTTCCACAAAAACTAAACGACTAAGTGGAGCTTGCAACCACAAAATGCAATTATCGACCGCTGTCTGCCGCAGCTATGCGGATTGCATTCCGAAGCTGCCAACTATGAGCACCCAATGTTACGGCCCGTAATAGACGGCAGCACTGGCCCAGGTCGTCAGTGAACGTTACTTTAAACATTCCATATCTTAGCTTTTATCTCAGGTTTTTAAGATTTTAAAAATATATTGGAATTTGGTAAATTACAAATTCAACATACATACATACTATTCTATTCCATTTCTAGCCTATACTGTCCTACTGAAGGTTAAAGGCCTCCTTTCATCGTTCGAACTATTTACATACATAGTAGGTATCACATTTTTTCCCCGTATGCGACAGCTATTTAGAGAAGGATAGGAGAGATATTTAGATATTATAGACCTAGGTCTATAATATCTAAAATCCACGTTTAGCATGTTGGTGGGCGTGTAGTTGGAAAAAGGATAATTTATAGTTTTAATGCTTAACAAAAACTATGCAACCCACAATAACTAAGTTTCTATGTTTTTTTTTTCTTTTAGAAGTATTTATATGAATAAAGTAGTTCCATTACCTCACTTTGTCCGCCTTTCACCATCTTTAGTGGCCAAGAAAGTTGTTTGCCATTGCTTTGTTTACTCAGTTGTTTCGGTCTGAAGGGTTATGCTAAAGTTTACAGTTAGTGAAACTGAATGATGATGAGTAAAGTAATAACGACACTGCGTCGTTATCGCAACCATGGTATAGAATTGCGTTCTTAAGTTGGAATTAAAATATAACTCAAACTACGCTCTAATGAAGACATTCTATGTACAACCACAACATAGAAAATGTCAAAGTCACAAATGCATGAATACCTAGCAGTCTTCTACAAACTGGTACTTTTAAGTCCAATTTTTATGACCTTGACAACGACATTTGGCATACAATAAGAGCAGTAAACGTTAAAAATGTAGCTCTTTTAAGCAAGGAATACATGTATATCAAATTATATAATTTTATAATATTTACTCATAGTTACGACTTTTCGAAGTGAATATTTTTTCTATTTGTTTTACGGCATTTGACTTTTTACACCGTTTAATTTAATTTTCTTGATACGACGGAGCTCATGGCGATAATTCCCTCGAATCCACTGGTTTCATCAGAGACGACGCAGCAAGGCAGACATCCACCAGCCTGTTGAGTAAATCTGACTACAGCCGCATAATGACAGCATAATTTAGTTATTCCATACATTGTTCATATACATGGGCATTTATAACACCAAATTATACCGATTTTACAAAAGCAAAAGTGAATTATTGCAATAAATGAAAAACCCGACTGGCTTTCTGACAGTTTACGTTCGCCATACTTATAGATTTTTTGCTTACGTCACTTTCATATGTTAAGAACTGGGGCACAACATTTGCCACATTTTCAAAACCGTTTCTTCGAGGTTATGCATAAATAAAATAAGTATATTAATTTGCATGGAATGGATTGCGCCATGCAACATAATAAAAAATACATTGTCATTATAAATATGAAAATAAATGTTAATTTTAAGACTGTTTTAAAAAAAAACGATAAATAAAAATGGCGTAAAAGGTCACAACTTTTATGAAGAGAAAGTATAAACACAGCTTAACTGTTACTTCAGCACTTATAGTCTCTTGTGGACATCTGACTCGCTCGGGGTTGGCACAGATCTGCCATAACTAGAAAAATAAAATGCCCGCAGCTAGAGATTAGAGGGAAAACGGCTGTGTCCGCCGTTCCAAGATATTGGACCAGATAGAAATGTCAATAAAATTATTTACTGTCTTATTGCCTTTACCGCCATTTTCAGATCTGGCTTTGGGCACTAAATATTTTAGTATTTTCGTTCTCATTTCATAACTATTATATGTTCATCTTAATTCATAGAAGTAGAGACGCCATTTTTTTTAAATCTATGTCTTGATGTCAGGAAATTTGCTTTTTATGTCAATTACTTAAACAGGAGACATAAAATGTCGAATTTGATGGCTCTGTGTTTACGTAAGTGAAAATTCTGATACATATTTTTTTATACTTAGGTCAACCTAGCCTATCACTATAATATTAGGAATAAAAAATACAATCTGCTTTTTTCATGATATAATAACGACAGGGCTATTAATAGGTATGTTACTAAATTCAGAGTGAGTTTTTATGCCCCACTAACGTTTTTGTCGTTTTTGGCTTTATAACGCAGTTTATCCGGGTCTCAGGCCCTCGGATCATTCGTCCCGAACCACAGAAATATATCAAAATAATATAAATATAAATAAATATGAACAGCCAAGTGGGCGATACATGCGTGTCTCAATCTTGCACGAGCGTGCAAGATTCGTTAAACGTTCATCAGTCAGCGCACACGTCCAGATATGAACACTGCTTTATTCTGCGGTTTTTAACTGTAAAAACTGTTTACCGATATGACGCGACTTATATATCGTGCATGTCACATTACTATTTCGCTAGTAATGACGTCAAATTGGGGGCATGTCCTTGGCAAAATACTGGCATCCCCGTTCTATCTTGATATATTTCTATGTTCCGAACCACCTCAGGTGAGAATAAAATCGAAAATATGCTCAAATGACAGCGAGATAAAATATCATTAAAAGCTTACTGTTTAATTACGTATAATAAAAAAGCACGGACTTTCATACTTTTGCTTTTTTTTCTTTTAATAGTGATACATTTATTTTGTGCTGTAAACTTATTTTTTATATTTCGGCCCTTTTCTTAACCTCTTAGAAAATGCATTTACAAACTTCTCGTGCATGCCTACGTCATTAAAGGAACGTTTGTGCAAATTTTAATGCTTGTATAAACCAGTGGTTTTAGATGTGCGTTGATTAATCAGTCAGCCAGTATTTTTTTTTTAGATTAGGAAATGTCATACTCAACTGTCTGTTGCATAAAACTCTACTATGTATTAGGTCGATTTTATTTTATAAATACCGCTAAATACATTTACATGAACAAATGAAATACATTTGTTTCCATAAAGAGAATATATTAATGGCTATGTTTCTATTGTAATAAATATGTTTTTATTACAATAGAAACATAGCCATTAATATATTCTTTTTATTGAAACCGCCAATATATCTCATTATCATATTTCAACAAAGAACAAAATCTTAATTTTTTTCCTTCAAATTGCTGACTGAAATTATTTCAAGCATTCCACGTTTACCGAGTTAGTCTAACGAGACATCTCACGCTGGGCTAGTTATGATCATTCTTTGTTGTAAAAAGAGAATTGATTGCGTAGAATAAGGACAAAAGCGGTAATTTTGACGTATTTTGACGTTTCCAAATGGACTTTTTTATTCTAAAAATAAACATACTTTTCTATCAGTTTATCCAGTATTTTATGTTAAGCAAACTACTTTTTTGTCTTCACATGTTTTTTCTTGTACCGAACGCTTTAGTTATATGTTTCGGAAGACAGTTTATACTCAAGTGTCATTTTTAGTTAGCAGACGTTAAATCAGCGTTAGATGCCTTTATGTAGCTAAATTTGATACTAGTGACCATTTACATACACAAAAAACTAACAAACGTTGTCAGAAGTAAAATCGATTACACAGAGTAACGAAAATGCGGTAATTCTGCCGTTATTAATAGTGACGTCAGCTAAATTTTCTGCGCAGTGTGAAGCCAAAGTGGGCAATGCGCATATGCATTATGCATATCTATAGAAATTTCGTTTTTGAAGCATAATTGTGTTAGTTTGAAGAAAAATAAATTACTTTTACTGAAGATTTATCTAGTGATTTATATGAGAAAAATGTCATTTTTTGTCGTTAGTCTTTCTGTTCTAAAAGCTTTTTATAAATCCGTGTTTCGGGAGGCACGTTATACCATTGGTGCTGGCTGTAATTTTTTAGATGGCAATCGTTAAAGTTTGTTGACACCAGTATTGGTCTATCACATATATAAAAAAACAACAAACATCGTAAAAAGAAAATTGATTGCATGGAATAACGACAACAGCAGAAATTCTGATGTTATCGATAGTGTGACGTCAGTTAAATTCGCTGCGACGTAAATGCACGCCAAATTGCACAATGCGAGGCCAAAGTGGACAATGCGGCGTCTACAGCAATTTCTTTTTGAATCATATGGATTTTTTTTTTCACAAAATAATCTCAATTTTAATATATTAATCAATTCATATTAAGAAATTATTCTTTTTTTTTTCTATCTCTGTATTAGTAGTAGAGCTGGTACCAATTTTGGGTAGGTATTTGAGGTAAGTTAAAAACTTGTCACATACCTCTCATTTTGTACCCCAACACGGAACTGCATACCTGGCTAGTGAGTAGTTGGACTAAATCAACCCATAAAAGTGACAAATTCAAATCAAACATAAATTTTAAATGGAATGGAAACTTCTTTTTTTTTTGTTTTGACTTACGTATACAGCATTGAAGATCGATTATTTTGCTTCCTACCTGAAAACAGACAAAATCAAATATTAATAACTTCGATAAAGAATGAAATCAAAAATTTATTATGACGGATTAGGTACGTATTACAGCTCCAAGGATTTCGATAAAAAATTGAGTGTACGGGCTTATCGGGGTGAATACTCGTTCTAGCAAGATGTCACCTCTGTGGAACGTCACCGAGCGGAGAATAAAGAGTAACAATTAAAATGGACCGGGGGCCGGTGGCAGGACTTCCTACCTCATAAGATACCCGAATGAGACTAGTATGTAGTGAAAGTAGGTACTTTGGAGGTGGGGGCCAGGTAGGGTTGCCACTCCCTAAACTGGAAGAACCATAAAAAAAAAGGTGTCGAAAACGTCAATTTTGGTCAAAAATTATCTCATCAGATACTCGAACGGGAGTTTGACGTAGTGAAAGATATCCTTATGGAGAGGTGAACCAGATAAGGTTGCCTGCGGCAACCCTGGAAGAAGTCCAAGTTCAGCCACCCTGAAGGGGGTGATTTTTCATGGTATTTTATCTCATAAGATACCTCAATGAAACTAGTTCCCGATGTTAGTTCTGAGGGTCGGCACTGCGAATAAAATAGGTTGCCTGCGGCAACCCTGGAAGAACCCATGTTCAGGCACGTTTAAGACGTGGAATTTGAAAATTAAAGTACTAAAAAAAACACTGAACCATATCCAAAAGCACTGCAGGATTACGATCGTAATATTATTTTTAACCGACTTCAAAAAAAAAAGGTTTTCAATCCAATGTTCAATATATTCTCTAAAACTTTTAATTACATTGTAACTAATATTAACTGATGTTTCATATTACATTTGATTTAGTGTAAGTTCCATCAAAATCGGTTTAGTAGTTTTCGAGATATAGGCTAATACGTATAACTGTGCCATTTTTTTAAATCTTATTAGTACATGAATGAAACTAGTGCCCGATGTTAGTTCTGAGAGTCCGAACTGCGAATAAAATAAGTTGCCTGCGACAACCTTGGAAGCACCCATGTTCAGGCACATTTAATACGTGGAATTTGAAAATTAAAGTAATAAAAAAAATCTCGAAACCATATCCAAAAGCACTGCAGAATTACGATCGTAATGTTATTTTTAACCGACTTCAAAAAAAATACGTTTTCAATCCAATGTTCAATTTATTCTCTAAAACTTTTAGTTGCATTGCAACTAATATTAATTGATGTTTCATTTTGTATTGGATAAATTATATTTAATTACCCACATATGTTCATATTAATTATAATAAATATGTCTGTAATCTAGGATAAACATTTCTGTAATCTAGGATAAACATTTCAACACAATTGTTTTTTTTTATAAAATAAATGAATTGAATTGAATTTACATTACATTTGATTTAGTGTAAGATTCATCAAAATCGGTTCATTAGTTCTCGAGATATAGGCTAATACGTATAACTGTGCCAATTTTTATCTCATGTAGTACATGAATGAAACTAGTGCAGGTTATAAGCACTGACGATCTTGTATATGAAAAAAATAGGTTACGGATTTATACGTGGAATTTGAAAATTAATCATTTAAAAAGGAAGTTGGAGTTATATTCAAAAGCAATGCGAGATTAAGATTGCGATGCTTTTCAACTGACTTCAAAAAAGTGAGGTTATCTTTTCCATAACCTATTGGTTATGTTAATTTTACTTATTTTATATTATTTTGGTTTACTTGTTGCCAGTTGCATTAAACTAGGTTAGCAGTTTTCGAGTTATAAACAAATACGTCTTAGTGTAACCTTTTAGCTTATACGGAACATTTGTCTTCGTGATAAATCAGTGAAACACACCAATTTTTTATGTCTACAGAGGTAGCGATGGTAAACGATATAAGAGCATTTCAGACATTATTCTCGCCACACCCGGTGTTGCGAATAAGTTTAACAACTGGCGAGTAGAAGCAGATCTGCTACCTTTGTCTGATCATAGAGCCATGACCATGGAACTGGTTTATGTGAATTAAACGATACAACAACAATCCTCCCAAAATACTAGTACAAGGATATTTCCTTGTACTAGTACTTCGCTGTTTGGAATACCAAACAGCGAAGTACTAGCTAACTGGACTATATTTGAAAAGAATGTTAGAGGAAAACTCCTAGCAGATGAAATAACCCAGTACTCAATCAGCCGTATTAAAGATAGGGACGGTCTTGATGATCTGGTGGCCAGAAACTCGGAGATTATTACAAGGGCTTGCGAAGCATCGATTCCCAAACTTAAGCCTAAAACGAAGTGTAAATTAATAAAGTGGTGGAACCCGCTACTGGCTGAGATGAAAGCTGTTAAAAGAAAGAGAACATCTGAGAACGGCTTATAGGATTGTGAAAACGTGTGGACTGGTGGAGAAGGACAGACTAATGAGAAATCTAGACGGAAGCGGCCTTTTGTGTCCAGGGAAGTCCGCAGAACTGCTGGCTGAAACCTTTTATCCAACCGACGCATAGGCGAGGCTTCTTGAGTCAATGCTCAAGAAGCCTCGCAGCGATACGAGAAGAAGCCGAAAACATTGTACGGGCCCTGGATACCGAAACGCTCATCTCGATGCAATGTAACCGTTTCGTATGTACGAGCTTCTTACTGTGCTCAATGGAATGAGCCCAAGAGAGACCCCGGGATATGATGGCTTCACAACTAATATCTGCACCCATGCACTTATGGCTTGTCCCGAGGTTATGCTTGCCCTATATAACGCATCCATACGCCTCGGATATTTCCCCAGAACCTGGAAAAGAGCTGTTATAAAAACAATACCCAAACCCGGTAAGAAGGACTACTTCGCACTCTCAATGGTAAAGGAAGCCCAAAACGGGAAACAGATGTCATAAGTCATATCACTGGACATTGAAGGGGCATGCGATAATGCCTGGTGGCCCGGTGTAATAAAGGGATTGGCAGAAAAGAGAACAGATCCGGCGCTGATGCGGCTCATGGCCAGCAACCTAAAAGACAGGAAAATAGTGCTCCAGTACGCAGGAGCCACAGTTGAGAGGAACACCACAAAGGGGTACAACCAGGTTCAACATGTGGCCCGCTACTTTGGAACGTATAGCTTGACCCGCTCCTGAGGGAACCTGAGAAGATCGAGGCTCTTGTAGAAGCGTTCTCTGACGATATTTTAATCATAGCATCGGGAAAAGACCAATACCAGGTTGAATCTAAAGCGAATGCCGCCCTTAAGCTTATTTCGGCTTGGGGAAGGAATGTAAAGATGAGATTTGCAGCGCACAAAACTTAAGCAATGCTGGTCATACACAAACTAAAGTTCTCCGAGCCTAGGGTGTATCTGGAGGGAGCGCCAATCGCATTGAGCGAATCGATTAAGATTCTGGGACCCTAGATAGAAATCTAAACTTTAACGCCCACATAAAAGAGGTCGCCAAGAAAGCCGTGAACCTCCATAAAATGGTAATGAGAGCGTCAAGAGCACAAATTATAAAAATGCTATTCACAGCGGTAATAGAGCCCATAGTACTCTTTGCCGCAAGTGTGTGGGGTGATGCAGTGCAGAACAGGTGGGTGAAAGCGACTCTCGATCGCCTCACGAGACGATTCACAATAATGATCACAAAGTCACACCGAACAGTCTTATTAAATGCTAATGTCTGTAATGGCCGGAATGCTTCCCTTAGATCTTAGAGCCAGAAAACTTAAAGAGCTCTATGAAATGAAAAGAGGAAAACCGATACCCAGTCTTCCAGGACGCCCTCTTAAAAGACCTCTGAGTCTTGCTGACCTCCAGCTCCAGATAACAGAACAAGAACCCCATTCTCACTTATAAGTAATTATAGTGATCTCAATAAGTTGGATGCGGGGAGTATTCGGATCTATATGTATGGGAGAAAAACTGAGGGCAGAGTGGGAGCAGATGCAGGTGCATACTTCTGGAAGCTTGGAAGGAAATATTAAAAACATCTTTTAAATTAGCAGACTACTGCACAGGGATTTTAGTATGGCGGCCAGAGCTGGCCGCCATACTAAAATCCCTTGAAATAGCCACAAAAAGAACATATGACAAGGCTGCAGTTCTCAGTGACTCAAGATCAGTTCTGGAAGCGGTGGCTAACGATCGGAAACCACACGGCTAAAAACTGTATAAAAGAAGGCAAACATAACCATTTTGATTCGAAAAGAAGAAGATTGGGACTGGGTATGGAGTTGACACATGAAAATACATTGAGAGCATTTGCAGACAACCAACTAAGGGAAACGCTGTTGGACTACTGTAGACGAGTCATAAGATGTGTGGCCCGGGCGAACCGGGAAAAATATTGAATGTTTATATATAAATAATTAAATAATTAACATAACCAATAGGTTATGGAAAATAAAACCTCACTTTTTTTAAGTCGGTTAAGAACCATCGCAATCGTAATCTCGACTTGCTTTTAAATATGGTACCAACTTCTTTTTTAAATGATTAATTTTCAAATTCCACGTATAAATCCGTAACCCGGAACAATCCAAGTTCATCCCCGAACTTGGATTGTTCCAGGTTACGGATTGCCAATCTATTTTATTCATATACAAGATCGTAAGTGCTAACATCGGGTACTATATGAGATTTTAAAAAAATGGCACAGTTATACTTTACTGGATTGAAAACCTATTTTTTTTAAGTCGGTTAAAAATAATATTACGATCGTAATCCTGCAGTGCTTTTGGATATGGTTCCGAGATTTTTTTATTACTTTAATTTTCAAATTCCACGTCTTAAATGTCCCTGAACATGGGTTCTTCCAGAGTTGCCGCAGGCAACCTATTTTATTCGCAGTTCGGACCCTCAGAACTAACATCGGGCACTAGTTTCATTCATGTACTATATGAGATTAAAAAATTGAAACAGTTATACGTATTAGCCTATATCTCGAAAACTACTGAACCGATTTTGATGGAACTTACACTAAATCAAATGTGATATGAAACATCAATTAATATTTGTTACAATGCAATTAAAAGTTTTAGAGAATATATTGAACATTGGATTGAAAACTTATTTTTTTTGAAGTCGGTTAAAAATAATATTAAGATCGTAATCCTGCAGTGCTTTTGGATATGGTTCCGAGATTTATTTTTATTACTTCAATTTTCAAATTCCACGTCTTAAATGTACCTGAATATGGGTTCTTCCAGGGTTGCCGCAGGCAACCTATTTTATTCGCAGTCCCGACCCTCAGAACTAACATCGGGCACTAGTTTCATTGAGGTATCTTATGAGATAAAATACCATGAAAAATCGCCCCCTTCAGGGTGGCTGAACTTGGACTTCTTCCAGGGTTGCCGCAGGCAACCTTATCTGGTTCACCTCTCCATAAGGATATCTTTCACTACTTCAAACTCCCGTTCGAGTATCTGATGAGATAATTTTTGGCCAAAATTGACGTTTTCGACACCTTTTTTTTTATGGTTCTTCCAGGTTACGGGGTGGCAACCCTATATCGCCCCCACCTCCAAAGCAACTACTTTCACTACATACTAGTCTCATTGAGGTATCTTATGAGGTAGGAAGTCCTGCCACCGGCCGCCGGTCTAAAACGGTACTTAAATATTTTTGACGTGATAACATCGGCGTTCGGCTTGTGACGCAACTATTGCAAACGTTCGGCTTATGACGCATCTATCTCTATTCCACCTTTACCACGTAAAAATATGGTCCGTAAACCGACTTAACAGACAAGCTTTATTTTTGCTTTTTGTTAGGAACAATCAAACGCAGCCATATCTACAATTAGTTTTGCATTGCCACACATGTAATTGTACTCTTGAGCTGGGATAAAAATGGGAATTTTAGGGTTCCGTAGTAAACAAAGAAATTTTAATTATGATAAACTAAAGTAGAACTTTCCATTTGATTGTGGATTCTTTCATTATAACCAATGAATATAATATTTCGTAAACATTTACTCCTATTTCAATTTCCAGCACATCCCCATATTTCTGTCGCCTCAATCCGCTGAAGTGTCGCGATACGAGAGAAATGGTTCACAAATTGCGTTCGCCTGACTGCTAGCTTATGTTCCCAGTTACACAACTCTGCTAAATAGTTTATCTGTGCACTAGAAATCTATCAGACTCAATTTCCAGTAGGTTTTTTTCCAACAGGTTACATGGTTTTACAACAGGTTGCAATAGTTCCAAACTTGACAGCAATGGTCGCTTTCGCAATACTGATTTCTTGTCCAAATAGCTAGTTAATTGTTTCTTTTCTGATTTTCAACATTAGTTGTATAGGATAAGTTGTTCAAAATAAAGGAGTTAGTCGTTCTTCGTATACTGTACATATTGTGTATGCCATTTAATGAAAAATAAATCTACTGGAGAACAGCGAATGTACGAATATAGATTCCGTATATAATAATGCTTATATGTAACGTACCTAAATATACATTTAAGGGCCAAAGCGCGCCTAATAAAGGCACAATATCTCAAGTTCTTTCACATGAGGAATTCAGGATATTAAAACATTATTGGTCGAGCTCCTCAAATATTCAAATTGGGGACACTTTAATTACAAGCACTAAACGTAGAATTGCCAAAACATGAAAATTACGACGTAATAAAATGAGAATTTTCTTTTAATTCGCAATTCCCCTGGAGATGACTGCCTCGATAAAACTCTGTGAAGTATTCATGGTGGATCCCAATCATTCACAGCCATCATTAAAGGTGGTACTTTTATGTGTTTCTAGAAATTTAACACCGTATCATAATGTCACGCTAAACATAAATAATTATGGCTGCCATAAAGTCTGTAATTCAGGGATGCGCACTATCTTGAGTCTGGAATCTATTAGTCTAAGATCCCAAAGCATTATATCTACAATATTTAGTCGTATATTAAAAAAAATATTTTTAAATTACTTACACATTAGTTCAACCTAATTACTTGGTAGGTTATCTATAAAATTAATTCACTTCAAAGGTGATAAGGCAAATGGCAATTTTTTAATGCGAATATATGTTTCAATACTATTGTAGTCAAAAAAAGATATTTGGCTCACAAGGCCCGTAAAATAGTTTTTGTCTATTAGCATAAATCTAAAGTTTATTTAATAAAGTATTTTCATTTGTCAAATATGTTTTTCAAATATTGCTAAAAAAAATAAAAAAACTCGGGAATTCATAGAGACTGCCTATAGAAGTGAAAACAACACTAGCGTGACGCGTATACGGAATCCCTCAACAGGCATAAAGATGTTTTCACTTCGATGAATGATGAAAGTACATATGATACAGCTAGATCCTTTACTACATCCGTCACTGGTAACTTCTTTATCTTAAATTAAGTCCTTCTTATTCTTGACACTGGCGGTCATTATCCTTTCTCGTAAAACAAACTGGCTTCGTGTTAACAAAGTGATTGACATTAAATTTAAGATCAGTGAAAGTTGAAGTTCCAAATTGAAGTGAAGCGTGAATCGATGTCTTGATTGATGGAGCAGACATGATACCGACTTAATGAAATCAGGTCGTGTGCTGGTTAAAAAAGGCCATAAAAGTGATTTAAATCATAATTACCTGTCATGATGCACCCTTTTTTGAGTACCCATTTCCACACGCGTCACTCAAAAGCTAAACAGGCGATTTTGTGTGTTTATTACAAACTTGCATGTATGATTCTTTAAGACACGATTTATTTTAGAATTCAATTTTCTGAGGATAAATACATATAAAACAACTCTCTTATTTACTTTTTATGTTTAGTTGACGGCAAACGAGCAAACTTTAGGCATAGATATAACAATTCAAATAGAAAAATAGCAGTTGTCATTGCAGAAAGCATAAAAATACAAATATTTTCAAATGATAATGATGACGATGAATCAAAAGTATGACAACATTTAGTTAGGTATTAATGAATATTTAAAAATATTCCTCTGTCCTCAAGCTTCTTTACCAGCTTCTTCTAATGCAAAATATGATGTAGTGTATTTTTTTTAAATAATTTACCTAGCATTACAAGTACGCCGTTATGTAAAAACACTTAGTTACATTGTACAAAAACGACATCAGACAAAGCCATTGAAATTAGCATTTTAGTATCAAGCGCGGCCTAACCGCACACATGTCATATTACTTCAAGCTTTTATATTTTTGCACATAATTCCAACGGGGGGTAACCACGAGGCATTTCAGTGGGAGTTTAAGTTGGACGATAATAATATCTATGCTAATATGTAGCCCGTAATAGGAGTTGGCAGCCGTAAAAATACAAACTTATTGATATTTTATGAAATACTATCGATGGGACGTGAAAGGAATAGTTAAATTGTTATTCCCGTTTTTTTTTCAGTCCTAATTTGATAGCCAGTAATATTATGATAGACAAAGACAAAAATTGAGGCCTTTACAACAGATTTGGCAAGAAATGTGGTGCGAAGGATTTTGGGCGAAGATATGTGTTTGAAAGAATTGAGGTCTCAACGAACATAGATGAAGCTAATGAACATAGGTTCCGCATAGCAAAAACTTCCATCACACGACACGACAGTCCAAATATCCAAAGCGGAAGCTACTATTAGAACCTTAAAAAATTCAAACGAAGCTACAGACGTTAACTACGCTTTGAACCAAGAAACTACATACTATCACATCTTTTTCCCTTGCGGTGTTGACAAAGTCCAAGTCTATCAGACCTAAGGGCTACGTTTAGCATGTTGGTGGGCTTGAGGCGAAAAACAAAATCAAAACAGGGATGGCTTGCTAGCCGTAATCGCTTATTAACATGATTCCTCAGATTTTCGCCCATTCCCTCGATCGGCTTTTACAATCTACGCGGGAAGAGGAACAGCTGGTACATTCGTTTTTTTCTTTTCTTCCAGACCAGCATGGAAGGAACAAGAAAGACCTTTTAAATAGCTCTTTCCATCTGTGGTATCTTAATGTTCCGCCAGTATCGCTGCTAAGTAGGTACTTAGAAATGGCCTAAATGCCTTTCTACCCACGATAGGTATGCTATCGAGGAATGTATATTAAATAATCAATAACCATATTTTCTTGTTAACTTTTCTATATTAAATAAGTTTTCCTTTACTAAACTGAAGGTATTATTCTCGTATATTTTGCTGAAGATATCTGCTAATATAGTTTCATCAAAATTCGTTCGAAATAAACTTTCGTACTTATTATCCTCTTATACTTGCAAAGATAATACACGTTATGCAGACAAAAAAATGTACCTACCAAGTCACGATTCAAAAGCTCAATCGTATCAAGGACGCGTTTAAAAATGTACTTTGTTCTTTCTAAAGCCGGAACAATTTTCCGAGCGTTCGGTGTCGGCATTTCCCTCAAATAAACATTTTGCTGAAGAGGAATAAACGTTTGCAGTCTTATTATTATTATTCCCCACTTGCTGCTAGTCTATTTAATTCTTAAGTTCAAAGTTCAGCCTTTTGTTTCTTTTTGTTTTTACTCCTGGTATATACCTAAATAGTAATTTTCACGACGGCGACGCTAATTAGTCGTAGTATTCACAACAAAGAATACTTTGGCAGTAGATAGCTGCCTAGCCTGTTCTTAAATGTTACTGAAGCTTACTTATATAACGTTACTGTTTTCCGTCCAACTCTTTGAAACTTCGTCTGGCCAGCGAAATCTATTCTTTGTCTAAATAATAAAGCCGTTTTGTACATTATTCTCATTTTCTTAGCGTAGCGATTTTAAATCTTTTGAATTTCAAACTTTATACTGACTCAAAAATTCCTCGAGCTATTTAAATGCTACCTAGTGTTTTCGTTTCATCGTCCGTTATAAACGACTGAAACTACATTGGTTTCGTGGTCAGAGAACAATACAAACGATTTGTCCGTGGCACGCTAGCACGCATTGTTGGCAGAAAATTGAATGGTGGCGGTGTGTTCTCGCCCTTATATATGAGCGACATAGAAAAGGCGCTTGTGCGGTGACCGCGTCCGTTTTGTGTAAAATGTCAAAGTGAGGGAAAAAGGCGGGCGCAAAATTGTGTTGACGCAGTGACCGCAGCGCGCGGGCTGTGTCGACCGCTGCCTTTGGGAATGTGGCAGTGTGACGTGTTCTGGTAGCCTGCGTTTCCTACCGATGACGCAAAACTCTTGATGATCCCTATACTTCCATAATAAATCCTACATCTCAATTAAGCCTCGAGAACGAACTCATAGAAAGAAGAGTGCAATTATTAATTGCACTTTTCTTTTCATATAGTAATGAATTCAATCTTAAAAAGATTATAATTTTAATCGCCTATGCATTTAGATTTTCAGAACTCCTTTTACAATACCTAATGAATCCATGAGCTACTTCACGTATAGTTCTCGAGAGCGTTAAAGCCGGGCGCAAAGGAACAAAGCCTCCAATTAACTGACTGGCACGCAGCGGGCTTTTAGTGCTTAATGAGCCGCTTACCCGTGGATGGGGTCTCACTACTACAGTTGTCCTCAAGTGGGCTGTAGGTCAGTTTTGAAGGGGCGACGGCCAAGTAGAGAGCGCGATATATAAACGAAAGGCGACGGTTCAATCCTGCGCATTTAACGGAATGGCGGCATCCGAAACAAAAGTCACAGCCCAGGATGCAACAAATAAGTTCTAATATAAAACAAAGAACAAAGAAAGGCGTGATTTCTATTAGTTGCTTTTTCCATCACACTCGTACGCAAAACAGAACTGTAATATTTTTTAATACTTATCTAGTAATTTTTTTAAGAAATTATAATTTTAAGGAAATCAGTAATGTTTTCTTTTGGAGTCGTAACAGAATCACGTACTATGAAAACCATGCAGATTAGAAACACAGCCTTACTGTCAGATAGTGCTCTGATCACTTGACCATCACACCTCATAACTGACTCAAACACCTGAGGACAATTTTAGTCAGGCCGCCATTCCTCATTATTTTCCAAAACCCTTGCATGCCAATCAGTCAACATTAACTTTGTTTCTTTGCGCTTGGCTTTGACGCTCTCGAGGACGATATAGAATTATTTCCGTCGCACCAGTAACGGTCTATATAAAGTCTTTGAATAATCTGACATATAACGTGATGCAGAAAAAGCTGAGAAGTTTCGCTTTAATTTTTAATCCCTGACATTTTTTTCTAAATTTATTTTGTTATTTTACTATGAAGCTCGCTCCAAGTGAGCTTTTGCTACTTCACAGGCGTTTGAAGCGAGGGCAGAGTACCCTCAACCTTTATAGACAACATCACCTAAGGGCCCCCGGGAGGGACAGACCTCTTGGCTTTGGGCGTTGCCTCTGTGCGCAAGGCTTGGAGAGACATCAAACTCTCATATTGCCTGATAGGTCTGAAGGGCCAATCTGAGAATTTATGGCAAAAGCCTTTGGAGAACTGCAATCTTTTGCCTTATGGGCCGGAAGCTACGATGCCAGAAGGGCCTATCCTGGGTGCAAGTCACCCGGTACCGCTGCGCGGTCACTAGTAATCGGAGCTAATCCTACTCTACGCACTCTATTCCGGTGGCAAGTGCGACGGGGTCAAATAGTGGGATTCCTCTGGCTAATCGGAGCCAAAGAAGAGTCGGGGCGGGATCTCTGACAAAATCAAAACCTGCTATAAATACATACAGAGTAGATACTTCGTAAGACGCTAGCAGTTTGAAGTCTGCGTCATGCGACTATTTTTCAGAGTAGGTATGGGTGTAAATGCAGTTTCCTTTCGTTATCCTATGGGTATATAGTTATAATATATGATATTCTAATGTATAGTGGAAATACTTTTGACTTTTTTGGCTCAAGGGCATCATAGCCCTTCCTCTCATGTTGCATAAAACCAATTGTCTACCAAGAAAGACAGACAAATTTTTAAAAAGTATCAGTATTCAGCACACAGGTACCTAATAAAGTTTTGTAACATGAACAAAAAATTTTGACAAATAATGTTATAGCCGATATAGCTCAGCGGATTAGCCTTTTAAAGTGGCAGTGGGCCGGGCACATAGCGCGAAAGGCGACCACATACCGGCAACTGCTGCATCAGGCACCCATTGACCAGGTGGTCGGACGACCTGACCAAGGTCGCAAGGAAACGCTGGATGCAGGCCGCTTCCAACCGGTCATTTTGGAAATCTTTGTTGAGATGTTTTTAGCTGCAAGTGAGAGTAATTTGTACTTAATGTAGAAGGCACGACGAATACTAGTAAATAGTTTCAAGCTATTCTCGTTCAAAGTTATAATTCGAAAAAAGTAAGACAACTTATCAAATTAAAAGCTTTCTCATGTAAATAAAGTGAGTTTTCAATAGCGTCGTTCACGGATAGCGACATAACGTCAAAGTTAGGGAGAGTTATGACACTATTGTGGCCAAAGGCGTCTCACCCAAATGGTTTTGGTTTGCGTGGGGAGCGTGGGAACCCTGGAGAAGCTATCAGATTTAGTGCGTGGAGAAATGGCCTCCGCCCGCGATTGCGACCGAAGCGACAACTATGGCTTTAAAAATTTATGGCCGACGCATATGAGTATTTTTCTGATTTCGAACCTTTTTAAAAAGAACTTTATTTTTATATTTGTTGTGTGTGAAATTTTCAATGAATATGTAAATTTGATAAGTGAGTCGTTCATAGGAAACTGTATACGCTACAACAAATTGCCAAAATCCTTGATATGCCCGACAGAATATTCAAAAGTTATGTAAAACAATTACTTTGCAAAAAAAGGCTTATTATAGGACCGAAGATGTTATGAATGATAGGAATATTTGACTTGAGCATGGCGCGGAAGCCTCGTAATTCTGTACACAAATGACTATTAAGTGTGAATATTCTGTACGCAATATTTAAAAAAATAATAATTATAATTTTATTAGGCAGTTAATTTGACATTATTTGTTTTCGGTATCATTCATTTCAATAATATGACATTATTTTTTAATTGAATTTGAGCATGACATTTAAATAAATCAATGTATATAATTTATAAGGTTTTCACAAATTGTGAGTTGTCGCTTTTTCTGCACTCCGCTTTGGATGCGGCATAAGTAAATTTTTGACGTCAACAATAGTTGACAAGTGAAATATGACAATTTGAGACGAAATTTTTATTTTAAAATCTATGTGACAATTAATAATTGTTCAAAGAAGTCTTTTATTGAAGAAAAGTTTTGAATTCATTCTCTTGATTTTGCTTACAAAATTGTTTGATATCTGCACCTTTTTTTCAACTTGTCAGTTCAGTTGTTTAGAAATGAACAATGTTACGAGTACATGTTAGAAACATGTATACATATTTACTTCGCTTACCATCTAGCTCCTAGAATTCCATTGTAATTTTGAGTTATTTTGGCGAACACGGCATCCAACTACCATGTCTGCTCATGACGTTAAACTAAGCAGGGCCGAAGTTTACTCATGAAACTCGACCTTTGTGAGAATAATATGTGACAGCAGGAAGCCAGCTTGTGTTATGTGACTGTTATGATAAACTTCAACTTTACTTATTTTGCAGAACCAACGCGTAATAAGGAATGAAAATTAGATTCAATTAAAAAAGTAATATCCAAGACATAGTCCTAATTAAATGCGAAAGTAACTTTGTTTGTTACACCCTCACGCCCTATCTACTAAACCGATCTTCGTGAAATTTAACATACCCGTTATCTGGGGTACGGAGAAAATGTGCTTTTTATCTTGGAAAAAAGTACTGTTCCCTACGGACCGACATTGAAGCGGGCAGAGCTGCGGGTGAAAGCTAGTATGATATAAAATTATTGTCGCCTTAATCCGGATAGGTGGAACTACTGTTCTATATTATAGGAAAAGAAGAAAAAAAACTCTTAGAATTTAGATAACTTAAAGCATTTCACAAGAAATGAAAAAAAAAAACATTTTTGACCCGAAATCAAATTCAAATTATTTTTGTTTCAGTGGAACAAATAGCGTACATAAAAAAATTAATAATTGAAACTTTTAGCTAATTTCTCATTAAACATTATTTTAATACGTCTGCATAAATTATAGCTTATCATCATCACCATCATCATCATATGAGCCGTGACAACGGCCTCCCCCAAGGATTTGGTTGGAAGCGGCCTGCATCCAAGATCTTCCACGTGCAACCTTTGGTCAGGTCGTTCAGTCTCCTGTTCGGTAGGTGTTATACGCTGCGCTTGCCGGTACATGGACGCCAAGCGAGAACCCTTCAGCTTCATCGTACATGGATTCTACGCGATATGTGCCCATCTTTTATATGTTAAGTTATAGCTTATCTTACCCTCTAATAATGTAGCTTTCTATATAAGTTATATATATTTTTTTAATTAATCGAACCTTTTTTTAATTTATTCAGTACAAAGAAAAACACAAAATCGATTTTTTTTTTCTTTTTCGCTTGCTTTCGCTAAAATAATATGTTCAGTGTCTAAACTCATCACGTACTTATAAGAATAATGTGTGACAAAAGCCAGCTGTGTCCTGTGGCTGTTATGAAGATAGTAATGGAGAAAAATAGTTCATTTCATTCATAAAGCACAGCAATATATCAACGCGCAACACATTATGGTTCTGCTGCATCTGTCTCTATTCAAGCTGTTATGTGTGATAAAATATACAAATTGCTCGCTCATGTATGTATGTAAGTGTTAGTCTATTATGATTGAATACGACGTATGTTGTTTTGATTTTGTTATTGATATCTGATTTTAAAAATACTTATTGTAGAATGAATGTAAAGCTATTAAAACGCTCGTAGCTAAAGGCATACTGTCATTTTAATAAAATTTATTTTAATTATTAAATACTGATATTATTTAATATCTCATAATGCTAAGTTTATTATGAAATTAAATAAAGTGCACAATAATTACTCATTACTCGTATATTATCACCACAGACATTAAAATCCAACCAGGTAATCACCACATGTAAATTATTACCAAATTTAGTAGACATTAGGCCTACTAAATTTGGTTGACCTAACGGTCTATGAAATTTGGTTGTATGATAATAATTATACGATAGATTTAACTTTTGTTAGGTTAAAGTTCATCAGAACATAGTGTTTACTAATATTATAAAGCTTGTGTGTATATATGAATGTATAGATGTATGGATAATTGTTACTCTTTCATGTCAAAACGGCTGAACGGATTTTGCCGATTTTTTTTACACAGATAGGTCATTATCTGGATTAACACATAAGCTACCTTCCATCCGGAAAAAAAGTACTGTTCCCACGGGATTGATTTTAACGTAAGCGGAGCCGCGGGCTAGTTAATTATTTTTTATTGTAATTAGTTCCCCTAGTTAATTTATAATATGCAAGCCACAACCAAGCCAGCATCTGTGATTCACACAACATTGTATATGGAAGACCAAATAAATGATAGCAACTTTCTAATCTAAGTTACAGCATTTTGCGTCTCTAGCATCCTGCCAGTTATCGCGGTACCAGTTATGGACTAATTCATTATAACTCTCGAAGACATCGTCAGTTTAATAACAACTTGCAACCCGTTGTTTTCCTAGTTAATTTATCTAGTTAATTGACAAATGTTACTATTTATAGTAAAACGTAGACTATTTATTTACTTACATTTTTGTGTAAAATTATTTGATCTTCTGGCAAGTAACCAAAGCGTTGATTAATAATATCCAAGCCAAAACCAAGCTTACATTACTCATCTGTGATTCACACAACATTGTATACGGAAGAATGGATAAATGATAGTAACTTTCTAATCTAACTTATAGCCTTTTGCGCCCTCGCATCCTGTAAGTTATCGCGGTACCAGTTATGGACTAATTAATTATAACTCTCGAAGACATCGTCAGTTTAATTACAACTTATCGTTTTCATAGTTAATCTATCTAGTTGATGGGCAAATGTAATACGGAGACTATTTATTTACCTACATTTTTGTGTAAAAATTATTTAATTTTCTGGTAAATAACTAGAGTGTTGATCAATAATATCTAAGCCAAACCCAACCAAGCCAACATTACTCATCTGTGATTCACATAACATTGTATACGGAAGACTGGATAAATGATAGTAACTTTCTAATCTAAGTTAAAGCCTTTTGCGCCCTCGCATCCTGTGAGTTATCGCGGTACCAGTTATGGACTAATTAATTATAACTCGCGAAGACATCGTCAGTTTAATTATAACTTATCGTTTTCATAGTTAATCTATCTAGTTGATTGGCAAATGTAATACGAAGACTATTTATTTACCTACATTTTTGTGTAAAAATTATTTAATTTTCTGGTAAATAACTAGAACGTTGATTAACAATATCCAAGTCAAAACCAAGCCAACATTACACATCTGTGATTCACACAACATTGTATACGGAAGACCGGATGAATTAGAGTAACTTTCTAATCTTCATAAGTTACAGCCTTTCGCATCCATCGCATCCTGTGAGTTATCGCGGTGCCAGTTATGGACTAATGAATTGTAACTCTCGAAAATATCATCAGTATTAGTAACTTGTAACGTGTTGTTTTCATAGTTATCCAGCTGGTTGATTGGCGAATGTAATACATAGACTATTCATTTAATAGAGAAGTGGTAAGTATTTTATCTTCTGGTTGGCCTGGAGACTTTCCTATTCTGATACACTTTTACGTTGCGACTTTTTATACACCACTTATATATAACATCTTTATATTAGAAGACAGCACTACGACAGGGATTAGGGACGAAAATAATTATGCAGTTATATAGATATATTTATCACGACATCGCTAATAAATAACGTGTTCACATTTCTCTACAACATATCAGTTGTAGTGACACGCGACACGTTAGTAAACAAGTAATCAAGTACGTGGGGTCTTAATTGCAAAAACTTGTTTTATACTCTGAACTTGGTTACGGTAAAATACGTTACGAGTAGACACAAGTAAGGTTATTTTGTGGGAAACAACAAATAAAGAAAAAATACGCATCGTACTCTCCATAATGCATATCCACATATCTTTAAACATTTATAATGTTAGTTACAAAAAGTGATTCATTCCTATCCAATACCACGAACGAATACCACCGGTATTACTTTGAATTTTTAATTATTTTTTATTCCCAACGGATACCACTGATTAAACCAATACCAAAACAAGTTCAAAGGTACAGTCAGTAAAAATGCTTTGTATGTGATTACAACATTTTTATTTGCAAAAATATGTGTAAGATATTAATAAAAAAAATTAGTTAGCACACGAATAGTTCAATTATACATATAGTTATAATAACATTAATTATTAAAATTTTCAAAAATATAAAATAAGAACAATTTGCTTACTATCTGATAATAATATAATATGACATAAAAGTAACTTTTTTTATATTAAAATCACTCGTTCATCACCTTTATAGTTATGACTCAATGTTTTTTTTTTATTTTTTATTTTAATTAACTAATAGTAATAATCTAATAATTGTAAAAAATCAAAGAAAATCTACGTATTTTTAATAAAATCAGTCGTTCGACACCTACATTGTAATAATGTCTGCTTTCATTACACCTATTTTGAAAAAGGGGGACAAGTCGAACGTAGAGAATTATAGACCGATTTCCAAGCTTAGCATTTTCGCCAAAATTTTAGAGAAAATAGTATTCAAAAATTTGTATGCTGCTGTCAAATGTCGTCTGGGCGCAGAACAACATGGCTTTGTAAAAAATCGGTCTACCACCTCGAATCTGATCCTAACCAATGACTTTATTACTGAAAGCATGGCAGATGGTAGCCAAGTGGATGTGATCTACACTGATTATTGCAAATGCTTTGACAGAATTGATCATGACGTACTTCTAGGAAAATTACATGCAACTGGAGTGCACGGAGATCTGTATCGATGGTTTGAATCCTATATAAGAAATCGCAATCAGGCTGTAGTTCTTGGAGGCTTCACTTCCAAGTGGATCTCAATACCTTCAGGTGTTCCGCAGGGATCAATTCTGGGCCCGCTCTTATTTATTATTTTCATCATGGATATTAGTTCTTGTTTTCAAAATTCAAAAATTATTATATTTGCGGATGACTTGAAAATTTTAAAAACTATAAATGATATTTCGGATGCTAATCAACTTCAAGATGATCTTGAACGATTCGAAAACTACTGTAGGAAAAATAAGCTAGACCTGAATGTAAAAAAATGTTTCTGTATGACTTTTACTCGTAAATTAACAAAGATACTATATAACTACAAACTTCATAATAACACTCTCACAAGAGTGGAAGAAATGCGTGACTTGGGAGTTATACATGATAGTAAGTTGTTGTTTGATCAACACGTCACTCAAGTTGTTAGTAGGGCCTCTAAAGCATTAGGATTTATATTCAGAATGGCATCTGACTTCCGTTCAATCAAAACAATTAAAATATTATATTGTGCTTACGTCAGAAGTCATCTTGAATATGCGTCCCAAGTATGGAATCAGCAATACCAAGTTTATATAACTAGGGTTGAAAATATCCAACGACGATTTATGCGTTTCCTAGACTTTAAGACCCACCAGAGATCCAGTAACTATGATCAACGGTGTAGAAGATACCATTTCCTGCCTCTAGAAACTCGTCGTCATATAGCTGATTCCTGCTACCTATCCGCCATCGCCAACGGTTCAGTGGACTGCCCTGAGTTACTCGGTAAACTGTCGCTCCGCACAAACACTGCAGGATTGAGGCACTGTCCTCTGCTACATGTACCGGTCGTTCCAACGAATTATAGGCGTAACTCTTTCTTATTGAGAAGCTGCAAGACTTTTAACGACTACATATCTGAATATGATTTTGACCTGTTTTGCACCAGCATACCTCGTATAAAGCGAGTGTTGGCTGAGAGGTTTTTTAACCAGTGATCTTCATCTTAATTCTTAGCGTATTGTCATGTTGTCTGCATTGTGTCAAGATTCAAAATTTAAAGATTAATTTAGAAAATATACCTCTTCAGGCACTTTCTCACGTGTGTATGCGTTTATAATATTACATAATATTTGTTCTTCTTGTTTATGAGCCTTCCGCTTACATTTCTATTGTACTCGTTATTTGTTCTCTATTATTATTTTATTACTCATCCAGCAGTCATCACACATGTATTGCAATATTTAGTTTAGTTTTGTAAGTTAACATTCCAAAGCTTAAATAAGTAATTTTATAAGTGAAGATTTGTAATAGGCAATTAATATTTAAGAGTTTGTTATTTAGTTAATTTGCTGTAAATTTTTCCTAACATAATAAAAAAAAAAAAAAACAATCTTTTTTTTAAAATGAATTCGGAAAGTAATATTAAATTACTTTGTGGTTTTAGCATTATATTTGAATGACATAAAAATATTAGAAAATAAATTTAATTCAATGACTGAGCTGACTGTACCAAATTCTAATTTTTGTATTCGTTGGGACATAAAATTAAAAAAAAATTAAGAGTGGTATCCGTTTGGAGTAGAATAGAATTAAAAATTCAAAGTAATACCAGTGGTATTCGTTCGTGGTACTGGATAGGAATAAATCCAAAAAGTAAAGATACATTTAAAGAAATACATATACATCAAGTTTTATAGTCAAAATTCCTTGTCAATATAATTTTCTATATCGTAGTAAAAGTACCGCACGCACATACGACAAAATGTCCTTAGGCGTTTGTTTATGTCTCTGAAACATTTATTTACTCATAAAAAGAACAGGGCTGCTCGTTGTTTGTCTGAATGAAGATGAGGCTCGTTTTTATTTCGGAAAATGGCGACCATTGAAGTTAAAATTCAAGAGCTAATTTTTAAAAGAGGCGCTCTCGAAGTCTTTTCGCAGGATCGCAGGCGCCCGTCATCGCAGGGCGCTCGTTACCGCGGGCCCCGCGGCGCTCCCACAAACACTTACAAACTTATTAACACACCTTAGACACACGACTTTCAACCTTAAACGCTTTAAAATAATAAAAGTTAAAAATAACACACATCTTGGCGAAGGTTTACAACCAGCCTTCCTCATTACGTCTGTCGGCGTTATTGCCATCTCGTCGGAACATCAGTAAGCGCTGCTGAGAAAAATATTTACATACATCTCTCTCGCAAATATTGGAGCCAGCAGAAATGTACAGGTACATGATTATGTTTACTCCCGTTTATTAATAACATCGTTATATTTCTCGAAACTGACTGCAGACTTCGCGCAAGGCCATTGCGAGTTCGTTAACTTTAGTTGCCCTCTGGAATGGGGTTCAGAAAAGACGTGCTGGTAATTCGGCGAATCATCCACGTACCTATCTACTTGCAAATTTTGTTTTACATAAATGCAAACTTGCAAGCGTATGTGGTCTATTATTTCTACATATATCAGCTTTGTTCAAATTCATTTATTCATACAGAAATTTTAAAAAATATATACTAGAACAATAAACCTAAGACTAAAAACCTTAAAAATATAATAATAAATCTTTATTTTCGAGCAACCAGTCTCTTAGATATTTTTTTAGTAAATAGAGAACTTAAAACCTAGTGTTTTAATATCATTACACTACGACTACAGCTATAATATAATAACTAAATTAATAATAATAATTTTGTCCTATTCGGTGTCCAGACCCTTGATCCGCGGGGTCCTAGCGCTAGGCTAACGCTAAGGCTTTTTAAGGAAATTACAAAAAGGTTAGTCGACATCACAGGAGACCGAAGAATTAGTCTAGCTATTCATAAGGGGAAAGCTGCCAGTATCTTCGGAACCTTGCCTAAAGGGACTCGTTTAAATAATATATTTTAGTTATTATATCAGCTTTTGCAACCGCCTAATTAAAAGGTACTATCCCTTCTTCATCACTACAAGTCGAAATGGTTCCAATTGATTAAATTTCTTATAACCAGAATTTGGCTACGCTGATCGCTTTATCGTTAGCCATATTGGTAATCGGGCTATTGCTGATGAACAAAACAGGTTTTGGTTATTGTTCTGCTAATAAAGTTTTGAAAAATGTTTCATTTGATATCAATCGGTAAATTCACTAAGTGGTATTTTAAATTTGAATTTGGGTATAAAAACATACTTACAGAATTTAGTCCCCTGAAACAACGACAACGGTTTGGAAAAGTCCAAAATGTTTTCACTGATATTTCTATTTTTCGGAAGTCTTTACTTAGCACAACAAAAAACAATGTGGTAAAATTACCAATTCGATTTAAAAATTATTACAATACGTAATACTTACAATAAATTTGAATTATTGCAAATATAACGAATTGTCCCAAGAGCGTCTTGCGAACTCGTTTCGTACCAATTTGGCGTTAATCTAACAAAAGCAAAACTTTTCTTTACGATAATGGATTTCGAAGCGAAAATTCAACAAAAATAGTAACACCACCGCGACTATTTTTTTGTTTTATTATTATTAGTTACAAAAACCCAACTAAAAATCCCCATAACATATTCGAGTCACGATCCTATGCGCAACCATTTCATGGTTGATTTTGTAATAAAACATGTCCGTTAGGCTGAATAGAGGCGATTGAATTACTGCATCAGTGTATTGGTCAAATCACTGTATCGAGTTTCGCTGTCTAAAGCCCAACGCCTACATTTTGCAGCATTAAATTCACAACTTATCGCTCTTTACATACTTCAACAATGTTATAATCGTAGTTTGCCTGTAGACCCGGTCGTGGGTTCAATTCCTACGGGAAGCACACTATGTTGAGTTGCATCCAGTTTGGTTAGGACATTGCATTACCAGATTTTCTAATAAGCATGGTTCCGTGCTTCGGAAGGCACGTTAAACCGTTGGTCCCGGCTGCCACTTCGTAGTCGTTACAGGAACCACGTTAGAGCCCGAGAGCGGTTCCGAAAAACTCTGACGCCGGGGTCGACCGTGTCATCTACACGAAATGATGATGATCGTCAATATTTTTTAAGCATCTCGAAATTACATAGGTCTGTTCCCTGCTAGATTCTATATTGTGAAGGATTTTGTGGCGTGGTAACTATGTGCTGACTAACAGGCTTTGGGTTAGAATTATTTTCAAAGATTGCGGCTCTTATGCTGCCCTAGGGAGGTGGATGGGGCATCAGACTGCAACTTAAACATGCTCTGATGTTGAAGGTATATACAAGATTAATTAATAATTCAGTTTTCTTAGAGTTTGGACAAAAATGCGAAAAATATATAGTTTACTGATAAAAATAACAGTTAATATCTTCTCGCGCAAAATTTAATAAAGTGTGCAATAATTTATACTCGTAGATATGAATGCTGTATATATTTCATACTTTTACGGCCTTCATAGAGAAATCGAATTATTTTCTTAAGGGCTTAGATCAGCCACACCCATTATTTTATTGTTACTCTTAAATCATATCAAATTTAAAAAAATCTAATTATATTCTTCTGTATTACATTAAGTCTAGTATTTTTTGTATTTTTCATTTGATAAATTAAGAATTAAGTAATATCTCATTTATCACCAATGAAGTAATACCAAAAATAAGTAATTTTCTACCAAATTACAGAATAAAATTTTATTCTGAATATGATTAAAGAGTAAAAGAATAAAATGATGAGTGGCGCTAGTCACGCTGATTTGAGCCCCTTAAATTAAAAATGTTATTAAATGAAGTTTAGATATTAAAAAAAAGTAAAAGGAAAAAATATTGTTTAGCAACTTAGGTATCTCGAAATTTTATCTAAAGTTTGTTTAATCTAATTATGATGTATTTCCCAGAATGGTACCAATTAGAGAAATAAACGAAATATTTTATAATGAACCTAAAATTCAGGTAAGCGTTAATTGAAATAAGTACAAGCTTTGAAGTGGAGATCGAAAAAAATATTTTAATTAGCAACGTATATCGAAATGTATCAAAACATAAAACATCTGAAGTGGAGCTCTTTTTCCCAGTGAGCGTAAGAACTATTAGCACTTACGGATGTTAAGCAACCTACGGCACGATCTCTACTGCGATGGGTAACCACATGTAACATTAAAATTTCTCGAGCTCCTGCGGTTTTTGGAAGACACGCTAATCCGTTGGGCTCGGCGGTCATCGTTGATGTCAGTAGTTAAACTATAAAAGATGCATTTAGGCAGCTTGAAAAATCTGACACCAGTGTAGGCCACTTACACACACGAAAAACAAAATAAACAAATAAAAAACGAAAGTGTATTGTTAAATCTAATTCTGATATATTTCCCAGGAACGGTAACAAATGTGTACGGAGCTTTCTTTAAGCTGATACAGAATTTAATTCCATTACGGCGTACCTGTATCGCCGTCGAGGGACAAAAGCCGGTTTAATCCATTAAACAATACGAAGGCACGTTGCCCTTATACTACCTAGTTTAAGTCAAACTTTAAACACGTAAGTTGGGATAAAATATCACATATGGTTTCATTTTATCATGTCTTTTAACATCGTTTATCCTAATGTAAGATTAACAAAATTTATTTTAATGAAAGAATTTTGGGTTAGTCTTTTTTGAGAGGAAGTACGTTTAATAGTAAAAACTTCCTATTTATAAACACTAAAACATGATTAAAACATGTAACGGGTTACTCACGAAAGAAGTCCGCTACTGGCCGACATGTTTTGACCTAATCTAGAGGTCGAAACATGTCGGCCAGTAGCTGAATTTGAGTATTTAGACTAGTAAATTTAAAAAAATACGGCAAAGCAAAATAGACCTCAATTGCCACATCACCTATAATTTCACGCCTCACTTCGTATACTAAGTTAATGGTCTACAACAAAGTCATTAGCAAAAAAACCAAAAGGCAATGGGGAATTATGATCAATCATTATAATTCCTTTAAAACCCTAATACTATATTTATTTATTTAAACTGTATTGTACAATTCAAGTATAAAAAGCACAATTGGCGGACTTAATGCCATAGGGCATTCTCTACCAGTCAACAATAAGACCAATCAGAGAGAAAAGTGTGGCTGGTGTACGATTAAGTGCAAAGTTAAAGAAAATTAATATGGAATAACGGTACTAACATAATTATATATCATATGTGAAGTTATAAAAATAATGCAATCTATTATGGAATAAACATAATATCAATAAATTCTTACAAACTACAAATAATTATATATTCAGAACATAATAACATATATAAAATACATATATAGATGACAAAAAAATAATAACATATATAACATACATATATTAGGATGACGTTGGGTTGGATAACTTACTTAACTATAGTTTATATACTGCTCGCTTGAACGCGAGACGAAGAGCCCCTGCTCTTCTAATAGCTTCAGGTAGAGCGTTCCACAGACGTATGGACTGCACCTGGTACGATTTATCCAAAAAGTTAGAGTGGTGGGAAGGTGTAGCCAGAACTAGACTGTTGGAGGAACGTAAAGATCGAGGGTGAAGGGAACTTAAAAAACGGAATTTAGATTAAAGATAATTGTGGGCGTTAGGATCATTAATAATTGAGTATAGGGTAGAAAGTATTCTCACGTTACGTCGCAAAGGGATAGGAAGCCAAGCTAGCTGAGAGCGGAAAGAAGAAATATGATCGAATTTACGAACATTGAAAATGAACCGGATGCAGTTATTTGCCAGTTTATCTAATTTGTGAACTAGAACTTGGGTTATGTCACAATGGCATACGTCCGCATAATCAATAATAGGTATTAGTAAGGATTGTACTATGGATATTTTAGTTTTAAGAAGAAGGAAGTTCTTTAGTCGGTAGAGGGTGCGAAGCGAGGCAGTGACTTTACGGCTGACCTCAGTGACCTGGGTAGACCAGCTTAGTGTCGAGTCGATGTGCAACCGAGATCTTTTACACAATGATAATATGGAATTTTGTTATTGTTGAACTGCACCGAAGCAATAGAGTCAAAATCAATTTTGCAAATCTGTCGTGAACTACCAATTATAATTGCCTGACATTTACTAGGGTTTACTGCCACCCCATACTCCTCGGAACCAATTAGATATTCGACGTAGGTCATTGTTGATGAGAGCAACGGCTGTGTCAATATCACTATACTCACAAGAATGATAAAGTTGGAGATCGTCCGCATATAGATGATGAGAAGAGGAAAGGAGAAGTGTAAAAGAATTTATAAAAATGGAAAATAACAGCTGGGATAAAATGCCACCTTGGGGAACTCCACAATAGAGATTTTGCCAGTTGGAGAGTGATTGTTCAGCGCTACATTGGCATTGGGTTCTGGATATGCTGCTCACCCACTTTAAACACAATGTAATGAGCGAGAAACTACAATACCTAGATTTATTGCCTAGAACTACCTTGTTTGACTGGAACTAACAATCATAAACAAAATTATATAAAAAAATCAAAGTAGATATCGTACTACAAAAAACGGGTCAGTCACGTGCTATTTCGTCGGGATTGCCGACTATAGTTTCGCACTCGTCAGGAGCCCATTTTCAAGGTGAGTGCGAAACGCGTGGCGGAGGGTCCCGAACTAACTGCTCATGGTTGTAGTAGATAATGTCTGTATCTCACGTTAGTTTCAATTATATAAAAAAGATATCATTTAACAAAAAGCTCCACTGGCCTATTTGGAATTTTTGAACTGAGCAAAAAATACAACTGCCAACCAAATATCTTATGTTATATTTCATAGAATATACTAATCTATCTTAGAACTTTAAGTGTTCCCTGATTTTTCGAAGCCCGAAATCTACTCAAATACCAACGATACGACTTCTAATACTTAGGCGAACGATATTTGTATGACATTTTTTTTATAAATTGTAATATTGAGTTTCAGACAGCAATATTTTCATTTTATTGACTACATTGTACTTGATTTATAAAATTTCAAATGATGGAGCTGAGAAATTACTTGATGGATATAAAATAAAACCTGCACATTTTAAATATATTTTATTTTATTATTTGTTGTTGATAGGTATACACATTCGGATGGACGGGCATTGGAGGCTTAGTAATAGTGTCCTGCCTTCACCACACCGCACCTTTTGGGTACGAAACCCTACAAGTTAAGTATTCAGTCAGTTAGCTTGCTCTGTGATAATAGAATTTAGGACAACAATATTGATACTTATATTTTATTGTACTACGAAGCTAGCACACCCACACACGTAGAAACAATCACAATATTTAAACACCAAACACGACTCTCCACTCCAAGCTGGAGACAATAGTCAGACCTACAGTAAAAAAGGAGTATTGGAACCAAGGCACGACGTCACGTAATCCAAACAGATTGATCTGGCTTTACGCATCAGAGGAACATACGAAGGAACAAGTTTATTTACTAACTAGTGACTTAAGACCATGAATAACAGCCTCCGTGGTCCAGTGGTTAAGGCGTTTGGCTGTAGACCCGGGGGCCGTGGGTTCGATTCCCACGGGAAGCATACTTTGTTTAGTTGTTTCCAGTTTGGTTAGGACATTGCAGGCTTGTATCACCTGATTGTCTGATAATAAAGATGATTCCGTGCTTCGGAAGGCACGTTAAGCCTTTGGTCCCGGCTGCCATCTGGTAGTCGTTAAAGGAACCACGTCAGCGGCCGAGAGGCGGTTCCGAAGAACTCTGACACCACGGTGTGCATGGTCGAGTGACCGTGTCACCTACACGAAATGATGATGATGATTGAATAAGAAAAACTATGGAAGCAGCATTGCGCTCAAAAACTGACACCGCGCAAAGTAGATCAAAGCGGGCGGGGCTTAAAAAGTATATCTTTTCGCAAACTAGTCTGCCACGCGCTCCGTGACGGAAGGACGCATCAATAAAACCATTTAACGAGATATTTTTTGTAAAAATCGGCGAAAACTTAACAAATGAAGAAAAGAACGACTGTTTGTATAGTAAAGTGGTGCAGGAATCGCAAGGAAAAACGGAAAAGTGACATTGGAGTAACTTATCATAGCGAGCGAGGCAAACTGCTAGCCTACCTACTCCGCTATGTTGACACCATAGCGTTCATTAGATTTTTGTCACCACCTCGTGACCTTGACGCGGCCAATCGCAAACTTGCTTCATCTATGAGTGCGTAAGTTTTTCGTTGTGATTTGAGTTAAGTTTGTTTGCGTAAATGTGATTGATGTTGAATCTTTAGTTGTATGAGAGGTACGTTTCCATAGTTTTTCTAATTCAATGCATAAGACTAATAAATACGATACTAGTTGCCGTGATTAAACTAGTGGCTATAGATCTATCGAGACTTACTCGTATCGTATCTATCAACTCAAAATGGCCCAAAGCGCAATATGGCGCTTGGGAAACCATAATAAATATTTAATTGAAATGTTTAACCTTAATGTTGTAGTTTGATTGAGGTCAGTTTTTTATATAAAAGATAATCACGTTATCAATTACGACGTCATTTTTGACCACGATTTTGCTCAACTTTTTCATATAAATTTAACTGGGAAATATACACTTTTATACTATACTATCTATGCCTGTGACTCCATTTTACGCGAATGGAGTCACAGGCATAGCTAGTATTACGATTTTTAAACTAAACATTAGGTACGTTAATAACAGGAGAAAAAAATTAAGTAGCCTATCATATATCAAGTACGTCTACCTAAATGTTAATCTACCAAGTTTCATAAAACTTAGTTAATTCGTTTGAGAGTTATGGAACATACATAAAATATGTACATGTACACATACATATAAAAAGAAAAAAGTCGATTTAGTTTCAGTATCATGTATATAAATTATAAACACGATATCTCTGAAAAAAAAAATTACTTACTCCTTGACATCACAGATTTATTATCAGTTTTAGTAGGTATATTGATTGATGACATATATTGTACACGTCATATACGTACTTGGCATGACATATTATTTTACTAGTATTAAACCACTAGTATAAGGCTAGTGATGTTATAAATATTGGCAACAGTTTTTTAAAACCATCTATATACTTCGACAATATCTGGATAATTTAACTACATATAAAACACTAACTTTTGCTCGCGGCTCCGCCTGCGTTAATATCGATCCCTCGGGAACTGTAAAAATTCCCGGAAATAAAGATACCCGTAGTTTGAGGCCCAGGGAAAGACATACCCCGGGCCTCAAACTACCTCCATACCAAATTTCATTCAAATTGATTCATAGTTCAATAGTGAAAAGGTGACAGATATACAGACAGGCAGACAGAGTTACTTTTGAATAGTATGGATAGTATGGATTTAGTTTGTACGCAAGTAATTTATATTCCTATAACTATAAATTGTCCATATAGAGGTGTCAATGGTCGAGTTAACCCGTGTGTAGTGACAAACTTGTAATAACATTTTAATAGATACCTCTATTAAAATGTTATTACAAGTTTGTCTATAAAACGATAAACAAATAATAATGTCTGTCCTTTCGGAGAGAAAGCGGCTCTTACTATACTCTTAATTAAATAGCCGAAAGTCAACTGTAAAGTTACATAGCTTTATCGTTTTACGAGTCTGTTGACCTTGGTCTGAAAAAAGTTTATGCGGCCTGCAATATGGATGAATATAAAGTTTACAGTATTATTTGCAAACATTTCAATAATTGAAACGGTTAAGTTTTATAGCCCTATAAAACTGGTTTCATGATATAACAAAAATAATAACTAGATGCGACACTTATTTTTATGCGAGAATAACGTACTGTTAATGCCTGTAATTTAATTTGAATGAATATATCATATTTCAAGAAGTCAAAAAACCATACATTCATTTTTTGGGTATTCGTGAAAAGAGTAATGGATTGCTTGCCCTATCGTTTCGCCTATTTACAGGATTTTTTAGATTAAGAATACCAGTCATCACATTTTTGATTTACTATCAGAACTTACAGGTCCAAAACTCCCATATTAATAGCGTTCCCATTTCTTACTCTTCTATCATCATCAGGTCTTTTTAGTCTCCTCTACAGGTGCATGACCCTCTCTGTAAAACCGGAGCCATATTGGGCAGAGCAGACAGAGGATTTGGCCTACAATCTCCTCGCTGGCCAGATGGGTTGGAGACATCTCATTGATGTTTATGAGCTTTATTTAGCTGGTAAGTCGCCTCTTACGACCTCCATGGGAAGACTAGGAGTGGTCCTATTCTACTGTGCCGGAAATCGCACGGCTATCTGCCGTACTCTTCTATAACCCTTTGTATTTTGTAGTGATGTCGTGTCTAGTGAACAAGCTGGTCTTGTTGAGGCGGAGGCGCTACCATAAAGAACAGACTCGTGGGCGACAGGGTGTAACGGTTCAGACTGTGGGTGAAAGACAATATTAATTCTTACCAAGTTTATACTATTCGATTTGTGTATTATAAGATGATTTGGCTGGCTTTAATAATGAATGGAGAGAGATCTGAGAAGGCAGATGTGTTTGCATACAAAGACTTGTAATATTTTTCAGGAGGAGGTAACAAGTTTTTAATGAAAATACTAACATATGAAAGATTTGTTCAAGATAAACCGTAATAAAGCATTAATTGCTTTAACCTATTATTTATGCAATATATCATATTTAATAGTCGTATACAATATTCTCAGAGGTGATCATAAACGGGAAAAGTTTTACAGTGTTATTAAATTAATAGAGTCAACTCTATGCATAAATAAAGCGACATATAATAAACAATAGCGTGTCTATAAGACACTTTCTAAAAATGAGCATGTTGCAGATATTGTTGTGAAATAATTAACCCAATAATTGTATTTTAAGATACTTATAATGTAATTAGAACCTAGAAAAAACGCTCTTAAATAATACACCACTATATTATTATTTATGAATCATCAAAATAAATTTGAAAATAAAGTTGCGTTCATTATTCATAATTGAATGCAGGATGTATGAGAAAATCGTTTTCTAATAAGACCTGATAAAAACATTTATCAAAGAACAAAACAATAATTTGTACAAAATTCGCATGTAAGCATACACCATAATACTTCCACGTTTTCAATAGCGCGTGGAAACGCTTCCGATCAAGAACTCTTTCAAAATACACACGAGGAATAAATATCTACAGAAAACTGGAGTTATTGAGGAGCAGAACAAAAAGCGGCAAAAATGAGCGTACGGCGCTTTTCAATAAAACCAGTGGCGTGAAATCCAGCTATTGGTTTTCTTTGCAACACGCCGTAATTTGAACCGCCGCCGGCTGCGTCCAAACTAACATGCAAATATTGAAAACGGATTGCAACTTCGATGTTATGAATTATTAGTTTTGTCTATGGTATAATAAAAACATTTTATCTTAGAAATCCTTAGGAATATACCTCTACAGATGACTCTGGTTTTCAGATCCATGAGATACTGATACACGTTGATAAATGTATAAAAAAAAATTGTGAAAGAAATTGGATTGAATTGGTATGACACATATTCAATCCAATGTTGATGAATTAGTAATATTAGCTTATGATTTCCATCATCGCACTTATTTATTCATTTTACTAGTACATTTCCGAACTTTAATAAATTAAGAAATAAAATATGGTGAAAAAATTCATGCGGGCGGGACTTGAACCAGGGACCTAAGTCTATGTACGACCTATTACGTATTTTTTTCATCATATTTTATTTCTTAATTTATTACGAGTATATCAAAATAACATTGTGAATGCAGAATAAAACACTTATAAAAATATTTCGTTTCCGAACGTTTAGATTGAAAGCAAATTTTAATATATTTATTCATCTACTTGACACATGCCTAAAAAAATATATTTAAATTCAACTTGTGTTTCAATATTGGAATACACCAATAAAGCAATTTTAATATAATTATGAGAGCTAAATTCATGTTAAGTGCCCTTAATCGCACTTCGCAACTCTCCTTGTTAAAGCCGTTGAGGGATTCCAATTTATGTGAGAATCATGATTCTGCCGGGATAACGATAGTCATTACGAAGTTATCACAACACTGTCTGTTTACGTTCAACTCTCAAGTTAATATTTTTATTGATATAATAATGACCACCAAAAAGCGCCGCCGCTTCACTATTGAAAGAAACTCAATTCATAATCGATAATTACTATTTTATTACTTGTTAATTGACAGTTACTTATATTAAAATACGAATAAATATTATAAACATCTAATTTATTAACATTCCCGTACGAAATGAATATAAATAAATGTAAAACAAATTCGAATTTAATGAAGCCCGCGCATCTAATTTCAAAACTGATATGATAATTTGAGGTCAAATCGTTTGGTTTGTTTCTTCGTCGGTGGAGTAAGGTAATAAAATGGTAGTATGTAAAATTTGTAAATAGAATAGCAAAAGTGATAAAAAGAGTTGATACATAACGGAAAAATGTTACCTTCCCGCCCACACAAAATTGACTGCGGTAACTAAATTTGTTGACCAAGTCAAAAGTTGTAAGCGTTCAGATGGAATTTCTTCCCACTTGTAGATACTTACAACATAAAGATGTTCAAAAAGTTAAAACCTATACTAACTACTTAGAAAAAAATGCTATGTGGCAAGTTCTCCTTGTCAGCTGTGAAACGTTACCTGGCTTCATCTTAATAGAACTACTTAATTAACCTATATAAATTTTATTGGTAATACACCTATTATAAGATTCAAAGCACGTTTTTATTAGTTTTCTGATTTCTTTTTCTTGCCTGTGTTTTATCCAGAACTGTTTTTTCCTCCTTGGTTTTTTCACAGTCAAACCTAATTCGAAAGAAAGAAGTCCTTTTTCTAGTTAGATTATTATCTCTTCTAGACAAGTTAACAATGAACAATCTCATTATCATTATATCAATCAATCGTAAATGTTGGAATAATTTACATTACTTTTAAATCAAAATATAGTCTCACACGCTACGCCGATCCGCCTAGACCATCTCCTATAAGGTATGTATTCGCCGCATCACGCCTAGCTGGAACCAATTCCGGCGCAAGGAACCACCACGCTCGAATACCGGAGAATGACTCGGAAATTCTTCTCCATTTATGTTAAAATCATATTATCATAATAATTTACATAGTACCCCAACCGGTACAATAACGCAGCCTTATTATTGGGCCTAATTATTGTTCTTTGTGTTTAAATTCAGAGAGATTTTTATTTAAATCAAGTCACGTAGCGGCAAGCCTCGGAACAAAGGGATATATTGAGTTGTTAAGATCATTATGCATTATCGTGCACGCCCAATACAATTCTTATGTGCATACAGATTATGTTTACTTTAAAATTAACGAAATTATCTTATACTTTCTCTGTTGTCTGTTGATTTTGGCGGACTGAAGTTATTATCTTTATTTTTTTGTGATTCCTGAGATTATGTAACTTTATGAGCCTTAATACATAAGGATAATGTTAGTGAAATTCATAAGTTAATTGAATTTCGGACATTTTTGTCATACTTTACTACCTATATGATACATTTCATTTTGTTTTCCGGTTTCTTTTTCTTGCAATTCTGTAGTTTCTTGCAATTCTGTATTTCTTCAGTCAGCCGTAACCTAGCTAAATCAGCCGTAACCAGCGTACTGGGTCAGCCCAATGGTCAAGTTCTTCCTGAAACCATCATAGAAATTGATCCGAACTGCTCAATACGGCCGACCATGCTTATAATGAATTTTAATACAATAACTCCTATTTTTTTATAGGTTCAAACTTCCACTACTTCTATACGCTTCCTAGCCGGATGTAAGAAACTGAATATTAATGTTCACTAATGAAGTACCCATCCATATATTATAGTCCCCAAACACTATCCTATACCTCAGAATTTTGCGTTGGGCCGATGGTCTATATATACTGGTAAAAATTAAGAACCAGCTTAGTTTATGGACGATTACCTAATTGTCTCAAACTAGCATACTTCTTCATCATCAGGTCCTTTTTAGTCTCCACTACAGGAGCACGACCCTCTTAGCATACTTCTTATTTGACTTCAATTACCTTATAAAACACATCTTATGTATACCAACCGTAACACCCATACGCCAAATTTCGTTCAAAAGATATTAGAGAAATCTCTTTCCTCCTACTAAAGGAATACATTAGAGCGAACGCACTTACACATTCACATAAATTTAAGTATGGCAGAACGCGTCACATAAACTTGATTTATCTTTCGTGACGTAACGCAAGTTAACTCCGTACAAAATTCTACGTTATCGTCTCACTGTAGGAAAACAGATACGAGTAGGACTCGCTCTCAAAGGGCTCTGTAGCATTTTAAAATCAAAGTGATCACAATGACAGCATGCTGTAAGCGATAGAACATAATGGAGACTGTGCCGATTCCGCGTGAAAAATTGGGCAGGGTAAAGGAAGAAGAATTAATTACAAAGTATGTCTCGAATGAAGACTAACCGGCAATACCGGCAAACGCATCGTCAGACCCAACCACTAGTTGGTCGGACGACCTAACCAAGGTCGCACAAAGACATTGGATGCAGGCAGATTCAAACCGGTCGTACTGGAAATCCTTGGGGGAAACCTATGTTCAGCAGTTGGCTTCTTGCGTCAGAAATGAAAGGAGATTTCACACAATTTATGAAATCAAACCGGAACTGATTGCTAAGCAATTTCTCGACTATATGTATTAGTTATAAAAATCAAAAATTATCAAAAAATAAAACCTTTAAATTTTTTAGAATATACCTAACGGGAATGTATACCATCTATAAATTCATTTTTATTAAAGTTGATTTAAAATACCTACAAGTAAACATTCTGCTTGCAGAAGGACAGAACAATTTAATCATAATAATAAAAAATCATTACCATTTAATAATAAAATTTGATCACATTAAATTACATATTTTAATCGTGTTGTTGTTGGCATAAAATATATTTACTACCAAAAATTTACAGATAAATAGAGCAGCACAATAAATGTTTCTCACTCATTTTGTAACTGAACCCTAAAAGTTTCTTAAGTACGAGTAATCTCAAGGTAGTTAAAGTCGCATCTAGCCGGCAATAAATAAAAACTTCTTGTCGCGTGGGACAGCTGCAAAAATATGCGCTTATTATGTCACAGACGTACTCCAAAAATGTTTACATGCCTTTGGGATATCATAAATTTTACGCCTTATTTATGAACGTAGACAAGATGTAGGCTAAGAGAAATTTTTTTAATACAAGACTTAGCCCGCCCACTGCTAGAGCATAGATTACTAAACAGTTACGCTAGAGTATTTTTTTATAATAGTGGTTTAATTTTTTTATAATGATGGACTTGGAGAAAAAAGGTTATATCTACCCCGTAAGGGATATAGGCGTGATTGATACCTGTTTATGTATAACAATGGGTCATAGTTATGTACTTTGACATTATTATGTGTGCTTGCTTCCGCCACCAGTTCATGCAATTAACCAATACTTGTGTCCAAAATGTTACCATAGGCCTCATAATAAAACTAAATAGTTGTAAATCAGAAATGAAGAAATCTATGTAATAAGAACAAATATTACTGACATAGCTCATTAGACTGACTCTTTGAAGTGGCATTAGGCGAGGCTCCTAACCTTCCCAAATCCTTAGGGAGACATTGTCCAGCTGTGGATCTCCACATATAAGATGATAATCATGATGAATAATGTGTTTTTTATAAATAGAGATCATGTATGATGCATTTTGAATAATATTTCTGATGAAGAAAGCACCTATCTTAAAATGACTGTTAAGTTTAATTTGATAATGAATTTGGTTAAAGTTGGTTGATAATTAATAACTTATACTTTTAAAATGGACTCACCCAACAACAAAACAAGCATTGTCGAAGAAATCTCATATTACGCGTATAAAAGCGACATATGCGATGTGACGTCACATCTATCTGCTTTTCTCTGAGCTGTAATGGACTTGCCTAAGAAGAATGTGTGAGATTTCGAACTAACAAAAGTATTTTATCCACTTTTTTTTTATTCGCTATTTAGATCCCACTGCTGGGCAAAATCCTGCCCTTCTGTTTTTTTTTTCAATAATATGCCTCTTATTGGAAGTCTCTCTATAATACCACGAACTAAATCTACATGCAAATACAGGACAGACAACTATGTATCTCATGTTAGCAAAACAAACTGTAAACCACAGATCATTGCATAGAGACTACGTTTATAACCTCGCCGCGAACCGATTAAACCAAGAAAACTTTCAAGTGAAGTCGTTACAGTTGGTTGATCTATAAATTAAAAGGGTGACTGCATAAAATGTAGAACTGATGAAAATGTAGCCAATTGCTGTAGCCATTTGCATTCATAGGTCGGTGTTGTACAAGATGTAAAGACAAGTGGAGTACGAGTATTTACTACAAATTATCAGAATAATAGAAGGGCGACTTGCTGAACTTTACTTGAACTCATATTAAAAAGACTAACTGATGCCCGCGACTTCATTCGCGTGGACTATATGACTCAGCAGAAAATGCTCATCAGGCTAAACAACTTTTGTTAAGGCATCATTTTTATATTTCTTATAATTTAGCTGGACCGTTATAGTTCTGCATCAGGTGTTTTAGTTTTCAAAATAAATTATACCCTATATGTTGCTCAGGCTTGCTATCAAGCCTTGCTATATAGCTATCTATACAATTAAAAAAGATTTATTCGAATCCGACCAGTGTTTCTGGAGATTAGCGTTTATAAACAGACAAACAAACAGACTTTTTTTTTTAATTCTTACTCTATTAGTATGTCTCCATCGCCCTATATAATTTTTTAGTAAGTATATTCAATGTATAGACACATTTGTTTTACTCTTTTATTATATTTATTGATGATGATAAGTAGTTTAGTTACATTATATCATCATACTACCGAGGAGCCCGATAGCCTAGTGGGCGTGAGTATTATTAGCGCTTATGCTTGTTAAGCAACCCCGAGAGCGGCCCCACTTGGATTCAGATTCAGATTCAGATTCAGATGTTTATTGCAAGTCACAAGTTTGATAGGTGTTGGAATACATACGTGAAGTACAAGTACAGGTGACGCCCTGCTAGGGCACAGCAAACATTGAGGGCAACTAGTTGCCTGTTTTACTAACTAAATATCAATCATTAAATTCATTTTATCATATGTTCTGGCTGTTAGAGAAATCAAAGTAATTCAAATTTTGTCTTTAAAAAATTCAGATAGACTATAGTAGCATTTATTAGCGAGAAAAGATTTAAGATGTTTAATGAAGATAGAAGATTTCTTTATATTCTTTAGATAATTCGGTATATGATTGTATATTTTTGTTACCATGTGATGGGGGCTGGAAGAAACTAATTTCATTTTTGTCAAGGGAATCTCTAGTTTATTTAAGTTTCTATTATTTCTTTTATTTAAGTTTTCTCTAGGTGTGTAAAAGGCCTCATATTTCCTTACAAATTTGCATGATTCAAGAATGTATATGGATGTTACAGTTAGGATTTTATGTTTCGCAAAGTAAGGTCTACAAGATGTCATTTGATCCAAGTTTTCTAGAATTTTAAGACATTTCTTTTGTGGATGTGTGACCGCAAGTGTCATAAAAGTGTCTCGAGCTCCTTCGTGCTTCGGAAGGTACGTTAAACCGTTCGTCCCGGCTGTTATCATTGATAGCAGTCGTAAAACAAAGTCAGATGCCTTAAATCAGCTTGAAAAATTTGACACCAGTTTTGGCCACTTACACACTAAAAAGGAAACAAACATGACCACTTCTGTGCTCAGTGGTACCGCAATTGCCTTTCAATAATCGGGTCCGCGTTCAATCCCCGGCAAGATCATGATGGAAAATTTAGGAATATGTTTTACGACAGTCCTGGACCTTGGATGTTTATAATAATATAAGTAGTATCGTTGATTTATAATATCCAACGACATAAGGTCTGTGGGACTAGCTGAATCTGTGTGTTTTGTCCCCTATACAGCGTGTAAATGACTCAGCCTGTTAAAGTCAACAATTTTTATGGGGCCAGTGCTGGAAATATGTCACATATTGTCCACTTGAAATTTCATTTATATTTTTGCATTATAGTTAACTATATTTCGTCCATCTCTATTATTCAACAATCTAAAAAAAAATATAAATGCAGGGTTAATTTCAAGCCTTAAAAATATAAAAAGTAACAAAACAAAAAGATAGTGCTTACAAAACATGATCCAGACAGCTGCAAATCTAACGAGGTATACCTACGCTCGAATGAATAAAAAGAGGTATTAAACATAGCCTGTGAAGTAGAAATTATATCAAGAGTCATATTGCTACCATTTTTAATTTGTTTTAGTACTAGAATCGAGAATTTATGTAAATAGCGTCTGCAATCGTAAGCGCCGGTGCATCTGAAGTAGGACTGTATTACGCGCATGTTTACCTGATACTTATTACAGTAACACAATTAAAAATAAAGCACCTGCTGTTTTATGTATTGAATTTTAAAGAATCTCTGTATTAAGCGGGTGCCGCGCGAACGAAAAATGTCGCGACTGCGCAAGCCATTAGGCTGCGCAAAACCATTAGGCGATTATGTAAAAAGACGAAAAGTCTTAATATTTTCATATTTATAAAAAAAAATAAGCTAGGTGGCGACCCCCCAAATATAAATATTGTCATGTAAGAATTATTGTTTTAGACAAATTTTTCGAAGAAAAATGTTTTTATACTTCACAACATTTATGTACCGTTTTTCATATGTATCTGTTTTATTTTATACAAATACTTTTGATGTATTTAATTAATTCAGTGCATAGTACTAGTGATGTGAAAATACTTCAATTTCCACAGTTCCGTGCAGTACCGTGTTAATATTTATCATCTTTGTTTGTTTTTGTTTCTCATAATAATGTGTACGTGTCCAAAACTATTGTCAGTTTTTCTGGGCTGCCTAAAAGCGTCTGATGTTAACGATTGTCATTAATGATGGATGACAGTCAGGACCAATGACTTACCATGCCATCCGAAGCACGAAGAAGACCAAGATATTTTTTTCACTTGCGGTCACCCATCCTTATAGGGACAGCGCCTGGGGTTGCTTATTCCACAAGGTCTTGGAAATATGACTCCGGCCTCCCCGCTGATAAGCTATAGATTCTTTTCCAGTATTTATGCTTCCCATAATGTGTTTCATAAGGAAAATAAAAAGTTCAATTAGTACTAATTTAATTAATACGCTCTTTATATTCTCCACATGGATCTTATATAACTAGTGAGGCCGTTAAACTTAGCAAAACAATACCGTAGCCGGAGTATCCGCTGCAGTAAACTAATTGGAAATTGAAGTAGAAATATCTTGACTGCGATAACAATTAGCTCAAAGCAATAAAATAGTAATTAGTCAACATAAACTGGAATAAGACGGCTGTAGTAATTGCAGTCTTGATGTAATAATAAAGGTTTTACTCTGTGACGAAAAATAAAAGGGTTTTGTTTAGATAAAACGTGTTTTTTTCTTTCTTACTTGATTTATTTAAACTCATTTAAAATACATAGTCCCTTTTAATGTTGCTTGCAATTTTGGTGTAGACCGAGCCTAGGTCTATAAGAAGAAGGTTTAAGAAAAAAAATCGCGAATCCTATAGCATTTTTTTTTTCATTCCTTATTTTCTGAAGGCTGTGGATGTCGAAGAGGGGGAAGTACATGTATATAAATAAAATTTAAGTGTTTCCTGGAGTTTTCTTCTTTTTGAGTCAAATGGTTATTGAAGCTTTCTTTTATAGATTTTTGGCCAGTAGGTGGCCACAGCGACTCCTTTGTTATTTGCCTTATTAAGATCTTCGATTGTGCAGGTAGAGGGATAATTCGTTCACATGTCGAGTCATCTATGAGTGACGCCGACTGCTGGAGATAGCCTCTTTAGTCTGGCTTTCTCGGCATCTCTTCACTCACACAGTCTCATGACGGATTTCCAAACATCCCAGGGGAGATCACTTTCTGGTGGAAGTTACTCTGCAGGTAGAAACTCGAATGGGGTAGCATGGAATAGCGAATACCCGTGTATTTGCTATTCCATAGTGTTAGCCGCGCTCTTCCTCTAGAATGTTGGTCGGGCTGCGTGAAAGCTATCCACTTTTCAGGCGCGTAGATGGTAGTGTTTGCCCGTATATCAAGAAAGGAGTGAAAGAGGAATATAATATATACTCGTATATTGCTTATATTCTTAGGGAAATAAAGCCAAGAACGAATTATTATTTTTGTTCTATCGAAACTAGACTTTGAAATTCTTTCTTTGATGTTGAGAGAGTTAATAGCTGAAACTGGTGTTAATATTCGGTGTGAATTCTAATTTACTGAAAAGCTCAGTAACGACCGTCTGTGTGTTCTGGCCAAGTATGGCTCCGGTAGTACAGAGAGGGTAGTGCTCCTGCAGTGGAGACTAAAAAGACCTGATGATGATGATGATGACCGTCTAGTTGACAGTTTTTTTTAACTTAGTAATGATTGCTATCTGACTGAAATATTTTCATTGACCACTATCTGCTTACGGTGAAGAGAAATATCATGAAGCAACCTGCTCACTAGTGGATTGATCACTAGTGTCTTTCCACACAATTACACTGACAAGAGCCCAGCACTTAAATATATAAAAAGTTGCAACTATGTGAAGGAAAACTATGCGATGTTTTCCTTCACTGCAGTGGTCAGAGAAACAAAGGTATTTATTCAAATGCTCTTAATATATTTAATTGTCTATATGTTTGAGAACTTATGTCAACAATTGGCCGAATAGTTTCAAAAACATAATAATTATATTTATTAATTATATAGCATTACAATGCTGGGTATTTTCGTCACATATTTTCGATTTTAAATAATATATTTGTATCCGGGACAAAATATATTTATACCATGATTGTATTACTAGTAAGTGTTCAAACAATGAGCTTACTGCCGCCGCCTAGATTGTCTAATTTGAATAAATCCAATATAGTTTTGCTGTTTAGCGCGCGAAGCGTAAAATTAATTTTATGAAGGTTTCAGTCAAGATAAATAGAGTACTTGTTTAGCGTAAACTTAATTTGTAGGTTTTTGTACGTTCTTGTCAATAATAATAAATAAATTGTGTGTATAAAGCCAAAATATCTAAATTTATGACATTGATATTATAAAATATATTAAATATACATTGCAAACTTTGAGTTTAAACTAAACATGATTGGATATGAAGGTACTGTTAATTTTCATTATTATCCGATTATTTAATTGAACTAATAAAATACCTTTCACGTAAATTAAAACTTTATTATGTAATTTTTTCTTATTTGTGACGCATAATAAAAAATACTCTACCTTAAGTAAGTAGGGTTCAGTAACACTTTTGTTCATGTATTTTTATTTCTTTTCGTTTTTTCTTGTTAATGAATTTCTGATAAACATTAATTATTTTGTATCTTGTATATTATACTTTTGTATATTCCCTTTTTTATTACCTTTTCAATTTATCATTCCATACTATAAAATATTATAATTATGAAAGTAACTCTGTCTTTCTGTCTGACTTTTTCAACTATTAAACCACTCATCTCGGAAAACTCTTCTGATCCCGAGGGACCTAAATTAAGCACACGGAGCCGTGGGTAAAAACTTGTCGGAAATAAACCTAATAATTATTATTTATCTCTTTAAAATAATCGCTCTAAGTTATTATTATTGATATTGATGCTATCGCCGATCGAAGAGACACTGCCTAACCATATCGATGAAGCCAACACTTGATTCCCAGACATAACACATAGAGTATAATGTCAACAATACCATTATACGGTATTGTATACGTTTATCGACAATGTGTAGTGAACAATCCGCTTACCAAATGAATATTCATGCGATATGGTTATGGTATACAGCGTCAAACGGTTCGGTTCCCTCGTTTTGCACGATATTGATATTGAGACATTGTTATCAATTCATTATTCGAACCTGAATTAACAAGACACAAAATCTCATATGGCATTTTAAAAGTAGTATTTCTGTTGCCACTATAGCAACTAATATTAAAAAATAGAATAAAATGAATATTTAAGGGGGCTCCCATACAACAAACTTGATATTTTTGTTTGCTTTTGCTCGATATTAATAACGGTAACAGGTAGACGAATAAATAATTGCATTAAAATAAAATATTTAAGGGGGCTCCCATACAACAGACATGATTTTTCTGCCGTTTTTATAGATAACGGTACGGAACACTTCGTGCGCGAGTCCGACTCGCACTTGGCCAGTTTTGTTTTCTTATTCTAAGAATCGAAGCAAGTGGAAGTCTTTAGCCTCTGCCTACCCCCAAGCCGGTGGTCTCAAATCCTATCTCGCAAATTTGTTTCATACTCATCACATACATGGCGACATAGGTGGCCAGGGGTGTCATCTTCAACTGTCTGTCCGGTGGTTGCAGGTATGGCATCGTGTACGCGCGCCTGGCACCCGAGCTGCTACTTGCTTTTTTTATTTACGCAGTTCAGATAATCTTCGTCTCAGAATCCCACCACATACTACTGTCATGTACTCTAAATCTTACACTGTGCAGGCAGTAAAGCTTTGGAACAACCTCCCAATCTCCATACGTAGGGCCCAAACGCTAGCATCTTTCAAAAACCAGGTAAAAAATCATTTCCTTTCTCAGTAACATTTCTCTCTATCCAAAATTAAATATGTCTCCTTTATTGTTTAAGATGTGTGTATGTAATTATATGTATGTATTTTTATATATTTTATTTATTGTATATATATATTTATTTATATATTTTTTGTTCATAGTTATTTTTCTCAAACTAGTCGCATCATCCATTAATTTCGTCAATTTATTCCTTTCACCCAAAGGTAGCCTGGAAGAGATTGCCTTGGCGATAAGGCCGCCTATTGTGCTATTTTATTTATGTCTTTTTTTTCTTTAAATTGTAATGTATCTTTGTGGTGCAATAAAGTATTTTTACTTACTTTACTTACTTACTTGCTTTTTCCCCCATTCGTCTGAGTGAGTAGTATCCCAATACCTTTCATTCCCTTCCCAAAGGCAACTAATTCCTACCCTTCCCCAGCTTAAAAATGCTTGCGATGGGCAGCAGCGTTGGATGCACAAGAAGTCAAAAAAATCTGCGCTCGCCAACCCACCTGCCAAGCGTGTTGAGTATGGTAATATACTTCCATGGAACGAGCAATCCTTGGAAGAGGCCCTTGTCCAGCAGTATTTATTAATATTTTTGGGTGTATATTTAATAATAATTATGGGTGCGAAAGTAAGTAAAAGTCAGTCTGGTATGTCTTAGATAAAAGGTATGGCGATCATTTGAAGCTCGGAGTTCGGACAGAGATAGGTAAATTTCATCGTTTCACGGAAATATATACTGTTTCCGACAGATCTAGATTCACAAAAACAGAGCGGCTGGAAGCTAGTGGTATAAAATAATAACTTACGATCAGACATAGACCAGAAGCAAAACAAGCACTAGACACTCTACTAGATAAAATAAAGCAAAATTTAATCATTGGAAAAGGAAAATCGTAGCGTAGGGGCGAGCGACGTTCCCAGCCACGACGCGCCGCCTTCCAACTTCCGGCTCGCGCCAAATTCTGTGTATTTGTATTTTCATCCATATCTGCATGTATTTGTATTTACCTGGCAAATAAAATGCTTTTTATTTGCTCACACCTTCCAAGAGAGCAGCCTCTTGTTTATAGGGACATAAATTGACAAATTCTTTGACTCGTTGGCATTTGTTTAAGTGGGAAATAAACACAACGAGTATTACATTTTAGAATTATAAAGTAAAAATTACCACAGTATGAATTAATACCTAGTTCGTTTTTATAGATTGTTTCTGTTTGTATGATTGAATGTCACAAATATTTGAAATGATACTAATGCGATAGATTTAGATGACATAACATATTTTTCTTTTATCTTAATAATATTATGAACGTTAATGTTAGTTTGTCAGGACGTCAGAAGGAATAAGCAACATTGGGTTATTCCTTGACGTAAAAACAATAGGGTAGTTCCCTAAAAAAATATAATAAGTCCGTCAGTTAGATATTCAAAAATATTGGACACGTATTTTTTATAAATTTATTAAACAAAAAATGATAAAGATATTGCCCTTTGAAGTTCCGTGTGACGTCATAGTTTGCTACAATTTTTAGCAAACTTTGACGTCACGAGTCACGAGCCCCCACTCCTGAACTTTGACGCGCTTTATCTTTATTATTTATTTGACAAAAGAAAACATACGTGTCCAATTTTTTTTTGATTATCTAACTAATGGACTAATTGTTATGTTATTATTACGACCCAGTAAAATAGCCTATTGTCATTATTTTTGATGAAACTTGCATGTTAAAGCTGATACGTCAGTCAGAATTACACACAGGCTTTAACTCATAGATTTAAAAAAAAAAATTCGTATTCTTTAACTATGCTGGCAAAGTCGCGTTACATTTCTTTACGTATTATTTTAATCAAATAAACTGATTCATACAATAAATATACGTATAATGTAGAATAACAATGTATACATATCTGAACAAAGAAACATCACAACACACCGAAGAAAAAATAATAACCTAATAATATCTAACAAGGGCCCCTCACGATTCCACGAAAAATATTAAAGAATCAGGAGTATTATTCACCTCAGTATAATATTTATGTCCCAAAGGATTCGGATTCGAGAACCCGATGCCAAAACATATTTTACCAATGGCGGAATTACTCCAGACAAACCGGTCGGGCGCGATAAAATATGGTCGGCTAATAAACTTTGTAAGCGATCGACAAAGGAACTATTTTATCCATTGAACGGTTCAAGGCTTCACTGAGATTCAGTGCAAATGTATTTATTCAACTGATTAATTCATTTCGATTTTATAACTTTCATTCTCCGTGCGAGTTCCGTGGCGCAGTGGTTAACACGCCAGCCTGCGACACGAGGGCCCCGCGTTCGATCCCCGGTCAGGTCAAGATGGAAAATGATCTTTTTCAGATTAGCCGGGGTCTTGGATGTTTATCTATGTCTGTATTTGTTATAAAATATAGTATCGTTGAGTTAGTGTCCCATAACACAAGTCTCGAACTTACTCCAGAGTATACGGACAAATCACACAGATTGAGCTAGCCTTTATTTATTCTGCTGTAGGGATTTTACATGTAAAGCTACATTCACTAGCAGCCGTTCGAGTTTTATACGAGTATGTATTACAGTACTAGTACTTATTCTGTAGTATTATTCTTAATAAATTAAGAGATAACTTATACTTAATGTACCTACTCCTTCTCATTTTAAGTTAGGTGGAAAACAGCAACAAAACTATTTAGTTTTGTTTTCCACCTAACGCCCACATGCTAAACATGGCTTTTAGGTATTCAAGATCTGGGCTCTGTAAGGAAAAAAGACATGATGGTATGTATATATATTTATATCATTAATTTTATAACGTTTAAAAATAACTCTAGTACCGATGACGGTTTATAAGTACGAGTTTTTGTAATTTGAAAATTATTTCTTATCAAGATCTTTACTCACTTCTAAAGAAACGTGTGCTCGTGTGTTGATGGTAAACGAATGTAACACTCAACTGTTATTAAGCACTTAACGGACAAAATAATGGTAAATAATAACCAAATAGTTGATATAAAAGAAAATATTGTTAAACTAACAATACATTAAAATTATTTAATTTAGAAACTTATTGAAAATTAAATCTAATTATATTTAAATAAATATCAATAATATGCATATAAAAATACTTAAAATCATATTTCAGTAAATAAATACATAAACAGAATTTAACTACTACTATTATGTAAATCAGGTTCCTAACCTTATACTGGCCTGAGTTTCTTTCGGCGTATTCTTCTCAGCAGTGGTCTTTCCAAAACACGAGTAGTTTATCAATTTCGTAAATAGAAAAAGAAGATGACGTTCAAAAATAGATGCATGTGATCCAAATTTGAATATAAATATTCGTTTGATTAAGAACTATTTGGACTAATTTTAGCCGTAGGGACAATGGGTAGCTTGGGATCAAACCATAGATTTAAAAAAAAAAATTCGTCTCTCTCATACTTCTATGGATCAAACGCTAAGCGTCTAGGTAAGGAGACAGGCCACCGCATAGCCGATAAGACAGGGGACTCTCGCTCTGGCTCGTTTCTGGTGCAAAGGATGGCCATAGCCATCCAGCGTGGTTATATGCAGCTAGTATTTTGGGCAACTTTGCACCAGAGACGCTAAAGGGCGGGCTATAAAATGTGTTTCTTTTTGTTTCTATATATTTTAATTCTGACATATGTTTATTTTACATTGTATATTATGACTTTGGAGTAAATTTTGAAACCATTCATTACATATTTTACGCTCTGTAAGACATATTGCATTTAGTTTGACGCGTGTGTTAATTTGTGTCAAACACATGTAAAGTAATAACGGGGTTCCGCGGCCAAAGGATACGGAACTGAGGTGATGATTGACGGACACCTCGACAGCGGTTCGTTAAGTTAATGGAGCGGCCGCTGTATCGGTCATCGGGCCGGTCATTAATTAAGACAGATGTTGTGACGGCCTACACTTGCGTCAGGCATTCCTAAGGGATCTAATTCTTTCGTGATTTTATTCTTTTGAGCCTTAATGATTCTGTTTTTACTTATCGTAGCTAGATTTATTTCAAAATGAAACTTTACTTGCTATCACTAAAGGTGAGCTCCGTGGCGCAGTGGTTAACACGCCAGCCTGCAACACGAGGGTGCCCGGGTTCGATCCCCGGTCAGGTCATAATGGAAAACGATCATTTTCAGATTGACCTGGGTCTTGGATGTTTAAGTATATAAATATCTATTATAAAATATAGTATCGTTGAGTTAGTATCCTACGACACAAGTTCACAACTTACTGTGGGGCTAGCTCAATTTGTGTGATATGTCCCTAATATTTATTTTAATGTCATTACCTTTAACTTATAATACCAAACAATATAAATATATATAAATCCTTTTAACATGCTAAACGAGGCTTTCAGATCTTAGAGATCTGGGCTCTGTAACGAAAAAAGACGTTATAGTATTTATAATAATAATAATAATTTCATTTATTCCTTAGAACTTTTTTAATATTCCTTCCATGCTGGTCTGGGAGAAAAGGAAAAACGCCAGCTGCTTCTCTTCCCGCGCAGATCGTAAAAGCTAATCGAGGGATGAGGCTAAAATCTACAGAATCATGTCAATAGGCGATGCGGCTAGCACTATTTTGATTAAGTTTTCCATCCACACGCCCTCCAATATGCTAAATGTGGCCATTAGGTCTTATGGACCTAGACTCTATCCACCACGCAAAGGAAAAAGATGTGATATTATGTATTATGTATTTTAAATTTTTTTGGCGGGTAGGTGTAAATCTGTCAACACCTAAAAATACACTGCTCCGTTTTTAATATATATTTTAATTATTAAAAGTACATATTTCATGCAATACTAGTAGTTTATAAGTCAAGTACCTGCCTTAGTATCATATCCTTTCATACACTCACTTTCAACATTGAGAAACTACAACAGTCACTAGATGAGTTGGCAAAAACCTTCAAAGGCCAGATGCAGGAGTTCCAGGAAGACTTAAGCAAGGCTAGCAACCCAGAAAATGTTGGTGCATTATGTGTGGAGTTCAACGGCTTCAAAAAGTTTGTTATGGCTTCGCTCGGTGCTCTCCAAGAGCAAGTACTATTGCTTGGGCAGCAGCAGGACATTCAGGAGATGCGGAGCCGGCGCAAAATGTTGTTGTTCCATGGGGTTACAGAGACTAAGAAGGAGGATGTTGCTGCTGTAGTCACCAAACTCATTGTGGAAAGCTTACAAGTGTCCGACTTCACTCAAAAGGACATCACTCGCAGTCATCGTCTTGGTAAATCTTCTCCAGGTAAAGCTAGACCCATTCTTGTGAAGCTTAGCACACAATCTCTTAGAGATAAAGTCTGGTTCAGCAAGACAGAACTGAAGGGCAGTGGACTGACAATCTCAGAGTTTTTAACGAAGGGCCGGCACGACGCGTTTTTGGCTGCACGGGAGCATTTCGGTGTTACAAAGTGCTGGACACGAGATGGTTTCATCCACATTATTTCACCAGATGGATCTAAACACCGGATATCCACTTTGGCAGAGGTAAAAGCTTTAATTAAACCGCCCAAGGCTGCGACAGAACCGAAGTCACCGTCTAACGCTGCAGCTCCGGCACCGAAGTCGCCTAATGCTGTGACTGGCCTCTCAAAAGCGGTGTCGACATCCTCAGCGGTGGGTCAGGCAGCGGGCGCACGCCCCAAACGTGCTGCTTCGAAGAAGTAATTGCAAAATGCACCCGCGGAGGTGAGGATAATGTAGTCTTTTAGTTATTGGTTCAATTTGCAGACGCATTGATTTACGATTGCTATTTAGCTTACTTATCTTTGTAATTTGTCTATATTTATAGTTAAGATAGGTAGTCTACTTAATAATGTATTATATTGTTTCACTTCCACCGGCATCTAAAAAATAGTGTTTTGTTGACAAGACAAATGTCAACCAAATTTTCCTGACATTAGATTAACTTTTTAATTTGCTTCTTTTTTTTCTTATGCATTCACAATGATGATGCTTTATGGCTGCATTACATTTCCGTTAAGTTTTTTCTTTTGCTGAACTGTTTACATCTACTATATTTTGTTAATATCACAGCACTGTTTGTTTCTATACCTGTTACAAAGAAAAATGTTTCTCTCTCACAGGCTACTGGCGGGTAGACTATTATTAAGTAACTAATTTTAAATATTTATTTATATTATTTTTGTTGCGTGCACGTTATGTCTGACGGACTTGACAATACTTTTCACTCAATTATTTCTTCTAATTCTAGCTATCAAAGTATATTGGCTTTGGATGAAATCCTTACTTCCGAATTTTTGAATGTTTCTAAAAATTTCAATGTTCTTCACATAAATGCTCAAAGTATTCCTGCTCATTTTGCTGACATGCTAGCGACATTTTCCGATAAAAATATTCATGCTATTTTAGTATCAGAAACTTGGCTTAAGCCTTGTCTTCCCTCTACTTCATACTCCTTACCGGGCTTTCAGTTAATACGTCACGATCGAACCGGCATGGGTGGTGGTGGTGTTGCCATATACTTAAGATCCCACATCGCCTACAGAACTATTTGTTGTTCCAAAAACTCTGACCCATTAAATGAACCTGAATATATGTTCCTGGAAGTTGTCTTGGCTCATACAAAAGTACTTCTGGGTGTTTTTTATAGTCGCTGTTCGTCCATTAATTACTTTGTAACCTTGGAAATAATGCCGACGTATAGTCAGACAATTATTTTAGGCGATTTCAATACATGCCTCGTAAAAAATGACAGTCGAGCTCATAATCTAAGATCATTGGCAGACAGTTGTAATTTAAATATCCTACCATTGCAAGAAACACATTTTGTACCTAAATGTAGACCATCTCTCTTAGATTTAATATTTGTTTCATCACTTGAACAAGTTGCCAAATTTGGCCAACATCCCGCGGAGGCGTTTTCGCATCATCACCTCATCTTCCTTTCGTACAAAATCCGCCCTCCTAAGTTTAAATCCAAGATCCTAATGCAGCGTAATTTTGGTGCTATTAGTATTGAAAGTTTGCGCAATGATGCAATTGGCTGTGACTGGGAATCCGTTATTAATGCCACCACAGTTGATTCACAGGTCGAAAATTTTAATAACATCCTTTTGAATTTATATGATCGTCACGCTCCCTTGCGACCTGTGCGGCTAAAGCATTTTCCAGCACCGTGGCTGACTGATGAAATTAAGCTAATTCAGGGGAAAAAGAATAGGGCTAAAGTGAAGTACAATTCCGATCCAGACAGATATCGCGACCATTATGTAAAGGCTCGCAACTACTGCAATAAGGTGTGTAGGGAGGCTCAGCGTCGCCACATTTTTAAATCAGTTCAAAACGGAGATCCTGCAAAGGTCTGGAAATTTCTTAGATCACTTGGAGTTGGAAAGTCTACTGACAATAATCATACTGATGTTGACATAGATGGTCTCAATAAACACTTTTCTTCATCTATCTCCCTTGATGCTAATATTAAACAAAACACCCTTAAATCGCTTCATTCACATCCGACTCCAGTTACGCCTTCTTTTGTTTTTTCTCCAATTGCCGATTGTGATGTTGAAAGAATAGTACGCTCCATAACTTCGAGTGCTGTTGGTAGTGATAGCGTTAGTCGTAATATGATCATTCCTATCCTCGATATTCTTCTTCCAATCCTGACTCTCATACTAAATAATTCCTTATTATCCTGCACTTTTCCTGAAGCGTGGAAAAACGCACACCTCACCCCTCTTCCTAAAAAGAATAATCCTAGTGCTTTTTCTGATTTTCGCCCTATTTCCATACTTCCTTTTCTATCCAAAGTCCTTGAGCGAGTAGTACAAGAACAACTAAATCATTTCCTTAATGTCAATAATCTGCTTAATCCTCTCCAATCCGGATTCCGTCCTGGTCATAGTACGACTACTGCTTTAATTAAAGTCACGGATGACATTCGCCAAGGTATGGACAGCAAAAAATTAACGGTGTTGACCCTCCTTGACTTCAGCAATGCATTTAATACGGTGGATTACGACATACTGTTAGGTGTCTTACGTTCTCTTAACATATCTCCAACGGCAATTGATTGGTTTCGTTCTTACCTGTATGGGCGCCGACAGCGTGTGCGTATTGAGGAAAAATTTTCTTCCTGGTGTGGTACCACTGCCGGCATACCGCAGGGTGGCGTATTATCTCCTCTTTTGTTTTCACTATTTATAAATGCCATCACATTACAACTTCAGTCTTCCTACCATCTGTTTGCAGACGACTTGCAAATATATTCACAAGCCAGTTTGGATGATTTACCAGCTGCAATTGCTCAAACTAATCAGGATCTGGAATGCATATCTGTCTGGAGCAAGTCACATGGCCTTCTTGTAAATCCGGCCAAATCCAAGGCAATAATTATTGGTAACCCCAGGTTTACCTGTAAAATTGACATGGCGCTATTACCACCAATCGTGTTCAATAGGGTTGTTATAAATTACAGCGGCAAGGTTAAAAATCTAGGGGTTTGGATGGATAGTAAGCTGTCTTGGATACCACAAATTGCAGAGGTCAGTAGAAAGTTATTTGGTGTTTTTAGCTCATTTAAAAGGCTTAGTAAATTCCTGCCAATAGACACCAAAATTATGCTTGCAAATTCCCTTCTTCTCCCTATCCTTGACTACGCTGATACATGTTACCTTAATCTCACGCAGCAGCAGCTTAATAAACTTGAGCGTCTTCAAAATCTTTCCATCAGGTTCATATATGGTCTCCGCAAGTATGATCATGTCTCCCAGTTTCGCTCTGAACTCAAGTGGCTGCCTATCCGACTTCGCAGAGATTGGCATATCCTCTCACTTCTATTCACAATTCTATTTAATCCTACTTCCCCGAGGTATCTAAGAGAACGGTTTGTATTTTATAGCGACATGCCCCAAAGTAGTGGTTTACGTAGTGCTGAAAATTTGCGATTGAGGATCCCGTCACACTCCACAGAATTTTATGCTTAGTCGTTTACTGTCAAGGCCGTTCAACTTTGGAACTCACTACCACTATCTATCCGGCGCGCTCAAGCGCTAGCCAGCTTTAAGTCTCAAGTAAAATCACATTTCCTTTCTTCTTTGTAATTTTTCTCCTTTCATATAACGTTCAGGTCTCGGTTTCGCACATTTCGTGTTCAGTTATATTATATGTGTGTATGTATGTATTTATGTATATATTTTATTTATATATTTCTGTTTTTAATAAAATTGCTCCTCCACATCTTTGCACCTTGCCTGTTTGCTGATTTCTTTTTTCCAACTACCCTAAGGTTGCCTGGAAGAGATTGCTATTGCGATAAGGCCGCCTTTTGTATATTTTTTATGCTTTTTGTTTTTTATTAATGTTCTTTATGTGTGCAATAAAGTATTAAATAAATAAATAAATGTCGCAGTACAAGTAAAATTTACAAAATTTTTGGGAAGCTATATTTAAGTAAATATAAATAAGTATCAAGTTTTGATGATAATAAAACGATGTTATAGGTACTTGAAATATAAAACACTTAAAATTGTATCGGTAAATTCCAAAAAAGTGAGTCAACGTTACAAAGAAATAAGTAGGTTACACTAAACTCTTACATATTTTATTAGAACGAGATATGGCGGTCCCGTGTGGAGCCGTCCTGTGCGGTCCTGCGCGCGTGTGTCACCGGCCTTAGGACTGGAAAGGAGCGACGGGAATGCCATCCTTGTTCCGATAAGCAACATTTTGATCTCAATAACATTTGAGATAAAACATTTTGACGTAAGGTCTTTTCTGTTTTGTCAACTAATTTATTTCAACTACCGCTACGGGCCATTGTTGTTTTATTTTTATTTTAATGAAACAGAAAATCCTGAGAGAAAATCTAACTGTTTTTTGTCTTACTACAAACGTCTGAACCATAGAGTAAAACAATTGCAAAACACATTTCCCGCCCAGAAGAAAATGACACAAACAACTTGAAAACAACATATCATAACAAACTTTGACGTCGTAACAAATATACATAATTGTGTCAAATTACAGCTTTCTGGAAACTTTGTATTCGCTGCTTCAAATATGAATTCCCTGAAATAAACCAAGTGAACACTTACTACCTGTAAAGGTTTTGTTTTCGTCATATGGTCTTGAAGACATTTAGGAGTAGGTTAATTCTTTATTTTTCCCCCTTCATAAGAAGATTAGATACCGTGTGGTCTCCGGCCTAGAATATAGTACCGCCCTATTCAGTCCCATAGGTATCGTAAGATGCGACAAAATTTACAAGCACCTCCATCTCGTGCAACGCAAGCTATCCCAAGGAGGGTGGACATTAGTCAGGCGGTCAGTTAAGGAAAGTTTTTAATTAAAGACTTACAAGCTGTCCCGACCTCACATAAAGTGGGATGAGAAGAGCAAGACGACGAATAGATACGTTAACTTAAAATTGTTTGTATATAATATATTATTCAAGTAGGTACTCGTTACTGCATCGCCGTTATATACTTTGAAGTGTATAAGGCGTGTAATGCATAAAGCATAAATTTTACATACATGAAAGTAGGCTAATTAATACCCATTCAGATAGATATACGCGTGGCACCATAACAAATACGCATAGTATATCAACTTCTGATGTCTAGTAATTTATTTCTAAGTCGCGACTACATGTTCTACGTCATAAATATCGTCCGACACACTCATAACATAATCGAACCCTGTACTGACTGATATATAGATGGCGCCACTATGCGAAACCAGGAACACGCTCGTAAAGATCTTATTTCGCATTTAACCGACCATAAAGTATGATTTAAACACTTTGTCGGATAATAAATCGCGCGTATCAGGAATCAGGATGGTTAGTGTGCTGAGGTGTCAAATTTTAATAAAATAATATTCTTTGAAATAAAAGGGGTGCGTATTGATTGATATAATAACAAATTATATATTTTCATTTCAATAAAGTTCAAAAGATATAATGTTAACTTGACATAATCATTACTGATTATATTCTTAAAAGCTATAACATTCATAATATTTTCAATACGAAAAGCATAAACTCATTTTTTATAACGTTTATGAATACTAAATATCACCTGTTATACAACTTGTGCAGTATACCTGCCAAAATGTATACCATTCAAAAAGTATAGTATTTAAAATAAATATGAATCAAAATCTATAAAATGCATACGTATTAAAAATATATAGCAGAGAAAATATACCAGCTAATTAGTATAGACCCATGTCTATTTTGCGAATTTGAATTATTTCAGTAATACCTACGAAATAAGTCATATTTGCGCAAGCTCATAAACTTCATTTTCTTGTAAAAAAATCGGAGTAGCCAGCAAAAGGTGCATCATTCAAACAGACTATCGAATAACTAATAATAGGTACTCGATTTCATCAGTAAAGTAAACGGAAAGTAATACAAGAAGTCATTAACTTCATAGGATTACAAAAAACTATAACAAACAAAAGAACTTATTACAATATTTTATTGCATGTAAATATTAAGACAAAGTATGAAATACTTAAAAAAATTGTGATACATACAAAATGCGCGCGCATTTTGTATGTATCACAATTTTTTTAATAGTAGAAAGATAATTTTTACAATATTTTATTGTATGTAAATATTAGGACAAAGTATAATATAAATAAAAAAATTGTGATACATACAAAATGCGCGCGCATTTTGTATGTATCACAATTTTTTTTAAAGTAGAATAATAACTTTTACAATATTTTATTGTATGTAAATATTAGCAAAGTATAATATAAATAAAAAAATTGTGATACATACAAAATGCGCGCGCATTTTGTATGTATCACAATTTTTTTAAAAGTAGAAATATAACTTTTACAATATTTTATTGTATATAAATATTAGGACAAAGTTAGAAATAAATAAAAGAAATTCTTAAAATAATTGTGATACATACTAAATGCGCGCGCATTTTGTATGTATCACAATTATTTTAAGATTTTTTTTAGTATACCTATTTTTTTTTTTATACTTATATAAGAGAAGAAATTCACACTCGTAATATTCAGATTTCCCTTTTAATATAATGTTATCTTTTTTTGTTTTATTCGTCAGGTTCCTATTAATTTTCGCCTAGGCGTTCTATAAAAATAAATAAGATAATTTATTAAACGGCTTCAAAAAAGGAGGAGGTTATCAATTTGACTGTATGTTTCTTTTTTATGTATGTTTTTTACACGATATCTTCGCCAATTGTAAACCGATTTTGATATTTCTTTTTTATTTAAAAGCCTTTACTACCATATTGTTCCCAATTTAATTTGTTGAAGATATAATGGAGAACTTTGGAGATATGGAAGAAACTCTTAAAATAAAATTGTTTGAGATGCTAGGTTTTTTTTTAAATTTAATTATTAGGTTTATTGAGAATCTTCTACCAATTAATTCGTATAACCAATGATTATTATCCGTACTAATATGTATATATATAGTTTATTATACATAACAACTAATCGATGTTTTAATGTTTATAATAATAAAACGGTATAATAAAGGTTTGATATGTTGAATGATTGTTATAATTAAAGATTTTAGTTATTTTAAAGTTATTTCTTTCGATTTTTATCTTACTTGATAATTATACTTACCAAAATTATATGTTTCGTTGATATTTATCTTAAATGATATATATTTTGTGTTTATATGTTATATTACTTACCCAAATAAAAGTACTAAATCTGTCCTGTAGATCTCGTAAGAGGCGACTAAACATTCGGCAACGTAAGCATTCCCAAGGAGGGTTGATGTTAGGCGGGCGGCCAGTCGTAAAAATAAGCCGAAACTTTTTACAGTGTAAAGTATATCAAACTTCCATGCTGTCCCGACCCTTTTTTTATTTTATTAATACATATTCTTCTTCTTCTTCCACTCCGGAAGAAGAAGAAGAATATGTATTACTCGACTGATATGTGTCCAGTACTGTATGACTCTGTAGTCCAGTGGTACAAGTGCCTTTGAATCGCTGGGTCCCGGATTCTATCCCCAGAGCAGTTCAAGATAGAAACCAATATTTTTTAAGTTAGACTATTTGTATGCTTCGTTCTACTTTTGAAGTACCTAGTACAAAAAGCATAAATAAATAATGTTTTGGAACTAATAAAAGTAACTGGGTTATGGTGTGCTTTGCTGTGCTGCACCATTTGAACAACTTTCTACCTAGACTTTCTAAAACCGTGGCAGAAATAGGTCTAAATTAATGCAAATACTTGCTAGAACTGCGACAGAAATAAGTCTAAACTACTCAGAACAATACTGCAAATCGTGCTTATAAAGAATTTTAACACGACCACACCTACAATGTTTTTAACAAATTTTAAACTTTTCAAACTCATTATATTGCCTATACGCTTCCTAGTCGAATGTAAGAAATTGGATATTTATGTTCACTAATGAAATTCCCATCCACATTATTATAGACCCCAAACACTAGGTATATTATACATAGATCAGAAAATCGCGTTGGGATGGCGATCTAACCCCACCGGCTATCAATTCAACGTCCTTTTTCTAGGTATCCACTGCAGGTGCAATGTCGGTGTTATTTAGTTGTCTACAGATATCATTTTTGTTTCTTATGACAATAAAATCACCTAACATTATCTGTCCTTGTTGAGCAACGTGAGAAGCAACGGGATTTTCTTAAAACAAAACATTTGTAAACAGATTTATTTATATATTATATCAAACACTAATCTATATAAATAAAACAAAATTAGTTTAGTTACAACATTTTTAACTCAAGAGCGGCGAAACAGATTTTGATGAAATTTGGTATGGAGGTAATTTATACCCTGGATTAACATACAGGCTACTTTTTACCCAACTACCCAAAAATTAGGCCGTACGAGTTCGGGTCAGCTAGCGTCAAATAAATAATTATTGTGCGTGATACTTAAGCTGATTGATTGATGGTATTTGTAATAACTGCGCACTTTTTAGCGTTTGACGAGGATTAATGGAAACAATAATGTAAGGAACAATATCCTTGTCAGAAATTGATACGACGGGCACACAAATGAATGCTTTCACGTATCAGGTAATGCGATAAAATTATATATCATCGGTAAGTAAAAATTGTCATAGTAAGTTATTTTTTCATATTTTATTTTTGTGTGTGATTTTATTAAGAGCGATTGTCCGTATATATTTATTTATTATTATTTATTATAAGATCAGCTCTACCCATACCTCAAAGAGGCACCAGAATTTAAAATTAGGTCAGGCGGTTCATATATTATAACGGCCAGTGTCCCAATTACACGATATAGCTATAATATTTTAGTTAATTGACTTACCGTTAATGTTGTGGCGAGGTGTATGTGGCGTTCAATTGTGTAGAATCTTGATTAGTTAGTCGATTGTGACGAGTTATGTTTTATCATACTCAAATCACACACACTACACAACACTTATTTACTGATGGATATCATCATTTAAATACTATATATATTTCGTAAAACAAAATTGAAGCTAAATCAGTTTAGCATAAGTACTGCAAATTGAGTTTCAAGATTTGACCCACACAAACAAACTAACAGGGCATGTTAAATAAAAGCTTGTAAAAAGAGCCACTACCTGCCAATTAAAGACATGTACAAAGATTATAGCCAGATATCATGATGATGACAAATCCAGCCACATCCCACTAATTTCCCATTTAAACTATAATAGTCCACTTCAGGACAGGTGGTCAGGAGTGTCATCACCCTAAGGCACAGAGAAATGATACTCAAGTTAAGCTAAAAGGGCTTCTTCGTCTTCCTATTGAAGAGCCTGGCCCTTCAATAGGAAGAGCAATTGTTTTATTTCCTATAATATTTTTACGTTTAATTTATTTTTGATTCGCACAAAAAATCTTCTCTTTGACATTCTTTAACCTCGATTTCTTCTATCTTCTATCTTGCTTTCATCTATTGTTTTAAAAAGGGCTTATTAGCTAAAAGAGCAACATCATAAAGTAAATCTTTCTTTTCTTTTTTCATAATATTATCTATAGCCTATGGTCCTCAGGGGAAATGTAGGAAAATAATAATTTTTCAAGAATTTTTAATACGAGCTATTAGTTATGGAACAAACAAACAATTAAATATTTCCTCTTGTAACTTAAATATTATGAATGCGAAAGTGAGTTTGTTTATTTGTTACGCCCTTACACCCTATATAGTATATACTGAACTAATCGTCATGAAATTTTGCATAGTTGTTGTCTAGAGTACGGAGAAGCAGAAAGTGTACATTATCACGGAGAAAAGTACTGTTCCCGAGGGATCAATATTGACGCGGACGCGGGCGGAGCCGCGAGTGAAAGCTAGTTTTAATATAGTGTAGATGTAGATAGTGTTTATGTTGATGTAAAAGTGTAGGCTAGAATTACCGCGTAATAAGAAACAACAAGTGACGACTGCCATGGTCATGCAAACAAAGTTATCAAAGACTTTGAACTTCAAGCTCCACTTCATGACTTGACTCCATGACTGGTGGTGCCACAGAACAAGTACTAGTAAAGAAATATCTTCAAATAAGAAAAATACACTTTCATTATCATAGCAGCTCTTTATTAGCAAAATACGAGTATCGTTGAAATGGAACGCATAATGAGTCGACACAGACGATGTTTGTTCACGGGCTAGCATTGGGCAATTTCGGTCTATATGGTAATGTGTTTGACGAGTGGATTGGGGCAATGCGACGTTAACGGTTTTCCAGTTGACTAGAATATAATTACGATGGATTACCTATAGGTAAAGTAATGTATGACCACGTTAACTTAGAAACGAATACAAAAATATAGAAAATGGCTTTTCTTTGTAGATTATAATATCAAGGGACGGGGCATATTGCAAATACCCGAGGACTAGTCACTATTTCCAATTCCCATCTTTAAACCCACGATGGGGCCCAATAGGGTAGTATCCTTGACTTTCTCTGTAACTAATGGAAACTTGAAGTTCTATTTCAAAATTTAAAAATCCGACTGCCTCTGCCTTTTTTTAATCATCTGAGAACACTTGGGTCTTCGAGGCGAACGTAACGATAGCTTATCTGTCTAAATCCATCCAACCATTTGGAAGATACCAGGTAATAAAGAATTTTACAAACATACTTGATACGCGCAAAACACATAACACTCCTTGGCAGTCGGTTAAAAAGACATGAAACTGTATAAGGCAAACACAATATACATGGTGCAATTTTGATCGTTTTGGACCCTTAAAGGGGTGACTCAGACCATCAACTTTTTCTACGGGACCAATGCTGGGAACTCAAAAAAAATTTCGGCATTCCCATACAAAAGAGTTCCGCCGCTAGACAAGTTTGTATAGGTTGTCGAATTTTTATTTTTGAGTTCCCAATATTGTTCCCATAGGAAAAGTTGTTCATTTTGATGGTCTGAGTCTGAGTCACCCCTTTAAGAGTCCAAAACGATCAAAATTTCACCATGTATAAAACTAACGTATAGGCTGCCATCCTCATACAAAATTATTGGCCCAACTATAAAAGGCCTGTTAGGTTGACGGCTGGCTGTGGTAGTTAGTTCCACTAACTGCCACTATGGGCGGGGGAGAGGGCGCTGCAGTGCAATAGTTACAGACTTTTCCCCCCGTCACCAGATGGCGCTAGCCTAAACTTGGTAAAACCAAGGTTTCTTAATACAGGTATAGAAATTTACAACATAGATGCTCGGCGTACAACACCCAAATCCTAGGTTAAATAGAAATATGTGGAATTATAGTTTCTTAAAATTCATATCACCCGCAAGAAGTCCACTGCTGGACATAGGCCTCCCCCAAGGATTCCCAATACGACCGGTTAGAAGCGGCTTGCTTCCAGCGTCTTCCTGCGACCTTAGTCAGGTCATCCGGCTACCTGGTCGGTGGGTGTTCGACGCTGCGCTTGCCTGTACGTGGTCGCCATTCGAGAACCCTTCTGCCCCATCGGCCATCGGTGCTACGCGCTGTGCCCCGCCCACTGCCACATCAAAGAGCTAATCCGCTGTGCTATATCGGTGACCTTTGTTATTCTACGAATCTCGTCGTTTCTGATTCGATCTCGCAGAGAAACACCGAGCATAGCCCTCTCCATAGCTCTTTGAGCGACCTTGAGCTTTCTTATGAGGCCCATAGTAGATGGGCCTCATATGATGCTGGGATACTATGATGGGATTCTTAGAATTAAATAGTACCAATACCAAGTCTGACGATCGATACTAAATCCCTGAGAGAGAAGCGTCTTATTTAATGCTCCATCGATGTTTAGTGTAAACGGTTAACAAAGTTGATAGGGCATGTGGTCCGATAATGCGTTCCCGGCGGGGGAGATGTGGCGGTATAAATCATTGCTAAGTGAGATCGGCTCCGATGTGTGAACGCGTAAATCAACCCCCAAATGAGACGGCCCGACAGTGATGGTGGGCCGTCTTTAAATAAATTAATCGAATGAAACGTCGATTAAGCTGCCGAGGCGTTAAATTACTTCATTTTTTCTACAGTATATTCTAAATGGATAAGGAAAGCTTTTCATCTTATTTTTAATTTATTACAAGCGTTTTATAACTAAATGTGGCTTTTAGGAAAAAGACGTGATATGTATATGTTTTATAACTTTCATCTGTCTCGGTGTCCTTTTTAAACCAAATCTTGCAAAATAAACTTGACCCAGTCTTATTAAATAGGGTCTGACGACCTCTGTGGCCTATTCATCATGGCAGGCTGTGGAGGCACCGGGTTCGATCCCCGGTCAGGTATTTGTTTTAAAAAATAGTATAGTTGAGTTAGTATCCCATAACACAAGTCCCGAACTTACTTTGGGGCTAGCTCAATTTGTGTAATTTGTCTGTGTATATTAGAAAAAAAAAGATTTATGGAGATTGAACCGGTGCCAAAACGTATTGCAATATACGTCAAATTAAATACTCCACTTATAATAGTTATGTTAGGTGAAGCAAGCGTTAATACGTATAAGTGGATTAGGATATGATGCAGATTTCTACGTACAGGGTTGAAGCGCGGTAGCGCAATTGGCAGAGCACAGGTCGTATATAAACCTAAGGTCACCGTTTCAAACACTGCCCGCGTGGAATTTTTTTCACTATAGGTATCAATTATTTACAAGTATAATAGCCTAACGGCCGAATAGTCAAACATTGCTTATGAACACTTGAGTATTCGGCCGTAAGGTAGTATAGCATTTTGGAGGCTAAAAACCCTAATCTAAATTTGACCCACTTCAGCTGAAATTTTGCTTACACATGTAAGTGCTACTACCCTATTTAAGGAAATCTCAATTTACTCGTAAAATCAATCGCGGTATAAACTTTCTAACAAGATTAAATTTATATAAATTTGACTTTACAGGGTCGCGTCCAAGTTGCGCACTTGACCACTAAGTTGGTAGAGTTCATCGAATAGTTTCAATTTATATAGAAATCCGCGGATTAAGCGATAAACCGGAGATATGGACCACTAAACTTGTCCAACGATCGATCGCCGTCGGAGTAGTGATGAACTACCCAATCTTTGAAGTATCGATACTGGTGCAGTATCGATACTTCAAAAATTGTGTAGTCTCACTCAGTGCTCTAATTTCCGGATTCGTACTAGAAGAACCTCAAGTTTACTTGGATGTTCGTATTGTTATTACCTTAATTTTCTGATAGTATGATTAAAAAGTAATTAAAATGGTGTTACATTATATTGATTTGTAATACTATTCTTCAGAATTTTATTGTATTATAAGCTATTAGTATAATAAAATTCGGAAGTTATACTTGATACTTTTCTTTATAAGTTTTTCATCGGTAATGAATAGTTTGCATTTCTTTACTAAAATATTGAGACAAAAGAAATTTATATATCAAGTATGGTATGGTATTGTTACATTTCCTCAGATATTAGAAAAGAATATTTAAATCTTAGATATACTCTTACCACATCAATAGAAGTATATTTAAGTACGACATATTTATCGATGTAGTAGCGGATGAAAATATACAGCTAAGCGAGCTCACAATAGTAGGACTATTAGCTCTAGCGCCATAGACCTCGATTGATCTTAAAATATATTAGTAGCAATTTCCACCATTCTGAAAAAAAACGATTGTATTACACCCGCATTTTAATGTAAATTAGAAGTCAATTTCTATAGCCTCTGGTTTAGTGTCCGTAAATGAGTTATTGAATCTATTCATTCAAATAAGACGAAATTCGGGTGAGAAATTTGTCGGTCCACATAATTAGACGGACCTACCAAAGTATTTGTCCACTAGCTTAGGCTGAGATACTTCGCTCGCACTTTGCGCTCATACGGTCAATTGTACTCGTAGAATATTGAAATTTTCTTTTATCGATATTTACAAGTATCGTTCAGCCGTACTCTAAACTAAGCTCGCCAATGTAATTGTTCCGTATAGTCAATTAATTCAAGTGCACTATTAAGGTTGATGGTTTTCCGATCATTACCTATTATCGTGAATAAAACATTCCGATTTGGACATTTAATTTTCCCCACTGTCTCGTAGAAAACCATTACACCCACTTCAACATTTAATGTCCTTGGCTTGGCAGCCATTATCTGTGTTTATGGGAATTATTAATAAGACATAAATTGCAGTTAAATAAACATTGCCAAGAATATAATGCACGCTAGCAATCTCGCACGCAACCAAGGTCGAAGCTGATCTCACTTAGCAATTATCATCATCATGATGATGACATCATGATGATGATGACTTAGCAATGACGGTCGAAGACTGTCCAAAGCGGAGAAGAAAAACTGGCTGGCGGACCCTGGGTCATCATTACAGACTGTATGACCAAACACGATAACAGGAAAAGAGGGTTGTCGGATTACCAATGAATAATGTATTATAAAGAATGGCAAGAACAGTGTAAACAAACTTTTTTTGTCTAAAAAATCGGCCATTGCGACTCGGAATCGCGCACGAAGAAACGAAATTTTCATATTCGTAATTTTTTTTTCATAATTTTAAACTTATTATACATAATGATATATATATAAATTTAAAATTATTTAAAAAAATATGATAAATGTAACTAAACATGTATGCTATACGCAATTTTTTTTCTTTTATCTGTGCTATGAGACGTTGCTTCGTAACATATTTCAAGATCCTGAGTTCACGGGAAGTACCCCGTAGATTTTGATTCCCTTGCGAATGTCAGAAATTTGCGGTATAAACGTATATTTTGTTTGCATTGGCTTAGAAGTTTGATTTTTTCACAGCTCCAAGGGACAGTTGACCTGAGTATTTGATTCATTCATTCATTCATCTTAAAGAGTTCCGTTTTTTCCCCTTTGAAGTACCGAACCCTGAAAACCAAAAGAAAAGCTCTTATGATATATTTTTTTTAATTTTCGCAAAATGTTTTCATGATGAATTTCTAAAAAATATCTTATATGGATATGCAACCGTTGATGATGATTTTATTTTTAAAATGTTTTAACTATAATATAATCTATACTTGTTTATTTAAATGATAATGACTATAGATTTAATAATAATAAATAAATAAATATAAATATATACGGAAAATTCACACAGATTGAGCTAGGCCCAAAGTAAGTTCGAGACTTGTGTTATGGGATACTAACTCAACGATATATACTTTATAACAAATACATATATAGATACACATCCAAGACCCAGGCCAATCTGAAAAGATCATTTTCCATCTTAACCTGGCCGGGGATCGAACCCGGTTACTCCGTGTCGCAGGCTGGCGTGTTGACCGCTGCGCCACGGAGCTAGTCAAAAAAGATTTACACGATTTCATTTTATTGGTAACTTAAGCCTAATTATTTATTTTATATACATATTCCTATAACTTCCAATTACTATCAAGTGCCCCCAAATTATTTGCTTCTATTCTCAACTCGCTATTCAACTTAGATATTCTACTCTACTACGTAGAGCAACAGTGTCACGGTATGTCTCTATCATAAACCCCTTAATACACTTTTAATTAAATAACCTGTTCCGAGCATTACAGGCGATAATTATAGTGCATTTTTAATACCATTTTAAGTTTATTATCCTTTGCTTAGGCAATCAAATTAAAAGTAATTACATCCCGTATTAATTAATACTCCTAGGTATATTATTTGCATACTTTAAAGTAAAATTTCTAATACTTACTATAAGAACCTTAGAAGTAATCTAGGAATAGAAATTAATTAAAGAAAGGAAATAATAACAAAAAATCATTTTGAGTCGCGACATGTTAATCAACCTCTTTTAACATAACAGGAAGTGAGTTGTAGGTAACAATAACAGAAGTTATTTTCAAGAAACCTTAATACTACTAAAAGTTTTACCATAATTATATATCTTAATAAACTATAGAATTTTCCATATGTTCAAAGCCAAGCTAATCTATCGGTCCTAAGCTATCCGTAATTTATTATGGCAGTATGTGAGATGTAGATGTATGTGAGATGTACGGCAGTATGTGAAAAAAAATTACACTATTCTTAGTCATGCAAGAAGATTTAGAGATCAGCAACCTGACGCAAAAACATCTTCAATTTAATCAAACCGAAATATAGCTGTAATTTACTTTACCACGACTAAATCGACGAGCAATCACATAAACGTATTTACTTTCACCACTACATAAGTACACATTCAGTTACAAGAAAAGTCCTTAAAATTTATTATTAATATAATGTTAGCTCAATGATTATAGTAGATTGATTTGTATACAGATAGAGATCGTTTTAAAGGTTTTGAGCTAGATAGTTAAAAGGCGTCGTCGGCAGAGGTTTTTAAAAATCGAATAGACAAACTTATGAACTAGTGATCTGCGGTTGATCAGGGACTTACTCTACTTATCTACGATTGATCAGCAAGGAGTTACGCGACACGTGATAATGATTTTGACTCTTGACTTGCTCTGATTGTTCCAAGAAGCTCCGAAGGTGGCTTCATATGCAGGTGGCTCCGTGTCAGCAGTTTCCACGGTGAGTCATATATTATTTTTAAGGTTCGCAATGTAGGTCATTCTGTGGGAACTTTAGGTATATGGTGAGGGCTAAGATCTCGTAACAAGCTGATAAACTACCGCATCAGTATTTTGAATCTGAGTGTACACATCTAAAATCTTACACAAAGACAGCATCATCCAAATCCCAACATTAAAACATAACTGATAAAAAGAGGAGAAGTCACAGAAAGAAATTAACTTTTGCCATAATAACATTCAGTATAAAAATCAGAATAGGTACAGTTTGGGAGATTTATGGCTGAAGTACCTAAAGACTTTTTTTTTGTATGTGTATTCAATCATATTCCCACATCTGCATCGTGAATCCTTAAGAGCCCCCCATATGCCAGGCGGCGTGGCGGTACAAACGCGGATGGTCTAAACGCGTTGGCTACTTTGGATATTTTCGTTTTTTAGGAATATTCAAGGGTTATTCGAAAAAGAAAAACATATAATGCCTGCCTTATCTGTAATGCAATAATAATCAAAAGTTTCAAGGTTAATTTTAATGTATTTGGTGAATAATGCTATATACCGAGTAAATTAGACGTGATTTGGAGGCAACTTTGCATTTTTTTTTCTATCGAGAAAATTTAACGCAATCGTGTTTTTGAGTCAGATAGTTACCAGAGTTAGTCCTTAACTTTGCTGCATTTTTATTTCAACTTGAGAATTTAATTATTATTGATACGATAGATATGAACAGTCAATCATGCAAAGCAGTGTGAGGTAGTACGGGCCCTTAAGACAAAGCAAGCATCCGAATCCAAACAGAAATATAGGCCTCATTTATCTCAGCGCCGCTAAATAGAGGAACGATCACGTAAAAACATTTACTTTTGCACATGAGTGAATAGGGTAACATCTGAGGACGGTGCGTAATAACCACTATTAACAGCCTAATGGCTTTTGCGACATTTTATTTATTAGCAGCGATTTGTACGGAATCTTAGCACGTATTGAAGATTAATGAAAAGTAAAAGGACACGAGTATATTTTTTTCTTTTCATAAGACATGTAAAGAAAATAAACTGGTCGAAAGAACTTTGCCCAGACGTGGGACAATATAGGTTAATAAAAAAAAAGAAAAGTAAAAATATTGAACTTATTTGTGAGAGAATAAATACATAACCACCAAATAACTTTCTCAACAAAAACACTAGCGTTTTAGAGACTATAGGGTTAGGATTCTAGATCGTACTAGCGCATTATGTAAGTTGTACCCCCATAATATTAACCCGAAGTATTCAGTTCCCTGAGCATAAAAATATGAGTGGGATACAAGCTGACTGCGTGACAAAAAAGTATTTAAAGAAAAGATAGTTTTACCACAATTTTACTAAGATTTTTCAGTAGGTAACTCGTAGGATTTTGATGAAAAATTGTGAATCGTACTGATATTACAGAAAATTAAATAATAAGGAAGTTTCTATTTCTGTTGTTTATATACTGTTACTGGCAATAATTTGTAATATACCCTATGGTCTTCAGAGTTTAAAGGGCTTACAAGCCCTTTGTTACACAAGGGCTTGTTTGCCCTTTAAACTCTGAAGATCACGCACGTCTGTTGAAAATTCTTAATCGTCCCGGGATTTATGTACTAAGGTAAAGAAAATTAACTATTGCTTTGTATTTTTACTTGTTATACGTAACAAAGTTAAAATATACCTAATTCTAGGAAGCATAGGAAGGAATCAATTAATCAAGCTTTATTTAAATATGCGAATTGTAAAAAATATTGACTGTACATAATAATATTAATTTGTGATGTACTTTTATGTAATTAAAACGACGAGGGACCTACAGATGAAAGGGTTTTATGAATTGTTTAATTTATACCAAATTAAACGTTACAAAACAAAGCTTTCGTATGCGTTTGCCATATTGCTTTATTTACAATTCACTTAATGTCACACGACTTTTCCCATAAGTGGTACTACTTTGACAACGCAGCCCTTCATAATATACCTATATATATATTGATAAATATTACGTCACTCTTTAAGATCGAATATTTTTCAGATATAAGCACTAATCTCTTCAAGAGACAAGCGCTAAACAATCATACAAACATTACAAAAATATTCAATTCAACATAAAAAGTACGCTGCTTCAAATTATATGTAGGTACTTGAGAAATATGAATCGTTTGCAATGCTTTGACCTGGCGACGTGGGGTAAAGCCATTAAATATTGACACCGAGCTCTTCAAGCGACAAGCGCGGCACAAACAGCGTGTCTGGTAAGCCCCTTTCAATTTATGCGTCACTCGCTTGCGTTCAAATAATGAGACTGTGTAAGTATAACTCACATTTACTATTATAGATTATTACTTAGTTGGTTATCTTAAAATCGCAATAAATAGGCCTCAAGGATCGACACATATCCCGGTGTCATTACCGTAGCACACCAGTAGCTGTAATGTTATGGTTTTCTCCAAAAGCGATCCGGACGGTCATCAGAGCAGGAAAAACATATATCACAGAGCGAGAAAGATTTACAGCGTCTCTTTTACGTATAAAGGCCTACGCACTTACGGCCTAACACGACTGTGACCGATTTTGGAGGAATCTAATGCTTAAGGACTGTGGCGGCGGAAGCGAATGGCAGCGCCCCCTGCGCAATGCGCCCGGCAGTCCTACGGTACTGTTAACTACTAAAGCTTGATTAAAACGCCACCCAATGCTTCTTTTAGCCTGTTCCTTTTTCCGTTAGAGATAAATGGGGCTTGAAGAGATGGTGAGTGTGCGACTATCTGAACATTGAAGAGGCACATTAAGTACGTCCTTTGCGACTATTTAAACAAGGCCTCTGAATATGTTTACTATATACCTGTATGTGCTTTGTTAGATTAATTGAAGTAACATATAGAACTCTGATTGGGGTAGAATAGTAATAGAGTATAAAAGTATGAAAAGTGTAAAATACTTACATGCTGTCTCGACCCCACATGGAGTGGGACAAGGAGTAGGAGAAGAAGAAGAGTATGAAAAACCATACATATATCTTTTTTAATTTGTGCTTGCGTTTGCAAAGAAATGAATGCCTTGCCCTCGTAAAGGTGACAAATGCTCTGTCTCTGCTAACGAGACTGCAACTTTGAAAAGTTACTATATTAAGAGACCGTGTATTAGGGGACCTTTACCCGACTTAATTATCTGGTTACTTTGTCTCCATTTGCCTTCGCTCGGAATTTTTAATTAGGACGTAAAGAAACCTTTCAGTTCTACGGCAGATAATACGGACTTTGGATGAATCTACTTTAATAAGAAATACGTAGGTAACAGCCCGGAACGGAATCATCAAAAACAAGGATGCATATCACTAAAGCTTAATAATAAAAAGTATATTTTTGGAGTTCCCTAGGAAAATAGATAGTTCCCATTCCGGTCCATATGCAAGGAACTTTTTACAGCCCGTAACAATTTTTTTTTCATAAAATTCTGACTTAGACTTAACCTATTAATTAATATTGTATTACATACCCTATATTATAACTTACTAACCTATTAATTAATATTGTATTACATAACCTATATTATGAAACGCATTTTGACGAATTAATGACTCTTATTAAATTAAGAAATAAGATATGATGAAAAGATTATTGACCGAGCGAGCGAAGCGAGCGAAGCGTCTCAGTTTCCACTAGCTGAAAATTCTTTTGTCCGTCTGTCTGTCTGTCTGTCTGTTCTCGCCTACAGGTCGCATTTCTCAACCGATTCTCATGAAATTTTGTGAGCAGGTTCGGTAATTATATAGAATTTTTTTGTCAAGCCAGATTTTCGATATTTAAAAAAATGGCGGAAATATAGGGGTCCCAAATTTAAAAAAACTAATAGCACTGCTATTCGAAAAAAAAAATCAAAAATGTCATTAGACTTTTTTGTTATTCTTATTAAGACGCAAATTTTTTTGTCTGAACAACTTTTTTATACGATAAACTTGAACGTTTTTATAGTCGAAATCGAATGTCGAAATGGTCTGAAATCGATTTTCTGTATATTTTTTGTATGAGTGCATTCAGTATGATGTTGTAAATACAAATCTATGGTATGACAAGTATGAAAATGGTGCGTTGTAACTGTGACGTCGGTGATACAGAGAAAACATGTTTTTTTATATAAACATACCATGTGCAGATATATTTAAGAGCACTGGAGGGCAAATGATCTCCAGTGCTCTAAAATATATTGTGGATGTTGGTTATAAGGGCTCGCGAGGTCTACTGTTCTCACAGAACCACTAGTTTATATGGAATTTGTTCACCAGCCACCAGCCATTTAATTAATCTGCATTGCACCTTGAATGCAAAAAAAAACCCTCAAAATGCTATAATGTTTTCGTTCTACTAGCGTTTTGTGTTATAATAATAAAAAATAAAAACAATTTATAGCAAAGTACTTCCAACCATTTAAGCTTCGATGAATTTGAATGAGAAAATTGTATTTAAATATTGGGTATTGGCGAAAATAGTTCAGCTGAGAGTTCGCGACGCTGAGGGCTCTTTGGCTCTCGTCTGGTCAACTCAATACACACTCGTCGCAATCGTTTTCACTGCGGCCGAGATTGCTTAGGTTGTTGGTTCTGATTGAATTCACCCGAACGACCGCCGACGCCTGACCCAGAAAATTAACCCGAAGAGATAAATGCCGATATGTGTCAACTGCTTACCAGGACACACTATTTCTATGTATATATTTAGGCTAGCTCCGTGGCGCAGCGGTCAACACGCCAGACTGCGACACGGAGTGTCGGTTCGGGTTCGATCCCCGGCCAGGTCAAGATGGAAAATGATCTTTTTCAGATTGGCCTGGGTCTTGGATGTTTATCTATATATGTATTTGTTATAAAATATAGTATCGTTGAGTTAGTATCCCATAACACAAGTCTCGAACTTACCATGGGGCTAGCTCAATCTGTGTGATTTGTCCGTATATATTTATTTATTATTTATTTATTATTATTATTATTATTATTATATTTATTCATCTTAACCAAGAGGCGAAAAATAATTGCTTTTTAGTTAGTGAAATAAGACTCAATATGGTTCCCGTAAATCAGACAGAGTGGATCTTTTTTAAATATTATGTAGATAACGATATCTCTATGTGGGTGGACGATATCTTGTCAAATCCCTTTACGAACGAGTATCTCAACTTGGCAATAAATAAACTTCTGAACTATAGAACTCTATTCGCATGAACAAGAACTTTTTGGATCAAATATAGACACTGATTTTGTAAAACAATAGTTGTTGTTTGTTGTTTTTCGTGTGTGTAAGTGGCCAACACTGGTGTCAGATTTTTCAAGCTGCCTAAAGGCATCTGACATAGCTTAACGTAAAATAATAGTGTAATTTATTTACAAAAGTAGCGGGACCGCTTGGGCGCTAAAATAAAGTGAATGCTCAGAAACCAATACTTACGAGTTATACGTGCTCGTCAGCGTTGGTTTCCGAGCAAAGCGAATTACCGAGACTCATTTCAATCAAATATTTTACATAGTTGGCTTTTAATATCCGAATAGGTTCAGTGCTTTCGAATGTCAAATCTTTATTTGAAGCAGATCGTTTATATCTTGATCTTTTTAGTGATCTAACTTCACGTAGATGAAAATGATGCGCTGGATGTGTGGAGTTTCGCGGCAAGACCGCGTGAGAAACTCCCGTATTCGCGGCAGTCTCCATGTCCGAGATATAGCGGACAAGCTACAAGAAAGCCGCCTACGCTGGGACGGCCACGTTTTGCGAAATCCGGCAAATTATATAGGGAAGAAATGTCTGGCTATGCCACCTCCGCCGGGCCCCGGCAGAAGGGGGAAACCCAAGAAGTGCTGGCTGGATGTCGTTGGGGACGATATGCGAGCCAATGTTCTCACAATTAAGGATGCCGGAGACCGTGCGAAGTGGAGAAGAAAGAGCCGGAAAGCGGACCCTGGGCTCCAAAGCACACCAGCTGCGGATGCAACCCGGAACACGCTCGGATGAGAGAGAGAGAGAGAAAGATTTTTAGTGATCTAACTTATTATGGGAGAGGGTGGACGAAAGTAAAGGCAGGCTAAAAGTAACAAATGCTCTGTAAGATGATTGTCAAAACACGGGTGGTGTTTTGCCCTTTTGCTATTATCAGTAGATAACCGATACCCGATCCCCCTCTTGCACTTGTCACTAAGAGTATTGCGCCGTAAGGTTGATTTCTCTGGAAGACCTTTGAGAAGCCTGTGGCAACGGCATAAGTTTACACAGTGCTAAAACAGTTTTTTGTGTACTAGGTAAAAAAATTAAAATCGTCAAAAATATGGTTATACGAGTAGGTATTTAGGACGAGAACCGGCTGTAAAATTAAAGTGGATGTACGGAAACCAACCCTTACATTTATGAGATTCATCAAATAATAAAAGGTATTCAATGAAAACTTTTCATAGTTTGCTATTCATCTCTCGTAATTGGTGACCCCATACAGTACTTTCAAGTGTGAAAACTACAGTGAATCTTCAACTTTACCCGAGCATATTGAGCCCGAGGTCTGCGATCACGGCAGCATATTACCTTTATTCATTATGAAATATCTATATTATTTGTATAGTAATATAAATAGAGTGCCGTTTCTATTCTACCTTATCTTGCCTTAGTGTAGATCTAACACGATCCTCTGTGGATATATAAATACTACTGGATAATACAAAATACAAGTTGCTCCTATTATCTATTTACAAAAACAGGGTGAGATCCAGCCGTAAAATTAAAGCGGATGCTCGGAAACCGACGCTTACGTAAAAGAATCACTGAGAATCATAAAACGATGCACAAAGCAATGATTTTACAGTGCATTATAGCACTGTAAATTACTGTTAAATAGGCTCAGGTAATAATTACGTCCTAATCCTAATCCTAACTAATATTATAAATGCGAAAGTGAGTTTGTTTATTTGTTACGCTTTCGCGTTGTAACTACTAAACCGAGCATCATTAAATTTTGCATACACGTTATCTGGGGTACGAAGAAGGACATAGAGTACATTTTATCCCGGGAATAAGTTCCCGAGGGATCGACAATGATGCGGGCGGAATCACGGGCGAAAGCTAGTCATTTATAAAAAATAATCATCATCATCCATCACAGACGCAAGTCCACTGCTGGACATAGGCCTATCAAGATTTCCAATATGACCTGTTGGGAGCGACCTGCATCCTGTGCCTTCCTGCGACCTTGGTCAGGACGTCAGACCACCGGGTGGGTGTCCAACGCTTGTAGGTACGTGGTTGCCATTTCCGAATATTTTTGCTCCTTCGACCATCGGTACTACGCGTTATGTGCCGCCCACTGCCTAAAGATCACCTGAGCTATGTCAGTGACCTTTTATAGAAATATACTACTTCAACAGTTCTGGGAATCAAACATGAGCTTTTTTTCAACGGCCGCTACATAAGTTGTAAGACTATAGAATATGCTGTTTGAGCAAAAATACACTGTTAATGCCCACTAAGTCTCAAAATGGATATTTAGAAAAGTTAACCAAATCATTTATTTACAAAAGTAGCAAGACGGTCCTGCTGTAAAATATAAACGAATGATCTGAAAGGACGCAAATTGCAATCATTCAAAAGACAAAATAATATAAAAAGTAATTGTTTTACAGCACGTCATCATCATCACCTAAATTGACACCTGACCACTTTCCCTCCTTAATTAACCATGACAACCCTGAAAAAAGCATCAATTACGTCAATAAGATTTTCGCTAAAATTCGAAAAAGTCTTGCCAAAAAAATAATACATACTGATTCTAACAGTTCCTCAACACATACTTCCCAAAGGTTATCTTCCATCATTTGTTCTACTCCCCACAGATGAGGACGAAATATTTTTAACAATCCAAGCTCTAAAAGAAAACTGCGCGGTCGGGTTTGACCAAATCTCCACAAAAATTATAAAACGATATTCCCATATACTAACACCTTTTCTCACTCATATATGCAACCTGTCCTTATCATCAGGCATTTTCCCAAGGGCCTTCAAGATAGCCCTTATTAAATCAATACATAAGGATGGAGATAGGGACTGTGTCAATAACTTTAGACCGATCTCTATTTTACCAGTACTATCAAAAATTCTAGAGAGGCTTATCAACAAACGTCTAGTTGAAATATTGTTCAAAAAAAATGTAAACTACTTGCATAAAATCAATTTTGTTTCCGTCGCGGAAAATCAACTAGCGACGCGGTCAGTGAACTAGTGTGCTCAATTGTAACACACCTCGATAAAAAGGACAAATGTCTCACAGTATTCCTTGATCTAGCTAAGGCGTTTGACACGGTCTCTATCCCACTCCTAATCACGAAGCTGGAAAGACTAGGAATAAGAGGTATATCACTACAACTCCTCCAAGACTTTCTTTGTGATAGAGAACAAAGGGTTAGAATTGAAGACAGGATAAGCGATGCCTTGCCTGTGCAAATTGGCCTCCCGCAGGGAAGTGTGATCTCTCCCACCTTGTTCCTGGTCTATATTAACGACCTTTGCCAGATCGAGCTCCACAAAGGAAAGATACTCACCTTTGCAGACGATACTGCTCTCTTTTTTAGCGGCAAAACCTGGAAAGAGCTTTTCAGAAACACCCAAAAGGGGCTAAACACAATAAGCGAGTGGCTACGTGATAACTTAATGCCTCTAAAACAAAATACATTAAGTTCGTACTAAGAAGTGATCTAATACCTTCATCTGACTTAAAGCTCTACGCACACCCCCACCCACTAGGAACACCAAATTGTTCATGTTTTACGCTAGAAAGGGTAAATAAAATCAAATATTTAGGCGTTATCATAGACCAAACCATGACATTCAAACCACATACGGAGATTCTAGTTACGCGACTCCGTAAACTTATATACATATTTAAGTCCCTTAAACACATAGCAGATATCAAAATTATCAAAATGGTCTATCATGCTCTATGCCAGTCTTTAATAGATTATTGTATTACCGCTTGGGGTGGCACGGCCAAGACATACATGATTGAGGTTGAAAGAGCCCAAAGGGCTATTCTAAAGGTTAGCTCAGGTCTACCATTCCTCTTCCCAACTATAGAGTTATATAAGAAATGGGACATACTTACAGTAAGACAATCTTAAATACTGCAAACAATTATAAATAAACATAAAAAAATGCAATATGATCCTAACCTCATAAAAGATAAAAGAAGAAAGAGTACCGTTTGCCAAATACGAGCCTTCAGAACCACCACCGCTCAAAACTTCCCTAGTTTCCGGGAACCATATTTGTATAACAAATTAAACACCATTCTAAACTTCTACCCGCTTACCAAATTCCAATGCAAACGCCTTGTAACCAACCATCTCAAAACGCTATCATATGATGACACTGAAAACCTAATAGATCTAATTGAATAATTATTAAACTAACATAATATCTAAAATTAGCATTCCGGAAATACTATCTTTCCCTCACGGTACGGTGCACACCTAATTACACATCAAGAAGCAATTATTGTATTATAGTCCTCCGAAGTAATTTTTGGGAGTCGAAGTATGTGAGTAGTAATAATTAGATTAAATAATTAAGTTTTAGTGCTCTATCTAATATATCATTATTGATTTAGTGCCAACCTATGTATGTTTGCCGCCATTGAGAATAATGCATGTGTTTTAGTCCACGGCGAGGGGGCCCTGGTGACCTGTAATACAAGTTATTGAAACTTACCATAGGCACCAGGCTCTCACAAAGCTGGGAAAACAAAATGTTATGTTCTACTTTTGCTGTAAAACTCATATAATGTAATACCCTCTTTGTGAAGTAAATAAATAAATATTATTAAAAAAAAAAACACCTAAATGTTTATCCCGATCCTCAGCTCGGTTGCGTTGAAGCTCAGGGTCTGCTTTTATGACAGCATTAATGCCGAGATATAATTTTGTGAAAGTTTTTTCAGCCAGCTGCTTGCTTGTTGCCAACTCTTTTACACTGCTTTATAGATAATTTTTTTTGAGAGCTAAATCTCCATAGAATATCACTAGACCGGGGGCCGGTGGCCGGACTTCCTACCTCATAAGATACCCGAATGAGACTAGTATGTAGTGAAAGTAGGTGCTTTGGAGGTGGGGGCCAGGTAGGGTTGCCACTCCCTAACCTGGAAGAACCATAAAAAAAAGCTGTCGAAAACGTCAATTTTGGCCAAAAATTATCTCATCAGATAATCGAACGGGAGTTTGACGTAGTGAAAGATATCCTTATGGAGAGGTGAACCAGCTAAGGTTGCCTGAGGCAACCCTGGAAGAAGTCCAAGTTCAACCACCCTGAAGGGGGCGATTTTTCATGGTAATTTATCTCATAAGATACCTCAATGAAACTAGTTCCCGATGTTAGTTCTGAGGGTCGGGACTGCGAATAAAATAGGTTGCCTGCGGCAACCCTGGAAGAACCCATGTTCAGGCACGTTTAAGACGTGGAATTTAAAAAATTAAAGTAAAAAAAAATTATCGCGGAACCATATCCAAAAGCACTGCAGGATTACGATCGTAACATTATTTTTTACCGACTTAAAAAACATAGGTTTTTAATCCAATGTTCAATATATTTTCTAAAACTTTTAATTGCATTGTAACGAATATTAATTGATTTTTCATATTACATTTGATTTAGTGTAAGTTCCATCAAAATCGGTTCAGTAGTTTTCGAGATATAGGCCAATACGTATAACTGTGCAATTTTTTTTAATCTCATATAGTACATGAATGAAACTAGTGCCCGATGTTAGTTCTGAGGGTCCGAACTGCGAATAAAATAGGTTGCCTGCGGCAACTCTGGAAGAACCCATGTTCAGGCACATTTAAGACGAGGAATTTGAAAATTAAAGTAATGAAAAAAATCTCGAAACCATATCCAAAAGCACTGCAGGATTACGATCGTAATATTATTTTTAACCGACTTTAAAAAAAATAGGTTTTCAATCCAATGTTCAATATATTGTCTAAAACTTTTAATTGCATTGTAACTAATATTAATTGATGTTTTATATTATATTTGATTTAGTGTAAGTTCCATCAAAATCGGTTCAGTAGTTTACGAGATATAGGTTAATACGTATAACTGTGCCATTTTTTTAAATCTCATATATACATGAATGAAACTAGTGTCCGATGTTAGCACTGACGATCTTGTATATGAATAAAATAAGTTGCCAATCCGTAACCTGGAACAATCTAAGTTCGGGGATGAACTTGGATTCTTCCGGGTTACGGATTTACGGATACGATTGCGATGGTTCTTAATTGACTTCAAAAAAGTGAGGTTTTCTTTTCCATAACCCATTGGTTATGTTAATTATTTAATTATTTATATATAAACATTAAATATTTTTCCCGGTTCGCCCGGGCCACACATCGTATGACTCGTCTACAGTAGTCCAACAGCGTTTCCCTTAGTTGGTTGTCTGCAAATGCTCTCAATGTATTTTCATGTGTCAACTCCATACCCAGTCCCAATCTTCTTCTTTTCGAATCAAAATGGTTATGTTTATGAATAATATAGATATAATATAGAATAATATATGAATAATTGCCAATTCGTAATCTGGAACAATCCAAGTTCGAGGATGAACTTGGATTTTTCCAGGTTACGGATTTATACGTGGAATTTGAAAATTAATCATTTAAAAAGGAAGTTGGAATCATATTCAAAAGCAATGCGAGATTAAGATTGCGATGCTTTTCAACCGACTTCAAAAAAAGTGAGGTTATCTTTTCCATAGCCTATTGGTTATGTTAATTTTACTTGTTTTATATTATTTTGGTTTAACTTGTTGCCAGTTGCATTAAACTAGGTTAGTAGATTTCGAGTTATAAACAAATACGTCTTAGTGTAACCTTTTAGCTTATACGGAACATTTGTCTCCGTGATAAATCAACTTTCTATGTCTACAGAGGCAATAAGCGATATAAGAGCATTTCAGACATTAATCTCGCCACACCCGGTGTTGCGAATAAGTTTAACAACTGGCAAATAGAAGCAGATCTGCTAACTTTGCCTGATCATAGAGCCATGACCATGGAACTGGTATATGTGAATTAAATGATACAACAACAATCCCCCCAAAATACTAGTACAAGGAAATACCAAACAGCGAAAGCTAACTGGACTATATTTGAAAAGAATGTTAGAGGAAAAGTCCTAGCAGATCAAATAACCCAGTACTCAATCAGCCGTATTAAAGATAGGGAAGGCCATGATGACCTGGTGGCCAGATACTCGGAGATTGTAATAAGGGCTCGCGAAGCATCGATTCCCAAACTTAAGCCTAAAACGAAGTGTAAATTAATAAAGTGGTGGAACCCGCTACAGGCTGAGATGAAAGCTGTTAAAAGAAAGAGAACATCTGAGAACGGCTTATAGGATTGTGAAAGCGTGTGGACTGGTGGAGAAGGACAGACTAATGAGAAAACCAGACGGAAGCGGCCTTTTGTGTCCAGAAAAGTCGGCGGAACTGCTGGCTGAAACCTTTTATCCAACCGACACATAGGCGAGGCTTCTTGAGTCATTGCTTAGCTTACTCAAGAAGCCTCGCAGCGATACGAGAAGAAGCCGAAAACATTGTACGGGCCCTGGATACCGAAACGCTCATCTCGATGCAATGTAACCGTTTCGTATGTACGAGCTTCTTACAGTGCTGAATGGAATGAGCCCAAGAGAGGCCCCGGAACATGATGGCTTCACAGCTAATATCTGCACCCATGCACATATGGCTTGTCCCGAGGTTATGCTTGCCCTATATAACGCATCCTTACGCCTCGGATATTTCCCCAGAACCTGGAAAAGAGCTGTTATAAAAACAATACCCAAACCCGGTAAGGAGGACTACTTCGCACTCACAATCGTAAAGGAAGCCTAAAACGGGAAACAGATGGCATTAGTCATATCACTGGACATTGAAGAGGCATGCGACGGGTTGGAGAGTTCTCATTGATGTTTATGAGTTTTGTTTTTTATCTTGTATTGCCTAAGTCGCCTCTTACGACATCCATGGGAAGATTTGGAGTGGTCCTATTCTACTCTGCCGGAAACTACACGGCTATCGTAAACCACACGGCTAAAAACTGTATAATAGAAGGCAAACATAACCATTTTGATTCGAAAAGAAGAAGATTGGGACTGGGTATGGAGTTGACACATGAAAATACATTGAGAGCATTTGCAGACAACCAACTAAGGGAAACGCTGTTGGACTACTGTAGACGAGTCATACGATGTGTGGCCCGGGCGAACCGGGAAAAATATTTAATGTTTATATATAAATAATTAACATAACCAATAGGTTACGGAAAGGAAAACCTCACTTTTTTGAAGTCAATTAAGAACCATCGCAATCGTAATCTCGCCTATTATTATATTATATATTAAATATGGTTTCAACTTCTTTTTTAAATGATTAATTTTCAAATTCCACGTATAAATCCGTAACCCGGAAGAATCCAAGTTCATCCCCGAACTTAGATTGTTCCAGGTTACGGATTGGCAACCTATTTTATTCATATACAAGATCGTCAGTGCTAACATCGGGCACTAGTTTCATTCGTGTACTATATGAGATTTAAAAAAATGGCACAGTTATACGTATTAGCCTATATCTCGTGAACTACTAAACCGATTTCGATGGAACTTACACTAAATCAAATATAATATAAAACATCAATTAATATTAGTTACAATGCAATTAAAAGTTTTAGAGAATATATTGAACATTGGATTGAAAACCTATTTTTTTTGAAGTCGGTTAAAAATAATATTACGATCGTAATCCTGCAGTGCTTTTGGATATGGATTCAAGATTTTTTTTATTACTTTAATTTTCAAATTCCTCGTCTTAAATGTGCCTGAACATGGGTTCTTCCAGAGTTGCCGCAGGCAACCTATTTTATTCGCAGTTCGGACCCTCAGAACTAACATTGGGCACTAGTTTCATTCATGTACTATATAAGATTTAAAAAAATGGCACAGTTATACGTATTAGCCTATATCTCGTGAACTACTGAACCGATTTAGATGGAACTTACACTAAATCAAATATAATATAAAACATCAATTAATATTAGTTACAATGCAATTAAAAGTTTAAGAGAATATATTGAACATTGGATTGAAAACCTATTTTTTTTGAAGTCGGTAAAAATAATGTTACGATCGTAATCCTGCAGTGCTTTTGGATATGGTTCCGAGATTTTTTTTATTACTTTAATTTTCAAATTCCACGTCTTAAACGTGCCTGAACATGGGTTCTTCCAGGGTTGCCGCAGGCAACCTATTTTATTCGCAGTCCCGACCCTCAGAACTAACATCGGGCACTAGTTTCATTGAGGTATCTTATGAGATAAATTACCATGAAAAATCGCCCCCTTCAGGATGGCTGAACTTGGACTTCTTCCAAGGTTGCCGCAGGCAACCTTAGCTGGTTCACCTCTCCATAAGGATATCTTTCACTACGTGAAACTCCCGTTCGAGTATCTGATGAGATAATTTTTGGCCAAAATTGACGTTTTCGACAGCTTTTTTTTTATGGTTCTTCCAGGTTAGGGAGTGGCAACCCTACCTGGCCCCCACCTCCAAAGCACCTACTTTCACTACATACTAGTCTCATTCAGGTATCTTATGAGGTAGGAAGTCCTGCCACCGGCCGCCGGTCTACTACATTTCATAGAGATCTACATTCATAAATTGACAGATCGTCTTTTATCTTGGCTTGGTCGTTTAAGGATGCCTCTATCGTTTAAACCTAACTCTCTATGGTTTAAAGTATACACCCATGGTTTAATTCTCTATAGTTTAAAGCATACCTCTATGGTTTAAAGCATTATTTATTATTTTTAAACAAATTATTGCGTCTCGCGTCTTCGTTATTGCATGGTTTAAAGGCAACAACGTCACCATTTTTTTTAAACAGAAATATAATATGAATCGTGTATATTCATAAGCGGTGGCATTTAAAGTGGTTGCTCAGAAACCAAAGTATAGAAAGACAATATAATGTACTAAGTAATGTTTTAACCGTGTGGTTTTAATCTCTGCTAAATAGGTCAGTGCGTTCGAGTGTGAAATCTCCGTGGTTTTATGGCAGTATAAATGAAGCAATTAACACGAGTAGTGTGCAAGTTATTGTTGTTTCATCATTATTGTGGTTTATTACTACTGCCATAGATCTCTCTGCATATATCATTATGTATTTCTGTATTTCAATGATGACGAAGCGTAGGCAGTAAAGACAAATCTCACACTTTCATTGAATTAGCCCTCAAGTAACTTGTAAACTCATGATGGTCAGTTAATATCAAAATATCATCTCTGTTTATCAAAAGGCATATATGCAGTAACGCAGCTTTTTGTCGCTTGCCGCGCAGAGCAATAATGTTTGTAAAATGTTTAATTTACGTTAATTAGCTTTTGAATATTTTCAGATAAACGTTTATTATAAATGCCGTGTGGTATCCGGCAGAGTAGAATAGGATACTCCAAGTCCTCCCGTGGATGTCGTAAAAGGCGACTTAGGAAATACAAGCTAAACAAAGCTTAAAAACATCTCAGAAACCTCTCCAACACGTCTGGCCAGTGTAGAGAGTGTAGAGTGGCTAAGTCCTCTGGCTGCTCTAGTAGTACATACTTTATATAGAATAGTTTTAAATAATGTATTCTAATTTTGGTGCAATAAAGAATATTTTATTCATTCATTCATACAGAGAGTGTCGTGCTCCTGTAGTGGAGACTAAAAAGACCTGATGATGATGTATATATTATAAGATAAATGATTTGATTTCTGATCACTTTGCATCCATAATGTTATTTACAGTTAACCAATTTTTATTTAATTCAGTCTTATTAGCCGCTGGGTTACTGACATAATACTATAATATTGTAATACGAGTGGCGGCCACCGTTTGCGGAGCTTCGGGCAACGATTTAAGTGAAACAGACAGCGGACCACTTAACCTTCATCGTGTATTTAAAGGGAGGCAAGGAGGCAATACGTTGAACTCTGTGCCGTAAAAAAAGGTAAAAGAATAACGACACAATACAAGCCGGTAAGCGAATACACCTTTGTGACGAGTGCGAACGTGTGAAATCGATTATTTTCGTATTCTTTACTCGAGTAATTTGTACTTTAGACATTCTTTCTTTGAGTTTTAAAATTGGGCATTATATCTTCTAAAGTTGTTTTAAATATTACGCCACATTAACGAAAAAGTATGAAGTTACCTTACTATAAAATAATATTTATATTTTTATGTAGAAAAAGTACAGAATATAAGCTGGCAAACAAACCGTTGTAATATCTACCATAAGGTTTTTGCGACCTACCTTAATTCAATCTAAGAAATATGATTTCTAATCTTTTGGTTTTAGATTATCACTACTTTTAATGACACTTTTGCTTTTAACTTTTTTTCTACATAGTGTAAATTACTTACTCCTTAAACCAGATAACTAATTTTGTTGCACAATATAAGCGTCATTCTACGGTGATATTAAAATAGTTGTAACCTAAAATATCTTACACCGTACAACGGAAATTCAATTTAAAAGCAACTGTCCCCATAACTCCTTCATATTACACAACAGCATAAAAATACTCTAATGACTCATCGCCCAACGAGACAGTAATCAATGCATAAAAACAGATATGAAGTGTTAGCCATCTGGGCGACGCTGCAGTCAATTAAGAAGAGAGTCAGTCTGCAAACTCAATGTAACTTCCATTCATAATAAGATTGCGTGCGTTCAAACACAAGAACAGAATGGTCATAATTTTCTTAAAAGTCATTCACTACACGATTTCTTCATAATTTTTTACTATTCTACTGGCTTATAACCTCGAACAAAAGCAATCTTAGACCACACAACTAAAATTTCATTTAAACTCATCTGTCCCTTCATTCCTTCATATTACACAACAGCATAAAAATACTCTAATGAGTAATCGCTCAACAAGACAGTAATCAATGCTTAAAAACAGATGTATAATTAATATGAAGTGACAGCCATCTGAGAGATGCTACAGTCAATTACGAAGGGAGTCCGTCTGCGAACTCAATGTAACTTCCATTCATACTAGTAATAAGATCGCGTGCGTTTCAACACAAAAACATAATAATGTTCATTTTTCATAAAAGCCCTTCAATCACGGCATGCTTAAATTTAGTTTTGTTTGGAACTGTACTCAAGTTACCTCCCATATAGCGGCATTCTTTTACTAATTTTATAAAAAAATATAATTACAAATTATATTTTTATAAAATATAATTAACTTATATTATTGACTTACAACTTACTTATAATTTTGTGACTAGAGGCTGGCCATTACCTTGGACAGAGAATAGGCTTTGCCATCCAATGTGGCAATGCCACCAGCCTTTGAAAAATACATAAACGAGCAAACTAAAAAAAATTCAAATTTGCAAACGAGAGAATTCATATTTAATTTTCTTTTTAATTCCTACGTTTTTATTACAGGTGCTTATAAAAAAATCTAAACGGTGATTCAGGTAATTCAACAAAATAACCACGTGAGCTTTCCTTTTGTGTCATTTTATTTGTTTGTTATACTCTAAACAACTTTTCATTGTATGTTACTTACATACAATGAAAAGTTGGCAGTGAATGAAGCCAGGCAATGAATGTTCAAAATGCTATGTTAGCCACTCTAGTACCTTCCAATCGACTACGTTTTTCAGAGTTCCATATCCAAAGGTAAACATGGGATTCTATTACCAAGCCTCCGCTACCCATCCGTCAGTCACACGGCTGTATCTATTATACCGTAATAGGTAAAAAAATCACAGAATGTAAATAGGTATATCTATTGTTAGTATAACAATAAAAAATTATACCTATACAAAAAATGTGTTTTTGAGCGTTATTTATTAGTTAAATCAAAAAAAAAATCAAAAAAATAAAAAAATCTTTATTTCTTTAACATAAAGTTATGTACAGTCAGCCAATGAGATATCTGACCCCCTACAACAGCGCCATTTTTCGCAAACTAAAGAAACATCCGTGGTTTAAACCCGAAGATAAAAATATACAAGTGTAATATCCTTTGCGACTAGTGCCATCTATTGAATTGTGAATGAACAAATAAGGTTAATAAGCAGAAATCTGATACCCTTGACGACTAATGCCATCTATTCGATTTTTGATAAATAAAACAAGCCCTAGCATACGATACGCTTATTTCAAAGATACTTCAATAGTTAGATGTGGCGCAAGTGGTAGGCACTACGGTTTAATAGTTAATGTGATTATGAATGAACAGGGTCAAATCCTCCAAAGCTTTTTATTTTTTACAAATATCACCAACTTCGTATTGTGATGTTGGTGTAATTTTGGTTGTTTTAACATAATGTTACCGAGCTAATTACTGTGAATAAAAAGCATTTTAAATTTTTAATTACTTTATTACATCAAAAAAATGTAACAGTGAAATAAATACCTGCCTACTTAATTCAAACTATGATTAATCTTCTGTAGAGAGAACCAACATGTTACTTAATATGTAACAATTTACATCTCTCAACTTCTTTTTAATCATAGTATTATATTTTTTTTAATGTGTAGGGTCAAATAGTGCTATGTGAATAACTTTGCTTCGATAATAGTATAAGAATGAATATAAACCTATGGCATTAAATGAATTTTAATATGGGAGAGGGTGACCCCCATTTTGAAGCTTTTGTTCAAGTCTATTTGTCATTTCACTTACCATGTTAGATCAGATCACATATCACTTATGCGCATATTTATTAATTTAGTATAACCTTTTTGTCTAAATTGATTTAAATCAAACTTTACTCGTGTCTCGTGTCCCACCCTACAATCTGGGATTTTAATTGGTCACTCAATAACAGTTAGATCACAGAACAATTGTCTTAAATAAAATATATTCTACATTGCAAACTGTTGGAATCACCACATCTCATAAATTTTCCAAGTATTTTTCTTATTCATCCGGCCGCCGAATTCTACCAGCTCCCCTGGGCCCATTGAAGACATCTGTCCCCAATAACCTGCAAAACAATAATACGATCAGTTACCTATTATTCTACACTGCGTAATACACTAGGTATTAAATATTATTATTATTTTACTTCACTATTTAATGAATATTTTTACCTAATGTTATCCTGCCACTGTTCTCAAAGGCAAATTATTTTGATGGCTATACGCTGGCCATGTCTTCTCCGCAATATTTTTCTGCCATCATCATCAGACTTAAAACTTTTTTCATCAGAATAAAATACGATCTCGTTCTTGTTGAATGTTTCCTCACTGTTTCAATTGAAATATTGTAGTGTATATGTTACGCCAGTTGACTCCGAATCCACAAACGGACGGTGTTTCTCTGTAAGAGATATATTTATCTTAGACATTTATCACAAACCCTATGTTTTACGGAACAAAAAATAGTGTGACAATTAAGTAAGTATATTAAATACTTATAATTTCTACTTACCGCGATACCTAACTCTCTAGATATAGATATTTTAAATACTGTGGTTGTCTTTACAATACAATATTAGCTTTCACAAAATCTGTTATATAAGATGAAATGGGATGCCTAATAACTGGTGGGGTTTTGGATCACTACACAGTAATCGCAGTATCTTATTTGTGACGCGAGTGAACAATATTTTTGATTAGTTGGTATCAGGTATAAATAAATCTGATAGATTACCCTCAATTTATTTGTTAAAGCAATGCGTTGCAGTTGGTGACAATGATGTCATAGCAGTAGAAATAGATAGCCAATTTCGCCCGAGATGTCATATCGTCGGTTGGCGTATTGAGATGAGCGCTAGCTTCTCAAGTCGTGGGTCCATGGTTCGAATCGAACTTTACGTAGGATTGTTTTTGATTCTTTCTTGTTCTTACCATTGATGATTACTTGAATTATTAGCTGAGATTACTAGAAACACAAAATTTGCAACTGAGCAGGTTATCAGAAACAAGTTTATACCAGCAGTTGTCTGTCTACTTGCCAAAAATCACGGTAGGTGGCGCTTCACAGCAAAGTGTGAATTTACGTTTTAAAAGTCAGGGGGTCAGGTATCTGCTTGGCCGACTGTACATAACAGATGGCGAATTGGAGTCTCCTTTTAAGCAAATGTAGCTTGTGTCAGGAAACTCCGCTCCTTCGATACCGTTAAGGCGCTGTGCATCAGAAGAATACCGTAAAACGTCTATTTTTTCGTCATAGAGTTAGCCTTATCTTTCATGGAATACTATCATGAAAAAAAAAAAAAAAACATAAAGTACAATTCAAAGATCAAAGTAAATGATTACATTAAAATATTTTCAAAAAAGAATATTAATATCTAGCAAATAATATATCAAAAAAAGCTATGGCTTTATATATTTCGAACTATTTCTGGGTATGCCCAGAAATAGTTTGTCGCGAATTACTTGATATTTTAGCAACAACTACCAATTTACTTTTTACGTCTATTAAAAGTATAACTAAATAAGCAAAATACCTATAAAATACAATATCTGTTTATAATTATACAATGACAAAAATTATCAGTGAAATTAACACGGAAATGGCAGACACGGGTTTGAAATGAGAATGGTGACAGGCCAACTGGTCGCCACTTTCAACCTTATTTCATTACGTGTATATAATTATCGCGCGATGTCCGCTACAAACGGTTAAGTGATACAGCGCCTTAAATAAGAATATATTGTACTACAATTTTACAGTATTTGTTAAATTAAACAATCATATGTTTATGCCTTAAGGGCCAATTTGATTATATATTTAGAATAAAATACGTATATGATAAATATAAGAAGTAATCCAATATATATAAATGCGAATATAAAATATGTATAGATAAAAATAAAGTATGTTACTAAACTAAAGAGGCAGATAATCAACAAGTATCTCCACTTCATCATAGGTACGTTCTTTTATCCAGGCAGTTACTAGTGATTTGCACTCATAATATGTTTTACCATGTATAAATAATTCTTTATTTAACTTGTTGTACAAGAAAGGTGACCTTGAGTTAAAGTGCACTCTTGCGAATTCAGTTTTAACTAAAGGAACACGAGCAACAGCATGACATCTTCTTCTACTTTGGATTCGAGAATTATAAGGTAAATTTTTGTGAGTTTTCAAAATTATTTGAAGAACATATAGCTTTCTAATGGACAGCAAATTACTGGTATGATATAGTGAAGTAGTAGAGAAGGTTCTCTTTTTAAAATACATCACTTTCAAAAGTGTCCGTTGAGCTCTTTCAGCCTCCAAGAAACGGGTCTTTAATGCTCCACCCCAAACTGAGATGCAGTAAATAATGACTGACTGTACGAGGGAAATATATATATTATTTAGGAGATCCTGCGGTAAAATGTGTCTCAAGGTCTTGAACATCCATATGAATTTCCGAATTCTACCGGCTATCTGTTCTATTTGGGGATACCATGACAGTCTTTCATCAATTACTACTCCTAGATATTTCGTTTGGGGTACTTTTGTTATTGAAGGGCAGTGACAGTTTAAATCAGGTTTTTTATCACAACTATGTATTTTTATATCAAAATATTGGGGGGGCTGAGCATTTTTGTAGATACCATAGCAAATATAGTTTGTTTTGTTTGTATTTAGTGTGAGAAGATTATGCCTAAGCCACTCAGCGACCCGGGCCATACCCCGTTCAGCATTTTGCCGTGTATCCTCCCAATTGGTGCCTGTAAAGACAATGGCCGTGTCATCTGCATAAGAAAAAAATTTTGCATTAGGAAGTTCCATGCTACACAGGTCATTTATATATATGAGGAATAGGGTCGGACCCAGTACACTCCCTTGTGGGACGCCATAATTTATTTCAGTATCCTCACTGATATAACCGTCTAGTTTTACCTTTTGGGTTCGACTTGATAAGTAGTCTTTAAAGATTAATAATTGTTGGCCTCTAATGCCGATTTTTTCCAGTTTATGCACAAGAATGGGGATGGAGACTGTATCAAATGCTTTTTTTAGATCAATAAAGCATGATAGGCATTTGATTCCTTTGTCAAGATTGTCAATTATTGTTGTAGTTAGGGATATTACAGCATCTTCTGTAGATATTGCATTACGGAATCCAAATTGTGACGTTGAGAGTATGTTATAAGTATTAAGATAATTAGTAAGTCTTTTGTTCAATAATTTTTCAAAAATTTTTGCTAATACCGTTATTACCGATATGGGCCTAAAGTTATTGATATCGTCTCCATTCCCACCCTTGTGTATAGGAGTAATAATAGACTCTTTGAGACCAGACGGAAATATACCCTTATCAAAACATAAATTGACTAAGTGTGTTATGATTGGTGTAATTTCATTTTTTACATGTTGAATAAACCGAGTTTGGATATTGTCGTATCCTGGAGCGCTATCAGATTTTAAATTTCTTATAATACAATCAATTTTTGAATATTGTATTATAACGCACCACACGTTACTCTTCGTGTGCAATTTCCAATCAGCCGATTTGTTTAACACTTATCGGGACACTCTCGCCTGTAAACGTCAATATATATTTTTATTATATTATTTGAGTGTCCGTAAATGAGTTAATACGACAACGTTAGTACAATAGCAGACTTTCAAACAATAATATTTAAAAATAATCATTTCTACCTTAATTCTTTTATTATTCATCAGCCGTCGTGCAAATTGAACAAAGCTTAAAATAACTTAAAATTACTCGAATAAAACAAATTATTTAATGGATTCTAGGGCATAAACTATTTATTACAGCGTAATTACACTAAACAAAAGTAATCTCTTTTCATGTGAATCGCGGTTAGCTTTAACAACGATAATCGGGATAAATTGCTATTCTGATTACATTCATTATTTATAAATGAGTATAAATGGCTTTATGAAACGCTTAAATTGATGGATTTTCAAATGACCTACTATAATAACCTAAATATATAATTCAGATCAAAATATAGAAAGACTGATGTTTAATTCCTTCACTACTCACTACTATCGCAGGTATCGCGCTTCATTGAAGCGAAATAATATTTAAATATTAAACATGTCTAATACTACTACAAACGAAACTTTCCATCCGTGCACACGTCAATGTGTGAGTTAACAATAAGATTAACACAGCAGAACGAATTCAAGTACTATCGTGCGTATAGAGCAACAGTAGCGAAGCGACTAGTCCTGTTTTCCAAAGCTATCGAACACACCCGAGAACGGGGGAGGAGGGGGAGATGTGAGGATGCTATCTATATATAAGTGGTTTATTCGTCCAAGATATATAATAGTTGAAATAAAGTTTATTTCGTACATTACAATTTTCTTGCAAGAAATAAGTCATTTCTATAGTCATAGATAACTACATTGTATAAAACTAAGTCGTTTCGCGCTGTCTGTTCCTATTCATAGGAAGAAGCTTAGATCTTTAAAACTATGCAACGGATTTTGATGCGTATTTTTTAATAGATATAATGATTCATTATTTATATAAAATATATATATATATACCCGTCCGAAGCCGGGGCGAGTCGCTAGTATTACATAAATTGTGTCCCCATCCCGTCTCTTAACGTTTCCGGTGCAAAGGTGCACAAAACACTAGCTGCGTTACCGCGCTGGATAGCTATGGCCATTCTTTGCACCAGAAACGGCCCAGAGCAGGGGTCGCCAGTCTTTTCACCTATGCGGTAGTTATATTATTATACATAAAAACTGTGCCCATAAGGAAAAACGCTCTATGTACTAAACTAGTTCGATAATAAAAGCATAAACTTTTCAATTGACTTTATTTCAAACGCACGATATCTTATTTTATTTACTTGAAACATTCTCAGAGGAAAATTGAATACAAATAGATTCAGTATCAAAGATAAAAAAGTAGTTTAATGTTTTCTGTCATAAAGTATCGTTGGACGATGCAATAAAACCTTATACGGTTCAATAAAAATGATGTTGGCATATCTGCCATACTGAGACCACCTAGGAGACTGTTTATTGTGGCTCAAGCGCCTCAATATTCATCAGTTTTAAGACTTCATCAAACAATACTTACAACATTGTTGAGTGGAGTTTTAGTTTCAAAGTCTGCAGTTCCATTTTTGTTATGATGGCTTTTAATTTCTGTGTATTTTTTTTTTCTCTGCGATGAAATATTAAAAATGCTTTAATATTAATAATTATATAACTATCATTAGCAAAAATTTAAATAGAAAGTAAGCCATTAAAAAAAAATAATGCAATGGGTCCTTGAGCCTAGAACCGATGGGATAAAGTTGGTATCGCGCGTCAAGTATCATCTATAAAATATGACAATTTCAAATCTTCTTCTACTACTCTCACGCGGAACTTTATCTATTTAACTGCCTCCGTTGTCCAGTGGTTGAGGCGTTTGCCTGTAGACCCGAGGGTCGTGGGTTTGATCCCCACGGGAAGCATACTTTGTTTAGTTGTTTTCAGTTTGGTTAGGACTTTGCAGGATTTGAATCGCCTGATTGTCTGATAATAAATATGATGCCGTGCTTCGGAAGGCACGTTAAGCCGTTGGTCCCGGCTGCCATCTGGTAGTCGTTAAAGGAACCACGTCAAAGGCCGAGAGGCGGTACCGAAGAACTCTGACACCAGGGTGTGCATGGTCGATTGACCGTGTCACCTACACGTAATGATGATGCGGAACTTTTTTAAGCCCCCGCTGTCCGCTCATCTGTCCATCGTTTGTGTATATCTTAGTCTATTTCTAATTAACAACCGATTCATCCTTATATATTTGCACGATATAGTCAGCGTAAAAATATATAAATACAAATACTAAACTGAAAACATTGCTTCCGACATCAATAGTTGGAGTATTACGGACGCAACTGTAAATGACACTAGTAATGTCGCCCTATTTCACATGTAAACTGTGCACTGCTTTTATGTGAGGGACTGGATACCCTGATAAATCCTGAAGGGTCTTGGGCTAAGCATAATTGCAGAGATAAGTCTTTATGGCCTCCATTCTTCCATACTACTAGGATGCATTATCTCGAACTGGAAATTACATTGAGATTTGCTGAGTAACACTTTTCTGTTCGCTAGTAGCTAACTTCCAAACACCTCAATTATATTGGACGTAAGTATATGGTTAGATATTTTCCCTTAGTGGCATATGCTATGTTTTATTACGGGATAGTAATTATTTTTCTTTGAAATATCTTGTAATGAGTTGATGAAGGCTTTTTTTAAAATATAAAACCGAGTATGCAGTGAATATTTACGACTTTTGCAATATAAATCATTGCTTCGTAGAACATTTTTGATGATAAGTAAAAACTATAATCTACAAAGACGATATTGAGCAGAGTCCATTCCTCCATTGTTCATTGAGTAGAACCACCAAAAAAGTGCATACCTACATACATTTAAGATAGTCTTTTAACATGAAGCGTTCCGATAGCTTTTCCTTGGCAAGAATACTAGAGGAAGCGGCAAATTCCCTTTTGGTTTTCTGCCAAAATCGCTCTTACACTTACCATATTATGCTGATGAGATGGGAATGGGACACATACCTGAAAGATATAAACCATTCCATTAGAACTTTATGGGATATTACAAGAAAGTTTTAAAGTTCTGGTTAACTATTTTCGTGAAGGTAAAATAATTTATATTCTCATTTTACTTCACTGAATGACAGAGCATCAAGGACTATGTAAGGCCCAGAGACTGACTAGCTGAGTGCTCTCAGCACAATATTCTTTTTTTTTATTATAGTTCATACAACATACAACAAAATCACAAACCATCAAGGTTTGTGATTTTGTTGTATGTTTTTGTTTTGATTTTAATATAATTTTGTCTTAATGTAATCATTGTATTCTTGTCTGTGCTTGTGAATATTTACTATGAGTGCAATTTCGGTATAATGTTATGGCTATAATTTTTTTGGATATTCAAAATGATATCACAAAATAAAGAAATTAAATCAGAAACTTCAATGAGCCGATTATCGCAAAGTGAAGTTATTATCAATATCAAATTTCTGATAAGCGTAAGCATTTATTGGAATTCATAGAAAGTTTATGATAAAGTCTAATATCCGACAATTATTACTCGATTTAAATCGCGTTGGATCTATTAAATTGATCACCTTTCATCATCAATATAGGTAGAATTATGAGACTTTTCTTTTTACTTGTTGTTGTTTTTCGTGTGTGTAAGTAGTTGTAATAAGATCTTTTGTGGGACTGTATGAAAAAGAAGACAATATGTTGAACATCACGAGTATTTAGAATTAACAATCAATTATAAGAGACTAAATGGTGTCGTGCTGTATCGGTGGCTAGACAAGAGGTTTTTGTGTGTAGTGTGATGTATATCCGCGGCCCCGCACCGCATCGCACTGCAACGCCCAGTGTGGCCAGTGACCACCCCAACAATGGCCGGCAGATTTTTCAAGCTGCATAGAGAAATCTGAAATATAGCTTTACCACTGCCATCAATATTTTAGTTGTGGTAGAGCCACGCTACCGGCAATATTCATTTTTGCTAGTAACATGAATGGGCCGGCTCGTCCGGGGAAGTTTCACACTCTCACAGAAAATCGACGTTTGAGTAGCTTTACCGCTTCTATGCTTCGTTCGGTGAGTAAGAGAGCTGGAGGCCCATCCTTCCCCCATTTCCTCCCCCTATGTCCTTTCCCCAACTCCTTGAAAGGCCGGCAACGCTCCTGTTACACCCTGGTGTTGCAGTTGTCCATGGGCAGCGGTGGTCGCTTACCATCAGGTGACTCGCTTGCTAGTTTGCCGTCCTATATCATAAAAAAAACTGAGATCAACGACTTAACGTCTTCCCTTTCTAAGCACGGAGGAGCCCGAGATTTGCCAATTACGGTCACCCATCCCTATGGGGACCGCGTCCGGGTTTGCTTGACATATGCAAGCGCTTATAATGCTCCGCTCACTGGGCCATACAGACCGTTGTCGCAACTCAAAACATTTTTTTCAGAAGTATTTAAAACAGTGTTGTGAGAAAATAATACATGGATAGGCTTATAAGAATTTCACAACAATCACACAAACATATTTTTAAAATTTTGAGATTTTTAAACTTCTTTGACTCCTTTACGCTTCCTAATTGGATGTAAGAAATTGGATATTTATGTTTACCAATGAAGTGCACATATTGTGTACATATTATTGTCTCCTAACACTATCTTATACGAGTACATCAGAAAGCTGCGTTGATATAACGGTCTATTAGGTTATATGGTTGCATAAATTGCATGGACGATATGTTAAGTAAGACTGATAAGTAAGACTGTAACGTTGCAGCATGCCACCTGCATGCTGCATCTCATCCAACCTCATTTCTCTCATCCTGTCCATTTTTTCATTCCTTATTTTAATTCAAATTTCATTTTTAATTCAAATTTCATTCCATTCCATTCCATTTTTAGATTACTTTCTCTCTCTCTCATCACTCATTCTTCAGTCTGCTACCACCTTTCAATCTGTTAACATCTTTCAGTCTACTAACATCTTTGAGTCTACTACCATATCTTGGAGCATAAGTCTCTGTCATTAATTTATTGAAGTTGTAAAGCAAAGTTATAATAAAGTTATTAGCTGTGTTCTGTGTGTCGTCTTGTGCTCTCCCTAACATCCTTATATGTGGAACTCGACTAGAGCGTCGGGACGGTCGAGCCCTCACAAGACTGATAAGTAAGACTGATAAGTAAGACTGATAAGTAAGACTGATAAGTAAGATTGATAAGTAAGACTGATAAGTAAGACTGATAAGTAAGACTGATAAGTAAAACTGCTATGTAAGACTGATAAGTAAGACTGATAAGTAAAACTGCTATGTAAGACTGATAAGTAAGACTGGTCAGATTTTTTTCAAATATTTTTTTTTTAAATACTCATATACTGAAAATTACATGTACGTCACTAAATAATTAAACATTTTGTAATTTAAAGCAATTAAGCCATACATGTTAACTCTGAAATTCAGATTATTCGTACTTAAGACTAATTTTGGTAGCAGTAATGTAGCTTGCTCCCAAGCGCTAATATATGGAACTGACTAGTCGGATTTTAGGAATGGGTTTAAACGTTTTGCACGTTAGACTCATTAATCTTAGCCAGTTATCTTGAGAGGGACTGTATATCTATAGCTATAGATATACTTAATGCCGTAATTTGATATTCCAGAATAATGGCGCAGTTAGTACTAACTAGCTCGGATTATACGGAGCTGGTTCGACGACGCAACTTCGGCTAATATCACTTTAATACGGTTTCCAGTTTGCTCCTGTTTCAGAGGTTATCTTAGTTTATTTGTGTTAAGGGGTTAATATCCTTGCATTTTTAACTAGTCAGGAAAGTAGATGTTATCTTACATATATACATATTATCACGTCTTTGAGGAGCTCTATAGCCCAATGGATGTAAGCATATTAGCGCTTACACACGTAAAGCAACCCTGGCACAGTCACTACTAGGATTGGTGACCACAAGTGGCTTAAAAAAACTCGAGCTCCTACGTGCTTCGGAAAGCATGCTAAACCGTTAGTCCCAGCTATCATTAACAGTAGTCGCTAAGCTGTGTCAGATGCCTTTAGGTGGCTTGAAAAATGTTAAACGAGTGTTGGCCACTTACACAACCGAAAACCAAACAAACATCACACTTTTATCCCTTATGGGTACATAAGAGCCTGTGGCCACAAGACATACTCGTAAAAAGACTTCTTTTACGAGTAGCTTATTGGTAGGGCATACGATCTTAAATCTTTAAAAACATAAGATCGTATAAGAGTTTTTAAACGTTTAAAATAGTAATTACTAGCTTTCTATCTGCCATCTTTGTACATTTTAGAAGCAGGTATATTTGCGAAAAAGCATCCAGAACTTTTTAAGAAAGCCAATGAATTTAAAAAATACTTGTCTAAAGATCCTTCTAAACTATATTTAACTTTATCGCGTACGGCAATGTATCAAAAAAATTGTTATGTTATGGTAGTTAAATTATTTAATAAAATACCAAAATCCATTCGTGAACTGACATATAACAATTTTAAAAGACAATTAAATAATTGGCTCCTAGACAAATGTTTTTACTCAATAAAAGAATTTTTAAAATGACAGACAATTACTAATTATATGACATTGGAACAAATAATTGTAAATTTAATTGAGTTAACAATTCAAATTTGACAATTTTAATTTAATTAACTATTTTTGACTATGTATTTCTATGTACTTAAATTTGCATGCTATTACAAGATAGCAAAATAGGCTGTTCTCTTCTTCCTTTTGTAAAGAACATCTCATATACCCTGTTTTGTGCTAATAAATTATTTTGAATTTTCGACCGCAGCTATGCTCGCGTCTACGGCGTTCCCTCGGGAACAATACTTTTTCCGGGAAGAGAGAAGGACACAGGCTACCGGGAAGCGTATTGCCAAACTGTATACTGACCCAGACCGGGGTTGCTCTGAGTTCGATCGCAGGTTGCCTTTGTAGTTGAAGAGCAAACTGTATACTTATTCAGAGCGTGTCTGAATCAAAATACATTTTGCTTTAAAATACTATACCAAAATATATACTAGTCCAGACGTCCATACTTTCCAGCGTCTGGTGTAGTATGTAATGGCATGATAATTCAAAACAAAATGCATGAATGCAGTCATGTTGGCAACTCATATAAAACACAACTGCAAAATTTTACAAATAAATTAGGTGAAATAATTATGGCACATCCTATGGATAAATTTATAATAATGGGCGATTTTAATTTTCAGAACGATGTTGAGTGGATTGATTTAAGTAAAAATGAATACCTCTCACCGGTTTACACTGCTAACTATCTAGTGGATTTTTTCGATTCGGTCAACACATGTTGCTTATCAAAATATAACGGGGAAAAAAATATTAATAATCGAATATTAGACTTAATTTTCTCTAACGATTCGCTTACCGTAGACGCGTGTAATGAACCGCTCATTCCAGAAGACCCGCAACACAAATGTTTGTTGATTGAGGCACATTTTTCTGAACTTGAATTATTACATGAAAATAAGAGGAAAGTTTTCTTATACAATAAAGCCGACTATGTATCTATCAACACTAACCTGGATCAAATTGACTGGGAAACGCACTTATCAAAGGGTACTGTTGATGAAGCTGCCGACTTTCTCTACAAAACGTTATACAAGTTGCGAGACAATCATATCCCCAAAAAAGTTGTCAAGTCTAGATCATGTCCACCCTGGTTCTCTTCTGCATTGCTTAAAATACTCAAAGAAAAGGATAAGTTTCATCACAAATTTAAAACTTATGGTAATCTGTCTGATTTCGAGTCATATGTAGTCCTACGCGCTAGAGCTAAGAGGGTTGAGAAGAAATATTATGATAAATATATATCAAATATCGAAGCTGCAATTTCTGACAATCCAAAATTGTTTTGGTCTTATGTAAAAAGCAAACGTGGAACTAACAGTTATCCTAATATTATGTACTATAATGGCACCTATGTCAATAATGGAAATGATATATCCAACTTATTTATCTCTTTCTTTCAGTCTACGTTTTTAAATACAACTGATGGTAGTATTGCTAGTAATACTTTACCAAATCATATTAATAGTGGTAACTGCGCTGGAGATATTTCATCAATTGACTTAGACCCTGCAGAAATTCTTTTGCAGCTTAAATCTGTTGACCTATCTAAATCAGGTGGACCGGATGACATACCACCTGTCTTCATTAAAAACTGTGCTAATAGCCTTGTAAGACCAATTTACATTTTATACAACCGTTCATTGAATGACGGAGAAGTACCTAGTATTTGAAAATCGGCATTCATAACACTTGTATTTCAAAAAAAGCGACAAGTCAAACATTGAAAATTATAGGCCAATTTCTAAGCTTTGTATCTTTGTTAAAATATTAGAAAAAATATTACCTGCCACAGGACCTTATGAAAACGGTTGTGGTACCTATCGTCAAAAACAAGACAGGTGACATTTCGGACAAGGGCAACTATCGACCCATATCCCTTGCAACAATCATTGCAAAAGTTTTGGACAGTTTGCTTGATGCGAGATTGCAACAATATTTAAACCTTCACGACGCCCAGTTTGGTTTCCGTCCACAATTATCTACAGAAAGCGCGATTGTTGCACTCAAGCATACTGTCCAATACTACACGAACCGTAGGACGCCGGTATATGCCTGTTTTTTGGATTTCTCCAAGGCCTTTGACCGAGTGCTGTATAATGTGCTTTGGGGAAAGCTGGGAGACAGGAGTGTACCGGCCGGCATATTAAACATTTTCAGTTATTGGTATGATCACCAAATAAACGTTGTAAGGTGGTCCGACAGCTTCTCGGAAGCGTATAGGTTGAAGTGCGGGGTGAGACAGGGGGGGCTTTCATCTCCCAAGCTCTTCAACCTGTACGTAAACGATCTCATAGTCGAACTCAGTGATATGAGGGTCGGCTGCAGTGTGGATGGTGTTGTAATCAACAACATCTCATATGCTGACGACATGGTCCTGCTGGGGCCGACTGTGGGAGCGATCAACGAGATGTTGAAGGTATGTGAAAGGTTTGCAGACAAACATGGACTTACATACAATGTAAAAAAATGTGAGTACATGATCTTTAAGGCCGCCGGTAAAAGTCCTGAGAATACGTTACCAATAACTTTGAAGGGCATAAATTTTAAAAAAGTGAACTCTTTTATGTACTTGGGACATATCCTTACCGACGACCTCAAGGATGATGCGGATGTTGAAAGGGAGCGGAGGGCTCTGGCGGTCAGAGGTAACATGTTGGCCCGTAGATTCGCCCGCTGTAGTGACCAAGTCAAAATAACTTTATTTAAAGCATTTGCCAGGGTTTCTACACGGGAGATCTATTGGTCTACAGTACCAAAAGAGCGCTGGATGCCATCCGCATCTTGTATAATAACATTTTTAGAATGTTATTGAGACTCCCTCGTTTCTGTAGTGCGTCAGAAATGTTCGTTCAAGCAAGAGTAAACGGATTCCAGGCTGTGATGCGCAAAAAAATGGCATCCTTGCTACAGAGAGTGAGGTTGAGTGTCAATAGCATTCTAAAAACAGTCGCAGATAGACCGGGTTCGCCTATAATGAGGCACTTTGTGCAAGAAACCAGGTCGGTGACTTTATTTGGTGTGATTTAAAGACCCGTTCATACCTAGGCCCGGCTTTAGGTGCATAGGTACCTCTTATAGGTTACATGTTAACTGTATACTAACACTAGCCGTAAGTCATTGTATTACTAACAAAATTGGATCTAAGTTATCTGAAATAAAGAAATTTTAATTTTAATTTTAATTACATAGAAATCTATATGCTGCTATAAAATGTCAAATAGGTGAAGAACAGCACGGCTTCGTTAGAAATCGGTCGACAACATCAAACCTCATTTTGGCGAATGAGTTTATTACTGAGGGCATGGCTAGGGGTGGCCAGGTGGATGTGATTTACACTGACTATCGAAAATGCTTTGATAGAATAGATCACTCCATTCTTCTAGCTAAATTATTTTCAGCTGGTGTGCACGGCAACCTGTATCGGTGGTTTGTATCGTACATAGAAAATCGACATCAAGCACTAGTTTCAGGAGGCTTCATTTCAAAGTGGACTGCAATACCTTCGGGCGTGCCTTAAGGCTCTATCCTGGGCCCACTACTATTTAATATTTTTATTTTGGATATTCATTCTTGTTTTATTAAATGAAAAATTATTTTATACGCAGATGATATGAAAATTTTAAAATCTGTTAACACCTTAGCCGATGCAAGAGACCTTCAAGATGATCTGTTACGTTTTGAATCATACTGGGACTTGAACAAACTTGACCTTAATGTTGCCAAATGTTACTGCATTTCTAATAATTATACACTTCACAATAGTGCTCTCACAAGAGTAGAACAAATGCGAGACTTAGGTGTTCTTCATGATAGCAAATTATTGTTTAATCAACACGTTGATCAAATGGTCAGTAAGGCTTCAAAATCACTGGGGTTCATATTCAGGATGGCTACTGAGTTTCGTTCTATTAAAATATTATATTGTGCCTATGTAAGAAGTCACCTAGAATATGCGTCCCAAGTCTGGAACCCGCAGTATCAAACTTATATTGTAAGGATTGAAAATGTCCAAAAAAGATTCATGAGGTATCTAGACTTCAAAACCCAACAAAGATCTATTGACTACGAACATCGATGCAGGAGATATCATTTCCTGCCTCTTGAAATTCGTCGAAATATATCAGATGCTGGTTATGTGTCCTCTATTGCTAACGGTTCGGTGGACTGTCCGGAGTTACTCAGTAAATTGTCGCTTCGTACTAACACCATTGGTTTAAGACAGCGTCCTCTTTTAAATGTGTCACTAGCATTGACAAATTATAGACGTAACGCGTTTTTAATAAGGAGTTGTACTACCTATAATGCATACATAACCAAGCATGACTTGGATTTGTTCTATACCAGTATACCCAGCATAAAGCGATTGGTGGCTAGTTCATTTTTTGACCTGTAATTGACTTTTAAAATAACTTTTTCCTATTTTGTTCTATTTTCATAATTATCCCTCTCTCTTTCACAAGTCCTATAGACTAAGAAAATTGTTTAAGTTTTAGTTATGTTACATGTGAAGATTTGTTATTGGCATATAGACTCTAATAGTTTGTTAAATGTGTTTACTGCTGTTAATCTTCCAAAAATAAATAAATAAATGTATTATTTCTCTGCCTCGTCTTCTAAAACTTGCGTCGCTTGCGACCTTGACTTCTTTTTTTCGCCAGTGGTCGTGACGTGACTTCATAAGCAATTACGCAAGTGTTTATTAAATAAAGTGTAAAGTAAAGTAACTTTTAAAAATTAAACCGACTTTAAAATTGTTTTTTTTATAGATCGGTGTAAGTCTTGATAATTTGAATAAAATTACACTTAGCTAGTTTGTGGTACGAGTATGCTGGTAAAAAACAGTTGGCGTACTTATTTACTGATATTTTAACATATAATTTTTATTTCGCACTTTCCGTTTATTAACCAACAAAATTGACAGTTTTGAAGTTGGTTTAAATTACTTATTAAGTTCTTTTAATTTCCTTTTTACTTATCCGTTTTTTGTATTTGGTGCTAATAAGAATTTTTGATAGGGAAATAAGGCACAAAAGGCGTGGTGTGATGCCATCACCTGATATTTGAGTTTTTGTTTTTGGCGTTTAATGTAAATTTCCAATTTTTTGTTCTTGATTCATTAATTTACTTTGTTATCAATCACTTATCATATCGACTTAATTGAGTTATTATTACCTAGACCGTAATAACAAATAGGTACAATTTTCTGTGTCAGTGCATCTTTTTTATTAAAAATTAATAAATACTGAATTGGAAAATCTTATAGTTTGTTTAACACCATCTATAGTTGTTACAGTTCAAATTAGTTTTTAGTCATACTTACAAAGGCTTTTCTTTAATTAAAACTTAAATTACTTTACAATAGGTATGTTTTTTGGGGAAAGTTGTTCAGTTTCACGGATAGGATACCTAAAAATCGCAACAGCATAGAAAAAACAGTATGTAAAAAAACTGCCACAGTTTGCTTTACATACAAGCGAGCAAAGTGCATACCTTCTCAGACTGCTCTGAGCTCATATGTACTTTGCTCCAATTTGTTTGTGATTTTAATGAGCACGACGTAGTTCAGTACAGACTATGGGTGTCTGGGTCAGTATACAGTTTGGCAATACGCTACCGGGAAAGGTTGCCTGTGTCCTTCTCCGTACTCCAGAAAACTTGTAAGCAATATTTTTAATGATGGTCGGTTTAGTTCAACAAACAATCTCACTTTCGCATTTATAATATTGTATAAACATAGTTGTAATATCAACTTCTTGAAACGTTGAATTAAACCAAAACTATGTTCGAACAACTTCGTCTGTTTATCTTTTAGTTTATGAATCGCAAAATTGCTAGACCGATTGAGATTGCGAGAGTCATTTTATTAATTTAAATAGCAAACAGAATTATGCCCTAGAAATAATCCTAAATTGAGAAAATATAACATTAATACCAGTTCCATGATAAGTTGTCAAACCGTCTTATGTCGACTTATTTCGAATCCTATTCATTTAGATGTCTTATTTCGAACTTAAGACGACCTGGAAAATACTCAGAACACTATTTTATTATTGCTTTAAACAAAAATAAGTTAGAAATAAAAACAGAAAAGTATTTTTCTAGACCTGAAATCATTTATTTAACCTTATCAATATTTATTGCATGTTGTTTGTTTTTCATAGTTGTAAGGGGCCAGCACTGGTGATAGATTTATCAATCTATCTATAGGCATCCAATTATAGCGGCCAGGACGTTTGTCCTAGCCGCTATAATTGGATGATTAAGCCGTTGGGCTTAGCGTGCCTTCCGAAGTATGAGTTCACGAGTCTTGTTTCATTTACTACCATGTAGGCAAATTTTTTTTTTTTTTGTTGTTTTTTCAGTCAGGCGCTGTCATTTTGCGTGATACTGTTTTAAAGTGTCCTGAGAACAGTGCATATTTTCCCTGCAATAAACGGTGTAGCACAGGAGCTCGATGGCCTAGTTGGCGTGCGCATTATTAGCGATTATGCACGTTTAGCAACCCTGGGTATGGACTCTACTGAGATGGGTGACCAAAAGTGGCAAAAAAGTTCTCGACCTCCTCCGTGCTTCGGAAGGCACGTTAAGCCGTTGATTCCGGCTGTCATCACCAGATGGCGGTCGTCAAACTATGTCAGATGCCTTTAGGTGGCTTGAAAAATCTGACACTAGTGTTCGCCACTTACACACACGAAAAGCAAGCAAGCAAGCATAAAAACCCGGCATTTCAATTCCAGCTCCCCACACCGGCACCTTACAAGAATACAGTCTATTTAGAAACTCAACGTGGACGAACCAAAAAGTCCACAGTATATGTCATATGACAGGTCATAAATACCGACTGCCCAAAGCAATTACAGCCGTTCAGCGTCCATTAGCGGTGTTCAATTCTTCATTATGACGTAGGGCCGTGAGTGCGACACTGATTATTTGTTTCTCACGCTCGCACCCGCCCACAAGAGCCTCGTATGCAAACTAACACTTCACACTTGTGTGAACCGTGCTAGATATTTTGTTATTAAATAGCTTGTGGAGGAACACAAATATGTCAAAGAGGATTCTAGTCTCTATCGTATATATGGATGGATGCATAAACATTTATATAACTATACATAAACCCAAAATTAAACAAATTATCAGAACCGGTTGTAACAGTAGTAAAGATTTATTCTTATAAATCTGCCTATTAAATACTCGGTTAACCTACGAAAACAAACCATTTAAAATACGAATAAAGGTAATACGGATAAAGAGCCACGTCTATAAGCTGTTTTCGAGAGTAATCACGAATCGTCTCACGAACAGGCTCGATGCCTTCCAGCCTCCCGAACAAGCCGGTTTCCGAAAAGGCTATAGTACCATAGACCACATCCACACGCTGCGGCAGGTTATACAGAAGACCAGAGAGTATAACCGGCCACTATGCTTAGCGTTTGTGGACTATGAGAAGGCCTTTGATTCGATGTAAACATGGGCCGTACTTCGATCTCTCCAGCGATGCCGCATCGATCATCGGTATATTGAAGTGTGGAAGTGCTTATACAGCAACGCCACAATGTCAGTCCGAGTACAGGAGCAGAGTACGAGGGCTATCCGACTACAGAGAGGTGTGAGACAGGGACTGTTGGGATTCTCCAGTGCTTGTTGGGAGCTCCATACTTGAAGCTGTTGACCAATATATCTATCTGGGTCAATTGATCCAGGTTGGAAGTTCCAGCTTCGAGGATGAGGTCTTTCGACGAATCCGACTCGGCTGGGCAGCGTTCGGGAAGCTCCGAAGTGTCTTCTCGTCCAAAATACCTCAGTGCCTCAAGTCGAAAGTATTCGACCAATGTGTGTTGCCAGTGATGACTTACGGGTCCGAAACGTGGTCGTTTACTATGGGCCTCATAAGAAAGCTCAAGGTCGCTCAAAGAGCTATGGAGAGGGCTATGCTCGGTGTTTCTCTACGAGATCGAATCAGAAACGAGGAGATCCGTAGAAGAACAAAGGTCACCGACATAGCTCAGCGGATTAGCTCTTTGAAGTGGCAGTGGGCGGGGCACATAGCTCGAAGAACCGATGGCCGATGGGGAAGAAAGGTGCTCGAATGGCGACCACGTACCGGCAAGCGCAGCGTTGGACACCCACCGACAAGGTGGTCGGACGACCTAACCAAGGTCGCAGGAAGACGCTGGATGCAGGCCGCTTCCAACCGGTCATATTGGAAATCCTTGGGGGAGGCCTATGTCCAGCAGTGGACTTCTTGCGGCTGAGATGATGATGATGATAAAGGTAATTGAAATTAAATTATATATTATCTATAATTGTAAACTGTGAACTATAAATAAAGATCATAGGTGGCACGCTACCAAACAGTTTTAAATGTTAATGTGAATACATTATTACGGCATCAAATATTTGCGTTAAACAATTGCACAATAAGGGTTTCACAAATGCTGCTGTTTCTGTTACATTGCCCATCGGTGTGCAATACCTTAAAACGTAGTCTGGGATACAACCTCGTGATTTTCTCTTCACACCTAATATTCTACTATCCTTGTCCGGCGTAATTTACATAGATGGGGTTGATAAACAGCTTAGTATCTATCTAAGTGTCCATGTCATGGATGATAAAAAAGATACTTTTATTTTTTAATTAGGACCTTTTCAGACACTGGACTTGCAACAATGCCTTCTAAAAAGAAATAAGTATTTTTACAACCTTTCATTAAAAATTGTCATCTAAACCCATCCAGCAGACTTTACATCAGCCGATAGTTTAGTCGAGCTCTCAATCAGTATGCAGATACAACCGATACAGAATCGGTGTAATTTGAAAACTAGCTTACATCTTCATACTGATTGAGAGCCTGAGAAAACTTTTGGCCGGTAAAAAGTCTACTGTGTGCAGGGACAATAAGGGTTCAGAAGGCTAAAATAGCGATTTATACGTTTCACAAATAGTGCTTTATTTGATACATCCATATTAACAGACCAACTTGCAATAGCCACTACGTAGGTACATAAATATTTACTGGTATAGAATTTACACATTAATTAATTACATATGACGACGTCTGTGGCTTAGTGGTACCCATGTGGCACCGCTAAATGCCTTTAAATCGCACGATCCCGGCTTCGATCCCCGGTCAGGTCATGATGGAAAACGATATTTTTTTTGATTGGCCTGAATCTTGGATATTTATCTATATATAGTAAATTTTAGTATCGTTGAGTTACTCTCCTATGTCACAAGTTCAAAACGAACTGTGGGGCTCGCTCAAACTGTGTGATAGGTCCCTATATTTATCATTTATATGAATACTGGCTTTCGCCTGCGGCTCCGCCTGCGTCAATGTCGATCCCTCGCGAATAGTACTTTTTCCCGGGATAAAACGCCTATGTCCTTTTTCGTACTCCAGAGAACTTGTATGCAAAATTTCATGATGATCGGTTCAGTAGTTACGACTTGAAAGCGTAATAAGCAAACAAACAAACTCACTTTCGCATTTATAATAGTAGTAAGGATTAGAAGTCATGCATTCAGACCCTGTACTATAAAAATTCCCAATTTCGGAACTATCATTACGTTATTGACTCGTAATGCTGTCTTAAAACGTGCCGACTGTAAAACAAATCAATTACGATGTTTAGGCTAACACTCGGATGCCACAGATGGTTATGGCCATAAATGGCTGCCACTTAGATGCAGCAACTCGAGTAATAAACTGTCGCACCCGTGAGCCCGTTAACTGTTAACACAGTCTTCAAACAAGACGTTATGTGAGTCATTATCGTTCTAACTTTAAGAAAGATTTTGAGAGCAACAATAGTCTGCGTGGGTATCCGCTCTCACCTAACTCTACGCTTGCCTGCTTGCTTTTTGTGTGTGTAAGCCAACACTGGTGTCAGATTTTTCACGCTGCCTAAAGGCATCTGACATAGCTTAACGACGTGCCTTCAGAACCATGGAGAAGTTCGAGAAAATTTTGTGCCAATTGTGGTCATCCATCACAGTGGGGATCGTTAAAGAAAACACGACAGAGGCCTAGAAGCGGTTCCGAAGAACTCTAACACCATGGTTTGCATTGTCGATTGACCGTGACACCTACACGCAATGATGATGATGATGAGATAGTTATCCATGCTCAGCGCAGCGCAGAAAAGGGCAGAGAATCTTCTAACCCAGTTGGCGTGCGCACTATAAGCGTTTACGCATGTAAAGCAACCCTGTTGTCATCATGTTGGTCCCGGTTGTCATCATTTATGGTATTCGTAAAGCAATGTCAGATGCAGATTAAGCAGCTTGAAAAATCTAACACTTCCACACACGAAATCTCTGGTATTTCTAGTGCATTGATATGATTTTAACACTATTTATCTCTAATAGCTACGTCTCAAATGTCTATCGCTAATCATAAATGTCGCTCGAGGGAGTGGGCGAAAATCGGCGATGCGACTAGTAACCCATCATTATTTTGATTCCATTATTCAAAACCGAAAACCCCAACTAACACGCCGAACGTTGCCTTTGGAACTTATGATCCTATCCACCAACTTTGAAAAAAAAAACTACTTATGCTAATATATATTTTTTTAGGAAATAGGACAGCAAACATGCCATTTCATGGTAAGCTGCCCATGGACAACAACACGGTATCTCTTGAATAGGCATGTAACATCCTCGTTTTCATCGTCACTTACCATCAGGTGAGATGGGAAACAACAAAACAGGACATGGAAGAAAAACATTGGGGAACAAAGAGATACAAATACTACGTTTGAGGAAGAACAAAGGGGGGGTGAGGATGCGCCTCCGGCTCTTTCACTCACCGAACGAAGCATAGAAGCGGTAAAGTTCAAACGTCGATTTTCTGTGAGAGTGTCGTACTATTCATCGGACAAGCCGGCCCATTCATGCTATAGCAAAAATAAAGTTTGCCAGTAGCGTAGCCTCTACCACAACCAAATAATACCATTATACTAAGATTATCGTCTGATAATCTTAGTAGTAAGTTTGAGACCACTATTGTTTGTGTGTGTCATGTGACACAAACAATAGCGACCTCAAACTTTTTTTATAATTAAAAAAAAATGTAAAACGGACAGCAATCAGCAAGTATACTTTTGAATTACTTTATATAAGGAAAGATTGAATAGAAATTCTTATAGCTAAAGAACTCTTTCTCTAAAGGATCCCGTCGTTTCATTGCCGCACACAATGCGGGTATTTACAAAGGAAAGTCGCGGAAACGCTTTTAGGGTTGGGCCTATTGATCTCTTTTTGTCGTCCGTCTATCCGCCTCTTGAAGTAAATATATCATGCGCTTTTGTCGGGAATATTGAAGGATACTATAATTTCGTACGTAACGCTTAAGTAGATGTTGGAAAACTTAAGTAAATTGGATATGTATCAAAACTTGATTTGTATAAAAAACCTGCAAAGTGTGAGTCGGAACCGTATACTAAGGGTTCCGTAACACCGTGAACAATTATAAAATACTAATAATGCTCCAAAAACACGTATCTTGTTGCTCTCTCATCCCTTAAAATTATACCCATTTTTCATTATTTGATGCTATCATCATCATTTTGTGTAGGTGACACAGTAAACCGACCATGCACACCCTGGTGTCAGATTTCTCCGGAACTGCCTCTCGACCTCTGATGAAGTTCTTCTAACGACTACCAGATGGCCGCCGGGACCAACGGCTTAACGTGCCTTCCGATGCACGGAATCATCTTTATTATCAGACAATTAGGTGATTCAGCCTGCAATGTCCTAACCAAACTGGAAACCACTAAGCAAAGTATGCTTCCTATAGGAATCGAACCCACGACCGCCGAGTCTACAGGCAAACTCCTTAACCACTGGACTACGGAGGCAGTTATTTGGTGCTAAAGCGCCACTCGATATAAACATCTGTGAAAATTTAAACACTACCTATTACAAATACAGCCCTATGACAGACGGACGAACAGGCATTAAAGGCTTAGTAATAAGGTTCCGTTTTTACCCTTACGGTATGGAAATCTAATATGAATATGTACCTATCTTAAACAAGTGAGTAAATTTCCGTCATGACCCTTCTAACCCTAGATTAACTGAAAATGGAATTCCCCCATCTCCGTGTATACCAATCGTTATAGACGTTCAAGCTGTCTTCGTCATCGATTTCTTAGGGTAATCTAATTTCCATGAACTATAGCACAAAAACTTGCCCACTAAATCTCATTAAAAAAACTCGTTCACCCGTTTTGGCTGAAAGAGGCCATAGACAAACATACACAAACAACTTCTAGGTTGCTAAAATATTAAACCTTAACTACGCTAGGCAAACAATTTGATTTGATTATTCCTAACGTGAGATATAGCTATATTTTGGCTAGCTCCGTGGCGCAGCGGTCAACACGCCAGCCTGTGACACGAGAGTGCCCGGGTTTGATCCCCGGCCAGGTCAAGATGGAAAATGATCTTTTTCAGATTGGCCTGGGTCTTGGATGTGTATCTTAAATGTATTTGTTATAAAATATAGTATCGTTGAGTTAGTATCCCATAACACAAGTCTCTAACTTACTTTGGGGCTAGCTCAATCTGTGTGATTTGTTCGTATATATTTATTTATATAGACATTATTAAAATATGTAACAACGCAACAAGCGCATCTCGATCCACATTTGCCCTGAGGAAGACCTCCGGTTGAGGTCGAAACAGGTCGGCCAGTAGCTGACTTCTTTTAAACCTTTTTAATTTGATTCTAGTTGTTACATATTTTAATTTCATTTGAAATCAAAAATTGAGCTATTGAAAATCTCAGTTCTTGATTTAAATTTAAAATATATATTTTAAAGCATTAATGACAACCTCTTAAAAGTTTTACTTCGTTATATTTTGATTTTGATAAGTAAAACTTGACGCTCGCTTTAATACCGATCCCTAGAAAACAGTATTTTTCGGAATGAAAGGAAGCCAATATATTAGAGCAGGTAATGGTATCTGTGCAAAATTTCATCAAAATCCGTTCAGCTGATTTGGCATGGATTGGTTAGAGCGAGTCGGACTCGCGCACGAAGGGTTCCTTACCATTATTTACAAAATATTTTTATTGTATGATGTAACTAAAAATGTATGCTTTTGCCAATTTTTCCTTTATCAGTGCTTTAAGATGTTCGGTACCAAATTACCCTGTACGATGAGTACCCTGTAGGTTTAATTTTCTGCATAAACTGCTGTATCTTTTGATTGCGATGGCTTAAAAGTTTGGATTTTTCAGCTCTAAGGGACAGTAGCGCTGAGTATTTGATATTAAATTTCAGCTTCTCGTCTTGACAGACCGACATGGACAAAAAAGTGATCCTATATGGGTTCCGTTTTTTTTTTTCATTTAAGGTACGAAACCCTAAAAATCCACCAAAATTAGTTTCAGAGTTCCTTGTTGTACACTCTGTTTAACATACTCATCAAACATGTCACTACTAATTCAATAATTTCCAACATAATAATCGGATTCAAGCACAATCACAATAATAACAATCCGTGCTTGATCTGGGTCATCAGTGGATAGATATTAAGTGTTTGCTGGTGTCCGTAATAGTATCTCATGGTAATTACGATATAATACTCACTCCTTATTTTTTCCTTATGAATGGTTATTATTGGAAATCATATGTAATTTGGATCATTAGGTAGGTGGGCTTACATCATATTTAATTATAACAATCTTTTAGCAGTCCATACGTGTATTTTTTTTTTATTAAAATTGGAGCTGGGTTGCTTTATCAGTTTCTTTCAGATGGACATATCACCTGATCGAAAATTCGTAAGATTATTGGTCGTAAGACGGACACATGACCTGTGACCGCCGGCGCGCCGTGGGAGAGGAAGTATCCCCATAATCCCCCTCTTTTTTTCTATCGCGGACTCATTCTCTATAACCAAAGATTTACATTTTTAACTCATTTAGTTAAAAATATAACTTCATCTAACGCTAGATTTCCCGGTTCCATCGTTAAGCTGTGGTTTGTCGGAACCCGGGGCCCGCCATTATGACAATATATCAGAAATTCACAATCAAGTTTTCATTACCTTCAGCAATGGTGAATTCGCCCATTATTTTCGGAAACGCGGCCACCGAGGCGTATTTAACCGATAGCTTAATGAAGGGGGATATAAAACCGGGATAGCGCGCGGGCTCACTTACCACCAATCGCCCATCTTCCCGGGAAGCCTTTTATTGAGAAAACGTGGCTATCAAACGTTTTGACCATAAACGGCATTGTTGAGTTCAGCTCTAGGTCATGTTTGAGAGGTTTATAATTAATAGATATGCTTGCGATTTTACTCGTATTTAATAACTAAGAACAAAAAATAAAGGTTACTTTTTTAACTATTCTATTAAGAACCAAAAATGATATCTATAATTATTATGTACTAAAAACGGGTCACTCACGTGCTATTTCGTCGACTATAGTCGGCAATCCCGACGAAATAGCACGTGAGTGACCCGTTTTTAGTACATAATGTCTGTATCTCACGTTAGTTTTAATGATATAATATCTATAATTCTATACTATATATATTTATATTTATACTAATATTATAAAGAGGAAAGATTTGATTATTTGTTTGTTTGTTTGCATCGAATAGGCTCTGAAACTACTGGACCGATTTGCAAAATTCTTTATCCATTAGAATTCTACATTATCCGTGATGAAAATAGGCTATTTAAACACCTCTATCTTCTCGTGCGAAGCCGGGATGGGCCGCTATAATAAAATGAAAATTTGTTTGCGTAAAATACATATACCTAGGTAATATAAGTAAAAGAAAAACTTATATTATGTATCAACATCATATAAGTTTTATTATGTTATTATAATAAAAATGATAATATAAGTTTTTCCTATATATTTATGGAGAAATTATGGTACCACCAAAAATCGTATTTTCTCAATGATTCGTAGTGAAATCCATTTTTCACAGTAAGAATCTTTTACAAACAAGATTTCATTAATATAGTTGATGCTGTTTTTAAAATTCTTGTTATAGAAGAACGATCGTCGAAACAATCGATGAGAAGTCATCAACAAACGTAAAACCGTTATCTAATGATTCCGGAAATAACAAAATCGCCATACTTGCTGATAATCTCTACAGCTCAGTGGTTATTTACAAAGGATAACCGCTTTCTACCACGAGTCTAGTAGGTAAACGTAATTTGTTGAGGGGAACCGGATCGCCCACACTACGCTCCTCCCGCGGCGTGACTCACTCATTATTTACCTCGATGACCTATTGAAGTATGATGTCGTATAATAATGTTAGTAGAATCACGAGCTTTGTCTATAAAGTCAATAAAGATATTGCTGCAAACTACCTCCGTGGTCCATTGGTTAAGGCGTTTGCCTGTAGACCCTGGGGTCATGGGTTGGATTCGCATGGGAAGCATACTTTGTTTAGTTGTTTCCAATTTGGTTAGGATATTGCAGGTTTGAATCACCTGATTGGTTGATAACAAATATGATTTCGTGCTTCGGAAGATACGTTAAGCCGTTGGTCCCGGCTGCTATCTGGTAGTCGCTAAAAGAACCGGCCGAGAGGAGGCCGAGAGGCGGTTCCGAAGAACTCTGACACCAGGGTGTGCATGGTTGACTGACCGTGTCACCTACACGAAATGATGAATAAAGATATTGGGAATTCAGATAGCATTCCGCTTATAATTTTAAGAAACAAAATATCTTGAATCTATTATATTTTGTTACAAACTAGCATAAGATTATGTGGTTAAGTTTAAATGAACCTGCTAAAATAAACGGTTTTTAGTCTTCCTTATCATATTTTATCACGTACGGTTAGTCAAAATGCCAACAAGTTTCAGTCTTTTTCATCATCAAGGCGTGTATAAAGGCGACGTTAGTATCATTGGTTTTCCTTTTATACCTATATATTTATATACCTGTCTTGCTGTCGCTTAATAAAATCTATGCAATCAATTTATTTTTAATTACTGTCAGTCTTTTAAATCTGTAGCTTACCCTTGTAGTTTTTACCAATTATATAATCTAAAAATTAAGAATCATCATCATTAAATAGTATAAAACAAAGTCGCTTCCCGCTGTGTCGGTACGTCCATATGTATGCTTAGATCTTTAAAACTACGCAACGGATTTCGATGCGGTTTTTTTAATAGATAGTGATTAAAGAGGAAAGTTTATATGCATTGTTTATATGCATCCGGGTTATATAGTAAATTAAATATACTTTCTATCTCTAACTGTGTTAGTTTAGTAGTAAATACGTATCACGCTTGTTCAAACCGCAACTTAATTGGCCAACGTGATTGATAATCTAATTAGTCGAGCGAATGATTTAATTAACATCTCGATTCCAAGATTCTGTTGATTGAAATCCTTTGTTTTATTTTATATAGGGTTGATGTATCACGTTGCAAAAGTTAAAAATAGTAAATCCATAGAACGCACCGGATTTTTGTCAATTAGAATAATAATTTTGAGAGATGCATACTTTTTTAACACAATAGTCGTTTGCATGGGCAACTCTCTTTCTCTCTCACACCTCGCTTTACTAGTGAAACTACTTTTATTGATGGGGCGGGAGATCGAAAGGGACCGCAGGCGTGGACCAGATACCCTTGCGCGCTGGTCATTCTCCAAGCTCGATCACTGGATTTTTGGGGTTGAAGCACTAACACTTTCACTACCGGGAGAGTGTCCACTATTAGTTATCGTTTTCCCTATGTTTAAGAATTTTTATATTAGCGAGCGAGTGCGCGGGGTTTTTGCGTTATACGAACAGACCGCCATCTTGAGGTAAAGTGGAGTGAGTAGGTAGATGAGAAAGAGAGGGAATGAGTATGTGATATAGATAGTGCGCGTGATTTAAGAGGGAAATTACAATATATATAAAAAAAAATAATGTTAATTTGGCGTAGACTATTATATATGTCGTAATGAGCGATAACTAAACGATAATCAAACATTAAAAATTGTCAATTGATTTTATTAGTACAGTCAGCCAATGAGATATCTGACCCCCTACAACAGCGCCATTTTTCGCAAACTAAAGAAACATCCGTGGTTTAAACCCAAAGATAAAAATATACAAGTGTAATATCCTTTGCGACTAGTGCCATCTATTGAATTGTGAATGAACAAATAAGGTTAATAAGCAGAAATCTGATACCCTTGACGACTAATGCCATCTATTCGATTTTTGATAAATAAAACAGGCCCTAGCATACGATACGCTTATTTCAAAGATACTTCAATAGTTAGATGTGGCGCAAGTGGCAGGCACTACGGTTTAATAGTTAGTGTGATTATGAATGAACAGGTTCAAATCCTCCAAAGCTTTTTATTTTTTACAAATATCACCAACTTCGTATTGTGATGTTGGTGTAATTTTGGTTGTTTTACAATAATGTTACCGAGCTAATTACTGTGAATAAAAAGCATTTTAAATTTTTAATTACTTTATTACATCAAAAAAATGTAACAGTGAAATAAATACCTGCCTACTTAATTCAAACTATGATTAATCTTCTGTAGAGAGAACCAACATGTTACTTAATAAGTAACAATTTACATCTCTCAACTTCTTTTTAATCATAGTATTATATTTTTTTTAAATGTGTAGGGTCAAATAGTGCTATGTGAATAACTTTGCTTCGATAATAGTATTAGAATGAATATAACCCTATGGCATTAAATGAATTTTAATATGGGAGAGGGCGACCCCCATTTTGAAGCTTTTGTTCAAGTCTATTTGTCATTTCACTTACCATGTTAGATCAGATCTCATATCACTTATGCGCATATTTATTAATTTAGTATAACCTTTTTGTCTAAATTGATTTAAATCAAACTTTACTCGTGTCTCGTGTCCCAGTTAAGCACTATTTGACCCTACAATCTGGGATTTTAATTGGTCACTCAATAACAGTTAGATCACAGAACAATTGTCTTAAATAAAATAATTCTACATTGCAAACTGTTGGAATCACCACATCTCATAAATTTTCCAAGTATTTTTCTTTATTCATCCGGCCGCCGAATTCTACCAGCTCCCCTGGGCCCATTGAAGACATCTGTCCCCAATAACCTGCAAAACAATAATACGATCAGTTACCTATTATTCTACACTGCGTAATACACTAGGTATTAAATATTATTATTATTTTACTTCACTATTTAATGAATATTTTTACCTAATGTTATCCTGCCACTGTTCTCAAAGGCAAATTATTTTGATGGCTATACGCTGGCCATGTCTTCTCCGCAATATTTTTCTGCCATCATCATCAGACTTAAAACTTTTTTCATCAGAATAAAATACGATCTCGTTCTTGTTGAATGTTTCCTCACTGTTTCAATTGAAATATTGTAGTGTATATGTTACGCCAGTTGACTCCGAATCCACAAACGGACGGTGTTTCTCTGTAAGAGATATATTTATCTTAGACATTTATCACAAACCCTATGTTTTACGGAACAAAAAATAGTGTGACAATTAAGTAAGTATATTAAATACTTATAATTTCTACTTACCGCGATACCTAACTCTCTAGATATAGATACTTTAAATACAGTGGTTGTCTTCACAATACAATATTAGCTTTCACAAAATCTGCTATATAAGATGAAACGGGATGCCTAATAACTGGTGGGGTTTTGGATCACTACACAGTAATCGCAGTATCTTAATTGTGACGCGAGTGAACAATATTTTTGATTAGTTGGTATCAGGTATAAATAAATCTGATAGATTACCCTCAATTTATTTGTTAAAGCAATGCGTTGCAGTTGGTGACAATGATGTCATAGCAGTAGAAATAGATAGCCAATTTCGCCCGAGACGTCATATCGTCGGTTGGCGTATTGAGATGAGCGCTAGCTTCTCAAGTCGTGGGTTCATGGTTCGAATCGAACTTTACGTAGGATTGTTTTTGATTCTTTCTTGTTCTTACCATTGATGATTACTTGAATTATTAGCTGAGATTATTAGAAATACAAAATTTGCAACTGAGCAGGTTATCAGAAACAAGTTTATACCAGCAGTTGTCTGTCTACTTGCCAAAAATCACGATAGGTGGCGCTTCACAGCAAAGTGTGAATTTACGTTTTAAAAGTCAGGGGGTCAGGTATCTGCTTGGCCGACTGTACTAAGTTTGATTGTAAAGCGGAGGGGCGAACGGCCGTGACGTCACTGACGTCACGTGGGCAGAGTCGTGAGGCGGAACGGCAGTCTCATCTGAATCGTTGAGCCGTCAACAACCGCCTAGCGAAACTGTCGGTTCGTCTACCGATTATTAAAATCGGAGATTGTTATTATTCTAAATTAAGAATAAACTCAGTATAATTAACTGACTCTTTAAATCTCGAGTACCTACGACATGGATCCTGTACCACCAAACCGCGAGGACGACGTAGCGATCGCTCACGTGTCGTTTACGCCGACATCAGAAGTGAAATTAAATCAAGCAGCACCGGCGAGAAGAGAAAAAGAGATTGATGAATCCAATACGCGAGAACAAGTAATCTTTTCATATGGTCTGCTTGATGGACCCATATTCGCCCAGAATTAACGTCGATCACCCCAGATGGATCAGGATTGGAATCCTAATCTTTTTTGCACGTCCAGTTCCACTTTGCTTCAACTTTCTTGAAAAAAAGGCAATTCGACATGAGTTATAGTTGTGTGCAAATTCACAAAGTAACGGTTTTTTGTGTTTGTGTCAGTTTTACAGTGATTATAGTGGTAAGCTTGGTGGTAAGGATGGTATACCAATCCTAAACTGTTGATTTTGGTGAGTACGTTCCAATTTGATTATTAAAAAAAGTGAACGATATTATAATGGGCTGGAACAGCTATTTTTTTTTATTTTTTTTTCGTAATACGATTTTAAGAGTTTGTTTAATTAATTGACTTGTTAACTTTATTACAAAATTTTGGTTTTGCCTTACGTTTATTTGCCTTGCTCATATAATAAAAAAAAAAGATGCCGAACAAAGCGTAAAAGTAGAAGTCCTTCTAGAAATCGCCATCAGCGTTCTTGTAGTCGTGCTTCTGGCTCTTGTAGCCGCGACACCAGATCAAGGAATCATGATTCCCGATCAAGGGATCGTCCCACTCGTTATAAGCAACGTAAGTCTCCTAGTAATACACTAACCGAAACAATTAATCACATTTTAGGAAGTCTCCAGCCATCTCCAACGCTGAGCCTGCGGCGGAGTGTAGGGTGCGACACTCGGCGACAGAGCGTCGCGATTCGCCGGCAGAACGCCGCAATTCAGCGATTGATTCAGTGGCTGAGCATTATTGTCGATAGCGCTCTTTGTGAGTGCTGTTATGGACAGCAAAACACTGCGGTGAGATCCAACCAAACTTACTTTATTTCAAATTATGATCGTAGCATCACTGATATGGAGTGGCGTAGAAGACCGTGCGAAGTAGTTATATCTTAGGAACGTTATTGAGTGACTTTCCCGCATTGGAATTTGTCTTAAGGTGAAACCATCATAGTTGGGTCAATTTTAAGCAAAAACCTCTGTGCCCTAAAAGGCGATATTGCGAACACTGTACGAAATTATAGAGCGAAAACTTTGATAAATACCTGACATTTGCTGATTATACTCAGATTGTTGAAGCTGCGTATCGTTAGCGAGTATATGTGATGATTTACTTTGAGACAATTTACTTTGCGTGCTTCCGCCACCAGTTAGTTCATGCAAACTATTGCTGGCCAGCGCCCACCCACTACTGTTAGTCCCTTCATACCCGCCACCAATAGTTGATGCATGCAACCCTGGTCGATACTGCTGCATCCGTTGAGGCTGCAGCAATGTCGGCCGTCGTGCTCGCGACACGTGTTTCGCCTCTACACGAGGCATCTTCAGGCAGTGAACCCTAGATGTTGATCCTTCGAATGACAAGCAACGAATGACAAAAATTACTTTTTTTTTTTTTTTTTTGAAAGGACTATGTAGCTAGCTCCAAGTGAGCTTTCGCTACTTCACCGGGCGTTTGAGGTGAGGGCAGAGTGCCCTCAACCTTTATAGACAACATCACCAAAGGGCCCCCAGGAGGGACGGACCTCGGCTTTGGGCGTTGCCTGTCTGCGCAAGGCTTGGAGAGACAGCAAACTCTCGTATTGCCTGATGGGCCGCGTATGCGTGCATGCAAGCCTGAAGGGCCAATCTGAGAAACAATGGCAAAAGCCTTTAGAGAGCAGCAACTCTCATCTTTTGCCTTATGGGCCGAAAGCTACGTTGCCAGAAGGGCCTATCCTGGGTGCAAGTCACCCGGACCGCCGGGCGGTCACCAGTAATCGGAGCTAATCCTACTCTACGCACTCTATTCCGGTGGCGAGTGCGACGGGGTCGGATAGTGGGATTCCTCTGGCTGTTCGGAGCCGAAGAGGGGTCGGGGCGGGCTTGTGCGATGTCAATAGGATCATCGGGATCGTCTAGTACGTTCCTAGGACGTCTACGACGTAAGGTCGTATCGTGTAAGTTGGGGGAGTAGTTAGCAGCTTGCACTACTAACGGGTTGGGGTGGCGTGCGGCTTTCTCAAAGTAACGCTTGGAGGCGTTTTTGAGATAGCCGCGAATGGATGGGAGATCTAGGTCACGGTGTAAGTCTGTCATGCGCAAGTACCGGTGGTGACTCGTATTCGTGGCACGGGTGACGAAACGGTTCTGCAATCGTTGCAGCCGATCGATGTGGGAGGGCGCGATATGGGAGAAGACTACGCCGGCGTAGGTCATGATAGGGCGGACGCAAAGCTTATAGAGTGTCAACTTATTTCTAAGTGACATCTTAGCATTGCCTATCATGGGGTGGAGACGGCCTAATACGAAGGCGGCATGGTTGCGGACTTTGGTGATGTGGGGGCCGAAGGTCATCGCGCTATCGAGTACGACTCCAAGGTATTTAGCCTTGCCTGCCCACTGAATGGGCTTTCCGTACAACGATACTGATCCTAACGAGGGGAGTTCTGCTCCGGACATGGTGATTTTTCGACGTGTCACAGCTTGGTTATCCTTTGAGAAAAACACAGCTGTGCTTTTCTCCGGATTAACTTCGATGCGCCACCTCTTGAACCACCCGCCGAGAGCGTCCACGGCGGACTGAAGACGATTCACGATGACCGTTTTAAGGTGATGGGACGTGTAGAGGGCCGTATCGTCGGCGAATAGTGCCACTTCTACATCTGGGGTCTTTGGGATATCGCTTGTGTACAGCGAATAAAGGAGGGGCGAGAGAACAGCGCCTTGCGGGACGCCGGCTATAATGGGAGGGGCCTCGAGAGGCATTCCTCTACTCTGTACCGAAAAGACCGATTCGACAAAAAGTCTCGTATGATGTGCACGAGACTATCCGGCAGGCCCAAGTTGGTCAACTTGGATATCAAGCCCGAATGCCAGACTTTGTCGAAGGCTTTCGCTACATCGAAGAAGAGTGCTCCCGTAGGACGTCCCCAATTTCTCAACTTGAGAATATGCTCCGTGAGGCGGTGCAGTTGGTGGTGACACGCGTGTTTGGCCCGGAATCCAAACTGTTCGTCGGGGATGAGACTTTTGGACTCTACGTAGTCCTTGAGTCTTTTGAGGATGATCCGTTCGTAGATCTTGCCTATACAGTTCAAAAGACTGATAGGCCGGTAGGAGGAGGGGTTCTTCAGGTCTTTGCCTGGTTTAGGGATCCCGATCACGATTGCTTCTTTCCAGGCGGCTGGAAAAGTGCAATTTGCAAGACAAGCATTGAAGATGCTTACGAGCAGGAGGAGGAGGGTCTGTGGGAGGCATTTGAGCACTCCGTTCGAGAGTCCGTCAGCGCCGGGCGCTTTCCGGGGTTTGAGATCGCGGATGATTGACTTCACTTCGTCAAGTGTCGTCGGGGCAAGGGGGGTATTCGGTGGGATCGTCTTAGAAGCCACGAAGCGTTCTACGTGCGATTCCACCTCGCGAAGGTGATCGGGGTCTACTGGCTCACGACTAGGGGAGCATTGGCTCTCCAGGCTGTCTGCTAGGCATTCAGCTTTTTCATCATCATCGAAGGCGATGGAGCCGTCTGGACGTGTGAGGGGGGGAGTGGCCGCAACCGTGTCGGTCTTGAGGCTTCTGGCTAGTCGCCAGTATGCCTGGTGGGAGGGCGTCATCTCGGCAAGGAGATCGCCCCAGCGTTCGTTCCTAATTTCCGCGATGCGTTCCTTGACTCGCCGTTGCAAGAAACGAAGGTGGGCACGGGCCTCTTCGGTGGGATAATTGTCATGTAAGCGTGAAGCGCGATTCTTCTCTGTCAACAGCTGCCGCATATCCTCGGGAGCTCCATTCTGTGGGTGGGATCCACAGAAGGGACTTCCCGAGAGCATTCCTTGTAGGAAGCTTGCAGGTGGCTGGTGAGAGAGGAGATTGCGCTGTCAGTGTCGTCAGTCGTGGTGATTATGTCAGGGATTGCATCCAAGTGCGGTGTTGGCTGGTTGATAACTTTTCCAAGTTTCTTCCAGTCAGTCACCGTCCTTGTATGCACTATACGTCCGTTGTCTGTCGGTCCTAGTTGTAACACTACAGGTCGGTGGTCGGAGGAGATGTCAGGGTGGACCTCTACTGAACACACCTGAAGGGTGATGTTCTTAAGGAGGGCAATGTCAAGAACGCTGGGGTTTTGTCCCTCTTGAGTGGGGTAACGCGTGGGAGCTAACGTGGCCACAACGTCGAAATCTAGTTCGTCATGGAGACTCTCTAGGACAAAAATTACGCCGTATTGCCGCCTTTTATACTATCTGGGAGGGGGGAGGGGCTTGATCGTTATTTTGGTTTTGTATTGAAAATATATTTAATAATGGGGAATTATTCAAATCTATTTGTTTATTTATCAAAGTAATATTTGACCTTTTATGTTTATTTATTTCTAATATTAATAAAAGGTCAAATATTACTTTGATAAATAAACAAATAGATTTGAATAATTCCCCATTATTAAATATATTTTCAATACAAAACCAAAATAACGATCAAGCCCCTCCCCCTTGACCTTTTATTAATATTAGAAATAAATAAACATAAAAGGTCAAATATTACTTTGATAAATAAACAAATAGATTTGAATAATTCCCCATTATTAAATATATTTTCAATACAAAACCAAAATAACGATCAAGCCCCTCCCCCCTCCCAGATAGTATAAAAGGCGGCAATACGGCGTAATTTTTGTCATTCGTTGCTTGTCATTCGAAGGATCAACATCTAGGGTTCACTGCCTGAAGATGCCTCGTGTAGAGGCGAAACACGTGTCGCGAGCACGACGGCCGACATTGCTGCAGCCTCAACGGATGCAGCAGTATCGACCAGGGTTGCATGCATCAACTATTGGTGGCGGGTATGAAGGGACTAACAGTAGTGGGTGGGCGCTGGCCAGCAATAGTTTGCATGAACTAACTGGTGGCGGAAGCACGCAAAGTAAATTGTCTCAAAGTAAATGTAGCTTTAACTTCCGCAAAGTAACACCTGAGTCTATTAACTAAATGTGATGAGTTGATTTCAGCTTTTGTTATTCTGACTCGCAAATCCATGCGTCAGTTACTAATGCTAAATGATTTGGTAGAATTCTTTTTCATTTAAAGTATTGGGAGTTAGAAATCGAGTCCACCTATTTTTCATAACATTGCTGATAGAATTTGTCGAAAATACTCTGGAAGTGGACTTGCGTGCGATGTACCCGAGTTCATTAGTGCTCTCATTGTTGTTGGAACCAATGTGTTGAACAGAGAGTCTTATTATGTACGTACGCGTCACCATCAGTCTTCTTTCCTTTTCTTCCCTGTAGGCCTCGTATGGTCCTTTAAACTCCTTTAGTAGGCGAATACGTTTTAATTGAGAATAAGGAACTTAAACCAAACCAAGTTAGATGTAAAGAGTAGGGATTCGTTCCAAATTACAGAAGTTCTTGATGGAGACCGATATGTTTTGAGGTCATTGGTTAACAAGCGTAATTATAAGTACGCCCACGAACGTATTAGGAAGATGCCTGAAGGCCACGTACCTATTGAGATGGTAGAAGATGTGTTATAGATGACGATGAAGCGTCAAATTAATTTCTTTATCTGGTTATCGATTCGGGGGTCAGAGACTGTACCAGTATATCGTAGCCGTAGCCTGGTAGAAATCGGTATCATCTCCTTGAGATGTCCGTAGGTAAGCGGTAGGCGGTAGTACTGGGTAGTACAGTCGGATCTTGCCTAGTAGCATAGGATCGGGATTCCCGCGGGGAAGTCCACAGAAATGCGTTGGAGCTATGATGATAGCTATGAACCACGGATGCGATGCCAGGTGTTGAGGTGTGTTTGCGACATTAGTAAATTTGAGTCGGTTAAAATTATTCTTTGAGAATATTCAATGCGTCTCAATGGTACGGGATCTAGGTAGTCTTTGGTACTAGGTTTGAAATGGATTGATGATGACCAAGAAGGTTGAACAAAAATGCATTGATCTCGCTAAACTTGCTCAGAATTGGTTATTGGCTGAGCAGTTACGAGATCGAAGTACTTAAAGGTGACCAATATGTTTTGAAATCATTGACCGGTAATAGAACGTACAAGTACGCTCACGACCGTATTAGAAAAATGTCTCTCAGTCAAGCCCCTACAAAGTTAGAATTTTCTAGTGATACTGAGGAGGATTCCGATCCGTCAGCTAGTACAAGCAGTTTACAGCAGGCATCTTGATTTAATTGGCTATCCAGGGCTTGTTACCGGTACCAAATTCCCATTATAAGTACCGGTAAGTACCGGTATTACTATTCTGTAAAAATTTTAACGGTAATATGAGGTACCGGTAATCTAGTATTTAACGGTAATAATATTGTTAACAGTTAACGGTAATTTTACCGCTACTTTTTACCGGTACCAAATACACATTATAAGTACCGGTAAGTACCGGTACCTCTATTCTGTCAAATTTTAACGGTATTAAAATTGCGTTAATTTTACCGGTACCTACGCATTGTTGCCGTCTACCGCATGGGACTCGCTCGACTGTAAAAGTGCCGCCCTATTGTGGGCCCCCACCTCACGCCGCACATGCACAACACGGCAACGACACACATTAACGAAATGATAATTCCCAATACGAGTACCGGTACTAAGTACCGCTACTGTTTACCGGTATTTGGTACAGGTACTTCTTTCAATTACCGGTACCGTCGTTTTATTGAGGTACCGGTACCAATCCAATTACCGGTACCGTTGTATTATAGAGGTACCGGTACTTGATTTTTACCGTTACCAAATGTACCGGTACCAAACCAATTACCGGTACTGTCGTTTCATAGAGGTACCGGTAATGGATTTTTACCGTTACTGTACCACATTTGCCACGCTGTAGTCGTAACTGCGACCAGCTGGTCGTTCAGGGCGCGGTGGGCAGCTGGCAATGTGGTAAAAGCCCGGGTCTCTTATGAAACTAGTGGCTGAAACATGGCTGACTTGGTTGGCCCGGGAGTCCAGGGGACTCTAGCTTGTAATTATTGGGTTAGTCACATGGTGTGACGATGCCCCGGGTGACAGTGTACACTATGTGGTGATAATTGGGCTGGTTACTTGGTGTAACGGAGCCCCGGGTGTCACTGTTCACTATTTTTTTAGGTGACAGTGTTCACTATGAGTTTATTGGGCTAGTTACTTGGGGTAACGGAGCCCCGGGTGTCACTGTTCACTATTTGTTTAGGTGACAGTGTTCACTATGAGTTTATTGGGCTAGTTACTTGGTGTAACGAAGCCCCGGGTGTCACTGTTCACTATTTGTTTAGGTGACAGTGTTCACTATGAGTTTATTGGGCTGGTTACTTGGTGTAACGGAGCCCCGGGTGTCACTGTTCACTATTTGTTTAGGTGACAGTGTTCACTATGTGTTAATTGGGCTAGTTACTTGGTGTAACGGAGCCCCGGGTGTCACTGTTCACTATTTGTTTAGGTGAGAGTGTTCACTATGAGTTTATTGGGCTACCTAGTTACTTGGTGTAACGGAGCCCCGGGTGTCACTGTTCACTATTTGTTTAGGTGACAGTGTTCACTATGAGTTAATTGGGCTAGTTACTTGATGTAACGGAGCCCCGGGTGTTACTGTTCACTATTTGTTGATTTGAGCTATTTACTAAGTGTGATGATGCTCCGGGTGATATTGTTCACTAGTAAAATAAAACCTTGATGCCGGCTGTTAACTTCTTTTAAGTTTTATGTATAGTGGCTTGACTTGAGACTAACTTAGCTAAACTTAACGTCAGGTAGGCCGAGCCTAGCCTTGTTGCAGTTAACTCCATATTTTGTTGAATTGTTTCAGGTACATACGAGGGCGTATGATCCGTCAGTATGGGCGTGTCGTAATGAGCGATAACTAAACGATAATCAAACATTAAAAATTGTCAATTGATTTTATTAGTACTAAGTTTGATTGTAAAGCGGAGGGGCGAACGGCCGTGACGTCACTGACGTCACGTGGGCAGAGTCCTCAGATTCTTTAATCGAAATCAATGCATACAACACGTGAGGGGGAACGGCAGTCTCATCTGAAACGTTGAGCCGTCAACAACCGTCTAGCGAAACTGTCGGTTCGTCTACCGATTATTAAAATCGGAGATTGTTATTATTCTAAATTAAGAATAAACTCAGTATAATTAACTGACTCTTTAAATCTCGAGTACCTACGCCATGGATCCTGTACCACCAAACCGCGAGGACGACGCAGCGATCGCTCACGTGTCGTTTATGCCGACATATATGTATATAAATATGTGTTGCTATACTACAATTACAGATACAACCAAGTCACAAATTATTCTATTATATAAATATATAAAATAATATTTTGTAACATTTGTCATGACACCTTGGTTGCTCAGTACTCGTAATACCTATGTGGCATATCAACTCATTTATTTCTAACTAAATTCTTGATTCCTTGCCACGCCGCTAGAAATTTCTGCCTTCTCAACTCGTTGTGTAGAAAACCAAATTTTCTTGTATGATAATTGATAACAGTGATAAAAGTAATAACACTATATATAAGACAAGAAAAAGATTTCAACCATTTTGCACTTATACCTACGGAACACAAATATGACGCAACAACATAGATATTAAACGACAATAGACATAGAAATTCACTTATCACCTCACCCACGATATCGCCTTTGGCGTCTACATAGCGGCTACTTTTATGTTTGAACTGTGAACAAAAGGCATATTTACTTAACTGATCGTCAACCTAATACAACCGAACCAGTATACGAGTACATATTTGCGGATTACGACATATTTAGTTAGTAAATATACTAGTTATACATATATATGGTTACACCTTATTTATTTTCCCGGTTGACGCGTAGGCTAGTTAAAACTCAGTCTATGGTAATATTTATGAATAAAATACAATATGTAAAGTCTGGCGAGCGAGGAGAGTGTAGGCCAAATCCTCTATCTGCTCTGGCCACGTATGGCTCCGGTAGTACAGAGAGGGTCATGCTCCTGCAGTGGAGACTAAAAAGACCTGTAGATGATAATGTAAAGAAAAGCCTGTCCGATCTTTGAAGGAGTGATTCAAGGCCCGTCGATATGAACAACTTTTCCTACGAGTATGGTTTTCTTTACATATTGTATATCTGTTACATGCTCGTCTTCATTATCATTCATTTCTATGATTGATGGACTTTGACAGCTGCTGTCAAAAATACCTCTTGTCACAATACCGTCATCATCATCAGGTCTTTTTAGTCTCCACTGCAGGAGCATGACCCTCTCTTTACTACCGGAGCCATATTTGGCCAGAGCATATAGAGTTAGTTGGCCAGACCACACGGCTAGTGATAAAATCTATTCCAAAAACCCTCGTTACTAATCTCTGGCGCTTAAACAATGTGTTCTTTAAAATTCAGTTGAACCTGAATTTTACAGACATACCATACTGGCCTAGGATAATAAATAAATATATACTTACAAATCACACAGATTGAAGCTAGCCAAAGTAAGTTCGGAGACTTGCGTTATGGGATAGTAACTCAATGGTACTATATTTTATAATAAATACGTATATAGATAAACATCCAAGACCCAGGCCAGTCTGAAAAGGATCATTTTCCATCTTGACCTGACCGGGGTCGAACCTGGGACTTCCGGCGTGGCAGCCTGACATGACCACTATATAATAGGCTGCAGATGTATTCCAGTATATTAAGAGATAGCAATTTATTTTGGGTCTCTAAGAGTGTTTTGATGAATATTTTTATCAAATCTGTTTTCACTAAGTAAGAAGCATTGTAAAGGATGATTTTGACACACGTACGAGTAGGTTAAATAAAACTGTGTAGATTACCACGTCAAAAGTAAAAACTCAACAAAATTTGAATGTTCTATCAAAAAATATACAAAATCAAAACAATGTTGTTCAATTAAATCCGTTAGACAAATCGTTCACTCGGCGCAGTCCTTTTACGAGCAATCAACCAATTTATCGATTAGTCCAAAGCGACATCACTTCACGCCACGCCACACGTCACTTCATTCCCACGCTAGGGGAGAAATGCCGGGCCATTAAATTTTAGAACAATGCTGTTTCCAAACACTTTTATTGTGCCTTAAACAAATCTGTCGCATGGCTGGTGTCGCGAGCCAGCATGTAAGATATATGGAAAAATAGGCTATAAATAAAACAAAAGTAGAACATATAGATAAGTACTTCGTAAAATAACAATAAGAAAGACCATTTATATGTATGTTGTTTTTATTTATTTATCTCCTTGTTTACAAATACTTAATGTTCGAATGAAGATCGATTTAACACAACAAAAGGGAAGAAAAGAAAAAGAAAGGAAAAAGGATCGTCTATAGACGAACAGTTGATTGGAGAATTACATTTTTATTTTTTTATTACATTTTTATTATGTTTTTTTGGTTAGCCTGATTCCATAGAAGTATGACGAAATTTTTTTTTTAACTCTATTCCTGATTCTAAAATTTAAATAAAGCTAGTGTTTAAATTTTAGAATTAATAATGAGTCTGTATATGCCATGTTAGTCTAGGGGACACTGTCAGAAATAAATTAGCTGGTGTTAACTTCCTGACACGAACACGGAGGTATTTTTTATTTATTTTTGGTACAAATGAATGAAAAGAAGAAAACAAATGATAAAATATCCTGATGTACTTTTAAACAAAAACCTTGTACTCTTACAGTTTCGATGTTCCAGCATACCTAAAGTCGTCGTTGGTAGGAGCTGGCACATTCACGCGAGATTTTAGGGAAAGAAGCAAGATTAAGTATATTAATGTATCAATACAAAATTATTTTTTTTATCACAGAGGAATTTGCAAGCAAGCGAGTAAAACAATAAACAAACCAAATTCCGAGTATACACCATTTAACTTAAAATGCTTATTGGCTTAACTTGGTAGTACGAACGAGATCCTGAAAAGATGACTGAAACTTAATAGTGATGTAAAATCCTAATAGTATTTGGCGTCTCTCTTGAGATGGGAAAAAGCAGGGCAGAGCTCATTATTTATTTTTGTGGCTCAAAGGATGAGTTTGCGCTTTACGTTAGTGCTTGTGAAATCGTGCCAACTAGAGTAAATTTTGTAAAAATACATGAAAAGTATCTTGGTTAAACTTTGTTCTCCCATGAGGGAATACTGCGTGTTTATTTACTGCGTATCTTGCATTAATGTTAGTAAAGATTTTCTTACATTTTATATTATACAAGTTGCAAGTAACTTCAAAAACAATTTTTTATATTTTGAACTGACCTAAAACTGCATAAAATGGTCATTTAATGAACGTATTCTTACTGGTACCGCGTAATCTCCAAAAAGATAAAAGTATCTTAAAATTTAATAACTTTATACCTTATTTGTTACTCCATAAAATTGACCAGCATTTCCGAATATGGAAAAAACAGCGTAATGAGATGCTGACAAAAAAGCCGTAGCTAAACTCTCCGTTATAATTATTATGAAATTAACCTAATTCACAATAATGAGTAAACTCTTTTTCGCATGAACGAAGACTGCATTTCATTAGTGCACTTGTTGACCGATAACTCAAAGAGGTGAACCAACATGCGTCGTGTAGGGTTGCCAAGCGTCTCCTACTCCACGAGACATCCTGCATTTTTAATTTAATCTTGATTCCCGCCTCGGGAAAGTCCCCGCCATGAGCCCAATATTACGAAAAACTACGTCTGTCGAAGCAAGGTATTATACATTAGAAGTGTAACACTTTGAAGTACTTTTGAACGAAAAAAAATGTATTCTTACAGTTTTGATGTTCCAGATAACTAAACGTGGTCCTACGTAGGAGCTTCCTGCCACGATCACGCGAGATTTAAGGGAAAGAAGAAAGATTATAATGATGCAGTTATTATACCTTGCTTCGCTCGCTCATATCTTTCGTTATTGTCCATCTGTCAAGTAAAATACGTCTCAGTATCTAAGGAAATCAATACTTATTTTTTCTAAAACTTATATTACGTTATATAAACTCTCAAACACAACATAGAAACACTGAATAGTACAGAATTGTGATGAAAGAAGTAATTCAGTTGCTAATATTGTTAATCTTAGTCCTATGTACATCGATTTTTCTTATTTGTTTGAATTGATGGAAGCCTGGATAAATATTTCAATAGTCAAAAGCATTAATTCCCTTGCATACAAATTTCTATGAAGTTCAAAATTCTTCAATTTTTGGAAGTTCCTGATCTTTTTTCCCTTAAACTAGCTTATTTTTGCAACCCTAGCAGTGTGTACATCGACTCTTTCTAATTTGTTTGAATTGGTGGCGGCCTCGACCAATATTTCAATAGGCAATAGCATCATTTGCATACAAGTTTCTAATTTTGGTCGCCTGTTTCTAATAATACTAAAACATTCGTTCTCGGAACTGCCTAATAATATAACTAATTAATTGTAGGTACCGTTAACGTGGCCTTTGGGTCTTGGCCTTGAGCTCTATTTGCCCCGTAAGGCATAATGACATAATATGTATGTATGTAAACTTACCATTTTTATTATGTCACCAATATTTCATTAAATAAAGGTAAGTGTTGATGTTGAAATTATAATTACCTAATTATTACTAATTATTACAAAGAGGAAGGATTTGATTGTTTGGAATAGAAAACATTAAACTATAAATTGATTTTAAAGATTATTTTACCTATTAGAAAGCTACATTATCAGCAGCTAACATCCTTACTAATATTATAAATGCGAAAGTGAGTTTGTTTGTTTGTTTGTTACGCTTTCACGCCGTAAGTACTGAACCGATCATCATGAAATTTTGCATACAAGTTCTTTGGAGTTACATAGGTTTCCTTTTATCCCGGGAAAAATAACTATACCCGAGGGATCGACATTGACGCGGGCGGAGCTGCGGGCGGAGCCGCGGGCGAAAGCTAGTAAGCTATAATTCACGTGGACAAAGTGGCGGTAATGGGCGCAAAACATGGAAGGTAACCATAGAGATCACACATCCAATTAAGTTTCATCGATAGCTACTTGCGACAAATACTTGGCATTTTGGTCCAAATACTGCCAGGGGATCAAATTCAACCTGTATAATTAAAAGCACTCGTAGCTTTCACCGCTACCGTTCAACCAATTATAGCTGAGAATGTAACAAAGTAATTTTCATACTTCATGTACAATGGAACAATAAAACTCTATAGCGATATTACTTCAAATTAACTGTTATCGAAATATTGAAACATAAAGGAATATTCAAAATAGGCGCATTGTGTGCCAAGAAATTGAAGACCTCGCCCGAGTAAATTGTATGGTGTGCGGTCAAGTTCGCTTCGTGTGTGTTTTCACTCGACATTGAACCTTAAGAGGTAAGAAATAAAACAATCGAATCATTTGCTGGTAGACCTGCCGCCCACATTGCGGCCGCTCCGTCTTTGGTCCGTAATAGGTAATAGCACTGCAAATAGGCTATTTAAAAATTCACCCATTGTGCCACTCCAATGACGAAACGAAATGAAGCTTCGGCAGCTGCCTCTTTAAGGAGTGTACCTATGTAGAATCGATAAATTTTGACAAGAACTAAGTTAATGTATTTATATTCTAATAGTGTAGTCGTAATAGGTTATAATCATTTAATAAGACTGGTTATCTTTTTAGTTATTATACATGGTAAAATTTTGATCATTTTAGACCCTTAAAAGGGTGACTCAGACCATCAATATGTATGAACAACTTTTTTCTATGGGACCAACGCTGGGAACTCAAAAACAATTTCGTCCTTTCCATTTACAAAAGAGTTCCGCCGCCCGGCCAGTTTGTATGGGAATGCCGATTTTTTTTTTAGTTCCCTGCATTGTTTCCATAGGAAAAGTTGTTTATTTTAATGGTCTGAGTAACCCCTAAACGATAAAAATTTTACCGTGTATATATCTTTCTTTGTAGATACTGGTTATCTGTATGGACAGTATTCAAAAATAAGCTAGAAATACCTACCTACATATGTACGGCTTACTCGCGCAGATGTAAATTTTTTGTGCTAACAAATGTACGTTGGATTATTTTTAAACATCGACAAATATGTTGTTCTGAGACAGACGTTTGCTTAATATATATTTTTTTATTTCGTTTTGGATGCAATTGCATACATGCTTAAGTACATTCACATCTTAATTCCTAACTGGGGTAGGCAGAGCCTACGTTCATAAGACTCAAAGGCCACATTTAGCATGTAGGTGAACGTATAGGTGGAAAACATAATCAAAAATAGTGATAGGTAGTTACCGACATCGCCTAGTAAAATGACCTTTGGATTTTCGCGCATTCCCTCGGCCGACATCTACGTTCAGCGGGGAAAGTGAAATTTTGCTAACGTGGTAGACGTATTTTCTTTTCACCCATCATCATCATTTCATGTAGGTGACACGGTCAATCAACCATGTACATTGTACACCCTGGTGTCAGAGTTCTTCGGAACCTCCTCTCGGCCTCTAACGTAGTTCCTTTAACGAATACCAGATGGCAGCCGAGACCAACGGCTTAACGTGCCTCCCGAAGCACGGAATCATCTTTATTATCAAACATTCAAGTGATTCAAGCTTGCAATGTCCTAACCAAACTGGAAACAACTTAACAAAGTATGCTTCCCGTAGAAATCGAACCCACGATCCCTGGGTCTACAGGCAAAAGCCTTAACTACTGGACCACGGAGTCCCAGAACAGCGTGGATAAATGACATTGATTCTCACTAAATCGTTTTTAAAATATAATTAATATTACTGATACATATTTTATTAGGACAATAGGTATAGGGACAAAATCACACATTGTGAGCTAGCGAAAGTAAGTGCTAAGAGGATTAGTAGCAAGTCGTCATAAACGCAACTCGTCATGCTGGCACAACTTGTCATTTCGCAAGTCGTCACTTTCGCATCTGGTCATTTTTGCTACTCGTCATTCTCGCAACTCGTCATAACGAACCTCAGACATAACATTTTCCCTCATTTTACTAATTTATCTTTTACTACCGCCATAGCCCTGAGAAGAGAAGAGAGACCCTCCTGGTCTATACTCACTACTGTAATGTGAAAACTCGTCTTTATGTTGATTAACAGATTTGGATGAATTTATTAGGTAACGAGTAGCGAAAATGACCAGATGCGAAAATTACGGCTTGCGAAAATAACGAGTTGCGCCAGCATGACGAGTTGCGTTTATGACGACTTGCTACTAATCCTGCTAGGATACCATCTCAACGATATTTTATTGTATAGATACAAACGCACTTGCGGTATCACTGCGCCACAGAGGTCGTCATAGACAATGGTTAATATGTTCTATCTGATATTGCTTCGGGGCTATCGCACAGGTACATGCGTCAATCCGTCAAATACAATGCGATACCGGTTGAAACGTTTTGGTAATAGTTTTCAAACAGAAATTTAGGTCTATGAAGTACTTTACTAATAAATAAATAAGTACCTATATAGGGACCTATCACACAGATTGCACCAGCGCCACAGTAAGTTGTGAATTATAACTATAAAATATGTAGATAAATATCTAAGAACCAATTCAACCGAAATATATGATCATGATTTTTTTAATTTCACCTTTCGCGGTGTCTGTCTCTTGCAATTTAAATTGGACCACCGTGTTTCCAGGGTCCAATTAGGATGAAAATCCTTTTGCAATAAAGTTTTCTTTGAAGAGTTTGAAACCAAAATAACATGACATACAAACATACCAAAAGCAACATGGATCGTAAACAACTGCAATTTTATAGAACTGTGTTGCAGTTGTTTGTTTGCATCCGGAAATCACAAACGGTCAAATTTTGATCGTTTTGGACCCTTAAAGGTGTATTTTATTACTTTCTGACGTATTGGATATAACTATACAATTATTTAAATTAACAGAGCATCGATTTACAAAAAATAATCAAACCAAGTAATAAACGAAAATAAAAATACATAGTCTGCAATGCATTAAAATGACGTCAACGTCGTGGGCTGGTCTGGTGGTGGACAGTGGACAACTCATACAACCTCAACGCAAAACAGCTAGATATAGATTTTTTTTTTTTTCAAAAATTATATCTTCATCATCATCATCGTCATCAGGCTTTTTTTAGTCTCCACTACAGGAGCATGACCCTCTCTGTACTACTAGAGTCATACTTGTCCAAAACAGTCAGATGACTTGGCCTACACTCTCCACGCCGGCCAGACGGGTTGGAGAGGTCTCAAAGATGTTTATAAGCTTTGTTTAACTTGTATTTTCTAAGTCGACATCCACGGGAAGACTTGGAGTGGTCCTATTCTACTCTGCCGGATACCACACGGTGTACTTACTACATACGCATACAGCTACATACAATGTTCTCCAAAAATTTAATATTCGACTAATATTGTTTATTGATAGCATCATCAAAGGTGCATGGCTTGATCCTAGTAAAGTAGTTCTTCTATAAATAAATATAGAGACATATCACACAAATTGAGCTAGCTCCACAGTAATATTCTATAGAATCCTATATTTTTTATTCCTTCGAAGCACTTACGAATATAATGCTTTCTTTGTCATTTATTTAATTTTAAGCTGCTTCTATCTATTACGCAGAGTTATTAAGTAACGTATTGTAACCTTTAACCCACACTCCCCCAGTAAGTGGAAAGTTAGACATTTACTTAACTCCCGCATACAATAGTCACGTAGTATTTCCAGCAATTACGGCGCTGTTCGTGTGTAGATAAACGCAATTTGTCCAATAACTAACAGCGCCAACAATGAAAGTTTAACAATGAACATGTAACTTTATAACTTGTGTGCCGTACACACAGACCGCCACCTCGTGATGTAAACATTTACCTTTCAAAGCGGCATTTACTCTATCCAAATCGTAAAGCGACAGTGGAAGAGGCTCGTTCAACAGCCGCAACCGCTTGTTTCCACTCTTAAAGCTTTCGTAAAACCCGTCACTCAAAAATATCCCAGAAGAATGTCTGTAGAGCTTGTAAGCGCACTTATTCGTTCGGAGCCAGTCAACGAACACAATTGCTCCATTCAAACTGCGCTCGTCTCCTGAAAATACGTGACTTCTCAACTCGGCCACGTCGCCTTTCATCACTAGGCGTACGTACAGTTTATAAGTCATAAATACTTTTACGTTGGGCCGGGAGCCTCGCTTTATCTTCCTTACACTCAACACCCGCGCGGTGAAAATGTATTTAGATTCAGACACCGCTGACGACAAAATCTCGTAGTCATTAGTTATCGTCTCGTTTAAAACACATTTGGGCGCATTCGTGTTTTTCTTTTGGCGAAACGTGTCCCGCTTCTTGACAGCACCCCTTATACGGAAATGCGCTTGTATTATCGTACAGTAACAGAGTAATAACACTAAAAACTGTAGCCTCATCTTTACTGCATCTGTTTTATGTCGGGCACAAGTGGATATAAATAAGCGCCATTTCAGCGTTGTTATTTATGGAAAAACTTTGATTGGGGGAGTCGTAAAGTCGCGGCGGTCAGAAGGTTGCGCAAGCAGCTTTGGCGCCACCGAGACGCGTGCGCCAGCGCAGCCTCGCGCGTAGACTGGAGACCTCGCAATTCAATGCAACCTTCATCAACGTAAACAAACGTAGAATTACGTTAGAAAAGAGTTGCCTTTTACGGTTTATCGTGACGGTGGGAAAAGCTTGGGGAGTGATTTTATTGGGGGAATTGAACGGGTGGTTGGTCGTTCGTGGCGCAAGTTAACAGTTATTGCCGAACGGCCGGCGCCTGAATATTCATGGCGTCGGGGTGGCACTCGGGGAACTTCTGCCGCGTTTTATACCGGCCCACTTAGCATACAGATGTTCTACAATGTTTACATAGGACTAGTTACAATAACGATGGCTTTGAATTAGAAAGCGCAAAACCTCAAAACCTAGGTTTACGTAGACAAGCACGTAATATTTTGTCTATTTATATTTTGGAGTAACTTAGGTACCTTGATAGAAATGAAAAAAATTTGAAGAATCATTCATTGATCCGTTGACTTTCTGACTTTAATTACTAATTGCATTCTATTATTCGATTAATTTAGGTACATAGAAGTGACTGATTTCCCCGAGATAATAAAGTACAAATAACTTTAAAGTGATACTAATAATAATAATTCTGTGAAAGTATCGAACATATTGTTGCAAACAGGAGCATATGTAGATAAGAAATCCGCCGAGCCCAGCCCCCGTTTACGGACGCCGACGGACTAACTACCGCATGAATGCACCGACAACTGTTATACACTGGACTACACAAAATCCCGTAAACGAACCACTTTACATAATGTTATGAAGGATCATATTTAGATTTTGATGCTATAGTGAAACGGAAAAGGATTTATAAAAGGTACTAAAAGGAAGTATACATTTTGCGGCAAGCTTTTATTGTGAGCGATTTAGTACTGCAAAATGTTGCGATAAAGCTGTTTATTGGTAAGATTCATTTATTTTGTCGAACCAACCTTTAATTACCAACGGGTGTTGGTATTAGTAAAGTGCTACAGTGCTCTATGCTGCGTCGGAATACAAAGTTCTGTTAATAAAACTTTTAATTCGAAAGTTTATAACCATGTAGGTAGGTCAAAAGACTACACTCCTGGAAATATTAAATAAAAATAAAATACCTAATAATCTATTGGGTATTATAACATTAAAAACTGAAAATCATACTATTTAATGTTATTCTACTGCAATAATTTGTTATTCCTTAGCTATATACATATATTGTACAAGAAAGCGATTTAAATTTTATGAAAAATATGCGCTCCGATGATGATGATGATGATGTTGATACGAGTACTATTAAAAATTACCGTAAATGCATTATTCTCTAAAATTAGTATAAGTAATGCATCTGTGCCCAAAATAATACTTTAAACAAACATAGCCAGAAAATAATCTCGACAAGTAATAAAATACGGTAAGAAAATAAAGACGAAAACTTTAGTAAAACGTACTCCATTCTATTGAGAAACTGGCAAGTTAGATTGTAACATTCTGAGCGGATCGAAACAAACCCCAATAAAGACGATACGTGCTTATTTATGGGCGGAGTTAAAGAGAATTTAAAGACGCAAACACAAGGCCCGCACATAACACGACTTGCCGAGTATATTTTTTAAAGTTTTTACGAGAGACGCGTATACAGCGTTGTTTGTCGTCGCCGCACGTACATAGATTGCGGGCTTGCTCGAGGAATTTGGAAAGTGGTACGGGCGTGGGCGGGCGAGTCGCCGCTCGCTTCTTGACGAATCTTCAACGTCGCACTTTATATTTTATAACATTTTTCACATGCTCCACCGATCCACTTTTTTATCATCTACAACAGTTACAAACTTAATCTTGATCGAAATGTTAGGAATTTGATACTCACAAGTGATTCATCCGGCCGCCTTTGGTATTTTTAACGATGACAGTAAACACGACAATGTCAAGGTGTTATAAATTCTATTGTGATTTACACCGCCACCAACACACTGCCAGCTAGAAAAGTTGCAGTAAGTAATATGTAGTATCATCCCTACCTATAGCTTGACATTTATTTACCCTGCAAGTGGAGCCTCGAGCCATTAATTAATTTAATGGCCGATAAAGTCACAGAGTATGCAATCAGTGCCTTCGTGTGTGGTGTACTGCTATCGTGACGAATGCAGTTGGTCATTACTTTCTCTACAGTGTATAACGCCTCCTGCGATGCAAACCGCAGATACAATGCATCGACTGATCGTGATAGTTTACGATATAGCACTTATTGCGACACATTTAGGTCGAATATCTTAAAAAATCTCAATTGTTCAGTGAGTTGGAATCGCGTGAGCGTCTTCAATATGCAGCGAGTGTAATGAAGCAGATTGAATCGCATACATCTGCGGGTCTTTGGTTTATCTCGGGGAATTCTCACGGACCGTGCGGCTGGATGATACGGATCGCTTTGGCGCATGTGACGCTGCGTGAGGCTTTAGTTCAGTGGTTTCAAATCCTTTACCATGATGTGCCTGCCTTTTACTCATTAATAATAATAATCAAAACTTCTCCTCCTGCTTAACCAAAAATGGCAACTCAAAATATCAAATACAGATAGTATTAAATTATAAAGGCATCATTATTAGCGCGGAACCAATGCTCTGTTAAGTGAACTATGGAGCTAAAAATGGCAAAAACTGGTAAAGCGAGTTAATACTTGAGAATGGTTCCATAAACAAAGTGCTTAAGGAGGGAAGGAGCGAGCGCTTTCTCTCTCTCTCTCTCACCCCCAAATCTACTTAAAGTGTTTAGAAACCCATGCCTTGGCAACTAAGGAAAACACATCGTCAAAGCAACTGAGCTTTGAAGCTGAACCCAACACTAGAAACTGATGAAGCTACTAGATACGTATGTATGCATTCCATACACAAAGCACTAAAGCAGGAAAGCGACGACGCGATACTCATCTCGCCCTCGGATTATACGAAGCTTAAATTGGATCTTCTTGGAATTTTTAGGTTAAAATGTCTTTCGCAATAAAATTTATTGCGGGGTTTGACTCGGAATAAATTCTAGTCGTGACCCACAGCGAATTCAATTAAAGTCCATCTTACCGTAGATAATATTATTTACATTATTTTGGCAGCGAGCGTCGTAAGCAGGGTGCGACGTGTTTAAAATTTGTATTTTGATATTACATTTTAAATTAACGTTTGTGTCATATCATCGTTTATATTGCCCAGGTAAATAAGAAAATATAAAATTCCTTCTTTTCAAAATTTTCTATGACGAATAATATATTTTGATATTAGATCTTTAGTCGAACGTAATTTTTGCTGTGTTTTCATTGAGTTTTTAACACATCTTAGTCATTTGATTTACTACAATTAATTTTGGTTATCTACCAAAATTAAGGTAGGGTTAGAAATGCGTAACAAGAACGATTTTATCCATATCCATACTAATATTATAAATGCGGAAGAAACATTGTCTGTCTTCTTATTACGCTTCAACCATTAAACGAAAAGAACATTTTGGATGAAATTTGGTATGGAGGTAGTTTTAGGCCCAGGGAAGGACATAATACGGTACCTTTCTTTATGGGAAATTCTATTCCGAGAGATGCTATTATCTTATAAATCAGTATTTTACCACATCATCAACCCACACACAGCAGAACTTGAACATTTAACACTCTCATCACAAGGATTAACCATTTAAGAAAAAAAAAACAAACTGGCGCCTAAATACCACAGTCCAGTCCAGATAACATCTGTTTTTACTTGTAAATTGTCTGCATTTATAACAAAAAATAACTAGGAATATGGAAATTCATGAGCGGCTGCGTAATTAAATTCCATATTAATTACTCCAGATAAAGTGCCGAGGATGGGAGCAACCGAGATAACATCCTCGTTAACAGATCGAAAATTGATAATACAGTATCTCTACATCTGAGATCAACGCGCGCAAACAAGGGGCGGACGTCGCCGAGTTGCTCTAAACTGTAATAACGGCTCTTTAGTAACAAAATTTATATATATGGCATTTTTATTACCATTTTTATTAAACGCTCTGTCATCTCAGACTTAGTTACTCAGAAGTCTTATTACATCGAACCCACAAAAGACCTAAGCGCTAGAGACCCCGATGCTTAAGACCTTTTTGCCAATTCCGCCATTTTGAATAATTTCTAAAAACTGAATTAATCAAATATATCGATGTAATTATTGAACCCGCTCACTAACTTTTTTTGCTGGAATCAGTTGAGATATACGACCTGAAGAGGAGAACATCCGGAGAGTGGGACATATGAATGATTTTTTGCCTAATAGTCTAGTCAACAAGTGCTTTTTAGTATAAAACGTTATGTATTCTCCGAAAATTATGATTGATACTGTTCCCGAGGGATCGACATTGACATGGGGCGGAGCCGTGAAAGCTAGTGGAAAATAAAATTAAATAAGAGTCAACAAAAAAATATTCATATAAATTGATCATTATTACGCACATTTTTTATTAACATTTTTGTAAGTAAAAGAAAAAAAAATAACAAAAAGTGTTTTATATAAAAAAGAATACTTTTACGAAAAATATATAGTTTATATCACTCGGGAGGGTAGGGATTCGGACAAAATAAATAGGTAATTTAGTTACTACATGAAAATCCAAAATCCCAACAAATTCTTTTTTTGACAGCTATAAAAAAAGGACCTCAAATTTTCAGCAAAGTACAATATTTAAACATTGTCTTTAGCAAATGCAGCGGGCAATAGCTTTGTACTCAGAAATAAATTATAACACCTTGGAAAGAGGTAACAAAAGGAACATAAAATAAGTTATTTCACATAAAAGCATATGCCAATCACCATCCTTAATATCATTTGCATATTATTTATTGCTCATAATGCGATAGTAAATAATGGTGTCGACTCACGAGGCGAGTCGGGCTAGCTCAAACGTCTGGGCCGCGCTCCATTAGTTAACGAACGGTTGTCGAGATGTCGATCAAAATCACCTCTTAATGCTCCAGCTCGTGCATTATGGATAAACACCCACGCGTCCTTATTGACTGAGTTATGCCAGAGCCTTTATGTGCCGGGGTTTGATAGAAAATACGATATGTTGTTGATGATTGTAAATCTTTTCTTTTCCCCACTTTTGCTCACAAGTTAGCAAAAACCTAAACTATATAAAAATAATTATGAAAAAAAAATGTTGGATAACTGCTTTATTTTTAGCTGAAGTAACAGAAAAATACAAAATTACATAACATGAAAAGAACATCACAATCGGTACAGACGCATATTTGTATCTGTGTGCTATAACAATCCAAGAAGGTATATCATAGCCTAATTGCGACTGCTGCCTGGAGGAACTCACTGATTTTCAGCTACGGTGGCTACGGCCTGTCTGTATACTAAGTACCCACGAGGATCAGTACCTTATACTCTATACATAAGATACTGATCCTCGTGGATACTTAATTAAAAAATGATAATTTTCTAGCCGTGTGGTATTCCGGCAGAGTAGAATAGAACTACTCCTAGTCTTCCTAACCTCTCCAACCCGTCTGGCCAGCGAGTTGAGTGTAGGCCAAATCCTCTGTCTGCTGTGGCCAAGTATGGCTCCGGTAGTACAGAGAGGGTCATGCTCCTGCAGTGGAGACTAAGAAGACCTGATGATGATGATGTAACTCTATGAATCGGTAATGAAGGATGGCAAGACATAGTAATGGATAACTAGGAGGAAAACAAAAGAAGAGGCCTTTGTCCTGCACAGGACCTAAATATCTAATAAAAAATTGTTTTTAATGGATAAAATTAAAACCTACTAAACCGATTATGAAAAATATTTCTCATATAGAAAATCCATTGTCAGTGAGTAACATAGGCTTTATTTATACGCAGACAAAATCAGTCTGAATCCGTTTTAAGTTATATATGATATGTGAATAGGATCTCGGAAACGGCTCCCATAATTTCGATGAAATTTGGTATTTAGGAGTTAAGCAGGCGAAAAATCGATGCTGATGGATCGAACTTCGGTCACCGTTTGTTTTAAGTTGATATCTAATCATCATCATCATCATCTCGAGTAGGTGTCACGGTCAATCGACCATGCACACCCTGGTGTCAGAGTTCTTCGGAACCGCCTCTCGGCCTCTGACGTGGTTCCTTTAACGACTACCAGATGGCAGCCGGGAACACCGGCTTAACGTGCCTTCCGAAGCACAGAATCATCTTTATTATCAGACAATCAGGTGATTGAAGCCTGGAATGTCCTAACCAAACTGAAAGCAACTAAACAAAGTATGCTTCCCATGGGAATCGAACCCACGACACCCTGGTCTCCAGACAAACGCCTTAACCACTAGACCACAGAGGTAATTAGTTGATATCGAATAAAATTTATTTATTTTATTAGATATCAACTAACTGTTGATATCTAATAAAATTTATTTATAAGAAACTTCAGTTCCATTCCGTATGATATCTTTAATTTGTCCATTGTTAATGTTGTGTTCATTAACAAAGTTTTTAATGATGATTACTTTTTCGATGAAATTTGGTATTTAGGGGATACGCAGGTGAAAAATCGATACTGATGGATCGAACTTCAGTCACCGTTTGTTTTAAGTTGATATTTAGTCAAATTTATTTTTTAAAACACTTCAGTTGCATTTTGTATATCTTTAATTTTTCCACTGTTAAAGATGTGTTCATTAACAAAGTTTTTAATGATGATTACTTTTTAATATCCAATTAAATATTAACTACACTAAGAAAACACCGCAAGATTTTCATACCATGTATGTTCTGTAACTAATAATTATAGTCTATAGATTAATAACGAATTTTATGTACAAGCTGAGCAAATATCTATTACTGTTTTCAGTTTCCTCTAGTAACTACCGTATAGATAGAGATACATAAGAACATATAATTGACATTCAAGCGTTCTACAAAATATCTTTCGCAATTCTTTTTATTTTATTTATTTATTAAAACTTTATTGTACCAAAGCAAAATACTTTTTACAATTGGCGGACTTAATGCTATGAGCATTATCTTCCAGTCAACCATAGGGATAAACTGAGAAGGTTGAAGGTTGTATTTACACTACTGTAAGCATTAATTTCATGAATACTACATCAAAACATAAGTTCCTTTATAAAAACTTCTCATGATTAAAATACATACGAATATTGCTACTGACCTTTAACAGCGGCGTTGATCCTATCAAGATGATAAAGAGTTAAGGGCACAGGATCCGTGATCAACTTCAGCCGAGGGCTCGGTCGACGTCCTGCATCTGCGTACTGCCCATCACTAAGAAAAATCGCAGATAGTCTCGGCCGGGGCGCCGGTGCACACGACTCGGGTGCATCCATCCGCTCCAGAATCAACGTCGATCCACTCAATGTATCCAACGCACCTTCAGATTTCGCAAACGTCTTCAAATGCTCAACGTCTCCTTTCAATAACCGCCTCATGTAAACTTTGTACAAATTCGACCGCTTTTCCCCGGCCTCTTCCGACCTTAATTTCTTCACATTTAAAACTTTGCCCGTAAAAATGTACTTTGATTTCCCTATCGCCTCCATCAACGACCACTCGTCTTCAATAATAGTCTCATTGAAGCTACAAGGCGGCAGAATCGCCCGGTGCCTCCTGTGCGAGGTGTACCTTTTCCGTACTTTACCGCGGATCCTGATCTCGCCCCCGGCGATGAGCGCCAGTGCGATAACATAAACAATAACCATTGAGGGCTTCATGTCGCTAAATAGCTGGTTGAACACTCTTAAATGCGGTTTCTACGAATGTATCTGTCACATTATGTTTGTTATTTATTTCCAACGTGTAATATAAACCGGCAGAGACGTCTTATTAAAGGGTCGAGGCGTTGACATCTCACTAACAGAAAGTCATCAATTGAATACTTAATTTTCTGATACAATCAGTTAAGAAATATGTGACTTTTATTGGAGAGTTGCGCATAGAAACCGCGGTTCTCACGGTGCGTGTCCAGCCGTGTTGGTAAACAAACGGGCGGCAGGCGGAAGAGTTGGTTACTGTAAACGCGTGCGCGCGCGCAGCTCCGCGGCGATGACTGAAGGCTGTCACGTGCAGCCTCCGCGCTCGTAAAATAAGGGAGCTGTAATCTCAAATTATCATATTCAGCACAGATTACTCTCGAAATATAGTCTTCATGAATCTTCCTGAATTATATATATATTTTAAGTGTAAGTATATTTTTTCGTTGGACATTTAAAGGTCGTGCTATAAATGTGAATATGTGATAAACTGGATCTATATTTTATAATTAGGCGTGCATTGTTATCGATATCGAGATAATCCGGCAAAATGAGATAAATCAAGGTGGACGTGTGGTGGAACGCGGTGCATAGTTGGCGCGATAGTACGCCGGTTGTGAAAGCTCGCGATGCGTGCGGCGCGTGGGCGGACGAGACGTGGCGCCCGCGAACCGCTGCACCACCACCGGTGCAAGCCACAGACACTTTACTTCTTTATCATTTGATGTAATGAAAGAAAAAAGAAGAAGAAAGAAAATACTCTTTATTGTACCATTATAAAAAGAGAAAAAAAAAACAAGCAATATGTAAACAACATAAAAATAAAATAACAGGTACAAAGCGGACTTATCGCTACGCAATTTCTTCCAGTCAACCTAAACCTTAGGGTAGGATCAATTTAAAAGAAATCGAGTCAGAGCGGCGCAATAAATTATATAAATTTATACATATATATTCGATATTAATCGAATAAGTATCCGTCATATAGAATTCAAAATCATTCAATACCTAATAATGTATGTTCTTTATATTCCTACCAAACAAAATCTTAATCTAAAATCTTTTCGTCAAAGTTTATGGGTAAAATTCGGTTACCATACGTCTTTTCCCTTTAGATAGGGCCTCGGTCAATATGATTAATATATAAGTTTGTTCTTTTGCAAACCAGAATGGAAGTTATTAAAACACAGTGAAATCATTTAAAGAAAAACAAGTAATTAAAGAAAATAATTATTGTTAAAGAAGATTTGTGCCCGAGGTCTATGTGATTGTGGAGTTTTTGCTAAAAAAATATTGTAAGTAATAACAAAAACTATATTTTATATTTTTTTAAACAAAGAGTAGGTATGTTTATTTGGGTTAAACCTCACTCTTAATTTGAAGCAGTTATGCTCAACCGATTCACTCAAATTTTGAATAATTCTGTAAGTCAAATGACAATCTAATATTGTGGCACCAACGAGCTGGTCTGATTACAGCATTATAACACAAAGAAAATCCAATACTTTAGTAAAAGATTTATTTAGATCACAAATAGACCATAATTGGGCCTGTTTGATTAGTGTTAGTAAACACATTACAGTATGAAATCATAAAAGCTTACTAAAGCTTGGCATATTAAATAAATAAATATATACGGACAAATCACACAGATTGAGCTAGCCCCTAAGTAAGTTCGAGACTTGTGTTATGGGATACTAACTCAACGATACTATATTTTATAACAAATACATATATAGATACACATCCAAGACCCAGGTCAATCTGAAAAAGATCATTTTCCACCTGGCCGGGGATCGAACCCGGTCACTCCGTGTCGCAGGCAGGCGTGTTGACCGCTGCGCCACGGAAAAAATATGCGTACATTTGAAAGTTAATTAGATATTGAAAGCGGTTCAGTAGTTTAGGTTGTATTATGATCGCGAGGTCCAGTAGTGCGCCAAGCTACAATGCCTTATATCATCTTTAAATATTTAATAGCAAATTTGACACCTCGAGTAGTATTCTGTGAGTATTCACGATACGTACGACGTCGAATAGTGAAACGATGACGCGCCATACTCGTATCGTTCTTTAAGTGTTAAAGACCATACGTTACGAGCAGCCAGGTCATATATTTATTTTAGAAAAATATGCATTTTGCCGATCTCGATGGCCCATAAATACGGGACACAACATTAACATCAGCTTCTGAAATTACTATATTCCGATAGAAAATTCTGTACTAGTTGCTTACAAAATGTCAAGTGCATTTTAATCATTTTTTTTTTCATTATAATAATGACGAAGCTATTGCAAACCGCTGAATCCTACGACTCGACCCACAGCTGGCGTAGTCGCTAACAAATCTTTAAGGTGTAATTGCAGTATACCTACGCCGCCGATACAGAGTCGGGGCATCAAACGGGAATGCTATCAGCCGCTACAAACTACAACACTAATGGCGAAACGTTGTACTCAACAACCTCATATATTTATGTTAATATTTCACTGATAAATGTAATAAATATGTATTTTCATATCAATTCTGATATACAGATGATTATGAGCGTTGATAACTTAAGCGTCGACGAGATTTATTTACGTTCTACGTGCTAGATTTGCGAAATAAATTGCCTTGAGTTTAAAGTTTGCTAAATATGTAATGTAATACAAGATATTAATTTCCCCTTGATTTATAATGAAAACATAGGTAATAACCGTAATTTAATAACATACAATGAAGCCTATCATATTTGATCAATGACAAGGCTTCGTCCGTTATAAATATAAACAATTCACACACGTTCTACCTCGGGTAGAGGCGCATTATAAAAACAAAAGAAGTGCATCTGCCCACACTGTTTGCAGTAATAAGCATGTACAGTTTTGTGTATAAAGTGTGCCATCTATTATAAATGTTATGAATGTATGTGTGTTTATATTGTTATATTCTTTTACGCAAATCAAACATAGACATGAACAAATGAAACATAATAGTAGGGGTACTATCAGGGGAATGTCTAAATTTTTTGTAAGTTCCCAGCATCGTTCCCATAAGAAAAGTTGTTCATATTGAGACACCCCGTTAAGGAAACATCGAGGGTACATTTACACGCTGTATATACATATAAGCCCAAGGGGGAGTTTTGGGATTTACTCGAGCGCGTCAGATTAAGATATGAGGGATACCTTGGACACAGTATAATTACATCCACCACATATTTGACTTTAATATAGGGGGTTTTATTTAGTAAGCAAGCTGAAGTGGCAGTGGGCTGGCCACATCTGTCGCAGAACTGACAATGGCTGGAGTAAGAGAGTTCTGCAGTGGAGACCGCGTTTAGGTAAGCGAAATGTGGGTCCAGCTAGATAGAGCGATGATCTGGCGGCTGGCAGCAATTTGATGAGTATATCTGGTGATCGAGCAAAGTGGCGCACCTTGGGAGAGGTTTATGTTCCGCAGTGGACTGCCGCGGGCTGGTAATGATTATGCTGATAGGTTATGTTTTCTTTTTTTTGGCTATATCATATGGATATTGTCAGATTGTATGTTGCCAATTATTCTTAAATAATTACTTTGGATACACTGGTGAGTTATTCGACGTTTTTGTCTGCACTTTTGCTACCCTCCCACCCCTGAGGTCATCGTCAAATCGTCGGATTATTGCTTCACACAATTTTTGGCATGTAATAAAGCCAGTTTTCATTAATTAGACGAGCTCGAGTATTTTCATGAGATAACTATTTTATTTTTAAATTTTTGAACCCCCCTATCTGCTTCATCCACTGGTGATATGAAAAATATCATAAAAACTTTTTTCTTTCTACCATTTAATCTTTAAAGTCCAAGGGGTCCCCATAACCACGACGCTCGAGTAAACCACTACTATAAAAATCAATACAAATATAACGCTCCTACTTTGTGAATGCAGCGACTTTCTGTACTTTTAAATAATTTCTACAACACATTGGATAAATCTATCGTTCGTTATACCTACATTTGAAAAATGCATGAGAGCGAGTAAAGAAATGAAGAAATTAAACGTAAAAAGCAACCTCCAAAATAATATTGCGTACGTGAAGCTAGCTTTAAAAAATATATGGTTTACATTCAATACTTGAGTAGACTTAAGCTTTTTATACCCATCATTTTACTTTCTTTACTTTTGTTTAAAATTATAAAATAACAATTAACACTTCTTTGCTAAGTTGTAAAAATGGTTAATTAAGAGGTATGATATGTATGATGATATATGAGTATGAGGGTATGAGACCCCTTGTTTGAAAAAATATTCGATTCACTAAAACATCAAAACTATCCCAATAATGGTAGTTCAAGTCAAAAGTTCTACCTAAAATGGCAATACACCAATAAATCCAATCCCAAGTAACATCCACAGTAAACATGGGAATGGAGCCGGGAGCCACGCAATATTCCCGCAATAACTCACGCTTCTCTCCCCAAACTAATCCCGATTTACTGATATTAAATCACGCTGTCAAAGTACAAGCACTCATTAGAACACCGCTCAGTAACCACAGATAAACATAGAACAAAGGTATATTACAGAAAACGGAATAGATGTAAAGAATTGCCAAATCATATCAAAGCAGACTGCCTCCGTGGTTAAGGCGTTTGCCTATAGACCCGGGGTCGTGGGTTCGATTCCCACGGGAAGCATACTTTGTTTAGTTGTTTCCAGTTTGGTTAGGACATGCAGGCTTGAAACTCCTAATTGTCTGATAATGAAGATGTTTCCGTGCTTCGGAAGGCACGTTAAGCCGTTGGCCGGCTGCCATCTGGTAGTCGTTAAAGAAACCACGTCAGAGGCAGAGAGGCGGTTCCGAACAATTCTGACACCAGGGTGTGCATGGTCGATTGACCGTGACACCTACTCAAAATGAATGAATTTTTTAAAAGTACAAAAAGTCAAACTACAAGCACCGATTAGGACACCGCTTAGTAACCAAAGATAAATATAGAACAGAAGGTATTTCACAGAAAACGGAATGGGTCGTAAAGATTTGCCAAATCTTAAAGAGGTACAAAAAGTTGCTGCACTTTGCCGCATGCTCACAGAATAGTAGCGTTATTTTTGTACTTCCCTTTGTGTCATTTTTATGCTCGAATTCTGTCATAATAGTGACTCTGGGCCGTAACCGTAACGCATTACGACTGAGGATTCATCGGGAAAACGCTCATATAAGGAGGTATTTCATAGAAAACCACCTGCCTGATACTAACCGCTCTTGTTTTTAGAGTTCCAATGGATAAAAACGGGACCCTATTACCAAGTCTAAGATGTCCGTCGGTCCGTCTGACACAGGGCTGTATATATTTAACCATAATAGGTACAGACTTGACATTTTTACAGAATCTATTGCCGCTATAACAACAAATAATAAAAACAAACAAAAATTAAAAATAAGGGGGCATACAAGAAAGGTTTTTTTTTGGAATGACTATGTAGGTAACTCCAAGTATGTACTACTTCACCGGGCGTTTGAGGCGAGGGCAGAGTGCTCTCAGCCTATATAGACAACATCACCAAAGGGCCCCCAGGAGGGACCTCGGCTTTGGACGTTGCCTGTCTGCGTCAAGCATTATCTAAACTACCTTAAACCCAATCTAAGCGTTTTTCCGGTTGCCCTTTTTAGCTGTGGTTCGTCGGAGCCAGATGACACGCTCTGGTATAAATTTGCCCGAACGTTAAACCTCCTTAAGTGGCTCCAACCAGCCTAGTCGCAAACTGTTAACACCTACGATATAGAAAATTTTGGTCGTCGCTTCAAAATACATTGCGGCATTCGTATGATAAACAGTATTTATTTAATCTATATATATAAAAGGAGAAGCTGACTGACTGACTGACTGACTGACTGACTGACTGACTGACATATCAACGCAGGGCCTAAACTATAAGGTTTAGAAACTTGAAATTTCGCACAGGGGTTCCTTTTATAACGTAGGGGAGCACTAAGAAAGGATTTTTGGAAATTCACTCCCTAAGGGGGTAAATCGGGGGTGCAAAGTTAGTATGAAACTTTGCCGTTTTTGAAGTTATTCTAATGAAATTCAGCATGAAAGTTCTTTACTGAAAGGCATGAAACATGAGTAAAATATATTTTTCAAAATTCAGCCCTTAGGGGGTTAAACGGGGATGCAAAGTTAGAATGAAACTTTGGTGTTTTTGACGTAATTCGAATGAAATTCAGCATAAAGGTACTTTATTAAAAGGCATGAAACACGAGTTAAATTATTTTCCTCAAAAATTATCCCTTAAGGGGGTAAAGCGGGGATGCAAATATAGTATGAAACATTCCGTTTATGAAGTTATTCGATTGAAATTCAATATTAAGGTGTTTCACTGAAAGTCATGAACCAAATCCATACTAATATTATAAATGCGAAAGTAACTCTGTCTGTCTGTCTGTCTTCTTTTCACGCTTCAACCATTGAATCAATTTAGATGAAATTTGGTATGGAGGTAGTTTGAGGCCCGTGGTAGGACATAGGGAAGAGGAAATATACCTTTCATTCCGGGAAATTCTACTGTTCCCGAGGGATCCACACACTAACGCGGGCGGAGCCGCGAGCAAAATGCAAACCTGACTTATATATCAACGCACAGCCGAAACTACTGTGCCGGGGTTTTTTTTATGATGTGAATGAACAATAAAAAAGTATTTTTGAAATTCAACCACTGAGAGAGTGAAATATGGTGGTGAAGTTTATATGGAATTTTCTCATTTCTGGACTTAGAAATATGAAAGCATGTGTATAAGTTTTCGATTAAAATTAAAAAAGATCTGTGTAGGTGAACTAGACAAAATTCCCCCCTAAAGAGGTAAAGTTAGTATGGAACTTTTCTCATTTCTAGACTTAGATGTAAAAAAAAAGGTATGTAAGTTTTCGATTTCAATTAAATCATCTGTATAGGTGAAATGTACAAAATTTCCCACTGAAGGAGTAAAAAAGGGGGGTAAAGTTTGTATGGATTTTTTTTCATTTCTAGACTTAGAATTATAAAAACCGGCCAAGTGACAGTCGGGCTCGCACACCAAGGGTTCCGTACCATTATCTAACGTCTAAATACGAGCCCACATAAGACGGTGGTAACTGAAGAAAGATTTATAAAGTCCTACTTCACAAGAGAAATTAGAAAAAAATATTATCCATTTGAGTACCACCATGAGTAGAGGCAAGCGCTGATAACGGAGATTTCGTAGGTATATTACCTACTTTGATTCCCGAGCGCAATAGATACCAAGCGGCCTCCTATCGTTCCGCCAAGCGCCGCACGTAAAGACATTGCTATTATTTTAGGTATTATTATTATTAAAACTGCTATGATTTCATATTTACCTGACTTTACGTGGTTCGAAAATTTATATTCAGTAGTTGTTTTACGTAATGAACAACTGTCTTAACTAATTTTTAATTCAATTTGTATGAAATTTTACTTTACCGAGTACATTTACCATTTAGTAGATAAAGAGGTTGGCACTGGACTCTAACAAAAAATTTGGACTATTAAACCAAATATTTCCGAAAGGGATAAGTAAATCGAAAAATGATGTTTACAAGCTCACAATATTTTTGAAAGACCTGTTCAACAACACCCCAAAAGTTGGGGAAGCCGCGAAAAAAAATTTACTCCCTTTTTTACTTGTATGGGAGCTACCCTAAAAAATTTTTTTTCCAACATTTTATTTCACTGTTTTTTTTGGCATGATTAATATACACATCAATACTAAATTACAGCTTCATACTACTTATAGTCTCTGAGTAAAACCGCGGACGGACAGACGGACAGACATGGCGAAACTATAAGGGTTCCTTGTTCGGACTCCTAACATAGGATAATAAGTTCACGATTACAATTAAAAAAGATCTATATAGGTGAACTCTGTCTTTCTGTCGTCTTTTCACACTTCAACCATTGAACAGATATACTCTTAATAAATTTAGAAATAAAATATGGTGAAAAAATTTCATGCGGAGGGACTTGAACCGGCGACCTAGGTCTATGTACGACCTATGCCAGAGCATACCATCGACCATCTACGGCAGACCATCTGAGCTACCGCACAATTCAATCTCGGCGCCGAAATTCTCCACCATATCCCATTTTCCCTTATACGTATTAAGGCTTACGTCACCTACACAACTACCCAACTTTTACAAGTGAGGTATTTGATTCAACTCATTTTACAATTAATTTGAAAATCAACTAATGAAACATGGCTTCCTACCTCAAGCTTCCTACATATTAGTTGATTAAACACCATTGAACAGATATTTGGTATGGAGGTAGTTTGAGGCCCGGGGAAGGACATAGGTTACTTTTCATTTGGGGAAATTCTGGGGAAATACTGTTCCCGAGGGATCGACATGAACGCGGGCGAAGCCGCGGGTAACAGCTAGTATATATATAAACCGGAATGGATGTGAAGTGGCTATCAAAATGATACCATATTTGTCAAAAGTTAGCGGGTAGCCTCACAGAACCATGTACACCAGTGAAAATGAAGTACAAATAGATACTTGCCCGCACTGGGAATCGAACCTAGTGCCCCTCGTGTAAGTACAGCCACGGACGCCATCAAGCCTTACCTTATTAACGTTTATTTAAGTTAAACTTCCTAAAACGGCAGTACACCAATAAATCCAATACCAAATAACATCTTCAGTAAACTCGGGAACGAGCCGGGAGCCACGCAATATTCCCGCAATAACTCACGCTTCTCTCCCCAAACTAATCCCGATTTACTGAGCGATCTCAGCGCAATATTAAATCACTCTGTCAAACTACTTATAAGCTGGTCATTATGACGCTGCTTAGTAACACTGATATAGTCTCGTTAGGCTACATTTTCACTGAAGATATGTTGTGAAATTTATGTTTTCACCAGAGATGAACGGAAATATGAGTAACGTGTATGCCTACCGGCTTTATTCAGATATTGACTAAAAACTGTCACAAAACACGTGCCCTGGTGGTAGGCCCTTTCCAAATAACATCCACAGTTAATACGGAAACGGAGCCAGGAGCCACGCAATATTCCCGCAATAATTCACGCTTCTCTCCCCAAACTAATCCCGATTTACTGAGCGATCTGGGCGCAATATTAAATCACTCTGTCAAACTACTACAAGCTGGTCATTATGACGCCGCTCAGTAACACTGATACAGTCTTGTTAGGCTGCATTTCCACCAAATATTTGCTCTGAAAATGTGTGATTTCACCAGAAACAAGCGATGCGAAAATGTACCGCAAAGCTGTGAGATATTAGTAGCGTGTAGGTGTACCGACGACTTTTTTCAGTGTTATATTGACTGAAAATGTCACAAAACACGTTGCCCTCTGGGACCTTTATAAATTACATTCATAGTAAACACAAAAACAGAGCCGGGAGCCTCGTAATAACTCACACTTCGCTCCCCAAACTAATCCCGATTTATTCGATCGCAGCGCAATATTAAATCACTGTCAAACTGCAAGCTGATCATTATGACGCCGTTCAGTAGATACCGATGCAGCTGCGTTAAGCTTTCCTAGACCGACGTAGTGACCGACATGGAACGGTGGTCAGAACGGGATAAAACTATATAAAAATTAAACTGGCCAAGTGCGAGTCAGATTCACACAAACTAAGGGTTCCATACTAACATTTAACTGCAAAAAACACATTTTTGTACGGGAACCGTGAATGTACCTACGATACGCATAACACCTATTTCATGATCTATCTCGCAACTCTTTCTTGCACGGACACCATTTTTTTCTTATTATCTGTTTGACGTCTCATTAATAAATTAGCAGCAACTTTGACAGGTTCATGAAAAATTGCGATTCCAAAGATAGCCCCGTGACAGACGGACGGACATCATAGGGTCTGTAATAGGAAACCCTAAAAAGCGAGAAACCCTAACAACTTTTATTTTACGTATATTGGTCTGTCCTTTGCAAATTTTGGAGGAAGCCGTGGTGTTAAGCTGCATTTCCATTCCACCAAAGATAGCGGACCGTGCGGACCCTATGAAAATGTATATTCCATCAGAGCATAGTGATGCGAAAATGTTCCGCGTAGCTGTGAAATGTATGTTTTTTCACACAGACTTGACTGAAAATCCAAAGTGGTGCATATTATCCTTGCACACTGCGTCGTTTCCTATAAAACGATGCTTTGGTGGAAACGCAGCCTACACTTCACTAACTCAATTAATACAAAGCTTGCGAACAACGTCACAAACCAACATAAAATTCAAACCATTATCCACCGTCAGACTACAGTTTTAAAACGAAAATCCCATCACAAGATAAACTTCAGTTGTTGGGAATTCAATCGATGGGAGGCTAGATTGTTGCTAAAACATTCTTTATGGGATACTTAGAGGACGTAACTGGAGGCGTAAGATCATTAAATCCTTTCGAGCGGGATTATCGCAAAATAAAGTGGTCTATTTACTCACTCCTTTAAATGTAATTACAAAATGGGACAGGAGATCTTTACATGAAGCTGCTATAAATATAGCGATGAAATAGATGAATAAAACATTACTTATAAGAATATGATAGATTGATTTTCATTTAAGGCGATTAGAGTCCTCAATGACCTTGGGCGTTTGAGCTCCTCGCTCCGCGCCACAACCGCGCACCCCGCACGAAAACATCGATCAAAGACTACACGGTATGTAGATATAATAGATGAGCTCTTCATACATTACTGCCTATTTTTTGAACTTTTGATAAACGTATTTATATTTATTTATTTTGAATAGTTAGTTTGATTGTGGAAACAACGAGGGGAGGCCTTTGCCCAGCAGTGGGACACAAACGGCTAAAGAAAAAAAAAAAAAAATTATTGTCTAAGAATTGATTGACTAGAATAGTTTAATTAATAAGCGACCTAAGTCATTATTTGACTTGCAAAAAAAAACAGCTTTTTTTCAAAGGAGAGGCGCACGTTTAAACCTGTTCTCTTTGATTCTTTACTTATATAGAAGCCAAAAATATACTTAGCAGTTTTTATCATAACTGTGTCATTGCCATTCGACATTTCGATTCGACACATCATTCCCTCTGTATTAGCAGAGCTTATTACCTATACTACCTATTTATTGCTAGTTAGACTATTTAAGTATGGCCCTAGTAGTACAGAGAGGGTCGTGCTCCTGTAGTGGAGACTAAAAAGGACCTGATGATGATGATGATGAGACTATTTTAATGATGTGTAAAAGATAGTAAGTTCAGAAGCAGACTTTTCACAAACGGGGTCAGCCGGGCAGGACTTTGTATGCGTCGTATGTTGACGTCTACTCACGTCTTCAAAAACGAGTAATTTATAAAAAGCACCCTTTTCAAAAATAGCTTATCTTAAAATCTATAAAAAAACGCATTAAAATCCGTTGTGTAGTTTTAAAGATCTAAGCATACATAGGGACAGACAGCGGAAAGCGACTTTGTTTTATAAGTATGTAGTGATATAAAATGAAGAGGGTCTTTTCATATGTTGACTATTCCTCTCCTGACAAAATTTCACAACAACATTAACAAGTAACATTGAAATTAAAGGATAGTAGGGTAGGATTTACTCAAAACATATAATTCCAAAATTTTTGAAATCTGTACATACCAATGAGCGACAACTGTCTCTAATAATATAATAATATTTCTGATTAAATTCATAGCTGCATATTTAAAAAATATTTTCTCAGACTGTGCAAAAACAAAAAAAAATGGAATACACAACATTTGAAAAAAAACACCTCAAGTATACTAACAGCATACAGGTACTATTTTAAAAAAAATACATACAATATATAGCACATATTTTATTTTTCTGTGTAGTTTTGTTCTTCGTTTTTTTCACACTATTGTAACACTAATGAAGGTTTTTACGAGTAGGTTTAGTTTATGCGATTAAGTATGTTTTTATATGTTTAGTAATAATAATTTTAAATAAATTAATTCAGATGTCTTCAATAAATCTATAATCGATAAAAAATTAAAGTCTATGGGAAATTTATTCAGGTACAAACACAGTTGCGGTGAACTTTGACCACCGCAGGCACGCACCACCGTAAAGAGCGCTGCCGTCCTTTGAAACCACCTAAACTAGTTTTCGGAGAATATGTATGGGTGACGTCATTGAACGTTCGCAGACGGACGCCGCAATCCTTGAAAATCATTCCTTAACTCAGAATAATTCCTAAGTTTAAAATATGCGATGTTTTTTACCGTGGCTGCCGCCCTAATATAGGTTTGACAGCGCATCGTGGAATTGAAAATGAAAAGGATGGCAATCTGTTATGAGCTAAGTATTCCGGAATATTCTTCTTGTACATCGGAGTGATTACTAGGTTTCAGAGGATGCTTATCGTCTTAGCGGTAGACGTCTAGTTTAGTAAGCGTTTTCGCAGTGTCCATTTTTGGCAAAAATGCTTGGTAAAACTAGACGTCTACCGCTAAGACGATAAATTATACTACAATAAATAATTTAAAATCTTATCTGGGGATGCTCAAACTAAACTTTTAAATTATATCTCTCATCATCACACATTTCTTCGATTAATTTTTTTGAGGCATTCTGATCCACCTAAGTACAATTTGAATCTCAATCGAACGTCGTAACACGTATATACATATATGCGCTAAATAAACACAGCGAAGTTAAATTACATATTACTTTTAAAAGTAAAGTTTTACACTAATAGATAATATTTAGGTAGATAACGAAACGAGCGAGATATCGAACGAGCGCGAACTACACTACAATACAATTGTACCGTCTGACTGCACTACTCTATGAACATACTTTATATCGTCTCAACACACACAAGCAAAGAGAAAATACGCTAGATCGCCCGTAAAAAAATAGCAGCGAGTGACACAGCCTCCCCGTTTAAATGCCAGCGGACGACTGCCGCCTGCGCCCGCGCAGGTCACCCTCAACAACAAAACGTCGGAATTCATCTTTTTAAATAGAAAAACATGTTCGATTGCCAAAAGCAACGTGTTATTCAAAGAAAAAAGAATTCTTAATTTATTAGTGCAAAAATATTTAAAAATATCATAGCCATTTGGGAGCAGTAGGAAATTAAAGTAAAAAGTCGATGCCCCGTAATTATTTTTTTAATACACAATAAAAAGTCGTAAAGAAAAAATGAACATGTTGAATAAAGTCCTTGAACTGTTGTCTCACATATATTTTTTTCAACTATTTCTGGCCAGCAATAAAAGAGGACTAGGCTTTACAAAATGCTCATTTGACGGAAATTGAGGGATCTAATCGCCTTAAGGAAGAAGTATGAAGGTAGGGGAGCAACACAGAAGCAAATTTGTCCTACTCTTAAACCTACTCTTCGATTTTCGTTATCAACAAATGAACATCTGCACACTCCACCTGTTGGAGAAATGTTGAACTACAAAAAAATACTAAGAGTATGTTTGTTTCCCAAGCTTTATTCCATGTATTAAAAAAAAAGTTACAGTACATTTTTTTTTGTTAAAGTACATTATATTGATACATGGAATAAAGCTTGTGATTTATTTTTTAAAAAAAGTAGCGAAAAATTCTTAAACAGCTTCCACCGAAGTTCGATCTCGACGTTCTATTTTTCAGGAACTTGCATAATACTGTTTTCCAATCTTTTGTTTCGTTGTTAGTAAAATCAACGTGCTCTATTTTGCACACATTTTTTAACCTAATTAAAATACGAACAAAACAGGATTCAATAGAAATGAACCTGGCTAGAAGAATTTCTCGCCCCCGAAACTCCCTATATAATAACAAAAAAAAAAGGTGCTTGAAAAGTTTTGTAGAACTATTAATACTGCTCCAAAATCAATAGTATTTTAGTATACTTTGTGAGACCTCGACTGTCCCGGCGCTCTAGTCGAGTTCCCACATAAATAAGAAATAGGGAGAACAGAGACTCGACACACAACACACACAGGGATTAATTTTATTTGTCACAGCTTAACTTCTATAATATTATAATGGACCGTCTGTAATACAGATCAGAGACAGTAGGAATAGAAGTCGACGGTCCGAGATATGATGGTAGACTGAAGAAAGGAGTGATGAGAGAGAGAGAAAATGATCTAAAAATGGAATGGAATGAAATTTGAAATAAAATGAGGAATGAAAAATGGACAGGAAGAGAAAGAAAGGAGGTTGGACGCGATGCAGCATGCAGGTGGCATGCCGCAACGTTACAACTTTAACCGCAAACGGAAGTTTTAAGCTGCGCTTGTCATTACGTGTGCGGAAATAAAACCGTCGCGCTAACAGGCAGTGAAACGTGCAAAACTGAGCAGTCAGCACATCAGCTAACAAAGCTAATTATAGATGAGCGACAAACCGATGAAATAGAGTGACAAACATAACTTATTTTACCTCAGACGCAAAAAGAGGAGTGTTAATACGTTTGACCACTATGTGAGCGTGTCTGTGTGTAGGTGTATGTGTGTGTGTGTGAGAGAGAGAGAGAGAGTGTGTGTGCGTGTATGTGTGCTTTTTGACTTTAAAGCATGAATGACACCTCGGTGGCGCAGTGGTTAACACGCCAGCCTGCGACACGAGGGTGCCCGTGTTCGATCCTCGGTCAGGTCAAGATGAAAAATGATCTTTTTCAGGTTGGCCTGGGTCTTAGATGTTTATCTATATATGTATTTGTTATAAAATGTAGTATCGTTGAGTTAGTATCCCATAACACAAGTCTCGAACTAACCTTGGGGCGAGCTCAATCTTTGTGATTTGTCCGTATATATTTATTTATTACATATTATTAAAAGAGGTTTGGTAGCGATTGTTGTTAGACATACTTTATCAGAAATTAACAAGATACAAGAAATTTACAAGATACAAGAATGTTTGCACCGGGCGTTACTTAAAATTTTTAATTTTATATAACTTGTATAATAAAGGAATTAGATGGGTAAGTTAATCAAACAATTATTTTCATTACTTCAAATCGGTATCGGGCAAAAGATAAGCATCACAATCCAGGGTCGAAATACCGCCAACATTCTTGCCCAAATGCTACACAGCACGAATTTATAGACGTTAAAGTTTCTTTTAGTTTACAGCTTTAGAAATGTTAGCCTGTAAGTTCTATTTTTACCCATCATCATCATCAGGTCTTTTTAGTGTCCACTGCAGGAGCATGACCCTCTCTGTACTACCGAAGCCATACTTGGCCAGAGCAGACAGAGGATTTCGCCTACACTCTCCTCGCTGGCCAGACGAGTTAGAGAGGTTTCATTGATGTTTATGAACTTTGTTCAGCTTGTATTTCTTTAGTCGCCTCTTACGACCTCCATGGGAAGGCTGGGAGTGGTCCTATTCCACTCTGCCGGAGACCACACGGCTATTTTTATCCGTAATAACCAAATAAAAAAATAAAAGTAGTTTGTTATACATATAATTTTGTCACTTTGTTAGCCGCATTTCGTCTTGCACTTACACTTAAAATTGTCTTAATGCCAAGGCACTGCTGAAATAATATTATTTACACTTTATAAGCCATGAAACTTAAAAAGGAGTCATAAATAAATATTAAACATTTTAACCTATTTTTAAAGTAAACAATACTTATCAAAAAATTTGCCCTCTAATTAGGTAGTGGGTTGATATTTCATTTGGACTCAGTCCAAAATCGCTAAAAATAAGTGTTTGTTAACATTTTTAGCCTGATATTATGTTAATGAAATTTTATCCAATATAATCCAATTTGACTCAAAGATAAAAGCACTCATTTCTCGTGCAAAACATTCTTTCAGAGGGTTGGCGTCAGGCCGCTGGCTGTAAAACTTTGTCACACCATTTAACAGCATGCTTCGAAGCTGAAGATGCAATCGGGATGTTGTAGAGGCGATGACTGAATTGTTGTATGTATCGATATTTTATGTGCGGAACTTTGTCCACAAAATGACTCCACATTACACACATAATGACATAGTATATTTGATAGATTTTTAAATTGAACTAAATCATTACGCTTTTATCCTTTGCGGGGTAGACGGAGCCAAAGGCCATACGTCCCAAAAGCCACAAAATCAAATCTAAATGTTATTAAACCTGTTAACTATCATATATTGAAAATAATATCAGAGCACTTTTATCCTTGATGAAGTAGGTCTTCGCATAGGCAAAAAGTACTTCGTCAACTTAATTAACTTCAATCCTTTGATTTACTGTACTTTGGGAAACCCTTGCAAACCTATATGCCACTCTAACCTATGTCACTCTAGAGGGTGTAGGAATTCTTACCATAGAAACGTCCAAATGCTTTGAGATATGTAGAAGTTATACATGAACTTAATTTAGCACATATACATGAAACTCCAAAATCAATACACTCCTTCTTTTGAAACTGTGTAAATCTTTTAGTAAAAGCGTAAACATTTTGAACAAAGCAGCGTAACAAGATTGAACAATGCTTAGTTTACAGCTTTTTGAACAATACTAAAAGTCAGCATTTTACGAAAAAAATGTGGGACAAAAAGTACAGCCGGATCTCCTTGCCGCATCGCCGCTTTGGTTCAAACGGATGTTCCGCGACCTGACACCTTTGTGCTGCAGGCTACAGCTTCTGCTCTGCTGAACCGCGATCTGTAAAGTCTAATGACGCCCCCATTTGAAGAAGCACTTTCTGTGACTAGAACTTTTCAACCGACTTCTGAAAAGTTAGAGGTTCAAAATTTTACTTTTTTGTATTTTGATACCTCTGTTCCGTTATTTTAAAAGCGATATAATAACATACATACATATTAACACGTCTTTATCCCTTACGGGGTAGACAGAGCCTAAGGTCATAAGACCCGAAGGCCGAGTTTAGCGTGTTGGTGGGCGCAAAGGTGGAAAACGAAATCATAATAGTGATGGATTACTAGCCGCATCGCCTATTGTCATGATTCTTTAGATTTTCATCTATTTCCTTGACCGACTTCTACGGGCTGCGCGGGAAGAGAAGCAGCTGGCACATTCTAATTTTTTTCTTTTCATCCAGACCCGCATGGAATGGCGATGTAAAAACTCTATGTTTATTTGAAAGAGATTATTCTTCTTCCTCTCCTCATCCCACTCTTTGTGAGGTCGGGACAGTCTTTGATAATTTCCATGCTGTAAAAAGTTTCGGCTTATTTTTACACGACTGGCCGCCTGCCTAATGTCAACCTCCTTGGGAATGCTTTCGTTGCACGGTATGTAGGTATGTGCTTTATTTGAAAGAGATTGTTCTCGTCAAAATCGATTCAGTAGTTTGACTGAAGTCGGTTTGTTATCCGTAAGTAAAATATCTCCCTAATTGAAGAGTGAGATAGAGAGAGACGAACGCACCTACGGTGCGTAAGTGCCATAGGAAAAAGTATTTTTTTTTTAGATTAACTTCAAATTTCAATTGTTCGGAGTGACCGGGCTTGTGCTAGACCTTTTTAAATAAACAGAAAATAGCTACCCTAAGGATTTTTTATAGACTTGCATGTAAGCAATTTGCTCAATTAGCTCAAAATATAAAAAAAGAAAATTAAGACTATGGGTAATCCTATAAAAAGAGAAAACAACGATGCATTATTGAAAATGTGGAAAAATCACTATGCTTGCTGCGTCGCAGTCGGCCAGTTCGCAGACGGGTTCCTTGCTTATTGCGTTTGGAATAACTAAAAGACGTACCTTTTTCTTACACAAATTCTTTACTTGGACAACATGGGACTATTTCATCAACACCTTTTGCTCTAAGCATAGCACCAAATCAAACAGTACCTATGTCGCGTAAAGTTTAAGTTTCTTATTATATTTGAAACTTTGTAATTCATGCTGTTCATATTGATGTACACTGACCCTCTTTCAGCTCGTAATTACTCCTTTTGGCTAACATTTTATAGTAAATTACATCAGGAATTCACAACATTTAAGTCAATGCTCTATATCATTCAGAATTAGTAACAAAACCAAAACAATTGATCGATAAACCCACAAAATCCGAACTAAATTAACCGCGTCAGACTAGTCGTTAATTGGCATGATCTCTTACCCAATTTCAAAATAAAGAATAACAGAACGATCATCAATAGGAATGGGAACAGGATAAAACAGGGATAGCAAAATCTACCTATATATATAAAAGCGAAAATCACTCAATCAAACATCACGGAATCTTGAAAACTACTTAGCCATTAAAGATGACATTTGGCAGGAAGGTAGATTGTGGCTAGGAGACGTACACTAATTGACCATATGACAAAAATTTTGATGACCTTTTTTAATTGTTTTTCAAATAGACAGCGAAAAAATGGAGGACCCGTATATTTTAGATTTTTTAAATATTGCGTAATTAATAAAATAAAAATGTTTAAAAAAAATAATAAATTTGCCGGAAGTGACGAACCCATAAGGCTGTATGTACAGTGATGCTTAAACTTCACATATCCGGTTTTCATTTAAAAAATGTTAATGTCAATGTCAATGCCATCGCCAAAATGTGCCAAACAAAAAAAACGACTTTACGACTATTTACATTCAAGAATAATTATCAGATAGTCCGCTTACCTTCAAATTCAAGCAAGTATTATCCAAACCAATGATCCAACCAAACAAACAACAAAACAAAATAATACCAGTACCGACCAAACCGACAGGACCGATACTTGCCACTGTCATCTAGCTGTCAAACAAAGGTTACCGGTTTGTATGATACTTCGTAATGTTTAAAGCGAGACACATTTAATTCATCACGCGAAATTTTTTAAATTAAGTATGCCCTGGGTCTAATAAAAGACCAGCCGGTCTATTTGCTAACACAGTGACCGACGTTTTAATAGTCACTTCAAAATACATTGCGGGTTTTTTTATGATTGACTATTTTTATTTAAATTATATAAAATATAATGTATTTTGAAATGACTATCAAAACGTTGTACACTTAGTTAGCAAATAGGCCACCAGCCGGCCTATTTGCTAACTCAGTGTACAACGTTTTTATAATCTTTTCAAAGTACATTACGTTTTATATATCTTTAATAAAAATAGTCAATCATAGGAAACCCGCAGTGTATTTTGAAATGACTATCAAAACGTTGGTCACTGAGTTAGCAAATAGCTCAGCAGGTCATTGGATGAAATTATATTTTTGAATTCTTGTTAAGAAATTACGAGTTTTGTCGCTCAGTCATGAAGTGTTACATCTATTACTCTCTTTAATTAGTGACCCCGTCTATCAGTACGTCGCATTAATAATTCAATATTTAAACCCTAATATCCACTAGATTGCATTAACTTTTAATTTTATTACTAACGCCAATCGAACACAAATAAAGTCATAGTTAGAAACATTCGACGATTAATTATGTATCAAATTCAAATTCAAAAACGTTTATTTAACATAGGTCATTTGGACACTTATTAATTGTCATATATTTTCAACTGAGAATTGTTCACGTCAGTAATTTACTTATGGCTAAGTTTAATGCCGCTTCCAAGGCGGAGTGCAGAAGAAGCGGCAACAAACTGCACAGCGCATTTTCTCCAATCGACGTCAACTCACAATTTTAGTTTATCTTAATAACTAGGTATGTGGACTGAGTATACATTGTCCTTATTATAGTCATTGTAAATTTAATTTTAAAAAATGATGTTTAATAATAATAATAATAATAATTTCAGATTTCAGTAATTCCATCAGGATGGAGTTCGGTGTAGATAAGTGTGCGGTTATGCATGTTCAACGGGGGAAAGTTGTAAATTCAACAAATTTGCAACTTTCTGAGATAATGTCTCTCAGGTCTCTTTCGGAGTCAGAAACGTACAAGTATCTTGGTATGTCACAGTCTCTGAGTATTGAGGATGGGGACATCAAACAGGCGGTGAAGGAGCGTTTTTTTTGGCGTCTGACAAAAGTGCTTAAAAGCCTTTTGTCAGGGGGCAATAAGGTGCGCGCATTCAACGCTTGGGTGATGCCCCTCCTCACATACTCCTTTGGCATACTAAGATGGACACAAACTGAGTTAGACGCTCTGGATAGGAGAGTCCGTCAACAGGTCACAATGCATCGCATGCTTCACCCACGCTCATCCGTTATGAGACTGTACATTCCACGTAAGTGTGGAGGTCGTGGCTTTTTAAACGCCAAGACTCTTCATAACCGTGAGGTGTGCAGTCTTAGGGATTACTTCCTTAACAATGAGTGTGGGTTGCACCGCGACATTGTAGTTGTAGATAGGAGTCTCACGCCGCTCTCCTTGGCAAACGAGAACTGGCGTAGACCATCCGTGCTGAGCACCGAAGACCGCAAGAACATATGGAAGAGTAAGGAGCTCCACGGGCGGTTCTACCGGGCCTTAACAGGGCCTGATGTAGATCTGCTCGCGTCGGTAAACTGGCTACGGTTCGGCGACCTCTTCGGGGAAACCGAGGGTTTTGTTTGTGCAATTGCTGACGAAGTCATGATGACGAACAATTATAGGAGATATATCCTGAAGGACGGTACGGTCGACATATGTCGGGCATGCCGCCGTCCCGGTGAGTCACTCAGGCATATTATTTCCGGTTGTTCTCATCTGGCCAACGGTGAGTACTTGCACAGACATAACCTTGTAGCCAGAATTATCCATCAGCAACTCGCTCTTCGATATGGTCTTGTGGAATCCGAGGTACCGTACTATAAGTACGCGCCGGCGCCAGTTCTCGAAAATGGTCATGCCACGCTCTACTGGGATCGATCTGTTATTACGGACAGGACTATTGTTGCCAATAAGCCTGATATCGTGTTGACAGATCGATCGACGCGCCAGGCAATGCTCATCGATATCACCATCCCGCATGACGAGAACCTCGTGAAAGCCGAGAAGGACAAGCTCAGCAAGTACCTTGACTTGGCCCACAAGGTGACTGCTATGTGGGATGTGGATTCGACGATCATTGTCCCGATAGTTGTATCTGCAAACGGCCTTATAGCGAAGAGTCTCGACCAACACCTTAAGAGACTCTCGCTGGATGGCTGGATCAAGGGCCAGATACAGAAGGCAGCACTCCTGGACACGTCACGCATAGTCAGGAGGTTTCTTTCTCTGCAGCCTTAACCGCCGGTAGCTTGAGCCCTGCCCCGCTGCTGACGGCACTCTAGGTTTAGGTTTTTATAATGTTTTTATGTTTTGTAATTTATTTTTATATTTTACTTTTATAGTAATATTGAAAAAGCCTAAATCTAAGAAACAAATTAAATAAAGAGATAATAATAATAAATAAATCATTTATTTCAGGCAACACAAGTTAAAATTAACATAGGCCCATAGATAAATACCTTATAGACTAATATACATATAAAAATATATCTTAAAATCTAGGTTTCACGTATTGTCGGCGACGTGAGGCGCGGTGTATCAGCAGGCAGCCGTCCTCGGAACTTCCTATACACGATTCCCTGTGGCCAGAAGTCCTCCTTCATGAAGGTCTCTAGATGGTGGGTCGGCACTCTCACCACAAATGAACTAAAACTTACTTTATGGCGAGATGCCAACCGTTCGACCCTCAGTGTGAATTTGGACTTCTTCAGCACGTAGTCTGTGAAGGCTCGACCGTCCCGACGCTCTAGCCGAGTTCTCACATAAATAGGAAGGGAGAGCACAAGACGAACACACAGAACACAGCTAATAACTTTATTATAATATTTGCTTTACAACTTCGATAAATTACAACAGAGACTTATGCTCTAAGATATGGTAGAAGACTCAAAGATATTAGTAGACTGAAAGATGTTAACAGATTGAAAGGTGGTAGCAGACTGAAAGATGGTAGCGGACTGAAAGGTGGTAGCAGACTGAAAGATGGTAGCGGACTGACTCATGAGTGATGAGAGAGAGAGAAAGTAATCTAAAAATGGAATGAAATTTGAATTAAAATAAGGAATGAAAAATGGACAGGATGAGAGAAATGAGGTTGGATGAGATGCAGCATGCAGGTGGCATGCTGCAACGTTACAAGTCTACGACGTCCTCTACCCTCGTAGACCAATGCAGACGGGACACGTACAGCTGCGTCGACTTCACTTCCGGACGCAACAGCTGGGTCGGTCCTGGCGGTGCATTGCCGTAATGGTTACGGCTGGTGGGCTTCTTTTTTCTCCGCTCTACTTTAACGAAGCCCTCCTTGTCGCACTGGTCCTTTCGGGAACCCGTTGCCTGTTTTTTCCCCTTTGTGACGAGCCGCTGCGGTGACGCAGCAGCCGGGGCGGCGGCTACGGCTGCGAAGGCACGTGTCGGGGTTGACGTGCTCGGCAGTGACGTCGGCTCCTCGCAGAGGGAAGAACGGGCGGTGGGGCGCGGGGCATCGTGAACGATGTCGACAGCTGGCGGCGAGTTCTCCAATTTTGCCGACTCAAAACTGCTGATGGATGCATTTTGCGCTCCGCGACGAGTGTTGACGTTATTAGCCACGGGTGACCTACATACCGATTAATTACTTTTTATTGATAATAATTCCGTACGCAGCTCGGTGATGGTATTTTCCGAGGCTTCTAACCTGAACTGCATCTGTGCCAGGCTGGTCTTCAGGGCCGTGATGTCCTTGAGGAGCCTGGTAACGTCCACATGATCAAAAGATACTGGTGGAAGTCTGGACAGATTGGCAGCGCATAGCGCTGGCATGTCGTCGGGGTCGGTCTCCTTCATCAAGGCGATGATATCCTGGAGACTTCTTTCGCCTTTCTCATCTCTCCTGCGAGATGGCATCTGCGCGGTCCTGCCGAGCACCTCGTAGAGCAGCACCTTGCCGCTGCAAATCTCCTCCACGGTGAAATTTGATTTGCAGATCTGCATGATGCTGACCTCATCCATCGTGTCCTTGGCATGATCAATAAATGCCAGCAACTCGTTGACTACGACTTGCTTAGAAGCCATAGTGGCAAGTTCAAGCAGCGGCGAAAGCCGCGCTAAACGCGAATTAAAAATTCATATGCAGTGTTTGTACTGAGACGCGTGTGTCACAGAGCGCGCATCACACTGTTTAAGAAAATAATATATGAATACAAAAAATATGTCAAAATATTGAAATTTTATAAATGTCAACTTTAAAAATATTTTGTACCGAATGTACCAAAATATTTATAGTCATATATACAAAACTATGAAATGTCTGTGCCAAGCTCAAGCCCAATAGTATTGTCATTAAGGAAATCTTTAGTACTATTATAGGCTATAACAGTACTATAACATGGTGTATGTAACTCCATTAAAACGTCAACGGAAACAAATAATAAAAAAGTTCAGTCATCTAAGTTCTGTTTATATAAAGCGCGAAATTTTAAAAAAGGATATTTATTAAGACAGAGTCCTGAAGGCATTGAGGTTTTCCCCAGAGTTCCCTGATTGAGGAAACCCATTTCTTTTTCATTGAGTATCAATGGTTCAATTTACGGTTTTCAAGCTGGGTCTCGGCGCATTGGGCGGCGCGTGTAGCGTTTTCTATTTACCAAAAGTCTTGAAGAGTAAGAGTATCTGGACTTTTCTTTACGGAGACGCGGCGCATGTCAGCGCGTGTGACGTGGCGTTTTACGCCGCGGAGCAAATAAAATAAATATCAAACTCCGTTTAAATAACCCTTAACTACCTGCCACATCATGTTGTCATACAACCGCCTATTATACGTCTGTGGGACCTCACAATAAAAAAATATGATTACTATAAATATTATGGGAGGGTAACTATTTTATTAAAATTCTGTTTTCAACACTATTATACTCTTTCTTAAAAAAAAAGACGAATATGAAGATCAACATTTTCTTTAATAACTCCAAATAATTGGCATAATCTCTTGTCCTTTTCTTACTGACTAACTTGAAAAATGAGTTCTAAAAAATGTTTAATGTAATAGAAAATTATTTTTATATTGTCATATAATTTAATCAACAAGGAACTTAAAAAATAATAACACTCATTAATATTTAATTTACCAAAATTGCAGGCTTAAACTAAGAGCTTTTTAAGGCAGTTAAGAAACATCTTCTTTGAGCATACAAGGCAAATTAACATTAAGAATGCAAAGAGTTTTGCCTTTTTTTTATATTCCCAAGTGGAACGAACCGCCAATCGCTCTTCACCAGTGCTGCTGCATGGAATAGCTGCTGGAGGGGTCACGTTGATCTGGAGGATGCGTCTCCGCCTTCCCCGTGGCCTTTTTTGTTGTAGGGCCCATTTATATATATTTTTGGGAGCTTTGGTGTCATCCATTCTTTTCAGATGACTTGCCCATCACAGTTTTTGTGACTTGCAGAACCTGAGGATGGTTTCTTTGTTAATCAGCCACATTCGCATTTATAAGTAACTTATAAACATATCCAAATCCGTTCAGCCGTTTTCGCGTGATTGTGTAACAAACATCGAAACTTACAAACATACAAACTTTTGCATTTATAATAGACTAGAAGAATTGAGCATGATAACTCTGAGAATGTCTGATAATGTGGCTGATAAACAAAGAATCCATCCTCAGGTTCTGCAACTTACAAAAACTGTGATGGGCAAGTCATCTGGAAAGAGTGGATGACACCAAAGCTGCCAAAAATGTATATAAATGGGCCCCACAACAAAAAAGGCCCCGGGGAAGGACTAGAAAGCGGTGGACGGATTGTATCACGGAGGACCTGAAGAGACTAGGCAAGAAAACATCTTGGAGACGGAAGGCCAGAGACAGAGCGAAATGGAAGAAAATCGTAGAGGAGGCCAAGAACCACAAAGGTTTGTAGCGCCCAGGAAGTAAGTAAATATAAATGCGAATATGCGTCAGGTAAGGTTGGATGTTTGTTACTTAATTACGCCAAAACGGCGCTTCATAGTATTCTGAGAAAATGTAAAGTTGCCGCCGTGTTTAATCATGTATTATTTCTCTATGCATTTAATTTCAAAATCAACACAGGTAGTTATTATTATATACATGTGATAACACAAAAAGGTTCTAGGCAATTTGAGAGGCGCGTTGGGCATAACATTTCCCAATCTAAATTCCAGTCATGAAAACCGGCGACCAGGAGGTACGCACAGCTCATTATTCAATAAGAAAATCTTACCATATCTCTGTACTAGTTCATTCGTTACCCGTCTTTCCTTGCACTTTAATCCCTTAGAAATAATATGGTCTATCGGTGTGTTAAGTTTAACTAAAAGCCGTGAGTTATTCAAACGTGATTTAGAAAAAAACATCCATACTTTCGGCATTTTTTAATAAATTGATAGAATAACTCCAAAGCCAAAGTATTACGTTCAATAGTGACTATTTTTACTTATTTCAGTAGCGGCATTTTTAAAAGCCATCTTTAGTGCGAGTGATAGGAATATCGCGTCATGGCTGTCCTTTCTACATTGTACAAGAGCAATAATAAGTATTCCATTTTAGACCTTATCGCATTGCCATAAAACCGATGTGTTTTCATACTTAAGCTTGTGTCTGTACACAAGTAAAACCGGTCATCAATTAAACGTGTATACGTATTATAATATTTTTTCAAATAAAAACCAACTTCAAACAAACTACTGAAATAATTTTGATGTAATTAAAATGGGACCAGTTGGATACTGTAATACTGTATTACAGGAGTAGGTATACCTGTAAAATTAAAAACATGTAATTTAGTAAATGACGGAGTTAGTTACATACATGAAAACATTCGACGAATTAAGATCTTTTTTTGAGGTTGAGAATTTTACCTCCCAAACGTTTTCTTGATATAAAATTAACGTTATCAAAAATGCGATAAGTAAAATAAAATTTATTAGGTATACATACCTATCATAAGTATAATCAATAATAGCACGTGGAAATCGATATTTTTGGTTCAATTATTATTTTTAGGTTATATTTGCAAATGTACAGTATATAGTTTAATACGAAGGTATGAGTATTTCTTATGAGGGGTTCGGTAATAGGCATAAATATCGGCATCGGGAATCTATCGCCGCGGGTATTGTCTGAGTGTGAACACCTGCCCGCTCTGAGCAATACCCGACCGCCGCCATAAATAGTCACGATGTTTCAATTTATATTCATGATATTAGTAACTCAGACGGGATGCACGTCGCATTTGATTTGCTTTGTTGGGAAAATAAATTCGGGATTTTTCGTTTATATTTTTCGCTATTTTGTGACTGATTCTGGGTTTACAACTTGTTATTTATCGCTATATTTTTATTCTTTGTGTATTTTAGTAACGATTATTTATTACGATGGAATTGTAACATCATACTTAGTTTATGCTCATTACTTGGCACTACCTGGGTATAATTTATAGATATCATTCTATAAGTAGTATTTCTTGTGAGAGGTTCGGTAATAGGCATAAATATCGGATCCGGTATTGCCGCGGGTATTGTCTGAGTATGAACACCTGCCCGCTCTGAGCAATACCCGACCGCCGCCATAAATACGCACGAAGTTTCAATTTATATTCATGATATTAGTAACTCACATGGAATGACTTCACATTTGATTCGCTTTGTTTTGGAAATAAATTTGAGATTCCTATGAGTAAGAAGGCAATCCTCTGACAAATTTTTGGCTTATTACTTCGTAAATAATATTCGTAATAATATAACCTTTCTATTAATATACTTTTTACCAACATGATTATTAAAATTTTCATTGTAATACTATGCGCTATAATCATATATTTGTATTTGAGCTCCGCAGTAAATACACACGATGTCCAAATTTATATTCATTATTTTAGCTACTCAGACGGAGTGTACGTCGCATCAAAGAATGACGGCGAAAATTTATTTGTTAGTTTGTTAAAGCGTCTAGAATTATCTTATGGGTAAATCGAATTAATATATTTTTGTTCAATTTTACTCATAAACCCGGGCACTCCGTGTCGCAGACTGGCGTGTTAACCACTGCGCGACGGAGCTGTCGGAATACCCTAAATAGGCTAGTTTCCTAAAAAAATATAATTAGTCCGTCAGTTAGATATTCAAAAAATATTGGACACGTATTTTTTCTGTTGTCGATTAAACAAAAAATAATAAAGATATAGCCCTTTGAAGTTCCGCGTGACGTCATAGTTTGCTACACTTTTTAGCAAACTTTGACGTCACGAGCCCCCACTCCTGAACTTTGATGCGCTTTATCTTTATTATTTATTGTTTATTTGATAAAAGAAAAAATACGTGTCCAATATTTTTTGATTATCTAACTGACGGACTAATTGTTATGTTATTATTACGACCCAGGAAACTAGCCTATTGTCCCTGGTTTGAGAAATCAAGAATCCACAGGACTGTCTCGTCCGTAAGTACGTATGTACAGAGTACCTTCACAAAATATTACATTTACATCAAGGCATTCCATGAAAGTGAAGTGAATTATTTCTCATGTTCAATCTCCATCACCTTTTGTACACGTCTAGGTAAGCCGTAAGCCGCTATGGAGATTTTTTATAGCTTTCATTATGACACATAACCTCAAAAATCTGAAAATCTTTAAATACCAATATCTTTTTTTCTCCGAGTTCTTATGCCATAATCCTTTTTTTAATATAATAAGGAACAGACTCTTATCAATTTAAGATATTTTCCATATGTAGACGCTGGCGATTTAAGTCAACTATTTTGATGTATGGAAGTCTGCCGTTGTTCTTTGCTTTGTTGGAGAATAAATTTGAAGTTTATCGTTTAGTGCGCCATCGTAATGGTTGCTTTTTGGGACATAACTTTTTATTAACCATTATATTCGTGATCTACTTTACTTATGTTTGAAAGCTGTAATTATTATACTATTCAAACTCATAAAAAAAAAAAATTTTTACATGTAATCAATTACTTCATTATCTAATTTCTAGACTATATGAAAATTGGTGATTGTAATTGGTATAGGGTCCTAATTACAAATAAAAATTATATGCGTATGCAAAGATAAAAATAGAACAAGTAGCTTCGTCTTATTAGGGGGAGGGGAATTCCTTATTTCTAGACTTGAAAATATGACTGGTCACAGTTTAAAATGATCTGGAATGGGGAGGGGGCTTTTTATACAAAATGTACCTACAACTAAAATGTGGAAAATAAATTGATATTTAAAATGATGTGTGAATTAATTTGCTAATAAGTACGCAGTAACTTAAAGATTACTTATCAGGTTGTTACATAATAAAAAAAACAACGGGTTGCACTCCGCAGTGCCGGCAGAAGTGAAAATTTGAACATAACATTCTGCATTTTTGAATATTTCGGAATGTCACGTGTCCGTCTTCCGAATTTTCGATCAGACCACGTGTCCTGACGCGAGTTTAACATTTTTTACCCATCCCAAAAAGTGCAAAACGCTGCTAAAGTAGTTGTCACTTCAATAATACTATAAAGGGAACGTAATTTTTGTTTAATTATCCGTTCTTATTTATCTTATAGTGCAATCTACAATATATTTTGGGATGTACAACTTTTTGTGGCTTGATCACGGGTTAGTGCACCAAATAGCGTGGTCGTTCTATCACCAGCTTTAATTCGCTATAAAAATAAATATTTATAGCGCAGTTCTGTAGATAGTAAACTGTTGCCTATCGTTTACGGCAGTATCTTGCCATACACACAGATACACATATCACAATAATAACGGGGGTAATTAAAACATATCCCCTTATAACTAAAGTACACGCGGATGAAGTCGCGGGTAACAGCTAGTAATGCATATTATCTTAAAAGTAAGAATAAAAATTTAAATAAATTTATTTCCTAGTAATCTTTTAGTATTCGACATCAATAAAGAAAAATGTGTAAATAGATCCATAACAAAGTTATAGGCCATTGATTTGTTAATAACATGTTAATGTTAAGTGCCTATACGATCGTTTCATTCATAGCACGCATTAATACTGTCACGTAAGTAAATCACACGGAATTAAATTAATTTGCGAGAGATCCTGTGAGCGAAGCCTCAAAAGCCGTATTACGTTGTCACATACATTTTACACTTTACGGGATTACAGTGATTGCATTCGATCTGCTTGCCAATCGTGTGCTCTTAATTTGAGTTGCTATGATGGTGTCTGATCCTGTCTTTAAGTACTAATACATGAGTAAAGTTGACGGCAAACATCTTAACTCTCTTGAATATTGGATTGGTTTTCATGCGATTAAATTTTGGCGATACATTCCATTTTTGTTATAATCTTCTTTTTCATGGTAAACATACATTATTATCTCAGGTAGTGCAAGCAACGTGGCGCGCGTCGGTTAGGCGGAATCACGGAATTTAAAAAACAAGAGGAAGGGTCATAGCATATATTTTTCTTGAAAACCACTGTCGCCAAACTCACACAATAACATTTTACGCACACTGAAATTTAACGAATTAGAAAGCTTATAATTTCTTGGAACCACAAAGAAATAACAATCAGATTGCATTACAAAAAGAAAAACCTTATTTCTTGCGCCATAAAGTAGAATTAAGCAATAACACTTTGTGGTTTTTATGACAGCGTGCATATGCTACGTTGGCTTCTTTCAATGTGCTTTTAACGATCTCAGACTACTTAGTTCAGCTATTCGCCAAAAGATGTCGTACTTAAAATTTGTACACAATTTTACACCCTATTTACTAAGATTTAAGGTTTCAATTTGAACTCCATTATTTATTCTTCTAGAATGTTTTATCAATAACGTCATTGCTACTCAAATAGGGATTGGGTTCATATCTTTTTGCTAATGACGCTAGGAAATCGATCGATTCTAAAATTGGTGTTAATTCATTTTAATTCAATAATTATTGTTGAAAAGTAGCATTCGCCATCTTGGTTTCTAAAAATGACCTCACTGTTGTGATCTATACTGACCGACTTCAGTCGAACTCTGTGGGGCAGTAGTTAACATGCCAGCCTGCGACACGAGTGGTCCCGGGTTCGAACCCCGGTCAGGTCAAGATGGAAAATGATATTTTTCAGATTTGACGTGGGACTTGGATGTTTATCTATATTATCTATCCTTACTAATATTATAAACTGATATTATAAATGCGAAAGTGAGTTTATTTGTTACGTAAAAAGTACTATTCCAGATATTGACGCGGGCGAAGCCGCGGGCGAAAGCTAGTTTATTATAAAATATAGGATCGTTGAGTTAGTATCCCATTACACAAGTCTTGAACTTACTTTGGCTCAATCTGTTTGATTTGTTCATTATTTCTTATATTTTATTATTTTACCACTTAAACTACCATACATAATTAAACAATATTTAAAATAATATAAAAAATAATATATAAAAATAATTAACAGCCCCCGTGGTCTAGTGGTTAAGGCTTTGCCTGTTGACCCGGGGGTCGTGGGTTCAATTCCCACCGGAAGCATACTTTGTTTAGTTGTTTCCAGTTTGGTTAGGACATTGCATGCTTGAATCACCTGATTGTCTGATAATAAAGATGATTCCGTGCTTCGGAAGGCACGTTAAGCCGGTGGTCCCGGCTGCCATCTGGTAGTCGTTAAAGGAACCACGTCAGAGGCCGAGAGGCGGTTCCGAAGAACTCTGACACTAGGGTGTGCATGGTCGATTGACCGTGACACCTACTCGAAATGATGATGAATATTTCAAATCTGTTCATCCTAGGCCAAATTAGTTTATTCTATAGAATTCAAGACAAACTAGTTTCAATAGCGATTTCTCGGGAACATAATTATATTATAAATTTTTTATCTGTATTTTATACTATAAATGAACAAATATTTATAGGTAGATTATATTTATAGGTAGGTTTTTATTTAAGATTTAATTAATTTTTAGTTTTATTTATTAAAATAATATATAACAGGAAACATCAACTGACTTTCGCCTGAAAGTCAGTAGATGTTTTCTTTGACCAGGACTGGCCTTGCACAAAAATCAGCATTACCATCTATCGTGGCAATGCTGCCAGCCTTCTGAGCATTGTAGGGCAACGAACTGCCGGGCCTTTTTGCTTGTAAATGTTGTGTAGGTTTAGTCTTAAATTTTAAGTATTATCCTTACTAATATTATAAATGCGAAAGTGAGTTTGTTTGTTTGCTTATTTGTTTGTTAGTTACGCTTTCACACCGTAACAACTGAACCGATCATCATGAAACTTTGCATACAAGTTCTCTGGAGTGCGGAGAAGGACATAGGCTACCTTTTATCCCGGGAAAAACGTACTATACCCGAGGGATCGACATTGACGCAGGTGAAGCCGCGGGCGAAAGCTAGTACGTTAATAACGTCAACTATATTAAAGTTAAATTATCCAGTACCCAGTGACAATAAAAAGCGTGTGCATATATAATTCAAAAATTAATACTTTTACATATCGATATTCGATGATATCACAACCCTATTAAATAGAATGGCTTACTTCGCCTTGTGTCGTAATTTCTGATTCTACCACTCGCCACTAGATGGCGTACATGATCGAGGCATCATACAATTTTAGACTTTATCTCAATAGGCATACGTGTAATTTTTTATTTACTCTAATATTTATTTTCAATTAAATAGACAGAGGTTAATGCTAAAACAAATTTATGAAATACAGAGTAAATAGCGACTTATTGATGATAAGAAACACCTGATCGTAGTAAGTTCTTAGTACTACTATTGTTTTTGCACTCAAGGATAGAGCATCGAGTCATTTATAAGAGTTTTTTTAAGAAACACGCAATGTAATACCGGCAGCCACACGTCGCGTCACACCAACAACAACAGAGTAATTGAGCCTGGTTAAGACTCGCTGTGCTTAACTGCGGCACGCGGGCCACGCCTACACGTGCCTTCCATGAGGTTTATTATTCCGTGGGCGGAATAATACAACGTATCAAGTGATATTAAATAAAAATCAAAAACTCAAATCAAAACGTCAGTTCAGAAAATAGACTTTCTTTACGTTTTTTTTTTTACGTTAAATCCCTTTTTAAAGGATCAACTTCAGTACTATTTATATTAATAATTAATGTTCAAACCTACAGACTACTAGAGTTCCGGAACCGACCACTACCATTTACCAAATCATTTAAAACGTATATTAGTGATAGTACTTTTTTTTTAACTACGTACTACAAGGGCGGATTTTGACTAAACGATTTTGACGTGTTTGCAGCTAAAAACGCCACGCTAAACGCGCCGTCCGACGCGGGTCTACGTAAACGAAACTATAGAGCACCATACGTTTGAATTTGCATGTGACGCCGCACGCCCAACGCCCACTATACCAAATATAACGTAAACGAGAACGTTGACGTTATATTCGTTGTATAAATAATAAATATTCGTTGTATAAATGTTGCCAGCACGCTGTTGTCTGGGCACGCTACCGCGAGGCAACGATCTACCCGGACTTTTTTATTTGTATATATATATTAATTTTTAGTTGTAGCATTAGTTAAGCTTTTTTAAATTTAAATTGTATATATATTTTAATAAAGATATGTATAAATAATAAAAATATGCGGTCAACGTAAAGTATCTATTTGGTTTTTACAGTATTAGTCGTGTGTCCGATAAACGCAGAGAAATAAGCTTATACGACAAGAATGCAAAAAATACGTGTAAAATAAATACAAATAAGAATATTTGTCACCTTGTTTTTCTACATAGGCAAATTGAAAAGAATTAGATATGCTATGCATCATTAGAATGTTTATTTTATATTTGAGATTATTCCACAGATCTCGACAAACTAATCAGATTAGTTGAGCAATAATAGTTACTATTACTTAAGTATGTCAATTGTTGTGATTATGAGACTGATATAATTCATAGGATCTTAAGTTTGCCATAGCGATATATGGGTACGCTTTAGGAATATACAGGTACTTTTTAGGAATATTTAGACCTAAATTATTAAAATTAAAAATGTATGATTTTCCTCTTTATTTTAATTGTTTTTTTTTTTTTGAGAAGTTATCTATTTTTGAGTTCTATTTGTTATTTTTGTCGATAATAAATAAATAAAGATTCTTGAAACATCAATTTAATGTTCATTTCTTATTTATATTTCCAGATAACTAGCATTTTCTCTTAGGGTACGAATAAGGCAAGTTTCCCCTACTGTTGGTTTCCAATATGACATATAATATAATTATGAAGCATTATATGTAAAATAATAAAATGAGCATTTGAAAAAAGACATTTTTCATGATGATCTTTTACAATGTGAAATATCTGGAGTATGAATATTTATATTAGTAATTAAAACAGGATACATTCCTGTTCTTAATATAACGCGTTAATATGTAAAGACATATTTTTTTTCTTATTTCAAATGTACAAAAGCAACAAATAGAGCTTATTCTACTAACTGATATCAAGAACAACATGGTTTAATTTGACTGACATGGCAGCTCTAATATCGGCTCTTTGTCAGCAAGTATGCGTCTTTGAAACTATGTAAATTATTCAAAGCAACAGCTTACTGAAACGCTGCCTTAGTCGAGGTATTGTAGGAGTAACGATTGAATATTTTGCATTAATTGGGACAGAGATATAGTTGTTATTAATATAAAGGAATATTATACACAAATATTTGGGGCGCGTTCACACAAAATAAGTACTAGTACTTACGTACAGAAGTCACACTCTGCAAAGATATTCAAAGAAATATATGCTCAATGCAGTTACCAATACGGTATAATTAAGCTCGCATCAAAACGCAGCACCTTTTAGTATAGATACTGTGTAAGCATTAACTTTAAAATCCAAATAAAATTACCTATCTGTGTTCTGCTTCCGTTCCCCCCTACATATTTCCTTTTTCGCCGTCGGCGGCCTGTGATTGGTTGCCCGGAGTAAAAAAAGACAGTCGAAAAAATATGGCGGGCGAGTCTTGTTGAGCGCGTCCCTTGCGCTAATATAATTTCCAAAAATAACGACCCTAAGGGCTTCGCTGGCCGAAAACAACCCTAAATTCTTCATCGCGCGTGTGTGATGTTGTACCAATAGTGTAGGCAGTAAGAAAATAATACAGCTCAAACACAAGGATCGTGAGTCAGCCGCCACGAGGCCTGTCGCAAGCGAATCCTTTTCCAGACTCCTGTTCAACGTGAATCCAGGTGAGTGTTTACTGTTTTTCCTTGCTGTGATTCTGGGGTTGATCGGAGAATGCAGTGACCCTTCCAGAAAGTCGCAACAGATACCTATATATAGATAGCAAGCAAATTTTATACTCATAGATCTGAATAAACGATTCATAATTCGTTGACACGTGGGAATAAACGCGTATCGTCATACCTGATTTGGTGGGTTTTCCCCTTAGAAGGGGTCGCCGCGCGTAGGTATGTTTTCGATGGGGAGCCAGACAGCCATGGTGGATTTCTGTCTACATGAAAAAAAAAGTCTTCCATCGTGGGCATATTGTGATAAAATAATATATCTACACTAATATCATAAAGAGGAGATTTGATTGTTTCTTTATTTGCATTGAATTGGCTTCGAAACTACAAGACCGATTTAAAAAATTCTTTCACCATTAGTATCCTACATTCTCCCTGATGAACATAGGCTATAGAATCAAATACTTACTCGTGCGGAGCTGGTGCGTGCCGCTCTGCTAGTTTAAAATAAGAAGCTATCCATCTGTAGACATGATTCACATGATAACCCAATTGTAAGTTTAAAAAATTGATAGCACATCTCTCCTGAATGAATATGTGTAATCTCCTGAAGAAATCTATTTACTGTCTATATCTAATAATATTTTTGGTAAAATATCTAGAGCCTCTCATCCTTACTTATAGGGCAGTACTATTGTGTAAACATGTTACGCAAAATAGTCGTAAACATTAACAAGTTATGGTTCATAAGTTTATTACCAACCTATTCAACGAATCTTCATTGCAGAATCTAGTTACTTAAAATGTTCTAAATATTTTGTAATCTGGCCTATTGAAAACATATCCGTCGTCGTTCAAAAACATAGACATTAAATTTGTAAGTACTCATATACCTAGTTATTCTCTTTGCTAGTAAGGCAAGTAAATACGTTCAGCATGCCTGTCATCATGAGCTAAGAGAAGTCATTAAGCTACGTATAACTTATGTTTATGCAACGCGAACAACTTTAAAATACCACTGTTAATTTCTCACAAATTTGATAAGATTAATAACACATAATTATTAAGTAAATATTAATAAAACGAAATCATTTTGAATCATTCCGCGCCTGTAAATAAAACACATTTACAATGTATGTATCTTCATATCACTAGAATAAATATCACAGGAGTGTGCGACGGATCATGAGATCTGCCAGTATCCGTCGTACACTTAGAGATTGCATTCCGTATTGACAATCGCACTAATGCAGGCAAAACCCGATGGAAACGCGGATTTTGAAAGTATAGAGTGTACTCGTAGTTCGGGGAGGCCCATAGTGTAATTACACAATATAATTTTAGAATATTGTAAGTATGAAAAGTTTTTTGCAGGATATGGCCCTAAATTAGCTTACAAGATTTAACCTTAATAATAACTAATACCATAATAATAACTAACACTGCGACATAAGTGATGTTAAAAATTAAACCACGAATTTGTTCAATGAAAACGAAAATATGAAAAAACAATAAATCCAAAAGGCTATCTTGTATGTAACTATTCGCGCATAGATCCTTACGTGCAATTGAAACATTTGGATAATATACACGGTAAGTGCACAGGCAACTACTGCAGTATACGAGGTTGTATATATTTTCCGACAGAAATATCATCGCACGGCAAGAATGCAATTTTCACTAGTGCAGTTTATTTTTCGGTGACCATGTTGGCGAGTAGGTTTGGAAGATAACAAGATAAAGGCCGTTATAACTAGAATATTTTCCAAAAATTAGTCATTAATTTGTATTTCGAAACTCTACGTGGGCCGGATCAAGTCTTGTGGTCTAGCGATGTATAATTTCTAACTACGCGAAAAGCACCTGGAACTGATTTCGGGAATGTAGGATTTCGTATTGATTCAGGACTCGGTTTAGTAAAGTAAATAACATTTGGCGAAAGACTTATTCGTAGATTATTTAGTAAGTTAGTATTACATGCGACATGAAAATCCCAGTGATTGTATTGTAGTTGAAGTTCCCTGAGACAATAATTAAATGTCTGTATAGACTTATGTTAGAAACAACTGCATTTATTTTGGATTTAATAGATTTCACGAACTTACTGGGCATTTGGCGGAATAAGGCTAAAAATACATATCTACTCGTAAAAAGCCGACACTAGGTAGCTATTTTTGTTCAACCTCCATGCAACGATCGATATATCACTACGATCCTGGCTTTTGGTTAAAACTTTGCTGGAAAAATACATAATAAGTAACTATAACTATACATATATTTCTTCCATGCTGGTCTGAGAGAAAAGAAAAAACGTAGAATTTACCAGCTACTTCTCTTTCCGCGCAGATCGTAAAAGCTGATTGAGGGAACGGTAAAAATTCCGAGGAATCATGTTAATATGCGATGCACCTAGCAACCCATTACTATTTTGATTCCGTTTATCAAATAGTAGCGCAGTTATCAAATATTAAGGCGATTAGATCCCTCAATTTCCGTCAAATGAGCATTTTGTAAAGCCTAGTCCTCTTTTATTGCTGGCCAGAAATAGTTGAAAAAAATATATGTGAGACAACAGTTCAAGGACTTTATTCAACATGTTCATTTTTTCTTTACGTATTTTTATTGTGTATTAAAAAAATAATTACGGGGCATCGACTTTTTACTTTAATTTCCTACTGCTCCCAAATGGCTATGATATTTTTAAATATTTTTGCACTAATAAATTAAGAATTCTTTTTTCTTTGAATAACACGTTGCTTTTGGCAATCGAACATGTTTTTCTATTTAAAAAGATGAATTCCGACGTTTTGTTGTTGAGGGTGACCTGCGCGGGCGCAGGCGGCAGTCGTCCGCTGGCATTTAAACGGGGAGGCTGTGTCACTCGCTGCTATTTTTTTACGGGCGATCTAGCGTATTTTCTCTTTGCTTGTGTGTGTTGAGACGATATAAAGTATGTTCATAGAGTAGTGCAGTCAGACGGTACAATTGTATTGTAGTGTAGTTCGCGCTCGTTCGATATCTCGCTCGTTTCGTTATCTACCTAAATATTATCTATTAGTGTAACACTTTACTTTTAAAAGTAATATGTAATTTAACTTCGCTGTGTTTATTTAGCGCATATATGTATATACGTGTTACGACGTTCGATTGAGATTTAAATTGTACTTAGGTGGATCAGAATGCCTCAAAAAAATTAATCGAAGAAATGTGTGATGATGAGAGATATAATTTAAAAGTTTAGTTTGAGCATCCCCAGATAAGATTTTAAATTATTTATTGTAGTATAATTTATCGTCTTAGCGGTAGACGTCTAGTTTTACCAAGCATTTTTGCCAAAAATGGACACTGCGAAAACGCTTACTAAACTAGACGTCTACCGCTAAGACGATAAGCATCCTCTGAAACCTAGTAATCACTCCGATGTACAAGAAGAATATTCCGGAATACTTAGCTCATAACAGATTGCCATCCTTTTCATTTTCAATTCCACGATGCGCTGTCAAACCTATATAGGGCGGCAGCCACGGTAAAAAACATCGCATATTTTAAACTTAGGAATTATTCTGAGTTAAGGAATGATTTTCAAGGATTGCGGCGTCCGTCTGCGAACGTTCAATGACGTCACCCATACATATTCTCCGAAAACTAGTTTAGGTGGTTTCAAAGGACGGCAGCGCTCTTACGGTGGTGCGTGCCTGCAGTGGTCAAAGTTCACCGCAACTGTTTGTACCTGAATAAATTTACCATAGACTTTATTTATTTTTTTATCGATTATAGATTTATTGAAGACATCTGAATTAATTTATTTAAAATTATTCTTACTAAACATATAAAAACATACTTAATCGCATAAACTAAACCTACTCGTAAAAACCTTCATTAGTGTTACAATAGTGTGAAAAAAACGAAGAACAAAACTACACAGAAAAATAAAATATGTGCTATATATTGTATGTATTTTTTTTAAATAGTACCTGTATGCTGTTAGTATACTTGAGGTGGTTCTTTTTAAATGTTGTGTATTCCATTTTTTTTGTTTTTGCACAGTCTGAGAAAATATTTTTTAAATATGCAGCTATGAATTTAATCAGAAATATTATTAAATTATTAGAGACAGTTCTCGCTCATTGGTATGTACAGATTTCAAAAATTTTGGAATTATATGTTTTGAGTAAATCCTACCCTACTATCTTTTAATTTCAATGTTACTTGTTAATGTTGTTGAGAAATTTTGTCAGGAGAGGAATAGTCAACATATGAAAAGACCCTCTTCATTTTATATCACTACATACTTATAAAACAAAGTCGCTATCCGCTGTCTGTCCCTATGTATGCTTAGATCTTTAAAACTACACAACGGATTTTAATGCGTTTTTTTATAGATTTTAAGATAAGCTATTTTTGAAAAGGGTGCTTTTTATAAATTACTCGTTTTTGAAGACGTGAGTAGACGTCAACATACGACGCATACAAAGTCCTGCCCGGCTGACCCCGTTCGTGAAAAGTCTGCTTCTGAACTTACTATCTTTTACACATCATTAAAATAGTCTCATCATCAGGTACTTTTTAGTCTCCACTACAGGAGCACGACCCTCTCTATACTACTAGGGCCATACTAAAATAGTCTAACTAGCAATAAATAGGTAGTATAGGTAATAAGCTCTGCTAATACGGAGGGAATGATGTGTCGAATCGAAATGTCGAATGGCAATGACACAGTTATGATAAAAACTGCTAAGTATATTTTTGGCTTCTATATAAGTAAAGAATCAAAGAGAACAGGTTTAAACGTGCGCCTCTCCTTTGAAAAAAAGCTGCTTTTTTTTGCAAGTCAAATAATGACTTAGGTCGCTTATTAGTTAAACTATTCTACTCAATCAATTCTTAGACAATCAAACTAACTACAGCCGTGTAGTCTTTGATCGATGTTTTCGTGCGGGGTGCGCGGTTGTGGCGCGGAGCGAGGAGCTCAAACGCCCAAGGTCATTGAGGACTCTAATCGCCTTAAGAAAGTAAAGCCCTACCAAAAATATAAAAAACCTCGTCATATTGCGGAAAACTACTGGCACTAACTTCTTCAACTGGCAACTTAACTTTAAAACGTCATCTGTAGATAATTACTGTCAAAGTATTATGTATAAGTTAAGTGCCATATCCTTCTCGTATTCCAGTAGAAGAGCCGCCTTCACTAGCATACACATATACTCGTACGAGTACTCATTCAAATTTACGGGGACTAGTTATTAAGATAATCTCGACCATGTACAAATCTTCTTGTGAATGCGTTGGTGTACGCCATGCATCAGAAACGGCACAGAGAGGACAAGTATAATTCCTGAAGTTTAAGCCTTGTCTAAGCTTGCAACTTCTGAACTAAATAATGTGTGCTGCATCTAGCTAGCTGATACGGGACATACTCTATTCAAAGTTGAGTGGAGTGGAAATATGCAGGCCCGCTGCTAGACGATCGAGCGCCCAAGTGCCATTTAAATGATGGCGCCCCATTTAACTTATACTTACTGAAGTTATAAGTTTTTCAATAATATATGTTTGATATTCGCCTATAGTAATAATAGTTGTAAATTTGGAAATAAGTATTATAAGTGTTTGTCGAAAAAATGTCTACGATCTGACTATGGTCTCAGAAAGACGTTGGATGTAGGCCGCTTCTTACCGCTCGTATTGAAAATCCTTGGGGGAGGCCTATGACCGTGGACATCTTGTGGGCGAGATGATGACCCGCTTTTTAAATTATTATAATAGTATATTTATGTAAAGGAATGTTTTATTAAGTGGCAGGTTTTATTTTAAAATATGATTAATTGTTAGTTTTTAGGTTAGTTTAAGGCGCTGTGCATCAGGAGAATACCGTAAACCGTGTATTTTTTCGTCGCGCAGTTAGCCTTATTTTTCAAAGAGTACTAGCATGCAAAAAATATGAAGTATAGTTCAAAGATCAAAATAAATGGTTACATCATAATATGTTGAAAAAAATATTTAAAACCTAACTAAATAAAATATCAAAAAAGCTATATCCAGAAAAATTTTCGTCGCGAATTTCTTGATATTTTCAGCGACAACTACCAACTTTTATACGTCTATAAAAAGTATAACTAAATGAGCTAGATGGATACCTACAAAAAATACAATATTTGGTTATAATTATTGAATTATTAAATTAAAAGTGAAAATTAACACGAAAATGGCAGACACGGATTTGAACTGAGACTGACGACTGGTATGACACAAATATATAAAATATTGCGCGATGTCCGCTACAACCGGTTAAGGGCTACAGCGCCTTAACATTATAAATAATAATTATAATGTTATATTTTTATCTTAAGTTAGTTTTAAAGGTGATATTATATTATGTATATATTTTACGTGCTTTATAATTTTTCGTACGCCACGGTCATAAAGGAATGTGACTTAAGATACATTGGTATCGAAGCACTGGTATGTACATTTGAGCACATCTTATTTGCCGTCCCCCTGAATTTTCCGCTCGTGTACACTTTGCACCGGCCTGTGGCGGGCCTTGAATATGCATAATGTAATTTTAGGTGTTAAAATACATAATCAATACTATTCTATATCCATATTATAAATAAAATACATAATCAATACTATTCTATATCCATATTATAAACTAGCTGTTGCCCGCGGCTCTGCCCGCGTTAATGTCGTTCCCTTGGGAACAGTAGAAATGATAAAAATTCCATTCAAACACCTCCCTCTCTGCTTTTTCCTCTTAAGGGGGATTTTGCCCATTTCACCTATACAGATATATTTTTTATTGTAATGGAGAACTTATATACTTATTGTCATATTTCTAAGTCTAAAAATAAAAAAAATCCATACGAACTTTACCCAACCTATTTTACCCCTTCAAGGGGAAATTTCGTCCATTTTAACTACACAGATCTTATTAATTGTAATGTTAACATATGTACTTATTTTCATACGTCTAAGTCCAGAAATGAGAAAAATTACATACTAACTTTAATCCCCTATTTTATCCCTTCAGGCGAAAATTTCGGCAGTTTTACCTACATACATCTTATTAATTGTAATCCAGAACGTCCAGAAATGAGAAAATGTCCATACAAACTTTATCCCCAAATGTTGCCCCTTAAGGAGGGGATTTCATACATTTCACCTACACAGATCTTTTTAATTGTAATCGAGAACTTACATACCTATTTTTATATTCTAAGTCTAGAAATGGAAAAATTCCATACAAACTTTACCCCCTATTTGCCCCTTCAAGCGAGAATGTTGTCTGGTTTACCTAAACAGATCTTTTTTAATTTTAATTGAGAACTTGTGTACCTACTTTCAAACTTCTAAGTCCAGAAATTAGAAAATTCCATATAAACTCCACCCCCTTTAATTTTCTAAAAATCCTTTCTTAGTGCTCATTTACACCATAAAAAGAATCCCTGTGCCAAATTTCAAGTTTCTGGGCACAGTAGTTTCAGCTGTGCGTTGATATATAAGTCAGGTTTGCCTTTGGCCCGCAGCTCCGCCCGCGTAAGTGTCGATTTCTCAGGAACAGTAGAATTACCCGGAATACATTAGTTCATGACTTTCAATGAAACACCTTAATATTGAATTTCAATTGAATAACTTCTAAAACGGAAAGTTTCATACTAACTTTGCATCCCCGTTATACCCCCTTAAGGGATGATGAGAAAAGTATTTTACTCGTGTTTCATGCCTTTCAGTAAAGAATCTTCATGCTGAATTTCATTCGACTAACTTCAAAAATGACAAAGTTTCATGCTTACTTTGCACCCCTATTTTACCCCCTTAAGGGATGATTTTTGAGTATAATATTTTATTCGTGTTTCATACCTTTCAGTAAAGAACCTTCATGCTGAATTTCATTCGAATAACTTCAAAAACGGCAAAGTTTCATACTAACTTTGCAACCAGTTTTACCCCCTTAGGAGATGAATTTCCAAAAATCCTTTCTTGGTGTTCCCCTACGTTATAAAAGGAACCGCTGTGCAAAATTACAAGTTTCTAACCCTTATAGTTTAGGCCCTGCGTTGATATGTCAGTTAGTCAGCTTCTCCTTTTTTATTAGTATGGATTACTATGGATAGTATGGCTAGGTATAATGCTGTCGTATAATGATGATGAATTGACTTTGGATTTTAATTTTCTTATGTCACTTATTATTTTAATATTTTTTTGCTATATATTTGTAGGCAAACTCATGTCTGAATGAACTCATCATTCAAATGACAATAACTTTTTTTTAATGAACCGATTTGATGAAACAACCTTTAAATGTTTTGCTGAGTTAAAACAAAGCAATTGGTGAAAGTTTGAAGTAAATCAGTTCAGTATTTTCGGAGGTAATCGTGATCATACATACAGACAGACAAAAAATTCCAAATATTTTTTTTTGCTTTCTATTATTTCTTTTAAGTGTCCCTCTATCCATTTCAGTCAAAAATTCTAAATGTACAGACAAAATATTTTTACTGTTTTATTATATGTATAGATAGATGGGAAAGTAACTCTATCACCTTTTCACGCTTTAACCATTGAACCAATTTGGTATGGAAATAGATTGAGGCCCGGGGTAGGACATAGGGTACCTTTAATTCCGGAAAATGGGGTAAGTAATATAACATATAAACACTAAATATATATAATTTAAGATAAATATCAACGAAACATATAATTTTGGTTAGTATAATTATCAAGTAAGATAAAAATCATAAGAAATTACTTTAAAAAAACTAAAATCTTAAAATATAACTATCATTCAACATATCAAACCTTTATTATACCGTTTTATTATTATAAACTTTAAAACATCGATTACTTGTTATGTATAATAAACTTTATATATACATATTGGTACGGATAATAATCATTGGTTATACGAATTAATTGGTAGAAGATTCTCAATATATAACTAATAATTAAATTTAAAAAAAACCTAGCATATCAATCAATTTTATTTTTCGAGTTTCTTCCATATCTTCAAAGTTCTTCATTATATCTTCACCAAATTAAAATGGGAACAACTTGGTAGGAAAGGCTTTTAAATAAAAAATAAATATCAAAATCGGTTCACAATTGGCGAAGATATCGTGTAACAAACATACATAAAAAAAAACATACAGTCAAATTGATAACCTCCTCCTTTTTGTAGCCGTTTAATAAATTATCGTATTTATTTTTATGGAACGCCTAGCCGAAAATTAATAGCAACCTGACGATCTCGGAAACGCAAAAAAATATTAATTAAACAAGAAAAAGATAACAATATATTAAAACGAAAATCTGATATTACGAGTGTGAATTTCTTCGAGCTATAGTCTCTAATAAAAGTAAAAAAAATAAAATAAGAAAAATAGGTATACTAAAAAATACTTAGAATTTTTTTTTTTTATTTATTTTATACTTTGTCCTAATATTTACATACAATAAACTATTGTAAAAATTATCTTTCTACTTTAAAAAAAATTGTGATACATACAAAATGCGCGCGCATTTTGTATGTATCACAATTTTTTTATTTATTTCTAACTTTGTCCTAATATTTACATATAATAAAATAATGTAAAAGTTATTTTTCTACTTTAAAAAAATTGTGAGACATACAAAATGCGCGCGCATTTTGTATGTATCACAATTTTTTTATTTATTTTATACTTTGTCTTAATATTTACATGCAATAAAATATTGTAATAAGATCTTTTCTTTGTTATAGTTTTTTGTAATCCTATGATGTTAATGACTACTTGAATTACTTTCCGTTTGCTTTACCGATGAAATCGATTACCTATTATTAGTTATTCGATAGTCTGTTTGAATGATGCACCTTTTGCTGGCTACTCCGATTTTTTAATGAAGTTTATGAACTTGCGCGAATTTGACTTATTTCGTAGGTATTACTGAAATAATTCAAATTCGCAAAATAGACATGGGTCTATTATACTAATGAGCTGGTATACTTTCTCTGTTATATATTTTTAATACGTATACATTTTATAGATTTTGATTCATATTTATTTTAAATACTATACTTTTTGAATGGTATACATTTTGGCAGGTATACTGCACAAGTTGTATAACAGGTGATATTTAGTATTCATAAACGTTATAAAAAATGGGTTTATGCTTTTCGAATTGAAAATTCTATGAATGTTATAGCTTTTAAGAATATAATCAATAATGATTATGTCAAGTTAACATTATATCTTTTGAACTTTATTGAAATGAAAATATATAATTTGTTATTGTATCAATCAATACGCACCCCGGAAAATGCTACTGTTCCCGAGGAATTGACTTTAACGCGGGCAGAGCCCCGGGCAAAAGCTAGTTTTAAATATTATATTATATCATCGGTAGTAGCGGTAGTACCTACGTGTATGTCAAAATTAACATACATTGCATTGGATTGAGCCGTTCTGGGGTACTGGTCATTCAGTACACAGAAACTGTTCCAGTTTGCAAAATAATGTAATGTATGTGTAGGGTTGCCAGATTTGGAAACCACGCAGATTTTTTTTATTTCCAATATACCATATTCGAAAGAATAAGTTATAAATTTACTATTACCTATAAAAGAAAAAATACTTTTATATTAATATATTTTATATTTCGCTTTATTTTATTATATCATGCTTCGGTAAGTTGGATTTGTTTTCCTTCCCAAATACCTAAAACTGTGCCTAACGTCTTATATTTTCGGTGGTAGAGCCTACTTACTCTTAGCTACAGCATCATCTTTAGCTCATAAATCGGGCTGGCTCGAACCGGCTAGCAACCACCCTCTCACAGAATACCGGCGTCAAATAGCAGCATGTAAATGCTGCTGTGTTTCGCCTGGTGAGTGAGAGTTCCGGTAGCCCAATACCCCTACAGATCTTCTCCAATATGATAGCGGCAATTAAAGAGAAAATTACCCCAGGAGGGTACCTGCGATCATGCGCAGGAGAATCCCTCCCTGGGCAACAATGCTCAGGCTGCCCTACGTATTCTGGGGAGGGCAAAATTCCGCTTTTGAAGGTTGAAAATCCAAATTACAACCAACATAGCAAGCGCTCTCCGGCCGAGCCCCCTAAGCTTTTAGTCGATTTCTGTAACATTAGGGGGATACATTCCAATCTTGATGCAGTCCATTACCACCTCGAGACTGCCAAGCCGGCCTTGCTATTTCTGACCGAGACGCAGATCAGTAATCCGTCAGACCTGTCATACCTGTATTACCCAGGCTATGTCCTGGAGGCCAAATTCCACCCCCACGCGGGCGTGTGCATGTATGTCAGGGATGAGATCTGTTGTCGGCGTCTCCATGACTTGGAAGTTCCGCATTTCTCCGTTTTGTGGGTTCATGTAGATACTGGCCTTGATCATATTGTTTACGCCAGTGTCTACCGTTCGCATAGCGGAGACTCTGAGACAACTCGGCTCATGGAATATCTCAGCGATGCTGCAGATAAGGTCCAGCAACGTTTTCCATCTGCGCAGTTGGTATTTCTGGGGGATTTTAACGCCCACCACGGAGAGTGGCTGTACCCGTACCAGGACACCGACCATGCTGGGAGAGAAACCTATAAGTTTGCATTAACTTACGGTCTCTCCCAACTTGTCAACGAGTCGACGCGCATTCCTGACGTTGCTGGCCACACTGCGTATTGCCTGGACCTTCTGCTGACAACCGATCCTGACAGGCATTCGATGTCCGTATCACCACCGCTCGGGACATCGGATCACTGTGTGGTGAAATCTGTATCACACTACTCGCTTCCTGACACCAGCCCCAAAGGCACCAGGCGAGTATGGCGATACAAGTCGGCAGATTGGGATGAGATGCGACATTTTTTCGCATCTTATCCTTGGCGGCGGGTTTGCTTCTCTTCTAGGGATCCATCATGCTGCGCTGAAGCTGTCTCAAGTGTGATATGTAAGGCAATGGAGTATTTTATTCCTTTTGCTGACGTATCCCTTGAAACCAAAGCTCGCCCATGGTTCAATGCTCAGTGCCTCTTAGCCGAAAGGCGTAAGCGGGAAGCATACTTGTCCTGGGCTGATGCCCGCAGAATCAAAGCTGATGATCTCCAAGACAGGAAGAGAGTGTATAACGCTGCTGCCAAGTCCTGCAAAAAGGTGTTCAGAAGAGCTCGTTTCGACCACGTTGGCCGTATTGGAGACAAGATAGCTTCCTGTCCCTCAGGAAGTAAAGCCTTCTGGTCTCTAGCCAAGTCAGTGGAGATGAACTTCTGTCGCCCATCGCTGCCACCATTGCAGAAACCTGACGGTTCTCTGGCCCATGGTGCAAAAGAGAAAGCAGACTTGTTTGCCAATCTATTTGCAGACAATTCGCGTCTAGATAGTAGCAATAAAAGCCCACCCCAGTTACCTTCGTTCGGCCCCAAGATGCGGGCCGCTCAAATCCACCAAAAAGAGGTACTTAAATGCATGCTAAACCTAGACGTGAATAAGGCTAGTGGACCCGATGGTATTCCAGCAGTGGTTCTGAAGCGCTGCGCACCCGAGTTGTCCCCTGTACTGACACGCCTCTATAGACTTTCTCTAGAGACTGGCAAGGTCCCAAGATCCTGGAAGCTTGCCAATGTACAACCAGTACCTAAAAAGGGAAGTCGCTCCGACCCGGCCAATTATCGACCTGTTGCGATCACCTCCATATTATGCAAGATTATGGAGCGTGTATTGAACAATCGTCTCCTGGCATACCTGGAAACCAACGAGCTCCTTAGTGACAACCAATATGGTTTTCGCAAGGGTCGCTCAACCGGTGACCTACTGGTATATGCCACTCACTTATGGAGCGAAGCCTTGGAGGGTCACGGTGAGGCAATTGCCGTCTCACTAGATATATCCAAGGCTTTTGACCGGGTCTGGCACGAAGCTATCCTCAGTAAGCTTCCAGCGTATGGTTTACCTAAGGACCTTTGCAACTGGATATCCGATTTCCTGAGGGAACGGTCCATTCGAGTGGTTATGGATGGCTGCTCTTCCGACCTAATGGCTATTAATGCCGGGGTACCTCAGGGATCTGTTCTCTCTGCAACCTTGTTCCTGCTGCACATTAATGACCTCCTTATGTCTGGCATTATTGGTTATGCTGATGACAGCACCGTTGTAGAGAGTTATACGTCCAGTGCCAGTGCAAGTCCACAAGAAGTCCAGTCTCTGAGAGAGTCTATGATTGAACGGGTTAACTCGAAATTACAGAGGGTGTCCGATTGGGGAGACGCCAATCTTGTTAAGTTTAACCCGTCCAAAACACAGGCGTGTCTATTTTCTGCAAAAAAGAGTGCTTTCCCACTTGCACCCACTTTCCAGGGTGTTTCCTTACCGTTAGTTGACCACCTTGGGCTTTTAGGCATGACAGTCACGTCCAAACTAAGCTTCGGCCAACAGATTGAGTCAATGGCACTAACTGCTTCCAAGAAGTTGGGTATCATCTCAAAGGTTCGGCGGTACTTCAGCTCTGAACGGCTGCTCAATCTCTATACAGCCCAGGTTCGCTCTTGCATGGAGTACTGCAGTCACCTTTGGGATGGCTCAGCGAAATACCAGCTTGAAGCATTGGACTCTGTTGACCGAAGAGCCCGCAGGCTCATAAACAACGACGTGGTCTCAAATAGGAAATTGCAATCCCTGGAGCATCGCCGTAAAGTCGCTTGTCTATCGGTATTTTATAGGATCCATTTTGGAGAGTGTGCGAAGGAGCTCTTTGAGCTAGTTGAACCCTCACCATTCCTCCATCGGACTACAAGGCGCAGACAGAAATTTCACCCTTTTATCGTTGGAATACCAAAGAGTCGAACTAAACGCTTTGACAGTTCCTTTTTGGTTCGAGTAGCTAAGGTGTGGAATGAACTGCCTGCGTCTATATTCCCAAACAAGTACAGTCCCGGGACATTCAAAAGTAGAATAAATGGGTATCTCTTGGATAGGCATGTAACATCCCTGTCTTCATCGTCACTTACCATCAGGTGAGATGGGAGACAAATGCCTAATTCAATATTTAGTAAAAAAAAAAAAAAAAAAAAAAAAAAAAAAAAAAAAAAAAAAAAATATATTGATTAATGTTAAACGACAATAAACTTTAATCTCTTTATTTTATAACAAACATAAATTTGTGGTAAAAGTAAATAAACATATTAACACATTTCAAGAGTTCTCAACATCTTTTCAATAATAATAAAATAAGCATGTATGTCAAATAAATGATAATGTATATTTATTTTACAGATTTAAGAATTGTTGCGATGTCATGAATTCCTCGACGTAAAGCGTAAAAAACACTGTCAAACAAAAAAGCTTTGAGTATTTCTTTGAATTGTACGTGATAAATAAGCAGCTTAAGGTCAACAGGCAATTTAATAAACAGCTTAATGGCTTAAAAGTACTCACCTCTTGTACGCCGGAATACCCGACACTAGTAAAAAAATCATTTTTGTGTTCTAAGCATTGGCATACAAGCGGTTAATACATGAACTAAAAGATCAGCATAGAGCTCTGATGATGGCTTTATCGCCCATTCTCACACTTGAGAGCTACTTAAAAGTAAAAATAGAAAAACGAAGTATGCAAATTACTTATGCATTCATTTAGTCTCCATTTGCATACGAGCGGTTAATACATGAGCTAACAAGTCAGCATAGAGCTCTGAATGATGGCTTTATCGCCCATCCTCACACTTGAGAGCTACTTAAACTTAGAAATAGGAAAGCGAAGTATGCAAATTACTTTTGCATTAATTTAGTCTTCATTTGCATACGAGCGGTTAATACATGAGCTAACAAGTCAGCATATAGCTCTGATAAAGGCTTTAACGCCAATTCTCACACTTGAGAGCTACTTAAAAGTAGAAATAGGAAAGCGAAGTATGCAAATTATTTTTGCATTAATTTAGTCTCCATTTCCTTACGAGCCGTTAAAACATGAGCTAAAAGATCAGCATAGAGCTCTGATGATGGCTTTACCGCCAACTCTCACACTTGAGAGCTACTTAAAAGTAGAAATAGGAAAGCGAAGTATGCAAATTACTTTTGCATTAATTTAGTCTCCATTTCCTTACGAGCAGTTAAAACATGAGCTAAAAGATCAGCATAGAGCTCTGATGATGGCTTTACCGCCAATTCTTACACTTGAGAGCTACTTGAAAGTACAAATAGGAAAGCGTTGTATGCAAATTACTTTTGCATTAATTTAGTCTCCATTTGCATACGAGCGGTACATGAGCTAAAAAATCAGCATAGAGCTCTGAATGATGGCTTTACCGTCCATTCTCACACTTGAGAACTACTTAAGCGTAGAAATAGGAAAGCGAAGTATGTAAATTACTTTTGCATTAATTTAGTCTCCATTTGCATACGACTGGTTACATGAACTAAAAATTCAGCATAGAGCTCTGAAATATGGCTTTACCGCCCATTCTCACACTTAAGAGTTACTTAGACATAGAAATAGGAAAGCAAAGTGTGCAATTTACTTTTGCATTAATTTAGTCTCTATTTCCATACGACCAGTTAAAACATGAGCTAAAAGATCAGCAGAAAGCTCTGTATGATGGCTTTACCGCCCATTCTCACACTTGAAAGCTACTTGAAAGTAGAAATAGGAAAGCGTTGTATGCAAATGACTTTTGCATTAATTTAGTCTCCATTAGGTCTGGAAGTTTATCTGGAACTCGTGAGTTTTCAAGTGTTTGCACCGGTAACCCTAGATGTGTGGGCGTTACTAGGTTATACGGAACCCCACACAAAGCTGCATTGGACTTAGGTGAAACGCCCAGCCTCAATCCTTATAAGCTGCGTGACTAAGGATTACTATCACTAGGTCATTCGTAACCATAACACATTGATAGAGCGATACTGCTCATAAAACGATGTGTTACGTGTTGTTATGTGATTATTAAAATGCATTTCTTCTTATAAAGAAAACAATGCAATTGTGAGTTGACAGCTTTCCGATTTTGTTAAAACTCAAATGGGGACTAATTCCGCACCGTTTCAAATAAAAAGGATAATTCAAATCATTTCATAAATTACGGAGTTATGTATGAGGTAACAAACATAGAAAACACATATATTCTGTTCAAACAAAAATAACCTCAATTTAAACTGACTAGCTCCGTGGCGCAGCGGTCAACACGCCTGCCTGCGACACGGAGTGACCGGGTTCGATCCCCGGCCAGGTCAAGATGGAAAATGATCTTTTTCAGATTTGCCTGGGTCTTGGATGTTTATCTATATATGTATTTGTTATAAAATATAGTATCGTTGAGTTAGTATCCCATAACACAAGTCTCGAACTTACTTTGGGGCTAGCTCAATCTGTGTGATTTGTCCGTATATTTAAAAAAAAAAAAAAAAACTCTTTTCATTAAAGTTAATGGATGAAATTCTGAGAAATCAATGTAGAACTGTGTAAATCATAAATTTAAAAAGAAGCGTCTTAATGTAAATAAATAAAATATATATTGTTCAAGAAGAAGTGTGCCTAAGAATTGATGAGATGAAGGAACTATCATCAAAATAGAGTTGAGAAGTCTTGAATGTGTTTTTTTTTCTATTGAAATAAAGTTCGCTTTTGAATTGGGAACCTCCTGCTTTTGGAAGGTCGGTGGAAATAGCATTTTTTATGTTGGCCAATAATCTGCCCTACAATACATAATACAGTACTGTTGTAGATTAATAAGAACTTTAATATCTCTTTCACCAAACTAACCTACTCGTCTACATTCTTCTGGGCACATTAAACGAATAATCCTCTTGTATACCAATGATTTGAATCAAAGTTCAAAATAGATGTACATAGAAATAGGCAAATTATTACTGGTATCAAGATCAAAATGTGATATTCCTCCCATACATAAATCACGCAGTATCGACTCGCAAGCTGTTTGCTAACGTGCAACAGCTTTCAATAAGCTATTTGTAACTTCGCTTGCCATTTACACGATACCAATCTTTATGCCGAATAATAAATTACGTTGTTTAAATATTTTCGAAACCTGCTAGTCAGAATTTGTTTTATTGCTTTAGAAATACAATTTTCAGCATAACAAATGCGAAAAACAAATTCTCTAGGCGTATTGGACGATATTATTATTCCATGAGGGTATGGAAAAAATAAAAATCTGAATGTATGAGGAGAGTAATGAGTGTAGACGAAGCTAGAGATATATGTCAGGATCGTAGCAAGTGGAGATCCATCCACATATTATCACGCCTGTTCCCCATGGGAAACAGGCGTGATAATATGTAAATGTATGCAAAAAACTGAATGAAAAAAGAAAGATGTTTCTTTTCCCACGCAGATCGTAATAACCAGAAGAGGGAAGTAGCCAATATCTCAGGAATGATTTCACAGCTCAGCTCAAAAGACTTTTGTAGTGATCCAATATTCAGAATATCCAACGTGTAAAACAATAGGGGTAACAATATTTAAGGATCATGATCAGCCTATGATATTATTGGGGAAGAACAACTTATTCCCCAGCGAACCAATGAAGAAATACAAAAAAAGGATTTTATTTCCATAGAAAGTCGATCAGCTGATTGCTCATGTTGTGTTACGGCGCTGTGCATCAGAAGAATACCGTAAAACGTCTATTTTTTCGTCGCGCAGTTAGCCTTATTTTTCATGAAATACTAGCATGAATAAAATAAGAAGTACAGTTCAAAGATCAAAAAAAATAAATCCAGAAAAATTTTCGTCGCGAATTACTTGATATTTTCAGCGACAACTACCAACTTTTTTACATCTATAATAAGTATAACTAAATGAGCAAGATGGATACCTAAAAAAAATTACAATATCTGGTTATACTTATCAAATTATTAAATTAAAGTAAAAATTAACACGAAAATGGCAGACATGGGTTTGAAATAAGACTAGTGATAGGCCAACCGGTATCGCGAGTTTCCACCGCTACAAAGGGTTAAGGGATACAGCGCCTTAAGGCGCTGTGCATCAAGAGAATACCGTAAAACGTGTATTTTTTCGTCGCGCAGTTAGCCTTATTTTTCTTGGAATACTAGCATGAAAAAAATATGACGTACAGTTCAAAGATCAAAATAAATGGTTACACTAAAATATTTTCAAAAATATATTTAAAACTTAGCTAAATAAAATAGCAAAAAAGCTATATCCAGAAAAAGTTTCGTCGCGAATTACTTGATATTTTCAGCGACAACTACCAACTTTTTTATATCTATAAAAAGTATAACTGGATGAGCCAGATGGATACCTAAAAAAAATACAATATTTGATTATAATTATTGAATTATTAAATTAAAAGTGAAAATTAACACGAAAATGGCAGACACGGGTTTGAACTGAGACTGACGACAAGTATGAAACGAGTAAAAAATATATCGCGCGATGTCCGCTACAAAGGGTTAAGGGATACAGCGCCTTAAGGGCAGTTTTCGATTTTGTTTTCGTATTCGATGTATATTCCCTTGGGAAAGTTGTTAAATATCAGAGGCTGATCATGCCCCTTATGGATTGTAACTCACTTTCTGTATCAAGATGAATTTTTATTTTAATTTGTTACTGCTATGATCATCAAGTGGCAAACCATGCAACTTCGATTTAATGATATCATTTACTCGAGCAGTTGCCTCAACATAAACCCGTGGCACGGTTTTTCGTATCGGGCTTTTGCATAATCTTCAATTATTAAACAATTAATTTGTTTAAACACCAAAAATATTCTTCAAGAACCTACCCAACGACACCCCACATTAAGGGATCTTGACGAAGGCCTCTCCCAAAGATACTTCATTTCATGGTAGTATATTGCCTAATCACCACGCTTGGCAGGCGGGTTGGCGAGCGCAGTTTTTTTTGCTTCTTGCGCTTCCGATGCTGCTGCCCATCGGAAGCTGGGAACGGGTAGCAAATTGTTATATTTTAGAAAGGGAAGAAAGATATAGGGATACTACTCGCTTGGATGACTAGGGAAAGAGCAGCTCGGAAGGCCGGGTGCATGTACCCGATGCCATACCTTCAACCAGCGTACAAGCAGTTGAGGATGACAACCTTGATCTTTTTCTTTTGTTTTATCTGTACTATTTACCTTGCTACGAACCCTGAAAAAAAGATATTGCACAGAAACGTTTACATGCATAATATAATTACGATATGATATTAATCCTTCTTCCAGGAATGCCTTGGGCTCCATCTGCCCTGTCATGTGTGTCATCCTTAACTGCCTTTCCAGAGGTTGCAGTTATGGCATTGGGTACGTACGCGCGCCCGGCCTCCCTAGCTGATGCTTGCTTGTGAGTAGTATCCCAATACCTTTATTCCCTTCCCAGATCCTACAAACTCCTATCCTTCGTCAGTTTTTCTGATGGGTATAAGAGCCGGATGTAAAAAAAAGCCAAAGAAACTACGTTCGCCAACCCGCCTGCCAAGCGTTGTGAGCATGGCAACATCCTTCCATGGAAAGAAGAATCTTTGCGAGAGGCTAACAGTAGGCTTTTCACGGCTGAAATTATGATGATAAATCGAATGAAAATCTTGTAAGCTTTCAACAAAAGTAGAAAAATCCAGAAATAACATTTCAGATAAATTCCCGATACTCGTCGAAATTGAATTCACTATTTCAGTGTCACGGTCAGCGCACGCCAACGCGATATTTCTCGATTACTCTAAATCAGAAAACAAATTTTACGTGAAAATCTTATAGTTATTCTTATAAGTATATATATATATATATAAAGTGAATTTAAATAAAACGTAAATATTTTAAATGGCATTTGTTAGGCAACATTTGCCGATGATCCACAAAAGCATTCACTTTTGTGGATCGTCGTCCGTTATTTATATTTAATTTGATGTGCGGTTAAAATTTATAACTTTTTAAAAATACCAAACATTTTCTTCAAAAGATAATCATCATTTCGAGTAGGTGTCATGTTCTGTTCAATCGTTGCACACCCTGGTGTCACAGATTTCTTCGGAACCACCTCTCGGCCTCTGACGTGGTTCCCTGCCTTCCGAAGCACTCTTTATTATCAGACAATCAGGTGGCTCACGCCTGCAATGTCCTAACCAAACAAAAGATAATAAAACACGACTACCCTTTGTATAAAATTATACTGAAAACACAATCCATTTCAATTTTGTTTTGTGTTATTTAAATAAGAAGCTTCTATTGAAGATCAAATTATAAATTATACATGAATTCCAACTAATTCAGCTAATTTTGTTTATTGCCTCCAGCAACAGAGAGACTAATAAATACTTTTGTGTATACTTGTACTTGGATACAAATTGACAATTACAATTAAGAGACTCAAAGTGATGTGTTGATTTGTCCATGCGTATAACTACCTATTCAGATCAGACATTAAACACCAATGTCTCAGAGCTTATACTTAGGATGGAAACTTCATCTGTAGTCTACACTTTGTTTTCAGATTAGTAGTATATGTACTACGTATAAATCACTTTTAAACTTATATCCCAATTTAAGTAAGGAAGGACATCCTTATCCTATAAGTCCTATCCTATCCTTATCCTTACTTCCTTATCCTTACTAATATTATAAATGCGAAAGTGAGTTTGTTTGTTTGTTATGCTTTCACGCCGTAACTACTGAACCGATCATCATGAAATTTTGCACACAAATTCTTTAGAGGCCGGAAAAGGACATAGACTACCTTTTATCCCGGGAAAAAGCACTATTCTCGAGGGATCGACATTAACGCGGGCGGAGCCGCGGGCGAAAGCTAGTCTACTATATCTCTGTAACGTAATACTTGCTCCGAGCTCGCTTATGTCACTATTGTTAGCTTGAGACGAATGGGTTATATTAATTAAAGATAAGACGTAAATTCAAATTCGTTATGTTAAAGTTGAAGTATGCGTAAGTATTATTGAGTTATTTACCAAATGGCGGGAATTTGTTTTTTTTTTAATCAGAGAGTAGAAAATATTATATACTAACATGGGCAAGGAAGCACTTATGCTGAAAGTGTAACCATGCTCGGATGACAACAATACTTGCCAAACTGTTATTACTAAATTTTACTTTACCAAACCAAGATCTAAATCAATACCAAATTCTACATGCCCGAAATCAGTTCCAGGTGCTTTCCATCGATTGCCGTGCATTACTGGGATTGTCAATACGGAATGCAAACTCCGTGTACGGTGAATACTGGCAGCGTATTGCCAAACTGTATACTGACCCAGACACCCATAGTCTGTGCTGAACTACTTCGTGCTCATTAAAATCACAAACAAATTGGAGCAAAGTACATACGAGCTCAGAGCAGTCTGAGAAGGTATGCACTTTGCTCGCTTGTATGTAAAGCAAACTGTGACAGTATTTTTACATACTGTTTCTTCTATGCTGTTGCGATTTTTAGGTATCCTATCCGTGAAACTGAACAACTTTCCCCAAAAAACATAAAGAAATAAGTTAAAAAAAAAATAAGTGAAGTAATTTAAGTTTTAATTAAAGAAAAGCCTTTGTAAGTATAACTAAAAACTAATTTGAACTGTAAAAACTATAAGATTTTCCAATTCAGTATTTATTAATTTTTAATAAGAAAGATGCACTGACACAACAAATTGTACCTATTTGTTATTTCGGTCTAGGTAATAATAACTCAATTAAGTCGATATGATAAGTTATTGATAACAAAGTAAGTTAATGAATCAAGAACAAAAAATGGGAAATTTTCTTTAAACGCCAATAACAAAAACTGAAATATCAGGTGATGGCATCACACCACGCCTTTTGTGCTTTATTTTCCTATCAAAAATTGTCATTAGCACCAATTACAAAAAACGGATAAGTACAAAGGGAATTAAAAGAACTTAATAAGTCATTTAAACCGACTTCAAAACTGTAAATTTTGTTGGTTAATAACCGGGGGGTGCTGGCTAAGGTCGCTGGTTCAAACCGTTCCCGCGTTGATGTTTTTCACCATATCTTTTTCTTTGATTAAATAAAAGGATATATAAAGAGATGAGGAACTATCGGCTAAGTAACGAAATATCTCATTCACCGTATTATGCATTTTTATATTGTCAGATTCGTCTCAAGCTAGCAATAGTGACATGAGCTAGCTCAGAGCAACAAGTATTAAGTACCCGAGGTATGGTAGGTGTTTCGATATTGCATAGATATTATAATTTAGGTAGATATCAATGCTCGTGTGTAGCAAGGATCACCTTACTAGAATATTGTTTTTATGGTATGTATGATATTTTAATTATTGTATATGCTGAAGATGTTTTTATTTATCTTAACAAAGACATACTTATATTTGTAACTGCAAACCATACAATTACAAAAAATAAATCAATTTAAAAGTTAGAAATACACACATATACATGAAAATAATATACTGTAGCGATACATAATGATCAATAATTATTTACTTATACAATACACATATTATTAAAAAATAATAGTACAGAAAACAAAGAAAAACACATTTATTACAACATGTGTGCGTTGTAGTAAGCGAAAAGGATATGGCTCAGCGTTATATATTACTTATACATATTATGAGTAAAACGCTGGTATTCTGCCACACCTGTCAAAAAGAGGATCCTACGAATAAACTTACGGCGCGGCTAAAATAATATAAAAGTCAATAATATACCGCTAAAGTAAATGTAACTTATCTTGAAGTCTAAACCAAAAGTCTAAGTACGAGTATAACGGTGATAATTTAGCAAATTTTGCTGATATTTAGAGAGATAAGGAACTATTGGCTAAATAATACTCGTATATCCCATTCACCGTATTACGGATTCCAAGATTCCGAGTTGCATGCTAATTCGCCTTAAGCTAACAATAGTGACGTGAGCGAGCTCGGAGCTATTGTGTACCCGAGTAGTAGAGATATGGTAGATATTTCGATATTGCATATCTTACCCGCATCGTACTTAGATATTTTTATATATATTAACAGTGATAATTTGACAAATTTTATCTACTGATATTCAGAGAGATATGGATCTATTGGCTAAATAATACTCGTATGTTCCATTCACTGTTCTACGCATTCCAAGATTCCGAGTTGCATGCTAATTCGCCTCAAGCTAACAATAGTGGCGTGAACGAGCTCAGAGCTATTGTGTACCCGAGATATGGTAGATGTTTCAATATTGCATCTCAGCCGCATCATACTTAGATATTATAATTCAGGCAGGTATCTTTATTAATGTGTAGGAACGATCACACCCAGGTGTGATCGTTCCTACAATATAGTAGATGTACTATCATACTTAGATATTACTAGCTGTTGCCCGCGGCTCCGCCCGCGTTAGTGTCGATCCCTCGGGAACAGTAAAATTTCCCGGAATTAAATATACCCTATGTCCTTCCCCGGGCATCAAACTACCTCCATACCAAATTTCATCCAAATCAGTTCAATGGTTGAAGCGTAAAAAGACAGCAGACAGAGTTACTTTCGCATTTATAATTTCAGTATTAGTATGGAAGTATGGATATTATTTATACTTTTAAGTCCAGAAATGAGAAAATTTCCATAAAACTTTTACCCTCCCATTTTACCCCTTTAGGGGTGAATTTTGTCCATTTCACCCATATATATCTTTTTTAATTGTAATCGAGAACATACCAATTTATTTTCATACTTCATAGTCCAGAAATGAGAAAATTTCCAAACAAACTTTACCCCCCTTCTGGGGGATTTTTTTCCAGTTGAGCTACACAGATCTTATTCAATTGTAATCGTGAATTTATTTACCTATTTTCATACTTCTAAGTCTAGAAATAAGTAAATTCCTATATTTTGCAAATTTTATCTACCCACACACATCTTTTTTAATTTTAATCGAGAACTTATATACCTACTTTCATACTTCTAAGTCCAAAAATGAGAAAATTCCATATAAATTTTACCCCTTTAGAAGTTAAATTTCTTAAAAATCCTGTCTTAGCGCTCACTTACATCATTAAAAGAACCCCTGTACCAAATTTCATGTTTCTAGGCGCAGCAGTTTCGGTTGGTTTGCCGTTTGCCCGCGGCTACGACGCCGCCGTTAGTGTCCATCCCTCAGGAACAGTTTGGACCCTTAAAGGGGTGACTCAGGTCATCAATATGAACAACTTTTTCTATGGGACCAATGCTGGGAACTCAAAAAAAAATTCGTCATTTCCATAAAAAAGAGTCCCGCCGCCCGGCCAGTTTGTATGGGAATGTCGAATTTTTGTTTTAGTTCCCAGCATTGTTCCCGTAGGAAAAGTTGTTCATTTTGATGGTCTGAGTCACCCCTTTAAGGGTCCAAAACGATAAAAAATTTACCGTGTATATTTGCAGGCAAACTAATGCTTTGAGTTCATTCAAATGACGATAACTTTTTTTTTAATGAACCGATTTTGATGAAACAAACTTTAGATGTTTTGCTGAGTTAAAACAAAGCAATTGGTGAAAGTTTGAAGTAAATCGGTTCAGTATTTTCGGAGATAATCGTGATCATACATACAGACAGACAGACAGACAGACAGACAGACAGACAGACAGACAGACAGACAGACAGACAGACAGACAGACAGACAAGAAATTCCAAAAAAATTTTTTTGCTTTCTATTATTCTTTTTAAGCGTCCCTCTATCCATTTCAGTCAAAAATTCGAAATGTACAGACAAAATATTTTTACTGTTTTATTATATGTATAGATAATTCAGCAGGTATCGTTATTTGTGTGTAGGAACGATCACACCTGGCAGGCATATTTTAAAATGTTCATGGTTTATATGACATTTTATTTATTATCTGTGTGTGATTAAGTTTTTATATACATTAACGGTGACAACGGTAACAAATTTTGCTGATATTCAGAGAGATAAGGAACTATTGGCTAAATAATACTCGTATGTTCCATTCACCGTATTAAGCATTCCAAGATTCCGAGTTGCATACTAATTCGCCTCAAGCTAACAATAGTGACGTGAGTGAGCTCGGAGCTATTATGTACCCGAGATATGGTAGATGTTTCGATATTGCATCTCAGCCGCATCATACTTAGATATTATAATTCAGGCAGGTATCTTTATTAATGTGTAGGAACGATCACACCCAGGTGTGATCGTTCCTACAATATAGTAGATGTATCAGTGCATGCCAGCATGCATATTTTAAAATGTTCATGGGTTATATGATATTTTATTTGATGTCTGTATGTAATGAAGTTTTTATTTATATTAACCGGTCAACTACCGAACGCCCTAACCAGGAAACAACAATAGATATTCAATTGTGTCTGCGTTTCTCGCGATTGATGAGTTAACGGTGATAATTTGTCAAATTTCGCTTATATTCAGAGAGATAAGGAACTATTGGCTAAATAATACTCTTATATCCCATTCATCGTAGTACGCATTCCAAGATTCCGAGTTGCGTGCTAATTCGCCTCAAGCTAACAATAGTGACGTGAGAAAGCTCGGAGCTATTATATTGAAGAGATATAGTAGATGTATCGGTGCATATCTCAGCTGCATCATACTTAACACTTTGACTGCCGAAATCGCAGACACAATAGTTTTTCAATTGTTTGCCGGTCACCGGTGACCCGCATAGCGTCCAAAGTGTTAAATTCATCTATTATCATTCGTGTGTAACAACGATCACAAGTGTGGTACAATAAAGATATAACAAAATAATTTAGATCACGCACCTAACTGTACCCAGCATGCAATTTTTTTTTCAAAGTCAGTGTTTGATTACAATTTTTCAAATTAATATAGAATTAAAATATAAACAAAATTAATAAATGCATTACTATATTAAATTAAATTATTGATGAAGTAGAAAATAACATATTATACGAAGTCTTAAAATGTAAAAATAAATTAATTCTTTAAAATGTGCTTAGTTCAGGTAGGATACATGCCTGAACCAAACATATTTTAAAACAAGGTACTTGAATCAGGATAAAAGTGTAAAAGTTATTTTAATTTATTACATAGTACCTAGTACATACACTATTAATCTCAAAACGCACCAGAATATATATGAAGTTTCCATTCTAAGTAACGAGCTCTGTTAAGATTCGGTTTCTAATGTCTGACCCTATGCATAAGCACCATCAGCAATGCAACCGGGACCACGCCCAAATGAGGAGACGATAATTGATTTGGCGTGCCCCAGAGTACATTTTGTCTTTGACTCCTTCGCTCAGGTTACTCTCATTTAAAAGTTAAAGGACAGATTTCTGGATGCGACATTTTAAAAACCTATCCCTTAACTTTTAAATCCTTATCCTTACTAATACTAATAATGTTTGTTACTAATTTACGCCATAACGGCTGAACGGCTGTTATTACCTGGATTAATACATAGGATACCTTTCAAGCTAGAAGAAGGTACCGCTCTTGCGGGATCGACATTAACGTGAGCGGAGCCGCGGGCGACCGCTGGTGGTGATATAAATAAACATTATCAAAGTAAAATCGATGTGTGTCAACATATTCGCCCGGCAGTCCTAACACTCCTAACGACTATTTAAAGCTAGACGAAACCATTATAACAACCGATTGATGTAGTATAGTTGAGTTGATGCAAAACTGATGTAGTATTCTCACCTACTTATTCGTGTCGTGGATTCTCATGTATAAATCGTGGAATATTTCAAAGTAATTATGGCACATGTATTTCTTTATGATCGTTACCTATACATACTACATCAACAGATTTTTCTTCATCAGTTTTAAATGCGACTGTGCTTTCTGGAGATCTATGAGTATGTATCTGAGCTTTCAAACTATTAGTTACACACTTAACCTATTTGCCTAGACATTAAACGTATATTTACGACCAATCCCTTGGAGTTTACATTCATACATAAATACTATCATGTCTTTTTTTTCTTGCGGGGTAGATAGAGCCTATTAAGTCTAAGACTTAAAAGCCATGTTGAGCATAAAAATGCCTTTTTACTAATAAGGTATTTAAATATTTTATTCACCATTTAACCTTTTATATTAACGTGAGTTATCAAAAAGTGATTTCAGTTCTTGAATTTTAAAGTTTACTTACAGCGAGGTTTAGTGCATTAATATATAATTAAATTAACACGGCATCACTCGACCTGCACAAAGACAATATTATTTCGCATAATAGCGGCACTTTCAATTATGATAATTGAAGAGAGTGGTCGGAACTGCATTTCTCGTCACCGATCCGTGGCGGATTGTCACTATGCCTTGCTACTGAGGTTGGGAACATTTCGTGCATCTCAATATGTTTTCTTAAAGAGATTTGATCATTTCGGCTGAGTAAGAACTACAGGAAATTTAAAAGTGTATTAAAGAGGCTTACATAAGCCAACTAGTGCCGCCCATTATTTTATTTATTTCCTAAAACTGATCAAATAAAAAAAACATTACTTCGCTAGGATTTTTTACAAAATTTTAATAAACTTTCATCTTAAAGAATTTTTTGGTCAGCTATGTATTTTTTCTATTTCCAGAAGGTTCTTCTCTAGCACAATTAAAAACAATGTATTCAAAATGTCTATTGGCTGCTACTTATTCGTAGATTGGCTGCATATCATAAGGCAAGAGCTAAGAGTATTTTTGAAGATCGTAGATGTATGTTCATTGAATGCTGTTCATTTAATGGACGCTCGAAACGGTCCTAACCCTATGGATGGTATTACTGCCAACCAGTTAGCCTGCAGTTTCTCTCAGAGTAATTATCAGGAACATGATTCTCGGCTAATTCAGGCCACGGCTATTTGCTGAGCATCTACATTATGACCAAGACTTTTTTGCTGTGTAATGTATACTAATGATACTTAATAAGAGCTCTTTAAGATATATCTAGCGTACTCGTGAATACGCTTTACGAAGTACATGTTTATTTATTGAATTAAGCGCTAGCTAAGAATTTATCTTGGTGTAATATAATATCTTGATAAACCATGTAGGCTTAACCTAACCCGCGGGAATTGGAACTTAAGGCATGGTTTTGGGATGAAATTTGAAAGGTCACCCAAATGCCTCAAAATAACAAATTAATTTATAGAGCTGTAGATAAACCTAAAATTTTTTGTTACAATAACATATATCTTCGAATATGTATACGATTTATTAGGATGCAAACTGTAGCTGCTATAGTTTTGACGAGCTCCGTGGCGCAGTGGTTGAAACGCCAGCCTGTGATACGATACCAGGGTTCGATCCCCGGTTAGGACAATGGAAACGATCGTTTTCAGATTGACTTGAATCTTGGATGTTTATCTATATAAGAGTCTGTTATAAAATATAGTACCGTTAAGTTAGTATTCTAGACACATGTTGACAACTTACTGTGGGGCTAGCGTTGTATGATATGTCCCTATATATATATTTATTATTATAAACAATATTTTGCTATTTTAATATACTGATTATATTTCAAGGATATATATGTATGGCTTAGCATCATCAGGATACCATCAGCCACGTAAGGAAAAAAGCTAGACTGGGTTACTTTCGACTTATTGTTCTCAGCAGTGTTCGTTGTGAAAAGCATTGTTTTGATTGTGCTAGTTTTCAAAAATAATAAAATGTAAAAATGGAAAATAATGTTACTAATTAAATACATGTACCATAATTACTTTGAAATGTTCCACGATTTATACATGAGAATCCACAAATAAGTAGGTGAGAATACTACATCAATTTTGCGATAAGTATAAACTTTCTTGACTCCAGATCCGAGTTTAATTAAGTTGGCTTCTTGGAGTCCCGACGCACTTGATTCGACGCGGCTTTAACGGCAGTTAACTTGTTTGTTTTGCTTTTCGTATAAATAAGTAGCCAACAGTGGTATCACATTTTCAGGCTGCATAAGTCATCTGACATACCTTAACGACCATTATCAATGATAACAGCCCGAACTATCGGCTTAGCGTGCCTTCCAAAGCATGGAGGGGCTCGGTCATCCATCGCAGTGGGGACCGCGCCCGGGTTGGCTAATGCTCACACCCATTGTGCCGCCGGGCTCTTCAGTTCAGGCGGTTAACTAAATAGTGACTTTGCTTCATGCCGCATTGCATCCAGACGAGACTAAGATACGAGATAATCTCGTACTATAGAAAGGAAATAGAAACCAACATTTTGAACCAAAAGATAGCACGGGAGTGTATTAACTCGGTGCATTTCAATGACAGACGTGGACCAGACAGATTATCAGGAGTAAGTTTTTGAAGGATAAAAATAAATGCTGACTTGTGCTTTTAAATGCAAAAATTGTAGAAATAAATTTTATTCTATTGATCAGTGATGTCATCCTTATCTGCTTGTCCGGTGGTTGCAGGTATGGCAGCATACGCGCCCGGCCTCCCGAGCTGCTACTTATTCCAATTCATCCGAGCGAGTAGTATCCCAATACCTTTATTCCCTTCCAATATCTAACAAATTCCTATCCTTACTCAGCTTAATAGTACATTACTGCAGAGGCCGGGAAGTAAGGGATAGCCGGACGAGTAGAGTTTTCAAGGCCGAGCGTCAGCGAGGCCTTGGAATAAATACGAGTCCGGCAAGCCGATTCCCGGCAAAGGCATGTATTGTGCTTTTCTCAATAAATGCGAGGAAATAATGAAAGACGTATTATGAATAAATGAGTATAATATAAAAAATGATAATAGTATGTACATTTTTATTTTCATACCTATTTGTTTTACGGCCATTGGTGTTCTACGCCTTTTCCTTCATATTTTTCAACGTTTTATCAAAAAAATGATGGTATCATTCATTTCGTTAATTCGACGGAGCTCCTAGCGACAATTCCCACGAATCCTCTGGTTTGATCATAGACTACACAGTAACGCGAGCGACAACCAGCCCGCTATGTAAATCTCTGAATCCGCACCATGACACTTTAGTTAGTCCACACATTGTTCATAAACATAGCCATTTATAACACCAAATTACACCGATTTTACATTATTAACTCCAATAAAAGCAATCTGCAAAACAATCCAAAACAACAACCTTGCTTGCAGTAAAATATATAATAGTACATTCTCGCGTCATTTCTTATTTATTTCAGTTGTAATTTCGTGCTATGGAAACATAGCCCATACAGCCCAGGCATATTTTACCTAAAAAATGTAATACCGTAAAAATCTGCTTTCCCGCGTTTTTTCTTTTTATTATTGGCATATTTTTGTGTGATTTTACCAACATTAAACTTAATTTTTTTTTATATTCATATACTTATATGCTCGATGATGCATTATTTTATAATGTGGTAGCCATTGGCTGTATGAAAAATTGAATAGTACAAGTTACATAGATTAATTAAAAAGTTTTGAGCAGCGGCCAGTAATGAATTTTCATACTTACTTTCCTGGCCTAGGCCGGTAAAGTAGTGCACCAGCCAAGAATTACAAACTTCGTGGCTTCATTTTACTACAATAATGCCTACATTTCCGAGCATGTTTGAGAAAAAATGCTTCTATTAGGCAGCTGCATCGGTAATACAGAAAAAAAAAAAAAACAAAAGAAAAAGGGCAAGGGTGTCATCCTCAACTGCCTGTCCGCTGGTTGAAGGTATGGCATCGGGTACATGTACCCGACCTCCCGATCTGCTTTTTCCCTAGTCATCCAAGCGAGTAGTATCCCTATACCTTCATTCCCTTTCTAAATACAACAAATTTCTATCCGTCCCCAGCTTTAAAATGCTTCTGATGGGCAGCAGTGTCGGAAGCACAAGAAGGCAAAGAAACTGCGCTCGCCAATCGGCCTACCAAGCCTTATGACAATATCCTCCCATGGAATGAAAAATCCAAGGGAGAGGATTTAATCCAGCAGTGAACTTCCACGACTGGAAGACTGAAGACTGATGATGATTATGAACTTCATGAACACAACCGCTGCCTAGGATTAATTTCGTTGTATGAAAGTCTTCTCAATAGCCCATCTAATATATTGAATCTCAATAACGTGCCATTTCACCAAAATTGTTTTTTTTTTTTAAATCTAACTTTTACCTGCGCCTTCGTCAGAATCCACATTTGAATGAATGTATTCTTAGAGTTATAATAAAAGTATGATTATTTAAGAAATGTTTGCTAGGTAGGTAGGTACGAGATTCAATTTAAGCTTTTTTGATACGACAAAAATGTATTAATAACATATTTTACCGTCTCTCGACCGGAAAACTAAAACGTATTACGAAAAACATCAAACAAAATCTATACACGTTCGGACAATATTTTCCATTTCATTCCTAATCGCATGTCACTCGAAAAAGATCAAAAGGCCCAAAAAAAATGTATATGTAATCGGCATAAACGGTTCTATATCCTCTTATTCTGTTGGTACCAAATCCCGCAAATCCGTTCTGGAAGGGGACGCTCGCGCATTGACTGAGACGTATGCAAAGGGATCAATGAGATAAATTGCTCTCCACTGTCACTTATTTCTCGGCGAGCCGTGTTCACATTGAGTCAGTGAGTTGGTTTATTTGTCTTTACGAGTAGCAAGTTTGTCCAGTCGAGTTATAACCAAAATTTTTAAAACTTTCATTTTATTGTGACTTCTCCTTTGATTTGCAGAACAAAACAAGTTAGGTATTGAAATGTTTGATGTTCTTCTATTTGTTGGTTCCAAATACTATAAATCCTTTTTGGAGGATCACCACTCGTGCATCGACCGAGATGTATGCAAATACACCATTACTTTCTCTACAAGCCTTAATCACATACATTGGTTAAGTTCGTTACAGCTTCTTTAATGGTGAGGTGGGATTAATGTAAAACTACCAATGTTATTTAGATGAGAAATTACTAAAGCTGGAACGAGCAATTATTTATTTAATGTAATGTTAGACTTTTATTTCTGAAAAAAGATGATATAATTGTTTATGTCTAGAGCTTATTTATAGAGTACTGATACTACCAACGTAAACCCAAGTTTCTACTCAGCAAAGCTAAATCTGGGGTAAGTGAAATGAGCCGTGACTAGACTATTGTAAACCTAGTCTTATTCCACAACAAAATAAATGTTGTGGCAAGTGGGATGCTCAGTGACTCGACAACTGTGAACCCAGCCTTATTTCTCAGTAAAATAGATGCAGGGGCGAGTGGGATGAGGGGTAATGGTGCGCGTGGGCATTTGTGCCGCACGCTTTAATTACAGGCGGACAATGTTAATGGGCGACGCGATGCTATCGCAAGATTATCCACTTAAAATCATGCTGAAAAGTCGATTTGTTAGTTATATTATTGTTTACTTAGTATGTTGAATTAATAAAGCAAGGTTGTTTTTCTCCTCTCTTCTTTTTACGTGATCGATTATACATACTATCACGTCTTTTGCCCTTGCAGGATAGTCAGAGCCCGGATCTTTAAGGGCTATAAGCCATGTTTAGCATATTAGTGAGCATTAGATGGAATTCGGAATCAAAATAGTGATGGGTTGCTAACCGCATCGCCTACTAATATGATTTCTCAGATTTTCACCTATTCCCTCGATCGACTTTTACTGCGCGGGAAGAGAAGCAGCTGGTATATTCTACGTTTTTTTTTTTCTAAGATCAGCATGGAAGAGGTGATTGGCCAGCCGTATAAATTCTTGCCTTCTTTGAAGAATTTTTGATATAAATTAATTACGCCTACCAACATGCTAAACGTGGCCTTTAGATCTTAAAGACCTAGGCTCTGTCTACCTTGAAAGGTAAAAAGACGTGATAGTATGTACCTATGTTTAAATTCAACAGGCACCTTTCATAATCAAAGACAAAAATCCTTAAGGAACCAGAGATTGTCAAAGGCGTGATGATTTGTCATCACGTCGGAAAAAACCTCACCAATTAGTACTTTTGGTTCACTCGCGGTTCTATAATTATCAATCGCGGTAATAATTAACACATTTTACATAATAATACATAATACATAAATAGGTTCTAAAGAAGTCTTTATCCCTTTCGGGGTAGACAGAGACTATGCGTCATGGCCTAATAGACCTTAACGCCATATCTAGCTGTCCGTTGCTTCTCGAATTATTGGAAAACAGAATCATAATAGTAATGGGTTACTAGCCGCATTGCCAGCTATTCACATGCATACTATCTTAAGCGGGTGCCGCGCGAACGAAAAACGTAGCTACTGCGCAAGCCATTAGGCTGCGCAGAACCATTCGGCGATTAGGAAAAAAGATGAAAAGTCTTAATATTTTCATATTTATCTCTTTATAAAAAAATAAGAAAGGGGGCGACCTCCGAGACATACATATAAATATTGTTATGTGAGAATTATTGTTTTAGACGTAAAAATTACAAAGATTTCGAAGAAAAATGCTTTTAGATATCATACCATATATATATCATTTTTAAATGTCATTTGTATCTGTTTCAAATTCCAACAAGGGGGCCATCTTGTTCAAGGATTGATCTAAATTATACAAATACTTTTGATGTATTTAATTAATTCAGCGCATAGTACTAGTGATTTAAAACACGTAAATTTTCACAATTTCGTGCAGTACCGTCATAAGCAAGAAACTAACAGATGCAGTGCGGCAGAGGCGAGCCACTACAAAAATCGACTTTATGCTACATACTATTAAGGTTAATATTCTGTTGTTTTGACTCTGCGCCTCTTGTGGCGCGCCTCCGCCGCACTGCATCTGTTAGTTTCTTGCTTTAGAGTTACGCTTGTTCCTTTGACAAGCTTTACGCTACGTTGGAGGAGCAGCAGGTAGTATATCCTACGTCGTTTTTTTTCTATAATACGGGGGAATAAGGTTATTGTCATTTGCCCAAACGCAAATTTACTAGCTATACAATACAGCTCATAAAAGAATATTACTTTTGGCGTCATACATAAGCCACTATAAAAGGAATTTTTGTTTGTTGGGTACATACTCAAGCCTAAAAAAAATACACTCCTTTTTTGGCAGGATGTAATAAAATACTTTTAAGCTTTTGATTCTCATCACATTTTTGTTGTGTCAACTGACATACGATATTTTAATCATTCAGCTCTTTTGACCGAAAAATGCGCAATATCGGAGCAGTAAAAGCTTTTCCGTTCATAGTGTTTTACAGTACTAAAGGATTATTGGAAATATTTGTCACAGTCGCGAGCGCCCGCTTTGTTTTCGTTTAATCATTTAATACAGTATGCTGTGGGTTTTACTCGTGCTAGCTATTGAAAACAATGTTTCTCCGTGTGTAGGAAATACGTAATTAGAAGATATACGAATTAGTCAATGGTAAATTTTTATTGTAAATTTCATGTATTTGTTTTACTTGTAGTGTTAATAAGTTTGCTTGTATTTACTATTTTCGTTTGCGTGTTTCAACATTTTGCAAACTAAATTAGAACCGTTTTCTGGTGGACTGAGCTAAAATTTTGCATACTTACTTAAATATTATATAAATCTAAGGAATGACAAGCAGCCAACGTCAATTCATAAAACAGTCAGCGAGCTTCGTGGCGCAGTGGTTAACACGCCAGCCCGCGACACGAGGTGCCCGGATTCGATCCCCGGTCAGGTCAAGATGGAAAATGATCTTTTTCAGATTGGCCTGGGTCATGGATGTTTATCTATATATGTATTTGTCATAAAATACAATATCGTTGAGTTAGTATCAAATAACACAAGTCTCGAACTTACTTTGGGGCTTGCTCAATTTGTCCGTATGTATTTATTTATTTTAAGTTGATGATTAAAACCTTTCACAACGCTGTAAGTCCAGTCGCTGATTTTATATAGTACGTCGTCATCATCACCATTTCAGCCTCTTAATGATTTTTCGCACAAGAAGTCAAAGAATGCGTGCATACTGTGACTTCTTGTGCCCCATAAGTGCGAATCTCTTTAGGTATTTAGAAGTTATGGTGGAATCATACGTACATATTTTTATACATATATGAATTAGAATACTGGCTAGCTGTATCTCTAATACTGAGGTATTTATTCAATAACAACACGGCGAATCGATATTCTTATCTTTATTTATCTTACTAAATTACTATTCAACCCCTAAAATTTGCATATAATAACATTATACCATTAACACTATTCGATTAAGGATCCCTTTTAGTCGCTGAGTTATTATCCTAAACTAAAGCAGCTAGCTTGTTGTTGTTGTGTCTCGCTTTTATGGTGCACAAACGAACGCATATTGCTTTGCAAACGTCGGGCTAAGATCATTAGAGTTCCGGCTATAATAGATTAAGGATCCCTTTTAATCACTGAGTTATTATCCCAAGCTGAGGCATCTGGCTGTTGTTGTGCCTCACTTTATGGTGTATTGTGTTTAGATGTCGGGCTCAATGGGAAAGATCATTAGATCTCTGACACTAATATATTAAGAATCCCTTTCAATCGCTGTGTTATCCTAAGTTGAAGCAGCTCGGGCTGGTTGTTGTTGCTGCTCACTTTATCGCGCATTATCCTGAGTCTATGGGTACTTGAAAGGATCATTAGATCTCCGACACTAATAAAGTTATTATCTCTAGGAAAAGAAGCTTATGTTAGTAACTCTTCAATTGAAAGCGATAGAGCGAATTTATATTCCTATCATATAAAAATACTATTTAACCCCTAAAATGTGCATATTATTCTATGCCAGGAATGATGCCATAAATTACTTCAAACGAAAGCTCTGAAATCTGCATAACCTTATCATGTCTTCTTTATAGGAGCCTTTTATATCTCTTAAACTAGCGATTAAAAGGGATTAAGAATCCCTTTTAATCGCTAATTTATCATCTTAAGCTGAGGCAGCTGACTAGTTATTGTTGTGCCTCACTTTATGCCGCATTGTCTTCAGATGTCGGCCCCAACGAGAAAGATCATTAAATCTCTGACACTAATAGATTAAGGATCCTTTTCAATCGCTGTGTTATCCCAAGTTGAGGCAGGGGGCCTGGTTGTTGTTATTCCTCACTTTATTGCGCATTATCCTGAGTCGATGGGCTCACTTGGAAAGAACATTAGATCTCTGACACTAATAGATTATGGACTCCCTTTTAATTATAAAGTTATTATCTCAAGGCAAAAGAAGCTTATGTATATTTGCAATTAAAAGCGATTTAGCGAATCTATATTCTTATCATACTAAATTACTATTTAACCCCTTAAATTTGCATATTCTATTCTATGACAGGAATGATGTCATAAATTACTTCAAACAAAAACTCTAAAATCTAGATAACCTCAGCATGGCTAGCAAGACCTCAGCAAGATCTAAAAAGCTTCAATAAAGTATTGTTGAAGCTTTTTAGATCTTCAACACTATTAGATTAAGAATCACTTTTAATCGCTAAGTTATTATCTCAAGCTGAGGCAGCTTTTTGGCTGTAGTTTTATGGCGCATTGTTCGGGCTCAACGGGAAAGATCATTAGATATAGAGACACTAATAGATTAATGATCTTTTTAAGGACCTTTCAATCGCTGTGTTATCCCAAGCTAAAGCAGCTGACTGGTTGTTGATGTAGTTTACTTTATGGCGCATTGTTCTCAGACGTCCGGCTGACTGGGAAAATCATTTGATCTCCGATACTAATAGATTATGGACTCCCTTTTAATCGCAAAGTTATTATCTCAAGGAAAAGAAGCTTATGTAAGTAACTTTGCGATGAAAAGCGATTTAGCGAATCTATATTCTTATCATACTAAATTACTATTTAACTCCTTAAATTTGCATATTCTATTCTATGACAGGAATGATGTCATAAATTACTTCAAACAAAAGCTCTAAAATCTAGATAACCTCAGCATGGCTAGCAAGACCTCAGCAAGATCTAAAAAGCTTCAATAAAGTATTGTTGAAGCTTTTTAGATCTTCAACACTAATAGATTAAGAACACTTTAATCGCTAAGTTATTATCCCACGCTGAGGCAGCTGGTTGGTTGTCTCTTTATGGCGCATTATTCAGGCTCAACGGGAAAGATCATTAGATCTATGACACGAATAGATTAAGGATCTTCTTAAGGACCTTTCAATCGCTGTGTTATCCCAAGTTAAGGCTTCTGGCTGGTTGTTGATGTACTTTACTTTATGGCGCATTATTCTCAGACGTCCGGCTGACTGGGAAAGATCATTCAATCTCCGACACTAATAGATTATAGACTTCCTATTAATCGCAAAGTTATAACCCCAGGCTGCGGCAGCTGCCTGATTAATGCTGTGCCTCACTACCGCGGTGAACGAGCCCACATTCTCTTGTAGGCGATATATACATTCGAGATAAATTTTTTTCAATCAGTTTTTCACATCTCATACACTCATAGATTTGGGACTCTTTCAATAGCAGAGGTATTATCCCAAGCTGATACACCTGGCTTGTTGTTGTTGTGCTCTATGGCCAAGCAAACGAGCGCGCATCGTCCTTAGACATCGGGCTGACAGGGAAAGATCATTAGATCTCCGACACCAATATATAGACTCCCTTTTTTTCGCAGAGTTATTATCCCAAGCTACGAATTAGTAAATTCCAAGCAAAAACAGCTGGCTAGTTCTTGATGTGCCTCTACTTTTATAGCGCAGCAAATAGGCGCGTATTTTCTTGCAGAACTGAGAAAGTGATATCGCAAATAACAAGACTTTACTTAATTCGTTAGAATTTAAAAAGTTAAATTTATAAAAAAAAATCTAATTGATAAAATAGCAAAAGGAAATAGAGTTCTTGGCGGGAATTTCTATGGACTGCACGGTTTTTGTTTTGGATTATTTTGTAAATTGTTTCTAGCGGAGTTTATAATGTGAAGTCGGTGTAATTTACCATGTTTATGAAAAATGTGTAAAATAACTAAAATAAAGTGTCATGGTGCGGCTGTAGTGAGATTTATTTAGCAGGCTGGTGTTTGCTCGCCTTACTGCATCGTATATGATCAAGCCAGTGGATTCATGAGAATTGTCGCCAGGGGCTCCGTCGAAATCAGCGAAATGAAATACACCATCATTTCGTTGATACACAAGCAAGAATAACTAGAAAAATAACTAAACACTGGCTAAAATAAGCTTTTGAATGAAGTTTCAGGGCCAAATAGAAAAAAAGGAAAAAAATAGAAGACAATACCATAATATATCCTCATTACAAGACTGCAAGACCTTCAGACACCGTGAGCCAATACTGCGTACATCCGGAACGTTATCAATAAATATTGTTGGCGGTAGTTTTATATAGTTCTTATAACACAAAGACAAATGTCAACTTAGTCTACCTGCGACCATGAAAACTGTAAAGTTTTTGAAAAGTTAGGTGTAAAAGTAATGTAATATACGCGATAATACCATATTAAAGCGCGAAAACATCAGAAACCATTAAGAAGAAGTAAGTATAAAATATTATATAAAATATTATTATAATAATACATATAAATCTTCATAGAGCATTTTTTCCATGCATATTCCTACTTTCTCATAACATCATATCATTTATGTCGAGTGCCTTCTCGAGTCTGAATTCATAACGAGCCAGGTAAGCGCGTAGTTTGCAGTTTATCTTGTAACGTAGCTCATGTAAAACTACACAGCTATTTACAGCAGAAATTCGGGGCTCTTGCCACTTTGAATAAATTCGGGTAACGATCTCATCTACATCGGCCGGGTGCCGATGTCGCTTGTCGGAAACATGCAAATGAAGACAGGCGCGTTTATGCTGCGACAAGCGCAGCCAGATGTTAACACTAGTCGTGTTATCGCCTCCTCGGCCGTCTTAAACACGTTTTACTTAACGGAGCCACTGATAGCTATCTACATAAATTTGTGGTTATTTGTAGTCTCATAACAGCGTAATTTGCGGGAGCGAATACTAAGTGCTCCTATTCGTCCGGGTAATGTAATCAACGGAGTAATGACACAGAAAATTTCGAGACTTTATCAATATTGTGTTGTGCTGAGACCGTGAGCGGGCGGGACTTTCATAAAACTTTTTCTACTTACTTTGCTAAATATGATAACATCTATTTAGTAATACTGGGTAAGTAAGTTGGGTAACACGTTTTGTAGTATAAGTAGTTTACGTTGGTTTTGCTTTTGTGTATTTAAGTACTAAATATTTTATCAACTATTTTTATCAAAATATATAGGTAATATTTCCATATCAATTTATAGGTTAATTACACGACGCACCTATTACATACTGTAAACGCGGCCGGGCCTGGAATTTGTGCGGTGGGCAGAAGTGGCGCGGTTGCAAGTTATACTTGCATAATCATGTAGAAAGCTTTACGAGTAGAGTGCGACATGCAATGTATTGAAAACCACTGTCTCTTGCGTTCTCTTTTGTTACCATACGCAAATTTGAGGAACCTTTTGGATCTAATATATCAGTGGCAGAAATACATTCAAGAGAGCTTTTCTTTATATGTATATATGTTATATAAGCTAAGCTTTCCATACATACATAATATCACGTCTATTTCCCTACGGGATAAACAGAGCCTAGGTCTGACAGACCTAAAAGCCACATCAGCCCCGGATCTAGACTTTTTTGTATTCGGGGCAAGACCCTGAAATGACGCCCCTGAAGCAAATCGAAACATGCTGTCCTGCACCCACAGCGTTTTTATTTTAGGTTCCATCTGCGCCGCCTCCCTCGCCTCCAACCCTGCCCATATACATTTGTGATATTGCCACTCCTTTATTCAGCCGACCGGGGCATGGGCCCCGGCATTTCCCCCTGGATCCGGCACTTTGCCACGTTTAGCTTTGGGATTTAGATAATTACAAGAGTTTCACGGATACTGAAACTCACTAATGACAACATTTAAAACCTATTCTTGTTCTATGAGAACCTCCCACAGACTTAACCATTTAGAGCGATCAACCACTCTGGACACGCGATGTTCTCATTAACTCATATACTGTAATTATATGTAGATAAACCCTACTCGTTGTACTGATTACAAATTGACATTTATACGTTTAATGCAGTCGTATCGGGAGCAGACAGTAAATATCTTTATTGACTTAACCAGATGAAATCTGCACATTACTAAGGAATGATATACCTAAGCAGGAGGATGAAGAAGTCTTTTCACATAGTTACAGTAAAAATAAATACAATGACAGTAATTATATAATCGCAAATTGTCAAGGTTCCATACTTCTCATTTTATGAGGTCCGTACCAAAAAGTTGCCAACGGGTCCTATTACCAAACCTCCGATATCCGTCCTTCTGTCACAGGCCTCTATCGTTACAACCGTAATAGGTACACACTTAATATTTTCACAGAATGTGAATATTTTGCTTCTATAGTAACAAATATTCAAAACAAAATAATATAAAAAATTTTAGAACCTTCCCATACAATAATGTGTCTTTTACTGGATTCTATGAAAGGTGCTATTTTATAATGGGTAGTATTTAAACGAGTGACTGCAAATTCAAATTTTAAATGTCAAAAAATACTAACTTGGGTTACAAAAATAATGAGTGAGCGACTAGCTGCGAGCGACGAAAAATGCACAAAACAGCAACTTACAAAGATTATTTAAGTTGCTTAAAATACAAAACTAATCGCACTATAATATTTCAGCGACCGAATAATGGTTTATGTGACAACCATTAAATATTTGGCAAATCGTTTATTTATAGTGAGCTGCACTTTATATAAAATTAAATATTTCATATAGGAAAACCACATGGGAAAATACTATCTTGAGCAGAGTACCTGGGCTCTAACTTTGAAAATTTGGTTATAAAATAACTATTACAGGCAAGTAGTAACTAAGCATCATCACCATCACCCGAGCGTATTTCCGGTTGCATTCTCAGCGGTAACGCTTCAGACCCCGGGGTTCGCTTACCTATCCTAAGTGATTTGACGAGGTTACTGGTCTTTACACAGAGTGAGCGACTGCCGTCTGACCTCCGCAACCCAAAGGGTAGAACAGAACTAATCCTAGGATAGGTTTAAACAAACGCTGGATGGCGTTTCGCGCGCACGTTTCAATCTGCAGTTTTCATTAATACATCATATCATAATAGAAAACAAAAGACCCCAAAAAGAATTTCAACAATCAATAATCATTAATAAAGCAGCTTACTTTTTAGTAGTTCGTTGTGTAAAACCTCGGATAAAAAAATCGTCTCTAAAGACTTAATATTGAAGTCGCCCAGTATGAATTTCTAGTCGCTCACTCAGTAATTCTTACGCACACCTAATATTTTAATATTCGATTTGAATTATTTGCAGCACACTTTTAGAAACTCGTTGTATGTAAAAACTTGTGCAGCAAAAGACTTAGTAAGAGGATAGACCGATACGGTTACTTTTGACAGTTCATCCACCGCAGCTTTTCAGCCAATCTGACAAGATGGCGCCTGCAATGTTGCCGAAATATAAGACAAATCTCAGAAATAATCGCGGTAAGTCCTGTAGTGACAATAATAGTCATGTAGACAAAGGCATTAAATATGATTCCAATGTAAACTTTGTTCGCGTGTAATAAAAAGCTTTTTCGAAACCCTCAACAGTGGTGCCAACTTATGAGCAGAAAAACCCTCATTAATCGACAGCGAGGCATATTTCCGCGATTCTATTTCAGGACACATAGTAACAGCCGTAGTTTAAAATGTTGTATATAAAACAACTTGTAAACTCTGAGCACAGAACTAAAAAAGTAAGAACGGCGGCTGCTGCCGTCTCGAGTGATGCTTGACTCCATAACTCTTTGTCTCAATGGTTTTATTCATATCTGTCATTTTCATTAACTTTTGCCTTAACCAGTTCCTATTTATACTTTGCCTGTTTATAATCATAAAATCGTAGTGTAAGAGTTTGAGAGTGTCATTTACTTTATAGAGCCAACACTTATACGATTATTTTATCACCGTTTAAGCTTTAAGCTCTTGAACTTTCACCAGTAATCTCAAAGTAATAACCATCATCAACTCCCTATCAGTCCTATAACCCTGTAACGTATTTGTTAACTTACGAATCGAATACAGTAAGTAGTTATAAGAACCATTTCAAAAAGTTTTTATAGATACAAGTCGATCGCCACTCACTCTTCGCTGTAAACGGTCAACGATGTCGTTAAAACCACTTTCAAAGCAATCTCAATTGTACTGTTAAGATAGAAGCCCGTGAGATTTGAAATGAAGTCATCGAGCCTTAAGTGCTCCATCTTTAATAAAAAAAGTATGAGTAGTGCTTAGTGAATGGTAACTCGTGTAACCTTGAGTTGTATAATGCATCTAAATAGCCTATTTAAAGAAAAATAAGAAACGTTGCCCTGCCTAATAATTTGTACCCTACGTCACTCGGGTGGGTTGTAAGGATTCTAAGAATAAGAACCCCATACGTCCAAATAAGGAATTTAGAAATTATATTGGAATAAAGAAAATCACTTACATACTTGAACTTGAGAACTCTACATCTATATTGTAACTGTCATGTAAAAAGTAGATTTTGACATAAAGGTAGTATAGTTATAAGGTATGGGGTGTCATCCTTAACTGCCTGTCTGGCGGGTGGAGATATGGCATCGAGTACGCGCGCCCGACCTCCCGGCCTCTACTTGCTTTTCCCGCATTCATCCGAGTGAGTCGTATAATACCAATACCTTCGTTACTTTCCCAGATATCGTACAAATTTATATCCTTCCCCAGCTTAAAAATGTTTACGACGGGCAGCGTCGGAAGCACAAGAAGCCAAAGAAACTGCGTCCGCTAACCCGCCTGCCAAGCGTGGTGAGTGAGAATAGCAACTTTTTCCAGCAGTAAACTTCTTACTACTGAAATGATGGTGATATAGTTATTCTCTTACTTAGTGGTACTAATATGTCGAAAAAAATACATAGACTTTTTAAGGAAAATAATGGAATGGCTATTGTTGCAATTGCCTTCTCTGTTTAACCTATACACTATTTTGTTCGGAATAAGTTTTATTCACTGGAAGCTAATGATGGTCGTAAAAACAACATACGAGTTATAATACAAAAACTATAAGAAACGTAGCGCAATTTCTGCTATACGAGTATTTCCAGTATCTCCGTTACATATAACCAAATTATAAACTCCTAATTTTAAAAACAGCAACTGAATACTGTGTAAGCATTAACTTTAAACCCTAATAAAATTACCTATCTATATTTCCGTTTCCCCTTCCATACATATTTCCTAATTCGCCGAGACGGCCTGTGATTGGCCGAAATAACAGTCAAAAAAATATGGCGATCGAGTCATGTTAGCGCGTCGCTTGCGCTGATAAAACAACTAAAAAATAACGTCTCCTAAGAGTTCGCTGGCCGAAAAGAACCTTAGATCTCATCCGCGAGTGTGTGATGGTGTACCACAAGTGTAGGCAGCAAGAAAATAATAAAGTTCAAGCACAAGGGTCGTCGGCCGGTCGACCAAGGTCCCGTGAAGGCGAATCCTTTCGAATCCTGTTCACAAACGAATCCAGGTGAGTGCTTACTTTTTCCTCTACTGTGATTCTGGGGTTGACCGGAGAATGCAGTGGCTCTTTCAGGAAGACGCAACATTAATTTATGGTGCCTCCTGTGAGGACAATCCTCACGTACTTATTTCAAATTTACCCACTTAATTTCAATATTTTCAATTAAAGTTATTTCCAAATATGGATAACTAATTTATTCATAAATAGACTTATTATAGATTCAAATTAACTTGGTACTTACCCACCTAGCATTTGTCTATTTGTCTAACAATCTCGGATCAAACAGGAAATTTCATACCTGTGCCATACCATAGTAAATACCTATTGCTTACGAGTACATACTTCTTATCTCGTGAATTCCCTTGTAATAATCCCTTAATCGTTCGATTTGTATGCCATAAGGTACTATCTTGTTACTCAGGCTTACGAACTATTTTGGATAGCCTAGATACCTACCTAAGGTTAATTAATAGCAGCGAGGTGTGTATTTATGATTATAAGTAATAGTCCGTAGTTTTAAAACCTACGTGTTTTGTGAATATCTGTTCCATTACTCAGTTTCCATTTAAACTTTTGCTACCTACCTACCTTACTCGTACTTTCACAATTAGTGCTTGGCGAAAACATGGCAGAAGGAGAATTAATGTCAACCATTAAAAAACGTGAATATGAGTTTAAAAATATGCAAATACTTTATGACTTAGCAAAAATTACGAAAGAAAATAAAACTAAATTGGCATCCTTTCGAGCTAGGTATAAAAGAATTGATATAATTCGTGATAATTTCATGGAATGCAACGATCGTGTAAACCAGTTGCAACTTAAACTAAATCCTCAATTTGTTATCGATAATAATGCTTTGTTGTCATTTGACGAGTTATACTATTTTGTAATTGAGTTTGCTGACTCTCTCGACGTCAGTTCGCGCTCGGAACTGTGTCAAGGTCATGCGCATTCCAACTCTCAAGTAAAATTACCTAAATTGCAAATAGCTAAGTTTGATGGTAATATAGAGAACTGGCAGATGTTTAAAGACAGTTATACGTCGCTTGTGCATAATAATGTTTCGTTGTCGGACACCGAGAAATTTTACTATTTGTTGTCATGTCTGTCTGGATATGCCCTGACACTAGCTAAGGGTGTTCCTATAACATCAGCTAATTATTCTGTTGTTTATGCAGCGTTGCTAGACAGGTATGATAATAAACGTATTTTAGCTACCGCTTATTTAGAAAAAATAATAAAATTAAATCCGATCCAACGGCCATCATTATCAAACTTATCACAATTAACCAACACACTTTATGAATGAATTAGTGCCTTGCGCGGGTTAAATATTGATGATTTAAGTGAATTTCTTTTATTTTACATAGCATCTCGGCCGCTTGATACAGAAACTAGGAAAAGGTTTGAATTACAAAATACCGAAGAAATTCCTAAATTTAATCATTTGATTGTTTAGTTACAGAATTATATAAAGGTATTAGAGGTTAGTCAACCTAGTAATTTACAGTCATTCAATTCAACAAATAAACAAAACCACAATAATACAAAGAAAGATAATTTTTCTCGGCAATCAAATTCTTCCTTAATTACTTCTTCGAACTCAAATAATAATAAACCTAATCAGGCTGTCTGTGCGTATTGTCATGAAAATCATTCAATATATCGCTGTGGTAAATTACATTCTATGAATATAGGACAGCGACAAAAAATAGTTAAAGAGTTACAATTATGTCAAAACTGCTTAAGGCCCAGTCACACTAGTACAGACTGCAAGTCTAAGTCCATGTGTTTCATTTGTAACTCAAAACATAATACATTATTACATGAAGAACATAAAAGTTTATTAGCTAATACCATTGACCTAAAGGTTTCTGAGAATTCCAATATGAGCACTTCCCTAACTTGTACAACTCAGCCAAACATATCAAAGTCACCTATGAGTACCAAAATTATTGGTTCAGCAGTGGTTCGGTTGAGAAGAGTGGATGGTTCATTGCAGCATGCTCGTATAATCATAGATAGTGGTTCGATGGACTCTTTTATTACAAGTAGCTGTGTGCGACAGTTAGGTTTACATATAAAAAAGTGTAATTTAAATGTAACCGGTCTCGGTCAAAATTATGTATGTAATATTAAAGGTTATACTTTTGGCTCTATTGTGCCTAGGTCAAATGACTCGCCCCAATTTGATATACCATTAGTGATTTTGCCTAAAATCACTTCAATGATTCCTTCAACTTCGTTACCGTCTGTTGTCAAGGAAAAGTTTAAACATCTGGATCTCGCCGACCAAGATTTTGATAAATCGGGTCCGATCGATCTGTTGTTAGGAGTAGACTGTTTTGACCAGATATATACTGGTTCACGTTATTGCCCAGGTCCTGGTTTTCCATGTGCACTGTCTAGTGTATTCGGCTGGGTGATAAGTGGTCAGTTTCTTCAAAACGTGGTGGCTCAAACTCCAGTCACACCCGTTACGTCACTCATCGCGTCTTCTTGTGTGCTCGATGAGATCGTTCAACGGTTTTGGGAATCTGAAGAACCGCTGAAATGTAAAATTTCCGGTCCTGAGGATGAAATATGTGAACAAAAATATAAAAATGGCACATATCGTACCTCCGACGGTCGTTATGTTGTACCAATTATGCTTAAAGATGACACTCCAGCCTTAGGAGAATCATATCATCAGGCTCTTAACCGTTTTCTCAACTTGGAAAAGCGTCTTGCCAGCCAGACTGAGTTGAAAACGGAGTATAAGGAATTTATGCAGCAGTACGAAGAGCTGGGACATATGCAGCCTGCTGAATCTTTGTCTACTGACCGTTATATTATTCCTCACCATTGTGTAATACGACCCGATAGTACAACGACACGTTTACGAGTAGTCTTCGATGCCAGTAGTCGGACCTCGAATAATCTGTCACTCAATAATATTGTTCATGTGGGTCCTAAGCTGCAAGTGGATATTGTCGATTTAGTGACAAAATTTAGACTTCACAAAATAGTTTTTACTGCCGACATCCGTCGTATGTACCGGCAAATATTGATAAGACCCGAGGAAAGGCATTATCAACACGTGCTTTGGCGTAATGATCCAACTGATATCTTAAAGGAGTACGAACTTAAGACAGTCACGTACGGAGTTAGTAGTTCACCTTATTTAGCCATTCGAACACTTCATCAACTTGTTGAAAATCATGGTTCTGAGTACTCAAGTCGTGTAGCCCAGGTTATCACCCAGGAGACATTTATGGACGATATCACAACTGGCGGCTCTTCCCTTGAAGAGGCGATCGAGCTGAAGGCCGACATCACATCTTTGTTGGCCAAGGCTCACTTTGAACTACGTAAATGGACTACCAACGATCCTCGTCTTCTTAAGGATGTTCCTCCTGAATTTTGTCAAAGTTCCAAATCCTTCGATGAATCGGGAAATGAGTTTGTCAAAATATTAGGGATACGATGGAATCCCATTAATGATTCTTTTTCATATGCCTTTTCAGACTCGTTCGAAGTCAAATTTACAAAAAGATCCATACTCTCTTTAGTAGCTCGCATTTTCGATCCACTCGGTTGGATATGTCCAGTAGTCTTTGCAGCAAAATCGCTGCTGCAAGAAATATGGCGGTTAAATTTGTCGTGGGATGAGACTGTTCCAAAACATTTAACCAAACAATGGCATTTAATAGCGGCCAATTTGTCTGATTTACAAAAAATTTCTCTTCCGCGGCTAGTTATACCTTCCAATCCGATGGAAGTACACTTGGTAGGTTTCTGTGATGGTTCTCTGAAAGGCTATGGTTGTTGTGTGTATATTTGTGTGGTTACTAATGAGCCCAGAATTTCTACTGCGACTAGTTTACTGATTGGAAAATCTAGAGTAGCTCCGTTAAAACCTACCACGGTAAATAGACTCGAGCTAAGCGCGGCGGTCCTTCTGGCAAAAGTTCTATCACACATGTATAATTTGCTTAAAGACCATATAACTATTAATTCTATTCGAGCTTATTCAGACAGCAGCACTACCTTGTCATGGCTTAATACAGCCCCTCATTTGTTAAAAATGTATGTAGCCAATCGTGTCATTCAAGCAACTGATTTGATTAGTACCGATCATTGGTATCATGTTTCTTCTAAGGATAACCCGGCCGACTGTTGTAGTCGCGGAGTGTCCTGTCCAGAGCTTATAGGCCACCCTCTGTGGTGGAAAGGTCCTTCTTGGCTACAGGATTTGCCTAGTCAATGGCCTAACAAACGGGTTCTACTTCCAAAAGAAGAATTACCCGAGCTCAAACCACTAGAAACCAAAAGTCTTCACGTGATTGAGGTGAGAAACCCACTTCTGGACTTAATTGCCAGACATTCCTCTTTTACAAAAATTCTAAGAATTGTAGCATGGTGTATTCGATTTATTTCAAATTCGAGGGTTGCAAGGCAAAATCGAATTCTTTCATTTCTCAGTAGTACTGAACTCGAGAAATCCACTAAAGTGTTAGTTAAATTGAGTCAGGGTCAGTATATGTCTTCCGAAGTCAGTCGAGTGCGAGATAATGAACCATGTGTAAAAATCAATTCAAAAACTTTCACCTTTCCTGGACGATGATGGGATCGTGCGGGTGGGGGGACGCATCGATGAGGCTAATCTGTCACCATCTGCGTTACACCCTTTTTTGTTACCTAAACAATGTCCAATATCTAAAATTATAATAGAACACTTTCATATAAAATATTTGCATTGTGGACCTAGAATCTTACAATCTCTTATTCAACGCCAGTTTTGGATAATGGGATTGAGACTTCTGATACGTACCGTGCTGTCGAAGTGTGTTAGATGTTTTAAAGTAAATCCAATCGCTTGTCAGCCAATGATGAGCAAGCTTCCGGCAGCCAGACTTCAACCTTCTCGTTGCTTCGAAACCACTGGAATCGATCTGGGTGGCCCATTTTCCATTAAAGAGAGTCGCCGTCGTGGCGCAAAAACATATAAAGCTTACTTATGTCTATTCGTATGTTTAAGTTCAAAGGCTGTACACTTGGAAGCCGTAACCGAATTGAGTTCAGAAGCTTTTCTGGCTGCTCTAGACCGTTTTGTCTCTCGACGTGGAATATGTCACACAATAGTAACTGACTGTGGGACAAATTTTGTAGGTGCCAACAAGTATCTGAATGAAGTTTCTAACATACTCCACAAGCATTATCCTGAAGTGTCAAATGGTCTAGCGAACCGCCATATCAAATGGAAATTCAATCCCCCCGGCGCCCCTCACTTCGGGGGTATATTTGAAAGTGGCATAAAATCCACAAAATATCACCTTAAGCGTGTTGTCGGTTCTCAGGTTCTCACTCTTGAGGAATTCTTCACAATATTAGCTAAGGTAGAAGCTTTATTGAACTCTCGTCCACTCTGTACGTTATCAACAGATCCGTCGGAGTCTGACGTTTTAACCCCGGGACATTTCCTAACTGGAGGTCCTTTAGTCGCCCTGCCCGCAGAACCAATAAGTGAAAATTCGTGTCCGCGCTCGCGTTGGGTGATGCTTAAGAAAATTACCCAGAGCTTTTGGCGCGTATGGCAGCGTGATTATCTTCATACATTACAACAAAAGAACAAATGGTTCGTACATGAACCAAATATTAAAATAGATGACTTAGTCATAGTAAACGAACCTAATCTTCCGCCGATGTTCTGGAAGTTAGCGCGTATTGTGCAAGTGCATGCTGGTTCGGATCAAGTAGTCAGAGTAGTTACTCTCCGAACTGCTAACGGAAAGACCTTTCGTAGGCAGGTAGTAAAGGTTTGTCCCTTACCAATTAGTTAAGATTTTTTTTTTTTTTTTTTCATAAATTACTAAAACATAAATACACACTATCCTTAGGCTAGTTAAAACTTATTTATTACTTTATCTTTCGAAAATAATATTTCTAGATATTCTTGCAATAGTGCGTAGCTATTGCTTTTGTTTTTTTATCTTTCAATTTGCATTCTCTGTGAAACCCTTGTGGATTTCAGGTGGGGGAAAATGTGTAAGCATTAACTTTAAACCCTAATAAAATTACCTATCTATATTTCCGTTTCCCCTTCCATACATATTTCCTAATTCGCCGAGACGGCCTGTGATTGGCCGAAATAACAGTCAAAAAAATATGGCGATCGAGTCATGTTAGCGCGTCGCTTGCGCTGATAAAACAACTAAAAAATAAGGTCTCCTAAGAGTTCGCTGGCCGAAAAGAACCTTAGATCTCATCCGCGAGTGTGTGATAGTGTACCACAAGTGTAGGCAGCAAGAAAATAATAAAGTTCAAGCACAAGGGTCGTCGGCCGGTCGACCAAGGTCCCGTGAAGGCGAATCCTTTCGAATCCTGTTCACAAACGAATCCAGGTGAGTGCTTACTTTTTCCTCTACTGTGATTCTGGGGTTGACCGGAGAATGCAGTGGCTCTTTCAGGAAGACGCAACAAATACAATTTAACGATCGTAATGTTGGAAATAAAGTCATCGTGCCCCTAAGTACATAATCCTCAGTAAAAAAGTATCAATAAGGCATACTAAAATGTGTGCCTTGTAACCCGCCTCGTAAATTTTGGGGTATTGTGGATTTTCAATGGGGCCGCGACGGGCCGATCCCGAACGAAGATTTTCCATTAAATCGCCACTCTTATAAATTTGTTAGAGGTAACATTCAATGCATTGAGATTTTTACAATAACTATAGTACAAATATTGCTAGATCCTAAGAGGTTTTGATAAACCTTCTTACTTTTACTTTTTTGCACATAGTATTCGTTGCACATGATCGTAAAAAACCAAACGAGAAATTCGTCGTGGAACTAAGATTGAAGGCAGTGATAGTGGTGGTCGAGACAGGGGCGAAGAACAGTCGATATTAGCCCAGACATCTGGACAGATAATATTGTTCACCTGAGTTTTTATTTTCAGTTGTTGAGTGATGGTGGAAAGCAGTGGATGGAATTGGCACAGAACCGTAGAAAGTCCTGTGACAAAAGGAAGGCTTATGAGCTCTGGGCTGATTATAAATGAAAGAACGGATGATGATGATTGCGGCTGTTATCTTATTAAATTATATTGTTAATCACGGTTTTCATAAGAATAATGAGAGCCAAACAGGCAATGCCTGCAGGGAAACGTGAGTCAAGTCATCGTAAAAGCTTTACGGGCGCTTTAACAGAGCTTCCAATTTATGCTGCTGGCGACACCGCACGGCTAAAGTGCAGAACCGATGGGCTTTATAATGTCCGTGAAGCCTCCAACCGCAAGCTCAAGGAATTTGCCATTAAAACAATATGCGCGAAGAATACAGCTTTTATAATCACAATTTAAAAGTATATAAAAATTAGAACTTGAACTTCACATTCCACTTACATTATAAACTAGCTGTACCGGCGACCTTAGTTCCGCTATTACTTTTTCGTTATAAATCTTTCTTATATTTTAATGATTATTTTGCTATTTGGGGTGATAACAAAACCAACAAATTATTGATTATATTCGAGCAAACCAGATCTTGTTTTATATATTAAAAAGTGAAAGTTTATAGGAAGTAACGCAATCACTTCAAACGTTTATATAACTTGTATATGAGAAAAGCATAGAGAAAAAGTAGGCTAAACAATATTTTTCAAAGAATCGCATGGAAAATGTCTATGAGGTCGATTCATTTGTCGAATTAATGATCTATGAAGTAAACCTATTCAACACAACACATTCCTTTATAAGTCATTTTACCACTAACATAAGAACCGAGTCATAAAGTCTTGCCAGAGCTCGTAGCTCGGTAAATAACCATGTCTATTCTACGTAAAATAATTAAACACTAAGCAAACAAGGCAAATGTTCCTGTAGCGACGAAAGAAATACAAAGCCAACCTGTACGTGAATCATGCAGAACGGTCCTAAACAATCACTGGCAGGGTTGTATCTCATATTTTAGTTTACCATATAAACACTTTATCATTGTATGATGCGATGGGAAGTCTGATGTAATCTACTAAAATATCCTGCCAAAAAACGTATAGCTTAAGTAACTCGGGAGGGTGTAAGAATTCTTACGATACTCCATACGTACATTGAGTGTACTTTCATACATACATGAACTCGAAAAACAATACACTCCTTTTTCGACAGTCAAGTAATAATTCAACCTACTTTTAAATTTAAATATAGTGATTCTTGAGAATATATTCCTTAGTTGTGCAGTACCCAATAGGCTAGTTAGTAATTAGTCTGTCAGATAATCAAAACCTATTTTATACGTATGTTTTTCTTTTGTCGATTAAACAAAAAATTATCAAGATTTTTGTAGTCATTTTTCCTGATGGTCCTTAGTCGCCAAAAGGGAAATTCAGTGTGACGTCATAGTTTGCTACACTTTTTAGAAAATTTTGAAAACACGAGCCTCTTATGAACTTAGACGCGCTTCTTTATCATTTAAGTATTGTTTTATTCTGCCAAACCTAGATTCAGCCGCACACCGACGGTTAGTTTTATTGAAAAAAGTAAAAATACATGTCCAATAAGACCTATTGATGACGATGATGTTTTGATTATCTAACTGACTGACTAAATTGTAATGTTATTATTTTGATCCAGGAAGCTAGTCTATTATAACATTTAGCATACAATAGTTTCTAAACTGTGGCATTTAAACTTATACATAACAATGTATTTCTCCGGAAAAGTTGTCAACCCTAATCACAGAACAGTTGTAAACAAGTGGACATTTTGGTGAACTACGACAAGTTACTCGCCAGATTTTCATAAACTTCGAACGGAAGCTAGCCGCGAATAGTTTGGAACATTACTTAACAATGTCCGAAATAGATTTATCATAAGAAGATATCGAAGGAAACCACTTCCATATTGCGACTTAATAGAAAAATCATATTACACGTGTATGATAGATACTTTGGCAAAAAATTGGGCATTTTCATACAAAAGTGTTCGGCCGACCTTGCAATTTGCATGAAAATGAGGTAAAAATGAGTTCCCATTAAAGGGGTACCCGTGTAGGTCGCTGGTATGTATATATGTCGCAATATGTTGTCTTATGCCTTAACATAATAAGATATCAGAATGCAAAAACCCACATACAAATATTAAAACCTTTTATTTGCGATTTTAATAGTTAATATTTGTTATAAAATTTGATAGCTCATTGCGAATATTCTTTTTTATACAAACATTAATTAGTCACAGAAGGTGACTTGTTTATCTAAACTAGTCGGCTCTTGAAATATTTTTTAAGTTTCACGACAGAAGTTGGGTTAACTCAACTCAATATAATCTTTTAATAAAACGCCAACTAAAAAATCAATAACACCGCGTTGAAAATGGCTTCACGTAAGCAAAGTTATATTAATTTTAGTACTTTTATTAAAGTCTTGTATAGTCTGTAAATGAGTGTTCTTTGGCGCTTGTTTTGGAATAAAAATCGGAATAGTTAGTCTGTATGAGAATAGCGGGATATTTCTGGGCACCCTTAATATTCGGTGTTGATTTAGGACGGCGTCAACAAGCTCTGCCTAGACAACATATTAATTGCAAATGACCAAATTCGATTGACTCTCTGAGGGCACCGTGATTACGTAGAAGAGTTCAGGATTTATATTCTGTGTTTAAAATTTAGAACCATTTATTTACACTTGAAAATCATAACCTCTCCTCTAATGACGCAGGTAACATATTGAGAGCGTTGAAAATGACAAGGTTAAAGCGTAGAGATAAGTTAAAGTAAGATTCCATTTTTTTTAATAAACTTGCTATAATCGTACAAAAATCCTTTTTTTGATAGTTACATTAGAATATTATTTAATTTTATGGTCAGGCGTGTCATCCATAACTGCCTGCCCGATGGTTGCGGGAATGGGTTCGACTACGCACGCCCGGCCTTCCGAGCTGCTACTTGCTTTGTCCCCATTCATCCGAGTGAGAAGTATCCTAATAATTTGTTTTCATTTCAATCACTTCCATGCTGGTCTGGGAGAAAATAAAAAACGTAGAATGTGCCAGCTGCTTCTCTTCCTGTGCAGACCGTAGCCGGTCAAGGGAATGGGCGAAAATCTTAAGAATCATGACAATAGGCGATGCGGTTAGCAACCCATCACTATTTTGATTGCGTTTTCCACCTTTACGCCCATCAACACGCTAAACGTGGCCTTGACTTTAGGCTCTGTCTACCCTATAAGGGATAAAGACGTTATAATATGTATGTATGTATGTATTTCAATCCTTCACACCTTAGGCCAAAAATGAAGCAAATAATAGAATGTTGTTTTGAAGCCATTTTCATTCATTGAATTTTTTAAAGACCGTTGTATTTTCTTAATTAATAATTTACCTATTTTCTACTGAAATATAATGAAAATAAATAGTTTGTTGCAACTTTCGTCAGTACCGTCGCTCCTAGCCATATTGGGCGCACTGTGGCTGCGGCAGTTGAGGATGCGGCAGACAAAAATCCAGCAAAACATACAGGCCTGTAGCCATAATATAGTGTTGTGCCCCTAGCCGTAGAGACAATGGATAGCTGGGGTTCAGAAGCTAAGCGTCTAGTTAAGGAGATAGGCCACCGCATACCGGATAAGACAGAGGACTCTCGTTCTGGCTCGTTCCTGGTGTAAAGGATGGCCATCCAGCGTGGCAATCCAACTATTTTAGGCACCTTCGCACCAGAGACGCTAAAGGGCGGACTATAAAATTTTTCTTTTTGTTATACGTAATTGAGTTTTGACATATGTTTATTTTAAATTGTAAATTATGACTTTGGAATTAGTAAACATATATTTGGGATTTGCCTTAAATAAAATAGAAATGAGCTTATTTACCAATATTGTCGCTGATGGCAAAGCGGTAATAAGATCCGCTATATTCCCATAAAATCTACGGCAGCTTACGATTAACAGGTTAAGCAAACTGTATCGGGCTAATCGAATCAACCTCGGCGTTCGGCTTCCCGTAAATACGGTCACTTTATTACCCGCGCCAGATTTAACAAGCCAGCATCCCAAAATAAAACGTAAGAAATCCGACTCCTTTCATTATGTACGCTTACACCTCTCAACTGAGCTGTTTCTCGGTAGCATATATTCCTATGCAAGCTTTTTTCCAGATATTTAAAAACACAACTGCCTTCCCAAAAAAAAATTAAGTCAGTAATGAAAGGATTCCAATGATACATCCAAATTTGTTCAAGCTATTAGAAGTTATGGTGGAATAAAGAACTCACATACATAGAAGATTGTTTGTTTTACGTGTGTGCAAGTGGCAAACACGTGTCAGATTGCCTTTAAGCATCTGACATAGTTTAACAACTGCCATCAATGATGACAACCGGGACCAATGGATTAACGTGCCTTCCGAAGTACGGAGGAACTCGAGAAATTTTATATGCCACTTGCGGTCACCCATCCAAGTAGGGACCGCGCCGGGTTGCTTAACATGCGTAAGCGCTAAAAATACACGCGCACTGGGCCATCGAGCTCCTCATTCCACATAGTAGATGAATAAACACATCACACTCCTTTTTTGGGTATTAAGTAATTGGGATGAAAAATATTGCTACAATATGGCTTTTATAGAGCGAAGCTTTCATTTTGTTGGATTCAACATCGCTGTACATTTTTTATAAAATATTTTGCAGTAAGATTATAGCGGCTAGCCGATTATCGCCCGTCGTACCGTATGCACCATTGATCTGCACAATGAATGGTGCAGATGAGACTAGTTTGTTTCGTTTGTTGTTGAAACCGCGGATTCGGTAGAGTTCTTTTTTTTATGTATATCCGATGGCAAACGAGCAGACGAGTTCTCTATATTTATGACAAAATATAGAGCAAAAAATTAATTCTACCTGAATTAATTTCTATATCCTGTAAGGATTTTCATATAAGAAGGAACTTGTTTATTTTAGTACTTTTATTTAAGTCTTGTATAGTCTGTAAATGAGTGTTCTTTGGTGCTTGTTTTGGAATAAAAATCTGAATAGTTAGTCTGTATGAGAATTGCGGGATATTTCTGGGCACCCTTAATATTCGTTGATTTAGGACGGCGTCAACAAGCTCTGCCAAGACAACATATTAATTGCAAATGACCAAATTCGATTGACTCTCTGAGGGCACCGTGATTACGAAGAAATAATTATTCTTCCGTTACTCCTTTTATTTTATGCCAGCAGCGCCGCCGCCGGGCAAGACAAGCAGGCATCCTACATCATCCTACACGGTGTTTAGTATATACTGGTACAATATTTATCGAATACTAGACAATCTCCACGAGCCTCGTCATTCGATCATTATTTACACATGTAAACATCTGCCAATGTATATGTAGTGTACTAGCTTTCACCCGCGACTCCACCCGCGTTGATGTCGATCCCTTGGGAACAGTTCTTTTCCCCGAAGTAAAATGTACAGTAATGTACACTATGTCCATTTCCGTACTCCAGACAACGGATATGCTAATCATTAAGGTTGGTTCAGTAGATAGGGCGTGAGGGCGTAACAAACAAACTCACTTTCGTATTTATAATATTAGTTAGGATTCGATCATTATATTTTGTACAAAGTAACTATACATAGAGTGTAGTAACTTTTACCGTGGCTCCGCCCGCGTCAACGTCGATCCCTCGGGAACAGTACTTTTCCCCGGGATAAAATCTACCTACACTATGTCCTTCTCCGTACCCCAGACAACGGATATGCAAACTTTCATGATTGTTGGTACAGTAGATAGGGCATAAAAGCGTAACAAACAAACTCACGCTTCTCATTTATAATAATAGTTAGGATTAGAAATAAGATACAGCCTACGAACTTATTAGATACTTATTCGTAGGTTACAGCGTATAAATTTACCACGTCATTTTGATGGGCTGAGGCACTAGGGGTGACTCAGCCCGTCAAAGGTCAAGTCGGTGGTAGGTGAATGAGCACTATCGCATGTGAATTTTCCATTAAATGGGATCATCATCATCATTTCGTGTAGGTGTCACGGTCAATCGACCATGCACACCTTGGTGTCATAATTCTTCGGACTCATCTTTATTATCAGACAATCAGGTGTTTCAAGCCTTCAATGTGCGATGTGCGAAGTGTTTTGGTTGTGAACGTGTATATGCCTACCGATAAACCTGAGAACTTAACGGAATTTACGGACATCCTCGGAGCGGTAAGTGCTATCATAGACAGTTGTAATGTTGAATGTGTTTACGTACTCGACGATTTTAATGCACATCCGGGTGAAAACTTCTACAAAGAACTTTTAATGTTTTGTGAAGACCAAGATTGGTCTTGTGTAGATGTAGAATTGTTAAAAGGAATACCCACCTTTACATATGTGTGTGGAGTATGGGGTGTAACTAGATGGCTAGATCACGTGTTATCAACAAAAGCAGCTTTACGATCGGTTCAAAAAGTATATGTAAATTATGACATGCATTGGTCGGATCACCTCCCTCTTATTATTGAATGTGATCTTGAACTTACCGCGCCAATTACTTGTGAAATAACGTTATCACCTAATAAAGTGTTATGGGGTGAGAGAAGTATAGAACAAACCGAAGTATTTTACAGAGAAAGTCATGAACAACTTAGACATATTCAATTTCCAAATGAGTTAGGGAGATGTGCTGATCATACATGTAATACTGTAGATCTAGATATTATAGAATTGACACATTATATTATTAAGGCGTTGACAAAGGCGGCGTTAGTGAGTAGTAGAGAATGTATTCATTTTAGAAAAAAGAAAGCAGTAAGGTAAATGTACCAATCATTGATATTGCCCTAGAAGTTGATAAATTTTACTTTAACTCATTATAATAAGAATTTCTCCACAGGTATCAATGAAACGTTTATTAATTAAACTAGTAGCAACATCTCTAAATCCAACCTAGAATTACTTTCTTTGTGATTGGCTGTCAAACATTAACATTTTCATTTTGTTTACAATAGTGTCATTACGCGTTGGCCCTCAATGTTTATGTTGACGAATTTGATAAGGACCTTACTTGTTTCGAACTGTGTTACTCAAAATTGAAGTTCATAAAGTGGTAAGTATTTATTTTATTCTATTTGGGATTGTATGTATTACAGTGACGTGCACAGACATTTATCATAGGGTAGACATAATTATAAAACTTACCTTACAAACATACCACCTATATACCTTACCTTACTATACGGCTAGTTATCTACAACTCGTTTAATATTATGATGGTCTTTCGATCTTCGACCGCAAAAGTATTCAAAACAAGCGAAAGATAAGAGATATGATTACAACCTGCGAGCCACGTACACGTAAGGTTTAAGATTAAACGTGGATTAAACTTTAGAATAACTAACCATAACTAACCGGTTAGGTACTTGATTTGTTCAAAACGTGTTCACAAAACACTTTATATTTCGATTTCGGCATGCAAACACTAAGCGACACAACTTTCACATGAAAATATTTTTGTCACAAATGAAATTTAACTGATAAAGCATTTAATTTTTAAATAAAACTTTCATCTTGGATTGTTAGTAAACACGTTAATCAATGACATTTACATAAGTATGAATAATATCTATAATGACATTGACAGGTGACGTTGACATTAATATCGCGCGCGGCAGCCAATAGAAACCTCGGAGACAGTGTCTCAAATTCACACACACAGCGCCAATTTGCTTTGCATGTGTGTGCCGATGAAAGATGTTTACTTGTACTACTACAAAAGCGATTTCCTATCGGTGTATAATAATTTTCTATGTGTGCGTGAAAAGTCAGACCTTTGAATTTTTGTCTTACGCGGCTTACGCGTATAGATACTGCTTGGCGCGGGCACGCACGGACCGCGACCGCAGCACCGTACTTGATCAAAATCGACTATAAAGTATTTGCTAGCAGAATTTTGCAGGCGCACCGAATATAATTATTTTTTTGTAAGAAAAAAAAATGTAGGTATTTATTTAGCGACTGCAGGGTAGACATTGTCTAATAGTCTATATGGACTGCACGTCACTGATGTATTATATATATGTTTTCTTTTTATAACAGTTTTATAATAGTTAAATGAAATACAAGGGTATCAAATACTAGGACAAAAATCATCTGATTTCTAGTACTTGATACAACTATCATCTACTAGGTAAATTCTCATTTGCTCGATTCGATCGATTTTTTATATTATTACAATAAGCTTAAGGTTGAACTATCTCAGTTTTAAATATAGCTTTTCTAAGTGACTTCTACCTAGTCGTTGATAGGGGGTATCAATTACTGGAACATAAAATATCAAATACTAGGACAGAAGAAAAAATGTCTTTTTTTGTGCAGGTTCTTATTTAATTAATAAAATATTGTTACCACACCATTTAAAATTCTTTATTTTGGGCGAAAGAAAAAAAAAACAAGGAAAAGAAGAGGAAACCTAAGAAAATCTCCCAGAAGTCACATCAAATAAGTGGCAAGAGTACCATAAAAATAAAGAAAGAAATAAGCTTGCACAACTTGAACAGAAACAGAAAAAAGCTAAAGAAAGAAAAAGAAGAAGCTAACAAAAACAAAAAAGATAAACGCCGCGCTAAGAAACTAAAAGAAAAAAGAATTTACTTATGAAAAAATATGGATTGATTCAAAGTAGCGAATCTGAATGTGCCACAATGCAGCGGACGGAAGCCTCTGGTGGTAGGACAGACAGATGATCTCAATAGGGATGATTCTAATAATTTTAATATTTTTCTGACTATTTAGAAATTTCAAGATGTTTAGCTGTACTTATTTTTTTAGGCATCTGTATGTATGTCTGTCTGTCTGTCTGTCCGTCTGTCACCAGGCTGTATCTCATGAACCGTGATAGTTAATTTTCACAGATGATGTATTTCTGTTGCCGTATAACAACAAATACTAAAAAAATTTAATAAAATAAATATTACCTATACAACAAACTTGATTTTTGCTTGTTTTTGCTCGATATTGATAACGGCAACAGGTAGACGCTTGAAATATTTACAGAATATTTATATAAATATTCACTTTAAAAATAAATAATTAAATAACAATAAAATAAATATTAAAGGGGGGTTCCCATACAACAGACATGATTTTTATGCCCTTCGTGCGCGAGTCTGACTCGCTTTTGGCGGTTGATGTTGATTTTACGTAATTTTAAGAAGTTTTGTTAAATTATTATCTACAATTGCTATTTTTTTTAGTTTATTGTATTTTTTTGTCAAGTGCGTACTTATCAAGTACTAGTTCACTGGCTTGAAAAAGTCATAGTCAATTACTGGGACAATTGAAAATTTGCCCATCAATTACTGGTACAATTTTAGTCCTCTCGACAAAAATCTATATTAAAATAAACAACACTGATTTTCTTTACTTAAGTTCAATGTAAGAGAAATGAAAGACTGAATAATATTTTTTACTTACTTTGAAAATTCTAACTGAAATAAATACATTGTTATAAAAGAAAATGTGTATTTTTCTCACTATAGTATCAACTACTGGTACATTTACCTTAATAGGGTGGAACAGGCATGTTAGAGAGGCGCACAGGGAGGCTAGGGAAAAATTCATAGTTTGGATGTGGCATGGCAAGCCCAATATTGGTCATATTTATAGTGATATGTGTGAGGCCAGAAAAGTTTTCAAAAGCAGATTAAGGTGGTGTCAAAATCACGAAGAACAAATAAAAATGGATATTTTGGCCTCTCATCATTCAAAGGGTGATTTTCGATCATTCTGGAAAGCAACAAAAAAGATGAATGTAAGACCTAGACTTCCTGTAGGTGTGGACGGCGCAAGTGATGCAAAGGAGATAGCCAATATCTTTAAGGACCAGTTCACGGTAAAGTCATCGCTGGGTCCTTCTCAAGCGATGCTTAGTGTGGAGGGTGGCATGGATCTTGGTGTTAGGTTTACTGCTAAGGATATTGATAAGGTCATAAGAACGATGACCAGGGGCAAATCGCCTGGGCATGACAGTCTCAGTATTGAGCACCTCCAAAACGCCGGCCCGCACTTGCCGTGATTGCTGGCCATGTTGTATAACCTATGTTTAAGTCACTCGTACATGCCGAACGATATGATAAAGACTTTCGTTATACCTATTGTCAAAAATAAAACTGGTGATCTGTCAGATAAAAATAACTACAGGCCGATCTCTTTAGCCACGGTTGTCTCTAAAGTGTTTGACAGTATGCTTAATTCACATTTGGCCAAATATATCCAACCACATGACAACCAGTTTGGATTTAGACAGGGGTTGTCGACCGAAACAGCAATTTTATGCGTTAAGCATACTGTCGGGTACTACACGAGTCGTAAAACGTCAGTGTACTCTAGTTTCCTTGGCCTTTCAAGAGCGTTTGACCTGGTTTCGTATGATATACTGTGGAATAAGCTTGAGAGTATTCAGTTACCACCTGAACTTATAAATATTCTCAAGTTTTGGTACATGAACCAGGTCAATAACGTTAAATGGGCAGGGAGTTTGTCAGAGTCATACAGATTGGAATGCGGCGTGAGGCAAGGTGGATTATCATCGCCGATACTTTTCAGTCTTTACGTCAATGACTTAATAGCCGCGCTTAGCAACTCTCATGTTGGATGCCATGTAGACGAAGTTTGTGTTAACAATATTAGTTTTGCAGACGATATGGTGTTGCTGAGTGCTTCACCTTGTGGTTTAAATAAGCTGTTGACGATATGTGAAACATATGCCAAATCCCATGGTTTGGTATATAATGTTAACAAGAGTGAAATCATGGTATTTGAGGCCAGAGGCAGAGATACAAAAACAATACCTGCAATCACGTTAAATGGTATTAAACTGAGACGCGTTTATAAGGTTAAATACCTAGGTCACATCCTTGCTTCTGACCGCAAAGACGATGAAGACATAGAAAGGGAGCGGAGGGCGCTGTCGATAAGGGCGAACATGATAGCCCGAAGATTTGCACGGTGCTCGAAGGACGTGAAAACATCACTTTTTAGGGCATATTGCACGTCTTTTTACACATGCTGTCTGTGGGCTACTTACTCCAAAAAATCGTACAGCGCCCTACGAGTCCAGTACAACAATGCATTTAGGGTGCTGATGGGGTTGCCTAGGTATTGTAGTGCATCGGGGATGTTCGCAGAGGCCCGCGTAGATTGCTTTTTTGATACTATGCGAAAAAGGTGTGCTTCCTTGGTGCGTAGGGTACGGGCCAGCCCCAACAGCATCCTGAAAATGGTGGCCAGCAGACTGGACTGCCCATATGTAAATCACTGTTGTGCCATCTCACATGGGATGGTACAGCAGTGATTGGCAATAAATATTATTACTAACAATAGGTTAAGATTAATGGTACTACTAACAAAGATGGACAGAAAGTCTGAATAAAGAATTATTATTATCTCTCTTATTTCACGGGTGTTACCCCGGTTCTTTGAGAGGCTTGCGTGGGGATATAGATCCAACACGTAGAGGCCCTTTGGAGAAGTTGATGTAATGTTGGTCTCTAGCCAGAACCCGTTCCTAGAAATACCAATATGTGATATGCCCTTGAACAGGTCTTGGCCGGAGGAGGAATTATTGCATTTTAAAAAGGAAATTAATGGGTTTATGGGATTGAGATTTGGGTGGACTTATGCTGGGTTATTGCAAAGGGACGTGCACCTGCCATAATCATGATAACTGACTACAATTGGCAGGTGGTGGCTTGCCGCCCACTAGATGGGCCCCTCAAAATAGTCAACGATTAATGCCGGCAAAAGGGGCAACACCGGTGCGGGCGACTCAGGGGTGTCGAGAGGTGTGCTGCGCTTTCTCCGAAGTTACTCGCGGCGTTATGCCCTTTAACACTTCCACCCCTGGAGCAACAGCTCTCACGACTCCTCTCTGGACGGCCAACTACGGCAAGCCAGAGTCGAGAGCCCTGCGAGCCCTCTTGGGTTTCCACCCCGACCGATGAAGACACGTCGGGGGCGAGGGCTCTGACCGACTCTCTGGAGCACTCGGGTCCGTGGTGTCGTTACTCACCAACAGCTCGGCACAAGCTGCCCTGCGGCCATATTATTATTATTATTAATGTCCTTACTAAACTGGAAACAACTAAACAAAGTATGCTTCCCATGGGAATCGAACCCACGACCTCCGGGTCAACAAGCAAAAGTCTTAACCACTGGACCACGGAGGCAGTTGAGCTAAATGGGATAGTGTAACGTGAGATGTCCCAAATTACGTTAACTATACGTGGAAACTCGAGATTTTGACGGAAAAACGTAATTCTCCCAGCCCTCGTAACATGGCAGGGGCGACAACGTTTATCGATTATCGCCATCTTGTTTCCCGTAATATCAAAGAGCGAGAAATATTATTAATATGCGAACTACAGGTACGTGAGTAACGTACGAAGTCAGCTGTAGGCCGACATATTTCAACTTCATCCGTAGGTCTTCCTCAGATTGAATGTGAACCGAGACGCGCGCACACGAAGTCGTCCCGATTCACACTCAACCCGTACGTGAGTAACCCGTAATTTGCATATTAGTAATCATCATCATCATTTCGAGTAGATGTCATGGTCAATCAACCATGCACACCCTGGTGTCAGAGTTCTTCGGAACCGCCTCTCGGCCTCTAACGTGGTTCGCAGCCGGGACCACCGGCTTAACGTGCCTTCCGAAGCACGGAATCATCTTTATTATCAGACAATCAGGTGATTCAAGCCTGCAATGTCCTAACCAAACTGGAAACAACTAAACAAATTATGCTTCCAGTGGGAATCGAACCCACGCCCACATATTAGTAACGATATTATCTCGCGTTAGTTTTAATCAAAAAAGCGATGTGTATAGTTTATCGCGCAGCATATAAACTATAAGGCTTCACGGGCGGCAACCTACGGGCGCAAGTCTCCCCCAAAACCCACTATTCCTTATCCTTACTAATTTAAATGCGAAAGTGAGTTTGTTTTGTACGCTCTCACACTATAACTACTAAACCGATCGTCATGAAAATTTGCATACAAGTTCTTTAGAGTACGGAGAAAGATATAGGCTACCTTTCATTCCAGAAAAAGTACTGTAGGGACGACGTTGACGCGAGCAAAACTGCGGGTGAAAACTAGTCTCCTTATCCTTACTTCCTTACTAATATTACAAATGCTAAAGTGAGTTTGTTTGTTTATTTGTTTGTTTGTTACGCTTTCACGCCGTAACTACTGAATCGATCTACATTAAATTTTGCGAACAAGTTCTCTGAAGCACGGAGAAGCACATAGGCTTTTATCCCGGGAAAAAGTATTATCTCCGAGGAATCGACATTGACGCGGGCGGAGCCGCGGGCGAAAGCTAGTGTTATATATTTTATCGATGTTGTTGAAACCATTTCTTAGATATAGATTGTTTTTTTTTTAATATTGACACGGATACAAGACGTACAACGTTTGTTTAAAGTTATAAGGTTGTACCGGTTATGTAGACAAAGGCATATATCATTGAAAAGAAAACTTTTTCGAAACCTTATATATTACTCAACAGTGGCGCCAAGTAGTGACCAAAAAAACAGTAGCCCTCATTTACACGCTGTATAGAACAGTCAACTACAGTAATATCCCCAAATAACCAGATTTTAAAATTCAGATACATTTTTGAAGATTAATTCCCTGCCGTGTGGTATCCGGCAGAGTAGAATAGGACCACCCCAAGTCTTCCCGTGGATGTCGTAGAAGGCGACTTAGGAAATACAAGCTAAACAAAGCTTATAAACATCTGTTAGACCTCTCCAACCCGTCTGGCCAGCGTAGAGAGTGAAGGCCAAATCCTCTGGCTGCTCTGGCCAAGTATGGCTCCGGTAGTACAGAGAGGGTCGTGCTCCTGTAGTGGAGACTAAAAAGAACCTGATGATGATGATGATGATGATGATGATGATGATGAATTCCCTGAAAGTCCAACTTTTCCTCAAATGTTTATCTCCAGCAATTTTACACAGAAAATAGTCCATCTCTAGAAATAATACCGTGTTTCTAAGAAATATTGTTTTTCAAAAAAAAATAACAATAAATCCTGAAAAAGAATGTTTCCGCCCGGGATCGAACCGGGGACCTTGTGCGTGTGAAGCACACGTGATAACCGCTACACTACGGAAACTCATGTGAGTCACGTAGATATTCAAGTAATGTATGAACCACAGATCTGTACTCGTATTAAGAACGTTGACAGATTATGTAATATGCGAGTAGATAACAAACCCATCTATCTTTATGACTTGAAATTAAATGAACTATAACTAGATATGTCTTCCATACTAGTTTGGGAGAAAAGAAAAAAACTTAAAATGTACCAGCTGCTTCTCTTCCCGCGCAGACCGTAGAAGCCGGCCAAGGGAATGGTCGAAAATTAAGAATCACGTCAATAGACGAAGCGGCTAGTAACCCATCTCTATTTAGATTCCGTTTTCCACCTATACGCCAACCAACATGCTAAACGTGGCCTTTGGGTCTTATGGCCTCCATAGTACCCCGCAAGTGATAAAGATGTGATAATATGTATGTATGTGTAGATATGACTTGATATACTTAATAATTGACCGAGGGAGCGCGAAGCGTCTCTGCTTCTCAAAAAGTATTTCGTATTTCCAAGTGCTTTTATGCTGTTCTCCTCTCGTGGATTTTGTGACTAAGTTCAATAATTATGTAGATAATTTTGTAGAATTGTTATATTGTAGAATTATTCGACAGCTCCGTGGCGCAGCGGTTAACACGCTAGCCCGCGACACGAGAAGGTTCGATCCCCGGCCAGATCAAGATGGATAATGATCTTTTTCAGATTGGCCTGGGTCTTGGATGTGTATCTATATATGTATTTGTTATAAAATATAGTATCGATGAGTTTGTATCACATAACACAAGTCTCGAACTTACTTTGGGGCTAGCTCAATCTGTGTGATTTGTCCGTATTACACACATATATATACATATATGTGCATGTGTGTACACATAATATAAAGAAGCACCTGCAGAACAACATTATAATATATATATTAACGTGACGTCACTATGTGTAAGCCGCAGCAATGAAAAATGTTCTAGTTGCATGACTCGAGAAAGTTCCAGAAGTCCTGTTTACCGCACGCCCCCAGATTTAATAATATGAAAACCGAAATAAGTAGTAAACTTCCGCGTGAAATTGAATAGGTTTGACTACTTTGCCTCGTTCGCTTCAAGTTTATTACCCGACTACGGCGAAGCCAAAAGTAAGGTTATGATTTTGGCTGCCATGTACGTATATATGTCTTAATGTTCGTTTATTGCCTCGCACTTCTTAACTCACCAATAAAAATATTGTTTGAAAAGCAGTTGACCGTCTGCTGCTGGTTACGAGTATAGGCAAAATCCAAAATGGTGATCTAATAGAAAAGCAACACAAGAAAAGCTTTATGAAATTTGTTATATTTGTATTAATTGAAAGGTATTTTTATGTAGGTTACAGAAATAATTTATTAACATTAAATAATATCATTCTGCCTCGAAACTATGAGACGATATATTAGTAGTTAGGTTTTAGTTTATAAACCTTATTACAATGGGTTATATCCCATTGTAATAAGGTTTATAAAGGTTTTAGTTTATAAACCTTATTACAATGGGTTATATCCCATTGTAATAAGGTTTATAAACTAAAACCTAACTACTAATATATCTTCTCATAGTTTCATGGGTTATATCCCATTGTAATAAGGTTTATAAACTAAAACCTAACTACTAATATATCTTCTCATAGTTTCTAGGCAGAATGGTATCATGAAAACTTTCCTCTACGGGTCTACTTGTAGATCCATAAGTACCCATCGCTCCGGAAAACATCTACTCCTAGAATATGGGTTCTTTCCCGAACCCTTGACAACTTGTATTGAAAATTTCATGACATTCGGTTCAATGGTTACCTAAAAATTATTCAGATCGGATTACTGAAATCTGATATAGAATAAGAATTCTAACGATACCCTATGTTTTTTTCCTCTGACCCCGTATTTATACGTTTTTGAAATATTCAGAAGTTATGGTGGAATAAAAAACTCACATACATACATATTTATATACGTACATGAACAAGAAAACAATACACTCCTTTTTTGGTATTCGTGTAAAAAGCATAAGAACTAAAAAGAGGAAATGTCATAATAAGTATGAGTGTTATTTCTACGTAGGTTAGCCACAGGAATGATAAAGCTAGTTGCAATGTTCCGAAAGTTACAAAAGTTTTGTTTACCTGCACGATACTAGATATTAATTTTATGAAAACCGAAGTAAGGACTAAACTAGGCAAGGAATGAAGGAATTTGTCTACTTCTCTTCGCTCCAAGTTAAATCGTAATGGAATGTATGATGTTTTCCTAAAGGATAACGGTGTTTACACTGAGCTTATGTAGTTTTATGAGATTGAACTGAATGCAATGCTTGAAGTGTACGGGCGAAATGAAAGTTTCAGGAAGGAGATTGCTTTTAAAACTATTCAGTTTCTTATTGTGTATCCAGAAATATGTTAAGAATAGATTTTAATAACATTAAGTTGATAAATTTGATTAAGTGGAAATATATTAAACACTTGTGTACATCTTTATTTATTATACATTATTCTTAGGCTTAGACATTGACAATCATTTAAAATGGAACACTCACGTGGATAAAACGGTAACCAAACTTGATAGGTTCGTATATGCTCTAAAAAGAATTAAAAATACAGTCGGCTATAAATCAGCGCTAGCAGCATATCATGGATATGTGTCCTCCGTTTTAAGATACTGCCTAGTCATGTGGGGAAACTCGGTAGATGTGGATAGAGTATTCAAACTCCAAAAACGCTATGTACGAGCTATTTGCGGAGCCTACTACACTGATACATTCAAACCATTATTTATAAAATTAAATATTCTGCCTCTCCCATGCATGTATATTTATGAAATTTGTTTATTTGTAGTGAAATATCCATATTTATTTACTCGAAATCGCGACATTCCTGGCAGTAGAACAAGACATGGAAATAAATTATTTGCACCAAAACAACATTTAAGTGTATTTCAAAAGAATGCATTCATAATGGCTATTCGTATTTACAATAAATTACCTGATAGATTTAATACACTTAATATAAGAACGTTTAAAAAGGAACTTTTTGACATGCTTGCCAGTAAAGGGTATTATTCTGTAAATGAATATTTAACTGACAATTTGAAGTAAACAAATGTACCACCTAACAACACACATATTCGTAAATAAAGCTATCTTTATCTTTACAATATGTAAAGAAAACCCTGTCCAACCTTTCCTATGGGGCCAATGCTGGGAAATCAATTTTTTTGACGTTCCCGTACAAACTGTCCGGGCGGCCGAATATTTTTGTTTGGAAATGCCCATTTATTTTTTTAGTCCCCTGCTTTGTTCCCATAGGAATATTTGTTCATATCGATGGGCTGAATCACCCTTTCAAAGATCGGACAGGGTTTTCTCTACATATTGTGTATTTCATGACAACTAATTATCACTGTTATATAATTGTCAACAATTTAAAAAAGGAAGAATTCTCAGTTCTTCGGAATCATTTTTATTTATGTACGTATGTTAAACTTCATATCTTTTACAACCTCTGTGGGCTCAGTGGTACCGCAAATGCCTTTGAATCGCAGGGCCCCGGGTTCGATCCCCGGGCAGTTCAAGGTGGAAAACGGTCTTTTTCAGATTGGCCTGGGTCTTGGAAGTTTATCTATACGTATATGTATCTGTTATAAAATATAGTATCGTAGAGCTAATATACACAAGTTCACAACTCACTGTGAGGCTGGCTCAATCTTTGTGATTCGTCCCTTTATATTTATTTATTATTTGACGACATCTATTTTATAAGTCCTTTTTTATCAAGAACGGTATACTTTCAGATATTTTCCATTTAAATTTTCTTCAAATTCAGATTAGTATTTTGGTTGAATTCTAGTTTTATTCTGAACTTTTATCAATTATCATTAAAGATTGAAAGATTTATTCAGAGAATAGGCCTTTACAGGCACGTACATTCACGTTATTATCCTTATCCTTATCCTTACTAATATTATAAATGCGAAAGTGAGTTTGTTTGTTTTATTTGTTTGTTAGTTTGTTTGTTTGTTACGCTTTCACGCCGTAACTACTGGACCGATCATCATGAAATTTTGCATACAAGTTTTCTGGAGTATGGAGAAGGACATAGGCTTTTATCCTTTTACCTTTTATCCCGGGAAAAAGTACTATTCCCGAGGGAACGACATTGACGCGGGTGGAGCCGCGGGCGAAAGCTAGTAGGTACATAATCACCAGGTTTTTTTGAAGGATAGAGACGGAGCCAAACACTCAAATAACTTATTGAAATAATATTAGGTGAATATTCAATAAAACTGTTTACTGCTTTACTGAACAGTTCCGTCGACGATAAAACATTTCTGTTTCAATAAATGTACGAGCGCACTGCTTACGTTTACGACACAATCATATCACGAAGAATACTCAACGCCGCTAACAATGACTTATTTGCCCAGTTATAAAACACGGAGTTTTATGTTTATTTTCTTCTTATTTTTCACACATCGTCAAGAAGATTATAAGAGACATAAAATTTGACGAATCTGTGTGTTTTATATTGTCGGCTTCCTTTGGGCGTCCCTGTATGACAAATTTTTTCCTGAATCCTGATTTTTAGGGTTCCGTACCCAAAGAGTAAAAACGGGACCCTATTATTATGGCTCCGCTGTCCGTCTGTCTGTCTGTCTGTCTTTCATCAGGCTGTATCTCATAAACCGTGATAATTAGGCCGAAATTTTCACAGATGATGTATTTCTGTTACCGCTATAACAACAAATAAATACTAAAAACAGAATAAAATAAATATTGAAGGTGACTCCCATACAACAAACTTTTTTTTTTGTTGTTGCTCGATATTGATAACGACAACAGGTAGACGCTTGAAATATTCATAGAATATTGTAATAGAAAGTTATATTATCCACTTTAAAAATGAAATCGCGTTCGTTAAACTTTGTCGCTTGAAGTATCTGATATAGCTTAGCTTAGTTGAACACTTGATAGCTAGGCTTAGCAAGTGGCCAAAACTGGATCTTTCATTATTTTTTATTTATAATATTATATTTAGCAAACCGTACCGTAAACCGTACCGTAGACCGTCTTTGAACTTTGTGCATAACCTTTATGACGGTATTCGCCAAATTGTTTCTTTTAAAGAAACCGTTTCAACAAAGTTCAAAAAAGTTTCTCCTTTTACTAAAGAAAGCAGAAACAAAATCTTTCAGAGAAGAGCTCTATTGACATTTACAGAAAATAAACAATACGATAATTGGAATCACACCAAATACAAAGAAGCAACAAACTTATAAAGGTCAAAACTGTAGACATTAGAACCGAAAACAATAGGCAAATACAAAATTTTAGAGATGTTCCGACTAGTCGGCGCCTAGTCGGCGAATATTCGGCCAAGAGCGCCGACTGTTCAGCTTAAGTCTTTCCTTGTAATCAGTCTCTAAAATAACTTGCTTGTAAAGAAAACATTTTCTGAATTAACAAACAAAACAACATAATATAGGTACATATGTTCTTCTCTTCAATAAACTAAACTTTTGACGGAAATGCCGGACACCGTGATTGGCTCGGCCGAATAGTCGGCCGACTAGTCGGCCTCTTCACAACCGATTAACCTAAGTCATGATCGGCGCATCATTAAAATGTATATAAGTACAAGTTATTAATAACTTACATTATAACAAACAGCCTCCGTGGTCCAGTGGTTAAGGCGTTTGCCTGTTGAACCGAAGGTCGTGGGTTAGATTCCCACCGGAAGCATACTTTGTTTAGTTGTTTCCAGTTTGGTTAGGACTTTGCAGGCTTGAATCACCTGATTGTCTCATAATAAAGATGATTCCGTGCGTCGGAAGGCACGTTAAGCCGGTGGTCCCGGCTGCCATCTGGTAGTCGTTAAAGGAACCACGTCAGAGGCCAAGAGGCGGTTCCGAAGAACTCTGACACCAGGGTGTGCATGGTGGATTGACCGTGACACCTACTCGAAATGATGATGATGATGATTATAACAAACGGTTTCTCTCGCGTATTGTTAGTCAGTATCACCGACAAGTTTCAGCCGATTCAGATGGCCATCTTCACCCGTTTGTTATAATAGTATTTAGTAATGTCTCTAACTTTCCGTTAGGTGCTCCTTGGGTAGTGGTTAACACGCCAGCCTGCGACACGAGATTGCCCGGGTTCGATCTCCGGTCAGGTCATAATGGAAAACAATATTTTTCAGATTGACCTGGGCCTGGGATGTTAATCTATATAAGTATGTATTATAAAATATATCATCGTTGAGTCTAGTATCCTACGACACAAGTTCACAACTTACTGTAGGGCTAGCTAAATTTGTGTGATATCTGATATGTCCGTATATATTCATTTATTTATTTAATAACTAGCAATCGCTCGCGGCTTCGCCCGTGTCAATATCGATCCCTCAGTAATAGTACTTATTCGCGGGATAAAAGGTAGTATAATTTACTTATCCGTACTCCAGAAAACTTGTATGCAAAATTTCATGATGATCAGTTCAGTAGTTACGGCGTGAAAGCGCAACAAACAAACTTACTTTCGCATTTATAATATTAGTAAGGATAAGGATACTATTAACAAAATACCTACTCGTATTGTCAAAATAACATTAGGCCCTACTTATAAGATATGGTAGATCGTTACAGTAGATCATCTGTTTTTAGTGACTACACTTTAGAAAATTAGTACCAGTATTGTCCCTCAAACTCCACGCTGACGATTCTTATAGTATAACCAGCTGTCGCCGGCAACTCCGCTCACGTTAATGTCGATTCAAGATTTAAAGATTTATTTAGAAAGAAGATCTTTTCAGGCACTTTTTTACGGTAATTCACATTTTAGTTATTAAATTATATTCAAATTATTGTTCAAAAGCTACAAACTAATAGCGTTTTGGAAGCGACCACTGCAGAGTAGAAGACGCCGAAAGAAACTCTTTTCAGCAGTATTGGTCGCCTACTTGCCTGATGGGCGTTGTATAATTTTTTTATATTTTATCTTATCTTTTTTTTCTGATTTCATGTTATATACAATTTCAATTTACAGATCCCACGGGAACTGTACTTTGTTCCGGGATAAAAGGTAGCCTATGTGGTAACTCATTCCTGGACAGTGAATTGCTACCTATAGCTTAGCTATAACTTGTATTGTGTCTCGTTCAGTGTCCGTCAAAGTGTTAATACAGGTAAACTAACTACCTATATATAAATCAAATTTTGACAAAATTCTGCCGTTTCGGTGTAAATCCATACTCACAAACGTTCGCGTTTATACGAGTAATATTAAGTAATAAAAAGGTAAGGATAATAGTATTTGTACTAAGTAGCAGAATTAATTTTACAAGTACGATTTAAAAAGCATTATGGCGATTCGCACTCTGCACCGCATCACGCAGCGTAGCGCGGGAGTGCGTGTTCTCACGTTGCTTATAAGTATCTCTCTTAGTATTGAAAAACGTGTAGTGCAGTGCAACACACAGAACACGCATTTATGCGCAGTGTTTCGAGTACAGATCACGCGCCAACATGCAGAAAAACACGCGCCCCCGCGCGTGTGTGCGAGACGAGGGACAAATTATGGCACACTGAGTTCTGCAGTATCGTGCGTGATTTTGGCAGAGCTAATACCAATATTTCTTAATAGATCTCGATTTATGTTCGTTACAGTAAATAGCGATAGAGTACAGAAAATAAGCATCCTGAATGAGTTCTACTTAAATAACTAATAGAAAACCATGCTTGGCATTGTGCTATCACCCACGCAAGCTGCTGTGAGAGCAACCGCATACTATACTGTAGCGTTTTTGCAAAGAAATCTGCATGCTGATGCAGATTTGCACTCCCGCAACGACGTGCGTGGCTCCGTCGCCACGCATCCCGCAGCGTGGAGCGGGTTAGCGTGTGAATTGCCTATGATGAGATCTCGATAATAGATGAAAAAAATACAGGCATTAAATAGAATGCTAGCCAAGATAAATTTAAAAACATGCGTCATGTTCGCAGATTCATCATTATGATATCGGGGCAACCGTCAGGCGTTGAGTCTGCTGTAATAAGCAATTTTTTACATGTCAACCATTTTACTCGAATCTTTTAACAGGCACAAGAGGCGGTAGGGGTTTTCATCCCAGTGATTAGAAATCAACCAGGTGCACTTTTTTTGGAATTTAAAGATAGATTTTTTTAATATAACGTCCCATTCATCGCAACTGCAATGCACTCCTTACTCCAGTAGATATATAGGTTTTTTTTTTAAAGTACGGCTTAGGACTCCTACAGGCAAACACGCATATGGCAAATAACTCTGATCTTTTAGTTGTTTGGAAAATAAAATCAATGTATTCTTTTTCAAGCCAACGGCTATCCATTGACGCTTGAAAAGCGCATTCAAAGTAAACATGCGTCTAACAACTTACAAGTTGAAAGTAACAATCAAAGGCTAGACAAAGCGCGCAACATTTATTTAAGTAGAGTGGCGTAGCTCGCGGCGATTTAAAATGAAATCGTTTACCGTCTAGACTTGCGTTATTATAACGAACTTGTCTCATTTCAATCGTCAGAGCTGACAGGCTGCATCGATTCAATATAAAACTCCCAACAGGCGCGTTATATCGAAAGATAAATCGTTTGTTATTATTGCAATAATATTGCGCCCGCGTTCCATCCACAAAAGGAGTGTTTGAATCGAGTATTACTGACAGTAATGTCAGCTGTCAGTTATTACTGTCCAATCAAATATCAAAATCGATTTGAGTAAGTATAAATGCACGTCCAGTTCCTCGACGATTTATACTTTCTTATAGCTGAAGTTATCATAAAATGTGTTCGAATTTATACAAACAAATTTATGACCAGATTTTGAAATATACCTGAGTATAATAGCACAAAATAAAGTAGATATATATCTTCCTCCTATCAAGTTTAAGAGAGATAAAATATATAAATATAGCGATAAATAGGGATCCTTCCTATAATTATGCCATATGTTGCAAATATAGCATCGGGTACGCGCGCCCGGCCTCCCGAGCTGCTACTTGCTTTTTCCCCATTTATCCGAGTGAGTAGTATCCCAATACCTTTAATTCCCTTCCCAAATACAACAAATTCCTATCCTTCCTCGGCTTCAAAATGCTTGCGAAGGGCAGCAGCATCGGAAGCACAAGAAGCCAAAGAAACTGCACTCGCCAACCCGCCTGCCAAGCATGGTGAGTATGGCAATATTCTCCCACGGTACGAAAAATCTTTGGGAGAGGTTTTTTGTGGCTGTAATGATGATGATGATGATGATACAAAATATATCGGCCGAAAACCCCACGTATGTTTACGGTGTTTTCGGTGGATGAAATCATCCGCGGCTGTAATAATGCTTCATAATTGTTTATGTGGGATTAATTCCGATAAATCGTTCGGTTAGTTTGAAGTTGGCAAGCGCACTCGTATATCACGAGTCGGCCGCGCGATTCAATTAAAGCGGCGACTGACAGCGGTCAAACGCATAAAATTTCATAAAACACTGGCTGTGCCTGCCTCGTCGCTGTCATATCAGCCGAGGCAGAGGTGCAATGCGGTTAGCACGGTCTTCATATGCGATATTGAACAGATTTCTTTTTCATTTTGCCCTTTTTAACGATGCAGAAATATATTGGTCGCAGTCTAATTGAATTTGAAGTAAAGAAGCACGGTGTTAATAATGTATTTTAAAATAACGTTGAATTGTAGGACAGAGGGGGTCATACTGCTGCAGTGGAGACTAAAAGACCTAATGAAGATGAAGAAGAGGAAGATACGAGTAGAGTAGAGCTGAAATAGGATGAGTACGGAATAAAAATAATAAAATTTTCAATGGGATGACTGACGAATAGAAATGGGATGAGCAAAGAAAAAGAAAATTAATTTATTTATTAAAAATAATGCTTAGGATGAGTTGAGAATAGAAATAGGATGAGTGAGTAATACAAGTGCATAATATAAGGTTTCTGGCTTCTGCCGGGTGACGGCCATTATGTCGTAGGTTTCGCATTATATAATGTCTAACGGTGTAGCTATAGTTGTATAAAAGTGCATTAAAGCCATTTTCTTTTTAACCAACTTCAGAAAAGAGGAGGAGGTTATTAATTCGATTGTATTTTATACCGCATAACTCGGCCATTTATGAACTGATTTAAAAAAACAATTTGATTGAGTATGCATTTAAGTTGGTACCGTTTAAATTTCATCACAATCGGTTAAGTAGTTTCATTGAAGTCAGATTTTTATATGAAAGATTATTTTACGTCGTTTACATTAATTGTGCTAAGTCATTCCGTAATCACCTAGGTTCTGCTCGTTTTCATATTTTACTAGATATTCTATCAAACAATTATTAAGTCAGCAACATCTTAAAGTAAGTAATGTCTTGCTTGCAGGCGTAATTAAGTAAATCAAAATATTAAAGCAAATGGCTTCGGTAGCCGCAAGATCCCGGTCAATAGGGTTGCCAACTATCCTTTTGGAAACTGCTTAGTTTGTTGCTCTCGATTGTTTTGCCATCATTAGTCTCATTATATTCTCCGCCGAAGCAAGTGTCAGAAGTTTACGAACACATGAGTAAGATTTTGTCTATGGAGACTCACTACAATACTGTATGTAAGAGTCATTGCCTGATTCACCTTTTCACCCACACCTGATAACACAAATTTAATTGGGTCTGAAGTCAATTTTCAGTGGATGGAACGCACGAACAATGCTGCTAATGCCTTACCTCTTTGCCACCAAATCCTTATTATTACCGACAGAAAAAAAATACGACATAAAATATAAATATATAGAACGATACTATATTTTATAACAAATACATATATAAATAAACATCCAAGACCCAGGCCAATCTGAAAAAGATCATTTTCCATCTTGACCTGACCGGGGATCGAACCCGGGACCCCGTATCGCAGGCTGGCGTGTTAACCACTGCGCACGGAGCTCAAAAGTCAAAGTCAAAGTCAAAGTCAAAGTCAAAGATTTTTATTCAAAATTGGATACATGTATCTCTTTTTGAACGTCATATTTTTATTTCTTATATATTTTTTTATATATGCAAAATTGAAATACTACTAGCGTTTCGGAACGACCACTGGTGAGAAGAATACGCCGAAAGAAACTCAATCCAGCCTTGGTCCCTACGTGCCTGAAGGGCTCTGAATACATTGTTAACATTAAATACAATTTTTCATACTATAGATTAATTTTAACATTTAATAATTGTTAACATTAAATAAATTTATATAAATTTCCACGCATTTTTATCAGTAATATAATCATCAATGCAGTAATAAGCCTTTCTTATTAACTGGTTTTTTACAATCGTTTTGAACTTAAGTAAAGGCAGACCTAATATTTCTGCAGGAATTTTATTATAGAAGCGTACTCCTAAACCCAAAAATGAATTCATAGTTTTCTGCAATCGCAATACTGGTGTAGCTAATTTATTTTTATTTCTCGTGTTTCGGTCATGGACATCACTATTTTTCTTATATAAATCAAGATTATAGCGCACAAACATAATATTCGCAAATATGTACTGAGAAGGTAAAGTTAAAATATTTATATCTTTAAACAATTCTCTAAGAGATTCTCTAGCACCAAGTTTATATATAGATCTAATAGCGCGTTTCTGCAGGACAAATATGGTGTTTACTTCTGCAGCGTTACCCCATAGTAAAATCGCATAAGACATAACACTATGAAAGTAACTGAAATATACCAAACGCGCAGTATCAACATCAGTCAGTTGTCTAATTCTCCTGACAGCATAAGCTGCAGAACTAAGTTTACCCGCTAACGTAGTAATATGGGCACCCCATTGAAGCCCGGCATCAAGAGTTATTCCAAGAAATGTTGTTTTATCAGTTAAATCTAGTGGTTCATTATCCATTACTATTTGTGTTGGAATTTTTGTAACATTTGGTAAGCAAAATTTAATACATTTCGTTTTCTTAGCGTTCAACAATAGATTGTTCGCTGTGAACCAATCCAACACTTGAGCTAAAGTACTATTAACCACGTCAAAAGAATTAGTTTGTCTATCAATTTTGAAGACAAGAAAAGTGTCATCGGCAAATAGTACAGCCTTACATGTATTGACACAGTAAGGTAGGTCATTGATGTAAATGAGGAATAACAGAGGCCCTAGGATAGAGCCCTGGGGTACGCCCATCTTAACCGATGATCCGGAGGATTGTACCCTATCTAAACTAACTTTTTGAGTTCGGCCACTTAAATAAGATTCAAGTAAATCGCGAGATTTACCTTTTATTCCATAGTGCTCCAGCTTGGAGAGAAGGGTATTGTGGTCTACGCAATCAAAGGCTTTGGAAAGATCACAAAAAACACCAATAGCATTTTGTTTTCCCTCCCAAGCATCATATATGTATACATGTTATTTCACTTTTGTGGTGATGGTTAAGAATGAATCGGCTTTATTCGTATACAGTCAAGCATCAAAAGAGAAGTCATAGTTTTTCATACAAATACTATGGGAAATTATGACTCTTTTTTGACGCTTTACTATACATAATTAGCTTCTTCTAGTAAACAGAATCAGTAGAAAATAGATCAAGTAACAAGAGCAAGGTGATTATTCAAGCGCTACAAAGAAAACATCTTCCCGCAAGCACCCGTAAGTCAGTGTTGCGCTTGGTGAACCACGGCTTGAAGGTGTTGCGACGTCATCGAATACCTTATTACGCGAATCAGAGTCATCCAGTGCTATATATGGTTTTCTGGTGATAAATTTCGTTTAAATAAAATGCAAAGTAATTTTCTCAGTATCTCAGCCCTAAGAACGCGTATCAGCATCAGCGCAGCGTCATTGCGGTCAGCCGGCCCCGCCCGCCGAGTAATTGCCGCCTACTTGTTTATTTACGCTGTCCATTAAATACTTACTCAAGATGTACAACAGCAATTAAGGCTTTTCTTTTTGAGTGATAATTAAAAGGAAGTTTGTAATAATAAGAGTGGATTACATGAAGCGGTGCTGGCTCAGTTCAATGGTCTGAGAGCGCAACTTATAAGCGCAAGCTCCCAGTTTCAAACCCCGCCCAGCCCGAACTCTGAGTTTGCAGACCAATCTGTCACCAGTAGATAGTGGTCCTACACCTGGTGAAGGAAAACATCCTGAGGCAACCTGCAGACTTATGGACTGTAAGCTAGTGTGTGAAATGGAAGGCAAGGGGAAACCACACAATCATTTCCTGCCAAATATACCTACCTAGTCAATGTGTGCGTTTCTTTCCACACAATGACATCGTCAAAAGCCTGCCTGGCTCTTAAATACCAGAGAGACAAGAATTTTCTTTTTTTCATGAAAAAATCGATAAAGTATTCACAGCACAGACAGAATAAATTAATAATTAAGTATTTATTGTAATATTTCGTGTAATGTGTTTATTTATATACGTCAAATGACGAATGACTTCAGTGGAATTGGGCGTATAGCAAGACAGTTTGGACAAGACACATGGTAAACCCTCCCGTGCTACACCCATACCTCAGAAACGGTACTATTTCACCACAGAAGCTGAACAGGAATTATTTAACTGTAAACTGCGTTTCATACGTACCTTTGAGTGCAGCTTCTATAATGTCAATATTCTTCAAAGTGAGCAACACTGGCGCGACGGTCATTCGCAGGAAGGAGGCTTCTTTGCCACCCTTCTCCGTCAAAAAAATCGCGTACGTTCGCACGCGCATCGGAGAGCATTTAAATATGCGTGAACTCTCTACAAACACCGTCGCGTCGCTGAAACGTAGCGATTTCGCTTTTCCGAATTTAACCGCCACACCGATATCGTTCAAATCCCCTTTCAAAATCCTACGAATATTCACTTTGTACACACTCGTATTATTTTCTGTTTTCACGTTAGACACTTTACCCGTGAAAACGTATTTAGAAAGTAGTGTCGCGCGTTTTAACAACACTTTGTCATAAAGTACACTATTGCACGTATATCGTAGAGTTCTATACACCATTTTATTATGACACAAAACTTGTAAGACTAGAAAATCTAAAAGCAATATAAATAGAAACGAAAGCCGCATTGTCACTATAAAACACTTTAGATCTTGCCACGATCATTGACAAGATTCGCAGAATCAAATCAGGAACTACAAGAGACGCGCGCGAGCGCTGGGCGCGCTGAGGCTGTGGTACTTACTGCCTCACCCACTCACTCCCGATCGTTCACCTACCCTACATATTTACATACTGATTGGTCCCGCGTAAATAACACCACGCACCTTGTAATAGGACACCTGGTGATTGGATGCGACGTTTTTCGCAATACTATCTTGATTTGTCGCGCACAAAAGGAACTGATATTCCCCGCACGTCTCTAAAGTAAGCTCATTTGTTACCAGAATGTCACTATAAAATTTAATGTACATACTTATCCCAGGACGAGAACGTTATATTAAGATCCATATATAAACTGCGATTGAGATCTTCTAGTATCACAAAAATATGTCAAACGAACATAATTGAAGAATATTAATATTCACAAAAGTATAATCAAGCTATAGTGACCAATAAGCACAAACTACACCCTAGTATCGGTTAATTGGGGTGTAGTTTGTGCCCAAGAGCTGGTAGTGTTTTTGATCACGGTCAAAAACGCTCTTGGGTCTTCAGTTCCCTAAATCCTTAATCGCCCTTTTTTTGCATAAGCTAGCAAGTAAGTACTGAGTTTACTTTATTTAGTTAGTTAGGTCACGTTTTCAATAAAGTACTAATTCATAAATCATCTTCCACAAAATTAACATAATCGAGATGATTTGGCGTGCCATTGGAAACAAGTAATCCAACGTTCCATTGAATTCCTGCAGTACTATAGCGCTATGGCTGATAGCCTCACGTATGACAAAATTGCCACCAACCACATAGCGATGTTCATAAATGTGTTACTGTTAATGTAAAAGCCCGAAGAATGGCAAATTATAAAAGATGGATATATTTAGACTAGTATAGTCTCGACATGACAACCTCCGTGGCGCAGTGGTTAACACGTCAGCTTGCTACAAGATGGGCTCCGGGTTTGATTCTCGGCACGGTCAAATACATATACTTAACTAGCGACCCGCCCCGGCTTCGCACGGGTGCAATGGTGATACTAAAATTGTGGGTTATCCTACATATACCATCGCAGACTTTTTTGTTGACCTTTTTTAAGGTGTACAATACTGTAGTACATATTTTGATTTATCTCGTGGGGTTTAAGCCAGCGTTTGCAATGTAAGCGCAAAAAAATGTGTGTATTTATGGCATCACATTAGAAACCTCTAAATTTATCAGTGTTTCTCTACAATATTATGCATGTTTTATACATATAAACCTTTCTCTTGAATCACTCTATATATTTAAAAAACCGCTTGAAAATCCGTTGATTCGTTTTAAAGATTTAATCATACATAAGGACGGACAGACAGCGACAGCGACTTTGTTTTATACTATGTAGTGATTTTCACAGGTTTTTGTTTGCGGTGCTGAAGCTACCAAAGAAGGGTTGGCGTCAGACGGGCAGCTGAAATAACTTCCTTCCTTTATCTAAATCTCAAATGTCCGAAGCTCAAATGAAGAAAAAAAATATCATATCAAGACATGCTCATCGCTTCATACACAGAGGCCGTCTGCAAATCTCACACATCTGAAATTCTTATTTAGACTGATCTAACTTATCTGTACAAATCATATGCGAAAATGTATTATACTATATCGCGACCATTCAACCGTCATTGAGAAGATTACATTGTAACTTTTTTCATGTAAATATAATGCATCTCCATCATCATTTCAGCTGTAAGAAGTCCACTGCCTGAAAGTCCTCTTACAAGGTTTTTTAGTTCCGTGGGATGATATTGTGATATTCACCATGCTTGACAGCAAGCTCCCGACGTTGGTGCCCATCAAAAAAAAAATAAGTTGTAAGAATATGAATTTGTTCTTCTGTAGATTAGACTACTCGGATGAATGGGGTAAAAGCAAGTAGCAGCTCAGGAGACCGAGCGCACGTACCCGATGCTATACCTGCAACCACCAGCGAAGCAGTTGAGGATGACATCCCTGACACTCACGGTAAATACAGCGTGATTTTGAACTCCCTAGCTATATTGAAATGTGGGAATCAGAATCCCTTATGGAATACAGAATTGTAAGAAAAAAAGGTAAAAAACGAAAAAATAAATTTAACCTTTCATAGAAATTCGTCCAGCTGATCGGCGACTTTGTATGGGAAACCTAATTTTCTTTTTCGTTTTTCACCTTTTTTTCTTGCAATTCTGTGTTCCATTAGGGATTCTGATTCCCAGATTTCAATAAAGCTAGGGAGTTCAAAATCACGTTGTATAAGTAAATGCAAATGCAAGTTAAAGTTTGAAAATAAAGATGTGTTAATCCAGGTAATACTCGTAACCTACGTATGTGCAAAATTTCGTTAAAATCGGTTGAGCCGTTTTCGTGTGATTGATAACAAACATCCATAAATACTCACAAACTTTCGCATTTATAATATTAGTAAGGAAGTAAGGATACTCGTACTTTGGGTGATACCGGAAAATGTTAATATTGCCCAGACACAATCCTTACAGTAACATTACAACCGCCGCCATTAAATTGAAATCCATGATTGCCCAGCGGTAAATGTGCGTGCTACTGAAGCACAAAGAGATGATAAATTATCATTAAACTATCAGCTAGCGGAGAACTTAATCAATCACAAATAATGACTACTCAGTAAAAGATCCTTTACTGCGCGGCTATTAAAGTTTGCATCTACTATTAAAAAATTAGGGTTGTCTGTACACGGATTTTTTCAGTGATGGTTTTTGTTTCAAACTCATTAGACGCTTAAATAGATTCAAATTTTTTTTTATTAGGTACTTAATTTTGTCCGCGAAAATGTAGAACCCTTGGGAACAGTTGATTTTTCCAGGGTGAAAGATACCGTTTGTCCTTTCTCGAACCTCAAAATACCTCCATATCAAATTTGATCCCAATTGGTTTAATAGTTGAAGCGTGAAGCGGTAACAGACAGAGACACAGACCGACAGAGTTATTTTTGCGTTTATAGTAAGTATCAGTATGGGAGTATGAAATACGCAAAAGCTACTATACTGATTTATACAATACTTTTGCATTAGATAAACAAAAGTGAGACAGAAAACTTTTACAAATTTGCTCTAAATTTCCTACAGTTTTTTGAGATGATATCTAAGAGCTTTTAGGCAGAAAACTGATTTTGATCAAGAATAAAAAGGGAGGTGTTGAAGTATTCGAGCTAAAGCCGCATACAAAAGCTAGTCGCTGAGTAAAGTTTTTGTCACTCGACGGGGCGTAGTGCGGGAATCATTACGGCAGGCGACGACATCAAAAATCAATTTGTTTCTTGCGTCTACGGTCTGTGGCGAATATCTTGGGAATATAATTTGTAAAAGTCAATTATGGCGATTTGCGTAACTGGGGCCGGCGGACGCTGCTATCAATCAGCTTTCAGATTCAGAGATGCAGCCGGCCTATCTGTTAACTTAGTGTACAACGTTTTATAGTCACTTCAAAGTACATTACGTTTTATATATCTTAAATAAAAATAGAAATCGTACGAAAGCCGCAATGTATTTTGAAATGACAGTCAAAACGTGAGTAACTCAGTGTGAGTTAGCAAATAGACCGGCTGATCTAATAAAAAAGGCCTACCAACTCTCAGAAATGTAATATTTTTCCTGCATAAACTGAAAACATAAGGCAGACTGTACGGACTGGTATGTACTCGTATGTCTCAGTTTAAATTGGTGATTTGGCATCTCTATCTAAATTATTTTCATTAGCAATTTATGTCCTACTGCTTTCCTTCCATTATTTTTAACCTTGGTTTTTTTTCCAATCCAATGCTTATTTGACCCGCAAGTTTTCCGAGTACCCTGTCTTAGGTCTCTCTCTCTCTCTTTCTATAGCAATCGAATGGAATCTGATGGAAACCATATCAGAGTGTGTATGTGAGAGAGAATGACTATCTTTGCTTTAGAGTAACTCAGAAATTTTACAAAAATTAAAACTGTATTACTGTCTCTTTACTACGTAAGTTTTAGTATGTACCTAGTGTGTTAAAATATACCGATGTTTCTTTTTTTTCTTTTTTATATTATACTAAATTATAATGCCTAAGTACATATATGTTTCAGTTTCAATTTCATAAACACTGTGACATGAAAAATTGCTGATGAGAAAACACATTAAAAAATGATACAAAACGAATTCGTTGTAAACATTGGGGTCAAAAAATTAAAATTCATGCCTACAAAGGCGCTCTAGTGGAGTTACAATTAATATGAAAATCTCTGGACAATATTTATGACACTGACACAGGCGAAATTATTGCAGAGTTTAATATTTACTGACGCCCGTATTTTACACGTCCGAGGGATTACGCGCGAAATTTAAACGTAAGCTGCGTTATCCAACTTTAATGGTCGCTATTTTGACACCTGATCGTTGCGGAATGGTTCATATCGGAAATGCGACAATAGTTACGATAATATTACGGGCCATATTTTACAAACGAAATTACTGATATGTGCTGGGGAATAAATTAGAAGAGAATACGTTAGCGATAAAACCGCGTCATAATCATCGCTCTCGGTAATCCCGCTATAACGCATTCTGTCAGTGCATTGCAAACGAGGTCATGTGGAGTACGCCTAAGCGTGGATAATTTCCAGGTTGCACGCAGCATTACTTTGCCAACTGCGGTGGTTGCTTGAAATATGATCGCACCTACGTACGAGTACTAAAGGATGGTATGTTCAGACGAAACCAAATATTAGATCTGCATCACGATTCACGACCCGTACGGATGGATTCCAATCCGATCCCATTGCCGACCTAAGTTCACTGGATTCTGTTCCGGTAGAATCTTAAGAATTGAATAATTGCTGTTTTACCTGCATGAAACGGGGACACTACACAAATGAGCGATCATCAATCGAGTAGGTGTCAGGGTCAATCGACCATGCACGAGCGAGATGAGACAACGATTATGCCTAAATTATGAGTATTATTCAACTCTCCTTCCATCCTTTAGGAAATACTAATGAGTAACCAAACTACATACGTAAGTAAAATATAGTAGAATCTTTATGTGCATAATGGATGTCTAATAGTGTATAATATTCTAAATAGAGCCTCATTTAATTTTAATCTTTTAAAATCTGTCATAAAGAGCATGTGTGTTAGCACGGTGTTAGCGTGTGTGATGACGATAAGTGACAGTCTCCAAAGTTATATATCTACATTTTCATAGAAAATGTATGTCGAATTTATCCGACGTTCGCGGTCAAAGGGTTGAAAATAGTGCTAAAATACCGATGTTGAGAGATTAATAAATTTAAATGTATTTTATTGAAATATTTTTCTTTTTAATGAAACCTAAATTCTTACTTTTCACCAGAAAAAGCTTATTGATTTTTATTTCTTTTTTATAATTTGCTAACCTTGCTACCATCTAACAGTTGATGGTTGGAAAAACATTAAAACCGCCGCCAAAAATTGTCCCTGTTCTTATGCACTTTTGAAGTAACTGAATTCCAAAAGAATTGATGCAGATCCACAAAACCGGAATCGTGGAGCAGGTCCTTCAGATCGGATGCGAGTCTTGGCGCGGTTCCAAATTATCATCGAGCCTACCCACCTCTACCCTTACGTTTACGTTTTCGAATAATCCTCTCTGGCTGGGAATTATAACCCGTGAATAAACATAAAAGGCCGCGGCAGCACGTAATTCGCAGCGAAAATGTCGTAAATAATTGTCGTGGCTTTCGGGCTAATTCCTCGCCAAGAGTAAAATCTATGGAGATCGCTGTGTGGCGTCGTTATGAAAAATTGGCCACGACATCATTCAACCTGTTGCGTTTACTTCGCGTTAGAATTTTCAAGTCTTTAGCTATTCTTCATTTTAGACACATGACAATTAATCTTTTAAATTATAGTCTATGACATCATATTTTTTTATATTGCCCTTCAAATTATCGTTCCTAAGTTATGCATGATGTATTTCAATGTTGATAGGCTGAGATAGAATATACAGTGGAATATTCAGTTAGACCTGACTATATTAAAAAAAATATATAATGGTCATTAACATTTAGCGACGTAGAGTCATAGATTTAAAAAAAAAATTCGTATGTGTAGAGTCCTTAGTTTTTATTAACAAGTATTGCTAAATATTAAATGCATACCGGACTAAGGGGCGGGTGATCCTACTTAAAAGAAATATAGTTACTTGGTAAGCTAGACGTAATGAAAGAAAATATTATTATAGAGTCTAGCTTGAACTTCCTATACCAAATTTACCTCTTTGTGTTATGTTATATCATCGCCAGGGTTGTCAACATTTAACTTTAACCTATTTTACTTCTATTATGCGAATAACGAGTTTCTCAAGTACAAAGTCAAAATATAATGTAAAGTGCAAGGTATACCTTGTACTTTACATTCTATAGACCGACATTAACCCTGAGGTAGATGAGAAGAATTCGCATATAACTATGTAATGTCTGTATTTCGCATTAGTTTTATTCAATTGATAACTATCTTTTTTGCGCTTGATTGCTTTCTACGTTATCAAGTCTTTATTTATTGATTTTTACGTTTCGCTGCTTTGTAGCGTAGGAATTGTAGCACTTTTGTAAGCATGTAGTGTTTGGCTGTATTTTCTGAAGTAAGAATAAATTATGTTACAAGATTTATTGTGACAGTTACATTATTGATCTGTTTATTTTATGTTGTTTTTTTTTGTCATAAAATACCTACGAACCTATACCTATAAATATACCTTCAAACAATAGTATAATTAATCATGTCGGTTTAAAAATGCAGAAGCTATAAAGTATATTTTTGATTGAGATAATTTCGCATTTTCTGTTGTCATGTAGTAGAAGACTAATAGCAAAATAGACGGTTAATTTTAATAAGTATTGTTTTTACGAGTACCTCTGTACGCCTCTTCGTTCCATCACTCAAAACGCTTGAAGAATTCCTTTGTAGTTCAGAAATAAACGTTTTTAATTGTTTATTTTGTGTTGCCTTTTGCAATTCATATTCAGAACCTTCAAACGCGAACGTAATGAAACTTTACAAAATTTTAACGTTTTAAAGTAATAGGTTGTTGTTTTTTCGTGTGTGTAAGTAGCTGACACTGGTGTCAAACTTACAAGCTGTCTAAAGGCATCTGACATGCTTAACGACTGCCATCAATGATGACAGCCGGGAACAACGCCTTAACGTGCCTTCAGAAGCACGGAGGAGCTCGAGATATTACTATATTATTGTTATGTCACTTGCGGCCACCCGTCCCAGTGGAAACCGCGCCCGGGACTGCTTAACATACGAAAGCGCTAATAATGCTCACAACCACTTGTGGTTGTGAGCATTATTAGGAGCATATGAGGAGTCCGATGGTCTTGACCATCGGACTCCTCAGTAATCTTTGTTGGTAAATAATTTTAACTTATTTGCTTACTTACTATCCTGGCTAAGCGACCCAAAGTGAGTCTTGACCTCCAGCACTAGAGAACGGCAGCGCTTTCGGTCCTGTGCTAGCTCTTGCCAGTTGTCGCCAACTTGCTGGCTGATGATAAGTTTCTCACAGCAGCACGGCTTCAGCACGTTTAACAACGCCGACTACAGGCTGTTTTTGCTAGTGGCCGACCCTAGTTTGAATCCCATGTAAAATATAACTCAAGCTATGCTACTCATTTTTATGTTTACATAGTTATTTCAAAGATTACAAACATACAAAAAACAAACAAACCTACCTTCATATGAGTCATACATAACTTAGTTGTAAAGCTTTGTCGAGCCGAAAGATAATAATTATTATTTTTGAAAGCGCCACGGAGCTCGCCTAAAATATAAAACAAGCCAGGCTGTAGCCCCCGATTATAATAATGACCACAATTAGTGGCACAAACATTTCTGAAGCTCCTCCGTGCTTCGGCAGGCGCGGGAAGCCGTTGGTCCCGGCAGTCTTTAAGCTATCTCAGGACTATAGGCAGCTTGAAAAATCTGACACTAGAAAAAGCAAGCAATAAATTATTAGATTCGCAAGGGTATCAACCCTGGTCCATGCGTTGGTTGTTGGCGAAGCGTTGGCGCCAACTGGCTCATAGGATGTCACAGCGGTAATATAATTAAACATTCCTCAAGCGCTGATATTAACCCGTTTGAAAATTCTAACAATGTCGTACACTAGGCGCTTCCTATGAAAATGTTAAGACGAGGACTCAAATGTTTGGTACCTTCGCTCGGCAAAGGACTGATCAAGTGCGCGCAAGGGATAGCGCTTGGCGGTTTAGCCCGTGAATGATGAGATAGGAGATAGTCTCGAGTCGCTCAAAGAAAAAAACGTAAGCGCCAAATTCGTTATTTCTATTTTATATAAAATCAGACCGGTTAATTGTATTTTCATATTTACATTTTGATGAATTACTAATAACCTATCTTTTAGTCTAAAAATCATTATTTCATTCGTCGCATTTGAGCTACAATAACAAAAACTCTGCGAACGAAGACCATTTTTCGAAAAATATTTCTATCGATAAAATTTTATCAAAACGTGTTTCCATCTTCAATTTTTGGAGATGAAATAGTCAAAATCATATTACTTAGATTTGAAACTCCTAATTTAAGTATTTTGCGAGATAAATAAGGTTCAGAACGACCTTATTTAAAGTGGTATCGCCTTAACGCGTGTAGCGCTCGTAACAGGCGGCCGGATATTTTAAACGCCTTGTTGAATACTTCTTAGGTTGAAATGCGACAAACATAGTAGTAAAATAACTTAATACATTCTAATTTTAACGTTAAAAGAAAAACGTGAAGCTAATGACAATAGGACGCGATTAATTCTGTGCCTTCAGTGAAAATTGTTATAAGTCGATATATATCGCTTTTGATGATTTTACATTGCTAGATTCAGCAAAAAAAAATGCTATTTTTCTGTCTTATCGCCATGTTCCTAGGGCTTAAAATGCCAAAGTTTTTTTGTGTGCATAATGTTATAAGTGACTGTTTTTTCGGATTTTCGATGCGATTATTTGTGTTTTTTGATATAATTGTATTTGAAACAAAATGAACTGACCTGGAATTTTATTTTTGGACGTGTAAAATGTAACATATTTTGACTTATTTTACACAATGATAAAAATTTGATGTAAATTCGTGAATACTGATCTAAGTTTACATATAGTACTTGACACGTTGCTTTTTTTGTAGAATAAAGTGGTGAAAAAGGGTACATCTCAACTAATAACATGAATTAGAAAATTTGCATACACTGAATCATTGTGTAAAATGATATTATTCCATTTATATCAATTTACACGAACAATTTTTATTTTATGATATTTGTGGCAAATGATATTTGTCAAGTTGTACCATTACACACATAATTTTTCGCTAAAATAAAATTACTAAGTACCTATGACTTGTATCAACATTTTTTCCTGACTTCGTGATCATCGCTTTTTAGAAGAAAATAGGGCGATTAGATTCCTGCAATGCGTGAAAGAGAACATAGAGTGGTAAAGCTCGCACACCCGCGTCCTTGGATTTAGTGTAGAAGAGGCATCCGTCAGGGCAGCGTGTACCGAACTACATAAAAATGTCTCGCGTAAGTATCGATTTGTAACATTTTACACAAAGCTATGTGACATTTTGTAACATTATTTACAAAACAGTAAATAATCTTACAAAATGACAATACCAATTGAATTATAATAAGTATCAGTTTTCAATAGAATTAGGTACTGTAGCGTAAAGAAAATAAATTGTTCTTTTTTCCCGCTGGTTTGTGATCATGGAAAAATAATCCTCCATAAATATCTTCATCATGTGTAATCCTGTGACCTTAAAAGCCGATAGAGGGTATGGTCGAAATCCTAAAAAACTTCAATAGCAACCGATCACTATTTTGTAAACTGTTTTGTTTGATACTTAAACCTTTATTATAAATCTAAATATAGACTTGGACGAGTAGAGAGATATTGAACGATGTCTCTGTGATCAATAGGATTAAAATTGGTAGTGATCACTGAATCGTCAGAGGCATCATGAATATCAATCTTAGACGAAAGAGGACTCGCTTGATGAAGTTTACGCTCCGACCGTCACCGGCCCATATCCAAAATGTCGACAGTTTTCAACTGGAACTCTCAAATCGCTTCCATTGTCTGAAGGATTGCGGTACAGTTGACGAGTTAAACAATAGGTTCGTAGAAACTGTCCAAGCGGTTGGATCAAAGTTTTTGAGGTCCCGCCCGAAACACAAACCTCAAAAAATCTCGCCACAGACCCAAAAGTTGATGGCTGCGCGACAGTCCACGCCGCTGCAGACCTCCGAAGATGCAAACGTGCAACGGCAGCTCAATAGACAAAACAAAAAATCCTTGCAACACGACCTGCGCTCCTTTAATACAGAGCGTATTAAGGAGACGATTGACCAGAATAAGGGCTCCAATGTTTGCAAGGGTGGAGTCTATTCAGTGAGGTCGATTAACAAAGCCACTCACTGCCGTCCTCCGTCTTCAGACGGAGGACGGCAGTGTGGCGTCGTCCAAGGCCGAGGTGCTGGGAGAGATTGAGAGGTTTTATGCAGCTTTATACCTCACTAGCCAAACTTATTATCAGCATGGCCAAAGATCCGAGAGCCAAGCTAACCCGACACTATACCGAAGATATCATGGACATCAGCCTGTACGAGATTAGGATTGCCCTTAAACAGCTCAAAATCAACAAGGTGTCGGGCGAAGACGGACTTATAGCAGAGCTCTTGAAAGCGGGCGGAACGCTGGTACGGAAAGTTTCAGAAGCTTTTTAATTCCGTTTTGCTCGAGGGTTTTAAGCCAGAGGTGTGTAACAGGGGTGTGGTGGTATTGTTCTTCAAAAAGGGTGAAAATACTCTACTGAAGATCCCTTACACTCCAGTCAGGTCTATAAGCTGTTTTCGAGGGTGATTACAAATCGTCTCACGAACAGGCTCGATGCTTTCTAGCTTCCCAAACAAGCCGGTTGCCGAAAAGGCATTATAGACCACATCCATACTGCGGCAGGTTATACAGAAGACCAGAGAGTATAACCGGTCATTATGCTTATTGTTTGTGGACTATGAGAAAGCCATTGATTCGATCAAAACATGGACCGTGTTCAGTCCCTCCAGCGATACCGCATCGACCATTGGTATATCAAAGTGTTGAAGTGCTTATATAGAAACACCACCGTGTCAGTTCGAGTACAGGAGCAGAGCACGAAGGCTATACTATTACAGAGAGGCGTGAGACAGGGAGACGTGATATCTCCGAAATTGTTCACCGCTGCTCTGGAGGAAGCTCCTGAAATGGGAAGGACTTAGCATTAACATCAAAGGCTCAAAATCTCAGATTTGCTGATGACATCGTTGTTATGGCGGAGATGCTGGAGGACTTAAGTAATATGCTAAATGACCTCAATGGAGTTTCTAAACAATGGGCCTTAACCATGGACAAGACGAAAAAATGTTTAATGTCCATGTTGTGCCTTCACCAGTATCTTTTGGGAACTCCATCCTTGAAGCTGTGGGCCAATATGTCTACTTGGGTCAATTGATCCAGGTTGGAACTTCCAGCTTTGAGGACGAGGTCTTTCAACGAATCCGACTCGGCTGGGCAGCGTTCGGGAAGCTCCGCAGTGTCTTCTCATCCAAAATACCTCAGTGCCTAAAGACAAGTCTATCAATGTGTGTTACCAGTAATGACTTATGGGTCCGAAACGTGGCTTCTTACTGTGGACCTCATAAGAAAGCTCAAAGTCACTCAAAGAGATATGGAAGGAGATGTGCTCGGTGTTTCTCTGCGAGATTGAATCAGAAATGAGGAGATTCGTAAGAGAAGAAAAGATCACCGACATAGCTCAGCGGATTAGCTCTTTATAGTGGCATTGGGCGGTTCACATAGCGCGTAAAAGCGATGGCCGATGGAGCAGAAGTGTTCTCGAATGGCGACCACGTACCGGCAAGCGCAAGTCGGGTGACCTGACTAAGGTCGCAGGAAGACTCTGGATGCAGGCCGCATCCAACTAGGCGTATTAAAAATCCTTGGGGGAGGTCTATGTCCAGCAGTGGACTTTTTGCGGCTGATATGATGATGATATTATTGTCATTTTATTTATTATGTTATAGTTTTGATATGAATACTTCGTGATAATTAGGAATATTAATCGTGTGCAACATTTGCATTTACTTAAATATAAAGAAAACTGTTGCCTTATTCATTACTAAGTCATTTAAATATAAATTAATATTTCATTTGTTCTTTAACTATTTTATTTTTAACACTTTAGCGGATCCTGATATACGAAACTTAAAGAATTAGTATAAATAAAGAATGTGCTTATAATATTAAAAAAAGATACTGGCATAAGTTTAATAAATTTCACAATTCCAGAGGAATAATATAAATTATTTTTATTTATGCTTTCTATTAATATCATTTTACACATCATTGCCTTAATAGTTGTACCACTTTACACTTAAAACATATCAATATTCACATTATGTTTTGTTGAATTTAATGGTGTATACTGTTATAAGTCATGATTTTTAACATTATCATAAAATTGACCTCACCAGAGAATAAATGATGATGAACTTAGTAAGTTTTCTTCTGGAAGATTTTTTATTATTGCTTTTTAAGTAGGTATATGTTCCAATTTAATTTTGATGTATCATTTTGCACCAAAGATTTTGAGCATGTGTAAAAAGTTACTTATCATTTTATAGCAATAAACACAAAAATTTATACCTATTTTCTTGGTGTTAAACGATACATCTTTACATTTTTTTTTTATATCTGAAAAATTACGTGAGTTACAATATTATTTTTTACACTAAAAAGTAGATATCATTATTATCTATTAATATTAAAAATTTGATGTCGTTTCGATAGTTTAGAATAAGTGTAATAATTTTTTGAAACTTTAAGCTCGATTATCTCAAAACAACAATTTTCGACTTATAACAATTTTCACTGAGAGCACAGAATCTTGACAATAGATTGAATGTTTTAAATCTTTTAGTCATGAACATTTTAAGAATATGTTTAGATAGGTTTCTGTATCAGTACTTTATCCTCTGTATAGTAAATAGAACCAAACTTTGATTAGAGGCCGAAACGAGTCGTATAGTAATATTACACACCATTCCTATAACTTTTATCATCTGTTGAAAACAAAACAAAGAAAGTCCATTGCAATAACATCGTAAAATTATTTTGGCACCTTTGAGATAAAATCAGGATAGTTTCCCTGGCTATATTTGCATTAGCTTTGCGGATGAACCGGATGCTATAATCTATCGACAGACTCTCTATAAGTACCACTAAGTTGACCGTATTAAATATCTCAGTGCATGAGTATAAAAATTGCTATCAAAGTTTTTACGGGATAGATGTACTTTTTCTCGGCGGAGCATCTATCCCTATGACACTTATATGGATTAGGCAACTATCCCTTATCTGGCATAGATGTCACAAAAATAGAAATCCGCCCTAGAAAAAATAGAAGTCCCTACCGACCTCTTGTTCAGGCTACGCACCAGAAGGTGCCTTCGAAATTCCTATGAAGGGGAACTCAGCTCAGCCCGTCATTATCAATGAACAACTATTTATATCAAACTAACGTTGTAAACTGAGAAAACATTATATTTTCCCATACAAAATGTCATAAGAATTCAACAAGTTTGGTATAACCTTAAAGAAAGTCATTTTTGTCAACAATAATTACGTTGTGACAACAAAAGTTTATAATAAAATACTAAAGCAATAGGAAAAAAATACGAAATAACCGATTTATATCGGCGTTAAAAATTAACTGTTACATCATAGCTATGATATGAACGAACTTTGGGCCACAAGATAATTATTAATATTACGAGTAACGTTTAAATAATATTCAACTGGTTTTATGATAACAATTCAATATGTGTTGATATAACTTAATTTGAAATTTTGGTAAGTATAATGTAAGTATTGTAGTTCCTATAGCATAGGAATACCGAGTGTATAATGAATTCCAAATAATATTTGCATGCCATATTTCCGGAAATACATTACCTATTCTGTTTGTACCGATTTCCATGTGAATAAATAGATATATTTCATTTAATTACAATGCTCTACTTAATGTTATATTATACAGGCGGTATAACAAACTCTTAAGTACTTGAAGAGAGAAAAGCTTTTTCTTTACTTTTTGTTTTAGATTTAAGTAGAAAACAAATGATGAGAAAAAGTAATAGCTCTTGTTAATTAATTACAGACAGACACAATAGCCAAGATCTCGAAAAGTTACTTTACTGAAACTATTCATCTTTAACTTATCTAAATTAAATAACTTAAAGATGTTATTTTGATCACTCACGAAAAGCTGTAAAATTGCTGAAACATCTTACGCAAAATATAACTAGCTTTTGCCCGCGACTTCGTCCACGTGGAGTTCGGTTATAGCGTAGCGTAACGTAGCGTCGGCGAGCGCTAAGAAATGAAGTAGAATTGCACAGACGAAGTCACAGCCAAAAGCTAGTGAACTGCAAAACTTCTTTATACACCACATTTTTTGCTAATCTATTACTGTGTGCCAAAATTATCAGGCTACTGCGCCAGCTTACGCGGGAGTAAGCCACATATGTCCGTGTGAAAAACAGTTTTCTCTCAAGTCAAAGATTTAAAAAAAAAATACGTCGTCATAGATTTAAAAAAATACTTCTATGTCTCAAGTCTATACCCGCAATTTTTTTATGTCTGCCCCATCTATATAGTAAGTGGACTATAACGTCCTTGGTCTGCCCTTGTGATTTGTTTATGATCATTGCAAAGCAGACTTTGAGGGGAAACTGCTCGGAAACTGTATTCGTTTGAATTCAAAGGGAAGATCATTCGGGATTAGGGTTACCATTTGGGAATTTGAAAAATGCTTGCAAAAAGCCGGACATTGCAATAAAAGTCCGGACCTTTTTGGAAACATTAACCACTTAGTTTGTTTAGTACGAGTACTATGGTAAGCATGGTAGGCAGGCAGACGCTTGCATTGCGAGGCGGTATAAAAAGTTTTATTACTCATATTCCATAAATCCAGAAAAAATAAGCGGGCCAGACAAAGTCCGGACAAGAGTCTTAAAGTCTGGACATGTCTGGACTAATCCGGACGGATGGTAACCCTATTCGGGATCAAGAAAATTCTTGGTACAAATACAGTTTCCTCTTGCGTGTGGCTGCCACTACATTGCGATGTAACGCTTTTACATTTAATCTAGTTCCATGGAGGAGGTATTAAATTTCGCAACAATATAACAGGAGTGCCCACGCGCAGAATAATCTTTTGATACGGAAGACCCGATGGTTTCAGTGAAGTAAGAAATTCGACTGGAAAGGTAGTAAATTGCGTCAACTGTGTTGACCTCAGAGTCTATTGACGTGTACACCATTTCTTCCCCCTCAAAAGACGTTAACAGTATATCGTTAATTGCCGCTGCTTGGTCGTTTTTCGGGGTTATTATGGCACGTTCACTCAACCATCATTCCATTGGCTTATCGTGGATATGGCCAATATCTAGGTAAATTTTGGATATAAACTCCTGTAACGTAAATAACACTGTGCACAAATTATCAGGGATGGTTATCATTCCATCATTTATCGGGTAATTACCGTTGCCGATTTCGAATAGGAGTTTCGCAAATCCACCAGCAGACTATTTTTCTCCTAAGTGTACTCGCATATTTTTCGAGAATTTGAAGATTTTAATTAGAAGCCATACATTGACACGCCTTAACTTCATCTGCTTTCGTTCCGTTTGGCAATTTTTGTGAAATAGTTGTTGTTTTTGTAATCAGCGACCCGATAAACCATAAAAACGCCATGTTGATTTTCAGAATTTGTCATTCATAAAAACGCCATGTTGATTTTCAGAAATACAAATACAATTTATCATCCTTTTCCATCTTTTAGGGGTTGAATTCTGAAACAGCCTGAAACACTTGTTTACTCATTTATTTATAGAAGTACTCCTATGAAGTTTCGGAATAAATTGTTTAACTAATCTTGATTTCCCATACAAACTTTCAAGCCATTTTTCACCCCCATAAGAATGGAATTTTCGAAAACCCTAGGTTAACCTAAAAATAAAGTTTCAGGCTTCTAACTCTAAAAATTACGGACTTCCATACAAAATATCCCCTTTTTCACCCGCTTATAGGGGGCGAATTATCAAAAATCCTTTCTTAGCGGATGCCTACGTTATTACAACTATCTGTATGCTAAATTCAGCTAAATCCCTTCAGTAGTTTCGGCTGTGCTATGATAAATGAGTCAGTCAGGTTTGCCTTTTATATATTTCGATTAATTGTTGTTTTGTTGTTTTCAGTTGCCGACACTGGTGTCATAGCTTAACGAATGACATCAAAAATGACAGCCGGTACCTAAGGTTTAATGTGCCTTCTGAAGCACAGAGGAGCTCGAGATATAATTATGCCACTTGCGACCATTCATCCCAGTGGGGACCGCGCCAAGGATCGCTTGACATGCGTAAGCGCTCATAATGGTCAGACCCTGATGGGCCTGAAATTTAATTTAAATGAAATATATTTATTTTTCAAGGAATATACCCGCTACTGTACGTATCCGAATGATAGACAGTCAAGAGAAACCACGCGCAAAAGGTACTTAACAACGAGATGAAGATGTTGAAATGAGCGGGAGGTGTCACTCGACTCGATATAGTGCGCAGCGAATATGTAAGAGGCAGCTTTAAAGTCACACCAATCACACAGAAACTCACTAAAACCCGCCACAGATGGTACGGACTTTTTTAACAGATGACTGCCCTAAAGCGTTTGACGTATGTTCATACCATAAGAACTAGAAACTACACTCGATTGTACTAGTTAAAAGTTAGTTTTTTACAAGACCTGCTAGGCGTATAATAAACAAGTATATTAAAACTAAAGAAAATCAAAATCAACTCAATATTCCTGGTGTTATAGGTACTTTGTGTTGATTTTTTTTTATAACTTGTAACCTATGTATATATGTTAAATTATGTAAATTTTAACAAACATAGTATATACTTACTCGTATATTTGATTCTTATATTTAAAAAAAATGTCTATATTATTTTTAAAATCTTTGAATATATTAGATATTCGATCAGATTGTTCAAAATTCGAATCATATTTTTGTATCCAATTTTGAAAAAAGAGAGATTCAAGGAATTTTTCGGATCAATATTCGTGTTCACTATTCACAATAATGGGTAAAAGGGGTAAAAATTTTTTTTGGGCCTTTACTGGGGATAATGTTCTTTGTCTTCTAATAGATGAGATTAAAAATCTACCTGCCCCACCAGCAGTACAAAAAAATACAAATATCAATTTAGTTCATATTCATTGGCTATATTATATGTAAAGTTTCTTGGGTTTGAAAGTACACATTAGTCAATTATTGAAATTACAAGCTTTAGCCCACAAATCCGCTTAAGGTAGTTCCTTAGGGAACTATTCCTAATTTTTCTGAATAAAATGTCCTTCTCAATACTCCTAAACGTGCATGCAAAATTTATCTCCCGTTTTACAAACGAATAATCATTATTTGCAAATACAAATATGTATTTAGGTAATATGAGAAAGATTGTCTATTCATCTGTAACATGAGAAGCGTTGATAATTAACCCACAAATTTATTTTAGATAGTTCCTTAGGGAACAATTCCTACTATTTTCTGAATGAAATGTCCTTCTCAGTACTCCTAAACGTGTAAGCAAAATTTCTCTTCCGTGTTACAATGAATAGACATTTTTTCAAATACAAATAACTATATTATAGCTATATGAAAAATTGTCTATTCATCTGAAACACGAGAACCGTTGATAAACGCGTCTGTTTTGATGGTAATCGCGGTGAACCATATGAGCTCTCACTTAGGCGGCGCCATTAATTTTGTCATAACAGCGGTTTCCTAACGCCTGCGACGCAGTAATATAGCTAAAAGCTTTTATTCATCCCCCTTTACCCCCAAATGTCGCATTGATGTGACTCGGAGGTAGTCGTGCAAAATGCGAATACCTAATTAGGGGTAAACACAATTTTTCCTTAGAGCTGTGTGTAATACGCTTTGTTATACGAAAAGCTCAGGGTTCGATGTCGAGCGGTCGGGCAAATAAAACTTAATTTTCACGATTTTGTATGATTTCGGCTGCAGAAATTTTGGCGAATTATTTACAGCATGATCTGCGACAAATACTGGAATTATAGCAACCCCCGGGCAGCGAGACAACATAGCTGAAGCTGCAATCGCGGGAATACACTTATATGAGGAGGTTACTCAAGGGTAATAGAAGTGTTAGATATAGAGAGGTGTAAAGTATAATGTACTTAGTTTATTTGTTGAAAAATAATGTACTGTTATTCATCATATTATTTATATTTAATTAGTCTTTTTCAACAAAACAACCTCGATCAAAACCCTTTTCATAAAAGTTTATGGGTAAAATACATAAAAATCTGTTAAAAACTATGAAAATAAATAAATGTAATGATTGTGCAAAACGGTGGCGAGAAATTACGAATGTGATTTTGTTCTATAACCCTTTATTATCCTGATCCTCGTCTTCAGAGATTTATTTACTTATTGTAGTAGCCCTGCTGCTACGCCCAAACCTATTCACACTAGTTTAAAGCATCGTAGACAGAGAAAGAACTTTCCCCCTCTCTTTCACACGATGCCGGGCCAGCGACCCCCACTCACCTCATTCGTGTCCGTGCGCGCGCGGCGTTCGCACTAATTATGTGTTATTTGTTTGAAATCATGTCGAAACAAATAATTCAAAGGAAACATGGTATTCGGAAGAAAAGATACGAAGAAAGAGTAAATGAATTTATATTCATTGGACTGAGTAAGGTACCTGTGCAATTGTTTTGCTTTAGTAAATCAGCTTAATCGTTTTTCCCACACTATTGTGGGAAAAACGATTAAGCTGATGCCACTGTTGCCACTGTCTAACATCTCGTGTTAGATCGGGGCTATCCCCGATCTAACACGAGATGTTAGACAGTGGCAACAGCTCCGAGTCAATACGAGATATTGACCAGTGGCAATTTAAAAATAGTTTACGCGGGTCGTTGACCGCATTTAAATAAGTAAGGTACCTATGCAAATGTTATGCTTTAACACATCAGCTTAATAGTTTTCCGATCTAACACGAGATGTTAGACAGTGGCAATAAAACAGCTCAGAGTCAATACGAGATATTGACCAGTAGCAATTTAAAAATAGTTTACGCGGGTCGTTGACAGCTTTTAACTAGTAAGGTAGCTATGCAAATGTTTTGCTTTAGCACATCAGCTTAATAGTTTTTCCGAGCTAACACGAGATATTAGACAGCGGCAATAAAACAACTCCGAGTCAATACGAGATATTGACCAGCAATTTAAAATAGTTTAGGCTAGTCATTGGCCTCATTTAACGCTATAACATAACCCATGCCATGGGTCAAGTAAAACCTAATAAGGTTAGGTTTAGGTTTATTGAAACCTAAAAGGCGGAGCTGGAGCGGGAGCAAGACTTGGAGCCGATTGCGGAAGCTGAACGAGTTGTGAATTGTGGATGAAGATTCAATGGAACTGTTGCAGGGGCGACTTTACCCCGGAATCGTCAGAATGAGGTCAGCCAATTCAATCATCTTCATTTTGAGTAGGTGTCACGGTCAATCGACCTTGCACAATCTGGTGTCAGAGTTCTTCGGAACCGCCTCTCGGCCTCTGATTTGGTTCCTTTAACGACTACCAGATGGCAGCCGGGACCACCGGCTTAACGGGCCTCTCGAAGGGAAAATCTAGTAAAAAGATCCTTTTAAGGATCATTTTACAAAAGGTCATTGATCCTTTTAAGGATCGGAATATATATATATCTACCTACACCTTTTCGGTGAAAATCTGGGGAGGCTTCATGCAGCATCAATTTAAATTGGTAAGACCTACTGCCTTAAGCAGCGGTGCTCAACCACAAGTCGCGGCGGTAAGCTATGATCACAGACAGCGGACGGGTAGGCCCGCCGTTCGCGCCGCCTGCTGCGTCTTACCAAGCGTCAGCGTCGCGGTCAGCCCCTGCGCCAGGCCGCTGGCACATGTCGTCGAGAATAAGCCGGTAACAGAAAGTTTGTACCAACGCTTGAAAGGCTTTAACGGATGTTGAAACGTTGTTGATTTTACATAATTTTTATAAAAGAGCCTAATCTCTAAAAAAAAAAAAAAACTTCCAAATTTTTTTTATGCGTTCAAGCACTCATTGCCTAGTGAATATTTGACCAATATTCAATTATTCACTAGAATGAACAGAACTATGAACAGACTCGTTTAAACAGTTTTAAGGCTATCCGCCACTGTTAGCCTTCCACAAATTGTTACAAATTTTAGTTCCAAGAAGTAATGGCGGAAAAACGCTTTATTTTGAATCTTTACATAATTCATCATTGTACTGATTATTTTAAGATCTAGCACATATTAACTGCTGTCAATTTGTTATTACCAGATTGTTATAATGTGGTAAATTTACATCCTTACTTTTTTATGAGAATCGCAGTAAATACTTGAAAATTTAGTAATATAAAGTATTTTAATAACACATTCTATGAATGTTTGACTTTGCCTTTTTCATCTTAGTTCAGCCACGAATATACCAAGGTAGTGAAGTTTGGCAGTTTAGCTTTCTTAAAATAACGTGGTTTTAAAGTCTGTCCAATATTTGAATGACACTTATTTGGCGATTATGTGGATACTTATTTATATTTTTTAAAAGAAACAACTTATTATTTAACAAAATTCGGGTTTATAATTAATTATTCTTCATGAAAAGTTTTGACTTTCTATATTCAGAATGAAATTTATTGAATTATAAACGAATGAATGAATGAATATGCACCAACACTTGTAAGTAAACGATATAGAAAAATATCTGTTTATTAAGGTATAAAGACGGGCTTATCACATAACGGAATCTCTTCTAGCCAACCATTGAGTAGAAGATTTTGTAAATAGGAGTACGGTTGACGCAGTTTTCAGTAAAAAATAAAAAATATATATATATTACTAAGCATTGAAATCATATACATAGTACATATCTTATGTGCATAAACGTACTTATACCATAGTGAAAAGGAAGGAGGAAAAGTAATATGATAATACCATACTTTTGAATTGACCTTCCGTATGTCCAATGGCAATGCATTGGTGTCAATGTTTAGAATGAAAAATAACGCTTAAATCATATAAACTACTTGTAAATGCTTGCAGTATTTTTCAGCCTTAAATCGTTTGCAAGATTTAAGTAACCGTACAGTATTATAACGTTTAGAATATCCACACCTATACAATATACCTAGCATTGTAAATATGGATATGGTTTATATATGGCACACCATATCCATATTTTCAAATTGAGAATAGAGGAATATAGACATCAAGTTGAAATTAAATCCCAACTATTTCATTGGGATAACTTAGGAGTTCGTAATACCATATATCTGTTCGCCTTGAGAGTTACCGTGAAATGGTCAACTTCATGAAAAAGAGGCCTTTTTTCTATATAATATTGATGCGTTCACTATAAATTGGGATACTTTCATTTCTATGCCAATTTCTTTTTTGAATGTTTTTAAATAGATCATTTCCGATCGTGCCACAGGAATCTTAGTGTAACCTTAGTTACCACCAGCCCTTAGTATTTTCTAACTTTAGGGAGATACAATCGCTGTACGGGCGTCTTTCCCTGGCGGTAAATGTTATCTTCTTTTGCCTAACGTCAAGCTGACCAATCACCTTTTTCTTGGCACTTGGCACAAAACACAGTATAGTTGCAGCTTAGAATCATGGTGGGAATACTGTGGTATAGTGGGAAATGATACCTTTAACATTAACGTTTACAATTTATCCTATATTACGTTTAAAAGTTATAGATCGGCCTTGATAGTTATGTAAAAAAAAAAACAGAACGCAAAACTATCGGATTGAAAAGTTTTGAAGAAGCTTTTATAGTAAAGCCATCCTTTCCCAGTGTTAATTTGTATATTTGTACTTAGGATCTATCCTTTGTTTTAAATGAATTAAATACATTGTACCCAAAATTATTGACAAGAAAAAGATATGTTATGTTATTGGCTTTGGCCACTGGTCACCTTTGGCCACCAAATTGCAATGTCAGACATTATCAATAATTAATATTGATGGAATGAAAATCGCTTTAACTGATTTAATAAAATATCAGATGTTGATAAACATCAATATTTTTGCATTAAATATTTTTTCTGGATTAAATATTTCAACAACGCCCAGGCGTTTTTCATGCGGGAATTTTATTTTCTTTTATATCTTTAAAATGTTCTTTTAAAGCCTAATAGTTAAAATAAACGACGGTACTTTATAACGACGAAGGCTCCTTAACGACCAGCATCAACTCAAACTATTCGTCGTTGGCTGAAGTTAATTTTGTCGTCCAGCGGTTTCGATAGGTACTAGAGTGTTTAGCCCTCCCAGCACCTTGGCATGCATCCACTGCAGCTGCCCAGAGAGCTGGCACATGGCGTTAGTGTCAATACTATAAGAAATACAGCTGGCTGGTCTGTACATTCAGAAGTTTTTGTAGATTTCTTTAAGAGATCGTTAATATATACCAGATTATCGTTGGTTAGAGCCTTATTTAATTAATAATAAATATTAAAAATCTTCGTTGATTTGAAGACTAATTTATTATTACTGGATAAATCTATGGGTGAACTTAATTATTTTATTGTCGTTTTAATTAAGGAATTATTTTCATTGGTACATCATATTTTATTACTCCCTTTTTATTCTTGACATTGATCGTCTCTGAACATCTACAATAAGTAAATAAATCTCTGAAGACGAGGATCAGGATAATTGAATGATCAAACGAACTTACCTGAAGTGAAGTTCGATCATAATTATTCTGTCCTCGTCGAAGAGATTTAGATTCCCTCCCTCCCATTTTGCACTGCCCTTTTGATGTCAATCTAGAAAAGGGAGGTTAGTTCCTATGCTTGTCTTCTCTAAAAAGAATGAGGTGAGTGGGGGTCGCTGGCCCGGCATCGTGTGAAAGAGAGGGGGAAAGTTCTTTCTCTGTCTACGATGCTTTAAACTAGTGTGAATAGGTTCGGGCGTAGCAGCAGGGCTACTACAATAAGTAAATAAATCTCTTCGACGAGGACAGGATAATTATGATCGAACTTCACTTCAGGTAAGTTCGTTTGATCATTCAATTATAAACCAGCTGACCCCGTGTACTGCCTCCCTTTTGGGTAGTTGAGTAAGAAATAGCCTATTATATGTTAATCCAGGGTCAGCTACCTCCATACCAAATTTCACCAAAACCTGTCCAGCCGTTCTTGAGTTATAAATGGTGTAACTAACCGGACTTTGTTTTATTTATATAGATTTTTATTATTGTTTTGTAAATGTCTACCTTTTACGGTTCAATACAACAAGTGACAGAATGGCGGACAGTCGGACAGTAGAGGCTTAGGAGTAAGGACCCGTTTTTACCCCTTTCGCTTAAAATCTATATACCTAACCGGTTTGAACTTTGTGTTGCGGTGGAAACATACCTAGATTTAAAAAATACTTGACTTACCATAGACATTCGTCCAGCTGATCGGCGACTTTGTATGGGAAATTAAATTTACTTTTAGATATTTTTTCTTTCAATTCTATATTTAATTAGGGCTTCTGATTCCAAGATTTCAATATAGTTCAGAGGATCAAAATCACGCGGTATGTTGGGATTCGTTTTCGATGTTTATTTCGAACCTTAACATAAATTAAAGCTGAAGTTAAGAACGCGATCTGATAGACTGTTGCTACTTCATTATTTATAAGAAGGACCTATAAAAAAACTTTTTACGACTTGCTTTCAGTTGTTCGTCTAACAGAATAATGGCTTTAAATTTTGAGGTCCCTGCTTTTATGAAGTAGACAGCGATAAGAGGGATTATAAAAGGAAAGAGGGGCCAAAAAGATAAGAAAATAATGGGGCGACGATGAAAACTGAGAGAAATGAGTGGAAATTTATCTAGTCTATTATAACGTATCAACACTGTCTTTTTGCGACGAAATTCAAATTAGCTGCGGGTGATATTTTACGATCATTTGCGGAATACGGCTGGTTAACATTGTCGATCTTCTTATCTTTATCGTCGTGCCACAGATTACCTAATAATGTCTCACAGTATTACTTGACCTTATATTGTAATAGGCAAATTCATCACATAGACACTTTGTTGATATATGTATTAGTGAGTATTTGTGTTTAGTAAGATGTCGAGTCGCTTAATCAATGTAGGTTCCGATAACTGAGTGCTCAAACATCATAAAGAAAAACTTATTGATAACGATATTGTTATTGAAACATCGTTTCATCAAGCTACTTCGTATACTTATCTACAGTGGTAGGAGGAGTTTACCTTTGTTGGACATCGGTACGTAGAGTACACGGTATATAGAAAACCAACTGATACAAATAAGTACCAGGTATCCCTTATTCCACAAGTAGAGTCTACGATTTTTGTGACCAGGAACAGTTGAAAGGAGAGCTGGAGTTACAAGCGGGTTTGAATCGCAATATATATGATGACAAGATTTAAAAGCTTGCAACACAAAAACGCGAGCGAGCATCAAAGGTAGACAGACAGCCAGAATACTTAGTTGGCATTCATCAGGGGATATAAAATTGGCAAACGATTAGAAAAATATTCAATAAGAGCCACGTATACCTACTCCAGCCAAGAAAATAGCAAGTTTCTCAAACGGAAACCAACCACTGGATGAAGCTGCATCAACTGAAAATACTTGCGACTGAACGCCACTTCTTGATTTTTAACTGACTATAAAAAGAAGGAAGTACTCAATTCGTACTCACAAATTCAAGTTCTCACAAACATATATACATTTATAAATATATTTTTCCTTTGTAATATTAGTAGGTAACTAAAATAAGTAGGAGGATAATAAGATTTTTCCCAAGGTATATATAACTAAGTATTCTAGCCATAAGGTTGGCGGCAGAGTAGAATAGGGCCACTCCTAGTCTTCCCGTGGAGGTCGTAAGAGACTTAGGAAATACAAGCTAAACAAAGCTCATAATCATCAATGACACCTCTCCAACCCGTCTGGTCAGCGAGGAGAGTGTAGGCCAAATCCTCTGTCTGCTCTGGCCAAGTATGGCTCCGGTAGTACAGAGAGGGTCATGCTTCTACTGTGGAGACTAGAGGGACCTGGTTATGAATAAGATTTGGATGATTGAAAAGACTTGAACTGTTGATAATATTGAATATATTTATGACAGTTGGATACAAAACGCACAGAAATAGATATGTAAAGTTAAATAGGATACAATAGTCAGAAGTCTCATGAAGTATATCACATTGCCATAGATCAGTACGGAAATTCCATTATCAGCTAATATTTTATTGCTATACAATATGTAACATATATTATCACTATTAAACAGGGTGTAACAAAAAGGCGAAATACTATTCAAGGGGATCAATATTGAACAACTTTCCCCAGTGTACATAGTTCAAACCACGAAAAAACTTCGACGTCCCATACAAAATGAACAATCAGTTGATCGAGTTTCTATGAAAAATAGACTTCTTTTTTTGGATTTCGATGTTTGTCCCATCGTCAATCATGCCCCTTAAATATAATTTTACCCTTTTGTTACAAACTATACAACAACGTGTTAATAAAAAAGCACTAAACCTCAGACACCCCAATTATTTTTATTATAAAAGGATTATATAAATTATTAAATTTAATTTAATTTTCGTGGATTATTTACGAATATATTAGCTTTTTTGTTTTCTTGTGTTTGTTGCGAATTAATAAGTCTATGGTTATTACCATAGACTTGTTGACGCGCGATCCAGGTCCGTGACCCCTATATTTTATTTGTGGAATCGATTCTACTCTTGATGTGCGCATTTTCATTAACACGTTGTATTTGTTAGTAAGTAGTACTAATAACACACGTAGATACTTAAAATACTTATAAACAACCAGGATGTGTAATATTATAACAATAACTTTTGGAAGATGTAAAGGATGTAACATAAAGGTGAAATAATATTTGAAGGACATGTTCAGTCATTGATACTGAACAACTTTCTCTATGAAAGCAGTTAAACGTTAATTTGTAATAAGCGCCAAGGCATTGGAACATTTATTCACCTATGTGTACAACCTGTACACTTACATTGGGTAGTCTGCGGTAGGTAGGTAACAATTTTTAAAAAGGTAACACTATAGGATATATTTTGGAAACAGCTTTCTGATACATCCCAACGTTATACCGTCACTTAAATTATTGATTAAAAATAAAATTATTTATATTTTAGGTAAATTACAATTAATATAATGACTATTTGTCTGATCTGTTCAATTCCTCATTTATAAATTGGTCTCTTTCTGTAATGTTAGTTAGAAACGGGTAACAAGTTATAGAGCTTGCAATGGATGTTAACCTAAAAGTGGTCGAAATTATTTCCTAGTCTTGTAACAACCTTTTAGGCTAACGTAACTAGGTACTTTGATTTAATTTGTTACCCTTTTAGACTAACGTACACACCTACTTACTGATATTTTTTATAAAATCTCAATCAGAATCTAACCTTAATTAAACTATATTTTATTTGATTGGGTAGTTCAAAGGTACATATTTTAACAAGAAAATGGTTCTTTTATATAGAACTTGTCATTTTTAGAATCTGGCGTTTATCGAATCTGACATTTGTAGAATCTGGCATTTATAGAATCTGGCATTCTTAGAATCTAGCATTTTAATCTCGTCTGATATTTCTAGAATCTGACATTATTCGACGAAACTGGTACTCTAGCTTATGATATTTTTTTCAATATCCAATGAAGTCATAGGTGCGTCGCGTGAGCGTTGCGTCATCTAGCTGGTATAATTTCAGCGCACCAAGTGCCCCAAGTTCGTTGCGTTTTGGCTTCGTCGCCGCTCGCCTACCTATCCATCTAGTTTTTTTTCTCTGGGACACCTACTAATTACACGACTGGCAAAAAGGGAGTATATTGTTTTTATAAGAGTTCATGTATGTATGTGAGTTTTTCACCATAACTTCTAAATGCCTGAACGGATTTGGATATATTTTTATCGTGGATGAGAGCTACAGCAAACATAAAAATTTAGTAAAAAGAAACAAAATGATAAGATGTACGCCCACAACAGTGAAGAAGCGAGCAGTTGCATTCCGCGTATCCAGTGAGCCCATTTTCCGTTGTCACACATGGTTTGGCTGGGAGTCTGATATTCGGGCATAACTAGGGTTACCATCTGACAGGCGCTTGTCGCATTTAACAGGCAATATTACGATTTAGCGCTTAGCTGACATAGGTAGGTATTATTATTGAGTCATGAAAGCAGGTTGCCCACCCGGCCGAATGGAACCTGACTCTGCCTGCGCGCGTACAAGTCCGCGGGCGCACGAACGGCAAGAGCCGCTTTTTTCTACGCATACTCGAATTTGATTTTTTTAACATAGAGGCATTTTCCTTAAAAAAAAAATTGGTGTGTTATTATGCATCCTCCCTGACATGAATGGTAAGCCTAGGAATAGTAAACTGTCGTCACAACGCCGACGCTATCGATTGGAAAAAAGGGTTTAAAAGCTTGGTTCAAGAGCACTCAAGTTGGGCAAGGTTCTGAGGCGTGCAAGGTCGCAATCCGTGCGCCACCACGTGCAAGCCTCGGGCCGGCGGTATGACGTCACGTCCGCTTACCCGAAGACGGTGCACGCAACCCACGAAGCCAGATAAGGGAGAGCCTGTCAACCTGTTAAACAAAACTCCGCTGAAATGGAATATATTGTAAGAGAACGAGTTGGAAGCAATATATTCTTTAAGGAAGTAATCGTACAGTCCGCGCTAATCTTTATTGCAGATCTGAACTTGGTCGCAAGATACGTCGCAGTAGCTAACTTTGGGTGTCAGCGGGGCGTAAAGCGAAGAGGGGAGGGGGTACGACCACCAACACGCCGCGCTGTATCGCCGCGCTTTTGTGTTTCAGTGTGTGAGTGTTGCATCCATATGATAACACGCGCTCGTTTCTTGTACTGGCGCACGCAAACACTCGCATCTCACTTCAGACCCGCAATAAAGCTCGGCGCGGGCTGTATCAAAGTTTAAATCTTTAAAAATTTCATGAAAATTGCTTGCTTGGCAGTACAAAAAAAACGTGAAATCGTCAATATTAGTAGGTACATACATTAATATAGTTCTTATACGAGCAAGACAATATTTATAGTAATATCAACAAAAATGAAGCAATACTCACTTGGTTACATTGTTAGGGGGGTTGCCAACATAAATAAAAGGGTCGACATCAAGCGAACTCATGCGCCCGTGTGCCGACCCGCTAGTAGTAGTAGACCCAACTCTCAACACCGCGTCCTTCTTGTATCTTCTTGCCGAAATCTTCGTTCGACCATCAGTCTTCACTTTTCCGGAATGTAATTCTATCGGTCCACTGCCAGCATTCCACCGCAACACGGCCTTGTCTTCAACGATACCCAACCACAAATGATCCCTTGACCCTGAAGCACTTACTAGTGTCCCCTTTCCACAAACTGCGGATACTTCAGCCCAAATATCGAAGCGCTTAGCCGGTAGCCTAGCGCGAGCCGTTATACTCGCCTTTCCATCAAACAAGGGTACTTTGTAAATCTCATCAACTTCTTCGTAATCCTCATATTGAGAATAATTTTCGTCCACCTCATTTGATTCTATTATTTTCTCTTCTATATCTTCATGGTTATAGTTTTTAGCTACCATCGGCTTCGCAACACAATTTGCTTGTTCATTATTTCCATCATCTACACTTTCAACATCTGCGTAGACTTTTTCTGTGAATTGATTAATTTAGAGCATAATCAAAGTAGAAATATTGTTAAAATGTATATAAATATGAATCGTCTACTCTATAGTTTATACAGTGCTGAGGTCTACGGATCTAGCGTTTAAATCTAGCGGTATCCAACTGGCGGGAGAATATCAACACACGTCAATTCAGGGTCTGGGCTGTCAGGTTTGCCGCTATCGCTGGTGTCTACGGAAGCATCTGTGTAGTGAATAGAGTTAGTGGAAGAAAATTTTACGTGGTTGGATTCTAGCGTTTCGGAGTCTTGCTTGTGCTGATGTTTTCGGGTGTCTGTCGATCGGCTACCTCGCCTGACGTGAGGAGTTTCGCTGGCGCAGGGGCCGAAAGCCTGTGCGACGATGTCGGATTGGGTTCTACAGGCGTGGGCTCGTAGATGGCAGGTGGAGAGGTAAGTTCGGCCATCGCTACCGCAGACGGGCGGGCCATCCGTAGCGGCGCATTCAGTGGCAGCGCATTCGCATGTAGCCAGCCCACTGCGCACTAGGCAGTACGCTCCGAAGTAACATGTCATGTGATCGCAGTTGGTTGCTGGAAGTTGCGTCGATTCCGCTGAACATAGAAAAAAATTACTTTGAAGTTACTTGCAAACATTGTACCTACGACAATTTATTAGCATATCTAAGCATCTTTCTTAGTACTTACGATCAAAGCAGCCATTGGGTCCAAGCGTGTGTTCGTGGTTGGAACAAACCGTGCACTTCTGCCCCTGAATACCAGGTTTGCACACACATCTCCCCGTCATCTGCTCGCAATCCTCACGCACCGAGCCAAACGCTGAACACCCACAAGCTGCAAAAAATTTATCAGTCAGGCAAATCAGCTTAAATTATTCTTACTCGATAAATTAAGTAGTGGTTAAGTTTGAAAGAAGAAGAAGTAACTCTTCCAAGCTGGTCTGGGAGAAAAGAAAAAAGTAGATGTACCTTCTCTTCCCGCGCAGGCCGCAGAAAAGGGCCAAGGGAATGGGCGCAAATCTAAGGAATCTAGTAATAGGCGGTGCGTCTAGCAACCCAACACTTTTTGTTACTACCGTTTGTGCAAAATTTAGAAAAGGAATTAATTAAGGTAGGTCCTAGAATACTAGGCGTGGTGAATGGAGAACCCATTGATTTTTTTTTCTAATTTAATGATGGAGGGCCTAAGCAACGTTGTTTAATTAGAACCACATTTATTTAAATTAATTAAGTATGTCTGGCCAGCGTGGAGAGTGTAGGCCAAATCTCTGGCCAAATATGCTCTGATAGTACACCTCTCTGTACTCCACCACAGAGTGGAGACTAAAAAGACCTGATGATGATGAAGTATGTTTGTTAACTGCGTTATTTATGTGTTGTGCCGTTTTGTATTGTAATACATATTATTCACCTAATTAATTTAAATCACATAACTTACGGATGCATCCTGTATATCCAGTTCCAATCCTCGGAAGTCCCCAATACCCGGCTTCGCATCTATCACACTTGGTCCCACCGACTCCGGGCCGGCAGACACACTGGCCGGCCTCGTCGCACTGTTCCGACACGGATCCGAGCCGGTGGCAGCCGCACTGAGACGGACAGCCTGCACCTCCCGGGCCGCGGGCCGCAGTTATGCCGTCCGCGCAACAGCCGTGCCAAGATTCTTGGCAGCCTTTGGTTTCAACTAAACCTTTTTCTGTAAAAAAATAAACATAAGGACATTTTTATTCTTCAGGACCATTTCAATGTTATTTATTTTTGCATAGAAATTCGGAGATTATTTTGTGTTTGACATAAATCGACATTGCTATATTATATTGATACTATACAATATGTAAAGAAAACCCTGTCCGATCCTTCAAGGGGTGATCCAGCCCGTCAATATGTAACAACTTTTTCTATGAGACCAATGTTGGGAACACATTTTTTTTTAACGTTCCCACACATATTGACCATGCGGCCAAACATTTTTGTTTGGAAAGTCCCTTTTTTTGAGTTGTTCATATCGACGGGCTGAATTACCTCTTCAAAGATCGGACAGGGTTTTTTTTACATATTGTATATCATTACATATTCGTAGGGTCTTACAATGTTAAAGTGTTTTTTATGAACAATGTGATAGTGTACTTATACATGATTTTACCTTTTCTGCAGCAGCGTGCAGCTTTGGCAGTATGGTGACAGTAGCTGCCAGCTGGGCAGTCCTTACGGTGGGGTCCGCCGCCGCAGTCCATCGGCCGACCTTCTGCATCTGTCAGCGGCTCATCGTCACCGCATGGCCTGAACTGAAATATAAAATGAGAATGGCTACTTTCCGATAGCGAATGTTATGTCATTACCGTTATGTAAATTACGTTCGGCCTTTTTTTTATGTTTTTTAACATCTGGAAAATGCGTTATGCATTCTGATCTGTTCGGGGATACAGAGCAGTTATGCGGGACTCACACCCGCTAAAAACCACATGATTGCTCTCTTCACGCCATATTACCGCAATGGTGGGCACGGTGGAGCTACCACCACTCTTCCACGGCTTCGTGAAACTTGCTTTCAGCCCGGCCTCGTTGTCAAAAGTAATAATTTTCGTTTTTCTTTTCAACTATCTTTTTTTCATACTAATAAGTGAATAAAGAGATAACCTTATAAATACGTTTGTAATGGATAAACGAAATTTATATAAGATCCATTTAAATCAAGCGCAAATATTTTAAGAGCTGGGTCTCGTAGATCAAAGATATGCGTTAGTAGCAAAATTTAAGAAATCGACACGCTACTTCAAACAAAATAATTATGTTGTTTGAAAAAACAAAAAAAAATATCGATTTATCGATTCCTATGAAATCGATATTATTTATAACTAGATTATTTATGAAAATCGATAAATCAGCTGTTTTAGTTAATGACTTAGTAAATAGTAAAAAATTGTAGGCCAAGAAACTGTTTTTTTGTGCACAAGATGATTTTTGCTAACCATTTTCTACCTTGCCTTTTAAATACTTAAATGGTTGGACATAAATAATTTAAAAATCAACTTACAAAAAACTAAATTAATGCAAAGTGCATTAATTTAGTTTTTTGTAAATTGATTATATATACTGGATATAATAAAAATTACCTCCAAATCTTTGTGTAAACTACAATAATCAAAAAATAGAAGAAGTTCAGGAAACAAAATTTTTAGGTCTCATAGTTGATAGCAATCTAACATGGACTTATCACATCGAAATGATTTGTAAAAAGTTATGCAAGTCGGCTTATGCATTGTTCAGATTATCCAAAAAAGTCAAACTGGAGGTTGCACTGGTAGCTTACCATGGTATGGTTACACCACATTTAAGATATGGTATAATATTTTGGGGTAACTCACGTGAAAAAGACAAAGTCTTTAAAGCACAAAAAAGATGTCTCAGATCAATATGTGGATTAAAATCTCGAGATAGCTGTGTACCTATTTTTAAATCGCTGAAACTTTTAACATTGCCTTGTGTCTATATAATGGAAATATAATATGCATTTTTGTTAAATCCAATCCACACTTATTTAACAAATTAACAGAAACCAGAATGAGACCAAATTATGTGAGATCTCAATATAAACATAAGCAGGCAATTGGCGGACATAAGACTGCTATGTTGGACAAATGTGTAATTGGTATGGCTCCCATTATATTTAATAAATTACCGGATCATATCAAAACTATGGACATCATGACATTTAAAAAGAAATTAAAACTGTTATTAATCGAAAAGAGTTATTATAGCGTAGGAGATTACTTAAATGATATTTTGACATAAGATTTAATTTTTTATTGTTTTATTTTATTGTTTTATTTTTATTTTAATAGCAAATGTAATAGTTATCAATTTTATCTTTAACTTTAGAATTTACTTAATTGTTTGTGACTAGAATTATATTTTGTTGACTACTAATTATTGTACGTCTTTTAAATACAGGTCACAGAGACACCCATTTAAAGATAACATCTTCTGTAAGCTGTGTTCCGCAATAAAGAGATTTGTATTTGTATTTGTAAAAATACTTGCGCTTAATTCAAATGGACCATAAATATGGTTATACTTATTTCATGTCATATCATATATATCTACGATAGCTAGCCCGAAATCGGACGGTAAGTAGAAAGTGTTACTTTTGCCCCCGCTTTCCCCTACCACCTTTGTTACACATGGTTACGGGCAGTTAGCTTACTACCTACCTCTAATCCACGACACAATGCAAGCGGGCGTAATCTCAAGTCCTCTTGCCTTCTACAAGCTTCTAGCTTCATGTGACAAAGGGTTGGATACAGTCTCAAATCTGACGCACAAACTGGGGCTGATGACGATGCCGCTGCAGCAGCGGCTGCACAGTCGAATAAACAGGCACATCTAGAAAATAAATATGATTTCGTTAAAAAAAAGCATTAGAAGAAAACTCTGAACGGCAACAAAATCGGGCTAGACAGTCCCAACCGCAAAGTCGCTACACAGGTGTTGGACGGAAATGAATCAACGGAATTCGTAAAGAAAAGAAAGAAATAAAAGGATTTTAGACATACTTCTATTTTATAATGTTAAGCTTTCTTGAACTCTATCGCTTCATTGATACTATGTGATTATCCTCTAGTAAAAAGGATTGCAGTACAAGTGTATATTGCGTAGTTGTTTCTTCATTTTTGGCGAGCTCAGTGGCACAGTGGTTAACACGCTCCTGTCAGCTTATGATGGAAAACGATCTTTTTCAGATTGACCTGGATTTTGGATGTTTATCTATATAAGTATCTATTATAAAATATAGTATCATTGAGTAAGTATCCTACTAACTACAAATTACTGCGGGGCTAGCTCAATTTGTGTCTGTGTTCCTATTTATTTACATTTATGCATACAAAAAACGCTATTACGTGACTAAAGCTATGAAATCGCACTACTCGCAAGCAGGCATTAAATAACTTTGTTTCTATAATACCTTGGCTGTCCGTGGCCGTCGACGGCACAGGTAGCTTCATAAGCACATTGCACCCTAGCACAAACTGCTGTGCTAGCGCCAGGCTCGCTTGAACTCTCCGCCGTGTCTTCGGAAGATCGAATCTCATTGCTCAAATCAGTCTTCATGGTCTTGTTGATACCTGAAACATTTTTTCTTGTTTAATCGAGATGTTATGAATGAATGAATTTCCGCCGCAAGCTAAGTACTTACCAGCAGTGGTATTATCATCTTGTGAATCGGGTGCACTCTCCATAGTAAGCGACTCTCATAGGCTGTTCTCCCCTCTCATACGAGCTTCACATGCCGCCGTCTGCAGCGCACATTCGTGTAGTAATGTCCGCCTCGTATCGGAGCATACTAGTTCCCACGCTGCGTCTGCATAACCACTAAAAGCGAATACTCACCTAACTGCAGCGGTATTATCAGCTCCTAAATCAGAGCACTCTCCTTAACCTTCGACCACTAAGCGGCCCGATCGGGCCGCATAACAATAAAAAACCAATTGTGTCTGCGTTTCTCGCGATTGATGAGATATAAAACGACCCTCATAGGCTGTTCTCGTCTCATGCGTATGGGAATTCATGCGGGCACTTCCGCCTCGCATCAGAACATACTGATCTAGGCGCTGTATCCGCATACCCCTTAATAAAAAGCTAAATACTTACCTGCAGTGGTATTATCATCGTGTGAATCAGTGCACTCTCCATAGTAAGCGATTCTCATAGGCTGTTCTCCTCTCATACGAGCTTCACAAGCCGCCTTTTGCAGCGCACATTCGTGCGGTAATGTCCGCCTCGTATCAGTCCACACTGGTTCCGGCGCTGCATCCTTATACCCTCTAAAAACGAATACTTACCTAACTGCAGTGATTATTATCATCTGGTATCAGTGCACTATTCATAGTAAGCGACCCTCATTAGCTGTTTCTCATACGTACGCCATTCGAGCGGGAATTTTCGTATTGCACCAGAACATACTGATTTAGATGCAACATCCGCATACCTTTAAAAAAAACAAAGTAGGTAGTTACCTGCAGTGGTATTATCATCTTGTGAATCGGTGCACTCTCCATAGTAAGCGACTCTCATAGGCTGTTCTCCTCTCATACGAGCTTCACAAGCCGCCTTCTGCAGCGCACATTCGTGCGGTAATGTCCGCCTCGTATCAGTCCACACTGGTTCCGGCGCTGCATCCTTATACCCTCTAAAAACGAATACTTACCTAACTGCAGTGATTATTATCATCTGGTATCAGTGCACTATTCATAGTAAGCGACCCTCATTAGCTGTTTCTCATACGTACGCCATTCGAACGGGAATTTTCGTTTTGTACCAGAACATACTGATTTAGATGCACCATTCGCATATCTTTAAAAAAACAAAGTACGTAGTTACCTGCAGTGGTATTATCATCTTGTGAATCAGTGCACTCTCCATAGTAAGCGACTCGCATAGGCTGTTCTCCTCTCATACGAGCTTCACAAGCCGCCTTCTGCAGCGCACATTCGTGCGGGAATGTCCGCCTTGTATCGGAGCACACTGGTTCCCGCGCTGCGTCTGCGCATGGCGTGGCGCATGCGCAGGCACCACGCGCGCACCATGTCCCAGCTGGGCATTGTACGCCCAAGCAAGACTCTGTATCATTATAAATAATTTGTACCTATTGCATTACATGTTACATAAATATAAATCCATACTAATATTTGATACTAACGCGGGAGCCGCGGGCAACACATAGTAATATATAAAACAAAGACAAGTTTGTTCGTCGACCAGTTCGACGGTTCAAACTTAAGAACGGGTAAACCGATTTTTATAATCATTAATTTGTTGTTTTTTTTTATTACTCCGAATAGCAGAATAACTATTAAAATATTAGAAATATTTACGACAAAAAATAATAATGAAGCAAAGTTCGCCGGGACAGCTAGTAGAAAATAAAATAACGTGGCATATCCACAACGACGAGCGACAAATCTGACCGCAACATTATTAGCGCTTACGCGTGTTAAGCAACCCAGGGCGCGACCCCCACTAGGATGGGTGACCGCGAGTGGCATAAAAATATCTCGAGCTCCTCCGTGCTTCGGAAAGCTCGCTTAGCCGTTGGTCCCAGCTGTTATCGTTGATGGTAGTCGTTATGTCAGATACCTTTAGGCAGCTTGAAAAATCTGATACAGGTGTTGGCCACTTACAAATACAAAAAACAAAGAAACAAACCGCAAGAGCCCATGTGTTTGATGTAAAGCCGGCGCTTCTCGCGACAAGCGACGTCCCGCAGCGCACAAATACTGCTGTAAGTATTGTTGTCGTTGCCGCACACTTCTTCCGTTTCCTGATACAAGATTTACAAATTAGGCCTTAATATTATTGAAACTATGGTCAACTAATTGTCAGCTTTAAACTGAAAATTATCTAACGCCCACTGTAGGGCATGTGAGGAATCGAAGGAGACAATGAGACACAGGTTGCGTCATTGTGACTCGTTGGCTGGTAAGCGTTTGGACCTCTTACGATCAGCTTTCTTAAGCATCCTGAGCTATGATCAGGAGTGTCATTCTTAACTGCCTGTCCGGTGGTTGCAGGTATGGCACCGGGTGCGCGCGCATACCTCCCGAGCAGTTACTTGCATTTCCCCATTCATCAGAGTAAATAGTATCCCAATACCTTAATTCCCTTCCGAAATGCACTAAGTTCCTATCCTTTCTCAGCTTGAAATTGTTTTCGATGGACAGCAGCGTTGGAAGCACAAGAAGCCAAATAAACTGCGCTCGCCAACCCGCCTACTGAGCGTAGCAAAATCCACCCATTGAGCAAAGAATCCTTGGATGCCCTTGTCAAGCAGTGGATTTCTTACGGCTGGAATGATGATGATGATTATTGAACTGATGCTAGATATCATATGACTAATTATTAGGCGAACAGATAAATAAATAAATATATACCGACAAATCATACAGATTAAGCTACACAGTAAGTTGTGTCGTGTGTACTAATTCAACTATACAATACATATTTTATTATACATGTATAGATAAACATCCAAGACCCATGTCAGATAGAACGGCTAACTACTCTACTCAAGTTACAAAGCAAATCAGATCAGTCGTGCACAAGTTTCTCCTGCTCGCGTTATGGTCCCAATGAAACCTATTACTTAACCTCAAATGAGACGTCGGGCACGTAAAACACACTCCAAGCAGGACAGACCTATATACGTAAAAGAGAAAGTAGAAAGGACAATCCTTTCTACTTTCTTTCTACTATAGCATTACCGTGCCTTCTTCACAATGCTTCGGGCAGACACAACTAGCTTCTGAGATACCGTCGCTTTCACAGACAGCGTAGAATTCACACTTCTTGTTTTCACAGCCGTCTGAAAAAGAGCACATTTGTAAGTAAAAGTTTAGCTAGCTTATGCATAGCTTTTGCATAATCAGATTCAATTTGAATCACGGCTCTATCCTTTATGGGGTAGAGAACAAAGCCAAAAGCCATAATATCCAAAGGCCACTTCAGCGCACCTATATGAATGCGTAAAGGTGGAAAACAGAATCATAATAGTGATGAGCTAAACACATCACCAATTGAACTGATTTCTTAGATTTTCGCCCATTCTCTTGGCCTCTAATAGGGTGTGTGCGGGATGAGAAGCATCTCTTCATAATTGTGCGTTTATATTCTTCCCAAACCAACATGGACGATAACTTGAACGTTAGAAGACAATTAATTTGTGACAACACGAAACGTTAGGTAATCGCACACTGACACTTTTAGTCGTGGTAGAGCCACGCTACCACACTCTCACAGAAAATCGACGTCTGAGTAGAAGCTTTACCACTTCTATGCTTGGTTCGGTGAGTGAGAGAACAGGAGGCCCATCTTTCCCCCAACTCCTTGAAAGGCCGACAGCGCACCTGTCACACCCTAGTGTTGCAGTTGTCCATGGGCAGCGATAATCACTTACCATCAGGTGACCCGCTTGATCGTTTGCCATCCTAGACCATAAAAAAAACTGATCATCACAAGTTTGCAATGTCTCAGATCTCCGATGATAATAGTAATTTCTATTAGCAATACACCAAATTCACGACGTTTATGACCTTATTTTTGACACTCGAGATGGCTGAAACCATAGGTTTCATGAAAATTCTATATGGGTGTAGTGTCCAAGATATTTTGAATACCAAATTTTGAGAGCTATCTTGGATCTCAAAATTGTAGTCAATGTAAATTTCGACATGGGGGCGTGTCACGAGTGAGCATTATATATAAGCGATAGATGGCCAGAGGTATCATCCTCAACTGCCCGTCCGGTGGTTGCATAGGGTACGCAACGGGTACGGGCGCCCGGTCTACTTGCTTTTCTCCCATTCTTCCGAGTGAATAGTATCCCAATACCATAATTTCCTCCCCAGCTCCTTCCCTTCCCCAGCTTAATAATACTTCCGATGGGCAGTAACGTCGGAAGCACAAGAAGCCAAAGAAACTGAGCTCGTCAACCCGCCTGCCAAGCGTGGTGAGTATGGCAATAATCCTTCTATGGAATGAAAACTCCTTGGGAGAGACCCTTGTCCAGCAGTGGACTTTTTCGATTGTAAAGATGATGATGATAGATAAAATACTAACTACAAGGCCCGTCGTACAACACTTGCACGTCTCTCCGATGTCGACAAGCCTCTAGCTGTAGCTTGCAACGATTGCCATAAGATATTCCATCGGAGCCGCAAACGGGCGCGAACTCGTTGGAGCAGCGAGGACAGCGACAAACCCCACGACCGCCCGTCGCGACGCACTCGCCGCCGTGCGGACAAACTCTACCGGCGCAGACGCCGTTGGAACCTGAGAAATATTTTAAAGCAGTTTTTACATATTCCTTGCTAATATTATAAAAGCGAAAGTTTATTAATAATGTGTGGATGTATGGATGTTTGTTACTAAATCATGCCCAAACGGCTGAAGGGATATTGACGAAACTATGCACACAGATTGAACGCCGGAATCGCATACAAATGGCCGACGGAATGGCCGACGCGGCGTCAAAGGTGTGAAGGGATATCCTTCTTTCTTTCTTCCTCTTTACCATTTTGCCACTTTTACGTGAGATGGCGTCAATCTATTCATACTTTTAAAACGGACGTCCCAACCAACTTTAACTTTACCAATATCAATTTAAAAATACCTATGCTTAAAAGTCTTGCCTTACGATATCAAGCATATTCTCTATTTCCTTTCGTGCGCGATAAGAAGCCACTGATAGGATTCATTTTAACAGAGCTTATTACAATTGACTCATTCATATAGGTCACCGATACTAGCAGGGACATCTTAACCATATTTGGCGCCCGGGTGCGAAAAAATCCTGGCGACTCTTATCTCACTACGCGCGTCTTGACAAATTGACACCAAAAAATCGGTAGGCCCGACGGTGTACCTTTTACCCAACTATCGTCGTCCACTGGACTCTAAAGCGCGGGGGCGTGGTCATACTTTCAGCGGGGAGAGGGGGTAAATTTTCGACAATTTCCGCGCCGTCTAATACCAGGCGCCGCACCCGTTGCACCCGGGGTTAAGACGGCCCTGAATGTTTGCGCATGATCAAAAATCTTTCTCACCACAAGCTCCTGCATGCAGCACTCGCAACTCCCTCCCTACCAGGCAGGCAGCTCGTCGCAGTTCACATTCACTGTCATGCGTGCGGGAATCGGATCCGCAGACAGGGCGAAGCACGGGCTCGCAAGGTGGCGGACAAGCACAGACGGCACCTCCCCCCTCAACGCGGCATTCCGCTCCGTGGCGGCATTCCACTTCAGCGCAAGGGTTAACACCTGTCATAAAAAGATTTGTAGAGTACTTATTAAGTATGAAGATATTTATTCATTTGTTTCATGAAAACGTTCGTTTTACGTGATAACGTTGGAAGAGAGATAGAAGCGTCACAAACCGTACGCTTACGCTGATCGTACCTCGCTATCGCTTGTTCCGCGCTACCTCTTACACACGGAACGTGAAACTTTTTCGTGCGCGCAGCCGTCGTTCGTCGATTTATAAAACGGTATCACGTCAAAAAACTTGTTAGCGTATAGTGCTACAGTAGGTGGACTTAATGCTAAAAGCATTCTCTGCCAGATATCAGAACAATAAATCCTTCTCAATCGAGCTTGTTCCCAATAAGGTGTTCTGAGATAAGTGGCGGCAGCATTGAGGGCTGGTAAACTGTTATGGGCAACAATGTGTCATTTGTTGCTGCTTATCAAACATTATCCAATGACAGCCACTCATCGTATTCTACGACTCAGTGCTACAATCTCATGTTAAGCGTTTTAAAAAAAATCCTCATTTCATCCTTAGCTGTGCGTTCGTCGTACCCCAGGATACTGCTATTAGAGCTATTACTCGTCAGATGCCATCCATAAATTACGTCACATTTTAAGTGGAGGGAAAGGGTCAAGGTATTGTTTTGCCGCAACATTGTCGGGGTCATAAGTTTTGTGTCGTCACACATATAAAGTCGGTCACCAGGGCGTATGATGGATATGACATCTCCATACAACTCCAAATGCTCCCGTGAGCACATGATATTTCTTCACATGTAACCATCTGTGACAAGGACGGGGGAGGGGTCGTAAAATCATGTAATTGGTGTGACGTATTTATGGATGATCCCTAAGCATGTTAGATTATAGATACTACGTGCAAACACAGATATTACCTGTTAAAACGAAGTAAGTAGGTACAAGTATTTGCTCGCGCTGGGGACGCTGCTAGGACCTCGAATTTGATCTCAAAATTCATCCCAGGAGGAAAATTTACTAGAAGTAATTCGCACGCGCAATATACTATACTCTCTATACAGGATGTTAGGGTACCTATGTCACTGTTGTCCCTAAATCCATCAAATCAGCGCGTCAAAATGAAGAACTGCTGGGACCTAAAAAAAATCGTCATTTTCATACAAATTGCCGGGCCGGTCGAACGCTTTTGTATGAAAATGTCGAAAACATTTTTTATCACCATTGGTCTCACAGGAATAGTTGTTCATTTTGACAGGCTGATTTGATGGTTTGAAGGACAATGGTGTTTATCAACACATTCTGTATATCTAACAGAAAAACTTCGGGATCTCCCCATTCCACACTGATCTCTTTCAGAAGAATTCCTACCTACCTGTACTGCATTGTCCCTTGAATATGATCTTTAACTGTTTTCTGGCGCGACAAGACTCGCGGTGCATTTGACATTCGTTAGAGTAGGTCTTCCCGTCCGAGGCACACACGGGGGAGAACTCCAAGGGGCAGGGTTCTGCACAGCGGCACGAAGGGGATCGCCGTTCATCCAACTGACAGACCTCGGGGTCTGGACACGTTACACCAGCACACGGATCTGTTGAGTAAAAATAGGTCAAAGTTAGCTAACAAGAAACACATATACAAATTGGAAACGACTAATAAGTACTCTCTGAACTTAATCACTCTTTTTGTAATCTTTCAAAGCACCACATCTCTAATTTCAAAGTTAATGATCACAATGTTCACAAATATTCCCCAGCATTTACTGCATAAGCCAAGTACCTAACCTATAATATTTCAGATAGATATCTGGTTACCTCATTAACCATAATATTTGAACGTGATATTAATGTTCGCATTTCACTCGCCGGGGTAGTCCCGCGCGTCGCTGGCACACAACAGACGCAGGCCCTTGTGGTCGCCATAAGAGAGACACTACTTGGGGCACCCGCAGTTATATATGATTACTTACATGTTGACTAGAGGTACTCACCGCATTTACAATAGAACTCGAAGGTCATATCCGCACACTCGCCAGAGTAGTCCCGCGCGTCGCTGGCACATAGCGGACGCAAGCCCTCGTGGTCGCCGTAAAAGGGGCACGACGGGGGGCACTCGCAATCGTAGACATGTTGACTCGAGGTACTTACCGCATTTACCGTAGTATTTAAACGTGATATTAGCGTTGGACTCGCAGGCAGCGCGGCGCATCTCACACTCGCCGGGATAATCCCGCGCGTCACTGGCACACAGCGGACGTGAGCCCTCGTGGTCGCCGTACGAGGGACACGACGTTGGGCACTCGCAATTGTAGGAGCGGCCATCGGGCGTGGGGCGGCACAGTGCGCCAGGACCACAAATCACGCCGCGGCAAGGGTCTGGAACGTCTTAAAAACAGAAAATTCTACATTATTCCTAGGGCTTTATTGGGTACGAAGAAGGGAAGTTTTTGGACAGCGTTTCGAAATTAACAAAACATATCTAAGTAGATATTTATCAATTTCATCAAGCGGTGGGTCGCAGATCTAACTTTCGCTACGTTTTTAAGAGAGGCTGAATTTAATTGTATTGGTATTTTTAGGTTCCGATTGTTGTAGTTCCAGAGTCATTTTAGAGACTTGCGTGGGAATATGGAACTAACACATAAGCAGGGCCCTGTTTAGTAGGTTATGTTACCTATGTAGGTCTCCTGCAAAAACCCATTCCCGGAAATACCAATATAATAGGCACCCTTGAACTCAAAGGAGGTTCAACTGCAAGACCATTAAATAAATCTATGATTTAATTAAAATCTCTCAGCTAAGAGCAAGCCTATCCACCTTAAGGGCGGTTCACACGGCCAGAGTGCGAGCGAGGCCACATAGACGAGCGAATATCGTTTCATCTCTTTTGAAGTGAAAACTTCTTTAGCGGCATTTGCACTTTTTGGGTTAGGTAAAAAATGTTAAACTCGCGTCAGGACACGTAACCTGGTCGAAAATTCGTAAAACACGTGGACAAGTGACTTGAGACCGCCGCAAAGGCGAGTTTTCACTTCTGCCGGCACTCCCGGAGTGCAACCCGTTTGCATACTTTGGTTCACACGGCGAACTATATGAGCAATGCTGCCTAAGGGCTCCCACACATAAACACGATACGACGTCGCGTCGTATCGTTTTTACATGTGGGACGCCGCTGTGTGTGACGCGACGTCGTATCGTGTTTATGTGTGGGAGCCCTAAGATATCCGAGAGAAGAGAACTAGCGAGCGGGCGAGGCGAGCGAGGCCGGCGAACATCGTTTCATTTCATCTCTTTTCATACTTTGGTTCACACAGCGCACCGTATGAGCGATGCGACCGAAAATATCCGAGAGGTTCGAAACCTAACCTAAACATCATGAAAAGTTCAAAGTTATTGCATGAGACATTCTTGTCGAGTGCTACCGATCATTCGATGTATATCGAACGCTAGCAGTAGACAATTATCGAATGTAATAAAGTGAGAATACCTATAAGTCGAAGTCGATATATATCGAAAAAACATGGCGGATATCGAATTGTGCGATATCCGCCATGTTTTTTCGATAATTATATCAACTTCGACTTCATGTCGAGCTTGCGAGAATCGCCCCCCAGGAAGGCATGTTTAACTACATAGATCTTTAAGAGCAAACGCTTTAGTCGCCAAAGGATTTTTCCAGAGCCACAGTTTTGTACTTACCTTAAGTAGGTATATGTCCTTGGGGTTTTGAAGAATATAACTACTCGTAGCGTAGATGCTCTACTAAACATACGTACATACATATGATATTAAATAATGCTTTGCTCTTGTTATCGATAAAGTGTAAGTATACAAAACTTTCAGTTTGTACCTACCGCTAGGAAATAAATAGCAGCCGCTGGTAGCTACTACCAGGGCTGTGAGCAGCACCGCCCGCACCATCAGCATCGTGCGGCCAGCTTGCCGCACCCGCACAGCGACATCATACATGTTTCACTTCCATGTTGTATCGTTTTCCTGAAATGTGTTTAAAAATATAAAATTAAATTCAGCACGAGTATTAGTGACTAGGCTTGAATCACCTGATTATCTGATAAAAAAAATGATTTCGTGCTTCGGAATGCACGTTAAGCCGTTTGTCCCGGCTGCCATCTGGTAGTCGTTAAAGAACCACGTCAGAGGCCAAGACGCGGTTCCAAAGAACTCTGACATCTGACACTGTGCATGGTCTATTGACCATGTCACCAACTCGAAATGATGATGAGTGACTAGGGTTACGACTCTAAAATGGAACTGGGCAGGACAGTTGGCTAGAGGAATGATAGTATGTGGAATAAGGCTGGCACCGAATGGTATCCCAGAAATGGGAAACGTAGTGTTGGACGTCCAGTAGCTATGTAGGTGGGTTGACGACATAATGCAAATTGCTGGAACGGATAGAACTGGATTGCGATGGCTGGAGATAAGAGAGGAATGGCGTAGGCGTAGACAAAGGGAGGCTTATACCCAACAGTAAGTAATAGAAAGCTGATGATGATGATGACGATTAGTAATACCCCGTTAACGATCTACAATTTCTTATAAAATTTATACTTGGTAAGAAAAATTGAAGTGATGGCAGGTGGAACAAGGCATCGACCAAATAGTGGCCTAGACCAGGAAAAGGAAGCCTCGGACGTCCTCCTTTGAGATGGGTTGGCGACACAGCCAGTCGAGAGCCACAGAAAGAAAAATATGTGGCTAAAAAAAGTTTTACTTCCACATGCATAAGCACTGTGGACCATCCGGGGGTATAGGTACAATCACAAATCATGTAAACACGGCGCGTGCGTGTCACAAAGTAGACAAAGTGTTTTGGGGTTTCAAAATCCAATCACAAATGAGTGTACCTACAATACTAAATGATCACTTCTTGATTACCCACCTTAAATTATGTGCTACCTACCTTTCACAGGTAGGTAGCACATAATTTAAGGTAATCAATAGAAACATATAGCTTAACGTAAATTAAATTATTCTAAATTTAGCTCTGTTTTCATACGCTAGTAATAGGTAATAGTCAATGAGAAAGTTACTATACTCACCGACCAATCATTCAGATCAATAAAGTCCCTGGAATTGGATTAACCATAAGCCGAGATTAATCTGCGACACACAAATACAATGTAGAGACACCGAAACAGGTTACAAAGACAATGTCTCACCCCTGCGTCGGGGAGCGACTGAATCGCTGATGGGTGAATGAAACTTTCGATCATGCGCAGTGCGAAAGTAACCCTTGAAAATCGGGCCGTGTTAACTGGCCGGATCAAAATTTATATTGAGACTCCCTCTGTTATTCATAAAGGGCGGTTCACACCGCCAGCGAGCGAGCGAGGCGAATGAAACTATGAGCTAAGCGATGTAGTACACACCGCGAGAGCTAGCTAGCGAGGCAAGCGTGGCTAGCTCTCTCGGGTATCTTCGGCCGCATCGCTCATTATAGTTCGCTGTGTTAACCAAAGTATGAAAAGATATAAAACGATGTCCGCTCGCTAGCGGTGTGAAGTGCCCCTAACAATGTATGCAAACTGACAAAAATATTTTTTGTCGTGCAACAAGCACGACAAAAATAAGTTCGGCAGCAGTAATACACTCCATGATGATTGATTGCCAATTGTGCAACAGACTCAGGGCCTTAAGAATTCGGGGATGTCGTGACCAATTCGACCCGTTTGGCTCCTTGTCGCGCGTCGCCGCCGTAATGCCGTGGCGGAATTTTTCATTCGTTTCATAGATTTAAAAAAAAATTGCGTCTCTCATTCGTTTCAAACGTAGAAATTGATTTTTGTGTACTGAATAATTCCCGATATGCGATAACGCTCGACTTAGTATAGTATTCCAGTGATATACAGGCTGTTAATGTGTCTTGGCTGCAATTATACCTATGTCCATAAATTGGCCGACGTGGCTGTCCAATAATCTTTATTTCTATGGGTTGTCCGAGTGCGTTACCCCAGCCGACTAAGTGCTCCTTTTAAGAATTGATAAATGCAAATAATTAGATCATTACTTCGTGTAAATGTCCCCGAAAGTAAATAATTTGACACCCCGCCGTTTCAGAGATAATTAGGAAAATAAAATTCGGCTGGCGTAACGTTACCCCAGCCAAGTTTTTTTGATTCCGTCGGTTTATCTGGATAAAAAGTATGCACAAAGATAGATTGAATTTGCTCTCAAATGTCCCCGATAAAATTAAATTTGACACCTTTATGGATTTCGAGTTATTTCATTTTCTGCTGCGGTAATGTTTGGTCAATCTCTGCATCTCTGAAACCGTAACACGCAGATTCATGATTTTTTTTATACGTACAGAACGGAATTTGTCTCCATTTGACACCTAGATATCTTAAATATTAATAATATGGTTTGCGAGTAATAAATATTATTCTGAAAACCATATTTTCGGTTCTATTTATTAAACGAGGGAACCCTGAAAATTCAAACTAGTCCTAATAGATGCCTCTTATATAGACATACAAAACATCAAAACTTTCATCAGCCTAATCCAAAGCATTGGCAAGTTATAATGATATTACTGGTTTCAGTAAGCCAGATTCTGGGCTCTCAATTTAAACGAGGAAAATAATACTTTCCTTTTACCTGGCTTAATCCATATTTAAACAATAATTAGACACTTTATCGAAAAACATACATACCAATTTTCAGCTTGATATACTTTCGTATATAAGAAATAATAATTAAAAACTAAACCTAGATATTTTTTTCCGATTACCCGACTAAGTTCTGATGTGCATTTGAAAGCGGCTGCGGCATACTACTAGATATACTTCCATATTCGACGGCATTGTATTCTAAATTGGATGGTACAGGCGAATGGAATTTTTTTTAGTAAAAAAATATATGCCTTATACAACGTGATTTTGAACCTCCTAGCTTTATTAAAATCTCAGAATCAGAAGCCCTAATGAAATATAGAACTGCAAAAAAAAAAGCTGAAAATCGAAAAAAAAATTAGGGTTTCCCATACAAAGTCGCCGATCAGCTGGACGAATTTCTATGGAAAGTCAATTTTTTTTCTTCGGTTTTTACCTTTTTTTCTTGCAATTCTGTATTCCATTAGGGATTCTGATTCCCAGATTTCAATATAGCTAGGGGGTTTAAAATCACGCTGTATAATGGAATTACTTATTTCCTCCATAAATAATAATAATAAATAAGCCTTTTAATATTTCTCATTTTCATGGAGTTTTACAATATTCATATAGGTTATGTTTGCATGCAACAGTATTAATTTTTACCAGTTTGAAATATATATAAAAACATATTATTATTTGACAAAATTAATAGTTTAATTGATGATATATAAATGTTAAATTTTAATTTGATTTATAATAAATGATTAAATATTATTGCTATTTAAAAGTTACAAACAATATTTAAATTATTTTAATGAGAACCCCTTTGCAGGGTAAAGGCCTCCTCCATTTTTAGCCATTGTTTCCTATCTTTTGCCTTTAATTGCCAATTCTCTCCTGCTATTTCTTTGATGTCATCGAGCCATCTTCTACATGGTCTACCACGTTTTCTTTTTCCGGTGGGCCCTTTCCATACTACTACACGACTCGTCCATCGAGCGTCTTTAATTCTAGCTAGATGTCCTGCCCATTTCCACTTGAGTTTCAACGAGTGGAGTAAGAAATCAATTTGTTTTGTTCGTTTTCGTATCTTGGTATGGCGTACTTTATCTCTCCTTCGGAGTCCTAGGATGGATCGTTCCATAGCTGCTTGACATGTTCTTATTTTTTCTTTCACTTGTTTGGTATATATCCAAGTTTGCGAACCATATGTTAGGCAGGGAAGGATGCAACTATCCATTATTTTCTTTTTTATAGAAAGTGGCATATCTCCCTTCATTATCTCTCTGTGAGCCCAGTATTTTTGCCATGAAATGTTTATTCTTTGGATGGAATGATACTTGTTTTCCAAGATAAATATAGGTCTCTACGTATTCAAGCTTTTCACTTCCTATCTTTATTACTGGTTTTGTAGAGTTGGTCATCAGTTTCGTTTTTTGCAGGTTCATGTGTAGTCCTACGAGAGCACTCTCTGCCTGTAGATTTTGTATCATTTGTTCTAGTTGTGAGCTTGATTCTGAGAATAATATTATGTCATCTGCAAAACGTAAATGACTGAGATATTTATCATTTATTTTTATACCAATATTTTCCCAGTCAAGTTTTTTGAATATCCTTTCTAGTACAGCGATAAAGAGCTTTGGGGATAAGGGGTCGCCTTGCTTTACGCCTCTTTTTATTTTTATTTCTGGGCCACTTGTTTCTAGACTAATTCTGCTCGTACTTCCTTCGTAGATGTTTTTTATTATATTACAATATGTGTCTTCAATATTATTCGCCTTTAGCGCCTCCCATATTGAAATGTGTGAGATAGAGTCAAATGCCTTTTGGTAGTCTATAAAGGCTAAGTAAAGAGGTTTTTGAAATTCTTTGTATTTCTCTATAATGCTCTCCAAAGTTTGAATATGATCCACGGTCGAATATCCTCTTCGAAACCCTGCTTGTTCTACAGGTTGATTTTTGTCAATTTGTTCAGATATTCGACTTAATATACACTGTGAGAAAAGTTTGTAAAGAACGGGTGATAAGCTTATGGGTCGATAATTTCCAATATCCTTTGGATCGCCTTTCTTATAAAGTAGTATAATATTTGATTTGGTCCATTGTTCGGGAACTCTCTGCTCTTTATTTATTATATTGAATAAAAAGGTTATCACAGGTGTTAGCAGTGTTTTTGCCAGCTTTATTGCTTCATTGGGAATACCGTCTGGTCCTGGACTCTTGTCTGATTTAAGTCTCTTTATTTCTCTTTCTACTTCGTATTCGGTCCAGTCGATATTAGTTTGATTTTGAGAGTGAAAATGTATCTTTTCAGGATTCCCTAAGTCCTTTTGGTCATAGAGGTTTGCGTAGTATTCTGTTGCTATTTTTAGAATGCTTTCTCTGTTAGTTGATGGAGTTGAGTTTTCTAAAAGGCTCGGTATCCAGGTTTTGTGTGAACGGAGTTCTTTGTATGCACGTTTGCAGCTTCCACTAGTCATTACATACTTTTCTATTGTCTTTAATCTATGATTCTGATAGTCTTTTCTGATATTTTTGTTAGCTATTTTGTACATAAAGCTGAGTTTCAACCTGTCTTCGCGGCTTTTAGGCTTGATATTTTGTAGTCTGTGCCGTTGACGAATTAAACTTAGTGTTTTTTCGGTAAGAATGTTGTAAAAGTTGCTTTTCTTTTTTTTAGACGCAAATTATTACATTTTTTTAATAATAATATTACAATTGAACCAATATATATAATAAAAAAAAAACAAAAAGAAAAACAAGATAAGCTAATCAAAAATGCCACCCCGAATTGTACCCGGCTCAAAGGTACCCATTACGCTAGCAGCATTTCCTCTTTGAATTGCAATGGATATTCTTTGAGTCAGGTACCAACCGGAGCGGTGGTCATATCCTCTGTCCCTGAAGCGACGTCCTATCTCACTGATAAACATTTTTGCTTCGGGACACCATGGGCCGGCCGTCTCCACGGCGACCGGTACAAATTCATACTGTGAAGATAAAATAGAGTATTTATTAATTTTTTGTGCGGCCGCCGCTCGCGCGGCCGACCCCGAAATCCGTGTACTACCAGTGAGATAAGACGCCGCGTAGGTACTCACGCAGGTCGCATCCCATAACAAGCTGCGTCCTCTCTGCCAGGGTATTAGTGTTAGTCCGTCAGGTCGCTTCCCATCCGTTCTGGAGAGCCCAGGTGGCTCTAACTGGCATGGTATGTTCGCTGATATGAGGGCCCTACGTATTATATCATTAATGGCGTTGTGCCTCGATATACGACCCGCACATCTAGTGCAGCCTAATGCATGGTGTCCATCTGCTTCCACCATTTTGCCGCAGACACACTGGTGCACCTCGCAAACTGAACAGCCTAACCTCAATGCGACAGCTATTCTCAGGGAGTCATTGTCGAGTAATGTACCCATATGAGGGGACGGAACCGCTTGCAGCCATGCTCCAGATTCGGGTTCAACACTAGCTTTAATACGCGCCAATCTGGATCCACTTGCTTGGTTTTCCAACTCCTTTCTAATAATTTGCATTCCCTCTTCATCCCAAAGTTTTTGCAAATGGGGCTTAGTTGGTATGGTGGCATTAGGGCACTTACTCAACCAGATCCCCAAAGCATCACCCACATGAGGCAGAGTCAATTTTTTTCTTTACTTGTTTTTTGGTTTTCATGCTTTCTAATATACATTTTTCAAATTTGTTATAAAATGTTTGTACCGTGTGTGTTTCTTCCGGTTGTATAGATTTTAAGTTCTTCTCTAGTTCTTCTAGGTAATAATTCACTTCTTCTTGGGTTTTTAGTGTACAAGTACGAGTTTTAAATTTTTGACGACTCTTTTTCATTGAATCAAAATATACTCTTGATCTTACCATTCTATGATCTGATGGAAACCGAATATTATTTAAAACATGTACATCCTGGAATCGAGTTGGAAAATTTGTGAGTATGTAATCTATCTCATTCTTAGTTTTTTGGTCTGGAGACATCCATGTCCATTTTTGACTGCTTTTTTTCTTGCAAAAAGTGTTCATAATGGAAAGATTATATTCTTGGGCGTAATGTAATAACCGCTGGCCTCTAGGGCTTCTTTTTCCAAATCCAAACTTCCCAATGTGTTTGCTTTCTTCTGTATTGCTTTTTCCCACTTTCGCGTTAAAGTCGCCCATAACTATTACATACTTTCTTGCAGCTTCATGGGCTCTGTATAGAGTGTGGTAGAAAGTTTCAATTTCTGATTCTTCAGAGTCCTCAGTAGGCGCATATACTTGTATAATAGTTATTGGTAGGTTGTTGATATTAATATCCAAAAGTACTACTCGATCGGACAAACCCCTAAAGCTTTTGATGCAGGTTTTTAGATGTTTTTTTATAATAAATCCGACTCCATACATTCCTTTTGTTTGTCCATTGTAGCATAATATGAACTCTTCGTATTCATCCACTCCGTAGCCGAATCTTCTCATTTCTGACAGTCCAATGATATCATATTTAATATTCTTAAGCGCGTCTGTAAGCTCTATGATTTTTTCCGGTCTTGCCAGCGTTCGTACGTTGTATGTAGCAATATAGAGATTTTGTTTATTTTTATTATTATTTAAAAGGTTGTTTTTTATTATTATTGGAATCTCAAGAAATGAAAATCAAGCTCGTTTTTCTCCCCCGCGGTGACCAACCGAATTGGGTTTTGAGATGGTAGAGGGGCCTTCGTTAATTGCTAGAAACTGGATGATGGAGCTTCATTTTTTGTGGATTTCTCGGAATCATTTCTTTTTCTCATGAAAGCTGTAATTTTATTTTTCTTTAATGCTGGGCTTTCATTGCTTGTTCCATCTTGGTTTGGAGAGGTATTCAAAATTCTTTTCTTTGATTGTTGTTGAGAATTTTGGTTTTTATCGGAATTATTCGTGTTCAAAATTATTAGTTTATCATACTTGATTATTGCTTTTGTGCCTTCTGCTTTATATTTTATTAATTCCGTTTGTAGTTGCTTTCTTTTCTCTAGAATTTTTTGTGGGTAATCTTCTTTGTAGTATATTATGCTATTTTTAATGTTTTTCTTTTTTTGTAGCAAAGTTATCTTTTTCCCCATAGTTGTGAAAGTAACTATAATTGGTCTTGGTGCTATTTCCTCCATACTTATACTTTATCATTTATTGATTCCTAACGGGATTGACCAAGTCTATTATTGCAAGACCAAAGGCAGCTATAGGTAATATTGGAAATACGAGTATGTAATACTTGCTTTGTTAGATAAAATTAGAAAAAAATAGGTGCACTTGCTCGGAACTGCAATTTCACTGGCTAATGTGCGCCAGCGGGACAGCGATAGTCCCTAGTTTTGCTCGCGCATAATAACAAATATATATATATATATTTTAATTTTCAAGGAAGGACACAAAAAAGTATTGATACTCTGTACTGTGGTACCGACTACTTTTGATTTCGAACAAATCTTTGTAAGATGTCCCCTACATCTTCGCATAAAGCAATGCAGAATAAAACAAGCAGTACATAATATAGAAAAAGAAATACAGACTTCTAGTTCATTTGTTTAGCTAATAACGACGCGTTTTCCTAGTTGATGGATACATATTTTACTCCCAATTTGTTAAACTGACACTTTCTACGCGAGAGCAGCAAAAATAAATAACACTCAATTTTTTTTTTATTTATCTCTTGATAGTCTTACATTATAGAATATAACCTTGTTTGCGTTGGTTTTTGATTACCAACTACGGTAACAGTTGGATTGAACTATTATGCAGACGGCAGACCCCTATTTAAGAGGTCTGCCTTAAAATCATTCAAACAAAAAAAGCATAAAAAGATATTTTATTTACATTCTTAGTATGTAGACATTGCCATTTAAATAATAGTATTGCTGAAAGAGAAAATCTGTAAGTCACCCTAAGGTTTCATTCATCATCATTTCGAGTAGGTGTCACGGTCAATCGACCATGCACACCCTGGTGTCAGAGTTCTTCGGAACCGCCTCTCGGCCTCTGACGTGGTTCCTCTAACGACTACCAGATGGCAGCCGGGACCACCGGCTTAACGTGCCTTCCGAAGCATGGAATCATCTTTATTATCAGACAATCAGGTGATTCACGCCTGCAATGTCCTAACCAAACTGGAAACAACTAAACAAAGTATGCTACCGGTGGGAATCGAACCCACGACCCCCGGGTCAACAGGCAAACGCCTTAACCACTGGACCACGGAGGCTGTTTCTGCTGTTGACCCTAAGGTTTCATTTATTAAATACGAGTCTTTATAATATTAAAATTAATCCTAAGAATTTTTCTACTTGAATATACCCAACCACTTATTATTATTGTGCAGATTTTAGAAGGTATACGTTATGTATCGTGCGGCCGCTTTTAGATGCACATTTGAACTTGGTCGGGTAATCGGGAAAAATTATCTAGGTTTAGTTTTTAATTATTATTTCTTATATACGAAAGTATATCAAGCTGAAAATTTGTATGTATATTTTTGGTTAAAGTGTCTAATTATTGTTTAAATAAGAAATCAGCCAAGTGGAAGGAAACTATTATTTTCTTCCTTCAAATTGAGAGCCCAGAATCTGGCTTTCTGGAACCAGTAATATCATTATAACTTGCCAATGCTTTGGATAGGCTAATGAAAGTTTTGATGTTTTGTGTGTCTCTATAAAAGGCATCTATTAGTACTAGTTTGAATTTTCAGAGTTTCCTCGTTTAAGAACTAGAACCGAAAATATGGTTTTCAGAATAATATCTATTACTCGCAAACCATATTATTAATATTTAAGATATCTGGGTCAAATTGAGACAAATTCCGTTCTATACGTATAAAAAAATTCATGATTCTGCGTCTTACGGTTTCAGAGATACAGAGATTGACCAAACGTTACCGCAGCAGAAAATGAAATAACTCGAAATCCATAAAGGTGTCAAATTTAATTTTATCGGGGACATTTGAGAGCAAATTCAATCTATCTTTGTGCATACTTTTTATCCAGATAAACCGACGGGATCAAAAAAAGTCGGCTGGGGTAACGTTACGCCAGCCGAATTTTATTTTCCTCATTATCTCTGAAACGGCGGGGTGTCAAATTATTTACTTTCGGGGACATTTACACGAATTAATGATCTAATTATTTGCATTTATCAATTCTTAAAAGGAGCACTTAGTCGGCTGGGGTAACGCACTCGGGTTGTCCCTAGCTCAGAACAATAACTAAAGGTTCCCAGAACGTTAACAGCGGCGTAGTGTGTAAGGGGAGCGGAAGTGACGATTGCACCCCCTCTCCTCCTCTTGACGTTATAGGAAAGAGGAAACATTGGTCCCGACAGAAGCCCCTACGCCACAATTAGCCGGCTCGAAGGACCACAAAATTTAAATTTTTACAGTGCTGTGGTTGTTGATTAGATAATTCACGAGTTAAACATCAATATATAAGTTTAGTCATAGAAGTATCACAATTTTTTTATATATTTTTTTATAGTTTCTTGGTGCAAATGGTGGCCAATGAAGTGTAATTTTAACTGCACCAACATGTGTTTTGTAGAGGAGAAGAGGGATAAAATGAAGCAGCAAATATCAACTTTAATATGTTTATTATCATGGTATATACCATTCAAGACGTTTCACTCTCATTACATTCAAATCGCATGTAACAGAGAATAAGACTTTACATAATGTATAAAAATAGGACTGTATGAGTCCGCCCGAGACTCGGAAATGCATGTAGAATGAGAAATGAATGCACAAATCGTACTCTTTCCTGTTCACTGCTAAAATGCAATGACAAATCTTATGTGCCCTCTCTAAGCTATACACAATTTGCTGAAATTGCACATGATTTTGAATAATATGCAAACCTACTAACAATTGCTAAATTTTGTACATTTACTATGACCTATATGTTTATATCACCTGAGTTTCTGTCAAGTTAATTACATAAATCGCTGAGGCAAATAAATAGAAAATCAGATTACAGATAAAAAAATATTATTTAAAACCAGTAAAGTCAGCAACAAAATGGAAATAATATAAAAAATTATTGGTATTTCGTCTACAACCTGTACATTAACAATCAATCGACAGATTCGGTAATAAATAAATTTGCTATACAGTCTTACTTATAAAACACAGTCAATAATATTAATCAACGTCTCTATTTGAAATCGATGCGCTTTGCTTATCACATAGATAAAAACCACAGCACTATTTTGTCACTTACACTTTACAGTTTACGGTCAAACCAGCGTCCACGGAAAGAGATCTGCTACACTATTTACAAAAGAAATATAGTACTATTTACAAGGAACCACTGTTTTTCTACGATCGGCTAGGTTAAGTAGGGGGCGCACGTCGGTCATAGTCCCTCCGGTAGACCTCGCGCTCGTAGTCCCTCTCCTCGTAGGCGTAGTCTGCTGGGTAGCCCCGCCACTCGTCCTGGTAAGGGCGCACGGGCGGGAAGCCCATGCCGCTCGGCATCGTCGCGCCTTCGTAGTAGCCGCCGTACGGGCCGGCCGCCATGCCGCCGAATCCACCGGCGCCATACCTATCAACACATAAATAATAAGAGGCGTGTCTATATATAGCCGTTATTCACATACATCACATTTCATTTCAGTGAAATTAAGGTTTTCAAAAATATTTTCCTGAATAAATCTAGCCAAACAAGTTATTTACGAAAGGACGACTCGCAGAATGTCCCATGTCATAAAATGTCTGATTTTTAATCATGGTAGAGCCACGCTGCCGGCAATATTATTTTTTTCTAGTACTTAGCATGAATGGGCCGGCTCGTCCAAGGAAGTAACACACTCTCCTAGAAAATTGACGTTTGAATAGAAGCAATGCTCCCGTCACACCCTGGTGATGCGTTGTCCATGGGCGGCGATGACCACTTACCATCAGGTGATTCATGAATTTGATTCCATTCGATATCATAAAAAAAAACTCTACACTTGTTTTACTTCCTGCTGTCAACTGAACCGTAACTTCACCAAGGTCACAGTTATAAAATAGCTGGTGAAGTTACGATTCCAAAAAGATAAATGTCATCGTAATATATCTCCAAGAAAACAAGTCAAAAAAGTTACAATTATCATAATTGGATACATGTATCTCGTCTTGACGTCATATTTTTATTTCTTATATTTTTTTAATATGTATAAATTCGAAATACTACTAGCGTTTCGCAACGACCACTGGTGAGAAGAATACGCCGAAAGAAACTCAATCCAGAATTGGACCCTATGCGCCTGAAGGGCTCTGATTACATTGTTTACATTTAATACATTTAAATTAATTGCCAAGCATTTTTATCAATGATATAATTATGTTACCTTCTCTTATCATGCGGGCGCGGGTTGCGGTCGCCGCGGTACTGGCGGGGTCCGGGGTAGGCGGGCGGCGTCCATCCGGCGTGCGCGGCGTGGTCGCCGTGCGGCGCGGCGCCGTGCTGCATGGCGTAGGGCGGCCGGGCCCGCGCCGGCCCCACGCCGCCGCTATCCCGTCGCGTGCGCGACCGCTCCCTGTCCCGCTCTCGATCGCCCCGGTCGCCCCGATCGCGGTCCCGCTCTCGTTCCCGCTCCCGATCGCCGCGGTCTCGATCCCGGTCGCGGTCCCGGTCTCGCTCTCGATCCCGCTCACGCTCCGTCCGACTCCGCTCTCTGTACATCAAATCGTCCCGCTTCAGGCTCCTATCTCTATCCTTGCGATCCTTGTGCTTGTGTTTATGTCTGCAGGGATGGAAGAAGCGATATGGCAGTGAGCTTACGAGGAGAGGTTAGCTAAGATGAGGTTATGATATTCAAACTAAAATGAAGCAGGTGAGTGAACTAAATTATTGATGTTAGTGGAACTGATAGTAGGTAAGATAATTGAAAAACACTCGGTTCCAGAAACGCATTTCGGTGTTCTTGTCATGAGACAATGAGATGACCAATCCCAAACACCCAATTTGGTAAGCATAATGCAGCTAACATGCTGAAGCAAGATTCAAATTATCAAGAACATAAATATGCGTTCTGATGATGAAAGTTAATTATATTATCGAGGGTTCTAGTTACCTCTCGTGACGTTTATTCTCAGTGGACTCAGGGTCGCACTCTCCCTCTTCCAACTTCCGTTTGACTCCTGACGAATGTGGTGTCTTATCATTTGTTTTGTCAGACTTTTCTCTGTCGGTTTTTAATCTCTTTTCCTTCTTTTCATTGGCTTGATCAGTTTTCAATTCCCTTTTGTTTGACTTTACATGATTATTTGAATTGTGATTATTCTTATTGTTTGCCTGAAAATAAAATATTCATTAAGGATTGATAAATATTTCCACAAAAGTTTAATATAGTAGCATCTTGCACATGCTACATTGCGAAATGTTTAAATAGAGAATGAGCATAAAAAATTATCATGAGTCTTATACATCATAATTTCAAATAAAAATATAATAATTAAAACATACCTTCACATTTTCCTTATGCTTCCCGGCTTTTGGTTTACCCTCTACGGTTTTCTTGAGACCATACTTATACAATTTATACAATTGTTTCGCATCAAAATTCGTAAATTTTGATACAAAATACCAGAGATTACTTCTCCATTCAACTTTCTTCTCAGGGTCTGGATAAGCTTCCAAGCAAATGTCTATTTGGTTGCCAATCTGTGCTAGGCAAGTTCTTGTTCTGGTCACTTGTTCAGACTCTGACAATGTTTGATCTGGATTGTCAAGTGCTCTTAGAGCTTTCTTGACTGGTCTCATTTTCTCTTTACACTGAAATAAAAAATATTAACTTAGTGTAATTTAAGCAAAAAGCTCAATATATGTTTCCAAAAAAAAAGAGGTCTCTAATGATTGACTGACTGTGAATGATGAGATTTAAGAACTAGTTTATGACATTTTTGGGGACAATAAGAAAATATGTACCTCCTCAAACACTGAAGGGTGAAGGTCGCCAAGCACCTCCAGCGCTCTAGGCTCGTTGTTGGCGGTGAAATGCATGGGCCCTGCGGGTTTCTTCCGCCCCCCTTTCACTTTTTCGCCTTTTATCCGGTCTTTTCCATCCTTTCTTGTGCGTTTCTTGTCCCTTTCTTTCTTATCATTAGAGGTTTCGTCGTGAGTTGACACCTCTTCTAATTTTAACTTACCCTGTAATAACAATGGAAAACGAATGATTAAAAATGTCAAGTCAACATATGATGCGATTTCTTTAAAACATTGATAGTAGAAAAAAACAAAATCGATGCAACTTTCTGTTATAGCCTTCTGTTTCGTTTAACTAATTTTATCTACAGTATACTGCACATATTACTGGGATTGAGAAATACTAAAGGAGTCCTTACCTTAGCCGATTTATCATTGTTGCCAGACTTTACTTTCTTCTCATCTGCTGAACTTACATCATCTTCCACAATATCCTTTGTGACAGGTTCTTTATTCCCTCTCTTCATTCGCGGCTTTTTCTGTTTTTGTTTACCATTCTTCTGATCTAGTAACTTCTTTATAACCTTCAACAAATACTCCGCGCGCGACTGCAAATGCTTTGCTTGAGGTTTCTTATCTTCATTGGTTAAAATTTTTTCACCTATTTCAAAAGAGGAGTCCATTTTTATGGCCTCCCATGAACCCATACCATATTGGTATATGCCCGCAAGTAATTTTGAGTCATCTGCAACTCCCCATTCGCAATCGAAATTCGCAGGCCGCGTCCTAAAAACAAAAATTATATAACACTAGCTTTCGCCCGCACCTTCGCTTGCGACAACGTCATTCCCTGGGGAACAGTACCTTTTTCCGAGATGAAAGGTAGCCTATGTCGTTCTCCGTACTGAGATTTAAGCGATAAATTGTAAATTTATTAACGAGAAATTTTCTCTTTTATTAAGCTTTATATTCAAAAATGATATAAAATTGCAACAGAGACCTTTAATACAAAATTTCATGATGATCGGTTTATACCGACATGGAGAATGAGACAGGCAGGCCTGACATAAGTAACTTTTTAAATTAATATCAAAATTTTACTAATGGCTTTACCTGAAGTCCAACTGCCATTTTAATCGCTCTTCCTTTGTGTCAGGCAAGAAGTTGTCTAAAGGCGCAAGTTCCTCAAGGCACGCTGCCATAGTCTTGGCATTAACAGGTACACCGCCAAGTTTAAATGTTTTCCTGGCATTTTTCTTTCCCTCATTAGGCTCATCTGCAAATAAAATTGAATTCAAAAATAAACTACACAGACAGTTTTACAGGAATTTATGACATTAATTTTTAACGTCTGTGATTGTGCGAGATAATGATGTCCTGATGAACTTCTTCTTGATTAAGGACTCTTGACCAAGAACCATATGTAAATAACAAGAACAACGCATTTAACGCAGTTAGTTACTTGTTTTGTTTATAATTGATATGTAAAGGAAGCACAATGTTGTCAAAATATTTTAATGCCTTGATAGCCAAATTATGCTGTTACAGTTATTGATATTGAAACTTACTGGCTGGCTCTGAAGTGTCACTCAGTACAGCTTTACACCTCTCTTCCAGCATTTCTCCTAGTTTCTTGAGTTCAGCTAGAGGCTTCTCTTGCAACTCAGCATCACAAGCTATGCTATCAAGATGCTTTGATGGCGCAGAGAACTTCTTGTAACTCTTCACGAAACGCCGAATCTGTAATGAAAATGACCATCTGCCCTGTTTCCTTTTCTTCACTTCATCATACAAGTTGAGATCTCTTCATTTTTTTTATAATTCAAGTCAGGATGTCAAGTTCATCAACCAATGCTTTTTAGTCCCGAGTTTCATCGCTATCGAGTTTATGTCCCGCTTAAAAATTAATTCTATAAGAAAACTACCTATATGAATTAAATATCTACCACAGTTAGTGTTGTGCCATGCTTGAAATTTTCAAGGATGGTGAGAATTGGTCGGAATTTTTTCCCGAGAATTTCTTCCTCTTTGAAAAGTGGAAATTATTGAGAAATTCTCGAGAATTATTGGAAAATTCCCGGAAATTTCCATGAGTAGGATGATGGCACATCATTAACCACAATATTAATTAATCCATTGACAATATAGCAAGACAAGCTACATAATAGTCGATATTCAAGCCCTAGGATGGGTCCAAGTAGAATGGAATACTACCTCCTGGTCTGTGAATCCTTTGATCTTCTCCCGGTGCGAGGCGGGCGGGCGGCCGCGCTTCCTGGGCTTGTCATCGTCGGCACTGACGTCGTAGGAAGCGTCGCTCTCGGCGTCGCCCTCCCCGTCCGCGCCGTCCCCGCCCTCGCCAGAGCTCCGCCCGCGACGTCTGCGCCCCCCTTCTAAAATACCACATTCAAAGGCTAATTTTTAGGGTTCCGTACCTAAAGGGTAAAAACGGGACCCTAAAAATATCGCTTCGCTGTATATATGTTTCTCTGTCTGTCTTTCCATCATTCACCTGTTGTATCTCAAGAACCGTGATAGTTAGATGATGTATTTCGGTTGCCGCTATAACAACAAATACTAAAAAATGTTATAAAATAAATATTTGATGGGGCTCCCATACATCATACGTGATTTTGTTGCATACGTGTCCGACTCGCACTTGGCGGTTTTTTATAGTATAGGACGTCAAACGAGCAAGCGAGTCACCTGATGGTAAGCTATCAGCGCTGCCCGTTAGTCAACTGCAACACCAGGGTGTAACAGGAGCATTGCCAGCCTTTTATGTTGGGGGAGGAAACGAGGTAAGGATGGGCTTCCGGCTCTCTCACTCACTGAACAAAGCATAGAAGAGGTAAAGCTTCTTCTCAAATGTCGATTTTCTGTAAGAGTGTGGTACTTCCCTGGTTGAGCCAGCCCATTATTCATGCTACTAGCAAAAATGAATTATGCCAGGATATTTTTTAGCTTAGCTATTACATTCATTAGAAAGAAGGTGACATTGAAAAAGGAATTCACTCACTTTCGTCGGCGTTGTTCTGTTGTAAATGTTTTCTTCTCGGCGGTAAGTACAAATCCTCCATTTCTTTATTTTTCTCTTGCTCTGCAATAGTATTTCGCACATTCTCAGGTATGATATCATCCTAGAAATTAAATATACTCATAACATTGTCACTCAGAAATCAAACCTCAAATATCTTTGGGCCATATTGGAAACTCCGAATTTCAGCACATTTTGAAAGCACTTAAGATCCAAGTTGTTGGCAGATTTTTTAAATTGATATTTGACTTTGAAAATGTGGGTACCTATGTAATTCCAAAGAACTTTGACCAACTCAAATTTCTTTCATACTAGAACACCACCTCGCACTTAGCAGCCCAATTCGACATTTTGAGTCTGCATGGGCTGTTGTATCCTTTATGCCCAAAAAACATTCAGCCACCACCGAAAGAATAATTTCCAATGTGACCCCCTGGTTAACTATCATAGTTGGTCTTACCCAGTCTTTGGTGTCCTCCTCCGCATTTTCCTTCTTAACTTCCATAACAGCTTTCTCCTCATCAAAGGCAAAACTGGCAACTTTGAAAGCAGACAGCAGCTCATCACCAGCCATTGTTGGGCCTTCATCTCGTGTTTCTGCCCGTTGCAGAATTTCATCAATATCACACTAAAAACATGTCTCAATTACATTTCAAATATGTCATACTACATTTTTCTAATTTAGGGTGGCTAAAGGGCATATACTATGCATATAGTTTAAGACATAATTATGATAGTACGTGTTATTATCGCCATCATCAACACAGAATTCTTCCAACACCCAGTAGGACCCTGCCCTTTGGATTGATAAACCACAAAATCTTATTTGGAAGCCAGTTTTTAATTTTAAACTGTGTAAAATAATGACAGAATAAAATGGATAACAAACTTACGACAGGATCCTCGTCATTCTCGTCGTCATCTTTGAACAATTCTTCAGCACCAAATTTGAGAATGGCGTTTAAATCCTCCTTGTTGAATGGATTATTGGCAGTGGTAGCGCCATCTCTCTTATTGAGAACAGTTCTACCAGTGGTGTCCATTCGTTGGATCACCAGATGATCTAAGACCATCTTACGTTTTGCTCTTTCTACAATGTCTTCTTCAACAGATCTTGCAGTGACCAATCGGTATATGTTGACCTATAAATAAATTAATTATAATATTATATGATAAATAGGTATAAAACTCTTAAATTGATGCCCTGATAAAATAAGACGTGTGAACCTACCTGATTTTTCTGACCAATTCTGTGAGCCCGAGCTTGGGCTTGCAAATCATTCTGCGGGTTCCAGTCAGAATCAAAAATAATTACGGTATCTGCAGTAGCTAGATTGATACCCAATCCACCAGCGCGTGTGGAGAGCAAGAAGCAGAAATCTGGAGATCCTTCTGCATTGAAATGGTCGAGAGCTTGCTTTCTTATCTCCCCTTTTATACTACCATCGAGACGTTGGAATGGAAAGTGCCTCCTTTGTAAGTATTCAGCCAATATGTCCAACATTCTGACCATTTGTGAGAATATCAGTACCCTGTGACCAGTCTCTTTTAGCCTGCAGAGAAGTTTGTCTAATAATAGTAATTTTCCTGAGCCTCTTAAAAGTTTCTGTAAAGAATTGAAGCATTGTAAGTTAATTTATTTGAAAACTGAATGTTATTTTTAAGAATATCAACAAATATATTATGTAACATATCCAATATATATATGTATATAATTACCTCAACAGCATCTGTTGTGGCAAGGGACGCTCTAGATTCAAAATCTTCAGGTTTGGTCAAAAGTGCATGATTACAACACTTTTTCAATTCAATAACAATATTGATGAAGGTATTTATGGACCCTTTCACACCTTTCCTCAAGGCACTGTAATTCTTCGTAAGGATCCATTTGTAGTATTGTTTTTGAATGGAAGTCATTTCCACCCTCAATATTTGTTCCACCTTAGCAGGTAAGGATTTTTCCACGTCTTTTTTCTGCCGCCGTAATATGAACGGCTCTAACTGTTTGTGCAGCTTTTCATAGCCTTTGGTTGCAGCATCTTCATGGTCTTTTTCAAATTCTTCCCATGATTCGAATCTAGAAAATAACACAAATTAACTCATGAAATATTCAAAATTTTCTAAAACATTCATATTTCGTGAAATGAAATAGAATGAAATGAAATAGAATTTTATTCAAATTTGGATATCATGTATCTCTTTCTGAACGTCATATTATTATTTTTAATATTTGCAAAATCGATAAGCTACTAGCGTTTCGAAACGACCACTTAAAAACGTTAAAAATACTTACTTGTAAGGCATAATAAAGTGAAGCAGTGCCCATAACTCCTTCAGTGAATTTTGTAAAGGAGTACCAGTGACTAGGAGGCGGTGATTGGTGTCAAATTCTTTTAAAGCTTTGTACAATAATGAGTCATCGTTTTTTAATCGGTGGGCTTCATCAACAAGTAGACATGCCCAACTGAACGACCTTAAAAATTGTCTATCCTTGAGCAGAATTTCATAGGTTGTTAAAATCGCGTTGAACTTTAGTCTTTTAGAACTAGCAAAACTCCACTCAAACTGCCTAATCTGTAAACAATAGAACAATATTCAAATTAGGTGAAGTGATGATGAGATGATTATGAACTGCAAACTTTACTATTATATAACAAGAAATGTACTATTTTATTTGCATTGCAGTATTCTGAAACTTACAATATCTCTACTTATGACGTCGCCAATGTAAGTGACTACGTTAATATCAGGCGCCCATTGCTGAAATTCTCGCTGCCACGCCGTCATAGTACTGAGTGGCACTACACAAAGGAATGGTCCATACAATTGTTGAGTTTTGAAGAGGTAGTATAGGAAACATATTGTCTGAAATGAGAAAAAATCGAGAATTAGCGTAACACTAAGTTATAGTTTCTATATTCTTTGTAAATCATTTATCTCCATTGAATGTGTACAAGTGTGACGTCAAAGTAGGTCTTCATGTAAAAATCCAATACATAAATAAATAAAGAAATATATATGGACAAATCACACAGATTGAGCTGACCCCAAAGTAAGTTCGAGACTTGTGTTATGGGATACTAACTCAACGATACTATATTTTATAAAAAAAATACATATATAGATACACATCCAAGATCCATGCCAATCTGAAAAAGATCATTTTCCATCTTGACCTGGCCGGGGATCGAACCCGGGCACTCGTGTCGCAGGCTGGCGTGTTGACCGCTGCGCCACGGAGCTAGCCAAATACATATTTGACACATCTTGCACATACTTCCCTGGTCTGGCTGTCAGCAAATCAATAGTCAGGAGTTCAACCAGGATTTCATTAAAAATCATTTGAATAAAACTCTGAAAGCTCATATCGACATCTACACTTCTACAATAATATTATAAAGAGGAAAGATTTCATTGTTTGTTTAAATTGAGGTTCTGAAACTACTGCATGGATTCAATAAAGTATTTCGCTATTAGCATCCTACGTTATCCCTGATGAACATAGGCTATTAATTTAATAACCTATATTAAGTACTAGCGGATCCGTACGTCATAACAGGCAGGACGCATTGATTGAAGACTTTAGTCTTCAGACTTTGGGGTATGGGCGACGAAAAGACCCGACGAAGTTTACCAAATGCTGCCCATCCCAGCTGTATTCTCCAGCGGCAATCGAATAATCATTTAAAGATTCCAATTAAGTTTCAACTCACCTGTATAGTTTTACCTAAACCCATTTCATCCGCTAGGATGACAGAGTTGTCTTTACACCAGGAATGTATCATCCAATTTAATCCATCCATTTGATAATCTCTTAGTATGTATGTCTGGAAACAACAAAAATAAAATTAAATTATTTATCCAACAATAACTCAATCCAGAAAAAAACATTATCACTGTCTTTGAAAATTATTTATTTCTGATCCTACCATAATAACAGACAAACAGATGGACACAGCGAAAAAATAAGGGTTCCTTGTTTACCACAGAACCCTAAAAACGCTTAAAGTAATCTATTTTTGTATAAAATACCGCATGAATGTCGAACTCAGCGTTTCTGTTTAAAGTGTCATTAGTTTTAATTTAAGTCCCATCTAATAAATGTTAAACTTAAATATTCTCATTTAATGAATATTAAATATTTAAAAAGAATGTATTTAATATAAGAAATAGTCGAAATAACATCAGCGCCATCTCAACTTATCACCTCAAAATGCATACTGTGTTTGTATGAGTCTGCTCAAGGAAAAGCAAACTTGTACAATTCAGAGTAAATAATACCGCAATTCGCGTACAGATGGCGTTGTCCACCGCATTTCAGATGACTAGCTTTAGCAAATGGCTTCCTTCACCATCAACATCTGGGACATTAAAAACTTGTGTTGGGATGAATTGATGAAGGTTCCTTTTACCACTACACAATCAATCAGATAAGATTTTATGGGATTACACAATTTATAATTTCATTTAAACATTAGATATAATTGCACATAATCTAAAATAGTTTAAATTATTAATAGATTATAAGCAATTGATGCCAAAATCTTATAGTTCAAAAATTTGTCAGATTAAAAGAATTAACTAAAAAAATTACAATCCTGACAAAAAATCACCTTCGTAATAAGGCCGTCGCACAAAAGGTCAAATAAAGGTTGAACATTTTTGACTTCATTGCTTTCCATATTCTGTGTCTAATGGAAAAATGTCGTCTTTTGTAGGTCTTGTCATATACATATTCAGAAATGAGAATAATCATAAGAAATCATTTCAAATTATAAATTAATTGCTACACAAGTATAAATATTACAACACAACCTTGGAATCACATCTACAATAGAACCAAAACTATTCACCTTGAACAGAAGTGCAGTTTATCAATGTAATCTACAATATCATAAAAAAGGTGTTACAAAACACTTCAAAACTAAACAATAAATAAATTACCTGGTCTTTGCCCATGTATTCTGGCTGTTCCTTGACTTGGTGAAACTTGGGACGCCTTCTCAACACTGGACAATGTCTGGAAGGAGTGGTCTTGGCAGCCTCTCTGTGTTTGAAATGTTCCACTTCCACTGGCCACCTCCTCTTTATGAGGTTTGCATCTTCCCAAGTAGCATCTGCATATGGGAGAGACTCCCATTTGCAAAAGTACTCATGTGCTGTTCCACCAGATTCCAGTTCCCTTGTTTGTTCCGCTGTAGAATAAAAGTCAAATAATTATTCCTCTAAAGATTTGTAAAGAGACAAGTTATGCAAGAAGTCTATATATTTAAAATGAAGATAAAAGAAATTATTTCTTCCCAAATCAAACTAGACTTACAAATGCTGCTCCAATCCAGTGTATTGTAGATAACACAGCAGTGTAGATTCCCACTATACAATGTCTGCATGCCCCGTTTTTGAAGATGCATCATCATGCTTGATGCACATGTTATGCAAGCTGAAGTGTTCATCAGAACACTTACAGCTTGCATTAACACCTCAATAAATATGCACATAAGATCTAAAAATTTGATTCAATTAAAAAGGCATAATCACCTATAATCCTCTCTACACTGTTGTAAGTCTTTACTAATTCTTGTTGTAATTCTGCTTGACATTCATAATAGTCTATATCTTCTGGACCAGCCTGTTGTCTCCACCATGACAGTTCAGCTTCTTTCTTTATATAATTTTCTAACTTTTTAAGGCCTTTAACTTTTTGTTCATTAAGTGATGCTTCTGACTCCCAAGTGTTGTGGATGTGAGACCATCCTTTCCATTTGATCAGGTACTGTGGTTCCGTTGATTCCTCATTGTTAGGATCACATCCTTCATTTGGATCCCCATGTTCTTCTATATAATACACTGTTGTCACATTGCCAGTGACTGCATAATGATAAGAAGACATTAGCTAAAATTCAACATTATATTTGCACCAAAATGCAAATTCACAACAATAAATTATATCACAACCTCACAAAATATTTAAATCATGATTTAAAATATGTAGCAAGAAAAGAATGATTGAATTGGTTTTTCAAGTAAATACCTCCTTTCTTCCCTCGTCTAAAGCCAAGAACCCTCTCTATGGTTTCACAGTGTTCCTCAGGTTCCGGTTCAGCACCATCAGCCTCCCCATCCACGCCCTCCACTTCCAGTAGGTCTGAAGAATCTGTTTGTTCATCACTAGCTTCTTTATAACTAACTGCTGCTCCTGTGCGTCTTGTGGCTGTTCTACTGCAACAAGCCAGATATGTAACATCAAACCAAATGTGTCCATCTGGTCTAATCTTTAAGTAAAATAACTAAGTTTGATCTACAAAGACTTTACAGAAAGATAACTATTAAGCGAGAATTTTATGTTGCAATTTATAATTTGTACATAAACGAGGAAATATTTGAAGATCAACCAGCATAGCTTGTTCACATCAGAAAACAAGAACATACTAAAAGAAGTCTCCACCACTTAACTTCCCAACAGGAAGAATATAAAAATTACTACTGTTTGTTACCTTTTAGACTCATCATCAGAGCCTTCAGTACTTTCATCTTCTTCACTAGTAAATCTTCTTCTTGCTGGTTTCTTTTTTCTCAGAGGTACACTTCTTTGGCCAGGTCTTTTTGAAGGTGGGGGTGGTGATCCTTTTAGATCACTATCACTATCTGACGTGTCTGAATTCCATGAATCACTAAAAGTATTAATTGCATAGTATAGAAAAAGTATGAGAATCTAGAAGCACAAGAATCTAGATGTATTCTAGCTTGAACTTCCCTTTCTATCTACCGTTGAAAGTGAGTGTTGGTTCTGATGTCCACATTAGCTTAGAATACTAATCAAAGTCAATCATACAACCACAATGAAAAGATGCTGCTGTAGAAAGTTCTAGCTAGTCCATTAAACCTGTCAGGATTATGACATAAATCTCTCCAAAGACCCAGAGTTTTAAGGGGGTGAGAGCTGTAAAAAACCAACCTTTTTTTTCTACTTTTTCTACTGTGAGTTCTTCCTCTTTCGCTGGAATCACTGTCCGCCAGTTTAAGTCTGTCTGGCTCTTTTCTTGATCTGGCAGATCTTCTGATACCATATATGTCTGGATTATCTTCCCAAAGGTCTGATTTTACTCTACCATGCCTATTTCTTGACCGAGGTTTTGATGGTGAATCATCATCAGAAGTGTGTTTGTCTGTTTCATGATCAGATTTTGAAGAATTAGCATTACTGTGTTTTGGTGAAGATTTAGTATCATCGCTGTGATGAGATCTATCTCCAGCTGAAGACTTTTCAGATCCCGATCCTGATGAACTAGATCCACTGTCACTAAAAAAGCATAAGTTAGTGTAGTAGAACTGTCACATCATACATTGCATTATTCTTTTGTTGTAGTTATGGTATATGATACTAAAATTAAAGTCCTACCTTTCGCTGCCAGAACCCGAGCCACTCGAATCACTTTTTTCTCCTTTTTCACTTGTAGATTCACTGCCAGATTCATTCATGAATCCTTTCTAAAACACAAAAGCAACATTTTTTAATTAAATAGGAAAAATGCAAAAAACCTTTAAACAATCAAAATTATTGATTAAATTAAAGCCTAATTATGAAAGTTATTTAGTATAATTTGTTTTTTACACTAAATTAAATCCAATATCTTCTGCAAAGGGCACTAAATAAATTAAAGACTTGTTAAAAACTACAGAATGGTATAGTATAATATTTTGATGCTTTCCGAGCCAATACTGATGATATATCTATATAGATTCAGACGCAGTGATTCCTCAGCAATATAAAAAAAAACTCCTACCTTTCACTTTGAAATCACTACAAATCTTAAAGGAAACAAAAAATTATCCCAACAAACAAATAATAGGCACATAACCTCCAACAGAAGCTGATAAAATAGTAAAATATTCAAAAAAATAAGTGAAACCTAGACAAAAACTTGAAACTTGAAAAACTACAGTTTTCAAGGAATAAATGGGGATACAATGCAATTGATAATATAGAAAAGAAGCAGAAAGTTGTAACATAACCTCAAATACATAGCTCTTCCTTGGTAGGACTCAATTTTAAAGCCAATTTGCGAAAATGGGTCCATTTCCAAAATAATTTTCTTTGTGCTCTATAGAAAGATTACGTAACAAAGAAACTTTGGAAACACCTTCTAGGGTGGGACAAGAATATTTTCATACATAAAAACACCAAAATATATTGTAAACAATCGCAGAAACCCTTAAAATCACTATTACGTCTTATAAATTCACCCCTTTCTAGAGCCACACCCAAAGCTTCCAGAACATTCTTAAATCATTACAGTGATAATCATTTGATTTTTATAAACAAATACACCAAAACAATCACTAAAATACTTGAAAAACACTTACCAAAAGCATTTTGCAGAAAATTCTATGAAAACGCTGTTACTTATATAATTAACAAGCTAAACTAGGTAATTGCATGAATTTCATTGAGGAAAAACTTAGGAAAACACTTTTCATTATTTTTGTAAACATATTTCGACTACATTTCAAAGAAATATGAAAATCTATTTTGCAGTAAAATCTTGTCAAGCGACGCCATTTTGTCGTCGCATGATTTCTGGTGACGACGGAAATGAAAAATCAGAAATTTCACAACACAATTTTGACCAAAAGTATGTAAACAGAAACAATAAACACCAAAAAATCAAATGTGAAACTTTGAAGCCGTCGGAAATACTTCGTCCTACTAGGAAACGATGTGAGCACCGCACACTACCAGCGAAACTCGAAAGCTACAGCCATATTGCCTACTGCGACGGGCTGCTTGGCAAAAAATAGGGATGTAATCAATGATTCTGAAAACTATAATCTATGAATCTGACGTAACTTAAGTGTAGGAGTTCTTGGCGGGAATTTCGGCGGACTGCACGCACGGCTTTTGTTTTGGATTGTTTTGCAAATTGTTTTAGTGGACTTTATAATATGAAATCGGTGTAATTTGGTGTTATAAATGCCAATGTTTTATGAATAAAGTGTGGAATAACTAAAATAGAGTGTCACGATGCGGTTGTAGTGAGATTTATTTAGCGGGCTGTTGTTTGCTCGCCTTATTGCATCGTTTGATCATAAACGATGCCGTTATGATCAAACGGTGGATTCGTAGGAATTGTCACCAAGGGCTCCGTCGAAATCAGTGAAATGACTTGCACCTTCATTTCGTTGATACACAAACAAGAATAACTCGAAAAATAACTTGACACTGGCTAAAATAAACTTCTGAATGACTTAAAGCTTAAGTGTAGCTAGAGATGGCCGGGCGGGAATGCTATTTTTGAAATGGTGCCGTTCGTAAACGAGCGATTTTTTCATACAAAAATTGCTCGAAGACGAGTTTCACTCTTTCAAAAATAGTACTCCGGATGTTATACATAAAACATATTATCACGTATTCCTTACGGGATAGACAGAAAGTGCTATTTTTGAAATGACGCCGATCGTAAACGAGCTATTTTTCCATACAAAAATCGCTTGAAGACGAGTGTCACACTTTCAAATACATGGTGAAATTTTGATCGTTTTGGACCCCATCAATATAAATAACTTTTTAAAAATCACCATTTTCATACAAAAGAGTTCCGCCGCCCGGCCAGTTTGTATGGGAATCTCGGTTTTTTTTTGAGCTACCGGCATTGTCCTTATTTTGATGACACCTTGAAGGGTCGAAAACGATAAAAATTTCACCATGTTTAGTACCCAGAGCCTAAAGTCATAAGACCGAAAGGCCACATTTAGCGTGTTAGTAGGCATAAAGGTGTAAAACAGAATCAAAATAGTGTATGGTGTAATTTATGTAATGTATTGAAATCAATGCTTATTTGAATAAGTACGTACATTAGAAGGCCTTTGTCTTAAATGTTAAATTATATGACATAGCAAATATGCAAACTAATAACACAAGGTAACAAGGTTCACTTATATCCAACTAACATAATTACGTACATCTAGTCTGGCTGGACGGATTTACATGTGGCATGTACAGCATTGTACACATATTCTTGTGTTATAATATTAAATCTTGTCTATTATGGTGTGGTTTTTATGGATTGCGGCGCCCGCACCGAACGAACGCTAGCGGCCGCCGCACCGCTATCCTTGGGTGGAATGTGGACGACGGTCGTAACTACGGGTATTGCCACTCTTGCCATTTGTTTAATCGATAAAACCGATTAAACCACTGCCACTGCACTATAGTCTATGGCATAGACCTAGTATAATATTTTACCTGTATGGGTAAAACTGAATTATAATGTCTTACTACCTACCTATTTATTTCTAGAGAGCTAGACTATTTTAATGATGTGTAATAGATAGTAACTTCAGAAACAGACTTTTCACAAACAAAGCCGGGCAGGATTTTGAAGAAGAAATCTCAAAAATCGCGTGATTTTTAAAATATCACTTTTCCACGACGCTTCATACTGATAAAGATCTTCGCGCAATTTTATGTTCTTCATAGGTTGAGATAAAATAATATACAGTCGATAAAAATATCGATTATGAAGATCATACGAAATCTCTATCAGAACTAAGTTGTTACAATATTGGTAGGTTGGTATCAATCAGTGTCTGTCCAAATTGGCGACACTTCCGCTTTTGATTGAGAGAGGTCACATAAAATGATAAACAAAAAAGATTCATTTTTTTACCAGAGCTTTATGCACACATACTTTTTTATATACGGGAGCTTTATCTGAATTGAAACATATGGTCTATTGTACTTATTGTAAAAGTATTGTAGAATAGATGTACAGCACCTATATACATGAAAAATATATTAATAAGACTCAACACATTTATTTTCATATGAACTGATAAAATAATATGTATTACAATGACAATGTATTTTTTGATATGTTGCATAGCGGAAAGCCTTCAATGAAAATAAATATTTTTTGTAATTGTGTGTGTCTCTACGAGACACACTATTTGAAAAATGTGAGAAATGTTTTGGAGTAGAATAGGTACAATTTTTAAAAGTATGACACTCGACCTCGGTTCTCAACACGGAGCAAGTACAAATTTGTACTTGCTCCGTGGTTCTCAACTTTAATACGAAAGAAAGAAAAACTAGATTTTGAGATTCCATCCGAGAAAAACTCATAAGCTATGTCTAAGTAGATATATCTGTTATCTGTGATTGCACCACAGACCACAACTCAGTGCTATAACTCTCAGCTATAACTTCATGAGCTCACCACTTTCGTAGTTAGAAATTAGAAATAGACTAAATGTTATTTTGCAAGGGCAACACCCAATGAAGACGTCACAGTTGACAACTTACTACAAACCGAAAGTGATGGTTTTTCATTTATGCAATCGAAAGTACCTTAAATGTAAATACTTCCAGAACTACGTCAATTTTTTTTATCCAAAATTCAATTTTTTTATAAATTTTTGAAAAAAAATCTAAATGTAGGAATTATAAAGCAATATTCCTATGCTTAACCACATGACAATGTCAATGTCATTGTCAATCTGTTAAATAATGATGACGTTGACAGCCAAGTCCTATGAGTTGCCAGGTTGGGGAATATTTTCCCCGAAATTTGGAAGTGTACATGGACTGTTTCTTTTTGTGATAGGTACTGCTATAATAAACTTTATTTGGTATGTTTGTTGAAGTGAGATGTAAACTGTACCAGCGACATACATATATATTTTCTAAAGGTATTTGAGAAATCATTATTTGAGATATAATTATTAAGAAAAATATCACTTTAAAGTAACTAAAAAATCATTTAATATAATAGACGAAAACTTATGGTACTTTTGGAGATAAGGTAGGCCACCTTATCTCTGAAACTACCAATAACAAAATTATAGAAAACGATAATAGCTATATAAGTATTACAGGTTTTTACTCACCTAAAGACTACTGGAAAACCTATATGAAATGTATGGTTTTGATATGGGTATGGGAGGTACAATAAGAGTCTAAATCGGAAAATTACATTTATAGTAGGAAAACCTCTTCACATGAGTTCGACTCGCACTTGACCGTTTTATATTTAACTAGCTTTCGCCCGCGGCTCCGCCCGCGTCAATGTCGATCCCTCAGGAATAGTACTGTTTCCCGGGATAAAAGGTAGCCTATGTCCTTCTCCGTACTCCAGAGAACTTGTATGCAAAATTTCATGATGATCGGTTCAGTAGTTACGGCGTGAAAGCGTAACAAACAAACAAACAAACTCACTTTCGCATTTATAATATTAGTAAGGAAGTAAGGAAAGGATTGAGGAGTTTGACAGCTCCGTGGCGCAGTGGTTAACACGCCAGCCTGCGAAACGGAGTGCCCGGGTTCGATCTCGGCCAGGTCAAGATGGAAAATGATCTTTTTCCGATTGGCCTGGGTCTTGGATGTTTATGTATATATGTATTTGTTATAAAATATAGTATCGTTGAGTTAGTATCCCTTAACACAAGTCTCGAACTTACCTTGGGGCTAGCTCAATCTGTGTGATTTGTCCGTATATATTTATTATTATTTATAGTCTGTCAGACCTATAACAGTGTTAGTGTAACAAAATCAAGTATCAGTGCTTTAGGCTGAACGTGTCGATACTTTTCCCATACAAATTTCGGGGGGGCTGTACTCCATTGTTTGACATTGTACATCCAAAGTTTAACATGATATCGTTTTGTCTCATTATTAATTTTGTCTGTACGGTAACAGATAAGTAAAATTAAACGCCATTAAGAAGTTATGAGCCAACAAACTTTAGCTTTACTGACTAATTTTAACACAACTTTGGCGTAAATAAGTAATAAAAGAAGTATAATATGTATATCGAAAACAAAGACCGTACCAACAAAGTTCAATTATCAAACATTTCAATTAACTTTATTTATAATTGATTTATGCAGTAGTTTTTTCATAAAACCCCATTTTCCAAAGGACGTTTTGCAATTTTTCACGCGCTCGGTAGTGTTTGTGTGCGTGCGACTCGGCGTATGCGTAGATATAGCGCCTAACAGTCTGCACTGATACTATCTCTGTCGGACACAATGCTAGGTGAAACAACGTGTTTTTTGGCAGCGCCCGCCAGTGAGTTCGAGCTCGCGACTTGTTCGTCCTTAAGGGTTAAGACTGGCATCTAGGATTCAAGAAAGAGGTAGCTAAATTATAAAAAACGTTGTTTTTTTCAATCATTTATTCATTATGCAAGCACATTGAGTTTATCTACTATGTTTTCCGTGATATGGACAATTTAGCGAAGATAAGAGATAGCATGCCCAGTAAGGCGCTTCCTCCACACGCATAAGTTAAAACGCCTCTGTAGTACTGTGGGCACTCTAGTGCGTTGTCACATTTGCTGTAAACAGACGAAGAAAAATTTAAGGCTCATCGGGTGCAAGCGGGAAAGTAAGGTATAAAAGATTAGACCTAATCAAAAGGACGCGACCATAGAAGTGTTGACTGGTTGCAAGAAACGTATTGGTTAAATTACTTGTATGTCTGACACCAACCCCCTTGGGCATGCTTTTTGAAGAATAATTTGTTTTTAGTTCCATTCTGAACCGGACACATACGACAAATGAAACATAATAACTTACTAATTCTCTATGGCCACAACCGCGATCCCTGTGACAAGTTTATCCGCAAAAGTTACGATAGAGTAAATTGCGGCACTTTGGTGAGAATGAGGTCCGATCATGTCAGCTGTTACACAGAGACTTGAAACCAGGGTTATAGAGCTACCCGCACCTGAAATTGCAACAAAGTGTGACAGAAAATATACTTATATGAAATAAGTTGATAAGATACAATTAACATTTAAAACACGGAAACTAGAAAATGATTTAAACTATTATTAATTACCTACCTAAATAAATTATTAACACAAGAGCTATAAATATAAAGAGTGTATAATATGAAGGCCAATAAATATTAAAGTAAAGACTTCATGATAGCGGGCAATGTAACTCATGTAAAAAGTAGCTTAAATCCAGGATGCTAGATGCTACCTCCATACCAAATTTCATCAAAATCTGTCAGCCGTTCATAAGTTATACATGGTGTAACTATCCCGACTTTGTTTCGTATAGATGTTCAAAACGTGAGTTTGTGCAGTTTTTAATACATCCGTAATCAACCAAATGCAAATGACTGTGTTTGCGCAAAAAGTCCCCTGTTATAAACTCGACGAAATCCAACTAAAACAAGCGCCAAGTTTTCATATTTTTTCACACACAATGGGTCCAGACGAAGAAGCTTAGATGTGGAAAATTGCCCACGGAACCCAGGGAATCTGTCTATTCTCTGACCTGTTCTATTCTCTTCTGACTAACCTCGAGATCGGAGGGTAAAAAAGAAGATCCGTGTGAGCGCACTGTGGCGACTTTATCGTGTTTAAAAACATAATGAAACTGTTATCCGTTACTTGTGGTATTAACGTTGTATGTACCTATTTAAACTTTATATTAAAATGTATGTAAGTATATACCTATTGTGTATGCTTTTATTATCTATAGATAAAAAATAATAGGTAATAAAAGTAAATGAAAAATATACCTATATCAATTTATTTCGATCCTAGATCTTAGAATGTTAGGTAACTCGTTTTGATTCAAGATTTTCTAACACCGTTTTTCCTAGTCGGCACATCACTAGTTGACAATTTTGTGCTTAGTATTGCCAGATGTTATACAAGAAATGCTGCATAGTTTGAATCGTGCATTGTACTGGACCTCGAATATTTTTCAAAGGAGCTCAATATAGATAATTGATCCGCCAGTCGTTGTCAAGCTTCCGCATGATGATATGAATCATTATTTTAAATTGATTTTTTGAATGATCACATCACTCGAATTCAAACATGTGAACAAAATGTAAAATTTAACTATGATGTTTAATTGAAAATGGACTGGAATTTGTGATTAATAGAATTAATGCTTTTTGATCTTTTGATTCAATTATTATGACAACCATACTTTTTTTTGCTGGCAACATCGCACGATACAAAAATACGTAGAAACTTCAAGAGTACTATTATTGAAAGTATGACACGAGTCTTCGAGCAATTTTTGTATGAAAAAATCGCTCGTTTACGAACGGCGAAATTTAAAAAATAGCGCTCCAAGTAGAAACAGAACTAGTCGTCATATTCACGAATGCGAATCGGAGTACTATTTTTGAAAGTATGACAATCGTCTTCGAACGATTTTTGTATGGAAAAATCGCTTGAAGACGATTGTCATACTTTCAAAAATAGTACTCCCGCCCGAATGCTGTCGTCACGAGTGGCACATCGATTCTAACGAGTAGCGAGTATTTTAGTGCTAAGATACTCGCTATTCGACTATAATACTAGCCGAGTGCGAAATTGTAATCGTACTTAGAAAGCCGATGATGATGAGCGTTAATTGTAGAGCCTAAACTATTTTTCATATAATTTTTGTCTATCTGTTCGTCTGTGTGTTGTGCTAAACAAAGAAAGAAAATAGTATTTCAGACTTACCTATCAGAGTAGCAACTAAGTATATTTGCACTATGTTTGCTTCAGGGTCTATGGCTAGTGCTATCCACAAACTACTGATAAGACTGAGCGCACTTCCTATAAGATACACCACCTGAAAATATGGAAAATGTTATAATGAGTACCTAATTTAGGGTTCTGAATTCTGAACTATGGTCTGAACAATGGTCAGTTGTGTCATCATCAACTGCCTGTCCGGTGGTTGCAGGTAGATATGGCATTATGTAACTTGCTTTTCCCCTATTTAATCGATTAAGTCGTATCCCAAAACCTGCATTCCCTTCCCAGATCCAACTTTTCTTAGGAGGTTCTCAATTGGTAGAAATCTTTTAAGGGTTCCGTACCACAAAAGGATGAAAGAAGGAACCCTTATAGGTTCACTTTGTTGTCCATATGTCTGTATGTCAAGAAGTCTCAGGAACGCGTGGAGGTATCAAGCTGACATTCATATCAAATACTTAGGTCTACTGTCCCTCAGAGCTGTTAAAAAATCAAAAGATACAGCCGTTTATATTCATAATATGCATTCGCAAGGGAATCAAAACCTGTAGGGTACTTTCCGTGAACTCAGAATCTTGAAATTTGGTACGAATCAACGTCTTATAGCAAGTAGGTAAAGGAAAAATTGCGAAAAGCAAAATTTTCTTGTTACATCATATATATATTTTTTTTATAATTTTAAACTTATTATAGACTTGCAGTGCCCGCGACTTCGTTCAAGAAGTCTAATGGTTATTCCATTAATATCCAAGTAAAAACAACATTCTCAAAAATTCCGTAAAACTTGCTTCTCTAGAATATTCAATGATTTTGATGCGATAGATAAGGTCGAAAGTAATAAAAAATACTTCGTTTTAAGGGTTTCATACCTAAAGGGTAATAACGGGACCCTTTTACTAACCTACGCTGTCCATCCATCCGTCTCACTGGCATAGAGTTGTATCTATAATCTTGACCCGTATAGGTTAGAGACTTGAAATTTTCACAGAATATGTATGTCTAAAAATTTAATATCTACTATACTTTAAAAACCTTACGGTAGTACGAAACCCTGCGTTTGCGATTCTTATTCGCACTTGGCCGGTTTTATTAGCTTCGGAGTTATTTAGTGTAATCAGATTGTCATTTTAGGAAGGATATTTTATTTTAAGCAGTTTTTTATACTACTTAATTACATTCATTTATAAACAAACAAAATATGATAAAGCCCGTTAATGTTCGATTAGGATGTATATGTAAAGTAGTCTATAATTTTATTAGAAATATAATATAAATATAATTTATCGTAAAGCTACTCGTATTTACGATAAATTATATTTTTCTTACGATATTTATTTATTTACGACAACATGATGTAGCTGAACATTTGTTTATTGGTACCCACCTGGTGCCCATAATTGTTAATCTTGCTTTTCAGAAGGAGGGAGAAGAAGAAAGAAGATATGTACAGCACAAGCGGGACGCTGGCTACCAGTTCTGATCCTTCACTGGGGTTAACTGATAGACGCTCCTCTAGGAACAGCGGCACATAAACTAAACTTAGGGCCCAGTATAGTCTAGAAAATACGTATCTGTAAAAGAGACAATATATATGTTAGTGCCTAAACTTTTTTCCATAATAAATAATACACTCGTATGTTAGATGCAAATCGATTCTCGTAAATTACTCCAATAATTCATTTTCTGTAATTAAAAGAAATTGTAAAATCGGTCTTGTGGGTTTTGAGTTCTATATACATGGGATTCCGATGTCAACACCAAAACATTGCGAGGTAATTAAAAATCATTCTATACATATATGTTTACATAAGTATTCGTAAATGCTCGAGCATTTTTCCGCCTATATATATTTATGTAGGCGAGAAAATGCTCGAGCACTTTGTAAGTGGTTTATCAACCTTATTCCATTCAATCAAAGCTGAAAATGGTACGCAGCATTGTAATGTATTATAGATTGGAACAAAAAGATGATCTTAATGCGTGCCTCCCAGACAAATCAACTCCCAGGTCACTTTTGGCAAAGAATATCTACGCGAACTTTGGGACATTGTGAAAATGACATAAAGGGGTGCTACAAAGCAATATAACGATTTACGGAAGGATTGAATGATCAAAATACTCACAATAAACTTGTTTGATACAACAAGGGCATTTGCAAAAAATGTATTATTTTCGTCTTCGCGGGTGCTATCGTAGTGCCGTCTTCAGGCAATAGTGACGTTGTCCCATTCTCAGTACCATTTGCTTTTGTCTCTTTAGGCCTGAGTTTGAACGCTATATGAAATAGAGTATATGAAGCTACCCCAATACTCGAAATGATTAACGACACATCCTGAAAATAAAAATGAACATAAGATAATTTTATACCCTTTCCCTGTCCATAAACGAGACACATCACACAATAATAAAACAATTGAAATTTTCACATATGATTCATGGGACAGTGTTTACGATTTCTAAACTAAACAAAAATGTAAAATAAGTAGATACTAGTATCCTGTAGGACACAGGATACTTATTAGAAACGTCTAAATGTTTATCTACCAAGGTTCATAAAATTCAGTTAATTCGTTATGGAGAACAGAGTTATGGCGGAAATACATACTTACAAACACACATTCATACAAAAAAAAAAACTAAAGATCGTCAATTTAGTTTCAGTATTATGTATAGAGCTTATAAACACAATATCTCTGAAAATAAAGTAACTTACTCCATGACCAACCCTTACAGATTTATTATTGGTATTGGTGATATAGATAGAAGTAATGTTAGGAAATAATAAAACAATATACCCGAAATTTGTAGTCATCTGTCGGCATAATAAAAGTGCTATAAGTAGTAGCTCTTAGAACTACCCAAGTGACGAGATAAACCATCAAACTTGAAGTTACCGAAGCCATATACCTGAAATGACCAAGTGAACAATCAAAAAACAAAATGGGATTTTTTAAATTCAAATATTTGCAATTAATGCTGTGCATTTTTATTAAAAACAAGCTTTCGCTCGCAGTTTCGCTCACGTCAACGTCGTTACCTCGGAAACAGTACGTACGTTGTTCCGGGATAAAAGGTAGCCTATGCCCTTCTCCATACTCCAGAAAACTTGTATGCATAATTTCATGATAATCGGATCAGTACTTATGGCGTGAAAGTGTAACAAATAAACTCACTTACGCATTTGTAATTAGTAAGGGTTCGCCACCAAGTAGTTTTGACCTGTTAGTGTCATCATAATGAACCATTAAAAAAAACGTAGAACATCTTATCAGTATAATGAGGTAGTAATTTTTTTATTTCAATATCATGAGCACAGTGTGTAATTGCACATTATTTCCCCTTTTACATGATGGGCTCAAGCCGATCCTTTCTGTTTCCAACCAAAAGGTATCGAGGTCTACCTTCCTTCATCCCCTTGGATTTTATTATCTTTGTTAAAAGCAGACTATTCATTTTCATCTCCTCTATTCAAAAAACAAAGAACGGTTGCCCGAAACCAGGGCCTAAAATACGTTTATATTACCAAGGGAATAAAAAGAATTTGAATTGTGAACACCAATATTGTTCTGAAAGTATCCATGACCAAAAAGGTCAAATTATATTTTTAGACAGTTGCGCTGGCCAGTTACATTAATTATAAAGAAAAATCAAAGAAGTCTTTTATTGTGTATGCATGTTCTAATCGCGCGCTGAAAGTGCTTCATCAGGCACTCTTCACAGGTCATTTTTTATGAAAAAGAAACATCAGAAAATAACGTGTTTTTACCGTTACCTCAATTTGCCCTACTATTTCTGGTATATATAAAACATACACATAACAAAGGATATAATATATATATTTAATAATAATAATTTTGTTTATTTTACTAATAAATTCACATTATTACTCTAATATTAAAGTATTTTATTGTATTATAAAATACTTTAATATTAAAGCGCCGTTAAATATATGTTTTATATTTTTTTTTAGTATTTGTTGTTATAGCGGCAACAGAAATACGCCAACTGTGAAGTTTTCAACAGTCTTACTATTACGGTTCATAAAATACTGCCTGGTGATAGACGGACGGACAGGCAGGCAGACGGACAGCGGAGCCATATTAATAGGGGCCCGTTTTTACCCTTTGGGCACGGAACCCTGAATATAAATAATTTAGGATTTACCTTATAGATGTTAATTCAGAGCGAATGTGTAAATTATCAGATATAGCGGGGATCAAGGCGAGATGAGATATTTGTACAATTGCCCATCCGATCTGGAAGAATGTGATGAGCGTCGCGTAGTACGCAGGCATCCACCACGTCAAGGTGGCTGCCACCCCCGCTTGGCAGCCCCAGCATCTTATGAAGAGGAGGGGAAAGGTGCATGTCACTAAAATACTGCCTGAAATCAGAAAAAAAAATATATAAAACTTTCTTACTAGCTGCATCCATTCCCGCGCACGTCGTTAAAGTCGATCAAGATACAGACATAGCAATCATTGCTATGTCAAGTTTCCCTCTTGAGTTTCCCCTAAATAGGTTTTGTGGTCAGGGATGTGAACCTCAACTGTCTGTCCAGTGGTTGCAGGTATGGCATCGGGTACCCGCACCCGGCCTCCCAAACTCTACTTGCTTTTCCCCCATTGCCCAGCTTAAAAATGCTTGCAATGGGAAGCACCGTCATAAAATAAGTAGAAGAAACCAAAGAAACTGCGGTAGCCAACCCGCCTACAAAGCGTGAGTTAGCAATATCCCCCGGCCATGTCCAGCAGTGGACTTGTTGCGGCTGTAATGATGATGAGGTTGTGTAACATCACCCAATGAATTATTTTATCGTCTATTCATTTTACTGAAATAAAATGAAAATAATAAACTAAAAATTGAAATAATAAATTAAGATAAAAAATCCATCTTATATCCTCGTACGAGTAGGTTCCCTAAAAGGAGAACATAACAACAGTTGTCTTCTTCTTGCCTAGGAGTGCCGAAAGAGTTTTTGAAGTGAAAACTTCTAAAATGGCGTTGTGAACTCTTTGGAATGGGTTATGGGAAAAATGTTGAACTCGCATCAGGACACGTGACCTGACCGAAAAATTCGAAAATTCGTAAGACGGGCACGTGACTTGAGACCGCCGCAAAGGCGAGTTTTCACTTCTGCCGGCACTCCCGGAGTGCAACCCGTTGTATTTTTATTAATAATTTGAGTGCGTTTGACCTCTATATTGCCTGATGGGAAGCAAAGCAACGATGAGGTCTAGGGTGGTGCAACATGCAAACTCAAATAATGCCTATTCACTCTTGCCTTGAAGATCCCTCTGTTGCATTGCATATCATATTTGGATGAAAATCTCACCAATCAAATGCCATTTTTTCTTTGTGCCGTATCTGTCAGCCAGGATGCCAACTGCTGGAGTAGCAAGAGCATCTATCACTTGTCCTGAAAAAGAAATAAAGGCATAATAATAATTATTATTATCAGCCTATTATTGTATTCTTATCTTTCGTTTTATTTATTTCTTAAACAGAAATACCTTTTTTAAAGTTATTCTTACACTATAAACACAAAAGTATTGAAATTGATATCTATATACATATAATACATATAATAAAACAGTAAATTTTTTTTGTCTGTACATTTCGAATTTTTGACTGAAATGGATAGAGGGATACTTAAAAAGAATAATAGAAAGCAAAAAAAATTTTTTGGAATTTCTTGTCTGTCTGTCTGTCTGTCTGTCTGTCTGTCTGTCTGTATGTATGATCACGATTATCTTCGAAAATACTGAACCGATTTACTTCAAACTTTCAGCAATTGCTTTGTTTTAACTCAGTTTAACATTTAAAATTTGTTTCATCAAAATCGGTTGATAAAAAAAAAAGTTATCGTCATTTGAATGAACTCAAGGCATGAGTTTGCCTGCAAACATATAGCAAAAATAAAATAAAATAATAAGTGACCTATGAAAGTTAAAATCCAAAGTCAATTCATCATCATTATACGACAGCATTATACCTATCCATACTATCCATAGTAATCCATACTAAAAAAAAAGGAGAAGCTGACTGACTGACTGACACATCAACGCAGGGCCTAAACTATAAGGGTTAGGAACTTGAAATTTTGCACAGGGGTTCCTTTTATAACGTAGGGGAGCACTAAGAAAGGATTTTTGGAAATTCATCTCCTTAGGGGGAAAAACGGGTTGCAAAGTTAGTATGAAACTTTGTTGTTTTTGAAGTTAGTCGAATGAAATTCAGCATGAAGGTTGTTTACTAAAAGGCATGAAACACGAGTAAAATATTTTTCTCAAAAATCATCCCTTAAGGGGATATAACGGGGATGCAAAGTTAGTATGAAACTTTCCGTTTTAGAAGTTATTCAATTGAAATTCAATATTAAGGTGTTTCATTGAAAGTCATAAACTAATGTATTCCGGGTAATTCTACTGTTCCTGAGAAATCGACACTTACGAGGGCGGAGCCCTCTTAAGTGTCGTACTGACTTATATATTAACGCACAGCAGAAACTACTGTGCGCAGAAACTGAACTTTGGCACAGGGATTCTTTTTATGATGTAAATGAGCACTAAGAAAGGATTTTTAGAAAATCAAAGGGGTTGAAGTTTTATGGAATTTTCTCATTTCTGGACTTAGAAGTTTGAAAGTAGGTACGGGAGTTCTCAATTAAAATTAAAAAAGATCTGTTTAGGTGAACCAGACAACATTCTCCCTTGAAGGGGTAAATAGGGGGTAAAGTTTGTATGAATTTTTTTTATTTACTTAGAAATATGACAATAAGTAGTTCTCCATTACAATAAAAAAATATCTGTGTAGGTGAATTGGGCAAAATCCCCTCCTTAAGGGCTAAAGATCTATGCAGGTGAAATGTATTAAATTCCCCCTTAAGGGGAAAAAGCAAAGGGACAGGGGTTTGTATGGAATTTTTATCATTTCTACTGTTCCCAAGGGAACGACATTAACGCGGGCGGAGCCGCGGGCAACAGCTAGTTTTAAAATAAATTATCTAGTTGTGGTAGAGTCACGCTACCGGCAAACTTCATTTTTGCTACCTAGTATCACGAATAAGCGGGCGCGTCCGGGAAAGTACCACACTCATAGAAAATCGACGATTGAGTAAAAGCTTTACTGTTTCTATGCTTCGTTCGGTGCGTGAGAGAGCCGGAGGACCATTACCTGTCACACCATGGTGTTGCAGTTGTCCCATGGGCAGCGTTGATCGCTTCCTTCAGGTGACTCGCTTGCTTGTTAGCCGTCCAATAACATAAAAAATATACTAATACGCACATTTTTTTTTAAATCTAAACGTTCAGTATTTTGGCCAACAATAAAATAATAATAATTGGTGAAGGGAGCGTTATTTTTTTTCTTAGGTGTTAGAGTATGCAATGTATATTTAACTCTTCAAAAAACTCTAGTTATTTTTGAATTATTTATTGGTTTAAAACATAATTCAAAAATTATCTAAAACAATAAAAATAAAATAAAATTGTGACAATGAAATAAATGTACGATCGATGGATCAACCAAAAGCAAGTTGGCGTTGGACCGATGGCCTATATGATAGTCTAACAGCCTAGATTTTTATATATGGATGTATGGAAAAGAAGAGAAGAACTTAAAGTTTATGTGTTTGAATTAAAATCTTAATTTAGATATTAGACACTTCCGTCCTGAGTCCTGACCTGGCAAGTCACTTGATCCTACGAGATTTACCAATTTATATTTATTTATTTATTATATTTGAAAATTATGTACGTACAACAGAACATAAATACATTTCACAAAAAACCACGAAGGTTTGTGATAAAATGCAACAACTTAAATTTAGATGCTTTCCATTCTGGCTGCTCAGGATGGTTTGTTTACGAGCCTGCTAAATCTAGTTTCAAATAAGAACAAGCTTCTCCTCCTCGCCCGAACGTTTCCCTGATGAGAGTGCTTAGATGATCGGAGCCCAGGGTCCGCTATTATGACAGCATCCATGCTGTGATATGATTTGGCGAAAATAAAGACGGCCAGTTACCTGCCAGACGCCAACCGCCTTAAATAAGATAAAGCTGAAATTTTTTAAAATCCTTTATGTATTTGTTTTTTGTGTGTAAGTGGCCAACACTGGTTTCAAGCTGCCCAAAGGCATCTGACACGGTTTAACGTGCCTTCCGAAGCACAGAGGAGCTCGAGATATTTTATGCCGCTTGCGGTCACTCATTCGTAATTAACCGGATCTTATCCTGGATGTATTAAATATAAAATTTCCAGTAATATGAATACAAATTCGATGTTCGTGTTAGAGTTTGTGACAGTTCGACAACTCGGACCAAAGGCCTAAGATTCCTGCTACTAGTTTTAGAAAACGCAATTAAAATCCGCTTATGGAAAAATAAGCTGTAAAAAAAACGTTTTTCAACTTACCTAAAAGTAACATAGCGCCGGCGACAGCAGCGCGCATCTCTAGAATTGCTTGGAAAAACAGCATCATGTACGAGAACCACATGGCAGCACAGAGGTCGTTGTACACATGGCCCAGGCCATAAACCACGTTCTGGTTCACTCGCCACCATCTTCGGTGCCTGGAGGCACAGAAAGTAGAATTTAGTCCGGTAGTAATTAACCGGTAAAACACTGAAAGCTTTGGTTTTAGAAAGCTCTACATAGATTTTCCATACTACGAAACATAACAACAACAAAAAAAAATTACAAAAGTACAGTCCTGGGACATTCAAAAGTAGATTAAATGGGTATCTCTTGGATAGGTATGTAACATCCTCGTCTTCATCGTCACTTACCATCAGGTGAGATCGGAGACAAATGCCTACTTCAATAATTAGTAAAAAGAAAAAAAACTTCACGTGAATTCTATTTCTCCCTCACCCTATACTTAGGTACTACTGGCACCAGGCTCTATCAATGTTTACAATCCTACTGCAGGCACAGGCTGCACAATAAAAATAGCCGTGTAGTATCCAGCAGAGGAGAATAGGACCACTCCAAGTCTGCCCGTGGATGTCGTAGAAGGCGACTTATGAAATACAAGCTAAACAAAGCTTATAAACATCTAAGAGACCTCTCCAACCCGTCTGGCCAGCGTGGAGAGTGTAGGCCAAGTCCTCTGGCTGCTCTGGCCAAGTATGGCCCTAGTAGTACAGAGAGGGTCGTGCTCCTGTAGTGGAGACTAAAAAGGACATGATGATGATGATGATGATGATGATTCTACTGCAGGGCGAACGAGCCCTCGCGATCGTGAGAAAGAAATGACAATTCCGCCATCTGTTTTTGGGCTTTCCAGGCTTTCTTTTATCGTTACGTGGAATCCAGGCTTTGGTCCACAGGTTTGTGAACATATTTATTTATATATTAATTAATGATCATACTTAATTTACAAATAAGATGATATATAATTTATTTTGTCTAATATATTTCTCCAACAATTGAATACTACAGTATTTAGACAAAAAATTAAAAGAAACTGATCTAAAAATCTTAGACCTTTTGGTGTATTACAATACAATACAAGAACGCTTTCTTGCACTAAAAATAAAATAAAAAATACAAAGGAACACTATAAAATGGTATACAACCGGTGGCCTTATCACTAAAAGCGATCTCTTCCAGGCAACCGTATAATGATAGAGAGAAGATTATGTAATAAAATGGGACGCAGAAAAATTATACATACAATAATATACCTACATAAAATTAAAATAATTTACTTACATAGACTTACATACAAATATACATAGACTTATATATATACAGTATATCTCTTACACATAATAAGAGAGAGTATTAATGCCTGTGGAAAAATTTGAGAAGGGAAATAGGTAGTACGTTGTTTATCGAGACGAGAAAATGAGAGATTTCCACGAGTGTGCATTTGTGACCCTCCCTTTCGGGTGGGTTACAAAATCATGAGGGATGTTTATGCACCGCGCACAAACCACACTGGAATCAGACTTTCTTTCCAAGCGATAAATAGCGCTCTATACTACACCTTCGAGAAATATATTCTTTTACACAGACAGTACCTGTAGTATACAAAAGATGAAAAAGAAAAATTCCCGAGATAAAGGATTTTAATTCTTTTTTCCTCTCGCATTGTCGTAGGTTGAAATGACGTACTTTCCCAGCCAAATCGAACACAGGTGTAGTAGTCATAAAATTAACCACAAATTTTTTACAAAATTATTTTCTATTTTCTGTATAAATATTTTCTTTAATTTTACACGGTGAAATTTTTATCGTTCTGGACCCTTAAAGGGGCAATTTAGCCCGTCGATATGAACAACTTTTCCTATGGGACCAATGCTGGGAACTCAAAAAAGAATGGGCAGTACCATACAAAAAAATTCGCCCACCCGGTCAATTTATATGGGAACGTCAAAAAAAATGTTGAATTACCAGCATTTGTCCGATAGGAAAAGTTGTTTATATCGACGGGCTGAATCATCCCTTAAAGGGTCCAGAACGATCAAAATTTCACCATGTATATCTTTTCCTTTTCCTTTTCCTTCAAGCGAAAAACTTTTGAGAGCTTTTCTTAATTTAAAATTAAATACGCATTAAACACGGCACTGGCCTAGGAATACCCTCCTCGTATTTAAAAAAAAATACATTTTGTTCACGTGTACTAATTGTTCATGCAAAACACACACCCACCACACAATATTTCTCGAATTCGATGTACACTTTAAGCTTTCTAAAACACAGGCACCTCAACAACAGAAAACCACAAACCTTAAAGTTACTTCAGTATGCACGCCGTTTTCCTTTGGCACTATTTCCTCAACATCCGTCGCTCCATATCTAGGAGCCATTATTACAAATAATATATGACCTTCGAACTACAACACAAGACGTTTCCAAAAGACATTTCCAAAAGTTTTCAACCGCTATTTTATCGCTTCCATTTTGTATCGCAAGATGGCTATTGATTAATTTATTCTCCTTATTAGCGAGCCCTGCTACACGTGTGTTTTGAAAGTGGTATAGCCGACGTATGGCATCGGCTTAGTCCTATCTGTCTGGTGAGTAGAAAATTGAAGCCTATTACATGCTGTTACCAAAGGATTTCTGGTGCAGTTAGTTCTGCATGTCGCAAATAATCGACGTCCATATCAATTTATCGCCGACGCACTTTGACCTATATTAGTGAACAGTGCAGCAAAGAGTGCAATCATGCGTTGATCAGACCGTAATTGCATATTTAAAAATTAATCTTCAAACTGACATAAGTTTTTAAGATTAATCTATAAATATGCAATTAAATATTGTACATTATTTTAATAGATATTATTTCTCGCTACTAAGTACCAGAAGTAAAATGTGTGGAATTTCGTTCATTGAAGAATTAGGTATCCACACGGAGTATTTTAAGATTTTACTTATTACAAATTTAATGCTGATATAATAATTTGTTCTCTACTATTTCGACTCTCGAGTAAAAGCTGGTCTTGTGACAGCCTTAGTTAGGGGCACTCTGCATATAATTGTTCGGACATCACAAAAGGTAAAATAAAGCAAGGTAGGGATTTGTTATCTTTCCACAAAATATGGTAATTTTTATAGTAACTTTCCGGGTACGGATATTTTCATAGATATCAAATTATTACGTCTCTATGGGCATTTTCTAATGAAACAAAGTTTCCGTTTCTTGTGGATTCAGGGTCCTCGGACCGACACAAGCCAGGGACCCGAACCTGTTAGACGCAGAAACGCAGATGCTCTATGTAAGCCCTCATGCAGAACATCGGCATAGAGCCCTCTCAACCACACACCCTAAGCATGCAAAGCATTGTTCTTACATAAGGGGGTTCAGCATTAGGCGGTCGATGCCCCTACTATTGTTATATGAGCGGTTGGCGGTGGCTTCCGCCAGTATCAGGTTACCTTTACCCGCAGAGCGGTTCATGCTTCGGTGAACCGTATGGCGAGCTGTTCAAGGGACAATTTAGTCGAATGACGAAAAAGATATTAAATTCCAAATATGTTCAATACTAATATTATTAAAACTTACGCGAGATATCATTTAATATTAAACAAAACGGTTTAACTCACGTATTTTTAGTCGGAAAAATGCCGACAGTTTCAGCCTAGTCCGAAATTCGGCATAGTCCTCGCCTAGTCTGGCATTTGACCGACTAAAAATAATGTTCAATACTCTTTCCTGTGAAAAAAGTTAAGGATATTTCTTAAAAGACGTAATTCATAGCAACCCTTTCCATGTGGGGTTAATGATAATGGTTTGATTAGTACTAGTAGAAACGTGTACAAGTCTTAATAGATCTATTCTAGGTAGGACCGCAAGCTTAGTAGGAGTCTATCCTACATTATTTAGTGTCAGCTGTTTTACTACCAAGCGTATCGTAAAATCCGATTAAACGAATGGGTGAAACTAGATCACGGCGCTATATCAACTATAAGCCTCAAACCAACTATTAAATTTGCTGAATATTGGCATTCAGTCTTTTTAGTCTTGGCCACTTATATCACGAAATGTAAGCAAGTCTTCTGGTTCTAAGATCTGTCTACCATACAGGAAAATTTCCCATTACACCTATACAAAAACCATTCTAAAAAAACTATTATATCTATGACAAACAGTTCATAGCGCCATCTATATAAGATGAGTTGAACCTTGTTGTATGTATTTAACGAAAGCAACTGTGTTGTGCTGCTAAAGGCGATGTGCTCAAACTCAGCGCGTTGGATGGAGTTCATATCTTTTTAAAGGAAAGTATCGATAGATGGCTCTGCTAGTAACATTATAATTTAATATCATGTTTGAGTAAAAATACTTACGTACGTAATATTTTTTACTCTGTGCTTGCAGATAATAACTTAAGTAGCTATTTAAATTATTGATGATTGTTTACATGCTATACTTACTAGGGGTTTGAAACGGACCACTGCAGATAAGAAATGCCAGACGCCTATATTCTTATTACTTGTACGTAAGGCTTGCGCTTTACCTATTTTATTTTTATGACTTTAAGATAAATCGGTGTCATGCGTTAATTCAAGATTCATTGTTCTTTTTACCACTTCTATATCTCCAATAGTTCAAAATAATGGCCAAGTGCGAGTCGAACCTCGCCCATGAAAGGTTCTGTAGTAGTAAGAATAAACTAAATTAGGTATCCACTTATCATACCGATTACCTAAACCTAGCTAAGATACCAGTAATAATTATATTAGATATGTAAGGTCAACTTAAAATAACGATTCTATGTATTGGAAGCTCCAATAATCTTTTTTTTAATTGTATTAGCAGTTTGTTTTATTTAACTGTTTAGTCCTAGAGAAGTTTTAAGGGATTCCGTAGAAGATAAGCAAAAAAACGGAACCCTTATAGATTCATCTAGTAGGTATGTCTGTCTCTCTGCCAGTCCGTAAGTCACAGCCACTTTATACCGAAACTACTAGGAGTACTTACTAGGACTCCTAGTAGTTTCGGTACAAAGTGGCAAAATATAGTAATAAAATAATTGTTCGTTGAATGAAGATTGTTGCATTTGAAACGGAAAAAAACGTAATAAGAAACTATATATACTGAACTATATGTATATACAGAAGTGGTCAAAAATCAAACGAGGAAGTGTTGGAATTCGTAGTACAAAAACGAAAATTATTGCGGACTATAGATACTAGAAGAAGGAAATTGTTGGGTCATCTCATGAGACACGATGAATTTTTCAAAACAATATTCAAAGGGAAAGTAAAGGAAGGAGAGGAAAGGGACAACCTAGGGATAGTTTTATGCGACAAGTAAAGAAACAGACTAAGTAAAAAAGTAAAAAGATTAGCTTTTAATAGGGAAGAATGTAGGTCATTGGTAACTCCACAGACTAGAGCATAGTTAGAAAATTTTTGAATCTGGAGTATTCCCAAAAATACCAAACCGACCCTCAATGGCACGACCCAAATCGATTACGATGTCTAAGAAATACTAATATACCTAGGTTCTATTTGTACTTATATACATACATTTGTGTTTCCTCTCTGCTTAACTTTTTAATTCTATTTGCAGGCAAAATAATTCAGACTGGCAGTGTGGGACGTCCAAATAAAATTCGATTAAATCGAACTCTATCCTAGACTTTGTTCGGAAATGCTGGTCATTAAAAATAGGTGATCACGATCCGTCACAACCGATTGCGCAACGCAGGTTCGTACCCACTCACCAGAAATACCTACTCTCATTATTATTATGCCCTGGGGGCATCCTGTCTTACGTAGTATCTTAACTAAGGACTTCTTTCTAGTCGCTTCTTTTAGCCTTGTGTGTTTGTAGCAAGAAGTTATCATTGTGCTCTTTATTTGACTCCAGCTGTTTCGATATCTATAAGGTTATGATCCACACTGATCATGCTGCAGTGGTTGTTTAACTGAGTTTCTTGGCATCTTTACATATCAGCTTAAAATATTGTTAAATGATAATCAGACTGCCCACGAAAGAAAGTTCGATTTTTCTTTGGAATAATAAAAACATTCAAACTACTTCCATATCAAATTTCATCTCAATTGGTCGTGAAATGGTTACAGATAGATAGAAGGACATCCTACACATTTATAATAATAGTATGGATTAGGATTAGAGGTACAAAAACAGCCGTGCCGTCTCTACTCGTATCACATTTCCGCTGCAGTCACAGATTACTAAACCTGCAGTGCAGTGTTTTTTCTGTGTACCAAATAATATAAATAATCATGAATTTTGGTTTGATAACAAATATGAATCATATGACCGCTAATTACTCTTCTTAAAGCTCTGTCACGTTACCCACTACTTACAACTGCTTTGGCATCACCCACGACCTGAATACAAACGCTACGCTGTGACAACAGGGACAATATCATTATATGAGCGAGTGCGAGACCCACAACGCAGCGCGCCCTATGAACGAACTACCCTTTGATTTATCTCACCATCCGGTGCTAGTCCGTGGTCTGCTGCAGTCACGATAATTAAATCCACTAATTGATATAGCGGTACTAATGGCATTCGTAATTTATTATGCATTTGCTTGCCTGGTTTGGGCGACATGTATGTCACAGAGGCGTTGTTTAGTTAATATTAATTTTGGTCGGATATACGTGTTGTGTAAAGCTAGTCAATAATTTAGATACGTGACTAGATATATCATATAGTAGTTACTTATTTAATCTCTTTGTTACGCACTTACATAATTATTAGAAAGTGTTCAAATGGTCTTGACTACACCATAAGACATACTATGTAGGTACTTACACCGTTCGTTTCCCATTCATAATTTTCTCAGAATGATTACGGTATACCTACAGAAGAGCCATGCTTTTCATTTCAGCTAAAAACAACCTGAGTTTGTGCCAATAATTTGCAGAAAACAATTGTTTAGCGCCAGTCGTTATACTTCCGTGCTCAGGTATTAAATCTACAAGTTATAAACAATAATGTTAAATTATAGCGCATTAAAATTCATTGGTCAATAAATGGCCTACTAAATAAAATTTTGTCAACAGGAAAATTCAGTGAAGGTTAAATTTAGAAAGATATAAAAAAGTCGGCGACACGAGCTGTCGCAAAAGGTCAAAAAGAGAGCGGCACCCTAAAAGGCATAACTGGTTTCCGAAAGGTTTCGTTTCGGAGATCATATTATCTTAACATATAGAGAATACAGAATAGGCACTAATTTCTTCTAATATATTTTTTTTAACACTCACATGGTCATAACTTACATTATAGTGAAAGACACATGGTTGGCCTGGTGGTCTAAGCGTTGGACTGTGAATTGAGATACCCCAGGTTCAAATCACAGTCACGCAAACTGTTTGGTGGTGGAAGAGTGGTGGTAGCTCAACCGTGCCCACCATTCCGGTAATATGGCGTGGAGAGAGCAATCATGTGGTTTTTAGCGGGTGCGAGTCCCGCATAACTGTTTTGTACCCCCGTAGCAGATCAGAATACATAACGCATTTTCCACATGTAAAAAAAAGGGTAACATGACGTCTCTTCTGTACGGTCTGCAGTACGATTTCGACAGATAGAGAACAGAGAGACGCGCATTACTCATTATCGTAGTTTCACAGTTGGGACCAAATCTGGGCTATAACAAGACATAGCGTAAATAGAGAGATGGACCCTATAGTCCTCTTTTTTCCCCTAGTAAGAAAAGGACACTTTGAGAGTTTATCGTTTTCCCAAAGGTAATTTAGCCTTGTTTTAAAATACAGGATGTTGGGTGTTTAATTATTATAAAATATAGCATCGTTTGAGTTGGTCTCCTACGACACAAGATCACAACTTAATGTGGGACTACCTCAATCTGTGTGATTTGTCCTTATATGTATATTTATTATTAAAATTATTAATAAATATACATATATGGACTTTATCTAAAAATCTTTATTTACGAAATATGGGTACAAATAGGAGACAAATATCCATAGTAGATATTTTGCCAAGTAGGCGTGTTAATATTGATTAGGTACATTACATATGTTAAAGTAACAATTAAATAAAATTATGATACATTCACATTAAGTCAATATTCTATAAATTTAAATCTAAAAATTATGTCAATATGAAATTGATTAAAATAAGAATAATTCGCAATTCATGTCACAGTCTTTTCATAAAAAATTCGTCAACTGTGTAATATCCCTTCGCAGACATCGGTCAAATAGTTCCTTTTTAAAGTTTTTTATAATACCTATATTTCGAAAATCTACGGGGCAATTTATTATAAATCTGAATAGCCATGACATAGGCATTATTATGAAAAGTTAATAAACTTAAACTATTTATAGCAGATTTTTTAGGGCAGGACCTACCTATTATACACAACATATTCTTTCAATGAATATATTAAAGCAAAATGTAAAAAAAACTATAATGTAATATATATATTTTAACTTCAGTCAAAGAAATTGTTAGAAGACTGTGTTATAGCATAGCCATAAGGATATACTTTTCAATTATACCTATTAAAAAAGATTTTATTACAATAAGTAGTTTTTTGAATGATGTAATAACTTCCACTTATTCTTTTGTACCTCTCTATATTCTGAGACCATGTAGTTGTCATTTCGGTGTTTTACGTGGGCAGATATTGTACCTCTTTAAGCAGTGTTACATATTCGACAAAACTTGCGTTGAAATCGTGAACAATGAACTGCGCACGTAAGTGAGAATCAGCATATTGTTTGATATTTCGGAAGCCACGTGTGATCGCCAAGTCTATAGAATATCAATATTAACTCTAGATATTCAATTCACACATTATTTACTGTCATTTTTGATCGCGAAATATATTTCTTTTGCATAGAAAAGGACTTGAAATGAATTTTTTACATGAATTACTTAAATCACTGATGATTTTTATAAGGTTGATGGTAAGTATCGTAAAGATTTAGGAGGTAAATTAAATAAAATATATAAAAAAATCATGTTATTCGATCACTTTACCCACCTTAACTCTCTACTTTTACTCATCATCATCATCATCATCAGGTCTTTTTTAGTCTCCACTACAGGAGCACGACCCTCTCTGTACTACTAGAGCCATACTTGGCCAGAGCAGTCAGAGGGCTTGGCCTACACTCTCCACGCTGGCCAGACGGGTTGGAGAGGTCTCACAGATGTTTATAAGCTTTGTTTAGCTTGTATTTCCTAAGTCGCCTTCTACGACATCCTCGGGAAGACTTGGAGTGTTCCTATTCTACTCTGCCGGATACCACACGGCTAACTTTTACTCAGTATAAACATTATTATTATTTTCCTATGGAATCTATATTACGTAATGCTATTAAAACTTATATTACGCGAGATAAACTCATAACAGGCTAATTTCGCGAGGGCAGCGCGGCGGCGCGCGACGAGTTACGCATCCTTCAGTACTTTGAGGGAATTCGCCCTAATAAGCCTTCGTACGACTGAAACTAGTCGTCGATTCCGACTGAATAAACGTGACTAAAACCGTAATTTTAACTGACTTAAAGTACCTCGTGTAGTGCATATTATATTAAGCACTAGGCAAAAGAGTTAACCTAGTAGAGTTAACATACTTCCGTTATTAGAAACACATTTAATTTAAACAACAGAAAGTTAGCCACTGTGGCTACTAATCGGATCTAGCAAGGAAAGCTAATTAGGATTTAGACAGAACATTTATTAGTTTGCGGACTCAAGACAATAGTGTTATCTAGTTCGCCTTTGTCCGTAACTTATATATAGATACCCTCTGAGATCTCACCAAAGTTCATTATTGTTTTACTATCCGAGTAGGTAGGTACTCTCCTTTAAAAACACATTTAATTTAATATCCATGTACACACGTAGAATGTACCAGCTGCTTCTCTATCCGCGAAGATCGTAAAAGCCGATCGATTTAATGGGTGAAAACTCCGTACTTCAAAAGTAAAAAACGGAACCCTTATAGGATCACTTGGTTGTCCGTCTGTCTGTCTGTCTGTCGGTGTGTCAAGACCCTTTTTCTTAAAACGCGTAGAAGTATCAAGCTGAAATTCATATCAAATAGTCAGGTCTACTGTCCCTTGGAGCTGTGAGAACATCAAACATATAAGCCAACGCAATCAAAAAATACATATGCTGCAAATGTTTTTCGACATTCGCAAGGGAATCAAAACCTACAGGGTACTTCCCGTGAACTCAGAATCTTGAAATTTGGTAGCGACGTCTTATAGCAGTAGCACAGATGAAGAAAAAATTGCGAAAGGTATTAATTTTGAGTTACATCATATAATAAAAATATTTGTAATAATTTTAAACTAATAATATATAATATATGGAACCCGTCTCGCACTTGGCCGGTTTTTTGATTTCGTTTTCCACCTAATATCTACCAACGTGCTAAACGTGGTTTTTAGGTTTCAAAGACAGGACTCTCCAATCTGACTACCCCGCAGGGGAAAAAGAAGTGTTTCATTTTACTATGCAGAAGTTGGTAACCATGGTTACTAATCGGATAATCAGGAAAGCTAATTAGGTCTAATGCAGAACATTTATTAGTTTACGAACGCAAAACAATAGTGTTGTCCTGTTTACTTTTGTCTGATACTCGCGTAATAATGAGTGATTGTGACTGTTTGAAAGTGCTCCAGGTGAGAGCGCGCGCTGCCTTTCTTACGAGTAGAATTACCCTAACTAGTAGTGAATCTAACTTATATAAGGTTGTTTCTTTAATTATCACGCTTCAACCGGTCATTATTGAGATTTGCATTACTTTGTGTAGAGTATATATCTAGAAGGACTTATTGTTTTATCAATATGAACAACTTTCATACCTTTTTTATTTCTTACGAAATTTCCTACTTTTAGTGTTCCGTACTTCAAAAGGCGAAAACGGGACCCTTATAGGATTACTTTGTTTTTCTCAGGAACGCGTGGAGGTGTCAAGCTGATGTTTATATCAAATACTCAGGTCTATTGTTCTTTAGATCTGTTAAAAATTTAAACTTCTAAGCCTACGCAATCAAAAGATACAGCCATTTATACCGCAAATTTTCGAGATTCGCAAGGGAATCAAAACCTACAGGAACTTCCCGTGAACTCAGAATTTTGAAATTTGGTACGAAGCAACGTCTTGTAACACAGAAAAAATGCCAAAAGCATACAATTTTAGTTACATCATATAATAAAAATATTTTTAATAATTTTAAACTTATTGTAGATGGTACGGACGGACCCCATCGAGCGCGGGTCCGACTCGCACTTGGCCGGTTTTTTCAATTAGATAACTTACTTACGGCATGAGAAAACCATTCAATTCAACTATCCGAAAGCTGGCCACTGTAGCTCCTAATCGGATCCCTAGGAAAGCTAATTAGACTTAGGCAGAACATTTATTAGTTTCCGAACTCAATACAATAGTGTTGTCTTGTTTATCTTGATTACCTTTGTCCGTAACTCGCGTAATAACAGGTTACGGGGATATCCCTAGACATTTATCACTTATAGTATAACTAGCTTTCGCCCGCGGCTTCGCCCGCGTCAATGTCGATCCCTCGGGAATAGTACCTTATTCCCGGGATTAAGGGTAGCCTATGTCCTTCTCCGTAGAGAACTTGTATGCAAAATTTTATGAAGATCGGTTCAGTAATTACTCATCAGTTTAAACAAACAAACAAATACACTTTCGCATTTATAAAATTAGTAAGGAGGATACCAAAATCAATACTAATAATAAATCTATAAGGACTGATCATGGAGTACGTTACTTTGTTTTCAGAGATATCGTGGTTATAAACTCTAACATAATACTGAAACTAAATTGACGATTTTTAGTTTTTTTTTCTGTATGTATGTTCTCCAGAACTCTTAAACGAATTAACTGAATTTTATGCAACTTGGTAGGTAAACATTTAGACCTATTATAGGACATAGACTACTTATTTTTTTGGCCAGCTAAGATAAGACGTGGCTCCCATACAAAAATAACATAATTAATTAGTAATGTACGCGAACGGAGTCGCGGGCACTGCTAGTAATATTATAAATGCGATACGAGTAAGTTTATTTGTTTATTTATATGTTTCGTATACTTGTATACACTGTTCATAACATTTTACGTATACAAAGAGGTACTACGCCGCGCTGCTAAACAACATTTTGAATAGTTACTACCCAACCCACCTACAACGAGTAAACATCGCGGGCAAAAGCATACACATTATACGAATAGGTACATATTAAGTACCTACATTGGTTTTGCTTGCATTCGCATCTTACAAATTTGACATTCCTTGTATGACCAATTTATTGTTATTATACTATCATCATCATCAGGTCTTTTTAGTCTCCACTGCAGGAGCATGACCCCTCCCTATTATACTGTAAGACCTACCATTAATCATCATCATCAACTTAACCGCAAGAAGTCAACTGCTGGACATATGCCTTCCTCGTTGGTTTCCAAAAGGACCGGTTGGAAGCAGCCTGAATCCAGCGCCTTCCACCAGGTCGGCGGGTGCCTAACGCTGCGCTTCTTGCTTGTTGATACTTGTATGCCATTTAAAAATATTTTTGCCCCATCAGCCGTCGCGTCGGTTCTCCGCGCTATGTGCCCGTTACTCACTTGCCATTTCAAAGAGCGAATCCGGAGAGCTTTGTCGGTGACAATTCTTTCGTTTGATCTTCAAGCGAAATTGAGCTTTCTTATGAGGCCCATTGTGACAGACAGAACACATTTCAAACCCGTATAGTCATCACTGGTCACTGGTAACACACATTGATTATTTTATATAATTCGGCTTTAGACTCTGAGGAATTTTGGTCGAGAAGACAGTGCGGAGATTCCCGGACACTGCCCAGTCTTAGAAAGAACAAAAGTTTTCATTATTTTTGAAAAACGTAATAGCTAGCTGCTTCTTTTCCCGTTGGAAACCGGCAAGGGGTAAAGACGTCATAATATGTGGTATGTATGTGTACGGGATCTACTAAGTCCATTATTACCCTACAACCATGTAAGTACTGTACACTTACAAAAGTTTCTACCTTATTTTAGACTCCAGGTAAATGAGTTATCTTTTGAGTTAACTTACTTCCTTCCTTAGAAATAAGTACCTACATTTAATTTAAAATAAATAAATATATACGGACAAATCTCCCAGATTGAGCTAGCCCCAAAGTAAGTTCGAGACTTGTGTTATGGGATACTAACTCAACGATACTATATTTTATAACAAATACATATATAGATACACATCCAAGACCCAGGCCAATCTGAAAAATATCATTTTCTATCTTGACCTGGCCGGGGATCGAACCCGGTCACTCCGTTTCGCAGGCTGGTGTGTTGACCGCTGCGCCACGGAAGTAGTCTCTTCTAGTAGTAATTTAACTATCCGAAAGCTGGCGCACTGTAGTTCTTAATCGGATCTTCCCAGAAAAGCAAATAAGGACTTAGGCAGAACATTTATTGGTTTTTGACCTCAAAACAATAGTGTAATCCTTATTACATTGTTCGTACCTCGCGTTAAAAACAAGGTAGTTGTAACTGTTTCGAGGTCCACGGGTGAGCCTAAACTGATTCCTTAGACTTATTCATCACGTGATGAATGAAAAGAACAGCAGCGTCACTTCACTAGTTCAATCTTGCCTTCTTGATTTCTTGGTCTAAAAACACAATAATTGTTGCACATTGCTGTTGTATTTGATCACTTTCTGCAAGTCTATTGGCGCTTAGGATGCAATAGCCTCACGGATTCGGACGTATCCCCAAACGTATCGTTAGGATCCTCCCGAGAGACTAGACCTTATTTTTTGATCCAGACTTTAAATCTCGAAAAGCGTAGCATTTGATTTTACAGTTGACCATAGACTGCCCCATCAGTTTCGTCACAGGGGGTTGTTGTAAATTTGCCACAAAGTAAATTCGTCGCTGAAAAAAGTACGTGTAAAATTAGGCACCAGCCGGCCTATTTGCTAACTTAGTGTACGTTTTGATAGTCACTTCAAATCACATTGCGGCATTCGTATGATTGACTTTTTTATTTAAGATATATAAAACGTAATGTTTTTTGACGTGGCTATTAAAAAGATATATTAAGTTAGCTAATAGGTGCCGGCCTGGGGTTGCCTCCCGTCGGGGAAAATATTTGAATTATATTTTCACAGGTCTGTAGTTAAGGAAATACCCAAGGTTGAAGTAACGCAGGCTTCTGGCGATGAAAACTATGCCAAACCATATTACAGCATGACGTGCATTAAAGCGGATCCCGGGCGCCGCCGCGTCACACACAGCTTAGGGCCTTATCACACTAGCGAGTTGCGAGCGAGTTAAAAGCGGGGCTAGGGCGCAGCGAGCTCGGCGCGAAGACGCCGCGGCCGCGGGTGCGCAGCCAGTTTGCGTCGTGCGATCCGCGTTTTGTTCAATCAGTGCCGCGAGCTCACTGCGCTCCCGCGGCGTCTTCGCGGCGTGTTCGTCGCGCACACGTTGCCAACTCGCGGCGAACTCGCTGCGCACTCGCTAGTGTGATAAGGCCCTTAGAGTGCACCCGGTTACGACCGGGAAAACACTAAGATGAAAGAGAGGTATAAAAAAAAGTTTTACTTACTATTTTAAGTTTATTCATACTTGAATTAGGTAGGCAGTGTAGTGAAACCAAAATCTTGTTACTCGATTCGATACACGGCTAATATTTTGTATCCTTCCGACGCGAACGGCCACAAACGCAAAAGGCCTATACAAACATTTTGGCGAACCGCGTGTTTAAACTCTTCAATTCATGAATGACCATGTCAGTAATTTACCATAAAACCAGAAGGCCAATTCAAACATTTTGTAGAATCGCGTATATTTTTAGGGAGGGGGGGGGGAAGAATAAAGTGCCTTCCGACGCTAACGACCAAAAACGCAAAAAGCCAATTAGGCAGTCTAGACGTTAGTATTAATATAATCAATGATCCTGCACACACTACACCTGAAAGATGATTTATAAATACCTACTTAAAGCTTTAGTTGTGATTGTGGCGAAACACGGCTTTTACGACGTCATAAATGTACATAATAATCTATTGCACTCGTAGCCTATCAGGAATTGTATAAACCGTGGGTGGGCTATGATTAATTTTATGCAAGGTGTATAACCGTACCAGCGTCTATGGAACACTGTGTTATACGTTCAAACAACCCGCTAGGCAGACTCGAAGAATAATAAGTGAACCTCCATTGTTATTTTTTGCCTGAGTATTTATTGTGTTTTGGCCAAAGGAATGATGCGATAAGGTGTTTTTATAAAAGCTTCTATTTAACTAGCAATGTATGTATCTATGTTTGTTCGTGAAAAATCTAGCAATTCATTTTTGAATCAGATATACTCCACTGATTGAGTAAAAATGTTGTATACTCTTTTAGTTTGGATGACAATACAGGGTAAGCTATGTGACGTCATTCCAAAAACAACATGGCGGACAGCCCAAGATGGTGGTATGGCCATTTTTGATGCAATAAAGATAACAAATTAAAGTACTCGCTAAAAATAATGTTCGTATGACATGAATAGGTTATTCTGCTCCTTAGTTACTGTAAACTGTACCTAAGTAACCTTTAGCTGTTTGATTGATTTTAATACAGGTAATATTCTCTCTTGATCTGTGTTAAGTACCTATCTAAACTATAATTGTTTAGAGCGTGGGTGGGCTTTGATTAAGTTTATGCGTGGTCTATAAATACTATATGATATTGTGTTTAAATTAACTGGCCAGCCGTCTAGACCAAAGACATTAGATAGCAAATTCGCAAAGCTTCTTTGTTTAAGGCAGGACTGAACAAAACTATTTCTAGATTTACGCTCAACCAACAATAAATATTTTAATGACTAAGGATTACGAAGATATTCATTTCTGTTGACACCGAGTTAATTATATTACAAGCATTTCTTTAGAGTCACCTATCCTGTTGTCGTCAATTTGAATATTCCCGGTATCCAATTGAACTTCTTTTTTTGCAAATAGGATGACAATGCAATAAATTTATGTTAACAAGTTGCTCGGCTGGCGGAGAACTCTTCAATACTGAATAACTCAGTCACAAAATTTATATTGACTGACTAACAATAAAAATAAGAACATTATTTTTTAACATTATCACAAAATCATCGACTTCGAATACCAGTTCACGCATCTAATTTCTACTCAAACTCCTTTACAGTACAGGCCATTCGACTCTGGAACTCAAACCGCCCTACCTCCTACGATTCGACGCGCTCCAACTTTGGCAAGTTTCAAATCTCTGACCAAATCTCATTTCCTGTCTTTTTTGTAATTCTATCTTTATTTATTAAGTTCTCTGTTGTAATGTGTATGAAATTATTTAATTATTTCCATTATGGATGTTTGTATATATTTGATTAGTATCTATTTATATGTCAATATATATTTATTAGCTATTTTAAAAACTATGTATTTAAAGTCATAAATTTGTTCTTTATTTTATCCTATCACTATGCGCCACCTGCTTATGTTCCTTATACTTTCTCCATGTCTTCAAGGGTTCTCTGGAAGAGATTGCTTTAATCAATCCTATGACCGCCTCTTGTGCTAAACTTAGTAATATAATTTTAAAATGTTGTATCCTTTTATTTGTGCAATAAAGTATAATATATTTATTCAACAAACTATTACATACACAATAATAAATGCTAATACTACTTAAAAATCAATAAACTAATTAATCGACATACCTATTATTATAAATAATTCTAAACTAAAAATCTAAATTAAAACTTAAATTAAAAATAAAATAAATCTATAAAAACATCAAATTAATAAAATATTGATGCCAAATCGCTGCGGTCTGCTGGCAGGGTGCCCAAAAGGCTGGCGGCATTTCCTCGCTGGATGGCCAGACTCAGTCTTTGCCCGAAATGCGCGCCAGCCCTTAGGTCACCGGAAACGTCGATTAGGCGTGCGGAGATCTCTTTGAAAATTTGTCGGGCCTCCGCACCCCAAGGCTCTAAAGTCTCCACGGCGAAGGGCACAAATATATAAGGCTCGCTTAGAGCAGCATATTTGCGCCTCTTACTGGCCTCCGCCGTCGCTGCAGCCGCGCCCGCTCTGCGGGCGGTCGCTTGTAAGTGGGATGGGGCCACAGTATCCACGCAAGTGGCATCCCATACAAGCGACCGCCCGTTTTTCCATGGGATGAGTGTCATGCCATCGGGCCTCTTGCCATCATCTCGAGCGATACCAGCGGGCTCAAGCACCGCTGGCACCCCCGCGGAGGCAAGGGCACGACGGATGACATCGTTTAGGGCGGCATGTCTTGAAAAACGTCCCGCACTGCGGCGGCATGCCAGGCCGTGGTGGCCCAGGGAATCGACATTTCCCCCGCACCGACAGCGATGAGGTTCATTTGTCCTGGCCCCTAAACGAAGACTCACGGCCAAACTAAATGTGGTCCTTTCCAAGAGAGTCCCTACGCACGCTGATGGGATCGCATTCAACCAGTAGCCCGACTCTGACTCGCAGCTAGCTAAGAGACGAGACCGCTCTGCATCGCTGCTAGCAGTCCCCAATAAGGTATTACGGACCTGCACGCAGAGCGGCTCATCCCATTGTCGTTGAGAAGCCAGGTTTAGGGGTAGATGACAATTCGGACCGACTGCATTACACCAAGCATCTCTGGCCTCGGCTAGGCCAGTAACCTCTATGTCGCAAAACGACGGGTCTAAAATTCTACCAATGAGGTTACGTGTACCATTGACCGATGACAGAAATGCTGGTAGTGCTACATTTGTAATTTTTCTTATACCAAGACCACCATGCCGTATGGGTAATGAAGCTTGATCCCAACTTCTGTCCCTAAGGGAGCAGTTGAATAATTTAATTATTGCCTCCCTTACGGTGTTATCTAAGAGAGACAGAAGTTGGTTGTGGGCCCATAGTGGAGTACACCGAAGCATGTAGGTGGTTTTGGGTACAAACATACATAATTTTATGATAGTATATGCCAAATGGGGGTTGATGTCGCCTAGACGGCTGGAAGATTCATTAAAAAGCAACATCTGGTCTTCCACAAATTTTGAGAAAGCATCTTCCAGCACCGGTGCCGTCGTCAGTAATTTTAATGTTTGGAGCCAAAACACAAAATTTGGAATTTAGCTCGTCCTTTAAATGTTGGGGCAAATCTCTACAGAAATATAGTTCGCATTTAGTATAATTTAATTCAAGGCCAATATCACCGAAAGAATTAATAATTTTTTCTAGATCAGAAAGGACTGTCACAGCATCTCCTCCTAAAGTGCCGTCATCTAGGTACCACACGTTAAATTTAGAAGCCAAGTCTTTTATAGAAGGGTGGATAGCCGAACTGAAAATTGCCGGTCCGAGGGGGTCGCCCTGCTGACAGCCAACTGCCGAATTTATTACTTGACCATCATATACCAGGCACGTTGGCTTACTATAGCATTGCCACAGATAAGGAAACGCGCCAGGTATTGAGTTTTTAAGTTGTTAAGTATAATTCATTCATTCATTCATTCATAATTAATTTTTTTGCCTTATCTCTACATACAAATTATCTATTATCTAAATTAAAATATTGTGACATATCTCGTTAACTTTAAAAAACACAAGAATAATTAAATTCGTTTCCTAAAATAATGTTTACCTACTTGAGAAAAAAAATCATGTGCAAAAAAACTATGTCGTTCCCGAGTAGGGAACTTGCATCTGCTGAAGGAAAACATTGTGAGCTAGTGAATAATACTCGTTCGTCGTTTTTGTCTGTAAAATATGTTAAATATTTTCTATTGTCATGTAATAAAAGCACGAATAAAAGAATCTTTAGATTCTGGATTTTCATAACATTTTTGAGACGTGACGTTAAACGAAAACGACATGTAACTTAAAATCTTCGTAGTTGCACGTAAACAAGTCGCGTGTGTGTTCCGCGTCCGCCAAAAACTCGAAAAAAGTGCTTGAAAATAGCAGAGAAACAGCGGCAATTTATTTTCGGTGGAAGTTGCGAACCAACTGCGACTAAGTAATAGCGAACAAACTAGTTTAGTTGTAAACTTGTCAGACATTGCCGTCGCGTGTGACATCAATACGTCGTAAATAAAACCGCGTTAACGCGTTAGCTGGATATTGTCTAACGCGCCCTGAATAAGTAACGTGATGAGGCTGTTAGGCTGTTTCTTTCAAGGACCATGTTTATATCGATAGACAAATTCAAATATCGACTAGCTCCGTGGCGCAGCGGTCATCACGCCTGCCTGCGACACGGAGTGACCGGGTTCGATCCCCCGCCAGGTCAAGATGGAAAATGATCTTTTTCAGATTGGCCTGGGTCTTGGATGTGTATCTATATATGTATTTGTTATAAAATACAGTATCGTTGAGTTAGTATCCCATAACACAAGTCTCGAACTTACTTTTGGGCTAGCTCAATCTGTGTGATTTGTCCGTATATATTTATTTATTATTCTATGAAAAAGTTTATTTAAAAATCACCAGCATTTAATGGATCTCTTTATTTGTAAAAGCAATCTTCTATGCAAGCTCACCTGATGTAAAATGGTGTTCGTAGTCTACTAATGACTGTAATCCAAGGTACATACACGTTGCCGGCTCATGGGATTTTTCGAAACAATGCAATACGTTCAAAAACGTACCTATGTACGGTCGCCTGCAAAAGTCCATATAGAAGTTGCATAAAAAGTCGTGTGTAGCTACGGATACTATTTAAAAAATAGCAGCAATTTCAACCTTATACATGTGGCATAAGGTTCATGATATTGTTAAATATATACGCCTCACTAATCAGTGCAATCGATTTTCACCTTAACGCTATGTATGGACTTTTGCAGGTGACCGTACATATAAGCCCCCCAAATGAACCCCGCAGCACTAGTGTTCCGTTTACTTTCGAACAGTGAAAGCATTATAAAATTGTGAGTTCCAACCAACTAGTACCAACATCATATGGCAAACGGTTACCATTTTCTTTTTCCTTCTTACTTGACGGTGTCACGGTGTGGAAATGTCATGCAAAATATTTATACTAAACAACAGCCATAATTTAATTGTAAAGTCAAAGAACTCTCATTCGTAACAACAAATTAGGAAAACGCGATGTCGTGTAATGCTACAATTTAAAGTTTCTGCGAGAACCATGTTTCACTTGTGTCAGGAAATTTGAAATTTAATCAACATCCGTAACTTGTGACACTGTTTAAACTTTGAAAAGGCGTTATATATACGATTAAACCTGGCTAGTAACTAGTTTTGAAACATGTAATTTGACAAAGACAATGGAGAGTTTTCCTCTATTTTAACCTGCAACTGTTACAGTCTAACTTCTTCTTATTTCACTCCTCATCCCATCTTATGTGAGGTCGGGACAGCATGGAACTCTTTTATACTGTCCATGTGTGAAAAGTTTCGGCTTATTTTTACGACTGGCCCACTGCCTAATGTCAACCATCCTTTGGAATGCTTTCGTTGCACGGGATGTATATGCTTGTCCCTTTTGTCACCTCTTACTATATCCGTAGGACAGAATGGAGTGTTACAGTCTAACTAGTCAGTCATAATCCTTTAGGTTTCAAGCTATGCGTGTCAATTACTTTCACAGATTACTAAGTTTCAAGGCTTCGGTAGAATCATCATCATCATTTTGTGTAGGTGACACGGTCAATCGACCATGCACACCCTGGTGTCAGGGTTCTTCGTAACCGCCTTTCAGCCTCTGACGTGGTTTCTTTAACGACTACCAGATGGCAGCCAGGACCAACAGATTTACGTGCCTTCCGAAGCACGGAATCATCTTTATTATCACACAATCAGGTGATTCAAGCCTGCAATGTCCTAACTAAACTGGAAATAATGAAACAATCGTGAAATCGTGCGTTCGGCAAAATGAAAATGCATTTACTGAATTTAAGTCGAATTGTAATAACGACAAATCAAGAAAAAGCGATGTCGTAAGGCTACAATGTTTAAAGACATACGTGTAACTAGCGTCAGGAAATTTAAAATTTAATCAACATCTGAAACTTGTACCCGAGACGAGCTGTGCCGCGTTCCGGGAAATCTGAACCAACTTCCAGGAGGTGCCATCCGTCACGGACGGCGCGGAGTTTCCCTCGTTTCTCATCCTAGACCAGTTACCGCTAAACTATTTGTGTTAGCAAATACTATAACGCCTAATTGAATGTACTTAGGTTGGTACTTTGTTTTCATTTTAAAGCAATAATAAAAATATACTTTTATTATACCTTCATTTACCGGAAATAATAAAAAAAGCGGACTAGATAGGAAACATTCGTAGATAGTATCGATAGCAGTAGATAGATAGATCGTAGATAGATCCCCAATTTCTGTAAGTAAGTATAATATAAATCTGCCTGCAGCTGCAATACTTGTCTCCTTTTTTTTCGTTTAGCACAGTGTTGACATTTAATTAAGCATGTTTAAGTACCTTTTGGCTATCACGGTTTCTTTCTTCTTGTATTTTTTTGCTCACGCAAGTAAATGAAAAATGTAATTTAATTGAACGCATGAACACTGCGGTTTACGACATAAATATATATTATTAAAATTATTGGTTTTACAAATAACATTTAAAGCTACTTAAAATGACTAAAAAGTGGGTAAAATTTTACGACAGTAGAGCGTGAGAGAAGCATAGAGGTTATAGTCTCAGAATAACGAAATATAACTAACCAAGTAGTGTACGTTATTTATACCTTATTAATATTAGACTTAATATTCCAATTTAACTGCGAACAGATGTTTCTTTCTTATGAAACATTAAATATAAATATGTTATTGTATTATAAGCTCTTTAACGGGTACGGACATAAACGGGGTCAGGCCCGTCCTAAAAATAAACATAAAATGTTTTAATCCCGCGTCTACACCGTTTTTTTTCGATCGTTCAGTACGGCTTATGTCTTCGGTGAAGATATTACCTCCCCTGGTTTCTGACCTACATCGAGCACTTTGTCTATTTTGAAGGTAAAAATATTTTGTTAATTTTGCCAGACGGCTTACGTTTTGCAGAATTTACGAAGATATAAGTTTTTTTGCATGAATTTTATTGAACGTAGCTGGTGGTCTTTTTCAATAAAAAATATACGTATTCAAGCAGTAACCAGTTAGAAAAAATAGTAGGCCTGGAGGGCGACCACACATATTTCGAATCAATTTTTCCATCTCGAAACTCCTTACTATTAGTACTATTACTTATTCTGTGCCCCTACAAACTATGGTTAACTGAAGGGGTTGGAACCATTTAATAAATTTTATTATGTTTATACCCGCGACTTCATTCGCGTGTGCCTACCTATAAGATTAACAACTGGTAATATAGCCTTTTTTGAAATGACGTTTAGGCACAACTTAGGCAAACTGTGTTAAACGAGTACAGCGAGCAAAAGGTATTAAAAACCCTCTATTATAATATATAATATACTATACCTATAAGTAACTATACAACTATACATATACTATACCTATAATATAAAATAATAACAAACCAAAATAAAACTGAATTTTAAAATCTAAATATTCTTGCCAACATGCCATATGTTGGCAATAATGTTGGCTTCATTTCCACGCTGGTTAGCGACGCTTAACCTTTGTGCGAAAAAGCAGCCAACCGTGCTGCGGAGATCAGGCGAGGAGCAACTATTTTGTAGAGAGCTCTCGCACCAGGACCCCATGGTCCAAATGTCTTTACACCAAACGGCATAAATATAAAGTCTGCATTTAAGCAGGCATATTTGCGCCGCTTAGCGACCTCAGCGGCTTCTGCGGCAGACCCAGCTCTAGCAACTGATCCCCTTTACTGCGTTCCTAAGGAATCAGCGACTTACCACCAGGCCTCTTAGCATCATCAGGAACCACACCCCGAGGTTCAAATGTGCAGGGAACGTGAATAGTGGCAAGAGCCCTTCTGATTGTGTCATTAAGAGAGCCGTGTCATGAAAGCCTCTGAGGTGGCAATGTAGACCATGACGTCCAAACTGATCTATATCGCTGCCACACGGGCAGAAGTGTGGCGAATACGCTGGTGTACCCAACCCGAGACCGACTGCAGTTCGAAAGCTGTTATTGTCCAGCAATGTTCCGACGTTATACGATGGGATGGCATAAAGCCAGTGGCTGGATTTTTTCTCGGAGACTGCGAGAAGCCGAGCTCGGTATACGTCACTACTAAAATTTTGAGCCAAATCTTTGACAGTCTTCTGTAGCAAAGTAGTATCCCTGTGTTTCTTTGTTTCCACTGGAATTCTCTCTAAGAGACAGAGGGCTGACCAAGTTTTCTTTGCCCCTGCTATTACATCTATTGAAGGACTCGCGAGGTCTAGGTTAGGCAGCACTAAAAATAGGCACATGTGATTTGCAGCTATGCTATCTTTTTCAGGACAACTATTTAACATTAACAGTAATAACTATCGTATACGAAATTAATTCGCTCCCAAATTAGGGTATCGTTTAATGAAGGGTAGGTGTTATCATTAAGTGAGATTACCTTGAAACAGGGTTTCTGGGGGGCGAATAATAATCAAATTGTTATCAGGCGCGGCAAGTAACGCCACTCGCCTGTAATGACACCTTCTGTATGCCCAGACACGTACATCCAGACCTGGCTAGATTCATTATTTATTTATCAAGAGCACTTACATCGTCCTAAAAGTATAGCCTGTGTAGTCGAGATATTTTATGAATACAGAAGATATGACATTACAGATATAGCTGGATGATACTTAGGTATTTGAAGCTCTAGTAACGTATTAGCGATACTCTGATGCCGGTGTTGTCAAATGGCTATGGTATACTTAGAAAAAAGAAGGGGTTTTGCTATAAATCTGCCTGTTTCACTGTAGCTCTTAAACGGGTTAACCGATTTTGATGCGATTTTTTTTTCATTTGAAAGCAGGTTTTCTATCAATGGTTCTTAGATAATTCTTATCAAAATCAGCCTAGCTGTTTATAAGAAAGGGCCTTTCAGGTCAGTAAGTCATTATATTTTTTTAAAATATTATATAATTATTTTGACAACTAGTTATTTTATAAAATCACTCTGTTATATTATTTGTCTTCTTGGGCAGATTTAAAACTGCAGACAAATCCCTGTGAATTGAAGTTCAACTTTGCCTCGCCGGGATTCCAATCCAGTGCCCCGAGACAGCTGACTTGCATGTTTAGTTCATAAAAATCTAGCTAAAAATCAGAAGCATTTGCCAAACAGGTTGGTGCCATTGCTAAGTATTTTAATTATAACAGTAAATATAAAACTAGACATCTGATAAATATTTCAAACTCAGATTAGACTCGTACGTAGATGTCTATGAATTGATACGAAACTAACCAATTTATTTAAAAAATATATTAATGTACATTATAACATGTCAGGATGTGGTTGTCTTATACGTAATTTAAAGAAGAAAGAAATACGTACTTATGTTTGATGTTTTTGTTTTGTTTTCGTGTGATATATTATTCTGATATAGCTTAAAGGCTGCCATTAATGACGACAGCCTTTGATTAACGGCTTAATGTGCCTTTCGAAGTATGGACGTACGTTCAGATAAAAATATTTTTATTAAAAAAAATTAATCAACGTCGCATGTCTTTATGCCTCACTAAGGAGATAGAGCTAAGCGGCTGCTGACAGGACTTAGAAAAGACCCAATGATTAAGAAAGATAGTGGACTTTCAGATGTACTAATGGGAATCTGAAATAGTGAAAGATTGCTCGTTTATCTGAGTAGACATACTACAATATTATTTGGTCCTATGAAATCCTGTGGTCAGGGGTGTTTTCCTCAACTGCTTGGCAGGTGGTTGTAGGTATCGCAACGGGTACGCGCGCTCGGTCTTCCGATCTGCTACTTATTTGCTTTTCCCTGATTTACCCGAGTGAATAGTATCTATCCCAAAACTTTAATTCCCTTTCCTGATATAACAAATTCCTATCCTTCTCCAATTTAAAATGCTTCCAATGGGCAGCACCATTGGAAGCACTGGAAGCCAAACAAACTGCGCTTGCCAACCTGCTTGCCAAGCGTGTTGAATGTGACAACATCCTCTCATGGAACAAAGAATCCTTGGGAGGGGCCTTTGTCCAGCAGTAGACTTCTTACGGCTGCAATGACTAATAAATAACCTGCCCTAAAAACCGGCGTATAATGAAAAATATGATCTATACTAATATTATAAAGCTGAAGAGTTTGTTTGTTTGAACGTGCTAATCTCAGGAACTAGTGGTTCATATTAGAAAATTATTTTTGAGGTGGATAGTCCATTTATTGAGGAAGGCTTTAGGCTATAAAACATCACGCTGCGACCAATAGGAGCGAAGCATACATAAAAAATATTTTGAAAACGGGATAAAATTATTCATCTATACCAATGAAAAAACAAATTAATCATAATAACAGAAATTGCCGCGGACGAAATTGCGGGCAACAGCTAGTCGAAGAATAAAACTAAGAAGATTTTGTTGTTTTATTTATGTCACCATGATTTAACACGCAACAAAGGATTATCATAACTAAGACCGGTGATGTGGAACAAACAGGACGTAGGTGTTGCTTTCTCATGATGGCTACGTATCATAAATCGTAAGACGGTACACACACACGGTGATTCATGTTCACAGGGAGTTAACCTATGACGGCTTATATGCGGTGCACATGAGCGCAGGAGCCTTGGGGGTGCCAAGCCATGCCAGCGAGGCGTATACCTATGACGCTTACAGCGCGACTGCCTTATGACGGTCGCCTTTGAATTTTACCTGTTAGATATACCTTAGAGTTTTACTGTTTACATATTTCATTCCATTTTTACTGCCTTATACATACCTCTTATTATGTATCTACCTCTTTATAGATAACTAGTGACCCGGACCCCGGCTTCGCACGGGTGCAATGTACATATAAACCTCCCTCTTAAATCACACTATCTTTAAAAAAAACCGCATCAAAATCCGTTGCGTAGTTTTAAAGATCTAAGCATACATAGGAACGGACAGACAGCGGCAATCGACTTTGTTTTATACTATGTAATAATGAAGTTAGGCTAGTTACACCATTTATTGCTCAAGAATGGCTGGACAGATTTTATGAAATTTAGTATGGAGGTAGCTGACACCCTGGATTAACACATATAGGCTACATTATACCCGACTACTCAGAAAAGAGGCGGTACGAAGCATAGAGATAAGATAATCGAAATTCACTGGGTCAGCTTAAACCTATAATAATATGGGGGAGGGACATATTTTACCAAATTGGTTGTGCCTTTCAAAGGATTGACTTTGTGATAAAATAGTTTTAGGAACCTCAACGTCATTTTTAAAGACCTATCTGGGAGTTCTTGGCGGGAATTTCGACGGAGAGCACGGCTTGTGTTTTGGATTGTTTTGTAAATTGTTTCTAGTGGACTTTATAATGTGAAATCGGTGTAATTTGGTGTTATAAATGCCCATGTTTATGAACAATGTATGGAATAACCGAAATAAACTGTCACGGTGCGGCTGTAGTGAGATTTACTTAGCGGGCTGGTGGACCGCCTCGCCTCGTTGCGTCTGTGATCAAGCCAGTGGGTTCGTGGGAATTGTCGCCAGGGGCTCCGTAGAGTCAATGAAATGAACTACACCATCGTTTCATTGATAACAAGACTTAGAAAAAAGCGCGGGAAAACTCATTTATACTTGATACTGGCTAAATACGTAACGCGTGAAAGCCATAAATAAATAAAAAAAAAAAAAAAAAAAAGACCTATCTATAGGCACCTTGCACGTATACCTTAGATGTATATTTTTCTTTCAGTTCCCTGAATGGGGAGCCCCCTTAATCTTTTGTATTTTTATGTATAAAAACCGTAAAACTGTTAACAGAATACATGTTTCAACTGCGTTGTCCGACTAGTTCGGAATATAGTGGATGTGACGAATCTATAAGGGTTTCGTATTTGCCAATCGGCTAAGGAGCCCTAAAAAGCTTGTGGGCGAACGCGTTTTGATTGCACCCGGGCGCTACATTAAATAGAACCGGGTGCGTCTACGTCCATGTCGGTTTTGCTTGAAATATTCTAGCTCTAGACTTAATCCTCTTCAAATTGAATACGTAATTGTGCAGTAACGTACCAGACTAACGTGTATGTAAGATGCTAGCGATTTCAATTGAAATCTCAGCTGATGTTGCACTGAAATTAGACTTGCAACGGTATATCGGTCGTCTCCTAGTAGGTACTGGAAATTATAATGGAAACCCGATATTTGGTACTTACTTTTTGCACGGCTTCCAAAAAATAAGTGTTTATTTTCGCGTTCATGGTTGTTTGCAAATATTTATACAGCGTAATTTTGTACCTATGAACTAAGTCCTGGAATCAGAATCCCTAATTGAATACAGAATTGTAAGAAAAAAAGGTAAAAAACGAAAAATTATTTTTGTATTCTACAGAAAATCGGCCAGATCGGCGACTTTTCTTTTTTACTATGTATTGAAGTAGGGACTTTAAGGAAGGTCTAATTTTATTTTTCGTTTTTTACCTGTTTTTTATGCAAATATGTTTTCAAATAGGGATTCTGATTCTAGGATTTTAATATAGTTCATATGTACTATATCACGCTGTGTGTATGTAGGTATACAAGTTTCTTTATTGCTCCATAATCCTTAATGACTTAACGGATTTGGACGTATCTATAATTAGAATCCCTAAAGCCAAGTGAGAGGCTATAATATTTTTGGCACGGCAGTCGTATTATTATTTATCTTTAAAAAATATACTAAAATTAGTTACTGTTTCTTCAAGAAAAGGTTACTAATTTTACTTAAGTGGTGTCAAACAGGAGGCCTACCACGTGCGTTTAAGTAATCGTGCAATTGCAGTTCTAGTAAATAGCAGTCGAAAAATCGAATCGAAATAAAAATAGAAATCTAAATGAAGCACAATGTGCGTCGTTTAGATTTCCTATATTTAGAAATAATTTCACACCACAACAATTGTTATGGAGTCTATAATAGAATTTCCTTCAATTGGATATTTCTAAAAGAGAACCTTCACGCGGTGTAGTAAAGCACTACTTTATTCTTTACTAGCTGTGCCCGCGACTCCATTCGCGTACATTACGATTTCTAAACTAAACATTAGGTACGTTAATAACTGGAAAAAAATTAGACAGCGTATCCTGTCCCTGTGCGTCTAGATGTTTATATACCAAGTTTCATAAATTTCAGTAAAATTGTGCAAGAGTTATGGAGGAAAACCTACACACACACACAAACAATTCATCATGTATAGAGCTTATAAAAACGATACCTCTGAAAACAAAGTAACTTGCTTCATGATCAACCCTTACAGATTTATTATTAGTATTGATGATGATGAAAATGTTTAGGCTGCAGTGCACTTTTACTTCAGTGTAATTAAACTCCACAGCACACCTAATAAATCTTCAACTTTGCTTTGATATGTGCTAATAAGCTAGTACTGAATAACATAGGTATCATTATAGATATATTATAGATATGAAATTATCACACGTCTCTGCAAATAAATTTATCTTTATCTCTAACTAATTCAGTCAATAAAATAACTGCTGCCCCTTCAACGTATAGTATTAATTTGTGTAACAAATGTCTTAAATAATTCATACCATGGACCTCAATACATAAATGTCAAACGCTATAATTTCGAGCGTCCACCTACATTGGCCTTAAATTAACAATGGCAGCGCACACGAGAAACAAGATTCAGCTAGGACTCAGTCTTATCTAATAAAGGTAGTATGGCATGTTTGTGCTTCGGAAGGCACGTTAAGCCGTTGGTCCAGGCTGCCATCTGGTAGTCGTTAAAGGAACCACGTCAGAGGCCGAGAGGCGGTTCCAAAGAACTCTGACACCAGGGTGTGCATGGTCCATTGATCGTGTATGGTATGGTCTCATACATATGTATGTATGATACTATGTATGTACATACATACATAGTATCATGTCTTTTTTCCTTGCGGGGTAGACAAAAAATCGGCGGAATCACGTCAATAGGCGATGCGGCTAGCAACCCATCACTATTGTGATTCCGTTTTCTATGTACACGCCCATAAAAATGCTAAATGTATCCATAAGTTGTTATAGACCTAGGCATGGTCTCAACCAAGGATTTCAAAAACCGCGCGAAGTGGAAGAGAAAGACTAAAAGTCAGCACGCGGCGCCTGCCCCTATCACCAAACATCTCAAAAGAGAGTGAAAAGGGAAGAGAGAGAGAGAGGAACATTAGTAGTTAGAATACAATGCTAAATGAACGCCAGTCGGCATGTTGTAAAATACTATATTACACATTACTGAGTTTTGTCTGTCCGTTTTAAGGATATTTTGTTGATAAAGCACGAAAAATATGCATAAGTGGTTGTTTAAGAAAGATAATTCCGAGAAGAAAAAGATTACCTACGTTCATAAAGATACTTGTAGGACTGGAAATTACCATTTCATGGCAAGTCAAGCTTAGGTGAAGGCAAGTTCTGAAATCAAAATTATGAAAGCATCGACTCTACTTATTCGACCGTTTTTGTCGATGTTATTCCATAGACAGTGATGCTGCAGAGAATGACCTTCTCGACAAAATTATAGTACGCTATGCATAATTACTCTACTTATTTCAACATAACTCAGAGGTCCTAATAATACTGTATGCGTATTACTTATATGTTGCCCCGGCGAACTTCGTTCCGCTAATATTATTTCTTGTCGTAAATATTTCTTATATTTAAATAGTTATTTTGCTATTCGGGATGACAACAAAACCAATTAATCAAAGATTATAAAAATCGGTTCATCGGTTATTAAGTTACTGGCTGTTGCCCGCGACTTCGTCCGCGACAATTTCTGTTATTATGATTAATTTGTTTTTTTTTATTAGTATACTCGTAGATAGATGAATCTTTTTACCTAATTTTCAAAACATTTTTTATTGATGCTTCGCTTCTATTGGTCGCAGCGTGATGTTTTATAGTCTAAAGCCTTCCTCAATAAATTGACTATCCAACACAAGAATATTTTTTCAATTTGAATCAGTAGTTCCTGAGATTTACGCGTTCAAACAAACAAACATTTCAGCTTTATAAAAGAAAGTATAGATACGTGTTCGAGCAAATCCGACTTTACTTTATATATTAAAGATACGTGAGTAGCGCTATAATTTATATTAAAATCCCAAAGTTCTACATAAACAAAACGGTGCGTTCGTTTCTGTCTGAGGCTAACAAGTGGCACGGTGTTGGTGTCGACAATACCAGTCCTATAAATAAGTAGGTGGTTTGTATACTTAGCCCGAGAACCGGTATGTTGGGTCCATTCATTTATTTACCTTAAAATCACTGCACCCATTTGCATACTTGCTTTACATCATTGTGTAACTTTGTTATTTACTGTTATAGCAGTTTTACAATCAGGTGTAAATATAACTGCAAATTAAATAAACCAGTAAAATAAAAGCCGGTACTCCTTTCTACATACTGCAAATTGTTAAATCTTAAAAAATTACATTTATAAGATATGAAAACATCATATCTTATAAATGTAATTTTTTTTAAATAACTAGCTTTCGCCCGCAGCTTCGCTGGCGTCAACGTCGGAAACAGTACTTTATGAAAGATAGCCTATGTCTTTTTCCGTATTCTAGAAAACTTGTACGCAAAATTTCATGATGATCGGTTTAGTAGTTACCGCATGAAAGCGTAACAAACAAACTCACTTTCGCATTTAGTATATTAGTATAAATATAATAATTAATATTAGTAAGGATATGCACTTAAATACCATAATTCGGTGCAAGAAAGGGATAAAATATTGACGAAATATCATGCGAAACTAAAAAAAATAGCATTAAGTCCCGGAGGATCAACAATAATTAATAGACATAAAATATTCAATGGCCTGACAAGAATACTCGTAAATAATTTTTTATAGTCAAATTAGTTTACAGAAATAACAAAGGTACAACAGTTATTTCAATTCAAACTTATACAAATTATAATCTTCTTCTTGTCTCATAACTACACAATAACTTGTCGACGTAGTTTTGTGGCTGGATATCACGAAACCTAATCTTCCAACTTTTAATTTAATGTCATGTCTCTTGTACAGTTACTACGACAATAACAGTGAAACAAGCTGCTTTGTTTATTTTATCGCTTCCCACTGTTTCCCATCAAGTTCCCGCGAAGTTTCCCAGGTCGTTACCGTCGATTGTAAAATAAATTTCATATCAATATATCTAATCTCGACACCCGCCTCAAGGAGCCGCTTCGAATCCAGTTTTTCTAGCGCTCGGGAATGCAGTTGAACACACCTGCCGCGCCTTGGAATAAATTCTAATTGATAATTATAATAATAGAAACCAGGAGTTGTAAACTTGATGGGGTTAATGAACGAAAATATTTTGGGAGAGCCTATAACATTCACTTGTCTATTTATTGGCGTCTATTTAACTTTACTACTGTTTTGATAGTTTGTAGACATTGATTTGGTACTACTCAAATCTTATTGTATGCATTTTAAATTTTGTATGTAAATATCATGTGACATTGCGCTGTTTTCTGTCTTTTCTTTTTTTTTAATTTATGGCTCCATCGTTTAGATGCCTTTGCCAAAAACGATGATTGTGCCAAACTTGTTTGAGGAAATTATTTGTCAAATGGTCAAATCCATGTCGTAATGCCATGGTTTGCCAAGTATAAAACTTATATCCGAAATATGCAAATATATAGTAGTAAGGCTATTCAAAAAAGAAGGCTTATTTATATTAGGTAATATACGCTCCTCAAGCAGATAATGCGTAAATCTTTCAGTAAGTGCTCTACCTTTGTGTAGAGCAAAGTACAGGCCAAGTAACTTCACTAATCTTAACAGTATTCATTTATTTTTCTGCACAAAACCTATAATTTATTTTAGTATAGTTACACAAGCTGGTGAAATAAGTGAAATATGTTGATTGATTAGTCAGCTTTTCAATTAGTTACATTTAAAACGAGCCATAGAAATAAATTACTTGATTGGCAGGATGCCATGCTAAATGGAGTCTCACAATCAAAACACAAAAACAAATTTGAATGTATACGGGATATCGTTCGATTCCTGACTACATTCCGAGTGTCCCTTTTTATGGCGTCGAATTTGTGTCAAATCTGCCAAGGAACCTAGGATAGGCTGTATAACAACTAGCAATTATGTGCATTAGAGTCAGTGAGCCTTGGCTATCGTGGTTGTCTTTTTTCTGTTATCGCGAAACTAAATCACAAATATCCAACTTATAAATGAAATAAAAATAAATAAATGAGACATATCACACAAATTGAGCTAGCCCCACAGTAACTTGGGGACTTGTGCCGTAGGATACTAACGATATTATATGCTATAATAAATACTTATATAGATAAACTTCTTAGACCCAGATCAATCTGAAAAATATCGTTTTCCATCATGACCTAACCGGGGACCGAGGATCGAACCCGAGCACCCTTGTGTCGCAGGCTGGCGTGTTAACCACTGCGCCATGGAGCTTGCCAAATATGCAAATGATTAGCCTTTAAAATTAGGTAGACGCGTCACTATTCGTAATTAAAGGGAGCCATAGAAATACCTGATGCGCAGAAACGCCATGTTGAATGTAATCTTATTATGTAAAGCAGCATGGTGTTAGACATGGTCGTGATTAAGGCTGGTGGGAGCCACTAATTTGCCATACCTATTAACATCGCTACCACATTTACATTATAAGCCAAATTCGTTGAATTTGCATTTATTTTTAATAGCTTATTTGCACAATTTGGCATTGAACCAAATGAATATATCGAATATAACTGCTGAAGTTAATGTTAAATTCGTTTAAGAATGTTTAATGATTTTGATTATAAAATGTTTAATGTGCCATATTCGAACAAGTAAAACTACTTACTGCATGTGATTGATATACCAAAACTATTAACATGAAATGTCAGAGTTACATGTTGGGCGCCACAAATAACCTTCAAATTTACATTTCTTAAAACATCTATTAATTTCATTTAAAAATTTTATAAGTCTTACTTTTTATAGGCAATGATGGCATATAGACAAAACTAAACCTGGTAGAATACATGTTATAGTCGCATAATAGTGTAATAAAAACTAGTTTTATGCAGTGTAATGTAAATTTCTAATTATACATTTGCGTACTCACTATACAAGTCCACTTTTACGACTGGGTACTGAACTGACGATTACCATACCTGCAATTTCAGTGAAAGTAGTTTTTACAGATGTCGTGCCGCGTGTTTATAACTCATATAGCCTGAGGACATTGTCACACTTATGTATGACCGCCGTGCATGCCTGAATCATTGTACTAACCCCATTTGAAAGTGGAATAGGACAGACTAAGTATGGGTCTACACGGGCTGAAATTCGGACGTGATATATGATTGTGTATGGGCGCTTCAATATTAGACTGAATAATCAGGTTCAATTTGATTCACACAGATCTAGTAAGAAGTGAAAGCACTGTATACTTTGGACCTAATACGTATATACATTTTAAAACTTCTCAAGTACATTATTTTTCTGAGTTTGACCGACTACCTGAATAATAGTATTAAAACTTACGCGAGATAAATTAACTATAAAAACACGCTTGTGTTCAGTGCTTTGAGGAAAGCGAAACCGCCGTGTTGCCACCCCTAACACTCATACTGATGATAGCCTTCGTAACAGACCGAAACCAGTTGGCGATTCCAATTCAATAAACATGAGTGAAACCGTGTTTTCATAGTGAATACCTGAATAGACCAATTTTTTAATATTGGCATTCCGTACATCCCGACAGCAATAGCAAGCCTACACTTACTTTTACCGTGTAAGGTTAGTTACAAGATTATTCTTTTTATTTTATTTAATTCGGTCTAATTTTTTCATGTTTTAATTATTTTGTACATTTAATCTGAATGTATCAGTGTGAATTGTGCCTGAATGAAAAAAAATAAATACAGATTTTTTCAAACACAGAATTCAATTCGCGGGCAGCGAAATTTTTTTTTTAAAAATCTATGCCGGCAGAGATCGCCAGTATTGTGTCTTCAAAGAAAAAGCGTAATAACTGAATTTTTTTTATTTTATTGTTAACTTAAATATTTAGATCTTTCTATAACGTGATAGACGAAATTGGTCCTGTGTGTTTCTCTAGACTGAGGTCGAAAGGACCCCGTACCAATTTATGTTGAGAACAGTTTGTACATAGTGCGGCGGTTGGTACACACAAAGTTAATGTTTGTGTAGGTACCGCGCGATATTGCCTTGAACGATGTAATGTTGAAGATGTTTTGAGCCCCGACCTTTGCATGTTAAAACAATAATTTAGTTAAAGTCAGCTTTCAAGGTCGTAATAACTTTAGAGTAGGTAAAGAGAGAGAAGAGTACATAAATTGAAGATCATGCGCTTACATGAGAAAAAATACCTATAGGCAATGACACATTTTTGTTAACACTTCTAGTTCTAGCTAAGATAATCTGAAAAAATAAAAACTGTTCAAGTGTGAGGGGCAAATTTGCAGCAACTTTCACAGAATCAAGAAATTATGGAAAAAGAATACGTTTCTTAAATGTAAAACAAAGTAATATTAATAATTAAAAGGGGTCCCCTTTTAATTATTATTTTACTTTGTTATAAAAAAAACAAAGTAAAATTAATAATTAAAAGGGGACCCCTTTTAATTATTAATATTACTTTGTTTTTATTTTTTCTTGTTATAGCGGCAAAAGATATGTACATTCTGTGGAAATGTCAAGTCTTTACCTATTATGGTTCAATAGATTCCGTCGTGTGACAGATGGTTGGAGCTTAGTAAAAGGGGTTCCTTTTGGCACCCTTTGGGTACGGAACCCTAAAAACACTTAACGAATAACTAAAGATTGCAAGTAAATTAATATTTAAACATGTTAATCTATTTAATACGTGGAGCAAAAACTTTGTACCCCTTTTTACGAAAATTGCGCGGTCGGAGGAGTATATTTCGCATACTTTTTATACTTATAGAGGAGTTTATATAGTCAGGCAATATAAGAGTTTGCTGTTTTTCCAAGCCTTGCGCACACAAGCAACGCCCAAAGCCGAGGTCTGTATATCCTGGGGGCCCTTTGGTGATGTTGTCTATATAAGCTGAGGGCATTCTGCGCTCGCCTCAAACGCCTGGTGACGTGGCGAAAGCTCAATTGGAGCTAGCTACATACCTAGTCCTTCCAAAGAAAAAACTGATACTTTTTAAAAATTATGCAATAAAATAATTATGGTTGAATTTCGACTACGGGCGATACAGAATCTGAGAAATTAGCTTGAAAGGGAAGCTTTTCTGATTAAGCTTATTAGGATTTAGGATTCATAACTGATACAGCAGTCCATTTCATAAACCCAGCATTACCTGTCCATATATATTTATATATAATTATAAGTATCAAGTGCTCAAAGAAATTCATATAATGTAATATTGTGCATTCCTAAAACCTAGTCAGGAATTTGTAACTACAAATACTATAGTTATTGTACGGGTCATTGGCCGCACATCGCGCCGCGACAGCACTTTTACACATTCCTATAATTGTATTAATTTCGTATCAGTTCGCAACATACGGCCATCAAGCGCGCCACGCGTTCTCACCTATCATTTATCAAATATCAAGTTTGTGTATCGAACAATATACTTTCTCTTCTCTATCAAGACTCTATCATTTCGTACACCAGCAAGTAATTCCCCGTACATAAGCTGGTCCTTCGAGCCATTGGAAAGGCGGGACCGTAACGCGAGTTCAGTGAAGTGGTAACACGTGACACGGATCGTGCCAGCTAAGGCTCCTACTGGAGATAATTTGCTTCTCTCCTACGTGCGTGTGGAATCAGGTTCACACGTAAGCAACACCGGTCAATCAAGGTACTGGTATCTGCTTCAGCATATCAAGAAAACACCAGGTATTTATACCTATTTCTCTCTCTCTCTCTTTTTTACCAATCTTTATATCAGGCACTATTTTTACCATGGAGAATTTACTTGCTAACCAAAAACTTATTATCGACGCAATTGATAAATTATTTGTCAATTTTAAGAAGGATGGCAAGGACAGGAAATCTGTCGACTATATCAATCGCAAAATAAATACCCTCGATGGGTACTGGCAGGAGTTCCATAACAATCACGTGCAGTTATGGGCTTTTCCCAATAAATCTGACGATTATTTTACGAATAACATGTACGATCAAATAAAGCAACAATACGAGCATATACGGGCAACAATCCAAGCCTACAATCCTACGACGGAATCAAGACCGACATCCCCCGTTATCAAGCCAGCGACACTTATCGCAACCCCATCTGCTTCTGGTGCTCACACCGCATCGTTTCAAGGTATACAATCACGGGGAACAAACAGCAAGACCGACGAGTTACTTAAAAAACAAGCGAGTAACTTTAGGGCTTTTCAAAGAACTGTAGCAAATATTAATTTGGATAATGTAAACCAGAAATGGGAGTTCGAAGATCTTCTTAGCTCATTGAAATCTAGGTGGGCAGCTATAGACAGCCTTCACTGGGAGATTGACAGTGAAATTCTAGGATCTGATCAAGAGTATGAACAATCATATTCATTTCATGAAAAATCCTACAATGATATCAAGAGGGCCATCAACAGCAAGCTATGGTCCGAGTCCCATCGCGAGAAGACCACGCCTAGGATGGAGGTGCCTGCATTCCATGGCAGTTATTATCAGTGGGTTTCCTTTAAGGATTTATTTACAGAGACTATCCATCGAAACACATCGCTATCAAGTGCACAAAAGATGCAATTCTTAAAAGGAAAACTTCGCGGTGAGGCTGAGAGACTCATTCAACATCTATCTATTTCCTCAGAAAATTATAATACATGCTGGGAGATATTGAATCGCAGATACAACAATAAGAAATTAATTTTTACATCCTACCTCAACAACCTGATGAACATACCTACCATGCAGCAACCAAACATCAATAACATCAAGCGCCTCCATGACACTACACTGGAGACGCTAAACGCTATCAAAAATCTTGGATTGGACGTTAGTACTTGGGACCCGCTATTAATCTATCTACTATCCCAAAAATTAGACACTGAGACTCACACGGACTACAATGAATCGTTGAAGGAGCCACGAGAATTACCAACTATCCAAGAGTTTCTGAACTTCCTCGAGGCCAAATTTACGTCTATGGAGTCATCACGTAGGAAACAAGAACAGCCTTTGAATAAAGCTGGATCAAGTCAGCCCATAGGAAGATATCAAAGGCCGAATCATCAATCATTTTCTAATAATAAAGTCACAGATAAATCAAGTAATCGTGCAACATACAACCACCAACCTAGGATCAAGTGCCCGCTTTGTAACACATGCGACCATGGACTTTATTATTGTCAAAAATTTTTAGCTATGTCACCCCAGCATAAAAAGAATACGGTATCAAGACTACATTTTTGTCCTAATTGTTTGGCTAATCATCATGGTAAATTATGCCTGTCTGAAAAGCGTTGTCGTGAGTGCCAAGCCCCACACAACACCATACTTCACGAGGCATATACACAGCACAACAACCCGGAACCTCAACCAACTACATCGCGCGCCACCAACCACGCCAGCAAGTCTAATCTCGAAACGCAACAAGGCGACTCATCAGAGATACTGCTAGCAACCGCCATTGTCCAAGTCGAAGCCGCAGATGGTAATTATCATAAACTCCGTGCTCTCCTCGATCAAGGATCCCAAACAAGCATCATCAGCGAAAAAGCAGCACAATTATTATCCCTTCCGAGGCGTAGATGTAAGGGTGTATTAGTAGGAATCGGCGCAAAAGAAAACAGTTGCAAAGGTTTCACCACTATTACAATTAAATCGAATTTAATACATCAATTAGGTACATCGAAACAAAAGGCCGTTGCGCAATTTCTACAATTAGAACGGAAATTCAATAAGCAAGAAAATATCGCAATCGCTTATGATTATAAATTATTTATGCAGGAATACTTAGCGGCCGGCTATATGAAACCAGCCGGTAACAAGACACCAGATTATTACTTGCCTCATCACGGAGTTCATCGCACCGAGTCTACGACCACTGCACTTAGAATTGTTTTCAATGCGTCATCAAAGACGTCATCAGGGTTAAGTTTGAATGATGTCATGTACAGAGGACCGAACTTACAACAAGACCTTCAAAGTTTGATACTCAAATGGCGCCAATACAAGTACGCCTACACGGCTGATATTCAAAAAATGTTTTTACAAATTTGGCTTAGTGAAGACGATCAACAGTACCAAAAAATTGTATGGCGTGACAGTAGCAAGAAACCCTTGGAAGAATATCAGTTGACAACAGTTAGTTTCGGCATCAAGGCCGCCCCTTTCTTAGCCATGATGACGCTTAAGCGGTTAGCGAGTGATGAGAAGCACAATTACACATCAAGCAGTGCTATCAAGGTCCTGGAGGAATGTCTATATATGGACGATTTAATCCACGGGAACCACTGTATGTCCACAGCTTTACAGTTAAAATCAGATCTAACAAGATTATTAAAATCTGGGGGTTTTAACTTAAGAAAATGGGCGTCGAACACACCAGAATTACTGAAAAACGAAAACAATCAAGAATGTTTCGACTTTCGGCAGCTGGATTCAACTAAGGCTCTCGGGCTGCGATGGAATCCAGTGGAAGATAATTTTAATTTTCAATCTAAAATTCAAACATCGTGTCCACACCCAACAAAAAGAATACTACTGTCAGAAATATCTAAACTTTTCGACCCCCTCGGCTGGCTCTCACCACTAACTTTAAAATTAAAATTACTTTTTCAAGCAGTATGGTTATCAAATATCAATTGGGATGATAGGCTTCCAGAACACATCAATAAGGAATGGATAAAACTTAAAAATGACATACCAAACATTAACCAAATCAAAATTCCAAGGTGGCTAACAACAAAACAAAACGATTCAATAGAATTACACGGATTTTGTGATGCTTCAAATAAAGCATATGGATGTGTCATTTATTGCAAAATCGTGCGTGAAGATAAAGTAACAGTGGTTCTGGTTGCTGGCAAAACAAGGCTTTCCCCATCTAGTAAGAAGAACGAAAAAATAACTCTGCCTAGAAAAGAGTTATGTGCTACTGTTTTACTTGCCTCTTTAATGAAAAAGGTTAAACACTGTCTGCTAGAATATGATATCAAACAGTACGGATGGACTGATTCGACGGCAGTCTTGGGCTGGCTGTACGGAGATCCAAACAAGTGGAAATCCTTTGTAGCTAACAGGGTCAAGCAAGTGACCGACGTTATACCCAAGGGCTGCTGGCGATATGTAAAATCACAGGAAAACCCAGCAGATTGCGCCAGCAGGGGCCTTTCTGCAACCCAGTTGAAGGACCATTCCCTTTGGTGGCAGGGACCGAAATGGTTACCATCATATCAAGACCAACCTCAGCAGATTAGTTTCGAAACAAGCGAAGAAACTAGGGTAAAACAAGCCAACACGATTTTATATGAACAAACAGACAACACAGTTATGCAAGATATAATTAGTAGGTATAGTTCGCTCAATAAATTGATACGCGTACTAGCTTGGGTGCGTCGTTTTACATGTATTATTAGAAAGACGTCATCGGCTCGACCTACTTACTTAACTTTACAAGAAATCAAGGTTGCAAAAATATTAATTATCAAGTTTATACAACAAGAGCATTTTAAACAGGAAATAATGGATTTAAAAAGGGATGGTAGTGTCAATTCACGGAGCAAACTGCTGAATTTATATCCATTTTTAGATCAAGATGGCATACTCCGCGTCGGTGGAAGATTAAGAAATGCACAGATCTCCTTCGACATGAAACATCCGATTATCATCCCGCATTCAAGTCGCCTTACAGAGCTTATAATTGATAGCGCGCACAGTCTCACATTTCACGGCGGTGTGCGCTTGACGTTATCATTTATCCGTCAAAATTATTGGATAATCGGAGGCAACAGGGCCACCAAAAAACAGCTACGTGCTTGTGTCAAATGCAGGCGTTATGACACCAAGAAGCAATTTCAACTTATGGCCGATCTTCCATACGCTAGAACTAATCCTTCACGACCCTTCTCCAAAATTGGATGTGATTTTAGTGGATATATGATGATAAAATCAAGTAAAGGAAGGGGAATAAGATGCACAAAAGGTTACGTAGCAGTATTCATCTGCATGGCTACGAAAGCTGTGCATCTTGAGCTTGTGTCTGACCTCACTACTTCAGCATTTCTAGCAGCACTCAAGCGAATGGTAGCTCGTAGAGGAACACCACAAGAAATATTTAGCGACAACGGCACTAACTTTGTCGGAGCCAATAGGGTTATACAACAAGAGTATGAAGCGTTGCAATCGGTGATCTGCGCTGAAAATCAAGAATTAGTTCAAGAAATCACAGATATGAACATAGTATGGCACTTTAATGCCCCAAATTTTCCCTCAGGGGGTGGGATTTGGGAGGCCGCCGTGAAGAGCTTGAAGTACCACCTCAAAAGAGTAGTCGGCGAGCAACGTCTAACCTTCGAGGAGTTCACCACCGTATTGTACCAACTGGAGGCATGCCTAAATTCTAGGCCACTTTGCCCTCTCTCGGAGGATCCAGATGACCTGGATTATCTCACACCATCTCACTTTTTGGCTAGCGGCCCCGTTCTGACACTTATGGACACCGAGCAAGATATGCGAACAAGATGGTATCTTACTCAAAAAATATATCACGACATATGGAAGAGGTGGCGCACCGAATACTTAGCAGAACTAACAGCGAGGTCGAAATGGACACGCCCTCAAAACAATCTAAACATCGACGACATTGTGCTAGTTCAAGATGATAATTTACCCCCAGGCAAGTGGATTATGGGTAGGGTAGTAGAACTGCACCCTGGCAAGGATAGCTACGTTCGTGTAGTTACTTTGAAGACTAAAAATGGCTTTATCAAGCGCCCTATTATCAAGTTAACGTTTTTACCTGTTCACCAAAATTATTCAGATAACAAGGAGGTGGAGAAACAAGAATTAAAGGATCAAGAGAAGCCAAAACTTAAGAACGTCAACCTTTCATCATTTATTATTTTATTGATAACATTTTTAAGTATTTTTACCACATCGGAAGCAGCGTTCAATATTACCGCATTGAAAACTAACCAAGGCTTATATTTTGATAAGATTTCAAGCATGCAGTTAATCAGAGACGAATGGAAAGTAGTAACATATTATGATTTGGCACCATTCTGGCAAGCAAACATAGCTTGTGACAAATACTTAAAGTACCTAGATCAATTATGCCGTAATATAAAAGATTCCCACTGCGATGTCGTCACAATGCAATTGAAACATGAGTACTCCGAGCTAGACTACTATCACCACCTGTTACAGAGTCAGCAATCCAGCACGCGCCGCATCAAGCGCGGCCTTATCAACGGGATCGGATATCTCGCTCACAGCCTATTCGGCGTACTGGATGAGCGTTTCGCGGAACAATATACTTCTGATATCATGTCAGTAAGAAATAATCAAGATCATTTACTTGTACTCATACAAAATCAGACATCTTTAGTTGAATCCGAGTTCAACGTGCTAAAAAGAACTGAAAACATTGTCGACAAGCAGCATAAGGCTCTCAACAGGCTAATTATGAGACAAGATCATTTAGCAAGCACTGTCAAGTCTGAATCGGAAAGGAACTCTCTTTTGAACGACTTCAGTTTAATATCAATCGCCGCAAGCAACTTATTACATAACTTAAAAACAGTGCAAACTACTATCTTAGACACTGTTACCGATATTTATCACGGGAGAATGAACTTTCAACTTATTACACCGGATCAACTCAAAGCAGTACTGAACACCATTTCTTCTCACATATCAAAGGATTTATTGCTACCAATTAGTAATTTGGAATCCGAGCTTAGCAAGATGTATCACCTTATCAAGATCAAAGCAAGAATGTGTGAAGAATTTTTGATATTTGAGCTACGTATTCCACTTGTACACCGTGATTCATTCGAAATTATGAAGATAGTTCCTGTTCCCCGAGCGGTAGATAACGGGAGGATGGTAACTGTGTCACCAATCGCAGAATTTGTTGCCATCAATTTGAAAAAGGACTCATACCTTACTATGACCGCGTATGACGTCAGAGCCTGTTTACACGATAAAACTGACACTTATTTGTGCTACATACAAAGACCAATCTATCGTTTAAAAAACAACGACAAATTATGCGTACTCGAATCCCCTTCAGAAGAATGTAAGATTACCGTTACCCCATGCGCCAGTCAATGGACCGAAACAAGTCAGCCAAATAAGTATTTATATTTCTGTTGTGATGAATGTCCCCTTAGAATCTTATGTGACAATCAAGTAGTCGCCGAGAAACTGACATCGGCAGGTATTATAAGCGCCGATCGTACTTGTATTATAAAAACAGATCAAATTACAATCTACTCACATAATCAAGGAATGAGTCAGATAAATATAAGTTCTAACCTGCCAGTAGAGGATATAGAGCCCATTAATCACATCATAAACGTCGACATTTTGCCATCATCCCTGCAAAAGAGCTTAGAGGTGCCGAAGGATAGAGAGATGGAATATATCAGAGAGAGAATCGATGCTTTGAAGAGTAACCAGCATTTAGAGTCGGTATCAAGCCATGACATCCACCATTATGCTGTGATATATAGTTGTCTAGGCATCGCTTCGATCATCGGCTTGATCGTTCTGTTGCGACGAATCCGCAGTAATCGGTTGGCTGCCCAGGCGTCCACCTACGCAGGGGCCACCCCTGACCATCTGGACATCGAGATGAATCCCACATCAAGAGAGACCAACCCGTCAAGTGAACGGTTCACCACAGCATGCGAGGCGTGCTCGTTATCAAGGCGAGCAGAGGACGAGCCCGGAACGACCGGCGTACAACAGCCCGAGCTGTGGCAGCCACACTCGCGTCGAAAAGTGTATAATATTAGTGAGTGCGTTGATCAGGGAAAAAAGGGCAATTGTAGATCCGCGAGTGCCAGTGTTGTAAAAATTAAAGTGGACAAATGCACATCGCCTCATTTAGGATGAACTATGATCAGGGACTTTAAGAAACTTTAAACCTTTCACATATGTTTCCTGATTCTTCATCCTTAACAAAAACATTATTTTTTAATTTATTGTTTTATCATATTGTAATCACCTCATTTATACAGCATCTTTTAACCCCCTCATCTTTCCGCCCGGGAGCATGTACGGGTCATTGGCCGCACATCGCGCCGCGACAGCACTTTTACACATTCCTATAATTGTATTAATTTCGTATCAGTTCGCAACATACGGCCATCAAGCGCGCCACGCGTTCTCACCTATCATTTATCAAATATCAAGTTTGTGTATCGAACAATATACTTTCTCTTCTCTATCAAGACTCTATCATTTCGTACACCAGCAAGTAATTCCCCGTACAGTTATAGTAACAGGAATGCAAACTTTAACAAGCCGTTTCATTGCTAGTTAAAATTTGCTAATTTCCACTAACACTTTCTTAGCAAAGAGTGGTGTGGGGTAACATGAACCTTAATCTGCTTCATTACACGGCTCTAATGTTAATTAACACGACCCCTGTACAATTTCACTCAATTAAGTTTGTAATCGCAAGTTTTACTTGACTTCCGATGAATCGGTACTTTGATATTTATTACTCATTAATTTTAATGATCATCTCAATATTTTCCATAAAGTGGGCCTTTTCTTATTTTTAAACGTGCCATATAATTATGTGGAATCGCTAACTATGAATATCAACATATGTATAGTACAGCCAAAGCTGTGAGTAAGTTTAAAGTACCAAAAATATAGCATATGATTGCAGATAAGAAATATCTTTGGGTCATTTCAGAGAAGGTATCACGCTTGCAAACTGGAAAAGCTAATTAATTGACTTTTTCAGGTCTCATCGGATTTTTTTCTATACTAGGATTTATTTCATATTTGCGACAAAAAAATAACATTAACCGATGAAAATGTATGAAAAAAAAAACTATAAATACCTACAGATAGGGTTTAGTATAGAATATATTTAGGTTCATTATTTATCATTTTGAAGTTGGTTATTTTTCGTGGAAAAGCATAAATAACTGTATTGAGTGATATTTTTGTCAAAGAGTTCACCGTAAAGTCTATTTACTTTCATAATATCGTTAAGTTGCATGAGTTTAAGTCTTCCAAAGATCTGCCAGCGTTCTGTGTGGTTTCGGATTTTTTAGTTACGGTTTTGCGGCTTGTATTTGTTTGTTACGGTTAATATACATGTTCTCAATGATAATTAAGGAGCCAAGCTCTTGCTGGTGACATTGTGTGGAAACGCACACAAATAAGTACTATTTTTGGCAGAAAATAATGGAATGAATTGCCATTGCTTCTGCTTTCAATGGACAATTCACTAGAGTGCAGGTCGCCTCACGATGTTTTCCTTCACCGAAATCAAAAGGAACCGAAGAAAAAGGGCCGTTCTTCAATCCGATTGGTCTACGAACTTAGAGGTACAGGTCGGGTATGTTAGGGTTTGAATCCGGGTCCTTTTGCTTTTAGGTCGCGCTTTAAGACTACTGAGTGAATACCGCGTAAGTACATATTATTGTCACATCTATACTAATATTATAAAGCTGAAGAGTTTGTTTATTTGTTTGAGCGCGCTAATCTCAGAAACTACTGGTTCAAATCGGAAAATTATTTTTGTGTTGGATAGTCCATTTATCGAGGAAGGCTTTAGGATATAAAACATCACGCATAGTAACTAATGACCAATAGGAACGAAGCATCAATAAAAATGTTTTGTAAACGGAGGAAAATTATTCATCTATACTTATAAAAAACTAATTAATCATAATAACAGAAATTGCCGCGGACGAAGTTGCGGGCAACAGCTAGTAATGTAATAAAGTTCTTATATCACTTTCGTTCTATCCTAGTAAATCTTTCTGTGTTTTCTCTAAACGTCCTTTTCGGTTTTCCACCTAAAGCCCACCAATATGCTAAACGTGGCTTTGTGGTTTTTAAGAACTGGGCTCTGTCTATCCCGTAAGTGAAAAAGACGTGATATTAGTGGACATCTACGGCACTATTATTTATTAATGGACTTTTTTTTGGTTGACCAATAACCAAAATTATGTAAAGAATTTCAAACTATTATTGATTTTTGTTATTTCGTATGAGACGATAATCGGTTTGTCTCGTTGTGTTGCGTATGGAATTTTCATAAAAACGTTAACTGTAGAATAAACGCTAAGCACTTTGTCGGCTTTTCGAACGCTGAGCACAATGTGACCTCTCTTTGAAGTGAACAAAATGCCTCTGGAGACCAATTCCTTTTTAAAAAGGGTGTTTACTAGAGTGGGCTGTGTGGTATTGGATAACGCACAAATGAGCATTCAGACGCTGAAATAACAGTTAGCTGAAACTAATTTCGCTCGAGTGCTTGTTTGTTTCTTTTAATGTACGCAGTTAAGTAGTTTTGCATTTCGAGGGTAGTTTTTCGCTCTGTTGCCTTTCAAATGGGAGAGAAATGTTTTTGTTAATTTAATAAGAACTTCGGAACCGTTGTATGGGTTATAATGATTGCTATAGAGCTTTTTAGTTTTCCGAGTTAATTATTGCTAGATTCGAATCTATGTAGGTACCTATATGCAACCATTTCGGAGGATTCCCGAGAGAGGAGAAACATTCAAAGCATGTTTCTTTACTGACTTAAAAAAAAGCGAGCGTCCTCACTTAGATTCTATTATTAACCGATTTCAAAAATGTAGAAGGTTATCAATTCGGTTGTATTTTTTTAATGTTTGTTACCTCATAACTCCGTCATTTAGGGACCGATATGAAAAAAAAAATTGGAAGGACATGCGTCCAGATTGATCAAATTTAAATTTCATCAAAACCGGTTCAATAGTAGTAGTCGGTTTTTTTATGAAGATTATTTAATGTAACGGAATTGAGGAACGGCCTCCATGATTTTTATACGTAAGCGTCAGGCAGGCATCTGACCTAAAAGATAAAAGCTGTCATCATAATAACATACCCACTGAGAATGATTCCTGAGCTATAGTGCATCCGAAACAGGTATGCATAATCAATAACTTAACTATGAGCTATACTAAGAAATCTTATAGATTTCTCAATCGTTAAATGCAAGATTATGCAAGTGCAAATCGCTAGCACCATCAAGTATTTATTAGCGACCACCAACACCGCAGCGATCAACGCCTCGCTGACATTTCTGTCATGTTGCGTTACTGACAGCTGACATTACCGATCACTGATTGAAGTGCCGTCTGCCAGTGGAGGACAAAACTTATTATCATCTGTTATTATGCCTTTGTTTCCCAATGATTGCTAATTGCTGAACTTATTATCAGACATGTATTTATATAGTAAGCTTGTAAATGTTTCACCGACATTCCCTCAAACTCCCTCCCTTAAACTCAGACCAACAAAATAAACATATTTTTCTATGGAATCTTCTTCTTCCTTTACCTATCCAACTTTTTCATGGCCGGCACAGTATGTTAGTTATCTCCATTTTAATCTGTCGTCTAAAATACCTTTGTTGCATCTTTCTTGTTAATACTTTTCTTGACACAATTCATCAACATTTTCTATGGAATATAATAATAATAATAATAACCAGCATATTGTTGTGAACAAAATCATGGCTTCCTCTCAAAATGGATGTAGGGTTGGGTCCCGTGGTACTAAAGAGCTCCTCCTCATGGACATGACCATCTGCAAGCAAGTTCAACGGAAAAAAGCAGCTCTCTCATCTGCCTGGATTGACTATAAGAAGGCCTATGATTCAGTGCCTCATTAATGGCTAGTGAAGGTCTTAGAGTTGTATAAAGTTAATTCAACTTTAAGATCCTTTCTTGGCACGTGTATGAGACAATGGACCACAGTCCTTTGTCAGCCAGGTAGAGGAAATGGCTCCTCGGACCCGATGGACTTGATAAGGATCGAGCGAGGCATTTTCCAGGGCGACAGTTTGAGTCCATTATGGTTTTGTCTGGCTTTGAACCCCCTCAGCACCCTACTGAGGGATTCAAGACTAGGCTGCCGCCTCCGAAGTGATGGGGAGATTGTTTCTCACCTGTTATACATGGATGACTTAAAATTATTTGCACCAAATCCCTCTGACCTGGTGGAGCTATTGAAAATCACAGAAGATTTCAGTAGACCTATCAGGATGGAGTTTGGTGTAGATAAATGTGCTGTCATGTATGTCGAACGGGGAAAAGTTGTAAATTCAACAAATTTACAACTTTCTGAGACAATGTCCGTCAAATCTCTCGCGGAGGCGGAAACTTACAAATATCTTGGTATGTCACAGTCTTTGAGTATTGTGGATGGGGACATAAAGCAGGCGGTGAAAGAGCGTTTCTTTTGTCGACTGACAAAAGTACTTAAAAGTCTTTTGTCAGGTGGTAATAAGGCGCGCGCTTTCAATGCTTGGGTAATGCCCCTACTCACTTACTCCTTTGGCATACTAAGATGGACCCAAACTGAGTTAGATGCCCTGGATAGGAAGGTCCGTCAACAGCTGACAGCGCATCGCATGCTTCACCCACGCTCATCTGTTATGAGACTGTACATCCCACGTAAGTGTGGAGGTCGTGGTTTTTTGAACGCCAAGACTCTCCATAACCGCGAGGTGTGTAGTCTTAGGGATTATTTCCTTAATAATGAGTGTGGGATGCATCGCGACGTTGTAGCAGTAGATAGGAGCTTCACGCCACTCTCCTTAGCACACGAGAATTGGCGCAGACCAACGGTGTTAAGCATCGAAGACCGCAAAAACATATGGAAGAGCAAGGAGCTGCATGGGCGGTTCTACCGGGCCCTAACTGGGCCCGATGTAGATCTGCTCGCGTCGGTAAACTGGCTACGATTCGGTGATCTCTTTGGAGAAACCGAAGGTTTTGTTTGTGCAATTGCAGACGAGGTCATGATGACGAACAACTATCGGAGATATATCCTGAAGGACGGTACGGTCGACATCTGTCGGGCATGCCGCCGTCCTGGCGAGTCACTCAGGCATATTATTTCCGGTTGTTCTCATCTGGCTAACGGAGAGTATTTGCACAGGCATAACCTTGTAGCCAGAATTATCCACCAGCAACTTGCTCTTCGATATGAGCTTGTGGAATCCGAGGTGCCGTACTATAAGTACACACCAGCGCCGGTTCTCGAAAATGGTCGTGCCACGCTGTATTGGGATCGATCTGTTATCACAGACAGGACTATTGTCGCAAATAGGCCTGACATCGTGCTGACAGATCGATCGACTCGCCAAGCAGTGCTCGTTGACATCACCATTCCACATGACGAAAACCTCGTGAAGGCCGAGAAGGACAAGCTTAGCAAGTACCTTGACTTGGCTCACGAGGTGACTGCCATGTGGGATGTAGATTCGACGGTCATTGTCCCGATAGTCGTGTCTGCAAACGGTCTTATAGCAAAGAGTCTCGACCAACATCTCAAGAGGCTCTCGCTAGATGGTTGGATCAAGGGCCAGATACAGAAGGCAGTACTCCTGGATACGGCACGAATAGTCAGAAGGTTTCTTTCTCTGGGGCCCTGACTGTCGGTAGCTTGAGCCCTGCCCCGCTGCTGACGGCACTCTAGGTTTAGGTTTTTATAATGTTTTTATGTTTTGTAATTTATTTTTATATTTTACTTTTATATAAATATTTTAAAAACCTAAATCTAAGAAATAAATTTAATAAAGAGAATAATAATATAATGCCATTTTCATACAAATGGAAGGCCGTACTGCCTGGAATTTTTTACAAAAATGTTGAATTCAGATACATATTTATTTATTTTGTCAGACATGGGTATTACATGGTGTTGGAATTAGAACAGTTACAGTGCTCTATGCTGCGCCATTGAAAAGTTTTTTAAGTTTGCATCATTGGTCCGATACAAGAAATTGTTCATTTTGACGGGTTAAGTCACCTTGTCAAGGGAATATCTGTGGTTAATTTTTATGGTGTACAGTTGACCATGAATCTAGGTAAGTGTAGGTTACAATACTCGGTATATCAGCTGAATATTTGCACGTTTTATAAGTGCTTGCTGCTGGAGTGAGACTAACAGACCTAAGAAACTTTCGAAGTTAAAAATAAGCAAACATTTTTCCCCTTTTTACAAAAATTGCGCAGACGGAGGAGTATGAAATTTCGTAAACTTATAGTTTACATAGAAAATGAGTGCAGAATGCTAATGTATTTTTTTTTATGGTCGAATTTCGACCACTGAGCGACCACTAGTAATCATAAATAATTGAAAATTTCCAATAGTTCTATGAAAAAATAAAAATTCGACCCTACGAAAACAAAAGTCGATCTTAGGTCATCATACGTTAGTATTAATACACAAACTAAGACCTACCAAGCTTCGTAATTTTTGAAGTGTTGACTAAAATTCAATCAAACATTTGTACAAAGCATCATCATAACAAAAGCTGTCTTTCAATAGCGGCACTTTATCAACTAAATTTCGTAAGATAACATCAAACATAAGCCCACCGAATAATGCGAATCATAATTCACGGAACAGCTGCTGTCAAAATAATTAGTGATATTGTTCGCCGAAACATTATTTCTGGCTCCTGTATATGGCTTGGCTCCTGTAGTTTGGTATGTAATAGACAAGTATAAATAGGATTCTTAGACATTCTGACGAGCTCTGTGGCATAGTGATCATCGTGCCACACCGCAAGACCCGAGTTCGATCTCCAGTCAGGTCAAGATGGATCTTTTTAGGGTTCCGTAGCTCAAAAGGAAAAAAAAACGGAACCCTTATACGGTTCGCAGATTAGAATATTAGAATTCGCACTTTGATGTCCGTCTGTATGTCTGTCTTTTAAGGCACTTTTTCTTAAGAACGCGTGGAGGTATCAATTTGAAATTTATATCAAATACTCAGCTCTTCTGTTCCGTTGAGCTTTAAAAAATCAAATTTCTAAGCCAAAGCAATCAAAAGATACAGCCTTTTATTTTCGACATTCGCAAGGGAATCAAATCCTATAGGGTACTTCCCGTGAACTCAGAATCTTGAAATTTGATACGAAGCAACGTATAAGACGTTGCTTCGTATCAAATTTTAAGAGCACAGATAAAGGAAGAATTGTGAAAAGCATAAATTTTTAGTTAAATTATATATTTAAAATATTTTTAATATTTATAAACTTATTATAAACAATGACAAACCCTTCGTGCGCGAGTCCAACTCGCACTTGGCCGATTTTTTCAGATAGGTGCGGGTATTGGATGTTCATCTATATTATGTACTAGCTTTCGCCCGCGGCTCCGCCCGCGTCAAAGTCGATCCCTCGGGAATAGTGTTTTTTCCCGGGATAAAAGGTAGCCTATGTCCTTCTCGGTACTCCAGAGAACTTGTATGCAAAATTTCGTGATGATCGGTTCAGTAGTTACTGCGTGAAAGCGTAACAAACAAACAAACAAACAAACTCACTTTCGCATTTATAATATTAGTTAGGATTACGATAAATATTTATTTATTTAGGTACATATCAAGTAAACTTCAGAAATATATTTTAAGTCACTTAAATAGTTTGATTAAATCGCTCGTTCAGTAATAAACGATTCGCATTTATATTTAACACTTAGCTAGATTATACTGCATTCATGCTTGGGATACTTTAATTCAAATTCAAGGCAATAAATTACCTAGGTGATTTATTAGAGTTAAGAAAATATTAGTACTAAACATGTACTTAGTTATTACCTGTAGTAAAATGTAGAGTATCACGTATAAGCTTTGTTCAATTTACCAGCCAGCCTATTTGCTAACTAGTGTACAACGTTTTGATAGTCATTTCAAAATACATTGCGGGTTTCTTTTGACTGACTATTTTTATTTTGATGTATAAAACGTAATGTATTTTGAAGTGACAATTAAAATGTTGTACACTTAGTTAGGAAATAGGCCGGAAGGTCTGCTAACAACCAATACGCATTAAAAAAAACAGTGGGAGTGACGACAGAAGTAAAAACTTTAACAATTAAAAGAAATTAAAAGTAAAATAAATGGGTATCTCTTAAATAAGCATGTAACATCCTCGTCTTCATCGTCACTTACCATCAGGTGAGATGTGAGACAAATGCCTACTTCAATAATTAGTAAAAAAAAAAAAAATTACGTCGTTTAGTTATACAGGATGAAATTGAATTCATTAGCAAACGTTTAAGAAGTGACTGAGACCACGAATCTGAACAACTTTCATTATAGGACCAACTACGAAATTGCAAAAAAAAATCAGCTGTTCCATAGACTTTGGCCAAGTAGATATTCCACTTTTGTATAAAAGAGCAGAAATTTTTTTCACGATGTCGAAGTTGGTCCCATAATGTAAAGTCGTTCAGATTCTTGGTCCGATTCACTCCTTAAAAGTTTGCTTATGAATTAAATTTCACCTGCATACATAAGTGTCAGTTACGGTAATTGTATAGGTGTGTCGAGATTTTTTCCCGTCTAAAAAAATGCAAAACGCGCCTAAATAAGTTTTCAATTCAAAACATACGGTAGGGTATCTCTACGGGTAAATTCACAACTCTAGATATTGTATATTGCTTAGTATCAACAATATAACTACCTCCTTCGTGATCCAATAATAACTACCTCTGTGGTCCAGTGGTTAAGGCGTTTGCCTGTAGACCCGGGGGTCGTGGGTTCGATTCCCACGGGAAGCATGTTTTGTTTAGTTGTTTCCGGTTTGGTTAGGACATTGCAGTTGCAGGCTTAAATCACCTGATTGTCTGATAATAAAGATGATTCCGTGCTTTGGAAGGCACGTTAAGCCGTTGGTCTCGGCTGCCATCTGGTAGTCGTTAAAGGAACCACGTCAGAGGCCGAGAGGCGGTCCCGAAGAACTCTGACACCAGGGTGTGCATCGTCGATTGACCGTGGCACCTACTCGAAATGTTATTTTATGTGGGTTGCCTATATTGTTGATACTCATTATCAACAATATAGGCAACCCACATAAAATAAATAAAACTAATTGCAGGTAATTTGCTAAAAACCCACAATAAAATCTAATATTATTACTATAACAGCCATTAAGATTCGACATTTTCACTTTCCTCATACAAATATACGTCGAACACAGACCGTGACATCGTCCGATGTAAATTCCAACAATTATGATATTTGTTTCGCCTATTGTTAACACATTGACCTGGCTATATAATTGCTTTCCCTATTTCATGTTCGAATAGTATGGATACACAAATAAATTAAAGAGGTAGGCATCCTTAATTTATTTGTGTATCCATTTTATCTTATTATAATATTTTGACCCCCGAAGCTTAAGAGGGTGTCGTAAGTCTGGCCGCTATGTGTGTTTGTCTTTCTGTCTTAACAGATCTGGATTCGGCTTTTCTTAATTTGTAAACTAGTTGTTCAGCAATGGTTTTTTTTATTTATTTAACTTCTTCACAAATGTAAAAGGCGGACTTATATCCAGAGACTTTATCTACCAGTCATCCCACAGGTGGTGCCGAAAAAGGAGAATTTTGGAAGTTGGTGCAAGAAAGAATATACTGCAAACAAAACTAAATTATAGTGTACCCTAATAATATTTATAAACATACATTTCAAGACTACATACGTATTAAAGTATAATATATGTTCTATCTGATTGTTCTTGAACAAAATGAGCGCGTACTGCACTGTTAAAAGTTTGTCGAGTTTGAGCCTTCCTATATCGATCTTATAAATGGTTCCTAGCCATTTATAAGATAGAGGGTTACGTAATGCTTTTTTCTATTATTATAATATTTACTGAACTACGTGACAGCATTAGATAATGGCTACCCGAAAAAATTGACGTGACTATGTCACGGATAGTAGAGCAAAGCGAAAGCTGTACAACTCAATTTTCTGTCCATTTACAAATTATCGTGGGAGAAAACACGGGGGAAAATTAGATTTTTTATAAATAGTATCCCAATTTACAATTTACGCAACTATTTTGTAGAGCGGGCGGACTGAATACCTTGAAATTGATTTCAATTTACATAAGAGTACATGGTAAAATAGGAAAATTAATTTAGGGGAATAAGTTGTTAATTTTCCATGCTGGTCTGGGAGAAAATAAAAACGTAGAATGTACCAGTTGCTGCTCTTCCCATGCAGATCGTAAAAGCCGATTTAGGGAATGGGTAAAATCTGAGGATTCTTGTTAATAGGCGATGCGGCTAGCAACCCATCACTATTTTGATTCCGTTTTCCATCTCCATGCTAAACGTGGCTTTCAGGTGTAATAAACCAAGGCTCTGCCTATCCCGCAAGGGAAAAAGACGTTATACCTAGATAGATCTTTATTAGTTTTTGGTTGATTGACAAAAGAAAAAATACGTGTCCAATATTTTTCAATAATCTACCAGATGGACCAATTATTTTGAAAAGTATTTTTTTAGAAAACATTCCTGTTGTGGGCAAAAAATAAACTTACTTCTGGAAATTCGTACGACTTGCAATCTTCTCGGAGTACACATAGGTATATACAATTACCCGCATATGTAGGTATAATAATATATAGTACTACTGCTATTATTAAGTTTAAAATACTCATTTAAAACTTTCAACTTAAAATGTTGCTTGAGCATTTAAAGAAGTTATAACTATAAGAATCCCAGCCTGTAATTTGTCAGCAATTCTAGTCGATGCAGAGAGTTGAGAGTTCAAATTCTAACAACATTGAAATTGTGAAAGTTTGGATGCGAATCTGATTATACGGGATCCTCGAGGGAAGCCTGCTAGCTGTATTTCACGAGAACGAAGTGGCAGAATACTCATAGAAATAAAGATAGAGAGACACAGTACACGTCTCTAACCATAACGTAGTAGACAAAGCAGAGACAAAAAGATCAGATACTTAATAAAATGGTATATACAGGTGGAAAACGGAATATCTAACAAAGAGACATCCAGGTTGGAGCTATTTGCCATGATTGAGTAAAAGTAGCTGCCAGTCTTATGTCATTTACTCTTAGTCCAATGTGGAAGACCGATCGAAGAAGGCAGTACTTATTAGTGGTTAAGGCGTTTGTTCCCGGGGGTCGTGGGTTCGATTCCCACGGGAAGCATACTTTGTTTAGTTGCTTCCAGTTTGGTTAGGACATTGCTGGCCTTGAATCACCTAATCAACACCTAATTGTCTGATAGTAAAGATGATTCCGTGCTTCGGAAGGCACGTTAAGCCGTTAATCCCGGCTGCCATCTGATAGTCGTTAAAGGAACCACGTCAGAGGCCGAGAGGCAATACCTGACATTCCGGGAAATTCTACTGTTACCGAGGGACCGACGTTAACGTGGGTGGAGCCGCAGGCAAAAGTTAGTTTATTATATATTTTTATTCATAACATTTTACTTGCTGTTACTATAAATAATTGTAATACTCTGGTCAGCGGTAATATCAAAGGATGAGTACACTAGGCATTCTCTATTAGAAATTACGATTAGTTCGAAGCCAACCTGATTTTAGACTTCGTATCAGACCCGTACAAATGGTAGGCATAATTTATAATCGAAACAGTATCCACGAACCGATCTCATCTCATAATCAGCTATATCCATGACGTGCTACTGAAGCAGCTATTGAGCATATTAGATCATAGCGGGAGTTTAGATTCACGGGAAATTGAGCTCTTTGATATTGTAATTAGAGATTATTTTCGTTATGTTATATACAAGTCAAAGACTGCTGGCATTGATGGCGTCCGTGCGAGCCTTCGCCTCGCAACAATCAATTTGCTCCGGCCTGCAATAGAAAGTTTAGTAATTGTTAGACTAATCAAATATTGCTGCATAACAAGCGCCTGAAAGTGGAACTCGCATAAAGAATAATTAGCAATTCCATCGCTTTTGTTTGAAAGTTCACGGACATTTTGAATTTGGGTGACTCCATGTTCATTCAAAAAGTTCCCGTGATTATTTGAATAGGTACGAGTTAGTAAGTGTATGCGGGCGGTACGCAACCGACTATGAAATAACATGTAATACGTGTCTCAAAACTGTTTATCACTTCATTTTTAAAGAATTTCGAGGATCAGGCGAAGAAACATTTCCAATTTCAGGATTCTTTGAATGTCTTGTATTTATTTTGTACTTAACTACGAATAAATGTGTTTTTGGTTTTATATGAATCTAAAGGCGGTGAAAGAACTTATTGTCGGGCCAATTGCCAATTATAGTTTTGAACTCATCAGGAGCCTATTTTTATGGATTTATAAATGTATGTACTAAATGTATTTAACTTATGTTACTTTCATTTCAATCATATTTAAAGCTGTAAAATAAATGGATTTATTTGCTTCTATTTTAATATGAACCTACGAGTATACTGCACCCTGCCCTTCTTGTAACGTAGCTTTCAGTCCATAAGGACGAATATAAGTGTTCGCTCCAATGGGTTTAACCACAGGTTCTTAGATCGGCTCTTCAGGCAATATGAGAGTTTGCTGGCTCTCCAAAGGGCACCCAGAAAGAACGAACCGGTGTATGCAATACACAGGTTCGTTCTTCCTGGATGCCCTTTGGTGATGTTGGCTTTACAGGTTGAAGGCTCTCTGCTCTCGCTTCAAACGAAAAATCCGAAGTTTAGAGGTATGTCTTGCTTATCTGAATTATTGAATTTATACATCATAATTATCTTCTTTGGAATCAGAATCAGAATCTTTATTTGCATAAAATATGGTATAAAAGGTGTTAGTATACTTGTTAGTAGCGCACATATTTTACTTAATAATTCAGACATGCAAATATATTAAAATAATTAGAATGAATTACACAATTACTTACACAAAATGTCAATATGTCAAAAAGATTTAAATATAAATAAATTTTACATAATATTATTTAAAAATAAAAAAAAGAAAACTTAATTAAATCATTCCTGGACTGAATAATAATTTTTATCTTTTAGCCATTTTGTAAGTCTACGTTTAAATAAATTGTTCGGTAATTATTTAATGTCAACTGGAATATTATTATAAATTTTTACACACATAAAATTGCACTGTCTTAAGTAAAGAGTCAATTTTGGATTGTTAATATGCACAATTCCACAAGTCTGTGAGGGTCTCTTCTACTTCTAGAATTTCGTTCTGATGCCTTATTGAAAAGGTGAATGTTAAATTTAACAAAACAGTAAATTTCTAGGATGTACGGGCATGGCAGAAGCAAAATACCCAAACTTTTAAACAAAGGTCTACATGGCGTTTGTGGTGCTTTACCACACATGGGACGTACACATTTTTTTTGTACAACTAACAGTTTCTTCGTATTTACAGAGTTTCTTCGTAAAGTTTATTATATTTTCTTGTCGAATTTGAAAGCGTAATTTATGCCACAGTGGATTGGCCGTCAACGTCTTTAATTTCCAAATAAATGGCATCTGGTGCATCAAGTGGCGCAGCTGTTGTTTTCAATAAGCTCGTACAACGAGAGTATCTTAAACAGAGCACTTTAGCCCCACTTGAGCACGATTACATATTAATCAAATTGAATCTAAGCCTTTGCATTCTAATTGCCTCGAGCCTGTTCGCTCTGACTTTAAAACAGAATCTTTTCATTATATGTTTAAAAGTAATCACTTTTATACCTGTATAAGAAATCTGCAATCTGTATCTATATTTGTTTAAGTAAGTAAGTAAAACACTTTATTGTACCATGGCGAGACATTTAAACAAAAATAATGTAAATAAAAATTGATTAGCACTATAGTGGGGGACTGGTAGATTACTACCCAATTGTCGATGCAAGCAAAATCTTCAGGTATATAAATATTAAATCTATTGTAACGATTGCCCTTAACAAATTACCGAGTTCTATAAAAAAATGAGAAGTTATCAATAGACACTTTATCACTTTATGAAACAAATAGATCAAAGAAAGCACTTAACAGATTGAAGTTTTGGCTAAACGTTCATTTAATTTTAAAGGATTTCGCTAAGTCCACAATTTGTGAAAAGGCCAACCTTCTTACAAGTCTCGCCCAAAATGTTATTTAATTAAAGACTGTTAAAGGTAATTTTTAAATTTTAATTATTTTAATTATTTTAAATCTTTATAATATTTTAAAAATTTTAACAGGCATATATGATATTTAAAGAATTCAGAGACCGCGTAGGTTCCCCCCATGGCCTCGCGCCCAAAGGGGGCCTTGCCCATAATATAGACGAGTATTTTTTTCGAAACGTGTCCTTGGAAGCCTACAATTTGCGTTTGGCCAAGTTTTTAAAAGATTTAACGGCCAGTCACCTGCCTGAAGCTAAGCCTTTTTGCTGCTTCAGAAGTACAGAAAAGTATGTGGTATATACATACCTACTTACTATCCCTTGCTGGGTCGTCAGAGCCCAGGTCCTTAAGACCTGGGCATTTAAGTGGGCGTGTAGGTGGGAAACGAAACCAAAATAGTGATGGGTTGCTAGCATCGCGAAACATGATTCCTGATTTGACCATTCCCTCGACTGGATTTTACGTTCTGCGCGGGAAGAGAATCAGCCGGTACATTCTCTCTTTCTTCACTTCCAGACTAGTATGGAAGTATGTGGTACATACCTGTAAAAATGAAAAACATACAAGTTTTTCTTGCGTTCAAAACCAGCGCCCCCGTGTAGCAGGTGTTTCAACAACTGTAACAATTATATCATTAAAACTAACGTGAGATACAGACATTATGTACTAAAAACGGGTCACTCACGTGCTATTTCGTCGGGATTGCCGACTATAGTTTCGGACTCGTCAGGAGCCCATTTTCAAGGCAAGTGCGAGACGCGCGGCGGAGGGTCCCGAACTAACTGCTCTCGACGCACTGCTCGTGCGGCGGCTCGTGCCGCCCTTTTGGAGGGGAGAGCCAGGTCGGTCGCAGGACCCTGGTGATGAATAGTCACGGAGGTAGTGGATCCCATTTCTTCCTCGTCGGTGTCTGGTGACGGTACGTGTGTGTGGAAAGAGCTAATCGTATCGGCCTCTACTGACCCTGTGTGCTTTAAGTTACGAGTATCATTCCCTTGAAGAATCGGTTTCCAGGTTGCGGGTAGAGTCCAACCTACATCCCGATTGAAATTTGGACGTCCATTTATTTCTATGGCCTCTCTTATTATTATTTTTTTTTTTCGGGAAACGAATGCCTTTTCTCTAGATAGGACTCTGGCCTTGTCAAACCGGATATAATGGGTGACGTCCTCTTCCAAAGTTTGTTCGGCGATGGCAGACCCGTTCCTGTCCAAATTCTTCTAGCTTCTGATGTGCTTCTTCAGCCTGGTGGATACATTGCGGCCAGTTTCACCAACGTATCTCTTCTCACAGTCACAAGGAACTTCGTATACTCCCGAGACATTTAATGGGTCTCTATCCTTCGGAGAGCGAACCAACTGCCTTATTTGTGTAAGATAGCAAGAAGAAAATGGGCTCCTGACGAGTCCGAAACTATAGTTGGCAATCCCGACGAAATAGCACGTGGGTGACCCGTTTTTAGTACATAATAACTGTAACAATCCTTCGCTATATCTAGCTATCCACGTTTAAGTCTATCTTAATCGTCCCGCCATCTCTTTCTTGGTCGGCATCAGCCATAGTAAAGAAAGTGTCGGATGTAGGAGCTAAAACTGCCAGACTGAAATGGCGCTGGGCAGGACATGTTTGTCGCATGCGGTCAAAAAGATGGTCAAAACTGCATTAAGTGTATTCCGTAAAAACATACATAAGCGATGTCATCTACATAATTATGATTTATTTGATTCTGTTTTTTCATTACTTATGCCCCGTAGAAATGAAATAGTCAGGTTAAAACCTTTTCATCACGTAAAAGCCATGATGATTTGCATTTTCGAAATCGATCGAGTCCTTTATCGCTCTGTGTTCCTTATTTTTCTTTATTTGTATATGTGTTAGTGGCTAACATTAACATCAAATATATCAAGATATCTAAAGGCATCTAGCATTACAGCCATAACGTGCCTTTCTAATATAATATTTCACAATAACTTACTTGTTAATGTCATCCGTAACAGTAATGAAAAGGCTTAGGTGTCAACCCACTGCCAACCCGACCCTGAACGAGATCCCCTATTGATTTTTTATAAAACAACTATTTCTTATTTTCTCATGATTTTGCTTCACCGGGAGCTACTCAGTAAGTAATGTTCAATAAATAAAACAGTTCACGAATCAGAATGGAAGATTATCTCCACAACTAGTCTGTTGTTGAACATGAATACTGAAATTCAACATTCCACCAAGAATGGTCAGCCGGCCGAATATATTTACGGGAACGAATATGTCGTGGATTTTTTGAATTTTACACCTGATGTTCATATTGAAGAGATGACTGGCCTTGTCATGGATCGGACCGAGTGCTCTTAATATATTGTTAGTATATTCAGATTCTCAAGCAAATATTCGGTATACTTTGAAAGTAATGCGTGACATAATTTATATTACAGCAAACGGTTTCTTAGTCTGTATGATCTTCTGAATTGGCTGAATCTTGTCGGTGATACCGACTCAAAATACGTAGGTAATGGTAATTCCCATACATGCTTGTTTTAAACAATCATTAAACATCTCTTCAAGCCCTCTTCAAGTCTGGGTTGGCAATAAATATTGATGGAATTACCGCCATTACGAGTATTTACAAAACCACTCAGTGTTAAATGTGTTTGATTAGATTTAAACGTTTAAATACAGTTCATTCATATAATCTGTGGCGATTTGAATCGCCCGAGCACTGTTTGTGGGACCATTCACACCGCAATGTGCGAATTGTCCAAGGTATCTTTTGGAATGGGTCGATTCGGACCACGGGGCGATGAAGCACGTGCCCGTGCTCTAGGGTTCGTCTATTGTTTATGTAAATAAATAAATTAATAGATAAATATGAAGAGACATATCACACAAATTAAGCTAGCCCTACAGGAAGTTGGGAACTTGTGTCGTAGGATACTAACTCAACGATACTATATTTTATAATATATACTTAAACTAGCTGTTGCCCGCGGCTCCGCCCGCGTTAAGTGTCGATCCTTCGGGAACAGTAGAATTTCCCGGAATTAAACATACCCTATGTCCTTCCCCGGGCCTCAAACTACCCCCATACCAAATTTCATCCAAATTGGTTCAATGTTTGAAGCGTGAAAAGAAGACAGACAGACAGAGTTACTTTCGCATTTATAATATTAGTATGGATAGGTATAATGCTGTCGTATAATGATGATGAATTGACTTTGGATTTTAATTTTCCTATGTCACTTATATTATTTAAGTCCCGTGGAACTTTATACGTCCGGAGACATCGACAGCGACATCAAAGCTCGCAAAACGGCAGCGTGGGCAAAGTGGCGTGAGGTGACTGGTGTCATTTGCGACCCGAAAATGCCGGTTAAACTGAAAGGACAGGTCTATAAATCCATCATTAGACCTGTCCTTTAATATGGAAGTGAAGCGTGGCCTGTACTTAAGCGGCACAAGAGGGAGTTGCGTGTCACGGAGATGAATATGTTGCGTTGGATGTGTGGAGTTTCACGGAAGGACCGCATAAGGAACTCCCGCATTCGCGGCAGCCTCCATATCCGTGACATAGCAGACAAGCTGCAGGAGAGCCGCCTACGTTGGTACGGTCACGTTTTGAGAAAACCGGCAAATTACATAGGGAACAAATGTCTTGCCATGCCGCCTCCGCCAGGCCCCGGCAGAAGGGGAAAACCCAAGAAGAGCTGGCTTGATGTCGTTGGGGAGGATATGCGTGCCAATGGTCTCATAACAAAGGATGCCGAAGATCGTGCGAAGTGGAGAAGGAAAAGCCGGAAAGCGGACCCCGGGCTCCAAAGCACCCCAGCTGAGGATGCAACCGGGAACACGGTGAGATGAGTGAGAGAGAGACTTATATTATTTAAGTGCTAATATATATTTGCAGGCAAACTTGAGTTCATTCAAATGACGATAACTTTTTTTTAATGAACCGATTTTGATGAAACAAACTTCAGATGTTTTGCTGAGTTAAAACAAAGCAATTGGTGAAAGTTTAAAGTAAATCGGTTCAGTATTTTCGGAGATAATTGTGATCATACATACAAACAGACAGACAAGAAATTCGAAAAAAATATGTTTGCTTTCTATTATTCTTTTTAAGTATCCCTCTATCCATTTCAGTAAAAAAATCTACAGTAAAAAAATCTAAATGTACAGACAAAATATTTTTACTGTTTTATTATATGTATATATATGTATATATAGATATAGATAGATAAAGACCCAGGTCAATCTGAAAAAGATTGTTTTTCATCATGACCTGACCGGGGATCGAACTCGGGCACCCTCGTGTCGCAGTCGGTAACTACAGTCGGCAGTCTACTTTTTAAGAAAGGGTGAACACCTACACGAAATGATTTATTGTCACTTTCCGAATTTACCTATCCAAAAAGAGAACAGTTTTACGAGTATTATACCGCGGTGCGAGTCGAACCAATACAAAAAGTGGTTGATTAGCACGGCGGTGTCTTGGACTTATTCAAAAAGAGCTTTCGCTAGCGCAGCGGAACTACTAAGGAACAAAACCAAAAATCGGGTACGCGCCCGGCCTCCCGAGCTGCTACTTACTCATTCTAATTCATCCGAGCGAGTAGTATCCTAATACTTTCATTCTCTAGCAAAATCCAACAAATTCATTCCTTTCCCAGCTTGAAAATACTTCAGAAGGGCAGCAGCGTCGGAGGCCAAAGAAACTGCGTTCCAATGCGCCTGCCAAGCATGGTGAGTATGGCAATATCCTTCCATGGAACGAAAACTCCTTGGGAGAAGCCTTTATACAGCAGTGGACTTTAACGTCTTATTATAACGTGTTTCTTTTGCCGTTCTGATTGTTTTGGTCGCCTCCTCACCAAAAGTGATGAAGGTAAGTTAGAAATTATGAAATAATCAGAAAAATATAATTCCCGAATTGCCTTTATCTATATCTATACTAATACTAGCTGTTGCCCGCGGCTCCGCCCGCGTTAATGTCGTTCCCTTGGGAACAGTACAAATTATAAGAAGTCCATACAAACCCCTCCCCCTCGACTTTTTCCCCTTAAGGGGGAATTTAATACATTTCATCTGCATAGATCTTTAGTCCTTAAGGAGGGGATTTTGCCCATTTCACGTACACAGATATTTTTTTATTGTAATGGAGAACTTCTTATTGTCATATTTCTAAGTAAATAAAAAAAATCCATACAAACTTTACCCCGCCTATTTTACCCCTTCAAGGGGAAATTTCGTCCATTTTAACAACACAGATCTTTTTAATTGTAATGTAAAAATATATACTTATTTTTATACTTCTATGACCAGAAATGAGAAAATTTTCATACCATCACCCCTCCCTTTTATCCCTTAAGGGGGGAATTTTATACATTTCACCTACACAGATCTTTTTTTATTGTAATCTAGAACGTATATACTTATTTTCATACTTCTAAATCTAGAAATGAAAAAAAATCCATACTAACTTTACTCCCCTATTTTATCCCTCCAGGCGAAAATTTCGTCGGTTTTACCTACATACTACATATCTTTTTATTTGTGATCCAGAACGTCCAGAAATGAGAAAATGTCCATACAAACTTACCTTACTGTTATTGTAAGATTCCTTTCTTAGTGCTCATTTACATCATAAAAAGAATCCCTGTGCCAAATTTCAAGTTTCTGGACATAGTAGTTTCAGCTGTGCGTTGATATATAAGTCAGGTTTGCCTTTGGCTCGCGGCTCCGCCCGCGTAAGTGTCGATTTCTCAGGAACAGTAGAATTACCCGGAATATATTATTTTAGTTCATGACTTTCAATGAAACACCTTAATATTGAATTTCAATTGAATAACTTAAAAAACGGAAAGTTTCATACTAACTTTGCACTAAGGGATGATTTTGAGAAAAATATTTTACTCGTGTTTCATGCCTTTCAGTAAAGAACCTTAATGCTGAATTTCATTCGACTAACTTCAAAAATGGCAAAGATTCATGCTTACTTTGAACCCCTATTTTACCCCCTTAAGGGATGATTTTTGAGCAAAATATTTTACTCGTGTTTCATACCTTTCAGTAAAGAACCTTCATGCTGAATTTCATTCGAATAACTTCAAAAACGACTAAGTTTCATACTAACTTTGCAACCCGTTTTACCCCCTTAGGAGATGAATTTCCAAAAATCCTTTCTTAGTGCTCCCCTACATTATAAAAAAGAAACCCCTATGCAAAATTTCAAGTTCCTAACCCTTATAGTTTAGGCCCTGCGTTGATATGTCAGTCAGTCAGTCAGCTTCTCCTTTTTTATTAGTATGGATTACTATGGATAGTATGGATAGGTATAATGCTGTCGTTTATTGATGATGAATTGACTTTGGATTTTAATTTTCATAAGTCACTTGTTATTTTATTTTATTTTTGCTATATGTTTGCAGGCAAACTCATGCCTTAAGTTCATTCAAATGACGATAACTTTTTTTTAATGAACCGATTTTGATGAAACAAACTTTAAACGTTAAACTGAGTTAAAACAAAGCAATTGGTGAAAGTTTGAAGTAAATCGGTTCAGTATTTTCGGAGATAATCGTGATCATACATACAGACAGACAGACAGACAGACAGACAGACAGACAAGAAATTCCAAAAATTTTTTTTTGCTTTCTATTATTCTTTTTAAGTGTCCCTCTATCCATTACAGTCAAAAATTCTAATTGTACAGACAAAATATTTTTACTGTTTTATTATATGTATAGATTATCTCTCAGCCGTGTGGTATCCGGCAGAGTAGAATAGGACCACTCCAAGTCTTCCCGTGGATGTCGTAAAGGCGCAAACAAAGCTTATATCTAAGAGACCTCTCCAACCCGTCTGGCCAGCGTGGAGAGTGTAGGCCAAGTCCTCTGGCTGCTCTGGCCAAGTACGGCCCTAGTAGTACAGAAAGAGTCTAGTAGAGTGCTCCTGTAGTGGAGACTAAAAAGGACCTGATGATGATACTAATATTATAAATCTGAAGAGTTTGTTTGTTTATTTGAACGCGCTAATTTCAAGAACTACTGGTTCAAATTGGAAAATTCTTTTTAAGGAAGGCTTTAGGCTATAAAAAATCACGCTGCGAGCTGCGACCAATCGCAGCGAAGCATCAATAAAAAATCTTTTGAAAACGGGGGAAAATTATTCATCTATACTAATAAGAATACTAAACAGAAATTGCCGCGCATGAAGTCGCGGGCAACAGCTAGTATGGCAAATAAAGTTAAACTACGCTTCCGCATAACCCGACCATCAAGTCCACATTACCCTCAACTCTTTACAAATAGGGACAGGCATGCACCGCACGATTTTTATTATTTTTCTTGTAACCATTCATTGCCTTATACATTAATCCTGTTGTCAGTACCCGAGATTCAACTCCAACGAGTCTGCCACGAGTCACGTACGAACCCGACCTATGTCTTATTGTTAATGGTCGAAAATAATCCCCCATTTATGTTTATTACGCTCGCAATGATTCGGTTCACCTATTATTATATTAACATCCAATGCTTGCTTGTGCAATTTGAACTGACGCACGATCTGGCTGCACGATGATGGGTGAAATAGGCTAGTGTGTTACCTAGTAAGATATGCGACTCATTATCCGATGTTGTACGTAACAATACTGGTAATACACGCCTAGAATAATTGAACGTAGATTGTAGTTGAAATTACTGTAGTTAAAAAAAAAAGACAGCCAGTTTCATATTTAAATTGCAAAGGACATATTGGGAGTAATTGTTTTTGTTTATACTTGTAATGTCCCTGCGTTATGTTTACGGATATGCTTATAGGTACGTTTCTTTTAGGAACATTTTAGTGTCATACTTCATAATCATAATTTCAGTAATTTGGATGTTCGTATGGGAAAATATAAATACACGGCTACTAAAGAAACAAGAAAACCACGAATCAGATACCGCCTTCAATGAGCAAGTCGGTATCCCTCTCAAAGCTTAGGGTGGCCATATGCGTAGGCAGTACTTATTGATGTGTACAGAGACAGACGCAATCAAAACATGGGGCTAAGTACAGGGGTGTTTGTTTCAATTAAACACGGGGTTATTGGCTCCGGGAAGGCAATCAAAGTTAATAATACTTGAACTGGCTTGATTCGATTTGATGACGCGGAAAAGCTTTTTATTTTGCTATATATTATATCATACGGCACATTTATTTTCATTTTGCTTTTTATTTCGAAGGAAAAGCGAATTCAATGTACAGCAAAACAGTTTATACAGTGAATCATATTGTATCACTAAATTGTATACTCAAATGCAGGCTAGTAATCTCTACCATGCAACTGATTACACGATAGCAAAAGAAGTTCCATACTCCTAAACATGATGAATAACTTGTTTTAAAATAAAGTACCTTAATTCTTTGAAGACTCTTCTAAAAAGAGGTTAGCAACTTATCACTATTTCTAATTCTAGTCCTGTTAATCCCTAAGCTGGCATTCTGGCTAGGATTGCATATGTTCAAAATGACTCTTAGGAACTTACACACATCTGTTTTTTTACAACTTACACGCTATCTAATTTACGTCATAAGGATAAAAGGTCTTGCTTATGTAATAAAGCCTTGCGTGTGTAAGAATTTCAAATATAAAATCAAGAAACACAGACAAAAAATAAAATAAAATTTTATCGAGTGTCACCTCCAACGTTCAAACGAATATTAAAGATGTAAAATCCCGCCATTACCATAGCAAAAAGCAAACGAACCTGTGTTCAAATGACACATTGTGTGTGTGGGTAGATCCAGCCGCGGTGCAGTCGCAATCAGTTGCATTGACGCCCCCCGAGCCCCTTCCCCGCTGTCGCGACTGCATTTTTCATCCCCTGACATCCGCTCTGTTAGTGAGCCTCGATATTTATGCCTCTGTAACTCGCGCGATGGATGGGCCTCAATACTGCTGCCTGTTCATATACTTGGACAGTTAGCTACAATAACAGATAACATTTGACGTCCTGCGAGCAATATATTTTCACACGTTTTAGCGCATTTACTTTTCTATTTTAACCGTAGGTAGGTAAGTCAAAAACTCATTTTAATATACCATCATCATCATCATCATTTCGGGTAGGTGACACGGTCAATCGACCATGCACAAACTGGTGTCAGAGTTCTTCGCCTCTCGGCCTCTGATGTGGTTCCTTAAACGACTACCAGATGGCAGCCAACGGCTTAATGTGCCTTCACGGAATCATCTTTATTATCAGATAATCAGGTGATTCAAGCCTGCAATGTCCTAACCAAACTGGAAACAATTAAACAAAGTATGCTGCCCGTGGGAATCCAACCACGATCCCGGGGTCAGCAGGCAAAAACGCCTTAACCACTAGACCACGGAGACATAAATGTACCATAAATATACAAATATAAAATAAGTAACAAAGAGATTGACGTACAGTTGGCGGCCTTATCGCTTAAGCAATCTCTTGAGGTGCCTAAAATGATTAAATGTATGAAGAGTTAATAATAAAGCCAATGTATGTAAAAAACCGTGCCTTCCGCCGCCGTGTGGTTTCCGGCAGGGCAGAATAGAACCACTCCTATTTTTCCCATTGAAGTCTTAAAAAGCGACTAAGGAAATACAAGCTAAGCAATGCTCATAAACAGCAATGAGACCTCTCCAACCCGTCTGGCCAGCGTCCTCGTTGGCCAGACGGGTTGTGTGACGCTGAGTGTAGGCCAAAATCCTCTGTCTACTCTGGCCAAGTATGTATCCAGTAGTACAGAGAGGGTTATGCTCCTGCAGTGGAGGCTAAAATGCCCTGATGACGATGATGATGTAAATAACAAGGTCAGAAACGAACTGTTTTTTTGTGATGTGATAAGTGCTCTTTGTTAGGGTCAAAAATTTTGCGTTGACTAGAACTCAGTCTTTTTAAGGGGGCAAAATTTTTGACCTCTTATTGAATTTTTAAAAATATGCTAATATTTTAAATCTGGAGTCGGGATCTTTATCAGATAAAATATGAAATAAACTTGCATAACATGTAACAGAAAGGAAAGTTATTTATATCTACCACATTCCTTTTCCTGTAGAACGCCTGTAGATAAACCCTTTATTATAATAGTTAAGTACGTAATATTCATTTATGTTATTAAGTAATAATTTAGATGCGGAAATTAAGTATTATTTTATGTCTTTTAATCTCATAGTTAAATGAAAAATGTGACACATTCTCATTTTAAAACGGCGTCGAACCGCGCCGTAGGGGTTTCGGAATGAACGAGCTGTTAGGAAAGTGCAGGCTTGCAGCGAAACGGTCTATTGGACACGGCAACAAATTGCCTGCCTGCCGCTTCATTATCACCAGCTAACGCATCGTAAACGCTGTGAACTCGCTAGTGTTCGTTATTAAACCGCTGTTGGGAGTATATTAAACGAGTAAATGAATGGTAAAGAACACGGACGTTGTAAATTGCACACACTACTGCAACGAGGGAAGCGCTGTTTATAGAAGTGATACATTGGCTTGATAACGCGTTCGGAAAGTGGCGTTCAATGAGTGTGCACGAGAGGAAATCGCTTCTCATTGAGCGGTCCCGTAATCACGGCGCGCACAAATAATCGGCCGGCGCGGTAATGAATTACGGGGCTATTGCTCGCTTGCAAAATATACGGCATGGCGTAGGGCGAGCTCTACCGGCTCCTATTCCCCGAGCCATAAGTAACGAGGTTAGCTCTCCCAACTCCCGAGCCCGGAGCCGCTTCGTGATCGTGACTCGGGGTGCGTTCGGGAGCGGTCATGGGCAAATTATCTTCTAAAATGGCCGATATAAATTATCTTCAATCAGTTTATTGCTCTTAAATATTGTATTATTGGTCTTGATCTATTTCTAAAGTCATCGAATAATAAGTTTTTAAGATTTTTCAGTTCGATAATCTCGGTAAATTAGAAAACGAACTCTAAATCGTCTAAGTGTGGATGCAATAAACCGTTTTTATCGCGATTTTTACGAGTTTTTTCGCACTATCCCAGCTATAAACGACGAATCAGATGAAGTGAGAAACCGCAGGTGGCATGGCAAAATAACTTCGTTTATTTCGCCCTACATAAACGCAAAATGCTGATATTGACATCGTATAAAAACTGCTGCAAATTTGTCGTTATAATAACGCGTATCTATTTTATTCGTAAGACTTCTAAGTAACATTATGGTAATGGTCTAGGCAATTGAAAACAAGATAACATAAGTTTGTCGCTGAAATGTAAAATAAGATTAACGACAGTTTATTGTATAGATAACAATAATGGAACGTATCGACAGTTTACGATCGATGAAGTTATTGCTAGTTTATTAATAAGCAAAGTAGATTACTGTTCTGTGATACACTATGCACTTGCCTTTAGGTTTTTGTAATAGTAAGCTATTTCTTTACAAGACAGTAAAAATAAGTACAACAGGAATAGGCTAGTTTCCTAAAAAAAATATAATTAGTCCGTCAGTTAGATATTCAAAAAATATGGACACGTATTTTTTCTTTTGTCGATTAAACAAAAAATTATAAAGATACAGCCCTTTGAAGTTTCGTGTGACGTCATAGTTTGCTACAATTTTTAGCAAACTTTGACGTCACGAGCCCCACTCCTGAACTTTGACGCGCTTTAACTTTACTATTTATTGTTTATTTGACAAAAGAAAAAATACGTGTCCTATATTTTTTTATTATCTAACTGACGGACTAATTGTTATGTTATTATTACGACCCAGGAAACTAGCCTATTGTCCTTAAATAAGGAATTTACGGAGCTTTAAACTTTAAGAGTCTCTTTGCCTAGTGCATGCGCTCTGGTCTACGGTCTAAATATGCAAAAAAAATAAAGAGACCCTACTCGTATCTTGTTACCCTCTACGCCGCTAGCAAAATGAATATTTGCGGCTTGAAATCTACCTAACCATGTGTTTTAGTGTATATAAAATTAAAAATTAGGAAACTGAAATCAATTTGTGATGCGCTAAAATTTTATGAATTCTGTAGAAGTTTCCACATGTTATAATTTACAATATAGTATTTTTCCGGCTGTTATATTATAACGAGTTCCCTATGATCACCGCCATTAGCGGCCACACATGCACACATTTATCAAAAACTTCATAATGGTTAATTTTCAAAGCGGACAATCATCCATTCACGTGCAGTTTCGAAACTCCCACGTTCCAAAGCTGACCTCCGCTCGCAGTGTCATTGTCATTCATAGTCATAGCCATTACCTCCGAAATTGGCGAGTTTACAGAATTTGTCCAGTGACGTCGTGATACCACACTTAACTAGATTACCATCTTCGTCGAGGTCGATTCATTGGATTGTCATCAACCGCCGCTGTGCAGGTTTTGTTTCTCGATTCGATAAAAACATAGTACTCTTTAAAATTTCTTTTTGAATGTGTTACAAAGGTTATTCGTATTCTTATTGTATTCACAGACTTTTTGCGACTTTCAAATTATCAACAAACGATACAGGAAATCAAGTCAATCTTTACTGTCATATCCTCTTGGTACTTCCACTGTATTTAAAAAAAAAATGCGTCGCAACACGGTAAAAATCCTAACTAATTGCCGCCCCCACACAAATGAAATGACAAACGTTATGAAAATACAATACAAGGCTATCGTAGACAGTATTTAAATTAGAAAATAATGAGATGTCAAACATATACTTTATTAAACATTTTTCAAGAGTTTGAGTCCTTTCTATTAATATTAGAAAAACTTAATGTTCATTGATATTGTTTGCTACATCTTGGAGGTTCTCTTTACTTAAAGGAAGGAAATATTTGTGTTAGAGAATTCAGCTCTTCCATTTTATTCATTACAAAATAACATGGTGAGGGAGCGTAGAATATAAAACTTACATTAAAGTAATTTATAGTAAAATTTATTGATGATAATAAATTTTAATTTACAGATTTGTCACGTATACATGTTTACACGTTCAAGAATGTCATTTATAACTGCTTGGCTGGTGGTCGCAGGTATGGCATCGGGTATGCGCGCCCATTCTCCCGAGTAAGTAGTATGCCTTCATTCCCTTCCCCATATATATCAAAATATTATTTCCCAAATCCAGCAAAATCCCATACTTCCCTAGCTGAAGAATGCCTGCAATGGGCTGCAGCATCAGTAGCACAAGAGGTCAAAGAAACTGCGTCCGCCAACCCGCCTGGTGAGTATGGCAATATCATGTCATGGAACATGGAACGAAGAATCCTTGGAAGAGGCCTTTGTCTTTTTACGGCTGAAATGATAAAGATGATATTTTCACACATGTGAGTTTAAAACGGACGTTCAAAGTTATATCTATACAAACAACTGACGTGTTTTTAAATGTTCAAAACACATAAATATTTCATACTTCAGTAACCAAACGATGAAGATATTCTTTGCCAATATTTTACAAACGTTGCTCACCCAGTGTTCAATCTTCCAGTAAATTTCACAACGGTTTCCTAATCCATCGATCTTCCGAAGTGTCATATTGCGCCAAACATTGAATAGATACCGAACCCATCTTCAAAAGCAGAGGTCGAAGCGGTTACATAAACATTTAAATACGTATTTGAACATTGATTCATTACTATTCTTCGTACAGGAAAATGATGAAGTAAGCAAGAACTGCATATTAGCTAGTTGTCAGTCAGAATGACTGTTGTGTCGAGTCGTGTATCATCAGCGTTTCAAATTCATGGAATTCTGTTGATGATTGATAGAAAATATTAAATCACCTAGGCTTTTGATAGGAAATTCGCAAAGTCAGGTATAGGACAAAGTTAACAACGGTAGGAACTGTGTCAGGAGATATAAATGAGTTATCAATGTTTTCTAAAAACTTAAAAATGGCAGACCCAAATAAATAAAGTACCTACTAATTTATTCGAAAAAAGTATCTACTAGATGCGCAGTGGCTTCAATTGCTCCTATTTCCTATTAAAACTTACCTGAGCTTAAACGATTTAGGTACATATAAAAATAATCTTTCAACAGTTAAAGAACAGACAAATTAATAAACGTTTCTTATTGTATATGTAATGTAACACGGAAATCGGAAGTCAATTATTCTATCACTATCAGTCACCTGTAATGTAGGTAACACTTAAAAGCCGGTAGACTTTCACTTCTCACTTAATCAAATAATAAAAGGCTAGAATTATCGCTTTCGGACATATAGTCACGGTTAAAAATTTACATGGAATATTTTTCATGACTCTTAAGCTGTTCCGCATAAGGTGTAAATACGAATAGAATATATATTTTTAGACGTAAAACGCAAAAGGGTATTGCAATACTGTCACGTAATAGTGACTTTTGCTTTGCATATAATATGGTTATTAAGTTTTGGATAAAGGAGACATCCGTGACATAATAGTAGCGTCTTATATAACATTAATATACTCGTATAATTATCTCGCATGACAGATAAATTAGGGATCTGGTTACTGCTAGTTGCCGTTGGCTTCGTTCCCATAATTATTCTAATCATATGTTGTGATTAGAAAATCGCTTACTAAGTAGGTTACTAATAGGTACTTCTGTTATTCATTCTTTCATGTACTGTTAGGGAAATAGTATATCTAACCCACCTATTAACTAATTTTAATAGCACCTTCGTGAAATTTTACCGAGCCAGTAGTTACCTCTTCACTATAATTATGAATTGTCAAAATTGGTCAATAGTTTAATTTGAAACTATAAACTAAATAGTAACACAATTGGGTACTTTCGACATCATAAGTATGTTGATTACATTGAAATAAGCCCCGTTCTAAATGCCTAGGTCCTCGAATGCCTTTATTATTTCATTAAGTCTTTCATCACATACAAACGACCTCATTATGCATATGAGCTTTTGCTTATGTAACATAGCTATTCGAGTTGCTATATTTATTTGTAATTACACACTATTATTATAAATGAATCACTACACACAAATTAATGTGTAGACAATAGATACGTGCATATCTAAAGATGGTGGACGTAGGCAGGCGGTCAGTCGTAAAAATAAGCCGAAACTTTTTACTGCATGAAAAGTAAGACTTTCATGCTTTATCGACCCTACATAAAATGGGATGAGGAGTAGAGGAATAAAATACGTGCAAAGGTTTCTTATTATGTTCTTCAGCGGTTCTTAACCCTAGAATGGTAACATAATTTTACCATACACGGTAACAGAGGTGATGTATCACCCCATCGTTTTCCTAAGTAAATAAAACAAAAATAACTTTATGTCTACGTTTAATTTAGTATTAAATCAATAAAGCAACATATTTTTAATGAGATCAAAAAGTTTTTGACTAGATTTGCTTAGAAAATAATAAAAAAAAAGATTACAAACAATTCAAACAAATTTCTTTCCTGTGATCAGGGCATACCAGCTGGCATCTAGCTTATTTTAATAATTTGCGAGGTGGTTCCCCGGAAGTAGACTCTTCTGGCATAATTATTTAGAATAGCTCGAAAAATACACACGTAAAATGTAACAGGGGTGACGCGTCACCCCAGACATACCTACCTATATTTCCGTGTCCACCACAACATTTGGCTGCCAATGCGTTGCGGCAAATGAGCGCGTGCGGTGCGACGCGAGAGAATACGTGAAGTGAGAGAGCGAAATAGTTAAGAACCTCTGGGGTGACGGTCACCCCTGTTACCATCCTAGGGTTAACTCAAGGTGGATTGACGTCAGGCAAGCGGCAGGCCGTAATAACTTTAATAGCATAATTACTACCACAAAAGCGGACCCCAGGCTCCGACAAATGACAGCTGGATGGACCAGGAAAACCCTCAGATGATACGTATCTACGTAATTTATGATAACACATCCGTGTTATCATAATTTCAGCGACAAGAGTTTACAAAATGACCAGTTCGAAGCGGCCTGTATCGGCGTAAAGGAAAAGTTGTTCTAGTACTACTAGCACCTAGATAGAACCCTCTATGTTAGTATTGCAAGTATGTAAAATTTAGAAAATATTTACTTGATGACATAGCTGATACCTGATACCCTTATGTACTCTTTCATTGTAAAACCATAGCCGCCCTGAACGCAGCTCCGTATCAAAATAAATTATATTGATATCCACATCCAACACTTCTACATCCTTATCCTTATTCTTATCCTTACTTCCTTATCCTCACTAATATTATAGATGCGAAAGTGAGTTTGTTTGTTTGTTACGCTTTCACGCCGTAACTACTGGACCGATCATCATGAAATTTTGCATACAAGTTCTCTGGAGTACGGAGAAGGACATAGGCTACCTTTTATCCCGGGAAAAAGTACTATTCCCGCGGGATCGACATTGACGCGGGCGGAGCCGCGGGCGAAAGCTAGTTAAAATTATAAAGAGGAAATATTTGTTTGTTTGGTTCGCATTGAAATACCCTTAACTACTTGGCCGATTTGAAAATAGTTTCACCATTAAAATCCTACATTATCCCTGATAAACATAGGCTATAGAATAAATACCTATATTTACCCATGCGAACCCGAGGCGTTCTGCTAGTAGTAAATAAAAAGGTTTGGAATTTAGATTATTTCGAGGGTCCTTGTTATCCATGAAAGATTAAATACCAAAATTATGTAAGTTGGTTAGTAAAAGGATTTTAATACAATATTATTTGAATATTAGGACAACAGCCTAAGTAAGGAAATCCTTTTTAACTTAACTATTTAGGGCTCGAACCACAAAAACCACCAAAAGAGCCGCCGGGTAGTTGTCGGCCGCCGCGCCGTGTGTTATATTATAATCTCCACTAATATTAATACGTTGCCTCGCCCATAAAAAAATATTACCGCTTTACTTAAATGAAAAAGGTCGTATTCCGAAGCTTATTTTCTATAGGACATTATTTTTAATAAGATACTCGGGATAGCTTCGACGTAATAGTCGAGATAGCAGCTTGCTAAGCCCCAAAATATTTCTTCCTCTCTTTATTCGGCCACAGTAATTTTTTAACGCGAAATAAGCTCTGAGCTTACACATTTGTAATGGTAATAACGAATAATCTGTCTTAGATTTCTATTTGCGTTCTTAAATTAATGAGAATGGTTATGGTTTTAATGTATTTTTAAAAAAGCAATTTTTTTGGGGCTTAATAATATCTTACTTATTATTAAGATAATATTTACAAATATTATCGTAGATTTTGCTAAAAATACTGAAATTTATACTGTTAAAATGTTTTTACCGACTGGGACTCATCCAAGTTTTTTTAAGTATTATTCAATGTATCCAAAAGGTGCCTTAAGGAACCTAAAGAAATTACTAAGCCACCGATGTTTGTCCGGTAGCCATCTAGTTTATTCAAATAGTTCCGATAATCAGTATAGCTGGATTTAGTAAGTCTGGAACCAAACTGAACAAAAAAACATAGCACTTAACACTTCTAGTCGTTTGTCAAGTGATGCATCAGCTTATCGTCTTACTCGAGAGGCGTGAAGTCTTGGACGAATAAACCACGTGAAGTGTATACCAGTCGAGATAAGACCGCGAACTTCTATGGAACTTCGTCACTGTTTCTCAAAGTGGTCCGCTAGAAGTCCATGATAGAGAAATAAAATTAGTGGATGTCTATGGGATCTATTACGAGTATGTGTGCTCAGAAAATCTGACACTTTGTTAGCTATTAAAATACTAGTGTCAGATTTTCTGAGCTGCGTAAAGGTATCTGACATTGTTCAATGACTGCCATCTAGACACAATAGTAATTTCGATACTCTAGTGGTGTTTCGTGAACAAAACGCCACTAGAGTATTTACACCCGATTCGAGTCAAATGCCTTTACGGAGCTCAGAAAGGTCTCCTGTTTACTTCGGAAGGAAATAGTGGTCAATATATAGTGAACAAAAAGTAAAGATTTTTATTGAAAATTGGATACATGTATCTCTTTTTCAACGTCATATTTTTTTAGTCTTATTTTTTGTCAGAATGTACTAGAAACTTGGAGATACTAGTTGTGCTGGGTATTGTATAGGATACGATACCTACATTCGACGGTAATGGCAGTCTAATGGTACAGAAATGGGGATGTGAGAAGTCTTACCAAATTCATTGCCATCCACGTCATCAGTCAGGTGTGTCACTTGAAGTAAGGGTACTCCAATTAAACCTTACCCAGAAAGTGAATTTATGAAATAATATGTTTTGGAACATCTAAACTAGATGCACTTTATCTTCCAAGTTGAAGCAGTCGATAGAAGTCTTACATATGCAATACGTTAAAATGGTTTTCGAATTCTAGATAATTATTATCGGAGAAAACCGCCGGGGAATAGATTACTTTCTGTAGCTCGTTTGGTTAGTTCACCTCATAGATATCAGAATATTACTAGGTGTTCGCCTACAGGAACTTATTCGAAGAGAATCTCGTACCCACGTAATAAATACAAGAATTTATTAAACTTGATTAGATAACTAATCCTCTAAAAATAAATACAGAGATTGATCAATTTTAAATCGCGGATTGCATAGGCTTGCCGAAATTTTCAGATTTTCGACGGTGTTCAGACTTCCCATTTTCACCACGTTGTGATGGTTAGCAAAAAACAACCGGCCGATTAGGAGTCGACAGTCGACGCAAAAAAAAAGCTTTTGTGACACATTTCGGATTAACCTTCCCTTGAGAGTTAGAGGACATTTGTAAAGTATACTATACAATTTTCCGTATTTTTTGACTGCGTTTATTTAAATGTGTGAATGTTAAATTGATACCTCCAAGCGTGCGTGAGCACAGAGTTTTGACGGATGGACAACGAAGTGATTTGATTTTCACCTTTTTGGGGTACGGAACCATGAAAACCTAACCTCTTGACCATTTGAAAAAGTTTATATTCATCACTACTACAGTACAGATTATAAATTAATATCAAAAAACATACGCATTACAGACAAACAACCTTCCTTTATTTGCCGTCCGCGCCGTCAATCTCTCACATCGAATTGACAGGTGCAATTTTTGAAGAAACAATATGTAAAGTCGGCCTAAAACCTATTAAAATTGTTTCTGAAAAGAAGCACTAAACACATTCATCGTAAGGTGCGTGTGCATCTAACGATAAATGTGTTTCAAAAGTGATAAATCTGACATAATTATTCATTAAATTCGTTGTTGGCAGTGAAATCATAAAACATCAATAAGACTGTGAAAGGTTTACCCACTACCACAGAGGAAACCTGCTACGAACTGATATTCTTATCTCAAACAACCCCAGTTCCGAAAAGACGATGCTGCAGTTATGGGACCCTTCCGCCGGCAATACTGCTATTCGCCGTATCGGAGATATCGAAAACATATCAAGGAAGCTTCAAGATATCTGGCATGGAAATAACGAGGAGTGTGCTTTTAAGATCATTTGAAGTAGGCCTTTTCTTTTCCTGCCCCCGTAGCATGGCAGGCGTCTCAAAGTTTACCTACCGACTATCGCCATCTCATTTTCTGTAATATTAAAGAGCAAGATAGGTATATATGCAAGAGATAAGGTATATCTCTTCCATGCTGGTCTGGGAGAAAAGAAAAAACGTAGAATGTACCAGCTGCTTCTCTTCCCGCGCAGATTTATTTTTTTATTTAAAAAGCTTTATTGTACCTTGAAAGTTACAATAGGTGGACTTAATGCTAAAAGCATTCTCTCCCAGTCTACCTTTGGGAAATGCTAAACGGATAAAATAAGTAGGTGTCTAAGTATCAATAGAAAGATATGATATTATGATAAAGCAAAGTTTTATCTATATATATGTTACGGTTAGAGTGATTAATTAAAAATTATTAATAATTGCCTATAATTATTAATAATTACCGAAAGTACAGGTAAAAGTGAGAAATTAATCACATTTGTCGGTGATTATTAATAATGTAACCTTAGTACCGATAAATGTAATAACTATCGATAAAAATAAATGTACACTGGCGATTTTTTTCTCGATCGGGCAACAGAGGTGCGGGCAGGGGTGCCGAGGCGGCGTGCGGGATGTGCGAAAGGCCACGCGAAGATTTGCCTTCTTGGATACTAAAACTGATATAATTTTCCAAAACTACACCGAATAAAATCTAGAAATTGACACTCACGTCGATTTATAATGAAAAGTCACGTCCGACATCTTAGATTATATAGGTAACTGACGTCATTTTCGAGATATGCACCTCTACACCCCAAGAACCTAGAAAACGACACTCATGTTGGTTTATCATGAAAAGTCGCGCCCGCCATCTTGGATTACATAACTAAGGTAAAAACCCAAAAAACGACCCCTTTGCAGGTTGCAGGTTTTTCATGAAAAGTCGCGTCCGCCATCTTGGATTCCAAAAATTACATCATTTTCAAGATCTCTACCCTAAAATAGACACTTACATATTTTCATGCCTGTTTCCATGGTGGTAATCTCGAGGCCTTTTTAATCAAAGTATTAAAAAGGCCTCATCACAAGAGGCCTTCTTGATGGTGAAAACGATTCTATAATTTTGCCATTTTATAATAATAGCAGGTGTCCAATCCAGGCAAACCTAGCACAAGTCCAGCTACATTTCAATCCCATAAATTTGTCTTTCATAATGCAATAGTTTCTGCTCCAGCCTAGACCTGTTCAAGGACATATCATACATTGGTATTACCAGAAACAAGTTCTGGCTGGAGACCAACTTTACATCAACTTCTCCAAAGGGCCTCTTCATGTTGGATATATATCTCCACGCAAGCCTCCAAAGGACCGGGGTAACGCCCGTGAAACCAAAGTAGATACAAATAATAATACTAATAACGTTTTATTTTAGAAATACATTTCTATAACATAGGTTAGTACCAAAAATAAGCTTATAAACTAGGGTTAGTAAAGTGAGCCAAATAAAAATATTAAAAACTAAAGTTATTTTACATTGACACGAGCAAGTCTCGAGTCAACGTGGACTCTGTTCCAGTAGCTCAAGATAGGGCAGCAATAGCGACTCCCTTTCGCTGCCGAGAGGCTGTTCTCTCACTCTTTTAACTTTGTTTATTAAGAGTACAGATTAAGAGGTGATTATTGTTGTCAGTTTCTTTAAAACAAGTACATACCCTTGTTTGTGTGATCTGAGACAAGCACTGTTATATGTGTCATATCTTACGAATAAGTTAGTATCGTCGTCATATCATATTCTTAATAAATACCTGCTGGACTAATAACTTTGGGTTTTTTTATAACTTTTACCAATGTGTGTAGTGAATTATTAATAATAACTACCAAAAGTAATTAATTTCAGTTTTTTATTCACATTTACCAAAACACGAGGTTATTATTAATAATGTTAAAAAATTATTAATAATTTTCGATTAATCAAATTTACCGTAACATATATATATATATATTGTCCTCCTTTCGGCCGTTGTTGATCAGGCCAAAATCCGATATAATTGTTGATCAACCTTTACCCGCCTCTAACTCTGAAAGTTTTGGGTCTATCGTGCTCTTTCTGCTATATATGAATTCTCCTAGTTACGACACTTTGCTTAATTGTGCCGTAAAGTCTTATACTCGTCATAAATTATTACGATAATTATTGATCTATTAACCGCCTTTTTTCATGCACTGAGGATACTTTTGTTGATCGAATATATACCGCCTTTGATCAATATTTGCTGCGAATTATTGCTTTCGAGCAACGCGGCGGCAGAGCGGCAACGTCGCAAAAAACGAAATGGAAGTATGTTAAAGTGAGATAGAAAGTGTGCCCGTGCAGTCGGTGTATTTCGTTGGATGACGTGTTTTTAAGGAAATAAAATTTCGTATTTTTGTTTAGGAGACGGACGACATAAGTATGTAAGAACTTATTTTACTTTTATATTCCATAATATACTACCAGTATCCATATCCAGACTAATATTACGAGTATAAATGCGAAAGTAACTCTGTCATTTGTCTATCTGTCTGTCTTCATAGACACTTCATCTGTCTTCATTTAGAAAATTTCCATACAAACTTCCCCCTGAACGGATAAAACAGAGGGGAAGTTTGTATGGAAATTTTCAAATTTCTATTTATTTATTTAATAACGCTACAGCAGTACTTTCTACACTTGAAAGTATGCAAAAAGGTGTATAAGTTCTCGATTACAATTAAAAAAGATTATGTAGGGGAAACTGGGCCAAATTCAACCCTAAAGCCACGAAGGGTAAAATGGTTTGAAGGCGAGGGCAAAGGCCGATTCTACCCCAAGTGTGCTGCAGTGCCGCCGCACGCCGAACTGCTGAACACTAGGGCCGTGAGGCCGTAGACCGAGCCCTAAGGCGAATGCGAAGCCTGAGCCATCGAGGATTCAGCAACCCCCCACCCAAGTGTGCTGAGGCTGCAAGCCGAACTGCCGAACACTTGGGCCGCGAGTCTGTAGGCCAAGCTCCAAGGTGAGAGTGAACCCCGAGCCGTTGAGAATTCAGCACGATCCACGACCCCCCCCCTCCCCTAAGTGTGCTGCAGTGAGGTCACAGGCCGAACTGCCGAACACTAGGGCCGCCAGGCCGCAGGCCGAGCTCCAAGGCGAATGGCCGTTGAGGATTCAGCACGACCCCTTCCTCCTAACTCCCCACCCCCCACGACCAAGTGAGCTGCAGTGAGGCCGCAGGCCGAACTGCCGGACACTTGGGACTGAAGGCCGAGCTCCAAGGTGAGGGTGAACCCCGAGCCGTTGAGGATTCAGTATGACTCCCCCCTCCCGATGAGGTGAGTGAGGCGAAGACTATATGAATAATACGTTTATTATTGCACATTGCACAGGTGAACAAAGTTGCAGCAATGTCGGTTCTGTGAAAGCTGACTACCTGGTGATAGTATAGAAACATCAAATACATTGTCATTTGTTATAATATTTGTATGACTATAGAAAGAAACTGGCCAAGTGCGAGTCGGACTCGTGCACTAAGGGTTCCGTACCATTATCTATAAAAACGGTAAAAAAAATGTCTGTTGTTTGGGAGCCCCCCTTAAATATTAAGTTTATATTAATTTAATTATTTATTTTTGAAGTGAATATATAACTTAATATTCCGTAAATATTTCAAGCCTCAACATATTGCCGTTATCAATATCAAGCAAAACCGAGCAAAAAAATCACGTTTGTTGTATGGGAGCCACCTTAAATATTTATTTTATTCTGATTTTAGTATTTTTAGGGTTCCGTACCTCAAAAGGTTAAAAGGAACCCTTATAGGATCACTAGGTTGTCCGTCTGTCTGTCGCTTTGTCAAGCCCCTTTTCCTCACGAACGCGTTGAGGTATCAAGCTAAAATTCATACCAAATACTCAAGTCTACTGTCCCTTGAAGCTGTAAAAAAATCTAACTTCTAAGCCAACGCAATCAAAAGATACAGCCGCTTATGCCGCAAATTTTCGTGTTTTTCGAACTCTCAAGGGAATCAAAACCTACAGGGTACTTCCCGTGAATTCAGAATCTTGGAATTTGGTATGAAGCGACATCATAAAGCACAGATAAAGAAAAAATTTCGAAAAGTATACATTTTTTGTAACATCGTGTAATCATAATATTATTAAATACTAACTGTTGCCCGCGGCTCCGCCCGCGTTAATGTCGTTCCCTTGGGAACAGTAGTAATGATAAAAATTCCATACTAACCCCTGCCCCTTTGCTTTTTCCCTTAAGGGGGAATTTAATACATTTTACCTGCATAGATCTTTAGCCCTTAAGAAGGGGATTTTGCCCATTTCACCTACACAGATATTTTTTTATTGTAATGGAGAACTTCTTATTGTCATATTTCTAAGTAAAAAAAAAAAACCATACAAATTTTACCCCACCTATTCTACCCCTTCAAGGGGAAATTTCGACCATTTTAACTACACAGATCTTTTTAATTGTAATGTAAACATATATACTTATTTTTATACTTCTATGTCCAGAAATAAGAAAATTTCCATCCCCCCCCCCCTTTATCCCTTAAGGGGGAAATTTTGTACATTTCACCTACACAGATCTTTTTTAATTGTAACCTAGAACGTATATACTTATTTTCATACCTCTAAGTCTAGAAATTGAAAAATTCCATACAAACTTTACCCCCTATTTACCTCTTCAAGGGAGAATGTTGTCTGGTTCACCTAAACAGATCTTTTTTAATTTTAATTGAGAACTTGCGTACCTACTTTCAAACTTCTAAGTCCAGAAATGAGAAAATTCCTTAAAACCTCAACCCCTTTGATTTTCTAAAAATCCTTTCTTAGTGCTCATTTACATCATAAAAGAATCCCTGTGCCAAGTTTCTGCGCACAGTAGTTTCGGCTGTGCGTTGATATATAAGTCAGGTTTGCCTTTGGCCCGCGGCTCCGCCCGCGTAAGTGTCGATTTCTCAGGAACAGAAGAATAACAGGAATACATTAGTTTATGACTTTCAATTACTTTTAATTACCTTAATATTGAATTTCAATTGAATAACTTCAAAAACGGAAAGTTTCATACTAACTTTGCATCCCCGTTATATCCCCTTAAGGGATGATTTTTGAGAAAAATATTTTACTCGTTTTTCATGCCTTTTAGTAAAGAACCATCATGCTGAATTTCATTCGACTAACTTCAAAAATGGCAAAGTTTCATGCTTACTTTGCACCCCTATTTTACCCCCTTAAGGGATGATTTTTGAGTAAAATATTTTACTCGTGTTTCATACCTTTCAGTAAAGAACCTTCATGCTGAATTTAATTCGAAAAACTACAAAAACGACAAAGTTTCATACTAACTTTGCAACCCGTTTTAGGAGATGAATTTCCCCCCTTAGGAGATGAATTTCCAAAAATCATTTTCTTAGTGCTCCCCTACGTTATAAAAGGGAACCCCTGTGCAAAATTTCAAGTTCCTAACCCTTATAGATTAGGCCCTGCGTTGATATGTCAGTCAGTCAGCTTCTCCTTTTTTTTAGTATGGATTACTATGGATAGTATGGATAGGTATAATGCTGTCGTATAATGATGATGAATTGACTTTGGATTTTAATTTTCTTATGTCACTTATTATTTTATTTTATTTTTGCTATATGTTTGCAGGCAAACTCATGCCTTGAGTTCATTCAAATGACGATAACTTTTTTTTTAATGAACCGATTTTGATGAAACAAACTTTAAATTTTAAACTGAGTTAAAACAAAGCAATTGGTGAAAGTTTGAAGTAAATCAGTTCAGTATTTTCGGAGATAATCGTGATCATACATACAGACAGACAGACAGACAGACAGACAGACAGAAAAGAAATTCCAAAAATTTTTTTTTGCTTTCTATTATTCTTTTTAAGTGTCCCTCTATCCATTTCAGTCAAAAATTCGAAATGTACAGACAAAATAATTTTACTGTTTTATTATATGTATAGATTAATGCCGCAAATTTTCAACATTCGTAAGGGAATCAAAATCTATAGGGTACTTCCCGTGAACTCAGAATCTTAAAATTTGGTGCAAAGCAACGTCGTAAAGCACAAGTAAAAAAAAATTGCGAAAAGTGTTAATATTTATGTACAACATATAATAAAAATATTTTAAATAATTAACTTTAAGCTTATTATAGATAACGGTACGGAACCCTACGTGTGCGAGTCCGAGTCGCACTTGATCGGTTTTTTTTTGTTATAGCGGCAACAGATATACATCGTCTGTAAAAATTTCACACTGGCTAACTATCACGGTTCATAAGATACAGTCTGGTAACAGACGGACGGACGGCAGACAGACAGACGGGCTACGGAGCCATATTAATAGGGTCCTGTTTTTACTCTTTGGGTACGGAACCCTTAAAAGGGTACATATCAATAACATCATATTAGAACCGACTGTTCAATTCTGCCATTTGAAAAAGTCATCAGAGAGATGTGATGACGCATTGATGTATCCTTATCCTTACTAGTATTATAAATGTGAAAGTGAGTTTCTTTGTTTATTTATTTGTTTGTTACGCTTTCACGCCGTCACTACTGAACCGATCATCATGAAATTTTGCATACAAGTTCTCTGGAGTACGGAGAAGGACAAAGGCTACCTTATATCCCGGGAAAAAGTACTATTCCCGAGGGGTTGACATTCACGCGGGCGGAGCCGCGGGCGATAGCTAGTTTTCTATAAACTTGCGTCTGTGACAGGTACCTGACTGTACGTTTAAATATTTATCTACCAATATTCATATAATGAACTGAATTCGTTAAAGAGTTATGGAGGAACATACATATATGCATACAAAAAAATCTGAAAATCGTCAATTTAGTTTCAGTGTCATGTATAGAGCTTATAAATACATTATCTCTGAAAACAAAGTAACTTACTTCATGACCGACCCTTACAGGTTATTTATTAGTAGTGATATAATAGTTATAGGATTATAGGAAGGTACTTTAATCTTACCACAAAAAGGTATTAAAGTGACGTCATTACTTCGTAATTGTAGTAAATAATGTGTTTTACTTCGTTAATTAAGTAATTGTTATGACCTACCTGTCTTAGGTAGCTTGTTTTAGATTTTCCTTTAATTAAATGATTGATTACTCGTGTTATCTATCATTCATTGTTCATACCATAGGTAGGAGGGTAGCATTGATACACAGTCCTCATAGAAAAAAAAACACTTGCATACTTTGTAAATAGTAGTAAATCAATACATACAATATGTAAAGAAAACCCTGTCCGATCCTTGAAGGGATTCTCGTTCCTAATTCAGCCCGTTGATATGAACAACTTTTCAACTATGGGACTAATGAATGCCGAGATAGTCGTTGGCGAGTTACATACTTTACTCCAAATTAAACATAGCATCGTTAGGACACTGTTGTAACACTGGTAAAGCAAGACGCAGCTGGGGCGGCCGGGTGCGCGTACCCAATGCCATTACTTCGACTACCGGATAGGCAGTTGAGGATGACACCTCTTACCTCCATTGTTTATCAGGCTAAAAACCGCATTAATTGTTGATCTACCTTTACCGGCCTCTCTCTTAGGAATTGTTAAGTTTAATGCAAAGAGAATTTATATGTTGCATCAGTCCTCGACGGGTCGGGGTTTGCCCTAGCCTCGTGGCCCAAGTGTTCGGAATTTTGGCCAGTGACCTTACTGCAGCACACTTGGGAGGGGAGTGGGGGTGGGGTCGTGCTGAATCTTCAATGGCTCGGGGTTCACCCTCGCCGTGGAGCTAGGTCTGTGGCCTCGCGGCCCTAGTGTTCGGTAGTTCAGCCTGCGGTCTCACTGCAGCACACTTTCGCCTTGGAGCTCGGTCTACAGTAGTCTCGCGGCCAAACGGTACGGTATCCTTATCCTTACTAATATTATAAATACGAAAGTGAGTTTGTTTGTTTATTTGTTTGTTTGTTACGCTTTCACGCCGTAACTACTGAACCGATCATGAAAGTTTGCACACAAGTTCTCTGGAGTACGGAGAAGGACATAGGCTACCTTTTATCCCGGGAAAAGTACTATTCCCGAGGGATCGACATTAACGCGGGTGGAGCCGCGGGCGATAGCTAGTTTTCTATAAACTTGCGTCTGCGGCAGGTACCTGACTGTACGTCAAAATATTTATCTACCAATATTCATATAATGAACTGAATTCGTTAAAGAGTTATGGAGGAACATACATAGATGCATACAAAAATAATCTAAAAATCGTCAATTTAGTTTCAGTGTCAAGTATAAAGCTTATAAACACGATATCTCTGAAAACAAAGTAACTTACTCCATGACCGACCCTTACAGGTTATTTATTAGTAGTGATATAATAGTTATAGGATTATAGGTAGGTACTTTAATCTTACCACAAAAAGGTATTAAAGTGACTTCATTACTTCGTAATTGTAGTAAATAATGTGTTTTACTTCGTTAATTAAGTAATTGTTATGACCTACCTGTTTTAGGTAGCTTGTTTTAGATTTGCCTTTAATTAAATGATTGATTACTCGTGTTATCTATCATTCATCCTTCGTACCATAGGTAGGAAGGTAGTAGGAAGGTGGGTATCAAACCTAATCATCATAGAAAAAAAAAAAACTTGCATACTTTATAAATAGTAGTGTCCGATCCTTGAAGGGATTCTCGATCATAATTCAGCCCGTTGATATGAACAACTTTTCAACTATGGGACCAATGAATGCCGAGACAGTCGTTGGCGAGTTACATACTTTACTCCAAATTAAACATAGCATCGTTAGGAATAGAATTCATATGTAGCAAAATTTGCAACATATGAATTCTCTTTGCTTTAAACTGAACACTTTCTAAGTAAGAGGCCGGTACAGGTGGATCAAAAATTAATGCGGATTTCAGCCTGATCAACAATGGAGGCAAGCGGTGTCATCCTCAACTGTATATCCGGTAGTTGAAGTAATGGCATCGGGTACGCGCACCCGGCCGCCCGAGCTGCTTCTTGCTTTACCAGTGTTAGTAGTATCCCAATACCTTTATATCCTTCCTTAATCCAATAAATTCGTATCCTTCTCCAACTAAAAATTACTTCTGTTGGGTAGCAGCATCGGACGCACAAGAAGCCAAAGAAACTGTGCTCACAATCTTGTCTGCCAAGCATGGTGAGTATACCAATATCCTCCCATTGAACGAATAAGTATCCTTGGGAGAGGCCTTCATCCAGCAATAGACTATTTGCTGCTGTATTGATGAATGATGATAATGAACAATAGCCGAAAGGAGGACAACACAGGAAAGGCTACTTCTGATTTTAGTATTTTTTTGTTACAGCAACAACAAAAATACATCATCTGTGAAAATTTCAACTGTCTAACTATCACGGTTCATGAAATACAGCCCGGTGATACACGGACGGATAGACGGACGGAAAGCGGAGCCATATTAATCGTTCGATACACTTCGATTTTGCAAAGAAAATATTTTTGTAACTATTTCTCTTTAGCCATGTCAAGAAAGAGATCAAATATTTTGCAATTTTAAAAGCAGCAAAAAGATTGGGAATCATTAGATCCCAAGATCACTCAAGAGAAGGTCGCTCAAAGAGCAATGGAGAGGGCTATGCTCGGTGTTTCTCTGCGAGACAAAATCAGAAATGAGGAGATCTGTAGAAGAACGAAAGTTACCGACATAGCTCAGCGGATTAGCTCTTTGAAGTGGCAGTGGGCGGGGCACATAGCACGTAGCACCGATGGCCGATGGGGCAAAGAGGTTCTCGAACGGTGACCACGTACCGGCAAGCGAAGCGTCGAACACCCACCTACCAGGTGGTCGGACGACCTGAACAAGGACGCAGGGAAACGCTGGATGCAGGCCGCTTCCAACCGGTAATTTTGAAAATCATTGGGAGAGGCCTATGTCCAGCAATGGACTTCTTGCGGCTGATATGATGATGATGATGAGATGCCAAGAATGTCAGGCAAGGCTTGATGTTGGTTGAGAACATCAGGCTGCATCTCGCTTAGCGGAATCTTATGCTACTCGCGAAGCTCACCTGAGCGCTGATTGTGAGCGTCATACGTCATCTCGCGATTCAGAAATTTACGTACAGCGGGAATCACGCCGTATGCTGTCATAAAAGCCGATCTTTGCTAACAATCCATTCATAGATAATATATAACACTATCTATTATCTATGCTGTGATAAAAGGGAATCTTTGCGAACAATCCATCAAAAATAAATAGGTATATAGTATATTCTGTAGGCGTGTTATATTTGATTGCTAGCTGATGCCTGCGACTTCGTTCGCGTGGACTGACGTTCATGATCAGTACTCTGTAGTGCACTCTAAAACAAGTGAGGAACGTGGATCGCAACTGAGACCTAGACGTGGTTGTGCATATACCTACGGCAAGAAGTCAATCGCACATCACGTTCATCACTGGTCTCTAGATACCTAGACGTAGACGTGTTAATAAGTTGAGAACTCAGGCGTGATTCTCGATGTATGTAAATTTCTGAATCGCGAGATGACGTATGACGCTCACGATCAGCGCTCAGATGTGCTTCGCAAGTCGAAGAGGATTCTGCTGAGCGAGATGCAGCCTGATGTTCTCGATCAGCATTAAGTCTTGTCTGAAATTTTTGGGATCTAATCATTCCCAATCTTTTTGCTGCTTTTAAAATTGCAAAAGATTTAATCTCTTTCTTGACATGGCTAAAGAGAAATAGTTACAAAAATATTTTCTTTGCAAAATCGAAGTGTATCGAACGATTAATATGGCTCTGCTATCCGTCCGTCTGTCTGTCCGTCCATCCGTACGTTTGTCAACAGGCTGTATCTGATGTACCGTGATAGTTAGATAGTTGAAATTTTCACAGATGATATATTTCTGTTGCCGCTATAACAAAATAAATATTAAAATCAGAAGTAGCCGTTCCTGTGTTGTCCTCATTTCGGCCATTGTTCATCATCATCATTCATCAATACAGCAGCAAATAGTGCATTGCTGGACAAAGGCCTCTTCAAAGGATACTTATTCGTTCCATGGAAGGATATTACCATACTCACCATGATTGGCAGGCGAGATGGCGAGCGCAATTTCTTTGGCTTGAAATGAAATGATTTATTAATTTACATGAAACATGGTTAAAATGTGACAAACAAAAAACTTCTTGTGCGTCCGACGCTGCTGCCCATCGGAAGTAATTTTAAGCTGGAGAAGGATAGGAATTTGTTGGATTAGGAAGGGAATAAAGAAATTGGGATACTACTAACATTGATAAAGCAAGATGCAGCTCGGGCGGCCGGGTGCGCGTTCCCGATGCCATTACTTCGACTACTGGATAGGCAGTTGAGAACGACAACTCTTACCTCCATTGTTGATCAGGCTGAAATCCGCATTAAATATTGATCCTCTTTTACCAGCCTCTTACTTAGGAAGTGTCGAGTTTAAATTTTGCTACATGTAAATTCTCTTTCTAACGATGCTTTGTTTAATTAGGAGTAAAGTATGAACTCGCCAACGACTGTCACGGCATTCATTGGTCCCATAGTTGAAAAGTTGTTCATATCAACGGACTGCATTAGGATCGAGAACCCCTTTAAGGATCGGACAGGGTTTTCTTTACATATTGTATGTATTGATTTACTACTATTTACAAAGTATGCAAGTGTTTTTTTTTTCTATGAGGACTGTGTATCAATGCTACCTTCCTACCTATGGTATGAACGATGAATGATAGATAACACGAGTAATCAATCATTTAATTAAAGGAAAATCTAAAACGAGCTACCTAAGACAGGTCGCAACAATTAATTAACGAAGTTAAACACATATTTACTACAATTACGAACTAATGATGACACTTTAATACCTTTACGGTAGTATTGATTAGCTGGTAAGATTAAAGTACCTACCTATAATCCTATAGCTATTATATAACTACTAATGATAAATCTGTAAGGGTCGGTCATGGACTAAGTTACTTTGTTTTTCGAGATATCGTGTTTATAAGCTCTATGACATGAAACTAAATTGACAAATTTTATATTTTTTTGTATACATGTAATATGTATGTATGTTTATCCATAACTGTTAAACAAATAAGTTCATTAAATGAAACTTGGTAGATAAACATTTCGAGGTACAGTCAGGTACCTGTCGCAGACGCAAGTTCATAGAAAATACATCAACGCGTCATCAAATTTCTCTGATGATTTTTTCGAATGACAGAATTGAACAGTCGGTCCAAATATTATGTAATTGGATATGTATACTTTTTAGGGTTCCGTTATTAAAGGGTAAAAACGGGACCCTATTAATATGGCTCCGCTGTCCGTCCGTCTGTCCGTCCGTCCGTCTGTTACCAGACTGTTTCTCATGAATCGTGATAGTTAGGTAGTTGAAATTTTTACAAATGATGTATTTCTGTTGCCACTATAACAAAAAAAATTCAGAAAAAAATAAATTTTTAAGGTGGCTCCTATACAACAAACGTGTTTTTTTTTTGCTCATTATTGCTCGATGTTGATACTGGCAATATGTAGACGTTGAAATATTCACAGAATATTTAATTATATATTAATTTCAAAAATAAATAATTAAATTGATATAAAATTTATATTTAAGGGGGGCTCCCATACAACAGAGATACTTTTTTTGCCATTTTTATAGATAATGGTACGGAACCTTTAGTGTGCGAGCCCGACTCGCACTTGCCCGTTTTTTTCTATAGTCATACAGATATTATAACAAATGACAATGTATTTGATGTTGCTGTCACTAGGAAGTCAGCTTTCACAGAACCGATATTGCTGCAACTTTGTTCACCTGTGCAACGTGCAATAATAAGCGTATTATTCATAATACTTTATCTTGTATCTCATGAACCGTGATAGTTAGACAGTTGAAATTTTCACAGATGATGTATTTCTGTTGCCACTATAACAAAAAATACTAAATTCAGAAGTTTCCTTTCCTGTGTTGTCCTCCTTTCGGCCATTGTTCATCATCATCATCATTCATCAATACAACAGCAAATAGTCCATTGCAAGACCGACCTCTCCCAAGGATACTTATTCGTTCCATGGGAGTGTATTGCCATACTCACCATGCTTGGCAGGCGAGATGACGAGCGCAGTTCCTTTGGCTTCTTGTGCGTCTGACGCTGCTGCTCATCGAAAGCAATTTTAAGCTGGAGAAGGATAGGAATTTGTTGGATTAAGGAAGGGAATAAAGGTATTGGTATACTACTAACACTGGTAAAGCAAGACGCAGTTCGGGCGGCCGGGTGCGCGTACCCAATGCCATTACTTCGCCTACCGAATAAGCAGTTGAGAATGACACTTCTTACCTCCATTGTTGATCAGGCTAAAATCCGCATTAATTGTTGATCCACCTTTACCGGCCTCTTACTTAGGAAGTGTTGAGTTTAAAGCGAAGAGAATTCATATGTTGCAAATTTTGCTACATGCCATACATACATCGTCGCAGATCGTAAGCCGATCAAGGGATTGGGATAAAATCTGCAGAATCATGATAATAGGCGATGCGGCTAGCAACCCATGACTCATTTGACAACTAATTTGATTCCGTTTTCCACCTAATGCCAAACAACATGCTAAACGTGGCCTTCAGGTCTTAAAACTTAGGCTCTGTCTACCCTGCAAGGGCAAAAGACGTGATACTAAAAATCGTCTATTTAGTTTCAGTATCATGTATAGAGCTTATAAACACAATATCTCTGAAAACCAAGTAACTTACGCCATGACCAACCCTTACAGATTTATTATTATTACTAGCTGTCCCGACGAACATTGTTTCGCTATAAGATAAACACTCTTTAAAACAATCTTATCTTTTAATTTGGACCAAATTACAGATAGTTATAAAGTTTGGTCATTCTGACTCCTCAACGGCTCAGGCTATGCCCTCGCCTTGGAACTCGGTCTGCGGCCGGCAGTTCGGCCTACGGCCTCAATGCATCACACTTGGGGGAGTGGGGGGAGGGGTGGGGGGGATCGTGCTGAATCCTCAGCGGCTCGGGCTCCGCTCTGAGCTCAGCCTGCGAGCTCGCGGCCCAAGTGTTTGGCAGTTCGACCTGCGGTCTCATTGCAGCACACTTAGGGGAATGGGGGGAGGGGGGGGGGGGGTCGTGCTGAATCCTAAGCGGCTCGGGCTCCGCTCTGAGCTCGGCCTGCGGGCTCGCGGCCCAAGTCTTTGGCAGTTTGGCCTACGGCCTCACTGCAGCAGACTTGGGGGAGTGGGGGGAGGGGGGGGGGCGTCGTGCTGAATCCTCAACGGCTCAGGCTATGCCCTCGCCTTGGAACTCGGTCTGCGGCCACGCGGCCCAAGTCTTTGGCAGTTCGGCCTACGGCCTCAATGCATCACACTTGGGGGAGTGGGGGGAGGGGGGGGGGGGGTCATTCTGAATCCTCATCGGCTCAAGCTGTCCCTCAGGCTGTCCCCTCGCCTTGGAGCTCAGTCTGCGGCCTCGCGGCCCAAGTGTTCGACAGTTCGGCCGGCGGCCTAAATGCAGCACACTTAGGGGAATGGGGGGAGGGGAGGGGGTCGTGCTGAATCCTCAGCAGCTCGGGCTCCGCTCTGAACTTGGCCTGCGGGCACGCGGCCCAAGTCTTTGGCAGTTCGGCCTGCGGCCTCAATGCATCACACTTGGGAGAGTGGGGGAGAGGGGGGGTCGTTCTTAATCCTCATCGGCTCAGGCTGTCCCCTCGCCTTGGAGCTCAGTCTGCGGCCTCGCGGCCCAAGTGTTCGACAGTTCGGCCGGCGGCCTAAATGCAGCACCATCGGGGGGGGGGGCGGGGGGGATCGTGCTGAATCCTCAGCGGCTCGGGCTCCGCTCTGAGCTCAGCCTGCGAGCTCGCGGCCCAAGTGTTTGGCAGTTCGACCTGCGGTCTCATTGCAGCACACTTAGGGGAATGGGGGGAGGGGGGGGGGGGGGGTCGTGCTGAATCCTAAGCGGCTCGGGCTCCGCTCTGAGCTCGGCGGCCCAAGTCTTTGGCAGTTCGACCTGCGGTCTCATTGCAGCACACTTAGGGGAATGGGGGGAGGGGGGGGGGGGGGTCGTGCTGAATCCTAAGCGGCTCGGGCTCCGCTCTGAGCTCGGCCTGCGGGCTCGCGGCCCAAGTCTTTGGCAGTTTGGCCTACGGCCTCACTGCAGCAGACTTGGGGGAGTGGGGGGAGGGGGGGGGGCGTCGTGCTGAATCCTCAACGGCTCAGGCTATGCCCTCGCCTTGGAACTCGGTCTGCGGCCACGCGGCCCAAGTCTTTGGCAGTTCGGCCTGCGCCCTCAATGCATCGCACTTGGGGGAGTGGGGGGAGGGGGGGGGGGTCGTGCTGAACCCTCAACAGCTCAGGCTGTCCCCTCGCCTTGGAGCTCAGTCTGCGGCCTCGCGGCCCTAACGTTCGGCAGTTCGGCCGGCGGCCTAAATACAGCACCATCGGTGGGGGGGGGGGGTCGTTCTGAATCCTCATCGGCTCAGGCTATGCCCTCGCCTTGGAGCTCGGTCTGCGGCCTTGCGGCACAAGTGTCTGGCAGGTTGGCCTGCGGCCTCATTGCAGCACATTTGGGGGGGGGGGGGGGGGGGTCGTGCTGAATCCTCAGCGGCTCGGGCTCCGCTCTGAGCTCGGCCTGCGGGCTCGCGGCCCAAGTCTTTGAAAGTTCGGCCTGCGGCCTCACTGCAGCACACTTGGGGGAGTGGAAGGGGGGGGGGGGGTTAATTAGTAATGTACGCGTACGGAGTCGCGGGCACTGCTTGCATTCTATAATCCTAATAAATAGGTAACTACAGAATAGATGACAGGTCGTTCCATCACAGCTGTTTAGCTAACAGTTGTGATGCGATCTAGAGCGAAGTGGCAACAGCGCACAATGGACTCAGCCAATCGTAGAGCAGGAAGCCTCTCACTGGCCCATTTGAATCAGATCAATAATTGACGGAGTGGAATTGTATAAAAAAGTTCAATTTTCTGCCGCCAGAGGGCTGGCAATTATTGATCTAATCTGAGATCGGATTGCTCACAATGTACGCAAAATCCAGCATTAGATCAATAAATGCTGTCCTGATCAACAATTGCCAACTGATCAACAATTAACTGATGCTACGAGACGGTCGATCAACAAATGTCGAGTGGAGATATCTATATATATATATATATATATATATATATATATATATATATATAGTCAATAATCTAATATAGATATAAATATATAACATATACTATACAATATATAAGAATAAATATATATTATATGTACACAAATAATGTTGAGAAAATTGATGAATCTGCTGCTAAATTTTTTGACAGAGACAATTATGGACTTTTTTCTTAAAATTTAATCGATTTGAGACTTCTTTGATGTCTTCGGGTAAGGAGTTCCATAGTCGTATAGCTTGCAAAGTAAAGGAATTGGACATAAATCCAGAATAAAATAGTGGGGTGTAAAGCTGAAGGGAATCAGAAGAACGAAGTTGGCGATCATGAGTGTTCGCGAGATACTGAAATTTACATTTCAAGTACTCGGGAGAATTAGGATTTTTAAGAATAGAAAATAAACTCTGTTGTCTGCGTAATCGAATAGGAAGCCAATTGAGTTTAGATCGGTCGCAGATCGCAGATCGTAAAAGCCGATCGAGGGAATGGGTAAAATCTAAGGAATCATGTTAATAGGCGATGCGGCTAGCAGCCCATCACTATTTTAATTCCGTTTTCTATCTTATGCCCATCAACATGCTAAACGTGGCCTTCAGGTCTTATAGGCCTAGGCTCTGTCTACCACGTAAGGGAAAAAGACGTGATACTATGTATGTATGTATGTATGTAAGATAGGTATAGTTTATCGCGTGAAAAAACGGCATCGCGGGCGTCATGCTACGGGTCATCATCATCATTTCGTGTAGGTGACACGGTTAAACGACCCTGTACACCCTGGTGTCAGAGTTCTTCGGAACTGTCTCTCGGCCTCTAACGTCGTTCCTTTAACGACTACTACAGATGACAGTCGGGACCAACGGCTAAACGTTCCTTCTAAAACACGGAATCATCTTTATTATCAGACAATCAGGTGATTCAAGCCTGCAATGTCCTAAGTCCTAACCAAACTGGAAGCAACTAAACAAAGTATGCTTCCCATGGGAATCGAACCCATGCTACAGGGGTGTTACAATATCGTGGATATTTCCTTATCCGCTTTCCAAATTGTCAAGTGATAATCAAATCAACTCAATAGTTCTAAATAAGATTGTGTAAGGTTTAAAGTACCTACAATGGCTAATATCCTTATCTCGAAGCTACAGTTACGAAAAAAGACGACGCCAACGACGCGGCGTGTTCCGGTCGCCTGCAGCTATGGGACCTTTCCGCCACAATAAGATATCGAAAACACATCAAACAAGCGCCAAGATGTCAGCTATAGGAAATACATACTAGGAAATAACAAGAAAAGGTTTTTAGGTACGTAGACCTAAAAACCTAACGTGAGGAAAGTGTAGTTAACTAAATTATAAAAATATTCTTTGTAAATTTTCTCACATACTTAGTTATAGAGAGAGTACATACATATTTAGATAGAGAGATACTGAGAGAGAAAGAGAGAGAGAGAGAGAGAGAGAGAGAGAGAGATGGTACCAGCGTAAGAATATCAATTCGTAGAGTTAGACAATATCATACACACCTACATAAAATATACATAAGATTCTCTTTGGAAATTAGCAATATTAAATTGTATACTGGTATTATTTTAGTCATACTCATACGAGACTTTGTATGATTATAATTCCTGTATATAATTATTAATATTGCAAATTTTCGAAGAGGATTCTAAGTACAGGTGTGGTATGCCGTAGGTGTAGGTATGATATTGTCTAACTACTAAGATAAGAACTGATATCTTTGCACTGGTAACTGGTAAAGATACCTCGTTACAGTTGCCTACAGCTGTTAGAAGTTAGAACCCTTCCATCATATGCACTTAACCCTAACTGTGGAACAATCGGATGTTACTGATGATATAATATTATTAAATTACTTGTGTAAAACTATCTCACGTACTTGAACTAGTTTTTAAATAAATTCAGGGGAACAAAAGTTCCTTTTAAGTTTTATGAAAACGCCAGGTCCTGCCCACAGCATGCATTTATCGCGCCAAAAGGTTCTTACTTTTCTTTCAGGACGTGTCTGAAAAATGCAGGGACATTTTCGTGACTGCGGTTGGCAATTGCTTTTCGTTGTCTTTTTAGAAGCATTTTCGCTTACGTGTATGCAAACAATGGGTAGAGCGGATAGCATCCGGCTTTGGGTTAAGACAAAGCGCAGGCTGCGTGGTCAAGTTCGGCAATTCAGAAGCAACGGGCCGATGCGGCCATATCTCCACGCGGCCGCATTGCGACCGCCATTGTTGCGCTCGCCCAAACACCATTATGCAAAATAAATCGCTTTTAGTGTAAGTAATGACTGTGGTAATTATAACATTACACTGGGAAATAACGCTAAGCTCAGTTAGTGCTGCAGTAACCGCATAGGGGAGTATTGTGTGACGAACTTCATTGTCCATTCTGAAAACAAATGTTTTATTATTTTATATCAAAGGGGTCGACCATCAATCACTTGAGGCTCGAAAGGGGGTCGGGAGGGGATGTAATGAAATTATCACATTATTTATTTAGTAAAGTATTTTTTTTGACTCGCCTTGTTAGTATTAAAGAAAGTCTGGTAATCTGTGATTCGAGAATAATGTCCATTAAATTAATTAAAAATATTAAAAAATACACGTGATTTTCGTTATGGGGGGAGGGATAGCCTAAAAAATATCACGTGATTAATAGACGGCCCCCGAAGGCGAAGACATTTTCTTTAATTAAAATCGAAAATATGTGATGAAAAAATTTCGCCACAGGTAGGATTTGAACCCACAAACCTTCGATATCTAGCCCGTCGATGCTCTCAACCACTGAGCTGCCGTAGCTTCAAATCACCGCGGCGAATTTTCTCATCACATATTTTCGATTTTAAAACCGAGCATTGTTATGCTATTAATATAATTAACATTGTCTTTCTTTTGACAACTAAAGTAGCAAAGTGAATTAATTTGACGCATCTTTTTTTTTAAATCTATGGAATTAATAAAAGTCTTCTCTATTGGCTCGTTATAGCTGCTTTTTGTAATATATATTTGTAATTATAGTATATTTAACTATAGCTTACGCTTATTTAATATTTTGTACATAAGTAACGTTATTATCACAATAAACAATTAAACAATTTGTGTACAACCTCACATATAGACTTAGTCACAAGGCGACAAGATAAATGCAATGACATTTGATTTGCGACATGTACAGTCATCTACACATCAAGCAACATATTAAGTAAAATGTTTTGATTAAACTTTTCTTTCATGTCATTATATTTTAGCTTTTCACAGGATCAAAACAGATAGAGTCGGTTTGAGCTGTGGAATGCACTTCTGTTTTCTCTAATATTTATTTTCGTAAACTGCCGCCCAGGCCATAATATTACCCTTTTAGCATTGGGGTATTTATACCCGCCCACTGTTTATATTGCGGATGGAATTGCGAAATATATCCTGCGGTTACCGTAGAAATTGATACGACTGTAGCCCGTTAATCCTATACAGAGGATAACAAATTCACGACATGCGACAATGCCGCGACTGCCGCGGGACACGCCAGCCCGGAAATGCGAAAAGTTACGAACTTATACGAACTTAGCCGTTATCCGAAAACGGTTCCGGCATCTGCCCGTGGACGCCAAGTGTTCAATACGAAAGAGTACACTTTAATAGTTGGCCAGTTTGGAGATTTTGTACCAGTGATGATAAAGTGGATAAAGAGCACGACTTGTAAACTCTGGGTTCGATCTTTGCACCACTGATCCACTTGTTTTTGTTTTTCGTGTGTGTAAGTGGCCAACACTGGTGTCAGATTCTTAAGGCATCCAAAAGAAAAAACGGATCCCTTATAGGATCACTCGGTTGTCCGTCTGTCTGTCTGTCTGTCAAGTTTTGGAGCTGTGCAAAAATCAAATTTCTAAGCCAACGCCGTCAAAAATACAGCTGTTTATGTAGCAAATTTTCGCGCTTTTTCGACATTCGCTGGATAGGATATCAAAACCTACAGGATACTTCACATGAACTCAGAATCTTGAAATTTAGTACGATGCAGTTTTATAGTACAGATAGAAAAAAAATAATGCGAAAAGCATTAATTTTTAGTTTCATGATATAGTAAAAATATTTTTATTAATTTCAAACTTATTATATATAATGTACGGAACCCTTTGTACGCGAGTCCGACTCGCACTTGGCCGGTTTTTATGTATAGGTAGGTTTTTATTTATAAGCAGTTTTATGTTAGAAAGGATTACTTGTAAATTTTTAATTTACCTAATTTTATTAAATTTGTATCAAATTTAGTTTAATGCGTTAATTATGATCGTATCATGTTATTAATCCAAGTTTAATTTTACATTGCAGGTTCACTTACAAGTAATGTGTTTGAAGAGTAATTTCTCTTTCGACAAGTTTAATTATAAACAGATAAAGCCTATCAATCATTTATCACAATATGAGGTCACTTTTTCTGACTATTTTCGAATCGAATGCCTATCTGTACAAAATGGATGGTAAGTTTTTAACGTACTTTTTGTACCATTTTTACAAACTTATTAAGCGACTTTTTGTACATTGTGACATTTCAAACTGTACTTTCCCTAGTAAAAACGTCTCTATTGACATTGGGAAATCTTAAACAAAAAGATAAGATAAAAATAGCTTTCAAAAGTTTTAACGCTTATTATTATGCCACGTTTAATACTTAACTCATCATATTTTACGAACTTCGCCACCATATTTCAATTACTCAGACAAGAACGAGTGGGTCAAAGTTAAGAGAACGTTGTTTTGCATGTCTGATAAGATTAATAATATTGAACCTTAATGACCTGTCTCGCTTTCTCCAATTTCGCGACGCTAGCGCCACCATTAATCATGCTAATGATGCCAAATGATCGAAAATAAGTAATATTCGGTAGGTCGTGCTTTGTCTACAAAGCTTACATCATTAAGTCTGCCCGCAGAGCGCCCCGAACGATGATTATGCAGAATTAGCATGGAAACACTTCTGTAAGTGTGGTAACATTATATTGTTTTGCAGCAAACAGTAACCACGTTTTACCCATAATGTTAATGTGTTATTCAAGGAATAAATAGTTGCTCAATATTTTTAATTTTATATCACTTGTTTGCCAAATCCTAATTTGACCTAATGAATAAAATGCGAAATGCAAAACTATAGATTCATTTGGAAAATGAAACTAGGGCGATAACTTTTTTGGGAAAGCGAAATCTTATATTAGTACTTAAATTGTGTTCATAGAGACTGGATGGAAGTTTGTTACATAGATATTACCTATGTACATGACACTTGGCGCACAGGCAAATCATATTTCTAACTTTAGAAAGAAAATGTTTTGATTTTCTAAGGGATAAACATTGTTAAGATTTCGAGTTACAAGAATAATATTATATTGCAATTATCAGACTAGTGGCAATAGCACCAATCAAGAGCCTCTCACATAGCCGTAGGATACACGTAAAATTTGTTTTTATAATATTCGTAAAGAAAGAACTATTGTAGCACGAGTTGAAATAAGTATAGAAGCGTCCCAACTCAGCTTCACATAAAACTTCTAAGTAAAATGCGTTATACGTTAGTGAAAATTGTATCATGATCGCCCGAGATAGTTTCCAAGTTTAGTCTATACAGACAGACAGATATCCATCGGAAACGGAGGAGATTTATACTATGTATTGAAGTATTGATTATATTGATACTAACTGTCGGTGGCTGTAAGCTAAATATTCCACAAAAAACATAAAAGTGAAAATAGGAGCTAAATTCTATGGGGCTTTTCAAGTATTGGGTCCGAAAATAGACTAGACTCGACGCTTAACCTGGCTATTTTTTAACGAAAATCAAACATTTAATTTGTCCGTATATATTTATATTTATATATTTATCTATTCTTTTAAATAAATAAATAATAAATATATATGGTACAAATCACACAGATTGAGCTAGCCCCAAAGTAAGTTCGAGACTTGTGTTATGGGATACTAACTCAACGATACTATATTTTATAACAAATACATAATATAGATAAACATCCAAGACCCAGGCCAATCTGAAAAAGATCATTTTCCATCTTGACCTGGCCGGGGATCGAACCAGGTCACTCCGTGTCGCAGGCTGGCGTGTTGACCGCTGCGCCACGGAGCTAGTTTAATTTTGCGTTAAATGTTTGATTGTTCGTTAAAAATATATGAAAACGATAAGCCAAGCCAGCCAAGTCTAAAAGTTGAGGTTCTATTGACTTCTACAGAAATTAGCACCCACTTAGATCTCAATTCTTTCGTCGGTAAAGGCGACAATCACATATTATTAGGGGTCATTCAAATATTACTATATGCATAATTCATTGTTTACTGTTTTTTTTTCTTCGTATACAAACAATTACTTACCTGAATGCCAAATTTGGATTTCCTAGGTCATATGGAAGCGAGTGTTTGTTTATTTATAGTCATATAGTCAGTCAAATGGCAAAAATAACCTTTTTTTGACGGTAATTAGGTTAATTTTTAGTTTCCGTCAATATACATATGTACCAAATTTGGTGAAATTATGTTTAATAAATTTTGAGTTATAAGGGGGTCAAAGTGGCTCCAAATGATTCGTGCAATATTACACACGGGTGCTGTTCGCCAGTTTTTTTTTACATGAACTCGCTAACGTGTGTCTAGACTAGATATAAAGTAATGTCTACAAAACCATTAAGCTAGTGACATAATTCCAATAATACAGATAGATTGAGTTTTATGGCCACTACTTAATCCTATGAAAGTTCGGAATACATTAGAGAAAAAAACGGCCATCAATATTTCAACGTAACAAAGGAGTGGGGCTGGTAGCTTTAATAAAGCGATCATCAAAGTAATACTTTTTGAATAAAGCTGTTTTTTAAAGTATTAAAAACTATTTATTTATGAATCGGTATGAAGTAATAGGTCTTTATCTGAGAAATTGGCAAGAGAATTTCGAGTAAATTGATTTTTTTATACCCACGTTTTTAGTATCATTTCGGGTTAGATATATTTAACTAAAGGGAAATTTTGCATGTATTCCCGGACTTGATTTACGCATTATAAAATTTACAAAAAGCTAGACAAGCGGAAAAATTGCATCTATTAATTTGACTAAAATTACTATATTTTATCAATAAAAATACTCATAGATACCTATGTATTTAACGCAATAATGATTAAAATAAAAACCTAAAGGACGTAAACTTCACGGTTTTTATTTTTATTTATTGCAGTGTACAATTGTAAAACTTTGCCTCCATGTTGTGTCCTGCACCCATCATTTGCCAAATATTCTATATTTCTGGATCTAAATTTAACCAAATTAAAGTAACAATACGACATTATGATAATATTGAGGCCAAATAATATATTATTAGTAAAGTGACATTGTGGATACAATACAAGGAGTTCAATACACCTGAGTCTACCCATAATACCGTGCAATGCAGAACACTTGCAGTTTAATATAAAACAGATTCCTCGCGCCATTTCGAGTACGACTGCGCACTTCCTGCCTCATCAAACATGCGAAGGACAAGGAACAAAAGATCCATTACTTAACTGTACAAAGAGCATTATAATAAATTCAACATGTCCTATCATCAATATTCATAAAACTAACACGAAACAATCTGTGATCGTCGAATTGCATATGAATTTAGTATGGTTTGCATATGAATTTTATAGCAGACGGTTGAGGACTTTCTTCATTGCATTCTTTTTTTATTTTTAGGGTTCCGTACCTCAAAAGGTAAAAAGGAACCCTTATAGGATCACTCTGTTGTCCGTCTGTCCGTCGCTCTGTCAAGACCCTTTTTCTCAGGAACGCGTTGAGGTATCAAGCTAAAATTCATATCAAATACTCAGGTCTACTGTCCCTTGGAGCTGTGAAAAAATCAAACTTCTAAGCCAACGCAATCAAAAGATACAGCCGTTTATGCCGCAAATTTTCGTGTTTTTCGACATGAGCAAGGGAATCAAAACCTACAGGGTACTTCCCGTGAACTCTGAATCTTTAAATTTGGTATGAAGCGACGTTTTATAGCACAGATAAAGGAAAAATTGCGAAAAGTATAAATTTCACTTACATCATATAATAAAATATTTTTAATAATTTTCGATATTGGCAAGGGAATCAAAACCTACAGGTACTTCCCGTGAACTTAGAATCTTGGAATTTGGTATGAAGCAACGTCATAAAGCACAGATAAAGAAAAAATCGCGAAAAGTATACATTTTTTGTTACATCATGTAATAATAATATTTTTAATTTTAATGCCGCAATTTCGACATTCGCAGGGGAATCAAAACCTACAGGGTACTTCCCGAGAACTCAGAATCTTGAAATTTGGTACGAAGCAATATCTTATAGTACAGATAAAGGAAAAATTGCGAAAAGCATACATTTTTGTAACATCATGTAATAATAAAATTTTAAAATTTTATGCCGCAAATTTTCAACAATCGCAAGGGAATCAAAACCTACAGGGTACTTCCCGTGAACTCAGAATCTTGAAATTTGGTGCAAAGCATCGTCGTACAGCACAGGTAAAGAAAAATTGCGAAAAGTGTAAATATTTATTTACAACATATAATATAAATATTTTAAATAATCAAATTTTAACTTATTATAGATCGTTATATACTTATTATAGATAAGTCCGTACGTGCGCGAGTCCAACTCGCACTTGACCGGTTTTTTTTATAAATATTTTAAGGACCACGGAACGGAAAAAAAAATCTCTTCCTCGATTTGGGACAGATTGAGCTAGCCTCACAGTAATTTGTGAACTTTTGTCGTGGGAACTAAACGATACCATATTTTACAATAGATACTTAAATAGATTATATATGTAAGGCTCCGGCCAATCTGAAAAGATCGTTTTCCATCACGACCTGGCCGAGGATCGCACACTTGCTTGCGATCTAGCCACAGAGGTTGCATACTGCTTAGCTGCATGCGTTGACGTAGGTATGCGTGTCATTATTTATCTTTGCATAGTTTTATTTATAAATCAACATTATAATAGCAGTAGGTAACCTAAATTAGTCACGCACTAAGCAGCCACGGTTTTGTCTACTCGTAAGTTTAGATCGTATTTGCAAATATATAATGACGTCACGATTCGTGATATTGGACGATATTTTTTAAATTATACATGGGAATTTTATAGAAATTCGATACAAATACAAAGTTTCAATAGCCTCTAGCAACGTGGTTTCATATGTAATGTGTCAACATTTTTTAATCATCCTAACTCACAAACATATTCTTATCCTAACAAATGCCTGCGACGGTGAGTGTGTTAGTAGTATTTACTGAACCGATCATGAAATTGTACATAAAAGTTCTTTGAAGTACGGAAAGGACATAGGCAATCTTTCATCCCGCAAAAAAGTACAGTTCCCGAGAGAAAGACGTTGACGCGAGCGAAGCTGCGGGCGAAAGCTAGTCTAATAATAAGTCGATATTGCGCTTATCTACTCATTTTAATATTTACTCTATTTAATGTTCATTCATATTATTACATTTGTCATTATCAAAGTGAAAGCGCTGTTTCTTCAAGGTCTGTCAGATAGCTCATAGATCTAGGTAGTAAGTATAATGCTTCGATCAAATATAATGGAGTATATATGTATTTTTTTTTATATTATAGTGTGTTTTGGTGCGTAGTTTATTTACTATTTTGGTAATTACTTATAAATTGTTTATTTTTAATACATTTCTTGTATACCACCTTTCCATTCTCTACATCAATCGGTTGGTTGACTGGTAGAATAAGCTATTGGCTTTAAGTCCTCCTTTACATTTGTAATAGTTTATAAAGTTAAATACATAAAATAATGTTGGTTAGTGTTATATTGTTAAAGCTGTAAAATTAAGTGTCATTATAAAACAAATGTATGTAAATAACACAAAGTACATAATAAAATATTACGTAGATCCAATAGCATGACTTTTAAATAAATAGGAAAGCTAAGTGGATTCAAAAGATATTTAGCTAAATGCTTGGAACCAGCGGTCTCCATCTCCATCACGATATTGCTGGCGACGCGTGAATTTTATATGGAATTTTACAGTCCAGTCCTGCCGTCCTACGAGTAAAAGGTGGTTTGCATTACGGCCTCTAATATTTAAGTGCTTTTCATCTCACCAGTCCACTGTAATGGTTGACATAACATTTTTGATGACTTCGACCCACAATTTGAGTTACGATCTCTAAAACCGTCCGAGATCCATCTTGGTAGTCATCATACAATAATGTGGCCTAGTTACCTTGATTTGTTCAAATTGACGCTACTTAAGGAGTAGATTTGTTTGACCTAGTATGTCATCTGACATAGTCTTCGTCGAGATTCTAGAATCGTGCCAGTGCACACCTCCGTCAATAATTGCAGTAGGAAAGAGTCGTGTAAGTGCTCTCATTACAGTGCCGTTATGTAAAAGCTCTTTCGCGAAATGACTGCAGTCCTCAGCACTTATTTGGGACCAAATGTGTTTTAAATTGTCATTTATGAAGTAGATGTGGATTACGTACCAATGTATATTATTATATATACCGTTCTAGTATTCATAATAATAGTTTTTAATATCTATGTACGCACATTTATTTAAAAAGTTTTCTGAAATATGTATCGTTTGTTTTTTTAGAATATTATTTTAATGTCTTGTCATGCTATAGCATATAAGCTATAGCTTAGCTGACATCTTCTGGCTCAGCGAGTCTTCGTTACTTTTTTTTACTATTGTAGTGTTAGTGGCCGACAAAGTCTTCTTATTGAGTTACCATTTGGCGATAACAACCGGCATTAACAGCTATGCTTCATTAAGTCGTTGATCTGATTAACAGCCACATGTCAGTACAAACACACACATGCAAGCATTTCAAGCACCTCTGTAATTTAGGGTTTCTTTTATCTCAATATACTTACGAGGATATTGCTTGAGCTCCGTGGCGCAGTGGTTAACACGCCAGCCTGCGACACGGGGCCCCAGGTTCGATCTCCGGTCAGGTCAAGATGGAAATGATCTTTTTCAGATTGGCCTGGGTCTTGGATGTTTATCTATATATGTATTTGTTATAAAATATAGCATCGTTGAGTTAGTATCCCATAACACAAGTCTCGAACTTACTTTGGGGCTAGCTCAATCTGTGTGTTTTGTCCGTATTTATTTATTGCATAAATAATTGCAATTAAAAATCTATATGTATATACATTAAAAATGTCATACAGATTTGCCTTGCGGTAATGTGCCCAGAAGACTCGCATCATTGCCACGTTGAATGACAAATCTTATTTCAGCATGATTACTATAAACTCACATATTGTCATATGAGTGAACCCCGGATTCCGTCATACCACAACTATGAATGTATTCGCTCGGATAACATTCAAAAAATAGCATGAGAAGGACAACATACTCGTAATATATCAAATATGTGGTTTCACATCTTATTATTCTTGGTGCACACAGTAGCTAGTTTTGAATAAACAACCGCAAATCGCACTCTCGAATCAAGCAAACAGTGGGCACGATGTTAATGAACAAGCAGCGCAGCCGACTGCCGCTAGTTTATCAGTCGTATTATTAAGCCTCGACCGGATGAGATTGGCGACAGTTTCTTTATACCTAAAATGTATAGTTTTTAATAAACAGCAGCAGGTGGCCTAAGCATCACAGAAACGAATAAATCAAACAGTGAGTACGAAGATAATGAACACGCAGCACAACCGGCAGCCACTAGTTTATCAGCTGCATAATAAAGCCCGACCGAAGACACCGCAGACAGTTTTTATTTTATAGATATTGACCACCAGATTGTATAGATATTAGGTAGCTAGTTTGAATAAGCAGCAGAAGGTAGCTTTGGTATCGCAGCCACGAATCAAGCAATTAATGGGCACGAAGTTAATTTGCAAGCAGTGCAGCCGCAGCCACTAGTTTGTCAGTCTCATAATTAAGCCCCGGGCGAAGGAGACCACAGACAGCTTACCTTAGTATATTAAATGTATAGCTATGTAGCTAGTTTTGAATAAGCAGCAGAAGGTAGCCATGCTATCGCAGCCATAAATCAAGCAAACAGTGGACACGAAATTAATTTGCAAGCAGCGCTGCCAGCTGTCACTAGTTTATCAGTCGCATAACGAAGACCCCGTCCGAAGGATACCGCAGAGAGTTTCTATATATCTAGAATGTATGGATATAAAGCAGCTGGTTTAAATAAGTAGCGTTAATTTCTAGGTCTACCAGTTTCTAGTAATATATCTAGAATACAAAGATATAAAATAGTTTAAATAATTAGCGCTAGGTAGCCTTAATATTTCATCTCCGAATCAAGTAAACAGTGGGGACGAAGTTAATTTGCAAGAAGCGCAACCAGTAGCTACTTCGTTATCAGCTGCATAATTTAGCCCCGACCTTTATATCTAGACCCTTTTTTATATCTAGAATGTAAAGCAGCCAGTTTAAATAAGTAGCGTTAGGTAGCTGAAGTGTTGCAGCTCAGAAGCAAGCAAACAGTGGGTACGAAGTTAATGCACAAGCAGCGGAGCCGGCTGCTACTAATTTATTAGCTGCATAATTAAGCCCGACCGGAGGAAACCACAGACAGTTTCTTTATATCTAGAATGTATAGATAAAAGCAGCAAGTTTAAATAAGTAGCGTTAGGTAGCTTTAGTGTTGCAGCTCAGAATCAAGCAAACAGTGGGCACGAAGTTAATGCACAAGCAGCGGAGCCGGCTGCTACTAGTTTTGGTATTAGCTGCATAATTAAGCCCGACCGGAGGAAACCACAGACAGTTCCTTTATATCTAGAATGTATAGATATAAAGCAGCCAGTTTAAATAAGTAGCCTTATGTAGCTTTAGTGTTGCAGCTCAGAATCAAGTAAACAGTTGGCACGAAGTTAATGCACAAGCAGCGGAGCCGGCTGCCACTAGTTTAGGTATTAGCTGCTTAATTAAGCCCTACGGGAGGAAACCACATACAGTTCCTTTTTAACTAGAACTAGCTGTTGCCCGCGGCTCCGCCCGCGTTAGTGTCGATCCCTCGGGAACAGTAGAATTTCCCGGAATCAAACATACCCTATGTCCTTCCCCGGGCCTCACACCTCCATACCAAAATTCATCCAAATCAGTTCAATGGTTGAAGCGTAAAAAAACGACAGACAGAGTTACTTTCGCATTTATAATATTAGTATTAGTATGGATATTATTTATACTTCTAAGTCCAGAAATGAGAAAATTTCCATACAAAGTTTATACCACCCACCCACGCCCATTTTACCCCTTAAGGGGGGAATTTTGCAAATTTCATCTACCTACACACATCTTTTTTAATTTTAAACGAGAACTTATATGTAACGTTAGGTAGCTTTGGTATTGCAGCTCAGAATCAAGCAAACAGTAGGCACGAAGTTAATGCACAAGCAGCGGAGCCGGCTGCTACTAGTTTATTAGCTGCATAATTAAGCCCGACCGGAGGATACCACAGTCAGTTTTCTCGAGTTCGCTAAGTTCAACCCGTAATTTTATCTGGCTTTTCAGCATACACAACGCCATTTAAATTAAATTAGCGGTTTACCCAGGCTTTGTATTGGTTAGGACATCTTAACTCATTATCTTATCTATGTATGTTGTTGTAATAGGTCTTTACCTTTGAAATTGGCTTTTTTTTCGCTTGCCATTTTGGCACTATTATTTCCAAACACTATAATTTCCAGTTACTGTCATCTTTATTTTTTTAATTTAAATTTAAAAATGCACTAAGCTGATATTGACATTCTGCATGCATAATTTTTGTTTGTTTTTCTGAATTTATTATTGAAAAATCCGTTTTGATCAAAAATATCATCCCTTTTCTATTCTTTTTCTTACTTTTTGTAAATTTTATAATGCGTACATCAAGCGTAAGGAGTATGAAAAATTCAATTTACTCGAAATTCTCTATAGAAAACGCCAATTTCATAGGAAAAATCCCATTAACAAATTTGAAGCATGTTTTACTACATTATGCCTATATATAATTTTATGCTACTTGCGGTCACCCATCCCAGTAGGGACCGCGTCTGGGGTTGCTTACCTTACGTAAGCGCTCATAATGCTGACACCTACTGGACCATCGGGATCCAAAATAAAATAAAATGAAAATATTATAATAATAACATTACGAGCCTTATCAATTACGAAACGTACATTATTAGTCAAGTGGCTTGGTGAGTAGCAGATGCACGGTGAACGCAAAATCCTTGGAATAATAATCGTTAATACATATTATGTTAAGAAATGATCTCATTTGCCAATTAGTTTTAATAATATAAGGTAAGCACATGATAATAAGATCGGTCTATTGAAGGTTTCTACATACCTACAGAAGCGTTATTTTTTGCACCTGCTTAATTTATTAATATTTAAACAAGCTGACATGAAGATAATGTACTGTCATGTACTTCTAAAGATGAAATGGAAGTAGGTAAGTAAGTATTTACTTAAAGATCATTTCCAATCTTAACTACTTATAACTTATATTGCGATTGTAAAAATGGACGAGCTAAGAGGAATATAGCTATAGAACTACGAGTAAAATCCCTGTAAATACCATTGTTGATCCCTCGGGAATAGTACTTTTTCCGGGATAAAAGGCAGCCTATGTCCTTCTCCGTACTCCAGAGAATTTGTATGCAAAATTTCATGATGATGGGTTTAGTTCAGTAGTGACGGCGTGAAAACGTAACAAACAAACAAACTCACTTTCGCATTTATAATATTACTAGCTTTCGCCCGCGGCTCAGCCCGCGTTAATGTCGGTCCCTCGGGAATAGTACTTTTTCCCGGGATAAAAGGCAGCCTATGTCCTTCTCCGTACTCCAGAGAATTTGTATGCAAAATTTCATGATGATGGGTTTAGTTCAGTAGTGACGGCGTGAAAACGTAACAAACAAACAAACTCACTTTCGCATTTATAATATTACTAGCTTTCGCCCGCGGCTCAGCCCGCGTTAATGTCGGTCCCTCGGGAATAGTACTTTTTCCCGGGATAAAAGGTAGCCTATGTCCTTCTCCGTACTCCAGAGAACTTGTATGCAAAATTTCATGATGATCGGTTCAGTAGTTACGGCGTGAAAGCGTAACAAACAAACAAACAAACAAATAAACAAACTCACTTTCGCATTTATAATATTAGTAAGGATTAGTAAGGACTAGCTTTCGCCCGCGGCTCCGCCCGCGTCAATGTCTATCCGTCGGGAATAGTACTTTTCCCGGGATAAATTCTCCGTACTCCAGAGAACTTGTATGCAAAATTTCATGATGATCGGTTCAGTATCTACGGCGTGAAAGCGTAACAAACAAACAAACAAATAAACAAACAAACAAACATACTCACTTTCGCATTTATAATATTAGTAAGGATATATAAGTAAGGATAAGGATCCTAATGAACTTAATTGTTATTGTTGTGAACTGATCCACGGTTGCTTAAAACACATTTGTTGTTCAACTAAAATCTACAATATTCGGATACGAGCACCGGAAAATATACGAGTACAGTGCTGTTGTTTGTTTTAATCAGATTTTTTAATATTTATGAGTTTATTTGGTAGGTGCAATGCAAGCGTTAGATATCAAACCCATATACATACATATGCAAGCCTGCAGCTACCTACGCATTTTTAAAGGCACTGAAGAGCGGCCACAAATATTTTTTTTACGTCAATTTATTTATATTAACTTCTTATTCGTAATCATTTTGTCAAGTGCCTCATTTTCGACCAACTTCAATTAAGGAGGAGGTTCTCAATTCGATGGTATTTTTTTGTTGTATGTTTGTTTATAACTCCGATAATTATGAATCAATTTAAAAAAAAACTTTTTTTTGAGGAATATCCTTTCGTAATATTCGCATTTTTTTTACATCGGTTGAGTAGTTAGGTTAAGATTTCCATCTAACGCCTACCAACATGCTAAACGTGGCTTTTAGGTCTTAAAGACCCGGACTCAATCTACACCGCAAAGGAAAAGACGATAGTATGTATGTATGTATGTATACCTCAACCAAACAATATAGTTTGGTTGATTTAGCATATTGTTTTAAAAACTACTTTGTAATATTAAAAGGTTTATATTTATGTTTGAGAAGGACATGGAATGAGGGATATGAGAGACAGGGGTGGGGGGAGGGGGTATTTACTAATATGGTTAATGACAGGAAGAAATTCAAGGAATTGATATGCAGAGCCGACCCCAAATAGGGAAACGGCGACAAAGATGATGATGATAATATTTATGTTTGAGGTTTCCTCTCCCCATCCTTTTTATTTTTCATATTTTCCATTTCCATATATCATCTACACTTTTTTATTTAGTTATATTCAAATTCACATTCATCATCATCATTTCGAGTAGTGTCACGGTCAATCGACCATACACACCCTGGTGTCAGAGTTCTTCGGAACCGCCTCTCGGCCTCACATTTAAAACCAATACTTATTTAAACTACTTAAACAGAGGAAACTATAATATAACGTAGGACCCGGCCGAGACGGAATAAGCGAAAATTTAAAATTTAAGGGATGTATCACTACGCCGTTTGAAGCAACGGCAAAGTGCCCTAAATCTGTGGGCAACATCACCAAGAACCAGACCTCGGTTTTGGGCGTTGCCTGTGTGGCTTGGAAAAGCAGCAAACTCTCGTATTGACTAATGAGCCTCGATTGCATGCAAAGCCTGAAGAGCCAATCTGAGAATCAATGGTAAAAGTCTTAGGAGAGCAGCAACTTTCATCTTTTGCCTGATGGGCCGAACGATACGTGGTCAGAAAGGCCTATCCTGTAATTAGAGCTAATCCTACTCTACGCATTCTATAGGTATTCCGATGGCGATTCGTCGGAGATTGGCACCCTGTGGCTATTCGGAGCCCGAGAGGGATCGGGGTGAGGCAAAACGTGGCCTTTGGGTCTTAGCTTTTAAAGTCTTAGGCTTCTTCGTAAGGGATTCGACACTGCGTGAAATATCTTCTTCTTCTCCTTCTCTCAAATACATCACTTACTGAAAATTATAGAAATAGCTTGAAATTCTGTAAAAGCAAAAAATTTTTGACTGAAATCTGAAACTTTCGCCATAAAATGAATCATTCATCACAGGTTCAATAAATCTACAAGCCACGGGTACCCTTTATTAGTCACTTTCAAGTTGAACAAAGTCTTAACTTGCAATAAGTAGATCATTTGTGCACGAGTGAAATTAGACCTATTTATTCTGGCTCATTTACGAAAATATATTCTTCCTACAAGTTTATGCCGATGAAGCTTATTTCTATAATAAATCTCTTACATATATGTACATATGTATATAACAAAAGACATAGATTGAGCGAACTCCTCATTAAGTTGTGAACTTGCATCGTCGGATACTTATTTACTACTCAATTGATACAGTTTTTTGTCGTTGACAGACCTAAATAAATAAATGTATATGGACAAATGACACAGATTGAGCTACCCCCAAAGTAAGTTCCATACTGGTATGATGGGATACTAACTCAATAATACTAAGTATATTTTATAACACACAAAACATCCGAGACCAAGGCAAATCTGAAAAAGATCATTTTTCATCTTGACCTGACCGCATCGAACCTGGGACCTCCGATGGTGCAGCCTGACATTGTCGCAGAGCTCCCAAATATATACACATTTTGATATAATACTACATAATATTACACTCAGTGGCGCAGTGGTTAGCACGCCAGCCTGCGACACGAGGGCCCCGAGTACAATCCCCTGTCAGGTCAAGACGGAAAATTATCTTTTTTAGATTGGCCTGCGTCTTGGAGGTTTATTTATATATGTATTTGTTATAAAAATATAGTATCGCTGAGTTAGTATCTCATAACACAACTCTCGAACTTACTTTGGGGGTAGCTCAATCTGTGTAAGTCCGTATATATTTTATTTTTATTTTTTTACACTTTCTTTGATATAATAAAAGTTGCAAAGTCACATTATTTTGAGCTTGACCGAATTTATTCAAACAAAAGCCGCATGGCCAGGTGACCTGACGAGCCGCGACTTTGCAAGGGACGCGTAATAACTTTGTTCGACAGCTACAAGTATATTAATATTGCGTTTAAGAAAAAGGCCTCATTATAAAAGCTGCTATAGATTCTGAGGTTTGTCTTATTTTAATTTAATTTTTTTAAACTTAAGAAACGGACGTGCCCATCCAACTTTAAAGGCTTATTTTATTATATCTTTAGCATAGTAAATATACAACGTTATTTTTAACCCCCTAGCTTTATTCAAATCTGGTAATCAGAATCCCTAATGGAATACAGAATTGTAAGAAAAAAAGGTAAAAAACAAACAAAAAAATTAGGTTTCCCATACAAAGTCGCCGATCAGCTGGAGGAATTTCTATGAAAGGTTAAATTTATTTTTTCGATTTTTACCTTTTTTTCTTACAATTCTGTATTCCATTAGGGATTCTGATTCCCAGATTTCAATATAGCTAGGGGGTTCAAAATCACGCTGTATAGAGAGAAAAGTTTACATACATTGTTAGTCCGATATGATATCATAATCATCATCATCAGGTCCTTCCAGTCTCCACTACAGGAGACTCTCATGATATCATATGAAACATTTCAAAATCTAAATATCACTCTCTTTTTAGGGTTCCGTAGCCAAATGGCAAAAACGGAACCATTATGGATTCGTCATGTCTGTCTGTCCGTCCGTATGTCACAGCTACTATTTTCCGAAACTATAAGAATTATACTGTTGAAACTTGGTAATTAGATGTATTCTGTGAACCGCATTAAGATTTTCACACAAAAATAGAAAAAAAAAACAATAAATTATGGAGGAAACTCATTTTTTTTTCATTAAACCCATACGTTTGTGATATCTATGGATATGTCTTTGCGCGAGAGACACTTCTAAAGTGGTAAAATGGAAGTAACATCTTTAATAAGAGAATGATAAAACTAAAAAAATATAATGATGTACATTACCATGCAAACTTCCACCGAAAATTGGTTTAAACGAGATCTAGTACGTAGTTTTTTAATACGTCATAAATCGTAAACCGCAATTTTATCTTTCATTCAATCAACTCAAATATAACAAGAACTTTTATATTATGTTACTTGGTGCTACGAAACCATTCATGAACGACTCGCACTTGGCCGCTTTTTTTTATTTTAAATATTTACCAACTTAGGTAAACGTCCAAGCCAAGACTCAGGTTATTAGAATTTCATCTTGACTTGACGACCGCGTCTGACGGGCGTCCGTGCATCACCTCGTGGTTAAGAGGCAAAAGTGTTAACACAAAGCGACGAAGGTCGACGAAAATTCAGGGATTTAAATTTTGGTAGTTTTGTGAAAGGGAGATGAAGTGGAAGCACGCTTACCGCTCGTATCGCGTTGGCGTGGGCGCCTAGGTATCTGCGGCGGCCGGGATGGTTATTATTTCTTTCTTCAGTCTTCACCTTCTTTCACTCCGGTCTAGACACCGGTGATGCTGACCGATATCGCGGCGGTTGACGGGACAGGTTATTGAAACGCGTGTCGACCGAACGGCGGCGAAACTCGAACAGGACGATCAGTCAGAGCTGACGTCTCGGGTTTTGCTGGTTTACCCTCATATGCGTGCATAAGGAAATATGACAGGAAATATGAGGGTAGATGAGGATGATGGGACTACTACCTATGCATAAATAACTAACATAAGCCGCCCCCCAAAGAGCTGCTAAGCTCTTTGTGTTAATTCTAAAGTTGATGAAGCTGATTTTCCATATTTTTTAAGATTACTTAAGGTGATTTTCCATATTTTTTAAGTTGAGTTTATATTAATGAATTGAAATAATACTAAATTATAATCTAAGTTACCTATTGCTAAAAAGGGTTTGATAGAAAGTTCAATTTAATTTGTACCGGTATTATCTACTGGCAAGGGACAGACCTTGCTCACAGATCGAAGACATGTACCAGTTTTTGTTCTCAACTCTACCACGCGGACAACACCGTCGGCTCCAGGATGAAGCTTGAGCACACGACCTTTTAGCCAGCGCAAAGGTGGCGCTTGATCATTTTTTATGAGAACTAAGTCTCCGATATTTAGGTTGTCAATAGAATTGTGCCATTTGGCCCTTTGTTGCAGGTGGTGAAGGTACTCAAGCCGCCATCTCTGCCAAAAATGTTGTGCTATAGCTTGAATAAGTTGCCAACGGTTGAGTCGAGACATTGGAGTCTGATCGTAGTCGTATTCCGGTAGACAAACTAATGGCTGTCCTATCAAAAAATGTCCAGGAGTTAGTGCTTCAAGGTCGTGCGGGTCGCTCGACATTGGGCATAACGGCCTGGAGTTTAGAACGCTTTCAATCTTCGCAAAAACAGTTACGATTTCTTCGAAGGTCAGCACTTGTTCTCCGATTGTTCTTTTTAAAAGTAGTTTAGCTGATTTGACCGTAGATTCCCATAGTCCCCCCATGTGGGGACTATAAGGTGGGTTCATGTGCCAATTGACCCCCATTTTAGCCAAAGCGTCGCCTATTTCACCTTCCTTAGAGGTGAGAAAGGCCTCTACCTCTGACAAATATCGCTTCGCGCCTTGGAAATTCTTCCCACAATCAGAATAAACGTCTGAGGGCAAGCCACGCCTAGCCGTAAATCTGTCAAAGCATGCGATGAATGCATTGGTGGACAAATCGGAAGTTACTTCCAAGTGGACAGCCTTAACAGCGAGGCAGATGAAGACACATAGGTAGGCCTTGCGCAGCTTAGCATTCCTGATTGTGGATACCTTGATATTGAAGGGACCTGCGAAATCAATGCCGATTTTCGAATAGGGACGTGATTGCCGAATGCGATTAGGCGGCAGGCTGCCCATCAGAGGCTCGAGAGGTTGGGCCTTAAAGCGATGACAATTGTGGCACAGATAAACTCTATGACGCACAATGCTTCTAGCAGATAATATCCAAAATCTTTGGTGAAGAATACTGAGCAAAATGGAGGGTCCAGCATGAAGATGCGTTTGATGATAGAAATCAATCAAGATATTAACAAAATGATGTCGCTTTGGCAGCAAGAGTGGATGCTTGGTAGCGAAAGGTAAGTCGGAATGCTGGAGCCTTCCTCCTACGCGGATAGAACCATCGGAATCGATGAAAGGATTTAATCGCGCTATGGCTCCCTTCAAACGCAGCCCTTTATTAAGATGAGAGATAATATCCGAAAATGCCTCATCCTGTACCAGCTTGATGACTCTACCTAGAGCACCTTCCAACTCTTGGACTGACAGGCGTCCAATCATTTTATTTTGTCGATTACGCGAGTTATGGATAAAACGAAAGCACCACGCAACTGTGCGTTTTAAACGAGAGAGAGAACTGAACCTTGACAGAAGAGACTCTGAAGGTTCTGTCTTTTCAGAGATATCAACATCCGCGGTGAGATACGACGACGCACTTGGTTTAAGTCCGGGCAAATTTTCACACGCGTCAGTGACGTTGACTGGCCACCTTGACGGATCGTCCTTACACCATGCAGGACCCCACCATAATTGGTGGTGAACGATGTCCGAAGGAAGCATCCCTCGACAAGCGCAATCAGCGGGATTTAGCGCTGACGGCACGTAACGCCATGTAACATTGGGGATAAGTCCGTTTTTTGAGAGACTCTGTTCGACTCAAAGGTTTGTAACCTATGAGGAGGAGTCTTGAGCCAAGCAAGGGCGATTGTAGAGTCGCACCATGCGATTGTGTCAGCAATAAGAATACATTTGCCGAGCACAGCAGAGACGTGATTGAGCAGTTTAGCGAGCAGAACGCATCCACAGAGCTCGAGCCTTGGAATGGTAAGCTTCTGTTTAATGGGAGAAACCCGCAATTTCGATAAAAGAAGATGGACGTTGACATCGGTGTGAGATGATTGGACTCTAAGATAAACTACAGCTGAGTAGCCCTTCTCAGAAGCGTCGCTGAAACCCATGAGATCACACCGAATGTCTCCTTGACCGAGCACGAATCTCGGAAGGCTAGGCAACTTCAAACACGCAAAACCTTCGACAAAGCACTTCCACAATTTGGAAATGTGCTCCGGAAGAGCGTCATCCCAGGATACATTGTCGAGCCACAACTGCTGCATGATGACTTTCGCGTAGAAAGTTATCGGAGCGAGATAGCCACACGGGTCGTAAATCCGTGCGATACTTGAAAGAATTTGGCGTTTGGTACTACATTCCCCTATATTTGAAACGTGAAAGATAAAACTATCTGTTTGAGAATTCCATTCTAACCCTAAGACCTTGAAAATATGATCACCTGATTCTTCGAATCGAAAAGGCTGCTCGTGATGATCAGATGGATAGCTTTCTAGAAGCTCGTCATAATTGCTAGCCCACTTTCGCAGCTGAAAGCCTCCCTGAGCCAGAGTCTCTAACACTTGCCTTTGTAGATCATTAGCGGACTCTACATCGTGGCTACCGCTGATGACGTCATCAACAAAAGTATCCTCGCGTAGGACTCTAGCAACCTCGGGTTGGGTAGACTGATTCAGACTGGCCAACTCTTGAATGACTCGCATCGCGAGATAAGCGGAACTAGAGACGCCATAGGTGACGGTAGTGAGTTCGAACTGATGCAAAGGCTGATCAGGCGATTCTCTCCAAAATATGGTCTGGTACACGCAGTCTTCATCGTGCATGCGGACCTGTCTGTACATCTGTTTAATGTCACAAGTGAAAACAACAGCATGGGTCCTAAAACGCAAAATAATGTCCTCTACATTCTGCTGGAGCTTGGGACCGGGCAACAACACGTTATTTAAAGAAACTCCAGATGAGCTGGGTGAAGATGCATCAAAAACCGCTCGTAGTTTAGTAGTGCTGCTGCTCTCCTTTAGGACTCCGTGATGCGGAATGTAGTAGCGATTCTTGGACAAGGGACCGAAGACTGGTCGCATGTGACCGGCTTGTTGATAATCTGCCATGAATGCTCTATACATGGTACGCAGCTTCTCGTTCTTCATGAGCTTGCGCTCCAAATTATGAAAGCGCTTTAAAGCGTTAGAGTAAGTCTCACCTAAGGTTTGGTGGGAGTTGCGAAATGGAAGACGAACGATAAACCTGCCGGTAGAGTCACGAGAATGTGTCTCTACAAAATGAGTCTCACACTGCACATCCTCAGGATCTTGGATGACCTTCGTAAGAGCTTCCTCTACTTGCCAAAAACGAGTAAGTAGAGTGTCCAGGTCAGTAGTGCAAGTCAAAGCGGTCGTGCCGATTGTATGAAACGACACTGAGTGTGCCGGTGCCTTACCCTGTAGAACCCATCCAAATATAGAGGCATGAGCGATGGGAAGGCCCTCTCCGAGCTTCACTCGTCTACCGTCATAGATTTAATCATACAGGTCGAGACCGATAAGCATGTCTATAGGTCCAGGAATGGTACACCTACTATCCGCCAGTATCATGTCTTTACACTTCTCGAAGACACAGGATGAGACTGCTATGCATGGAAGATTATTTTTTGTAAGTTTCTTAAACACAATGGCTGAAGTTATAAGTGGGGAATGAGTATTATTAGAAGATAGAGGTTGAATTATACAATTGACCTTACCATTTGTATTATTGCTGCAGGCACCTATACCGTTTATAGGTCCATATTTAGATCGAGGCAAGCGTAGCTTTTGAGCCAAGCTCTCGGTCATTAGGGTGACCTCCGACCCGCTATCAAGGAGAGCTCTCGCTTGATGGACATGACCGTTGATATCCTGGACACCAACAAGTGCAGTACCTAACATCATAGTAGACGCACCATGAGTACTATGACAAGATGCATTTGTTGAGCTGTGAGCTGCAACATTACCTGACGGTGCTGCAGTTGGCGCAGAATCCTTAGAAGATAAAGATTGATAGTCTAAGTGAAGTTTAGTATGATGACGCCCCTGACACACCTGACAATAGCTCTTAGACATGCATTTATTAACAGAGTGTGCGCGTAGACAATTATAACAAAGTATGTTTCCTGTAACAAATTCCTTGCGTTCATGTTATTAAACTTGTCACATGAGTATAACAGATGATCCCCCTTACAGCATATGCATGGGTTGCTTGATGAAGAGGAAGTAACCGTATGAGATGATTTAGGGGTATTCTGAACAGCACTATTAGATGAGGTTCCTTTACTGCCAGATACAGCCTCTAATACCTTGAGATGAGTTTCTAAAAAAGAAATTAAAGTTTCAAATGTTGGTATGTCTGACGTACCATGCTTTAATTCGAAATTACTACGTAGTTCGGTGGGTAATTTCCTGACAATTATGTGGAGAAGAATTAAACTCCATGATGAAACGTCAAACCCCAAAGCAGACAATGCCTGAAGATTTTCCTTCAGAACATTGACAGTCTTACGCAGACCACTAGACAACTGATTGGAATTTAGATTGTTGAGTGACAAGATAGCTTCTAGATGTTTATCAGCAATAAGCCGCATATTCTCATAACTTTCACAGAGAATTGTGTAAGCAATATTATAATTTGAGTCAGATAATTCCAGATGCTTAATTAAACTAGCTGGCTCCTTCTGGAGAAGGCTAAATAAATAATGCATTTTTTGGACATTGTTGAGCTCAGCACAGTTATGAATCAAACTATCAAACATTGCCTTGAAGTTGGGCCACTCTGTATAAACACCAGTGAAATTAATTGTAATTTTAGGTAGGTAGAATTGATTTAGTTTAGGGTGATCCGAACAGCCATTAGGTTTATCCTTAGTAGGATAGAAGGTCTCATATAAAACCTTTATTGAGTAATACATGTCATGAAATCTAGTGAATTCTTCATCACAACGCGATCGGAGCGTTTGATCTACACATTTCGATGCAAATGATGAGTATGCGGACTCATATTTATCACGGTACTGGTCGATGTCCTTGTATCTGGCGCTAAAATTCATCAAAACATCAGGCTTGGCTTTGCCTTGTGCTCCAACCACATCATTCGCGTATTTATACAAACTTTGCATAAAACTGAAACTCGAGTCATGTAACGGATCTTCCAAACCCTTTTTAGCACGTTCGCCAGTCATTTTCGTGCAAAATAAGACTAATTTTTATAAGAATTAATTATGTAAACAAAGTTGACAATGACTGACACTTGACACTACCGTGAATGAACAAAGTGAATAAAAGAACGATTCTTTCTATAGTGTTGGTACGAACCAAAGTTGTCTATGGTGGAACCTATAGATGATTACCGATTAAAAAGTAAAACAGTACAGTGTGATAGAACATTTAGTCATTCAATTGACAACTAATGTCAAATTGAACATGACAGATGAAACCAAGATGGATACGTTATTGGGAAAATATTTTTGAACAAAATGAAGTAAAAATATGATTTTTCCCCAAGTAGAAATGAAAATTAGATATTTAGGACGCGGGAACAGGGAATTCGGCAGAAGGACCAATGGTAGTTTTGTGAAAGGGAGATGAAGTGGAAGCACGCTTACCGCTCGTATGGCGTTGGCGTGGGCGCCTAGGTATCTGCGGCGGCCGAGATGGTTATTATTTCTTTCTTCAGTCTTCACCTTCTTTCACTCCGGTCTAGACACCGGTGATGCTGACCGATATCGCGGCGGTTGACGGGACAGGTTATTGAAACGCGTGTCGACCGAACGGCGGCGAAACTCGAACAGGACGATCAGTCAGAGCTGACGTCTCGGGTTTTGTTGGTTTACCCTCATATGCGTGCATAAGGAAATATGACCGGAAATATGAGGGTAGATGAGGATGATGGGACTACTACCTATGCATAAATAACTAACAAACTTGTTGAGTCAAAGTCAAGTCAAAGATTTTTATTCAAAATTGGATACATGTATCTCTTTTTGAACGTCATATTTTTATTTCTTATATTTGTTTAATTTATGCAAAATCGAAATACTACTAGCGTTTCGCAACGACCACTGGTGAGAAGAATACGCCGAAAGAAACTCAGTCCAGACGTGGTCCCTATGTGCCTGAAGGGCTCCGATTACATTGTTTACATATATTATATCATCAAATAAATTTATATTAATTGCCAAGCATTTTTATCAATTATATAATCAGCAATGCAATAATATGCTTTTTTTACTAATTGGTATTTTACAGTCACTTTAAACTTAAGTATAGGCAGACCTAATATTTCTGCAGGAATTTTATTATAGAAGCGTACTCCTAGACCCAGAAATGAATGCATAGTTTTCTGCAATCGCAAAACTGGTGTAGCTAATTTATTTTTATTTCTCGTATTTCGATCATGAATATCACTATTTTTCTTATATAAATCAAGATTATGGCGCACAAACATAATATTCGCAAATATATACTGAGAAGGTAATGTTAAAATATTTATATCTTTAAACAATTCTCTAAGAGATTCTCTAGCACCAAGGTTATATATAGATCTGATAGCGCGTTTCTGCAGTACAAATATGGTGTTTACTTCTGCAGCGTTACCCCATAGTAAAATTCCGTAAGACATAACACTATGAAAGTAACTGAAATATACTAAACGCGCAGTATCAACATCGGTCAGTTGTCTAATTCTCCTAACAGCATAAGCTGCAGAACTAAGTTTACCCGCTAACGTAGTAACATGGGCACCCCATTGAAGCCCGGCATCAAGAGTTATTCCAAGAAATATTGTTTTATCTGTTAAATCTAGTGGTTCATTATCCATTATTATACGTGTAGGAATTTTTTTAACATTTGGTAAGCAAAATTTAATACATTTCGTTTTCTTAGCATTTAATAACAGATTGTTCGCTGTAAACCAATCCAACACCTGAGCTAAAGTACTATTAACCACGTCAAAAGAATCAGTTTGTTTATCAATTTTGAAGACAAGAGAGGTATCATCGGCAAATAGTACAGCCTTACATGTATTCACACAGTAAGGTAGGTCATTGATGTAAATGAGGAATAACAGAGGACCTAGTATAGAGCCCTGGGGTACGCCCATCTTAACCGATGATCCGGAGGATTAAACCCTATCTAAACTAACTTTTTGAGTTCGCCCACTTAAATAAGATTTAATTACATCGCGAGATTTCTCTTTTATTTCATAGTGCTCCAGCTTCGAGAAAAGGGTATTGTGGTCTACGCAATCAAAGGCTTTGGAAAGATCACAAAAAATACCAATAGCATTTTGTTTTTCCTCCCAAGCATCATATATGTATTTCAACAGAGCTACACCCGCGTCTGTAGTTGACCGACCCTTTGTGAAACCATACTGTTCACGATGGAAAAGACTATGATTGTTGAAATAAGCTAATAACTGATTAAAAATAATCTTTTCAAATATTTTACTAAGCGCTGGCAGAATAGAAATGGGACGGAAATTAGTGGGATCATTTTTATCGCCAGATTTGTACAACGGAATTACTTTACTTAACTTCATCAAGTCAGGGAATGTCCCATAGTCTACACACTTATTGAATATAGAAGCTAAATACGGCGCGATTACTTCATTAATGTTACTAATGACAAATACAGAGATATCCCACAAATCTCCGGTTTTCTTATTGTTCAAACTCTTAAATGTTTCAATGATTATTTGAGGTGTTACATGTTGAAATATTAAATAGTTGTTACATACCGGTATACAGCTTGATACAAGTTTCTTAGATTCCTCTGATGATGAACGTAAGGAGGCAGTAGTGTTTACGGGAATGTTAGTAAAGTAATCTTCGAAATATTTTGCGACGTCTTCATTATTACTGAGGATCTTATTATCAATTTTTAATTCTATTTTGTTGTCACGATTTTTAGATTTTCCAGTTTCCGTGTTAATAATTTTCCAACTGGTCTTTATCTTATCATGAGAATCTAGAATAGCTTTTCTAGTATATAAAGATTTTGCGCTCAAGCATGCCTTTTTAAAAACCTTAGAATAAGTTCAAACATAATTGATAAATTCAGGATTTTTATTGTAAGCCTTCATAGCTAGTAATTCGTATAACCTGTTTCTACTAACGTAAATACCAGTTGTAGCCCATTCTCTAAATTTTTTACGGATACGTTTAGTACATTTTTTAATTTTGAATGTATTGTTGAATTCCGATTTAATAACACCAAACATTTTATTATATAGAGCATCCGGATCATCTCTAGTTTCTTCAATTAGGGGAATTTTATCAGATATTCTTTTCTTAAATACATTTATTTTAGCTTTGGTTATAGATCTAAAGGTTAATTTTGGTAAGTCTACTTCTACATCATTTATAAGCTTTACGTACTGACCAAAGTGATCCGAGGTTAGATTTTTAGTTATATATTTGTCAACAGCAGTGCAATTGCATACCCATCCTGGGTAAGCTTGGAAGTTTTTTACCTATATGAAAAATTATCTTTTTACACTACTTCCAAAAAAGTGGATGCCTTTTTTGTTGAATCTATGGGTTCAGTCAAAACTGACGTCATTATCGAGATCTGCTCGATAATGACGTCAGTTTTGGAATCCAAGATGGCGGATTCGACATTTCATGTAAAATTTACATGGGTGTCGCTTTTTAGGCTTTTTGGGACGAAGATCTCAAAAATGACGTCAGTTTTGGAATTCAAGATGGCGGCCTCGAGTTTTTATGAAAAATCGACATGGGTGTCGTTTTCCAGGTTTTTTGTGGTGTATTAATGTAATACCTGTATCAAGAGGACAATTCCTACAAGATTTAGCTCGCCAATTAGTTCTGCCACATCTTAAACGCAGAGTTTACAATGATCGTCTGCCAGATAGACCTACACCAGCTAACACAGAAATGGTAAAAAAAAAACATGTAAAATATGTCCCTCAAGACTTAAGGGGCGTACAAAGTATACATGTGTAACATGTTATAAGACTATCTGTCTCGGTTGCTCTAAAACTATGTGTGTTGATTGCGCTGAAATTATTTGAAATTCAGAGTGTTATAATAAGGTTTTTATTTTTCTTATGTTAGTTCATCATTTGTTAACTCATTTAAAGGCATTTAATGTATTTTTTTTTCCTTATAGTGTTAAAAAACTAGTGTATAAGACAAGTCACAAATGTAAGACTGATATTAGATATGGCTTAACTAAGTGCCAAATAAATGTTGATTTTGCATATATGATTTCCGTATTTTTGTTTATATTATTACAATATACTGTCAAAATATTACCTATTATCGAATAATCTTGATTCATGAAAAGTATATAAAGCAAAACGTAATTTTAGAATCCGTCCGTGAGACGTCACGTCACCACTAATTACCCAACTTAACCACGTCAGTACTTAAAGGTAAACAAAATAATAATATTAAAAAATCGGTTCAGAAATGACGGAGTTCTGAGGTAGATAATAAAACATTAAAAAAAATCCACTGAATATAAAATAAATACCACCTTTTTTTAAGTCGGTTGAAAACTATCAAAAACTCAAATTTCAAGTACCATCCTACTACATCAGAAAAGAAAATCATTTTTTACCTAGAATTATTCTCCTAAATACGTCCACCGCCACTGACTCACTACCGCTCTCGTTCTAACATAAGGTCTGGCACAGCATGCTGTCTCTTTCTACTTTGGCGCAAAGCTGCCGCGCTGTGTTTGCGCGCATCCGTGCCATTCGATGGAACGGACGCGATGCAGCGACCGGCGATGTAGTGACTGGCGATGTTGTGCCCCTTCTAAAATTACCGGGGAGTAGTGCATGATTTTGGTGCATCATAATTGATGCAGTGCAACTTACTACCGATATGGTGCGCCGTCGATACTGTCTACCATCGATATGGTGCACTGTCGATGCTGTTTACTATCGATATAGTGTGCCGTCGATACTGTCTACCATCGATATGGAGCACTTCGATGCAGTTTACTTTCGATATAGTGCACCCTCGATACTGTCTACCATCGATGTGGGACCCTATCGATGCAGTTTACCATCGATACTATGCACCTTCGATACAGGCTACAATCGATTTAGTGCGCCATCGATAGTGTGTACCATCGATACTATGCGCCTCCGATGCAGTTTACCATCGATATGGCGGGCTGTCGATGCAGCGTACCAGCGATATTGTGTACCTTCGCTACATTAAACCGTCGATGGAACGAGCGCGATGCAGAGACCGGCGATGTAGTGACTGACGATATTATGACCTAGACCCATTTTAAATATTAAATTACATGGCCCTGTCAAGGCCCTGCAGGGCTTAGACAAGCTTATTACACAAGAAGACAACGCTCACCTTTTTAATTCCTTGATTAATATAGGTACCTACACAATAACAATATACTAATGGCTTACTAATAATGTGAAAGCCAGTTAAGTAAAAAATCTTGTCCGTAAGAAACTCGGATAGACTATAGTGACAGGCTTCAATGAAGTATCTATTGTTTTAATTCTTGTTTTAATTTTTAAGTGTTTCTTCAGATTATATTTCATCCCCCTTTATGGTTAAAAACTTTGCAAATAATGCCAAAGATAAGGCAAAGAGTATTCATCCAGTGACCTTACCTCCAGGCTACATGATCGATGAGAGGGCAAAAGCTAGTATTTTTTCGAATTGAATAATTTACAAATCTAACAAATCTGCAAACCAGCCTTTATAAGCCATTTTCAAATTGAGTAAATCTCGTAACAAAGCAACTAGCTCAAGCGTGATGCGCACATAATTTCTACCTAATTATTTTAGAAACATCGAGAAGTATTAATCAAGTTTAATTAGCGTGTATCCCTTAGGAGCACACTTACAAGTTCAAAGGCATGCCTCTCGAGCCAGCGTCGACTTTTACGCTCTGGCCTGAGGGTCAACCTTTCTCAAGCAAAATGTCGACATCGAGCCTATTCGGAAAATGACTCATTATGTGTAAAACGCACCGTATTGATTACTTCGAATACCTTATGCTATCTCTTTTAACCTGTACTGTCGCATTCATCATCATCATCTCAGTCGCAAGAAGTGCACTGCTGGACATAGCGGTACTGAGGTATTTTGTACGAGAAGACACTGCAAAGCTTCCCGAACGCTGCCCAGCCGAGTCGGATTCGTCGAAAGAACTCATCCTTTAAGCTGGAACTTTACCTATGAAATTAGCGTTTTCTATAAAGAATTTCGAGTAACTAAATTAAATTTTTCATACAACTATTATTAGAATGAAAAATGAGTTTGATAAATTAAACTAAAGTGAAGTTTTGCATGTATTTACGTACAATAGTAAGCTAGATTTGCGCATTATAAAATTTACAAAACAGTTAGAAAAATAATAGAAAACGAGACGAAGAGAAACAAAATGGCAAGCGAAAAGTAACGGTAATTTCATAGGCATATATTACTAAAAAAATGCTCTTTGTATTTTTGTAATGATGTCTAATTATAATAAATATATTATTTTTGAAACGACTAGTTTTGCAAATTCAACTGATTTGCAAGCTGTTTCTTGTTCTTTGTATTACTGGTTAATTAATAAAATGTAAAGTTATGTAAAGTTTCTCGGATAGGGATTAAGAATAAGCCGATTCGCAAACAGCTCCCTCTATAATAACCGCAGGGCATTTTGCGAATAAATGCCACGTAGACAAACCAACGACTGTTAATCCTTCGGATAAACTTGTTATATTTGTTTAATTAGAGCCACCGCGACCTTACGTGGCTCTATCAGCCTGTATCGACCACTCACTCTTGACTCTACGTCTACATAGTTTTACACAATGTACTTTCTTCCAAACAACTCGTTTGTGGTTAAAGCTCGTTTAGCACGAAAATTGTGTTTGAATAATTAAACTTTATTTATTCATAATCTGAAATTCTGATTTTGCTTTGTTACTCTTTAAGTTTTAAGCCCTTTGTCCTTAAAAGGATCGACCGTAATGAAATCTGTTAATTAAAAATATGTTGATTTTAAAGAATCTTCTCTGAAATGCTTATTTAAAAATGTACTCATTAGTGTATCTAAATATTAACGCTGAGAGGCAGCATATAATTAACAGTAAACAAAACAGCGTCTGGCCAAAATCATTAATGATTCTATTCTGAAAATATTTTCAATACCAAGATAATAAAAAGTTATTTGTGGAGAAAAAAGCACTGTTATAAAATCAAACTTCTCATTTTTGCACATTGTTACGCAATATATTTTTGCGACACTTTCAATACGTTTCTGTTGATCGGACAAGGGTTGACATTTGCTTCATTTGATTTCGTCCGTCCTTGTACTGTGACGTAGTTTACCCATTATTATTACATAACACACATGTTTATTCTTTGTTATAAGTCTACAAACAACTGTTTGAGAACTAACCTCCAGGGAAATTAGGAACAAAGTCTTGTTTTATTATTTATATAAACTGAGAAATGTAACTGTAGTATTTTACTTCATATAATGTGAGTCGGATAAGAAGCAGAAATAATGGGTTGAGAAAATATGCTTTCAAGCTTAGAATATTTTTGTTTTATAAAAGAAAATATTCTTTCTTTCAAGATCAATTATACTCTTCTTTATTTATTTTTCTCACTCTCTCATCTTTCTCATTCGAGAGCGTTAGAAGTAATACCATTTCTATAGCGTGATTCCATCCTCATTGTTGTCCACAGGTTGCATCTTAATGAATACACTAAATTTCTTCCGTTTCCAATTTTTTTGCCCATTTTTTTATTATTATTTGGATCCTGACTGATTATTGCTTCCAAACTTACTCGTAACTCTTAACGGTCACACGATCGGGAGAACTATCTAATATAATTTACTGCCGCCCGGCCAGTTTGTATGGGAACTAGCTTTTGCCCGCAGCTTCGCTCGCGTTAAGTTTCATACAAATAAATAAATAATTAATAAATATTCGGCTTTTTTAGCCAAATTTCAGCCCGATCCGTCCAGTGGTTTGGGCTGTGCGTTGATAGATCACTATGAATGAATGAATGAATGAAATATTATTTATTCAAGAAACAAGTCTCACAAAACTATGTCAGTCAGTCACCTTTGAGTTATATATATTTAGATGTCGATTTTTTTTAAGTTCCCAGCATTTTTCCCATATATGAAAAATTGTTTATATGCCGGGCCGAATCACCCCATTAAGGGCCAATTTACACGCTGTATATATATTATATTTTATAAGGGATTGATATATACTATTATTTTATATACTCTTATTAAATTAGAAATGTTGGGTCCTTACCTATGAAATTGGCGTTTTCTGTAGAAAATTTCGAGTAATTAGAATTTTTATACTTACAATTTTAGTTTCATTTCATGTTTGATAAATTTAACTAAAGTGATATAATATATATAGTAATATAAAATATAAGTAAGCTTGATTTACGCATTATAAAATTTATTAAAAGTTAGAAAACCACGCAAAAACATCGTACATATCATTTATATCATATCGAATACATAATTTACGGTGTTTTCGTAAATGCCGTAGGAAGTAAATGATCACGACATCGCCGCGGGCCAGACAGTGGGCAGGGAGGTTAGATCAGATTGTGTTCTAACAATGCCATGAGACGGTCAATGCTATTAGCCACAGAACGGTCAGAAACAATGCTTCGCAAATAAGTAATAAAAATAGCAGACATGGGGCTAGCTTTATTGAATAAAGAAAGAAGATATAAGAGTAGCTTAACATTCTAGGTGTATATATTTAAAAAATATCCCTATTTCCCTTATTCACGGCATTACGGAACGGCTGGATTGATCTGGCTTATTATTTTTTTTTCGTGTTTGTTTTTCTCAGATAAAGGTTTTTATGAAAGAAAATAATCAGAAAGATGCTCGATAATTAAAAAAAAATTATCATACATAACGGCGTTATTAACTTTTTGAATGTAACCTACATCATATTGCTAGTCGTTTGACTATTGGTGTCTATTTATAGGGTTAAAACCAGTAATAAATAAGATTAGCTTCATTGAATTAAGAAGAGGTAAAAAACATCTACGCAAGGGATTTTTATTTATTTAATAAAGAATACAGAGAGAATAAAGAGTCCAAAGAGTACGTTAGTACGACATCTTGAATGCTTTGAAACCCGCTCAAAATCCTTATAAAATATGATTTTCAAATAGTAGATACCAAGTAATATAAAATTAAAAATTGTAAGTTATCCTAGATACAAAAATCTATATATCTTGTAAACAGCTGAACCTACTTTTACAAAATATGACTAGAAACCGCATTCAAATCGGTTCACGTGGACACTTACACACAGTGGTAACACCCCTCTTTTTGCGCTGCGGTTAAAAACCATTTTCCAATAATAAATTGCTCGATTTATCTGAAATTATTATCATATCAAAAATAAAGGCGTCGTTTTTATGACGCCAAATATTTCATAAATTAAACTAGGTATTACGCGTTTGCCTAATTAGGCTGACTTAAAATAAGTAATTAAAAATGTTTGATTACATTTTATAACTTTAATACTAATTGCACGTGTGATTTACTGCTGAAATCGTACATTATTTCAATTTTCATACTAGAATTCGAAAATGAATGGAGCTATTTAATCTCATTAGAGTAATCACTATTATTACGCGATTTAGGAGCTCCAATTAGTAACTATTTAGTAATCTGTGTCCAAGGCCCAGTGGGCGTAAGCTAATGCTTACGCCCACTGGGCCTTGGACACAGATTACTAAATAGTGCGCTAATAATTTAGCGCATACGGCATGTAAAGCAATCCAGGGCACGGTCCCTACTAGGATGGGTGGCACAAACATTTTTCGAGCTCCTCCGTGCTTCGGAAGTCATGTTAAGCTGTTGGTCCCGGCTGTCATCATTGCTGACAGTCGTTAAGTTATGAAGGCAGCCTAAAAAATCCGACACGAGTGATGGCCATTTACACACCCAAAAACAAACACGCGAACAGAAATAGGCAATGTGTATATACGGGGTGTCGCTCCGGAATATGTCACTGAAACTTTTAAACTGCAGAAGGTAGATATGACATGAATTCGTTTTTTTTTACTCGTTGGAGCTTGATCCATCGAGTAAAACTCCGCTGGAACAGTACTTTTTTCGAGATGATAACCTATATGTGATGCAAAGTTTCGTAGAAAACTATGCATTTATACTTGTGGTTTTGTGCCACCCCCACACGTCATTGAAAAAAGTACATTGTACAGACATAGTGGTGTTATTTTTTTATTGGTAATAGATAAATTAAATATAATAATTATACTACCAACCCACCACATTGACAAGTTCCCAATGATATCTATTTGATTATATATATTATTCGACTATACGAGAGTTTTTCTATTTCTTGTAGTATTAAATTATCCAGTGGATCACCCTATACAGGCTGGTAGGGTAATCACCCTTATCCTCAAACAACTTTTCCTATGGGGCCATAGCTGGAAAGTCAAAAAAAATTCTCATATAAATTGCACGGGCCGGTTGGACGCTTTTGTACGAAAATTGAAAATGTCGAAAAAAATTGATGATCCCATAGGAAAAGTTGTTCATTTTGACGGGCTGATTTAATGGTTTGAAGGACAGCGGTGTTCACCCTAACATTTTGTATATTTAGTTTAGTACGTTAGTAATTTAATGTCAGCATACCATGGCATCAAGGCATGGATCTGTCCGTCTCTACTAACGAACGTCAGACACAAATGTAATTTGCCCCGAAGTAGTCGATGAATGGTCGTTTGATTACATGTAAGTAATCAGGCCTTATCCATTCCGTGACTGGCCGACGGCTGGCTTCCCTTGAACCCTGTAAATTGTCTTGTTTATGTGTTCCTACCCTGATTTAAGTGATGAATACTGATAAGTACTAGGAAGTGACGGAGCTAGTGTTCGAGCTCGGGGCGAGGGAGATGAAATTTTGATGACGTGGGGACGTGCAAGCGTATATTGGGTGGTTACCTAGAAATGCACGTATGTGAGAATAATAATATCAACTATTTCCTAGGTATAATAATTATCCGGTGTTGGATCTGAAAATAAATTGTAGTTTCAAATAAATAATCGTCGGGGTAAGTATTTTAAACAACTACCAATATCGTAATCGTCCTCAAAGAATACACAAATCATAAGTTAACGTATATGTATCACTAGCTGTGCCCGCGACTTCGATCGCATACATTAGGATTTCTAATTTCTAAACTAAACAAAATCTTAAAAATGAAGTAGCCTAACCTGTATCCTGTACGTCTATACGTTTATCTACCAAGTTTCATAAAATTCAATTAATTCGTTTTAGAGATTATGGAGGAACATACGTACATACAGAAAAACATCTTAATTTCGTCAATTTAGTTTCAGTGTCATGTATAGAGCTTGTCTTATCGTATCTTACAGATTAATTATTATAAGATAATATTGACTAATACGAAAGTGAGTTTTTTGTTTGCTTGTTTGTTACGCTTTCAGACCTAACTACTGAAAAAACCACCATGGAATGTTAAAAGCAACGTAGCCTGGGGGTACGGATATGGTACTTTTCAACCTGGAAAAAGTACTGGGCGAAACCTTATTAGTTCACTGACATATTTTTCATAAAAATGCACATTTTATTGTCAGTAAAATATTTTTACCTACTCATAGTTGATAGCGAACGTGCTAAAAATGAGAGTATTCTATTAAATTAAATTTGAACCAGACTGGTTTTTTGGTGTTCATTAATGTTTTTCTTTGTAAAGGTCACTATTCGGGCAAAACTGGGGCAGTATCAAAAAGCGAATCAATTCGTTGAGCTGTGACAAAGGAGTAAAAGCCAAAAAATGTGACCTGAATGGAAAAGCCAAAAAGTGCAGTATTGCATCCGTAAGTTACGCAATCTCCGTCCACTGCCGCCGCTGATATTCTGGGTGATGAGTTATGGCCCGAATCCCGATACGATTCGGTTCGATGTGGCGCGGTGCGGCGCAGCGCCGGATACAACACGTGAAATGTTACGCATTGTGATTCTGCTAAAAACAAAACCAGCCAATCGGTTGCACATTGAAACGTATAATTTCCATTCGTCAAAAAATATTTGTGTTTGAATATCCCTCTCGCGAAAATATTTTGTGCTAAAATGTTTTTACAATTTTATTCAAGCCATATTTTATGTTGGTTGATTCTGTAAATAGTTTTAGAAAAATAATGATGGAAATGCATACAAAGAAAAGCAGCGTTGATGGTGTTACCTGCTGTTCCGAATTATCCCACATCTTCCCAACCAAGCCTTTGAGTTTGGGTATACTTTATGAGGAAAGATTTGATTGTTGTTTTTTTGTATTAAAATGGCTTCGAAACTACTAGACCGATTTAAAATTCTTTCACCATTAGAATCCTACATTATCCCTAATGAACATAAGCTATAGAATTTGCCGGGAACTAACCAAAAACACCCGAGAACGGCGGAGAAGTGCGGGGCCGCCATATTGCGGGGGACGCTGCGAGATTTCTTTACTTTCTGTATGTTAGTACCTTATATTAATTCTGTGCCACCGGTAAATGAAAGTTTATCAAGACATCCCCATAGGAAAGTTGTTCATTTTGACGGGCTCAGTCACTCCTTTACGGGAACGACGCATGGGTTATATTACACGCTGAATATTACAGGAAATAAATATTATAAGAAATGTTGAATACCCCCAATGGGTATAATTGATGGAAACTATATTCGTCGTACGGAATCCTCTCCTCACGAGCTCAACTCGCACTTGGCCAGTATTTTACTTATAACTTGAATAAACTTAAAATAAGTACCGGGAATTGTGAGTAACCATTTTGAAACAGTGGAAAAGAAATGTTTCATGCCCGCGAATCACGGATGCCAAGCGAAGTCCCGCTGAGCGAGCCATTACTGGATTTGCCGCGGTCTAGTTGTCGCCTGTCCCACAGCAGCCAGTGGGCTAATCACCACAACAGTACGTATACAGGCGAAATGTAATGTTACAAAATATTTCAGTATAATTCTACCTGAAAATCGTCTAAAATGTGTAACTTCTATAGCGAACAATGCTACCTATTTCAAAAATGCCATTTACCTCCACCTTTTTATCAATGCTTCGCTCTACTTAGAGCAAAGTTATTTTCTATACATTGTAATTTAATTTAAACTGCACAGTGCCTTTTTATGTTCATTTTTAGCATTTCTTTAGATAAGTAAACCGTGAAACACATATTTTTTTTTTATAGCTTATTTTTTTAATTTCACAGTGTAGGAACACAAAATTTTTGTGATATTTCTTTGTTTTATTTAGCTTAAAAGTAAAATACTTATAAACCGCATGAATAAATGGACTAAATTGCGAGGACACGAAGCACAAAGCTTGTTGTGTTGTGTAAGCAAGTATTGACGCAACGACGACGAAATAAAACACAAAACGCCCAGAAATGTAAGTAAACGCCTGTGAAAATTGAAGACAAGTTTCTACTCGAGCTAGGAACCTATATTCCCAGATTAAGCAAAGTTACAACTGCGAAGGCTATCAAATACGAGTAAATCAATAAAAAAAATATAAAAATTTACAAAAACACTCACCATTTTATACATCTTAAATGCATCCTAAAAACATCACCGTCGTGACCTGTAAATATTAGAAAAAAAGTAAAAATGCAGTTCAACATGAATAAAGCGCAACATTATGATGAATTCTCGGCAAGTGATTGTTTCTCAAAAACGCCACCTTCACCGAGCGAATAAAATAAAAGCAATTTTAACGTAGGTAGTAGAAGCAAATACTTAAAAACTCATAGCTAGAAACATACAGTTCAATCAGTTTAGTTACCGTCGCGAACTTTAGAATTAAAGTTAAAATCTCACAATGAATCACGACGGCAAAATAAACTAGTTTCCGAGAATATGACACCATGAATGAAAGTCGACTGAGTCAGCTGAGCTGCGTGGATTGGCGCCTCAGTTCTGCACGCCACTTTCCAACTAGTCATCCATATGCTTATCTAGATCAGTGTCTTTCAATTTTTTTGAATTCGCGACCCATTTAACAAGTTGAAAAATTCATGCAACCCCCTTGTGACAGACAGAGAAATAATTAAAGACGACATACGTTAATGATTTTTTCTTATTTCTTACATATATTCATTACTAGCTTTCGCCCGCGGCTCCGCCCGCGTCAATGTCAATCCCTCGAGAATAGTACTTTTTCCCAGGATAAAAGGTAGCCTATGCTGTCCTTCTCCGTACTCCAAAGAACTTGTATGCAAAATTTCATGATGATCGGGTTTAGTAGTTACGGCGTGAAAGCGTTTTTAATAACTCACTTTCGTATTTATAATATTAGTAAGGATGAGGATTAAGATCTATGTACATCTGCAGGAAGCCGCGAGAGTTTATATACAAGTAAATTGGTAAGGCTACCCGTGACTTTGATTTGGAGGCCAAAATGTGTTTTATTTGTACTTATTCATTTAGTTGGAGAACCGCCTATGGGTCGCGATCCACAGATTGAAAAACACTGGTCTAGATAAATAAGAATCAACCAATTATCATCTATATGGATGAATAGTCTTTAATTATGTCTGTATATCTATCTAGTTATATATAAAATGTAGGTACCTATTAACTATGACAATGTAGTTAGTCTAGTGTCTGCTTACAGCCGACCGAATATTGAGAACAGATATCAAGTGATATATTGTGATTATCTTGAGATAGATAAGTACAATGACATTTTCGGTACGTTATCAACGATAAGGTACATATATTGTTGCGTTAATAATGAACAATTTACTGATTCTGATAATGATGAAGATAAGCTGTCGCCCGCGGCTTCGTCGATCCTGCGGGAACATTACTTTTTCTGGGATGAAAGGTAGCCAATGCAAAATTGCATCAAAATCCGTTCAGCCGTTTTGGCGTGGTTGAGTCACATACATCCATACTCCCAAACTTTCGCGTTTATAATATTAGTAAAGATATACTATTATTATAAGCCATCTTTATGTACTAACATTAAAAGAGCAAAGATTTGGTTGAAGGTTTATGCATGTTTGTGATGGAAATACTTTAAAAAACTTTCACTTATTCAAAGCTGCATTATCAGTGAGACACAAAGGTTATAATTTAGCGCGGACTCAATTGCGAGAAAAATATATATTTACATATTTTAATTTTTAAGGCGCTGTGCATCAGAAGCATGCCGTAAAACTTCTATTTTTTCGTCGCGCTGTTAGTATTCCATGAAAAATAAGGCTAACTTATTTTTCATGGAATACTAGCATGAAAAAAATATGAAATACAGTTTAAAGATCAAAATAAATGATAACATCAAAATATTTTCAAAAAAATATTTAAAACCTCGCAAAATAAAATAGCAAAAAAGCTATATCAAGAAAAGGTTTCGTCGCGAATTACTTGATATTTTCAGCGACAACTACAAACTTTTTTACGTCTATAAAAAGTATAACTAAATGAACAAGATGGATACCTAGTAAAATACAATATTTTTAACACGAAAATGGCAGACACGATTTTGAAATGAGACTGGTGACAGGCCAACCGGTAGGTATCGCCACTTTCAACCTTATTTCATTACGAGTATATAATACTTGTATCGCGCAGCGCCTTAACGTCATTATTATGTAATGTTGTATCCATATCCATACTTAACATTATAAAGGCGAAAGTTACCTCTTCATATTTCATCCACTGAGCCGATTTAAATTTTTTTATGGCGGTAGTTTGAGCCCTTGGGAAGAACATAAGAATTTTGATCTCGCTCTATGTCTTCCCCTGAACTCTTTGAAAGGCCAGCAACTTAGGAGAGTTGCTGGTCTCACCTTGTTGCAGTTGTCCATGGGCAGCGGTGATCGCTTACCATTAGGTGATTCGCTTGCTCGTTTGCCGTCCCATATCTTAAAAAAGGCAGAACCGGACGGCCGCCTGACGCCAACCTTCCTTGGCTAGCTCCAGAAATCACGGACTTTACCTGTAAAACTGAAGTACCTACTGTCTGTTCTAAAAAAAAAAACAAAATATCATCTATTCGACGCCGTTTTTGGCAAATATTCCTCCTAAATCACACAATCCTTCCGCACAATTCCACCTAACTCTTCGCACCTGCGTTCTTTCGCGCCTCAGCGATTACACATTTATCTTCCGCATCCAAATTATGAAATTACACATCCTCTAATTTACCAGAACGCATTTTAATTATTTACACCTCTTTATCTTCTACTGCTTCGTCACGCTACTTAAATAAAATTTTATTTTATTAAAATATTTTTTGTCGGTTGTAAAAGAAGTACAAATATTTACCCGCGCTGGGAATCGAACCCTATGCCCTTGCGTGTGTCAGACTGGCGTGTTCACTGCGCCGTGGAAGCTGTCATATCCTTACTAATATTATAAATGCGAAAGTGAGTTTGTTTTTTTGTTTGTTTGTTTGTTTGTTACGCTTTCACGCCGTAACTACTGAAACGATCATCATAAAAATTTTGCATACAGGTTCTCTGGAATACGGAGAAGGACATAGGCTACCTTTTATCCCGGGAAAAAGTACCAATCCCGAGGGATCGACATTGACGCGGGCGGAGCCGCGGGCGAAAGCTAGTATTATATACTTTTTTAATAAGTACAGCACTTCTTTATTTTAGTTCAATAATGGTGTCACCCAAGCCCAGTGTCACCCAGTACCATGGTGGGATCTTGGATTAGATTACCTCGGCCGTCGCCCGAGAAATAGTGTCTTATAACAGCTTATAACGAACCTTAACGAATGACTGGGCACGTCCGCAGAAACTAATTAATGCAAGAGAAATGTAAATTATGGGTCTATTTTTATACCGAGGGAGCAAAATAATGTTCAAAAGCAAGTTTAGTTATTTAAGGACTTTACATTTAATCATTTAACTAAATTTACATAATAATTTATTAAAAATTAAAAAAAGGCGATACAACTTTCCATAGGGAAAAACATAGCATTATTTAATAACAGCCTTATTAAATATAGATATAAGATATGGTGGAAGAATTCCACGCAGGCATGGTATGAATCACGACCTTAGGTCTAAGAACGTTGTGCGTCCCATACGCTGTGCCAATTGAGCTACCGCTCTACAATCCTGCACGTCGAAAATAGCCACCATATCTCACTCCTCTGAACGCAAACCCTGCTTTTGTGAATTTTTTTCACTACATCTTATTTCACTCTCTTTTTAAGTCTAAGATACTATACATACATAGTATCAATTCACGTCTTTTTACCTTGCGGTATACAGAACCTAGGTCTATAAGACCTGAAGGCCACGTTTAGCATGTTGGTGGGCATTAGGTGGAAAACGGAATCAAAATAGTAATGGATTGCTAGCCACATCGCCTATTAACATGATTCCTCAGATTTTACCCATTACCTCGGGCGGCTTATACGGTCTGCGCGGGAAGAGAAGCAGCTGGTATATTCTACGTTTTATGGAAGAGATACCATAGCATTGTGAATGCTTTAATAAACCTTATCCTTATCCTAACTACTATTATAAATGCGAAAGTGAAACTCACTTTCGCATTTATATAATACTAGCTTTCGCCCGCGGCTCCGCCCGCGTCAATGTCGATCCCTCGGGAATAGTACTTTTTCCCGGGATAAAAATAAATAAAATAAATAAATATATACGGACAAATCACACAGATTGACCTAGCCCCAAAGTAAGTTCGAGACTTGTGTTATGGGATACTAACTCAACGATACTATATTTTATAACAAATACATATATAGATAAACATCCAAGACCAAGGCCAATCTGAAAAAGATCATTTTACATCTTGACCTGGCCGGGGATCGAACCCGGTCACACCGTGTCGCAGGCTGGCGTGTTGACCGCTGCGCCACGGAGCTAGTCAAAAGGTAGCCTATGTCCTTCTCCGTACTCCGGAGAACTTGTATGCAAAATTTCATGATGATCGGTTCAGTAGTTACGGCGTGAAAGCGTAACAAACAAACAAAGGATTAGTTTGTATGTTTATTTGTTACGCTTTCACGCCTTTAAGACTGAACCGATTATCATTAAATTTTGCATACACGTTATCTGGGGTCCGGAGAAAGTCATAAGGTACATTTCATCCCGGAAAAAGTACTGTTCCCGAGGGATTGACATTGATGCGGGCAGAGCCGCGGGCAAAAGCTTAGTAATCTATTGTTTAATTACAATCAAAACAAAACATGCAAGTACTTATCTTTACCTTTTAAGGGCACTAGATATGTGTTTTTAATTTTTTTCATATATCTGACTTTTTTGTTTTTATTATTCCTATTCTGTTTTCTAATAAATTGTTTACTTTGTTATCCATCGATTTAAAAATGGCGTACTTATCACATAACTGTGTCTCACCTAGTGTGCTGTATTTTTTTTTCATTTTAATATTGTTTTAAACTTAGAAGGTTATGTTCGTACGCAAAATGTAGCCTTATACTGTTGCTTTTGATAACGAATAGGTACAAGGACAAATACCACTTCATTCCTTAGCCTATGCACATACCTAATTTGGTATGCTTGACTGTTAGTTAATATTGTTACGAACAATAATGCATATTTGTATGTAAGTGATGTGATTCCCTCATACATAATTTTGTGATACCTAAAGTTGCTTATCCCACTATCTACACATCTATGCCTATACATTTTGTAAATGATGTAAATCATCTGTTTTGTATTTTTGTTAGTTTGAATCTATGACACTAATTATTTGGTTGGATAGGCAGTCAAACGCCACTTTATCCCGAAACTAGTTGTTTACCGCGACTTCGTCCGCGTGGGTTGCTGTTTTATCACAAAGTCTATCAGAGATCTCGAAGCCGTCACCCGGTTTCGAACTACCCCAAGTGAGGATGTAACCGGGATCACTTTTTTTATACAATTTAGGCGAGTTCCGTGGTGCATTGGTTAACACGCCAGCCTGGGACACGAGGGTTCCCGGGTTCGATCCCAGCCACATCAAGATGGAAAACGATCTTTTTCATATTGACCTGGGTCTTGGATGTTTATCTATATAAGTATCCTTACTAATATTATAAATGCGAAAGTGAGTTTGTTTGTTTGTTTGTTACGCTTTCACGCAGTAACTACTGAACCAATCATGATGAAATTTTGCATATAAGTTCTCTGGAGTACGGAGAAGGACATAGGCTACCTTTTATTCCGGGAAAATATACTATTCCCGAGTGATCGACATTGATGCGGGTGGAGCCGCGGGCGAAAGCTAGTCTATTGTATATTTAGTATCGTTGAATTAGTATTCTACGACACAAGTTCACAACTTATTGTGGGACTAGCTCAATTTGTGTGATAAGGCACGTTAAGCTGGTGGTCCCGGCTGCCATCTGGTAGTCGTTAAAGGAACCACGTCAGAGGCCGAGAGGCGGTTCCGAACAACTCTGACACCAGGGTGTGCATGGTCGATTGACCGTGACACCTACTCGAAATGATGATGATGATGATGATGATGTGTGATATGTCCCTATATATTTATTATTATAACACTCTTCGATAATAGAGACATCAATCGTTTTCACAGCGCTCTCGCCAAATAATAACATTTATAGGGATTTTTTATACCTTGGGTCACTTTAATTAATGCTAAAGTTAGTTAAAATGGAAAGAAAATATTCGGGCCGCTAAATAATTATTTGGTCAACAAGATTTTACAATTGATGCAGCAGAAAAAACATTTGGATAAGCTTTGACTTTCCACCTGGAATGTCTGAGGGCAGAAAAGAGTTAGGTTCAGGTTATTTATTTTTATGACCACCCGGAACGACTGAGGGCAGAAAAGAAGTTTTTCTGACCATAAGTGTAGGTGGATGGTTATGCCTTAGTTTTAGAAAAATATATCATAGAGAATGGTGTCAGTGTGAAAATAAAATATACTTCATGTCGCAACCCGATCTTTGTTTATACTTTTACATGGCGCAGTTCGGTAATTTAAATAAAATAAACATGCGAACCGTAGAAAATATAGGCATTCCTACAAATTCAAAAATGTACTTATTATGATAATGAATTACAGGAGGTAATAAAATAAAATAAAAATGGTTGGCCTAATGAGAAAAACAAGTTAGATTAAATGTTATTGGGACAGTAAAGAGGAATTAACGGTGAATTTCGGAATAGTTTGGAAAGGTAGCAGAGTAGTTATTCCTAAATGCATGCGTCGAGAAATGCTAGTAAAACTTCATAGTAATCATTTGGGTATAGAAAAATGTAAACTAAGAGCACGTGAAATAATGTATTGACCAAATATGAGTTCTCAATTACAAGACTATTTATCTAATTGTCAGGCATGTTTGACTTACAGAAAAAATAATTCTAAAGAACCATTAATATCACATGAAATACCAAACCGACCCTGGAACAAAGTAGGTGTAGACCTATTTCATTTTGGCAATAAGTCATTTATTTTAGTAGTTGATTATTTTAGTAAATTTGTTGAGTTATCTAAATTAAACTCATTGAGATCTGATATTATTATTAATAAATTAAAAAATATTTTTCGTAGACAAGGAATTCCAGAAGTTGTAATCAGATAGTGGTTGTAATCAGAAAATGGTCCAGAATTTTCGTTTAAATCTTTTAAAGAATTTTCTTATGCTTGGAAATTTGAACATATAACATCGTCTCCAACATTTTCGCAATCAAATGGTCAGGTCGAAAGGGCCATTCAGACAGTCAAAAACATCATGAAACAGACGGAGTATGATAAGAGAGATTTTAATTTGGCATTATTAGAATATTTAAACATACCCATAAGTGTTGATATTCCCTCACCGGCTGAACTATTGTATAATAGAAAACTCCGTAGCATATCCCATGTTCACCAGAATTTTTCTTTCCAAAAATTCATAATGATGTAATAAATAAATTAAAAAAACGTCAAGAAACGCAAAAATAAATAGTATTTTTGCGTTTCTTGACGTTTTTTCTCCCTTTATCATAATAGATGATAAAGGGAGTAGGAATTTGTGTCCGCTTAAAATTGGTAAAAAAGTTAAAGTTAGGAATGGTAAATTATGGGTCCCTGGAATTATAACAGGATTATCTGGAATTCGATCATACTTAGTAAAAATGAATAATGGCAATATATTACGCCGAAATAGGATACATTTGATAAAAGACTCCATAAACAGACCTAATGTAGACAATTATAGATGTTATGATGATATCTGTCCAAGGTCCGAGTTGAATGAAAATAATGAATCGGTTATCTCTAGTTTACCACCCCAATCAGCTGATACTAATAATTATTATTGTACTCGTTATGGCAGGATAGTTCGTCCTCCTGATCGATGGGGTTTCTCCGCTCCTGCAGAATAAAGCGCAAACATAATCTGGCACCATGTGTATGTATTTAAGTAGTTAGTTTTGTTACTATGGAAATATGTGATAAGTTATAAAGTATTTTTTATTTCATTTTTATTTGTGTTTGTTTTGGTTTTAGTTTTTGACATACACCTAACATTTTTTTTTTATTGAAAAAGAAATGAATGCCTATATTTTTATTTTGTTAATTTTATGTTATTTCAAAAAAGGGGAATTGTAGGTGGATGGTTATGCCTTAGTTTTAGAAAAATATATGTGTCATAGAGAATGGTGTCAGTGTCAAATAAAATATACTTCATGTCGCAACCCGATCTTTGTTTATACTTTTACAATAAGTTGCTGCCCAATTAGCTATTTTAGCTCCGATAAATTTTTTTTGCTAACATAAATACGAATATTCTGCTAACCGTTTAAATAACACCCGTTGAAAATTGAATTAAAGTATGTCGTTAAATTTTAAGTTTAGTCTTATAGTTTTGAGTTCATCCATTGCAAACAAACACAAAAACGAACAAATCTCCTTTAGGTATATTAATCTAATGATAATCTAAATTATCACAGGAAATCACGTAGATGAAATCACGGCCAATACCTAGTTATCCTAACAATATCAAAATATAAGTAGTACAAATTGAAGTCCCTTACTGTTTGAGGCAAATTTTGGAAACTTCTAGTCTGATTTTGATGCGGTTTTTTCTTACATTTCGAGCATTTCTCCGAGAATGACCCGGGTGCGCTAGTAAATGATAATGCGAGAGTGAGTATGTAACTTTATTAATTCGATTTTTTTTTTTCTGATACATACAAAATGCGCGCGCATTTTGTATGTATCACAATTTTTTTTAAAGTAGAAAAATAACTTTTGCAATATTTTATTGTATGTAAATATTAGCAAAGTATAATATAAATAAAAAAATTGTGATACATACAAAATGCGCGCGCATTTTGTATGTATCACAATTTTTTTAAGTATTTCATACTTTGTCTTAATATTTACATGCAATAAAATATTGTAATAAGTTCTTTTGTTTGTTATAGCTTTTTGTAATCCTATGAAGTTAATGACTTCTTGTATTACTTTCCGTTTGCTTTACTGATGAAATCGATTACCTATTATTAGTTATTCGATAGTCTGTTTGAATGATGCACCTTTTGCTGGCTACTCCGATTTTTTTACAAGAAAATGAAGTTTATGAGCTTGCGCAAATATGACTTATTTCGTAGGTATTACTGAAATAATTCAAATTCGCAAAATAGACATGGGTCTAATTGGCTGGTATATTTTCTCAGCTATATATTTTTAATACGTATGCATTTTATAGATTTTGATTCATATTTATTTTAAATACTATACTTTTCGAATGGTATACATTTTGGCAGGTATACTGCACAAGTTGTATAACAGGTGATATTTAGTATTTATAAACGTTATAAAAAATGAGTTTATGCTTTTCGTATTGAAAATATTATGAATGTTATAGCTTTTAAGAATATAATCAGTAATGATTATGTCAAGTTAACATTATATCTTTTGAACTTTATTGAAATGAAAATATATAATTTGTTATTATATCAATCAATACGCACCCTTGAAATAGGATCACAAATTAGTATTAATGATGATATCTGACGACGATATTTACTTTATTAATAAAGTATTCCGACTATAGCTTCCATAATGGCAAGTAATAGATGGTAAAAGCCTTACATTTACATTCCTATTCCAAATTTTACATTCAAAACATTTTACAAATTGAGTTCCAGCAATTTTCACTGGAATAAAATGTGCCGCACGTGATTCGCACCCGTAAAAACTAAAATTCATTCAGACGGAGCGAGGCGTAGGCGCGGCCCTATTAAAAAAGTCGATAAAAACATCAAAAGAAAACAATATCACCCACTCTTGCCGCGAGTCCAAAATGAGCCAATGAATACGTGAAAAAAACATGCTTGTTATCTTTAATTAGTTTTCGAATGCTGCCGGGTTCAGATTCATAAAGAGCAGCCAATATAGTCGGAGAGTACGGGAATCCGGTTTGAAAAACGCGGTTAGCGGTCCAGTGGTCGCTCGGTGGCGAGAAAAGGAAAAAGGTTTTTGTTTCTTACTACTTCACTGCACAGTCATTCTATACCACACCTATAATATTTCACTCGCAAAACATTCTACGCCAGTACACAGGTGAAGGGTTCGTCACTGGACTCCATGCGTCATCCCAACATTGTAGGGAAACGCGACTGAGATCGTAACATAACTTTTCACTCTTGTGTTACTAGATACAAGGTTCAGATTTGAATGGAGAATTGACACGAGAAATTGAACCAACCGCACCTAAATAAAGGTCAAGCCCTAACGGAAGTAAACTGCGTTAATATTTGAGCGAGTCCGAGCGTCCCTTAAAATGTGTATCGTCTGGTAAATATTTTAGGACAAAGAAAATAGCGGGCGTGTGTTTATTAAAATTAACTTACGCTTGCTTTTTCTTTTATATCTGTAACAGAAACAATTCTTGTACTCGTATGTAATGTAATATTTATTCTATTTTTCCGACTTAGTGGTCATGGCAACAGAGGATCCTAACCTAAAATATTTGAGAGGTACTTATCTTTTTTTTTTATGTATTTTGATCTGGATCATATTTATCAAAAAATGTTTCAGTATAGGTATAAATTAAGCTTATTATTTAATTTTAAGATTTTTCGGACAAAATTTTTTTTAAAGTAGAAAAATAACTTTTGCAATATTTTATTGTATGTAAATATTAGCAAAGTATAATATAAATAAAAAAATTGTGATACATACAAAATGCGCGCGCATTTTGTATGTATCACAATTTTTTTAAGAATTTTTTTAGTATACCTATTTTTTTTTTAATTTCTTCTCTAATATAAGAGAAGAAATTCACACTCGTAATATTCAGATTTTCGTTTTAAAATAATGTTATCTTTTCTTGTTTTATTCGTCAGGATCCTATTAATTTTCGCCTAGCCGTTCTATAAAAATAAATAAGATAATTTATTAAACGGCTTCAAAAAAGGAGGAGGTTATCAATTTGACTTTATGTTTCTTTTTTATGTATGTTTGTTACACGATATCTTCGCCAATTGTAAACCGATTTTGATATTTCTTTTTAATTTAAAAGCCTTTACTACCATATTGTTCCCATTTTAATTTGTTGAAGATATAATGGAGAACTTTGGAGATATGGAAGAAACTCGTAAAATAAAATTGTTTGAGATGCTAGGTTTTTTTTTTAAATTTAATTATTAGGTTTATTGAGAATCTTCTACCAATTAATTCGTATAACCAATGATTATTATCCGTACTAATATGTATATATAAAGTTTATTAAACATAACAACTAATCGATGTTTTGAAGTTTATAATAATAAAACGGTATAATAAAGGTTTGACATGTTGAATGATTGTTATAATTAAAGATTTTAGTTATTTTAAAGTTATTTCTTTCGATTTTTATCTTACTTGATAATTATACTAACCAAAATTATATGTTTCGTTGATATTTAACTTAAATGATATATATTTTGTGTTTATATGTTATATTACTTACCCCTATTTCAAAGCAGCCAAATTAGGTTTCTTTAATCCAAAAAACGACTAGTACTAAAAGTATAACATTATATTAATATGAAATGACATCTAATAAATAAATAAATAAATATATACGGACAAATCACACAGATTGAGCTAGCCCCAAAGTAAGTTCGAGACTTGTGTTATGGGATACTAACTCAACGATACTATATTTTATAACAAATACATATATAGATACACATCCAAGACCCAGGCCAATCTGAAAAAGATCATTTTCCATCTTGACCTGGCCGGGGATCGAACCCGGTCACTCTGTGTCGCAGGCTGGCGTGTTGACCGCTGCGCCACGGAGCTAGTCGAACAAAAGCTAGTCGAAAGGTAGTCGTAATAATATAACATGTTCATAACCTGTAAAAGTAACTATATCAGTTAAATCAGTATGTTTGGTGTATATTTTACGTACCTAGTAGAGGCTATGGTCACAATATTTTTAATTATTTGATGGCCATTATATCCCCAACTAAAAATCCAATCTGATAACTTCAGTTAGTCTGTTTCATGTTCAACTTTAGTTTCAGTTTTTTTTAAAACCACACATTATACAGAAGATCAAGTGCGGCTTCCAGAGGTTAGATCGGTTCACAGTTGGAGTTGGTTTGCGTGACCGCCTTGGCTAGACCGCATTTAAAACCAATAGAACCCTTGCCGTGCGTGAAAATTTGCGAGTCGTCAACCTTGAAGTCATTCTTTCAGGGAAAAATGTTTTATTTAAAATAGAAGACATTTTACTTGTCGTTTATCAAATCGATAGCTTTAACAAGACGAAATAAATAAAACCGGGCAAGTGCAAATTGGAATCGCACACTTAAAGTTCCATACCATTATATAATATATTAATTATTACAAAAAACGCTGAAAAACTCGTTCGGCGCTTTATTTTTGAAACATTCTATGAAATATTTTTGGTTCAATATATTTGGTCATCAAGCAAAGTGGCGCATCTTGGGAGAGACCTACGTTCAGCAGTGGGCTGCCGCAGGCTTCTAATGATGATGATACAAGGTCCCTTTAATTTCATCATCATCATCATCAGGTCTTTTTAGTCTCCACTACAGGAGCACGACCCTCTCTGTACTACTAGTGTAGAGCAGTCAGAGGACTTGGCCTACACTCTCCACTCTGGCCAGACGGGTTGGAGTGGTCTCAGAGATGTTAATAAGCTTTGTTTAGCTTGTATTTCCTAAGTCGCCTCTTACGTCCCGTGAATGTCCCTTTAAATTAAGCGCAAATATTTTATCGGCTGGCACTACTCCGTGGCTGGCACCCATAGCTCAAATAAATGCTTTAGTAGCTAATTTTAAGAATCGACACGCCAGTTTTCGCTATGACCATTTAGAAAAACAGACCAAAAAGCACCCTGCATACTCCGGATGATTGGGGTTAAAGCAAGTAGCAGCTTATACCTTCAACCACCGGACAGGTAGTTGAGGATAACACCCCTGGCCATCTGAGGCCGTTATTCAATGTAGTTATATCAAAATAATTTGCCACTTCTTCTTCTTCCTCACCTTATCCCACTTTAAGTGGGGTTGGGACAGCATGTGAGTATTTTCCATTTCGCTCTATCTTGAGCAATTTCTTTCGTTACCATTTTTTTACCCATATCCTCCTTCACACACTCAATCCATCTTTTCTTTGGCCTACCTCTACTCTGATTCCCAATTACTTTCATATCCAACACCTTCCTAGTTATATGGCTCTCTTCTCTTCGCAAAACATGCCTAACAATCTACAGCTTCTCAATTTTTCCGTTATGGGGCTACTTTCATGCTTCCTCTTACATACTCATTCCTTATCCTATCTTTTCGAGACACTCCACTCATCCATCTCAACATTCTCATCTCCGCTGCATGCAATCGTCTTTCATCTTAAGAATAATTTGCCACTCATTCGGACAATTTACGCCTGGCCCCGTAACTGCAGATAAAACCACATTAGTGTCGCTTCGTAACAAGTTTGCTACGAGCTTTATTTTACCCCGGAGATAAATATGTGGTGTTCTTAAATCTGCGGCCAACTTACTCCAGGCAATTAGAAGCAAGTTTATATTACTTACCTACTTTACTGTTATAAAGGCGTTACAATAAGAGATAAATAAATGAACATACATACAATACTATCATGTCTTTTTTCCTTGCGGTGTAGGCGAAGCCCAGGCCTTGACGTAACAGCCACGTTAAGCATCCGTCAGGATATATATTCTATCTCTATTCGACATGTAGGTGTAGAAATTATGTAAATATTTTAAAATTACATTATAAATTACAAAACTACATACATTATTAATTACCCATTACAAAATTACATTTAAAATTGCTGTGCTTTTATAAATATATGTCAGTCCGATTAATACATATACCATTTCACTAAAAGAGTTTTATCTCTCTCTCTCTCATACTCTATTTCTCTTACTCTCTCTAAAAGAAAAAATATATTTGACGTTCTCAAAGTAGTTTTATAACTAATGTCGTTTTTGTAATATATATTAATATTAACGAACATCTCTTGAACTGAGAGTTAATTTTCAATCGTAGATACTTACGAAATAACTGAGTCGTAAAAAATATATTTTCTCTTCAATCGTTCATATTTAGTAAAACCATTATATTCTATTGTGCTGGGAATCTAAAGAGCATTCGGGTTTAAGTCGTTGACCGAATAATTTTCGCGTGAATTATCGTCACGAAAGCTTTGATTCCCCCTCCCTCTCCGACAGCGGTCGAGTGTGGTCGCGTACCAAGTCAAAGCATATTATTTTTAAAATATTTTATTCCAGTACCAAATTAATATAGATCATAGTTACTAGTAAATAAAGTTCAAATAATATCGACGTGCTCCGAATGTTACTCTGACTTTAACTATTTACGCATTGACAAAGATCAGCGATAAGGATTTGCCGATTCATTCATCGCTATAGTATATGCAAGAAAGTGACATAAAATGTTGCGTTCACCGGACGGAATAAAATCTTCTTCTCTAACTAACTTGGCGCTATTTAGTAGCGAAGACCATGTGAACAAAAGAAGAAGAAAGAACTCGGACAATGACACAAGCATTCGTGACGATATTAAGACAATGCTTGTTTCTTGGAAAAATGATCAAGATAAAAAAGATGATATTTTAAACCAAAATCTTAATGATATGAAAATGCAAATGGCTGAACTAATAAAATCCAACATAAATCTGCAAAAGACCATAGAGGAAAATGTTCGTGATCACAATGATCTTAAAAAGGAGGTGCATATGTTGTCAGAACAAAACACACAGGCATTATCAAAGATATCAATACTGGAAGAACAAGTTGATTATTTGCAAAGAAAAGCAAAACAAAATACTTTAGAAATCACAAATCTGCCCAATTGCCCAATTGATATAACTAAAACATTAAATTACTTTCACCAAAGGCTAAACATTAAAATAGATGAACCATCCCAAGTCATTAAAAATGTATTCATCGCTAAAACTGATAAGAAAGCCAGTATTGTTATAGAATATCAGGATACAAAGTGCAAAGACGAAGTTATGAGGTCTGTTAAAATTCAAAACAAGAAAAGCTCTGAAAAGCTTAATACCGGCCATATTGGACTTGACTGTGAAAAACAACTGATTTACGTAACTGATTCACTCACACCACTTACTAAACAAATTCATTTCCATTGCCGTAATCTTGTGAAGACTGGGACCTTCAAATACTGCTGGATATCACGTGGGAGAGTAATGCTTCGTAAAAATGATGGACATCCGGCCATTGTAGTAAAGTCACTAAATCAGCTTAAGGACCTTAATGGCACCCAGTCCTCCTTGGATTGACTATATGATGGACTTATATCGTGTCGTGTCATGAATCTTAATCTTTATTATTTTACTTTTTTTCCTCCTATCTCTCACACGCCAAATAAAACTAGTTATGTGCCCAATTATCAATATAAGCACAGTCAAAACGTAAGTACCAATATACATTTAACATATATGAAATGTGAAATACACCCATTCAATATTTTCTTGACTATTATTAATATATATTTGTTGCATGTACTTCCGCAATATGGGATCTTTCGCTTCTTGTTAATGTTTCGTGCTGGTGTTTACGGTACGCCTTGTTCAAATTATGATCCTTCCCAGATAAGAGTCTCAATCTCGATATATATTTTTAGTATTCTATGTTTTATATATATATTATATAATGACTGATATATTGAGAAATATTTTGCCAGATATTGACAAAATCGTCAATACTGACAAAGCAATCTTGATTGAGGATCCTAATAAATGTGGGGAGGTCATTAAACTATCGCAACATGCGCTTACTATGCTTACACTAAACATAAGAAGCATTAATTATAACTTTTGCGACTTCGAAATACTTCTGGCTAAAATATGTCTTGATCTCGACATAATAATTCTTACAGAGTGTTATCTGGCAAGTGCTGGAGATTTACCTGTAATGCCTGGTTACAATTCATACTCTACAAAGAAAATAATAAATAAGAATGGCGGCGTAGTTATTTATGTCAAAGATACCCTAACAGAGATTAAAGTAAGTGAACCTCTAATAAGTGAAGCAGAATGTCTTCTTATAGAAATAGGCAATCACACACTTTTGGCGGCTATCTATAGATCACCTAGCTTTAAATCAACAGAAAAATTCTTAACAAGTTTTGACCAAATATTAAACAAGAACAAGACCTTTAGTAACATTGTTGTAATGGGGGATATAAACATTGATATTAAAGAAGATAATAAGGAGCCAAAATCAGTAGAATATCTAAACTTACTTGCTGCACATGGTCTAGCACCAACACATCTTATACCAACCAGAAATAACAACTGTTTGGATCACAGTTTCATAAAGACTCAAAACGAAAACATGACTGCAGTTTCCGTATCAACTATAACTGATCATTATATCGTTATAACAAGCCTTAATTACTTCCACAAAAGAGAGACTGTACGATCAAAGCACAAAATAAAAAAAGTAGACTATACAGCAGTTATTAGCGAATTGCAAATCATAGACTGGCAAACTTATCTGTTCTCAACGACTGACCCCAATATGGCAACTCAAATGTTTTTGACTAAGTTATCAGATAGCATAAACCGACACACCAAGGTTTCTACTCTTCCCATAAGAAAACACATAATTAAGCCATGGGTAACACCTGGACTACTTCGTTGCTTAAAATTCAGAGATACTTTACATAAAAAACTTAAAAAAGATCCTCACAATGTGAACCTTAACCAAACATACAAACGTTACCGAAATCATTGCAATAAAATTTTGAAAACCCTAAAAAGAAAGTACGAACGTCAACTCATTCAAAAAAATAAAAATGACATTAAAAAAACATGGCAAACAGTCAAGGAAATCTGTAACATAAAACAAAACAAAAACTCTCCAACTGAAATACTAAACAGCACAAGTGATCCTAAAAAAGCTATATCTGAAATTAATAAATATTTTGCAAATATCGGTCGCAATCTTGCTAATGATATCCTTCAACGGTTAGGTATATCGGAAACAGACATTGTTAAACTTCATAGTAATTGTAAAAATAATCCATTAAATTCACTGGTTCTCCTTCCTACAGATGAACATGAAGTCTATAAAATAATTACATCCTTACGCAATACCCAGTCCTCCGGATGGGATGGCATTACAGCTTCCCTATTCAAAAAAGCATCTTACATACTATGTACACCGATAGCTTATCTTTGTAATTTATGCATGATGTCAGGTATATTTCCCACAGCACTTAAAAAGTCTATAGTAATTCCGATTTACAAGTCCGGGGATAGAAACAGTATCAGCAACTATCGACCAATATCTCTATTGCCTACTATTTCAAAAATACTGGAAAAAATTATAAATAGCAGATTATTAGGATTCTTGGAAAAATATAACTTACTATCCCCTAACCAATATGGCTTCAGAGCTAAACGTTCTACGGCAGATGCAATGTTAAAACTTGTTACTCATGTATACGATCACTTAGATAAATCCGACAAGTGCCTTGGAATATTTTTAGATCTAGCCAAGGCATTCGATACTGTTTCAATTCCATTACTACTGAAAAAACTCGAATGCATTGGAGTTCGAGGGAATTCTCTTAACTTATTTCGAAGCTACCTAACTGATCGACAACAAACCACCACCGTTGATTCCCATACTAGCACAGAGGAAGAGATATCTTACGGAGTGCCGCAAGGCAGTGTTCTTGGGCCAACCCTATTTTTAATATATATTGATGATCTGTGCAGGAAAGTCATCAAAAATGCACAAATTATCACTTTTGCGGATGATACTGTGATCTTATTTCATGATAAAACATGGGAAGGAGTAAAATCTTTATCTGAGAATGGATTCTGTGAAATAATGAAGTGGCTAGATTATAACTTATTAACACTTAACTTGAATAAAACAAATTTTATGACTTTTAGCATAAAAAATAGTAAACATCCAAATCTTGACTTTCAACTCAAAGCCCACTTCTGTAATCGGATGGCACATACTACATGTAACTGTACTAATATTAATCGCACGAGTTTTCTAAAATATTTGGGTGTTATGATTGATCAGAACTTAAATTGGAAGGCACATATACGCCTACTAACAGGACGAGTAAGACAACTTATTTACCTATTCAAAAAACTAAGACACATCGGAGATGACGCAGTTCTAAAAAGTGTATATTTTAGTCTAGGTCAATCAATCCTTAACTATGGCATCATAGTATGGGGTGGCGCCAACAAAACAGTAATGATTGATATTGAAAGAGCTCAAAGAGCGGTACTCAAAGTGATGTATTTTAAAACATGCCGATACCCTACTACCAAACTCTTTAAAGATGCTAATGTGCTTAGTGTTAGAAAACTCTATATAAAATCACTACTATTATATCAACATAAAACACCTTCAAATAGAAACAGTAGAAAGAAACGACGTAAAGATTTAGTTTATAATATTCCTCTTTGTAAAACTACCTTCTTTAAAAATTCGGTTAACTGGCGAGGGCCCTATCTTTACAACAAAATTAGTAAAAAAATAAATATGGCGAATAAAATATTATTTTCTCTAAAAAAACTCGTTGACAATTACCTGAAAACTCTCACTTATACCGAAACCGAAAATCTCCTTACTATTCCCTCTTGAAAACTTATCATAATAGTAGGGATTTAAAATCAAGATTTTATATGACAAGTGTATGTGTATATGCGTATGTATGTATGCATATATATATATATATATATATATATATATATATGTATGTGTGAATATATTAATGTATATTTGTATGATTATATATGTATGTATATAGCCTATATAAGAATAAAGCTTAAGGCAAGAGAAGTGCCTCAAACTATCTACAGAGACCTAATTTTATCTAAATCGGTTCAGTGGTTAGAGCGTTAAGAGGTCATGGACTGACACTCGGAGTAACTCTCGCAACTATAAGAAGGGATGCCTTAGAAGGTATTTCGAAGCCAATTGTTTATTACCTACGGCGGAGGTCTATGTAGTCTAAAATATTAATTGAAAAAGAAAATATAACAAATATACTTACACAAAAATATTGGTACTTACTATTATGACTTGTTTAATTTGCTTAGTTGAATTTTAATTATAAATGCTATTTGTTAGTTAATCTATACAGTATGTCTAGTAAATGCAAAAAAAAAAAAAAAAATGTTCTTTGTATTTCAAATAAAGCAATACTGCTCGATCGCATCTGATGTTTTTACATATACTGCAACTTGTTTACGTCGGACGAGGAATGCTGCCCTGCCGCCATACAGTGCAAACTAGTACGGAGGGTAGAAATAATTGTTTTGACCGAACTTATTGTCAGTTGTATAAAATAATGTGCTATTATTAAATATAATTTTGTTTGCTTAGATTAGATACATCACATTATTCTCTAAAAACCTGTGCTCATATAGAACTAAGTGTATGTTTATCATTTATGGTGTATGTGCCTATTTACAACATTGGTGACGTATTCGTAATGAGTATTTTGTAAGTGAATCAAAGTTGCTAAAGATAACAAAAATACATATTTTCTGTGTTTCTGTGATGGAATCGTATAGGTACTCAATGAAGTTTGGATTGTTGGCTATGATGATAAGTATATAGGTAACCCACGAATAAGTTTAGTCGGCAATTCCGACAAAATGATGATGAGTGGTTTCCACATTCTAAGAGATGGGCGTATATTTTGCATGTCAAGTAGGTCTAGCACAGGTTACTTATTAATGTGGTTCTAGATATAAGTATTTTTTATCGTATTGTATTACTCTCATAAAGGGTATCTTATTGAGAGTAAAATAACATTATTAGATAAGTATGTAAGGTCAACTTAAAATGTGAAGTTAAATAAAGATTTATTTATTTATTATTATTTATTTGATTTTCAAAACATCGGGTCAGCCACCTAAGCTGTGACGAATCGTGATAATCAAAATATCCAAATAAATAGTAACTGCAGACTATTTCTATAAGTAACTTTTACATGAATAGTCCCTTGATGAAAGGAATGTTGACTCTCTCATTTTCAATTCTGTGATGAATAAAGCTCAAATTCAATTGACATAATAAACTTACATTAATATACGTAAGAGGTCAGAGCTGTCATCCTTAACTGATTGGCCGGTGGTTGCAGATATGGTATCGGTTACGCGCGCCTGGGCTCCCGAGCTGCTACTTACTTTTCCCCCCATTTATCCAAGTGAGTAGTATTCTTCTTCTTTTATCTTCCTTGCTGGTCTGGGAGAAAAGAAAAACGTAGAATGTGCCAGCTGTTTCTCTTCCCGCGCAGACCGTAGAAGCCGTCAAGGGAATGGGCGAAAATCTAAAGAATCATGACAATAGGCGATGCGGCTAGCAACCCATCACTATTTGTGATTCCGTTTTTCACCTTAACGCCCACCAACACGCTAAATGTGGCCTTTTGGTCTTATGACTTTAGGCTCTGTCTACCCCGTGAGGGATAGAGACGTGATAATATGTATGTATGTATGAGTAGTATCCCAAAGCCATCTCTTCCCAAATCCAACAAATACTACCCTTGCCTAGCTTAAGAATGGTTCCGATAGGCAGCAGCGTCGGAAGCTTAAGAAGCCAAAGAAAACACCGCTCGCCAACCCGCGATGGAACAAATAATTCTTGGAAGAGGCTTTTGTCCAGCAGTGGACTCTAACGGCTGAAAAGATGATGATGAATATACGAACTTACATACAAACTAATCACATTTGTAGGCCTGCGGGTGGCGCCTTTATGGCATTTGGTGGAGAATGGAAACAAAAGAATGATATTTTTATAAGTGTCTTATTTTTCATTCACAATGCTATTTTGATATACACTTAGAATGATGATATAGAAGGATAGGTTGCTTGCTAGCCGTATCGCTATTAAATGTATCTTCAGATTTTTCATTCCCTTCAACAGGTTTACGATCTGCACGGATGAGAAATAGTATTTTTTTTTCTCCTATTCAGCATGGGAGGAATTGTGGTATACCCGTTTGTGGCTTCGATATAGAGAATGCTTTGATATGGCAGGCGAGGCCGGAAGATAAGGCAGGAACAAATGAACATCTTACACTATATCAAAGATAATATAATACTAGCCTAAATCCACCGTCCAAAATATTAAAACGGCGTTTTAAATTTAAAACCTAATTTCATTTTCTTATTTCTCTTACAAACCCCTTGTTTGATTTTTATAGACTTTATCCACTTTCTAAAAAAACACTGAAAAATCATTATCATTATCTATACAACATTAACATTGACATGACATGATTAACATGACACTTTTTAATGTATAGGATTTATTTATTTTTATTAATTTATAAATTTTTGAAGTGAATATATTACTCAAATATTCTGTAAATATTTCAAGCGTCTACCTGTTGCCGTTATTAATATAGAGCAAAAAACAGCAAAAACATCACGTTTGTTGTATGGAATTTATTTTATCTGTTAATAATATTTTTTGTCACAGCGGCTTCGGAATACTCGTACATCTGTGAAAATTTCAACTGTCTAGCTATCACGGTACATGAGATACAGCCTACATAAGAGGAAACTAAAGCATATATTTTGTACTTGGTACCAAAGTTAGCTACTAAATATATATGCAAGACGTAACTTAATTTCCATTCGCTGAACATACACATTAATTTAGTCATACACATTAATAGTCAAGAACATGATTAATGACAAAGTCTATTGGAACCTACTTTGCGCATCGTCTCGCAAGAACGACAACAAATGTCGCCCATTAACCTTTTAAATTAGATTCATCTTTTAACTTAACTTGATTAATTCATCCCAGGACCAAGAGTTCAAATCTATAAAATGTTTAGTTTAAATTACTTCGTAAATGAGATACAGTATAATTCGCATTTTGTTCAAAACGAAACCCATATAAATATTTTTTAGGGTTGCGTACGACCAAGTGACAACGGAACCAATAAGATCACTCGATTGTCTATCTGTCCGTCTGTCACAGACACAGCTGATTTGTTCCAAATCTGGACTGATGTAATTTGGCACACTTATATACAATACTTATCCTGTACAAGGAGTGACTCGGACCACGATTCTGAACAACTTTCATTATGGGACCGACTTCGACATCGTGAAAAAATTATCTGCTGTTTTTACAAAAGTGGTATATCTACTTGTCCTAAATCTCTATCCGACCCCGTCGCACTCGCCACCGGAATAGAGTGCGTAGAGTAGGATTAGCTCCGATTACTGGTGACCGCCCGGCGGTCCCGGGTGACTTGCACCCAGGCCCTTCTGGCAACGTAGCTTTCGGCCCATAAGGCAAAAGATGAGAGTTGCTGCTCTCTAAAGGCTTTTGCCATTGATTCTCAGATTGGCCCTTCAGGCTTGCATGCACGTATACGCGGCCCATCAGGCAATATGAGAGTTTGCTGTCTCTCTAAGCCTTGCGCACACAGGCAACGCCCAAAGCCGAGGTCCGTCCCTCCTGGGGGCCCTTTGGTGATGTTGTCTAAAAGGTTGAGGGCACTCTGCCCTCGCTTCAAACGCCCGGTGAAGTAGCGAAAGCTCACTTGGAGCTAGCTACATAGTCCTTCCAAAAAAAAAAATGTAATGTGTATGTTACATTACCCAATTTTAAATCAAATCATATTATATTTTGAGTCTAAGGGTACTTTTGGCTGGTCTCAAACCAGAAATTATAAAAATATTGCAAACTGTACCTTATCACGTAAGAGGGCTTATTGAAAAGATCTTAAATATCTCTCTTTGCCTAGCCTTACCCCATGTCATTTGAGGTAGGCTCTTCTCGTCATTCTTCGCCACACGAAGTTACGCTAGTAGTTTTTCGATTTTACTAACATAAAAGAGATACATATATGATAAATAGATACATATATGTATCGCATTTTCATATCATATGTTTGTTCATATCATATGTCATATGTTTGTTATTTTAAATAAAAAATATTCATTTTCATTTTCATACAGGTCGGTCGCTTCGGTTTTGAGTCGTCAAAGTGTCAACATTAGCTCTATTAAGGTCACTGTTTATAACAGATATCCAGTTAAGGATCTCAAATGTATTTTTTTGATAATTATAATATATAAAGCTATTTTAATATATAATTGCAAAAATGACCATTCCTATATGTTATCTACCTTAACCGCAACCATAAATCCAAAAGAAATGGTTTTCACTTGCAGGTAGACCTATTTAAATATATGGTTAAATTATGTGACGTACAATTGCAATCTAAATAAGAAACTTACACATTTAAATCAAATTACTTAATACAGTTTTATCGCCTTTATTACATCATTTTTAAGTTTCGAAAACTGCTAAACTCACCAGTTTTGTATTCACAATAGACAAATGTCTACTTACTCTACGCGAACTTAAAACTGCAAAGTTTTCAAAACGTTACGCGTAAAAGTAAGTAACACTAGTATGAAAATTTTAAAAAAAAGATTGAGTTCCCAGGAATGGTTCAATAGGAAATGTTGTTCATTTGCATGGGCTGAGTCACCCCATTAAGGGAATTAAAAAATACTAGTTTATGTAGTATAAGTAAACTTTAACTCGTAACAATGTTACCTGAGTCGCTTTGTGGCCCACTCGGCAGGCTCTTAATAGCGCCCATTATCTGTCAACTGTGATTTTCTACTCCGAACAGCAGCCAAGGTCTCACTACCCAGGGATTCCATTCTATCTTTTTAGGATTCCATGCCCAAAAAGATCCAACGGGTTACTATTACTAAGGCTTTCGCTGTCAGTCCGTCTTACACAGGGCTGTAACTTTTGAAGCGTTATTGGTAGCAATTTTTTTCTCTGTGGTAAGAGACACATAATTATTCTGATTGTGTATTTCTAATGCCGACATAACAAGAAATATAAAAAAAATACAACATAATTAAAAATAATGTATTTTTGGGTTCTTGGCGGGAATTTCTACGGACTGCACAGTTTTTGTTTTGGGTTGTTTTGCAAATTGTTTCTAGTGGAGTCCAGAGAACTTGTATGCAAAATTTCATGATGATCGGTTCAGTAGTAACGGCGTGAAAGCGTAACAAACAAACAGATAAACTCACTTTCGCATTTATTAATATTAGTTAGGATGTGTGGAATAACTAACATAAAGTGTCATGGTGCGGCTGTAGTGAGATTTACTTAGCGGGCTGGTGTTTGCTCGCCTTGCTGCATCGTATATGATCAAACCAGTGGATTCGTGGGAATGGTCGCCAGGAGCTCCGTCGAATCAGCGAAATTAATTACACCATAATTTCGTTGATACACAAGAATAACTCGAAGATTATCTAGACACTGGCTAAAATAAGCTTCTGAATGAAGTTTGTGGGCCAAATAGAAGAAAATAATAAGAATGTATTTTTTAGTTAATCTAGTTTCAGTTAAAACCACACAGATAATTACTAACAATATTGTCCGTGCAATAAATGGGTTTTGTTAACCTTATAGGAGAGGTTGTATTTATGAAAGATAAATGAAACGTAGTTTCTATGTTATTATTAAATAGTGTACGATAGTACGGAACTCTTAGTGTAAGCAAATCCGACGCGCACTAGACCGATTAGATTTTAATGTGTTTTAAACAAGAGCTTAAAAATATCCAAGTTTTTTGGACATGTTTATAGGTTTATTAGAATTGATAATATATATAAAGAATCATTAAAGTGTAGTTATATTTTTTTACTGATCGTAAATTATTTGGTAGACTATAAAGTATTTATTCAGCTATATTAATATTGCGGCAGATTTTGTCTATTCTTACAGTAACTCTACAAGACGTCACTGCCTTACATATGAGTAGGTACCTACTTATAAACTGGATGGTTACTCCGGAAAAAGAAGGACTATTTTTACCTGTCAAAAACACATGTTTTAACCTATTTGTCCCATATAGGTGGGATCACGGGACAAAGACCTACTTTTTTAAACTTATATTAAACTAACGGCCTACCCCGGCTTCGGACGGGTAAATATAGAAATTAATTTTCTATAGATGTATGTTCACCAGGAATGAAGGATTCAGATGATGAAAAAAAAATTCAAATCGGTCCAGTAGTTTCGGAGCCTCATCATCATCATCATCATCATCAACCTATACTAGTCCACTGCTGGACATAGGTCTCTCCCATGGCACGCCACTGAGCTCGGTCTTGAGCTTTTCTTTTCCAATCACTGCCAGCAACCTTCCGTATATCGTCGCTCCATCTAGCCCACGGGCCTATTTAATGTAAACAAATCTTTTTAATATATGTATAGATATATTTCCAAAAAAAGAATAAATACAAGAACTCTTATTTTTAGAAGTTTTTTTTTCCAATTCAATGTACGTAAAATTCCCTTGCCGTGTCATATAAAAATCCAATATATATCTATATTGTATAAAGTACTTATCCTAATTTACCTATTAAATAAAAAACAAGCATTTAGAATATAACTTACTAAGAATATCTTTCTATTTACTACTATTTCCATCTTCACTTCATATTATACATATATTAGTTTGTAATATCAAAAATGTAGGTACATATTACTTACACGATTCTGACAACCCAATTCCTGATAACCAAACAATATCAGTGTAAATTCTATTAAATTCTACTGTATATCATTAACATCTCCGAAGGCTGTTGCTCGATTTATTATTAATTAATTTCTACTAACATAAGCAGTCTTTGTTTTCAGAATCAATAGACGACAGATAAGCGTGAGTATCAAAACAAGCAATTGTCAATCTAATCTCAAGTGATCGACTTATCTAAACAAGCAGTAAGTTATCAAGATTGCTGTATATTTATTGAACATTTATACGATTCGGGTTCAATGGTAGGTATTAGTAAAGGGACTGTGATTGATGCGAGGTTTAAAAGAGAAAAGACAAGCGGTGACAACTTTCAAGGCATTGCAACAATAATAATTTATAATGCGAAGACTTACAAATACGGAAAAGAAGAATGCATTTAATTTTTAAGTGTATTATCCTTGGTAAAAAAATAACTTACGAAAAGCATTAACTTTTTTAAGAAAAGCATTAACACTATTAAGTTACAATATTATGCAAATCATTTAATTTTGATTTTAGTAGGCACTTATTTTTATTTTATTTTGATGTTATTCATTTCATTAATATGAAATTATTTTTCAATTCAATTTAAACATGACATTAAAATAAACCAATGTATACTTAATAGCAGCATTGGAAGCACAAGAAGCGAAAGAAACTGTGCTCGCCAACCCGCCTGCCAAGGGTGGTGAGTATGGCAATATCCTCCCATGTAACGAAGAATCCTTGGGAGAGGCCCATGTCCAGCAGAGGTCTTTTTGTGACAAACATAGGTAAACTTGCGCAGCACGACCATGCGAACTTTGATGGATTCCGTCAGTGGTAGACAAATGAGATACTGAATATATTTGTGGCAATAAGTATTTGAATGAATTTCGGGTTAAACTACATGTATTTCATATTCATATTCATTTATTTTGTCAGCCATAGGTAATACATTTTCATCGTAAGTGTTGTAATCAATGACATCATTGTAAAGAGATATTTATAACAAGTATTTAGCTATTAGTATTTATTTAACTCTGGCCTCTTTCAGCGTATTACTTACGCTCAATGAGACAAAAACAGAATGCACAGTCCAAGGCTAACGTCCAGAAATCGGCGCGAGCGCAGGCGGCTGCAGTACGTACTTACACAACCTACGCCGCCGGACAGCCACCGACGACCGCCAGCCAAATTAATTGCAATCTCCAATCGCCCGCGCTGGTCGGAGATACCCTGAACAGTGCTATAATGATGAAACTATAGCTATTTGCTAAACAGTAAATTACTATTATAATTGAGTAACAATTTATAATTTATTTTTACTGATTGCATCAGCAGGCGATGTTTCAAGTAGGTAGGTAACTTACTAGAACTTATTCAACTCCTACGCGAGATAATAATATCATTTGAATATTTTAAATTTCGTCGGGCATAAAAAACATAATTTTCCGTCTTAACTCTAGAAACTAGATCTTAAAATTAGATTTTCACAACCGTAATGGGGCGTTTATGCAGATTTACTTGGTGAACGTTTTCGCCCGAGTTATGAATAAGCGTCCCAGATTTGCGTCTGTAATCTTCTGGTGTGGCGGAGCGCGCGTGTTCAGCGCAGCCCGTTCGGCGGCGGCGGCCCGCGACTACCACGGAAGCGCCTAACTGCGAGCGACGCCTTCTCCATTCCTATGTAAATCCCGTCGGGCATCCGACGGCACATAATACTGACTCAATTTGCATGTCCCGCTGCCCTTTGTGGCGACTAAACCGATGCCTACCAGGATCACTAGTCGAGCGAGACCTTTGCAGCGTCAGATGAATAACAAGCGCACTAACAGACAATAGTTATTGAACAAGGAGTAGATTTGGCATTCAGCGGCGCCGGGGGCTGCGCTGTGTCGGGATGTGTAGGAGCTGTAATGCCGACGTGAAGTGAATAATTTAGCCCCGGCGCCCGCCGGTGATACGGCACGGTTCAAACCCGATATCTATCACATTAATTAATTAAAATTCGATACGCTCCTCCGATTCCGTAATGAAATTATTTTATGTATGCAGTACTACCATTTATCAAGTTAGGACAACAGGCCGGTCGTATTTGAAGCGAAATGTGTAGAAAGTGGGTTAGCCATATTTGGTTGAGCTTGTTCTAATTGAACTATACCTACGAGTCGCACAAATATTTGCATTGTAGAAACTGAGTTATTAAATTGTATTGCAGCGCTATATGGTTGGTTGATTACAAGCGATACCAATTTTAAAATATTATGTATTTAGGGCATATATATATGATAATAAAAATACATAAACTATAAATAAATAAATAACAGATTAATAAATATTTTCGTATGTCAACTTTCTTTAAGAAATATTAGCGGTATGTGATTTTTTTTATAAAATCGAAAATATTGGTATGGGAAATAGTTTCTATTGGTTTTGGTGGTAATAAAATAGTTATTATAAAGAAATATTACTTCTCATTTTGTAGTTCAAAGTTTAATGTGACACCAGTGCCTAATCCTAATAGTATCACTTTCGTATGTCTTAACAGATAAAATATACATTTTTACAGATTCAGCTTGTTTAAATACTTACTACTACACTATCGTAATCAATTTTTAAAATAGCTCCAGCCTCATTAAATTCTGTGTGAGTAAGAATAAATCAGTTACTTCCAAATGAATTTGTTTTATTTAACATGAGCAGTTGGGCATGCTAACTTTTTTTGAAGGTCATGATTTTTTTTATCTGACTGAAACATTATTTTAAGAAACTGATTTCAGTGTTTCCGCGGTTTATTTCAATTTACATTCATAAACGTGAGTTGTAAATTTTCTAAAACTGACGTCATTTTCACGCCCCTTTTACGCTTTATTCACGCTCTGTTTTTAAAATCTGTAATATCGAAAACATCTCGAAATTGTTTTGTATTCAGCCAGTGAAAGGTAAAAATAGCTTGGTGAATCAGCTATCATATTAATACTACTAATAATAAATCTGTATGGGTTGGTCATAGAGTAAATTACTTTGTTTACAGAGATATCGTGTTTATAAGCTCTATACATGATACTGAAACTAAATTGAGGATTTTTAGATTTTGTTCTGGTTTTTATGCATGTATGTATGTATGTTCCTCCATATGTTTGTTATGTTTCCTCCATAACTCTTTAACGAATTAACGGAATTTTATGAAACTTGGTACATAAACATTTAGACGTACAGGACACAGGATAGACTACTTCATTTTTTTCTCCAGTTATGATAAGACGTGGCCCCCATACAAATATACGTGAACGGAGTTGCGGGCACTGCTAGTAATTATATAAGTTCATAACTGACTGTGGAGCCAGTTCAATCTGTGATATTTTTCCCTATATATTTATTTATTACTGATGCGCCAATTGCAATTATTTTATGCCATAAACAGGATCTCTGGAAACTGGCTCACAAGCTAAGCCTATACACAGAATCCATTAAGGGCAACTTTTTCCTTGAGGCCACGGCATCCGGCGGGTCGCTTCTTGCTCAGATTTCATTCCAAGCCTCACGCCATCTTCTAAGGCTATCTTATACATATGCATGTGTAGTTTCATATATCTAGGCACTCACTACCTTTTATAGTTCGGTACTTTGGCGCCAAACTGACGCCAAGAATAAATAAATGGCTTAAACGGCTTAAACGTTTATATTCCGATAAAATAGAAATAGTTCGTGTTCGTAATAACCTTTTTTGTATGCGTATTTTGGAAAAAGTTTTGTTTATTTGTTTGTCTACAACAGCGTGTAGATTTACCACCGACGTCCCCTTGAAAGGGTGGTTTGGGGCCTTTGTATTTGTATTAAGATTCTATTCTAGTGAATAATCATAAGGAAATTGTAAACGACTTTTATTATTATTTTTATGTCTAGACAATACTCTACCAACCCTCAATAAAACGAAAAGGTAATACGCAGTAACTACCTATTATTCGTCATAATTTCGGCCCTAAGAAGCACACCGCTAGGCAAAGACCAGGGATTCTTTGTCCTTGGTGGGTATTTGGGAGATTTTGCGAGGTATTTACTAACCATGCTTGGCAGGCGGGTTGGCGAGCGCCATCAAAGGATAGCATTTGAATATGGGAAATGAAGGTAGGTATTGGGATACAACTCAATTGGATTAATGGAGGAAAAGCAAGTACCAGCTCGGGAGGCTGGGCATACGTACCCGATGCCATTGTTTGCTACCAACGGCCTAGCATTTGAGGATGACATCCCTAACTAACTACCTATACATACAAGTATTAGCCTCTGTGCTGCAGTGGTTAACATGGCCTGCTACACGAGGGGCATCAGGTTCGATTCCCAGCGTTGTTAATACATGTACTCCATTTTCACATGTACTTATCCGCAGTTCTAGAGCTACGCTAAACCGGCCATAAAACTGTGCAAAATCATATTACAGGATAAATGCTGCTAGGTATAATAGCGAGCCCCGGGTGGATGGGAGAGAGAGTATTAGTAGGATAAGCTAATACTTAGTTAGCTATTTCCAAAAAGCATCGGGGCTTAATCGATACCTACCTGATTGAATTCAAGGGCCCCCTGTTTACATTTGCCACAAGCCCCGCGCTGGCTTAATCTATTACTACGTAGTACAGTCACGTGCATTATTATGTATTCACATTTGTTCTTAAGTCAATGTGGTAAGGTCTAAAATGGAATACAACAATACGGTATTAGATAGACTGAGTTTGAGATACAAAATATGGTTCAAATGTTATTGATAATTCGAGTCGTTAAGATTATGTCCTTAATGGTCCTTAAAAAATTGGGTGTTTTTTTTCGATGTTTGTCCCCCAGTAAAAGTTGTTCATATCATGGGCTGATCATGCCCCTTAAGTATTGTACACCCACTTTTGTTACACTTTGTAATCTTAAGAGTCTAAAGGAAAATTAACATTATTTATTAGTACTATAAATATATTGCACTAGCGACCCGACCACGTTTCACACGGGTCAATGTAGATACTTATATCGGGCAGTAAATTATTCTTGTACATATAAACCTTTCTCTTAAATCAGTCTATCTATTGCTGAAAACTGCATTAAAATCCGTTGAGTAGTTTAAAACGAACAAACAGACAGCGGAAGCAAACTTCATTTTATACTAGGTATTGTAAAGATTATCTTAATATAAAGAAATAAAATAACGAATTATTTAGCAGTCACTGGTTTCATAAAAAGTACCATGAAGTAGGAAACGCATACCGAATGGCCTTTAACATCTGAGTATGATATTTTAATTCGAATTTTACACTTCAATTACAACTGGATATGAATAAAGTCAAGTTAAACGAGTTCTTTCATACGTCGTTGTATTGGGCAAATAAACAAAGGAATTAAGTCATGGTTTTATACAGGTCAAGACTATTTCGTTTTACTATCATCATCATCACCATCATCATCAGGTCTTTTTAGTCTCCACTGCAGGAGCATGACCCTCTCTGTACTACCGGAGCCATACTTGGCCAGGGCAGACAGAGGATTTGGCCTACACTCTCCTCGCTGGCCAGACGGGTTGGAGAGGTCTCATCGATGTTTATGAGCTTTGTATTTCCTAAGTCGCCTCTTACGACATCCATGGGAAGACTAGGAGTGGTCCTATTCTACTCTGCCGACAACCATACTATCATCACTGTATATGTTATGTACGAGTACATACCAAGTGATAAATGGAGGCTATCGTAGTTGCCCGGACAATTTAATTATTATTCAAAAGATATATTTATTCTCTACACTTTTATATTATCACAAAATTGAAACTAATGCGGATAGTCTTCCCTTAACCTTTGTAATGCCATCTTTATGAGTGTGTACCAACAGCATTTTTTCTGGAACATTGCTGACAGAAGATTTAGTAACACGGAGTGATTACTTACAATGATATCTATGTATAATCTGGAATAAGAAATCTACAAATAAAGGCCATAAAAAAGTGCGCAACAAAAAACCTGCTACTACTTTAACGATAAAAGAATAAAAATCTTTTATAAAGCAAGTATCTCCCGCGACTACGTGGTTCAAACAGTCTATCCGGGCCACCGGGTTGACCCCCGGACCTCGGATCCCGGTTTTCGGAGCATCTTAGATAAGGATGTAACCGGGTAAATTCTTAGGTGACAGAGATATCAAATTTTTCGCGGCATTTGTCCAATAAATTACTTTTACAGACAAGATGAACTACGTCAGAGGCCGAGAGGCGATTCCGAAGAACTCTGACACCAGGGTGTGCATGTGGTCGACAGACAAATTTTTAATACCTTATGTAAAATAAATGCAATTTTCGTACGGATCCCTATTTTTTTCTTTGGATCCTTGCTGATAACGTAGCTTTTTATTGATAAAAGAAGTTCTTAAATCAGTCCAGCAGTTTTTGAGTTTATGCATTACAAATCAAGACATAAATCCTTCCTTAATAATATAGTCTGATAGTCTAGAGTAGCTCTAATACAATAAAAAAATTAATAAAATTAAACATAATTAGAGATAAGTATATGCAATAAAGTGTTCAAAATGTGTTTGTAATATATTGCTTGAATTAAAGATTGATATAATAGTCATTGAAATGTTACGCACAATTTCAATTTTACCGTTATTTGATTATTGGCAGGTACATAACCGGCGCAATGTAAAATAAGTATATTAAATTGCATGACTGGGTATTTACTGTACACTAAATGCAAAAGCGTGCTGATGAAAACCTCATCGACCTAATTCTGCGTATTTATAATATCCATTACATAACTTTTTAATTAAACTTTTAATTAAAAAGAAAAGGTTTCTCCGCAGAATAATCAAGTTTGAAACTGATTTGTTATGCAGCTTGTTACAGCAAAAAATATCAAAAAAATCTATATAGCTACGAAATACATTGGTATGCGGTATCCCGCTACTGAGGTAACACGTTTACGGTCGCGATGTAGATGGTGTAACATCAAATTATTGTATTACATTCCAAATAGTTTTATTAGGCACCGCTCGGCCACGGCGGGCCGTCTCTACATGCTCCATATAAAGCAATTTGTTTACGGCTTCCGATACTTCACTCAGATTATAATCACGTATGGAATGTCGAAACGACTTATAAACTCCAAGCGGAGTTTTTTATCTCCTAAAATAAGGTCTCTTTGTAATATTAACAAGTAACGAATGCCGGACGGCCTCAGGGTATTGTAGATAGGAGCTGATACGTCAATCAGTAATTAGGGGAAGGTAATTTGTTTCCAGCTGTCTGTTTGTTGCATTGAACTGATTTTTATGATGCTGTGAAGTCATAATGTCTTTGTGGTCACAAATGATGTTAGTAATGACCATTACAAAATGTATCATAATAAGACTGCTTCAATGAGGCCATTTAAATAAGTTTGTCTCGTTGTTAGTGTTCCTTACCTCAAAAGGAAAAAACGGAACCCTTATATGATCACTTGGTTGTCCGTCTGTCTGTCTACCTGTCGGTCTGTCAAGATCCTTTTTCTCAGGAACGCGTAAAGGTATCAAGCCGAAATTCATATCGCATACTTAAGTCTACTGTCCCTTGGAGCTGTGAAAAAACCAAATTGCTAAGCCAACGCAATCAAAAGGTACAGCTGGCTATGCCGCAAATTTTCGTGTTTTTGACATTCGCAAGGGAATCAAAACCTACAGGCTACTTCCCATAAACTCAGATTCTTGATATTTAGTATGAAACAACGTCTTATAAGACAGATAAAGGAAAAATTGCGAAAAGCATTAATTTTGAGTTACAGCATATAATAAAAATATTTTTAATAATTTCAAACTTATATAATGTACGGAACCCTTTGTGCGCGAGTCCGACTCGCACTTAGCTGGTTTTATTTGGTTAAAAACTAAAACAAAAAGAAAACTAAATATTATGTGTTCTACGAAAACTATATTTGCTAATCAAAGACGGGCTTGACGGTCTTTCTTCGTAGAGTTCGTACGACGAGGTCAAATATTTGTATAGGTATTCATATTTGTTTGAGTGTACAATAAAGGATTATTTGTGTCACCGAGTGTTACAAAACAAATCTTTGTCTTTGAAATGAAATAAAGCATTTATGCGTGAATGGCACGAAATGAAATACTTATAAGATTTTCAAATGGACTAAAATATATAGAAGACCTTCATTTTAATTTGACTTTGGTAATTTAAAAGTACGTTGCGTTTTAAAATATAAATAAAAATATAGCATTGTAAGCATTCATTTTAAGTAAAAAGATTTTAATAATTTCTATCATTTTAGGTTAAATTAATGAATTGGCCTTTGTTATCCTTAATTTTATTTTTCTTATTTAAATGTATCTTCTATTATTTTGTAAGAATTAATACATAGCAAGTAATATAAAGTATTCAATTTTGTCATTATTTAAAACTGAAACGGTATGCTTCAGCATACCGTTTCAGTTTTAAATAATGACAAAATTGAATTTCAAAACGAAATTTATTTAATAAAATAAAAATAAAAAATAATAAAAAAATAAAATTTCGTTGTAAAACCTTATACTTCTATGGCTGAAAGCATATCTGTTAAAAATCGGTTTATAAATGAGTTCTGAGGAAACACACATTAAAAAAACATGCAACCGAATTGTTAACCTCCGCCTTTTTTACAGGCGGGTAAAAATTATTAAAGACAACCGCCCTTTTTTCTAAAAACCTTTCGTTTCCTTTTATATTGATTTACGGCGGTGAGTTAACTTGATGGACGCCATTCAGATTTTTAGCGTAAGTTAAGTCACATAGCCTATGACTCTCCGGAAAAGAATCCGAATCTAATAAAAATAAAATTGTCTTTAGTAGTACGGTAGGTATGACAAATATTTATGTTGCTCAGGCTCCCTTGGTAGTGGTAGGTTAATGTGGTTTGGCACTTTCTAGAATCGATCAAATAGTTTAAGTTGCAGGAGGTCCGAATGGAACAGAGATATATTCATACCCACATAAGTAGAGTCACGGACAGAGATACCTGACCAGCACCTCTACCTATATATTGACTTTTCTCTTAAACTATAAATAATAAAAACATGAAAATGTATACAAATAACAATTTTTATGAAGTCTTTCTTATTATACATTTTCATGTTAATATTATTTATAGTTTAAGAGGAAATTCAAGACATAAGTAGAGGGCCTGGTCAGATATCTCTGTCCATGACTGTATGTGTATTTCCTAAGTAGTTTCGTCTAACCATGCTTAAAATCAACTCAACATATTAGCATCACAGTGTGGTGCAGCTATGATGATGATGATTATTGTTATGGCTGTTTACGTCTAAACGTACCTTGGTTTCACCTCTGCTTTTCTTTGTCAAACTGTTGCGACATAGCTCGTGAAAAACCATCAAATCGATCCGTGAAGGTGACCATCACTGATCTTCGTTATTTTGTGATTCGTCACCGTGTGTACGTAAACAAATAACTTCTGTGCGCATTTGAGAACAATATATTTTCTTGTGGCAATCCAAACTGCGTAGGTATGCCAAATTGGTATCTAAATCATAATAACTAGTATTTTTGTGATCTGCAGAAGTCTTATAAAAATTATGCGGCCATTTTGAAAAATTCTTTCTATATGGGCTTAATAAAATCTATACATACTAAATAATTTGTGCCCAAGTTGTAGCCGAGACGTTTCGCCCGCGTTTCACACTGGCTCTGTCAAACTAAAGCTGATAATTTTGATTGTAAAACAGAGCTTTATTCATATAAAACTCATATCCACAATATTAACGAACTATAAGATTTATTTACCATAAGCATCTAATAAAATTTCCATTCTTTAAATATTTTGATTCACGGTTAATATTGAAAATATGTGATGAAAAAGATTTCTTTTTCAGAGTTCTTTTTCATCACATATTTTCAATATTAATAATATACCGAGCAATCGTAATGCTATTTAAAAACAATTTAAATAATTCACGGTTGTTGCTGAAAATAACATTCGAACTAATCCGATAGATTTCGTCTCTCGAACGAACTAATCGTCTATGAGTGTCACACAGTTGCCCAACGCAGCACATTACCGAAACGAATAAAAGTGATTCGTTAGGCACCAATCAACACAAATCGCTCGTGAGATTAACTACCGGGAATCGAATACAATATCAAACGACAGCTGCCATCTCTGCCAGAGACAGTCCACAAATCAAAAGTGAATGAATTGATGAAATTTAGAGCTGTACCATTGTGCTGTCATCGATCCAACTTGATTGGGGAGTGCGATAGCGACGGCTGAACTATGCACAATCCAACGTCAAGTCGGAGGTTATCACTGCGAAGATTTACGTGAGACCGATAGCGAGTCTTGCGACCTCACCTCCACTATATTACATGAAAGGATCCATGTCACTCTCAAATAAATTTATTCGAGTTACATGACGCAGTACCACAAATTTTATATTCGTATCGATAAAACCGTTTATATTGCCGACCTATTTTACGCTTGTTTTATACAATGTCATTTGAACATTTTAACGTTACGTGCAAAATAAACTTTCACTCACAAAAATAATAACACGTACCGATCATGTCTCGTTCTAAGATATACCACACCAGCTTTTTGTTCGCCATTGTCTTAAACCGGGTACTCGTGTTTGATGAATAGCCATGATCCATCCCGTGTCGAGTCGCCATATCTTTTACGTCTCCTTGTAAGGTATTCGCTCGTAAATACCCTTATTATTGACAGAAATCCGTCCCTAACTCCCATAAAGCTAAAATTGTTACGTATTATACGTATATAAACGAAAATAGAAAATGGTTACGTGACGATATCGCCGAAACGCGCGTCGTACTCGCGCGTCTGATTGATAGTCCATCAATAAAGATAGTATTTTATGTTTACCTCTCTGTGTGTTTAGTATAAACTTGGAAATACGTTGTGTACGAGTTTCCAGTGCAGTATAGGTAGCAGTAACCGGAATATAAGTTCGAGTTTCAGCCGATACGATCTTTGTCAATTGGCATTGTTGCTTTGTGTTGGAACAACCCACGAGCTTGTAGAATAATACAGTTTAAACTCTTGCACTCGAACTAACTGTTGGTTTCCGTCCGACGTTCTGCATACCGCTTCGTCCGCGTTTCTTGTTACGAGGATACATTCCAGCCGGGCGGCGCTCGTCAATTCTCGGATAGCTGGAATAGCTGTCGTGGACTTGTCCTCTGCCTCCTGTATGTACACAATCTGCCCTGAATAACAGGGCTTTAGGAAGGCTTATATTAAGGCTGCTACTCAACTACGAATCCCGTACAAGTTTGTTACATATCCGTCTTGTTGCAGCATCAAAATCAGCGTACACCAAGTTTAGGTAATGTTTGAAACACAAGCCTACCTATATTTAGACAATGACATTACTAAGAAACAAAATATCCGCCCTTTGTTAAAATTCAACAATGAAAAGTGACTTAATGAGTATTTATTTTGCATATAATTTTAATAAGGTAAATAAGTTACGTAATTAGAAACACCCATTATTAGATTTAACGCAAAAAGTAAGTTTTATCCAATCTCGATATGTTTATAACTATATATAAAACCGCCGCAGACAAAGTATCAATTTAACCCCAGATTTGAACCCAAGACACAAAGTCAGATTCTCGATTGAGACTTTGTTGCCAATACTGGTGCCATTGTGGCCATTTCCCATGACCGCCGCCGGTTCATGGGCAAGTCATTTGCATTTTAAATAAGTAGTCATTTAAAATCTCGTCTTACTCTCTTAACGTGTCGACGATCAGTTGTTATAGCAACTTATATATTTGCTGGGAATTTATGGCTGACTTATAATAAGTTGGCCTTATACAACTCCTCCAATGCTAAGGGTGTCGGGGCCAAAGGTCCAAGTCAATCCATTATATTTTCAGTTTATACTTTTAATGAGGGTTGTAATTACCGCTGGAATTAAAAGGGTTGAAAATAAACTTTCATTACGCAATGGTAGTATCATTGCAGGTATGAGATATATAATAAGTTGTTTTAAGTAATTGTAAGTTGATGTCATTTGGAGAAAATGCGCTGAGCAGTTTGTTGCCTCTTCTTCTGCACTCCGCCTTGGAAGCGGCGTAAACTTAGCTTTAAGTAAGTTATTGACGTCAACAATATTAATGTTGTAAATAATAATATGTAAGTTAACGTTCACCAAATGGTATTTAAAATATCTTACGATGAATAAAATATTTGACTTTGACTTTGAATACTTAAAAAACCTTTACAATTGCCGATCCTATAGCTGACCCCGTGACGCCTATAGGATAAATAAATATTTAGGGACAAATTACACAAATTGAGGTAGCACTGTAAGTTGTAAACATTGTGTCGTGGGATACTAACTCAACGATATTATAATTTATAATAAATACGTATGTAGATAAACCTCCAAGACCCAGGCCAATCCGAAAAATACCGTTTTCCATCTTGACCTGACCGGGGATGGAACCCGGGACCCCATAGGTATAGAACGATTATGTTATAACATCTTAATGCCAAAGAAATATGTAGTTCGTTTAAAACAATAATTTAAGGTAAGAATTTTAAGGAAGCAAAAATGTTACCCACGAATAACTACTAAACAATTTTAATTAAAACACAAGTATTTGAACGAAGTGCTTCATATTTACCGTCAGTAGTGTACTTAATATTACGAAAGGAAATTCTAGGTAAATACTTGTTAAATAAAGGTATGTAGGATACGCTTTAACACTATCAAATAATATGATTGCTTGTTAGTGCTTGCCCTGGAGTGGACACCCCCGAGGCATCTTCGAGATGTGTGTGGACGCTCTCCTGACATTTCCAGTTTTACATACACTTAAATCTTTGGACAAAAACAGGTGATTATTGAACTTATTAATAACACAGAGCAAAAATAGTATTATAAGTTTGTGAGGATGTGCATAATGTATGAATAGATGTGTGTTATGTCGTGAACAATATTAGCGCTTACGTATGTTAAGCAACCCCGGGCGCAGTCCCCATTGGGATGAGTGACCGCAAGTGGCACATTAAGCCGTTGGTTCCGGATGTCATCATTTATAGCAGTCGTTAAACATGTCAGATGCCTTTAGACGGCTTGAAAAATCTGACACCAGTGTTGGCCACTTCACACGAGAAGCAAGCAGATGTTTGTTACTTCTTCCCGCAAAAACTATTAGATGAATTTTAATGAAACTTTACTATGTATACAGTTTAGACATCAAAATATCACATTGCCTTTAAGTTGGACACATGAAGTCCCGCGAAAAGGGTGGAATCTAGACTTCGAGACTAACATTATAAAAAGCCGAGATTTTTGTGTTTGTGTGTTTATTTGTAATGGATTAAATCAAAGTTTAGACATATTCTTAAAAATTGCCTATTAAAGTTATTATTGGACGACGCGAGTAAGGCGGTTTTAGAAAATCTCTTATTAATTAAAATGGTATAGTACCCCTTTTTTCACTTTTCTCTATCTCACTAAATCTTCATCTATATCATAAAAAAACACCCCTCTAACCCGTTTCGACACACCTTATATTTTAAACTAGTGTGTACTAAGCGGTTAGTTAGAAGCCGCATATGCTAGATATTAAGTAAGTACAGATGGATCCAGTATTATCTTACTAAATATGAATTAACCATCCATTAAATTACGCAATGCAATGTGTAACTGTTCATGAGTGCAATGCTTCTGTCAACATTGTTAGACGTGTAGCATTTGAAATAAGAAATTTATATTAATTTAATTTAGATTATTTACTTTAATGTTAACTATCATTATTATTGTGCTTAATTTAAACTAAGGTAAAATATTAAAAGGCTTTGTAAAGTACTTGTTTATTTCTCTTTGTTCAACTCCTGGGTAAAGTAATACTTAGTGATAAATAAATAATAAATAAATATATACGGGCAAATCTTACAGATTGAGCTAGCCCCAAAGTAAGTTCGAGACTTGTGTTATGGGATACTAACTCAACGATACTATATTTTATAACAAATACATATATAGATAAACATCCAAGACCCAGGCCAATCTGAAAAAGATTTTCCACCTTGACCTGGTCGGGGATCGAACCCGGGCACTCTTGGGTCGCAGGCTGGCGTGTTAACCGCTGCGCCACGGAGCTAGCGATTTAGTGATAAACTGATTAAAATATTCTCTTTTCGCCAACTGGGATGAGCTAGTATTAAAAAAAACAATATTTGTATGCAAAAATAAGCCAATAAAAAGCTTGTATGATATACAAATAAAACGGGCACTGAAATCACAATTCTTTTGCTCGGATCGCTTGCGAATTCCCTCCATCACGTTTCATAAAACGCATGATTCAATTCCCTTTAGAAATAAAATACGTTACGTGTTTATTCTGCAAACATCGAGTACGATTGAAATGTAATAATGTCACCAAATGTAAAGTCAGTTGGTTCGTTGCCATGAACTTTGCGCAAGGGCGGACGGCAGGCGAGACGGTTGTTTCACCCGCCCGCCCAGTGTCGCGCGAACCGCCCTACGAGTCGAGCGTGTATGACGTCACCATTCTCAGCTGAATCGTGAATATTATCGACAGTAGTTACAGAGTCAGTGCAAGTGTTGTAAAGTTATGCGAGAAAACCTGATTCTTATTATATCAATTTGTAACACGATTCTACTTTATGTAATTTTTCTTTCTTTTTGCAAAACTGAAAATTCACGTGTGACGTGGTGGATTTTCCGTTAAATGCAATTAACTTGAGTTGGTAGCGTCAGGTTTAATATTAACTTAAGTTATTTCTATATCATTTGAAATATTATATTTTCTTTTGTATTACTTTAGCACTACAATAATTTAACTGAAGAGAACATAAGTTTATTTTTCACATTTAACGAATAACCGTACCATAATAAGCATACAAAAGCATTACCGACGGTAGTTTTAATGAAATTATTTAATAATTACTTTAATAATCGTATCCATTTCCACAAAGCTAGAGTATTATATTGGTTTATTTTCGGCGTATAGCTACGAGTACCCTACAATTACAAAACTTTAATACTACTCGTAGTTACTATGCGTGTAGGTACATAGATTTTTGGTTTCGATTTATTTCTTTAACGATTTATTTCTTTACGCAGCCTACTCCTGATGCTTGTATAATTTAGTCCGTTTATTAGGTTATCACGTTACAATTGAGTTTCAGAACCAAAATCAGACTTCAATGTGTTTAATTATAATATCTCGAGATCCTCATGTTTCTGAAAATATAAGCGAAACATATATTTTGTTCTAACTAAAGTTTTACTTTAAGTATCAATAATCTATGCAACCCAAGTCACAACAAAAGCTTATAAATATTTTAAGTTCCATGTCATGTGACACAGTAATGATAGTGTAGATAGGTGTATGATGAACGTTCAACATATTTCACAGTAAATTACGTTTATAACCCCTAAAGGGTGCGCTGCCGATCGAATTTCCTCTTAGGGGTGACTAGCCTCACACCATGGCTAATTACGGTATCAATACATAGAGCTATTATTCTATATAACGTAGGGTCGGTAAATGGACCCTATACTAAAAGTTTTTCATATTGATGAGCTGAAGAGTTCGCTTTGTCTTTGTATATATATTTCTATGTTACAAGCGTGTGTGTATTAATCCTATGATTTTCCGATACAACCTAATAATTGCCAACACTTCATGGTAAAGTACAAAATGTTGTTTTCCAGCATTCATTCAGTTAATCTTAATAATACTAGTGACTCTGGAAGCTGTAGACCTCGCGAGACTTACTCGTGTCAAAGTCACAATAGTATTAAACTATATACTCCAACGGTGCTTAGATCCTATGTGCCAATTTCGCCATTTAGAAAAAAAAACTTAATCGACAAAATTATTAAATTTATTGAACCGTCTCACAAAATTTTACGAGAATCGGTTGAGAAATGCGACCTGTAAAGGAGAATAACGGGACAGCGGGACATACGAACGACTTTTGACCCAAGCTGAACAGAGCTGAAACGGAGACGCTTCGCTCGCGCTTCGCGCTCACTCTGTCAAATACACAAGGCACTGTACGTCATACATAATCATCATCATCATCATCAGGTCCTTTTTACTACAGGAGTCTCCACTACAGGAGCACGACCCTCTCTGTACTACTAGGGCCATACTTGGCCAGAGTAGCCAGAGGACTTGGCCTACACTCTCCACGCTGGCCAGATGGGTTGGAGAGGTCTCTTAGATGTTTATAAGCTTTGATTAGCTTGCATTTCCTTCTACGACATCCACGGGAAGACTTGGAGTGGTCCTATTCTACTCTGCCGGATACCACACGGCTAATACATAAGATTTAATCTAATTATACAATTCGTAGGCCGTAAGTAATACTACAGGCAACGTATTGATATTTCATTTTAGTGCAAATAACGTTACGGTTTACGGGAAAGCTTACGGTATACCAGTTTGGGATTTTACATTTACATGAAATTACATTAGAGGTTTTTATATAAATCCCATCTAACATTGTATATGACACTGTATAAAGCCGCTTTGCTGTCACTCGCATTAACGAAATGTTTGCGACGCGTTTGTTTTTAAACGAAAACAATGCAAAGTATGAATTTTGTCCGCAGTTTTCGGTGGTTTTTGGTCAAACGCGTTATCTAGAAAATTCATTGCTGCGGATTTGTGAAAATGCAAATTCATTTAACAAAACAACACTGAATACTTGTTTTGTTAATTTATGTCGTTTTTATAAATTATGATATGGATATCTTTATTTTTTGGAAGAAATTTTGCCTTTTCTGTAACACAGTTTAAATATTTTAGAATTGTTGGTAAGGTTTTGTAGGAGTCTATAAATGGTAGCTTTATGCACACAATTACTAATTTTGCCAAAAGTAACAATATTTGCTGGGAAAATAAATGCTTTTTAAACAATGTTTTTTAAAATAGGTAGACTTTATATTTATAAATGATCATAAAAATCTATAGTTATATATTTATAATTCGGCAAATATGTATAGGTATATCTATCCGAAAAAAATAGTTAACTAACTTACCTTGTACATTTTCCTGGTAGTAGCCATACTCTTACTACCTAACTGTAATAATATTCCGGTTGACCGAACAATTGCAACTTCTTGGCAATCGCTAGATATTTTTTTTCAACCGACTTTGCAAAAGGAGCAGCTGTCTATTTGTCGGAAGGTTTAATTATGTAGCTTACTTAATTAACCCTTCGGCTTAACCTCATAACTCCGATATTTACTAAACGATAAAAATAAATATATCTTTGAAACTAAAGTGTGATACAGACATTATGTACTAAAAACGGGTCACTCACGTGGTATTTCGTCGGGATTGCCGACTATAGTTTCGGAGTCGTCAGTAGCTCATTTCAAGGATTAAAAAAAACTTTTTTTTGAAATGTAGTGCCTATCCTAATAGGTCCTGTTTAAATTTCATCAAAAGAGGTTCAGGATTTTTGTTTTTTATAAGTATAAAAAAATATTGTTCTAACATGATTGGCTGAATGAACGCAAGGAGAAAACAATGAAATTATAATTTTGTAATTTGTTAAGTATTTGTTTTAGAGCAGAATTGTTTACTCTTGTTGTAGACCAGATGTTTCAATGAGAAGTTATAATAACAATAGTAGTCGGGTTAGTATTTTGGTTGTTTTTGTCGAGTTTTATCTAAAAGATAATCAATTATTAAAAGTAAAGAATCTTGCCAGTGTTTTAAAATTTAAATCAGGCTACTTTAAAATATCTTCCGTGCTGGTCTGGGAGAAAAGCAAAAACGTAGAATGTACCAGCTGCTTCTCTTCCCGCGCAGATCGTAAGAAGCGATCGGGGGAATGAATAAAATCTGAGGAATCATGTTAATAGGCGACGCGGCTAGCAAACATCACTATTTTGATTCCGTTTTCCACCTAATGCCTACCAACATGCTAAACGTGCCCTTCAGGTTTTATAGACCTAGGCTCTGTCTACCCCGCAAGGGAAAAAGACGTGATACTATGTATGTACTTTAAAATATATTTTTTTTGCATAACTTTACAAACTTATTAGGTCGAAATATGACTGTTCACCCGTTATAAGTGGATCAACTCCGATAAACAAAACTTTTTGGATTTGCGCTCGAGATTCCAAAGGACTTGATTATTACTCAGTAGTGACTACATGAGAAGTTACAACTCGATTAAGAAGCGATCGACGGTGAGTATTTTTTACTGTGCATTATGTTTTACTTCTAGTTTATTATATTGAAAACTATGTAGTTTATTGAGTTGAGATGTATCTAGTAATATTCTGAAAACTACGGGCTCCATGGAATCAAATGAAACACTCGATAATTTCGTTGATAAACAAGACTAGGGTAAAACGCGGGCAACTTCTACTAAACGCCCTCTTTTATTTTTTAATTTTATTTTGTTTTTTAATATTTGTAGTTAAACCGGCAGCAGTCACATTCTGTGAACATTACAATTATCTTCCTATTACGGTTCAATAGATACAGCCCCGTGACAGCCAGACGGATGGACTTACGGACATCTGAGGCTTAATAATAGGGCCCCGTTTACCGTTTGGATACGGCACTCTAAAAAACTATACGTGACGAAAGAATAAATACTACAATCAACCCTTAACAAATAGATTTGGGCAATCTATTTGCTAAAGGTTGTAGGTATGTAGTATTTTTTCCTGTGTTATAGGTATTTCCCTTGTGGGATGTAGGTTTCTCGCCACTATTGACAGCAAATAGGATCTGGTAATTGGCGTAAACAAATCGGTCGTCGCCACTGTCGCTCGGCCGTGCTTTCGGATACTTGTAGAGGCGTGGGAAAACAAACAAGCGTTGGTCTCGTTAACGGACTCTTGTCCATCCATTCCCACCGCAGGCTACTCCGATTGTCACCGACCACAACTCTGAATTCTGTAAGAAAAACGACCTTAGCCCCTGGTATTACGTCTGTTCATTAGCGCCCCAATGAACTAGTTTCCCTAGACTCCTTCCCGTAATATTTGTTCGGGTCTGTAAAATCTAACAGGCTTGTATTAAAGTGTACTAGAAAAACAGCGGGGAATATCCCCGCTATGTGTTTAGGATGTTTGGCTACAGACAAAAGACTTAGCAAATTACACTACTTGTGTATTTCTTTATAAAACGTAAAATTGCCTTAAGAAAATAGAGGGAAGAACTAAATTTATTTGCCTTTGACATTATTTTCGTTTTAGCTTATCTTTCTGAGAATCATGCTTGATCATTAGTTTCGTCTTATGTCTATATTTTAGCTATTAACCAGCCATCTACCTAAAGATAATACAAATATATTATGTATAAAAAGACCAGCCAAATGCCAGTCGGACTCGCGCAAGGGCTCCGTACCATTATTTATAAAAACGGCAAAAAAATCATGCCTGTCGTACGTATGGGCCCCCTTGAGTATTAATTTTATTTTAATTTAATTATTGATTTTGCAAGTCAAAATAATTATTCTGTGAATATTTCAAGCGTCTACTTGATGCCGCTATCAATGTCGAACAAAAACGAGTAAAAAAAAGCACATTTTTATGGGAGCCCACTTAAATATTTGTTTTATTTGTATATATATTTATTTTTATTTTAATTGAATATATAACTAAATATTCTGTGAATATTTCAAGCGTCTACCTGTTGCCGTTATTAATATCGAGCAAAAACGAACAAAAAAAATCACGTTTGTTTTATGGGAACCCCTTTTAAATATTTACTTTATTCTGTTTTTTTTTTGTATTTGTTTTTCAAGTCAAGTCAAGTCAAAATATTTTATTCATCGTAAGATATTTTAAATATCATTTGGTGAACGTTAGATTATACATTATTATTTACAACATTAATATTGTTGACGTCAATAACTTACTTAAAGCTAAGTTTACGCCGCTTCCAATGCGGAGTGCAGAAGAAGCGGCAACTAACTGCACAGCGCATTTTCTCCAAATGACATCAACTTACAATCTACGACATACTTAGAACTAAATAATTGTTATAGCGGCTACAGAAATACACAATCTGTAAAAATTTCAACGGTCCAACTATTACGGTTCGTGAGATACAGCCTAGTAACAGACAGACAAACAGATGGACAGCGGAGCCATATTAATAAGGTCCCGTTTTTACTCTTTGCATAGTCATCTCCTCCGCATAGTCAGCATTCCCGACGAAATATCACGTGAGTGACCTGTATTTATACTTAACCTTTATCTTGCTTACATATTTTTAGCATTTAACATTTGTAACAAAAACAGCATTACTCACTTTTATTTCATGTAATAGAAGCTTAAAAATGTTGGAACATTTTAATAAGCTTTAAAGAGAGAACACATTCGAAATAATTTTAACACGCTAATTCACAAAGCTTTCTCGAGGATTAAACTACTTAAATACCTTCTACATGATACGTCTGCGAATGAAACGAAAAAAAAGTTGGTTCTTTATATCACAAAACATATTTTTATATTCTGGTCTGAAAGCAAAGAGTACTCGTACCTATTGTAAAGTTGAAGAGTTTGTTTGTTTGTTTGAACGCGCTAATCTCAGGAACTACTGGTTCAAATATAAAACATCACGCTGAGACCAATAGGAGCAAAGCATCAATAAAAATGTTTTGCAAATGAGGGAAAATTATTCATCTTCTACTAATATAAAAAAAAAAACTAGATAATCATAATAACAGAAATTGCCGCGGACGAAGTCGCGGACAACAGCTAGTTTCATATATTAGAGCCACACAGAAAGCGAAGAAAAATAATATAAAGATGTTTTTGCTTCTGTGTCGATCATATCGAAATCATTCAAGTGAATGGATAAAGCAAGATAACCAATATAGCCAATCAGATACTATTCCTGAATCCATCATCCACTAAGAGAAGACCTACCTTTGTCTTTCAAAGCTTGTATATTGCCGTCTATATCGTCAGTAATATTGTATCTCTATATACCTACCTAGCAGGCGCAAAAATAATTCATGTAACTAAATATAACACCAAGGTTTCTAATGATTTTAACGTAATTAAGTTTCATTAATGTGTCGTGTCGATTACATCGAAATCGTTCAAGTGAATGGGTACCTAAAGCAAGATAACCAATATAGCCAATCAGACACTATTCCTGAATTCATCATCCACAAAGAGAAGACCTACCTTTGTCTTTCAAAGCTTGTATATTGCCGTCTTTATCGTCAGTAATATTGTATTTCTATATACCTACCTAGCAGGCACAAAAATAATGCGTGTAACTAAATATTAGTGATGCGCCGATTATGACTTAGGCCGACTAGCCGATTGGCCGATTAATCGGTTGTGAACAGGCCGACTATTCGACCGTACCGATCACGGAGTCAGGCATTTCCGTCAAACGTTTAATTTATTAAAGAGAAAAATATTTATTATGTTGTTTTGTTTGTTAATTCAGAAAAGGTTTTCTTTACAAGCAAGTCATTTTAGAGACTCATTATAACAAGGAAAGAATGCTTTGATTTGAGAACCTTTTAAAATGTGTAATACTGATTATAAAATAAAAATACTAAAAATTATTAAAAAATATACTATTTTTCCTACATACCTATAAAAATACTACATATTTACATATTATTGAGATACATTAAAAAAAAAGAAACTGGGCAGTCGGCGCTCTTAGCCGAACATTCGCCGACTATCATAAATTATGATAGTCGGCGAATGTTCGGCTAAGAGCGCCGACTGTCCAGTTTCTTTTTTTAGTCGGTAAAGCCGAATGTCCGGCCATTATGATTATCATAATGGCCGGACATTCGGCTTTACCGACTAGTCGGAACATCTCAACAAATAAATACTAAGGTTTGTAATTAAGTTTCATTCAGTTAACGCGCTGTAATACTGTGTTATTACGTATTATATTCTAATAGAGAAAATGAAATTCTCATTCTATTTTAATAACTCCCAACGCCTGACCATTTCCGTTCAGTAACAGCTTCCTTCCACAGCCGTAAGCGCAGCCCCTTACGTAAAGCCTGTTACGAGAGAGCTTGTACGATTATCTATGCATGAGTTTTATTTGTAAGGACTAAAGTTACAATACAAAACCGGTTTCCCGGCATCGAGCCGCGAGAGAGACAGCTTTTGTTTCTTTTTAGTTCACTGACTGATCCAACTTATCTGACTCGTCCTCGCTCCTGAGAGAGAGGGAGACAGGAAAAAGGTTTTCTTTTCATTGCGTGCAAAACCGAAGACAACCGAGTAGATCCGAAGCGCGCGCGCCGGTCGCGGTTACTACGGTTGCGTGTTTTCGTTCTATGACGTGAATTCATTGATATTTTTCTGACTATTGTGTTGAATTAGGTGTTTCCGTGCATGTGTTACGCTTACACTACCTACCTTCTATAGATACTACACGAATGAATATTACATCATGATGATAACTTAGTGATGTCAAATTGTATAAGACTGATGTAAAGTTCTCTGTCTGATTAGATAAATGGTTAAATCTGTGAATGTAACTTAAATGCAATGTTATGTGATATCGAATCAAGGTTCGTTACTTATTTATTTACCTCGTAACTTAAAGTCTTTGTTCAAACCGGTCGTCCTGATTGAAAGTGGGTGACTGTCAGCTTCAACTCGGTAGGAATAAGTGCCGCAACTTGGTGAACGTTGCACGACCCGCGTTAACATTGAACGTGAAGGTAAGGCCAATTAACTTAATTTTATAATAACACACTGCCTTATGAAAGGCATTTTCAATTACTCACCTTTTTACAATACCATTGCAGTGCTTAATTACTAGATATACAAACGGCGTAATTAATGATATGTAACACAAGTATAACGCCTTAGGAACTTTGTTTAATTAGAATGATGTATGAACCAAATTAGATAGGTGCTTGTCGTTTTTGTACTGAAGTAAATTAATCAACATCTATTCCATTTAATCTATAACTATCCTTACCTTACTGGACATAATGTTACCTATATGTGAACTTTAATCTAGTAAAGTGAACGAAATAGTGGATCGGCACATCTTTTGTAGGCAATATTTTTGTTGTCAGCAGAACAATACCCATCAGAAGATTTCAACTCCAGTAAGTATATCAGCCCACGCGTTGGAGGTTTAGGGTGACTGGTTAGAAAAGTTATAAGAGCGTTTAGAATGTATATATTATACCTAGTTTTAGGCTAAAGTAAATATCCATCGTACCTACATTGCTAAAACCCAAAATCAACCCCGTATTTCAAAGGACTTAGCCCAGCGAAATAATATTAGACCGTCAGATAGATACGTGTTTTCGTCATGCTAGTAGTCTGTAGCTTTTGCACATTCATTAATAATATAAATATGACTAAGCCGTTTGGTTTCCAGCAGAGTAGAATAAGACCACTCCTAGTCTTCCCACGGAGGTCGTAAGAGGCGACTTAGGAAATACAAGCTAAACAAAGCTCATTTACATCAATGAAACCTCTCCAACCTGTCTGGCTACCGAGGAGTACAGAGAGGGTCATGCTCCTGCAGTGGAGACTAAAAAGACCTGATGATGATGATGATAAATATGACTAAATTAGATGCCTGCAAAGGCCTATTTTTTGAATAAACGTTTTGATTTGATTCATTTCTAGATACTCGTGTGCTTAGTAGGTAGATAACAGTAGCACAACAACAATCCAATGCAAATGCGGATCAGCCCACAATGTAGTGCACTCAAATGTTACTTGTGGAAACAATTGTATGTAATTTCCATGTAAAGTTGCAATTCCACGAGGTACACGTCTTAATCTACTTTCATCTGACCCGCTGGCAGGCTGCGGTTGGAGACGTGATGATAAAATAATGAGAAGAAATGGTCCTCAGACTCCGCTTCTATTATCTTAGAAATGCAAGTTTGAGATTCACGGAATGGCTACAGTAAAATTATTATACTAGCCGGTAGCACTGTGAAACTACCACATAATTAATGAGATAAGACTATTAAGTCTCCAAGATAAGTTTAAGCAAAACGTTTTTTGTAAAAGTATAAAGGTTTTCCTGCTCATTAGGAGCTATTATTTATTAAATTTATACAACACATATTAAATGACATATCAATTTCGAGTAACTATAAAACTTGTCGAACTTGGCCCGTAACCTCCGTGTCAATCGCCTTCGCTCACTTTACATACCTAGATATTATTGATAGTTATCGAACAATAGGCATAAGCTAAAATAACATGAATCGATGTTAGAAATATACCTAAATAATATTTTGTTTCGATTTTCAATATTTTGCAAGTAGGTAAGTATATATCGTTAGTGCAATATTTTAGGAGTAAGTAATAATAGCTGTGCCCGCGACTCCGTTCCCGTACAGTACGATTTCTAAACTTAACATTAGGTACGTTCATAACTGGAAAAAGCTAAGTAACCTATCCTGTGTCCTGTACGTCTTAATTTATTATCTACCACGTTTTATACGATTCAGTTTATTCGTTCAAGAGTTATAAAGGAACAAACATATAGAAAAAAAAAACCGCCTCGCGCACCAAGAGTTCTGTATCTTTATAAGTTTTAAATTATTTAAAATATTTTTATATGTTTTTGGTAATTTTTCCTTTATCTATGCTATAAGACATTGCTTAGTACCAAATTTCAAGATTCTGAGTTCACGGAAGTAGGTTTTAATTCCCATGCGAGAGCGAAAATTTTGGCTTAGAACTCTAATTTTTTCACAGCTCTAAGGGACAGTAGACCTAAATATTTGATATGAATTTCAGCTTGGTACCTGAGAAAAAGGATGACCACGCGTTCCTTAAAAAAACCTATTGACAGACAAACAGACAGACGGTCAACAAAGTGATCCTTTAAGGATTTCGTATATAGTTTCAGTATTATGTAGAGCTTATAAACACGATATCTCTGAAAACAAAGTAATGATGATTGATAAGAAATCCAGTCGAGAGCCAACCAGACGATTCAACGAAAATTGTGAGAAAGCCATTCAACGAAATTCATAAAAATGTACAGTGTTATCTTTTTGAAAAAAATACGAGTACTTTGATGCGTTTTAAAAGTTTTTATACGGTTGATTTTTGTTTGTGTGTTCTATTTCTTTTCTTCTGTTACAAAATACATTATCTACTGATTTATATGTGTGATATGGTTCATAACCTTATTATCCCAACGGTTTGTTATCAATTTGAAAATATTGATATTATTGGAATCAGTATCGCACAGATTTCAGATAGAATCAATTTTCGATTACATTAGTTTAAAAAAAAATGGATTTTACATAAATATACTTACTTATAATAAAGCAACTTGTAATAATATTTTCTCAAATATTAAGCTATTTGAAAATTCAAACATTATTTCAACAACCTTGTTGGTAATAAATCGATATTGCTGTTTGTACATTCCTTGTGTTTGTTTAGTTACTGGCCTGGCTTAGTGTTGGTTGCCGTTGATAGGTCATATTTCGTAAACCATATGAGATTACCTTTATTTTTTATTTTATTACGTTTTTGTTTTGTTAAAGCCATAATGGTTATTTATACACACTCTAAAAAAAATTAGTGTCTGTCTATGAGGATTCAAAAGATACAGCGCTATATGCAAGCCCCGAAATAATTACCCGTTGACACCTTTTAGGTATCCCTACCGTTAAAACGGAGAAAATAAGTGTTAGAGTCGTTTTTCTTATTTTAATTTTTAATCGATTTTATGAAAGGAGGAAGGTCTTAATTCGACGAAATCTTTGTTTTTTATGTATGTGCCTAGATCGATTTGGAAAATTATTTTTAATTTGATTTACTTCCTCCTTGGTCCCGTTTAAAATTCATCAAAATCGGTCAAAATGAGTTTGTGTAATTTATTTGCCAAAAAAATATTAACAATAAAAAAAGAAACAACTGAAAACTAAAACCAATTAAGCAATCAGTTGAAAGACTTACACTAACCTGCTACATCTCTAACTTGCTGTATAGTTACTCTATGTGCATCAATTGTTTTTATATCTATTAAAACCGTCCGTCAATACGACCGACACTTGTTCGGCAGTCTACGTTGGTGTCGCTTAATAGACTACGTTGGTGTCGCTAGTAACAGAACTGGCATAAGTAGGTCACCAATAGATTGAATTTAACGAGACTCAATGTCATTCCTAATGTTTCTGGGAGGCCACAAAAGTGTCGCTGCTGAGTGCTGCCGAATATTCAATTGGATACTACGTGGGCTTCCAAACAATATTTTTTGGGTTCACTACAAAAATTTTAGGAAAGGATTTAGTATGAAGCGCTATTTTTCTCTTACATCCAGTGCTTAAATATGTAATTTAAATCGAAATTTATTCTATTGCCCTCCCTAAACAGTGAATCCTATAGCACTCTTAATATATATTGGTGTAAAGTCTTACGATATTCATCCAAATCTGTATTACATTTTGTTTATTTCTTTTTAGGGTTCCGTACCCAAAGGGTAAAAACGGGACCCTATTAATTTCGCTCCGCTGTCCGTCTGTCTGTCTGTCTATCCGTCTGTCACCAGGCTGAACCGTGATAGCTAGACAGTTGACATTTCCACAGATGATGTATTTCTGTTGCCGCTATAACAACAAATACTAAAAAATAGAATAAAATAAATATTTAAGGGGACCCCCATACAACAAACGTGATTTTTTTGCTTGTTTTTGCTCGATATTGATAACGGCAACAGGTAGACGCTTGAAATATTCACAGAATGTTTAGTTATATATTCACTCACAAAATAAATAATTAAATAAAAATAAAATTAATATTAAAGGGAGGCTCCCATACAACCGACATGATTTTTTTGCCGTTTTTATAGAAAACGGTACGGAACCCTTATGCGCGAATCCGAGTTGCACTTGGCCGGTTTTTTTTTCTTATTCTTTCATGCTGATCCAGCAGTCCGGCAAAAAAGTAAAACTTTGAACGTGTTTCTCTTCCCGCGCAGATCGTAAAAGGCGATCGAGGAAATGTACAAAAATCTAAGGAATCGTGTTAGTATGCGATGCTTCTATTTTGATTCCGTTTTTACTACCAAAATTAATAACGAACGTGGCGTTTAGGTTTTAAAGACTTGGGCCCTGTCTATCCCGCAAGGGAAAAAGACGTGATAGCTGTTTGTATGTTTTTCGTGTGTTGTAAGTGGCTAACACTGTCAGACATTCCAAGCTGCTTAGAGGCATAATGTCGTCCTTGTCATCACTGCATAGTATAAAACAAATCGTGTATGCTATCTCGGATTTTGATGCGGTTTTTTTAATAGATATGACACAATAGTGTCTGATAGGTAGAATGATTTTGTATCACATTTTGCTACTAATCCTAGCTGTTTTGTACTTCCTCTCCTCAGTGTTAAATCTGATATTAAGCAATGTAAAGATTACCATTATGGATTTCAGTGCTTATGAGATATACCTAGTATGATTTCGGTAATGAGAATTTTTGAAGACATCTAAGAAAAATAACACTCACTCAGTTTTCCTCAAAATTCCTTTTTCAATACAAAACATATTAATACGAAATGCGTAGTAAGAAGAATGTTTTTCATCAAAACATTTCTCGTTGTTCTACTTTATTTCGGTTATTTCAAAATTGGCCGTAGAACGCCATGTTTGCTCCCTTTTCGCCTTTACCTCATTCTTAATAGGAGGCATGTTGTTTACGAAATATACACGTTATTACGTTACGCACATAAAATCAAAATGAATGAAAGTAAATTGAGATTGTTCAGTAACAGGATTACGAAAAATATGTAATGAGCAAAATAATATCTTCTTACTGCCTTATTTTGTGACTTATAACTTAAATCTGCTTTCTCATATTTTTATAGGCTAGCTCCGTGGCGCATCGGTCAACACGCCAGCCTGCGACACGAGAGTGCCCGGGTTCGATCCCCCGCCAGGTCAAGATGGAAAATGATCTTTTTCAGATTGGCCTGGTTGTTGGATGTTTATCTATATATGTATTTGTTATAAAATATAGTATCATTGAGTTAGTATCGCATAACACAAGTCTCGAACTTACTTTGGGGCTAACTCAATCTGTGTGATTTGTCCATATATATTTATTTAAGGTAAATGTACCAGTCATTGATATTGCCCTAGAAGTTTATAAATTTTACTTTAACTCATTATAATAAGAATTCCTCCACAGGTATCAATGAAACGTTTATTAATTATACTAGTAGCAACATCTCTGAATCCAACCTAGAATTACTTTCTTTGTGATTGGCTGTCAAACATTAACATTTTCATTTTGTTTACAATAGTGTCATTACGCGTTGGCCCTCAATGTTTATGTTGACGAATTTGATAAGGACCTTACTTGTTTCGAACTGTGTTACTCAAAATTGAAGCTCATAAAGTGGTAAGTATTTATTTTATTCTATTTGGGATTGTATGTATTATATATATGTTTTCTTTTTATAACAGTTTTATAATAATTAAATGAAATACAAGGGTATCAAATACTAGGACAAAAATCATCTGATTTCTAGTACTTGATACAACTATCATCTACTAGGTAAATTCTCATTTGCTCGATTCGATCGATTTTTTATACTATTACAATAAGCTTAAGGTTGAACTATCTCAGTTTCAAATATAGCTTTTCTAAGTGACTTCTACCTAGTCGTTGATAGGGGGTATCAATTACTGGAACATAAAATATCAAATACTAGGACAGAAGAAAAATTGTCTTTTTTTTGTGCTGGTTCTTATTTAATTAATAAAATATTGTTACCACACCATTAAAAATTCTTTATTTTGGGCGAAAGAAAAGAAAAACAAGGAGAAGAAGAGGAAACCTCAGAAAATCCTCCAGAAGTCACATCAAATAAGTGGCAAGAGTACCATAAAAATAAAGAGAGAAATAAGCTTGCGCAACTTGAACAGAAACAGAAAAAAGCTGAAGAAAGAAAAAGAAGAAGCTAACAAAAACAAAAAATATAAACGCCGCGCAAAGAAACTGAAAGAAAAAATTTACTTATGAAAAAATATGGATTGATTCAAGTAGCGAATCTGAATGTGCAACAATGCAGCGGACGGAAGCCTTCTGATGATAGGACAGACAGATGATCTCAATAGCGATGATTCTAATAATTTTAATATTTTACTGACTATTTAGAAATTTCAAGATGTTTAGCTGTACTTATTATTTTATGGATCTGTATGTATGTCTGTCTGTCCGTCTGTCACCAGGCTGTATCTCATGAACCGTGATAGTTAATTTTCACAGATGATGTATTTCTGTTGCCGTATATTTTTAGTGTTTATACAAATACTAAAAAAAATGAATAAAATAAATATTTAAGGGGGCTCCTACACAACAAAATTGATTTTTGTTTGTTTTTGCTCGATATTGATAACGGCAACAGGTAGACGCTTAAAATAATATTCACTTTAAAAATAAATAATTAAATAACAATAAAATAAATATTAAAGGGGGGCTCCCATACAACAGACATGATTTTTTCGCCCTTCGTGCGCGAGTCTGACTCGCACTTGGCCGGTTGATGTTGATTTTACGTAATTTTAAGAAGTTTTGTTAAATTATTATCTACAATTGCTATTTTTTTTTTAGTTTATTGTATTTTTTTGGCAAGTGCGTACTTATCAAGTACTAGTTCACTGGCTTAAAAAAGTCATAGTCAATTACTGGGACAATTGAAAATTTGCCCATCAATTACTGGTACAATTTTAGTCCTCTCGAAAAAAATCTATATTAAAATAAACAACACTGATTTTCTTTACTTAAGTTCAAGGTAAGAGAAATGAAAGACTGATTAATATTTTTTACTTACTTTAAAAATTCTAACTGAAATAAATACATTGTTATAAAAGAAAATGTGTATTTTTCCCACTATAGTATCAACTACTGGTACATTTACCTTATTTATTATTTATTATAAGGTAAGGTTTTTCTGACTTTCGAATACGTTTTTATCGGTTTAATTACATTATTATTACACCTAACATTTTGAAAAACTAACAGTTTTCATATTCGCAGGTAGACTAAGTTGAGATTTGTCTATTATTTTATAAGTTAAATATTGTAGGCAAAATCATGGAAGGCGGTATAAGTGTGTCATAGCTTTGTACAGTTCTTATAACATACTCAATGTCATCTTAGTCTACCAGTGAACATGAAAATTGAAAATTTTCGAAGCGTTAGGTGTTAATACTGGTGCAATAACACCGTATGAAATTTAATTTAGATCAATATTATTCACTTAACTAGCTGTTGCCCGCGACTTCGTCCACGACAATTTATGTTATTATAATTAATTCGTTTTTTTATTAGTACAGATGAATAATTTTCCTCCGTTTTCAAAACAACTTCTGTAACAAAATACATGTATTACTGAATTTAAAATAAATCAACCCAAGCCTAGTATTAACACCATATTCCAAAGGTTCTTTGACCATATTCCAAAGGTTCTTTGATGATGTATTATCAACAAGCGAAATTATTAGTTTACAAGCTATCATAAAGTAATCTACGAACATGTAAAAACATTACCCTCCTTTTGGAACAGCCGGGTAACAATAAGTCGTTTAAATTCCATCACCATCGATCGGAGACAAATGATTTAGCAATCGATTGATATCAATTCGTGACAATTGCGGTAAATGGGTCACGTTACAGCGACGTTGCTTGACCGACATTCGTAAGATCGACAATGATACCAATTGTTCGAATACTCGAACCATTTCCTCTCATTCAGCGGTCAATGAAGGCGCATCGTCAAGTCATCGTTTTAAATGGTGCCATTAGCACTATTTAATGAATATTTATTCAGTTATTTTAGCTCGAGAACATCTATTTAGCCGACTTCAATGAAAGAGGAGGTTCTCAATTTGGCGGAATCTTTTTGTTATATATGTTACGTTACCTCATAAACCGATTTGAAAAAAAACTATTTTTGGAAAGGGTATCTTGGTTATTAATACTTACTACATTGTAATAGTTATGCTGTTTATTTTTTTAGGGTTCCGTACCCAAAGGGTAAAAACGGGACCCTATTAATATGGCTCCGCTGTCCGTCTGTCTGCCTGGCACCAGGCTGTATCTCATGATAGTTTCACAGATGATGTATTTCGGTTGCCGCTATTACAACAAATACTAAAAATAGAATAAAATAAATATTTAAGGGGACTCCCATACAAGAAACGTTAATTTTTTGCTCGTTTTTGCTCAATATTGATAACGGCAACAGGTACACGCTTGAAATATTCACTTATCTTTAGATATATCTTCACTTTAAAAATAAAGAATCGAAATATAACAAATATTGAATAGATAACATTAATATTAGACTACGAGTATATTATTCATTCGTATTCATCGTGTATGTCAGTATAAGAGGCCGATAACAGTAGGTATCAGATATTTTGTTGTTGCAAAAAGCATCTAAAACTACCATAACCATCTAGCAATGTAACTTATTGCCAGTTCTTCGCTATGGAAGAAATCTTTCGTAACAACTACATTCCATGTATAGAAGATGAATTGAAAGAGATAGCGCAACACAATCAAGAGAAAGCTACGAACAATAGGGACAGTGACTACTGCTAGTCAAAGTGCGAAGTGCGATATAATGCGTCATGTCCACGAATCTTCCATGTTGATCTGGGTGAAAATAAAAAACGTAGAATGTACCAGCTGAATCTCTTCCCGCGCAGATCGTAAAAGCCGATCGAGGGAATGGGTAAAATCTGAGGAATCATGTTAATAGGCTAGCAACCCATCACTATTTTGATTCCATTTTCCACCTTATGCCCACCAACATGCTAAATGTGGCCTTCAGGTCTTATAGAGCTAGGCTCTGTCTACCCCGCAAGGGAAAAAACGTGATACTATGTATGTATGTATGTACCTGTGTTCACGAGACTCAAAACTCGTATCGTTAATGCACCTTTATGATTTGTTAACTAACTCTGAAAGTGTAATCTTCTTCTTCATTCAAGATTTTTTTTCAGATTGCGTGCGATTATGACAGTATTGCTGTGATTTGATTTCGCAATAGTTTTTACGGCCGGTTGCCTGCCTGTCGCCGTCCCTCCTTGAGATGCTCCACTAATAAGTGTAAGAACTAAAGGTAAATAAAATCCCTCCCTCTTAAAATCTTAAAATGAGAGAATGTAAAAGATAAAAATTATCTTGCCAAAAATAAACATGTATTTAATTAATTAAGTGCTCGTCTTAATTTAGAACATTTTATTTCTTTTATGTCGATTCTATTTCCTTAAAGATCATTTGGTATTTTTTCAAGTTTTATTATAAAAATATACGTAATAAATTAATTGTCTTTTATACGAACGGTGACAATGTGTTTTACTAAACAGATATTCATTAAACACTACCTAAATTGTATGTATAATGTTATACATATACGTCACCTCACACCCAACTTACTAAATAACTAAAATTTATGTTTTGTCGTCACAGATCCTAAGCAGATATAATTAAATATATGCAATGCAACCCAAAGTGTGTTCCCAAGCTTTTATATCTTACATAAGAGTTACATCATAAACGAGACATAATTCAAAAGAAAGTAGGCTCCATTACCATAATACAAATAGAAAGACAAGTGACTGTTTGTATAGAGCAACTATTGTCAATAATACGAGAACATAATCGGCTTTCTCACGAGGTGGTCAATAGATTAATATGTTATTGACACTTGACTCAAAGCTTTATATTTACTAAAGTAACAATGGTTATTACGGCCAAGTACTAATTTATCCTTAGTTCTTGTTTTTTTTTAAGATGGAGTACATGCTCTCGCAATATAATTAATAATCTAATACCAGATTAAATAACTAGATTTAAGTTAATGTGGACCACTGAATATACCTAAATGTCGTCTTAAATTTAGATACATAATGTTGTTATAAATGTGATTATGCCAGAGTATCTGTTAATACGATAACGATGTATAAATAGAAGATTTGATATTTGTTTAACTCTACAAGGAGCCACCCGCCGCGTCGCCCGTGGCAATGACCCGACAACCGGTGATATTTAGGGTATACCTTCATTATTTAATAATATCAGATTGGCTTTATCGCAACCTACGCGTTTAGATCCGCCTACGAACATAAAAAAGGACAAAGAAAATTATATAAGACAGGTAAAACATATTCCAAATTATTCTATTCTAAGCACCACTGACCTATATGGAATTTTCATCAGTGTGATGTGATGAGTCAATAAAATTATCTTAACCATTCGTTCGTAATTAAAGGCCGGCTGATTAGATGTGTTACGTAAGATATGATCAAAATTAACGACGTGTTAAATTATGAAGCAATGAACAAATAGGTAACTTCATTAAACAACGCAACCGCAGATCAAATTAGTATTGGTAAGTATGTTTTTTTTTCATCTGAGTAACTTCTAATATTATACCTAGACATCGGCTGTTGTCTGTATGATCATTGATTATTTAATCCAAAACCGGTTGCTTAGCTGACCTCGGTTCAATCTCCCTACATAGGAGGCAATAATATCAATACACCTTAGCAAGCTCTTCATTTGCTTACAATAGCTCGCAATAAAATCGAGTCCAATCATTGTTCATGTAACATCTACAAGTCACCGCGTCTCCTTGGTCCTAATAATTCGCGGTGTACAAAAAGCCAGCTCTGTTGGCCATCAATTGGTGTGTCGAGTAGAACAATGGAGTGGGTCGCGTGACACGATTCTCCTCAAGAAAATAGCACTTGGATTATCGGGGGCGTAGCGAAACGTGACCGCCGTGCACTTAATTTGCAACCAAAAAATGTTCATGTTGAATTTTCTGCACATTTTGTATTCTAATCCGGACATAGTAGGAATAAACTTAACATGCCATTATCTTTACGGCCCATCGCTGTTAGGACATTCGAATAATAAATTAAATAATACACCCTAAGTTGTATCTCACGGCAGTTAAATAAATCTCGGATGAAATATTTGGTATGTTTTAAACAAACAAAACCGTTTTGTTTTGATGATAAATGTCTGCTCGTAAAGTATTGTACCTACAATAAAATCTTATTAATATAATGCACACGAAAAATAGGTGTAGGTCGTCTCTTTTATGTCATTTGAAATCATGGACCTGTTACCATAGCAGAAACATACAGATACTTTCTAAGAAACGCTTTTGCTAGCTTAATACACTTTTTCATTAAAAGCTAAAGGCAATAGAAACACCATCTTCTTCACAATATCTCTTGAAACAATATCTGCTTTATCTTAGCAAATATTGTACATATGTAACCTACCTATCTGCCACCATTGTCATGGTTAACCAATAGAAAAAAATTGTAGATGCTCTTGAATCTTGATACTTGAATATGATTCGCCAAAAATGATTACGTCACTGTCACTGGGGTAGGGCTTCCCATCGATGTTAATTTTATGATTGTATTTATCTGTATTGGGTATTTTTTTTTCTTATATCCATATTTCGAATTCTCGGTATTCCGGGATCTCGTACAATTTGCAGTCCCACATGCTGCGGGATTATTTTTTTTTTTTTTTTTTTGTTATGAACCCGGGACTCGCAAGATTCGGATACCCTTCATCGGGGTTTTCCAAATCTAACGATGACTATTCATAATTTTAGTTGAATTTGATTGATAAATAATAATAAATATATATATAGGGACATATCACACAAATTGAGCTAGCCCTACAGTAAGTTGTGAACTTGTGTCGTAGGATACTAACTCAACGATACTATATTTTATAATAGATAAACATCCACGATGGAAAACGATCTTTTTCAGACCTGGGGTCAATCTGAAAAAGATCGTTTTCCATCAGGACCTGACCGGGGATCGAACCCGGGCACCTTCGTGTTACAGGCTGGGCCACGGAGCGGAGGATTGATATATGCATGCATGTATTATTTTTTTCTGTATCTTTGATCTCAACACAATAGTAATTTCTTCTTTTCGAGTCGTAATGGTTCCATTTGATTACATTTCTTTTGACCAGTATTTGACTACGGTGATCGCTTTTTCATTAGCCTCATTAAGGTCTTGTACCGACCGTCCAAGTAGTGATGAACACAGAAATATATGGTGAAGTTAGGGCACGACAGAAGGTGAGACATGGACTGGTGGTACCGCAGTCACACAAATTTACAAGTAGGTAATTGATTTCAATAGTTGAAAAGTAGTTGAATGAGACATACTTTTTAACGATTCGACGAGGCGAGAAGCGGGAGTTTTTCGAAGTAGACGACACAAGCGTCAAGGCAACAAATATTTTTTTTTTATATATTCTACATTACTGTATTATTTTGTATGCGGGATCCCGAAAATAGTGGCATATGAAAATGTGCCATCCCGCAGATATCGAGATAAAAGCTAGGCTGCGGGATTGCCAACACTGGTGTACTTTATGATATTAAAATATTTCTTTATTTCAGTACCTATTAATTAGATAAGTAATATAATTTTTTAGGTGTGTAACATTGTCACGTTTACCTTTAAGAGCAGAAAAATCTAGAACCTCTCTTTAGTTGAATATGAAAGCTAGACTGAAACTAGAGGCGCTAGGGACGGCTCGGGAGGTCGTTTAGAGGAAGTGGTCTCATCCAATTAAGAGTAGCCCGCTGGATTGCTTCCAGCGTTTTTGTTGTTTTTGTAATTGTCTTCCGCAATTTTTCCTTTTGCCATTGCGACATCGGTAACGCCTACTTCTCTTGTTTTAAGTTATTGAGTTGAAATATTGCAACGACTGTTTCTAAATTATTTCGTGATCGTTTAGTTCAAATAAATATGGTAAAATTAAAATCCTGGTCAAGGGATCGATAGAAGGTTTAGTTTAAAAAAAATTCGTATAATTAAAATCCCGGCCAAGTGTGAGACGTCGAGAGTTCCATACAACAAGCCATTAAAAAAAATCATGATATTAGGTACCTATTTAAGTTCTTAATTTCGTTTTAATTTAAGTAGGTTTTCGTTATATGTGTTACGTTTTTTGTTGATGAAAGACAATAGAAAAACTTTTAGGTACGACATCCTAAAAGACTTAAATTCTTTTACCGACGTAATAACAAGGATCAAAGGGATCGACATGAAAAATTTCTTGAAATAATAAATGCCTATATCCGTCTGTGTTAGTATGTCAAAACCCGTTTTCTGAGAAACGCAGGAATCTAGCTGAATATTGACGAGCAGATAGTTGCGCATGGCGTGGTGTTAGAAGAATGGAACTCGACGAATGAAAAGTACTTTCTGGTTAAGAATATTTATTCCTCATCAATTGCGATGCAAATACAATATTCACGTTCACATATTTCTAGATGGATTACGATTGATTTATTTAAATAAGGACAACACAAAATCACAGTCAGAACATTATGGCGGGCTAGCGACAGACAAAAGACAAGGCCCGAAGTCAGAAACAAAATGACAGCGAACGTCATGTGTCAAACAAATGTAAAAAATAGAATATAAATTTATTTCAACAAATATCACATGCAAACCAAAGCCTGTAGTCCCCTCCAGCTGTGAAAACCATACTGCTAAGTAAACGTAAATGGCCAGTGGGTACCTACTGCAACATATTCGCGCATTCGCCAAGGCGCAAGGAATTAATCAAATAATACTACAACCGATGTAATTAAAGTACCTCACAAAAAACCTACTTCAAATTGCACTTAGTCGGTACTTTCTGTTATTATTAAAAAGTATAGTTTTGCAACTTATACAGTATTCTTTAAAAATAAAATTTAAACTTTCCCACAGAGGAATAAATACACTGAGCAGGAAAAAATGCTATGTATAATTCTCGCGCTGTATTTACAGCGCGAAAATTATGCTTGTCCTTTTTACTTCTTTTTAGTAAATCCGTCGTTTATTAAACAGTCTTAGTGCGACATCACAATCTGATTGATCCCTGTTCTATTACGTTTACCGTACAGCAACATTGCAGTTTAATCTCCGTGGTACGTAATCGGCCGGTAACAGTAACATCACACCACCTTAATGCGGCGTCGTCGGGTAGCGTACTCAGAGAGTATGCAAATTAAGCATCGGGAGCGATGTGGTGATCCATTGTCGCCATCCGATTATCTGCCGATGTGTGCAGGGCTTTGGAGGAGTACGCAAAACGCCCTGCTTCGTTATAGGATCTGTTCGTGAAATGTCAGTTTGCTATTATCTATTTTACTTTTAATTAATTGAGAGCTAGGGTTGCGATTGCCTTTTCTATGTATTTCCCACACAGGTGGACAATCTACTAGTGTGCAGGTTACCTTCACGATGTTTTCCTTCACCGGAATTTCAGATGTTCTTCTAAAAATATGTATCTAACTAAGTAACATTTCTTTATATTATGTCCAGTTAACGAAAATGTTAATCCTTAAGGACAATTTTAGTCAGTCCCATTAATGATTTCTGAAGAACTGAAATAAAAAACGCACTAAACCTAAACCTATATATTGGGAAATCATAAAGCTTTTTGAAGATGAGATCCAGAACTGAAATACGTTTCTTTCTGCCGAGTAATAGATATATTTTTGAAAAAACAGGCGGGATCATCCAAATGTTGTCGACTTTAACCTGCTGGCTAATGTAATCATCATAATTTTCGTGTTTCTGGGAACACTTGTATGGAATTTTAATAATTGTCATGGAGCCGCTGTTACCGAAATAATTTTTTTAGTATTGTTTACGAATTTAGTAATAAATTTCAGCATAATAGGACATCTTACAGCTGTAGGTCATCTTAAGAGTAGGTCATCCGTGCAGAAGCTGCCTAGTGTACACAACGCGCAATCCCAGACCACGTCATTGGCATAAGAGATAACGCGCAGTCGCTTCTTAATGGCGGGTGGTCTGTAAACGGAAGAGTGTAAATTGAGTTTATTTGCCAGTCACACATACGAGATCGTGCAAGTGTCACTTACTCGTGTGCAATATACTTTCTACATTCTACTAATCATACAAAATCAGTTACATGTGGGATTGTGGGCATCATACTCCTTGTTCTTCCTCGCCTTTATCATATTTGGTCGACTATGTATGTTAATTCTCTCCAAATTTCCATCATACTATCGTACTAATTATATGTACTTAAAATATAAATGTGGTACTTTGTGAAGATATAACTTTACATTAAAATAGCATATAATTAATTTAAAATGAACGCGAATAAAGTCAAGGATAACAGCAACATGTTTATACTCTATAAGGAAGAACTTCAATTTCATTTTTCATATTCGTTTTTATTATATCTAGCAACAAATAGATAACAATATATTTTTATTTTATATGTTTGGAAAACTTACAGCTTTCAATTTCAGCAAACAAATAAAAACAAGATAACTAAAATAGCCATTGACAAGTTTTCACAGATAATAATATACTTACAATATATTCTAACCATAACTTTGTTAAACGTAGTTATTAATCGTTTCAAAATTTATATCTAAGGTACCTTAAGCAAAAGCAATATCTTGAGTACAGTGTCCCAGATATTGATGTTTTCCTTTATGTTCTTACCTAATGCAATAAAGCCACGACGCCATTTATTATATTAATAATTCTGTAAAATATTTACCGCCCGAAGGTAAATTAATTCATAGCAATCAGTAAATTAATACACACAATCAAACAAGAACCTAACAATGAAATGGAATCGAACAGGACCGGTCTGGGGACTGGCTTGGCTTGACAAAACTGTACTGTTATGAATCGTGATCAGATGGTTTTCTTGTCCATACTGCTGCGTTTTGCACCATCAGTCAACAGAGATCGTGCCGTTGTTTCACCTATTAAAATCGTTTATAGACCGCTGTTCCAGGAATATTGTAAGTAGGAGCATTGACTGTCATCTACACACATCGTCGCTCGGCAGAACCATGCGATGCAATTTTCTGGCTCAGTTACTTACGCCCCGTATAAATAAGGAGGTACCTTAGTACTATTTCTGAACGGGTAATTTTACAAGATGATCTACTTTTTTTTCTTACAAAAATCATATGCCAAGCAGTCTCTTGTTCGAAAATGCACTCCAGGAATGCTATTTTTGAAACAGCGTGTCGTTCGGAAGCAAGATGTATATGAACTTTTATTACTAAGGATATTATACACCGACAGCGCGTCGGAATGCCTGATACATGAAACAAATGAAATCGGTCCTTCTGTATACGAGTATTAGATACATTTCTTTTTTGCGTGACGGAGGCCGTAAGCCGCCGCGCCGGCAGCCGGCTCTATATTGTTTATTCGATTCAAATATTAATTTTAAATGCTGCATGAAACACCAACTATTCATTGTTGCACGCTATTTGGCACTGACTTGATCCACGCAGTGTATTTTATCTAGTCTAAGTTTAACACTAACTTGCCGCTCATTTATTATTCTGAGAGATCATTGCAGCAAAAAAAAAATGTATTTTCCTGTCATTTTATTAATAAATATTAGAAAATGCTCTATGTCTCATCAGCTGTTTATAGAATAATGTGAAATTGTCCTTGTTCTGAGTATAAAGTCGTATGTGATGTGACTGACGGGTACTGATTTTAACATAAAATATCCGTCGTCTGTGGAAAAGATCATTACAGTAGCGTTTTGGAAATAGACCAATAACTCGTTTAGTTACTCACTATTTCAAATACAGTACCCCAGAGCTGTTCCAGATGAACAATGTCTTAAGTATGTCGTCCGGAGTCTGAACGATTATAGCCGATAGATTCTCATTTCCTTTACCGTAAAATCGCTGTAAAAGTCTTTATCTTGAGCCGGCGGTGAGGGTAAATCATTTCGAGAGATACTCTCGCTAAAATGTCTTGCCGGGTAACAAGAGCGAATTTATACCAGCCGACAGACACTGTTAAACCCGGTGCGGTCGTGCCAAATCTCTTCGTTAAACTGGTTGGGAGTTTGGGAGATAGGCTGCTAACAACGCGTCCAACTGTTTACGCCAACAATTAAGTTTGCATTTACCCTTTAATATTACACAATTTAAGTTCTCCAAGATGTTCAATAAATATATACAGACAAATCACACAGATTGATCTAGCTCCAAAGTAAGTTCGAGACTTGTGTTATGGGATACTAACTCAACTATACTTTATTTTATAACAAATATACTTACATTTCTACACACATATTATTAAGAGGAAATTTGTTTGTTTGCATTGAATAGGCCCCGAAATTATAATTATACCTGATGAATAGACCTATATCTACCCGGTCGAAGTCGAGGCGAGCCGCTAGTATATAAATAAAAATCCAGGAGTCCAGGACCCGAGCAATACGTCTAATAACTATTTAAATTTTATCGAATAATACTAAGCTAACGCTAAATCATATTATGACTAAAGTAGGTAATAAAAATCTTATAAAGATTCAAAAATCTAAATATTGCACGTTAACTTATTTTTTTTTATAAAATAAATATGTTGGTTTGGTCAGAAACGGCATCAATGACTATATTAGGTAGAGATCATATAGAGATTGAATATTATATAATATACGTGCGTACAAGCAAACAACTAGCATACTTATTGTATGGCTTGTCGACGCTATTGTTTTAAAACGAATTACTAGCCTGACCATTAAATTAAATGCTCATTCGTACGCTGCAGCAGTCTACAGCTGATTTGGATGCGTGCGAGGATGCGCCTCGCCGCCCGAACCAGCGGCGGCATGAGTCGCATGCCAATGGCCGATTATATTTAGCGTCCATTGCAATTATACGGCGTTGTGGAGTACTGAAACTGTGTCAGGGCAGAGCTGTGGCGACTGACACCCAGTTATTTAGCCGTTAGAAACTTAGTACGCTATCAGTAATAGGACCCCCGATATTTAAGAGCTACTATTGTCGGTGACTTTGGCAGGAATAATGGAATGGTTTTCTATTGCTTTCTCCATTTCACACACTAGTCAAAATTCCAGTAATGTACAGGTTGTCTCACGGTCTTGTCTCTTACCGGAAGCCTGCTTCTGACCACTGGTCACACACGTCAAACTGAGCTACAAACGCAGAAGTAAAGCCTAGTGGGGTTCGAACCCGAGACATTTCGCTTATGAGTTGTCCTCTAGGCCCGATACCTCTTCTAGGTCAGGTCGATAAAATCTACGAAAATAAAAACTATTTGTATTAATTGTAACCTAAATATATTTCTTTGTATGCGATAAAAAGTATTCTTTAAAAAATAGGTCTACTCAAAGTATCTGCGTTGCGCATTGTAAACTTGCAATAAAATATATCCAGTATTTTTCCGTGAAAAAACATTCTTCCATACAGAAACTTTTACAATTATAATAAAGGTACATATTTACAAATAAAGGAGTGTATTTTAAGGGTTTATGTATGTATGTGAGTTTAAATATTTATTCTACCATTATATATTTAAATTCATAAATGTCCGAACAGCCAGCTTATTTGCTAACTTATTGTACAACGTTTTGATAGTCACTTCACTTAAAAAATAGACAAACATACGAAATCCGCCATGTATATTGAAGAGACTACCAAAATCATAGATTTAAAAAAAAAAATTGCGTCTCTCATCAAAACGTTGTAAAAGTTAGTAAATAGGCCGGCAGAAGTGAATGTACTACGAGTATATATTGCTTAAAATCCTCATATTATCCGGAGCCTTGTGACTTTAAATAGTCTTATAAAGTTTATAGTAAAGCAGTCGTACTTTTTTTAGTGAAAATACTAATCGAATGATGCTATCATTTGATTTGTGTAAAAAATATCATATTCTATATTTCACTGACTTTTTCTAATTAATAAAGCCTTCTTTTCTTAGGCTAAGTAAATTATAACAGTCTTATTATTGAATTTGTAATATAGTGCAATATACTGCAAATTGCTGCAAATTCAATCATAATAACTGTGTCAGGGCAGGGCAGAGTGTGGTGGCCTGAACTTAACACCTAGTTATTTAGCCGTTACACTTATCAGTGTAGGTCGCTCAGCGCTGCCTGTCGCATATGTTAACGAAGATTTATGACACACACCAAGACAACTCATACCGCTTATAATGCATGCTAAATTATGACGCCCACTTGTGTTACCTACTACCTATCTACCTACCTATTTAGGCTAGCTCCGTGGCGCAGCGGTCAACACGCCAGCCTATGACACGAGAGTGCCCGGGTTCGATCCCCGGCCAGGTCAAGATGGAAAATGATCTTTTTCAGATTGGCCTAGGTCTTGGATGTGTATCTAATATATGTATTTGTTATAAAATATAGTATCGTTGAGTTAGTATCCCATAACACTAGTCTCGAACTTACTTTGGGGTAGCTCAATCTGTTGTGATTTATCCGTATATATTTATTTATTTATTTAAAGAGGTGTTTTTTTTCTTGGGCGTATTATAAAATACTTAGCACTGACGATATTATGAAATATTTTGGCAGAACTACGTCAACTCTAATAAGCTATTAATGGGCAACAATAACAACTACAGTATATCGGGCCTGATGTCACAGTTTTGCCCTCTAATGATAAGGTAATTTTAAAAAACCATCATACCCATTACCTATGATACATAATATACCATTATGACATCATACCATTACATATATTAGGGGTGTAATTACAATCAGAAACGATGTCAGAGTAGAGTGCTGTGGAAGTCACACCGGTCTGAGCTGAACACCTAGATATTTAGCCGTTACAGCTCATCGGCGCAATTTCAAAGCGCCGCCTGTCACATACATTTCCACGGATTTATTACACAGCCAAGACAAAACGTATCGCGAATAGCGATAGTATGATTACCACTTTCATTTTGTTCACAAAACAAATTTACTTTGCTTGGCTCCATATATGAATTAACTAGCTTTCGCCCACGGCTCCGCCCGCGTCAATGTCGATCCCTCAGGAATAGTACTTTTTCCCGGGATAAAAGGTAGCTTATGTCCTTCTCCGGACTCCAGAGAACTTATATGCAAAATTTCATGATGATCGGTTTAGTAGTTACGGCGTGAAAGCGTAACAAACAAACAAACAAACTCACTTTCGCATTTATAATATGAGTAAGGATAAGGCTATTTTTGGCTTGTAACAGATCTATCATAAACATTTATTTTCATATAAACTGAAAAAGTATTCCTTTATAATGACAATGTATCTTTTTTTTTATGTTTCATAGCGCCAACCCTGGAAGGGTTGGCGCTGGTTGGCCTGGCGGTTGGCGCGTCCAATAAATATAGTATTATTTTAGTTGTGTCTAACCGCAAGACAAACGGTTTTAAAAACGTAGGAAATGTTGTGCCTGCGGTTCTCATCATACGAACGAGAATATCATTTGATCGGTGAGTAACATATGATAAGGCATGAATAAAACTGTTTTGGAATTGTGTTAAAAATAAGCATAAATATAGTATTGACAAAAATATTAAATGGGATTGTATTTTTAACACGTACCAATAATACCAACATACAAAAAACCTTAAAATGTATGTTAAGATTTAGATTTTGAGATTTTCTTATGCGATTCAGTTGTTGTATTTGCTTACTTATCTTTTCCCTATCTTTATATTTCCCTTTTCCTAGTGACATGGGGTCGGCAAGGTGCATATATGATTCTATAAACTTTGAATCCCTTGTAATAAAGAACCGAAACTGTGTCAGAATGTAGTGGCAGTCACACTGGCCTGAACTGAACACCTAGTTATTTAGCCGTTACAGCTTATCAATGCAATCGCGGGCAAAGCGGCCGCCTGTCACTTATGTACATTACCTCGGATTGATAATGCAGCCAAGACAAAACGCGATGGTAATATCGCGTGTTAAATTCGTGAAAGAAGTGCAAATCATAAGATTTTCACATACATTTCTTTCACGTTAAACAATGAATAGTACTGGTAAGACTTGAAAGTTTCACGTTTTATTTTTTCTTTTATTGTTTTAGATACAAGCATATTAACATAGCATCAATATCAATACATAGTATATAGATTGAAGTAATTATGCATATAAACGGGACATAGATGAAACCATTTTTATTATTAAACAATTTGGTTGCGACCACGATGGATGTAACTCCATCAAAACGGCATCGGAAACAATAAAAAGGTTCGTTCTAAGCTAACCCTTTTATATACATTATTATGTGTTTAAGAAAGCATTGATTGAAGTACCCCGATGTATATAACTGACTGTCAACTCAATAGTGTATTTTAAGTATAGTGCTTTATTGTCTAGCCAAATTAATAAAATTATTATAACTGCATATATTTCCGAAATGACACAAACACTGCAACTGTCGTAATAAAATTAAGTTAGAGTGGCATTCTGTGTGCCAAAATTGACGCAGCATTTACTGTCGCTTTGACTAAAATTTACTTTGTTCGTCGCAGATAACGCCGCCTATATAAATTAGGCCCACGACTACAGTACGGAATAATGAATAGGGATTAGCCAAAATGACAGCGGCGCATCCAGGATTTTGGTTTGGAAGGCTTGATCTAGTCGTGAGGGGTGGGCATTAACAAATACTCAGACCGAATAATCTAAAGGAATATATATTGATTATTTCATTTAGGAGTTTTATGCTGTTCTTGGAGAAAAGAAAAAATGTAGAATGTAGCTGCCTTTTGCCGCGTAGATCGTAGTTCTTTGAATCAAAGGATATATCTACTTATATTTAATGGATTTCTCATTCGTAAATCGTTTCAGTATGACGATTTATTCCTTTCTACGGGCTATTAAGACCTTTCCTACAGTTTTTACTACTAGTGCTTAGGTGAATGGAAAGTGCCTAGGTTTGCTAAATAGTTGTTCTTGGTTGTAAGTTAATAATAATATTTTGTTTGGTATATTAATAGCTTCTAGACGACCTTAAGTCAAGCACAACAAGCAATAACAAGCTATTAGTAATAAGAAATCGCTAAAATATCAAGTTAAATTTGTAATTTTAAAAAGGTTAAAACAAATACTTTTGGGGCGACCTGGGTTCCCTCGTGGATTCGTTACTTCAAAATGAAACTAAACTAATCGTTCCTGCGATCTGTTCCAGGCCCACTGATTATCGATAATGGCATTCGATACGCTTTAGTGTGTTATCTATACCGATTTAAATTTTAATGTTTCCATACAGATTAGCCAGTCGAATGACAAACGCTTTCGAATGGATACACTGGATTGCTTTTCAGTCAGACGATTATTAGTTAAGGCTGTTTATGCTAATGCTTAACATTAGATACCAATATACCAAGGGCCATGCAATAATATTAGATGAATTAAAAGTTTACAGTTTTTACTCAGTTATATTAAAACTGCATAGGGTAAGTGCTCCAGTGAATGAACCCTTAAGGAAATGTTCAACTTTGAAATTTAATTACAATTATGTTTTCAATATTCTGACTACCTAACATTTACCATAGTCACCGTAAGTTATTTAAGATTTAATAAAACTCTCGTTTAGAGCTGCAGTTTGTATAGTTTTGGAGATTTTTAACATTTTATGCGACAATACCCTAAAACACCAGTGAATGAACAGCATTTTCCAACGAATGAACGCAATAAAACCCAGTAAATGAACACTTAAATCTGTTTTATTTAAATTTAAAATTAAAGGCTTTTTAATATTTTTTAACAGAAAAAATAAACTGTACTCATTTAACAATAAGTAGCATAATAAGGTTTCAATAATTTCTAGGGATTAGGTACTATGAGTACTTATTTAGTTACTATCAACTTAATAATACTTTCTGGTTCTTATTCAGACACATTAATAAGTGTTATAATAAACATAATAATTATATAATTTCAATAATAGTTAGGTTCTAGGTACTTCAAGCCTACTTATTTAGATTTCAGAGTTGTAAGTATTTATTCACTAATCAACATTATTTGACTTTAGTGAACTGAATTACCAAGGCGCTTTAGTAATTTCTGCTTACAAATCATGAGTGAGATAGAGGTAGTTACATCAGTCTTTAGTATCACAATAAAAGGAACCTCTAAAGGTATTTCTGAATTAGCAGAAAGAACCGATGAACCTACTGTACCAAGCCCAGAAGTCACAAGGAGAGCTTTCACAAATTGTTAGTTTTCTAAATAACGAGGGAGATCAGTTAATCCTATATCTTCTCTGCAAAAGAAATAAATCCACGTTCGAGCTCTGTGACGTCGGAGACTCAACTCTCCGTCGTCACAGAGGTTGAGGTGAATTAGCAGAAAAAGCTAGTGAACCTACTGTACAAGTCCCAGACGCCACAAGGTGAGCTTTCGCAAGTTGTTCGTTTTCGAAATCACGAGGGAGATCAGTTTATTCTATATCTTTAAAACATAAATCTGCAAAAGAGATAAATCCACGTTCAACCTCTGTGATGTTTACGAAGCTGACAATATTCTCTGACACAATATTCTTCCTTAAAAAGTCTTTTTTGTTTTAGTTGTTTCGTTGTGAAAATGACTTTCCTCACTCTCTACGATAACGTATTGGGTTTGGACGGTGCCGTGTTTATCTTGCTTCTCTGAGAATGTGTTCTTATTTCCTGAATTTTACTTCACTAGACTTCTCTTACTTCTTGTTTTTTATCTTTTTATTTTATCCATTTCCAGTTTTTCCAAATAATTTTTATAAATCCAAATGGCATGGGCTCTTACATCACAGTTTTTTTCTTTTTGGTTACAATATGAGGGTAGTTAAAAAAATATCAATATGAACTTTGCGTTTTGTAGATACCACGTTTTGTTTTGTGGTTGAACACGATAGGACTCTTAGAATATCTAGAATATTTTCCTCCAGGAAATCAGCAGGAGTAGTCTTCTTTTGAAGAGTTGCTGAGTTATATAAGAAAAGGGAACAATTTTACTCATCATCCATAATATTTAAAATTGAGGGATCCAAGAGGAATCTACGATTATTATGTCAACCATGGTCTGATCGTTTTGACCAGAAGTTTAAACTGTTTAAGTATTCGTGACGTCGTTTATGGCTGTAGTGATATTTTGGGATGTTATTTCTGAAATCCAGTCGATTAATGAGTAATATATCATACGATAAAGGAGTGTATTATTCTATTTATTGTATAACTGAAATTACTAATTTAATTCATTCAATGGTACAAGAAATATTAAAAAACCGGTAATTGAACAGGTCAGAATTTTCAAAGTTCATTTAGTGGATTTTGAAAACCAATAAATGAACACCTGTGTTCCAATAGTGGCCAAAAGATTCTAAATCGTTTTTCAAACGTATTTAATAAAAACCGTCTTAATACAGTAGTCCGAAGTCAGATAATACTGAAATTTTCGAAATATGTAATGTTCCAGTGAATGAACTGCCGTTCATTCACTAGATTTGATGCCATTTTTTAAGCTAGTCCATGAACACCTGATTTATTCAAAATGTATTTGCAAAAACTAAAAATGCTCTTTGAAAATGCAAACATATATTCATAAATAACCTAGTTTTAGTGAAAAACAATGTAAAAAATAAAAAATACAGCTATAGAACTTACAATAGTAAGTGATATCGTACCTTAGTCGTAAATTCCTACCCATACAAGACATTTTTTCAGAGCGCACCCCAACTTTCCTCAATTGCCATTTTGCAATAAAGATGTTTAAGCCACCGGAATAGGTATTGGAACACGTAAAAGTGTGTTATCTGTTTAAAAAAATACACTTCACCTGGTAGAATTAGCTGGTTTTCTTATTTTTGATAAAAATATGCGTTTCGTTCATTCACTGGGTAGCTTTCATTTACTGGAGCACTTACCTACAAGTTAAAACACAAAGAAATCTCTTTTACCTAAAACAAAGAAGTTGACGGGTTCATACCATTTAATTTGTCGCTCCTCATCTTTTCTTATGTAGCCTTCTACTGAGCACTAAATTGGCATTCTTCAAACGCTCTCGTTTAACATTTACCAGCGCATGTGCTACTGTTGAAAAATGCAATTTACTTTACCTAATGTCAGTGAACTCGGAGCTTCGCCGTCAAAATATTGTCCTAGACCAGACGTAAAAACATTAGCAAGTCTGGCAAGCCGCCCGTAAACGTTTGTAGGAAAGCAGCCATTCTTATTGATTAAACTTAGCATTTAAACCACCTATATCATTCATCAGGTGAATCGGGGCAGTCTTTGGTCGAATAGCCAGAAGAAGCTGGTCAATTTAGTATTTATTAACACTTTAAACTGTAAAAAGGTTGTCTTTATTTGAAAGCTCTTAGTGTGAAATTAACCCATTTGAGAAAATAATGTTTTTAACTAGTTATGGGCCGAGTACTCGGTTGATACTCGGTACTCGGCATACTAGGCACTTTTTTCAGTACTCGTACTAGGCCGAATAACTTGGTACACTGTCGATTTGTATGCAAAGTATTATTCTCACTCTAATTAAAACTTAATATGCCTTTTGAGCAGTAGACCTTAATACAAAATGTTAGCACTTTATTTCTTATTCAATATTATATAACTTACTTCAATAGATAACAAAGCCACTATTAAGCTGCTAATTTGCGTCAAAACTTCAAAGTCTGAACAATGTCTACCACATAGTAGTATAGATTGATGCGTATAATTTTACAAACTTACGAAGTTATAGATATAAATTCTTAACCAAGCTGATACTAAGCATCTCCAGGTTTAACTTTGCACTAAAATCATATCTGTCGGGAACAAGAAATCAAAGTAAGTTTATCAAACTTACGAGAAGATAAGTTTCAAAGAATAAGTCGTTCTCGATTTTTCTCTTCCATTTCATTTGAGAATATCTACTGTTGGATCATGTTTTACAACCCTTTCTGGATTTCCTTCGTTGAGAAAGTATATTAGGCTTTCAAAGCAGAAAATGCGGTTGGGGAATAAAATTTCTACTAAAGATAGATATTATTTTGTTTAAAAGTAAGGGATGTTGTGTTACGGTTTATGTAACAGCGATGTGATACTTTTAAGAAGAAACTGGACCATATCGAATATAACTATCCTAAGAAATATTATAAAAAAAGTTTGTTTTGTTACGCCTCCACGCCCTATCTACTGAACCGATCGTTATAAAATTTTGCATATCCGTTGCTACGGAAAAGGACATTTTATCAAGGAGAAAAGTAGTGTTCCTGAGAGATCGAATTGACGCGGGCGAAGCAGCGGGTGAGTGCTAGTTCTAGCAATAAAGGCGGGATACCTACATTTAATAAATCGGTAGGTACCTAAAATAAATCAAACCACCACGTCTTGAAAGAAAAAATTTTTTACTTAATTATTTATTTAAATAGAAAAAAGCATTTTCATGATAACCCAATTTGCAATATCTTTATACGTAATTCCAATGTACCTACTAGGTACCTAATTTAAATTGTTCTCGGAAATTATAGAAGCGTAATTCCTAAACCAAGTGGCAGTAGAAAACGAAATACTAGAATTTTCAAAATCTCTTCGAACAAATTGGAAGCGCTGTTGTAAAACAGAACAGACAGCATTTACGAGCTATACGATACACACTTCCTAATTTTATTGTATCCTCGTATAGCTGAGTGCATAGAGCATAGGTCATGTTACTCGTACCGCGACGACTCTATAGAAAGTAAAGTTTATTCCAGCAACATTTGGTACTTCTATGCAATCCCAGGGGATCATTTATACAAAAATCATCTTTCTACTTATAACACTTAAGCAGCTATTTCTTTATAGTTGAGTTTCGAATTGAAAGGTGAGTGAGAAGGGTGTGAAACGTATAAAAACCTACGTCACTGAAATTAAAGGACCTTGATTGCCCATCAGGTCAGGGGTGTCATCCTCAACTGCTTGGCCGGTGATTGCAGATATAGCAGTAGGTACACGCGTCTGCCTCTCGAGCCCGGTATCCCAATATCTTTATTCCCCGATTGGCAGCAGCGTTTGAAGCATAAAAGCGGCTTTTATGCTGCCAATCGGGGAATGAAGATATTGATACATCAAACTGCGCTCGCCAACCCGCCTGCTAAGCATGTTAAGTATGACAAATGGCATGGAACGAAGAATATTTGAGAGGCCTTAATCCTTTGTAAGGACGACCTTTGAAACGATCATTGCCCTTCAATGTAGCTGCTGTTTATGGGCAAAGACTTACCAATAAGAGCTTCATTATTTGTTTTTCGATTATCCTAACTTAATATTATAAATGCGAAAGTGAGTTTGTTTGTTTGTTACGCTTTCACGTTGTAACTACTGAACCGATCATCATGAAATTTTGCATACACGTTATCTGGAGTACGGAGAAGGACATAGGCTACCTTTTATCCCGGGAAAAGTACTATTCCCGAGGGATCGAAATTGACGCGGGCGGAGCCGCGGGCGAAAGCTAGTATTATGTAAAAAAGGGAGAATGAATACTTTCTACACTGAAATCCCTATTTTCTCACTTACTTTAAATTTGTGATGCAACAGCTGCAAGATTAACCCATCAGCCATTACGATGTAGTTTTTAGTTTCTTTAGTTGTCGCCTTTACTGTCGACGTATTGTACTCGAAACAAACCACGCTCGTTGATATCAGCACAGCAGTTTCCTAACAAACTTGCTTTAAATCCTTACGCAAAAGGCTCAAGGGGCACGACGATTCTTTGATACAAACTTCTGTTAGTCCTTGACCAGGTAAAATTGAGTTAGTCTTTGTACTTAAGGATTTAGCGGATTCATAAGCTAGAATAGCATGTAGCAGACTGGTAGTATAAACATGAAGTTTTATTGCTTGGCTGTGTTCCACGCACGGACGTTAAGCCCGCTTGAGCCCGGAGCTGTTAGTATTTACTAGATGGTTTGTTGTTGGCGCAACATGGCACTGAGGGGCGCTGGGCGACGCTCCAAAATGTGGCTTATAGTAACAATCACATCTTAATCTTTCTACACACATACATAGCAACACGTCTTTTCCCTTGCTGGGTTGATAGAGCACCGGTCTTAAAAGCCACGTTTAGCATATTGGTGGGCGTTAGGTGGGAAACGGAATCTTTCTAATCATTCAGATAAGGTGGCTTGCAAAGCAACTTGAAGTGCTTAGTTGAATAACTATTCGAGAAGAATAATAAATATATAATACTGTCCAAACAAAGAACTTTCAGCGACGTGGTATGCTCTTAAAAAAAGCATAATAACTTACGGAATCACAATGATCATCACGTGTAATATAATATTTTACTTTTTAGCTACTCACATCACAAGCCTTGACGAGCCCGATGGCCCAGTGGGCGTGAGCATTAATAGCGCTTACGCATGTTAAGTATGGCCCTAGTAGTACAGAGAGGGTCGTGCTCCTGTAGTGGAGACTGAACAGGACCTGATGATGATGATGATGTTAAGCAGCCCCGGGCACGGTCCCCACCGGGATGGGTGAACGCAAGTGGCATAAAAATATCTCGAGGCATGCATATGCAATACATGGCAGTTGTTAAGCTATGTCAGATGCCTAAGGCAGCTTGAAAAAATCTGTCACCAGTGTTGGCCACTTACACACACAAAATACATTACCTAAACAAATACAACTCAAAAACCATTATTCCTGGATTTTTGTTTCGAATAAATCATGACCGTATATTGTCAAGATGAACCATATTTGTAATTGCAGAGCATTTTATGTAAGCACAGAAATTGATGTGTAAAAGCAAAAAGGAGCAATGAAAAGTCCCTTTAATTTAAATGTTTTCCGATTTGATTTGTTAAACAGACACAGACGGACCCGCAGCCCTGTCTGGCAGACGTAGACTGTTATTGTTTCTCTTAACGAGACCATTGTTCGAAGGGAGGTTAGGAGTGGTGTCATTCGAGCCACATTGTCCATCCGCCAAGTGTTTTAATATCATCCTCACCATTGTTCATAGAAGTTATGAATAAAATGTGCCAGTATTAAATCGTTTTATTTCCAATATTTTTTTTAGCAGAAACAGCCTTTTGTTTGTAAATTGCAGTTCAGTAAATGCTTGTGCATATTCATAAGCATAATTCACTTTCATGACTTTGTGCTACCGAGTGGATCGAATTAAGAACACGTGCTTCACCTAATTATCAATTTAGAAGATTGTCAAACTTAATCTCATCATAATATACTAATTAAATTAGGAGTGAATTTATGATTTTCATTTGAAAAACTTAGATTTGATGATTCACTTCGAATTATTTCAAGAAGTTCTCGTCATGTCTAATTAAACCGATTGCCTACTTATGTACCTAATTAAAGATGAATTCAATCATAATAAGCAACCATCTTTTTAGGGTTCCGTAAGAGTAACAAAACGGAACCTTTGTGACTCGTGTATGTCCGTCTGTTGCAACCTGATTTTCTCTAAATCGACACGACCGATTACGTTAGATTAGATGGTCAAACACGAACATATAAATAAAAAAAATGTTTAGGGGCCACTTTTGAGGGTCACACACAAATATATTGAAGAAAGAGTTCTGCAGTCTGTACCGTGTGATATGTCAGTGCTTGTTGCAAGAGGCTTGAGTAAATTTATTTTATAAACTTACGTTATTTTTTTTAAAGTTATGCAACAAAATTAATGAAAATTGACCTTATTAACGAAACAAGAGACCGTTTTTTTTAATACGTATCTAATATAGGACAGATTACAGGAAAACCTATTAGAAATGTAAGGTTTGATAATGGAAATTCAATTAGTATCCAAACCAGAAAATTTTACTTACAGAACCCTCATCATGCGAGCTCGACTCGCACTTGATTAGTCATATTTATCATAAAAGTTGTGTGGGAAAGAAAAATACACTCGTAGAAATGCAGACACAATACCTAATTGTCCACTTTGAATGCTATCCCTATATTACCGTCAACATAACGATTAGAGAGACAAGCACTCTATAACAGACTAAGGACTATTTACATTCCGACTGGAGAAAGTAAAATACCGACTGTTCTATAAGTACAATAACCACTAACTACTCGATTCTCTAATAGGACTAATGGAGAGGAAGCGGTCCTGCAGAAACAAGTCCTAATATGGATCATATTATCATAATGGATGGAACTTCGGCAGGTAATGTGATTGAATAACATTGTGTATCAAAATATATGGTCATGTCGTGACTGCAGCACACAGATTATAGAACTATGCCTGTCGGATTTAAAAGTCTTTTTTTAATCCCATACATAGAAAAGGAATGTGGTAAAATAAAACCAAGTAATGTAATGAAAAATAGAAGATCATAATGACTGCTTGTCAAAACGTATCTTACAGGAGTTAAGATTAGTCCGTTCACAGTCCATATTTGAATTGCCTCATCCACCCGTCTATAATGTTTAATAATGACTAATTACATTATACTGACTCTTTATTTATGCCAACACGTAGGTATAAATAAAGAGTAAAACTTTTTATCATTCTACAGTTTATGTGAAATTTATTTCGTTTTAATCCATCTTGGATTTACTGCCATTGTCTGTTCTGATTCCAATGCAGTTTGCGATTGTCCATTTGATAATTTTGATTAGATATATTTTGATAATATAAAAATAAATATATATGGACAAATCACACAGATTGAGCTAGCCCGAAATAAGTTCGAGACTTGTATTACGGAATACTAACTTAACGACACTATATTTTAAAACGAATATATATATATATATATATTATACAAGGTGTTACAATACGTAAGGGGCATGATCATCTCACGATATTGAACATCAACATCCAGGCGAAACCGGATGTAAATCGAAAAAATAATCGATCTCCCTTACAAAATGACCAATCGCTTCTATGAAAAGCTTTTTGATTTGTATTTGGTGGTTGCTCCCCTGGGAGTTGTTCAACATAAAAAATTTCGCCACAGGTAGGATTTGAACCCACAACCTTCGACATCTAGCCCGTCGATGCTCTCAACCACTGAGCTGCCGTAGCTTCAAATCACCGCGGCGAATTTGTTCATCACATATTATAGGCACGCATTCGAAGCATGCGTAATATAACATATAAAATATAAACGTGAAAATTTATATTAAGAAAGGCTTCATTAAAATCTTTTTGTATATAATTTTTTATGTTATTATTATTTATAGTTTAAGAGAAAATTCAAGATTACTTCCAACTACATTTCTAAATAGAATCTATGAGCCAAATAATGTATTCCAGGCAGTTTTACAACCGTTGGTGAATTATTCATTTTAATGCAAAATCATCATTTGCCCGCCACTGTTTAACAGCGATTAATCAACACCTAACCTTGATATTTCGGAGCTGAATGTTGATGCAGCATTAATTAGAATTTCTATAGTTAAAACAGATTTTTAAATAAGATATCTCCAAACGACATTGGCTTTTTACGACTAGAAAAACCGTGGAGAATTAAATCTGTTGGCTGATCTTGTCAACAGCCCACTTAGTGAAGTCGATTTTATTGATGCCTTTATAACCTTGATCTTTTGTGGAAACACAAAAGAGACATGACCCGGCAGTTACTTATAATGGAATCGAAAGTGTTATTGCTTTTATACCCCCGGCATTAAATTCCATTGAGACTCAAACAAGCTCTATTGAGAAAGTTAAGTTTCTATCTTTTGAAAAAGTTCATATTTTTAGTCCAAATAAAATGTTAATGTGCTTGTTATAAACTACACACAATACAATATCTTCAGTTAATTAGAGAAAAAAAATAACAGGAGATAACGTCAAATAAATAGCATTAAATAGACAAATAAAAACGCCATATTGTATCTGACAAGCTGGATACAAATCCTAAGTTACGGCGGATATTCACGTTATACTCCTTGATTCTGACAAAAGAAAAAATTCTTCAATATTCCTTGATATACTACATGAAATAAATCTGGATTATTGGTTGACGTAGGTATGTACAGAAACAGCGAACATTACCAATAACCTCGCGCACTGAAGGCACACACTACATACAAAATACGGCTGGGTCGAACGTGATTGTCTACTTTCTGTTCGCTAGCTCGTAAATTATTTATATATAACTGTATGAACCTCCAAATATAACACGTACGCACTGTAGATAGAGACGACTATAGAGGGTTAAATTGAAGATAAGCGAGAGCTTTCAGGCCGATGTTTAGTCAAGCGATTAGCTCCGACGTGTTGGTCATTTGCTATATAATTTGGTTGGTTGGGTGTGGACTTCGAACACGAAATGGATCACTAAGTATATTTACAAAACGGATTTGTGCATATACTTTTTGTGTGAGAAACGCATAGCTACTCGAACTGTTTGTTTAATGGTTTGAAAGCAGAAAAAGATATTGAGTTAATGCGTAACTAACCGTAAAATATACCGTTTGAACTACTACTAAATCGATAATTGCCAATATCAAGGCAATCGATTAGTGTTAGAAAAGGCCTCTAGTGTCGGCTTGCGTTTAGATCAATTCGTTTCAGATAAGTCGAAACTATTTCTTAATACCGACGACAAAAACTTATTTTTACAAAAAATCTTTCGACACGATTTCTATGGCATTAAGTCAAGAATATGCATGTTGCAAAATTTTATTTTATAATGAGTATACCTGTTGATTTATTAATATTGCCATAAATTAAGAATTGAGGCTATCAATCAATTTACCATAATAAAAATAATGATACTAATAACTCAATCGTGATAATTTGATGTGTATAAGGACACCACGGGTCACGGAACATAGCATAGGATCATAAAAACATATTTTCCGTAGATTACATCAGTACACGCATACGCGTATGTCTGCAGCAAATTTTGTAATAGCAGAATTTGGGTGCAGCAACTGGCAAGATCAGATTTAAGATAAAATTAAATAAAACAATATTTAACCGAGTCATAACCTCGACAGTTAACTACGTTGGTAGTCTTCCTAAGGGACTAGTTCAGGATTCCAAACTACAAATGTAAATAAACAGTTGTTCCATGTAACAGATACAAATACAACGTGATTTTGAACCTCTGAACTATATTCAAATCCTGGAATCAGAATCCCTAATGGAATTTCAAAAAAAAAAAGGTAAAGAACGAAAAAAAAATATTCTTCAATCTGAAATAATTAGGCTTCCCATACTAAGTCTTTTCGATTCTATATTTCTAAGGTTCAAAATCACGCGGTATAGGTAAGTATATGATAATAAGAAGATAATATTCATTTACTGAAATAAAATAATTATGAACTTATGACTTTAAACAACTTTCTATACTATAGGTATCTTAGTAAAGTCGGCAACGCATCAGCACCTCCTCTGGTGTTGCAGATGTCTATGGGCGACGACGGTGACCACTTCCCATCAGGTGGCTCGTCTGCTCGTTTGCCGTCTAATATACATAAAAAAAAAGTTGTGATTTGGAAAACGAAATCTGGTCTGCTCTCTGCTAGGCGTATTTGAGACTACTCTATTTGATTCGTCTCAAATACGCTCCGTGTAGTTCCGTGTCATTATCATAATTCGACAAGGCTATAAAAACCTCGACCAAACGAGACGTCATTGGCATGTCACAATTTATGTATCCTATCTGTGCGGGCCATATACATATGTCCATGTCGCGTCCTTTAGGGAGGTTACACACGTACGACGACTTTTGAAAATTAGCTCTAGGAAAGGGAATATTATTTAAAATAATTATCATCATTCATCAAACATCAAACCAAAATTTTTCTTTCGGATATACCTTTTACGAGTACAAGAATCCCACAACCGCAATTGGGTAATAGAGCTACCATGGAGTTATATAGAAACTTACAAACTCTATGACTCTTTATCCTTGAGAAGGCGCACAGCGCAATATAATCATCCTCAGCTTTAGCTACGTAAATTAAATAATCTTAATTTTCGTTAGATAGTAACATGGACGAAAATAAAAAAGTTGGTAAGGTACGAGTATATCGAAAAGCGAAGTCATTTCGCGCCGTGTGTAGAGGGTCTTAGGCGTGGAGGCGCGCAGTCTGCCTCAACAAGGTTAGGCGCTATAATCTTGCTATAACCTTATCTGCATTGTCCTTTATTACAAGATATGTAAAATGTCTCAAAAATATATGACGCACTCTGGCAAATGCCTCTGAATCGCAAATAGCCGGGTTCGGTCCCCCGCCAGGTCATGAAGGAAAACGATTTACAGATTGGCTTTAGTCTTAGATTTGTATCTATATACATATAGTTTACACCATGTAAATAAGCCACCGACATTCTCTTGAAGGGGTGACTCAACCTGTCAAATCGAACATTTTTTTCTATGGACTTAATGAATATGTACCTTAATGGAAATAGAATAGGTGTCTGAGCTAACATCGCACATTTGGGTGGCACGCCACCATATACATGTAGGTCGCGTGTCACCAATTTTATTACTATATTTAGCATCAATATTTTTTTTTGTCCTTGAGATTACTATCGAACATATTTTACTTTCAGGATATATAAATCATATAAATATAAAAACCGATATAGCTTTATAAGCTATATTATTTATATAAACAGGTAAGTAAAGTATTAACTTGATGACTAAGTATTAAAACAAACGGTGTCACTCACGTATTGTTAGTCGGTATTGCTGACTATAAAGATGGCCACCAAATTTGGCTGAAACTTATCGGCGATACTGACTAAAAATACTTAAGAAACCGTTTGTTATTTATATCTCGCGTAACTTTTAATATTATAATTATTAACTTGATGTTTTTATCTCCCGCTTTATTATAAGCAAAGATATTTAATAAAGATCCTACATATTTTTTTATATCTCTTGGTTACAAATCAACACTTTCAATGTTAAAAATGGAAAATAATAATATTCTATGATTTTTTTAAATGTATTTTATACTTTTTACATAAATAATACTTAATTTGTCATTACTTTGAGTCAACTTGGCCTCCGCTCAAGATAAAGGGAACTAAGCACTGCTCCGTGGAACTAAGTCACGTCACGCCCGCGCTCTCTAGCGCCGGCACCCTACGTCACTCATATTTAGTGCCTGTTTTATTCATATTTACCTAATGCTTAAAAAATTAATCAATCTAATAAGGAAATATGCCCAATATTATATGGTCAATATATTTATTAGTGTTTATTTTCCATTCACAATGCTATTTTGATATGATGTTATTAAATTAAGAAATAAAATAAGGTCGCTGGTTCGAACTACTTCGAACCCCGCCACGTGGCATTTTTCAATCATATTTTATTTCTTAATTTAATAAGATTATATGGCCAATTTTGAATTTAGACTTTAGCACTTTTTTTTAATAATACTGTCTTTGTTTTATTTTCTTCTATATAAACTTTTTGTTCTTTATGCTTATCTCCTAAATGGTTCAATAAAGTTTATTATATTCTACAACTGATACTTAATCCAGTATTTTTTTCTTTATTAAATACAAATGTAAAAAAATGACTATTTCTTACACCGATAGATTACGTCTGATTACTTGTAAATCTATGTGTACCACGCAATACCTACACATTTTTTTGGCTGTGCGATGGGTAATTAGAACCACATGGTTTGGGGCTAAAAGATTACATGTTGTAGCTACTAGTACTATTTCCTCATATAGGTAATCTTTCGAATATTATAATTTTATCAATCCCAATAGATATGATTTAAATAATTACTGAATTAAAGCTTCTCAGTTCAAATATATCAATTCTTCGTTGGCAAAAGACCCGAGCAACTATAATTAGCACACGGATTCATCTTTTTGACAGACACAAGCCTATAGACAATGATAATGATATCACTTTGCACGGACCCGTTAATATTAAAAATTAGAATATAAGAATACACCCACAAAACAAGAAATCAGCCATGGCACTTAATTAATGTAAAACTAATTTATAATGTCAATAGCGGACAATGGAGCTCTAATTTATGGACCTGTTTTTGATCAAGGTCCACCACTAACAAGTTTATTGGAAGACAATGTGATATGCAAATAGCTATTTAACTTGATTATCTGATATTCATTCAATCAATATCTGATTTTATGATAATAAATTTTGTTACATTATAATACGTTGTATTATTACAATACGTTGTATCATTATAGTACGCACTATTGGAATATTGACAAAAATACTAATTACATTAAATCTACGTTTGGGTAAATTAGAGAAGGTCCCCTTAAATGACATTTGAGGAAATTGAATAGGTTCTCATCTATTATGATAATAAATAATTACGATGATCTCGCACCTTACCCGTAACAAATGAATGAGTTCCAAGTTAAATTAAAACGACAGTAGGGACCACTGTCTACTCAATAAAATTATGAGCAATGTTACGTTTAAATAAAATAATATGTATTTTTATAACACAAAGTACAGATTTTATAGGAGTCAATTATTGTGCTCTTGTGATATGCTTCGTTGCGAAATAAATATAAACCACTTTTAAAGAAATCAATTCTAAACGTATTTCTTTCATTGTTTTATGTTTCACTATACAAAATTGAATCAGGAGTAATAAAACAATTTATTTATTTACAGCTCTTATCGTATGTGGGGCATGAAATAGTTTATGCAAACAATTTTCTGTAAGTGTGTCTAACAAAGGGAGAAGGGCCGAGAAGTCCTATGCGCTCAATTCGCGCACGAAGGGTTCCCTACCATTATCTATAATGAGTTTAAAATTATTAAAAAAATATTTTTATTACTATGATGTAACGAGAAATGTATGCTTTTCGCAATGTTTCCTTTACCTGTGTATAATACTTCGTACCAAATTTCAAGATTCTGAGTTCACGGAAAATACTCTAGATTGTGATTCCCTTGCGAATTAGGTATTATTGCATGTTGGTATGTGTAGCAACAAAGCCTAACCCACTAACCTGATGTCAGTCAGTGATACGGAAACTTATGTTTAAACGCTTAATTACGTCCGAAGTAGTTTTGCGTGACTAACTAACCGACAGACATACATGGTAACAAATGAGGCGCAGATAAGAAACTCGCAAATTACGTTTTTTTTCCACTGCAGTGTGCACTGACGAGATCAAATCACACTGGATTTTGACCGATAGTACGACTGCAAAGACAATAATATGTACTAACGTATAGACTACCAACAACCTGGTCACGATTTATGGTCTAAACGTGAGTTTGACGGAAACTGACCGATCGAAAGTCCGAAAATACGAATGGCAAATACTACGAGACATTTATTATGCGGGAAAACAGTCACAAAATCGGAAAATTGAAAATATCACAGGCGGAAAATCCTTATCAAACTTAATCCTTCTGACCAACCCGTCTAAAGACTTCCGATTAGAGGTTACTTAGGTATAATGTTACCAGTTGTTACATAGAATGTTCTGTCAAGAGTTAATACTCGTAGTAAAATGCATTTCCTCCAACCCATCTTGCCAGCGAGGAGAGTGTAGGCCAAATCCTCTGTCTGCTCTGACCAAGTATGGCTCCGGTAGTACAGAGGGGGTCAAGCTCCTGCAGTGGAGTCTAAAAGGACCTGCTGATGATGATGATGATTTCCTTCCTTGGGGTTTACCTTGGATACAAATTGGTAAAAGTAGATATTATTCGAAAGTATATAAAACAGATGACAGTGCAGATGAATGCCATCTGCATCCGTGACTCAGGGTTTTTAGCCGTTGCCTGGATTTCGTTTCTTTCGCCGTATTTTTCATACCAGTGGTCATTTCAAAAAGCTTGTAGTTTTTCAGTTTTGCATATACAAACAATAGGACAATTTGACGTTCAAAAAGATATAAATAATATAAATAAATAAATATATACGGACAAATCACACAGATTGAGCTAGCCCCAAAGTAAGTTCGAGACTTGTGTTATGGGATACTAACTCAACGATACTATATTTTATAACAAATACTATAGATACACATCCAAGACCCAGGTAATCTGAAAAAGATCATTTTCCATCTTGACCTGGCCGGGGATCGAACCCGGTCACTCCGTGTCGCAGGCTGGCGTGTTGACCGCTGCGCCACGGAGCTAGTCAATCAAAAAAAAGAGATACATGTAACCAATCATAGATTATTCTGTTTCTTTTCTTCGTATTTCAATGTATCCAAATTTTTATAAAAAATTAAACATATTTGCACTTCTCCCACATGAAACCTGTAATATAATATATTTTAAAACCTAACTAAATTAAATTTTAAAATGATTTTTAAAAGGTATTCAAGTTTCTTTTTTTTATAAATGTAGCATTAGACGGAACAGCCGAAGTTTTACCGGACGGTTATTATACGCCTAAATACTCTCAACTCTAAAATTACTTCCACTCAAAAGCAATAAATCTGATAACATTTCCATCACACGTTCTATGAAAGCATACGTCGTTTAGATAGGCATGGCCCACAGCCACAACACATTATACCACACAATCCTAATGTAACGGGTTCCTAGCTATCGAAGAATTGTGGAATGCATCGCTGTGATGCAACGTCCGCACCTGCGCGCGCGCCGCCAAGCCGTCTTCCAACCGCAATTAATCTCACAAGAGGAATTCACTCAAGATTTTACACACATGTATCAGATAACTGCAGTAATACTTCTACTATAAAGGTCACACGTCCCAAGCGATCGAAAGCAATTTATTAATTGACAGATATTTATTTTTTACAACAATACTCTTGTGCAACTAATGGAACAAAGAGCTATTAATACCTTTAATTACTAGTAATCCAAGCCATCTAAAATAGGTAGCCGTTAACTACTGAACGCACATTGAGCTGTAACTAGTATCGATATCGAGTGATTTAGTGGTGCGTGCTCCCGCACCAAAGCCACCATTCCCTTCACCACGAGTATAAAATCACAGTGGCCAGTGACCGCGTTTAGATGAAATGCAACCAGATATAATCTTTGTAATCGACAGGGGTCTCGTACTCGGGTCACTAGTCACTAGTCTACGGACTCATTTATTGCTAGAACATGATTTTTAATGGACATAGAACGTCAAAGAATCCATGAATGTCGTAATATGAAGCGCAAAGCTATTCGTTGAACAAATTGCCTCATTCCATCATTTGTTCGAAATTAACAATATGGCGAGTGAAGAAACTGAAGGAATGGTTATAAAATATGAATAATTTATACAGCAGTTATTAGCGCATATTACTCAGGTATAGTGTTTGCTTTTGTAGCGAGTACTTCACTAAAGTTTATTAAGGCGCCTACAAATAGCCTATTCATGGATTTATTTAGTTCATTGGGGTAACAATAAGGTAGGTATACCAGTAAATCTCCATTACTCTTTTTTATCTACCAAAATGTCGTATTCTAAAATGCATTGTTCTTTTAAGGACTCCCTACTCTCCCGATATCATAGATGTCGACATTTTTTTTTATTCTACAATGGAAAGTAACTGAGCAGCAAAAGAAATCAACGTCTATAAGCACTTCCTACTTCATTCCTTAATTAATGCGGTGAAATAATTACAATAACGAATGTAATATTAAAATTGGAAACTAGGTCGTAACTATAATATTGAAAGTTTGCGAGTTCGCGTTCACCTCATCTACAGAGTCGATTCGACATTCGGCTGAAGATGTAAAACAGGCATTAAAGTTAATTGCTGGGAATAAAAGTTGGCCTGGGTTGGCACTGGCCAGGGGGCGGTAATTACAGTTCTACTGGCTTTGAATGCTAAGCGCTGTGACGTTATGTGAGCACTCAGTACCTACATACCATTCCCCAATGTAAGCTCCTTGCAGTTCTTGCTTTTATTATCCTGAGGACGAAAATATGACATACATTGTTTTAGGAGAAGACCAAAAAAAAGGTGGATGTAATGTGTAAGGGAGGACATGGGTAAGCAATGTGCAACAGAGGATATGACCAGCAATCGATTGTAGTTTAAGAAACTGACAAGTTGTTTCGACTCCACATATGTAATAGGGGAACAGGTGAAGAAGAAGGATTCACTAATAAATAAGATATAAATGCAATACAACTTGCAAATATATGTTCAGACTAACACAAGAAATTGCTGAATCGACTTGCGAGTATTAGAGTATTTCCTATTACTAATTTCCTTTAATACAGCTCAAACTACTGGTGCATAGGTACAATTATATAATATGTATAGCAAAATAGGCTCGGTGTTCGATTCCCTGTACGAGCATGGAACTTCTTCAGTTTCGAAGGTCTTTGTGAGCGATGCTACTACGTGTTTGCTGTTTTTTTTATTTGTTTCCATTAAACCCACCTCACAAGCTTCATATCGGCTATTAATAATTTCCCATTTAAATTCAATTTCCAATTTTTTACATTTTATTGCATGATCACTTTTACATACAACAACTCACAATAAATATCTGACTATCATGACAAGCAACACATAAATACTTGTCTGTATCCTATTAACCGCTTCATTTCCTCTTGCAACAGTCTTTGGTTACTGCATGCAAGTTGCCAGGGCAACAAAAGTGCATAATAATTGAGCAGATAGAAGTTCTCACCAAATGCAATATGCAGCGGGGTTCATTAGAGCTTCCTTTGCCGGCAGGTGCAAATGACGCGCGTATCCACGTCTCTGATTGGCCGGCCGATGCGCAAGCGCTGATTTACCGCAGCCGACTCACGGAGCCATACAGCTGCCTCGCCTTAACTGTCGTAGGAAGTCGTTGCTTAGATGATTTACTAAAAAGGAAGACGTGAAATTAGATCCCATTTGTGGCCTTCGAAATAACACCTTGCAATTTGCAGCAACGTAAAAGATTCGTTTGATTTGCCGCAGCTGTTTAGAGGTAACACGAAGGAGCCGTATCAGTAATTAGATTTCACCATCATCATCAGGTCTTTTTAGTCTCCACTGCAGGAGTATGACCCTCTCTGTACTACCGGAGCCATACTTGGCCAGAGCAGACAGAGGATTTGGCCTACACTCTCCTCGCTGGCCAGGGTTAGAGAGGTCTCATTGATGTTTGTGAGCTTTGTTTAGCTTGTATTTCCTAAGTGGCCTCTTACGACATCCATGGGAAGGTTTGGAGTGGTCCTATTCTACTCAGCCGGAAACCACACGGCTAATAATTATTGACCGAGCGAGCAAAGCGAGCGAAGCGTCTCAGTTTCCACTGGCCCAAAATTCTTTTGTCCGTCTGTCTGTCTGTCTGTCTGTCTGTTCTCGCCTACAGGTCGCATTTCTCAACCGATTTTCATGAAATTTTGTGAGCAGGTTCGGTAATTATATAGAATTTTTTTGGCACGACAAAAAAATTTTTTAAAAATGGCGGATATATGGGGGTCCTAAACTTAAAAAAACTCATAGCACAGCTATTTGGAAAAAAAAATCAAAAATATCATAAGACTTTTTTGTTACTCTCATTAAGACGCAACTTTTTGTCTGAACAACTTTTTTATACGATAAACTTGAACGTGTTTATAGTCGGCAATTTGCCCAAAAGTTGTCTGAAATCGATTTTCTGTATATTTATGAAAGAAGTTGAAGTACATGAAGTGGAGAGTGAGTGAAATTGAACAAATTTCCCTAAGGAACAAAAATCTAAATATGTAAAATATTTTTTGGCTTAAAGCATGATACTGCGTATTACTTTTATAATTGAAAACACTGAATAAACTTAGAATCTTGAAATAAAAATTAAAATAAAAAAAAAAGATTCACATGCTATCCTGTGACTTGAACCCGGGGCTTAAAGATGCCGGTGTAATTTTTATAAGTATTTTCCGGCCGAGCTGCAGTTATCTCTATCGCACTCTGCGGGGTTTGTTTGTACACGCGGCGCGACAGCAATAGATATTATAAATATCAATTTTATAATTCTCTCGAGCTTAGTGTTTCCTCTTAAAAAAGGGTCTGGTCCCGACCAGACCTGGTAAAGGGAATGAAGGTTTAAATTTCTGTTTCCTCTGGTACCTAATTAAGAGCAGCGGTGATTGGGAAATAGTAACTAAAGGAAATCATCCTTTTGTCAATTAGCATATCAGTAACAGATATATTTTAGAGCACTGGAGGGCAAATGTGGATGTTTGTTGTAAGGGCTCGCGAGGTCTCCTGTTCTCGCAGAACCACTAGTATTTATATGGTTAATATGAATATTTCCGCATAGCGGCATCGTCTGGCCGCTGCGTGACCGGCGACATGACAGCGGGCCGGCAGCGGGACGGCAGCGCGGCGGGAGACCCGCGCCTGGCACGGCGCTCTGCCTCGGCGGTCACGCGATGTCAGCCTGAAACGAATATTGCACTGAATAATGCCGCGATTATTATGAAAATTGCGAGTACCTTACTAAAGTATTTTTTTTATCTGTATTGTTTTGGTAAATGGCCTATTTGGTTTGGTATTCACTTTGGCGAAATACAAAGGAAGAATATTCAAAAAAATTACAATCTAAGATGCATACAAAAACTTTATCTCGATCTTTGTGATACGTTCGTATATATTTGTTTATTTAAATAAAATTAAAAATAATCAGCACGACCATATTTCAGAAAGCGCCACAATGAAGATAAGCTACATGATCCCGCCGCTCACAAGGTTAATTAGCTCTAGAGATAGTTAGCAGCCGAGTGCTATGTAGTGGCCTATTTGTCAGCGTCGCGTCCGTCAGGGTTCTTTTGTCACAACGTCATTCATAACTTGCAGTCGCACCGTATATCATTTCCAAAAATTATATAAACGATAGAGCAATAACTGCTCACAACATACAATGTATACACTCGTATGCTTCATCAACAGCAACGAGTTATTATAATACTTAGAGGTCAGAGGTGTCATCCTCAACTGCCTGTCCAGTAGTTGCTGGTATAGGTTGCGTATATATCAGGTACGCATGCACGGCCTCCTAAGCTGCTTTTCCCCTTTCATCCGAGTGAGTGTATCCCAATACCTTTCATTCCTTTCCCAAACCTAACAAATTCCTATAGTTTCCCAACCTAAAAATGCTTGCGATTAGCAGCAGCATCGAAAACACAAGAAGTCAATAACTGCTCTCGCCAACCTGCTTGCCGTGCGTAGTGAGTATGGCAATATCCTCCCATGGAACGAAAAATCCTTGGGAGAGGCCCTTTTTCAGCAGTGGGCTTTTTGTGGCATTACATCATTACATGATATAATAATACTTAACACGTTTTATCGAATCATGAGATGGTTTTAGCGCTGCAAAATCACTATTAGTCGCATCTTCGTCAATCATGACATTGGTAAATATGTACAATAGCAGCTCACCAAAGGTTATTTTGCATCACTGCGCATAAACATAACCCTACACTAACGTAAATTATTTAGATTACTATTGGACTATCAGGTATCCTTCTGTTTGTCTCACATTCAAGGGGCCCGACACCAACCCCTAATTAGTCCTCAAGAGCCCATGTCTCTAAGATGAATAAATTACACCTCAGTAATTCTAAAGATAACAATTATAACTATGTATATTGTGCCTAACCCTAAGAACTAACTGTTACCATTTTATCCTCTATTTGCTATGTATCATCATTTCACGTGGATCGCCTGTCGATCACGACACAAGCGACACAAGCGATGTTCGCAATTAGTCCTTTGAGCCCACATCTCTATAACTGATAATAATTACACCTCGATTTTCCTGTGCACAGCGATTAAGACTGCCAATTATCCCTCTGTCTTCTCGCTACTTTGCTCTATCTCTGTTCATAAACTGACACGGCCCGACACAGCCCGACACCAGCGATGCTCTCATTTAGTCCTTTGATCCCACATCTCTATGATTGATGTTAATAACACCTCGTTTTTCCTGTGGATAGCGATTATGACTGCCATATTTTTCTTATCCTTCTGTTTTGCTGTGCAGCTTGTTGCCGCTTCTTCTGCACTCCGCTTTGGAAGCGGCTCTAAACTTAGCTATAAGAAAATTAACGTCAATAATCATTTGTTGTAAAATAAATGTTAACGTTCACCAAATGATATGTAAAGTATCTTATGATGAATAAATTATATTTGAATTGAATTGAATTGAATTGCTCTCTACTTTGCACCATCACTGCACATAAACCGACATGACCCGATACCAGCGATGCTCTCAATTAGTCCTATAATCCCACATCTCTATGATTGATGTTTTACATCTCGTTTTTCCTGCGAATAGCGATTATGACTGCCATATTTTTTATCCTTCTGTTTGCTCTCTACTTTGCACCATCACTGCACATAAACCTACATGACCCGACACCAGCGATGCTCTCAATTAGTCCTCTGAGCCCACATCTCTATGATTAATGTTAATTACACCTCGATTTTCCTGTGGATAGCGATTAAGACCGCCATTAGACTATCTCCCGCGGCGACCATTACTCGTGCCCACTTTTCAAAGTCTAGTTAGATTAAAAAAATATTGCGATGATCTTGGCAGATCAAATCCAAAAATGTTATAATCGCAGATTAACAATTCGTAAAATTGAATATTTAGATACATAGTACTTAGACGTACTTAGATACATAGTACTTAGACAGTACGTAGTGGTTTGACATACCACAAAGTTGAAGGAATCCGATTACTCAAGTGAAAGCTTCTATGAAATAGCGGTTTTATATACTACACACACATTATCCATCATCATTGACAGTTCTCTACAGACTAATGTAACCTAGCAGCAAATGTAGAAAACTTTTGTTTTTGCAGCAACTTCTCTAAATCTGAGAAATAAATCGGATTACAATTTAGTGTTCTTATTTCTTTCCCAATTGACAAGTTACCTTACTTCACAATCACTTCGATTCTATTACGCTACCGATTACAATAGACATATTATCATAATCCAAAATCAGTGATGTAATCTGAATTTCGTCTGACCCGGCGTCGGTTCACTCGCTCGTCACAAGCGGATGGCGACTTTTTTCGATTTCCAATAACCGTTAAATTCGATTACGGCCTGTATCGCGACTAAAACGATTGTTGCCTAAGAAACTCCTGCAATTTTACTCTATAAACGTAATTTTCCGCTGTAAACGTGATGGGCAATTATTTATTTACTGCTCAGTGATTTTTACTGCCGCTTGTCCAAAGAGACCAATTAAAGTACGAGTAACAATCGCAAAAAAAAATTATTACACTCACGTGAAATAATTGCGACTAGTGGTCGCCCATTGGTCGAAACTCCAACATAATAATTTAAAAAAATATAAGCATTCCGCACTCTTTACCTATTAAACTAAAAAAAATAAGTTGTGGTAGAGCCACGCTACCGGCAAAATTCATTTTTGCTAGAAGCACGAATGGCTCGTCCGGGGAAGTACCACACTCTCACAGAAAATCGACGTTTGAGTAGAAGCTTTACCGCTTCTATGCTTTGTTCGGTGAGTGAGAGAGCCGGAGGCCCATCCTTCCCCCATATCCTTTCTCCAACTCCTTGTAAGGCCGACAAGACAACGCTCCTGTTACACCTTGGTGTTGCAGTTGTCCATGGGCAGCGCTGGTCGTTTACCATCAGGTGACTCGCTTGCTCGTTTGCCGTCCTATACTGACAGCTCCGTGGCGCAGTGGTTAACACGCCAGCCTGCAACACGGAGTGCCCGGGTTCGATCCCCGGCCAGGTCAAGATGGAAAATGATCTTTTTCAGATTGGCCTGGGTCTTGGATGTTTATCTATATATGTATTTGTTATAAAATATAGTATCGTTGAGTTAGTATCCCATAGCACAAGTCTCGAACTTACCTTGGGGCTAGCTTAATCTGTGTGATTTGTCCGTATATATTTATTTATTTATACTATAAAAAAAAACTAGGTAGAAGTGTGCGAAATTTCATATTCGCGCAATTTTCGTAAAAAGGAGTACAAAGATTTTGCGTGCGTGTTCACGTAAAATATGCTTTTATCCAAGGTGACCTAGATCTATTTAACTTTAGACCGTGATAAAATGTAGACATCATGTAAATTGCGTCATATCCTGTAGACTAGACAATAAAGGTGCGATCGATTGATATTCATCAAGCCGCCAGCAAATGGTGTTATTCATCTGATTAATTATATGGTAGGGGAGAAAGGGGTAATGGGAGTCAGCGGGCAATCGGGGTCAGGTGCCTCTAAGCAAAACTACACGTTCGATATCTAGGTAAATGACATGTTTAGCTTGCTCTGTACCCGATGCCCATTGTACGAATGACTCGCGCTAGTACCTCCATGCGTTTTTGAGTAACAATTATGTTTCGTTTTCACGCCTCGTCGGTGTAAATTTTCGTCAAAACAACATTAACGGTGAGTATAGACGTTGTAGCTGTACCAAATTGATAACTATGGATAGATTTATTCTTGATATTCAAAATTAACATAAGCATATTAAATTGCGATTAAATTAACTTTGTGTTATTAAATTTTACAATTAACATGCAGTATAGGTTTTGGGTAATGGGAGCCAAAGGGCCGGCTAGTGATTACCATTACCCGCAAAAAATATTCTTATGTTTTTTCGCTTATAGATGCCGATATTAAAAGTCAGAAAAACTAAATAGGCTAGCTGATCAACTGGTGATTGCACTGGATGGTATACTGCCGAATGTAATGTCTGCGATTGTTTGACTCTGATTTCCCACATATCTGATTCCCATTGTACTGAGGTTAGTGCAATGGGAGTCAAACTTGTTTTTTTTTTAAAAGCGGAAATATATCCATAGTTGATTCCCAAAGTGGTGAAAAGTGATAACAACTAGTAGATAAATAAGTAAAGTCTATTATTAAACAATTTTAATCACGATATTATTTCGAAATAAGCTTTTATTTGATTGCTCGCTTTATCGACTCCCATTACCCCCTTTTCCCCTAATTTGGTCAGTGGACGCCCATTAGGTAGTTGTGACTTATTTGGTAATTGATTGCATAAGTGAGGAGTCATAGTGACCCTACGACACCTCTTAGCGCCCACATTGCTCCATAAAGCGACGCACAAATTACGTAATTAATTAGCTAAATCAGAACGCGTAAATTAACACATTAATGGTAAAGACTCGTTTTACCATATTCTGCGTGAATGGTATACTGTAGTTCTAGCCATGTTAGATGTCGCAAAAAAAATAATTTGAACCACGAAGCCGATTTGTTATGGCGTTTACTTTCGGTACGCCTGTCGCATCAGTTTGTCAATAGGGACGCACGCGTAGGTATTTCTTACTGTTGCTACAACACCTTACGAAATACTTTTTTCTTTTGCTAGTTGTTATGTACATGCAACGAAGTTAACCCTTTTCTAACTTCCGTTGCCTTTAACCTAATATGGAAAATACATGCCTAACCGATATTTTTTTTGTTCACAGGTTCCTTCTAATGATCACATTATCACATAAGTATGATAAATACGACGAAAACTTATGAATGAGTGATGGGTGAGTAGTCTATTTTCTGATGAATTTTGTACTGTATAAAATAATTGTCATTTACAGACTATATTAAAGATAATTGTCTAGCCTTTCAACAAAGCGACCATTCATCCACTTTTAGCTTTCCGTATCTAATATCTATTAATTACACGTGTATAGTTCTACCTAAATGGACATTAATGACATAGTTCCAAATATATCTACTAATTCTTGATAGCCATCTTATCTCGATATTAAAATATTAATGGCGATTAAGATATGTAATAAATACAGATATGGAGGAGCTATGAACTATGAAAGGAGTTAGCTATGAACTATGAAAGGACACCATTCAGCTTTAAGCATTTCTTAATGGGAACCTTGAAGCATTCTATACCAGCCTAACTAGGTACTTTTAGAAACCATGTGTACTTGTAATAAATATTTAGAGGTAAGTTCGTAAGTTAGAAACGTTTGAATATATTAAACGTGATATTCAAATAAAGATAAAATTTGTAAAAGCTCTACTTCAAAGATCGTAAACGAACGCCTAAGATCTACTTCTATAGCTACAGCTATACTTCAATGAGTCTTTGGAAAAAATATGCCGAGCTGAGAGGTGAAAATGTAGGGATGTAATTTTTGCGATCTAATAATTTAAGAAATTAAATATTTAATTAAGGAAAATTGAATATTAAATACTAGCTGTTGCCCGCGGCTCCGCCCGCGTTAACGTCGTTCCCTTGGGAACAGTAGAAATGATAAAAATTCCAAACAAACCCCTCCCCCTCTGGTTTTTCCGCTTAAGGGGGAATTTAATACATTTCACCTGCATAGATCTTTAGCCCTTAAGGAGGGGATTTTGCCCATTTCACCTACATAGATATTTTTTATTGTAATGGAGAACTTCTTATTGTCGTATTTCTAAGTAAATAAAAAAATCCATACAAACTTTACACCACCTATTTTACCCCTTCAAAGGGAAATTTCGTCCATTTTAACTACATAGGTCTTTCAATTTAATGTAAACATATATACTTATTTTTATACTTCTATGTCCAGAAATGAGAAAATTTCCATACAATCCCCCCCCCCCCTTTATCCCTTAAGGGGGGAGTTTTGTACATTTCGCCTACACAGATCTTTTTAAATTGTAATCTAGAACTTATATACTTATTTTCATACTTTTAAGTCTAGAAATGAAAAACATCCATACTAAATTTACTCCCCTATCCCTTCAGGCGAAAATTTTGTCGGTTTTACCTAGATACATCTTTTTAATTGTAATCCAGAACGTCCAGAAATGAGAAAATGTCCATAAAAACTTAAACATCCCCGTTATACCCCCTATATATATATATTAAGGGATGATTTTTTACTCCTACTTCATGCCTTTCAGTAAAGAACCTTCATGCTGAATTTCATTCGACTAACTTCAAAAATGGCAAAGTTTCATGCTTCCTTTGCACCCCTATTTTACCCCATTAAGGAATGATTTCTGAGTAAAATATTTTACTCGTGTTTCATACCTTTCAGTAAAGAACCTTCATGCTGAATTTCATTCGAATAACTTCAAAAACCATCCTTTCTTAGTGCTCCCCTACGATAAAAAAGGAACCCCTGTGCAATATTTCAAGTTCCTAACCCTTATAGTTTAATTGTCGTTGATATGTCAGTTAGTCAGCTTCTCCTTGTTTTTGTATGGATTACTATGGATAGGTATAATGCTGTTGTATAATGATGATGAATTGACTTTGGATTTTAATTTTCTTAAGTCACTTACCAATTTTTTTTGCTATATGTTTGCAGGCAAACTCATGCCTTGAGTTCATTCAAATGACGATAACTTTTTTTTTAATGAACCGATTTTGATGAAACAAACTTTAAATTTTTTGCTGAGTTAAAACAAAGCGATTGGTGAAAGTTTGAAGTAAATCGGTTCAGTATTTTCAGAGAAAATGGTGATCATACATACAGACAGACAGACAGACAAGAAATTCGAAAAAATGTTTTTGCTTTCTATTATTCTTTGTAAGTGGGGATTTTTGACTGAAATGGATAGAGGGATCTATCCATTTCAGTCAAAAATTCTAAATGTACAGACAAAATATTTTTACTGTTTTATTTTATGTACTAGCTGTTGCCCGCGGCTCCGCCCGCGTTAATGTTCCCTTGGGAACAGTTGTCATATTTCTAAGTAAATAAAAAAAATCCATACAAACTTTACCCCACCTATTTTACCCCTTCAAGGGGAAATTTCGTCCATTTTAACTACACAGATCTTTTTAATTGTAATGTAAACATATATACTTATTTTTTTAGGGAGGAATTTTGTACATTTCACCTACACATATCTTTTTTAATTGTATTCTAGAACGTATATACTTATTTTCATACTTCTAAGTCTAGAAATGAAAAAAAATCCATACTAACTTTACTCCCCTATTTTATCCCTTCAGGCGAAAATTTCGTCGGTTTTACCTACATACATCTTTTTAATTGTAATCCAGAACGTCCAGAAATGAGAAAATGTCCATACAACTTAAAAGTTTCATACTAACTTTGCATCCTCTTTATATCCCCGTAAGGGATGATTTTTGAGAAAAATATTTTACTCGTTTCATGCCTTTCAGTAAAGAACCTTCATGCTGAATTTCATTCGACTAACTTCAAAAATGGCAAAGTTTCATGCTTACTTTGCACCCCTATTTTACCCCCTTAAGGGATGATTTTTGAGTAAAATATTTTATTCGTGTTTCATACCTTTCAGTAAAGAACCTTCATGCTGAATTTCATTCGAATTACTTCAAAAACGACAAAGTTTCATACTAACTTTGCAACCCGTTTTACCCCCTTAGAAGATGAATTTCCAAAAATCCTTTCTTAGCGCTCCCCTACGTTATAAAAGGAACCCCTGTGCAAAATTTCAAGTTCCTAACCCTTATACTTTACGCCCTGTGTTGATATGTCAGTCAGTCAGTCAGCTTCTCCTTTTTTTTAGTATGGATTACTATGGATAGTATGGATAGGTATAATGCTGTCGTATAATGATGATAAATTGACTTTGGATTTTAAGTTTCTTATGTCACTTATTAATTTATTTTATTTTTGTTATATGTTTGCAGGCAAACTCATGCCTTGAGTTCATTCAAATGACGATAACTTTTTTTTTAATGAACCGATTTTGATGAAACAAACTTTAAATGTTTTGCTGAGTCAAAACAAAGCAATTGGTGAAAGTTTGGAGTAAATCGGTTCAGTATTTTCGGAGATAATCGTGATCATACATACAGACAGACAGACAGACAGACAGACAGACAGACAGACATGAAATTCGAAAAAAAATTTTTTGCTTTCTATTTTTCTTTTTAAGTGTCCCTCTATCCATTTCAGTCAAAAATTCTAAATGTACAGACAAAATATTTTTACTGTTTTATTATATGTATAGATTATATGTATTAAGTGTCCCTCTATCCATTTCAGTCAAAAATTCTAAATGTACAGACAAAATATTTTTACTGTTTTATTATATGTATAGATAACTAAAAATCTATTTCACAAAAATGTAACTTGGACAAGAATAGTTCTACATTTAAAAATATTCTTTTACGTCTATATGTATTACTTAAATACACAGATTTAAAAAAAATTGCATAAATATATGCTGAAAAAACATAAATCATAAAATATATATATATTAACCAGGACAACTCTCAACTCTCTGGTCTCACTACAAATGGCCAAATAGCATAAGGATGGTGGGTGCGGCGAAGGGCGCTGCCGAGGGTCCTCAAACTGCGGCCCACGCCGCAGATACCGCGTTTATAATTCATTTGGACAGCCCGACCACGATCCCATGTAGACGTCTCAAGAAACTATACCTACTTTAACATTTAATTAAGGACAGATTCTAAAGACTAATTTTAATTTACGATGTACAAGTACCTACCTCGTTTAGTCTAAGAAGTTGACAGCACTAAAAATATCAACAACCGGTCAAGTGCGAGAATGTAATTTATCTTCAATTATTCCCAATGTTTAGTTTATTAATCCCAATAATAAACTAAACATTTCTTAAAGGTTTTCATGTAGTATAAAAGTAAAACCCTACTTCATGTATTTGCTTAAAATTTTTATGATCAGAATTTTCGGAGAGATGTACACATGTAATGGTGAACTATGGCTTTCTTTTTTTTGGCTTTTTTTTTATATTAATCTATTTTTTGAAATACCTAATAAAACTGTATACAGCGTGTCAATATACCCTCGACGTTCCTTTAACGGGGAAAAATGCTGGGTACACATAAAAAAAACGACATTCCCATACAAACTGGCCGGGCGGCAGATATCTTTTGTATGGAAATGCCGATTTTTTTTGAATTTCCAGCATTGATCCCGTAGGAAAGGTTGTTCATATTGATGGTCACGCTGTATGTTAAAATTATTTAAAAAGTCTTAGGTCCTCCAGTAAACCTTGTAAACTAGCCTATGACTCGTCAAAACCACAGCTTTAATCACAAAGTCTAGACACAGGTTTAATTAAGGATAGTTGTGTCTGTATAGTGTTGTGAGAAAAGTTCGAACACGAGCTAACTTCTAAGAATTACGAGTAGCAGTGTATTATGTCACTCACTCGGGCTTTTTGTTTACCAAATGAATATATGTATTTCTTGTTACGAGGTCAGACTTTTAAGCTATTTAGGGACAAAAAGTTATAAAGGCTAATATCAAACCATGCAACGCTACATGCATGCGTCGGTTACACCTTACTGTATGTTTCTAAATAAGTTTTAAAAAATGGTGAAGTGTGAGTCGAACTCGCCCATGAAGGGGTAGGGAAATATAATAAACTACAGTAGGTATCTACTTAACGTATCCATTAGCTACACGTAGCCAAAATACCGCTACCTTTTTTTACCAGAAAAAATCTTTGCTTTTGTATAAATGACAAATTTATACTTATTTGCGGCATAGTCTTAGTATTAACGACAAAGTTATATTTGCGGTTATTAAAATGTGCTTTATCAAAAACTGCTAACAGACATACGTACATAGTATCACGTCTCTATCCCTTGCGGGGTAGACAGATCCCCAGGTCTTTAAGGACTAAAAGCTACGTTTAGCATGACATTTCGACATCAAAACTGCTGACATCTCGTTCAAACTAATTTAAGTTAATAGTGAGATCATATATATTTTTTTAAATTTTTACTCTTTTTTCTTATTAGTTTATTATTAGTTAGGACCACACATTTTACCACTTTGAAAGTGTCTATCATTCAAACTATTGATTTTGAGAAAAAATGGTTTCAAACACCTCAATGTCATTTTTAAAGACCTATCTAATAGTCGGGGTGACTGACTATTAGATAGGTCTTTAAAAATGATATTGAGGACGGATAGCTATGACTAGAAAAAAAATGTCTCAATTCCATGTAAGGGGAGCCCCCTTGGAGCCCCCGTCTATCTTTTATTTTTTCATAAATACTGCACGTAATCGAAGTCCCAATAGTAATGAATCAAATGAAATAAGAAATAATACTTATCATGCACATTTCTTTGGACTAATATCGAGCTTCTCAATTTAGGAAAAGCTTCATATGAACGTATTGTATTACCTAATTGTTTATCAGTACAGTGCCATCCTAACCGCAGACTTCACTCGATCCGATGCAGTATTAATAAGTCCACAAGTCGACAGTCGTAAATGCGAGTATGTTGTCTCCATGGTAAAGGAGCTAAGACAAGCCGACCTACCGTATGTAAGGATAACACTGTCAGTTTTCTATGTTGTGAAGAAAAACACTTAAAATATTATAAGTTCACAAGTCAGCGAGGCGACACTCGTGAACTCGTGAAAGTGAGTGTGTTGTCTCCGCGATAAAAGAGCTAATATTAAACTTGCGAGAAGACGACGTGTGTCGTGTAAAGTACTGTGTGTAAGGATAACGCTGACGGCTTTCTATGTTATGAAGCAAACACTTAAAATATTAACACTAATCTGGCCATAAATACTGTTACATAAAAACATTTTCTTTAACTTTTTAATTATTTTGAATTGGAACGCGTTTACTATTTTAAAAAGTTTTTTTCGTGTTCATTATTACAATATGTGTTAAAGAAAATAAAGATTGTGCTGATCGCCTTGCACAAAATGGGTATAAAGCCGTCGGTTATATACCAGACATTTCAAAAGCTTGGTATCAGCCGTATGTTCGTATATTGTACTATCGACAGATACAACAACACTTCCTCTGTCGAAGACCATACAAGATCGGGGTGGCCGCGTGCTGTTAGAACTAACAAGGCTGCTAATGCTGTTAAAGCCAGAATTTGTCAAAATTCCATTAGGAAGCAAGAATCTTATCGCGAGAAATTAAGATTCCCGCTAGGACTCTGTCGCGTATTATAAAATTAGACCTCAGAGCTCATCGTCGATATACAGGACATACCCTATACAATAAAAGAGATTGGATCGATCAAAACGCCTTCTGTCGCGATACGCAGGTGACGGACACAGAAATATCCAGAAATATTCTGACACAGATAATGCTGACGGCATTCTATGTTGTGAAGGAAACACTTCTAATATTATAAGTTCACAAGTCAGCGAAGTGACACTCTTTAAAGTGAGTATGTTGTCTTCGAGATAAATAAGCTAATAATAAACTTGTGAAAATCCGACGTGTGTCGCGTTAGTACTGTGTTGCGAGGATATCGCTGACGGCTTTCTTTGTTGTGAAGAAAAACAGTTCTAATATTATAAGTTCACAAATCAGCTAAGTGATACTTGTAGAACTAACTTACTTCGAGATAACAGAGCAAGTGGTACCAGAAGCCTAGTTGATCAGTCTCGATTTCCACTACTTTTTTTATACAGCTTAGTTGGCATGCATACGGCTCGCTTTTACGTATGTTCCCCGATTACTCAAAGACGACGAATTATTTTTTCTTTTTCAGTTGAAACGGTAAACTTTCCAATTGGCCTCATTTAAGTTTCACCCAAATCGGTTCTGGCAAAATGGCATGTAGTTGAAGTCGTTTTCAATCTGAAGATAAAATATGATGAACCTGGAAAGTCAAATGCACCTCATATAAATCTGATCCTTCTTCCTTTCTGTCTGATACTAGATAAGGCTAATTAAACAATAGTTATGCCTACTGAAATAGTATGCCAAAGGACAATTATGTCAAAATATTATTATAACAAAAAAAACAAAGGGATCCCACAACAGAAACTAGGTTCTATCTAGCCCGTTAGAGTTAAAGAAGTATTTCTATCTTCAAGCATAATGACTTGAAGAAAACTCTTTCTTAGCTAAAAATGTCAGCTTTTCTACGATAGTTTGATTTATGTAACTTGTATTGTGTTCACGAAACAGTGCATTGCATACAGTCTTGAGACTGAGTGAGTAATTTAAGTGCAAAAGACGAAAGTGCAATATGTCAAGGCGCAAAAGAACGCAGGCGCAAAGAGCTGAAGTGCGAAGAACTAATGCACAAACACGGAGTGCGCAAACGAAATGAGGTGCGAAGAGCTGAGGTGCGAATGCACTGATGTCTAAGCACTTGGAAGCTTTTAGAGAATAATGCTTGGTGCCGTTGCAGACGCAAAGAGAGAGGTTGGCAGGCCAATGCTGAGATACAAAGACTGCGTCAAAAGAGATATGCATGCTTTTGGGATTGACCCTGGGGAATGTGGGGAAAGACAGCCTGTGACAGAAACATGTGGAAAAAATGTTTACTTGAGGCACAGAATAAGTACTAGTACTTACGTTCTTGAGGGAGGAGTTGTGCATGATAATGCCTGGTTCCTGGTCTTGGAGAATCGTAGAAAACGCGACACTAAAACAGTGATCCGTGAAGGTGGTTTCTCATGTCTAGTCTACGGAAGATCTTGCCGTTCACGAATAGGCTAGTTTCCTAAAAAAATATAATTAGTCCGTCAGTTAGATATTCAAAAAATATTGGACACGTATTTTTTCTTTTGTCGTTCATTTAACAAAAAAATATAAAGATATAGCCCTTTGAAGTTCCGTGTGACGTCATAGTTTGCTACAATTTTTACCAAACTTTGACGTCACAAGCCCCCACTCGTGAACTTTGACGCGCTTTATCTTTAATATTTATTGTTTATTTGACAAAAGAAAAAATACGTGTCCATTATTTTTTTATTATCTAATTGACGGACTAATTGTTATGTTATTATTACGACCCAGGAAACTAGCCTATTGGGCTATACAGCGTGTAACATAACCAACGACGTTCCCGTGAAGGGTTGACTAATTTTTTATTGACATTTTCATACTAATTACCTGGCCGGGATAACACTTTTGTATTAAAATTTCATTTTATTTGAGTTCCCAGTATTGGTCCCATAGGAAAAACTGTTCATTTTGACGGGCTGAGTCACCCGTTCACGGGAACGTTGTTGGTTATGTTACACGCTGTATAGCCCAATAGGCAGACATTGTTTAAATCATTTGTAAAACCTCAGGTAAAGTCGGATAAGGCCGATGATGATGACCCTCTTTGTATCCTTTGGTCTGAACCGAGTTTTGAATAATTTGAATATGTTTATCAACAACAACATGCAAGTAGAGCATTGCATCGACTTTTTGAATTAGTAGATATGTAGTTACTACTGACCGATTCTTGCTATGCAATCGTGGTCACCAAAATGTTCACAGATAACATAATTTCTTACACATTTCGTTATGGAACTACATAAACTATCGTCAGTTCTTTGCCTAAGACTTTTTAGTCTAGACATTTTACAAATTCATTTAGTAAGTTCAAGTAAATATTGGTAATTAAATGAAAATTTTAAGAAGCATAGATTTATTAGCCAGATGGATAGAGCATTCGGGTCACGCAACTCGGCAGGCTACAAAGATTGATTGACGCATGTTCAATTGCATTGCAGCAAGCAAATAATTATCTACGAGCTCCACGTGCAGCTCACAAGCTCCAGTCACGTTGAATCTATTCGTAAAATGACTTATGAATAATGATTGGCCCATGCTTGAAGGACTCGTCTTAAATACTTTATTCATATCATTGGTATTTTTATGTTTTTTTAAATTAACCTCTACTAGACCTTATTGTCTGTTTCTTCACTTACCTACTGCAATGCAACAGATCAGTGTGGGCCTTGACCTTCTAACACCAAAGATTTAAAAACAAATTGCGTCTCTTTTAACACAGTTTTGTTTGTTCTGTGATATTTTCGTGGAAGATAAAGAAAACCTTTTTCAGTGCAAGTTGTATTGTATGGATTAAACAGAGTTCGCTAAATACAGTACTCGAGAATTAATTGCTTGAGTAGTAATGTATTTATAAAAAAGTTTAAAGTAGAACACTAAATCGAATAACACATGTCAGTCATTTTGCGACTATGTCATTTTGCTAATAAGCGCTACAACGACTAGAGCTCCGTAGGACGGGAATGAGGAGAATGCGCGTTCAAGGCGAGCCGCTGACATCATGGCCCAGGAAAATGATACCTTCGTTTAAGATTTATTGCCAGATACTCGCCATGACAGACTGGGTGGCGGCCACTTAATGAAATTTCTGAATGAGATAAGTAATTTAACTTACACAACTCTTGTGCGTGTAATCTTTCATCGATGTGTAATTTGCGTGCGCGAAGTGAATCCATCTCATTATGATCAAATAGTCAGCTGACTGAGTTCGAGTGTTAATTTAACAAAATTAACAACAACTTTATATAGAACTAACGAAATTTCATGGCTGGATATGAGCGGACATATTTTATGCAATACAGACATTGGAACGTAGCTTAATTCTATTAATATTTATATTACACTAAGGATTTTAAGACAAAGAAAAAGCAAGTGATCTTTGCTTGACATACATAAAGACTAAAAATATTTACCAAATTATAATCCGTACATAATATACGGAGTCTGATTCCGTGATTTCTGTTTGTTTTTCACCCACTGTATCAACAGTTTCCTCGGATTCCGTTGGTGCTACTGCGGAACCGGCAAGATGGATACGTTAAATTAAAACGCAAGACATCATTTTTACAACTTCGCTCGCGTGTCACCATCAAATAACCAACTACGGCCGTATTTCCATAAAGTTGTCGTCATCAAATTGCAACGTGAACATACATAAATTAAAATATAATATCAGAATACTAAAATATAGTTCAGTAATTGCAAAATCATGTCGTGGCAAAGAAACTTCACCGAGTGAGAAATCAAAAGTGGAGGTCGCAAACAAATGTCGGAATTAGCATTTGTATTGTTGTTCGCTCCTCGGCCGAAACGCTCTAGGAGCAACCTCCATGAATTTTTATACACACGACCCGAGGAATGTTTTAATCTCGCCTCATACAAAATGTAAACGGCAGACTAGCTCACACATTAAGGCCTTCAGCCTGAAAATTAAATTAGCGAATTTTTGCTTCCCACGAGGTCCGACTGGTAACTGATGAGGGTCGAGAGTGCTAATAATTGTAAATTAAAAATAAATCCTACATAACCACAGTCAAAGGGTTGGCTTATTAAGACTGACAGAGGTCGCAAACATTTTCATTGTTTATATTGCCTACGTTAACAAATCTTTGCTAAATTCAAAATTTCTGAAGGGATAATTCCTCACAACAGTCTCGTTTTCGCTTAGATTGGAATATTATTTATATTATAAAATTACGGTCTTTATTTAGTCGTAATCGTCGACTAGTTTTAGTCGGTTGCAACATCCAGTGCTTTGAAAGACCAAAACTACCATAAACGCCATTTCGACTGAAAAAACGTAAGTAAAACCTAATATTATTTACGTAATGAATGTTTCTCGCATAAGTTTAAATAGTATTAATAATAATTAGGTACATCAATAACATATATAGAGTGCAAGTTTGGTCTTTAAATTGGCATTTTCTATAGAAAATTGAATTTTTCATGCTCACATTTTCAGTATTATTTCGGGTTTGATAAATTCAACTAAAGTAAAATTTTGCATGTATTTACGGACAACAATAATATGCAATATAAAATTTACGAAGAGTTAGAAAAAAAATATAGAAAAATGTCATTTTAGATCAAAAACTGAAACGAGTTCTTTTCATGAGCATTTACATGAAATTGAGAAAAATAAAATTTTTTATTCATGCAGAATGTTGTCCAATTTTAATTATAAATTAAAAAAATGTGTTTAACTGAAAATCATAGTCATTAGAAACAAAATGGCAAGTGAAAAAAAACGCCAGTTTCATAGGTTGGCTGCGAATAAGCCTTCTGCATCCTCCTCCTCATCTGACTGATAGGCATGTCCAGCAGAGACGCGACGGAGCCCGGGATCCATTCATCATTTCGAGTAGGTGTCACGGTCAATCGACTGGTGTCAGAGTTCTTCGTAACCGCCTCTCGGCCTCTGACGTGGTTCCTTTAACGACTACCAGATGGCAGCCGGGACCACCGGCTTAACGTGCCTTCCGAAGCACGGAATCATCTTTATTATCAGACAATCAGGTGATTCAAGCCTGCGATGTCCTAACCAAACTGGAAACAACTTAACAAAGTATGCTTCCGGTGGGAATCGAACCCACGACCCCCGGGTCAACAGGCAAACGCCTTAACCACTGGACCACGGAGGCATTATAATTACAGCATTCATGCCAATTCATGCTATAGTATGAATCGGCGAAAAATTTTACCTTCGGCTTTCTTCTAACGCCGACCCTCCTTGGATAGAGGTTATCTATATCCTAACTATAATATTATAAATGCGAAAGTAAGTCTGTTTGTTTGTCACGTCTTCACGCCCAATGTTCATCCGATCGTCATGAAATTGCATACCCGTTGTCTAGGGTACGGAGAAGGACATAGTGTACATTTTATCCCGAGGAAAACTGTTTCCGAGGGACCGACATCGACGCGGGTGGAGCCGTAGGTGAAAGTTAGTGTTAGTATAGATGTAAGATAACATCAAAAACATTCAACTGATGCTGGACGCGTTTGAACTATGACTAATCTCTGCATAACAATGACTACAGTACAATAACTGTAACTATTCACATGAAAAGAATAAGGATAACTAAAGCCGATTATAATTTTCCATAATTAAACATCACCACTACATAATTGATGTGGCGTTTTCCACCCGCAATAACTATAATTGCTTTTAATCGTCAAAGACTACGTAACCACCTATCGGAATTTGTGCTAAGAATAAACAATTATTTTTCTACGAAAACCGAACCACGTGCACTTCCAACACACGACTAGTGTACAAAAATAACAAGCCTCGTTTAACGTATGGACGGTTAATGGAAACACGTTGGCATTTAGCGCTATTTTAATTAAACCCAATTTATGATCACTGCATTCGATTTACCGCTGCATACTGGGCACCTTGAAATTGCCAGCATTGTTTTATGATGCCGATATATGTGAATTATTATCAATGACCCGTAAATTTTAGATTAACAGTCGGTGTGCGTACCTACAAATAATAGCAAATTTTATTATTTATGCGTATGAATAAGTACTAGCATTATGTGGAAAGCGTTGCAACGGGCATGATTGATGGTTGAATAGGGATACGCTTGCGGTTGAAATACTGCCTTTGGGTATGAATGCTTTGAATACAGTTATCCTGGTAATATTTTACCATACTCGTTGTAAAGACAAATAAATGCAGTTGAATTAATTACGTAATGGTATAAATATTGACGAGCCCATTATTTAATAAATTTGACCTAAATTTGACAATTGAATGAAAACTCTTCTGACCAATAAAAATATCATGCACTAAAGGAATATTGGGACTATTAGGAATAGTGAATTATAGGACTGACATTTTTCTTTATTTTTATTAATTTTATAATAATTTTATTATATTGTGAATTTGAATGTACAATCAATTTAATCAATATATAAATTGATTGTACATTCAAATTCACAATGCCTTAAAAAGGCAAAATTTGTAAAAATGTAAGACCTTTTTATGAGTGTGTTATGTGCATGTGTACTTGTTACAAATGTTTCGTGAATATGAATATTTAATACCTTACGCCTTTAGCCTTGAAGACCTAAGGACACCGGGAGGAACCACGCCTTTTAAAAGATATTTCGTGGATATTTCTTTGGGGATTTAGATATTGGCGCGCATTTTAATACCATGAATGAACAGTTAATCCTATGAATACTCTTATGAAGCACATTATGGAAAGCAATGCAGTGTTATAATGATTGTTACTTGAATACAGATACGGTTGCTGTAACACTGCTTCTAGAATATACTTAAGCTGTTCTTGAGCCTTTATAAAAGCCGCCAGTCTTTGGATACAACAGTTCAATTATTGAAAATGAAATTAGTTTTAGTCTTTAATCTAGATTGAATATGCAACTTTAATTTGGAGTTGGAAGTTCGTTTATATTTTATATGATTTAAAACGTTTGTTTCAAAAAGGTTAAGAGTCACAAGTGTTCCGTACAATCATCTAATTGCAGGTTGGTTCACAACTTCACGAGCAATTATAATTACAGGCGCGTGCTTGGCGCAGCTGCCGTGACACCTGCATCGACGTATCGGACGGCTCTGCAGCATTGCACTAGTCTGACCTTTCCTTATAAGCAACTGCATTTGACATTGCTCTAGTGTACAGCTGTGCATTTTAATAAGGCAAGAAATGCAGATGCGATAGGACGGTATTTTATTAAAGTAGATTATAAACCTCCAGATCAGCGTATATTACTGGCTGAGTAAAAGGTTCATATTGAAGTAATGGAATACATGTGGCACGGGTAATTAAAGTTTTCTATTTGCCTGTATGTTAGCCACCTAGCAACGCGAATCCAAGGTACGTCCCGGGATTCGCGTAGCTAGATGATGATACATTTTAAGAAATAACTTCTCGCTTTGTGTCTAGAAAACAATTTCCCCTTCCACCTTTCGCCGCGTTAACTCGTGGCCAAGCAAAAATTATTCTAAATAAAAAAACTATTCACTTTTATACATAATTATGACGTGTCGTGCATAAATTACCACGCCCATAGCACTTTCATGCATAGAAATGTTCAGGAATATTCATGTTGAGCGGCAGCATGCGCGTCATGCTGACATGACGATTGAAGGCCGAGCTCTGGTGCCTAATCGACGCCTGACGTCATTCGCAAAACGTAGATGAGTTACTTCATACTCGTTATGTTAGCAAATATTTGCCATTTGTATTACGAGGGACTAGCAATTACTTAATCTAGACTCTATAATGATGTTTAGCTACACTGCAAAAGAAACCTGCAAAGTTTGTAGACACCTAGGGAAAATATGCCATAAAATATTATAGATTTAATATCATATGCAAATATTTTTATACTAGTAAATATTATCAAAACCAATATTCTTAATGTTTTATATGCGGCATATTTTAGCTATTTTAGCTAGTGTAATATTATTTGTATGAGATTTACCTGAAACCTACCCTATACTTTGTCCTTTGACAAGGCATATTCATTACCTCTGCATGGTACATCCCACAGCCAATGAAAATGCTATGGTAGAGCTTATGAAATACCTAATAAAAGCATAATCATTTATTTATAATAGGTGTCACGGTCAATCGACCATGCACACCCTGGTGTCAGAGTTCTTCGGAACCGCCTCTCGGCCTCTGACGTGGTTCCGTTAACGACTACCAGATGGCAGCCGGGACCAACGGCTTAACGTGCCTTCCGAAACATCATTATTATCAGACAATCAGGTGATGCAAGCCTGAAATATCCTAACCAAAGTGGAAACAACTAAACAAAGTATGCTTTCCCGTGGGAATCGAACCCACGACCCCCGGGTCTACAGGCAAACGACATAACTAACCACTGGGCCACGGAGGCTTAATGAAAATCAGAGACTGCTAGTTTTCAACCACAAGAAAAAAAAACAGTTTAGTTGGCTTAAAGTTTAGGTAAAATAAATAAATATATGGGACAAATCCCAAGGACAAATCACTCTGATTGAGCCAGCCCCACAGCACAGTAAGTTGCGAACTTATGTCATGGGACACTAACTCAACGATACTATATTTTATAATAGATACATATATGAAATAGATGTAAGCGCACTCCCGAAAGGAATATGTTCAATCTATCACATGATCGATTGGTCGGTGGAGTGGGTGAAAAGTACTCGAGCTTGTACAAAAGCAGTTGCAAATCAGATGTTTTTGAAAGCTATGGTTTCAGAAATAACTATACAGAAATAAACAACTAGTGAGTAAGCGCGGTCGTAAACGTCCTAAGTATGATTGTGGCCATTTAATTTCAATATATTTTCAACGATATGTTCAAGTATTGACAAACACAATGATTATGGATTGGATTGGATCTGGATCATTCACGAAAGTAAAGCTTTAAAAGAAATAAACAGCCAGTAAAATGGAACGGTTTTATAAACATCCAAGACATTTTAATATAACAAACAACCGTCAATAAAAAAAGTTTTAGGAAAACCAATATAATATATTTAAACCGGAATTTACACAAACGTAAAAAAATAATATATCAAGTAGTGCATTTTAAAAACCCTTATAGAATTTATAGAAAATTTATAAAAACCCTTATAGAATATTCCTGACTGGCGAGGTTTTTTTGTTACCACATCTTATTTCTTAATTATTAAATGTAAACAACTAGTAAGTTTGTATGGTTAGAACTTGGTCAGAAAAATCTACAAATCACATATACTCAGCACAACTCGTGATGATACAATAGTACTAGTAATATTAATAGGACATTGATACATACTGCTTTATACTACACTTACAACGATTTTTTCCGAAAAACGGATTTATACTTAATATTCAGCTATGTATAATCCAAATCCATATACTATCATCAAATACTATCAAGCACAATGAAGCACGATGAAACACTACCAAGCTATTTTTGGTATTTTTTCCTCTCGCAAAATCGAACATGAAAGAAAGCACTTTCCAAATAATATAAATAATATTTCCAAAATATCTGAGAAGAATAAACGGCTAGTTAGTGTTCTCGATTACAAACAGTCGCATTAACGGAGCCATGCCATGGTCCACAGAGCCCGGATAAACATAATATTTCCATATTACGCCTGCTAAGAGCGACTCCCGCAAATAATATTTGCACTTGACCCGCTTAGCGTCTACACAAACACTTCAACTACCTACACCAGCGCCACTCGACGTTCGGTAGCAAATACCCCGATAAATGATATTCCAATAGCTCACTCAGCAGCAATATCTCTTTCAAACTACCCTTTCTCTCGGGTTACGGGCTTAGACAACGCCGAAGTATACAGTTATAGTTTGTTGCTTTTCTACATTAATTAATATTTTTTTAGTAAGTTAGTTTTAAGTAGATATTCAAAATGAGAATTGTCATGAAAAAGTCCCTGAAGATGCCTATTTTCTGAATGAATATTTTAATCTCTTTGAGACATTATGACAAAAAAAATCTCTATTTATTTACCTACTTAAAAGTACATTGAATTAGGCCAGTAATTAAACTAACAAAAAAAAAAGGGTTAAGCAATTAGACTATTGAGGAATATAAAAAGGATCTTATTAATTCTAATATTTAGAACAAGAATGTTTTCCAAATTGTAATAAATGACAAATATTAAAACATTGATATTTTAAGCCAAGTTTGAAACTAAAATTCTAATTACGCAACAGTGATTTGATAAAACCTTTGTTTAAAGTGTCAGTAAACTTCTTAAAGCTTTTAAAAATTCCAGACGTGTACTTACATAAGTTTTTACTACTAAATCTTTACATATCAATAATGCAACATCTGTATCGAATTGGACCTTTAACGTTCAAGATCAAACTCCGAATAGGCGGTTGACCTTCGAAAACTCAAAGGAGTCGACGCTAAATAAAACTTCGTGCTCCTGCGTATAAAATAGTTTTAAAAAATTAAGACGATTCACTGGGGAGAGTGGCGCGTTCAGCAACACACCCAATTGGAATAAATATTTAATCGAACTCCCAGATCGAGACGAGGAGACGAGAATTTAACATCAAATGTAGCGGTTTTTTGCTCATTGACCATCACATCTATGTGTATTTCATACGAAGTAGCCACTTAATATTCTAGCTTCTATTTTTAACACACGATACCAGAGAACATTCGTAGCAAAACAAATTCAATTAGTGTATAAGGATTTACAATTATACACAAGAGTCCAGTCTTGAGAGGCAAAGTTTCTTGGACTAGAGGTATTTAATGCAGTTGTAACGGTCGCAATTACTAGCGTGCCTAGGGGCGGCGGTCGTGCGGCGATGGTCGCCGACCGCCGTTACACCGTCGTTCTCGTAATTAACCATCAGGTTTACTTACTGGCACGGCAGCCGGGACAGACACTTGCTTCCACTGGTATGGAACACCATTCTATTAGCTTCAGTGTAGCCAGTTTATTCCAATCGTTTTAGTTTAAATATTTAACTTCTAGTCAACATACAATATTGAGAAAGCTGTGCCGTGTGATTTGCGGCCGAGTATTAAAAATATAAATAAATATAAATGTATAGGGACAAGTCAGATTAAAGCCCACTGTAAGTTGTAAACTTGGGTCATGGGATACTAACTGAACTAAGTATACTAAATAGACCCTTCTAGAATATATCGATTAACATCGAAGACCCAGGCCAATCATTTAATCTTGACCTGCCCGGGAACGAACCCGGGACCCTGCAATTCAAAGACACTTGCGGTATCACTGGGCCACAGACGTCGTCATCACCACATCATCATTACTATCCATCGTGTAGGATACTTGCTGGGACGGCAGCAGGAACAGATATCTCCTTCCTTTGCAAAGAAACAGCATTTTAGTTCTATTCTGATCGATTTATTCTCAGCCCCCGTAGCATGAAACGCGCGACAGCGTTTATCGACTATCGCCACCCTGTTTTCCGTCATATCAAAGAGCGAAATGTGGATAGTTTATCGCGCGATATAAACGGCGTCGCGGGTGCCCGTTGCGTGTAGCGATCCACAGTATTGCGGCTTAAGGAATACGAACGTGACGTGCTTGTAGGAAGTAAATAATATTGTTAATTATTGCACGTACACCAGAATACGTATTTCTAGATCAGCAAACTACCCTGCTGTACGTACGGTCGCCTGCAAAAGTCCATATAAAAGTTGCGTTAAAAGTCGTGTGTAGTTTTGGATACTATTTAAAAATAACAGCAATTTCAACCTTATATATGTGGCATAAGGTTCATGATATTGTTAAATATATATGCCTCCCTAATCAGTGCAATCGATTTTCACTTTAAGGCTGTGTATGGACTTTTGCAGGTGACCGTACCAATTTACCTTAGTTTAAAGCTAATATTATAATAAATAAGTAATACCATTCCATTCCATCATTTTACCGGTCTCCGTAGTTTAATTTATTTCGCCATAATTGGTGACCCCGACGTGATCCGTCAGGGAAACCCGACGGGTTGCGTGATTAACGTTGGACCCTTCCTGAAATAGGCAATTGAAGAACCCAGCTGAAGAAGAACCCGACGACCAGTCCAACGTGCACATTTCCCCGGCCTCCCACAAGTGGGTCTTACCGGTCTGGAAATTTAAAAGGCACTGTTACTCCACCATTAAGTCGTCGTAGTGGAAAGGACCCGTAGTGAATAGGAGTGATGCCTATATACTAAATGATTATGATTTAGCTAGCACAACTTAACCCACTTTGCCTAAAATAATCCTCTTTAGTGAACGAAAACTTGATCACGAGAGCCTATAATCCCATGTAAAAATATATCTTTAATATATGATTTAGTATAAAAGAATTTTATCTTGAAAGTTTTTCTTGATTCGATTAATGTAATTGCTTAAGTATATTTAGAACGCTCTTATATAAACAATTTTAGAAGTATTATCATGTTAATTAACTAAAGCTTATTATATAGTTAGGTTTAATTTGAATACATTTATGTTCCACAGGAGGATTGCACTGCTGGTATTTAGATGAAAAAACCTATTTCTTTTAGATTTAAAACTAAAGTTATTGAGAAAAATATTAAGTTAACACATCAGTCGACGTAATTGTCCTATAAGTAATACCGCAAGTTAATAAGCCGGAATGTAAGATTTTCAACAGCAGATTGCAAGTATGAACTCATGTAATAAAACTCGTGATTCATGTACTAATCATTCTCTATATAAAAAATCAATACACACGATTCTATAAAGATATCCATTGGTTCACGTACGAGAATAGCCGCGCATGCAGCGTGCATTAAAATCCAAGGGCGCCGAAAATGCCCGACGCAAGCCGCCCACCGCCGCGCCGATTTAGAACGCTGCAACAACAATTATGCTTGTTCGACATTGCTATTTTGATCTTCTACTTAAATCATTAATAGAAACGTGTTAGTTAATTTAAATGCCAACATAATTCCTTTTTACAAGCTTTTATTCAGTTTAACCTGTCCCGATATTTGTCTGTAATCAAATCTTGTGAGTTAAATTTTATCTAAGCTGAAATTTTGCGTGCATGTGTAAATCGGATGATAATACAATATTATGGAATCGTTGCGCTAGTCTGATAATGGAGTCGGAAGGACTTAGAAACTCTTAAACTAAACAAGGTACACCAATCCAGTTTAGGCTCATTTGATTTGTCTCGGAAATCATTTTACAGTGTGGATTCGTTTACAATAAAAACTCGTCAAAAAAGTATTTTTTGCAAAAATATTACTCTATAAAGTCTGACGATAGATCTATACTCTATCTGTGTGGTATCCGGCAGAGTAGAATAAGACCACTCCAAGTCTTCCCGTGGATGTCGTAGAAGGCGACTTAGGAAATACAAGCTAAACAAAGCTTATAAACATCTAAGAGACCTCTCCAACCCGTCTGGCCAGCGTGGAGAGTGTAGGCCAAGTCCTCTGGCTGCTCTGGCCAAGTATGGCCCTAGTAGTACAGAGAAGGTCGTGCTCTGCAGTGGAGACTAAAAAGGACCTGATGATGATGATGATAAAATCTGGCTAGCGTTAACTATACAGATAGCTATCGTATAGATTTGAAATAAAGGAATATTCTGCGGTATCTAGTAAATTTTTCTCAGTTACGAGTACTATTGTCCGTTATCTTGTACCTGAATTCATATTGTATGCTTGGAAGGTGTAAGTTTTAAGAAACAAATTCGATATTTCAACTCAAATTGTCCTGGCAGCTGAACACTTGTTTTTAAAGACCACTGAATATATCTTAATTTTCATACAAACAATTATTATTATATTAACTGCATCGCCTCTGTAAGAATTAATATTTGGACCAAAACAATTACACCCGGTGACGATTGTAGTAAATACATTTCAGTAGATACCTTAGATTGAAAATTATTCCGTGTCAAACCGGTTCGTTTTCTTTCGTGAGGCTTTGTGATCGTTGTCTTATTTATCCCGAAGTATTATACGTGTAAGTACAAATTATTTTTAATTCTCCAATCATTACTAGTAAAGTAGGGTAAACAAGAGTTTGATAACTTCCACCTGCACTGGACGCATAAGCTATCCAAAAGGACGTTTTAGAAGGGTGGCATCCATATAAGTATGACGCAATTTTTTTTTAAATCTGTGGTGGCATCGGAACTTTTAATACGAAGTAGGACATGTTCCTTCAGTCCTACTTGTTCTAACTAATAATCACAAAAACCTTAAAGACCAAATAAACGGTGTGTGGAGTGCGTAAGGACAAGAAGGGTGTACCCATAGAGATATTTACACTTATTGTAACCACTTATAATGCTTCTAAATATGTTGCTAAAAGAAGAAAAATAAACTCTATTATAGGTATTTTAGTGACTTTATCTGCAAACCCGCTAGTATGACCAGTTTTAAAATACCAACAGTAACTTACTTGTCAGAAAATGGGCATTCCTTTAATAACACTTGTTAACCTTACCGCCAATGCGTACTGTTGAAACCAATATGACATGCAAATTTCACATTACTTTTTATTGCCTTGCGAAAAAAGATATTTACGGCCTCAGAAACGCAGTGGCAATCTCTTAGCTAAAGTTTCCCGAGTTCGATTCCTGGTAAGTTCACTAACGTAAGAAACATCTTTCAGATTGAACTAAATCTGCACCCATGCTTCTTTTTAATTTATTTTTACTTCCATGGTTCTTAAATATTTATTATTCCAAGATAAATACTTGATGGTCAACATCGTAAGGTTACTTGATTAGTCAATGATGTAAAATTATGACTACTGATTACTGTACTTTAGTAATTTGACCTAATTTTTTGTGGTCAAATTACTAAATTGTCTTGGTTCTTAGCATTATGTAAATCAGCATTATGTCTTACTACATCATTGGTATTAAAATTGGGTTTTAAAAATATTTCTGTTTACGTAATGTCTATATATCTAAAAAACTAGACATACCTTTAATATGATATTACTACATTAAATTTAATTAAAGTTGGTTGGGCGAGTCATTTTCAAACTTTGAAATTTGAAAAAATATTACCCCGATATGTACCTAAGTTCGCTAATGCTGATTGGGGAAACATGTGTAGCATTAACCACGCAAGAGAAGATAGACAAAAATATGAGACTATGCCTAAAGGCTTACAGTACTCAGTAGATGCATGTTCATATTGCAGTCGAACGCTATCGCATAAAATTGACATGTATATTTTATGAACAAACTCGTAGCATACTATGATTAGGTCAATTTATCATTTTATATGAAAGTTCTTGTAAACTTTTTACTTCTTTCGTTAACTTAATACAAGTACCAAGGATTTCAAAATTACAGCAAGTTATAATGTGACTAAAACTTTATCAACATTTTTTATTCAACATTTTATTTTCTCAATACCTTGTTCATTCAAAGGAAAATACTCGTACAAATACGTCATATTTTCACGACGTTAGATTAAAAATATTATTATCCCCGCTGTAATAAAGTTATCTTGAACTCGACACATTGTTTACCTAACTCTCATCAACACACGGGTTTAACAGGAAAGCTGCAGTATAATTGTAAGATAATTGTTTATCGTAACTTCGAATTGTGGAATGGGCCGAGGTTTTCCCTGTGTACTAGGTACATAACTTGGGGTCCTTCAAAAGACGTGTTTACAGGTAAGAGTCGGCAACGAATCAGCACCTCCACTGGTGTTGCAGATGTCCATGGGCGACTGTGACCACTTTCCATTAGGTGGCTCGTCTGCTCGTTTGCCGTACATACATAAAAAGAAACTTCAAAGCATTAATACTGAGTCTTCGAGTACATGCTATGAGCGTTATATATAAGTTTATAACTATCGGCTTGTCCACGAGATGTGGCTTTTAATGTTTGCCCGAGAGTAAATATCCATTAGAAGAGAAAAGTTATGGCCGAGGGACATTAGGCGCTCGAGGTCACATCATTAAAGCTTCACTCTCTCGAAGAAAGAACAAACACTCCAGCCTTTACTTTGTCCGGCGAGTTCACGTAAACGAAATAGTCGTCGTAAGGTCGTTAGTAAATTAAAAATTAGATTTTAAACACTACAACGACAACTAACTATATTTAGTAGTTTAAATATATAGTTTGTTGTATGTGTTTAAAATACGGTGTCTTATTATTTTAATAAAAATCATATAGAAAGAATACTAAAAGTTAATTTTACTTCCCTAAAATAAAATAAAAAAGTAAGTGAAGACAAAAACCCCGGCTTAAATATTGACTAAGAATGATTTTGTGCACATCTATGACGTTCCGGAAGAAATCAAAAAGTTATTTTAAGAAAAAATAAATTAGCATCACAGCATAGCCAAAGACAGAATGACAGAAATAACACAATTATGAGGCTTTCTGTTGCGTTATCGTTAACAGTTATACAAACTAGTTGCTCATTTTTTACCTGCTAATAAAAGCGGTAATAAAACCATTACTTGAATATCATTAACCTGCGCCGTACGCAAAAAATATATTCAGGTATTTTAATACCATACCTGTTTCTCTTCCCTGTTAGTTATGTTTACATAAAGGTAACGAGGGCTATTATTTGTAAAGTACCTTTTCTCTGTCCCCAAATAGTTTCCATGAAATATTTTGCATTTGTTTCAAAATACTAACGGATGGCTTAAATATTGACTAAGAATGATTTTGTGTACGTCTAGGTTCAAGTAATATTTAATTCTGCTCTACCTACAGCGTTATAACTAAAGATAGCATTGTTCCTGCAAAATCTATTAGTAAAGACGAAGGCCGAAAGTCAGACCGATTTTTCATTGCTTATTTGGAAAGCTACGATGCCTTCTTTGATTTGCTACATATTTAACTGTTTAATTGCATGTCTTTATGTAGTCGATATTCTAAATTAAAACAATAGGTAATAAATAGGTGGGTATCTTTTAGTCATTCAAATTAAATTGAAAATTTTAAATGATGTCTGATATATTTCAATAAAAAGAAAATAATAAAATACTTGAAAAAGATGTACAATCCTTTTTTTTTTTCAATATAATTTGAAATATTATAATGGACATTGTTATAATAATGAAAAGTAGAACCTTACATTGTTATACTATGTTTAAGTGAAGAAATAAATAGTGTAAAATGAATTTGATAGCGATTATAACATGTTCCTGAACAATGGTCTCTCAAGCCGGATGATGAGTAGTCCACCCGGAATTACCTCCTCGCTATAAATCGTCAAGCGCGACAAGGGAGCTGACTGCGCGCTTATTAAGCTATTTTTAGGCCGAACCGCATTATTTTTATTCCGCTGACACTAATTTGTGTTTTTGACAAAGGCCCTTGAAGAGAAAACGCCTGAGCTTTATACAGCTCATATTTTCCTCTTTTGCTTTTGACATTCAAATATCCTTACATAAGCAGTAGAATAAAGAGAGCAGAAAATTCATAGTTATAGATTATGATCTCGTTTGACACACACTTAAATTATTTATGCAACACTTATTAAGCATTTATAATGCATTAAGTTACAATAAGTACGATGCATAATTACGATATAGAACAAATTATACAATTACGCATGTGCATTAATAAACAAACCAACATAGCTATTAAAATGATGCATAAGAATGCATTTGTTTTCTCAGAATAGAACTAAATATAAATCGCCTCAATGATTCGGAACCAGTCTCAAATTCTCCTTAGGCTATTTCTCACCGTGAGCTGAACTCGTAACTGACAGGGCATCGAACGGAGTGAAAGTTCCTTGGGCGACGAACGTAGTGTTTAAACTGACAAAGTTAATTCCGTCCACGCTGTAGAGAAACTTACCTATTTAATGCTTGGTATTAGAGCTGAGAATTGTTTGCTATTACGATATGACGTAGATCATGCAAGGGCCGCCGCGACGCAGCCGCGCCAGCGTGCGTCTGATTCCATTTTATTTGCGGCGCCTGCTCTATAAAAAGATCCCGCACACGTCCGCCCGTCTGCCGCTGCGTCTCCTCCAGTTCCTATGTCTCATTACTCTTTCAATTATTTATTTTTATTAACATGATCATAATAAATTTAAAGCGTCATGTATTTTGCACAGCTGTAAAACGTCACAGAATAAAATATGCTGACAGTAACAAGATGAATATGTATGAATATATATTTCAATGATGTGACTGGATTGAGTCATTCACACGTTGCAGCTAGACATTGCTTAGTTGCGGGTACCGTAAGCCAAACCACAGGCAGGTCTGAGCAGCAGCCGTAACATTATCCTGATGGAAACGTAACCACACCCGCCTTTTGGTCGCCGCTGCTCGGAGAAATAACGCAGAAGTTTCTCAGAAATAACGTTTTTAAGTTTTAAGACATTATATTTTCCACACCTACTCATAATGGATTCTAAAGTTTTACTTTTACTCAGTATCTTGCTGTATAAAGAAATTCCATCAAACTTGCTGGTTTAAAAAATTAAAAAACTTTTTATGATAGAGATAGTCACTAGAATTTACTCAGCAGAATATAAAATACAAACGTTATTGTTGCCATCAAGAAACACCTACCAATTATCTGATATAAAGTTGTCCTCAAACAAGCTTTTAACATGCTTATTACGCAAAATTTCCATTTAAGTTGTAAAGTGAATGATCGAAGAACAGGACGCGCTGTAAAGCCTTAAAATATTCCCATTGGGTCGTCAATTTCGCCAATCTAATAAAACTGTTATCGTATGCGTCGATCCATGAAACCCTTTATATGCTAAAGAGACTTCCGCTGGCGAAAATAATAATTTAGTCGTGTTATTGCATGGCCGGCGCTACATGCTGTTGTATTATACATGCGATGTGTCGCGGTTTATAGGAACCAATAATAAACAGCTTTTATAGGTAGATAACGGAACTATCACCTATTTTATGAAGTCACAAACACTTGAACGTATAATATTACTGTACAATCTAAGACTACAATATAAGTTTAATTTGTAAACAATCAATCAATGTTTTTTTGCAATATAATACAGTAACAAAGATGTTAAATCAGTCAGTGTAACATGCATTCAGCCTGAGGCGTGCAAATATTGCAAATAAAGTATATTTACAATACTTAGAATATTTCACATAAAAATTTGAATAATTACAAATCAATTATGAGAAAGTATAAAAATTAAGTAATTGTGATTAAAAAGTCAAATATTCTTTATAAAAACATTTTTCTAGCAGCAATGAAAGTCCTCCTTTGAAGATTTTAAATATCACTCGGGAGTTTGGTATATAAAATGATGCACATGCCATGAACAATTATTATTAGAGACAGGTTTGAATAATAAGTTTAAGTCACAAATAATGGGTCAAACAATGAAGTGAGAAATATTATTTACAATATTTAAATATGAAACGAATCAATGAAAAATCTTAATCTAATTAACTTACCAGATTATATATGAAACCTTAATGTTTTTAAAAAGAATTTGGGCCATCGCGGGACATTTAGGCATACATTATCATCAGACTCATCAATACTAATAATTAATCAGTCATGGATTAAGTTACTTTGTTTTCAGAGATATCGTATCTATAAGCTTTATACATGATACTGAAAATAAATTGACGACATTTAGATTTTTTCTATATGTATGTTTATACGCATGTATGTGTCTCTATAACTCTTAAACAAATTAACTGAGTATTTTATGAAACTAGGTAGATAAACATATAGACGTACAAGACACAGGACAGGCTACTTAACTTTTTTCGTTTTTGTTTAGTTTAGAAATCGTTACGCGAGTCTGAGTACTGAGTCGCGGGCACAGCTAGTACTATCATATAACGTGGCGACGCATCGTCCCGCCAACATTCGGTCTAAATGCCTAATCCAACATTTAGAAAAAAAGGGGGTTATTATACGACGAGAGGGACGCCGCTATACGTGCGATACGATTGGAGATATCTCGTATCGTATCTAACGATGCGTGCGGTGTCCCTCCCATCGGATCCGATATTCAAGATGGTATATAGCCCCCTCAAGAGCTTACCCGCCGCTATAGAATAAAAATTAGCACCTATTTACTATTTAACTTTACATACCTAACTAATTTCAACAAACTTCTCGTACTATCTACACATTAAATGCAAAAATTTAGAAGAATATTTTTCAGACAATTCTCAATTCGCATTACTGAAACGGTTAATTATAAAACCCAGTCACCTCATTGCACACTGAAGTACAATCATGCACAATTCATCAGCCTATATTGCAGCGGGTAGGGTAAGAAGCCAGGCACCGCATGCTCGGCGCCGTCTGGCCGACAGTGACTCAGTGGGCTCTCCGCCGAGCTCCCCTTTCTAAACGCCATTTACCCCATAATTGCTGGTGTGCCCCCTGCTGATGCGGTGGATATTGATTAGCTGCAATTAAAATTGAGCCCCTTGAATACGAGCATGTATTATGCGTAAATAAAGGTGTGCTGTTGACCGATAACGAAAAATTTTTTTACTCTACATCTTTTTATGCAGCTTTCCCATGAAATACTTATTGCAACCCTACTTCATTTACTTAAGTTCTATATTTCATATTCGGGTATATTTAGGTAGTTTGTCAATGTATAGGTACTTTTATTTGAAGTTGGTGTGGTCAAAATGGCAAATGATCTTTCTCAAATTGACGTGGGTTTATCTGTAAAATTGTATTTGTTATAAATGATAGTATGTTTGTGTTAGTATTCCATAACACAAGTCTCGAACTTACTTTGGGGATAGCTCAATCTGTGTGATTTGTCCGTATATCCTTACTTCCTTCCTTACTTCCTTATCCTTATCCTTACTAATATTATAAATGCGAAAGTGAGTTTGTTTGTTTATTTATTTGTTTGTTTGTTTGTTTGTTTGTTACGCTTTCACGCCGTAACTACTGAACTGATCATCATGAAATTTTGCGTACAAGTTCTCTGTAGTACGGAGAAGGACATAGGCTACCTTTTATCCCGGGAAAAAGTACTATTCCCGACGGATCGACATTGACGCGGGCGGAGCCGCGGGCGAAAGCTAGTATTTTATAGTTAAGTATTTCTGTTCATTTTAACTTTTCTTATTTACAAACAGCTCTTTTTTATGAAATAATTATACCTAAGTTTGGTACTTCAATGCGAATATACAAAAAATTTCTAATGCTTTTGCGATTTTTACACATTTAAAATAAAATCACATAATACGGTTATCGCGTCTATTCTTAGAACAACAAACATATGTTAGTTATTCTGAGCGTTATTACATTATTTTTACACCAGTGTCGGCCATTTACATACACACGAAAAACAAATAAAGCTTGACATTTTTACATGCAGCTCTGTCCCTTGAAACATTTATTTTCAACCACGAGTTACTGAAGTTCAGCAATCTATACTATACACGTAGGTATAACTACTATAAATTGATAACTCACACATACTAAAATGTGTGAGTTATTAATTTATAGTGAAAAGCGTTTGCTGCACGTTTGCTGCCAGCTTGCCCTTGTTATTTATTGCAGGGTCTGCAGGGTAGGCAACGTAGTTTGTGGATATTATCTGAAAGGGTTTGGTCATTTGGCAATTGCACCAAACTAGTGAAACAAAAAATATGAAAGGAGACCCGTACCAATAGTGACTTTCTATTGTTTTTGTATTTTCGTAGTTTGATTTCTAGACTTATGATGTACATTATTCGTAGTTTGATTTCTAGATTTATGATGACACTAGCGACCTGGACCCCGGCTTTGCACGGGTGCAATGTATATATAAACATTCCTCTTGAATCACTCTATCTATTAAAAATAACGCATCAAAATCCGTTGCGTAGTTTTAAAGATCTAAGCATACATAGGAACGGCCAGACGCGGGAAGCGACTTTGTTTTATACCATGTAATGATATGAAATTTAAAAACGATTCATATATGTTATGATATCTAAAAACATTTTGCTTCAAAAAGTCTTTACGTGTAAGACAATAATGCTCACATGGAAATATTTATATGTAAATCTCGCGGGTCCTCCCCTTTCTTATTTTTTTATCCTAATCCTAATCCTAACTAATATTATAAATGCGAAAGTGAGTTTGTTTGTTTGTATGTTTGTTTGTTTGTTACGATTTCACGCCATAACTGCTGAACCGATCATCATGAAATTTTACATACAAGTTCTCTGGAGTATGGAGAAGGACATAGGCTACCTTTTATCCCGGGAAAAAGTACTATTCCCGAGGGATTGACATTGACGCGGGCGGAGCCGCAGGCGAAAGCTAGTAAAGATATAAATATGAAAATGTTAACTTTTTAATTTTTTACATAAACGCCTAATACTTTTGCGCAACCTTGCCTTGCGCAGAACTTGACGTTCTTCGTTCGCGCAGAGACGAATTTTTTTTTTAAATCTATGTTCGCTCGGCACACACTTAAATGAATATTATTCACGTTCGATTTTAAGATGCATTAGTCTGCTTACAAGAACTAATAAACATAGACATTCATGCATAAATTATAAATACTAAGCATAAACAAATATCTACACGAGGAAATTATAATAACGTGGTGACATTTCTGCTAAATGGTAATCATAAATAATTCCACGTAGTGCACCTACATTCGTGAATGACATTTCTCGGTGGTAATAAAGGATATCTTATAAGGTTCAATCAGATGGCGTTGAGTTAATCTTATATACCTATATATTCGTAAGCACGTTATTTAAGGAATAAATTTGTTAAGGTATGAATGCCTCAACGTCTTTAATTTCAACCTGTTTTTGTATGTTTTGTTCTTCCATGCTGGACTGGGAAAAAGAAAAAACGTAGAATGTACCAGCTGCTTCTCGTCCCGCGCAGATCGTAAATGCCGGTCGAAGGAAAGGGCGAAAATCTGAGGAATCATATTAGTAGGCGATGGGGCTAGCAACACATCAATATTTTAATTCCGTTTTTCACCTAATGCCCACTAACATGCTAAACTTCTTCATCCTCTATCTGCTCTGGCCAAGTATGGCTCCGGTAGTACAGAGAGGGTCATGCTCCTGCAGTGGAGACTAAAAAGGCCTGACGATGATGATGATGATGCTAAACTTGACTTTTAGATCATAAAACTGTTCTGAAGACAGAGCGGGGTAGACCTCGCAAGGAAGAAAAATGTGATAGTATGTATATATATTTTTTTAATTAGCCTATATTGTCCCACAGCTGGGCAAAGGTCTCCCCTATTTCCTTCCATATATATTTTTTATAAAGTTAAATTTATTTTAGATATGATTGTACGCTATGTAAAGATATCTGGATTGTCAATGCAGGTTTTCATAATTTATTTTTCCCCAAGTGGCCTATCGACACAGTGCCTGTGTCGAGCGAGAGGTATTTTTGACAGTAGCTGTCAAAATCCACCAATCATCTTCAATCAAGCATTTTTATAATTAGTACATTTTGACACTGTCTGAGGAAATGTAAGGATTATTCCGAAGATAAAATAGATTCCGAAAACCCTAATTGAAAAAGCTAATAAAGGATCCACTCGGAGATTCCTTTTAAAAAAGCGTTGCATAATGCTTTTTAAGGCGTGGCTCAATCCCTCCCGCCACAGGTCAACTAGTGATGAATATGTATGTATTACCAGTCATTGTCAGGGGTACTTGCGTGATATGCACCCTCTTTGCACTCCCTCGCACGCAAGCAATTTTATGTATACTTACTCATATGGTTAGCGAAAGGTAACACCGCCCGAAATAAATCAATGACTAAAATATGAACACTATATAGGTACTAAGTACAAAATAGTCTTATATGAATAGAATACCGTAACATCACTTTTTTAACATGTAAAAAGAAAAAGATTCTCTAATTGACAAGATCTTTTCAAATCTTGTACCTATTCTTTTTAAAATTTAATTGTAAAGGTTGTTCGAAAAAATAAACATTATAGATAAATGTAAGATCATACAGTTTGAAGTACGTTTTTACAACATATTAAATGTCTCTTGGTACATCAAATTTCCCTTACAACAACAATGTTAACTGAAAAGATCAATAAGTAGTCGTCCAAAACATTGATATAATTTACTTAATCATTTCAAAATCGCAATAAATATGAACGATATAATTATTCCATTCTGGTCTGGGAGAAAAGAAAAAGCGTAGAATGTACCGACTGCTTTCGCAAATCGTAAAAGCCGATGGAGAAAATGGGCAAATATATGAAGAATCATATTAGTAGGCGATACGGCTTAGCAACCTATTACTATTTTGATTTCATTTCTCACCTTATACTAAACGTGGCTTTTAGACCTGGCTTCTGTCTACCCCGCAGGGGGAAAAGGCGTGATAGTATGTATGTATGACATACGGATGAGAGATATGGGTTCGACAATAACGTTATGTCATCCACTTTAGCGATTGTGATTTTGCCGAAGTTCGTGAGACAGAACGTGACTCCGCCGCCCATTTCTATTCCTATGCAAATAGCACAATCCAAACACCTCTGTATTATAACCATACTCATAACATGTTTCGGGAACTTTAAGAATATTTGTCGCAAGTGGCTCCGTAACTTACGAAAAACCGTTTTCCCTTCCGTGATATTTCCTTGGAGATGCAAAGCAATTTTCTGCAAGAGATAACCTTTTTAAACGAGTTTCTGCTATATTTGTTTGCAAGAACAACACATGACGCCATGATGATAGTATCGCAATAAATTCGTATTCTGCGAAGTTGTTAACCGTAAAGTATTTCTGGAGAGATAACATAAATATTAAATCGCTTTGAAACTAAACAAGAATTGACGCTAGCGGAAGAATCACAAGAAGTGCAGATACACACTGAGCATCTGGTATTATAAAATAGCAATCGAGAATCGTTTTATGTCCGAGAAGAATTTCACATAAGCCAATTAGACGAGCGCGCCGGTACAGCTCGCTTGCAAACATTTCCAATGGTTAAATCAAGCTTTCAGAGAACTACAAATAAAAATGTCCTGCTGAAACGGTTATAGTGAGGAATGGGCTGACACTAAACATGTTAGTGCCGCCATGAAGAAACGTGTAACTACAGTAACATTGGACGTTCCGTTTGTTCTACTGTACATACAATTACAGACATATAGTTATTGCATAGCTAGTTTGTTTGCTCGATAAAATACAAACTAATGTTTACGGCGCGTTAATGATGCGTATCGTTTCAGTTTTTAACTCCTAAAGATGTAGCAAAAAGTCTTCGCTCTTGACGTTTTAACGTTATTCAAAGCGGTTACTGACTTGTAACGTTTCTTTGTAACATGCCAACTCGAGCGTAAGTGAGTTAAATTAAACCGATACGTGAAGTCTTGACACTAATTCAGCATTGAGTTTAGATTTACAAAAAATGTTGTATATAATCAAGTTCTTTGAATTAACTTGATGAGATACAATATTTTTAGAGCTTAAACTTTAGCCTTATTATGTAACAAAAACGTTTGAAAATGCTGTGGAGTTCTTTGTTGGGTCCTCAGTTGATTGTGGGTATCGTAGGCCCAGGTGTAGGGTAAGGAGCCTGCCAGGAGTTGGGATGAAAATGCCGGAGCTTCTGCTACACCGTTTATTCTACGAATATGCACTGTTCACAAGGCACTTAAAACTTTTATAAAACGAAATTTTATTCTCACAGCAAACGCGTGCGTATCTGTCGAAGGTTGGCGGAGAAGAGGAAGAGGTATAATCAAAACTAAAACAGTGTTGCCAACAAGATCCATGAAGAATTTAAATTGGTGTTAAAATTATGCCGATTGCTTTAGAAAAATGCAAAAAATTTGGCTAACATTTTTCAATGTTAAATAAAATGTAATATTAGAATGTTTATTAATTAACAAAATATGTGTTATCTACTATGTTATCAAATAGAATATTAATTTCTTGGTCTTCATCGACAACTAATGTGCTTGAAGACGAGGAAGCCTCATTACTCAGACTGTAGGCGGCATATTAATGACTTTCAAACAATTCACGTAAAAACTGGAGGAACTTTAGTTCGTTTAGGTACCTAAGAATGGCAATAAGTACGCAATAAAGTACGAGTATATCCTATTTCTATCTCATCTTTCCCATAAGAAGGAGAGAGTGAAAAATGCTGCTAATCTATGGTATATTGAATGAGATTTGGTGGGGGAATCCCCACATACGGTGGAAAGCATTTGATGAAAAAAAATTACCATTTCCATTATGGTGGCACCAGAAGCGCCAACGATGGAAATAATAACGTACGCATTTATGTAATTTTCATGGTTAACCTTTTATTCTATATGCTTAAAGCTAAACAACAAATAAATTTGCTAAACAATATGAAAATATGTTAAACTATTTTTAATGGGTCAATTATATAACGTATCAACTTAAAAAATAATACTTACTAACAACTAGAACTAGTATAACTGTATAATATGTACACTAAATAAAAGTTATCTATAAATAAAAAATGTCACGCAGATCATTGCCTTCCGGTAGAGTGCCTAAAAGGCTGGCCGCATTGCCACGTTGGATGGCAATGCTAATGCGTTGTGCAAAAAAATTGCCAGCCCTTTGGTCACCAGATACCTCGACCAGTCGCTTATTTATGGTTTTAAATAATTTATGAGCTGAAGGGCCCCACGGACCCATAGTCCCCACCCCAAACGGCTCAAATATGTAGCCATTGCCAAGGCATGCATATTTGTGACGTTTGAGGGACTCGGCGGTGGCCGCAGCTGCGCCAGCCTTAGAACTAGTGCCATGGAGGTGGGAAGGCGCGAGTGTGTCAACACACGTGGCGTCCCACACTAATGGCCTCCCCAATCTCCAGGGCACAAGAGTCATGCCATCTGGTCTCTTGCCATCATCTCGCGCCAGGCCATTTGGTTCCAAAACAGCTGGTAGCTCGATGGTGACAAGAGCACGGTGGATAATGTTGTTCAGGTTGGCATGGCGAGCTATGCGGCCAGCGCTCCTGGAGCATGAAAGTCCGTGGCGTCCAAACTGGTCGACAGCATCACCGCAGAGGCAATGATGCGGGACATTAGTGACGGCTCCTAAACGTAGACACGTCGCTAAGCGGAAGGTGTGGTCATCTAGGAATGTACCCAGGTTATAAGATGGTAAAGCCTGCAACCATAAACCAGACTCCCACTCAGCAGTTGCAAGGAGACGAGCGCACTCAGCAGGGTTGCTGTCAGAAGATTTAAGGAGATTACTCTGAACAACCCTGCATAACGGCTCGTCCCACTGCCTCTGCGAAGAAGGAATGTCGGGAAATTTTGAATTTAGACTTACCTCTGACCAAACTATTTTGGCCTCCGCCACATAGGGAATTTCATATGTAGGTTGTTTAAGGATATTTTGAAAGAGGTTTTCTACACTATGTTAAATATGTTAAATTTGTTAAATTTAGTATAAGAAATGCTAAATTGGCAACACTGAACCATAGTGAGACGGCATTACCATGTCAGACAACACATAAACTTTTTAATTATATGTAGTTCGATCCTAGTGATGCGAAATAAAAATACATAGGTACCGAAATGCAAGTTTTCTTAAAATAAATAGCTTCAACATTTTCTAGACCGGAGCGGAAGTGGGAGTCGTGATAGATTTACATGTCGATAGAATTGACGATAAACTAAAAGACAGGCACGGCGGCACCGTCGCTGGACACGGTAATGCACTTTTTCCTACTTAATTGTATCAAGCTTTGAAACCGATTTTTACTCAACGGCCATTCTTTCATAGGACAAGGTAGAAGAAAAGTTAAATATAAAGGGATTTTTTAATTTTAATTACAACATCATAGAAAGAGTTCGCCGTCGCAGTTTAAAAATATAATAATAAAGTTACAAGAAATACATAAAGTAGTTGTAAGAAATTACTGTGGAATATTACAGCAGTCAGTCACTGTCTGCTGTTATATTCTATATAAAAATAATAGTACTTATATAATTCTAAAAATGTTATTCAATCTTTAATACAATATTATCATGGCGAAGACAGTTAATTATGGGTTTCTGACTGGTTTTTGTAAAGACTAGTCAACCGGAAGCATCGATATGAATGAAAAGGGCCTTTCACGTAAGTACGTTTTCTGCTCTTATATTTTTCATCATAAAAATCTTTATCCTCATTAATATTATCAACGCGAAAGTTTGTATGTATGGATAAATGGCTGTATTGATTTTTGTTACTCAATCACGCCAAAACGGTTGAACGTATTTTGACGAAATTTTGCGCACAGATAGATTATTACCTGGATTACCACATAGGCTATCTTTAATCCCGGAAAAAACGACTGCTCCCGCGAGATCGACATTAACGTGAGCGGAGCCGCGGGAGAGTTAGTAATAATATATTACGTAAACTTAGTTATTCGATCTTAATTAAACACAATAACATGACAAAGACAGTAAATTATGAATTCTGAAGAAAATAAGATAAGCAACCGGAAGCATCGATAAATGAAAATCTTCTTGGTCATAAATAATGTATGGATCTTACAAATGTGATAAAAACATGACACTTAACATATAAATAACAGAACATGCCGTAGTATACACGGTACAGTCAGTATTATTCATCATCATCATCAAGTCATTTATTTAAAATATAAAATATTTTTTTATCGGTGAAGTTTGATTTGAAAAAACATCACTACTCCTTGATTTACCTGGAAATTGTAAATGACACATTCTATGGTTGCCTCAAATTGATATAACAATAAAACTTTTAAATAAATTATAAAGAACCGCGAATGTGGTATGAACTTCCCAATCCACCACACGATCACAATTAGTCAATTACTGGTGTGGTAACAATTTTATATCACAATCTGAAAAGAAGTAAAAACACAGCCATACAAATTATAAAGATCACGAGGTGAGGCAAAATAAGGAATCATATCGCGTGGCCCGATTTCACGGGAGACTGTAACCACGCATTTCACGGTTACTTCAGAATAATAGAAAAAAAGGTCTACATTATTCTTAATTAGGCTATTCATAATATCAACTTGTAGCACTTATCGCAATATAATAAAAACCTAACTACCACCTCCTACTACTAACTCCTTTAAGGGAGCAGTACAACATAATATTTGAGAATACATTGAGAGATCGCGAGATTAGTCGAATTGAGGTATTACATCGCGCGGCCCGATTTCCTGGGGCCTCTAAATCACGAATTTTACGGTTACTTCAGAATAATAGAAAAAAGGTCTACATTATTCTTAATTCGGCTATAATACTATGGATACCGTGTTTTCGGACCTTTTTTTAATCAAAAACAAATTTGAAGCCATTGGTTTGGAGCTTAATTTTAGTAAATGCGAACTTTTTATAAATAACTGCAACTTAAATTTAAATGATGTAAGACAAAAATTTAATATTTTGGCTCCAAATAGTAAACAGTAATTCCCTTTACCTTTTAGGTTGTCAAATTTTTGATGAATCTATTTCTGGGTATATTAATAATTCAATAACTAAATTTCAAAATTCTGCTCACCGTCTCAGTGAAATTAGTTCACATTATGCACTTTGCATCTTAAAATTCTGTCTTTTCGTCCCAAAATTTACGTATGTGCTCCGTTGCTGCTCCTTTTGGAAGCACCCAGATCTATTGACACAAGTAGACGACTTAATAAAAATTAGCTTAGAATCGATTCTTAATATGCAACTGAACGAGCAATCTTGGACACAAGCATCCCTACCCATCCGTTATGGTGGTTTAGATATTCGCAAAATTTATTTTCGATTGCAAGAGACGACGGCAAGAGACCGGACGGCATGAGTTTGATTCCATGGAAGATGGGCCGGGTGCTAGTATAGGATGCAACCTGTTCGCTGGCCCCGTCCCATCTACATGGAACCAACAACAGAGCTGGTGCGGCTTGTGAAGCGGCTGAAAAAGCTAAAGCATGCAAATACAGGGGTCTAGGCTCCGAATATGATTTTGTCCCCATTCGGTGTCGAAACCCTTGGTCCGTGGGGTCCTAGCGCTATAAAGCTATTTAAGGAAATAGCAAAAAGGTTAGTCGACATCACAGGAGACCGAAGAGCTGGCAGCTACCTCGGACAAAGAATTAGTCTAGCTATTCAAAGGGGGAACGCTGCCAGTATCTTCGGAACCTTGCCTAAAGGGACTCCTCTTAATAATTTATTTTAGTTATTATATTATATTTTTAAGGCTTTTTAGTTTTAGGTTTATTGTTCAGGTATATTAAAATCAATTCTATACATATATTAAAAATAGATTCGGCTATTCATAATATCAACTTGTACCACTTATCGCAATATACCTAATAAAAACATACATATAGTATCATACATAGTATCACGTCTTTTTCCCTTGCGGGGTAGACAGAGCCTAGGTCTATAAGCCCTGCAGGCCACGTTTAGCATGTTGGTGGGCATTAGGTGGAAAACGGAATAAAAATAGTGATGGTTTGCTAGCCGCATCGCCTATTAACATGACTCCTCAGATTTTACCCATTCCCTCGATCAGCTTCTACGATCTGCGCGGGAAGAGAAGCAGCTGGTACATTCTACGTTTTTTCTTTTCTCCCAGACCAGCATGGAAGCAAGGAAGAAGGGTGCGTATTGATTGATATAATAACAAATTATATATTTTCATTTCAATAAAGTTCAACAGATATAATGTTAACTTGACATAATCATCACTGATTATATTCTTAAAAGCTATAATATTCATAAAATTTTCAATTCAAAAAGCATAAACCCATTTTTTATAACGTTTATGAATACTAAATATCACCTGTTATACAACTTGTGCGGTATACCTGCCAAAATGTATATCATTCAAAAAGTATAGTATTTAAAATAAATATGAATCAAAATCTATAAAATGTATACGTATTAAAAATATATAACAGAGAAAATATACCAGCTAATTAGTATAGACCCATGTCTATTTTGCGAATTTGAATTATTTTAGTAATACCTACGAAATAAGTCAAATTCACGCAAGCTCATAAACTTCATTTTCTTGTAAAAAATTCGGAGTAGCCAGCAAAAGGTGCATCATTCAAACAGATTATCGAATAACTAATAATAGCTAATCGATTTCATCAGTAAAGCAAACGGAAAGTAATACAAGAAGTCATTAACTTCATAGGATTACAAAAAACTATAACAAACAAAAGAACTTATTACAATATTTTATTGCATTTAAATATAAGGACAAAGAATGAAGTAAATAAAAAAAATATCTTTTATAATATTTTATTGTATGTAAATATTAGGACAAAGTATAAAATAAATAAAAAAAATTTTGATACATACAAAATGCGCGCGCATTTTGTATGTATCACAATTTTTTAAAGTAGAAAAATAACATTTACAGTATTTTATTGTATGTAAAATATTAAAAAAAAAAATTAAAAATAAATAAAAAAAATGTGATACATACAAAATGCGCGCGCATTTTGTATGTATCACATTTTTTTTAAATAGAAATATAATTTTAACTTTGTCCTAATGCGCGCGCATTTTGTATGTATCGCATTTTTTTTAAATATAAATATAAATTTTACAATATTTTATTGTATGTAAATATTAGGACAAAGTATAAAATAAATAAAAAAATTGTGATACATACAAAATGTGCGCGCATTTTGTATGTATCACAATTTTTTTTAAAGTAGAAAATAACTTTTACTATATTTTATTGTATGTAAATAATAGAACGAAGTTAGAAATAAATAAAAAAAATGTGATACATACAAAATGCGCCCGCATTTTGTATGTATCACAATTTTTCTAAGTATTTTTTTAGTATACCTATTTTTCTTATTTATTTATTTTTTAACTTATATAAGAGACTATAACTGTAAGAGCACTTCACACTCGTAATATTCAGATTTTCGTAATAGAAAAAGAAATAAGATAATTTATTAACAGGCTTCAAAATAGGGAGGAGGTTATCAATTCGACTGTATTTTTTTATGTATGTTTGCTACACGATATCTTCGCCAATTGTTTGCTACACGATATCTTCGCCAATCGCCGATTTTGATATTTCTTTTTTATTTAAAAGCCTTTACTACCAAGTTGGTCCCATTTTAATTTGGTGAAGATATAATGAAGAACTTTGGAGATATGCAAGAAACTCGTAAAATAAAATTGATTGAGATGCTAGGTTTTTTTTTAATTTAATTATTAGGTATATATTGAGAATCTTCTACCAATTAATTCGTATAACCAATGATTATTATCCGTACTAATATGTATATATAAAGTTTATTATACATAACAAGTAATCGATGTTTTAAAGTTTATAATAATAAAACGGTATAATAAAGGTTTGATATGTTGAATGATTGTTATAATTAAAGATTTTAGTTTTTTTAAACTTATTATATGTTATATATTATTATATGTTATATAACTTACCCAGGAAGAATAATAAAAACAATCTCCTTTAAGTCAGTACTAAGTTCATAATATTTGAGAATACATTGAGAGATCGCGAGATTAGCCGAATTAAGGTATTACACCGCGCGGCCCGATTTCCCGGGGGCCTGTAAATCACGCATTTCATGGTTACGTCAGGCGCAAACCGTTGTTGCGATATTCGTGGAAAGTGATCTATTCTCATCCTGAATTCTGTCTGCTTTCTGAAAATCGATATCACGAACTGTTTGCAATAGGGATTAATTTAAAGGTATATTCATTTGTATAGTTAACACGGTAGGTACTTAAATAGAAACCTTATAAGTAAATTAATTAGGGTCAAATATTAATGTACCTTTACATATTAATAATAGTCTGTAATATAATAGTTTTAGTGTGCTAAAAGCTCCCAAATACCTGCTACCTACGTTTTTAATTTATTTTTTAATTAAGTAATAAAATATGGAATTTACTTCTAAGAAGGTGTTGATTTGGCGAGCTTCGTTGCGCAGTGGTCCACACGCCACGATATTTTTTAGATTGACCTGGGTATTGGACGTTTATCTATATAAGTATCTATTCAAAAATATAGTATCGGTGAGAGATTCTACGACACAAATTCTCAACTTACTGTGATCTCAATATGTGTGATATGTGATATGTTATTTATTTATAAAAGCACTATTGCAATGCTATACAATTTCAGGCAAACTTCGACTTTACCTTTAATGATAATAAAGCTTCTTTTCTACTTATATGATTTTTAAATCTGCTCTTTTGACCTAGAAAAACAAATCTATTTTCATAACATACTAGCTTCTCGCAACTTCGTTCGCATAATTTAAACCACTGTTAATTGCTAGTAATATAGTTTACTATAGGTAAAAAAAAACACTCAAAAAGACACAATCCACTAGATTTTGATTTTTTTCGATTACAAACAAACACAAATACAATTCTATCCTCTTTATTATAATTTCAGTCTAGCTAGGTAAAACTTATTACATGCTAGAACACTAAATATACAATTATTCAATTAAACTATGGAAATATAGATGCCTACCAAGTAGGTACTTATTTATAATGTTATTTGCTGCACAGGTACGAGTATGTACGTAGTACCTAGGTACATTCCTCCATAATACGGCACACCGTTACGTAAGCCAGCAGGTGTCTCGATATGAACTTTAAGATTGTATGCCCCTTCGTGTAGTCAGCAATGAAAAGAATAGGTACTGTAGTACACACCTGTGCTCGGCCGAAATTTTGGACGCTTGCCATAAAACACGGCCAGCCGGTTTGATGAAGGACGAATGCGGCCGTCCCAGGTCCGTCCCTGAGGGCACGGTGCTACTGAAATCTTGTATTATGTGCGTCACACATCACCGCCGACCACTAACTTTACGAGCTCGGAGCTTTTCGGCTATGACTTCGTTTAATGATTATAGTAAAATACGAAATCGTTACGGGCCCGTACTACCTCACACTGCTTTGCATGATTGACTGTTATATCAATAATAATTAAATACTCAAGTTGAAATAAAAATGCAGCAAAGTTCAGGACTAACTCTGGTAACTATATGACTCAAAAACACGATTGCGTTAAATTTTCTCGATAAAAAAAAAATTGCAAAGTTGCCTCCAAATCACGTCTAATTTACTCGGTATATAGCATTATTCACCAAATACATTAAAATTAACCTTGAAACCTTTGATTACTATTGCATTACAGATAAGGCAGCCATCATATGTTTTTCTTTTTCGAATAACCCTTGAATATTCCTAAAAAACGAAAATATCCAAAGTAGCCAACGCGTTTAGACCATCCGCGTTTGTACCGCCACGCCGCCTGGCATATGGCGGGCTCTTAACATTAAAATGTCACAGACATTTATGTAGCAAAATAATATAATCAGACGTTTACCTTTATATTGAATAACAATACGTAACTTAAGCTAGTTATATTTAAAATACAGATTTTTGAATAAGCTAACCGCTAATGCTCTAGCAATATTAAAAATAATGTTTGTTGATTGTTATGACAATCAAGAAACATTATCTTTAATATTTAATTTAAGATATATGTATCTTTAGATAGAAAACCAAAGTATTAGCCAGTTCTAAAAATAATGTATTTTGCTTAATACATTCATAGTATTATGTCTTTTTCCTTTGCGGGGTAGACAGAACCTAGGTCTATAGACCTTATAGCCACATTTAGCATGTTGGAGGGCGTGTAGATGGAAAACGGAATAAAAATAATGATGGGTTACTAGCCACATTGTCTATTGACATGATTTCGCAGATTTTAGCCCTATCCCTCGATCAACTTTTACGATTTGCACGGGAAGAGAAGGAGCTGGCACATTCTACCTTTTTTCTTCTATCCCAGACCAGTATGGAAGATGCATGGTGCATGGTCGATTGACCGTGACACCTACTCGAAATGATGGAAGAGCTTTATATACTAAAAAATATAAAAGTGATTTCAAAAACTGCGGCATATCTATCCGGATTTTACCTACAGTAAAAAGATAAATAACAAAATTGTGATGGGTTTTGCAGCAAGTATTATTATGCACTGGAAACACAATTAAAATCAGTAAGAAAACATTCGCGGCCTAGTACTGTGACAATTAAGATCTGCAAACAAATCTAGAATTGCGAATAGCAAGTAGCCTGTATTCATTAGGGCATGTAAATGAATACGGCGGTGGTACGAGTAAAGCCGTTTATTAAAATTAAAGTCGCCCTGGCGTGGAACTAGGAAGATTAATGATCCCTTGAATACGAAGTTATGTAAAGAGCAAATGGAGTGGGCTCCGCGCCATGTCCTGGCATCATTCCAAAATCACTTATCTCCCTTTATTTCGTTAACAGGAACTTCAAATGCTACGGATTCACTCGCGTAAAGTTGATCGATACATTACACGTCTGAATAAATAAATCATGAGCCTTATTGCCTGAAACATGTGGCCTTGTTTTTGGCAGGAAGTTTTGTTTGCTCAAAGACGCTGTAGCCGTGCGCGAAACATCTGTCATATTATTTGCGTATAACGAAAAACTTCTGCGGTATTTTTTATCCAGACAGGTGACAAAGCAATTTAGTTACAAAAACATACACGGTGTTGTTTTGTGAACGCCTGTGCAAATAGTTCCTATTCGTAAAAAATATTACCGTAAACATTTTACGGCAAAATCCGCTTTTTGTTTTTGGTTAGACTTCGAGAATTCGCTGAAAACCGCAAAATTTAAGGATATAACACTTAATATAACACCTGGCAGTCTCTCGAGAGAAATTTCAGTAGTCACAGCTAGATCAAAGAAATTTTATTCATATGTTTTCTTTTTTTACAGGAGAAATGTTCCCGTTATGGAAATTGATACTGAATAGCTGCCACAAACTCCACTAACGAGACATGTAAGTACTCCGGCTTCTGATTGTAGGTGACAAACACAATTTGGTTTCACCCGAGAACAAAGTAGTGAGTAACAATCACAAAACAAGCGAGTCATCGCGTGAACAGCGCCATTTCACACGTTCTCTCGAGGCCGGAAGAAGACAAGCAAAGAAAACATGTTTAACGTCGTCGCTGCAAAGTGCCGTAGACGTGCAATTCACAATACACTTGTTCAGAGACAAGTCGGTCGGAGTTCGCGAGTTCCAGTTATATTGCTCCCCGTGGAGCGAGCAAATAGGAAACAAGCAATAAAAATAGTTCCGGGCATCCGTCGGCCGGGACAAATTCCGACCAAAATTACGTGAGCAAATTAGACATTCCGGGACATAGCTGCTGGAATAATTGAGAACCCCCGCAGTTTGCCGATGTCGAACGTAGTGTGCGATCCATTGCGCGCGGCTGCCGGCGCGTCTTTGTTTCGCGCGATGCGGCCGCACGTAATAATTATGTGAGCAAGAGCACCAAGCCACCGAACAATCAATCAGGAAGTGTACAAATGATCGATGTGACCTTTCACACCCTCATGTTTTCCATTCAATACAAAATGCGTTAATAAACCAAACGACAAAATCAACAGCAATTAACACAAGAATATGGCCGCTGTTAATGACGACCGCAGTCATTAGTTCGCGTAGGTAGATATCATTTTAGTTATTGAACGTAAAAAATAAGTATCAAATTTTAAATTTAGGCACGGCTAGTTTTAAACCAACAATTTACTAGTTTTCGGCCACATGTAAACCATCATTAAGAGAAACCTATTATTTATTATTCTCACAAAAAAACATAGCATTTAGTAGATTGTATTTTGTGATATGATCGCATGATTTTAAAGAACCTGATTATTTTATAGATCTCATTTCGCAAAACACTAAAAACTAGTCTGCCCATTAATTAATTATGCGAAATTATTTGAATGATAAAACACTTTAATTAATACTTTTATCTTTTAAATAATTCTACGTTTCTCTGGCAGAATATGCTTTTGACGATTTTTTATAAAATTACTTAATACACAAATTTTATTCATTTATAAACATTTGAAGGCAGCTTTCTACTAAGGATCTAGTATAGTCAACATTTATTATTTGACACTTTTCCTCTTATAAAAACATTACATTTAGTTTAACCCTACTATAGCCGCTAGTTAGCAGTAAAACTTTTAGTCGTAACTGTTTGACGATTAGTGCGGCAGGTCATCGCTTTTACTTATTCTCAAAGAGACTAGGATCATATCATATCCTCACTTGGAGCGTATCCTGCGAACCTCTGCCTTACTAAGAACACTTCGGATGTCTTGAACACATCTAGTGTTCAAGACATCAGAAGTGGTATAGCCCGGATAGCGGAATACGATAGTAATAGTTATAATATTCATAAGTATAAGTATACAGACGGGCTCGCAACTACAACAGTACGACGGCTTTATTGTGTAATAGATCTTTGAATGTACGAAACAAGTTAAAATAACTAGATACATATCCACGCTTATCCAAACTTTGAAATTACTTTATCTCCATTTGAATTATAAATGTTGTGTCATTCCAAATTTCATAATGAGTTATTATGTATGTTTGTGTCACATTGAATCATTTGACTTTAACCAACTACAGTTTACCTACTGTAAGTTCTGAAAAATCACTGGTTATTTATTCGGTACGTGCTTCAAAAAAGCTAACATTACAGAGCTCCAAATAGGTCATAAATAGAGGCATTTAGGGTAGAAAGATATGTAAGATGATAGGATTGAGGGCAATCCGTACGTGTTAAGTTAAGGCTGACGTCTACGGCTATATTTCACGATTTTTCCGTCGACGTCGCGTCGTATCCGGCACGCATGATCGCCCATAATGAAAACTATCAAATGGCCGGGCGGGCTTCGGCTCAGTCGGCTGGCGCGGCGTTCTGCACATCAATAACAATCCTCGCAGATCCTCCACAGTCCGCAAAAGCCACGCCGACAATTTGTCCCGGACTTTTCTTGACTGGATATTCCCGCAAGAATCTTCCCGTGGATTTTGAGCGTTTCAAATAAGGAACGCTAAAGCCCCGATACGTCTTCTGACTGTACTTTACGCGGTGTACTTAGCTAAATATACAGCTACTTTTACAATGCTGATGTTTAATGCATTAACGCTGGAAATAAAACATCTTCGATGCATTAATCATGGTATTAACTCACCGATGAATAGTTATTATCCAATAATACTTACGCTATGAAGCTTGAATGGGCGGAACCGGAAGACAAAGCTCTTATAGATTTTTTGTTATCTTATTAGTTAAGTTTACAAGTTGTACTTTAAATTTATGACGGGAAACTAATAAGACTTCTTTTGAAATGAATTATATGTACAAAATCATTACCGATCTAATTTAACGATTCAAATCTAATCTTTGTTATTCAGAAACAAGTTTTGAGTAGGCCGTGCTGTAGGAAGGTAAAGTTTGAATATATTGCTTTGTTACTGGCTGTACTCGTATTCGAGCCAAATTGCGCGGAAGCCCGTGAGGCTCACGCGCTCAGGTCACGACTCCACTCCAAATCTAAAATTGATTACGGGCAAAAAAGAACACAACTCCTCGCCCCACGACCGGACCCGACGTAAAAACAATCCCACTCACCATTAAATATAATTTATTCAACATTATTATTCAGTCTGTACATAAAACGATTTCCGAAGGACAGAACTAAAAAAAAACTATGATTGCTGCAAAAAATATCTGCGAGTTGTTAATTGATAATCACCGTATCACATGTGAATAGAGCGAGATCTCGTTTGTGATTTGAAATACACACAGATGTTGTTCTCGGAGGAGGTACTTAAGTGTTTTTAATAACAAAACCAAGTAGGTAAAGTCCGTAAAGCGATAAGCGTTAATAAGATTGTTAAAATAATATATATAAATAACAACAACGGTTTAATTCCATTTAATTGCTTCTAATGGTAACTCAGATAAGTCGAAGTTGCCAGTATTATCAACTTAAAATTAATTGAACCCGATTATTGCAGAAGTAACGAGATAAATAGATAACGGCAGATTCCTGGTTCAAAATACTCGTAACAGTATTATAATTAATCCGTCGGATAGATATGCAACAAATATTGGACATGTATTTTTTTCTATGTCCACTAATGATATCAAGATAAAGCGCGTCAAAGTTCATGGGCTCGTGACGTCATAGTTCGATAAAAATGTAGTGAATTGTGACGTCACACATAATTTTAACGGACAGGTATCTTTATTATTTCTTGTTTAATTGCAAAAACGTGTGCAATATTTTTTGATTATCTGACGAAGTACCTTATTGTATATTTTTTAAGGAAACTAACTAGCCTATTGCTTTAAACGAAAAAAGCTATCGGCATACTTAAAACATCATCGTCTTCTTGCTTAAAGTAACAGTAAGTATTCTGTAACAAATCACTTTTTGAGTTGATTGAATAACAAATTTGTGCGAATGATACCGCTATGAAATTATCGCCGCTTACGGTACACCAGCTCGAAAACCCGGCTGCCGGCGATTATAGCACAAATATCGCGTGAAAATAATTAACAAGCTATCGGGAAGCACGTCACGCGTTGAGTACAGCGACCGACGTAGCGATGTTTTTATAAGACTCGGTAAACAGTGGAAAACGGAGCTAATGCAGGAAAAATATATCATGGTAAAAATATTGAGACAGATAGCAGCGTGTCAGGAGATAGAAAATGGTTATCCAACCAGGCGCAGTATTTAGCGCCTCGTTTTAGAGAGACGAATGAGAGTCATAGAGATTTTCTGTATCATCAGTCTAGTAAAATATATTTTTTATACTCATACATATATAACCGACGAGCGTGCTTAAAGAGGGCGATGGAAGTAGATTAAGCGAAATAGGTTTGTAAGGATCGTAGCAAGTGGAGCAGTCCCTAGTCTGCCTACCCCCATGGGAAAGAGGCGTGATAATAATTATGTAAAAATTCGTCCAATTCACTAGATTAAATTGCATCAAGAGACATTTTTATCTTGTATTCTGTTCAATAAAATCGGTCTTAAAACTGTTTTATTAGATCGTGATATCATCTAGTGACTATTTAGCTATGTAGACACGGGACAAATATACTCCTACACCTATATATATGTACCAACACACTAACTGGATGACGGCTTCCTTGGCGCAGTGGTTAACACTAGCCTGCGACACGAGGGGCATTGGGTTCGAATCCCATATGGGCTAATAAATAATGGCTAATACGTGAATACTTAAACTGGAATTACATCGTCTGCGGTTCTGGAAATTCCTAAAATAGGTTGGCTTCAGACAGGCACATGGGTTTAAAAACTTTCGCCTAATCATATAACAGCATGATTGCTATTACAATAGCGGACTACGACGCATGACAGCTGAGGATGCAACCGGGAAAACGAATCGAATGAGAAGGAGGAGCCACCAACCGAATATGTATTATACCGGATAACCATAGTATATAGCCCCAGGGCAAAATGGCAATGAAACCGAAGTAATTACGTAGTAATAAATGTCTTATGTCATGAGAACCATAAAAATAGAACCAGTCCTAGCTTCACGACCATCTAAGTACCAACATTCATATAGTAAAATGAACATATAAGAAAATATGTTGTTTGCAATTATAGATGAACTCCCGTCTTACACAAATTAAGTTAAATACCGTTTCGAACGAATTTAACATATGAATATTCTATAAAGTATAAAAAATATGCAGATGTAACTATGTAGGTGGTTATTGACGCATAATGAAGTCTATTTTAGTCGCAATCAATGCTTTGATAATTTATTTGTGCATAGGTTAATCGCTGTATGCCAGTTTGAACATTTCATAAACTGCTTAAATATTCCAGTCAATTCAGTTTGTAGTTGAATACAAGATCATCATCATCATCATCATTTCAGCCGTTAAAAGGCCACTTGCTTGACAAAGGACTCTCCCAAGGATTTTTCGTTCCATGAAAGGATACGCTTAGAAGGCGGGTTGGCGAGCGCAGCCGCAGTTTCTTATGTTACCGATGCTGCTTCCTATTAGAAGTATTTTTAAGCTGGTGAAGAATAGGAATTTATTGGAATGCTAAGCAAGTAGCAGCTCGTCGGCCGGGCACGCTTACCCGATGCCACTTCCTTGCCTACAACCACGGATGACACTCCTGACCATAGTTAAATACAAGATGCACAGATAATTAGGCCAGGCAATTAGTATTTTCAATTTTTAGGTCAAACTTTTATCAGTGCTTGTGTTTTATAACTGAATCATAACATGATCAGAAAAGTTTTGTTTGCTATGCCAATGTCTCTCTTATCGTACCGGAATTCCAGTCGCATCCTCAGTTGAGAATGGCCCTATTATATATCGTTGTCTAGTACCAGGTGGTCGGACGACCTAACCCTGATCCTGACAGTCCTGCGATCTTGGTCGCAGGGAGGCACTCGATTCAGGCCACTTCTAACCGGTCACATCGTAAATAATTGAGGGAGGCATATGTCAGTGGACTTGCCGCTGAGATGTTAAAGACAATATCGTAGATTGTCACAAACATTTTAGTTTAAAAGATAAGGCTTGACTTTGTCCGTCGTATTGTAAACGTGCACTAAAGATGTCAGGTTAGGGAACCAAACATCAACAGTATTTGTTTAAAACCAGCGTAACTATATTTATACGACCTACTAGTCTTTTGCTTATAAAAATGCAAATGCTGCATATACATGTCGCCGTGAAAACCTGATTAAAGTTCTAAAAATATTCCTATCTACTAGGAACCTACATACACCCAATACTACACTCAAATAAAAATCTCTACATATTTTGATTTTATGTAGGTACTTATATTAAAAGTAGAAAAGATTTAAGCAGGGTGACACTTGACATTATTAAGACATAATAAGACTGTATTTATTTTCTACCCTCGTCATTAATGACCTTTGTCTTAATCGAAAATAACAAAAACGCAATTGAAAGATGTAAAATGATTTTTAAAATAATAACAATCGATACTGATTGGTGGAAATCAGAGTTTAGCGTCACACTGCATAAATCTTTTCTACAGTAGATCTAATCTAAGTAAAGTTATTGAATTAAGGTATTATCCATCAATTGATATTTTTGGTACAAAGTAATGCATTATTTCCTTTTCTCACACAGAAGATTGAATTAGCAGTAGGTGCCTTTCATTCAAGTTACAAAAATATTTGAAGGTATTCATAAAATAATAAATTAAGTATGCAGGTTATACTTTAACCTACCAATTTAAAAGATAACATGCGTGTTCACATCCCTAATATGTTATCAGATGCGATCAACAAAGATGAAAAGGACGCGGCGGCTGCAGGGTGGGGGTACCCCTAGCCGCAGAATCATTACCACAGCCGTTCCTGAACATTAACCCTAACTCCTTAACGGCACATCAACTTCTTCCGCATACTGCGGTGAGTGCGGATGCGGACCCCTTGAGCAGCTTTTCTACATAAAAAGATAATCACTCATAACAAGTTGTTCACGATTTGCGCAAGTTCATTTCTAAGATTCAGAGCCATAGCTTGCACTGGGTTTTACCTACTTAATCCCAGTGGAGACGGCCCCAGTGGGATCAAATAGAAGTAATCACGCATGGATGTAGAAATAGTATACCTATTAAAAAAATTTTATAGTACCTTTTCAAAACTGAAGGTTGAATGGGTTTGGGTTGGCAGCTAAACTCATTCAAGATTCAATCAAAATATCAACTTGTAAATTATGCGTCCTTGTTTGTTGATTTTCACTAGTCCGGTTGACTGAACTAACAAGAAATATATGTTTTGAGAAGAAATCGAAGCTGGGCCACTGGTTTCAAGTTTAAGTGTTTCTTTGCTGTGTATTGAACAACAACATTACCTACCTACATTTGTAGGTCTACGCCTAAAAAGTATGGCCATACTTAGCAGAGAGTAGAGCATTTTTGAAATAAGGTTTATGATAATAATACTTAATAAGTACCCGGGTTCAGGCATTAGTAGAGGTATAAACTTACTGGGTATAAATTACGATTTTACTTATAGCATCAAAATATGACTTCGACAATATCTGTATTGAAAGAACAGACTCCGATCGAGAAACGTTGTGAGCAACCATTTATTATAAACGAGTAGCATAGATAATAACTCTAATAAGATACCATCATGCTATCAGACAGTCATGATGCTGATACGAGCCACAGTAAAGTCAATGTCCTGTAATCACTGCTGCTAATCATACCTTTACTTGTACATTTGTTTTTGCATGTCGCAATTTTATTAAATGCTTTTCTGATCTAGAAATATTTTTAATAAAACAGTTTTTGACAATCATTTTATGGGGGTGTTTGTGTCGTCACGCTAAAAATATCTGTGTCCTGTATTAATAACCCAAAATCATACTAGTTCTTTGAGCTTCGTAAAAATAAATATATTTAATCCTCTTCGATTAATCGAAGTTCTCGGCCACATTTTCGGCCCTCACCTAGCGCTGCACAACACAAAACGGCAACGCTGCGCATGTGCTATCACTGTTCTTTGTTTTTCGTGTGTTACACTGGTGTCAGATTTTTCAAGCTGCCTATAGGCATCTGACATAGCTTAACGACTGCCATCATGTTTTCATCATTTATTGACGACATCCTTGACATCAATAAATGATGTAAACAATAATTCCCGTTTCTACCAAGTACCGGTACCAGGTACAGGTAAAATAGTATAATACCGGCAGTACCGGTACCAAATACAGGTAAATTAGTATCAAATATTCGTAACCAACACATCGGTGTTATTGGTGAGAACGATACCTCAGTTATTATCTTTACCAAATTTATCGGTACCAATCCAATTACCAACGGTACTGTAGTTACATAGAGGTACCGGTACTAGATTTTACCGGTATTCTAACCCCTGTTTTCGTTTAGCGTGTGGCTTTTCAATGGCGATTGCTTATTGTAAATCTTTATAAAATACATTTTTCTTTGGGCTATTTCAGAGTTGGTCCCATAATGAAAGTTGTTCAGATCTGTGGTCTGAGTTACTCCTTAAACGTATACTAATGAATTCAATTTCACCCTGTATATGTAAACATAATTTATACCTATATATACAAAATCTATTCAGTCTTTGAGGTGCGATACATCACTTTTTCGTTCTTTCATTCTAGTCTGAGAGAAAAGAAATAACGTAGTATGTACCAGCGTCTCTTCCCGCGCACCTAGCAACCCATCACTAATTTGATTTCCTTTTTTTGCCAAGTAACACGCAAAACGTATTTATGGCATAAGGCTAAGGCTACCCCGTAAGGGACTAATACGTGATAATATGTATGTATTTGCATCAAAGAGTTTTATAGCACATAGGTAGGACTGTTACACTCTTTGTCGCTTACTTGTTGGTTGAGTGTAATATTCATTTAACCATAACAAGACCTTCAAAGTTGACCAACAACGTTGTTGAAAGACCTCCTCTAAGAACACTTAAGGAAACTGTTCACGTCCTTCTAATTATTCCATTTCTGTCCTTTATGTCTGCGGTACTGTATAATTCCTGCGAAAGTCCTTCAATGGGATAAAAAACGGGCATCTGAGCAAAACCAGCGCCTCTAATGGAAATAGAGACCCGTCAGTCAGGGCATCACGCGTAGGGCTACCTACCAGACTTTGAAGCAACTTTCTTTCATCTTAGTCGGTGTATTTTTTTTTTTATATAGTACGGCAAACGAGCAAACGAGTCACTTGATGGTAAACGCTCAGCGCTGCCCGTGGACAACACCAAGGTAACAGGAGCGTTGCCGGCCTTTGAAGGAGTTTGGAAAAGGACATGGGGGTAGGACAGGCCTCCGGCTCTTTCACTCACCAAACGAAGCATAGAAGCGGTGAAGCTTCTACTCGAACGTCCATTTTCTGTGAGAGTGTAGTACTTCCCCGAACGAGCCGGCCCATTCATGCTACTAGCAAAATTGACAGTAGCGGGGCCCTACCACAACTAAAATTGTGTCGCAATATTAATTAGATAGGCCCTTCAGGTACATATAAGATCGCGCCCCTTCCAGCAATATGACTCCAATTACTGGTGACCGCCCGGCAGTCCCGGGTGACTTGCACCCAGGATAGGCCCTTCTGGCAACGTAGCTTTCGGCCCATAAGGCAAAAGATGAGAGTTGCTGCTCTCCAAAGGCTTTTGCCATTGATTCTCAGATTGGCCCTTCAGGCTTGCATGCACGTATACGCGGCCCATCAGGTAATATGAGAGTTTGCTGTCTCTCCAAGCCTTGCGCACACAGGGAACGCCCAAAGCCGAGGTCCGTCCCTCCTGGTGATGTTCTCTAAAAAGGTTGAGGGCACTCTGCTCTCGTCTCAAACTCCCGGTGAAGTAGCGAAAGCTCACTTGACGCTAGCTACATTATCTTTCCAAAAAATAAAAAACCAGCGATATGAGTGTTGCTGCTATTCAAGATATTTTAATGCAAAAGCTGAGGTACATCTCCGCATTTGGTGACGATGCATAAATGTTTAGGGGACTCTGTCTTCTCCTCAAAAGCCCGATGAAGTAGAGTTACATAGTCAATGACAAAAAGTAATAGCATGCTTTAGGCATGCTTAGTAGCCTAAAAGGCCTGATGGATAAGCTTTGGTATCGATAGATTCGTCTTCTGAGAGTGACAAAATATCGACAGTGGTATCTAAATACAGTGTTTTTTATTTAGTATTGTATAAAGTCACTAGTTGGTTTTTTAACTGATTTAAAAAAGAGGAGGTTATCAATTCGATTGAACGTTTTTGTTTTTTTTTTTTATGTTTGTTACCTCTTGAATCCGTCATTTATGAACCGTTAAGGATGTTCTTATTTGAAAGGATATGCATCCAGATTCGTCTCATTTAAATGTCATCAAAATCAGTTCAGCAGTTTATTTGAAGTCAGTTTTTTCATATGAAAGAGTATTGTAATAAAGACACTAGTTGATTTCTGTTTGCAGTAAGCGGCAGCATAAAGAATTTTTGATACTTGTTGTTTTCATTCGCTAGCTAAACATTTTTAGATTGACAGTGAAAAGCAAGCAAAGATTCAAAGGTCCCAACATTCACCGAGTTGCATTGTGTGGAAAAATACTAGACATTTTTATTGAAGCTAGCTCAGATTTCATTTGTCCAGGTGGCACCCCTAATCGCGCGGCTAATAGTCGCGGTTCATCCGTTTTAGCCGCGCCGTATTGCGACTAATGTAATTAGTTCATTACTTTGTCCCGCTGTTCCCGCCGCTTTGTGTCTCACAGATTTATGTGAACCTCTCTCTGTTTTTCTGCCGGCGCGAATACGGAAAAACGCCCTTTTCCCGTATAAATTGTTCACTGTGTACGGTTGGGCTCGGATCATTATGACCATTGGACGGCGGACGTGGTACCTAAATATCGAACTAAAAAGTAAATATAGCACACATATTCTGAACAGATATATTATACCGGGTGTTACAAAACTACGAAATAATAATTAAGGGTCATGATCTGTCTATGATATGAAACAATTATCCCTAGGGAAAATACATAGAAAGGCAAAAAAAGTTTTGCCCTGCCATAGAAATTCGATCAGCTGATTGCTTAAAATTTGTAACATAGATCGAATTTTTCTTTTAATGTTTCAAAGTTTATCCCATGGGGAAAATTGTTTAATAATATGGACTGATCATGCCCCTGAAATATTATTTCGTAGTTTTCTCACACCCGGTATATCCAAACCTCAGCCCTCGTAGCATGGCACGCGCTATCGACTATCTTCATCTCGTTTTCAGTAATAATAAAGAGCAAAACTAGGATCGTTTATCGCACGATATAAACGGCGTCGCGGGCGCCATGCTAGAGTAAATATCCTACGTCTAGATTATATTGCAAAGTACTACTATATAATTATTATAAGACTAGAAGTAATATAATATTAACGTACATGTAAAATGTACTAGCTGAAGTGACGCTCGTGTAAAGTTTTTCGCAAAGATAAAAAGTTACTTTTATCCAATTTCAAATTCACAAATGACAAGTCAGCTGTTCCGCGATTTATATACTTAGTATTTTTACCTTTGACCAAGTTTTGGTACTTAATTTGTTTAGTTAGATCAACAGACTATTTCGCGTTTTAAGATTGGTACTATATTCATCACATAATCTCCCTTTTGGTTCGATATATATTTTATTTCTGGTATAAAATATACTAAGACAAGTTGTTGCACTTTGTTATATGATTAACAGGATTTCCAGTCATATTGATTATTAGGTAGGGGAGAAAGGGGTAATGGGAGTCAGCGGGCAATCGGGGTCAGGTGCCTCTAAGCAAAACTAAACGTTCAATACCTAGGTAAATGACATGTTCAGTTTGCTCTGTACCCGATGCCCATTGTACGAATGACTCGTGCTAGTAGCTCCACGCGTTTTTGAGTGACAATTATGTTTCGTTTTCACGCCCCGTCTGTGTAAATTTTCGTCATAACAAACTTAACGGTGAGTATAGACGTTGTAGCTGTACAAATATATGGATAGATTTATCCTTGATATTCAAAATTTAAATAAGCATATTAGATTTCGATTAAATTTACTTTGTGTTATTAAATTTTACAGTTAACATGCAGTATAGATTTTGGGTAATGGGAGCCAAAGAGCCCGCTAGTGATTACCATTACCCGCAAAAAATATTCTTATTTATTTTTGCTTATAGATGCCGATATTACAAGTCAAAAAAACTAAATAGGCTAGCTGATCTACTGGCGATTGCACTGGATGGCATACTGCCGAATGTAATGTCTGCGATTGTTTGACTCTGATTTCCCACATGTCTGATTCCCATTGTACTGAGGTTAGTGCAAAGGGAGTCAAACATGTTTTTTTTTAAAACGCAACGCGTATATAAATAAGTAAAGTCTATTAATTAACAATTTTAATAAAGATACTATTTCGAAATGCTTTTATTTGATAGCTCGCTTAAGCGACTCCCATTACCCCTTTCTCCCCTATACTTTTAGTGGCGTATTGCTGTATTGATTACACATTTAACTCATATTAAATGTATTAATATTATATTTCTACCTATATAGATATATAAATATAACGAACACACTGTACGTACAGTACCTACTTAGTTTGCGAGCAATAAATTTAATTTCCGGTATAAATTGAAAGCGCTCATAATGTTGCCTTGTTTACCATTCCGTACCTCCGCAATATTGACGATATTCCTTTTAATTCAAGTGAAATTAAAAATGTTTTATAGATCTAATACCTATATTGAGGGTTCCAACGGCACTTTAGAAACCTCGTTGACAAATCTCTCCAACTGTTTATGTTTTGAACAGTTATGTTATGAGGTAAATGTATTTTAGTATGGTATTTGCAAAAATATAAAATTAAAACAAAGCCCTGAAATTAGTATTTTATCGATGAGGTACGAAACTATTCGAGGCGTTTCGAGGTAGAGTCCGATTCAGTCTTGGCCGATTTTTTTATTCAATCAGAATAAAAAGTTGACGTGGATAATGTCTATGAAGACCCGAAGTTTTTGTAGTTCCATGTGATCTGTGAACCTTGGCAAATGGAGTTACTGGACCTTGAATTATAGTGTCGGTGATGTTACGAAATCCAACAAAAACAAACACGCACAAAAAGCGAGCAGTTCTCCACGACGTATTTATAGTCTGTAATCAAATAAAGTGGCATTACCTTTTCGGCCTTTGCTTTCTGGAGTGCTACAAAAGAACATTTGATATTGAAAAGTAATAACCGACTTTAGTTTCTTTTGTGGATTCGTTTATAACCTTTCGTATCATATCATAAATATATATTTTTTCGTTTAAACTTGACCTATGATATTACCCATACTAGATTGGGCATTAAGTAAATAAGTATGTATACGTATACGTAGTGTATTATGTATAGGTATACGTATTGTACGTAGAAGGTATTTACAAAAATATATCCACTTCCATATTAATATTATAAATGCGAATGTAACTCTGTCTGTGTGTCACTTTTCACACTTCAACCAATAAACCAATTTGGATGAAAGGTATGAAGGTAGTAGTTATGACGCCCGGGGAAGGACATAGGGTACCTTTAATTCCGGGAAATTCTACTGTTCCCGAGGGATCGAAATTAATGCGGGCGAAGCCGCGGGCAAAAGCTATTTTAATATAAACAAAATTCTAAATTGACGATCTCTGTGGCTTATGGTCATCGTGCCAGGCTGTCACACAGCCGGGTACAATCCCCGTTCAGATCAAGTTGGAAAATTATAATATATGTACCTTCCTACTTATTTGTTAAAAATATAATATCGTTGAGTAATTATTCCATAGCAGCCCATAGCACAAGGCCTCAAACCTACTTTGGCTCAATAACGGAGGGCTCAATCTGTATGATTTGTCCGTATATATTTATTCAAAACTCTTTCTTTTGACTTTGTCACACTTGAGTAAAAAGAGGCGAGTCGAGATCAGGTTTTACATGAGTTGTGTGTGGTGTCCCGTTAATGAATGTATGATGCTAATGAGGGTACACCTGGCCGTGGGACGCCGTAAAGCCGTCGAGCGAGTCGCATCACATCCGCTCCTAACTCCGCGTTAGCCCGTCATGTTAATCTGTTTAGCTGGACAAGTTTATGCTGTGGCTAGGTATTAAATGAGACAGAAATTATAGTTCCGTACGCAATGACACCGACAGAAGCCTAGATCTTAAATATCACTGAGGAAAAAATCAGATCTTTATTAGGGAGAGGACTGAGGAGTTCTGAAGATACTAATATATTTTACTTACATTCACTTTACTATCTATTTCTATATATTCTTTTCGTGTATATGGCAAACCGCTTCTTAACTAGATATACTTATATTTTGTTGACATTGTTGGTAGCTGCCAGATAGTAGCTCCCTAGACCATCAGGCGACCATCATCGAAAGGCCATCAGGATAAGTAGCGTAGGACAGAGGTGGGGCATAGTCTGGAAAAGTCCACACTCGCAAAGACAATCTGTGTTAGTTATGAATATTGGATACACTACATATGGACAGGTTTTCCTTGCATCGGCCGACCTGTGTCCAGAGCCCGTTTTTAGACTTCCAAGTCTTTCATGGCAATATAATCATTTACTGTTTTGGATACCATAAATTTACCTAGATATATATAGAATAGTTAATAGATTCGGGTGTTACTTTGGGGAAGTCAAAGCTACATTTACTTTGAGACAATTCACTTTGCGTGCTTCCAGCAATAGTTTGCATGAACTAACTGGTGGCGGAAGCACGCAAAGTAAATTGTCTCAAAGTAAATACATATAGAAGTTTATATTAATAAAACCTTTTAAAAAAGAAATTCATACTTGGACTTTCACATTGACGATTAGTTCATTCTAGAGCGGAGCTTCAGGCTGTCATATTAATCTATTTAGCAAGACAAGTTGATGTTGTGACTTTATTGAATAGACCAGAATAGAATGTCTGAAGAGCTCTGGGAAAGTCATTTTTACTAAGCTAAACTAAACCTACACACAAATAATGCTTCCAATGCGCCAAATTGATTTACGATGACTAAAACCTGTTAAGCAGATATAATCCTTGCTTGGACTTGATCAAATTCCCACCCCTCGTCCTAACTTCACGTTTGGGGATCATCGGGACTATATATCTTATACCATATCTGTAAATACCTTTAATAAGTACCTACCTAAGTTTACCTGCTTTGTCTTACTAATTATTCATATAAGTTTTAGATAGTTAATATACCTATAATGTATGTAACGCCTGCATAAAGCAAAAACTTTGCGAAAAAGGCATGCTAGGACCGTAACTCGTGTCCGCGCCTCTGCAATCAAGCGGCATTGTTTTATTCGTTTGTTTTGGCGAACATGTCCCGAGAGCGCCCGCAGCGTCAGTAAACGATCTACGCCACTCACGATGAGCGTGCATCGAGAGTGTAGTAGGTACCGGACTCATCGCTGACAGCCAATTAGCCCCATGCCCCCGTGCCCTACCCCTCGCTCCCCGCCTTCCCCTCTAACCCGCACTGGGAAACCCATTTATCTTTATTCGACAGAATCTCCCCACACACTTGGTCCTACGAGCGCAGATACGCCGATCGCGCGCTCTCTTCCTATCATATCCAGTCAGACTGAATGCCTCTGACACATATACAATAGGCGGAGGAATTATGCCTATTAAAATAAATGATCTCCACTTAGCATACACGTCATTAATTTTTTTCAATAGAATGACTACTGCGGCATATCTCGCTCCCAAACTCGTATTTTATGATCTGCGATCCATGGTTGACAAATCTGATAATTATACGTTTGGATGAAATACGTTTGCCCCAAGTAGATCAATTTCAATGTCTTAGAGACGAAAGTGCTGATTGGATATACAGTATGTAAAGATAATCCTGTCCGGTCCTTGATGAGGTGATCCAGCCCGTCGATATGAACAACTTTTCCTATGGGATCAAAGCTAACAACATTTTTGTTTGGAAATGTCCATTTATTTGAGTTCCCAAAAGAATGGACTATTCCAAACAAAACTGTTCGGCCGCCCGGTTAATTTGTATGGGAACGTCAAAAAAAATTGAATTTACAGCATTGGTCCCGTAGTAAAAAGTTATTCATATCGACGGGCTGAATCACCCCTTCAAGGATCGGATACAGGGTTTTCTCTGCCTGCGTGGCCAGTGGTTAAGGCGATTTACCTGTAAACCGGGGGTCGTGGTTTCGATTTCCACGGGAAGCATATTTTGGTAAGTTGTTTCCAGTTTGGTTAGAACATTGCAGGCTTGAATCACCTGTTGTCTGATAATAAAGATGATGCCGTGCTTCGGAAGGCACGTTTAGCCGTTGGTTTCAGCTGCCATCTGGTAGTCGTTAAAGGAACCACGTCAGAGGCGGTTCCGAAGAAGTCAGACATCAGGGTGTGCATGGTCGATTGACCGTGATACCTACACGAAATGATGATGATGAAGTTTTCTTTACTTATTGTATGGTCTGCGAAAATACTTTGAGATAATCTTCTTACATCATTTGGTCCACTCACACTCACTGATTTTATTAACTATTGAACAAGATTTTTCTTTAATTTTTGAGACAATCATTGATAGGTAGCAAATGTTTTGAGGACCCGCCCTCCGAAGCATCTCAAAGAATTAGTACCGCAAAAGTTGGGGTTCGAGATGGGTTCGAGCTGCTCAGTTTTGAAGGGTTTTCAATATAACTCGTTGACATAATGATGTAAGGTTATGAGATTCACACGTGTGTGCAAAAATTTTGCGCAATTGGACATGAGTAGGTTGGTCAAGTTAAATTTCAAGATCTGATTTCAATCAATCAATCAATCATCTTTATTGTGGAGCATAGGTTAGATTACAGTAGGTGGAGTTACATGATTAAAATATTAGTTACACTATGTCCTACCGCTAGGGTTTACAATAATTATCTATGAATATAATTAGTTACATAAATTCAGTAATTAATTTTTGGAAGTAATTCTAATCTACAAAAGGAGCTTAATTATAAGTCAGATTTTCTATGTCATCCCTTAAGAAATCTTGTATGGTGTAATAACATTTGTTGATCAGAAGATAAGATTTGATATCATTCATTGTTCTGAGCTGTTTTGGCAATTTATTGAATATGTTAGGAGCTTTCCCGAACTTACAGACAGCCCACGGGGCGGGAAAGGTGAAATTAAATATAAAAATTGTAAAAATAGGGCTTATTCTGGCAAGTTACCGCTATTTTTATTTTCCCGCTTTGTAATAAGCCTATCTTATATCTTTTACCATCATACTTCCTAGTTATTAAGAACAGGAAAGTGTAAAATCATAAAGTAACTCTACAGGATATATCAAGACAACAACATTACTTCACAGTTGGTAGGATAGCAGGTTTATTTCCTGAGATGTCATATTTATCAATAACAAATTGTATATGAAAGTCCATCGGAGAATATGCCTAGATAATATATGGCTGACTGTGTTAGCTAATGTCAGAAATACTAGCGACTTAGGAGCACTCTCCGCAGTTTCCCTTAGAAAAGTTTCCTCCTACTTACTATACACATCACATAGTTATCAATAACAAATTGTATATGAAAGTCCATCGGAGAATATACCTAGATAATATATGGCTGACTGTGTTAGCTAATGTCAGAAATACTAGCGACTTAGAAGCACTCTCCGCAGTTTCCTTTAGGAAAGTTTCCTCGTACTTACTATACACATGCGTACAAGCCCGTGCGTATAGTAGCCGCGGCAGCTCGCTAATGTTACCTACTCTAAAAACACCGAATTCTTTATTCCTTTTACACACATTTCTCTTGGGAATATTACCTAACGAATAAACGACCACAGTTTTTGGAAAAATACCTAAGTAACATTTTAAATTCTGATAAGGAAAATAAATGAAATGAAAGGCATTATGGTGTTGGTTGAGTAATAAAATAAATTTCGCAATGTTTAATTTATCGCGGAGGTTTTTATACCTAGATTACCTGGCACTTTTTGTCTCTCTAAAAGGTTAACTTGGTTTCTCAAAAGTACAGAGTTGACTTTGTGTAACCGTTTTTGTTTTTGTTTCTGTTATACATAATATTTAGTTTAGAGAGAAATCTGTACTAACCCGAATTGTTGTAAAAACGTAAACCATAGGTATTTATGACATATGGAGAAATGGAGAACCGGCCATTTTAAAAAATAACAAAATAATCTGTTCTAACCAAAACAATAAATCTAAAAATATAAACTTTCCGACATTCGCTTGACGTACTTATATTTTCATCGGTTTTTGATGTAACTGAATTTTAACTACCTTCTTTAAATATCATTTTAACTTAGTTTGTTTTTATTAGAACTGATAGTAGGTTCGGTATGCCACCGATGCTTTTCACTGACCTTAGTTCTTTGAGTCGCTTATGAATTGTACCTATACCTTGTCATAAGTGGTTTAAGGAGGAAAAGCGATAACTATTTAACACAAATCTAGCGAGTAACAATGATGGGTGCTCTACTGTCAAGGCTATCGATATTCTCGGAATATCAGTTAGCGCCGCTGACTCAGCGGAGGCTGAATCACTGCTCTGCATACATCACTTGTCGATTGTTTCCCGATAATTTGCTCTTTTGCCGGACCATTTGCGTAGATTCTCACACAATAGCTGCAATCCTTTTGTTCTACGTTAACGTTCGGTGTTTCACTGATAGAATACAAAGTATTCCATAACGAATTTGAAAAAAAAAATGTTTAACTTTTTTTTATATTGTACCTGCTTCTATGGATTAACAAACCTGCAAAAACTAAGAATTACGAGGGAATCTTTGAGTCAGTGGTTTTTTACTTGCGTCCATATGCATTCTTGCTATACCTACTTTAAGTCTACCCCATATGTAAAGGATACATTATCAATTTTGTATCCGCGCTTATCTAACTCATACCGGCGTTTGTTCACAGAATAGAATCGCTGAAAATATCTGACATCACCACAGCAATACTTCATGCGCCATTTGTTCTTATACTCGCGAGCGAGTTATAAAAAATAACGAGGTTGGCGTAAACAGCAACTAGGTAGGAGGAAATTTAGAAAATTGAAGCTTAGCCAAGATCTTAAACTTACTTCCAATATTGTAAATAGTAAAACTATTCTTCAAGTGTGTATTGAGCAATAAACTTCAAATTAAAGTTACCTCCGAAGTCTTTTAAAATTCAATGTCTTTGCCAAAGTCACCTAAATTCGGTGTTCGATGGTGACAGACCACACAAATAGACGGTGCTAGAAATATGTAAGTGATTTAAAAATTAGATATTATATTAAAAACGCTCACAGGTCGCTTTGAATTATTCTAAAGGCTAAAAGACAGAGCCGTTACACTGATGTGTCGATTAAACGCTGGTCGTAAGTTCGTAACACCCTACTGTTTAGGAGAACGAATGATATCGCCAACGCCTTGCTGATCCGTAGGTGTTACAGCTTGAAGGCTCTCAACGTTATTCCGATATTACCAGTACTTTAATCGAACAGAATCAAGTTTCTTAAGTAACAATACACTCGTGCTTCGATACAAAACATACCTAATACTAACATATATTAGATTATTTCTTATACTAGCTGTTGCCCACGGCTCCGCCCGCGTTAGTGTCGATCCCTCGGGAACAGGAGAATTTCCCGGAATCAAACATACCCTATGTCCTTTCCTGGGCCTCAAACTACCTCCGTACCAAATTTCATCCAAATCAGTTCAATGGTTGAAGCGTAAAAAGACAACAGACGCTCCTTTCTTAGCGCTCACTCACATCATAATAAATACCCCTGTACCAAATTTCAAGTTTCTAGGCGCAGCAGTTTCCGTTGCGTTGATATATAAGTCAGAATTTGCCCGCGGCTACGTCGCCGCCGTTAGTGTCCATCCCTCAGGAACTGTAGAATTTCCCGGAATAAAAGATACCCTATGTCCTTCCCCGGGTCTCAAACTACCCCCATACCAAATTTCATCCAAATTGGTTCAATGGTTGAAGCGTGAAAAGAAGACTATACATACATTCATAGTATCACGTCTTTTTTCCTTACGGGGTAGACAGAGCCTAGGTCTATAAGACCTGAAAGCCACGTTTAGCATGTAATTTTCCTATGTCACTTATAATATATAAGTAAGTGCTATATATTTGCAGGCAAGGCAAACTCATGGCTTAAATTCATTCAAATGACGATAACTTTTTTTTTAACTAACCGATTTTTATGAAACAAACTTTAAATGTTAATCTGAGTTAAAATAAAGCAATTGGTGAAAGTTTGAAGTAAATCGGTTCAGTATTTTCGGAGATAATCGTGATCATACATACAGACAGACAGACAGACAGACAAAAAATTCTAAAAAAAATTTTTTGCTTTCTATTATTCTTTTTAAGTGTCCCTCTATCCATTTCAGTCAAAAATTCTAAATGTACAGACAAAATATTTTTACTGTTTTATTATATGTATAGATTAACATCCTTTATCATTTACTCGAACTGTAGGTAGTTATCTACAGTTTAAAACATATAAAATTTTCTAACATTCTGTAGCTCTACCAAAATTCTCTTCATCCCGTCTGTGCGAATCTGAGCTGAAAAGGGCCACAATATGAATGTAAAGAGTGGAATTGGGACGCGACATGAAAAGGATTCAACCTCGCGATTGACATTCAGCGTGGTTGCATTAAAGCCAGCATTATGCAGAGATGTTGATGCAACTGCAGTCGAGGCGGCACAACTTTGTGAACATTTGCGTTTCCCGAAGAACTTATTTAGGTTGTTTATTTCAGATCTTATAGGCGAAGATACAAATTATTTGATTATTACAATATGGTTTTTACGACACGATATATTGATATGACGAGAACGATCTTATAATAACGATAAAGTTATTGAGCTCTGGACTTTTGAAGACATCAAATTAGGTAATGCTAATTTGCAATTTTTCATAGAACCAGCGTTTTTTTTAACATGTCGGGGAACAAATTTTTATGGGTTGAGTGTTCAAAAGACAAAGCTTTTCGTCAGGCTGCGTAGTGTAAGTTACAGTTATTAGTATTAAGATATATCTAAATTTCTACTTTTATATTAAAAAGAGGAAAGATTTGATTGTTTGCATTGAATAGGCTCCGAAACTACTGGACCGATTTGAAAATTCAGTTTCACCATTAGAAATCTACATTATCTTTGATGAACATAGGCTATAGAATAAAAAAACCTATCTATATCTACCCGTGCGAAGCACGGCCGAGGCAGGCCGCTAGTGAGTTAGTATTGAGTTAAGGAAATAAAACCTCGTAATAATATACGAAGGTTTTAATAAATCTGTGGAGTGAAGAGTGTTATTTTGAAGTCTTCCATTGCTAAAGAACTTAAGAACACTTTTAAAAATCATAATTACCTAGAAATATACTTCGTAGGTTTATAAGCCGGTGTTATTGCAGTCATTCGGCGAAACAATAGATTTAGCAATGGAAATAATCTTTCACCAATTTCAGGTTTATTAGCAAATAATACTTCTGCCAATAACTGCTTCACGTGTTTAATAGTTTTTCTAGGTAATAAAATTATTACACAGGAAATTTATGAGAAACAGTCTACAATTAAAGCTAAATTCAGTGCTATAAACATTAACGAACTTGAAATTGCTGTTGTAAAATCGAATTCTATGCCGCGCTCCTCATGAAACCAGTTACCATTGTCAGTTACCGTAACCAAGTTGATTTTATAAATCATAATAATAGGCAGTAAAGTATCTTTCGCAATGTATATTATCAAAACACACTGAAATTCATTGCAGGTATTAATCGCGCAGGGTCGCGGATTCAATACAAACAATCTTTTTCAGATTGGCCTAGCCTTGGATGTTCATTTATTATAAAATAAAGTATCCTTGAGATAATATCATACGACACAATTAGTTTACAACTTACTGTGGTATCAATCTGTGTGATTTTTCCCTAAAAAATCCATGTTGCTGTAAAAATTTGCCTAAAAACGTTTAGCACAATTTATTTATTAGTGTTTAAAACAATGTCTTTGGAACATCCTCATTTTCATCCAAATAAATTTCTATGAAGAATCACTGTTCACTGTTTTTCCCATTGTGAAATTTGATCAGTAGCATAAACTGAATAAAATTTAAGTAATAGTTTGACGGTTTTTCTTAGTGTTTATCTGGTGCTCTAGAAGGGCTTACAGATATAGTAGTAGTAGTAGTAGTATAACTCTTTATTGCACCAAAATATACAATAAAAATAATATTAAAATTAACACATTTATGCACAAAGGCGGCCTTATCGCAGCTGCAATCTCTTCCAGGCAACCAAGCTAAGTTGGAGACATGTTAACAAAAACAGGTAAGGTGCAAAAGTAAAGGAGGACATTGTACAGTAATTAATTAATTACAATTTAACATATTAGCATAAATACATACTTAAATAAATATATGCAGAATGCATAAATATAAACATATGTATACAATATATAGGTATATACAAACATATAAACATACATAATTGTGTACACGAAAATAGAAAATCCCGAATTCATTAAGGATACATTTAGAATATTTATGAGGATAAGAGATGTGACTTCACTTGAGATTTAAACTAACACAGGAAATAAATGCTTAGTGTTGCAATGGCTTACTTTCTCAAATATTGTGATTTATTGCTAAAATCATACAAAGGTGCTCCTTTTATTTTAAAATACAGATTTGGCAAAGCTTTAGCTTGATTTTGAATTATTTGATTACAGTAAGTAGTAGTAAGTTATTAAGGTCTTTTTTGTTAGATTTTTGTTTGTCAACGTAATCCAACATCTCCATATTTTGCAAGAATAATCCATCAAACAAGTCAATTAGCGTTATCTTTAAAGTTTGTCTTTGATATTTTATTCAATTAGCAATCCAAAAATATCTATAGCTTCCTAATGGATTTAGGGTATTATGTACACAAAAATGCCTTCCCTTCACACACAAAGTATCGTTGATTGTGATAAAGTATTTAGGTCATTAGCTAAAAGAAACAAAGCTAGAGGTAATCTCTCCTCTATAAATAATAGCCGCTGACTGATCGCGACGTTTCGGATACCCCCTGACAAGAAATCGTTGGAAGAATAAATGGCTAGAGGACTGAGCGGTGTGAAGGCGGGGAGGGACGCGATAGGGGAAATTGACGTAGAACCATGGAGAAAATAATATTCTCTTTGAGCAGAACAGTAACAAGTCCGGATCCTGTAGTTCCAGATATTCCCAGAAAGGAAATTGATTCTAGGATAAATTGTCAGTGGAGTTAGAGAAGCGAACGCAGCAGAGGCGTATACATCAGGAGAGTGGGCCTTGGAATAGTCTACCACCGGTTCAACAAGTTCCAGGTATGACGTATTAAAAATATTTCAAAAATTACTGACAAAGCGAATGAGGAGGAAGCGAACGCGATAGCAGGCCTTAGAAAGGCCTGAAGGCTTACTAATGGACGCTCCAAAAGCAGAGCCAAATTTATAAAAATAACAAATACTAGCTGTTGCCCGCGGTTCCGCCCGCGTTAATGTCGTTCCCTTGGGAACAGTAGAAATGATAAAAATTCCATACAAACCCCTGCCCCTTTGCTTTTTCCCCTTAAGGGGGAATTTAATACATTTCACCTGCATATATCTTTAGCCCTTAAGGAGGGGATTTTGCCCATTTCACCTACACAGATATTTTTTTATTGTAATGGAGAACTTCATATTGTCATATTTCTAAGTAAATAAAACAAATCCATACAAACTTTACCCCACCTATTCTACCCCTTCAAGGGGAAATTTCGACCATTTTAACTACACAGATCTTTTTAATTGTAATGTAAACATATATACTTATTTTTAGAGAAAATTTCCATACAACCCCCCCCCCCCCCCCCCTGTATCCCTTAAGGGGGAAATTTTGTACATTTCACCTACACAGATCTTTTTTAATTGTAACCTAGAACGTATATACTTATTTTCATACCTCTAAGTCTAGAAATGGAAAAATTCCATACAAACTTTATATTTACCCCTTCAAGGGAGAATGTTGTCTGGTTCACCTAAACAGATCTTTTTTAATTTTAATTGAGAACTTGCGTACCTACTTTCAAACTTCTAAGTCCAGAAATGAGAAAATTCCATAAAACTTCAACCCCTTTGATTATCTAAAAATCCTTTCTTAGTGCTCATTTCCATCATAAAAAGAATCCCTGTGCCAAATTTCAAGTTTCTGCGCACAGTAGTTTCGGCTGTGCGTTGATATATAAGTCAGGTTTGCCTTTGGCCCGCGGCTCCGCCCGCGTAAGTGTCGATTTCTCAGGAACAGTAGAATTACCCGGAATACATTAGTTTATGACTTTCAATGAAACACCTTAATATTGAATTTCAATTGAATAACTTCAAAAACGGAATGTTTCATACTAACTTTGCATCCCCGTTATAGTTTAAGGGATGATTTTTGAGAAAAATATTTTACTCGTGTTTCATGCCTTTTAGTAAAGAACCTTCATGCTGAATTTCATTCGAATAACTTCAAAAACAACAAAGTTTCATACTAACTTTGCAACCCGTTTTTCCCCCTAAGGAGATGAATTTCCAAAAATCCTTTCTTAGTGCTCCCCTACGTTATAAAAGGAACCCCTGTGCAAAATTTCAAGTTCCTAACCCTTATAGTTTAGGCCCTGCGTTGATATGTCAGTCAGTCAGCTTCTCCTTTTTTTTTAGTATGGATTACTATGGATAGTATGGATAGGTATAATGCTGTCGTATAATGATGATGAATTGACTTTGGATTTTAATTTTCTTATGTCACTTATTATTTTATTTTATTTTTGCTATATGTTTGCAGGCAAACTCATGCCTTGAGTTCATTCAAATGACGATAACTTTTTTTTTAATGAACCGATTTTGATGAAACAAACTTTAAATGTTAAACTGAGTTAAAACAAAGCAATTGTTGAAAGTTTGAAGTAAATCGGTTCAGTATTTTCGGAGATAATCGTGATCATACATACAGACAGACAGACAGACAGACAGACAGACAGACAAGAAATTCCAAAAAATTTTTTTTGCTTTCTATTATTCTTTTTAAGTGTCCCTCTATCCATTTCAGTCAAAAATTCGAACTGTACAGACAAAATAATTTTACTGTTTTATTATATGTATAGATAGATACGCTTATGTTGTTTCGTTTTTCGTTTGTATTAGTGGTCATCATGTTGGCATCACTGTATAGCGACGCCCGGAGTGGGAGCTAGCGAGCGTCGTGGAACGGGACTTTGGTTCGAGCAGTGCAGCGCGGCTGTACTTGCGACTGTGCTTTCCTTCTATTAATTTATTTGATCTATAGTTTGATATGATCTATCTAAGTGATTTGGTTTAGTAATGAGTTCAATAATTTAACTAGAATTGATACTTAATTATTTAAAGTAATGTATTTCTGATGATAAATAAAATAGTGGCTTGTAAGCGATTGTTCAAATATTTACGATTATTTTTATATAAATGACAGTATAATGTGCATAAAAATATTTTATTAATATATATTAAGATCACTACCCATTGTTTACAATATCTGGTGTCAGATTTTTCAAGCAGCAGTAAATATATGATTTCAAAGAAGTAAAACATAGTCAAGACAAGACAAGTAGATAAAGAAATATAATATAATAACCTTCTTCAGTAGAGATGTATCAGAGATTCCACTTAATTACTTGTTATGTAATTAATATTTTATATTTGAGCAATTAAACTGTCATATTCCTCTTCAATATTGAGGCAACCTCATCACGAGTAGATAGGCTAAAAACCAAAGTGCAATTTCATGCACGAAGAGAGCCATGATTTATAGAATTGCAATCGCTTGAAATTCTCCGAGAACTTAGTATTAATTACTACACGTCTATTAATTACTGGCGTTATTAGCAGAAAACGCGTGAGGCAAGCGCTAAACACGAGCTTGGTCAAGTTAGGTTTGAAATAAAATTTAGAGCTCATTTCTCACGTCCAGCCTATCAGGCCCGTAACCAGGATTCGGATTTAGATGTGGCAGATAATTAATAATGTATGTGAATAAATGTACTTAAGACGAATTAAGACGTCCACACATGGGTCTTTCTAAACAATACAGTCGTAGATTTTTACATTACCTACAATCCAGATAGGTAAGTTCTAGAGTACTTACTGTAATACAGGCTCCGTCTACATCAGTCTCCTCCAGTCTTAACTGTTAACACAACACTAATTAATGTGTTTTAACTTAAAGTCTATGTTGTTTATATAAGATATTTGTTGTTGTTGATATAAGATTGTTTGGAAATATAAATATTATTTTTTTACTTGATTTAAACAATATTGTCGCCCTCGGGAGAATATCTTGCAAGTATATTATATTTCCTGCATTTGGGCCTGGTAAAATTAAGTCGCGAGATCCAATACATACATACACCTTTTTCGTATATCGAACTTCTAAGTCGCCATGCGTTATGCTGAACATGACACTTAGCTAAGTTTGCCCGCAATAGTTGCAAAACCCTCATCTCGTAATGCGCGCTAATTAATGAACTTATACATACTTACTAAAATATGGCAGTTGTACGCGTAGATGTGAGTGAAGGAGTGGCTTTTTGCCCTCGTGCAATTTCACAATGTTTTAAAAGTAATCGGCCGGTGGCATGTCGCAAGTGCAATCGTGGGAGAACGCAACGCCAGCAATACTTCACGCTCTCAGTTCAACTATATGATGATAAGGAAAAAATATCGTCTTATTTCGTCTCGTCTGTAGAGTCCCATTTTCATTATTGTATTTTCCGTAATACTTATAAGGTCGTCACTTACACAAAATAGGGAAAGTGTGCATGAGTAAGTTTGTTATTCCAGTAAATTAATATTAGTATAAAAGGTACTTTAGGTACGCGCAAGGAGTTACGAGTATGTATATTGTATCAAAAAACTGTTGTGACTCAAATGAGTAATAAAGGTTTACTCGACAGATAAATTATTTCTCGTTAAGGATAGGTAATTTATCTTCCACAACAATAAAAACCGAAGCACTTTCCCCACTAATTGTCAAAATGGCGTGGTGGCAATATTTCAATTCCCTGTGTCAACACGCGATGGATGAACATTAAATTTTTTATAAAGTTTGCCCGAGATGTTGCTCCAGCGACGCGCTTCTTATTTTTTTGCTCGTCTGATTGATGACTTCTCGTAAAGCGTGACACTTAGAGATTTTTTCGTCTCGCTACTCGATTACATCGTACAAATTCATATATGAGTCAATTACCTACATTTCAACGTTATTTCATTCCCAAGTGGTTGGTAAATTATTCCGAAAACGTTCGAATGGACATTTCTGAATTAGCATAAGATTAAATAAAGCTTTTGGTATTTACGAGTACGTTACTTAAATATGATATGCGTGCAAATTATTTGCTTTAGTAAATCTACATCTAAACTAATTAGTACACTTAGTTATAATAAACATATGAGCATTATAGCTAATATGTCAAGATATTGACTTACAATTTCCAAATCGCATAATATCTACGCTAAACAAAGTTAATCTTGATCAAAGTACCTACACTGAATTTGTGGGATGGGCTTGAAGGACTCTGGATTGCCTTACCCGAAGACATCCAGCAGGTATCAAATAGATTTATTTTCAAGAAAAAGCTGCATAGTTTTCTTTCTGAACTCTAGTCAGCAGATTAATTCGTCATTTCAAACTATTTTGTATTTATGTATGTTTATTTTTGTATCTATAAATATCTATGTAGCTCTTTCTATTATTCCTTCCTTACAATATAATATCTCTCATATTTATTTCCCACTTTACCACCAATTTTTTTATCTGCTCTATAGGCTCAAAAAGGTTTTTTAAATAAATAAATAAGAATCCAAACATATATAAATAAAATATATTCTTGGACAACTTTAAATCTTTACAATATAAAACCGTCTTACATTCTTGGCTGATGGCGTGCGACTCACCAATCTCTATTTCATGCTCTATGGAATAAACCTTGAACATTCTTTATTTAAAACATCTTGTTTCTCTTATTTCCAGTCGAACCTCTTTTTCACATATTACGTACTAGCTTTTGCCCGAGGCTTCGCCCGCGTTAATGTCGATCCGTCGGGAACAGTAGAATTTCCCGCAGTGAAAAGTACCCTATGTCCTTCCCCGGACCTCAAACTACCTTACGTTACGTTCGCATTAATAATATTAATATGGATTGGATATGCCAATGAAGTCACAACCAAGGAGGCTAACTTGATGTGGGAGGACCGTGCGATGTGGGAAAAAAACCCGTAAAGCAGATTTCGGGCTCCAAAACACTACAGCTAAGGATGCAACCGGGAACACGGTCAGATGAGAGAAGAGAGAGAGAACATTAAAACATAAAACAACTTAAAGAATAGTTCAACTAGATCAAAATGCTCGAGTTATTCACATAGGAAAGTACATATTTCGTGTGTACAGTTCAGGTCAGGCCATATAAGCCATATTATTACGTCGTTGGCGAGTGATGAATGACTTTTTACCTAAAACGTCACCGCAAAGGGAACAGCGGTCGTGCGCCGCGTGACCTCACGCATCCCACAATATTCGGATCCATTTGCTGACTACGTGCGTGAAAACGATGGTATGCCGCACACTAATATTATTTCCTGAGGGGCTTAGTTTATAATTATCTTATTTTAGGTATCACTAATATTATTTAATAATATAATTAAATGCCCCACGGAATATGTATTTTATGCGAAGCTCTCCGACGTTTCGGTCTAAGTACGTATTCATTTATTCTACAAGATTCTAAAACTTGAAATACGGCTTACGTACACAAGTCCAACGGTTTTAGTTTGAAATGTCGGGGGGAAGTACGGTGAATGAGTAACGAGTAACAAAAGTGCAACGGACGATCCTAAGCAGTGATCCGTACAGAGCAAAGTGGAACTGCGATACGGTTTCTGCTCCACAGAAACTAAACGTTCCTACACGATGCACATCACACAAGACTGATTGAAATCCTATAGATTGCATTTGTCAAGTATTTTCCGGAAATAAAATAATGTCATTGCTAATGAATAACGGTTAAGCGTTTACTAAAAATAGTGAGAACAAACTGAATCGCCGCAATTATTAGTAAGTACAGTTAGTTACTTGCAGTTTGAATCCGTTAGGTTTATGAGATCAGTAAATGATCGGTGAAATAACGCCCAAAATTCGATGAAATAGGTATCTTTGTTGCAATGAGGAGAATTACGAGGCTTGCATTGAGTTAAGATACAGATAATGGCACCTAAATAGTATAGTTTCTTGAGCGGAACAAATAAAGCTACGTAACAATCCAGCAGCCGCGCGACAAAGAAGGATAAACGATTTATTGCAACACAAACAGCATTAAATCTGCAAGGGCAACATTCTAGCACGCATTCACTAACCGTAAGCCATCAATTAACTTTAGAGTACCAATGTGCTTAGCTTTAATAATTCTCGTAATATGGTAGGTTTGTCGAGTGATATAATACACATATGGTTATTTTATTTGTGAAAGCATAATTCAAATGAGACGAAATATTTTATACTAGTAGATAAAGCTATTTAATTCTCTAGCCTATGTTCATCAGGGATAACGTAGGATTCTAATGGTAAAAGAATTTTCAAATCGGTGCAGTAACTTCGGAGTCTTTTAAGTGCAAAAAAAATAAAAACACATATTTCCTCTTTAATATCTTAGTGTACCTATAAATGTACTTGTAGATTGTTTCCGCTGAATCTTTGGTCTACACTTATCATCTGTGTCCATCAAAGATTAACTATTAACCATTGCGCAGCGTTTCATTATGACGTTGGCCTGAAGGTGGTAGGTAATCATAGGAACTCCGAAAACTCGTGATTTTTGGTCTCCAGCTAAATGCAGTCTCAGAAAAGAACTTTAAATAGCATTCATGTATTTCTTAAAACTTTGTCCGAAAACTGCCCAAACGAATTATTAGGTACCTACCTAGGTCGTTTTCTAAATCTTTCTGAAATTAACATTGCCAAAAATTAAGGATCTCCGAGCCCCTAGAATCTTAGGTGGATAAATTTGATGTCCTTTTATAAACTGTCTATTCAGGTGTATAAATCACAACAAATTAATACCAGTGTTGTTGCAACAAATATTCCCATAAAAATGTTGAGTAATAATTTTAACTTTTATGGTACTAGTAAAACAACTAATTAGAACGTATAAGGCTATCACATAAATAGATTTCTTAGTCCTTAGACCAATCTCTGTTAACTTTTTGTGGCATAGAAAAAACATGATTGATAATACTACTATTGCACCGACCAGCTATTAAATTTAAAACGTTTTTGAACTTGACTGAAGCTATTAAGTGTTATTAAGTTTGGTATACGATGGTGTACGAGTAGGAGAGGGGGGTGTCGGAACGCGTTTGATGCATAAGTGATCAAATGAACTAGTACCCGGCCGGGTCGACGTTCCGTTGCGCAACAACCCGTTACCTATCATTTAAATTGGGTTCGGATAAATTTGATGTACCTACTAGGAGAGACGGATGGCCCCTTGGGCGGTAAGATATTCCACTTATATTCGAGTACAATAACCAGCAGATTACACCGTACGTGACTGGGGAATGCTTCTTGAAGTCATATGTCATTTCGTTTCGACAGACAGCGATGCTATCGCAAAATGCTGCTCTCCTGTGTTTACAGAACTTGCTGGTTGCAATTTCAACCTGCGCAACGTTGTACAGCTTCCGTCACGTAATACGTTTAGGTTGTTACGTTGTATTTAACTTGCTCTTAGGTAAAATAAGTAATAAATAGTCCTAAGCAGTCCGCTATAGCCGAAAACAGCTGGCAAGCTATATATATATGTAAAATATAAACTTACTCACATTATCAGTTATCTGAGCTTGTTCCCAGCTTGACTTACTTATGTTAAACGGTCCTCAATACAAAGGATCCGACGCTATCCTCGTGGTCATCATACAAGCATCATAAACTAGCTAGTATGACCACGAGGAAACAGCGCGAGAGAGCGGCTGATCCGATGCTGATAGATTCCAATATTTGATACGGAGAGCGAAAGGGAATCTCATTTTTAGGGTGTTCAGATCAGACTGTCATGACAATGAACTCACTCTAAAGCATCATCATCATCAGGTCTTTTTACTCTCCACTGCAGGAGCATGACCCTCTTTGTACTTCCGAAGCCATACTTGCCCAGAGCAGACAGATGATTTGGCCTACACACTCCTCGCTGGCCAGACGGGTTGGAGAAGTCTCATTGATGTTTATGATCTTTGTTTAGCTTGTATTTCCTAAGTCACCTCTTACGACATCCATGGGAAGACTTAGAGTGGTCCTATTCTACTCTGCCCGAAACCACACGGCTACAAGCTATCTAACTAAAAATGCAACCAGGGACCCACGCAGATCACCGTGAAATAATTATATTCCAATGTCATCAATCGCTCGTTAATGAAGCTCGCTGGTGCTTTCGCCAATTTGTGCTCCGTTGCATCTTGGTAATCCGCTGCCGTGGACGCTCCAAATTTAATTTCTGCTATCGATTTCTTGTTACTTACAATAATTATTTGGATATTGCTTCGTGAATACTGTTTTAGTGACCTAGTATTGCTTTGAGAGTATAAATTTGGACTTACTATAATACTGTAGACCATGCCGGCGTTAGCAATACCGGCGCCCTGGGCGAGATTTCTCCGAGCGCCCCCTCATGGCGGGGGGTGCAAATTGAATCACACTGCCCTGCGCCCTTTACAGGTCCAGAGCCCTGGGCGGTCGCACAACCGCGCCTTACCCTAACACCGCTACTGACTGTAGATATAATGTACCTACATAAATTTCTGGCATGTAGTCCTCAAAGCAAAATAATACGCCGCAACTATTTCGCGTTTTGTATGAAACGCCCAGCAGTGGATTTCTGTGGCTGAGATGATGATAAGTCCTTACTAACGTTATAAATGCGAAAGTGAGTTTGTTTGTTACACTTTAACGCCTTAACTGAACTGACAATCATGAAATTTTGCAAATGATTTATTTTTATTTCACTAACTTGTAAAGCTAACTAAAAAACACCAAAGTCACTTATTAACTTATTACCTGGAACAAAGTCTATGAAATTTCCGTACCCTATTTTTCGTTCAATATTACCGCGTTCTCACTTGCTGCTCGCAGTGACGATAGAAGGGCCGGGAAGGGCCCTTTTAACGCGAGCGGAGCCGTGGGCAAATGCTAGTTTATAAATGTTTATTATAATAAAACGTAGTCATCAAATTGTAAAATCGATTGCGTCTGGGCTGGGACGTAACAGAAACACTTATATCATTATTTAATAGCAATTTCAAGACAACACCGACTAAATGCGTAATCGTATACAACTTATTGCGATATTGTTTCGCAAACTATTAAATCAGTTAGAAAACCCGAATGTGTGGTGCAAGGCGCATCCTCGATGCAATCGGATGACATGCGGCCGGGGCGCGACCTCCGACCGCACTTTCACCATCTGCCCACAGCACCACGCTTTGCAGCTAGGGCTGTCGCTAATACCTCTCTGGGTTTGGTCAGTCTCCGGATACCATGGTACAGTCAGCCAAGGAGATACCTGACCCTGCCATCTACCTATATCTTGAATTTTATCCTTAACTAAAAATAATTTTAACATGAAAATATATATTTAGGAACATTTTAATTAAGATTTCCTGAATTTACATTTTCATGTTAATATTGGGCTGAATCACCCCTTCAAGGATCGGGCAGGGTTTTCTTTACATGTTGTACCTATATTATGTCATGTAAGCGATGAAATGAATATGAATTACAATATTTTGTAAGATTTACATGCAAATAATAATTAGAAGTTTAAAAATCACATTATAGTCATAAATAAGACTGCGGCTGCCGTGAATCGGATAAGGGGAAGTACGAATGGGATCCTTAGGGTATTTGCTGATAGGCTGGACTCTGACATTTTGAGTCGTTTCATAGACCTGCATGTTAGAAAAATGCGGTTGGTAAAATAAAGCTCGTCACAAAAAGGATAGGAATGACTAAATTAAAAATTAGAATTGTTATTATTATTTTATTTTTTTATAATTTTTGATACATTTATTTATAATTTAATTAACTTACATTTTAAAAAAAAATATATATTGTACATGCTGAATAATTTTTTGACGATATTATTTAATTTTTGATATTTATGCCTAATTATTCTTAAACTAAGTACTATTAATTATTAATGTTTTTCAATTTTTTCTTTATTATGGACTAATAGTTGTCTGAAAATAAATAATTTTTATTTTATTTATTTTATTATTTATTTATAAATTCCTTCTCATCTCATTGGGGCTCAGGATGCAACTGGAAACTTCCTTGGAGCTACTATTCTATATTTACAGGGTGAAATTTTCATCGTTCTGGACCCTTAAAGGGATGATTCAGCCCGTTGATATAAACAACTTTTCCTATGGGACCAATGCCGGGAACTCAAAAATTTTTTTGACGTTCCCATACAAATCGACCGGGCGGCCGAATTTTTTTCCCCTAGGAAAAGTTATTCATATCGACGGGCTGAATCACCCCCTTAAAAGATTACCCAAAAAGTAGACACCCCAGAACGATTAAAATTCCACCGTGTATATGACCTATTAATTTTACTGCAGATCTCCTGCCTGACACCAACAATTTTTGAGTAGTTAGTTATTAAGTATTTATATGAATTTAAGTCTTGGAATCAGGACCGACAATAAAACATTAAAACGTAAGAAAAAAATAGAACCTGCGAAATTAACATCAATATGAAAAAAAGCCGCATTATGAAAAAATGTGTGCATTAAATTTTTGTTGCTGGAATTCGGTGTACTTCTTATTCTAAAATTAGTAGCCCTGCTTCCAGCCAATTAAAAACCTCTCCCACACTTGATAATGAAATGCTTCCCTTTATTTCTCATAGCGACGAGACAATATTGTTTTACATTTTATAGTGTTTTCTCTTCGCCGTTACGAACCGGAAGCTTTGATTGGATTTTGACAACGATGACTAATGTTTGGAATGGAAATATGTTGAGTGTTCCTGATTCATGTGTGTTCGTAACCAATAGGTATATTTGATTTTGTAATATTCTTAGAAGTAATATCACAGCTATCTTGACTATTTAATATTCCAAACTGATTTTAGTATTAAAAGTAAAGACCTATAATAAGAAGAAACTGACTCTCGCACCGTGGGTTCCGTGCAAAAATATTTACTTTGAAGTTCTAAATACAAATTACGATTTTAGGGATTTTCACCTTTATTTTTGCTTTATTGTCAATTTTCATGATTCTAGTTGAACGGGATCTTATAGGGTTTGATTCCCTTGCGATTTTGTGCAAATTCAAAAATTCGTATTTGTGCAAAATTTGCGACATTACTTAACAGCCATACATAGAAACTTATTTTTCACAGCTTGAAGAGACCGCAGATCTCATATGTGATGTTAATTTTAACTAGATACGCCTGTGCTTCCCTAGGAAAAAGGGTTTCGACCAGGTTTAACAGACAAACATGTTGAATAGAAACTATTTAACCTAGATTATTTACTTACTAATAAATAAAATAAGGTAAATTGTACCTGGCATGTTTGTAATGTAGGTAATATTTGAAGAGTATTCTATGTAAACCACTGTTTTGATAGGACACTCTTGGGCTTAGGCGCCATCTAAAAATGAAACGTCTAATCCTGTTCAGGATATTTTATTTCTATAATTCCACAGTGAACTACGCTCCGCTACACAACAGACAGACGGACAAACGAGTGATCCTATAAGGCTGCGTCTCCACAGACGCGAAGTGGAGCGGAGAGGAGCTTAGCGGTGTATGAATTAACCTATCACAATACTCGAAATTAGATTTCGATTTTCGACGAAGGGTTCCTTTTTACCTTTTGAGGTACGGAACCCTTAAATTGACTTATTTTATATGATGATACTTTCAAATAGAATAGAAATTCGCTTTGTACTAACTAATACCGTGCTAGTTTTTTACTAAGTATATTGTAATTTAGATATTTGTATAAATATTTATTTTTGTATTGTAACACAAATTAGCAACGAATTAAATGAAAACCTTCATAAGTAGGTATGTAGGAGGATATTCTAATATAAACTTTCCGCTAATTAACAATGGAAATAAAAGAAGAAACAATAATGATTGCCCACAATGAGATGGTGTATTTGTTCCAGCTCCCAAGACTACAGACAATGGCTTCTTGAGAACAATCCATGTTGGTACACACATAACTTTCTCCAGTAATGATTACATGTCCAAAAATAGATAAGACAGAGATATCATTTCGTCATATAAGCGATATTATAGGCTCCACCTATTGTAAGCTTTCTTTTAGAAATTACAAAGTAATTCGATGTGACGCTCTCATCAGAGAACACATCATTTGCTCAGACAAGCGGTCCATATCATGGCGGTAATCTCACTAACTTACGTACTGGTACCGGTCGAGTGCCTAGAGAGTTTGATTCGTACTCTCTCTTTTTCATCTGAACATGTTCCCGGTTGCATCCTCAGCGGGAATGCTTGGGGGCCGGGGTCCGCTTTCCGGCTACTTAGCAAGTTTTTCGGCATCTTTGATTGAGAGTTTGATACGTACTCTAAACATCCTATATTCATGCAAACTTCTATTGATTTTTAGTAAACTGCACCACAGTCATTTTTTAATGTTTTATAGTAGGTATAAACATAGCTGGGGTTCTGTATATAGTCTAATAAACCACCCATAATCCTATAAACGTAGCTGGCTGGGGTTCTGTAATTAGTTTCAAAAACCACCTAAAAAAAGGATAAACCATTATATTCTGTATTTAATTAAATCCGCATAAGATATGGTCCCATTATAAATATACTTTAGAAAAGAGCGCAATACATCATTCTAAATCTACAATATTGTTTTACAAAAATGTTCCAATTCCTACTTCCTAACTACCAGTGTTCTATCTGTAGATATAACTAGGGCGACGATTGCGTGGCTGCATTGCAGACAGACATAAGTTTCAATCTGTTCTCTTCCTGCGTCACTGACGTCTCAATTGCTGCTCTTTTGTAATCAACAATTTGTGCCGCTACTCGAGGAGGCTACCGTCGCTGCCGCACTCATTCAATAACGAAAGCGAATACCAGGCTATTTTAGCCAGCTTGTTATGATTAAATCACCGCTATCAACCTACGATTGTGAAATTGAAACGCTTTGGTACTCACATCTTGCCTTTTTCTTGGCTATAAATCTCGTAGCCAAGCCAACTACGCATGGCGGACTAATGATGTAAGATGTCCCATCATAACAAGCTCAAGCTCAAGAAGCAAGGAATGCTGGGCAAAAACGATACCTATCATAATAAAATAAGTTCAGTGAGAGCGATTATCATTTATCATCATGATTTCAGACGTAAGTCCACAAGTGGACAAAGACATCTTCTTTTGTTCTATGGAAGAAAAATATTGCTATACTCACTACGCTTGGCAGGCGGGTTGGCGGATGCAGTTTCTTTGATTGCTTGTGTTTCCGGTGCTGCTGCCCATCGGGAACATTTTTAAGCTGAGGAAGGTTAGGAATTTGATGGACTCGGGTAATGGAATAAAGTTATTGGTATACTTCTCACACTGAAGAATGGGCGAAAATAAAGTAGCTGTACGGGAGGCCGGGCGCGCGTTTCCGATGCCATACCTGCAACCTGCAACCACCGGCTAGTTGAGGATGACTTCTCTGGCGCTCTAACGATGGCATCATACAACAAACTCGGAAAAGCAAACAATGCTGGGCAAAAAGGTAGGTATCAACCTATCTTAATAAAACGAGTTCAGGTAGAGCGATTAAGGACTGACAATGGGAATTATAAAAGACATTTAGTGAACATTTACGTAATATTTGATCAAAGCCACTCAACTGCCATTATGTTCGGTAACCCACTTATACTGAATGAAAATTGGCGCCGAAACTTTTGTTGTTCATCTAATAACGGCTCTCATTCTATTGTCTTTTACATAGCAATTTGTGTATTGCAATGCAACTATCACGCGATGGATTGTTCGACTAATCGGCTTTTTGATTCTTAGAGAACATTAAAACTGCATTAAATTCTATTTAACGGTGTGTAATGCATGCCTAGTTAAGTAATTGGAAAATAAGTTTCGTGCTTCATGCAATGCAAATGATGCTTCGTGCTAAATTCGTTGGTACATCTGAAGGATACATTCTGCTCTACTTCGTGCAATACGTTCATATTAAAAATACTTATAGGTATTGTTTAAAGGTACTTTACAAATGTAATATTCAAACTCAGAAAATATCTATTAATGCCTTCTCAGGCACTTTTTCATGTCAATAATTCTAATTTACTTATATGTAAGTAGGTACATAATAATATTTAAAAGTGGATCGCGGCGTCACAAAGGCAAAACTAAATCTGTACGTAAAAAAAAAAGCAACAGCGTAGTAAATCTTATCTTTTGTAGTATTGTACCGAGTAATTATGAATGTCACGGTTGTATGTATTACACAGGAAACAAGCGGTTGATAGGTCACGCAACCCGAGATCGATCACGCGCACACGTGCGCCATGGCCATCCGAACTTAAGGTACAATATTTTGTAATTTGTTCCGAACTTTAAAAATTAACCCGGATTGTTTTCGAACAGTCACCCATTCAAAAACAGCACTTTGTACTCCAATCAAATTTAGGAAAAAAAGGGATGAATCATCATCATCATTTAAAAATTACAGCCGTAAGATGTCCACTGCTGGACAAAGACCTCTCCCACGGATTCTTCGTTCCATGAGAGGATATTACCATACTCACCACGCTTGGCAGGCGGGATGGCGAGTTCAGTTTTTTTGGCTTCTTGTGCTTCTGACGCCCATCGAAATCATTTTTAAGATAAGGAAGATAGGAATTTGTTGAATTTAGGGAGGAAATAAAGGTGTTGGGATACTACTCGCTCGGGTGAATGGGAAAAAGGCAAGCAGCAGCTCGGATAGGCCGAGCGCGCGTACCAGATACCATACCTGCAACCACCGAACAGGCAGTTGAGGATGACACCCCTGACCTTAAAAGAACGGACTCGTAATAAACAGATCCTAAATCAAACTTTCAAGCGAAATATTCTTCGGATCAGCTTCACAGCCTCAAGCGTTCAAAGCAACGGACGGATGTTAAGTAAAGCAATAAAACCTTCATTGTAGGTTATTTTCTCATCTCAGGCTAGCGAACCACGTCACTCACCTATTATTTGGATAGACAAATTAATACGCGTAATAATTGCTTCCGTTTCAATTGCCATGTTAAACAGTTTGCTCTGCTTGTCTCCGATTTCACTTAACTGACAGACAGAACATGTTATTTCGCTGGCAGAGATACAGTGCAGGATTAAGCTAGCGCGGGGCCTTAAACAAATGTTATTACCAGCTCTTGTATTTAATCAGATGCCTATTAAAACTGAAGTAAATAGATCGGAATTCTAAAAATAACACTTTTCTAGTATACAGCGTGGTCAGACTCGATTAAGAAATGAACTAAGAAAAGTGAATTGACTCGGTGAGGAAAAAAGCAAGAATTATTTACGTAGTGACCGACCGTCTTGTCTGTCATAGGTCATGTGTCGATACGAAAGTCAGTAAACTCCATAGAGATAATATAATCCTGACGGACTCAGTAAAAATGTAGTGTTTTGTCTTGTTCTATGTTATTTTGTCAGTATATTTTGCACGTCGAGACATAGAGCAAAATAGGTCCGTCATTAAGTCTGAATGGAGTCTAGAACGCCCCAACAATGTTAATCCTTCTTACCTATTCTTACGAGTACTTAGTTATTATTTTTATTTGTACAGGTGCCCCGGGCCCATATTTGCTGTGCCTGCTACATGGCTTATCCGGCACCGCAGAGATACACATTAATGAACTCGGAGAAATAGACCGTTTGCAGGATTTATAGGAATGCTCAGAACCGGTCTTCACTTCCGACGAGCTGACTGCGACCGCGGTCGAAGGCAGCGATGACTATGCCATACTTAAATCCCGCTCGAGAAGATATATGGTACAGACGTCCTGTTTAAAGACCCGCTATACGCTATAGATATTTTAATCGGTTTGATTTGAAATTCAATGACTTAAAGGAATTTAATAAATAAATTATTTAATATGCTGATATAGGTTTTCTTTACATGATAAATGTATGGGGAAAAATTTATAGAATTTGGCCACCAACTCGGCAGTTTTGAAGAAATTTAACCAACATAAACGACCTTTGCTGCTGTTTTCTGATTTTGAAAATGATGGAACTTTTTTGTGACCTTTTTAATGAGCGTGTTGATGCTAAATGCCAAAATATTAACGCTTAGACGCTGCTAGGAAATAAAAAACGGTAAATAGGCGCTTAGCTTAACTGATAGATAATACTTTACATTTTATTTTTAGAGCAAAATTACAATAGTTTTGTCCAGTTCGTATTACAATCGAACGACCTGTTTCAAAAACATAGTGATCAAACACAGCTACATGTCATACGTGTTATGAAAATATTGCGTTTTTACTTATACAACCTTATTTAATAGCGTGGTATTGAATCGTGTTATGTATAGGCCTTTATCATAACATCGGCGCAACCGCGTGTTATTTTTGAAGCATCGCTGGTTGCTCCATCCAACATACCGGCAGTAATACTCACTGTTCAATAACGGATGCTGTCGATTGTGTATTTCGGGCTCGAGAACATCTCGGGAATAAGCATAAAGTGGCGAATGAAGGAGCGCGCGCGCCGCGACGCCCACCCATCTTCACGCTCATAAGGAAACGTCAAGAATCAGATACATCGCCTTGTTCTGCAGGTTTCCGGAACAAGTGCGAATGCTTCGTTCTTTCAGAACGAGATACTCGTGTATTGGACCATTATAGATGCATTGTTCGATCTTTTATAATAGCAATTCAATACATTCAAACCTGAAGATTTGAATTACTAAAGGAGTACCTAAAATTTCGAACTAATAGAGTGAAAGTACTTTAGTTAAAGTACTTTAGTACTCTAATTGTACTTTATTTATGAACTTTGATTTTCCATTTAGGAAGTTAGAAATTGCAAAGCAAATTGTCGTTATATCATATCAATCAATAGATTATAAGTACTCTTATGTAAACAGCTTCTCGAAGAAGCAGCTAATGATAAAACATAATGAGATGATGACAGATGCACTATCGTTATGCTATAAACAAAACATATTATGTACTTATAACTAACCACTAGAGAATCAACAAGAAAAATCAAAGGAAATATGAAAATACATTTAAGTGGACCAAATAAAACATAAAGAGAAAAGCGATCTTTGTTTTAAAAAATCTGAAAAAAACATATCTGCCTTGTAATATCAATTTCAGAGATTGTACGAGTACATAATTTTCCCGTTCATATCGCTACGTTAGCTGATGTTGGTATCACGTGAATAATTCACAAACACGTTTTATTGTTGGTTGTCATGTTAGCGAGCTTCATTAAATAATCCCTGGGCGGTGTTCGCCGAATTCGCTTATGCAAATAAGTTATTCATTTACTCGAGAGCCTTTAGCAGCGTGGCAGATGGTAAATATTTTTATTTCACATATGGTTCGTAGAATTCTTTGACCAAACGAACAATTGAATATGGCTTATAGAATATTAAAAAGACAAACATTAATATGGCGCCCAGTTATTTATGATTTACGACCAACAAAGATTTAAATCATCATAATTTATTTTCAGATTTTATTGCGAATGAAATGATTTACGGGTCAAACCCCATCTCGTTTGTGACATGGGCAGGCCTGTCTCACTCCTCGTGTAGGTATAGAAAACATACCTACGCCCGGCGACACCTTCGATTTTAAAATCCGAACAAATCCGGTAGGACATGTGTTCACCGACTTCAACGAATTATGCATCGTATGTTCAGAGCTATAAGTATAAAATTGGCTTACTCTAGGTATCTAAATTAAAAGGTGTTGCGTTCTAACGCGAGCCAAAAAAACACCGTATCGCTAACTACATTGAGTTAATATTTCTTTGAATACCTTTGCAGAGTGCAACTTCTGTACGTAAGCTAGTACTTATTCTGTGTCTGTGACATGGGTAAGGACGGTCTCTATAGGCGTTGAGATCTTGATAGGCCCTCAGTCCTCAGCTCCGCAGGACAGGCGTGATAAGCAATCAAACAATTTAGGTTAAACGTCCGCCGACTGCGTCTTTACAGTCCTCGTGGTTGAAGACACGGTTTACTAACAACAACTACCACATCAGCTAGGTCTAGTTTTACTTGCAATGCCGCAACTATTGTAGAATGCATAATTTTAACTATTAAATTATTACCTTCAATTTGTTAATGAGAGTGTAATGGTGCCCAAGTTGTTTAGCAAGCTTTGGCGCCACCGTTCGGAAATTGTAGTACCTGGACTAGGTACTTACGGAGATCTATAAATAGTCACTATGTAGTCCTAAATTATATATTTCGTTATATCACAGCTATTTTGTAATGCCCCGTACAACCAGATAGCGAATATGCATGTGTAGATGATAATAACCATTGATCTCAGCTACTATTTTCGCAATCCTTATCCTTACTACCCTTACTTCCTTATCCTTATCCTTACTAATATTATAAATGCGAAAGTGAGTTTGTTTGTTTGTTTGTTACGCTTTCACGCCGTAACTACTGAACCGATCTTCATTAAATTTTGCATACAAGTACTCTGGAGTACGGGGAAGGACATAGGCTACCTTTTATCCCGGAAACAAGTACTATTCCCGAGGGATCGATATTGACGCGGGCGGAGCCGCGGGCGAAAGCTAGTATATAATAAATAGCAATCGCTGGGCTACCAAAATAATTCAAATAATTCCTTTCAAACATTTAAATAAATGATAAATATTTTATTTAAATGTTTGAAGGGTTATGGGCTTTGATTTACAAAATTTTAAAGGTTATCTCCAATTAGCAAACCCGGCGAACTTCGTACCGCGCCTTTTTTGGGATTTATATATAGTATATAGATGTGGGCAGCTTGAATTTTTCGTGGTCCAGTACCACGAAAAATTCACTTAAAAGCAAGTAAATAAATGCACTTAAAAGCACTTCTTAAATTATTGTAAATTTAAGAAGTGTTTTGTATAGAGCAAAATTTTCCATAACATCATATAACCATACCTTCCACATTTCACGGAGTAGCTGTACATGCATTTTATAATATGTGTTACGCCATGGCTTGAGATTTATTGTAATCATTAAGTTACATCGGCCTGCGTTTTAGCTTGCAGCCATAAACTTTCCAGTATTCTTTTCCACCGTTATCAACCCATAAAATATATAGTCTTTTAAAACGATAGCAAAGTGCATTTTCACATAAACTTGTAAAGTCTTTAATTTTATTGTTATCATCAACTTATACAGGCTGACTGGTTTAAGAGGCCCTGCACACCGCAAACTTTTTATCGACCGATAGTTTAGTGGGGCTTGCAAGTGCGCACATTACATCAGTTGCATCTTCATACTGATTGAGGGCCAGACAAACTATCGGCCGATAGAAAGTCTACAGTGTGCGGTGACTCTTACACTTTAGATATTTATGAATAATAGTTTATGGTCAAATAAACAACTAAAAATAAATACATAACAAAAAAGTACAAAGAAAACAATCATGTATGAGCAGACTTAAAAAATTTGGACACCGCACGGGGCGTCATGCACGGCACTGTAGGTTTGTATGTACCTACTAGTACTTATTCTGTGTTATAGGTACCTAGTACCTGTAATCGGCTTGTCGTTTGCAAAGATAATAATTATGCTAGCGGCACGAGTGTCCACACTTATTTTTTATTGGCTCATTATGTAAAATATTAAGCACCTTTTTACACAAATACTAATCTATCAATATATCAACTGTCTTACTAGTCACCCTGTAGGTATAATAAAATAATTATAATTATAAAAGTGCTGGGTATCTCAGTAGGATTCTACCAATTTATCCTTGTGTAGAATTTACGCTTATTAGATACATTTTTGGTAGATACTCACAATTATCTAAGTATCTTTAAGATCTCCTATTTAGAGAAGCAATTTATTTTTATATTACATGTCAGAACTTACTACTTTATCAGAATAAATAAGTAGATGCCTAAGTTGACAAGCAGACAGACTCTAAAAATATTTCGTTTTTAAATCGCGTGCACGTTCGGAGCTTCAAGTAATTACCTACCACTGAGAAGTCAATTGGTGTTTCCTTGACGCATAGCAAGCTAATTATCTGGGGCACGCAAACAAAGCTGAAGGCTGTAGCTAGTGTACTTGTGGGCATCAATGACTCGCCGGACATCCGTCGCTCACAAAACGGCAAAACGTCGCACAAAAGATTAAAAGGATGTTAAACATTACAACGTTCCTGAACGATGCGATTGTTGACTGGACTGTTCAAATTGCGATACAACCCGTGTCTAGATACTTTATTTCGATGGGTCTATCACTTTATTGACATCTAGATGTACGCAGTATAGCGCATCACGTACTGAAAATTTAATTTTTTTATCGTGATATCTTATAACGAAATATAAATATGTATTACAAAGCTCGTTGAGTGCATGAAAGAACAAGGATACCTACAGATATCGGAGAAAATTTCATGATTCATAATGATATAAAGACATTAGGAAAATATGACATACAGGAAAATGGAATTACAACATAAGCATAACTAATTTAAATTTTCCGCTTTCGATAGGTATATAAGGTCAATTTAAATGAAGCGCCAATATTTTAAGGGCTGGCCTAGCGCCCATATGTACACTAGAAACATGATAGTTTTAGAAGCAAAATAAAAAATTGACACGCTAGTTTTCGAAATATCTGGACCTAAACATTTGGAAAAACAGCCAAAAAAAACATGTGTACAAAAAACACTTTCTTGGCGATCACTTTTTACTGTTATCTACAATGAATACTAAGGTACTGACGTCGACAATCAAAACAGCTGATTTATCAAAGTTAATAAAAAATAAAATTTGTATGAAAAAGAGAAAAAAAAACTAGCTTGTCGATTTCTTCAATTTAGCTACTAAAGCATTTCTTAGACCTATGGATACCAGTCCTTTATTGGAAATATTTGAGCTTAATTTAAATGGACTATGCAAAACTTACCATCCGATATATATAGTATGTGGCATCATTCAAAATTTATACAACTTATTTAATCAAGTGATATTACTGCTGTTTGGACGAATTGCTTCATCGTAGCATAGTTTGTGCCAGTTACATAGTAATAACACCGAATTCCGAAGGCATTGCTAAACACGTTAATCATAATTCATAACATAATTAGGATATCGACATATTGGTGTCAATTTCATCAACACTATCAAATGTTGCAATGGAATCTGCAAGTGCTCGAAGTGTGGTTAGCTGATTCTTCTTCCACGTTGTATGTAAAAGTCGATTTTTAAAAACCATTCCAAATTTACCAACTTGGCTCTGTGTATATTCAACAATTTATAGCATGTACTATCCAAGTGGCATATCAGAAGGATGTTTATATACAACCAAAATTTTGTTTATTTGTGTTGTATATTTTATCATAAGTTTAAACAGGTGTCTGTATTAAAATGCGAAGATCGTTAGGAGCTGTAGGCGTATACACCAACACACTATCAGTTTTCTGTGGACATGAGTTGTGCCACTATGTTGTAATAACTTATTTATATACGGAAATACATCATTCAAAATCTGTTCGCAAACAATATATAAAATAAACGTCCTCTATTAAATAAGTTGGTGACACTGTGGTTACCTAAGACGGAGCTCAGCTGAAATATGATAGGGCAAGCACGTGGCGATTTTCTGCTCCAATAGGCAGGTTAAGCAACGGCAAAATATGAAGGAAATCACTTTATTTAGTATAGTTTCCAAATATACAAAAAAATAATATTTGTGTCGACTGTGTCGAATAATACTGACACGTGTAAACACCTCTGATTTAAAAAATACTGGTCATAAGTTATTTGCCCTTAGCACTCCGTTTCATCATTACTTATCTACATTTACACTAATAAAAAGAGGAAAGATTGTTTGCTCCAAAACTACTGGGCCGATTTGAACAATTATTTCCTTGATGAACATAGTCTATAGAATTAATACCTACATCTACCCGTGTGAAGCCCATGCGAAGTCGAGGTGGACCGCTAGTCAAAACACTTTTTTGGTTACCTACCACCCAAAATCAATATTCTTCAATTTATACCATAGACCCAAATATAAACCCAAAGACATTATTCTGATAATCAAGCCGAGTATGAAATCAAGGTACAGTCTAATTAAAAAATATTTATGTAGGTACTACTTATTTTCCATTTCGTAAATCATTCTTAAAACATTCAGTTTAATTTACGAGATCTGAAACAGAATGTACTTACTTATGCAATGCATAATCGGATTATGTACTAACTAAACAGAGGAATTTTAGGTAATAGATTCAGGTGTTATTTTGCGGAAGTCAAAGCTATAGTTACTTTGCGTGCTTCCGCCACCAATAAGTTCATGCAAACTATTGCATGCCAGCGTCCACCCAAAGCTGTTAGTCCCTGCATGCCCATCATGCATGCATGATACATGCAACCCACATTGCTACATCCGTTGAGGCAATATCGGTCGTCGTGCTCGCGACACGTGCCACACCTCTCACACGATGCATCTTCAGGCAACGAAACCTAAATGTTGATCGTTCGAATGGTTGTTCATTCATTGCTTGTCATTCGAACGATCAACATCTACGATCAGCAATAGTTTGCATGAACTTACTGGTGGCGGAAGCACGCGAAGTAAATTATCTCAAAGTAAATGTAGAGTTATTTTATTTTAGATGAATAAAGAAGTCAGCTGTTCTATACATATAAACATTTCTTAGAACTGGATCAGGAAAAACGATAAAATAACAAATCAATTTGCGCCATCCTACTTCAATTCAATTTGTTTGAAGTACCATAAACTCTTTTTATAACTACAAAACGTGTGAACACAAAATTGCATATCGTGCGAAATCCGAGCGGGCGGATCTATTGTGTGCCGTGTGGGGAACTTCGGAAATGCTATTGTCCTTATATCTTATGTCCTAGCTGATTAGTAGTGTACACTGTGTTTTGCAGTTGACACAAAGGCATTCGCGTGTGTGCGTTGCCATTGCCACGTGTGGGAATCACATTTTGCGCGGAGGCGACTTCTGTTGTTCTTTAATCTCACGACCCCTAGTCATTTAACGTTTCTCACAGTCGCTATTACTTGAGATTAATTATCGTGTGTTCCTTCACCAAGATACGATTGTGGCCGCCATAAACGGGGAAGTGAAACGTCGAACTTTAATGAACAAACACTTCCGTGTATTGTTTATGTTAATTTAATCGTGATTCAAACACATGCGATTTCATATCCATCCACCGATATTTTTTAAACCTGTATTGTATATTAATAAGATTACTACACTTATCTAGCCTATACCATTGCACCTCTCGCAATCAGCAGGGTACTCAGTGCTTACATCTTCTTCTTCATTAGGGTTCCGTACCTCAAAAGGAAAAAAAACTGTACCCTTTTTGGATCACTTGGTTGTCTGTCTGTCTGTCAAGACCCTTTTACTCGGTAATATGTAGATATATCTAAAGTATGAAGAAAGTATAGCACAGAATAGAAAAGAATGGAATCAGCTAGAGGAGGCCTATACCCAGAGTGGGGTTCCAATAATAGACGAATCGTAGCATAAAATATGTATGAAACTACTTTGCAAGGTTATTGGAAATAAATGGAGCTGTGAAAAAATCAAACTTCTAATCTAACGCAATCAAAAGATACAGCTGCTATACCGCAAATTTTCGTGCTTTTTAGACACTCGCAAGGGAATCAAAACCTACAGGGTACTTTCCATGAACTCAGAATCTTGAAATTTGGTACGAAGCAATGTCCTATAGCAGAGATAAATGAAAAATTACGAAAAACATAACTTTTTAGTTAACATCATATATCTAATAAAATTATTTTTAATAATTTTTAGACACTCGCAAGGGAATCAAAACCTACAAGGTACTTCCCGTGAAATCAGAATCTTGAAATTTGGTACGAAGCAATGTCAAGCACAGATAAAGGAAAAATTGCGAAAAGCATTAATTTTTAGTTATATCATATAATAAAAATATTTTTATGCATTTTAAACTTATTATATACAATGTATGGAACCCTTCGTGCGCGAGTTCGACTAGCAATTGGTCGGTATTTTAAAAGGGATTTGCACTGTTGTCATGCTTTAAATCGCGGAACGGACTCCCAGCCATGACTCTCGAAAACTCTTACGAAATTGTCAAACAAAATAACCATAATGATCTTATCGATGAAGTATTTTATGGATTTTGCAAGATATAATCGTATTAGCAATAAAAATCGTTTATTACCAAATTAAGTTGAAACTAACAGCGTGATATGCCTTGACTCAATCCGCGCTAGCAATAACGACAAAAATGCTGTCATCTGAGTTAACGAAAGGTCAGGTCTGATATTACTTAGCAAATTCTTTTCCAACTAAGAGAAATGTGGTGACGTCAGGGTCGCGTAGGTCAGGGCGATATAATTGCGGCGATAACACTGCCTCCATGGGAGTCGAGCAGCCACGTGTGACGTCACGGGCACAATTACCCCGTCTTGATCACGTTCCGCTGAAAGCACACAACTCTCTTACATTTATTCCCAGAAGTGCTAAATAATGACTATATTATAGTAACTAATTTCATAGTCGTAGTGATTCACCCTATGGTAGCCTTGAACTTGAATGTATTGTTAAGAATTAATACTTTACTATGAGTAATGCGGAAGTGTTTTGATATTATATACCTTAAATTGTTTTTATATAGCATTACAATGCTCGGTATATTAATAATCGAAGCGGTGATTTGAAGTTACGGTGGCGTAGTTGGTATCACACTTAGAGCGTAAATCTAAAGGACGTGACGTGGTTCGAATCCTGCCTGTGGCCTGTGGCCGAGTACTTTTTCATCACATGTTTTTCAATTTTAATTTATACACCTATTTATTCAGAGACTTTCAGGTCAGGGGTGTGAAAAATGTGATAAAAATATAATGGCAGTATAGGCAATGGAAAGACTACTGTTAAATTAAGAACCTGCTTCCTGAGGAATTGATGACTCTTAATCGTTGTAATTAATAAACTACTTTTTCGTGGTTAAGTCATGCCAGAATAGAATGATGGTGATGATGGCTAAATGAATGTTATAATTGACTTTTAACAACGCTCTTGCACAATCAATATAATCAGGTGTCTCACTCAGGCCAACCTGCTCAAAAACTTAGGTTAGTTATATTGTAAAATAAATTAAGTGAATCTTATCATTCATCATCGACAGTTCAACCGTATAAAGGCCACTGCTGGACAAAGGCCTCTCTCAAGGATTCTTCATTCCATGGGAGGATATTGCAATACTCACCAAGATTGGTTGGCGAGCGCAGTTTCTTTGGCGTCTTGTGCTTCCGACGCTGCTGCCCATCGGAAGCATGGATAGGAATTGGTTGAATCTGGGAAGGGAATGAATCTATTGGGGTACTGCTCACTCGGATAAATAGGGCATAGGGTAAAAGCAGGTAGCAGCTCTGGAGGCCGGGCGCACGGGCGTCCGATGCCATACCTGCAGCCACCGGCCAGGCAAATGAGGATGACACCCCTGGCCCTACTTATTAGTAAAGACAACATTAGGCTGACAGAATTTTTTCCTTCATTTTTACTGATGTTTAACAAGTTAACAAATCGTTAATTAGTTTTTAGTGTCGACCACGTGCATCCTGCAGCCTAGAATAACTTGACTATTTCCAGGCAAAAGCGCCATGTTTTCGCAAACAAAGTAAAGCGATGAAGAAACAAAACTGGAGTTAGCCTCGCTCGCCGCCCGGAATACTTACTATTCGCGAACCGTCCCGTTTTACGCGCTGGATGTTATCGCCCTTTTGTTCACGGCGTACTTGCTACATATTAATTAATAAAACCCGTACATGACCTGAATCCTCTCGTAATGTTTACACAAAAATAAACGCATTTACAAACAATGATGTAAACAGTTTTTATTGAAGCAAAAAAAACAAGTAGCATTATTTTAAATAAAAGACACAACTAACCTATTTAACAGTTTACGTCCACCATGTTGCTTTTTATGGTGACTTTACATAGCATAAACTGTGTACAATAAGCTGTTTGGCAATGACATTGCCTTCATCGGCGAAGATGAAAGATGCGAGGCTCAAAGCAGACTGGTAAAGTAGCAGAAAAAACTGGAAGCCCTCGGCTTCAAAATAAGCAGAACCAAAACTCAACAACTTTTCGTTGATTTATGTGGCACCTCTAGTTCAATTCAGTTGCCTTGGTTCATTTTTTTCTCTCGTGCCTACAAAATGACGGCAACATCGACCGGGACATGACAGGTGACATAAACGCCAGTTGGGCTCTGAGGTTGGGCTAAGTGGGTGACAGGTCACTATTTGTGATTCACGCATGCCTCTTAAGCACAAAGGGTAAATTTATAAGAGCACTAGCTGTTGCCCGCGACTTCGTCCGCGGCAATTTCTGTCATTATGATTTTCCCCCGTTTTCAAACATATTTATTGATGCTTTACTATTATTGTACGCAGCGTGATGTTTTATAGCCTAAAGCCTTCCTTAATAAATGGACTATCCAACACAAAAATAATTTTCCCATGTGAAGTAGTTCCTGGGATTAGCGCGTTCAAACAAACAAACAAACTCTTCAGCTTTATAATATTATTAGTATATATTATAAGACCGGTAGTTCATGACAGGTGACATAAACGCCAATTGGGCTAAGTGGGTGACAGGTCACTGGGGTTATTTGTGACTCACGCATGCCCCTTAAGCACAAAGGGTAAATTTATAAGAGCGTTATAAGACCAGTAGTTCTGTATGTTTCGGAGTGTTGGGCCACCAAGGTAACGGATGAAAGGCGAATGCATGCAGTGGAGATGAGAATGTTGAGGTGGATGAATGGAGTGACTAGCGTGCTTCCTTGCACATATGAGAAGAAGCACGAAAGTGGTTCTAATAAAAAAAAGCTGAAAGTCTTAGTGGATTGGGATGATATCGTATGTGTCGTATGTATACTTGTTTTGCGAAGGGAAGGGACGCATATTACGCGGAAGGTGTCTGATAAAAAGTTACTGGTAATCAGAATAGAGGTAGGCCAAACAATAGATGGATGAAGTGTGTAAAGGAGGATATGGGAAAAAAGATGATCGAAAGAAATGGCTGGAGAAAGGGAAATATGGAAAACACTTACATGCTGTCCCGACCCCACATAAAGTGGGATGAGGTAAGGAAGAAGAAGTCCCATAGCTGCTGATAGCAAATACATTTCGGGGAAAAGAACTCTCCTTCTGATTCTTCAGAACTGCATTGACTGTCATTGATCGTAAACAAATGAAAGAACCGGCTGATAACAGTAAACTATTTGATAAGGTTTTAGCGACAGTAGAGTAGGCAGTCTCTGCAGTGGCTGGACACGGGTCAGTGAGACACAATGAAGCACTTCCTGCGTACGCCGGACTATGAGCGGCGGTACCAAGGACACGCCAACTGACACGCGAGCTTCTCCCTCGCTCTACATTTATTATCTTGTGATCTCAGTGCATGTTTTAGGTTATATTACAAAGTCTATGGATATAACAAGTAAGACAGTTGCATATCGTGCAGTTACCTAAACGCCTACCATGAGTTTATACACATCCGTATTAGTAAACGATTCGATCCATCGATATGTATTCGATCTTGCTCTACAAAAAACGAAGGTCAAATTTGTAACTCGTGGTGCTGATATTGCAGCAAATGTCCCATTAAACACAGACCCATATTCGTTTACTACTCTGATATATTGTTCATATGGTAGACAACGTATAGTACATATATAACTATTACAGTTTTAAAAAGTATATGTACTTTTCCGTTCCTGCCTATCGTAAATTAAATATACAAACTTGTGGTATTAGCTCTGAAGCTACATTTAGGAAAAAGGCCTGTGCAGTCTTGAAACCCTTCTTCACTTAGATTGATCAACAGCAATCTTCCTTAGATACTTCATCTCTTTTTATAGCATCAGCAACCAGCAGTACGAAACGGGCACCTGTCTAGAAATCTTGAAGTGGAATTTCGAACTGTCAACATCATTTCCTGTAAAAGTTACAAAAGCTCAAAGATCCCCTTGAAAAATTTGTGTCATTGACACAAATTTTTCGATGGAGTGTAGCATATCCTATAAACTGGAATTCAATATGGAAGTGCGTGTCCATAGCCACCAAAACAACAACAGCATTAGCTCCAGTTAAATAACCGAGCATACCTGTAAATAGATGGAACGTCGGATTTGGTTTAATTACGTGTGTAATTAAATCTTACGCTTGTTAGACATGCCAGATCGACATGCGCGGGATAAAGAGACCACGGTCCAGGTGAGGCAGCGTGTGACCGCTACTGACCTCGTGCCAATTACCCGCCCATTAGCGCACTGGGCACAATACGCAGCCATTAAGCGGATGTCCAACTCGACGACCCCGCACCCGCTCAATTTGCATTTGTTTGGAATTAGATCGTCACCAGCCACGAGCGTTGTGCCACCTGTAATGGTTACACGTATGTAGACCTGCTATAATGACCACTCGTGCGGTACGTCCCATGCGGTTAACCTAATCGTTACCATTATGACCAGATTCAAAATACAAGGCCACCAATTATCCATTGAGACGCAAAAACCATGTTTACCAGGGCGAATTGTATGAGCGGAACTAACAGGGCGACATCAGTGTGTGAAACAGCGCATGGTTGTACCTACATACATACTTATATCTCCAAAATCTTCATGTAAGTACATGTTTGTAAACAACAGAACAGTGGTTTTGATTTGAATGCTCATTGTATGATAGTTGAAAAGTAATTGGGAGAAAAAAAATACGTTATAAAGAATTCCTTGGGAATGAGTACTATTATATCATCCACATAAGGAACGTCATATTTTCTGTCACGCAATCTATTTTTAGAAACGATTAATGAACTTGAACTCTCACGTTATATGTTCTTTCCTTTGCTTTATATTTTGACATTGAAAATGTTATTTCGATCGCTTTAGAATTTCTCCCAATTTCGCAAACACTGACATCGCCCTGAGTTTTAGGACTACGTACAAACGGTTGAGGTCTCACAAGTTGCGAATCGATTGCGAGTCGACCTATTAACAAATAAAAGCATTAAAAACAATTATTATTATGTCAATATACAATCGAATGTTAAAATAAGTGTAATTCTATTCTACGATACTATAATATAACAAAGTTATGTTTTTTTTTTATTTATTATTTTGTGTTCATGTTCAATATTCCTCAAAGGTCGCGTTATGTTTGACATCTGTGAATTTTTAACATTTCGTATTCGAATGCAATGATACGTGACGGCCATCTCAAATATCAGAATTTCATCCACTTAGATACACATAATATCTTCCAGAAAATTGAAGAGATATCGGTGAATCGTGAGTAATATTTTTCTCGGCAAATCTTCTGACAGGTGGTAATGACAAATAAGACGTTACACCTTATCTTGAGCAAAAGATGTATCTACCCGCTTTCTCGGCGAAGTGAAATGTCGCGCGATGTCGTTAGCAAAGCCCCATCCAGTCGATATCCCCGTCACTGCCTCCGCCCGCGGCACTCCGGAGATAACTATTTTCTTATCGCAGATATTGCAAACTGCAACTTCTGAACTACATCTCTGTCTACTGTAATAAAATGGAAAATCTTTTTACCATTTTTTTACACGGGTAGATTTCTATTCGCTGAGCGAATAACGGCTGGGTTTAGGCTCTCCTCTGCGTACGGAGCAAATTATTATAAGTGTACTCAGAATATCACAGGTTAGTTTTACATTCGGATATGGCAGGCCGCCAGTTGCAGGGCACCTTTCTTGTTCTGTACAATGGGCCAAGATAGCGACGTCTTTCGTTTGAATATATTGTCCCGGTTCGCAGCGTGCGCGGCGCCCACTCCCCCACTGATATGCAAATAGCCTCCACAGAGATCGTAAACCGTTTCCTATCAGATCGTGTAATTCGGGCTAAAGTAAGTACACCAACTTTTCAATATATAAAACCCAATACAGTTGGTTATCTTATTTCCTTTTGTAAGATGTTTACGTCCTCTGTCTCCATCTCCCGTCAGGATTTTGTATTGGTTTCATCTTCGTTTTAAGTCCGTTAGTGACCTACATGTGTGACTGAATTTTCAAGCTACCTAAATACATATGGTAGAATTTTGCCACTGCTAATTCACCAACGAGAGGTACCGAGTGCAGCGGCCTAACGTGCTGCCGAATTTCACTGTCATTCACAAAAAGTTGATTGAAACTAAGCCGACATCATGGAGAAATTGTAAATCTTCCCAATTGCATCCCAAGTTTCTATCTGCGCTCGCTCCCGCTCCCGCTCCTGAAATGCTGATACGTAAGATCTACTGAGATTGTGGGTAAACAGTATTCTATACGTCATCTGGTAATTCGGGGTTAAAGTATAATATTACAAAATCCCTACATTCGTTTAAGGCTGGAAAAGAAAGCCTGAAATTGAGGCGGTAGGTATATCACGGTTTCAACGTGGATTGGGTTGTTTGTTACGCATAGATACTTGCAGGATTTACTGGAAATAGATTATAATTCATAACGCATTCGTAAAGAAATATTTGTGGTTAATATGTGTGGATACATAACGTAAAAAATTAAAAAGTTAATCATATAATGCTATCAATTTAAATGCGGGATCGGATCTTTTCGTGTAAAACTGGCTTTATTGGTTGAGAGTACCAAGCGATCTACTATAACTGGATATCGTACTGCTTCTTCTCCTCGGCTCCGGTTCTTCAAAGCCCGTGTACAGCATGAGGATCATCCTTAGTTTTTAGGCCAGAAAATACTTTTTGGCTACTAGAAGTAAGTACATACATCATCCTAATTAAAACACACACGGATTACTGGACCTTTTGCGGATTATTATTACCTTTCATCTTTCGGATGAACGCATAAGGGGGGGTCCCTTATGCGGCCCATCTCGCGTCATTAATGATTACACAAGTTCTCATAATACGGTAAATGAAGTAATCCATTAGTCCGATTTATTTGCCGTAGATATTTATATGTAAAGACAAATATATTTTTTAAAGAAATATCATACGTTATTTTGAAAACAACTAAAAGCAAATTGTTTAAGCTAAGTTGACTCAACATTTAAAGAAATTGCTGGCAGAACAATACTGAAATAAAATAAAAAATATATAGTAGTTTCAACTCGGGTGCAATATAGTATCCTTTCTTATGAGGGATATTTTGTATATTGTCAGAAGACTGCAGCTGTATAATAGAATTACCGCAGGTACGGATCCAGGTAGCACCTGTCACGTACAAATCTTCCCACCGAGGACAAGAATCATTGGACAAGAGTATATATATTTTTTAATACCATTTATTTATCATAAATGGAATTCATATATTTATAACTTTCATTTAATATTGAACTGTAATAAAGCTACTACGTATTGTATATATAATAAAGAATACAATAACTATAATAAAATAATCGACTTTCAAACCTTTTTAACTTTAATTAAAAATAAATACTTAATTACTTGTGACATAGTCAATTACTCGGTTTGTTAGAGCACAATAGTGTAATTGTTCTGTTGTCTTCAATTTGGAAATAAGAATATCGTACTGCAAGAATTGTTTCGACAATGGCAGCTCTATTCTCTCGCTTCCCTCGTGGGCCTTAGCCGGACACCATCGCATTTTTTGTAGTCTCACCTACCTGCGCGAGGCGGGCGCAGCGAGGGGTGGACGCATAGAATAGAACAAACTGGGACTGCCACATGTGGTGGTTGCATTTGATAAATATACAGCATTTTGCTATTATTCAACTCAATACTGCATCGTGTCTTGCTGTGCGCCAAAACTAAGATATTTAGCATGAAAAATTGTTTTATGTCACATAAACATGCAATGGACATTACGTGTAACATTGACCGCTAGAATGTTACACTTGAATTTACTGCCGTTCTTTATTGGATAGAGTGATAGGCACGTGAATAATAGGATCTGCTTACTATATTAGAATTGAATTTCTCCTGATTATCGCCCAGTGGTACTTTATCGCCTGAACGTGCTCAAAAAATACTCAAAGTTATTTTAAAGCGACCAAAATTACTCTCCCGATTTCGATTCGTCGAAGAACATTTCTATTTTATAGCCGCTCATTTAGAAGCGTCAACACAAAACAAAACCTATCGTAGAGCTGGCGACGCTGTATCGAAACATCAACGCACGCGCATGTTAGAAAAAGAGGCAAACAGGCTTGTCGGGCAAGTTCGGGCTGTGCGAGAAGCGGGGCGCTCCTGTCGCGCCAGTGCCCCTGCCGAGTGCGCCGTGGAACCACGCACTAGTGCCGCGCGACCACTCTATAGTAAACACCACACAAGTTTCTGTTGCACTTACTACTTCATAACCGGTTTTATTTCTTGTGATCGAAGTGACAGGCCCTGATTTTGTGGTCGGTCCGCCATCGGTGTTCGAAGTGTATGCGACTGCGATTATGCCAGCTAACGAATTTTGGAAATAGTGAAGTGTTTAAGTGATTGAATTTTAAATTTTCATGATGCGATGACCATTGGATTGGAGACAGATAGTGATTGGATTACTTAAACCGGTGCATCATTGAATAAGGTGAGGACTGGCTTGGGATTGTAACACGAGCTGAGTATAATATTGAGACAAGCAGAGCCTTCTAGCTTCGTGTAGGCGGCACAAACAAAAACCCGAATGGGGGAGCGAAGGAGAGAACGCCATTGTTGACACACGGCAAGCAAGCGTCGCTCCTCGAACAAGTCGTCGACTCTACCGACTAAACTGTAGAGTCAAAAGCACAGAGTGGTGCCCTCTTTTGTTGTTTGTAAGCTACACTAGGCAGAGCTTTAATTTAGAAAGCTAACAGTGCTTGTAGAAAGCTAAACAAGACGCCAATTATGTTCTACATCGTATTTTTTAAGCATTTTTACGTTATTTATTAAACTGTAAATGTTATCTTAAAACAAATTAGCCTAATTAAACAAAATAGAAGGGTACCTCGCGGTTTCTGTGATAACGCGAAGAAATTAGATTGATAAAGTTGTTTACTTTTTAATGATAATTAATAAAGTCCACTCTTTTTAACCTTTAATTAAGGTATATTAATTAGTAGTAAATTGGGTGTAACTTATAAATGTATCTCACAAAACTAAACGTAAATTAGTAATTTGGTTGCGAAGTCTCAAACATCCACACAGTGATTAATAGATTTCAACGTCTTTATCATCCTAAAGATAACAATAGATGATAAGAAATAATATATCAAACAAAAATAATTTTTAAACAATTTACTATCGCCAATGGTATTGTTAAATATATCTAAATGACTCATTCCTCTTCAGGCGACCTTTCGGATATAAATAGAATAAACAATTACTCCATCGAGTAAATCATAACGGTAATGAATGAAAAGCATTATCGCATCCTGACAACTGAGCAGCATGCGTCATACAATGTAGATTGTTTGTTTCATTTGCATCGCATTTGACAGATCAGAATTCCAGATGTTCCCATCAAGAGATAGACAATGTGGGCCAACCACAGATTTAAAAAAAAATTGCGTCTCTCATACTTCTATGGGGCCAACCAAGACAAAACCGAATCCGAATGCCAAAAATAAATAAATAATAAATACTGTGTAAATTTCAACGGATTATGAGATACATACTAGAGATACATAGTACAACCCGCCTGGATATACACAACACAGGCTTACTATTATGTATGGGCCTTTCAATACTTCGTGGGCACGGAACCCTTAAATAGATTCGAACTATTAGATGAATTCGAAATTCATCAACGAAATAAGTAGGTACATAGATTGTAGTGCTGTATCATGAAGCAGCTCTTATTATTATCCTAAAACTTTTATTAACAAAATTATGTAACATTAGTACATATAGTTACCGGAGTAACCATAAAAAACAATTATAATAAAAATAATATCAGTTATAATAAATTAAATACATGCAAATTGTAAGATTTCACATACATTGTGGGGGGAAGGAAAGAAATAATTAAAGAAAGCACCCGAGGGTATGTGTGGGGTTTCCGAGGAAATAATCTATCTAACTAGGTTTCATCCCTAGGGAACTCGTCTATGCGAATTTCGATAGCCCAGATAATATTTTTTTATATTGAACCGACTACGTGTTATATTATAAGGTATTACAAAAAGTGTATGTCAACGCCATCTAGTGGGATTTATTTCGAACCGATACCCTTTGTACTCTATTATTATTTACCATTAAGTATACTTTGTCTAGCTCCGTGGCGCAGCGGTCAACACGCCAGCCTGCGACACGGAGTGACCGGGTTCGATCCTTGGCCAGATCAACAAGATGAAAAATAATCTTTTTCAGATTGCCTGGGTCTTGGATGTGTATCTATATATGTATTTGTTATAAAATATAGTATCGTTGAGTAAGTATCCCATAACACAAGTCTCGAACTTACTTTGGGGCTAGCTCAATCTGTGTGATTTGTCCGTATATATTTATTTATTTATTTACTTATCCAAGTATTAAAACATATAAGTATGTTTTAATTTAATAGACAAGTTTTCTTAATTACATATTTCTCAATAAATTGGTTATATTTATATCTATAAATAACTTTGTACTGAACTCAAGTTAGTCCATTGTAGCAAATTTAACAAACTGAAAAGTCTCTCGGTGTTTTATTTGGGTCTCAATTGTTGCGAGCTTTCACGAAATGCGCGTTGTATATTTAAGTGGCGAAAGTTCAAAAAGAGCATTATTTATAGGACAGTTCCATTCTTCAATCATGTTTGATTTTAAATTGCTTGAGTGTTTATCTTTTAAGTTAAATGTTTGTTTTTTATGTAAGTAATAAATACTTAATAGTTGAAACGTAAGCTTTCCCAGCTAGTTTTTAAAGACATCTTAATAGATAGTAGAAAGAACCGGTTGATGAAATCCAAAAATGCAACTTCGAAGTCTCAGTCTATTCCTTTGGCTACAGGTGCCGGTAGCCAAAATGTACGATTTTGAACCTAACTTTGTATGAAAAGTAAACGGTCTCCTTTTGGGACTTTTTATACTCTTTGCTCTAAAAGACATAACTGCGTTTTTCGACAGTCAAATGTATATTTTTAGAGTTGATTAAATTTGCTACAATTTCAGCACATCTACAGCTCTATAAATCTTACAGGGACCAAGCCATGAAGCTGAAAAGATGGTCCCTTTTTGCTAAAAAATTACAATTTTATATTTTGTTCGCTGCCGGAACAAAATATTGGTAAAAGTACTCGCCTTATGAATAATGTCATAAGAAATACTAGGCCTTCAGCAGAAAATTTAATTAGCTTTCTGTAAAACGTAGTATGTGAGACAAAAAAATTGACTTTTTTTTTCCTAGGGTCCTACCCTAGGAAAAAAAAAGACAATGTTTAGGCCATAGCTTGGTCGCTATGCAAAACTTTTTAAATTTGCTACAGCAAATTTAGTGAGTTTTAAATAACTAGTACATTTGACTGTCGAAACGCACATATATGTAGTTTAGGACTATTAGAATTTAAAATCTCGCACTTTTTCGCACGATGCGCAGCGAACACAGTTTTTCATAGTTGCAAATTTAGATTGACACTACTCTGACAGGTCTGTACAAACAACAATGCCTAGTTTTGCACGATTAGCTGTTTTTTGTGACGATATCCTTTGGCCTACTAAAAGTAGTATAGTGCTTTTCTTCAGTCAAGAAATATAATAGTGGCTGTAGGCCTCGCGAGCCTTATGACAGCTATGCCGCCATTTTGAAAAAATCTTTCTAATTTTTGGACCTTCTACAATATTTCACGAGATTCAGTTGAGAAAGTTGATAAGAACAGCCTGGAAAAGACACGAAAAAGATTTTTTGCCCAAGTTGAAATAGAAGCTTCGCGCTCGCTCATCAAAACGAGGACTTAGATTTTCATAATTTACTTTTTGATATACACTATACCTCTTTGATGGTTTGGGCACCACGTCAAAGTACGATAGCTGTAATCAAAAATATAAAATTACGATAGCTTCAAAAATATTATAATATCTCGGTTGTAAAAACAAGCGAAGACTGTGGCACGTTTCATTGATGTGTTATTCATTGCTAGTATCAAATACAAACTTGAGTCACGATGATAAATCCTCGGATACTGACTAAAAGCAGTCGTGTCTGCAGCCGACTAACCGCCATACTGAACACCGCGCTGCAACTTGACATACTTTCGTTGGTAATGTGCGCTGACCACTGACAGTGCGTTTGTTAACTGTACTGTGTATCTATCCCGCTAACATGGTAAACGAGGCCTCTCTAATTGCTTTGAAAAACAAGCCTAGGTATAATAACCTTACCTCGGAGAAGCATTTATCAAATACGCTATCAGGAAATTACATTTTCAATTTGTCGGGTTGTAAATAACATCGAGTAAAACAACGCAATTTTAGATAGTTAAACTTATCATTAAGAACATCATGGCAGAAACGCTCATAATATAACAATATTTAGTACATATTTGTAAAAAATAAAGAAGAACCTCAATGAAAACATTCCGAAATCGTGCATGAGACGGATCAAGAACACTTTCAAGTCCCACCACGTAGTTATCCCTCTATCCCTATCACGTCTTTTCGAGACACATTTCACGCATGACAGTGCCAGGAGCGGCTATAAATTGTATGCTGATATGAAAAAATGGTGCGAAACTGTGTTTTATCGTCTCATAGACCCTGTACGTTGGCTGGGATTACTTATTGCGGTCGGGAATAAAAGCCACAGCTTCCCGAGTTGCGTGGGTTCACGTGGGACTTCAACGGTCACGAACGCCCGAGACTCGAATGTCAACCACGTCTGCATAATTGTAGTCTTATCTTTTTACAGCACTTGACTGGAATAATCCTGTTAATAAACAGAATTGCCATCTCGTTGCGACGCATTATATTAATCTTGCATCACAACCACATCTCTTACTAGCAGAGTTGAAAAAATTGTGCCAATCTGATCGTAATGACAGATTTAAACCACACTAACATTTCTCATAAACGTTGATACACCTGAGAACTGCTCGCGATATCTGTAATGTAACCCCGAGTCATTCAGTTAAATATTCATTCGTAAAGGATCTTTACACTTTTATACCTCTCTTATTTCGTATTCCATGTTAGAAGCGTCGTCATATTTATTACAGTAACCTTCCGTTCCGGCAGATGTTCCTCGCGCACCTACGTTTATTTACTTTATGAAATGGATCTCATTAAACGTACATTCCTGGTCGTATGGTTTCTAGAGCATTATATGGTGCTACAAAGTGCTATGTCGGGATTTTAGAATAACGATGCTATTACCTTCCACCCGATAACCGCCAGTTTGTTTAGGGCAGTAATTGTGCCGCCAGATACAGCGTCGATAAATTACAGGTTCGAGGCGTAATGTATCGGAGCGGTGGAATTCGCGTTAACGAGTTATAGCTAACAGCTTGGAGCTCGCATGTGATCCTAAATACATGCTCTGCATTCCCTAAATACATGAGTGCCGAAATAAAAAATATTATATAACTTTGCGAATGCAACACGCGACGAGCAGTACAAACACCCCTTCTTTTGTGTTGTGGCACATCTGTGCAAAGGCACACCGCCTTCTGTTACATTAAATCCACAACCCTTTTAGCAGCGCAGATATTTATATATGACACAACCTTCATTGTTGTTTTGGACGTTGTTTCATTGTGTGAGCACGCACCCTTTTTTTAATTTAACATGCATAATAAGTAGTTAGATTAGATAGAATATAAAAAATATATTACAATATCGTCACGCTAAAGAAATATGTTACGATTACGAATCAGGTAGAAAAGATAGCAGAAAATCATCTACTCGTCTGAACTGAGCGAAGAGAATTTGGTACTTTGAAAAAAGTAAAAATATCTTACCGGAGAAACCTTTTTTTTGCTGCTAGAGAAGCTTAACTTCAAATTGGCGACAAAAATTACCTTGAGCATTTTCTGCCATCTTGAAACTCGGTTCCCTGTTGAGATACGACTTTTTTTTATAAAATACTTTCTGTTGCTTTTTTTTACGATCTACATTTAATTACATTTTTCACGTATCATTCATCGTTTTTGACATATCGATCGAAAAAATACATTAATTTGGAGAGTGAAATTGCTATTTACATTCATCGGAATTTTCATTTAGAAAAGAGTAAATTCCCTTTATTGTCTCGTCTACTCCCGCAGATCGTCCTTTCTTATCGGCTTACATGAGAAATACATACTTGATTGAAGTGGCAAATTCATCGTCACGTCCAGACAAGTATCCGAGAATATTTTCATTCATTGATTTTTCTTCCACCGAATGATATTTTTTCCGTCTACACCGGCAATTTTGATTCGCTTCTTCGATCGATTTCTCAATAACGATGCACGATACGTGAAAAATGTAAAGGACCTTAATTGTAGTCAAAAAGCAATAAAAAAGAATTGCATAAACATTTGCATAGGTATCTCAACGGAGAACCGAGAAAAAACTCTTTTTTCCGCAGTCTTGGCGGAAAATGCACAAGGTAATTTTGGTCGACAATTTGAAGTAAAGTTTTTCTAGGGCCTCACGTTAAATCCAAAATATAGCTTTCTAGGTTCATTTGCATTTCTAACCCGTTTATCCCGACATAATGACTGGATCAATATATTTTTAAATATTGACATACTGTATGGCCACTTTTCGTGTTGATTTGATATAAGCTTTGGATGTAAGGTTATAAAACTCGACCACCCCCATTACCTTAATAAGTAAGTACTTATTTATTAAAATCATAAACCATTTACGGCTTTTTCTGCAACAATATACGGTTTACTACAGCAATTAAAAGTAAAAGATCTGCATAAAAAACAAGGACGTCTTGCAATAAAGCGTATCGAGTCATAAAAGGTGGATTAAACCGAGATATCGTAACGTAACAAAGTGGATGGTGGCGTTCTGGGACGAGACAATCGAGTTCTGCTTCTCACGATCAGTAAAATAGTAAAAAAAAATTGAATGTGAATCCTGGCGAACGAGTACGTTGCATACTGTGCGTCAGATGAGCCGTGCGACCGGGAACCAGTCCAGGCTTGCCGTTTGCGTGCGCATACGCCGGCCAACGACATCCTCCACAATTATCATTATTTATTATCTCTCACAATTTTCCGTATTAATTAATAAAAAAAAATAAGCAAAGCAGATTGCAGTTCGCTCACGTTACCATAATAACTGTGGGTCAGCATTTTAGGGTTCCGTACCTCAAAAGGTACACGTTAAAAGAAACGCTTATGAGATCGTATCACGCGGTTGTCTGTCTGTCAAAACCTTTTCCTCAAGACCGCGTGGAGGTATCAAATTGAAATTTATATCACTTAGGTAGTCAAATCGGCACGGCGGTCTAAGAAGCTGTGAATAATAATAAATAAATAAATATATACGGACAAATCACACAGATTGAGCTAGCCCCAAAGTAAGTTCGAGGCTTGTGTTATGGGATACTAACTCAACGATACTATATTTTATAACAAATACATATATAGATAAACATCCAAGACCCAGGCCAATCTGGAAAAGATAATTTTCCATCTTGACCTGGCCGGGGATCGAACCCGGGCACTCTCGTGTCGCAGGCTGGCGTGTTGACCGCTGCGCCACGGAGCTAGCCGAACTTTGAATAAAATCAAAGTTGTTAATGTATACTTATATACTAATAGATACAACCTTTCATGACGCATGTTTTGCAAATTTGGTCACAATACTTCCCGTACATCTAGAAACATACAATTTGGCAAGAAGCGAGAACTTATTATACCAGGAAAAATTCCAAAAACCGTAAATTTGAAATAAAAAACTGAAGAAAACCCTCGGTGCGCGAACTCGACTCGCACTTGGCCGGTTTTTTATTTACAATTCTAGGTTCACCTAAGCATTGATTATTTATTTCAGGACTAACCATAAAAATCATATCTAGGGCTGAATACTTTATTAACTTAATTCTAGGCTAAAAATATATTAAAATTAGGGATGTTTAAGAGAAGCAAAATCCAACCTGCAGCTATTAGGTACTGGTTGATGTGATTAACACACACGCGCACACAAGTCAATGAATGTCATCAATCGGCAATGCATTAGCAATACAAATAGCTACGTGCAACCACGTAACTTTCCAGCTAGCACGTGGTGAATCACTTCATACTACAACCTTAGGTAGCAAAAAGGTAAAGAATTCTTGGTGAGATTAGGAGATAAACCTAATTTCATACATAACAATACGAGTATAGAGAGAAAAATAAACTGCCAATGATTGGTTTTTTCTATCAATTACCATGCGGTCCCAATTATTATAGCGTACGATTTGTTACAATGTTTCATAGATGGCGCCTAAGGATTTCTTTTTATGTTTCCACCTATTAAGAGAAATTTAAAGCAATATTGACGAAATATATCTTATTTGAAAAATATGTACGATTTATATTTTAAAAAAATACTATGTCAACCAAGTTTATGCTGATGCCATCTAGTGACGAGTGAGAAAGGCTGCTACTATATGCATAAGCACTGCAGCGCTGTCGCCCATTGTGACAGCCGTGGGAGTTAGTGGAACTAACAAGTCGACACCCCTGCCGGTCTATTTGCTAACACAGTGTACAACGTTTTAGTTTTAGTCACTTCAAAATACATTGCGGGCTTCGTATGATTGACTATTTTTATTTAAGATATATAAAACGTAATGTATTTTGAAGTGACTATGAAAACGTTGTACACTAAGTTAGCAAATAGGCCGGCTGGTCGTTCTTATATATTTTTATATGAGTTTCGACATTGCCTTTAACCATCTGCAAATCCAATATATTTCATAGGATGTTTTATTTTGTTCCAGTGTGCAGCGGAAGATGGCGTGTGTAGAAAGGGAGAGGTATTAAGCCAAGATGGGCATCGCCCAGACGTTCCTGGTGCTACTAGTATCCACGGCTCACGCCTGGATGCCAGATGCCAGCGCGCGCATAGAACTCAAATATGGTGAGTAACTACTATAGGAACTTAACTGATAATTTCAGATAAAAGAACAACATCAAACAAAATACTGAACCGATTTCAATGAAATTTTGTGGGAACAATCGGGAATTATACCGTTTCAAGTAAAGAAACAGAGAATTGTTCAAATCTATTAATAAAAGACGGAGTTATGAGGTAACAAACAAACAGTTAAATTAAGAAGCTGCTTTTTTTAAATTGGTTGATTTCAGATCGTTTCACGGCAAGGACATTTTCCAAAACCACGAACATATGTATATGCAAAAGAAGATAGGTATACGAGTATAATCTGAACTGGTCTCGTTAATGTAAAGGGCGACAAAAACAATCTGAATTAATAAATCTTTGCTACAATAGGGATCTTACGAAGGTAAATAAATCAGGAATAAAATTCCCGAAAATAGTACGGCTACTATAATAGAAGTAGCAAAAATGTAACAAATGTAATTCATAGAATAAAATGAAAACCAAAGATAAATAGTATTACATGTCGATTATTTCAAAAAATAAAAACCCGGCTGCCTTTTTGTCAGTTTATGTCTACTATATCGATTTTTAACTAACGTCACATGACTAAGGCACTCCGGGGAAGAAAACCCTTCAAAATCGGTCTAGCTGTTTAGGCTACAGGAGACGACAATAGAACAGACATACATACATACGCGCGAATAACATTACCTTTCTTCTGAGTGGGTCAGTTAGGTAAAAAGTAAGAAAAGAAATTCAGAACCGAGTCTCGTTAAGAAAATTTGATTAAGTTAACATGTATGTAGAGATGATAAATATTAAGTTACCAAATGCAACTACATCACTCATCTGAATAGGAAATATAATCTTGGACGATGAATACTTTAGTCACTGTCACTTTCCCATCCTCCGTTTCTTTTTTTTGTGTGAGAAGGCATATCCTGCGCTAATGCAGGTGCAAGATACTACCACGAGATTCGACTGTCACGTGAGAATTTCCCAACCAATTGTTATGAAATCGCAAACTACCATTGTTGTTTAATCGCTATACAATGGGAACATTGTACGTTTGATGTGCACAAAAACATATTTCCAAATGGAGGCACGAAAAATGCGATATTTATAGGAGCCCACCTATGCGAACAATGATTAAAGCTCCATACCCAGATGGGAGACAAATGCCTAATTCAAATTTTGTAAAAAAAAAAAAAAAAAAAAAAAAAAATACTGAATACACCATCCGAGAGCGCCAATTACTTAATTGAATGAGATCTCTTTGAAGTATCAATCTATACTAATAATATTATAAAGCTGAAGAGTTTGTTTGTTTGTTTGAACGCGCTAATCTCAGGAACTACTTGTTCAAATTGGAAAATTCTTTTTGTGTTGGATAGTCTATTTATTGAGGAATTTAAGCTATAAAAAGGCTTTAGGCTATAAAACATCACGCTGCGACCAATAAGAGCGAAGCATCAATAAAAAATGTTTTGAAAAGTAGGAAAATTATTCATCTATACTAAGAAAAAAACGAATTAATCATAATAACAGAAATTGCCGCGGTTGAAGTCGCGGGCAACAGCTAGTAAGTACATAATTTACATAGAAGAAAGGAAGCATTTTCTTTATTCTGTGAGAATTTAGGTTTCCTTATAACATAAACTTACAATCTATAGTTTACTATTAAAAGTATACCTAAGTTATGTTATAACTTATAACATATCAAGCAGATGCAGACCTCAGTTGGAACTCTCCGTGGTTGGAACAATATTTGGAGCAGAACTTGACCTTGCTAACATTCCCAATTTCTTCCAAAAAAATCATCATCATCATTTCGAGTAGGTGTCACGGTCAATCAACCATGCACACCCTGGTGTCAGAGTTCTTCGGAACCGCCTCTCGGCCTCTGACGTAGTACCTTTAACGACTACCAGATGGCAGCCGGGAACACCGGCGTAACGTGCCTTTCGAAGCACGGAATCATCTTTATTATCATACAATCAGGTGATTCAAGCCTGCAATGTCCTAACCAAACTGGAAACAACTAAACAAAGTATGCTTCCGGTGGGAATCGAACCCACGAACCCCGGGTCAACAGGCAAACGCCTTAACCACTGGACCACGGAGGCTGTTGAAAAAAATAATATCGACAGATGATAATTATTGTTCTTCTTACCAAACTAATTTTATATTAACAGTAATTTCCTCATATATTATTGCCTTGCCGCCCTAGTATTTATTAGAACCTAATAGACGACACAACATTTAGTATTCAGCTTGTATAAATATTGCGATGTAAGTCGAAATTTCCAACTTTCATACTTCTCAAGTACTATTTGATCATTCACTAGGTTTGAGTCCCTGCATTAAATTCTATTGGCCGTAGTGACTCTGAGAAAGTTTTAATGAATTGGTTTGTTACAGGCGATGAAACTTCTGAGCAGTTCGTGGGCAACGCGACGGCGCCGGACCACTTCCGCATCTTAGACAAAGATGATTTCTCCATCATAGTGGGTGGAAGGTGAGTAGTAAACAAGAAGAAAAAGTTATCTCAATTTACTATTCATTTCAATTCAAGCCGTTAACTATAATATATATACGGACAATAATAATAAACTATCCGTTAATTAACTATAAGAATACAATAAAGGCATAACACGATGGAAGCAAAATTGGAGACCCGCTTGACATGTAAATACTTAGTTTAAAACTACTATAGCTATAAATAAACGCTAATCACGTCGATTACGCCAAATTAGCATCGAATGGCATAATATCCTTACAAGGTACTAGCAAGAATATCAAGTTGCATTTTGGGCGATTTTCACCAAGCTCGTCGAATTAGCGCAGCTTTTCTGAGCGCTGCAACCTTTTTAAAATGTGCATACCTAATTGGTATTGTCAGATTTCTGAATACAATTTATCTTATTGCAGGAACACAGTCTACAATCTCAGCCTCTACGATCTCTCGGAGAATGTAGAACAGGTAACTAAATAATTATTAACGTTCATATTTTACTAGTAAACACTCAAAATTGGCAAAAAATTATACCTCTGCAGTGACGCCTAATGCCACAATGATGTTATATAACGCTGATGGCACTACGACCTCAATAAACGCAGAAAAGAGGTAAAGCAAATAAATCCACATTAATCGCTATCTTGTATTTGATTAAAAATACAGGACAGTTGATAACGGCGTCTGTGGAACGGTAGCCGGTCAGATTGGTACAATTGTAGTTTTTGCAAGACCAGCGGTCGGCGACCCGCCGCAGCCCGACACCACTGGTATCGCCGTATCGCGCTTCACAACAGGTTTATGTATCTAATCTTGCGCAAACAAGCACACTTCCCCGTCGCCTCCTGCTCGCGCTGCACTCGATTTTTATTCTTAGTTATGGCCCATTACCCAGCGCACAATGTTTATTTTTCAAATCGTGTAAAATGATTTTCCATATTACCCGTCCAATTAGATAACACATTGTTAAGATTTTAAATGGAAAAGCTTTTAGCGTCGGCGTTGAGTACCGACCTATCTCTAGTACGTTTCTATAAAAGTGAGTAACCATTAGATACAACCACTCCAAAACTGTTATTATCTGTAGGTAAAATAATTTTCGTGCATTAGTTAGTAGTAAGTGTAGTCAACTTAGTAGATAAGATAGTCCAGTAATTGAATATCAGACCTTGTCTGCCTTTCAAAGTAGTTAATAGAATAGAATAAACTGCTATCGAACGTCTGAAAGTGATTTCCTCTTTCATAGAAATGATTGATAACCAGACTGCTAGATAGTTGATGAATTCCGAACCGCGCTTGTGAATGCCAAAATATACGATACGAAGCATACGATTAATGGGATCACAATGTGCGCATGAAATAAAAATACGAAATGGTTGAGCGTAGGGCGGCACGAAGCTACGGCGGTTGGCACAGAGCCATTCCAGTCAGATATTGCTAAAGTTTGGCGTCAAAAAACAGCCGTATGTTTACAAGCATACGCTAACAAACATGCTTTATAGACATGAACAAAAGAATATTTATTCAAGTATTCATAACTTTCATAATCCGCAGGTAATTTAGTCAGGAAAGTGTGCGGTATCACAGGTTAATAAGTAGGTAGGTATATTTATTAAGAATAAAGGTTAAGGACCGCCGAGAATAAAGTTATGTTGCGGATATAAACAAATACAGAGAGGTTCCAAGAAAACGTCGAACTAAATTTACTACGCGCGCATGATAATGAACACGTATAAACAGTTACAAAAATATTTTTATTAGGTGCTTGGTCGAGCGATCAAAAAGTTTGGTATTATAATACTTATCACATATTAAAGAAGCCCGGTTTTGTGTTGAATTATTCACGGTTGCGTAGCGGGACCACTGAATGTGACACCCGAATACTTATTAATAAGATGTAAAAAATTAAACTTCTTTAAATTCTGCTTTTTTTATTAGGTTACTATTATAGCTTATGTAGTTTTTGAAGCCTTGGATCGTAAAATTCCTGGTGACTAATTAAAGTAGAGAAGGAATTAGTGACAGTTATAAATAATTAATTCTGTAAGAAATCATTCTACCTGTCTGTTTGAACATTGACCGCTTAGCTTCTATACCGCGATATCAAATTGGATCATTTGTTGTGTTTATATCGAACACAAGAGGTATACAATTTTCAGAGCTAATGTGTCTGATACGAGTATCGTCATAAACAATTACGACAACGATACTCTACTATTTTCTCAAATAAAATTTAACATTAAGCTTGCCATAAAAAAAAATAGTACCTACTTTGTATTGACCGAGGCACTACTCAATACAGTTTTCCTTTTTCATTTCAGCGTCTAGAATGGCAGTCAACGGATGCACACAGAGAATTATGCCAATTGAAAGGGAAATCTGCGGACGAATGTCAAAATTACCCACGTGTAGCCGCGAGGACGCACGACCGGCTCCTAGTATGCGGCACGAATGCCTTCAAACCGCTGTGCCGGTGGTACCCACGACACGCACAGAGCCACCACCAAGAAGAGTTCGACGGCTCCGGCCGCTGCCCTTACGATCCTCAGCACAACTCTACAGCTATATTTGCTGGTAAGTTATAATATGTAATCTAGGTATCTTTTGACCTAAGTACCCCAAACAAAGAGTTAAAATCGCGCGGTTAAAGCTAAGGTATCGATATTGTACCTCTATATTTCAAGTATATTTAAGATGCCGTGCGAATATGCAAGACAATACAATTCCAACAGCCACAATTAAGTTACAGTCCAGCACAATAGGCTAGTTTCCTAAAAAAATATAATTAGTCCGTTAGTTAGATATTCAAAAAATATTGGACACGTATTTTTGTTTGTCGATTAAACAAAAAATTATAAAGATATAGCCCTTTGAAGTTCCGTGTGACGTCATAGTTTGCTACAATTTTTAGCAAACTTTGACGTCACGAGCCCCCACTCCTGAACTTTGACGCGCTTTTTCTTTATTATTTATTGTTTATTTGACAAAAGAAAAAATACGTGTCCAATATTTTTTGATTATCTAACTGACGGACTAATTGTTTTGTTTATTATTATGACCCAGGAAACTAGCCTATACTCTGATTTATTGCCATAATATACCTACTTCCATTGTTTGTTTGTAATTTCTTTATTGTGCAAAAACCTTAACAGTAAATAAAATAAATGAAACAGTTATATGTAAAAAATTGCATTCTATTTAACTTGCCCTGTTTGTTTTCGAGTAATCAAATCTTTTAACTCAATTTTAAAACACTTACCGTGAACCGATTGAATTGAAATTTTGTGTACTTATGAAGTCGAAGGACAATACAATCTTATGGTTTCATAAAGCTGGTCTGATTGAGTCCGAAGGTGGCTACAGGTACTTCTTAATTAAGGAGGATAAACCCAAATGTGTCTACATTTGGGCATATTTGCTTTGTCTCGGCAAACACTTCTTTTTAGTACGAATCGCTCATAGGTAATAAAGCTTTCCACAATTTTTTTTCATCCATCTAAGATGTAATGTTATATATCGCTATATTTATCGGTCCTGAGATAAAATATGCTTTGAAAGTGCAGCCTTATAACCATTAATTTTCCTTTAAATGCCAGAGATTTGTACAAGATTGACCTTATTCGATTATAACCATTTCCTGTTTGCGGCGTGATCACACATTGCGATGATGTTCGGAGAGATGGCACGAAACACGCGGCGCGGGCGCAGGCGAGGGTTGCGCCGAACACGACACGATGACTGAGATACCATCGATTTATTACCTTTACAGTTAACTTACAAAGGACGGGATGCGGCTCCATTTCTTAATAGATTAAGCAAGCAAGCATGAGCAAATCTGTATTTTATTATGAAAGCACAAAAGCAAATAGCGTAATGTAAATAGTAAATCTGACGACATAGGAACATACTCAGTAAAATTTACTACAAATAGTTTGAAATAGCAACATGTAGCTAAGAAAAGAGCGTATTAGTTTCCAAATTTTATTAAAGTTAAAAGATTAGCGCAGCAGATTATATTCTAAGGAAACATATTTAGATCACACATCACCTTTTAAGGTTGTTCTTAATCCAGAAGTTACAATGTCTGTTGACCTCAAAGAAGTATTTCTCAAACCGCAACACAAGTCATAATAGCCTAAGAAGCATCCTTCAACCAATGGATAGTATATGACATCCACGACAAAAGTACACTTAATATTTCAGTACTCAAGCACTAAATACTTTACACATTATCGAAGTAAGGACCAAAATATTAGGTTACTAGCTTTCACCCGCGGCTCCACCCGCGTCAATATCGATCCCTCGGGAATAGTACTTTTACCCGGGATAAAATGTAAACCTATGTCCAGACAACGGGTATGCAAAATTTAATGACGGTCGGTTCAGAAGATAGGGCGTGAAGGCGTCACAAACAAACAAACAAACTCACCATCGCATTTATAATATTAGTTAGGATGTTAATTTTTAAAATTGTTTCAGATGGTAAATTATACACAGCAACGGCGGCAGATTTTTCTGGAACTGATCCTTTGATCTACCGAGAGCCAGTACGGACAGAGAGATCCGACCTTCGACTATTGAACGACCCGTCGTTTGTGGGCGCCATTGCTTCAACTAGCCACGTCTACTTTTTCTACAGGGAAACCGCAGTAGAATACATGAATTGTGGGAAGGTCAGTGATCGTGATTTATGCTCAGATCCGTTTCATCATCTTACTAAAATCTCAATATTTTTATTAAGACACGTTCGCAATTAAATATATATGAAAATTATAATCTTTTTTCTTTTTTAGGCCGTTTACTCAAGAGTAGCGAGAGTATGTCTCAATGATATTGGTGGTCCTCATACGTTTAGTGATCGATGGACATCGTTCTTAAAAACTCGTCTCAACTGTTCCATGCCTGGCGACTATCCATTTTACTTTGATGAAATTCGTAAGTATTTTGGGAAAATCCAACTACCTTTAGAAATTTACTTTATTTATCAGATCAAATGAAACATAAAAAAAAATTTCAGAAGCGACAACGGAGCTCATCAATGGTGTATACGGCAGCGGTGGCAGTAGAAACGATATAGTATATGCAGTATTTACTACTCCTCAGAATGCAATCGGTGGTTCTGCAGTGTGCGCATTTGCCATGCGAGACATTTTAGATGCATTTGAGGGTCCATTCAAAGGGCAGGAGAGTATGAACTCAAACTGGCTACCATTAGAAAAAGATAAAGTGCCGGAACCAAGGCCTGGATCCTGCGAAGAAGACAGTCGGACGCTTTCCGATTCAGCGGTCAACTTTATAAAAACTCATTCACTGATGGATAAAGCTGTTCCATCATTTTTGGCTCGACCAATCCTCATTCGAGTCAGTCTGCAATACCGATTCTCGGCAATCGCTGTGCACCCTCAAGTGCAAGCGATGAACGGGAACAAATACGACGTAATGTATATCGGTACCGATGACGGAAGAGTCATAAAGGCTGTGAACGTAGCTGCTAATGAAGGAGAATTTTATGCCAGTGCGGATGAAGATAGTAAAAGTCCTGTAAGGACGGCTGTGATTTCCGAGGTGCAAGTTCTGCCGCAAGGCGTACCCATCAAACAAATGCATGTAGCGCTTACTACGGAGAAGCTAATAGTAGCATCCGGAGATATTATAAGAGCAGTGACGCTATCTTACTGTAGCAACGTTCACTCTTGCAGGTAAGAACAGCACACCCTCGTGTTATGTGTATTGGTTACTTGCATGACTTTTATCAACTTTAGAAATCAGTAACGAATCATAATCAATCGACAAAAAAAATGGATTTTCTCAAGTCGACGCGTATATTTCTTTATATTTAGTCATAAATTTCTTTGCAGAGAATGCGTCGCGTTACAAGATCCTCACTGCGCTTGGGATTCAAAAACGCAGCAGTGCTCTTGGGTAGGAAACAGGCAATTTCCGAATCCTGAGAGATTTCTACAAAATGTAGAATACGGAAAGACTGATATATGTAATAAGTTGCCAGCCCTATCGACAGGACATAGTAACAAAAGTCCGGGAACAAAGAAACCTAAATTGTCTGACACAGATGATATCCAAAACGAAATACTAATAGAAGTTGTTGAAACGAACGTTTTGTCAGAAGATAAGCCCACCAACAACAACAAACATGGGACAGGTAAATTAGTTACTTATTATAAAATATCTTACAGTTCAAAATTAAAGGTTTTCATCAAACCCGACATGAAAATACCTCTATCTTGTAAAGGACTGGACCGATTTTGGTGAAACATGTCTAAGAACCATTGCTAGAAATGCTGCTTTCAAATATATAAAAAAAGGCTTCAAAATCGAGACACACACAAACGCTTAGTGTGTAATTTCTCAAATTACTCGGCATCAGTAAAACATACCTGTATTTACATTTTAGATTCTCTAACGGTGGAAGCGGCCGATGGGAACATCTACACGTCGCAGGCGCTGCTGACCGCAGTGGTAGCGTCTTGCTTGGTCACACTCATGGTTGGATTCGTCATTGGATACCTCTTCTCCCGCCGATTTCGACACCCTTTTTTTACCGATACTTCGCCCTTCAATGAACAACATAACCATCTCAACAGGTAAAGTAAATCCTTTGGAAATTTCATATTACCTTTTTAAGGTTTAGAAATGTTAGATTGACGCAGTAGTTTTTCATTACAGACGAGTTTTTATGATTTCCAGAAGTGAGTTAAATATCAAGATTATCTCGTTACTATTCTCACTTTTTTGTAATATTTTCGCACTTCACGTCAATTTTGTTACCTTTTAAAGCCATGTGCACACGCAACGTCTGCATTTTCACTATTTAAGTATTTTATTTAATTCAAAAAATTGGTTATGTTTTAATAATTATTAATCTTTTTTGTTATTGAAATTATTTTTGTATTTTCACAGATTGAGTCCGTTGGAGACTCCCCTCAATGCTAACTCTGGGTACATGCCACCGCGATCCAAAAACGTGAATATGGTGGCCAACGTATGTCCCCTTGCTAAGCAAGACAACCTACACATGGAGCTCGGCAAGGACCGCCCGCTCGACCTCAGGAACTCGACTGAATCGCTCGATAAGGACCTCAAGTGCGGCACCTTACAAAAAGTGAAAAAGACTTACATTTGAAATCGACCCAACAAAACTGTGTATGGTTCTATTACCAAGTGATTGAGATTGAGACGATGTAGTAGAGTTCCATCGCGAGTGCCAAGTCTTCCGATTGATTCGGTGAGGTGTGTTCAGTGCAAGCGTATCATAGGTTGAATGCTGTAAATATTGTTTTTATGTCTAGTGTACAGATTTCACAGCTAAAACTATTTACTAAGTTAAATAGAAGAATGCATTTAAGATCATAGAGTTGTTTGTTCGAATATTTAATACTAAACTTGGTAGATAGAAATATTGTTAAAAATATTCTTGTAACCCAGGTTGAGTATTAATTTATTGTTCTTTTACATTCCATAAAATACTTGTAGGTAAAATAGGTCTCATATTATGATGTTCGCGAATGTAAATAACTAAGGCTATTAAATTAATTGTATATATGTAACGCGACTACATTGTATAAAGCAATGGGCTCAAAAATATATTCGGCGTAGTCAAAGGAAATCTGTGTACGTAATTATGGGTGGATCATGCCTCATTTACACATGTGCATAGCATAATATGCATTCCCGAAATACATTATCCTGAATATTACCAGGATATGACTATATCTACTAAGCATTAATTTGGCTTGTGAAGAATATTTATGTATAATGGTTTTTATAATGTTTGGTAAAATATTAAATCACTGGTAAGAGTCTTAATGTAAAAATACATTTATTTTGCAGACAGAGTGCATAACAGAAACATATAAATTTTGTTAAAGTATTACTGACGATATAAATTATAGCATTATTGCTGTGCTAAGTGCATAGTGCCTTGTAGGTTGCCAATTTAGTGCCTAATGTAATTTAGAATACAATATGACGGAGTATAAGGATATGTTTAGCCTCTTGTTATATTTCAGTTTACATGAAATGAACTGAACCAAGCTTACAAGTTTTGTACATATAGTATATGCAAAAGTTTAAAATTTTAGACAATTAATTTTATAGTTAATCCCATGATATCAAATAAGTATTTTATTTGGTCTTAATTTGATTTGCTGTGTTGTAATATCTTTCTCATAAATTATGTACCAGAAGTATAAACTCAATCAGGCTGATGGAACCACCATATCTAAAATAAGAAGTTTTCCCACCGTAAAATTATCAAAGTCTCTAAGTTAAGCAGAGAACCTTTCTGTAAATACTACATATAAATGGTAATTTATGATTTAAAAAAACTATTGTATTGTCTTGTATTACAGAAGTAATCATGGATTTTAAAAATATATTTTATTTTAAATAATTCTTTAGATAGCTATTTTTTTACAATTGTGTTTGCCTCATTTTTTCTGTTAAAGATGTCAGTATAAAATTTGCTGCTTTTCATACTTCAAAAATGTTTTATTTATATTTTTTATATTAAATAAATCAATTTAATGCCTAGCAATTTTATCAATTTTCCATGATAGTGGAGAAATATAAGTATTATTAAATAAATTGTGTTTTCTTTCTATTACATTACACAGATTCTGACACAGAATAGTTTATCTTTGGTCCTTCAAAGGGCACCAAGAGTCTGACAAAGGTACATACAATAAAATATTTGGAAGATGCTACAGTAACCTAACACTTTTTACAATTTCATTGTTTTAATATATATATACTGCTATTTGACAGTAAACTAAGTACCTTCAATGGACGCACTGTCACCATTCATGATATTAATATAATTACAAATAAATTGACGCTTTTCATCTGGAGTTTTTACTATACTGGTATCAATAGTAATAGCATCCGCACCTGCCACACTTTCCTCTTTGATTTCTGGACAACCTTCATGAATCAAAATGAAATTATGAAGAACACAGGTTGCAATTAATATTGTATTCACTGCCTCTGGTTTGTTCACATCCAAATGATTCAATCTTCTAAACCTCTCTTTATACAACTCAAAAGCATGGCCTATGTAACTTCTTGTCTTCCAATGGACCTCATTAAATTTCATTTCTTCACTTGTTAATAATTCTTCACTTGAAAATGGAGTCAGTAAATTATTCTTTAACTTATATCCAGAATCTCCAAGGATATGTTTATCAAACTCTACAAAATTCCGCAACTCCTTTGAAAGTTGGCTTTCTTTAAATACTTTATTTTTCCTTGTTGTTCCTATCGAGCCAATGTGAATGTCAATAAACATAAGAGACTCATCGCATACAGCTTGCAGCAAAACAGTATCTTGCTTATTCTTTTTGCTTCTCCTAGAGCCCACTTTAAAACGACAGGCATCTATAAAGCCTACACAATTAGGTAATTGAAATCTGCTGTTTACCTTTAGACTAGTAACATGTTGTTCTTCTAGAGATGGCCAATTGATAAACTGAAATCTCTGCTCAGATAACATTTTAGCTACCCTATGGAAGATGTGGCTCACTGATGACTTTTGGAGACCAAATAAAGATCCAACTTCATTATAAGACAGGTCACTTGTTAAAAGACATAAGAAAACGTGTACCTTTTTAAGTAATGGGACGCTGTCACTATCTGGTTTAACATTCTCCTGCAAGTAGTTAACCAGTGCCTGGAAGAAAACAAAACTATATGTTAGATTAAGCATGAGAGATAGACAAGCATGGAGGACATCTTAAAGTAAGTAACCAAACCATATTTACAGTGGTGATATACAGCATTGAAATACCTAAAACAATAAAAAACATGGTTGACAGAATAACTTGCTAGAGGCACTTCTTCTTTTCATGTCGATGGCTCAAGGGATTAGAGTTTGTCTCTCCAGTATGTAGTGATTCTGACACCACTATTGGAAGCAGTGTACAGATCACCTTTGGTGCAGCTGGTGGGGCACAGAGGGCATGAAAGGAGGTGCAACTAGAGGCACTTAATCACTTGTGCAATTATTATGCTAAAATGAGAAATAATTTATTTTGTTGTATTCTATTTACATTTACATACAAGATCTTTTTTTTTGTTTTTACTGATTATTGAAGTAGGCATTTGTCTCCCATCACTTTATATATAACTTTACTGAAAGAGTATTGCATATCTAGATACAATACATCTGTAACTGTTATTACTGTTACAAATTATATTATACAACATAATAAGATATTTTTTATGTTTATAGATGGTAGGCTATATCACCATATATTTAAAATCCAATGCCAATACAATGAATATTAAAACTGAAACCCATACTAAACGTTTGGGTATGTCAGCTAAAACAAACTTAACCCTGGTCGAAAGAGTAAAAAGAGCAAAACAAAGTAAAACCACATAAAACCGCAAGACTTTACTGCTTATGTTTGTCTGCATGTGTGGGTATGCTATAAATACATACTCCCAGTTACAAATTTTGGCCGAAGTAAGCAAACGACTTTTGAACCTTATTGGTGTGTACAAAGTATTTTGTTAAGCTACTTGCCCAAATCTGAGTCATCTATGTGGAACATTATGAAGTAATCTGAGAAGAGCATATTATATATTATGGTTACTTACATGTACTGTAGATTTTTTCACTTTGAAGTTAGTAATATAATCTTTGTCACTAAAGGATTTTAAATATTGTTCACTATTCTTACGAGGTTTCAAGTTATATCCATATCTAGCTACAGGATGCTCATCCACAGACTGCAGAACACTGTCCAGATCTCTCCTTATTACTTCATTGAATTCACTCACATTTTCGTTATTTTCATTGATAACGTTAGCAACCGTGACTACAACTCTATTGACTGTTGTAATACTATCACAGTCTAAGAAGAGTTCTGTTATAAATTGGGCATCAAAGTTATTCATTTTTGTTCGAGATTTTTGATGGTTTCAATGTGAAATACTGCATACTTAGGTAGGTATAGCATAAAACGCGATTCTTAATCTTATCCTTTTTGTTTGTACATAATTTTCACGGAAACTAACAGTTAAATAATCTATCCAACTTTTGCAAGGCTGAAATATATACAAAGTACAAGTACGGCTGCAAATTTTGTACCGTGGTTTACTCGTCCAAGCTAGAGGTGGTCGTTCCAAAGACGAACCGTTTTTAAGAACAGTTTTGTGGTCCGCGACGATAGAACCGTCGTTTCGTTTCAAAGCAGTCCTCGTCGCAAAACCAGTCCTCGTAATGTTTCACGCGAATTTGAACTTACCTGCAAAGTAAATACAAGCTAGAATACAATGAGACTATTGCGATTTCATGTTTCGTCTCGTCTCGTTCGCAACGCGGTGGTCATTGCTGCGTATCCTATAGAGATTGAAATAGAGTACAAAGTCGCTAAGCAATAAAACTATAGGTACCTAATACTAGTAAACTTAAGTCCGCAACGCACTTATTGTCAAAACGAACGAACTTTGACGCAACGAGATTTCGTTCGATTTAGGAGACTGTTATAGATTCGTTGCGTTCGTTAGACCGTCGCCGCGCCGTCGGCGTCGTCGTCCGCCGCCCAAAACCGTTCCGAACGAGAACCGTTTCGAGGACTGGTTTCCGTTCTTGAAAAAACGGTTGCGACTCGTTGTCGAAAAAACCGACGACAACCCACCTCTAGTCCAAGCTTGTACCCACAAACTACTAAGAGATACTTGTACCGTACGAAACCAAAACAATGAAAATGTCTAATTGACTGACACATGTAGGGTGACATTGACAGGTCACTTTATAGAATTTCAAATTTCAGCAAAGATATTCGCTCATTGAAATCTATTCTCTCTCATCTTATATGCCAAAACTTTTCCGACCGCGTACAACGAACTATAATAATGATTACTTATCTGGAGTTTTTGGCGGGAATTGACAACATACTACAGACCGGAAGTGATGGTTTTTATTTACGCAATCGAAAGTACCTTAAATGTAAATACTTACAATTTTTTTTTTATCCATAGTTATTTTTTTATGGTTTTTTTAAATAATCCCTAATGTAGGATTTATAAAGCAATATTTCCATGCTTAACCACATGACAATGTCAATGTCATTGTCAATCTGTCAAATAATGATGACGTTGACAGCCACGTCTTAACGGATTTTTTCGCCAAATTTAACGTAATAAATCAAAATCAATATGGTTTCCAAAAACAGAAATCGACCACTCTTGCAGCTTTTAATTTAATAATTCACATTTTAGAAAATCTTAATAAAAAACATTACACGACAGTACTATTTCTAGATATGTCCAAAGCATTTGACTTTGTTTCACATGAACTCTTACTAGATAAATTAGAAAAAAATTGTATAACTGCTTTGAGTTGGTTGAAATCTTATTTAACTGGCAGACAGCAATATGTTGAAATAGAAAAACTAAATGCAAAAAATACAATCGAATCATACAGGTCCGAACTACAAGAAAACAAATTTGGAGTGCCCCAGGGTAGTGTGCTGGGGCCATTTTTATTTGTACTCTATATAAATTATGTTTTAGGTGAAATTGATCAAAAAGCTATACTGTTCGCTGATGACATATCTGTTATAGTTACGACACCGCGAAATTTTCTATTGGTACAACACAAAACTGACGTGATTAAACAATTAAAACAAATAGTTGACTGGTTATATAAAAATAATTTGAAAATAAATATATCTAAGACTACATTGATGAATTTTAATAATATCAAAAATCAATCAGTTGACATTTACTATTATGGACAAATTCTACAGAACGCTTCAAGTACGAAATTTTTAGGGTTAAGAATTGACACGCAGCTAAACTGGCAAGAACATATAGATAGTGTATGTGGCAAAATAAATAGATTTGTATATGCCATTTATAAATTAAACAAAGTTGCAAATAAACATACTGCTACGAAAATTTATTTTGCATATGTTGAATCCGTTATTAGATACGGTTTAATTATATGGGGAAATGGCACAAACATAAAAAGACTATTCGTAGCTCAAAAAAGGTGTATAAGAGCAATAAGTAGTTTAGCACCACGTACATCATGTAGGCCGTTTTTTAAACATTTAAAGATATTACCCTTACCATGCTTGTATATTTTTGAAATAAGTTTATTCGTAAAATTAAATATGCATCTATTCGCACCAGCCAGCTCAATTTATCCTAGATCGACTCGAAATCGTCATAGGCTTGTATTACATATAGTACTAAAAAGTCAAAAATCAAAAATATCATAAAAACTGTTACGCAATGTGTATACACATTTACAATAAAATACCCGTACCGTTTAAAGAGCTCCCTTTAAATAAATTTAAAACAACTCTTCGCAAATGGCTTTTAGAAAAATCTTTTTACACCGTGGATGAGTTTTTAAATCATAGATCACTTACTCTATAATATCGATGCATATGTTTATTAGATTATTGTGACGAGTTAATTAGTTTTAAATGTATTCTTTAGATGTGGTGGATGTAATAAATTTTAATTTCTATTATACATGCATAGACAAATGCCAAATAAAATTTGCATGCTATTATTAAATGGCTAAATAGGCTAAGCGACATACTATAAAATCATTATACCTGACATCTTATTATGTAACCCTATTTAAAGCAAATAAAACTTTCTGATTTCTGATTTCTTATGAGTTGCCAGGTTGGGGAATATATTTCCCCTGAAATTCGTACAGCGTACAAGGACCGTCTTTTTTTGATACTGCACTATAATAAATTCATTTGGTGTGTTTGTTGAAGTCTCAGAACAACAAACATAACATTGAAGTGTGAGATTTACTTAGCGGGCTGGTGGTTGCCCGCCAAATGAATAAATTACGCCAATTGCTTCTGAACGAAGTTTGAGGGCCTAATAGTTTATGCTCACAAAAAAAGCAAAAAATATACCTATATGTTAATGTATTATAGTCAAAGGATATATGTATACCTATAGAAAGCAAACCAGATGGAAGGGAAATAAAAACTTTTATTCGAATTTATGCTGCCTTTATTTTAATAAACTGTATATTTTCAACTTCGATCAATTTTTCATTAAAATCTTCTTGCTCTGGCATTTGATGGTTGTTAGTTTCACATTCACATAAGTAACATTAAACTTCAATGTTGCTGTAATCTATTAGGCACTGCATTTTTGACGTGATATCTCATTTCGCGTTGGTGTCACGGTCAATCGACCATGCACACCCTGGTGTCAGAGTTCTCCGGAACCGCCTCTCGGCCTCTGACGTGGTTCCTTTAACGACTACCAGCTGGCAGCCAGGACCAACGGCTTAACGTGCCTTCCGAAGAACGGAATCATCTTTATTATCAGACAATCAGGTGATTCAAGCCTACAATGTCCTAACCAAACTGGAAACAACTATACAAAGTATGCTTCCCGTGGGAATCGAACCTACCACTCCCGGGTCCGGGTCTATAGGCAAACGCCTTAACCACTGATAGAGTGATATGATTCACATACGTACATCATATCACATACGTGATATGATACCGTCTTATAAATCGATGAACACCCGCAGCATGCACAGAAATGAACAGCAGCAGCAGCTGCTAGTGCTGCTGCCGCTGCAGCTGGAGGTCGTTATGTGACCTATGTATACTTTTGACAGTTGTCTAAACTGAACTTCTTAGTGCTGCCGCCTGGTTAGCGACATTTCATAAAACCCTCAATATGGCAAATAGTAGAGGTAGGTATTCAATAGTAAAATAAATTTTACAACAATAGAAGCTAACAGTATCACAAAAAAAAACAGTCCATGTACACTTATAAACACAACAAATATTCCCCAACCTGGCTACTCATAAGACTTGGCAGTCAACGTCATCACTTTTTGACAGATTGACAATAACATTGACATTGTCAATGTGATGAAGCATGGAAATATTGCTTATAAATCCAACATTTGGATTTTTTTTCAAAATTTCATAAAAAATTGAATTTTGGATAAAAAAAAATTGAAAAAATTCTGGTAGTGTTTACATATAAGGTACTTTCGATTGCGTAAATAAAAACCGTCACTTCCGGTCTGTAGTATGTTTTCAATTATTCAGATGAGTGAGACCAATAGTGTCGGTGCACAATGAGGTCGTCGTTATGTAGTAAATTGTTTTTTTTTTATTATTTTTTTTTATCTTTATTTATTTAGGAGCTTTTGTCTCTTTGACATGGCAGCTCCATCGATAGAAAGTTGATATAATATAAATCTAAAAAATAACAGTATTCTATGACAACTGCTTATTCTATTATTAAGCTTATTCAGTACTTGTGCAGTTTACTGGCCGTACTCCACTAAACTGCACAAGTACAAGGCGGCGTCGGAGTTAGGGTTGCACAGAACACTCTGCACATACCCTATATCTAGCCTATTTATATCAAAATTTTGTATGAAAATTTCTCTTTGCGTTCGATTTCGCTCACATTCCGTCAGTATGTATATCAAATCATCCATCTGTCCACATACATCACAATTCGGTGAACTTACTTTTTTCATAATAAACGTAAACTTTCCTGATGGAATGTGACCGGATCTGATTTGAAATATACTTTTAATTTTATTTCTACCTAAGTTATTATTTACAAACCATGGTATACGAGGAGGCTCACTTTGTAAAGTTTTGTACCATATGCCTTTTGTTTTAGACCGTTCATCAAAATACTCCTTCCAACATTTTTGACAAGCCTCCTTGAATTCAGATATAGCTTCTGAGAAACACGGTCTGATATCGCACTCTATGCCATTTGAGAACGCCGCATTTGCCAACTTATCAGCCTCCTCGTTACCCCATATACCAATATGCGCCGGAACCCACTGCAATCTCACTGTTTTGTTCCGCGATTGTAGCTTTAGTATCTGCCTGAGTACAACAAAGGCTATCGGTACACCTCTGTGTCCAGAGGCGCATCGAGTCAGATGTTGCATCGCGCTCTTACTATCAGAACAAATGACAATTTTGTCCCAATTATGACTTTCGACATATGTTAGTGCTTTAGAGATTGCGATGAGTTCCAACGTCATAATACACACTTTATTCTTAACCTTATACATTCCATGTTCATTTAAAGATGGGTCAAAAAATGCAACTCCTTGCTTGTCTCTAGTTTTAGATCCATCTGTAAACATCATATGCCAGCCCTGGTATTTTGTTTGTAGTTCCTCTAAATCATTCCATTTTAGTGTATCACCTGTATACAAGTATTTGGATAGTTTAAGGCAATCTAATTCACTCATGGCTATATTCGTAACATCTATCCTAGAAAACCATGTATCAGCCATAAACAAATCTAAAACTAGAGAAGAATATATCTCGGTATCCTCAGTATTATTGAAAACCTCAATTAAAAGTGGTATCTTTTTGTATAGCCAATACCTTGTTAAAAAATTGTTAGTACCCTTAGTGTGTGCAAATCTGACTCCACCCTTCGTAAACGAGTAATTTTCCATACAAAAATCGCTCGAAATAGAGCGAGTGTCATACTTTCAAAAATAGTACTCTAGCTTTATTTATTTCTACCAGACCAGCATGGAAGAGCTTTCTATAACTCCACTCCAACCATCCAGAACCCTCCAGACTACAACAGTTGTGAGCAGCACGCTCCATCGTCTGACTTTATCCCATCGATCGGACGGAAGAGCTACCATCGGGTCACTAACATTCATGGCCCAAATGAAAACCGCCGTCAAAGTGGAGTGGGTCGTTGTAGATTTATCTTAGCGTGATGGGGTTTCATTGATCAAACTGAACCGAAGTTCGAGTTCGATATCAGTGTGGTCAAAATTATCAGACTTTGCTGATGCAATTGAAGTAGGAATAAAATGAACCGGGCGCGGAGTACGTCACGAGGACGTCACACACACACGAGTGACACCGACATTTTTTTTTAATTGAGTATGTAGTTCAGACTATGTAGCTAGCTCCAAGTGAGCATTCGCTACATCACCGGGCGTTTGAGGCGAGGGCAGGGAGCCCTCAACCTTTATAGACAACATCACCAAAGGGCCCCCAGGACGTAAGGACCTCGGCTTTGGACGTTGCCTGTGTACGCAAGGCTTGGAGAGAGCAAACTCTCATATTACCTGATGGGCCGCGTATACGTGACGTGCAAGCCTGAAGGGCCAATCTGAGAAACAATGGCAAAAGCCTTTGGGTAGCAGCAACTCTCATCTTTTGCCTTATGGGCCGAAAGTTACGTTGCCTGAAGGGCTTATCCTGGGTGCAAGTCACCCGGGACCGCCGGGCGGTCATCAGTAATCGGAGCTAATCCTGGTGACACAAATTTCATCAATATGGCAGCCGACATGTGTACTGCTCAGCCGTTCAATAAGCTCATTGGCATCAGGCATCCAGAAGGAGTGAGCTCAGTCCTCCCTGCCTCACACCACACTCCAGCCTATACTCGCCCGACAGAGCACCATCCCTTTGCAGGCAGACAACTATTTTTTTCGAGAAGAGTTCTTGGTGGGAATTTCGACGGACTGCAAAAAAATATATTTTGGATTGTCTTGCAAATTACAAATATTTCTAGTGGAGTTTATAATGTGAAATCGATGTAATTTGGTGTTAATGGTGTTATAGATGCCCATGTTTATAAACAATGTACGGAATAACTAGTGTCATGGTGCGACTGTAATAAGATTTACTTCGCGGGCTGGTGTTTGCTCGCCTCGTAGCGTCGTTTATGATCAAGCCAGTGGATTTGTGGTGTGCGTAACCCCAGCAGGAAAGTACCTCGTAGAGTAATGAGTAGATCAAATAATTAGTTCCCAATACGCTGTAAATGTGCCGTGAATAAAAAATTTGTGCCCTTTGTAATTTTGGAAAAAAATGGAAGAAACCATTCCTGCTGGGGTAACGTTGCTCCAGCAGGAAGATTCTAAACGAATAATCGGAGGGAGAAACAGTGTGAATGGGCAGGACTTCTTTTTCACATTTTTAAAAATGCGTGATTACTTTTTAATTATAAATATTTTCTTAAATCTAGTTAGGTCACAAATGAGCACAAATCAAGAGCTCTACATATATATTTTTTTTACAAGCGCATGTCTTGGTTTTCTAGATCCACGATTTTGCAAAACCTTACTCCAGCAGGAAACTCAATACCTGAATAGGCACAAATTATATTTTCGCCCCTTTTCCCAGCACAAATATAAGCTATCTGCCCATGCACACTGTTTCTCGCTCCGATTATTCGTTTAGAATCTTCCTGCTGGAGCAACGTTACCCCAGCAGGAATAAATTTTTCCATTTTTTTCCAAAATTACAAAGGGCACAAATTTTTTATTCAGGGCACATTTACAGCATATTAAGAACTAATTATTCGCTCTACTCATATTAATCTACGATGTACTTTCCTGCTGGGGTTACGCACACGGATTTGTGGAAATTGTCGCCAGGGACTCCGTCGAATCAGCGAAATGATTTACACCAAGAATAAAATGAGCTTTTGAATGAAGTTTGTTAGCCAAATAGATGAAAAGAAGAAAAAAACATTTGTTTGAATTTCGGCGGAAAAAAATTCAATCTTATTTATTTACATTTTACTGTCGATAGGGGCGCGAGCTCGCGCGCGTCTTGTTTGCATGATTTATTATGTTCGTGTTCGTCACTGTCGTTCGTTTTGATTCGGTACATAGTATCCAATTCTCAAATTGTCCAGCTGCTGTTTCAGAATGTCCAGTTCTTAGAATTTGATTTCGATCAAATATTCTGATCAAAGGTTGATGCACACATATTTGTCTCTGAGAAATATAACGGGAATTCGGGATTAATAAAATAATAATTGATGTTAATACATAATACTATTATTAAAATATTTTTTCATTAATGAGTACTTCAGACACATTCTCAGTTTTGTTCCCATTGGGTCACATCACACCCACACCGCGATGAGTGACACTGCTACTCAATGGGAAGAAAATTCCCGTTGTGTAGCAGTGTTATACATAGCAACTATCTTTTTCCTAATGAGTAGGTAACACTGTTTTTCATTGGCTACAACAATAACAGTGAAACAGTGCCAATGAATAACAGTGCAACTCTTCCCGTTCAGTAACAGTTGCCTATTACGAAATTTTCTAATAAAAGCATTTCCAATGTTTGTTTTATAAGTAATAAAATTATTGTAAAAAAATATGTATCGAATTCAAAGTTACACTGTTATTCATTGGCACCCTGTAGCCAAAGAAAATAGTGTTTCTCATTGGGAAAAGATAGTTGCAGTGGGTAATACTGCTACACAATGGGATTTTTTCCCATCAAGTAGCAGTGTTACTCATCGCAATGTGACTCAATGGGAACAAACCCATTCTCATGATGACATTCCAAAGTTATTAGGTGTGTATTACGCTAAAAATATGCATGAATAATATAGGTACATTCCAACATATAATGACATCTTACATGGTATACAACAGACAAGCTAATCCTCACTAGTTGTATTGTTAAGTTAAAAGCCCTACAATAGTACTTTGATATACATTGCAGATTTTTATACTTGATCAGATATTTCACCAAAAACCGAAAATATGAAAACCACATTGTATACTAAAGCACCATTTTTGTGATTGTTTCTCTGTATGGACCCAAATCTTTATAACAGCTATTTTTCATATAATTATGCATGATCCTAAAGCTATTTACTTATGTATGATCAATAATGAATTGGAGTCACACAAAATTCTACTCTGATGGTCACAAAGTATTAACATGACTAAAAAGTAGGAATTCCTGGAACAACTTCTTTCTTAGTACCAATGAAATCACATCTTTATTTGTATGACATTAAAACACATCTTCTTTCCCTATCGTTACTCAATTTATGGCTAGACTTACAGTAGGGTAATACATGAACCAACTTCAATTCTTTTTCCAAATTAATATTTTATTATTTGCAGGCATTTCTATAGTATCCATCAAACACAAATTGTTTTCTTCAGCTAATTGTAATAAATCATTGATATCACGAAGACCCCATGAAGGATCCCTGCTTCTCAATGAGGCATCAAAATCAATATTACTTTGTGGTGTTATTTTTCCATCTTTACTGTAGGGCCCATATGTAATCATTAGAGCATCAGGCTTTAAATATTGTCCTGCATTTTTAAATAATCCTATGGTGCACTCGTAAGGACTAATGTGCATCATATTGGCATTATAGAGATAATCAATACTATTTGCTTGAAACCCGTAAACTTTCAAATTGTTACAAATGTCAAGTAGCATTGGTGTTAAAATATTTTTAGTAGGGCAGGCTTGACTATAGTGAGTTATACTTCCAAGTAAAGTTTTATCATATTCTGAAGGTTGGAACTTGACCCCTGGGAAGTGCGGAGCAAAGTGATAAACATGTTGTCCTGATCCTGATGAAACTTCCAAAAATAAAGGGCTTTCATCACAAATTTTTTCAACATCACATATTATAAATCTTTTCAAAACTTGAAGTATGGGTTCTTGATTTCTTGTGGCTGCAGGGTATATTAATTTTTCTCCATTAATGCTGAAAATAAAATAAAATCATATGAATTTATTCAGTTGTACTTTTTATATAAACAAATACTTTCATATGAAGACTGGAAATGTTGTGTGTTAGTATTTACTTTGTAACTCGGATTTGGTAATTTTATGCTTTAATTTCAACCTGTGAATTGACCAAAAGCAAAAATTAATTTAATCTACTCAAAATAACAAAATTGCTGATATAAATAGTTAAATATTTAGTAAAAAAAAACCGGCCAACTGCGAGTCTGACTCGCGCACAAAGGGTTCCGTACCGTTATCTATAAAAACGGCAAAAAAAGTCGAATGTTGTTTATACAAACTTCATTTTGCAATTGACTCTGATTTTTCATAATTATGTTAGTAACATTTCAAAAGTTACGGTGGGGGGACACCTCAAATTTTAAATTTGTATTAGATTATCTCAAGACTGGGTGGTTTGATCTACATAGTTTCAGAACAGTTTATGTTCCATTTTAAAAGACCTTTTCAATGATACACCACACATTCGGGTTAGTCAAATTAATTTTTTTAAATTCACTTTTCATGTTGAAAAAAACAAAATTTTATCATAATTTTAAAAACCAACTTTTGGAACTTCAATATCTATCTCTCCACCAATTTTCGTGACGGCGGAGTACGAGCCCGAACGGACAGACAGACGAACGGACGGACGGATGGATGGACGGGCATGACGAAACTATAAGGGTTCCTTGTGGACTACGGAACCCTAAAAATTGTTAACTTTAGTTAGGGTACTAACCTTTCATTTTGATGAAAGCCACTACCAAATTCTTTTGTCTTCGACATAGGCCCTCGGAGGAAGGATTGAAAACGAAATAATACACGTATAAATTTAATTTTGGCAAAATATATCAATAGGTAAATAAAACCCGACGTTAAGGTCACTGGAGTAGGTAACCTTATGTATAATTATTGGAAAGGCGAAATAGTTTCCGAATTCTTGTTTTCACTGTATGTGAATAGAATTATGAAATGTAATAATACTAGAAATATTTTATAACACAATTCTTAATTCCTGAGTTCCGGACTGAATTCGAATTACACTAACGCACAGACATAATTGGCTAACAAGAAATATAATAATTTATGAGAGTTGGATTTATTGAACTAACTTCATCACATCATTCCTCCTTAACTTGTCAAAGAGAATGTCAATGTCAAAGCACCTCGCCACTCGGACGCGGAGTGCTATTTTTGAAATGATGTAGAGCGTAAACGAGCGATTTTTCCATACAAAAATCGCTCGAAGTCGAGTGTAACACTTTCAAAAATAGTACCCCAGATGCCACTATATTCCACGAATTTGCGTTCACGTGTCGAAAATGTAAATAATGGCTGGGAAATGGGATTTTGACACAACAATTTAAACAACTGTATATATTGCATTCCTGTTTATCTATATCTATAGTAATATTATAAAGCTGAAGAGTTTGTTTGTTTGTTTGAAGCGCTATTCTCAGGAACTACTGGTTCAAATTGAAAAAATATTTTTGTGTTGGATAGTCCATTTATTGAGGAGGGCTTTAGGCTATATAATACATCACGCTGCGATCAATAGGAGCGAAGCAACAAAAAATATGTTTTGAAAACGGGGGAAAATTATTCATCTATAACAGAAATTGCCGCGGACGAAGTCGCGGGCAACAGCTAGTAGTAGTATAATAGTAACTTACTAATTTTAGTAATAGTACTATAACTATTATTTTAATTACTTTAAATGGTAACTTAATAATAGGGACTTTCTAATAAAAAAAACTCTCAAATCCGATCCATATCACCGTCATTTGTACTTGTTCACTATATAAACTGAACTGACTGTCTCGCCGAAATTTCAAAAAATATGCAACACTGACTCAGCTGAGTGGCATTTTATTATCTTGTTACACTACTCGGTACGTGTAATCAGGCTATGTTCATGGATCGGTCGAGTTGGCAGGATACTGCCAGCGGCCACCGGCCGCCGCTTGCGTGCTCGCGGGTCACGGCCCCGCGGGCGGCTGCCGCGCGGCTTTTTCAAGTTTCCCAAGCGATACCATGTATTATAGTCATTGCGATAAGGTTTAAAATTATATGCTACTAAAACTGCTCGCCACTTCGCTGCCGGCCGCTATTGTCTCGGTGAGGATTGAGCCTAAACTTTGACAATCGCGATTCACAATAGATCGTCTCGGTCGAATAAGACTATTTGATAGCTTTTGGACACTACGTCCAGCCGGCCTATTTGCTAACTCAGTGTACAACGTTTTGATAGTCATTTCAAAGTACATTACGTTTTATATATCTTTAATAAAAATAGTCAAACAGGAAATCCGCGATGTATTTTGAAATGACTATCAAAACGTTGGTCACTGAGTTAGCAAATAGGCCGGCAGGAGTGCTATTTTTGAAATTACGCCGTTCGTAAACGAGCGATTTTTTCCATACAAAAATCGCTCAAAGAGTGTCACACTTTCAAAAATAGTACCCAATATGGTGTACTGTACAACATAGTGATGGTCACTGACTTCATCTATATGTCGCAGGCATATTGTATGATTCCGCGTTTTACAAACGGCGTCGTCTTTTTACAAACGCTCGCTCTTTTGGAATAAGCCGAAGGCAAATTGACAACTCGTTCAACTGTAAACATTTCAACATTGATGGTTATAGTAGGGTGACCTAGGGTGACTATCATAAAACACAAATTGGACAAATCACTTTATTTCAGCAATCACGTACCTATTCATGTAGGAATAACTTAAAATACATGTTTAGGCACTCAAGTAATTTAAATATTTAAGTAACAAAAACTTAGACCAGGGGTGTCATTCCTTATTGCCTGTCCGGCGGTTGTAGATATGGCTAAAGATACGCGCGGCTTCCCGAGCTGTTGCTCACTCATCCCCAAGTCATTCGAGTGAGTAGAATACCTCTATTCCGTTTCCAAATCCACCAAACTCGTGTCCTTCCCATGCCTAATCCAAAATGCTTCTGTGGGCAGCAGCGTCGGAATCACAATAAGCCAAAGTAAATGCGCTCGCCAACCCGCCTCTTAAGCGTGGTGAGTATGGCAAAACCTTCCAATGGAAAACAACGAAAAGACCAAGCCCCCAGTCTCAGGCTGCCCCGCTATTCCTGGCTCCGGTAGCGGTCATCGTAACGGCGGGGCAGGGGGTGCTAAGAATCTCCGGATACGGCCCGGCTACCACCCCCGATGACGACTGGCCCTGGTAACACACAACATCCGCATGATGAGGCTTGACAAAAAGTCGAGGACGTGGAAGAGGAAATGAGTATGTTACGATGGGACATAGGTTGTCTGAAGTCCGAAGAGAGGGAGAGGGCACGACAACCCTTAAGTCTGGTAACCTACTCTATCCCCGGGAAGGTGACATAAAAAAGTCACAGCATGGTGTCGGGTTTCTCGTCCACAACTACCTCATAAATAACGTCGTAACCATTGAAAGTATTTCCAGCAGGGTGATATACCTTATACTCAGAGTATCTAAAAGATACTCGCTGAAGGTCATTCAGGTGTACATGCCGACCGGGGAATACTCAGATAAAGACGTGAACGCGGTGTATGAGGACATTAGTAGGGCCATACACGCTTTCAAGACCTATTTTACGGTGGTTTTGTGCTAATAATATTCCGCAGGAATCCTCCGAACACCATATTTCATGGACATCTTTGCGTTTTTTACGTGCCGGATAACCTCAAAACCTCTGTCCACGGCTTTTTTCTGCTCCTACTTGAGAATCGTAAAATTTTCTTACCTTACTATGATACATTTCCTAAAAACAATCCTTTTTTTGTAAAAAGTCCCTTAAACACGCAGGATTTGCACTGTTTTCATTATTTTTCTGTTTCACAAAATTGACGCCATTTTGATTGTTTTGATTAGCAGCGCCGCGCGAGGTAAGAAAAAGAACTAAATACTTCAATTTGCCGCGTCATTTTGTAAACGGCGATTGAATTGTCTATCAAATATTAAGGCATATTATATACTGACAAGGCAATTCACAATTTGCCTTCGGCATATTCCAAAAGAGCGAGCGTTTGTAAACAGACGACGTCGTTTGTAAAACGCGGAATCATACAATTTGCCTGCGCCTGCGACATATATACTAAGCGGTTTCTTCAAGCGTCCTTGGGTCACTTATACATCCGTTACTGTTTATGTATCATAAATAAAAACAGTCAATCCTACGAAAACCGCAATGGTAGTTGAAGAGAGTGACTTGAAATGCAGTACACTATGGCAACTCCAAGACAACTGTCAGGCACGTGCACGTTTATTCTTTTGCTCCAAACCTTAAATTATAAAAAAAAAAAAGTCAGTTATGATATTGGAAAATTAAAAAAAAAAACGCTATGGTTTAAATTTTTTGTTCACAGTTGGCAGTCTGATACGTAGTATCTCTTAGTAGTTTGTGGGCAAGACAGACGCCCAGACGCCAATCGTCAATTGAACGTCAAAATCGTCAAATCAAAATATCCAATCAATTATTACCAAAGTAGTGGTCATAAAATATTTTGATGCCAAGCCTACGTTGCATTAAGCATATAAAACTGATATAATAACTGTTTGGTTGATTTAAAACAGTACCTATCAGTAGTCAGTCGCTGTGCTGAACCAAGATAATGGCGAAGCGCCCTGCTTCAGAAGCCGTCGAAACAGAAGAGAAAAAAGTGTTAAAGGAAGGCAAAAAACATTCTCTAGACTCTGATGAAGAAGACAGTGGTGCAGAGGAAGAGAAGAAAAATGTTCTCAACGCCGACGATATTGAAGGCGAGGAGGATGGAGATGGTGGTATGGAAGGTGAAGTAAGTAAAGGTCTTCTTTGTTTTTGCTCCAGGAAGTACGTAGCTGGACATAGTCATAAGAATTTTCTTAATGACTAGTTTGATGCTTGCATCTTGCGACCTTAGTTAGTCAAGACCATAAATGAAACAATTTCATCTCTCCATACACTCTGGGATTTTTGGGCTAAAGACTATGCCTTCCCTGTCATGAATTTAAACAGAATTTTGATAAAAGGCATAGTATTACATTGGACCTTATCTATTAAAGTATCTTTTTAATTTATTAATTACTATAATGTAAAATAACAATTACTTTCAGATAACAATAACTCCATTCAATATGAAAGAAGAACTAGAAGAGGGTCACTTTGATACTCAGGGTCATTATCACTGGAAGAAAGAGAAGGAGATAAGAGATGGGTGGCTGGATAACATAGACTGGGTAAAAGTGAAGGGTCGCCCTGAGGACAAGTACAAAGTTCACAAAGATGATGAAAACAGAGGTCTAGGTGATGAGTCTAGCAGTGAAGATGAAGTTCCAGAAGAGAAATTTGATTTGATTGAGAACTACAAAGAAATAATTCAGCATATGAAGCCTAAGGAGACTATAGCTAAAGCTTTGCAAAGGCTTGGTGAGTTTAAGAGACATTTGTTTTAAATAAGTTAAATTAAAAAGATTTAGACCAAATATTCATCATACATACTTTTACATGCTATGAAGCTTGGTAAAGGCTCCTCTACACTTAGGCCAATATGTTTCCTAACAATGTGGCCAACACATATTGTCCGTCATGTAGTATGGGTGAGTGTTGATCAATAAATTGGAACAAGATTAATTGAATGTCGGTTTTTCAAAACATATCAAAGTGTTTTGGCATGATTATGGCCAAACAAAACAAAACTGTTTTTTTTTATATATATACGGACAAATCACACAGATTGAGCTAGCCCCAAAGAAGTTCGAGACTTGTGTTATGGGATAAATACAAATATAGATAAACATCCAAGAACCAGGCCAAACTGAAAAAGATCATTTTCCATCTTGATCTGATCGGGGATCGAACCCGGGCACCCCATGTCGCAGGCTGACGTGTTAACCACTGCGCCACGGAGCTAGCCAACTGTTACCATATTCATCATAATTGTGTCATGAACATGAGTATCACACCAAAGTACTATTGTGATCATAATGTGCTGCCGGCCCAGTGATACAACATCTTATGCTATCATACCCAGAAGTTGCTTAACTTATTATCACTTTCCAAACTGAAAAAATTGCTTTCGGTTAAGGAAAACGTTGTGATGTCCTTGTGTGCAACCTAGGGCATTATTCACTAGTGTGTGAAATGGAGAAAGCAATGGCAAACCACTCAATTCTTTCCTGCCAAATGTAGTTATTGGTTGCATGTGTCCACATAAGGGCACTGAGGACAGCGTATCTCTCTAAATGTCAGACTAAACAACTAACCAAACCACTCCAGCTAATTGCTGGAGTGGTTTAGCCTGCAGTATGACATGATTGGAAGTATATCCTGAATGAATAGTTATTTTTATCTCATTTGAGCATCTTGTGGATCTTCATGCAAGCATATTGCCTCTTATTGACATTATCCTTACTAATATTATAAATGCGAAAGTGAGTTTGTTTGTTTTTTACGCTTTCACGCCCTAACTACTGAACCTTTCATCATGAAACTTTGCATACAAGTTCTCTGGAGTACGCAGAAGGACATAGGCTACCTTTTATCCCAGGAAAAACTACTGTTCCCGAGGGATCGACATTGACGCAGGCGGACCCGCGGGCGAAAGCTAGTATTAAATAAATATAAAATAAAACAACATAAAATTTTTCAGGAGCTAGTTCAAAAATTTCAAGTGCTGAAAGGTGGAAGAGGAAAAAGGCTGGAATTATTGATGAAGGAAGCAAAACAGTGACTAGGATGACAGAGCTTGCCAACCAGATCCTGACCAAGATGGGCAACATGGACATATACCAGGAAACATATGAGAAAATTAACAAGATATTGTCCAAAAACAAAGGCAAAACTGAAGATGCCGATTTGGATATGTATGCAGATGACTTTGACCAAAAAGAAAAACAGAATCTAACCAAAAATCAAAACGATGATGAGGATAATAAAGCTGAAGAAAACATTGAAGATGAGCCACAGGTAGTCAAATGGGAATTCAAATGGAATCAAAATGATTCTAATGTTTCTGGGCCACACTCCACAGAACAGATGCATAAGTGGTCACAAGATGGTCACTTCAAAACAGGTGTGTGGGTGAGAAAGCATGGTGAAGACAGCCAGTTCTACAATTCAAACAGAATGGATTTTGAATTATACATGTAAGTGTTTTGTATTATAATCAAATATGTTATTAAATAAAACACGGATTCTATACATACTTTTTAATACTTCTTCCTAGTACCCTATTTGCAACTTTATAAATGCTTGCATCAGTCAATATTTTTGCAATTTGATTAATTAATACTATAAACAAGGTAACAACCTGAACAATAACAAATTGTGAAATGGATGTTCCTATATCCAACCAGCTTCCTGTGTTTTTTACATTATAAAGTAGCTGTATTCCCATTATGTTAGAGTAAATTAACACTATGATGTTCAAATAACCAGTAGGTGCCTGAAAATTAAATTAATTTAGAAATTAAAAAAGTATTTATAATAACCTATGGTTAAAAGATACTGCTAGATGTTACAGTAATGCCTGAGTGTATCACATTTGCCAGTGGAGCCACCCGTTCTAGTTTCTGAAGTAAGACTGGTGTGTGCGTAGGAAAGGTATTTATAGCATTCAACCTAGGTTGAGTGTTATCTTTTACTGGCAGCAAAGATATGAATGCAAAATAAGCTATAGCAATAAATTGCATTGTATTAATTACCTTTGTCAGGATCTGAATCCCTCTAAAACTGCAGGCTACTGCCATAAAAGGTGCCAACGTTTTTAACATGATTAGTCCAGTAATAATGAAAGGCTTAAAGGATGTTATGAAGCATGTTACCCATCGGACTTCAAATGAATTCAGTGATGCTATGTTTCCTGTTCCAAAAAAGGCTAAAATAATATACACGATCTGTTATTTTGAGAAGTTAGGGACAAATATTTGCATTATAAAATAGTGTAGTTGCTTGCAGATAGTTTGTTGGTCAAAAGTACCTAATGATAAAATAACTCATCATCATCATTTCGTGTAGGTGTCACGGTCTATCGACCATGTACACCCTGTTGAGTTTTTCGGAACCGCCTCTCGGCCTCTGACGTGGTTCCTTTAACGACTGCCAGATGGCAGCCGGGACCAACGGCTTAACGTGCCTTCCGAAGCACTGAATCATCTATATCATCAGACAATCAGGTGATTCAAGCCTGCAATGTCCTAACCAAACTAAACAAAGTATGCTTCCCGTGGGAATCGAACCCATGACCCCCGGGTCTACAGTCAAACGCCTTAACCACTGGACCATGGAGGCAGTCAATAAAATAACTAATGATTTTATATAAAATAAAGCTTATTTGAGCGCTTGCTAATATTGACGGTTTTTTATTATTTTTAAGTGTTATATTTTGCATTCACAATGCTATTTTGATATACTCTTATTAAATTAAGAAATAAAATATGGTGAAAAAATTATATTATGGTGGAGAATTTCAGCGCCGAGGTTGGAACAGGCGGAGGCTTAGTCTCCCCCCGAGGTGGTTCCCGGTTTGTCGTACCGGGGGGGCTCAGTACCCGTGGTAGTCCCGGCCACGGGGAAGCGAAGAGACACCCGCGCAGGGGCGCTCCTGCTGTAGGTACTAGCAGCGAGCGCCCACATTGGGGCGGCGGGGGAGTGGGAAGTTCTCCCCCACCCGAGGAGGGGCGCTCCCGCGGGCTCGGCTTCGGCCTTGAGCCTGCTGGGATGCGCCCAATGGGGCGGCGGGGGAGTGGGAAGATCTCCCCCCACCCGGGGAGGGGCGCTTCCGCATGGATGCGCCCATTGGGGCGGCGGGGGAGTGGGAAGTTCTCCCCCCACCCGGGGTGGAGCCGCCGGGAGGGGAATATTTTATTGCTCTCCCGGCGCTTCAGGCGGGGCCACACCGCCGTGGCAGTGGTCGAAGATCGGTCGCGGAGGAGAGGGAGTTTCGGTGCTGCGTTGCCGATCTCCCTTTCTTCCGCGGCCGAGCGGTGCCGCTCCGTGTTTGCGGCGAGAGGCAAGCGGCGGAGCCTATCATCTTCTCCGCCGCTGGGAGCCAGTTTATCTGGCTCCCATGGGGCCACAGGCGGGGGACTGCGTGGGAGTCTGCCGCCTCTCAATTGGCCCAAGGAGGTACGGCGCGTCCGTGAGTTCCGGACGCGCCTACTTGGTGAGTGGAGGGGGGCGCTCGGACGTCCCCAAGGAGGGGCTGCTTTAGCGGCCAGCCGCGCCGGGGTTCGCGGTCGTATTTCCTTCCGGTGTCCCCGGCAAAAGCGGTTGAGATGGAACTCCGAAGGTTTTTTAGTGGGTAGGCACGTCACTCTGGCGTGGAGTCCCACATAACCCGGCAGCTTCCCCTGCAAGCTGTCGGGTATCCGTAACATGAATCTTTCCTACGTTAAAAAAAAAAAACGCGGTGGCTTAGTCGGAAGAGCGTAAGTCGTACATAGACTTAAGGTCGCAGGTTCAAATCCCTCCCGCTTGAAATTTTTTCACCATAAATTTCTTTCTTTATTTAATAAGAGGTTTTTTTAATATATTTAATTTATTACAACTTTCATGTAATTTCATTTATTTAAAAGGTATTGTTGTGGCCTGGAAAGCGAAACTTGTATTTGATACTGTTTTTTGGAAACCGAAATCCATGTTTACTCAAACTGTAGAAAATATTGAGTAATAAAAAAAAACTGAAGGCGCACAGGGTAGTGATTAATACTGCTACATGGGCGTTTGTAACATTTGATGTCGATATTACAAAATAAATTGTTAAAGGATACAAATATAAAAGATCTTCTAAAATCTTCATTATTAATACTGCGTTCAATAGAAATTATTTTAGTTGTCTGTTCATCTGCCTCTTCAAAAGCAAAATCCAGCAACTGAAAGAAAAAATGACAAAATTGAGAATCATATGGATATCGACAGTTAAGTACATGTCTAAATACAGCCCAGATGTGATTAATAGTATTCTCATGTTATAATTAAATGTACTTTAAAATTATGTGAAATTATAGTCTCACCTTTAAGTTCTTTAGCTCTAAAAACCTAAATTCAATAAATAGCCAACATGTCACATTCATAATTAACGCCACCATAAATAACCCCTCGTGTGACACCGACAACAGCAGATAAAATATTAATAATGAGGTATTAACTGCCACCAAACGAGTTATTAATCTCGTAGACATAGCTACTGGCATTATTAAGGCTGCAACTGAAAAAGAAAACAAAATTGAGTAAGATATAGTGCTTTTAATGGCAATTTTTATAAATTACCATTATAAGCTCTGCTATATCTTACTCAAACTTCTAAATAATCAGCCTTTAGTCTGGAAAGTACTAAGAAAAAAAATACCTGCTATCATCCAAGCCAATGACTGATATGTGTACGATACTGGAGTACCTCTATCAAACCTCAATGACTGGATATAAATGTTCTGAAGTGCTAGTATTAACAACGCTATTTGGAGCACGGTTTGCAGTATATCTTTCTTATGATTCGTGCCATGCAACGGTAAAAGAATTTTATAGATATATACTAGCAATACTAATAACCAAATCACTCCAGCAGTTAACCTGAAAAAATATTTAATGTTATACTGGCAGAAACAGATTGACGGTATTAACATAGAACAGCCATACTCAACATGCCACCCGCGGGCCCACCTAAAATGAATTTTATGTTAGAGTTTAAAATATCTGCTAGTTAATTTCATAAATAGTAAGTCCACACATTTTAAGACCAACAGTCATATGTGCAGTGTAAGAGTATGGCCACCCTGAGAGGGTGGCAACACTAAAAAGAATCTTGACGTTGGCGGTGACAGCGGGGGCCCGCCAAGAATTGAGAACAAGAATTGTCAAAGCGAGAAAAATAAAAACATGTAATTTATGTACGATGGTCTGGAAAAGTTAATTTAAACTTAAATACAAGTAAAAATAGTGAATTTAAACTCTTTTATTTATTTGGCTCTGTCGAAAACTGGACGAATCTAATAGTCAGAAGTGGCAAATTACCCTAAAAGAAAGTTGGAAAATGGATGTTGCTAACGCCAAACAGAAAAGAAGGATGAGCCGCAAGATAAAGAAATAAACAAAAAGAACTAAGGATTGGATAAGTTCCTATGCCAGGGATAGCATTCAGGGCTAGTTACTAAAAGAAAAGTTTGATGACGTAGATGAAGACCCGATTACTCCATCAAGTCCTATCCAAGTTCTAGATGAGAGGATCAGAGTATATTAATGATGAACCCCAACACTCACCATCGTATTTTAGTTCGAGAGAGATTCGAGTTCAAATCAATGACAAGAACAATGGAAGCTTTAATTGTTTTTTTTTTTAGGAGTTCTTTATGTAATGAGAGCTTCCAACAACAGTTCTCAGAGTATTAATTAAAAATATATATGGTGCTGGAATTTGATTCATGTACAGTGCTACAAGGATCTAAACAAATGCCAGTCTGCATCTTGTTAAATTAGTCATAACTGAATTTTTTCTGTCGTTTTTCAGAATAGAGTAATGGCATGTACAGGCCATAATGTTTTGTCCAGACTGTCATACAGTGGTATATGGCATACAGTGGTATGAAGGTTTGCAGATTGATTAAGTATAGCTGGGAAGACTGGCAAGGTGTTTTCATTGGATATGACTTATGGTACTATACTAACAAATTATGTTGAATGAGAGGTTAAAGATTGGTAAGTCTTTAAATAACCATTATTACAATACAATATGTTATTGTATGCAGAAATATTAGGCAAAAAGGCAGTTGAATGTAAGTATACTGAATGGATGAGATGATCCACCCTAGGAGATTTAGTCTGCCTGAAGACTATTAAAATTTCCCAAAGTATTTAGTAGAAAATTTATTTTATAACATTTATTGATAAGAATGAGGATAAAATAATAATTTATTGTATAGTTTGTGTAAACAGTTAAGTAATTTTTCTAAACGGTTTAAAAGCTTGTTATAATTGTAAGTTAATTGGGCACTGCTCATTCAGATGTTCTGAACCATTGGTTACTTGTAGAAAAGGTCATGCTTGTGAGCATTGCTATCTAAATATTTATCATAAGGAGGAAACAGTTACTTTAAAAAAAAATATATAATATTGATTACTTGTTTAAACATTTATGTACTCAACAGAATATTATACTGCGTGTTTCATAGTAGTGAAATGGTTATTAAGGGGCATGTAGGATAGCCCATTTAAACTTCATAACGAAGGCAGAAACCAAAAACTCAGTGTCTCTTTCACCCTCTTGAATATTATCAAAAGGTTTTGTAAAAGTTATTTAGTTTCCAAATTTAAAAAAGAAATACGCCTAGAAATAATTATTTACCAGGAAATTAAAAGTTATAAAGAGTATTCAAGTGCGGTTTTATGCAAATCAACTTAAACCTTAATTTGTGGGAAAATTTCTTGAATTTCTACTAGAATAGCATGATTATTAAAACTTCCAATTGCAAATAAAGTTTTAAAGGTGTTTTTACATAAAAAATTTGGTAAATACAGAATTATGTTAATAGGGGTTATTGACAGGAATAATAATACAAAAGAACAGTTTTAAAAACTTGATCTATCAAAAATAAAAAGTTTTCATGGAGTCATATTCAATTCTTCTTTAGTGTGATTTAATATAGTTAGATCATCACTGCTTTGTACTAGGTACTGTAACAAAACAAAGAACTAATTTCTTCAGCTTTTAATTTGTAGTAAAACATTTTTGAATAAAATAAATATTAAAAAAAAACTGTACTGAACTCAAGTTTTTGTGCAAGCTATTTTATTATTTAAAGAATATTGAAATACAAAAGTTCTACAAGCTATTAAATTGTTGTGTGAATGAGTAAGTACCTGCTTTAATGTGCAAAAGTGTTTTCTGATTAGTTTTGCATTGTGTACTTGCATTATAAATAATTATGAAAGGATAACATGGATTGCGCAGTGATCCAATGATATTTATTTAAGGACAATGATATGAATAATTGATAAGATGAGCTTTAAGTAAATAAAACATTGTTAAATAATAGGATGGCCTTGTTTGACATCTTAGGCTATGGCAGGATGTGCGAGCATTGATGTGCACAAAAGTTTAGAACCAGGCCTACAGTAGTTCATATCATAAGTGCCAAATATCGAACTTCTCTAGCAGTATTGCGCAAGTTTAAACTTATTCAAAGTCGTCACCAGCGCACTCTGAAAATGAATACATAAAATATACATATATATTCGTGCTATGGTATAATATAGCCAGCAAGTGTATTGTTATGAGACACCCAGTTCATTCACAAAGTGATATTTTGGTATTATGTAACACTTTGTATAGTAAAATAGGGAAACATATGTGATGCAAATTGTTTTTGATCAGTATTTAATTCAAAAATAAAGCAGGGTAAATACAAACTACATATTTGCCAAAGGGAAAAATTAAATTTATAAATATAGTTTAGATATAAAGTTCACCTTATATGTATATTGTATGAAATGTGTAACTGCATGTGTATATTCTAGTCTAGTGAATATCAATTTATTGAAATAGTGTTCACATGATGCTTTACCATTATATTTTTAGTCCCAGAATAATTCAGAATTATTTGAATCATCTCAGGCTCTGTCTACCTGTGGTTGATGGGAAGGTATTTGATGATATGTGATTCCAAATAGAATTAAACATTGCAATTTTATACTTGTGGAATGAAAAACAGAATATTTATTTGCTTAAAATATGGTATAATATAATATGGTATTCAAGTACAAACATACAGTTCTGCAATTTTACCAGCAGAGGCATGCAATGATATAAAAAATAAAACTTTCAGTTGCTGAAAGCTGCATTGGAATCCGTTTAGTAGTTTTAAAGATCTAGGCGAACAGACAGTGAAAGAAACTTCGTTGTATACTATGTAAAGATAATGATTAGTCTATACAGGCACACACGGGCCCTATAATATTTTTATCTATTGATATTAAAGAATGTGACTAAACAATTATATATTTAAGGCAAATATAGAAATATAGATGAAGTTAAAAATTGTATCTGAAGGACTAAAAGACTAAATGCAATATTTTAGTGGTATTTGTCAAGTCTTATGAGTGACACAATAAGAGTTTGGGAGAGATGTTAAATGATGGCGATGAAATCAATGTCAACTTTTTAATTAACAGCCTGTTGATGAAATCCAAGTAGTACCTTTTCCTAGTCCGAGTTCTAAATTGTGATGAAAAAAAAATAATTAACAACTAGGTATAGACAAAGTTGGCACAAAACCTTTTAGTGTGAGTTTAGTAATTTATATGCTATGGAAAAACATTTAAAAACAAAAACAGTGTAGTGTTTAGCTCTTATGATTCAAGCAAATGTGGTTTAGCTGATATACTGAACAGAAAATGATCCTTTTAAATCTGTTGCTTACTATTGTAGGGAAAAGCACAATAGATGAAGTAAAATGACATGCATTTGATTGAGAAACTTTAGATCTTGTTATATCACTACAACATTGCTCAGTATATTTATTGATTGGATTTTTTTTTATTTTACTAGTAGTTATGCTTTGATATTCATGCAATGTGTTTTATACAAGATACCAAGAGATGCAAGAAAGTGGTTCATGTTAAAATAATGTAATTGTAACATTACGAAATGTAAGGGGTTGTTACATTTGCTACTAAATACTAGTCACAGTTTGAGCATTAGCAGATTTACGATTTATTACAGATAGACCTCTGATGAGTGACAATTTTTTTGTTAATATTTTATAATATCAATGTAATGAATTGAATCTTGTTGGATCACAAAAAACAAGTTATAGTATTTTAGGTGCAAAACTTATTATGATGATTGAGCTTTGGATAATATGATATGTTACAAATAAAAGACCTGATTAATTTATAATAAAAGCATGATACTGATTATGCCTAGTTTATGGTAAGAACACAAACATTATTGTGAAACTTGAGATTAACTTATTGTATGAAGAGTGAGGTTAACAATAAGTAGTAGTTACATGATTAACTTGAAAATGTGTATTAAATGATGCCACCAAAAATGGCTATAAGTTCCATAACCAAGTCGTAAGGAGAATGTAATTTAAACTTGTTGTACCTAAGTAATACAGCATGATGTGTAAATCTCATGCTGGAGTAGAAAGGTATGTGTCATGTTTAAATAAAGAAGTATACATGATAACTTGGAAATGTGTATTGAATGATGACATGAAAAATGGATATAGTTATGTTTTAAAGTTGAAGTAAGTGCCATAACCAAGTCGTAAGTAGAATGTAATATAAACTTGTTGTGAGTACAGCATGATACGTTTTCATGCTGGAGTAGAAAGGTATGTGTTATGTTAAAGTAAAAGATACATCATGAAGCGTTAATTCCATGGTGGAGTAAGAGAGTATACAGTATGATACGTAAACTTCATGCTGGAGTGAGAATATACAGCATGAAGCGTAAATTCCATGCTTGGAGTAAGAGAGTATACAGTATGATGCGTAAATTCCATGCTGGAGGAAGAATATACAGCATGAAGCGTAAATTCCATGCTGGAGTAATAGAGTATACAGCATGACGCGTAAATTCCATGCTGGAGTAAGAATACACAGCGAGATATGTAATTTTCTGCTGGAGTAAGGAGGTGTACAGCATGATGCGTAAATTCCATGCTGGAGTTAGTTAATATGTATATGGCACGAAGTGAAACTTACATGCTTGTGCTTAAGTTACAGAATGAAGCAGTACTCAACATGTGAAGTTTAAAATGGAATATTGTTATAGTAAAGCTTAATTCATTGAGTTAAACTTCCATGCTTGTGTATAAGATACAGAGTGAAGCATTAGTAACATGTGAAGTTTAAAATGGTATATTGTTATAGTAAAGTTTGTTAATTGAGATAAACTTCCATGCTTGTGTATAAGATACAGAGTGAAGCATTGGTAACATGTGAAGTTTAAAATGGAATATTGTTATAGTCAAGCTAGTTCATTGAGTTAAACTTCCATGCTTGTGTATAAGATACAGAGTGAAGCATTAGTAACATGTGAAGTTTAAAATGGAATATTGTTATAGTAAAGCTAGTTCATTGAGTTAAAGTTCCATGCTTGTGTATAAGATACAGAGTGAAGCATTAGTAACATGTGAAGTTAAAAATGGAATATTGTTATAGTAAAGCTAGTTCATTGAGTTAAAGTTCCATGCTTGTGTATAAGATAAAGACTGAAGCATTAGTAACATGTGAAGTTTAAAATGGAATATTGTTATAGTAAAGTTTGTTTATTGAGTTCTTTTATGATGTGGTCAAGATTTATGATCTGTTGATTTATAATCTTGGTATAAGATTATTTTCTCAATATATACTTATACTTAGTAAAAATAAAGCTGATATGGAAAAATGTTAAGATATGGGTATTTGTAAAGGTAAAGAAAGAGAATCATTAATGTAATAATGTTGATGCCATGAATTCAGATAGCAGTTGTTTTATGGTAGTATTGTATAATAGTTAAGATTATTAACTAAATGTTGTTGAAAATCTCAATCTTAGAATTTACTTACAAGTGTAACATTAGAAGTAAATTGTAAACCTAAAGAAAGGTTACAGTTTGGGGACAAACTGTTTGTCAGGAAGGGCGACTGTTAGAGTTTAAAATATCTGCTAGTTAATTTCATAAATAGTAAGTCCACACATTTTAAGACCAACAGTCATATGTGCAGTGTAAGAGTATGGCCACCCTGAGAGGGTGGCAACACTAAAAAGAATCTTGACGTTGGCGGTGACAGCGGGGGCCCGCCAAGAATTGAGAACAAGAATTGTCAAAGCGAGAAAAATAAAAACATGTAATTTATGTACGATGGTCTGGAAAAGTGAATTTAAACTTAAATACAAGTAAAAATAGTGAATTTAAACTCTTTTATTTATTTGGCTCTGTCGAAAACTGGACGAATCTAATATTTAGGTTATGCATTTTAGGCCCACCTAAAACCACATACAATCATACAACTAATGCACGAATATAAATAAATCTGCCACTGCCGAGATGGTACTATGCGAGCGATAGAGAAATATACTCTGTTCTACAAAAAAACGAAAATAAATCTTCTCGAAACCATATTGACAAATAACTCCGCAATCACACAATCTTTACTCACACTTTTACTTTGAAAGGACGCACCTTTTTTGATTGATTCACTGAAAACGATTTTACTATTTTAATCAAATTTTATACATAGGTATAAACCTATAAAATTTCATAAAAAATATATTTAGATTTTATTTCGTTGTATAGAAAGCCGATGGGTACTCGTATGTAATTTTATCTGGCGTCTAGCGGAACTTAAATGTAATTATAGAAATAACAAGTAGCGTTAATTCACATATCCTGACTTATTTATTTGTTTTAACATTTAAGAACACTTGGGTTTTTGAGACGAACCTAACGATACCTGTCGAAATCCATCCAGTAGTTTGGAAGATACGAGACAAGGTAATAAAGAAATTTACATCATACATGATATGCTAATAGCGTCATAACACATAACCCTACTTGGCAGTCGAGTAAAAATTAGGTATTTATGGTAAAACTAAGTTTTTAAAACCAATAATTTTGTTAAAATTACTCCTTAAAACTTTCACCTAGTGATATAAGGTCCATATTCGGGTGGCATTGTGCTAATAAGGCTAATTTAAAAAAAATACTTACACCAATTCTATGTTGGTACTTTTACCTACTACAGGCGTAAAGGAAAAAATGCTTAGTAGAATACAACCAATGGGCCATATAACCTGCATTGGTTTTGTAAAATGACGTTTCATCGACGAAAAGAAGGGCCACAATCCCATACCAAGTAGAGGAATGCTCAGCATCCATCGATGAGTGAATGACATGCCCTAAAATGAAAGTTTTATTGTCATTTAGTTTTATAATTATCAGTAGTGTCAGTAGTATTACAATTAGTATTATTTCAAAAATTAAAAATCCCGGCTGACTGCTCTTTTTTAATCACCTTAGTATCTCAATATATTCTGTCAAAATCCATTCAGCCGTTTGGAAGATATGAGGTTATAAAAAAATTTACAAACCAACATACAAGATACTAAATTCAGAATGCTTAGCATTAAGTTATGACCCAGTATGTGCAAAAAAAAATACTAGATTTATCATGGTTTATTTAACCAATCAAGGTCTTCTATACAACCACAATTAAATAAACCATGATAAACCTAGGTACATTTTATTGGTAGCGTTAGCGCGTCAAATGGCGCCAACGTGGTGTCCTAGAGTTAGGGCCATAAGCACCGCTTAGTAACATTATAATACCTAATGACTGCGCCGCGCCACCTGCAATTCTGGTACCAAACAGACGAGCAGCACTTAGCTGTCGATTAGTCAACTGCAAGCTCGTCAGCTTGCAGTTGGCTTTTTCGACAGATACAACTGCAGCTGTTGACAACTTGCAGTTGACTGGTCGACAGCAAAGTGCTGCTGTCGACATGTCGAATTCTGCTGCTGAACATTATCGACAGCTGCAGTTATATCTGACGACTGCTTGCAGTTGACTGGTCGACAACAAAATGCTGCTCGTCTGTTTGGCGCCTGAGGTATCATTAGCTGTATTAAGTTCTTATTACTCGTTACAGTAGCTTTTAATTAGCACTTACCAATGCCAAAGATCCCATTAAATAACACAATATCTCTGTTACTCTGCTGCATAGTCTTCTTCTAACAAAGCATTTCAATACATGTAACCAGACATCTAAAGGTGATAGTGCATATATCCATAAAATCACTGGCATTAAAACATATAAATAATACTGTACTGGTAAATTCTGCACTGAAATCACATTATAAACAGTTATGCATATAAAGTGTTCATATCCACACCATATGATTTGGAGTGCGTTACCCCAGCCGACTAAGTGCTCCTTTTAAGAATTGATAAATGCAAATAATTAGATCATTACTTCGTGTAAATGTCCCCGAAAGTAAATAATTTGACACCCCGCCGTTTCAGAGATAATGAGGAAAATAAAATTCGGCTGGCGTAACGTTACCCCAGCCGACTTTTTTTGATTCCGTCGGTTTATCTGGATAAAAAGTATACACAAAGATAGATTGAATTTGTTCTCAAATGTCCCCGATAAAATTAAATTTGACACCTTTATGGATTTCGAGTTATTTCATTTTCTGCTGCGGTAACGTTTGGCCAATCTCTGTATCTCTGAAACCGTAAGACGCAGAATCATGATTTTTTTTATACGTATAGAACGGAATTTTTCACCATTTGACACCCCCATCTTAAATATTAATAATATGGTTTGCGAGTAATAAATATTATTCTGAAAACCATATTTTCGGTTCTAGTTATTAAACGAGGGAACCCTGAAAATTCAAACTAGTCCTAATAGATGGCTCTTATAGAGACATACAAAACATCAAAACTTTCATCAGCCTAATCCAAAGCATTGGCAAGTTATAATGATATTACTGGTTCCAGAAAGCGAGATTCTGGGCTTTCGATTTAAACGAGGAAAATAATCTTTCCTTCCACTTGGCTGATTCCATATTTAAACAATAATTAGACACTTTAACCAAAAATATACATACAAATTTTCAGCTTGATATACTATCGTATATAAGAAATAATAATTAAAAACTAAACCTAGATATTTTTTTCCGATTACCCGACCAAGTTCTGATGTGCATCTGAAAGCGGCTGCGGCATACTACTAGATATACTTCCATATTCGACGGCATTGTATTCTAAATTGGATGGTACAGGCGAGTGGAATTTTTTTTAATAAAAAAATTTATGCCTTATATAATGGAATTACTTATTTCCTCCATACTTATACTTTATAATGTATTGATTCCTAACGGGATTGACCAAGTCTATTATTTCAAGACCAAAGGCAGCTATAGGTAATATTGGAAATACGAGTATGTAATACTTGCTTTGTTAGATAGAATTAGAAAAAAATACAACTGCACTTGCTCGGAACTGCAATTTCATTGGCTAATGTTCGCGAGCGGGACAGCGCAGCGATAGTCCCTAGTTTTGCTCGCACATAATAACAAATCCTAACTAATATTATAAATGCGAAAGTGAGTTTGTTTGTTACGCTTTCACGCTGTAACTACTGAACCGATCATCATGAAATATTGCATACAAGTTCTCTGGAGTGCGGAGAAGGACATAGGCTACCTTTTATCCCGGGAAAAAGTACTATTCCCGAGGGATCGACATTGACGAGGGCGGGGCCGCGGGCAAAAGCTAGTATATATATTTTTTTTATTTTCAAAGAAGGACACAAAGAAGTATTGATACTCTGTACTGTGGTACCGACTACTTTTGATTTCGAACAAATCTTTGTAAGATGTCCCCTACATCTTCGCATAAAGTAATGCAGAATAAAACAAGCAGTACATAATATAGAAAAAGAAATACGGACTTCTAGTTCATTTGTTTAGCTAATAACGACGCGTTTTCCTAGTTGATGGATACACATTTTACTCCCAATTTGTAAAACTGACACTTTTTACGCGAGAGCAGCAAAAATAAATAACACTCAAGATTTTTTTTTATTTATCTCTTTATAGTCTATAGAATATAACCTTGTTTGCGTTGGTTTTTGATTACCAACTACGGTGACAGTTGGATTGAACTATTATGCAGACGGCAGACCTCTATTTAAGAGGTCTGCCTTAAAAACATTCAAACAAAAAAAATATAAAAATATATTTTATTTACATTATTAGTATGTAGACATTGCCATTTAAGTAATAGTTTTGCTGAAAGAGAAAATCTGTAAGTCACCCTAAGGTTTCATTCATCATCATCATCATCATCATCATTTTGAATAGGTGTCACGGTCAATCGACCATGCACACCCTGGTGTCAGAGTTCCTCGGAACCGCCTCTCGGCCTCTGACGTGGTTCCTTTAACGACTACCAGATGGCAGCGGGACCACCGGCTTAACGTGCCTTCCGAAGCACGGAATCATCATTATTATCGGACAATCAGGTGATTCACGTCTGCCAATGTCCAACCAAACTGGAAACAACTAAACAAAGTATGCTTCCGGTGGAAATCGAACCCACGACCCCCGGGTCAACAGGCAAACGCCTTAACCACTGGACCACGGAGGGTGTTTCTGCTGTTGACCCTAAGGTTTCATTTATTAAATACGAGTCTTTATAATATTAAAATTGATCCTAACAATTTTTCTACTTGAATATACCCAACCACTTATTATTATTGTGCAAATTTTAGAAGGTATACGTTATGTATCGTACGGCCGCTTTTAGATGCACATTCGAACTTGGTCGGGTAATCGGGAAAAATTATCTAGGTTTAGTTTTTATTTATTATTTCTTATATACGATAGTATATCAAGCTGAAAATTTGTATGTATATTTTTGGTTAAAGTGTCTAATTATTGTTTAAATATGGAATCAGCCAAGTGGAAGGAAAGTATTATTTTCCTCGTTTAAATGGAGAGCCCAGAATCTTGCTTTCTGGAACCAGTAATATCATTATAACTTGCCAATGCTATGGATTAGGCTGATGAAAGTTTTGATGTTTTGTATGCCTCTATAACAGGCATCTATTAGGACTAGTTTTAATTTTCAGGGTTCCCTCGTTTAATAACTAGAACCGAAAATATGGTTTTCAGAATAATATTTATTACTCGCAAACCATATTATTAATATTTAAGATAACTAGGTGTCAAATGGTGACAAATTCCGTTCTATACGTATAAAAAAAATCATGATTCTGCGACTTACGGTTTCAGAGATACAGAGATTGGCCAAACGTTACCGCAGCAGAAAATGAAATAACTCGAAATCCATAAAGGTGTCAAATTTAATTTTATCGGGGACATTTGAGAACAAATTCAATCTATCTTTGTGTATACTTTTTATCCAGATAAACCGACGGAATCAAAAAAAGTCGGCTGGGGTAACGTTACGCCAGCCGAATTTTATTTTCCTCATTATCTCTGAAACGGCGGGGTGTCAAATTATTTACTTTCGGGGACATTTACACGAAGTAATGATCTAATTATTTGCATTTATCAATTCTTAAAAGGAGCACTTAGTCGGCTGGGGTAACGCACTCTATGATTTGGACATTATTCTTGTATCTTGTATTAATTATAGCATGTATTTAGGACATTCGGCGTAATAGTTCACGAACTATACTAGATCATTACGGGCTACATAAGCTCACTATAATATAATGAAATTATAATAACGGTCAATGAACCAGAATGTAATTTAAAAAAGAATTCACCAAATGTCTGTACTGTAACAACCGCGGACAAATACTGCGGAAGTACCAAGTTGAATTTAGAAATCATTAAATTTTGATCCAACACTATATTTTTTTCAGCGTGTCCAAATAACATTTAAAAGCAAATGTTTCCAAAATTGTTTTTCTCGAAAACGACAGGATGGATTTTAATGAGTTTTGCATACCATCATTGTACTATACCGCGCACTAGCATGTGGCACGACTTATTAATATATCTTTTGTTTTTGCGTATTTGGGTGTCCCATTGCTGGGCAAAGGCCTCCCCTTTTTGTCTCCAGTCGACAACATAGTCTAATTCCAATGTATAACGGAAAAATATATTTACCATAAATTAGAAATGACAGTAGCACAAACACTATTAGAAATACTGGTTTCTGAAAACTTTTTATTCCATGGCTGTGCAAATTCGATACTTCAGTCTGTGTATTCATGTTTTGTTCTAAAATAAATTTCAATAAACATACTATCCATCCTATAAATGATAATGTGACTAGAACAAGCAAAGGTCTTTGATAATAATTATGATAGTAATTCAACCCTGAAAGACTCAAGTTCATAATTTCTTCACTCAAAAGAATGAGTTTTTCAAATTGTCCAGTGTCTTGAGTCTCATCTATGAACATTTTCTCAGTAAAGGCAATCATTTCTTCATATTTTTTATTACTAAAAGGTCCATATGGTTTGTAGAAAATGGGCAAGATATTGTTTTCAACATCCAATCTCTTAGTGTTGTACTGAGCCGCTAGCTGTCTGCTATTACTATACATTGCTTTTGCCTTATCAGCTATGGTTAAATTCAATAAACCGGTCGGAAATTGTCCCTGCAAAAAATATAACCAGTCAATCAGTACTATCAAAAACACTCCCATGTTATTTAGAATATCAAATGCTCAAGCACTTTTTAATTGGTTATTAAATATCAACCTTATTCCATTAAATTAAAGCTGAAAATAGTACACAACATTGTGTATATAAAATAAAAATCATATACACATAGGTATTATACATACTTAGTATCACGTCTTTTTCCCTTGTGGGGTAGACAGAGCCCAGGTCTTTAAGATGTAAAAGCCACGTTTAGCATGTTGGTGGGCGTTAGGTGGAAAAGAATCAAAATTGTGGAGGGTTGCTAGCCGCATCGCCTATTAATATGATTCGTCAGATTTGCCCATTAGGTATTTTAATATTTTATAAAACTTACAATAGAATTTACAGGCACTGGTATAGATAATACTGTAGCCATTAAGGGAGAGAGATCTGCTTGGTTTATGTCTAATCTGTGCTCTAAAGACATGCTTTCAGTTTGTGGATCATTTTGATCTTTCTCAGCGTGATTTACTCCAGCTCCCCAAATAACATATGGTGTCTGTGTTTCATGATCAAGGCCAGCTCCATGAGAACCTGTAAATTTTAGAATAACTCACTTTACTTATGTCTCAAATAGTAAATTTACAATTATGTTTGACAAATATCCACATATAGTATGAAAAAGTAATAGAAATTATAGTACTCATACCCCAGTCTGTCATGCCATGATCAGAAGTCATCAGAAATGTTGTTTTGTTATCATTATTGTAGAAGTCCCTTATAATCTTTTCAATTTCTTTGATTCCTTCATCAACAAATTTTACTGTTGCTAAGAAGCTCCTAAAATCAATTATACCTATGTAATTAGATACCAATTGCCAAATTTAAAGGAAGCAGACAGATATTTTTTTAATAAAAAAAATATAAAAAAGATTATAGTAATAACACAACGATTTGCAAAAAGGACTTACGGAGATTTTGGTTTATGTGTGTGCCCTGAAGTATCTGTTCCCAATAAATGCAGGAAAAAAACAATCTTTTTTTGTTGCAACTTTTTATACAATTCACTGTCTGCTTTGGCATTTTGAAAAAACTCTTTAACATTGTCAAACACCCATGCATCTAGCAGTGTAGTATTTTTATCACTACTAAATGTTTGATCATATGGGTTCAACTTTTTTGCATAAATATGGTCACTCACAGACCCTTTTGTGAATATCTCAATGATATCATATGTGCCCCAACACCAAGTGTACAGTGACTGATTAAATACAGAGTCAAAATCAACAGGATTCTCTTTCCATCCTTTCACAATAGCTGATGGATCTTCATAGAAACCTGCAATCACAGCCACATGTCCTGGTCGTGACTCTGTTGGCATTCGGGTATGTGACAAACCCCATCTTCCATGTGAATTGGCAACTGACCTGAAACAATAATATGTATAGATCATTAATTTAGACTAGCTCCGTGGCACAGTGGTCAACACGCCAGCCTGCGACACGAGAGTGCCCGGGTTCAATCCCAGGTCAAGATGGAAAATGATCTTTTTCAGATTGGCCTGGGTCTTGGATGTGTATCTATATATGTATTTGTTATAAAATATAGTATTGTTGAGTTAGTATCCCTTAACAAGTCTCGAACTTACCTTGGGGCTAGCTCAATCTGTGTGATTTGTCCATATATATTGATTTATTAATATAATCACAAATTTTAAAGTATTTAGATCCATAGACATATTTTGTCAAATCTGGCTATATAAGAACTACACACTATACAGTTTTGTTCGTATTGGATGATATTATATTTTTAATGCGAACATACCTGTACAGTGCAAAGAAATTAAAAGAAGCTCACGCTCCTCAGAGAGAATATTTTAATAATCTCAGTGCTCTGTAATGGTTAACCAGTATAGAATGGAAACTATCAGAGCTGTTATAAAATCACATCTTTTTCCATTACATATAGCCTTGTCTATCTTAGATATATGAATATTGTGGTGTGTAAAGGATACTAAAAATAGTGATGCGACGATAGAATCCCCTATAACATGACTTCTGAAATATCCACCCATTCCTTCAACCATATTAATCCGAATTTAAAAACATAAATTTGCAAACTGTCAAACTGAATATACTGGGTGGCGCAAAAGTACTGGCACTAAAGAAAATACTTTTATTTTTTTTATATGACATTTTCTGTCATTCTGTTTTTGAAAATTGTGTAGTGAACAAATGTAAAATACACTGAAAATAAACATGGACCGTTTTACTCCCCAAGAACGTGGAATACACTATGGACTTAGTGAGGGACGCTTTTCCAGGCCGAGTTATCTCTCGTTTTGGCGATTTGCCTTGGCCTGCAAGATCACCCGATCTGACCAGTCCAGACTTCTTTCTTTGGGGTTTTTTGAAATCTCGGGTGTATGTGAACAAGCCACAGACTCTCGCAGCTCTAAAAGAAAACATTCGTCAAGAAATAACGAACATATCGCAGGAAGTGTTACGGCAAGTTATGCAAAATGTCATAAATAGGGCTCAAATGTGTATCAACTCTGGAGGTCACCATTTAAAAGACATCATCTTTAAATCCTAATGGTACGAAATTTAATGGCACAAATATACATTTAAAAAAACCTAAATCTAGTTTTCTAATTTAGAAAAAATGTTATAGCTGAACCAAATAGGGTCTTTACTTTTGCGCCACCCGTTATATAAAACAAACCTGACTCACTGATGTCAGTGAGTCAGGTTTGTATGTATACCTATCAATGCACAGCTGAAACTTCTATATCTACCTAGAAATATGAAATTCGGTACAGGTGTTCCTTTAATTACTTAAGTGAGCACTACGAAAGGATTTTTAGAAATTTAGGGTGAATTTCTGAGGGGAATTAAATTTATATGGAGTTTTCTCATTTCTAGACTTCATCATCATCATCAGGTCTTTTTAGTCTCCACTTCAGGAGCATGACCCTCTCTGTACTACTAGGGCCATACTTGGCCAGAGCAGCCAGAGGACTAGACTATTTCTAGACTTAGGAGTATGAAAATAAGTAGGTATATAGGGTCCTGTTTACAAATAAAAATGATCAGCCAGGGGTTTTTAAAAACATATGCCCTGATAACTAAACTCAAGACGAAATTGTGGCCCAAAAAAGCTTGTTCTATACATACCTTAGATACGGCATAGTGGTATGGTTTAGAAATGATTCTGCTCGCAGACCGTCTACCATGAAGAGAACAAGTCTATCAGCCACAGCATTGTGCAGAGGTTTGAAGGGAACTACATTTTTCACAATGGGAGATTTAAAATATATGTCAAATATAGTAAACAAAAAAACCAAATGGACAAAAATTCCGACTACAAACATTCTCGTTCTTTATTTTTTAAAACAAAATCTTTATCCAAGTAATCGTAAAATAATATTTTTAAACATGAATATTTCGAAGTCTGATGAAACTTCTTATACACATTTACGGTTAAATTAAAGCGCCGACATGATTGTAGAACAAAACTATATAGCCATGTTCATTGATAACAAAAAGGAAATTATTAATTTTAAAATTCTTAATATTTCTGGAATCAATCGCATTGCAATGTTTACTAAAGTGACAACTTAATCAATTGACTGCAGTGTTGCCAGGGCCCTTAACTCGTTAGTTACGTTTCGTTTCCTGAAATGTTACATTTTTGCAGCAAAAGTGACATTATTGTATTTTTTTAATTTACGTGTTTTTGTACTAAGGAACCGCTTACTAAATAGATGGTTTTTGGGGTCGGAATATAACCCACCACACAGCGCTATCCTATAAAGTGGTCACTAACGTATAGCATAACGCTTTGCGGCATCTAATTAGTCGAGTATGTCGCGCATATACCGGTGGTGACTTTTGTTTATAATAATAGAGATAGAGAAGAGACCACCTACCCTGGCCCATTATTATAGTCTGCGTCATATTTAAGTCTGTTTTTACCAAAACACAAAAAAAATGTGCCGATAAACCCATTTTTTATAACTCAAATTTGGTGTTGATTCTCTGAGATATAAATTGCTACTTATCTTTTGATATTAGAAGAAAGTCCTAGGAAAGAATCATAATTTCCGGGTTTGCGATTTATTTTTTTAATTTCATGATTGAGTGAAGAAGGCAAAATTACACAAATTTGTAAATTTTACAACACAGTAAAATTTACAAATTTCCAATAACAATTTTTATTACGCCCCTCCCCCCTTAATTATTTTTGTCCCGGGTGCAAGACCCAGCTGGTAGTTTCAGGTCCATACTTAGAACACTTGACCAAGTCTACTTTTGACTAAAAAAAACCAGCCAAGTGCGAGTCGAACTCGCGCACTAAGGGTTCCGTACATTATATATAATAAGTTTGAAATTATTAATATATTTTTTTTTATGATGAAACTAAAATTTTATGCTTTTCGTAATTTTTCCTTTATCTGTGCTATAAGACGTTGCTTCGTACCAAATTTCAAGATTCTGAGGTCACGGGAAGTACCCTGTAGGTTTTGATTCCCCTGCGAATGTCGAAAAACCACGAAAAATTGTGACATAACCAGCTGTATCTTTTGATTGCGTTAGCTCAGAAGCTTGATTTTTTCACATTTGCAAGGGACAGCAGACAGACCTGAGTATTTGATATGAATTTCAGTCTCTACGCGTTCCTGAGAAAAAGGGCTTGACAGAATGACAGACAGATGGACAGACAGACGGACAGATGGACAGACAGACGGACAACTGAGTGATCCTATTAGGGTTCCGTTTTTTCCTTTTGAGGTACGGAATCCTAAAAACAATCAAAATCATCTGTTTGGGAACCATGATGCCGCAGTTTCTTGAATTTCAATTTTAATCATTATTACACTCATGATAACTTTTGAATGGTATGTCCAATTTGAATAATTTAAAAAGTATTTTACAGGTACTGCTATAGCCTTGGATTCTAAGTAATTTATGTTGATAAAGATTCATACTAAGGTACGAATAATGTGGCATAGTTTGTACCGGCGTAGCTATTGCATATTTTAACATGACAAAGTAGTTATTGTGACATAACAGTTTCGAGATCACATCGTCAGTGTTTGTAAGAAAGCATTCAGGAATCTAGGGTTTATACTTCGCAGGTCCCATGGTTTTAGTAATGAGAAAGCCAGCATTGCTCTTTACAATGCGTTGGTCAGAAGCAACCTTGATAGCAATGCAGTCATTTGGGCTCCACATGAAACTAAATATAGCCTCATGTTGGAGCGCATTCAGAACATTAATTCCGTTGTACAAATCTGGAGATAAAAATGATCCCACTAATTACCGTCCCATTTCTATTCAGCCAGCGCTTAGTAAAATATTTGAAAAGATTATTTTTAAACAGTTATTAGCTTATTTCAACAATCATAGTCTTTTCCATCGTGAACAGTATGGTTTCACAAAGGGTCGGTCAACTACAGACGCGGGTGTATCTCTGTTGAAATACATATATGATGCTTGGGAGGAAACACAAAATGCTATTGGTATTTTTTGTGATCTTTCCAAAGCCTTTGATTGCGTAGACCACAATACCCTTTTTTTTTTTTTTTTTTTTTATTGAATTTAACAAGTACACATACATAATAATAAAAAATCTTACAGATAAAATAAGTCGATCATGCACTCAGCTCCGCTTACCACATATTACTATAAATATATATATATATATATATTATAGACAAGTTGAACTATCATTAAGATTTAAAATGTTACACTGTTATATTTGATTTTAAAGTTTCTCGAATCTTCCTTTTAAAGGCGCCGGCTTTTAGAATTGTCATGTCTACGTTATTCAAGTGATCATTATATATTTTAGTTAGCCGATAAAGCGGCGAGCGCATGCCTGAATTGGTGCGACATCGAGGAAGAGCGAACATAGGGCATCTATTTCGATTACGCATATTATTTCTACGTGGAATTCTATAACTTAACTTACTAATTATTTCACTGCAATCGTACCTGTTATTAAACAAATCAAAAAGTAACATCGCTTCTAGGTGTGTTCTTCTAACTTGTAATTTACAAATATCATATTTAATAAGCAGATCATTATAAGTTAATCTTTTGTGGTAGCATCTGTAGTACATACCTTTCAAAAATCTTTTTTGTACTGATTCAATGGCTTCGATGTATTTCTTGTAATAAGGATTCCATATGGGCACAGCATATTCAATTTGTGATCGAACCAGTGATTTATATAAATAAATGTAGGTTGAGGGACGTGTAAAATTTAAGCTAGAACGCATAACAAAGCCGTACATCTTGAAAGCCTTGCTAATGGATTTATCTATATGCAAGTCTAAATGCAGCTTACTATCCAGGGTCACTCCCAAGTCCTTAATAAATTCTACCGTATCTAAAACTTCACCACATAAACGGTATGTAAAAATGGATTTATTTATTTTTCTTTTTGTGAAGGTTATAGCTTTACACTTGTTCAGACTTAAGGCCAGTTTATTATTAGAGCAATATTTCGAAAAACGGTCAAGATCTTCTTGTAGTTTATGGTGATCCGTAATATTTTCTATGTTGTGAAAGATTTTAACATCATCAGCGTAAAGTAGAAATTTACTAAACTTAAAGCATTCATGTATATCATTGATAAAAAGGACAAACAGGAGAGGACCAAGGATAGATCCTTGTGGAACTCCAGATGTAGTTGGAATGAGCTCAGATTCGTAACCATTCACAACGACCTTCTGTGTGCGATTAGTAATGTAGGATTTGAACCAACGCCACAAGTCACCTCGTATTCCATTGTAGGCGAGCTTGTCCAAAAGCAATTTGTGGTCTACCCTGTCGAAAGCTTTTCGAAAGTCTGTATAAATACTATCCGTTTGTTTATTTTGATCTATTGATTCGAAAAGATATGAGGTATATATTAACAGATTAGTGACAGTGGATCTCCGTTTTACAAAGCCATGCTGCTCTTCAATTATGGAGGTGTGCAATAGCGGGTAAATATAATTGTGAACCAGTCTTTCGAAAAGCTTCGCCAAGGCAGACAGGATTGATATTGGACGGTAACTCTCGACGTCAGACTTGTCCCCTCCCTTAAAAATTGGTACGATCCGAGCCGATTTCCACATTGTTGGGAACACTCCCTCTTTCAAACATCTGTTAAACAGAATGTGAATAGGTTTACAGATGTACATAGCTGTAGCTTTTAGGAACGAAGGGGGAACACTATCTAAACCAGACGCTTTGGTAGAATCAAGCTTAAGTAGCTCCTTTAATATATTTTCTGTAGATATTTCTATGTTACTTAAAATAAGGTTTGATTTGTGATGCGACTTGTCTGGTATGCTTTCTATATCGTAATCATCATTAAGAGCAGACGGTTCAAAAACGGACTCAAAAAAATTTGAAAACAGGACTGGTATATCTTCGGGCTTTTTAGAAGAGTCTGTAGAATAATGTACGTAATTTGGGATGTCAGATTTATTGGATTTAGCTGAATTGATATATGTCCAAAAATGTTTGATATTATCACTGATACCATCCTCAACCGATCTCATATATATTCTATAACATCTTCGAGACTCCCTCTGGAACTGTTGGAAGGTCGTAATGCTGTCCACGTATTATTGTCTATGATGCACTGCATTTGTATTATGTTTTTTATTTTGATGTACAGTGTCACTATGTAAAAATATATTTTCTCTCATACAAGTAAACGGAATGTTTGCAAGTATTATTTACGTTTTATTTAATTCCTATAGCCACTAGTCCACCCTATCAGTGGTAGCAGAGCGTAGTTGGATAAATATATAGTGGCAAATGGAAGAAACATTTTTAAAATAGTAAGTAGATGAGAAAATAAAAATTTTGTAAAATGAGCTCGAGTTTCAGAAGCATAGAACCGTTAACAAAATCAAACTATGATACCTGGTGCTTACAAGCACAGGCGATTCTCATAAGATACGATTTGTGGGAATACGCTAGTGGTGATAAAACGATAGCGGCAACTGCGACTGCCGAAGAAAAGAGTGCGTTCCTAAAGGAAGACTTAAAGGCAAGGTCAGAGCTATTTTTACTTATATCTCCAACAGAACTTAAACAAATTAAAGGGTGTAATACATCCAAGGAGGTATGGGACAAACTAAAGTCTGTATATCAAAGTTCAGGACCGGCAAGAAAGGCTACGCTATTAAAGCAACTAGTATTGAAGAAAATGACTCCACAAGAAGATGTGAGAGATCATCTCAGTAATTTTATGGATGTAGTAGGTAAATTAGAAGATATGGATGTCAAAATTCATCCAGACCTATTAAGTATAATGATGTTGTACAGTTTACCTACATATTTCGATAGCTTCCGAACGGCAATAGAGTCGAGAGATGTTCTGCCAAGTCCTGACAATTTAAAAATAAAAATCGTAGAAGAATACGAAGCAAGAAGGCAAACCGAAGTGAGTGAACCTCAGACTTCAGAAGCATTCTACACAAAAACGAAGAAAAAGGTACAATTTTGCAAGGATTGCAATAAGAAAGGGCATTCCACAGAAGCTTGTTGGTCAAAGAAGAGACCCAATAACCCCAATAAAACTAAAGGTCAAGAAAAGACATATCATATCTGTTTATCGACAGGAACGTCGAAATGTAAAGGCAATTTATGGTGTCTTGACAGTGGCTGTACGTCACATATGACGGGTGATAAAAGTATACTCCATAACTTAATCCCCGCGACTGACACTCTAAAGCTAGCTTCAGAAAAGCATACGACCGAAGTTAAAGGGAAAGGAAAAGCCGAGCTTTATACAAAGGATCGACGCTTTAAAATTAGTCTTTCTGACACATTATATGTACCTGATTTGTCGAATAATGTAATTTCTGCAAGCAAAATTACGGATCGTGGCTATAAGGTTCTATTTGAAAAGAAACAAGCCAGTGTCACAAAAGGTGGGAAAACTGTATTAAAAGCTTACAGAAGAAATGGATTATACTATCTTGAATTTGATAAACCGGAAGAGACAGCAAACTTCACGCCTAGTGATGAAAGCGAAATTATGAAATGGCACAAGAAATTAGGTCACGTCAATGAAAGAGACCTAAAAGAAATGGTTAAAAATAAAATGATGCGAGGACTCGACTTTAAAGAAAAGACTTTGGGTACCTGTGAGACTTGTATCAAAGGAAAATTTTCCACTCTACCATTCCAAAGCCATGGACAAATAATCTCTACCGAAGTACTCCAGATAATTCACAGTGACGTGTGTGGTCCATTTGAGAATGAATCGATGGCCGGATCAAAGTATTTTGTAACATTTATTGACGATTATACAAGATACTGCTGTGTATATTTCTTAAAAGAAAAGAGCGAAGTAATCGATAAATTCAAGGAATATAAAAATTATGTCGAATTTTTTCATAAGAAGAAAATTAAAATTTTACAATCAGATAATGGAGGCGAATACAGGTCCAAGGCGTTTGATAAATTACTCAAAGACAACGGTATAAGCCGAAGACTATCTGCGCCTTATACTCCTCAGCAAAATGGCATGAGTGAAAGAAAAAATCGGTCGCTAATGGATAAAGCTAGATGTCTGATCCTAGATGCCAATATCCCTAAAAAATTTTGGGCAGAAGCAGTAAACACTGCAAACTATCTGATAAATAGAAGCCCAGCAAGAGCTCTGAAAGGCAATTCCCCATATGAGAAATGGGTACAACGAATACCATCAGGAAATCACCTACACGTATTCGGAAGTAGAGCGTTTGTGATGAACAAAACCCGAAGAGGAAAATTCACAGCCAAAGCCACAGAAGGAGTATTCTTGGGATATGCGGAATATACAAAAGGTTTTAGAATCTATATACCTGAAAGGAATGATGTTGTTATCAGCAGAGATGTAAAAGTAATCGAAAAGATGCATTATGGCGTTACTCCTGCTGAGAAACGCGAAGATCTTACTCCAGAACCTGAAACAGAACAAATTAAAATTGAAATTCCAGAAAAAAGGAACAAAATTAATGAAAACTTACCTTTTCAGGAACCTAACCCCCTTTATTCCAGCTCTAGTCAAGATTCTGTTGATGAACCACCTCTCTCAAGTGGAAGACCACAAAGAGACGTGAGACCACCAGCATGGACCAAAGATTATGAGTTAAGTCGCTGCGTGACCATGTTTACGTCAGAAAATAATGACGACTATGACTGCTCTTTACTCACATACAAAGAAGCTGTGACTGGCACCGACAGACGTAATTGGGAGAAGGCGATACAATCTGAAATGGAATAATTACAGAAGAATAACACCTGGGTATTAGTTGACAAGTCAGAAGCCAAAGGACACAAAATACTGTCGAACAAATGGGTATTTCGAATTAAAGATGACGGTACGTACAAGGCAAGATTAGTCGTACGTGGATGTGAGCAGAAAGGCAACCTGGATTTCGAAGACATTTATAGCCCAGTTGTAAGTCAATCTGCATTAAAAACTTTATTAGCAATTGCCGCATCTAAATCTTATTACTTCATGACATTTGATGTTAAGACAGCTTTCTTATACGGAGGGTTAACAGATGAAGTTTATATGAAATTACCTGTTGGCTATGAGACTGACTGCAATACTACTGAAGTAGTTTGTCGATTAAAAAAATCGTTGTATGGATTAAAACAAGCTCCATTTACATGAAACAGAACTTTTACCCAAGCGATGTATGATTTGGGATTCAAGACAATCAAAACAGATCGATGCGTTTTCATAAACGAAGATAAGTCAATAATAATAGGACTATTCGTTGATGACGGACTTGTCATAGGAAAAGACAAGAAAAAGATCGAAGTTATTTTGAAGAAACTTGAAACCAAATTTGAAATGAAAAAGAATGAAAATCCAAGTACTTATCTGGGTATGGAAATAAAAAACTCAAAAGAAGGAATAATTCTTACTCAGAGATCCTACATAAATGACGTACTGGAAAAATACAATATGAAAAATGCCAAGCCTTGTGACACGCCCGCTAGTAGCGATTCAAAGTCGATACAGGAAACTGCCCAGGAGAAGGAATATCCCTATAGGGAAGCAGTGGGAAGTTTACTGTACCTGTCTACCAGAACCAGACCAGATATCGCACAAGCGGTCAATCTAGTTAGCAGGAAGGTTGAAAACCCCACTAGAGAAGACGTCACAAAAGTCAAGAAAATATTCAAATATTTAGTAGGAACCAAAGAGAAAGGCATTTTGTTCAAGCGAAACAAACCGATAGAGAACATCGATGCTTACAGCGACTCGGATTATGCTGGAGATCCATTGACGCGAAGAAGCACTTCTGGCTCCGTGCTAATGATAGCTGATGGACCAATATCATGGGCATCCAAGAGGCAGCCTATAGTAGCGCTATCGTCGACTGAAGCCGAGTACATAGCCGCAGCAGACTGTTGTAAAGAGGCATTGTATCTCAAATCTCTATTGCAAGAAATAACCGGTTTGGATATAAAAATAAATTTGCATGTTGATAATCAAAGTTCGATTCAACTTGTGAAGTCTGGATCCTTCAACAAAAGGTCGAAGCACATAGACGTGCGGTACCATTTTATACATGAACACTTCGTGCATGGATTAATAAATATTAGCTACTGTCCCACAGAAGTTCAGTTAGCTGACGTAATGACAAAACCATTGTCAAAAGTAAAGTTTGAAAGACACTGTGCAAGATTAATGCATTTATAGAAACGTGTCTCGGCAACATGAGTGAACATCAGGAGAAGGTGTTGGAAGGTCGTAATGCTGTCCACGTATTATTGTCTATGATGCACTGCATTTGTATTATGTTTTTTATTTTGATGTACAGTGTCACTATGTAAAAATATATTTTCTCTCATACAAGTAAACGGAATGTTTGCAAGTATTATTTACGTTTTATTTAATTCCTATAGCCACTAGTCCACCCTATCAGGAACCTCGTTCTCAGCATGGAAAAAACTTCATAATCAGATATGTTATTATATTTTTTCCATTTAACCCACGATTTATTTTTGTCTTTAAAAATATGGACCAATGCTGGCGAGAACCACACGGGGAATTGGCTAGATTTAGGTTTTTTTAAAGGAATGTGTTTTTTAATAATATAGTATATTTTATCATAAAAATCGTGCACTGCACATTCAGCGTTCTTATTTAAAAATAAATCCTCCCAATTTGTGTCTAATATATCTTTATTAATTAAATCATAGTTTGCTTTAAAGAAATTAAATTTCGGTTTTTGATGCGTTTTCATTGGTAAAGAATTTATATTTATTTGTAAAAGATTGAAAAAGGCAGGGTGATTTACATTATTAGGGACAATAGTTGCTGGTGCAAGAGATGTCGAATTATTTCCTATGTTTGTTAATAATAAATCAAGAATCCTATTTTTTGCATTTACAAACCTATTTAACTGATAGCCTTTTATTGAATTTAAAAAATGTATTAAACATTTATTAGACTGACAGTAGTTGCTGTGAGGAATAGGCATTGCGTGAGTTACGCAATCTTGCCATTGCAGTGACGGTAAATTATAGTCACCTGCTATGATAAAATCGTCAGTATTTGTAGTCTGCAGTACACACGTTAGATAGTTAAAGTGGGCATCGTAAATATCTGAGCTTAAACTAGGAGGAATATAAACTGCACTAACCAGACAAGAATAGGTACGCGATCGAAGTTCGATTACGACGTGCTCAACTTTCGGGGAGTAAGGGAAATACATACCATCAGGGGCAGGCACAGTGGATGCCGAGAGCGGCAGGTCTCTGCGTACAGCAACCAGTACACCGCCGCCGTCCTGTTTCCCGCTTGCTATACGGTTTCTGTCACATCTGAATACTCGGTAGCGGGAATCAATAAATTCACTGTCCGATATGTCATTGATCAGCCAAGTTTCCGACAATATAATTATATCGTAGTTATGGGAAAGTATATTCATGTATGCAGTATGTAGTTTGGTGCGTAAACCTTGTCAGTTTTGATAATAAACCGATAAGATGTGTCTATCCATAAAAACCTTTCATAGTGTAAAAAAATATTATAGTAAAATGGTATTGCGGACTATGCAAAGATTTTATTGTCAATGAACTATCGATATAATTAGCATGCCAATAATAGACTAAAGTAGAAGAATAATTTATGTATAAAATGTAAATAGTGAGGTGACTAGGCACCGTTTCTATATATGATGTTAATGCGTTGAAATGGTCGGTAAAATTCATGTGATAAATTAAAGGATTATGGTTATCGTAGTAGTATGTAAAACAATAGAATATGGTGATATGTATATATAGTGTGTGTTTATTGAAATAGTATGTTAGAAAAACAAAAAATATTAAAAGTGTGATATAATATTCTGGGATATTTCTATGATAAAATAAACGTGAATGTATGAGTACTGAATAATATATACGATAATTGAATTGAAATTCATTTGAATTTGTATTATATTTAAAAAACAAAAATATGTAGCTATACATGTATATTATAATATGGTGAGTGTAGTTAAATATATATAAGTACAATATAGTTGAGCTGTGTCCATATGGAAAACATTGAACAATTATTTGAAAATATTGTACGAGGCGTAAATGAGATAAAACAGATGCTACATTTAACAAAAAGAACTTTATTTTGTTTTCGGAGGTAGACAGATAAAAAAAGGAATGATGGAATTTGTGCCCGTAAGCACGTAGTATGCAGGAATGCAATAAGTTAACAAAATTCGTACATAATAGTGAGGCGTTACAGATAGTAAGGTTACATATAGTTTGAGCCCTAATATGTATATAAACACAATGACAATTTCCTGTACATATGTGGTCGTAACACTTGCCGGTCCATTTAACTCGAATGCCAACGCAAACATAAGGGCCATAGCCATCATTATACTTATTAAAACACATTTTGTCACTTGATTCTTGCAATGTCTTGGGGTGTCCGAACAGCGACGACAGGCGAGGTGTCGGACTTGCGCGCCAAGATAGTTCCATGCTTGACCCACACGTATCTGTATTGATGCAGCTTAGCGGCCTCCCGACATTGACGAAATAACATTTTATTGTGAAGTGTAAGATGCTCGTTCACGTATATCGTGGTTGGGCTCCCGGGTATTGAAAGCATGCTAGAATCTACACCCTTGGCTGCGCGGTATGCCGATATGATATTATCGCGCAGCAGTCTTGACGTAAACTTGACAATAATATTTTTTGGGCGCTGGTTCTTTTGATCTGCATGAGGCACTCGATGCACTGAAACGATATCGGCCGCACGCACTGGATGCCTGATGAGGTTACCGAGCGATTCCACGATAGTGGTAAGGTTTTCACCTCGACGTTCTGTCAAATTTGATATTTCAAGATTGCACTGCCTGGCCTGTTGTTCCATGGCCATTATTTTAGTTTCCAGCATAGAAATCTTATTTGTCACTTCCGAAGACTGTGAAGATCCGTCTTCCAATGTCTTAAGGCGGGTGTTGAATTGGTCTTGCTGTTCTGATAAAAACATTGAACACTTTTCAAGATCTGACAGTTTGTTTTCGGCACTCGAAACAGATTCCTTCAAATGACTAATCTCCGCGTATTGCTGTTGCAGATTATAATTGATACAGTTGAGTGATGATGAGATTTTAGTAAGCTCATTGTTGAGTGTCGTATTAATGGCTGTGTTCACCGCGGTTGTGATAGCTTCCGTAACTCTGTCGTTCCATAGCGACATTTGTTTTTGAAATCTGTCTTCAAGGCGCTCCATCAATTGTAACATAACCTCTTCGTTGTCTGGTAGGCGACGCTTACGCGTATTAATAAAATTGTCCTTATCAATTGACGTAGGAATATCAGTGTCGGACGAAAATTCTTTATGTGGCGGCGTACGCTGCAGTGACATTGTGGTAGGGAGGGAGTCACCTGGTACTGCGCGGTAAACGCGCGGGCGGCGACGTATCACGTCTCGTTAATTAGCTTAGCCTTAGGCGAGAGAAGGACGAAAAAATCCCTAGGAGGTGAGGTACCCCACCGTCACGACCTTCTCTCGAAACTGGAGCACTATGGAATAAAAGAGAAATCTCGCGATTTAATTGAATCTTATTTAAGTGGGCGAACTCAAAAAGTTAGTTTAGATAGGGTTCAATCCTCCGGATCATCGGTTAAGATGGGCGTACCCCAGGGCTCTATACTAGGGCCTCTGTTATTCCTCATTTACATCAATGACCTACCTTACTGTGTGAATACATGTAAGGCTGTACTATTTGCCGATGATACCTCTCTTGTCTTCAAAATTGATAGACAAACTGATTCTTTTGACGTGGTTAATTGTACTTTAGCTCAGGTGTTGGATTGGTTTACAGCGAACAATCTGTTATTAAATGCTAAGAAAACGAAATGTATTAAATTTTGCTTACCAAATGTTAAAAAAATTCCTACACGTATAATAATGGATAATGAACCACTAGATTTAACAGATAAAACAACATTTCTTGGAATAACTCTTGATGCCGGGCTTCAATGGGGTGCCCATGTTACTACGTTAGCGGGTAATCTTAGTTCTGCAGCTTATGCTGTTAGGAGAATTAGACAACTGACCGATGTTGATACTGCGCGTTTAGTATATTTCAGTTACTTTCATAGTGTTGTCTTACGGAATTTTACTATGGGGTAACGCTGCAGAAGTAAACACCATATTTGTACTGCAGAAACGCGCTATCAGATCTATATATAACCTTGGTGCTAGAGAATCTCTTAGAGAATTGTTTAAAGACATAAATATTTTAACATTACCTTCTCAGTATATATTTGCGAATATTATGTTTGTGCGCCATAATCTTGATTTATATAAGAAAAATAGTGATATTCATGATCGAAATACGAGAAATAAAAATAAATTAGCTACACCAGTTTTGCGATTGCAGAAAACTATGCATTCATTTCTGGGTCTAGGAGTACGCTTCTATAATAAAATTCCTGCAGAAATATTAGGTCTGCCTATACTTAAGTTTAAAGCGACTGTAAAATACCAATTAGTAAAAAAAGCATATTATTGCATTGCTGATTATATAATTGATAAAAATGCTTGGCAATTAATATAAATTTATTTGATGATATAATATATGTAAACAATGTAATCGGAGCCCTTCAGGCACATAGGGACCACGTCTGGACTGAGTTTCTTTCGGCGTATTCTTCTCACCAGTGGTCGTTGCGAAACGCTAGTAGTATTTCGATTTTGCATAAATTAAACAAATATAAGAAATAAAAATATGACGTTCAAAAAGAGATACATGTATCCAATTTTGAATAAAAATCTTTGACTTTTGACTTGACTTGACTTTTGAACAAGTTCATTAGGCACTTATATTATAAGAAATATGCGGTATATCCTTTTTACCCGTTAATGTACCCTACTTTATTCATACTGGGTATGGTGAGGCACAATAAGTTGCAGGTTCGTAGGGAATTGAATCTCGTGTCCTACATAATTAAGCTGCTTAGAGGAAAGCTTCACAACAGTGAGGTGTTACGGTACGTGAGTCTTAATGTCCCTGATCAATACGTGTGGCGCCGCCGCCGGCCTCCGCTGCTGGCCGCGCCGCGCGGGCGCACCAACCAACTACTCAACAAGGCGCCGCTGGCGCGAGCACTGCACGTTCTCAATCAAGTAGCTGAAAGAATTGATCTATTTTCCTGTTCTCTGAGTGAATTTACTAGGATGGCCTTATTTATTATAAGTTATAATTAATAGTTAGATAATAGTTACATTATTGTATTAGGTTAAGACCTGTAAAAATAATGTAAAAGCAGTAAATAAATAAATAAAATAAATAAATAACTGTAAGAGTAAAACATATGGTGTCACAGATTTTTTGGCACTTTGCTCTATTCTCAATAGTATCCGCAGCGTATGCGATAGAAGGATTTTTCTTGCTATTTTTTTCACACCTTGGGTTACATTATCGAAGTTTTCATACGGATCCCTAACTTTTTTTAAAATATTCTATAGCCTATGATCATGAAGGATAATTTAGGAGTCTAATGGTAAAAGAATTATTCAAATCAGTCCAGTACTGTCGGAGCCTATTCAATTCAAACAAAAAAACAATAAAATCTCTCAAATCAAATAATGTTAGTGTAGAAGTGCAGATTAGTGTAGGTAGATATGCATGTTTCGTTAAAAATACCAAAAGTAAAAAACAAGTACAATTAGCTTGTCTTCCTCCAACCTCAGTTGCTTGCTAATTAACATCTTTTTCGGGTATATTACCAAGTTTAAGTGTGGCTTGGTTATCAGCTAGACCCTACAGACTGGGGTTGTAAGTTGGTCAACAATTCCTTAGAACCAGACTAAACTTTACTTCCACCTGCGCCGGAAAAACTGCTTAATACATTTTTTTGCAAAAAGGGTGCAGTGCTAAATGTGGCTGCAAAAAAGTCAGACTATTTTGTTCTCTGGCACGTACACATTGTCAAAACCGGTCGTGATCAAATATTGAATCACCAACAGTGGAGGATCCGTTTGATTCCAACGAGGCGACATTCAGGATAAAGATGAAGAAAAACAAGAACAAGACGAACAAGATCAAGAAAATCAAGAAGAAGAACAAGAAGAAGAATCAGAAAGTTACGCACGAACGATTAAATTTCACTACTTTTTTTTTGACCTAAATTGCTTTTATGTCGTTGTTGGAACAAATAGGTACTCGAAAATATATATTTTTTATTATTACTATTAACTATCATGTATACACTTTTCCATGCGTCTAAACCACTTGGAAACCACCTCTGACCACTCTTTTCCAGATACCTCGAAATAGGCTATTTTCCTGGGTCGTAGTAATAACATAACAATTAGTCCTCCAGTAAGATAATCAAAAAATATTGGACACGTATTTTTTCTTTTGTCAAATAAACAATAAATAATAAAGATAAAGCGCGTCAAAGTTCAGGAGTGGGGGCTCGTGACGTCAAAGTTTGCTAAAAATTGTAGCAAACTATGACGTCTACGGAACTTCAAAGGGCTATATCTTTATCATTTTTTGTTCAATCGACAAAAGAAAAAATACGTGTCCAATATTTTTTGAATATCTAACTACCTGATGATGATGATGATACGAAATCCGCAATTTATTTTGAAGTGACGATCAAAACATTGTACACTAAACTAAGTTAGCAAGTAGGCCAGCTAGACGGTGTGGCTATACTAGTCACGTCATCACGCGCTTCTAGCGCCAGTACCTAATTTGATGGACTTGACAATTTAATTTGATTAAGCATGGGAATATTGCTTTATAAATCCTACGTAAAGGGATTACTTCTAAAATTCATTAAAAAAAATTGCTTTGTAAATGTTTAAATACACAGGTACATTAGATTTTTTGATTGCATAAATACGAGTAAAACCTATCACTGCCAGTCGACCGCAAGTCAATAATAAAACTGAGTTTCAAAAAATTTATTGCAATGTGTAGGAGTAATTATTTACAAAAAAACGCTGATTATTATTTGGACAATAGGTGGGAAAACGGGACCCTATTATTAAGACCCCACTGTGACCGGTCTGTCATGTATTGTATCTCATGAACCGTGATAGCTATACAGTATTTTTGTCGCCGCTATAACAACAAATACTAAAAACAGAATAAAATAAAGTGTAGATACGCAACCCTTCGTGCGCGAGTCCACTTTGCATTTGGGTGATTTTTTTATTGTATTTAAACATACCTACACTGCACTGTAGCAAAGAATATATACACTTGACTGTAGAGATATATCATAAACAATAACTAAAAGTTTGTTAAACCTATAAAAAAGTTGGTTGACTGTAAAGTTGGTTTACGGATGATAATTTTACTTGATAACGGTGTGGAAGAGAGATAGATGCGTCACAAGCCGAAAGTTTAAGCTGATCGTGCTTCTTTAGTCCTTGATCCACGCTTGCACGCGGAACGTGACACTTTTTCGTGCATGCAGCTGGCGTTTACCGATTTTTAAGACGTTATATCACGTTAATACAATAAAATTATCATCAATCTGATCTTTATACTTTTAAATTATAACGTAAACGAGTAAAATTATTAGAAACAGAATGCTATCAAAAATATATTGCGAATATTGAAAACTCAATAACAAAAAATTCTAAATCTTTCTGGACCTATGTTAAATCTCGCGCAAAAAATTCTGGCATTCCTAGCAACCTAAAATATGGTGATACAGTCTTATCAGACGGAGAATCAATTTGTAATGCTTTCTCGGACTACTTTAGCTCAAATTTTCTTGATTCCCAGCAATGTAATATCAATCCCTCTATTTCTCCAGCGAGCACTTCACATATAGAACCATTATCGTATATTTCATCAATTGTAGTGACAATAGACGAAGTAATTAAACTTATTTCAGATTTAGACCCTGCTAAATCTGCAGGGCCTGATAAAGTACCAACTCGGTTTTTATTAGGCTGTGCTAAAACTATCGCATTGCCGATTTCTCTGCTTTTTAATAGGTCTCTATCTGAGTGTACTGTACCTTCTATTTGGAAACAGGCTTTTATTACGCCTGTTCATAAGAAAGGGGCAAAAAATGAAGTAATTAATTATCGTCAAATTTCTAAATTGTGTACTATTTCAAAAGTTTTGGAAAAAGTGGTATATAGTCAGGTATACTCAGCGCTAAAAAATTCATTTAATAAATTTCAACACGGCTTTCTGAAGGGGAAATCAACTGTGACCAACCTTATTGTTTTCAATGATTTTCTAACTGATTCTATGAGTAAAGGTCATCAGGTGGACGTCATTTATACGGATTATAGTAAGGCGTTCGATAAAGTAAACCATAAAATTCTCTTAAATAAGCTTTTCAAGATTGGAATATGTGGTGATCTGCTCAGGTGGTTCAGCTCATACGTAGATAATAGATGTCAAGCTGTAGTAGTAAGTAATTATGTTTCTAGTTGGGTTCCAGTCCCGAGTGGTGTCCCTCAGGGCTCCCTGCTTGGTCCCTTACTCTTTGTTATATTTATTAATGACATTGAAGAATGTTTCAAGTTTGCTCAGCTGCTATGTTTCGCAGATGACATGAAGATTTTTGCTCCTATTTCTAACTTAAATGATGTTTAATCCTTACAGGCGGACTTATCACGACTGGACAATTATTGTGCTACTAACTTACTTGATCTCAATCCATCTAAATGTTTTACTATGACGTTCACTAGGAAGATCAACACTATAAACTCTAATTATTATCTCAAGGGCTTCAAACTTGAAAAGCTTAATGTTGCACGAGATCTTGGAGTTCTACATGATTCAAAATTAACTTTTGAACAACATGTCGATAATATTTGTTCGAGAGCATCCAAGGTATTGGGGTTTGTAATGCGAAACTCAATCTGTTTTAACAATGCTAAAACTCTTAAAATCTTATATTGCAGTCTTGTCAGGAGCATTCTTGAATATGCTTCGGAAATATGGAATCCCTGTTACGATAAATACATCTCCAGGCTTGAGAACATACAGAAGAAATTTATTAAATTTCTCTGTTTTCGCTTAAAAATTAAATATTCTTCTAACAATTATACAGATTTATGCAAAAAATTTCATATTCTTCCTTTAGCTATAAGACGTGAAATAGCAGACATTACATTTTTCCTGAAATTAACATCGAACTCTATTGATAGTGCTGAAATCCTTCAGAAAATAATTTTTTATATACCTATTAAATCATCGCGTAAATATCATCCTATACACACTCCCTCAGTATCCACAAATTATCACCAGAACACTTACATGGTGCGAGCTGGAAGGAAACTTAACGAGGCGTGTAACTTGCACAACCTAGATATATTTAATACAAGTGTGACGTCGGCGAGGGCGACGCTGAGCCGTAGCTTTTTCCTAACTTAGTCTGAATTTAAGCTTACTAGGTGTTTGAGCCGTAATACTAGTATATTCCAAATTACCATATTGTCAGTCTATCATTAATGTACCTAATTAGTTTGTTATTTTGCAGATATTTATGTCCACGCTTTGTTTTATAAACTATTTTCTATTTGCGAAGACCTCTTATTGGCAAACTAATACTTAATTGAATGTCTATATTATATTATATTTGCTGTTGGTCATCCTTTCTGAAATAAATAAATAAAATAAATAAATTATGTAGTACTCGTATGTAGTACTCTTTAGAAAATGCCCATTATAGCGAACGGCAAACTGGCTTAGCGCGCGCGTCCATAAAATACAAAGATTTGTAAAAAGTAATTTATTTTCAAAGAAAACGACAACTGAATTGACAACTTACTTGAGTCATAGACTTAAGATTCGGGGTGCTTTTCGCGCACGCGCTGAACGGCGAGTCGGTGGCACAGAGGTTGGTGGCGGTACATCCACCCCAGTGTTCCCCGCTATATCCTCCCCCTCCAAGTCACGAGGTCGACCCGACCGTGGCTTGGTTGGACGACCACGGCGGCGCTGATGTGCAATTACTGGAGACGGCCCTACATATGGTGTCAAGGCGCTAGCATGGTACTTTCCTTTGACTATCCCATTACTATCAACGACTACATAAGACGTAGGGCTTATAACTTGGGAAACACGATATGGTCCCTCTCGCTTAGGTGCAAATTTTGCAGTAAAACCTCGCGCTGCGTTACTAGCTAAATGTGCTTCTACGAGAACCAGATCTCCTTCCTTAAAGGCAACCGTCTGCCTTCGCGCTTGATCAGCGACAGCCTTTCGTACATCTTGTTGCGACTCAATACGCTGATGTACCTCCACGAGGGTTTGAGCAAAACGCTCCAAATACGGTGTAATTTGGGGAACAAAATTCTGCTGTGCAACTATTCCCCGGATATCAGTGCTTACAGCCAATGGCGAGCGCAGCTCCCGCGCAAAAGTTATGAAGGCAGCTGTTTGACCAGTACCCTCATTATGGGAGCTATTCAATGCAAAACGTACAGCAGGCAGCTTTTCCGGCCATGACCTATGTTCTGTTCCCACTAACATGGCTAGAATCTTCTTCAGCTCGCGGTTTTTCCTTTCTGCTGGATTGGCTTCTGGATGGTAAACCGGTATTAAAGCTTGCTGCACTCCAAAAACTAACATGACCTTTTGCATCACGGCTGAAACAAACTGCGTTCCATTATCCGAGACCACCCTTCTGGGTAAACCGTACCTTAAGAAAACTTCTTCAATAAGCGCCTTTGCACAAGTTTTCGCAGTAGCATCACAGAGGGCAAATAATTCCACCCATCTACTAGCAGTATCCTCGACCAACAGAATCCATTTCTCTCCATTGCCACCTTCAGGAAGAGGTCCGAACAGGTCCATTGCCAAAACTTCGAAATGTTGCTGAGGAACTGGGGTTTGCAAAAGACCTGCAGGTTTCAAATTGGTACTCTTATACTTTTGGCAAAGGTCGCATGACTTAAGATATTGAGCAACGTATGTCCTCATATTTTTGAAATAATAACGCTCTTTGATCTTTCGCAGGGTCCGCTCCAGGCCCAAATGACCTGCAGTAGGCGCGTCGTGTAGTTCCTTCATCAATTTAACCCTCAAAGACTCGGGAATAGCCAACTGTGGCTCTTCAGATTCCCCGTCTGGATCGCACCTATAGAGCACCCCCTGTGAGAGGTAATAACCTCTGTCTGTCCAACGTAACGCGAGTTCCGGATTTTGAGTATTCTCAAAATCATTAATTATTTGGGCTAGATCTGGATCGTCCAACTGTGCGCCCCGCATGTCCATTGGGGCCCATTGTGGTAGGTCAACTACGACGGGGCAGGTATCATCTGTTTCAGTTACCTGTTCGTTATTACCGCTACACACTGGACGGCTCAAAGTATCCGCAATAACGTTGACCTTACCTGGAGTGTAATCTATATCCAGATCATACGCTTGAATTTTCATAGCCCACCGAGCAAGACGTCCACTTGGAGTTTTTAACCCCAAAAGCCACTTCAAAGGCTGGTGATCAGTGACAACATGAACCTTGACCCCTTCAAGGTAGCCACGGAACTTATCCAAAGCCCAAACCACCGCCAAGGCTTCTCGCTCGGTTGTTGTATAGTTCTTCTCAGCGGAAGTTAACAACCTACTAGCGTATTCAATTGGTTGTTCTTCTTGAGGAGTTGCACCCTGCATAAGCACAGCTCCTAAAGCGTACGCGCTCGCATCAGTTCTCAGGACAAATGTCTCATCAAAACTAGGTTGACGGAGTAGCGGCCTAGTTGAAAGTCGTAACTTCAGCTCTTCAAAGGATGTCTGTTCCAACTCCCCCCACTGCCAGCGACTATTTTTCTTTGTAAGATCCGTCAGAGGACGAGCCACATCCGAAAACTGTGGTATAAATTTGCGAAACCACGAGCACGTTTGAAGAAACGTCTTCAGTTCTTTCAAATTTGTCGGCGGCAACATCTTTAATACAGCTTCTACCTTCTTGGGATCTGGCTTGATGCCTTGCGTAGTTACAACATGACCCAGGTATGTGACCTCCTCTCTAGCAAAAACACACTTACTTCTGTTGGCTCTTAGACCGAACAGGCGTAAACGGTCGAAAACCTGTTGAAGATCCTTAAGATGCTGATTAAAATCTGATAAGATTATCAACAAGTCATCCAAATATGCAAGTACGCAGACATCTTTAAGGCCTGACCTCATGCGGTCGATTAAACGCTGAAAAGTTGCTGGGGCATTCTTCAACCCGAACGCCATACGACGGAACTGGAAGGTTCCATAAGGCGTAGTGAACGCAGTTTTTGGCCTATCCTCCGGAGCGACAGTTATTTGCCAGTACCCAGCTTTTAAATCAATAGTAGACATCACACAGCCTACCTTGGTGCTGTGCAACAGGTCATCAATAACTGGGAGTGGGTATTTATCATCGCGAGTTACGCTGTTTAATTTTCGATAGTCGACACAAAAACGGACTTCCCCATTCTTCTTCGGTACCAGTACCACAGGAGAAACCCATTCCGACTCAGCATCCTCAATGATATCATCTTCCAACATCTTCTCTATTTCCGCTTTAATCAGCTCCTTCTTAGCAGGCGTCACTCGATAAGGCGGACTTGCAATTGGTTTAGCATCACCAGTATCTATTCGATGAACAGCGAACTTGGTGGGTACTCCCCCTGGAGCAAAAATGTCCTCATTGACATTCAGGAGATCAGACAGACGTTGACGTTCGTCTATTCCCAAGTGATTACCCTCATCCTCTCGAAGGCACACTGACGAACAACTAAGTAGCCTACTCAAGTTTTCTTGTCCCTCAAATACGATTGGCTGAGGAGTCATATCGTTTTTCATGAACCAAACACCGCGTACAAAGTCAAGTACCATGCCAGCGTCCAGTATAAAATTCATTCCTAAAAGGCTTTCCGTTGCCTCCGGTAACATAATGAACATTACGTTGAATGAAACGCCACGAACCTCAACCCTTACTTGCGCTCTTTCAACAATCTGCGCAACTACCCGACCATCGGCATATTTAAGTTCTGTAAATATATTTTCAAAGACATGTCCATGTTTGGCCAGATGGGCCCTTAAACTAACACTGCCTATACAATGCTTTGCACCAGTGTCAACCAAAACACTTCCTGCTTCACCATACACTTTTATTTCTAATACAGGACGCATTCTAGAGTCTAAGCTCATACTTGATATCGTATGGAACGAGGCCGTCGGAACCTTAACATCTGTCTTTTGTTTGCACGTGGAACAATTCGAGCGGATGACGCCGGGCGCGCCACATCCGAAACACGTTATAACAGGTTCCCGCGATTCCAATTCCTGCTCCTTCTTGGGCTTGCTCAGCCTTGGGCAAGTGTCTTTCAAATGCCCATACTGCCTGCAATAGTTACATTGCAGTCGAGGCTTGCTTTGCGATTTAGCAGCTGATTGTCCAGAGCTCGACGTAGTGGGGGCCAACATTGTCTTTGTCAAAACCGGTGACGTTGTCTTAACGTTACCAGTGGCCATAGGTCGTCCTTCATCTAATATATCTTCTACGCGGCGGGCCAATGTAATTAGTTCAGCAAAGCTCGTAAAATCCGTACGAGACACTTTCTCTCTTATAGAGCGATGCAGCAACCCGTATGTCATGTCGAGCTGCACAGTTTCTGCGAGAGAAAGAGGCGGCAGCTGGGCGAACAATGCTCTCAAATGGCACACGAAAATGTCCGTGGCCTCATTGTCTCGTTGCTCCCTTTCGAAAATTCTGCGGTAAACTTTATGAGGAGGGAGCCTCGGGCCGAAAGTTTGTTTAAGAGCCTCGAGTGCATCCGTCCACGTAGTGGTGTGATCTTTTACTCCCTGCCACCATGTCGCGGCGAGACCTGTGAGCAACATGCTGAGGCCGCGAAGCGCGTTGTCGTCACTCACGCCAACACAGTTCTTGTAGACTTCTATTGCATCGATGAACGCTTCTACGTTACTGCTTTTATCACCGTCATAACGGGACGTACATTTTGCGAAATTACCGTGAATGCGAGTACTCACGTTTGGGCCTTCATTATTTACCCGACTCAACAGCATTGCTAGCTGCTCGTTGGTGATGAGAAGCGGCGCGGGTGCAACCGGTTGTTGTAGTACCGGCGCAGGTGCAACCGGTTGATGATGTTCCGGCGCAGGTGGTGGCGCTGCCTCGTTCGGTGAAGCGCCGGCAGCTGCCGGGCTCGCGGCGCGCGATCTCGTAAGCACCATGTCGGAAATATTTGCACAAAAAGTCCCGAAGCACTAACACAGTCTAGGTAGGTAGGTAGGTATACTACACTTACACCACAGCGCTCAAACGCTAAATAATTAAGTCCATCTAAACAGGGTAAAAGTATCGAAACAAAACAACACGCGTAGCGCGGGACAAACAGTTTGAAAACTGTCACGAAACGCGGGAAAGGGAAAGAAGGGAAGTTTGAGTGTTTGCGTAATAAACAGAAATTCCTGTCGCCAACACTAGAACAACACGAATTCGTGGGCCAAACAGTAAAAAGTTCCATGCACTGTCACGAACGTAGGAAAACTGGAAAGTGGGTTCCCAGCCCCATGAAACACACGCGTTCGTAGAATAAACAGTACGAGGTTCAAAACTGTCACAAAATTCGTGGGGAAAATAAAAACAGTTCAAAATCTTCTTATGTCCACGGTACAAAACGGCAAAGCGACCGTAGCAGACAAGAACAAAAACACGATCGCGCAGCGGAAAAAACACGCACAGCTTACAGTTCGAATTTTCACAACACGGGAAAAGTTCCAGACTTTACCAAAATCACTAACATATGTCACAATTATAGCGAACGGCAAACTGGCTTAGCGCGCGCGTCCATAAAATACAAAGATTTGTAAAAAGCTCAGAAGAATAATATACATAGAAGCCGCATAAAAATAGAAACTGAAAACAGATAGTTGACACTGTATTTTTCTTATGAGCTTTCGCTTATGACAGAATGAGACAAAAACTTCAGTCAGTTTCTATTATTTTCATGGTTGTCCCGACTTGAAATGTCAATGGACTCCATTGGACTCCAATTAAATCCGACTAAATTCAAAATAACTTATTACAGTTCAACGTCTGTAATATTAGCATCTTGCCGATTTGATCGGGTTATATATCGACAAAAACATTGCGGCGGAATTGTGATGTCTGCAAATTAAATATAGGATTGTGCTAAAATTCTCACGGAAAAAAGTATTAACCGGTGTTGGGTTGGTGCGTTATCAAATGACCATTATACTAAACAATGTCTTGTGCAATGGAGCGATGTAAATCCCATTCAGGACGAACAGAAATAAATTCTGTAAAACATAATTTTCTTCGGTAAGTTTTTCAGTTAAAAGTGCATAATTAAAACCCAAAATACCTCAAAATACAACAATAATATTGTCAATTATATAACGTATTGTATAAATGACAACTTTTATAGGTATTTTGCTTAAAATTATCGTTTTTTCCTTATTTCAAATTAGGTTAGTTTTTTTTGCTAGTGATGTGGTAAAATCACGTATCTACGAGTATATCGATATTTTTTATGACGGTCTTGCTATCAGGGATATTTTTGTTAGTGTTGAGCCATGCAATAGTAATGTAACAAATTGAACCATCATGGTAATTAAACAACCAGCAAAGTGTGAGTCGGACTCGCGCACGAAGGGTTCCGTACCATCCTTACATATAATATTATAAATGTGAAAGTGAGTTTGTTTGTTACGCTTCCACGCCGTAACTTCTGAACCGATCATCATGAAATTTTGCATCATCATCATCACCATTGCACGATCTCTGGAGTACGGAAAAGAACAAAGACATAAATTACATCTCAGAATAAGGTACTGTTATCGGGGATAGACATTAACGCGAGCGGAGCCGTGGGCGTAAGCTATAAAAACGCCCGAAATTTTTGTTTGTAATATTTCAACTGTCTCACTATCACGGTTCATGAGATACAGCCTGGTGACAGACAGATGGATATCGGAGTCATATTAGTAGGGTCCTGTTTTTATCCTTTGGGTACGGAACTCTAAAAAGAATCGATTTTTACTAATATGAAGAAAATTATTGTTGAAATTTTATTGCAGCTCCCTGAAGTAAAAGGATAAAAAGGTGTGGATCCGAGGAACTTTCAAGCGACATATTGGACATAAAATGTCATACATACTCGAATTTGTTCAAAATATTTTACTGCCGTGCCGATACATTAATTTCGAATATAAAATTAAATGGAAGCGATTGAAACACGATGCTTTACCTACATTTATATTTGCCGAATTATAAATCAATGGTAATAAGAAAGTTTACGGAAACGGTTTTATTATTTATATTTAAAATTATGAAAAACATTTTATTTTGGACAGTAATGAAAGTGGGTAAAGTAATCTCTTGTTTTTCTTCACCTCTTGTTTTTCTATTACCAACACTGTGAATTTTTCACAAATAACACACTGGCACTTTTTTACCCTAGTGTAAAAGTTTTATAAAATAAAAAATTTCACTTCGAATTATGTGTTTCTCTTTACCTACCTGATTATGTTTCCTTTACTGACTGTTCCTCAAAGCTAGCTGGGAAAAGCTTTAGATGGTTTTGGAATATGCTGAATGGCCCATTGATCAAGTGAAAAATATATCTGACCTTATATTACCTTTTGATACATGAGCGCCCCATTGCAATTTAGAGTCTATTGTGATTCCTAAGAAGGTGGTATCATTTACAAAGTCTATTTTACCTTCAACTAGTATGTCAACGTTGGACTGCCTCACATTGGGGACTGTAAATCGAATGCATTGGGTTTTTTGCGCATTCATAGGTAAGGTAGGTAAGTAGGCACTGTTTGAATTTCGAAATAATCGAAAATATGATTGACATCATATTAGGTATTCTGCCGTTCGACCAATACTGGGTAAGGCCTAATGACCAGCAGTAGACAGTAGACGCGCGGTGGGTAATGTATGGATTTTTTTTTTACCTATTTATCAGATGAAGCCAAGCGACGCCATGCGATTAGGAGTTATTTAGGTGTATCTTGACGTAACTTTTAAAGTAAAAGCCTCTTTAGCGGCTTTGTGCACTTTTTGGGATGGGTAAAATAGAAAACTCGCGTCAGGACACGTGAATTGATCGAAAATTCGTAAGAAGGACACGGACCTGAGTATGCCGCAAAGGCGAGTTTTCACTTCTGCCGGCACTCCTGGAGTGCAACTAGTTGTTTTTTTTTTTATGAATCGTACTCATTTAACGAATCGATACAATCAGAGTAGAGTACATTTATGACTTTCTTAGGACGAAACATTTAGTCGATAAATATATTTCATCGATATAGTACAACCCTGATCACATCAGTACCCCAGGACAACCTGCACATTTACGCAAATGGCATTGTATATGCATCTCTTTCTGATGCTTTAACAATGCCATAAGTAAAAACAGTGTAGAATATTGTATTTTGTTGTTATTTTAACACGGTTTCTATGCTTTAGTTATTGTTCTGAGGTAAAAAGTAATTTATTTTCAAAGAAAACGACAACTGAATTGACAACTTACTTGAGTCATAGACTTAAGATTCGGGGTGCTTTTCGCGCACGCGCTGAACGGCGAGTCGGTGGCACAGATGTTGGTGGCGGTACATCCTCAGAACAATAACTAAAGCATAGAAACCGTGTTAAAATAACAACAAAATACAATATTCTACACTGTTTTTACTTATGGCATTGTTAAAGCATCAGAAAGAGATGCATATACAATGCCATTTGCGTAAATGTGCAGGTTGTCCTGGGGTACTGATGTGATCAGGGTTGTACTATATCGATGAAATATATTTATCGACTAAATGTTTCGTCCTAAGAAAGTCATAAATGTACTCTACTCTGATTGTATCGATTCGTTAAATGAGTACGATTCATAAAAAAAAAAAACAACTAGTTGCACTCCAGGAGTGCCGGCAGAAGTGAAAACTCGCCTTTGCGGCATACTCAGGTCCGTGTCCTTCTTACGAATTTTCGATCAATTCACGTGTCCTGACGCGAGTTTTCTATTTTACCCATCCCAAAAAGTGCACAAAGCTGCTAAAGAGGCTTTTACTTTAAAAGTTACGTCAAGATACACCTAAATAACTCCTAATCGCATGGCGTCGCTTGGCTTCATCTGATAAATAGGTAAAAAAAAAATCCATACATTACCCACCGCGCGTCTACTGTCTACTGCTGGTCATTAGGCCTTACCCAGTATTGGTCGAACGGCAGAATACCTAATATGATGTCAATCATATTTTCGATTATTTCGAAATTCAAACAGTGCCTACTTACCTACCTTACCTATGAATGCGCAAAAAACCCAATGCATTCGATTTACAGTCCCCAATGTGAGGCAGTCCAACGTTGACATACTAGTTGAAGGTAAAATAGACTTTGTAAATGATACCACCTTCTTAGGAATCACAATAGACTATAAATTGCATTGGGGCGCTCATGTATCAAAAGGTAATATAAGGTCAGATATATTTTTCACTTGATCAATGGGCCATTCAGCATATTCCAAAACCATCTAAAGCTTTTCCCAGCTAGCTTTGAGGAACAGTCAGTAAAGGAAACATAATCAGGTAGGTAAAGAGAAACACATAATTCGAAGTGATATTTTTTATTTTATAAAACTTTTACACTAGGGTAAAAAAGTGCCAGTGTGTTATTTGTGAAAAATTCACAGTGTTGGTAATAGAAAAACAAGAGGTGAAGAAAAACAAGAGATTACTTTACCCACTTTCATTACTGTCCAAAATAAAATGTTTTTCATAATTTTAAATATAAATAATAAAACCGTTTCCGTAAACTTTCTTATTACCATTGATTTATAATTCGGCAAATATAAATGTAGGTAAAGCATCGTGTTTTAATCGCTTCCATTTAATTTTATATTCGAAATTAATGTATTGGCACGGCAGTAAAATATTTTGAACAAATTCGAGTATGTATGACATTTTATGTCCAATATGTCGCTTGAAAGTTCCTCGGAGCCACACCTTTTTATCCTTTTACTTCAGGGAGCTGCAATAAAATTTCAACAATAATTTTCTTCATATTAGTAAAAATCGATTCTTTTTAGGGTTCCGTACCCAAAGGATAAAAACAGGACCCTACTAATATGACTCCGATATCCATCTGTCTGTCACCAGGCTGTATCTCATGAACCGTGATAGTGAGACAGTTGAAATATTACAAACAAAAATTTCGGGCGTTTTTATAGCTTACGCCCACGGCTCCACTCGCGTTAATGTCTATCCCCGATAACAGTACCTTATTCTGAGATGTAATTTATGTCTATGTTCTTTTCCGTACTCCAGAGATCGTGCAATGGTGATGATGATGATGCAAAATTTCATGATGATCGGTTCAGAAGTTACGGCGTGGAAGCGTAACAAACAAACTCACTTTCACATTTATAATATTATATGTAAGGATGGTACGGAACCCTTCGTGCGCGAGTCCGACTCACACTTTGCTGGTTGTTTAATTACCATGATGGTTCAATTTGTTACATTACTATTGCATGGCTCAACACTAACAAAAATATCCCTGATAGCAAGACCGTCATAAAAAATATCGATATACTCGTAGATACGTGATTTTACCACATCACTAGCAAAAAAAACTAACCTAATTTGAAATAAGGAAAAAACGATAATTTTAAGCAAAATACCTATAAAAGTTGTCATTTATACAATACGTTATATAATTGACAATATTATTGTTGTATTTTGAGGTATTTAAGGTTTTAATTATGCACTTTTAACTGAAAAACTTACCGAAGAAAATTATGTTTTACAGAATTTATTTCTGTTCGTCCTGAATGGGATTTACATCGCTCCATTGCACAAGACATTGTTTAGTATAATGGTCATTTGATAACGCACCAACCCAACACCGGTTAATACTTTTTTCCGTGAGAATTTTAGCACAATCCTATATTTAATTTGCAGACATCACAATTCCGCCGCAATGTTTTTGTCGATATATAACCCGATCAAATCGGCAAGATGCTAATATTACAGACGTTAAACTGTAATAAGTTATTTTGAATTTAGTCGGATTTAATTGGAGTCCAATGGAGTCCATTGACATTTCAAGTCGGGACAACCATGAAAATAATAGAAACTGACTGAAGTTTTTGTCTCATTCTGTCATAAGCGAAAGCTCATAAGAAAAATACAGTGTCAACTATCTGTTTTCAGTTTCTATTTTTATGCGGCTTCTATGTATATTATTCTTCTGAGGGTACATCCACCCCAGTGTTCCCCGCTATACCATTAAAATTGCTTTATTAAATTAAAAAAGGCTGGAAGATTTTAAATATTGTATTGCATAAATTTTGGTCAAGAATAACTTGTTAGTTGACATTGACAAACACACTATCTACCTAATATTGGTGGGTAAATGATGCATTTCCAAAAAAAAAACGTTAAAGCTCCGTCAAGATCAAGTATTTAATCAAATGTTAATGAAGTACATATCTACTTCTGTATCTATAAATATAAATGTTAACTTCAAATAATACATAGGACATGTTTGATTTGTTAGCGTAAATAAATAAAGCTAATAAAAGTTACCTACAGAATTAATTATTCAGTCGCAAAAGCCATGCCTGCAGACAACAATTCAAACAATTCTGTTTCTTGAGTGTTTTGCAAGAGGCTATAAACCAGCTCAGTAGGTACTTTTTCTTCAAGGTATTCTGGGGCCGTCAAGCCTAATGTCATAAACGCTCGGCGAACTTGACCACAGCTTAACCAACCACGTTGTCCTGGGTCAAAACTTTTGATGACTGCCTGCAAATGCCTGAAAATCAAGCATCTGGATAAGTATATTATAAGGTACATTTTGACTAGCTCCGTGGCGCAGCGGTCAACACGCCATCGCCAGCCTGCGATACGGAGTGACCGGGTTCGATCCCCAGCCAGGTCAAGATGGAAAATTATCTTTTTCAGATTGGCCTGGGTCTTGGATGTTTATCTATATATGTATTTGTTATAAATATAGTATCGTTGAGTTAGTATCCCATAACACAAGTCTCGAACTTACTTTGGGGCTAGCTCAACCTGTGTGATTTGTCCGTATATATTTATTTATTATTATTTATTGGGCATATTTAAATTTAGGTACATAAATGTTCCATATAAGCCACGGGTGGGCTTTACAATAGCTTAGCACGAATTAAGATATGCTGAGTATTGGAATAAATAGAACTCACTTTCCTCTTCATTATGACATTATTTTTAAAGCGTGGTGGCGCATCGTTTTAAATTATAAGCATTTTAATTTTCTAAATTAGCTATACAAAATTAAAATTTTGTTAAATAATGGTATTTTTTTCGTGTATATTAAAACATTAAAACATGAAGGGGAGCGTGGAGGCACAGCCCCCCACCAAGGGGGCTCGGGGACGAAGCCCCCGCCACTACAAAAAACTTGACCACAGAGGGAAAGTTAGGTAAACGCCCGGTGAAGTAGCGAAAGCTCGCTTGGAGCTAGCTACATAGTCTTTCCAAAAAAAAAAGGGAAAGTTAGGTTAGACTACCTTGTGACCAAAACAGAGCAAGCGAGCGGCGTGGAAAATAAAATTTCGCCACCGCGCTTTAAAATCGTATTGTGAAGAAGAGCAAAGCGAGCTTTATTAGATCCAATTCACTGAAATAACAAATTTGTGCTAAGCTATTTCTAGTTACCTATTTTCGTATAAAACGGGGGGTGGTCCGAGGCCCGCACGAAAAAACATGCACTCATCTAGTAGTCTCTCTAAATAAACCATTGGTCTATGAGGTGCATCTGAGATAACTTTCGTAAAAATAAAGCGTATTAATTCTGGTATACGACGTTCACGTAAATAGCTCTCAGTTCTGGCCGCTGCAGTCAAAATTTTTAACTTCCTGGCCGGTATCACAATTTCTTCAGAAGAAGGGCCATCTATCAAGCATTTACAAAGTTCTATGGATTCCCTTTTAGGTGGCTCAAATATCTCCTCATCCATGTCCATGATTAATCGTCCAATACCTAATTATTTTCTTAAAGTATCAATAAGCATAAGTATTCATAAATTATAACGATTTGTTTTGAAATAAAAAAATATTAAGTATGTTTCAATTGGATTTTCTTGAACGACTTGAAGTATTTCAAAAGTTATATTTTTTATTGACGCCAAAGAGGATTTAGATACCTTGCTTATGGTTCAGGCTTGACGCCTGTTATACCGGTTAGGTTCTTAGTTGTTCTGAGGCTAGGTTATACAGGGTTATACCTAGACTACTGACTACTAGGTAGTAGTCAGTAGTCTAGGTCTAAGTAGGTACTTATCAAACCAAAAAGTCTCGTCGCTTCACAGGTAACTATTGTAAATGGGTATAATTGGCATTGCAAAAAAGCTCTCTCTCATACGATGAGACTGTCCACAATTACATAATATATGTACAGCTTCTACTATAAAATTTGTTTATGAGTAAACAAGTTTAAAGTCACAAACACGAACACGACACGACCAAGTAATTTTATTAGTCAATTAAGATGCCGCGAAATACAATCATCACATCGACCTTGCAATGATAAGTTTGAAGTAAATGCTTGTAATAAAACCTCAGAACAACGAACATATGATAGTTGTTCTGAGAATAAAACGGAAAAAACCGTTTTTTTTTAAATCTATGGAAAAAACCATAGATTAAAAAAAAATTGCATGGAAAAAGCACTTAAACGAGTGGTCAAGAGTCAAGACCACTCGATGCAAATCTTTCGCATACTATCAATTCAAAAATGCGCCCGTTTGGGAATGCTCGCGTAAATAACTCGTTGTGTGACTCCTCATTTAAAAAATAATACTAAAGTATGACCGTCTTCGAGCGATTTTTGCACGGAATATAAAACCTTGTGTTATAATTCCGTGGATTTTTTTATAGAAAAATCGCTCGTGTACGAACGGTCAAAATTTTGAAAATAGCACTCCTGTGAAAATCAAAATTAAAACTATCAACACTGGCACTGTTTGCCAGACGTCATAATTCAAAGAAAATAATACTCTCTGACGAGAGTCATAATTTAACCGACACGTTTGTTTTGAAAATGTTGAACTTGTGATGTGATTGCAATTTATTTTATTAATTGTGCTTGAAAGTGGTAACTTCAGTTATTGATGTGAATATCGAATTGTACAAGCTTTTATTATGAACTTATATAATTTAATAGTGAGCGTGATTTAATTACCGCTGTAATCATGGTGTCAATAATGTGCTCCGAGGCCGACATGAATGAAATACTTATCGGAAAAATAGACGATTGTAAGTTAAGTCAAAAACGAATACATATGGTTAATTTTCCTACCCTTTCGCAAATGTTTTTATTATTAAATCATTCTAGGTGATTCCGATGTACGTAAAACTGGGCAGGAAATGGATGTCATTCGACAAAGAACAGTGGCATACGAGTATCTATGCAGATTGGAAGAAGCTAAAACGTGGATGGAGAGTTGTCTTAAGGAGCGCCTACCGCCAGCCACAGAATTTGAAGAAAGTCTGCGTAATGGCGTGTACTTAGCCAAATTGGCCAATTTTATAGCCCCTGAATTACTTCCACTTAATAAGATTTTTGATATTGACCAACGACGATACAAGGTACCTTGTATTTTTGTGTACCTACTAAGAGATTTTTTTTATATCATGTTTTACGGCAAACGAACCTGATTGGAAAGTGGTCACCATTGCCTATGGACATCTGCAACAATTGAGGAGTTGCTGATGCGTTGCCTACTATTAAGATTTCTGTAAACAAGCCTTTTGAAGGACCCCAAGTCGCTCATGCAGTCCTGTAACCAAATGAGAAACTGTGATTGACTTTTAAAAAAATATAGTAATAACAATACATTCCCTAAATCATACAACAGAAGAAAGGATATAAAAGATAGGGGACTGCTAACAGCTTATTAAAATTTGACTGTACCATCTCATTTAGAGAATTGGTTGTCTCTGCATTTAAGGTTTAGGTCTGCCATGGTCAGTCCTATTCTAGATTTTTGTATTGTTTTTACTAAGGTACTCCAAAGACTGGTATACTGGTCTACTGGGCATGGTCTTATCCTAAATGAGGCCGTAGGCAAGCCCACAGCCTCGTTCAGAATACAAGTAATATATTTTTTGAACAAGTTTTAAGTAGGTATATTTTATTTTGTCAGTTTTAAAATCAACGTACAACAGATCGAAGGACACCTTTTGGCAAATTGCTCTTGAGGACACTCTGCACCTTAAGCCCTGGCACAACTTTTTTTAAGAGCCGGATTCGTGCCTGCTAAGTGTAATGAAGTCTTGCAAAAATTTTATAAAAAATGTTTTTGATATTAGTTGGACTTTTAGCTTTTGTTAGTAATGCATATTGTTTAAATTTCACAGATTATGGGACTGCAGTTTAAACACACTGATAACATCAATAAATTCTTACAAGTGTTAAAAAAGACTGAATTACCAATTGTAAGTAATTTTTTGTACCTTTCAGTTGGTATAATTGTTAATTTATTGATTTTCATGTTTATAATTCTATCATGCTTTGAAATGCTTAAATGTGTTCGTGTTATTTAGACGTTTCAGCCAGAAACAACAGACATTTATGACAAGAAGAATATGCCTCGGGTGATATATTGCTTACATGCACTAAGTTCTCATTTGTTCAAACTTGGAAAAGCTCCTCTGATTCGAGATGTATTTGGGACAGCAGTATTTACTGGTAAGTAACTTTTGTTATTGGTGTTAATGATTTATTCTTAAAAGAGATCAATTAAGGTCAAATTATTTAACAAGAAAGATGGATCTAACAAATATCTATAAAATGTGTAATATTTTAATTTAAAAAATTCCAACACCATTTTCTTTCAGATGAAGAACTTGATTTAGTATCAAAAGATTTACAAAAATGTGAACACCCATTGCCATCATTTCAAAAGATTGGTGGCATTTTGTCAAAAAATAGTGCAGGAGACAAAGAGGCTTTTCATAAGGCAGTATTAGAGTTGAATAAGGTTTTAGATTCTGAAAAATCTATCACTGCAGCTCTACTGAATTCTAATCTTAAACTGAAATATGTTCAGAACAGACTTATTGATGAGTACAAAAAAGTTTTGCATGCTGCCAAAGCAGAGAAATTGAACATTGCCCACAATCATTCACTGAATGACAGCTATGTTCCTGATGAATATGATGAGCTACTGACACAAGTGGAGATCCAGGGCCACATTACTGCAGTCAATTATAAGTACTTGTGGAAATCTCTATGTTCTGCATCTCAAAACAATAATTTGAATACTTTACATAAAATTTTCAATGAAGAATGGGTGAAAGTAAAAAACTATGACAGCAATAATATTGATTTTTATTGCGATGTTGTAAGAGAGATTATGGAATGTAACAAAGATATTGATGTGGAAAGTGTGACAAATTGGCATAAGATTTTTCAGAACATTATCAATGACGGTAATCGCAAATCTCTTGAACATGTGGACCACAAGGTTGCTATATCAGAAGTAAACCGAGCTTTAGACGAAGGAGATCCTGATGAATTGTATGCTGCTTTGACGAATCCTCATTTGGGATTAAATTTGAAGATTGATAAGTTTTCAGCTCCACTTTTATTTGAAGAAATGAAATTAGAAAAGTATGAATTAGAGAAAAATCTGAATGAAAATGAAATAGCAGCTTCTGTTTCATATCTCACAGCTGTGGCTGCCATCTCTCAAGCAGTGGACAGAGGAGACGAAGCAGCCGTTTGGAATTCACTTCATTCCAAGCAGGTTAATTTAGTAGGCTTGCGCTCCCACTGCCGGCGTCGCTACCTGTCTGCATTGGTAAATGCACTGCATGTCAAAGTTAGAGAACAATGTGGGTGTCCATTGCTCACACTGGAAGATATCCGAGATACCATAGACATGGTTAATATGAAAGATGATAACAATGATGAATGTAAGTGTCTCCAGCTCTACTATCCAAAACATATTTTATTCCATTTTTATACCTCCAAAATCTAACATACAAATATATTTTTTCTTTTACAGTGGTTGGAATAGTTGATAGTATCAACAGAGCTGTGTTTGAGGAGAATTCAGAAACTCTTATGACATTGCTGAGGAGCTCAAGTTTGCGTCTGCCATCGCCACTGCACAATGAAGAGCAGCATTTATACTTACGTATGTTGAAGAAGAAGTTGCTTCATAAAGAATCTCAAAACCTTTGGCTTGACGACATTGTGGAAGTCATCAATGACGTCAATAGTGAGTCACTGAAAGTAAAGGAACTAACTGACGCATTGGTGCACCTGAACTTGGCAGTTATTAAAAACGATTTAAATGAGTATTGGGAAGCACTGACATGTCCTCTGCTCTCTGGTTCAGTTATGATAGAGAGCTCATGCAAGGATGTTTACTTCCAAATGTTTTCCAAGGCTCTGAAAAAGAGGGGACATCATATTTGCCCTTGGATTGTCTGTCATACTGATGCAGGGAATACTGTTTACATTGATGTTGAATCATATACATATAGTTGGAGGACTCCTAGAGATTTTGTTCCTTATGCTCGTTATCTGAGTAGGAAGGATGTCAGTGTACTCATAGAAAAAACCAACAAACATCACATTAATAAATATAAGCAAATCATAATTGAAAAGGCAGTTGTCAAAATTCAAGCATATTGCAGAGGCTACTTATTTAGGCAGACGTTGCGACGCAGGCTGAAGTATTTCCGAGACAATGTAGAATATATTATAAAAATTCAGGCATGGTGGCGTAAAATTTTGATACATAATAAGTATGGAACAATGATTAAAATGAAGGCTATCGAAGCAAAATTGAGAAGAGAGAGGAAACAAAATCCATGGGTCTGGTATAAAGTTCAGGTATAGCTTTTTTAAATATTTTTATATGACCAATATTTGACACTAATATGTAATGTTCACGAGATTTTCTTTTTCAGGAGCATAAAATAATTAAAATTCAGGCGCTGTGGCGCGGGCGCAGAGCCCGCGAGGCATTTACCTCATTATTTCATTCGCCAAACCCACCCTTGAAAGCAGTCAAGAAATTCATTCCTATGTTAGATTTCTCCACTGACGATTATGACCGAGAAATTGAGCTGCAAAGCCTGAAATCCGAGGTGGTGCAGTCAATTCGAAAAAATCAAGAATTATCCAAACAGATAGATGACATGGACCTCAAAATAGGTCTTCTGGTTCAAAATAGAATAGCATTGCAGGAAGTAGCAGCACATGGCCTTAAGTTGAACAACTTGGTGAAACACAATTCCATGACGAAACTTGTGTTTCAGAATATACCGGAAGGGAAGGGGTCATTGATGACTGTGTCCACAGCAGTTAAAGGGTTGAAATCGCTCACTAAAGAAAGCAAAAGATTATTGGATGGTTACCAACATTTGTTTTACGAACTTCAAACTAATCCTACATATTTATCTAAGCTGCTGTTTTGTATACCTCAAAATAAAACAAACTTTTTCCTGCAAAATGTAGTGCTGAGTCTGTATAATTTCGGAGCCTATGCCAGGGATGAATACCTGTTGTTGAAACTGTTTAGGTTCACATTAGAGGAGGAAATAAGCTGCAAAGTAGTGAAACCTTTTGATGTTATTGCTTCTACTCCATTAGTACTCAAAATGGCGGTCAGTTTGTCGAGACAACTTTCTGGTCTGAACAGTCTTCAGACTATAATTGGTCCGCTAGTAGAGAAAATGTTGAAAGACAAAGACTTGAATATTGAAACTGGTCCAGTAGAAATCTACAAAGCATGGAGAAATGAGACCGAAATGAAAACGGGGCAAATATCGTAAGTATTTATACAAATTTATTAAGATGTAACAACGGGTTACTCACGTACGAAGTCGGCTATTGACCGACATATTTCGACATCATCCGAAGGTCTTCCTCAAGGCGAATATGGATCGAGACGTGCATCCGATGTCCCGATCCGCACTGATACTAGCAATCGGAAGCGTGGGCGGCGCTGGCAGCGCGGGCGGCCGCCCGCTGCGCTCGCTGTGACAGTGCGGAGGTTGGTTGCTGATTTTCAGCTTCTGTGATTCTTGTGGATGTACTAGGAACCATTGTATCCTGAACATCGTCTACGGTTACTGGTGACGTGTCCGTATGTGAAAAGAGCTCACTGTGTCAAAATCTGTTGGCTGATCATGGCCTCTACTGTCCATCTCTTGGAGTACCGGTTTCCAGGTGGCGGGTAAGCTCCAACCTCCATCGCGATTAAAATATTTATACAACGTCTATTTATACAAAGCCCTAGGGGCATGATCAGGCCATGATATTGAACAACTTTCCCCAGGGGACCAACACGTAATTTTTACCAACCAAACGATTTTTTTTTGTATGGGAGGTTCAAAAATGGATACGCGGTGTCAGTGTGTTTATATCTGATACATTTTTCAAACAATCTTTTTCTTTCAAGATTTTCACCGCGCGCCTTAGACAACACATTGCCGTTTTCCAGTAATTATTATTGTCACAATATTTACCTAAGAAGATAATGAAACTACTTGTATGTGGAGTTTACTTCACTTTTATTTTTATTTCTAGGAAACTACCTTACAATGTCACTCAAGAAGAAGCTCTTACCTACCCAGAAGTTAAGAAGCGGCTTGAAACTGCTCTGTGCCAGCTTAAAACGATTGTGACAATGTTCCTGGACAAGATCACCCAATCCACTGATTTACTACCGTTTTGCATTACTTACATGGCGCGGGTCTTGCATCGAGCTCTGACTTCTAAATTTCCTCATACACCTGAAAAAGACATTCTAAAGGTACCTAAAAGTTGATGTTGTCCAATGTGCAGCATTGATAATTACAAACACAGGGATTAGACGCATACAAGCTCCAGTTAGTGAGTCATTTAAGTACATTGACCTGTATTTACCAAGTGTTTGGTCACGGTTTTACAGGTTGCGAGCGAAGACAGCTTCGCTGTCAAGTCATACAAATGCGCGGCACTTGCCGCTGCCGCCCCGGACGCCAAACTGTAAAGGGTTTTTCAAAAAGAACTTAGTGTATTAAATCAAAATTAAACTATGAATTTAGGTATCAATGATTCAAATTTTTATTTTATTAGAAAGCTACCTATATAATGTTTGGCAAATACAAATGAAAAGAAAAATAATATCGGAAATATGTTCACCACAACTACAGTTACAGATATCATCCTTTCATCAAATTTTTAATCATTTTTAGGTCCATTTTGTGAATCACGTCACCAATTTTACCAACTACTAATTAATTTGATGCTAACAAGAACAAAAACAATAAACAATTGTTTGCAGCAAATTTCAAACCAAATTTCCCGATCGCATAATTTTACGAAATTCAGCTGGTCAGCTTGATTAAGTAATTTAATACCGCTGGATAATTTTTGTGGCAATCTCTTAGTAACATAATCTATCTTAATATATAGACGGGACATTTTGCTAAACAGTGAAAATTTAATCTCTAACCTTGGTCATAGTTGGCATTTGTCTATCATTGCCAAATCTTATCCTTTCTAATACAATAAACATTTAAATCATTGACACCTATATTCATTGCTTTATTTAAAATTAGCTTTCGCCCGCGTAAAGGTCGATCCCTCTAATAGTACTTTTTTTCGGGATGAAAGGTAGCCTATGTCCTTCTCCGTACTCCAGAGAACTTGTATGCAAAATTTCATGATGATCGGTTCAGTAGTTACGGCGTGAAAGCGTAACAAACAAATAAACAAACAAACAAATAAACAAACAAACAAACTCACTTTCGCATTTATAATATTAGTAAGGATAAGGATTTAAAAAACAAATTTCTTAAAATAGGGTACAGACAAAGGTGATGGTTTATTCATCATCAATTGAAGGGAATTTTAAATTTATTACGTAGTACATAATGATTTCAATTTTAGGTGATTGGTAATTTAGTATACTACCAATTTCTGAATGCGGCTATTGTGGCACCCGATGCGTTCCACATCGTCAACATGCCGAATGGAGCAGTACTGACTACAGACCAACGGAAGAATCTCGCCTCTGTGGCCAAGATACTACATTTTTCTGCTGCTAAGAAAGGAGTAAGTTTAGAATTGTAATAAATATGTTTCCTTGTCATCTGTTTAACATTTTTATTTTGGTTTTATTTTATAGAAGCTTGAATCAAATATTGAAGTATCAATTACGTACAATAGTGTTTTATAAAAATACAAGGCCTTTTACTAAAATAAATTAAAAAGTTATAAAATATTCTGAAAAATATTCGGACAATAAGAGTAAAAGAACTATTTCAATTCAATTTCCACCTACACGTCTACGCAAAAATAAATACGCTAAACGTGGACATATTTTATAGCCATAGGGGACAAAAACATGATTACATATCTCTGTATGGAATAAAGCAATTTTTATATTGTGTCTACAACTGCATCATTTAATTTTCCTCTCATCATTTTGAATCATCATAATCAATCTTCTAGTTCGGAGAGGAATCCAGTCACTTGCGTTGTCTGAATCCCTTCATCGTGGAGTGCCACGAGAAGATGAAGGAGCTGTTCAGGCGCTGCTGCCGCGGACCCACGCTAGAAGAGTATTTCGCCGTGGATGAGTACACGGAAGCGACGTTGCTTAATCACCCTCACATTTACATCACAGTTCAGGTAAAATATAGGGAATGTTTCTGAAATACAATTCCTACATTTAGGAATAAGAAGTTAAAAATACATAGTTGGATTCTTAGTAAAATACCGCGTGATTTTGAATCTCTGAACTGTGCGACTTTGTATCGGAAGACAATATTTTTTTCGATATTTACCTTTTTTTCTTGCAATTCTATACTTTATTAGGGATTCTTATAACAGGATTTCAATATAGTTCAGATTCAGAGGTGCAAAATCACGCTGTATAAGGTGTAAGAGGAGCTCGATGGTCCAGTTGGCGTGCGTACTATAAGCGCTTGTACTCATGTAAAGCAACCCCGGGCGTGGTACCCACTGGGATGGGTGACTACAAGGGGCACAAAAATTGCTCGACGAATGTGCTTGGACGAATCAACCACGAAGGCACGACGGCTTGGAATCATCCAAGCCGTGCTTTGGAAGGAACATTAAGCTGTTGGTCTCGGCTGTCATCTCTAAATGGCCGTCGTAAAGCTGTCAGAAGGCTATAGGCAGCTTAAAAAATTTACACCAGCGTTGGCCACTTACACACACGAAGAAGCAACAAAAGTGAAATATATCGATCAGAGGGAAACAGGAAATGACAAACAGGGGTTAACCGGGTAGAGCGATGTTGTCAGGCGCCCATACGCTTGCTAGACTATCCTACCCAGCTTACCTGTATATCTTAGGCAAGGTCGTATCATTATAGCTATCTTAGAATGTACTCCTTGTCAAATGAGGGTTTTACTAAAACGTGTGGTGCCAACACTGAGACGTAAGGTCCAGTGTTATTGGTCGACAATTTGACAGTCTATGCTATTATCAATTTTGATTCAATTACAAAAGCTCATCTTCGACCCCGACTACCTACGTTTCTATGCTGCCACCAGGTAGTAAGGACTTTAGAAAACTCATGCTCATACTCATCGTAAATTGCCCTTAGGAAATCGTGGACACGCATGCACTGCTGGTGGAATACCAAGACATCATAGCACCAGACTCCAGTGATCGGCTGAACGAGTTATTGGACGATCTGGGGGAGGTGCCATCGGTGGCGCAGCTCGCATCGCGAGACATTGACACGGTACGTAACAGCAGGCAACTAAATAGCTTTAAATGGCTCTTAACAGCCACCATGGTGAAAGTTTCTATATTCGATTCCTAGTGAGGTCGAACATTGATTTTCTGCAGTTTAGGAGCTACCAAGTACAAATTCAAATACAACCAAGGAGGGCCGGCCTCGTGCGGTTAGTCGTAAATCAAATTGGCAAATCAAATTACAGTACAGAATAAGTACTAGTACTACAGAAGTCGCACAACATCAACTAAATGTAGTTAGCGACAAGGTGTAAATTACGTCACGTTAGCACCTTTTAATTGAGATACTTACATCAAGCCAATTTGATACTTATAGCGCTGAACAAACGATTCATAATTCGTGGAAGTCGGTGAACACATGTTTCGTTCCTACGCTCATTGTTCCTGCCGGATTTGCTCGGTTTTCTCCTTCTAAGGGGGCGCCGCGGCTAGGTTATCGACACGGGAGACAGGCCTGATTACAGCATATGTAAATGCTGTCTTAATTACGGTATATCAGATCACCACATCCGTGCATGAAACCGGGAACACGGTCAGATCAGGAGGAATCTAATAGTTTCAAAATGTATCGGCGCGAGACAATCAGTTCATTGTTTTTGTCAACGTATATTATAGTGGCAGTTTATTTCCTGTATAGTGAGTAGGCGACTTGCTCAAACGACGATTAATGTTAGACTGTATTTAAAATATTTTATTGAATAAGTTACATACATAGCACAAGATTTTATTAAAAAAACTCATATACCCTTTTTTTGTGTTGGTTACAGCCTATGGGAGATACTCCAGAAGAGAATGCCAGACTAGAAGTGTGTTTGGCACTCGTCAATAAATTCCAAGCACCGTCTGACGATATGACAGACTTGAACAAGCTGTTTATAAAGACCAAAGAGTTGTGTGTCGCGATCATACCCTTTTTAAACGGTACCTATATTACTTTTTATTTTATTAATTTTTCATTGCTCTCATTTTCAACCGTTCTCATGTTTAATAGAAATATTAAATGTAAGAATGGTAGAAATGTTTGATTAATTAATGTTATTTATTAAGTTTATTGCACTAGCTTTAGCTAGTATTGATTTTAGAAATAAATCACAATCGCATCAATTGCAGACGGCTTCAGATGAATGAGACATATCACTGAGTATGGGTATCATGCATGCCACTTTTTGTGCTTTGTTATTTATCAAATTATGACACTAACATTAGACAGATAAAACAATTTATAACTACTGAGGACTGGTAAGGATTATTTATGTATGGGCAAAGTTATCAATTGATATATTGTTATTCATAGGTGAACATCTTCTCGAGGCATTATGTATAGGAACGACAAGGGAACAGCAAGAACAATACGCTGAAAAAGTTCAGAGGCGAATTTATTCAGGCCAGGCTAAACCTGACGAAGTCATGTCGCTGAGAGAACACATTGCTAAGTTGAGGCGGAACCTGCAGATGCTAGAGGACGAAGGATATGTGACGAGAGAAGATGGCTACCAGGCGTTAATAACCTCCATAGCACTCGATCTTTGCAACAAGGGCAAATACAGACAAGCTCAGAGAAGGGCGCTGGCAACACTCACGCGCACTAAACAGAGTTTAGTGGAGAAAACTAAGTATTATGAAGAGAAATGCCAGTCTTATGATCAATACATTAAGTCGTGTCTTGCAAATCTTCACGCAGGCAAAAGGTAACTTTTAAATTCTTCTTTTTTTATCAATAGCTAAATCACCTTCCAGTGGGTGGTCCAGCAATTCTTAAACCATTCTCTGATGCGGATTTCTTTTTTAAATTAAAGAGCGATATATGCCACAATTAATATCGTACCATCCTGGCACGACAATTTGACGCCGTAAGGCGAATAAAAACATTGTGAGAAAACCTTAAAAATATTATATTTACTAGTGTGTAAAATACATTTAGTATTCGCCTAAAGCAGACATTCTAATGTGTTTCTTTTCACAAGAACGTAACTAACAGAAGACTAGGTCTAAAATATTGGACAGAGGCACAGATATAAATGTACAGTCACCTGCAAGAGTCTATACATAGCTGTGAGATGAAAATCGATTGCACTGATTAGGGAGGCATATATATTTAACAATGTCATGAACCTTATGCAACTCGTATATTACTGTTATTTTTAAATAGTATCCGTAGCTACACACGATTTTTTACGCAACTTCTATGTAGCCTTTTGCAGGCGACAGTACATAGAAGACATAAATTCACCTACTTTGCGTGTTCGAACCCCGACCTAGCGTCAAGATTGATCGCGGCTACTGACAGTCCGCGCGCGTCTGTTGTTGCAGCTGGTACTTAACGGGACTAAAATGTCTCATTCCGTGATAATCAACTGCCTACTACCTATCAGACTTTTTAGTAGTATTAGTGTACCGTGGCACGCTTGGTTTCCATACAAATTGTGATTCTTGCGTCATCTATCTATATCTGTGGAGGGAGCTACGTTGAGGGATAAAAAGTTGAAAAAGACATGTTTAGAAAAATTTACTGGTAACGATCTTACTGATTGTCGATTATGTAGCTGGTCACTAAGAGTTTTAAATTAAGAGGTGAATTAGATGCATTATTCCTTTTTTTTTATTTCAGGAGTGTTCATGCTTGCCTCAGAAGATCGGGAAAGGATATACAAAAGCTAAAATCTAAATTGACGGTTAGGTATTCAGGCGCGAAGTTGCTAGAAAGGGGCGTGTTACTGGAGATAGATGGATTGACGCCATCGCAGTTCAAAAACGTCCAATTCGAGATTACTCCGACGAACCACAATGGCGTCTTCACCATCAAAGGAAAGTTTATGGGAGTCGAAATGGAATCTTTAGAAGTTGACATACAGGATTTGCTTCAAAAACAGTACGAAGGTTGTGCTATTATGGACATGTTCGGTAAAGCGAAAATTAACGTTAATTTACTCATATTTTTACTGAATAGTAAGTTTTATGGCAAGGCTTAGATATCATCACTACTAGTTACGTACAATTGGATACTCAGTATTTTCTGAATGCTGTTGTTGTGATATAGCTCTCTTTAATTTATTGGTTCTATTTTGTTAATGTTAAGTTTACAAATTTACTTACATCACAAATCTACATTTCGTCGTTTAGGTGCATGATATCTCATTCTCAAAATATCCAGTGGTTTCAAAATGGCCAGTTCTCAGAATGTCCAATTATCAATATATACAATTGTGAAAATATCCAAATCTCAAAATGTCCAAATATCAAAATATACAATTTAAAAAATATATACAATTGGCTAAATGTCCAAGTGGCAAAATGTCAAAGTCTCAAAATGTCTACTCTTTAAAATTGGATAGGCAAATAAATAAACTCAACATAATACTAATAATTAAAATGTTTTTAATTTTAAATAACATTGGAGAAGGTATGTGTTTCGCCGCTATGTTTGTATGTATGATATGTTTTTGGAACCTTCATGTATATCAAGGACTAAAGGTTACTTTTATATTGTCTATTTTCTATTACACTGTTGTCAAGGATATTTTAAAATGAAAAATTTTTTGACTATTAGTTGTATTTCTTATCTATATCAGTTTCCCTCGTATCTTCAATGATGTGTCGTTGAAAGCGTATTGGCTGTCCGTGGCTATAGGCGCCCTCAATAGCCAATAAAAAAGACAAGAAACCGATAAATAAAAACCGTGTTTAGTTTCAAATAAAAGGGCTTAATTCGCATATTCTAAATTTGTATATATAATTAATTTTTGCTCACGGCTTTGCTTACTTTTATTGGATAATTGATTGTCTTGGCTGATCGTTAGTTAAACGCTATGCGACGTCACAGTCAATTCGTCGTGGTGCTCTCTATAGGCCATAAAGTAATGCACTAAAAAAATAAATTATAACCTTCCTTATTTTGAAGTAGGTTAAATCAAAAATCGAATCATACCGTGTGGCGAATACCATGTAGTCGGGTTTAGTTTTAATAGGGTTTATTTATTTATGTGCCCATTCAATTTTTAAAGACTGGACATTTCCGACTTGGACATTTTGATGATTAGCCATTCTGGACATTTGAAAACGCAGAAACATTTTGAGAAATGGACATAATGAACCTAAACGACACATTATTTTCTGCCTACTTAAATCGTAGGTGACTGCCTATCAAATTTCAATGTAATAAATATGTCTCTGCAATCTATTAGTTTGAATAAGTATTAGTGCACGCGAGAATTTGGTCTCAAATGCGATCATATCATGTAAAAACACATTGCATCGGTATTCAATGTGCCGCATCGCATTGCATTGTTTGTGGTCAGTTAACTGCGGGGCTCTTAAAGTACAAATTTCGACGCCGCCTAGCGAGCCGGCCTCCCTACTTTAGTTTTAGAATAAGTTTTTATGCTTACTAATGAAATTAACTCGTTATTCAAAAGTATACCAAATTTACAGTTTTCAATGAAGTATTAAATTATACCAAAAATGTTTTATGCATGTATTATATAACTTTAAGTGACATATATTGGTCCCACTTATTTTGTTATGTGTTGTTATAATAATTAACTGTACTTAAATAATTTTATTCACAATTCAATCACAATTTATTTTAGGTAGACAACATGTTGTGGTGTGCATAAATTTTTTGGGGATCAATACCGTCCCCATATAAAATAAGTTATTTAGAAAACGGAACGAAACAACAAATTTAGTATTGCAGTCACGTAGGTAACCCTTCAAACTATTTTATGAACTACTATTTGGAATTTTATTTATCTATTTATTGATCAAACAAATACATAATCTATTACAAAAAGACGTACAAAAGCCCTACGTATAAGCAAAAACCTTAAAACTTTTGTCTGCACAACCGATTTGACTCGCATATAACGACACATTTATACATAAATCGTACTAATAAGCACATAACGTGAACTAATTAAATCAAACATCACCTTATCAGACGCAACGCATTAATCAATATCTGATTCATCACGACAAACTGCAACTCACTTGAGATAGATCGTACGACGTAAATCAAAAACAGGTTATCAAGAAGAGGCACAGCGTAATACCCCTGTAGATGTGTTCAGTTCATAACCAGTCAGGTCATCAGCATGGCATATGACAATTCTTAGCATTCTAGCCAAAAGTGGCTGTTTTTAACAAAAAATGCTAATAAAAGCTTCTATTTGACCCTCAAACTTCATTCAGAAGCTTATTTTAGCCAGTGTTAGTTATTTTTCGAGTTATTCTTGCTTGTGTATCAACGAAATGATGGTGTAATTCATTTCGATGATTTCGACGGGAGCCCCTGGCGATAAATACCCACGAATCCACTGGCTTGATCATATACGATGCAGTAAGGCGAGCAAACACCAGCCCGCTAAGTAAATCTCACTACAGCCGCACCAAGACACTTTATTTAGTTATTCCACACATTTTTCATAAACATGGGCATTTATAACACCAAATTACACCGACTTAACATTATAAACTCCACTAGAAACAATTTGCAAAATAATCCAAAACAAAAACCGTGCAATCCGTAGAAATTCACGCCAAGAACTCTCTTCACGTTCTTACATGGTTCTTACTTTAAACAATGGTTCATAAAATTGTTCGTAGGGTTATGCAGGGCCTCGCAATACAATATTTTAATTGGTATTCTCTGTTTTCTTATAAATAATTTATTTCAAACGTGATGCCCATGACTGGACCTCAAAAAAATTTGGTACGGCCTTAAATTAAAAAGGCCAGTAGTATAGGGTTTTACAATTCAGATTCTTTCTAACGACATTATCTTAAATTTTATTGCTTTTAATAACAGCTCTATAGAAACTTTTTATCAAAACTATTTCAAAACGCGATATTGCATTGCAATTTTAGGCGTGCCCTAACAATACACGCAAGGACACAGATTTGAACTTCTTTGTCTGTTTTATCCAGCAGGTAGAAGATAAACTTTTTTCAGAAATTATTAATTGAATGAAAATGTAAACACTGTTTTTAGCTTCATAATTAGCTATTTGTAGTAAGTGCCTATAACATAATTTTAGATATTAACCACTAACAAGTTTGTGTAACATATTAATCAATTACAATAAATGAGGCTAATTCATATCGTTTCAGCTTATTTCTCACTTCTTCAATTTTTCATTACTAATTATGATAGTTAAATCAACAAAAAACATTTATTTCGCTGATACCTGCTTACGCCTGTGCTTATGTAGGTACGTACGTTGCGACCTCACGTCGCTTTCATAAAATATAAAGAAGATTCAATACTCGCTTCTCAAGCTTCTAAAATTCCCGCCACAACTGAAATTTAGTGTTGCCAACTGACAGTAAACAGCGGATAGCATAATATAAATCTCAAACATGCTATAGATATTGTTCTGACATTACAAGATAGACATTTTTTATATTGGCATCACTTATTACCAAATATCAAGAATGTCAACGGTAAAAAAAAATATTTGTATTGTACTAATGGATCATCACAGCATTGCTTATCGCTAAACTACAACGGTTTGATCGACACTTCAAATTACATTGCCGTTTTTGTATGTTTGACTATTTTTAAATAAAGATATTAAAACCGTAATGAATGTTGAACTGACTATCCTAACCTAAACCATTGTTGTCAAATGTTAGCGAGTAGTGAGTAGAGTACCTACTAGTGTCACTCACAGTCACAGCAAATAAGTCAAGCTTTTTTGTTGTTGTTATGGTTTACAGACATTGACAAAAACCTGAGACTAAAACAAGCATTATGTTTCTTAGTTGTACATTGTAAATATCATAAAATATGTGAGTGGGTACTCCTGAAGGGTGTATTTGTAAATGGGTTAACAATAACATAAAGTATCTGTTTGATATTAGATAAGATTATCCATACCAGCCAGCAAAGTGATCTACAGTTTGATAACTAACTCCTATCATACAATGCAGCGGTTCTCTAAAAGGGTTGTAGTTCTAATTTGTGGAATATTCTTTACTATACTTTATTGTGAGTTTCTTATTTACTATGTAGTCATATCACAGGTAATTCTTCTTTTCTATACTTGTGCTTCTACTCTTAGTATTGTTAGACCATATTATGAATTTTGCTTTGGTTTTTACTATTAAATGAGTTACTAATTATTTATTTATATTTTAATTTAAGTGTGATTGGCTTCCTGCAAAAGGGTCAGACATAGATGCAAAAGCTTTAAAAGCCCTTATAATATCTGATACACACTTGTTGGGACACCGCAAAAGTTTTTGGATTGACAAATGGAGACGGGAGTGGCAAATGCATCAGGCTTTTAGAGCTGTGATAGCACTACACAAACCTGAAGTTGTCTTCGTTTTAGGTAAGTTGATTTAGTCGGTGCTTTAAACAACAGTACTCTAGCTCTAACTCTTAGTAACGCAAATACATATTTTTGTTATTTTCTATGGTCTTATACCTATTTAGAATTCTATTATGTTATTAATTCATTACAATAGTTAGGAGCTACTGGTATTATTCTGTTCTGTCCTCCAATCCTTGTCATAGTATTTCAATTAGGTATAGGTGGTAATTATTATATTTCTTAGTGTATGATATATTTGTGTTACTGATTTTTTAGGAGACATATTCGATGAAGGAGAATTTAGTACTAATAAAGAATTTACTGAATATGTGGAACGGTTCCATAATACATTCCCATTGCCTCAAGACATACCGATGTACATCACAGTTGGTAATCATGACATTGGATTCCACAATAAGTATGTTGATTTACTTACTTTTTTAACCTTTTGCCTACAGTACTTATATTATAAATTATAAATATATATGGACAAATCACACAAATTGAGCTAGCCCCAAGGTAAGTTCGAGACTTGTGTTATGGGATACTAACTCAACGATACTATTTTATAACAAATACATATATAGATAAACATCCAAGACCCAGGCCAATCTGAAAAAGATCCTTTTCCATCTTGACTTGGCCGGGGATCAAACCCGGGCACTCCGTGTCGCAGGCTGGCGTGTTAACCACTGCGCCACGGAGCTGTCAAATTTTTATTAGTTACTTTTATTAGTTAAATTATTTTTTAAATGGGTCCAGAAACTTTTTAATTTATACACACAAATCTCCTTTCTTTATATTATTTATTTATACTTTATACTTATAAGTGTAGAATAGATGACATTTTAATTTATTAATTGATCCAATGTTGCTGTACTGCGGGGCATTAAAATATGTACAGTAATTAATTAAACGTGACAGTTAATGGTTTTGAAATGGATGAACAAACAATGCTGTTATTTATATTACCAAATCATCAAGTAATTATGCTGTTCATTATAACAAGCTTTGATTGATAAGGTTTCTCCTTAGTCAGTTTCCTGTTCAACAGCTTGACATTGGATTCTGTACTAAATGTTCAAATGCCTACTTGAATAATAAGTAAAAAAAATACACATTAAAATATCTTTTATTTTATAAACCCATACAATTGGGTCTAAGTGTGTCTCCTACTCCTGCCTGGTCCCCTAGGACTAAGGGCCCGTGACATTTTGCCCGGTCTGCCTTAATTTAGTTACGCCACTGACGTCACTATTTCTACTATTAGTTCCTCTCTCTCTCTCTCATCTGAGGGTGTTCTAAGTTATATCCACAACTAGACTTCTCTATAGCCCAGGGTCTGCTTTTCGGCTTTTTCTTCTCCGCTTCGTACGGTCCTCGGAATCCTTGTTTGTAAAACTACTGGCACGCATATCCTCCCTAATGACATCCAGCCACCGGCTTGTAGGCTTCCCATTCTGGCGGGGCCCGGCGAAGGCGGCATGTTCCTCATGTAATTTTCCGGGAGACCTGGCACGCTTAGTCTCCCAAATTACATCAAGCCAGCATTTCTTGTGCTTCCCCTTTTGCGGCGTAGCCAGTGATTTGTTCCTTATGTAATTCTAAGGTTGTTAGTGGGCTCTCTTGCAGCTTTTTCGCTGTGTTACGGACATTATGGCAACTGCCGCGAATATACGGGAGTTTCTCACGCGGTTTCCGCGAAACTCGACACATCCAGCGCGGAATATTCATATCCGTGACACCCAGCTCCCTCTCGTGTCGTCGTGAGGTCTGGTGACCACATCTCATTATGCTACTGGTTCAGCAGCTTGTGGAAATACGAGCGCCAACTTTTCTTCACCGCGAGATCCTTGCACTTGTCTTAACATAGCGCATAGCAGCATCAAGCATAGCACTTAGAAACATCTTGTGATGACCGCTATTTCCCTTAAACGTGGAGGTAAATAAGCTTCCGCCCCTCAAACAACTCTAGCATCGTACACTGGTACCTACATATTTATGTCTGGATCTGGCTTTGGCCATTTTCGTGACACGTTTTGGAGCCCTATACGCGTCGCCATCTTCAATGGATTTGGACGCTAGATTGCTACTGTAACCTTATCATATTTTAGTTAGCCTTTGGATACTGCTCCCCGAGGCTCATATCTACCTAAATATGAATTTCTTTATCCGTACCTTTTTAAAAATGACTTACTTTTTTAGCATTAGACGAGGGTCCGCGGAAAGGTTTGCAAAGGAGCTGCATTCTCCGTCCATTCAACTGCTGACCATTAAAGACAATAACTTTGTGCTGATTAACTCGATGGCGCTGGAGGGGGATTCCTGCAACATGTGTCGGGAGGCCAGGAGTAGGATAGATAATGTATCAGGTATTTCTGATTTGTACTCCTGTAAGTACACGCGAACTGCACGCCGAATGACTGCTCGGAGTATTACTTACTTCACCTGAGTGAAAGATAGGGCGAAAAACTTGTACCTATTTAGAAGCTCTCTCTTCTCTGCCTAGTACCTTTATGGAAAGACAAAAAACTTTTTAAAAATACTTGAAGCATGTTCGCTGTAGCAAAAGAAATCTATGCTTCTGAGCACAGGGAAAGCACTCGCCATTGAGCACAGGAAAAGCACTTCGACTTTCTGACGACTCTTTTTGTTTCCCTAGTTTAAGAATCACTACATAGTATAAAACAAAGTCTATTCCCGCTGTCTGTCTGTCCCTATGTGTGCTATAAAAATACGCAACGGATTTTGATGCGATTTTTTTTTTATAGTTTGAGTGATTCAAGAGGAAAGTTTATATGTACGTGCTGACGCTGCCGTGCGAAGCCGGGGTCTGGGTGGGTGGGCGCTAGTGTATTTATAAGAGTAATTATGGAAATATTGTTTTACAGCAATACTGACATGTTCCGCAAACCACAGTTGTGATGGTAATGGCGTAACACTAAACTACAGTCGACCTATATTACTTCAGGTAAATTACAACTTTTAGAACTTCCTCAAATTCGATTGTGTCTCCCATCTGATTTCTCTCGTATTATATTTTCAGCATTTTCCATTATACAGACTATCAGATGCGGTGTGTTCAGAGCTTGATGCACCTCCACTGTCGGAAAAGTACATTCCCTTCAGGCTAAAAGTAGATGCGCTATCAAAAGAATCTACAGATGACATCATTGCTAAGCTAAAGCCGCGAGTAGTGTTCGGTGGTCACACGCACTACGGATGTCTCTTGCACCACTCCTATAACTATGACGATGAGAATGTGGACTTCTATGAATACTCCGTGCCTTCGTTTTCTATGAGAAATATTTTTGAACCGAAGTATATGCTGGTAGGTTCAACATTTTTAATCTTTGTTATTATAAATAGGTACCTACTTGCTTTTGTTTCGGTCTCCTGGAATCGTCTAGTTTTTTTGTCATTTATCGGCATAAGACCGTGGATGACGTACATAAAAGTAACATCATATTAATCGATTTTGTTTTAATCGTTTATCTATATATATAATTATAAGCAGGAAAAAATTGTTTATAATGATTGAACTCGAAAACTACTGAACAAATTAAAACATATGTATAACTTATAGAAAGCCGCATTATCAGTGGGCAACATAGGCTAATGAGTCTAGATGTCAAAATTACGTTATATTTTGAATTGTTTTTTTTTATTAAGGTCACCATGACACCAGATGCGTATGCAGCAAATAAGTGCAGCCTCCCTCGAGAAACGACCATAATCATCACTACCATCGTGCTCCTACTCGCCACAGCCTGGTTTACGTGCCGGAGGCGGACCTTCGGGAGAGGAATCACGCAAATGAGAAAATACAGCATTATAAAGTAATCTCATGATTATATTCAAATTAATAAATATTTTTGACAAGATCGAGCACTTTGTACACTTACAACTTTACACCTTAATTTATCACTAAGTTTATCTTTGAGTGACATTACATTACTTTATTCAACAAATTATCACAATATAAACTAAACTTAAACTAAAATACATTAGGATTCGGATGTCAATAAATTATTAATATTACATTTTAAAAGTAAAATAAGAGGTAGATAATAACATTCTAGAGATTCATTAACTTATCAATTAAAATAAAGAATACTGATAATGGTATTGTAACCGAGAAAATGAGATTTTACTCTGTCATAAGAGACTTGCTAAAAAAGTATACAGTTATTAGCAGCCTTCATTAAGTACAAAACGTTACAATATAACAGTTTTATAATAAACTATCGTCGTTCAAGCCTTAACGCTTATGTCTAAATCAGTCTAAACTCGAAAATGAGTTTTACAAGTTACGCCTACTGAGCATTTCGGAATTAACAATACATAGTTTTAATATTGACAAAATTGTCCAAAACATTGCACAGAAATAGAAATCTTCTGCGCGACTTTGACTTGTACAATTGAGTTCAACATGAATTACCAAGAGTAAGGCACTTGCATGTTATTAAGTACATTGTATTTTCTTGCTAATGTTCCTTGACTCCTCTATGAATTTGGGCGATTGTGATAGCACTCGTGAATTCGGCAAATTTCTCGCTTGCCACCTGCTCCCCCTATTAGTAGGCTAATCGCCATTGCCAAATTCGTTACTTTGATCCTAACCACTGTCTCAAGATTTACGAAAAATTATAATAAAATCCAATTTCGAAACGCAGTCTTCCATATCTTTCATCGATACAAATTTAAGCCACATTGTCATGAATAAATACTGATTAATGACTAAAATACAATGCTAAATATTATTACTATAGGTTTTATCGACGCAATATTTGAAATTAATTTCAATACAGCACTTGGTAACTCGCAATTTACATGTTCTAACTAAACGGAGAGAAGGGCATAGCCGTCGCCGGCGATGCCCTTGATTGAGTTCTATAAGAATATGATTTGGAGAACTCTAGGATGCTGCGTCTGAGCTTGGTTGGGCAGGTCGTGTGAGCGCGAGCGCGGGGGAAGCGGCGCGGCGCGCGGGGCGCGGGGCGTGTGCTGCCGCTGGTGGTAGCCTGTGTGAGCGTGCCGCGCTGAAGAGCAGATCACGGCGTGCAGGTACCGGTCGTACCTACACAGGTTCGAGTCGCCGCCGCTCGCCAAGTCCAGGTATCCGTTCCCTGTGTTCTCCGCCTTCGTCTTTTGGAATGCATTCACGGGTTTCTCACTGACAGTGTACGACCTATTACGTAACTTCTGATATTTCGTCGTGATCTCTTCCTCATTGGCAACCGGATCACTGGTCTTTCTGAAAATGTAAACAACAATTATTTTATCGCTTTTCGCTGAAGTTCAAAATCTTCGCAGGAGATAAACCTCGATAGATAAGGAATTCCATTAACTATGTACTTAGATAAAACATTGTGTCGTATTACTGGTTAATACTATATTGATTATTTATTTGTTAAAGAGAGAAATCATACCTTGAAGGATGAAAGCTCATATGGTTCTTTTCCATGTTAGCCTGAATGATTTCGAGAAGCTCTCGTCTCTGTAGGCTGCCCGATCGTTTCTTCGCATGTTTTCTTTCCCTGTGTTCCCGTCGGTGGTGTCGGTGGGGGCGCGAGCTGGCAGCCGGCGGCGGGCGCGGCTGCGGCCTGCGGTCGCCCGAGCAGGACGACTTGGAGGAGGCGTCGTCGTCATGCGACAGTCGCTCGCGGTCGTCATCGCTGTCGGGACAGCCGGGCGCCGGCGCGGGCGCGGCCACCGGCGCGTCTCTCCGCCGCCGCCGCCTCCCCTCCCGCCGCTCTCGAGGGCTTCGTGCGCTCCCATCTTCCGGTACGACCGTTAGCCGCACTTGTATGGTTTTCGAGCCATAATGAGGTACTGTGACCGACTTCCCTATCGACTCGTATATCGTTGACACGATACCAGCTATGTCCTAGAACAAAGCAACGGATTGCAGTGAATTCAATAACAAACATTTATGTATTTTCTTAGAAAGGTAAAACATTTTTTTCTTTAAAAAACTGCCCTTCCAAAAGTATCAGGGTGCAAGGATGCTAACGATACTGAGGTAGAAATCGATTGAGGAGGTAAATTGAAATAATGAAACTCACAAATAATTTACTAGTGTACAGTAGGTACTTGATAAAACTAATCATGTAGGTTCTTTTATAAAAATAATTTGTATAAAATTTTATAAAAATAATTTGTATAAAATACGATCCTTTTTGGGCAGTCGCCTATAAAGAAGATTGGTCACTAAAACAAATACCTTCCAAATCATGGTTGATGCATGATAGAGGATTCATTGTCACCAGGTCTATTTAGTCTCCACTGCAGGAGCATGACCCGCTCTGAACTATACAGAGGATATATGCAAAATAAATTAAGGATGTAATTAAGTAGTTATGATAAAGATTGCTGTACAACCGTTAAAAGAAAGAATATCAAATAATAGTGCGGGAGTGGCACTATGATATTACTTCCTCTCTGATAGTAATAAAACAAGTAAGTAATACTTACGTCTTTAGTCATCCGGCCATGTCCATCAAGATCATAAAGCGTAAAGGAGAACTGCAATGGCTGTTGTTTAGATGACTCAGGATGTTGTAGTTCTACATCGCAGGTCAGCTCCTAGAAAAGGAAACGATTCGGAATTAATTTAAAGTTTCACTATTAACCTCAGGTTTAAGATCCTAAGGTTTCACTGTAATATACGTAGTTATGCAGGCAGTATAAGATAACCTGCGGCGCCGGTCGTCTCGGCAGGCGGCGCGCGCGCAGCGGACATCGGGCGGCGGCCTTATCTCGGTCTTAAAAGGAAACTAGCCGCGCCTTTACGATCAATGAGATACGTGAGGCAAAGGCGAGCCGCCCGCACCGACGCTGTGCCGCGACACAAATAGATGATTCATCTCATTATTCAATGAATTACTACGGCTCCACTAATGGTACGGCGATTTTACGACATAAACCGAGATAAAATCTAAACTAAAACTATACTGTTTGAAAACAAACATCGTCACTGAAATTAACTAAATGTTACGAAGAATAAGTCTTGTACACTTTTGCAGGTGTACCTGTCTTCAGCAAAAATGCTACAGAAATTAAAACCAGTAAATCGACTGCGGTGGTGAACTGAGCGGCAGTTTACCACCACAGTGGATTTACTGGTTACGGTCGAGGTCAAAAGTGCTCAACTAGTGCTCGATACGGTTTAACCGTAACCTTGCACTTTTGACCTCGACTGTACTTTAAATCACTTAAAGGTAACATCAATAACCTTTTTAAACCTGACCAGAATTTTGAAGCTCACTAACATCATGAAATAGCAGCATTTCTATAAGTAGATATAACGGAGACGCACTGCCTACAGCACTCAAGTGATGTTTTGACGTTGTCCGGTGAAGAAGAAAGAGAAGGAAAGAAGGGCCTGTTCTAAGCTGCAGGCCTACTCTCTAACAATTGGCAACTACTTTGTACAACGTTTTAGTCGACTCTTCGAAATACATTGCGGCTTTCGTAATATTCATTTATATTACTATAAACCGTAATGGATGTTGAAGTGACTATCAAAACGTTGCACACTGTAGTTGTCAAAAGGTAACGAGTAGCCCAGCTGATCATATGAACCATGAAGTGAAGTATCTATCTGAAATTAATTCAGTTTTGTTTGATGCCAGACCGTAGTGTGTCAAGCACAGAATTATGTCAAGATAGAACGGCCAAGTGGGCAGTATACGCGTGTCTCAATCTTGCACGATGGAGCAAGATTCCTTCAAAGTTCATCAGTCATCGCGCACGTCCCGACATGAGCATAGGCTTTATTCTGCGGTTTTTAACTGTAAAAACTGTTTATCGGTATGATGCTATTTATTTCTGTGCATGTCACATTACTATTTTGCTAGTAATGACGTCAAATTGGACGCACAGCTTATGCAAAAACTGACACGCGCGTTTCCTTGGCAAAATCCTGGCATCCCCGTTCTACTTTGATATATTTCTGTGGTGTCGAGGCAAGTGAATCTATTTAACGACATAATGTAGGCTGTAAATAAGCTATTCTATTCACGAACCTGCCTAATTTAAGCTCAAATGTATTGCGTGCCGTGATAACATCTAACGTCACGATTAAGTTGGTTTCATTCTTATCACCACTTTCTATCGTCCATTCATGACTAGCGGAATACTTGCGTAATGGGTTAGGGCCGTTTGTCGGATAAGAAATAAGATGAATTTGGTTTGGGGATAGGTTACATACTAATGCGAAGCTTACATGCAACTTATCAGTATACAATTAACATATAAATTTTTAAGCAAAGATTTCAAAGACAAGTTTTATTTCGTTTATTGTATTGGAAAAGCTTAATCAAGAAAAAACTTCGTCAAATCATGGCTCATTTGTTTAGGATCTTAAAAATATGTAGGATTGCATTCAGTAACATAGTCAAAGCTAGCCTTTAAAGTAGATACGAGTGTCAGGTTACTTAACACTTCCATTCTGGTCTGGGAAAAGAGAAAAAACGTAGAATGTGCCAGCTGCTTCTCTTCTTGCGCAGATCGTAAAAGCTGATCGAAGGAATGGGCAAATCTGGCGAATCATATTGGTAGGCGATGCGACTAACAACCCATCACTATTTTGATTTCATTTTACTCCTAACGCCTACCTACATGCTAAACGTGGCTTTAAGGTCTTAAAGACCTGGGCTCAGTCTATCCCGCAAGGGAAAAAGACGTGATAATATTATGTGTATTCTAATATTGTAAATGAACCTACCTCAAAACGCAGTCTGGGTTGCTTGTCGTCGTTGTGATCAACAGGCGTTGGAGACGGCGGAGGTTTGTATGTCTGCTCGTGGACCGTCCGTGTCGGTCGCGGAGGAGGCGTGGTCGGCTGCAGGAGCGCTCTTGCCTCGCTGGGTAGCAAGTCGGGGGGCGCAGAACACTGCGACGCGGCTCGTCCGACCAACTCCTCTGTGTCTGTCCTTTCGCTCTCCGTGCCAACTGGAAATAGAAATGTTATTGTCAAACTGTGTGACTACGAGGTAAGGTAGCCATGGGTAGTCAGTAGATTAGTTGCCATAGGATCTAGTTAATTGAACAGCGTGATTTTGAACATCTGAGCTATATTGAAATCTCGAAAACAGATTTGCAGGAAATAAGGAAATAAGGTAAAAAATAATAATTGGTCCCCATAGAAATTCGTCCAGCTGATTGGCGATTTTGTATGGGAGGTCTAATTTTTTATTTTACCTTTCTGTCTTGCAATTATGTATTCCATTAGGGATTCTGATTCCGAAAATACAATTAAAAGTTCAAAATCACGCTGTCATTATATACAGCGAAAAGTACATATAAAGTTAATGACAGTATTATCGTAGAGTAAGATAGTTGCAATGCTAGCAGGCTTGTTACAATTTTTTTTTCTTATGTATCGGCAGCTGTTAGACAGCTGTTAAAATGAATTCTATCCAGGCCACCTAGGACGAATGTTCAGTTTACCTCGCCCTACATTTCCCAAAATGATTTTCCTGCTCGGTACTACGCACTACGCTTTAAGTGATGAAATACCTATCAAATTGTATAGATATCAACCGCAACAGGATATTCCGCCGAAACCGAATCCGATCCTTCGGTTTTTGGGTCTTAGTATTGGGCGAATCCTAACCCCGAAACTTATATAAATGTATAAAAAATAATAATGACTAATATTATTACGTTCTAAAGTATCACTTACTTGGCACATATTTGGCACTATAGAAGTAGGTACCTAAATCATGTTGATATAAAAAATCAACAAATTCAACACTTTCATGTATAAAGTATAGACCTACTGCTAGACTAGACTGGGCTGACTTTATAGTTGAGAATTCGTGGGATGACTACGGAATATCCCAAACTCTCCCGAACACGGAGTTTTGGTAACTTTGAAGTTCGGCCGATTTTATGCCGAAACCGAAACTGTCGCTGAAATTGCCGAAACCGAACCTTCAGTCGGACTAAAAAATATATCGTTTCCTTTTTTTTGGTACCTGTTCTTAGAAAATATTAAGCACAAAAAGCATACTACTCCATTGCACTGGACATTGTAATCATAGCAAAGGGAATAAATAATACAATACAAATCAGTACAATGGCGAGTAAAATACGACGAATACCCTAACAAGTCGCCGGCAGACTCCAAAAGGTGTATGGGACGAAGGGCCGCGGTGTTGCGAGCGCTCGTTTCCTGGAAGGCCGGAGCCGATCGGCCCAAATGCCCCGGCCCGCCAGCCGACAGCCCACATCTGCCGCTAATGTTATTTTTCTCAAAAGAAACCGATCTTTTATCTATGATCTTTGGTTTCGCTGACTCAAGTTGAAGCAGCGCGTTTGAAATTGGGTTTCGTTACGCTGCGTTATTGTTTAATTTGTAAGTAGTTCCTTGCTGGAACAAGTGCATCAAAACATTTATTTTCATTTTATCTTCCACTAGCTGTTGCCCGCGACTTCGTCCGCGGCAATTTCTTTTATTATGATTCATTCGTTTTTTATTTGTATAGATGAATAATTTTCCCCCCGTTTTCAAAACATTTTTTATTGATGCTTCGCTCCTATTGGTTGTAGCGTGATGTTTTATAGCCTAAAGCCTTCCTCAATAAATGGACTATCCAACCCAAAAATAATTTTTCAATTCGAACCAGTAGTTCCTGAAATTAGCGCGTTCAAACAAACAAACAAACTCTTCAGCTTTATAATATTAGTATAGATATGGGTTTAAAAAATATGAAACCTTCAAATTTTGACCGATTTTGATGAAATTTGAATAGGACCAATCCGAGATGTCTGTCAGGATTATATCTCTATGGTACCTAAGTATGTACCTCAGAAGAATAACATACAGTAATACCTTAGAAAGATACAATTTTTTTTTTATAAATCTGTTCATATCATACGTACCTAAGTATAAAGTTGTGAGGTAACAAATTCAGTAAAAGCTCCTTGTTTCCGGTACCTGTATTCGCGAATTCGCTTTTCGTGGGGTCGAAAAATTGAGACCATCTTTCCGTATTCGCGAATAAAAAACACCGTGCGCGGACCCGAAAAAAAATACATACTTAAAAGAATATCTTTGCATTATTTTGCATCAAATCACTAGCGGCCTGCCCCATTTTAAGAATTTTTCAAGTAGGTCCAATATTTTCGGAGCATATTCAATGCAAACAAACAATGAATGGCTATTAGGAACTTCTAAACTAGTGTTGGTTTACCACAAATCGTTTGCAATTTGGGCTCAATTTTGTCTTGGAGAGCACTTTACAGTATGAATCGCTCATAATAAAAAGCTTGTCATATTTTTTTTGTTTGAAAATACTTATTCATCGGTCTCGTTTATAACTTTGATTAATGTAAAACTGTTGTATTTTTAAAATATTTTCTCTGCTGAAACATATGTTGAAATGGCGAATTCCTCATCAGGATTTGTTTCTGACGATTTGTATTCTGTTTGTTATAAATTGCACAGTTATGCTCTTTTTATTTTTTTGGAATATGCCTATTTTCAAACAAAGATAGTTAAGTCGTATAAAAATTTTAAAATTCGTTAACAAATCGGCAATGCGGCGAAACAGCTGTCTTTTTACCAGACTGCCAAGGCTTAGGGTTATGTGTTTCCGCGTATCATGTATGTAACTAGGGTTCCCTACCCAAAAGGTAAAAACTGGACCCTATTAATATCACAGTCCGTATGTCTGTCTGTTACCAGGCTGTATCTCATGAACCGTGATAGCTAGACAGTTGAATTTTGCACAGAGAGAATGTATTTATGTTGTCGCTATAACAACAAATACTAAAAGAGAATACATATTAAGGGGGCCCCATGTGGTTTAATCCTTCTAAGCTTCCATATAACACACGTGATTGTTTTGCCGATTTTTACAGGCAGACGCTTGAAATATTTATAGAATATATATTCACTTAAAAAATAAATAATTAAATTAACATAAAGTAAGGGGTTAAATTTATTTTCACGTTTGTTGTATGGGAGCAAACGTTGCCATTTGTCCGGATAGAGCCAGACAGTGTTGGCTTTTTTGACCTCTTGTCCGGCCAAATTCGACTGCGTCCGGCTCGTCCGACTTTTATCAGGCTTTTTATTCTATCCATCAATTCAATCAAATTCATCAAAGCCAAAAATCCCTCTTTTTAGCGTCTAGCTTAGGGATTCAAAAGTCTGGCTTTTAAATATGAGTCTGGCTTTTAATTTTATGCTTTGATCATATTCCTGTAAGTAGATGCATCATAACTCCATACAAAACCGAACAAAATATGATCGAAGGTTTTATGCGATATTTTTGTCAGAAATTCTTGATATTTCATAATATCCAACTTGCGGGACCTAAAAGTCCTGCTTTTTTGACGGGTAATTCCGGCTATTTGATTTTAATAGATGGCAACGCTACCCATACAACAAACGTGAAACAATTTTTTTTTACATATTGTTACAGCGTTTTATGTTGTATAGATAATGGTACGGAACCATTAGAGCGCATTACACCGTATATTTCGAACGGCTGGATGGATTTCGACAGTTAAGGTATCCTTAAATAGGTTTTAAAAAGAAAACCAGTCGGATTTTTTCATTTTTGAAATAATACTACTTGTTTAATATCTCCTTCCATTGCTTTGCATCTCACCCTTATCCTTATTATTAACCATTGCTTGTTAAGTGTGTACCTACCTAGTACATAGTGTGTACTACATAGCAAACAAATATGTATTCTACTTATTGTTGGTAGTTTGCCGGACTGGAGCAAAGGCTATGCGCGTGGGTTTTCATTACCGCTATTTATACCGTATTTTCAAGTCTACCTCCATTCCTGATTGCTATACTGGGCAACGAAATATATAAAGATCATAAAATAAAATTCAACATTTTCATTGTTTTCTGTCTTTATCTGTATCCGCAGTTATTACTGTTTATTCTGCAATAACCCCACCGCTTTGCGCCAGTTGAGTTTCCCGATTATGGCACATCGAATTTAGCTAGGCTAACAGTGACCAGCAGGCCTACATGCAAATTTTTGACAGGTAGGGTGCCCAACGTTTTAATCGCCACTTCAAAATACATTGCGGCTTTCGTGTGATTGATTATTTTTCTTAAGATATATAAACCGCAGTGGATGTTGAAGTGACCATAAAAGTTAGTGAGTGGAGCTCTCTAGGTAGGGACAATTTATTGGGACTAAGTAAGTACTATAATCATAACAAATGGATATTATTTGACTTAGTTGTATGTACATACAGTATCCGCATGGCTCGTTTTTTCTCTCCCGTAGGCTACAATTAAGTAATAACTATTCGTAGTACGTAGGCCTTTTGTTCTAGTAATAAGTACTCAAAATGTCGAATGTCCAATGTCAAAAATGGTATGTTTGTTCATTCATCCATCAATCCACCTATAGTATCGTATACTCGACCATTATTAATTGGTGCCTAATTTGTTTTTCAGATATCGGTTGCAATAATATATATCTACTATTAGTCCTTTTAGAAGGACGAAACTAGAGTCATTTAACTAACTTAAGTTATTAAGTAATCTGTAACTTACACTACGGTATAGCACGGGTAACTCCTTTAGTCCATTCTGATTAGACGTAGGTACTACGATGTCACGGGTTTTTAGACCTATCCGATTTAGAAATTCAGGCTGGCCTGTTACAGTTAAGCAGGCGTGCGAGAGCCTACAATATAAAAGCATAATTTTGATTTGGTTATTTATTAAGTATATAGAGAAAAGGATACATGGAAATATGCTTAATACGACACATTATCTTTGGTTGAAAGTACAGAGATTTGAGATTAATCAAATTTTAGCACGTGGTTATAAAAACCACGTGCTAAAATTTGATTAAACTTGTGTTAAGAACTAACAGAACATTTGTAAAGAAAAGTAAGTAGTACTGAAAGTAAGTAGGTATTACAGGTACAGGGAATGTCTGTATCATTTATTATATTACATCGATTTGGGATTTAGAGATTTTGAAAATAGCTAAATATTATAGAATTATTTACACCTCCATCTAATCATATTAATGTTGGTACATGGTACATATTAGTAACAAGCTCTTTCAATAAACAGGTTAAGTATATGTATATAAGGCAACACGATACTCTTGATAAACTAAATCAAAGTTAAGGAATGCGGCGAGTGAACCGGCACGGTTGGTCGAGGTCAGCTCTTGTTTCATTCATCTTCTAACCGAGTTGGGTTTAGAACTTTAGACTGTACTTTACTGAAAGAGCAACTAATGTTTCGTTCGCTAGGGTTATTATTTGTTCTTCTTTATGTCAATTTGATGTTTTACCATTTTATGTTTCAGGATATTCACGTTGTGAAGTAAGTTCCGTCAGGATTATCTTATCTCTATGGTTACGTGTCTCGAAATCTCGATAGCCAACAAGTATTACTTTAGACGTCCAATCCAATGTGGGTTTTCTGAAATATCAGCCAACCAGGGGTTGGAATACCGGTAAAAATCCATTACCGGTACCTCTATGAAACGACAGTACCGGTAATTGGTTTGGTACCGGTACATTAGGTAACGGTAAAAATCAAGTACCGGTACCTCTATAATACAACGGTACCGGTCATTGGATTGGTACCGGTACCTCAATAAAACGACGGTACCGGTAATTGAAAGAAGTACCTGTACCAAATACCGGTAAACAGTACCGGTACTCGTATTGGGAATTATCATTTCGTTAATGTGTGTCGTTGCCGTGTTGTGCATGTGCGGCGTGAGGCGGGGGCCCACAATAGGGCGGCACTTTTACAGTCGAGCGAGTCCCATGCGGTAGACGGCAACAATGCGTAGGTACCGGTAAAATTAACGCAATTTTAATACCGTTAAAATTTGACAGAATAGAGGTACCGGTACTTACCGGTACTTATAATGTGAATTTGGTACCGGTAACAAGTAGCGGTAAAATTACCGTTAACTGTTAACAATATTATTACCGTTAAATACTAGATTACCGGTACCTCATATTACCGTTAAAATTTTAACAGAATAGTAATACCGGTACTTACCGGTACTTATAATGGGAATTTGGTACCGGTAACAAGCCCTGCAGCCAACTACCAATCGTAGTGTCTGATGAGCCGCTGTCATTGGACAAGAATTGTCAACAGCAACAACTGACAGATGTTGTTCAGTAACAGTGTCAGTTGTTGCCGCCCATTGAATTAGAAAAAACTATTTCAGAAAACCCTTCAAGTTTTGTCATATTAGATACGGTTAAGTACCTACTTTTTCTTTAATAGCTTCTTATGTATTGTCTTATCTTTATATAATTATTCAGTTTGTATTTTTATATTGTTGCGGACCACATCAAAAACGGTATGTCCTTACTGGTCCAAACCGCACAATAGAGTTGGCAGTTCGCCAAGTTAAATAAATAAAAAACTTTTTATTACTGCTAAAGGTATAGAATTAAACCTTTTCAAAACGATATTTTTGCATTGTGTCGCCTGTTACTATAAATTACTCAGTTCTGCACTACACACGAGGCATGGAGTTTAAAACCAGGGGCGGGAACTTCTTTGATGTCGAATAAAAGGTATCATTGTCTCCGCTTCGTCGACGTGCTTTCAACTTTTCTCTTTGAAGTTAATCAAATGAGCGGCGCGGCTCGGTTTACAACGAAAACTTTATTAACTGCGCTTCACGGGTTTGACGTGCGTACGGGAATATTAAAATGAAAGATGTTCTAGATATCATGTTCTAATTGAAGTGTTCAACTTTCGTGTATTCCGTAACTAAATAGAAGATCAAAGCGATTTCTGTCGACTTTGAAGTAGTGTTTTGGTGGGTAGTCTCCTCGACTCAAAGCGGAAGTTTAAATTTATATGATTCTGCTCTGTAAACGCTTTGAAATTTGTTTCTTTCTATGATATAAGTTTTGGACTATTGATGATTATTTGTATGATGATTTTCTTTCTGCTTTTTCCTGTAGCACATGTTATTCTTCTGTCCCTCTATTGAAAACAGGAGGAAGGTCCGATAATTTAATATTTGAAGTTCGGATTTCATGTCTAAACGCTTACTATAGCGTGCCCTTGGGTGAAACAAAAAACTCTACGGGTACCTACCTATAGGGTCCCACGTTCATCTCCACAGATTAAAAAAAACTCTTCCATTTTATTGCTTGTAGGTCCAGGACTATTCAGATTTTAGTTTTGCTATGCTACAATTTGGCGATATGGTCTTTTCAGTTCTCAACTTCTCACTAGCATAAAAAATGCATTTTTAAAACAGTAAATTGTGCCTTATGTAGTATTGTTACGCACCTACCTACATAGTTTTTCAAAATATAAGCAGGAGCAGAGAATTAGAGAAACGACTGAAGTATAATAATATGTGTCATTTTTTAGGACCATCAAAACCAGTTTGTCGGCATTTCATTAAGAACGCGAGTAATTTTCGACTGATGTTAGTCTCGCATTAACCTCCTGCTGTGATTTTTTATATATTTTTTGTTTTATATTGCGGCGGCTGTCGGCGCCTTTGATCTGAATTGTGAGGTCGAGATAAACAAGTCGGATACTTTAATTTTATCATTGCATATACCTACCTACGTTAAACAGGTGTGGAACTGGATAGACTGTACTGGACATTCAAGTTAAGTTTTGTTATTTAGATTTTGTTTGCTATACGGAGTTCCAAAAACTTATCTTTTAAGTCATGCATGCGTGATTGGTGGTGTTAATGTATGCCTTTTGACAGCTGTATATTGCTTTCTATGAAACTTTAAGTCTGATTAATGGATTTTCTTGTTTCATATCAGCAGATAGGTATATATTTTATTTTCATTACAGTGTCTAATTAGGTATTTAGTTATTTTGTACGAAAAGTTGGCATCACACACACAAATCATTTGTTTACATCTTACTCATGCTAGGATAGGTAAGTTAGTACTTACCTAAACAAACAAATGTTTATATGCAAATATTTAGTATATTATAAATATATAATTAAGGGATTTACTTTAGCTTTTATTTCAATTCATTATTTATCATTTTTATAAGTTTTAAGATGATCAATAACGCGTATTGCTTGTCCTCATAACTAACCAAAGGAGTACCTTATTTTGACTGTAGTTGACTACCAATTAAAATTAAGAAGATTTTAAAAGATAACTTTGTTAGTATTTATGATAATTATAATTAGCAGAGAAGAGTTATAATAAAAGTCCTGGAAAAAAGACTTACCTACGTTTCAACTGCATTTAATACTAGACTTAGGTACCTTCAGTTCTTTATGCATTTAAAGTACTTATGACTAAAACACAAGCTCCACTCTCAGATAGCATAAAACTATTAGGTATTCAATAAATTACTAGGTACCTACAACTTTATATGCATCTATGAAAGCATCCAGCATTTGAACTTTAAGATGATCATTAGGATTAGAACTAAAAGCGAAAGTAAACAAACCTTTGTATTATCTTTTTAGGTAACATCCACCTACGTACTTTTGGGCTCACTGAAGGGATTCTCACATCAGTATGACAAAACTGAATGGACTAGGGCTACTTCATACTACGTACCAATAAAGGTTCTTATATGCATCAAGTTTAGCTGTTTTGTATAAGCAGTAAGCACATCTTTTAAGAAAGATAAAGTGAGGTAGATACTTACTGCTGAATTTCTTGTATCCATTTCTAAACTTGTTGCGCCACCACTTGACAAAGTGGTGCGCCATGGGGGCGTCCGCGGCGGGTGCCGGAGATCTCAATGTTTCGTAGCACGTCATGCGCTGCGCTCACGCACGCATCCCGCACACTTCAAAGGACTGCTTATTTCTTATTACACTACGATCAAACAGTAATCACTACCACTGTAATCATTCACAGCACAGCACAAGTTCAATCAAAGTAGTCAATACAAACTCGATGACCTAGTTGTCCGCGTGAATATCAAGCGTCGAATAGAAGCGAGCGACCGCCCTTCACGCGTGTTGTCGAATGACTGACTGATGGATGGAGGAGGAAGGGAAGGGAAGGGACGGACGGGCTCGGCGGTGCGGCGCGGTACTCGCGCGACGCGGTCCGTACCCGTGCCATGCCGAGTGCCGACACAGCGCGGTGAGACTTTCAAGTTGCCGTGCCCTTCTACCGACGAAAACGCACGCACGGTGGCGAAGAGACTGCAAACTTGCAATTGTTTTGCTCTTTTGCTACACTACTCGCACTTCATGCACGCACATGGCGCTAACAATCATGCCAGCAGTATAAATGGGTTTATGAGAATGAGTGAGTTGTGTTGAACACAAACCACACAACATTTTCACTTATTGACTAGTAATAAATTTTAAAGATTTTCTCACACAAACCCATCTAGAATACAAAGACCTTCTGCTGTTCACAGAAAAAAATTAAAATCCACATAATATCAAGTGCTAGTTCCGAATAATGCAAGTATTAAAGCACTTGTATTGTCCTTGTATTAAGCCCAGGACTAAGTAGGTACCTACCTATTAAGGCAGGGGGGGATGAGATATAACAGCTATTTTGTTGAATAACTTAAAAACAACCAAATTTATTTTTGAATTATGAAAAATATAGTTACTTTTGAGATCCTCGCAATTAGACCTTTTATGTGACGCGTCGTCACGTAGCTCGGCGTAGGATGCGAAACAAAAGGGTTTTAATTTAAAGAACAATGCCGATTCGACTATGGGAAGTGGCGTCTTTTTTTTTTCGCGCGGCCACTGACCAAACCTTTTTTTTATTATAGATAATAGCATAATAAACAAAACGTAATATGAAACATATACCTCTAAACTCAGTCCGAGCTGAGTTATTTGAGTTTGAAATCAGTAAAAATCATATATTTAAGAAGGCAATTTTCGTCAAAAAAGTGGCAGGTTAATTGAAATATGCAATGAAACATTATCTTTGGACTTTTTTATTATCACTTTACCCATTTGCGGCCTTCCCCACCAACAGCAAACGTTGTTCGGCGAGTTTAGTGGTACTGGTGAGTCATCGATCATTATGCGAACAAAGCAGATCTATCCATGGGTATACATGTAGCTAGTGTCCTTGCGCTAATCCCTTCCCCCACCTCCTTTCCGCCATCTCCACGCGCCACTCAGCAGGTATCTATTACCTTCCTGCTTTCACAGGTGCAATCTCAGATTTGAGTGTCTCTTTCTTCGTGAAAGCAAGCGTTTGGAAAGATTCAGTTTCACTCGCCGTTCTGTCTTCGTGTCGTACGCGTATGTAATTCCAGTTTTTATATAGAAGTGATCAAACGACGACTTGGCCTGTTTAATTGACTCCGACATTGATATCTTACCTTTGTGGATTGGCTTGTTATATGGAACTTACTGATATTCCTCCTGTGTAGTGAATCGACTTGTGTATTACGGACTCTGATTGCCAATATTGTATGTGCGTGTGTACAAAGATGGATCGTAGACAGTGCATTGCTTGTCTTCGAAGTATAAGTAGAAGTAATAACAGTACAAGAAGATCCTACCCTTTGACTGCGCAGTGCTTCCAACAACATCCATTCCTGATAGATTTTTTGGGAAGAAGTTATAAATATTACAGTATTATATGCCCTCGGGCGTCCTCTGACTGATCATAGATTGGTTGCAGCAATATTATTAGCAATAGAAGCGACCGCAGAAACTGAGAAATATCTAGGCGATTATATCATTAATAAAAATATAAACGCAAGAAGAGCAGTGTTCCTGACGAATACAGCAGAGGATCTTAATCACATAGTCCATGACTTTCCTGTTATTAGTATGGACGAGTTAATTATTTATGCCTTGGGAACTTATCAAATCATACAAGCTCGTAGTTATTACGGAGAATAGAAGTATGTAGAGATATGGACTTAGAAAATCTCGAAGAACATAATATTACAGTCACAAATCCATGGTTGCTAAGGGCGCGAATACAATCAAGGTATAGACAATCTCGAATTTATTATACGTATATTTTAATAGAAGGTGGTATGGGAGGCAGGCAAGCTATATGCGCCCATTACTGCAGTTTCATTATCGGCAAACGAACGCTTGGCTGCTGTTCCCACGTCATGTCAGTATTATAGTACTTAGCATGGGGGAGATACTTATTTCCCTGTTCACATCTTCTTTTGTGCTGTATATCACCACACCTATATTATTGTTGCAATAACCTTATTATGTAGGTAAACCTGATGTTTTACAAATAAAAGTACCTACTCGATCGATGTATATATATGTTTTTTACCTGTAGTTTTTGTGTCATGACTAAAATCAAACAAATATTATTATAGGTAAAACGAATCTATTGTTAACCTCTTTTACGCTATTCATACTATAACAACCAAATAATATAAAATCTTAATTGGTTGCGAGTTATACCATATACTGTAATAGTTATAAGAGTTAGGAATTATTAAATAAACACACTTAAAAATTAACTAGCGATTTATTTTTGGATGTATTGTTAAAAGAGAGAATGGGCAGTACATACCTGCACTGTGGTGCGCAGGGTTGGCAGAGAGGAGGCGGGGAAAGGGTAGGGATACTATATATCTGTGTATACTAGGCTTTTATCTGCTTTGTTCGCAAAATGAAAGATGACTCACCAATACAACTAAACTCAAACAAGGTGTGCAGATGGTGGGGGCCGGCCTCAAAGGGGTAAAGTAATGATAAAAATGTTCAAAGATAATTGTTTTATTGCATATTTTCATTAAAACTCGCGATTATGATAAAAATTGCCAAAAAAATACATGATTATTTACGAATTTTAAACTCAAATAACTCAGTTCAGACTGAGTTTAGAGGTATATATGTAATAATAAGTTTTGTTTAGTATGCTATTGTCTACAAGAAAAACAAGGTTTGGTCAATAGCCGCGCGAAAAAAAAAAGACGCCAATAGCCGGCATTGCCCTTTAATCACATAGTACGGTTTTATTATATTACAATATTTAGTAAGTACTGTAAGTCCTTTAGTAAGTACTTATTAAACAAAATGTACTTATTATTACACCTAACGTTTCGAAAACATTAAGCTGTAAAGTTTTCGAAACGTTAGGGTGTAATTATAATTTAATGTACCTATGTACCTTATAAACGCGATAAAACCGTAGCAATCGCGAAAACATTTGTTTTTTATTTTCTAATTTGTGACCATCAAATCTGCGCCCAAAAACAAAATGTACTTATTTACACACTCGTATTTGACTCACGTACTTAAATCTATAAGTGTGCCATATTTTCGTCCTTCTTTTGGCTTCCGACGAATTGACTGTACTGTAACAGACGGAGTGACAGACACATGAGTGATTCTGAAGGGTTCCGTTTTATCTAAAAGTATCATAAAATGCAAGCCTCACCACAAAATGCTGATGATAAGGGGTAGCGTTGCCATCTCAAAACATCAAATAGCCGGACTTACCCGTCAAAAAAAGCCGGACATTAAGAAATATTGAGGACTAGCTGTTGCCCGCGGCTCCGCCCGCGTTAGTGTCGATCCCTCGGGAACAGTAGAATTTCCCGGAATTAAACATACCCTATGTCCTTTCCCGGGCCTCAAACTACCTCCATACCTAATTTCATCCAAATCAGTTCCATGGTTGAAGCGTAAAAAGACGACAGACTCTCCTTTCTTAGCGCTCACTCACATTATTATAAGCACCCCTGTACCAAATTTCAAGTTTCTAGGCGCAGCAGTTTTGGTTGCGTTGATATATAAGTCAGATTTTCCCGCGGCTACGCCGCTGCCGTTAGTGTATATCCCTCAGGAACTGTAGAACTTCCCGGAATAAAAGACACCCTATGTCCTTCCCTGGGTCTCAAACTACCCCCATACCAAATTTCATCCAAATTGGTTTAATAGTTGAAGCGTGAAAAGAAGACAGACAGAGTTACTTTCGCATTTATAATATTATATAGTATGAATAGAATAGAATAGAACAGAACAGTCTTTATTTGCCTTTGTATAGGGTATACAGAAGATGGTCTACAAATAATGATCTCCTACACAGCCATTAAATTATAGCATGCAAATACTAACAATTATAGAATAAAAAAAAATAAAAAAAACAGGAATTGTTTGCCTACAGGTATTACAATTTTTACTAATAACATTAAGAATTAAACTATTGTATTTTATAAATAAGGAGTCATATTGTTTTATGTCAATATTTACAGATTCTATTATATATTAATAATTGTAACATTTATTGAAATTGAGAAATTCCTGCGTTGTATAAAACCCGTGCTCATTTAGCCACTCGAATAGGTTTTTTTTGAATGCATTAAATGTCATATTTTTTATCGAATCAGGTATTTTATTATATATAGCTATACACATACAATAGCAATTTTTTTTAAAACGTACAGTCTTAGGAACTATGTCCAACACTAGACGATTGCCGTTTCTGGTATTTTTAGTATACACGTCTTTTGCTTCTTTGAATAAGTTGTAGTTTAGTTTGACAAATTTTGCAACTTCGAAGATATACAGACAAGGCAGAGGAAGCACTCTTAATGATTTAAATAAAGGCTTACAAGATGTATCAGGTGTAACACCACATATTGATTTTACACATCTCTTTTGGGCAATGAAGGCCTGCTGTATATCTGTACTATTACCCCAGATTATAAGGCCATATCGTAATACCGACTCGACATAGGCAAAATATGCAGTAAGGGCTGTACTTTTTGAGACCGTCTTAGCTAATTTGTAAAGTGCAAAGGAAAATCTATTGATTTTATTACAAACATTTGCTATATGTTTTTTCCAATCCAGCTTATTATCAACAGATAGGCCTAAAAATTTACCAGTATTTAAATCTTTTAGATTATGTCCGTTATAATTAATATTCAAATTATTATATGGATAGGTATAATGCCGTCAAATAATGATGATGAATTGACTTTGGATTTTAATTTTCCTTTTATATTATAATAAGTAAGTGCTATATATTTGCAGGCAAGGCAAACTCATGCTTTGAATTCATTCAAATGACGATTACTTTTTTTTTAATGAACCGATTTTGATGAAACAAACTTTAAATGTTTTGCCGAGTTAAAACAAAGCAATTGGTGAAAGTTTGAAGTAAATCGGTTCAGTATTTTCGGAGATAATCGTGATCATACATACAGACAGACAGACAGACAGACAGACAGACAGACAAGAAATTCTAAAAAATGTTTTTTGCTTTCTATTATTCTTTTTAAGTGTCCCTCTATCCATTTCAGTCAAAAATTCTAAATGTACAGACAAAATATTTTTACTGTTTTATTATATGTATAGATTTCTAACGAAATATCTAATAAAACACATATTTAAAAGTCGGACGCAAAAAAAGGGATTAAGGACATGATACACGTGATTAAATTGAACAATAGTATATAAAAAGCCTAATAAAAGCCAGACGGGCCGGACGCAATCAAATTTGGCCGGACAAGACGTCAAAATCCTAACTAGCGTTGCCATCCATCCGGATAAAGTCGGACAGTGTTAGGCTTTTTGACCTCTTGTCCGAATCACTTCCGTCAGTAGCGACGAGCGAGTGAGACGAGATTTACTGACCCGAGGCTCGCGCAACTAAACCACAGATTACTAAATAGTTAAAACTAAACGTAAGTTCACATAAAGTACGGCTTTTAAATATGTGTTTTATTCGATATTTTTATCCGAAATCCGTAATTTTTCTTAATATTCTGCTTTGGGACCTAAAAGTCCGGTTTTTTAACTGATAAGTCTGGCTATTTGATTTTTAGAGATGGCACCGCTAAGCCTAACACTGACCGGCTTTATCCGGGGACGGACGGCAACGCTAGTAAGAGGGGATGTTGTAATATGAGTAAACTAAATATTTTATCCGCTAATTCCTTCATTTACCGTAAGATCTGTCGAACTTTTCCCTGTCCATAAAGGATACAAAAGTAAAGAATTGATATGTTGGCATGGCGGTGAATCGCTGAAGGACCATATAATCATGCTCAATGACTAGAATAATGTTTACTAACGAGAGGGCCTGGACAAAACGCAAATAATCAGTATTCAGAAATCAGGGAGCTCCATCCTTTAAGCTGTTGACCAAAATGTGGGCCAAGACTCCTTACGGCTGAGATCATGATGATGATGATGAAGATATGTTTTACGGATGATTTATAGGACACCCATTGATTTAAAAAAAATGCGGACACCCGATTATATTATCTGTCTAGTTCTTTTCAACAACGAATAGGTAAGTCTTATTCGTAAGTCATTGAAAACTGCATTTCTGTTGCAATCGACTAACATCAGTAAAGTAATAGCATAGTCTTGCGGCCAACTTGCGGCAATTGAGAGAAAGGTGCACGCTCATCCGAGGAGGCTTGGCAGCCTCCGCCCGGTCGACGACCTACGGCGCTGATCACAAAAAAGATTATTGTACCTAGTTAGTGGTAACCGTCCCCTACCTCGCCAACACCACTTATCGCATCTTTGGTATCGTTACAAGAATCTTTCATATAAAAAAAAAACTACTTCAACCAAAACTACTGAACCAATTTTGATAAAATTAAAATGGGACTAATGGGACTTCAAAGGCAAAGTCAAAGATTTTTATTCAAAATTGGATACATGTATCTCTTTTTGAACGTCATATTTGTATTTGTTATATTTGTTTAATTTATGCAAAATCGAAATACTACTAGCGTTTCGCAACGACCACTGGTGAGAAGAATACGCCGAAAGAAACTCAATCCAGACTTGGTCCCTATGTGCCTGAAGGGCTCCGATTACATTGTTTACATGTATTATATCATCAAATAAATTTATATTAATTGCCAAGCATTTTTATCAATTATATAATCAGCAATGTAGTAATAATATGCCTTTTTTACTAATTGGTATTTTACAGTCGCTTTAAACTTAAGTATAGGCCTAATATTTCTGCAGGAATTTTATTATAGAAGCGTACTCCTAGACCCAGAAATGAATCCATAGTTTTCTGCAATCGCAAAACTGGTGTAGCTAATTTATTTTTATTTTCCGTGTTTCGGTCATGAATATCACTATTTTTCTTAAATAAATCAAGATTATGGCGCACAAACATAATATTCGCAAATATATACTGAGAAGGTAATGTTAAAATATTTATATCTTTAAACAATTCTCTAAGAGATTCTCTAGCACCAAGGTTATATATAGATCTGATAGCGCGTTCCTGCAGTACAAATATGGTGTTTACTTCTGCAGCGTTACCCCATAGTAAAATTCCGTAAGACATAACACTATGAAAGTAACTGAAATATACTAAACGCGCAGTATCAACATCGGTCAGTTGTCTAATTCTCCTAACAGCATAAGCTGCAGAACTAAGTTTACCCGCTAACGTAGTAATATGGGCACCCCATTGAAGCCCGGCATCAACAGTTATTCCAAGAAATGTTGTTTTATCTGTTAAATCTAGTGGTTCATAATCCATTATTATTCGTGTAGGAATTTTTTTAACATTTGGTAAGCAAAATTTAATACATTTCGTTTTCTTAGCGTTTCAGATTTTTCGCTGTAAACCAATCCAACACCGGAGCTAAAGTACTATTAACCACGTCAAAATAATTAGTTTGTCTATCAATTTTGAAGACAAGAGAGGTATCATCGGCAAATAGTACTTGCCTTACATGTATTCACACAGTAAGGTAGGTAGGACTTGCTTGCATGAAGAAATGATTATGGTTGTGTAAACATCTAGCTGGAAAAGCTGGACAACTTTAAATTTGATATTTATAGTTGGTTGGAAAAGTCCATTTTAAAATAAAGTAGGCATAAAAACTTAAAAAAAAAACTAATATATTACCATAAGATAGCCCTTAAAATGTATATAGCAACTTTTGTTATGTAGGTATTTCCGATAACGCAATATTTAACATACTTAGCTACTGAACTAAGTTCTCATATCAAGTACATATACAGAATGCTAAAGTGATGACAATTGTCTGTTCTTTTTTTCTTGTATATTTTTTCTTATAAAGTCTTTATATATAATAGCTTCTAAAATAGCTTCTAGGCCATTTTATTTGCACGGCAAAATTGCCCAAATGTAATGAATTGCCTAAATGTAAGTAAAACGCAATAATTCATCATCATGAAGCAAAAAAACTGTCAATTCATTTGAAGCTTTTTCTGTAACACAAGGAAAAAAAATTGTGCTATTTACCCACTCGAAAGTTATCCCTTTTAAATAAAAGAAATGTTGAAATCAGTTCATAAATTACGGAGTTGAGTTTATAAACATAAAAAGCACTACCGAATATACCCTTTTTTCTTTAACTTCCTTATAAACCGACAATGCTTGTTTGCAAAATATTCAGAAGGTATACTATACCTACACTTATTCGTAGAGGTATCTACCTACTTACTAGAAAAAGCAATTGGAATTAAGTTTTTTTTGTATTTTAAAACCAAATACCTACCTTTAAATCAGAAGCAAACTTTCAAAATTTATGAATTAGGTCAAGGAGTTTTTTTTTACTTATTATTGAAGTAGGCATTTGTCTCCCATCTCACCTGATGGTAAGTGACGACGAGGATGACATGAACGAATAATTATCAATAAGAAGTTATCAACAGTTTGAACGAATAATTATCATAAGGAGCAACATGACCTGTACTGTATCAAATCATGGAACGAAAAAAGCCACATTGAGAAAACGGAATCGTGATTTGCAAAGTGACTTTTATATGGAATTAGTCAGCTCAGATATTTAATTGTGTGCATATAGGTCTGGGTCTCAAATAAAAAGTCTAAAGTAGTCTCTAGTCTTTGTCTTTCTCTAGTCGCCATAGGACGGTGTAGAACAGCAGAAGCTCTGGCTGCGGTTGGGGGCGGCTGGCGCTTGGAATTAGAATTTTACGGCCTCTTCGTGTTAGGTTTATTGTCGAGGAGTTATCTGCGACCGAGATGAGGTCGTATTCCAAAACTGACTAACAACAAACACTGTTTTATGACTGTAATAAATGAATCTTCAGGAAGACGAAAAATTGGATGCGCTCATTCCACTAGCCATTACAAATATTCCATAAAACCCCCAATTATAAGCTCGGGCTGTCATGTTATCTTTAGATTTAATTGCCACCATGACGCAGTTTTTATTGATTCCGTACTAAGTCTGTCTAATAGGATAGGATGATGTTATACCGAAATCAAAATGCGTGGCGAGACGGAGTGAAACTGACTATGGCGTTTGGGTTCAACGTGGGTGGCGAGTTCCACGAAATTTTGTAAATGGTCAAACAAAATATAGCTGATAAAGCGTTGTTTCCAATAAAATACAGCGACTTTATAAGATTATTGTGAGTGACACTTCTTACAAACAAGTATTGTCGTTCGAGAGTTGTGAGAATGCGTTGTCTGTCTGGTTCTGGTGTAATGTAGCATGGAGTGGACCACCATGCATGATGGATTGTTATGCGCGGCGGACTAACACGTGTTACCGACTGACCCAATTAGCATGAATCCTTTTATTGTTTTCCCAACGAATAGCTCCTTCTTAGGGTTCCGTACGTAAAAACGGGGCCCTATTAATATGGCTCCACTGTCCGTCCGTCTGTCACCAAGCTTTATTTCATGAACCGTGGTATCTAGACAGTTGATATTTTCACAGATGATGTATTTCTGTTGCTGCTATAACAACATATACTAAATATATATATATATATATATATATATATATATATATCCTAACTAACATTATAAAGGCGAAAGTGAGTTTTTTTGTTTGTTTATTTGTTTGTTTGTTACGCTTTCACGCCGTATCTACTGAACTGATCAGCATGAAATTTTGCATACAAGTTCTCTGGAGTACGAAGAAGGACATAGGCTACCTTTCATCCCGGGAAAAAGTACTATTCCCGAGGGATCGACATTGACGCGGGCGGAGCCGCGGGCGAAAGCTAGTACAAATATAAATATATTTGTATATTGAGTTCAGGGAAACAAACCCTGGGGCTGTTTGTAGCTACAAGTGTCACACAAACACTTCAGCTTTGTCGATGAAACCAATTTAGAAATAGGTATAAGTAAGAGCATTATGATTCAGCCAGCATCATCATAAGGCTTATGCAGGTGAAGATTTCCAATCTTTACGTATACTTGCAATAAAAAGATAATGATACAAAGTGACCTGGAATGTTGATAGTAGCGTTATTTCTGCTATTCCGTTGGCTGGCAGCCGGCCAGTTGCGGTCGCTACTCGCTCCACTCTCGGCTGCTGGGAGCGTGGGCAATGCCCACTTGCATGTATTTTCACCATCTTAAACATCTGACTCTTGAAAAAAGTAGAATGATTCCTCCGTGAGTCCTGCCTCTTCCTTTTAGTGCTTTAAAATTTACCCCCGACGCAAAGAGGTTGTTATTAGTTTGACGCTATGTGTGTGTATTTATGTGGCCTGGTACCTAGCTCTTAAACGAGTGATCCAATTTGGATGCGGTTTTTAAATTGTAAGCGGGTTTTCTATCTAAATCGGTCCAGCCGTTTACAAGATATTCGTGTCAAAGGTTGCTTAATTTTTTTCCTGGACACAAAAATAGGGGTGTTATAAGTTTGACCGCTATGTGATGTGGAGCTGTCTGTCTGACTCACCGTACGTAGCTTTTAAATTTTTAGTTTGGATCGTAGGTAGGAGGCAGAAAGATCCGAGGCAAACGATGTCCAGTAATTAAAAGGAATGTGTAGCAGGTATTTACCTAAAAAGTAACTAACTCGCAGTGGATCTAATGTTATAAAATTATCTGTCGGCACTTCAAAGCTACAATAACCTACGATTACGATTACGTATCTCCGTGCCTTCCCCTCGAAACTGGCGGCGCGAACACCTCTTTTCTTTGGGTACATTTATATCAAAACCAGTTCTCTCCCATGTCGGACGCTTTCAAAAAGCGGTTCCGACTTAATAGCCATGAAGTGTGATTATTAGTATTATATAACGCTCTACGAAATTCAGTTTTAATAATAGCCTTGTGAGAAGATTTACGGGTAATCTAATTCAAGATAATTTATCCGAAAACGGTAGAGCCTTCTTTAGATTTAGGTGTATTAAAAGTTATCAAACCTGTCTTAAATGCATATGCCGCGTTTGGTCGTGCCATGGTATCAAAAAATTTGATTACAATGTAAAAAGATAGGTACACGCCGCAAAGTTGTTTCACGGTTGAGGAAATATGAGCGCGGCATCGGAGGGTTGATGTGCCGCTTTACCACGGGGATGCAACGCTTGGCGGCGACTATCAAAGGGATTTAAATGATATCAATAGCTTTGTGCTACCGCGAGTTCTTTGTCGGCCCTTTGGGCGGCAACATCAGAGACGAGAGCCCGGCTGTCACGGCGATCCATAACCGGTGCGAAGCGGACATCAAAAGAGCCGCCAGCTATTGCATCACGTGCCATTGCAAATTGCAAGATTAAGCTTTTTTTATATGAAAGCTTTGATTCACTGTTACTACCGTTGTGCAACAAAAGGACACACTAGCTTTATTGTTCACAATTTGTGCTCAACAGCTGTTTGGAACTTTGGGGACAAGACTGAATATTGTATTTTGTACTATTTTGTTTCATTATGACTGTTTGTGCCAAAATAAATGAAAAAAAAAGACGGCAGAATGGGTTCGTAGGTTGAAGTGAACGAAATGTTATGCAGTTATTCATTACTTGCACCCCGCCCCTGCTTCGCACGGGATAATTCATCAGGGATAATGTAGGATTCATATGATGAAATACCTAATTTTTCAAATGGGTCCAGTACTTTCGGAGCCTATACAATGCAAACAAACAATCAAATCTTTCCTTTGTTATAATATTAGCGCAGATTTATACTGTATTAGGTATTATACGGTTAGGTATCTAGATAGACTGTCTAGTCCTAGACTTATATTATAAAGAGGAAAAAAGACTGGTGTGTATGTTTGTCTGTAATGGATAGGTAAACTCAAAATTTTAAAAGTTCTTTCACCACCTACATTATCGGCTAGTAACATACGCTATATTTAATAAAACCCGTCCGAATATTGTATGAATGTAACCCAAGGTAGGTATCAGAAATATAAGCATCACTATTGGGCGAGCGCTGCGAAAACATGTTGTGATGTCCCTGACATCTGGCTGGGCGTGTTACCTGAGATACTCCGGGTCTGAGTGCCATATACCTAGATTTTGTAACAAAACCAAAAGTCACGCGGACGACGGCGCAGGAAACAGCTACCTAGTATATAATAAAAGCATAATCGATATGTAGCAAGAAGTTATGTAGGTACCTAATTATGATCTCATCAGTAGTAAGTAAGCAAAAAGGAGGAAACGTATTTGACATACATGTAAAGTTAGATAAGAGTCAAAGCTGTTAAAAATGTACAAAAAACGGGCGTGGGCCGCGGACTGAGCCGGCGGGCGGTGATACTCATCTCGGCGTCTTTGATCTCTCCGCAAGCCGTCAGGGCCGCCGCACGGTTCGAAGGTAGGCCAGGGTAGATCACAAAACGAAAGAAGAACAGATATTGCACAATGTGTGACAAAAATTGACAGATAGGATGACTAAAATATCGATACAAAGATTTCCCCAGAAGTCGTCCCAGGCTAGCGTTGCCATCTCTAAAAATCGAATAGCCGGATTTACTCGTCAAAAAAGCCGGACATTTTTGGATCCCAAAGCCGGACATTAAGAAAAATTAAGGATTTCAGATAAAAATATCGAATTTGAATAAAAAGGTGCCGCAGCACACATAACATAAAAGCCGGACTTTTGAATGCAGAGCGTGAGTCAGTAAAGCGCCAATTAGACCATCCAGAATTTAGGATCCGGAATTCAGTCAACGGATAGTCAACGGACAGTTTAATCGCATTCAGGACGGTCGATCCGCTGTCAGGACAGAATACCTTCCGACGTCCTTATCGGAAGCATAAAGTGAAACCATCCGGAATTTAGGATCGCCGCATGAGAGGGACGCCGCTATACGTTAGAAACGATACGAGAATATCTCCAATCGCATCGCACGTATAGCGGCGTCCCTCTCACGCATTCAGGATGGCCAACTGATGGCTCTCTCAGGACGCGCAGTCTCCGTTCAGCGCCTATTATACCATCCTGAATTTAGGATCCGGAATTCAGCATCCGATAAGGACAAGAAATTCAGTCGTCGGAGCTCCTGATTACACCGTCCGGAACGTGTCCTGAACGGAGACTGCGCGTCCTGAGAGAGCCATCCGTTGGCCATCCTGAATGCGTGAGAGGGACGCCGCTATACGTGCGATGCGATTGGAGATATTCTCGTAGCGTTTCTAACGTATAGCGGCGTCCCTCTCATGCGGCGATCCTAAATTCCGGATTGTTTCACTTATGCTTCCGATAAGGACGTCGGAAGCCATTCTGTCCTGAAAACGGATCGACCGTCCTGAATGCGATTAAACTGTCCGTTGACTATGCGTTGACTGAATTTCGGATCCTAAATTCTGGATGGTCTAATTGGCGCTTTCAGGACACGTTCCGTTGACTATGCGTTGACTGAATTTCGGATCCTAAATTCTAGATGGTCTAATTGGCGCTTTCAGGACACGTTCCGGACTCCTGTAATCAGGAGCTCCGACGACTGAATTTCTTGTCCTTATCGGATGCTGAATTCCGGATCCTAAATTCAGGATGGTATAATAGGCGCTTAAATCTCGTCTCGCTCGCTTGTCGCTACTGATTGAGATGATTGAATTGAAAATTGAACGGTAGTACAAAAACTCTAACAAAAGCCGGACGGGCCGGACGCAAATTTGGATTGACAGGAGGTCAACAAGCCTAACACTGTCCGGCTTTATCCGGACGGATGTCACCGGTAGTCCAGAGAGGCGGCGAACAGCGAGAAGTATGGCTAGCACTTCCACCTCTAGAAGGGGGCAGCAAACAGTGAGAAGTAGGCGCGGCAGAGCCGGAAGTTTCGGACTAGCAGCCCCTGTATGCAGTGCAGGGTCCGTCGGACCTCTAAACCCCTATCACTTAGGGGCGACAAAATATGGATTGCACATTGCACTTGCACACCGAATTCCGATGTGAAATCGGAATAAAAGATATGGTCCAGTATGGGATTACGTCAAACGAATTTTAAACTTGTGAACGACTACTAACTACCACTTATTTCTGATTTTAAGCACCGCACCGGTAAATTAAAGAATTTATTTCAGTTACGTAGGTAACAGTAAAATGCCAAGTGCGAGTGAGACTAGCGCACGAAGGGTTCCGTACATAATTAGTTTACAAATACAATCAAACAATTATCAATTTTCATAATGCTATTTTCAGAAATACATACTTTACCCCTCCCCCAATTTTCGAGAACTTATATACCTATTTTCATACCTGTAACTAAGTCCAGAAATTAGCAATTTTCCACACAAATTTTACCTCTAATTTTAACCCTTTAGAAGGAAATTTTGTAAATTTTACCTACACAGATCTTTACTAATTGTAATAAAGAACTTTATACCTATTTTCATACTTCAAGTTTGGAGTTTTCATACTTTTAAGTGTGGAAATGAGAAAATTCCATCTCAAATTCACCCCCTATTTCACCCCTTTAGAGGTTAAATTTCTAAAGATCCTTTCTTATTGCATACTTTCGTCATAAAAGGTACCCCTGTACTAAATTTCAAGTTTCTAGGTACAGTCATTTGTATGGGGGCCACGTCTTATGACAACCGGAGCAAAAAATTATGTAGCCGATCCTGTGTCTAAATGTTTATCTACCAAGTTTCAGAAAATTCTGTTTATTCATTTAAGAGTTATGGAGCAACATACATACATTTATACATACAGAAAAAAATCTAAAAATATTCGATTTAGTTTCAGTATCATGTATAGAGCTTAGAGCTTATAAACAGGATATCTCGGAAAACACAGAAACTTAATTACTCCATGACCGACCCTTACAGATTTATATTTACTTAGTATTTGATAAAATGTAAGGAATTACAAACTAGGTAAGCGATTCGTTTGTTCTCTCTGTATTTTGTCGGCAGACCTTCACTTTTTTTTTACTTCATTATTTTGTTGCGTTTGTTAACTCGGTTTAGGTTTTCATAGGCACCATTTATTTTAAATAAGGTTTTTATATCAATAGGTATACATAGCTAACACTTTATCTACTTCGAGTTACGAAAGGAACAGTTTATACCCACCTATTCGCCACAGAAAGTACTTAGATATGACTGTATCTAATATATAATTTCTTACAAAAAATGTCAAAACGGAACAAAATGCGGTTGGAGATCATTATTAGGCGTATTATGTTTCCGGTCTTCAAGTGTACTGTTAGTGTCATAAACTAAACAAAGCTTTTACCGCAATCCGAATGCATCCGTATTAACTCAATAGACTAGACAGACACACGTAATGAAGTGCTGCTAATGCAACAATTGTGTACGTTCTTACAATGCCTACCTACCTCATGAAAAAACCGACGACAAATTGACCATTTCGAGGCGTGGCCGGCAGAGGCGGCACCATCAAAGGCTCTTGTGATCAAAGGCGCTGCCGCGAACGGGCGCAACTTTGATCTCGCCGCGAAGTGCAAATTATGTTATAAAGACAGTGAGTGGCGCGCCCGCCACTGCCCAAGCACTGCTAATTAATTCAGCCGGCCGTGGCGGTGTGTTCGTGGGCATACACGTCCGTCATACATACGCCACGCAACACAAACCTGACACAGCCTCACAATTTTCGTAAATGAGTATAGACCGGGGGCCGGTGGCAGGACTTCCTACCTCATAAGATACCCGAATGAGACTAGTATGTAGTGAAAGTAGGTGCTTTGGAGGTGGGGGCCAGGTAGGGTTGCCACTCCCTAACCTGGAAGAACCATAAAAAAAAAGGTGTCGAAAACGTCAATTTTGGCCAAAAATTATCTCATCAGATACTCGAACGGGAGTTTGACGTAGTGAAAGATATCCTTATGGAGAGGTGAACCAGCTAAGGTTGCCTGCGGCAACCCTGGAAGAAGTCCAAGTTCAGCCACCCTGAAAGGGGCGATTTTTCATGGTATTTTATCTCATAAGATACCTCAATGAAACTAGTGCCCGATGTTAGTTCTGAGGGCCGGCACTGCGAATAAAATAGGTTGCCTGCGGCAACCCTGGAAGAACCCATGTTCAGGCACGTTTAAGACGTGGAATTTGAAAATTAAAGTAATAAAAAAAATCTCGGAACCATATCCAAAAGCACTGAAGGATTACGATCGTAATGTTATTTTTAACCGACTTTAAAAAAAAATAGGTTTTCAATCCAATGTTCAATTTATTCTCTAAAACTTTTAATTGCATTGCAACTAATATTAATTGATGTTTCATTTTGTATTGGATAAATTATATTTAATTACCCACATATGTTCATAATAATTATAATAAATATGTCTGTAATCTAGGATAAACATTTCAACACAATTGTTTTTTGTTATGAAAGAAATGAATTGAATTGAATTCACATTACATTTGATTTAGTGTAAGATTCATCAAAATCGGTTCATTAGTTCTCGAGATATAGGCTAATACGTATAACTGTGCCAATTTTATATCTCATATAGTACATGAATGAAACTAGTGCAGGTTGTTAGCATTGACGATCTTGTATATGAATAAAATAGGTTGCCAATCCGTAACCTGGAACAATCCAAGTTCGAGGATGAACTTGGATTGTTCCAGGTTACGGATTTATACGTGGAATTTGAAAATTAATCATTTAAAAAGGAAGTTGGTGTCATATTCAAAAGCAATGCGAGATTAAGATTGCGATGCTTTTCAACCGACTTCAAAAAAGTGAGGTTATCTTTTCCATAACCTATTGGTTATGTTAATTTTACTAATTTTAAATTATTTTGGTTTAACTTGTTGCCAGTTGCATTAAACTAGGTTAGTAGTTTTCGAGTTATAAACAAATACGTCTTAGTGTAACCTTTTAGCTTATACGGTATATTTGTCTCCGTGATAAATCAGTGAAACACACCAACTTTCTATGTCTACAGAGGCAATAAACGATATAAGAGCATTTCAGACATTATTCTCGCCACACCCGGTGTTGCGAATAAGTTCAACAACTGGAGAGTAGAAGCAGATCTGCTACCTTTGCCTGATTATAGAGCCATGACTAGGAACTGGTATATGTGAATTAAATGATACAACAACAATCCCCCAAAATACTAGTACAAGGAAATACCAAACAGCGAAAGCTAACTGGACTATATTTGAAAAGAATGTTAGAGGAAAACTCCTAGCAGATCAAATAACCCAGTACTCAATCAGCCGTATTAAAGATAGGGAAGGCCTTGATGTCCTGGTGGCTAGATACTCGGAGATTGTTACAAGGGCTTGCGAAGCATCGATTCCCAAACTTAAACCTAAAACGAAGTGTAAATTAATAAAGTGGTGGAACCCGCTACTGGCTGAGATGAAAGCTGTTAAAAGAAAGAGAACATCTGGGAACGGCTTATAGGATTGTGAAAGCGTGTGGACTGGTGGAGAAGGACAGACTAATGAGAAATCCAGACGGAAGCGGCCTTTTGTGTCCAGAAAAGTCCGCAGAACTGCTGGCTAAAACCTTTTATCCAACCGACACATAGGCGAGGCTTCTTGAGTCATTGCTTAGAATGACTCAAGAAGCCTCGCAGCGATACGAGAAGAAGCCGAAAACATTGTACGGGCCCTGGATACCGAAACGCTCATCTCGACGTTTCGTATGTACGAGCTTCCGAGTCTCATAAGAAGCTCCATACTTGACATATAGCAAACTCGATACACAGAGACAACAACCGGAGCATCCCTCAAGCTATTTGTAATAGATGTCAGACAGGCTCAACGGATTTTCCGAGGAACTTGTTTCACGAACCTAGAAGCACAAATGTTCACTGGCCATGGGGGATTCCGAGCTTATCTCTTTAAAACAGGCCGGTCTCCGTCCCTATTCTGTATTTGTGATGATCAGTCCCAGGAGAACACTCAACATATAATACTTGAATGTCCACGCTTTAGGATTCTGAGACTGGGTTGCGAATTGGGACTCGCAATCTCACCTCATGATGTGCCCCAACTGTCCCTCTACCTGCTCAATCGAAGACCTTAATAAAGCAAGCGACAAAGGCGTCGGCATCGCTGTGGCTACCTACTGGTCAAAAACTTTATCATCATCATCATCAACAGGTCTTTTTAGTCTCCACTGCAGGAGCATGACTCTCTCTGTACTACTGGAGCCATACTTGGGCCAGAGCAGACAGAGGATTTGGCTTACACTCTCCTCGCTGGCCAGACGGGTTGGAGAGGTCTCATTGAAGTTTATGAGTTTTGTTTTTTATCTTGTATTGCCTAAGTCGCCTCTTACGACATCCATGGGAAGATTTGGAGTGGTCCTATTCTACTCTGCCGGAAACTACACGGCTATCGGTAACCACACGGCTAAAAACTGTATAAAAGAAGGCAAACATAACCATTTTGTTCGAAAAGAAGAAGATTGGGCCTGGGTATGGAGTTGACACATGAAAATACATTGAGAGCATTTGCAGACAACCAACTAAGGGAAACGCTGTTGGACTACAGTAGACGAGTCATACGATGTGTGGCCCGGGCGAACCGGGAAAAATATTTAATGTTTATATATAAATAATTAAATAATTAACATAACCAATAGGTTATGGAAAAGAAAACCTCACTTTTTTGAAGTCTGTTAAGAACCATCGCAATCGTAATCTCGCCTCGCTTTTAAATATGGTTCCAACTTCTTTTTTAAATGATTAATTTGCAAATTCCACGTATAAATCCGTAACCCGGAACAATCCAAGTTCATCCCCGAACTTGGATTGTTCCAGGTTCGGATTGGCAACCTATTTTATTCATATACAGGATCGTCAGTGCTAACATCGGGCACTAGATTCATTCATGTACTATATGAGATTAAAAAAAAATTGCACAGTTATACGTATTAGCCTATATCTCGTGAACTACTGAACCGATTTTGATGGAACTTACACTTAATCAAATATAAAATGAAACATCAATTAATATTCGTTACAATGCAATTAAAAGCTTTGGAGAATATATTGAACATTGGATTGAAAACCTATTTTTTTTGAAGTCGGTTAAAAATAATATTACGATCGTAATCATGCAGTGCTTTTGGATATTGTTCCGAGATTTTTTTTATTATTTTAATTTTCAAATTCCACGTCTTATATGTGCCTGAACATGGGTTCTTCCAGAGTTGCCGCAGGCAACCTATTTTATTCGCGGTTCGGACCCTCAGAACTAACATCGGGCACTAGTTTCATTCATGTTCTATATGAGATTAAAAGAAAAAATGGCACAGTTATACGTATAAGCCTATATCTCGAAAACTACTGAACCGATTTTGATGGAACTTACACTTAATCAAATGTAATATGAAACATCAATTAATATTCGTTACAATGCAATTAAAAGCTTTGGAGAATATATTGAACATTGGATTGAAAACCTATTTTTTTTGAAGTCGGGTAAAAATAATATTACGATCGTAATCCTGCAGTGCTTTTGGATATGGTTCCGAGATTTTTTTTATTACTTTAATTTTCAAATTCCACGTTTTATATGTGCCTGAACATGGGTTCTTCCAGAGTTGCCGCAGGCAACCTATTTTATTCGCAGTTCGGACCCTCAGAACTAACATCGGGCACTAGTTTCATTCATGTTCTATATGAGATTAAAAGAAAAAATGGCACAGTTATACGTATAAGCCTATATCTCGAAAACTACTAAACTGATTTTGATGGAACTTACACTAAATCAAATGTAATATGAAACATCAATTAATATTCGTTACAATGCAATTAAAAGCTTTGGAGAATATATTGAACATTGGATTGAAAACCTATTTTTTTTGAAGTCGGTTAAAAATAATATTACGATCGTAATCCTGCAGTGCTTTTGGATATGGTTCCGAGATTTTTTTATTACTTTAATTTTCAAATTCCACGTTTTATATGTGCCTGAACATGGGTTCTTCCAGAGTTGCCGCAGACAACCTATTTTATTCGCAGTTCGGACCCTCAGAACTAACATCGGGCACTAGTTTCATTCATGTTCTATATGAGATTTAAAAAAAAATGGCACAGTTATACGTATTAGCCTATATCTCGAAAACTACTAAACCGATTTTGATGGAACTTACACTAAATCAAATGTAATATGAAACATCAATTAATATTCGTTACAATGCAATTAAAAGCTTAGGAGAATATATTGAACATTGGATTGAAAACCTATTTTTTTTGAAGCCGTTTAAAAATAATATTACGATCGTAATCCTGCAGTGCTTTTGGATATGGTTCCGAGTTTTTTTTTAGTACTTTAATTTTCAAATTCCACGTCTTAAACGTGCCTGAACATGGGTTCTTCCAGGGTTGCCACAGGCAACCTATTTTATTCGCAGTGCCGACCCTCAGAACTAACATCGGGCACTAGTTTCATTAAGGTATCTTATGAGATAAAATACCATGAAAAATCGCCCCTTTCAGGGTGGCTGAACTTGGACTTCTTCCAGGGTTGCCGCAGGCAACCTTAGCTGGTTCACCTCTCCATAAGGATATCTTTTACTACGTCAAACTCCCGTTCGAGTATCTGATGAGATAATTTTTGGCCAAAATTGACGTCTTCGACACCTTTTTTTTTATGGTTCTTCCAGGTTAGGGAGTGGCAACCCTACCTGGCCCCCACCTCCAAAGCACCTACTTTCACTACATACTAGTCTCATTCGGGTATCTTATGAGGTAGGAAGTCCTGCCACCGGCCGCCGGTCTAAGTAGGAAACAAAGAGCGTTTTAGAATTAATGTCATGTCGATATAATTTACGATATAATTAATGTCATGTCGATATAATTCACATATAAATAATATTAATGTCATGTACCTATCTTAGCTATAATAAGTACCTACGTTATTGTTCTGAGGTACCTACCTATACAATATTTTGACAATATGTAAAACCCTGTCCGATCCTTTATGGGGTGATTCTGACCGTCGATATAAACAACTTTTCCTATGGAATAAAAGCTTAGGACTTATAAAAAATATATAAACATTTTCAAGCAAAAATGACGATGATGACGACCGCCCGGTCAATATGTATGGGAACGTCAAAAAAAAAGTTGTGTTGCTAGCATTGGTCCCATTCCAAAAGTTGTTCATATTGACGGGCTCTCGTGAGGCAGTCCATCCGGGCTCCCGAATCGACCCCATACAAACTTTTGACCCTTATTTTTATCCTTCAGGGCAGGAATTCGCAAAAAACTCTTCTTAGTGCATCCTAACCGTTAATCAACGATCAGTAAGTCAGTTTGATAAGTCAGTGAGATAAATTTATGTCCATGTCATCTAAGAGTGTTCCCAGTTACATACTCACCTTGATGCTTTGCAACCCGGGGTCAACGCAAACCAAGGCAAGGGAAACAGCTGGTAAGTAATGTGGAGAGAGACGCCGCCGCAACTTTTTTCGTCAGCAAAAGTAGAATGCTGCTTCTCTTCCCGCGCGGACCGTAGAAGCCGGTCATGGGAATGAGCGAAAATCTAAAGAATCATGACAATAGGCGATGCGGCTTTGCAACCCATTACTATTTTGATTCCGTTTTCCACGTTTACGCCTACCAACACGCTAAACGTGGCCTTTCGGTCTTATGACATTAGGGTCTGTCTACCCCGTAAAGGATAAAGACGTGTATGTATGACATTCCCTAGAAAGGGCGACTCAGCCCATTAATATGATCAACTTTTCTTACGGGTGCACCAGTGGAAGGAAACTAAAAGAAAACTACTTATTCATATTTTTGGAGAAATTTCGAATTTTGCCCATTACCGAATATATGTATCCACTCCCACAACATTTGTATTATTGGTCGATTGTTATCTAGGATGAGCCTCTGGACCAATGCTAGTCCCATAGGATAAGTTGTTTATATTTACAAGAGACTATCTTTACCACAAATTGCATAACTATAGTTACCAATGAGGTATTTTTTTCTTTCTAAAAAGTGTGTAACATATTACGTAAGGTATTTTGAATAAACGAAATATTTTTAGGATGCACTATAAAATATAATTTGATATAACAACCGACCAATAATACATTCGTACATACGACGAATAACATTATTCGGAAAAAATATTTATTGGTAGGTCTTATTACTTATTCGTAGTGGTAGGTACATTTCTACCCCAGACTATAAATTGAACTTATTGAAAATAAAACTTCAAAAAGCTCAAAAGGCCAAAGCGACAGTTTAGACTTTTAGTTGCTTTCTTTGTCACATTTAAAATTTTAATTAAACTGAGTAGGTAGATTATTAGGTAGGTGGGTAGTTAACTATGAATTATTTTTAAAAAGATCTTAGAACTATAATAATACCACGTAGTGTCGTAGTAGAGAAGGTTGTAGTGTAGATGCTTGTGTGGCACCCACATAGCAAAGAGAATATAACCGCCCACATAGGAACCAATTTGATGCAAAATTGTTTTGTAATAAATAGATCTCTTTTCCATTCTAAAATTCTTTAGATGCAGTCCTAATTCCAAACCATAAGAATCGGGTACCGCCTTATAGGCGGAAGGTACGCGATTCTTAGAATAAAACGAGGCAACGATAATTCGTTAAAGCAATTTATGGCCATTAAGCACTGGTCGTTTGTAAACAATAACCGGTTCAAAGATGGTGGGTTTCTTTGAGCGTATTTTGCGCGCCGGCTATCAGCGGCCGAACAGTCGAGCAAGCGAGCCGCCAAACGAATCAAGCGTCTTGTGCGGATGAGTGAGGGGGCAAGAGGAAGGTGCGCGGGAGGGATGCGAGCTGATCGAGCCGCGTGCGTCGACCCGCAGTGAGCTTTGATCGTGCCGCCTCGCTGCGATGCTCAGCCCAGGGTCTGACTCTAAGCGATGAGCGACTATTCCGTCTGCCATTGGCGCGTGCCCTTTGCCTTTCATCGTATGAAGCTTTGCAGACGCCACTAATTACACTAATGACCCGCAGCAGGCTACTGCTTTAGTTGATGCGCGCAAAATTTTACAATACTGACATTGCTTTAAAAGCCTGTACACTGCTGCCTGTACATTGTACACTGCTTGAAAGGAATTGAAATTTTATTGCATAGGTAATTTATTTTTCCATCTTTCTTCGTTGTGTGTGCCATTTATTAAACTGTAATAATTAAAGTATACGTAAGGTCATGTTATGAGCGCTGAAGCGATATAACATCGATCTTTAAATATACTTACTCCTAAGTTTTGAAACCTTTATTAGTTGTTGCTTTTAAAAAAATGGCAGTAGACTGTTAAAACAAACCCATAACAATTAAATCGAAATATCGTGACGCGGAAATCACGTGAACACAGTCCAGCCAGATGATGTGATCGGTGGATGGAAGTGCAATGAGAAGGCATAGCCAAAACTACTGAGGGTATTAGAAGGATAGCGGTATTCCATCATACCTAATCCTTAATGCCTGAACAAACCTTGGATGTATCGTTAGAATCCTTACCTATATCATAAGGATTAAGGATTCCAGCTATACATCCAAAGTTACCCTGTCTATATTTTTTAGACAAGGCACTCATGTTTTATAATCTTCCTATTCGTTTGTATGTCTCTCGTTACTGCATTTTTACAATATATGTATGATGTGGTCTGTTATACTTCATGTTTCCAGGTTTTTATACAGCCAGCCACCGAGATACCTGACACCGCCATCTACCTATACATATATTCATACATACATATTATCACGTTCTTTTCCTTTGCGGGGTAGACAGAGCCTAGGTCTATAAGACCTGAAGGGGCCCCGTTTAGCATGTTGGTTGGTGGGCATAAGGTGGAAAACGGAATCAAAATAGTGATAGGTGGCTAGCCGTATCGCCTATTAACATGATCCTCATGTGCCCATTCCCTCGATCGGCTTTTATGATCTGCGCGGGAGAAAAAGCAGCTGGTACATTCTAAGCTTTTTCTTTTCTGCTTTTGGTCGATGCAAACCTAAAACAAATAAGCGAACAATAAGCGGTTCTTCACTTATGATGCGCTGTCAAAAGCAAAGGTTTGTGAGCGTTCTGTCTGTACCATTCATTAATGTATGGTGGCAATAGCCAAGAGAGGCGACGAGGCGCCAACTATACGTAAGTCCGTATTATTGCATCTGCTAATTCGATTATACTAATGTGCAGTCCAGATATCTTAACATGTGGCGTAACGTTAATGTGTGTCACTAAACATCAGAACACCAATCTGGTACCTATTTAGTCAGATTAAACTTAGTGAGTGTTTTAACCCGTTTTTTTTACTCCTGTGCCATAGAAAACTTGTTGAGTTGACACATCTTTACACTGTTGTCAAAATCTACATCTACAATTTTACACTAATATTATACTGAACCGATTTGAATAATAATTTCACCGTTAGAATCCATTCATCATTATCCCTGATGAAAATAAGCTATAGAGTAGAGAGTAGATTAAATATCCTACACCCCATTGCGGATAGAGGCCTAGAATTTATTTTTAAGTTACTTGTTTATAATTTACTTAATATTATACGTGACGTGCTTGCTTAAAATATATAGGTACCTTTCTTTTTAGGGTTCCGTACCCAAAGGGTAAAAACAGGATCCTATTAATGTCGCTCCGATGTCCGTCTGTCTGTCTGGTCCGTCTGCCACCAGGCAGTATCTCATGAACCGTGAGCGATATTAATAGGATCCTGTTTTTATCCTAGTAAGTACTTATATTTTTTAGAAATTTCAACTGTCTAACTACCAGCTCATAATTTAACCCAAACGTCATGATTGAAGTTTCACAGATGATGTATTTCTGTTGCCGCTATAATAACAAATACTGAAAAATATAATAAAATAAACGTAACTAATATTTAAAGGGGCTGCCATACAACAAACGTGGTTTTTTATTTGCTTACTTTTTTTCGATATTGATAATTGCAACAGGTAGACGCTTGAAATATTCACAGAATATTTAATAAATAAATAAATAAAAATAAAATTAATATGAAAGGGGGGTTTCCATACAACAGACATGATTTTTTTGCCGTTTTTATAGATAACCCTTCGTGCGCGAATCCGACTCGCACTTAACCGGTTTATTCTTTTGTAGGGAACTGATATACACATATTAAATTTGGAATGGATATGCTGTTAATGTAAAAATAAATTTACAGATAATACCTACGTGAAGATATTTTATATTCAAAAACCCTAAAAAAATCTTATAATCATTCATAATAATAAATAAATACTTGGTCAGAGATCAAACCCGGGACCTACAGCGTAACAACCTGGCATGATGACCCCTAAGCCATAGAGGTTATCTTATCAAATACCAACCAACGCTGGCGATCAAATCTGCAATGCTGGCGGAATTGCAGATTTCTAGAATTAAAGTACCATTCATCCAAAATAAACAAGTACGTGACAGTTTAGATGTGTCTTACTAGTCCAGTTCAAACCGAGATACCGACAGGATGTTTATATTGCTAATATATTTGGCATGTACGTGAGTATTTATGAGAATATAAGCCTTGCGGCTTAGCTAAGGAAGGGCCACGTCGTTTGTCGGCAAGACAGTTATTCTTGTCGAGATACAATCTCAAATCTCGCGCACAGATTGAGTATAAATAAACTGGGAACGGCGACAAGAGATCCGATGCAAGAGTTACTCGGAAGTGCTATTTCCGACTTTCCAAGAACGTGTCCTCTTCAATAACATTTCGAAAGCAAACGTTTGCAGTTGACAGATAGACATCACACGACAAATACGACCAAAGGCGTTCGTTGACCAAAGGCGTTTAATGTAACCTGTTGACAAATGACGAACTATATTCTGTGTCTAATGTTAAGTTTTAAATAAACTGCAGCCGTTTTCTTTTAGTTAGAAAGCCTGCTGTATTATACCGACCATCACTGTACTTCAAAAGTATGATAGTTTCCTGGGTCAATACCGTTCAATTCAATACCCACCATCATTGTACTTCAAATATTTTCTGTTTCCTGGGTCAAAATAATTATATTAAAATTAGTTCGTCTAGTTAGATAATAAAAAAATATATAAGTACTATAATAAAACAGTAAAAATATTTTGTCTGTACATTTAGAATTTTTGAGTGAAATGGATAGAGGGACACTTAAAAATATTAATAGAAAGAAAAAAAAAATATTTGAATTTCTTGTCTGTCTGTCTGTCTGTCTGTCTGTCTGTCTGTATGTATGATCACGATTATCTCCGGAAATACTAAACCGATTAACTTCAAACTTTCACCAATTGCTTTGTTTTAACTCAGCAAAACATTTAGTTTGTTTCATCAAAATCGGTTCATTAAAAAAAAAAGTTATCGTCATTTGAATGAACTCAAGGCATGAGTTTATATCAACGCAATTACGCAACCGAAACTGCTGCGCCTAGAAACTTGAAATTTGGTACAGGGGGTCTTTTAATGACGTAAGTGAGCGCTAAGAAAGGATTTTTAGAAATTGTAACTTCTAAAGGGGTAAAATGTATATGGAATTTTCTCATTTCTGGACTTAGAAGTATAAAAGTAGGTATATAAGTTCTCGATTAAAATTAAAATAAGATGTCTGGATGAAATTTGCAAAATTCCCCCCTTAAGGGGTTAAATGGGGGTGGGTGGGTTTTATATACTTTGTACGGAAATTTTATCATCTCTGAACTATGAAGTATGAAAATAAATAGGTATGTAAGTTCTTGATAACAATTAAAAAAGATGTAGGTATGTGGGTGAAATGAACAAAATGCACCCCTAAAGGGGTAAAATGGGAGGGTAAAGTTTTTATGGAAATATTCTCATTTCTGGACTTAGAAGTATAAATAATATCCATACTACTAATATAATAAATGCGAAAGTAACCCTGTCTGTCGTCTTTTTACGCTTCAACCATTGAACTGATTTGGATGAAATATGGTATGGAAGTAGTTTGAGGCCCGGGGAAGGACATAGGGTAGTTTGATTCTGGGAAATTCTACTGTTCCCGAGGGATCGACACTAACGCGGGCGGAGCCGCGGGCAACAGCTAGTCATAAATAAATGATAAAGCTAAAACGCGTCAAATTCATGATTCTCCACTAGCAATAACTCGTTAGGTGACGTCATAGTTTGGTTAGTGGTAAAAATTGTAGCTCAAACTCTAACGTCACAAGAAAATTTCAACGGGCAATATCTTTATATATTTTTTTTAATTGACGCAAGAAAAAATACGAGACTAATATCTTTTGATTATCTAACTGACGCACTATTTTTTTTTTTAGGAAACTAGCCTATTGAATAATACAAACTATGTGCCATAAACAATGGTACGGAACCCTTCCCGCACTTGGCCGGTTTTTTTTTATCCGCTAATTATCTTACTACAAATCTATCAAATCAAATTATTTATTTGCCAACTACATAACTGACAAATAACTGGGCTACTAATAAACAACTTACCTAAAAGTCGAATTTAAATATATAACTAGCTTTCACGCGCGGCTCCGCTCACTTACCTAATTATCTAAACATGTTCTATTAAAAATACTAATCAATCAAAACCAGATGACCTTTTTGACCTAATTTGCAACCAAAATCTACCCGATACAAACAGTAAGTACAGTAATTTTTTGATTTATTTAGTGTGCAGAGTGTAAAAGGTGAAAAGAAAAGTAAATTAAAAAGGTGTTTTATAATTTTTAGATTAGATATCTGTCCGAGTTTTTTATTTATAATGATTCGTTAAATACGTCATAGCTCTTTCTTTTTTCCATTGTTCAAGTTATTTCAACTTGTAAACGAAAGCTTGGATTGAAGGATTTTGGTTGTAGTATGATGTAGCCCTGACGAGGTGGAAGATAACATTACAACAAGAAAATTAAAGTATAACGCTTATTACGTAGTAAAATTGAACTAATGCGAAAAAAGTAGAGAAGAACATCATTTCGAACTTTAAAAAAAATTATTCTACTATTTTAGTAGGAACCATAGTTTTAGCCAGGAAATAGGTGATATAAATTATTAATAACAGCAAGCCGCAAGTGGTTTTTTACTAATTCTCACACACATCATAGCTATTCCGCGCTCAGCACATATAGGTACCTACCTACATAGTAAAGTAGTGTCGCAAGGCGATACCGCGGTGTATAATTACATGTAGGTTATTTTATTACGCAGAGCTAGCCACCTCCCTGTAAAAACGAGTTAATGGTAGCCTTTATAGGCGGCCGCGACTTATTGGCGTCACTTGAACATTTAATAAACAGCTGTAATGAGAGACTATGCGCTCTGAGAACGGAACTGTTTGTTTATTTATGTGTTTACTGGCTTGCAGCATGATACAAGCGTGCATGACTATCGACTATCTACATAAACAGTCTTATAATAAAAAAAAAGTCACTCTGCAGAATTCATATAAATATATTAAAAACACAATTGCATTTGTAACAGACTTCAAATGAGGAGGTTCTAAATTCCATTTTAGTGCGTTTTTCAAAATATTTGTTACCTCATACCTACATGACTATACCATTTACGAACCGATTGGAAAAGGGTATGCTTTTCAAAAGGTCTCATTTAATTATCATTAGAATTGGTTCAGTAGTTTAATTCAAGTCTTTTTATAGGTATATGAAAGTTTACTTAAGTTTTAACTGTTTTTTATTTAGCCTGTTTAAAGATCTGACTCACAGAAAAGAAATCGAGCAAGTTGGATAATAATGCACACAATTAGAATATTCAAATAGAAAATATTCTTACTTCTCCTGGATATTCGATTAGCTTATTTATCAGTTTATATGAATGAGATATCCAGTTTTATTCTCGCATTTCTCTATATCATGTTTCTAGGAAAAAGTTACGTTTAGTGTTATTGTTATTACTTATTAGTTTGTTTGAGAGTTCCCACCAATAGTTATTAAAGCGAATAATCGAATAATTCGCTATTATTATTCGACATAAACAAAGGAATATAAAAAATAATGTAAGTATTTGTTATCGAATATACCTTTCACGCTTGTAGAATAATTTATTTTTTATCTACTGTAATCATAACTTTTTATCAGGTTATGAGAAAAGAAAATAAAGTTAGTAAGTTAGTCTCACATTCTGATATTATACTGATTTTACATTTTTAAATGCTGACGCAAGCGCAACTGCCTTAATCCCAATCGTGCCGGAAATCTAGTAATTTTCACCACAATCCACCCCTTTTGGGTTTTAAATATTAATTAAAAAGCCCAACTTTAACATGACTGATTTTTGAATGCCATTTTATACAAATACTATATTTAGACAATTAATACTAAACTAAGAGTTTTCGTAAAGTGATTATTTTAAAGTCTCATTCAAAGTTAATTTTAGACAACTGTTCGCCGAATGTCGAATAACAGACACTATTATTCGGTATTCGACGAATAGCAAAAAAATAGAATATTGCCGAATACCGAATAATAGCGAGTATACGCGACAACTCTAGTTATTAGTATCCGGATTCATAACTCTGAATTTCGCAACTGATGACATCATATTATATTATCTATAATAAGTCCCTACACTACAACTAATCTGTCTTAGTTCTTCTACCACATTGAATGCATGCAGTATAGAGCAGGCTTAGCAGATTTCCCCCCTGAGTTTACTAATGTGCCAAATGCAGTCATGATTATGTATGACTGAATGGTTAATTATCTCGATTGTGACATGAAATATGTTATATAAAGCTATAATAAATATAAATATACCGAATATAAATTTAAAGGAACAAACACACAGTTTGAGCTAGCTTCATAGCACTTACTTACCTATCTAAGTTGTGAACTTGTATCCTGGGATACTATTCCATAATAGTCATAGATATCTACATAAACAGATAAACAGCCAAGCTATGCCAAATGCCTAAAGGCAGCTTAAAAAAAATCGGACACCAGTGTTAGCTGGCTACTTACACAAAAAAGATTAAATTATAAACGCACTAGATGGCGGATCTATGATATGATAATTGATAACGAATAAAAGTTTCCAAGAATACCGTAATAGGAAGTGTTCTTAATAAGTACATTAATAAGTTACTTAATAAATTTTTGCCGGTGACCGTTGTTATTAGCGGCATCGGCATCGCACTGTAATGACGCTTCGCCAGCGAAAACGAACTCAAAATGATTTCCGAGTAGCTGGTTTCCACGTGGTTAACGAGGCACTGGCAAAAATTAAAGGGAGCAACAGATGCGACAGTTGATACAATGAGTATTAATAATAATAGGTACTCTGTATCATATACTGTTGAAATGCAAGGTAGGTAGGACACTACTTGACATATGTCAGCCAACATAGCAGCTACACTGAGGTCAGGGGTACTATTTTCGAAAGTGTGACACTCGTCTTCGACCGATTTTTGTATGGAAAAATCGCTCGTTTACGAACAGCGTCATTTCAAAAATAGCACTCCAGCATAGCTTTCTTTAGTTCGTGGACCGTTGGTAATATGGAAACCTGCATAACTATGTACCTTTCGTGTAAAATTAAATGCATATTAGTTATGTGTATAAAAATACTCAAGTTTTAATTGTAGAAAATAATTACTATATTTAAAACTTATTTCTTTTTTGTTTATAAACCTAAGCCACAGAATTAATATACCTAAGTTTTGTTTGTCCTACTTAAATATTCGTGGAAGTAAGTATATAAGTTTCTTATATGCCGACAGCTCTGCCATCTCATCTGCCCATAAGCCTGTTCACCGCAAAGAATGTAGCCAGGATAATATCGATATTTCTGGAACTACCCGGTTTCCAGTTTCTACCTTTCACATGCAATAGGAGAGCAAAGAAGTTCAATACCTACCTGTCCTAATTTTCAATGAGAACTCTTGTGAAATAGATGGTTATTCTTCTGTTATTCCTGCATATTTGGTATCGGCGGCTTCTATATTCAAATTACAGGTTTGAATATTGTGCTCGCAATCCACGGCGCTGCGGGAGAGTCGGCTGGTCGGCGGCCAGCTTACGGGGCGACCACTTTCTAGGAAATTTCTAAATTCTTAGGTACTTACCAATAACGGTGTAGCAGAGTGCAATTACTTACTTGGATGTAATTTGTTCGATCTCGACTTGAAGTAAGTAGATATTGAAACTTGTAAACTGAGTACTGGGAAATCGAAAACAAAAGAACACAAATGTGCTATCGAGACCAACTAAAGTTCAGTTTCGGTTTCAAAAAATCTGATGAACATGATTATGTCACATCAAAAATAGTAAATTTTAGTATAAAATAATAGAAGAAGGTCGTTTTCGGTTTGGATTTCTCTTTCAACTGGGCATAATGTTTGGTAAGCAAATCTACAAACTCGCCTAGGTACCAGAAGCCCTTCCACTGTTAGCAAAGGTTTTTACCATTTCATCTAAAAGGTACTCGTAGGCATCTATCATATAGGTATATAAGGTCCATATAATTGGTGTGCTTAGAAAAATGCTTTAGAAGCAAATTCGATTTAGAGATATTTTGACGTTAACATTTAGAAAAACAGACAAAAAACACACTTTGCACAAAAAAGAACGATTTCTTGGCGTACAAATTTTTACTATTACTACATGGCTACGAATAAGTAGTAAGCTACATGGATGAGATAAAGAATAAGTAATAATAATATACGATACGATGGGGCTGACATGCCTCTTAGGATAAAATACCCTCTAAAACTAAAGAGAAAAAAAATACATGGATACTAATTTACTGACGTCCACAATGAACGGCTGATTTACCGATTTACGTAAAAATATATAGTTATGCTGAAAAAAAACCCGCCAAGTGCGAGTCGGACTCGCACACGAAGGGTTCTATTATCTATAATACCACGTCAGAGGCCGAGAGGCGGTTCCAAAGAACTCTGACACCAGGGTGTGCATGGTCGATTGACCGTGACACCTACTCGAAATGATGATGATGATGATCTATAATAAGTTTAAAATTGTTTAAAAAATATTTGACTATGATGATGTAACTATAAATGTATGCTTTTCGCAATTTTTCCTTTATCTGTGCCCTGTAGCTTTTGATTCCCTTATGAAATTTTGCGGCATAAACGGCTGTATCTTTTGATTGCGTTGGCGCAGAAGATTGTTTTTTTTTGCAGCCCCAAGCAAGGGACAGTAGACCTGAGTTTTAGATATGAATTTCAGCTTGGAGCTGTAAAAAACATAAACTTCTAGGCCAACGCAATAAAAAAATGTAGCCGTTTATGCTGAAAATTCGACATTCGCAAGGGAATCAAAATCTACAGGCTACTTCCCGTGAATTCAGAATCTTGAAATTTGGTACGAAGCAACGTCTTATAGCACAGATAAGAGGAAAATTGCGAAAAGCGTAAATTTTTAGTTACCTAATATAAAAATATTTTTATAATTTTAAACTTCAGTGTTATTATAAAAAAACGGCAAAACCCAGGTTTAAACCTGGTCTACCTTAGTCCGGACTAACGATGGATCAACCTAGGTTTAGCAAATTAAACTTTGTTTCATTACAAAAAGTGAACTAAGTCAGGACTAACTTAGACCTGAGACGATCTCTGGATGATCTAACGGAAGCAGGATTCATTCAATCATTCGTTCAGTATGCTACTACTACGTTCCGATCTACACTAATATTAAAATAAATTGTTTGAAACTAGTATAAAACTAACAATAATAAAATTGAAATGGAGAAACATGTTTATTTATGTCATAAACGATATATTCAGTGGTCAGATAAAAAATCATACTTTATACAAAACGATTTAATAATTTTACAAACCTGAAACGGAACGCGTGTGCGCGCGCAACAAATCGAATTTGTTTCAAAGACCTCAAAGTTTGTTTACAAATATGATTGTAAAAAATATATTTTTATTTAATGAATTAACGGTGCAGTGTGTCGAAAGTACCTAATTGTTTTAAAGTTGCTGTGAGATAAAATTTACGTGACTAAAGTAAAAGTGAATATGGTGTAAAAATTTGTTTATATTTGTACCTAAAAAATACTTACTATATAGATGATTTGTACAAACTATTTTTCCTAATATAAAATTAAGGTGCCTAAAAGTCATTGTTTTGTGGCGGTTGTGAAATATAAATGACGACAAAAGCGTTGAAAATAATCTAATTAAATGTTTTGATATGATAAAATACAAATAATTAAAATATTTTTTCATAATTTTATGTGTTGGTTTTATTCATTTCTCCGCATTTCCAGGTTTTTGATCATTGCGAATAGGGTAATAGGATTTGACATAGATTTCAGCATCAAAGTATTTTTTTTGGTGAAAAGTGACCTATTTGTTGGTAACAAAATAAGTTAGTACTAGAGTTAAACTAGGGAATCGTAGGTTTATCTTCAGACCTAGGATCATCTATGGCTTAAACGATAAACCTCGTTTTGTAATACGATTTTCCTTAGTACTTGACTTGGACCCCGGCTTAAACCTGGTACTAACTTTAGTCCTTGTTTTATAATAACACTGAATACATAATGGTACGGAACCCTTTGGTGCGCGAGTCCGACTCGCACTTGGCCGGCCCTTAAAAATGTAAACGAGCGTTGCTTATACAATCAAGTTTGATCAATGTAACTTGAAAACATATGATACGAATCAAAAACTCATTCTTGTCCCTAAACTTCGCAAACACTTGATAATGAATATCCGCAAGTAAATTGGATGCCGCCTTGCCTATACCTGCCTATCAATAATTATTAACCCAGTTGTACCGTTTGCTTGACAACGAAAATCGAATTGCATCGCACCTTTTCAATCGTATTCCATTACGCTCCAATCTTGATCTCAATTTTCGATGTAGATGTACTGCGCTGCGTGAGGTAGGGTTGCCAACTATACTGTTAAAAACAGTAATAAACTGTTTTTAAATACATTATACTTTTTACTGCTGAACAAAAATACTGTTTTCAGCTGCTGCAACTGCTAAACTTTTTTTAATATTTTTAAACTAAATAGTCAGACAGAGCCTAGAGAAGGTCTAAAAATATGTATTTAAAGCATTAAACAAATAAAACACTGTTAATTTTTCTAAAATATTGTTTAATATCCTTCTCAGAGCTAAATATACTGTTATTTTTTTGTAAAAAAAAAAGTTGGCAACCCTAGCGTAAGGGGTGATATACCTATCCAGTGCCGGTGGTGGAAACCGCGGCTGAGCAACCACCCGAGGTGACAGGTAGAGGGGGGCAAATTGTGATATGCAGCTAACCAAAGGCGTTAAGTATTGTTTCGAATTGATTCATTTGCTTATTTTGTCTTTTTACTACGATTTCTAGTAAGTTATATACTTCCATATTAATTCTATGAGAACCATAATACATGTAACCTTTGCATCGTTATCATTAGGTCCTTTTTAGTCTCCACTACAGGAGCACGACCCTCTCTGTACTACTAGGGCCATACCTGGCCAGAGCAGCCAGAGGACTTGGCCTACACTCTCCACGCTGGCCAGACGGGTTGGAGAGGTCTCTCAGATGTTTATAAGCTTTGTTTAGCTTGTATTTCCTAAGTCGCCTTCTACGACATCCACGGGAAGACTTGGAGTGGTCCTATTCTACTCTACCGGATACCACACGGCTACAAATAATAACGTGCTCAAAATAATGTGCTAATATTGAAATGTACTCGTGACAGAGTGTTATTTGAGTAATAAGTAGGTATGTCTTTGTCTTGTTTAATATAAATACAACGGTATGTAATTTACTACGGTGATTGTTTTTAGTGCATAACTTAGTCGCCGGTGGTTCTGTTATCACTCTAGTATCTACCTCTGGTGTTACACAGCCGTCTCAAGTGCAAGCTCTCTATTTATTAAGTTTCCTTTCTCACAACAAGAGCGCCGGTCCCTATCGCTCTTTATCTATCAACTTAGGTAAACAAGTCGGGAATCATTGCCGTAGTGTAAATAAAGAAAGAATTATTATCAGCAGAGTGTAAACTTTGGAGGAATTATCACGGTCGAAATGTAAATAACACAAAGAATTATATGTATTTATGGAGAGTGTTTCATGTTAACGTACACAGTGAATTTATTATCCGTTCACCGCCCGATTACTCTGGCACTTAACTTTTTAGGGAAATTAGCTCATAGTCTCCCATTTTTATTATTACAAGCTTTTATCCTTTTATTTAACTTGCAAATCTTGCAATATACCTATGTATCGTATCTTTATGTTTCGGGTACTCTTGCAACTCGATTTTAAAGCACTTATCTTTAATGTATTGAGCCAACATTTTCTGCATTTAAAACTAAAGTATAAACCCAGTATTTAGGCTTATTTGATTCGTCTTGGAAAGCAATTTACATTTGGTATCACTCATAAAGAACAAAAGATTTTTTCGAAAAAAAATTCTTATTATTAACCTTTAGGTTTGTATAATTATAAAAACTTATGCATAAATACGAACGATTATATTTTACAAACTGCATAGCACTTAGGGGTTTTGTTTGGGGAATGAGTAATATTGGCCGTTGGGTTAAACAACTTACATCATGTGTTTATCAGGTTTATTTTATATAATAAAAATCCCGTTCGTATCCTATTCATTTGCTTGATAAGTCTCAAATTCTCAATCTGCACACACTAGCTTGGTGACTGGGATGGGTGAAGGCTTACGGGAAAGGCAAACCCTTCAAATGTGATTGAATTTACCAACTCAAGTGTTCCTTTCATTGGGAAATTGACAACGCGTGTGTGGGCGACGTATTTATTTACTCTGGTGAATACTGCGAATTTAGTCGCGTATCTAACGAAAACATTTCCATGGTTAACTCAGTTTTGTTATGACGATATCTTTTTGTACATTAGTCGTGTAAAAGTTTTGCAGACATATAAAGCGTTTTAAAAATACATAGGACCATAGATTAAAAAAAATGTGTCTCTCTGTTATGCACAGAACTTTGTTGTTTGCCCGCGGCGACAGATTGTGCAACGGAAATGCGCCTGATCCGCATTGAACGTGAGCATTCAGATTCGCGCTGCGCCAGGTTCGATATCCAATTCAATTCATCAGGACGGAACAAAGCGTAGTAAAAAAATGTTTTATGCTGCTGTTGTGACAAGAGAACGCTGAGAACTGTCGAGTTAACATGATTCCGTCGAAAATCGCATCCTGTTCTTTACATTTATTAGCGCCGGCGGTCGCATTCGCGTCCGGTCGTGTGTGTTATAATCATTTCTGTCCAAATATTGATCTTTTTTTGCTTCCGTTTCGATTTATAGGCCGGAAAAGGGCGGAATTCTATTGAGTAACTTGTAATCAATCACCCCATCAGCAATCACCCCTTTGAAGGAATTTGATACTTCCACCTAAAGCTTCCTACCTAACCTAGTGAGTTGCGCATAGTAAGAAGTGGTTTGGCTATGCTATAATAATAGTATATAATACGTATATTTAAATAAAAGTAGTAAGTAGATAGTTATGTACCTATTTTATTTAAGTAATCTAAGACGTCTTCTAACGTCTTGTTTACACTAATATTCAGTCACTATTCAGTATCTACCCCATGAAATTTTAAGGGCACTGCATAGTCGTATATTTATTTACGATTTACGATGTTTATAAATCATGTTTATTCTTTGGAAACTTTTATTGGCCTTTGGACATAAAATAGAACAAAACACATTAAAATGGCGATCAGGGGTCGTCGATTACGAGCATTGGGTAGATTGTATTACATTCATCCATATTGTAGAACCCCATAAAAATGACATAAAATTGATTCTGACTTTCTGATTTAACTATTTATTTATATGAATTCGGTTCCGTACACAATATTTAATTAACTACAAGTTTATATATGTGTTGCAGAATAATTACAGTTTCTTATTATTGAATCATAGAAGTTCTTTAGTGTATTGATCTTCTATGGCACTGAATAATTGGTATTGATATCTATGAATTGCTTTACCTACTTCGACCTAAGTGCAATTTTAATAAGTAAAGTTCCCATCGCCAATAGGTACAGAAATCAATATACAAATTTGATCAGCTCTCGTATAACATACTTTTTTATATAAATAAAGTGAACAATAACTGCAATAAAATACTTTACGCTTTTTACTTGGTCATTGTGGAATGTAAGTTTTCTAAGTAAGTAAGGCACAATGCTGCTGCAATTGTGTCGGTGCGCTGTCAAATGAAACGGCCGTCGAAAGATAATGGAATTTCTGGGAACAACCCTTATGGAAGTAGGGTGTGCCGCAGGCGGCGACTGTCGGCGGGGGTATGCGGGAAGCGGGGAGGAGAGGTCTACATGCCATCCATCACGCCGCGGGGGTGCAATTAGGCGGAGTAGATGTACTGACACGATGCCGCGCCGCCAGCGCGCATACGTCGCGTCCATCCCGACTACCAAATGTGGAGATCCATGCATACGTAATGCAGTTTTAATTAGGAGGCTATGGAATAAATTATCATAGGTACTCACTTCATGATAATTCGCGTCTACAGTGTTAGATCGAAAATAGCTTATCTCTTCCTTCCATGCTGGTCTGGGAGAAAAGAAAAAACGTAAATGTACTAGCTGCATCTCTTCTCGTGCAGATCGTAAAATTCGATCGATGGATTAGGCGAAAACCAAGGAATTATGTTAGTATGCGATGCGGCTAGCAACCCATCACTGTTTTGAATCCTTTTGCCACCTACACGACCACCAACATTCTTATCGTGATTTTTGTGTCTTATAGGCCTGTGCTCTGTCTACTCCGCAAAGGAAAAAGACGTGATAATATGTAGGTATGTATGTATGTAGACGGTATGGCTATCTTTAGATTAGTTTAGATTACTTATCGCCAAGGATGAGCAAGCATGTTTCTCCAAGGCGACGCTACTGTATTGGCGACATTGAAAAATGATTTTGTAGGTGATGTCAGAGTTTGTAAGAAATCAGGAATCTATAGGAATAGATAGCTTTGGAAGAATTATGTAATTAATGCGTTAATCTCCTGGAATTCGCCTACCTGAGATGCCTATTCGATCCTTAACGTAAATAGTTAAGAATTGGTGACGAACGGATCCGCTACGTAGAAAATGTCTTTGTCTAGCGTTGTTAGTGCATTCCAAACCGCAGGAGTCATGGTTTTCCATTAGTTTGGTTATTAGGGAGGTACGGTCACTGTTGGTGTCCGTGCTGGTTATCTATTCTACAAAAATCCTTTAATAGCTTCCATCTATCGGAGGCCAGGATTAGTCGATAATGGCGTGGCCACGGTAAAGATATCTTTACCGTGGCGTGGCGGTGCTTAATGATCGCCGCTTTCTTAAATTATAATTTTCCCATAAAAGTTGGACAAAAAGTTAATGTCCATCCGGGCAAGGGGACGGGGTGGAGTTGGCTGGTGGGGCAAGGAGGCCGGCATCGCAGCGCGGTAGCGGCAGCCGATTATCCGCCGATAAGAAACAACTTTTTGATTTATGAAGAAAGCGCGAGAAGCGGCTACCGGGCGCCGCGCTGCATTTTAGTGACGTCACCTAAACTTAAATATCGCTTACACGTCGATATAAGGATAGATATTATTATTATTATATGAACATTTGAATCTGAGTTCGCGGGTCGCTTCTGTATGAGATTCGCACTATTATGGATAGATATTTTGGATAAAGATTTATTTTGGAAATTTCATACATTTTTTATTAAATATTTTCAGTTTTTCCGAAAAAATACTACCTGTTGAAAGCCTTCTTTTGCCATTTTTGTGCATGCACTTAAAAAAAGACAAAAATACCTAGGTACCGTTTGAACAAAATTTTAACTCTTGACTCATAGTTTTACCACGCTTTTATTAGCTTCACCAGCATGTTTAATTGATTGTTTGTTTGTAGCCGGTTTTGACCCATTTTAAACGGTCAGATTTAATTTATTCTATAGCCTCCTAATTAAAATTTTGTAGCCTTATCAAGGACCGATGACATAACAATACCATAATTTGATAACAGCAACATAATCGCATAATAATTTATTTCAGCATAATTTGACAGCCTCCGTGGTCCAGTGGTTAAGCCGTTTGCCTGTTGACCCGGGGGTCGTGGGTTCGATTCCCACCGGAAGCATACTTTGTTTAGTTGTTTCCAGTTTGGTTAGGACATGCAGGCCTGAAACACCTGATTGTCTTATAATAAAGATGATTTCGTGCTTCGGAAGGCACGTTAACCCGGTGGTCCCGGCTGCCATCTGGTAGTCGTTAAAGGAACCACGTCAGAGGCCGAGAGGCGGTTCCGAAGAACTCTGACACTAGGATGTGCATGGTCGATATACCGTGACACTTACAAGAAATGATGATGATGATGATTTGATAACGTACCTTAGCTTCTACGTACGTATATTGTACAACTGGTAAAATTATTACCATTGAAATTCGCAATTTCGTATGGATGCAACAAACAGCCTGCTCGTCCTAGACTGCATTTTATAACGTTTAGTTATCATTCAGTAAGCCAGCATGTAGGTTTTCAAAAGATCAAGAAATTATTAGTTTTCTACTCATAAATAAGATTTATAGTTATTTAGAAGAATGTCAAGATTTTTGTTAAATGCGGCATTCCTTGCAGAGAGTATAAGTACCTACATACGGTCTCGTACTATAAAATTTATTTAAATTAAAGTTGTCCGTCGACAGGTGTTGCAGACAGCACTAGCGGGGAGTCGACAGTCCATCGCGCCGGCCGACCAGATTTTGAAACATATGTAAATGAGGCAGCCGACCGCGCTCAAAGGCGCCGCCTCTGCCTCTCGCACCCACAAGCCTTTTATTACCTACGCTTTAATTTTACATTTAAGTGCATTATAATTTCGATAAATAAAATATTGCAGATTATATCGGATGTATTCAATATTTATGCATGGTTTTGTGTCCAGAAAATTGATAAATTCTAAGCGACATGACTGCAAATTGTAATATTAAGGTAATGTGTTCCTATATATTCTAATGAACGGTAATTATGGTTTTTAAATCAACACTAGCTTTTGCTTCGCGGCTTCACTTCACGTTATCCGGATAAAAGAAAGCAGCCTAGTATTTATTTGTACACAGTGATATCCTGACAACGTAGCAAATCCATGATGAAGATAAGTGTAATAAGAAAACTCACTTCCGTATGTATACTATAGAATAGTACTAATTAGGATTATTTTTATTGTCTCTTAGTAGTATACCTAAGTGCTTCTATCTAAATATAATGCAGCAAAACTAAACATGAAGAGCCTATTTTAGATGAAAAACAAACCAAAGTCCAAGATATATGAGCAAAGCATTCGTAACATGCTTGAGTTTGTTCGAGTCGGTAAGTTGGCGCAGATCTCTGGCGCCAGTATTCCGGAGTACTATTTGTCTATGCAATTCGACCCTTCCTCGCTCCCTATTTGAGTAAGATCTATCAACTTCGTTCCAACAATCCTACTTCAGGAACAATGGCAATGTATCAACTGCTATAGACCGCATACCTTGCTAAGTAGGTAAAGTAGTAGGTACTTACCCGTTCCGTTCCGTGAACCCCCAATAATTCGGCCCCTGTCTAATCCAGCGCACCTTGTAACCCGACAAGTCTGTAATTGTACAAAAAAATATCTTTTGGTAAATTAATTAGTACGCGCTACTAGGTACCTACTATCTAAGTACATAATTGACGCGTGTTGTTGTTTCTATTTGAATTGGACTATTGTTAGTGCTTTAATTTACTGATTATTTAATGTGTTTTAATTATAAATACCTTTTAAACACAAAAATCTTACAGTCAAAGAAAAAACCGGCCAAGTGCGAGTCGGACTCACGCACGAAGGGTTCCGTATATTATGAAATTATTATTATATGAGTATATTAGTTTTATTATGATGAAACTCAAAATTAATTTTAAGTATCAACTTATCGCAATTTGTCCTCCCTCTATCTATCTATGCTATAAGACGTTTCGTACCAAATTTCAAGATTCTGAGTTCACGGGATCCTGTAGGTTTTGATGTTTTGATTGCGAGTGTTAAAAATTAACAGTAAAATTATTAAAATTTTTTTTTTGTGTTTCCAAGCACTAGTACTATGCGCTGAATTAATTAAACAGATACATATGAAATTTAAAAATGATATATATATGTTATGATATCTAAACACATTTTTCTTCGAAAACTTTGAAATTTTTACGTCTAAAACAATAATTCTCACATGACAATATTTATAGTTACATCTCGGAGGTCGCCGCCTTTCTTATTTTTTTTATAAAAATATATATATATGAAAATATTAAGATTTTTCATCTTTTTTCCTAATCGCCTAATGGCTTGCGTAGTAGCGACGTTTTTCGTTCGCGCGGCACCCGCTTATAATGTATGCTTTTCGCAATTTTTCCTTTATCTGTGGTATAAGATGTTACTTCGTACCAAATTTCAAGATTCTAAAGATTCAAGATTCGAAAAAAACACGAAAATTTGCGGCATAACATAACCAGCAGTATCTTTAGATTGCGTTGGCTTAGAGGTTTGATTTTTTCACAACTCCAAGGGACAGTAGACCTATTTGATATGAATTTCAGCTTGACACCTCAACGTGTTCCTGAGAAAGACTTGACAGACCGATAGACAGACAGACGGACAACAAAGTGATCCTATAAGGGTTCCGTTTTTTTCCTTTTGAGGTACAGAACCCTAAAAAGTGATATTTTGGACTGCTTGGGTAAATCGTAATGAATCTTTCAATAGGTGGTTTCGTGCAAGTGAATACCTGCCGGCGGCATCGCCGGGCCAGTTATATAATTAAGTTGTAGGTAACGTAAGTAAATTTCATATCAAGGTATTAATAATCAGGGCCGGATTCGTCATTATACTTATAGCAAGCGTAGCAAATGCCCAAAGGGCCCGCGCTTTGGGCATTTGCATTTGCTGTTGACCCGGGGGTCGTGGGTTCGATTCCCACCGGAAGCATACTTTGTTTAGTTGTTTCCAGTTTGGTTAGGACATTGCAGGCTTGAATCACCTGATTGTCTGATAATAAAGATGATTCCGTGCATCGGAAGGCACGTTAAGCCGGTGGTCCCGGCTGCCATCTGGTAGTCGTTAAAGGAACCACGTCAGAGGCCGGGAGGCGGTTCCGAAGAACTCTGACACCAGGGTGTGCATGGTCGATTGACCTGACACCTACTCGAAATGATGATGAGCGTGCCGGTCACCAACTCCAACGAGGTGGCTAGATGTTATCAAAGACACAGGGCCCAGCAACAGAATGCTCCAAAAAAGCCGCAGACAGAGATACGTGGAGAAGGGTCGCATCAGCCATAGACGAGCAAACCAATCCGTAATCTGGGGGCGATTCTCGCACGCTCGACATGAAGTCGAATTCGATATATATCGAAAAAACATGGCGGATATCGAATTGTGCTATTCTCACTTTATCACATTCGATAAATGTCTACTGCTAGCGTTCGACATACATCGAATGGTCGGTAGCACTCGAGATGAATGTCTAATGCAATAACATTGAAATTTTCATGATGTTTAGGTTAGGTTTCGAAGTAATATGGGGTTGTTTTTAAATAAAATTTCTAATATAGGTATTTAAACATTTATTTTTAATCCACACTTATTTTTAATAATAACATCCACACTTCACTGCATCAGTTATTGCTGATTTCTTGTTGTTCCAAATTATTTTGTCTTATTTTCAAGTCGTCTTTGCCTGCGGTTTTTGGGTTGAAACTTCGCCGTTACAGTCTGAAAATAAAAGGATAATGGTTGATAATAATACCAATCAAATGTTAATAAATAATATAAAGGCTAATTACTGTGTCCCAAAATACAGCTTTTTTATTTAATGTAATACCATTGTTCATATGAACAATGAGACCAAACATAGGACAAATACGAGTAGGACCTTGAAATAATATGGTCTAATTGATTAAATCTTTAATCAACTACATATGCCGATGTGAGTTTGTAATTTTTGATCATCAAATCCGATATCACTGGGTGCTCGAAGCAATGAGATTAGGTAAATTAAAAACACTTATTTGGGAGGGAGTTTTAAACAGAAATAGATACCTATTAGGATAAATATGCTTACCTTTGGTTACGAAATCCATCATTTCAAAGTTCTTTTTATCAAATTAACCGCCAGAGACTGCTATTTTCGTCATGAAAGAAGAAGTGTAGATGGGGACTCGTCCCACTTGCACGTTTTTGCACGCTCCATATTTATAAGTTCATAACAAGAAAAACACATTCACACACACACTTTTAAGTCAAAAATTAAAATAATAGTTTATTTTGAAGAAAGATTTTACAAATAATTAAATTTTCTAGATGTTTTGACAAAAACACAAAACGCGCGCTTCAATGACCACACGTTGATACGTTTCATTTCAAGCAAACACCCCATCAAAAATAACAAAACGAGCTATTTATTAATATGAAAAAAATACAATACATTAAAAATATTATTATTTAACGTAACCTAATGCTATAAGTAAAGATATTTTATCATTTATTACGATATAGCACAGAATAATTTTACTTTAAAGTTATTTAATATTTTCTCGATTATGATTGGTTACAATCGAGCAAAACGGAACGTTTTGCAGTAGAGATGGAAAATGTCATGTCTATTATGCCCCAGAATAGCATTAGTGATATTTCAGTGATATTTGCATGCGACATCGTGCCTTCGATATTTTTGTCGAATTCGATAAATCTCTATAGAAACGAGAATTAGGCCCCTGAGCCGTAATCACGACCACTCTGTCAAGATGGATGTCACTCTGTACGACTAAGAAGAATATAAAGCGTGTAGGTAGGTACCTTATAATAATAGGTACGTTTTCCACTGACATTCCTTCGAAAGGGTTACTTGCCAAAATTAATAACTTTTCATATCGGTCGGGACCTCAGAACAATACTTTAGTTATTGTTCTGAGGTCGGGACCAATGCAACAAAAAAAAAGTCATAATAATTTGTCACAGCATTGATCCCATAGAACAAGTTGTTCATGTTGCCGGGCTGAGTCATCCCTTCACGGGAATGTCAGAGATCATTTTGTATGTATGTACCCTAAAAAAACACGGGAAACTGTTATTTATTTTACCTGTGTGTGTATATATTTTACTTGATAGGTACCGTAGCTCCGTAGAATCAATGAAATGAACTACACCTCAGAACAATAACTACACCATCGTTTCATTGATAACCAGACTTAGAAAAAGCGCGGGAAAACTAATTTATACTTGATACTGGCTAAATACGTAACGCGTGAAAGCCTTAAATAAAAGAAAAAAAATGTCATATGTCAATGTCAGACAATCAGTTTATCAGTTTATCCTCAGAAGAATAATATACATAGAAGCCGCATAAAAATAGAAACTGAAAACAGATAGTTGACACTGTATTTTTCTTATGAGCTTTCGCTTATGACAGAATGAGACAAAAACTTCAGTCAGTTTCTATTATTTTCATGGTTGTCCCGACTTGAAATGTCAATGGACTCCATTGGACTCCAATTAAATCCGACTAAATTCAAAATAACTTATTACAGTTCAACGTCTGTAATATTAGCATCTTGCCGATTTGATCGGGTTATATATTGACAAAAACATTGCGGCGGAATTGTGATGTCTGCAAATTAAATATAGGATTGTGCTAAAATTCTCACGGAAAAAAGTATTAACCGGTGTTGGGTTGGTGCGTTATCAAATGACCATTATACTAAACAATGTCTTGTGCAATGGAGCGATGTAAATCCCATTCAGGACGAACAGAAATAAATTCTGTAAAACATAATTTTCTTCGGTAAGTTTTTCAGTTAAAAGTGCATAATTAAAACCCAAAATACCTCAAAATACAACAATAATATTGTCAATTATATAACGTATTGTATAAATGACAACTTTTATAGGTATTTTGCTTAAAATTATCGTTTTTTCCTTTTTTTTCCAAATTAGGTTAGTTTTTTTTGCTAGTGATGTGGTAAAATCACGTATCTACGAGTATATCGATATTTTTTATGACGGTCTTGCTATCAGGGATATTTTTGTTAGTGTTGAGCCATGCAATAGTAATGTAACAAATTGAACCATCATGGTAATTAAACAACCAGCAAAGTGTGAGTCGGACTCGCGCACGAAGGGTTCCGTACCATCCTTACATATAATATTATAAATGTGAAAGTGAGTTTGTTTGTTACGCTTCCACGCCGTAACTTCTGAACCGATCATCATGAAATTTTGCATCATCATCATCACCATTGCACGATCTCTGGAGTACGGAAAAGAACATAGACATAAATTACATCTCAGAATAAGGTACTGTTATCGGGGATAGACATTAACGCGAGCGGAGCCGTGGGCGTAAGCTATAAAAACGCCCGAAATTTTTGTTTGTAATATTTCAACTGTCTCACTATCACGGTTCATGAGATACAGCCTGGTGACAGACAGATGGATATCGGAGTCATATTAGTAGGGTCCTGTTTTTATCCTTTGGGTACGGAACCCTAAAAAGAATCGATTTTTACTAATATGAAGAAAATTATTGTTGAAATTTTATTGCAGCTACCTGAAGTAAAAGGATAAAAAGGTGTGGATCCGAGGAACTTTCAAGCGACATATTGGACATAAAATGTCATACATACTCGAATTTGTTCAAAATATTTTACTGCCGTGCCGATACATTAATTTCGAATATAAAATTAAATGGAAGCGATTGAAACACGATGCTTTACCTACATTTATATTTGCCGAATTATAAATCAATGGTAATAAGAAAGTTTACGGAAACGGTTTTATTATTTATATTTAAAATTATGAAAAACATTTTATTTTGGACAGTAATGAAAATGGGTAAAGTAATCTCTTGTTTTTCTTCACCTCTTGTTTTTCTATTACCAACACTGTGAATTTTTCACAAATAACACACTGGCACTTTTTTACCCTAGTGTAAAAGTTTTATAAAATAAAAAATATCACTTCGAATTATGTGTTTCTCTTTACCTAATCGAAAATATGATTGACATCATATTAGGTATTCTGCCGTTCGACCAATACTGATGTCGAACGGCAGAATACCTAGGCCTAATGACCAGCAGTAGACAGTAGACGCGCGGTGGGTAATGTATGGATTTTTTTTTTACCTATTTATCAGATGAAGTCAAGCGACGCCATGCGATTAGGAGTTATTTAGGTGTATCTTGACGTAACTTTTAAAGTAAAAGCCTCTTTAGCGGCTTTGTGCACTTTTTGGGATGGGTAAAATAGAAAACTCGCGTCAGGACACGTGAATTGATCGAAAATTCGTAAGAAGGACACGGACCTGAGTATGCCGCAAAGGCGAGTTTTCACTTCTGCCGGCACTCCTGGAGTGCAACTAGTTGTTTTTTTTTTTATGAATCGTACTCATTTAACGAATCGATACAATCAGAGTAGAGTACATTTATGACTTTCTTAGGACGAAACATTTAGTCGATAAATATATTTCATCGATATAGTACAACCCTGATCACATCAGTACCCCAGGACAACCTGCACATTTACGCAAATGGCATTGTATATGCATCTCTTTCTGATGCTTTAACAATGCCATAAGTAAAAACAGTGTAGAATATTGTATTTTGTTGTTATTTTAACACGGTTTCTATGCTTTAGTTATTGTTCTGAGAGTTTATCTATCACCCACCTGTCACGGAAAGCGTGTGTGGTTTGTTGGTTTCTCAAGAGGTTAAAAAAATAAAATTAGGTAGAATATGGGTAAAGTTAGAAAAACCAAACCTAATAGGAATAAAAAAAGCCTTGCTGCTGATAATTCCGATGAAGAAGAAGTAGTAGTTGATTCTAAGGAAAATGCTATTCAGACTGTATTGGATCAGTTGCAGGTTAGAAATTGAGGAACTTAAGCTTCTTTTTCGCTTTAGGTACAGATTATTGAAGGCCTTTCGTATAATTTCACAGGTGGCAAATGTTGAAGAGAAGTATTGTGGTTTGCAAACATTTGCCATGTTGATTGAATCTACTGAAAACTTGGAGCCTATCATCAACCGCGGTGTGGTGAAGGTAGCCGCCCCTTTACTTCTGGATCCTGCCAGCTCTGTCAGAAATGCTGCAGCTGGGTCGCTGCGGAATATGTCTACTCTAAAGATGGAAGTATGTGATGCCATGATGGAACAAGATGTGATGACTCCGCTAACTTGCTTTTTTCATGAGGTATAAAATGTTCACATTTTGATGCATTGATTAATGAGCTTATATTTCTTGAACAGTATTAGAAAGCTGGTCCATTTGATACTTAATTTAAATGTATGGGCTCAAAGGTCTTCAAGCTTATTTGTAAGCTTATATGTTTAGACTGGGTACTGGGTGTACTTTGATACCAATTATGTTAGAGTATCTGTTGTTGTTAGAAAAGCCCTGTCAGTTTCATGATGGTGCCACTCAAACCGGTCAATATGAAGAGGTTTTCTTGTAATATAATTATTTATTTTCATTGATTCTTTAAATCCCAATACACAAAGGCTTTTGGGTAACTAACTTGTAATTATTGGGCCCTGTCATGATAAGAGGGCAGTTGTTAAGCTATGTCAGATGCTAGCTTGAGACATCTGACACCAGTGTTGCATAAACACAAAAAGTAAGCAAGTAACTTAATTGGCCATGAGCATTGTAAGGTAGGTCCTTTTACAGAAATTATTGCAATAAATTTATGTTTACATCTTTTACAGCATGCTGAATCGTGGACCCCTGAATCTAGTTCAAAAACAAAGGATGATGATATTGACACATTTATACAATGCACCAACTTGTTACTCAATTTATGCGAAAGCTCAGGTAACACAGAAAATCAAATTAGCCATTATGTAAATTAACCATCTGAAATATATTTTTGCTAGCAATATGTATAATTTCCATTTCAGATTTAGCTGTTAAATATCTTGGGCAGTCAAGAATATTGGATATATTCCCACGATATCTAGACTTATCTACATTTGGCCCTGACATAGTCACATCTGTTTTGCAATGTTTGTTTGTGGCAATAGAAGATAATCCACAAGCAATGCAGAAGATTCAAAGCAATTCTGAGAAACATCTTGAGGTTCTCTTATTCTTGGAGGGGTCAGATCCTTCTGTGCTTCTAATTAAAACATTGGCTGCTGGAGTGATTATCAACACTGCTGGCGGGAACATTTCGGCGCTGCCTGCTAATGTTATGCATGAAATTTTTTCTATACTCGCTAACACTTTGTCTGTGGACCATAGACTGGCCTGCAATCAGGTGTCAAGCAGCGTGCCATTAAGCAATGCTGCTGGCAAGATAACTCCACCTAAAGGGAAAGAAGCTCAGGTTTTAGAAAGTCAACTGAAATCAGTCGGCCAAGTTTTAGATGCTCAACAGAGTGCTATTGAGATTATTGCTAACATTTGTTTATGTGAAGGTGAGTGACATTTCTATTTTCTCTTTTGCTTAGTTTGACAGTATGATCCTAGGTAATTTTAGCAAAATATTTTTCTTTTATGATTTTGTGTTTTCTGTTATTATTATTTTTAATGAAGTGTGTGATAATTCTCGTATTTTTTTCTAGATGGCGATGATTCCATAAATGGAGCTGATTCATCAGATAGTGAGGAAATGGAAGCAGAAGAATGTCATAATGGAGATGAAACAGTCCTAGCTGGAGACAAGCTGCCACCAGAACTGTCAGAAGCTTTGGTCTCACTGAACATGTTTGAAAAGGTTTGGGCCAGGACACAGTTACCAGCACAGAATGTGATGCTAATACTGAAGGAGTATGAAGGTTCTCAGTTGATTTATAAGAAGTAAGTATAAATTAAATCATTCAATTTTTTGCTTTCAGTGCCTTCATTGAACAGTTTTTATGATTTTAAAGGCTTATGTCACTGAGACGTCACAGTTGGCTTGTTAGATTTATTTCAGCTTTATATTTCGTTCAACATTGTCAGGCTAATAATTGACAAAAATTTTAGGTTACACAGCTTGCAAACGCGGGCACTCCTTTGTGTGAACAACATGCTGTCAGCATTACCACTAGACAATCTCGGTGGTATTAACGGCGTTTATAAAATCTGGGTAGATGCAGGCAAACTGGTTTTTCAACAAACATCTGACAATAACAACTTGTTGGAGTCTGCTACGGCGGTGATGAGGGCGGCGCTCGATAAAATTAAGTTGACCGAGGGTGGAAATATAAATGACTGCAATTTATTTAGCGACATGGCACTTTCTGATATAGAGGTGAGATTTTATATTTAACAAATTTTACCAACCTCATGTATATTGAATCTCTTGTTAAGAGGCCCGATGGCCTAGTAGTCGTGAGCATTGAAAACACTTACGCATGATAAGCAACCCTGGGTGCAGTGCAGTTCCTATTGTGATGGGTGACCGCAAGTGGCATCAAAATATCTCGAGCTCCTCTGCTTCGGAAGGCACGTTAAGTTGTTGGTCCCGACTGTTGTAATCTTTAATGGCAGTTGTTACGCTATGTCAGATGCCTTAAGGCAGCTTGAAAAATCTGACACCAATTGATACTCTTTGGGTAAAATAGTGTCAAATAAGTTTATCAAATGCTTTATATCTTAACAGTTAGATTCTAAGGCCATTAGACCCAAAGGCCATGTTTATAGTCTTGGTGGGCTTATAATTTTATAACTGAATTATAACCGTGATGGGTTGCTCATAACATGGGCTGTTGACAGTACATTTGTAATTATCTCCCTACCATAGGAGAACTATATACTACCAAAAGATTTAGAGATAAGATTACCTATTGTTGCGTTGTTATATGTATGTGTATAAGAAGGTTATTTTAATTTCTGTTACAGAAAATGTTAATGGGCATTACAGAGTGTCAAATACCAGAGATAAGGTCAAATCTCATAAGAATGATTGGCATCCTGGCTCTGCTTCTTATGAATAATCTGACCGAAGTATCTTCCAATGTCATATGTACCATTACTGAATTTATACTGGACCAAGCACAAAAAGAAAACGAAGTCTGGGTGCTGGCCGAAGCCATAGACACTTTGATAGATTTGTACTCAGAAGATGAAAGTGACCAGCTGGCTGCTAAAGTGAAACTAGTTGATAAATTAAATTTACTAGCACCTAGTTTGAAAAACAAGGTTAGTTCTTCTTCTTCATATCTTGATATTATATCCTGTAATTCAAGAAAAGTAGGAAAGTGAATCTGGGGATCTGAAGCATTGCGGCCGACTATGCAACCAGAGACGACTCTCATGTGAGAAAGGGAGAGGGAAAATTTTCGAAACAATTGAACATTTGAACCTTTTTTTTTACTTTTTTGGAAACTACAAATAATATGCTGCTTCTACTCTATAATTTTCAAAATTTTAAAATGTGTGTGCAATGAAGTTCAAACTTCTTGTGACTTTCATAAATGATGGCTTTATGACAAATGCTTGAATATCAGTAAATTGGGATTGAATTGAAAATCCCAAGTACCCAGGACAGGAAATACGTGCCCAAAAAATTTAGATGCATGATGTTATTGAAAAATCTCATATCATAAAATTTTATAAACATTATACATCACAGTTTTCATGTATTGTGATAAATCAAGTTGTTACATACTTACATATTATCTCGCCTTTTTCCCTTGCGGGGTAGACAGAGCCCAGCTCTCTAAGACCTAAAAGCCATGTTTAGCATTTTGGTGGGCATTAGTTGGAAAACGGATATAACAAATAGTAATGAGTTGCAAGCCGCATCACCTACTTGGCATGATTCCTAAGATTTACGCCCATTCCATCGATCGGCTTTAACGATCTACGTGGGAAGAGAAGCAGCTGGTAGAAACTTTGATAATGTGAAATAATGTGCTTCTAGAACTGTGCAAATATCTGAAAGGGTTTTTGGTGTAACGCGGATTTTTGTCTGCTGATATGTCTACAAACAAATATTCATCTTCCCAATTGGCTAATTGTGCTTAAAAACTTGTATTTTCAGGCAAGGCAGCAGAAAAGGCTTCCTAAAGAGTACAAAGTGCTTGTGAACACGGTCACGTCCAATCTGCCGAGGTTCATAAAGTACAAGAAGGCCAGAGTTAGTAATTTGTAAGTGTAATTTATTGTGATAAAGTAGTATCAGTTGATATATTTTTACATTTTATGTTTAGTCTATACTTATATAATCCTGAAATAAAAATATGTTTATTATAAAGTTGCTTGTAGTTTCATATTTATTACGGAAATTTAATAAATTTATAAACAGGCTTCATTGCCAGTTCTAGACCAAAAATTTTGCCGAGCCCTAATCAAAAACTGCTTGACTTTTGGGGTCTGTATCCAAGGGGTGAAAACGGGACTTTACTGATTACTGAACCTCCGATATCCGCCGCTTGATTTGCGCCTGCTAGACAATCATATTTTGTCCTTTCTTGATTGAATATGATTATCCGAAACTCTTTCAAAACATTTAAGTATGTCAATATTAAGTTGTCGAAGCTGTAACGGGTCAAAATAAAATATAAACTACGACAGATAACCTATTTATTAAATAAACAACAATGACAGTGGAACTAACACTATAAACTCTAATCCCGATGTAAAAACGAAGCAAATAATATAATAAATATTGTACATTGAATACATTCTAGAGGTCTGAATACTTATTGCTATTATTTATATTTCCTTCAGATAACAAACTTCCTGGAGAATTTTGTCTCAAAACATCGCTTATTCGACTATATATCTGCATATTTGACGATTGACATTCGTAATAACACAGATAGTAATGTGGTTAACAATGTTGACTTACATTATTTATATGTGAATAAATACAAATATATACGGACAAATTACACAGATTGAGCTAGCCCCAAAGTAAGTTCGAGACTTGTGTTATGGGATACTAACTCAACGATACTATATTTTATAACAAATACATATATATAGATATACATCTAAGACCCAGGCCAATCTGAAAAATATCATTTTCCATCTTGTCCTGGCCGGGGATCGAACCCGGGCACTCTCGTGTCACAGGCTGGCGTGTTGACCGCTGCGCCACGGAGCTAGCCAGAATTACGGGTTACTCACGTATAGTCAGCTACAGGCCGACATGTTTCACATTCGCCCTGAGGAAGACCTCCGGATGAGGTTGAAACATGTCGGCCTGTAGCTGACGTCGTACGTGAGTAGCCCATAATCCACATATAAATAATGTTATTATCGCGTTAGTTTTAATCAAAAAAACGTTGACTTACGTTTAACTTGAGAAAACGTTTGGCAGTAAGGCTGCAAGGATTTGAACGCAAAATTACTCAAACAAGCATTCCGCCAAATTAAAGTTAATACCTTTATCCTTCTCAGTACCTCACGTGTAATGCAAAATTACATGATGACCGTTTGATCGTTAAGGCATGAAATCATAACATACAAATATCACGTTCATGTTTACAATAATTGTTAGGATTTTCTTATTATGCTTACCGCTTGAGTAGAAACATATATTATGACCTCAAAGTAGCTAAGTGGAATAGTTGATCGCTTATACATATAATGTGCATATAAAATAGAAACCATTTAAACATGTACTTATATTGTTATTATATGTAATGTATGTATCTAAATGCTGCTCCATTGTAGTACACTTCTAGTAATAAAGTAGTAGTAATATAGTAAACGCAACAATTACGTATATTACGTATAATAATATAAAAGTTTGACTTGATAAAAAAAAAAACTTACCTTTATCCAAATTAACTTGAAAAAACAATTGGGTTTCATCATCATCAATGAGGGTTTTCTTAAATGCTTATCATTAGATGGCAGAACTGAAACGCAGGGTCACCGCCATTGTCATTGGATTATTACATAACAGCAACAACGGACACATTGTTCTCCAACAGACTTTTTTGTTTCAATTTAATAAAATATACGATTGCCTTTGCAAAAAAAATCTAGGCTATGTCACTTGGGAGACTGTAAGGATTTTAACGATTCATACATCGAAATCTTTCGAGGCACTTATCAAGAGGTTAAATTAAGCAACTCACATAACAAAACGAAACCGACGCCTCAGTGCTGCCAACGTTTATTTCTGAAAACCCTCATCGTTGTAACGTTAATAACTTTGAAGAAGGGATGGAGGTTCATTTCATTTGCTATAATGAAGAAATGTACCCCAACAAACATTACCACAACATATTTATTTCCGTTAGTATTATCACATTTAATGCTAGAATAACTTTATGTTGGTGATGCACCATTTATATTACGTAGGAATTGTTATTGCACTATAAAGCTTGCATAATGCAGTTATCACAATGACTACTAACTCTACGTCTACATCATCACTTTTATGGCAAACCAAACCATCAGTCCTGATCTAACAAATATATATATGAACAATAATCCATTACAAAATATTTGTATTTATTGCCTTCATATATAGTAATATATCGTGCAACACACTTAAAAAAAGCCAAGGCACTTTTATGGACGAGGCACGTATCTTGAGATCGACTTTATCCATCGAATAATTTATTCATCGGATACTATCTTTTTGTTTAAAAAGCAGGTCTTTCACGTGATATTTTGTCAGGAAAGCAGACTATAGTTTTGGACTTGTCAGAAGTCCATTTTTAATGCGAGTTCTTTATGCGCGAAGACGAAGAATCCCGTCACATCATAGGGCACAGCGAGCAAGTGGTTCTGCGTGTAGAGTGCCTCAATAGAACAATACGGGCACGGGATTCTTCCCGTCGCCACAGAATAAGTACTAGTACTTACGAACAGAAGTAGTAGCCTGCAAAGGTATTCAAAGAAATATCAACCCAATGTAGTTAGCGATACGGTGTAATTTAGCTCGCGTCAGAACGCCGCATCTTTTAGTTTAGATACCTACAGCAAGCCAATTTTATACTTCTAGCTGCGAACAAACGATTCATAATTCGTTGAAGTGAACATATATGACCAAAAGCGCGTCGTTCCTATAGGATTTGTTCAGTTTTCACCTTCGAAGAAGTCACCGTGCGTAGGTATGTTTTCGATACCGACAGTGAGACAGGCCTGACGTTATAACTCGCCTTATAAATAGACTCCTGACGTGTCCGAAGCTATAGTCTGCAATTCTGACAAAATAGCACATGATCGACCCGTTTTTAAATATGATGTATTTATCTCACATTTGCTATCCTAGTTTTAAGAGTGCCTGGAAATTTAAGTATGTACGTTACCATTAACTGCTAAACTACTGATGTCTCCGTGATGACTTCTTCTTGGTTTTGGTATCGGGTTGGGTGAAGTAGCATTGTTCTTGTCGAATATTCGTTTCATATCGGATACTGACCGTCGAGAGTCCACAGTAAATGAAAGATCATCTTCTGTCAGAGCAGAGTTTAGTTTACTTATTTCTCTTTCAAGTTCACGAGTAGCCCTATCGATTTCGATAAACTCATTTTCTGTACTTGATACTGTTTCAATGCTTTGCTTTCTGGCTTGATCTTCATACACTTTACAAACCACCTTCTTCGGTTCTTCGTTGTCGTTCGCATCCTTGATAGGCCTTTCTTCGTTTAAATTAATGTCATAAGCCACATAGGAACCATCCAAAGTGTTCGTTAAACTTTTGCTTCGTTTATATGAAAGTGCATGAAAATCTTCTAAGTTTCCTCGCCGCAGACGTATATCATCATCATTAACACTAGAGTTTCTTCTGTATTTTGATATGTCTACTTTAGAAAATGATACCTTATTCAAAATATCGTCTTCTGAACCGGAGCTTTTTACTGTGTTTTCATCCTCTTTCTCTTCTACTTTGAGTGATTTATCTTCACTGTTTGCGTTATTAGTTGTCCCTAAAGAGGTGACGTCACTACTGGAATCTTCTTTACTAATGTTTGTTTTCTCTCCGTCTCGTCTCATTTGTACATCCTCATCTTCCACGATTTTTAGTTCAATATTGCAATTTAAATCTTCTATTTCATCTTCCACATTGGCCAGTTTTGTATCACCGAGGCTACTGTCTTGCGTTTCATTAAGTCTAATCGTTTGTGTATCATTAAGATCGGTTGTTCGCGTTTCATTGAGTTCTGAATTTTGTGTTACATTAAGACTGCTGCATTCAGTCTCGGACGTGTTGGTTTGTACCTGAAAATTAAAGTAATCACTTAAACAAAATACAAGTTGGCACTCGGAACCATTTTAAAGTTAATAAAACTTTAAATTACATGCTGCTACTCTCTTATTAACAAGAAAAAGAGATAGTATGAGATGTAAATGTCGCATTAGCTTTTGGTTTTGTAACTATTAATATTTGTAGTATTCATAGTGTGTAGTAACATAATAGTTTTGGACATTTTTACGTAAAAGTAATTCCCAATATTCATGAAGTAGACCACGCATAATCAACATTACAATTTGACAGCAATCGACATATAACATTAAGGACGTCTTAAAGTTGCCAGTTGGAATAATTACTTCCAATAGTTTCCGCAACATGGCGAGGATTTGTTTGGGCTTTACTAGGGCTTTAGGTATATGAAAGGAAGGAAGGCTTACGGAGTCGTCAGCGATTGTGGCGGTGCTAGCCACAGGCGGTAGAGGTGCTGCGCGTTTCTTTTTGCGGCGGGGTGCACGCACGGGCGGTAACGGCTCATCTTCGTCAAAGGGATTGGTGCTGCCCACGCTATGCCGCGATCCGGAGACCTCACTGCGAGCCATACGGGGTGTAGCGCTGAAATAGAAAATGTTCCAATATTAATCTAAAGGTTATCATTATTTCATGTATGTTACATCTTTTATATACTATTTTTATCTATATTGATGGGTAATTCTAATTAGTTTTACTCTGGAGAACGCCAAGAGAAGCTTTCAGAAAAATTCCGCATCTAAACTCATCGAGACACAAATGAAATAGAAAAAAATGGTCTTTAATAAGCGATTTAATTTATATGTAATTAGTATAATATTTTTTTTTATTGGCATTAATGCAGTGAAATGCATAAAATTAATTGACTTTGAGAAAATTACTGGTGACCTGCTAATGATTAACATCAAGATTAACCTCTGTGCACTTCTTATCGCCTTGAGTTGTTGTTGACTCGAGCAATGGAAGATTTATCATTCTGATAACGTATCGTAATCCGCAATGGGACGCATGTTACATAGTAGATATACCAAAATACCTAATTCTTAGTCAAAGAAATTGATTGTGTTACTCTGTAAAATGAAGAAAAATATCTTTCTGGTACATTCTTTTTGTTATACATACATATTTACCTATAGGAATAGTAATAATTAACCCCACTTTACGAGATTGGTATAGAATTACCAGGCGGATTTTCAAAATCCAGCCTCAATCCTGTCAAGAGTCGCAAAACTTATAAGGTTCTATCTCTGTCATATGAGTCTGATTCAAATCTGCGCGACGATGGTCGAAACTTTGATGACAAGTTGGTTCGACAGTCAGGCGCATTTTCAAGGTGTTAAAGACACAATTTTTGTCCGATCGAATCTACGGCGCACAAAAAAAGGGTTTTTGGTGCGGATTGACACGTCGTGTGCGTTACTGCAGGTTACTGCATAGGATCTATGTCACAAACTAAAAAGTGTGTCACGTATAGTCTGTCGTCTGCGTTGGGCTAAAAAAAAACTAGTTATACCTTAGAGAGTTGACTTCGTAGTTGCTAGGGCTTCGCAGGCGCTCCTGGAAACGGGAGCGCGGGAGCGGCGTCACGGAACCACCGTACACGTAGCGGTCGGCGCGTTCAGGCGAGCTCACAGTATTACGGGTTTGCGACGGCGACAACGATGCTGACGAGTCTGGAAAAAGACGTGGTAACTACTTTACCCCCTGTGGAAAATAGTAGAGTTAATCCAGAGCAGAACGAAGGTGTCTGCGAGGGATTCTAAAGTAGACTTCAGAGTGAAGCGAGGGATTTAGACTATGTTGCCGGAAAAGTATTATGTTAGTCCCGAGAAGACAAATTCTGTTTTTAATCTCCTTTTATATAAGAAAAGCAATACGGGGTGAAATTAAATTCATTAGCATACGTTTAAGGGGTGACTCAGACCACGAGTCTGAACAACTTTCATTATGGGACCAACTTCGACATCGTGAAAAAATTATCTGCTTTTTCATACAAAACTGGAATATCTACTAGGCCAAAATCTATGGAACAGCTGTTTTTTTTTGCTATTTCGGAGTTGGTCCCATAGTGAAAGTTGTTCAGATTCGTGGTCTGATTCACTCCTTAAAAGTTTGCTGATGAATTCAATTTCACTCTGTATATGTGATTTTATTCCCACGGGACTAATAAAAAAATTAAATATCTAATTGGTTTTAAAAAAAAATTAAGTCCCTCGCGGGAATAAAAACGTATTTTAGACCCTTATATAACCGGGCAACCATTTTTTGCAACCTTTGGGCAACCTTTTTTTGAATAGATGAGATGAAAAAGTAGTATATGGGGTGTGTAGTGTTGTTCTATGCTGGTCTAAGAGGAAACAAACTAGCCAAGTGCGAGTTGGATTAACACACACACCAAGGATTCCATTCCACCGTACAATAGTCAACGACAGCAACCACGTTTCTTTTATATTCCTGATTTTTTAAAGAAAAAGTATATAATAGGGAAAAATCACAAACACGCACGCACGCACGCACGCACGCACACATTAAAATCTTTCATCATGTGACCTCTCTAGTGAATTTAAATAACTTAATCCTTTCTTGCATAGACAATATTGTTTTTAATTATCTTTAACCATAGAGATAAGATAATCCAAGGATAATCCTGAGTATGCTTTTAACTTACATTGCAATGCACGCCGGTATTCGACCAAGTGGTCTCCATTGGTTTGGTTATTTGGCTTCTCTTTTTCTTGTGGTTGCTGTCTTTTACCTTTCTTCATAAAAGACCGGAAACTCCTGAAAATAAACAGTAATTTGTTAATTTCTGAATCTTTTTTTTATGATGTAGGACGGCAAACGAGCAAGCGGGTCACCTGATGGTAAGTGATTACCGCTGTCCATGGAGAACTGTAACACCAGGGCGTGACATGTGCGTTGTCGGCCTTTCAAGGAGTTGGGGGAAAGAAATGGGGAGGGGAGAGGGTAGGATGGGCCTCCGGCTCTCTCACTCACCGAACGAAGCATAGAATCAGTAATGCGCCTATTACACTATCCAATTTTTAGGAAATCTAATTAGGAACGGTTAGGAACCTAAATTGAAAGCTAGTGATCACACTACACTAAATTGGTTCCTAAATCGGGACAACGCACAGTCCATCGACCGATTGCGCTGGGGTTGCACGTCCCTATCAATCACTAATTTGAAAGAGTATTTATGGCGGGCGACGTATATTATTTGTCCGTATATATTTATATTATATTTATATCTATTATAGATATAAAAAAAAGGAAAAAGAGAAAATGCTGGGTTAAAGAAAATTTATCATTAAGAAAAAAATTGAGCCTGACGATTTGTTATGTCTGGTATCCAATGGCTTTTTAAAAAAGGTTTTGTCATTTTTAGGGTTCCGTACCCAAAGGGTTAAAACGGGACCCTATTAATATCGGTCTATTGTCCGTCTGTCTATCTGTCTGTCTGTCCGTCTGTCACCAAACTGTATCTCATGAACCGTAATAGTTAGACAGTTGAAATTTCACAGCTGATGTATTTCTATTGCCGCTATAACAACAAATACTAAAAAATAGAATAAAATAAAAATTAAAGGGGGGCTCCCATGCAACAGACATGATTTTTTTGCAGTTTTTACAGATAACGGTACGGAACCCTTCGTGCGCGAGTCCGACTCGCACTTGGCCGGTATTTTATTATAAAGATAGGGCATTTCCCATACATTTCTATCATCTGTCACAACACTTCTTTTTCGGTGGCCAATGCTGCCGCTTCCGAAACAGTCGCCATTGCCGATACGTCCACTTCGACCAAGCGCGGGCCGGCAAATAGTCGTCCTAAATCGTAGCGTTGCGATTACACTGTCCTAAATCGGAGACAATTTAGGAAACAGAGCGGTCGGGACCTCCGATCTCGACTAAATCGGATCCAATCTATTCTGACAGCGATTACATATTCCAATTTCCTAATTAGGTTTCCTAAAAATTGGATAGTGTAATAGGCGCTTAAGGCTACTACTCAGACGTCGATTTTCTTTGAGAGTGCGGTACTTCCCCAGACCAGCCGGTCCATTCATTTTGCCACGAGCGTGGCTCTACCACAACTGAAAAAGTCTGCTTGCAAGTATATTATTTAAAGTTAGTTAGTCTAAGTACACTTGTTTTGATACATGTTTTATCTTTCTTTATTTTTATACTTGTTTGTTGTCTGAGTTAAGTTTGAATTTGTTGCATCCACAATATGAATATTTCTTTCGTGTTTTTACTGGAACTTAACACATCAAAAGAGAAAATAACTGTATAATTGTAATCTTGATATCACACTTTGTCTCCCCTGGAAAACCGTATTCTTCACAAGCGTAAAACTAGCGCTCATATAACTAGGTACTTTTTGATCATTCATACAAAATCGATTTCACATTGCCCTTACTCCACTTTAGTTTGAACGAAACAAAAAGACGGAAATGTTCGAGTCCATTGGTCCATTGTAGCAAGACGATAACAATATTTGCATTATCCAATATGTGAATAAACGAAGCGACAATGATCTGGATACTGTAGAGGGCTCTCACGGTTGTCGGATGTCTGTAGGCGCAATACTGACGAAAGTAATGGAAGTTTAGTGCACTTGATTCCACTTGAGCGGTCGCAATTGTTCCGTGACGGACAACGGCGGCCAACGAACGCCCACCGCCTCCGGCAATGGCTGTTTCATGATTGCCATTTTGAAAATACAGGTTGCAATGGGTACTCCCATAGAAGTATGAAGACTCGCATTGATTTTAAGTGTTGGAAGACCAAAAAACCTGCATTCGCCAACCTGCTTGCCAAGAGTGGTGAGTATGGCAATAACCTGTCATGGACCCGAAGAGAACCCGGGTCCATGACAGAACCCGGGAGAGGCCAATATACAAAGTAGAATCAGAATATACAAAGTAGTTTTCCGCTCTAGGAATTGAATCCAAAGCCTCTCGATTAGCGAAGTAGCATGTTAACAACTGCGCTACGGAGTCTGTCATCACATCGGTAGCATATGGCACTTATGGTTGAGGACATTTACCTACCTATGTGAAAATACTGAAACATATTTTGAATTTACTAAATAATGAAACATTTATTCGAAATTCATTTTGTCTTTTCTACTATTGAAAATCTGGGTTACCCCAAATTCTATTGTATCCCAATTAACGGTCTAAATTGCTCACAAAACTCTTTAATGTAAAGTGATTTGCACTCGACTTCACATTTGTGGGTTAATTTTGCAGACCTAATTAGTTCAGATCGGTGAACTCAATTTGCAAATTAAGGTATAACTGTTTCTTGTCTTTTAGATACTTTTTCACGAACTATGTGAAAATTTCGTGGGTCCTACCTATTTCCGGTATTTCACTCCAAACGGAAAATTGTTCATCTCTTACTGGTTAGATAAAACAAAAAGGCCACGTATAACGTGTTGGTGGAAGCATAGTTGCAAAATGTCTAAAAAGGTCAGTGTCATCCTGAGGTGTCATCAAAAGAACACTGCCACTATCGATACAACACTCTTCTTTCTGTAAGTAAGTTAAATAACCACAAAAAAAAAATTATGAAGGTAAAAAAAATAAAAATTAAAGACATAATCATTTCTATAATAACTTGAACGAATAACAAGTATAATAACCAATGGGTTGTAAATGTTGTATGTAATATCAAACAATAACAACGAAATATAATATGCAGATGAAGGTCAAACGTATAAAATTGTCGGCGCGCGCAACTCCAGAAATATTTAGAAGACATTTAGTACGTACGACGTTCATACATACAGTAGGCCATTAATCTTCATCAAATTTATTTTATATATAAAAGCATCTTCCCAGTCAACGTTTGGAAAATGCCAAGCAGATAAAATAAGTAGGTGCCAATCAATAGAAGATATACCTACAGCATGATTTTGTACCATACAAAATCATGCTGTATATCTTCTATTGATTGGCAACTACTTATTTTCAGAATCTCTAATTGAATACAGAATTGTAAGAAAAAAGGTAAACACGAAAGAAAAAAAATGTCTTTCCATAGAAATTCACCCAGCTGATCGGCGATTTAAGTGTATTCAATTAGGGATTTTGATTTCAGGAATTTAATTTGTATAGTTCATAGGTACAAAATTTTCTTCATAGGTACAAATTTCTGTATGTATATTTAAGATAGAGAAGAGAAGAGATTTGCTGCTAAGAGAGAGTTTTGTCATGAAACTGATCTTCACTGTAATAAAAGTGTTAGGCTAACTGTACTTACGTAGTTAAATAGTCTATTTGAGTGGGTGACTTCAGCAGCTGAGGTCGGAGATATAAACATAGGATATAAATCAGATTAAAATGACCTGATCTTGAACCAAACTAAACTAGGTATTTATGAGCAGGATACAGAGATTTATTGATGTTCTTATCTCTACTTACATGTAATGTAGCTGCACGAGCAATTAGTTTATGTGCAAGCATAAAGAATATAAAGGAAAGCATTATATTCCCATTATTTCCCTATCGAATTAATGTAATGTTCGTTTGGTGACCACGAATGTGGAGATGATCAGGAAAAGCGACACAATTCATATTTAAATTTTTTCCGGAGAGAAATTTTCTGTTCTCATGAATTCCTTCTCACGATATTTGCAGGAATTTTCCAGTAAATCCGAGAATTTCTCAATAATTCCCGCACTTGAGGAGAGAAAAAAGAAGAAGAAACTTAAATATAATCACTTTAATACAGTATTATCGCGTATATTTCATTATTTTTACACCTAACGTTTCGAAAACTTTACAGTTTTCATGGTCGCAGGTACACTAAGTTGAGAAGAAATTCTCGGGAATAATTTCCGATCCGTTCTCATCGTTCTCGAAAATTTCGAGCACAGCACAACACGGCATGAAGTTAGAACTAAGGTTTGAAGGGAGGTTTCTACTTTAGGGAGAGTCCTATATTGAAACGTAGTTAATTGAAAACAGAGGAAACATTAGTTAGGGCTCTTTACTAGCGTTCCGCTTTGGTATAGGTAATAAAGTATATTTACTCCGTGTACAAATCCGTCCATCAAATCCACACGGCGGCACACTCACCAACAGTAGATGGAGGTTGTTTAGAGGCAAAGTCCTTATTTATTTTTTGCCATTTTGCGGCACGAGACAAAATTAGGCAAATCAATAATATCGGTTCATGCTGTTCTGGTAGAAAAGAAAACACATAGTATTTACCTGCTGCTTCTCTTCTCGCGCAGATTGTAAAAGCCGATCGAGGGAATGGGCGACAATCTGAATAATCATATGAGTAGGCGATGCGGCTAGATTTTGATTCCGTTTTCCATCTAATGGCTACCAACATGCATAACGTGGTTTTTATTTAGGTGTTAAAGACCAGCCGGCCTATTTTCTAACTCAATGTACCTACTGCGTTTTTATAGTCACTTCAAAATACATTGTGGCTTTCGTATTATTGACTATTTTTAATTAAGATATATAAAACGTAATGTATTTTGAAGTGACTATCAAAACATTGTGCACTAAGTTGGCAAATAGGCCGGCTGGGCTCTGTCTACCGCGCTAGGGAAAGAGACGTGAAAGTATGTGAATAATATCGGTACTCGAGACTTATTTTAGATTTTTTCGAGACGTAGGTATGTTTTTAATTATACCTACGTGTAGGTATGTATAGTATACTAGTAAATCATACGTAATCGTAAATCGATAACATGTGTATGCTTTAAAAAATAATGTTTTGAATTGTAGCGTCCACCTTCAGGTCGACCTTCATAGGTCGTGCTAACAAACGGACTCGAGGCTCTAATCTAACACCAACATGACCTACTTAACGACCGTTATGGATACTAGCTTTTACTCGCGGTTTCACTGATGATTTCAAAGCACCCCTAGGAATCCTAATTTAATTTCAGGGGGGCGTCAAATTCGCTTAGTTGATGATTGCAGCGTGAAAAAAATATTTAGCTATGTAGACTTGAATTATAGATTTATAAACACATTTTCGCACTTTAAATAACGTTTGAAAATATCAATTTATAGCTTGTTTAACTTGTATGTATCTTGTATACATTCGGGTCAAATCTTGCAACTCGATTTTACAGCAGTTTCTTTAACCGATTGAAATCGAAAAGCTGAAATTTAGCATACCGTTTGCAAGTCGGATAGCAATATAAAATTATTGAGTCAATGAGCGGTTCTAATGATAGACCTGGTACTACGGTAGTACCACCGTTCTTCTTTTTCCGTGGTACTACTGGTAGTTCTATCGGTAGTACCACGGGAAACAAACGGTCGAATTTCGTCATTGGAACTTTCAAATAATACAAAATAGACATGTGCTTGAGCTCATTTGTTTGTCTGAAAAGCACTTTACAGTATGAATACACTTACACAAAAATTTTATCTTTGAAAAAATAATCGTTATTTGTAAAAAGCTTTTACCATACTGTAAAATATTGTAATTGGGCTACGAAGCATTGAGGAGATCTTCATCACAATTTAACTCAATGCCGCCATAACATTATATTACCTCTCATTTCTCCAATCCGTCTGGCCAGCGAGGAGAGTGTAGGTAGGCCAAATCCTCTGTCTGCTCTAGCCAAGTTTGGCTCCGGTAGTACAGAGAGGGTCATGGTCCTGCCTGCAGTGGAGATTAAAAAGACCTGATGATTACCTCTCATCCGACTTCTATAAGATCATCATCATCATTTCAGCCTTTAGATGTCCACTGCTGGACAAAGGCCTCTCCCAAGTCTTCGTTCTATGGGAGGATATTACCATACTTGCCACGCTTGACAGACTGGGTTAGCAAGCGCAGTTTCTTTGATTTCTTGTGCTTCCGACTTTGTTGCTCATCGGTAGCGTTTTAAGCTTGGGAAGGATATGAATTTGATGGATCTGGGGAGGAAATGAAGGTACTCGACGGCATACCTGCAACCACCGACCAAGTAGTTGAGGATGACGCCCCTGTCTCAATAATTTAATTCGATTTCATCGGATAGGCATAATGACTTTAATAAAACTCAGTTGTAAAATTTGACCTAAACAAACATACATTTCACAATAATTTAACACTTGTTAAAATATTTGTACCTATGGATTATATTTACTAGGTCATTTCTAGAAGTTTGCTAAAATGACTCATCTTTTATCTTTTGTGAAGTCACCCTCTTGGCATAAATGCACTTTGTACTGCTGCAGTAATTAGTATAAAATTAACACAATAAGTGTCGGAGCTAAGTGCATATTGTATTATAATAATACTTCTTTGTGTGATGTGACGGATCAATGTGCTCTTTGTTTGTTTATTTCCTTGCATATCCTGTCGATCCAATACTACGTACGAGTACTATCTCTTTATCTTTCCCGGTGTCTAGTTGTCTTTCTTTGTAAAGTCAAATTTTACAAGTTAAATTGACCGACATTCCGGTTTAAGTTCAAGCATACTATATCAGTATTATTTTGTTATTGCTCGATACCAAAAATAATATAAAACTGCTAAAATTCCATAACAATACAATATAATATTATGGTACAATAAGCTGGTTAGATGATACAATGTCTAAGATCAACTTGCTTTGGATTGATCCACTGTCCTCTAACAGAACGTACATTTATTTAAAGCCCCAATTTTGATTGAATTTAATAACTTATCTGTCATTAAAATATATAAGTATGATTATTATACTCTTTATTTCATAAAGAAATAAAATATGGTAAAATATCCACGCGGGCAGGATACTAACCAGCGAATAACGCATTGGTCTTTGTACCTACGAAAGCTACGACCAATGCTTTATCAAAAATGTAAAAAATATAGTCATATCCTGAATTCCTGAAATATCCTGAAATTTAAACTTATTTTAGATAATGGTACAGAACCTTCGCGCGCGAGTCCGACTCGCACTTGGCCGGTTTTTATACTTGATCGAAGACGACGATATAAATGACGATGGTTAGGAATATCCACGATATTGAGGTTAGTCGTAGAGGTTAGGTTAGCCTTCGTCATCACGCCATTACTGGTTTTCCTCAATAAATAATAAGTACGGTACAGGCTACGAATGATTACTTATTCGTAGGGTACAGGCATGGATCTAAGACAGGTTGCCATTTTGTAACCACAACAATTGGATAACATTGGCCATTCCTATGACAATTAATTATTTTTGGGTTTTGATATTGTTTCACTACTGCACCCGTAGTGAAACAGTACAGTAACCAAATGAAATCAATATCACGCCATCTTGTTTTCCGTAATATTAAAGTGCAAGACTGTTATTGCGATAATACGGCGGCGTCACGAGCTTCATTCTACGGGTGCTGCCCTTACAGCATTGCAGCCCTTACAGCTTGTCGCGCTATAAAGCATCATCTCATTCTAATTCGATAAACGATGACGGGGTGGCATGCTGCAGGGGCTGAGCGAAGAGCGTATTATCCTTCTATGATCTGAGACCAGCAGCAATCCTGCGACATACATACCATGAGTGTGCCCACTGACAAGATGACAATACTTTGTACATTGAAATAAGCTTATATGGTTCTGACATAAATGCACATGTCATTTTCATAAAATACGGTGCTTTGTTTTCAATAGGTACTTAAATATTAATCATCAGACAATTGTTTTACAACTTTAGCTTTAGTATATGTACATATGTTACGTTCCGACATCCGTTTATATTCATGTGCTTATTAGCATTGGTACTCATAGTTGTGCAACTGGGAGTTCTTGACTCGTGATGCTTTAGCGGGGTCTATCATCTACGCTGTCGACCTGTCGTATCAAGTTGCTGGATGTTGTGGTGCATTGTAATTGTAAATTGTCCGGAGATCACGAAGTTAGCTCGCAATATAATATTTCAGTTTTAATTGAAAGTAACTGCACGCGTACGGATGCTTTTCAACCGACTTTAAAAAAGGATATGGTTCTCAATTCGTCGTTTTTTGTATGTAAGTATGTTACCTCATAACGGAAAATCTTCTTTTATTTTGAATGTTATTCTTTCAAATTGGTGCGTTCCATTTGTATTTCATCAAAATTGGTACAGTACTTTGATTGGAATCTGGTTTATATTTGAAATATTAACAATTATTGTTGTTGCTTAGGTGCAATCGTAATCACATCAAACATTAGTCAAGATATATGTTACTATTTAATAAAAAACATGTGGAACAATACTCATATTTTATTTTTGCGATCTTTCTCGTCGCCAGTCGAATAACGAATTGCTAAACAATAAAACTCCCAGGTCAGGGAGTATATTGTTCTATGATCTCAATATGAATAGTCAAGACATCTTCTAATAAACGGTAAGTTATAAATTAATTAGGTAATTGTCAGATTATTCAGACAATCGGATAAACACAATGCAGGACAGTGTTAATGATTTTGGATTCACAATTCTACTTTTTTGTGATCCTATTTACCACATGTAAAAAGAAGAACTCCTTATATATACTAGCTGTGCCCACGACTCTGTTCGCGTACATTTGTCTTGGGGGCCGTCTTATCATAGGTAACTGGAGAAAAAAATAAGTAGCCTATCCTGTGCTTTGTACGTATAAATGTTTATGTACCAAGTTTCATAATATTCAGTTAATTCGTTAAAGAGTTACGGCGAAACATACGTACGTACAGAAAAAGAAATCAAAGTGTAATGCATATATCACTTATACACAATATCTCTGAAAACAAAGTAACTTACTCCATGACCAACCCTAACAGATTTATTATTAGTATTGATGATAAACCTGCAAGTTAGGATAAGCCGCGAGGAGAATAGCCGGACAGTGGGACAGACGGAAAGATACGTAACATTTTTTGCCCAAGCTGAAACGGAGACGCTACGCGCTCTCTCGGTTAAAGTTAAATACAAACTTAATTATTCGTGCTTTTTTTTGCATTCACAATGCTATTTTAATATACTTTTATTAAATGAATATTTTTGCTTTACCATATTTTATTTCTTAATTTAATTTCGTATTTGAAATGCTTGTATAAGCTACATATTCGACGGACTGGTCAGGTTTTATTTACCGTGTTTGCAATTTTCCTCCAATAGGTAGGTAAAATTAGCAATACATATAATGTATGTAGATGTATGTAATCATTCTTTTGTCGGCCGTGACATAAGCAACCATGCCACACTGGGCATTTTCTATTTAAATAAACGGTATTTCATAAGTGAGCTCGCCTAGGGACTACATTAATTAAATGTGTGTGGACATTGTATGGTTTAAATTACATAAAAATATGAGTGTTATCTAAACGGTTAGCAGAATATTCGTATTTTTGTTAGCAAATAAATGTAATAGGTCAGCTTAAATAGCTAGTTGGGCAGCAACTTATGGTCAGCAAAACTTCTTTTCCGCCCTCAGTCGTTCCGGGCGGTCATAAAAAAAAATAAACTAAACCTAACTTCTTTTCTGCCCTCAGTCGCTCCAGGTGGAAAGCCAAAGCTTAGCCAAATCTCTCTGCTGCCCCAATTGTAAAATCTTGTTGCCCAAATAATTATTTAGCGGCCCAACTAATTACTTTCCAAAAAAATATTACCCATTTTATTACTAGTTGCTTTGTGAGCTGTATACCTCGCGAGACTTACTCATATCACAACGAACTCACAGTGGTCCTAAGCGCCATAATATCCCAATGGCGCTTAGGTCCATTATAGTTAGTCCATAGCTGTTCCAATTCCGACATATGAAATGTGAAAAAAATCCTAAAACTGAAGCGCCAAATACAGTATGTAATTTTTAAACAGACCTATATGAAATTTCATGAGAATCGGTTGATTAATCAACCTCTAAAGGTTGCATTAATCAAACCTGAATACCTGATGTCCTGGTTGTCACAGCAGGTGAGAGGTGTCATCCTCAACTGTTTGGCCGGGTATGATATCGGGTATGAGCGCCCGGCCTCCCGGGCTACTACTTGTTATTCCCCCATTCATCCAAGTAGTATCCTAATTAATACCTTCATTCCTCACTTTTCCAAATCAAACAAATTTATATCCTTCCCCTTTCCAGGTTAAAAACAATAAATACTTTCTGGTACGGAACCCCTCCCGGTACGCGAGTCCGACTCGCACGTGGTCGGTTGTTTTATAATCATACATATGTAATACGTAGGTACATAGTATATTGTTGAGGTAATGAAATTATAGCGTTAATAGTAAATTGAAAACATTACTTGGATTAGTGCCAAACCATGTCTTGAATTTTCGACTGCAATGTCTGCGAATAATGTTTAGTAACAAATCACCTTTCAGTACGACTCATTAAATTTGTTGATTCGAGCTTTCCTGAAACTGTCCAAAGCAGAACGTTCGCCGTCATTATGTGATCGCCACATCATAATGCATTCTGTCAGAGGTGTTATACTTATATGTATTAAGGTCCAATATGTATAGGTAATAAGAGTGTTCTCGAATATAACGCCTAACAAGCAACATTTTAAGAAAAACCTCTATAAATACTGATATTTGTACCACCACTGCATACTGCATGCTCTTTCAGTTATTATATTATAGGACTACCGATGGAACTAGGAACGGTCCGATTCCGATGTTATTAGAACGTTACCCGCAAGATATTATTACTCTGACATCGAGTAACCTAATATATTCGTAATAACAAAAAAAAAATATATATATTCGTAACACCTCTAATACTGACTGTCTCATCAAGATGGATACACCCTATTTTACACAACTAGAGTTTGATATTCAGGCTTCCTTCTTTGTAGTTCATTTCGTTTTGTTTGATAAACACCATCAAAACAAAATCGAAGAATCAACGAATAGAACTATCAAAATCAAAAACAAACTCAGTTCATTGAATTAAAGATATGATTTTTTTAAAGTACCTATGAGTGCTCAGCTGGTCCGCATGTCTGATGATCTGATTGTGAAGTGGGTTACCGTAATAGCCATAATAACGTGCAACTTGGCTTGTTTTGCCAGACTTTGTATAAACAAACATGACTATTATGTATGAACAATCTGTGTAAAGGTAAGAACCGATAACTGTAACTATTATGTAAAAATATAGGTTCTTATTGTTGGGATATGTAGGGCATACCAGAGAAACACAAGATTGTCCATATACTTATTTATTTTCCGTTTAGTAGGAAGGTGTGTTTATGCAAAGAAAGCCGTACAACGAATAATCCACAATGGCTGTGGGAACGTAGTCGGGATACTTTAAGTGGCTTGTGACGGTTCGAGTTGCAATCATTAAATACAATATTTATGACCAACTGATGACATAGAGAGAGAAAGATTATTGAGTTAGACAGGGATAGAAATGTGATTTATTTTTGCCATATTCCAACACGCCCCCTCAAAAATAAATCCATTATTACTCAACACGCCCCCTCAAAATAAATCCCTTTTACAACAGTATACCTAAGATAGTACATATCAAACAACTGTATACAATAATATAAAATTACACACCTTCCTTTCTGGGGAACAATTATCATGGCCCAACATTTGTTGCACAGGATTAGAGAAACCCAGAAAAACCTAATCAGGCCAATAAATAATATTATCTATCATTACTAGTGTTAATAACTAAGTTATAGATAGTTACTGAAATTTATATGTTCAATCCAAGTTTCAGTCTCATCTCAATCAGTCTCATCAAATCGTGTTGCAGACACTAGTGTCGTTAGTATATCCGCCAGTTGATTATCTGTGGAAATATAAACCATTTTAATTACATTTTTCTCAACCTGTTCTCTAGAGAAATTATACTTTGTATCAATGTGCTTCGACCTCTTGTGACTAGTCGGGTTATTTGCAATACTAATACATCCATTGCTATCCTCAATACTATTCATTAATGAATTCAAAATGATCAATTTTAACCATAACGTTTCTTTTACTACTTCATAAAAAGACATGTACTCAGCTTCAATGGATGATGTTGTCACCGTCTGTCGTCTTTTTGTTTGCCAACAGATTGTACAATTGTTATACAATTTAAACAAATAACCCGAGGTACTTTTTCTGTCAATCTCATTACAAACCCAGTCAGAATCCACAAAAACACTTAAAATGTCTCTATAATCACTTCGTGTAACTAAGTTCACTTAAGATTTATGGTGCCTTTCAAATATCGTAGGACCCTTTTCAAGTGTAACCATAAAGAATGATTGTTTTTGTTTGCATATCGACTCAAGATGTTAACAGTAAACTTGTGCAAAGCACCAGATAAGATTTCGACAAGGGGCATTTGTAGTTTCACACGAATTCAATGCGTTGTAATCAATTTTACTTTCAAGAGGTGACTTGACTTCTGTCAAGTCACCAAACAGTCAAACATAAAAAAAATTGGCTCGATCCAAAGTGGTTGGTTTTCTTAGAAAACATAATCTCCTTTAATAACTATTCATAGTATTTATATTTGTAATACATATTACACATCAACCGAAAGTAATACATAAATATTCTTTGAAATATGCCCTTCATTGAGAATTTAAATGCATCGATCTGCTGATGAAAATTGAAAACCACGCACGTAGGCACGATAAGCCGTTGGTCCGCTACCATCTGGTAGTCGTTATATCGGGTCGAGAGGCAGTTCCGAAGAACTCTGACACCCTGTGCATGGTCGATTGACCGTAACACATACTCGAAATGATGATGAATTGAAAACCTTTGTTTATTAAAGCTTGTTCAAATATTTAAAACCAACAACGTGTGTTTAATCCATATAATGATGTTTATAATTTACAGACACCATATTATTTTCACATGGGATACCCTCTGGAATTTTCATACAAATTCCCTTATCCAGTTTCCCGTTCAAAAATGTTGTTTTCACGTCCATATTATGTACATGCTAATTAAATTGATTAGCGAAAGCTAAAATTATTCTAAAAGTTGTGACTCTGGCTACACGGGCAAAAGTTTCATCATAGTCGATCATATATTTTTGACTAAAGCCACGAGCTACTAATCTCGCCTTATATTTCAAAGGTTTTCCAAACTCATTAATTTCCTCTCTAACAGCATTTTTATCACTTCTAGACTGAATTACCTTATATGAATGAGAGACATGAAATATCAATGATTCACTCACACCTTTGATCATTAATACCAACCTCACACATAGTAAATAATTGCAAGAAATACTTTCATCATCGTTTTCATTATATAAAATAGAAAGGATATTGCGGATCCTATTACTTCGTCTCAAATCCTTATCAAAACATTTATTTTTATCTGATAAACTGATACTCTCATTTTGACACGGAGTTTCTGGTATATTTTTTTTTTTTTTTTGGTATCAAATCTAACGAGCCTGGCATTAAAACTTGTTTGTGAGAAACATCTGGTGAACCAGATCCAACTTCAGGGAATTCAACAGATTCGTCAATCTGCTCATATAGACCGCCTTTTCATCGGTCTACCATCCATTAACACATCCCTGACATTTTCCTCAGGGAATTCAACAGATCCAACGATCTGCTCAGACCAATTACATCGGTCTACAATCCATTTACACATCCCTGACATTTTCAACAGAGAATTCAACAGATCCGTCGATCTGCTCAGATAGACCGCCTTTTCATCGGTCTACCATCCATTAACACATCCCTGACATTTTCCTCCGTTATCACAATATAAGTTATCAATCTTTAAGTCAAAATGAGCTTCACATTTGGCAACGTATTCTTTAAATACAACAAACACATCTGACTTCCAAGTCAGTAAGTATGTTACATAATAATGTTTGTATTTATCCACAAAATAACAAAATAGTTTTTTTTTTTTTTGCCATCTAGCGACGAAGTAGTAATAGGACCGCAAACATCTGTGTGCACTTTAAATAGAGGCTAGTTTAAATATTTCATCTTTGTTTTATTGAATGGTAAACTCGCTTGTTTCCCATAAATACAAGCTTCACACAAAAAGTCACTTGATACGACATTCTGAATTTTGTCAATGTCTTCAAATAGTACTATACTTTTTATTTCCAAAAACTTAGACTTCCAATATGACTTAGTCTTTTATGCCATCATCATCAGGTCATTTTTAGTCTCCATTACAGAAGCACGACCCTCTCTGTACTACTAGGGCCATACTTGGCCAGAGCAGCCAGATAATTATGCCATAATTCATATTTATTATTTATACCTCTATTCAAAGTGCTTGTGGTGTTAAAAGCATGTTTAGAAAGTGAAGATAATGCCAGTTAGATTATTCAATGACTTACCCTTTATGACCAGCTTACCACTATTTTTGTGTACCTACTCCGACGCCACCCGCCGCTTTTGTCGAAAACAATAGTCATCACGGCATCTTGATTTTTTTATAGATAGTAAGTTGTACGGGATATTGGCGCAGAGTAGTACATCTTGCAGAGTGTCTTGTATGCCCATATTACTCGTGACAGAAGTATTTCCTTTCTTAGTCGCTTATATATGCACTGTTCCTTGCCATAGAAATATTTATTAGATTCTCTGTTTGAATTTTTTTTGTGCCAAATCTTCTCGGTTTATCAAGTGGTCAGAAGCTCCAGAATCCAAAATAAAAGCGATATAGTCTCCTTTATTTGTACAATTGTTAGTGTTACTGTCTGTCATAAAAGCAAATCCAGATGTTGTCGCCGGAGCCTCGAGTTTTGAAGTCGAATCCGAAGTTAACAAATTTATTGTTTCGGGCTCCCTTTTTAAGTCCATTGTTTTATGCATGGCAATGTAATTTTTATGTCCCATTTAGTTGCAATAATGATATGTTATCCTTTTCAAGTTGCTGCGTGGTCCGAAATTAGGTTTCTCGTGCGTCGCATAATTTCTACTTGGTCCATTGAATTATTTTTGTCTGAGGCTAGAAAAACCATCCAACTAGTCACGCTCTTCATTTCTCAATTTAATTTTGTAATCTAGCAAACGTATTTTCACGAACACTAATGTTGTTAAACTTAGTAAGAAGTCTTAACTTCAGTATAGTAGTCCTAAAACTTCAGTATAGTATTTATTTTTGGCTATATATTTTTCTTCATCCATTCAGCGCTTTGTTCCGCAGGAGTTTCATCAATAATTTTCAAAACGACGAGTTCACTTAATTAATTGTAAATGTAGTACTTCCACACGCCGCATTTGTCACCATCAAATTGTTTAATGTTCCTTTTATATTTCGCACTGTCCATTTTTATCACTTTTTATTTCCTGTCACTAAAAGTTTTTACTTTCAAAGTGCAACTGATAGCCTTTATTAATAACACGCACTGAACTAGTGATCTGGGCCCATAACCTGTTGGGTTATGTAGGGCATACCAGAGAAACACAAGATTGTCCATATACTTATTTATTTTCCGTTTAGTAGGAAGGTGTGTTTATGCAAAGAAAGCCGTACAACGAATAATCCACAATGGCTGTGGGAACGTAGTCGGGATACTTTAAGTGGCTTGTGACGGTTCGAGTTGCAATCATTAAATACAATATTTATGACCAACTGATGACATAGAGAGAAAAAGATTATTGAGTTAGACAGGGATAGAAATGTGATTTATTTTTGCCATATTCCAACACTTATCGCCTCGTCCAATACCTATCATTTAGCATACCACAAATATAATTATTAAATTATAAATAAATCAAAATCACACAAATTGAGCTAAAGTACCTAAGTTCGAGAATTGCATTGTGGGATACCTACTAACTCATTCGTTGATACTATATTTTATAACAAATACATATATCGAATAAATACTATCCAAGACTCAGGTCAATCTGAAAAAAAAAAGATCATTTTCCATCTCGACCTGACCGGGAATCGAACCCAGGACCTATGCTGTGACAGCCTGGCATGATGGACACTAGGCCACAGATGTCGAATTTTGTTACTGACTATTTTTTCTCAATATATTTTTGATAACTACCTAGAAAATAGGAGTGTTTTTTCAAATACGTATATTGTAGAATGTGCGTATTACATAGATTCATCATCGACTTAGAAGCAACTAGGTACTCGCAAATAAGAATTTAATATTTCAAATGTATTTTCGTAAATCGTCCTCATCGGATCTTTTTACATTTGTTTGGCATAAATCAAACAGTGAGTTAAACATTAGGTAAAGATTTAATCATTAAAAGGAGTAGTTCACAGTACAGTAGGTAGTTCTAGTCCTCTAATCTATGTATGTTATACTATAAATGGGAAAGTTGTGTGAAGTAGGGTGTAGGATGTTTATTAACCCCTTCACGCAAAAACTATTAATAGAGTTTTAAATTTCTTTAAGCATATAATAATAATATAACCTATTTGTTAGTGTTTTGTACATAGCTGTTTAAGTTTGGTTATTTCGTTCACATGTGGGTAAATTATATGACAATACCGGTTGAGTCCACCTCGGGAAATGACTACCGCGTTCTAAATTACTTCTTCCCGTTGCACAAATTCTTATTGCAGGTTTCCTATTTAAGGTAACCATCGTAAGTAGGCACTTATACCCACACTTGACATGCTTTCGAAGAGTTTCGATCGCTGAGTCATTGAAATTTTATCTGCGGGTTAAGCATACACTAGTATTGTTACTTCTTTATTATTAGATACGTATATGTTAGTCGCCATCGTTGGTGTCAGAATTCAAGTTGTCATTTAGGCATTATTCTTTTTAAACTTTCCCGCTTTAAACACCTAATTAATTATGTATATGAAAGGGACTTAGCGCGAACCTTTTTAGAAAAGGTTCGTGCTGTTTATATACATAATTAATTATGTAATTTAGGCAACTTGAATTCGTTTACCAGTATGTATGATGTAATGATGATGATGATAATGATGACAACGAGATGGCTCTTAACGTGCCTTCCGAATGTCGTAAACATATTTCTACTCTCTAAATTGAAAATATATATTTCAAACATGCATGTCGCTATTCATAAGTTGTGCCAATTATTTATATTGCATTATACTGTAAATTATAAAAAATACATGCACTATCGAAGTGAGCTGTTGCTTTGCTGATACCTACTTGCATTCATATGTCCTCAAGATAAGTGCCGATTGTTGATACAGCAGGCGCACACATGTAAATGCACAGGTACTGTGAGCCTTCTAGTTTTTATGATCCGATTTATAGTGTGTAGTTATGTTTTGTAGTAAATGTCAACACAAGGAACTGCAATGAAAATCTAATATGGATACGATATGTTTTTTGTATGACATTATAAAGTTTAAAAACTCAATCGAGTTTGTTGAAGATAAATCAGGCTAGTTTATTTTTTATTTCCCTATTCTGATAACTTTAATTTTCACACAACTTCCTGACTTAGCCAAAGATTTCAAAGGAAACGTTTACGACATAGGTATGGCACTAAGTATAAGTTCGACTGATGAAGGTATATGTTGGTGGTTTGTAGATCTTTGAAATCTGTTAGAGTCAGAACACGTAAAGACGTCTAATGGAATATCAATCACGTCCGATGTGTATACACGAGTGTCACTTGTGACTACAACTCTATAAATAAAAGCCTGACGACACTTGCATTATTCACACTAGTATATCTTAACCACTCGTTTATGTAGCGCACTTGATAGAATGGCAAAATATTTTGTCATTAAAATAAACCTTTGTAACAGACGACTAATGAGACTTGAGATCAATAACAATGTCTTCATCGCCTTACGTACGTAATGACGTTATAGGACATGCCTACTCGTAACACTTTCTTTTCTTTCTTTCTTACTACTCTACTACTATCAGTACTACTCATTACAAGTATTATTTCTATTTTTCAATTCTATTTTTTGTCCTTTTTACCTGGTTGTCATGTCAATGGTATCTCCACGCGTGCAGTTTCTAGTATTATGCTCTGTTTTTACGAGCATTTTTTATCCATATGAGTATGTACAGCCGTGTTCTGTCTATTTCAGTATATTTAATTCTCACGTGTAAGTTCTGTTTATATACGCCATTCAACCTATCTTTGCCTCCCTTTATTTCTTATTATCATGAACCTTCACATTTACTTTCTTATTGGAGCCCCTACCAAACGTGGGTCTACATGGCCCCAGATGTAAGCTGCAACATGGGGTAGAGCAAGAATTGATTATCAAATTTACTGAACGATAGATAGCAGGACTATATCAAGATTTATTTTCATCATAGATTTATTACATGATTTACGTAGGCAGTTGCGTGACTGCACTGCAGCAAAGCATGATAACAGAATCTAGTTCATTGTTATCTTTTATATCTCTAAAGATTTTCATGCTCACCACATCTTTGCCTATCGTATCAGACAGTATGCAGCTGTATGCGTACGATTTTGTATTAATAAGAGTTTTGAAAACAATTAATCAAACTATAGCGTAATGAAAAACCTACCTATCTTATTTGCATTAATTAGGACTAAATAATGTGTAATTTTCTATTATACATTTTTTTTTATTTTTTTTATTTTGAATAGGCTTACTCTTGACCTTAGACTAACCCTGGGGGTAAAGACAAGATCTACGATGGAGCATTTTTAGCATTCTAAGCAAAATGTACCTAATTTTGCTGCATGTTTTGTTAAACAGAATGTTTAAAAATTCGGTCAGCTAGCTATGGCTACTTTTAAGGTTTAATCTCAATCAGACAGAAATATACTTGGTGCATAATATCGTTTGTAAAATAAAATCTTTAAATACTAGAAGATATTATTTTTAATTAGTGAGTAAAAAGTCTTCACAATAAAATCCCCTATTTCTTACGTCAGTTACCAGTTATATAGCCATTGGTAGCACTTCAGTCTTTGATGATGACTCATTATCCTTCGGCCTAGGTAATTATTTTCTTTACTTAATTACATACTTTTTTCTAAAGCATCCTGTTATAAATGTTCTTGTTATATGTATGTAGGTATTTAGTTCTAAGCAAGTATTGCTTAGCATAGCTACAGTGATTTCTCCTCGTTATGAGAAAGCCTAGGAAAACACGTTGGCATTTTAATATTTTCGTCCATTTTGTACTTTTGAAGTGGAATTATTAATTGCTGCTTGATTACTAGTTAAATCAGTAAAACCGGGTTGAAGGTTACGTTGAAAAACTTCAACTCGATTGTTTTGATCATATAAATTAGAAACTCACCATGAATTTTTAAGGTCCTTGATGCCGGAGAAGGTTATACTGTTGGATCGGTTAAGCTTCCTTCCGATGGTCCAGAATCTGATCTTGTTGTGGTTGTCCTCTTCCCTGAACGGATTCAGGTGTTCAGGATAGTCGTAAATAGAGATCGTCTTGCGTGGTCCGGCCATCGTAGCCATTATTGCAACTCCAAGGGTTCACTTTTAGATTTTTACATAATACACAGCACAGGCGTCGACCACTTCGGAGTTTATCTGTTATCACTGTGGTTGGCTATCGTTGGATGATAACGCGTTGTATCGCTTTATCGCACTTAGATAATTGTGGTGTTTGTTTTCGCGGCGCGTAGTGCGGGAGATTGTTCGGCGTCGCGGCGTTCGGCGTCGCGAGTAGAGGCACACTAGCGGCTAGCGGCCACTCGGCCTCCGTCGCCGGCCCGGCAGCGCCACCGCTACCGTCAGTGCACCCGCACGCTGACGCATCTTACCGAATCACTGCAGCATGCCCTAATGAGCACGTCACAAAAGCGATATCGCTCGAGTTGTTAGCGCGTGGAATCAATCATAACACATGCTGTAGGTATATAATTATGTCTTTTTAATGTTCTTGTTCGATCTCCGCTCTGACAATAAACTGCTTATGTCGAACACAACAGAAATAAATTAATTTCAACAAGTATCTCTTCTTAAAATCGTGCACTGCCAACTGCATTAGCTACAATAACTTTTGTAATTAAATCGGAGACTTAATTACATTAATCATTAGTCTCTCGTTACTAATTCGTTACGTTTGTAAATTAAACCGGCAATAAAAGTTAAACCATAGTTTCCTGTTCTATGGAAACCTATCTCATATCTAATAAGGCTGGTTGATATAAAATCCGTGATGACGCTATCGGTAGTACAAGTACAACAAGGCGCGTCACACAGTCAGAAAGGCGAAGGTCGTGTAAACTTTGGAAATATACACCTTGAAATACATTTAGACGTACAATACTGTCAACCGCAATATTGCACAACAGTATTGTTTTCAGGCACTCGATTCAAATGACTCTATCTTCTAAGTATATACCTATTACTACTATTATTCGTAAATACTTACCTACTCACATATGCCAAGCAAAATACGGGCTGTTTCGATAACGCTGGCGCACAAATGAAAAAGTGTCACGTTCCGTGTGCAAGCGAGAGCGCGGAACAAACAATAGAGAGTCACGATCTGCCTAAGCGTTCGGCTTGTGATTGTGACGCATCTATCTCTCTTCCACCATCATCACGTAAAATTATCGTCTGTTTATTGTCTTTACAGACAACCAATATTTTTTTATTGTGCCAGTACGTTTGGTCCTAAGACGTGAACTATTGATAATTGACTTGATTCATCCAAAATAATTTTCTGTACCATTTTATTCGCGCAAGGTGGCTAAGCCAAAATAGCCAGGTGTCATTTGTTTTTTTCATATTTAAATAGGTAGTAAAACGTTTTACCATTTTTATTGCGCCCTTTTTAGGAGCTATGTAAGACTGATGTATAATTTTAATGTCGTTAGTAATATAATTTCTCGAATTCATACCTTGAGATTAAGAAATATGGTATATTTTGGTCTGCCGCCCGAGGACCTTTCAGTCAGCCACCAAAATAACGCCACTAATAGACTACACGCGATCGTAATATCGATCCACTACACCACTAAACAGAGCTTGAGGTACCTACCTATGGTTAGCTTGAGTTCTAATTCTGTCCTTGGTCACAGAATAAGTACTACTACTAACGTACAGAAGTCGCACTTTGCAAAGATATTCAAAGAAATATCAACTCAATGTAGTTAGCGATACGGTTTAATTTAGCTCGCGTCAGAACGCAGCACCTTTTAGTTTAAATACATATAGCTAGCCAATTTTATACTTATAGCTTGTTGAACACATTGTTAACACATTATAAGTTGTTGAAGACATGACCAAACGCGCGGCGTTCCTACGGATTTATTCGGTTTTCCCCTTCGAAGGGGTAGCCGTGCGAGGGTATGTTTTCGATGCCGACACGGGGAGTGAGACAGGCCTGCCTTGGTTCCTAGAAGAGCTTTTTCAAAAACACCAGTATCTGTAATATTAGCGGACCTCGGACTCCGAAGCATACTTTTGAAGATGCAACCGGAAATACGCTCGACTGAAAGAGGTAGTGCTGTTATGTATACTACGTGATCTTGAACCTCCTAGTATATTGTAATTTCGAAATCAGAATCCCTGATAGAATACAGAATTGCAATATCACAAATGCCCATACAAAATCGCCGATCAGCCGGACGGATTTATATGGAAGTTCAAATGTTTTTTTTTTTCGTTTTGTACCTTTTTCTTGCAACTCGGTACTCCATTAGGGAACAGTAACCGTGGTCCAGTGGTTAAGGCGTTTGCCTGTTGACCCGGGGGTCGTGGGTTCGATTCCCACCGGAAGCATACTTTGTTTAGTTGTTTCCAGTTTGGTTAGGACATTGCAGGCTTGAATCACCTGATTGTCTGATAATAAAGATGATTCCGTGCTTCGGAAGGCACGTTAAGCCGGTGGTCCCGGCTGCCATCTGGTAGTCATTAAAGGAACCACGTCAGAGGCCGAGAGGCGGTTCCGAAGAACTTTGACACCAGAGTGTGCATGGTCGATTAACCGTAACACCTAGTTGAAATGATGAAATGATGATTAGGGATTCTGATTCCCAGATTTCAATATAGTGAGGAGATTCTAAAACACGCTGTATAATGTGAGGTCGTAGAAATCCAAGTGAACAGGAACAGTTTCGCAGGAATGCATCGATAAAATGAACTGCAGTTAATATCTTCAGTTATCTGATCCTTCTATAATTGAAGCATTTTGTAGAAGTGACAGGCTTAAAAACTTGGCTAGTTGCCCGAAGCTACGTAACACGCGTAAGCAAGTTAGTCATCGTATGTTTTTGTTTGTATCAGTACTACGGACAAAGGTACCCGATGGTCTTGAATTGCCATGCATCAATTAACTGGGGAACAACCGCAAGGCATGTCCCGCAAATCAGTGATCGTGAAGAGTCAATTAAATGACTGCTACAATCCTCTTGACTCTATTAACACGTTTACTGTCAACTAAGAGTATACTCGTAGTAAAGCAACGGAATATGTATTGTTATAAAAATCATGGCAGCCAATGTGTTAAACGAGACTGTATCGGATAATTTGATGACGTTCTTCCAGACTAGTCTCCAATACGTTTATTTATTTAATTCATCATGAACATTGAAATGGATGGAGAACTACCTTGTGGAACATTATTGTAATCTGTGCTAGGTTTTATACCAAGAATCATTCTTGTCCAATTTGTAGTTCTTGCCTGCTAGAGTTAGATATAAGCAATTACGAGCTTAGCTTAATTCATTACTTTATTAGTAACCAGCTTTCGCCCGCGGCTCCGCCCGCGTCAATGTCGATCCCTCGGGAATAGTACTTTTTCCCGGGATGAAAGGTAGCCTATGTCCTTTTCCGTACTCCAGAGAACTTGTATGCAAAATTTCATGCTGATCGGTTCAGTATATACGGCGTGAAAGCGTAATAAACAAACAAACAAACTCACTTTCGCATTTATAATATTAGTAAGGATGAAATTACTAATAGGCAGTATAGTAGAATGTAATTAGCCATATCACATAAGTATATAGATATTACTTTTTCTTTTTCATCATGCAGAATCAGAAAGCCACTAGGATAAAAAGGTGAAGTTTGATATTTGATTATTGAGTGAAACTTGGCGTAGCGAAGTCTTATGGTTCAATATTTGTGAAATTATAATTGAACCGTAAACATCTACGTAGGTTGTTTTATTTCAATATAATAATACATTTTTATCAAAATTATAGCCACAAAAAATTACTAAGCTATCAGATTTAAAGATAGCTGATCTAGTTTCGTTTCTTCGCCAGTCATGTCCAGGTAATCGATAATTGCGGCGAGGTCAGTGACCTCGAGGTAGTTTACACTTGCCTAGGCTGTAAGGCCAACCGTATTAGACGGTGACGGTGGGTAACCACTAGGTTCAAACCCCACCGTGATAAGAATGTACATTGTATTGCACCACCAATTGCGCCCAATAGCCAATTTATTGACGGCTGATACAATGGGCTCTAAAGTATTGCTCAATACTTTATTGGTAGACAAACTCAGTCTGTAATTACAAAATTTATTGTGGACAGACTAGTTATTTTTGTCAAAATTTGGACGGTTTGTTGTCTGTCAGCGTAAACTACCCTATTAGGTACGTGCCAGGATCCAATTTCTTATGCTAAGTATTTTTGTTTCTTTTATGGCGGATGTTTGAAATGAAATACTAATGTTTTATTCAATTTCGGATATCATGTACCTATCTCTTTTTTAACGACATATTTTTTTTTTTAAATTTGCTAGAACGTTAAACTACTAGCGTTTTGGAACGACCACTGACCTGCTGAGAAGAATACGTGGAAAGAAACTCAGTCCAGTATTGGTCCCTATGTGCCTGATGGTCTTTTATAACAAATTGAAAAACATTAATTGATGATAAGTATATATGTTGATTAAAAATTTATTGAATGTATGTTTCTTAGAATTTTAGATATTTCAATTGTCTGCTGTAATGATTTCAGTGCGAATAGAGTGTAAAAACTAGGTTATTACTCAATTTTATCGATACTTTACTCTGATATCATTATACGCGCAAAACATTAACAGAAAGAGAAAGTCAGTAAGAACAGCAAACTGTACAAATAAAGTGAGGCGTATAACCAGACCGAGGAATTAGCATTATGTACAAGTGTGTCATGCAATCTAGATCTTACTAGGTCTTCGTGATTGTTTCCATTTAAAGTAGTAGCACATGAAAAAAAAAAACATATTTTAGTCATCTTATCATTTTAGCATAACCAAATACTGGTCATAAGAAGTTTAATCATATGAAACCATTTCGACTCGAAAAGAAGAAGAAGGGCATGGTTTTTATTAACCGAGTTCTGAAATATGGTATGAATTTTATTTTAAACTAGCTTTTGCCCGCAGCTCCGCCCACGTTAGTGTCGATTCTTCGGGAACAGTAGAATTCCCCGGAGTGAAGGTCCTCAAACTACCTACATACCAAATTTCATCCAAATTGTTTCAATGGTTAAAGAGTGAAAAGAAGACTGACAGACTTTCGCATTTATAATATTGGTATGTATGGAAGTATGGATTGAACCACCTCTATTGTTTTTTTTAATACATTCATCAGTCTGTTGGGTTTATATATGTCAAACTCTGGGTTTAAACTACAGTCCGCTAAAAGAAAACCCCGCCGTTTATATCAACTGCAGTCTGCTACCAAATGTTCTTCTAAATTGTTGAGAATGTATCAATCAAACTAAGCTGTGTGTTTTGTATAACTTCAAAACACGTTCTGCCACCAAAATTTATTATGTATAATTTTGTATAAATTTAGAATCACGTTCTGCTATCGTTGTACCAATAAAGTTGTACAATTGACAATGTAAACATTACCTAATAAAACGTTGAACCAATAAAAAAGTGTTGAACAACATTGCCATTCTAATACATAAAAAAAAACTTTCTTCGACAAACAATGACTTATTACCCGCTCTGCGGTCGATTGAACAATATAATGAACCCATAGAATGAACCCTGCTTATTCTCCCCAGTCTTCAATGCAGTTCACAAGTTATACTATGATTTGTACAACAATTTCATAGTCCATACTTTGTTATACAAAATCTTATGTAAGTAAAACCCATGAAAGGATATCTCAGATGTGTCCGAAAAATTACGATTGCGTCAATATGCGGAATTTTTCGAACATGAACTGATTTACTCTCATACCTAAATACAAAAGTTGGGAACAGGGAACTCAATAGCAGTAAGACCTGAATGGCAAGGAACATTCGCCGAAGGAAGCTGCGACTTATCTCGGAAATTGCGAGGCGGATGCCACGGCAGACGACATTGAGCACCAATCAGCCCGCTAAATGGTCAACGCTCATAAAGGTACAGAATGCGCAGTTTGTTACTTAATACTGCAGTATCTGGTTTAGTTGCATTAAATTAGGTATTAAAAAATATATGTTTCAATATAAACATTGTTTGCTACACATAATATACGGAGGTTGTCTTTAATGTTTGTGTTAGAGTTCCATCTTATTCATCACATAATAACGTGGTAAGGTGACATATAAGTAATATGGAACTTACATTCAACTGAATTCCAATACATTGGTCTACATCACGGAGTAAGAGTCTACATCTACTTTGCTCTCCTTTAAATCCCGCCTTTTAAAATCGTCACTGGTCTCCTCTAATATTTGAGCTCTAAGTTGATTTTTATTATGTATCTGTTTAAATAAGATTTATATATATATTTTATTAATATGTATTTTATGTTTGCAAAATATTTATTTATTTAAGTATATATTTTCTTCTTTTTATTATTTTGTACGTTCTTCTGCCCAATTAGTAAACATCCTCTCAATCATTTGACTAGTTGACTGGTAGAGATCCCTTTATGGTATAAGTCCGCCAAAAAATAAACATACAGTTTATTTTTCGTTTATACTTTGTTTTATATTCTGTGTTTTTTCTCGTGCAATAAAGATATTACAAACAAACATTATACTATAAAGTTTCAATTAGTATTGCAGTATCTGGTTTGTCATAGGTGAGTTATAATATAACCCATCCTGCGGAAAAGTTACCCATCATTGCAGAGTTGCATTCGATTAGGTATTAAAAATATTTATTTCTTTGCACATGTAAGTTAATTGTTTGCTACACACATACGGAGGTGTTGGAGTTAAACAGTTCAGCTCTTCCATCTTATTCATCACATAATACATAGTGAGGTAACGTACTTATAATCTGCAACTTGTATTCAATTGATTTCTAATAAATTACATTAATAAGTTTCAAATTAATAAATATTGCTGTATTCATACATGTTCACACGTGTGAGTTTAAAAAGGGCAGTATCAGACCTATGACAATGTCAATACATTGTAATGCCCACAGAAATTAAATAATTATTTTTTATTACAACTTATTATTTTGGTACATATTATAAGTACATAGGTATTATGGGTAGCTCCGTGGCGCAGCGGTCAACACGCCAGCCTGCGACACGAAAGTACCCGTGTTCGAACCCCGGCCAGGTCAAGATGGAAAATTTAAAGGCCGAAAGTGTCTTTTTCAGATTGGCCTGGGTCTTGGATGTGTATCTATATATGTATTTGTTATAAAATATAGTATCGTTGAGTTAGTATCCCATAACACAAGTCTCGAACTTACTTTGGGGCTAGCTCAATCTGTGTGATTTGTCCTTATATATTTATTTATTCGTAAGGTACATATTATAGGCAAATACGGTCATTGGAACCACAACTTGGTTTTGCTATGTGAGCCTGTCCGTAAATTTCATGAAGCTTCATTGCTAATACTGTTAAGTGATATCACACAGCATTTACTTAAATGTTAACAAAAATATTAAAATTGTCAAATATATAGGTTCAAGAACTTTGGAGTTTGGAGTGGTGTGTGATCCGTTAAAATGTTGTGTACTCAGAACAAGCACTACAGCATAGTTCTTGATCTGAGTACATAACGTTACAAAACATTTAACGGATCACGCACCCACCACTTCAAAGTTCTTAAACCTATTTGTATTCTTGTTCTATCTTTCAAAGATAATACAAATACTAAACCTCTAAACGTGTATCTATGAGGTGAGGTAATTACATCTATATAGTAAGTGTTTCCTATAGAACGTCCTCGGGTAATCTCATTATCTCTATGGGTAATCTACATACCTACATATCTAGATATTTGTAGCATTCATTTGCTATGTCTATGAAAAGTTTCAGGCGCTTGTGTACCTCCTTTCAATCATATTTACAGGGTTGTCATAGCAACAGTAAAGACATTTTTATTCGAATACGAAGTGATATTATACGATTGTTATTTAGGTTTATTGTTACTTTGTTTAGCGCTGTTTTAACATAGTTTTTATTAATCATGGCTGCGAAAGTGACGACACCGAATCTTTCCGCGAGGATATTTTATGGACTTCGAACCGACATCGAGTAAGTACGCCTTCCATCTAAATTCTTATGTGACCTGCTGACCGAATTTCGTTATGAAAATGCTGTACAGCAGTTTTACTGGGCTCACCTGGTAATATTTCTAATGAACTACGAGTACCAATAACGATACAATAGTGATTAGTATTGAACTTCAATTCCCTGCGTTCAGACGCAAATCAAGAAACCAACAATTATTCTTCCTCAGATGGGAAGATATAGTCGTGATAGAGCCATGCTACCGGCAAAATGAATTGCTAGTATCATGAATGGGCCGGCTCGACCGGGGAAGTACCACACTCTCACAGAAAATCGACGTCTGAGTAGAAGCTTTACCGCTTCTATGCTTCGATCGGTGAGTGAGAGAGCCGGAGGCCCATCCTTCCCCTTCGCTCTCCATATCTTTCCCCCAACTCCTTGAAAGGCCGACAACGCACCTGGTGTTGCAGTTGTCCATGGGCAGCGGTGATCACTTACCATCAGGTGACCCGTTTGCCGTCCTATACCATAAAAAAGGTCTTCTTGGATTCCTTTATTTCAAAGACTTTAAATAAGTATCTATAACTGTGTATTATTTGCGCAGCTACAATGCACACTATCTATCAGAGTCAGAAATCATTTACCCAGCCGGAGGAGTCATCGTTATTCACAATCACCTCCAGAAGAAGCAGAAGTTTATCAGACTTCAAGATAAACATAAACCAATCAAGTCCTTAGTATTAGCTCCTAACAGGTAATACTTCCATCTCCTAAGTAAGTACCATGCTGATATTTTTCCTTCTTTTTTGGCATGCATAGAGGTGTCAATAAAGGTTTGCGTTTGCCCTTTATTGGTTTTAGACAAGTCCTTAATAGGCTCTCTGGTATTCCACCTTAAACAATGTGTTGGTTTGAAGAGCTTGCTCGATATTATCAGATGCTTCGCTTTTGAGATGACTGAAATATGAGGATTACTTCCGACTTTACTTAACTACCACATTATTAGGTATATGTGCAAGGGGATAAGGACTCACGTGATACTTGCTTAGAAAATCACATTCAAGGTTGTTGAAGGTAAAATATAAACTAATGTGATATAAAACAGAAGCAAGGTAAATTAAAATAAACTGAGACTAAATTATCAAAAAGAGGTAAATTTGCAGAACCATCGGGACGAGTGAGGACGTTAGCAAATGTTTAATACTATTAATACAGACATCTACTGATGTCTGTGGAAATAATAAGGAATGTATAAATGGAGAGGATGTGTAATTGAGTATATTGGATGTATACTGTGTATTATTTATATAGGTTAGGTTGTTTAAGTGAGGGAAACTAAAATTGCATCATTTCAAAGGAAAGTGGAAGAAACGAAACTGTCGGCGGATCAAAAAGTTTATAGTATAGGTATCTAATAACAAAAAACTATAAAATCCATTTCCTTTCAAAATCTATTCATTTTAGGCGGTGGCTAGCGTTAAATGAGATCGCCGAAGACGGTCAGAAACCCATCATCACCATTTACGACTTGACGACGTACAAAAGACGGAAAATCCTTACCGTGCCGTTTGAAAACTCTACTGCGAGGGAGTTTGCTTGTGTGCAGTTTACGTTTGACTCTAAGTATTTGGTGGCCATTACTGGCGAACCCGATTGGTATTTGTATTATTACAATTGGGACAAAGGAAAGGTGGAAAGTCACGCGAAAGCTCAGAACCCTAGTGGGCAAGGAATTGTAGAAAGTGTAAGTTAATTATCTTATTAAGTAAGTAACTTTCCTTACTTTGGAAGTCGAGAGAATACTAAAAATTTAAGATATTTTCATCACCACTACGAATCACTCGATCCCTTCCTACCATCTCGTGGTCATTGTAGTGCTAGAAAGTTTTGTAAATTTTTGTACCACTTACTCAACCGATAATTTTAGTAATTTAATCTCAAAATTTACAGGTTCAATGCAATCCATCAGATGCTACATTGGTAGTCATAACAGGCCCTTACACATTTCGCATCATGAATGTTTCCGAAACTGTTTGGCGTCAGTGGGGTTGGTGCAAAGCTGAAAATGTAAGTAGGAAGCAGTTTGTGGGAGTCTTCACGTAGAGATACTAAATGCCTTTATTAGCCCTAATAAAATCCCTAGACTTTTCTTCCATCAAATTTTAATCCCCTTTTCCCTTTCCCCTCGTCTTCGAAAACCTACTATCCTACCGATAAAGTATTCACATGGTTGAACTCTAGTTCATCCATGTAAATACTATCCTGCTGATTAAGTCTATTAACTTTTAAAGCTTATAACCAGTAGAACATTTATCCCGTTCCTAAATGAAATAGTTGCAGCAATCTTCTCTTAATGCTGTCTGCCACCAACACAAATGTTTGCGCCCAGATCAATATAACCAGTTGCATGTGGCTCACTCCTGACCGCATCATGTTCGGGACGGATAATGGCATTATCATGATGGTTGAGAATGGCGAGATCCGGCAGAACTGCGTCTTTCGAGCAGCCGAGGTCATGGAGATGTCGCTCAAAAAGGTCGAGGCAGAGTAAGTACATATTTGTTTACTTTCAGACTGTAAAACTAATTCATTAAACAGGTAACATCACTTCGAAACTTCGAATGTTCTCCCAGTTTCATTTATTTCTGAAAGACATCAGTTAATATTTAGTTACGTAAGACAGAGAGGCAAACTTGTGTGTCAACATCACAATCCTTTCGAAGGTTACTTCGACATATGAAATTTCCTACAAATAACGTTCTTATACCTACGCATACAAGTAGATAAAAGAAGATAAAATTAGCGTCTCACGAGCACGTTCTATTGAAGATTTTTTAGTTTGCATCTCGTGATCTTTCATCGTATCTGCTTTGGTCCTTATCACTTCGCGTAGAGATAACGTTGATTTTATTACTTCTATGAGTCATAGCCTTAGTATTTTTGTGTAGGTAAAGGCCTACTTAATTATTACCAAATGATTACTAACACAAGTAGAAGAGTAAAATTAATTTAGTTACAAATAATGAGCCCATAACGATATCCCCACAAATTAGCATCTCATTAAAACATCATTGTAGGTATTTTGTATTGTAAGTTTGTATCTATGTTTCTAATGTTATACCTCACTAAGAATAACTAAATGTCTAGTTATATTACGAGTAAATTAGATAGTTCTACAGCTGTATAATATAAATCTTGTTTCTTTGTAATAAATAAACTCAAAAACTAATGGACCTAATGGATGGTTTTTAAAATTCTTTCACCAATATAAAGTTTCATTATCAGTGAGTAACATAGGCTATAGGTATTTTATTTTCATAAAAATTTGGAATCGTGTGAAAATCGCAATAATGTAACTTAGGGTAATAATGAAAAAAAGCCTATAAATGTCATCATTGGCTAAGCGCTGTGAAAACTTAAAATGATGTTTAGGAAATCTCTGTCATTTGGGTTGTTTCTGATTGCATTCTCATCTGTGATGGTTCGGGACCCGGAGGCCCGGATAGATTGCGTGATAAAATACGAAACACAAGTAATTACTTATTCGTAGAGTTATACCTACGACCTGTCCCGGCGAACATAGTTTCGCTATAAGACAAAACCTATCCCATCTTTTAAGTTGGACCAAATTACAGTTAGTTACGAAGTTTAATCAAAATCAGTTTAGTAGTTTCAGAGTTTATCCCGAACAAACATCGTGACACGAGATATTTATATACGTAAGATAGATGTAGTATTGATTTTATATAAACACTTTTAGAGTAAGGGATATGTACAGGAGTAAATTAATAGTACTTAAGTAGTCCACTGTCTGTCAGGCAGGTCTCGTTACCTGAGAAAAAAACTTTGTAAGTATGCGGTATGCGGTTTATACTTTTATAAGTGTTTTTATTTTGCATTCACAATGCTATTTTGATTAAATTAAGGGGACTTAGGTCTATGTACGACATATGCTCTGCCATCTGACCTACCACATAATTCAAATTCGGCGGCGAAATTCTCCAGCATATCCCATTTCCGGCTTTGAAAAATACATTTTGTTCGTATTCAAACGTATTAAGACTTACGTCACCTACACAACTACCCGACATTTACAAATGAGGTATTTTTAATCGCCGGTTCAAGTCCCGTCCTCATGAAAATTTTTTCACCATGTTTTATTTCTTAATTTATTATGAGTATGCGGTTTATACGTTAGTATTCTCTTTGTGGCGTGAAGTGGCATTATATATTGCGGTTAATTCATACTTTTCAGGTCCGCTGAAGACGCCGACAAAGGAAGCACCTCCAGTAAACAAGACACGCCTGCCGAGCAGACTGTTTTTGAGGAAAGTTACCCTGTTACCAGCCTAACGAATTTTGCGAAAGGTACCTACCTATTCACCATCATTTTGTGTAGGTGTCACAGTTCTTCGTAACCGCCTTTCTCGTGCCTCTGACGTGGTTCCTGTAACGACTACCAAATGGCAGCCGGGACCAACGGCTCAACGTGCCTTCCGAAGCGAATCATCTTTATTATCAAACAAGCAGGTGATTCAAGCCTGCAATGTCCTAACCAAACTGGAAACAACTAAACAAAGTATGCTTCCCGTGGGAATCGAACCCACGACCCCCGGGTCTTTTACCATGAGTTTTTTTTATTAGTTTTACCATGAGTTCTAGTCTCTGATATAGATCAGACATAACTAAAAGTTAACAAAAGCCACGTGAAAGTTGGCGTAAAGGCGAGAATCAGGGATATTAATTTACGCCACTGTGCTTGGCTTTTCCCAGACCAGCATCGAAGTGTCTCTATCGCCGGGCGCTAAATTTACCATTTCATACTTGTTTGTTTTTTGATTGTGTAACACTGATATCAGATTTATCAAGCTGCCTAAAGTCATAGCTTAACGACCCCCGATAAATATATTATTTTTATGTTACTTGCTGTCACCCATCCCGGATGCAGTCCACGCCTGGGGATGCTTAACATGCGTTTTAATAAATAAATATATTTATATGGACAACTCATACAGACTGAGGCCAGTGGTACCAGGCTGCCACTCCGGAGGTCCCGAGTTCGATCCCCGGTCAGGTCAAGATGGAAAAAGATCTTTTCCAGATTGGCCTGGGTCTTGGATGTTTATCTATATATGTATTTGTTATAAAATATAGTATCGTTGAGTTAGTATCCCATAACACAAGTCTCGAACTTACTTTGGGGCTAGCTCAATCTCTGTGATTTGTCCGTAGTACATATTATAAAAAAAAAGATAAACACCCAAAACCCAGGCTAATCTGAAAAAGGTAATTTTTTCCATTTTGACCTGACCGGGAATCGAATCCGGGACCCGGGCCTAATGATCATAGGCCACAGTGCTCACACCCACTGCACCATCAGGCTCCTCATACCATCCCATACAAGCCGGTCGTTGAACATATCTTATTTATTTTTTGTTTTAGGCTTTGCTTTTGTATGTGGCCCCGGCTATGTGCATGTGTTTGAGAAAGAGACATTGCATCATTGGAGGAAAAGGAATGTTTTCAGGATATCCAAGAAATCTTACAAGTAAGATCTTTTTCAATACCTATCTAGTTTTTTCTAGCTAAATATTCGGCAACATGTTTTTAACAATCTATTCTTCTTTATGAAACGTAGCTTTGGTAACCGGCAACGGTCATCATCATTCATCATTACAGCTGTAAAAGTCCACTCTTGGACAAAGGCCTCTCCTTTGTTGGATTTGGGAAAGAAATGAGACGTATTGGAATACTACCTACTAACTGTGATGTATGGGGGAAAGCAAGTAGCAGCTCGGGCAGTCCGGCGCACGTACGACGGCAACATTAAAAACTCCACCTAAGAGTATAAAGTCAGATTGGGACGAGATGACGAGACGCAAATTTAATACTATAGGCCTAGCGCTTAACCCGTGCCGCTCCCATACCTCAGGAACAGACTCACTGTTCCTGAGGTATGGGAGCGGCACGGGAGGAACAGAAGTCGGTTAAGCGCTAAGCCTATATATTTTCCTGCGGATTCACTTGTTTTATTTGGGTTAATATTTTGTATGTTCGTTAGAACTACACTTATTTTTCCATTGCCCGTTTTACAGGCACACGCGGGAATATCCGACCTGGTCTTCGTTAGATGCCATCCAACACGTGACGATCGATCCTAATCAAGAAACTCTACTCATTACCACTCTCAGGAAACAGTTGTACATAGTGAAGATTTTTGCACAACATATGCTACAGGTAAATGAGGGATAATAAAGCTTTACAAAACTAGGTACACCTTCTCGGAAAGCGCCTTCTATCTTGTTCGATTTTGTTGGCGAAAGTACGAGATTTCTTCTTACAAATGTGGGGGAGGCAAAAATGTTTCAAAATTTAAAAATGTTTAAAATTACTTTTTTAAATGTTTGAAAATTTACGTACATTTTTACCCCGCATATTTGTTATCCATTCTGTCGGTAGAGTCGGTCGTAGTTGTTGATTGTTGGTGATAGGTGGTGGTATTTGGTGGTGTGGTAACCGTTGTTAGCCAGGTGAAAAATTAACCAAGTAGCTATACTCACTCGAACGAACGTGATTTCTGACTCCCGTTTGGGGCGGGTCACAAATGCACCCTCTTGGAAACTATAACTTTCTCACAGTCACAGTCAATCGACCACGCACACCCTGGTGTCAGAGTTCTTCGGAACCGCCTCTCGGCCTCTGACGTGGTTCCTTTAACGACTACCAGATGGCAGCCGGGACCTCCGTATAATGACCAATGTACTATTGTCTAAAATTGTTATTTCGAGCCCCCGTTTTCAGCATGTAGATATTTGAAAGGATGGAAGAAGAACAACAAAGAAAATATATAAAGCCACTGTTAATGGGAATAATGTTCAGGGTCGACCTCGTCGAACGTACTGCAATCAGATTGCACACGTTCTTAAAAAAGGAGCTGTTAGAAGTACCCGAAACCGTAGAGCATGTATGAGGAGAGTAATGCGTGTAGATCGTAGCAAGTGGAGATTCATAGTCTCTGCCTACCCCCATGGGAAACAGGCGTGATAATATGTATATATGTGGGTATACCTAACACAAAAAGTACTACATATAATCATGGAGAGGTTTTGATCTCAGTTAACTCAAATCCACTCTATGTACTACCCGTAAGAGATAAAGACGCTCATTAAGGTGATACCACTGTAAATAAGGTCGTTCTGAACCTTATTTATCTCGCAAAATACTTAAATTAGGAGTTTCAAATCTAAGTAATATGATTTTTGACTATTTCATCTCCAGAAATTGAAGATGAAAACACGTTTTGATAAAATTTTCTCGATAGAAATATTTTTTGAAAAATGGTCTTCGTTCGCAGAGTTTTTGTTATTGTAGCTCAAATGCGACGAATGAAATAATGATTTTTAGACTAAAAGATAGGTTATTAGTAATTCATCAAAATGTAAATATGAAAATACAATTAACCGGTCTGATTTTATATAAAATAGAAATAACGAATTTGGCGCTTACGTTTTTTTCTTTGAGCGACTCGAGACTATCGCCTATCTCATCCATCATTCACGGGCTAAACCGCCAAGTGCTATCCCTTGCGCGCACTTGATCAGTCCTTTGCCGAGCGAAGGTACCAAACATTTGAGACCTCGCCTTAAAACGATAAGTTATTTCGGACCGTAACATTTGCACACAGAATCCAGAAATACCATTCCAAGAGCTCGGGCCGGCGATGCATTACGGCCGCATCAATTCATTGTCGATGTGCGCGTGGAAACCGATTTTTATGACTGCGGGGGAGCAAGACAAGAGTATAAGGATATGGAACTATATGACGGATGACGTGGAGATGATCAAGTTGTACCAAGAGGAAATTCATTGCGTATCCTTGCATCCTACAGGTACGTTACTTCGTCCGTCACCATATCCTAAAAGCGGAGCTCGCGATCCGCTAGATCGCGAGCTTCGACCGTGCAGATGCAACCGGGAAAACGATCAGTCGAGGAGAATATGCCGGAATACGCCGGATCTCTATGGCTACTATTTAACATACGCGGGGCAAGCAAAGAGTGATAAAGGACGGTGGCACGCAGGTATAAGATTAGTCGACCTTCGGCCCTCATTTCTCAGGGAGGGTCTGATCGCAACGTGTAGATAAATTTACCACCCAAATTCCCTCGATGGGATGACTTTTTTCTGTACGACCAATATCGGCCAGTCCGGCAATAAGTATAGAATTGTAGATTTTTTGAATTCTTAACATTGGTCCCATTGGAAAAGCTGTTATTTTCACGGGCTGAGTTTTTATTCTCTCAAAGTGTAAGTAAATTTAGACGCTGGATGAAAATATTTCCTAAAATATATATTTTCATAATAACATTTTTCCAAAGCAACGTCTTGAACAACTGCCTTCTTACCACGCCAATGGAGCTAGGTGTGACAAAAATTGCATAGTAGCAAGGACTTTGGCCTAGGATCAAGAATCAAAACGTTTGTTTAATATGGGTTATTTGAACACTTATTAATCGTCATATTTGACTTTACAACTGACAATTGTTGACGTCAGTAATTTATGATGATGGCACCGAAATAATTACTTATTCGTAGACTTACACTGAAAAAACTGTTGGGCTAATTATTACAAAAAATTATGCTACTGGTTACCTAAAAATAGTGACAGCATAACTGTTGCCACCAGTAACAAAACACAGTTATGTAATTTTCTAACATAACTTTTTTATTTAATATTAACGAACTTTATTTGTAGCATATAACAAAACTATTTTGTATTATTCAAGTCTATTGAAAGTTGTTAGCAGCAAAATAATTTTATTAGGAATAGACAACATCGTTTGTTATTCACTGTCAAACAATTTGTTAAATATAGCTAAAGATTTTGTAGGTTTATGTTAAGCATTGTGATTAATTTTAATAAAACATTTTGTTACTATTAAAGATAGTATTTGTATGAGCAAAACATCTCGAAGGTGTTATATATTACCTAACTCTTTTGTTATTTTTAACCACACTGTTACGTTACTATAGGGGTATTAAGGGTTCAAATTTTAACCAAAATTATTATAAACCGCGACTCAGTTGTCACTAAAATCCCAGAAATCCTAACTCCAGCCACTGATACTGAACTCAACAAAATAACCATTTTCTTCCAATATAAACAATATCTGAGCATCATATATTTCTTGGAGAATATCTACAACAGAAGGAAACAAGATTTTAAGGACTTCTTTGAAAAGAAGAACTAACTGGCTTTTACAATAATTTTGGTTAACAGAAATTATAATTAAAACAATTAAATATAATTAACAAAGTTACTTATATTATTAAAACAACTTAAATAACATAAATTCAAAATATTTATAGTAGGTCATAAACTGCACTCACAATCGTAATTTGGTTTATTAAAAAAATCCTGTCTGCATAAATTGCCACACATGGTAAGACTCTTTGGGATACTCAGTATTGAGGACAAATATCACCTTTAAACAAGCCTCCACAGCTTTTATAATGTATATTATTAACAATAATGTACATTATGAAATATTATTAACAATAATATACCTCACCGTGATGGATATTTTGGATGTTCTAACAAACAGTTATAAATGGCTGCAGCTGAAGACTCATTAGCTTATCACGTCTTCTGGTGATTGTTTCTGCTGTTTCGGCTGGACTGTTAAACCATCACACAACACTTCACTTCTTGATAACATAACACTTCTTGTTTTGAAGGTCGCCATTGCTTTTCCGTTTTTTTTTTTGTTGACGTCGGATTTAATGTGCTCATCAGAAATGGCAGACTGGTCAAAGCAGCCATATCTAGAGCTTCTTCATTATATTCTGCAAAATAAAATGTGAATCAAATAGTTGTAATAATCTCATTTGTAAAAGTATACTTTTATATTTATTCAACGAAAAAAGTATAGATTTATTTAAAACCAATTATCACTTGATTGTAAATTACGAATCATATAATTATGTACAGGTAATGCTTTACAAGACAACAAACAATTGAGGAAAGTAGTATAAAACTTTGTTACCTACCAAATATACTCCGCCTGATTGAACTTAACAATGTATATTTCAAGGCCCCAAGATATAATATAGTCCACAATGGCTATGGTACATTTTTCGGGTGCCTCCTCTGATGGTTCCATGTCCGTGCGATTTAATTTCACAGCTCTTTTACTTAACAAAAACATAAATTGGTAACTTGATGAGACACTAGAGCAATCTTTAATGAGTTGGTAATTCTTTGGTCTTGATGAACAATAACACCTTACGGTGGCTTCAGGAAAAAAAATGGCGGGTGGCATGTGGCGCGGAGAACGTGTGCACAAAACAGGAATAAACATAAATGCTGGAGAGGGCGGGGCGTGCGGTAGCAGTTTTGTCATATGCATCATTTGTTTATGTAAATAATAACTTCTAAATTGCTGTTTAATAACCAATTCTGTATACTGCAAATAACATAAAATATAGTAAAACAATTCTGTTGCTGGCGACAAAACGGTCGTGTAAATAATTAAGAACAGTTTGTTTACTTATAATCTATATATTCGTGTTGAGAACTACCTGATCAGTTACTGGTAACCATTCACTTAACAGTTTTGAAAAGGATAACCTAACTTAAATAGCATAACTCATTTTATTATATGTAACTTAAGCATATTGCTTGCATTTAAACTGACTTTGTTTACGAGTAAACTCAGTTATGCTATATTCACAATAGCTAAACAGTTTTTGTTAATTAGTTTTTTCAGTGTATGGCTAAGTTTGTAACGTTGCTGCATGCCACCTGCATGTTGCATCTCTTCCAACCTCATTTGTTTCTTATCCTGTCCACCTTTCCTTCCTCATTTTATTTCAAATTTCATTCCATTCCATTTTTAGATCATTTTTTCTCTCGGTCATCGCTCATTCTACCATTCCACCATCATCTCTCGGACTGTAACGGTCTCTGATCTATATGTTGAATATTGAATAGAATGTTATATATAGTTATAAGTGAGAGTGAGAGTATTGTGACAAATAAATTTAATCTCCTTTCTCCACTACTTCCTTATAGGTATGTGGGAACTCGACTAGAGCGCCGGGACGGTCGAGGTCACAAGTTAAGTGCCGTTTCCAAAGCGGAGTGCAGAAGCGGCAACACACTGCACAGCGCATTTTGTCCAATGGACGTCAACGCACGATTTTAGTTTATCTTAAAAACTAGCTCTGCGATATTTAAATTATTTACGGCAATATTTCTAGGTTTGTTTGCAATCGTGGGGTTCTCTGACAAGCTGAGGTTCATGGTGGTGCTGATCGATGATTTCGAGGTGATGCGCGAGTTCCCGATCAGGAACTGCGACAGGGCCAAGTTCAGCACCAATGGTCACCTATTTGCGGCTGCCAACGGTCAAGTCATACAAGTTTTCTCATCAGTCAGCTTCCAAAATGTTTTTAATCTCAAAGGGCATAATGGAAAGGTACTTTATCGCAACTACTTAATTTAGTGTTCACAGAACAAACGAACGTTTTAAAGAACATTTTCCTAAAAAGTTCAGGTTAGTATATTAGTTAGTAGTTAAACAGTTTATGCATCATTTGGTTCATAAACCCGTTTACTTCGAGACGGCCGTCGGAAAATGACCTCGCAGGTACAATTAATAGTACGGTCAATAAAATAACTTCCTAATAAGTATCTAGTTTTTAAGTTACTCGTATTTTACCTATATTTAGTTGTGGTACTCAAATTTAGGTGTCACATCTAGAGATGTAAAGAACTCGAGTCTTTTGAGTCCTAAATTTTAGGCTCGGCTGACAAATTGCACAGCGCGACCCGTTACAACAAGACCCCGAGACTAGAGCACTTAAGTCTACATAAAGACTCGAGCGCAACATGGCGCTCAGGTCTTGATTCGCGCTCGAGTCGTTTTACGCGACGAGTCGCGCTCAAGTTCTTTTCCATTTGGAGTTCCTTTATAAATAAACAGGGAATAAAATATGTAACTTTTGTGAGATATAATAGTAATTTAGTTATTTTTGTAAAGTCGTATTCTTAGCTTTAAATACTCGTAAAATAACAAGCAACAAAAATTTATCCGTACCCACATAATAAATAGTGTCACGTTTTTATCCCTCTTACTCGTACACAGAACCTAATAATGCCATGCCTAAAGGCCACATTTAGCATGTTGCCACATAAATGTATTTTGAAATAAATCAACCTTGATACGCTGAAGACTCGATACACTCGAGCTCTTTTTAAGACTCGAGTTCTTTTTGAGACGTGAGCTTCTTTTTAAGACTCAAGCTCTTTTTGAAATACAAGTTCTATTTTGGCGCTCGAGTTTTTGAGAAAGGACTGGAGCTCGGCTCGACTCAAGGCTCTGAGTTTTGTTAGTACACCGAGTCTTGTAAAATTGAGCCGAGTCTATCGAATTAAGACTCAAAGACTCGAGTTCTTTACATCACTAGCACATCCGGGGAAGTACCACACTCTCACAGAAAATCGACGTTTGAGTATAAGGTTTAGCGCTTCTATGCTTCGTTCGGTGAGGGAGAGAGCCGATGGCCCATCTTCCCCAGCCCCATTTCCTCCCCCAACTCTTTGAAAGGCCGGCAACACTCCTGCCTGTCACACCCTGGTGTTTCAGTTGTCCATGAGCAGCGGTGATCACTTACCATTAGGTGACACGCTTGCTATAGTTTGACGTCCTATATCATAAAATCATAAAAATAGGATTCAACAAATTAACAACGTGCCTACGTTTTTATACTACTAGGTACCTGTCCTATACTGTCTTTATAATAAATTATGATTATTATGTTATTTATGTACAGATTACTTGCTTATCCTGGTCTGCGAACGACCTGACGCTCGTGTCCTGCGGCACTGAAGGCGCAGTTTACGAGTGGAGCATGTCCACCGGGCAGCGCGTGGGCGAAGTCATATTGAAGACGAACCAATTTAATGCCTGCGCCGTCAATGGGTCTGAAAAATATATTTTTACGAAAAATAATATCTCTTCCATGCTGAAAAAGAAAAAACGTAGAATGTATCAGTTGCTCCAAGGACCCAGCTCTTCCCGCGCAGAACGTGAAAGCCGATCGAGAGAATGGGCGAAAATCTGAGTAGGCAATGCAACTAGGCTAGCAACTTGTTGATCGAAGCTAGCAACCCATGTTTTGATTTCGTTTTCCACCTACACGCACGCTCACCAACTAGGTCTATACCTATGACCCAAAAGCCACGTTCAGCAGAACGTAGCTTTTAGGTCATAGGTATACTTATAATAGGTACTACTTAAGTTTTAGGTCTAAGCACTCTACCCTGCAAGGGTAAGGGACATGATAGTATGTAGTATACAACTTTGATGATGATCGCTGATTTGAACCAATGTTGTTGCTGATGCAGGGTTTTACTATATCGGCGGATGCTGATGATTTTATAGGTCAATATCAACGGATGCTGATATTAATAAACGTTACGTAAATAAAATTTATCCTACTACCACTAAATTATTAATAGTAAAAAGGAATTTATTAGTTATGGGTTAAATACTTATTTGTTATGATCAATAAGCAATCAATATTTTACTACCAACAAAACGGATTATGGTGACAAAACAATCGAATGGTTTACTAACTCCATCATCATCATCATTTCAACCGCAAGAAGTCCACTGCTGAACAAAGGCCTGTCCCGAGGATCATCTTTTATACTATGTCATGTGTACTTCCTTATTTATACTAGATACTTAATTATTATCAAATTGCCAACAGCTTTGGAAAGACTACTTACGCTGTGGGCACCGATGGAGAAATCAAAGAGGTCGGTTCCAATACCATCAGAAGGAACTTGCCGCTGATCGGATTCGCCTTAGACACTATATTGTTGTCTCGCTCAGACATGATGCTATTCGTTACTGGGGGACAAGGCGGCATTACTTCTGTCCAGCTCCCATTGCTCGACAAAGCCATATTTAATGAATTTCACATGCACAATAAGAAGGTGACGTGCATAGCTTTAGCTTACGACGATCAGACGCTGGTTTCGGTCGCAGAAGACGCATCTATGTGCTTGTGGCGACTGACTAATGCGGAAGGACGAGCAATAGCACTGGATAAAGATTTCTCTTATTCTAAGGAAATATTGATCAGTAAGAAGGATCTGCAGGAGAAGATGAACAGTATCAATGTGAGTATCTGCAAGAGGCGCCGGCAAAGTTAGAGACACGTTGACTGAAATTACAGATAGTCGCAATGCCATCAAATCACCTTCACTTGCTGCTCCCATATTTTAGGTGCTTTATGATAACTCTGTAATAAATATCAGATTGTTCATTAGCGAATAAGGTCTCTGAAGTTTACAAAGGAGTCATTAAAATATTACGTGAGCAGCGCAAGGGAGGTGGTGATTTGTAGGCTTTTTCTCCGTGTGGGGACGGAGTAGAATACAATTCCCCACTGCCCGTCAGGTTGGCATCTCGTAAGAGGCGAGAAAAATACCCGATATGCTCGGTGGTAGGACTTCGTGGGGTCCGACTGGCTGGCGACCACCCTCATGCCGAAATCTATCGTAAAGCACCGTTGGGTGTGTTTCGACGGTTGCGCGTGAGAGCCAATCCCCATTCCCGATTCCCGTAATTCCGACAGTTTATGGTCCCTTGAGGACTGGAGTCTTGCACTGTGTGATTGGGGGTGCGACGTTGGCGCGGGGGCCAGGGAGACCCGATAAAACGGTTGCCCGCTGGCCGCCCGCTGGTACGTAGAGGACCCGAACCCTGGCTGTCCCGGCTAGGGAGGCTGTCCTGCCGCCAGTGTCAAAAGCTCGTGATTGGTCGTCGTGCCGGCCTGGGAGACCGGAGTGGAACACGGCGGCTGATCATTGTGTTGGATCGGGGGCCCTTCCGTCCCCCGTGCCAGCAGCGCACCTCACTGGTCATTCATTGCGGGCCATCATTCCTTAACTTTGCCTATGTAACTGTCGTAACTACGGCAATCCTCAATTTTTTCCCTGTTAACCACCTTTTTTATGGCAAGATCGAAAAATAGAAAACATGTTTCTACAGCGGCACCCCCTTCCACATTCAATGTGGACTTCTTCAACGTCAGAGGAATGCATTCCAACTTCAATGTCGTCCATCATCACTTGGAGACGACTAAGCCGGCTCTATTTTTCCTGACTGAGACACAAATATCCTCTCCGACCGACGTCACATATCTCTTGTATCCCGGTTTCAGCTTGGAGCACAAGTTTATGCCCAATGCTGGGGTGTGTATGTACGTACGGGAGGATGTATGTTGTCGACGTCTCAGCAGCCTTGAAGACAGAAACCTGTCATTGTTATGGGCGCGCGTAGATCACGGTGACCGCATCCGGTTCTATGCGTGCCTTTACAGGTCCCATAGCGGTGATGCCGAAACAGACCGACTTCTCGGGCATGTACAGAAGGGCATAGACGAAATTCTCCAGCAGCACCCATCGGCGGAGGTAGTGATCCTAGGGGACTTCAACGCTCACCACTTTGAGTGGCTAGGATCACTGAAGACCGACTACGCTGGGAAGGCTGCATACAACTTTGCTGTAACAAATGACCTCAACCAGTTAGTTGATGGTCCTACCAGAATACCTGATATTGAAGGACACAACCCTGCTTTGTTGGATCTTCTGCTGACCTCACATCCAAACGATTACCAGGTATTCCGTGATGCCCCTCTAGGAACCTCGGATCATTGCCTGGTACGTGCTGTGGTTCCATCCGGTCAGCGCCACGACACCACGCAATCCAGACCACCTGGTATGCGTCGTGTGTGGCATTATAGGTCAGCAGATTGGGATGGATTGCGAGAGTTTTATGCATCCTACCATTGGAGACGGTTGTGCTTCTCATCAGAAAATCCTGACATTTGTGCGAAAGCTGTCGCCGAGGCGATACTGCTGGGCATGGAGTGCTACATTCCCAGCTCGGCGGTTCGTATCGGAGGGCGGTCTCAACCTTGGTTTCGTTGCTCGTCTTTGCGTGCCGCCCACCTCAAGCGCGAAGCCTACGAAGCCTGGGTTGCTGCGCGAAATGTCAAGGATCGTAATACTTCTGATTTGAAGAAGCGGTTCAACGCAGCTTCAAGAGCCTACAAGAAGCAGATCACTGCAGCAAAGTTTGCGCACACTGCGCGCATTGGTAGGAGACTGGTTGGCTATCCCTCCGGGAGTAGAGCATTCTGGTCTCTTGCTAAGGCAGCGCAGGGGAATTTCTGTCGCCCTTCACTTCCATCTCTGCACAATCGTCAGGACTCGCTGGCTCACTTCGCAAAAGAGAAGGCCGATCTCTTGGCTACTCTCTTTGCGTCAAATTCTACCCTTGACGACGGAGGAGCATCGCCGCCCTTTTTACCGCGATGCGAGCACTCAACTCGGGAAATTCGCTTTACTCAAAGTGCAGTGCGACGTGCTCTATTTTCCCTCGACGTCAGGAAGTCCAGCGGGCCTGATGGCATTCCAGCAATTGTGCTCAAAACATGCGCCCCTAAGTTGGCTCCGGTGTTAGCACGCCTATTCTCGCTGTCTTACACCTCAAGAAAAGTCCCGTCTTCGTGGAAAGTAGCCTACGTTCACCCTATTCCAAAAAAGGGTGACCGCACAGACCCGTCTAACTATCGGCCTATTGCGATAACCTCCCTGCTCTCTAAGGTGATGGAGCGTGTGATAAACATCCAGCTCCTTGGTTACCTTGAAGATCATCAGCTAATTAGTGACCGTCAATACGGGTTCCGCCACGGGCGTAGTGCTGGTGATCTTCTTGTGTACTTAACGCACCGATGGGCAGCCGCCATCGAGAGCAAGGGAGAAGCACTGGCATTTAGTCTAGATGTCACAAAGGCTTTTGACCGGGTCTGGCATAAGGCTTTTCTCGCGAAGTTACCATCTTTCGGGCTTCCTGAGGGACTATGCTTGTGGGTCGCTAGTTTCTTATCTGGGCGAAGCATTCAGGTCGTTGTAGACGGATTATGCTCCGATATCATGCCCATCAATGCTGGCGTCCCCCAAGGATCTGTTTTATCACCTACGCTGTTTCTTCTGCACATCAACGACATGCTTAACACTAGTAGCATCCATTGCTATGCAGACGACAGTACGGGTGATGCATATTATGCAGGTCGTGCAAATATCCCTCAAACACAGGTGGAGGAGAACAGAAAGAGACTTGTGTCTGACATTGAGACCTCTCTGGAGCAGGTCTCTGAATGGGGTAAACTAAACCTAGTTCAATTCAACCCTACTAAGACACAAGTCTGCGTGTTTTCCGCTAAGAAGACCCCATTTAACATAGCACCGAAGTTCCGGGACACCTCTCTTACCATTTCTAAGAGTATTGGGATCCTTGGCGTCGATATTACGAAGGAGGTCCAATTCCGGAGTCATCTGGAAGGTAAAGCCAAAATGGCTTCTAAAAAACTTGGGGTGCTCAATAGAGCGAGGCAGTACTTTACTCCGGGTCATAGACTTTTGTTATATAAAGCTCAAGTCCGGCCCCACATGGAGTACTGCTCTCATATCTGGTCTAGTGCACCTCAATACCAACTCCTTCCTCTTGATTCCATCCAACGCCGGGCAATTCGTATTATCGACGATCCCACACTCACAGACGATTTAGACACCCTCGGTCTACGGAGAGACGTTGGCTCTCTGTGTGTATTTTACCGTCTATACTATGGGGAGTGTTCTGAAGAACTTTTTGAATTGGTGCCACCGTCACCTTTCTACCACCGCACGGCTCGCCACAGGAGTAAAATCCATCCCCACATCCTTGACACTTGGGTCTCCAAAAATGTCAGAGCGTCACGTGGTTTTTTTCCTCGTACAGCAAGATTGTGGAATGGACTCCCTCCCGAGGTTTTCCCTGTGTTTTATGACTTGAGGTCCTTCAAAAGGCGTGTTTACAGGTATCTTAAGAGTCGGCAACGCATCAGCAGCTCCTCTGGTGTTGCAGATGTTCATGGGCGACAGTGACCATTTTCCATCAGGTGGCTCGTCTGCTCGTTTGCCGTCGGATATAAATAAAAAAAAAAAAAAGGCTTGACTTATTTTTGATGACATGGGGACCGAGGGATTTACGTGGTGATGGCGTCAGGAACATTTTGCAAAAGGTGGGAAGAGCTTATAAGGGAGGGAGGGGTTAAAAATAGTAGATTGTGATTGTGACACAAAAGGCATAGATACTCTCAGTAAAGACACTATACTGAGAGGGGGTCAGATTTATCTGCAGCCGTCTGTACCTACCTGTATTATATTTAGTTATCTGTGTCTGTAGGAACCTTTTATTTTCCCACATTTTATCGTTTAAAATAATTCTAGCTTTTAAGCACAAGAATGAGCGAGTTGGAAACGGAGCACACGTACCAGCTGCGCCAAGCGGAAGCCACACAAGCAGAGAAACTGAAGGAAGTGCATGAGGGCTACTGTGCTGCCATTGAGGAGCTCAAGGAGAAGAATGAGGTGATTAAATAGTTTGTGAAATAACCATTTGCTCGATGCTTATCCAACCTAAAATATATTGCCGACAGGAGGCATTGTTAACCAAAAGCAGTCTTCTACTACTAAACAGAAATGGCAGAGGGTAAACGAAACTTTAGTGGTCTACATAGACGTTATAAGTATGTGTTTAAAAGTCACCATAATGCGTGCCGCTTAGATCTTGCATGTTTGCAGCGTGCAATTAGACGTTTATAACCAACTTCGGTTTAGCGAGCCATACTAGGGCTTACAATATAAATGATATATAATAATTAGGGTCGCCGTCATTTAAAGTAAATGAGAACTATATGACAGAAAAATATTTCCTAATATACCTACCTAATGATAATTTCTAGAGGGCGGGAACTAATTTTTCTTCACCGGAATCAACTTGTGTAGATATAAATTCAGCCCACCTTTACCGATTACGTTTGAACTAGGATTTTTTAGTTTATAAGCACACTTTGAAGATTATCTAACATGGAGTGACTCACATATTCGATTAATTATCATCATCTCGGCCGTAAGAAGTCTAGTACTGAACAAGGTTTCCCCCAAGGATTTCCAATATGACCAGTTGGAAGAGGCCTGCATCTAAATTAAGTATGCTATGAGTAAATCCTGAACTACCAATAGATACCAACAGACCAGAACAACATGTTAGGCAAATTCTTCACATTTCCATTCAAGAAATGATTTATTATTTTATTGCTACAGCAAATGGAGAACGAGCATACACACGAAATAGGCATGATACAGCAAGACATAGCGAAGTTACGGTCGGGCCACGAAAGGACGCTGCAAGCGCTGGAGGCTGACTTCAACATCAGACTGATTAGCGAATACGATAGGTACCAGGTAGGTTTGTTCCTTCTCAGTCTCGAATCAGAATTTCTTCAGCGTCAGAATGGTGAAAAGTCGTAGGGGAGAGGAGGGCAAAACGGTTCAGTTAACAAGAACAATAAAAAAAAAATGTCAATATTGTCATTCAATAGAACCATATATTTCTTAAAAACCTATCATTAAAAAGCTATCTTTAAACTTTTAAAATTACTATTAAACAAGTTATAATTATAATCACAATCAGTAAAAGAGACCAATAATTAAATTCTTTGGTTTGAATCATCTTACCCTACCCTATCGGGTAAGTTGATTCAAAGGGTCCGGGCAAGATGATTCAAAAAACGTTGTACGTCATTAGTCCTGCCAGTCATCAAAAAGTTTGTTTCTGCGCCGAGGTACGAGGAAGATGCTTCGTGGGTCCAATCCTTGCAATTGGAACATTGAATTCAATCTTCATGAAATTCTGCACACAAGCACTGTGTAAAGTACGCATCATGGGCACTCTTAGTACTTTTAATAGCAGTCTTTTTAATTCTGGATGGTTTTTCTAGTTTTTCCTAGGTTTCTTGCAGCTAAACTTCTTGTTTTCTTCTACTTTTATTGGCGTAAAAGTTATAACTTCCGATTTTTGGCATCTTCTCTTTCTTTCTCCAACGGTTACGGGCGATGGCAGTCGGAATAGGACGTATTGATCGTTGTACAATCAACTCAGATCTTTCAGCTAGTGAAAGAGAAACACGATCGAACTGGATGTGTAATAGCCACAAGAGCAGCCGTTTGTGTAGGTGGTGACACTGTGGTACCTACTAGATTACTTTTTGTACGTGATAAACGTTAATAATTTTTAGCTGCTGCTCGCACGGATGTTTTGGCTGCTTCTTCCGTTGCCCGTTCTATTTTTTTTAGTCCAGTCACCCCTCTTCGTCTTTCTCATATAATTGGAAACCATCTGTAACGAAAACCAGGATTAACGGAATCAAATTAGATGTATCTTACATATAGGAGGGTAAGACAAATCAACCATATTCATCTTACCCGACAGGGCACATAATGTTTAAAAATTTATCCTGTATTTTTTATGCTAGCGGAACAGAAAAACTGAATAAATAAATTTAAATTACATGAGATAAGACAAAAGAAACAATGTTAACATAATTTCTATATAGTTTGTCAAGTATAATATCGAGAAACTCACCTCAATCAAATATTTTAATTTCGGACGTTCGTTTAGATTTTTGCGTGTGCGTTACCCCAGCAAAAAAGTACTGAATATCAAAACGTAATATTGCTAGATAATTAGTAAGTAACGTCGTGTAAATGTAGATGAAAGTTTTAAATTTGTACGTCCATTAATTTTTGAGATATTAATTAAAATCAGATTCTGCTGGGATGACATTTCAAACGTTACGCCAGCAAAAAATTTTCTCGGATCCGAATGAAAGTTAATACAATAATTAGTAGTTGATGTGCTGTAAATGTACTTGTATAAATAGAATTTGTACGTCTCCAGACTTTTGCGATATTCAAATTTTTGCTGGGGTAACGTTTGGTCGATTGCTGGATCTCATAATCGGCACGACGTGGGAGTTTGATTTTTTTTACTTACACTGTTATGAATTTGTAGGTCATGTCTGTATAAACAGAATTTATAAAAATGTTACCATTGAAAGATTAAAAATAAAAATATGAAATCAGGTATTTTAACTCCTGTACTTTAAATATAGGACCTACAAACTAATTGTTGACGTTAGTTTGTACCTTATGACTGCCTACAATGCCCAGGTAAGTATCAATATGAAATCTAAAGTATTAAATTAGTTATGAGAAAAAGAACCATATCTAGGTCGCCAGGAATTTCGACAGCCGATTTGACCAGTTTTTCCATTAGTTCGGAAGTCGACAGCTATCAAACTATTTGTAAGGGTAAGTTAACTATAAGTTTGCAAAATATCAGCTTAATACACGCAGTAGTTTAAGAAATATAATTAAATATCTAACCGTAGGTGAAATACCATAGTAAGCCGACCATTTTCGGGAGTACAGCAAAAAGCGACGCTACAGTATATATTGCTAACCATCCTAAATCAGCAGTAGTATTCACGTAAAATAGTACAGTCGTGTACATCGTTAAATTCAAGTGTTTTTTTTAACTTCGAAGTGAAGCATTCAGAATTTTATATTGTCTATCATAGATTGTCTCGAGGTAAAGTTGTTCCTACAAAAGTAGTCTATGAAAGGCGGAAATAAAGTATAAAGCAGAGCTGTGCCCATGGGCTCACTGGGCCCATGTAGGTGTCAAACAAACTCACCATGTAGGTATTGGGTCATTTTAATTTCTTCACTATACTCACTCAAGTTATCACACCCACCACATATAGGTATACGATAAAGCTCATATTTCACTTCTCAGAACACAGAATAAAATTATAGATCTGTACATTTATATTACTTTGACAGGGATCTCAAGTTCTAACTAGTTTGTGGCCATGACAAGAATGAGTCACTGACCAGCATTTAGCAACGCTGATAAGGAGGGAGAGTGCATTCATGGGGTTGATACTTTCTTTACAATATTAGTAAACGCCCTCTATATATTTAAGTGGTAAACTCATTCTTTTCTTTCCGTTTGACACTTAAAATCGCCAATTATGAATGAGACATAGTATGAAATACTAGCATATTATTTACCACTAACTAAATGTCCTAATTTAAAATAAATAATGAGTTAAAAATTGCTGTATATTTACAGAGTTATGAGTGGAGTAAACTTAGTGTTTAGTTCAGAAACTGATATTTAGATGGCGCTGCTGCAGAGCGGTCTGCGATACTCCTGCGGGATCGACCAAATGTCTAGAGTGAATACTACGACAGTTGATCTTTTTTGTGTTGACGTCTCGTCTCGTCTCGGTCGCGCACATAATACAATGATTTAAACCAAGTGTATACAGCGTCACATTAAAAAAAAATCTTTTTGGTTTTGTTATCCAATAATGAGATTTGTAATTTACAGTTTGCAAATGAAATAACTATTAATTTATATTATACCTAAACTTACATAACAAATAATAAACAAGACGGGAATCCGGAAGCCTTCAAAAAGTAAAAGATTTTTCTTACTCTTCTAAATAGGTATTTTGTAAACGCCTAGCGTACCTATTACTCGAAAGAAATAAATATGGTTATAATATATATTATATATCTGTACCTACCTATGTATAGAACCAAGGCATAAAACCAAGAATATTTGCCTGTGCATTAAAAACTCATCCTCATGTTTGCATACGTACACAAACTGTATTCTACACTCTCGTATGAAGAAATAAAGATTATATTTATAAACTAGCTTTCGCCCGCGTCAATGTCAATCCCTCGGTAATAGTACTTTTTCCCGGGATAAAAGGTAGCCTATGTCCTTCTCCGTACTCCAAAGAACTTGTATGCAAAATTTCATAATGATCGGTTCAGTAGTTACGGCGTGCAAGCGTAACAAACAAACAAACTCACTTTCGCATTTATAATATTAGTAAGGATGCCAACACTTTAGTGTACGAATGTACCGCAAAAATAAATGAATATACGACCAATTTCAGTAATACAACTAAATATACGGTACCGTCGCCTTTTACTATACTCCCAAAAATGGTCGGTTTATCATGGTATTTCACCTACAGTTGGATATTTAATGATATTTCCTAAACTACTGCGTGTATTGAGCTGATTTTTTGTAAACTAATAGTTAACTTACTCTTACAAATAGTTTGATAGCTGTCGACTTTCGAACTAATAGAAAAACTGGTCAAATCGGCTGTCGAAATTCCTGGCGACCGAGATATGGTTCTTTTTTTCATAACTAATTTAATACTTAAGATTTCATATTGATACTTACCTGGGCACTGTAGGCAGTCATAAGGTACAAACTAACGTCAACAATTAGTTTGTAGGTCCTATATTTAAAGTACAGGAGTTAAAATACCTGATTTCATATTTTTATTTTTAATCCTTCAATGGTAACATTTTTATAAATTCTGTTTATACAGACATGACCTACAAATTCATAACAGTGTAAGTAAAAAAAAATCAAACTCCCACGTCGTGCCGATTATGAGATCCAGCAATCGACCAAACGTTACCCCAGCAAAAATTTGAATATCGCAAAAGTCTGGAGACGTACAAATTCTATTTATACAAGTACATTTACAGCACATCAACTACTAATTATTGTATTAACTTTTATTCGGATCCGAGAAAATTTTTTGCTGGCGTAACGTTTGAAATGTCATCCCAGCAGAATCTGATTTTAATTAATATCTCAAAAATTAATGGACGTACAAATTTAAAACTTTCAACTACATTTACACGACGTGACCTACTAATTATCTAGCAATATTACGTTTTGATATTCAGTACTTTTTTGCTGGGGTAACGCACACGATTTTTGCCACTAACGCACTTAGGTAGGTACTCACTCCCTAACTGGCGAATGGCGACTGGCGGGTGAACCCTGCGCTCGTCTCGTATCTCCTTGCACTAGTGATGTTCCTTTACTGATATCATAGAAAAATATAGAAAAATGATTCGTTTTGCCCGCTATATCCATCTTGCCCTCCCCTCCCCTAATTTTTAAGTACAACCCGGTTCCGGTAACTGGATCTCGCTGAAATGCGATATTATCTATCAACGGCCGATTATCTTATATATCTTAGCAATCACCGACAGATTTTTATGCAATCTCGATCTCGCACTCTTAGGTACTTCCTCTAACTTCGAACGTGTGGTGCAGTGATAAGAGAAACGAAAAGTATGGAGCGGCATATTTTGGCTTCTACCAATGTCTGATTTTATGAATGAATATTTTTTAAGTATTTCATTAAGCGCTGGAAATCCATGGTCTAACCCAGACACTTATATAAACTGTAACCAGACTTTTAGTAGCGGTTTATCTTGAGAAGCATCAAGTGACTTCAAGCAACGAAAGACACAAGTACCTACATTAGTAGTAATTGTCACCCCCAGATGGCAGTCGTTAGATTACATCAGTTATATATTAACCTATTTATCGGAATTTGAGCCAAGTGTTGGCTACTATTAATATATTTCGTTTTTTAGAGTTTGGAAGATAAAACAGCTCGCATGAGGAAGGATTACGAAGAACGCCTGGACAATCTCGCGGAAAGTAAACGGCAGGCGCTAAGAGACATGAACGACATGTTCGAAGCCAGGCTGGAGGAAAAGGATCTGGTGTTGCAAGAGGTATTGTTTTGGATATCTAGATGAGATGGCTTCAGTGTTGTATATTTTTTTAAAAGAACGGTTAATTAGACACTGCGAAAGAGGTCAAACGGCAATTCGTTGGCATTTGGCCCCCTTTAAGGTCCTTTAACCTTTTTTTAGAGCCAAGTACTAGCAAAAAAATCGTTTGAAAGGGTGTGGAATTACTAAATGTGCAGAGGGCTCTGTCTGGTATTCGTCTGCCATATTTCGAAAGAAAGGGAGACCATGGACTTAAATATTCGTTTAATTGTACCTATTTGGACACTAAATATATATTATACTCTATGGTCACTTATTATACTACGTGGTTCAAAAGGTTTAACATTTGTTACTAATTATGTAATATTTAGAAGAGATTTAAAAAGTGAGTTTTATATCTACAGTTGCAAGAACAAGCCGACATGGAGAAAAAAGAACACGAGACCATAAAATCGTCCATTGAGGAAGACGCCGATCGTGAAATCATAGAAATTCGGACGGCGTATGAGGTACAACTGAAGGAGGAAAAGGACGCAAACGTGCGGCTCAAAGGAGAGACGGGGCTCATGAAGAAGAAGCTGATCAGCGCTAACAAGGAGATTGACGAGTTCAAGCATCAAGTGGCGCAGCTCAAAGGTAGATAGATAGTTAATGCTGTTTATTCGCTGCTCTAGTCACACACATACAATAGTTTGATAAAAAAAATACATGGTAAAAATCGATACATAACAATTGTATACGTATGCTACAGCAATACACAATGGTCATAGCTCAGTTATAATATTGCTCGAAATGCAACAATTTTTTTCAGCTATGGGGATTGTCATGAAATGCGAGTGCGCTTCAATTTACTGTTAGGAAAAAATGGGGAAGGACCCAATTACTCAGTAAAACTACTATTTATAGATCTTTTCATGTATGTAATAGATAGACGAATAAGTAGAAATGCCTACTTTAACAAAATTAAAGAATCAGATTTTAATAATTATTTAAATAATCTTTCATATAAAACTTCAAATAAACTACTGAACCGATTGTGATGAAATTTAAATGGGACCAACTTTAAAGCCTTCCCTATCTAACAAAAAAAATATATTTTTAAATCGGTTCATAAATGACTAAGTTCTGAGTTAACAAACATTAAAAAAAAAATACCGAATTGATAACTTCCTCTTTTTTTTAAGTCGGTTTAAAATTGGAGGATACGCCTTTCGGACAGGGACAACGGTCCGTCTGTTGTCTAACGTTGGTCTGCAGGATGACATGTCTATTGGAGTTAGTGAACCTTAACGCGTATTTGCATAAGAATATTAAGAGCTGGTATTCTTTTATTAGGTTAGGTTTCGGTGTCGAGACGCCGGGTAAAATAGAAGGCCGAAAACCTTCCGAGCCGAGGCCACAAAGAGTTGCATAGTCCCGGCAAAACGGCAGTGACACCGAGGGGGGGGTGTTGGGGGGTGTTGTGTTTAGTTTAGTCGTACATATCCACCCTCCCAAAAAAAAAAATAGCAATGTAAGTCCTACCTGCGGAGGGTTGTCGTACATCACATGTACCTAGTTCTAACTGTTTATTCTAATTATTTGGGCGCTTATTGTAATTCTTTTCGTCCTTCGTCTTATTATTTAATTAATAATAAATATACCATATTATGATTTTAGAGGAACATAAGCAATTCCAAAAAGTAATTTCAACATTGGAGCGTGACGTGGCTGATCTCAAAAAAGAAATATCAGAAAGAGATAACACTATCCAAGACAAAGAAAAGAGAATATACGAGTTGAAGCGAAAGAAGCAAGAACTAGAAAAATACAAATTCGTACTGAATTTCAAAATTACGGAATTGAAAAATCAGGTGAGAGTGAGACTAATTACTTGTCACTACCTACATGCCGTAATAAGAAGCCACTTATAACAGTTGTTATTTGAGTGGAACGGTCAGAACAAATATTGATTGATGCAAGACGCGTTGTCAAATCAAGTTTATATCATCCATCATCATCATCATCATCAGCTTGCCCCCTGCTGGGTGTAAGCCTTCGTCATTCCTCTCTATCTCCAGCCATCGCAAACCAGTTCCAGTAATTTGCATTATGTCGTCAATCCACCTTCTTCTTGGTCAAAAGTTGGACGTCCGGTAGTCCAACATATTTCTGGGATAGGTACTACTCGGTGTCAGCCCCGATCCACCTACCATCGTTCCTCCTAGTCAAGTGTCCTGCCTAGTTTCATTTTGGTCGCAGCCCTAAAAACCACGTCGTGAACTTTCTCAGTCTTGCAATTTGATGCCCAGTATAACTCGGTCCATAATGTTGTATCAATATCAAAAATATTTAATTAAGTAGTTCGAAGAAATCACCTTTAATAGGGAATATGCACCAGAATCAGATAAGGGTATTTTTTAGTAAACTATTTTGGTTCAGCATCAGCATTAATCTCAATCAAAGTTTTATTCTTTTAGAAAATAATTCATAATGTTAGCTTAGAGGATCTGACCAATAGAGTCGAGTTTGACATTAAACAAAGTGTCGCGAAGCTCCCAGAACAGAATAGTCTAGAACTTTTCCGAACATCGTCTGTCGCGCTCATACATCTTCCATCCTGCTCACACATATGTATTCTATCCCGCTCATACACATACTCGAATATTCTGGAATGTTTTAGTTATCGGCCGTCGGGACCGGAAGTATATGGAACTTTCTAGATACCCATAAGTCAGTATATAAGGGAGCGGACGTGGCGATCGTTAATCAGTTTACCGCGAGTGTTCTTAGTGAGCTATACTAATACGAGTGATTTGTGTGCGACTGATAAGTGATAATTTATACGACCACAGCAACGGACCAGGACTACGAGTGCTTTGCGTTTTGGATATTCGACGTGTTGGAAGACCAGTCAGTGTTGGGATTCCGTAGTGAATAAATTCCCTCTGAAGAGTTTGGTGTTTTACTCCAAATCCTGAACCCTAACCACGTAACATTTGGTGTCAGAAGTGTGGGATTTGGAAATGCCAGTGTTGCCGAGGGACGAAGAAGATAAGGAAGGCGTCCGGACCCGGGCTCAACGTGCAATGGAGGCTACCGCAGCCGCCGCCCAAGTTGCATCCGCTCGACATGCGCCAGCCGCCCAAAACATCGCAGCCGAGCAACTGCCGCCCGTAGCCCCAGAGGTCGCAGCCGCCCAAGACATGGCAGCCGCCTAGGACATGGCAGCCGCCCAAGACATGGCAGCCGCCCAAGACATGGCAGCCGCCCAAGACAGGGCAGCCGCCCAAAATGTCGCAACCACCGAAGCCGTCACAGCCACCCAGGAAGTAACGGCCTCCCAAGTGATTGCCGCCGCCCAACAGATGCCAGCCGCCCATCATCAAGCCACGTTTCCTAGCCCCTCTTTCCAGGTTCCCACTCAAGCATCTTTTGATTTTGGTAGCTTGATGCAAATGTTGCAGTGCATAAATGAGAACCAGAGTAAACTGCAACGCATCAATGTGGAACTTAATGGAGAAATACAAAATATGCGGGATGAACAAAAGTGCTCGAGGGATGAACAAAAGCGTATGCAGGAAAAGCTGCATCATATGAGTGAGGACCAACGAATGGTATTAGCAGCTGTCAGCAAAGTCAGCAACGTGGTGGACCAGATCCGTAAGGATGTGGATTTGGTGGATAATCGCGTGACAGGTCTGGAAACAAACCTCTCCGGACTAGAGAAGAAAGTGCTGCGACTGGAGACAGTAGGCGTGAAAGTGACGTCGAGCAACGCTGTTGCTTATGCACCTGGACCCAAGGTGAAAGTGCCATCTTACGACGGAACTACTTCCTGGGCCGCGTATAAACAGCAGTTTCAAACTGTTGCCGCAGCAAATGGATGGACTAATGAACAGAGCCTGACAGCCCTCATCGTTGCACTGAAGGGCTCCGCTTTGACAGTATTAGAAGCACTACCTAACTCAGGTAGTGACTTCAAGGACTTGTTGGAGGCTCTTGAAGCAAGGTACGGAGAACGCCACTTAGAGCACGTATTCCGAGCCCAGCTTCGCGACCGAGTCCAGCGATCAGGCGAGGGGTTACAACAGTGGGCATTAGAGATCGAGAGGCTCGTAAGGAAAGCGTTTCCCTCAGAAGACCCCCGGATGGTGGAGAAAAATCTACTGCAAGCCTTCGTGGATGGAATTAAGAATTCAGAGGTAAGGGCTACAGTAAAGCTCCAACATCACACCTCGCTTAAAGATGCCCTTGCACACGCCCTTGAAGTGGAAGCGGTAAGACAAGATGTGCAAGTTCATAAATTGAGAGAAATTAACGAGATAAGCGAGGTAGTCAAGGCGGTTAAGGCCCCTTCAAAGAAGGATAATGGAACTGGGCCTATGTGCTGGAATTGTGGTGAAAGAGGCCATTTACAACTCAATTGCCGCAAAAAGAAACAGTTAAAGGAAGAGCTCAGGGAACAGCTTAAAGAAGAGATCAAGAAAGAGATTAAGGAAGACCTAAGCAATCAGTTTATGATCTCTCCTTTAAAGAAGCAGGGAAACGAGTAACAGCCAGGACTAAGGGGCGGGTACTGGCTGGCTCAGAAGAAGCCCCAGCAATAATCATCTCACAGGCAAGCAATGAAAATTGTCTGGCAATATGTGGTTCAGTGGATGGGAAAAACTGCAGGATAACAGTAGACACAGGTGCATCTAGGACTATAGTTAAGCCACATCTAGTGAAAGCGGCAAGGGGACGCAAGAACATCAACTGTCGGCTTCTTTCTGCTTCTGGCCAGCCAATACCTGTCCTAGGAGAAATGGCAGTTACGATGTACGTGGGAGAGACACCCTATACTCACAATGTCATCGTAGCTGAAATCATTGATGACTGCATACTGGGCTTAGATTTTATGAAGAAATATAATTGTGGAATTGATATCACGAATGGTGTTTTCAAGTGTGGTAATGAAGAAATCTTCATTCTTGGAGCTTCCACTGGAAAAGTAACCTGCCTTAACAAAATTGTTATTCCTGGACGAACACAGGCTCAAATAATGGTGAGACTGCCCACGACGGCTAAGAAAACAGAGGCAAAGAGATGTGTTTTGATTGAGGACACATTACACAAACCAACTGCGAGAGGACTCCTAACAGCAAGAACCTTAGTGCGTGGAAGCGATACTGCAGTGGTAAGAGTGGTTAACCTAGACTTCCATGAGGTCAGCCTCAATGAAGGAGATACTGTGGGAAAATGCGAAGAAGTTGTGTGGATGAGAAAGTGTCAATCAAAGCTGAGCTCAGTGTCACCTAACATCGCGAATAACTCTACAATTATTGATCTTCTGAAAGACAGCAAAGATAATCTGACTTTTAAGCAATACTCGGACGCAAAGAAGTCACTGTTGCGTTTTGCTGATATCTTCTCTTCGAAAGAAGAAGATCTTGGAAGAACTTCATTAGTTCAGCACAGGATTGACACTGGAAGCGAAAGACCTATTCGTCAGCGAGCAAGACGAATACCGATTGCCAAGGAGAAAGAAGTTGAAGAAATGTTGGAGGGCATGAAGAGAAATAAAGTTATAGAACCATCTGCAAGTCCTTGGTGTTCTCCTGTGGTTCTAGTTAAGAAGAAAGATGGCAGTACACGGTTTTGTGTAGATTATCGACGACTAAACGAGATCACTAAGAAGGACAGTTATCCGTTGCCCCGAATTGATGACACCTTGGATACTCTAAGTGGAATGCGATGGTTCTCTACTTTGGACCTAAAATCTGGCTACTGGCAGGTAGAAATACACCCAGAGGATAAAGAAAAGACCGCATTCTCAACTGGCAAAGGTTTATGGCAGTTCAATGTTATGCCCTTCGGATTATGCAACGCGCCGGCTACTTTTGAGCGACTTATGGAGTGTGTACTAGCTGGATTAGTAGGAGATGCCTGCTTAGTATATTTGGATGATGTCATCATCATGGGCAGAGCCTTTGATGATCATTTGCGGAATCTAGAGAAAGTCCTAAGGAAGATACGGGGAGCAAACTTAAAACTGAACTCAAAGAAATGTCATCTATTCAGGAACAAAGTAAACTACCTCGGTCACGTAATTAGCAGTGAGGGTGTACAAACCGATCCTGATAAAGTTGAAGCAGTGCAAAAGTGGCCTACACCGAAGGACAAGACAGAGGTGCGAGCCTTCATGGGACTGTGCTCATACTACAGGAGATTTGTCAAAGGATTCTCAGAGGTTGCTAAACCTTTACACCGTTTGACAGAAGACAAACGACCTTTCTTCTGGGACGAGACTTGCGAGAATTCCTTCCAAAAATTGAAGGAAAGTTTATGTAATACTCCAATTTTGGGATATCCACAGACTGATGGTCAATTCATCGTTGACACAGATGCAAGTAACACGGCTATTGGTGGAGTGTTATCTCAGAAACAAGGTGACGCAGAAGTTGTAATAGCTTACTTCAGTAAATCTTTGTCAAGGCCTGAGAGGAACTACTGCGTTACACGGAAAGAACTCTTAGCTGTGGTAAAAACGCTGCAACATTTCAACAAGTATCTCATCGGCAGAAAGTTTAAACTGAGAACTGATCATGCTGCTTTGAAGTGGTTGCTTCAGTTTAAAAACCCGGAAGGTCAAGTTGCTCGTTGGATTGAACAACTCCAAGAGTTCGACTTTGTTACTGAACATCGCAGTGGAAAGTCACATGGAAATGCTGACGCGCTTTCAAGAAGGCCTTGCTCAGAAGATTGTAAACACTGTGTCAAACAGGAGTCTAAAGAAATCGCTGTGAAATTAACAAGGGCGAGTCCGCCGTGACCATGGGATGACGCGATCTTCAGAGAAGCTCAGGAGGATGATGAAGACATAAGGCTTATTATTGCATGGAAGGAACGCGGAGCAGAAAAACCTAAATGGGTAGAAGTTGCACCTACAAGCCCAATCACCAAAGCTTACTGGGCTCAATGGGACAGTTTTGTCTTGGAGGACGGAATACTTTACCGTAAATGGGAAAAACCAAATGGCAAAGAGTTTCACCTACAAGTAGTTGTTCCAAGAGCTAAAGTAAAAGACGTTCTTCGTGAAGTCCACGATGGGGTGTCCGGCGGACATCTTGGCGTCAAGAGAACATTAACAAAGATACGAGAAAGGTTCTACTGGCTCAACTGTCGAGAAGACGTGGAGGATTGGTGTCGCAAATGTACCATATGCGCTGCTGTGAAAGGGCCATCGACAAGAAATCGCGGTAACCTCAAGCTCTACAACGTTGGTGCACCCTGGGAACGCATTGCAGTTGATGTGGCAGGACCATTTCCTATAACTGAGTCGGGAAATAAATACTTCATGGTGGTAATGGATTACTTCACCAAGTGGCCTGAAGTATTTGCCATACCTAACCAGGAAGCTGCAACAGTAGCCTCCAAATTAGTTGAGGAAGTGATATGCCGGTTCGGTGTGCCCTTGGAAATCCACTCCGATCAAGGACGGAACTTCGAATCACAACTATTTCAAGAAATCTGTAAGATTTTAGGAATGCACAAAACAAGGACCACGCCATATCATCCTCAGTCAGATGGCATGGTGGAACGCTTTAACCAGACGCTGGAGAGGCATTTGGCGAAATTGGTTGATAACCATCAAAGAGACTGGGACAAGTACATACCGCTATTTCTCCTCGCTTACCGGACTTCAGAACACGAAAGCACAAGAGTGACCCCAGCTTTTATAAATTTTGGCAGAGAACTTCGGTTACCGGTAGATTTGCTAACGGGAAGACCACCAGAAGTTTCTCACACTGTGACAGATTATGTCTCGGATCTTCGGGAAAGAATGCGAGATGTATATGACCTAGTTCGGGAAAACGGGCTGCAAGCAAGCGAGAACATGAAAACTAGATACGACCGAAGAGCAAATACGAGTGGCTATGAAGAAGGAGCTTTAGTGTGGCTTCACAACCCAATACGCCGCAAAGGAAAATCTCCAAAGCTGCAGACGAGATGGGAAGGGCCATATAAGGTGATCACCCGCATGAACGATGTGACATATCGCATTCAACGACAACCAAGAGGAGCATTCAAAGTGGTGCATGTAGACCGCTTAGCACGTTATCATGGCAGCAACAGTGACGCTCGGGACGAGCGTCTCTAAGAAGGGGGCAGTGTCGCGAAGCTCCCAGAACAGAATAGTCTAGAACTTTTCCGAACATCGTCTGTCGCGCTCATACATCTTCCATCCTGCTCACACATATGTATTCTATCCCGCTCATACACATACTCGAATATTCTGGAATGTTTTAGTTATCGGCCGTCGGGACCGGAAGTATATGGAACTTTCTAGATACCCATAAGTCAGTATATAAGGGAGCGGACGAGGCGATCGTTAATCAGTTTACCGCGAGTGTTCTTAGTGAGCTATACTAATACGAGTGATTTGTGTGCGACTGATAAGTGATAATTTATACGACCACAGCAACGGACCAGGACTACGAGTGCTTTGCGTTTTGGATATTCGACGTGTTGGAAGACCAGTCAGTGTTGGGATTCCGTAGTGAATAAATTCCCTCTGAAGAGTTTGGTGTTTTACTCCAAATCCTGAACCCTAACCACGTAACAAAAGGAACTTTGTAGGTTACTTGTTTGCTGTCATCACGTTATTATCATGCATGACGTCACACCAAAATGACCTGCATTTCTGGCGATGCGTGAATCTTTTCGGAATTTTCAATAAATACTGGATTCCTAAATTTAAGTTTTCTTGTGCTATATATTTTTTAACAAGTATATGTATAATAATAATAGAAGCGATGGTTTATAAATATAATAAATAAGTGCATATTCCCTAGTGTAATGAGAAACGTCAAAGCCAATACTGTACTGAGTTTCTTTCGGCGTACTCTTCTCAGCAGTGGTTTCTTCGTTCCGAAACTACTAGTTTATCAATTTTGCAAATATTCAAAATAATAATATGATGTTCAAAAAGAGATACATGATATCCAAATTTGAATAAAATTCTATTTCATTTAATTCCATTTCAAAGTAGGCTTCTTAGCGCCGCCATACTGTAATTTGTCAATACATTTTAAGTCGTGTATAAATATTATATATATATATATTTCAAGAGTTAATCAATTTTTATGTGGACCTACCTAGATTGAACCTAAGCAACGAATTATAGATGAACTAAAAACTCAAATCGACGACATGGAAAATGAGGAACTAAAGTTATTAAATGTAAAACATCTTCTCGGTACGAACTGAACAAATTTGGTACCTACAATAGATAGAAAGTTAGTCTCGTCACTTTAGGGTGTAACTCACTGCCGAAACTTACGAGCAACATAGGACTCACCACGAAAAAGGGCTGTGAATGAGGGTTTTCGGAATCGATCTTTTTCTCAGGTGGCGGCACTCTGACAAAAAGTTGAGAGGAAAACATCGAATTTTGATTCAAGTGATTTTTGTAATTTCTTTTTAATTGCATTATACTGTGCAATCTTTCAAAACTAAAACATATTCGGCGACGGAATTATACCCTAGAGCGGCGAGACAGTTAGATAACAAATTCACCTTGAAAAAAGTTACAGCTGTAACATACCTTATATACGAATATTTTACCTTTTGCACAACAGATTGAGCCATTGGAACGTGACATTAAAGAAAAAAAGTTGCGTATTCTCGAGCTAGAGGTGTCGCTCGAATCGCTCCTCAAACAAAAAGACTACCGCGGTAATTGCTATGTTTACAGCCATGTAGTCAGTTGTAATTTTTTTCTACTCGCATGAGTTGATGTCATTTGTTTCACAGTAAAACTCTAATTATCGCACCTCCATTTTATATGTAGTCACTTAACACGTATCACAAACAATAGTTTTAGCATGTCACATTGCATATAACTTATAATTTCTAGATAATCAATAGAACTTTATATACTCATCATATTTTGAATTTGCTACAAATACAGTCACACATAATTTTTACAGAACTTAAAATCAGTCAGCTAAATGAGAAGCTGATGTCAGCTAAAAAGGATTTCTTAAGCGAGGCAAACAGAAATTTGACCATGAAGAACACGCTCAAAAAGATTAAAATTGACCTCCACAACATGACCGCCAATTTTCAAGATCCTGCTAAGCTGAAACTTAATGTAAAAGTAAGTAAAAATAATTAAAATAACGATACATCCTAGATGTTAGCTGATGTGATAGGTACATATGTAATTACATATACGTCTTCACTATGTATTGTTTTGTAAGAAAAGTAATCCACAAATCAAAGAGTGACACAAATTAAAGTTTATTTCCTAATATTTATTTGTATTCAATTACATAGATAAGGTCAGAATTAAGGATGTCCTTCTCAACTGCTTGGCCGGTGGTTGCAAGTATAACATCGAGTACGCGCGCCCGGCCTTCCGAGCTGCTACTTACTTTCCCCTATTCATCCGATTGAGTAGTATACCAATACAGAATAAATAATCCTTGGGACAGGCCTTCGTCCAGCAGTGGACTTCTTACTGCTGTATAATGATACTTAAATACAAAGCCAAGCCTAAGAGGAATACTGTTAGTGTATGTACACACATGGACATATAAAACTACTTACGTACTTACCTACCTATTTGATATTTAAACTTGCTTCTTCGGAATATGTAAATATCTTACGGACTGAAGAATAATGATAACGTATATTCTTAAATTTACATGCTAAAGCGTAACTATACAATACAGGTCGTAATTAATTCTGAAGGTTTTCTTTTTAAATACCTAATAATTTCGTTATAACAGGTTCTTTTCCACAAGTACGTGGAAGACATTGATTTCGTGCGAAGTCGTGTAGCGGATGACGAGGCGATACGGGAGTTCAACAGGCAACGGGACCACCTGGAGAAGCAGGTGGCCGCACTCAAGCAGCAGCTCGCCAAGTCGCTGGGCGGCTCCAAGAACGACATCGGCAGGATCATGGACGTTTGTATTCCACAATATGCTCGATGATATTAATCACCCTCTGATTATTTGTTTTTCGTGAGTGTTTTTACATTTTTCATGCTGCCTAAAGGCTTCTGACATAGCCTAATGACTGCCATAATTATTTTGTGAATTAATAATTTGACTGTAAGAAAAGTAACACAATTACAATGAGACTGGCATCCTGTCGATCCATTTGACAATCCTACGGATACACGATGCCCATAAGGATGGCAGCCAAACGTTTTGTCACTTGTCAACCACTCCAATGGGGCCAACGCCTGGGGTTGCTTTACATGCATAGTCTGATTACACGTACGCCACCTGGGAGATCCTCTTTAATGATTTAAAATAACTGATTGTCTATTCTTTTTTATCTTTGGTTTCTTCATTAATTTACAAGCAGACACTGAATTTGCATGCAATAATCTCGTCGATAAAATTGTCATGACACGGCTACATTTTTTATTTATTTACAATAATTGCACACAATCAGACATTTTTAAAGCTATTTTTATTGTTTACTTGAGGACAAAATATATTGAGCACCCGCAAAACCAAACAAAGAGCTAGTGATGATACACAAAAATTTCTGTCTCTAATTAACCAAACTTATGTACAAAAGCCAATACTTTTGAATATTCCTTTGACAGGAGAACTGCACCCTACTAACGGAGATCAACAACTTGCGCACGGAGTTGAAGTCGACACGCACCCGTTGCTTCCAAATGGAATCCATATTGGGGCTGTCGGCACGCTACGTGCCGCCCGCCACCGCCCGCGCCAAGCTCAAACACGTCACCGAGGATAGGGAGAGACTGGACGAAAAGTTCAAACAGAGGATCGACGTAAGTTAAGCAGATGTGAAATCCCGTAGATTTTATCCGACCAGCCCCCTTAGCATGATACGTGCGACTGCTTTTACCCAATATTAAAAGAGCAAGACGGCGATAGTTTATATGCGATATAATTGGGCATCGCAGTTGCCAAGCTACGAAGGAAGATGATTCTAAACAGAATCTATATTGTGGCCTGACCGCGTCAAGCTTAAAGGTCACAGAGGCCAGAGACTGGACGAAATGTTCAGATAGGGGATTGTAAGCATGGACTTGTGAATAATATGGACCGGGCGCACTGAGGACGTCACAAGTGACGCTAACTTTTTACGTCACATGTGTGCAGTATAACAGTTGTTTGAATTCGGTCTTTAAATGGAGGAAAATTGCATCTTTACTCTCGATGGGAGCGCGAGCTTGTGTCGCGCGCAACATGTATGCATAAATTATTATTTGCGTCACTGTTACGTTAGGGGCCTTTCCTGATTATTCTTAGATCCATGAACCGAAGTCTATAATCAAGCTAGTTTTTAAGTACATTGTTGTCCAGTTTTTAATTACAAAATTGCAATCGACTTTTTAAGTACATAATTATTGCTAAGGTTCAGGCATTAATCAAATATGATTTTAGCGTAAAAACTATGCTAACATCATATTACAGCATAAATGCTCTCAACCGGGAAAACATTCAGTGAATAATGCAAAAATTGCAATGACTACACAATCGGTTTGATTGGATCATAAAAATCGTAAAGAATAAAATTTAGAATATAAAAAAAACTGAAGTGCTGTATTTAATAAACACGGTCAAAGAAGTACGGTAATAAGCAAAATTAAGGAGCAGGCATTCCATACTCATATAATTCTTATCTACGCTTAATCTTTTTTATCGACTAATCATAAAAAATATGATATTTTATCAGAATGATGGATGTTTAACGTTTATGTTATATTTTTGTAGGAGAGAGAAGAGATTATCTTTGCTCTAAAAGAGGAGAACGACCGTTTGTTGGGAAAAGTCCGATGTATAGAGGAGCCAGAAAAGTTGGAGCATCAAGACGCCGAAGCTGGTGACGCCCCTGATCCAGCTCCTGACTCCCTGTGAGTCGATCGAGGTTACGACGGTGTTTCAGGTTCCGAGATATTAAAACAGCAGATTTGTGGGAAATATAACATTGTTAAAGTTTATAATATAATCTTTTAATACTTCACACTAGTTTTATTTATAACGCTGTCTGTCTTCGCCTGCTTTACAAAAAAAATGATGTATTACTGTTTACTAAAATTGTTGGAAAGAAAATTACTTACATTAAAATTTTAGTTTGAGGACTAAATAGGTATGAAGTCGACCTTTTGTTGTCGTACAAAAGTTACTTACGTAAAAGGCTGAAGACCCTATTCAGAACCAAGGTCAAGAGTATGTACCTATTTCACAAATTTGATATTCGAGTCGACTACCTTTTAATATTCAGAATTGAACTGGTTGCACAGTCACGGTTTGCTGAAGAATATTGTGATCCAGAAACAAATTAATATTAAGGCGATACAAGTCATGGCTTTATCTAAATTTGACACAGATGATTTATAATTAATAGCTCATCATTCTTGTCTCTAAAGACGTGCACACGTCACGGCGTCGGCCCGGACCATAGAGAATATAACCACTACGTGCCCAGACACTGAAGCTCCGTTGCCGGCACGGGCACGGACGTGTGTGATCTCAGGGTGTGATCGAAACCATAGGCAATGTTTGAACCGATATTTTTTTAGACTCCGGACTTAACACGTTCCGGCCACGTCCCAGGCGCTGCTCTGATGTGTGAAGATGTGGCTTATATTTTAAAAATAAAGCTTAGGTAAGTAAGGTCAAAGCATCCAATCAACGTGATTTTTTGCTCATTGTTATAAGAGTGGCAAAGGTTAGATTTCTTTTTCAACGAAATTCAGATTAGAGTCGTAAACTGATAGGAACTTGTTTCACAAGTCGCAAAAGTAGGTTACTATTTGTCTTTTAGGATCCTATAAATACAAAAAAATATTTTTTACTAAAGACATATTTATTAAATGCTCTCAATGCAAACTGTTAACATATAATCCGGTAAAAAAAAATGTGGAAAAAATTATATTCATTATAATTATGTATTCCTGTGTAATACTAAAGTTATTGCTTGTAGCCGTTATGTTTAATATACCTATGTTTATCTATGAAGTCTATATTATAAAAGGTAATAAAATATACATTTCAGTCATACCAGCATGCAAATAAATACCTACAGACCATCACCCTTTTTATTCACTATCCATTGCCCTTTGCTTACACGCGAAGTGAGCGACTGTACAATTACGCAGTCAAGTTGTGACGCAATCAGAATCACCTTGGAGAGTAAGCGAACTCTATAATATTATACGAAAACGAGTAACAATAACTTAAAATATTTAGGACTAGAAATTTAAAGAATGAAAGGTACAATAGCTTTGCGGCCTTTGGGATAATCGGGGAATTCCTTCTTGTAGTTGCGGTGTTTCCCTAGCGCCCACACAGCCATCTGGTAGAATCCGGCAAACGCAAATAATCCAGCTGAAAAAAATATGCCATTGTTATTTTTTTCTCATAACGTACCGCGTTGGGCTTCTAGCTAATGTGAGCGAATCCCCTGATAGATAGATGTAGATGCCTTAGTATAATATAGTATGATGTTCGGTGTCTTATAGAACTGGGTCAGATTTTTCAAATTATCTCTAAGATATAGAGAAAAGTAAAAGTAAAGTTTTTAAATAAATAAATAAATAAAAAGTGGTCAAAGGAACCATGATTTGGACGACCTCTGTGGCTTAGTGGTCATCATCCCAGGCTGTCACACCGGAGGACCTGATCTCAGGTCAGGTCAAGATGGAAAACGATTTTTATCAGATTGTCTTAGATGTTTATAAATATAAAAATTTGTAATAAAATATAGTATTGTTGAGTAAGTATCCCACAAGGTTATATATTAACAAGACTGTATAGGGCATTGTGTAAGGATTAAATGTTTCGTTGTAATCTTCTATTGGAAATTATGGAAAATGCGGTATGAACACAACGTTTTTTTCTTTTAAATGATAAAAAAACAGCAATTTCGTCATGTAATCTACTTCTATACATAGCGTTATCAATCATTCGTGATCTGAATTATCAATAAAAAATTGGTTGTCTGTAAAGTCGGTTTACGGACGATAATTTTACGTGATAACGGTGGAACAGAGATAGATGCGTCACAAGCCAAACGCTTAGGCCGATCGTGCCTCTCTATCGCTGTAGCTGTATAGGGGCATACGCCGTATTTTAATTATGTTTTTTATTTTTTAATTTTCTTACACATCAGTGACATAGTTCTTTATTTTTTTTTATCTTCCATATTTAAAAACTAAGGTTAACTTGATATTCGGGCTTTTAATATAACACACCCATTTAACACAATATACATACAATACAATGCATTTTTCTTGTCCAATGCGTCTAGAGACTACTCAAATCAGACGACGACCCGGGTTCAAGTTCATTTAAATAATGAACTTGACGCGGGTTCAAGTTCATTTAAATAATGAACTTGAACCCGCGTCGACTTGCCTATATGTATAAAAAACCCGGTCAAGTGAATCGAACTTGCGTGGAGAGGGTTCCGTACAATTAATGTAATTTTTATAATAAATAATTCTTAAACTATACATTTCTTGTAGGTTTCCTGTAATATATAAGGATCTGTGGATGTCATTGTCAATGGTCAATTTTCATTTTATTGAATAACTAAAATTATCAAAAACAAAAACCTTAATGGGATAAATATACTGGTACTGTCTTAGGTAACTTGTTTACTGTAACACCCGTAGGATTATATGGGATGTTTGTGGAACTAATTATTGTGTGTTTAAAATCACATAATTAATATTTTAAAATAATACTTATTTAAACTACTTAAAAAGACGAAACTAAAATAATACAAAAAAAAAATAACCTACTTAAAAATATATATTTACAAATCGTACAGCCCCTCCAGATGCTCACCTCTGGGCATCGTGCCCAAAAGGCTGGCAGCATTGCCTAATTGAATGGCAATGCTGATACTCTGAGCTAGGTAATTTCCAGCCCTTTGGTCACGAGATACCTCAATAAGCCTTTTAGCCAAGAAACTAAAAAGCTTATACTTGTATACAATATGTCGCAAGATACTGTTTGCAATTTTTTTCATTAGTTTGCACCCCTAAAAGAAACTCGCAATTTATTTAATACTAGCTTTCGCCCGCGGCTCCACCCGCGTCAATGTCGATCCCTCGGGAATAGTACTTTTTCCCGGGATAAAAGGTAGCCTATGTCCTTCTCCCTACTCCAGAGAACTTGTATGTAAAATTTCATGATGATCGGTTTAGTTAGTTACGGCGTGAAAGTGTGACAAACAAACTCACTTTCGCATTTATAATATTATAATAAGGACGCACATATTTGTTTTTGCTTTACATAAATCTATAAGTGTTCCAAATTTCAGCTTAACCAGGCTTCTTGATTCAGAGCAAATTGGTTGAGTTAGACGGACAGACAGACACACTAGTTATCCTATCAGGATTCCGTTTTATCACTCGGTCGGACGGAACCTTAAAAAGTAAGACCTCTAATTGTCATTGACTGCAATCGAAGTGACTTTCAAAGTCGGAATGTAAGTTACGTAACGGAATTCATTAAATTGATAACGGTTCTTAAATCATAAACAAAAACAGCATTTACAAAACCGCACTATAATTACTACTACATTCTTACGCCAAAACTGTGTAATATCCACTTTGCATGTTCAAAACTTGTTTGGCCGCTTTTGTGAAAACAACATTTGTACTAGTTTGTTGTATGATTTGGCAATGCATATATAATGAGAATTTCGACGTTTATGTTAATGCTATTCGCAGGAAGTGAAGTTCAAGACAATAAGGTATATGGAAGCATATGTAATTCATGTTAAAACAATTTTTTAATTTGATTTGCGTGAAGTTTTATTTTTAAATACGAAATGTTTAAAAAAAATAAGTTTTCTTCTTTCTTACCAGACAATACTAGTAAATCATTAGATCGTAGTCTATTTGATTAAGACGAGGACTCAAATGTTTGGTACCTTCGCTCGGCAAAGGACTGATCAAGTGCGCGCAAGGGATAGCGCTTGGCGGTTTAGCCCGTAAATGATGAGATAGGAGATAGTCTCGAGTCGCTCAAAGAAAAAAACGTAAGCGCCAAATTCGTTATTTCTATTTTATATAAAATCAGACCGGTTAATTGTATTTTCATATTTACATTTTGATGAATTACTAATAACCTATCTTTTAGTCTAAAAATCATTATTTTTTTCGTCGCATTTGAGCTACAATAACAAAAACTCTGCGAACGAAGACCATTTTTCAAAAAATATTTCTATCGAGAAAATTTTATCAAAACGTGTTTTCATCTTCAATTTTTGGAGATGAAATAGTCAAAAATCATATTACTTAGATTTGAAACTCCTAATTTAAGTATTTTGCGAGATAAATAAGGTTCAGAACGACCTTATTTACAGTGGTATCGCCTTAATATAATAATCTTTCCAATACGATAACTGACTTCAAACAGACTACTGAACCGATTTTGATGAATGCATGTCCTTTCAGATAAAAAAGATTATTTCAAATCGGTTCTTAAGTAACATATTATGTTTTCAATTTGTTGTAGTAAATATTTCTAGAAATAAATTTTATAGCTACTTCCAAAAGCCTAAGAAATATGAGCCAATAATCTGGGTTATCACGTCAAATAAGGTAACAACTGTAAGAATTTGTCAAAATTATACAAAATATGTACTAAAACCGCCCATTGTCTACTTGGTTTTTATGTGCTATGTATATTTTATTTATATGTAAAAAAAAATGTTATACCTAAGTAGGGCATGGATACCGGTATACCGAAATACCGGTATACCGAAATACCGGTATACCGAAATACCGGTATACCGAAATACCGGTATACCGGTAAAAAAATTCGGTATTTTGATACCGGTATTTGAGGATAAAATACCGGTATTTCGGTATTTCGAAAAATTTGATTTATTTCTGCAAGGGTATGAAGAACGTTCGATTTCGGTGGTTCATAGTGTTGTTCATACTGCTGATGAGTTTTTATATGCATGAATTATGAATAATCTCGATTATAAAAATATCACATCAAAATCTACTACTCAAGAAACTGCATGTTATGAGACCATTGCACGCATATCCTCCCCCAATTACATCAACCCAGCACTTCTTGGGTTTCTCCCTTCTGCCGGGACTCGGTGAACATGGCCAGACAATTGTTCTCTATATAGTTTCCTGGTTTTCGAAAAACATGACTGTACCAGCGTAGGCGGCCCTGCAGGAGAGTTGCCTGCTACGTGACGGACATGGAGACTACCGCGAATGTCTGAGTTTCTTATGCGGCCCTTTTGCGAAACTTTACACATCCAATGCTGCATATCCATTTCCGTGACACGCAGCTCCCTCTTGAGCCGCTCACGTAGCCTGTGCTTCACTTCCATATAAGAGGACAGGTCTAAAATGTCCTGTCCTTTTAGTTTAAACTACATTTTTGGGTCACAAATGATACCAGTCACATTACGCATGTTTTGATATCTCTGGACGCGTAAAGGCCAGATTCCAGGTATTTAAACTGGTAAGTACGCTCGACCACGTTTCCGCCTATGCGTAAAGGCACGGAATCTGTAACTTTGCAATCCCTGTACTCAGTCTTCGCCACATTTAGTTTCAAGCCAGCGTTCTCAAGCGACTCCTTCCACATATTCACGCGTCGCACACGTCTTCCCCTTTCCGCATCTGCCAGTGCGATATCGTCAGTATACATGCATGAGCAGCCACGGAGGAAGCTCATTTGTATTTCTGATGCGTTTTGACACTTCTTCTAATATCGTACTAAACAAGAAGGAGCTGAGAACCGAGCCTTGGTGGACTCCAACTGTGACGGTTCACCAACAGCCATCCTAACTCTGGAATCGGAGTCACGGTACATGTCGCAGATAATGTCAATACTTCAATGCCCACCAGATCATCCCTCATACATACAGAAACAGGAAGTGGAGAGGCGTGTTTTCCATCTGTATTTCCCCATGAAGACCCTTAGGGCAAAGTGTTTTCTTATCATTAGAGAGTAAAACTAATTTTAATATATATGTATTTTATTGTGATATTTGTGCCAAGGAAACAATTTAAATAATTCTTGGATCAAATAACGCATTTACTTTAGTATTCTTTATTACCTTTATTCATTTTGTGGTTTCTGAGGAGTTGATAAAAGGTTTCAGTGTTTCTATCACATAGCATAGAAACTACTTTAATCGCTCTCCGGAAACAAGACTTACCAATCGCTATTGGTATATATCTATAATAATGTATATAATAATATATACCAATATATATAATTTAAACAGTAATTAGCAGTATTTTAAAAAAATACCGAAAAAATACCGAAATTACCGGTATACCGGTTTTCGAAATATATTTAAATACCGGTATCAATACCGGTATGAAAATCTTTTCGGTATTCCATGCCCTATACCTAAGTCACCGAAAGGGTTAGATATTGTTGGATATCTTACATTTATACAATTTTTTTTAATTAGGTAAGCTTCGCACAAATTTTCCATTATCAAAATAAAGAGAGATATGTAGTAGTAATTAATTGCTTACCTGGTAGACACTTAGTCATTATTGTGAAGAAGATCCATGATCCAACTTCGTAGGTGTAGTTAGGGCAGGAGACAAAGTTGAAGAGCAGAGATAGAGGGTTGCCATCTGGCACAGGGATGCGGCGGATCTTGGTTCCTGGTGGGCGCAGGTTCTTCAGCAGGAGATGGATACTCAGGTTTCCTAACTCACACACCTGAAATTTATTTATACCGAATAAAATAAGTGAAAGGAAACCTTCTTTGATTGGTGATTGACACGTTAACCTATAGCCGAAACTACAAGGACTACGAACTACTAGGCCTAAAAGTCCTCCTATAATGCAAGTGAGAACTAAGAAACGATCTTGGAACATTCATCCACAAAGTGGTTAATTGTGTAAACAAGTTTGTATGAAAGTCTGATTGCCCACTCTTGTCTATGGAAGATTCACGGCAAGATTCAGGCTAATAAAAAAAATGGACAGACCGCCTTTCATTTACCCTTTGATAGTTGCTGCATTAAAAACCATTCGCAAATAATATGAAAGTAAGTGAGTTTTAAATATAGACATATGACAATGTTTACTTTGCTTACACAATAAAAAATAATTATAATCAATGTTTTCCGAAATTCATTGCCTAAAGATAACGAGTAGGGATTGTAAGTCTATGAAGGACGGTACATATATATAATGCGTGCGAAGCCGTAGGCGCATATTAGTTGCATGATTTAAAAAAAAAACTGTTATATAAAATTGATTTGAATGTTGAACACACAGTAAATGTCAATTTTGATTAAAGATAAAAGTCCATATCCATAAAAACATGCAACATTTTTTTATTATTTTAACATGGCAGTGAATTGAATACATCAAAGGTGAATACAAATATGATAGACAATGAATTATTGTAAAACCATGTCGCTGCGCTGCGCCATGTTTTGAACAGAACATTATTCTTGGACATTGAATAATTAAAACATTTCCCATCTGCTGCAACTAGCAATTTTCAGTAAACAAAGATTTTTGTTCAAGCCTTCACATTTGCAGAAATGAGCACTGACGAAGATGACGTTAACATTGTTTTAGCTGTGGTAGTAGTTCTCGGAAGGAAAAAAGGAATAGATTTCGTGTCAGACCTTACTTAAAGCAACACACTGTCAACATATGTCAAGTGGATGTAATATGGATTCCACTGCACAATACACTCTATGTCACATAGTCACATTAAAACACTTCTGATTATTCCGAGCAAATGTCTTCCTGTGCCATGTTTTCTACAAACTCTGGCGAACACGTTCAAGTGTATTTGTTCGACTAAACAATTAGGCTACGCCCCTTATTTATGTTTTTGAGCAATATTCTCTTCCAAACATGGCGCAGCAGACACGGCTTAACAGTTTTAAGTTGCAGGAGCTGCCAAAACTATAGACTGGAAGGTTTTGTGGGTTCAAATTATATTTTTATTAAGATGCAAAATTGCATTGTAACCCTTTTAAAGCAAAAGAGTTATGGGTACAATTTTGTATACTAAGACCTGGCTTCCATTAATAGCATGCATGACTAACACAAAATTTCTAAAATCAACTGGACATACAAGATAAGTTTATCAACAGAAAAATTGTATTTTCCTTCTAAGAGGCGTAGTTTTATGGATCACTCTATCTAAAACCAATGTTTAAAGCACTAATTTTAATCACTGATGATAATAAATAACTACAACTTTGATATTTCACAATGTTTCCGAAACCATTACCCTCTCCTTTAACTCATCATTCGTGAGATAAACAACTATTTCCTACTAAATGCAGTAGCCAGCGACTTGGGCGTTGATTAATTTGGATAAGCCTCAAAAGATTATTCGATAATCTCTTACTTACAAATTTGAACTCTTAATACTAATAATAAGCTTGAGTAAGAAAAGAACATCCAATACTTACTTACATTTTATTTCATTTATAACCTGAGCTTTTATAACCTGTTTTGGATACTATCGGCTGCCACAATATATGGAGATTATTTAAATAAAGTTGCAAATACTCACAGTGAAACCAGCAAGGCCCACATAGAAGTAAGTGTTGCTTGGGGCCGTGTACAGTGGGTGATTGATGTGGTAGGCCACATACAATGTAAACAGCCAGTAGTAACTGCAGTTCTTGGCGAGGTTACGTAGAGGCATGGTGCTGTGAGAGAAACGATGGACAAACAGAGTCTCCAATATGCGCTTGGCATAGTGTACTGTCCAGCAAATGGCAGCCACACTGAAACACAGTTTTTCATTAAACAGTGAAATCAAAGCATAGATGTAATCACATAAAGATTTTTATAAATATTTTTTTTGATATACTATACTTATTACTATAATATTATCTTACTTAGCAACATCCCCTGGCGATGATGTCTGCTCTCCATACAATATCCAAGGTCTCTGATACACCCATAGATACACAAAAAGTGGTCCAGCATACTCAGCCAAAAACACTGCTGTCCATGATATCTGAGGTCCTAGATCCTTCACATACAACTTGCCACCATTTTGGATGTTTAATGATTTAAGAGTATCTTCATCTTTCAATATTTTTCCTTTAGCCTCTACTTTTAAAGCTTGTCTATTGGGTGGTAAAGATTTTTTGCTGCTAAATATCTTGTCTTTTACACTCTTGATTGTGGCATCTTCGCTGACGTTGATTTTACATACAGGTTTGGAACCGGCAACATTCAAGATTTCGATCTAAACACATAACATTATAACATTTTATTAGAACTTTAACAACACAGTTCGCATAAAGTCGCAGTAAGTTTCAAAGAATATTGCTAAACATCTTACCTCCATGTCACACTGCCGAGACGGTCACCACCGGCTATAATACGCTAAAATAACGTTGAAGCACACTCGAGCACTATGTACTCTTCTCAAAATCAATTTATTCACTAACATACGGTATGCTACACACTACACTCGCTGGTGACACCGATAAAATACTCATATACATGCAAAGGTTTAAAGGTCATGAAAATCAAAGATTCTCCAATCCAGCAAAGTAGAATGAGGTAGATGAACCAACCAAGTTAATTATTTATTCAATCCAATCAAAATTCAAGGAAGACAACAGCTAATATGACATTCGTGACGTGACGTGACAGCTGTTGTCACTATTTTTTTTTTTTTTATGGGACGTGACGATCAGACTTCATTCTGATAATTATTTTAGCCAGTGTAGTTACCCCAAGAATTAAGATTTAAATTGAACATGAGATTTATGGCGCATCAGCCGGCCTATTTGCTAACTCAGTGTACAACGTTTTGATAGTCATTTCAAAGTACATTACGTTTTATATATCTTTAATAAAAATAGTCAATCAGGAAACCCGCATTTTTTGCAAAACCCGTATTTTGAAGTGACTATCAAAACGTTGGTCACTGAGTTAGCAAATAGGCCGGCAGGCAGGAGTGCTATATTTAAAATGACGCTGTTCGTAAACGAGCGATTTTTCCATACAAAAATCGCTTGAAGACGAGTGTCACACTTTCAAAAATAGTGCCCCATGTAAGGTAAGTACTATCGATTGCATAAATGAAAACCATCACTTCCGGTTTGTAGCAAGTTGTCAATTCAACTTCCAAGTTTTCTATTTATTTCGACATCCGTTACCTACATTATCAAGAAAGTACATAGGTATGTGTTGTAATTTTATTGCTGTACATTCCTTATAATTAAAATTGTTGACCCCTGTGATCGATCTCCTTGAACAGCGGCTGGCTACAGCCACACCATGACAGTTTTGTGTGTGATAATATATTTTTTTTCTATTATTCGGAAAATACTTGTAATCGTACTTGTAACCTACTTGTAATTGCAACAGAAAAAAGTATTGAATTACGGATGGGTACCATACCTGACTCAGAACAAGGACTAAAGCATAGCTGATAAGTTGCATTTGACCGGAAGTGATAGGTTAGATTTATGCAATCGATAGTACCTACCTTATATTGGGTACTATTTTTGAAAGTGGGATACTCGTCTTCTAGCGATTTTTGTATGGAAAAGTCGCTCAAAGACTAGTGTCATACTTTCAAAAATAGTACTCATGTAAATACTTCCAGATTTAATCAATCACTTTTTTTTTACAGTACCTACCTTCGTTGTGATTCTGAATGCAGCATGAACAAAATTCATAAACAGCGAACGTGATCGTTGAATGTCTGGTTGGTTGGTACTACTATAAATTCTGACATTTGATATTGAAGTGTGTGTGAAAAGAGTGTACATACAAAAGCTTTTTATGTAGGTAGTGAGGTATGAATATGTCATTGTATATGTGTTTGTAATTAAATGGCGACTCTTGAACAGTTTTGTACTGTGTACATAGGAATTCTGTGAAAATATATACTTTAACTCTTTGATATTGTGATAAATTCTATATTCTCGTAATTGCTGGGCATCCACAATGCGTTCTGTGGTAGAAATTGGTGCGAGTGTTCCAGCTTTCCTTGGAAAGTTATGGAAATTGGTAAACGACACAGAGACTAATAATTTGATTTCATGGAGTCCCGTAAGTACTATTATTTTACGATTTATGTCAAATGAAATGTTATCTTCTTAGCTGTAATAACGGCAGTATTTTTATGTGTAATATAAGAAATTCGTTGGTAAAATTTTTCTTACGAGAACAACCTAAAAATGGTGCAAAGTGACAGGGCCTCAGCGATAAATAAATAGATACATACGGTCACGTTTTATACCATGCTCTCACTTCGCAACAAATTGGTGCCGCTTTGTATATTATGTTCTGATGGATGATTTTATTTATTTTCTAGTGATATTACCTCAGACCATTATTTTGATTGTGTTAAACCAATTTACCTAAATAATTGTAGACTATTATTTACTATGCTGAGGTATAGTTTTCTACATAAGACTTTCACTTATGAATATAGGCCTTTAATAAATGATGGACTATGTATGGTTATATTTGCTTTATTTACTTATGTATGATGCATTCCCTTGAGCCTTTGTAGATTGCTCATTCATCATTTTGACATATTTTTAATAGGTATCAAGTCAAATAATTTTGTGTGAAGTATAATAAGGACCAGCTGGTTGGCTGCAAGCCCAGGACTCACCTCCAAAGCATCATAGCCGAAAATGGAAATGCACTCTGATGAGAGAGAGAGATAAAGAAATGTAATGTATAAACCACCGCCTTTAACTAAGTTTTCGACTTACAAGGGAAAGCAAGATTGAAATGATATAAAGGTTCATTACTTATAAAAATTCTAAGGTTTTTGCTGATTAACTTGATTGACTTCCATTGGGAGAAAATAACTGCAACAACCCTATAAATAAATTTTTGTAACACAAGAACCATCTTAGTATTTTATGTGAATTTGTATTTCAGGGTGGAAAGACATTTGTCATAAAGAATCAGGCGGATTTTGCTCGAGAACTTTTGCCTCTTTATTATAAACATAACAATATGGCCAGTTTCATTAGACAATTGAACATGTATGGCTTCCACAAGATCACTTCTGTAGAAAATGGTGGATTACGTTATGAAAAGGATGAAATTGAATTTTCTCATCCTTGTTTTATGAGAGGTCATGCATATCTCTTAGAGCATATAAAAAGAAAGATTGCAAATTCTAAATCTTTAGTAAGCAGTGACAGTGGAGACAAAATTATGCTGAAACCTGAATTGATGAATAAAATGCTGACTGATGTGAAGCAAATGAAAGGCAAGCAGGAGAGCTTGGACGCAAAGTTCAGTGCCATGAAGCAAGAAAATGAGGCACTGTGGAGAGAGGTGGCTATACTTCGACAGAAGCACATCAAGCAGCAACAAATTGTGAACAATGTAAGTTTTCAAAATATTTGTAATTTTCAGCAGGCATTTACTCAAAAGTTAACATGTTTTTGATTTCAGCTCATCCAATTCCTGATGTCTCTAGTGCAGCCAGCGAGGCCCCCGACAGCCAATGGCAACAATGTTGGGGTTAAGAGGCCATATCAGCTTATGATTAACAATGCTGCATACAACTCAGGAACAGATAGTGGGTACCCTGGCAAGCTGAAGAATGTCAAACTGGAAAAAGAAACATTGCTCGAAGACTTAATGGAGGATAACATGGTCAGTATTATTAATGTGGTACAAAATTAGTAAGTCTAAATTATGAGAAAAATAAAAATAATAAATAAATATTTTATAATATTGAAAATATTGTGGTGTCCAGTCTACTCTTCATCATCATCATCATTTGCTTTTATTTGCTTCATCATCATCAGGTCTTTTTAGTCTCCACTGCAGGAGCATGACCTCCCTTTACTACTGGAGGCATACTTGGCCAGAGCAGAGAGGATTTGGCCTACACTCTCCTAGCTGGCCAGATGGATGGGAGAGGTCTCATTGATGTTTATGAGCGTAGTTTAGCTTGTATTTCCTAAGTCGCCTCTTACAGCCTCCATGGGAAGACTAGGAGTGGTGCTATTCTACTTTGCTGGACACCACACAGCTAACTTATTCTTCAAATCAGTACTACTCTTAACAACACAAAGCAAGCCTGCAAGAGACAGACACACAACATGAAAAAGTTTATAATCTAAAGAAATTGCCTTTTCAGGAGGATGGGCCCACTATTCATGAATTAGGTCATGATGATATTTTACATAATGATAACTCTCAAGAATCAGTGGATCCTGAAGATGACTATGTAACAATATCTGTACCATTGTTGGATAATAATGCTGCATCAGACCAAAGCTCTGTTGATCCAGCTACCATGCAGTACCATGTTACATTAGAGGATGGAGATGATGCAGAATCAGGTTGGAAAACATGCAAAAATAATTTGTTAAGTAGAAGTAAACCAAGTTCTATTACATTTCACAGAACTGGTTATTGTATAAACCCATAATGTAGATAGTTAAGCTAGCAAAGTGAGCAATGATTAATTTTAAACAGGCTATACTTTCATTAATTGCTATACTTACATTAACTTCGATTAGTTTGGGGACATATCAATAATCCTTATCCTTACTAATATTATAAATGTGAAAGTGAGTTTGTTTGTTTGTTACGCTTTCACGCCGTAACTACTGAACCAATCATCGTTTTTCATACAAGTACATTTTGCATACAAGTTCTTTGGAGTATGGAGAAGACATAGACTACCTTTCATCCCAGAAAAAATGTACTGTTCCCAAGGGAAGGACGTTGACATGCGCGAAGCTGCGAAAGCTAGTACCTAATCCTTACTAATATTATAAATGCGAAAGTGAGTTTGTTTGTTTGTTACGCTTTCACGCCGTAACTACTGAACTGATCATCATGAAATTTTGCGTACAAGTTCTCTGTAGTATGGAGAAGGACATAGGCTACCTTTTATCCCGGGAAAAAGTACTATTCCCGAGGGATCGACATTGACGCGGGCGGAGCCGCGGGTGAAAGCTAGTAATTATATAAAATCTTTTTTAAAAAAATAAGTTTAATTGAAACAGCCACATATTTACCGATATTTCCAATAATAAAGTATATTTTTATTTATAGAAGCTGCCGGAGCAGTCCAGTTCTACCCCATTTGTCAGCCGAATGGCTCCTTACCTGCTGAAACAATACCAGCTGCCACTTCAGTTTCACCCACTGTGACTACTCCAGGATCCCCAGATAAAGCCAGATATCTCGTAGCTTCACCTGGAACATCAAGACCTAAAAGTCGAAATACTGCAACAACAAAAACTCCTATTATCACAAACACTAGATCACTGAGTAACTTCAACAGTATGAATCCTTCAGCTGATTTGAAACTTCCTGCTGAGATTTTTGCTAGTGATGACTCCGTCAGTGATGCTGGTGTTCCAGTCACAGAGGATCTTGCCGTACAAAACATATTGAATGACATTGTAACTGATGCCAATGCTAGCTCATCGTCCACAAAAGACAAAATGCTAGGTGGCATCAGATTGGACAAAACAAGCATGAAATCAGTGCCTAAGAAGGCAAAAAAAACAGCTAAAGATAATGTTGAGACTGTCAACTTGGCAGATATTAAGACTGAACTTCAGGATGGCTTTGATTGGAGTGTTGCTACAGTTAACAATAACACCAATGTGAATAGGTTTGCAAACAGGTATGTAATAGTTGAACATCACATCTTATCACATATTCATTCTACTTTAATTATATTTGGACAGCCATTTATTGGAATCTAATTATATCATTATATTTGGCATTCTATTCCGGAAGTAAATCAAAATTGAACATGGATATTTTCATAAAACAACCCTAAAAGGAGAGTTTTGTCGACATAAAATTTGCATATATGTTAATCCCAATGTGATTTCAATATTCAGGAATAGGAGAGATAACAACGGGAAAACTCGAGAGGAACTTGCTTCCCTCTTTGCACCAAACGCAAACAAGTATGTGTAACAAAGTTATTCTGAATGACATTTACTGCGTAAAATTGGCTACTATAAATATTTATTGAAATGTATTTCAATAAGTATCTATAATAGACAAAAGGCTTCATATTCATACAAGAGCACCTTTGAGTCGGATTATAAATTAAACATTTATATTATAATAATGATTATTAATTATTATAAAAGTTGGAATTACATTGTATCATCATTAGTAAAGTAAATAAATAATTGTCAAAATAGGTTTTGATTAAGGAATAGTTAGGAACTGTAGGAATCTAGATTTGAGTAGTTCTAATTCATTGCTATGTCTATATATTTATTTGCTCAGTATATTAGCAACCAGTTTAAAAAAGGGATAACCATAAATTTGAGTGCCAATTCAGATTTAATATTATTATCTTTACTGAATAAAAAATATATAATCAGCTGTTGAATTATTTTGTTATATTATAGAAAGTATTTCTATTTTTGCTACCTTAATCAGTAAAAAAAAACTATCATAAGTATTTTCATCTCCACTGATAAACGGAGTTTGCAATTGCCTCTATGTTAAAACATTTTATAATGTAATAAAAAATATTTTTAAATCCAACATGCAGATGCTTTCACAAACCTAATCAATTGTGCTGCCTGGGATGTGGAGCATTAAATATTTAAGCTTTCTGTTAGCTTTCCTATACATTTCACTATTTAACAAATGTCAAGCTATGTCTGCATAACATTTCACAAAAAAAAACGGTACTAAAGGCTATATTGAGAACTATATTGACATTTTATAATTTATTGTGATATATTTCAGGAATGATATTGATGACCATTTGGACTCTATGCAGACAGACTTGGAATCACTGAGGGAACTCCTGCGAAGCGATTCTTACTCTCTGGACACCAACACTTTGATGGGGGTATGTATTTTTATTACATATTCTTAAATATTTTTGTAGTCACAATTACAAACCATGGTTTTCATTTCATGGATTTACTCTAAGAAGTGTTTCAATGGAATCTATGTATAGATTTTTGTTAGGCTTTAGACAGACAGTAAAAATGTACAAGGTATACAGTGTGTCATCGTGATGGTTCACCACTTACTTACCTTATTTTTAAGATAAGAATAAAAACATTCAAAGATTTTGAAAGTCTGCCTCATAAATAAACGAAACGAATCTTATTTTTGACATAAACAACAACATGGGCACAAATAACAACAACATCGAATTCGAATATTCCCGCGATTGTATTATCCTAACGGGATCGCTGAGAGGCTACGAATTGGTCACACACACTATTACAGCCGGCGATATAAAATAACAAACGTCGTTGTTTACGATGACGTTTGTTGTTGTACGGTTGGCAATGCCGCGCCGCCAAGTCACGTTGCAGGCAACGTGTAGGCGCTGCGTGTGGAGCCTTGTGCAGGCCGGTACTCTTACCCACGCACACAGACACACTTGTTGCGAACATGAGTCTACCGAGTGATATAATACCAACTGGATGGTCATAATTACGACAGTGACAGGGCATTTTTTTTATAATTTAGCGGGAAAGTTAAAAACTTAAAGGGTATTTTATTACCCTCTTAAGTATTTAACTTAACTTAAGAAGGGTATTTTATTATTTAGGTAAGTAGGTACTCCAGCATAGCAAAAACATTAGTGTGTTGATAAAATTAAGGCAGTGGAAATTTACACTAAATTAACAAAGCATTTTTTGGTATAGTTATAGACCAGTTAGGGGAATGTAATTACAAATTAGCACCTTAGAAAAACTTATGCTCGATGCGTACCAAGCAATTCATTTGGGCTCTGCATAAAAAGTCAAAAGCGTCTGCTTTCGGGAAATAGTAGACTGTGATTGTGACGCAAGGGACTAACATAATATTTTTAGGTGATGGGAGGTAATTCTTTCTCCTGAGTGAAGAGAGCGAGTTAGAGTATATCGTCCAAAGTAAAAGTATTAAAGTATTATGCTAATCCCGAAAATACACATTCTGCTTTTCATCTCCTATGAGAAAAAAAAAACCGATGAAATGCATTTTCACGTCATTTTATATGTTGGTCGACTGCATGTCGACCAATGCAATCCGTTTTTGTTTTTAAATCCTGTTATTCGGATATTTATGAATCACAATCATCATATCAGCCGCAAGTAGGCCACTACTGGACATAGGCCTATTTATTTTGACCTCTCAACCCCCAAGCAGCCCGATTGGTCCGTATAACAATAAAAAATCCATTGTCTCGGCGTTTCTTGCGCTTGATGGGTTAAAAGACATATTTATGAATAAAATATGTTTATTGAAAAAAAGTATTATCGGTTTATTTTTAACACGTTATTAAAATAAATTAAAAGCACGTATTAATCTTATCAATAACGTTATTTTTTTTATAAAAAAAAATACCCTTTGTACATTTAATATTATTTTTCAGAAATTGATAAAAGGTGATAAAAATGAGTAAGAGAACCCAAAGAAATGTTTTTATTTGTATGGTACTTACTTCCTGGGCGCTATAACCGTTTGTGGGTCTTGGCCTCCTCTACGATTTTCTTCCATTTCGCTCTATCTCTGGCCTCCCGTCTCCAAGATGTTTTCTTGCCGAGTCTCTTCAGGTCCTCCTCTACACAATCCTTCCACCGCTTTCTAGGCCTTCCGCGGGGTCTTTTTTGTTGTGGGGTCCATTTATATATGTATGGTACTTACATTTGTATACGCAGTTTCCAAAAATTAGTTTTAAGCATGATCTAAACTTTGGTTCGTTATAATTTGTTGACCAGAAAAAAGATATTATAAAATACTTCGAGTGCGCCTGCACAATATCACGGTTTTACTCACGTTTTTTTCGTCGGATTCGCCGACTAGTTTTGGTCTGTTACGAATAATGTCTTAAATAATGGCATAAGTCTACGTGTTGCTGTTATTAATATCGTATTAAATATAATATAAAAAAAAACACGCAGACAGCAAAAATCGTGTCAAGTTTGTTGTATGGGAGCCACCTTAAATATTTATTTTATTCCGTTTTTAGAGTTCCGTATTAGTATTCGTTGTTATAGCGGCAATAGAAATACATCATCTGTGAAAATTACAACTGTCTTGTAATTTTCTTATTAACTGTCTGGCTATCATGGTTCATGAGATATGGCCTGGAGACGGACGGACAGTGAGCCATAGTAATAGCGTCCCGTTTTTACCCTTTGGATACGGAGCCCTAAAAATTTTAGTAGGTACATAAAAATAATAATTTTATATTGTTTGAATAAAGTACTAAAGCAACTCCCTGTCTTGTAAACGGTTGGAACGATTTTGATAAAACGTCGCTAGAAAACCTGAGGGCAAATAAAAAACTGCAATCAAATACACAGATACACACACAAATCTTACCTGGTCTGGTCTGTAAAACATACCAAAAAATCAGAACTACAGCGTGTTTTTAAGATAAGTGTCCTTTTTTGTGTCGATTTCCACTGGCCTAGTTATTGATATAGATAAAAAGGATTACTTTCTGGACAAAAATATTGTTTAAGATTTATATTTTTATGTGGTTTCTTTGTTGTCCGTAGACTGCTGATGCGAGCATAGGACCTATGATGTCCTTCGCCATTCCTTCCTGCCAACCCACCACAAATCAATATGTAATAATTTATTATCAGAATGCTGGATAATATTTTATAGTTACTAAAGTTACTTTGCAATAATATTCAGCAAATTTAAAATTTTATTGTATCGTATGGCTTCAATTACTAATGTTTTCTTCGGGCACAGTTATTGGTATAGTAGAGACATCGATATCGATAGTAGATTTTTTCATAAATTTAAAGGTGTGCTAAATTGAGCAGTTAGTAGTTTGTCTATTTTGTTTGCAATTAAAATTGGAAATAATTTATTTTTTCCAATTTCCAAATTTTTATAAATATATTTTTGTTAGTTTACATGTTAAATTTAAGAGAAAGCCAATGGCAAACTCATCTAATACATATTTTGGCCCTGTACAATAACTACAATGTTGTCTACCTGTTATGTTCACTGCATACTTGTAACTAAAAGATATATGTAGTACAACGCAAAATATTATATAACAATAAATTTTTACTTTTTTCAGTTGTTTGGATCTGACGATCCTTTCTATGGACTATCCTTTAACATGGACGACCGAGCAAAGCCGTCAAATAGTGGTAAGTTAAAATGGTGTTAGTATGTGCACCCCGACAATTCACAGCGCCCCACCTGTCACTCAGATATACAGACTTGATTTTTAACTATTTGTTTGAACTAGCTAGACCGCCACTTCCTAGTAGACTTAACCCGTATTTGTCTTCAGTATTTTCTGTAGATTTAAAACGATTATAATTGTATTTTCATCAAATAGAACGAACGGCCATTAACTTCGTCGATCATCCTTTTTCATTGCGAATTTCGAGTAACGGTATCAATTTGAGTACTTTCAGTTATTTTTCACGTTTATGTTAATTGTAGATACAACCAAACAGTATCCGATGATTGATTTTGATTGGCTGATTGGTAACGGCGAGGCCTCCCCTGCCAAGTAGCCTGTTACCACCACATCTTCCAAGACATCGTCAACATGTTTGTCGATGTCATAACATCATGACACGTTGGATTTTTTTGGGAAGGGGGTTAATTTGCCTGCAAAGTAGCAGTGTCAGAGGCGACGTTCATCAGGTTTTGTGACAGCGTGTGATAATAAAAGACTTTATTCCGCGGCTAATAGTATTAATAAAGAAACAAAAACATGATTTTAGTATTACGAAACATGCTAGAAATTAATTAAAATTACATGATGTTTCTTTACAAATTACTATTAAATTTAGGTTTTAAATAAGTGTCTTGTTGTTAATTGAGTTATGTGTATAATATTATGGTAAAGACGTACTATTATACCTCGTCTAATGGTATATTACGATAAAGCGCATAAATTGGTGTAATAAGTTACCTTTATAGTCCGGTCAAATTAGACCAAAAAATAAGAGTAAAGCTACTTAAATTCCCACCAAGCTGAAGATCAGTAAGATTGTAAAAAATATGATTACAAACAATATTTGAAAGTTCCACATCTTTCCCCTGTATGGAAAAAAAAAATTCAAGGTCAAATGTCAAAACAAAATTGTTTTTCGCGATTTTCAGCAAAACGGTAAATTTTATCATAAAATACTTCAGACAAAAATTGTAGATCATAAAATTATCTACAAAAAATGTTTCAATACTTTTTTCCTACGAGCCACCGTTTTTGAGATATAAATATTCAAAAAGTTGTAAAAGTTGTAATCGTCATAAATGCACACGTTTCCACGCCACCTATGAGGTAGTGTACTTACCACGCTTTTTTAACGTGGTTTCTCCAGTAGGCCTATTCCACCGATCAGTTGGGATCCTTTTTAATTTGAAACTATTGCAAAATAATGGAGAGATTGAGAGATTGAAAAGATAAAAGCAATTTAGTTAAAAAATACGTAGTGAAATTTAATCGTCTTAGTCGTAACTTTCAAATTCCTCTTCTTGTTTTTCTTGTTCGCCTTGTTCTTCTTCTTGTTCTCGTTCTTCTTCATCTTTATGCTGAGTATATGTAAACTTTGTTAATAGCGATGTATCGCATGTCGCCTCGTTGGAATCAATCGGATCCTCAACTGTTGGTGATTCAATATCGATTTAATCGTTTTATCTCAAAAACGTTGGCCCGTAGGAAAAATGTATTGAAACATTTTTTGTAGATAATTTTACGATGTGCATTTTTTATCTAAAGTATTTTATGATAAAATTTACCGTTTTGCTAAAAATCGCGAAAAACTCATTTTTTTGACCTTTGACCTTGAAATATTTTGTTCCATACAGGTGAAAGATAGAGAACTTTCAAATATTGTTTTTTATCATATTTTTAACAATCTTACTGATTTTGCAGCTTGGTGGCAATTTATGTAGCTTCGAATGTCTAAATTGACCGGACTATACTTACAGATCATTTTAAGGACCGTGTTAAACACAAACTCAATGTGCCTAACGGCTAGTTGTATAACGTGATGTTTTTATTGTTAATTAAAGCAAAGAAGCACAATGGTGAGATTTCGAATGTTAGCAGTGGGGAAAACCGTGTCGACGATCCGTCTGTAGAGGATGACGACGGTATTAACTCCCTTTACAGTAACTTTGCAGCTCGGTTTAAATGTAGTTGATCTACTCGTAGCTTATAGCGACCTGCATGTTACTGTCGATTTCGGGACCAATCAAAGTAGAATGAATCATATTTTACATTGCGATGTGTTGCACAAAGTTGAAATAATACTTGAATGGCATGTTTGGTGCACGATGTTGAACCTCTTTCTGTTGTAAACTTGGCGGAGCAGGAAATAAAGTTCTCCAGAGAAGTGTGATCAACAGCAATTCCTGAGCTTAAGTATTTCGTTTTTATCACCTATGTAACTCGGCCCTAATGAGCGTGTTTCGGAATCTGCTCCACGGCGAGTTGTTCAAAAGCACCGTCTGCATGCCTTTGGAAATTATATCGCCTTTCTGTAACACTCACTATACATACATACATTGTTATGTATTTTTGATACTTCGAATGAACATTTTACACCGCCTGTGGATTATGATGTTTTGTGGATTATGATAAAGTAGTTGTCGTGGTTAACTAGGCTGAATATGATAAAACAAATCAATTTAACCAGTTGTGGTGCTAATACTAAGTGAAAGTTTAGTTTGTCGTTTGAGCTAACATTAAAATCTGTTGAATTCAATAGCTGCAAAAATCACAGAAAGTTACGATGACACTAGACGATTTTCTTGCAGAACGTGTAGGCGAAAAGAAAAAGGATACCTTCCATACAAATCGATCTGTGATGTATTTGTTATGGGAGGTTTATTTTTTCATATTTGGCTATAAGGCTACTGCTAGAATTTTAGTCGAGTAGCAAGTAGATTAGAAGCTGGCCGTGTCCGAGCACCAACATTTTAGTCAAGTAAATTAGATAAATTTACTCGAGCCGACGAACTCGATTAAAGCCGTACAGCCTAGTGCGCAAATGACTAGTTTTTAAGTCGAGTAGTTTAGCATTTTAGAACTGAAATTTGAAATTGCTGATCAAGTACAGAAAGTCACTAATAAATTCGACTATAACGATCCGTTCGGACATGTTTCGCCGTTGATTTAGTTGGCAGTGACGGTATTGGAAGGCACTACTCGCCAATAAATATATCGTAGATCAAAGACAATAAAATGCTGACGTATAACTGCCAAACTCATCCAAAACTCCAAGTTAGGCCTGTTAAAGCTCGTACGAGGTGCAAACATGTCGGCTGGCCGTGGAAGTTAGTTCCACTGACTGCCACTATAGGCGGCGGCTAGGGCGCTGCAGTGCAATAGTGGCAGTCTTTTCTACCCGTCACTAGATGGTGTTAGTCTAAACTTGGTTAAACCAAGTCATGCATTTTTTTTCTAATAAAACAAAAATATTTTTTTGCCTCTTAATTTACTTATTTGTAGGTCTTAATATTTGGACACGGCTAGCTGTACTACTGTACTATCTGTAACTCGGTTTAAAGGAAAGTTGTTCAGTGTCAATAGTAGATCCCTCTTTGTGAATATTGCAGCTACGTATCAACACGTTGTATTTATCAGCAAAAAATATTTAAAGTTTTACTAAGACTATTGTCTCGACATGCATTGTAGAACAATATTTTGTTATTTTTATACATTTCCTCAATTAGAAATATAACTTATTTATAGCCCATAAACAAATGTAATATATGGAAATTTATTATGTATTTATGTTTATTCATTATGAGTTGGTTCTGCCTTTATTATGCATTTATTGTACATTTATTATTTTGCGTATAGTTTCATTTCGTGATCGTCATCCTTTAACTCGAGGGTTTCCTTATACGCCATTCTCATAGGATGTCACCCTTAGTCGGGTAATTCTCTCCGAAACAGCGCTTCCTTTCATTAATGCGCCTATAAACGTTCGAAGCGAGTGTATCGCTTGGTTAGTGGAGCTCTCCAGTGACAATGTAAATCAGTAGTGTGGCGCGCCATACTTCTGCGGATGTGTAATACTAGGATTAAGAACGTCCGCGGTTAAAGCTAAAGAAAGTATATCATTAATAACAACTAATTTAGAACACCCTCGTTGTTTTTTAATAGATAAAACGTTGACACAACAGTGTTTCTAGAACCGCATAAGGGAACCCGCTCGCTTTTACTACCCGGCCAGTAATTTGACGTCCTGCTTTTAAGTGCTTACTTATGTAGAGCAGCATATAGGGAACATGCATAATATAAGTTTTGCTACTTTACGTGAACTAACGTCGGCATCCGCAAGAGACAAATCATCCGTAGATCTGTAGATTCTACAGTGTTAAAGCCGATTGAAGATGAATATCGCGCCAAAGACGAATATGGCGCTTATTACGTATTCTATAGAATTTATCGATGAAGTTATAAGAAACATTTATAAATCTGCATGTGCAAACAATCGCAATATAACATTATATTGCGATCCGTTAGCACAGGTGCAGTAAGTGTCAAGAAATAAAAAAAAAAAACAACTTACCTGTACAGTAAATACTGCTTAGTGGTTGGCGACATGCTAGATAGCCCGTCGCTATAAATTTTCCGATCACTGTGTGATTTGAGTTTTTGGTCTTAACATGCATGTTCTCTATAATTATAACTGCCATGACATGTTTTTGTTTATAAGTAATGAATCTGTACTTGTTTTACTTTATTACTCGTTCTTGCGTATATAATAGAGAAATTGTGTATTTTTGCATTTGCAATATATAATTACCTATTGTAAAAAAGAATAGAGTACAATCACGCTAAACCGTGAAAATATCACTATAGTATGTTTGTGTGTTGTAGTTTTTTTCTAACGCTCAAGTAAAGTGTTAATTCACCTTAAGTGACATTTACACGGTTTGATTTCATGACTCCATCAATAAATACTGTACCATATTCCATACGATTACCTACTCAAGTATTTATTTTGACAAATTTCTTTTACTCAGGTGAAGTAGTTAGATTTGCACATCAACTACATTGTTAATTTTAATTTGTTTTTCTTGAATGACTTTCAGTTGAAGGGAATCAGCTTATCTCGTATACAGGGAATATTCCAGACTTTGAGGACATAGATATGCCAGAATTGGAGGGCGATAATTCCCAGGAGGCCAGAGGCGTGACGCCGCAGTCGCCCTGCCCTTCTACCCTGAACACCCCGCAAGTTGAGGTACACTCTCCAGCGACATGGAAGCTAAAACCATGAGGCAAGTCTAAGAAGCGACATCGCAGGAAAAAGAATTGCATGTGAGCCTCTGAGGGCGGGACATTTATATTTGATCTATCAACGAGTTCAGGGACACTGTACATCAGTGAAACTGAGTCTGAGTATAGTTATGTTTTTAATGTAAATTCATGTATAGTGCTACATGTACATTTTCGAAATTCTGTTTTTTTTTAAAATCCGGAATCTAGATCTATCTTGCTTCTTATGAAATAAATCAGCAACATCGTGTTCATACTGAGAGAGTGTAATGCAAAAATAATTTACTAAACATCATACACACTTTGTATATTGGGTAGAGAAATATTATAAAATTGATCTTGATTCGGCCTCGGCCCCGATTATAATGACGGGGACTCTTCACAGTTTGAGTAAATAACAAAAAGCGAGACAGTCAATGAGACCGTGAAATAAAAACTATGCCGAGGTGTTAGTTATGTTATACATACAGTGGGGTACATACGTTTGTATAATCGCAGGCAAAATTAGTTTGTTTTTAAAAAAGAAGTGCTATATATAAAAAATAAATAATCGCGAAAACTAAATAAGCTGGTCTTCTAGCATTTTATTTTTAAATATTATTTATATTCGTTTTCTCAACAGGACTTTAAATAATTTTACGACAATGGCTAACCTTTGATTATATTATAATACTATAGTATGTGATTTAGGTTCTGTTCAGAACGTAGAATAGAATGATTTTTGCGTTCTTTTGAGATGTCAACTTAAAATATTACATTTTCAAATTTTTCCTTATCTTTCATAGTTGTTCCGAAAACGAAATTTAACTGGGATAAACAAGTACAAAAATAATATTTATGATTTAAATTATCGAATTGGTTACACATAACCTATTAATTGCTTTTCTTCTTCGCTATAGAAAATTGTTTTATAGGTCAATTAATTTTTATCTAAGTACTGTTTGTGTATAAATGTATGTATTGAGAAAAAAGCTAGTATAAAATACATGCCCAGGGTGATCACGATATGGGAAGCTGATTAACACATCGCTCGTACGTGTCATTCATTAGTAATTAATTTAGACACGCAGTAAGACTGCTCTATCGAAATTGATTTTAAATCACAAGCAGGGAAACTACAATTTAAACTCTTGTATCAATAATATTTTTCTGTAAGTATTCATACCTAATTTTGAATAGTTTGTATTCTATGATATGTTTTGTATATAGTTACTTATATTAAGTTTGTATGCAAAATGAAAATGTAAATACATTAGCTGTTCTTGTTGCTGAAAAAATTTCATGGACTGATCATCATTTTTATGGACTGATGGTTGTACCAAGCATTGGGGTACTACACAGGTGGGGACTGAAACTAGCAGCCTATGTATTTTCATAACTTGTATAATAAGTGTAAGATTACATAGGTGTATATTATAATTACTTCATTAAGTATATCATTTCATAATTCACATCATTTATCTTGACAGTTTAAGAGAATATTTAGCTATATGCATTTTAAATACAAATAATACTTTTATCACATTTAGATATAATATAATGTATCATATTTTCCAGTTTACCGTGTCAACATAAAGTCAAATAGAGAAAAAAAATCGCTATGCAACTAATACAGTGTGATTTTGAACCTCTGAGCTATATTGAAATCGTGGAATCAGAATCCCTAATGGAATACGGAATTGCAAGAAAAATAGGTAAAAGTCGAAAAAGTAAACCTCCCATACAAAGTCGCCGATCAGCTGGGCAAACTATGGGAAGTCTTGAATTTCTCTTCTTCGATTTTCCCCCTTTTTTTCTTGCTATTCTGTATTCCATTAGGGATGATTCCAGGATTTTAATAAAGCTCAGAGGTTCTAAATCACGTTGTTTAAGATTAGAATATGCAAGCTATTTTAATACCAGTTTAATGTGTTGTTTGTACTGAAGCATTGTTAAATTGTTCTTGTAATAAAAATAATTTTATTCAAAGATTTCGAATAATTATACTACTGCAACCAAATTAATACATTATTTTAGCTGTAATTAAATTAGCCATTGTATAATAACATTCTATTATTATGAACAAAGTTTGTTAGGGTTGAGTAACCTGTAAGAATATACATTTAATAAATTTTAAGTTATTATAAAATTATGTTGTAATAAAAGATTGCGATATGTGAACTGACGTTGTTTTAATTACTTAATTTTATAATATTATTAAGATGCAGACGGTTTGTTCCCATTGAGTCACACCGCGATGAGTAACACTGCTACTCAACGGGAAAAAGTCCCGTTGTGTAGCAGTGTTACACTTTGCAACTTATCACCTTTCTTGGGTATTGGGTCATCATCATCATTTCGAGTAGGTGTCACGGTCAAGTCGGTCAATCGACCATGCACACCCTGGTGTCAGAGTTCTTCGGAACCGCCTCTCGGCCTCTGACGTGGTTCCTTTAACGACTACCAGATGGCAGCCGGGACCACTGGCTTAACGTGCCTTCCGAAGCACGGAATCATCTTTATTATCAGACAATCAGGTGATTCAAAGCCTGCAATGTCCTAACCAAACTGGAAACAACTAAACAAAGTATGCTTCCGGTGTGAATCGAACCCACGACCCCCGGGTCAACAGGCAAACGCCTTAACCACTGGACCACGGAGGCCGTTGGGTATTGGGTGAACTAAAGCAGTCTTCCATGCCGACGGGACAACGCCAGTAGAGTAAGAGTGTCGAAAAAGATGCGTTAAGACCGGAGCCAACACAGGAGCGCTTGTTTTGAGTACGATGGCAGGGTCCCATCAGGCCTATTACACTTCTGAATATCAAGGGAAAAGAGCACTTTGCGGACAATTTTTTGAGTAAACCGAATATCTGGCGTAGTACTCGCACATCGTGGGATATTTGGTGGCAACTTTGCATTTGCGTTGCATTTAGCTCCACCTTGGATGATGAAGAGATCATCATCCAAGGTGGAGCTAAATGCAAAGAGGATGCCTAGAAGATCGGCCTTCTCCTTTGTATCATGGGCCAATGTATCATTTGCCGTGCGCAATGGTGGGAAGAATGGCTGACAAAAATTAACCTGGACAGCTTTGGCGAGAGACCAGAAAGACCATGTTCTGGAGTTATAAAGTGAATAATATAACTCGATACTCTGCGATATCGCAAGCGTCTGCCGATATCAATATCGAGCAAAAAATCACGTTTGTTGTACGGGAGCCCCTTGAATATTTATTTAATTGTTTTTATTATTTGTTTTTATAGCGGCAACAGAAATACATCATCTGTGAAATTTCAGCTGTCCAACTATCACGGTTCATGAGATACAGCTTGATGACAGACTGACGGACAGCGGAGTCTTAGTAATAAAGTTGTTTCCCTTTGGGTAGGTATCCTTTTTTTGGGGACCCTAATGACGCAACTCCGCGCTTTGGAAATGTTATCGTAATAAAGAGGATAGTAAGTTCTAGTAATTCCAATACGAACAATATTTAAATTAGTGCTTATCTATTGGTATTGTACAGCCCGCTTTCTACAAAATGTGAATAAAATATGTTTTGACAGAGCTCATAATTTTAATTCTGATTTTTTATGTACTATAACAAAGCATTAGGTTAACATGTTATCACAGGTGTACTACAACTTTCCATATAGGAAACAAGCAAACAGTAGAATTAATTTAACACTTAGTGTTTTGGTCATACCAAAGGTAACATTGGTTAAAATTGTAAAAGTAAAATCTTATTAAAAATTTATATTAAATACATTAATACTTAAAACAAATGTTAATATTGCTAATGAAAATGCATAAATAAATGTTATATAAAACAAAGTATTTTGAAAATTTTCCATGTGTCAATGTAATCGTAGTTTTCGCATCAAAGCAGGTAGGAATGTAGGTGCGGGTGATCTGTTCTTTACATCATCCGTGATATAAGGTCCAGGCTTGGACATAAGGACTGTGTGTAGATTTGGCAAAGTTCCTATAGAGCAGGCCAGTTCCGGAGAAATGTGCCGACAGCCCTGCACATCTAAGAACTTCAGTTTATCACAGTGGAATCTAACTGCCTCCAAAGTCTTATCAGTCAGTTGATTGCATCCCTGAAAGAGTATTAGGTATTAGCATTAAAGGATAAAAGACAATTTTCATTTAATAATCAAATTACTATAATCCTAGTAAAACTATACAATTACAGTTTTACCACAAACAAATATATGGAAAGTAAATAATCCTTACTATAATTTTTACTATTAATATTATAAATGCGAAAGTGAGTTTGTTTGTTTGTTACGCTTTCACGCCCTAACTACTGAACCGATCAATCATGAAATTTTGCATACAAGTTCTCTGGAGTACGGAGAAGGACATAGGCTACCTTTAATCCCGGGAAAAAGTACTGTTCCCGAGGGATTGACATTGACGCGGGCGAAAGGTGAGTAATAATTTTAATCCCTTCCAATTCTATTACTTTGCATTTGTCTTGTCAATATCCTCATTTTCGAGTCAATGGTTTATAATAAATATTATTTGACATCTGTTTGATAATCTACATACCCGTAATTCTAGTTCCTTGAGTCTTTTTAATCCTTTTGTTATTTCAGTAACAGCTTCGTCATTCAAGTTGAAGCATTCATTCAGATTGAAATATTCAATACTGGGACAGGTATTTACTAGATGTGCTATACCTTTATGAGTTATCTGTTGGCATCTGCTTAAATTGAGTGTTACCAGTTCTTTGAAGTTGAAAGCATATGTTAGGCTGACATCAGTTATTCTGTTGCATCCACTTATGTCCAAGTCTCTAAGCCGTTGCAATCGAGCCAAGGAAAAGCCACTAAATGAGTCCATTGTTAATTTTTCACACATTAACATGACGTCGCGCTTTCTCCTAGCATCTCGAACAATCTCTTCTTCAGCTCTAGATCCAAGGTGAATTTTATGATGAGAAGATTCATCAAGAGTTGGCATAATAGGACCTTCATCACTATTATCTGGTTCTACTTTCCCCATTCCTGTCAACCCTGCATCTGATACCTTGTCACAGTGGCTTAGTTTTAGGGAATGAAGGTATACTTGGTTTTTAAATATGACTTGAATAGATGTGTCTGTTACTGCATTAAAACAATAGCTAATGTCTAGACACTGCAGCCTAGGCAAGTTTTCTGAAATCATTATAAGTCCTGCCTCGTCCAAGTTCAGTGAATGAATATTCAATTCTTCAATCACTCCATTCTCTTCTAAACATAGCCCTTTCTTTACACCTTCCTTAGTTATAAGTTCACACTGGGAAATATTCAGTGATTTCAACTTTTTAAGTTTTGATAGTTCAGCCACCCCAAGATCAGTCACTGCTCTACATCGCTGAATGTTAAGATACTCTAGGTTGACTAGGTTTTTACAAATATGTACAAGAGACTGATCTGTAACTCGTGAGCATAGTCCAATATCAAGTTCTTTCAAAGTTGTTTGATGAGCAGTGAGAGCAAGCAAGCCAGTGTTGGTCAGTTGGTCACAGGAATGTGCTTCTAATGACTCTAGTTTTAGGTTTTGGACTTCTGAAAGACATTTCAATGCTGTCCCATCTATCAAAGTATTGGAAAATAATAATCGTTTTATATTTTTAGCTTTTGATATTATAAATTGTAAAACAAAATAGAAAGTTAAAACACTCTCAGATGGATTCTGAAATACATCAGTAACCGTTGGGTAAAATTTTTTAACAAGGCCCAGATGAAATTGTAACGAGCAGGATGATAGATTTAGTGACTCCAAATTTGGAGCTGCTGTTGCAAATCTACTGAACAAGGCATCAGTCAGGTATTGATTTCCTGCTAAGCTCAAACTTTTAAGGTTGTCTAAATTGTCATCCAGAAGACCCTCAGATTTGCCTTCCAGTAATCGCCCTGACATAAATAATTCTCTGCAACTCTCTATGTTCAATTCTTCTAAACCTGAGCACTTCTGCATCATATATACAAATACTTTTTCACAAACATCACAGTTTCTAATTGTGAGTGATGCTATGTTCTCTCCCATTCTATCCCAAAAATCATTAAGCTTATTAGATATTTCCACTTCATTGAATACATAATTTCGATAAATAATAGGTGATTTCTCAAAAACTTGGATAGGCGACGAGTTTTCTTCATCTAGAGCGCATTTGAAAAATACTGCCACTTTGTATTTCAAAAAAGCATAATCATTTGCAGCATGGTACCACGATCTGCATGTCTCGCTTGCAACTTTTCTATCAGATCTCGGCAAATATTCAAAGAGGTAAACCAAAACCTGAAAAATCCATATTTGGTATAAAATAACAAAAATTTCAAAAAACGATATACGTACACTTTTTTATTTATTAATAATTCAATCTTTATGTTCAGGATACAAATCCGCAGAGAAAGGAGTTTAATTATCAAGGGCTGTTCATATATCAACAAAGGAGAAATGATCATTGATCTGTTAAATCACGTGAAAAAAATTATGTAAACCATAACAAAGAAAGCCTTTATACGTAGTGCAGGAATAGGAAGTAAGTACATTTATTTTACTTACCTCATACGGGAGATCCATTTTAGCACTTTTAGAATAATATAATACGTGTTACTTTTCCCCAATAAACATCATAATTAATTTATGATTCTGAAGGCGATTCCTTTCCTTGATTGACTTCTTCCTTGTTGTTGGTTGACTTGACTTATTGATTATTGAATTGACAAATGACAATGTCAGCATTGACAGAACAGCTGATTGCTCTATTTTTTTTCATATTTGTTTTACGGCATTTGGCTTTCTATGCCTTTTAGCCCTTCATTTTTTTACGTGTTATTAACGAAATGGTGGAGCCCCTGGCGACAAGTCCCACGAATCCACTGGTTCGATCATAGACAACAGTAAGGCGAGCGACCACCAGTCCGCTATGTAAATCTCACTACAGCCGCACCATGACACTATTTTAGTTATTCCACACATTGTTCATAAACATGGGCATTTATAACACGAAATTACACCGATTTCACATTATAAAGTTCACTAGAAGCAATTTGCAAAACAATCCAAAACAAAAACTGTGCAGTCCGCCGAAATTCCCGCCAAGCAACTCCGAACAACTGATGATAGCTTTATCTTTTTTTATTCTCTTCTTCTATTTGGCTCTCAAACTTCATTCAGAAGCTTATTTTAGCCAGTGTCTAGTTATCCCACGAATTCACTAGCTTGATAATAAACGGCGCAACGAGGCGAGCAAACACCAGGAGTGCTATTTTTGAAATGACGCCGTTCGTAAACGAGCGATTTTTCCATTTTTCTTGATTTTTATATACAAAAATCGCTCAAAGACTAGTGTTACACTTTCAAAAATAGTGCCCCAGCCCGTTTATATGTAAATCCCGCCATGAACTCTTAGCTTTATATTTTTTTCTTTTCTTCTATTTGGCCCTCAAACTTCATTCAGAAGCTTATCTTAGCCAGTGTCTAGTTATTTTTCGAGTAATTCTTGCTTGTATATGAACGAAATGATGGTGTAATTCATTTCGCTGATTTCGATGGAGACCCCTGGCGATAATTCCCACGAATCCGCTGGCTTGATCATAGACGACGCAACGAGGCGAGCGAACACCAGCCCGCTAAGTAAATCTTAATTTTAGTTATTCCACACTTTGTTCATAAACATGGGTATTTGTAACATCAAATTACACCGCTTTTACATTATAAAGTCCACTAAAAACAATTTGCAAAACAATCTAAAACAAAAGCCGTGCAGTCCGCCGAAATTCCCGCCAAGAACCCTTCTCTTAGCTTTATCTCAGCGTTGCCATGTGATAGTTTTTTTTTCATATTTGTTTTAACGCATTTGGCTGTTCGGCAACGCCTTTTAACGGGTACATATTAAAATCCCAAAAACATAACACCTTTATTTAAAATGTACGAGCCCAAAATACCCGAACTCAAAATACCTTAAGATTTAAAATACCTGAACCGATTACACCTTACTGTACAATGCCAGAATTCGAAACACTAAAACATTATTATGTCAGATTTTTAAAATACCAAACCTTTAAATATTTAATTTTCAATTAACCTTACATTATAATTCCAAAATATGAAATGCATAAAGTACCTAAATAACCCAATCTAATCTAACCTAATACTCGTATTCTGGTAGCAGCTCGATACTGACGGCGATTTGTTTTCTGGTGGTATCGCAGTTCTAACCCAACCTAACCTACTATTCTGGTAGCAACTCGTCACCACCACGTCAGAGGTCGAGAGGCGGTTTCGAAGAACTCTGACACCCATACACACCCTGTGTATGGTTGATTGACCATGTCACCTACGCGAAATGATGATGATGGTAGCAACTCGTTTCTGACGACACTCCGTTTTCTGGTGGGTCACAGTTCTAACCTAACCTAACCTAATATTCTGGTAGCAGCTCGTTTCTGACGGCGATTCGTTTTCTGTTGGGATCGCAATACTAACCCAACCTAACCTAATATTCTGGTAGCAGCTCGTTTCTTCTTCGAACTTATAAAATCAGTTAAATTAGGTTAAGTCTTTTTAAAGTCAGGTAGGTATTTATGGATAAGGTATTCCGTAATAAGATGTTTTGAGCTTGAGCTATTCAATCCTAAGGTAATTGAAATATTTTATTTTTAAATACTTGGTATTTTAAATATACGGTATTTAGAATTCGGGTATTTTGGGCTCGTACATTTTAAATAAAGGTGTTATGTTTTTTGGGATTCTAATATGTACCCCCTTTTTACCCTTCATATTTTATAACGTGTTATCAACGAAATGATGGTGTCATGAATGTGATTCCCATAACACAAGTCTCGAACTTACTTTGGGGCTAGCTCAATCTGTGTGATTTGTCCGTATATATTTATTTATTATTATTATTATTCGCGTGTGGTGATGAAAGTGATTGAGGAGTACCTATTATATTTCATTTGTTTGGTTTTTACGACAAAAAATTTGAGAATTTTCCCACATAAGTATATTTAATATTACTTACTTTATATGTAAGAAAGAAAGAAAAACTTTATTCGGCAAAAAAACAATAGCAACAATAAATGAAAAATACTGAGAACTATACCTAAAAGGCAGCCAGCTCAGTTTTATGCTTATAGCGGTGAACCACAGCGCTGATTTTCAGCTGGTACCAAGGAGGTCGTAGGTGAGATGGTTTAACTATACATATTTATTATTATATAAAAGACGTGTGGCACTCGGGGACTGCCGCGGTAAAGCTATTGCATAGCATTTTTTATCAACTTAAGCAATTATAATTTAAAAAAAAAAAATAGTCCGATTGCCTTCATCTCCTCCGCAACAGTGCGCCAGGTTTGCTTGGGATGGTCCACTTTCTATTTTCCCTGGGGGGAAAGCGAAAAGTGGGCCGCGTAAGTGAGGTAGTAAGGTGGTTCTTTTTTAGGCAAGAAGATTAAACTCATTTAGTTATATGTAGGTTAGGCCAAGAATGAAGATCAATTGGATTTGGTTTTGTTACCCCTCACATAATTTGTAATATAAATTATCTTCAAAACCTTGAAAATTCGTTATTTTTCCCAGGATAGATTGGCTGGCTGACAACGACGATGATTGGCTTGGACTTACAACCATCGTAGCTGTGGAGGTGTGGAGAAATTCTTCACATGTCAAATCACTAAGGCAAAAATTTTCACGAACATTAATCGATCGATCCCAGTTAACCTTTTCTTGTTGAGATGATCCTAACTGAAATATTATAAATGCGAAAGTGAGTTTGTTTATTTGTTTGTTACACGTTCACTAAGCTAACTATCTACTATTTACTAAACCGATCGTCATGAAATTTTGCATACCCGTTGCCTGCGATATGGAGAAGGACATAGTGTATATTTTATCCCGGGAAAAAGTACTGTTCCGGAGGGATCGACATTGACGAGGCCAGCGCCCGGTTAGTGAGATATAAAAAAAATTACATGCCGCTACGCGCTGCATGCTACCTATATGGACACTGTTCGCACACGTCCGATTTTGACTGGACACTTTGTGCTGTGCCGTGTCCGTGTCGCACCGTTCCATTGCAGCTCTGTGCGTTATCACTTATTTATGTAGGTCCTTGGCAAAAAAAACCAGAAAAGTCGAGGATAGGTAATCTCATTAGATTTCGCCTATCCTCGACTTTTCTGTCTTTGTGGTGGATGGTAGGAAGTTCTGCTGATAGACAATACTAGCTCACTAGCTATATCTAGCTAAATTTATTACAATTATTAACGCCGATAAGTATTTTTTAAAGCCACGTCAATGTAGTCAAAATTTAGTGGACGAGAATATTGCTCCTCGCTCTCGTTAGCTAAACTTTCGCGAATCAAGCCACGCCTTTCATTAAGCCTTGATAGTTTGTGTGCTCATGAAAACAAAAAAGTTTGTGTAAGTATGTTTTAATATAAGAAATTCTGTGGGCCCGCTGCTTATCACTCTCATTTGAAATGTTTGATGCAACAAGAGAGAAGAAATAATGTTTTACAAAAGTAGGTAAATACTTTTTTTAAACATTCTTTCTTCTCTCTTGAGCCTACTTTCCCACAAACGGAACTGTCATTTCTGCAGCGCGTAGACTTTACTTTTCCAGACATTTCTCAGACTAATCTCATCATTCTGCGTTTATGTCATCCAACTAATTTGACTACATGTTAATAAGGTTATCTAACCATATGGACTAAGTATTTGCAATTTCAGACATTGCTTCTTGGTCTTTCCACTTATAAGTCGTCAAGCTGAGTTGACTCTCCGCTGACTGAGTACCTACTCTGCTAAATCGTCTGTCAGCGAAAAGGTGTTTCTGATGGAGACTCGTTTTTGTATTTTGGCATCATCAAAATAGCTGGGAAGGAATAAATTATGAAAAAACTACGGGAGAATCCCTGTGTGTGTATGGGAAGCTAAATATTTTCATAAGTCAATTTTTCCTCCCATATATTTGTAAAAATAATTTACGTACTTCCGCCAGAAAATTATTGTAGCCCGCACCAGATTACACATTTGCCTTCCGTAGGTTTAATTATTGCCGCCTTCCATCAACCTTTTAGAAATTAGTGGGTTTGGATTGGAATTTGGGCAAACTTGTGCTGAGTTTTACAAAGGGTCGGACTTCTGCCATAATTATTATAATTGATTGTACGCACTTAACCAGATCTAGATGGATGAGGATGGTTCTAGATAAGAGGAACTTAAATCCTCGTCGTGCTTGTGGGCTCTTATTATAAAGATAGTTTTTTATCTCTACAAAAACAACAATACAAAACAAACTATGTAAGTGCATTATTATATCATACAAACCTACAGTGTTTTCAAGGCAATTATAGAAGTAAGTCGTAACGATGAACTTACAGAGATCATGAACTAAAAAGAAAGTGCCCGCAATGTGCACCTATGAGCTTGCGCGCCGCCGCTTACGTTACAATATTGTTATTACCACTTGTTGGGCGCCACTAAGCTCAGTTAGCGCGGGGTGAGCCGTGCGTTCGGCCTCCTATCCCGCGCTCGTTTCCCAACCCTCCCTCTTACTTTTCCGATAAACTTTCATAATCATCTCGGAAAACTTCCGGATTGTAACGCTCTGTTGTAAGACTTGTAAAATGGTAAGGAAGTGAAGTTTGACTGTTCGTAGTTGTGTTATAAGGATGTCTAGAAGAAAACAGGCGAAGCCAAGATCTCTTAAACGTAAGTTGTATTTTTATAAGACATTTGAGAAGTAAGGACATTAAACAGTCAAAAGTCGTTGATTTAGGTATAAGACACGTTCATGTCAAATGTCAACATCGTATGCTATCTCGAGATAAAACTCATCTCAGACCTGTATATTTCCAAATTAAACTCCGAAGAGACAACTAGAACAACAACAATCGGTATATTATATCTAATGAGGTGACGAAAATTACTTTGACATAAAACAAATCCTTTATTACTTATTAAAAAAATAGTATATACTTGTGAATAGCAAAATTAGAGATGTTAGGAGTTGTGCTACTTACAACTATATCAGGAAATATTTCAGCGAATAGCTCGAAATATGGGAACAAAGATTTTTTTGATGAGCTTGAATTCAAAGTTTCCAGACAGAAATGCGACTATACAGCGTGATTTTTTATTTAACTATTAGGGGTATTAATTCCAGGGTTTTAGAGAGGTTTAAAATCACTCGGTATTAAAAAGAGAAAAAAATACCACATCAACAGAACTAAAGAAAATCGCTTGGCTTCTGTCTGTTCATGAGTTACAGCCTGGTGACAGACAGTCACCAGGCTGTAACTCATGAACCGTGATAGTTAGAAAGTTGAAATATTGTGATATAATGTATTTCTGTTGCCGCTATAACAACAAATATAACATTCATGATTGTTTTTGCTTGTTTTTGCTCGATATTGATAACGGCAACAGGTAGACGCTTATTGTATTCACAAAATATTTAGTTATATATTCACTTTAAAAATAAATAATTAAATAAAAATAAAATAAATATTAAAGGCCCCCCTTTAATATTTATTTTGGTTCCCATACAACTGACATGATTTTTTTGCCGTTTTTATAGATAACGGTACGGAACCCTTCGTGCGCGTCCGACTTGCACTTGTTCGGTTTTTTTTCCATCATCGCTATGGTAAAAGAAAGGTTTTCAGACTGCCTATCCTGTAAGCGATGTTACATAACCTGTACATATACATGGTGAAATTTATAAAACCTAGAACGAACGACAATCAAGCAAGGCTTTTGCCTGATGGGCTAACAAGGTATCTACCTAAATATTTTTATACACGGTGAAATTTTTATCGTTTTGGACCCTTAAAGGGGTGAGTCAGACCATCAAAATGAACAACTTTTTCTATGAGACCAATGCTGGGAACCCAAAAAAAAATTCGTCATTTCCATACAAAAGAGACCCGCCGCCCGGCCAGTTTGTATGGGAATGTCGAATTTCTTTTTAGTTCCCAGCATTGTTCCCATAGGAAAAGTTGTTCATTTTGATGGTCTGACTCACCCCTTTAAGGGTCCAAAACGATAAAAATTTCACCGTGTATAAAAATATTTAGGTAGATACCTTGTTAGCCCATCAGGCAAAAGCCTTGCTTGATTGTCGTTCGTTCTAGGTTTTATAAGTGAACTGGAATTACCTATGGCTTTATTTGGGAATCATAGCCCTTTATTATACAAAGTCTCATTTAATTTACAGTACTTCGGCGACCGAGCTTCGTACGGAAAAAATGCTTTTACTGACAAATGAAAACAGGCCTAGCTTGATCGATTATTTACTAGCCCCCACTGTGTGCATGCAAAATCTTACAGGGTAAATATTTGTTTATCATATAAAATTTTGTTTGTGAATATATAGGAACTAATCACACAGATTGACCTAGCCCCACAATATATAATTTGTGAATTTGTGTCGTGTGGAATTCTAATTCTAATTCAACGCTACTTTATATTTTTATAGAGACATATAGCGTCTATATTAACCATCATCATCATCATCATCTCAGCCCGTCTTCCGCCCACTGCTATATTAACCACTGAAATTTATTTAAAGCCCGACTTAGCCCATCAAAATGAACAACTAGGTATGAAACCAGTCTGGGAACTAAAAAAAAAATTGCCATGTCCGTAACAAGTGTCCGGCCGGCCCGCCAATTTGGATGAGAATGTCGAATTATTTTGATGTCTCATCGTTGATCAATGATCACATAGGAAAAAAGATCAAATTTCTTTAATTAGTAAATTTCATTCGTCTCGTATAAAAAAATATTACAACTGACCATCTTGGCAGTAGGTAGGTACACTTGGTTTTAATTATTTTGAAAACGGGTCACTTACGTGTTATTTTGTCCTGACGAGTCCGAATAGTCCTGAATAGTCGGCAATCCTAACAAAATATCACATGAGAAACCCGTTTTCAAAATATAAAGTGTTTATCTCACGTTAGTTTCAATGATAGGTATAATTAATAGTTGAAAATAATGATACGAGTATAGGCTTTATACACGTTAATCAATCAATACGCACGCATGAATCTACAGCTTTAGTAAACCTTCATTTATGTACATGCCTCTCCATAACACATAGTACAGGGTCAACTAAAAATTAATAGCATCACGTCCGTGCGCGGAAGAGCCGGCGGGTGATGGACGCTGCGGCGCTTTGCGGTCGCGCGTCGCGGCGCCCTAATATCAGCGTTTTATCAGTGCCGGGCCGCGCGGCCGACACGCCGTGGTTTGGCGAGCCTGCTGTACAGCACGCCCCGTACCTTTGCTTATTATGTGGATTTGGTAACCCTGATGGATGATGTTGGATTACGTAGTCTGGCTTTTGGAGGGAGGTCGATTTGCATCTAACAGCTGAAGCAAAAAGAGGGGTGTTATCAGTTTGACCGCTATGTGTGGGTCTGTCTGTGGCACTCTTAAACGGGTGAACCAATTTGGATGCCAGTGATGGTTCTTAGACACGTTTTATCAAAACCGGTCCAGCCGTTTACCAGATAGTATTTCATGATGTGAGTTGCGTAGGCTTATTAAAACGCGTTCCGTTAGGCAATGTAGGTTTTGGCCTTGTAGCTCGTTTTCGCAAATACTTAGTAGGTTCCCATAACACGTTCTGCGAGACTTTGAGGCTCTTTTTCGCAAATCGTAGGCTTTCCAAGACACGTTCTGTGAGGCCTTGTGGCTCTTTTTCGCAAATCTTAGGATTCTAAAAATAGCGAGACTCCTTTAGGCGCGAGACCATCGGCTATGGCCCACTTCTCCCAGGCTTAGCTACGCCGCTATAGAAACTTAGACTATAATTTTGTGGCAGGGCAAGTTTGTGTTTATTTTTCTTTGAAAAACTTGACTTTAAGTTACGTAAGTACTGTACCTAGTATAGTAGTCTAGTGCAGACGGGAGCTAATATTGCATTAGATCTCCCACGAGCCAGCCGAAGAGTCACAGCATCCTTGCTCCCCGCGGGACACATTACCAGAGTACTACATGAGATCGATATCTAAACTTGCTACATTACAGCGTTCAGCAAACAACAGTTTATTGTTACCACTCACCTTTTGTACTACTTCTATTCATGTATTAGGTTGCATGTTTGGTAAAGCCCAGTGCAAAGTAAAATATGCCAGAAGCTATTTAAATAGTTAACATTTGAAGACTTTAATTACGTGTTGTTGTTAAATTATATTTAGTAATACTCAAAATTCCGACTTGATGCTTTGCGCATCTCAAAAAAATTACGATTTTTTCATGCAAATGTGTGCGGCCAATTTTTTTTTACTAAATTTTGAAGTACGCTTTTTCCCCCATGAATTTGTATGAAAAGTCTTCTTTTTTTGATTTTCTAGCCAATGGTAGTAACTCAAAAAAGAAGATTGTTCCTAAAAAAGTGGTTCACATTGACGGGCTGAGTCACCCCTTTAAGGGAAAGTTAAGTTAGTAAATTTACGCGTTAGTGTGTACGTAAACACTGATTCGCCATTTTTTTATAATCTATGCACTGATTATAATCACCATAGAGTTAAGATTAAATAAGCATGTTAAAGTTAGTTGAGAACGTCCATTTTAAAAGTATGAATGAATAAAAGAGCACCAAACAAACTTCTCATATTAGATACCTATATACAAACGACATGCAATGTAAAGGACTTGCCCAAAAAATTTGACTTTCAATGTGTATACTGATCTAAAGAGTTATTGGACTATTAAGATATTTTCTTTAATGGTATGCCTAGTTTTGGGAAGTCTTTCCAAAGCACAATAAAAAAATTGCTTGTTCTCTAGACCCATTCTCAATTTCGCCAATACCTAAACAACAACTTAGCATGGTAATAAATTGTACGTTATCAACAAATTATAAGTATTAGCCAAAATAGGTAGGTAAAACAATTTTGTTTAGGTTTTATAGGTTACTCCACATCAGTTACTAAAACTTACATGACCTACAAATAATATGTAATACAATAATATGTGTCTACAGTGTTACATATATAATATGGACGTATTATATTCCAAAGAATGTGATTGCAGCAGTATCCATACAAGGAAATTTGGGCAGAGAGAAGAGATTCTACCTCTTTGTGAGCATTTTGCAAAGTTTAAAGTGTAAACGTTTTTTTACACACTCATATATTGTGCCTTGATTTACCAGAATAATGTCGGCGTGTGCCGACCGCTAAGCGTCTCCGCCTGGTCGCTGGGGCCCAATAACGTGTCAATTTCCTCTACCATCCGTCCCTCACGCCAACGAATTAAAATTTTACATTCGTGAAAATGTTAATCCTTCTACGTCCCAGGTAGGCGATAAAAACGAATGGCTATAAGCATCTTGAATTGTTTCTGTAATAACCTGAAGATAGAATATCCAAGCACCATTAAGCTTGTTTAGTAATATAGATGTTGAACGGAATAAGTTTAACAGCTGCAGGAAATTGAATGAATGAAGAAATGATATTGAAAAAATATTTCAGAAAATTTACTAAGAGTATTCTAATATTATAGAGTTATAGATTTTTACAATCGCGGTTTCCGGTACCTCTTGATTATTCACTACAATATTCTTTAAGTACCTTCATTACTTGTATATGTCCCTAAGTGCCTAACTAACTTATAAAATATTGATGTTTGATTCTGAATATATGAAGCTTTAATTGTTTGTTTTTTCTGTGTATAAATGGCCAGCACAGATTACAGATTATTTGAGCTACCTTATGGCATCTGACATAACGAGTACTTAGCGCTTGCGATATTTTTGTGCCACTTCCACTCATCTTAGTGGGGTCTACCTCTGGTCCATATAGCTTCTCAAGTCAAGTCAGTCAAGTCATTTCAAGTCCATAGAGTTAAATATATAAATAAAATATAAATTTAGAGCTTGAATAAGAAATTATAGATTTCGAAAAATATTTATAGTTACGATACGAACGAGCGCTGCGTTACGCGGTTGCCTGCGCGGTCCATACAAAATTGACACAGTTAAGCCGCGCATGTCTGCGCGGCAAAACATTGTCTATCGTAGACGTCGCTATAATATGTTTCAAATTTATTTATTAACCATTCGTTGCTTGTCATCATGACTAATAACTACCTAAAATATACAATAACGGTCTCTTCTTTATTATAATTACATATAGGTATTACTTACAAGGTTTTCCTATTCCCACGGTCGAGCGTTACTGTTACTGCGTTACCGTAGATCCGTTAATGTAGATTTCTTCTTAGAAAAAAGATAAGAAGAAGTAGTTCTCATTTAGCTTTGGAACTTTAGACTAAAATAATCAACTAAAAAATGACATTATACCTACATTTTTAAGAATGTAAAAGTTAACAATCAGCAAAACTTTAAGGTAATTAAGTATAAAGTGGATTTGGTTAATTTTGCATCGGGGTTTTGCAAATTGTATTGCAGCGAGGGGTGAAGTGTAAAGATCACAATAAAACGTATGAATGTTTTATGCGAGGTAAAAGCCCTGGATGGACGTATTTGTAAGCCGTTTGAAGAGGGTTAAGTCAATTTGGCTTTGAGCGTCAACTTTTTCAACCGGCTTATGTGCTTGAGTACTTGTATGTCGGCTAGGCTATCAGTTTGTTCTAAGTCTGTTCATTTGATTTATTCGATAAACTAACTAGGAACAAACAAGAGACCTAATCTAATATTAGCTAGGAACAAAGAAAGTTTGTAAAATATATATTTAGTAAGTATAGTTTTATAATGCATTTATAGGATTTTATTGGATTTTAATATTGATGATAAATAATTTTATTTAGTTATTAGTGTCAGAGAAGTAAGATTTTTTTAAATCTATGATTAGTATGTAATAGAAATTCCGACATAAGATTATTTCTGTTATATCTTTTTAAACTTACATTCTCTTAATCCTTACTAATATTATAAATGCGAAAGTAAGTTTGTTTGTTACGCTTTCACGCCGTAACTACTGAACCCATCATCATGAAATTTTGCATACAAGTTCTCTGGAGTACGGAGAAGGACATAAGCTACATTTTATCCCGGGAAAAAGTATATTATATAATATTCCCGGGAGATCGACATTGACGCGGGCGGAGCCGCGGGCGAAAGCTAGTATATTATAAATGTCAGAAATAGTTGATGAAAAACTCATTTTGAATATATATAATTGTACTGGTAAAACGATAAAATCACGAAATAGTCGGTAATGGCTTTCTTTTTTTATGTTTGTCATAACAATTCAAAGATTCAGATCTATTATAATAATTAGCTTCAACAGCACCTATTACTGTCAGTCTCCTTTATGTGTAGCGATAAGAAGTGATGGCCAGGGTAGCAGGGTAGCGGGGTGTCGGCATCCATAAACTTGTAGAGGCCCGCAGAGAGCCGCGGGAAATTTCCCCTGGGTGGCGCGCACCTCCCCTGCCTCTGGGAAATACGGTGAAGCCATATCATAACAGTTTTATGTTGATGTTGACCTCTCATCTCGGCTATCGGAGTCACCGCTAATCGTTTTAATTTACTGTCCATGGCACTTGCTATGTACCACCTACTCTATCTTTAGAGCGTGAGCGAGTGTTTTCTAGTTTATCATAGGAAGGTAAATAATTTAAAAGTATTCTTATAACAGGCAATAAATTATCTTTCTGACTTAATGATATATAAACATATTTCCTATAGTTGAATTATAATTTTTTATTAGTGGCATATTAGGATAAACTAAAAATAAGTTTGTAGCAAAAAATTAAAGAAATATATCTTTAAGAAAATATTAGCTTTTGTGTCAAGGAAAACCCTTGGGGAACGGTAGATTTTTCCGGGGTGAAGGTACCCTATGTCCCTGGGCCTCAAACTATCTTAATATCAAATTTGATCGCAATTTAATAATTGAAGCATGAAGTGGTAACAGACGATAGACAGATATAGTTACTTCCGCATTTATAACATTACTAGCTTTCGCCCGCGGCTCCGCCCGCGTCATTGTCGATCCCTCGGGAATAGTACTTTTTCCCGAGATAAAAGGTAGCCTATGTCCTTCTCCGTCCTCCAGAGAACTCGTATGCAAAATTTCATGATGATCTGTTCAGTAGTTAATGCGTGACAGCGTAACAAACAAACAAACAAACAAATAAACAAACAAACTCACTTACGCATTTATAATATTATAGTAAGGATTAGTATGGATAGTTGTATGGTAGGGACTGTAATTTCTTTTTATTGTTTTAAATATTGTCTCTGATATATTCTTGATATCGTCAACTTTACCTGGCAGATAGTAAAATAAGCAAAACGTAAGAACAATTCATTTATACATAATACGTACTTACAAGTGTTAATATTGACGTCAACCAAAACTTGTCGTCTTACAACATGGATAGACAGACATGTAAGTAGTTAAATATTATTATTCAGTTATAATATAGCTGTTGCCCATCACTTCATCGACGTATTTTTTTAAACACTTTATCTGGGCAGACCCCGTGTCCCTCAGGTATGTAACTGAAAACCATCTGTATGTACTATACAGATCAGAGCGTGTTTTCAGTACTGAAAACACGCTCTGAGGTCAGAGACTCAAAAGTTTTCGCACGCGCCCGACAATGACGTTTATAGTCAAATGTTTGATACTTGGGTTACATTAATGTAAAATTCAAATGGATACCTAATATTTTTGAAAATCAAATATAGCCTCATATTATCAGTATGAGAATTAATAATTGTAATTGGTACAGGGGTCCTTATCATGATCAACATAACATAAAATGTACGCGAACGAAGTAGCGGGCACTGTTAGTGTTTTAATAAAAATAAATCAGAAGCCTGTTTTTTAAACCATTTTCGTCTCTATGTCATCAGAAATAAGGACAATTCACAACAACGTGCTGATGTGCGTCAGTGTTTATGAAGAAAATACGAATGTAAAACATTAATGCAATCTGTTAACATGACGAAGCATTCTTCTTTTTTCCATTCCCAGTCGACTTCCATAAATCACTCATGTGTTTTCACGCAAAAAATCCATAAAGGTAACAACAATAAGGGTTCATATTACGTGGGTTCCGTAGTTTGTTTGATATAAGTGACTACATACATTTATTCATATGATGATACCTATACGTATAAATAATGTGATTTGAAGGAAATATATGTATACTAAATAATTTATTTTAGTTTACATATACAGAGCCTCGCTATAAGTCAGTAATAGATGACTTTTAATGGATAATGTTGTGTCAAATAACTTTACCTGAAAAACAAAGGTGTCCATATTGAAAAACATTTCCTTTAAACATTGTAGTCTCTCCTCGTTCATTTTAATTAGTGGATTTATATAGTGTGTCTTGTAGTTGCATCTTATATCCATATTATATTATTATTTTTCAGGTTAATTTGAAATGGGGGGGCTGAATCACCCCTGTAAGGCTCCACAACGATCAAAATTTCACCATGTATAACCTGTAAACCATTTATATCGGTTGCTCTTAATAGGGTTTTTTGGATAAACCATTTAAAAGGGCAACCGGTATTTACCACTAGGATATCGCGGTGATCGGTCACTGCGAAATCCTAGTGGTCGGAAAACCTAATGTGCTTAGTTTTATGTATATTATATGAAGCAGTAGTCGTATATACAAATGTATTGCGTGAACTTTTTTTTTAATAAATTTTGAAGTAGGCATTTGTCTTCCATCTTACCTGATGGTAAGTGACGATGAAGACGAGGATGTTACATGCCTATCCAAGAGATACCCATATATTCTACTTTTGAATGTCCCGAGACTGTACCTGTCTGGGAATATAGATACAGGCAAGTTCATTCCACACCTGCTACGTATATACAAATCCCATATTAACGCGAAAAAGGCGGAGCGTCATAAAAGTATTATAAATTAAACGCTTCTTACACTGAGATATTGTTAAAAATATCACGGTACTGGCTCCTTGCTGGGTAAGGTGGTGGGTAGTGGGGGCCTGGTCCCTGTGGAAGCGAAGTTCTCGCCCGCCGCCCACGCCGTGTCCCGTGGGACCCGGCCCGAGCAGCGAGCCGCCTGCTCCCGAGGGTCTCCCACTCCGTCCTTCGCGCCCCTCCGCACCAGTCTCTCTGGGAAATAACAGCCTGAGGACTCTCCTATTTTAATTGATAAACGTGCCTCTGAAGCAATGTGTCTTTGTTGGAAAAAATATAGTACTAATTAATGTTAAGTAAACTTTACTTTAATATATTAAATATTTAAAAATAGGGTTACATTAAAACATATAAGTAACTGGCAAAACCGGTGGTGAATCTACAAACAAAATTTGCAAGCAGGTCTTTTATCAATAATTGCAATGGTTATTTGATTAAGCAAGAAAAAACATGGAAAATAACTGTAATAGGGTAGGTAAGGTATCAAATGTTTGTAAGTTGGTATGGAAAGGAAATCATAATAGACATAAATAAGTACCCAGAGAAATTGAAATTCTACTAACACAATGTCAAGTTCTTCTTTAGCAATATGACATAAAATAAACACCTATTTGATAAATGGATTCATATCGTACTTCTACAAAGTAGGATTGTAGGTTGTCGATCACATCGCGTATTGACTTTAATGTAGAAATTTGGTCGATTATTTATTAACCCAAGCGCTAATTCTTGCTAACCCGTTTCAAGTTTACGGCAACAAGTACCTCGTAAGTACATTTACTTAACGACTTGAGTGAGGCCCAGCCGTCCGGCCAGCGTGCCGGAGTAGGCATGGACCGCGACCGTCCACCACTGGGACCGCCTCTACTCCTCAATTCCCACTCGGCATCATACTAACGCCTCCGAACACATTAAAATTACAGTTTCCAAGGATATACAACTGGCGAAACTACAACGACTTGCCCGGAGATGGGAATTCTGTTATTATTCCTTTGTGCTGCTATTCGCTTGGTCCTTAATCAAAGTTATTACCTACATCGTTTAGTGCTGCCCGTGGAATTGGTCGTTTCTGCATTATTATACGTAACGACTTAACCAAAGAAGGAATCTCAGTAGATCAATCTGAGTAATTTTATGTGATTTCCGTAATCTAACAGAGGATTATGAGACTCGCGTAGAATGTTTTTATTAGGTTTAGAATTCTCACAGGTTGTATAAATGTGATGGAAAGGTAGGTAAGTAGTGGTAGCTCTACCGTGCCCACCTTCTTAATAATATAGCTTGGAGAGGGCAGTTATGTGGTTTTGAGCTGGTGTGAGCTCCGCGGAACTGTTCTGCACCCCCGAAGCAAAGCGGTTGCCGCATTTTCAACATATAAAAAAAGAAAGTGCATACAGATGTCAACTTTTATTTTTTTTCGCAATTTTTTTTAAATCTATGCTTTTTAACGTGTAATAGATATCTAGAATCTTCATTGATCTTCAGTGAAATATTATTGCGACTTCTGTATCGATGTCTTATACCATATCATTTTGTAAAGTTGGATTACGGTCGCACAGCTTTCGCGTCGCAATATTAGATTTGGTCGCGCGGCACGTACGTCGTCACATTGACATTTGACAATGCTACTTGTACACAATTAGATTTTTAGTCAATGAAGAAATAAAGATCTTTCTCTCCTATCACCATGTGGTCCCAACTTCTTTACGGTGTGATTTGTTTCAACAATTGTACATAGATGGCAACATAGCTTATTCACAACTATGTATTCATCATATTAGCAAAGGCGAAAATAAAAGCTCAATCGTATTTAAGATAAAAAATATCTTTTCACCTTATATTACCATTTAGTGACGCATAGAAAAGACCGTCTCGAATACATTGCAAAGCCGTACCACCGTCCATATTGGCAGTGGCAGTTAGCTCCACTATTGCCACGACACCTTGTACTTGATTATGTTGGGTAAGGCCCTCATTTTTTTTAATCATTTATAGTTAGGTCATTTTTTTCATCAGGTCGGCAGTCTATACATACATATAGGTAATCATGTCTTTCTCCCTCACGGTGAAGACAGATTGGGTTTATGACATCTAAACACCACGTTTAGCATGTTGGCGGGCGTGAAAGTGGAAAACGGAATCAAAATAGTGATGGGTTGTTAGCCGCATCACTTACTAACATGATTCCTCCGATTTTCGCCCATTCTCTCAATCGGCTTTAACGATCTGCGAGAGAAGAGAAGCAGCCGAAACATTCCACGTCTTTTCTTTTCTCCCAGACCAGCATGGGAGAGTCGTTACTATTTTTATCTTTGCTTTAGCACCCTACGATTTCTTATGACTTTTATACTACAAGGGAATACGTCCGTAATTGATATTTAAATATTTATAGGAATTCCTAATATTATTCTCTTTACTTAGGTTCAATACACAATTCAAAACTTACACAAGTTTGACACTAGCTAAACATATAAGTTTGGTGTATTATTTAAACATGCTTTATTTACTGCATCCTCCTTGATGTACACTGGATCGTAAACTGTTAAAGTGGCAGGACCTTTGTTCGACAGGGCGTCATAAGCAATATGGTATGGTCAGTAAGAAAATTGAATTGCCCGCAGTATGGCTGCGCTGCCGCCTTGGTGCCGAATGCGTCCCGCGCGGCACATTGCCGCAGCGAGTTATGATGGGCTATCGTTGTTGCGGATGCTGTGCTGATGGCTCTCTGGTCGCTGTTGGAGCTCCTATTTTGATTATACTACGTTAGGGGCGAGGAGGGAAACTTTTAACGATTTTATCGATGCTCGTGACACCACAAGTTTCTGCACTCCATGAAGTGCAGAAACTTGTGGTTTACGTCACGAGCATAGATATGTATACACATCGGTTCTTAAGTCAATGTGATAAGGTCTTAAATTGAATACAATTGTATACATCGTTCGTGACTGTACTTATAGGTACACAATGCAAGGGCAAAATAAGATAAACGGCACTTGCAACATTTAAATAAAAAACAAATGTTCCGTCATCTAAATATATTTATTACACATGCCTTTAGGATTGATTATAAACCTATTTACTGTAAAACGTATATAAAAAGTGATCGATGAAGAGCTTAGTTATCAACGTTATTAACATTTTTCAGCATTATCCCGGCTTTCAACGTAAATACCATTAGTTTTTGGTTGATTGAAAGTGTCCGTGAAAATGTTAAGCTTTAAATATTTAAACCATTTTGAATCCAAATGGCGATACACCAAAAAAAAAAAAATTTACAGATTGATTTTGTGATAGCATCATTTGACTACCTACTGCTTAATTTTGCTATTGAATAAAGTAGGTAGAGTCATTACGAGGTACTAAGATTTGGTTTCTAACAATTTCTGTCCTATGGGGCTAAGATATTATTGCTCATAGAGTATCCTAATCAATCTGTTATGTGGGTTAATTATAGATTGGCAAATCGTGCGCTAGGTTGATAACCTCGGCGCGCCTGAGGGACGCATGGGTTTGGCTGTTAGTGCGATTTAGCCTGTGGCCTGCTTTTGATGAATCGATGGACGCTCCCCTGGGCGCCGGGCCGGGCTCCCTCGGCACTGCTCTGACGCTGCTCGTAATACCGCGCTGCTCGTAATAGCGCGCTGCTCTGTATTCTGAACCTTCATTAATATGTTCAATGCTGTAATAAATAAGCTATAAATTAATAAGACTACAGTAGAATAGCAAATTACTTCATATCATGGAGTGTGTAGAACTCTCACTCATATGAATATGCTTACTGATTCATACTTGAATGAAGTATGAAACTTGCTGATCATAAGAAAAATACTAAAACGCTCACATCGAGATTTTTATTATCTAAGAAGCTTAAGGCGCTGTATCCCTTAACCGTTTGTAGCGGAAATCGCGCGATATATTATATACTCGTGTCATACCTGTCATTAGTCTCAGTTCAAACCCGTGTCTGCCATTTCCGTGTTAATATTCATTTTTAATTTAATAATTCAGTAATTATAACCAAATATTGTATTTTTAGGTATCCATCTTGCTCATTTAGTTCTTTATACTTTTTATAGACGTATAAAAGTTGGTAGTTGTCGCTGAAAATATCAAGTAATTCGCGACGAAACTTTTTCTGGATATAGCTTTTTTGCTATTTTATTTACCAAGGTTTTAAATATTATTTTGGAAATATTTTGATGTAACCATTTATTTTGATCTTTGAACTATACTTACTTCATATTTTCATGCTAGTATTCGATGAAAAATAAGGCTAACTGCGCGACGAAAAAATAGACGTTTTACGGTATTCTTCTGATGCACGCACAGCGCCTTAAGGTCTGCCTGAAAATAGGTTCAAACTCTTGCGATTATTTTGAAGCTAAATAATAAATAAATATATACGGACAAATCACACAGATTGAGCTAGCCCCAAAGTAAGTTCGAGACTTGTGTTATGGGATACTAACTTAACGATACTATATTTTATAACAAATGCATATATAGATACACATCCAAGACCCAGGCCAATCTGAAAAAGATCATTTTCCATCTTGACCTGGCCGGGGATCGAACCCGGTTACTCCGTGTCGCAGGCTGGCGTGTTGACCGCTGCGCCACGGAGCTAGTCTTATCTTAAGCTTATTAACTTATATTGGTTTGCGGCGAAGATATTATGAAAAGAAATATATTTGTGGGTTGCAAAGACTATCTATAACAGTAGCATTTTTATTTCAAATTTGAATTTTCTATCTATGGATATATATTCGAGTTTGAGACTATTCAGTCAATGTCGGAGTAATTTCAGCTTTGTGTTCGTGTCCGTTTAATTTATTGTCAGTGAGGCGTTGTATTCTGTAAATGTCAATAAATAACTAATCGGTGTCGTTCACCTATTCGCGTCACCATGCCTATCCCGTTCAAATCGGAAGCCTCCAAGGGCCGGCTAAAATAATCATCTGATCGAAGCATGCGGTTATATTGAACGTAAAGATTTCTTTCATTATTTGTTGCGTTCTGGAAGTAAAGGGTAAAAATGAAAAGTAGCTAGGTATATAGTCTTGCCATGCCATCTGTGTAGCTAAGTAAGTAGTATGTACTATAGCTACATTATTTCTGGACGTGTAAAAGAATAGCTTACCACGAATTTGTACTTTCTGCAGATTGAATATAATAGATTTCGCTTTGATCTTCTTCACAATACGATTTTTGAAGCGCGGAGTGGTAGGTAATTTATGTTTTTGGTAATTTATACTTTTAGTATTTTGGGATTTCGTCCTAAGTTGGGGTAGCTCGTTTGCTCTGTTACTAGAGAAACTTAACTACCCTCTGTGGTCAAGTTCTTTTTGTTATGACGGGGGCATGCCCCCGGGCCCCCATGCTGGGGGGCTGCCCCCACTGCACCCCCACCTGTACATATTATTTTAAAAATAATAAACCATACCATTTACTAATATAAATTGTAATATTTTATAGCAAAAGTATGAAAATTTAAATACGTATAATTTTAAAATTATGCAACTGCGTCCTAGGAATAGTGTCGTAATGAAGAGGAAAGTGAGTTGTGTTACTGAATGCCAATACAGAATCCAGAATATCAAAATTCGTGCTAACCTATAGTAGAGCCCATCCTTCTATAGGTTAGCACGAATTTTGATATTTTTTCTCCAGCTCCACATCTCGAATGCTTTTTATTTATTCCTGTGTTAGGTCCACGTTTTGCTCGGTCCAGTTAAATATCATCACCATCTTCCTCGCCTTTTCCCTATTTGGGGTCGGCTCTACATTTCCTCCATTTCTTCCTGTCATTAACTATTTTCACATTTACCCGGGTGTCTCTCATATCCCGTCTAATACACGCTGCAGTTAAAGATATCTATGGTGAAAGTATTTTAATCATGTGAAATGTTCTATTAATGATTTCACTATCATATGCATACGACATGTGTTACACTATGGCTTTCACCATAATAAAATAACCAGTGACATCGAACGAAGGGCGCGGCGGCGGACGGGGCGCAATCACGCCATCCGCGCTCCGCGCCCAGCCGGCTAATTATGTCACCAAAAGCTTTAATTGTTCGCTGATTCTGTTTTAAAAAGTAAAATGTTGAATCTTAACAGTATGTGTACACATAAGTAATTAGAAAATATCCACTTGAGAGTCGATACACTTATTGCAAATTACGAAAAACTTGTATGATTTTCTTATTGAGCAATAACAATGAAAAACAAGACGAGCTTATACGTGGTCTCCGAAAGTTTAAAATAAAAACTGGCCAAGTGTGGTTCGCATTAGTACACACATCGTCCACCGTACAATATATAACTACAAAATCACGTTTCTTGTATGGGGACTCCATATATTTAAAAAAGAAATTGCGCCTCTCGGGGACTCTAATGTAAAGTATCTACGTTTTAAATTATCTTATCTCTATGTTTTAAACCTCTTCGAAGAATTAACTAACTCTTTCGAGCACGAACTCTTATTCTTAATTATCTATGTTTTGACATCTCATTAATAAATAAGTAAATAACATAGATTTAAAAAAAATTGCGTCTCTCGTAAATAAGCATAGATTTAAAAAAATGCGTCTTCATTGTATTTCTATGTAATTTAAGCAACGATTTTGACAGAACAGGTTTTTTTGGACCCTTCTTAATTATTAATTTTATTTAGTTTTTATTATTTGCTGTTGTAGCGGCAATACAAATAGATAAGTACATATTGTGTAAAAATTTGAAGTCTCCCTATTAGGTTTCAATAGATGCCAGCCCTGTGACAGACGAACGGTCATTGGAAGTTTAGTAATACGGTTCCTTTTGACATCCTTTTGGTACGCAGAACCGTATAAAACGGCAGGGATTCTGGGAGATGGAGACTTTATAAAGTGTAAGGGTAACGAATTAATGCGTGGGACTTGTAATGCTTCTTAGATCTAGCAACGAATAATAACTGATCGAAAAATTATCAATGATAGTTAAGTCAACTATAAATATTTTACCTTTTTTATTTGCTTAGTAAAATTGTACTTCACATTTTTTCCCTCATCGTAATATCTACCTACAATATCCTACTAAATTCTCTCTATAACCTATTATAAGCATTCCAAAATTATCCTATATACATCTTACAGTAACTGTTGATATTCTTTGTTTTCTCCTACTTACGACTACGACACGGATCGCTACAAAGGTCATGTACAATAAATTCCATTGTCGAGTGCTGTAGTGATTTCTGGTCCCCACGGGCGCGCACCTCGCGCCTGCCGGCACTCACATTATCCTAATTAGCTTGGCTCCGTTTGTATTCATTAACTTGATGTACTTATTGTTATTTAATTACTTACTCTTCATTACACACTTTTCACGTTCCAGCTTAAATGGAAAAATCAACTAATAGCAGGAATTACAGATAGGTACACATAATTTACAGTGTAATAACAATAATAAACGAACTAAAACGGAGAAATTCTTAATTTTGAATATCCTAAAGTACCAAAGAGAATTTCTGGATCGTTCGTTGGCCATTAACAATTTATTTATCTTACTATTATCATCATTTCACCCCAGTCGTTTACTGAAATTGGAGGATACACAATAATATTACCATAATTGTAGATAGCTAGCTATAAGGGGATTTGCCTTTGCATTGTGTCCACTCTATATCCAGTTATTGTAGAGCATAATGTCAACACAAATTGCGTTGAAAATCCCCCGTAAGTTGACAATATCACTGGGACTGAAATCGTGGGAGAGAGAAATTTAGTTTAGGTTATTTTCAACTTTTTTCGAGCAATGATGAATATTAAATACAAAAGGCTGCATCACATGTCGTAATAGTGTAGATCAAACTTGTTGAGAACCACATAGAACAATACATTTCGGCCTATTCTTGTAATTGGCTCTTAAAACTTAATTGGCTCTTTAAACTTTTACTTAAAGTAGAAAGTTGGCACATAGATACACCAGGCAATATATATTTTACCATGAATACCATAGCAAAACCTATTCAAATCTACATTCCCAAAATTTTGCTCTCATTCTCTCTACAAAGGCAGATAAAAATATATTATTTTTTTACAGCGGAGGAAGACGAATGGACTGAAGATGGCATCGCTAGAGAAAATGTTACAGATGAAGCTGCTGATAGAGAGGGCAGTGACCAGGATGAAGAATGTGTTGGAGATGACAAGAAACTGGAGTTGGATGACGCAGAAGACCATATAGAACAATGTTTTGAAGGTAATGACAACTTAATTCTGTCCCTCTGATGTCTGACCCTCATATATGATATGGATGGCAAGAAAGTAATCTACTTAAGGGTTAGTTTATTGTTTAAGATAAATAATGAATACTTAAGCTAGTCTTAATTTTCATTAAATGTAGATTTTCTTACGCGTGATAATTATAGATAATAGGGAATACTAAGTAAATACTCACTGCTGTTATTTTGTACTCGTAGTCAATTGTACTCAGATAATTTCTTACCATAATCTTATCTTCGATGGGGCCGACTCAGAATCGGTAGCACGTCTAACCTTTGGGTTATTTTGTACTTACCCCATGCCTTACTCACCCGCACGGTTTATTCTGAAGAAGGACTGCATGAGCTTCAGAACATCGCCCAGTGCGTAGTGCCTGTAGTCCAAAAACATTTTTACCATAACATATTATAACTTAACTCAGGAATAACACAATGTAATAAATGAGTCATTATTCAAGATACGTACAAACCATCAGCGTTTTGGAACGAATGCCAGGCCGTAATAGCTAGACTAGATAGTTATAGCTCGTAAGTACGATTGAAAGAGCGTGTCCCTGCCTACATTAGCATATTCGGTTACCCTGCGCTGACACAGACATATCGCAGCAGATACAGACAGCGTGATGTTCGAGCGATAGCAGCACTGCGTGCATGGGTGCTTGAATGTATGATGTGCGGATGACAGATCGTGGCGCGTCGCCGTCGTATGTCTGCTGCATGCTTGTGCCTCTCTGTTTAACATTATTGTTGACTAAAGTTGAGATGGTATTGTTTCGACATTCTAAATTAGAATGTGATTAAAGTGAATAGAATGCCAAGTCGACAATATGAGACTAGTTAGCTAGTACGAATGAAAGAGTGAGTGTACCTGCCTAACTCCTAAATAGCAATGCACTGCGAGCATGAGTGATTACATTCAAGTGACGCCATGATTGTGCGGATGATAGATGCGTCAGTGCATTGCATGTCTACTGCACGCTGGCGCGACTCTGTTTATGATTACTGTCCTCGAAAGTTGTACTTACGAGTGTTGTTATTATAAATAAGCTTACGAGAAATCTTATGAAGTTTATCAGCTGTCAGCAGAAATAACAAAAATGATAACAAATTTACTTTTATGCAAACATATTTAGTGTCGTATTTTTGTAACAATAACGTATGTGCCAAATACGCTTCCTAAGCAAAGAGTGTTACTAGACTTTTTAAACTGCTAAATAAAAAGTAAAAAGAACTTACCCGCACTAGTGCTTTTTACTTTACCGCATTATTTCGGCAGTAAAGCACTCGTCGTTAAAAGAAGAGAATGAATCCATCTTCAAACTGCAATACTACTAGGATTTTAGAAAGGTTTTAACACAATGGCTATTCGTTGTTACATTTGGACGACCTGAAGATAAGGAGGTGATAAAAAGCATATTGCAGTAGTTCAAGCATGACAAACGAGCGACAGGAGCTCTGACTGGGTGCTTGCATTTTGGCGCGTTGCATTCGCATATCTGCTGCATGTTGATGATCTACGTTTACCACTTCAACGTACTAAAGGGTAAAACGTACTAAATAAATAATACTTAGAATTAGATTTGGCGAACGTGAATGATTAGGAAATAACATTTGATTAATTTACAAAATACCAGTCTTTTTTATATAAGGATTTTGTAACGGTGTATAACAAATCAAAAATTAAGTGGAATATGGTAGGTATACCTACTTGAAGTTTCTAATATCTTTTCTAATATCTTGTCATGACATTTATTAGTCTATGTTACATCCATACAGATAAGATAGTTACATCCATAAACGAAAGGTCGACGCAACGTTCGCGCGTTTAATCTTTCTTTGTGATGTGTGTAGAGTTATTAACTTTCGACTGGAGAAATGAATAAGTATTTATTTTAGTAAGAAAGTAAAATCTAACAAATTATCAAAAGTCGTTAAACAAATGTTGTATGTGTTGTTGTTTACCGTGTTGGCGAGCTCCGTGGCGCAGTGGTTAACACGCCAGCTTGCAACACGAGAGTGCCCGGATTCGAAGTTATTAGTTTAGTTTTTCAAGTAAACCTGTATAATAGATAAAAGCGCTAATATGAAAATCATTTTAAAGTAGTTTCACGGGTTCGAACTTCGTTTGACGGAATTGTTTGTTTAAGATTTAGATAAAATTAATTGAATTGTGTGTTTAAGATGTATTTGTGTGGATATTTGGAATACAATGTTTTACTGTTTATGAATAAAGAAATTGAAATTTGTAATTAAATTCCTGTCATTAATAGTAGGTAAGTAAGTAGTAGGAATACTGAAAACGGGCGCATTCGATTAAATCAGATACCAAAGCGTGCGTGATGCAACGCAAGAGCGATAGAAGTACTACGTGCATGGGGGCTTGTCTTGCATTCATTTTTTTTTTTTTTTTTTTTTTTTTTTTATTTACCATATAAAATACATAACATATAATATTTAGTTTTAATAACATATAAAAACCACGAAGGTTTGTGCCTATGTTACTAATGAGTACATCGAAATTACAGAAATTTATTAAATATGCCTATCTACTTAACTTTACCTATATCTAAGTTAGTTTATAATTTACGTAAAAAAAAAAAGAATAATTTTCAAGAACCAGACAAACACCAAGAGTTATCCATAAAATATTTCCTTAATTTTGTTTTTATATTGTTAGGTGTAATGTCATCACGTAACTGAGGAGGTAACTTATTAATCAAACGAGGAATAATGTAGGTAGATGTTCTTTCGCCGTACATATTACTCGCTCGACCTGTTACCAAGACATTCCGTGCTATAGCCCGAGTGTACACTGGATGTTTTACTTTTTTCCAATACCTATCTTCAAAAAAGTGTTGTTTTAGTAATGCATATTTGAATTGAGAGTGGACTGGTAATATATTACAATATTTAAATAATTCGCTGTCATGACATTTAATTTTAATTTTATCTGGTACAATATTTTGTAATATTTTTATTTGTAATTTGTATATTTGCGCAATATAAGTTTTAAATGTACGTCCATAGCTGCTTATACCATATTGTAAATAAGATTCAGCAAGGGAATTATACAACATTAACTTAACTTTGGGGGGAATGCGTTTTTTTAAGATTATTATGTTTGCAAGGAACTGTCTCAGTTTGTTGCATACATGATCGATGTGTTTACTCCAATTAAATTTTGAGTCTATGATTAAGCCTAGATACTTATGAGCCTGGACCACTTCAATGTTTGAACAAGAACAAGATGCTCGACTGTGGAGGCATGCGTGATTGTGAACTAAGATATTTTTCATGGGTTTCAGCTTCATATAAGGTGATTTTATTAACATTATTTTAGTTTTTTCAGCATTTATGACTAGCCCTACATCATGACACCATTTTATCAATGCATTTAAGTCAGACTGTAAAAGTTTGCAGGCATGTTCCAAGTTTTTGTCACTTATTACAAGGCACGTATCGTCTGCAAACTGATAGCAACTTGAGTGTTTAATGCAATTACTCATTTCATTGACGTAAGAGAGAAAGTGAAGCGGGCCTAATACCGAGCCTTGAGCCGTACCTTCTGTGACTGAGACGGGTTCACTGATTGTATTGCTAACTTTAACTCTAAATATACGGTTTTTAAATAGTTTTCACACCATTTTAGCAAGGGGCCACGTATTCCGCAATCATCTAGCTTATTTACAATTTCTTCATGTTTCAGGGTATCAAAAGCTCTTGAGAAATCGATGATTAGAACCAATACGTATTGTTTTTTATTCAAATTCTCATTAACTTCATCTGTGAACTTTGCAAGTAGATCATTGGTACTTTTTCCTTTTTGGAAGCCAAACTGATTCTGGTATATAACGTCATTATTCCTGTAAAACTTGTGAATTTGTTCATCAATGAATTTCTCAACAATCTTATTTACGGTCGAAAGAAGTGTAATAGCTCGATAGTTGGAGTAATCATCGCGTTTTCCTTTTTTATAAACAGGTCTAACACATCCCTCTTTAAGTCTATCAGGATAAATTCCACTTTTGACACTGCAATTAATTAGGTTAGCAATAGCTTCTGAAACTTCTTTTATTACTCTGACATCGGTGACTCTAATGTTATCAGTGCCAGGAGCTTTATTAGATTTTAATTTAGAAACTATTTCATAGATTTTATCACTTGTGGCTTTTTGAAATAACATAGAAAAGTTTTTTGGTTTTGAATAATGATCTTTATCAATTAATTTGATGTCACAATCCGGAACTATGTGTTTGACTGTTTGTTGGAAGTTGGTTGCAAAGTTATCGACAATGGTTTTTGTAGTAATTCCCTGTCGTTCAAATGCTCTTTGTACGATAGTATCTATTGATAATGTAGTTCTCCCCATCATTTGATTGATAATTTTATATGTTTTTTTCGTGTCTTTAAAACTTTTATTAATTTCTTTTATGTAATAATTGTTCCTCCTAAATTCTAATACTTTGTGTATTTTATTGCGGATTTTGTTATATTCAAGCCTAATTTTTGGATCATAAGAACTTTTTTTCCATAAGTTAAATAATTTATCTCGTTTTTCACATAATCGGTTAATGTTTTCGTTCATCCAGGGCAGTTTAAACGGTTGATTATTTGTTAACTTACGAGTAAATGTTTTATTGGAGGTTGCAATTTCGTTTGCTTTTTTAAATGAATTATATATAAAATCATAAATTTCGTCGGGTGAGTTCATGTTATTATTCAAAGACCAGGTAACATTTTTTAACTCTCGGTAAAGTAAATTATAGTTGATTAGATTTATTTCTTTCTTAATGTCCTGTGTGCACTGTGGTTTAGTTGCATCGACGCAGGTAAAAACAACGGCTCGGTGATCCGCCAGTACAACATCTAACACGGCTGAGTACGGACATAATGTGGGAGTTCGTGCGAATATGTGATCAATGCAAGATTTTGTGATAACATTTAATTTTTTTTCGATTCTCGTGTAATCTGTTATTCCACACATTAGTCCGTGCCCACTAAGTGCTTCTAAATATGAGTCTTTGTATGTCGAAAATGATTTCAAGTCGATATTAGTATCGCCAATCAAAAGGAAATTATGTTTAGATTGAAATCTCTCTAAGTATTTATCTAATTCCCTAACAAATATTTTTTTATTGGTTGATGGTGGTCTATACACTGAACACACAACTAGGTCTTGTTTTGAGTTAAGTTTTAATGTTCCTGTTAAGCTTTCAAAAGTAAATGTTTTATGCTGGAAGAGTGTGAATTTAAAACAATTTTTAATGTATATGATAATACCGCCTCCTTTCTGGGTACGACGTAGTTGTGGGTACATATTATATCCAGGTATATTATATAACTGACAGATCTTTTCTGATATTGCAGCTTCTGTGACAATGATCATATCTAACGAATACTTACAATTTTGAATGACTTGTAGTAATTTATCAAAGTTTTTTATTGTTGATCTTATATTAATATGAAAACAGGAGAAAGCGAAGAGATGTTTGTAGGGTATCTGTTCAAAAAAATTGTTACTAGAAGTGCAGTTAAATACTTCCATAGTCGTTTATAATACTTGACTTGGTATTTATTAAATAAAAAAAGGACACAAATAAGTACAAAAACTCTTTGATAGCAAAAAAATCAAAAATTACAATTTAAATTTATCAGCGGTGTTAGGCTGATTTTCAATTAGACCTATATCTTGTAATGATCGTATATAATGTATTTTGCTATTGCTACTTTTTCTAACACATACCTTGCCATCACGGCACCATATAAACTGAAAAGATTTGCTTAACTGCATTTTAGCAGTATATAAAAGTGTTTTCACATGTTTTGTTAACGCTTCACGCACAAAAATTTTGCTCTCCGCTTCTTCCTTCGGGACGCCCGGCACCAAAATCCCTACGATAAGGGATGTCTTTCTTCCAGCATCAATCCACTGCCGCTGGGCAGCCTTTGTCTTCATGTTTACAAGGATTGGTCCAGGTTTGCCTTTTGCACCTGGCAGGCGCTGAGTTGACTGTACATCCTCCTTATCCACATCCAATTTTATGGCTATCGTTTCTACTATTTGGCTTACTTCTTTAGCGGGGATTTCTGGGAGCCCCGCAATTTCCAATGAAGATGAAAGTGCATTTTGCTCTTGGTTCTTCATACATTGTTCTAAGACGGTTACCCTCAATTCAAGATTTTTATTTTTATTTTGTAGGTCCTGATTTTCTTTCTTCAAATCCTTAATAATATTATTTAAGTTTTTTATAGATTGGTCCATGGTACCAACCTGCTCACTAACGAACTCGACAGCGCTTTCCAGGTGACCTATTTCCTGTCGGAAAGCCTTCGTCAGTTCTCGAGAGATATCCTGGACAAGTTTGCGTGTATCCAACGTTTGGATTGATTTGGTACAGACTTCATCAGAATCATTATCTTCTTCGTCGTCTTCAGGGATTATAATTGATCGGCGAGATATATTTTTCAAGCAATCTTCACAACTCCATTCTATTCCTGGGGAATTACGTAGGGTATTTATTTGTTTATTAGAGAGTTTAGCACAAGATGGATCGGCATGGACAATCTTGTCACATCTGCTACACTCGAGGCCGGGGGATTTTTTTGTAATGTTCTTTTTACACTTAACACATTTACTAATCACCATTTTTATAAGTAGGTAGGTATATCGTTTGTAGCTGCGCACAGCCGTTCACTTAAGAGGTTCGATGTAAACTGAGGCCATGAATGTACGGATGATGGAGTGTGTCGCGTCGCCTGTCTTCTACACGCTGCTGCAGTGCTGGATTGAACCAAAGCAGGGACCGTAGCACATGTGAACAAGGGGCCATTGAATTTAATCAGGTACCTATTGCATCTGAGGAGGAATCTCCGGATCATCAGTTAAGATGGGCGTATCCCAGGGCTCTATCTTAGGGCCTCTGTTATTCCTCATTTACATCAATAACCTACCTTACTGTGTCAATACATGAAAGACTGTACTATTTGCCGATGACACTTCTCTTGTCTTCAAAATTGGTAGACAAACTGATTCTTTTGACGTGGTTAATAGTACTTTAGCTCAAGTGTTTATTTAATAACTCTTGAGGTCGGCCTTCAATGCCCATATTACTACGTTAGCGGGTAAACTTAGTTCTGCAGCTTATGCTGTAAGGAGAATTAGACAACTGACCGATGTTGATACTGCGCATTTGGTAAATTTTGGTTACTTTTATAGTGTTATGTCTTACGGGATTTTACTATGGGGTAACGCTGCAGAAGTAAACAACATGTTTGTTCTGCAGAAACGCGCTATCAGATCTATATATAAACTTGGTGCGCTAAAAGAGAATCTCTTAGAGAATTGTTTAAAGATATAAATATTTTAAAATAACCTTCTTAGTACATATTTGCGAATATTATGTTTTTGATAAGAAAAATAGTATTGTTCATGACCGAACAAGAAATAAAATAAATCTGCTACACCACTTTTGCGATTGCTGATCTATGCTATACGCTTCTATATTAAAATTCCTGCAGAAATATTGGTCAATTTCACCAGTGGTCGTTCCGTAAAGCTAGTAGCATTTCGATTCAGAATATATTAAAGAAAATATAAGAAATAAAAATATGACGTTCAAAAAGAGATACATACATGTTGGGTACATGTATGTATCGTCTTTTTGAACGTTATTTTGAATAAAAATCTTAGACTTTTGAACATTTATAAAATAGGAGAATTACAAACTAGCTTTTTGCGATTTACCTAACGGGCATACGTAGAAGAAAATAACAATTGTCTCATAATGAAATGGCCCAAAATCTTTATTTATTAGTATTTGAGCTTTGTATCCTTAGGTTTGTCTGCTCCGTAAGGAAAAAAAAAGTAGTGATTACACATATTAAAAAGGTATCGTATTTGTATGTTTCAGGTTATACAGCGTATAAATTAACTATCGACATTCCCTAACGGGGGTGACTCAGCCCGTCAAAATGAACTACTTTTCCTATGCGACTAATGGGAGGAACTCAATTTTTACAGATTTTCATACAATTTGCCGTGCCGGCCGAAAACTTTTGTGTGGAAATGTTTTTTTTTTTAAATTTCCATTGGTCCCATTCGAAAACTGGTTCTTTTGAAGGGCCGAGTTCTCCTTTTAATCCCTTGAACTTCCCATGTTGGTTAATTCAAGCCATTTGTTGGATACTAAGCAACAGGCGAGGCTGGTAGAATTTGCTACTCCTGCTATACGGGTAGGTAATCCGCCACAGCGCTGATGCACTGCAGTTTACGACTATTGCCTACTAAACTTTAGGTAGCATTGTTCGGATTCTACATTCTGTGCGAGACGCGTCTGTTGCGAGTTGATAGAATGCGTAGACTAATGCTTTGAAAATTAAGTATGCAACTTCGTTAAACTTTATTTGAAAGGCTTGTGTTTTAAAGGATATAAATCGGTGTTGGTTAAATTTAACCAACACCGCTTTACTACTACTATGTGATTTTGCCACAAAGGAAAAATACTGCGATTTTACTTAGTTGCTTAATTTGGTAAGTTATTAATTTAACATTACGTGTAAAATTAATAACTTATGGTTCGGTATGAGACTTTCTTCTGTGATCAGCCTCACACCGTCGATGGTTTTCCTGCCATCTTACCATTCATAAAGGAAGTCACAGACAAAATTGGTAATATTCTGAAGCGAGCTCCAATTAAGGCCAATTAAGGCCATTTAAAACCGCACAAGAAAATAAACCAACTTTTAAGACCTGTAATATCTAATATCCCATTACAAGATGCAGGAGTATATAAAATTTACTGTAAGTGCGGTTTATCATACATTGGGCAAACAAAGAGAAACATCGGTACCTCAATTAAAGAACATATTGCTGACATGAAGAATAGACGCTTAACCAAGTCTGCAGTCTGTGAACATGCCTTAGACAAACCTAACCACTACATGCGTTTTGATAATCCTCAAGTCCTTGCAAAAGAAAACGGATACATTCCAAGTAAACCTCGTGAGGCTATTGAAATTAAAAAACATCCTAATTTCAATAGAGAGGATGGTTGGCAGTTACCACCAGCTTGGGATCCTGTCATCAATTTATTGAAATCTCAAGCTCATCACAAAACTGCAAGACCTTCAGACACCGTAAGCCAATACTGCGTACATCTGGAACGTTATCAATAAATATTGTAGGCGCTAGTTTTTTATAGTTCTTATAACACAAAGACAAATGTCAACTTAGTCTACCTGCGACCATGAAAACTGTAAAGTTTTCGAAACGTTAGGTGTTTATACATTATTTTTACACCTAACGTTTCGAAAACTTTGCGCGATAATACCGTATTAAAGTGATTTTATTTAAATGTGTAACAATCGCGAAAACATCAGAAACCAAAATTCAAATCTGTTCAGGTATTTAAATGTTGTGTTGTGTGTGCGAGTTTTTTTATCCATACACATAATCGCGAAAACATAGCATTTTTAGGACAGTCAGGTAAAAAATTAGATAGGTACTTAGTGCGTGGGAATATGTTGGCTAGGAGATTTGCTCGCTGTACGGATGAGGTTAAAATAACGCTTTTTAAAGCCTATTGCCAAAGTATGTACACGAGCTCTCTGTGGCTTAAATACACCAAAGACCCGCTTAACGCCCTGCGCATACAATATAATAATATTTTCAGAGTGCTGTTGAATCTTCCTCGCTACTGTAGCGCGTCCGGTATGTTCGCGGAAAACCAAACAGATGGCTTTTACGCTATCATACGCAAAAAAATTGCATCAATAGTGAGAAGGGTGCGGGACAGTGACAACAGCATTCTGAAAGTAGTAGCAGATGATCCGCATGCGCCTTTGCTTAGGGGTCTCGGGCGGATGATGAACATGACGGAAGATCATAGTCGTCCAATGTTTGGTCGGCCGCCTGACATCTCTGGCAGGTACATGAATTATTAATTTTATTCATTTAATTTCATTTATTTAATTTCATTTTTAAATTCATTCATTTTAAAAATATACTAACATAGTTGCTTAAGTCTTTTGTATTACTAACATATTATGGATCTTCGAAATCTGAATAAATACATATTATTATTATTAGTCAATATTTCACAGTTCCAAGGTTGGTTCCTATTATAAATAAGTATACCACGAGTACATCGCCTCCCTTCTATTTTGTTTCTCACACGTTGTATTTCCACCGAGTCATAAACCGTAAAGACAGAAGAGAATTTCTCTCTACTTTAACAAATTTGAAAATTGAGCCTCTTTGTGGTAACTGCTGGCACCCAGCACTTAGTCAAACGTCAGCTTCATCGAGATGCTCACAATTCACTGACTGGCCACGCGACACCATCATCTATCGGTAGATTAGTCATACGCTACTGACGCGATTTGGTTGCTGAAATTGTCGAAATTTTCGAGAGTATAATTTATCCAACATGGTATTTTTTTGTTTATAATATGTTTTGTTTATGACTGTTAAAGCCCGAAATGTGATAAATTCCTAAGATTTTCCGATAAAACGTCAGAGGTACCATTTGTTAATTGTATTAAGATATATTGTACTGGGTGGCGCAAAAGTAAAGACCCTATTTGGTTCAGCTATAACATTTTTTCTAAATTAGAAAACTAGATTTAGGTTTTTTTAAATGTATATTTGTGCCATTAAATTTCGTACCATTAGGATTTAAAGATGATGTCTTTTAAATGGTGACCTCCAGAGTTGATACACATTTGAGCCCTATTTATGACATTTTGCATAACTTGCCGTAACACTTCCTGCGATATGTTCGTTATTTCTTGACGAATGTTTTCTTTTAGAGCTGCGAGAGTCTGTGGCTTGTTCACATACACCCGAGATTTCAAAAAACCCCAAAGAAAGAAGTCTGGACTGGTCAGATCGGGCAATCGGTGCCGGACGGTGGTGAAATCGTCGACGAAATTCACGTTGTGTTCTTATCACTGATGAATTATTCCGTAAGAACATTGACACAATTATTCCACGTTCTTGGGGAGTAAAACGGTCCATGTTTATTTTCAGTGTATTTTACATTTGTTCACTACACAATTTTCAAAAACAGAATGACAGAAAATGTCATATAAAAAAAATAAAAGTATTTTCTTTAGTGCCAGTACTTTTGCGCCACCCAGTATATATTTACTCGTTAAAGATCTTTTGAACTTTAATAGCATTCACTTTGAAAATCTTCATAAGTACCACAGAGATGTATAGTGTGGGCCTGCTGGCATATTTCTCTATAACGTGACCGTCTTTTAGAATAAGGAGTTTATGTGCATAAGCGTAACACTATTGGTTTCTTTTCTTAAATTACATGTTGTGCAGCAATTATGAGCAAAATTGAAGCTCCGTTATGAGTCTGAAATATAATGGTATCACCTACCATAAGTTAGTGTCATAATAACAATATTATGACACTAACTTATGGTAATATTGTAATAATAGGTCATTTTTGAGCAAAAACTTTAAAGATATTGAACTGGAGACATTGCTTCTCGAACTAATTTCGGCCAGGTTACACTACACAACACTACACTACACTACACTACACTACACTACACTACACTACACTACACTACACTACACTACACTACACTACACTACACTACACTACACTACACTACACTACACTACACTACACTACACTACACTACACTACACTACACTACACTACACTACACTACACTACACTACACTACACTACACTACACTACACTACACTACACTACACTACACTACACTACACTACACTACACTACACTACACTACACTACACTACACTACACTACACTACACTACACTACACTACACTACACTACACTACACTACACTACACTACACTACACTACACTACACTACACTAGACTACACTACACTAGACTACACTACACTAGACTACACTACACTAGACTAGACTAGACTAGACTAGACTAGACTAGACTAGACTAGACTAGACTAGACTAGACTAGACTAGACTAGACTAGACTAGACTAGACTAGACTAGACTAGACTAGACTAGACTAGACTAGACTAGACTAGACTAGACTAGACTAGACTAGACTAGACTAGACTAGACTAGACTACACTACACTACACTACACTACACTACACTACACTACACTACACTACACTACACTACACTACACTACACTACACTACACTACACTACACTACACTACACTACACTACACTACACTACACTACACTACACTACACTACACTACACTACACTACACTACACTACACTACACTACACTACACTACACTACACTACACTACACTACACTACACTACACTACACTACACTACACTACACTACACTACACTACACTACACTACACTACACTACACTACACTACACTACACTACACTACACTACACTACACTACACTACACTACACTACACTACACTACACTACACTACACTACACTACACTACACTACACTACACTACACTACACTACACTACACTACACTACACTACACTACACTACACTACACTACACTACACTACACTACACTACACTACACTACACTACACTACACTACACTACACTACACTACACTACACTACACTACACTACACTACACTACACTACACTACACTACACTACACTACACTACACTACACTACACTACACTACACTACACTACACTACACTACACTACACTACACTACACTACACTACACTACACTACACTACACTACACTACACTACACTACACTACACTACACTACACTACACTACACTACACTACACTACACTACACTACACTACACTACACTACACTACACTACACTACACTACACTACACTACACTACACTACACTACACTACACTACACTACACTACACTACACTACACTACACTACACTACACTACACTACACTACACTACACTACACTACACTACACTACACTACACTACACTACACTACACTACACTACACTACACTACACTACACTACACTACACTATTTATATTATATTATATCTGTATCAGATCAGTAAATACTGTAATTAGTAAATAAAGCTATTCTATTCTATTCTATTCTATTCTATTCTATGGCAACGAAAGAGACTGGGTATCCACAACACAGGGAATCCTAGTGTGGAGCTCAGAGTTTTTTTGTAAACACTATGTTACATACAGTTGAATAAAGAATTATTATTAAAAAAAAGTAAGCATACCATAAACGTGTTTATTGGTTTATATCTTTTCGTTCAAAACTCATGGCATCAAATTACGAGTATTTTAAGCTTCCTGCCATGCGTTATGAAAGACGCTCGGCCTCAAGAGTATTGTCTTACGAAGGGGAAAAACTCCGCATTCGATGCATTTACTTAGCGTCGTCTTTTGCTTTTTCTTCATAAAGGTACTTAGTTACGACCATACTCTATTGTCCCCGGTGACGACTGTTATGAGACGACATAGCAAAGATTCACTGAAATTCTGTTTTCCTTGTAATCTAGAGGATTTTATTCAGTTTTTTTAAATTCTGTTACGTAATCCGTTAATTATCCTGGCAATGTTATTTCTCTTGCAGATGACGATGAAGAAGAAAACCAAAACAACTCAACTGAGCAATGTGGCGCCGAAAACGTGGCTGGTAAGTATCAAATATTTTGTCTCATATTTTTAACTTTATGATAAGAAACTTTTGAAGTAGTTCTTAAAAATTATGAGGATAAGGCGGCTCGATTAATGCCACTGTAAGGGTTGAGAGCGCGTCACATTACGACGACGTCTTCATTGAAATTCATAAGGAGGCCACTAAAATAACGAGGAGCCCCATCGCCCGCGCTGGTGATGCGTTTTTACTGTGGTTTAATGCTCTTTTTACAACTTCGCCAAAGGGTGTGGTGTGGCCATGACGGCCCCGGGCGCACCGCCCGCCGTGCTTTACGACTCTGTCCTCGCTTATCTCGCCCGCTCGCGATAAATCTCCGCCAGCCTCCTTGGACCTCAAATATTTACATGCTAATTCGTAGCCAATTCTGCACCCGAGATTATAAATAAATAGGCTGCCGTGGCTCATCATCGGCCGGCGGTGCTTCCGCTTTATCTTTTATAACTCCAGTTTTTGAAGACTCAGTTGAGGTTATAATTTTACTCCGTCCAAATAATTAAGATTTTATGAGCGACGCGAAGGATGGGACAGGATATAAAAGTTTGCCAAGTTACTTAAGGTGCGATTTGTACGCACTTCATTTACGAACACGCAGTGCAGCGGGTGTTTTTCTGGAGAGCAGCAATGTGTGAATCTTCATAGGGTTTGCTTGCGATATATATTTTACGACATTAAACTACAATTCCGAAAAAAGATAGTTTGGTATTTCATACAACTATTTATACAGCGTGATTTTGTACCTCTGAACTATATTGAAATCCAGGTAACAAAATCCCTAATGGAATACAGAATTACAAGGAAAAAAGGTAAAAAGCGAAACAACAGAAATTTGCCCAGCTGATCGGCGACTTTGTATGGGGGCCTAATACATTATTTTATTTTCAGCTTTTTTCTTGCAATTTTATAATTCATTAGGTATTATGATTACAGGATTTCAATATAGCTCAGAGATTCAAAATCACGCGGTACTAGATTGAAGTAATTTTTACACGAGTGCCAAAAAAGGAGAGTATCGTTTTTCGAGTTCATGTATGCTTATATACATGGTGAAATTTTGATCGTTTTAGACCCTTAAAGGGGTGACTCAGACCATCAATATAAACAACTTTTTATATGGGCCCAATGCTGGGATCTCAAAAAAAAATCGTCTTTTCCATACAAAAGCCCTTTAGGCAAGTAGGCGACCAAAACTGTTGAAAAGAGTTTCTTTCGGCGTCTTCGTCTCTGCAGTGGTCGGTTCTAATACAAAATTAATTAAACACTAATTAATTATTTGAATATAATTTAATCAGTATTTTTTAAAATGTGAATTGACGTGAAAAAGTGCCTGAAAAGGCCTATTTACTGAATAAATCTTTGAATCTTTTGTAATATTTAGAAAAACAGACGAAAAAAACACTTAGCCTTCTTTTAGTTTTGGGAAATGAAAACCAATGTCAAAAAAATCTGTATTTTACTTCCAAATTTTGCAATAGGTACACCATGTCCAGATCTATCCTATGGACTATTGGAAATTTGTTTCTACGAGTATACAACGCGGATGGAGTCGCGAGCTAAAACGAGTATAGCAGACTGAAATATGATTTAACAACTGATTTATTTCTATTCCAAAAACATTCCTGTTAGAAGCCTATCACTTTTTGTTTTCGATTTGTGGTGTCCAGGTAAATTTCATAGACATATTCCTTCCAAGAGATTTCAAAGCAAATTCAATATCGCATTTGCACAAATAGCTCAGTCGAATAGAACAATCGGATAATATAGTGGTAGACAAAGCCTACTTTTCCCCACGGCACCCTCAGAATTATAAGTAAATTACTTATTGTTCACATTTTATTGTGGATTTTTTATCGCCTATCGTCAGTGCGCGAGCGTTTCCGCGGCGGAGCATTAAATGTGAAGACGCTTTGTCTTGCTACAAAGGTTTTAGTACGCCTGTGATAGACACGTGTTATAGGAAAATGAGTAATTTTTCCCAGTGAGTGGTTCCCGTTGTCGCAGAGTCGTTGTTAGGCCAACACGACTGTTGCGCAAATGTATTCTCTGCGGGGGCAAGGGTGGCGCGCGAGGGGGGCGCGCCGCTGAGCCCGAAGTTGGGCGCGCGGGCTCCGTCCCGCGGGACCGCGCCGCAGGGACCGCACTCGCGCGATAACTTTTTTAATATTATTCTGCTTAATGTATTATATCCTTCGCAACCAATATCTCAATTTTGAGTCAAAATATTCGTAGTCGAGTTGCGGTTACGACAAATATTCGATAAGGCGAAACATTTGTAAGTTATTCTGTCAACATAGGCGGTAACAATGCGTGGTATGCTGTCCGGGTGGAGGATCTTCCGGTGTGGCACGTGGGTAATTAAATGCCGATGTTCGATCGTCGACGGCCGGCCAGTGGGGGTGCATCGGAAATTCCGCGTGGCGTCGAGGCGAGAGCCCGACACCGCGCCGCGTGCCTGCCCGCCTGCCCGGCCCTGCCTAGTTGACAATCTCGCATTGTTTGCGAACTTGCCCCAAAATTCGTGACAACAATCGCCTTCAAGCTACTTGAATCGATACACATACATATTTTGTGAGAAATTTAGAGAACTCTGGTACGCCTTATTAAATTGAGATAGTGAAAAATTTATTTAAAATATTAATTATATATAGGCTATGTGGTATAAGCTTACATAAACAAATTTCACAATGGTTCAACCACACCTACTATATAAGCTGTCTCAGGCGAAAAACGAAGACGATTATAGGCTTTGGAAATTACCTTAATATAATCCAAGATGAAATGTAATTATAGCCTATGTTACTCACTGATAATGTAAATTTCTATTGGTGAAAGATTTTTAAAATCAGTGTTAAAGTTTTTAAATTTATCCTTACAAACACACGCATACAAATCTTTTGTCCTTGCTACGGAAGCTTAATCTTGTAGCACGTCGTAGCAATGCTACGCGACTTGGCCTACACAACCGTAGAAGATCTTCAGACCTTGTGCACGACATCAACGCGCGGTCGTGTAACTTTCTTTTTGTATTTTTTATGTAATATATTTTTTTTATTTAGGCTTTGTCTACATGAGTTACCTCTTTATACTTTGTTTTGTTGCCACGTCTAGGCAGTAACATTAGAAGTCTTTGAATGGCACATTAAATATTTGATGTGAAAAGTGACTGCAACGGTCTACAAGTATTTTCTGAATCGACGTAGATTTTAATTTGTATTTTATGTCTAATTATATTACGAAAAAATAATATTTCAATTCAAAAAAACACAACAACTATTGATTTTTATGTATTTGTGAATTTATATTGGGATTATACAGTGCAAGTAATGTGGCAAGTACTTAAATACTTACTATAATTACTGACTATATTTTTCACAATAAAAATAAAATCATTGATCAAACAAAATAAGCATCAGGTATGATAATTTTGTGATACATAGATACCAAGTAATAAAATATTATGATAGTATTGATATAAAAACATTAGTTTGCGTCCTGTGCGTACAGAGTCCGTCCCTGGCAGATCCCAGGTGGCGCGGCCGCAGCGTTTGGAATTATCACATAGTGGAGAGGCGCGGCGGGCGGCGCGCGGGGGGTGGCCGCTCGATACATTCGTCACAGGCCCAGCAGCCATTAGGCATTTAGATATTATCAGCCGCCACTGGGGATGACCCGCGACCTGAGGCCATCGTTTCACAGCTTAATTACTAAAAGTGTTCTGCTTCAGAGTACATCTGAATGGCATCTATCGGCTACGTCTGCTACTTGTCTGATGCTCCCCCTGTCCCGGTACCCCCGCGGTCCCAGGTGGCGCCGCTCCGGCCACACTTCCTTCCGACCCGTGGGAATACTCTTCGATCCACCACGCGCACACTCTCCAAACGCACACATCCATCTTCGCTATTAGCGATGATGGTAACAGGAAAAGAGGAAAACAGATCTTATCCACTTAGCTTTTAAACATACTTTAAATCACTAAGGTACTATACGTTTTCAAATTATTTGATATTGTTTGCAAATCACAATATTACCTACCATTTGTTAAGCAATCGTTCTATTACATATAGTAATCTTCCATGCTGGTCTGGGAGAAAAGAAAAAGCCATAATGTACCAGCTGCTTCTCTTCCCGTGCAGATCGTAAAAGCCGATCGAGGAAATAGGTAAATTTCTTCGGAATCATGTTAGTACACCTACTAGCATGATTCCGTAGAATCTTACCTAGTTGGCTAGCCACATCACCATGCGGCTAGCCATCCGTCAATATTTTCATAAACGTGGCTTTAAGATCTTAAATACCTAGGATCTGTCTACCCCGCAAGGAAAAAGACGTCATGGTATATATGTGTCCATGTTATAATTAAGGCTAATTTAAAATCCAATTGCTTCACAAAATAAAGATAAAATACCGGTGTGGTTTGCTGATATTTAAATAGAAAATAGACATTATCCTTAAAAACGGATGTTTTGGGATAACCTTTATGAAGAATTATTTTCACGTGTAGCTAAAGGTGAACTTGTCTTATACCCGGAGCTCAACTTTATACATCTAAGGGCTCTTAAAAAAATTACTGCTTTACGATTTATAAGTTTATAAGTAGATAATCTTGGTCATAATGCCAGGCTGTAACATTGGAGGTACCAGATTCGATCCCTGATTAGGTCAAGATGGAAAATAATCTTTTTCAGATTAACCTGGGTCTTTGATGTTTATCTACTTATATATGTATTTGTTATAAAATCTAGTATCGTTGATTTAGTATTTCATCGTTACAAGTCTCGAACTTACTTTGGGAATTATATATTTATTTTTTTATTAGATAAATAAAAACGCGACATTTTATAAACCTGCTTTAATTCTAAAAGCCGGTCAAATAAGCCCATTTATGTACAAACTAGCTGTCGCCCGCGGCTCCGCCCGCGTTAATGTTGATCCCTCGGGAATAGAACTTTTTCCCGGAATAAAAGGTAGCCTATGTCCTTCTCCTTACTTCTGAGAACTTGTATGCAAAATTTTATGATGGTCGGTTCAGTAGTAACGGCGTGAAAGCGTAACACTCAAACAAATAAACAAACAAACAAATTTACTTTCGCATTTATAATATTAGTTAGGATAGTTAGGATTAGGATTAGGATACGGAGTAACCTGCCAAAAATATTAAAGCATATGTCACTTGGGCTAATGTAAGGATTTTAATAAAACTTTGTACCATCATCTGCTCAGTTAGGAATATAAAAGTTATATGGTGGAATAAAAAAAACGTAAATAAAGATACATGAATCCTGAAAACCTAACACTCTTTTTGTAGGTAGTCGTGTAAATTGAGCTTTGGAGTGAAAATTTGGCGGCTTGTCTAAGCGGCCAGCGTATGGCCGTGATTAATGCAGCTCCCGAGGCGCGGCTCTGATTGCCGATGAACCTCCCTCGGCATTGCCTCTACATTGAAGCATCAATCTTGATAATATTTTACTGAAACAGATCTAAGGTTAGATCTTATCTAAATATTACCGTTATTATGCTGTAAATTCAAACGTTTACAGTATTATTGACGTGGAACTTGAAGTTTTACTGAAAATTAGGCAGCGCACACTTTTCGAGACGTGATTGAAAAAACCGGCCAAGTGCGAGTCGCACTCGCGCACGTGGGGTTCCGTACCGTTATCTATAAAAACGGCGAAATAATCATGTCTGTTGTATGGGAGCCCCCGATACAACCCCCTTTAATATAAATTATATTTTAATTTAATTTTATATTTTTAAAGTCAACATTCAATTATTAACAGTGTTGCCGTTATCAATATTGAGCAAAAACAAGTAAAAAAGTCACGTTTGTAAAATATTTATTTTATTCTATTATTTAGTATTTGTTGTTATAGCGGTAACAGAAATACATCATCTGTGAAAATTTCAACTGTCTAACTATTACGGTTAATGAGATACAGCCTGATCACAGACGGACAGACAGACAGACAGACAGACAGCGGAGCGAAATCAATAGGGTCCCGTTTTTACCCCTTGGGTACGTAACCCTAAAAATGACGCATCAGGTTATTTACCTCTAGATATATTTGATTGGCCGTGTAGTTTCCGGCAGAGTAGAATAGGACCACTCTAAGTCTTCCCATGGATGTCGTAAGAGGCGACTTAGGAAAGACAAGCTAAACAAAGCTCAATGCGACCTCTCCAACCCGTCTGGCCAGCGAGGAGAGTGTAGGCCAGATCCTCTGTCTGCTCTGGCCAAGTATGGCTCCGGTAGTACAGAGAGGGTCATGCTCCTGCAGTGGAGGCTGAAAAGACCTGATGATGTAGATTTTTGATTACCGACGAAATGCCCTTTACTTAAATGTTTTAATTGGTTTTACTTCATAATAATTTTAGTTAAGTTTTAGAAAATGAGAAACGGAGAATTTCTATTTCGATTTATACAAACACAGGGGTAGTGAAAATTTAACACGTGCGCATTGTACAAAACCGATGCATAATAATTACAACATTTTGAATCGCATCGCATCGCACAGTGCCCGTGAACTCGACCACGGCAAAAGTTATAGGTCATACAACTTTTAATGACTTTGGAAAACTACTTTTTCATTTGCAATGTTCACGTGTCTGTTTGTAATGCCATGTCATTATATGCTTGTACTCTAATCACCAACTTGTTCGCTGTTATACTATGAATGAATGAATATATGAATAATATTATGAATTATGAATGAATGAATCCTTACTATATACTATATAATTTAATATTATAAATGCGAAAGTGAGTTTGTTTGTTTGTTTGTTTATTTGTTTATTTGTTTGTTTGTTACGCTTTCACGCCGTAACTACTGAACCGATCATCATGGAATTTTGCATACAAGTTCTCTGGTGTACGGAACAGGACATAGGCTACCTTTTATCCCGGGAAAAAGTACTGTTCCCGAGGGATCGACATTGACGCGGGCGGAGCCGCGGGCGAAAGCTAGTACTATGAATAAATCTAATAATTTCATGGGTAAATTCATTTGCTACTCTGCTTTGTCTCTAGGGACAGGGTGTTTTTAATACTTTTTAGTATTATATGAACGTTAATACTTAACTTAAATATTTCTCTTTTTACTGACTGTTTTTGCACCTAACCTATTTTTGTTTTAATTTTTCCTGCTCACTTTGGATGACTGGAAGAGATTGCAGAAACGATAAAGCCGCCTATAGTGCATCAATTATCAATTTAACTATTATTCGTATTTTTTTGGTGCAATAAAGAGATAAGTAATTCTATTACTACAGTTATAGTTTTGCAAAAATATCTGTCCCCGACTTACCCTCCACAGAAGAAAAAAAAATGTAAATAATGAAAGAGATTGTAATCTTTAGAATGCCTTCTACTACAAAGAGCGCATTAATGTCTTAGTACCAAACGAGTGCATGCTATGAAAGCTGCAACGGGCAATTATATGAATTAATCATTTTGATTATCATTATTAAATTATGACCATCCCATTCATTCCGGAAGTGCGTAAATAAGGAAAAAAAGGAGTTATTTTTCACGTGCAATTATATTTTTAATCATTATTTTAAAGTGGTTTCGTGCACTCGTCTAGATCTCGATTTTTGAAAGTACACAGATCCGGTGTCAGTCATCAGAGCCGGGATTTCAGTATTTATATCACACACTCTTATCAAACGTCTTATTTAGGCTAAGTAAAAGTTAACCTACACGTACACGTATATAAGGCTCTTTGTCTATACTTTATTTCATATCATAAGTAACAAATGTATGTAGCTTATACACCCACTAGTACCCATGTTTCAAAATTAAAACTGTGTCATATCTGATCAATATTAAATGGTGACTGATGACGTAGGTAAGCAGAACAGGCCTGTGTAAATAAAATGTCATTTTTGAAACATTGGTGGATAAATCTAAAAACCTACGATCTATGTTTTAAGTTTCAATATTTTGGAATTGGTTTTATAAGCTGTCCCGTAAGCGAAACTATATTTTTTTATACATACTCACAGCAAACTAGAACACTGTTTAATTATCCTAAAAAACGTGGGTATGTTTATGTACAAAGAGGATGCAGAAGTTCGGTTTTAATACTTGCTGGCTACGTTGAAGAGCGTGTTTTGTTATTCTTATTCCACGTTACGTGAAAAAGTTTCCTCAGGAGAGGCATATCGACATCAGTCCGCGGCGTTACCGGAATAACACCTTCAGTCTGAATGGCTACGCGAAAGGTAGCGCGCCCCCGGGGGGCACTATGCTCAAGGCGGCAGAAAATTAACGTGCTCTCGGGGGAAATCTGCCGGCAGCCTTAGAGCCTCCGCCCGGCGCCCGGCGGCCGCGCCCGCTCACCCGGGATGTATTTAATATCTCTAATGTTGTCACTACTACCACACCTGGACCTGCTTGGGTTCATCACCCTTAGGTTTAAGAGTGGAGCAACGATCAAAGTTAGTTGATTTTGCATTAATAATGCTATTTATTATATACTCTTATTAAATTAAGAAATGAAAAGAAAAAGAACCCCGACCGCATGAATATTTTTGACCATATTTTATTTCTTAATTTAATAAATGTTAGTTGAGACAAATTCTGTTCATAATTTAAATTATGTGTTAATTCATTGAATTTCTCATAATTACTTATTAATAAATCAATAAATAATTACAGATTTATGAAAATTTGGTGTCAAAATCCTTGAGTGAGGTCTCGAAAAAGATTTTTATTACAATCAACAATGATTACATTTCAATCATATAATGTAATGCTTATGTCTACATAAACTGCTTTACATGTACACGTTACTTAAACATATTCGTTAAAATGGTTCTAAAAATTTCTGTAATGTCAGGTCAGTAGCGACAACTGTAGTGCGCTATTGAACTGAAGTCTTATTACTTATTTGTCATTAGTCTATGGCTGTCTTAGGAAAATAATCAGACCTAACCATTCTCGGTATGCTGCAATTAATCTTTTTACACTATCAGTCCTGCGGGCTAGATTAATTCGGTAGCCTCAGAAGTGAGGTTTTGTGGGCTCCTAATCCACAGGGTTTCGACAAAGTGCTGTTTTAGAACAAATATGTCGTTTCACTGTCGGGTTTTAGGATCCAAGCTGAATCACTAATAAATAAATAGATAATTAGAGCTAAGCATTCGCGATTATCAGCTAGATTAATTTGGCAATGCCAGGAGCGACGTCCCGTGTCTTCCTACTTACCAGGATTGAGATGTGGTGCAGTTTTAGAACTTATGTAATGACACTACCGTTTGGCTACGATCAAATCGTCTCATTAATCAATAAATAATTAGAGCTAAGCGTTCGCGATTTATGGCAATTAATGTATTACACTATCAGATAGATTAATTTGGCAATGTCAGGAGCGGCGTCCCGCGGGCTCCTAATTCACAGCAAGCAGCCAATCGCAGCGCGGCGCCTACACTCATTAATGTTGCACGCACACTCTCGGCCCTATTATCTCGCTTTACTCAGGCGATATTATTAGAACTATAGTAAGCGTAACTATTGCTTAATTCTTAGTTTATATCACAATATGTAAAGCAGGACTCAGGACACAGGGATCCATAAGTTATTATAAGAAAAAATTATTACTTTTATATGTGACATTTATAAAAAATACGGTAATCAAACTAATTTAAAAAAAAAACACAAATGCCTTGGTTTAGTACTTACAAAGAATTTCTTCAAGTGTTCCGTACATAGTGTAAAACAATGATTTAATACTTATGATCCCAACTTCTAGTTCTTGTAGGCTTAACAAAAAGATCCCCCTACCAACAAAAGATTATTTTTCGAAATCTTTTCGATTTCGAATCAATCTCGGGCTGGGTTTAACGTATTATAAAATCTATGAATGCAGATTAAACTTTCCGATGTCATATATATTCTATAATATAGAAAATGTCCTTACTCACCCCGTTCGATGAGTGAAATATCGTTTTGAAACCAAATTACCTATATCCTACGTTCTCAGAGAATTTATCGAGAACGTTTCTATATAAAACAGTCTTTTTATTTCTAGCTTCGCTGAGCCGAACATATCATCTTACATTACGAGATCAATATTGTCTCATTATAGTTATAGCCCGTATAATATACTCGTATTATACGAGTATTTGACGAGCTCTGTATCCTAGTGGTCATCATGTAAGGTGCCACGCCTGAGCTCCCGGGTTTGATTCCCCATCAACTCAAGGTGGAAAATTACCTTCTTTAAAGTGGGGTCTTGGATGTTTATCTATATATGTATTTATTATAAAATATTGTATCGATGAGTTGGTATCCCGTAACACAAGCCTAGAAGTTATTTTGGGCGTAGTAACTATTTAGCTACTGTGCTTTGAGGCCCATTAGATCGTATCTGTGTAATATTTGAACTAGGCTGTTATCAGAGTGTGGAAATAAACGAACTCGAATGAAGTTGGCACGAACAAATGGAGTGTTTACTATTGGCTCCTCCATTGTACCTATTATTTATCTAACAAAAATGAATAATATGTTCTGTTCTTCTATCCATTCTTATAAATTGTGTTACGTAGTCTATGCAATGTACTACCTACGCAGTGTTGCCTTGAACGAACGATGTATCGCACGAGCGCACATACGAGAACCATCGGGCTGCATGTCAGGACAGCAGTAACGAAGTCCCAGGAGAGGCAGAGCGGAGGGAAATGCAACCTGCGTTAAGCTATACAATGTACTCTTATCTACAGTTGCAGGCCAGAACACGTAGCTTTATGTATGAAACAAGCTGTGTCCTGCGACTACCCCTCATCAATTATAGCCTAAAATTACTCGCTGGTAACGTAACTTTCCATAGATGAAAAGATTTTTGAAATCAGTTCAGAAGTTTTGATGTTTATCTATTACAAACAAACTCACAATAAAATCTTTCCTCTTTATAATATTCAAGGCGATATTATTAGTGTAGATAACGCTTAATTTTCTCACCGCAAAGCTATGAGCTGTAGCACTTTGCTTTACCCCCGGCATTCTAGGTTGTAGGACTTAATCATCAAGTTGTCGATTTTTAACCACTTCCTTGCTCGCATGAAAGCATGAAAAGTATCCTACGTCCTTCTTGTGTGCCCTTGATGTGTATGTAAATTTTCATGATGATCAGTTTATTGTTGTGCAAAAAATTTGCAACGCATAGAGTAATCTATACATATAATAAAACAGTAAAAATATTTTGTCTGTACATTTAGAATTTTTGACTGAAATGGATAGAGGGACACTTAAAAAGAATAATAGAAAGCAAAAAAATTTTTTCGAATTTCTTGTCTGTCTGTCTGTCTGTCTGTATGTATGATCATGATTATCTCCGAAAATACTGAACCGATTTACTTCAAACTTTCACCAATTGCTTTGTTTTAACTCAGCAAAACATTTAAAGTTTGTTTCATCAAAATGGGTTCATTAAAAAAAAAGTTATCGTCATTTGAATAAATTCAAGGCATGAGTTTGTCTGCAAACATATAGCAAAAATATAAAAGAAAATAATAAGTGACATAAGAAAATTAAAATCCAAAGTCAATCATCATCATTATACGACAGCATTATACCTATCCATACTATCCATAGTAATCCATACTAAAAAAAAAGGAGAAGCTGACTGACTGACATATCAACGCAGGGCCTAAACTATAAGGGTTAGTAACTTGAAATTTTGCACAGGGGTTTCTTTTATAACGTAGGGGAGCACTAAGAAAGGATTTTTGGAAATTCATCTCCTATGGGGGTAAAACGGGTTGCAAAGTTAGTATGAAACTTTGTCGTTTTTGAAGTTATTAGAATGAAATTCAGCATGAACTGATCATGAATTTAATTTATAATAAATTGTATTAGTAACTTTTTAGATTTAAATAAAATATAATGATGATTGTAACTTAATTAACCTTAAAAAACCTTTAGCTTCAAATTATTTAATTTATATTTGCATGCCAATTATGGTAAAATATGTGGATCTATTTTATGTATATGAAAAATCTTAATGTACCGTATTTTAAGCAAATAAATATATTTTTTTTAAATTTATTTTGACACAAACAGTCATAATGAAACAACATATTACAAAATACAATATTCACACGGTTATAGTCCAAACAGTGCCGAAAAAATTAACTTTATATATAGTTTTAAGTAATATATGTTAACAAGCGAGTAAATTAAATAAGATTTAAGATACGGCTACGGTAACAGCTTATAAGTCTAAACTACTTATTCACAAAAATAATAATAATAATAACAAAACGCTTACCAAACAAGACACCTTTGGGACAAGGACAAAACATATTGTAACTAAAACAGGTTCAACATACAATTGAGAACCTTTATCAAAATATATTATTATGAAGGTTCTTTACTGAAAGGTATGAAACACGAGTAAAATATTTTACTCTATAAACGCTTACCAAACCCTTTGGGACAAGGACAAAACATATTTAAACTAAAACAGGTTCAACATACAATTGAGAACCTTTATGAAAATATATTATTATGAAGGTTCTTTACTGAAAGGTATGAAACACGAGTAAAATATTTTACTCAAAAATCATCCCTTAAGGGGGTAAAATAGGGGTGCAAAGTAAGCATGAAACTTTGCCATTTTTGAAGTTAGTCGAATGAAATTCAGCATGAAGGTTCTTTACTGAAAGGCATGAAACACGAGTAAAATATTTTTCTCAAAAATCATCCCTTAATATCCGTATAACGGGGATGCAAAGTTAGTATGAAACTTTCCGTTTTTGAAGTTATTCAATTGAAATTCAATATTAAGGTGTTTCATTGAAAATCATGAACTAATGTATTCCGGGTCTGTTCCTGAGAAACCGACACATACGCGGGCGGAGCCGCGGGCCAAAGGCAAACCTGACTTATATATCAATGCACAGCCAAAACTACTGTGCCCAGAAACTTGAAATTTGGCACAGGGATTCTTTTTTATGATGTAAATGAGCACTAAGAAAGGATTTTTAGAAAATCAAAGGGGGTGAAGTTTTATGGAATTTTCTCATTTCTGGACTTAGAAGTTTGAAAGTAGGTACACAAGTACTCAATTAAAATTAATAAAGATCTGTGTAGGTGAAATGTACAAAATTTCCCCTTGAAGGGGTAAAATAGGTGGGGTAAAGTTTGTATGGATTTTTTTATTTACTTAGATATATGACAATAAGAAGTTCCCCATTACAATAAAAAAATATCTGTGTAGGTGAAATGGGCAAAATCCCCTCCTTAAGGGCTGAAGATCTATGCAGGTGAATTGTATTAAATTCCCCGTTAAGGGGAAAAAGCAGAGGGGGAGGGTTTTGTATGAAATTTTTATCATTTCTACTGTTCCCAAGAGAACGACATTAACGCGGGCGGAGCCGCGGGCAACAGCTAGTACATATTAATTATTATATGTGATGACAGCCAGCAAATGTTATCAAGGCTATCAAACTTCTTTGATAGTTCTGCTCTCTCTGCACAGCCTAGGGTAGCCTCAAAATTTGTATCTAATATTCGTTAAGTACTTACACTTACAATTGGAATATACGACAGCATCAATATCTATATGCTAGTTGGCAAGGCATATAGACATGTGAATTAATATAAACTGTATATAAAACACATTAGGAAACTTCGGAAGGGATGCCAACTACAAAATTGGTCTAAAAGTTTAAACTGGATCACCTATTCGAATCGGAAATTTAAAACAGGAGGAAAGTACCTCCGAGCGGCGTGCGCTGGCAAGTGGATTAGAGCCTCGACCGCAGCCGCCGCGCCTCGGGCTACGCCACATTCGGGGCTCCCCGCGCTCGACACCAACTTCCCTGCGGTCTTAAAACTCCAAGATACACCCTCCAAGATTTTTTTTTAAAGTATCCCTTATTTATTAATAATGGTAACACATTTTATTAGTTTAACAAGTTTTTTTTCGTAAAAATTACGTTTTTGTGACAAGCTTATTAAAAATGAATCCACACTGTAGGTAAAGTGTTTACCAAGAGAAATCAAATGGACCCGCACACAACTGGTGTACCTTGATTAGTTTAAGAGTTCCTATGGCCACCTTCCGACTCCATCGTCAGACCAGCGCAACGATTCCATAATATTGTACTGTCATCCGATTTACACATGTATGTAAAATTTCAGCTCAATCAGTAACCGGAAAATGAATCAATAAAAGAAGTGAATAAAAGCCCGTAAAAAAGGTTATCAAGCGCTTATATAAGAAACAATCAAGGAAATGGGTGAAATATTGAGAATGCTGCGTGAAGTTAGTTATCCGCTACAATATCTGAATCTCGTTTTCATCTGTCTGTATATGCCCAATATTTTGGGATTCTGTACCTACTATGGACTTTGTTCAAATGGATATGAATCGGAGAACATAAAAACCACAGAACCACATTTTAACAACCATTTTCTTTTTCAGATATGGCCGACATCAAGTCGGAGAGCATGGATAGTTTCGAGTCAGGTAAGCACTTAGGTACTTTTCGTTTCTTTTATCGATCCTCTACAAAACAAAGGACGTCTCATAATGCCTCTCGTAAAAATACGATAAAAATAAAGTTAAGCTTAAATGACAACGACGGCGTAAAAGGAACTCTCATATTAATATTTGAATAGTGGAGAGTGTAAAAAGTGTTGAAGTCGGAGGTGGCAGGGCCGGCCGCGGCATTAACGGAGCCCTGGAGGGCCTTTGGCGAAGTCCCCGTTTCGCAATACAGCCGAAAAGATAAAATGAACATAAAGTTGAGGAGCAGATACTCTCGCTCAGAGGAATCGTAGTTTCCCTCCTGGCGACACTAAACCGGCTACGACTGAAACACGCAGTTCGGTCAGGAAGCATATTGCGCACGTATTCTTAACGATGTAAGACTTACAAGAAGTGTTTAATGAACAAGGCAAATAGCGTACATAATAAAAACCCGACAAATTTTACCAAAACTTAATTTAAGTATGATTTGGTTCATTATTTCTTAGGAATAGGAACATGACCTCTTAAAACTGGAATTTACCTATATGCGACGTGGAAAAAGTTATTCAGTATCGTGAACCAAACTTTCCCTTAAAATAGTTCCAGCTAAGTGTTATTGCTTACCTTTGCTTGATATTATATTACCTCTGCGTTGCATTCAGCTATAAAATTTAAGTACACCGCAGAGGTTTTGGTAAAATATCTCAGACTGGTAACATACCTTGTGCATAAGTCCAACACAGCTCAACAGTTCTTAATTTCTGAATTTTCTACGGGCCCCGGGTTCCGAAGCATTTCAGCTGAAGATGCATCCGGGGACGTAAGTATGTACACAGTGAAGAAGTAGTATTAATATAAAATTACAACAAATAGGTACATTTGAAAATGTGTGTGTGTCTTCTTCCCTCGTGTGAATCTTATCTCCTATTATACTATTATATATATATTATTTACCATAGATTAAAAAAGAATGCGATGTTATTTTCTTTTGACGCCCACCGTGACTTAATGGTCATCATGTCAGGCTGTTACACTGGACGTCCCGGGTTCGATCCCTTGTCAGTTAAGATGGAACATTATCTTTTTCAGATTGACCTGCGTCTTGGATTTTATTTACCTATATATGTATTTGTTATAAAATTTAGTAACGTTGAGTTAGTTTTCCATGAAACAAGTCTCGAACTTACTTTGGGGCTAGCTCAATCGGTCTGATTTGTTCGTGTATGTATATATTTATTAATATTAACTTTTCCCGAATAGTTTTTTGATTTACTAAAAGAAGTTTCCAGTTATGATTTCATCGTCACCATTTCACCGGAATCCATCCCAAAATAGAAAATCTAAAAGGGAATACATTTAAAAGATCGGAGACAGATCCAATGGAAATTGTGAGGCTAAAATTGCATTGTGGACGGGACCGTGCGAACTTACAATTAAAACGGACGCCCAAAATTGTGTACATCGTTCGTCACTTAGCAGTGACCGGCCGCGCGGCTGGGAGTAGATGATGCTTTTAAGGACTTGCTAAATTGCATGTTAATAAGGTGATAAAACAATGGATACTGGTGCAGTCTTCTATGCATTAATCTGTATACATACTGTTCGTGAATGACACTGACCGGACGCGCGGCTGGGAGAGACGATGAAGCTTTTCAATTTAAATATTTAACACATTTATGGCATCGACAAACGTATCGTGACCAAATTCCCAACGTTCTTGCAAAGGTAAAAGTAAGGAGTACCCGAAACCGGCAGAAACCGAACATTCATGAAAAGAGTCATGGATGTAGATGAAGCGAAAGAGTTTGTAAGGGTCGTAGCAAGTGGAGATCCATGGTCCCTGCCTACCCCCATGGGAAAGAGGCGTGCTAATATATATGTAAACACATACGAGTACATACATATTATCGCGATATATACACACATATGTATCGTCAATATAACATTATAATTCTTTTTTAATTATGGGTCAGTGGTGATCAATATGTTCAGTTACATGCTAAAGTGGTATAAAAATAAAATAAACCCAACTACAATCCTTCTTGAATAGTAGTTTTGTATAGTTTTTATAACATAATAGAAAAATGTCAACTTAGTCTGCGAACATAAAAACTGTAAAGTTTTCGAAACATTAGGTGTAATAATAATGTAATAAACGCGATAAAACCTTATCATAAGTGAGGTAATGAAGTTAAACAAGAAAATAATGTTAGGAAAAAGCTCATGTTTAGTATAATGAAAATGGACTTACTACACTTTTATCATCATCCGAGTGTTTTTTCGGTGTCTGTCAGCTGTGTGATCCGCTTATTGTTATGACAGCGTCCATGTTAATATGAATTGGCGCAAGTTTTTATGGCCGGCCGCCTGTCTGACGCCGACATTTCCTTGCGCAGAACGAAACTTACTTCATCAATGAGTATAAAATCACAAATCACAAATTTTAATCATGGGATATTAATTCCACATTTGCGCGACATGCTCCCGCCTCCAATCCGAGTGACAACGCCATCGCCTACGTTATAACGGGCGCTAATAAAGCCAATTATGGCGCCAAAATAAAGTGACAGTGAGACTTTTAGCCGGATAGTAACACGACTCTGCAATCAGGTGCAGTTTAAAATGTGCATTTGAGATGTATCGTGGTGCAGCGGGCGCAGGGCGCGGACAGAAATGCATTTTCAATAATTGAGGGTCAGACAGGGTGGTGGGGGCATTAAAATGCTCGCTAAACTTTCCGATCGTCATTGAACCGCGACACTCGATGGCAGGCTAGATTTGGAAACTAATGGAACGTGGAAAATATGAGCAATTGTGCGGTTGGTCTCTATTACTGCAAATGCCGGGACGATCATTAAAAAGGCTCCACATTTGGGTAGAGCTTTTCGTACGATAACTTATTAACATATTTAGCACAAAATAGGAGGATTAACCTAAATTATTATGTTAAGTAAAAATACTAGCTGTCATCCGCGATTTCGGCACTTATCCGCCTTGACTTAAAAATTGGATGACGAGAGAAATGAAACATGATAGAACACGGAGGCAATGTAACCCTATATTTCTGCGAATAAAATGAAGCACAAGTGTAATTTCAGCTCAAAACCCATTCGTGTGCCAAATTTTATCCAAACCCGTTCAGCTGTTTTGGCGTGAAAATGTAACAAATATTCAACCTTAAAAACATACATTTATTCCCATTTGTAATAGTAATAACTTATTAATACACAGGGTGAAAAAAATATCTGCTTTTTCATACAAAAGTGGAATATCTACTTGGTCAAAATCTATGGAACAGCTGATTTTTTATTGCAATTTTCGAGTTGGTCCCATAGTGAAAGTTGTTCAGATTCGTGATCGTAATTCATTAGCAAACTTTTAAGGAGTGACTCACCTTAAAAGTTTGCTAATGAATTCAATTTCACCCTGTATATCATCCAAATCCGTTCAGCCGTTTCGGCGATTTGACGAGTAACAAAAATCTAAACATCCAAAATCACTAATCAGATTAGTAGTAGGATATTTGTAGGATGATAGTTTTAGTGGGATGTTCTAAGTTTGAAGTTGTCAATGAAAAGAAATAAACCTTGTAACACAGATCCTACAGACTCCGAAATGGAGCTAACTCCTTAATACGGATTTCTCACCCATAGCCTTTTATGAGGCATAGACATGGGACAGATACCGTAAGGGAAAAGACTACCTATCGATTTCAGATAGTGAATGGGTACCTATTCTACCTATCAAAGTATCTATTTGCTAGTTTTGCATGAGAACTTAACTGTTTAGTACTTTAGGTATTTAACTAAGGAGATTGAAGGAAAGACCAAGGCCGCAAACAAAGTAACAAATTTATTTATGTCAAACCTATCCGACTACATTCCACTCACTACATCATAAATAGGCGAGGCGTGCTACTTTATTTAAGCGGAGTGACACGAGCGCGATACAATAGTCTTATGCACTAAACAAACATAACGTTTTAACACTATAGATAGGCTAGCATCTAGACGTGAAAGCAAGCTAGGTACACTAATTAGATAGCAGAGTACAGTTTGATGTATAAAGAAAAACTCTTGTACACCCGGTGCCTCTTCTTCACACCTAATTAGCAGTATCAATACTGATACTATAAATGAGGACACAACAATACTAATTTTATGTGGTGACAGTTCCTCTGTTACAAAAAGGAACTTAAAGCAAAATGTTGACAAATTGATTAGTTTAAATTTAAAAACTCGTTGTAAATTTATGATAAGTACCTTTCCGTATTCGGAATCGTTAGACAACTTTAAAAATAGACATATACATGACTTGAATGTACATTTGTACAATATGACTTGTCGTCATAGCGACTTTATTTTTTATTTAGATATTAATAAATTTATATATAAATTTAAGTTGACACAGGATACTATGTATCTTCCATTTAGTTTTAGGCGACAAATTGCTACAGTTGTAGCTTATAATATACAACATTGTGTTGCAAATTGTACGAGTACATCTGCAATCTCCAACTGTGACATAGAAAACTGTATTTCTAAAAATGTAGTAGTTAATAATAGTAAGTGTAATTTAAACTAAGAAATAAGACAACAGTCAAAGCCAAAGAATTAAATATTATTCACCAGAATATCCAAGGCCTGACTAGCAAATTATTAGAATTAGAGTTATTTATAAATAGTAAAGATTTACATGTAGTTTGTCTAACCGAACATTTTATGCAGTCACATCAACTACAATTTAATATTGAAAACTACTCTAGGGCTAGCTCATATACCAGAAGGACAAAAGAGAAAGGAGGCAGTTTAATTCTAACGCAAAATGACTTGAAATACAAAGAACGTAAGGATGTTGTAAGTCTTTCTATAGAGTGTAGTGTTGAATTAGCATGTATCGAGTTAGAGAATTCTATTATAGTATGTGTATACAGTCCACCTGATTCAGATTATAATACATTAGAACTTGTGATTGAAGATGTTTTAAGGAAATTATGCTGTAGTCGTAAAAACGTCATAGTTTGTGGCGACTTTAATGTAGACTTACTAGTAACTACTACTGAAAGTGTAAGATTTTTAAATTTATTTAAGTCTTTTGATTTATTTAATTTATTTTTGGAGCCAACCAGAGTTCAAGGTCATTCTGCAACGTGCATAGATAATGTTTTCTGTAATTGCACTCCTGTTGACAAAGTTATTATTAAAAACCTTACCTCTGATCACTTTGGTCAGTTCGTACAATTCGCAAACCACGTCGAAGTAGATTTACAACAGATCACCTTTAGATCTATTACAAAAGACAAAATCAAAGTTTTTAAAGATAATTTATCAAAAATAATGCCCCTTATTGAGGAAACTAGGGATGATCCAGATATACTGTATAACAAAATGTTTAATGTTATTGAATCGGAATTTAACAATACGTTTAAAATTAAAACAAACATTAAACGTAATCGTAAAAGGTTTAGTGAATGGGCTACTCCAGGTATTTACGTCAGTAGAAATAGATTATATGAATTACTAGCCATGAAAGCCTATAATCAGAATCCTGATTTTGTTAAATTTGTTAGAAATTATTCAAAAATTTTTAAAAGGGTATGTGGAAAATTATTAATACAGAAACAGGAAAAACGAAAAAACGCGCCATTCCAATTGAATTAAAAATAGATAATAAGGTCCTCAGTACTAGCGAGGAGATTACTCAATATTTTGAAGACTTCTTTACAAATATTCCCGTGAATACTACTGCCTCCTTACTTTCATCATCTGTGGAATCTAAAAAGTTATTAACTAGTTGTATACCGGAATGTAACAGTCTTCTAATATTTGAACATGTAACCCCTCAAAAAATCATTGATACGTTCAAGACTTTGAATAATAAAAAAACTGGAGACCTGTGGGACATCTCAGTATCAGTCATAAGTAATATTATAGAAATAATTGCTCCTCATTTATCGTCTATTTTTAATAAATGTGTAGATACAGGGACTTTTCCTGATCTAATGAAATTAAGTAAAGTTATACCGTTGTACAAATCGGGTGATAAAAATGATCCAACAAATTACCGTCCAATTTCTATTCTGCCAGCGTTAAGTAAAATATTTGAAAAGTTAATTTTTAATCAGTTACTTTCTTTTTTTAATCTAAATGGTCTATTTCATAGTGAACAATACGGATTTACGAAGGGTCGATCAACTACGGATGCGGGTGTTGCGCTTTTAAAACATATATATTGTGCTTGGGAGAGAAAACAAAATGCTATTGGTGTTTTTTGTGATCTCTCCAAAGCATTTGATTGTGTAGACCACGATACCCTGCTGTCCAAATTGGAACACTATGGGATTAAAGGTAAATCTATTGCATTAATCAAATCTTATTTAAGTAGCCGAATTCAAAAAGTTAGCGTTGATAGGGTTCAATCCTCGGGATCATCTGTTAAGATGGGCGTACCCCAGGGCTCTATACTAGGCCCCTTGTTGTTTCTTATATATATTAATGATCTGCCATACTATGTTTACACATGTAAAGCTGTACTATTTGCCGATGATACTTCTCTTATTTTCCCTGTTGATAGGACAACAGACAATTTTGACGAGGTCAATAGTACATTAGCTCAAGTATTAGAGTGGTTTACAGCAAACAATTTGCTGTTAAACGCTAAAAAGACGAAGTGTATTAGATTTTGTTTACCGAATGTTACAAAAGTACCAACACGCATAGTGGTCGAAAACGAAACGATAGATTTGGTAGATAAAACAGTATTTCTTGGGATGACAGTTGACTCGGGACTTCAATGGGGTGCCCATATCACATCCTTAGCGGGTAAACTTAGTTCTGCTGCTTACGCTGTTAGAAGAATAAGACAGTTGACTGACGTTGATACTGCGCGTTTGGTATACTTCAGCTACTTTCATAGTGTCATGTCGTATGGGATATTACTATGGGGTAACGCAGCAGAAGTTAATACCATATTCGTCCTTCAAAAACGCGCTATCAGATCTATATATAAACTAGGTGCTAGAGAATCTCTTAGAGAATTGTTTAAAAATATAAATATTTTGACATTCCCCGCGCAATACATATTTGCAAATATTATGTTTGTTCGTAATAATCTTCATCTTTACGCGAAAAATAGTGATATCCACAACAGGAATACGAGAAATAAAAATAAATTAGCGATACCAACTTTGCGATTACAGAAAACAATGAATTCATTTTTGGGACTTAGTATACGCTTCTATAATAGAATTCCTGAAGAAATATTGGCTCTGTCATTAGGTAAGTTTAAGACTGCTGTTAAAAATCAATTGCTTAAAAATGCCTATTATTGTATTTATGACTATTTATCAGATAAAACTCCATGGAAGTAATATATTCAATAAATTGTACATCGGTGATTACTTAATGTAAAATAATTCAATTTGTTATAAATATGTGAAAGTGTAGCCCTTCAGGCACGTAGGGACCAATACTGGACTGAGTTTCTTTCGGCGTATTCTTCTCAGCAGTGGTCGTTTCGAAACGCTAGTAGCTTATCGATTTTGCAAATATTAAAAATAATAATATGACGTTCAGAAAGAGATACATGATATCCAAATTTGAATAAAATTCTATTTCATTTCATTTCATTTCATTTCAAGAAATTGATAAGGCAAGGTCCGTGCTACGGACTCCCGCTTTAGATACAACAACATAGATTCTAGAATAGGTCCGTGCTACGAACTCTTATCTATAAATATATGTCGTCGCAAGCGTAAGACCGTGCGTCCTATCAGTGCACTGTTCCAGCAGCTTGTGCGAAATCAGTTGTTGATCGAACGTCCGGACTACGTAGAATGTTTTTTTTTTTTTTTGGAAATGACTGTGTAGCTAGCTCCAAGTGAGCTTTCGCTACTTCACCGGGCGTTTGAGGCGAGGGCAGAGTGCCCTCAACCTTTATAGACAACATCACCAAAGGGCCCCCAGGAGGGACGGACCTCGGCTTTGGGCGTTGCCTGTGTGCGCAAGGCTTGGAGAGACAGCAAACTCTCATATTGCCTGATGGGCCGCGTATGCGTGCATGCAAGCCTGAATGGCCAATCTGAGAAACAATGGCAAAAGCCTTTAGAGAGCAGCAACTCTCATCTTTTGCCTTATGGGCCGAAAGCTACGTTGCCAGAAGGGCCTATCCTGGGTGCAAGAACGTAGAATGACTGCGCGCTTAGCCTTATATAGGGATCGCGAACAATGGCCGCCGGCGATGGCTGGAGGGCAGATGACGGCGAGGATTGCGCGGGCGCGCGGGGCAGTGATGCGTAGGCTTCGTTGGCTCGTCGCTGTGACGTAACCAATAACTCGTTCATGCATTACAGTCTCCCCCTCTGGCTGCGAAGGCGTCTCGACGAGCGAGCCAGGACAGCAGGAGTGTGACCATCTTCTTTAGCTTTTTCCTCGGGGCGACCGTGTGGCTGAGGTTGCTCTGCGTGGTTCTTTTGGGGGCGACCACGTTTCCGAAAAGGCACCACTGGAGTAGGGAGCGGCGCAGCCTCTGTGCACCGATAGGGATGCAGTGCGGAGGCGTGATACAAGCCCAAAGGCCTGTCAGGATCATTGGGATCTGCAATAGAGAAAGAACTGGGTCCATGATTTTTTAAAATTACATAAGGGCCGTCACGTTTTGGGGAGAATTTGGAACTTATCCCCTTCACAGAGTTACTGAGTACATGAGAATCAACTAGGACCAAGTCACCCTTCTTGTATTGGGGCGTTTGACGTCGCTTATGGTCAACGATTTCTTTTCTTTTCTCCTCCCTTGCTTCTTGTTTCTCTCTTGCCTTTGTTAGGGTTTCAGCAAGCAATCTTAATTTCGGGGTTATTTCTGTAATAACATTTTCATTATCTACGATTGACTTCAAATCATGGTGAACATCATCAGGCGTTCGTAGTTCTCGTCCAAATGTAAGATACGCTAGACTATATCCTGTCGTAGCCAAGATCGCAGTGTTCATGGCAAATCTAATACTCGGTAGTTTTTCCGGCCATGAAATATGATCACCATCCAAATAAATAGCCAGTTGAGTCTTTAAGTCACGGTTTCTTCTTTCAACCGGGTTTGTTTCGGGGTGGTATAATGGCGTGAACCCTTGAGTAATGTCCAAGCTGTAGCAAAGTTGCTGCATGATATTGCTGACAAATTGGCTTCCGTTATCGCATATGAATCGACGTGGAGTGCCGTATCGTAAAATAATTTCATCTAGCAGAATCCTAGCGCACTCTTGTGCGGTTGCTTGTTGTAATGCGAACAACTCGACCCATCGAGATGTACAATCCTGCACAATAAATATCCAAGACAGATTATTCTTCGTCTTTGGTAAAGGACCAAATAAGTCGAATGAGACGACTTCAAAACGTTGATTAAGTGCTGTTGTTTGCAGCAATCCGGCAGGCTTCAAGTTACTTGCCTTATATCTCTGACATTGCAAGCACTTCTTGATGTATTCTTCTATCTGTGACCTCATTCCTTTCCAATAATAACGTCTGGTTATGCGATTCCAGGTTTTCTCAACACCGTAGGGTCCAGCAGTTGGGTCATCATGATAGGATGATATAACCTTCGCCTGCTCATACTTGGGAACTAGTAACTGGCAGTCTTCGTTCTCCACATCAGGGTTATATCGATATAAAAGGCCGCTATTCATAAGATAGCCTTTGTTACTCCAGTAACGGATATTCTCTTCGTTACTTGTGTCTTCCAGAGCTTTTATAATCTTCTCTATATATTCATCTTTTAATTGCTCGGTTCTTATTTCCTTTGGACTCCTCCTGGGAAAGTCTACGACAATATTGCATATGCCACAAGCTTCTTTTGTTTCCGAGTGGCAATTAGGCCGGGATAATGCGTCGGCAACTACGTTTGTTCTTCCAGTAATATACTGGATATTTATATCATAGGCTTGAATTTGCAAAGCCCATCGCGCCAATCTTCCAGTCGGCGACTTCAAAGACATCAGCCACTTCAAGGCTTGATGATCAGTTTTGATCGTTATAGGTGCTCCTTCAATATAGCCCCTAAATTTGTTTATCGCCCAAACTACAGCGAGTGCTTCTCTCTCCGTCGTTGAATAATTTCTCTCAGCTGGTTTCAATAGCCTGCTGGCTTATTCGACAGGATGCTCATCATCCTTCTCCCCCTGCACCAAAACAGCTCCGATAGCATAACTGCTTGCGTCTGTCTTTATGACATACGGTTTTTTCTCATCAGCCTGAGCTAACACTAGGGCAGTAACCAACATTGTTCGAAGTTCTTCAAATGCTATTTGTTGTTCATTTCCCCAGTTCCATATAGCACCCTTTTTCATAAGTCGGGTCAATGGCTCGGCTTTCTTTGCAAAGTCAGGAATAAACCTTCTGTACCAGGAGCACATTTGCAGGAAGGATTGTAAGTGTTTAACATTCGACGGGATACTCTGATTAACGATGGCACTGACTTTATCAGGATCGACTTCCAGCCCATAAGGCGTAATATAATGTCCTAAATATTTCACCTTAGGACAGCAAAATTTCCATTTTTCCATATTGATCGTGAGATTGTACTCCCGTATCTGATCAAATACTTCTTGCAAGTCCTTCAAATGTTCATCGAATGAAAGAGACAGAATGATCAAGTCATCCAAAAATATCAGTATTTTTATGTGGTAGAGAGCAAGACGGAGTCTATCCATCAATCTCTGGAAAGTTGCTGGCGCATTGCGCAATCCAAACGGCATTCTAAGGAAACAAAACATTCCAAAAGAAGTTACGAACGATGTTTTGATCTGATCCTCTTCCTTTACCTTGATTTGCCAGTATCCGGCCCGCAAATCAATTGTATTCATGAATGGCGTTGGTTTTGCATTATGTAGCAAAACATCTATCCTCGGTAGTGGATATACATCAGGCGTTGTTATGGCATTTAACTGGCGATAGTCTATACAGACTCTTATTTTTCCATCCTTCTTAGGGACCATAACAACTGGCACAGACCATGGGGAAACACAGGGTTTTATGATCCCTTCTTTCAGCAACTGGTCCACTTCCTTCTTCAAGGCTTCTGTTCTGGCGGGTGACATACGATACGGTGCTACCGCAATCGGCTTATGATTACCCGTGTCAATACTATGTTCAATTTGAGTAGTGGGCTTACCGTTAGGAGTGAAGACATCAGCGTTGCGGTCTAACAGCTCTGTCAACCGACGATTCTTGGACTCACCTAACTGTGCACTGATAGAACCTATCTGGACCTTTTTTGGGGAGTCGAATAGGTCTTTTGAATTAGGAGACAGAAGCTCCTCCCCATAATATGACAGGCTTTGTTGAGCGTCATAATAGAGGGAGTCAAGGACAGGCGAATGTCCGTTAAACAAAAGCGTTCGCTTGTTAGGTGGCGTCGAAAGGTCAATCGGAGTCAGTTTGTACGTGCTGTGAGGTGGCGTACATGGATCCTTTCGTACTATCTCGACCCTATCATCCTCCATCATGCTCGGCTAATCAATTCCAGATGGCTTCGTAGCGGGTAGCTCCTCAGGCATTTGAACATACGGTGGCGAGGATTTTCCGGCGTTGGCGTTCGCCTCTTCGGGCATTATTGAACCAACAGTCACTTCTTCCACTGTTGTCGGTGACATCTGCACGTCTGGAGAACTTCCAATCGGGGAAATCATTTTCGGCAAATCAAACTCATCATGAAGCCGCTCGATGAAGTCCTCATGCGCGTCTTCCTCCTCTAGGTCGTAAACCTGACTAGGTTCGTCCATGAAACGGCATGTCAGTTGGGGAAGGTTAATTACCATCTTGGCATCTTGGATGAAACCAACTCCCAACAGCGTGATGGTGCGTCGCGCATCCGGTAGAATGAGGAATGTTGTGGGTATCACCCTACCAAAAATAGTCACTGGGGCTCGCACTGACAAAACCTCTTCGTATCTCCATCTGCCAAAGTGATGTCCATCACTTGGCTGCCAAACATGTAGCCTGCTTTTTCCAGCTGCTTATACAGCGAATAGGACGCAACATTTGTTCTGGCTCCGGTATCTATTTGTGCTACTCCTTTTGACTTCCCAACTTGGATAGCGACCGTGGGACGCAGACAAATTTCCGATCCAACTTTAAGTGCACAAAAACTCAAGCCGTCTTCCGAAGTCGTCTTCCTTGCCCTGCACTTGGGACAGCGACTACGCACAACTCCAGGCTCTCCACAGCCGTAACAGCTAAATTTAGGCTTCGCTGCTGTCACTGGAGTTGAGGTATCTCCAGCAGAAGTGCCTTCTGCAATCGATCGGCGATTTTCCCGCCGCTTTTTGGTGCATACTTCAGCCGAATGACCGGGTATCCGACAATTTGCACACCGTTTTCTATTCTTACCCATTTGTTTCGGGTAATCCGTGACGGTCTGATTCCTCTCAGCAAGGTTCCGTTCTACGTCACGAGCCTTTTCTAAAAGTTGCTCAAAGGTCGAGATATTCTCCCTCACAATCTTCTCCCTCACTGGAAATCTAATTTGCCCGAAAATTAAATCTATTTGTTGCTCCTCGGTATGACCTGGAGGAGGCAACTCCGCTAGTAGGGCGCGCTTTTGGGCAATAAATGTTTCCGTGGGCGTTTGAGCATCTTGCACGTTACCAACAATCTCTTGGTAAATCTTGTAGGCCAGCTTTTTACGTGCAAAGTTATTGCGCAGCTTCGCCTCAAAATCTGCCCAGGATGACACATATTCCTTAACTCCTTGCCACCATATCGCAGCTTCCTCGGTAAGGATGAGTGGGATTCCCGTAATGGCATCTTCATCCGATATGCCTTCCACCCTCTTGAAAGTATTTACGGCAGCAAGGAATGCTTCCACTTCACCGCTATTCCTTGTGCCGTTATAACGCACCTTACATTGGGTAAAGGTCGTCATTCTCTTCGGGGTAATTGATAACCTCTCCAATAGTTTTTTCATTTTATTAGTATTACGCGGGGGCGGCGTTTTATTATATGAAACGTTAAACGACGGTTGCGCGGATGGCCTTGATCTGAGATATCGCACGACGACGGGCACAGGCCCCACGTTGGGCGCCAGTATGTAACACAGATCCTACAGACTCCGAAATGGAGCTAACTCCTTAAAACGGATTTCTACCCATAGCCTTTTATGAGGCATAGACATGGGACAGATACCGTAAGGGAAAAGACTACCTATCGATTTCAGATAGTGAATGGGTACCTATTCTACCTATCAAAGTATCTATTTGCTAGTTTTGCATGAGAACTTAATTGTTTAGTACTTTAGGTATTTAACTAAGGAGATTGAAGGAAAGACCAAGGCCGCAAACAAAGTAACAAATTTATTTATGTCAAACCTATCCGACTACAGTCCACCCGATTGGTACTACTTACGATATAACCTGCATTTCAATGCAGAGCGTAATTTGATGTGGCATTCGGACACTTCATAAGTATGTTCTGCTTTAGATAAATTCAAATGAAATAGCTAAATCAACCGAAATTAAATGATTCAATTCCGAGGTCAAAGATCAAATTGCTTTTCAAAGTTTTCGAGACCCAAACAATTTTTTACTCGAAATTTAACACACGAAATTATTAGCATCGAGCGAGAATCATGTATAAAATTAAAAATTACATTCTTTCAACTATCGAGGTATATTTTATCTCGCAGGACGTCTCCCTAATTTTCCAATGGTTGGCTCAGATTTTCGTGATTAACTAACTACTTAATGAACAAGTTCCCCAAGAACTAGTGTTCATAGGATGCTGCGGTAATTTATAACTACAGATCTGAGGGAGCCGCAAGACGCATCTCACGGAAAGCGACAGGCTTTTAAGAGGATGGAAACAACTAATTAAGATGTATGCTCTGTGTGAGGCAAGTTCTTTAACTATTGTTGTCTCTTAATAATCCTAGCATATCGGCTGGGCAAACCAAATTAGTTTTAATTTTAGTCGTTTTTTTAATCTCTCTATTTAATGCTTAATAACTTACACTTCTTAAAATCACTTATCTATCAGATAATAAAACCGACTTTATTAAATTACTTAACTCTTTTAACCCCCTAACGCAAAAATACGAGTGTTATAAGTTTGTACGCTATGTGTGTGTATGTCTTTCCTTCTGTGGAACTGTAGCTCTTAAGAAGGTACTACACGAAATTGTGGAAATTGACGTATTTTCAAATCAGTAGTACTATGCGCTTAATTAATTAAATACATCAAAAGTATTGTATAATTTAGTACGGGCCTTGCACAAGTCACCCTTTTGTTTGGAATTTGAAAAAAATATATATGTTATGATATCTTAAAACATTTTTCTTCGAAAAGTTTGTAAATTTTACGTCTAAAACAATAATTCTCACTTGACAATATTTATATTTACATCTCGCAGGTCCTTTCTAATTTTTTTTATAAAAATATAAATATGAGAATATTATGACTTTTAATTTTTTGTCATAATCGCCTAATGTGCGCAGCCTAATGACTTGCGCAGTCGCGACATTTTTTGTTCGCGACTCGGACTTTCTCGCGGGTTCACCCGATTAAGCGAATCGGGTGAACCCTTCGGTCATGTGAACCGATTTGGATACGGGTTTTTATTTTATATAACTGTTTTTTTTTTGCATTCACAATGCTATTCTGATGCGACGCAAGGGGAATGGGATGGGGTATGGTGGAGGTTTTCGACCCCGAGGTTTGAAGTGCGATAGCTCAAATGGCAGGCAAAGCGTAGGTCGTACTGAGACCTAAGGTCGCTGGTTCAATTGATTTTTTTCATCATATTTTATTTCTTAATTTAATAAGAGTACGATTTTTTCATTTGAAAGCAGTGATGGTTGTTTTGTTAAAATCTGTCCCGCCGTTTTCAAGATAGAGGGATTTCGTGTCGGTCGCGGGTTACTTAATGTTTTATAACTTGTGATGAAATTTTAATTTGACGAAACTACCATAAAATAAACAGTTTAATTGAGAATTTTTAAGTCGGTTGTATAGGAACGTACGTGAATCAGATTGGACTTCAAACTCAGAGATACAGTACAGGTCAAGCCGGGAAAGGATTGAACCCGAGATATTTTGCTGATTGATTGTGCTCTTGGATCACTGGACAACTAACACTTGTACGTAAGGAGACCACAGCTGGCTGAAAAAATTGGCATTGCGTACGTTTTTTTCATATAATGACGTCGACCAGAGCATAGCTCCTAAATAGACAGAACATCGAGATTGTAACTTATCACTAAAGAGATATTGTAGAGTTGCAGATAAATTATACCCTTAAGTGTATAGTATAGAGTTTATTTAATCTTATAACGCTGGTAAGTTCACAGATCATCTATTTCACTTTGCAACAAAAAAGAAGACAAAACAAAAGAAGTTACCCTCAGTTATTTTCTCGGGGAGATCACGTAGGCGCGCACCTCATCTGCGGCGCTCCCGCCGCGGCGATAAAATTTAAAATTCAAGGCCGCGTTAACGAACCGGCCTCGCGAAGAAATAGATATTCAAATGTGAGAAGATCCCATATTAACATTTATGGCAAGTTTGCGGGGACGAAACAAAGGCCAGGCGGCCCCCGTGGAACACTCGGGCTCGGCCGAATTGGGCTGTGTTGCGACTACAGCGCGTCTCGCCCGGCATTCGGCATTTCTCGACCTACTCGCTTCTTGTCCTAATGTTTCATTTACTCCTCTTCAAGATGAAGTCCCCCGACCAATCCTTCTTTTGTAAATATTTCATGTACTTAATAATAGAATATGATATACATAGGTAGTTGTTTTTAGAGCGAGTGCGTTTTACTACGTGACTAACTCTTAAATCGAGAAAAAATATCAACTATTCTGCCGCTAATGATTATATTTCACAAATTCCGGTATTATCTGGTATATATATATATATGATTATCCTGATCCTCGTCTTCAGAGATTTATTTACTTACTGTAGTAGCCCTGCTGCTACGCCCGAACCTGTTCACACTAGTTTAAAGCATCGTAGACAGAGAAAGAACTTTCCCCCTCTCTTTCACACGATGCCGGGCCAGCGACCCCCACTCACCTCATTCGTGTCCGTGCGCGCGCGGCGTTCGCACTAGTTATGTGTTATTTGTTTGAAATCATGTCGAAACAAATAATTCTAAGGAAACATGGTATTCGGAAGAAAAGAGAGTAAATGAATTTATATTCATTGGACTGAGTAAGGTACCTGTGCAATTGTTTTGCTTTAGTATATCAGTTTAATAGTTTTTCCCACAATAGCCCCGATCTAACACGAGATGTTCGACAGTGGCAACAGCTCCGAGTCAATACGAGATATTGACCAGTGGCAATTTAAAAATAGTTTACGCGGGTCGTTGACCGCATTAAAATAAGTAAGGTACCTATGCAAATGTTATGCTTTAACACATCAGCTTAATAGTTTTCCGATCTAACACGAGGTGTTAGACAGTGGCAATAAAACAGCTCAGAGTCAATACGAGATATTGACCAGTAGCAATTTAAAAATAGTTTACGCTGGTCGTTGACCGCTTTTAACTAAGTAAGGTAGCTATGCAAATGTTTTGCTTTAGCACATCAGCTCAATAGTTTTTCCGATCTAACACGAGATTTTAGACAGCGGCAATAAAACAACTCCGAGTCAATACGAGATATTGACCAGCAATTTAAAATAGTTTAGGCTAGTCATTGACCTCATTTAACGCTATAACATAACCCATGCCATGGGTTTAGTAAAACCTTATTAGGTTAGGTTTAGGTTTATTGAAACCTAAAAGGCGGAGCTGGAGCGGGAGCAAGACTTGGAGCCGATTGCGGAAGCTGAACGAGTTGTGAATTGTGGATGAAGATTCAATGGAACCGGAACTGCTGCAGACTTTGGGCGACTTTACCCCGGAATCGTCAGAATGAGGTCAGCCAATACAATCATCTTCATTTCGAGTAGGTGTCACGGTTAATCGACCATGCACAATCTGGTGTCAGAGTTCTTCGGAACCGCCTCTCGGCCTCTGACGTGGTTCCTTTAACGACTACCAGATGGCAGCCGGGACCACCGGCTTAACGTGCCTTCCGAAGGGAAAATCTAGTAAAAAGATCCTGTCCTAAATAGTTGCCTCGTAAAGGCGAGATTTAAATATAATGTATACGTGTATATATATATTTATCATCAAAGAGTTTTCCTCTGACATAACCAACGATTTTGAACGTAGAGTTGGTGTCTGCTTTAACGAAATGTGCTAATAACAGTGATCAACGGTTTTTTAAAACCAAATAAGTGGTACCCTCTGGGTACTAGGCCTGCTATGTAAATCTAGGCAACCGAGGCTTTCTCTGCTGAGGCGATGCTTCGAAGATGCTTGCTTACTCCAATTTTACAGAAACTGAGACTAGAGGGAATGTGGTTACCCTTACTAAAAAAAAAAAAAAGTCATTGATCCTTTTAAAGATCGGAATATATATATATCTACCTACACCTTTTCGGTGAATATCTGGGGAGGCTTCAAGCAGCATCAATTTGAATTGGTAAGACGTACCGCCTTAAGCAGCGCTGCTCAACCACAAGTCGCGGCGGTAAGCCATGATCACAGACAGCGGTCGGGTAGGCCCGCCGTTCGCGCCGCCTGCTGCGTCTTACCAAGCGTCAGCGTGGCGGTCAGCCCCTGCGCCAGGCCGCTGGCATATGTCGTCGAGAATAAGCCGGTAACAGAAAGTTTGTACCAACGCTTGAAAGTCTATAACGGATGTTGAAACGTTGTTGATTTTACATAATTTTTATAAAAGAGCCTAATCTCTAAAAAAACTTCCAGATTTTTTTTATGCGTTCAAGCACTCATTGTCTAGTGAATATTTGACCAATATTCAAAATGACTCGTTTAAACAGTTTTAAGGCTATCCGCCACTGTTAGCCTTCCACAAATTGTTACAAATTTTAGTTCCAAGAAGTAATGGCGGAAAAAGGCTTTATTTTAAATCTTTACATAATTCATCATTGTACTGATTATTTTAAGATCTAGCACATATTAACTGCTGTCAATTTGTTATTACCAGATTGTTATAATGTGGTAAATTAACATCCGAAAGGAGCTTACTTTTTTATGAGAATCGCAGTAAATACTTGAAAATTTAGTAATATAAAGTATTTTAATAACACATTCTATGAATGTTTGACTTTGCCTTTTTCGTCTTAGTTCAGCCACGAATATACCAAGGTAGTGAAGTTTGGCAGTTTAGCTTTCTTAAAATAACGTGGTTTTCTGTCCAATATTTGTATGACACTTATTTGGCGATTATGTGGATACTTATTTATATTTTTTAAAAGAAACAACTTATTATTTAACAAAATTTGGGTTTATAATTAATTATTCTTCATGAAAAGTTTTGACTTTCTATATTCAGAATGAAATTTATTGAATTATAAACGAATGAATGAATGAATATGCCTTATTGCACCAACACTTGTAAGTAAACGATATAGAAAAATATCTGTTTATTAAGGTATAAAGACGGGCTTATCACATAAGGCAATCTCTTCCAGCCAACCTTTGGGTAGAAGATTTTGTAAATAGGAGTACGGTTGACGCAGTTTTCAGTAAAAAAAATAAAAAAATAAAAAATATTACTAATCATTGAAATCATATACATAGTACATATCTTATGTGCATATACGTACTTATACCATAGTGAAAAGGAAGGAGGAAAAGGAATATGATAATACCATACTTTTGAATTGACCTTCCGTATGTCCAAAGGCAATGCATTGGTGTCAATGTTTAGAATGAAAAATAACGCTTAAATCATATAAACTACTTGTAAATGCTTGCAGTATTTTCCGGCCTTAAATCGTTTGCAAGATTTAAGTAACCGTGCAGTATTACGTATAACGTTTAGAATATCCACACCTATACAATATACCTAGCATTGAAAATATGGATATGGTTTATATATGGCACACCATATCCATATTTTCAAATTGAGAATCGAGGAATATAGACATCAAGTTGAAATTAAATCCCAACTATTTCATTGGGATCACCTAGGAGTTCGTAATACCATATATCTGTTCGCCTTGAGAGTTACCGTGAAATGGTCAACTTCATGAAAAAGAGGCCTTTTTTCTATATAATATTGATGCGTTCACTATAAATTGGGATACTTTCATTTCTATGCCAATTTCTTTTTTGAATGTTTTTAAATAGATCATTTCCGATCGTGCCACAGGAATCTTAGTGTAACCTTAGTTACCACCAGCCCCTAGTATTTTCTAACTTTAGGGAGATACAATCGCTGTACGGCGTCTTTCCCTGGCGGTGAATGTCATCTGCTTTTGCCTAACGTCAAGCTGACCAATCCACCTTTTGATATTATTTCCTTGGCACTTGGCACAAAACACAGTATAGTTGCAGCTTAGAATTATGGTGGGAATACTGTGGTATGGTGCGAAATCATACTTTTAACATTAACGTTTACAATTTATCCTATATTACGCAGCTATCGGATTGAAAAGATTTGCAGAAGCTTTTATAGTAAAGCCATCCTTTTCCAATGTTAATTTGTATAGTTGTACTTAGGATCTATCCTTTGTTTTTAATGAATTAAATACATTATACCCAAAATTATTGACAAGAAAAAGATATGTTATGTTATTGGCCTTGGCCACTGGTCACCTTTGGCCACCAATACACTTTTGCAATGTCAGACATTATCAATAATTAATATTGATGGAATGAAAATCGCTGTAACTGATTTAATAAAATATCATATGTTGATAAACATCAACATTTTTGCATTAAATATTTTATCTGGATTAAATATTTCAACAACGCCTAGGCGTTTTTCATGCGGGAATTTTATTTTATTTTCTATCTTTAAAATGTTCTTTTAAAGCCTAATAGTTTAAATAAACGACGGTTCTTTATAACGACGAAGGCTCCTTAAAGACCAGCATCAACTCAAACTATTCGTCGTTGGCTGATTTTGTCGTCCAGCGGTTTCGATAGGTACTAGAGTGTTTAGCCCTCCAAGCACCTTGGCATGCATCCACTGCAGCTGCCCAGAGAGCTGGCACATGGCGTTAGTGTCAATACTATAAGAAATACAGCTGGCTGGTCTGTACATTCAGAAGTTTTTGTAGATTTCTCTAAGAGATCGTTAATATATACCAGATTATCGTTGGTTAGAGCCTTATTTAATTAATAATAAATATTAAAAATCTTCGTTGATTTGAAGACTGATTTATTATTACTGGATAAATCTATGGGTGAACTTAATTATTTTATTTTCGTTTTAATTAAGGAATTATTTTCATTGGTACATCATATTTTATTACTCCCTTTTTATTCTTGACATTGATTGTCTCTGAACATCTACAGTAAGTAAATAAATCTCTGAAGACGAGGATCAGGATAATTAAATGATCAAACGAACTTACCTGAAGTGAAGTTCGATCATAATTATCCTGTCCTCGTCGAAGAGATTTAGATTCCCTCCCTCCCATTTTGCACTGCCCTTTTGATGTCAATCTAGAGAAGGGAGCTTAGTTCCTATGCTTGTCTTCTCTAAAAAGAATGAGGTGAGTGGGGGTCGCTGGCCCGGCATCGTGTGAAAGAGAGGGGGAAAGTTCTTTCTCTGTCTACGATGCTTTAAACTAGTGTGAATAGGTTCGGACGTAGCAGCAGGGCTACTACAGTAAGTAAATAAATCTCTTCGACGAGGACAGGATAATTATGATCGAACTTCACTTCAGGTAAGTTCGTTTGATCATTTAATTATATTTCACAATTCAGTACATATATTACTACCCGGTCACATCTTATCTAGGTACCTCTTAAAACTGGCAACAGATACCTACTTATTTAACAGTTGACTAGCTCCGTGGCGCAGCGGTCAACACGCCAGCCTGCGACACGGAGTGACCGGGTTCGATCCCCGGCCAGGTCAAGATGAAAAATGATCTTTTTCAGATTGTCCTGGGTCTTGGATGTTTATCTATACATGTATTTGTTATAAAATATAGTATCGTTGAGTTTAGTATCCCATAACACAAGTCTCGAACTTACTTTGGGGCTAGCTCAATCTGTGTGATTTGTCCGAATATATATTTATATATATTTATATTTAGTTATTTTATAAGTATTTTTAATTACTATTAATCTACTTAAGTACCTACTACATAACTTTATACATATAATTTATCTTAATATTTAAAATTAGGTATGCCAATAGGATTTACTTCTATGTCAGCTCTGTTAAGATTAGAGATTTTAAATATGAGTGTGTCAAATTTTCAAATGAAGCAGTGGTTTTGTTAGATAACATAAATAATAAATATATACGGACAAATCACACAGATTGAGCTAGCCCCAAAGTAAGTTCGAGACTTGTGTTATGGGATACTAACTCAACGATACTATATTTTATAACAAATACATATATAGATACACATCCAAGACCCAGGCCAATCTGAAAAAGATCATTTTTCATCTTGACCTGGCCGGGGATCGAACCCGGTCACTCCGTGTCGCAGGCTGGCGTGTTGACCGCTGCGCCACGGAGCTAGTCACTTCAAGTCATAACAAGTTAATAAGACTAAAATAACATGTAAATAAGTATAATCGGTAAGGTATATCCTTAACTCATGAAAGGTGGTAGTGGCAGCTCTATAAATTTTTCCAACTCATTAATTTATAAGAGATCTTTTAGAGAGAAGACAAAACAATCCAACCTTTGTGTTCCACGGCCCTACCCACTCCAAAGACAAATAAAAGTTTTCAAGAAAACAAATCAAAATCTCAATTTTCCTGGCTGCATTATTTATGTGATATTGCTTGCTTGGCGACTGTCGGTGTTCCCCTTTCTTTACTACGAATTTGTGGAGGTATAATTCACGTTTTCACAACTTGGCCTGTCAATAGTTAAAAAACAACATGGTTTTGTTATCCTACTTATTATTTATATTTTGTCATGTCGCACGGGTGCAAAACTCGAAGCTGTAAGATAGAGCGCAGTCGTATTCTGTGAGAGTAGTGGGTTAGTGGGCACACACGTTTCTTATTAATATCAGGCGGTCGGAATGGTCGAAGACGTCCCCAGCGCCCGCTCTCTCCCAAATAAAATTGCCGCTATCTAAACAAAGAACCCTAATTATTCGGCCATGGCGGGCGGGGTCGCTCTCTTATGGGTGTTCTGGGGCCCATTTCGCTTCTCGTATAGGGCCCTAGGGAGCAGCGGGCGCCGCCTAGCCAATCGCCGGATGGAGAAGCGAGCGATCCGCAACCTTTTTATATGCGATATCGGCGTCGGCGCCGGACTTTCAACCCCTCCCGCACCCCCCTGGGTCCCGGGGAATTAAAAGTTGGAAGGCGCACATCTGATTACCCCTACACACATTACTCTGGATCGCCAATCTCGATAAGCCACCCACAATTTATTAGCGGCCGCTGACGAGCTGTTTTTGGCTAAAACGGACAAACCATATTGTTTCACAATTACGACATGCGGTACGAGTCCTGTGCTTCGTTTTTATTGTTGATAATTATAATATTAGGTAGGTACTTAGTACTGTCCGACCTTTTTTGATTCAGTCTAAATAAATAAAGCAAGGGCGACGTCTAGGTTCTGGCTTGAATGATTTGGATCTTTCTTTTAATGAATGCTTTATATTCATTCTTTTCAACTTTTATAAATGTATACCTATCTATCATCGCTATTTGAATAAGAAAGAGCGCTTAAAAGAACCATGGCGGTACTGGGCCTACGCTTCAATACTTATTTTAATTTGCACCCGATTTATTTTGAGACAATAAATTCAATATAAAGGGTTTCCGAGCGGTTTTACCTCCGGGCGCATTGTCTTCACCCTTCGGCTGCGCGTTTATATTGTGTAGAAATTATGAAATAAAAAGACGATATCGTGTGTCGGCGGCGAGAGGTGCGGCGGCGGCGGCGTGGGCGACAGCGGCCGACATACGACACCTAGCTGCGGCCACGGCCGCGCTCGGCAGCCATTGTGCGGCCACAATGCACCCCGCCGCCGACTCATATTAGATTGCAATGTTTTAAGCATTCGATTGCCCTCGCCATTAATAAAGGGTTCCCAAGAAGCACGTACAATATAAGACTTTTTTGCGTTTTGTAGTCTTTCACCCGAGTGACGAAGGGTACGCTTATTGTTTCTATGCTGAATTGCTGCGGATGAATGGGTTCCGAGCGTTTATGCTCAGCACACAGAGATCGCTGGAAGATAATACGGGGCAGGCGGGCAGGGCCGGCTGAGGTGGCAACAACAAACCTCCCACCGAACACTTACAGCGGATGAGGCCCGCTCATATGCTTTATTATGTAAAGATTTTTCTCTACTTAAAAAGGAATACATGATCTGTCCCCTGATACGTGAAAACTTTTGCTTTTGATTGCATTTGACTGCTGACTCAACGCAAATAAATAATTGGCTTTCTATTATTATAACTTAATTAATTTAAATTTAATGTGGTTATTTATTAATAAATGCAGGTTATCATGGCGGCTGAAGCCGCGCGCCCCTGGGAGCGTATGCACACCAGAGCTGACGCTGCATTGTTAGCTATGCATGAACAGTATGGCCGCCTTACAAGACAAACTACACAGTAAATAAATAAATAAAATACCGCATTATAAAGTTAGAATGTAAGTTGTCATAAAGGCGAGGCTGTAATATCTTATGATATGGCGCGCCCCTGGGAGCGCATCCACACTAGAGTTGACGCTGTATTGAGCTGGGCCGACTTACAAAAAACACAGTAAATAAAATAATTAATAAATAATATACCGCATTATGACGTAACAATGCGAGTTGTCATAGCGGTTGAAGCCATAATATCTCAAGACGCCGCGCGCCCCTGGGAGCGCATGCACTCAAAAACTGACGCTGCTTTGCTAGCTATGTATGAACAGTATGGCTGACCTTCAAGAAAACAATCTAGTATAATAAAAATTAACAAATAAAATACCGCATTACAAAGTGGGAATGCAAGTTGTCATTGCGGCTGAGGCAGTAATATCTCAAGACGCCGCGCGCCCTAGGGAGCGTATGTGCGCCAGAGCTGACGCTGCGTTGTTAGCTATGCATGAACCACTATGGCTGACTTTCAAGATAAACCATATAGTAAAATAAAAATAAGAAAATAAAATACCGCGTTATAAAAATACATAAAACATAAATAATAATATAGGTCTTAAAGACTTGGGGTCTGTCTATTCCGCAATGGAAAAAGTCATGGTAATAAGTATGTATGTACCAATGTAAATACTGTCATAAGAGTGACTAATGGTCTCCAAAATACCTCCGTTGAGGATGCAGCCGGGAACACGTTCGGTTGATAGAGATATTCAAGATAAACATTTCTGATTAACTTGAAAATTGAGTATCTGAGAAACTTTGGCAAGCTTTCGTATTGGGAGCGCGGCATCTCCGGCCATGCATAGTCAAGTGCACTGTGTGGAGTGGCGACGCAATATCCGAAGGCCCCTGGGGCGGCTGCTTGTCGATTTAACTTCTTGCTGGCCACTGCTGATGAGCTGGCACAATGCAGCTCTCACAGGCAACTCCATCAAACTATTATAAAAGATTTTTTTGAGGGAACCAAGTTTAGTAGTTCTTGTATCACAATCAAACTTCATCTTTATAAGACGGCTTAGGTAAAAACATCCCTCATCGTAAATTATTGGTTGTATTGAATGTGTGTAGTATATTCACTATAATTATGCATATTAATATAAATATATATTAAAATATTTGTTTAGGTATGTTTTAAGTTTAATTACTATGTCGTATTTGTTGTCTATGTTGTGGTTATCTTTAGGTAGGTTATATTATTTCTAGTTATATATACGTTTATTTAAGTTATCGAATGTATTCCATTCCTGTAATACATTCCTTAATAGAAAAACATAAGGAGGTACATGAGTTCTCGTTTGTTTTTTCTATTTTTATATTAATTTCTTTTCGTTTATTCACACACCATTGTGAGTACATATTTAAAAAAAACATAATTATAAACTTAACTTGCTACAACCGTAACGTTATATAGGTAGCTCTTTCCTTTATAAAGAACAGTTAAACATTAATTATGTTTTCGACTTGTTACTCAAATAATGAGAATAATTTAATAGCCAAAACAAGGAAAAAGAAAACGAGCGTAAAGTTATGATTCATTGAAGCGAGTCATAATCCATTTGTGAGAAGATCACGAAGTAGACAGCAGTTAATACGCCTTGACGATATTGTATTGTCTGTGCATTGTTGCGCTGTAGGTGACGGGAGAAACGAAACGCGGGCGTGAGAATCGCGAGGTCGCCTCGTCGCACCCTAAATATTGCTATTGTAGAGTAGGCGCTTGATTTTTAATTTCTCATTTTGGTATTGATCACTTTCAAGCATCACCTAGGATGCTTGATGCACTGATGCTGCAGTGGCGGATTTGGGGTTAGCGAACTGGGCTACCGCATGGGCCTTGCGTTTGCAGGAGGCTAGGAGTAGGGCCCGACCTAAGAGCAGCGGTTAAGGCCGCCACTGCCTATGTGTTTATGGCAAATATTTTAGCACTACCTAAAGTTTCGCCCATAACTAGCAAAAACAAAAATTATATTCCTATTTCTTTTTCGTGAAAATTTCTTATATTTCTTATTTCAGCCCTCTTATCACCGGCAGCCGACATGAGCCGTGGGGCAAATCTTTGAATCTAATTTTAAATCTACTTTGTATTCAGGTTGGCAATAAATAAAAGGTCTTCAAAATCGTTCTAGCCTTTCTTGAGTTACACCTAACTGGTGTTATGGAATTAATCTGCTAGGTCAGGTGTGTCACCCCCAACTACTTGGCTGATGGGGATGGAGGGTATGACATCAGTGACACGTGCCCGGCCTCCCGAGCTGCTACTTGCTTTTCCCCCTATTCAACCGAGTGAGAAGTATCCTTCCCCAGCTTAATAAAGCTTCCGATGAGCAGCAGCATCGAAAGCATAAGAAGCACAAGAAAACTATGCTCACCAACCTGTCTGCCAAGAGTGGTGAGGATGCCAATATCGTCCCATGGAATAAAGAATCCTTGGGAGAGGCCTTTGTCCTGCAATGCACTTCTTACGGCTGAAATGATGATGATGATTAATTAATCTAGCTGTGAAAATTTCAGCTGCCTAACTTGATAGTTCACCGTGCGTTATAGCCTGGTGACAGATGGACAGAAATACAGACCGACATCTAGAGTGTGTAATATAAGTGCGAAAGACTGCTGAATTTAAGCGTGCTAAGGTGCAATATCTATAGTAATAAGGTGCGAAATCAGGCGCGAAGAGCTAAGGCGCGAATGAACTGAGGTACAAAGAGCTGAGTGACATTTTCATAGATGATGTGTTTCTGTTGCCGGATTTTTTTGTTACCTCAACGCCCACCCCGATACTATTAATTTGTACTAAGATATAGTAGGTAGCGGCTTTTAGTTCATCAAAAATTCCAATCAAGGTGCGTGGACTGTTGTTAAAAATGCCGTGAGTCTATCAAAGCTCGGTTAATCGCAGAACCAACATAATGTGTACCAACTCTTTTAATATTTTTATTAATTGAAGATCAGTGTAATGGTTTTAAATGGATTTCAAAACATGGAAAATTGAGAATTTGACATAATGTAAATTTTTGTTTTATTTTCGAGTAAAATTCACGTACGAATTCTCAGAATTGCCGTTAAAGTCATACGGAGATGAAATAGAAGATGTAAGTTTATCAAAGATTTGATAAAAGGCGCGTGGCGGCGCGGCGAGGTGTCGCAAAGGAAGCGATTCTATCGGACTCCCTTCATCTCGCCGCCAGGCCCGCCGTCACAACCTGAAGCTACTTGATTCTAATCGCTTTATTTAAATTGTATTGCGCTATCTTTATTACTGCTTAGAGGTATGAGGCATCGTAAATCTTAAAGCTCCCTAGACAAAAATTGTTTCTGTAGGCAGTTAGTTCGTACTTAGGTTTTTTGAATATCTGTGATAATGTTTATAACGATTCATATTAAAAATTTATTAAAATAAATTATTTTTGTACTACTACTACTTTGGGAGCGTACTGACGACAACTACCTAGGTAGGTAGTAACTATTGTCATTGTAAATGACCCGCAGATCTTAAATGCACACAACCACAGAATAAATACAGTGTTTCCAATACTGTCTGTTTGATACTTCATATTTCGGTCTAATTGAAGTCGGTTTTTATATGAAATACAAAAAAGAACCGACTTCACATAAACTACTTAACTGCTTTTGATGGAATTTAAATGCAAACAATTGAAAAGCACCTTTCAAATAAAAAAAAATATCAAATCGGTTCAGAAATAACGGAGTTATGAGGTAATAAAAAAAAAACCGAATTGATGTCATCCTCCTTTTTGAAGTCGGTTATAAATCCGTCAATTTACACAACACAGACTGTTTACTGTAGCGCACTCTATCGTCGGGCAAAGAAAACATTACTTGAGGGTGCGTTCATCGAGGGGTGGAGTTTTCCTCGAGTACAAGCACTGCGCACCGACATCTACCGGAAAACTATTGAATTAGATGGTATGACTTTTCATCGGTGAAAAATGCATTGCCTATTTTTAACTCTGTGACTTGACCAAGTAAAAGTTGGCGAGTTTAGTTCTATACTCTATTGATTAATTATTTTGAGGTAGGTAATTACGAGTACACGTAAATGTTAAATTTTAATTATGTAGTTACTTGTAAAGTCGTAACATTAATTAGTCTTATAAGTTGATTTTCATCCTAGATCAGGCACCCTTAGTTCATATTTCCTTAAAATTAAATGTCTTCTTCTTCCACTCCTCATCCAACTTTATATGGGGTCGAAACAGCATGGAAAGCTTTTATTCTTTCATGCTGTAAATAGTTTTGATTCATTTCTACGACTTGCCGCCTGCCTAACGTCAACCCTCCTTGGGAATGATTTTGTTGCACGGGATGTACGTGCTTGTCCCTTTAGTCGGCTCTTACGACGTCCATGGAATATAATGGCGTGGTCCTTTAATCTAGATCGGAAACCACACGGCACCTTAAATATTTTTTTTAGTATTCATAATATATTGTAAATTGTGTTTCCATTAATTATAAGAATAAAGATTTATAGTTAGAAGTCCAAGCTTAAGATTTGCCAAAGAGCTATGGAGCGAAGTATTCTGGGGGTCAAAGGTTGAAAAGAGTGCCGAACACAGTGCTTCATTTAATAACCGATATTGCTGGTGTGGGCCGCAAAGCCACCAATTTGAAGTGGGACTGGGCGGGCTACGTCTGCCGAAGGCACCCCAGACCGCTGGGCTGAAACAACAACGGAATGGACTCCAGAGGATGGACGTAGAAAACCGGAAAACCGAAAGCGTTGGTGTGATGACATAAAATATTTAGAAAAAATAGGTAGGAAGTGGCACAGAATAGGGAGGCATGGAAATTTATGGGAAATACCTTTGCTCATCTGCTTTGCTGTCAGCAGTGGGACAGTATAGGTTAATAATAAAAACAAATTTATTATTATATCTGCAATACTTGTATGTTCCTCTAGTAAAACTGTAAGCATGTTTTACAAATAAATTATGTTTAACATACTCGTAGTATGTTATAGTTGCATTTTGAATATCCTGAAAGAACTATTCAGGTCTCAACTATTTAGGTATGTACATATTCAAATTTCAACCGCTGAATCGATAAATATGAAATTCAGTAAAGAGATAGTGAGAAGGGTAGGATATAGGATACCTTTAATTTTGGAAAAGGTATATCCAAGGGAACGACATTCTACGAGCGGAGTCGTGAGTCAAAGCTGATTTAAATGTTCCAAAAATTAAAACATTTTAATTAAAACATCACATATGATTTTTTTTAAATTACTACTCTGAGGTCTTGAAATGTTGTTTTCCAAATTGTTTTGAATAATTTAGGCTTCGCGAAGTCATATAGGTACAATATATCTAGTCATTTGATATGGTCGTATAGTCAGTCACCTGCTCAATTTTCGAAGTGATAGAATCTATCCACCGCAATTGTGACGTTAGCACTCGGTTCACATTTGCATAGGTATGAATAAAATCAACGAGTGGCCCTGTTCTTGCGTATTTTAATGCATGTTGCCATAAAAAAAAGGTTATAACTGCCCGAATAATTGAATAAAAAGCAAAAAATCGAATTATTTACAAAATTCCAGACACAATTGTGGCTTTCATGTTAATAACTCGCATAATTATTATTATCGTGGCCTTTTTTAACAACCTCCACTGTATTTTAGTTACCATTATTATTACTTAAACAAAACACAGGGCCCCCGTGTCAACCTCGGGACCCCGAACCCAGGTTCCGTACTATTTCGTGTTGAAAGCAAATGGAAATGACGTCCGATAATGACTATTAATACAAAAATTACGCAGTTTCATACAAACTTCCATCTTCTGTTTTCTCCGAGAGTGATTTTTGAAAATAGTTAGGTATACTAAAGTTTTGTTTTGGACTATAGAGCTAATTATAATTTTTTACAATCCAACTTTTTTAAATGACTACTCAACTGATTTTGATGACATTTAAATGGCAACGATTTGAAAGCATACCCTTTCAAATAAAAAAGATTTTTTAAATCGGTTCATGCATTACGGTGTTACGCGGTATCAAACAACCCAGGAAAAAATACATCCGAACCCATAACCTTCTGCTTTTCTTTATCTGACTTAAAAAAAGGAGGAGGTTATTAATTTGGTGGTATTTTTTTTTAAACCTAACGATCCTAACTTATTCTCTGTGACCAAGTTGATTTTGTTATATTGGGGGTTTTGCCCGAATTTCGTTGACATTACAAAAAATGGTGCATACGTTTAAGAAGCCTTTTCATTTTCCCGTGGCACAAAAGTAGTTGATTTCCGTGGCCAAAAAAATCTGTGGCTTGACTTATAATTCCCCTTTATTACTTTAGTCAATTCTTGCACGATATTTTATAAAATACCTAGATAATATAATTAATTCAGTGTCAATTATCACTTTGTCTAAAATGAGTAGATATTATGCATAATAGTTGGCTAGTTTATATAATATCTGGATTTATTACTTCCGCTGTGACATAAACATTATACAACGTGTAACAATAGTTAAGAGGCATGATCAGCCCATGATATTGAACAACGTTCCCTAATGGACCAAACACGAAATACGAAAAAATATTATACCTACTTTCCATAGAAAGTCGATCAGCTGATTTCTTATTTTGTATAGGAGGTAAACTTTTTTCGTATTTCGATGTTTGTCCCCTGGGGATAGTTGTTAAATATCATTGGCTGATCATGCCACTTAAGTAATGTTACCAACATTTTGTTAATGTTGTATGTTTGCATAACAGAGTTGAGTCAAAGTAGTCGTTTAGTGGCAACAGGGCGTGGCGGGCATTGGGCGTCGCCTGGGCGGGCCGACTCCGCCCGCCGCACCCATTTGAGCACCCATGCTACACCCACTCACTATTCTCTTACATTAGTACCATACTTAGCATAAACACGTCTTAGAAACCAACATAAGGGTCTTTACTAGATACCTGATACTTTATTCAAGTTTATAACAATTTTACCGGTAAAAGTAACTTTTTTGGGAAGAAGGAGTTTTTTTATTAATTCGACCGCAGCATGCCTATAGATATGAGAGATAGTATGAGTACCACCACCACATATGAACCTTTTATTACAGAGGAAAAAATATTTCGTGAAACTTTTATATAGGGGAGTTACATTTTAGATTTTTGAAAATCTACCTATATAGTATGAATCATTATTCTTCAAAATAAAAGTAAAAAAAAAAATCGACTGCGCTCGCGCATACCGTGGTGATTTTGTCTGTAACTTCCCTTCTACTCCCTTACGTCAAGGTTAAATCGTTAGGTTCTTGAAAAACCCAGCATGCATAAATTGGACGCTTTCAAATATTTTTTAATACCATTTTTTAGTTTCAAGTTTTTGAAACCTTCTAGCGGCTGTATCCACTACGCAAAACATCATATTACTTTTTTAATCCTTTACCACATTATCTACATCGGTTTTTATTATATCAAAGCAGGTTTGTTGTCGACGGTGCTAAGTATTAATTTAACAGAATCGGTCCAGCCGTTTAAAAGATATTGAGCACAAAATCAATCAGTTTTTAGAAGCTAACGTTACGTAATACCTATGTTAACAAGTATTTAACGCATTTGATGAGTTGTAATTACGCATGGTCCATTCTTAATTACGTTTTTTCGGTCTAATTGCCTCGAAGGCTGTGGATAACGTAAGATTAGCATGATAGCATGTTTTCTTGATTAAGTTTTAAAAATGCTTATTCAGTATTGTTCTTTAATTATTGAGCTAATAAGTTTTGAGAGGAATTTTCTTCCACGTGCGCTAAAGTTGCGGAACTAACTCCCTGCCAAGATTTTCCCGAAAAACTTCAACATGGGGTGATTCAAGAAGGGTTTAAAAATATTTCTTCAGGGTCAGCAACGTGCGAGTGGCAACTGTGGTGTTGCAGGTGTCTATAGGATAGGGTAATCGCTTTCCATCAGGTGGGCCGTAGTTATGCCTGTGTAGTCGTCATTATCATATTAGCCTTAAGAAGTCTACTGCTGGTCAAAGGCCTCTCTCAAGGATTTTTTGTTCCATGTAATGATATTGCCACGCTTGGCAGGCGGGTTGACGAGTGCATTTTCTTTGGCTTCTTGTGCTTCCGCCGCTGCTCGGAAGTCTTTTTAAGCAGGGTATAGACAGGAATTATGGATGTGGGAAATGGTAAGGGAATATAGGTATTGGAATACTCCTTACTTGGATAACTGGGAGAAAATCAAGTAGCAGCTCATAAAGCTGAGGGAATCAGAGGATGGAAAGAAAAAGCCAGAAACAGAAACGGCTGGAGAGATTTACTTGACCAGGCCAAGACCCACATGCGGCTGTAATGCCTTAGATGATGAGCTCATAAAGCTGGAAGCGCGTTACCCGATGCCGTCATACCTGCAACCACCGGTCAAGCAGTTGAGGATGACACCCCTGACCATACTTAGCGGGATAATAAAAAGAAATCCCGAGGTTACAATGATCCGCATCAGTAATGGTGTTTGATACATTTTTCAAGCAATAAAATCACTCGGTCTTCCTAAACCCTTACGTAATAACATAATATCGACGTTACCAATCAAGTAACGAATTTGATAATGACTAATTATCTCGAGTTCGTAATGATCCGAAGTAATGATGTTTGTTCGATGAGATGATCGCGAAGGCTGTGGTAATGGCTGTTAACACGCGTGAAATGAACGCTCGCCGCGCGACCACCCAAAAATAGGATGCGCGGCTACTGAGTTCGAAAGGGTACAGTTATTTCCCCGGGATGTATGTATATCATGGTTCTGTGCTAGTTTGTTTGCAAGCGTAAATAAAACGGGTACAACTCCTTCTGTGACGATTGTAGAAGTCTGTCAAGTGGCATGACTCGAGGAGGTCTGAGAATTAAGCAAAAAGCTAGCATTGTGTCATAACTCATAATGGTATGAGTTATGGTACGAGTATGGACTCGTACCTAAAGTGTTAAAACGGGACTTTAAAACTAAGCCTCCGCTATCCGTCCGTTTGCACTTTCTTCAGTACGCAGGACTGTCACAGCGCTCTATCAATTGAATCGTAATAGGTTGAGACTTGAAACTTTCACAAAATGTGTATACGCTATAATAACAAAAAATTAAAGAAGCGAGGACGTAAAAAAAATGTTTTGAGCATGAAATTATTGTATGGTGGTACGGAGACTTCCTGTGTGATTCCGACTCGCACTTTTTATTAAATTTAGTTTTCTATCTTTAAGTACTTCATTTTGGATGTTTTAGTCCATGACTCTGTTGACCCATGTGTGTGACCCACGGAGGTGTGACCCATTTCGAGATATCAAGTTTCTTTAAATTAATTTGTGAAGGAATGAAATAATATGTCTTAGTTATCAATCTGGCCAAAGAGCCAAAATAATGGTGAGTATAATTTATTTCTTGTGCTATCCTTCGTACTCGTACAAGTATAAAAACTAGATACACAATCAGTGATAAAATGAAGTGGCCTACCCAAGTAAGCGCATGCTAGAATTCCCTATCACTGAAAAATGTTTATAAATAAATATTCATCACTTAATTGTTTTCATAAAACATTAGGTACAATGCTCGATAAATTTTTAAAATTGATAATATGTGATGAAAGAACTCGGCCACAGATAGGATTTGAAGTCCTTTGAAGTGACGACCCTTAGGCTTACGCCCTAAGTGTGCTACCAACTACACCACCTTGACTTCAAATCACCGTGTCGAATACTCTTATCATATTATTACCCGAACTGTTCTTTGCCCGTAGGGTATAGGTACGCATTTCAAGCATACGTATTTCTTTAATACTACCTACTATTATGATTATTATTAATTACTAAATAAACTTTGTTTCTAAACCTTTCAACAATTTCTTTTTAAGATTGATTAATATTCCCATAACCGTATTATGACATACGGTGCCCGCGATTTTATGGGAACAATAATTACTTGAGCATTTCATAGCGTTTGCGGCGACCACCAAACGCCGGAGTCACGTTTCTGGCCGCCGGAAAATCGGCGTATTCATGTCGTTATTGCTCATCAGCATCCTCATTGTGGTGGAGATTACGTTTGCTATTACATTTCATATTTCTCATACAAATTAAGCCATTTATTTGATTTCCTAGCGGTAACTACTAGATAAGTCCGTAAATACTAATGTAATGGCAGCAGAAAAATATACTAAGTATTATGTAAACGTACTAAGTATGTACTTTAGGCCATTTAGCTTAGGACACAATAATCTGAACATGGTTGAATTATGTTTATTAAGGCTTTGAAAAGTGTTTAATGTTCGCAATTGAGAATTAAAATATATCATAGACTAACTAGTTTGCCAACCACTTAATGCTGATGATGATGTACGCTGAAAGAAACTAGCATAGCATAGAACTTTCTGATAGCCTTCGGTATTCTGGTCGGTAATCTAATATCTAAGTATCTATAAAAAGTTGGTTGTCACGGGTCGCTATTTAGGCTAAGGCATATGAGCTATGCCTTAGCCTAAAAAGCGACCCGCATATTCAGGCAAGCGCATATAAGCTATGCCTCAGCCTGAAACGCGACCCGCATATTCAGCTAAGGCTTAGGAGCTGTGCCTTAGCCTGAAAAGCGACCCGCATATTCAGCCTAGGGCATATAAGCTATGCCTTAGCCTGAAAAGCGACCCATATATTCAGACTAGGGCATATAAGCTATGCCTTAGCCTGAAAAGCGACCCGTATATTGAGGCTAGGGCATATGAGCTATGCTTTGGCCTTTTTTTAAAGTACTACTTATATTACATTTGGTAGATATTTTACATTATAAATTACAAATCTAAACTTTACCAATAGTGCTGCAATCTATACGTCCATAACCGTACCGTGACCGCAACACGCCCCAGTCAGGTGGAGACCGAATAATGACAGGTGCACAGGTGATAAGTGCACCAGTGACGACTTCATCGACGCGTGCGCAACTAATCGCCACTACCCCTCCATTTGCTGGTAATCTGTGGTAATCACTAATCAACAATTCGAGTTCCGAATGTATCAAACCATCAAAAGCCGCCTATTATGAACTCTGCGAGGCAATCAAATCAACATCCGTATTTTTTTTAAATTACATTAATGACCTATTAAATGGATGGTGTTAAATTGAGTATTTTGTCTCGGTTTTTTTTTGTGTTTTGTTCTGAGTATTTAGTCTTCCTAAGTTTTTATTGTGGAGTTTACATAATCTGAAGATATAATTTATTAGCTAAATCTTGGCATTTTAGAAGACATAAAAACAAATTAATTCCATATCTATATTCCTCACGCTCGTAGCTGCAATTGCTTTTCAAAACAAGCTTTTTTTCAATGAAAAATTAACGACGGCGCTGCAAAAATGTATAATATCCCGCGGGAATAGTGCTATCAGGAACTTATCAATGGCTTGATTGAGTAATAAACATCTAAAAATAGTATAAACTTTCGCATTTATTATATTAGTAGGATGTTACTCAGAATAATGCAAGGATTATAATGACTCTTCGCATACCCAAATTGGTTCAGGCATTTAGAAGTTATGTCAACCTTAAATAAAGACAAACTTAAATACATAAATGACATCTGAAAACGTTTCATCCTTTCATTAGGCAGTCGTGTGAAAAAGGCTTGGCCAATGTCACAAAACCAAGTGCCACAAGCAAAGATACCACGTTATGCTAACCTATCACTTTTAAAACTTTAGTATGACAGTAAGTAACTATGTGATTTTAGCAAAAATAATGTCCATAATAAAATCTGCGAAATCATGTCAATAGACGATGCGGCAACCCATCACTATTTAATTCTGTTTTCCATCTACACGCCCTCCAACATGCTAAATGTGGCCACAAGGTCTTATAGACCTAGGCTCTGTCTACCCCGCAAGGGAAAAGACGTGATACTATGTACGTATAATGTCCTGTGTAAGTTTTTTGTCAACTTATTTACATTGTCCCAGTGCTGGGCAAAGGTCTCTCTCATCATCTTTTTCCACTTGTCCCTGTTTGATGTTAATCTCGACCAGCCTTTCTAAAAAGAATCTAAATTGTGTCTCTAGCCTTTTCTCTTTTTTTTTCTTCAATCAGCCTATTGCAGTCCACTCCACTGCTGGACGTAGGCCTCCCCAAGGGCACGCCACACTGCACGATCTCCCGCTTTCCTCATCCAGCCACTACCAGCGACCCTCCTCAGGTCATCGGACCAACGGACCTCTTTTTTTTGGGAAGGGTGAAAAAAATGCCTTCGCATCATCCACCCTGCCACGGGATAGCAGGGGTATGCGGGACTTGAACTCACTAAAAGACCCCCCGGTGTCAACGCCTCTGCCGCTTTTGCCATGTGCTACTCTCGCTTCACAGCCCGGTGCGGCGGCCACTTTGTTTGTGGCTTCAACCCGGCTCGTTCTCGGTGCCTTTTCTATCGCGAAGGTTCGGAGCGGCCTGCAGGGCCAGTTGGGCGACGTCTTCTATTCTACCTGCTAGTAAAAGCGCGTCTTGACACTGACACGCCTTCCACCTGCGGGCTTTGCTCTATCGAGTGACCGGATCCCTTTTACGTCACACAACTGGCTCTCAGTTTTGCCTCTGTACAAAGGTTAGGCCCGTCAGTTGTCGGCCGAAGAGGACCGGGAGATCGGCGCCCATATCACCAGACATTCCTCTTTCCCCGTGAACCCTACTACGACTGTAAGTATAGGGAGAGTTCACCCCCTTTATTCACAGCCAGCCCACTCAAAGCGAGCGGCCCCTCCTGTAATTTTTTAAGGATGTTGTCTTCCCCACCACAAGGCAACTCCGAGGTGGGTGATCTCCAAACCCACTTGGAGCGCCTTCCTACTGGTTTCTCTTAGCTTCACCGCGGGTGGAAAAGCCGCCGCTACTGAGCCTTCCCCCAATCGCGACAAGATGGGAACCATTCGGGGGGAATCTGTTGCTATTCTCGTCCATCCCTCGCGATGCATTCTACCGACATGCCCCGCCTAATCTCATTAACCCAAAGCTGTTTTGCTGCCTACGTCATTGATCCCCGAGGCTCTCTGGCAAATCTTGACAACTTCAACTCAACTTCTCGGCAGGCGACATGAGTTCTGGGCATCGTAGATTAATACGGGCAAGATTTACTTAACTGGGCGCTTAAATGATGAGGCTATTATACCTCCTCCTCATTTTGCTATTACTAGTTTATTCCAGCATAATTTATATAAAGGCTTTGTGCTTTTCTGATGTATCATTATAAAGTTCCTTAAAAATCCAACTAGGAGTATTTTCGTGAAGGAGTAACAAATATTTTGACATCGTCACATTCGTATTTATAACATTAGTAGGATTATGCTGCATGTGCATATTAGTAAAAATACTGATAAAATAGGGTAGAACAAATACAAACTGAAGCAGTATGACGACAAATATGTCCTGCTAGCAACAACACAGATTCCTACGCACGCGATGATGTTTACAAATTAATTTGGTGTGTGGTTCGGGTCTGATCCGTCCATTGTTATTGCCATTGTGCGTGATAGTTTAGCGCTTTCATCTCGGCATCCCCAGCGTTTCCTGTGCTCTATTGTTATTGTTTGTCTATGCTTGGATCTGCGAATGCGAGTTTATAGTTTGAAATTCTAAGCCGAGAAGACGTATTTCCGATAGCGTTTACGAATAGAGGATGGACGGCGCAGGTTAGTTTTTTGTTTCTTTCTTTATTCATTAAAAATATTATTTATTTATCTTTGTGCGGTTTTTTTTTTTAAAAGATACGAATCTCATTAACAGACAATACATGTACAGGTATACGACACAATGCCTAATACCATCAGTAATCTTACACCTTATGTAGCCTAATATAGCCTTCAGTGTCCCGGTATTCCAGACTATCTGCAAAGGCTAAATATAAATATGCTTTATTTACTCCATAAATCACATATTCAGTCACATTTTATAACACATTCAGTTTAAATAAAAAACTAAAGTTTCTTATGTCAGCACTGAGGACTCCAAAATAGTCCGAAGACTGTATCTTAGTCTCCTAACATTTATAAAAAGTACATACTTGCTACAAGTAAAATATATCTAGAATGTGAACTAGTAGAGTTCGTTCCGGGTTACAGCTGACCGAAGTTATTGGTTTCAACAAGATCAGCAGCAATTTGTGTGGGTGATTGCGCGGTGCGCGTGCGCAAGGCGAATCGGCACGTAGTTCCGGCGGCAGGTGACGCTGGCTGCGGTCTCGCCTGGTCGACCAAGCACCTGCACTTCAAGCAATCACTACCACCTCTCAAGACGAGGGGTCAAGAAAGTAACGCCTTCTGATTGATTTTAAACAATTTTCGAATAATCTTTCATATATAAAAACCGACTTATGTTAAACTACTGAACCAATTGTGATGAAATTGAAATGGAACCAACTTGAAAGCATATCCTTTCAAACAAAAAAGAATTTTTAAAATCGGTTTATTAATGCCAGAGTTCTGAGGTAACAAACATTATAAAAAAACATACAACCGAAGTGATAACCTCCTCTTTTTTTTGAAGTCAGTTAAAAATGGAAATTTTCTCAAGTGGCTTGGATTTTTAAGAAAAGGTTTGTTTTTCGACCAATACTTACTAGAAGTACACCGGCCGCAGATGTTGTGGTTATTGATTCGATATTTTATACCAGCTGTTGGCCGCGACTTCGTTCGTGTGGGCTTTAATTTTATCACACAACCTATTTTAACGCTTTGTAGTTTATAAAACGCAAATAGAAAAAAAATCATATCATAGAATGATCTGCCCCAAGCCTCTTCTTTACCCAGGCCCGCTGTGTTCCCTTTGTCGCTCTATCCGAATTAGTTTGGTTGTAAGCTCGATATTTTATATTATATAAGATTTCTGTTGTCCTGTGTCTCGTGACTCCACCTGTAGTTTAGACTTTATTTTTAGGCCTATTAAAGTAATTTTTGGGTGATTTTAATGACAGATATACAATTTTTTTTATTTACTGTTAGTATAAGACTTTTGAAATAAAGTCACCTCTAAACAAATAATTCTAATAAAAAAAAACAATGAATAACAAAATGTGAACAAATTTAACAAGCCATAATAACCATATTTTAAATATTTAAGTACCAAAAAGAAATCATACGAGATACTGATAACAAATGATATGAATACGTACATCTTTCTTTCAATTTATAGCGCATATTTCATCCCCGTTGAGTCTTCATGTGCCTCAAAGAGTTTCATCCCAATCCCTTTCAAAATTAAATAAAAACTTGCGGAGCAATATCTTCAAGAGTTAGAGAAACTATTTGCATAAGTATGAGGTAAATCTCAGCCCTCCGTTTCGGCCAGGAAGCCGGCCAGAGCGTCCGGCAGTGGCCCGAACGTCCGCTGCTTGCTTGGGAGCCCACTAGATGGACTTCCGCCTTTTAACTGCTCCTTACAAGACACAGCCCCCTTTATTTGATATTTATTACTAGGGGGCAACAATACATTATCCTTGAATGGCTTAAAATTTATTGTTAGTGTTTGAAATGGGAAACGCCGACTCTACACTTTGTACGACCAAATTAGCGAATACAGAAAATATGACCTCACGATTGTTCACTCTAAGTGATATCGCGTCCTTGAATTATGTCTAACTAATAGCGTCCTTACCTTTTAAGGTGTACCTAGGCTAGACACCATATGTAGCAAACGCTCGCAACTAGAATACCGATCACAAGATAAAGATATTTCTTTTATGACACTGTTAACAAACAAAAGATAGAATAGAAGAGTCATAGTTAATTTATTTTAAACTCTTTTATAGTACTTTATGTAAACTTTATGGTATATTTTTTCTGTGTCAAGTATAGAAGTTACTACTAAATGTCATGTTCTTCAAAATTATATTTTAGAACGGTAGCTCTATACTTTATTGTAAAGTGTGTTTTCAACTTTTTATCAATCGGGCTCAGAATTCTTCAAAATTTGTTTAAGAATGTAGAAAACCTCAGCATAAGTCACGGAGTTGAGGAGTACCAAGTACTCTATATTTCTTGTCAATAAAAAAGTTTCTAAGGCACCAAATCGGCAAGCGTGGCTGGGTCGTGCGGCCTAATGCGATAACTCACCAAGAGCTGGCGTGACTCGGCGCGCCGGTGGCGTGGAATCTGTGCTCACGACCAGCCAGGGCCGCCTACAACTGTATTGTCGCAAATTCGATACCACTAAGGTAAACATCAGTTCTTTTTTATTTGGGATTTTGTTTAGATTTTTTCATAGAAAAAAATCATAGCTTTGTGTCAGTTATACAACGTGTAACAAAAACAATACATAAGGGGCATGATCAGTGAACCAAACAAAAGCGAAAAAAAATCAATATTTTTTTCGTTTCTTGCCTTTTTTTCTTGTATTCCATTAGGGATTCTCATTCCAGAATTTTAATATAGTTCAGAGGTGAAGTATTTTATTCATAAGCTAATTAATAAGCATTAGGGACTAAATCACAGAATATTATTTATATCTAAATCAACTTAAAAAATAATACTTACTAACAACTAGAACTAGTATAACTGTATAATATGTACACTAAATAAAAGTTATCTATAAATAAAAAATGTCACGCAGATCATTGCCTTCCGGTAGAGTGCCTAAAAGGCTGGCCGCATTGCCACGTTGGATGGCAATGCTAAAGCGTTGTGCAAAAAAATTGCCAGCCATTTGGTCACCAGATACCTCGACCAGTCGCTTATTTATGGTTTTAAATAATTTATGAGCTGAAAGGCCCCACGGACCCATAGTCTCCACCCCAAACGGCTCAAATATGTAGCCATTGCCAAGGCATGCATATTTGTGACGTTTGAGGGACTCGGCGGTGGCCGCAGCTCCGCCAGCCTTAGAACTAGTGCCATGGAGGTGGGAAGGCGCGAGTGTGTCAACACACGTGGCGTCCCACACTAATGGCCTCCCCAATCTCCAGGGCACAAGAGTCATGCCATCTGGTCTCTTGCCATCATCTCGCGCCAGGCCATTTGGTTCCAAAACAGCTGGTAGCTCGATGGTGACAAGAGCACGATGGATAATGTTGTTCAGGTTGGCATGGCGAGCTATGCGGCCAGCGCTCCTGGAGCATGAAAGTCCGTGGCGTCCAAACTGGTCGACAGCATCACCGCAGAGGCAATGATGCGGGACATAAGTGACGGCTCCTAAACGTAGACACGTCGCTAAGCGGAAGGTGTGGTCATCTAGGAATGTACCCAGGGTATAAGACGGTAAAGCCTGCAACCATAAACCAGACTCCCACTCAGCAGTTGCAAGGAGACGAGCGCACTCAGCAGGGTTGCTGTCAGAAGATTTAAGGAGATTACTCTGAACAACTCTGCATAACGGCTCGTCCCACTGCCTCTGCGAAGAAGGAATGTCGGGAAATTTTGAATTTAGACTTACCTCTGACCAAACTATTTTGGCCTCCGCCACATAGGGAATTTCATAGGTAGGTTGTTTAAGGATATTTTGAAAGAGGTTTTCTACGCTATGAACAGAGGACAAAAAAGCAGGAAGGGCAAAAAGTCACCGAAGGAAAGGATAACTGTATCGTATATTGAAGCAAGACTCGAAAATTTAGAAAAATTATGGTCACACTTTACCGACACTCATACAACCATCGTTGAGGAAACGCCTATAATAGAACTTCAAAAGTCTACTTACCACACTTCGGACTTGTATGATTTAGCTGAAGAAACATACATTGAGTATAAAGGTGAACTCATGGAAGGTTTGCGTAAATTCAACTTAAAGTCAAATAATCAGTTAGAAACTCCGAATAAATCTGAAAACTGTTCGATAAAACTGCCTAAACTTTCAATACCTGTTTTTTCAGGCCTTTACTCTGATTGGGTTAGTTTTAGAGACCTATTCAAATCGCTTATTCATAATAATACATCTCTAGATGATGTTCAGCGCCTTCATTATTTGAAAGGTCATCTTAAAGACGAACCCGAACAGTTGTTGCGGCATGTTCCAATAACACAGGATAACTATAAGAAATGTTGGGAACTTTTGGAAAAACGGTACGATAATAAGCGGTTTTTGGCCAGTTGTATATTAAAAAGATTTTTAAGCCAAAGGAGTTTGACATCCGAATCCGCTCATGCCATTAGAGAATTATTAGACACTACTGCTGAATGTTTGAGTGCTTTGGAGAATATTGGAGTCAATGTTCAATCCTGACATTTCAAAATCACGGTATAAAGACATGGTGAAGTTTATCCTCTAATTTTTATAAAAGCATTAACCGATCCTTACCCAACTTGATTTATCATCTCCATTTACTTGCGTATATGATATATGTACTAAAATCGTGTGACGTTATCGAACCATTCTCGCTGTGTTGATTTTACTATACGCTGTGATGAGTATCCATATGTCGGACGTCGTATATGTCGAATACAGCCACAGTTTTCTCGGAAATGTTACGATTATTTTCTAAATCCCAAGCCACTATTATTATTTTTTTCATAATTTATACAGTTCGTTATAACATTGTACTATTTTAATTTAGTTTTCAATTGCTGGTGATTATTGTATAATCACTACCTAACCAAACAATGAGATCTAGTTAAAAAAAATCTTTGCCTGGTGGTATATTTGGGCAGTCTACATCGGGCGCTGAGGCGACCTCGGCGTAGTAGGCGCGAGGCCACGCAGATCGTCACCTACAGTGCATGCTTCGTTTTTCGTTCCACCGAATTCTCTGTAGCAGCCAGTCATGCTGGGTCTCGAAGACTTCTTCTGTTGCTACAAGACAGTTTCCCACGGATCACCGCGCTGTTCGTTGGCTTACAAAAACTTTGCGGTCAGCATTTCGTTTCGTGGTGACACAAAGGAGTCAGCTGTACTTATACAGCGCGGTGCTGTTGACGAGTTAATGCAAGCAATTTTAGTTTATCAATGAAGCTAATGGAGCTTCTCAATTTGGGGTCGATTGTCTATTGTTTCCGCCACAAAAAGGCGTTATTGGGCTCGCGCCCCAAGAGCAGCTCTTGATTCTTTGATATATTGAAGGGTTGTTTGACAACTTTACTCGAGGAGTAAACTTCTTGCTAACAATTTAATCTTCTCGTGACTCCGGCGGCCATTAACAAAATACAAAGGCGTGAAACGTAGCACCGCATCATATCGTTTACGGAGATCAGGCGTTACGGTCACGTAAGGCCCACTCCCACGTCTTAATTGACCTATTTCGTGTGAGATGTAACGCGCGCAACAGAATACGCGCCGTCTGGGATAGCATCTCCGCGAGACGTGACGCAGCGTATCATGTATTTAGTTTGCCTTTGCGCTCTTGTTATGTGACATATTTGGTGTCAAATAAGCTATCCAATATGGATTGGGTAAACGGATAAAGCACTAAAATTCATTATTGCAAAAGTAGTCTTTTGCAACATATCCTTCAAGGGCCCATCGAATAACGTATCTATCTACTTGTAGTTATTGCCCCAACACGCAGGGCCGATGATATCAGTCAAACAGCGGCCATGTTCTGTGGGGAAGAGTGTTTATTACGAGCATTTACATGGCCGTGATGGCATCTCGCACATTTGTGGTCGTGTGTGTTAACGCTCGTCACGACGCCGCCTAACGCAATCACCTCTAACGTACCTCGACGTAATTTATAAAATTTACTTACATACCTAATTCAAAAGCTTCTCATTTAAATAAGTAAATCCTAGAAAAATTACTACTCTCTGAACTAAAACAAATGTACACAGAAGTCGGTTGGCAGTTGGACATCGATGTATAGTTTTGTAAAGTGTGTTAGTTTCTACTTTCTGCTATTACAAAATCGATCAAGGCAGGCAGCTCAGGCTAGATATATTTTACTTTTGTCTCTGAAACATGTGCAGAGTAAGTATAATAGCACATATGATGACCTCTGTACCTAATTGATACCGCAATTGCCTTTGAATTGCAGGGTCCTGAGTTCGATCCCGGGTCAGATCAGAATGGAAAACGATCTTTTTCAGATTGATCTGGGACTTGGGTGTTTATCTATACATGTTTCTATTACAAAATATAGTATTTTTGAGTAAGTATTTCATCACACAAGTTTACAATTTACTGTGGGCTGGCTTAATCTGTGTGTTGTGTTGTTGTAGAGATATTACATATATTTATTATATCTCTACAAAAATATTATGCTACCGCAGAAGTAAGCCCTTGTTAATAAAATGTTATGACATTTTATTAACAAGGGCTTACTTCTAATTCTCTACGAATATGTAATAAAGGATCATAATCCTTTATTACATTACATATATTACATATTCTAATATGTTTTAAGAAAGTTTAAAATGGAAAAGTTGCGATTGTTTTCCAACCTTGCAATTGAATTTTGTAACCATTAGCTAATACCATTGTTTCTCCGTCTACCTATGCTAAATAAAGTGCCATATCACGCGACGGACCACCCTGCAGCCGTAGCCGCTATCTTCACCCGCAATCTGTATACAAAAACGACACCCCTATCGATGATTTGTCTTGTGTGGCCTCATTTTACGCTTTTTGACCTAAAAGAAATATCGATAGAAGAGAAAGTACGTAATTTTAAATCCTTTTCTAAATCAATCACGTTCGTTACCTAATTTTTATGTTTCGCTATACCTAGTAGCCGTTGCCGTTTCGCCTGTATGGGTTTCGGTTCAATAATAAGTATTTTTTTTGGAACTAATGAAGAACATCAAAAAGCATGTTTACAAGTATCTTAAGAGTCGGCAACGCATCAGCACCTCCTCTGGTGTTGCAGATGTCCATGGGCGACAATGACCGCTTTCCATCAGGGGGCTCGTCCGCTCGTTTGCCGTCAAATATACATAAAAAAAATCATATCCAGGCAACAAAGAAATATTATTTAAGCTGATTCGGTTCTTAAACTTATTAAATTACGTCAATATAATAACCTCTATGGTTTGATGCACATTATATTAAATGCTTAATCTTGTAACATTTTCTATCACTGCTCTGTAGCGATAGTGGTAAAGCCGTTGTTACCAACTGAGAGGCCCAGCTTCGAAGCCATATTTATTAATTGGTTTGGACACATACTACAGAGTCTGCATAAAGGTGCCAGAAGTATCACGATATCCAACACAAGGTTGACTGGAAGACATTTTTATCTAATGCATAAAATATAGATAGGTAGAATCTAACATAAGGTATGTCTACCTATAAGCGTGCATCAGAAAAAAATATCAATAATATATCAGGCACACGCGAATTGCAGGCTCCGTACCCAAAGGGTAAAAACCCTATTACTATGCTCTCGGTGTCCGTCCGTCTGTCACATGGTTGTATCTATTAAATCGTAATAGGTAGAGACTTTAAATTTTCACAAAATATGTTCTTATATTTATTACCGCTATAACAACGAATAATAAAAACAAAATAAAATTAAAATTAAAGGTCATCAAGAAACTTGTTTATTTGACGTTTTTGTAGCTAAATATTGTATGGTGGTTCCGAGGAACCCTTAGTGTGCGATGTCGACTCGCACGTTATCGGTTTTTTATTTGTTTTAGTTGATATTCAAGATTAAGAAACATATTTTTACGATATCTAACAGCTATTCATTCAAGAAAAATATTATCTCTACCTTGAGCGTGCGTGTCTACTCATAGAGATGTAATGGATTATGAGGAAGGTGTTACGCAAAAACGACATAAAAGGGGAGAATAACGACGTACTAATCCGTCGGAATGACAGGTCGGAGGCTGTCCCGTTGATTTATTGGGACGCAAACAGACGTGCGCGTCTCCCATCCGAGTCCCGTGGGACGCGCAGGTAGGAACACAAAAAAGGCTGGGTGTTTGTTGACATCACAGGTTCGTCATGCTCATAGATGTCTAAATTTAGATTTTTTGTTAACTGATATTTACTTTTTTATTAGTCATGCTTACGATGATTTAATTTTAAGGTACAAGAATGTAGTATAAATTACTTCAAATCTTCAAGTTTAGAATATTGATTTTATGTGTTATTCCAATAAAATAAAAAACAGTCATAAAATTGACGTCACTTTCAGAAAATTTGCAATTCAATTTTATGAATGAAAAGTAATAAATTAACAAAATAAGGGAATTAGTTCCTCAATGTTTTTTATCAGCTATGAAGATAAAATCATGACCTTCAAAAAAGTTTGCATATCCATGCGTCTATTAATTCAGCGATATTCACCCTACAGAGAGTAAAAACTTGACAGGTACTGTACATTTAGAACAGCAATACCTGTAAAAAAGCAAACAGAATCGAACGTAGAGCCTTGGGATGAGGACTTACTAATATCTATACGTAGCCTTTCATCCGCGTTATTTACATACAGCCGACTAGCTGTCGCCTGCGGCTCCGCGCGCGTTAATATCGTTCCCTCGGGAACAGCTTTTTTCTAGGATGAAAAGTAGCCATCCATGCGTCTATTAATTCAGCGATATTCACCCTACAGAGAGTAAAAACTTGACAGGTACTGTACATTTAGAACAGCAATACCTGTAAAAAAGCAAACAGAATCGAACGTAGAGCCTTGGGATGAGGACTTACTAATATCTATACGTAGCCTTTCATCCGCGTTATTTACATACAGCCGACTAGCTGTCGCCTGCGGCTCCGCGCGCGTTAATATCGTTCCCTCGGGAACAGCTTTTTTCTAGGATGAAAAGTAGCCTATTTTTCTCGGTATCACAGACAATAAGCAAATTTTAATGATGATCACTTTAGTAGTTAAAGCGTGAAAGCATAACAAAACAAACTCCTATTTCGCATTTATTATCTGGTGTGTACCTATCATTGTAAGATGTCATCATAATCATAATCCAAACAGTAGTTTTTGCATGAAAAAGAACAAACGTCCCCACAAATATTCGCATTTATACTATTAGCAGGATGAAAATTATACAATTTTAATGAGGCGATAGGAAATGGCTTTCAGTAGTACCCGTAACGTCCAAATCAAGGGTTGAACATTAGCATCTTTCCGAAGGGCCGGAGTGTCAGTCGGTCATAAAATATGCAGCCGCCGAGTCTCGCGCTTCAGGCGCACTTGGGACTTAGTGAATGACACTCCTAACGTATGAGTACACGTAGCTGTAACTGATTTATTTTACCGTGAGCAGTAGTAATTATTCAACTTTTGTGATAAGAGGTAACTGAATCTCATTGACATAAATTAACTGTTTGATTGTTTCAACTTGGCTACAGGTAGGTGCCTATCAAAAAGGTGTTCTTCGGAGTCCTAAAAGAAAAGTATACCTACGAGTATTTACAGCTAAATAAGTAATTTAATGAAAATATAAAAATAAGGAAAGACGACAGCTACCAACTACTACCAACAAAATAATATAACTAGTGTCACGTTGGATGATGACAAGATTCGATAGGTACCCTAAATAAGTTAAGGCAATTGAAAGTAATTCCATGCTGCATGGCCACCTTGGAACAATCCAGAACAAAAATGTAGAATATACCAGCTGTTTCTCTTCCTATGGTAACTGTAGTAGCCGGTCGAGAGAATGGGCAAAAATCTAAAGAATCAATGTCAATAGACGATGCGGCTAGCAACCCATCACTACTTTGATTCTGTTTTCTACCTTTATTCTACCAACGCGCTAAATTCGGTATTTGAAAGTAGTGCGGAACAAAATATCTCTCATACAATAATGAACCCTGAAATCATAACCTTCATTTTATCCGTTTTATAGACAGTTATGTAGGTAATTAAAATTACTCGAAGCTACAATTCAGTTTTTGCTTCTGAATATAACAAAACGACACCCCATGTGTGCTCTGACACCGTCTGTTCCAAGCTTAAAGACGCAAGTGAAAATATTTCAGACCCTCATCAGGGCCGCGGACCGCGGCGAAGGCCGGACGGCGAGATAAGGAGCACTTTTTCATAATACTTTATTCAGGCCGGAGATTTGGCTCAGTGACAGACTAATCGGCCATGTCACGAGCGAGGTGCGCGCTAAAGTATTAATGTTTAACCCTTTTGTATCTAGCCGGCGGCGCCCGACAACTCGGTGTCAATCCGCCTCGAACCCTGAATGTTTAATGTCCATTAATTTGTTATTGCGCGAGCACGTCTTCTTGTGATGTGCCGAACAATTAGCTGTTAGCTAACAGACGTTTAACTTGGAGGATCACACGTATATCCATCATTTATTTGTTTTAACTAATAAGCTATTGTGTGACGTACCTTTGGTAGAGACGCCGACTATCCATTTTATTTACCTGGGTTATATAACCTAACTTATTTTATTAAAAAGGCTGTAGCATTTTAATATAGGTGAAAACATTCTATTGTCAGAAAAAGTCTTACTGACCATCAGGTGACATGGGAGACAAATGCCTAATCCAACATATAGTAAAAAAAATGAGGTGATGTTTCCGAGGTAAATAAAATATGGCAAATGTTTGCAGAAGAGTGTGAAAAGAAAGAACCAATTATCCCCTGAATGATATGTTTTAGATGAACAATCAGTACCTACCAAAAAGGATGCATTTTTCACAAGGTGACATGAATGTGAAGAAATGACGATGCCACAGATCTCTAAAACTACCCAAATTAGGCCTATTATTATAGGATTGCATTATTTCATTGACTTGTTGACTTTTGTAGGTTAACAATTTGTTTCGCTGTTTGCAGCAATCGGATCCAAAGTAATAAAAAAAGACTTATATTATTGAATAATTGGGGCGCAATGATTGTAATAAAAACTCCATCGGTTCTACTAATTTCTTGTGCCGTAATTTTTTTATCAGTTTAGATGGTTTCCCTTTTTTTAAATCTTAACGAAGGATTATTAAAATACCAATCCGATGCAACTGCAAAATTCTTTAGAACATTGACTAGGTTTTGAACTAGGACTGAGATTGTCACTTAGCTAGTTTTCTCTACCTACTACTACTTATCTGACTTTCCCAGTAGCATCCTCGCCTGTTCTGTGCTGGTACCTGGTGTTCACTATTATGTGTAATGATTTGGCTTCTTTTTTCAACATATATTTTAATATACCTACTAATAATAATAATATGAAATAAAGCAATAAGATATGGCGAAAAAAATCGAAGCATTTGAATCTGCAATTAGGACCCTGTACGACCCCACGATATATTATTTTTTTTTTTTTTTATTTTATTTATTTAGCCGTACAGCTACAATAGATAGACTTAAACTAAAAGCATTATCTTCCATTTTTTTTGTTTTAGGAAATGACGGCCATGTAAAATAAATAGGTGTCAATCAAAAGTCAGATATTATGTAATTATACATAATATCTGATTAAGACGAAAATGATAGTTTATAAATAATTACCTAATATATCATTAGAATAACACATACTTAAATAAATAAGTAAGTATAAAATGCACATAGATATAGTAAAGGAAAATGATCTGCTTGAGGATTATTCAAAAAGATTTCTTTTCTTGAAGATAAAACGATTCGAGGCCTCCTTGATGTCTTCGGGTTTCGGGTCGTATAGCTTACAAAGTGAAAGAATTGGCCATAAATTCAGAATGAAATAGTAAAGCATGCACACAAACAAAACATGCTAGCGACATTTGATATTAAAAACGTCCATGCTATTCTAATTTCTGAAAGTTGGCTTAGACCCTGTCTCCCTTCTACGAGTTACTGTCTTCCTGGTTTCCAATTAATTCGTCACGATCGCACCGGGTCTGTTGGTGGTGGTGTTGCCATTTATTTGCGATCTAACATTAAGTTCACAGTAAAATATACTTCAAATTTAACGAACCCCTCTAATCAACCTGAATATCTCTTTCTAGACCTAACTCTTGCACATACTAAAATCCTGTTAGGTGTTTTCTACAGTCCTTCCTCTAAGGTCGACTATTTTTCAACATTAGAAAATATTTTGGAAGAAACCGTGCAATCTTATGAGCATACTATTATTGTGGGAGATTTTAATACATGCCTCTTGAAAAATAGCTACAGATCCAACAGACTTCTTTCCTTAATTGATAGTAGTAATCTACATTTATTGCACTCCAACAAAGCAACGCATTTCTTCCCTGGTTGTGTACCTTCCCTTCTTAATTTGATCCTAGTTTCATCTCTTGATCATGTTGCGAAATTCGGACAACACCCAGCGGAAGCATTCTCCTTCCACGACCTTATTTTCCTTTCATATAAAATTCGTCCACCTAGGTCTAGACCTAAAGTCCTCATGCAGCGTAATTTTGGTGCCATTGACCTTGATAGTCTGCGCCTCGACGCTTCAAATTATGATTGGGCAAATCTTACTAACGCTGAGTCGGTTAATTCTCAGGTAGAAATCCTTAATTCGTATATCCTTGCATTGTATGATAAGCATGCCCCCTTACGCCCTGTGCGAGTAAAATATCTACCGGCACCTTGGCTTTCTAATGACATCAAGGCTATGCAAGCTATTAAAAACAAGGCAAAGTCGAAGTTCAAATCTGATCCAGACAGATATCGAGAACAATACATCAAAGCCCGTAATCGCTGCAATAAGGCTTGTAGGGAGGCTCAACGTCGCCACATTCACCAGTCTGTCCAGAATGGCGATCCTGCTAAAATCTGGAAATTTCTTAGAACTTTAGGAGTTGGTAAGTCTCAAAATAGTAATCACATTGATTTTGATATTAATGGCTTCAATCAACATTTTTCATCCTCTTTGGCTTTTGACGATGCCAATAAACGTAATACTCTTAATTTTCTTTACCATTCCAAAACTCCGGATATACCTCAATTTGTCTTTAGTCAAGTCGCTGATTGTGATGTTGAGAAAATCGTGCGTTCCATTTCCTCGAGTGCTATTGGTGGTGATAGCGTTAGTCGTAGTATGATCCTTCCGATCCTTGATATTATCCTTCCTTTTATAACACTTATCATTAACAACTCCATGTCTTCTAGTACATTTTCTGACGTGTGGAAGGATGCTCACATCATACCACTACCAAAAAATAATAATCCCATTTCCTTTTCCGATTTCCGGCCAATTTCCATTCTCCCTTTCCTTTCAAAGGTCCTAGAAAGAGTAATTCAATCACAGCTTAGCCATTTTCTTACCGTTAATGATTTGCTCAATCCTCTCCAATCCGGTTTCCGTCCTGGTCATAGTACGACTACTGCTCTAGTTAAGGTCACGGATGACATATGTCAGGGCATGGATAACAAACAATTAACAGTCCTTACGCTCCTTGATTTCAGTAATGCGTTCAATACGGTCGATTTCGATATTCTACTTGGGATGATGCACACACTCAACATATCTCCAACAGTGATTGATTGGTTTCGATCTTACCTGTTCGGTCGTCGGCAGCGTATTCGTATCGAAGATAAGTTCTCTTCATGGTGCTATACCTCTGCTGGCGTACCACAGGGTGGCGTGTTATCTCCTCTTCTATTTTCTTTATTTATAAATTCTATCACCACACAACTTCAGTCTTCCTACCACCTTTATGCAGAAGATCTGCAAATCTATGCACAAGCTCAAGTTAACAATATCGATGCAGCCATTGCTAAAATTAATCAAGACTTACAAAGAATATCTGCCTGGAGCAAAACCAATGGTCTTCAAGTAAATCCTAAGAAAACGACAGCAATACTGATTGGTACCCCACAGTTACGTTCTAGGCTTCAATGGGAATTACTACCTCCGATAATCTTTGATGATGTCATTATCACATACAGCGATCGGGTGAAAAACTTGGGACTCTGGCTTGACAGCAAATTATGTTGGTCACCTCAGATTAATGAACTGAGTAAAAAAATATTTGCATCATTTAACTCATTTAAAAGACTCAGTAAGTTCCTTCCAACTGACACCAAAATTACGCTCGCACAATCCTTACTCCTTCCTATCCTTGATTATGCTGATTCTTGTTACCCTAATATTACTGAAGAGCAGCTGAATAAACTCGAGCGTCTCCAAAATCTATGCATTAGGTTTATATTTGGTCTACGCAAGTATGATCATGTCTCTCAGTTTCGCCGTCAACTCAAGTGGCTGCCAATTCGACTTCGCCGTAACTGGCATATTCTCAATCTTCTATTTACAATCCTTTTTAATCCCTCCTCTTCAAAATATTTAAGAGAACGCTTTACTTTTTACAGAGATGAACAGGGTCTTAATTTACGAAGTTCTAAAAACCTCCGTCTCAAAATCCCCACGCATTCAACTAAATTCTTTTCCCAGTCATTTACAGTGCAAGCTGCCCTTCTATGGAACTCACTGCCAATCTCGATCCGGTGTGCTCAAACGCTAGCCAGTTTTAAATCTCTTGTCAAATCACACTTCTTGTCCTCTTTGTAGGCATATTTATTTCCTCTCGTGTTGTGTTTTAAATCCTCGTCTTGTCTTCAGATATTGTATGTATGTATGTATATATTTATGTATGTATTATCATGTATAAAAATAGTTTCTCTTTTTTTCTTCTCTTCGGACCGAATTAACTTTATTATAACCTTTATTTCCTACTTCTATAAATTTTGCGCCCTACCTGTTGTTATTTTCTTATATTCCTACTACCTTCAGGTTGCCTGGAAGAAATTGCATTTAGCGATAAGGCCGCCTATTGTTTTTCTCAATCTGTTACATATTTATGTTTATTTCTTGGAATTGGTGCAATAAAGAGTTAAATAAATAAATAAAGCTTAAGAGAATCATAAGAACAAATTTGACGATCATGAATGTTTGCGAGATATTTAACTTTACATTGTAAGTAGGTACTGGGGATAGTCTTTAAGTATAGAAAATAAAGAGCAAAGTATTAACTGTTGTCTACGTAATCGAATGGTAAAGACGTCAATTAAGTTTGGTAGTTTATTGACAAAAAATTCTTCATTTATATCTGGATAACACATATTAGTAGTCATTATTATGGGTGATTATTTATGATTTAAATAAATTACCCATATAATTAAGATAGTTTTCAGTCAACGCAGTTGCATTTGGAATGCTCTAGGTATATCAATAACTATATAAAATACCTACTAATACCATATATATTAGAGTAGCTTAAAAGAAACGATTGGATTCTTCTCATCTCTTCTCAAACATAATAAAATACTTTTTACCTTTCAACTAAGTTACATTGATAGCAAAATATGAAAAAGGGTTTCGTCCTTGTGCCTATTTAAGGGATTTTATATCCAACGCACACTTTCTCATAAACCTTAGAGTTGACTAACAAACCGCCGAGGGGCACTTGTGGCGCAACACGGAGTTTATCCTCAAAATTACAGAATCCGTCGCCTGTAATCCCGTAATATATTCACAACTAAAAGGAACGCCAATCGCACCCCGAGGAGCCATCGCTGGACGCCGCCGGGTGACCGCCGCTTAATAATAAAATCATAACATTTTACTACGATTAATATTTTCTGCCATATTACGTAACATGTCCTTAGACCTAGGTAATGCTCAGCAGTGCAATGCCGTCTATAACTGTACCAAAAGGCCTATAATATACTTTTAAATATTTTTGACAATTCAATATTATTAATCTCAAGTACAAAACATGTTGGTGAGCTATAATTTTTTATGTGCTTAAATAAATACCTTTTTTTTTGTGAGTAACTAAGAAACATTTATAGATTGTAAGCCACGCTACGAGTGTCCAACGATGAAATATAATCTAAGTGGCAGCACAATAAACAACGGAAACTAAAATCTAAGGAGTTTTATTGTTCGTAGCGCAGTATAGTACGCGCGGGCGCGCGGGGCTAGAGCGCCCATTGGCCGCGCCCACCCGTCGTGGGTGGGCCGAGGAAAATCCACAGCCAGTTTCCACTCTACATGAGTATTTGAAAAGCTTTTAGCATCTTTTAGCGTCATTCTCCTGTCATTCGGTTGATTAGTCGCGCGTCGCGCCATATTCGCGACGTCTCACGCGCGATTACAAAAACCTCCACATGTCAGACACACGATTGATAATCTCGTCGCCCTGGGAATTATTGAACTCACATCTGACGTACGAAGAATAGAAGAGTAATGGATAAAATAATATTTATGTTGTCACACATTTAAGTATTTTCACGAAATATTAATATTAGATCTTATGTGATTTTAGGTAGGCACGCGTAAAGTCAATTTCTCTGAAACCACTAAGATAAAGTAATGTATCAAGACATTTTAAATAGTCTGCGTGAATTGTTGATGTATAATTTTACTTAAATGAAGAGACAATTTCAATATTAACTGAGATGTAAAGTTAAGCATGTTTAAGAATCGAATGTCTGTAGTTTAAATAGGCGTTTTATATTATGATCTCAGTATGTATATTGCTTTAAAAGAAGAAGGCTTGAAACTAATAGTGGGTGCAAGTGGGGGGAGTTCATGTGGGCGGGGCGGGCAGGCGGGGCGCAGGGTGCTGTGAGGACCGAGGTGCTGCCGACTCGCCCACCGGTGCTCCGGAGCCCGCAGTCGCGACGCACACGCCGGACTTGACGCGCGTACCGATCCACCAACAAAACCTTCCCGATACAAAAACTTAACTTGTTGACTTACATAATTATTATTACGGTCTTTCGGTCTGATGATAGTAATCACCTGTACCCGGAACATAAAGGTGCATGGCATTGACGATCGCTAATTAAGGTAGCAGGCACCCAAATAATTACCGTGAAGCCCCTCAATAAGTGGCACCTGTCGGACACGCGTCGCATTAATTCGCACTCACGATAACTGCATTCGCAAAAAAGGCCGAAATAAAGTGGAGCCGATGCACCTGCAATCTGCCGCGGGGCGCTGAGGTGTCAGTGGAGCTCGCCGGGCGACATGATCATGTTATTCAAAGGGAACAGTAGCAGGCTGGAGCACCTCATAGAGAAGATACAGGCCAATAAGGAGAACCACGACGTTATTACTGACGAAATAAAAGGTGAGGTCCACTTTTTTATGTTCTTTATTCAATATTGTTTATTCTTTATCTTTTTTGTAACTGTAAGAATTATGAAAGTCTATATACGATCGATAGTCTGAACAACTGATTTAGGTCCAGTCGACCTTTGATAGAGACGACAGGCTATATGATATTTTTGATATTTAGCTTGTTTTGTCAAAAGTTTTTCAAAAGTGCAGTTTAATTACCATAGAAAACCCAGGTGTTAAAATGCAGACAACAGACAGTCATTGAATACATAATGGTAAAAATTGCGTAAAATTTGGGGATATTTAAAATATTTTGTCAAGAATTTGATAATTTACGAATATATGTTTTGATTCGCATTCTTTAAAAGGTACTCCTTTTTTGGGCAATCGTGTAACGATTGCCCATTCATGTATAACAATAATCTACAACACTTTTGGTGTTCATGTATGTATGTTAAAATGTACTGACCAAAGAGAGTTGACGTTAGGCAGGCGGCCAGTAGTAAAAATAAGCTGAAACTTTTCACAGCGTGGAAAGTATAAAAGACTTCCATGCTGTCTCGACCCCACATAAGTGGGATGAAGAGTGGAGGAAGGAGAAGTATGGTAAAATGTATTTGGAGGTATCTACAAAATTTATTGGAATTATAAACGGACACGTCTCTTCTACAATCGAGATTGGTACAAACAAACATATAAATAAACAAACTCCTTTTCCGTTTATAATATTACTTACTAGCTTTCACCCGCGACTCCTTTGAACATTTGAGTTCTTTAATTCCACCATAACTTCTAAATACCTGGATGTTGGTACATTTGAGGTAACGTGCAAGTTTTCTGGCTGGAGTACGGAATAGGACATAGGTACCTTTTATCCCGTAAATAAGTAGTGTTCCTGAAGGCTCGCGTCAACGTCGTTTGACGCGAGCGAAGCTGCGTGCGAAAGCTAGTACTTACATAAATTAAAATCAATACATACGTTACACAATATTCTTTAACCCTTTGACCGCGAACGTCGGATAAATCCGACATACATTTTCACTCACTTCACTTTTAAGTTCGTTTTCATTTATGTCGAAACTTTCAATGGTATTTAAGTATACTTTTAGTCAGATCGTAAAAGCAGATCGAGGGAATGAGCGAAAGTCTGAAGAATCATATTAGTAGGCTATGCGGCTAGCAACCTATCACTATCTTAATTCCGTTTTCCATCATATGCACAACAACATGCTAAACGTGGCTCTAAGGTCTTAAAGACCTTGGGCTCTGTCTACACCACAAGGGAACAAGACGCGATAGTATGTATGTATTTAAGCCGTTATAGATTTTAGCTACAAACAGGTGTATAACACAAAACAGTGTTAGGTATTAGTATGAAGAAACTAATTCTTTTTAAAAAACCAATAAGTGAACTTTTTCCACCTTACAAGTCTAAGTGATCCCATAAATTGTGCACAACGTATCACTCGATTGAATATCGCGTAAAAGTGGAGCTGCATTAAATCGCAAAGTTTCAGCTGCCAGTTCCATTATGTTAAATCTTTATTGTAAGTGATATTTTGGATATTTGCATATTTGTGATCACTTTTGCTCATGACAGTTTTACGCTTAATTAATTCTTGTATATACGAGTATGTTACGGCTAATAGGCGAAGTGCGAATACACCTAGTGACCTAAGTCTAACCGCATGTGCCCGGCTGCACCTAGTTGTACCCGGCTAGAACTAGGTGTATCCGTACTTCGCATATCAGCCGTAACATATATATATATATAAATTTATTTTTATGATCTCGGAAACGGCTCTAACAATTTCGCTGAAATTAGGTATATGGGGGTTTTCGGGGGTAAACAATCGATCTATATTAGTCTTATGTTTGGGAAAACGCGTGTTTTCGAGTTTTCATGCGTTTTTCTTTCCACGCAGAATATATGGTCGCTAATTTCGTCCCGCCGGCCACTGTCCGTCTGGTCCAGCGGGTTAAGACGCGATCGACGCGATCGATTTTTTATATGTTCTAGTAGATATATATAATTTTTTTTTGTTTCTAGACAAGTTTAAAAAAATGTAGTTAATGTTTGAGATAACAATATATACCTCCTGTTCTTCTTCTTCTTCTTCTGTCTAGAACTTTTCCCATTTACTTGGGGTCAGCCTTCCTTGTTCACATTTTCCATTTTGCACGAATTTGTGCTACGTCTTTTTGAAAATGAGCTTCTTCTAGGTATTTTTTAACAGTCGTCAACCAGGTCGCGGTTGGTCTTCCACGCGTGCGTTTCGTCTCTGGCAATTTTAGGGCAAATTTTACCATATGGTCGTCGGGACGTCTTTGAACGTGACCATACAACCGCAAACGTTTTTCTTTTACTTTGTCAGCTATTGATGCTACTCCGAAACTTCCCTTGATGTATTCATTACGGATTTTGTCTATGAGTGTTACACTTGCTGACCAGGACATAACAATATATATCTATTTCTCATAAATATATAGAATCACCTAAACACCACCATATTATCGAGCGAAGCTCGGTCGCCCAGGTACTGAATAATTATCCGAGTAAAGTTGCTACTCTTACGTGATGTTATGGAACAAATCTCCATATCCGAGCGTTTTTTTCCGTTTCGTCCTTAGCTGTTATGCTTCCGTGTCCGGATCATTCTTACTAGTTCCATGGATCAAGTAAGATTTTTTTTTCTCAGTAGTTCCAATCATTTATATGCATCAGCACCTTCTCTGGTGTTGCAGATGTCCATGAGCGATGGTGACCACTTTCCATCAGGTGGTTCGTCTGCTCGTTTGCCGTCAAATATACATAAAAAAACAAACTATTATTAACTAGCCTAGCTGTTGCCCGCGGCTCCGCCCGCGTTAATGTCGTTCCCTTGGGAACAGTAGAAATGATAAAAATTCCATACAAACCCCTCCCCCTCTGCTTTTTCCCCTTAAGGCGGAATAATACATCTCACCTGGATAGATCTTTAGCCCTTAAGGACATTTTGCCCATTTCACCTACACAGGTCTTTTTAATTGTAATGTAAATATATATACTTATTTTTATACTTCTATGTCCAGAAATTAGTAAATTTCCATACAATACCCCAACCCCCCCCCCCCCCCCCCCCCTTATCCCTTTTTTCATTATTTTCATTATCAGGTCCTTTTTAGACTCTACTACAGGAGCACGACCCTCAAAAATTCCCCCCTTATCCCTTAAGGGGGGAATTTTGTACATTTTACCTATACAGATCTTTTTTAATTGTAATCTAGAACGTATGTACTTATTTTAATACTTCTAAGTCTAGAAATGAAAAAAAATCCATACTAACTTTACTCCCCTATTTTATCCCGTCAGGCGAAAATTTCGTCGGTTTTACCTACATACATCTTTTTAATTGTAATCCAGAACGTCCAGAAATGAGAAAATGTCCATAAAAGGGGATTTTATACATTTCACCTACACAGATCTTTTTAATTGTAATCGAGAACTTACATACCTATTTTTATATTCTAAGTCTAGAAATGGAAAAATTCCATGCAAACTTTATCCCCTATTTACCCCTTCAAGGGAGAATGTTGTCTGGTTCACCTAAACAGACCTTTTTTTAATTTTAATTGAGAACTTGTGTACCTACTTTTAAAACTTCTAAGTCCAGAAATGAGAAAATACCATAAATGAGCACTAAAAAAGGATTTTTAGAAAATCAAAGGGGGTGACCTTTGATTTTCTAAAAATCCTTTTTTAGTGCTCATTTACATCATAAAAAGAATCCCTGTGACAAATTTTAAGTTTCTGGGCACAGTAGTTTCGGCTGTGCGTTGAAATATAAGTCAGGTTTGCCTTTGGCCCGCGGCTCCGCCCGCGTAAGTGTCGATTTCTCAAGAGCAGTAGAATTACCCGGAATACATTAATGACTTTCAATAAAACACCTTAATATTGAATAACTTCAAAAACGGAATGCTTCATACTAACTTTGCATCCCCGTTATAATTAAGGGATGATTTTTGAGAAAAATATTTTACTCGTGTTTCATGCCTTTCAGTAAAGAACCTTCATGCTGAATTTAATTCGACTAACTTCAAAAATGGTTAAGTTTAAACTTACTTTGCACCCCTATTTACCCCCTTAAGGGATGATTTTTGAGTAAAATATTTTACTCGTGTTTCATACCTTTCAGTAAAGAACCTTCATGCTGAATTTAATTCGAATAACTTCAAAAACAACAAAGTTTCATACTAACTTTGCAACCCGTTTTACCCCCTTAGGAGATGAATTTCCAAAAATCATTTTCTTAGTGCTCCCCTACGTTATAAAAGGAACCCCTGTGCAAAATTTCAAGTTCCTAACCCTTATATAGTTTAGGCCCTGCGTTGATACGTCAGTCAGTCAGCTTCTCCTTTTTTTTAGTATGGATTACTATGGATAGTATGGATAGGTATAATGCTGTCGTATAATGATGATGAATTGACTTTGGATTTTAATTTTCTTATGTCACTTATTATTTTATTTTATTTTTGCTATATGTTTGCAGGCAAACTCATGCCTTGAGTTCATTCAAATGACGATAACTTTTTTTTTAATGAACCGATTCTGATGAAACAAACATTAAATGTTTTGCTGGGTTAAAACAAAGCAATTGGTGAAAGTTTGAAGTAAATCGGTTCAGTAATTTCGGATATACATACATACATACAGACAGACAGACAGACAGACAGACAAGAAATTCGAAAAAAAATTTTTTGCTTTCTATTATTCTTTTTAAGTGTCCCTCTATCCATTTTAGTCAAAAATTCTAAATGTACAGACAAAATATTTTTACTGTTTTATTATATGTATAGATATAGATGACAATGGAAATACTGAGAAATAAAAATCTCGCTATTTGCCGGTAAAATTTGCCGATGGAACTAGTGAGAATGATCCCCGCGTCCGAGTGCAGGTTCCGCTATTATGACAGCATTCTTGTTATGATATGATTTGGAGAAAGTTTTCACGGCCTGCTGCCTGCCTGAAACCAACGCTCCTTGGGTATCTTCAAACCAGTTGACGAATAGTGAAAATGAAGCACACTAATTTGCCCGCGCCGGGAATCAAACCGAAGAGTTGGATAATAATAATAAATTATATCGGGTATAAATACTAAACCCTCGACATAGCCTTTGGCCATAAATAATAACAACTTTTCTATGGGATTTATGATAGAATCTCCAAAATTAGGCTTTCCCAAAAAAACTTAAATTCATATAAATGTAAGTAGTACGATAAAGTATGAAGAGGAGAAAAAAAAATAGTTTCTGACTGTTTATTGCTGGAACAAATATTATATACTTAATGAAGGATAATTTAATTAATTTATTACGTCCTAATCATGTTCAACCAGCATCTGAATAACGTGCCGGAATGTAATTAAGATTGCGATGATCAATTTGTAATTTTTACCTCAGCGCGTTGGGCTTAATCGACTTGAAAATTACTATTTTATCTGATGAGTTGTAGCCTTCGTTTGTCTACATAAGAAGTTTGACAAATTGATTAGGCGAAGGACGATCAACAATCAGTGCAGTACTAAAGTCTACTTTTTAGAGTTTCAAACGCAAAGGAAAGAAAGGGTCCCTAATATTATGCCACCCCTGTCTGTCCGTCTGTCACAGGGCTGCATCTATTGAACCGTAATAGACACTTGAAAATTTTAGTAAAATTTGTATATATGCTGCCACGATAAAAACAAATAACAAAAATAAAATTAATAAGTTTGGGGGTTATCGAACAAAAAACGTGTTTGGGCGTTTTCGTAGTTAAATGTGGTCGGGACCCTTCGTGTCCGATTTGGACACGCACTTGGTCGGGTTTTTTTTTATGACAACCGATATAATACTTTAAATCGATTAGGCGTAACCTTAAAGGTACGTTTGGTAGAAATTAATTTTCTTTTAATGGCCAGCATCAACCTTATTTCCTTGTAGGAACTGAAGCCGGAATTAATTTCCACAACAATCCATTACCGGTTAATAGACATAATGATAATATCTACGTCACTACTAATATTCATTTGATAATAGTTTTATTACCTTTTATAACATATGATATATATATGTTTTGAATGACTCTAGGTACATTAATCTTCGCTTTCATAAAGTTTTTCCGAAGGTAAGGTAATTAACATAAATATTTTAGTAATGTCTTCTGCTGGTGGTACGATCCAACGATCAAAGTCAGCCGTTTACCAAAACGGCTGACTTTGATAGTTGGATAGTACCAACTATGTATGCCTTACAGACACACGGGTTAGTTCGGTTTCAAAGGTTCGTTTTTTAATTTGTTACTTGTTTGATTTTTATTCAGTGCTATGTTAGTTTTTTTTTATTTAGTGTCTTAATATTGCAGGATTTTTAACGCAGTACGAAATATAAAAAAGAAATCTTAAGATGCTGCAACAAGCACAACTACTGCTCTGGCAAGATAACTAATGATATTCATTAAGGCATGGATGATAGAGAAATTACAGTGTTAAGATTGTTAGATTTCAGCAATGCTTTTGACATCGTTGACTTTGATATTATATTTGCGGCATTGCGTTCTCTCAACATATCTACTGAGGTTATTGTTTGGTGTCGTACATAACTGTTTAGACGGTGATAGCAAATATGGATTGACGATGTGAATTAATCATGAACAACTGCTGGTGTACCACAAGGTCGTTTGAGGTCCTTTCTCCTCCTTTATTTGCTTTATTTACTTTACTACTTCATACTTCCTACAACATTTATGCTAATGACTCGGATATTACATTCGTTTCATGTTTGTACTACGCAAATATGTCCATGTCGAATGAACAACTACTTTCATACGCAACTTAAGTGGCTCCTAATCTGACGTTGCTTAGATTGGCATACCTTATTGTCCTTTATTTTATCGTGCTTAACCCCACATACTCCAGATACCTAAAGCGTATAATGTTTTTCGTAGTCCGTAAAACAATTATTTGCATGACGATTAAGTTCTTCATATTATATTAACTACCTTATATATTATATTAATAATCTCATTTATTATCTCTTCATCTTATACTAACAATCTTCTGACTTCTATCCTAAGTATTTTACTGTCTAACTCCAAGCTATCGCGCTATGGATAACCCCACCATTCTCTAATTGACATGCTCAAATTATAATCAGCTTTGAGTCATTGGGACCTAAAGCCCATTGTCTCTAGCTGTAAACTAAATTCTCTTTTACTGTTTTCTCCTTTCATTCGTCTCATTACAATGCTTTTACTGCTATCTTTCATTATCATTTTGATATATTTTTTGTAATTATTTATTACGAGTATAATTGATACGAGTATGTGTAATTTAATTTTACTTGTAAAACGTAATACGTATTAATTTATTGGAGGTTTATAATAAACTAGCTTTCGCCCGCGGCTCCGCCCGCGTCAATGTCGATCCCTCGGGAATAGTACTTTAACGGGATAAAAGGTAGCCTATGTCCTTCTCCGTACTCCAGAGAACTTGTATGCAAAATTTCATGATGATCGGTTCAGTAGTTACGGCGTGAAAGCGTAACAAACAAACTCACTTTCGCATTTATAATATTAGTTAGGATTAGGATAGATTATATTATTTCTTCTAGCTTTGCCACCTGTTCTTTTACAGTCTTCGCTCTATTTCTACTGTTAAGCTTGCTTGTAAGAGATTGGATACGCGATTAGTCCGCTTTTTGTGCAATTTTATGCTGTCGTCCGGGATTTTGCTCACGTTTGTTGATCCCGCGAGAACAGCACTTTTTTCTGAGATGAAAGAAAGGTATGTGTTAATCCAGATAATAACCTAACTGTGTGCAAAACTTCGTCAAAATCTGTTAAGCCATTCTGGCGTGATTGAGTAACAAACATCCATACTCACAAACTTTCGCGTTTATAATATTAGTAAAGATTTTTTAATGAGCAATAAAAATGTATTGTATCCTCTGCAATGAAGTAGTGGCCAATGATGGTAGCTAACTAATTATTGTTTTTTTCTTTAACTGAAGTAGGTATACTTTACTTTTTGGATCAGTATACTTAATTTTTATCGAGAGTCTGCTATTGCGCAATTTGCTTGTTTCCATAATAATTTTAAGATTTGTGGCACTAGGGACTCTGTAAAGATAATTTTCAATTTTAAGTGAGCTAGCGATTGGTGTTGATTGCCGAGGCGCCGGTCGAGGTGTCTCAGACGGCTCAATTAGGAAGTGAGCTTCCGCCGCCCACCGTGCGTCGTCGCGCGGCGCCACCGTCACCCGGGGAATTGCTGCAATCGGTGCTAATTACGCCTATCCCACCGCTTACTACTGTCCGGCGTACACCTACACCAACCACTTGTAAATACCCTTGTGTCCCGTTAAAGACTTAAATGTCATTACCCATTAGCCAACGAATAAAGTTCAATTCACAAGAACGAAACTCTATATCCAAGTAAGTAAGTTTGCTGTCAAGCAAATAGAAGATTGAAAAATGTTAGCAAATATTAAGTACCTCACATGCTGAGGTCGGCTCACATTTCTAAGCCCGATGAAATTCATTCCGCTTAACGATAAAACTTTTCTTACAGAATCCGGAAGACCAAATGACCACCTTTAGTAAGCTCATCTTAGATTATGGAAATCTATCTGGTCGTTCGATCATCTATTAAATCTAATTCGCTCAGATAAAACATGGTTGTCTGTTAAGTCGGTTTACGGACGATAATTTTACGTGATAACGGTGAGAGATAAAGATGCGTGATAGATACTACTACTGCTGCTGCTCCGGACCGAGACGTGTTTCGTGCGTGCATCAATTTATAAGTCGTCATCACGTCAAAAATTTCTTTACTATATACAAATACATGAATTTATCCCTTTAATACAGAGCTCAAACTCGCAAGACCAAAACCACGTTTAGTAAAATGGGAAACGAATGTCAATTGTGTCCCGTTATTGATTTCTGCAGGAGGAGAGCCATTATTGCATTCTATGTTTTTATTCGCTGCAAGTAAGCGTGAAAGTTTTCTCCAAGTTGCATTCCTGTGAGAAAAATAACACAGGTAATGCCGTCGCATTTCTCAAGAAAATATATCAAGCAGGCTAATAAAGTTGACATTATTTTGAGCATTAGCGCGGGTCGTTAGGCGCATCCGGGGCGTGCGGCCGGGGAGGCAGATTGATATAAATAGTTCCTCCTATTAAATGCGTTCGAGGGAAGCGGGATGCCTTGCAAGAGGAATGTTCATTGCGGAAAAAAATGTGCAGATATATTATCATTTAACTTTCTAATGACGAGGTATTAACAAGCCATAGCCAAATACAATTTTTAATTATTACTTACTGTTATCTGTTGGATCTCTTATTTTGCACATATATGAATACATTTGGATAAGAAAAGATTAAGTTAATTAAGACACTTTATAGCTAATTCTTTCTGATTAGTAGAAATTTGTCATTGTGATACCTAGGTAACACTTTTAAGTACTTTCGATCTTTATTTCTACTATTTTAATCAAAACTTTATGTAAAAGTAATTTCTTTCCCACCTATCGTCGTTATAGAGCTTAAAGCTTATTATTACAAACTGGTCTGATGATGTAGTTATATATATAGGAAATCTTAAACTAAACAAGGTACACCAATCGTGTTTGGGCTCATTTAAGTCGTCTTGGAAAATACTTTACAGTGTGGATTCGTTATAATAAAGCTTGTTACAAAAACTAAGTTTTGTAAGAAAATACTTGTTTATGACATTTATTTTGTATTGATTGAAAAAATATTATCACACATTAATAAACAGTTATATAGTATTTAACACTTTTAAGGACCTTCCATTGGACACAGAAGTATAAGTTTATATAGTTCAGAGTGCAATTTACCTATGCACATTTCTACAAATGGACAATCGCAGTATGCAATATTTTAAATTCCCGAGAATGTTGCGTGTCGCGAACCGGGCCGGCAGCGGCAGTCTCTCTCCGGGTTCCGTCATTACTCATCATTAGCGCCAACGCTCGTCATCGCGGCCCATTCAATTTGTTTATATTTCACGCCACTCTGAGGTGCTCCCGGTGATGTACCGCCCCTAACGCCGAAATATGGGGCTTTGCCGATATTTATGATAGCCTTATCTCAGCCTTGAGCCGCCTCCGCCAGCTCTAATGTGCTTTAGTATCTGGAACATGTCGCAATTCTCATAGCTCTTTATTATCTGCTTGCCAATACCAATGCGTTTCTTTGTGAAGAAATGCAATCTATGTATAAACTTTTTCCGGACAGTACTGAAGAATGAGTAAATAAACAAATAAAAAAGTCATAGATGTAGGGTTAATCGTAACAAAGCGTTTCCCTCAAACATTAACTATCGATGGAGTAAAACATTGTACCTACCACTAATTTAGCGAAACAAAGTTATGTACAGTCAAAATTGTACCAACAAACTTCGAAAAGACATAGGCAGCATACTGGTTATATTAAAAAATGATGTTTAATAGGCTTGTTTCCTAAAAAATACCATTAAAATAATAAGTCTGTCTTATAGATTTTCGAAAAATATTAGATACGTATTTTTCAATCAAACATAAGATGATAAAGATAAAGTGCATCATAGTTCAGGAGTGGGAGCTCATGACGCAGGCCGGTAAAAGATCAGTGACGTCACGCGGATCTTTAACGGGCTATATTTTAATCAATTTTTGTTTGTTTGAAAAAAGAAAAAAATACGTATCATATTTTTTCGAAAAATACGTATCTATAAGACGGACTAATTATTTTAAATGTTATTTATTTAGGAAACAAGTCTATTTGGACACTCACAAATAACAGTACTAAATCTAAGTGTCATGTTATACAGACATCTCTTCAACTTCAGAAAAGCCTATGAATGTATTTATTTGTTTGGCAGAGGCACTGGGCAGCGTGGGCAGCACGGCGGGCAGCTCTTGGCCGTCGTCGACGCCAGAGCCGTCGCCGTCGCCCGCGTCCACGCCCACGTCAGCCGACGCCGCCGAGACTGACGCCGACCCGCCCTTCACACTTGGCGTCACCGAGCACACGCCTTACCAGTGCCAGTTCTGTGACAAGGCGTTCCCGAGATCTTCTTACTTGAAGAAGCATGAACAGGTATGTTTAAGATGAGATTGTAGCCATATCCATGCTGCCGTAGGGTGGTGTTGTCAATTCATTCTACTTAAATCACTTGGAATTAGTGATGATCCGGAGAGAAATTCTCCGTTCTCATGAATTCCTTCTCACGAAAATATGCTGGAAGTTTCCGATAATTCTCGAGAATTTCTCAATAATTCCAGCACTTGAAAGGCAGAAGACAAAATTCTCGGGAAAAAATTCTGACCCGTTCTCACCGTTCTCGAAAATTTCGAGCACGGCGCAACACTACTTGGAATGTATCGGGCTGTACAAAGTAGAATTTTTTGCTAGGTTTTCCCCATGCATGTGTGGGTGGATTTTGAATCTATGCAAGAAAGCCATATTTATATCAATCTTGATTAAATTAGTAATACTAACTTGTAAAAGTGACAGCAATAAACTCGCCAGTGGTCATCTACTGATTAATTACTCAGGTGAACAAAATTTCAAACATTATACTTTGTTTACCCAGGTAAACAAAGTATAATGAACCATACAGGAGGACTTATCCTTTGCATTCGGCGATATGGAACTCGTCGTTCGAGGACTAATTTTGTTACAAGGCAACTCCGAGATCTTTTCTTGGAGAAACATAAAGTAGACGTTGAAAGATTCTAAATAAGAACATATTTGTATGCAGCAAATTAGCATACTACAACCAGAAAATTTTGAGTGAGCAGAACCTTCACTAATCTTTACTTAAACTATCACTGGACAGCCTCCGTGGTCCAGTGGTTAAGGCGTTTGCCTGTTGACCCGGGGGTCGTGGGTTCGATTCCCACCGGAAGCATACTTTGTTTAGTTGTTTCCAGTTTGGTTAGGACATTGCAGGCTTGAATCACCTGATTGTCTGATAATAAAGATGATTCCGTGGAAGGCACGTTAAGCCGGTGGTTCCGGCTGCCATCTGGTACACACAAAGCACACAAAGAGTGCTTTGTTTGAGGGAAGCGAAACCGCCTCCCCTAACTATCGCCTTGATGATGGTCTTCGTAACAGACCGAAACTAGTTGGCAATACCAAAGTTAAAGGAACCACGTCAGAGGCCGAGAGGCGGTTCCGAAGAACTCTGACACCAGGGTGTGCATGGTCGATTGATCGTGACACCTACTCGAAATGATGATGACTTAAACTATATTGTAATCGTATACTTCACGCTTATGTTTATCATGATCATTGACTTTGATATTATGCACCGCATCGGCCTTAAAAATGATCTTATTAACTTTTTTTCGTTCGTCCAATTGAATAGGTACTTACATTTATACATGATTTTACCATCATTGTTACCATATAGACATTTATCATATGTACTCTTGAAATCATAACAGAACAAGCAAATTACAAGTTGCATAGATAACATCTCTCGTGCATCGTAACCTTAGAACAGCGGTGCGGTGCTCCAAGATAATAGGTTACGTCTACTAACATAAAGCAACTCTGGTTGCAACACGGACAAAACGACTATTGCGGCTGTCATATCTGTGAATTCACAGTCCAGTTTCGCCATGCAGGCCTGCGCTTCATTAGCAAGTTGATATCCAAAACGGCCCATTTACAGAGCCAGGTTAGATATGCATCGCACTTGCCGCTTGCCGCGCCTTGCAGCGAGCTGGCTGAGCTGTGACGTGCTAGCCATTACGCGGGCCGTACATCTTGGCCCCTTTGTGCCTCGCCGATCTCGCCGCGTTACGATTGCGACACACCGCGACAGATCTAGTCGAGATAGGGTAAATAGAAACATCACTTTGCATAACGCCGCGGCCGAAAACTGCGGCGGACGGATACACATCGGCACGTATGTGTCGAGCGCCAAAAACGTCACCTAACGATTCTGGAGGTCCTTGTGTACTTTCTAAGAAATCAAAACAACTGGTTCGAGATTAATTTGATTTATCAGCGCGCAATTGCGACGATGGCCGCGTCTGCAGAGATAGAGATCGCATGCGCCGGCGCAGGCTGCTGCGGTGATGGTGTTCGCCGACAAATGTATCGGGCGATAATCGCGCTCCGCTCACGCGACAGACTTCTGACGGCCGGAAATAGGCTCGCGATAACAACTCCCTGCTCTGGCGCGCACACCTTTATCATCGCGCCGCGCTGGGAAAGGCGGTCATTATAAGAATAAATCAATTGCAGTCTATACATAGCTGCCGCTCATCTAGACTTGCTGGTGAAATCATAAAGCAGTAGAACGAGGAAAGGACAGCACCGCTCACTTGAATTGTTGATATAATGGGAGCGAGTACGAGTTAATTAAGCCCTGTGATATGTATTGTAGTGTTTGGTCGCCGATAGATCTGGATAAGCCGACAGAACGCAATCGCGGTCGTAAAGATGTTCGGCGGAGCACCATCACACCCACTACCCGTCGCACTAGTTTCTGTTTTGCCTTATTAAGTATTTTCAATTAACGTTATCAATCAGTAAGTTTTCTTCTTAATCACCTTAAGAATTAGGTACATTTATAATTCTATATCTATGTGTTATTTTTAAATAGATCATCTAGCTTGTAACTGTTTTTAATATTATCACGCAACTCTGTGTCCTATCTCTCAAACGATATTTTTCGAGGGTGACTAAGACATGGACGCAGTTTGCGCGGTACTAAATGAATATTACCGGCAGTTAACCAAATAAACATCTCTGTTAAAAGATTAATATCTTTATGGTCAAGTAATAATGCTGTTGGTATTAGATACGCACCAACGTCATAAAGAACGGGCTACCATTTCAGAGAACTCGTCTGTCATGGGAACATTACATCTTATGAGTAACTTACCCAAAACTACGAAATGAAAGTGAGACCGGTTGCGTATGTTATTTTGTACGTTTGTTGTACATAGTTGCTTTGTTTGTATAATTAGGTACGCCAAAAGTTTAACAGAGCAACGCTTTATATTTTCAGAATACCTTACCTTTATTTCAATCCAAAAATAACATCCAATACTTCTCGACTCGTTTTAGCGACAATCAACAGTTATTACGTACACTGTTTCTTTAACATGACACATATTATCTATTTTCATTGTTTATAATCGATCTACTGTATTTTAGACATAAGATTTTGAAAAGAAAGGTTTTTTTATTAAAGGAATATACAATATGTGCAGTCAGGGACAGATATACCTGACCAGGCCCTCTAACTATATCTTGAATTTTCTCTTAAACTTTAAATAACAATGACATGAAAATGTATATATAGAAAGATTTTAATGATAATGATTCTTAATATAAATCTTCATGTTAATATTATGTATAGTTCAAGAGAAAATTCATGATATAGGTAGAGGGTATGGTCAGGTATCTCTGTCCCTGACTGTACATCTTACTTCGACAAAAAGGTAGGTAACTCTCTTTATATAACATATATAATAAAGAACAGTTATGTTTACAAAATATTTGTCAAAATATGACTATTTTCTGATAGCAATCTACGTGCTATGATTTCATGCATTCTAGATAGATCAGCATGAATTTCCATCTTAAGAAGGCAGATACGTAACACAGGAGCAATTTGCAAACCGGAGCACGGGCGCTGCCGGGTCGGCGTATCAGCGGAGGCCCATTTGACCCCGGCCCGCACCTGGCTGTGTGAACCCGCCGGCGCGTTATTGCCGGGAAAGCCGTAGCAGCCACCGCTGCCCATTTCAGAGCTTTTATTGGCTATCACGTTCACCTCAAACTAGTTTGGAATGTGTTTTGGTTAACTTTACGCGGAAAACATACCAACATGGCGTTCATTATAATACGGCCGCTCTCACGGCTTTCGTCGTAAGTAATAATAATAAAACGATGATATTCGCGTGTGTTGGCCCTATAAGTTGGTGCGGCGGCGTGATGGGAGCTGCAGCGCGGCCGGCGGGGCTCCGCGCACCCAGGCCGCGCAGTCAGGTCCCGCTATAATATTTCCTTTATCCAGGACCCCCGCGGCGGCTGCTCCATGAGATTATTGAATACTCACACGAAGACTTCGATGATAGGTAGACCAATAATAATTGACTTATCATTGCCCTATGCAAGAGAAATCTCTAGATAAATTCGTAGTTTCTCCAATAATGCAAATAAGCCAGTGTTATTTAAATTACTATAAGCATCCCGGCTGATAATTTATTTTTTGTATATATGAACTGTACCTTTATTTATTTATTAAAATGCAACGAATAATGACGAACGTCTGCGTATTTTACTAACTTATAGTAATCTTTATGTCAACATCTTACATGGAAAAATATAATCTTCGAAAAACGTTTCTTTTTTGCACTAATTACATACCTATCTACTTGTAGTAATGTTGACCCAACATACAATGTAGTTTTAATGACACCCATTTGTATTGAATACTTTGTTTCTGAAGAAGTAAGGTTAAATTTCAAGGTGTACTATGTATTTTAGATATGGCCAGACCATGCAAAAATGGGTAAAAAAGTATTTAGACAAGTTTTTTGAAGTTTGAAGTTTATAATCAAAGTTCAATTCAAATTCAAACAAAGCAAAGAAATTATTATACTTATTATAAAATGTAATATGTATACATAATAGGCATACATTTATTATTATATTATAAAATATAATAATAAATGTATGCCTTTGTAATTAGTTAAATGCAGCATTATCTACATTTCCGATGTTTTTATTACTATGCAATACAAAAACGAATAAACTAGCGCGAAAATAATACTTGACATAAATACATATATTTACTATTTTTAGAAGTAGAGAAAAGCTAAAGAAAGAGTGAATGGAGTGTCTGAAGGAATATACTTGGGGAATAAAACATTATAAATGAAAATATATAAGTCGGGAAAAGTAAGATAAAGAATAGAAGAGAGATTTAAGAAAAGAAGAATGTGTAGTAGCCCTTAGCAAGAATGGTGAGATCCAGATAAATTCTTCACTGAATGCAGTAAAAATATTGGGAAGTAATAATTTGACGACTGATATTTGATCTAATCTGTATTTGTCCTTAGAAAGCATTGCATTTAAAAAGTTAAGAGCTTCAGTGAGTATAACCAATATAATTGAAAGTAATATTTTGGCGACTGAAAGTTGCTCTAATAAGCAGTGCGTGGGCCCGGGCGCTGCTGGAGATTTATCGGCGGCTGACGATCGGATTTATTAATTCTGTCGGGAGGCGATTGCTCCAATTAAGAGAGCGGAGTAAACATGCCGGCGGCAAGTTTATGCGCGGCTGTCCAAGAAAATTGAAGAGAAACAGATGCGACACCTTTCAGCTACTTGTTGACTGATAGAACTAGGAAGAAAGGACTTATCCCATCGCAGGGATTAGTCCCGCTGTACTTGAATCTCGTCAGTATATTATTTGTATCTATCAATTGTATTTCTCTTATCTGTGCTATGGGTACAGAGAATACAAACGTCCAAAACAAGATGCGCGTTAGCTGATTTAGAGTAGATGGTCCTCAGAGTAGTAATGTTAATTTTAGTCTGTTGTCACTACAAGGATTCATTCATTTCTCTTTCATCTAAACGTTCCCGGTTGCATCCAAAGATGTGGACCTCCTGTCCGGCATCAGTTATTATTAAAGGTATGCTCGTTTACTCTTCCTGATCTGAGCGTGTTTTCGCGTCAGGAGGATAACGTAACGCAGGCGGCTACTTATAAATACTTTGCCTAAAGTACATCTAATCTAATATGCTGTCAGAATAACAAATCTCGAGCTCTGACGAACCACATCTATGGATGCAACTGACTACACGCTCGGGTGAGAAGGAGGAGGCTTGTACGTATACAGGATGTAAACAAGATTTAAGAATGAACGTATAGAAAGTAAAGTATGTGAGAGATATCCTTCTGTTGCTCGTTATTTGGTCGTATGTGTCCGTCTGTTCGCGGTAACACTCGTGCGTCACTCAGCGCTAATCACAACAGCTGATAGATATCTCTGGCGATCGCTATCTGATTACTACAATAGATAGCTATCTAGGTATATCGCAGTACAGCTCTATAAGTCTATTTGCATGTTATTTATTTCTTTAATTTACAGTGCCAAAAGAGCAAATTTACCTTAGTATGTGACTGTAATGTTAGCTTTAATCAGGACATTCAAAATAATGTGCTTACGATTACGTAAGCACTTTTTGTTTATTAATACCGCAATAAAATGTATTTTTGATATATATCAATAAAATGAATTATTTTTTTAATTAAGATCCAGCCAACCACCAAACAGACAAACACGTAGAGGTTTAAATGAATATAGAAGTTATCCTAAGAATAGAATCTTTTTTGAAAGGATACACAGATAAATGTAGGGAAATATAACTAGTATACCTGAGTCACCACTAAATTTAAAATATTATGTCATCATCATCATCATCATCCGGTCTATTTAGTCTCCACTGCAGGAGCATGACCCTCTCTGTACTACAATACAATACAATAACCTTTATTGCACAAAAAAATAACAAGTATCTAATACTAACAGATTGTACAAAAGGCGGCCTTATCGCAATGCAATTTCTTCCAACCTTTGCAGAAAAAAAGACATAATGTTGGGGGAAAAAATAGTGCGGGGTAGCTAAAGCAAACTACTAAATTACATTGTTTAATGTAAAATAAACCTACTTAAATATAACAATATAAGTAAACATACATATATATAAATACATAAAACTTACACAAAACAGCGGAAAGCCATGAAGTTAGCAAGATGCATACGATGACAGGAAAAAAAAAAGGGGAAAAAAAGAAAAAAAAATCACAAAGATAGGAAATGTGACTTAATTTGAGATTTAAAGCTGGCCAGCGTTTGGGCACACCGGATATTAAGTGGCAGTGAGTTCCAAAGAAGTACAGCCTGGACAGAGAAAGATCGTGAGAAAAACGCCGTAGAATGAGCTGGGATTTTAAGGCGAAGGTTTTCGGCGCTGCCAAAGGGACGATTTTGAACATCTTTGTAAAAAATAAAAAGGTTTCTTAAGTAATTAGGGGAAGTAGGGCTAAAAAGGATAGAATATAACAATGAAAGGATGTGCGAGCCACTTGAGTTCAGTGCAAAATTGAGAAACATGGTCGTATTTACGAAGCCCATATATAAATCGGATAAGAAGATTTTGGAGACGCTCAAGTTTATTTAATTGCTCCTCTGTTATGTCTAGATAACAGCTGTCGGCATAATCAAGCATAGGGAAAAGCAAAGAATGTGCGAGCGTAATCTCTACGTACTACCGGAACCATACCTACTTGGCTAGAGCAGACAGAGGATTTGGCCTACACTCTCCTCGCTGGCCAGACGGGTTGAAAATGAAGCGGGCATAGTGCTGTTTGCCGATGACACGTCTCTCATATTCAAGATGGACCGTCGAAGTGATGACGTTACCGCGGTAAATAGCATATTAGCAAAAATTTCAAACTGGTTTTCAGCCAACAACCTATTGCTCAATGCCCAAAAGACCCAATGCGTTAAATTTACTCTCCCGAACGTGAGGCAGACCGATGTTGACATTTTAATATATGGTCAAAAACTAGGTTTCGTCAATGATACTACTTTCCTAGAGATCACAATCGACTCAAAACTGCAATGGGGCGCCCATATTTCTAAACTTTCTAATAGGCGTAGTTCCGCAGCTAACGCTGTTAGAAGGATTAGACAACTGACAGATGAGTCCACTGCTAGGCTTGTATACTTTAGTTATTTTCATTGTTTAATGTCGTACGGATTACTTCTGTGGGGCGATGCAGCCGACATCCAGACTATCTTTATACTACAAAAAAGAGCAATTCGTGCCATCTACGGCCTGGGCGCGAGGGACTCACTCAGACAGTTGTTTAAAGAAATTAAATCTTAACTGTAGCTTCACAGTATATATTCGAGAATATAATGTATGCAAGGAAAAATATTTTGTCGTTCAAAAAAGTTAGTGATTTAATAAATAGACCCTTGCGTAACAATCATAAATTATTTCTTCCGCGATATCGGCTAAGCAGAGTTAGCGAGTCGTTCATGGGAATCAGTAGTCAGTTAATCAGTATACGCTACTACAACAAATTGCCAAAATCGGTCCTTGATATGCCTGATAGAATATTCAAAAGTTATGTAAAACAATTACTTTGTAAAAAGGCATATTATAGGACCGAAGATTTTATTAATGATAAGAATGTTTGGCTTGAGCTTGGCGCGGACGCCTCGTAATTCTGTATTTATATGACTATAATGTGTGGTACATTTTGTACGTGATATTTTTAAAGATGACTTTTTTTATTTTAATTTTAGTAGGTAATTAATTTGAAATTTTTTTTTATTTCGGTGTTATTAATTTCAATAATATGTCATTATTCTTTAAATTAAATTCGAATATGACATTTAAATAAACCAATGTATACTCAGTCCACATACCTAATTTCTAAGGTTTTCAAAAACTGTGAGTTGTCGTCCTTGGAGAAAATGCGCTGTGCAGTTTGTTGCCGCTTCTTCTGCACTCCGCTTTGGAAGCGGCATTAAACTTAGCCATAAGTAAATTTTTGACGTCAACAATTGTTGAGAAGTGAAATATGACAATTAATAAGTGTTTAAAGAAACCTATATTGAATAAACGTTTTGAATTGAATTTGAATTTGGTTGGCTTGTGTTGTAGCTTCTATTTCCTTTTCTTACGACCTTCATGGGAAGACTAGGAGTGGATCTATTTTACTTTTCTGGAAACACGGCTAGTAAAATATGATGTGTAAAATATTTATTACTTTTACTTCTTAACGAATGGTCAGTATATTCAATGTAAGTAGGAACAGAACAATTCAAAATATATTACTAACTAATATAATATTATTAAAACTTACGCGAGATAAGTTCATTTTGGAATCACGGTTTTACTCACGTTATATTCGTCGGATTCGCTGACTAGTTCAGTAGAGTAGAGTAGACTAGTAGCCGGTCTGTTAGGCGCGAGGCGGCCTTCAGTGTTTTGAGGGCAGCGAAACCGTCGCATCGCCACGCCTAACACTCGCCCCAATGATGGTCTTCGTAACAGATCGAAATTAGTCGGTGAATCCGACGAATAAAACGTGAGTAGACCGTGATTCCACAATGAATCAGATAATAATACAAATAAGTATCTTCCATGCTAGTCTAGGAGTAATCAAAAAAGTAGAATGTACCAGCTGCTTCTCTTCTCGCGCAGATTCCGTTCCATCTAGAGATGTAAAGAACTCAAGTCTTTGAGTCTTACTTCGATAGACTCGGCTCAATTTTACAAGACTCGGTGTACTAACAAAACTCAGAGCCTTGAGACGAGCCTAGCTCCAGTCCTTTCTCGAAAACTCGAGCACCAAAAATAGAACTCGTATTTCAAAAAGAGCTCGAGTCCTAAAAAGAAGCTCACGTCTCAAAAAGAACTCGAGTCTTAAAAAGAGCTCGAGTGTATCGAGTCTTGAGCGTATCAAGGTTGATTTATTTACAAATACATAGTTCATTTGCCAACATGCTAAATGTGGCCTTTAGGCGTTGCATTATTAGGATCTGTGTACCTCAAGAGGGATAAAAACGTGACACTATTTACTATGTGGGTACTGATCCATTTTTATTGCTTGTTATTTTACTAGTATTTAAAGCTAAGAATACTAGACTTTACAAAAATAACTAAATTACTATTATATCTCACAAAAGTTACATATTTTATTCTCTGTTTATTTATAAAGGAACTCCAAATGGAAAAGAACTTGAGCGCGACTCGTCGCTTAAAACGACTCGAGCGCGAATCAAGACCTGAGCGGCATGTTGCGCTCGAGTCTTTATGTAGACTTAAGTGCTCTAGCCTGGGGGTCTTATTGTAACAAGTCGAGCTGTGCAATTTGTCAGCCGAGCCTACAATTTAGGACTTATATATATTTATATATTTATATTTTTTTATTTTATATTTATCTAACGCCCACAAACATGCTAAACGTGGCTTATAGGTCTTAATAACATGGGCTCTGTCTACCCCGCAAGGGAAAAAAGCACCATCGCGATAGTGTGCAAATGTATAAGTACGAAGTAATGATTTGAAAAATAGCTTGACAGTATCTTCTGGGCCCAATATTACGAATATGATACTCATAGTATTCAGATATATTATTGGTTGACTTCACAACAATTTTTAGTTCCAAAATTTTAACTAACGGCTTAATTCAGCGTCGTTTTAACCAGGGACTTTACCGGTATCCGAATAGAGTGTTTTGAACACTGTTTTTATTTCTATTTTAAAAGTAAAACAGAAAGATTTTTTTTTTCCATCTGTTTTTAAAAATACCGGTTCATACGTGTTAATAACTGTTACAGCCTAAGGTTTACTTGGTATAAGTGTGCAACAGCTCACCATTGCCTTAAAGTATATGGACTGTGTAAACACGTACATAGAAAAATGCAAAAACAGTTTTCTAACAGGTTGGTTACAGAAACATTATATCTGTTTCACTTTTATGAGTATTAAGAACAAAACAGGTTAATAACACCCAAAGTAGTGTCACAGGAATACTTATTTAGTGTTCTTATCTTATCTTATCTTCGAGAAGATAAGATATTTAGTGTTACATGAATACCCTTATAAATGTATATCCTTTATAATGGTGTTTTTGAGTCCCTGGTTTTATCGTCAAAGGAATGATCCAATACCTTGGATCAGTCTCGATTGAAACCAATTCTAACATTTATAACGCTATCCCTGCAACCATCGACTCTCTATTTATGCTAAGTGACAGCCTTTTTGTCTTATATATACTTTATGTGTACAGCCCAACAAGGATCTTTATGAACGTAGGTATTTTTCTCTTCCACAAATAAAATCCTTGAGTGCTTGAGCCTTTAGTATCACCGACACTATCTTTCTTACATAACTATCGGACATGTTTTTCATGCTGTATTATCAAAATATAAACTGAATACGGATAGACAAAAGTTAGAAATTATTACTCTTATTAAATAAAGAATGCATAAAAAATGCACCAGCGACCTTAGATCTATGTGAGACCTAGGTATATGTATGACCTACATAGACCTAGGTCGCTGGTTAAAGCCCCGCCTGCATGTATTTTTTTTACCATATTTTATTTCATAATTAAATAAGAGTATATGAATTCTGAATGCAAAATAAACACATATCATGACTAACATTTTTCAAGATGCCGACTGACATTTATTTAGACCTCCTAGCACTGTACGAATCACCCCTCCTTCAGACAGTTTTATATCTGCTTCATTTTCTAACATACAACTATCGCTTCATTTTACGTAGCACCTCGCAAGGGAAACAGTCAGAGCCTAGGTCTTTAAGCCACGTTTAGCATGTTGGTGGGCATTAGGTGCAATACGAAATCAAATAGTTATCGTTGCCAGCCACAATCCCTTAATCAGATTTAAAATTCTATATTTCTCAACTTTGTTAACTCTTTAAAGTTAATTGTGGGAGCAAGCTATTGAAAAATTGGTCTGTCAATCAAGTGTATTTGTAATCCGCTTTATTCATAGATACCTATTTACTTACATAGCCTTACGTGACATGTAATAAATAATATTTATATATTACATGTAAGGCTCTATACGTAAATGTAGCGTGAACTGCAGATTGCTTTGTAACGTCCGTTTGTAGCATTTCGTTACTTAATAACCCTAAGTCATTAAGTAACGAAATGCTGTCTAGGAAGCCAGCCATTTCTGCTGTCACAGCCAATTACAGCAATCCGCACAATCATCGCAGTTGTAATTATGCCAAGTGATAGCGCTTCTGCCCTTGCTTGACACTGTACAAATCACCCCTTTCCTACGAGATATCACTAGGTTGATTTGCATAAATATCTCTAGTAACGAAGGATATGTAGCAATAAATAAGACTCATTCTAAAAATACAATCAGTAGGTAGCTAACAAATTCCATTATATCGTCCTAACTAAAGTTTTCTATGCAGCATTCCCAAAGCGTAAATAAGTATCAAGACGACTAGGTTGAAGTCAGCCATATACGTGCTCACAACCAAACACAAAACAAGCTATTTAATCAGGTCTTAGCTTATTATCATTCTTATAATCTAATATATCAGTTTTCATAACTCTCCCTTTAAAAGAGAATGGGCGCTTTGGCCCCAGTTGTGTATCAAGTTGAGATATACGTTATTTGAAAGGTTATAATAATACGTTCAATTGATTGTATGACACCAACATTGAGACCTGTGCAGGAAAAAAATACGATTTTATCAAAAATATATTTTTCAATGTAAAAGTATACCTACTTTACTTACTGTATTATATTTAACCTTTTGAGCAGTATGGCTAGCCGTCTGTATGGCTTCATGATCATACTCCTTTATTCACACACATATACTCTCTTAAAATCATAAAAACAACCCTATACCCTATACCCGCACATAGCGGCCGAAATGGGCCACGCATCTATTGTTAAAACTGCCTCCGTGGTCCAGTGGTTAAGACGTTTGCCTGTAGACCCCACGTTCATATTCGATTCCCGCGGGAAGCACACTTTGTTTAGTTGTTTCCAGTTTGGTTAGGACATTGCAGGCTTGAATCATCTGATTGTCTGATACTTAATTAAGTTTTCGTGCTTCGGAAGGCACGTTAAGCCGTTGGTCCCGGCTGCCATATGGTAGTCGTTAAAGGAACTATGTCAGAGGCCGAGAAGCGGTTCCGAAGAACTCTGACACCAGATTCGATTGACCGAGTCACCTACACGAAATGTTGATTATGATCTCTTGTTAAATAATAATGTTATAACAAAACCGGTATCAGGTTACTCGGAACAATAATCAGGTATCAAAAAGAGCGATAAAGCAATAAGAGCTTGGTCTTGCATAGCTAAAAGCGAAATCGAAAGAAGCGGGTTGCTTGTTGTGCCTATTGTTTATGATTGTGTGTCTTCTATAGTCAATGACAACAAAATATACTTTTAGGTTAGTTTGATATTTTTTGCAGTACGCACATCGCTCGCCTTTCGTTGCATTTCGGATTGGATTGGAACTGTTTTGCTTTTTTGACCTCAGCACTTTCAATGGACTTTGTTTTTCTTACTTCTAACTGTGGCTAGTTTATACATTTTTGGATACATTTTAATTATGGAACGTGTAAATCATTGTGTTATATGTATCGTTCTCTGGCGCGTCAGCGAGAACGTCACCGGCTAACAAGAGAAGACCTAGAGGCAAGATCTGGATTTGCAGAATATATTTTGGATCGTTTACGTGTACAACAAGTAAGTAGATATTTACTTCATCTTTTGTATGTTGTGATGTAATATATACTTTGTAAACTGGATAGACAACGCTACAACGCTACTTAACATTTAACTGAACACCTTCATCAAAATATCACAATTCAAGCCAGTCTGAAAACTCACGAACTTTGACAGCGCTCTTAACTTAATCCGTTTTTATTTTTGACAGGCTCTTATCAACGACGAGCAGTGGATGTGCCATAGATGTTGGGTAGCAGCAGGTCGCCATCAAGTACAGCTTCATGAGGACATCAACCCTCCAGGAGGTAGCATTGAACCACCAGTGGCAAGTGGTGCTGAACTCCCAGTAGGGGATAGTAATGAACCACAAGCAGGAGGTAGTATTGATCCACCAATCGAAGATCTTTCTCGATATCTATTGAAGACTATAAAAGAGTCGCTAATACATCTCGACATTGTATGTTCCGTGATTGCATAAGACGAAATCTTTCAAGAGTACCTCTTTTTCTAAAAGTGAGAATGTTGGTAGAAAATAAATTGTATATTCCACTAAGTGCCCGCGTGTGTGCTGATCATTTAAATGGCAACTCATGGTCAGAATTAAATGAATCCACTCAATCTTTATTTTCAACGGAGCAAATCAAAGATATGTTGGACACATTAACCACGGCTTACATTGAGCGACAAGTTTTTAATTTTGACTTGATCGAAAATATAACGACAGCGGAATTACACTTTTGTGTCGGGCTAACCCATGATAAGTTTCAGCAGATTCTAAATAAAACTCCGTCTTTAATACAACAATCAAAGCGCCCTCAGACAGTCTTAGGTGCATATTTAATGAAACTAAGATCTGGAGAACCTAACGAAAGGTTGGCCGCACGTCTAGGAATGAGTCGTCGAACACTTGAGAGAAAACTCAGTAAAGCTCGTCTTTGTCTACTGAATGAGTTTGTTCCTAGGCATTTAGGTTGGGACCCCCAAAGCCTAGATGAAATAATTGCCCGAAACCTTATAATTCCAAATTATCTTTATGGAGAAAATGGGTCAAGAGCTATTTTGATTTGTGACGGCACTTATATATATATTCAGAAAAGCAGCAATTTTTTATTTCAAAAGCAGTCGTATAGTCTGCATAAGTTCCGGAACCTATTGAAGCCTTATTTAATTGTCTGCACGGATGGATACATCGTCGATGTCACTGGGCCTCATGCAGCTACCACATCAGATGCGACTATTATGCCAGTCTTTACACTATGAAGCGTCGATGCATATCGTCTTACAAGCTGATGACGTCTTTATTTTAGACCGAGGCTTCAGGGACTCCCTGGGAAGCATACAAGAGTGTGGATATGTTGCACACATGCCTCCTACAAAAAGCAGGCACGAACCTCAACTGAGCACAGAAGATGCGGATAAATCCCGGATGGTGACTATAGTTAGATGGGTCGTGGAAGTAATTAATGGCAGATTAAAACGGGACTTTAAACTGCTACTTCAAGAATATTTTAATAGAGCCCTTCCTCACATGTTCAAAGACGTAAAAATTGCTGCCGCAATAACGAACGCATTTAAGGATTCTGTGGTTAACACGCCTTACGCCAACCAAATCGTAAACATAATCCAAGAAAGACTGGACTGGCCAAATTATTTGGGTGACTACGCGGTCGAAAATAATATAAACAGACAAAGGGCAGCATTCGAAACAATATCGGGCGAAGCTGTCCGAGCAATACCATTTCCTACATTGACTGAAGAGGATCTAGTGCTGATAGCACTAGGCACTTATCAAATGAAGCTAGCCCGGTCGTACTTAAGCGAGCATATAAGAAATGGTGTGTATCGCATCGAAGTGTGCCAAACAATCATTCCTAACTTAATTCAACATGGAATGAATGTCGATGGATTTCTGTTGAGAGGAAGGATTCAATCGCGACATATTTCAAATCGACAATATTATTCCTACATTATTGTAAACACAAGAACGACGGGCCGGGAGTCCGTAAGCAACTATTACTGTTCGTGCCTAACAGGCCGAAGTACAGTCAGCCAAGGAGATATCTGACCCCCCTACAACAGCGCCATTTTTCGCAAACTAAAGAACCATCCGTGGTTTAAACCCAAAGAAAAAATATACAAGTGTAATATCCTTTGCGACTAGTGCTATCTATTGAATTGTGAATGAACAAATAAGGTTAATAAGCAGAAATCTGATACCCTTGATGACTAATGCCATCTATTCGATTTTTGATAAATAAAACAAGCCCTAGCATACGATACGCTTATTTCAAAGATACTTCAATAGTTAGATGTGGCGCAAGTGGTAGGCACTATGGTTTAATAGTTAGTGTGTTTATGAGGGAACAGGTTCAAATCCTGCAAAGCTTTTTATTTTTTACAAATATCACCAACTTCGTATTGTGATGTTGGTGTAATTTTGGTTGTTTTAACATAATGTTACCGAGCTAATTACTGTTAATAAAAAGCATTTTAAATTTTTAATTACTTTCTTACATCAAAAAAATTTAACAGTGAAATAAATACCTGCGTACTTAATTCAAACTATGATTAATCTTCTGTAGAGAGAACCAACATGTTACTTAATAAGTAACAATTTACATCTCTCAACTTTTTTTAAATCATAGTATTATATTTTTTTAAATGTGTAGGGTCAAATAGTGCTATGTGAATAACTTTGCTTCGATAATAGTATAAGAATGAATATGTAACTATGGCATTAAATGAATTTTAATATGGGAGAGGGTGACCCCCATTTTGAAGCTTTTGTTCAAGTCTATTTGTCATTTCACTTACCATGTTAGATCAGATCACAAATCACTTTATTTATTAATTTAGTATAACCTCTTTGTCTAAATTGATTTAAGTTCAAACTTTACTCGTGTCTCGTGTCCCAGTTAAGCACTATTTGACCCTACAATCTGGGATTTTAATTGGTCACTCAATAACAGTTAGATCACAGAACAATTGTCTTAAATAAAATATATTCTACATTGCACACTGTTGGAATCACCACATCTCATAAAATTTCCAAGTATTTTTCTTTATTCATCCGGCCGCCGAATTCTACCAGCTCCCCTGGGCCCATTGAAGACATCTGTCCCCAATAACCTGCAAAACAATAATACGATCAGTTACCTAGTAATCTACACTGCGTAATACACTAGGTATTAAATATTATTATTATTTTACTTAACTATTTAATGAATATTTTTACCTAATGTTATCCTGCCACTGTTCTCAAAGGCAAATTATTTTGATGGCTATACGCTGGCCATGTCTTCTCCGCAATATTTTTCTGCCATCATCATCAGACTTAAAACTTTTTTCATCAGAATAAAATACGATCTCGTTCTTGTTGAATGTTTCCTCACTGTTTCAATTGAAATATTATGTTACGCCAGTTGATCGAGTCTTCTTAAATCTCCGAATCCACAAACGGACGGTGTTTCTCTGTAAGAGATATATTTATCTTAGACATTTATCACAAACCCTATGTTTTACGGAACAAAAAATAGTGTGACAATTAAGTAAGTATATTAAATACTTATAATTTCTACTTACCGCGATACCTAACTCTCTAGATATAGATACTTTAAATACTGTGGTTGTCTTCACAATACACTATTAGCTTTCACAAAATCTGCTATAGGTATAAGATGTAACGGGATGCCTAATAACTGGTGGGGTTTTGGATCACTCCACAGTAATCGCAGTATCTTGAATGTAATTGTGACGCGAGTAAACAATATTTTTGATTAGTTGGTATCAGGTATAAATAAATCTGATAGATTACCCTCAATTTATTTGTTAAAGTAATGCGTTGCAGTTGGTGACAATGATGTCATAGCAGTAGAAATAGATAGCCAATTTCGCCCGAGACGTCATATCGTCGGTTGGCGTATTGAGATGAGCGCTAGCTTCTCAAGTCGTAGGTCCATGGTTCGAATCGAACTTTACGTAGGATTGTTTTTGATTATTTCTTGTTCTTACCATTGATGATTACTTGAATTATTAGCTGAGATTATTAGAAATACAAAATTTGCAACTGAGCACGTTATCAGAAACAAGTTTATACTAGCAGTTGTCTGTCTACTTGCCAAAAATCACGGTAGGTGGCGCTTCACAGCAAAGTGTGAATTTACGTTTTAAAAGTCAGGGGGTCAGGTATCTGCTTGGCCGACTGTACAATTGGCACATGCGCTCATATCATGAGCATTATGTGGTATTTGGGCTGGGCGAGACACGAAGACAACATTTTGCTGCCGGCAACATTTTTAGACGAAATAGTTTTAGATTTAGACTATTAAATACTTTTTTTATCATTTACTTTTCATCCAATAAAAATAAAAACCAAGGATACTTCATAATTAAACGTCTACTAAGCTTGCACCTATTTAAAAAGGAAGCTCTTATACTAAAATAAGATTTAGTTTAATAAATTCCTTCAAAATCAGATTGAAAACAAAAAGAAAAAGAAATCATAGTTTTTTCCCTGCACATATTTCAGGGTTGATGTCATACAATAAAATAAAGCTACTTAAATGTCGTTTAAAAATACACAAGCCCAACTTGATACAGCCTGGGGACGGGGCCCATACTAAAGTGCCCATTGTCCTTTGAGTATCTACAAATATTTAGGTGTGGTAGAGCAACGTTACCGGCAAAAATATTTTTTGCTTGTACCATGAATGGGCCGGCCAGAAAGTCGACGTTTAAGTAGAAGCTTTACAGCTTCTATGCTTTATTAAGTGAGTAAGAGAACTGGAGGCCCATCCTTCCACTCCCCCTATGTCCTCCCCCAACTTTTTGAAAGGCCGGCGATGCTCCTGTCACGCCCTGATGTTGCAGTTGACTATGGCCAGCGGTAATCACTTACCGTCAGGTGACTCGCTCGCTCGTTTTTCGTCCTATATCATAAAAAAATAAAGTTTGGTACTTTGCTTCCTCGGTGTCAATAAGTGCCGAGATATCTACATATATTGAAGCCAACCGTAACATGGTCCCAGTCAATTACAACGCACCTAATCAACGTATCGATTGTAGCTCTAATTGTACTATGATAGCCCTTCTATATTCACTTTCTTTCTGTTAACAAATCATCCCTTCCAGATAACTTGTCATCTAGTAGTGGACTTCGTTTGCATTAATATTTACCAACATTAAATCCCCTAATTTTGGAAATTACTAAGGATTCTGTAAATTTTATTTATACAGGCAGTACTTTATAAATAACATTTGGTCGTCTTAACTGAAGTTTTATGTGTAGCGGCGCCAAAGCGTCATTACTCGTAACTTCTGGGACATCTAGATGGAGCCAACCGTATCCGTGGTACCAGCCAATTACAACGCAATCCAAGCGACATAGCAGAGAATGAGATGAAAATAACGTCCTTCCTTTTTTTTCTTTCTGAGTACTAGTCACCTCGAGATACTTACTAACCTTAATATCTGCCTTATATTCTAAAACTAACTCTTTAAACTTTCCAAAGATAATTAGGCATAAAATATACTTAATCAATAATTTCCCTTAAATTGGAGTATTCCACTAAATATGTCTTGTAAACTTAGATTACTATGTAGCATTGACGTCAGACATATCCGTGGTTGTATCCAATTACAGAAATACGCGCGACCATTGAGCTCTAATTGTATTACGTGATAGCCCTTCCAGCCTCCCATCTCTTCTATTTTAAATACCTTGTTATCTTTTTAATTTTCTTAAATACCTTCATAACTCTTTTGTTTATAAATAATTGGGGCATCTTTAATTAATCAATTCCTTTTATTATTTAATTGAAGTTTATTATACAAAACTTAAATGTAAAAGGAATTGATTAATTATGGTGATTGCTAAGTAGTGTCTTCAGCGTCGGTAAGTAGCAAGTGCAAGATATCGTTTAGATTGAAGCCAGGCATATCCGTCACACCCAATTACTGCAGTACGTGCGACCATCGATACTTTACTACGTGGATCTTTCGGTCTAACTCTCTGTGTAGAAATAACCTCTTTTCTTCCGGATTCTATTTTATTAATTAAATATTTAACGATAATTGGTTAAGGATATTTGGAATACTCTTATGTGACATAAAATTAAGATTAGTTAAATATGATATGGAAGAAAGAAAGCTTGGAGTTATGGATGACAGCGACATTCTTTCCATTTCATCAGCATCTTACTAATGATAGTAATTTGAGAGGATGGATATATTTGTTACTCCTTCACGAAAAAGCTTCCGGATAGATTTTGATGAACGACAATGTTATTGCAAATTATCTATATCTATACATATAATAAAACAGTAAAAATATTTTGTCTGTACATTTCGAATTTTTGTCTGAAATGGATAGAGGGACACTTAAAAAGAATAATAGAAAGCAAAAAACATTTTTTGGAATTTCTTGTCTGTCTGTCTGTCTGTCTATCTGTCTGTCTGTATGTATGATCACGATTATCTCCGAAATTACTGAACCGATTTACTTCAAACTTTCACCAATTGCTTTGTTTTAACTCAGTTTAACATTTAAAGATTGTTTCATCAAAATCGGTTCATTAAAAAAAAAAGTTATCGTCATTTGAATGAACTCAAGGCATGAGTTTGCCGGCAAACATATAGCAAAAAAATAAAATAAAATAATAATTGACATAAGAAAATTAAAATCCAAAGTCAATTCATCATCATTATACGACAGCATTATATCACTATCCATAGTAATCCATACTAAAAAAAAGGAGAAGCTGACTGACTGACTGACATATCAACGCAGAGCCTAAACTATAAGGGTTAGGAACTTGAAATTTTGCACAGGGGTTCCTTTTATAACGTAGGGGAGCACTAAGAAAGAATTTTTGGAAATTCATCTCCATAAGGGGAAAAACGGGTTGCAAAGTTAGTATGAAACTTTGTTGTTTTTGAAGTTATTCGAATGAAATTCAGCATGAAGGTTCTTTACTGAAAGGTATGAAACACGAGTAAAATATTTTACTCAAAAATTATCCCTTAAGGGGGTAAACTAGGGGTGCAAAGTAAGCATGAAACTTTGCCATTTTTGTAGTTAGTCGAATGAAATTCAGCATGAAGGTTCTTTACTAAAAGGCATGAAACACGAGTAAAATATTTTTCTCAAAAATCATCCCTTAAGGGATATAACGGGGATATAAAGTTAGTATGAAACTTTCCGTTTTTGAAGTTATTCAATTGAAATTCAATATTAAGGTGTTTCATTGAAAGTCATAAACTAATGTATTCCGGGTAATTCTACTGTTCCTGAGAAATCGACACTTACGCGGGCGGAGCCGCGGGCCAAAGGCAAACCTGACTTATATATCAACGCACAGCCGAAACTACTGTGCGCAGAAACTTGAAATTTGGCACAGGGATTCTTTTTATGATGTAAATGAGCACTAAGAAAGGATTTTTAGAAAATCAAAGGGGTTGAAGTTTTATAGAATTTTCTCATTTCTGGACTTAGAAGTTTAAAAATAGGTACGCAAGTTCTCAATTAAAATTAAAAAAGATCTGTTTAGGTGAACCAGACAACATTCTCCCTAGGGGGTAAAGTTTGTATGGAATTTTTCCATTTCTAGACTTAGAGGTATGAAAATAAGTATATACGTTCTAGGTTACAATTAAAAAAGATCTGTGTAGGTGAAATGTACAAAATTCCCCCTTAAGGGAAAGAGCAAAGGGGCAGGGGTTTGTATGGAATTTTTATAGGGATAAAGGGGGGGGGGGGGGGTCATTGTATGGAAATTTTCTCATTTCTGGACATAAAAGTATAAAAATAAGTATATATGTTTACATTACAATTAAAAAGATCTGTGTAGTTAAAATGGTGGAAATTTCCTCTTGAAGGGGTAGAATAGGTGGGGTAAAGTTTGTATGGATTATTTTTATTTACTTAGAAATATGACAATAAGAAGTTCTCCATTACAATTAAAAAATATCTGTGTAGGTGAAATGGGCAAAATCCCCTCCTTAAGGGCTAAAGATCTATGCAGGTGAAATGTATTAAATTCCCCCTTAAGGGAAAGAGCAAAGGGGCAGGGGTTTGTATGGAATTTTTATCATTTCTACTGTTCCAAAGGGAACGATATTAACGCGGGCGGAGCCGCGGGCAACAGCTAGTAATATCTATTATTTTCACTACGAGACTTACCACAATTGAATTTCAGTTAAGTTTGCAATGTTGCCGAAATATCAGACGAAATTTAAATTCAATCACGGTTATCCCTGTAGTGAAAATAATAGTGACTGCGAAAGCTTCAAATCATACATAGAACGTTGTCCCATCAACGCCATTTTCTCATGTATTTGATAGTGTTTTAAACTTCATGTGTGCTATGATTTGAGGTCCTTCAAAAGGCGTGTTTACAGGTATCATAAGAGTCGGCAATGCATCAGCACCTACTCTGGTGTTGCACATGTCCATGGACGACGGTGACCACTTTCCATCAGGTGGCTCATTGGCCGTCAAATATATATTAAAAAAAAAGCTTCAAACTTCCATAGCTCTTAGACGCTTCCTTACTTGATGTAAGAAATTGGATATTTATGTTTAACAATGAAGTGCCAATCCATATTGTTATAGTCTCCAAACTCTATCATATACTGATGTATATAATCGCGTTGGGACGGCGGTCTAATATCGCATGGTTGAATGATGTCCCAGGTAAAAGCTTGTATAACGATAATAATGATACGTTGATGTTTCTTTCTCGAGTAGGCTGCGAGGGACGGCTCGAAGTGGCACAGCGGCGCTAACAAATGAAGTCGTGGCGCTAATGCGACGCTGCAGCGGCCCGTGGTAATTGGGGGCACACGAAACCGCGAACCCTCACTCAACCAACACCAGCTCGTCTTCTTTTCTTAGTAACATCAACGGCTACTTTCATTCTGAACTGTTATTTTATTTCTTAGGTATGTATAGTATACTGCATATGGTGGCCTCTTTGTTAATCGCCATTTTACCTTTGCATTTATTATTTACCTACAAATGTTAATAAAGGACAAGTTTTTTTCAAAGCAAAACCAAAACACAACCGCCCTGTAAGACAATATAGCCTATGTTACTCGGAATAAAACAAAGATTCGAATGATACCTTACATTTATGTTGGAATAAAGAAAGTCACATACAACCTCGTGGATTTTTTTTTAATTCGACCAGCTGTGAATTTATTTTTAAAGAATAAAGATACCAGATCCCTATATACAAATTTTTCGTAACGATTATGTATTCTATTAGCGATTCTTATTCAGAGATTCAAATATTGCCAGGAAGTTCAGAATAAGCCGATATACTTTGAATACATGGCACTCCTTTTATGAGCTGTCGTGGTAAAAAAGTCCGAGATCCTTAGCTACTACGTACTCGATATTTCGCTTATTTTGTATATGCCATTTTGTCACTTCGACGAATCTCTGTCAACCTTTGAATAGCGACTAATCGAAATTACTATAGGTAGGTTGTTGAAAACGATTGGTTTATTTTATAAAACGAGTGTGAGCTAACTTCATATATTTTACTAAATGTTAGAAATCAAATTACCTGTGTATTAGTAATGCGATGCTAATGTTGGAACCCCAGAAACGAACAGACGATCCGCTCTAAATGTAAAATTTTGAATTGTTTGTTTTGTCGAGAGGAAAAATACTTTGCATATTGTCTAAGAAGAGAGACGTCAAGTCAATCATACGTACGTGTGTTTAGCATTATAGTGAATGAGTACCGCATCGAGGTGGTCAATTAGTAAAAGCGTGAACTGGCTGTCAGTTTGGGAGCCTATTATGCCGTGCCAGCCTCGACTTCGGTTCACGGTGGTGCGAAGGCCGACGGCTCTCATTATCACGCTGCCAGCCATTCATTTGCATACTCATTGCGACATATGAATAAATCTTTTAGAGTAGTTTTTCTAGGTTTCAGTGTTTGGAATACCAAGCTGAAATGTTAGGTGTCTTTGTAGCAATATATAAAATTGGAGTGACACAATGACAACAAAATGCTTTGGTTTGGATAGCGATTATAGTAGATGAAAACAGGAGAGGCCTGTATACCTGTATGCGACAATACCAGACTGAAAAAAAAAGATGAAAATCAGTAAGAGAAATTTACACAGAATATGATAAATAGCTAGCAATATTTGAGAGTAGCCGCTGACACAAATGATACTGTTTTCTTCAGAGTAAAAGAGATTAGTGTTGTCGGACGTACGTGGCGTCTAACGACGCATTATTGTGTGGGATACGCGTAGGCACCTCGATTAGCGTGAATTAAAAACTCGTTACGAATCTCCACCTATGCGGCGATAACATAGCGCCTATTGTAATAAATTACAAAAAGCTGGCCAAGTGTGAGCTGGATTTCATAACAGCCCGTTCTGTGCATCACTTTCAGCAACATTTCAAAATTCAAAGACTTATTGTTCCACAGTTTCTACAATACATTCATTTATTGGAACGCAAACTTAGTTTATTTTTAATATATGTACATTTTCTCAAAAAATAAAAACAAAGTGTCTGTAATACTTTGGTCTTTTGAGAAATTCTCTGTTCTCATGAATTCTTTCTATGCTCTCACGGAAATATGCCGGAAATTTCTGAATTCCCGCACTTAAGAGACAGAAGACGAAATTCTCGATAAAAAATTACGATACGTTCTCACCGTTCTTGAAAATTTCGAGCACGACATAACACTAATCACACACAATAGATTTCCATTTTACCATTTGGTACGGAACCTTAATCACAACTATTAAAACGTGCGAATGTTTAATAACTTCATAACTGACGAGGTGACTATAAGTTATGAAGTACCGTTACAAGACGTTTTAATGTCTTGTTCCACGAATGAAAGGTCCATGGACATTAGAGATTTCATCAGATGGGACTCTAGATGATTCTATTATATGGGAGACTTTCTTTTGAGTGACAACAAGAATATTATCGTTAAGAATCGGCTCGTTACTTACAATGATGCAATAAACAACGATTAATTATATTTTAGGTACCTAATACAGTAATGTAATGACCAAGTACCTAGTTATTTTTACTCTGAAGATTCATGGTGGGCGGAAAATTGAATTGTAATATTTTATGGATCTTGTTGATGTCTTCTATTTAAGAAAAATGTAACCATAAATTTAACATGAACATTCTAAAACTAAAAAAAAATTGATTTCTTTACAGTCAAAATGAAGAACTTTTCCAATGGAACCAATAATGGGAAATAAAAAAAAAATTTTTTCATACAAAACTGTTCAGCCGTCACTGGCAATTAGTATGAAAATGTAAAAAAAAAATGAGTTTCCAGCATCAGTACCATAGGAAAAGTTGTTCATTGTAACGGGCTGAGTCACCCCTTTACGGGAATTGTGGCTGGTTATGTTACACGCCGTATATAAGAAATGAAAAACCAGCCAAGTGAAAGTTGGATTCACGCACAGAAGGTTCAGTCAAAAAGAAATAGTAACGCCACAAATTTCCAGCTTTAAGTTTTTTTCCTATTTTGTGTTATAATACCTTGTTTCGTGTCAAATTTCAAGGTTCCAGGTTGACGGGAAGTACCCCATAGGTTTTTATTCTTTTTGAATGTATAATTTGCGACATAAACGGCCATATCTTTTGAATGCGTTAACTTTATAAGTTTCATTTTTTCACAGTTGCAAGGGATCACGGCTTTCAATATGTGATATTAATTTCAACCTGATACATTTACACATTCATGAAAAAAGCTCTAAACGGGTGATCCTATATAGGTTCCTTTTACCATTTAGACGTATGTAGGGAATCCTGAAACGAAATGCCTGTACTTATAAAATCTTAAAGATTCTAATATTTTTATAGTACAGGCATTTTTATAGTAACGTTATACTTGAAAGTAACAATTTAGTAGCTCGTTGTTATCGAATGACTAGAAAATAATATCTAACGAGACGAACAGTGAACGAACAATTAACTTATCGCCTCTAATCGATCCATCGGCAAGTCCGGCGATTCCCAATGGTATTGATATCTTATTTGACTGTCACGACTAGCCTACCGTCCCAGCTTTTTGCCTACTATTGACATAATGTCGGCCTCGCTGGGCATCGTAAAAGCGTTGTAGTATAAGATCCTATTGCATTGTTTTCATGAACAAACGTCTTTGAGCTCCAAAGTTATCTTATACAAAGTATGTCGATGCGGCTGAAGTAAGCGTCTACCCGTGTGATAATGGGTTAGAGTCTCAGTCATACTCTAACTTTGTCTGACTTTGCCTTTGAGTTTGTATTTCAATGTGACATACAAACATAATTTACCCTGTCTGGGTCACATTAGTACACACACCAAGAGTTTCGTAACACCGTACAATATACAAAAACTAATTACAAAATCAACTTTTCTTGGATGGGAGCTTCGGTGTACCTTAAAACCTTTTCCAAGCAACATCTCTAACCAAACTCTGTCGGGTATGAACACTTGTTTTTAATTATCCTGTGGTTCGACGTCTTACAAATAAATAAGCAGCAACTTTTAAAAATCGTAAAAAATGCCAACAAAACACGTTTCTTGTGGGGGATCCCTTCATTATTAATTTTGTTTTGTTTTCAATAGCTGTGGCAATCATCAACATCCTCGTCTTCATCGTCACTTACCATCAGGTGAGAAGGGAGAGAAATGCCTACTTCAACATATAGTAAAAAAAAATTATAGATATACACATTCTGTGAAAATTTCAAGTATTACGGTTCAATAGATACATCCCTGAGAGACGGATGGACGGACATCGGAGGCTTATTATTATTATTATTTATAGGGTTCCTTTTGGCACCCTATGGGTACGGAACCCTAAAAAATGACCAACATAAAATTCGTGCAGTGAGATCTTTCACTAAGGCACCACTAGTGCCCATTGTACGAGATAGTTCTCACGATAGTTTTTTCGATCAATGCAACCGGAGTTATTTCGTTTCAATCACTGTATGACTTACACATTTTAATCGCTACTCATACCTCTAAGCTGGAGATAAAATGTCTTGATCGAATACCTCTTGTAATTTAATAACGGGAGTACGGGAACGAGGCGATTTATCGCTTCCATCTCTGTTGCAGTTTGTATCAATTATAGTGCTTTGATATTAATTTATGTAATAATTGAATATCATTATCATTTAACGCCTAATTATGTTTATTAGGACTAGTTCCTACGTAAAAGATGTGCTCAACATGTTTCGCATTGCCTCCAATTCACCATCTTTTAAATTATTTACTGGGTACATATTAAAATCCCAAAAAACATAATACCTTTATTTAAAACAGCTAGCTTTCGCCCGCGTTAATGTCGATCCCTCGGGAATAGTACTTTTTCCCGGGATAAAAGGTAGCCTATGTCCTTCTCTGTACTCCAGAGAACTTGTATGCAAAATTTCATAATGATCGGTTCAGTAGTTACGGCGTGAAAGCGTAACAAACAAACAAACTCACTTTCGCATTTATAATATTAGTAAGGATAAGGATAAGGATGTACGAACCCAAAATACCCGAACTCAAAATACCTTAAGATTTAAAATACCTGAACCGATTACACCTTACTGTACAATGCCAGAATCCGAAACACTAAAATGTCAGATTTTTAAAATACCAAACCTTAAAATATTAAATTTTCTATTAACCTTACAATAAAAATTCCAAAATATGAAATGCATAAAATAAATAACCCAACCTAACCTAATTTTCGTATTCTGGTAGCAGCTCGATACTGACGGTGATTATTTTTCTGGTGGGATCGCAGTTCTAACCCAACCTAACCTACTAGTCTGGGAGCAACTCGTCACCACCACGTCAAAGGTCGAGGGGCAGTTCCGAAGAACTCTGACACCAGGGTGTGTATGGTTAATTGACCATGTCACCTACACGAAATGATGATGATGGTAGCAACTCGTTTCTGACGACAATCCGTTTTCTTTTGGGATCGCAGTACTAACCTAACCTAATATTCGTGTAGCAGCTCGTTTTTTCTTCAAACTTATGAAATCAGTTAAATTACGTTAAGTCTTTTTAAAGTTAGGTATTTATGGATAAGGTATTCTGTAATAAGATGTTTTGTACTTGAGCTTTTCAACCATAAGGTAATTTAAATATTTTATTTTTTAAATACTTGGTATTTTAAATATACGGTATTTAGAATTCGGGTATTTTGGTCTCGTACATTTTAAATAAAGGTGTTATGTATTTTGGGATTTAAATATGTACCCATATATTTACTAGCTTAGTTATAATTTATCACTTCACAGGACAATTTTATGAATATTGGTCCAAGCAAATCTATAATTAAAGTACCAAGTGACCAGCACACTACTGCCACAAAGGGGTTCGTTAAAGTAATATGTAAATTAAATGAACGCCGCGGAGACCAATAATTATCAATAATTATCGAAAATAATTGATTATGGGAAAAAAGAAAGTAAAAATATATATTTAGATCGGGACACGAGAGTGAAGAGTTGAAAAAGTTATTAAACCTGATTTTTATATTAATTTTCCTCATAACTTTCATGGCTGCATGTTTATTTTGTAAGTCACTATTAAAATATATGATATTTTTAAAAGTATTAATAATATTTTATAGGCAGAAATTAAATTATTATTTCCTTTCATAGCGCATCTCAGCATGCTTGTAATTTTATCATCGCAAATCAGGTTTAATTTGCATTTCATAGAGAAAATCCGCAAAATTATTTACTCGTCGTACTAGTAGATCGAAAAGTAGTATAATCAGTGCCTACCTGCGGTTTATAAAATGTGCGGAAGGCACGTAATAGCTATAAGTCATTGAATCTGGCTGCAGTCATGTTACATGACCAGTCGTGAACCTACCTTAGATCTAAAATGCCGTTGTTTTCAAAGCTGAAGAGAATAATGTCTAGAACTTTAGTATAATTTTGTGGGTAGTATTTAATCCTATAACTAAAACTCACCCTTTGGCAAACAAAATATTCAAATCTCACACCAAAAATACTGACTTGCACACTAAATATGCACATAAAATAAATTTAATCCTTTTACTATAAATTCTAACTTAACCCAACCTACTTTTCCGGCAGCAGGTCGTTTCTGGTGGCGATTCATTTTCTGATGGGGTTGCAGTTCTTACCTAACCTACTTGTCTGGTAGCAACTCGTTTCTGATGGCGATTCGTTTTCTGGTGGGATCGCAGTTCTAACGCAACCTAACCTTCTTTTCCGGCAGCAGCTCGTTTCTGATGGCGATTCGTTGGATGACTAGTACATTTGTGGGATGTAATTTGTTAATGGAGAGATATATTATTGTAATACATATTTAGAAACCTATTTTAGAAATTCAGTTGAAAGATTAGAGAAATTAGTGTACATATCAATATTTTTGTTAGACAATAAGTATTTTTGATGTAAAACTGGTAATAAAGGTATTTTTTAGTTAAACATGTTTAAGTAAGTAATTTATTTGTAGCTTATATTAATTTATCTGGTATGCAGTAAGATAATTAGTAGAGCCACTAAGTTTACATAAATTGTAATTAGAGGAGCAGTTAAAAATGTCCCTAAATTTATATGGTTATTTCCAAAATTGTGACGTGACAGTGTCATTCAACCGTAATTTTGGTAACTATCATAGTACTGTTTTTTGTAGTTACCTTGTCATGAAATTGAGGGCCTAGAATGTTTAAGTGTGGTCAAGGTTGGTGAGGTTACTATTTATTAATAACATTGTGATTTGTGACGAAGGCCTATGTATAGTTCACCATAGGATTTTATAATTCAACCAGACTGAATTATATGTTTTCTTGTCCTGGCAGACGCACTCGGATCAAATGCCCTTCCGCTGCGAGTTCTGCGCACGGTTGTTCAAGCACAAGCGCTCTCGCGATCGCCACGTGAAACTGCACACTGGTGACAGGAAGTACCGTTGCGCACACTGCCCTGCAGCTTTCTCCAGGAGGTGAGGACAAACTCTTCTTTCTTGTGTATTGTGATATATAGATTTATTTGCCACATGTAAGTGGCAAACACTGCACGCGGCTGTTTAAGCACGAGCGATTCCGCGTACGCCACGTGAATCTGCAAGCCTGTGACAAGAAGTACCGCTGTGCGGTGCACTGCGCTGCCGCTTTCTCCAGAAGGTGAGGGCCAATTCTTCCTTTGCACTAAGCGCGGCTGTTGCACACGATCTCGCGATTGCTATGTGAAGCTGTACTCCTATAAGTAACAGGAAGTACAAATACAAATACAAACACACTGCTGTCCTGCCCTGCCGCTTTCTCCCGGAGAGTACCTGCTGTTTCTTCTCGTTGACCTGGATAAAATGTTGTTCCCCTTTTTCGAATTTGTACCAAAATCTCGATTCTCCAATAACTTCAACATCAATTAATATTAAATCGCAAAACCGGGCCACTTTTTAAAAATTGTATTATTTTACCATAATAGTTAACAAAGAGTGTTTAGTGCGTGTATTTAGAAGTTTTGTCAGCACGATAAGATTACTTGTTTCTAGTTAACTAGTCAATACTCGTAGAACACCAAAAACGGTGTGACATTCTTAACGTTTATACCATTGAAATGAGATAAAATTGTGCTGTAAATACTAAGCCAACCATTAGACTACCAAATTGAGAAATTGTATGGTCCTTATGAGCAGCAAAGTTTGTATAGCGAGAATACTAATTCTAATCCGATGCCATTGAAGGCTAAGTGAGCGACGCCGGCTAGCCGCTCTCGAGAGGTGCGTGCGCGACAATAGCCGTGCGGGAAGATTGATCACCATAAGTCACCGCACAAAGCTCTCTGCTTCGCCACGAGGCGACGCGTCACCTTTTTCGTCACCTCGCCGCGGTCACGTGACTAATTCCACGCAATTTGTCGGCCCAACGAACCGCCGAGTGAAAAGAGATGATGCACTGACAAATGGCGTCGAGGGTCTCACAAAAATGAAATAATGGCCCGTACCTAAACCGGCACTGCGAGCGCGGCCATTAGCGGAGGTGTTTGGGCGAACGCCTCTATTCTGTAGTTCGTCTGAAAAGCCCCTTTGTTAGTTCTGTTTGGTCCGTGCTTTATGCGGGTACTTATGTCTCATATGACAAATTGTCGTCTCTAGTCACATAAAGACGATTTAACTCATTTAATTTTAAATTCTTTAAGCTGTTTTTTGAGTTGCATTCTGATGGGCGTAGGCATAATCTTTTTATTATACAACTAGCTTTCGCCCGCGGCTCCGCCCGCGTCAATGTCGATCCCTCGGGAATAGTACTTTTTCCCGGGATAAAAGGTAGCCTATGTCCTTCTCCGTACTCCAGAGAACGTGTATGCAAAATTTCATGCTGATCGGTTCAGTAGATACGGCGTGAAAGCGTAACAAACAAACAAACAAACTCACTTTCGCATTTATAATATTAGTTAGGATTAGGATTGAGATGAAGGTGTCAGGATGTCATTAATATCATCTTAACTTAAGTTTACATATGAATATTTCAGTGATCATTTGAAAATTCACATGAAGACTCACGACAACCAGAAGCCGTTTCAATGCACGGTGTGCAACCGCGGATACAACACAGCAGCGGCGCTGACTTCTCACATGCAGGGCCACAAGCGCGACCGCGAGGGCCGAGAGCCTGATCGACGAAGAGCACTCAGGTGCTTGCGTTGTGGAGACGCTTTCCGTAGACCGGACCTTTTACAGGTATTTAATTACAGAATCTAAGTGAATCTTGATATTTCTCTTAATGATTACTTACGTTTTCGTCCTTTTCGTTATTTCCGTAATGAGCACTGTTAAAAGTAAAAAAACATGTTGTACTATTTCAGGCTCATATGGCTAGCGCTCATGGAGTAGAAACTGCGGCAATGACTCCTCCTCGCCGTGTAGCCTCTCAACCACCACCGACACTTCTAGCGTGTATATACTGCACCCGCGATACTTTTACAACAATGGAACAACTACAACTGCACGTGCGAGCTGCCCATTCGGCGCTCCTAAACGGTGAAACACCACAGGCAGTAGATCAACCGGCACCTACAGATTTAAGCAGACGAGCAACAGAAGACATGCCCCCTGTAAAGAGGCCTCGCTCTGGTTCGGGAACACCTCAGACAGCATTATCACCAAGTACTCTGCTTTGTAACCAGTGTGGTGCCGCATTGCCAGATTTCGAAGCGTTCCGAGCTCATTTGAAAGGCCATTTGGAAGAAGGCGGCGAACTGAACCGTTCTAGTCCGACTCCTTGTCTCCATTGTGGTGCTACTTTCGCTGACGCTGCTGCGTCTGAGCGTCACCTTGCGTCATACTACCTGGCTGTTTCTTGCGAATACACCTGTCATAGCTGCAATCGCAGCTTCTCGTCCCCGGATGATTTGCAAAAACATCTCTTAGACATGCATTCTCAGCATCTGTACCGCTGCTCTTTGTGCAAGGAAATCTTCGACTCAAAAGCAGCAATTCAGGTAATATTACAGTTAATATAGTCAGTATATATGATATGTTTAGTATGTTCTGATTTAAACACAGATATATGAAAACTAGTAGTAGTACAGTCAATGAAGGCAAAAATCAGCCACAACCTCCGATTTCGTTGAACCTCGATAGATTTCAATAAAAATTTGGGATTGAGTATGTTTTACCCTCTACTTCAAAAGTGACATATGCTCGTCATGCGCTTTTTGCATTTTAGGGGTGAAATTCACCCCTATGGTTAAAAATGGGAAAAATGCAGATTTAACCATTCTGACTTAAGTAATTGTGTTTAATTAGATAAAATAAATGTTTTTTAATATTTATATTCATGATTTTAATTAATTTTTCAACCCTTTTAGCAACCACCCCTTAAACCGAAAATATTTTTTTGTATTTCTGAGTTTTAAAATCGCATATTAACATTACACAAAGAGTTTGTTTATATGATATAATCGTTGATCGTGAAACTTCATCCCTTAAAAACTACCCCCATAGTGCAGATCAGTGTAAAAATTGGTTTCAGAAACTTTAACCTATTAAATAGTACATTACTGACGTGAAATCGTATTTACGGAGAATTAAAATGTTTATTTATTTATTGCATCATTTTTCACCCTTAAAAACTACCCCTTATCATAATAATAAAGGAATATTTTTTTATCAGCTTTAATTAGAATCGTTTTTAATAGATAAGATAAATCTATACTATAATATTATAAACCTCAAGAGTTTGTTTGAACGCGCTACTCTCAGGAACTACTGGTTCAAATTGGAAAATTCTTTTGTGTTGGATAATCAATTTATTGAGGAAGGCTTTAAGCTATAAAACATCACGCTGCGAGTAATAGGAGCGAAGCATCAATAAAAAATGTTTTGAAAACGGGGGAAAATTATTCATCTATACTAACTCATCACAATAACAGAAATTGCCTCGGACGAAGTCGCGGGCAGCAGCTAGCTTTTATTAATTTATTTCAAACTTTTCTTTCACTTTCTCTATCTTCAAAACACATAAACAAATACCCATAAATGTAGTTTTCCTATAATATATGCATATCAAATCTCTGCTCCAATTTTTTTTTTCCAGTAAATATAATTTGTTTTTTTACCATAACTCCGTTAATTTTTAAGATATCAGGTTCATCCAAAAATTATTTGAAAGGTAATTTTAAGATCTATAAGATCATCTGAAATAAAAAAATTTAAAGCCCTTATTTTTAAAAAGATAAAGGGTTAAAGGGTAGCGGTTACATGGTTCTCGCAGTAAAAGTTAGGCTTTGAAAATCTCTATCTCGGTTATTTTTCATCCTATAAAAATAAAAAAGAAACCAGTCTTTCTTTAAAAACAACTCAATGAAATTTGAGTTGTATTGTAATTTGAGTTCATTAGTATTTTTTACGAATATCCAATATTTTTGAAGTTATTTACAAAAGAAAATGAAATTTACGAAAATTAGAAAAATTTAGATTTTATTAAATCATACTTTTTTTTCGAAAATAAGCACTCTAAACCGGGAAAAAATTTTGAGGTCATCAGTTATGCTAAAAAAAAGAAGGTCCTTTAGGGATATTCATAAATTTGAATTTTTGTTGAACGTTTTTTCCAATTAAAATTTGAAAGTGTCATCTTATTTTTATCATAACTTGCTCAATTTTGATGTTATTAACTTTTTACAGTGCTCATTAGAAAGGTATTTTTGGATACTTTAAAAAGTGTCCTGAAAGTATATGGCATAAAATTTCCCAGTTTCCCGTTATTTAAGTTTGAATACTAAGATTGAAGTACTCACCGAACAAAATATACATAAAATTACCTATAGCTTAATTTAAATTAATATTAAAAGGTTTTTCAAAATAGGGATTTGTTTCGTTTTTTATTAGCTTCAATTTTATTAATTACACATTTTTTGTAAAAACTCTTAGTTTTTGAGTTATTTATGAAAAACCGCTTTAAAACATGTATTTTTATGACGAAAAATCACAATCTTTGATCTTGAATAACTCCGAAAGTATTAATTTATTTCAAAAACTTTAATAACAAATTTTGCTTAAAATTTATCTCTTAATCGATTCCTGGGGTAATTTTTATTAAAAGAATTTTCACCCCTGAGAAGGGGTGGCATCCATCCCCAGGGCAATAGCGCAAGTTGGCACTATGTCACTTTTGTTTCTTAAGGTATCCCCCACCTCCTCACCAATTTTCATGAAAATTGATGGAGATTCAACGAAAACGGAGGTGAAAACCTTCATTGACTGCACTATAGATTGAACATATGAGATTTATGGCGTGTAAGTATTAATATTAATTATGTGTTTAAATACAATATTATTAATATATTTATCAATACCTATTGTATTTATGCTCATTTTTAGCACAATTCCAAAATATAGTTTTTCTTCATTTATCATATTTTACTTATCGATGAAACTATAGATATTCTCTTGTGTATGTTGAGAACCGGAGACACAACTTTTCCCACATTTTTAAAACCGTTTGTGTCATGGTCAACTAAAATAACATATATAATTGTATGCAAGGGTTTGCACTATGCAACATAAAAGATACATTGTCATTGTAAAGGATAAACCTTTTTAGTTTATTAAAAACTAGCTGTTGCTCCGCCCGCGTTAGTGTCGATCCCTCAGGAACAGTAGAATTTCCCGGAATCAAACATACCCTATGTCCTTCCCCGGGCCTCACACCTCCATACCAAATTTAGCGTAAAAAAACGACAGATAGAATTACTTTCGCATTTATAATATTAGTATTAGTATAGAAGTATGGATATTATTTATACCAGTCCAGAAATGAGAAAATTTCCATAAAACCTTTACCCTCCCATTTTACCCCTTTAGGAGTGAATTCAGTCCATTTCACCCACATATATCTTTTTTAATTGTAATCGAGAACTTACATACCTATTTATTTTCATACTTCATAGTCCAGAAATAAGAAAATTTCCAAACAAACTTAATCCCCCTTCTGGGGTTTTTTTTCCAGTTAACCTACACATATCTTTTTCAATTGTAATCGTGAATTTATTTACCTATTTTCATACTTCTAAGTCTAGAAATGAGTAAATTCCTATACAATCTTTGTCCCGCTATTTTACCCCTACAGGGAAAAATATCGTCCATTTTACCTACACAGATATTTTTAATTGTAACCTAGAACTTATATACTTATTTTTATACGCTTAAGTCCGGAAATGAGAAAATTTCCATACAAAGTTTATACCACCCATCCACCCTCATTTCACCCCTTAAAGGGGGAATTTAGCAAATTTCATCTACCTACTCACATCTTTTTTAATTTTAATCTAGAACTTATATACCTACTTTCATACTTCTTAGTCCAGAAATGAGAAAATTCCATGTAAATTTTACCCCTTAAGAAGTTAAATTTCTTAAAAATACTTTCTTAGCGCTCACTCACATCTTTAAAAGAACCCCTGTACCAAATTTCAAGTTTCTAGGCGCAGCAGTTTAGGTTGGTTTGCCGTTTGCCCGCGGCTACGCCGCCGCCGTTAGTGTCCATCCCTCAGGAACAGTTTGGACCCTTAAAGGGGTGACTCAGGTCATCAATATGAACAACTTTTTCTATGGGACCAGGCCGGGAACTCAAAAAAAATTTCCTCATTTCCATACAAAAAATTCCCGCCTCCCGGCCAGGTTGTATGGGAATGTCGAATTTTATTTTGAGTTCCCACCATTGTTCCCATAGGAAAAGTTGTTCATTTTGTTGGTCTGAGTCACCCCTTTAAGGGTCCGAAACGATAAAAAATTCACCGTGTATGCAAACTAATGCCTTAAGTTCATTCAAATGACGATAACTATTTTTTTAATGAACCGATTTTGATGAAACAAACTTTAAATGTTTTGCTGGGTTAAAACAAACCAATTGGTGAAAGTTTGAAGTAAATCGGTTCAGTATTTTCGGAGATAATCGTGATCATACATACAGACAGACAGACAGACAGACAGACAGACAGACAGACAGACAGACAGACAGACAGACAGACAAGAAATTCGAAAAAAATTTTTTTGCTTTCTATTATTCTTTTTATGTGTCCCTCTATCCAATCCAGTCAAAAATTCTAAATGTACAGACAAAATATTTTTACTGTTTTATTATATGTATAGATAACCGTTTGTGTCGAGTGTGTTATTAAAAAATCTCAGGACTTAAAACACTTTTATCCGAAATAAATTCTATCTCATTTTATCCTTTGCACTACCCATGTAAATGGTCTCTCTGTCTGAAAAAAGGCTGGACGACCAAACTTCCCACCTGCTTAAAGACAAACTTATTAAAACGAAAAATATATCTAAGAAAAATATAATAGTTCGCATCAATGATTAAAATGTCATGAGCTATCTATACTATATACTGAATATAATCTGTACTGCTTAAGAGTCACATTTCAACGAGGACTTATCCACACAGGTCCACTTCGCGGTAGCTCACAGCGGCGAGAACAAGGTATGGGTGTGCCGTTCCTGCGGGGCGGGCGGCGGCGCGCTGCGCTCCGAGGCCGCAGCCGCCGCGCACGTGCGCGCGCGGCACGCCCCGCCACGCTGCGCGTGCGGCGCCGTCCTCGCCGGCAATGCCAGGCCGCCTCGGGCCTTCCGATGCCCGGTGCCAGCTTGCACTGAAACCTTTGCCGTTCAGTATCTGCTGGAAAGACATATGCAAGCGCACCATGCTCTGCCGCAGGTAATGTGTGCTTTTGTGATGAGTCAACCACAGCAACTTATTTTCTTAATGCACTCCATAGCGTTGGAGTATTAGCTGCCTAACCTATGCCTGTCGCCAAAAGCCTTCTGTAATGTATCTAAAGTTGGTGATATGGTCTCAATGATTTTCCTAACCAGTTTGTAGGCTTCTTTCACTGACATCCCCTATCTCGTTGATAGCAGCTTATTTTCCTAATGTACTCCGCCAGCGTTGGAGTATTAGCTGCCTATGCTAGGATATCGTCAAAAGCCTTCTGTAATGTATATAAATTGGTGGTATAGTCTCATTGATTTTCCTGACCAGTTTGTGGGTTTCTTTCTCTGACATCCCCTATCTCGTTGATACATCTTTCTTGTCTTTCTCAATGAGAAAAAACTCAATGCCTTTCATTAATTTATATTTTTATACGATTTCAGGGATTAAACGGAGATATGGGTCGAATAAAACGAACAGAAAACAACAACTCTACCGAAGGCGCGGAAGGGGCTTGTTCTCCTTGCACTACCGGGGAGAATATTAACGTTGGCGTGACTCCAGGAGATGAACGAAGACGGAAGAACGGAGTGGTCGCGTTACAATGCGCGTATTGTGGAGAACGTACCAGGAGCCGAGCGGAGTTGGAAGCGCATACTAGAGCGCACTCGGGCGCGGCGGCCGCGAGGCACAAGTGTCTCATATGTGATGAGGTCCTACCATCCGCTGCTGTGCTGGCGGAGCACAAACTGACACACTGCAAGGTATTTTTTTATTATACAGTAATAAAACCGTAATAAAGTGTTCCGTAACACCAAACAATATTTAACTACAGAATATGCCAATTAAAACGCGTTTGTATCGGGGCCCCTTTTAATTTCTAATTTAATTATAAGCTTTTTTTAACTTGCAATGTACTCGTATGTATGTAACTATGTTTGTTCGGGTGGAATCTTGCAATTCAATTTTGTAGCAGATATCTTCCAGCGATTGAGATGAAATTTTGTATACTCGTTTAGTTTGGACGTCATTCTAAATCCATGGCGGAACACCCAAGTTGGCGATCTAGCTATTTTTGATGCACTTCGACAATATAAATATCAAATCAAAATTTAGAATGTAAATAAAAAACTGACCAAGTGCGATTTGGAATCGCATACGAATTTGGTCCTATTCCGTCCGATAGGTCCGATTATACAATATTGAACTGCTTAAAAGCAAGTTTTTTATGTATTGGCGCTATTTGGGGCTCCTCGTTAGTTTTATTTGTATATATATATATAGCGGCAACAAATATACACATTTTGTGAAAATGGCAAGTCTCTAACTATTACGGTTCAATAGATACAGTTTTGCCTGTGACAGATGGGTAGATTATCAAAAGACGGACGAACAGTGGAGGTTTAGTAATAGGGTCTCGTTTTACCCTTTGTTTACAAAACCATCATAATCTATTTATAGGAATAGAATTGACTATCTCGATATAATAAAAAAATATATACATGGATTCAATCATCAATCATTAGCGAACGTAAAAGTAATCAAATTAAATGTTTTTCTAGGTGGTGGCAGGTGATACGTGTGCTCGTTGCCGTGCTCGTCTTCCATCTGAGGAGTCGTTCCTGACGCACATGGCCAGACATCACCCCGCGCTGCCCGCCCCCTGTGTCATCTGCCGACAGACTCTCGCCTCAGAGGCCGAAGCACGTCTCCACGCCCGATTTCATCTCCGCCCTACAGAAGACGAACAAAGATGCGCGATCTGCCTCCGAGCACTACCTGAAGCAGAAGCTGGCGATGGCGCCCGCGCCTGCGCAGATTGTTACGCTCGCCACGCCGCCCCTAGGCCACCTCCCCCTACTGATAATGACTGTAGACTCTGTCGTCGAGCACTCGGCTCTCCTACTAGATTACAAGCCCATCTCATAGAACACACTTTTGCTGGGATTGATACGTTCACCTGTTACTTATGCCGGGCGGTGTTCACCAGTGCCGCGGGCCTGCAACGTCATCTACCCGAACATGCTGATGTGCCACGGCCATTTGACTGTGGCCGCTGTGGGATGAAGTTCTTCTTCCGCGCTGAAAGAGATAACCACGCATTCGTGCATCTCGAAGAAGCAGAGATTGCTCAAAGGGCATTTTACGAGGCCTATGCAAGAGGAGCCGCGTCTGCTTGGGCAGCGCTGGCGCCACCGGACACTCAGCAAGTCTCCACACCGCCCACTAATGTTGACGTCAAACAGGAGCCAGAGGTAAAAGAGGAACGAAATAATGACGAGTATATTGAAGTATCGTCTCCTCCTCCCGCACCCCCACCACCTGCTGCGCCCTCACCTCCGCCCGTAGTTAAGCAGGAGAAGCCTGACGAAGACTGAGCGGGCTGCAGTCTGAACGTTGTCGTCCTACGCGGGTCCCCCGCTGCAATACTAGTTACGTCCCAGCTATTAGTTATGTTATTGTATATCGTTAAAGTTTGCGTTTAGAACGCCGCTTAGGTAATTCCAACTTATAACTTATGTTGTTTAGGAATTGTATGTTTTATAATATTTACATGGCTATTTGTATAAACTGTTAACTTAATAAATTATTATGTTAAGCTTCTTTAAGCATTTTATTGCCATCCAAATTAAATAAAATCGATACATTATTAAATATAAGTAATAAAATAAATTACACACTTAGAAATAGATTTCGTATTCATCACGAAATTATAGGTATCGTAGCTATCGTCGTAGCTGCTACTTAACTGTCAAGTTGCATTTGGCCGGAAGTGATAGATTTTTTGAATGCAGTTGAACTTATATGTAAACCACAACTCCCATGTTTTAATAACTTTTAGAAAAATCCTCTAACAGGATTTATAAAGTAGGCAATACATATTCCTATGCTTAATCATTGGAAATTGTCAATGTCGTTGTAAATCTGTCAAATAATGATGACATTGACAGCCAAATCTCATGATTTGCTAGATAGGGGAATATTTTCCCAGAAATTCGATAAAACTACAAGGTTAGCTTCTACGAAATGTAGAAGGCATGGATTCTTCTACCACAGAGTCCGTGGATTCTACATTTTGTAGCAGCTACGACAATAACTACGAATCGTAGCAGCTACAATTCTTGGCTACGAGTCGTAGCAATTACTCCGTACCGTACCGTAAACAAATATGAAAATGTCATATTTGTTTTCACTAGTTCAATCGTTAGTCCAATGTTCAATTGGACTAACGATTGAACTAGTGGTACTGTGACATTTTTGTCTTTTATTTATGGTTCGCAACGTCCAATTTTTTTCTCTCAATGCCAATACTAGCTTTACTTTAAAAAGAGTATTTATCTAAGCAGCAGTGACTTGCTGCTGTATCCACGGCAGCAGCGCCGCGACATTGACGTAGGCTGCTGGCACGTTGGTAGCCGCGCAGCCGAGGCCCCACGATACCAGTCCCACCACCACCCACTGACCAGTCACGTTGCATACTAGTCCAGAACCTCCATCGCCCTGTGGGAAAGTAACCAGTAATTTTTTTGTAGATAAAGCAGTACATGCAGGGCATATATTGATATTTAGGCTAATATTATAAAGACTATAGGAAGCAGTTTTAAGATGGGGAAGGATAATTCGTTGGATCTGCCCCCGCAGCATGGCTACTATCTACAGCTCACGCCAAAGATAAATAAAAAAGTAGCCTACTTAAAATTTATCGAAGCCCACCAATGAAAACGTATTATTTATCTCATACAATTCGTAGCACGCATGCAGCCTAGTCTGTCATGCCATCAAGTCCTCTGGCTGCTCTGGCCAAGTATGGCCCTAGTAGTACAGAGAGGGTCGTGCTCCTGTAGTGGAGACTAAAAAGGACCTGATGATGATGATGATGATGATGCAGCCTAGAAACATTGTTCATATTTCAAACACGAAACTACAATTTAAAACGTTAAAACCTCGTATGATTAAAGGAAACGATCGTATTAGACATAATTTATAAAATACCTAGTGATATTTATTTATGAACTAAATATATTTGGATTTATTTTTATTAATGTGGAAATAACGGAATGTAAATCGTGTACCAATCAAACGCAAACAATCACTTTACACTGACAGTACACATCTGTCATTAATCTGTCGGTAAAATGGTTCTTCCCGTTTGAGTTTTCGTTTCTCACGCAAGATGGCGTACTAGTATCGGGCTTTCATTTTAGTAAAAATCATTCGTTTTTGTACTTTACATTAAAATATTATACTCATTATAGGTATCTAACAGCTTGTAACTACGTAAAATAAAATATTTTGATTGTTTTATCACTTTAATATTCGAAATGCGTATGAAAAATATTTTATCTAGGTTTTGCTAAACCCCGATAAATTTATGCGATTTCAAGGTACCAACCTCGATTTTGCCTGAATTTGTCTATTGCGAGCTGCCAAACCCATGCTCGCAAGACGCGTACCCCGCGAGATGTAACGTATTTATTAATGAAATTTTACATTATTTAACGCGTGTGCCATGCCCGCGTGGTTAAAAGACGCAAAACGCGATATTTTGTCTTTTTATCAACAAAGACAGTGAGCCATGCTACGGGGGCTGGGAAGGGAATGAAGGTAACTACTCACTTGGATGAATGGGCGAAAGGCAAGTAGCAGCTCGTAAGGCCGGGCGCGCGTACCCGATGCCATACTTGCAACCACCGGCCAAGCAGTTGAGGTGACACCCCTGATATAAATACTTATAATTAAAGAACTTACAGTACAAGAGTCTTTGTTGGCTACGCCGCCAGCACAGATAAAAGAAGTAGTATCCAAAACGTAGCTCGCACCAAGGCGGGCCGTTTGCAGTTGCGTCTGACAGGTCGCCGGAGCTACTATAGGCACGTCCACTTTCTTCAGGATCTGCTGGTATTGTCCTTGAATACCGAACATGTTCTTGCCCCAGCCAGCAACCCAGCATCTGAAATAAAACATATATATTAGGACAAATCTATTAATTGAGTTAGCCCAATAATATGTTGTAAACTTGTGTCATGGGATACTAACTCAACGATATAATTATATATATAGGGATAAACATTAAACTTGACCTGACTCGGGATTGAATCTGGGCTGGGATGGGAGAGCGGATCAAAGGCACTTTCGTTCGATACCACTGAGCTATAGAGGTTGGCCTTAACGGCCTCCGAGGAGCAATGGTTAACTTGTCTTTTCCATGAGGAGCTCTGTGTTCAATTCCCAGCATGGACAAAATCTTGAACTTCATTTTCATAGGTTTATTTACAGTTCTGGATATTTTCAAGCAAGTTTGCCATCAGGCAGGCGGCCGGCTGTAAAACACTTTGCTAAAACATCATACAATATGATATATATCGCAATTTTTTTTTAAATCTATGATATATATGCTGTCATAATAGCAAACCCGAAGCTATGATGCATCATAGCTAAATGGAAAATACTCAAATGTGGAGGATGATTCTGATTCTGAATAGTTTTGTCTGTAGATTCCTAATTAAAAGCTGAATTATATTTTTTTTAAATAAAATAAAAATAATAATTTATTTATTCAGACAAAAACGTCCATTTTGTTAGTAGGTAGCACAGAAACTTACAATCTATGTTAGTATATCCTTTAATTTAAATATTTTCTCGACCCACTGGGCGACCCTGAGACAACCGCGTGAGCATGTATCCAGTGCCGCACAATCAAATTTAGTACTTATTACCTTCAGAATAGTGTTGGCACTTCCGCGTACTCTGTGCATCAGCGATGCGATCCTCTTACGTAAAACGGCATGAAAGCCGTCGACGTACGCCTGCGCAAACATATTGGATGCGCTGCAGTGCCGCGGAAGCCCCAACATAACTCTGAAGGCATTATTATATTGTACTCGGAGAGCATTGTAGGCGCGCTGCGTGTAATTAACCCACAGATTGCAAGTGTACATGGAATTAAAGTTATTTAACTTCTGTACCAGATCGAGCGAATCTGCGGGCCAACATATTGCAGCGAACCGCCAACGCTCTCCTTTCCCTTTCCATATCACTGTCGTACTTCAAGTCTTCCGTTACCACATGGCCCAAATACCTGAAAGACGACACCCTCGTAATAGAATTCCGGGTACAATGTAACAGCCGGCACATTTACTATTTTGCGACCTGGCCTCATGTCAGGAAGACATTGAAAATAAGGCCATGAGTCTCAGCAAACTTCTCACAGACGACTAACAACCTTCTGAGTGCCGCGATCGATGGACTCAGCAACACGGTGTCATCAGCATAGCTAATGCTATTGACACATTGCCCGTCAATTGAGCATCCCACACGTGTGTTGCTCAGTTCAACAATAAGCTGATTTATGTACAGATTGAAAAGTGAGGGAGATGTCAGACCGGCCCTGTCTCACCCCACACTCCAATCTGTACTGCTCAGAAAGTTGTCCAGACCATTTTACCTGGTTAGTCTGGTGCTCATACCAATACATAAACATGTTTATTACATCCGGCGGTACACCAGCGTCAATCATTTTAGGCCATAGAATGTCGTATCTAACCAGATCAAATGCCTTCGTCTGATCAAGAAAAACAGCATAAACCCAAATTTTCCTGTCTGTGTAATACTTAATGGTGTGCTTGAGAGACAGGATTGCGCATTCTGTTGATAGTCCAGGTCTAAAACCGAACTGTGCGTCATGTAAATTAAGATGTTGTTTTAATTGTCTCTCGAGCAATCAATCAAGCACCTTGGCCGCAATAGTAGCCAATGATATAGGTCGGTAGTTGTTCTTGTCCGAAATATCGCCAGTATTATTTTTAACAATTGGTACTACGATAGATTTCATTAAATCAGCTGGAAGGTAAGAATGCCTTTTGCATATTGTAAAAATCAACCCCAGCAACCTCGCCAAATGTGGTCCAGCATGTAAAAAATGTTCTATGCTGAGGCCGTCATGTCCAGGTGACTTGCCTCTCGTCATATTCTTAATTACACTATGCACTTTTTCAGCAGAGACGCGCTGCGGTACGCTGGACACGACCACCTCAGCGTTCGCCTTACTATAACCACAAGTTGGAGAAGGCCGCACCTGAAAGTGCGATCTAAACATGTTGGATATGCCTACCGGCTCACTGACACTGTCAATGCTCATCGGGACGTCAGTCTTAGGACTCATCTTTTTTGTTTGTTGCCAGAAAGCCCGAAAATCCTTACTTCTATGTGCTTCTGTTAAAATATTCATTTTAATGAAGTCCTTGTTATTCTGGCAATATTTTAATTTACTTTTGAAAAGTTTCCGAGACTCGCACATATCTGTATACACAACACAGGGCCCGACCGAGGTCGTCCGTACCTGACCCAATGCAAAAAAGTTTGTCTGGCGTCCCGATATGCATCACGAACATGTTTATTCCAACCCGCGATAGGTCGCCTACTCTTCCTTGTGTTTATCCCCGAGTTACCCACCTGGCTTTGCCTGGCAGCCTCCTGCAGTGTTGAGATTATTTTATGATATAAATTATCAATTATCATAGTATGATCTGTACTAAGATTTGAACATATAGAATCACAGCAAGAGTTGAATTCAGTAGGAAAGTCTATTTCTTTTAATTTATTGTTACAATACTCTGTGTACATATCTATTTGCCTAGCATTCCGATTTCCCCATAGTACATTATCAAATGAGACACACGGCGACCGCAAAGTGGGCATAACAGTATTTATATTGCACTGAATTTCTAACGGGATATGATCCGACCAGTATACATCATAAAGGACCCTTACCGATGATATTGAGCTCCGCGCCTTGGTTGTTATGCAGTGATCTAGCCACCTGCGGCTTCCATGTGCCTCACCAACAAAAGTGTACGTACCCGAGTCAATACCGAGAATATCGAAGTCCGTACAATTCCAGTCTTGTTCATTGCAAAAACTCAATAATTTGTTTGCAAATAATTCTCCTGGGTGTGCATTATAATCTCCTAGTATATATACAGATTCAACATTACAAGTCGCAATGATTGCCGCTATCTCACTTAAACACTGTACAAATTCCAGTAAGTTATCCGAACGGTCCGTTGGCATGTAAACAGAGAAAACAAGAAAGGTCCGATCCGAAGCACGGACTTGAATCGCGGCAATACGGTCACTTTCACATGGAATCACTGAAACGCACTCAAACTTCTTCTTATTCCACAGAATCGCGACTCCGCCATATGGTCGACCACGTAGGATTTCCTTTGAAGTATCGACAGCTGATTTCCCGTAGTAGCTGAAATTCTTGTTTACACCACCGAGTTTAGGAACTTCATGCGGCAATAACCAGGTCTCCTGCAAGGCTATGAAGTCTGCCCTTTGACTCAACTTAGTTACACAATCCAGAGATCTTTTTAGATTCTTGTAATTAAATGTTATGAAAGTCATATTTTAAACGAACCTTACACTCATCGAGTGCAACTAGTAAGTAGTACAAAATATCCGATTCGTGAGCAATGAGCAGATATATTTTCTATCAAACAAATCACAGGAAAATAACTAACAACAACTAAACTTAAAGTTTTATAAGGGAGGTACAAGCTCGACGTTTCAGGTCCACTGCCTGGTAAAAACCTCATACGCATATGAAGATATTCGTTGATGACGTAATAGATGACATCGGCGTGATAGCCAACATCAGGCAGAAGACGTGTGAAGTGGTAAGGTATTGAATTTCACGTTTAATGGCCAAACTTAAGTAAGTATAACCTATCTCTACGGGTTCCCTGTTGATTATTTATGCAACTCACAGACATAATTAAATGTTGTATGAAACTAGATACCTATTGATTTTATTTTCATAAAAACGAGTACTAAACATATCATTAAAAACTTGTAATTTATCAAAAATATGTTGCACAAAATATGTTGCTCTATGACAAAATATTTATTGGCAAACATTTATTTCTAAAATATTTTATTTTCTCATAAATATGACTATGTAGAATGCACTTTTCACAAACGACGTTGACCAAAGTCGCCGTGTCAAAAGCATTCGAACGAACTAGACCACGGAGGGCTAAGGCTTATTTATTTTTACATTAATTAATAAATACGTTTTGTAGACGCTACGGGGTCAGCCTGGACTGGCGCCAAAGGCACACAGCAGCAGGCACAGGTACAGGAAAGTGATATTGACTTACGGGGCACTTTGTAAAAATACTGACGTTTGGCCAGTGAAGTGGTAATACTCGGGCAGAAGCACGCTCTTTTGATCATGGAAGCTAACCCAACCGCTGGCTATAAGCACAGATGTTGGCAAGCGCAACACAGTGCTATTGACCTACAGGATGTTCTATAGCTAAAAGACTTACGTTTGGCCCGTGTAAGTGGTCGTACTTGAGGGCGGCAGGCACGCTCTGTTTATTGTAGTGGCTGACCCCACCGCTGGTGCCAAGGGCACCGCGGCAGATAGGCGCAGAACGGTGATATCGAACTGCAGAGTGTTGGGGTTGTATGAAGGGTGACTGAACACCTTCTGGACGGTGTACTCTTGATAGGGGACCGGCTCATACGTCCCGGCTGCGTCCCACTCCCCGAGTCTGACTTTTACATTAGGAGCTGTACCCGAAACGCTGTGGAAAGTTATTTATTTATTTTATTTAATCCATACCAATTTACATAATCATTACAGTTTTTACTAACGCGACAATGTAAACTTACTTAATAACTACTTAGATAACGTGATCCAAAAGAAGTTTAAATTTAAAAATAGCTGATGAAATTATTAATTCACAAATGTTGAGTTGAGATTGGGGAGTAATAAAAAAAATAACCTACCTAAAAATATAAATTTACAAATCGTACAGTCCGTCCAGGTGCTCACCCCTGGGCATCGTGCCCAAAAGGCTGGCAGCGTTGCCTAATTAGAACAAATACATTTCAACGCAACAGCTGCGAATTTCATTAAATAACAAGTGAAAATATCAAGCGAAGATTAAAAATACCTATCTTTGTTGCTTAAAATATCTGCGCTGGCATGGGGGCATATAAAAATCATAGAATTTGCCAGTTGCTTTCCTCCCGTGAAGATTATAAAAGGTGTAGGTACGGGAATATGTATAAAAGGTAAACTTTAGGTAAGACATCTGTCAACCGCCCTTGACTGTCGGCCCTGCCTGGAGACGTAATAAGTCTTTCTATCTTTTAGTGTTATTCATAATCAGTGTGTGATCGAGGATATTTAAAATGTTATAAATACAGGACTTCTATGTTATCAGACAAACACAATTACTTATTTTTTTTATTAAAGAAAAGCTCATTATTTACCTTGTTGTTTACTTACATGTAAGACAGCAATCTATGCGTAACAGTCAAAACATTATTTGCATCTATCAGCACACCACCCGCTATGTAGTCGTTTTGCTTTGTCAATATTATGGCCTGTAAGAAAAATATTCCAAATTGAAATAACTGGATTGCTCATTTTCAAATTTAGTTTAAAATCAATTAAATATATCTAATTGTCTAGCTTTCCCGTGCCTCCTGTTCATCAGTTCAGTTTACGCATTACAAAATCACCTATAACTATACATATAATAAAACAGTAAAAATATTTGCCTGTACATTTAGAATTTTTGACTGAAATGGATAGAGGGACACTTAAAAAGAATAAAAGAAGGCGAAAATTTTTTTTTCAAATTTTTCGTCTGTCTGTCTGTCTAGACAGACAGCAAAAAAAAGAAAAGACAAGACTGAATAAATAGGTATGTACTCGTAAGTTCTCGATTACAATTAAAAAAGATATATGTGGGTGAAATGGACAAAATTCACCCCTAAAGGGGTAAAATGGGAGGGTAAATTTTGCATTTCTGCACTTAGAAGTATAAATAATATCCATACTTCCATACTAATATAATAAATGCGAAAGTAACTCTGTCTGTCCATTATACTCTGTATGTCCACGGTATGTTTGATTTCGGGAAATTCTTCTGTTGCCGAGGGATCGACACTAACGCGGGCGGAGCCGCGCGCAACAGCTAGTCTATACTATATCCTTACTAATATTATAAATGCGAAAGTAAGTTTGTTTGTTTGTTACACTTTCACGCCGTAACTACTGAACCGATCATCATGAAATTTTGCATACAAGTTCTCTGGTGTACAGAGAAGGACATAGGCTACCTTTTATCCCGGGAAAAAGTACTATTCCCGAGGGATCGACATTAACGCGGGCGGAGCCGCGGGCGAAAGCTAGTAATATTATAAAGCTGAAGAGTTTGCTTGTTTGAACGCGCTAATCTCAGGAACTACTAGTTCAAATTGGAAAATTCTTCTTGTGTTGGATAGTCCATTTATTGAGGACGGCTTTAGACTATAAAACATCACGCTGCGACCGATAGGAGAGAAGCATCAATAAAAAAATCAAATGACGATAACTTTTTTTTTAATGAACCGATTTTGATGAAACAGCTTGCTGATGCTGATGCTGAGTTAAAACAAAGCAATTGGTGAAAGTTCAGTATTTTCGGAGATAATCGTGATCATACATACAGACAGACAGACAGACAAAAAATTTGGAAAAATTTTTTTTTGCTTTCTTTTATTCTTTTTCAGTTTCCCTCTATCCATTTCAGTCAAAAATTCTAAATGTACAGACAAAATATTTTTACTGTTTTATTATATGTATATATATATATATATATATATATATATATATATATATATATATATATATATATATAGATGTATATGTATATAGATATTGAAGATATATATTACTTTAGACCAAAGTTTTTAAGTATAGACCAAAGTTGTATCTAATTTTTGTCACCTTTATTCAATTAAATTAATATGGAAAGCTAGAAAATTTCAAACATTTATTGAAAATAAGAATTTCCCAATTTTTATCTGGCTACCCTACCTGCCAGGGAAATTCCCCATAGTTGGCCTGCCCTGTGGCGGGAATTATGGCGGTAGCCGGCACAGTCTGCAGTGTGCCGCAGGCTATCTGTGCTGAAGCCATGCCGCAGCAGTATACTTGGCCTGTAGGGCACTGGCCTGCTGCGTTTCCACCGCCCTGCAATTAAATACATCTCTTAATACGCAAGTTATATTATAATAAATTTGACATACAATTCAAAGCTCTAAGGAAGCTTCACTTCTTTCAGGACCTCTCTAATTTGTAGTTTAAAATATATTCGTAGTAGCGAAAAGAAAAAGAAATACAAAAACATTAACTTTCGTTAAAACTTGTAATTAGAAAGAAATTGAACCGCCATATGGAGCTACAAAATAAGTTTTTAAAAATTACATTGTTTGATGCCATGCCCGTATAGATTAATATCGCCATCTATTGCAGAGCACGTCTCTATCGACTTAACATTACCGTAGGTTCCTAAATTCAAAATCATCAAATCATTTTAGGTCCTACCAGAAAGTTAAAGAAATAAATAAATAATTATTAATTAATTATGATACATCATTTCTCTAAAAACTTAATAATTTTTGTGTGCTTTGTGCTTATACTTATTAGTGAGACCACCAGTAAAGGTGTGATAAAATTGGTGGCAATCGCGACAAAATGTACCACAAGCGTAAATATAATATACCTAAAACGTAGATAAATGCGTTACTTTACGCTTCCTGAAGATTTTTTGTTAGTTGCAATTTCAAAACTAAATCCAAATGTACTTACAGGTACTACAATTCTAATATCAATCATACCGGCAGCTGCGTTAGCGCCACCGCCTCCGACGCACATTCCAGCGGGTACGCACGAGCAACTCTGTCTCTTGACTTCATGTTTATCCTTATCATCATACTGCAAGCCATTCAAAAAATCCTTTATGTTCATCTTATTTTCATCCAAGCTTCTTCTTTGCCGAGGGAATCTAACTGCCGTGTCGTACGACGGTATTTGTCCGCTGTAACCCGTGACAGGTGGAAGTTGCAACGCCGCCGATGGAGTGGTGCCGAGTCTCGGGTCAATTGGCAGTGGCCCTGTGGCGTTTTCATCAGGATTAGAGATACATACTACATCAGGGTTATTACAAAGTATGACAGGTAATAGAACTCCACCTGCTGTTGTCGCCGGTGTGGCAGTGGCTATGGGCGGCATTGTTGGTGCCATTGTTGGAGCCATCGTAGGAGCCATTGTTGGAGCCATCGTTGGAGCCATCGTTGGAGCCATCGTTGGAGCCATCGTTGGAGCCATGGTTGGAGCCATCGTTGGAGCCATCGTTGGAGCCACCGTTGGAGCCACCGTTGGAGCCATCGTTGGAGCCATCATTGGAGCCATCGTTGGAGCCATCGTTGGAGCCATAGTGGGAGCCATCGTGGGGGGCATTGTCATCGTACCTGGAGGAGGCTGAGGCATCGTATTATTACCAGGTGGCGCTGTCATGTTAGCTGGCCTAGCAGTAGTTGTTGTACTCGTGGTCGTAGCTGCCGTGGTTGGCTGCATTATGGGGGCTGGAACACCTTGCACCACTACAACGTTTTGCGGGTTAGCGGGTAGCATCCCCAGGCAGGCAGTTATAAGCCACAGACACATAGCACAGATTACACGACCGTCCTGAACTAAACCAAAAGCTACAGTAGCGGTTTACGGCTGCTATTATTATTAAAATCGAAGGTGATGATGGCCCAGCATTAAATATGTCCTTAGTGTCCACAATTGATGGTATTCCCCCAACAATTGCAACCTTCATGGCATAATGCGCATGATCATATAGCGACAAATTGTAGCAATCATCAAAATGTGGATTACTAATCTGTCAAACCTACATGTCGTAATGGTGATGGATTTTATAATGTATATATTACGGGATCCCTTCTTTTCGCATAATATTTTTAATCCTAATATGCTTTGCCATAATTGTTATTTGGCATTAAGTTTATTTTGATATAATTATCTTTTATCCTTATTTATTTTGGCATAATTCCAATTTGCATAATGTTGCTGCGCATAATGAATTTAACAGTTGCGTCATTATTAAATTACATATGAGCATTTTAATTTTCATACTTTTCAAACAAAATTACATCTAACAAAAAGAACTTGACCACAGAAGGAAGGTTAGGTTCGCTAGGTTCCTTGCGACTAAAACGGTAGCGAGCGAGCGAAGCGAGCCATTGTGCCCAACTTAGGGCAAAGCTTCAGACATAACAAAAACAACTTGGTCACAGACGGAATGTTAGGTTCGTTAGGTTACTTGTGACTAAAACACAAAGTCCACCACATTTATAAATCCAAATTTGTATTTGTTATGGCTTTAAAATAAGGTTTTCATATAATTATGCAATAATTAATTCACGTTTTAATTATAATGTTTTGCTTTGAGAAATTATTCTTAAAAAGATTATGCGTAAATTGTTATAATATGTCTAAAAATTTTATGCAATTGCATTTGGATAGTGAACGATAAATTACAGTGGTATATACAATTCAGATCACCTAGTGTACACAAAATAAGTAATATGCATGTACTGTACTAGTTTAATTTTATATCATTGCAATAACTGCGCAGGTTATTACAGAGGGTACTTGTACTTGCATAATGTATAAATAAAGTGACCATGATTTCGAGTCATTAGTTGCGCTTTGGTTAAATATGTCGTATATTTCATCAAAAATATTTACAACTAGATGATATATATTCATATATACAGTATTACAGGGTTTTCTTCTGTTTAGCGTGTCGATATTACATTATACACGTAACTAAATATTGTTATAGGCTCAGTAGCAGGTAGTAGAAAGCCTAAGGTGGTTAGATCAAAAGGTATGTATAGCAAGATAGGTACCAAATTTAAAAATTGATAAACCAACTCGCTTGCCGCCCTTTACGTTTTGCGTTGAAAGAGTTTAGAATGAATTAGCTTATACATTTTACAAACATGAAAAAAATATATCTTAAACTCACACGCATTATAGAAAAAATATAAATTAGTAATAGTGCTGTTTTTAGTACACACTGCAAACGAATAAAACGAAGTGGGCCTAAAATCGGTCCTTGCGAAAAGTTTGGCGGTGACAAGCACCTAAGTAGGATTTTTTTTATATAAAAGTATCAGTTCAGAGTTATTCATATTTGAGTTGAATCTTCAAACTTATAAATGTGGAATGGATTGATCCTGAAAAACCAAGCATCAACCCTTTCTATGACAAGACGTATGTAGTGACTTGTTAATTTTATAAAAAAATGTCTTCTTGATTCATCATGCGTGCTAAGTCTAAACAATGGATCTTATTATTATTGTGTTTTGAACTAGTCTCCTACCTAGCTAGCTGCATCTATAATCAAGTCTAAATGACGCCTTGTAAGTATGTGACCTCTTTAAAACATAAAATCTATGATGTCATTAACCATATTACTTAAGTATTTGAAGAAATCTGAAAGAGTTATATAAAGAAAAGAAAGACTAACGAAGTTATTTACAGAAATCCAGCCACCTACAGAATTTTGTCTACATCAAAACATACGTTGCCGAAGCAGAACCAGCCATGAATTATAAAGCAATGATTCTCCTGCAGATGGCGCTAGTTCTCCTGCAGCAGGCGGATTACTACACGTGTTTCATTCCAGTCGCGAGGGGGCGGTGAATCAGCAGGTCGCTATCGCGCAAGCCGTTTGTACGTCAATACAAACAAGACGAGTACTATCGAGACCATTGCGTATATGTATAGGCTACGATCGCAGCGCCAGTAGTGCTCCGCTCAGTTTGCGCACACCGATCGTAATTCGAGGCGGATTGTGCGTGCACCCGAACTAATAGTTAATTGAAACGGTCCTTGCGTGCATTTTAAATGACCGACTAGTGTTACTTTCTCACTCTTTCAAGTGGAAGTTCTCTTTAGTGCAATATCGTTTAATCCAGTTCATTTGTGTTGCTTATCAGAATCATCGATTAGATATCAAAATTCGGACTGATACGTCCTTTGGGCTTTAATAGTGATAATTCAATATAATTAATATTCGGATATAAATATGCGAAACATTTATAATGCTTTGTTTTTGTTTACAAAAGTACCTCCTTCAGATAACGAATTATCAAATAAAACCCTAGTTAAAAATAAACAGTCATAAAAACAAACGACGATTAATTTACATTGATGAATTTGATCGCCGACTGTTTATTCAAAATGCCATCGTTTAATCAAAAAATAGACGTGGATCTTAATTCGAATGAGAATGATGCATTGAACACCGACGATAAGAGCAACAAAAAAGAGGAGACAAAATTCGTGGCGACCGATAGCATACCAAACAACGCCCCGGTAGGGCTGAGCCCAAACCAGCTGCTCGCTTTCGCGCTGAGAGACTTTTTGGGTTCTCCCAATATGGCTAACGCTCAAGATCCGTCACCATCCAACGTTGAGCCTAGCGTTGGGCAGTCGCTTCCTTATATCGATGAGCACGTCGACGACGCCACGCAGTCTGAGGAGGAGTCTCCTCAGTCGCGAGACACAGATGAAGTGTTGAACAACGCCGCGTGCCGGTTGCGGCGATGGCGAGCGGCCTCGCGGAAGCTGCGTCGGCCGCGTATCATTGACAACCTGTGTACCTCTGAGGACAAAGAAGGTGGCAGCAAATCGTGCAACGCCGGCCATACGGATTTGGCGGACCGCCTGCGGAGCCTGGCAGCGGCTGGCAGCATGTCGGCGTCAGCCGGCGAGTTGCTATCGCTGGCACCGCCGCCGCCTGCCGCCACCGCACCTCCCTCGCCTGGATGCTTGCTATCACCCTCTTTGGCTGACCAGAGTTCGGCAGATTACTTCGTAAGTGCTTCTGTTATAATTTTAATTCTGCCAACCCAGTTGGCATTTTAACTGTATCAAGTGTACATACGGGCGGACTGTGATATACGCATGAAAAGTCGGTACAGTCACAATGTGGAAGTTTAACTTTGACTTTGAGTGATTCTTTTTTAACAAAAATGAAAACAAAATGAAGACCGTCTCCAATCACTAAAGATAAAATCTAGACATGCGGGCTGCTGGCATGAATTTAAGTCATGCCAGCAGCAGGGTTTCGTTTTAACATTATTTTGATTGAAGTCTCGCTATCATTTGTCAGAACTGAGTATACTAGTGGCTCTGTGAGCTGTAGACCTCGCAAGACTTCACAACTGTTTCACAGTTTTGAGAAAAAAAACGAAAACTGAATCGGGAAAAAGTCTATGTACCTAATTAAAAAAACCTGCTTACAAAATTTTACGAGAATCGTTTGAGAAATGCGACAGCCGGACTGCAGTAGAGATGCTTTTTTAGCAATTATTATGGTAATTATGTACTCAAGCGTCGCTAGCTGATATGCATATTAAATGGCTTTTTCTGCATCCCTACACCAAAATATATCAAATATATAATCTCTGTTTCGTATATACGATGAACTGTGCTGCTTTGCTCACGTTATCTTGGTAACAGGATACGTATCCTACCTATGGCCATTTCTGTGCCTCTGATAAACTATGGAAAATTCCATATTGAAAATCCTGAAAGCATTACAAAAATTGTTAATGATCAAGGAATTTGAATCACACATTTTTAGGCACGCCAAAAATCCCATTGGTTTATCCTCCTTATCATGCCCAGCGGGCGTTAGCATTATTAGCGCTTATAGATGTTAAGCAACCCCAGGTACGGTCCCTCTCTACTGATATGGGTAGCTATAAGTGGCATAAAAAGTTCTCGAGCTCCTCCTTGCTGCGGAAGGCACGTTATGGTCCCGGCTGTCATCATTGATACCAGTCGTAAGCTATTACATGACATGCACCACTGTTGGTCAATTACTGATTGCATCCTCAGCTGCGATACGACGGACCCCGGGTCTGCTATTACGACAGCGTAAATTAAGATATACAAAGGTTAGCATTTTTTTCTTAACTGCTGACATCATGCCAGACGCCGATTCCTACGGTTACTAAAGGACACCACTAAGATCTCTTGAGATGTTAGTGGTGTACTTCATCCCACGTCATGTACATCCTAGGAATACCTAAACAGAGTAAGTATAGTTAAATTGCCATAAATAATAAATTAGTTAAAAAACAAGTATCTAGTAGTAATAATGCGGCGGTCCTTAGAATAGGATGCGATATCTGTGAGCAACATCAATGCATTTGTCGCTCTTATAGATGTGAAGGGGCATCATGGCCTTAGTTGCTTGAGATATCCCAGGCTTCTTCTTCTTCTCTGTCGTATCCTCATGTCTGAGGGTCGTGACAGAGAATAAATAAATAAATATCTCAGGCATCACGCACTTAACGATATCATTCGAAGGTCGATGACTAGTGCGTACATTTCATCGGTTTTAGAACCTCCAGGATTAAGTCGTAGTGATGGAAAAAGCCTGGATGGCTTGACATTAGTCCCGTGGCATCGGGATTGGTGCCTACTTTGGAACGCGACCTGCGTCAGTACTTTTGCTCCTTCACATCCTAAAGATACTATCAGAGCTGCGGAGAACGCGGCCAAACCAAAGCATACAAACTACTCCAGCTTACAGCATTCATATATTTTTGAGCCAGTTCCTCTTGAGATAGGCGCTTGGGGAGCAGAGACTAGGGAATTTATAACAGAGTTGTTCCGACGTATTAACGAATATACTACTTAACGATAGTCGCTCCGCATCGTATTAAGTCCAATTGATTTCCATAGCGATTCAATGAGGTATCTTATGCAACCAGCTTATTAGGAACTTTTGGGAAGGGTACAATGCGGGGTGGGCTTTTTGATTAACAGTTTATGACGAAACTTGTTGTAGATAAACTTATGTACTTAATTCTTGACAAAGCATTTTGCTTATACTTTTCTGTAACATGTTGTGAATACTAATCAGTAAATTCAGAGTTACATTTTAATAAAATAAAAACAAGTTAATACGTAGATTAAATTTTTGTGACTGGCTTTTATTATGTATCAGTGTATTAATACTGTAAAGTCCTTTTTAGGGTAAGACTGCCAAAGTTGTACCTCCTAAGCGGAAAATCGTGTGTTAAAAAGCTATTTAGCGATTTTTCCCCACAAAAATAAGTAACGTAGATGAATTCTTTGGTTATTAACGTATAAACTGACATTTCAATAATAAATAAATATATAATGACAAATAACACAGATTGAGCTAGCCCCATAGAAAGTTGTGAAATTGTGTCGTAGTCGTAGTAAAAAATCATTAAATAAATCTTTTAATGAAATGAATGAAATTTACATAAAACACGTTAGTGTTTTATGTAAATTTCATTCAGTTAAATATGAGCAGGGGTCGGCAACCTTTTGAGTCGGCAGAGTAAAATATAACGATTTATAAAATTTTTAAGTTTTTAAACAGTTATAATTTTTTTCTTGCCAATAATAAATAGTACCAGATTTTTGATAAAAATTAACTAATATTTTTATTCTTTTTTATTTATTCATATACAAGTTTATTTTTTTTAAATACTTTATTTACTTGTTTCAATTTACATCGATTCATTTACAAAAAAGATAGAAAAAACATAATCTCTAAAACAAAACCTACTAGAAAAACCCTAAATTAGTGACAAAGTAATCATAAAAATATATCATGACTAAAACTACGTAGAAAGAAAAAAAAATGTTTAATTTAAATTAAGCGCAAATATTTTAAAGGCTGGCATCCATAAGCTAGAAAAATGATTTAGAAACAAAATAAAAAAATCTACACGCTAGTTTTCGAGATATCTGGACTTGAAAATTTAGAAAAACAGACCTAGAAGACACCCTTAATACAAATAAACAATTTCTTGACCAACAACTTTTTACTATTATCTACTATGTGCCTATACTAAGTCACTGACGTCGACAATCAAAACAGCAGATTTATTGATTTTAATATTAAAAAAAATATTATTTTCTATGAAAACATAAACATAGCCGTGTGGTATCCAGCAGAGTAGAATAGGACCACTCCAAGTCTTCCCGTGGATGTCGTAGAATGCGACTTAGGAAATACAAGCGAAACAAAGCTTATAAACATCTAAGAGACCTCTCCAACCCGTCTGGCCAGCGTGGAGAGTGTAGGCAAAGTCCTCTGGCTGCTCTGGCCAAGTATGGCCCTAGTAGTAAAGAGAGGGTCGTACTCCTGTAGTGGAGACTAAAAAGGACCTGATGATGATGAAAACATAAATAAAAACTTACTAAGTACTAAAGCATTTCTTGAGACCCAGTCTTTAAAATATTTGCGCTAAATTTAAAAGGAACTTGTAATACATAAGTGGTGTATTTTTCTTTTTTCACAACAAATTAGAAAATACATACCTATATGGTATTATTAGATAATTACTTAAAAGCGAGTACAGTTGGGGTCATATAAATCTGACCCTCTACAATTTAAAATCTGTTTCTAGAGGGGTCAGCTTGATCTGCCCCGACTGTACATGTGGCTGAAAGATAGAAATGGTGCCTAATCGTAGTCAATCAATTCAGAACGATGTTTAATCTCTTTTGGTAAAAGTAATAATATTTGCGTATGGAACTAAAGAGTCGCAGTTTCACATCCAAAGAGCCGCATGTGGCTCACGAGCCGTAGGTTGCCGACCCCTGACCTAGCCTGAACCGTAGTTAGAAAACGGGTTCAGTGAAAACATCAAACACTGAAGCCGCTATTTAGGAAAATGCATGTACATAACTAATTAATATCCAAAATTTTTATTTCCATGTCTACGCCATGGCCTATACCATGAAGATGTTTATATATCTACACATCATTATCTACACTTATTGCAGGTTCTCTCTGGGCAATTTTAGGCGTCGAGTAGTTTTCCATCATCAGTCCAGCTGATTGGCATTATTTTATTGGATGGTCGTCCGATTAACATGGTTATTCTAATTTTTAGCTCCCAAGTACATAGAAAACTCGGTCTTTCACTTAAGAAGACACCACACCGGGACAGTTAAATCTAAATACCTAAACTTTAAAAACAATCAGTTTTGTATTAACGGTACAACAAATATAGGTATGTGGCACTTTTGTCTTTGATCTGAATTGGTTAAATTTATTATTCATTTCTTTAGACATTCGTTTAGGAAGTCGTCCTTCGCATAAAATTTGCACAACTTGATTGACACATGTATGTAAGACAAACATGGAGCCAAAAAAAATCATTCATGGAATTCCGAGGCATAGGAAATTCCATATGACGACTAAACAGTTAGAATTTGCATTTGTCAAGATTTCGTGATGGGTGCTCACACCCCACACCCACGTATTTTTACACTATTGCCCAAAAAAGAAGTGTTATGCTTTTTGAGTTCATGTATGTATGTAAAAATGTAAGCATTTATGCGAATTCCTTATTTCCTATAAGTAACTCCTAAATTCCTGAACAGATTTGGATGTATGGTGCGTCGTTGGAATCCTTACCTAGTCCTTATTTCTCCCGGAGTAACAGTGGCTATAAATATTTAGGCAAAGCATTCGTACATATACACATACATATTATCGCGTCTTTTTCCCTTGCGAGGTAGACAGAGCCTAGATCCATAAGATCTTATGGTCACATTTAGCGAGTTGGAGGGTGTGTAGATGGAAAATGGAATAAAATTTATATTTTTGAAATTTTATTTCAAATCTTGAAATAAGCTTTCATACTTATTTTGAAAATGCCTTTTGCTTTTGTAACTTCACTTGTCAGTATGTAACTTCAATGAAGATATATATACCTACTAAGTAAATGTATTTATAGTAACTTACTTTTTTTCTAAGCATACTGTTTTTGTGGTCAGGCAAATCTCTTTAGCTGTTAAATCAGCACAGCTTATTTAGCCTAACAAAATATTGGCAAATATGTGAAATCAGGCATAACCAAAAACTTTTTTTCATTTCTGTGGTCACAACTGAAACACCCTGAAACTATAGCGTAAAAGCATGGTCGATTGACCGTGTCACCTACTCGAAATGATGATGATGATGATGACCCTGTTCCTGTGTCATGACGTGAAGCAAAGTTCATTATTCTGAGAATGTATGCCATTTTTCACACAACGTTTTTAAATTATTACGCACCAAGTTTGACAAAACTATTGAGTTAAAATTTTTACATATTTATGTCTAAGAATAATTAATAAATCTTTTTAATTTAAGGAAATAGCAAAAAGGTTAGTCGACATCACAGGAGACCGAAGAGCTGGGAGCTACCTCGGACAAAGAATTAGTCTAGCTATTCAAAGGGGGAACGCTGCCAGTATCTTCGGAACCTTGCCTAAAGGGACTTAGTTATTTTATTATATTTTTTAAGGTTTTTAGTAATAAATCTTACTTATTCGTAGATTTATGTAGATGAATAAATGTGTCAGAAATAAAAATTAGTGTTAACAAAACTGCGAACACGTTATCGAGTCGCTGATAATAACGTATATTTTAACCATCTGATTAAAATTATTTCATTTAAATAGTGTGATAAAGATTTGTGCGAATAAATTTGTATTAATCTTGCAAAGTTAAACCAACTATGAGCAAACAACAAGTATCTACGCAAGTAAGTGATATATCAGAAAATTCAAATGGAAGATAATATTTACAATGAATGACATCTGTACCTACATTCTTTAAAAGCGAACTTCTATTGAAACAATAAAAATATTTTCGTATATTAGTCATCCTCTTAAAAATGTACAATGTAATAAACAAGGCATGTGTTCTGTGAATTATTGAACTAGAACGTTTTGCAGTATTTTATACTCACATTATTACTTAAAATAATTGATTGTAGCTTTTGCTTGTAAGTTCTAAAAGCTTACAACTGGAATACTGAAGCATTTCATTAGCTTTTCATTTATTTTTCATTTTAATGTGTAACATTGATTATACCTATTGGTTTATAATGTACTCGCGACTCCGTTTGCGTACATTACGACTATCCTGTATCCTATACATTATACTATATTACATAATAAATAGTTCTGCTTGGCCTCTTTGAGACTACTGTGTATAATGTAAAATATTATCATTGCACAATCGATCGCTAACATTATATGTTCCAAAAATAATCATGTATATAATAAAAATAGAGAAATGATAAAATTTGATGATAAATTGAAAAAGCCCTTCAGGCGAGTAGGCGACTAATACTGATGAAAAGAGTTTCTTTTGGTGTTTCTTCTCTGCAGTGATCGGTTCCGAAACGCTTGTAGTATGTAGGTTTTGCAAATCATTTAATAATAAAAATATCACTAAATAGATCCTTTAAAATGTTGTTAAATTGACGTGAAAAAATGCCTGCAAAGGCCTACTTCCAAAGTCAAAAGTCAAAGTCAAAGTCAAAGATTTTTATTCAAAATTGGATACATGTATCTCTTTTTGAACGTCATATTTTTATTTCTTATATATTTTTTAATATATGCAAAATTGAAATACTACTAGCGTTTCGGAACGACCACTGGTGAGAAGAATACGCCGAAAGAAACTCAATCCAGACTTGGTCCCTACGTGCCTGAAGGGCTCTGAATACATTGTTAACATTATACACAATTTTTCATACTATAGATTAAATTGTTAACATTAAATAAATTTATATAAATTTCCTCGCATTTTTATCAGTTCTATAATCATTAATGCAGTAATAAGCCTTTTTTATTAACTGGTTTTTTACAATCGTTTTGAACTTAAGTAAAGGCAGACCTAATATTTCTGCAGGAATTTTATTATAGAAGCGTACTCCTAGACCCAGAAATGAATCCATATTTTTCTGCAATCGCAATACTGGTGTAGCTAATTTTTTTTTTATTTCTCGTGTTTCTGTCATGGATATCACTATTTTTCTTATATAAATCAAGATTATAGCGCACAAACAAAATATTCGCAAATATGTACTGAGAAGGTAAAGTTAAAATATTTATATCTTTAAACAATTCTCTAAGAGATTCTCTAGCACCAAGTTTATATATAGATCTAATAGCGCGTTTCTGCAGGACAAATATGGTGTTTACTTCTGCAGCATTACCCCATAGTAAAATCGCATAAGACATAACACTATGAAAGTAACTAAAATATACAAAACGCGCAGTATCAACATCAGTCAGTTGTCTAATTCTCCTGACAGCATAAGCTGCAGAACTAAGTTTACCCGCTAACGTAGTAATATGGGCACCCCATTGAAGCCCGGCATCAAGAGTTATTCCAAGAAATGTTGTTTTATCAGTTAAATCTAGTGGTTCATTATCCATCACTATTTGTGTTGGAATTTTTGTAACATTTGGTAAGCAAAATTTAATACATTTCGTTTTCTTAGCGTTCCACAATAGATTGTTCGCTGTGAACCAATCCAACACTTGAGCTAAAGTACTATTAACCACGTCAAAAGAATTAGTTTGTCTATCAATTTTGAAGAAAAGAGAATTGTCATCGGCAAATAGTACAGCCTTACATGTATTGACACAGTAAGGTAGGTCATTGATGTAAATGAGGAATAACAGAGGCCCTAGGATAGAGCCCTGGGGTACGCCCATTTTAACCGATGATCCGGAGGATTGTTCCTGAATAAACGTTTTGATTTGATTTGATAATAGATACTTATATAGATGTTTATCTACTTCTTGTCTTGGACGTTTGTCCAAGACCCAGATCAATCTAAGGAAGATCGTCGCAGGCTTGCGTGTTAACCACTGCGCCACGCGCACGGTGCTAGATTATAATCGGTTTCATATTTGTGTGATTTCCATGTGTCTGATATATAGATATTATTAATATTTGTGACGAATGTTATATGTAAACTATATAAATAATGACTATCCACTTTTATGTGGGAGGCTCCTCCCCGAGGTGACGCGAGTGGATAATGTACATACAAATCGAATAAGTTAGGGGCAGTATAAAGTGGCTCGGATATTAACAAAAGACGCATGTAGTATAAAAAGTGACACCTAATCTTTACTTATATGAGATTATTAAACAATTAGCTAAACCAAAAAAACCAAACCTGATTATAAGTTGGTGGTGTTTCCAAGCGGAAAAACTCTTAAACTCTTTTAAATCTATAAATTGGTAGCCTAGACTCACATGCTAATAATTGTATAAATCGTAAAATTAGGGAAGTAGATACCTACATACGTACTTATCTGTATATTATCACACACACCCATGGAAAATCCAGTACGTGGTATCATGGTCCCACTATCCTATAGTTTCCTGTATTAACACGTCAAATATAAATTATTGCTCGTACTGATTACGTACCAAGCCATAATTAATATTTAATATGAAGCGTAGCGGGTTATTAGTCACAACAAAGTTAGATGAAGAGGCAATTAGACGTCTTTACTGCCCTAATTTTAATTATTTATTTGATAATTTAATTTACTTGTGAATAATGGCCATTTGTCAGTGAGCAAAAGACGCTGTACTTCATTAGTGTGTTCAATGAAAGTTATTTTCTGGAATATAATTAGTGAAAACGTATTAAAATAGTGTAATGCAGTTACACACGGTAAATCCACAGGTATGAAAATATTTATTTTTACACATAGCTGTAATTGTTAGGGTTCCGTACCTCAAAAGGAAAAAACGGAACCCTCTGTCCGTCTGTCTGTCTGTCTGTCTGTCTGTCTGTCTGTCTGTCAAGATCCTTTTTTCAAGAACGCGTTGAGATATCAAGCTGAAAGTCATATCAAATACTTAGGTCTACTGTCCCTTGGTTCTGTGAAAAAATCAAACTTCTAAGCCATCGCAATCAAAAGATATAGTTGGTTATGCCGCAAATTTTCGTGTGTTTTCGACACTCGCAAGGGAATCAAAACTTACAGGGTAGTACCCGTGAACTCAGAATACTGAAATTTGGTACCAAGCAACACAGTTAAAGGAAAAATTGCGAAAAGCATATATTTCTAGTTACATCATATATTAAAAATATTTTTAATAATTTAAAACTTATTATATATAATGTACGGATTCCTTCGTGCGCGAGTCCGACTCGCACTTGGCCGGTTTTTTATATTGATTCCGTACCTAATGGGAGCCATCGGGACCCTATCACTAAGGCCTCGTTGTCTCAAGGTTGTATCTTTGAAGCGGCGGATTAGGCTTTATTAGGTAGACACTTAAACTTTCTTATGAGAGTACCGATAACGTGCCAGCTAGGGTGGATCATTTTTCAAAAATTTTGAAATCTTTAACAGATGGGTGTGGATTTGGTGCCAATAAGGATAGTAATAACGTAAAAAATATCAAATAAGAGGAAATGCCTCCACAATGCCCCCAAAAATAAAAAAAATATAAAATTTTGTTGTTTTTTATTTTAATGTTTTTTAATAATAAAAACATCTTTTACATATCACAGTTATTTTAAAATTAAAGAAAAGGGTATGTTATATACCTATAACATAAAATAACTTAAATTAAATATTAACTGTAGCTTTTGGAAATTTATTAAAAACATTAAAAAAAATATACCAAAATTACAGGACTTTTACGTCTTTTTTACTCTCAAATTGAGGCATGATTTCTATACTTCTATGCGTTTTTTTTTTAAATCAGTCTCTTCTTATTGGTTCACACTTAAACAGATGCTACAGTTACATATAACTTTCGATAGCTTGAGTGTGGCATGGTATTTTATTTATCGTCACTAACACTTATGTAAAATATTAGAATTTTTAGAGAGAATTGACATCGTATTTTAATATATTTTTTAAAGCCAATACTTCGATGTAGTCGCGATCATCAGCTAGCATTACCAAGATGATGTTTTTAAGATTTGACTTAATATTGTACCACTGGAAGTGTTTCACAATAATGTAAGGCTTTTCTGATTTCTCCTGTAAAACTTCTTGGTCCTGTTGTAGTCCCGTGCCAATGTTTGAACAAGTGGCGAGGTAAGAGATCATTGTCGTGCAATTGGCATACCCACCACTGAAGAGAATGATTTAACAGCACTTTCAATCTTTGAATTTTACCAGTATTCCAACCAGGATTGACTGCAGTCTCATCACAACAATTTGTACCAAGTATTTTTCAGTGAAATAGTTTTCGCGTTGCCGATTGTCGGTGTAAAGTATCCTATATATTGATAGCCTTGCTCTTTCATCAAGCTTACATGCCCTTATTATAGACGTCGATTGTTTGTAAACGTTAACGTATTATCCTCATGTCCATCGAAAACCAAACCAAAAATTTCAGTTTCATTATTAATGGACAAAACTTCAACCTTTCTTTATCCCTGAGTCGGAGAATCCAATTCCCGTCGATGATGTGGGATGTGTCTATTTCGATTCTCATTCCCAGTGCTTGAAGAGTAGCAGAAACAACTGCTGCACCTGCCTGATCAGATACTTCATATCTATCTAGAGTTGGCGCAACATTAATTAACTCTCGTTCAATCTCCTTAAAAGTGTGCGTTTTTTTTCATAAATAGGACCATTTTTTCGCTGCTTTGTTTTATAACATTCTTGTATTTGAATTTTCGAAAAAACATTGCAGGTATTTTTAATATTGGCAAATATTTTTTTAACGCAGTCTTTCTACCACGTAGCTACAACAAATATGTACGATATATCATCTTTGTACGCAGGCAAAATATTATCTGGTAAATAGCGTGCAATACCTAATACTGGACAAGTAAATGAACTTTTTAATTTCATAATTATATTAAAGGAATTTGTGGAAACAACGAGGGGAGGCCTTTGCCCAGCAGTGGGACACAAAGGGCTAAAGAAAAAAAAAAAAATATATATATTAAAAGATGCATACCACAAATTACGAATTTATTTATTTAAAACTTCATGCCACTGAGTGTTCACTACGGACTCAAGTCAATACTCGCGTTTTGTAGCGTTAACGCAATGTTTTAGAAACTTTATCCACCTCAATTTTTATCGTTATATTACCAGTTTTTTTTTACATTTTGTTCAAAAAATAAACAGTTATACTGAACTGTTTTAAATGATTGTTATTTATTACTAATTTGAATATAAAAAATAAATTACGATGTAACTCTATACAAGATTTTTTTTAAAGTATTAAATTGCTTTGTGGAGGCACTTATTAACGTCAGATATTTTTTTCATTATTTTTCCCGGAAACCTCTTTATATATGGCATTAAAATTGCACCCATCGTTTTTAAAAATTAAGATTTTTATTTCCCCCATACATTAAGCGATCCACCCTAGCCAGCATACCACGTCACTAAGTTTCCGATGAGATGTATTTGAGCCTGTAAAAGTAGAAAAGTTTTGTGTAGGTACATAAAAATAAATTATGTGTAATAACTAAATTCATTTACGGTAGTACCGATAAACTCCACCTTTATTTAAGTCGGTTATAAATAATTTATTTCAGACTAAAAATTGTCCAAAGTATTAGTTTCTGACTTAACAAATTTCTAAATTAAAAATATCAGTGTCATTAGAATACAATAATATTATAAAAAACTATATCATTACAAATTAAACGTAACAGAATCTTACTAGTAATTTATAAAATTTTGAAAATTGACAACTAGACCAAATGTAAATAGAAATAAAAAATAATTAAAACTACCTATGAAATAAATATCTAAATAAAAACATCCCGGAAATCACTGCCCTGCAGAAGTGTGCCCAAGAGACTAGCAGATCGGCCACGTTGCATAGAAGTGATTATTCTTTGTGCAAAGAAATTGCCCTCTGGTCACTTTACACCTCAACCAACATTTGGCTCATTCATTTGAGCATTTTACACCCCAAACAGCACGATTATGTCACCATCGAGTATGTAACGACCTAAGCAAGGTCGCAGGAAGACGCTGGATGCAGGCCGTTTCCAACCGGCCATATTGGAAATCTTCGGGGGAGGCCTATGTCCAGCAGTGGACTTCTTGCGGTTGAGATGATGAGTTACTCATACTCACTACTGCCGAGGAATGCATATTTGCGCTGCTAAAGGGGCTCGGCGGCCGCGGTAGGCGCGCCAGCCTTAGAACTCGTGCCGCAGACGTAAGAAGATTCGGCAGTGTCGAGTGTCGGCGCATGTAGCGTCCTACACTAACGGTCGTCCCGGCCTCCAAGGCACAAGTATGGTAGCAAGAGCTTGATGGATGATGTTGTTAAGATTGGCATGGCTTGCAGCCTGCGTTTCTGGAGTAGAAAAGACCGTGAAAGCCTAAGCGGTCAACTGTATCGCCCCAGGGTCAACGGGATATTAGTCCGGTGCCTATCGAAGGTAGGTGCTTCACGCAGAAAGTACCTAAAACATTAAAAAAGAGGGTAGCGCCCGAATCTTTTTGTATGGAACTGCTTACTGGACAAAGGCAAGGATTTTTCGTTCAATGGAAGGATTCGCTTGGCAGGCGGGTTGGCGAGAGCACTTTCTTTAGCGTCTTGCGTCTCCGACGCTGCTGCCCATCGGAAGCATTTTTAAGCTGGGAAAGGATAGGCATTTATTGGAAGGGAATGAAGAACTAGATACAGATGAAAGGGCGAAAAGCAAGTGGAGGCCGGACGCGCGTATCCGTTGCCATACCTGTAACTATCGGCCAAGCAGTTGAGGACGACACCCCTGATCTAACTAACCTAGTATTAACAAGCTTTTGTTTAGTTTTACCTTATGCGGTCTACTTGCAAAATTCTATTTCCACAAACCCTGTAGGTAATCAAATTTTGCAAGTTAATATTGATCAAATATCCGTTGTTTGAGCTAAAATTTGCATGCACATGTAAATTGAAAGACAATACAATATAATGATAGAGCCGTTTGTGAGCATTAGAATCAAACGAAGGACTCTTTATCTACTAATTAGCTTACATGTATAACTAGTTTATTTATATAGGTTGTTTGCCCCAAATTTGATAATTTTTAATAGTCTCTTTACTAAGGGCCTAGGTAACATCGGTGCAAAGGTGTTTCTGTGCACCGGTGTTACTCCGGTCCGTTGAGATGCCATTTGGAGAAGAATTCCTCCACCCAGAACCCGTTCTTGAAAATACCAATGTATGAACCCTTTAGAGAAATTCGTGGGTTTTGGATTATGAAATTGTTATGTACATAATGCGTAACATTTATGCTAGATTATTGCAAAGGGTCGGACACCTGCCATAATCATTGACGTAAAACATTGACGATTGTTAATGTTTTAACATAAGTTGTGATTTACATTTTTTTTTATTTTTTATTGCATTTGATCCTTATTAGAGGCACTAGTCACTATAAAATTATAAATTGCACTGTCTCGATAAACTTCGTTTCGCAATAAGATAAAATGTTTCCAGTTACGAAGTTTTACATAAATATTAGATTTTGTATTTGTTTTGATAAACTCAAAAATACTGAGCCGATTTAAAAAAATATTTTACCTATAGATAGCTACATTATCAGCGGGTAACATAGGCTCTCATTTACGCGGATAAAGTCGCAGAAAACTAACTAGTGTGCTATTATTTCCATGAGCGTAATACATCTACTAGTGATACAATATCTGCACTTGCACCGATCGATGACGTTCAACACACTGCAGGCTATTTCCGTCCTCGCTGTAACTCGTGTTTCATAAACGCACGTATAAATAACATAGCTCATCTTAACGGGTCGTTAATAAGTTCGTTAACTCTACGTTATTGTTTATTATTACCGATGGTTCAAATGACTACGGAAGACTTTATTATACATATACTGATCTTTGTTGTCGTGTCCTGTAAATAAATGTTCCGAAAGTACTCCGCAAAATGTTCCTAAACTACTCCATGCCAATAAATATTTTAAGGTTCATTATATTTCACGATAATATTAAAATTTTCTCAAAGTAACTCAACCCCATTTTAATCAAAAAGCAATCAATTTAAACAATTGCTTGTTTTAATGTTTCATTTTACTCCAAAAGCTTGCATGTGTATGAGTTTATAATCTTTAATCATTTTAATGGAGCAGTTTGAGAGTTGATATCAAATAGTCTATGGAGTATTTTGAGAATAATTCAACATACCTATGAAGCAGAATGGGAAGAAAATAATCAGAATCTTTGATTTTTAAATAATAATAATAAATTCCGTGGAGTAAATTGTGAATAAAATGATGTGATGATGATGATGACAGGTCGAACTACTTCGTACGTATTGGACGTAGAAGCAACTATTACTTATTATGTGGTAGAAGTTTCATTTATTTAACAGACTAGTGGCTATCATCAGAGAAAGTATGAAAAAATAAAGGCAGAAGATGGTGTGTTATGTTTTCAGAGTTTATCTGTGTGTGTGTGTGTGTGTGTGTATGTAGGTATGCGAGTTTCCTTTTTTGTTATTTAAAAGCTTGGCTCTTGTCGGTGTAGGTGTATGTAAATAAACACACACAATGACTATTTTTGGTAAAAGTAATGGACTGGTTTGTCATGTCTTCTCTTTTTCACACAAAAGTAAACAATCCAATAGCGTGTGAGTTACCTCATGATGTTAGCAGCACCACCATACTTAAGTCAGATTAGTCTACAAAATTAGGGGTATAAGTCGGGCTGGGAGGGCTTTTAACCTTTTGCTCCTTCGTTGGTGTTGGCACAATTCGTTTGGCACAACCGGTTGTGCCATAGACTATTTTCTTTCCCAGACACTACCGGTTGAGCCATGGGTAAAATAGCATCTCCCGTGACACTACTCAGAGACCAGTAGTGTCATAGGAAATTTGATGTCCCGCTCTTTAAAACCACTGAGCTACTACCGCTTCATAATTCGCGAGTGTTTTATTCTATCATAATTTCAAATGCTTGAACAGATTTGGATACGTAAGATATTCGAATCCATGTCTTATCACTAGTGACTAATATATTATAGAGGCTATACTTTTTTATGCAAATAAGTCGTTGTATTATTTTTATTTGTAATAAACTTGTTTAGATTTTGGATTTTTGATAGTCACAAAATAAATTATGCCTACCACTCTTAATAATAATCTTTCATATAAAAAAAAAAAACACCTTTAAACTGACTTTGATGAATTTAAATAGGACCGATCGAGAAGCATACTCTTCCTAATAAAAAAAAATCAAATCAGTTTATAAATGACGAAGTTATGAGGTAACAAACATTAAAAAACATACCTCCTCCTTTTTTAAATCGGCTATCCGAAAAATCCATACCACCCCATGTCAAAATAGTGTGTCAGCAGTAATAGCTGCAATACATATCATTTGCGTCATGTTTTATTAACCTTTGTGTTATTAACAGGTCGTTAGGTACTAATTAATATTTCCAATTAAAAACATGGCTATTTTTCGATCTTATTAATTATTTCATATCACTGAAAAACAGAGTTTTATTATTATAGTTATATGATAATTGAATCACATAAAAATAATAAAAATAGAACTCTAATTCACACTTAGGATTGATTTAAGTAGTATAATTTGGGAAACTGTTCTTTAGTTTTAACGCTTATTAAAACAGACAGCTAGCTTAGCAAATTATTTTGTCGAACTGTATCATTATTATAAAAGAACAGTTTGTTTTAATAAAAAAAAAGTCGCCACATACTGGAGAGACAAAATCTAATCCCTGAGCCCGATGGCTAAATTTGACCTGAAAAGAAGATTAAAAACAATTGGTCCTCCGTAAATTCGGATTACGGACGATAATTTTACGTAGTTACGGTGGAAGAGAGATAGATGCGTCACAAGCCGAACGCTGCGGCCGATCCGCGCTCTCGCTTGCACGCTGAACATGACACATTTTCGTGCTTGCAGCCGGCGTTCATCGATTTACAAGACGTTATCACGTCAATAAAATCAAGTTATCACAGTGGTCAATTCGTGTGACGCATGCAGCACCCTTTCATAGCAAATAAACTGGTTTCATCCTGATACCTTTCTCGGCAACCGGTCGACTGTAGTTCAGTGATATTTTATTATATATGTTGCGTACATTTTACCAACTGACGTCACTTTACCATGTGCGTGATGTGACGATAAGTATTCTTAAAACTTCACTCATTTAGGTTATATATAATTTATTCAAGGTTAAAAAAAAAACATCATTTACGATTCATAAACAATAAATCAAACTCTAGATAAACTAAACATTAGCATTTCAAAATAGGCTTATTTCCGAGGCGAAAATTTATAAGACCTTGTAGGCATAATCAGGTTTCAAAATCTGCTTATGATGTTTATAATTTTCTCAACACTTGCATAGCTATAAGCTAACTTTGCGTTTTACTCGTCTCCCAAGAAAGGTTATGGTTACGCGCGGATGTTGTATGGTTGTGAATGGTTAGATTTTGACAGCTAAGGTAGGTATCGTTAGATTCGTTTCAAGAACCCCCCCTTCTTCTCTTAGTTCTTAGATGTTTTACAAAAGGAAGGGCAGCTAGAATATTTTTTTTAAATAACACTACTTACTTGTAAGGTAATGTAATAATTTGTTAACTTTATTAGAAAGATCCCTGTGGAGTATTTTTTTCCTCTGTGCCTGGGGTAGCGTTGGGGACTAGAGTATTAGGTACCTATATTACCTTTCTACATCAATAGATGGCCTACCTACCTAGTTTGCTAGTTTAAAAAGCGAAAATGCACGCCATCGTGGCGTATCCCACAGATATATTCATCACGAGTTAAAATATTTAGTGAATAAATGAGGTTCCTGACGTCAGCGTTGCCGGGCCGCATTGTATTCATATCGCACCGCTCACTTTCACAACAGAAACAACTCAACTATTGAGAACATCTCACATTCCTCTCCGGATAAATAATGATAGTTAAAGCAACTTTAAATTATTCATTAGATCAATCTTAGACAATTTTAAATGATCTAAGAGATCAATCGATAAATTCAAGTTTCTTATAATGAGTCTTGAATTTTTAATATGATTCGTACCGTCCTTTATCACTTATGAATCGTTAATAACGCCATCTACAAACAGATTTATTTTCTATTCTTTTATAGCACTATCTACAAGTATCTTTACCTACATAGATAAAATGAAGTCGTATCCGCTGTCTGTTCGCTTTGATCTTTAAAAGTACTAAACGGATTTTAATGCAGTTTTTACCAATAGATAGAGTGATTTAAGAGGAAGGTTTATATGTATAATTTAATGCTCCATATTAGAATCCATATTGAATCCGTGCGAAGTCGGGGCGGGTCGTTGGTTTATTATATTTATTGCACCTAATAGATAAAGTTTGGGTTTCATGGCTGGATAACTTGCTTATCCAGACATTGTAATCCAATGACTACCTATTGTCATAATAATGTAAGATAGTGACTGTGTATTGTCCAGCGTAGAAGCACGCGGCGGAGGCATGCAGCGGCGGCCGCGACGCTCATATCGATTGGTTCAACTCCGGCTAGCGATTCAATTTAATCTGACCATTCGTCTCGCCACTCATAAAAACATACGAGCACACAATAGAACGTTCACGTACGCCATTTTGATTCATTCCATTGTTTACCAAAACACTGTCGTTAAACAAATAACGAATTGCTAAGCGTCACTTGTTGCTTAGAATCTTGAATGTTGATCTATTTTTCTGGTCAATCGTAGAACGTAAAACAATATTATCTTAACCAATTCAAATATTGGCGTAGGCGCGTAATAAAAGTTATTCAGAATTTCGGGAAAACCCACAAAAAAATAAAGATAAGCAGCATTTTTCATATATGAATAACAACTATATAAATTGACAAATGTTTCTATCTAAAAATTTCAAGAACAAGAATCTTTAACAGTTCTTAGAAAAAGACCACACGATCGATCGTTGCTTGTCATTGTGTTTTTCCACTTAGTATAGCTCAGAACTCAGCCCACTAAATCTAGTTCTAGTTAAAGAAAACCGCATTTATAAGCACGCACAGATACACACACACAGCCCAACAACGTTCGAAGCTTTATAACAGCCCACTTTTTAGTTGTGGGCTAAAATAAGTCTGTTTTTTTGTTGTTCAGATGGTTCAGATTTGGTCGAGGACAAAAGTGCATGGTCACGATTGAACTTTATGTCCAAACATGACCATAGATTCAAAGATTCAAAGATTCAAAGATTTATTCAGAAAATAGGCCTTTTCAGGCACTTTTTCACGTCAATTCACATTTAAAATTAAATAATACTTATTATATTATATTCAAATTATTAATTATTGTTTAAAAGCTACAAACTACTAGCGTTTCGGAACCGACCACTGCAGAGAAGAAGACGCCGAAAGAAACTCTTCAACAGTATTGGTCGCCTACTTGCCTGAAGGGCTTTTTATGATATTTAATATTTTTCTTTTCTTTTTTTTTTGATGTCATGTTATATACAATTTTAATTTACATATTTTTGTGGAACACGTTATGTTAGCGATCGAGCGTGCAACAACAACAGATATGATAAAAGTCTCAAAGAGGCCGAGCAGACCTGACCATGCACTTTTGACCTCGACGAGTGAGAACTCGAGTGTTCCATATCCAAGCAAATGGGGAACTTACTTACACATACTTTATTAGTTGCGCGGTACTATTAGTGTAAACATTACCTTGATAACCCAAAAACTCTTTAAGACATAAAAGAAAACAAGCTATAAAATTTTCCGCTCTGCCTAGCCATCGCTTTGAAAAAACAACAGATTCTGGCTTCAACTGACGATCAGTGAAATCACTTACTTAGCATTTTTGTACCTAAGACCCATTGTACCTGTGATAGACAAAAATAAATGATTATGATGCTTTTATTTGCCTAAAGTGAGAAATTTGTTAGGCAGCTAAGATTGCTATGTTAAATATTGCGTTTATGGATATGGCTTCATAACAAAAGTTGCTTATACATAACAAACGACATTCCCGTGAAGGAGTGACTCAGCCCGTCAAAATGAACTACCTGGGATCAATGCTGGCAACTCAAAAAACAATTGTCATTTTCATACAAGTGTTCGGCCGGCCCGGCAATTAGTATAAAAATGTAGAAAAAAATTGAGTTCCCAGCATTGGTCCCATAGGAAAAGTTGTTCGTTTAGACGGGCTGAGTCACTTCTTTACGAAACGTCGTTGGTTATGTTACAGATGTATTAGCAACTTTCTTATATTATGGTAATATACCTAAGTTTTTTTTTTTTAATTTTTCATATATTTGCAATGGACACATGGACATCAAATTAAAGATTCTTATCTCGATGCTTAAATAATCAGAAACATTTTTCAAAATGTAACTCTTCATGCAGGTTCCACATTGAAATTAGCAGTGACAAACTGTAATATTAAAATTTAAAACGTTCGTTACAACAGCGATTTAACAAACGACTTACTAAAATTAAAGGCTTTGCTCTTTCTCGCAATACACATTATGCTGTGCTAAGAGTGAAAGAACTATAAATCCCCTTCTCAAATTGGCCGTAATAAACAACTTTACGAAATTGTCAGTAAAGCGGCACCGATTGTAAAATCAGAAATTTCTTTCCACCGCGATTTGTACTTTTATACATAAGTAGTTTAATTGTTGTAGTACTTTAATTGTTGTAAGTTGTCCGTCCACGATGAAAACTAGGAGCGAAAATCAAGTTTCATAGTTAAGTTAATCACTTATTTGACAGATGCTTTCGTTCGACTGTTTTTCGTCCGAAGTGACGTTGAACGTCATGGCGCGGCGCCAGCGTCGGTGGCCTTTCACATACTACGGATATGACGTTCAATCTCCGTGTTCATTGTTCGGCAGCCTGTTAGCAACCTGGAGTGCTATTTTTGAAATGACGCGATTCATAAACGAGCGATTTTCCATACAAAAATTTCAAAAATAGTACCCTTGTCCTCTTAGCTACTGAAATCGATAGAAAATTTAACGAACATGTGCAGACAGTCACTGCTGCACTGATAATTTTCATTTTTAGTATCCATAACTTTTACGAAAATATTATATCCAGGTATATATTATACAAGTGATGTTTGGGGTAGCTGGCAAAAATGACGTCAATCATAGGAGTGTAACTGTAGATGTCGCTGCGTACTATTGTTCCTAATAATATTTTTTATACAAAAGAACAGACTTCAATTAAATTGCTGAATCGATTTTGATGTAATTTATATGGCACTAATTGAAAAGCACACCTACATTTAAAATAAAAAAAATATTCAGTAATATTCAGTTTATGAATTTCGGTGTTATGAGGTAACAGATTAAAAAAAACAATCGAATTGTTAATCCCTCTCTTTTTTGAAGTCGGTCAAAAAAGGAATATCATTTGAGAATATTTTTCAAAAACTTTGTCCAAAAGCATGACATTTTTTTTACAGCCAATTTTTTTACCGGACCAATCCAAGCAAGCATGAGTAAGCTTCTAATAAACTAATTCGCCTTTTTTAATCCCACTCGTCCCTTACTTATGGTGAAACTCCAATATAACATAAACAACTTGACCACAGAGGGTAGGTTAGGTTCGTTAGGTTTCCTGTGACCAAAACAGAAGCGAGCGAGCGTCCACTTAGGGCGTAACAGTTGTACCGTTACACCGGTGGCTACTGGCTAGTGGCTATGATAATATTTTTAGACGCGCAATAATGATGGCCGACTTAGTAATTCAGAGAGCAATGTAGATTTTAAGAGGAGAATGCACATAAAAGTCAGTTTAATTAGTAACCATATTCATACATATTTTAAATGTACGTAATAGATCAAAAAATTTATACGATTAATTCAGTGTTAAATTTTATAAACAAATTAGCGCCCACATAACAAGCAATAGATTAAGTAAATCTCCGAGCTGCAAATTACCACAATACCCGGAACGGCCTACTCTTTTGCTTGTGTACTAGATTTTCTATTTTAGGCGCAATGTTGATCTAAAGTTAGCTTCGCCGGGGCTAAACATGTTTTTGTTATTTTTATAAGGCGTATTTTCCGATCCATTTCGCAGAATCCATTTATTTTACAATAAATCTGTTTGTAGTGTTAATTAAATTTGGAATTCCAGGTTTTCAGGAAATGGACATAAGTACTTACTACGTTCCTGACACAACGATGGCAACTTTTCGCATGTTTCACTTTAAAATCCAATTGTCTTGCGAACTTTGTAATTGTGCATAAAGTTTAGTATCTTACTGGGTAGGTAGAGCCATAAACGGAAGTACAGATAAATTACTGAAACTTTTGGGATGTTACTCTTACGATTATCTTGATGGAGGAATACTACTCCATAAAGGCGTATTTGGGTCGATCCGCTCCAGCGGCTCCGCGGCCGCGCGGCGTCTGTGTGCCTTAGAAAGCGCGCCCTCATGACCCAAATTTTCGCAATGACGTCATCGAATGGCCACGATGTGGGTCGCAGCATGACCTGCCCGGCTTCAAAGCACGAAGTGTTCGGTGGCTTAGCTTCGATAACAAAAACGGAAATGCTGTTGTTATCATATCAACGCAACACATGCCCGGCGGATGGTTTGATATTGATAGCGGGGCCTTCATCGAATAACCGTGAATCTCGTTTCAATAAATGTGACGTTACCTTAAAAAATGTACAACATTAATGAACTGCACGCAAAAGATATGTCATAACCGATACCTACATAATTATAGTCGAATATTCATATGTAACTTTCTACATGTATTGTTAATGTTGATATTATTATACTAGCTTAATATACTTTTTTAGCAAAAGTGACAATGGCGAAGCAGGTATCGCTAGAGTGTCAGTCTTTAAGCAAGACTGACACTATGCGGATAATGATAAGTTCTATCTAAATCATTTAATGTTAGGTAGGTGTTTAAGAAAAAAGGTCTACATAAGGAGTATGATTCGATAAACTTATAGGTAGGTATATATATCTATATATATACATATAATAAAACAGTAAAAATATTTTGTCTGTACATTTAGAATTTTTGACTGAAATGGATAGAGGGACACTTAAAAAGAATAATAGAAAGCAAAAAAAAATTTCGAATTTTTTGTCTGTCTGTATGTATGATCACGATTATCTCCGAAAATACTGAACCGATTTACTTCAAACTTTCACCAATTGCTTTGTTTTAACTCAGCAAAATATTCAAAGTTTGTTTAATCAAAATCGGTTCATTAAAAAAAAGTTATCGTCGTTTGAATGAACTCAAGGCATGAGTTTGCCTGCAAATATATAGCACATAAATAATAATGAAATTTGGTGTGGAGGTAGTTTGAGACCCGGGTACATAGGACAAGGACATAGGGTACCTTTTATTCCGGGAAATTCTACTGTTCCTGAGGGATGGACACTATCGGCAGCGGCGTAGCCGCGGGCAAACGGCAAACCTGACTTATATGTCAACAACGCAACTAAAACTGCTGCGCCTAGAAACTTGAAATTTGGTACAGGGGTTCTTTTAAGGCGAGGCCTCAAATGTTTGGTACCTTCGCTCGGCAAAGGACTGATCAAGTGCGCGCAAGGGATAGCGCTTGGCGGTTTAGCCCGTGAATGATGAGATAGGAGATAGTCTCGAGTCGCTCAAAGAAAAAAACGTAAGCGCCAAATTCGTTATTTCTATTTTATATAAAATCAGACCGGTTAATTGTATTTTCATATTTACATTTTGATGAATTACTAATAACCTATCTTTTTGTCTAAAAATCATTATTTCATTCGTCGCATTTGAGCTTCAATAACAAAAACATTGCGAACGAAGACCATTTTTCAAAAAATATTTCTATCGAGAAAATTTTATCAAAACGTGTTTTCATCTTCAATTTTTGGAGATGAAATAGTCAAAAATCATATTACTTAGATTTGAAACTCCTAATTTAAGTATTTTGCGAGATAAATAAGGTTCAGAACGACCTTATTTACAGTGGTATCACCTTAATGATGTGAGTTTTTTTTTTTTCCTTTCATAACGTACCTAACTAGTTATAATTAAATACGCTAATATTATTACAATCTAGCCTAGACTCAGGCTAATGAGTAATATTACATTGACCTAGTTTTATAAATTATTGAATAAGAATGTGTCCATCGGCACTTTTCTTACTGTCTCTATTAAGGGGAAGGCACTTTGTTCATGTGTCTTTATATGCACTATCACAATACTTATTTTTATTTATTCATTTTGCACTACACTACACTAATTCAAAAGGTTTCGTTCTTTTGAGACGTCGCACTAGATGTGTGTTGTCTAGGAGCTGGATTGCCTCGACGTTCACATGATGAAGCAATCTATATTCGTGTGCTTCGGCATATTTTTTAATAACTTTATCGACAGACTGTATATTAAGGTCCCGATGCAGGTCGTCATTTCTTACATACCAGGGCGCATTTACAACTGCCCTCAGTACTTTATTTTGGAACCGTTAATGATGTGAGTGAGCGCTAAGAAAGGATTTTTAGAAATTTAACTTCTGAAGGGGTAAAATTTATATGGAATTTTCTCATTTCTGGACTTAGAAGTATGAAAGTAGGTATATAAGTTATCGATTAAAATTAAAAAAGATGGGTTTAGATAAAATTTGCAAAATTCCCCCCTTAAGGGTTAAAATGGGGTGGGTGGTATAAAATTTGTATGGAAATTTTATCATTTCTAGACCTAGAAGTATAAAAATATATAAGTTCTTGATTACAATTAAAAAAGACCTGTGAAATGCACTAAATTCCCCTCTTAAATGGCAAAATGGGAGGGTAAAGCTTTTATGGAAATTTTCTCATTTCTGGACTTAGAAGTATAAATAATATCCATACTTCCATACTAATACTAATATTATAAATGCGAAAGTAACTCTGTCTGTCGTTTTTTTAAGCTTCACCATTTGGATGAACTAATTTGGATGAAATTTGGTATGGAGATAGTTTGAGGCCTGGGGAAGGACATAGGGTATGTTTAATTCCGAGAAATTCTACTGTTCCCGAGGGATCGGCACTAACGCGGGCGGAGCCGCGGGCAACAGCTAGTGTCATGAACAACGCATAAACCGTGCGCTTCACAAACAAAAATACGTCAGTCATTGATGTCACAGTGTTAGCACAATGCTGAACTTAGGTTTTGTGTTCACGATCACACAAACACTTTTCAAACTGATCCCAATAGAAAGTGGTATCAAGATGTTACAAACGAGCTTAACCTTTGTTTGTTATCTTTTAAAATAATTTTATCTGCAAAAAGTTAAAGTACAAGGTTGGGTCTGACGTCAAACAGTTACATAGGTATTATTTCGTAAGTGCAATAACCATGCGGTCACGTAGAATTTGAGGTTTTTGACTACTAATGGATAACAACTTGAAGGTACTTAGTCAACAAATTAATTATAAATACGTACTTCAGCATAGGGGTACCGATAAAAATATTTTGGTGCCTAGCCGCCTCAACTTTTATTGTAGGTAGGTAAGATAGATATATGACCGAAAGTGTGGTATTGATTTAGTCAGACAGTATGTGTATTCTAGTACCGACGCAGAAGATTATCTTATAAAATTCTCCCCTTTACACGACTCTTGGTTATACAACATTTTTCTCTAAACCTTCGCTTTGTAGCGCTGATGTAGATATGCCTTTTCATTGACGCAAATTCAAATACTATTAGGTAATTGAAAGGGTTAGCAATGACTGATAATAAAATAAAAACAATTTTTCAGCATTATTTGCGTCATAGGGAAAAAAGGTTATATGTTTATACCTAAATAAATTTGAACACAGGAAAAAATAACTAAATAAAATTGATAGGTTTTTTCTTAACAATGTTTTTCATTTGCAGGGATCAAGTCCGGAATGCTGCGCCGACAGTATCGGTCTTGAGAACACGCCGGGGGGCCCGGCGCCGCCCCCCGGGCCTCGCTACAAGCTGGCCACTGAGGGAACCCTCAGGATCTGCTGTTTCCAGCACACGAGAACCGTCGTCGTGAAAATTTTAGCTGCCAAATTCTTGCGGAGATGGGAGACACATGTGCTCTGCTTACATAACGACCACATTGTGTCCAAAACGGTAAGTTTTTGTGTCACTTTAAATCCATTGTATAAAATAATCTTAAAAATAACAGCCTATATTTTAATTATAGAATATACCTATTTTTTTTCAAGATAACCTTTTTAACGCTACCTGTTATATGTACAAAGTACATAATTGGGCTCTTTTTTGTTGTCTATTTAGGTCCCACTGCTGTGCAAAAGCCCTTCTGTTTTCTACCTAGTTCTGTTCTCTGTTTTCTACCTATCTATCCATTGTCTTCTATCCATTCTCATCCCTCATTGAAAACAGACAGCTCGTCTATCCTTCTTGTTATGACTTCCCTCTTGAACGCCTTCCATCTGTAGGTACCCATGATGTTATCAGACGTGCTCATACGGCATACGTGACCCGCCCAATCCCATGTTAGTCTAGCAGACTTCTTTCCCACTTCAACTACTTTAGTGATGGAGCCCAGCGTAGGAGTCACAGCGTAGATAGCACGGCACGGGTGTCATCCGGGGCAACGTCATAGTGTCACCGTGGTGTCACCTCAGGCAACGAACCACGACGATGCAAATTGTAACAGCCTGCGCCGTCTGTACGATTTTTTTTTACAAATTATTGAAGTAGGCATTTGTCTCCCATCACACTTGATGGTAAGTGACGATGAAGACGAATATGTTACATGCCTATTCAAGAGATACCCATTTATTCTACTTTTGAATGTCCCGGGATTGTACTTGTCTAGGAATATATACGCAGGCAATATTTTGACCGCGGACGCCCGTGTCGCCATGGAGCTCTATTTTTGAACTGGTAGAATCGATCCGCCACACCTGACACCAGACTCGGTTCGTATTCACATATGTAAAATCAACGAGTAGTCCTGTTTTTACGTATTTTCGAACCGTAAAGAACAGTTCTATTGCTTCTAATTTGGCTAGCTCTGTGGCGCAGCGGTCAACACGCCAGCCTGCGACACGAGAGTGCCCGGGTTCGATCCCCGGCCAGGTCAAGATTGAAAATGATCTTTTCCAGATTGGCCTGGGTCTTGGATGTGTATCTATATATGTATTTGTTATAAAATATAGTATCGTTGAGTTAGTACCCATAACACAAGCCACGAACTTACTTTGGGGCTAGCTGTGTGATTTGTCCGTATATATTTAAAAAAAATATTTATTTAATGTTTCTAGTTACTACTTCGTTCTTGGTCGTTGTTTATAGTAGTAAATCATCCCCGATGGTATCCAATTGGAATCCAATGGGAGCCAATTACAACATGATGGGATCCAATGGGATGGGAATGGGACCGATAGGATAAAATGGTACATGATAGTACCGGTTTTTACTCAAATGATAAATAAATAAATATATAGGGACAAATCATATAGATTGATCTAGCACACGTACGTATTCGAAGGTACATCAGATAGTACGCGTCTTTGAGTCTGAGAAAACTCATTCTGATACTGGTTAAAAAAAAGGCCTATAAAGCTCCACGAGTGGTGGATCAGTTCAAAGATAGAGCTCCTGGTAGGTAATTTTTTTTGTGGGTGTCACTCCATAATGACACCCGGGGCGAGTCATGTCCATCCGTCCGTCTCTCTGTCCGTCCGGGCTCGTACTCCCCCGCTACTGCACCGATTGTCACGAGAGATAGATATTGAAGTTCGAAAAGTTGGTTTTAAAAACTATGATAAAAAAAATTTTTTTTTCATCCTCTCACATACAACGAAAACTGAATTTAAGAAATTAAATTGGACTAACCCCAACGTGTGGCGTAACGTTGAAAAGTTCTTTTAAAATGCAACAATAACTGCATTGAAACCATGTAGATCAAAACCCCCAGTCTTGAGATAATCTAATACAAAGTTAGAATTTGAGGTGTCCCCCCACCTTCAATTTTGAAATAGTACTAAAATAATTCTGAAAAAATGGTTCTTTCAATTAAAACTATAGCGGTCTCGATATCATAGATAATTATTTTTATACAACTCGACCAACTTATGTAGTTACAGTCGGCCGAACAAAATGTATGGAGTCAACCGCAAAATGATATTTTTATATACAACATTCGACTTTTTTCGCCGTTTTTATAGATAACGGTACGGAACCCTTCGTGCGCGAGTCCAACTCGCACTTGGCCGGTTTGTAGACTTGGGATTGGGGTTGGTAGACTTGGGAATAGGTTAAAGATTATTTAATTTGTTACTGAATGTTTTCCCTTACAATTAGACGTATTTAAATAGCCTGTAATCACTTTGACATCTGTACAAACAAAAATATATACATGTCAATTGAATGACTCATGTTATGACGTGCGTTATTTTAGTTCAATTTGATATTTTTCTCCTTTTAGAAGTGTACTTTGAAAAGAGAAGTTGAGCGTATTTTTTGCATGAGATAATCCGTGATTGATGAATCGTATTGTTAAACAAGAACAAGAACTTGTTATTTGGTTAATAACATCTCAATTTACTATTGTATCTGATGATGACAAAGTAATAATAAAGTAAATATATTGAATCTCATGACAACATGTCACCGGACCTGAGGTTTCTGTACCTGGTGGTAAGCATCTTAGAAAACCTTCATTGTTATAGAAGTTTATAATCATGTAGGTATAATCATATTCAAATTAGACTGCAATTTAACTTTATTATTAACTCTATAACGAGGTTAATCGAAGATAAGAGTGTTCGTGCGTCACTAATATTTGCATATTTTTTTTATTAGGATTCTCCAAACAGTCACATATTTTTAACAACACATTTTTAGGTATACTTCCTATTCATATGACACTATTAACTTTTCTTCGTTTGGACTACTGAAAAGGCTAGAATCAAACTAGAAAGGACTTTAGTGTAATAAAATTATGTTCAAATTATAAATACTGCAACTTCTCTTTTTAATCGGTTACTCATTACTGAGTATCGTGACTCCTGATTCTGTCAACCAACTTTTTCCATCGGCAACGATCCGTTGCTTGGTGTAGTGCGGCGCTGATCGGTGTTTCCAATCTCTCTGAGATCTGATCCGACCATCGCTTTGGACTACGGCCTCTCGGTCTTTTCCCTCCACTTTTCCTGTCACCATCAAACGTTCCAAGTTATCGCCATCTCTCCTCGCAATGTGGCCAAAGTACCGCACTATACGTTGTAGGCAGGTTGTCGACAGTCGCTGAGCGTTTTCTATTTTGAGTTCCTTTAGGATAGAGATATTTGTGCGAAAGGCCGTCCAAGGCGACTTAATTACTGCAACTTAATTATTTAAATTAATAGGATATTAAAAAGCAGTAAATCTTTGTGACATTATCTAATAATTTTAAAAATTTAAAATTTCGATGCCTTTTTGTTTGTCCTGTTTGGTAAATGGCTAACGTATTAAGTACAGTTGAAAGTACATGCTTAAATAACTTCAAACCCTAGATGCCCAATCATATTTTTATGGTTATAAAGCCCAATCATACGTAAAACTTACGTATAAAAATGAAATCGCTGTATTTTATTATATCTTTCGGATATTCAATGCCTTTTGATTTATTTAAATAAAATATAGTTTAATGAAATAAAAAAACGTAAATTAAGTTTTATATCCTTTTTATTTATACTTTTATAATGCTTTAATTGGAAGATAATGAAATTTAACAAAAAATGTGATCCCTTTTAGGATTTATGTTATCATTATTTTTTTAAAATAATAATCAACAATATTAAAGCTTTTTTCCAAAACTTAATCAATTTTTAAGAATATAAACTACTCTAAACTTAAAAAATCAGCCTTTATACCATAGAGATAATATAATGCTTTATACACACACTGAAAAAACTAATTAACAAAAACTGTTTAGCTATTATTGTGAATATAGCATAACTGAGTTTACTTGTAAACAAAGTCAGTTTAAATGCAAGCAATATGCTTGAGTTACATATAATAAAATGAGTTATGCTATTTAAGTTAGGCTATCCTTTTCAAAACTGTTAAGTGAATGGTTACCAGTAACTGATCAGGTAGTTCTCAACACGAATATATGGATTATAAGTAAACAAACTGTTCTTAATTATTTACACGACCGTTTTGTCGCCAGCAACAGAATTGTTTTACTATATTTTATGTTATTTGCAGTATACAGAATTGGTTATTAAACAGCAATTTAGAAGTTATTATTTACATAAACAAATGATGCATATGACAAAACTGCTACCGCACGCCCCGCCCTCTCCAGCATTTATGTTTATTCCTGTTTTGTGCACACGTTCTCCGCGCCACATGCCACCCGCCATTTTTTTTCCTGAAGCCACCGTAAGGTGTTATTGTTCATCAAGACCAAAGAATTACCAACTCATTAAAGATTGCTCTAGTGTCTCATCAAGTTACCAATTTATGTTTTTGTTAAGTAAAAGAGCTGTGAAATTAAACCGCACGGACATGGAACCATCAGAGGAGGCACCCAAAAAATGTACCATAGCCATTGTGGACTATATTATATCTTGGGGCCTTGAAATATACATTGTTAAGTTCAATCAGGCGGAGTATATTTGGTAGGTAACAAAGTTTTATACTACTTTCCTCAATTGTTTGTTGTCTTGTAAAGCATTACCTGTACATAATTATATGATTCGTAATTTACAATCAAGTGATAATTGGTTTTAAATAAATCTATACTTTTTTCGTTGAATAAATATAAAAGTATACTTTTACAAACGAGATTATTACAACTATTTGATTCACATTTTATTTTGCAGAATATAATGAAGAAGATCTAGATATGGCTGCTTTGACCAGTCTGCCATTTCTGATGAGCACATTAAATGCGACGTCAACAAAAAAAAAAACGGAAAAGCAATGGCGACCTTCAAAACAAGAAGTGTTATGTTATCAAGAAGTGAAGTGTTGTGTGATGGTTTAACAGTCCAGCCGAAACAGCAGAAACAATCACCAGAAGACGTGATAAGCTAATGAGTCTTCAGCTGCAGCCATTTATAACTGTTTGTTAGAACATCCAAAATATCCATCACGGTGAGGTATATTATTGTTAATAATATTTCATAATGTACATTATTGTTAATAATATACATTATAAAAGCTGTGGAGGCTTGTTTAAAGGTGATATTTGTCCTCAATACTGAGTATCCCAAAGAGTCTTACCATGTGTGGCAATTTATGCAGAGAGGATTTTTTTAATAAACCAAATTACGATTGTGAGTGCAGTTTATGACCTACTATAAATATTTTGAATTTATGTTATTTAAGTTGTTTTAATAATATAAGTAACTTTGTTAATTATATTTAATTGTTTTAATTATAATTTCTGTTAACCAAAATTATTGTAAAAGCCAGTTAGTTCTTCTTTTCAAAGAAGTCCTTAAAATCTTATTTCCTTCTGTTGTAGATATTCTCCAAGAAATATATGATGCTCAGATATTGTTTATATTGGAAGAAAATGGTTATTTTGTTGAGTTCAGTATCAGTGGCTGGAGTTAGGATTTCTGGGATTTTAGTGACAACTGAGTCGCGGTTTATAATAATTTTGGTTAAAATTTGAACCCTTAATACCCCTATAGTAACATGTGGTTAAAAATAACAAAAGAGTTAGGTAATATATAACACCTTCGAGATGTTTTGCTCATACAAATACTATCTTTAATAGTAACAAAATGTTTTATTAAAATTAATCACAATGCTTAACATAAACCTACAAAAACTTTAGCTATATTTAACCAAATTGTTTGACAGTGAATAACAAACGATGTTGTCTATTCCTAATAAAATTATTTTGCTGCTAACAACTTTCAATAGACTTGAATAATACAAAATAGTTTTGTTATATGCTACAAATAAAGTTCGTTAATATTAAATAAAAAAGTTATGTTAGAAAATTACATAACTGTGTTTTGTTACTGGTGGCAACAGTTATGCTGTCACTATTTTTAGGTAACCAGTAGCATAATTTTTTGTAATAATTAGCCCAACAGTTTTTTCAGTGCAGTCTTGACAAATATCAACTTTGTGTTCTCCGCATATTGCTTTTTTTGCAATCGGAGCACTGTGTTTTGGTCATCCTTCTTTTTTTTCTAGAAGCAATACCCACAATATCGGCGTTTCTTTGGTTCAGGCTCATTACAGGAAGTTTCAAAGCTTCTCGTCTTCAAAATCACTCCTGACATCATCTTGTGTAAGACAATCTTCCTGCTCATGTTCAGAGTCAGTATCGTTGGGAGAATAATCGCCTTCATTTTCCAAAAGCGATCCTATATCGTCGATATTCAACTGCCGAGAGAACGCCATAGTACGTTCGTTCCTAAAAATATAGAACTGGGTGAAAAATAAAGCAATATAAAACAATAATCGAACAAAAACACAAAGTGGACGTAATTCGCAAATGTTACATAAAGCCCAAACATACGTCAAACGTACGTGCAACATTGCTATAACAACAAAATCGCGGGACTTACCGGGACCTTGCAGCCACAGCCTATTAGGTTTCGGCGGCTAAAGAGTTGATCCGGAAAATTGGAGCTATCCGATCAAAAATTAGAAAGAGACAGCGTATTTTCTTCAGAGTGTACGTCAAAATGACGTAGATTGGGCTTCTAGGGTTAAGAAAAAAAGACAGTAACAAAATCAAGAAACTGTTGATATGCTAAAATAAAAACATTTTCTTATGACTTCAGAAGGATGACTAGAAAAATATTAATGTCTAAAACTACAGCTCTACGAGTCCCCATTTAAATATTCTTTATACGTAGTTCTGCTACAATATACATGATATCATAAATTATTCAGTGTCCATTTATAAAATATCGCCGTTTGTTTACGTCAATTCCGAAACATAAAATCTATGTTTAGATTATAATTGGAAAAAATTCTGCTGCCATTTTTTTTCTTTCGTAAATCCAACCTACAAATTCGTGTTATTTTTACTTGCCAACATAATGGCAATTTATTTGAGAAGAAAATATAAACATCGTAGTTATCCGCTAAGGCATATAAACGGATGTAGGTGTTGAAAACAATTCACCTTTGACGTCATAGAACGTTCAATTCATACAAATCGAGCTCGTGGCAGTCAGAGGCGTTCACGACGGAATAAAGTACTCAAACGTACTCGTACCTACACATGAAGTAGGTTAATGTAGCCACATCCTTATCAGTTTTAGATTAGGACGAGCCCACGGCACGGGCAGATAAGTGTTTTATGAGTACATTTTGACGGGCGTAGACTCGTAGATATAACATATCTGCAATGGGGACTGCAAGGAGGGTGTGCGCCGTGGCGTCACGACGACGCTAATGTCAAGGGTCGGCGGGCAAAGGAAATACCACGTTTACTATAGGTACGGCTCTTCATGCCATCGGCTGAAGTAAATTTTCCGATATCAAATTATACCAGCAACTGCGCGCTTGACATTATAGATACCCAGATGATATTTAGTATGCATCAGGTATAGAAATCATGAACCATAGCCCGACAGCTACAACTAAAAATATGCTTTAAGCTAAGAATTATAACATAGTACCTATGATACGCATCGCAACGCACGCACACATTTGTTGTGGATGTGTCACGCATAGGTCATTTCCAAGCACCAAGGGAAAACATAACGGTGGGAGACTCTGTTTATGAAGAGAATAGGCGTGTCGTAAACTATGATTTTACGTAGTAATCCGATTCGGTCGTTACTCCGATTGAAATTTATTTCATTTTGCGTTTTATTTTATATTAAATGGATTTACTCTTGACCATAATCTAGGCAAAAGGCAAAGATATGGTCTAAGATCGAGCGAGCTTACCCAGAAGAAACCTATTCACTCTAACTCTTGAAGTATCGTGTTGTTTTCTTGTGACTTTTGTTTAAAATCAATGCGAAGAGGTTTAGAAACCACAGCAGCGCCCTAGGCCTGTTCTCTTTTAGAAAAGAGTCTACTACCGTAGAAGTGGTAGGTCCATAGTAGTGCAATGATCCATAAAGGTAGTTTTCCCCTGCCAGGCGAGTGTTTGTTGATACTTGTTAACAATAATAACACGCGCAACGGATGTCTTTCGGAGGTAAAAAAATATAAGATATCTTAAATTTTTAATATTTTCGTTTTTTTTTAATTTGATGAATATTTAATGTAAATAAATGAATAAGTAAATGAAGCAGAAAATTCATTCCGCACTGACAAGCCTATATATATATATAGGCTTGTCAGTGCGGTATATATATATATATATATATATATATATATATATATATATATATATATATATATATATATATATATATATATATATATATATATATCAATCTCGAAAAAAATACCTACCTAATCGGTTTTCATTTGCTATTGAAGATACTTAGTAAATAATACTTATAAAAAATGGTTGTCTGTAAAGTCGGTTTATGGACGATAACTTTAGGTGATAACGGTGAAAGAGAGATGAGGCGCCACAAGCCGAACGCTTAGGCCGATCGTGCGTCTTTATCACTTGTTTCGCGCTCTCGCTTGCACACTGAACGTGACACTTTTTCGTACGTGCAGCCGGCGTTCATCGATTCATAAGACGTTATTACGTCAAATTAAAGTTTCTTAGTCTGTAGGTACCTGCTGTGTATGTGGGAAATACGAGTATCTATTTTCGCAATACCTACTACTACAAAGTCTGTTACATTGCTATAAAAAGGTGCTAACGAATAATACAATTGTTTTCATATGTCGTAGCTACGTTACAACTACGTCATGAGATGACGTATCGGAAAATATGCAACGTTATGTGTATGTAAGACACGAATTGAGATATCTTCATTCGTGTCTAACGTACTTACACTGACTGAATTCTGTATGTTAGACACGAATTGAGATATCTTCATTCGTGTCTAACGTACTGCGGCATCCCTCTCGTCGTCAGTGACTGCATCAGTTAGGACGCCTGTCTAGAACACTGACACATGTTTTAATTCGGCACGCTCATTCAAAACAGCGTCAAGAATATACCTATATATATACCGCGTGATTTTCAACCTCTCAACTATACTGAAATCCTGGAATCGGAATCCTTTATGGAATACAGAATTGCAAGAAAAAAAGGAAAAAAACCGAAATAAAAATTTAGGCTTCCCATAGAAATTCGCCCAGTTGATCGGCAATTCTGTACGGAAAGACCAATTTTATTTTTGGTTTTTTTCTTCGTTTTCTTACAATTCTGTATAAAATTAGGAATTCTGATTCCAGGATTTTAATATAGTTCATAGGTACAAAATCATACAATCAGGTATCAAAATATACAATCGCTTTATATATAACGACAGAATGTCATATAGATAGCAGAGCCGTGGGTAGGTTCAGAGGACGTACTCTATAATAAAATACGAATTTCGTCCGATTAACGTTTCAATTTGAGTTATGTTATGGTTTTCTACACGTTTTTTGTGAATAGTCACGTGAATAGAAGTAGGAGTGAAATAAAACTATAAAAAAAACAGCGAGAAATCCTTACGTCTCTTTTACGTGTATAGGCCTGCACGGACGGCGGGCGATGACAGTGTCCATTTTCTAGGAAACCACGGCATTACGTCTCAAGGTTCATTCGGTACCTAGTTTTGTCACCTTTTTTGTAAGTTGCATAAATTCAATGTAAATTAGGTACTCTAAAAGTGGCTGTGAATTCCGGCATTGGTAACTTAAACAAATATCATAATTATAATTTGCTGTATTTACCAACTTTACCGGCAATAGGAATATAGTAGACTTTACCTCTATAAATTATACTCAAGTCTCTACAGCGAACCATTAACACAACAATGACGAGGCAGTGCAAACAAAAATAATACAACCGAATTGATAATCTCCTCCTTTTTTGAAGTCGGTTATAAATGTGCAAAGTTCAATGTATTTTATGTTATCTAGTGTGATTGATTACACACGAAGTGGAAGGCTTGATGGTCTAAGAACGTCACTTATATGTGAATGGTCTCGGGTTCGAACTCCACCTGGCCCGACCCCTCAGTTTGTACTATAGTACCTATACTTTCTAACTTTCCATCGACCACTACCTACCGGCTTTCGGTAAAGGAAAACATAATTATGCTGCACACTAGTGATTTTTTCAATGGAGTGTACAATGGAGAAAGTAATGGCAAACCACTCCATTATTCCTGCCAAAATAGTATAGTGTGTTTCTGTTATGGGATATTAAACGGTCATTGCGAACAAAAATTACACCTAGGCCAAGGTCACAGTATTGCAGCTGAAATATTGTATACGTTAGGATATTTTTACTGAGAGTTCACGAAACTTGCACAAAGCTCCTGAGATTGTTCATTCCCCGACCTTTTAAAACAAACGTAACGTAATAAACTATTAACTACTTCGTTTGACGGCAAAACAAAATAATTAAATCAAGAAACCAATAGCAGTTTTATGTCATGTTCTGCTTTATAATTTTTTTTTTTTATTTGGCCATCAAACTTCATTCAGAAGCTTATTTTATCCAGTGTCTAGTAATTTTATTCTTGTGTATCAACGAAATGAGGGTATAATTCATTTCGCTGATTCTACGGAGCCCTTGGTGACAATTTCCACGAATCCACTGGTTTGATCATAAAGGACGGAGCAAGGCGAGCAAACACCAGCCCGCTAAGTAGGTAAATCTCACAACAGCCGCACCATTACACTTTATTTTAGTTATTCCACACATTGTTCATAAACATGGACATCTATAACGCCAAATTACACCGATTTCACATTATAAACTCTATTAGAAACAATTTGCAAAACACTCCAAAACAAAAACCGTGCAGTCCGTCGAAATTCCCGCCAAGAACCCCATTATTATTTTCTATATGAAATATTTTGTTGTTGTTTTCTATAAAAAAAAATAATACATTGTTATTATTTATATTTTCTTACCTATCAGAAGCTAAACCGTTTTATAGACACGCGGCGCAGGGAACCCTGAACGATTGACGTCAATGCTTGCTCATTTACAAAGTCAAATAGAAACAACAACTCATATTTTAATTGGATTATAATATTGCTGTTTCGAATGTTCACATCTGGCAGCGCAGCCGCTCATTCTAATAGCTGTCAAATTGTCTTCACACAATTACCAAGGTACTTACTAACCAGAGAAGGGTCTTGCAGCTACTGCGAGCGTAACACTGCTCTATTTTTGAATAAGTACCGACTTATATGAATTGAATAAATAAATAAAAATGGAACAGATAACACAACTTTTCTTATTTGTCGCCCATTGGGAAGAAACATTAAAATTACCAGATAAGAGAGTCCGGGGCATTTTAGCACTTTCTTAGATTACATGATATCAATATGGTTAAGTAATCTATTTTCTCAAGTTTATGGGTAATTTGTAGATGTGCGATTGAAGCTAATACTAATACGAATGCGATTGAAGTTTTTGAAATCCTTAAAAATGTTAATAGGTAGGTACCCCAATTTTATTCAGTATTAGTAATTGACACAAAAATGAAGAAATTTTAAAATACCAAACTAATCACAAAAGTACCACTAGTAAAATTCCCGTGGCACTACGTTAGTACCACCGTTATTTTTTTCCCCGTGGTTACTATCTACAGGTAGGACAGCCGGAAGCCAAAATATTATTGATTTATTTGCAAGAAGACAAAATATGTATGTTTAGAAATTTAAAAATTGGTGTTTTAAAAATTCAAGTATTTATAACAATTAAGGATATAAGTACAGATAAATACTTAGATAGTTGATAATCTTTCAGATAAAACCAACCTCAAACAAACTACTGAGCCAATTTTAAGACATTTATATAAAGGACCAATTGGAATTTATACCCTTTCTAAAACCCTTTCAAATGAACAAACATCGTTGAGTCATCGGGAACAAACATAAAAAAATAACCGAAGATACCGACGAAATAAAAACCTTCTACTTTCTTGAAGTCGGTTGAAAACATGAAACTTTTATCCGACTTAAAGTAACTACATAAATAATGAATGAATACTATAATTTCATATTTTGTGTTATCCGTATCTCTAGAAGCTTTATAAAAATGAAAATTTGAAATCTTATAGATCGAGCTACTATCTGTGTGTGAATAATAGTGGGCGTAAACCGTTGATTTACCTTACATGCATCAATGCATAGCAAAATAAAATGGCTGCTCAAATAATTTCAATGATAGAAAAACTAAGTTTTAGACTAAACGTTTTTTTTATTAACCAACATTCATTAACCCACACTAATTACAAACTTGAAATGTATTGTGGGTGTGGGTTCGATCAACACAACCACACTGAGTTACATATTTACTCTACAGAACCAGAAAGAACCTCCAGTGGGTCTGTGAAAATTATAAAAAACACTGGCAATCGAACCTTACGACACCGTGTTTTACCTTAAAATAGTAATAACAGTTCTGGCACAAAATAACCCTTCAATATCAATCTTACGTTCATTTACCTGTCCTCGAAGTAACGATTAAAGTATTTTCATCTGATTCTCAACTATGACGTTGGCGAGCTCAAACAAAAGTTGGCGAGACTCCAAACAGGATAGATGGAAGAGGGGGCGGGTCCGCCCGGCCTGGGCCTGCTACTGACGTCACGCGAGGCTACTCCCAGAGCGTCACTGCACTACGTCACGTCGCCGTCGCCTAACACAACGTGACGCTCCCCCTCACCAAGCTGGATGCATACAACGCATAGTTACGGCACGCCCTCATTTCCCGCGACATAAAGTTTAAGTTATCAAATTATTACATGATCGCCATCCGTTATCTAAGACTAGCTCAACTCGTTTGATTTTGCTCTAGGTAATGTGTTATTTTGGACTCTACTTCGCTTTCGACGACTCGGCAAAACATCACGTTTATTGTATGGAGCCCCCTTTAAATATTAATTTTATTCTGTTTCTTAGTAATTTTTTCTTATAGCGGCAACAGTCTGTGAAAATTTCAACGGTTTACTTATTACGAATCATGAGATCAGCCTGGTGACAGACAGATAGACGGTAGTGAAGTCATACTAATAAGGTTCCGTTTTTACCCTTTTCCCGTGTGACATACCATTATTTTTTTCTTCTTTATAGTGAACATTTTCAACTACTTATCAGCGAGGGTTTTCGGAAATATGTGACGGCACTAATGAGGTGAGGGTCTGGGGAAATACCCAATAGCTTACCAGACCCGTCACCTTCTTTCACATAAAAAAAAACCGACTTCAACCAAACTACGGAACTAATTTTGATGAAATTTTAATGGATCCATTTTTTTTAAATCGGTTCATACATGATTTGTGAGAACAAACATTAGAAAAAAAAAATATCGAATGCACTGAATCGAGTTGAGAACCACCTCCTTTTATGAAGTCGGTTAAAAATTGACAGTTGTTGCTGCATGTAAAATATTATCCAATGACCGCTGCTTATACGGACCCTACGATTCAGTGTTGCCATTTGGCGGTAAGCATTTCAGAAAACCCTTATTCAGTAGCAGAAACCTAATATTGTCAGTTATCTGACTAACAGGGAAAAGTTTAAGTTATAATAGCTACTAATTATTATTGTGGCTAGTAATTGGCGCACGGAATGTGTACCTATGTATGTGTCTACGTGTCGAGCGCCACACCCGAATTCGAAAATAACACTAAACAAAAATAACAGTTTCCTGCAAACATCCGGATTTTTCAATAGATTCAGTTTTTTATCTACTTCGTCTTTTTGTTTCAGCCATCAGGATTATTGGAGTACCCGTTATCGTACAGCTGTATGCAAGAAGTATACTGCATATCACGGTGGGACTCTGCCAGGAAATACTGTCTCAGGATTGTCATGCCCAATGGGTCCCTCTTGTTGCAGGTTGGTGTAAAAATCTTTCAAAAATGATAAGGTCAGGGAAAATAAATTTTCGTATTGTGCATGTATAAAGTTTTTTTTTCTTTTGTTTATGGCTTTCACGCGTTACGTATTTAGCCAGTATGTAATGAACCATTAATATGTGCTCGTTCACAATTCTCAAATATTAACTGGAAATCTGAAATTCAATTATAAATACAGTCTTTTGTAAATTGTTTCACAATAATTCATTATATCCATCTTATTTTGTTTGTTATGTAGCAGAATGACATTGACAGTTTGTCTTGTCAATAATTGACGCGAGGAAGAAAATTGATCTATGATCTATGAAAAATAAAAAAAAAACAGAACAAGGATAGGGAAATGTAAATTTAAAAAAATATGAAATTAAAAGTATGGTTTGACTGACTTTATATCTTTAAGTGAGAACAAGGAAATAAATAATCATGATGATAACAAAATTTGATCAAATAATTGATAATTAGTTTATTCTTTTGTCGAGTTGAAAAAAAAGTAAGCATTTTACGAATAATCGAGAGAATCGATTCAATCAAAATTAAACAAATATTAAAGTAAATTAATACTCAGCGTAAAAGGAATTTAAATGGTAAAATTATAATCTCATTTATTATAATATCTCGTGATATTAGATTATCCTAATAGGTCGATTTAAGGGACCCTATAGATAGCACAGGGAACACTAATAATTAAAAGAAAACTATGAAATTGTCTATGGAATTGAATTTGTTACAAGGCACGCTGACCTTTATTTCATTACGATTAGGGGTGAGCATTCAATGAGGATGAAAGGGAGAAAGAGACAGGTAGTCTTAGAACGGTCTAGAAAGTTTTGAACCTAACCAATGGGAAAACTTTATTCAATTGAGAATTTAATGAAAAAGGTCTTATCGACAGGAATGAGCAAGGCAGATTAGTTATTAAATGTAGGGATATTAGTTAGATATTTAAATGATCTTTTTAGAAAAAATATTGGCCAACGGTTTTTCAGTCAAAGTGGCCTGATTTCTGAGAACCGCACGGTAGCGAGTATAAAAGGCTACGGCGCCATTAGTCTGGGTCATTACGCATCGGGAAATTTGAAGAATCAAGAGGAATTGCTGCCAGAACGCCACTGCAAGTTTTATTTTAAATCAAGAAAGAAGTAGTTTAAAGTGTGGGTTATCGCGTTATCTTCGCAAATTGATGTCTTCGAAATCTTCTCCGTGTCAAATCTAAGATATCTAGTTCCTATTTGTTTGATTTTAATGAAAGTTTAATAGAGTTTTGTGTCGAATTGGGGAATACATGGCCAAGATCAACGCTGGACCTCTATTCCTTATGAGAGCGATTGTTCTTTATGAGGGTAGCGGCCAAGTAGGAGTAAAAATAGTTCGACATTGTAGCTGGTCGAATGGGCTGAAATTCCCAGCCTAGATAAGCTACTTGAGGAGTTCAGACGGCCTCAGCGCCTAGGGTAACCTACGGTCCGAACGGTGTGCTAGTTTTCAGCGCCTTAGCCACTTGGGGACACGTCTGGGACCTCAAACCCTTGTTAGGGCGTGGAAGTCTCGATCCTGACCACAAGAGATGACCACAACCCAAGAGTGATAGGAATAATAGGTTCGTGGGCCCAAACTCTGGCTCCCTTTTACAGCTTAGAGATGACGGATCCTTGCTAGGAACCTAATCTATTTACCAGAGTAGGAAATCTGATTTTAGGAGCAGACAGGCAGGTAGAATCATTAAAATAGGGCGAGGGAAGCTTCCTCAAATCTTTTTAGCTAGATTAGGGAGCGATCTCTTACACCGGAGTTCGTTCTACACACACACACTTTGGGGATGGGGGGGACAGTAACTTAACACCTTTAGACTAGAAATTAGGGACTGATAGGGACTAGATTAGGCCCATTAACGATTGCGTCAGGTTAAGGAAAAGAGGGGTATAGGAGATAAAATTCCATTCGTTTTCACGGTAAATCCGGTGGTAGCAATATAACCATCCAAGCTGCTGGTGGGTAGGACGTTAATAATTCAAACAATTAATCTTCGACAGTAATTTTAAGGTAAATAGTCGTATCTAATATGAAAGTGAAGTTGAATGTGAAAATATGATAACAGAATGGCATAAGCTGGTTCTGTGATTGTGACAAGTGATAATGCTGAAGAAATGTGCGTATTCTGATTGTGAGAGATTCAGGAAATCTGTTTCTAACAAAGGTATGAAATTCCTAACCTTAATTTTTATGTACAAGGCCCTGAGACCATAGTAGTGTTAAAGAATCTACCTGAATGATTTGGGGATTTTCATATTGTGAAATCACATAGATTGGCCATGAACAATTAATATCATAACTTGTGGCATAATCTCATAGTTATTTGACAATGGATTGAGTCTGAGTTGTCTATTTAATTACTAAATAAATATCTTCTTGATCTACCTATTTTGTTGGAAAATTCAGATTTGTTTAGTCCAGTGAGATCTAATAACTCTCTGACAATATATTATCATGATAATCATTCTCTGAAGGAGATGGTCTGTTGGTTCCATGGAAGTCATGTAAATTCTGTAAGGTTGAGATATTGACAATCCACATATATACCATATGATTCATCTAATTCTGGAATAAATAATGAATTCTGGGAGAGTAATGTTCCTTATATACTACCAAGGGCGAGTGTAAGATTGACTCAAACCCCTATATATTGAAGTCTAGGAATATTACAATCCTCACACTTCAATTTGTTGAATCACTGAGACAAATAAGTCTGATGTAATGTACTTAAATACTAATAGACATTTCATCTCAATCTATATCTAAGATCTAGAGTTAGCGCATAATAGTACTTATACATAACCGCATGTTATAACATTTACATGCTTACATACATATCTACATAATTCCTGAAAATAATAGGATAATAAGTAACAATTGATACAGAAGGTATTATCATGTAAGGATGCCTTTTCTACAGTGAAGGTTGAGGTATAGTTTGACTGACAAACAAACCCTTGCTATAAAACTCCATCTGAGTACCTAGTACTACCTGCTTGTTGTAAATTCATAAATTGAGTTCTTTGCTTTTACACCTCCGTGGTGTTATTTCAAAGTAAATAAGTCTGAACTCATCCCAGCGAACACAATGAGAGCATAATGCTTGTGTAGCAGGTAATACGCTTGAAGACATTTAGTCTACCCTCTTGTCCCTGAATTTAATAGTCAGACATAATTTTACTGACAAATTGCCTATCCTACTATTAGGTGGGAACAGGTACTATTTACTCTTTAATGAGTATCCCTTTTGATTTCCAAAAGAAATTAGCATACGGAGGAATCACCTCCAAGTCTGGATGACGAGTGGTACTCTGGCGGGCGGATGGCGGGGCTCGACTAGTAAACCGTAACACCAAACGCTGGGAATATTCACTATATGGTATATCTACAACCACTGACTAACACATACAATGACAATATTAAACTATTACCTTAAACTTCTATTCATTACCTACAGTTGTAGTGATCTATAACTCATTATAGGCCAATATGGCTACTTATATTCTAATACTTACTATACATATCCGAAATTCAATACTATATCCATAAGCCGCTGGTAGAGGAACATATTTCTGTAGAATGAACCATGCTAGATAAACAGTATGCTCATTTATGATAAATAATTAATCAACCCTTCATAAAATAAGGCAATTCTATTAATGTGAAATAGCAGGCAACATAAAATAACACAAAGTGCGACTTAAACAATATTTATTAGGAAAAACATAAGCGCATCTTAGGATAAAGTTATTCTTATTTATAAGTAGAAATTAGTCATACACAAGGCCGATAGCAACTTTAGACATAGCATAAGATAGGGCTAGGCTTCATCGCCATAGGTTAGGTTCAAAATCACTTCATTTAAGAAGGTCCAGGGGTTACTATGATAAAACAAGGGTTACTCCACTAGATGTACGATCACGCCATATAGAATTGAACAAAGAAACAAAACATGATTAGGGTAGGAAGGTTGATAAAAGTAGATTAAGAGTAATACAGCTAGTATTTGGTGCAGTTAGGAATTTATAGTAGGATAGGCTAGTAGATTAATAAAAAAAAAAAGTTTAAACTAGGTAGGTTACAAGTATCAAGTATAAAAGAGTTTTCCCGCGCTTTTTCTAAGTCTTGTTATCAATGAAACGATGGTGTAGTTCATTTCATTGATTCTACGGAGCCCCTGGCGACAATTCCCACGAATCCACTGGCTTGATCACAGACGCAACAAGGCGAGGCGGTCGACCAGCCCGCTAAGTAAATCTCACTACAGCCGCACTGTGACAGTTTATTTCAGTTATTCCACACATTGTTCATAAACATGGGCATTTATAACACCAAATAACACCGATTTCACATTATAAAGTCCACTAGAAACAATTTACAAAACAGTCCATAACACAAACCGTGCTCTCCGCCGAAATTCCCGCCAAGAACTCCATGTATAAAGTTGTAAATCTCTTACTACTAAAACAGTATTATAGAAGAGTAATACTGAAGAGTATAAGAAAAACAGTATTACTGAAGAGTAATACTGTTTGCTCCTGGCTGGTTTTGATATAATTAAAAAGGTTTCATTTATAAAAAAAAAAATACGTTTCCCCAGTCTTTGGCGGGAATTTCGGCAGTGTGAGGAGTAACTAAAATAATTTGTCATAGTGCGGCTGTAGTGACAGCTTTGTCTATAATCAAACCAGTTGATTCGTGGGAAAAATCGCCACGGGCTCCGTCGAATCAACGAAATGAATTACAAAATATGAAGGGCTAAATGTCGTATAGAACGCCAAATGCCATAAAACAAATAGAAAAAAGAACGCCAGTTCCAGTCAGGGACTCAAAAACACCATTACAAAGGATACACAATCATAAGGGTTACACATTAAATCTGTTACATAATATTTCCTGTAACACTTATTTGGGTGTTATAAACGGTTTTTTTTTCGTGATTTGTTCCTATGTACGTGTTTACACAGTTCGTATCCAAATAGGCATTACTCAGGCAAGTGTGCATGAGCTGTAGTTATGCCAATGTAAACCTTATTGGCTGTAACAGTTATTATCACGTATGAACCGGTATTTTAGAAAACAGATTGAAAGTGTTACATTTTCTTTCTGTTTTACTTGTCAAATAGAAATGAAATGAAAAACAGTGTTCAAAACACTCTATTCGGATACCGGTATAGTTCCTAGTTCCAGTTGCTATTAGTTTGGAGAACGGATATATATATGTGCGAGGGCCACGGGCGTACATTTAGGCATAGGTTATAGAAGAACCCATCATTGACAAAGCAAGAAAATTGAGTGTTATGTTGACACGAACGACTCAATAAAATGTGTATGCTAGTGATTCTGATAGAAAAATGTTTAATATCAGCTTTTGACTCGTTATCTGTCAACTAGTATAGTAGGTGGGCGAGTATACCGCAAGAGATTGTGTTGCGGAATTGGTTGGCAGCGGATATATTTTCTGCGGTCGAATACGACACTGCCTATATTTTCTATAAATACACATTAATTAAATTACATTACATACATAAAAAAAAATAAGTACACGTGCGTCATATACCATTATTTTATAATTTCATTGAGTATAAAAGGTCATTTAATTTTAATTGGAATTATCATCAAAGCAGCGGTTTATAACAAATTCCTGTCTATGTTTGAATGTTATCAATTCCGCATAAATAAGCGTGGAAATTTATAATATTATTTCCTGTAGTGCAAAGTCTTCCTATTGAATATATTTTCGTTCCAGGCAAACGACGCCTACACGAGAGACCAGTGGTATCATTCCATTGTGTGGAAGGTAAGAATAACTTTTAAAGTCGACTTTATGAAGTATTGAATATCTCATAAACGTTTTTATTCAACTTGTTTTTCTTTTGCTTTCAGAGAAATATAATTAGATACAAACATTTCCTTACAAAGACTATAAGGAAGGAGGTTGTTATGAAGGAATTAAAGGTGAGAATAATATCGACCCTTACTCCGTGTATCTTCCCGACTGGCGAAAGAAGGAAGGCTTTATTTAATTTCATAAACCTAAGATGTAACGATTGGGTTTGTTTTGTTAGATGCGAAGTTGTATCACTAACTTAATCATACTTAGGATCACTATTTATTTGATTAAAACTAACGTGAGAAATAGACATTATTTAATTATGTAACAACGGGTTACTCACGTATGAACATGTCGGCCAGTAGCTAACTTCGTACGTGAGTAACCCGTTGTTACATAATTAATCACTATTTATGTTTTAAACACAAGGAAGTTATTAAAAATTTTGCATTCCTAATATGGATTCCTGCATATTTTGAACACAAAGAGTACAGAGTAAGATCACCAAGTGTCACATCACTTCCAAAGTTAACGAGGGCATGATGACGTATAATGACGAAAGTAAAGAAACGTGCGTGATACCTAAGGCATTTGAATAAATTTTTGAAATGTACTGCTGAGTCATGGCAGCCAACCTTTAAAATATGACGTGCAGAATATTGTATAGTAACTAACTATACCCAATGATTGTTCAGTAGAATATAAGATAAACTCCGTATATTTTTCAGAACATGGTGGACTTCGTAATGACCACCCCCTTGCAAGACGAGAGCGTGACACGAGACCCTCTTCAGATTCTCACCGATTTACTATCACAGGTAAGATATAGATTTTAATTCTTTAGCCATTTGTGTCCCACTGCTGGGCAAAGGCCTCCCCTCGTTGTTTCCATAAATTCCTTTCCCTTGATAAACTCGTCCAATCCTTCTCAAACTTGTTGATATCATCTATCCATCTCTTCCTCGGTCTTCCTCGTCGTCTACGCCCACTTGGTGTCCATTGGGTGGTGATTTATTAATAAGATATTGAATATTCATCATTATTAAAACTAGGCTATAACAGGCATAAGCCTGTGACTTCTTCCGCGTAATTTATAGCCTGTGTGCTGTTCCGATGTTATAATAAGTTGAGAAGTTTTATAAAAACCCGTCCAGTAGTTTTTGCGTAAAAGGTCTCCAAAAATTTCAGAGCGTCACGTGTTTTTTTGCCCTCGTACAGCAGGATTGTAGAATAGGGTCCCTCCCGAGGTTTACCCTACGTGCTATGACTTAGGGTCCTTGAAAAGGCGTGTTTACAGGTATCTTAAGAGCCGACTCCCCCGAACGCATCTCACCTCCTCTGTTGTTGCAGATGTGCTTTGGCGACGGTGACCACTTTCCATCAGGTGACTGGTCAGCTCGTTCACCGTCATACATAAATAAAAAAAAAATCTGAAAGTCTGTATGGATAGGAGTTCTTGGCGGAAATTTCGGCGGACTGCACGGTTTTTGTTTTGGATTGTTATACAAAATGGCTTCTTTTAAAAAAATTTGGATAAGGTCAGGGGGTGTCATTCTCAACTGCCTGTCCGGTGGTAGAAGATATGACTTCGGGTACGCGCGCCCGGCTCCCCGAGCTGCTGCTTGCTCATCCTCAATTCATCCGAGTGAGCAGTATCCCATCAACCTTCTCCCGTTCCCCTATCCCAATAATATCCTACCCTTCCCACGCTTAAAAGTGGTTTCGATGGGCAGCAGCTTCGGAACCTAGATTAGCCTAATAACTGCGCTCAAACCCGTTTGCCAAGCGTGGTGAGTATGGCAAAAACCCCTCATGAAGATGGATAACGCACCAAGGCCCCAGTCCCCGGCGGCCCCGCTATTCCTGACTACGGTAGCGGTCATGGTAACGGCGGGGCAGGGGGTGCGAAAAATCTCCGGAAGAGATCCGGCTACCACCCCAAACAGAGACTGGCCCCAGGGCCAGGTGTCACCAGTGACATACAATATCCGCACAATGAGGTTGGACGAGAAGGTCGAGGAAGTGGAAGAGGAAATGAGTCGGTTACGATGGGACATAGTTGGGTTGTCTGAAGTCCGAAGAAGTAACCTACTCTATCACCGGGAGGGTTACTTTAAGAAGTCACAGCATGGGTTCTCGTCCACAGGTCTCTCATCAACAACGTCATAACCATCGAAAGTGTTTCCAGCAGGGTAATATACCTGATACTCAGAGTATCTAAAAGATACTCGTTGAAGGTAATACAGGTATATGCCGACCGGGAAACACTCAGATGAAGAGGTGGAAGTAGTGTATGAGGACATTCGTAGGGCCATACACGCTTCGGAAACCTATTTCACGATTGTTATGGGGGACTTCAACGCAATACTGGGCAAGCGACGCGATGGAGAGTCCAGAGTCGGGCAGTTTGGATATGGGGAACGGAACGACAGGGGTCATAGGTTGGCTGATTTTCTGGAGGAAGAGGGACTCTTTGCGATGAACTCTTTCTTCAAGAAGCCACCTAATAGAAAATGGACCTGGATGGGTCCCAGCAGAAAGGACCAACCCGCTGTCAAAAATGAGATAGACTTCATCATGTCGACGAGGAGAGAGATATTCAACGATGTCTCTGTGGTCAATAAGATTAAGATCGGTAGTGATCAACGAATCGTGCGAGGCATCGTGAATATCAATCTCAGACGAGAGAGGACTCGCTTGATGAAGTCTACGCTCCGACCATCAACGACCCATATCCAAAATGTCGAAAGTTTCCAACAGGAACTCTCAAATAGCTTCGATTGCCTAAAGGATTGCGTTTCAGTGGACGAGTTAAATAATAGGTTTGTAAAGACTGTCCAGGAGGTGGGATCGAAGTTCTTTAGGTCCCGCCCCAAACACAAGCCTCAAAAGATCTCACCCCAGACCCTGAACTTAATGGCTACGCGACGATCCACGCCACTGCAGACCTCCGATGACGCGGACGTGCATCGGCAGCTCAATAGACAAATCCAAAAGTCCTTGCGGCACGACATTCGCTCCTATAATACCGAGTGTATTAAGGAGACGATAGAGCAAAACAAAGGCTCCAAAGTGTTTGCAAGAGTGGTGTCTATTGGGCAGAGTCGACTGACAAAGCTAAAAATGGAGGACGGCAGCGTGGCGTCGACAAGGGCCGAGGTGCTGGGGGAGATTGAGAGGTTTTATGGACAGCTTTACACCTCAGTAGCCAAACCCATTGTCGGCTCAACCAGAGATCCCAGAGCCAAGTTAACCCGACACTATACCTAAGATATCCCGGACATCAGCCTGTACGAGATTAGGATTGCCCTCAGACAGCTTAAAAACAACAAGGCGCCGGGCGAAGACGGAATCACAGCAGAGCTTCTGAAAGCGGGCGGAACGCCGATACTGAAAGTCCTTCAGAAGCTCTTTAATTCCGTTTTGCTCGAGGGCGTTACGCCAGAGGCGTGGAACAGGGGTGTGGTGGTTTTGTTCTTCAAAAAGGGTGATAATACTCTACTGAAGAATTAAAGACCCATCACGCTCCTGAGCCACGTCTATAAGCTGTTTTCGAGGGTGATCACGAATCGTATCATGAACAGGCTTGATGCCTTCCAGCCTCCCGAACAAGCCGGTTACCGAAAAGGTTACAGTACCATAGACCACATCCATACGCTGCGGCAGGTTATACAGAAGACTAAAGAGTATAACCGGCCATTATGCTTAGCGTTTGTGGACTATGAGAAGGCCTTTGATTAGATCGAAACATGGGCCGTACTTCAGTCCCTCCAGCGATGCCGCATCGACCATCGGTATATCGAAGTGTTGAAGTGCTTATACAGAAACGCCACCATGTCAGTTCGAGTACAGGAGCAGAGCACGAAGGCTATACCATTACAGAGGCGTGAGACAGGAAGACGTGATATCTCCGAAACTGTTCACGGCTGCTCTGGAGTATGCCTTCAAGCTCCTGGAATGGGAAGGACTTGGCATCAACATCAACGGCGAGTACCGGCAAGCGCAGCGTCGGACACCCACCGACCAGATGGTCGGACGACCTGACTAAGGTCGCAGGAAGACGCTGGATGCAGGCCGCTTCCAACCGGTCGTATTGGAAATCCTTAGGGGAGGCCTATGTCCAGCAGTGGACTTCTTGCGGCTGATATGATGATGATGATGATGACAAAATGACTTCTAGTGGACTACTATAACGTGAAATTACGGAATACCTTATCCATAAATACCTGACTTTAAAAAGACTTAACCTAATTTAACTGAGTTTATAAGTTCGAAGAAGAAACGACCTGCTACCAGAATATTAGGTTGGGTGAGAAATGTGACCCCACCAGAAACCGAATTGCCGACAGAAACGAGCTGCTATCAGAATAGTAGGTTGGGTTAGAACTGCGACCCCACCAGAAAACTAATCGCCGTCAGAAACGAGCTGCTAACAGAATATTAGCTTAGGTTAGATTAGGTTAGAACTGTGACCCACCAGAAAACGGATCGTCGCCAGAAACGAGTTGTTACCATCATCGTCATTTCGTGTAGGTGACATAGTCAATGAACCATACACACCCTGGTGTCAGAGTTCTTCGGAACCGCCTCTCGACCTCTGACGTGGTGGTGACGAGTTGCTACCAGAATAGTAGGTTCGGTTGGGTTAAAACTGCGACCCCACCAGAAAACAAATCGCCGTCAGAATCGAGCTGCTACCAGAATATGAGTATTAGGTTAAGTTGGGTTATTTATTTTATGCATTTCATATTTTCGAATTGTAATGTAAGGTTAATTAAAAATTTAATACTTATATAAAGATTTGGTATTTTTAAAATCTGACGTAATAATGTTTTAGTGTATTGAATTCTGCCATTGTACAGTAAGGTGTAATCGGTTCAGGTATTTTAAATCTTAATGTATTTTGGGCTCGTACATTTTAAATAAAGTTGTTATGTTTTTTGGGATTTTAATATGTACCCCTGCGCTGCACATACTATTTTTCATTGTAGACACGCGAGCGTGCGCCCGCGCGAGTTTTAGCGTTCGCCCTTAGGTACTTCAGTCAAGCAAGTTATATACTTAGTTGCCGCGCACGTGTTGTAAACTAATAAGTAACGTTGATAGGTTTTAGTCTTAAAGGTGAAAAGTGTAAGGTTCAAGTGTAAGGATCAAGGGATATAAAATTAATTACAGATTTACCTCTAAAATCTTGTTAGGACGAGTGTTAGGTATCTCACGTGAGCCCACTTGCACGCACGGTGTTAATGCATTCACGTGAGAGAGCTGTCGTGACGGACGGTACACAACAAACTAATGACGTAAACAATGCACAGTGCCAACGTAAATGTTTACTACTCGCAGTAATTATGATAATTGCAGCAGTATTTATAAAGTGGCGGAACTTCGCCTTTAACACGTGGGCGTGAGGTGTGAACGAAACCTCAAAATTGAAATTGGGTCGTAGTATCATACGAATCGGTGCATGTTGCTCGCCGACGGAAAATAATTAGAAAATTATGCCAATTTCTTTTCAAAAAACAACCACATTCATTAACAGTTGAAAATGTCAAAAAAGTAAGTACATTTAAAACAAAAAAAAATCGCTTTACTCAACCCCCGAACCAAATATTGATGAGTCAGTGTGCTTTTTGTTGTTTTCTTGTCGGATCTGTCGTCTTACCTACCAAATTATTATTTTATTAACATTTTTCATTATATTTCTTAACCCAAATTCGTATTTCCTTCATCTCCACACACCACCCACAATCCACCGCTCATCAATTTCCTCATTTGAGCAAGGCAAATTCCCGAATATCTTAAAAAAATCAAGAGTCATACCATTATTTAAAAAAGGGAATACTGATGAAATTAGCAATTATAGACCAATAACACTTGTTCCAATGATGTCTAAATTTGAAAACAGCAGTACCTAGCTTGTTTTTCGTTAGTTAAACCGATATCGGAAGCCTTAGATAAAAAAATGTCTGTTGCGGGTGTATTTTTAGACATGTCTAAAGCTTTTGACTCCATTTGTCACGATATACTGTTAAATAAATTACACAAATATGGCATTAGAGGCAACGCGAATGACTGGATCTGAAGCTATCTTTCTGACCGACAGCAATATACAGAAATATTAAAAACGATTAAGAAAACCAAGACTGTATTTTAAATCTCCTTGGCAAAATAGCAATAGGCGCGGGTTACCACAAGGCGGACTGCTCTCTCCATTGCTCTTTTTGCTCTACATAAATAACTTACCCAAATGCCTCAAACATGAGTCGGTCCTATACGCAGATGATACCACTCTGTTAATAAAATGTAACAAAGAATAAGATTTGGACGCAGTTGTAAACTTAGAACTTAAAAATATTGACATTTGGTTAAAACGAAATAAACTAAATATTAATGTAGATAAAACAAAAATAGTTAATTTTCATCCTTACAATAATAGTACAATACAAATTAATGCGACATATTATAGCGACAAGATAAAACAAGTTGACCACAGTTCATTTTTAGGTATAATAATAGATAAGAATCTTAATTGGAAGGAACATATTAATAATATTTGTGAGAAACTGGACAAATATGTATATGTTTTGCGTAGATTAAAAACGACATCATCTCAAGAAACTGCTCTTCTGGCATACCACGGATACGTGGCATCGGTACCTACTACGGTATGGTTTGATTATCTGGGGCAACTCGGTCGAAATGATTAAAGCATTAACGTTACAAAAAAATGCATACGAATATTACATGGAGTAGACCACCTAGAACACTGTAAACCACTGTTCAAAAAGTCGAAGATTCTACCTCTTCCATGTCTCTACATTTTCGAAATATGCTTATTTGTAAAAAGATATCCGCATCTATTCCCTCTGCACGACACTGTTTTAAAAAAGAAGAGCAGTAGAAACCCAACCAAACTCTATATCCCAGCACAGAGACTGCAACTCTACGGTAACAATGTCTATTGTATGGCAATCAAAGTGTTCAATGCATTACCGAGGGAAATTAGAGAAATTACTAGGGAGAGTGCATATAAATCAACTTTATTTAATTGGCTACTAGATAAATGTTATTATACTACCGAGGAAATATTGAAATGACAGCTTAATTGTATATTAAACGCTTTGACATGTAATATGATTTGTGAACATAAATAGATATAATTAATTTCAAAAATAATAATACTTAAATTTTAATCTTAATTTAACTAAATATTCCTACGCCTTATAGGCAGAGTATGTAGCACACACACAATTCTGTAACACCATTGTATCACCATATTCTAAGGAATAAATGAATATCTATCTATCTATCTATCTATCAATATTTTTTTTTCTTTTCTTTTAATTGGCCCTCAAACTACATTCAGAAGTTTATTATAGCCAGTGTCTAGTTATTTTTCGAGTTATTCTTGCTTGTGTATAAACGAAATGATGGTGTAATTCATTTCGCTGATGTCGACGGAGCCCCTGGCTACAGTTCCCACGAATTCACTGGCTTGATCATATACGATGCAGTAAGGCGAGCAAACACCAGCCCGCTAAGTAAATCTCACTACAACCGCACCATGACACTTTATTTTAGTAATTCCACACTTTGTTCATAAACATGGGTATTTATAACACCAAATTACACCGATTTCACATTATAAAGTCCACTATAAACAATTTGCAAAATAATCTAAAACAAAAGCCGAGCAGTCCGCCGAAAAACCCGCCAAGCAATCCTCATCAATATTAGACCTTTCTTTGGTTTATTTTCCTCTTAATACTTATACGGGCGGAAGGCAAGCGGATCTTAGCCCATACAGCCTAGGCTTGTGTATTTTCTGTCTTTTTTCTATCATTAATTGTCTGGTAAATGGTGTTTTGATCCTTGCGTAAAATCCAGTGCCATGACAAATCATCCCGTTTCATCATTTGATAGCTTCAATGGAGTCCTTTCAGATAAGAAAGAGTTCACTAACTGGTTTCACCATCATACGCCATACTACAGTTGCACTATGAAAGTTTATTTTAGTAAATCCACATTAGTTCCTAAACATAGGCATTTTAATACTTAAAAACACGAATTTAACAATGTAAAGTCTACTGGAATCAATTTTCAAAATAAGCTAAACCAAAACCGTGCGCATCGCTAAGATGCCAGCGAAAAGCTACATAGGTAGTTTTGTAAAAAAGACTAATAAAGTTAATCCTCAGTGGAAAATGACAAAAATCAAAAAGAACATTAGAAACGACGGAAAAGCAAAATTAGTTTATGGTATATACCTACCATATCCCGTTACATGCATTTTGTATGACAACAAACACGAAAAACAACATGCGCATCTGAAATAGATCGAGCTTATTTATCGGCTAAAAATATCGGTCTATATGTATTTCAACAATTCTTGATTTCAGAATAAGGACAGTCCCGATTGGGAAGAGTGGGCGGAAAACACAACAAGCGTAGCGGCTCCGCTACTAGCGGAACGTTGCGCGACCGGCGAGTTATGTGCGCTGCTTGCGCGGCTATGTCGGCATCGCCCGCGCGCCGCTCCGCTGCCCGCCCTCGCTCCGCCTGTGCGTAGAGTCCTCACCCGAAATGTGGACTTTGCGAGAGCTCCTGAAGCGAGGCGTCTAGTCAAAGATTATATTAGGTATGAATAACATTTACAAACAGTATGATGATGATTGATACTCGTATTGCTTGATATGGACAGCCACGCACACTTATTATGTTTTTTTTTATTAACCTATGAAGCTTAATATATGTATTTGAATTTGAATTCCATTTACTTCTGCAATCACATACAAGACAAACTTGTTTTATTTCACAACAAGCTTATTCTAACCATCGTAAGTACTAGTACCTATCTTGTTCTATAGATCAAATTGATAATTCTACCTCTAAAAGTTAAAAATTAAAGAAAATTTCACATCGTCGTCTTTACGATGAATATTAATTTATCAATGTAGGATATGACATAGTATAGATTATGTGTACACTGTAATTTTTAGTCTTTGATTATCTATAAGCTTTTTGTACAGCCATCCAAACAGCATTTAATAACATACTAAATCAAGGTTACCTACAAAACGTCTGATTCAAGTTCAGTTTTATTGATTCTAACATGCTGGCATGGCTAGGTGTTTATATGCCACTGTGAAGGACATCTAAATGCTGTTAATGTTTGGTAATTTATATTCAGGTCAAAGACAAACTTCGCAACTAAAAGTAAAATCGTAATTAGCCACAATATCTCATTAAAGTAATGGGTTAATTACTTTGGTCATTACATATCACTAATAGATGACTGAATTAGCTGCATTGACGTCAATGGATCGTAATGGAATTCCGCTGCATTTTTTATTAACTTTTACTCGTTCGTTTCCTGCTTCTATTTCATTCTTGGGTGGGCAGATTGCCTTTTAATTAATTGATTTGAAAAGGATTTCCTTTTTTACGTTAAATCTCATATTTTTAAACTTATATATAAATACTTAAAGTGTATTAAGTACTGTATAAATACAGACATATTAGTGCAAATACAACTACTTTCCGTTTAAAATATATTGCAATATTTTTTTATCACTTTATTCAAAACTATAGTTCCGCGATTATTAAATCTTTAAATATATATAACTCAAAGGTGACTGACTGACTGACATAGTGATCTATCAGCGCACAGCCCAAACCACTGGACGGATCGGGCAGAAATTTGACATGCAGGTAGATGGTATGACGTAGGCATCCGCTAAGGATTTTGATCAATTCTACCCCCAAGGGGATAAAATAGCGATGAAAGTTTGTATGAAACTTAACGCGAGCGAAGCCGCGGGCAAAAGCTAGTTTAATATAAGTAGATAAGTGTACCCATAGATTATTGCTTTGTGGAAATTCCTAGTTGAAATATATAAGGTTGTAGTTATGGCCTGTCAGCATTTGCAAGTAGGTATAATATGATTAGGTAAAGCAAATACAGGTGTATTTACCTTCAATATATTTAGTACCTATAAATAATTGTACGTTTTCATAGACAGGTACAAAAAGAGCTAAAAAATTCAAGGTATCTACCGTAAAGCTAACCTACCACAAGATAAAACAGAGTGTCGTTTTTAATTGTTTGTAAACATTCAGTTACGGAGATTAAGTACCTACTTCAAAGCGCCGGTACCTTTAGATTTATTAAATTAATAATTTTCGTAAAATAATTACTTATTCTTGTTCCAATTGAATACCGTTACATTTAATAATTTATAAATTCCTGTGTGTGCGTTACCCCAGCAAAAACGTACTGAATATCAAAACGTAATATTACTAGATAATCAGTGCGTAACGTCATGTAAATGTGTGTGAAAGTTTGAAATTTGTGCGTCCGTTAATTTTTGAGATATTAATTAAAATCTGATTCTGCCAGGATGACATTTCAAACGTTACGCCAGCAAAAAAATTTCTTGGATCCGTTGAAAGTTAATACAATAATTAGTAGTTGATGTGTAGTAAATGTAGTTGTATAAATAGAATTTGTGCGTCTTTAGACTTTTGCGATATTCAAATTTTTGCTGGGGTAACGTTTGGCCAATGCAAATTATTTTTGACTACATTGAAGAAAACGAAGACTCACAATTTAGTATCATAGAATTAAAGAATCTGCTATCTGATTATATCCCAGATAAATAAATATAAATAAATAAATATATACGGACAAATCACACAGATTGAGCTAGCCCCAAAGTAAGTTCGAGACTTGTGTTATGTGTATACTAACTCAACGATACTATATTTTATAACAAATACATATATAGATACACATCCAAGACCCAGGCCAATCTGAAAAAGATCATTTTCCATCTTGACCTGGCCGGGGATCGAACCCGGTCACTCCGTGTCGCATGCTGGCGTGTTGACCGCTGCGCCACGGAGCTAGTCATGATCGAACCATACTTAAAAGGCTAGAACAAAAATTTGGAAGTAGAATTAATATTACAAATTTACTACGAGGAAGTCCAATAGTGTCTTTTAAAGATTCTGTTGATAGTATTTTATTCAATGACTGGTATTTACAAAGAAGCAATAACACAGACGAAGAAAGGTTACGAATTGTAAAAAAAGCAGCTGAAATAATCCGAGAAGATATACGTACAAAACCATACGATAAAACTAGCTATCCTAGCTCAAACGACTTTTTAAAAAATGCTAAAGAAGATTTTCGTCAGAGCCTAGAACTTTTCTTCGAAACGCTTGCGGCCTAAACCGAAAGATCAATCAGTCAAACGGAAATTGCTGTCGATTGCTCACACTATTATTCAAATGCTACGGCCAAAAAAGTTTGTTTCATGTATTTTACTGGCACTTTCCGTCACATTAAAAAAGAATTTTGGCTCAAAAATGTTAATAACCATCTTAAATAGTTTAGGATTTTGTGCTTCATACGCAGAGACAAACACATTTGAGATATCTGCGATCAACTTTGTTCTCAAGTTATCACTATAGGATGTTTACTCATCAGCATTTCTTGTTATTCTTGTTCATGTTAATGTTAGTCTATTCGTGTCGATAGTAGAAATACTTAGCTAAAAATTAAGGTAATATGCGCATTCAGCATATTCAATTACTGAGTACAGGTTTAAATTAGTTTTGGACATTTTTTTTTCTAAGGTCGTGTTTTTAATTATGTCGGTAACTTCAAATAAGAAAGGAATTGTGACAATCTGCGCTTTTGCTCATAGTAATTTAAAGGTAAAAATATATTCTGCTTAGATAACCTACGTATTTATACATACATAACATAACAGGCTTAGGTATACTTATTTTGCTGGTCACATAGACCGTCAGGATGTGATAGTTCCGCATCAAGCGAAAATGTCTAAGTATGTATACAGCGTGATTTTGAACTCCCTAGCTATATTGAAATCTGGGAATCAGAATCCCTAATGGAATACAGAATTGTAAGAAAAAAAGGTAAAAATCAAAAAAATAAATTTAACCTTTCATAGAAATTTGTCTAGCTGATCGGCTACTTTGTATGGGAAAACTAATTTTCTTTTTCGTTTTTTACCTTTTTTTCTTGCAAATCTGTGTTTCATTAGAGATTCGGATTCCCAGATTTCAATATATCTAGGGGGTTCAAAATGGGGTGTAAATAAAGGTGGTGTAAATAAGTTTTCACTTCAAAAATGATTCAGAAAATGAAGAGTTAACCTACTTACTCGTATGACTTCATGGAATATTATGAAGACAAAGGTTTATTTTGAGTCAATTTCAACACGCGCTACCTTACATATTTTATCTTTTTGCAAACAGACAAAAGTAGACCATGGCGTACACAAGGGGCGTACGTCATTATCGCGATAACAGGCGTTTATTTCCGGAGCGATAAATACGCAGCGCCTGGCAATGTGTAATCTACAGTGCAACGCCGTAATCTTAAACATGAGATGATCTTGATCTTTTGAAAGCTATTCAAAAGATCAAGATTATGTAATGTTTAACCCACTAATGCCAACCCACTACGAAAGAATTGCAAGCATCTAATATGTATAGGAATACTTATTTTGTGGTAGTGGTGTGACTAACTAATAGTACCTACCTATGTAGTGGATGGTCGCTGGTAAGTATCTTATCATCAAATAATATCAATCAAAGCGCATGTATAATGTTTCTATAGACTAATATAGGTATCTACTAAACTCCTTGTTTTTATGTCATAACTTATTTGTATTTTATAACCAAAATCTAGTTACTGTAATAATAATATACAACAGTTTTGTTTTGACTAGGAACACGACAATAACCAAGTCCAAATAAAATAGACTTTCAAAATCTAGATATGTTCCTAGGTGCTTAGGTATAGAGAGCCTAAATAAAAATCATATAAATACAAAATTATATTTTGCTTCTATTCAAAATAAGTAAACATTATTCCACCGCGAGAAATATATTTTGTGTGTTCATATCAACATTTTGCTGCGTTGATGTCTTCTGTATGATAACTAAAATAAACACAAGATACTCGTATAGCTTTCAATTTTTACCAGTCTTTCTCTCTCTCGCGGGTTCCGGGTTTTACTTTTAATTTATAGCCATTTGTGTTCAGGCTACCTTAAGATATTATTGTTCTTACAGTGCGCTCAGTGCTCACAACTCCGGCCAGGCCCTGGTACGCCGCTTTGTGGAAGTAACGCATGGGAGCCGAGCGTCCTGTCCTCACCCTCGCGCGGCGCCCAACCTGGCTGCCGTGGCGTTGGCGGCCATAGACGAGTACTACCGGGACTGCTCCATGCCGCACCAGTGCAACGACCGGGAAGACGAGGTCTTGTGCTTCGCAGACATTTTGGAGCATATGTAAGTCTATAAATATAAATATTCCATATTTTCTATAAATATAATATTCCATATTTAATTGAATAGCGGTCTATCGAATAGGTAAAAACATAATTTTTTAAGTCAACATAAACCATAAAGCAGATAATACGGCGATGTCCAATACATTCGTACTCGAGACCAGGGTTGTAACGGAAGTGGTTTTATCGGAACCGGAACCGGAATCGGAATTCTCAAATTTGGTTTATCGGAATCGGAACCGAAATCGGAATCGAAGGCGAAGTCAGAGATATGTGTTAAGGGCAGAACTTTTTCAATAAAATAATTACACACATTATTCATTAGTCTTATTTTAATTATCAATTTAACGTCATTAAAAATAAAAAATAAAAACTTAATATGGTTTTATAGCGTTTATTACATTTTTGTTTTTACTATTAAACGATCTGAAAACTTTTCAGTGTACCTACTTGGTTGCGGGCAGGCACAACACAGCGATGAAACCGTGATATGACTTCCGATTAAAATTTATCGAAACCGAAATCTGAACCGAATGTGCAAAAACAACCGGAAGTTCCGACTTATCGGAATCGGAACCGAAGCTCCGTAGCATCCCTGCTCGAGACCCATAGACGATATCTACAATTTTACTCAAGACGAAGAGAAATTTCACTTGGACCAATTTGAAAGCAACTACACTTACAAACAAAGAATTTTAAAACCGGTTCATAAATGACGGAGTTATAGTACTTAATAACAAACATAAAAAAAATACAACCGAATTTATAACTTCCACCTTTTTCTGAAGTCGGTTAAAAATGAGAACTCGTCAAGGAGATATCTTTATAAATATTTATTTACGCAAATCTAGAAAGCGGTAATTTTTCTGTTTATAGTTTTATTTCTTAAAGAATACTGAAGTTTAATTACAGTACTTTAACTTTTATAAGTCGCATCGGCTTTGTTCGGCGGCGCAGAATAACATAACCTACCGCCGTATCAAACCGAATGAAAATATCTATAAGTACCAAAGATTTAAAAGAATCATGGCGAACGCCCATACATCGAATGTACAGAAAAAAAAATAAAAAAAGAGAAGATGAATTATATAGCAGTATTGAGGTTTCCTTACTAGTAACATGTCTGCATAATAGAAATATTTTTAAACCCCCGTTTATGTAAAATATTTCACAATAAAAGTTAAAGCCTAATTGCCATTTTCATTTGCCTAAAAAAGTTCACAATGGTTGTCAAACTGACTGTCTATTGTAGATCTGTCACTCAGAACTGTCAAGTCAATGAGAAAATGTCAGTCGGATTGACAGATTTTATTTTTATTTTAGCGGATGGTTGCCTGCTTGCGTGGTGTTGCCATAAATTAATATATTTTAACGGGTCAGTTGCAGGTAGTGTTCGGATATTAACTCAAAAATTATTAATATGCGTTCGGATTCGAATAACAAATCAGTATTTAAATAAATAAATATCTTTTTTTCCCCGTCTTTAAAAAATATTCTGATCAATTCAAGTTGTTGACCAGAGCCGTAGTAATCATATGAAAAATATTCACATTCTCTTTTTTTTTAATTTAGTTTGTACAAATTTCGCCATGATTCTTTAAAAACAACAGGACTCGTGCTGTCTCACTTATAATATTTGTACGGCGCATCGCCGCAGCGAACTCCAGACATGGCGCGAACGCATCAGCCAATAACAGACAGACGAATATTTTCGCGCAATGCTAAAATTTGTTTCTGCGATCCATCGGTGTAACTTATAAAAATGGGAGTACTGTAGCTAGGTATCCCATAGAACCGAAACTAACAAGTCTAATGTTTAAAGTTTAATGCTGCCCAATACCACATTGATGGGTTTGCGGCCCTTATCCGCAAAAAACAACTTCACTTATTGACAGAGTGCGGGGCAGTCACAACAGTATCTTAATTACATTGGCCGATAGGTACACTTCGTCGATATGGAGGTGCCTGGTGAGGAGGGTATTCTTTAAAACCCACTCAACTGCATGATTTTAATTGTTTTTATAAGAATTGAATACTTTTAATTAAATTTAATAGGTATATATGTTACGGTTAGAGTGATTAATTAAAAATTATTAATAATTGTTTATCATTATTAATAATTACCGAAAGTACAGGTAAAAGTGAGAAATTAATCACATTTGTCGGTGATTATTAATAATGTAACCTTAGTACCGATAAATGTAATAACTATCGATAAAAATAAATGTACACTGGCTATTTTTTTCTCGATCGGGCAACAGAGGTGCGGGCAGGGGTGGCGAGGCGGCGTGCGGGATGTGCGAGAGGCCACGCGAAGATTTGCCTTCTTGGATACTAAAACTGATGTAATTTTCCAAAACTACACCGAAAAAAACCTAGAAATCACTACTAATCAAACGAAATACTAGAGACACTCACGTCGAAAAGTCACGTCCGACATCTTAGATTATATAACTGACGTCATTTTCGAGATATGCACCTCTACACCCCAAGAACCTAGAAAACGACACTCATGTTGGTTTATCATGAAAAGTCGCGCCCGCCATCTTGGATTACATAACTAAGGTAAAAACCCAAAAAACGACCCCTTTGCAGGTTGCAGGTTTTTCATGAAAAGTCTGTTCTCTCACTCTTTTAACTTTGTTTATTAAGAGTACAGATTAAGAGGTGATTATTGTTGTCAGTTTCTTTAAAACAAGTACCTACCCTTGTTTGTGTGATCTGAGACAAGCACTGTTATATGTGTCATATCTTACGAATAAGTAGTATCGTCGTCATATCATATTCTTAATAAATACCTGCTGGACTAATAACTTTGGGTTTTTTTTATAACTTTTACCAATGTGTGTAGTGAATTATTAATAATAACTACCAAAAGTAATTAATTTCAGTTTTTTATTCACATTTACCAAAACACGAGGTTATTATTAATAATGTTATAAAATTATTAATAATTTTCGATTAATCAAATTTACCGTAACATATATACTAACACATAGTGTAAGGATTACTAACTTTCTTATGGATCTTAGTTATTCTGAATATAAAAGATGTTTATTTATTTATTATAATGTGGTCTATCTTCATATCAGGTGCGAATACGAAGACTGGTTAGTGGTAGTGGGCGCGGTGCTGCAGCCGGTGCCGGTGTGCGCGCGCGCAATGAGTTGCCCGCGGCTGGCGGCGCGTCTGCGCGGCGTGCTTTGCGCGTTGGCACGCGACCCGCGTTGCGCGGCTCACGGCTGCCTTGCGCCGGCGCGCGCCGCCCGCTCGTGTCCGCCCTCCTGGCTGAGGGTAGCGTCGCCTAATAACCCCCTGTTGGATTTGCCGCAACAGCAACTATGTCAGCTTTGGGGTGATATGGTAAATTTACGAAGCCTCTTTAGCCACTCTCAATAATAATATACACTTTATTGCACCATTAAAACAAATCACACAATGAGAAAGAAGAAATCAAACACTTAACTAAAATAAACAAATAATGCAATTTCTTCCAGCCAACCTCTTGCCTTTTAATAATCTTTCTATTACCATATTCTTTACCATACATACTATCTACAACATTTCTTATTTGCGTTTTGATGGTACCTACATTATAAATGTATGTCACATCAATAAGGAAATATCGCAATGGTACTGACTAGGTAATTAATGTTGAGGACGTACGGTACGATACTTGATTATAACCACAATGTCGGGTGTTTGATCTCTAAATATTTTATATGACCTGTTAAACTCTTGTTTAGCTATTCCCTGCAGCAATATTTATAGTACAAAAAGTATGTTTATTCCAACGAGGCGATCTTTGCTTTCAGATCGGAAGTTTACTACGATGTTGCAGTAAAAGAAAAAGTTTTCTACAAAGCTTGAGTAAACAGCTGCCGGATTTCGTTCTAGTCGCATTAAACGAACACGTAAGTACATTATACGTAGGCAGTATCTAATAATATGCTGTTATAGGTACACGTAGATCTAGATTTATCAGATGTGATACCATAATACTCTATATATAAATATGTATTGCATTGATATATTTTTCTTTTGCAGCCAACAGCTTTAGAAGCTTTATGTCTAATACTAGAGTGGGAAGTGGTTGGCGGAGAACAGACTCAACTAGAAATAATAGCAGCATTACAAGGAACCGAACTTGGGCAAAAGTATTATAAAGACTTATGTGAAAGACAGCAGAACCTACAAAGACTGGTGAGTATAAGAAAAATAAAAAATAAATCTGGCGTCCTAATAACTTATTTATTTATTTCTATATAGATCATTGATAATTACACGAATCATGAAGCCATTAGGTCAGTCCTTTTACCCCTGAAGTATTCTACCCCCACCTTCATACGATTTTTTTAATTTTTTAACTTTGTCCGGTTTGACTTAGGGGGTTTTAGACCCACATCCTGACACCCACAGATAGCGATTTTACGTGCACACACGCTTAAATGACGTTTCTTTTCGCGTAGAGTACCTATATATTCTTTGACTAAGTGTAGTTCTGCGTGATGAGGTTGTTTGTTATCGAGCCGTGCGTGTTGCAGCAAGCGGAGGGCGGGCCGCGGCGGCTGGCTCTGCCCGTGCGCGCCACGGACGCCGATGTGGGCGCGCTTCTAGACGCCGGCGCACTCGGCAATCTCGAGTGCCTCTCGCTTGCCTTCACCAGCGTCACCAGCGAATGCGCTCACCACCTTATCAAGGTAACTTTTTTTTTTGAAGTTAAGTAACACGAATGTCGTAAGGCAAGCTGCTGTGGCCTAATGATGCAATCTTCATTTTAAGAGTGGTTCATGATAGGAACAGCACGTGCGCAGAGAAGTAATATGTAAGGAACGTCACTTAAGTTGTTTATATTATATTGAGAATATTGCCGTGAGTTTAATACGCATGGCATTTTAAAAAAAAATCTTATTTGTTTATTGGAAGCCTTCTCATTTACTCGTGGCTAAATTATAAAATCAAGGTTGAACAAAAATGTGGCTTGACTTATAATTTCCTCTTTATTACTTTAGTCAAGTCTTACACGATATTATAAAAAAACGGATAATGTAATTAATTCTGTGTCAATTATCAGTTTGCCTAAATTGAGTACATTTCATACATAATTGGTTCGATAGTTCCTATAAGTATATAATATCTGGATTTATTACTTTCGCTGCGACATTGATACCAATGAAATGAAACCCATACATATAAATGTTATAAAAAATCTTCCTGTTGTACTTATATCTACAATGCTATTGTTCTTATTAGATAAGTATGTATTATTATACTAACAACTGCTATCCAAGTTTATTTGCTCCAATGTCTTATCTAGGTTTGCATTCCCTGTTTTAGTTACCGTCCCTCCGCTACCTGAATCTGTGGGCCACCAAATTCGGAGACAGCGGGGTCCAGCTGATCGCTGAGCATCTGCCGCGCTTGCAGGTCCTGAACCTGTGCGAAACACCGGTGTCCGACGAGGGAATAGAAGCTCTGTCGGGTAAACATTTTAATATTTACCTAGCTAAATATTTTTTATAGTATTACAAAGCTTGGTATTTAATTAAAATTGAAAATATGTGATAAAAAGAATTCGGCCACAGGTAGGATTCAAACCCACGTAGAGGTTCACGCCCTAAGTGTGCTTCCAACTACACCCTGTGTTTCGGTGCTTCAGTTATAAATGAGTTGCAGCTTCTGAGCAACTTTGATAGAATAGAGAAACAACACCGAAAAAACAAGTTTCATGTATGGGTTCCTTCCCTTGAACTTTAATTTAATTTTATTTTTATTATTTGTTGCTATAGCGGCAAAAGATATTATGTAACAATTTAAGTCTACCTGTTACGGTTCAGTACAGAGGAGGCTTAGTAATAAAGAGGTCCAGATGTTTACCTCTGGGTACGGAACGCTAAAAATATTCTCCACTTCGGGTTAAAAAAAAATAAAATCAGATACTCTTATTGCTCAAAGGAGAGCGTACTGAGAAATTTCTCAATTGTAAAGTTTTTACGAGTTAGTCGCTCGTATGCGGTAGCGCAGATCTGCGCAAAAATGCATTGTTTATCTATTGTGACTGGTATTGCCGCATACAAGAGGGGAAGAAATCAAATTAATCAGGTCCGATTTAATCTATTTTAATTTTTAAAAAGGTTATTAAATTATAAAAAAATATATTCATAATTAATTTCTTTACAGGATTATCAAACTTGCGCAGACTAAACCTTAACAGCACGAGGTTGTCAGCAGAAGCTTTCGAGCTGCTCCGGCAAAGGCTGCCCCAGCTACAAGAATACGACATCCGCTACACCGAGGCTTGGTGACTATGGTCGCCCGCGGACTCTCAAGACTTTTTCAGAGATCTAAATAACATTGATTAAAATACTCGTGCTCATACGTTCGTTCGAATTTTTATAGATTATTTTATCTGGTTTTCATTCATATTGCTTGAAAAATTCTTATTCCAAATTGACAATATTCTATTCGTAGTTCAACTTAGCCAAGTTTTAGTTGATATATAAATATATATACGGACAAATCACATAATATAAAAAGAAACACATTTAGGTACTTACCGTGATATGGACAATATATTTCTTTTCTAATATTCCTGTTCAGTTTGTGATGAGTAACTACTTAATACAACCTTACTGAATGATTAATAATTTGCATGTTATTTGTTTAAAACATCCGGGCAATATATTTTTATTCTATATTGCTCACATTTAAGTTTTCTGCATTCTGAAAGACTGTTCGAGGATACCAAGTCACTATCTACTAACTAACCCTTTGTAAGGCTCCTATTATTTAGTCATTGATTTCTCACTCCCTTGTCCGCATCTGTAAGCGGATATGAAGCTTCCTGTTGATTACAGGCAAGTATTAGTGGTACTCTTAACATTCGGATTTATTATTAAATGGATTTGATTTAAAGTCATTGTAGTCCGACTTTCTAGTTTTAAAAACTTGATGTGAAACGTGTAGATTTTTCCACTCGTCTTAGCAAAGTTGGTAAATTAATACAACTGTCGCATTGACGCGCCATAGATACACGAATCAAGGCGCATTTATATAGCGAATATATGAATACTTTCATAATTATAAGATAGCACCGCACGCCAAGCTGAGTAGAAAAATCTACAATAATTTAAGCACATATAGAAATGCATTTAATAAAATGTTAAATTAAGTTATAAATCAAGTATCGTATCTACATTCTATCACAACTTATAGGTTAAGAAGGCTAAACATTAACGGCCTATATGTAAATCTATTTTAAGAATGATCATATAATTCTAAGGATAATTTAAGAAAACTGATAATTTTAATGTATTACTATCCTAACTTATTTATTTAAACTTTAGTGTATTTGTATAGATAAGTGTAAAAAATCAACTATTTACGCTTAACCATAGTATTGTTATTTTAAGATTTTAAGTTAAGGACCTTAGGGCTGTGAGATTAAGTACCAACATGAGTGCGAATGAACATTTTGGAAAGTGTAAACTCTTAGATGGATTTACCCTCAAATAAAAAATAATCGTCGTGTAAATATCACGGATAGCACAATTTGTCTATTTCCTCATCGGTTAATTAATAGGCACTGAATGGCACTAATCCCACCGAAACCCGCGACTAGCTATCTTCTCAATGAAGAGACGCACAATTTAAAAAAGATACAATATATTTCAAGAAATAACCTAACAGAAAATAATCTGTAGGTTTTAAATATGAATATGAGAATCCGCCATTTTATACTTGATGTACGAGTAAATAGTATAAAAAGGTGCATTATCATTTAATATAAACATAGGAATATAAAGTAAAGCCGTTTTACAGTCCTTGCTGTTTAAGTAATACGTGCAAAGTCCATTGTATATCAACAGATGCTCTGCTAGCCGCCTAAGCAGGCAGAACTAAGAATCACTAGAGTTCGCCAAAAGTGCGAATAAACTTCGCTCAAGTCAAAGCTCGACGACCTCATTTTTCGCAAACTTGCGGCGGGTTAAGTGCCATAGTAATTAACCGTTATTGTAACAGTGGCTTTTGTTTAGATAGCACAATTATTCAATTTTAAACCACCTACTTACCCGAACATTTAAGAGACATCGCCTAAGGTAACTGCGGTTTTCGGGAGAAGACATAAGACGCATATTTCCACCATGTCGTGTCTTAACAATCCCTTACCTTTGGCAATGTGTCAAAATTTGATGTTACGGCATGGTGTATCATAGTTAGTACGTAAGTATATACAAATATCGTGTTTCGTGGATGTTGTTTATCTTGGACAATATGGAAAAAAAATCGAGATGGCGCTACGTACGAGTATGTGAGAACTGAATTATTAAAACTAAAATTAGTGTCGTAAAGAGGTATAAGACTTATCCACTGTGAAGCATGAATGTTTTTTAATAAAAATCAGATTAAACATTAATTGGTTTCATTTACATTCAAACAATAAAAAGCCTTGAAATTATTAAGGAATATATTTGAGTAGTTTTTCAATACTATAGTGTATGATACAATATTATTTCTTAAAATTTACACTTTTATCACTTCTTAATTTATGATTTCATCCCCTTGATGGTATAGTAAGATGTTATATCTATTTACAATTCTATTTTAATTTTAAGCACTAATATAATTCAGTAAAAATATCCCAACACAGTAAAAAAAGAGATTACAAACACATATTGTATATTGGATCATAGTTTTATTAACAATTCAGAAACACATAACGAAAATCTAAATATCATCAATAAATCTCAAGAAAGGTACATTTAAAAAGCTTCCGATAAAATACTGAAAATACATACTAATTTTGTTTGCATGGGTAAACACGAATTCTCTAGTACACATTCACTTTTTTGTTTGTAGTAACTGAAAGTAATTGAACTAAAATAACAAACATATAACTATATTAATTAAAAATACAAATAACAAACTAATAAAACCTCTCAGTTTTAGAAACAACAGCATTTCAACATCCATCCTCGACAGACTATTGCAGGGCTATAGGTATTATCTCAAAATAGGCTAGGCGTGCAGACCATGCGTGTCCGTTTGTTTCTATAACTGGGAATAACTTACGTCATTAATTTTAAACCAGGTTCATACAAATTAAGCTTACTCCGCATTTCGCTGCAGCTGGAATGTCGCGGCGCGGCGCACCAATATTCTTATAAGTGCTATATAAATCATAGAATTTCATACAAAAAATTCATCGCTGCAACGTATAATGCTGCCTCATGCGGTTTATGCTTTACGCGACACTTAATCTTTTAAACAGCTTAATCAACGTAATAACTTCGTGCAAACCGTACTTACGCCCGGCTCAATGAACATTGCAATAAAATAGTCAATAATGACTGGACTTACCTACACAATTTATAAACGTAAATTTACTCAAATACGCGCTCATCACATAGTCGAGACAGACAAAATTTCGTGTCAAATTATAGTTTCAATTCATAAATAAAGTAGTTTATCATATCATATAAAGTCGGCAGATATTTATATATAATCTATGACAAATAAAATCTGTTAGCATATTAAGAGACCGACTGAAGATTCGGTTTCGATTTCGGCAAGTTTCGGCAGAACAAAAGACTTTCGGTGACAGTTGCGGTTTCGGCATAATATCGCCCGAATCTTCGGCGTCGCCGACACGCGAGTTAATTATCACTCCAGTCTTGTAGTTAGTATATTCTTCAATTACTTTGTTTATTTATTAACATGATTTGCCTCTCAGTATATGGAACACATATACCTAGTGAATTTTAGCAGGTACATAATACTATTCGTAAGTTATTAACACATTGAAAAAGTTAGGATTAGCCGAAACTGAGACCCAAAGTCTGTGCCCAAACTGAAGGTTTGTTTCGGGTTTCGGCAAAATGTACTGGTTCGGTCGGTCTTTCTTAAATATACACAGAGCGAATACAAATGTAAGCGAAATATAAGTAACTTAAATAATCTTAAAGCATCATACAAAATCGCTATGTTCTTAGACGGTACATTTTCATATTTCATTTATTAATGTCGAGAAACCGTTATTAAGTAGTCTGTAACTTTTTTCGACATGTATTTAAATATATTAATTTGATATTAGAACGTACCAGGACAGGATTTAACTCCGAAGTTACTTGGATTATTACAGTTTAGGTTAGGTTATAGTATTAGAATAAACAGTAACACAAATATAGGTACAACGGTGCTTCCTTATGAAGGGTGGCACCTAAAAGCTTATATTTTTGTGCAATTAAGTAGAAAATTCTAAAGAAAGTCTTAAGATTTTTTATGCAAAAAACATTATTCTCAATAGATTATTCACCCAACATAAACTATAGGTACCCAGCACAATTATCCGCCCTACAGCTAAATAAATAAACCAAACGTAATACTATTTAAACCGAATGTAATTAAATTCCGATCGATTATTGTGAATTATTTTCTGTATTTATCCATCTATACATATGTCTTATATATTCATCTTGTTGTAACCATCAGTTGCAGTAACTATCTTGTTTCTATTGTTGGGGCGCATCCTACAGGTTAGGTAGTTGGGCCTAAAAGTGAATGTTACCTGATAAAACTTTCAGATTGTCTAGTGGCTAGCGGAGAAGTGTCACCGCTATTTGGTGAACGCGGCGAAGACTGCCCACATGATCTCGCAGGCATCGGGCCTCATGGCCTCCGCCTCGAAGTCAAGGTCGAGCAAGGCGCGCACCCGCCTCGTCGCCAGCTCGTAGTCTTCGTCTGAGAGGGGCGCGAACGCGTTCTCCAGCACGTCGGCAGAGTGCGCTAGCATTAAAAGGGCGAGCGAGCGCTTGTCAGCGTGAGCCACGTCCGTTATTGACCGGCGTAATGCAGCCTCTTGTACCTACATGGAAAAAATACTGAGCTATTTTTGTCTTCCCGCGCAGATCGTGAAAGTCAATCGAGGGAAGGGACGAAAATCTGAATGTCATGTCAATAGGCGATGCGTCTAGCGACCTATTATAATTTTTATTATGTTACAGGTGCATGGTTGTTTATATATTTTTTTAATTATTTTCCCACGACTTCATATGCAACTTATTGTCTGTATACTAAAGTGATGTATTAACTATAACCTTGTAAAATTTAATTAAAATCCATCCAGTTCTATTTGAGTGAAGGAGTAACAAGCATCTTATTCATCATCCATACGCACTTCCCATTAATAATATTAGTACGATACGCTTTGTGAAAAAGTAAAATAACATCTGCAATTACAGTAAATGCATAATATTTACATTCAATAAATTCCAATAAACAACAACAGCTTGTTAAACAAACTGACTCAAGCTATGTTTGATTTTGCAAAGATGTTTTCAGCCAATGGAATATAATTTTAAACTTTTACTTGTGTTTTTTATTAATTAAATTGATACTTCTAAGGGCTCGTATTCGGACACGCTGGCGTTGCGCGGCGCATTGGGCGTCGCGCGGAGCGTTTTCCATTAAAGGAGAGGCTGTGCGTCCACCACGGCGTAACAGGTAGCGGAGATCGCGGTAGCACGCTAAATCCCAAATATGTAGCTACATACTTTAGTTTGCGAAAGCGGCTTTGAACTTTGTTTTGGGCGTGGCGTATTTCGCCGCTGAGAGAAAAAGCAATTCTATCTTTATTTATCTAAGATCAGCTTTTGGTTGATTAAATAAACTTGATTTAGCATAATTTGTCATGTTGTGTCGATTTCTTGACCCCGCACTTCCCCTGTCACCGACGCCGCGTGCACTGCTACGTTCAACGCCGCGACTTCCGCGGCGTGCGTCACGCAAACTAACGACATATGTCAAGTAAACGCATGAAAAACGCCTCTACGTCAACGGCTCCATACTTCGCCATATGTTTGAGATTTTGACAGTATCTACGAACCCTCAACGCGCCGCGCGACGTCTCTCCTTTAACGAGGCCAAAGCATTTAGACATCAACTTTGATCAAGTATGACACATTTAGATTAGATTATTGGCAGCCCGATATATCAAGTAAAGTCAATTATCAACTTTGTGTACATCAAGTACTAATCACGTCTTCATCCCATACGGGGTAGACAGACATGTGCTGTGAGAGACATAATACCTTAAGGCCAGTTTTCGCGTGTTGATGGCCTAAACGTGAAATACGTACCTAATCAAAATATTGAGACTGCTAACCGTATCGCCTACTGAAACGATTCCTCAGAGTTATGTCATTCCCTCGATAGGCTTTTACGATCTGCGCGTAAAGAAAAACTGCTGGTACATTCTACGTTATTTATTTCTTCCAGACCACCATGGGAAAGCTAACCTTTCGTGACTTCTGATACAGTGTACACAGATCTGTATATTGTTTTGAATAGTATAGAAATCTTGCTATTATTTTACCTGCATTAAAAAACGATGTGTGCTTTTTTAGTGATGTGTGTAACATAAATTGAACCTTTTGTGGTTTCATTTATAAATTGTACACATATGACACCGCAATTTCTTAATCTTGTAAAATAATCAATTAAGTATAAAATCGAATTGATAGTTCGATTGATAGTGCTCAAACAAATTAGTTCCTTTTAATTAGATCTTCCTACTTGATTACTGTTTATGTCAATTAACTTTTCAGTTGAGCGAAGTCTTGTGGATACTTAAAATCAAATTTGGTTTGTTTTGTTATTGTTGGTGTGTAAGTGGCCAAGGTATCAGATTTTTCAAGCTGCGTAAAGGCATCTGATATAGCCTTGTGATGACAGCCAGGACTAACGGTTTAACGTGGCTTCCAAAGCACGGAGAAGTCGAGATATTTTTATGCCACTGCCGGTCACGCATCCCAATTGGGTCCGCGCCCATTTTTGCTTAACATACGTAAGCGTTAATAATACTGAGACCTACTGGACCATAGGACTTCTCAAAATTTTGAGTTGTAACTCTATTTGCTATTGTAAATAGAGAAATGTCGAAAAGTCATCATCATAATCGGAGCATTTTATATCCTGGTTGCATTCTCAGCTGTGGTGCGTCCGAGCCCGGGGTCCGCCATTATAACAGCATTAATGCTATAATACTAACAACATTGCCAAGTCATAACTTGGAAAAGATTTTACAAAATGCCGCCTGCCTGACAGCAACCGTCATTGAATAACATTACCGTTGTTACATGCAGGCCGTGCAGAAAGGCAAAAAAAAATCTGTGAATATAATCAGATGCCCTTTGGCAGCTTAAAAATCTAACACCAATGTTGGCCACTCATAGGCCTGGACAAAAAAATTTACCTGTATTAAAAAATAACAAGTTTTCATTGATTGCAATGGCGATCTTGCTAGGATAAGGAATAAAAACAAAGTATTGTGCTTACCTTTTTCACCAAGCGACACTTGACCACATTGTCCGTCAGAGGATGAGTGGTCATATCAAACAACAAGAAGTTCTGTTTCTCAGTTGTTAGGACACCTTTTTCAACCAAATTTTTAGCCAATCTCTCTCGAACATTTTTCAACTGGTATTTTAGCTTCATGGGATTCCAAGTCTCACCTGTAAGTTAATTAATGATGATGAATTATACTATTCAATTGCAATTAACTCCAATTATTAATGATCAAAGCCAATTATGTACAAAAAATTTACATAGGTAGTTCACTTTTGCTGCTCATTTTTAATTATGGAATGAGATAACTAATAAAACCGCTCAAGTGCGAGTCGGACTCGCGCACGAAGGGTTCCGTATCGTTATCTATAATAAGTTAAAAATTATTTAAAATCTTTTTATTATATGATGTAACTAAAAATGTATTCTTTTCGCAATTTTTCCTTTATCTGTGCTATACGACGATGCATTACACGAAATTTAAAAATTCTAAGTTCACGGAAAGTACCCTGTAGGTTTTGATTCCTTTGCGAATGTCGAAAATTAGCGGCATAAAAATTAAAAATATTTTTATTACATGATGTAACAAAAAAAAATGCTTTTCGCCATTTATCCTTTATCTGTGCTATAAGACGTTGCTTCATACCAAATTTCAAGATTCTGAGTTCACGGGAAGTACCCTGTAGGTTTTGATTTCCATGCGAATGTCGAAAAACACGAAAATTTGCGGCTTAAACTGTATCTTTTGATTGCGTTGGCTTAGAAATTTGATATATTCACAGCTTCAAGGGACAGTAGACCTGAGTATTTGATATGAATTTTAGCTTGATACGTCAACGCGTTCCTGAGAAAAAGGGTCTTGACAGACCGACAGACAGACAGACGGACAACCAAGTGATCCTATAAGTGTTCCTTTTTACCTTTTGAGGTACGGAACCCTAAAAATCAAATGAGAGCAGTGGTTTAAATTGAAATAAGGTATCCATTTTTTTTTTTATGCATAAGCCATTATAAAAATTGTACCAGACCTTCATTATAGCCCATTAATAACAGGCACTCGACCAAACAATAAATGAAACAACTGTTGTTTCATCTACAGAGGGCACTCAACCAAACAATAAATAAAACAATTGTTGTTTCATGTACAGCGGAAGTGTTCTTAAGGTGTTGAGGTACTTTAATTTTATCATTTAGTATACCACTAAAGAATATCATAATAATTTTGTGTATAGGTGACAAAGTCAATCGAACATGCACACCCTGGTGTCAAAGTTCTTCGGGACCACCTCTCAGCCTCTGACGTGGTTCCTTTAACGGCAGACAATCTGGTGATTCAAGCCTGCAATGTCCTAAACAAAACTGGAAACAACTAAACAGAGTATGCTTCCCATGGGAATCGAACCCTAAACCCCCGAATATACAGGCATTCGCCTTAACCACTGGACCATGAAGGCAGTTCTGCTAAAGAATAAATTCCATACAAACCACTAAGATATTCTATCCAACTCTGTACACTTTCAGGAGGTTCTGTTTCTTTCATATGTTTCAAGGCCTCATCTAATAGGACATCACCAGTAGGCGTATCTGAAAATACACAAGCAACTTCATGTAAACATAATTTTATTATGATAATAAAATTCATAGCAAACAATTGCCATAACTGTAAAAATGTGTTCATTAGTTCTTTGGTGACTTTTTCCATTTGGCTTAAATGTGTGTAACCAATTGTTAAGTGATTAGATAACCCAACTAGAATCAACAATAACCAATCTGTGTAGTGGATATCTTTATTGACTATCAAACCCTTTTAGTGGACGAAACCATTGAAGCAAGCTATCTGATGTTTATCATCAATATCAATACTAATAATAAATCTGTAAGGGTCGGCCATGGAGTAAGTTACTTTGTTTTTCGAGATATCCTGTTTATAAGCTCTATACTGAAACTGAATTGACAATTTTTAATATTTTTTTCTGTATGTTCAGGATACAGGATAATCAATTTTTTTTCTTCAGTTATGATAAGATGTGGCCCCCATACAAACATAACATGAAATGTACATGAACAAAGTCAAGGGCACTGCTAGTAATGACATAATATAAGAACCTAGCTCTTAAATAAGAAAAAACGAGGAGACCATAATAAACAACAGGAAAAAGTCATTTCATGTACATTGCTGCTTTTGAGGACGCCTTCAATTTCCTGGACTTGGTGGGATTTAGCTAACATCAAAGGTGAGTACATAGCTCACCTTTGGTTTCCCAACAATATTGTTGCCATGGCAGAATGGCTGTACGACTTCAGTACCATGCTCAATAACCTTAATGAACTATCCCAACAGGTGAGCCTTAAAATGAACATGAATAAAATGAAATTGATGTCAAAGGTCCATGTTGCGCCTTCACCAGTTTATGTTGGGAACTCCACCTTTTAAGTTAGAGATGTCTGCCAAGGTCAGTTTATCCAGACAGGCAGTTCCAGCTTCAAGGATGAAGGTTTTAACTAATCCAACTTTACCGGGCAAAATCGGGTAGCTCCTCAGCATCTTCTTGTTCAAAATAAAACAGTTATGCATATTGATCTTTATGCATTCAGACACCAAACCATTTAGTGACTACTCAACTGTACATTTACAGTCAATACTGCTGATAACTTATTCATAGCCAAACAAAAACAATATTATTCAAAACATATATAAATTAGTTGGTACTTTCACTTGAAAGTGGAGGGGATTAATATATAATATCATCACTACACTACACTACAAGAATAGGTTGCATTTCACAAATCCATGCTAAAATTTTTAAATATTAGTAAGAAAGTTACAGACAACTAAGCTCACCTGATTTTACAATAACTTTTCTGGAAAGCAATCCTTTTCTTCTCATACCAGCTCTCTCTAATTCTACTCGTCCTCGCAATCCCAATTCAATTAAAATACAGCCTCTTAAACCACTTGATATACAATCATTCCAAAAAGATGTATAACCCTGAAATGTGCATCATGAAATCAGGCAACATATAAATATGGGACTGACCCAACTTATGACAAGCTAGCCAATAATACAGACTAGAAAGGAAAAACGTAGATACCTACCTCTTTGTCCTTTAAACCTAAAAGCAGCACTTCTTCCATGAGAGTCAATCTTGTTTCCTTCGAATCGCCGTCATCATAACTTTTATCACTTTTCTTATCATCGTCATGGTTTTCCTTTAATGCCCCATCAGAATTGCTGTCCTTTATGACGTTCCTTCTTTGTACCAAACCCTCAGTTCGGTTCATTTTGGCATTTATTTGTATCGCGAGGAAATTTATTAAACTTGTGTTGTAAATTTAATATTTTTGTTAAATTGTGTTGGTTGAACGAATCGTTGACGTTTGCTGTTCGACTGTGTTGTGTGATGAAAACATGGCCGATTGCGTTTCGTTTCTTCAGATGCTTTGAAAATAATTGAAAATAAAAATTGATTTAGTAAATAATACTCAAATAAAATTATTAGATTCATACCTAACGTTAAATCGTATACATTCCAGAAATGCTAGAAATAAATGATTTCGGGTGTGATTTCATCATACGATGAGCATATTACTTTTTTGCCACAGACGTGAAACTTTGCATTAAAAATATAAAAGGGACATGCAGCGCGAATATCGTGATCTGAGATCGTGATAGATTCAAACAGAGTTTGCATCAAATGTGTTTTTTTTTGTTTAGCGCTGTATTGTATAAATGTAAATAGGTATAATGTAAAATAATCTGAATTCTGGTTTATGAAATTACAGTGGGTATAAGAATTATAGGTAAGACGCGTGGCGCCAGTTTCGCTCATCTAAGCGTTTTACACGTCGATACAGCGAGTGATTTTGTTGACCGGTTGATATTTAGTAATCTGTGTTATCACTGTTCATGAGATAACGCCTGGTGACAGACGGACAGACAGAAGACAGACGGACAGCGAAGCCATATTATAAGCGGTCCCGTTTATACCTTTGGGGACGGAACCCTAAAAAGTGCATCCATATGCACTTTTTAACTTTAATTTAGGCCACGCGTTTCAATATTTCTAACGACCGGTATCCTAATCACATGAGAAAATAGGGAATACGAGTACTTTAGTAAAGGTTTACCAGAGGGCGGCGAGGTATGTGGCAGAGCGCCGACTCCGTGGGTGCTCAGGGGCTCGAGCACCCATCAGAAATAAACAGTGGATGCCTATAGCACCCTGAGAATAGATATCAAGAATCAGATCAGTAAGGGAGGGAAGTTTTTTCAACCCGACGACTCGTTTAGCGCAGTGGTTTAGAGCGCCGGCGACGCAATGTTTGTTGATGAAACAGATATTTGTGTTGGATGTTTATAATATGTAAGAAATTATAATATTTCTAGACAATCAAAACTAGTTTCATTTTCGTATAATGGTTTCATTTTATATTTTTATCGAACATAATTAGTAATTATGTACGCAGGGTGTAAGTAGGTAGGACATTTATTTATTTGTCGGTATATCAGTGTGCGCATATTGTCTATTCTCACACTTCCCCATCTTTTCAAGTCATCAAATCAGCATGAGCACCCATGACCTCTTCTAAAAGCCCCATTGTATGTGGCATTCAATGTGAAAGTACTAAACTTAGAAATGCATATGAATGCACTTTTTAACTTTAGTACTATTAGGTACCTACAAATTTATTAACAGTGCATTCTAGCAACAAAAAGAACGATTTTTAAAGCAATAAAAAAATTAACTAACTAGGTTACTAGTCTATGCTATCTACACTTCTATACTAATAGGTATTATAATGAGAAAAGATTTGATTGTTTGTTTGTTTGCATCGAATAGGCTCTGAAACTACTGGACCGATTTGCAAATTTCTTTCTCCATTAGAATCCTACATTCGTTAGAATACAACATAGGCTATTTAAATACCTATATCTAACCGTGCGAAGCCGGGACGGCCGCTAGTTATGTAATATTTGGAATATTAGGTTACTTTTTTCGTGTTATGTACTTAATATATTTGTTACTAACTTACTACCAAAATTAAAATGTGTCTCGGTTTGTAAAAAGGACACTCGCTTTACATTATTACAATGGAAAGCTTTGTCTTTAGTTGTTTTCAATTGATCACATAAAGAACGCACATTAATATTTTAATGATTATTTTTAATATTTCAGATGTGGTCCTATAATGTTTTTATTGAAATTAATCAAATGCTTTTTAACAAAACCCAAAAATATAACACGGAAGTAGTTCGGTCGAACGAAACTAGGTATATACTTACATCATTTTTAGGTGGCTCAGAAAATTAAATTTCGTGTAAATTTAGGATATTGGATTTATAAATAGGTAAATATTAAAATAGATAAGGCGAGGATTGACAGCCTCGGTGGCACAATGGTTAACACGCCAACCTGCAACACGAGCGTTACCTACCGGATTCGATACTCGGGGCGGGTAAATACTAGTAACTACTTCATTTTCATAGTTCACAGTTCTGGAGATCCCAAGGATCCTTAGGCGCATTATACATTATAATCTGTAAAACTGACTTATAACTGTTACTGCACTGACAGGTTCTAATCATCTGCTGCGTGCTGCCACTCCGACGACGCAGTTGTATATTTCCCGGCTCTTCCACTCCACTAAGGCAGAGGAAGTGATGGAGTATGTTCGCGTGAAGACCAACATCACGCTGAGGGCTGTCAAGCTAGTGTCGCGCTACAACGTAAACTTCGCGTCGTTTGTGGTGCGAGTCCCGACGGAGAAGCTGGCAACCTTCATGGAGGCAAACTTCTGGCCGAAGGGTGTTCTGTATCGCCGTTTTCGCGGCACGATACCCGACACCCCGATGACGCGCAGCACGTCGCAGACTCAACGTGACCAATAGTTTTAAGATTTTTTATATTCTTACAGGTATATTTTTAGATTAAGGTAAGTATATATTCATATCGGCCATAATTGTTTATTTTATGTAAACTTTTATATTGTTGCCTGAGACAAATAAATAAAATAAAGATAACTACATATAAACAAACTTACAAATACCTAGCTACATATTAATAATGAATGCTGAAAAGTAACAAGTCGTTCTACACGATCAAAACACATTTGGTCGTGTAGTACGAACTTCGGGTCAGACTAGGTATCACACTTTTCATATAGGTATGTTCATCATCATCATCATCATCATCAGGTCCTTTTTAGTCTCCACTACAGGAGCACGACCCTCTCTGTACTACTAGGGCCATACTTGGCCAGAGCAGCCAGAGGACTTGGCCTACACTCTCCACGCTGGCCAGACGGGTTGGAGAGGTCTCTTAGATGTTTATAAGCTTTGTTTAGCTTTTATTTCCTAAGTCGCCATCTACGACATCCACGGGAAGACTTGGAGTGGTCCTATTCTACTCTGCCGGATACCACACGGCTATGTTCATACATATTTTATACAATACTTGTGGTTGTGCCTACAACACCCGCTTCTTCGTAAAAATGTTAGTCAAAATCAATTATTTGAAGTAGTATATCAAGCAATAATTTGAATACTTAGTTACCGATATAAACAATTAATGAGGAATCCCTGGAAAATGTAATTTGTAACATGTACCAATTACCCTTACTAATATTTCCTTACTTCCTTATCTTTATCCTGAACTAATATGATAAACGCAAAAGTTTGTGAGTATGTATGGATGTTTGTTACTATTTCATGCCAAAACAGCTGAACTGGTTTTGAAGAAATTTTTCACACATATAGGTTATTTAGTATCTGGATTAACACATAGGCTACCTTTCCATAGGTTTATGAATACTTAGTTCTGTCGGTGAACAGTCCAGTGGCGATACGGACATAGCAAAACGGCTGTGGAGTCTAGAATGGGGGTGCGGGCAGGTACCCATTTTTTTTTTTAAAGCACTATGTAGCTAGCTCCAAGTGAGCTTTCGCTACAACACCGGGCGTTCGAGGCGAGGGCAGAATGCCCTCAACCTTTATAGACAACATCACCAAAGGGCCCCCAGGAGGGACGGACCTCGGCTTTGGGCGTTGCCTGTTGAGGCTTGGAGAGACAGCAAACTCTCATATTGCCTGATGGGCCGCGTATACGTGCATGCAAGCCTGAAGGGCCAATCTGAGAAACAATGGCAAAAGCCTTTGTAAAGCAGCAACTCTCATCTTTTGCCTTATGGGCCGAAGGCTACGTTGCCAGAAGGGCCTATCCTGGGTGCAAGTCACCCGGGACCGCCGGGCGGTCACCAGTAATCGGAGCTAATCCTACTCTACGCACTCTATTCCGGTGGCGAGTGCGACGGGGTCGGATAGTGGGATTGCTCTGGCTATTCGGAGCCGAAGAGGGGTCGGGGCGGGCTTGTGCGATGTCAATAGGATCATCGGGATCGTCAAGTACGTTCTTAGGACGTCTACGACGTAAGGTCGTATCGTGTATGTTGGGGGAGTAGTTAGCAGCTTGCACTACTAACGGGTTGGGGTGGCGTGCGAAGTAACGCTTGGAGGCGTTTTTGAGATACCCGCGAATGGATGGGAGATCAAGGTCACGCTGTAGGTCTGTTATGCGCAAGTACCGATGGTGACTCGTATTTGTGGCACGGGTGACGAAGCGGTTCTTCGCGGGATTGGACAAAAAGTCTCGTATGATGTGCACGAGACCATCCGGCAGGCCCAAGTTGGTCAACTTGGATATCAGGCCTGAATGCCAGACTTTGTCGAAGGCTTTCGCTACATCGAAGAAGAGTGCTCCCGTAGGACGTCTCAACTGTTTCTCAACTTGAGAATATGCTCCGTGAGGCGGTGCAGTTGGTGGTGACACGCGTGTTTGACCCGGAATCCAAACTGTTCGTTGGGGATGAGACTTTTGGAGTCTACGTAGTCCTTGAGTTTTTTAAGGATCATCCGTTCATAGATCTTGCCTAAACAAGTCTTAGAAGCCACGAAGCGTTCTACGTGCGATTCCACCTCGCGAAGGTGATCGGGGTCAACTGGCTCACGACTAGGGGAGCATTGGCTCTCCAGGCTGTCTGCTAGGCATTCAGCATTTTCGTCATCATCGAAGGCGATGGAGCCGTCTGGACGCGTGAAAGGGGGGGAGTGGCCGCAACCGTGTCGGTCTTGAGGCTTCTGGCTAGTCGCCAGTATGCCTGATGGGAGGGCGTCATCTCGGCAAAGAGATCGCCCCAGCGTTCGTTCCTAATTTCCGCGATGCGTTCCTTGACTCGCCGTTGCAAGAAACGAAGGTGGGCACGGGCCTCTTCAGTGGGATAATTGTCGTGTAAGCGTGAAGCGCGATTCTTCTCTGTCAACAGCTGCTGCATATCCTCGGGGAGCTCCATTTTGTGGGTGGGATCCACAGAAGGGACTTCCCGAGAGCATTCCTTGTAGGAAGCTTGCAGGTGGCTGGTGAGAGAGGAGATTGCGCTGTCAGTGTCGTCAGTCGTGGTGATTTTGTCAGGGATTGCATCCAAGTGCGGTGTTGGCTGATTGATAACTTTTCCAAGCTAGAACCCCAGGAATAAGTAAGAAGTGAAAACTCCGCGCGGTAGAAAGAGAGTGGGATATTACTTACTCTCCTACGCCGCACCGGCAGTCTCGTGTCACGTGTCCATCTTACAAATTTTCGATCAGATCACGTGTCCTGAGTTAACATTTTTTTTTAACGCGAGTTTAACATTTTTTACCCATCCCAAAAAGTACACAACGCCGCTAAAGAAGTTTACACTTCAAAAAATACTGAAACGTTGTCCACTTGTGCTGACGGTAAGATTAACATAAAAAGAACTCATAATGCTCATGCCCTTGTCGGTATTGTACTCTAGACTTCTACCAAACATATTACTTAGAACTACGAATAACTTATTAGTTTATTACTTATTAGTAGACTTAGAACGATCGTTAATTTGGTTATCAAGTCAGTCCCACTGGGAGATCATCATCATTTCGAGCAGGTGTCACGGTCAATCGACCATGCACACCCTGGTATTAGAGTTCTTCGGAACCGCCTCTCGGCCTCTAACGTGGTTCCTTTAACGACTGCTAGATGGCAGACGGGACCAACGGCTTAACGTGCCTTCCTAAGCACGGAAACATCTTCATTATCAGACAATCAGGTGTTTCAAAGCCTGCATGTCCTAAAAAAAGCTTCCCGTGGCAAACGCCTTAACCACTGGACCACGGAGGCAGTAACTATTATTTTCTTTTTTTTTTTAATAAGTATATACGGACAAATCACACAGATTGAGCTAGCCCCAAGGTAAGTTCGAAACTTGTGTTATGGGATACTAACTCAACGATACTATATTTTATAACAAATACATATATAGATAAAACATCCAAGACCCAGGCCAATCTGAAAAAGATCATTTTCCATCTTGACCTGGCCGGGGATCGAACCCGGGCACTCCGTGTCGCAGGCTGGCGTGTTAACCACTGCGCCACGGAACTGTCATTAGTAGTAACTGAGAGATAAAATATTCCAAGATGGTCCCAGTTTTGTTTTAGGTACAGATCAGACTCTGTGACGTATTGTGATTAAGACGGTACTTAGAAATGTTAATTTCTTTGCCAGCGACTGTCGTATTACCATAGTTCTCATTGTCAGCTTGACAAGCCTGTGATGTTTCCTTTCAATTTTCTTTCGTGACTTTCAAAACCACAACAATGACTATTTAAAAGGCTATCTAGATACCCTTCACATGGGTATTGGGTATATCCTTATGTATAATGAAAAAAAGTATATAAAAATTATAAAATTTGTCGACATAAATATAATGAACACATTCCTAATGCAATAAGTACCTACCCATCGAAAGAAAAAGGTTACTGCACTCCTGCCGACCAATGATTAATCGAAGAAAATATGAACGGTAAGCCTTAATTCCCAGGGAGGTAAGTGCCGCATCGTGTTGGGTCAGAAGGGATATTTTTATCTTATTAATTTAATTGTTTTTAACTACAAGATAGTGACAAAATCATCAAAACTAAAACGGTAAAGTGCGTATTGGCCACGCGCAATGTAGGGTTCCGTAGTTGCGAATGCCAGCATTGAGTCCACGCTAAATTCATCTAAAAACGAGCCCACACATAATGGTGGTGACTGAAGAAAGAGATATAAAATCCTACTTCACAAGGGAAGTTAGAAAAACTTTTATCTATTTGATAGAGTTCCACCTCGAGTAGAGGCAAGCGTTGGTAACAAGAGAACAAGGATTTCGTGCTCCGCAGTAGGCAGGCGCTAAGCGGCCTAGTATTGTTCCGCCTAGCGCTTCGCGCGTTCGGACGTAAACACATTGCTATTAATTTAGGTATTATTAATAAAGCTGCCATGTTTTATATTTCCTTAAATTAACGTAGTTTGTAAATTTATATTCAGTAGTTGTTTTACGTAACTAACAACTGTCTTAGCTAATTTTCAATTCAATTTGTATGAAAATTTACTAACATGAAAATAAACTTACTTAAGTACATTTTTATAAGTTGGTCGACTATAATTCTTTAACAAACCACCAGATTTAGTAAAATTTAAGGGCAAAAAATGTGTTTGGATCACCAAAAATAGTAAGTGATCACCAAAATCAGATCATCATTTTAACGTAAAATGAGGACCAAAAATATTACACCTTGCGATCCTATTTAGATTATCCATCTCCAAATTATGATAGTTTAATCCAAAAATAGTTAATGACCACCAAAAAATTATCATTATTTTATTAGGTATTTTAATATTAAATGACATCTAAGTAGATAAATAACATCTACATAACATATTAAAGTAAATTATACCAGATAAATCAGTATATACCCAATATTAGCAAAGAAACCCCTAAAGCTTGACCGTATAGTATTGTAAAATTATTAGGTACTTAAGTACCTAATAATATAATAAAAATAATTTATAACATTAAATAATATAAAAATAATAACCCGCAGACTTAAGTCTGCGGGTTATAAACAACTACAAAAAAGGAGGAGGTTTCTTAATTCGACCGTATATATATTTTTTATGTGTGTTCGCGGATAACTTCGTCGTTTATGAACCGAATTTGATGATTCTTTTTTTTGTTGGAAAGGAGATATCCCATTGAATACCATAATAAGGAAACCAGGATCTGATGATGGTATCCTAGAGAAATTGAGGGGAACCTTCAAAAATCGTAGTGGCGACTAGTGCTTTTGTAATTTTTTTCATTCAAAATTTAACGAACTATAATTTTATGAAGGTCTGGAGTCGATCTGATGATGGAGCCATAAGACAATTGAAGGAACTCCTCAACAATTTGCAGCAATTACCTGGTGTTTGGGCTTGATAAATTTGTATTGATAAGAATTTTACACCTAGATGGGTTGTGACTGTCATTAGGGGTCTGATGATGAAGACGTAGGATAGTCGAGGGTCAACTACTCATCGTTTTACAATAGCTACATTGTGTTTGGACTTAATTCATTTCAATGAGAACTTTGCATCCATGTTGGTTATATATAAGTACCATTACAGGTCTGATGATCATCATCACTTCGAGTAGGTGACACGGTCTATCGACCATGCACACCCTGGTTTCAGAGTTCTTCGGAACCGTCTCTCGGCAGCTGACGTGGTTTCTTTAACGACAACCAGATGGCGGCCGGTACCAATGGCTTAACGTGCCTTCCGAAGCACGGAGTCATCTTTATTATCATACAATCAGGTGATTCAAGCCTGCAATGTCCTAACCAAACTGGAAACAACTAAACAAAGTATGCTTCCCGTGGGAATGAACCCACGACCTTTATATACGGTTCAATATGCCAAAATGTTCAAAACTCACACGCATCGAATTTAAATATACGTTTGCAATCTCTATATGATATGTACCATAATTGGTAGTAGAGTAAAATTTTATAGCATTCAAACGGTGAATTTTAGGTGAAAAAGCGCAATTATTAGCTGCTTAAAATTTGGTGATCGTTTACTAAATTTGGTTGTAAAGTACAATTTAAAGTCAGTCTTAACTAAAATAGGTGGAGCTGTTGTAATTTTAGGATTTCTAATTTTGGTTATGGTTTATTTAATTTTTTTGCTGTTCGGTGTCTATTTTAGGTTGTCAAGGCTATGGTTACAATGTTTTTTGGGTGGTCATTATATTTATCCCCTTTTTAAAAGAACTATTCAACAACACCCCACACGTTGGGTTAGTTGAGGAAAAAGAAATGACTCCTACGTTACCTGTATGGGAGCCAGCCACAACATCCTTGTTCTTGAAGATCTAGCAGTCGCTACTCTACTACTCAAACTATTTGAATACAAAATCATCAGTCAAATGTACTATATGCTAGAATCAGTCTCGCTTAGTCAATAAAAAGTTACGAGTATCTGCGTGTCCTAAGTATCGCTATTGTTGGGTTTTTCCATGCAAATTTTACGATTATATGCGTAAATTATAAAAATATGCATTATTGGATTAAAATACTTAATAATAATCACAAGGTTCCTTATCTAATGATTAAGTACTTAAGTTCCTACTGAGTCCGTGGGTGGATGTACCCAGTAGGTACCCATTTCCATAATACATCGAACTAGCTGTTGCCCGCGACTTCATCTGCGGCAATTCCTGTTATTCTGAATAATATTTTATTTTATCTATACTATAATATTATAAAGCTGAAGAGTTTGTTTGTTTGAACGCGCTCATCTCTGAAACAACTGGTTCAAATTGAAAAATTATTTTTGTGTTCGATAGTCCATTTATTGAGGAAGGCTTTAGGCTATGAAACATCAGGCTGCGACCAACAGGAGCGAAGCATCAATAAAAAATGTTTTTAAAAAGGGGGAAAATTATTCATCTTTACTAAGTTACTTACTAAAAAACCCAATTAATCATAATAACAGAAATTGCCGCGGACGAAGTCGCGGGCCACAGCTAGTTAGTATATAAATGAATAATTTTCCTTCGTTTTCAAAACATTTTTTATTGATGCTTCGCTCCTATTGGTCGCAGCGTGATGTTTTATCGCTTAAAGCCTTCCTTAATAAATGGACTATCGAACACAAAAAGAATTTTCTAATTTGGACCAGTAGTTCCGGAGATTAGCGCGTTCAAACAAAAAAACAAACTCTTCAGCTTTATCCTTATCCTTATCCTTACTAATATTATAAATGCGAAAGTGAGTTTGTTTGTTTATTGGTTTGTTTGTTACGCTTTCACGCCGTAACTAGTGAACCGATCATAATGAAATTTTGCATACAAGTTCTCTGGAGTACGGAGAAGGACATAGGCCTACCTTTTTTCCCGGGAAAAAGTACTATTCCCGAGGGATCGACATTAACGCGGGCGGAGCCGCGGGCGAAAGCTAGTAATATTATAAGTATAGATTTACATTTGGTTTACTTATTGTGAACTTAGGTATCTACTTATCGAATTATAACTTGAAATCCCCTTTTATTATGTTAATTTAATACGCATTAGTTAGTAATTTACCATACATGTGGAACGAGAAATAAATAGATTAGAGCTATACCGTGACATCAGGTTGACCGTCTTATGAGAATATCTTCAACGATCATTCCCTTAATCGGCATGCACAATCTGCACATGAGATGTCGCTTTTCCTACATTCTGCGATTGATCTTCGGTCGCAGAATTAAATGGAAACCAAATCTAGCAAACATTTAAATGCCACAATTATTAATAAATTCTCGATTATTAATAAAAATAAAAGTTATTTTTGGAAATAATCGTTGTTGATTCAAAACTTAATTCCTACTAATTGAGTCAATAAGTAAAGATAATGTTTATATCCGCTTCTTTGACCTGTAGATATGCGTTGCTGTGCCTAACCCATGAGCTTAAATAGTAGGTACGATTTCAGTGTAGATAAGATAATGCTAACTGTTGATATTTTAGGAACCATACCAAATTGAAATGAAGTAATCACGCTGATATCCACGGCTAGTGTTATTTATCAGTTCAGGCTGTGAAAAGGAGCGCGCGTGTGCGGACGTCGCGATCTTAGTGCTCTGCGCGGAAAGACTCAACACAGCACGTGCAGCGTGATACCAGTGTGCCCGACCAGACCGCCACAATGGACCAGGACCTTAAGGAGAACACGGTCAGTACACTCTATTTCTCAGTGCAATTCATATTAAACTTTATCTCATATAAAAGTAACTAGAAAATACTACTGCGAAATATTCACCACCTCCTTGAAGTGAAGTGAACTTTAGTCCCTTGTATCGTATGATTTGTACAGGCCACCTTAACTAAACACAGTTTCTTAAGATGGAAATTGAATCGTATGAAGTAGTAGCTTAAGGTGGAGGAAAAATAGTTTCGGTAGACGGCACGTAGCGCGCGTAGGCAAATCGCCAGTTGGCTGTCGCAGTTGCTTTGCCTCGGTCGCAGAAAACTGTATGTTTTCCGTATCGTAACGACCTATAGAGGGTCAGCTGCCGTAGTTATTTTAGTTAAATATAATGAATAAACATAGTGATTTTGAGTGCAGTGAATTTTAAATTTAAGTAAGACATTTATTTTACTAGAAAAAAAAATATAATTAAACTAGAAAAAAATGCAAAGCGCTTAACTTTCGCCAAATTGTTACCTGTACTTAGTGGATACTATAAAAAGAGAAACCTTTCTTCGCTAGTCGGAGGTACGTATTAAGAAAAAATCTTTATCTGTGGCTACTCTCTCCAATAGATAATTGTAATTACATTGTTATTATTATTATACAAGCTTTCTGCAAATCATACCTGGCGCGTGTTCCGTTGCACTAGAGACGAGAATAAATAATAAACATCGTAAATGTAACAACTGAATCTCTGCACATGCATACTCTACTATTTTCGGCGTAGGTCGGCATGTGCTGCCATGGAACATCAGCTAGTGGGCCAATGGCCCGTTATCACCCGTTACTTGACCGCAGCCGAAATTAACATAAGAAGGTGTATGTGGATGCACACGACGAAATATCATTGAGTGAGATGCCGTCATTAACACATAAAATTAGCACGCATCCATATAATAGAATCTTAACTATTTAAACGTCTGACATTCAAAGGAAAATACAAACTAGAAATATCATTTATTTCTGCTTTATGAGGATAAATTAAATTCAAGCCGTCTATGATGACACATAAATGGAAACATTTATTTGATTACTATTTAGCGGCCAAAATTACATAAAATTAAGGGTAAAGAGTAGCTAAAGTGTTGACCGCACGAACTTAAATGCTCGAATCGAACCGGTATAACGTTGCTAGCGTGTTCTGGTGCCCTAATTCCAAAATATTCGTGGACGCTAGTTAGGTTTTACCACGGTTTTACTATGATTTAAAAACATTAATTGGTAATCATTTGTAAATTAGGAACGTAAAGAAAAATAATCTTTAAATGAGGTAGGTACATGAATAGTAAATACTTGCACCTACCTATAGCGTCAAACACGAATATAATAAAAATCTATCCTACTAATTATTATTTGTAACTACTACTGACGTACTTACCTACACTTTTGACTTTTGTCGTAGTTACTACTTCTAAGATGTTGACATGTATATTGATGGTAAATGTCATTGTATGTCTTTGTAAAAGAACTTTGGACTAAGACTATATGTCAAACTTTCTGTCCGCTCATTCGCATATTACCGAATCTGATTTTTATCTCTGAGGAACGATGTATCTATGGTGAAATAGAGAGGTACAACACGGATAATGAGTAATTACCATAAAAAAAATATTTTTATGCTAATCTAGATTTCACCTTACCGGGATGAAAGGTACTCTATGTTTTTCTTCGTACCCCAGAAAACTTCTTCAGCTTCTTTACCTTTTCCCAGTATATGTTGGATCGGGAACCATGGCAGTTTCTTCCCTTTCCGTACCCCAGACAACGCGAACGCAAAATTTAGATGCTGTCCAGTAGTGAAAACCCAAAGCGTAACAAACAAACGATAAAATATGTAAACAATATAATATGTAATCGTATCAAAATTAATTTTGGGTGTAGGTACGAACTATTATCTGAGTGCATTATGCCATCAATAAATAGCTCTACCTAAGGAAAACGCGCATGAAGAAAGGTTCATATGGTACCGTTTACTTCATGTTTATATTTTGGTATCATATACTAATACTAATTATCTTGGAATATTTTATCTTTATGCCATGCATTATGTTAGCTTGAGCGGATAATAAAATACAACATCGCGGACACTCTTATCGACACTTTATCTTATCATCACCGCCAGGCCAAGATCAGTGAACGTTGCCGTCATGCATTGCAGCAAGTTAGGTACCTACATAGGTAATCACAGGGTCAGATGTTAAACAAACTATGAAAGTGATAAGATGAAGATATTCCTATTTTATATTAAATCTAATTATATTATTTCAGTAAATTTTTGAACTATCAGGTTTTGAACTATCTGACCTACGAGAATGAGAGACAACGAAATAAGAAAAAATATTTTTATAACTATCGAGTGTAGAAGTAAGTATACAAAAGTAATAAGTCGTAAGTCCTTCGGTCAGACTACCTATATTGTTCTATGAATTTTTTGAATAAAGTTATGTATGAAATTATGAATTCCCCGTTTTTTATACTTAATGGTCTAGACATTTGAATAATCAACCTTCTAGGTACGAAGGTTAAGGTAAAGTTAATCTTAATTAATATATTTTAAGTTGTGGTAAAAAATGCCTGCAAAGCTTATTCCAACTTGGTGAACGTAACTTTCGTAAAATTCATGAGCGTTTTGTAATTTTTTTTTTTTCTATTTCAAGTTAACTTATCCACTGGTTGCATAGATCTACGACCAACTACAATATTATTTTTCTTCGTTTTAACATTATTTGCTTAGGTACGTATTATTTTCTGAATACATACGTAATAGCCAGGTCATTAGATTCACTAACTTTCACCGTGTGCACGACGAGACGGCGTTGTTGACAGATGTAAACATTTTGTTTACCGTTAGTAGTTATATATAACTTATAACCGTCTCGCATTAAATGTGAATTGTCATGTTAAAGTAAAAAAAAAGAAAAATACCCGACATGCTCGGTGGTAGGACCTCGTGGGGTCCGACTGGCTGGCGACCACCCTCATGCCGAAATCTATCGTAAAGCACCGTTGGGTGTGTTTCGACGGTTGCGCGTGAGAGCCAATCCCCATTCCCGATTCCTGTAGTTCCGACAGTTTATGGTCCCTTAAGGACTGGAGTCTTGCACTGTCTGATTGGGGGTGCGACGTTGGCGCGGGGGCCAGGGAGACCCGATGAAACGGTTGTCCGCTGGCCGCCCGCTGGTACGTAGAGGACCCGAACCCTAGCTGTCCCGGCTAGGGAGGCTGTCCTGCCGCCAGTGTCAAAAGCTCGTGATTGGTCGTCGTGCCGGCCTGGGAGACCGGAGTGGAACACGGCGGCTGATCATTGTGTTGGATCGGGGGCCCTTCCGTCCCCCGTGCCAGCAGCGCACCTCACTGGTCATTCATTGCGGGCCATCATTCCTTAACTTTGCCTATGTAACTGTCGTAACTACGGCAATCCTTAATTTTTTCCCTGTTAACCACCTTTTTTATGGCAAGATCGAAAAATAGAAAACATGTTTCTACAGCGGCACCCCCTTCCACATTCAATGTGGACTTCTTCAACGTCAGAGGAATGCATTCGAACCTCAATGTCGTCCATCATCACTTGGAGACGACTAAGCCGGCTCTATTTTTCCTGACTGAGACACAAATATCCTCTCCGACCGACGTCACATATCTCTTGTATCCCGGTTTCAGCTTGGAGCACAAGTTTATGCCCAATGCTGGGGTGTGTATGTACGTACGGGAGGATGTATGTTGTCGACGTCTCAGCAGTCTTGAAGACAGAAACCTGTCATTGTTATGGGCGCGCGTAGATCACGGTGACCGCATCCGGTTCTATGCATGCCTTTACAGGTCCCATAGCGGTGATGCCGAAACAGACCGACTTCTCGGGCATGTACAGAAGGGCATAGACGAAATTCTCCAGCAGCACCCATCGGCGGAGGTAGTGATCCTAGGGGATTTCAACGCTCACCACTTTGAGTGGCTAGGATCACTGAAGACCGACTACGCTGGGAAGGCTGCATACAACTTTGCTGTAACAAATGACCTCAACCAGTTAGTTGATGGTCCTACCAGAATACCTGATATTGAAGGACACAACCCTGCTTTGTTGGATCTTCTGCTGACCTCACATCCAAACGATTACCAGGTATTCCGTGATGCCCCTCTAGGAACCTCGGATCATTGCCTGGTACGTGCTGTGGTTCCATCCGGTCAGACCACACAATCCAGACCACCTGGTATGCGTCGTGTGTGGCATTATAGGTCAGCAGATTGGGATGGATTGCGAGAGTTTTATGCATCCTACCATTGGAGACGGTTGTGCTTCTCATCAGAAAATCCTGACATTTGTGCGAAAGCTGTCGCCGAGGCGATACTGCTGGGCATGGAGTGCTACATTCCCAGCTCGGCGGTTCGTATCGGAGGGCGGTCTCAACCTTGGTTGCGTTGCTCGTCTTTGCGTGCCGCCCACCTCAAGCGCGAAGCCTACGAAGCCTGGGTTGCTGCGCGAAATGTCAAGGATCGTAATACTTCTGATTTGAAGAAGCGGTTCAACGCAGCTTCAAGATCCTACAAGAAGCAGATCACTGCTGCAAAGTTTGCGCACACTGCGCGCATTGGTAGAAGACTGGTTGGCTATCCCTCCGGGAGTAGAGCATTCTGGTCTCTTGCTAAGGCAGCGCAGGGGAATTTCTGTCGCCCTTCACTTCCATCTCTGCACAATCGTCAGGACTCGCTGGCTCACTCCGCAAAAGAGAAGGCCGATCTCTTGGCTACTCTCTTTGCGTCAAATTCTACCCTTGACGACGGAGGAGCATCGCCGCCCTTTTTACCGAGATGCGAGAACTCAATGCGGGAAATTCGCTTTACTCAAAGTGCAGTGCGACGTGCTCTGTTTTCCCTCGACATCAGGAAGTCCAGCGGGCCTGATGGCATTCCAGCAATTGTGCTCAAAATATGCGCCCCTGAGTTGGCTCCGGTATTAGCACGCCTATTCTCGCTGTCTTACACCTCAAGAAAAGTCCCGTCTTCGTGGAAAGTAGCCTACGTTCACCCTATTCCTAAAAAGGGTGACCGCACAGACCCGTCTAACTATCGGCCTATTGCGATAACCTCCCTGCTCTCTAAGGTGATAGAGCGTGTGATAAACATCCGGCTCCTTGGTTACCTTGAAGATCATCAGCTAATTAGTGACCGTCAATACGGGTTCCGCCACGGGCGTAGTGCTGGTGATCTTCTTGTGTACTTAACGCACCGATGGGCAGCCGCCATCGAGAGCAAGGGAGAAGCACTGGCATTTAGTCTAGATGTCACAAAGGCTTTTGACCGGGTCTGGCATAAGGCTCTTCTCGCGAAGTTACCATCTTTCGGGCTTCCTGAGGGACTATGCTTGTGGGTCGCTAGTTTCTTATCTGGGCGAAGCATTCAGGTCGTTGTAGACGGATTATGCTCCGATATCATGCCCATCAATGCTGGCGTCCCCCAAGGATCTGTTTTATCACCTACGCTGTTTCTTCTGCACATCAACGACATGCTTAACACTAGTAGCATCCATTGCTATGCAGACGACAGTACGGGTGATGCATATTATGCAGGTCGTGCAAATATCCCTCAAACACAGGTGGAGGAGAACAGAAAGAGACTTGTGTCTGACATTGAGACCTCTCTGGAGCAGGTCTCTGAATGGGGTAAACTAAACCTAGTTCAATTCAACCCTACTAAGACACAAGTCTGCGTGTTTTCCGCTAAGAAGACCCCATTTAACATAGCACCAAAGTTCCGAGACACCTCTCTTACCATTTCTAAGAGTATTGGGATCCTTGGCGTCGATATTACGAAGGAGGTCCAATTCCGGAGTCATCTGGAAGGTAAAGCCAAAATGGCTTCTAAAAAACTTGGGGTGCTCAATAGAGCGAGGCAGTACTTCACTCCGGGTCATAGACTTTTGTTATATAAAGCTCAAGTCCGGCCCCACATAGAGTACTGCTCTCATATCTGGTCTGGTGCACCTGAATACCAACTCCTTCCTCTTGATTCCATCCAACGCCGGGCAATTCGTATTATCGACGATCCCACACTCACAGACGATTTAGACACCCTCGGTCTACGGAGAGACGTTGGCTCTCTGTGTGTATTTTACCGTCTATACTATGGGGAGTGTTCTGAAGAACTTTTTGAATTGGTGCCACCGTCACCTTTCTACCACCGCACCGCTCGCCACAGGAGTAAAGTCCATCCCCACATCCTTGACACTTGGGTCTCTAAAAATGTCAGAGCGTCACGTGGTTTTTTTCCTCGTACAGCAAGATTGTGGAATGGACTCCCTACCGAGGTTTTCCCTGTGTGCTATGACTTGAGGTCCTTCAAAAGGCGTGTTTACAGGTATCTTAAGAGTCGGCAACGCATCAGCAGCTCCTCTGGTGTTGCAGATGTCCATGGGCGACGGTGACCACTTTCCATCAGGTGGCTCGTCTGCTCGTTTGCCGTCGGATATACATAAAAAAAAAAAAAAAGTGCTTGAGTCTTCATATCTTGAACCTTTTGGGGTACATTTTATCATAATCCGTATGTATTTATTGCATACGTAAATCAACATTTATTTAGTTCCTAATAATCTTATGTAATTCAGCTTATCTTCATATTGTTTTATTACGGGCGGTATCAGCAAACAGCACTGTAATAAATAAAACTTATTCAATTACATGTAGGTACAAAGTCCGTTTTCGTATTTGCGTATGATCCTTAGTCCTCAGAACGCACTCTTAACAACTCAAAGTCAAACATTTTTAACTTAAATTGTCTTTCTTGTATTCAAATTTCATTGCACGAGTAAACGTAGAAATAGAAAAAAAATACTTAAACAAAGACATTACATATCTGTCATTTTCAAATAACAAAAAAATAACTTGTAAAAAAATAACTTCCATATTTTGAACCTCTGAACTATATTGAAATCCGAGTGGCCGATCACCTAGAAATTCGTCCAGGTGATCGGCCACTTTGTACGGGAGCCTTTTTTTCGATATTTGGCTTTATTTCTTGAAATTCAACACGCGGTATAAGGTAAATACAGATTGATTTTATTGATTTTTCATCAAAATTGGTTTAAAGGTTTGGTTGCAGTCAGTTTTTTTTTATCTGAAAGGTACGATCCGCCCAATCCGTTAAAACATGAAACAGCATCCAATATCATTTTACCTCTATAGTGAGTAAGAACAGAGTAAAATCTTTCTTGCGTCCATTGAAAACCACGTTATAAGCCGTTGTTCCCGATTGCATTCCCTATGTAGTGATTGTTATAGCTTGTCAGATAAATACTTAAATACTTATCAGACAGGTTGAAGTAAATGTAGCGTTGGCCTACACAAAAAAATATATGAAAATCAAGTCGGGATTCGCCTATAATTAGGCATCTCGTGAAGAGGACCATACCGGTGGCCTTACATGGCCAGATATAATATTTTATTCAGTAGATTTAAGTACTAACACTAATTTTTAAGTTATTGTATTACTAACAAATTGGGACAAGTTATCTAATAAAAATAAATAAATGAATTGAATTGAAAATCAATAATACTAGCTTTCTAGCCCATGATGCTGTCCATTGGATGATATGATTGCAGTTGCAACAGGCTGCAACAAAGTCACGCTAGCTTGCGTCTGCGATTGTTGTAGCAGCAATTAAAACAATTAGCTTAGTTATATCTTGCTGGGACTCGCGCCATGTGCTTCCATGATGCTGACCTTCAGTCAAGTATTAAATAAAATCAATAAGTCATTCACTAAGGTGCAGTGTGGGGATAATAGGAGTATTGAATATCGGTAAAGAGTTATTGAGCTATTTTTTCGAACGTTTTTTTTTTCATGCTGGTCTGAGAGTAAAGAAAAGGAGAATGAGTTCTCTTCCCGCGCAGACCGTAAAAGCCAGTCGAGGGAATACGCGAAAAAATAAGGAATCATGTTAATAGGCGATGCGGCTAGCAACCCATTACTATTTTGCTTCTGTTTTCCACCTTTAATCCTAGTAATACTCTAAACGTGGCCTTCAGGCCTTGTGGCCTTAGGTTCTGTCTACACCGTAAGGGATAAAGACGTGATAATATGTATATATGTCTTTTTCCAGCTGGCGATTGAATATCGTGTTATTTACTTATCTAATCTACTTTTCCATAAACTTTCAGCTAACTTTTTACAATTTTTATAAACCATTTTTGCTACCTTGACAACTAAACTTTTTAAAATTAATTGATGAACTTGTGATGGGTCCGGCCGTTAGGTCGAATCCGTAATCCTTTTGATCTGTTTGGAAAATACTAACTTTCCAAAGAGACGAGTATGAGAGAGAATTGTTTTTTTTTTTTTATTGTTATCATAATAATCTCTTATCATATTAATCTATTTATCTTTATGACCACTGGTGAAAGGTAAAATAAAAAAAAATATTTTTATTTTTAGGAGAACACAACAGTCATCGTGGAGAACGGCGAGGAAATCGTAAAAGTAAACAAAATGCACGTGCCAAACGGTGTCATAAGCAGAAATTCATACAATAATGGTAAATATATATTTTAATACGTTTATACAGGGTGGAATTGAATTCATTAGCAAACGTTTAAGGAGTGTCTCAGACCACGAATCTGAAGAACTTTAATTATGGGACCAAATCGGAAAATGCAAAAAAAAAATCAGCTGTTCAATAAATTTTGGCCAAGTAGATATTCCACTTTTGTATGAAAGAGCAGATAATTTTTTCACGATGTCGAAGTTGGTCCTATAATGAAAGTTGTTCAGATTCGTGGTCTGAGTCACTCCTTAAACGTTTGCTAATGAATTCAATTTCACCCTGTATATAGGTATACCTTGTTATTATTAAGTTGTTTGTAACATTTCAATATTTTTACTGTCCCGTTACATAGCAAAATACTTTCTTCGACTTCTTTTCATTATTTTTAGAATCGACTCTACCAACTTGGGATTTGTTCTATTGGGTTACAATCATTTAAATACAATGATTGATATTAAAGGACCAAATAATATTTCACATATGTTATTTTTACTACATTTAAAACTAAAAAAAGTTAACACTTTGAACGTCGAAATCGCAGACACAATAGTTTTTCAATTGTTCGCGTCGGACACCAATTGACCGACGCGACGTCTAAGGTGTAGGTTCTGAATCCTAGCTCGGAAGTATGTATCCTATTAGGTGCTACGAATTACGATGTCTACGACCGCTCGCTACGAAAGAAGGACGTGTGTCCTACATTCCCTTTAACTAGCGTTTAATTTGTCTACCATTTATACAACGATTGATATATACTTTTGGCTTTAGTACTATATATGTACTTTTTTATTAGGAGTTTTAGAAATTTATTGTTTTACCTTTTTAGGTCACAGTGAGCAAAAAATAATCAAGACTTCTAGATTTTTGGTGTGACTGTTTGCAATGGACAAAGTGAAAAAGTACTTGACCGATTATAAGAATAAGCTATTGCACGCGGCTCCACCCGCGTTTATGTCGATCCCTCGGGATCAGTAGAATTTCCAGGAAAAGGTACCCTATGTCCCTCCCCGGGCCTCAAACTACCTTCATACCAAATTTTATCCTAATTGGTTTAAGTTGAAGCGTTAAAAGTGACAGATAGACAGACAGAGAGACATAGTTATTTTCGCCTTATAATATTTCTATGGAATACTGTGGAATTATGGGTTACTAGCTTTCGCCAGCGGCTCCGCCCGCGTCAATGTCGATCCCTCGGGAACAGTACTTTTTCCCGGGATAAAATACCTTTTCTATTTTAATTCTTTTCTAGTTCTCTGGAGTACGGAGAAGGACATAGGCTACCGTCTATGTCCTTCTCCGTACTCCAGAGAACTTGTATGCAAAATTTCATGATAATCGGTTCAGTAGTTACGGCGTGAAAGCGTAACAAACAAACAAACAAACTCACTTTCGCATTTATAATATTAGTAAGGATAAGGATTAACCTATATAAACGTCATTAATTGAAAAAGCGCTGCGCGAACTATCGATATTACTGTCATATAAGCGTGTCGGGGTGTGCCGAGGGTAGACCCAGAGGCCCGACTACACTGTGATAAAATCGAACCGACGAAGTCGCGGGAAATAGATATTCTATCAAATTTCGATCACTTCATCGACTTTTAAACATTCGGAGAGCAGCAACAGTTAGGCTAAATAAGTTTTCTTCTCTCCAAAACAACCATGAAATAACTAAATTTGTGAATAATTTATTACACACCAAAGTCAAATCAAAACCGAACGAAATCGAGGTCATGGCCCCGAGGGCAGAGGCAATATTGCGGCTAATCTATATCAAACCGTATGTTTTATTAAAATGTTTAAAATATGAGATTCCTACTTGCTTAAGGACGAGGATATGCTGAAGGATAAAACTATTCTGAACTATACACGAACGACAATAAACAGAAAAGCATACGCAGATTTGGTTGGCGCATGTACATTGTGCACATTTTAATGCGATTTTCAGGAATCGGGAAGTTTTGTGTGTGTGACTTAACCACGGCCGTATGTCAGTCGCATTAACTCTTCAGATATAAATTGAACAAAAAATTATAACTTTTTGAGAACCGCCACTACTTTGACAAATATACACTAAAATTAGAAGACTACAGAAGGACTGTGTGTGTCTTTATTTCAATAGTGGCATTATTATATCTATCCCATAATACGGCGATAAGGTGCTCATGTGTTTAATAGTACTTAACTTTGTCTGTAACTTTCTAAAACTTTTTTTACCATCACGATTGTTACTTTCGAAAAGAAATACCTATGTTCTACTAGCTTCTGCCCGCGGCTCCGCCCGCGTCAATGTCGATCCCTCGGGGACAGTACTTTTTCCCGGGATAAAATGTACCCTATGTCCTTTTCCGTACCCCAGATAACGTGTATGCAAAATTTCATGATGACTGGTTCAGTAGTTACAACGTGAAAGCATAACAAACAAACACCCAAACAAACAAACACTTTCGCATTTATAATAGTAGTTATGATTAGGATTTAATTCTAAGAAAGAAAATAAACTCAAATGGCGGAGTTTGGTCTAAGTGTGTGCAATGATCGGTGATTACATAGATGGCTGATATTTTAAATCGTGATCTTGATACCAGATATCGTATAATTTGGATGAAATATTATATACAACTATATAAATTGGTGCTATACTCGTGGACACCAGTCTTAATGGAAATATGCTAACAAACAGAGGGTCGCAAAACTGTTATGAACCGTGTATGGTCTCTTTTCTCAAATCAATTTGGTTTATTCTACAAAGATGACGTCATATAAATCATTAACTTTTTGTTAACACTTTCCGGGATGCTTCCGCTTGTGAACCTAATTTTAATAAGTAACAGCAGTGTTGCCTATTTCTGTTGATTCCGTAATTAAGATAAAGTAGGTACGTAGCTTTTTTAAAATGTATTAAGTACTATTAAATTTATAGCCAAGACATTTCTTTAAAAAAGCATTTCCTCTAAAAACATACGCTATATATAGGTTACTATTTACCCATGCGCGGACTAATTCTACTTACTTCACACAAAGTACACTAAACAGCGTAATATTAATGCAAACAGAACTACAGGTAAAAATACCCATAAACTGGCTGACCTAAATGTGCTAGCCGCGTTCCTCACTCATTCGCAGTTAGCACGCAATACATTCAACTCTTTTTCAGGGCCCGACCAAGTGATACCCACTAGTGAGTACATTACCTGTTCTCCAGAAGGATGCGTTAAGTTAAGAATTGAACCCAGAGGAGTAGCAGGAGAACCTCCTATATCAGTCCCTGGTCTGCTCAGTAGACAAGTAGCAAGGTACCCAGATGGCATTGCATTGGCGTCAAAGAAGGAGGACGGGAAATGGCACAAAGTAACATACAAGTGAGTATCTTATTCGCCAGTTATGTACTAAAAATGTCTGATTGAAATGTGTTATCACCTTAATGCATTAAGCAGTTTTAATTGTATTGTGTTTAAACATCAAGAAAACATATTCGACGCGATTATATTAAAAAAATAAAGTACAACCATAGCTTATTTTAAATATTTAATGAAAAATGAAATTAAAGCGGCTAAGTTTTGAAGAAAAAATCAGGGGACTACGAAGCGTTAATTATGTGTAATTTTTATAGGTATTTTAGGTATTTTCGGTCTCAGCTGCAGTTGTCTCCATCGCACTCTGCGGGAGTTGTTCGGGCACACAGCGCGACAGCAATAGATTTTACAAATACCTATTTTTCAATTCTCTAGAGCGCAGTGTTTCCTCTTAAGAGTAGATTAGTAAAGCATATGCAGTGTTACTTGATAATCACTAATAACCTCGCTGGAACAGATAGCTAAAACAACAACGTTTGTTCTACGACGTTTGATAATTTGTTAGATTTTAATCTCATAAAAAAATAATATTTATTTAATTTTCCGGTTGAATGTTAACAAACTCTACGCACATCCCAAAAAAAGATAACGCGCGAGCGTCGCGTTGTACTTTCGTTTACATAGACTTACAAACGTCAAGACAGGACATGAAACAAAAATTCATTTTCAAGTATTTAATTTATTAAGTTAGGTCAGAACTTGTAGAACAAATGTTGTTGTTAATGATGTTAGCTATCTAGTCCTGCAAGGTTATTAGTGTTAAACATATCGCCTTGTATTTTATGACCGAATATGAATGAATATTTAGATTTGAATACACGAAAAGTTAGTGGCTCAGTGGTCCAAAAGCGCAACCCATAAGTATAAGGTAACGGGTACGAACTCCGCCAGGTCCGTGCCACTTATACCTCTGGGTTTATTGCCTTATCTTACCACTACCTACATCTGGTGAAGGGAAACATCTCAAAGCAACCTGTACACTAGCGGATTTTTCAAAATATGTGAAATGGAAAAGGCAATACCTGTTCATCATTCCTGCCTAATTATTATGTACGTTTTTACCACACAATGACACCGACAAGAGCTTCTTAAATTCCGGAGGGGCACGTAGAGAAATAAATTAGTAAACTTTATAACGTTAAAACTGTAAAATTAAGAAAATATATTTAGTTGTATCATAACTTGTGTGATCCTTTGAGGGCTGATAGTTCAATAAAAAATGCATTAGAATAAAAAAAATAAAAATTGACTCGCTAGTTTTCGTGTTCTGGTCCTGAACATTCTAAAAAACAGACAAAAAAAAACACCTTGTTCACAAAAAACATATGTATTCAAAGGGATTTAGTTTTTAGAACTTTATCTTGTTACACTAACAAATAAAAACAACACGTACGACCTTGTCGGAAATTATCAAATAAGTAATATATGTAAATACGACGTAAAACACATCTTCAGTATAGTAGTGGTTTATAAGTACAGAATATTGGTAAAGAATCAGTGCTGTACCATTTTATCAGACTTTGGTCGCAATCACGGCTGACGTCATGCTTGATGCGTTTTATTATTCCTGTTTGTTCATACATTCATAACATTTTTTTTTTTAAATCTATGACTCATACTTGCCAGTTTTAACAAAAAGTCATAATATTAAAAAAAATAAAGCAGAAATTCTCCCAGTCTCACTTTTTACTATTTTACTTTTAAAAATATTTTTATGATTTATTTTATTTCTTGGTGGCATATTCCGTTAAATAGATTTTTGATGCATTTTTATACTTCTCATAATCATCTCTATTGCAACATTTGAGATTGATTGGATAATACGATATGTTCCTCAGACTCATTAGAATATATTATAGATACTTACTACATAGCCTGATTATGGTCAAAAGGTCAAGTTCAATCGATTAAAGAGATAGAGATGATTTTGATTAACAAGTCACAATGTGTAAAACAGTTTCAATACTTTTTATCTAAATGTATCATAATTTATTATGAACTAGCTTTCGCCCGCGGCTCCGCCCGCGTTAATGTCGATCCCTCGGGAATAGTACTTTTTCCCGGGATAAAAGGTAGCCTATGTCCTTCTCCGTACTCCAGAGAATTTGTATGCAAAATTTCATGATGATCGGTTCAGTAGTTACGGCGTGAAAGCGTAACAAACAAACAAACAAACAAATAAACAAACAAACTCTCTTTCGCATTTATAATATTAGTAAGATAAGAAGATAAGATAATGATATATTTCTACAATTTTGATCAGCAGAATGTTTCGAAATAGAGTGTGGAAAGAAACGCTCAGAGTGACTATTTCTAGCAGGAAATAATTAGTGGATTTCCATTGCCTTCCAAATGTGAAATACAAGTGAAATTCACTATTGCGCAGGTTGCCTCACCATATTTTCTTTCACCAGAGGCAGGTAGTGGTCGATGAAAATGACAATACTTGAGTCAGATTGGTCTACAAACTCAGGGGTGGGGCCGGGCGCTGATTGAACACGCACGACCTTTCGCTTGTAGCTCGTGCTCCTACTACTGAGCTACATACTACCGCTTTTTTATCTAATCACTTGATAATGGTTGCTTTTTCAGACAATACCAGGAGCGAGTAAGGACGGTAGCGAAGGCCTTCGTAAAATTAGGGTTGGAGAGGTATCACTCCGTGGGCATCATCGGGTTCAACTCCGAACAGTGGTTCGTTGCAGATCTCGCCGCAATTCACGCAGGGTAAGTTTTATTTAGCTTTTGCTCTTGTAAAGCCTCCTAGTTCGCACACGGCTAGTTTTTTAATCGAGTAGCGAGTGTTTTGTACTAAAATACTCGCTACTGACCAAAGATCGTTAGCACTTGTCGAGTATAATTCACAAGTGAACATCTTGCAGCACCAAATACACTTGACCTTTAGATACTCGTACACAGTGATAAACAAAAATAACACTTCTAGCCTAGCTACGCGTATCAACAATTATTTATAAGCAGATATTGTTATGCTATTAACCTACATGATGACAGCTCCGTGGCGCAGTGGTTAACTCGGCAGCCTGCGACACGGAGTGCCCGGGTTCGATCCCCGGCCAGGTCAAGATGGAAAATTATCTTTTTCAAATTGGCCTGGGTCTTGGATGTTTATCTATATATGTATTTGTTATAAAATATAGTATCGTTGAGTTAGTATCCCATAACACAAGTCTCGAACTTACTCGTACCTTGGGGCTAGCTCAATCTATGTGATTTGTCCGTATATATTTATATTTATTTAATTACATCGATGCAAAATCAACCAACCTTACACGTGTGCCGTAAAGTCGATTATCGAAAGCTGACCGTCGTCACCTTTCAGAATTCAAAATTCAAAAAATAGACCTACTAGGTGCTTATTTGGTTAGGACGCTTTTTTATCACGGATTGTGTATCTAGTTTTTTATACTTGATCGAAGCACTCGATTTTATTATACTTGATCGAAGCACTCGAGTAACTAATAGAGTAAATCAAATCGGCTTGACAAAATCATTTAGGTACTATCTACTCGACTACAATGTTGAGGAACCGGACACGGCTAAGTACTAAAGTATTCGCTACTTGATTAAAATACAACCTAGCGTGTGCGAACTAGGTTCGGTGTTTATGGCAAGTCCACGAATTTAGGTGGAGAGCGGCAGAGAAATGAGTTTGCTAATCGCTAGTCTTCGTTTGTCAGTCCAATTGAAAATAGCGTAGCGAATGGACGAAAAGAAATCTATACTAATATTATAAAGAGGAAATATTTGTTTGTTTGTTTGACGCGAATAGGCTCCGAAACTACTAGATGAATTTGAAAAAATCTATCACAGCTGGGAAGCTACACTATCTGCGCTGAACATAGGCTATGTTTTACGCGGACGAAGTCACGGGAAAACAGCTAGTATTATATAAACATGAATAATGAACACATTAAGAGGTTTCGGAAACCTTCATATTCATGGCGATTTTTGAGCTGCTTAGATCAAAATTGCCTACTTAGGTACCTAACCTACTTTTGTTCGCCGCCATCTCTCTCATCTGAGCGTGTTCCCGGTTGCATCCTCAGCTGGGGTGCTTCGGAGCCCGGGGTCCGCTAACTATTGTCCGCCGCCATGTCTAGTACTAATTCTCTGTGCAGGCTTCACGGATCAGCCGGCCTACTCGGTAAATTTTGACAACATCGTTGTACAAAGTTTTGATCATCACTTTAAAATACATTGCGGCTTTTGTATAATTGACTATCTTCCATGCTGGCCTAGGAGAAAAGAAAACCTTAGAATGTACCAGCTGCTTCTCTTCCCATGCAGATCGTAAAAACCGATCGAGGGAGAGGGCGGGGATCTGAGAAATCATATTAATAGGCGATGCGGCTAGCAACCCATAACTATTTTGATTCCGTATTCCACCTAATGCACCAATATGCTAAACGTAGCCTATAGGTCTTAAAGACTTGGGCTCTGTCTACCCCGCAAGAGAAAAAGACATGACAGTATGTATGTTTGACTATTTTTAATTAATACTAGCTTTCACCCGCGGCTTCGCCCGCGTCAATTTTAATCCTCGGGAACAGTACAACTTTTTCCTGGAATAAAATGTACACTTTGTCCATCTCCGTGCCCCAGACAATGGGTAGATATGCAAAATTTCATGACGATCGGTTCTGTAGATAAGGCGTAAAGGCGTAGCAAACAAACACACTCACTTTCGCATTTATAATATTAGTTAGTATAAAGCGTAATGGATATTGAAGTGACCATCAAAACGTTGTACCTACACCGGCTGATTCTAAACTATAGTTCTATATTATTTTCAAACAACCTGTTATACCTATTATAAGACTTAAGGGCATGCACTATCACCGCCTCTTTCTCTTACTAATCCTACCAGCACCAAAGAATTCCTACAGGCTAATGGAACTACTGCTTTAATCGAGATTTACCTATACTTGAATTTTAGTATATTAAGTGATAAGTAGGTAGGTACTATACATGACTATTACACCGTGTCATATACCGTGCGCAATTTTTCTAAGAAATATAGACGTTATACTCATATTAATTTTGTGGAAATATTAGATATTTAACACGATATGGTATCAGTCATCAATGATGATAATCAAATATAGCGCCAATTTCCTCATTTATAATTCAATGAACAATCATCCATCAAATAAAATACCTTTGGTCAGATTACGTATAATTGTTATTGGTTATTTTTATCTTGTTCCCTTTGGATTCGACCCACGCATACTGAATACATTTTTGAAGAAAACACCTTGTCACCTCGCGTAAAAGAAGGCATATTGCGGATGACGGCCTATTTATAAATTAAAAATACACAAAAGCAAAAAAGGTCGGGCTAAAGGCATATTGCAGATGTTGGCATTTTGAGTAAATCTTTTGGGTCGAAGACTGAAGAAGATGAAAAGAAAAATGTCTGGCTTAATGTGGCAATTAGGTACTTCTTACTACTTATTTTTATGTTGCCATATCAATGAATGAGAATAAGTGAAGGTTATATACTTGGTTAGTTATTTTAAATATTTATACTTACCTACCAACATATTGTTTAGGTAATTTGACATAATATTAGTAGGTAGACGTCAAATTAGGACATGCAAAACTTTGTAGGTATAAAAATCGCTGATTGGTCCAAGAAATACGGTATCTATGTTAATCCAAATAAGTTTCAATCTATCATTTTCGGGAGTTCAAGACGATTGTGTGATATTAATCTCGATACTGTGGCCAGAGTTCGCTGTAATGATGTTATTATCCCTTATTGCACCAGTGTAAAAGATCTTGGCCTGCTCATTGACTCCTCCTTCAGTTGGACTACTCAAGTTACAGAGGTAAGTCGTAAAGTTACTGGCACGTTGCGCTCCTTATACAGACTTAAAAACTTTCTTCCCATTAATACAAAAATTTTACTTAATCAGTCCCTAATTTTCCCAATACTTGATTATGCAGACGTCTATTACTGCGATTTAAACCAAACGCCAGACTTGCTAATAATTGTCTACGTTTCATTTTCGGTCTTCGTAGATATGATCACATTTCCTCTTTTCGCTTCCAACTTGGTTGGCTTCCAGTTCCTCTTCGTCGTAAAGCTAGAATTTTAACTATGCTCTATTCCATATTTCATGACCCTTTCTCACCCGATTATCTTAAATCAAAATTCTGTCTTCTCAGTTCTACGCACTCTCGTTCTCTCCGCTCTTCTAATAGCCTCAATCTTGCTACTCCTTCTCACCGCACTAGTTTTATGTCCAACTCGTTTCAGTTGCAGGCTATAAGATTGTGGAATGCTCTTCCAGAATCCACCAGAAGGGCTCCCAACAGATTTGCGTTCAAGGAGGCAGTGCACAAATATTTTCTTGTTATTTCTTTTGCTTCTCTATAATCATCCGTATAACTTATATTTTATATATTATGTAGTAAGTAATATTTTTTGTATGTGTAATTATGTATTGTTGTATTTATGTATGTTTATCGTTATGTATGTCAATTTATATTTTTGTAAGTATATGTATTTATTTATATAAATATTTACATATTTCTTTTAATTATCTATCAACACTTTATCGCACCACCCATTATTTATCTCGGATTGGTCTCAAGGTTTGTGCAATAAGTTTAAATAAATAAATAAACTTCCACCTACCCAAACACGAATACGCACTAAGTTTTGCATCTAATTGAATATAGTAAAAATCTTGAAAAAAAAATACATACTTACCTATTTGTAATGTAATTTTTTCCATATCGAGATTCTGTTCAGAAACCAAATAGACGTAGAACATTCATTTTTGTCCATTGTTGTCAACACATGATTATGAATATGGTTTATTTATTAAGGTTTTACGGTCACGTTCACTATAATTTTACACTCGGGACTACGCGATCGATTGAATTTGAATTTCGTCTGATATTTCGGCAAGATTGCAGCTGCCATTTTCACATACTCAGTCCCCTAGTCAAAATCCTTATCCTTACTAATATTATAAATGCGAAAGTGAGTTTGTTTGTTTGTTACGCTTTCACGCCGTAACTACTGAACCGATCATCATGAAATTTTGCATACAAGTTCTCAGGAGTACGGAGAAGGACATAGGCTACCTTTTATCCCGGGAAAAAGTACTATTCCCGAGGGATCGAAATTGAAGCGGGCGGAGCCGCGCGCGAAAACTAGTAATAATATAATACGACACTTAATGAGCTTCAAAATAAAATAATGTTGAATTGGACAACCGTCTAAATCTGGTTGCTATGTAAAAGTCATACATAGATAGTTTTAGTTTCATTTTACGCTACGACCATGGTACGCCTTTCACTTTTTGCACAGACCCTATTATGATGAACATCACTAATTGATGTGTCATCTATCAATTCCAAAATAAAAACTGGCCAAGTGTGAGTCGCATTAGTTCACATACCTTCTAAGGGGTTCCGTATCACCTTACAAAAACCACGTTTCTTGTAACGGGAAGTCTGATGTACCTATAAATAAGTACGATAAAAACCTCTACCAAACTCTTTCGAGCTCGAACACTATTATTCTTAATTGTCTGCGATTTGACGTCTTTGTCATAAATAAGCAGCTACTCTAACAGAATCAAGACAAAACACCAAAAGAACCTTTTCTTGTATACCACGTTTAATATTATTTTGTTTGTATTATTTGGTGTTATAACGGCAATATATATATATATATACCTATAACGGTCCAATAGATACAGCCCTGAGACAGATGGACGGACGGACTTCGGAGGCTTAATAAAAAAGTTCCTTTTGGGACCCTTTGAGTACCTACGGAACCCCGAAAATATAAACGTATATTTAATTGGATATTAACAACAAATTATACCGCATTGTAAATGTAATACGTTGCGTCATCCCGCATCCATTACATAATTCATTACACTTATTAATTCAGACAAAAAGGCTGCCTCCTTAATTTCTTGGACAAGAATTTAATAAGGTAAATAAATATACATCCCATCCCATTTATACGTTTTCTGGTTACCAGATCTATCACCAAATGAGCTGATCAAATAACAAACCTATAATTGTATTCAAAATACTAGTTCCCTTTCCAGACCTCTTTAATATAAATACATATACATACCTACTTAATAATACATGTTTGTGACATAATAAATCATCATCATCAGGTCTTTTTAGTCTCCACTGCAGAAGCAAGACCCTCTCTGTACTACCGGAGCCATACTTGGCCAGAGCAGACAGAGGATTTGGCCTACACTCTCCTCGCTGGCCAGACTGGTTGGAGAGGTCTCATTGATGTTTATGAGCTTTGTTTAGCTTGTATTTCCTAATTCGCCTCTTACGACCTCCATGGGAAGTGGTCCTATTCTACTCTGCCGGAAACCACACGGCTAGACATAATAAATGTTACAAACATTTAACAATAAGTAGGTACGTACGCCCGACAAATTGGCCCCAAAATAGGGACCTGTATGATAAGTAGATTTTGAAAAATATACCTGATGCTAATGACGTAAGCATATATTAGTAAACAAGCCTTGTGTTAAATATAAAACACGACTGCCATGCAAAAAAAATATACATTACAATTTATAGCTACTTTTGTTATTTCACATAAACGCATTATTTAACACTAGTTTTTACCCGTGGCTCCGCCCGTGTAAATGTCGATCCCTCGGAAACAATAATTTTTCCCGAGATAAAATTAACTTTGTCCTTCTCCGTAGCCCAGACAACGGGTATGGAAAATTTCACGACAATCGGTTCAGTGAAGGGGTGACAAACAAATAAACTAACTCACTTTCGCATTTATAATATTAGTTAGGAATTAGGTTTGGGATTTTCATACTTCTAAGTCCAGAAATAAAAAATCCAGCTACACAGATCCTTTTTTATTATAATTCATAATAACATATACATACATAAAGTCTTTTCCTTTGCGGGGTAGACAGAGCCTAGGCCGTTAATATAACCAACCCATCACTATTTTGATCCCTTTTTCCACTTATACCTACCCCGCCCACCAACACGCCAAAAGTGGCCTTTTCGTCTCGTGGCCCTGGGTACTGGTATTTACAGGGTAAGGGTAAGTGATAAAGATGTGGTGATGTGTAAAAAATGTGTGTTATTTCCGCACAGTGGTTTCGCGGCGGGTATCTACACGACAAACTCAGCAGAAGCATGTTTCCACTGCCTGCAGTCATCGCGGGCCAACATCTGCGTGGTGCAGGACAAGAAGCAGCTGGACAAAATCCTTGCAGTGCGAAGCAGGTTGCCGCACCTCAAAGTCTTGGTTCAATGGGAGGCGCCCGTGGACACGTCTATACCTGGACTTTACTCGGTGAGTCATACTAACATATTGATCTGGGGAATTGTGCATATGAGTAATCTTCATTATTTTGTATTACAATATCTACCTACACATTTGGATTGTAAGATGATATCTAATCTGATAAAATACTTATTCAAGGCAAGTGATTTATTCATTTAAATGGAAGTATTGCAACATAGGTAAAGTATTTAGAAATTCGTGACGACATTAATCAATAATATGAGTATTTACAGGGTTAGGTATTGTATGTACCTAGAGCAGACGTAGCTACGTTTCCGCTTGAAATAACTTAAATAGCCATAGATAGATATTATTAGGTACCTATAGTATTTTTTCAACACAGCGTGATATATATTGATTCCTGATAAACCCATTTGTAACTCATTATCCAGGGGTTGGAATACCGGTAAAAATCAATTACCGGTACCTCTATGAAACGACAGTACCGGTAATTGGTTTGGTACCGGTACATTTGGTAACGGTAAAAATCAAGTACCGGTACCTCTATAATACAACGGTACCGGTAATTGGATTGGTACCGGTACCTCAATAAAACGACGGTACCGGTAATTGAAAGAAGTACCTGTACCAAATACCGGTAAACAGTACCGGTACTTAGTACCGGTACTCGTATTGGGAATTATCATTTCGTTAATGTGTGTCGTTGCCGTGTTGTGCATGTGCGGCGTGAGGCGGGGGCCCACAATAGGGCGGCACTTTTACAGTCGAGCGAGTCCCATGCGGTAGACGGCAACAATGCGTAGGTACCGGTAAAATTAACGCAATTTTAATACCGTTAAAATTTGACAGAATAGAGGTACCGGTACTTACCGGTACTTATAATGTGAATTTGGTACCGGTAACAAGTAGCGGTAAAATTACCGTTAACTGTTAACAATATTATTACCGTTAAATACTAGATTACCGGTACCTCATATTACCGTTAAAATTTTAACAGAATAGTAATACCGGTACTTACCGGTACTTATAATGGGAATTTGGTACCGGTAACAAGCCCTGTCATTATCCAAGAGTGCTTTCAAACCAAAATAATATGGTAATGCAAGAGAGGCAATTTTTTTCTAAATCTATGCAGTAATGTAAAGTAAAAAGCACTTTTTAGGGTTCCGTAAAGGGTAAAAACGGGACCCTATTAATTTCGCTCCGCTGTCCTCTGTCTGTCTGTCTGTCCGTCTGTCACCAGGCTGTATCTCATGAACCGAGATAGTTAGACAGTTGAACTTTTCACAGATGATGTATTTCTGTTGCCGCTATAACAACAAATACTAAAAAATTAATAAAATAAATATTTAATAACTAATTATTACCATACAATAATCGTGATTTTTTTTGCTTATTTTGCTCGATATTGATAACGGCAACAGGTAGACGCTTGAAATATTCGCACAATATTTAGTTATATATTCACTTTCAAAATAAATAATTAAATAAAAATAAAATTAATAATAAATGGGGGCTCCCATACAACAGACGATTTTTTTGCCGTTTTTATAGATAGACGAGATTCGTGCGCGAATCCGACTCGCAGTTGGCCGGTTTTTACATTTCTTCTAGCAAATAAGGTCTCAATATTATGTAGGTCAGTACGGTACATAGGTACATTAACTTTTCTGAGCAAAAATAGTGTATAATTTTTTTTTTATTATATGAAATCTTGTTAAGATACAAAAAATATATTTTAGTTTATTTTTATGTAGTCGCAATGAAACTTTGTGTTACGATTTGACTGTGCAGCTCGGATCTAAAAAAAAGTTAAGTTACCTCATAACTCCGACATTTGTGAACCGATTAAAAATTATTCTTTGTTTGAAAGGGTATGTTTTCAGGTTGGTGAATGGGCTACAACTGGTATTTACGTTAGTAGAAACAGGTTATACGAATTATTAGCTATGAAAGCTTACAATAAAAATACTGAATTTATTAATTATGTTAGAACTTACTCTAAGGTTTTTAAAAAGGCGTGCCTGTGCGGAAAATCTTTATATACAAGAAAAGCTATTCTAGATTCTCATGATAAGATAAAGACCACTTGGAAAATTATTAACATGGAAACCGGGAAAACTAAAAATCGTGACAACAAAATAGAATTAAAAGTAGATAAAAAGATCCTCAGTACTAATGAAGACGTCGCAAAATATTTCGAAGATTTCTTTACTAACATTCCCGTAAATACTACTGCCTCCTTACGTTCATCATCTGAGGAATCTAAAAAACTATTAACAAGCTGTATACCAGAATGTAACAATTATTTAATATTTCAACATGTAACACCTCAAATAATCATTGATACATTTAAGAGTTTGAACAATAAGAAAACTGGAGATTTGTGGGATATCTCTGTAGCTGTCATTAGTAACATCATTGAAGCAATTGCACCATATTTAGCTTCTGTATTTAATAAGTGTGTAGATACTGGGACATTTCCTGACTTGATGAAGTAAAGTCATTCCTTTGTACAAATCTGGCGATAAAAATGATCCCACTAATTACCGTCCCATTTCTATTCTGCCAGCTCTTAGTAAAATATTTGAAAAAATGATTTTTAATCAGTTATTAGCTTTTTTTAACATAAATAGCCTTTTCCATCGTGAACAGTATGGATTTACAAAGGGTCGGTCAACTACAGACGCGGTTGTAGCTCTGTTGAAATACATATATGATGCTTGGGAGGGAAAACAAAATGCTATTGGTGTTTTTTGTGATCTTTCCAAAGCCTTTGATTGCGTAGACCACAATACCCTTCTCTCCAAGCTGGAGCACTATGGAATAAAAGGTAAATCTCGCGATTTACTTGAATCTTATTTAAGTGGCCGAACTCAAAAAGTTAGTTTAGATAGGGTACAATCCTCCGGATCATCGGTTAAGATGGGCGTACCCCAGGGCTCTATCTAGGGCCTCTGTTATTCCTCATTTACATCAATGACCTACCTTACTGTGTCAATACATGTAAGGCTGTACTATTTGCCGATGACACTTCTCTTGTCTTCAAAATTGATAGACAAACTAATTCTTTTGACGTGGTTAATAGTACTTTAGCTCAAGTGTTGGATTGGTTCACAGCGAACAATCTATTGTTGAACGCTAAGAAAACGAAATGTATTAAATTTTGCTTACCAAATGTTACAAAAATTCCAACACAAATAGTAATGGATAATGAACCACTAGATTTAACTGATAAAAAAACATTTCTTGGAATAACTCTTGATGCCGGGCTTCAATGGGGTGCCCATATTACTACGTTAGCGGGTAAACTTAGTTCTGCAGCTTATGCTGTCAGGAGAATTAGACAACTGACTGATGTTGATACTGCGCGTTTGGTATATTTCAGTTACTTTCATAGTGTTATGTCTTATGCGATTTTACTATGGGGTAACGCTGCAGAAGTAAACACCATATTTGTCCTGCAGAAACGCGCTATTAGATCTATATATAAACTTGGTGCTAGAGAATCTCTTAGAGAATTTTTTAAAGATATAAATATTTTAACTTTACCTTCTCAGTACATATTTGCGAATATTATGTTTGTGCGCTAAAATCTTGATTTATATAAGAAAAATAGTGATATCCATGACCGAAACACGAGAAATAAAAATAAATTAGCTACACCAGTATTGCGATTGCAGAAAACTATGAATTCATTTTTGGGTTTAGGAGTACGCTTCTATAATAAAATTCCTGCAGAAATATTAGGTCTGCCTTTACTTAAGTTCAAAACGATTGTAAAAAACCAGTTAATAAAAAAGGCTTATTACTGCATTGATGATTATATTACTGATAAAAATGCGTGGAAATTTATATAAATTTATTTAATGTTAACAATGTATTCAGAGCCCTTCAGGCACGTAGGGACCAAGGCTGGATTGAGTTTCTTTCGGCGTATTCTTCTCATCAGTGGTCGTTCCAAAACGCTAGTAGTATTTCAATTTTGCATATATAAAAAAATATATAAGAAATAAAAATATGACGTTCAAAAAGAGATACATGTATCCAATTTTGAATAAAAATCTTTGACTTTTGACTTTTGTCAAAATCACAATCGGTTCAGTAATTTTATTGGAATCGGCTTTTTTCATATATCAAGATTATATCACTTTGTATATATACGTATGTAATAATCTCCGTCCACATTAAATCTACTACGAGTAATTTTACTAATGAAGAACAGACTTCGATTTTTTACATTTGATCTGATTTAGGAGTAAAGGAATAGAATGACGTCCCGCGCTAGGTGCATCCCGTGCATCAAACCCCTAAGAATTAAGATATGGTGAAAAAAATGCCATGCGGGCAAGGTTGAACTGACCTTGTTCTCTGTACGACCTACGCTCTGCCAATTGAGAAATGCAATTCTAGTAGCACTGTGAAGCTTTAAAAACCCTCCTTATTTCACGAGTTTATGAAAATATTCACCAACCATCGTCTTATGTACGAGAATATCCCTTCGGATCAAAACGTGACATGAGGTCAACGTCGAGTGATTAGATAATATACAGCTATAGAAACAAACAATGTTACAGGAGGGCGTTTCATGTAATTTAAAATAACAACGCTTGCACTTCATGTCGCAAGGCAAAGGGCAGTAGTTCATAAGGTCAATTTAGACTAGGCGGAAAAATAAATTAATACTTAAATAGGGACATATCACCCAAATCGAGCTAACCCCACTGTAAGCTGTGAACTTGTGTCGTAGGATACTAATTCAACGATATTATATTTTATAATAGATACTTATATAGATAAGCATCCAACACCCAGGTCAATCTGAAAAAGATCGTTTTCCATCATGACCTGACCGGGGATCGAACCCGGGCAAACCACTGCGCCACGGAGCTCGCCAAATTGGCCAAAAACGCCAATTATACGCCATTGTAGAGAATGGTCCCTGTTCCAGAAAACTGACCATGCTGGAAGAGAGGCACGCAAGTTTGCTTTATCGCTAGATCTCCCCAGATGCCGCACGATGGTGCAGACCAGATGGTGCAGATGCCGACGAGAGTACCTGATGTTGTTGGACATACACCCAACTGTTTTGACCTGCTGCTGACAGCAGACCCAGACACACACTTAATAGTGGTCTCTGCCCCATTGGGCACGTCTGACCACTGTGGTTAAGTCCATATCGACCAGCTCTTACAGCTGTACAGACTTTTTTTGGGTAGTTGGGTAAAAAGTAGTCTGTATTCAGGGTGTCAGATACCTCCATAACAAATTTCATTAAAATCTGTACAGCCGTTCTTCGAGCTATAAATGGTGTCACTAACCTTATAAATGGTGTTTTCTGCCAAATGGCAAAAAACGAAACCCTTATGGTGTATCGTCATGTCTGTCTGTCCGTCCGTATGTCACAGCCACTTTTTTCCAAAACTATCAGAATTATACTGTTGAAACTTTATAAGTAGATGTATTCTGTGAACCGCATTAAGATTCTCCCTCAAAAATAGAAGAAAAAATAATACATTTTTGGGGGTTCCCCATACTTACAATTGAAACCCATTTTTTTTAATCAAACCCATACGTGTGGGGTATCTATAGATAGGTCTTCAATATTGATATTGAGGTTTCTATCTAATATATTTTTTTCTAAACTGAATAGTTTGCGCGAGAGACACTTCCAAAGTGGTGAAATGTGTCCCCCCCCCCCCCCTGTAAATTTTAAGAGAATGATTAAACTAAGAAAAATATATGATGTACATTACCATGCAAACTTCCACAAAAAATTGGTTTAAACGAGATCTAGTAAGTAGTTTTCTTAATACAAGAACAAGAAAGAACAAGAACTTTTATATATGTTACTTGCTGCTACGGAACCCTTTATGGGCGAGTCCGACTCGCAATTGGCCGCTTTTTTGCATATGCAAAAAAGCATATAGGTAAGAGGAATGGGATATGGTGATTAATCTATATAGATTAATCTCCATATCCCATTCCCCTTATACGCATGTTGCGTCACTTGAAACTGTACTACTCTTCCATGCTGGTCTGGGAGAAGAGAAAAGACGCAGAATGTGAATGTAAAAGCCGATCGAAAGAACGGGCGGAAATCTGAGGAGTCATGTAAGCGATGCGGTTAGCAACCCATCACTATTTGATTCCGTTTTCTACCCACCAGCATGCTTAACATCGCTATTACTTAGGTCACAAGGTTCTTTCTACTCTGCAGGGGAAAAACATGTGATATGTAGTCATCATCATCGTGATATGTAGTATTTACCTATGTTAATACATACACGAATATTAATTAAATCCATACTAATAACAAATAATAACAATGCGTAATTTTACTGTCTATCTGCCTGTTACCACTTCACATCACACTGCAACTAATTAACCAATTGCGCTGTCTATCTCTTGCCACTTCACGCTTCAACTATTTAATTATTGTTTTTTTTTTTTACTAAATGTTGGTAAGGATTTTAATAAATTACAATGAAATATGAAGGTAGTCTGAGGCCCGGGGAAATATGTAGTATGTACAGTAATATATAAGTCAATGTAGTATGTACATAAGGTACCTTTCATCCCGGCAAAATCTACTTTCCCGAAGGATCGACATTAGTGCGAGCGGAGGCACGGTCCGAAGCTAAATAATTCAAACCTTAATTTAATTTTCCGTGTCTTCGCATTTACTGTATGGTAGGTACAGACCAGACCTAAAAATGTACTCAACCTTATATATGATGTACGTAGGTTTTCTAAATCAATGTATGGTGTTTACAAACCGTTAGCTGTCTAGCCGCCAGATCTGTTTAACTTTAAGATATAATTAGGTAGACATTGAACAGTTTGGACTTGCCAAACTGCTCTCTTAAAATACACTGGACTGGACTATGCTCCAGTTTCAATGCAGGCATGAAACAAAATTATCGAAAAATCATAGGTCAGACTGACTGACAAATAACGCAATGAGTTCGATAGACCAGGGAAGTCCGGAGCTTGTAGCAAAGGGGTGGTTGTGGAATTTATCACTTAGGTGATTTTTCTTGCGATTTCGTCTATTAGGTACATTATATATTATCTAGATTTTACTAGCTAATTACTTATAGCTTTAAGAGTTTTTGATTACACCCTAACTAATATTATAAATGCGAAAGTAAGTTTGTTTGTTTGTTTATGACGCTTTCACGTTGTAACTACTGAACCGACCATCATGAAATTTTGCATACACGTTATCTGGGGTACGGATAAGGACATAGGGTACATTTTATCCCGGGAGAAAGTACGGTTCTCGAGGGATCGACATTGACGCAGGCGGAGCCGCGGGCGAAAGCTAGTCCATTATAAATCAGCACAAAAGCAAATCTTTTCTTCCGAAAAAATAGTACGTGATGTCCCGTTTACAAATTGCCTGTATCTCACATTAATTTTAATGAGATTTAAATATAAATGTCATAATGGGGTTAACCGAGTTATTTTAAGAATAGAACAATGAACGGTAATTGTTGTACCTAATTGAATACATGGTGTGACGATATAGCTTCGTTTTGGCCGGTTTGTAATGGTTTGTAACTACGTTTAAAAATATCGATGTGGTAATTTTTTCGTGAAAGCAATCGCAAACCACTGATTATTGCCTGCCAAAAATAGTCATTGTGGGCATTTCTTTCCATACGATGACTTGAGTCCAGCTCTTAAATATCAGAGACAGAGAGATAGAGAGAGAGAGAGAGAGAGATTTTTACCTAGGTACTTGTGTATAATAAGTACAGTTATTGAACTAATATAAGAGCAAGTACTTAAACTAGATTACACTGGTATAGGTAGGGCCTGGAGATATACCTAATAAGCACTTTTTGTGTACCTACTACCTAATCCTAACTAATATAATACATGCGAAAGTGAGTTTGTTTGTTGTTACGCATTTACGCCCTATCTACTGAACCGATCGTCATGAAAGCCTTTTTTGCATACCCTTTGTCTGGGGTACGGAGAAGGACATAGTGTACATTTTATCCCGGGGAAAAATACTGTACCGGGCAAAGCCGCGGGTGAAAGCTAGGCTAGCCAGAAAATAAATAGAAAGATATACTTACCTACCTATCTAATTAACCATAGCTTAAAATTTCCAACTTATGTAAAAGTAGTAAATATTTAATTCCTTCTCTTCAACTGAGCGTTTTTTTTCCCGGTGTCCGCTATTAGGTATGTATGACAGCATTTTAATGCTCTTATATCACTCACAGCACAGAAAATCGACATCTGAGTAGAAACTTTACCGCTTCTATACTTCGATCGGTATGCGAAAGAGCCGGAGGCCCATCCTTCCCCCTACCCTTCCCCCAACTCCTTGAAAGGCCGACAACGCACCTGTCATACCCTGGTGTTGCAGTTGTCCATGGGCAGCGGTGATCACTTACCATCAGGTAGGTGATGGTAAGTGAATAAGTATCGCTTACCATTACCTTTCATCTGATTCCAGTGGGAGCAGTTACTAGAGATAGGCGCCAAAGAGCCGGACACACAATTAGAAAAAGTTCTGAAAAACATCGCTGTCAACGAATGCTGCACTCTGGTATACACGGTAAGTAGTAAATAAATAAATAAAATAAAATTCATTTATTTCAGATATCAAAGATCCATATATATAATAGTAGTTAAGTACATATGCATGGTGACCGTTGGAGATGTATTATTTTTTGTTATTTCCTCTAAGATATAGATCAATGGAAGATCTTAATATAAAAATAAAAAATATATATGTATTTTCAGGCAATTATAGTCCATAATACAGGAAAATTAGTAAATCAATAATAATTAATAATTAAAGAATATCTCAAGCATAAATGTCAAAAATTAATTATTATCATCAAAATTATTCAAACATGTACATATTAAAAATGTAAGTTAATTTAAATTATAGATTAATGAGTCGCTGTGGCCACCTACTGGCTCTATAAAAGACAGCTAAAATAACCATTGTGAATCGAAACCTACCTATCATATGTAGATAATATTACACATAACAGTACTAGGGTGGGTCGAGCACTTAATTCCTAATATAAGGCACAAATATTGATTGACCTAAGTCGCGCCTTTGTTCCAGTCTGGCACAGTGGGCGCTCCTAAAGCTGTGATGCTGTCACACGACAACCTGACGTGGGACGCGCACTCCATCGGCGAACGCGTAAAGGACCTGCAGCCACTGGGCGAGCGCCTCGTGTCCTTCCTGCCACTTAGCCATGTCGCTGCGCAGGTAACTTGCCACACAGGCCATGTTATCACAAACCTGACATGAAACGCAACGCAACGCAAACGTGAAGTGAAACGCATTTTATCAGCGAGCGCTAGTCCAGCAGCCACAGGGTAGTAGCAGTAGCTGAGGGTACCGTGACCTTCCTGCCATGTCGCTGCGCAGGACTGATCCCACAGGCTTTAACACTGTCACACAGTAAACTGAAACTTACGTGAGGCTTACACTCCACCGGCAGCCGCACAGCCACAGATAGAACCTTAAGTCTCTCGTGACGCTAAGCCGCGTCGTTTCTTAGGATAACTTTTTACACAGTGTGATGTTAGTACATAACAACCTGTCGTGGGACAGGAAATCCTTTTTGAGTCCGAAATCCAAACGGAATTCCAAGCAGAATATGTAGAAAGAGTTTCAGCTTCGTTTCAGCATTAGCAGAAAAACTCTTCCTACCTGTTCTGCTTACATAGATGCATAATGCATCTAAGTCTTTGATCAAGTTAAGACGTATACTGAACCGAAACCGAATATATTATATGAATTCTGCCGTGAACCGGCACAGAGACGGTACGCCATGAACATGGCCCTAGGACGATTTGGCATACACACCTTCTCGATATTTCTTACTCTTTCTTTAAAATCGGCGCGTGGACGCATGAAGACGTCATTCACATGCATTTTGTTTATTCATGCCCCAACCTTTTTTGATGTATCTACACAAGGGCGTCGCCAAGGGGGGGCAGGGAGGGGCAGCTGCCCCCCCCCTAGAGATTCTAAAAAAGTTGCCAAATATAATGCAACCAAAGTCCTAAGTCTAGTACTAAGATACTGTTGTTATTACAATCGCTATAGATGTAAGGCTCGTAGTACAAGTGAAAAGCTTCATGGGCTGTCGACTTTACCTACAATTCATACCTACTTTTCTCATTCATAGAGAATGAGAAAAGTATGAATTGTAGTAGGTAAAGTCAACTTGCCCCCCCCTGCGCCATCGGCTGGCGACGCCCTTGTATCTATCTACACGTAATCTAATCAAAGTATAAATAAAATCTTAATAAGGGATTTGACTTCGATCTTCGATTAGGCATAACTATATAGGTAACCTACCTACCACTCTGCACCGTGATTTAAAAATTCATTATCGGTGGAAACTGAAAGCCTGAGGCCGCAGTGCACGTGCCTATAGCACTCAAGCTTGACATTGATACTAGACTTCGTCAAATAACACATCATTATGAGGAACAACTTAGTATTAAAAAATCTACTTACCTACTCGTATATTCTAGTTAAGTTCCTGTTTAATACTCTTATAATAGGTAGGTATGTAGTTTGCAAATTTGTGAGAGTTCTTGTTTAATACTCTTATAATATGTAGTTTGCAAATTCGTGAACATTATCTAAAATAAATATATTAAAAAGCACTCCATTGTTTCGACGTCTGTATTGTTTTCTAACATATAGACACTCGTCAGTTAAGTTAGTGCAGCGTGTCATTCATGTGTAAAGTCATTAAAATGGAAACAATGTAGGTAACATATAGTTTAAATGTCAAATGTTTGACTTCAATATGCATGACGGTTTACATAATTATCACGTTATACCAATTCTTACATAACGCTCTTCCCCGGAACCTTCTTGCCAGATGAAAGAAATTCTGTGTGTGTATGTCCTTTCCAGGGTCTTAACTATGTATCTCCATACCAAACATCTTAATCGATTCGGTGGTTGAAGCGACAAAAGGTCATTTACAGATAGTTTCTTTTTTTTATTTATAATTAGTTAGTATGGATATGGGCCATGCCTTACCTTTGTCGTTTCGTTTTTGTTTGCAAGTAGATGCCTAATAATTCAGGATGTCTTATCGTGATAGGGAAAAATCTATGTTAGTACTCTTTGTTACATCTGACGGTTGCTCTGTATGTCGTCAGGCGGTGGACATATACACAACGCTGGCGCACGGGGTGACGGTGTTCTTCGCGCAACCCGACGCTCTAAAGGGCAGCCTGGTCGAGACACTGAAGGAGGTCAGGCCCACAAGGTAACATTTGTTTGTATTCCTTTCACTTTGAGACTTGCGTCACTACAAGAGCGAGTCTCGCCGGCAATGTTACGTGAGCACATCTGTCTGTATATGATCTTAAAAACTATTGGGCCTATACAATACAATTGAAGCAGTTTTCTCTGAGTAAAATTTGCATCCGAGAAGAAATGTAAAACATGCAAATAAAATGACATATAAAATGTACAGTTTTACCTAAACTCTAGAAACGCCAGCAAGAATTGAATTTATTGCCTATAATATTTGTCGGTATTGGTTTTGTAGCTTTGCAAAGGCAACACACAACGCCACAGGCTGGCTTTTGGCGAGTGGCTCGTGTCGCGGACTTCGGCCGGATGACTGTGCCTTATACAGGGTTATAGGTTAAACATTTATATGTTTTCTTTTTCTAATATAATCACGTAAAATTTGTTTTCTAGATGTTGAACACAACTAAAATTCTTACCAACAGGTTCAGGTTTTCGAAGGTCTTTAAATAATTCAATTAGGAAAACAAAACATAGGGACATGCTAATATATCCATAGTTTTCTTTGTAAAAAAATCCTATATTCCTCTTAAATCCATATTCACTTTTGTATGAAGATGAGCGCCAACTTTCCTATGCTAATGAATACGTAGGTAATGCAAATTATAGGCCTTTGTAGATGAAGGAAGGCTGGCTCTATTTTTACCGCAGTCGATAATGTATGCTATACGTAGCTGCTAACAGCCTTGACTGCTATTTAGACATGAGGGTAAAATATACATTTCGTGTTTTGGTTTTTATTTCAACTTTACAATTTTATTCCTCAGTGTCACATTAAGTATCTATAGCTAGTGATAAATGTTTGTTTCTTAGAATGATTTTTCGAATAAATATTGAAATATATTTATATATAGCATAAAATCTAGTTTAAGCAAAAGAATAAGTCAAATGACTTATTCTTTTGCTTAAACTAGATTTTATGCAATAATTACATTTTTGTGACAAGTTTTAATTATAAACGAATTCCACACTGTAAAATGCTTTCCAAGACAAATCAAATGAGCCCACAAAACACGTTTGGTGTACCTTGTTTAGTTTAACAGTTCCTATGGCCTTTAGTCTGTAACATCGGGACAGCTGGAACTAAATCAAAGCTTGTAAATATCACTTAACAATAAGATCCAATATTTCATATTAGACACCGCCATCACTGGTGCTATTGGCAATTTGGCAACTGAAATGGAGTAAACCTATTTAGGTAGGTACTATCTTGTGACCAATACGATTAACTTTCCTTATAGTGAGGGAGCGCAAGAGGGGTTTTGAGATTTACTCGAGCGCGTTAGATTAAGATATGAGGGATATCTCGGACACAGATAAGTGACTCCACAATATCACCTATATTGTGGAGTCATCTGTGTCCTACTTTCTTTCCTTTTTTTTACTAGGTACAACGTATGGATATCATATCAGATTATGTGCTCCCAGTTATTTTTGAACCTTCCAAGTAAAATTTTTGCTACCCTCTCACCCCCTTACGTCATAGTCAAATTGTCAGATTATTGCTATTACACAATTTTTGGCATGTTTAAGCCAGCTTGCGTTAATTAGACGCGCTCGAGGATTTTCATGTGGCAATTACCCCTAGCTGCTCTCCCCGCCGGTGAAATGAAAAATATCATACCTATAACCTTTTTTACTCTTTCTACTACTTAATCTCCAGTCCAGAATCAGAAGTCCTAGGGGTCCCCACGACGTGACGCTCGAGACACGTTGAGAAAAATACACATTTAGCATCCATCTATTCCTACTATTAATATTTTTATGAATTTTGTTAATCCGCGAAAACAGATTTCTCATATACATTTGTTATTAAATACTTACTTACTCATAGCACTGAAAAAATCGTTATTTAGTAACGGATTTACGTTATTAAATAACCATCCTTTGCAGTGCTTTAATACTTAGTTTGTATTTTCTTCACTCTTTACTATATTACTATAATATTAAAAATGTGAAAGTGAGTTTGTTTGTTTCGCTTTCACGCCGTAACTACTGAATCGATCATCATTAAATTTTGCATTCAAGTTTTCTGGAGTATGGAGAAGGACATAGGCTACCCTTCATCCCGGAACAAAGTACTGTTCCAGAGGGAACGACATCGACGCGAGCGAAGCTGCGCGCGAAAGTATTGTAAATATAACCTTTTTAACAACATGGAAATTATAATTCCACAGATTCCTTGCTGTTCCTCGAGTGTGGGAGAAAATGTACGAGAAGATAACAGCAGTGGGTGCATCAAGCGGCGCCCTGACGCGGTACATCGCCGCCTGGGCCAAGGACAAAGGTCTCAAGCACCACCTCGCCAGAATCGATGGGTAAGTTAATTAGTGCTGTTTGCATTGAAAATGACACCAGAAGTGAGATTCCTAAAGCTATTTACATAATTACTCTTCATAGAAAAACAAACGAGATATGAAATCATTTCAGTCCAATCAATCAATTACGATCCGTGATGGCATACAAGGAACGTGCTTTAGTGGTATTTTTGTGTCAAATATTGTATACTGGTATGGAACCTAGCGTGCGGTGTGTAACAAATGTGTGTTTTTTTATTGCAAATACAGATGTTGTTTGTTCCTTATTGTTTTGTACTACTGCAGCGATCATAGCAGCGATACAGTTATTAAGGTTTACGTAAACGATTACAAACTCAAGTCAGGAGTCCTTTACTAAGGACAAGACATGGTGAGACTGACAATCTATAAAGTCTTACCTATTTATACCTATGTTTCACAATAAAGATATTTGTATTTGTAAAAAAAAAAACAAACGAAAGAAAGTGATTATAGTAGATATGTATACATACATACACATGCTATTACGTCTTTATCCCTAACAGCATAGACAGAGTCTATGGCCATAAGGCCCAAAGGCCACGTTTAGCGAGTTGGTGGGCATACGAAATCAAAATATTGATGGGTTGCTAGCCGCATCGCCTAATATCATGATACCTTAGATTATCAAATTTTGAGTGATACATTTCCGAGTTAAAATAAAAACTGGTTTGACTCCCATTGCGAGAATCACACACATCCAGTGCAATCACCAGTTGATCAGATAGCCTTTTTGGTTATTCGACTAGTACTTTAGATTTTCTTGTTGGTACTAGTCATTACTTGTGGGCGCTGACTCCCTTTCTCCACGACTGTACTGCATGTAAAACTGTAAAAATGTTAAAGCAGTAAATTTAATCGCAATCTTAGATGCTTATCACATTTTTTAATGTCAAGACTGACTGGCACAAGGTGAAACTTCGATACTCCGTTATTATTGTAATTAATAATTACCTATGACGAAGATTTACATCAGCGAAGCGTGAAAACAAAACGCATACTTACCATAAAACGCGTGGCGATTACTAGCGCGAGTCGTTCGTACCAGCGGCGTCGGGTCACAGATTACTAAATAGTTACTGTCGGGTGCAGCAGACCGAGCTGAAAATATAATTTGCCTAGGTTTCGTTCGAGCGTGTAGGTACTTGTATTTGTGCGCATGACCCCGATTGCCCGCTGACACCAATCACCTGTTCTCCCCTTGGACGACCTAGCTAAATGTTTATTTAGTTGTTTATTTTCAAACACAAGCCACATAATAACATGTTGAAGATAAATTGGTAGATACAGTACCGTTACTTTACCATCAGGGGCCCGTGGCAAACTCACACAATGGGGCCCCAGAGTTTGAGTTCAGCGAGCAGCTTTATATTACAACGTTACCGCAGCGGAATCAGTTTTTATCGAATAACTTCGAAAATACAGCTTGAACAAATACTATATTTAAATAATTTGCAGCTTACTATGAACTAATTATCTGTTGTGCTCTACGAATGAATAATTTTTCTAAGGCGCGAAATTCCGCTGAGGTTACGCATACAGCTAACTTAGTTTTGTCCCCCACCCGTTCTTCTACTTCTGGCCGGGGCCCCCTGAGATCGGCGGCCCGTGGCATTTTGCCAGCACTGCCACCCTGTAGTTACGCCACTGGGTAGATATGCCACAATACCACAGTAGTTAAGATAAAACATTTCATACTTTTTATTTTAAATGGATGTAACAGCAATATTTTTCGCTAGTTCTCTGTCTTCGGAGATGACGGGTCTACCGATAGACTTCTCGGCCATCGAAATGATCAAATACTGGTATGTGGCACAAATGCCGTATTTTGGATGCGTAGAATGTAGATTTAATGATATGTTTGCTTACCTACACACTCCTATTGTAGGTAGTATCTAAATACATTAGCATGACTGATTGGAAATTTTATACTATACTCCAATCTACTAATTTTCCTGGGTTATGCTCATGCCCCTACTGGGAACCGACCTTTAAGGACGTTCCCATTAGGGCGAGCGAAAATACTTATTTTCTTTTGCATGTGTTTTAAAAGTATTTTACGGTTTTCTAATATCTAGCAGCTGTAACCTAAAATTTCTACTTCGATTGCCTTCATTTACTTAGTATACCTATGTACTGTATTAAGTAAGTACAAATGTACTGTTTATACTGCCTGTTATTGAAGCAAGCATGCAAGCACTCAGTAGCCTTTGTAGTGCACTGAATTATTGAATCTAAGTACCTATATTATTAATCTAGTATTTAGGTATTTAGATAATCGCTAAAGATTTTTGTGAGTCCTTACCTTATAGATTAGTATATTTTATTTTAGTGATATAATTACTTCTATATACTTAGTCATACGCGCATTGCACAACTAATCATATAAAACTAATATCACCCCAGGCAGCAAGGCTCCTCATTCGGATACCGGCTCGCGAAGTCCCTAGTGTTCGGCAAAGTCCACACGACCCTAGGTTTGGACAAGTGCACCACGTTCGTGTCCTCAGCCGCTCCGTTGTCGCCGGACATCAAGAGGTTCTTCCTGTCTCTGGACTTGCCCATCATGGACGCCTTCGGCATGAGTGAAATGTCTGGAGCACACGCGCTAAGCATCTACCCCAAGTGAGTCCCCATGCTTCATGAACATCATCTTCTCCTAAGCTCTAGCCAAAAAATTATAGAGTGACATAAGGGATGACATTTCTATTACTGTCAAACAAACATGTTACTGTATTTTAGGCTATCACTAAGTATACCTCAGCGCCATTTTCCACGAAATCATAATTCGAGACACAGAGGTTGATCGATAGAACCTTTGAATACATATGTTGCATAGATCCAGTAATACTCCATCATAATCATCCTCAGTCCACGGTTGGGCTAAGTATGCCTTCTTTGTTTCTATATTACTTACTGTTTTAAAAGAACATAATTCGCGTTATCCATAATAGTATAATCATTCCAGGTTCAAACTAGACTCAGCAGGCGAGGTCCTCGAAGGTACTAAAACCCGGTTCGACGGCGCGGTCAGTCAAAACGGGCCTGGGGAAGTCTGCATGAGCGGCCGACACGTGCTCATGGGATACCTCAATGACGAGGAAAAAACGCGTGCTGCTATCGATGAAGATGGATGGCTGCACTCTGGAGACATTGGCAGAATCGACGCGCATAACCTGCTCTACATCACCGGCAGGATAAAGGTAAGATTGCTAGGTGGAGTCAGCTTTTGATTGTCGAAATTTTCGAAAACGGTGAGCACGGTTCGGAAAATTTTCCCGTAAATTTCCTCTTCTTTCTCTCAAGTACGGGAATTATTCAGAAATTCTCGAGAATTATTGGAAATTTCCCGCAAATTTCCCTAAGAAGGAATTCATGAGAACAGGGAATTTCTCTCCGGTACATCACTAGTGACGGCCCGTTCCACACCACGCGCACTTCTCGATGCCCCCGCGCACATCCAGACACCCGCAACATATAACCGCAAGTGATTTTACGTGCATACATGCTTATCTAAGTGTCGTTTCTTTTCGCGTAGTGTAGTGTATATATTCTTTGATAATCCCGTTTCCAGGAGCTGCTGATCACGGCGGGCGGCGAAAACGTGGCGCCCGTGCCCATCGAGCAATGCGTGCAGGCTGAGCTCCGGTACCTCGGCTACGCCGTGCTCATCGGCGACCAGCGGAAGTTCCTGTCTCTGCTCGTCACGCTCCGGGTAACATTCGCTCATTTATCTATCCTTATCTTTTGGAATCAAATCAGCTCAGATACAAATTATTTAACCAATCATGCTTTATAACGGCTTTTTGTGATTACTTTTTTTTGTTTATTTGGTTTACAAACTGGTTGGTACAAGCATTGCAAGACTTAGAAAAAATGAAAATTAACCTACTAACAGTGAATGTATTTTGTGAAAGCCAATGTTAGTTAACATTGGCTTTCACAAAATACATCTTAAGCATAACTTATCAAAATCTAAAAATAAATTGAATTTAATTGGAAAAGATATATAAATACAGAAAAGTACCTAATTTAAATAATTGTAGTGTCAACGACTTATTAATGAAATTGACAAATGGATAAAAATGTCATTTTTAGTGTAGAAATTATGGTAGGTACATTAATGGAAATTGACTCGAGACATGATTCGCAGTAAATCATAAGGTCGATAAAGAGAATGGCCGGTATCCTCGACATTCTACATTGCAAGAAGCTTGTTAGCCATTTCATGCTTTTTTGAGCCTGTTATTAATAAACGTTACACATTCGCAGCTTTTATACAATTTGGGCAAAATTTAAAAATGTTTCAAAATGGAAATCAGGTCACACACATCTAAAACTACAATATTTTCAAAAACAGGCCAAAGTTGACCCAGAAACAGGCGCAGCGCTCGACGAGCTAGAGAGCGAGACGAAAAAATGGGTCGCGAGCCTCGGGTCCAAAGCTACCACCATCAGCGAGATCTTCAAGTCTAAGGACCCAGCCGTAAGTCTAATTTACTACATTTTAGAATACTTATATATACAATACACAATACAAACGGAATTGTAGTAGGATCAAACAACTTCATTATAAGGCACACCAAGCAATGCACTTCCATTCAAGAGCCATGGTAAAGATACCGGCAAACAACTTCCCGCTCACATTTTGTTAAAGTTGTGTACCGTACTTGTCTGTTTCGAAAGCTTATAGTCGCTTGACTGCGTTTCGAGCCTTTCAATATACATAATTCCGTTAGATTGAACTCATAATTTATAGGTATTTGTTTTACATATATAGCTTTGCCTTTTTCAAAATGACGGATTAATCGCACACATGTACCTAGAAAAACATTAAACTGTGTAAATAAGTTTTATCCGGTTGACTAAACTTTGCCGATGACAGTTCGTATTGTCATTAAGGCGATCGCTCAATCGATTCGTGTCCATGGGACATCATTAGCAAATTTGACGCGACATTGTAATGCTGCCTCCAAACAATCGGCAAAGATGGACCACTACGAAATGGGTGGAATCAGCAGTGCTGGACTACTGAATGAATAATCAGCAGTATTGGGCCACAACAGAATGGCCGTAATTGTCATTGTCGTGACATAGTTTTCAGAATCAGTTGCACTTTGATGTAACTCATAAATTTTTCGTCATAACTCCGCCTCAGCTATTAGCATAAAGTACGAACGATGATATCGACCTTTTTGCAGTTTAAGCTAATCGAAATATAATTTCCAGGTAAACAAAGCAATCGAAGAAGGAATCATGCGAGCAAACAAGCAAGCAATTTCAAACGCACAGAAAATACAGAAGTTCGCCATATTGCCTGCCGACTTTTCATTACAATCAGGAGAGTTAGGTTTGTATATTTGCATAAACCTCTTTTTGGCGACCCCAAATACTCTTCCTTTTATTCATTCATAGATTTAAATATACAAGGGTTATGAGTAGTACTTTAAAGGTAGTCATGAACTCTGCGCAAGTTCGATTGTCATTCTAAAATTTGCAGTCGAAATTTAAATACTATACGACCCTACGTCGCGTCGTAGGCGTCCGAGGAACGTACTTGACGATCCCGATGATCCTGTTGACATCGCGCAAGCAAGCCCACTCCGATCCCTCTCCGGCTCCGACCGCCAGCCCCTCGCATTCGCCACCGGAATAGGGCCGTAGAGTAGGATTAGCTTCGATAACTGGTGACCGTTCGGCGGTCCCGGGTGACTTGCACCCAGGATAGACCCTTCTGGCAGCGTAGCTTTCGGCCCATAAGGCATAAGACTTGCTGCCCTCAAAAGGCTTTTGCCGTTGTTTCTCCCACAGACTTTTTTTCAGGCTATGCATGCAAAACGCGGCCCATCAGGCTATATAAGTGGTTTCTGCCGCTCCCAGCATTGCGCACATTTGTGACAATTTTAAAAGCATTGTGATAATAAAATAATTCGGTGATAACAAAAAAAAGGAGCCACGACCCGTTCATCCACCAGCTTCACCCACCAGTGAGTCCACGGGGAATTCCTATTTACCCGTGCACCCACTGTATTATAGCGGGAAAATATAAAAGCCCGGAAGAGATTTGATGGTGTCATGTAAAGCAATTTCATGCTTTATTTGATTGTTCGCAGGACCAACGCTAAAGATCAAGAGAAGTGTTGTTTACGAGAAGTACAAAGACATCATAGAAGGCTTCTACAAAGAGTGATTTTAGTGTAAGCTTAGCAGTAGGGCTTGGGTTGTACATTAAATTATAATAAATTATATTGCTCAACTAGGGACTCATTGTGATTGAACTGTAGAGGTGTAAATAGGTTATATTTTGTTACGAAAATATACAGTTTTTTTAAATCTCGCTTTTTATTATATAACCCAATGATTAGGAATTAATCTCAATTTGCATATCACAAGACAAATATTGATTACCTATATATTTACTAGCTTTCGCCCGCAGCTTCGCGCGTCAACGTCATTCCTACGGGAGCAGTACTTTTTCCGGGATGAAAGGTAGCCTATGTCCTTCTCCATACTCCAGAGAATTTCATGATAATCGATTCTATAGTTACGGCGTTAACGCGTAACAAACAAACTCCCTTTCGCATTTATAATATACTAACTTACACCCGCGGCTCCGCCTGCTTCAATGTCGATCCCTCGGGAACTTTTCTCCGGGTTAAAATGTACCCTATGTCCTTCTCCGTACCCCAGACAACGTGTATGCAAAATTTCATGATGATCGGTTTAGAAGTTACAACGTGAAAGCGTAACAAAAAAAAAACAAATAAACAAACAAACACACTTTCGCATTTATAATATTAGTTAGGATTAGGATTACTAATTACTAAAGCGTTCGCTGTCCGTTCGTCCGTCAGCCACAGGGATGTATCTATTGAACCGTATTTTTTACAGAATGTATAAATAACAGAAAAGAATCTAAATAAAATAATTAAGTATCCCATATACATGCTTTTGAACGTCATGTTGTTAAATATTATAGCATGCGGTAGCTCAGATGGCAGAGCGTAGGTCGTACATAGACCTTGGTCGCTGGTACAAATCCCGTCCGCATAAATTTTTAAACCATATGGGGCAATAGATTTACATATTCTGTTAAAATTACAAGTATTCCTATTCTGGTTCAAAAGATCCAGCCCTATGACAAATGGGAGGACTATTTTCAATTAGATTTTTTCGCTCACCGGGAACAGTACTGTTTTTCTGGATGAAACATACCTTGGTTCAGTGGTTCAAGCTTGAAAAAGTAACTATACAATAAACAAACGAGCTCATCTTTGCATTGGTTATGCTTCAACTTAGAATAAACAAAATGAAAGATTTAGTTATGACTAATTATTTTTTTATTTCAATAGACTTAACAATAATAAATTCAATAACCATACTATTCGTAAATAAGCGCCCTCAGAGCGATCAAACATTGTATGTATTACAGCCTAACCCTGTTTTTCCTATATCATTCTTTCTACACAGATATTGTAGGAATTTTAATTTACTTACTTTTTTGGTTTTAAATGCTATGTGCCAGGTCAGGACGGTGTGTGCTTTTTAATTTACATTGAACGATCGCCCTAAAAGGAAGGTTTCAAAATAATGACGAGACCACATCGACAACAAAACATTAATTTTTCACGGCTAGTGTTTGTTATTGTATTGTATATAAAGACCAGTAACAGTTTTAGTAGCTTTCAGCTCATTTATATTGACTACAATCAACATGATGTATAGAGGTATAACTCGATCGCTTGAACTTTGTATTCGAAATATTATTTTCATTCATATTCGTTTCTCTGGTTTTTATTTATTTTTTAATCTCGTCGATTATCTCAAAACCTTATAAGCGCATTAATATTATTAAAATTTGAAAGGCAAATATTCACTAAGAAATAAATGTTGCGCATTAGGTGGCGCAACAAAGGAGTATAGTGTCGTCTGCCTCATTGTCAAATAATATGAGAAAGCATGATGTATAGCGCAACATTTGTTTTTTTGTGAATTTAACCTCATATCTACCTAATCTAAAACATAGATTATAATAATACTTTAGATCATATAATTAAAATTGATTGATGATAAAAAAATTAATTAAGTACTTTTCTTCGCACGTAGTTTCCCAAAAAAACTAAACAATATGTCAGGGGACGGACTAGTGATAAAACAAAAAATATGTCTATCTAACCACTCCTACTGGAATGTGCAATGGAATGGAACTATACATTGACAAAATATACTAACTAAAATTAGAAATATTTTCAGTTGCTTGTGGTAATCATTATTGTATCTAATCAACCATTTCGCGGAAGCACTGCGATAAAAAAATGCATGTTCCGCGTATTTCGCACAATGAATGCGATAAGTACATCGTACGATATTGACTTATCAATCATACAGGAATGATACCTGTCAATTGTCTCATAATTACCGATAAATCATTGATAATGGAATTAACATACAGGTGGAAACGACATTTGTGTAAGAAATCGAACCACGGGCTATACCAGATCACTATAGCATAGGTAGTAAAATTGTAATAACAGTCAAGAAACCAAAATAAACCAAAGAGTTATTGTGCTGGGGGAAGTTGATAGGTACAAAATAATTCATCACGTTTCTGTTAAAAATCTCAACATCCGTACCTTTAAGCAGGCCTGTCATATTCCCCGTGACAATATCCAAAACATACCTACTTTGAAGACCCTGCGACCCCTTTGAAGGGGAAAACCGAACAAATCCGGTAGGAACGACGCGCGTTTGGTCATATATGATCACCGACTGCAACGAATTATGAATCGTTTGTTAGTTATAAGTATAAAAGTGGTTTGCTGTAGATATCTAAACTAAAAGGTCTAGATTTTTTCTTCTTTGAACATTTTTTTGGTCTTTGAATCTGGACTAACACTTGTATTGACGAGAGGTTCAATTACTCCAGTCACTAAACCTTGATTTAAAACCATATTTTCGACATGTTCAAAAAAAGGTTCAAAACAGCTGATAATTCAAAATAGACTAAAACTAAAACCACTGGATGGATTTTATACACCATCATTATATCATACTGTAAGTATGTTTTTTTCTGACAATTCACACAGATCAAGCTAGTCCCACAGTAAGTTGTGAACTTGTGTTCTGGGATACTAACTCAACGATACTATATTTTATAATAAGTGCATACATATATAGGTAAACACCCAGTATGTGGTTCGATTTATTACGCAGTTTATTACCCACGTTGTTTTTCCTTTACTTGATAAGCATCTACAATACTTTCACAGCTGCTAGGATTATAATGTTCAAAATATTTCAAATAAATTTAAATTAAATCACTTAATACGCTTTTATACATACGGAAAGTATAACTCCTTTTTTTTTTTTACTGAACCGTTAGCCATTGTAAATTTTCTATAATCATGATCTAGATATACCATCAAGACTTGTTGTCTGTCCAATGCTTTCCAACTCAAAACTGAAAGTACTAATAATAGCTCAACAATAAAACCAAGTATCACGATTGATTATTCACTATACGATCTTGCAACAATATTTCCCTCACATTCTCGCATTTACAGTAATACAGAATTTTGCGGAGCACAGCAATACATCCTCTAGTCGGAAGGCTTTGGCCGGGTATGAGGGATCTCTGATCGCGCGCCGTATTAATTAGAATGTTTAAAAAAAAAATGATATTCAAATGCATTTTTCAATAGATTTTTATTTTGTAGGTATGATAAAATATTATTTGTTTTGTGATAATACTTAACTAAAACAAGCATATTATGATTTACTCAATTTACATGACAGTAGCACAAAATGGGTAACTTTCTTTGGTGAGTTTGGTTAGTAAAATTGTATACAAAAAGTATAAACTGTTATAATCACAATGAAACTTCTTTTTGAAAACAAGCTATTCGCCGATTTTTGGAGTGAACCATCTTAACCCATCATGCGCGAGAAACGCGGCGGCGCGTGGTGCGGCGTGAGGTCTAAACGCGATAAAACCGCGTTAACCCGTCAAGCGCGAGAAACGCAGACACAATTGATTTTTTATTGTTATGCGGACGTTTATGTCCGCATAACATAAGTGATTTAATTTAAATGTGTAACAATAGTTTTGACATTAGACCACTCGCATAGAAAGTAGATGGTGTGGTAGAGATGTTTGATGGGTGCTCACTTTTCGGGTGCGGGCGGCGCGTGCTGTAGCGTGAGGTCATAACGCGATAAACCGTATTAAGTGATTTAATTTAAATGTGTAACATATTTACTTTGCTGGCTCAGCGACCCGAAGTGGATCTTGGCCTCCGACAATAAAGTGTAACAATATTTTTAAAATTAGACCACCGGCATAGTAAAGTCGATGGTATGGTAGATGGTTGAGGAGCGCTCACTGCTCACGGCTGGGGCATGGTGCGGCGTAAGGTCTAAATGCGACAAGCCGTATTAAGTGATTTAATTTAAATTTGTAACAATAGTTTTGACATTAGACCACCGGCATAGAAAGTAGATGGTGTGGTAGAGATGGTTGATGGGTGCTCACTTTTCGGGTGCGGGAGGCGCGTGCTGTGGCGTGAGGTCATAACGCGATGAACCGTATTAAGTGATTTAATTTAAATGTGTAACATATTTACTTTGCTGGCTCAGCGACCCGAAGTTGATCTTGGCCTCCGACACTAAAATGTAACAATAATTTTAAAATTAGACCACCGGCATAGAAAAGTAAATGGTATGGTTGAGGGGTGCTCACTGCTCACGGCTCGGGTGCGGGCGGCGCGTGCTGTAGCGTGAGGTCATAACGCGATAAACCGTATTAAGTGATTTAATTTAAATGTGTAACATATTTACTTTGCTGGCTCAGCGACCCGAAGTGGATCTTGGCCTCCGACAATAAAGTGTAACAATATTTTTAAAATTAGACCACCGGCATAGTAAAGTCGATGGTATGGTAGATGGTTGAGGAGCGCTCACTGCTCACGGCTGGGGCATGGTGCGGCGTAAGGTCTAAATGCGACAAGCCGTATTAAGTGATTTAATTTAAATTTGTAACAATAGTTTTGACATTAGACCACCGGCATAGAAAGTAGATGGTGTGGTAGAGATGGTTGATGGGTGCTCACTTTTCGGGTGCGGGAGGCGCGTGCTGTGGCGTGAGGTCATAACGCGATGAACCGTATTAAGTGATTTAATTTAAATGTGTAACATATTTACTTTGCTGGCTCAGCGACCCGAAGTTGATCTTGGCCTCCGACACTAAAATGTAACAATAATTTTAAAATTAGACCACCGGCATAGAAAAGTAAATGGTATGGTTGAGGGGTGCTCACTGCTCACGGCTCGGGTGCGGGCGGCGCGTGGTGCGGCGTGAGGATTAATCGTGATGAAACCATATTAAGTGAATTAATTTAAAAGTGTAATAATAGTTTTAAAATTTGACTAACGGCGTAGAAAGTAGATGGTATGGTAGATGGTTGAGGGGTGCTCACTGCTCACGGCTCGGGTGCGGGCGGCGCGTGGTGCGGCGTGAGTTTTAAACGCGATAAAACCATATTAATTTAAAAGTGTAACAATAGTTTTAAAATTTGACTAACGGCATAGAAAGTAGATGGTATGGTAGATGGTTGAGGGGTGCTCACTGGTCACGGCTCGGGTGCGGGCTGCGCGTGGTGCGGCGTGAGGTCTAAACGCGATAAAACCGTATTAAGTGATTTAATTTAAATGTGTAACAATAGTTTTGAAAGAAAGTGATGGTATAGAAAGTAGATGGTATGGTAGAGATGCTTGAGGGGTGCTCACTGCTCATGGCTCGGGTGCGGGCGGCGCGTGGTGCGGCGTGAGTTTTAAACGCGATAAAACCATATTAATTTAAAAGTGTAACAATAGTTTTAAAATTTGACTAACGGCATAGAAAGTAGATGGTATGGTAGATGGTTGAGGGGTGCTCACTGCTCACGGCTCGGGTGCGGGCGGCGCGTGGTGCGGCGTGAGGTCCGGCGGCGCCGTGGTGGGGAGCGGCGGCGGCGCGTCCGTTAGAGGCAGCGGCTTCGCCACGCCGATGCGGACCACTCCGCGCGGCGCGCCTTTCAGCGCCGCCACCGCCTGCTCCAGGCTCGCGTCCTCCAGGTTCTGATAACATATATTTCCGATCAATTACCAAGCGCCCCAATTGGGAAACATAACAATAGATAATCGATTGTGTCTGCATTTCTTGCGATTAATGAGTTAAGTGAAAACTTATTTAGCGGCATTATGCACTTTTTGGGGTGGACAAAAAAAATTAAACTAGCAAGTGGTTTCTGATGTTTTCGCGATTGTTACACATTTAAATAAAATTAGGTGTAAAAATAATGTAATATACGCGATAATACCGTATTAAACTGATTTTATTTAAATGTTAAACTCGCAAGGCTTGGAGAAACAGCAACCTATCAAATTGCCTGGCCGCAATTATGTGCATGCATAGCCTGAAGTGCCAATCTGAGAAACTATGGTGATAGGTATTGGGGTACTACTCACACTCACTCGCGGATGAATGAGGAAAAAGCAAGTAGCAACTCGGGAGGCCGGGTGAAAAGGCCTATTTTTCTGAACAAATCTTTGAATCTTTGTTGCCGCTGAAGTGTGGATAATTGCGAATTAGTTGTTACATTTTGACGAAGCTTGTAGTGATTAAGCAATGACAACTTACCTGATCATTGACAAAGAGCAGCCTATCGCCAGGTATCAGCCTGCCGTCCTGCTGCGCCACGCCACCTGGCACTAGAGAGCGGATCACCACCAACGTATGCGAAGGTCGAAGAGGGTCTTGATAGTCTAGGATAGAAAAACCGAGGCCACGTTCTCCTTTCACCAACTCTGTAACAGGAGATGACGTAAACGCTCTTTATTGCGCGAAATTTCATGATTGTTATAGGTCAACCAACACAATCAATGTTCAAACGTTACATGAGCGAGCGATTGCGTACCAATTGTAACAACTGTAACAATTCCATTTGTAAACAATTATTTAAACATTTGACAAGTTTAAACTTTTCATAGATTTCAGGGAGGGATACGACACCCATATCTCCTCCGTCTAGGCCCCTGCTGTTTACTGTTCATGTTCAATAGCGCAGCAGTCACCTGAAGTTAGCGAGTGTATATTTATCTCGAAATTGAAATGCCTTAATCGGTAAACGCGCGTTGGGTATGCATGGCGTAAGTACTACGAGAATACGATTCTTTTTAGTTGTGAATTTACTCATTCCAGGTATGTCTAGATTATTTACCTACTATAAGGTTTTTTATAAATAAGATTAAAAAATTGGGCGCCTAGATATACTCCGCTCAATGCGATCACTACCAGACGATATTTATCACTCTCACGAGAAATAAATATGCGTTACTAATCAAAATAAACTCAATTTGAGGAGAAATGTTGAAATAAATAAATAAATAGGCAAATATTACACAAATTGAGATAGCTCCACAGTAAGTTCTAAACTTGTGGCGTCGGATACTAACTCAACGATAGTATACATTATAATATTTTATATTAGATACTTATATAGATAAACATCCAACACTCAGGTCAATCTTGAACACATCGTTTTCCGTCTTGACCTGGCCGGAGAGGTTAAGAAGAACTGCCATACCTATAATCTGCGGCTCCGAGGACCACATAGCGAGGCCGGTGAGCGGCTCGAGGCTGCGTGAGCGCACCTTGCTGCCGGCTGACAGCGAGTTGCCGTCCTCCGTGCCCGCGCCAGCTAGGCTGCCGTCTGATTTAGCCTGGAAACATTAACAACACTTTTATCCCGCGAAGCAAATTTTGAAACAATATAAAACAGTCGCCGTGTGGTTTCCGGCAGAGTAGAATAGGATCACTCCTAGTCTTCCCATGGAGGTCATAAGAGGCGACTTAGGGAATACAAGCTAAACAAAGCTCATAAACATCAATGAGACCTCTCCAACCCGTCTGGCCAGCGAGGAGAGTGTAAGGCAAATCCCGTCTGCTCTGGCCAAGTATGGCTCCGGTAGTACAGAGAGGGCCATGCTCCTGCAGTGGAGACTAATAAGACCTGATGATGATGATGAATATAAAACAGAGGTATTCCCTATGCTCCTATGATCGACTCCGATTACCGTTTACCCTTAAATTAATGCAGCGACGGCAAAAGAGGAACGAAAGTTTGCCTCATTGCGCCCAAGGCTTGTATAATCCTTTTCTAAATAAAGCGAGGATTTTTCTTTTTATTTTCGTAAGCCAGTTCGGCTTACGAAAATAAAAAGAAAATAACACAATTTTTATACAACCTTTGCAAAGTTACCTCCATTGTAGCATTATTTCGGAGCAAATAAGGCATTGATGGACTAACGAGAGAATGTGAGTCCAGGCAAAGCCGAGGCACACGTACGTAAGCCCATCAATGTCTGATTACGGCCAAGGTCAGTATAGCTCTTTTCTCATTATACGCGGAAATTAAAATAAAAAGTCAGACCAAATTATTTTTTAATAAAACCTTAGATAAGTTACTGTTAAAACCGTTGATAAGACAACCACGGAGGGGTTATTTCATATCAAACCGGTCATTCCCCTTTTTTAATTACACGACATACTTAGTTTTCATGTAATTCTATTTGACGGCTTAAAAATGGATTTTCCTACGTACATTCCTAGCGAGTTTTTGACCGGCAGTACAGCAATATCAAACAAGATTGTCAAAATAATGTTTGAACTTCCAAATTTGTTTGAGAAAAACATGTTGTACCTTTGGGAGGGCAGAGAGAGACAAGAGAAAACGTAGAATGTACCAGCTGCTTCTCTAGAAGGCGGCCGAGGGAATGGGCGAAAATCTAAGGAATCATGTTAATAGGCGATGCGGCTAACAACCCATTCCTATTTTGATTCCGTATTCCATCTGTATAGATAGAATACGGAATCAAAATAGGCATGGGTTGTGGGCGTATGCCCACAAACAAACTAAACTTGGCTTTTGGGCCTTACGCTCTTAGGCTCTGTCTACCCCTTAAGGGATAAAGACGTGATAATATGTATGATCTACGTCTCACCTTGACGAGCGTGTGCGCAGGACCCAGTGGCGCGTGGTGCTTAGCGCGCGCACACACCATGCACACCTCGCGAGACAGCTCCTTCAGGATCGACACCACCTCCAGGTGGTTCATGCCCAGCAGCCGATGGCCGTTCACCTCTGAAACACATGGCAATTCGTGTCGATAATGTAGATTTTGGAACGGCATCCTACGTGCGCGAGTCCGACCTGCACATGGTCGGTATTTTTTAGGCTTCCGTACCTCAAAAGGAAAAAAGGGAACCCTTATAAGATCACTCGGTTGTCCGTCTGTCTGACAGACTGTCAAGACCCTTTTTCTCAGCAACGCGTAGAGGTATCAAACTGAAATTCATATCAAATACTCAGGTCTGCCTTACCCTGCAGTTGTAAAAAAATCAAGCTTCTGAGCCAACGTAATCAAAAGATACAGCTGATAATGTGGCAATTTTTCGTGTTTTTTCGACATTCGCAAGGGAATCAAAACCTACAGGGTACTTCCCGTGAACTCAGAATCTTGAAATTTAGTACGAAGCAACGTCTTATAGAACAGATATATATTTTACACATTTTTAATAATAACATTAATATACATTTTTAATAAAATCATATAATCAAAATATTTTGAATAATTTTTCGACACTTGCAAGGGAATCAAAACCTACATGGTACTTCCCGTGAACTCAAAATCTTGAAATTTGGTGCGAAGCAACGTCTTGTAGCGCAGGTAAAGGAAAAATTACGAAAAGCATAAATTTTGAGTTACATCATAAAAAAAAATGTTTTTAATAATTTTACACTTATTATATGTAGATAATGGTATGAAACCCTTCGTGCGCGAGTCAAACCCGCATATGGTCAGTTTTTTTTTTTCAATCTGACATCGACTATGTGGCCTTCGTGTCCTGTGCTCTATCTGTCCACTAAAGATGTGATAATATGTATGTAGTGCTTTCTGTGTAGTGCACGAGCGCGATACAAACTTCCGGGCGCCGCCGCCGCACTCGGCCAAACGACTTGTTAGGCGTCACGCGTGTCCTATAGATTGTAATCTACCAGCAATACATCGATTTATATAGTTCATTTCTTTTATTTCCCAGTTCCTAAAGTAGTCTGTAGTTAGGACAATTAGGGAAAGAAAGCTGCTGAGCGTCAGTGTTGTGTTGAGTAGACTCACCCAGCAGCTCGTCGCCGGGGCGATGTACTCCGGCGCGGCCGACGGGCCCCTCGGGCAGCACGGAGCGCACGTAGTGGTGCGGCCGCACCTCGCGCCCCCCCTCCACGTCCACCGTGCCCTCCAACGAGATGCCCAGCCCGCCGCCGCCGCGGACCACCACGCCCACCACTATCTCCACGTCGGGGCCTGCAAGAACATTTATTTATTTATCTATACTTCTATACTAATCTATACATATAATCTTTATCTATATACATATAATAAAACAGTAAAAATATTTTGTCTGTACATTTAGAATTTTTGACTGAAATAGATAGAGGGACACTCAAAAAGAATATTAGAAAGCAAAAAAATTTTTTTCGAATTTTTTGTCTGTCTGTCTGTCTGTATGTATGATCACGATTATCTCCGAAAATACTGAACCGATTTACTTCAAACTTTCACCTCTTTGCTTTGTTTTAACTCGGCAAAACATTTAAAGTCTGTTTCATCAAAATCGGTTCATTAAAAAAAAGTTATCGTCATTTGAATGAACTCAAGGCATGAGTTTGCCTGCAAATATTTATTAGCATTAAATTAAATAATAAGTGGCATAGGATCCAAGGAAAATCAAAAGATGAAATTTGCAAAATTCCCCTCTTGAGGGTGGGTGGTATAAACTAAGTATTATTGGAAATTTTCTCATTTCTGGACTTAGACGTATGAAAATAAGTATATAAGTTTTAGGTTACAATTTAAAATATCTGTGTAGGTAAAATGTACGATATTTTCCCCTGAAGGGGTAAAATAGCGGGGTAAAGTTCGTATAGGAATTTATTAATTTCTAGACTTAGAAGTTTGTATGGAAATTTTCACATTTCTAGACAATTAATGTTCTAAGCAATCAATTTAAAAAACTGTGAAGAATAAATGGACAAAATTGGCTATCTAAGGGGGACCCTTAGATGGCAAAATGGGATGGGGGTACAGTTTGTATGGAAATTAGAAATTTTCTAATATCTGGACTATGAAGTATGAAAATAAATAGGTATGTAAGTTCTCGATTACAATTAAAAAAGATATATGTGGGTGAAATGTACAAATTCACGCTTAAAGGGGTAAAATGGGAGGCTAATGTTTTTACGGAAATTTTCTCATTTCTGGACTTAGAAGTATAAATAATATCCATACATCCATCATCATCATCATCATCATCATCATCAGGTCTTTATAGTCTCCACTACAGGAGCACGACCCATACTAATACATACATACTAATACTAATATTATAATTGCGAAAGTAACTCTGTCTGTCGTCTTTTTACGCTTCAACCATTGAACTGATTTGGATGAAATTTGGTATGGAGGTAGTTTGAGGCCCGGGGAAGGACATAGGGTATGTTTAATTCCGGGAAATTCTACTGTTTCCGAGGGATCGACACTAACGCGGGCGGAGCCGCGGGCAACAGCTAGTATAATAATAATACCAATTGTAGTCAGTTATCATGATTATGGCAGGTGCCCGACCCTTTGCAATAACCCAACACAAGTCCAGCCACATTTCAATATCATAACCTACTAATTTCTCTTTAAAATGCAATAGTTTCTCCTCCGGCCAAGACCTGTCCAATGACATATCATACATTGGTATTTCCAGGAACGAGTTTTGGCTGGAGACCCACATTACATCAACTTCTCTAAACAAGCCTCTCAAAGGACCGGGGTAACTCCCGTGACTCAAAAAGAGATACAAATAATAATTTTATTGAACTGTATGTAACATAATGTTTACAAAAAAACTCTGAGCTCCACACTAGGATTCCCTGTGTTGTGGATACCCTATAGATAATATTATAAGCTGAAGAGTTTGTTTGAACGCGCTAATCTCGGGAACTACTTGTATAAATTGGAAAATTCTTGTTGGATATTCCATTTATTGAGGAAAGCTTTAGGCTAGAACATCACGCTGCGACCAATAGGAGCGAAGCATCAATAAAAAACGTTTTGAAAACGGGGGAAATTATTCATCTATACTAATAAAAAATCTAATAAATCATAATAACGGAAATTGCCGCGGACGAAGTCGCGGGCAACAGCTAGTTATATATAAATTTCAATGATCTCAGGTGTTAATATCACAGTTTCCGATGGTCGACAGTTATTAGTGTTTTGCGTGTACATGCCTACTGACTGCAGTGACAATCTAGTCGAGTTCTGTGAGTGTATGAGTGAGATAGCAGCGCATATTGAGACTCTTAATATAGAATCAGTTGTAATTTTAGGGGATTTTAATGCCCACCCAGGCGAGCCATTTGAAAAGGAAATGCTGGATTTTTGTGCTGAACAAACGTGGTCATGTGTAGATATAGATATGTTGGGGTACGACTCGAATACGTATACTTTTGTATGTGACGCTAGTGGCTCCAGGCGTTGGTTAGACCATTGCCTAGCTACAGATGCTAGTATACACTCTATAACAAACGTAAAAGTACACTATGACGTGTTCTGGTCGGACCATCTTCCTTTGGAAATTGAGTATAATCTGGAGCTGATTCAACCCAAGCTAGTGCAGCCAGAGCAGCGTTGTAATAAAGTACTTTGGGGTGAGCGTTGTACAGCACAGATTACTAAATATACTGAATATTGTAATAAATATTTAAGGGACATAGACTTTCCTAGCGAACTCAGTACATGCTGTGATGGAATGTGTGAGAATGTGAAACATATGCCCGTTATTGATAGGATGTATTCAAAGATCACTAGAGTATTACGACAGGCTGCAATATCCAGCAGCAATCAAAGTAAAAAGAGAAAACACCACGTGATCGGTTGGAATAAGCACGTCGCTGAATCGCACAGGGAGGCTCGGGATAAGTTTCAAATGTGGGTCTCGTGTGGCAAGCCTGCCGCGGGTCCAATATATAGTGAAATGAGAGACAGCAGAAAAATATTTAAAAATAAATTAAAGTTTTTTCAAGATAATAGGGAACAAATAAAGATGGATATAATTGCGTCATATCATAGAGATAAAAAGTTTAAATCATTTTGGAAACAAACTAATAAGCTGAATCCTAGACCGAGCGTCCCTGTGTCTGTTGGCGGGGCGAACGATCCTCAACAAATAGCTGATCTCTTTAGAGAACACTTTGAGGTGAAGTCGCCGTTACAGTCGAGCGCTCAACCGGTGCTCACGGCTGGGTCTCGTGCTTCCGGGACTCCTATTCAAATTTCAGCAAAAGAGGTGTCAACAATTATTAATAAAATGACACGAGGGAAGTCTCCGGGATACGATGGCCTCAGTGTCGAACACCTGGTACATGGTGGGGCTCATATTAGCAGAGTTCTTGCAATGTTTTTTAAAATATGTTTGCGACACTCATACCTACCTTTGGACCTCATGAAAACGATTGTTGTGCCAATAGTTAAAAACAAGACTGGTGACACATCTGATTGTTCAAATTACCGTCCTATCTCGTTGGCAACTATAATTGCTAAGGTCCTTGACGGTCTGCTTGAGCGGCACCTCCATAAGTATGTACAGCTACATGACGGCCAATTTGGTTTTAGAGCGGGACTGTCAACAGAGAGTGCCATTTAAACGCTCAAGCAGACTGTTAAGTACTACACAGATCGTAATACACCGGTCTATGCTGCCTTTTTGGATTTTTCTAAGGCTTTTGAACTGGTAAGCTATGATAAATTGTGGTCCAAGTTAGATTGCCTTGATTTACCTACAGATGTTACTAGTGTTTTTAAATATTGGTACAACAATCAATACAATCATGTAAGGTGGGCTGACTCCTACTCGGATATGTATAGATTGGGGTGTGGGGTGAGGCAAGGTGGTCTAACCTCCCCCACTCTTTTTAATTTATATATAAATGACCTGATTGTCGAGCTCAGCAACACCATGGTTGGATGTTCAATTGACGGCACCATGATCAATAATATAAGTTACGCAGATGACATGGTGTTGCTGGGTCCGTCAATCAGCTCACTTAGAAAGCTGACCAAAATATGTGAGACTTATGCTGAGTCGCACGGCCTGAGATACAATGTAATAAAGAGTGAGTTGCTGGTATTTCGGGCGGGGCGTACGAGCCCATCGCAAGTGCCGCCCGTCACGCTCGGTGGAGTAGCTCTTGGCCGTGTGACGCAGTTTAAGTACTTAGGCCATATCGTCACAGATGACTTGTGTGACGATGTGGACATCGAACGGGAGCGTAGGGCGTTGGCAGTCAGAAGTAATATGTTGGCACGCAGGTTTGCACGGTGTACAAGGGAAGTGAAAAAAGCGTTATTTAAAACTTACTGCCAAACTTTTTACACGTGCAGCCTGTGGGTCAACTATACGAAAAAGGTTTACAATGCCCTACGCGTCCAATATAATAATAGCCTTAGGATGCTGCTGAGACTTTCCCGATACTGCAGCGCGTCAGGAATGTTTGCCGAAGCGGGTACTGACGACTTTTACGCCATCATAAGAAAGCGAACAGCCTCCATGATGCGTCGCTGCCGGGAGAGGGCCAGCAGCATACTAAACACATTAAGTGCCAAGATGGACAATCCCATTCTTAAACACTGGATGGGTATCCATCTTGGCACCAATAGATAAGATTTTGGTGTTGATTTTTAAATTTAAAATTTATGGATGTGATCTGAAATAAATTATTATTATTATTATTAATGAACAAAAAGGTCGAATCATATTTTTATAGAGTTCCACCGGCCAATTACATTTATTAAAAAGAAAAACTCAGAAACAGGTATAATTTACGATGCTTGTTTCATTGACATGCTAAAGGTGCTACCACACCGACTACTATCTCCACGTCGGGGCCTGCAGCAACATTTATTTAAAAACTTTATTGACCCTTAAAAGCTATAATAGGTAGACTTAATGCTAAAAGCATTAAGAAAAGTCTAAAGATTTATTATTAGTGTAGAAGTGTATATGTCAGATGATGGATTGCTGACTCACCGAGTATGGCTTGCCATTTCCGCTTGATGGCGTCCTTCTGTTCCTGCGTGCGCGGCATTTCGAAAGCGGGCTGCGAGCGGCTGCCCGCAGCCTCTGCCGGGCTGCGCGGCGGCGACACGGCCTCGCTGTCATAATTACTACAGATTAAAAACTAAATACCGTGCGGCCTCTTTGCGAAAAGAACTTGGCAGTTTATATAAAAAATATTATTTTCATAATGGTTTCGAGATTATTACACATTTAAATTGAATCACTCAATACGGTTTTATAACGTCTATTATATTACATAAATACCTAACGTCTCGAAAACTGTAAGTAATTTAATTTAAATATATTTTTCATGTCATCAATTTGAAAAACTAAGAATGGTTGCCGGAAAACAAGAAGACCAAAGAGATTTTGAATTTTGCACATATATTGTTTCGAAAGTTTCAATGACCAAAAAGGTCGGATCATATTTTTATGGCTCCTAGAGGACCGAATCGAACCACCTTAACAATCTACTATTAATAGAGTTTCACCGGCGAGTTAAATTTATTAAAAAAGAAAATCTCAAGAACTGGGTATATTTTACGATGCTTTGCTTCAATGGCATGCTAAAGGTGCTTTACAGCTCCTTCGTTTTGAGGTGAGGCCATTATTTTGAATGATTGGAATGATCCAATCATTCAAAATAATGGCCTCACCATGGCCATTATTTTGAATGATCAAAATAATGGCCTCACCTCAAAATGTTAGTCCCTTGCATTACAATCCAAAAGGTGATCGCCACAAACACGCATGCAAAATAAATTTTGAATGATTAAGAAAGCTTGGCTATGATTTTGATTATTCCACTTTGAATAACCTAATCACAAAAACTGTGGTACAGTTTCAGAAAGCCGTAGCTTAACCGGCTAATCTTTGGTTTGAGTGACGTTCGATAGCGGTCATCTTCTAAACGAAGACAAAGGCAGCGCTTAATACTATTGTATATCTAACGCCTGTTGCGTACGATTATTGTCAGGCTCATCAAATAGATGACGCCATAGGTTTATTCACAACTATGTATCCACCATATTATGAGAAGATGAAATCAGAATTCACGAGAAATATTATATTTCAAATGAAATAAAATAAAACAAAACTATATGTGTTGGTTTTACCAAATTCAGCTAACGCCATCTAGTGACGGATGGAAGTCTAACTATTTCACTGTAGCGCCCTCTTCGACGTCTATAGTGGCAGTTCATCATCATCATCTCAGCCGCAAGAAGTCCACTGCTGGACATAGGCCTCCCCCAAGGATTTCCAATATGACCTTCCAACCGGTCATAGTGGCAGTTGGTGGCAACTAATTATACTATAGGCGGTGTGAACCGGCCTGCTGCTTTTAACAGGCCTTAAATTGGGCCAATATTTTTATAAACAAATATATAGGACCATATCACACAAATGGAGCTAGTCCCACAGTAAGTTGTGAACTTGAGTCGTAAGATACTAAACTCAACGATATTATATTTTATAATAGATACATAAATAGATAAACCAAGACTCAGGTCATTCTGAAAAAGATCATTTTCCATCATGACCTGACCCGGGATCGAACCCGGGCACCCCCGTGTCGCAGGCTGGCGGGTTGACCACTGCGCTCGCCGCCAGCCACGGAGTTCGCCGAATATACGTTAGTATTATATTGTGATTGCTATACTGACGTGCTGGGCAATGGCGTCATCTGGATGTCGGCGTCGGAGCTGGCAGGTTCGGGGCGGTGCATGTGCAGGAAGGGGTTGTGAGGCGCCACCACGGCCGCCGCCGACTCGCCCGCCGCGATCGCCTGCTGCAGCTGCTCGAACTTCGGCCCGCGGAGGTATCTGCCGAGCAGCGACGTGCACAAGTGTTTTTGTCATAAGGTACCATCCATAAATTAAATCACACGTTAAGAGAGGGGAAGGGGTCAAGGCAGTGTGACAGCGTGTGACAATGTCGCGGTTAGGTCATAAGCTTTGTGACGTCACACATATAAAGTTGGTCACCGGGGCGTATGACGACGCTTCTGCCCATCGAACGCTTTTTGAAGGATTTTTTGGTATATGTCGGCAAACGAGCAAGCGGGTCACCTGATGGTAAGTGATCACCGGTGCTCATGGACAACTGCAACACCAGGGTATGACAGGTTGTCGGCCTTACAAGGAGTAGGGGGAAGGAAATGGGGAGGGGAGGGGGAAGAATGGGTCTTCAACTCTCTCACTCACCGAACGAAGCACAGAAGCGATAAAGCTTCTACTCAGACGTTGATTTTCTGTGAGAGTGGTACTTCCCAGAACGAACCGGCCCATTCATGCTACTAGCGATTCATTTTGCCAGTAGTGTGGCTCTACTACGTCTAAAAGCTGCGGAAGGATAAGAATTTGTTCGATTTGGGAACGTAATGAAGGTATACCACTACGTGAAGGGATACTACCCACTCGGAGAAATGGGGGAAAAGCAAGTAGCAGCTCAGAGGGCCGAGCACGCGTACCCGATGCCATACCTGCAACCACCGGACAGGCAATTGGCGATGACACCCTTGCCACTTATAAACATCGGGTATGGTTTGCAAGTATAAATAAATATATATATACGGACAAATCACACAGATTGAGCTAGCCCCAAAGTAAGTTCAAGACTTGTGTTATGGGATACTAACTCAACGATACTATATTTTATAACAAATACATATAAGATAAACATCCAAGACCCTGGCCAATCTGAAAAAGATCATTTTCCATCTTGACCTGGCCGGGGATCGAACCAGGTCACTCCGTGTCGCAGGCAGGCGTGTTGACCGCTGCGCCACGGAGCTAGTCAAAACTAGTATAACATCGGGTTCGTGCTGTTTTTATCATTTAATCTTTACATTAATAGCCTTCACTCACTCTGAACCACTGATAATTAAAAACAAGTTGAACATAACATAAAAAGGGCCAAACAGTAAATTGCCTGCCATACAATGGTTTATAATGGCGGGTTCTGGATGCGCAGGATCTACACAACCCTTGGCGTAGAATAAGTATAAGGGGTTATACCCGTGGTTTGTAATTAGGAAGTATTATTGAAATTTGGCATCCCTTAATTAGGTTAATGGTCAGAAACTTACATAATTTATACATCAACATTTTGTGAAACCACTATTATGCAAATAAATATGATTCATGAGGGTAGTGATGTTATTGGTGCGCCCACTACCACAAGATGACAACGCAATACTCTAGTCTCGCTGCGACCACGACACATACTTCATAAAAACATCAACGGAAGAAAGTAAACAAAAGATTCCTGCCTAATGCCCGTTAAAATAATTATCACTAGCCGCGGATTCGCCCGCGTCAATGTTGATCCTTCGGAAATAATTAATAAATAATAAATAAATATATACGGACAAATCACACAGATTGAGCTAGCCCCAAAGTAAGTTCGAGACTTGTGTTATGGGATACTAACTCAACGATACTATATTTTATAACAAATACATATATAGATAAACATCCAAGACCCAGGCCAATCTGAAAAAGATCATTTTCCATCTTGACCTGGCGGGGGATCGAACCCGGTCACTCCGTGTCGCAGGCAGGCGTGTTGACCGCTGCGCCACGGAGCTAGTCAATTCTTTTTCCCAGAATAAAATGTACATGTCCCTCTCCGTACCCCAGACAACGGGTATGTAAAATTTCATGATGATCGGTTCAAGAGACAGGGCGTGAAGGCGTAACAAACAAACAAGACTCACTTTCCTATTTATAATTTTAGTTAGGATGTGTTTCAAGCGCGAAAATTTAAAACAGAATATAAGAGAATTACCTCTCAAGCTCCAAAGTGACCACATTCCCGCTCTGTTTGAGCGCATCCACTGCTCGTTGATTGGACTTGCCGGCCAGTGAGACTCCATCCACGGCCACGATGCGATCGTTAACACGTACTTTGCCACTAAGCGCGGCCGCACTACCAGCCGTTACCGACTTCACAAAGATGCCTGATAGTTCCTCCTTTTCACAAACGTAACCTGTAAAAAGAAAAATGTAACAAATTGAAAAGTAGCTTGAATAAAAGAAGACTCAAAATGCAACACTATTAGTAACTTCAGACGTCTTCACTTTAAATAAATATGCGTCTTATACCGTGGGATATAGGGTGCAAAATTAAGATTAAGATGCCACAACAAAAAACCAAAATGGAGATGGACAAGTTGTATGCTCAAAAAGAATAAATAGACTAAGGGCTTTACAGAATTGGAAAAAGTGAAGATAAAGGAATAGTGTTGACCTGATGCTATGAATTAGTAAGCTTGATGGTTAAAACTAGAGAAGCTGGAGGAAGGCATGCTTACTACTGTTGGTAACTTAAGGCAAATTAATCCTTATCCTTACTAATATTATAAATGCGAAAGTGAGTTTGTTTGTTTGTTTGTTAGCTTTCACGCCGTAACTACTGAACCGATCATCATGAAATTTTACATACAAGTTCTCTGGAGTGCGGAGAAGGACATAGGCTACCTTTTATCCCGGGAAAAAGTACTATTCCCGAGGGATCGACATTGACGCGGGCGGAGCCGCGGGCGAAAGCTAGTAAATAATAAAACTGACCAAGTTCTGGCCCATTTAATTGTTATTTTGATTATAATATTTGTTGTTATAGCAGCAAAAAATATACACGTTCTCTGAAATGATCAATACAGTATAACGATACATCCCTGTGACAGACGGAAGGAAGGACATCGAAGGTAGAGGGTCCCGTTGTTACCCTTTGGGTACGGATCCCTTAACAAAGGAAGCGTTGGTCTTATGGCTAAAACTGGAGAAGCTTTAAAGAATCTGAAGAAGGCCTTCGTGTCTTAAGAGATGCCGACTACCGTTAGAATTATAGTCTAAATATATAGATAAAAGTCTAAGTATATAGATAAAAAGTGGTAGGAATGAAAGGTGAAACCATTTACCTGCTATAGTGATGCCAAGGCCATTTTCATCTTTCTTCAACTGCACTGTGAAACGGTCAACTTCAGGGGATTCCGCATCTGCATAAATGAAAACCTCAGTGTCATCAAATTACTAGGAAATACTAAATAAAATTAGAAATTGCAGAAAAATATGGCGACACCCTTTTCGACACGTTTCTGGTACAGATGCTGGCCATTGCAATACAACTAGGCAATGCTAGCTTTTTTTTTTATGTATATTTGACAGCAAACGAGCAGACGAGTCACCTTATGAAAAGTAGTCACCGTCGCCCACGGCCACCTGCAATACCAGAGGTGCTGATGCGTTGCCGACTCTTTAGGTACCTGTAAACACGCCTTTTAAAGGATTCTAAGTCATAACACGCGGGAAAAAAACCTTGCCCATTCCACAATCCTGCTATACGTGGGAAAATTCTTTTGGCGCTCTGACATTTATATTAGCTGCATTGCATAGTTGTATTGCAATTGTTTATTACCATCCGTTGCAATTGATTAATAACATCCGTTAAATTCGGTATTAAATACATTTTTGTGGAAATATAACTTTATGGTAGAATATATACGGAACTAAAACTACCTGCAAACATACAACTATTCGATAATAAGATTGTGAAGAAAGGGTTACCTGTTTCTGGCGGAGGAGTAATTGACTGATCAAACACAAATCTGGTCACAGTAGCATTGTGCGGTAACGGCACCGGCTGAGTATGGAACACTTGTTCGAATCCAGCGTCCAGCAGATATCGGTCTAACGCTTCAGGGTCTGAGAGCAACCTGGAATTAAATTTGATTTATAATTTTTTACAACCTACTGGTTTCGCACGGATGCTAAGAATCTTCCAATAGTAGTTTTCTTCACAGAAAAGTTTCAAACGAATTAGAAATATGGTGATAATTTTTTGACGTAATAACTTCTTATAAATCGATTAACGCCGACTGCACGCACGAAAAAGTGTCAAGTTCTGTGTGCAATCGAGAGCGCGGAACAAGTGATAGACAGGCACGATCGGCCTAAGCGTTCGGTTTGTGACGCATCTATTTTCTTCCATCTTTATTACGTAAAATTAACCGACTTTACAGACAACCAATTTTTTTCGATAATCAGTCCAATATGAACAATAAATATCAACTCTTTCTTTTTTTAAATCTAACATTATAAATATGCGAATAATGGGTTACTCACCTACAAACAAAATTTTCGTAGCATAAAACCTGCAATCCAACCCCTGGGTTGCATTACGAGTGGAAACACTGTTCCCCTTGAATGCAGCTAGATGGCAAATTTGTGTAAAATATAATACGAAGCAGTTCAGACCTTACTATATTATTAACAAAAAATAAAAAAATCGGCTGCCTATCGTGTCGGCAATTTCGGAGAGCACAGATAGCACAGATGCAGTAAACGGTGGTAAGCACAGATCAGTGCTGCTGCAGTTGAAAGATTACTGTTCACAACGTTTTTTCCCCGTTGCATTCTCAGCCATGGTGATTCGTAACACAGGCTGCTAAGCAACATTCCTCAACATTAAGGAGTAAAGAGGAGGTAAAAAGAGTAACCTGGCTGGCACGACGGGAGCAGGGGAGCCACCGCCAAGATTATTATGTGCTGGGTCAACGGGGCGCGCCACCACGAGCCGCACCCGCGACCCAGATGCACGGAGAACACCGGCCACTTGCTCAGAACCCATCTCCATTAGACTTACCTACAAACATCCAAAAAGATATTACCATGATATTCCTAAATAAGATCGATAATTTCTGTTCATCCAGATTGTAAGTCAGCACTTGTAGTTAACTAGGCCTACTACTCAAAACTGAGCCCAATTTTCAAATTATTGTTATAATAATAAGCAGTAGTCGGAACGCGTAAAGCTCTCTTATCTAACTTTTAAAAAGCGTGTAACACGAGCGCAGTTAAGATTACTTTTCAGAGGTGGTATTTAATCTTTGAAGGGCCAAAGCTTGGTCTCTATAGGGTTTATGGAGTAAGTATGTGAGTAGTAGTACTTTATTGCACCATAAAGGTACATTTGAATTAAAAATAAACTAAAAATAGCACAATAGGCGGCCTTGCCAAGGCAATCTCCTCCAGGCTACCTTTGTGTGAAAGGAATAAATTGACGAAATGGAACTGTAATAAATTGTACATTTGACTGTCGAAAAACGCACAAGACTAAAGCCAATACATGTCACTCCTATTGGTTGGTCGCTGTCACTGGCTTGGATAACTAAATCGACTGTCTTGTTGGAACCCAATCGACTGGCTTATTGGTACTGGCTAATTGGCCTGGATCGGCTATTGGCCTCGTGTAAATGGCCTATTATAGCCGAAGTTGCCAATTTGGTTGGACACAACTGCAGAAATACATCGTGTTTTGTATTATTTTTGTGTCGATTTTTCTGTCCTAATTATTCACCCTTTCGATTTGCCACTCGAAGTTAAGCGTTCCGACCCCTTCTTTTATAGGTAAATAAACGACCTAAACGATAATATAAGGAATAAACGGTAACGTCGATTAATGTCAGATTCTAGAAATGCCAGACGAGTTTAAAACGCCAGACTCTATAAATGTCGGATTCTACAAATGTCAGATTCGAAAACCGCCGGATTTTAATAATGGCAAATTCTATTAATATAAATTTTTTTTAATTGTATTCTTCGAACCAACGCTATTAATTACTATGTTAGAAAAGTTTAATTCCCTATTACGTCATTTAGTACACTTAAAATCCGCGAAATCTTGTTAAAAGGCGATGCGGCTAGCAATCCATTACTATTTTGATTTCGTTTTCCATCTACGCGCCCTCCAACATGCTAAATGTGGACATTAGGTCTTATAGACCTTGGCTTTGTCTACCCCACAAGGGAAAAAGACGATACTATATATGTATTATTATCGCCTCACCCTAACTGGGTAAATTTCAATCTGCACAATATTTTTGTTAACTTTATGTAACTGTACATGTAAGCGAATCAATGAATATGAATATTTTTAAAATTTTAAAACATCTTTCACTCACGTATTTTAGTCGGTATCGCCGACAAGTTTCAGCCTATACAGAAGGTTATCTTCATGTTTTTTCCCGAATACAAGTATAAGTTTTACCAATTAAACTGATGAAAAATACGAACTTCGTAATTTTGTGTATTTCTACAATTTATGTTTTTACAAAATTAACGCGACAAAACCAAATCAAGTTATTTCATTCTAATGTGTAACACTCGCGAAAACATAAGACATAAATATGACCTATTCATTAAATTTTGCATTGTAAAATTATGCACATTGAAACTTAATTTTTTTAAGAATATTATTGTATTGCAGTTATATTACAGTTATCTATATTTTTTAACAATTCTTACATAGTAAGCTGTGATTCGATAACCCCCATTTTGAAAAATCTGACTTTATTAAGTGTGGTATATATAGAACTTGGCATTAATAGAATCAGGCGTTTATCGAATCTGACATTTGTACAATACGACATTCATAGAATCTGGCGTTTACACTCGTCTGAAATATCTAGAATCTGACATTAATCGACGTTACCAAATAAACATTGAAAACGATTGTTAACTTATTTATAGAAAAATATCATAGCTAACTCACGTCGCCGATTTGCAAAATATGATCGCCTGATTTTAGTCGACCATCACGATCTGCAACACCTCCAGCCAAAATAGTTTTTACAATGACGCCACTCGTCCTCGCGCCAATTATCCCTGAAAGTATTTAAACATATAACCAAACCTCCATCATGTAAACAAAATCCTACCTTTTTTCTTTAGCCTATATTGTGTCCCACTGCTAGACTCAACTCCCTTCGTTCCTCAACTCATCTCTATCTAGCGTAGCCCGTTTTCAGCCACTGGCGAACCAGTCGATGCCATCCCGGAATCTCGTCCGTGGTCTATCCCTACGCCTACGTTTATCAGGTACCCATAAGATATACTATATATCGTATGGGTACCCGATACCCATAAGATATACTATATATCGTATGGGTACCCGATACCCATAAGATATACTAGTATTATATACTTGCTTGTATACTAGTAACTTATGTAACTAACAAAATCTTCAGAAATACTAACAGTACAATTTTTATTTACAAATATCACATACCAAATCCAAGACCAGTGCCATCATTGACTAAGTTGATAATTTCGACCTGCGCCCAATCTCCAGCGACGATGTGCGATGTTGAAGCCAGAGAGTCATTTCGCGTCATTTCCAATAGACCTCGAGCCTGCATGCATTTTACACTAATTAAAACCAATAATACAATGAGCAGACGAGCCATAGCACCCACATTTGTTAGATGGAAACTGATATGTGAGGCTACCGATTAAGCTTGTATTGTTCAGGTTGTGTGTAATACAGAAACATTGCATTGTTTTATTTGTAAACACATTTTTTGTCGTTGACTTTCTTGCTGCATCATATTTCAATCATAATTACTCATTATGACTGAAATATTACAGAGAATAATAACTATATGTTCTTCGATTGAATAAATCATACAGTTCCATAAAAAACAAAAAACATTATTAGTATACTAGTTTGACTTTAGAATTCTGCTATAATGGTAGCTGCTGTAAATATTTGTTTGTGTGTGAGTTTTTTTTTTACAGAATTAGTGAACTTTTTTCTAGATTGTGGACAAAAAGGATATGGTTACCTTCGTGTGGGGACAGAGTAGAATACAATTCCCCACTGCTCGTCAGGTCGGCATCTCGTAAGAGGCGAGAAAATATTCGACATGCTTAGTGGTAGGACCTTGTGGTGTCCGATTGGCTGGCGACAACCCTCATGCCGATATCTGTTGCGAAGCACCGTTGGGTGTCTTTTGACTGTTGCGTGTGAGAGAAAAACTCCATTTCCGATTCCCGTAGTTCCGACAGTTTATGGTCCGAGTCTTGCCAGTGCAAGATCAGACAGTTCTGATTGGGGATGCGACGTTGGCGCGGGGGCCAGGGAGACCCGAAACGGTTGTCCGCTGGCCACCGCTCTTCTCGCGAACTTACCATTTTACAGGCTTCCTGAGGGACTATGTCTGTGGGTCGCTAGCTTCTTATCTGGGCGTAGCATTTAGGTCGATGTATATATTTTGTCATATTATGCAGGTCGTGCGAATATACCTCAAGCACAGGTGGAAGAGAGCATAATGAGACTTGTGCCTGACATTGAGACCTCCCTGGCCAGGTCTCTGAATTGGGTAAACTAAACCTAGTTCAATTCAACTCTACTTCTTAGAAGGGTTGAGGGACACAAGTCTGCATTGTTTTCCGCTAAGAAGATCCCATTTGACATAGCGCCGAAGATCCAGGACACCCCCCTTCAGTATTGTATTGTCTCAGTATTGGGATCCTTGGCGTCGATATTACGAAGGAGGTCCAATTCCGGGGTCATCAGGCAGAATGGTAAAACCAAAATGGCTTCTAAAAAACTTGGGGTGCTCAATAGAGCGAGGCAGTACTTCACTCTGGGTCGTAAACTTTTGTTATTAAGGCTGAAGTCCGGCCCCACATGGAATACTGCTCTCATATCTGATCTGGTGCACCTCAATACCATCTCCTTCCTCTTGACTCCATCCAAGGCGTATTATCGACGATCCCACACTCACAGAAGATTTACTGTCTATGCTATGGGGAGTGTTCTGAAGAACTTTTTGAAGTGGTGCCACTGTCACCTTTCCACCACCGCACCGCCCGCCACGGCAGGAGTAAAGTCCAACCACATCCATGACACTTGGTTCTTAAATAATGCCAGAGCGCACGTAGATTTTCCCTTGTACAGCAGGATTGTAGAATGCGCCTCCATAGCTTTTCCCTGCATGCTATGACTTGGGGTCGTCCAAAAGGCGTATTTACAGGAATCTTAAGGGTCGGCAACGTATTAGAACCTCCTCTGGTGTTGCAGGTGTCCATGAGGGATGGTGACCACTTTCCATCAGGTGGCTTGTTTGCCGTCAAACATACATAAAAAAAAAATATGGAGGCCAAAGTTTTTATCTTGATAATAAAATCATTTTTTCAGATTTTATTCAATTAACATGCTATGAATATGTTTTTTTTTTACAAGTTAATAAGAATAATAATAAGTTTCTAAGATAAAAGTTAAAACCTTACAAAATCACCACCAACCTGCTTGGGCGACATGTTGGAATCCACAGAACCACTGTCAAGTCCCAGAATGCGCTCATTGTCGGAACTGGAGCCAAACTCCAGGCTGTGAGGCGGAGACACCTGTGGCACTCTTTGTTCCTCCTCACCCTCATGACCTCCATACAGGTTTCTAGCTTGCAGAGCCAAGTCACCTGTGTAAGATTGCCAAAAATGTCATATTTAAGAATTTGTACTGTAGACTACTAAAAGACCCTTCGCAATGTGTGCAAACTATTTTATTTGCATAGCGTCTGACAACACAATTAGAGTTGCTCATTATTGGCCTGATAAAATATAAAAGAAAAAAAGGTCATCAACACTGAAAGAACTGCTAAATTTGATAGCTAAGCTATGCAGGGTTGAGTTCTTTATCATTGGACCTAGCTCATTGTTAGCCCCAGGCCCTCAAGCATTCCAGCTGAAGATGCAACTGGGAATATGTTCAGATAAAAAAAACGTTAACAGAATATAACTTACCTGCTGGAGTAATATCAAAGTCCCCGGGCAGAATAGAAGGGTGATGCGCTACTTGCGTAGCCAGGATTCCAACTGAGTCATGGAGAGTCGCTATACTCTTCAGAATAGGACTCTCCAGCAGGCTGATCAGCATATTAAGGTCATCATTTGTAGCTGCCTGTTAAGAGAATAACATTGTTAAACTGTAAAGTTGTTGCCAAGTCTAATCAATTAAGCCCGAAAGAGTTAGGTTTATCTTTTAAGAAGTTCTTATGTCCACATTCCGACTGCATCAGCACAACAATGTTAAGCAGAATATTAGCTAGCTATTTTTAACCCCTCTCTAGTCAGCAAGTTTATCTTGGATTTAAGCCTGGCCTTTGCCATTTGTCCATTGTGCCTTTGCACAATGGACGCCATTTTCATTATAAGTCAACTGATGCAGAAATATTGAGTTGTGCACAGGAATCTGCATATTCCTAGAGAAGGCATATGATGGAGTACCCAGGGTCGTGCTGTGGAAATGTCTATGAGAGAAGCTAGTTCTAATTAACCTGTCAATTGCAGAAATGTAGACACAATGGAGTTTTGTTATGCGGCCAGATCTGGCATCACGGTAGCCAAGGGATTAAGTACATCTGGTTGATTCTTGACATATATGATGGAGGAAACACACAGGTTCGGTCCTCAGGGGAAACAACGGATAAGTGTATGATTAGAGTTGGTTTACACCAGGTTTCAGCATTGAGTCCATACTTGTTTGTGTTGGTGATAGATGCTTTAACAACTGACATCCAAGATGACGCTCCATGGTATGATGTATATCGTGGACAAAATAAAGAGCCATCATTTGACCTGATATGGCCATGTCGAGAGGAGGGATGCAGATCATCTGGCAATAAAGATGGTCTGCTTCAATGTCACAGGATATAAAGCAAAGGACGGCTGAAAATGCTGTGGACGGCATGTGTGAGCAATGACATGCAAGAAAGGGGAGCTAGTGCTAATATGGTGGAAAAATTTGAGAGAGATGACATACAGAGCTGACCCCAAATAGGGAAAAGGCGAGAAAGGGGAAACTGTTAGCCTGTTCATAATATATAACAGTAAATCTTTTAATCGAACCGAAGCTGGGGCAAGATGGACAATCACAAACTGTCAGTGTTAATGTTGATTTTTTTTCTACAATTAGTGAAGACAAAAACAGGGTGTTGATAGAAACAACATAAAGTTAAGCTATTACAACTTTGTAACACGAAAGATTACAAGGAATGCTGTTCTTACTTTCGGCGCTACTAATGTATTCTTCTGCCATTATTGAAAACGAAATCAATAAGGTATTTACAGATAGTCAAAGCTATTATAGCGTTGTGTTAAATGCAGAACAGGATATGATGATATGTATCGTAATTGATCAGACTACATGGTTTGATGTACTTACCTTCAACTTCGGGTCATCACTTTGATCAACAGCAGCTTTAACACTCTCAAGCTGCTGCAAAGCATTAGATATGTTTACTCCAAGATGCATCTTGAAGTAAGATTCCAGAATTATACAGATGGAAAGTATAGCATAGAAAGTATTTCAGATAGGTGTACGAGATAACGAGATCCAGCTACAGCACTTGTGAATCACTCTATTTTACATCATCCGTTCTTAAACACAAACCATTAAGTTTTAAAGTTATTAAGTTACTGTTTCGAAAAAGCATAAATCGCCACAAATAGACAAAATGCAAATAAAAATGGTCAATGTCAAAACAAATTAATGTACGATCGACTGTCATGCTCATGAAGTGTCATGTGTTGCGTGTGTCATGTCATGTCAACAAGTATTTTTAGTGTTGCTATATCGAAAACAAAATTTACCTCTTCAATTTAGAATTGCTTTCTATTTTATTATTATTAATAGAAAAACCTCATGCAGAAATCTCTTCATGGCGAATATTGACATGCCACAAACAAACGTCGAAAGCATGGCAGCGTCGTGACGATCTCTACCCCGAGACGGAAACCTGTCGTAATCCAAAATCAGGTTATGGATGAACCAAACCTCTCTGACTTGTGTGGGTAGATCTCAGAACAAATAGAGGTAGAGACTGTCAGGCCTGCTCAGAAACAATACGATATATTACTCTCTCTCTCATCCGAGCGTGTTCCCGGTTGCATCCGCAGCTGGTGTGCTTTGGAGCCCGGGGTCCGCTTTCCGGCTCTTTCTTCTCCACGTCGCACGGTCTGCGGCATCCTTAATTGTGAGACCATTGGCTCGCCCAACGACATCCAGCCAGCACTTCTTGGGTTTCCCCCTTCTGCCGGGGCCCGGCGGAGGTGGCATAGCCAGACATTTCTTCCCTATGTAATTTGCCGGTTTTCGCAAAACGTGGCCGTACCAGCGTAGACGGCTCTCTTGTAGCTTGTCCGCTATGTCTCGGACATGGAGACTGCCGCGAATGCGGGAGTTTCTCACGCGGTCTTGCCGCGAAACTCCACACATCTAGCGCAGCATTTTCATCTCCGTGTACGATATATTACCTCTACATGTAAAGTTCTCACGTAGGTAGTCTGACTGCAAGCGCCGTCTCAACCAGATTTCTTCTATCATTCACCAACTCATTGCACAAAAACACAATTTATTTAAAAAAACCAGTATAGCAGAGCATACATGAAAATAATAACTATAGAATTTACTGGGACAATCATCACAGAAGCATCCATTTCGGTAGACCAGATAGCACATTCCATCACAAGACAAATAAAACTGCTTTCGTCGTCCACATAGACATTCCAAACATAGGTACAAGCCACTAATAATCCTAAAACCTAACTAAATTTTATTAAAACTAATAATTAATATCCTAAAACCTACCTAAATTGAGAGAGTAGAAACACTACATACATCGTCACAGAATAAATACTAGTACTTACATTTGGAAGTCGCACTCGGCAAAGGTATTCAAATAAACTTAAAATCGACTCTATGTAGTTAGCGATACGGTATAATTTAGCTTGCGTCAGAACGGATCAACTTTTAGTTTAGATACCTATAGCAGGGCAATTTTATACTTATAGTTCTGAACATAAGATTCATAATTCATTGTAGTCGGTGAACACATATGACCAAATGCACGTGGTTTTTCACGGATTTGTTCGAATTTCACCTTCGAAGGTGTTGCCACGCGTAGATTTCGATACCTACACGGGGAGTGAGTCAGGCCTGATATAGTTCCTATTGTCATACAACCACTGGAGTCATATTAAAAAGTTTACAAAGCCTAGATAGGTATTATATATGTTCATAAAAACACTCTTTATCTCTTTAACAAACGCCGTTACTTTTGTTCAAAACCATGGCAATAACAGGTAAAAACCTAAAGTAATACAATGAAAAAAACAGCAGCGCTTCCAAAGCCTCCTATTCTCATTTCTAAGAGTATAATATAGAGGTGAAGTGCAAATCGCATGCAATAATTACGAAGCCATAGTTGTAGAATAAAACCATTAAAATCTCTAAAGGGACCAAAGGTTTCGATTCCAATTGAACTTGCTAGCTCATTTTAAGCAAACTACAAAGAATCAATACAATTTAAATCGACCTGATAAAATGTTAATGAAAAGGTGTGGTTTAAACTAACGGACAAATAGATAAAATGCTATAACATTTAATAACTTTTTATTTGTTTTGGCAAATTAAAATAAGGAGCTAGTCTGGTATTTTAATATCAAATACGCGCAAATTCACAAAAGTCTTCTCCTATCTTAAACTTATAAAAAATATAGCGGGTGTAAATTTACCCTCGACATAGTCTTGAAGGGGCGACTTAGCCGGTCGAATGGACAACTTTTTCTATGAAGGCAATATATGCCAAGGGTAAATTTACTACCGTTAGGAAAACATTATATATCTAAAATATAAAATAACTTAATAAACCCTCATCTTAAAATTACAAAAAAAATGGAGTCGAATTTGTAGGTAGGTACTTTCCTTATTATTTCTAGAAACTAAATTAACTAGTAACTATTTATCGCAACCATCGACGAATTTATGTCACCCATTTTGCGCCATGAGATTCAACAGGATTTCTTGTGAAACACTAATAACCTCGCAGGATTAGATTTTTTTTCTTTTCTTCTATTTGGCCCTCAAACTTCATTTAGAAGCTTATTTTAGCCAATGTCTAATTAATCTTCCGAGTTATTCTTGTGTATCAACGAAATGATGGTGTAATTCATTTCGCTGATTCGACGGAGTCCCTGGCGACAATTCCCACGAATCCACTGGTTTGATCATATTATACCTACGATGCAGTAAGGCGAGCAAACACCAGCAGCTAAGTAAATCTCACTACAGCCGCAGCATAACACTTTATTTTAGTTATTCCACACATTGTTCATAAACATGGGTATTTATAATACCAAATTAAACCGATTTCACATTATAAAGTTCACTAGAAACAAAACACTCCAAAACATAAACCGTGCAAACTGCCGAAATTCCCGCCAAGAACTCCGCAGACTAGATAGCTAATAGCTGACGTCATAAACTTATATTTTTATATTATTATCAAAAAGATTTTAATTTCACATAACAATAAATTCTAATTTAATTTTCCGGTTGAATGTTAGCAACTTTACAAGAATAGCAAAGACAGATATGCGCGCGAGCGTTGCGTCGTCCTTGCATTTATGAAAGTAACAGACTAACAAATGTCACGACAGGATATAAAAAACATGAAAAATCATTTTTAGGGTTCCGTACCCAAAGTGTAAAAGCGGCACCCTATTAATATAGTCTCGCTGTCCGTCTGTCACCCACCAGGCTGTATCTCATCAGTGATAGACCAACCGTGATAGTTAAACAGTTAAAATTTTTACAGCTGATGTATTTCTGTTGCCGCTAACAAATATTACAAATACTAAAAAATAGAATAAGATAAATATTTAACGGGGCTCCCATACAACAAACGTGATTGTTTTGCTTGTTTTTGCTCAATATTGATAACAGCAACAGGTAGACGCCTGAAATATTCACAGAATATTCAGATATTGACTTATAAAATAAATACTTAAATAAAAATAAAATGAATATTAAAGGGGGCTCCCATACAACAGACATGTTTATTTTTGCCGGTTTTTTATTTAATTTATTAAGGTATGTCAGAAGTCGTTGAACAAACGATGTGCTTTATGACGTTAGCTCTCTAGTTTTGCAAGGTTATCACTATTCGAGCACCAAAGAAATTGTGACCGTACCCTCTACTTTCTAAAATATACACCAAACAGCAAAAAAACCATAACCAAAAATAGAAAACCCAAAATTACAACAATAAATAAATATGTACGGACAAATCACACAGATTGAGCTAGCCCCAAGGTAAGTTCGAGACTTGTGTTATGGGATACTAACTCAACGATACTATATTTTATAACAAATACTGGCCAATCTGAAAAAGATCATTTTCCATCTTGACCTGGCCGGGGATCGAATCCGGGCACTCCGTGTCGCAGGCTGGCGTGTTAACCACTGCGCCACGGAGCTGTCAACGAATCTTAACTGCCCTTTAAATTGTACTATTGAAACCAATATTAGTCAATTACCACCAAATTTTAATGAGCGAATTATTGTGCTTTTTCTAACCAACATTTTAACTTTTTCATTTGCCATAATTTCATAACAATTTCATTGCCATAAAATATTACTCTACTACCAAATATGGTACCTATATGCAGCGACTGCATGAACATACTTAAATTATTTTAATAAATTTATTATTTCAATTATACGATGGTAAATGGAATGGTACGATTTGATTTTGGTTTATTTCTTAACCTTTTTTTTTTAATAAACACGAAATAGAAAGAAACTAGGTATTTATTTGGAAGTGGTTAATGATTGAGTGGGTAATGATTTTACAATACTATAGGGTCGAACTTCAGGGGCTTCTTTACTTGTTTTGGGTATAAATAAAATAAAATATACGGACAAATCACACAGATTGAGCTAGCCCCAAAGTAAGTTCGAGAATTGTGTTATGGGATACTAACTCAACAATACTATATTTTATAACAAATACATATATAGATAAACATCCAAGACCCAGGCCAATCTGAAAAAGATCATTTTCCATCTTGACGTGACCGGGGGTCGAACCCGGGCACTCTCGTGTCGCAGGCTGGCGTGTTAACCACTACGGAGTTCGCCGAAAATATACTGATTTATCTAGTATAATTTATTTTTACAGGATAAGAAGATATATAACATATTTAGATGTCATTTTATACTAAAATATTATACTTTTGGTGGTCATTAACTATTTTGGAATAAACAATCATAATTTGGAGATGGCTGAAGAGGATCACAAGTCGTAATATTTTCGGTCCGAATTTTAAGTTAAAATGAGGATTTAATTTTGGTGACCATTTACTATTTTTGTATGATCGTTATAATAAAATAGATCTGTTTTACAAGTAAACCTGGAGAACATTACCTATGGCTTTTCAATCAGATTGTTTAATAGGACTCCCTATCTTGTAACTGGATTTACATGTTACATATTATCTTACAATGTATCTCGATGAACAAGAAGGACAGAGGCATGAAAAAGCTAAAATAAACCATAGGCCCGATTTATGTGTTTGACTCGTTTGACTTGTACTAAACCTTTACGCGGAATCATGATATTGAGTTGTGTTTGTGGAAAGTAGAACCTTTCTTCATGTAGTCAAATTTATTAGGGACATAAGTTTGCAAAAAAAAACAAAAATAAATATTTTTTAAAATCTCGCCCCATTAAGGTGTAGTGCAGGTACTTTTACTAAAAACTAACATAATGGAACCAACCATATTAGTACACAAATTAAAAATACAATAACAGCACATTTTCAATTTCTTTTCATTTTAGCGGTCTTATTCTTAACATACAGTTTACAATGTAATATAAAACTAAAAACGGCTCTACATACTTACTTATTTCTACTCCCTAACTACATAAAATTGTAAGTTGTTATGTTCCAACAAACACAAACCGCTTGAAATGGAGCATATGCAGCTTTAGGCGGACAGACTGTACAGTAGATACCTTCATAATATAATTCTAAAAGTATGAAGTAAGCAAATAATATATACTATAACGTTTAATATCTAATAATCAAGACGCCCATTTAGCGATCAAGTATACGTCCTTTTTTCAACAAAATGAGATAAAAATTCTATTTTTTAGGTTTAGGTCAAAATGTATAAACAATCTAGGTTCAATAACTAGTCAATATCTAGAATACAACCTGTCCGTCTTATATTTATAGAATACTAGGTACCTACATACTTATCAAAATAACGACTTGTGGTCTTAGTTTTTAACGATCTAAAATTATATTGAAAAATATATAAACTAATTATAATATGTTGAACAAACAAAACAGAACGAAGAAGAGAATACTTAAAGACGTAGTTAGACGTACGTACGCTCATAAAAGTAGACTTAGTTACTTGTCTGCAACCTGCAAAGCAACCAAGTAAATATTTAAACGCTAAGGACTCTTATTCGAAGTTTTCTTCAATAAAAATGCCATACCGTGTACCCTGAAATGTTTCTCCAAATCATCCGCGCTATCAAACTGGTCTCTACAAATTCGACATTGATTTTCGCGCAATGGTTCTGTATCACTAGACTCATTTTGATATTTATCTAATGCGTTTTCATTGTAACATTGTTTTTGAGCAATGTATTTATCTACATCTGACACATTATGTTCCAAAAGCAAATGTGTAGAAAATGAAGGCTTAACAACGAAGCATTTTCCACATTCCATGCACTGATAGGCCATACATGGATCTTTATGCTTTAAGATATGAGTTTCAAACGACTCTTTGTCTTTGCCAGAGTAATCACATATATTGCACTCATATTGGTTTTTCTTAGATCCAAGAGAAGTTACTGTCTTATCGGTGGTACTATTTTCAAAATTATTTCTTTTTTTGGTCCTTCTATTGCGTTTTCTTTTTACTATTTTATTTTCATTTTTATTTCGGTTAACATCTATTTTTTTCAACTCAACTTTGATATCAAGGCAGCGTAGCATTTTATGATGTTCTGCAAAGTGTTGTTTTATGCCTTCCCATTCTTCACTGATATACTTTTTACAAGATGGACATTTTATTGTTTTCTCAGTTGGTGTAGTATTCGGTGGCGTAGGACTCAGTGGTATAGGACTTGGTATTTCTATAGGCGAATTATCAGCTTGCGGCTCAGCCGCACACTTATATGGGCATTCATCTGGAAGCACTTGAATTTGATCGTATTTACATTTGTAAGTAAAACTTCTCAAACATTTATCACATCTTTTGACTACACGATATATTCGTTTTGATGATGTGTTTGCAGTTAGCGATGCAGTAGACTCGATAATTTTTTTGATACGGTCAATGGAACAATGTTTTTCAATATGATGATTCAGAAAAGAGGTAATATCCTTTGATGGAAGAGCACAAATCCAGCAAGGGAAAACATTAATAAAGTTATTACTGTCCACGTGACTTTTCAAGTGATGATCTATTTGTCCTGGTAGGACCAGTCTTCCTGGGCAGAGCACACATTGATAGAAAATGAGTGCTTTGCATTCAACATTATGTGTCCTGAGATGCTTTACCATAGTATGATTACTGTAGCTCGCAACAACGCAAGCGTTACACTTAAATACTTTTACCACATGGTTCTTCTTTAAGTGCTGATTAACATCATTAGGATGAAGCAATTTACAGTTCGAAATAGGACATTGTAATCTGCTAGTTGCGCGCATCATCTTGAAACCTTCACAATGGTGTGTGTATGGATACTTAATGGTTTTCGTAGACAGATGATGGCCGCATTCTGGGCAGTAAAAGGGAGGCGAGTTAGTATGGAGGCGGAGGTGAGCTTTAAGTCCGCAAGCATTAGGCATTGCAAATAGACACACTGGGCAAGTATAGACTTCACTGCTAAGCCTCATATAATGTCTAGACCGTTCTTTGAATATCGGCCCTTTGCATGAAAACTCTACTTTACAATCGAAGCAGATCCACTTCGTTGTATTCTCTTGCGAAGATTGTTGCGATTCACTTCGGTTTGATGTGGTACTGGCACTGAATTTATAAAAACTCAGTGGTATTGGTTCCACTTTTAAATCACTAACGTTTATAGTAGCAGTCTTGAAAGCATGAGATCTTATATGAGACAACAAGTTGCATCGATTCAGAAAAATCTTAGCATCATTACAGTACCTACACATGTAAGTGATCTTGATTGATTTTCTATTAATGTGGCGTTCATAGCTTGACTCGAACAAGAACCTGAAACAGTAAATATGTATTTGTACAATTATAAATAAAAAAAACTCTCTGATACAAAGGAACGTCAGAAGGTCAGAACGGTACTCTGTAGTATTACCTACTTTCAGTAAAGAGGCCGGAGGCGTCTATAAATTACGCGAGGCGTTTAGTAATTGTGCCAAATCACACTAAATCTAACGCGGGGTCAGGGGGTTTCGAAAACTATATTACATTTTTTGCTGCAAAATTAAATGGGTATAGGAAAGGCCTGAATCAGAGCTATAGTAAAGGAACAGATGATTTTAATTGAAAAAAACGAAACTTAAGTACATAAGCTTGTCATGTCAACCCTAGTAGCCTTTTAGTAGTAATTTATTGTATTTTTTTTTACTTATAGAATACAGGAAACCCATTACGACATGTGTGATTATAAATATGGAGTACTGTATGTGTGAATGTTCGACTCAAACTTGACCAAGTTTTATAAACCGGCGTATATCATCACAGATTAATACTACACTCCTCCTCATCCGATTCCAGGTGACGTCCTTATATGTAGTGCGCCGCAGCCGCATGTCTGCTTTTATGACAACATTCAGTACAAATTACTAAAATTACTAAATAAAAAACACGTGACAGAGAGGGACGGAAAGGGTCACGGCTCAAATCCATGAGTTTCGAAAAATCCTCAAAATTGCCTCACGTAATTTATAGACGTCCATTAACAACCTCTATTATTCTTACTATTCTTCTTCTAATTAAGCTAGTCTATGGAGTAATCAATGACCGCTATTCTTCCCTATTTAAAGCTAATCATTTTACTTCCGCGTAAGTTTTAATGATAATTGTTTTTTACTTGTCCCATAAAACTTTAAAATTTCCCTTCGATATTGTCTTATAGGTGACCCAAAATTTTCCCTCTTCTAATATTCTAAAAAACTACCGAAGCGATGATGTTTAAATGAGACTGAAGAAAATATATTAATGAGAATAATCCGGAAAAAGAACCAAATTGGTTCATTTATGGACGAGTTATGAGGTAGCATACATAAAAGCTTGATTCCCTGTGTGTACATGCTTAACATAGTACCTATAAGTAGATTCAAACGTATTAATAGAACTAAACAACAAATATTAAGAATTCAGTTTTCACCTGTCACAACAATCCGTGCAAGCATACACTTTGTGTCCATCTGTCGGTATTGATATTTCATAATTGGGTATGGCGCGGTAGAATAAAAGATTCTTGATGCTGAATTTATCAGACATATTATCTGGGTCCGCCATTTTTATGATCCTGAAATCAATAATACATGGCTAGTTATTTATGTAGGTAATTACCTAGGCAAGTACTTAATAGGCAAAAATAGTAAGAATTTATTTCTTTATATTTTTATGTGTTTTATTTTGTATTTGCAATGCTATTTTGATAGACTCTTAATAAATTAAAATATGGTAAATATGGTTAATTTATTATAAGAGTATATAAAAATTGTGCACTTGTGTAATTGTATAATGCACACAAGTTTCAAAAGAATTCATATTCCCGGATGTCTATATAAATTATATTAATTTATTTATTTTTAAATAAATAGGTTATTCAATTTCGATTAAGTATATATATACTTTATATACTTAATTATACTATATATACATGGTGAAATTTTGATCGTTTTGGACCCTTAATCACTCAGACCATCAAAATGAACAACTTTTTCAATGGGACCAATGCAGGGAGCTCAAAAAAAATTCGTCATTTCCATACAAAAGATTTCCGCCACCCGGCCAGTTTGTATGGGTCTGAGTCACCCCTTTAAGGGTCCAAAACGATCAAAATTTCACCATGTACATGACTTAAAGTAAGTACCTATATTTAATATTTGTTAGACAGAAATAATCAAAAGTAAAATTGCACATATTAAATCCTATTTTGAACAATTTTATAATCTAGAAATATTTTAAAATCTAGAAATTCTAGATTTTAAAATTAAGGGTTTTAAACTAGAAGTTCTAGATTTTAAAATTATGGGTTTTAATTATTTTAGAATTAGAATGATAAAAACTAAAAATTTAAAAATTATAACATGAAAACGTTCAGAAAAATAAAAGTTCAACAGAAGGAAGCCAAGACGACAAACCCGAAAGGTTCACATCCCCCTATCAAGGTGGCTCGGAGGCGAAGCCCCTGCCATAACAAAAAAAAACTTGGCAACACAGGTTACGTTAGGTTACTTTGTGGGCAAAACAGGAGTGAACGAACGTCTCCCACCCACCCATGCCTTGGTTTCTACCATTTTGATGCCACACTTGTACCTACGTGCGTTCGAGCGGGATAGACCTATATACGTAAAAGAACCCCTACAGCTTTCTCTTTTGCGCGTATACTTAGGTCTTCTCTGTTCGGACGGCGTGCGCCACAATAAAAACAAGGCCGAAGCCCCCAACATAAAATTTTGCCACGGAAAGCAGGTTAGTTGCGTGTGACCAAAATATGTAGAAAAGAGCGAAGCGAGCGAGTGGCCCTTGCTTAGGGTGGATATAACAAAGAAGTTCTATCAGGCATTCTTAAGTTTAAAAATATACATATATTTGCTTTTTCATGAGTATTCATATTCAAATTCTGATAGGTAGTTAAATTTGTATTTTTTTAATCTTTGTACTTTGTGTATAGATAGTAGGTATTTTAGAATTATGGATTTTAATGATTATGTATTTTACATAATCATTAAAATTCTAAAATACCTACATGATTAGGCATATTTATTTATGGATTTTAATATAGACTTGTTAGACGCACTTGACTGCAGTTTAAACTGGTATGAAAAAATACATTATGAGAATTTGGATTGCACACATCCATTATCAACGTCATAACAACATGCGTGGCGTGATACAAAAACTAGTATTATTAGACGAATATTATTGATATCCGATTATGACAATATGCAAAGATAGGGCGAATATTATTTCGATTATGAATATCATATAATAATATAATTATCATGTAATAATGTATACAATATCATATAATAATGTAATTGAAATCAATTACATATCAAAATAATTATGTTCATTTGATCTTGTTTGGCTATTGTTAGCCAGTTAGTGTTGCCATTTATTGTGAATACTCCATAGTTTTCAGGAAGGCGTAGTAGAAGTAAAAGGGGACATCGTTATCATCAAATAATACAATAATTTGTCATAAATATAATTGAAAAATAACTGCAGAAGCTGTATTTAATCATGGAATTAGTCTGCGCTATACTTATTTATTAAGCTGAAGCTTCAGGAAGGACCTTTCGTGCGCTGCTCGGTATAGCAATAAGTAATGTTACATTTACCTACTGAATTATAAAATCCATTAAACCCAGGTCTGAGCGGTTAGTTATTAGTGAAGCAAGAGTGACTCGAAAATTAGTAAGTTCAAATAAAAGACGGGAAATAATGATTTATAATGGCAACACAAACTGTTATCCTTTCTGAAAACCTCGAATGATTACGAATTACGACCATCGTTTCAGTAGGTTTATTAAGTATGATTTACTATTGTCTACTTTGCGCTAATATTAAATGTAGTTTTTCCAAAACTCACCAGTTTAAATGACCATGAAGAGCAACTCGAGGTATTTTCACATGAACTTTTACGACATTGCATTGCAATGATTTGACTTGGAATTGACACTTGACGTTTGCGGGTTGCCGTGCAACGCCCTCTTGCGGAAAAAGCGAAGGAAGTATCGCCATTGTAGAAAAATACTAAAATGTTGCCATTACTCACCATACATTTACAGGATTGTTATTATTGTTACCAACTGATAAAGGCAGACTGTTCTGAATTTGAAAAAAAAAAAGAAATTTGGTTTTACCCATTTTTTTTTATATAGCTGACTGTACAATACTATAAGTACAGTATCTTACACCACATGGCAGCAAGGATAATATAAGTTAAAGAATGGAGCTAAGTATAGCCAGCATGAAAAATACTATATTTAATGATCACACAGAGGCATAAAAATTAGGAGTATTCGGTATACTATAACTACACCAGTAGATAGGTCTTTCTACAAATAAATAAAACTATTGAAATCACTATAAATATGGTCTACTCTACATAATAACTGCTGTAGCTTGTAGAATGGTTAAATTGAAAACATTTACCTTTTCAATATTAAAAGCCATTTTTAAACACAAGGTAGGATCAAAATACATTGATACCTAATAAAATATACAATTTTAATGGGTGTATATAATGTAATAAACCTTTTACAAAGATAAAAATATGGCACTTTACCCTACTACTATGGCATTAAGACACTTTACTACCTAATTGTTAGGAACATCAAAAATTACTTATTACTAGTTATTACTGTTATTGCTTATTTTTATTTTGTCTCAGTATTATATACATCATTATTTTCTTGAAGATATAGGTCCAGCAGATCCTTTTCAGCATTGTCACGTTTCAAATAATACTGAATGTCAGTACGCTCCACAAATGAATCTGGATTTGTTAAGGTACTATAAATTTCCTTATTTTCTAGCATAATTTCATCATCAGGTTTCAAAAGAAGAAAACTTGCAGTAGCCTGCGCAGCATTTTCAATCTTGTCTAAATTGTAGTAAGATATTTGTAAGTAATTAAGAGCTTCTGATAGAAAATCTACACCTGATTTGTAACCGATTGACTTCAGCTTTGTCTGACAATTCTGGCGACAATCTAACAAAGAGGCTACAGCATTGGATAGTGAAATCATCAATTCAGATGACCACTCTTGCTCTGGCAGCTGTTCACACTCTGCACGACAGTTTTGTTCTGAAGATAAATAGTTTTTTATTGTATTTTCCATGAGTTCAACAGTCTCTGACCATTCTTTGTTTGAATAAGATTTCATTGCTTGGTCATAAAGAAAGATATACTTTTCTGCTTCCAAATTTAATATTTCATCAGGACTTAATTTAGAAAGTCTTATGTATTGTTGCAAGTTTGACCTCATTATGTTGTCATCAGGATGAACCACCAGATAGGTGGCTGCTGCTGATGCTGCTTTCTGAAGGTGATTTGTTTGATAATAGCAAACTTGAAGATATTCATAAGGTTGTAGGTTTGACATTTTTGTCAGTAAAGTGTCTGGTATGTTATTTTTTAGGGAAACTCTGTTAAATTCTGTTTCTTGGCACACCATCAGACAGTTACTGATGTGGAATAAATGTTCGTAGTTTCTCAAATCTTCTACATCTTCCTTGATTATGTTTTGGTATGGCCGAGATTTACATTTATGTCTGCAGTTGATAATTATTGTTTTATACAATTTGTATAATGTTATGGATTCCTCAAATTGGATAACACATTCCGACCAATCTTGTCTTGAATATGCTTGCAATCCTTTTTTGTACACTTGATCAAGAGACAAATTCTCACCCTGTATAATACTCAAGACACTCAATAATAAAATAGTAAAAAAGAACATGATCACTAAATTATAACCTATACAGAATCAATTATTATTGAATCTAAGTAAGTGTACTAATGTTGACTGAGTTTGAACTCTGACATAGATATCATTTATCGCTTTACCAGCAGCGATTCTACGTAATATCCCGTCATGATCCCGTATCCTGTCCGGCTATCACCAATGGGAAAGGGAGAATGTGTGTTAATGTTGCGTCTAGTAAAATTCGTATCTGTAACAACACAGTTCGTCCATATGCTTCATCTGAATCGAATCTTGCATTATGTGTTATTTAGTTCGTTATCTTCACGTAAATAATAATGAACAAGTAAAACTAAAATAATTATAAATTAAAGGCTGATTTTGCTTTTTGGCGGGTTTGGGTCAATGGATGGACTTATTTATCCGTGTTAACATGCTCAGTATTGTTCTGAGTTAACATGTCTCAGGAACATGTCAACGATTTGACACTGACATATTTTGTTAATTTTTTAGACTTTGATGGCATTGAAATTAACTTTTATTCGGCGGACCTAGTTATTTGGGTGGTATTTATTTGAAAATTCTGAACCACAACTGGAGATGTATTTTTGAAAGAAAACTTGGTAAAAAGGAGTTCTTGGCGGGAATTTCGGCGGATGGCACAGTTTTTATTTTAGATTGTATGCAAATTGTTTCCAGTGGACTTTATAATGTGAAATCGGTGTAATTTTTGGTGTTATAAATACCCATGTCTAATAACAATGTGTGGAACAAAGAAAATATATTCATTGTGGAATAATTATAATAAACTGTCATGGTGCGGCTGTAGAGAGATTTACTTAGCGAGATGGTGGTTGTTCGCCTCGCTGCGTCGTCTGTGATCAAACCAGTGGATTCGTGGGAGTTGTCGCCAGGGGTTCCGTAGAATCAACAAAATTTTTGTTCAAGTTAGTTTTTTCATGATATAGGACGGCAAAAGAGCATGCGAGTCACCTGATGGTAAGCGATCAGCGTTGCCCATGGACAACTGCAACACCAAGGTGTAACAGGAGCGTTGCCGGCCTTTCAAGCAGTGGGCCTTCCCTCAATTTGGATAACACATTCGAACCTCCATTTCCCCCCCCCCTCAATGTCCTTACATGGGAAGGAGGAAATGGAGATTGGACCTCTGGCTCTCTCACTCACCGAGCGAAGCATAAAGGCGGTAAAACTTTTAACAAACTCAACTTCACACTCAAACTCAAGCGTCGATTTTCTGTGAGAATGTTGTACTTCTCCGGACGAGCCGGCTCATTCATGCTAAAAGCAAAATTAAATTTGTAGGGTTGCGTACCCAAAGGGTAAAAACGGGACTCTATTAATTTCGCTCCGCTGTCCGTCTGTCTGTCAGTCTGTCCGTCTGTCATCAGGCTGTATCTCATGAACCGTGATAGTTAGACGGTTGAAATTTTCGCAGATGATGTATTTCTGTTGCCGCTATAACAACAAGTACTAAAAAATAGAATTAAATAAATATTTAAGGGGGCTTCCATACAACAAACGATAATGGCAACAGGTAGACACTTGAAATATTCACAGAATATTTAGTTATAAATTCACTTTAAAAATAAATAATTATATACTTAGGTACCTAAAAATAAAATTATCCCATCCTCTCCTCCCATACAAAAGACATGATTTTTTTGCCGTTTTCTTAGATCACGGTACGGAACCCTTCGTGCGCGATATGGATATACTAACATGTCTTTTATGAAATTTGAAAATTCTTATTTCCTTTTTTATTGGAAAGGATTTCGTAGGTCTTATAGGGCCTAGGCTCTGTCTACCCGGGAAAAAGACGCGATAGTATGTAATTATGTATAATTTCGTGTGTGTCGCACTTGACGTCCGTCTGAGTAAGACAGACCTATTATATACGTAAAAGGAAAAGTAGAAAGGGTTTCTTTTTTAAGTACGAGTATATTCATACCGACATAGGTCTATCTTGCTTGGGCGGACGTATAAGGGCGGCACCGCAATGATAGAAACTAAGGCGTAAGTGACTATTAGTCCTTGTTAAATTTTATAGGGGACCAGTCGGCCTATTCGCTAGCTCAGTGTACAACATTTTGATAGTCACTTCAAAATACATTACGTTTTTATATATCTTAAATAAAAATAGTCACTCATACAAAACCTGCAATGTATTTTGAAGTGACTATCAAAACGTTGTACACTGAGTTAGCAAATAGGCCGGATTTTTTTTTGACAAGGTATTTCCCATGAAGCTATAGTATATTTCTTCTGAGTATTTTCCTGGTACTACTTTGTCGTTTTTCTAATGCATTGAAATTTTTTATAAATCTATGTTAGAATAATTAGTAATTATTATAAGGTGTACCTACTTACAAGTATTGAAACTCCTTTGTAAATAAATATTGATTTCGCTTTCTCTATGACAGTGAACCTTTGATCAAGTTTATACGATTATTAATTTAATGTTTTTGTAATGAAAGCGTTTAGAAAATAATACATAATCATGACCTATAACAATTTGGTGTTGGTAGGCAACTGGAACGAAGAACGATTAAAAAATGAGGTATCTATGTAGGTACTTTGTAATTTCAGAATGTGTAATGTGTGATAGGTAATTTAGTGTGAGCTTAAGAATTTGTAAATTTTGATGATTGTATCTAATAGAACTCGCTTTGTTCTTCTCTCCACGATACGATTTTTTTGAACGTAATTTATACTTTCATACAAAATAGGACTAAAATAGCATTATTTTAGTTGAGGTTAGTATCTATTTGGAAATTTGAGTATAGGGGACGTTTGCTGACTGAGTACACGGCTTGCAACGTTACAGATCCCTCATAGGCGGAAACGTAGTCGTGCGTACGGACCAGTTTAATTAAACACCTGGGATCTGTACTTCACGCGTCCGGAGACATCGACAGCGACATCAAAGCTTATATGCGCATAACGGCAGCGTGATCAAAGTGGCGCGAGGTGACTGGTGTCATTTGTGACCCGAAAATGCCGGTTTAACTTAAAAAGGTCAGGTCTATAAATACATCATTAGTCCTGTCCTATTACATGGAAGTGAAGCGTGGCCTGTGCTTGAGCGGCACAAGAGGGAGCTGCGTCTCACGGAGATGAATATGCTAATTCGCGGAAGGACCGCATAGGGAACCCCCGCATTTACGGCAGCCTTCATGTCCATGACATAGCAGACAAGCTGCAGGAGAGCCGCCTACGCTGGTACGGTCACGTTTTGAGAAAACTGGAAAATTACAAAGGGAACAAAAGTCTTGCTATGCCGCCTCCGCCGGGCCCCGGCAGAAGGGGGAAACCAAAGAAGTGCTGGCTTGATGTCGTTGGGGAGGTATGAGTGCCAATGGTCTCATAACCAAGGATGTCGAAGATAGTGCGAAGTGGAGAAGGTAAAGCCGGAAAGCGGACCTCGGGCTCCGAAGCACCCCAGCTGAGGATGCAACCGGGAACACGCTCAGATGGGAGAGAGGGGACGTTTGCTCGGTTCACTCGCTAGCTCTGTTTTGGTCACAAGGAAACCTAATGAACCTAACCTACCCTCTGTGGGCAAGTTTCACACCCAAACAAAATCAGCCTTTTGCCAAAAAAGTTAATATTTCGGTTGCTGAGCACTGCTTTCCCCTGTAGTTACAAAAGTGAAACTGCAAACATACCTAAGGTCAATTTAATTAAGCGCAAATATTCTAAGGGCTAGCACCCACAAGGTAGAATACTGCATTAGAAGCAAAATTAAAAAAATCGGCGCTCTAGTTTTCGAAATATCTGGACCTGAACATTTAACAGACGAAAAAATCTGGGTATTTTTTCGTCTGTTAAATGTTAATATTTATATACAAAAAAAAAACACTTTATTGGCAAACAACTTTTACTATTAGGATCTACTATGGAACCAGCTGATTAAGCTATTTTAATTAAAAAAGGAATGAAAACAAAAACAAAAACTATTTCGTTGACTAAGACACCAGTCCTTATAATAATTTGCGCTTAATTTGAATGGACTTCTATATTGCTTTCATTGAGTACTTATCTACAAAAAAAAAATATCGCCATACGATTTTTTCCATATTACCTTGGACCACACTAATTAGCAGGTTATTTTTATAACGCCTATTTTTAATTTAACTATTAAATTTTTATATTCCAGTATGATTTTAAATTGTTTCTGCGTAAGCGTGACAGACACGAATTGTTACTGCAAAGATCAAGGACACTATTCAGTAATTTGCTAAAAGAGGTAACTTACGAAATCCAAATTACTTAGACAAATTAATTAAGTAGTCAGGTACAGGTACCACCGCTCCGGATGGTACCTGATACAAAGGATATCCATTGCTATCCAAAGAGGGAATTCCGCTAGCGTAATACTAGTCAAAAATGCCACCCCGAACTGTACCTGGCATTTTTGACTAGTCTTTTTTTTATTGAAATTTTTTGATTTGACATAATCTGTTCCTTTTATCTAACTTTGATTATTGTACAGTCGGGAACATTAATAAATAATTAAGTAGTCGATATATATATGTAGTTGATTTTTGCCTTTTATGCCCCCGGCACAAGCTTTTTTTTCCGTCTCCTTGATTCTGAACTGGCCACGAGCCCAGGCAGACAATATTTATCTCTCCGATCCGATGAGAGGGACGCCACTATACATTAGACACGATACGAGATATCTCCAATCGTATCGGACGTATAGCCCCTCATCGGATCCAATATTCAGGATGGATTAATAGGAGCCATACAAAATAATATCAAAAACGGCTTCTTATAGCGGCTGTACTCAATTTTTTGCCTTTGCCTTTCAGCGACCTCTTGAAATAAGCGGCATGTTTGTGTTGTACGGATACAATGTTCAATTAGTCGCATCTGATATGCCAGGTATCTGCCTTCATGAATGTTTGATTAATTATAATGTACAGTTATTAATGTTTCAATCAGTTGTTATTATGTAAACAGCAGTATTAAAGTGATGACGCAAACGTATCTGCGTAATTATGATATGTACCTATAATGTATGTTATAAACTAGGTGTAGGTATCATTTTAACTTTGTAATTTTTAGGGTTCCGTACCCAAAGGGTAAAAACGGGACCCTATTAATTTAGCTCTGCTGTCCGTTTGTCTGTCTGTCCGTGTCATGAACGTTGATTTAGATGAGACGTTAGATAGTTGAAATTTTCACAAATGATGTATTTCTGTAGCCGCTATAACAGGTCGACGCTTGAAATATTCATAGCATATTGAGTTTATTTATTCGCTTTAAAAATAAGTAATTAAATTAAGATAAAATTAATATTTAAGGGGGCTCCCATACAATAGTCATTTTTTTTTTTCCGTTTTTATAGATAATGGTACGGAACCCTTCGTGCGCGAGTCCGATTATTTACGGACGGGCTTAATGTTCACGATGGCATAAATATTTTGTATACTTACAAATAGGCTATTTGCTTGCCCTGTTGACATTTCCTGTCGATGGAGTCCAAAAAAATTGTTACCCGGGATAGTTTCGGGTACAAGCAGTTAAACAGCTTCGACCAACGTTAATGATCTACGGCAAAATCCTTCGACTTCATCTCATCTGTTACAGCCAAGTCAGCAGGCGCTGATGGCAACCCACAGTACGGCCTGGCGCTCTCGAGCCTGGTCTCCGAAAGGCAGGTGGACTACATGCAGAACATCAATGAAGGTTGTCTTATGACGCTCTCTCCGATCACTACACCATGCTGCCGGAACACTTTTGTTATTTTGAGGTTTGTTTGTTACAGTACCTACCTCTATACATGTCCTCGAGATGGACTAGTCTGGTGCTATCGTTCCTTTGACATATTTTACTCCTTCACGCAAAAACTAGATCATAATAATAGATATTTTTGTATACAATAATAACCTAACTATACAATAACTAGCTTTCCCGTCGCTATAACGTCGATCCCTCGGGATAAAATGTACCCCATGTCCTCCGTACCACAGATAATGGGTATGCAAAATTTCATGATAATCGGTTCAGTAGTTACAACGTGAAAGCGTAACAAACAAACTCACTTTCGCATTTAAAATAAACCCACTTAAGGCGATACCACTGTAAATAAGGTCGTTCTGAATCTTATTTATCTCGCAAAATACTTAAATTAGGAGTTTCAAATCTAAGTAATATGATTTTTTACTATTTCATCTCCAAAAATTGAAGATGAAAACAAGATTTGATAAAATTTTCTCGATAGAAATATTTTTTGAAAAATAGTCTTCTTTCGCAGAGTTTTTGTTATTGTAGCTCAAATGCGACGAATGAAATAATGATTTTTAGACTAAAAGATAGGTTATTAGTAATTCATCAAAATGTTAATATTAAAATACAATTAACCGGTCTGATTTTATATAAAATAGAAATAACGAATTTGGCGCTTACGTTTTTTTCTTTGAGCGACTCGAGACTATCTCCCATCTCATCATTCACGGGCTAAACCGCCAAGCGCTATCCCTTGCGCGCACTTGATCAGTCCTTTGCCGAGCGAAGGTACCAAACATTTGAGTCCTCGTCTTAACCCTACTGTGTCGTAAACGACACATCAACTTTAGAAAAATATTGAGAGATAAGAGGGTACTTAAACTATTTTTTCTGCGTTGTGTTTGGTTATCGAGGACTCGGTTAGTCGTTACGAAGCGTTGTTAGTGTGCAGCAGTCAATTTCTTTTGTGCTGGATAACGACGAATTTTGAGGTTTTTACCGTGAGTTATTCAAGGTAAGATAACATATTGTTATAAACAACTTTTTATTTCTATGTGATATAATAACAATAGCTTGGTTCCTATAGACCTCTCAACTTTAAAAACGTTGGTAAATTTATAACATTTTTAGACAGAAGTTAGCTTTTTTTTTGGGCGTGTCGTAAAAGACACGGTAGGGAAATGTACTACTAAAATCAAGACTTTTTATTTGTTACAGAAAATCACGAAAACCCCTCACTTTGCATGAGATAATCGAGGAATTAGAACAAAATGATGAGATGGAAGTCCCCGACTCCATAACTATCATGCCCCCGGACAATTGTAATGCCGAAATTACGGACGAGGACTCTGGAGAAGATTTTGTGTCCCTTCAAAATCTACCAGGATCTCAACTCAGGGCACCTGCTGAAATTCAGCAAGATTCTTCTGATGATAGCGAAGATGACAACTTACCTTTAGTACAGCTTTCTAAACGGCGGCGCCTTGTCTCTGATCCTGAACGCTTTTCCATGGGCTCTTTACCACCAACTCCAGAAGCAAATTTTTCTACTCCTGACCAAGCTGAAGAACCAATTCCGTCTACCTCACGGAGCAACTTAAGATTATTAACTTCGAAAAAAAAAATCTATAAATGGAGCTCGAGAGATATTCGACCGATACCCAGTTTGTGGCAAAACATGCATGGTCCAGCTAATAGGATGGATCCTATTGATTATTTTGAATACATGTTTGATTCTGCAGTCATAGAAATGATGGTGAAGTATACGAACCTATATGCGACTCAGAAAAATAAAGAGGGTAATATTAGCACCAGTGAGATGAAATGCTTTTTGCGTATTTTACTTTACAGTGGTTATGTGGTTGTGCCAAGGCGAAGCATGTATTGGGAAAATACTTCGGATTGCGGTATGCCTATTATTTTCAACGCCATGTCTAGGGACAGATTTAGTTTTATAATGTCGAATATTCATTGCTGCGACAATACCCAGCTCAACATGAACGATACATTTTCAAAACTGGAACCGATTTTCCGCCTATTGAATGCCAATTTTTCAAAGTTTGCTCCTTTTCAAGAATGTCATAGCATTGATGAAGCAATGATACCCTATTACGGTGGGCACCCGTGCAAGCAGTTCATCAGAGGAAAGCCTATAAGATGGGGCTACAAGTTTTGGGCGGGGGCAACGCGTCTAGGATACATCATTTAGTTTCAACCATACCAGGGACAACAAAGTAGCAATCAAAGTGTGTACAAAAGTTTGGGCCTAGGTGCTAGTGTTGTACTGCAGTACGCTGACGAACTTCAAAAAATTGATTCCAAAGCACCCTTCCATCTCTTTTTTGATAATTTTTTTACGTCCATCCCACTAATTGACGAACTTGGTAAACGTGGTCTAAAAGCTACCGGAACAATAAGAGAGAACCGATTATCTAAATGTCCCTTGCCTTTGAACAAAGAATTTCATAAATTTGAACGTGGTATGTATAAATATAAGTCCACCAGAGCTGTGAATATAATTGTTTGCAAGTGGAATGACAACAGCGTTGTCACTGCTGCATCGAATGCTGTAAAGGTAGTGCCTGTTAACAAAGTAAAACGATTTTCCCAACAGCAAAAAAAGTATATACTTGTAGATCAACCTGCCATAATAAAAGCCTATAATGAGAATATGGGTGGCGTGGACCGTTCCGATCAAAACATCGGTCTTTATAGGACTAGTATTCGTGGTAAAAAATGGTATTTTGCTCTGATCAGTCACTGCCTTGATATGGCTACGCATAATGCATGGCAATTGTATAAGCAAAATGGCGGACAGTTGGATCACCTGAAATTCCGGAGAAATGTCGCTGTAAATCTTCTTGAGAAGAACAAGAAAGCGGAGAGTAACAGAGGCGGACGTCCATCTCAAAGTGTTTCTGGGGCATTGCGGTACAGTCACAACGGACATTTAGTAAAGTACAGGGAGGATCGGCTACGATGCGGTGTTTGCCACAAAAGTGCTAATTTCTATTGCTTAAAATGTAATGCTACATTACATCCAAAAACATGTTTTGAATCGTATCATACCCTTAATAAGTAGATTTTCCTAGAAAGATATAAATAAAAATATATTTTATATTGACTTTGACTTTTATTGGGTATTTCCGAATTGAAAATAAATTGTACTGAAATCTTCATACTAAGTTATCAAAGTAGTAGATTCCCCTACTGTGTCGTTTACGACACGGCATTTTCCAGCTTTTCTGGAAATCAGATATTTTTTTAATTATTTTTCTGCTATTATTTGTCACATAAATATTAGGTATACGAAGTTTCAAATCAATAACTGAAAAACAGGTTATTCAGGAACAAGTGGGTTAATTAGGATATAGTACGTAATGGCTATAACTGACGCAGATTTAGTAACGGGAAAAAACTAGTCCCCTATGCTTTAAAAAGGCGCCCACTGAATCATCGTGGCGAGACATCCTGTCTTCTTCTTCTTCTATCGAGTCGTAAAATGGCTATACGTACCGTACACATACATATACTCGTACCAGTGCATCGCTACCGTGATAGCCCGTTCATTTGCCTCATTCAGATCTTGTTGAGAGCAAGAAGTTTCCTGTATAGTATACATACTTATACTTAATTAAAATAAATAACTACTGGTAGGTGCCAATTTAGGGAGTATTGAAAACGATAGAACTTATTTTCCAATATTTGCACTAAATATTTCATTTCTGAAATATTTAGCAAATTTTTGATAAGAGTCCAGTGTCCTCCCCCCTATCTACTAAATGGCTGTAACTGAACACGTGGAAAAAATTACAGCTGTAGTATATATAACGAAGTTTAAGAGGTTGAGGGCACTCTGCCCTCGCCTCAAATGCCCGGTTAAGTAGCGAAAGCTCACTTGGAGGCCTTGGAGCTAGCTACATAGTCATTTAAAAAAAGACTGTTAGAGCTAAGTAGAGCTTACAAATTAGAGTTAGTCGACCAACTTATAAATGTACTCGGAAAAGTAAAATTTCGTACAAATTGAATTGTTAATTAGTTAAGACAGTTGTTAGTTACGCAAAAGAACTACCTACTGAATATTAATCCACGAAACACGTAAAGTTAAGAAAATATAAAATTATAGCAGCTTTAATAATAATAATAATAATACCTAAATTAATGGCAATGTGTTTACGTTCGACGACGCGCGGATGCGTCACAAGCCGAACGCTTAGGCCGATAGTGCCTCTATATCGTTTGTTCCGCGTTCTGGCTTCTGTAAAGAGTAAAGGGAGATCTGCTGATTCAATCATCAGAAATTACAAATTCATGCTAAGCTATTCAAAGCTAAATTTATTTTGTGGTATTATATGTATAACAATATACGTTAATATAGTATGAAGTATTAATAAGCGGCCAATTGAAATATTTAAAAATGTATATTCAAAGAATAAAGATACCTTTTAGACCTTTTTACATATGAATGCTTTTCATTGTACAGATGAATAAACGTGTAGCGTATTCTCTTTCAGCACTCAAGACGAGTCTATACACGGTGAAAAAATGAATTACGGTGACGAGTTTTTGCTGCGAGCTGTAAACTACGGAGATCCAGACGTATGTACCCGGCAAATACTATGTTGGGGGTTTTTGTGGCTGCAAAATACTGTTGGGGTTTTTTGTAGCTGCAAAAACATGTAGCCAATACAAAAAATTTCGCGTTATGCAAACTGCTGAGCATGCAGAGGGACCTATGAGTAGATTAGGTATAGCGACGAGATTGCTGGTCAAATCATCGCCAAGATCTTCCAAAACAGAGAGGATCTTTGGCGTAACTCTGTGAAGGAATCTCTAAATTTGAAGAAAATCGATCTTTTGATGTCGAATACAAATGCCTCTTTGGAAACTCCCGGCCTAAGCATTCAAAATCTAAGAAAAACTAAATTATAATGCGTCGCAGAAGTAAAAAATGGCGTACTGTACGTGTTTCGATACCCCCAAAACAGCATGAAAGGCACTTCTGGGAAGAGTATTAAGAACATCAGTATCTTTATTTCGTCAGGCGCCGCCTTTGTATGCGCGGTACACTACGGATGCCACCCCCGGTCCGGCTGACCGCATGCCAATCCGGCTGAGCACCAGCAAGGACAGCAATTGCCGGTGGACCACAGTGCCGTTGTTGCCATGTGATCGCCTTGAGGGTTTAGGAAGCCCAGTGAAGGTAATTAAGAGTAGTACATTGAGAATATTGCCTCTATAGGTACATGTTGTTTTTGTCAATACCTATTAACTCTATTTGTGTTCAAAGCTCAATACGTAGCATATATCACTTCTTTGGGTAAATGGATTGGGTGACGTAATTATAGTATGACTGACTAGACGGTGACTATGTGAGCTTGGACATGATTCATTCATACATTCATTCATCGTCACTTACCATCGTGAGATGGGAGACAAATGCCTAATCCAACATTTAGTAAAAAAAAAAAAGATTAGTCTTTGTAACACCGGGTGTAAATTAACCAGTTCCATTGGTCCCATAGGAAGAGTTGTTCATACTGACATAGTATAGTAAGTCGCTCTTTCAAATGTCGAGGGTAAATTATATCCGGTATAGTTGTGTTCTGCTTTGCTAGTGTTGATTAAGTTTCAAATACTTACTTGATCTACATTTGTTAGTTGTTTGTTAGACACTAAATACCTCATGCAGGTTTACTTACGACGGAACTCCTTGGCAATGAACAGCATACTATTAGAAGTTTACAGTGCTTGATTGATACTAATTATTACAAAAATAAACTTTGCTAAAACAGTTATATAGGGGTTGGAATTGGGTTGGAAGAACCTCTCAGCTATACAAATATAATTAACGCTTCAGTAGTAGTATTTTTAAAAAAATAATATTAGTAGTTGTATATATATCATACATAGTTGTATATATGTTGTATATATGTCATAGAACATTAAGTACCTAATTATATTTTCGTTTGTCTAATTTCAGACTGGAACTCGGCTTATTGTGAAAAATTGTGTCGCTGACAAAAATTTATGCGTTATGAATCAAAGTTGGATGCAAACTTATTTTGGGCCCGTAAGTAACTTTTCTTTGTTAGGGATGTTTGGATTAGGTACATTTCAATATGTTCATCCTACCTTCTATGTAGAGCTTTGTTATATTTTCATATATGTAATTTTAATTACCTCGCAGTGTTTTACTCGTAGTGTTGGAATCGGAATTCCTAATAGAATAGACCTGCCGGAAAAAAGGTAACAATTATGAAAAAAGAGTAGCCTCCCATACAAATTAACCGATCAGCTGGTCAAATTTCTATGAAAATTCTTAAGTTTTTTCTGCGTAAATTACATTCTTTTTCTTGCCAATGTAGGTATATTCTATTAGGGAGTCTGATTTCAACATTGAAATGTTGCCAGGTAATTAAAAATCACCCTGCATAATAAGTTATGCTTTTCAATAGCTTTGGATAACATAATATCACCCGACTATATTCTCGAGTCATATTATTAGGAGAGGTGGTTCATCATCATCATATCAGCCGCAAGAAGTCCACTACTGGACATAGGCCTCCCTCAAGGATTTCCAATATGACTGGTTGGAAGCGGCCTGCATCCAGCGTCTTCCTGCGACCTTAGTCAGGTCATCCGACTAGAGGTGGTTAACTTATTATTATTTTACGTAAGATTTACTATCGCAACGGTAGAGTCCACCCCTAAGCACCTATATTTTCCAGGAATGCGGCGTGACCTGTCGCAACTACGTCGACATCCACAAGAGATATACAGCCGAAAACATTTTCACTCTTGTTAGTGATGTGGCTACGAAGAAGCAGCAGTGAATATGTTGAGCGATATTTAACTGAAATTTGTAACCACTTTGATAATCATCATTTGAATAATGTTTTCTAATATTTTCTCGATATAGACACATTTAAATTACATCACACAGTTTGTTTGCGTGTAATTACATTATAACATTTCGAAATCTTTTCATGAATACTGTTATAATCAATATAACCGTATTATGTGATTTAGTAATTCATCATTTTAAATTTTGAACTCTATAAGTATATTATATATTATTTACCTACTTATTTAGGATTTTTATAAGGATTGCCCCTTTAATAAAATTTTACTGTTATGTATATAAAATGTGTTTTTATTTTGTTGTTTTCTCATGGTCTTTTTTATAGAATGGGAAAAAAGATAAAAGCGTATATTTTACCTCAGAATAGTAATTTACCAGCTACTCTTCCCCCGTGCAAATGAGCGAAAGTTCGAAGGACTAATGTCAAATGACGCTACAGTTCCAGACGATCGTTATTTTGTTTCCGATTTCCACCTACACGCCCACGACACTCTAAACGTGGCTGTCTTACGATCCTTAGCTCTGTCTACCCCGTTAGAGACAGAGATTTGATTAGAATTGTGATTAGGTAGATTGCTTTCCATTACAAAAAATAAGCGCCAAGGAGATTTTTATTTGTTCTAAGGCTTGAGACGAATTTTTTTTTTAAATTTATGTTCTAAGGCGTCAGCAAAATGAAATACCAGAAGACCAGGCAAATATCTACTATTAAACGAGCATTAAGTTGAACAACGAAATATGTATTCCTTTGCTTTCCTCCTATATAATGACAAGTCAGCGCGTATTGAAAAGATAGCAATAGGTATAGCAGGATTATATTATCTCTATGAGGTATAAATGAGGTATTGCCATAGAGATAAGATAATCCTAGCAATGCTAGCAATGCTTCGAATTAAAATGTCGTGCGTCACCGGCCGACGCAGCGCAGATAGGGCTTGTAGTTTACGTTTTTGGTGTTAATATAAAAAAGATCACAGAAAAATAACTTAGTAAAAATATTGCCAGAAGACAATGGCGTGTGCCGTAAAGACCTGTAAGAGTTCCTCTCCATAATGAACAGGATTCGTATCCTTTCACAATGAACAGGTATATATAGACATAACGGTGTCACATCGATATATTGTAGCAGCAACAAAGCTATCTACTATGTTTATCTCTTTTTTTTTCAAAAATCTTCCATAACGGATTAAAATGTGATCTACGTTTAATAGTAGATCTTTGACCAAAAGTTTGTAAAATCTACGAATTCTATCATTAAAATTGAAAATATGTGATGAAAATGAACTCGGCCACAGGTAGGATTCGAACCCACGTCCCTCAGGTTAACGCCCTAAGTGAGATACCATTACACCACCGTGACTTTGAAATCACTGTGACTTTGATACCATTACTTACACCACCGTGACTTTGAATCACCGCGTCGAATTCTATCATCATCAGGTCTTTTTAGTCTCCACTGCAGGAGACAGACAGAGAGAGATAGACAGAGAGGGTAATGACCCTCACTGTCTACCGGAGCCATACAAGGCCATCCCCGACAGAGGATTTGACCTACACTCTTCTCGCTGGCCAGACGGAAGCTTGTATGGGAAGACTAGGAGTGGTCCTATAGTCTGCCGGACACCACACGGCTAACATATATAACGAATTCTATAATAGACAGCATAGGTCGGGAGCGTGAAAACCTTAGAATAATTAAACAGCAAACAAGATTTTGATGAAAAAATAATGATATAAAAACTTATTTTTCTCATTCTCTTTGTTTGGAAAAGTCATATGTGACACGCAGTTGGCGTGCACGTTGCCTTGACACGTACACAAAGACCTTCAAAGTTTGCACGTACAGCTTTGCAGTACAGTAGTAATTTTTTACGCATTTTTATTTAATTTTTCCAAGAAAACTAGAAGGGAAAATGCAGAAAAAGGAGGAAGATAAGGGCATCGTATACTGTAACCGAGTACTCCTCGGGAATTGGTACGAAGCCAGTAAATTAGAAGAGGTGAGCGTAATGGTTAACCGGCAGAGAATTATTGCTTGTTTCTAACTAGTTTTCCTTAGCTCAGTGGTTCTCAAATGATAACGCATAGTTCTATGAAAATAATTGTATACGACTTTAATGTGCAAGTGTGTTAATTATTCATCAGGAACTTGCTTTCGCTGGCGTCTCCGGTCCCGTAATTTTGATCCCTCGGGAATTGTCTTTTTTTTCGGGATTATGTCCTTCTCCGTACTCCAGACATCGTGTATGCAAAATGTGATGGTGTGAGAGCGTAAATACAAAAAAAAGCTTATGTATAAGATTTTACGCTATTCGCTTTTGAATTTATAACATTATTTCTCACTTTAAATTTAACTTTTTGCTTATTTGGCGAAACTAAATTGCCACTGTATTGTGAGCACTTCATTCGACAAAATGATCTTCCACATAAATAAGGAAGATGCTTGCATCAATGTAAATGAAAAACACTGCTTATTATTTATTTCTCATTCATCGTTAATACTGAATGCTTAGGGTGAGGTATTACGATACGGTAACTAAATTTATCACAACTGATCGCAACACAACATTTTAAAGTGTACGCTTTTGTTTGTAAACGCTCCGTTCACGCAATTAACGCTCAAAAGTTAGGATCGCCTAACTTGTGAGCGTTATAATACCAAGACAATGCGAGAGGTCTTGGCTCAAAGATACATTGGAAACCGCTTTAACCTTCTATGTAAATATTTCAGTACAAGCTTAATAAATTCCTGGAACAAATGAAAAGGGGGGATTTGATGCTGGCGCGTTTTCGCAAGATGTCTGAGAACCTAAACACACCGACGGTGTTGACTCAGTCGACGGGGAGTATTGCTTTCGGAGATAGGATATCTTTATTAGCTCCTCATGCACCAGGTATAACTGCATTTCAGTATTTATTGTTACCGATTTATATAATAAAAAGTATAGAAACATTTCTTTATTTTCAAAATGTTTTTATTTGTTACTACTAAATAAAACATATTTACCTAAATAAATTACCACACAGTGAAATTGTTTATTGTGAATTGTCAGTAATACTTAGCGGTTAGGTATCATTCTTTCGTTCTATACGTTTTGTAGCGGATAATGCACACAGCGAAGGTTTAGTTTCTGAGAAAACACATCGTAGCAGGTGCTACGCAGGCCTTGCTTCATAAGTACATTCCGTAGCAGGTGAAGGTGCTCGTTAGATAACATTTTGTAGCAGTTGCTACGCTATACTAGGCCTGTCTCACTTCCCGTGTAGTATCGAAAACCAATACCTACGCGCAACTACACCTTCGAGGGTGAAATCCGAATAAATCCGGTAGGAACGACGCGCGTTTGGCCATTGTTCACCGACTTCTACGATTTATGAATCGTTTGTTCAGAGCTATAAGCATAAAATTAACTTGCTGTAGGTATCTAAACTAAAAGGTTCTGACGCGAGCTAAATGACACCGTATCGCTAACAACACTGAGTTGATATTTTTTTGAATAACTTAGCAGAGTGCGGCTTCTAACTTTACGGCTAATGTATATTAGAATTCAGTTAATTACGATATATATAAAATAAAATGGTGAACTTATATATAATGTTATATAGCTTCAGATCCTCCAATTGAGGGCAACAACGGCCTACTTCTTGGTGGGCGTATTTCCTCAAACGATATAAGTTATTCACAAGAGCTGGAAGATGGATGTTCAGTGGTAGGGCTGACAGACCTTAAGCCGGCTGAGAAGAGCACCTTCGTCATCACCAGCGCTGACTACTGCAAACGAGATGGCGAACCCTTAAAATTTAACCAGGAGTTTCTGCTAACTCTTTCTTCGTCTCTAAATCGAAAGGTAAATTTATGTCTAATATCCGTTAGGAGAGTGTAGGCCAAATCCTCTGTCTGCTCTGGCCAAGTAAGGCTACGGTAGTAGGTACAGAGAGAGTCATGCTCCTGCAGTGGAGACTAAAAAGACCTGATGATGATGATGATGATCCGTTAGCTCGAACCAAATAGGCAAATTGTGTGCGTAGAAGCTACGAATTTCTCTAGATGTAGAAGGTTACTGAAAGTGCATTGACTTTTTTATTTTTGTTGAAGATTAGGTGTCAATATCCATTCAATTTTCTATCGTATCAATACGCCTATTTTCATATAACAACATATACCAAAAAAAATAAAGTATAAAAATATGATTTACTTTTAGTTTAACTGTCTCTCAGAGCGTTGCGATTTTAAATCGTATATTCACTTCAATAATGCCTGTCGATATCTATAGATTTCCAAGTAATAATTTCGCATCTAGCGCTTCTGCTCTTGTCTGCGCTGACATCCTAACTCCATTTTGAGCTGCGACTGTGCTCATGTCTAATCTTTGTTTGATGTGAAATATCTAATAGTTTTTCTCGATAGTAAAACGTATGCCGTGATTGTAAACATGATGCTCTCTTATGCCGTCTTGCCACAACTGTGCTATTTAACATCTGACGAGCACTGTCTTGAAGTCAATTTTAAGAACACCATCGCACCTTATAAGATAAAAAACCCTTATAAAATTATTTTGTTGTCCTTTGTCTGTCTAAAGTATGTCAAGACCTTTTCTTTAGGAACGCGTGGAGGTGTCAAACAGAAATTGATATTTCGATGCGCTTGTGCGACTTACTCCGGTTTTTTATTAAGTGTTCCTTCTTTACCATCCAAAAATTAAAAATTAACTACATATTCAATTGTTTACGAATACCTAGAGTAATAGGCAGACTTGAAGCAAACCTAGGCTATGGAGTAAGCATTATATGTATCTATGGAGAAAAAGATGATCTAGAGGTATTTGACTCAAATTCATTTAGCATGAGCGAGGCCCATAGGTACATTATGGGGCTCTGGCTATCTTAAGCTCGAGTTCTGTACAGATTGGCCTTAACTATAACTAAGCAACTGTAAGCATTTTATAATATTTCCATAGCGTTTCCTTTTTAAATGTAATTGGATATTTTATCTTGGATTTTGAAAAAGTCAATAATCCTATTAATGCAATAAATCAAATAAAGAATAATGTTCAGAGCACTGACATTTGGTATTTTATAGTCAGACGAAGTAAACCTATATTTCAGCCGTTGTACGTGAGGTATGACCCTAATCCGATCCCGGGGCTCTGCGGCCTGTACCCTTTGTACCTGAGCAAACACTATGTGTCCAACACACGATGGCGAGTGTTGCCCTGCCAGAAGCCCGGCATCACGCGCTTCGAACAGGAGGGGAACCCTGTCATGGTGAGACCTTTGTTTGATAACAGTGCGTGGTGTACCCACTGAACCCGACCACTGTACTCAAGCAAGCAGTGCATAACCAACATAAGCTGGCGAGTGCTACCCTGCCAGAAGCCCGGCACCACGCGCTTCGAACAGGGACCAACCCTGTCATGGTGAAATTTTATACGATAAAATGTATAATTTTACATTTCTTCGTATTCTCAGTTGCATGCTAAACTGTGACGTGTCAAAGCCTGGGTATATATTATGATAATTTAAAGCTGGCCGACCGCCTGACGCCAACCCTGGATCACCTGTAAGACAAGTTTTTAACTTAGCACAGGGCTCCAGCATCATTTTTATCAATGTACCTAATTGTCTGATAAATAAATAACTTTGATTTAAAGAAAAAATCCCTTTTAGGGATAAACATCATTACGTTTCGTGTTTAGATTGTTTAAAAAAATATATTATGATATAACTGAGTACCTACATTTGATCATCATATTTATAATAATCTGTCTCTGTTATTGTATATATCTGAGTGTGAGTTTGATCGAACATCCCCAACTATCTACTGTATCGAATTCAATAAAACACATACAAATAGTATCACGTCTTTTCCCTTGCGGGGTAGACAGAGCCCACGTCTTTAAGACCTGTCGGTGGGCGTTAGGTAAAAAATGGAATTAAAATAGTGATGGGTTGCTAGCCACGTCGCCTACTAATATGACGTCACATTCGCCCATTCCCTCGATCGGCTTTTACGATCTGCGCGGATAGGAAGCAGCTGGTACATTCTACTTTTTTCTTTTCTCCCAAACCAGCATGGAAGAAAATAAAATCAAAATCAATAAAAACTTATTATTTAATGGCTTATATTAAAAAAAATAGTAACCTTAAAACGTATGTTAATTAATGTAATCAATCACACTGCACGTGAACAAAGTTCCAGAATATTTTAGTATTTGTAAAAATCTATGTACTAAGATAGCTATGTACTTTATTTTTATTTATTTATTTCATACAAAACAGTACATATCATTATTACAATTTCTGCCAAACTGCAAGACAGTTTGTCGGCAGCAGCTCTCGCGGATTACACACTGTTATGTACCTACATTACGAGTTCTAGTTAAACAATTTCGACATGGTTAAGACATAAGAATTAGATATGAATTACATGCTAATGTTAATATAATGTACTAACATGATACTAATATGGGCAGTAAGTCTCACATACATATATATTACCTTTCTATTCTACCTTTAGGTTGAGTAGTTTAAAAGATCTAAGCGAACCAACAACGGAAGCGACTTCATTTTACTTTATACAATGTAAAGATAGATGGGCAATATCTTAGCTTATTTTTTATTATTTTCCAGGTAACTAAATTTATTTTGATTACTTATTAATATTGTTACTATATTTAATACACTATATAATATATTATATACCTTATATATTTAACTAACTACATATAAATATATTAAACGTTTGATTTTCTTGGCCGAGCTAAATCCATATTTATACTTACCTAACTTATACACTTAATACATAACTAATAATTATACATTATAAGTGCGAAAGCGAGTTTGTTTGTTTGTCACGCCTTCACGCCGTAACCACTGCACAGATCATGAATTCTGCATTCAAGCTCTCCGGAGCACGGAGAAGGACATAGGCTACCATTCATTCCGGAAAAGAGCACTGCTCCCGAGGGATCGACGCCGAGGCGAGCGAAGCTGCTGGCATAGGCCAGTTAAGGACATAAAGACAAGTAATGTTTCTTGAGCATGGACTTTAAGTAATTTTTACTTCTGGCATTCTTAATCTCTCGTAATTCATCTTGTGGCAGCTCATTAATGTAGGTCGGCGTGACATACCTTCTTTCGCGGGTCCCGAAATATTTTTTTATCTTTGAGACTATTAAATAAATAATAAATAAATATATTCGGACAAATCACACAGATTGAGCTAGCCCCAAAGTAAGTTCGAGACTTGTGTTATGGGATACTAACTCAACGATACTATATTTTATAACAAATACATATATAGATACACATCCAAGACCCAGGCCAATCTGAAAAAGATCATTTTCCATCTTGACCTGGCCGGGGATCGAACCCGGTCACTCCGTGTCGCAGGCTAGCGTGTTGACCGCTGCGCCACGGAGCTAGTCATCTATCTATTAATTTATACTGCTTGGATAGCCGGGTTGGGTACGCGAACTTCCTTTCCTGTTTGTACTTATCATCACCATACTGTTCAAGGAGTATACACAGTTTTACTTTAAATTCTACTGGTAATATTTTACATATTTTAAATAATTTTTCATAACTATCAATGGATTGTTTCATATTATTATCAACCAAGAGTTTCAATATTCTAATTTGGATAGTTTTAATTTTGTTAAGGTGAACAGGAAAGGTAAGCCCGTAAGCTCCCAAACCGTACGTTATCACGGCATCAGCTAAAGCGTAATATAATAAAAACATAATGCTTTTTGACAAAACATATTTTAGGCTTTGTAATTTACAAAGTATGGATCGCAATTTATTACATACCATGTTTACGTGTAGGTTCCAGCCAAAGTGACAGTCCACGATTACGCCCAAATACTTATATGAATCTACTTTTTCTATTGTTTCACAGCTGCAGTTTATCTTATTTTCATTGTGCAAACAGTCGTACGAATGGCCTTTTATTTCAAAGGCTAGGTTTTTGATCCTGTGATATGGTGATCTAATGTACATACATTTTGTTTTAGCCGTATTTATTATAATTCCATTATCATGTGCCCATTGAACCACATTATCGAAATCGGTTTGAATTTCTTTTTGCATAACCGATTGGTCCTTGTGGCTATAAATGAGGCATGTGTCATCAGCAAACATATACACATTACATTTTTTTACTACATTAGGCATACTGTTCACATGCATCTTATAGCCGCTAGGACCGTAAACCGACCCTGTTGGTACCCCATATTTAATGTCACCCTTCGCACTGACTGCACCACAAACTCTCACCTCTAGCCGTCTACCACTAAGATACTTCCGGAACCAAGCGTTCATTGGGCCGCGAATGCCACATTCTTCCATAGACTGCAACAACCCGTCGTGATCGAGGGTGTTGAAGGCCTTTTTGAAATCAATGAAGACTACAACTACCATTTCTTGTTTGTTCAGAGAGCTGTTCACGTTATCGGTAAATTTAAACAGTACTGTAGCTGTACTCCTGTTAGGACGGAACCCACGTTGTGCGTCACTAATAATTTCATGTTTCTCTAAGAATTCATTTATCTGACTGACTACGATTTTTTCAACGATTTTATTAATTACATTTAAAATTGCAATAGCCCTATAATTTGTATAATCGGAGTGAGAGCCCTGCTTATGGATAGGCCTTATGATAGCCATTTTTAATTCGCTGGGGTACACTCCCATTTTTACGCTCAGATTAATAAAATGTGCAATGACAGGAGCAATTTTATTTTTTATATTTTTTAAGTCTCTAGCCCTGACACCATCCGATCCCGACGCATTATTACAGTAAATTTTATCAATTACTTTTATTACATCATATGACAATACTCTTGTAAATCTAAAGCTCATACCTATTACTTTCATTAACATATGATTTCCTATCCAAAAATAATTTCTGGCAGTTATGCTTATTTTTTATAGGTATTATCTATTTCTTCAGTAAAAGTCCGACAAAACCCATCACACACATCTTTTTTTGTTATTTCCGACCTTAACATGTACTTTTCAACTACACTGTCGACCGATAATTTATTTCTTCCTAACCAGTTATTTATCTGACTCCAAATTTTTCTCATATCCCCTTTACATATTTCTAACTTCTTTTTGCGATCTGAATTTTTTGCTTTATTTATTAATTTACTAGCTTTCGCCCACGGCTCCGCCCGCGTCAATGTCGATCCCTCGGAAGTAGTACTTTTTCCCGGGATAAAAGGTAGCCTATATCCTTCTCCGTACTCCAGAGAACTTCTATGCAAAATTTCATGATGATCGGTTCAGTAGTTACGGCGTGAAAGCATAACAAACAAACAAACAAATAAACAAACAAACAAACTCACTTTCGCATTTATAATATTAGTAAGGATTTACATAATTTCGGTACCTAGTGTAGTCTAACCTATAATTATTATTTATAGGGTTCGATTTCCATTTTCTAAATAGTTTATCTCTCTCTTTAATCATTTTCTGTAACTAAATTTTGCCTTTGTAGCTAGCACGTGTCGTGCTAGCTACAAAGGCAAAATTTACCACCTATCCTTAGTAATTTTTTCATATATACATTCACGAACAAATCTTCGTATGTTTTGCTCCTTTGATGTTGAGATGAAACAAATTTTCTTAATTAAATAATACAACGCTGCCGGCAGGAAAACAGCAAGATTCGTTAAGATCACGCATTATATTTGTGTTTGTAGAATTTAATTAACAGGGCCTCTTTATTTGCAGGTTAACACAGATGTCGTGATAAATCATTGTGCGACGAACGTTAATTTAGGAATAAATGTTGGCTACTGGGCGATGGGATTCTATGGAAAAGTAATTATATTTTGCTTTCAGAAATTTTTGTAGCAATGATTTGCTTCGATTGCAAAATGGTGAAAATCCATTTTTAGCTGTTTTTTTTGGAAGGACTATGTAGTCCTTCCTGAAATAGGAGGGCCGTATTTCCATACAAGCGTAGTCCCCTGATTCCTCGCCGGATAGTACCAGTAGACCAATAATTTTTTTCAAAATTAGCTCCAAGTGAGCTTTCGCTACTTCACCGGGCGTTTGAGGCAAGGGTAGAGTGCCCTCAACCTTTTAGACAGCATCACCAAATCATCACCTCCCCAGGAGGGACGGACCTCGGCTTTGGGCGTTGCCTGTGTGGGCTTGGAGAGACAGCAAACTCTTATATTACCTGATGGGCCGCGTATGCGTGCATGCAAGCCTGAAGGGCCAATCTGAGAATCAATGGCAAAAGCCTTTGCAGAGGGCCGAACGCTACGTTGCCAGAAGGGCCTATCCTGGGTGCAAGTCACCCTGGACCGCCGGGCGGTCACCAGTAATCGGAGCCAATCCTACTCTACGCACTCTGTTCCGATGGCGAGTGTGAGGGATCGGGAGCGGTTTATTCATGAAGTAACTTATTAAGATGAAATAGGAGGGCCGTATTTCCATACAAGCGTAGTCCCCTGATTCCTCGCCGGATAGTACCAGTAGATCATTAAATTTTTTCAAAAGAATTCTATGGATATATTAGCATGAACCTATGTTTTATGTTTTGTCATAATTGAGTTATTTAAAGAGGGTGAAGGTTCATTTACCCTTAAAAAACCAGAAAGATTGGTAAGAATTTCCGTTGTGTTCAAACATCTAAATCTGGGATCGAAGCCGGGGTTCAATCCCCGGTCAGGTCAAATTGGAAAATGATCTTTTTAGATTGGCCTGGGTGTTGGATGTTTATCTATATATGTATTTGTTATAAAATATAGTATCGTTGGGTTAGTATCTCATAAATAAATATATACGGACAAATCACACAGATTGAGCTAGCCCCAAAGTAAGTTCGAGACTTGTGATATGGGATCTTATAACACAAGTCTCGAACTTACTTTATTTGTCCGTATATATATATTTATTTATCTAGAAAGCAAATTGGATGCGATTATATTAGGAAAAGAAAACATAGAAACACAGCCGTAGCTTACTTTAAATTTTTAATGATATAAGGAATAAAATCGATTAAGTGTTGGAGAAGAAATTAGGGGACTACGAAGTGTTAATTTTGTGTACTTTTCATAGGTATTTTCGGTCCAAGCTAGTAGTCTCTATTACACAACGGGGGGAGGTTTGACGGCAGTAGATTGTACAAATGCCTATTTTTCAATTCTCTCGAGCTTAGTGTTTTCTCTTAATTACGTTCAAAATGAGATTTGGTTACTTAGGTGAATGACATGTAAAGTAAAGATAATTATTGCTTGGTATTAGGTCGGTACACATAGATCGTAACGTAAGTCATATAGTGAGGTGTATGTTTCACAAAATCAAAATAAATATAGGTAAATCTTTCTTTACATCTGAAAATGCTAGTGTAGGTAAAATTCGTGATATATGTTTTCGTTCTTGTGTTATCCCAATTTTAGATATACAGCGTGTAACATGACCTACGACGTTCCCGTGAAGGGGTGACTCAGCCCATCAAAATGACAACTTTTCCTATAAGACCCATGCTGGGAACTCAAAATCAAATACATATTTATACAAGTGTTCGGCCGGCACGGCCGAATGAAAATGTCAAAAAAATTGAGTCCCATAGGAAAACTTGTTTATTTTGACAGGCTGAGTTACCCCTTCACGGGTATGTGCGTTGTTGGTTATGTTACACGCTGTATTGTATTCAAAATGCTGAGTATATTTTTTTATAGGTACAAAAACTACGAGCGTACTCAAAAAAAAAACCATTATTTTCAGATTTGTACTCCTTTAATGAAGACCTGTTTGGACGTTTACGGACGAGAACTACCGAATAATATTTGGCAAATTTACACTCCGGTAGAAAGTTAATCCAAATTTCAGTTTATATAGCCTAATTATAACAACTTTTGTTATGACTATATAACTAATAAATAATATTGAATTATAAAGCGAGTTTAAAGAGAATTATTAACAAATATGTTATTCTGCAAATCAAAATCAAATCATAACGTTTATTTACAAAATAGACCTTTACATTAGCTTTACATGCACTTTTTCGTGTCAAATTACATTTTAAAGGATGAAATTTACTAATGTTTATATTATTAACTAGCTTTCGCCCGCGGCTCCGCCCGCGTCAATGTCGATCCCTCGAGAATAGTACTTTTTCCCGGGATAAAAAGTCGGGATATGTAGCCTATGTCCTTCTCCGTACTCCAGAGAACTTGTATGCAAATTTTCATGATGGTCGGTTCAGTAGTTACGGCGTGAAAGCGTAACAAACAAACTCACTTTCGCATTTATAATATTAGTAAGGATAAGGATAAGGGTAAGGATTAATGTTCAAAGACAGACTACTAGCGTTTTGGAAACCACCACTGCAGAGAAGAAACGCCGAAAGAAACAATTTTCAACAGTATTGCCTACTCGCCTGTAGAGCTTTTTAATTTTATGGTTTTCTTTTTTATCTAATTTTCTTTTATATAATTTTTAAAGAGAAATCATTAGCGGCGTTGTGCACTTTTTGGGGTGGGTAAAAAAGGTTAAACTCGCGTCATTACACGTGACCTGATTGAAAATTCGTAAGACGGTCATGTGACCTGAAATCGCTGGCGCGGCGTAGGGGGGGATATAATATCCCCCTCTCGTTCTACGGGAGTTTTCACTCCTGCTGGCACTCTCAGAGTGTGCAATATACATAGTCGTCTCAAAGAGGCCGAGCAGACCAGTCCTCCCTAGCCTCTGCCTTTTAATCCAATCTAGTATATAGGATATACTAGATTGCTTTCCTTACTGAATATCGTCGAAATTGACCTTAGGGAATGATGGAAAAATCGAATCCGAATGAGCGAGTATAATTTATTATCAGCTTGCTTTTGCCCGCGACTTCAACCGGCCTAAACCTCCAAAAACCAGAAAAGTATCAGGTATATTTCCAGCTGTGTGGTTTCCGGCAGAGTTGAATAGGACCACTCCAAGTCATCCCATGGATGTCGTAAGAGGCGACTTAGGAAATACAAGCTAAACTAAGCTCATAAACATCAATGACACCTCTCCAACCCGCCTGGCCAGCGAGGAGAGTGTAGGCCAAATCCTCTGTCTGCTTTGGGCAAATATGGCTCTGGTAGTATAGAGAGGGTCATGCTCCTGCAGTGGAGACTAAAAAGACCTGATGATGATGATGATGATGATGATCAGGTTCATTTTATATGTGGGTAGAGCATGATCAATTTATGTGTAAAACTTTATCACAGCCCACTCAGTACTTTTTGATGATTGTAAACAAACATCCGTACTCGTAAAGATCTTAACATTCGCATTTTTATTATAAATAGGGAGTCTGAAGCACAGGAGTGGATTGTTTCGTCTCGTTTATTATACGGAGATCGAAAACTCAACTTATTGCGTCTACCTTCGAGAACATGAATAAGTCATATCCTTCGTTATAAAGATCGCTCTAAAATACCACGAATATAGTAAAATCTTTTCGAAGATGTATATTTTCCTCGATTTCAAAGTTTGCTATCTCATTAAGAATAATTGATTTTCAATATAATTTAGATAAGTCATGCCATGTTTATTGAAATATCTGTAAGTTATTCAGCACTTTCTCTGTACTGAATATCAAATCAAATACAAAATGAGTCCTTTCTTGGTCATACTAATTGTTAATGAAGTTTTAAGTTAGTTTTAGGTACGTATTTTTATCACTAATTAAGAAATAAAAATCCTCATTTGTATCTTACAAGTAATAATTAGATTATTTAAACTTCAAAAAGTCCTACGTATATTCCATTACTACGTAATTAAAAAAATATATTTTACGCCAAAAAATATGTTACCATAATAGTTGAGCAACCAATGAAATTCCGACCCTGTTCGTCTGCGGGTTCAATTTCTTGAGAGCATCTCGTAATGAGCGTATCATTCAATATAAAATTTCTTTGAGCCTCGGCTATATTGTACAGATATAAGTAATAAATAATAAATAAATAAATATAAATATATACGGACAAATCACACAGATTAAGCTAGCCCCAAAGTAAGTTCGAGACTTGTGTTATGGGATACTAACTCAACGATACTATATTTTATAACAAATACATATATAGATAAACATCCAAGACCCAGGTCAATCTGAAAAAGATCATTTTCCATCTTGACCTGGCCGGGGATCGAACCCGGTCACTCCGTGTCGCAGGCAGGCGTGTTGACCGCTGTGCCACGGAGCTAGTCTTTTAGATTTATTTGTTTAGATTAGTTTTGAGAAATAAATCTTTTCCTTTGTTATACTCCTCCTCTATAAGTAGGCAGTTTCCATTTGAAAATTGAATCGTTTTTGGTCGGGGTTTCTTGCGTTTTTGCTCGCATCTGTTCGCATAAGATTTTCTGATGTAAGCTCGCAGACTGACTTTTAGTTACCAGCTTGTACGATAGTAGTACAGAGAACTTTTGTAAATGTACATGTTAGGTCTGATTTTGCATTTGGACAAGTAATATTCTGATTTAACTTTTATGGAATTGAAATACCTGTTACAACTGTAATATGAAGTAATAACCGTAAGTATCTACAATGGTTTCTGTATGTTTTAAAACTTACACGGTAAATTAAAGTTTTACTTTTTATTGTGTATCCGGTAAATAACAAGCTACTCGTAGGTAGTTAGAAGCTTAAGTAGTTATTGAGTTAGATTTAAACTAAACACTTTTTCAATTACTTAATAATATTTCATGATTTTAATCTCCAAATATATTATCAAACATAATAACTGACCAACCAATGAATTTTCCTCGCTATTTGTCTGCCGGTTCAATTTCTTGAGTGCATCTTATAATGAGCGTATCATTGAATATCAAGTCCCATTGAGCTGCGGCAAATTGTATAAGTTTGGAAAAGAAATCTCAATCTTTGCTATATTCCTCCTGGCAGACGTTTAATTGTGTCCATTCTATTTGAAAATGGAATCGTTATTGACCGGGATTTCTTGCGTTATTTGCTACTTTTTTATCCAATTAATTTGCGGTGTTCTGTTTGGCACGTTATTGTTACAGTGAACTCGCAGACTAGCTATTGTTGATTGGTTGTAGTGTAAATGTTGGTTTGCAAACACAAGATCACGGCACATAAAAAGTAGTTTATTTCTCTCGAAGTTACGCTGACACGCGACCTACGGGGTCGCCCAAATGTGCGAGGCTATAATAAGCTCGAACAGATGTACTATGTAAAATGTACTTAGTCTTACGTTGTCAGACTTCAATCGGCCCCGGTTGTTATCTTTAGATAGAGTCGTAATGTTACTTGCCTTTCGTTTAAATAATCGTATTTAATACAAAAAGGCGAGTTATCAACACTTATCCAATTCGAGTTTCCATGCTGTCGATAACATTACTGGGACATTTTCCCCAAAAGCGATAATAGAGGAAGAGTGTTTGTTGTTGAGGATATTGGAACTGAAGGGATGACTATAAAGGAGCTTATGCCAACGGAACGATATTTTTATTCGCAATCATTTTCATGCCATTTAAATAAGTTACGTTTGTTTACGTATGAATAAGTCTTGTGACGGTAAACGGTTTTCTAATAACATATCAACAAAATATGAGTAACATGCTTCGTCAAAATGTTCACAATTAGATATATATAAATCTATATATTTATATATATAATTGATTCCATCAGTATTTGTGGGTCAGTTTTATTAGGTACTTTTAGCTGCTTTTTAGTTAAGATGATGTTTTTAAAGTCCGTCTTCCCTGAATACAAATTAGGTGTTGATTTGGCGTGGATATAGATATTTTTATAGACGTATTTGCCTACTTAAAGTTTATTCTTTCGTTGACTTTGATGTGATTTATACCTTTTGGGTAACATGCATACCCACATAAATACATACTATCACGTTTAGACAGAGTCCCAGCCACTTTTAGCATGTTGGTAGGCATAAGGGTGGAAAACGGAATCAAAATAGTGATGGGTTGCTAGCCGAGACATTTTGTTGCTATGGTTGCATCCATATTACGTATAAATACGTATTATGACGTCACCTAACACAACCACGCACAACCTATAATTACAAATGAGGTGTTTGATTTAACACATGTTGCAATGAAGTTTAAAACCAATTATTAGTCGCCGGTTCGAACCCTGCCCTCATGGATTTTTTCACCATATGTTATTTTTTTACTTAATAGTAGCTTAATAGTATGAATGCCTAAAACCCTTATCAAAATATTTTAATATTGAGATAAGTACATCTCAATCGGTTGGGAAATCGGAAACTACTACTCATTCCGAGTTCCATTGATCAAACTTGTAACTACAGTTACGGCAGATAACTTCTCAGCCGATTTGTAATATTAGGATGTACTGAAACATCGCTCCGTGAGGACATTGACTCCAGGGAGCTATTTCGTGTGAAATTTCGGCGAACTTACACATTCAGTTTATCAGCCTAGTTGGAATCGTGTTGACAAGCGAAATGTTTAGCTGATTGTCGGATGGCGTTGGCAGTGGAAAGCTAACATGAATAGTGAGCTACTCATACAATATCTAAATCCGTAGATCTTAGAAATCATATACCTATTTGATGTCTTCTTTGGCTCAGAACCCCGGCCAGGAAAACGGTAGTTTTCAGATAGACCTGGGTCTTAGATGTTTATCTATAAATTTAACTTTTTTTAAATGCGGGTTCGTTGAACTAGTATCCCACTACACAAGTTCACAACTACAGTGGGGTTAATCTGTGTGATTTGCCTTATATAATAATTTATTATTTATACAGCGTGTAATATAATCAACGACGTTCCCGTGAAGGGGTGACTCAGTCCGTCAAAATTACAACTTTTCCTATGGGACCAAAGCTGGGAACTCATTTGATATATTTTCGTACTAATTGCTAGGCCGGCCAAACACCTTTGTATGAAAATGCCAATTTTTTTGAGTTCCATGCATAGTCCCATAGGAAAAGTTGATCATTTTGACGAGTGGAGTCACCCGTGCACGGGAACGTTGTTTATGTTACACGCTGTATTTTAAGGCAAATTACACAGGCAGCTCTAAATAGTCATAATCCTGTCATTGAAAAATACCTAGTTTCAAAACATGACTATACTTAATTAAAAATAAACATCTATATTTATAAAAATCCAATTTCCGCGTCTATATTTTACTCCGCATTCGTCCAATATTCGTAGATAAATATTAAAGGAGATAAATTTAAAGTAAAAAAACTTTTTAAAAGCAAGCTAAATGTTTCAAGTTATTTTCAGCTAGCCCTTTAATTTAATATTCATATTGTCGAAGTGCATTATAAAAAGCTAGTCCTCCATCTTGGGTGCTCCGCCATGTTGGATTTAGAATGACGTCACGCAGCTAGCCATGTATTGTCATCCAAACTAACCGAGTATACAATATTTCAGCACAATCGGTGGAAGATATCTGCTTTAAAATTGAGCTGCAAGATTCCACCCGTACAAACACATTTATATACATACATTGCAAGTTAAGGCTTAATTCTTCCGCTCTGAGTAAGAATAATAATGTTTTATTGGGTAAATGTTCGATATGAAACATGCTTATATGGAATAATTGGCCATAAATAAAAGCTTGTAAAAGGAGTGAATGTTACAAAGTAATATTAAATATTTATTTGTAATCATTAATAGGACTAAAACAGTAATTATTGAGCAAGTCATAATCAAGTGATTACATCACCAGATTCAGTACTGTCGAATTCGTCATGTACCTGCGTATTTAGTTTGCTTGATGGGCGAATGCGGGCTATTATGAGTATGTAATTTAATTAGTCTCTACTCCACCGACAGTGTCAATTCTAAGAGCTACATGCGGAATCCTAATTTCTGTCTATCTGTGTCTATCTGTTTCTGTCTTTGTTACTTAAATATAATTTCGCGTGAACTTCAAGAAGTCACAGATTCTCTCGTTCGTTCGGTATGACGCGAGATTCAACTGAGTAATCTATGAACTTGCTTATATAATTTAATTTTGCGCACTAAATACCACTTGTATAATATTAATCATGCACACAGTGTAGGCGAATTAGTCATTTACCTACGTTAGTTTATTTATGCGAATGCTATGAGGTTTTAGGAAATTTGATTAGTCGGTTTGTACGAAGAGTAATTAACTGAAAAATCTACAAACTTACTTCGTAGAAAATGGATTATAAATAAATTTAAGGAAGTGACTGCATCACCAAACGCGGTATAGCTTCTGGTACACGCGTAGAGTAGTCGGTAGAGTAATAACTATGCTACTAACGAAACCAAAACTACTAGAAATTGGTCGAGTAGAGTGATTAGTAACGTAGGCATGGGCAAGTTATTTTTCCTCTTGCCTTACTATTGATATTAACTCTATCCATGTATTAGCTAAGAAGAGTACAGCAGTTTCATACGAGTACAGCAGTTAAGTACTTCCACAGCTTTCCACCTTAATCCAAATCGCAAAGTTCAATCTTACACCAAATTTACGTTTTTTTTAATGGTATAGTATGACGAATAATGATGGCAAGCGTCCTCCCCTGATGGTAAGCGATCAGCGCTGCCTGTGGATAACAGCAACACCAGGGTGTAACAGGAGCGTTGCCGGCCTCAAGGAGTTGAGGGAAAGACATAGGGGGAAGGATGGGCCTCCAGCTCTCACACTCACTGAAGCATAGCAGTGGTGAAAGATTCTATTCAAACGTCGATTTTCTGTGAGAGTGAGGTACTTCCCCGGACGAGCCAGCCCATTCATGCTACTAATAAAAATGAATTTTGCCTGTAACGTGGCTTTACTACAACTAAAACGTAAGTGTAGACATCTACCTACTTTAACAAAATTTGAAGAGTAACTCAAATGGGTAGAGTAGTAGGCTAGTTTGATTTTCCACCGACTCTTAGCGTGTACCGGATGTGTTAGGCAAAATCACATATCTGTTATGTTATACCTAGGTCCGTTTATTAGGTTGCTTGAGCGAATGCTTTAGCTGTTATGCAATTAAATTAGTTTCATGGACATTGTCATTTCTAAGTAGTTCTAAGAGCTTGCATGCTGGATATTAGTATACACACATACTTGCAGTATGTGTGTGTGTTATTTGAATATCATTTATATTTAATCTCAAGAAGTCGCAGTTTGTCCCAATTGTTTCGACTAAATAATCTACAAACTTAAATATAACTATATTTTGTACGGCTTCGCTCGCGTTGAAGTATATCCCCCGAGAACAGTACTTTTTCTGAGATGAAAAGTACCGTATATCCTTTTTCATACCCCTAACAACGTATATATATATACAAAGTATCATATCGATCGGTTTAATGGGTAAAAAGATAATAGAATAAGACTTTGGCATTTATAAATAAGTATGGACTTATTCCATGAAGTAATTGCATACATCAGACACAGCGAAGACGAAGCTGTCATGTACCCACGTTCAATCAGTTTGCTCGAGGTGTTATGAAATTTAATTAGTCTCCACCGAAATTGTCTGTCGTAAGAGCATGCATGTGGAATACTAACGTACAGTTTCTGTGTGTTATTTGAATATCATTTGTCTTGAATTTGAAGAGGTCGCTGACTGTCACACGATCGTTACACATGACAAGTGATTCGACTTAATAGTTACTTATTATGTATATAAAATAGGAGAATTTAAGCATGTTAGGTGGCAACCAGGGCTGTGAAGAGTTTAGCGCTTTGTTCAATACCTACAATATTGTGGGGATTTATTTTTAGTACTTACCTATGTTCTTTAAAAAACACTTGTTATCGATTTAACTTACTTATGTCCGTTCCAGAAAGATAACTGGTAAGTACTAATACTTTCTGTGGACACCATTTGAAGAGGTAAATAAATAAAAAAGCTTCATATTTTGACGAATTGGACAGAAAGGAATTTTCCATCCGTCCTTTTAAACAAAATAATGTAATGTACCAAAAAACAAATTAATGAAGTAAATATTTAATCTGAAGCAGTAGGTATAACAAGTTTAAAACTTAGTAGGTATAAGATTTAAGGGATAACACAAACACAGCAAGATACAAAACGCCCCAGCTGGGTACTTGTCTTTATAAAGTCGGCAGTCCGGGATACGAGCATCAACTGTCGCAGATAAACCTTTGTTCTCGGCTGACGAATTTTTAGAATTGTTATCGAGTCTATTGTCGCCGCTAATGAACGACGTTTCACGGGAAATGCCGCTGAACGGAGATAAATGGGGGCAGGGCGGGTGTGAGAATTGACGGTAATTATTATATTTTGCAGCACACTGGGGTGTTATCAACGTCCGTTGGTTCATCTCACGTTTTATGGGAATTTTGTTGGAAAAATAAAAAAAAAACCGTTGGAAAAATAAAAAGTTAGAGTCTGTGTTGAACGCGTGTTTCATACTGCCGTCTAATATTAAACGACAAAAAGCAAAAACAGGTAGGTATCTTGTATAAATAAATAAAAATTTATTTATTCAGACAAAAACGTCCATTTTGTTAGTGGCACAGAAACGTACAATCTATGTTAGTATATCATTTAATTTAAATATTTTCTCGACCCACTGGGCGAAGTATAAGCCCTCCTCTTAGTTTTGATTTTTACTTTGTTTTTATTCCTTGTTGTTGTAGCGGTAATAGATATACCCATCCTGTGAAAATTTCAAGTCTTCTTATTACGGTTCAATAGATATTGCCCTGTGGCAGACGGACGGACCAGAGGCTTAGTATAGGGTCCCGTTTTTACCTTTAGGGTACCCTAACAAGAGGTACTCCTAGTATTAAATGGTTTCACCATTTGATTTTATTCATCGTTGGCAAGAAATGCCACTGAACCTACGACGTCGAACGGAGAAAAGTGGGGGCAGAGCGGGTGTGAAAATTGCCGGTAATTATTATATTTTGCAGGACACTGGGGTGTTATCAACGTTATTTGGTCCGTGTTGTGGGAGAGTTGGAAATTAAGAGACAAGTGAGTTTTAAAAAAATAACAGAGACAACTATGGCGACATAGTTGTTCGAGTTTATTACTTTGCAGCACATTGAAGGACTTGTCAACGTCGTATAAGGTTCTTCATATCTCTATAAGAATGGCGAAAGGACTCGCGGCAATATTTGATAATGTTGAAACAATTTTAAACATTAAATCAATATAACTCGTCATAATTTACGTACGTTCCTATACAGCTTATAGTTTAAAGCAATGTTTTGCCTTAAACTAAAGCCTCTATACAACATTAAACTCATGAAGCTATAGCATACAATTTTACTATAACCATTTTTTTTTAATTTGTTAGAGTTGACTGTACAGCCAGTCAATTCTTATGTTATTATGCCCTATTGTCCATCTCTTTGTTAGGAATTTTATTTGGTGACTAAACAAAGAGTTTTATTCTTTACTAGTTTTGTGACCATCTTCCGGGTGTGATGAGACGACGTATTAAACGTAATTAAAGATTTTAGTATGATTTAGCATGTCCAATGTATTGTACATGCATATAGGTTACTAAAATCTTTAATCAGTAAATATTCCAACAAATAGACATAAAAAAAAAGTATTTCATTAATAATCAAATACAACGAGTAAATAATTAAATTAAAAACAAAAAGTAATGTACAATCAATCGGTATCACAATCAACTTACCAGACTGAGGTAGTGTTGGTTATTGTAGCGGTCCATATCTCACTCTGAGGGCAGATAACCGTCCGTGGTAAACATCTAAGGGTCGGCCTCTACCAGTGTATTCCTTTTGCTCTTACTGGTTTGAACTGAAGAAAAATAGTTCCATACTAATATTATAAATGCGAAAGTAATTATGTCTGTCTGTCACCTTTCCCGCTTCAACCATTGAACCAATTTAGATAAAATTTGGTATGGAGGTAGTTTGAGGCCCGGGGAAGGACATGGCTGCTTTTAATTCCGGAAAATTCTACTGTTCCCGAGGGATTGATTAACGCGGGCGGAGTAGCAGGCAAAAGCTAGTTATTTATTGCATGTCCTCTCCACAACTCTTCTCCTTGAAAGGCAGGCAACGCTTCTGTCACACACTGGTGTTGCAGTTGTCCATGGGCAGCGTTGATCGCTTACCATCTGGTGACTCGCTTGCCGTTCTATATCCGACTCGCGCACCAAGGGTTTCGTACATTATCCTTACTTCCTTACTAATATTATAAATGCGAAAGTGAGTTTGTTTGTTTGTTTATTTGTTTGTTTGTTACGCTTTCACGCCGTAACTACTGAACCGATCATCATGAAATTTTGCATACAAGTTCTCTGGAGTACGGAGAAGGACATAGGCTACCTTTTATCCCGGGAAAAAGTACTAATCCCGAGGGATCGACATTGACGCGGGCGGAGCCGCGGGCGAAAGCTAGTCTATACATATAATAAAACAGTAAAAATATTTTGTCTGTACATTTCGAATTTTTGACTGAAATGGATAGAGGGACGCTTAAAAAGAATAATAGAAAGCAAAAAATTTTTTTTGGAATTTCTTGTCTGTCTGTCTGTCTGTCTGTCTGTATGTATGATCACGATTATCTCCGAAAATACTGAACCGATTTACTTCAAACTTTCACCAATTGCTTTGTTTTAACTCAGCAAAACATCTAAAGTTTGTTTCATCAAAATCGGTTCATTAAAAAAAAGTTATCGTCATTTGAATGAACTCAAAGCATTAGTTTGCCTGCAAATATACACGGTAAATTTTTTATCGTTTTGGACCCTTAAAGGGGTGACTCAGATTATCAAAATGAACAACTTTTCCTACGGGAACAATGCTGGGAACTAAAAAAAAATTCGACATTCCCATACAAACTGGCCGGGCGGCGGGACTCTTTTTTATGGAAATGACGAATTTTTTTTGAGTTCCCAGCATTGGTCCCATAGAAAAAGTTGTTCATATTGATGACCTGAGTCACCCCTTTAAGGGTCCAAACTGTTCCTGAGGGATGGACACTAACGGCGGCGTCGTAGCCGCGGGCAAACGGCAAACCAACCGAAACTGCTGCGGCTAGAAACTTGAAATTTGGTACAGGGGTGCTTTTAATGATGTAAGTGAGCGCTAAGACAGGATTTTTAAGAAATTTAACTTCTAAAGGGGTAAAATTTATATGGAATTTTCTCATTTTTGGGCTTAGAAGTATGAAAGTAGGTATATAAGTCCTCGATTAAAATTAAAAAAGATGTGTGTGGGTAGATTAAATTTGCTAAATTATTTTTGCATAAATTATTCCGGGAAATTTTACTGTTCCCGAGGGATCGACACTAACGCGGGCGGAGCCGCGGGCAACAGCTAGTATATAATAAGTTTAAAAATATTTTTATTATATGATGTAACTCAAAATTAATGCTCTTCGCAATTTTCCCTTCATCTGTGCTGTCAGACGTTGCTTGGTACCAAATTTAAAGATTCTGAGTTGACGGGAAGTACCGTGTAGGTTTTGAGTGTCTTGCGAAATTTGATAAATTATAAAAAAATATTTATATTTTTCGCAATTTTTCCTATATCTGTGCTTTATGACGTTGTTTCGTACCAAATTTCAAGATTCTGAGATCATGGGATGTACCCTGTAGGTTTTGATTCCCTTGCGAATGTCGAAAATACACGAAAATTTGCGGCACAACCAGTTGTATGAGTATCTTTTGATTGCGTTGGCTTAGAAATTATATAGATTTTTTCACAACTGACAGTAGACCTGAGTATTTTATTGTAAATTTCAGATTGATACCTCTACGCGTTCCTGAGAAAAAGGTTCTTGACAGACAGACACAGACGGCCAACCAAGTGTTCCTTTAAGGGTTCGGTTTTTTCTTTTGAGGTACGGACCTCTAAAAATCTCCGTATGTAACTAAACATTTATTTGTGTATTGGTTAAGCAAAATATGGTTATATCTCAGAAGAATAATATACATAGAAGCCGCATAAAAATAGAAACTGAAAACAGATAGTTGACACTGTATTTTTCTTATGAGCTTTCGCTTATGACAGAATGAGACAAAAACTTCAGTCAGTTTCTATTATTTTCATGATTGTCCCGACTTGAAATGTCAATGGACTCCATTGGACTCCAATTAAATCCGACTAAATTCAAAATAACTTATTAACAGTTCAACGTCTGTAATATTAGCATCTTGCCGATTTGATCGGGTTATATATCGACAAAAACATTGCGGCGGAATTGTGATGTCTGCAAATTAAATATAGGATTGTGCTAAAATTCTCACGGAAAAAAGTATTAACCGGTGTTGGGTTGGTGCGTTATCAAATGACCATTATACTAAACAATGTCTTGTGCAATGGAGCGATGTAAATCCCATTCAGGACGAACAGAAATAAATTCTGTAAAACATAATTTTCTTCGGTAAGTTTTTCAGTTAAAAGTGCATAATTAAAACCCAAAATACCTCAAAATACAACAATAATATTGTCAATTATATAACGTATTGTATAAATGACAACTTTTATAGGTATTTTGCTTAAAATTATCGTTTTTTCCTTATTTCAAATTAGGTTAGTTTTTTTTGCTAGTGATGTGGTAAAATTACGTATCTACGAGTATATCGATATTTTTTATGACGGTTTTGCTATCAGGGATATTTTTGTTAGTGTTGAGCCATGCAATAGTAATGTAACAAATTGAACCATCATGGTAATTAAACAACCAGCAAAGTGTGAGTCGGACTCGCGCACGAAGGGTTCCGTACCATCCTTACATATAATATTATAAATGTGAAAGTGAGTTTGTTTGTTACGCTTCCACGCCGTAACTTCTGAACCGATCATCATGAAATTTTGCATCATCATCATCACCATTGCACGATCTCTGGAGTACGGAAAAGAACATAGACATAAATTACATCTCAGAATAAGGTACTGTTATCGGGGATAGACATTAACGCGAGCGGAGCCGTGGGCGTAAGCTATAAAAACGCCCGAAATTTTTGTGTGTAATATTTCAACTGTCTCACTATCACGGTTCATGAGATACAGCCTGGTGACAGACAGATGGATATCGGAGTCATATTAGTAGGGTCCTGTTTTTATCCTTTGGGTACGGAACCCTAAAAAGAATCGATTTTTACTAATATGAAGAAAATTATTATTGAAATTTTATTGCAGCTCCCTGAAGTAAAAGGATAAAAAGGTGTGGATCCGAGGAACTTTCAAGCGACATATTGGACATAAAATGTCATACATACTCGAATTTGTTCAAAATATTTTACTGCCGTGCCGATACATTAATTTCGAATATAAAATTAAATGGAAGCGATTGAAACACGATGCTTTACCTACATTTATATTTGCCGAATTATAAATCAATGGTAATAAGAAAGTTTACGGAAACGGTTTTATTATTTATATTTAAAATTATGAAAAACATTTTATTTTGGACAGTAATGAAAGTGGGTAAAGTAATCTCTTGTTTTTCTTCACCTCTTGTTTTTCTATTACCAACACTGTGAATTTTTCACAAATAACACACTGGCACTTTTTTACCCTAGTGTAAAAGTTTTATAAAATAAAAAATATCACTTCGAATTATGTGTTTCTCTTTACCTACCTGATTATGTTTCCTTTACTGACTGTTCCTCAAAGCTAGCTGGGAAAAGCTTTAGATGGTTTTGGAATATGCTGAATGGCCCATTGATCAAGTGAAAAATATATCTGACCTTATATTACCTTTTGATACATGAGCGCCCCATTGCAATTTAGAGTCTATTGTGATTCCTAAGAAGGTGGTATCATTTACAAAGTCTATTTTACCTTCAACTAGTATGTCAACGTTGGACTGCCTCACATTGGGGACTGTAAATCGAATGCATTGGGTTTTTTGCGCATTCATAGGTGAGGTAGGTAAGTAGGCACTGTTTGAATTTCGAAATAATCGAAAATATGATTGACATCATATTAGGTATTCTGCCGTTCGACCAATACTGGGTAAGGCCTAATGACCAGCAGTAGACAGTAGACGCGCGGTGGGTAATGTATGGATTTTTTTTTTACCTATTTATCAGATGAAGCCAAGCGACGCCATGCGATTAGGAGTTATTTAGGTGTATCTTGACGTAACTTTTAAAGTAAAAGCCTCTTTAGCGGCTTTGTGCACTTTTTGGGATGGGTAAAATAGAAAACTCGCGTCAGGACACGTGAATTGATCGAAAATTCGTTAGAAGGACACGGACCTGAGTATGCCGCAAAGGCGAGTTTTCACTTCTGCCGGCACTCCTGGAGTGCAACTAGTTGTTTTTTTTTTTATGAATCGTACTCATTTAACGAATCGATACAATCAGAGTAGAGTACATTTATGACTTTCTTAGGACGAAACATTTAGTCGATAAATATATTTCATCGATATAGTACAACCCTGATCACATCAGTACCCCAGGACAACCTGCACATTTACGCAAATGGCATTGTATATGCATCTCTTTCTGATGCTTTAACAATGCCATAAGTAAAAACAGTGTAGAATATTGTATTTTGTTGTTATTTTAACACGGTTTCTATGCTTTAGTTATTGTTCTGAGGGTTATATACGAGTATACGTCAAACCATAGATTAAAAAAAAATGGCGTCATCATACTTCTATGGTCGTCCTTGTTCTGAGGTCAAAACTAACACAAATCTGTAAATATGGGATCAAAAGGAGTTCAACTTCGTTACGGATTCCTTCATGTGTAGTGGAGGTTAAAGAGCGGCCCTTGTTTTGTTTTATTGCAAGTAGTTAGCGGCCATTATACTGATAAAGGCTGGCCTAACTAAGGTGGTCACCATTTCTAAGCAGAGTACACTTATTAATGACTTCATGGGTATTTACAAATACAAGTATAAGGAAGATTACATTTTAAAACATTTGGTAAACATATACTCGTATCATTATAAATCTTTCTATTATTATTACGGTGAAAGTTTGTGAGTAGGTATGTATGGATGTTTGTTACTTAATCACTTCAAAATATCTGAACGAATATCGACAACATTGGCACACAGATAGCTTATTACCTGGATTGACACGGATTACTAACAATTGCCGTGGTATCAACTAAAATGTGAGAGGGGTCGCGGGCGATATCTAGTTTTATAGAAAATCTTATTAATGGTACCTTATGAATTATTATTCTATATTCAAGCTATGAATTTATATGGGTTAAGCTACTTTTGTTAGGTAAGTACTTACAAACATAAAGCAGTCACGCCACAATATAGCTGTTGGTATGTGCTATTACCAACATAACATAACATATGGTTTATAACGTTGTCTATATTCACATCTATATTTTTTTACGGCGATCGTTCTATCGACTAGGAAAACAGCTATATATTTTTGATACAGCAAAAGATTTTTGTAGGATTATAAAATTTAAAGCCACTCCGACAAGAAAATTTGTACTGTATTATATCATGGGCAAGTTTTCCTTTGATTTTGTGTTACGTAGGTAGTTATGTAGAACAGAAAATAAATTATTGGCTTAATGATCTGATACCAGTGCTGGCCACTTACACACACGGAAAACAACAACAAACAATAGGCTTAATACTTAAAGCATGAATTCATAGAGACATGTATTGATGCACCTTACATGTACTTGTATGGAAGCAGGCCATGGTACAAAGATAAGTACCAACCAGATGGATCCACAGAAAACTATGTGTGAACCAACAGCAATGTTTAGCTGTCTAACAGCTCACTGTTTCTACGTTTATACGTTCTACATGGTACATTATGTTTTCGCACAGTGGTTTTATCAAAGTTCCGCTTGTTTTAATTTAAAAAAGATGGAGTGTTTTTTCATCAAAGTTTATAGGTACATTATTTCGTGATGAAAAGCACCCATATAATATTCCTGGACCTCCAACTACCTCGATATCAAATTTATCGCAATTGGATTAATAGTTGAAGCGTGAAAATTTAACAGATAGCCAGGCAGAGTTACTTTCGCATTTAAATATTATATTTATAAGTATTAATGAATGGATAGGTGACAGAACCGTTATCGTAGTAGGAACTTCTCTTCCTCAAGTTGTTATAAAATTTGAACCACCTCACTGAGTAGGTAAGATGTTTCTCATTATTATTATCAGCTCATGGTGTCAAACGTGGCCGCATCAGGAGATTAGTTTCCGCCTCTCTTCGCCTTTTCGACGTCTAGACAAGTATCGGCGTCCAAAGACCGTTGCGGCCAACAACGAGTACGCCATTACAAATTGAGGAATTGCCGCTTACAAATTCAATTCGAAGACGTTTTAAACTGTCTTAGATCCTAAGTATTCTTTAGCTTTTTTTACTTTGCAAAAATATTTGATAAATAAGTAGGTACCTATATTTCTTAAGGTGACCTTCTTCTATCGAGTCGTATAATGGCTATATGTTTCAACCAGTGCTTTGCTACTGTGGTTGGCCGTTCGTTTGCTTCATTAAGATCTTGTTGAGAGCTAGTAGTTGGGCTATCTGGGAACACCAAGAGGTAAACTATAGATAGGTTGGAGGAACCCCATCTGACTCTATATTTTCGTGGCATCTACCAACACTTCCCGACTGGCCAGGGCAATTTCCCCTGGTGGTAGAGTCGCAGATGGTAATGACTACTGTTTTTGTCTATTTAGTAACTAAAATTAAATATTATTTTTTTAAACTTGGGGTGAAAACGGAAAAGGTTTTGGTATGAAAGCGGAATTTTACGAAACTGGGATGAAAAAGTGGGATGTAACCGGAAAGTCCCAATATTTTCGTAGATTCCAGCTGTCTGTCCGACTCTTCTGTTCTACAGGTCGCATTTCTCAACCGAATCTCGTCAAGTGTTCGATAATTCAGAACAGGCATTACGGACTTAATGTCTGTTCTGAAGGGTCTATGGCGCTAAGGACTATTGTGAATAGGGGTGTTAGGTAGAAAACGGAATCATAATAGTGATGGGTTGCTAGCCACATCGCCTGCTCACTTGATTCCGAAGATTTTAGTGATTCGACAGGCTATTACAATTTGTGCAAAAAGAGTAGCAGCAAGTATATTCTACTTTTTTCTCCCAGACCAGCATGGAATAGGCTAGTTTCCTAGGTCGTAATAATAACATAACAATTAGTCCGTCAGTTAGATAATCAAAAAATATTGGACACGTATTTTTTCTTTTGTCAAATAAACAATAAATAATAAAGATAAAGCGCGTCAAAGTTCAGGAGAGGGGGCTCGTGACGTCAAAGTTTGCTAAAAATTGTAGCAAACTATGACGTCACACGAAATTTCAAAGGGCTATATCTTTATCATTTTTTGTTTAATCGACAAAAGAAAAAATACGTGTCCAATATTTTTTGAATATCTAACTGACGGACTAACTTTTTTTTTAGGAAACTAGCCTATTGTTGGTGCCTAGTTTAACATAAGTAAAATGGTCCCGAGCGGTTCATACTTTTTTTTCATAGTCTTTTCTTGTAAGTCTAAGTTTTAAAAAATAGCAAATAAAAAAGAAAACAGTCTATGGAAATCGCAATTTCATCGAATACGCTTCATAAAATTGCATATACAAATTCGAAGTTCAGCATAGATCGAATAAGTATTTCAAACCATTTCAATCCTTACAGAAACTTTCTCCATAATTTTGATTTTATCAAAATTATTCTACATCCTCCCTTAAAGTTCTTTACCAAGTATAAAGAAATCGTATTCCATCCCTTGGGATCTTAACCCACTTTTGTTTTCTTAAGCAGTTCCCTTCTTTGTGATATCTTATTGTAAAAGATTGTTTGATGCTTTGTTGTAAACTTACTGGTAGGAATATATTTAGTGGATTTTAACTCAAAGAGGTAAATCTACGTACATTTAAAAATACTGATACTTGAGCTCGTCTATAAGGCTGATACAAAATAAAACTTCATTGCTGATGAATGTCTGACAAATATAATATTTTTGAATAATTTAACCAGATGAGTCATAACATTTGATCTTAACTTGTTGGTGAGCCTGATGGCCCAGTGGTCGTGAGCATTATTAGCGCTTACACATGTTAAGCAACCCCAGGCCCAGTCCCCACGGGAATGAGTCAACGCAAGTGGCATAAAAATATCTACAGCTCCTCTGTGTCCTGTCATCATTGTTGGCAGTCCTTAAGACATGTGAGATACCTTTAGGCAGCTAAAATATTTGACACCAGTGTGGGCCACGTACACACAAAACAAAAAAAAAACATCTTATCTTCTTATCTCTTTGTTTTATGTTTATGTCTAACCTAACTGCGTTATATTTCCAAACCAAAAGTGCGTTATATTTTCGGTGTTTACGTTTAGAGTTGCTTTGCTTCGAATAGTGTTTTTACCGAATACCGGATTTTTGGCTAGGCTCTTGTCGGAAGTGCAGGATATTCGGCTGCCAAATATTCGGTGACACTATGTAAATTTTGCGGGTGAAAAATTTCAATGTGTATCATTGTAGTGCGTAAGGTAACCAGTACTTGGGCATATTTGTTTAATTTTAGGATAGTTTGTATCACTTTAACAGTTATTTGCTGTCCATTTTTATATCAAATTCGTATTCTAAAAAAATCGTTTCTTGTTTCAAATCATTGTGTTTGTTTACATTTTTCTGGCGGTATTCGGCTGAATAGCGAATAGTAAATAAAGAAGCTGAATGATCTAATACCGAATAGTAGCCGAATATTCGTAGCATCTCTAGTTTCTTTATTCTACTATAACTTCTAAATGCAAAACAATCTTTGCATTATCTCAAATGTATAGGCTATAATTCTTAAACAGTCGCGTAATACATTTTTTCTTTAAAAAATCTTGTTTTTTGGAATTTAGAGTAATCACTAACCGGTTACTAAATATAACGCTTTTTATTAAAAATATATATTTACCTTAATAAATAACGCGTGATTTCGACCCGAACTAAACTGAATTTCTAGAATCAGAATCCCTAATGGAATACAGAATTGCAAGAAAAAAAGGCAAAAATTGCCAATTTACAAAGTCGCCGACACTTGACAGTTACACGTGAAAATAAACTATCATGTCCTTGATTATGTTCAATCACAGCCTGTATAATAAATAATTATATAGGGACATATCACACAGATTCAGCCCACAGTAATTTGTGGACTTGTCGTGGGATACTAACTTCACGATAAAATATTTTATAAAAATCCTACAAGATATATATTCAAAAAAATCGCGGTTTTCGCAGTTGAAACGTTCCAGTACCAGGAAAGCTTCGCGATATTGTGTAAACACCAAATTATTGTTTCAAACATAAAACTGCAAAGTTTTTGTTAGGAAATGTCGGTTGTTCCAGTTGGTCTTGCTGGCAACATTTCCCACGTGAATAATTCATAGCTTACAGTTTCACAACATTTGTTTGTGAGTCGCGAATTTGCGCTCTATTACAGAAGTACCTACACTTTGAAATTTTGCCATATTGTCTTATTTCTCTTAGTCAAAGACAAGACAATCATCTTAAATTATTACTAATATCATCATTTCCTGTAGGTGTCACGGTTAATCGACCATGTACACCCTGGTGCCAGAGTTCTTTGGAACCGCCTCTCGGACTCTGACGTGGTTCGTTTAACGTCTATCAGATGGCAGCCGGGACCATACGCTTAACTTCATTATCAGACAATCAGGTGGTTCACGCCTGCAAGATCCTAACCAAACAACTACCTAAACAAAGTATGCTTCCCGTGGAAATCGAACCCACGAACCCCGAGTCTACAGGCAAACGCCTTAATCACTTATCCACGGAGGCAGTTACTTACTTATATTATAAATATGAAAGTTAGTTTGTTTAATTTTAACGCTTTAACTATTGACATGCGTACAAATTTTTTAGGGTACGGAGAAGGACAGGTAAATTAATCTCGAAAAAAGTACTCAACATTGATCAACATTGTTGCAAGTGGAGCCGCGAGCAAAAACTAATAACATATAAAATGAATTTGTTTGCAACTCAAACAAAAGTTATGGCTGTTTTTATCATATCTTATTTTGCAAATTTGTTTACATTCGCAAGGTAATCAAAACGTACATAATTTACCGTGGGCTAAGAATCATTAAATTTAGCTAAATCAATATCTTATCTTCTTAATATATATAAATCTCGTGTCACAATGTTTGTCCTCAATGGACTCCTAAACCACTTAACCGATTATAATAAAATTCGCACACCATGTGCAGTTCGATCCAACTTGAGAGATAGGATAGTTTTTAACTTATGGCGAAACGAAGTTCGCCGGGGCAGCTAGTAAGTATTATAAGTAAAGAAAATTTAAACTTTTTCATCCGAAATCCTCGGTGCGCGGGTTTCAATTGCACTTAGCCAGTTTTATTTTAATAAAGAAACTAGTGTTGTCTATATAGCTTGAGGGCAATCTGCCCTCGCTTCAAACGCCCGGTGAAGTAGCGAAAGCTCACTTGAGCTAGCTACATAATCAATTAAAAAAAATAATCCAAACCTGTATGATACTTCATCTCAATTCTCTTACCTCAATTTTACTGCGAATTTATTACGTTACCTTGTCATTTAGACTCAAAATACTGAAGTATTTTACTTGCCACCTACCTAACTGACGAGGTTTATTTTATAGAAGAGATTTCTTTAGACACAAGAAATCTCTTCTATTGGTAGTATTAGGATTGCAGTAATGTGCTCCATCCACTACTATATGAAACTATCAATTTAAGGATTTCATAAGTAGTAACTGCAAAAGTGCACTAACGGGCGACGGCGCCACACTGCCAGTTATTGAGTCTAGCTTCTAACAATATTTTAGATCTTATACTTTATTCAGTCTTTGAAATTAGTGGGGAAGTTTTGGGTTACTTTTTTTGATGGAAAATTAAAAGAGCAGTAGAATCATTGGTACGGTTCTTAGTAATAGCTATTATTTCATTAAATTTCGAACTTCTTAGTTTGTATTTTTATAATGTAATATCCTAATACAGTTTTAACCTTTATGGGTAGGTATAGAGCAGATCTATAAGAGGCTATAATACATGCAAGCAACAGGCTCTTTTTCTGGATGTAAAACATAATATTAAAAATGCGCGGATGTACTTAGACAGACTTACGTTTAAGGTTCTATTGGGTACCATAATGGAATTAACAGTTATCGTGGAACCCTCTTTACGTGAGTCAGACTCGCACTTATCTGGTATTTTTAATGTACTGACCGTGGATACCAAGGGACGTTAGGAAATTTATAAGAAAAAACACAAGAACACAAATATTTAAACCTTTTTGCTACAATCCTTGTGAATTTGAACCAACTTTACACTATCCGCCCGGTTCTACGTAAAACGCTTAAAAAAATAGGACGGAATTGCTGAACAACAGCGGGAACCGAATTCTACGCGTGCAAAGTCACGAGCTAGCATCTAACTTATGACTGCCACATTTTTTCCTTTAAAAGTAACTTAATGTTTTTAAAAGCGTTTTTACTTTTATCTGCATTTACGAAAGTAGTCACCGGAAGCTCTGAGCGGGCAAAGCATTAAAACACACAAAATTAATTTATCCTTAGCCCAAAGAAACATTTTCACTTCCTCTTTCCTTAAGAAATTTGAGTGCCCTCGTGAAAGGAGAATTCGTTAAAAATGCTTTAACGTGAAATTTTTAGTTACTTACCGACCTAAAATTTGCATGCAGGCGATGACCCGGCAAGAAGTGTTGAATTCTGATGTCTATAAAACTTATCACGCGGAGATCTATATAAGTAGATACTCTGATAAAAAGCAAAAGAAACAGGTTTAACACAAATATCAATTTTGGACTTTTTTCCATTTCTACACGTTTATTATTACCTTCACCTATATGTTTGCTTGTTTGTAACTTGTTTGTAATCGACTTCTTTGAACTTGATTTTGACCCACTTTTAACGGTCAGATTTAATTAAAAAATTGTAAACATAACGTTCATAAAATAAATACCTTATAACTAACATACTTATTAAATATCCTATCAATATTTATTTTACCCGACTGTCAAAGGGTTGTGTTTCGCGTGTATTCTGTATGTTTGTAAATTTCTTTATTACCTCATATCTTCCAAATAACTAAATGTATTTCGACAGTCACGTTTGGTCTAAAAAACCCAAGTGTTCTTAAATAGTTTTTTAATGCAGCGGAAGTGTAGGTTTTTATTTTTGAAATAATAGTATTTACCTACTCGTTGATAATTTGAAGCGGTATTTACGAGTACGAGAGCCAATTGTCAACTCGTGCTGCAGAAACTGTTACAAGATAGCAGCACACATTCCAAGGTTAAATGTTATAATTATAATTTAGTCATTAAAATTGGTTCCTTATAGGAAGGTTAATTTGAAAAAATGGCGTAAAGATGCATACTCTAAGATATCTATATATGTATATAGGTATATAAAAGGCAAACCTGACCTATGACTTGAATAGGTGATGATCCTAAAACTTGAATAGGGATTCCTTTGATGATGTAATTGACTAAAGTGAGAAAGGATTTTTAGAAATTCAACCTTCTAAGGGAGTGATATAGGGGAGTAAAGTTTATATGGAATTTTCTCATTTCTGGACTTAGAAGTATGAAAATAGGTATATTAGTTCTGAATTACAATTAAGAATTATTTGTGTAGGTGAAATGGACAAAGTTCCCTCCTAAAGAGGTAAAATGGGGGGTAAGGTTTGTATGGACATTTTCTAATTTCTGGACTTAGAGTATGAAAGTTGGTATATAGGGTCCTGATTTCAATTAAAAATGATCTGCATAGGCAAAGATAAAGAAAGAAAAATAAGCTTTCAACTTATTAAAAGTAAGTTTCTATGGGACTTCCTTATTTTTAGGCTTAAAAATATGACTGGTCACAATTTAAAATTATCTGTATGACTAAGAAGGCGGCTTCAATTAACTCAGATGAAGTCGCGGGCAAAAGCTAGTGCTTAAAAAAGGTGATGTTAATATCAACTTGCCCAGCCCATTATCAAATTTCTCCATACCAATTATTTCTATTGGCCAGGTTTTACGGCTTTTTTATCTGTTTCGGGAAGATAAATGTATTCTTATCTCCGTCTGCGAAACGTCACAGGTAATCTCGGTGGTCTCATTACTGACGTGTCCCCTTCACTCGCTCATATTTTAGGAGCTAATAACGAGGGGCATTACTCAAACGTGCAATTTTTTCCTCCCGCAAATGATTCGCAGCCGATGCGAACATGAGGAAAGCGTAGATAGCTCTCCGCAAGTATGTGGACAATTTCTGGAGTTGCCATAGTGGTGCTCCACATAAAGGTTAAATATGAAATATTCTAAAATAAAAAACAAGCTGAAAATAACCATATATAAATATAATGTGGACAAAACACGTATAAAAACATTTTTATTATATAACTCAAAATTAATGCTTTTCGCAATTTTTCCTATAACTGTGCTATAAGAAGTTACTTCGTACTAAATTTCTAGATTCTGAGTTGACGTGAAGTACCCTGTAGGTTTTGATTTCTTTGTGAATGTCGAAAACACAAAATTTGAGGCGTAACCAGCAGTATCTTTTAATTGCGTTGGCTAAGAAGTTTGATTTTTTCACAGCTCCAAGGGACAGTAGACTTGAATATTTAATATGGATTTCAGCTTGATACCGCTACGCGTTCAGTGACAGACCGACAGACAGGCGGACAACCAAGTGATCCTATATGGGTTCCGTCTTTTTCATTTTGGGGTACGGAACCCTAAAAACACATGAAAAACCATTGTGTTTAACAAATGAGAAAAAAATGTGTTTTCTTATTTTGTTAAAAACTGAATACGATTAAATCAAAACTGGAAACAAAAAAAAGCATAATTTACAACATGTTATACTCGTAGATACGATTTAAAAAAGACATGTGGTCACTTATGTTTTTTATTCATTTCTTTTAAATGTCATAGGTAAAATTAATTTGAGTTCGATTACTAAGTATGTTACTTTGTTTTTTTAAGAAACTTTTTGTGTCGTCCTCCTGTACTAGTGTTTATTGTATCTCGAATGTAAATTTCATTATTGTCCCTCGTAAATTTATATTTTATTAGCATACTTTGAGAATGCAGAAACAGGTTTTTTTTTATTTAAATAATGGTTTAAAAGAATTAACATCACACATCCATACAAGTAAAAACAACGAACGCTCTATAACGAAAAACACAGTATTGAATTTATCGTTTTTTACATAATTACAAGTTTTTTCTATTTTACTCGAAACTTATTTTTCAGCATGTATGCTTTTTCTCTAACAGAGGTTCTTTATCTATTTAATATCACATAGGAAAAATACTACGTATAACAGCTTAACTAATATTTTTATTAAATGTGCATGAATGAAATACACTTTATTGCACCATTATAACAAATTATTAAAATATAATAAACAGACGACTTAAAATATAAAAATAATAGATACAAAGGCGGACTTGGCAATATGCAATTTAGTCGAGTAGCCAAAGTGGTCTTTGGCTTCTCGCCGGTCAACGTTACTCATTCTTTCCTCGTCCCTTGCATCACCGAAATAGACGCAAGCCTATTTGCGGGTCAATCCCAATGTTAATTCATCTAATCTAAAAACGCTGATGCTGCGATACAAGACAAATAACGTTAAATAAATGCAAATTGTGCTGTTAGCAAATGTTATTCATAGAACAAGGGAAACTTCATTTATATTCAGCAGAATTACTCGGGAGTATTACGCAAAACAAAGTGAGGCAGAACGAAATTAGACAAGGTTACGAATAACCAGTCACGCCGTACAGGCTATACGCATGCTCGAGGAATGCTTTCAAGTAACGGATTTACCACAAGGCTGAAGCCTAGGGTGACAGATTTTGGGTGGATGGAAAGCGACGAATAGGGAGGGCAAAAATATTATTAGTTTGGGAGGGAACTCTACACTGATTACGTTGTACGTAACAAATAAATTTAGATTGGCCCAGCATATTTTAAATACCCTAGAAACGGCCATATGTCAACCAGGATGGATTTAAGGTTGGTGCCCCCAGTGTGTTCCCCCTGCTTACAAAAAAGGTAGAAAAACGACAACACATGAATAACCTAGGGGCGGCAAATGTGTGAATCCGCCACTCCACCTCCTTCATGCTGCCACAAAGACTGTCTGCACTCAGAATTCAGGACAGCGCAGCTTTGTAACACTAGAGACTCAAAGGCTTTATTGGAAATAGGGTACATTTTACGTCACATAGATAGTCTTTCCTAGAACGGCAAGCGTTTGTGTTCATAATATCTTGTAAGAAAATATTACGGTAAACGTGAAAGTTATGGCAATCATCCCTCTCATAATGCAGAAGCCAGTGGGGAGTCCAAATATGGTGTTACAAAGATACTGAGTATATAGGTAGCTATATTTTACGCTGAACAAATATTAAAAGTAGAACGGATTTTAATAATATAGCTAAAAAAACTTCTTTTTTTTTAGATTCCAAGATGAATGCACTGCTGAAGTTGTTCATATTGATAATCAGGATATTAATTTTAAACTAGGGATCTAACTTTGCGCCAGATACTGTATAATTACAAAAAAATTGCAAGCCAAATCGTCCATCTCTCTTTGCTCGTGTAAAGTTATAACATCATAGAAGATTTTATTTAAAGCTACATCTCTGAGAAATTGCTTCGTATTATTGTTTCATCATTTCCCCTGAGAAGCTAAGCTCACGGTGAGTTGTTTACTACTATCCTATGCATGACTTTTCTTACCAATCGTACCAATTTAGAGTGTTAGCGTATTTACGAAAGGCTATATTGCATTTTTTATTACATCTGTGAGTTACCTCGAAGACAGATCCTGTGATAGTGTACATATTACATCTGTTGATCTGATCTAGGGTATCTATTCGGATCTATCTGATGCAAAATATTTGTGTTTGGCGATTACGGGTGGCAGTAGCGTCTAGGTAAACACAGGAAGTCAATGCATTCACTATAGGGCTGCGTTTATTTGTAACTTTTGGGAAACTATATGAAAATTATTTGCAGCGTGGAGAAATTTAGTTATGAATGAATGAATGATATTAATATACGAGTAGTTATAAGACATAGTATTCCAAATTTATTACCCATTGACGTAATATATACAGATAATCAAATATACCTCTATAATTCATTCATTTTTAATATATCATCATTATCACAGCCGTAAGAAATCCATTGCTGGACAAAGTTCTATTTATTGGATTTAGGAAAGGAATGAAGTATATTGGGATTTGGGATGCTACTTGCTTGGATGAATAAGGATAAAACAAGTAGTAGCCGTGTGGTTTTAGGCAGAGTAGAATAGGACCACTCCAAGTCTTCCCATGGATGTCTTAAGAGGCGACTTGGGAAATACAAGCTAAACAAAGCTCATAAACATCAATGAAACCTCTTCAACCCATCTGGCCAGCGAGGAGAGTATAGACCAAATCCACTGTCTGTTCTGGCCAAGTATGGCTCTGGTAGTACAGAGAGGGTCATGCTCCTGCAGTGGAGACTAAAAAGACCTGATGATGATGATGATAAAGTAGTAGCTAGCGCGCGTACGCGATGCCTCACCTGCAATTACCGGTTAAGCAGTTGAGGACGACACCCCTGACTTGGGTCCATATTCGAATGCATAAAATTAAATTGCACATATTAATGTTGCATAAATTTTTTGGAATTATCATCATTTCGCATAAAGATAATCACGAATAAATTTATTGGCATAACTTATTTTAGCACTATGAATTTTATCATAACAATATATTAGAATAGTAAATATTTGCATTAATTAATTTACTATAATGGCAACTAATCATAATTTTTTTTTGGCATTGAAACTTAAGACATAAATATTACAAAGCATAAAATGTACCAGGCAAAAATTAAACCAATATGGTACTTTCGAAAGATTATCGTAATTTTGTAGTAAGGAATATATACATACATATTGCATCTGATAATTACATTTTGTGTGTGTCTTGTATGGATTATGTTGCGCGGCTTGGGGTGGCCCAAGGGCCACCCCGCCGCAACCTTAACCTATCTATAGCGCTCTGTCACAATACTTTTTTGTCGCAAAAATATATTAAACTTGTTACTTTTTGTAAGTAGGTGTATATGTTGTGCGGCTTGGGGTGGCCCAAGGGCCACCCCGCCGCAACCTAAACCTATCTGTAGCGCTCTGTCTCAATACTTTTTTGTCGTAAAAATATATTAAACTTGTTACTTTTTGTGAGTAGGTGTATATGTTGTGCGGCTTGGGGTGGCCCAAGGGCCACCCCGCCGCAACCTTAACCTATCTATAGCGCTCTGTCACAATACTTTTTTGTCGCAAAAATATATTAAACTTGTTACTTTTTGTGAGTAGGTGTATATGTTGTGCGGCTTGGGGTGGCCCAAGGGCCACCCCGCCGCAACCTTAACCTATCTGTAGCGCTCTGTCACAATACTTTTTTGTCGCAAAAATATATTAAACTTGTTACTTTTTGTGAGTAGGTGTATATGTTGTGCGGCTTGGGGTGGCCCAAGGGCCACCCCGCCGCAACCTTAACCTATCTATAGCGCTCTGTCACAATACTTTTTTGTCGCAAAAATATATTAAACTTGTTACTTTTTGTGAGTAGGTGTATATGTTGTGCGGCTTGGGGTGGCCCAAGGGCCACCCCGCCGCAACCTTAACCTATCTGTAGCGCTCTGTCACAATACTTTTTTGTCGCAAAAATATATTAAACTTGTTACTTTTTGTGAGTAGGTGTATATGTTGTGCGGCTTGGGGTGGCCCAAGGGCCACCCCGCCGCAACCTTAACCTATCTGTAGCGCTCTGTCACAATACTTTTTTGTCGCAAAAATATATTAAACTTGTTACTTTTTGTGAGTAGGTGTATATGTTGTGCGGCTTGGGGTGGCCCAAGGGCCACCCCGCCGCAACCTTAACCTATCTATAGCGCTCTGTCACAATACCTTTTTGTTGCAAAAATATATTAAACTTGTTACTTTTTGTGAGTAGGTGTATATGTTGTGCGGCTTGGGGTGGCCCAAGGGCCACCCCGCCGCAACCTAAACCTATCTATAGCGCTCTGTCACAAGATTTTTATTTGTCTTTCTTTGTTTTGACAGCTGAAATAGCGGCTTGGTTCAGCAGGTACTATATTTTTTATTTATATTAAAATTAATAATAAAAATATGTTTTCTAAACTTTTAGTGTGTTTTTATTATTATGTGTAGGTCTTTTATACATTTAGTTTTTTATACTTTAAAATCTTTAGTCATGCAACAGTTATGCCCTTTCTTTTCTGATTATTTAAATTATGATAAAGGACATTGGACTAAATTAAAGTTATGCCTATGAAAACATTATGCCTTAAGAACACTTTGCTATGAATGTTTTATGCTTAAAAACTTTATGCCAAAACAGTTATGCCAAAATAAATTATAATTAAAAAATTTATGCTTTCGAAGAGGCACCCCCCTGACTTCACCATTTTATTTTATCTGAATACTCTTAAAACTTATTTCTTTTGGCTTATACAAACTGTTATTTTACAAGTATCTTGTTTTTTAAACTCATAAGATTTATAAAGAGATCGCTCGTTGACAACCCTACACTGCATGAGCAAATATCAACGTCTTGGAGGAAGTTATTAGCTCCACGTACGGTAGATACGTACGTAGCTCAAAACATTTCCGCCAAGTTTTCCAATTTCACCGATATTATTCGTTGCCTCAGTTGCCTGCCTTTTATGTAAATTAAATTCGGCACGACAAGTCATCGTTATAAACAAATAAAACTCGATAACGAGCAATTTTATTGCAATCTAGTTCAAGAGGCGGAAAAGTATTGTAGGATCAATCAAAAGAGCTATCTAATGGGTCTAGATATACAGCGTGTAACTTAACCAACGACGTTCCCGGAAAGGGGTGACTCAGCCCGTCAAAATGAACAACTTTTGACGGGCTATGGGACCAAAGCTGGAAAATATATATTTTTTTACATTTTCATATTAATTGGCCGGTATGAAAATGTCACTTTTTTTGAGTTCTTAGCATTAGTCCCACAGGAAAAGTTGATAATTTGTCGGGCTGAGTCACCCCTTCACAGGGACGTCGTTGGTTAAGTTAGAGGGAATTGCTATTAATTTATCACTAGATATTTATTCTCAATACCACCTATCCGAATGACGTCCGTCCGTAATTTTTCGCGAGAGGCGCGAGGCGTAGCGTGAGGTATCGAAAATGAAGGAACGAAGGTTTTTTTAAATGTTTGAAAAAGTTACAGCTATCAATGTCAGCAATAAATAACACTAGATAACACGGATAATACCAAAATAGGCATTGACAAGTTTTCACAGATAATATTAACAATTACCATGGTAATAAGCCAAATGAACGCATAAAATACGTATCATCAAAAAAAAAACAACAGTCAAAGACTATTACAGTCTAAATTGAATAGAATGCATATGTCTACCACATATACACAAATAAATACAATACAATGTAAAGCAAATAGAAAATCAACCCTTGAAATTGAAATGTTTATGTTCTACATAACAATATTATCTGGTAAATATCTGCTGTAGAGGTAACTGTAATAAATATTTTACAGTCGACAAACAAGCCAGAGGGTACGCTACATTAAATAATATCGACATATCCGAGCCAATTTCGTACTTTCCGCTAAGCTTATTTCAGACTTTCCGCACGCAAATATTTCCCCATGCTACGTAAATAGATTCGATTTGCATTTTAGGGTTATAAGACGAGCAATAACACATTTCGCATTTTCCGAATGTTTACCAGCAGGTTATTTAGGAAATGAGAATCAGTATTATGTTCATGAATTGTTCATTGGCACATAAATACGTAAGATGTGATGGAATATAATTTATGATGAAATAATGGTATATTAATGTTACCGTACAAGTAATTTGGCATTTTAAATGTCACTTCGGCTCATAGATTCAAAAAAAAATTGCGCTTCGGCTGAATCGACATTTTGCACAATTGTTAATCGAACATCTGTTTGTCGAACTCAAGTAGTTCGTTTAAATTAGGCACATATACTCTAAGGGCTGGCCCATTGGTCAATGAAAGCTTTAGAAGCATTTTTTTTTAAATCGACACGCTTGTTTTGATTTTTACTTTTTCATACAAAATATTGTTTTTATTAAAATCGATAAGTTTGCTGTTTACGTCGTGTCGTTATTATCGATGTCAGTGATTCAATATCCATAGTAAATAATAGTGAAAAGTTATTCCCCAATCAAATGTTTTTTTTTGTACACATTCGTTTTTGTTTCGTTTTTTTTCGTTTGTTTTTCTAAATGTTCAAGTCCAGATATGTCGAAAACTAGCGTGTCGATTTTTCGAAACTTAAACTGATCTATTTATATCTTTAAAAATTGAATAAACTCATTGCTTAATTTGGCTGCGAATTTTATTATAATGTTCAACAGGAAAAGTTTCCATTTCAACTATCGATAAAAATGGCCCTTTTTACAACAATCGACAATTTTTTTTGATTTAAATAAACAAACAAGTAACATCATTTGCGTAACGTTCGGTAACAAATGTAAGGGGTGATGAATGTCACCCCTCTGAACACTCGGTAATACTGAATTAAGTATACATTTGAATACTGTACAGTGTATACCAGATGCAGTACTTTATATTCGGAGTTGCCTCTGTAGCGTTACATACTGCCGTTTCGTTATTTCCATGATTTGCAATTCTGATGCTGATGTGCAAATGACTTTTATCTACTTTAATTTATAAAAAAGGCCGTTTTTTGGAACACTTATAACTTAAGAACGGATGAACAGAATTTTATAATATTTGAGTTTTTGTTTTGTTATCAACTTATTACCCCGAATAGCAGACTTATTAAAAAAAATATAAGAAATATTTACGACAGCAAAATAATAGCGAAACGCAGTTCGCCGGGACAGCTAGTATCTATATAACTAAAACAAAGTCGGATTTGTTATTTGCCCGTTCAGGTCAGGAGACATTACGTCATATATCTTCCTTAAAAAATGTTACGGTCATCTAGGTGCCAACTTTATGTAAAGCTATGTCTAATACCTTCTTAAATAAAATTTATAAATCAAAGATTAAGTATAAATATCTCATCCTTATCAAAACTCAAAAAATATTTAAGTAATGTTGCTATTCATCAAAAAAATCACGATCCTTTTCTACATTTGTTTTCTTCGTATCGTAGCGTATTGTAAAATATTTTCACCAATCCCGACTTTTAAGCTGATGCAACGTTTAGATAAGTGACCTATTCAAACAAAATTTTCATATCACGTGATACGGCTGAAGGCTGAATCTGGATAAAACCGGTCAGCGAGGGATGAGTAATGTTAAAATGTTTTCAAAACAAACAAACGGAAAATTGGCTACGTGTGTGGTAAAAATTAAAGTCCTTCATGTGTAATTTCAAATAAATGCGGTCAAGTGTGAGGCTGACTTACGCCTGAAGGGTTCTGTACCACGCCGGTAAATATGTTTCTATAAATTAAATTGGAAAATTTTCAACTGCGCCTTTAATTACGTATTATCCAAACTAATTGGCTCCACTAATTATCTAACTGTTACTGTAACAGAAAAATGAATAAACTACCTAATTATCTAAACATTTCACTACATAAGTCAATAAAACTAGATGACCGTTTTTACCAGTTCTAACATCAAACATACTTATTGTCTAACAAAAATAGTGACTTGCAAACAAATTTATCTAATCTCACAACTGAATTTCTAAAATTGGTTTCTTAATATGCATTACAATAATATCTATTCATTAACAAATTACATCCCACAAATGTACTAGTCATTCAACGAATCGCCATCAGAAACGAGCTGCTGCAAGAAAAGTAGTTTAGTTTTTTTTTTTTTTAAGATTTGATTAGAACTGCGATCTCACCAGAAAATGAATCGTTATCGAAAACGAGTTGCTACCAGAAAAGTAGGTTAGGTTGAGTTAGAACTGTAACCTTACCGGAAAATGTATCGCCATCAGAAACGAATTGCTACCAGAAGAATAGGTCAGTTTGTTTAAAAAAGATAATTTCTAGTTATAGGATGTAATTTTTTTGTGTGTATATTTTAGTGTGCAAGTTAGTATTATTGGTGTGAGATTTGAATATTTTGATTGCAAAACGGTGATTTTCAGTTATGGGGTTTATTTTGTGTGCACATTTAGTGTGCTTATCAGTATTTTTGTTGCGGCTTTTGAATATTAGTTGAATAAAATGCGATTTATAGTAACTATAACTAACAACAATTACAATTCCAACTTTAGTATAAAAGTAGCCCGAATACAGTTGTAAAGACAAGAAAAAGTTGCTATACCTATTTACTGACTGTGGTGCCTTAATAATAAGCTATTTTCACCTTTTGAGTATGGAACCCAAAAAGGAGTTCATTAATAACAGTGATCTCCCTGGGACTCAGAGTAAATTGGAGTGAGTTTTCAAAATTAAATTGTATATAGGCCGCGTGTGTAAAATGGCGGCAATTAAATTAATCAAGGCGTCAGGCTTGCGGTGTCGCAGATTGTTTTCACTACTCCAAATTAAATTACGTTCATGAATTGCTTTAAATTTGGTGAATTGCAGTGCTCTAAACATAGGTTAAATTATTTTGTCTGTTGCTTTTGTATCTGTCTAAATTGGTAAAAAACTTTTTTTACTTTTATTTCTTACGTTAGAAACGTCTAAATAACTGAGAAGGTTTTTTTGTATATTTGGTCAATTATAAAATGGAAATCATGTATGCAAGCACAGATTAAACGAAAAGCATATATGTGTATGGAACTATTGATATACATCTATGCTTTTTGTATTATCTGTTGTTTATAGTTGACATGGATCTCAGAACAATAAATTGTTCTGAGACATGGATATTTGTTCTTCATTCTTCCTCTCCTCCTCTTACTTTATGTGGGATTGGAACAGCGTGTAAGTCTTTTCCATTTTTTTCTTTCCTTCACATCTATCTGTTCTTTTGCCTACATCTATCCTGATTCCCAGTAACATTCATTATCAACATCCTCTTAAAATAACTCTCTTCCCTTCGAAAAATATGTTCATACCATTCCAATCTATTACTTGCGTGCTTTCTCTGACATACTCGTTTCTTATCTTATCCTTTCTAGTCGCTTCACTTATCCATCTCACATTCTTTTCTGCGCTGCGTGTAGTTGCCTTTCATTCATTCCCTTGGTGGCCCGACACTCCAAACCATTCAGAACTACCGAAATTAGTTGATATAAATATTAACTGCAAAGTAGTATGACGCCAAATGCAATAACAATAAGAAGCTATTATTTTTCTTTAATTAGTTATACCATAAAATATTAAAGCGGTCCTCTTATGTCTATAGGTACCAACTTATCAAAATGTTATCTGAAATTTTCACATTGCATACTGGGAACACAGTGAAATTGGCTCTATCACAGCGCATCACGTCGCCCGCCTTACCGCCGTCTCATCACATACTTGCATAATAACATCTTCCGCAAAAATAAAATTTCATACTATCCTGAGATGTATATAATCTGAACGTTCCTCGAAATACACGATTAAAATTAATGTTTGTTGAAATTTCGACTTGCAATTATTTTTCTAAGAGTTATGAGTGTGCACATGATTTCTTATGTTTGGGATTTTTCAACGTAATGGGGTAGTTATACAGTTCGGAAATATAAATATAAATAAGATAAGAACTTTTCCAGAGAACTTATTCAATTTGTCACATTCAGATAGTCTTGTTGTGGTAGGTGATGATTTATACCAGATTAATATGAGTTTTAGAAAGCTTACTATAAATAAAATTCATCATCATCATCATCACAGCCTTAACACACACACACAGTTAACAGCCTCCGTGGTCCAGTGGTTAAGGCGTTTGCCTGTTGACCCGGGGGTCGTGGGTTCGATTCCCACCGGAAGCATACTTTGTTTAGTTGTTTCCAGTTTGGTTAGGACATTGCAGACTTGAATCACCTGATTGTCTGATAATAAAGATGATTCCGTGCTTCGGAAGGCACGTTAAGCCGGTGGTCCCGGCTGCCACCTGGTAGTCGTTAGAGGAACCACGTCAGAGGCCGAGAGGCGGTTCCGAAGAACTCTGACACCAGGGTGTGCATGGTCGATTGACCGTGACACATACTCGAAAATGATGAATGAATGAATAAAATTCACACCAGAGAAAAAGTAAGATTATTGCTAAAATGATTTTTTAAACCTCAGATTAGAACGTGAAAGTAACATGTATGTAACAAATTTGAAAGCATTTGTATTTCAGCACCATCCACTGCTTACGCGAGTATTACACATAATTTTCTCAATGGCAAATGAAAAAGCGACAAGTATTGGATTACCGTGGGGCGGCGGAGCGTGATGTTCCACAGCTCAAATCGGTATCGACAGCGAATCGGAATCGACAATCCACAAAACTTGTGTGTGCCGATTTAAACTCAAATGGCGACAGTTTGTTACAGGTAGTACTTAGTGTGTACGTCTCGATGTAGTGTAGGTTTTCTCCTATTGGATGTAAGTACTGCGCAGCTAATGATGAAACAATGCGTTTGTATCAGGCCGTAAGCGATAAGTACGTATTCAAACTTTGCTTACATTACGTAGCACACTATAAACTACCGAAATCAATCACAGGCGCCATTAAATGCAAGGAAGCCAACATGCAGAACACGTAGTTTCAAAAATTGCGGAGTCTCTGCCAACACGAGACAGCCGCTCTGCCACCTGCGAGAGAAACCTTTAAAGATAATTGAGAGGCACATTATACACAACATATTATAGCGCAGGTCCACCCACTGGACCTGCGCTATGAAGCGAGCATTTTTAGTGCTTATGTATGCTAAGCAACCCCGTGCTTCGTAAGGTACGTTAACTCGTTATCCTCGGTTGTCATCATTGATGGCAGTCGTTAAACTATGTCAGATGCTTAAGGCAGCTTGAAAAATCTGACATTCGTGTTGGCCACTTACACAAACGAAAAACTAGAAAATACAGCTCATTAAAAACATTGGGAATCAATCACAAAAACCATTAAATGGTTGCAAGTAAACAAGCCGACATTCCAAACACAAGCTTCAGAAATAGCCAAGTCTCCAACGACGCGAGGCAACCGGTCTGTCACCGGCGAGAGAATCCTTTAAAGATAAATGAGCGACACATTATACATAACATTTCATAGCACAGTATACACCTTGGAAATCAATCACAAAAACCATTAAATATTTATAAGCAAACAAGCCAACATTCCAAATACGTAGCTACAGAAATAGCGCAGTCTTGGCTGACGGGAAACATCCGCTCTGTCACCTGTGGGAGAAACCTTTATGGGTAAATGAGTGGTACATTATATACAACGTTTCATAGCAGACAATACACGTTGCAAATCAATCACAGTTGCCATTGAATGCTAGCTAGCAAACAAGCCGACATTCCGAATACGTAGCTGCCGAAATGGCACAGTCTCCGCCGACACGAGACAGCCGCTCTGTCACCTGTGAGAGAAACCTTAAAAGATGAATGAGAGGCACATTATACACAGCATTTCATAGTATACACCATGGAAATCAATCACAGCACAGTTGCCATTAAATGTTAGCAAGCAAACAAGCCGATATTTCGAACACGTAACTTTTAGGAACAGTCTCCTCCGAGGCGAGAAAACTTTCCATAAAACATATTTATTATAGTTACTTATAACTTTTTATTGGTTGGTATGGTGCGTAGGGTACTGCCGTACAATATTTGACTACAAAAACTACGTTGGTTTTATGGGGGACTCTGATGTATAAGCACACTCAAAACATCTTCCAAGCGACCTCTGTTTTGAGGTATATTATATTTTCTCTATGTACAAAACTCTTTTGATCACGAACGCTGAATTCATTTAAAACCTTTTTTGAGCCTAATAAGCTACAATAGGTACTTAATGCTATACGCATTGTCTCCCAGTCAACCCTTGGGAAATGACAAACAGATAAAATAAAAAGCTGCCAATCAAAAGAAAGATATATAAAATGAGACTAAGCGAAGTTTAAAAATAATAAATATACTACACATACCTACGCTGCCCCCGTTGTAGTAATTACAGTAAGTCAACTTACTGTAAGTATGTTTTTTTTGCTCTATCGTGATCAGCAGATCAAGACCCACATATGTCTCTTTGACACTTTTTTATAGTCCCAATATTAACAAAGATACGACTAGAATAATCACAGTAAGTATCTGAAAACTTCAACCGACCACAAAAATTAATGCAGCAAGTTTGCTTACTTTGTTGAAAAATAAAAAAATATAGCATAATGGTATAGATACTTAAGGTAACTTAGCTTACCATAAATTACGTTATTGAAACGTAGTATTTTTGGTAACCTTGTTCAAAGTAAATACAATTACACTCCTTATAACTTGTGACCAGTATAAAATAAATCACGGATTTTTAAACATAATTCAAGTATGTGAGAAAACACTGATCCTTACTGTAAGTATGGTAGTAAAAACTTGGACATTGAAGATTACATTTTTAACTGTTATCATAGTAAGTTTACTAACCTCAAGTATATTTAATATCGAACGCATATAAAATTATGTTTTACTAATCTAGCTTACAGTTATGCTCATACTTACTGTAAATATAATAGCGTTTTAGGCGACACGGGGTGGCGAACAATACCCATAAACAGAATTACACCACAACTCGGATCAAATACAAATCAGATGTTGACATTAGTGCTAGATATTCTGTAGATCTTCAAAAGGTGATAATGCTCCCCAGAGTGGAACAATTTAAAGCGGGGATTTTTTGCAGTAGAATTATAGCTTTCAATGAGAGTTTTTTTCCACTCGGCAATACTTCCATAAATTATCCAATCGCAGTTTTGTGGAATTAAACTGTATCAGGAAGAAAGACCAATGTGTGTTGCCAGTGATGCGGGTCCGAAACGTGGTCGTTTACTATGGGCCTCATAAGAAAGCTCAAGGTCGCTCAAAGAGCTATGGAGAGGGCTATGCTCGGTGTTTTTCTGCGAGATCGAATCAGAAACGAGGAGATCCGTAGAAGAACAAAGGTCACCGACATAGCTCAGCGGATTAGCTCTTTGAAGTGGCAGTGGGCGGGGCACATAGCTCGAAGAACCGATGGCCGATGGGGCAGAAACGGCAAGCGCAGCGTTGGACACCCACCGACAAGGTGGTCGGACGACCTAACCAAGGTCGCAGGAAGACGCTGGATGCAGGCCGCTTCCAACCGGTCATATTGGAAATCCTTGGGGGAGGCCTATGTCCAGCAGTGGACTTCTTGCGGCTGAGATGATGATGATGATGATGAGGAAGAAAGACATCCTCTCAGCGCATAGAGCATTTTTTGTGCAAAATCGAGACACTAAATATGTTGTTTTGTTGGGCTGCTAACTCATCGGCCCAAAATAAGAACTGGGGTTTATTGTCTTTTTTGGTTTATATAATAAACAGCAACCTCATTGCAACTAACACGATTGAGATGACATTTTTGAGCCTGGTCATACTTTTATGTCCGCTGACCAATTCCATCACCAAGTTGAGAAGAAATTCAAAAATACTAAAGTATGACTTTGATGACTTCGTAGTTCGGGTCAAAAGCGCTAATTCCAATAAAACAATCACGTTACTGATTTCTACGAGTACAATGAATGTGTATCGCAACTTTACTTAAAAGAAATCACACATATCAAAGTGGAAAGAGGCAATTTTCACCTGCTATTTAAAAATAACCTAAACGATGAAAATTTTAATACATTATATTTTCTACAACATGAAATCATTGAAATCAAACATGAAAAGTTTGATTCTTAATAAAACTTTTCCGGAACCTAGACCTAAGACAACTTTAAGGGGCATTACAGAACAAAAGAAGAAAGAAATAGTAAACAAACTGGTTCCATTGATGTCAGAAAATAGACGAGCGTTTTGGCGTAACTTACCGACTTCCAATAATGATGATTCCAATTCCGAAAATTGGAGATTTCCAAAGACAATCATCCTTCTTTTCTCCCATATTACTACATTTACTATTAAGGATAATCATAATAATATGTGATGATAAATGATGATGAATCTTAAAAGATTTTGCAAAACTCGTGATGTCTGATTGTGATACAGATAAAAAAACGAAGAAATTCTATTGCATTAAGAGTATGTTAAGTAGTTTTTTGTACTGTTAAAATGTTACTAGAATGTAGGAGTGTGGTACACTACACCACCCTGAAACTGAGTCTATTTAATAAGTAAGACAAGAACTGATTGTTAATTAATACAAAACGTTAAAATAAATATGCTAAGCATAAGATATACTTATTGTAACTTTTACAATTGTTTTTGTTTTCAATAATGTCTTATTTATAAGTAAGTAATTATTCAATAAGGAACACTCCTTATTGAATAATTACTTACTTATTTAATTATACTATATTTTGCAATATTTGCATTTTATACTTTGCAATATTATATTTTGCGTTTTCTATAACGACTTAGGTAGGTACTTTAGTCTATAATTTAATACTTTTCGTTGTTGTGAACAGACTTTCCATATATACCGTTATTCTAAGTTAATAGTCTATTTCTTTATATTTTTTTCTTTGTAAGCAGTTATAAAGACATACTTTAGTATAATGTCCCGTGATTTTGATAAGGTAACGAAAAGGTTGAATAATTTAAATATAATAAATTAAAAAATAAGTTTTAAGATGAATAATAAACTTGGGTATTCTCAATAAATGATTGATTTACTTAGTATAAATTACTTTATCACTGTTACAACCTCAAATTAATTTCCTAGTATTTTCAGGATCCATACAATTTAATAAAGGTTAAAGTAAACATAATTGCAGTAAGTAAATATTTGGTAGACATATTTACAGTGTGTTGCTTACTTACTGTAAATATGTATAAAAAAGTCTGGGTAGGTTGATAGTTTGTGATAGGTATAAATGCATCCTTAAAGTTAAAGAAAAAGGCATTGACTTTCAGTAAATAAAACACATAAAATATTAAAGTTCACGTGTTAACGGATTATGAAAGGTTAACTAACCCCACGTTTGGGGTGTTGTTAAATAGGTCTTATAAAAATATTGTGAGCTTGTGAACCTCATTTTTCGAATTACTTATCCGTGCAAAATTTTTGTTAGAGTCCCGTGTCCCCCGCTCTATCTAGTAAATGGTTGTACTGGGTGGCGCAAAAGTACTGGCACTAAAGAAAATACTTTTATTTTTTTTATATGACATTTTCTGTCATTCTGTTTTTGAAAATTGTGTAGTGAACAAATGTAAAATACACTGAAAATAAACATGGACCGTTTTACTCCCCAAGAACGTGGAATAATTGTGTCAATGTTCTTACGGAATAATTCATCAGTGATAAGAACACAACGTGAATTTCGTCGACGATTTCACCACCGTCCGGCACCGATTGGTCGCACAATTCGACGCTTTGCCACACGCCTTGAAGCAACTGGCTCAACATTGGATAGACCTAAGTCTGGGAGACCAAGAACAGGCCGTTCAGCTGAAAATATCGATGCTGTGCGCGAAGATGTGGAAGAGTGTCCAGAAACATCAACGAGGCGACGTGCCACGCAATTGGGCATTTCCAGACGGACCCTGCAGCGTATTTTGGTGAAAGACTTAAAGATGTTCCCGTATAAAACTCAAATGACTCATCAGCTGCTGCCTGCTGACCACCGAGCTCGTCTAGATTACTGCCAGCGCGTCATAAACCTCAACCTTGAAGAGGATGATTTTCCTTCAAAATTGGTTATGAGTGACGAAGCGCATTTCCATCTCTCAGGGCATGTCAATAAGCAGAATACTCGGTTCTGGGGCACTGATAATCCGCGCATTATTCAAGAAACACCTCTACACCCACTAAAAGTTACTGTATGGTGTGGCATCTGTGTTGACAGAGTGATCGGACCCTATTTTTTCGAAGACGCTGGAGGCAATGCGATAACTGTCACTGGAGAACGCTACAGAACCATGTTACGAGAGTTTTTGATACCCAGTTTGGACGAATTGGGGCTGGAGCACATCTGGTTTCAACAAGACGGCGCTACGGCACACACAGCGCGCGACACTATGGACTTAGTGAGGGACGCTTTTCCAGGCCGAGTTATCTCTCGTTTTGGCGATTTGCCTTGGCCTGCAAGATCACCCGATCTGACCAGTCCAGACTTCTTTCTTTGGGGTTTTTTGAAATCTCGGGTGTATGTGAACAAGCCACAGACTCTCGCAGCTCTAAAAGAAAACATTCGTCAAGAAATAACGAACATATCGCAGGAAGTGTTACGGCAAGTTATGCAAAATGTCATAAATAGGGCTCAAATGTGTATCAACTCTGGAGGTCACCATTTAAAAGACATCATCTTTAAATCCTAATGGTACGAAATTTAATGGCACAAATATACATTTAAAAAAACCTAAATCTAGTTTTCTAATTTAGAAAAAATGTTATAGCTGAACCAAATAGGGTCTTTACTTTTGCGCCACCCTATGAACACGTGAACAAATTCACAGCATTAGTATATATAACGAAGTTTAAAGTTTTATCAGAGCTAAGTAGAGCTTACAAATACTACAATTTCATACAAATTAAATTGAAAATGAGTTAAGACAGTTGTTAGTTACGTAAAACAACTACTGAATGAAGTAGTTGTTAAGAAAATACAAAATCATGGCAGGCTTAATAATAATAATATATGAATTAATGGCAATGTGTTTACGTTAGAACGCGCACGGCGCTTAGCGGAACGATATTAGGCAGCTTGGTGCCTGCCTACTGCGGAGTAATATAACTACAAAATCTTGTTACCAGCATTACAGGGTAAACAAAGCTCAAGACCTAAGATCCAAAGGCCACGTTTAGCGTGTTGGTGGGCATAAAGGTGGAAAACTGAATTAAAATAGTGACGGGTTGCTAGCCGCATCGCCTATTGTCATGATTCTTTAGATTTTTGCTCTTCCCTCCCTTAACCGGCTTCTATGGTCTACGTGGCTTAATCCAAAGCGGCGGAGCGTATAGGTGAAACTGATATCAAAATAGTGATGGGTTGCTAACTGCATCGCCTACTGACATCATCATCATCAGAATTTCTCTGAGGGAATGACAGAAAGAGAAACATTTGCACATTTCATATAAAAAAAACTATTTTAAAATAGTAACTGCATTTTAAATTGTCAATTTTAAACTCTATAGAAGCTCATTTTCCTTTGAGACTTTCACACCACACGCTCGGTTTGAATTATTCATATTGACGGTAAATATCTATGAAATGGAACATCGCGGCTGATAGATAGAGGGACTAGACGTTCACCACTTCTGCAATATTTACTGCTCGCAAAATGAACTCGGGATTCAGTGAAAGCGATATCTGTTATGTCGCTAGATGTTCAATGATGCTGAGAAAATATTGCTGTTATACGAGTATGTTGTCGAAAATGTTGTAAGTAGCTAGTGTAATGTTTTATTGAGTTACTGACATCATTATATGTGGTCAGGGTTTTCATCTGGTCAGAAAAATGTTATCTGGTCACCAAGGTGTGCATGGTCGATTGACCGTGTCACCTACACGAATTGAATGAATGATTTGGTCAGTTATATCCTCTCATGGAACGAAATACTTGGAAGAGTCCTTTGTCCAGCCACTGCTGGACAAATGACTCTTTCAGCTAAAATGGTGAATGATGAAATGATAATACGTTTAGTGTATTGTCATACTATTCACATGTGCATGAAAAATGTCAGCATAATCGATGTGGGTAGTGGTTGAAGTCCATAACATAACTGATCGCCAAAACTGGTTGTTTCTTAGTATTGCGGACACATTTTAAACATTTCACCCACACCAGATTTACTGTAATCGTAGCGAAACCAATTTTGTTATTGTTAGGGTTCCGTACCCAAAGGGTAAAATATCGCTCTGCTGTCCGTCTATCTGTCTGTCTGTCTCTCCGTCTGTCACCAGGCTGTATCTCATAAACCGTGATAGTTAGTTGAAATTTTCACAGATGATGTATTTCTGTTGCCGCTATAACAACAAATACTAAAACATAGAATAAAATATGTTTAAGGGGGCTCCCATACAACAAACGTGATTTTATGCAACAGGTAGGTGCTTGAAATATTCACAGAATATTTAGTTATATTTTCACTGTAAAAATAAATAATTCATTTTAAAAAAAAAAATATTAAAGGGGGCTCCCATACAACAGACATGATATTTTTGCAGTATTATAGATAACGGTACGGAACCCTTGGTGCGCGAGTCCGACTCGCACCTGGCGGGTTTTTTCAATATGATACGTGATTTATATACTCAATTCTGGTTTAAGATTTAAGAACTTTATTTCTCAAAAAGAAATTACATTCACTTATGATGAAAAATATATTATAATAAGTACTTTAAAACTAGCTGTGGGTAGAAAATTCATTAAGTCAATGTATTTTATACATCTTTATTTTAAAGGTGAAATATACCAATACGTGTTTGAACTGAAACCCGCGGAAAAAAGGCCTACATCCTGAAAGCACACAACAATGAACTGTAAACCTCGCCATTGTTAATGAAAACAAAGAGTGGGTGCCAGTACTTACAGAATGGAACTGTGAACAACATACCAGTTGACTGAGAGAACCCATCAATCTTGAGGAGGGACGACACAGGGGTCCACTCCGAAACTCTTTCCACTAAACTTTTGTAACGGCCCGGTGATAAATAGTCCGAAGGGTTAAATGTACAAGTAAATAACTTTTATTGGGAGTTAATTGAAAAACAAATATTATGGGATGTATTAAGAATGTCAGGTATTTTGATTCTATAAACAGAGACTAGTTGACCTACTGACCAAAATCATCAAATTTTAGGTACTTACTAGATAGACATACAAGTGTATCTTAAGAAAGATTGGATTTGCTCAAAATCACGTTAACTCATTATACTACTTATATTGTTCGATTTCATGATAAAATATAACAGCCTCCGTGGTCCAGTGGTTAAGGCGTTTGCCTGTTGACCCGGGGGTCGTGGGTTCGATTCCCACCGGAAACATACTTTGTTTAGTTGTTTCCAGTTTGGTTAGGACATTGCAGGCTTGAATCACCTGATTGTCTGATAATATAAATGATTCCGTGCTTCGGAAGGCACGTTAAGCCGGTGGTCCCGGCTGCCATCTGGTAGTCGTTAAAGGAACCACGTCAGAGGCCGAGAGGCGGTTCCGAAGAACTCTGTCACCAGGGTGTGCATGGTCGATTGACCGTGACACCTACTCGAAATGATGATGATGATAAAATATATTAGACCGGCGGCCGGTGGCAGGACTTCCTACCTCATAAGATACCCGAATGAGACTAGTATTTAGTGAAAGTAGGTGCTTTGATAGTGGGGGCCATGTAGGGTTGCCACAAAACCTATTTTTTTTAAAGTTGGTTAAAAATAATATTACGATCGTAATCCTGCAGTGCTTTTGGATAGGGTTCCGAGATTTTTTTTATTACTTTAATTTTCAAATTCCACGTTTTAAATGCGCCTGAACATGGGTTCTTCCAGGGTTGCCTCAGACAACCTATTTTATTCGCAGTGCCGACCCTCAGAACTAACATTGGGCCCTAGTTTCATTGAGGTATCTTATGAGATAAAAAACCATGAAAAATCGCCCCATTCAGGGTGGCTGAACTTGGACTTCTTCCAGGGTTGCCGCAGGCAACCTTAGCTGGTTCAGGTCTCCATAAGGATATCTTTCACTACGTCAAACTTCCGTTCGAGTATCTGATAAGATAATTTTTGGCCAAAATTTACGTTTTCGACACCTTTTTTTTATGGTTCTTCCAGGTTACGGAGTGGCAACCCTACATGGCCCCCACCTCCAAAGCACCTACTTTCACTACATACAAGTCTCATTCGGGTATCTTATGAGGCAGGAAGTCCTGCCACCGGCCGCCGGTCTATATGTGAATAAGTCGAATTTCGTATTTAATAATTAATGATAATTTAAAATATTTATTTGAAAAATTATTTTGTTCTGAAGGTATCAAGCTTTCTTGATCAAAAAGTCATTAAAATTCATTCAAATATTACGTAAGGAGAAAAAGGAGGGTTAGTGGCTTGGTTTATTTTTGAAGAACAAAGCAACATTTTGCGGAATAAACATATTTTTGGTATACTTGATACCTTACGTAAGCTTGACGGGTAGGAATATTTTCTTTAATAACTGATATTGAGATTACGTTTTGACTCAATAAATTCAGTAGACGTGAGGTGACGTAAGATAAACAATTCGTAAATAATCTTCTTGAAGCACGTAAACCTACCGGACGTGGAGAAGTTAATACATAAATCGGGTGCAGTATTGAAACCAGTAAAGAGAATATTATTTCATAGGGTCGGTTCATAATTCAACAGTTTAATTTCCTCTGTGGCTGATTGCGAGCCGCAGGGGGGCGCTTGGACTCCCTGAGGTCTCGGACCAGTACGCTTCTTTAACCTAATCTCGCACTCTACTACATAATTAATTCTTGGACCGCATAACCTTATTTATTACTTAACGATAATCGCGTACGAGCAAACATTGAAAATTATAACAAACTAAATCTATACATATATTTTTTTTTATCCTACCGTAGAATAAGTAGAGACTTTAAATAGTTTATCGCTTGAAAAATCGTTCTGCTATCAACAATTTATAATAAATAGTCTTCTATTTTTAATTTTGTTTATACACTAAAAAAGTCCGCAGCTGTAATAAAGTTTTAATGTCACAAAAGTATGTACAGTAGCTTTTTTTATTTTCAGGAGTGAGTGGTAAACTTTTACCATGCCTGCATTTTATTTGTGGTAGAGCCACACTACCGGCAAACTTCATTTTTGCTAGCAGCATGAATGTGCCGGCTCGTCCGGGGAAGTACAGCACTCTCACAGAATGTCGACGTTTGAGTAGCTTTACTGCTTCTATGCTTCTTTCGGTGAGTGAGAGGGCCGCCAGGACCATCCTCTTCCCTCATTCCCCCCAACCATGTCCTTCCTCCAATGTCCATCCCCCAACGCCTTGAATGGCCGTCAACGCTCCTGTCACACCCTGGTGTTGCAGTTGTCCATGGACAGCGCTGGTCGCTTACCGTCAGGAAATATATACCTATAAGAAATTGGGGGGCGAAAATAAGCGAGGTATGGGCCGGTGAACCTTATGGCGGCTCCAATAAGATCCTTAATTTGAACTCAAAGTGTACTTCGACACTTCCACACCGCTGTAACCGTTAGTTAACAGTGGTTTAAATCTCTTAAATAAAACATTAAGATTCCGCCCGAGTCCTCTACTTTACAAACATTTATATACATCGAGCTCAGTGGCGTGCCATGGGAGAGACCTAATGTCTGTCTGTATTATGATGATGATATTAATGTTTCTATAATCTGATCGTTTTTCGGTTGTATTTTTTAAAATAACAGTTTTACTATTATTTTTGATGTAATAACGTCTTATAAATCGATAAACGCCAGCTGCACGCACGAAAAAGTGTCACGTTCCTGGTGCAAGCGAGAGCGCGGTTTACGAAACAGCACGGTTTTCTAAAACAGCTATCAAGATCGTAATATTACATACGTTTTAACATTATGTCTTTTTTATTATCTTTTAGACGTGGTAGGAAAATCTTGGTGTTTTGCGTGTTGTGTAACACTATTACCGGTAATGTACAGTTCTACTTTACGATCCAAGATGGCTGAACCCACATTTCAAAGAATTTTGACTTGGGTATAGTTTTCGAGGTATTTTGATCACAAACTGAACATCATTTGATTGAATGAATGTATACAATACAACAATAGTCTAAAATATTGTAATTTAACAAATGGAAATTAAGAATTATTATATATTATTATTGCGGAGCGCGTTATCCAGTGCGTAAGCATTATTAGTACTTACGCATTTAAAGCAACCCCGAGTGTAGAAAAAATCTCGAGCTTCACCATCCTCTACTCCTCGGTTTTCGTTATTAATGGCAGTCGTTACGTTAAGTTGTCTGATACATTCAGGCAGCTTGGAAAAATCTGACACCAGTGTGAAGTGTGTCCTTACACTAAAAAAATAAAATAAAAATATGACGTTATTTTTGGGATCCACGATAACCGACATCCCTTTTCCTGGAAATTCGTTTTGGTAAACAAGTTTATTTTAACCCCGGAATTCCAAGCCTCCAAATTTCGTTGCTCTATCCATGATATTTTTATTTTTTCACGCAGACTTTCATGAAACTCCGACAACTATTACTCAGACATTATATTATTCGTTATATCTCTGTTTTTATTCGTAGCAAGTGCCGTTGTAAGTCACAGCTGTCTCCTTTAGTCTCTATTGTTATTGTGATTCCAGGCAGAGATATGGCCATGACCGACAAAATTCAGAACTAAAATCTACAATTGACCTCCTTTTACGCTGTTTAGTTTAGTCTTATCGTTGTGCAGCTGCATCGCATCGATAAACGCAGGAGTACATAATTAATTGTGCAGGTGATTTTACAAAACCGCTAAATCCTCCTTCGAATGGCTAACAAAGTTGTTCTGTTTTGCAAAAAATCCAGCTATTTTATGTAATTCCAATAAGGAATGTAATTCATCTGCCATGTAAATATTGCCAAAATCATACAAATAATTTAACGAAATGATTTCTAGGAAAACAGCTTAAATAAAGTCTTTGTTTAAAGACGAAAAATATTTTTGCTAGTTCTTAGAATTCAGATATACCGTAGGCTTAATGTACTCAGAAATAAATTGACTGTATAATTTATTTCAGTTAGGTAAGTAGAAATGCTTTTACGTATTTTTAAGCGTTCCGTACCTTAAAAGGAAAAAAAACAGAACCCTTATAGAATCCCTGTTTCTGTCTGTCAAATTCCTTTTTCTTAGGAACGCGAGGAGGTGTCAAGCTGAAACTCATATCAAATATCAGGTCTACTGTCAGTTAGAGCTGTGAAAACTTCTTAGCCAATCAAAAGATACAGCACTTTATGCTGCATATTTTTGACAATCTTGAAATTGGGTACGAAGCAACGTCACAAATAAAGGAAAAAATGCGAAAAGCATAAATTTTTAGTTACATCATATAATAAAAATATGTTTAATAATTTTAAACTTATTATAGATAATTGTACAGAACCATTCGTGCGCGAGTCGGACTCGCAATTGGCCGGATTTTTTATAAGGTAGAGCTTAGCGTCTTATTTTATTTGAATTGAATTATAAGTTTACCTACCAAAAGTGCTACGAACCAGCAACGAGGCAAGGCGGTAAATCTGCACTTTCAATAACATTGTATTTTTTTTTTAATACAAAACGAAGTGAATGTCCAGTTCACGATTAGGTAGGTATGTTTTACTTTTTGTCAAGGAACATATACAGCGTAAAATCATCTTCCAATATTTCTTCCTTATTTCTGTCATCGGATGTCCTGTATGATGCCTGTATGGGTACTTATTGTTATTTTCACTAGAGGCCCCAAGCCTACAGGGAAAACCAGGAAAAAAAAACTAAAAGGTATTTTTCTGTATATTATATAGACTATCTATGGTCTATATACAGAAAAACATAGCTTTTGTTGGGTATGCCCACATCCTTAAATCTTAAACATTTATATAATTTTTTGTAAAAAAAATTTAACCTGGTGAGCGCGAATCGTCTCTGTTTCGCAGCATTGGTCCCATAGGAAAAGTTGTTTGTATCAACGGACTGAATCATCCCTTTAAGGGTCCAGAACGATCAAAATTTCACTTGTATAATTGTATTATAGATTCTGCGCCATTCGAGCAATGTTTTGCCGCCATTGGAGTCTATGGCGCTTAAGATCTTTGTGAGTGAAATGACTCGCGAGGTTTACAGCTCACAAAGTTACTAGCAAGTCACTAGTAAATTTAGTATAAAAGTAATATTTATACTACTTTAATTCTGCCCGCCCCGACCCCTCTTCGGCTCCGAATAGCCAGAGGAATCCCACTATCCGACCCCGTCGCACTCGCTACCGGAATAGAGTGCGTAGAGTAGGATTAGCTCCGATTACTGGTGACCGCCCGGCGATCCCGGGTGACTTGCACCCAGGATAGGCCCTTCTGGCAACGTAGCTTTCGGCCCATAAGGCAAAAGATGAGAATTGCTGCTCTCTAAAGGCTTTTGCCATTGTTTCTCAGATTGGCCCTTCAGGCTTGCATGCACGTGATAGATTATAATATTTACTGATCATTTCGATCAGTTACCTTTTTAAATCTGGTATCACTTCCGGTTTACTTAATCTATTTTATTTATGAATAAATATATAAATATAAAATAAATAAATAAATATATACGGACAAATCACACAGATTGAGCTAGCCCCAAAGTAAGTTCGAGACTTGTGTTATGGGATACTAACTCAACGATACTATATTTTATAACAAATACATATATAGATAAACATCCAAGACCCAGGCCAATCTGAAAAAGATCATTTTCCATCTTGACCTGGCCGGGGATCGAACCCGGTCACTCCGTGTCGCAGGCTGGCGTGTTGACCGCTGCGCCACGGAGCTAGTCATATGAATATTATCTAATATTTCTTGTAAACATAATTAATACTTACTTTAAAACATTTGTGGCAATACTTTTAACTTATTATAATTGATTAATTAAATGTTGGTTACTGAATCGATTTACGATGACGACGACAACACCCAAGATGGCGGGTGAAACAGCTTATATAAGCAGTGATTTGCAATTGTGAGTCAGTCTTGATGGGGCAGTCACTGAGAACAGTTGAGTTAAGTATTTTATTTGACTTTGTTTTAATTCATTTCGATAATAGAATATTTTGATATTTCTGTTACTATTTTGTAGTAATAACCGTGGTCTTAGATGGTATTTATTGGATGTGTAATAGTGACTAATTTGTGTGTACATAATAACTTTTGTAATAATTTCTTGTGTATTCAAAGGTAATAATTAAAATGTGATTGTACAAATAAAAGCCCTTACGGCGAGTAGGCAACCGACACTGTTTAACAGGTTTCTTGGAGTTTCTTCCTGGACAGTGGTTGTTTTGAAACTCCGGTAAATTTAGCTTTGATTTAAAAGAAATAATAAGAGAAGTTTTGAATAGAGAAATATAATATAAATGATATTCCTATTCTTTCATTGGTTTCATTTCTAACACACGCATACGCGGCCCATCAGGCAATATGAGAGTTTGCTGTCTCTCCAAGCCTTGCGCACACAGGCAACGCCCAAAGCCGAGGTCCGTCCCTCCTGGGGGCCCTTTGGTGATGTTGTCTATAAAGGTTGAGGGCACTCTGCCCTCGCCTCAAACGCCCGGTGAAGTAGCGAAAGCTCACTTGGAGCTAGCCACATAGTCATTTCAAAAAAAAAAAAAAAAAACTAATTCTGCTTTCAAATTCAAACACTTACCTAAAAATATGTAATATTTCAGCTGAATGTGTTAAAGTGGTTTTCTTTTTGGTAAAAAGGTTTTGAAAAGCGGTGGGAAACCTAAACTACGCTTTGATCCTGAAATATTTACAGAGGCGGCTTACCGCGACGCTTGCATACGTTTAAAATGTTAGAAATTATATAAGGGAACGCGGCTGCGTGTAAACCTGCTAGTAGTGATTAGTGTATTTAGCCGGTGAAACTTAAAACAAAGCTGATTATTGACTGTTACTAATGTAATCTACTAATAATAAACAATTAAGCATACCCGACGATCTTTTCCCGCGCAGACCGTTTAAACCTAAACTGGCTTTTATCTACCGTGTAAGAAATTTTTAGTCGTGGTAGACCCACGCTACCGGCAAAATGAATTGCTAGGAGCATGAATGGGCCGGCTCGTCCGGGGAAGTACCACACTCTCACAGAATATCGACGTCAGGGTAGAAGGTGTACCGCTTCTATGCTTCGTTTGGCGAGTGAGAGAGCCGAAGGCCCATCCTTCACCCTCCCCATTTCCTTCCCCAACTCCTTGAAAGGCCGACAACGCACCTGTCACACCATGGTGTTGCAGCTGTCCATAGGCAGTGGTGATCGCTTGACATCATGGGACCCGAATGCTCGTTTGCCGTCGTATAACAAAAAAAAAAGAAGTGATTAATATCTATGTGTCTGACCTGAGGAGAGATAATATGAGACAAGTAGACAGCTTGAATAGTTAAAGTAAAGAAGCTGCCTTTAGCAGCCCCCAGGTTCTGAGGCACTACAGAAGACACGACTGGGAACTCGCTCAGACGGGAATTATGAATTAAATGTAAGTTTCCATTGGCTTCCATGCTGGTCTGGGAGAAAATCTGCCAATCAGGCAAAGCTGAGAGTTGCTTTGCCATGCACAAGAAAGTAAAGTCCAAACCGGAAAAATCCTTTTTAGTAATATTTACAGGTTTGTCAGGTTTACGGGACTCTGCCCTCTCCTACAACGCTGTGTGTAGTAGCGTAAGCTTATTTGGAGGCAAGCTCTCTTCCCGCGCAGATCGTAGAAGTCTGCCGAGGAAATGGGCGAAAATCAAAGTGATATGTCAGAAGGCTAACGACCCATCACTAATTGATCCGTTTTCCGTATTTTAGTTTACATATGTTTGTAATGTAATGTTTCGATTTGAAATACCAGATAGATCAACTCGCGTTGATGTATATCCAGGAATAAAGGGACCTTCTGTCCTTTTTCGTATCTCCAACAATTCATTTACTATTAGGTATAAACTAGTATTAATATTATAATATTACTATTAACACTTATTATGGCCCCGTATCGAGCAAAACGTCGACATACATTTTGACACTTTGTATTCACCTCGAAGTAGCCTTCTCTCGGATAGTCACGTACACAGCAGAGTTATTCGTATTTTCGAAATAATCAAAACGGTATCGTCAGATTTTCTACAGTTTAAGTTTTCCAATTATGAAGCTGAACAATTTAAACTCGAATCTTACATTGTATAGCGATAGAATTTGATCCCCGGCAAAGGGAAATTCAGAGACTTCATTAAAATACTCGTAACTACGGTTATTATCCCAAGGTAGGATAATGGGTATACTCGTATTTAGGTATTATTTTTATACAGTATGAATCCAGCCCTTATGTATCTTGAGTTTTATTTTTGCTATGATGCAGAAATGTCTTTCTGTGTGCTGTGGCAGAAATTCTTCCATGCTGGTCAGGCTTTTAGTATTCATTTTTGTATTATAAATCGATCATGCGTGTGGCGTCTAAAATATAAGTATTCAGCCAGCTGTATTCTAGCCAGAAGTGTTTATTATAAGAAAAAAGGTAATAAACGAAAAAAAAATGATTTCCCATAGAAATTCGCCCAGATGAGTGGTAACTTTGTTCGGGAGGTCCAATTTTTTTTTCGTTTTTTTTTACCTTTTTTTCCTTACAAACTGTATTCAGTTAGGGATCCTGATTTTAATATAGTTCATAGGTAAAAAATCACGATGTATAGAATAGATACGTATGTATTCTATTTCTTTTCTATTTTGCAGAATTCGCTCCATTACGTAATGCTTTACCTTTAGATCTTTATTTGCAAAGTCATGAAGCATGCAAATAAAATTCATTTAACACTTATCCAACAGTCATCATTTCCTAGTATGTTTCTGTAATACATACATAACACGTAACAGACGAAATTGTTATAAATCTTCAATTATAACGTAGATTAAGATTACCTCCATCCGTCTTCCTCATTAACGTGTTCTTTGATTCGGCACAAAGCAGATACGCTTATGCGCCACATATAAATAAGAACTTTCAGTAAGTTAACTTTGCGATTGGACCGTAGGTATCATAAATAACGTTTTTTTCGTGTGAGATTCAATATTTCCATCAGTAATTTTAGCTTTTTCAGTAAAATGAGGAAATCCTTGCATTTACCAGCAGCTGGCGTAACTTTCAGTGAATAAAAATAATATTTTTTAAAATATATTACTGTAAAAAATTAAAATTTTAACTCGGTAACTAGAGATTAGGCACACTATTTCATCTATAAAAATAGCTTTTTAAGTTATTGAGTATGTATATAATATAAAGAGTCTTTATTACCTGAGAGAAATTAAAAAAAAATCACAGAATATACCAGCTGATTTTCGCCTTGCACAAACCGTAGAAGCTGGCCGAGGGAATCAGCTAATGAGGAATCATGTCAATAGGCGATGCAGCCAGCAACCCATCACTATTTTGATTCCGTGTTCTACTTACGCGCCCATCAACACGCTTAACGCAGCCTTTGGGTTTAATGCCTTAAGCTCTGTCTACTCCGTAAGGATATAGATGCTATAATATGTATATATATTTATTATACATATGATAGGGGAGAGAAGGGAGTCAGCGGGCAATCGGGGTCAGGTGCCTCTAAGCAAAACTACACGTTCGATACCTAGGTAAATGACATTGTCAGCTTGCTGTGTACCGGATGCCCCTTGTACGAATGAATCGCGCTAGTAGCTCCACGCGTTTTTGAGTGACAATTGTGTTTCGTTTTCACGCCTTTTCGTCAAAACAACAATAACCGTGTGTAGAGACGTTGTAGCTGTACCAAATTAATGACTATAGATAGATTTAGCCTTGATATTAAAATTGAAATAAGCATAGTAGATTGCGATTAGATTTACTTTGTGGTATTAAATTTTACAGTTAACATGCAGTATAGATTATAGGCAATGGGAGTCAAAGAGCTCGCTAGTGATTAGCACTACCCGCAAAAAATATTTTTATTTTTTTGCTTATAGATGTCGATATCACAAGTCAGAAAAACCAAAACCAAATAGGCTAGCTGATCAACTGGTGATTGCACTGGATGTCATACTGCCGAATGTTATGTCTGCGATTGTTTGGCTCTGATTTCCCACATGACTGATTCCCATTGTACTCAGGTAAGTGCAATGGGAGTCAAACCTGCTTTTTTTAAACTCTGAAACATATCCAAATTTGATTCCCAAAGCGGTGAAAAGTGATCACAACTAGTAGATAAATAAGTAAAGTCTATTTGTAAACAATTTCAATAAATATATTATTTCGAAATAAGCTTTTATTCGATGGCTCGCTTAAGTGACTCCCATTACCCCTTTCTCCTTTCAAGACTGTAAAAGTCAATGATACAAATCCTAAACCTAACGTAAAACGGATCTTCTGATTATCTTATACTACGGACTCAATTGCTCAGTTGTCGGCTAAATTAGCAGGGCTTAAAGCGGCTGCAGCAAACTCGCAACAGCGCAGACGGCCCTGGCTGACGCCGCATCGCTGCGGGCTGCAGATACAACTTGTTATGCTAACAATTGAACTATCGTACTCTGCATTGTATAGAATGAACGTTACAACTGGTCAACCTTTATAAATTTTGCTACAAGCAAAACAAATCATGAATGTGTCACGAATATTAAAAAAGATTTTGTTTTTACCTGACTCCGTCGGAAAGAGGGTTATTTAAACAGTTACCTGTAAATAAATCATGAATTAAATTAAGAATCCTATTGTCTTATAAATATTCACTGAGCAAATGGTTATTTTACAATTATTTTAGACGGTATACTTCGCACCTTTATTCTATGACGTTTATTTTTACATACAAGTACATTATTAGTCTTATAACAAACATGTTAGCGTCATCAAATAAAGCATAAGCGGCTATGGTTTGAAATACTGTCTAAATGCCTAATTTTTGAATTTCGCTCATAAGTGACGGAAAAATATGACGAAAAGGTAACCTTGTCTGCTGCGGACGAGATTGACGCTCATATACATCATCAATTTATATAGATACCTATCTTTTTTAACGTGAAAAAGGCAATTGGAATGCCACTAAATCGTCACTAACAAAGAGTCATATTATAGAGCTTGCTATCCTTTTTGTCTGATTGCTCTTCATCACACCGATACTCTGACTAACCCAAAGCACCGAATAAGTAGTTCTGTTACTAATTCTGTAGTTTTGGTTAGTTCTATCGGTGTTATTAACTAGAGGTACTAATGCGACAATACAACGGAAATCAAAAATAATATTTTTTGTGCTAATTGTATGAATATGATAGTCAAGTTGTAGCAAGCTCATAACTATGGAGTTGTTTAATTAGCTACTAAATTGGATGCCAAGATTTTAAGATTTGATAAAAAAAACAAATACTGTAGGTACTTATATCGACAGGAAGAGCAAACCTACCATTATATTTTGATGAAAAACCGGACTAAATAAATAAGTACCTAGACAAATACACTTGAATTTAATTGCTTTTTATCCACGTCTGCATCCGTTATTAAAATAAAACGGCACGCTATACTAAATGAAAATACCACAGGCAGTGTTTTGTTGCAGGATTTGTATTTACGAGTAAAATGTAAAGGCTATGTCGGCGAACGAGGCGATCGCGGCGAATTGCACGCGGGGATTTGGGCGGTAATTAGCGAGTGCGCTAATGGCCGCCCAGTCAGCTTTACGGCGATTCAGTGCAAAAGTTCGGAGGATCACCGCCCGCCGGCCCGATGCTCTGTAAATAGTCAGCATTGTTAATTTATTTTTGACTGCAAGTGCAACGCCCATCTCGATTTTATAAGCCTCGAAATATAAAATGCGCATACTAAAGCAACTTCCCTTTTTTCCGCGCTGATATTTTAAAATGACCTTCCTTTGATCTTCGAACTTCCGTTTCAGCAAGGATATGAAGTGCCAACTTAATTATAAATTCATATTTTAATTTAAATTTTCTTTGAAGGTGTGCTGTAATACAATAAATGTGTTTGCGACAGTGCACTATTGTGTGCGATAATAACGTTTCGTGCAATGAGCGAATGCAAATGCAGAATTTGTACGATGAATGTGGCGTCTTCCCTCGCGGGTGTGTTGACAGGTGTAGATTGTGTTCAAGTAAAGGGCTTCGGTGACGAGGCGAGGGGGTTGGGAGGGGAAGGGATTTTATGCTGGGGACAATAATAGGCGTCTGTGGAATACAATTTGCGTGATGCACTGTGGCGCATTGGTCGCAACAACAGGGCCCGTCGGGCGGCCCTGCCAGTCTAATCAAGCTGTTTCAGTGGACTGACTGTCGCTTTGTTATGGAAAAATAAAACTCCGATAGTAGGCACGTTGGAATTCGCTTTTGAGTTTTCAAGAGCTAAAATACCTACGTTAATTAATGAATTTTGAAATTAATGAAGTATGGTTTGGTCGTTTTATAGTTTATGTTATTTTATGATTTTTAAGTTAAACCAAAAAATTTAATAGAACTAAAATGATAAAATCGTTACTATTATAATATTATAAATGGGAATGTTTGTTTGTTTGTAACGCTTTCACACTATAACTACTGCACCGATCATCATGAAATTTCGCATACAACTTTTTTGGAGTACAGAGAGAGAATGACGTTGACGCGACCAAAGCTGCGGGCAAAAGTTAGTAATATTATATAGTAACTTAATAAATACGTTATATCAGAATGAAACAACCTCAATTTATTAATGAGATATTTACTAAACCCCGAACACTACAATTCTTATTTATATTTACACCAATCGACTATTTTTATCAAACATAGGACTTAATTTATCAAGAAAATGAAAACTTTTTGCGCCCGAGAGCAAAGCAGGTGGAACTCAAGGATTCGCCAGTAAATCTACGCCACTAAGTTTCTACGCGGCTAATTACTTCAAGCCTCATAAATGTAAACAAGTCGGAGTAAGGGCGTGTTCTTACTAATGGTGATGCCAATGACTTTGTTAGAAATAGACAGTAAACCAGCCAACATGTTTTGATATTTTGTTTTAGGCAGCTATTTTCTTAGTTGTTTGTCGTACAAGTTTTGGCACAAAAGCTAAACTTTCGAAAATCACGAAGAAAATGTATTCAATATGATGCAAAATGTGATAAATTGATGTTCTGATAAAACTGAGCGTAGACAGTTGTCTCGAACTCGAAGTCTGTTCAAAATTTAAGAGCCTAGGTCTACCTGGTTTTATTTCTTTGCGGCTCGATCTTCTCCTATCCTCTCCACATGCCAGCGAAGATTATTTCCTTCCGGGCGCCGTTTAGTAGGGATTCCAAGATATCGCTGGAAGGATGAAGTAGCCAAAGACCTGAAAGAGCTAGAAGTACCCGACTGGTCAGAGTTGGCATAGAATAGGGAAAAATGGGGCACTTTAATGTCGGAGGCCAAGAGCCACTTCGGGTCGTTGAGCCAGCGAAGTAAGTAAGTAAAATCTACCTGGTGTCATTGTACAGAAGGAAATATGTACCTGCAATCTCTACTTTGGATATACAGCGTGATTTAGAACCCCCTAGCTATATTGAAATCTGGGAATCAGAATCCCTAATGGAATACAGAATTGTAAGAAAAAAAGGTAAAAAACGAAAAAATTAATTTAACCTTTCATAGAGATTAGTCCAGCTGATCGGCGACTTTGTACGGGAAACCTAATTTTCTTTTTCGGTTTTTTTTTTTTGCAATTCTGTGTTCCATTAGGGATTCTGATTCCCAGATTTCAATATAGCTAGGGGGTTCAAAATCACGTTGTATTATTGTACAGGATTATTAATACTTTTTGAAGCGATTACGTCTTAAATCGATAAACGCCGGCTGCACACACGAAAAGGTGTTACGTACCGTGTGCAAGAGAGAGCGTGGAATAAGCGATAGAGAGGCATGATCGGTCTAAGCTTTCGGCTTGTGACGCATCTATGTCTCTTCCATCATTATCACGTAAAATTAACGTCCGTAAACCGACTTTAGAGACAACCTATTTTTTTCTTTTTACAATTGGTAGTGAAAATTCCTCACGTTCGCAAGTTTTCTCGCAAGGATTATGAGTGTTTATTGACAAAACTCCAAGTTTTTATCACTGGTTGAATTATTTGTACGGCTACCCTTTTGGTTTCTGATGTTTTCACGATTGTTACACATTTAAATAAAATCCCTTTAATACGGTATTATCGCGTATATTACAGTATTTTTACACCTACCCTTTTATTTAAGCTTTTTAATACGGCTACCCTTTTATTAAACAATGTAATTCAACTACATATTGCTATATATATTCTAACTAGCTGTTGCCCGCGACTTCGTCCGCTACAATTTCTGTTATTATGATTAATTCTTTTTTTTATTAGTATAGACGAATAATTTTCCCCCGTTTTCAAAACATTTTTTACTGATGCTTCGCTCCTATTGGTCGCAGCGTGATGTTTTATAGCCGAAAGCCTTCCTTGATAAATGGACTATCCAACACAAAAAATATATTCCAATTTGAACCAGTAGTTCCTGAGATTAGTGCGTTCAAAAAAACAAACAAACAAACTCTTCAGCTTTATAATATTAGTATAGATTGTGTACAATTTCAATCGTAACCTTTCCTTAACCTAGTATGTTACCGGTAGCATACAACTATGGTATGTCGGCGCCCGGGTTCCACTATTACAACATGTTAGATAAAATTATTTACGCTGATATAAGTAGGTATGATCTGATTATGTTTTAAAGTCGACCGTTTGCCTGGTGCCAATCCTCCTTCAATCGAACTATCAGTCTATACTTAATTGAGTACTAGCTATTGCCCGCGGCTCCACGCGTCGATCCCTCGAAATAAGTAGAATTTTTCGAAATTAAAGGTACCCTATGTCCTTCCTCAGGCCTTAAACTACCTCCATACCAAATTTCATCCAAATTGGTTCAACGTTTGAAGGGTGAATAGAAAGCAAACAGACAGACAGTGTTACTTTCACATTTATAATATTACGAGTATTATGGATTTTAATATATCTATGCTACTATTTGCCTATTAGCGTTAACGGGGACTCAATATCGCTATCGCTGTGGAAGGAAACAGGGCCGACCGGTAACTTAGGCGAAGCCTCTTACAGCAAGCCGGTCGCCGCTTTTGAACAACTTTCAAAGTCGACCTTTGTCTGCTTATACTCTCAAAGCACTTTAGAGCTTCGTTTGATCTTGGAAGAAATAATATTGAAGAAGAAGAGTTTTTGTTGTGTTATCGAATTAATACTTAAATAAAATAATTGATCGAGGTAACCAAAGAATATATACGACGCCGTGACAGAAGGCTGGTCTATACCATGGCCACAAGATCAGCGTTGCCACGCTACCGCGGAAAAACGATCTGCCCGGCCTATTTTATTTGTAAATAGATATATAACAATTTTATTCGTTTTTAGCTGTAGCATTAGTTAAGATATTTTAGATTTAAATTGTATATTATATTGAAGAAATCAATAAAAGTGCATTCGGTATACTTAATAACTTAAGTATATTTTAGCCTGATAGGCTATAAGATGCTTGAGTCATTATCAAATGAGTATCATTCGAATATCAGTATTAATCAATTGGGTGTGCTAACTTTTTGAAGGTTTAAAAAGAAATATATTTAAGAAACTCATTTCATTTTCTTTTCCGTGATTATTTAGGTTTCTTCTTAGGTTTTCTTTCATAAACATGAATTCGAAATTTTCTGAAATTGACGTAATTTTCACGGCCATTTTCATTAGGGTTCCGTAGCCAAATGGCAAAAAACGGAACCCTTATGGATTCGTCATGACTGTCCATCCGTCCGTATGTCACATTTTTCCGAAACTATAAGAACTATACTATTGAAACTTAGTAACTAGATGTATTCTGTGAACCGCATTAAGATTTTCACACAAAAATTGAAAATAAAACAATAAATTTTGGGGATTCCCCATATTTAGAACTGAAACTCATATTTTTTTATCAAACTTATACGTTTGTGGTATCTATAGATATGTTTTCAAAAGTGATATTGAGGTTTTATAATTTTTTTTCTAAACTGAAAAGTTTTTACGAGAGTCACTTACAAAGTGGTAAAATGTCTCCCTGTAACTTTAAAATAAGAGAATGATAAAACTAAACAAACATGTATGATGTACATTACCATGCAAACTTACGAAAATTGGTTGAACGAAAGCTAGTGAGTAGGTTTTTTTAAAACGTCATAAATCGTAATCCGCAATTTACCTTTCATTCACCTCAAATATAAAAATAAACAACGAACAAGAACTTTTATATTATGTTACTTGCTGCTTCGGATGACGAAGGGTTCCTTCATGGGCGAGTCCGACTCGCACTTGGCCGCCTTTTATTTTTTAATTGGAATAAGGTAGAAAATCACTAAGTAACTAAACTTCATGTATAATTTCTAATTACGAAACAAATAAGACATTTTAAAGAAAAAGCGAGATCAGATATATCCACGAATGATGTCACAAAATGCAATTTTTTTTTTAATATCTCACACTGATCTTTTATTTTTAGGGTTCCGTACCCAAAGGGTAAAAACGGGACCCTATTAATTTCGCTCCGCTGTCCGTCTGTCTGTCTGTCTGTCTGTCACCAGGCCGTATCTCATGAACCGTGATAGTTAGACAGTTGAAATTTTCACAGATGATGTATTTCTCTTGCCGCTATAACAACAAATACTAAAAAATAAAATAAATATTTAAGGGGCTCCCATACAACAAACGTGATTTTTTTGCTCGATATTGATAACGGCAACAGGTAGACGCTTGAAATATTCACAGAATTTTAGTTATATATTCACTTTACAATAGATTAAATAAAAATAAAATTAATATTACAGGGGGGCTCCCATACAACAGACATGATTTTTTTGCCGTTATTATAGATAACGGTTCGGAACCCTTCGTCGGCCGGTTTTAAAATCTGAAAATATTCTTATTTGAGCGTGTATCCCGAAATGGTTTTGGATTCACCCATTTAAAATTAAGAAAACACTAAGCAAATTATTATTTGACTAGCTGTTGCCCGCGACTTCGTCCGCGGCAATTTCTGTTATTATGATTAATTAGCGTAGATGAATAATTTTTCCCCGTTTTTAAAACATTTTTTACTGATGCTTCGCTCCTATTGGTCGCAGCGTGATGTTTTATAGCCTAAAGCCTTCCTCAATAAATGGACTATCCAACACAAAAAGAATTTTCTAATTTGAACCAGTAGTTCCTGAGATTAGCGCGTTCAAACATACAAACAAACTCTTGAGCTTTATAATAATAGTATAGATTTTGTGTGTCCAATCATAAGCTCCTGTTTGTCATCATGTCATGTATTAACTTCAAAAATAGTGCCCAACCGTTTAATATCAAACAAAGGAATTGAAAAATGAAGAAATGCACGTGATTTTCCGATAGCTTTCTATTTCCTGTCGGTAGTAGATCGTACCTGTATATAATGTTCAAGAAAGAGGATATAGTTGCAGATATTAATTAAAAACGCCGGGTCGGGGTGAATCGACTTGTTATAGGGTGACGAAGAGGCTGCTAAGACCCCGGCCGCCCTCGCAGGGCGAGGGCACACTTCCAGCGAACATCTTAAATTTCTTACAAACTTTATTCAATTTTAACAGTTCGATGTTTTAGAATAACAATAAGTTTCCCTCAAAGTTTACTTTACCGCCTTTTAATGTTCATGTTAATGAATATCAAATAAATTATTGATATTTCACAAACGATGAGGTGTCACGTTCATTCCATCATTATCTTGATTATATTCTATACTAATCTGTTGAGATAGCGTGTCTCATTGAACTAACTGTAGCTGTGTACTTGGTTATAGTAATAAATAAAAATAAACTGAAAACGATGTTGAAGATCAAAAAACACGAGTTAAAACTATGCAAAATATGAATTGCAAGATCACAATTCAATGGCTGAAAAGTTTGTTACTCAATGAGGATGTACATGAGCCTGCTTTTTTCTTCTCCTGTAGTTGTATATCTACATCTTTCATTTCATTTCGGGTTAGACTTCCTCGTACGTTCTGCCAGAAGTTGCGACCGTGTGTTCTAGCTCACATTCGTCTTCAAGCAACCTATTTGGAAGAGAAGAAAAGAGAAGGTAAAGTATTATTATGGCTCCTATACCATAGCTGAGAGGGTTCTGTTTTGAAGCACATAAGCGCTGCGCTCTCTTGTGACACTGAAAGCGAAACTCGTGTCGTCAAACTTTATAACGTGCGTCTTCATTAACTTCACGTCTGAACTCCGAGGACCTCGTGATTTACAGTGTATTATCATTTTAAAGTAAAGTAAATGCCTCTAGAATGTATTTTTCTATTAATATTTCTTTCTTGAATAGTTTCTCGGTTCTTAACACTTGCACCATCGTTTAGAGGGCTCCGTTTTAGAGCACATAAGTGACGCTGCACACTTTTGTGAAATTGAAAACGAAACTCATGCCGCGCGCACACCTGTCGCCAAACTTTATTGCGTGCGTCTTCATTAACTTCGCATCTCGACTCTGACAATCTCGTGATTTACTGTTTATTATCGTTTGAGTGTGAAGGTAATGTCTATACAATCTGCTGTACTCATATAATTGTTTTGTCCTGACTCGCGAACTAGTCAACAACTACCTACGTAAATCAGAATATAGATGTTCATTTATATAACTTAATAATAATAAATAATAATTTAAGGATATAATCCAATTAAACTTTTAATTAATATTTTAAAGAATCTAACAGTTTTTAGGTTTTATTAAAATATGTAACAAACAACGGGTTACTCATGTACGCAGTCGGCTACTGGCCGACATGTTTCTATCTGATCTGGAGGTCTTTCTCAGGGCGAATATGGTCCCACATTATTCTCTAAACGCGAGTAACCCGTTCTTACGTATTTGTCTATCTTTAGTTAGTTATAATCAAATTATTTTTTTATATGAAATAAATAAATTTTTGCCAAAGGCTACTTTTTTGAAGTTTACCACCTCATTTAGTAGAGAAAAATAATTTGATTACTAAAACTAAACTTACCTATAAATTTACAATTAATCGTATCTAAAATAAAACTTACATATAAAAAAAAATCGGTCAAGTGCGAGTCGGACTCGCGCACGAAGATTCCGTTATCTACAATAACGGCAAAAAAACATGTCTATTGTATAATGCCCCCCTTTAATATTAATTTCATTTTTATTGAATTATTTATTTGTAAAATGAATATATAACTTAATATTCTGTGAATATTTCAAGCGTCTACCTGTTACCGTTATCAATATCGAGCAAAAACAAGCAAAAAAAAACTTTGTTGTTTGGGAGCCCCCTTAAATATTTATTTTATTCTATTTTTTAGAATTTGCTGTTATAGCGGCAATAGAAATACATCATCTGTGAAAATTTCAACTGTCTAGCTATCACGGTTCATGAGATACAGCCTGGTGACAGACGGACAGACAGACAGACAGACAGACAGACAGACGGACAGCGGAGCGAAATTAATAGGGTCCCGTTTTTACCCTTTGAGTACGGATCCCTAAAAACCGGCCAATCTATAAATAAAAAAATATCACGTAGGTCAGTTGCCTGCGGTAATGTTCTGCTAATCTTGTAAATGGCTGTGCTTTTCTGTAAATGGCTGCTATTCAATTTATGTTGAATATGAAAATGCTTATTCTTTGGACAAGATAGTTACCAGCTCTCTGGTCTTTCAACATCCCGACGTCCTGCGCACAAAGTTGAATAGCTAGAAGAAGCCAATGGACCCCTACGAACCAGTGTCTCTATCCCTAACGGCTCAAAAATATTACATATATATTTTTTTTACCAATTATTGAAGTATGCATTGTCTCCCATCTCACCTGATGATAAGTGACGATGGAGACGAGGATGTTACATACCTATTCAAGAGATACCCATTTATTCTAATTTCGAATGTCTCGGGATTGTACTTGTCTGGGAATATAAACGCAGGCAATTCATTCCACACCTTAGCTTTTTTTTACCAATTATTGAAGTAGGCATTGTCTCCCATCTCACCTGATGATAAGTTACGATGGAGACGAGGATGTTACATACCTATTCAAGAGATACCCATTTATTCTAATTTCGAATGTCTCGGGATTGTACTTGTCTGGGAATATAAACGCAGGCAATTCATTCCACACCTTAGATGGAGACGAGGATGTTACATACCTATTCAAGAGATACCCATTTATTCTAATTTCGAATGTCTCGGGATTGTACTTGTCTGGGAATATAAACGCAGGCAATTCATTCCACACCTTAGCTAGTCGAACCAAAAAGGAACTCTTTGGTATTCCAACGATAAAAGAGTGAAATTTATGTCTGCGTGTTGTAGTCCGATAGAGGAATGGTGAGGGTTCTACTAGCTCAAAGAGCGCTTTCGCACACTCTCCAAAATGGATCCTATAGATCCTTGTATATGCATTGCCCATGCATTTACATATGTGTATTTGCGCCGTTTGTGGGACTAGACGGTAGTTGTAGCCATGCCAGCCCTCCAACTTGTACTCGAACCATGGAGATGGAATGCGTGAGAGTGTGGACGCGTGTTGCGTCCCAACTTCCATTCCAATCTCCAAGGCACGCGAGTCATCCATCTCGTCCTTTGCAGACTTTTAGTTTGAAAAGTAACTAGTAGTTCGCTGCAAATGTGGACTTCGCGATTATATAAATTTCCTGATAATTTCGTGAGCTAGTTACTATTACATTGATTTTGAAAAGTATGTTGTCACCACATATTATTTCAAATAAACATACAATGAACGATTTCCTTACTTTCTTGAACTAATAGCTAACATTCATTTCTATCCAAAAAAATACCATACGTACTTATGGTACTTATAGTATAGTTATAGTAGGTATAGTATAGGTATATATAGTATAGGTAACCTTTAAGATGTAAAAGAAATAAAATTAATTTCAGCGCCATCTTGTAACACATTAAATCTCTAACGTCAATTTTATTCGTCGATATTATTTAAACATTAAACTGTTGGTACCCAATGAACTTGAAAATTAAGACCACACATATTCTAAATTTCATCTTAATTGGAGCAATGGTTTTAAAGTTAACTTGGAACAAACGGATCGACATACTTACATACATACAAAAAAAAGTGTTTTCACCCCAACTGTAATTGAAGACCTCGGTCACATCGGTCGCTCGGTCAAAAATAATATACGGTTATCGCGACAAATTTTTAAAAAACAAATTTCCTCTCAAAAATTGGTTTTACAAGTTTTCATGATAGTAAATTATGATACTACTTATCACAAAAAAAATATATATTGAAACGTCTCGGACCATGTATAAATAATCTTCTTGCGTTCTTCGATATTACGATGTAGTATCCAATATTTATATTGGGATGAGAAGCTATGAGGCAAAAGTAGTATATCCCGACTCATGGGAAATCTCGTGAGGAAATCTGAAATTTCTTATACAATATTTTGCACTTATGTCCGTATACTTTGCTAGTTACGAGAAGAGTTATTTATTCTATATTTTCTTTGATCTGTATCCTTACTAATATTATAAATGCGAAAGTGAGTTTGTTTGTTTGTTACGCTTTCACGCTGTATATACTGAACTGATAATCATGAAATTTTGCATACAAGTTCTCTGGAGTACGGAGAAGGACATAGGCTACCTTTTATCCCGGGGAAAAATACTATTCCCGAGGGATCGACATTGACGCGGGCGGAGCCGCGGACAAAAGCTAGTACAAGATAAAACTGACTTCTCTAAAAACAGATTTTAAATTGTAGGGGATCATAATTATCTGCTCCCGACTGTATACATTATATGCCTTTGTTGCCGGTTTCGAAAACGTAATCCTCAGGTAACTGTTTGATTTCGGAAAAATATGTCTTTCTCTATACTCTTGTCAAAGTGTATGCAAAGGTTGCATACACTTTGACAAGAGTTGTTTTTTTTGTTGATTATAGGACGAAAATGGAGCGTAGATATTGATTGCCCGGTTTACTATTTCTTACTTTGATAATATTTACTTTGATTTTTGTTGAACAATGTATCTAGGCGACTTTTGCGACAAGTAGTAGGTTGATGACGCTGGATTGTAATTTAAGACTTAAATCAGGGCTGCTATAATCTTTGTGTCAGTGTAAGTCATAGATTTAAAAAAAAAAATTGGTGTAAGTAATAAATCTATAAAATTGTCGTTTTTTCCGCTTGCCATTTTGTTCCTTTTTTTTTTCTTTATTACCATTTAGATCACATATACAAATACACATATTATGCATTACAATAAAAACCTAATAACTATAAAGGTGGACTATATTGTTTTTTTTTTTTTTTATTTATTTATGGCTTTCACGCGTTACGTATTTAGCCAGTATCAAGTATAAATGAGTTTTCCCTAAGTTTCCAAGCTTTTTTCTAAGTCTTGTTATCAATGAAACGATGGTGTAGTTCGTTTCATTGACTCTACGGAGCCCCTGGCGACAATTCCCACGAATCCACTGGCTTGATCACAGACGCAACGAGGCGAGGCGGTCCACCAGCCCGCTAAGTAAATCTCACTACAGCCGCACTGTGACAGTTTATTTCGGTTATTCCACACATTGTTCATAAACATGGGCATTTATAACACCAAATTACACCGATTTCACATTATAAAGTCCACTAGAAACAATTTACAAAACAATCCAAAACACAAGCCGTGCTCTCCGTCGAAATTCCCGCCAAGAACTCCAGGTGGACTATATTACTAACATTTTGCATGCATTTTTTTTTTAATTTAATTATTGAAAAATGCTCATGTAAAGAATTCGTTTCAGATGTCCGTTTTGATAAAAAATTACGTGATTTTTCTATTATTTTTGTAAATTATATAATGCATATATCAAGCTTACTGTTGTCCGTAAATACATGCATTATTTTACTTTAGTGGAATTTATCAAACTCAATTTATGAAAAATAAAAAAAAGTTACTCGAAATTCTCTATAGAAAACTACGGCTTTATAGGTATAGACTCAATAGGTTATATATCTTATATATCTTTTAGTCGCCTCAGATTGCAAGAAACGAAATGGTCCTTATCTCAACTGAAATTACACGGTACAATATTCACAGAACTATTAATATCTATATTAAAAAAGACAACAATCTATACATATAATCTATACATATAATAAAACAGTAAAAATATTTTGTCTGTACAATTAGAATTTTTGACTGAAATGGATAGAGGGACACTTAAAAAGAATAACAGAAAGCAAAAAAAATTTTTTCGAATTTCTTGTCTGTCTGTCTGTCTGTCTGTCTGTCTGTCTGTCTGTCTGTATGTATGATCACGATTATCTCCGAAAATACTGAACCGATTTACTTCATACTTTCACCAATTGCTTTCTTTTAACTTAGCAAAACATTTAAAGTTTGTTTCATCAAAATCGGTTCATTAAAAAAAAAGTTATCGTCATTTGAATGAACTCAAGGCATGAGTTTGCTTGCAAACATATAACAAAATATAAAATAAAATAATAAGTGACATAAAAAAATTAAAATCCAAAGTCAATTCATCATCAATAAACGACAGCATTATACCTATCCATAGTAATCCATACTAATAAAAAAGGAAAAGCTGATTGACTGACTGACATATCAACGCAGGTCCTAAACTATAAGGGTTAGGAACTTGAAATTTTGCACAGGGGTTCCTTTTATAACGTAGGGGAGCACTAAGAAAGGATTTTTGGAAATTCATCTCCTAAGGGGGTAAAACGAGTTGCAAAGTTAGTATGAAACTTTGTCGTTTTTGAAGTTATTCGAATGAAATTCAGCATGAAGGTTCTTTACTGAAAGGTATGAAACACGAGTAAAATATTTTACTCAAAAATCATCCCTTAAGGGGGTAATATAGGGGTGCAAAGTAAGCATGAAACTTTGCCATTTTTAAAGTTAGTCGAACGAAATTTAGCATGAAGGTTCTTTACTGAAAGGCATGAAACACGAGTAAACTATTTTTCTCAAGAATCATCCCTTAGTATAACGGGGATGCAAAGTTAGTATGAAAATTTCCGTTTTTGAAGATATTCAATTGAAATTCAATATTAAGGTGTTTCATTGAAAGTCATGAACTACTGTATTCCGGGTAATTCTACTGTTCTTGAGACATCGACACTTACGCGGGCGGAGCCGCGGGCCGATGGCAAACCTGACTTATATATCAACGCACAGCCGAAACTACTGTGCCCAGAAACTTGAAATTTAGCACAGGAATTCTTTTTATAATGTAAATGAGCACTAAGAAAGGATTTTTAGAAAATCAAAGTTTTATGGAATTTTCTCATTTCTGGACTTAGAAGTTTGAAAGTAGGTAGACAAGTTCTCAATTAAAATTAAAAAAGATCTGTTTAGGTGAACCAGACAACATTCTCCCTTGAAGGGGTAAATTGGGGGTAAAGTTTGTATGGAATTTTTCCATTTCTAGACTTAGAATATAAAAATAGGTATGTAAGTTCTCGATTATAATTAAAAAGATCTGTGTAGGTGAAATGTATAAAATCCCCTCCTTAAGGGGCAACATGGGGGGAGGGGGGGGGGGGGGTTAAGTTTGTATGGACATTTTCTCATTTCTGGACGTTCTATATTACAAATAAAAAGATGTATGTAGGTAAAACCGACGAAATTTTCGCCTGAAGGGATAAAATAGGGGAGTAAAGTTAGTTTGGTTTTTTTTTTCATTTCTAGACTTAGAAGTATGAAAATAAGTATATACGTTTTAGATTACAATTAAAAAAGATCTGTGTAGGTGAAATGTATAAAATTCCCCCCTTAAGGGATAAAGGGGGGGTGGGGGATTGTATGGAAATTTTCTCATTCTGGACATAGAAATATAAAAATAAGTATATATGTTAAAATTACAATTAAAAGGATCTGTGTAGTTAAAATTGACGAAATTTTCCCTTGAAGGGGTAAAATAGGTGGGGTAAAGTTTGTATGGATTTTTTTTATTTACTTAGAAATATGACATTAAGAAGTTCTCCATTACAATAAAAAAATATCTGTGTAGGTGAAATGGGCAAAATCCCCTCCTTAAGAGCTAAAGATCTATGCAGATGAAATGTATTAAAAGCAGAGGGGGAGGGGTTTGTATGTTTTTTTTTTCATTTCTACTGTTCCCAAGGCAACGACATTAACGCGGGCGGAGCCGCGGGCAACAGCTTGTATACAATATAGTGAGTTCATTGTGTCGTACATGAGTTGGTCCGCACACAACACGGAACACTAATTCACGGGCTATTGGTCGCTGGCTGCATGCATTCATTTCCTTTGATGCATATTTCAACAAATTTCGAGTGTCCGTATCGGCTGTTGAAATTTTACCTTAATTAAATTGGAAATTTTCGATGTAATTGCATATTGATCGGATGTTATCAATAGAATATACTATTTGCCAAATGTTAAAATTTTGCAGGTGATTTAACAGAAGATTTATAAATGAGTAATATGAAAAAATTATAGAACGCAGTGGTCATAGGCTGTGGTCCTAATCTCGACTGTAAACTACACAGTATATTATTCACAAAACAACATCTATACAAAAAGATACAAACAAATATACAATATAGTGTGTTTATTGTGTGTCGTACATGAGTTGGCCCGCACACAAAACAGAGCACTAATTCACGGGCTATTGGTCGCTGGATGCATGCAGTCATTTCCTTTGATGCATATTTCAACAAATTTTGCGTATCCGTATTGGCTGCCGAAATTTTACCTTAATTAAAATGAAACTTTTCGACGAAATTGCATATTGTTCGGATGTTATGAATAGAGAGTTTTTGTTTTGTGCTAAATCCTTATCCTTACTAATATTATAAATGCCAAAGTGAGTTTGTTTGTTTGTTTATTTGTTTGTTTGTTTGTTTGTTTGTTACGCTTTCACGCCGTAACTACTGAACCGATCATCATGAAATTTTGCATACAAGTTCTCTGGAGTGCGGAGAAGGACATAGGCTACCTTTTATCCCGGGAAAAAGGACTGTTCCCGAGGGATCGACATTGACGCGGGCGGAGCCGCGGGCGAAAGCTAGTAGAATATAATATTTAACAAATGTTTAAATTACACAGAAAACTTTAGAGAAAAAGGTTGTTATCTCAGTAGACTTAGCGACTACTTTTGGCAATGAAACTGTGAACATTGAGAGGAATAAAGCATTCCTATAAAAAGAAAAAATAAGCATTTATAAAACAAGTATTGACAAGGGTGCTATTATCCAAAGAGTTTCTGTAGGCATATGTTTGTATTAGTCATAGAAGTATGAAGTCTCTAGAAGCAGCGTATTACTTGATACGTCTTGTTACTGATACCCTTAAAAGGAGCGTATACTATACACTAGGCCTCAGTCCTCTGACGCCTGTCGAGGGGTATGTAACAGAGTGGAATTTATTTTTAAAATTATAAACATGCCAATTTCTGAAGTTCTGTCCTTCTAAAATACTAAAATGAATATTATAGTAAACTATCGCGCTGGCACTTTTCACATTTAAGTAATGCAAGTTCATGTTATTTACAATATTATAAACATATTTATCCTCCATTAAAAACGTTGTATGAGCTATCATCTCATACAGTTTAGCTAACAGTCAATACCTATATACGCAGTAATATTTTAACCTACATTTAAACTACTGAATAAGCAGCCTTACCATTAAGCAACATGTATTTGTCATTACGTCAATCGAATGGTCTTAGCGTTTAGGTGAAATCAATAAATTTAGTGTAAAGAAATCACTCGACGGGTTTGGTTATATTCTCTCCGGAGTTCCTCCCGCCTAGCTAGCATCCCTTCCAGCTCAACTCAACTAACCCATACATAGTGGTCCTTCGAGCTAACGGTTAGCGGGACCTTTCGCGAGTTTTACGCCTTCGGTCTCGCGTACTTTGAACTGGCGCGTGTGGACTGTTTAGAGTTCACTCGCCCCCGCGTAACGTGACGGTCTTGAACTTTCGTTACTTTCACGGGATCTCAGCGTACTTTCGAGGACGTGTTCGCGAATCCGGCAACACTCCTCGCAGCTTCAGCTACAGCAAGCTTCAGCATCATTAGCAACAACAGCTTTCATCGTCCTTGCGTGGGTAGTAAGACACGCAAGCAGCAGCTTATCAAGTAAGATCTTGCCTGTTTATTACTTATCGAGCTATTACTATGTCGAATGTCCAAGCGGTATTTGATCGCCAAAGCGAACTCGTCACCAAAATCCAGCAAATCGGTACCAACTTCAACAAGGACTCCGCTCATAGGAAAACCTCAGAATATTTAAAACTACGTTTAGAGTCCTTAGATAACCTCTGGGGAGAGTTCGAACTTAATCATACACGGTTAGAGACGTTAGGTACTAAAGATCAAAGATATTTTCAGGAATCGATTTTTGAGCGCACTAAACAATATTATATTGATCTTCGTGTGAAAATAGCACAACACGAACCTTACAAACATGAACAGCCCTCTGGATCGCGTCTAGGGGAGAAAGATAACAATTGTAAAATTGACGAGCTTTTATCACGACAAAGAACTAACTTCCGAGCTTTCCAGCGTATGACATCTAGTATTCAGCTTACTAACATTAGTGAAAAATGGGAGTTAGATGACGAGCTTAGCAACCTTCAATCCATCTGGAAAAACATTGATAAACTACATTTAGATATAGATAATATTCTAGAAGGTGAAGACGAAGTGTATTTAGATGAATTTTTAAAACATGAGTTGGAATTTAAGCGAATAAAGAGAGAGTTGAATCAGAAAATAGCTGCAACCTCTCATCTACAGCATGCCACTCCTTTGTTGGAAATTCCCGTTTTCACAGGCAGGTACAGTTTATGGCCCACGTTTTTTGATCTTTTCTCCGAATCGATACATAACAACAAATTCCTATCGAAAGCACAAAAAATGCAACAACTTAAAGGCAAACTAAAAGGAGAGCCTGAGCGCCTAATTCAACATTTAAATATTTCAGCCGAAAATTATGATATAGCATGGGAAATACTGACCCATCGCTATAATAATACGCATTTGTTATTTACATACCAGATAGAAACTTTTCTTAACCAACCTCATATAAGCAAGCCAACATCTCACGATATCAAACTTCTTTACGACACCTCAACTGAATGTATTCATGCGATTCACAATCTTGGGGTGGATACCACGACCTGGGATCCGATTCTCGTTCATCTTATTGCGAAGAAGATGGACAACGAGACTTTAATCGATTATAAGGAAACGCGCAAGTCTCCCAGGGAGTTAGCTTCACTCGACGAATTAATGCAGTTTTTAGAGTGTAAATACATGGCACTTGAACCTAACACGCAAAGATGGGAGAAAACTAACTCCTTTAATCCCTCAAAACAAGCTACCAATTCTACTAAGCTACCTATTAGGAATCCTTATAATATTAACAGGACACCGTTCAGGGGACTTCAAGCTGCACATACGTCATCAATCAAAAGATGTCCTTTATGTAATTTAGAACACGAGCTCTACAAATGCAACAGATTTCATAATATGTCAGCAGATTCCAGAATGAAAACAATTACCCAACTTCAAGTGTGTAAGAACTGCTTATTTAAACATAATAATAAATGCACGTCTATTAAAAAATGCAAATACTGCAACAACGCTCATCATACAAGCGTGCATGATTGTTATTCTGGGTCACCGGTGCAAAGTTCTTCCTTCACGATTGAGCAACCTCCAGCCATTGCCTCGACTTCGTCAAATAGGGCCGTTAACAACAAGTCCTTTGCTTCCAACAACGTCTGCGCGGCTGATGAAGAAGTCTTATTGGCTACTGTTTTACTGAATGTAAAAGCTATTGACGGTAATTACATAACACTTCGTTGCCTACTGGATCAAGGTTCCCAGTTAACCCTTATCTCCGAAAATGCAGCTCAACGGTTAGGTTTACCCCGGCGTAGGTTTAGCGCTAGCAGGTGTCGGCGCCACTCCTAAACATAGCAAAAGTATAGTTAGGTACATTATACTGTCAATCGATTTACGATGATTATAACTTTGTTACGGAAGCAGCTGCTATTCCTCGTTTAGTAACGGATCTGCCAAATGTCTCATTTTCAAAACCATCGTGGCCTCATCTCAAACACATGAGACTAGCAGATCCCGAATACAACGTCTCAAAGCCCATCGATCTGTTACTAGACGCTAGCGTATACTCAGAAATCATTATGAATGGTTTAATCAAAGGTACTCAAAACACACCGATAGCTCAGCAAACAAAACTAGGGTGGATCTTGTCGGGTACCGTGAAGACTTACAACTGTAATGTAGTCATCAACGATTTGGAGGAAATAGCCAAATATTGGGAAATGGAGGAAATTTCGAGCACAGCATCCGAGCTTAGTGAGACAGATAAATACTGTGAAGTAGCCTTGCCTATGAAAAGGAATTTTGAAGAACTTCTCGGTTCGTCGAAGGGAAAAGCTACAGCACAATTTAAGCATCTAGAATCCAAGCTACTTAAGAATAAAGCATATTCAGAAAGCTACATACAGTTTATGAATGATTTCCTACAACTAAACCATATGCGCCTGGCAGGCCCTAGCGACACCCCTAAATGTTTTCTTCCCCACCACGGAGTTATAAAAGCCGATTCGACAACTACGAAATTGCGTGTGGTCTTCAACGCATCGTCAAAAACCAGCCCAGGATGTAGCCTTAACGATCTTATGGAGTGCGGACCAAACCTACAGCGAGATTTACCAACTCTATTATTAAATTGGAGAAAGTTCAAATATGTGTCAAGTTGCGATATTCAAATGATGTTCCGTCAGATTATGATGAGACCCAGTGATCAGCACCTTCAATCCATTCTCTGGAGGCAACACCCACATGAGCCCCTCCAGGAATATCTCCTTACTACGGTGGTATATGGGACAAAGGCCGCCCCGTTTTTAGCTATGCGAACTCTAAGGCAGATCGCCAACGATGACGCAGATAAATATCCCCTTGCAGCCTCAGCTTTAAGAAATAACTGTTATATGGACGATATTTTGTGCGGCGAAAATACAATTTCAGCCACAAAACAACTACAAAACCAGCTAATCGCTATTTTAAAGGGAGCAGGGATGAATTTACGAAAATGGTCCGCCAACGATCCACAGCTGTTAGAAGATTTACCGTCTGAACATATCGATAAGCCTTTCGACTTTAAACATCCTGAGTCTAGAAAAACATTAGGTCTACGGTGGATACCTACAACTGATTCATTCGTATTTTCTTATGAAATTGGTACGTCAAACCAGTATAACACAAAACGACAACTTCTTTCGGCTATATCTAAAATCTTCGATCCTTTAGGTTGGCTCTCACCGCTAACTGTTAGAGCTAAACTTCTATTTCAAAAAACTTGGGCTTCCAATATCAGATGGGACGATGCTATCCCTTCGGATATCCAAACTGAATGGATTCAGCTTCAGCAGGATCTCTCAAATATTAGCCAATTTGTCATACCACGATACTTGGGTAATATAAACAACAAATATCATTTACATGGATTTTGTGACGCTTCGGAAAAGGCTTACGCTTGCGCTGTGTACTTAGTGGCACGCGACAATAAAGGAGAGTACACAACGAGACTTGTAACCGCACGTACGAAATTATGCCCAATGAAAAAAAAGGTGTCACTGGCCCGACTAGAACTATGTGGCGCCCTACTTCTAGCACAGCTGATAAATAGCATCAAAACATTATTCGACATCAAAGAAATTTTTGCGTGGACCGATTCAACCATAGTCTTGGGATGGCTTCAAGGCGACATTAATCGGTGGAAGCAGTTCGTAGCAAACCGAGTTCAATTAATCAGAGAAATCATACCAGCTGACAGGTGGAACCACGTAAAATCTGAGGACAACGCTGCTGATTGTGCCACTCGTGGAGCTACAGTCGCCAAGCTCCTAACAAACCCTCTCTGGTGGAATGGACCAGAATGGTTAACTAATTTTGATGCAAATAATATTAAAAAACAAACTTATAATCCATCCACGTTGGAAGCAAAACAGGCCAGTGTGAACGTAGCTTTACAACCAAGCTCAAATTTCATTGATAATTTATTATTAAACAATAGCTCTATCACACGTGCTATAAACATATTAGGTTGGATATTACGTTTCAAGGCAGCTCTACGTCATACGGCAAGGAACTATGACACATACTTAACAGCTGAGGAAATTGGAGACGCGTATAAATACTTTATTAAACAAGTACAAGCAAATAAATTCAGTAGCGATATTTTAGACATTAAAAATAAAGGACATTTCCGTCCTAATAGCAAGCTTGTAAATCTTCATCCTTATCAGGATAAGGAAGGAATACTAAGAGTAGGAGGGCGTCTTAGATACGCCAACATAAGCAGCATGTCAAAGCATCCGATTATATTAAGTAGTCACGGTCGATTCACTAACCTTATCATCGATCAAGCACATATTACTACGCTGCACGGAGGTCCGCGCCTTACCCTTTCATACATAAGAGAAAAGTTCTGGATTATTAGTGGTATGAGAACAGTCAAGCGACAGCTGCGTCTTTACGTTAAATGTCGACGCTATAGCAACGATAAACAGGAGCAGATCATGGCTGATCTGCCCCGAGCAAGGGTTACACCCTCTAGACCGTTTACCAATTCTGCCTGCGATTTCACTGGTTACTTCAACCTTAAATTAAGCAAGGGTCGAGGAGTCACAACATATAAAGGATACGTAGCCGTCTTCATCTGCCTAGCAACTAAGGCCGTTCACCTCGAATTAGTGACAGATCTTAGCACACCAGCTTTCTTAGCAGCGTTTCGTCGTTTTTGCGCGCGGAGAGGGAACTCGTCGCATGTTTAGCGACAATGGAACGAATTTTGTGGGAGCCAAACGCGTATTAGATAAGGAGTACAGGGAGATCATACAGACGATTAACCAAGACTTCTTCAACAACCTTAGCGAATTTAACATCGATTGATCCTTTAACTGCCCAAGCTGGGCTTCAGCTGGTGGTATTTTTGATGCGGCAGTGAAAAGTCTCAAACGGCACCTGAAGCGTGTTTTAGGGGAGCAGAAACTCACCTACTAAGAGTTTACTACTTTACTTCATCAGATAGAGGCCTGCTTAAACTCGCGGCCCCTATATCCTTTGACAGAAAATCCTGAAGACTCCTACCTTACACCAGGACATTTTTTAATAGGCGACTCATTGCTGTCAAGACCTCAAATGGACCCAGACCACCTCAGTTTACCAACACGGTGGCAACTCGTGCAGAGCATGAATAAACAATTTTGGAAATTATGGTCAGCTGATTATCTTCAACACCTAGAAAAACGGTCTAAATGGAAGCAACCCGTTAAAAACTTAGAAATTAACGACATAGTCTTAATAAAAGAAGACAACCTGCCCCCCGGCAAATGGGCATTAGGTAGAATCCAGGAGCTTCACCCCGGCAAGGATGGATATGTCCGGGTGGTATCCCTTAAAACAAAAAGCGGCGTCATTAAGCGTCCTATAACAAAACTTTTACTGCTGCCTGTAGCAAATAAAGAAAACGATATTTCTCCAAACAGCCCTATACAAACTATAGAGCAAAAGCAAACTGATGAGCTTGAACAATCGTCCACATCTGTAAGGGCAAGGAGAAATCCTAAAGTATTTTCAAACTTTATAACCATTGCACTTTTATTATTAGGTACTTTTATACCTCCGTCTTCCCAAAATAACGTTTTGTCGAGCATCGAAGCAACATCGCTAAATGATGGCAACTCCTTGTACTTCGATAAGATTTCAAAGATGAAATATATTCGGGACGAATGGAAGCTAGTTGTTTACTACAATCTAACTAACTACTTCCAAGCTATTGAAGACATGGATATATACATAAAGAATCTAACGGATATAGGTATGTCTATGAGATGCAGCTCTCCATTTCGAAGAATATCTGATCAACTAGCACATGAATTAACGGAAATTGAGCATTACAATCAGCTACTTTTAAGTTCCAACAACAGACGACAGAAAAGAGGATTAATAAACGGGGTTGGTAGCGTAGCCAACTACTTATTCGGCGTGCTAGACGATAACTTTGCCCAGCAATACACCAAAGACATTGAAAAAATATCTTCTAACGAAAATCATCTCCAGCAGCTGATTAGGAACCAAACGCTCGTCATTGAAGCAGAATCAAACATTGTAAAGCGCAACGAACAGATAATGAATAAACAATTCTCGCTCATCAAAGAACATCTACAAGAAACCAATTGCAATCTAACGTCAATCATGGTCTTTATTTCACATCTTCTGCTTTAGCCGCTAATATCATACTCGAGCACTTGAGAAGAACGCAAGACTCGCTTATCAATACTATCACCGACATTACTCACGGCAGCTTTGATACCCATTTGCTATCAATAGAACAACTTGAAGAGCAAATTAAATTTATTTCTAACCAGTTACAGGATGATCTTAAAATAGCCGTTGGAAAGGAAAATATTCGCGACTTGTTTAAAATAATTAAGGTGTTCGCAAAAGTTCATAAAAACTACTTAATCATCGAAATAAGGATCCCTGTCGTTAGTGAAGAAGAATATGAACTCGACAAAATCATTAGCGTACCTCAGAATGATGGAGTAAATTCATTTATTACACTACCTATATACCCATACTTAGCGTTCAATCTTCATAGAGAAAACGTAGTATTCCTCACTAACTTCGATCTGCAACATTGTCTACACATTACGGAAGAAGATTTAATGTGTAGTTTGGACAAGGCACATTATAACTTAGATCTCCAACAGCATATCTGCAATCTTACTTTAATAAATGTGGAAAAAATAACATCACCTTGTATCCATGAGCAGGTGCCATGTATAAACAGATGGGTCAAGTTACATCGGCCGAACATATGGCTATACTCATGTTGCGACAAATGCAGCGCTCGCATATTTTGCCCGTCCGAGGTTACAACCAAGACATTGACGGGCAACGGCCTTCTCAATATAGAGAAGGCCGTTGCCCGTCAATGTCTTGGTTGTAACCTCGGACGGATGGACGGTCAAGGTTGCACCTTGAAAAGCGATTCCTTCACCATTTACTCACACAACAACTTTCTTAAAACCTTAAATGTCCAACCTAACTTCGAAGCCCCAGATGTATCCATATTGAATACCCTCATCAATAGCTCTCTACCACCATATGATTTTTCTACAGAAAATCACGAGCAAATCTATCATCAGATTAAGGACGAGATAGACTATCTCAAGCAAGCGTCTTACCCTGATCTTACTATCCACGACTTCCACCAGTACGCCGTTAGCTATGTGTGTCTAGCAATACTGCTAACCTTGGGAATCGTAGCAATATGTATACTTGTAAGAAGGAGGAGACGAAGCCGCCAGCGTCCAGTAGCAGAAGCCCTCCCTGCCACAAGCATGGCGGGAATCTCCACGAGTAAACAGAACGTCAGTGTTCATGGGCTTACTAGTGAAAATCGTGTTTCGTGTTGTGAAAGTAGTGAGTGTCACAAATGTGTGAGAGTGAGCGCAAAAAACTCTCGGCCTCAGTCGGAACGATCGCGTTTTGTGTCGATTCCTATTCCTACGGACAGCTACGGGGAATTCGTGAGACCTACCTAGGTCAAATAGGGTCTATGTCATGGACTCTTACTTAAGCTTAGTATTAGTCAAAATTGTTTTCACCTTATAACACAACCTACACTGTTTATATCATTTAGCTTAACTTTGCAGCTTGATTGTAGTTGCTATTGTAGGTATCATTATCTAATTTAGTTGCTGCTCCTGTTTGAGTCGGCAAGATGTATGAGCTATCATCTCATACAGTTTAGCTAACAGTCAATACCTATATACGCAGTAATATTTTAACCTACATTGAAACTACTGAATAAGCAGCCTTACCATTAAGCAACATGTATTTGTCATTACGTCAATCGAATGGTCTTAGCGTTTAGGTGAAATCAATAAATTTAGTGTAAAGAAATCACTCGACGGGTTTGGTTATATTCTCTCCGGAGTTCCTCCCGCCTAGCTAGCATCCCTTCCAGCTCAACTCAACTAACTTAATTATCTTAGCTTTATGTGTGGTTAACCCATACAAACGTCAAATTTCATTGTCAGTGAAAGGCGGATTTTTTTTTTTTTTCATATTTGTTTTACGGCATTTGGCTTTCAGTGCCTTTTAGCCCTTCATATTTTTCTACGTGTTATCAACGAAATGGTGGTGTAATTCATTTCGGTGATTCAATGGAGCCCCTGGCGACAATTCCCACGAATCCACTGGTTTGATCATAGACGCAGTAGCAGTAAGGCGAGCGACCACCAGCCCGCAATGTAAATCTCACTACAGCCGCACCATGACACTTCATTTTAGTTATTCCACACATTGTTCATAAACATGGACATTTATAACACCAAATTACACCGATTTCACATTATAAAGTCCACTAGAAGCAATTTGCAAAACAATCCAAAACAAAAACCGTGCAGTCCGACGAAATTCCCGCCAAGAACTCCAGTGAAAGGCGGAAAGAAGCATTGTGATGCACTTTGTTATTTTTTGCCAAACATCGATAATTTACATGAATACAGATGAGTGTAATAATATAAGTAATAAAGTTAATGCCAAGAAATAAATAATAATAAATTCACTCTCCACGACTTTCCCGAAAAAAATTTTTTTATCGTTCCGTTCCCAAAGAGTAAAAACGGAAAGGTAATGCCACATGACTGTATCTATTGAACCGAAATAGATAATATTTCATAAGGACAATGCCGGTTATTGGCGTCTTTTTGTTTTCGCGCGGCCACTAACCATACCTTGTTTTCCCGATGGTCAATAACAAAATAAAGTTATAAGGGCATATATACCTCTAAACTCAGTCCGAACTAAGTTATAAGGATTAGATATTATATTCATAGGTTTTTGCACTATTTTTCACTAAGTTCATTAAAAGTTGCAATTAAATAATAAATAAAATTATTTTTTTGAAGCCTTTTTCATCAACGATACAGCAGCAGGCTCTTCTCCGCTACCTCCTTGAGGTTAAGAGTATATAGTAACTGTTTATTGGGGCAGTCTGAAGTAGCTTTGATAGATACTTGATGCATTAGGTAGGTCTTTTTGTTCTTTGCTTGGCCGTCTTCACTGTTTCGCTTCACTCTTGAAGTATTGGTGCAGCCGATAGCATAGTGACGTCAGCTTTGACGTACCCAGGCGAGGGCTTGGTGCGTCACGAGGCAACACAACAAGTACCAAAAACTGTACTTGTTGTTGCTGTCCATGTTCACTTCCATATACTAACAGCGCAACTGCCACTTCATTAGTTGCCATCATTAGTAGTTGATCTGCTTCATGAACACCTGTGAGAGTTTTCATGGCACCCGGCTCAGCGCTTGGGCAGCATGATGATCCAACAGTGACCCACGGGGGCACTTCAGCAGATGGCGAACCACCTTATTCAGCAGGCAGATCATACGTTGCACTTGGAACACAATGGGAGTAGGCTTTCGCCAATCATCTTGGTTTTGGTTATGACAAAAGTGTTTTACTCAAATGGCGCCCCCTCTTGCGGTCTGCGTAACACCATAAGAGATGTACCTCAATACATACAGGACTTAAGAGAGCCCAACCCGTCTTACTTTTTATACAAAGGCTCGTACGTCTCTAGAAGCAGCGCATGTCTTGTTACTCATACTCTTAAAACAGCGTATGCTTTTTCGAGGCCTGACGTCTGTCGTATTATTTGTAGCGGAACCTTATGAGCCGAACGAAAATATGCTAAAGGGATACCACAACCTGTGACTTTTCACATGTAAGTAATGCAAAGGACATTTAATTACAATATTATAAACGATAATGACAATCTCCATGGTACAGTGGTTAACGAGCCAGGTACCGGGTTAAATTTCCGGCGCAGGCAAAAACTTGTACTTCAGTTTCATATATATGTATGTCCGCGTTACTGGAGTTACATAAGGAGAATTGGCGTTGGGCCGTAAAATATACATACATTCATATTATCACGATCTTCACCCTTACGGTGTAGGCCTCTGCCTGAAACCAAAAGCCACGTTTAGAGTGTTTGTGGGCGCATGTAGGTGGAAATCTGAATTAAAGGTGTAATAGGTTGCTAGTCGCATTCCCTATCAGAGAAGCAAACTGGTACATTCTCAATTTTTCCTTTTCATCTAGTACAGCATGGAATATATACTTCATATTACAGCATGAATGCTGGCATAATAGCGGACCCCGGGCTTGGACGCAGCACAACTGAAGATGCCAGGAGTATAAGGAACCAGGGAATCTCTTAGATGATTATGACTATATAATTATTACTACTTCATATGTTGTTTACTTAAATGAAGTCAAACTGAAACAAAATCTTGTTGTGGGTTTTTCTCGATATCGATATTACACGGTGTTGTTACATCTCTTATGACAGCGGCGTCAAACATCATGAGTGCTATTTTCGAATCGACGTGTTTACTAAACGACCGATGATGTATGGAAAATTTGTACTTCTTCATCGAGTCACTCATTTACAAATAGCACCCCTGAAACCACGACTCCCTTTCCTCTGCCTCACACCCCCGCTAATGACACACTAGGTTCCCATACAAAAATGGCAAAATGTGACATCTATTCAGAGAGACGATTTTTTTTTTTTAATCTATGGTATTAGTATTTTGTCAATCTTCTGCTTCTATATCGGCTGGCTCACAATACTCTATCTGTAGTAGAGACAGTATAAGATCCGAGCATGCTAATGCCTTAGCTAAATAAATGAAAGAACGCAGTGGTACTATTATATTGGGCTTTGATACATATTTCAACAAATTTTGCCTGTGCGTATAGACAGTCGAAATTTTACCTTAAATGGAATTAAATTTTTCGATGTAATTTGCATATTGATCGGATGTTATTATGAGAGAGATTGTTTTGGAATATTTATTTGAGCTAGGTATTACTCATGACGATAATTAAAATTTAATTTGTATATGTTGTAATTTTAACAGATTTCTAAGACTTTAACAAGGTTGGTAATTCTTATCTCTACTTTCCTACCAATTTATAAGTTCGAATTAAAATCCTGTCTGGTTGTCATTCTGTTTGTCTGTTCTGGAGGTAATTTGAAGCCCGGTGGAGGATATAGGGAACCTATAATCCTGGATAAAAGGTACTTGCCTGAGGGATCTACATTCAAACAAGCGGAGCCACAGGCAAGCTAGTTTATATTTGTATTTAGCCTTTTGACTTACTCGCAAATACCGGGCAGGCAGTTGACGTTGACACCCCTGACCATTAGACTTGATAGTTGAAAGTATACATACATTTTAATCAAACATTTGAGGAGCTATCAGCATCTGAGGAACATATGGCCAATTCTGTTTTGATATATAAGAGCTAGACGGAAGGGGGTAACATTGTTTGAAAAACAAAATCCAAGCATATAAGTATAATGGTTTCTGATGTTTTTGCGATTGTTACACATTTAAATAAAATCACTTTAATACGGTATTATCGCGTATATTACATTATTTTTACACCTAACGTTTCGAAAACTTTACAGTTTTTATGGTCGCAGGTAGACTAACTATACAATACTACCACCTACAACATTTATTGATAACGTTCCGGATGTACGCAGTATTGGCTCACGGTTTCTGAAGGTCTTGCAGTCTTGTGATGAGCTTGAGATTTTATAAAATTTATGACAGGATCCCAAACTGCTGGTTACTGCCATCCATCCTCTCTATTGAAATTAGGATGTTTTTTGATTTCAATAGCCTCACGAAGCATTCTTGGAATGTATCTGTTTTCTTTTGCAAAGACTTGAGGATTATCAAAACACATGTAGTGGTTGGGTTTGTCTAAGGCATGTTCGTTCACAGACTGCAGACTTGGTTGAGCGTCTATTCTTCATGTCAGCAATATGTTCTTTAATTCTGGTACCGATGCCTCTCTTTGTTTGCCCAATGTATAATAAACCGCACTCACAGTCAATTTTATATACTCCTGCATCTTGTAAAGGGATATTAGATTTTACAAATCTTAAAAGTTGGTTTATTTTCTTGTGCGACTTGTAATAGGTCTTGATTGAAGCACGCTTCAGAATATTACCAATTTTGTCTGTGACTCCCTTTATGTATAGTGAGATTGCAGGAAAACACGATCGATGGTGAGAGGCTTTGGCCGGCTTCTGCGATGTGTTCTTGGGAGGTTGAGATTGTTGCTTCTTAACACCGATTTTACTCGTTGAAGCTCCTCCTTGAGATGGTGGGTGTCGCAGATGCCGTGTGCTCTCTGAAACAAAGTTTTACCAACGGTAGCCAACTGACATGGATGATGGTGGGATTTGACATTGAAATATTTGTCCGTATGTGTAGGCTTTCTGTACACAATTTGACTAATACTACTGTCAGGATTTCTTATAATTAAAACATCAACGTTAGGTGTAAAAATAATGTAATATACCCGATAATACCGTATTAAAGTGATTTTTTTTAAATGTCCAAGCATATATAACGAATAAATATGCTATTTAAAATCCATTCCATTTAAATTACGCACAAATATTTTAAGGGCTGGTCTCATAGGTCAAAGAAATGCTTTACCTAGTAGCAAATTTTAAGAAATTGATAGCTACCTTTTTTTTTGTTTTCTACAAAATAACATATTTTTTAATTATATCGATAAATCAACTGTCCATAGTAGATAATAGTACTTAAAACGTTGTTGGCCAAGAAAGTGTTTATTCGTACAGTGTGCTTTTTGATCTGTTTTCTAAATGTTCAGGACCAGATATCTCGAAAACTAGCGTGTTTAGCACTTAGCACTTTTAAGCATTTTTCTAGCTTATGGGTCCTTTAAAATACCTTATACATGGTGAAATTTTTATCGTTTTGGACCCTTAAATGGGTTACTCAGACCATAAAAATGAACAACATTTCCCACGGTAACAATGCTGGGAGCTCAAAAAAAAATTCGACATTCGCATACAAACTGGCCGGGCGGCGGAACTCTTTTATATGGAATTTTTTTTTGAGTTCCCAGCATTGGTCTTATAAAAAAAGTTGTTCATATTGATGGTCTGAGTCACCCCTTTAAGGGTCTAAAACGATCAAAATTTCACCATGTATATACTGCGATTGTTGGTACAGTGTAATTTTCAGACTAGATCTTATTTTACGCCTTAACGTCACGCAAGTAAATACAACGATCTACCCGGCCTATTTTATTTGTAAAAATATCATCATCATCATCATCAGGTCGTTTTAGTCTCCACTTTGTAAATATATATAAATATTTATTTATTTTTATTTGTAGCATTAGTTATTTCTAAAGAAAATGTATTAAAATTTCCCGCGTAGAAATATCTGTAATATTTGAAGCACCTATTCCATTAGCTAAGCTCGTGAAGAGTGGCGTCTCGGTAAGCGGATCAGAGAATAGGTTTATGCGTCGGATAAGACGGCAAAAAGGACGCGAACTTAATGGACGACACCGCTCTGATTATATAAATACTTCCTATGTAATTCACAGGGCGGTTTCTTTTTTAATTTTGTTTCTTTATTAAAAATTGTGTAATGATGAACAACGATTGCCCCCCCTGCGGATCTACCCCACGGGCCTAATATAAGCAGCGGACGGCGGTCAGAAGCCGGACGCGGCCCATCAGGCAATATGAGAGTTTGCTGTCTCTCCAAGCCTTGCGCACACAGGCAACGCCCAAAGCCGAGGTCCGTCCCTCCTGGGGGCCCTTTGGTGATGTTGTCTTAAAGGTTGAGGGCACTCTGCCCTCGCCTCAAACGCCCGGTGAAGTAGCGAAAGCTCACTTGGAGATAGGTACATAGTCCTTCCAAAAAAAAAAATTAGAAGCCGGATAACGCCCGGTGAAGTAGCGAAAGCTCACTTGGAGCTAGCTACATAGTCAAGCCCTCATTGCCCTGGGCGCGTAGAACCTTCTACACCAAAGCTAAGTACTCCTTACATCTGCATCGTCGAACCTCATGCCTACCGACTCACGACCACACACGGCACACTATATGTGACACTGATTCCAAAATTGTGAAAAAATAATAATGTCTCTATTTGTTTGTTTCCTTCAAACGTCTTAACGTCACAATGGTTCACGATTTTCATTTGTGAAGAAACAAAGCATTATGAGGTACTAAACTCGCATTGCTAGAAAAGGATATAATATGTAATCATTTCTAGGAAATAAAATCATTTAGTCAGCTTTTTACAACCCATCCCTGGGTATAAGCACAATTACCAAATAGTTGTATAAGCCTCGTCTGCGCAATTTGTTTCTATCTCCAGCCATCGCAATTCAGTTATTTCAAGCAAATTGCCTTATGTTGTCAATCCACCTAGCTACCGAATGTCCAACATTATGTTTCCCATTTCTGGGATATGCAATTCAATTCATTTATTACATTTCATATTGCACATTACATCAGCTTTTATAATAATACACTGCACTGTAGTTATATTAGGTACAATATGAACCCTGTCGGATGATCGGTACAATATGATCCCAAACTGAAAAATGTGGAACGGCAAGCGATTTATTATATAAGTTAATCAAATATTATAAAATAGAGGGTAACTTATCATTGATCATGGCGCATTTTTGTGATGTTGCGTAAGTAATCCTTACTTGTTTTTTTTTTATGTCAATTCTTATTGTTGTCATTTATTTTTACCTTTTTACTTACATACATTTAATTGGTTTTATGTCATATATACAGAGAGGGTCGTGCTCCTGTAGTGGAGACTAAAAAGGACCTGATGATGATGATGATGATGTCATATTTGTCTGTTTATTAGGTAATTGATTAAGTAAGTAAAGAGGTTCTGTATTAAATTATACTTGTCATCAATATGAATGTTAAAAATATTTGTATGTGTAATTTTTCATTTTCGATTTAATTCCTTATCATTTAAAAATTCGTCTATCGTGTAATAGTTTTTATTGAAAAGTAGGTCTATTAATTTAATAATAAATATTGAGTCCTTTTCTTCCGTTCTAAGACTGTCGGGTAACTTTTTGTAATTTTTTGTTGACATTGCTAACGGGCCAGAGCTAAAGATTTGTAATTTGGACATGGGCATAACTAATTTGTTCTTCTTCCTTGTAGGATAGCGTCGTGGTAAGTCTTTTTTTTTTTTGTGATACTACTCAGTGATAATCATACCCACGTATCCGATCCCTCTAGCCAAGTTTCCGGTCTAGTTCCTTTTTAGAGTTGCAACCCTAGAGTCAGTGTTGCGAACTCGGTCTTGTTATTCGATGCTGAGCATGACTCGCTTCATGGCTGTCTGTACAACTGAAATCTTAAACATGGTTGCTTTTGTAAGAGTCCATTTAAAATATCTTTAACTATTTGGACAATATCTTTTATCCAACGATTTCTGTTAGGATATGTTTGTTGAAGTAATTTGTCATCTTCTCTTTTGACTAGCTAAGCTTGCAGTACCTGTGAAAGGAACAGCATAAAAATAAAACGTGTCAGTGCCATAGCTGAATTGCCATAACATTATATTAAATATAATATAGTGTTATGGCTTTTTTTTCCTATTTCCATCCATGAGGACTATTATTTTATTTTAAATCAGTTTGAGAAGTTGTGTGTCTCTAGTGGCATTGTTGGGATATACCTATTTCCTCAAAAAAGATATTAATGCATATAAATAAGAAAAACAAACCAAACAAAATAAATAGGAGTTACTAATCAGAAAGATATAAGTAAAAGGAAAGATAGAGCAAAGTTTTACATAATTAATACATATATACATACATACTTGTCTAAAATCAAATATATATATAACTATATATATAAATAATTTACTTACATGTACACACTAATATGACAAATGATAAATCTAGCAGATTGATCATTCGGAAAGGCGGACTTTTTTCTTGAAAAGGAAACGATTTGAGACTTCCTTAATGTTTAAGAGTAAGAAATTCCAGAGTCGTATAGCTTGCAAAGTAAAAGAATTGGACATATATGCAGAATAAATAGAGGATTGTACAGTTTAAGAGAATCAGAGGAGCAAAGTTGTCGATTATGAGTGTCCGAGAGATACTGAAATTTGCATTTCAAGTACTCGGGAGAAAGAGGACTGATTAGTTCAGAAAAAATAATCTCTGTTGTTTGTGTAATTGAATGGGACGCCAATTGAGCTTGGATCAGAAAGCAGATATGTGATCGTATTTACGCAGACAGAAAATAAAGCGAATGTTATTGAGAAGACATCATCTTAATCAAAATAAAATCTAAATCATCTTAATAAACCAGGATTCAGTCTACCGCGTAAGGGAAAAAGATGTGATAGTATATGTTTATTATATTTTCTACATCATGCCTAAAAGTTAAAAGATTTTTGAAAGGTACTAAGCGCGGAAAACGCTAAAAGTTAAATATTTAATTAGAAAATACAATTTGAAAGAAGGCGGTGCAGTTTTCAATCGGAGTCGGAGATGGCGTGCGTCCGGTTCCGGTGGCGGAGCGGCTATTTTCCGCTCGGCGGAGGCCGCCCCAAATTGTCCCTCTGATTCCACCCTACCAACTCATTATTTTTATACAAAACGTTTTATAAAACGATCATTGCTATGTTTACAACGGTTTTAAATACTAAACATCACATAAGTTTGTTTTGTTTTTCGTGTGCGTAAGTAGCCAATACTGGGTGCATGATTTTTTAATATGTTGTGAAGTTTGATCAAAAATCATTTTAGTTTTTCATTAAAATAATATTAGTTCTTGTGTGAAAGAGAAACAAACATCGTCACAAATTTTCACACTTCAATCTAATATAATCTAATTATTATATATTTTATTCAGATATTTCATCAAACATGTTGTCAAACCAGGTCAAACCCATATTCACTGGAGCTATAACATAATTTTGTTAATTAGCTTACATACAATAGCATAATAATCAGATACCAGTCTGGAACTATCTTGAGATGTTATTTAATAGCATTACCGAGCAAACCTCCGTTACAAGTTCCCGACCACAAGGGACAGGAGCGGGGGCCGCCGGGGGGCTCGTTTGTTGTTATAATAACAACGAAATTGAGTTCAATTATTATCAGATTATGAACGAAACGGCAAGCTCTTTGTAGACGCAGGTCACATTGTGTTGTGATGCTCTGTTGCGCAGTATACTTATCGCTATATAATCTTCGTTATTTCGTACGTTTATATCCTGTAGCTACGAGTCGAAAACGTAATTGGCGTTTACTATATGTTGTTATAAATTTTTGTAGCGAACACTTAATGAAATGCGGGATCACGCTCGTATTGGCCAGTCCCCTATTTAGTGGAAGGATATCGGCGCTATTCCAGCAAATAGGCTGGAATGAGTGCGCGATCTCGTTCGGAAAGCGCCTGCCTGGCGGCGAACTTCTCTTTATTGCGTATATCCGAAATAGGATCGGTTCAGTTATGATAGTGCCGACGATTGCCGAGATTTAGAAAATCTGCCCCTTTTTATTCTATCGTACGTAACTAAACTTCGAGATTAACATATTTTGTATAAGGTGACGAGGTGCCGGTTCGAGCTCAGGGCGCGCGCTCCCGACTTTACGTCCATATTTTAACTTCAGACGTTCTCGCTGATAGAAACGTCACGTTCTCATCTTATAAGCTAAGTATTTTGCAATTCAAAGAAGTTTCATGTACCCACCTACCGAAACTTTGTATCCGTATTTTACCTGCCAAAGTTTTAATTAGAATTTATTGTGTGAAGAATATTTGAAGAGAAAACTAATTACAAAGTTTGTAGCCTTGGCAGGGTCAAAAGATCTGATAAAAATGTATGTACTTCTTAAAATATCTGTAAGTATATAAATCTGGGGCGAAACGGATAGACATCGTTTTCCCGCACAACAAAGATTTGGGGCTTAGGGCGATCTTTTTGTGGCTCGTAGAGATAGTGGCGGCGAATTGAATGCTGCCCGTTTGCTGGCTTATCCCCGTGTAACAGATACTTTGTTATTTTTTATTCGCGTTCCCTAGGCATCGGCTCAGTGATAAGGCTATTTTCCTTAATACAACCCCTTGTGTCCGTAACATGCCAGTTTATAAATCACATTCCTTTTCGCTGACGAAGTACTTTGAGACGGCGGAATAACAAAGCTGTTTTGAATGGTAATCAAATTAACATCGTCTAGTGGTCCTTTAGAAACTCCCTAACACAGGTGCAATAAAAGCCGTTTGTTGGTTGGCGATGTAAAATGTGGCAATTTTTAAGTTAACTATTACAACTTCAAAATATTTTGGTGCTATTACGCGTAGTGACGTTTAATTAAGTATACCAGCTCCATAATCTGAAGTTGTAATGGACATTCTTAGCAACGGCCACATTGTCACATAAACGACTTAAAAAGCACCTTGGTTTGGGTTGGCGAGTTACTAAAGGAGGAGGAGGGCGGCAAAACATGGCTAAACGCGGCCTTTAGGTCATAAGAGGCTCTATCTACCCCGCGAGGGACAAGACGTGATAGTATGTATTATGTAGCGTCAAAAAATATCTTACAATTGCTAACTTTAATTTTGATAAAGGGATCGAAGAAAATATGGCAATTTTTGTTATGACGGTAACTATTTTATATTTTACATACATACATAGTATCATGTCTTTTTCCTTGCGGGGTAGACAGAGCCTAATAGGTAATAATAAGCTTTGATTTAACTTGCAATGTATCTATGGTGGAATCTTGAAACCCAATTTTGTAGCAGATATCTTCCACCGATTGATTTCATCGAATGCACGGTAAGCTTGTGACGTTATTCTAAATCCAACATGGCGGAACACCCAAGATGGCAGACTAGCTATTTTTGATGCACTACGTACGACAGTATGGTCATCAAAATAAATGGCTCGCTGAAAATAACTCGAAACAAAGTGATGTAAATAAAAGCTTGTTTTTAAAAAGTTTCTTACTTTTAACTTAGTTCTTGTAAATTGAACTTCATTTTTCAAAGCGCGTCGTGTTAAATGCGATGCTCCTAAGTATAAAACAAATAGTGAGTTGTCAAACGCTGGCTTCAGTTAGCCGCCATTAGAAAGCTCGCAGGCTGCAGTGAGACGCTTCGGAAATAACAATGTTCCTTTTGTGCAACAGGACGCTCGTACTTCGACATTTAAGTGACTCGTTACCCAGGAGGTGATCCTGGTGGAAGGATTTAAATATTTTATGTATAGATAAAAATATATTATCAATGTATACTATATTAATAAACACTTTAAATTGACTTTTTTTTTTAAGTAAGTGATGAACCAACTGTTGAAAACCTTCTTGCAATCTGACGCGTAAAAAAATGTAGATGAGAGTCCACTGGTGGCAGTTTATATTAAAATCCTGTACATCTGTTTGTTAGTTTGTAAAGTATATATTAAAAAAAAATTGCCTAAAATAAATGACTTTTTTATTATTATTATTCTCTTAAATAAAATTAAAATATAAAAACATTATAAAAACCTAAACCTAGAGTGCCGTTAGCAGCGGGGCAGGGTTCAAGCTACCGGCGGTCAGGACCCCAGAGAAAAAAACCTTCTGACAATTCGTATTCGGGAGTACTGCCTTCTGTATGGCCCTTGATCTCGCCATACAGCGAGAGTCTCTTTAGGGGTTGGTCGAGACTCTTCACTATAAGGCCGTTAGCAAATACGACTATCGAGACAATTATCGTCGAATCCACATCCCACATAGCGGTACTTACTGCTTGTCCTTCTTGGCTTTTACGAGATTCTCGTCATGCGGGATGGTGATATCGATGAGCATTATTAATATCAATAGCAAATATATTAGGGTAGCTCAAAAATACTATTGTAATCATAAAAAGCACTAGTAAGCTAGATACAAGAAAAGCACTAGTAAGCTAATAAAGATACAAGATATTTCCTGCAAATTTATTATGAAAACTATTTTACTAAGGCAAGATCGCTTTGACATCGACATTGATTGAATCAAATACATACATAGTGTGTTGGTTTTATTAAGCCGCCATTAGAGAGGTTACAGGCTGCAATGAGATGCTTTATCTACCTCATTTGCTATTGGCATGATAAGTAATAAATTAATCGCTTCTTTTTACTGTTAAACTTTTGAATGATAATCAAGTTTTTAAATCATCCATCATCAACATTACAGACACGAAATTTCCACTGCAGGACAAGAGCCTCTCCCAAGGATTTTTCGTTCTATGGGAGGATATTACCATACTCACGACGCTGCTGCCAATCGCAAGCATTTTTAAGCTGGGGAAGAATAGGAATTTGTTGGATTTGGGAGGGGAATAAAAGGTATTGGGATACTTCTCACTCGGAGGAATGGGAAAAAGGCAAGTAGCAGCGAGGCCGGGCGTGCACAAGATGCCATACCTGCAACCACCGGACAGGCCGTTGAGGATGACACCTCTGGCCAAATCATTCGTCATAATATCTTTGAAGCCTTTTATTTCTTTAAACCATGCTAGGCCAATATGATTGGCTTAGCTAAAGTAGTATTGCAGCTTAAAAATCCAACGTAAGCAATGAAAACAATAAACCAAATATAATTAACTTTTCTTTGAATTTAACCAAATTATCAATAGTGTTTTGATATCTTCCTTGCTTCTGTATAAAACAAATAGAGTATATATTATCATAAATAAGTAAAATGCTGACTTCCGTTTGTTGCCATTAGTATCAAAGGTTGCATTGAGTTGCGCTTCGGAAATAACAATGTTCCATTTGCCTAACACGCTGGCACTTTAACTTGAGAGGAAAAATGATTATCTATTTAAGTATTTTATAAGAGTTGCTAACGACCACTGATGATCTTTCGTTTGCATCGTTTCGCATGATATACTAGTTTTAAGGGCCCGTACTACCTCACACTGCTTTGTGTGATAGTCTGTAATATCAATAATAATGAAATACTCAAGTTGAAATAAAAATACAGCAAAGTTCAGGACTAATTCTGGTAACTATTTGACTCAAAAACACGATTGCGTTAAATTTTCTCGATAAAAATTTGCAAAGTTGCCTCCAAATAACGTCTAATTTACTCGGTATACAGCAGTATTCACCAAATACATTAAAATTAACCTTGAAACTTTTGATTATAATTGCATTACAGATAAGGCAGCCATTATGATTTTTTATGATATTTTATATATATTCATGATTATGAATATTCTTTAAAAACGAAAATTTCAAAGTAGCTAACGCGTTTAGACCATCCGCTTTTGTACCGCCACGCCGCCTGGCCTATGGCGGACCCTTAATATTGTCTAATGGCGCTTGAAGAGCTCGATAGCATTGTGTGTACAAATGGCATTTTATTTTGAACTTCTTTATGCTTATAATTGATAAAAAAATCTTAAACAATTGAAACTTCTATAATGCACTATCAGCAAATATTATAGTATAATTAAACAAGTATTTTTAATACAGTTACGTAAATTTAACCCGATATATACCTATTTCAAAATTATTATTTTTATTAGTAGTGCTATTGCACTACTGGAAATTATGCAAATAATACGGGCTTATATACTGAAATACTCGACCTGCACCTGCTTAATGCCTCCCCAATACTGGATCCAGAAAAAGATATAATTACGTACCATATTAATTACCGAGCTTTAATCCTCTTCTATACCAAATTTCATCCCAGTTGGTTTTAATGGTTGAAGCGTGAAAAGGTGAGAGACAGACAGTTACTTTCGCATTTATATATTAGTATGGAAGTATGGATATGAAAGTATGGATATGGATTATATTTTGTTTTTTACTAGCTATTTATGTCCCACTGCTAGGCAAAAGCCTCCCCTTTATTTTTCCACTTTGCTCTATCATCTCTCCAAGTTTCATCAAAAGCAGGCAAGTCATCTGGCCATCTTGTTTTTGGTTTGCCTCTTGACCGTTTCCCATTAGATCGATTATCATGATGGATTATATACTTTAGGTATTTTCAGGTCTTTTGAGAATGATTTCGATGATTCAAAACTTACTCAAGACTTTTACGGTTTTTTACGGTCTAAACGTATCTCACTCTAACTCGGGAAAAAGATATTCAGTTATTTCAAAACATTTCCTTGTTTCCTAGTAGGGTTACTTTCTTGGTTCTTGATTTTATCAAAGAGAAACAAAGTTCAAAAACTGTTGATACAATCTTTCAACGCGATGACTAGACACAAAGTAATGACGTAACAGCTCAGTAACATGAGAGCGGCGTGGAAGCGAGCACGTGTCCCCGGGGATGCCCCGTTGATGCTCGCAGGCCGCTTATTTGTACAAGCTGACAATGCGGCGAGATCAAAGACTACAGAATTAATTTGCGAACGCTATCTCTCGTCTGACTTCCAACACAAAATAAGAAGGTTACAAACAATTATCTTTACGCAATACTGCCAGTAGGTCCCTATCTATAGTTTCCATTGATCTGTCCTCTAAAACATTGAAATTAATATACTTGAACCTTTTTTCTAAGCTGTCTGTCTCTATTTTAAATTCAGGCCGTTTTCCCTAATGGAGGAAAAAGATTCTCAATAATTTCAATACTTAAGTTGGTGTGGAGTAGGGTTGATGCGTTTTTCTTAAACAATGTTGTATTCAAAAACTGTTGATACACTTCCATACTTCCAACGCGATGACTAAGACAAAGTAATGATATAACAGCTCAGTTATAAACAAGAGAACGGCGTGGAAGCGAGCACGTGTCCCCAGGGGTGCCCCGCTGATGCTCGCAGGCGCTTATTTGTGCAAGCCGACAATGTGGCGAGATCAAAGACTACAGAATTAATTTGTGAACGCTATCTCTCGCCTGCCTATCAACACAAAATGAGTGTTGCGACTTTCTGGAAGGGTCACTGCATTCTCCGATCAACCCCAGAATCACAGCAAGGAAAAATTCAGTAAACACTAACCTGGATTCAATCTTGAACAGGAGTTGATGAAGGAATCGCCTTCGACGGGGCCTCGTGCCGGCCGGCTCACGATCCTTGTGTTTGAACTTTATTATTTTCTTACTGCTTACACTGGTGGTACACCATCACACACGCGCGATGAGATTTAGGGTTGTTTTCGGCCAGCGAAGCCCTTAGGAGTCGTTATTTTTAGAAATTATATTAGCGCAAGGGACGCGCTCAACAAGACTCGAACGCCATATTTTTTCGACTGGTATTTTCGGCCAATCACAGGCCGTCTCGGCGAAAAGGGAGTAGATATGTAGGGGGGAACGGAAGCTGGACACAGATAGGTAATTTTATTTGGGTTTATAAAGTTAATGCTTACACAATGAGAATAAACATTTTTCTTTAACGCAATGCTCTAACAAGCTAAGAACGTAACTACATATATAAAGCTTCGCATGTAGGAAAATGGGAGTTATCAAAATAATTTACTAATAGTTTACTACTCGTAGTCTTGTGTTTTAGGTTTTAAACTTAATTTTACAAAAGTAAATGTTTAAATATGACTCAAAATCAGTTAGGGTAGAGAGTTCTTGGCGGAAATTTCGGTGGACTACGGCTTTTGTTTCGGTTTATTTTGCAAATTGATTTTAGTGAACTTTTTAAAAAGAAATCGGTGTAATATTGTGTTATTAATGCCCATAATTAAGAACAGCGTGTGGAATAACTAAAATAAATTGTCATGGTGCAGCTGTAGTGAGTGAGATTTACTAAACGGACTGTGGGGGGTACTCGCCTTGCTGCGTCGTGTATGATCAAACCAGAGGATTCGTGAGAATAGTCGTCAAGGGCTCCGTCGAATAAACGAAATGAATAACACCATCATTTCCTTGATAAACAAGATTAAGAAAAGCGCGGGAAATTTCAACTTTACTTGATACTGGCTTAATATTTCACGGGTCAAAGCACAACATAAAAATCAGATTAATCATATATAAAGATCATTTCCAATAAATAATGTCCGCTTTATGGATATTCCTTGTAAAAGTGGAAGAGTTTCTTTTCGGTTTCCTTAATTTGTGCTACCAAACCCAGTGAAAATATTTCTCTTTTTCCTACTTAGTTATTCGTAACGCCAGTATTAAATTGAACGCCGTTAAGTCGAACGAAAAGTAGATAAGGGGCGTACAGACCATAAGTAAATAAAAGCAGGCTTGAGTGAACTGTTTACGCAATAAAGCTTATGAGGATATTTTGAAAAGGAAAATTTACGTACCTATCTACTATCATAGCAATTTGATCATATGACATAAAAAATATTGTTGCATTTTCTGTATCCGTAGTATGAAACAAATTTGAAACATTACAATTAAAACATCAAATATACAGTGTGTTAATCTACCATTGACATTCCACAAAAGAGGTAACTCAGCTCATCAATATATATTTTTTTCCCATGGGACCAATGCTGAGAACTAGAAAAATAATCGACATTGCCATACAAATTTCATTTAACACTTTTGTAGGGAAATATCGTTTGAATGCCTAGCTAGTTCCATACACAATATTTATTACTCAATAAACACATTACAATAAACTTTATTTATATTAAATATATACATAGTATCACGTCTTTATTCCTTGCGGGGTAGACATAGCTAACGTGTATATGACCAAAAATAAATAAAAAACATTATAATACATTAAATAATTATAATACACTAGCTTTCACCCAAGGCTTCGCTCGCGTAAATGTCAATCTCTCGGGAACAATACTTTTTTGCGGGATAAAAGATACCCACGTTCTTCTCCGAACCCCAAACAATGTGTATGTGTTTTAGGATAATTGTTCAGTAGATAAGTCAAAAATATACAATTAGAAAGGGTAATATTATGGTGATATTGTTGTAACCTTTCCTCGTTGCTGAAATGTAAATTTACTGGGAACCAAGATACTTATTGGGATGTTTTGTTATGTAAGCAAAAACTGTATTTTGAGAGAGTTAAGTATATATATCTAATCTCCTGCAGATATTGTATGTCCAATAAATACCAATATTTCAATAAAAATTAATCCAAGTACATAACGTACTCTTTTATTCATATGCCTTTTTATTTGTTCTGTACTTACCTATATCAATCAACTACATATTAAAACATTTACCGAAGTTGATTACTTTCAAATAATTTAGGCGAGAATAAATAAATAAAATTATTTTTAAATCGTATTTTAATGGAGTATAGTTCAAATCAACATCAACACCAAAAAAACAACCGTCGTAGAGTTCAAAAACATAAAAAATAAACAACCACACGTTCGCATATATAATACTAGAAAGGATAAGGTTATGATTATGATGTTGCTGTGCCCCTAGGCGTCGAAACAAAAAACTTGGCCATTTCACAAGCAATTTTTCGGTGCATGATATACGCGGTAAGAACCCCGATACATCACGAGGCGGATGTAAAAACACGAGAAGAATAATAAGTTCGCTTACGCTAACCATCGTTTCTCATTCAAATCACCTGAAACCTTTCCTCGTTGCTGAAATGTAAATTTACTGTGAACCAAGATACTTATTGGGATGATTTGTTATGTAAGCAAAAACTGTATTGTGAGAGAGTTAAGTATAAATATATCTAATCTCCTACAGATATTGTATGTCTAAAAAATACCAATATTTCAATTAAATGTTAATCGAAGTACATAACGTACTTTTTTTATTCATATGCCTTTTTATTTGTTCTGTACTTACCCATATCAATCAACAACATATTTAAACATTTACCGAAGTTAATTACTTTCAAATAATTTAGGCGAGAATGAATAAATAAAATTATTTAAAATCGTAATTTAATGGAGTATAGTTCAAATCAACATCAGCACCAAAAAACAACCTGCTTTTCTTCTTGTGGTTTTATTTGAAGCACAAACAATTTTTAATGATTGCCTGTAACGATCTGAACACTGGCTCATAGAACCTATTCCATGAAATCGGAAGTTATAGATAATTATATCTGGGGATAACTCACCCCAAATGGTGAAATTTTGAGCACTAATTGACATGAGACGGCGACAGACAGAACCTTATTTTTTAGGGTTATACATATAATATTATACTTTTATCCTACCTGTGGCGAGTTCATTTTCATCACATATGTTCAATTTCATTTATATGTATTAATAGGTATTTTTGGATCATTAGCAATAAAAAAACCGTTTGCTCAATTTTAATACGATGTGCTCTTGTTACACAACAATAAAAATAACGATTGCCTGTTAGAGTTCTGAACACAGACTCACAGGTTCATATGATCTATTCTACGAAATCACAAGTTGAACAAGTATTAGGGATCCAAGTGGTATCCAATCATACGAAACGGCGGGAGTTTCAGTACTAATCATCGACGGTAAGGCGTTGCCGGAAAGCATCAAAACTACTTAAGAAAATTTCGAACCATCAGTACCAAAACATTACCGTCTATTTAGCTCACTGTGATCGATATACTGTCTCAACAATAGAACTAACGATTGTCTGTTAAGTTTCTCGCCAAACAGGCTCACAGGCAAATATTTGACGAAATCGTAAGTTGTCAGCCATTTCGCATGATTAGTTTCTAAGTACTTAGAAACTAATCATGCGAAATGGCTGTAGTTTCAGCACTAATAGCGAACAATTTGGCGTCGCTGAACAGCGCTGGAATCGTAAAAATCCTAGCGGTATTTGAGTTATACTAGTGTTGGCCAGTGGTCGAAATTCGACCATAATTTAAAAACAATATAAACATGAAGTGAAAAAAGAGCCCTAGAAAACTCTATTTTCAAAAATATATGGACTTGGTGCCACTGTTATGAAATCAAAATAAAATTAAATTATTTACGTTTAGTCAAAAAAAAAAAAACAATATTAGCACTCTGCTCTTCTACTCTATATAAACGAAATTTCATACGCCTTCGTCCGCGCAATTTTTGTAGAAAGGTGTACACAGATGTGGTTTCACGCATAGATTTAAAAAAAATGGCGTCTCCGCGTATTACTATGTAGATATAATGCTAATTTGTCATTTTTAACCATCGGTATATCAAGATGATAAGTCACTTCGATATCCCTGCCTAGAAAAACAATAGAAATAACGATTGCTATTACTACTGATCGTCTGCTATTTCTTGTATAGAACCTATTCCATAAAACAGGAAGTTGTACAAATACTTTGGAACTAGTCAAATGGCAAGAGTTTCAGCACTTATTATTGAGGATTTGGTGTTGCCGAACAGCAGATTCTTCGTCATTTTTGAACCATTAGGACCAAAAAATAGGCTTGCACCAACTTGGTACACGGACCTCAAAATGAACATATCTTGACCATGTCATTATGTATATAAAGGGGACTTAGCACGAACTTTTTTGTTATTTGTTTCCGTTTATATACATAATTATGTGTTTAAAGTGCGAAAGTTAATAAATCTTGATACTGGCAAGACGTTCGTTCACTTTAATAGACAAGCTCAAACAATAATAAAAATAACGATTGTCTGTAAATTTCTGAACACAAGCTCACAATCCCATAGAAGCTATTCCACGGAATCGTAAGTTCTACAAGGACTCGGGAACTAATCATTCGGAATGGCGGCGGAAGTTTCAGTACTAATCATTAACGATTTGGCGTTGGCGGAGAGCGCCGCAACATTAATTGAATCTGGTTATTCAAATATAATAATTAAGCTTTCTCGTAATATTTGAAAAATCAACACCGAAATGTATTATATATGTCTACAATTACGTCACTTTGATAGATACGCCCTTACTTTACAACAATAGAAATAATGATTGTACAAAGTTCCAAAATAGATTCACAGGCTTATAGAACTTATTCCACGAAATTGGCTGTTCTATACTTATTCGGGAACTAATCATAGCAAATGACGGGAGTTTCAGCACTAATCGTTGATGATTTAGCATTGGCGGAAAGTATCGGTATCTTGTCTATGTACATAGAAGATCAGCTTTCTAAATGGGACCGGGGAGCATATACATAATTTTCGTACATACATAATTATCACATCTTTATCCCCACTAGGGTAGGCAGAGCCGACGACCATAAGATCCATAGCCACGTTAAGCGTGTTGTTAATGGAACGTATCGATAGCATAATCTAACCCACTACAGACCCACCGTACCCCTGGCCATACCCCTGGTGGTGCGGTGGGTATTTTAAAGTTAAACGCTACCACCGAGTGTAGTGACCGTAGTGATGAGATGGATGACCTACCTATCTCTTAACCTAGGTTCATGATAGATGGAAAACGGAATTAAGATGGCTATTTTTTATTTTACTATTATACTTTTATTTGACTCGCTGTGATTTTTTTTTATGTTATAGGGCGGCAAGCGAGTCACCTGATGGTAAGCGACCAGCGCTGCCCATTGACAACCGCAACACCAGGGTGTAGCAGGAGCGTTGCCGGCCTTTCAAGGATTTGGGGAAAGGACTTGGGGGGAGGAAATGGGGGAAGGATGGGCCTCCGGCTCTCTCACTCACCGAACGAAGCATAGAAGCGGTGAAGCTCCTACTCAGACGTCGATTTTCTGTGAGAGTGTGGTACTTCCCCGGACGAGCCGACCCATTCATGCTACAAAAATTAATTTTGCCGGTAGCGTGGCTCTACCACAACCTAATGTGTTATTATTATATTATGTGATAGTGTGCGTCAAATCTTAATTAGATTAGAACCCTGTCCATACGTTCGGTTGAGCTAAAATGTTGCATAGGTACTTATATTAATCTGATGACAATGTTTGATTTTGGAGTCGAGAAGGTCTGTAGATGGATTCAGAAGATTACCATACGAACTTCTAAATTAATGAAACACAACAGTAGGAATTCATTCATAATTTAACTTGTCTCAATAAATTACTACTTGTAAAAAAATTATTTATTATCTATCGTCAATGTCGATCCCTCGGGTACAGTTTCTATTTTTTTTCGGGATAAATGTCCTATGACCTTTTTTGTTCGCCAGAGAACAATATGCAATATTTCATGATGATTGGTTTAGTAGTTACGGCGTATAATAAACAAGTTCTCAGCTTCCATCTTGTGCAGTTAACTTTTTATGCTTCTAAGATAAGAATTCTTATCTTTGTAGCTTGGCTCCTTTAAATGTAAGCACAATAATTGTGCATTAGTGCTTTGCAGTAATTATGTAGATAACTACAAGTAAAACTACATCCAACTCCGTGTTGTACTTCTCGACTAAACCAGGCAGACAGAACATAACACACTGCAAATTAGAAAGAACTTCAATTACATATAATGGATGTTTCTGTATGAGGTGATTTTTAAATTGCAGTCATTGAATTGCTTGAATTCAAATTGCTAATTATATAGTTAGGGTATCGAAGCGTTGGTAATGAATTGGCGTTAAATACGCCACACTGAACATTTCGTACTAGCTTTTGCCCGCACCTCCGCCCGCGTCAATGTCGATCCCTCGGGAACAGTACTTTTTCCCGGGATATACAAGCAATATCTAATTTCTCAACTTCCAACTTAAGAATTTTATAATATGAACGGGAAACCTGACACATTCTCTCTCGCGAGTAACTATATAAATGACGTAGAAAAATATGTGTCTATGAAGAAGTATTCATATTAAAATTTAAACTTATAAAATGCTATGAAATAATACAACACTCAGTATTAAATTTATATATATATTTATTATTGTATTTTCGATAAGATTTTATGTAAGACTAGCTTTCGCCCGCGGCTCCGCCCGCGTCAATGTCGATCCCTCGGGAATAGTACTTTTTCCCGGGATAAAAGGTAGCCTATGTCCTTCTCCGCACTCCAGAGAACTTGTATACAAAATTTCATGATGATCGGTTCAGTAGTTACGGCGTGAAAGCGTAACAAACAAACAAACAAATAAACAAACAAACAAACTCACTTTCGCATTTATAATATTAGTAAGGAAGTAAGGGTTAAATATGTTTTTGGTTTAGTTAGAAAGTATTTTCGCACTTTGTTTAATATTGTACATATTTGTTACGCTACCCTGTAGCTTTCTTACCTGTCTTCTCGAATGCCGGTTAACTGGAAGAAATCCCTTATTGGGATAAGTCCGCCATTGTACTTGTTTAGATTTTAAGAATTGCATTTTGTTATTTACTTTTTTTATGTGCAACTAGCTGTTTCCCGCGGCTCCGTCCGCATTAGTGTCGATCCTTCGGGAACAGTAGAATTTCTCGGAATTAAACATACCATACCATATGTCCTTCCCCGGGTCTTAAACTACCTCCATACCAAATTTCATTATTATTTTTCAATGTTATTTTTCAAAGTTCATTCAAATGACGATAATTTTTTTTTAATGAACCTATTCTGATAAAACAATCTTTAAATGTTATGCTGGGTTAAACTTCAAACTTTCACCAAATGCTTTGTTTTACAAAGCGATTGGTGAAAGTTTGAAGTAAATCGGTTCAGTATTTCCGGAGATAATCGTGATCATACATACAGACAGACAGATAGACAGACAGACGGACAAAAAATTCGATTTTTTTTTTGCTTTCTATTATTCTTTTTAAGTGTCCCTCTATCTATTTCAGTCAAAAATTCTAAATGTACAGACTAAATATTTTTACTGTTTTATTATATGTATAGATATAGATATAGATAAAGAGTTTACATACATACATTAAAATAGGAACATTGATAATTTAGAAAAATATATTTTGCCCTGGTGAAGAAGAATATTTATTAAGGCACCTTTATGAGGTAATTTTAACCTGCATCTTATTGTCAAATAACTTTAAATATACAAATATTAATGAACAAGCAAGCACATATAATATTCTGCTATTGAGTAGAGTGAAATATTCCCCCTAAAAACCGCGATCGGTGAAGAAGGATTTCTTTTTCTTTGGTTTGAAACTTTGAGGTCATCACAAAGAGGGCAGGCGAGCAGCTGGAGAGGCAATATGTTAAGGTAATGGAGGGATCCTCGGGAGTGCACTTGATTAAGGCGAGCCGTGATACGAGGACCGGGACGCGATGAGCCTATCAACTAGTGACAACTGCCGAATATACGTGGTATTCGTGTTTGAAAGTAGGTATGCATAATACATATGTATATATTTTGGCACTATACAATAATATACATGGTGAATATTTTATCGTTTTGGACCTTTAAAGGGGTGACGCAGACCATCAAGATGAACAACTTTTCCTATGGGAACAATACTGGGTACTAAAAAAAAAATTCGACATTCACATACAAACTGGCCGGGCGGCGGGACTATTTTGTATAGAAATGACGATTTTTTTTTAATTCCCAGCATTGGTCCAATATGAAAAGTTGTTTATATCGACGGGCTGAATCATCCCTTTAAGGGTCCAGAACGATCAAAATTTCACCGTGTATTTTAAGGAAATGCCTGGAAATAAGTGCAAAAACATTATAAAACATAGACTTAATATTAAAAATAAATAAAGAGTATAAAAATCTTAGAGATAATAAATAAGACCTATGTCATAGGTACAACCAAGGCGAAAATGTGAAAATCGATCAAACCGCAAAGGCTGCTAAGAATATCAAAGAAATATAATACCCGTCTTTTTATAACGTGATCCACATAATGGAGATGTCTGTAAAAAATAAAATAAAAGCTATTAAATTAATCGTTTATTAATTTATAAGGAAATAGTAGTCGAGTAAAGTTATGTAGGTACATATTAAGTAGGACTTAAATACCTCTATTGCTTTAAAATAGTGACTGAAAATAGTGGCCCCGAGTATACTATATAATCTGTACTAACTCTTCACAAACAGCTTTTATGTTTCTAAGAAATAAAGCTATTGTTTTGAAATAGTTACGGAAACCAGAAAGTCAGGCCGTACTTTACAATCTATAGTAACTCTTTTTTCTAAGAAAATACTTTCTCATAATTTTATAGTAGAGCTTCCTAGATTAACACTACATACAGCGCAGTTCCAGCATTAATTAAGATGGAAAACTCCGTCTATTTGCAGTTTTAATGAAAATGGGTCCTGAGATCCCTTGGGCTCGTTGGAAAATAGTCAGCCATTCAGTTAAACAGAGCCACGTTGCGTGATTGCCAGAGTGTCCTTCATTAGGCTGATATCGGATAAGTAGTCGACCGCAAAATGTGCCCAACGAGATTTATTTTCCGAGCGAGCGCCTGGAACTTTTTACGAAACATTGTTGACTTTGTAATGAAGTCTTTTGTTAAATATAAATTAAATATTGTTAAAAGTACGCTTGGATAATGTTACAATAGATTTTTAAATAGATTTAGGTGCTGTAAGCTTTTATTTTGTATTTATTCTTAGCAATACGTAGTTAGCAATGCGTTTTTATTTGATGAGTTTTCAAAGTAGTTGTTTTTGATTTTGAGCATTTAGGTAATTTATGAAATCCGTGTTTTAATTAACAGAAACAAATCAGGAGCTTGAAGAATTATACACATTGAGCGACGCTATATCAGGGAGGGAAAAGTGTAGCTTTAATCGCTCTAGCTATTTTTTATTATATAATAAAATAATAAATATATATGGACAAATCACACAGATTGAGCTAGCCCCAAGGTAAGTTCGAGACTTGTGTTATGGGATACTAACTCAACGATACTATATTTTGTAACAAATACATATACAGATAAACATCCAAGACCCAGGCCAATCTGAAAAAGATCATTTTCCATCTTGACCTGGCCGGGGATCGAACCCGGGCACTCCGTGTCGCAGGCTGGCGTGTTAACCACTGCGCCACGGAGCTGTCATATGCGAATAGTGTTAGTTTTTTTCCTCTTAAATGAATGATATTCATCTCAAACATGTTATTAACAATAATATATACAAACAGTATTAAATGTTCATAAACAACAACCTCAATCTCAGAATTTAATAAATACAGAAACAATGTTTCTACGAGATCAAAAATTGTTTGATTAAATGTGGGATTGTGGTTGCCAACAAGTTCAACATTACATTTGACACAAGTAAACATCTTTTGTAAATCTCCTGGGAAATTACTCGGGTGGTATGATATTTTTATTTTATATGTCGTCCCTGCCACTAAACAATACATGACGTAGTAAGACACTTTGAGTATTGTTCGACATTTATTTTTATGGAAATTGATTAATCTAACGATTAGAATATTTGTTTAGTAGATGTATTTGTTGATATAGGTAACCGCAAAAAATATTAAATTTTAATATAACTAAAGCGATATTGCCTGAAATGTTAAAACGCTCCAGCTCGATAAAGCGTTTAGGTACTATCCAGTTTTTAAAACCAAATAATTTTTATTCCATATATAACTATATATTTACTATGTCTCAGTATAACAGTAGATTTTAGTATGGAGAATTATTTAAATATACCGGAAAACATAATTGGTTGCCTGTAAAGTCGGTTTACGGACGATCATTTTACTTATGTTTTTTTTTTTACTAGCTATTTATGTCCCACTGCTGGGCAAAAGCCTCCCCTTTATTTTTCCACTTTGCTCTATCTCACTTATATGTAAAACATCGTAATTATTTTTTATATACATTAATTAATTTTTTTACTATCATAAATATCACCTTTGCGTCACCACGGTGACGCAAAGGTGGCAACACATCGCCACGCAAACAGTTGTTCTAACTTACCGCTATAAACATCTATATTGTATATGTTTCACAACAAAACGTAGTACATACAAATGCAAACATTTGAAGTCTATGGATTTCCGATTTTAGAATTAGTGTCTCTCGTAACTTTGCAAGCTTCCGGCAATCGATCAGCACAGAGGTTCACATGTCCATTGTAAATATGAATTAGGCGAACGTTCTGCAGATCTGACCGATAGGGGCCGAGATCCCTAGTTCTCGGCGATTGATTTAGCTTTATTGCCGGTAGTAAATTTACCCCTCGGTTACTTGCCATTTTACTGTTTTCTATAACAAACTTAGAAACCAGATAACACTTTAATTTTTAATTAAAGATAGTTCAGAAAACTTTATTCTCTTAAAATTAAGTTTTTACACTATTTATTGTATGTACCAAATATTAATTAAAATGTGAGAATCCTAGTATCCGTTGTCTTTGTGTCGATTTGTCCTTACAAAGTTTGTCCCCTCTTTACGAGCACTCTCGCGGGCGAAATGCAACTTTATTACCAGTGTTATTCCCCAAAAGTAAATAACTTTTTAGTGCACACAATATTGCGAGTAGACCCGTCCTGAAGCTCTTAAGCAATTTACTGCGGGAGGTTTACCTTTTTAAATGTCGTTCAATGGCTGTAGCCTTAACTTGCGTTTAACTTTTTCCGACGCTGCTCCAGCGTTTATATTGAGCCTATTATTTACCTAGCTTCCAAGAGTAATGAATGTAAATTATATTTAGAGGGAGGAACTGTCCGCGGGCGTCTACAAAGTTGTAAGAGAACAAAGGGCGCCGAAGACTGCGAGTAAACAAGTTGCATAAAGTTTCACGGCGGGCCCGGCCGACGCGCGTCCTCCTCCTGCCGGGCCCTCGCCGGCTAAATACCATTATTACGGTACACTCGAGTTGTTGAATGCAGATGAGTTTTTAATTTACCTTTTCAATCTTGCTGCCTTATTGTAGGTTAACAATTTTATAAACCTCCCCTTTTCAGTTCGAGGAAATTAATGGCGATAGATAAACGTTCATAAGCGGTGGGAGATATAGGCCCAGAGAATGGATCCGCTATCTGTCACGGGCACTGATCCGCCTACTTCCGCTGTCGAGGTTCATCGAGCCGCCTCTGATGTCCCACTCATTTCCTTGCTTTTGTAGAAATTCTATTTATAAATGTCGAAACGGATGTATCAAGTACGACCAGTTTTTTGTAAAGATTGTTAAAACATTAACGATTTTAAAAATAGTTTACGAATTACGTTGAAAAGTTGATATTTTTAACCAAATTCAAGACTACGGGTAAACTCTTATAGGTTTAAGACCGACATACTTACCCTGGGTACGTGGGTGTACTTTACTAGATATAATCCAACTTAGGAAACGGTGCATGTTTCATCATCATCAGTTTAACAATTTTTTAGATAGACAGTTAAGTGTTTATCAGTCACTAGATAACAATTTGGATGCCCGTTTATTTTTAAAATTATTCTTGTTAGAAGAAGACAAACTACAAAGGTTAAACTTATTCATTCGAGGAAGAAAGAAATCGCGTCGTTTGCCCGCTCGGGTCTTCGATAAAACTTGGATATTCGTAAAACAAATAAGTATGTCCAGGTGCTCCATCGGGCCCAATAACGGGCGACTACTCTAAATTCTTTTGTATCGTAAATGCAACACATTTCACGAGACTGTTGTTACCCTTTCGGTTCGATATAAATAAAAGACGGAGTTTTTGGGTACGTGACTGAAAATTCCAGAGGTGTTTACTGCGGCGGGTCGAGATAGTCGTCGGATCTAGATTAGTCGGCCGGCAAAGGTTACAATTCAATTTTCCGCCAGAGCCGCGTTCGGCCGCAAGGTTTCCACTCTGCGATGAGCCAGCCATCATTCTTTAAGTAAGGTACTTCTCAACGACCCGTTACTCTGTACCGATTCCCCGCTGTTTGTTGGTATTTCCAATCATATTTCAAAATAAATTTCAATTTAACAATATCCAAATTGAACTCTGATATAACAATAGTGTAATTTAGGACTAACATAAAATCGATAACGAGATGAGGAAAACAATCATCGCGTTTGAATATTTGATTTTTGCATTCAGCAGTAAAATTAATTAACAGTAGTTGATAAGCACCTTTTTAGGTAAAATTATAGACTACTCGACTACTATAGAGTTATAATACTATAGAGGCGAATTACAGTTACAAATATTATGCCTATAAATAGGCGAGCTCCGTGGCGCACTGGTCAACAAGCCAGCCTGCAACACGAGGGTGCCCGGGTTCGATCCCCGGCCAGGTTGAGATGGAAAACGATATTTTTCATGTGACCTGGGTCTTGGATGTTTATCTATGTAAGAATCTATTATAAAATATAGTGTCCTTGAGTTCACAACTTACTGTGCGGCTTGATTTGTGTGATACATCCATATACATTTATTTAATTATAAATATTTAATTAGAAAACGAAGCGAGCCAACCGCCTCAGTTTCGACTGGCCGAAAATTCTTTTGTCCGTCTGTTCTCGCCTACAAGTCGTATTTCTTAATCGATTCTCATGAAATTTTGTAAGCAGGTTTAGTAGTTAAGTAGATTTTTTTGCCAAGCCATTTTTTGAAAATTGTTAAAATGGCAGAAATATGGGGGTTCAAAGCGTAAAAAATGTTATGTCGTGGTTGTAAGGGCTCGCGAGGTCTATTGTTCTCACAGGACTATTAGTATTTATAACTGTTTTGTTTCTATATAACGTAATAGACTATTTGCCTTCTTCAAAGTGACGAAAAATTTAAAATTTTAAGTGTAAAAAGGTTTAGAAGCTTTCTTTAATTCATTAAATGTAAAGAACCTCTATAATTATTTGCCTGAATACCTAAAGCAACCGTTTCTACATGTAAGTTAAAAGTTCCATTTTTAAAATAAAAAATGGTCATACCAGTTGTTGTAATTTTTATAACCATCTACATTGATTCCGTAATAACAAAAGCCCCTTAAATGCCAACCAATGGTGGATAAGCCTGAGGAATGGCTCTGACACTAGCAATTTAAGTTGGCTCCAAGTTACAGCTCGAGCTTCATAGCTCTGGCCTCGCAGGTAACTTGTGAGATTTGCAATTGGATATATTTCTCTGTTACACTTCATATCTAACTTTTTAAATCAGGTTCTATCATACTACCTACTGCCCATGGACGTACTTGAGGAGCCCGATATGTGGGTGTGAACATTATTACATTGACCCACACACAGCGATTTTACAAACAGCTCATAATCATAAGGTCTTAAGTGTAACTAGTTATTTAAGCAATTTGTGAGAGAAACTCCTATTGCACTTTTGGAGCTTACTGTACATGTGTGAAACTATCAATCGTTTTACTTGAGTCTCATTTATAAACAGAGAAAGGTTTATAAAATACTGTAGAGTCTATTTTTATTAACTCCAATTAAATTTTGAACGTTCCGTTCTGAACGGGAAAAGGCGTTAATATTTTGTTTGATAATTTAATGGAATTTCTGGTAGAAAAGCACATTTGAGAAAAGACCAATTAATTTACGTGTAATATAAAGCCGTTGTACAAATTTCCAATTTAGAGTTTAATTAATAAAGGGTTTGCCGTGTTTCGTCGATTTCGTTATGTTTTGGTAGATATTGTAAAAACAATATTCTGTAATCTAAAGTTTAGTAATTTATGTTAACGTATTATACAACGTGATCTTGAACCTCCTAGCTTTATTAAAATCTCAGAATCAGAATCCCTAATGAAATATAGAACTGCAAGAAAAAAAGCTGAAATCGAAAATAAAATTAGAGTTTCCCATACAAAGTCGCCGATCAGCTGGACAAATTTCTATGGAAAGTCAATTTTTTTTTTGGGTTTTTCCTTTTTTCTTGCAATTCTGTATTCCATTAGGGATTCTGATTTCCAGATTTCAATATAGCTAGGGAGTTCAAAATCACGTTGTATTTATATGAAATTATAGATTTCAGATATTAGTATGTAAGTAAATTGATTACGTAATAGGTATGTGGTTTACGATCTAAAAAGTTTAACTTATCTATTGCAAAATAATTTTTACAAAAGTTTTGAAACAAATATTAAATTATATTGCAAATAATAAAGCAAATTCGGGATAACGTTATATTTCAATAAATAAATAACATTATATTTCATTTTCAAAGTATTAACAACAGTAACTTGCGATAAAAGTTATACAAAAAAGTTATTTTCATCTTTGAAAAATATCTACAGAAAATTCTTCGCTTTCACATTATCATCAATTTTATTAAACACCAAACTTTATTCAACTTCTTGTCCAACCCTCTTCCAAAATATATCAATTTCATGCTTTTTATCTGCAAAAGGGTTTCCTAATTTTTCTTTAATGGACGCTTGATCAAATTACCGCAGAGTGACCGGAAGGGTATCAATTTGTGTCCATTCGCCGACACTGTTGACTCGGTCTAATTGAAATCAAACTGCATCGGAGTAATGAATTAGTTGTGCTTTATTATTCGATTAACTGTGAGCAATTTTCACCGTTTTAACTACCTCTACTTTGTACAAACACTATAAGTATTTTCGCCTGAATTTTACGGTCTGCTACACAAAACTGTCATTTACAAAGCAATAAGCTTGAGCTGCCACATTTAATCAACAGCTTACTGTTACTTTACGATATTTCAGGCTACAAATAGTCACAATATCGTTATAAATTACATTGTTTTCGGCAATTGGAACTTTGTTAGTGGTCGTTTGAGAGTGTATTTATCGTTTTTATAGTTTTATCTCGGAGCAAATTACCGCTGCTAAAGTAGTTAAGCACTTTCATTACTCGATATTACAGGGTGAGCATCAGATATTGTCTTTTATTTATTGCCTCTAGCGATAGATAAATTACGTAAGCTGTGATGTTATGACTAATCAGAATGAAGAAGCTTTGTGTTTGTCCATCTAATTTAATCATTCGTTCTGTTTGTAACTGCAAACGTTTGCATTTTAGTTTGTTTTATCATCAAATAGGTTTATGAACTATTTGATTATTATTTAAATATTCTATAATATCGACTATACTTTATGACTAAATTAAGCACTGAACAGCAGCTTGCAACAGTGTCGTTTATAGACACTACTGCAAGATCGTTTATTGTAGGTGAGTAATTAATTGCAATAATTACCGCGATGCGCCGTCCCCACCAGTCGCCGCCCGCCCTTGCTACCCACACGCGATTTCAAAACGTGGATTTGAGAGCACTTATGATAATATAACAAGTACCATTATTTATTTGACACTTCTACATGCATCACTATGGTCGTGAACTCTGAACAAAAAACAACACTACAAACAGGGTAGTGTCACAGAATAGGTAAGCAGTATTGGCGGTGTGACGCCAAGGTCGGCACGGTAAAGAATTGTAAATTGTGGTAATTATCGTGTTATGTCCCACTCTGCGCCATTGCCAGCGAGCACTCGCCCGTGCTTTTAAAATGTGATTACTATTTTATCTACTATTATGCAACTAGATAATTTATCATTAAACTACCAATAATTAATTTAAATTTTTAATATCCTTTGACATGAATATGTATAAATACATATATTATTAAATAAATATGCCCTTGCATGATACGGATTTGAAAGCATACGCACAAACTAATAATAAAAGATGTTTAACTGCGGGATACTCTCTTATTTTTGTAGATATTCTAATATTTTAATTCCCTAGTGTAGTGAGCATTGAACAATAAATAACACTACACTACAAACAGGTCGGCGTGTCTGCGAGGTAAGTCACAGTAATTTATTGCAAATTGCAGTAATTGCTGCCATGGTTGGCGCCCTGTGCTCTGCGCCCAAGCCAATTGGCGCCCACAGCGCTTTTAAAATGCGGATGCGGCTATGTTATAAATCATTATCATCATTACAGTCGTTAGAAGTCCACTGCTGGACCAAGGCTCAAAGGCTCAAAGGACAAAGGCATCATTCCAGTCGTTAGAAGTCCACTGCTGGACAAAGGCTCAAAGGCTCAAAAGACAAAGGCATCATTCCAGTCGTTAGAAGTCAACTGCTGGACAAAAGCTCAAAGGCTCAAAGGACAAAGGCATCATTCCAGTCGCTAGAAATCCACAGCTGGACAAAGGCCTCTTCCAAGGATTTTTCGTTCCATGGGAAGAATCAATACTCATCACGCTTGGCAAACGGGTTGGGGAGCACAGTTTCTTTGGCTCTTATGTCTTATGTGCTGCTCATCAAAAGCATTTTAAGCTGGGGAAGGACAGGCATTTGTTGGATTTGGGTAGAAAATGAAGGCAGCTCGGGAGACCGGGCGCGCGTACCGTATGCCATAACTTCAACCACCGGACAGGCAGTTGTGGATGACATCCCTGACCATGCGATAAATAATTACTATTTTCAACCGGCTTCAAAAAAGGAGGAAGTTTCCAATTCGTCGGTATTTTTTATTATATTCTAGATTATTTGGCGACGTTTAAATAAATTTGGAGAATTCTTTTTTTTTTTATTTGAACGGGAAACTTTTAAATAGGTCTCATCTAACGAAAATCGGTTCTAATTTAGTCTGTTTTTCATCTGAAAGATTATCAATAATGTAATCACGTAAAAATACTACGTCATAATTTATTGAGAATTGGATAGTCAAGGTACAGCGCCCACTGTACCTTGGCTAGAATAATCAAACGCACGGTAAAGTGTGCGGTAGAGTGGAAGCAGTGGTGGGGAAGGCAAGTGGTAGAGTAGCTTGCCCACGTTGCTTGTCACTCTACTTTGCCAATCTCTAGTAGGTACTATCTCTACCGATGCTGTTTACACTGGTATAGTTAGTAGTAGCGTACTTAGCACTCTACTGTCTACTCTAGCGCTTTGCTCTACGCATGTATCGGATGCTTGAGCAGTCGCCCGCGAGAAGAAGTTTTTTATTAGATAAAAAAATAAAATGAGAAAGACATACGTCATACACTTTGACAACGGTCTTAAAACAGGTACATAGATCGGAATTCTATCACCTTTTAAACGTCTGCACTAATTTGTAAGCCATTCATTTTAATAATTTTATATAAAAAAAAGGCTAGTAAATGAACAACTTGTTGTTTTTGAACAATTTTATGCCGTTTTAACATAAAAATAATTGAATCAAAAATATGTAGCATTTTATAATATTATCATGTTCAGCAGGCTCATAAATTCCGATGACACTATTATTAATATTCGACAAAACCATGTATTAATGGCCGAGGCAGCCCGTGGTAGCACATGGCAGCTTGCGCTGGTCGGCCAGGCGATTAATTGTGAATTGTGGTCATTGCTCGTCTCGACGCTGGAACAACTCCCTCTTAGACGCTTGTCTAGCCAATGTTCTATGGTTTGATTATAATATCTATTGTTTAAGGCTGTAATAAATATATGCTTTTCATGGATGTAGTGCTTTCAGAGAGTTATGGATATTTTGAGCTAGGCTAAAAAGAATTAAGATGAAACAGGCAAGATAACAAACTAGTTACTATTTTTTTTTAAATTCTTATTTCTTTTTAATGTAAGCTTCATTTCATAATTTGGATGAATTCATAATTCATACCTATTTATATTGCGAAGTATATAAAAAAATCTACAACACAAAGGTAAACATAATATAACAACGATTAAAAGTATTTTCCCTCACTTTTCTGTAAGTTACAAACTAATTCACGCATCATTGGGGAGCAATGCCAAGGAGTCCGCTATATGGAGCACGTACCGTTATTGATGCCAACGGTCGCTCGGAAACCCTTGGCAATGGAACGAACGAGTGGCAATGTATCTAGTGTCACCGAAACCAGTTTACAGTGCCGCCAACTTATTCGGCCGGCTCGGTCATTAGCAATTCAAATACCTAACCAGCGCATGGTTACTCCCACTGAAGGGGATTCTCTTTCACATGACCGCTTTTGTAAATTATTTATTACTGTTTGGCCAGTTGCAAACTCCTCTTTGTTTCTATGGTAATACTCGCAAATGGAATAACTCTTAATATTTGCTTTACGTTTGACTGTCCCATTTTCGTGGTCGGCCGATGAAAATAAAATATTACCTTCCTTATTTTTCTTTCGTGTTTTATTTCGGACAAATGTGGAAAGAGTATTTTTTCACCGTATTACAGTACAATTAAAATAGGGCATTCGGGGATTTAAGTTGTTGTTTAGGTTCTATCTGAGGTCTAGGCTAAACACGAACTTGGTGTCTTTATTAGAATACACAGTCTGAATATAAATTGATAAGTATTTGTATATTTTTGTTTGTGATATCCGTGTGATAATATTCAAAAATTACATTTATTAGGTAGGTACTAGCTCGTGTATAGTGTACGAGAGTAATGCCACCAAACTCTTCACCGGACTTCGAAAAATTGTGAAATATTTTTTGATAAGGAAAATGCATATTATAACTAGAAATGGGTGTGCATGGTCGATTGAATATGACACCTACTCGAAATGATGATGACTGAAAGTGTAAGGCACAATATAATTTTTCAGCCCCATGAAATAAAAGAAGCATATCAATAGATTGTAAGGGTTTGCTAGAAGGACTTAGCTACAAAATATAAGTCACTTTTGATAGTACTCAAAATCAAAGTAAAATTAATATCAAACAACCAAAACTCCTACGCAAAATTTATTGGTATCGACTAAGTAGATAAAGTTGTAAAATGATTCTGCTAGGAGACTTAAGGGCCCGTACTACCTCACACTGCTTTGCATGATTGACTGTTATATCAATAATAATTAAATACTCAAGTTGAAATAAAAATGCAGCAAAGTTCAGGACTAACTCTGGTAACTATATGACTCAAAAACACGATTGCGTTAAATTTGGTCGATAGAAAAAAATTGCAAAGTTGCCTCCAAATCACGTCTAATTTACTCGGTATATAGCATTATTCACCAAATACATTAAAATTAACCTTGAAACTTTTGATTATTATTGCATTACAGATAAGGCAGCCATCATATGTTTTTCTTTTTCGAATAACCCTTGAATATTCCTAAAAAACGAAAATATCCAAAGTAGCCAACGCGTTTAGACCATCCGCGTTTGTACCGCCACGCCGCCTGGCATATGGCGGGCTCTTAACGGAGAAAACTGTAGATTAGAGTTGAAATAAAATGGCAAGCATTATTTTAAGTACAGCGGACAAGGGAAGAATATAAGGATAAATGGTAGTAGGAAGAAGAAGTACAAAAAGTAATCAGAGATCATAATTAAAGAATGGTAGAAAGTAAACGATCTGGATGAAAGTTTCAAAGAAAGGAAAAGGTAAGAAAGAAAGTACAAGGCGTGATATAAAAAAAACCTAAGAGGGCCGTAGCCATTGATAGAACCAAAGTTTTCATTAATCGAGATTTGTAATCTCGATTAATGAAAAATGTAAAATTGGTACCTAGATCCTGATGGCATACCAGTAGAAGTATGGGAGTTGCTGAAAGCAATTTGATGGAGATAGCAGACTTTATTCTTCAATTAGTTGTTGCAGGAGTTGTTGACTTCAGTGCGGGGGTAGGCTACACCAAGGCTCAGCTTGAGTTCTTAGTGATTTTTGTTCACCTTGTTAACGCACTGACTGAGCAGATTATACGCGCCCTGGTCTATATGGACTGACATTGGGAACTGTAAATCGAATGCATTGGTTTTTTTGCGCATTCGATAAGAAATTGTTGGCAGAGAACCAATTTAAGATGGCAGACAGAGTGGTATTTGTCGCTTCAACGTCTTCGCTTTCGCGGTCCATTTCCGGACGTGTATATGTGATAACGCTGTCTGTTTGTTTCTCAACTATATAAGGTAAATTTAAATTAAGCGCAAATATTTTAAAGGCTGACTCCCATAAGCTGGAAAAATGCTTGAGAAGCAAAATAAAAAAGAAAGGGGCCTAAAATGTATCCTAGGGGCACATTTATTTTATACTTTTTATCATTTATTTCGACTGTCTGAAGCCTATTTTTTAAATATTATTCTATTAATTCAATGAACTTATTTTCAAAACGGAACACTTTCTTGAATCTTGCAGTCCTTCCAGTTTCTGTCTTATTGCCTTAAGTTGTGTGACCTTATCAGTCTGCTCTTATTTCAAGTATCTCTGGTAAGTTGATCAGATCAATAACCATATTGATTGTGATGTAAACAACTAAGGTGGACAAAGTGGAGACAGATTACGGGAATTAGACCTGTCTTGTTGTATATGTATATGTATTGATCGCTAGGCGTTAGAATTGAGTGCTAGGCTTCAAGAGGGAAGGAAAAAATAAATTTGCTTTTACCCAAAGGGTAATAGGGATGTTGAGATGGGTGTGTGCAGTTAAAAAAACTGGACAGATTATGAAATAAGTAAATTACAGGAACTATGAAAGTCGCGGCAATTACTGAAAAGTTGAATAGATTATTAAATGCTAATGTAAAGGTTTCAGTCACGTATTTTTTTGTTGAAATAGGCTTCCTTGGATATGGTTGGCATAAAATATACATAGATGATAATAATGAGTTTCACTTAGAATACAATACAAATAAAATGTATTGCATAACATCGTTATTTAAGGTTACATTGTTTACTTTTTCTCTTATACATACAATTGACACCGACTATATATATATATATATATATATATATATATATACAATAATTATGACCTATTTACAATGATTTTCGTAACTGTAAAAAACCGCAAATGACTTTTGCTAATAAACTATACGGAATCGATTCCGATTTCTGCCACGGCATGAGCTACGATCGCTTATAGGTACTACCATGCACTTTGGACGTACTGAATACGATTTCGATAATAATCTCGTCGGCATCGCGTCGTAGTCACGTCAGCGCACGACTGAAGGAGTGGCAAGAATTTAATCAGAGCTCCAGCTTTGCGAGAAAAATTGCAGACGACTTTCCCATTTGGACAACAATACATGGCACTGAATCACTGAATCTTTAAGTGTGGATTCGTTACAATATAGGTATTAGGTTCAAAGTATATCTCATTGGTACATAATATCACCATCAGTGTTACATCGTAGTCACGTCAGGGCTGAAAGAGTGGCAAGAATTTCAATCATTGCGCCAGGCTTTTCGAGACAAATTGCAGACGAATTTCTTAGGTACACAACGTTTGGGGCATTTGTCCCTGTCGCCCTTAGCAATGCGATGCAATCCAAAGTAACTATAATATTTCAAAATGTTGCGATTTAACAGAATTTATTTGTTTCCTTTCCAGCTTTTCTTCGGCATCGTTATTATTTTAGAAATAACAAGTACCTAATTAATTTTAAATCAATATGAATTCCAAACTGTTTTACCGAAAATATATTTCATTATTTATATTATTTATTCGTAAGCTATTTAAAGCTAAGTATACTGCGCGATTTTGAACTTCTGTATTTCAGTATAGTTCAGAGGAACTATACTGAAATCCTGGAATCACAATCCCTAGTGGAACACAGAATGGCAAGAAAAAAAAGTAAGACGAAAAATAATTTACCTTCCATAGAAATTCGCCCAGCTGATCGGCGACTTTGTGTAGGTAGGCGGCAGCATATTTTTTTCGGTTTTCAGGTTTTTTTCTTGCAATTCTATACTTCATTAGGGATTCTGATTCCAGGATTTCAGTATAGTTCAGAGGTTCAAAATCACACGATATTCGTAAAAAAACCTTTAATTAGTATGTTTTTACTTTACTTTACTTTGTTTGTCACTTTTATTTTTAATGTTTTAGCGATAGTTACAAGTTTAAATTAAATCATTAAATATATGATAACGACGTGATAAAACCGTATTAAGTGATTTAATTTAAACCTAAAACAGATATTGTTATTTCTGAAAACCTGCAAATTTTATTTAAATAGCACAGACATTAGACAATTTAAAAGATACCGTTTCTATGATATTAATATTTGTATCGAATACAACATACTTGTTCACAGACAAAACATCTTCAGTTTCAACCCCTATGATCCCTCATAAAAACCACAACGAAAAGGTAATTTTTATACATCGTTAAATAAAAAGTAGGATATTCAAAGTTCCTTTATCTAGAACACTGGGGTGGATCATCATGGTAAGGATGTCGGGAGTCGAGGGCATCATTCATAAATCAAGTAGCTGAGTTTAGGCTCGCTATAACCCCACAGTGAACAGAATAACTTTGAAGGGCTACCGTACTAATTATACTCGTACTTAGTTGCTTTTTTTTCTGTTGACAGCATGAGAATGAGTTTTTTGAAAAAATTTTATGCTTATATGGATTTTTATAAAATTAATTATTGTCCTTATTCTATTCTAAACGCATAAGTTAGGTACAACGTGGAATTAGGGCATAGTAACAGTTATTCCTTCGCAGCTATTAGCACAACTATAGGGAAAAAAGAAGTACGCTATAACAAGACATACTAAAAATCAGAATAAAATAAAGATTTAAGGGGGCTCCCATACAACAAACATAAATTTATTGCTCTTTGTTTTCGATATTGATAACGGCATTGATAACGGCAACAGGTAAACACATGAAATATTTACAGAATATTTAGTTATATAAATCACTTTAAAAATAAATAACAAAATTAAAATAAAATTGATCTTTTAGGGGGGTTTCCCATACAACCAACATGTTTTTTTTAGCCGTTTTTATAGATAATGGTACGCAACGATTCGTGCGAGAGTCCGGCACGCCCTTGGTCGGTTTTTTTTTTCTATAATTTTAGGCCCACCTTATATTAGTAAGTATAATAAAAGCTAATTTATAATATTAATATTTAACTAGTTCGTTAAATATTAATATTATAAATGCGAAAGTTGGTAGTAATACTTATAAAAAAGCAAGTGGCTTCATTTACCATTGCTTACAAAAAGGGGTTCACAAATATCGAAAACTTTATTTCGAGAGTCAAGTCTCGCTTAGACTTTTTCAATCTAGACACTTCATAATATAAGTTAAAATACCAAAACGAGATATAACATGTAACCATCTACTCTCCACAAATCCCTAGTATTGCCCTCTGTGAATCACCGGATCAATGGATCACTGCGTCGGTATTGAGATAGATATCGAAACAAATCTGTATCACCCAAATACATATATCAATTAGGGATCCGCGTTAACAAACACTGAGAGTTGTGCCGTTTATTGAACCGAGAGGCGCGCCTACGAGATAATTGGAGATCCGTATAAGGACATTAATAACAAAACAGATACCTATTAGACGTGGGATCGGGACCCCTGCCGCTTGTTATACCCGAAACAAGGAAATCGTAATAAAGTTACGGATACGCCCGTTGCCCGGTAATATTGTTAAGGAAAATCGAGGCACGACCGTGATTGAGACCCGCACGGGAGTGACAATGTTGATTCCGTCACAAAACCAATTCAATTGAGTTAGTCGAATACCTGTAATTGTTATGTGCATTATCTCTTTTTCGCCGTTCCTTTTGAGTTAGAAAACAAAGGCTGTTTCTTCGAATGTATACTACATCTAAAAATAAAAACCAAATTTCGTTATGTCGTCCACTGATCATTATTGACCACTGTCAATAATCTCTGTGGCGTAGTGGTCATCATGCCAGGTTGCCACACCGGAGGTCATGGGTTTAATCCCCGGTCAGGTCAAGGTGGAAAATTATCTTTTTCAGATTGGCCTGGGTCTTGAATATTTATGTATTTATTATTATAAAATATAGTATCGTTGAGTTAGCACCCCATAACACAAGTCTCGAACTTACCTTGGGGCTTGCTCAATCCGTGTGATTTTACCTTTATATATTTATTTATTTATAATCACTACTAATGCCTGGAGTTAAACTGATAAAATCATAGAGATAATATAATCCGATAAAATTTACCTAACTAATGATGCTTTTAAAAAATGATAGATTTTTGACAAAACGTTATTTGTTGACATAAGAAAGCGTGCATACTCGTATGTACATATTTGGATGAATATAGGTAATATTTACCAAAAACAATAGGATATGCCAAATTTTTCTTATCCCGTGCAGACCATAAGTAAAGGAAATGGAGGAGGACCAAAAGAAGTTCCCAAATTGAATGAAAGTATTCGATGCCCATCATCTAGCTATAGTTGTACTTGTGTGTAGGACTTTACGATCGAACTGGTAATGTGCGTATAATGTATGCATATGCGTATAAGTTAATATTATATTACTGATAATTATTGAAGAAACCAGCACGGGCCTATTGTGAAGTAACATGAGTGAGATAGCGAGGCCGCGGCATATTTCTATATGAATACATTATTAAGGCCTCATTATTACTGCCGGGAAACGAGATATTTACTTTTATTTGAAATGCAAATGCATTTTATTTGGAACTAGCTTTTGCCCGCGGCTCCGCCCGTGTTAGTGTCGATCTTTTGGGAGTGATGAAAGAGACTCAGTCTTTTAAGGCTTTTAATTAAGACTCGCTTTGTTTTTGACGACTTACGACTGACTAGTCTTTTATTCCCCAACCTTTAGTTAAAAAACTAGCCTTTCTAGTCGAAGTCATTTAACGTAAAAGACTGAGCAGTTACTTTAACAGTTCAAAGGACTTAAAAGACTGGCGACTAATCGTCTCGAGTCGAGAGTCGTAAGGCGTGAGTTTGTTGATGTAATTAGTGCTTATAGTACTGACTGAAAAATAAGTATTCTCCCGGCTACAAAAGTATAAAAGTACCTTCAGTCATCAATACAATATGTAATTTTGTATTTATTTAGATTCTATGTGCAGAGGTACTAAGACTTTAAATATAAAATATTATAATAAAGTCTCTAAAGCAAAAATGAATCAAAACACCGAACAAGAAAGTCAAAGCATTGTATGTGACTGTGAGATGATAATATTTTCTCAAGTTATTGCATATTGATGGCATGGTAGTCAATTCCCAACAAATTAACTGGAAAGAGCTACCAACTCCATATGAAAATATGGAGTTGGGTTGGAGTTGGTGGTAGCACAAACGGTTCCGTACCATTATCTAAAACGGCAAAAACAATCATGTCTGTTGTATGAGAGCCCCCCTTAAATATTAATTTTATTTGAAATTAAATTTTTATTTTTTAAATGGATTATATAAGTCAATATTTTGTGAATATTTCAAGCGTCTACCTGTTGCCGTTATCAATATAAATCAGTAAAACGAGCAAAAAAATCATGTTTTTTTGTATGGGCCCTTATATATTTGTTTCATTTTAATTTATTTATTTTTAAAGAGAATACTGAATATATAACTGAATATTCTGTGAATATTTCCAGTGTCTAACTATCACGGTTATTGAGATACAGCCTGATGACAGACGGACAGACAGACACAGACAAACGGACAGCGGGGCCACATTAATAGGGTTCGTTTTAGGGTTCCGTACCCTGTGGGTAAAAAGGAATCTTATTTCAGCAGAAAGGGCTTTTGATTAGAATTATCACTCTCTATTTAAATTATTATAAAAAGGACTGCAGTCGTTTTAACCTTTTAGTCTTTCAAGCCTTTTAGTCGTTTAAGTCTACTAGTCCTTTACGTTAACCGACTGAGTCATATTTGTTAAGACCAATAGCTGCAGTCTCCATTTTAAGGCGAAGTCGTGTAAGGAAGGCTAGTCTTATTTTAAACGACTAAAAACCTCGAGTCTCTTTCATCACTAAATACCCCGGGTATAAAATGCCTCTATCCGTCGTCGTCCTTTACCGGGCCTCAAACTACCTCCTTACCAAATTGTATCGAAATTGGTTCAAGGGTTGAACCGTGAAAAGAAGACAGACAGATTTACTTTCATACATACATATTATCACGTCCTCATCCCTTACGGGGTAGACAGCGCCTAAGATCATAAGGCCATGTTTAGCCAGGTGGTGGGTATAGGTGGAAAGTGGAAAACGGAATCAAAATAGTGATGGGTTGCTAACCGCATCGCCTATTGTCATGATTCTTTTGGTTTTGGCCCATTCCATTGACTGGCTTCTACGGTCTGCACGGGAATAGAAACAGCTGGCACATTCTACGTTTTTTCTTTTCAGACCAGCATGGAACTTCTTTGCATGGGGTTTCTTTCGCATTTACATAAGTATGGATATTAGCTTTCTATGTGTACCTGCAAAATAATATTGCAATGGCCCTTAGTCTCTTCAGTACAAACTATCACAAGACTGTTGTAATACCTATACTTTGCCTACATCGTAAGATAAAAATATGTGAATTCTATTATACAAGTATGTAACACAATAATACTAACAATAATTGGAGGACGTAATCAATGGCCCGACACGTATTGTGGAGTAATATGATTCTCAGTGAGGCAGCGAGGCGGAGGCTACGGCACATTTCTCTATGAATGCATGAGCAATGTTAGTGCATATTGTGTTTGTCGGGAAACGAGATGTTTACTGTTATGCAAAATGCGAATGCGTTTTGATTAGGTTTGCGTGTATACAAACACATATGTGTACTATTTGGGTAAACAACGCATCATACTGTTAAATTGTTAAATATATACATTCATAGCGATCTGGGCGCGTATGCAGAACTTTGCCTTATAAATTGATATATGTACCTAGGTACCTTTTCATTAATAATTGCACATTTTGAAAAGGAAAGTAATTAGTTGGGCCGCTAAATAATTAATCGGGCAGCAGATTTTACAGTTGGGGCAGCAGAGAAAACATTTCGATAAGCTTTAGCTTTCCACCTGAAACGACTGAGGGCAGAAAAATTAGGTTCTGGTTATTTTTTTTATGACCACCCAACTGAGGGCAGAAAATAAGTTTTACTGACCATAAGCTGCTGCTAGCTATTTTAGGTGACCGTTTAGATTGTTTTGCTAACAAAAATACGAATATTTGGCTAATCTTTAAATAACACTCTTTTTAAGATCTTAAAATCATCAAACGTTTGTTTTCTAAACACAGAATACCTAATAAAATAAAAATAAAATGATTATTCTAGTAGGTATGTTTAATAAGATTTTGACATTACGATATTTCATTTACACTCTACGCCGTGCTACGACATGCCACCTACGAATCTACGTGTAGGTCTACGAATTAGTATACTTATACGTAGGAGCAGGTACACTCGTAGGCGACATGTCGGCAGTACAAAAAAGGAGTACTATGTATGTATTCAGGGTTCCCGTACGTGTGTAAGTTTAATTATTCCACTTTATGTATAATATATGCAGAAAATGATTTTAACGGGTTATTGCAGTCAGGCACTGGATCTGGGAAGGGGCTTCTTCTTCTTTACTGTTTACAACTCATAATATAATTAGGTAGCTTGTTTTCATCTTAAGTTTATTTGTGGGCGAATTAGGATTTTTTAAGTTTTTGTTAGTTTAACTTTTGAATTATATACATTTATAGTATACATTATGAGTCTGATATTGATATGATGAAGTCTGTACTGTATGTTGTAAACTTGTGTCGTGGAATACCAACTCAACGACACTATATTATAAAATAGATATATATTAGACAAACAAACAAGACTTAAACAATCTGAAAAAGACAGTTTTTCGTCTTTACCCGACCTTTAACTATAAATCATCTTTCTCACATACAAAAGTGCCTTTGAATGACCGGGGATCGAACCCCCTTTTAATATTATTTATTTATAAAATGAATATATGACTAAATTTCTATGAATATATCTAGTGCCTACCTGTAGCCGTTATCAATATCGACCAAAAACAAACAAAAAAATTACGTTTGTAGTATGGGAGCCCTATTAAATTTTATTTTTCATCAATTTTTTTGTATTTGTGGGACATTTCAACTGTCAAACTATCACGGTTCATGAGATACAGCCTGGTGACAGACGGACAGATAGACAGACGGACAGAGCGGAGCGATATTCCGATTATTATATTATTAGGGTTCCGTTTTTACCCTTTAATGGGTATGGAACTCTAAAAAAGATGATTTATAGTTATAGGATTCAATTTATTGTGTGTTCATTAACAATTTATATTGTTATCATATTGCACTCTCATACTTTCCAAACTCAGCCATTTTCTACAGTGCGTGTAGGTACTTAGTCCATATCATTCATATAATAAGGTACTCGGGAACTCCGAAGTACCATTCAACTGGTTTTTACATTGATTTGGTGAATCGTTAAGCAATATATGTTTATGGAGGTAGATGCCTATAAATCAAAGATATTTCAGGAAACAGGAATTACAATAAAAACATAGGAAATATAGCTGAATGAAAACGGATCTCTCAATAATGAACCGGAGTTCTTTGTCGGGTTCGAAAAATTCGCCGGTGTATTGATTTTTCGCATTCGCAAATAAATGAAACACGCTTTCTGACTGAATGAACGAACCAGGAAGGTCGAACTCATATTTAATATATTTACTAGTTTCATATCTGGCGAAATTAATTTCGTTTTTAGGGTTCGGTATCTAAAGGAACTTTATTATTAAGGCGCTGTATCCCTTAACCGTTTGTAGCGGACATCGCGCGATATATTACGTACTCGTAGGAAATAAGGTTGAAAGTGGCGATACCGGTTGGCCAGTCCGTGATAATTTTCACTTTTAATTCAAATATTCAATAATAAATATTGTATTTTTTAGGTATCTATCTTGCTCATTTAGCTAAACTTTTTACAGACGTAAAAAAAGTGGGAAAATTACTGAAAATATCAAGTCATTCGCGACAAAATCTTTTTTGCTATTTTATTTTGCTAGGTTTTAAATGTTTTTTTTTTTAAATTTTTTGTTGCAAGTAATTATTTATTTTGATCTTTGAACTGTAGATACTTAATCTTTTTTTCATACTAGTATTCCATGAAAAATAAGGCTAACTGTGCGATAAAAAAAAATAGACGTTTTACGATATTCTTCCGATACACAGCGCCTTAACAGTCTCTGCTGTCCGTCCGTCCATCCGACCGTCCATCTGTCACAGGGCTGTTGATCGATGGAGCCGTAATAATAAGAGAATGGAAATCTTCACATAACGTAAATATCTATTGTCACTTTCACACAAATAATAAAAACAAAATAAAAATAATGATTAACGGGAAAACATCTATCATATTTCGTTTTTCTCCTAGGCCGTTATGGAAGCGATATGCTATAGAAAACATAATAGATAAAAACTGACCCAGTGTGAGTGGTCGCATTAGCACACACACCAAAGGATCGGACAACTGTAGAATATATAACTACAAAATCCACGGCCCTTGTATGGGGACTCTGATGTACCTATAAAATTTATTCAGATAATTTTGATCAAACTTTTTTTAGTTATATGTATATTTAATATAATATAAGTGCGTTTAAAACCTTTTGCAAGCGGCTTCTGTTCTTTTTGAGTCCACGCACTATCTTTCTTTACTATCTGTGGTCTCAATAAGAAAATAAAAATATGGTTGTCTGTAAAGTCGGTTTACGGACGATAACTTTCCGTGATAACGATGGAAGAGAGGATAGATTAGGTTGATCGTGCCTCTCTATCGCTTATTCCGCGCTCTCGCTTGCACGCGGAACGTGAGACTTTTTCGTGCGTGCAGCCGGTGTTTATCTATTTGTAAGACATCTATCACGCCAAAAAACAACTTTGACCGAATTGAGAAAAACACCAAAAGAACACGTTTTTTATAAGTTCCTTTAATTATCAATTCCATTGTTGACATCTGAGGCTAAATGATGGTTCCATTTGTCACCTTCTGGGTACGGAATCCTGAAAAGGAAACAATATTTAGGTGCCATAGTATAAATCATATTTTATTCTCTTTGAAACCTATCGATGGCTAATGCCGATTGTTGATTCGATTTGGTACTTCTTTTTGATATAAAAGGTTTACAAACAGTCACATACATATACATGGTGAAATTTTTATCGTTTTGGACCCTTAAAGGGATGACTCAGACCATCAAAATGAACAACTTTTCCTATGGGACCAATGCTGGGAACTCAAAAAAACATTCGACATTCCCATACAAACTGGCCGGGCGGCGGAACTCTTTTGTATGGAAATGACGAAATTTTTTTCGAGTCCCCAGCATTGGTCCCATTGAAAAAGTTGTTCATATTGATGGTCTGAGTCACCCCTTTAAGGGTCCAAAACGATTAAAATTTCACCATGTATATCAATACAAGTATCTAATTTCTGCGCATTATATGTAGCAGTGGAGACTAAAAAGGACCTGATGATGATGATGATGATATGTAGCAGCTTCGATAAGAGCCCTTAACACCAAATTATTCGTCACATGACGCGGCACCCTTGATTCGCACTTGTAACTTGAGCTACCACTACGCATTCCACAAAGCTAAATCAAACGTCGCTCACAGAAGCCGTTAATCATCCAGAGCCTTTGATAAACTGAGACCCGTTACAGGTAGCGTTTAATACGCCGCGTACGTCAAGGTATTGTATAACAGCCACATTAATAACACAAGTAGTGTCTGGGCAGGGCACACATTACGACTGGGTTGGTTCTAAGTAATAAGACACTAATGTAATTAAACTAAGAGTTATGCTCTATGAAAACGTCTGATTGGGTGAATCAGACTGGATGGTTATTGAAAAATTATAGCTTTAGAAGAGCTATACTTCTTTTTTTTTTGTTATTTATAGCTTTTTAATTAATCGGTGCAAATACTAATGGAGTTTCCCGAAATCTCTACTTGAGCAAATTCCGGATTGAATTTTTTATTGTAAGAATAAATACAGCAATGAAATTGAATTCATTGGCAAACGTTTAAGGAGTGACTCAAACCACGAATCTGAACAAATTTTAGGGACCAACTTCAAGATCGTGAAAATATTATCTGCTCTTTCATACAAAAGTGGAATATCTACTTGGCCAAAATATATGTATCAGCTGTTTTTTTTATTTATTTTGGAGTTGGTCCCGTAATTAATGTTTGCTAATTAATTCAATTTCATACTGTATATAGGGACATATCACACAAATTGAGCTAGCCCTATAGTAAGTTGCGAACTTGTGTGGTAGGATACTAACTCAACGATATACTATATTTTATAATAGATACTTATATAAATAAACATCCAAGACCCAGGTCAATCTGAAAAAGATCGTTTTCCATCATGATCTGACCGGGGATCGAACCCGGGCACCCTCGTGTTAACGGCTGGCGTGTTAACCACTGCGCCATAGAGCTCGCCATTCGCCATCGCCATCGCCACAAGAATGAATCGGTGGTCTGCTATTAAACAATATGCTAGTGTATACTATTAATAATATGGATATGACTTGACCAAATCCTTTCAATCAGCTGTCTGCCTGATGCTTTTAACCTAGTGTCGCCACATACGAATTTCGTTTACAGATAAATATTGGTCCCATTCATGGTTAAAAACGGCATGTACAAATCTCACTCACAGAAACTGTTAATGGAGCCTTTGATATACCGAGCTTTCCAAATGCTACCTGTAATAAGGTAGCATTTGATACTCGTACGCCGCAGAATGTCAGGATATTGTTAGCAGCCACATTAATCACACGAGTACAGAGTGTTTAGGCAGGACGCCTATTACGGTTGGTCGAGTGTCAAGGAAATAAAAAAATTATGTAATTAAACGCAGTTTTTATTTGCAATAAAAAAGTCTTATTACCTGAATGTTCTTTGACTGAATTAGACAAGCTAGCCATTGCAAAACTATAGCGTAAACAGAGCTATTTATTCCGTTGATGATTTATCTTTTGGTGTGTAATAATAAAGAAAGAATCTAGGTAGCTATCGGTTTTTGGTAACATGCTAAATGGAAAACTAATTTTACTAATATTAGACCATAACTAAATTCATTGAAGATTTACAATGATATATATCTACTATAATTTAAAACTTACAGCTTTAACAAAGCCATTTAAGGTTTTAACTGGTTACCAAACGTAAAGCTAATGGCGCAAATCGCGGTTGGTTTTTGGTCTTCTTATTACAAAGAAGTCAAAATAAAATGCTTTTCTTCTTGCATTTAATTTTGACTTCTTTCCACCTGTAAAATGTAAGGGAAGTGTATTTTATTTAAAATCTCAAAGTTATGAATTATAACGTGGTACTGAGGTACAAACACCGCGGAACAGGACCATGATATATATATTTTCTTTTAACATTATATAAATAAAGTACTTATCGTTGTATTGAATTAGTACACAATTGGATCACAAGCTCAAAATTATTGTGGGCATGCTCATTCTGTTTAGATTGTCCCTACCTGCATATTTATAATTTGTAAATGTGTCTAATGTTGAGTCGAGAATATTTGCATATGCAAATACAGTGGTCGCTAATTCATACATGGACCGTCACTTGAACTAAGAAAATAAACAGTAGATTATCGCGAAGCGCTAGCTTAAGTTTCCTATTGTCTTTGGCGCTGGATAAAGCTTTAATTTGACTTAGAAAATAATTTCGTTTGTCGCTAATTTTGCTATTTGGTGACTGGATATATTTATTTTGTGTTTTCAAATCAAATATTTGAAGAAATACTTTATTATACTTTTTTTTTAAATTTTATTTTTAAATGGCTATTATCCTAAAATGCATGTCAGCCCTTATTATACTTTTTTAATGAATTGTTAAACTGATGTACCGAATAAAGTTACTTTAAATTCAAGGAGCCAAATTCTTTGATCGAATTTAAGTAAAATATCTAAAATGATGTATTATTTGATAATTAATTATTTCTGAAAACATTTTTGGCCAATCGATAATTTTGATTAAAAAACGTCTCTAATCTCTAAACGTACATAAACAGTAAGTTTCTAAGAACATATCCAAGCCCTTAAAACTAACTGTTTACGGTTTAAGTCAAAACTGGTAACATCGCACGGGTCAGTAATGTATGATTAATTCGGCTACCTTTTCACAAACTTAATGTCGATTCGTTGCTTTGCTTCAATGTAAACACACTCACAACACAACACACACAAACGGTGGTTGCAGGAATGGCATCGGGTATCCGGTGTCTAGAGCTGCTATTTGCTGTTCTCCCATTCATTCGAGTGAGTAGTATCCTAATACCTTTATTCCCTTCCCTGATCCAACAAATGCCTATTCTTCCCTAGTTTAGAAGCGTTTCCTATGGACAGCACCAGAAGAAACAATTTTTCTCCCAAATCAGCATGGAAGATCATGTTTTACATAAATAAATATCGAAAGTATGTTGATTTTCATAAAAATAGGATTATATAACAAAATATATTCGCCCTTACACATAACTTTCAGCATCTCCTCCTTTAAAGTCGGTTATCGTATACAGCGGAATTTATCGCTTAGCGCGAGGTAATACTTGGTACCACGAGCCAACGTATGTCTGTAATTTTACGATTAATTCAGCAGCAAATTAACTTAATCGTCGCGTTAACCCTCTTGGCACCTAATTTGTCTTAAAGATAAGTTCAATATAATTTTCCTTAGTTTTTTCTTTCTCTATTTGGATATGTTAACATCTAGTCAGAAAACGCTATCAATAATAAATGCGTAGGCGCGTACGTAGATAATTTGTAATAAATTATATTTCTAATTAATTATTATAGGTGTAATAACGTGGTTTGGTATCATCACGTAGGTACTAGTTACTGACTCCGACTGACGGTCTATTGAAACCGGCTCAGGTAAAGTTCGTAAGGTCTACGACAATAGCTCACGAATTGGTCGTAACGCTTCAATGTTTTGATTCCATTTTCCACCTAGCGCCCACTAACATGCTATTACGTGGCTTAAAGACCTGGACTCTCATCACGTGATAGTATGTATTGTAGGTTCCTCGATAACGAGTACTATAAGATGTCTGAACGGATTGAAAGAATCTTGTTTTTTTATTTGGATGAGTATATTTTCCAATTGGTTAATATAAATTTAAATTTTATCAAAATCAGTAGTTAAGTTGTAGTCTTTATAAATTACAAATTTTTCATCTAAATTATTATATTATTAATTAACTTGTTAGTTGTTGAGGTACTTATTATTTGTATCCCTAGAATTACAATTCCAAAGTACTTTTAATTGTACTCGAAAAGCCCTGCAATAACGGTATCGTGCCGGAAAAACAGCATTAAAACCGGCAAATCGTTTTTTTACGGTAATTACACGTCGCTAAAAAGGGATGCTCGAAATTCTAAGCATAACAGCTGATGATCAAAGCAGCTTTTTAATTAAAAAATAAAATTGTTTGAAGGTATTTTTACGGATATTTAACATTATAATATACTTGTCTACTCGTTATAGCCTTAACGGAAAAAATATCTATGATATGTTCCCTTGAAGATCCTGTCATATGTCGAAAAGTGTATAGGTATCTAGCAAAGTACCTTAGTCGAAAAGAGTATATTATGAGCCTGGCACTGGACCCTCTCAACTCTTAACGCATCTGTATTTTAATGAAATAATTCGGTTAATTTTACACGTATCATTATTTTATTGACATGTATTGAATATAATTTGACATTATATTCAATTTGAATTATGACATGACTATGTATTCTCAGTACATATATAAATACTAGCTGTTGCTCGCGACTTCGTCCGCGGAAATTTCTGTTATTATGATTAATTAATTCTTTTCTTAGTACAAATGAACAATTCTCCCCCGTTTTCAAAACATTTTTTGTTGATGCTTCGCTCCTATTAGTCGTAGAAGGATGTTTTATAGCCTAAAGCCTTCCTCAATAAATGGACTATCCAACACAAAAATAATTTTCCAATTTGAACTAGTAGTTCCTAAGATTAGCGCGTTCAAACAAACTCTTCAGCTTTATAATATTAGTATAGATAATGTAGTTTTAAGTAATATACTAGGTATAAATTATTGTGAGTTTTCGTCACTTGGAGAAAATTCGTCTCGCAGCTGTAAACTTAGCTGTAAGTAAATAAACGTCAACATATTTTGTTGTAAAATAAATCTTAAACGTTCACCAAATTATATCTGAAATATCTTATGATGGGTAAATTATATTTGACTTTGACTTTTAGGTATCTAGCAAAATGTATAGACCTAAAACGAAAAAATATTTTCAGTTATGCTGTATGTATCTGACTGGTTTTGATACCACTAGGAAAGTGACATTTTAAAGAAGAATATACAGGGTTATAGTTAACTAACGCATAACCTGCTAAAGACGACTTAGGTACATCATGACTAACAACGTTTGTTCTATGACTTTTACCTAAACGAAACACATAGTAAAATTTTACATACATTAGCTTTTATGTGGATTTCTATGATAGATATAGTGAGCGTAGGTACCTACTATTATTACCACGTAGCGCTGATTGCCGTAAAGTTAAGACAAGTAGAATTCCTTTTTCTGCATTTTATTTTTTTTTATGAAAAAAGCAAACATCGAATGACACAAAGTCACATATCAAACGTATTTAATCTTGATGTACATAAATCGTCTTTAGGAGGTTATGCGTTAGATACCACTTACCCTGTATAACGGTAAAAAATATATAACTGACAAAAACATTATTGAAAAATTAAATTATGTTTTTCAGTCAGTTAAAAAGTCAGATAAACGAAAAAATATTACACATTTTTAAAGATTATTATAAAATAAAGGAAAGGAACAGGAAGTTGACTGAAACATTGTCTTTTAAATTATTATAACAGCTCTTTTGTATGGACCGAAGATATACAAAAAGTTATACAAAATTCAAGGTCATCGTAATTTTAAGGGTTTCATACCCGAAGGCTATGGCTCCGTAGTCGGTCTGTCTATATGTATTTGTCCGCCTGTCACCAGACATAAACTCATGAACCGTGATAGACATTTGAAATTTTCACAGATAATATATGTCTGTTGTCTCTATAACAACAAATACAAAAAATAAAACAGAATAAAATAAATATTTAAGAAAGATGCCATCTCATTCACAGAATATTGACCATAGTTATTTACTTTTAAAAAAAACAATATTTGCCCTCCCTGGGCATACAACTGACATGACTTTTTTGCTCTAGGTAATGGTACGGAACCCGTTTCGCACTTAGGCGGTGTTTTTTTTAGATTCGCCTCATTACGAGTATTATCCAAACCGCTAAGGAATGGTTCAACTTAGCCGCGTCGCTGTTTGACACACTAAGTTTTAGAATTTGAACTGAAATTTGTCACAAATGTAGAAAAATACAAAAAAAAAGGTAGTCTGTAAAGTCGGCTTACGAACGATAACTTTACGCGATAACGGTGGAAGAGAGATAGGTGCGTCACAAGCCTAACGCTTAGGCCGATCGTGCCTCTATCGCTTGTTCCGCGCTCTCGCTTGCACACGGAACGTGACACTTTTCCGTGCGTGCAGCCGGCATTCATCGATTTATAAGGCGTTATCACGTCAAAAATGTATCTCAAAAATATTAAAGAAAACAATTGGATAGATATTATATTTATTAACACATTTATTTTTAATCCCATAGAATTTCCTCTATAACAAGAAGTACGACCTTTCCCCCAGCTCGTTACCTACTCTTGTATGTTGTCTCGTGTGTAACTTAATCATGAGGTACTCGAAATAATTTGCTGTCGTCTATCTGCGACGGAGACCTCGGAAACAAGTGCTGCTTGTCTGACAAGTTTGTTGTCCATGTTAAGTACCCAATACCTAGTACAGTGCGCTCTCACATTCTTTACACAGGTAGTCTGATACGGTAACGTTCCTATTAGAGTGAACAGGAAAGAATTAACTTTCCACAAGAAAAGGGTCAGGTAAAATAACAAGATTCGCATCTAGATCAATTTTATGTTAATAAACTAGAGTTGTTTTGTAAAAGTGTACCTACTTAAAAAATTGGGAGTTATTTTTCATGATTTTATCCTACTGTTTTAAGGTCCAACGTAGCTTTAAAAAAAAACAAAGTTACATCATGCGTAAAGGAATAACAAACATCTAAGGTACCCTCAAAACATGTATATTTTTAATATTAGTTTGAAAATATATGTATTGTACGTACGTACACTTTTCTATAAATCTTCATTGGATTCAAAACCTTTGCTCTTAAAATTCTGTCAAAGAAAAATTACATACGTTTATGATATTATAAGATTGGGTTTAATATTAAGAAGAGGAAACACATACATATCATGACGTATTTTCCTTTACGGGGTAGACAGGGCCTAAAGTCATGAGACCGAAAGGCCACGTTTACCGTGTTGGTGGGCGGCAAGGTGAAAAATGGAATCAAAATAGTGTTAGGTTGCTAGCCGCATCGCTTATTGCCATGATTCTTTAGATTTTCGCCCATTCCTTTGACCGGCTTCTACGGTCTACGCGGAAAGAGCAGCAGCTGGTACTGGTACATTCTACGTTTTTCCTTTACTCCCAGAAAAACATGGAAGTTTTTTTAATTAAATAAAATATTATTTGTTTGTTTGTAATATCATTATTGTACGAAAAAAAACACAGAACATGAAACATAGTAGGTATAAACACAAAATAAATATACGATGGCGGAATGAGAAGCAGCTGGCACATTCTACGTTATTTCTTTACTCCCAGACCAGCATGAAGAAGAAATGTTTGCTGTACCTATTAGTTTCTAATGAATAAACACAATAACTAGTAGTCTGATTCTTTGACCAATTTGAAGTAACATTATCAGCAAGTAACATACGTTATATTTTATTTTCAAAACAATAAAAGCTCTGTATGAAAATTTAAATAGCGTAACCTTAGGTATCAAAATTTGCCTATAAATGTCATTAGTGGGCAAGCACTGTGAAAACTATTGATGATATTGATGTTTCCGGCATCTCCGTTAGCGTGGTTCCAGTTGCATACTCAATATATATGGTTCGGGTACGGAGTTCCGGCAGTCCGGATACATTGCGTGATAAAAACCGAAACATATATAGCGGATGTCAGGGGTGTCATCCTCAAATGTCTGTCCGGTGGTTGCTTGTTGGCATCGGGCCCTCCCGAGCTATTTGCTTTTCCTCCATTCAACCATGTGAGTAGTATCCCAATACCTTCAATCCATTCCCAGAGCCAACAAATTCCTATCGGTCAGCTTTAAATGTTTCTTAGCAGTGTCGAAAGCAGTCAGACGCAGTTCCGATGGAAAGCAGGCAGGCGGGTTGGCGAGCGCAGTCAAAAGTGCTCTCGCCAACCCGCCCGCCAAGCGTGGTGAATATGGCAATATCCTCACTCGGAACGAAGTATCCTTGAGAGAGGTCTTCGTCCAGCAGTATACTCTTTACGAATATTATGATGATGATGAACATATAGCGGATGAAGTCGCGAATAACAGCTAGTAATATTTAATCTTGTAAAAGCTTTTCGTAGAAAATAATCTGTGTTAAAACTTAATCAATTCACTACGACAATTTCAATTCCGTCTTCAGGAAAAATCTGTCAAAAATCTTCAAATATTCTTTGAAAACAATGTGTTCTGATAAAGTCTAAGAAGAGGATTAATCTATTGTTAAATTAATTTTGACGGTAAAATATTTTACAAGGGGAGCAGAGGCTCATACTAATTGGATTAAAATTTTAGCACTCCTTGCGGTGCTCCGAGGCTATCGATTTTTGATTTAGACAAACACAAATGGAGCCCAGTATCTTTTCATGAGCGCATAAAGTTAATGGGTTATGTTATAAAAGAATTTTGAGAATATGCCAACTTTTAAGTAAATATTAATAAAAATAACTGCTTTATGGAAATTGAATTGTCTAGTGCAGTGGCACTTCATCTTATAAGGCTAGGACAATTTTAATAATTGTATCGCCTAATGTAAGTAAATGTTATGTAATTTGTAATTTTCATAGCGTGATTCAAGCATGTATGCAAATTACCTTTACCTATTTTATAAACATAATATTTTTATGCAGGAATATTTAGCCTTGTCCAGTTGCTAGATAGAAAAGAATAAAATATTGTACAATAGCAGTAGATGCACGCTAACAGTATTTCTTTTAGTAGGTAGTTTTAACTAAACTCACGAATTTAATCGGTAAATACGGACAGTTTCAGCCTAGTCAGAGAGCCATCTTTAGGGCGAGTGTTAAAGGAGTCCCGGCACGATCGTCCGATGATGAACAAAATACATGAGCGAAACCGTTTTGTTTAATTTAAAATTAACTAAAAAAATATTATAAACAAAAATATAAACTTCAAATGGCGAAATTTTACGAGTAAGTGCTAATTGCTAGCGTAATTTGGCTTCCGAACATACAAGTATAAGAAATGTGCCTATGTAAACAAAGAAAAAATATACAACAATATTCAGTACAGTTCAGGTTGTGTAACAAAGGTCAAGAAAAAAATATTTTTACCATTCAATGCGTCGAGAGAGATGTGACATACTTAATCGCCGCGATAGTTTATAGTCCTGTAAGCTGCCATGCTTTAGTTTCTACCTAGTTTACTGAGTTCATTGTTTCTACCATTGCTGTGCCGCACATTTTTTTTTTTTGGAAGGACTATATAGCTAGCTCCACGTGAGTTTTCGCTACTTCATCGGGCGTTTGAGGCGAGGGCAGAGTGCCCTCAACCTTTTAGACAACATTACCAAAGGGCCCCTAGGAGCGACGGACCTCGGCTTTGGGCGTTGCCTGTGTGCGCAAGGCTTGGAGAGACGGCAAACTTTAAATTGTCTAATGTCTGTGCTATTTAAATAAAATTTACAGGTTTTCAGAAATAACAATATCTGTTTTAGGTTTAAATTAAATCACTTAATACGGTTTTATCGCGTCGTTATTATATATTTAATTATTAAATTTAAACCTGTAACAATCGCTAAAAAATTAAAAATAAAAGTGACAAACAAAAAAAATACAAATTAAAGTTTCATACACATGATGGGCCGCGTATACGTGCATGCAAGCCTGAAGGGCCAATCTGAGAATCGGTGCCGCACATCGAATAGGAGAGAATTATACCTATACGTAAAAAGAGAAGGATGTAAGTGTTTCTCTTTTACGTTTATTTTTTTTTTTTTCTTCTTGGAGCGCGGTTCCGAAATGGTGCAAGCAAACCAAGGCAAATTATGGAGTTTATCGTGGCCACTAATACTAGGATAGCAGAAATGTCTAACGTGACAGTTTAAAAAAAGAACGCTGTTTCCATATGTTCTTATATCTGCGGCTGTTTCTAATAAAACATTAATTAATACTTTTATCAACGAAACTATATTTAATAGCTGTACCTAATAGAGATGTACCAAATTTTAACAAATCCAGTACAATATAAGCTATTAATGTTAAAGAGGACAAGAACAAGCTCGTCCAATCATAAACTGCAACAATAGCCATTGAACGCGTCCAGCGAGACGTAACACAATCGCAGCGACAATTTATAGCGCTGTAAGAGCCCTGCAAATTATGGCGGTTGTCGCGAGCAATAGTGGGCACCACAAACATCTACTTAGTTCGGCGTTTTTATAAAAACTGAGCACAGTGTCTGCGTGTCTGATAAAACCCCTAACACTTGCCTCGATGATGCTCTTCGTAAAAGACCGAAACTAGTCGGCGAACCCGACAAAAAATGTGAGTAAAACAGTAATAAAATATCAGCGATTAATATAAACTAACTTAAATTAAACCTTACTATATTCAAAATAAAAAATAAAAAAAAACTTAAATTTACATTTACTTATTTTTTTTTTTACAAGAATTAAAATCTAAATTAAGGTGTTGGCTGTGTGGCATAGTGCCAAGAACACTAGAAGCATTCCCCCGCTGAATAGCAATTGCAATTCTTTGCGCAAGGAAATAGCCAGCCCGCCAGTGATTCTATAATGAATTTGTAAATTTATACTATTCGGGCTGCGGCCTTCCGGTATAGCTAGGTATAGCTTAGTCTTCACTTCGCTTCATCATATCTTAGTGATGGAGAACATCGTCATATTTTTAACGCGATCTTTGCTATAAGTAACTTTTTAACTACAAAAACACATTCTTCTTTATGGGCATTAAATTTCGTAACAAACCTTATTGGCCATAGTTACCTTAGTCCCACGTGCAGGTGTTTGGATAGTCAGGACATGAGTAAGTGCGCTGTAGTTTATAGGGAAAAACTACAAAGGCAAACAAACACATAATAAAATGATATTACACACCGAGCCTGTAGTAGACGCAAATAAATTATTATCTGAATAAAATTTTCGCCATTTCCGCAACAACGACTTGCTGAATGGTTATGGCAGTCGTAGTTATATTTTATTGTTACCTGCAGACTGCAGAACACATGTCTCGTTGCCGACTGGTACAGGCGGTTACGAGTACTCTACGTGTGAGTTGACACGTTAACGGCTAGCAGCATTGAAAACTAAAGACATTACAAATCGAAGATTCTTTGATTTATGTTTGAAAGTGTCTATAGGTATGCTCTATGGGTTAGATAGAACCCTTTCACATGACTGACAAACTAAAAAGTAATTTTTTCTGTAACTGTGTGGTAACTGTATGGTAACTGTATGGTAACTGTATGGTAACTGTATGGTAACTGTATGGTAACTGTATGGTAACTGTATGGTAACTGTATGGTAACTGTATGGTAACTGTAAACACTATAATATGGAAATTACAAAACTCTACGCTCTCTTTCATATATACTACGGAAAATTATTCATCTATACTAATAAAAAAACTAATTAATCATAATAACAGAAATTGCCGCGGACGAAGTCGCGGGCAACAGCTAGTGTAGATGTATAGAGGTGTCTGAGTCGGATGTTGCTTAGCTCGCTGCCGCTCTCTATTTGCAGATTACTTGAATGTCATTGTCACGGGGCTAATTGGCGGCGGTGGTGTACTACGATCACATTCGAGATGTACGAATAACTATAACAACGGTAACTGTTGTTAGTTACAAGTATTAATACTACACTACAAGTATTTTCCTTTTGTTACAACTCAAAATGTTGCATTTTTCAGTAGAACCTTATAGCTGTAAGCTTATTTTAAGAATAATGTGCCATCTAGCCATCTGCACTAATTGTGATTCCCATTTATATCTGAATACTGTGACTCGCGGTTCTGTTCACGTCGTAAGAAATGTCGTGTACATCTATATGGTTGAACAGTATGTAGAGTCTGGAAAATGTGTAATTTATTGGGTTGCTCGCTTCTGCCACTCTCTATTTGCACACGTTTTGAATGTCATTGCCAGGATACTAATTGGTAAAAGTCCTGCACCACCCGCTCACTCGTGCAGTACATAGTAATAATAACATAACAATTAGTCCGTCAGTTAGATATTCAAAAAATATTGGACATATATTCAAAAAGTATTTTTTTCTTTTGTCAAATAAACAATAAATAATAAAGTTAAAGCGCGTCAAAGTTCAGGAGTAGGGGCTCGTGACGTCAAAGTTTGCTTAAAATTGTAGCAAACTATGACGTCACACGGAACATCAAAGGGCTATATCTTTATAATTTTTTGTTTAATCGACAGAAGAAAAAATACGTGTCCAATATTTTTTGAATATCTAACTGACGGACTAATTATATTTTTTTAGGAAACTAGCCTATTAAATTATCAAAACTTGCTAGTATACATAAAACAGTTTTTGGTTGGAATTTGCATTTCAACCCAAAACTCCTTAAATACGTGTATTTTCGTCCTTAAAACTAAAGATATAGATGCTGCATTTTTATGTTGAGAAAGAGGTAGATAGGTAGTACTGTCTACAAAATCTACGTTGTGTCGAATGAACTGGGTTGCTCGCTGCCACTCTCTATTTGCACACGTTTTGAATGTCATTGCCAGGACGTTTATAGGCGACAGTCCTGCACCACCCGCTCACCCGTGCGGTAACTAAATCAACGAAACATACGACTAGTATACATATAGTTGCTAAATACTCAGTTTTGCATGGTTGGATTTTGCGTATGAGCCCAAAACTACTATAAACCACGATATCTATCTATAAACCACAACACCTTGCTAAATTTAGCTTGTGGATATTATAGCTCTCGGTGCTGTCCAGTAGGACAGTACATACTAAATGTTTAACAAATTCCAACTTTATTTACAACGTTTACATTTAATTTCAAGTAGGTAGTATTTGCTACTATAAAAATGGAAAAACTCCCTCATGTGAAATAAATATGATACTATGCAAAGTATCGCAAAGCAAAGCTAAGAGGTAAGAGAATTTAAAGTAATGTAAACACGAAAAGTTTGCTTTGGACCAGTGGCGTTGTAAGCTTAAGCGGGGCCCTAATATCGATATTAGTCTGGCGCCCTTTAGTCTGACTGCAGTAAAAATCTTTCAATCGAATATCATAGATGTTAATTTTATGCTTGTTTGATACGCACTGTCACTACTAAACCAATCATCATACATGTTACATATCGTCAGAGGTAGGTACTAAGAATTAGAAATTAGGCCATTTTTTATAAATGACGGTATATATATGTCACGGTCAATCGACCATGCACACCCTGGTGTGAGAGTTCTTCGGAACTGCCTCTCGGCCTCTGACGTGGTTCCTTTAACGACTACTAGATGGCAGCCGGGACCACCGGGTTAACATGCCTTCCGAAGCACGGAATCATCTTTATTATCAGACAATCAGGTGATTCAAGCCTGCAATGTCCTAACCAAACTGGAAACAACTAAACAAAGTATGCATCCGGTGGGAATCGAACCCACGACCCCCGGGTCTACAGGCAAACGCCTTAACCACTGGACCACGGAGGATGTTGTACAGTAATGCAGAGGGAGTTATGAAAACAGCCAGTTTTATATATACTGTTCTACACTGTATCTCAGACACAAAAGCGTCAGCTGAATATACAATTTTGAACACGCTGTTATAGGGGAGCGAGGCCGTGGGTTAAAAAAATATTTTTATTTTGTGTACCGCATTTTATCTAGGAAATATATATTATAATATAAACTGTTTTTATGCACTGTTAATTTATTTTGAAGACAGAACAGGGGTACGGAGAACAAGTGCTCTGGAAGAAGGCTGGCGGTGAAATGACTTGCCGCTGCCCCTCTTCAGCTCAGGAGAAGTGCTGACTCAGGAGTAAGGTATGCACTATTTTGGGTTGCTTTACAAAATCCACTATTTAATAAATTAACGGTTGGTCAGATGAGTGAAACTGATAAAAAAAAGTTTCGTTAGTCTACAAGAGCACATCACTCTCAGAGGCCCTGGACCATTGATACGGCAGATACGGCGGTGCCCCTGCTTTCGAGTTGTGGTTCTCAAGCCAGAAGCGCATTCGAAGTCAACTGCCTGGAAAAATTAATACGAAGCTGCGGCGAGGGCGCTCCGGGCGAACTGCGTGCTCGCCCTCCTCTTTTAGAACACTCCATAAAAAATAAACAGACTTTAAATATCATACCCGCATTCCTTTATATGCAACACTATTCCTACCTATCAAGCCATTCACCTGCATTTTTGTTTGTTTTTACTTAGGTACTGCATACTTACCTAATTAGACCAGAGCCGATAAAACTTTATTTCTAATTTTTTGAAACATAATTAAATTACAGTAGGATGAAACCCATTACAAATGGAAGATAATGCCTAAACCAAAAATTAAATGAAAATACTAAATTACGGACGATCTGAGGTCCGGAAGTAGGAGTGGGTGAGCTTTTAAGGGTAAAAAACAGTTTCTCTCGATTTCCGGTAAAACTACAAGTCCTGTGGTAAAACGATATAGGGTAATGATGTTGATAACAACGTTCAAAAACAAACTTAACAACAAGTTCTACTCCTTTTGTATTTACACTTTTTTCATCTAACCTTAAAAATGTATGTAAAAAATTCAAATAACCATGATTATGCATTTTTAATTTTCTCTTTTACAAAAATGTTTCTTTATTCACGAAATTTGGTGAAAACTTACCTTTCTATACCTCAAACACACTGTATTTTTTTTGTATAAAATATTTATTTTTTGACCTTTTTTGACTTAAATATCGAAAAAGCGCAGAAAATTCTGACGCCAAAATATACGTTTGGAAGCCACTACAATAGTGGCTTCCTAACGTATAGGCGATAGATTGGAAGTCCGCCGTTGGGCAAAGGGTTCCAATGATTATTCGTTCCATGAACGGTAATATCCTCAATATTGTCATTCTCACCACGCATGGCAGGCGCAGTATGAAAGGATCCTTTTTAGGTATATTATAGCTTCATGTAAAGGATCGTAGAACATACCGGCTGATTTTTTTTCACACAGTTAACAAATAAGTGAAAGTTCGGTATGATTAGCTTTGTATATTAGATATATATATACAAAGTTAATCATAATAGCTATCTGATTAGACGAAATTTAAAACGATAGGTAAAAAACATAATGCCAGCAACGCACTTATCAGTCTTTATTTAAAAAATCGCACAACATAAACTCTATTTCCATTACAATATTGTTTCAATAAAAAGCAAATATGATTGGCGACGAGCAATATCAAAGGCTAATTGCTCAGTACGGATAACAGCTTTAGCTGATTAGGTGCGATTCATTCGGCAGTATTAGTAAAAAGAAAAACAGCTTGCTACTCGTATTTCACTATTTCTGCCTACCTACGTCATAAAAACATAAACACCAATTACATAAAACTTTATTTCTAATTCATCACTGCTTTTAGCAAATAAGATTAGATGATTCTTCTTCTTTCCCTTTTAGTGCCTCCCCAATACTAGATGTTGATCGTCAGCTCCTCGAACTATTCTCTATTAATTGCCAAACGGAATAATTTCTCGATGAACAATATTAAATTCTAATGGCCTTTTAATAAGTTTATTTGTAGCTAATTGCTCAGTACTCGATACGATGCATCCGACTGACGCAGATAAAAACCGGATAACAATATTAGCCGATTAGCTGGCGATTCATTCGGCAGCTATATCTCTATCTCTCTGTATCGTATTGGAGAATGAATAAGCATGCAGAATTTTTAATATTATATGTCCGTAATGTATGCCGTACAAGCACATTACAAATTAGTTTTTCTTTATCAATGCCTGTCCTAATTGCCTTCCATCAAGGAAATGTTCTAGCAAATACAATTTGGCAACAAAAAATATCAGACTAATTGCTCAATACTGGATGAATACGAATGGTGTGAATAAAAACCGAATAATAACATTAGCTGATTAGCTGGAGATTCATTCGGCAATGTATTAATATGAACAAACAAACCAAACCCTATGCAACAATAATTCAAGAGAGAAATACTCTAGCTTAACAGCATTAGCTTTCGACAGCTCCGTGGCGCAGTGGTTAACACGCCAGCCTGCGACACGGAGTGCCCGGGTTCGATCCCCGGCCAGGTCAAGATGGAAAATGATCTTCTTCAGATTGGCCTGGGTCTTGGATGTTTATCTATATATGTATTTGTTATAAAATATAGTATCGTTGAGTTAGTATCCCATAACACAAGTCTGGAACTTACCTTGGGGCTCAATCTGTGTGATTTGTCCGTATATATTTATTTATTTATTATTATTAGCTAATTAGTAGAAAATTTATTTGGCAACATTATTGTATTCGTGAAAAAACTAGTTGCTGCATTTTGTATGTATGACAAATTATATAATAATAATACCTATAAGATGTATTTTTATTATATAAATTAAGTAAAATACTTTAGAAACATAATAATAAAAATGGTCATGCTTGTTTTAGAGTTATTTTGACTTAAACAATTAGAATAACAGACGCAAAAAATACGCTGTGCGCAAAAAGCACTTTCTTGGCGTAAAACTTTTTACTCTACCTACTATGTATACTTATTAACTGACGTCGACAATAAAAACGACTAATATAATAAAAATCATATCTAAAAAAATAAATAAACATTAGCTTGTCGATTTCTTAAAATTTGCTACTGAAGCATTTATTTGAATTATGAGAGCCAGCCCTTAAAATATTTGCACTTAATTTAAATGGCCTTATATATTGTCTTTGGTAATACTCGTATGATCGTTGTTTCTAATTTCTGACGCGCCTAATTAGTTTCAATCACAACCTTTAGTATCTTGTGGACTTGTTAGTGTGATTGTTTTATTTAGCTCTTTATAAGATTAAACGTCATCTATAAATATTTCAATGGTACTAAAAACAGTAAAGCTTCAATTCTCACAATACAGAATCATTTCCATTTTCATAACGCCTGACTAAATTGCTCTAGCAAATATGATTGGCGACGTGCAATATCAAAGGCTAATTGGTCAGTACGCGACGCATTGCCTCCGACTGGCGTGGATAAAAACCGGATAACTTCATTAGATGATTAGCTGTCGATTCGGTCGGCAGTAAGGGTGCAACATTTTTAGTATCATGTTTTTTTTTGTATTGGTGGTTCCCTGAGGGAGTAAAATGGGGGTATAAGTTCTCGATTACAACTAAGAAAGAGCTGTATTCGTGAAATGTACAAAGTTCTTAAGGGGAAATTGTATGGTTCTCATTTCTGGACTTAGAAGTATGAAAATATGTAAGTAAGTAACACTTTATTGTGCACCAAATAAATAAAAGTTTACAAAACATTAATTTTACAACAAGTATGTACAATGGGCGGTCTTATTGCTAAAAGCATCTCTACCACACAACACTACAATGGATGGAGAGGACCAACGAACGTTAACAGACGGGGTGTACCCGCGTTCCAACGCTCCAAGTAATAAACATAATTGTGTAATAATTTAAAATACACTACATAAATAATTATATCTAAAAATACGTACAAAATACATATATAATAAACATAGATAGATAGAAGTATATAAGTTCAAGATTACAATTAAAAAGATCTGTGTAGGTAAACTCTGTCTGTCTTTTAACGCTTCAACCATTGAACAGATTTGGATGAAATTTGGTATGGAAGCAGTTTGAGACCCGGGGAAAGACAAATCCTTCCCCGAGTCTCAAACTGCCTTTAATTCCGAGAAATTCTACTGTTCCCGAAAGTTCCCCAATATAATTTAATTTGGTTTCAAAAATTATCGGCTTTGGTCTTCTCGTTCATCTGTCTATTAAAACATCTTTTTCTTCTTCGCGTTCCTCTCCTATCGGAGGTTGGTCAGCATCATGGCGATTTCCACTTTTGAACCCGCTGCACGGAACAGCGAGGTGCACTGCGGCCGAACCAGTCGCGCAGGTTTCTCAGCCATGATTGGCGCCTCTTTCCTACGGTACGTTTTCCTTCAATTTTGCCTTGGATGATAATTAAAACTATTAGATAAAAATTACTATCTATTAGATAAAACTAATAGCTAAAAATATTTTTTTTCGGAAATGCATTATAGTATCTATCAAAATACAATAGCTGTCAAATTCTCGTGTAGGTTCCTGAAATAGTCTCTTGGAGTTGCAATACCCTAAATGCCTAAGTGGAAACAATTAAAAGATACAGTGTCAAAGTGCTACCACATGTGTCAAAAGTGATCAAAACCACAAAAACGTCACTTAAGTTTGAGAGCAATCCTCAGATATTAGATATTTCTCAGATATTTCATATATTACCTGAAGGAAGGTATTTTCGTCTGGTAATCATCATTGGTGAAAGGGACAACCCCTTAACGGTTAGGATTTTGGGAATAATTCTTTGGATAAGATACGTTTAGACTAATAGTTCATTCTTTTAGGTTATTCAGATGAGCTGATGATGTAAGTAAATTTTTTTAACGGTAAATTCTTCAAATATCGTATGTATATACCTAATTCAGATTTGTTATGAAAGAAATCACGTACCTACCAAATTTTTGCCGTTTGGTTTCCGGCAGAGTAAAATAGGACCACTCCAAGTCTTCCCATGGATGTCGTAAGAGGCGACTTAGGAAATACAAGCTAAACAAAACAATGAGACCTCTCCAACCCGTCTGACCAGCGAGGAGAGTGTAGGCCAAATCCTCTGTCTGCTCTGGCCAAGTATGGCTCCGGTAGTACAGAGAGGGTCATGCTCCTGCATTGGAGACTAGAAAGACATGATGATGATGATGATGATTACAGAAAAGCTTATGTATCAAAAATTTGATGGTTTCACCATTGAGATAAGATAATGGGTGGGTGGTTGGTTGTAATGTAATTTTGCTGAGTAGGTAATTTTGTCTATTTATGTATGTAACTGCTGTCAAATGCGACTCTGTGATCCTCTAGGTTTTGAAGAACTATAAATTCAATAAATAACAATTTTATTTATATAGATGGTATTGTTGCAGTGTATGCAATTTTTTAATATCATAATGATTATTTTGTCAATATCGTGCTGTTTTCTTATTCGTTTAAGTAAATTCTTACTAAACTTCTACTTAACTTATACACGAATATAAAATAAAAGCGACAAGATTTGGCTTGTGGACTCGTTTCTAAATCGTGGACTTTTGAATATGTCGGGAAATCCCTCTCTGAACTTAATATATGGCGACAAGCACTCAGCGTGATTACAGATGGAGATAGTATTAGGTGTTGCTACAGATGCGCTTACCTAACAATCCAAATTTATTTATATGTGTAGTAGATTTATTATGTATACCTAATGCAAAGGCAATATGAAGTTGGGCATGACTTGTGTGGTTTGTAAAATACTGTATTATGATTATGAAACTGAACTATTTTCTTCCATGCAAGATTAAGTGATACGTCTTTTTCACATCTACTTTATAAAACTTTTCTGCTATGATTGTTAAGAAGCATTATCAAATACGCATAGAGACTGTAAAAGATTTTTGTAAATTTAAAAACAGAAATGTTTTTTCCAAGGACATGCGTAAAAATATTACATGTACGGAACAGTCCTCTTGTTGCACGCATAGAATATGTAGACGCCACACTCCAGAGCGACGGATTTTAATAATTTAAAGTTGCAGGCTTAGGAGATAATCATGACAGCTTCCAGCCAAACGGTCATTTTAATGTTTCCTTGAAATATGGATTCTCGCATTTCAATCCGACTGTAAAAAAGGAGGTTATGAATTAGGTTGTATTTTTTTAAAGTTTGTTACCTATATACTCTGTCATTTATAAACCGATTTAATAAATAAAATATTGCTTTTTTTGGAAGGATATGCACCCAGATTATGGGACCACCATTTAAATTTCGATCAAAATCGGTCCAGTAGTTTTTTGAAGTTGTCTTTTTTATATTAATGAGCATAAGATTACTCTGAGCTTTGATTGTTTTTGCCGTTAACCATAATAGTATCTATAATTTTAAATCAACTGTCATAGTAGACATTCTATGTGAGAATGCTAAAATATCAGACAGAATGACAGCTTCATCATCAACACAATTTGTGATAGCAATTTAGAAACACGAACACCGCTAAATTAAACTGACACAAAACAATCAAGTGTTGCTGCCGTGCGTTGACGTGCAATTTCACTTTTCAATTTGGTAGCTTTGTCTCCTCGCCCTCTGATTTGCGCCTTTCAATTAACCAGTAATCATACACGCCCCGAGAACCCTTTCATTAAACATCGGTAATGAGTTTTCACCCTTCGACGAATAGTGGACATAGGAGCTGTATTACCTACGAGCCGTAGTCCTTAGACTTGGTACACATGGACGCGTAAGTCATCAGTTTTTGTTTAGTGAAGTACTGACGATGACTGATTGTGATCCTTACTAATGTTATACATGCGAAAGTGAGTTTGTTTGTTACGCTTTTAAGCCGTAACTACTGAACCGATCATCAACAAATTTTGCATAAGTACAAGTTCTCTGAAGTACGGAGAAGGTCATAGGCTACCTTTTATCCCGGGAAAAGTACTATTCCCGAGGGATCCGAAAGCTAGTCTGAAATAAATTTGTAATATTTTATAGATAAACAATGTAATTTATGGAATAATAACTAAATCGAAAAAAATACCGTTTTACTGAACATTGAAGTGACAATTTCCGGGAAGACAGATAATCAACTTTATCCTGTTTATCACCATGTGCTTCTTAGAAATGTACCTAGTTAAATTAATAATAAATCGCTAATCACCTAAAGCGTCTTTCCATTCTGTACAAGGCCAGAACGCAAGGGTATAAATCTTATCACATATAGATTGGAAATTACTTTTTTTACTAAATTCTATAAATCTATACATGATCAGTACGCAAACACTCGCGTATACTTCGTAATAACGCAGAAGTCTATTTTGTTCCATTATGTACAGCGCCAGTGCGCACATGGACTAATCGGTCGTAGTTTTATGAAAATAATAAATAAATGTTTAAACGCCCTAAACTCCAGTCCAGATTATAATTTGTACGCGAGCAGTTGCATGCTTGCTATTTTAATAAATTGACCTCTCTTTCTATACCTAGAACTCCACGCGCCATTGTTTTGACTGACAGTTTTTTTTTTTATTTTATAAATAATTCATTTATAAAAATTGGTAAATACTATTAAATACTTCAAATATGAAAAATGGCTTCAAGTACTAAGGATAGTCTAGAAGAGCTTTTATATGAAAAAAGTGCAAGTTGGGAGAAAGTAATGAAGCCTTTGGATTTTGAAAGGTTTTTATTGAAACTTTTTACTTTCTCAAACATGTACCGCACTTTTTTTAAAATATAATTCTAAGTCATGGTTTTGTTTTTATTGGTACCTTAATAAAGATTGAATATGTTTCATATTTTACTGAATATAAAAACTAGACTTTAAACATTCTTGTCAAGTATAACTAAGTGGTGTAGTATAGTTTGGAACGAAGACGCAAGCATCCACGCTACAAACTATACACGATCATTACGCAAAATTCGTGTATACATTTTAATAACAGATTTAAAAACTGGATTACAATATATACGCGAGCAGTTTCCTATGGCTGCGTTCTGGCATTGTATAGAATGGAAAGACGCTCACCTAAAACTCCTCACCATCAATTTGTTTTATACTTATAAAACCTATGTGATATTTTCTTCATAGCCGGTACCCTCCGGTTTTTAGTATATAGTATTATATTGCCGCATTAATGAGATTACACTGTACTTGATAAAGATCAACATATCAACATTAAATACAGTCATCATAATTGTCAAACGCAGTTCGTGTATACTCTCCCTTAGATCTACGCAGACAAATTGGCAAGCGACGTGCACTCAATTAGGTAGATAAATTAGACGTCTGGTCTGCTGTGTTTGTATGGAGGTTAGTGGTTGCAAGGAACCCATGGTCCCTTTATCCATTAAAGTGCTTACGAAGTAGGTATATAACCTGATTTAGTTGTCTGTGAACTAATTATTATTACGTTGATGATAAAAACGTAAAATTTATCAGTCGCTTCTCTCCTCGGTTAAAGTATATGGAGATTGGGTGAAAATCCGAAAAAACCTATCGCTTTTTTATTTTGTTTTACAGTATACGACCGCCAAAAGCGAAACGTGGCCTTTAGGTCTTATAGACCTAGGCTCTTTTGACCACATAAGAGATAAGGACGAGGTAATTTTGTATGACTAAACGCAATATGAAATGCAATTCGATCCTGTATTAAATCATATTTGAGGAGCTTCTCTCATAAAGAACACCATATATTAAAATATATGTATAAATAGAAACAAGTATTACGAGTATATATGTCGTATGCAGGCACAGACGTCATACACAAATCTAGTAGTTGAAAGGTATTAGATACAGAACTGATAAATGTTTCAATTAGCAAAAACGAAGTCTGTTACAGTTAAATACGAAATCATAAAGCTCTTGGTTACACGCACAGAGACTCAAAGGTAAAAGCGCAAAAGGCAGTGGCGGGCGGCGGCAGCTCTCCTCATCCTCATTAGTGGTAATGGCGGTCGGTCGCCGATATCTGAGACAGAACGGCTTAATTAATACGCCTTTGTCGGATAATCTATAATCGCTTGTCATGTTGTATGTCTCCATTAATAATAAGATTAATATCAACTTTTGTATCCCACACCGCTAGACAATGGGACGATTGAAAAAGTGAATAGAAATAATACCAGCTTTCCAAATAGTATCGTTTAATGCGAACAATGAGAACAATTTTGAAAAAATACGTACCAAACTGTAATCAGTTACAATATCAGGGATGTTAGAAATTATAGTCTCAGTCTTGCCACAGTACAAATTGACCGACTAAACATTATTCGAGATCCTTATTATCTATTTAGCTTATAGTTTAAGAATATAAATATGTATATGGTAGAGTCGAGTTTTGAGTATTCTGATTTTATAGCCACTATAAGTTATGGTCAAAAAATACCACATATTATCTGAGTATTTTCGTAATGGAAGGTTTTATTAATCATAATGAATGAGTAATTAGAACTAACACTCGCTCCTGATGCGGACCATGCGAGGGCAAAACGATGATTTCTAATGAATAGTTAATTACGGACTTATAAATATTTATAATGCAATCTTTCTCGAGCAAATATGTACATGTTTGAATGAATCCGCCATAGACAGACACGAGTGTTTTCTCAGAAAGAGATTTTATTTTGCGAACTTTGAGTTGTCGAAATGAGATCGTGTTATACGAGTACATGTTGCCTATAATTTTTAAGGAACAGCACTAAATATTTGTCACAAAGTTTAAATGACAAAGTTATTTAGCAGTGGAAAATGCGGAGCGGAATTTGAAATCTCGAAATTTCGTTTGAAAAATGTACCGATTAAGTAGCATATCCAGTTCCGGTTTAAGCCAGCAAATTATGCTCAAAATTACATATTTTGCTGAGAATTACATATACGCAAGACCGGTTCGGGCCACAGTATGCTGATATATGTGATACGAGCTTTAGTTGAGTAGGTATTTGTATTAAAAGATTAAACGTAAGTAGATAATTTTCCGACTTAAGTCATAGTGCACTTAACATTCTGCATTGTAGGATAGTCTACAATGGGTAAGCACTTTAGATACCATCAATAAAAAATAAACATTGACCACGATCTCATCTCCTACTACTTGCGTCTTAGATCTAAATAATAACACCTAGCCCGTGTTTCTTAAACACTAAACTACATAACAACTGTACATGGTATGAGATTTTAAACGAATGGTAAAATATATTAATACCCGTTGTTCTTCAAATTAATAAATATGTACCATGTAGGTATAAAAATGCACAAAACAAAATATTTGTAAATAAATAATATTTTTCAATAACCTGAACTCTGACGAGTTTCATGATTATTTATGAGAAATAACCTAAATTATTAACTACATACATTTTTACTGCATCATTGTAGAAATATTTTGAACGATTTTTATATATGAAACTAGCTGTTTTCCCGCGACTTCGTCCGCGTAAAACATAGCTGTTTATGTTCAGCGCAGATAGTGTAGCTTCCCAACTGTGAAAGATTTTTTCAAATCCGTCTAATAGTTTCGAAGCCTATTCGCGTCAAACAAACAAACAAAAAAACAAATCTTTCCTCTTTATAATATTAGTATAGAAGTATAGATATAGACAAAAACAGAGCTGTAGAATTTTAAATAATGACGTAACACGGAGTGTATTTGCGATGGAAACAAACATTCTTTATAATCTCGTATGGAGATGGACGCGGTTTTTGTCTCTGGGGCAATAAACGTTAACATAAAAGTTCTTTGGCACGAAAATATTTTATCATGTCTCTTATATTTTTCATATTTATTTCTGTTGCTATTTCTTATAAAATAATGTTACATACGAAATAAATTTATTACCTATAAAAATTGTTTTCCATGACTTTATTTACAAAATATTAATATACAACATTTAAATACATACGACTTAAAAATGTCTAACATAAAATATTACACAGTCAAACTTTTCACGTCAGTTTTGTAAAGACATAACATCAATAGCTTTCGTAGCCAGTAGAATGTAGAAAATAATAGCAGCATTTGCTTTACGACAAAATAGTTGCCTAATGGTGAATTATCGCGCCAAAATTCAAGAGAAAATAATAAACGAATATAACTTTGTCACGTGTAATATTACTTACGGCAACATAGCTATAAATTGCCCTATAACACGTTACATAAAACAGGGCTACCTCGAGAGTTTCGCTACGCATATCCCGTAAAAGAGACCATAGATTCTCCGCTAACATACCTTTCTCATGCCTACGTTCGCATAAATCACCCCATAATATTTTTTCAGCCCGTCGACGAAATCCCGGTATCTATAGTATTCGGCAATATCTCTCTTCATCGCGTTATAACATTACCTTCCTATTCGCTTCGACTCGTTCATTCCATGCGAGTGATTATCAAACAAATCGATTAGATTTTGGGAGGTATTCATTTCATGATTTCGAGGTAGAGTTTCAAACGACGTACAATGGGTTGGCTTTATGAAGATAATTAAAACGATATGACATCGAGCAGAAATTTGTTTTGGTTTCCGGTTTGAATTGTAGGTAGTTAAATCACCAAAATATAGAATATTGGTGACATTTTAAATAATTATTCTCTTACTCTAACTATGCTTATTTAGATACGAGTTATGTACATAAATACAATAGAAATACAGGTAATTCACAGTTCGGTGCTCATCTCTGCGGCTCCGGGAGGTTTGCCGCCATTTACACTGCCAGATGATTTATAGGTAGAGTCCGGGTTGTCTTGAGTGCCGGCGTTTTCTAAGTTCAGTTGCTCTGCAGCCTGTTATTTTAAATACTGTATAAATGTACTGTTAAAACATACATTATAAATAAAAAAGATTACTAAATTCAGGAATTTAAAAGGAAAAATTAAAAAATGTGTGAGTAAACACATTTATGGTGAGAAACACTTTTGTGCACATTTAATATAACATAAAATTCACACAAAAATTAGAACAATAACACTTGACATACCTACATTAGCTACAAGAGTTAGTAAAGTGTTAGAAATTAACCAAAATATAACTACTAAACCTCAACCGCATGCTCTTACAAAAACATAAAAATGCCTCCCCGAACATTCCAGAGGCAGACGAACGACAAACCAAGGGTGCGTGCAGCTACTCATTCCGCTACAGGTTGCGACACAAAGTGGTGGATCCTGGTGCGAGCCTTACTTACTGCGTGCTTTCTATGAGAGGTTTAAGGATAATGTCGAGAGTGTTGTCGTGGCGCACATGCGCATTCGCGTGCGCGATGCGCGTGTGCGTGCGCGCCAGATTCGCGTTGTGGTCCCGCGACTCCCGTGAAGGCCTTGCGTAGCGCCGCGCCAGCGATCCGCTCTCGCCAACCATTATGTTGTTGTTGCTAGCATGTCTCTGCGTATGCCAATATCATACACGCGTCAAACTACCGGTGCACACCACATTTACAACAGTACATAATAAGCCTGAAATTGAGACAGTCATTATCGTTGTCACCAAATATAAGGCGCAGACAATGTGCTACAGTGGCAGATACTGAATGCCAGAATAGGGGATTTCAATAACAGTCTGAATTGCCCCTTAATACGAGCTTATATTCGCCTTATTACTACCTTCCTTGTAATATGGAATGCTATTTGTTCAAAACGTTGCCTTCAATTTCCACTGTAGCACTTTGAAACTCCACGAGTAAGCCCCTTAAGCAAAGACAGAAATATATAGATAGCGTTTGAAACAATATAAATCTATTTAAGTGTCTGTCAGTGAATTAGACTATCCTACTTTCACTAATAGGTAGTTAATACACTTTAGGTAACAAACGAGATTATGACCTATACGAAAATAAACCTTACGATGGTATGTTGACATAATTCCCATCGAACTAATGTCTGAATGGTTTAGCTAAGAAAATCTGAGATTATTATATAACTATTATTGTTTTTGGCAGCCTGTACACGGTTAGCTTTTTCAGCGAGCCAGAAACAGGAGCTGCGGATTACCGCCGACGGCCCTCGTAAGCTCATTTTAATCCCGGCATTTTTCACTTTTATAACGAGTCTTTCCTCAGGTAAAAATAAATACAAAGGGCAGACCCACATTACTTTAATAATGTTTTGTGTATTTTAATTTGTGTGTAACTGGGCTATAAAAAAAAGGAAATTTAATATAGCTTTAGCCTCGTAACCTAGTTTTGTTTGTTTTTATGATCTTGTGATTAAAATAAAAAAAGTAATATCTGTGATCTGAGCCATCTGATAGAAAGTGATCACCGCTGCCCATGGACAACAGCAACACCAAGGTGTGACAGTAGCATTGCCGGACTTTCAAGGAGTTGGGGGAGGACATGGGTGGAAGGATAGGCCTCTGGCTTTCTCACTCACCGAACGAAGCATAAAAGCGGTAAAGTTTCTACTAAAACGTCAATTTTCTGTGAGATGTGTGTATTCCCTTCCCGGACTCTTGTCCGGGGAGGGAATACACACATCTCACACGGCAATATGAATTCTGCAGGTAACGTGACTACCTCGATTCAAATTGATGAATTACTGATACTTGATCTTAGACATCGTACACTTTTCCTTAGTCAATTATCAATTCCAAACAATTGTTCATTGCTGTACAATACGTACTAAGTGTTATACTTGATCTTTGTGTGCTTTTTTTTCTTTTCACACACGGGATGGAGCTTTTTACCCTGATAGAAACGAGGGTCGCCGGTCAGTGGAAGAATGTTAGAAAGCAAAGCGCCCACTCACAAAGAGAGAAAAGCCCCCGTCTGCAGGATGGAGGTAGCCGCGAGGGGCGAGGTCGCGGGGACGCCGCGCCGTGGCGCTGTCGCTGGCCACCGACAGCAGCGAGCGCTGCGAGCCGGAGACCCGCACCGGGGCGGCGGGTGGTCGCCGGACCAGCGCGCCAGCCCGAGCGTCCCTCAGCGATCGCTCGCGCGCCTCACGCCCCCCGCGAAGCCCCCGCACCTCCACGCTGCCCGCACCGCCCGCGACAGACCACTGCCTACTCACTGGCGCTGTCGAACCGCCTGCGCCGCACTTCGCGCTGTCGCTCGACCTAGCAAAGCATACAATTTCATTAGAATCAACTTAACATGTTATTTAGTATACGAACAGTATAATAACTCATTTTTTCTCTGCCTTGCAACCCTGTCCATCAGCCCCTGGAGGATCGATATAGGATACTTTGGGTTCCACCGAAATATACCGATATACACCGAATTATTCCTCTTGCTTCTATAAAAATATCTTACTTAGCAGACAATATGCAAATACAAATCGATGGGAGCAAGTTTTTGTTTAATGCCATGTTTTTGTCAATTTCTAAATTATAGCTTTTGTTTATAATGTTAGTGATAAATACGAGTATATAATAACAACTAATTGTGTGCTCAAGACAGGGTTGGTTATTACATAATTAGCCTTATGTTTTTATGCCCTTTATGACGTCAAACAAAGCTTAGGAAACATTAATTATTCCGCTCAGAAGCCGCACTTAGTCCTACAAACTGTGTCTAGAACGCCTCAAGTTGTTCTGTAATCTGAGGCCTCAAGTACATATTTGAGATGTCTGGAAAGTAGAAATCGTGACTCAACATTTAATACTTCTCAGATATGGAATATTTAAGTAGTGTCTATCTTAGATAAGTCGTTTATTTTAGAAGATAGCAATTCAGGAAAGCCTATAAAATTAAATTGTTATGCAATTTGAAATAGTTTCTGCCCCAAAGTTTAAGAGTGCTTAGGTCAGCGAAAGACACCCATCATTTTATTAATTTAATCCTAAATACAATCAAATAAAAAAATATGATTACGTACTTTGTTAGTAAATTACCTACTTGTATTTTTGGTATTACTTTTCATTGTGATGCATTTGATAAATTAAGAGAACTACTGATTAAAAAAGCGGCTACTTTAGACGGTTGTAAGTAATTCTCGTATACAATATCTTAATTTACTACCAAAGAACAGAATTAGATTTTTTTTTATTTGATCGGGTTAATGTGAAATTCAATCCAAAGCAGATTTTACAGGTGGTGGGTAAACCTTTTTTTTTTTACAAATCAATTTTTATACCTTATAAAAATATAAGTATTAGAACGCCTGCTTTGGATACCATTTCACCTTAAGGAGTAAAAGAATAAAATAATGGCTGGCGTTAGTTTCCCTGATCTAAGCCTCTTAAGTACCTAGTTGTTCTTCAAAATGAAAAATCATCTCCATTCTATCTCCCCTTTAATAAAGGATGGATTAGGGATTTTTTTTGGAGGTTGAATTTTAAATCACTCTGTTGTAAATTCATCATATACACCATCTTCCTGTCCGCAATGACCTACCTCTCTGATGAATACGCGTAGTCCTGATCTGCTCCAAGTCCCGAATCGGTATGCTCATGAGAAACTCTTGCGCTACCCGAAATCAGCTCGCCACTGGAACTGTTGCTGTTGCTATTAGTCACCGGACTATACGGGTTGTTATTGTTACATATAGGAGTCACGTTGCCCTTATACCCATTGTTGGTAAGGAAGTCATCTCCATTTCGATTGGCGGTTTCATCGTAACTAGGGTATACTCGTCTAAAAATAAAATAATATAATAAATGAGACCTATTAAAATGTAGGTATTTAACGTTTCTTTCAACAGATTAGTTAAACGTTAGTAGTCGTTTCATTACATATTTCTAGCAAGAATTGATATAAGCCTTTGCATAATAAAGCATTCCTGAAAAGATTACTGATACATAGAGGTTTGTTTATAGAACGTACCTGCCGTGCTTTTCATTGCTTGTTCTGTGTGAGCTGAGCGTACTCGAGATGGATCTCAGGGATCCTTGATTATGACTGTCGTGGCTTTTACCGTGTGATGATGCACTTTTGTCTCGCCTTGCTAGAGATCCATGCTCGGTTCTAAATTAAAAATGTTCTGATATTATAGCAAACCTAAGAGTTAACATAAAAGTTTGTATTAAACACAAAAAAGCACATAAAGATTTCTTAGATATTGTGGCTGTATTAAGTCGCAGCCAACTGATTAAAAAGCCGTTCAATCAAACAGCTAGCCCTTAGACTAAACAACGGCATTCAAATACAGGTCTAGCTTTTTAATTGAATAATTGAGGCGCTCAAAACGTTCAATATTACAGCTGATTCAAAAGCCGCGTTGTAATTGAATTAGTTCAGCACCCGACACCGTGGCGCTAGTTTAAAATATGGCGACAACTAGCCGGCGTTTTTGATAGTTTTAAGATATTTTTTGGAAAAAATGAATAAATATACGTTACTAGTGTTATACAAGAGTCAGAAATTATTGAGGCACATACGAGTGATAAGAGTGAATCAAAATTTATACAAATATTGAGGACGGTTTTCTCTTACTTCGTTACTTTTTGAATTTGTTGTGTAATTGGTTGGTGCAATAAAGAATATTATTAATTTGATATTCATTTTAACTTATTTCAACAAACTAGTTGTAACGTTGAACGTTGCAGTCAACAAGTCAGCTAAACGATGTATAAACATGTAATTGAATGGCGTCGTTTAATCACAGGCCTAGCAGTTTCTTTGAACGACTTATTTATCCAGCTGGCTGCGTCATATAAATTCATAACTATACATGTGTATAGTTATAAATTTATATGTCGCAGCCAGCTGGATAAAATAGTCGTTCAATGAAACTGCTAGGCCTGTGATATATAAATTCATAACTATACATGTGTATAGTTATGAATTTATATGTCGCAGCCAGCTGGATAAAATAGTCGTTCAAACGTTCAACGTTCAACGTTACAACTAGTTTGTTGAAATAAGTTAAAATGAATATCAAATTAGTAATATTCTTTATTGCACCAACCAATTACACAACAAATTCAAAATGTATGTGACGCATAGAAAAAGTTGTATGATACGACGAAAGTGTGAAGTAAAAAATAAACTTACTGCCTATGTTTTGAAGAAGTACGTAATTTTGTTTGGCGCGCATGACTAGTTTGGACCACAGTATAGGGAATTTCTTTCAGCTGCTCTTCAGTCATGCCAGTCGTATCAACTAAAGAAAACTCTAAGTGCTGCTTCAGTTCATTTGGTAGCCATTTCTTGTCATTAGGAGATCCAGACCTAGACCTGCCAATAATAGTGTTTTGTATAAAGAATGTAAATCGAAATACAATTGACATTAAACTTTAATGAGCAACTTAGATATTTTACCTGTGTTTCCTATGTCTTCTGTGTCTATGAGATGATCTATGTGTCCCTGTTTCTGGTTCCATTTGAGACCGACGGACATTAGCAACCTATAATTTGAAATCAAATTTCAAAAAGTCGGACTTACATCATTCTCTCAAAAATTCATTCAAGTTGATAAATGACAAATGTGTAAGTTAAATCAAACGCGATAAGATTAACAATTTTTATTTTTTAATTTACCTGTACGCCACTTCCAGCATTTGTCTGCCTCAGAACTTCTTTCCATTGTGACTCCGATTCTATTAGTTCATATTCTCTGTAACAATAGGAACAGAGTTATCAAATCCTACATCCCTGCGACGTAATAGGTGTCTAGTCCAACGATGTTAATAAGTGTATCATTATTGACATCAAATCTCGCATCTTCATCAAGAGATGGTACAATTTGTTCTACTGTATAATATTTATTTTTTTATTTATTATTAATAGCACACAAAATAGATTACAATCTTGAGTACAACAGGAAAAAGTTAAATACATAGCGCTGATCTAAATTACAATCCTAAAGTATGTATGTCTAAAAAGATTAAATACAAATAAAAGTCTTGAGTTAAAGAAATAAATAAATATTTAAATAAATAAGGCTGTTGAGCTCTTAGCACGACCATTGTCTTAGGTATGAAACACGAATTTAACGTAGAACAATCAGCGTTAGATTTTCTTTTTATTGTATCTCACTCACTTGGCATCAGGCTGTGAGTCGTCTCTTTCGGAGCCAGACTCGTGCTTGTGTCGCGAGCGATGCCGCCTGTGTTTCCGACCAGACCTGCCTGACCCACGGGACAACTCGCTTTCGGCATCTGATTGTTGGCGTCGAGACCGGTGTTTATGCCTATAGAAAGTACAAAAATGTAAACTGTCGGGAGCATTAAAAGCGCTTATGCATGCGCAATGACTGCAAGTAGCATAAAATTATCTCGAGCTCCTCATTGCTTCGGAAGACACGTTAAGCCGTTGTTTCCGGCTGTTATCTTTGATGACGGTCGTTAAGCTATGTCAGATGCCTTTAGGCGGCTTGAAAAACTAGACACAAGTGTCGGCCACTTACAAAATCGAAAAACAACAACATCAATTATCATGTGCGTATATGTTATAGACCAAGACACGAATGGTGGCATTTTCATAGTGATCAGCTTCGATCAAATATAATGGTAGATACACAGTCTCATACAAAATGAAGTCTTAATAATGTCCTCGAGTCAAAACATCATGCATATCCATAGTGCATATCTAACAAACGACTAAAACGGGACATACTGAAAGTATAACTCCATCTTTGTTTTTTTACTTTAGATGCGTAATTTTTGCATCTTTTCACTATACCTACGTCATCGCGAGACGTGTGAGTACTAACGCGGTTTATTAAAATTGTGGACAAAACAGCTCCGAAACTTGGTTAGTGCGCTGTTTCGCCGGTGCCATTTTTCGAGCGCGACTCGTATCTACCATTATATTTGATCGCAGATGATCAGGAATAAAAAATAAAGACAGAATCCTTAGACACTATATCTGGACATTATGATTTTAGCTATGTAGTTTCAGGCAAATACAGGTACATTGCCGGGGTTGCCGAGACTGAAAACAAACTTTACTTAATGCCAGAAGTACCGGTCATTAAGGGCGCCATGTAACCCTTAATAATCTCGGGATTATCGTAAGAGATATATATATTTTAGATGTAGCTTATTTTATTTTTGTTTATTTCCGTGTGTTAGTGGTTTTTTGTAGTTATCGTTTATTGTATGATAATGTCCAGTTAACTAAAGTTTTTACTATCATGATTAAAACAAAGTATTTTAATGTCAACTCTACATTAAAAAAAAACATGGTATTTAAACTCTACCCTAAAGGTAATGAGCATTATAATAATGTCCGTACAATGATATTATTGCAATAATAATAATAAATTCATTTATTTCGACCATCTTTTGATCATTATAGAACACACATAACAAAGATTTAGAAAATATTAACAATTACACTAAATTAAATTTCATAAAATAAAACTACAGTCAGTGCATGAAATATAGCAGCATGGTTCATGTACTGACAGTCAAATCTATCCGAAAATAACTTCAAGACACCGCTAGGGCTGGCACGAACCCGGCGCACCAAGGATGTGCGCCGTTTTCGCATTGCAGAATCGAGGCAGCCCCAACAACATCCCGAAGGCATTATTATAAGAGACTCGGCAATGGCTGTTACCATGTTGCCCTCCTTATTTTGGGCATATTTTAAACAGTGCGGGATTTTTTTACAGTGATGATCTTTACATTTATGTAATATAAGTGTTTATTCCCGCTGGACCAGTTTTACCACTGAATATATACTGCTAGGACCACTGAAATACAAGTGCGATATCCGACGTTACATTATGCTTATATTTGATTATGTTATTTAAATTGGCGTTATAGTTACCTACCTATAAAATTGACACAATGACAAAATAAATAAATAACTATAGAGGTAAGTAAATAATTTTCAATTGATCCAAAACTGGAAAAAAGTAGACACATCATAACATTAATAACCGAAGAGATATTCTAAGTTCTTACTTCCGATTTGTTCTAGAATCGTTAGAGCTCTGTGAATCGACGGAAGCCGACCGATGTCTCGGTGCTGGGGGAGGTCTGGTGGCTGTAGGCGAGGCTGAGTATAGTCCGCGTCGTGTCGGGGCTGATCTCGTGGAGCGAGGAGATCCACCTAGCGGTGCTGTGGTTGGTGGAGGCCCCGTAACCTCGCCGCTTATTCTATATCAAATTCAAATTATTAGTCATAACTCCGACTCAAATTTATCATTTTCAGTTTACAATTCAACATATATTTTAAAGCTAATTAAGAAGGTATCTATACTAACTCAAAATTTTATTCAAAACATATTTTGACAAAAAAAACACAACTTACGAATTAGGCCTGTGCACTGAGGTAGGTTGTTTCATTTCTGGAGGACAGTCTTTTATTCTCAAGTCTTCTAGTTTAGGCACTGCAACAATATACATAGTTTAACCAGTTATAGGCATAAACAAATATGAGAGTAAACTCGTAACGTTTATTACCGTCATGTAGTGAGGTGTGCGAGATGTGCGAGGGCCGTGAGATGCGTCGCGACGGCGTGCGTGTAAACGCAGGCGGTGGCCGCGGCCGCGTACCCCTACCACTGGTAAACAAATAGAAAAATTGGTAGCCATTCTAATATCTACAGGGTTACTTGAAAATAGAGATAGATAATTCATTGATTTTCCGGATATACACGTCAACAACTCTACACGCATATAAGAAAGAACGCGCGCGAGCGTCGCGTCGTCCTTTCGTTTATGAAAGTAACATAGACTAACAAATGTTGAAATGCAGATGTACCGGTCATCATTTTCATTTAATTTATTAAGTAATGCAGAACCTTATTTCCAGGCTGGTCTGGGAGAAAAGAAAAAACGTAAAATGTGCTAGCTGCTTCTCTTCCCGCGCAAACCGTAGAAGCCGGTCGAGGGAATGGGCTAAACTCTGAAGAATCATCACAATAGGCGATGCGGCTAGCAACTTATCACTATTTTAATTCTAGACACTAGATTTACGGTTTTCCACCTTTACGCCGACACCAACTCGCTAAACGTGGCCTTTCGGTCTTATGACCTTGGGCTCTGTCTACCCCGCAAGGGAAAAAGACGTGATAATATGTATATATGTATGTATATTAGAACTCGTAAAACAAACATTGTTTATAATGATAGCTTTCTAGTCCTGCGACGTTATTAGAGTTTCACTAGTAGGTCAGTATAGCTTTTTTATTTTAGATTGGGAATGTCCTCATTAAGAAATATTAAATATTTGTATTGTTACAAAATAGTCTCACTTTGGTCGAGCAAAGATGTCAGAGATACGACAACAACTGATACATTAAATCAAAACTGCCAAGTGCAACTCGGGTTTCCGTACATACCACCGATTAATATTTAGATACAAAAAGCCACAAAACCACATTTCTTGTATAGGGACCCTGTGAATATCTACGCATGAAAATTCTTGCATGCAACAAACTTTTTTTCTTGCGCCATCATTATTGTTCTTAACTATCTGTGGTTTGACGTCTCTGTAACAATTATGCCGCATCCTGGAGATCTTGGCGGGAATTTTGGCTGGCCCCAAGGGTATGTGTAAGGGTAGGCTGTGTTTTCATGTTACGGTTAAAAAAATACAGGCCTGTAACAAATGGATAGACAGCGGAGGCTTAGTAATAGAAACCCTTTGATTACAGAACCTTAAAAACATACGCTTACTCGATTATAGATGTTACCTGTTTCTCAGTCTTGTGCCTAATGCGAAGATGTCAGCGGAGGCCGGCGAACTTTGTTGTAGCCGGAAGAAGGCATGGTGGTCGGAGCAGCACCGCCAGAGGTGACGACAGGCCGCGCGCGTCGGGGATTCGAAGCCATACGTTGAGGTCTCATTCTGTAACAATAACAGAGGAGTTACTTAGGACCTAGTCATATATTTTTTTAAAAATAATTTGAGTGCGTTTTACCTCTCCATCTTGCCTGATAATAAGCTACTATGAGGTCTAGGAGATGAAGTGGTACCGCAAATTATTCTATCTATTTAAGTATGATGGTCTACATTCATATATTTTACACACATTACGTGAATGAGGAGGGCTTATATTCTAGAGCCCTCCTCATTCACCTTAACCTAACTTTTCTCTTCATTATGACAACATTTTTAAAGCGCAGAGTTGCGTAATTAATTTTAAAATTATAGGCATATCATTTTATTCTTTGTGCCTTATTAAATTAAGTGTTTTGGTTGACTATAGTGGTTTTATAAAAGACTAGAAGACAAAACGAAACGGGAGAAACTCCACATAACAAAACAACTTGGCCACAGAGGGTAGGTTAGGTTCGATGGGTTTTCTTGTGACAAATTCACGAGTGAATAAGAGCGAACGAGCGACCGCTACCTAGCGGCATACGTGGTAATAGTAATTACAAGTAATTTATCTTAAATTATATTTGTATTTTTATTTTTCATTTAAATTCTCTTTTATATTATGCCTTAAAAGCTACAACAGGTAGACATTTATTCGTAGTCAATCTTTAAGAATTTTATTTTGACCCTCCAACTCTGATGCGCTAGGCTTAAACATACTACTATCTATCCTGTTACTAAAATAGTCTAGGTAGGTACTTACTTACAACATACTGACAAAGTATTATGAAAAACGCTTTAGATGCACACTACGTATACAATATAGTACTTAAACCAAAGCGAACACGTTTTAAATTCAGTATCAGGCGCTACCTTGTATGTAAGCAAACTAAATTCGAACGCGAAATATTCCGTAGCTTTAAACCATTGTTATTTAAATTCACAGTAAAGTTTGTGTTACTTGAATCCTTTCAGAGGAGTTAGATTTCATTACAATTTTCGCAATAGGAAGGTAACATTAACAACGCGGGTATTATGCAGGTGATTTGCATAATTCGTCCGTCACTCAGACGGCTGCTATGCCATCTGATGATACATTAATTAGATAGCATAGTAATACGAAGACAAAATAGAGACTTCATTGCTCTAATGTACGACACAGTAATTTGAAACTTCTTAGACATTATCATGTCTTCTAGCTTTATAAAGATAACTAAAAAGTTTAGACAGTGAATGTGAAAAGGCGTTTTATATTAAAAGTTAGAAAATAGGTGAGCTCCGGCTGGCTATCTGCGCGCCCAGAGCGCTGTAAATACAGCTCAGTCGCACGCGACTTATCTGTAATTGCCTCCTGCGAATGTCTTTCAAGGAAGCGCAAAAGGTGGACTCCCATTTTGCAGTAGCATTCAAACGCGCTATCAGTACGAGCGATCTGGACCAAAACCGGGTCAAGTGTCCCGGAGTCTACGTTTATTTATTTGCAATGCTAGTTTAAGTTGGAAAGAAGGTTCTTACGTTTTTATCCGCTACGCGAAGCATAAAGTAACGCCCCTTGTAGTAAAGTTTCGAGACTCGGGGCCAGTAGTAGTTGGCAACTGTGTGTTTGCCTCGTAATAGCAGAAGACCGCTCGGCGCCAGTCCCAGGAAATATTCTACATTATCTTCGCCCTGTTGAACATGAAAGGAACGTTGTATGGCAAACTGACAGAAATAAAGTGATATTTATTGAAAATGTTTGAAGTCATACTGAATACATTTTTACGAACAATACGTACCAGGACAGGATGAAGATCGACTCCATACATGTCGAGCCATTTGACTTTATCTAGGTAGCTTAACTCAGCCTGCGCCGGAGATATCCCCCTGTAAAAGAGGCAAGTGTTGTAACAAAATTAAAATAAAATTTAGCCCACTTCCAATTAAAGTGTTGAGGGTCATAAACAATACATTAAGCGTGAAGCCTAAATGACGCTGAAACCGCGTCGCCGGCCGTCGTCGCCCTAAGCCGCTGCTCACTTGGTGTTAAGTAGGTACACATAATTTGCATGTAATTGCGGCTTTGTGAAGCCGGCGTCGTCCGCAGACTGCATCTTTGCACAGTTAAAAATTCATTCAATTAGGCGTGAAAGGCGGCGAAGTTTAATTTCCGGGACGCGCTGCGACGCTTTCGGCGCGTGAAACTGCTCCTTCTGAAGCTTAATTTCGGGAAACTTCCTTTCTACAGACTTTCCCGGTATTAGCGCGTGAGTACCGTCTTTGTCTCGTTTAGAATTGTAGTACTCGTGAGACTGGTGTTGAGACTGAATGATTTAATTATATTTCAAGTATGCACACACTAAAGAAACTGTACTTATCTATGCGGAGTAAACTTATTACAAGTATATACCTACGTATTACCAAGGACACAGCTCTTCTCTTCCGCCAGTTAATGCTCTAGGTAATTATTTATTTATTTAAACTTTATTGCAAAGTTATAAAACAAAGTACAAAAGGTGGACTTAATGCCATGCCATAGGGTATTATCTCAACCTTAGAAAAATAAACTGTATATTATTCTGAGATCTCAACTCAGCCATTGCCTATTCCTCAAGAAGAAAGGATCCCTAGTAGAATATGGTGAACATATGTCTACACGTCAATCGTAATACATTCATTCTTTCTACATGTTTCGTACTGGCTTGGAAGCACATCTGCACATAACTATAATAAAAAAGGCTATGTTCGAAAAACACAGACATGTTACAGCATTCAATGGAGTAGATTGAAGCAGCTTACGTAAGGGTGCGGTGTGTCAGCGTGCTTGCAGCTGCGGCGTCTGGTGTAACAGCAAGGACTCCGACATTAACTGGAGATGACAGCAAACATAGAACTGCGACATTAACTGGAGATGACAGCAAAGACTGGATGCTTACGTCAGGGTGCGGTGTATGTCAGCAGCCCGGGCCTCCAGCTCCGGCGTCTGGTGCGACAGCAGGCGGAATTCCGACACGTAGCCAGGCGCGTGACGCCGGGGGTCATAATCGCCAAGCTCCGCTACAGACAAAACAAAAAATTACCACTAACGTGTTCGAATATAATCTTTCATATAAAAAAACTTAAATCATATTAGTTTGATTGAAGTTTTTTTATATGCATCAAACCAATCGTGATGAAATTTAAATGGGACCAACTTAAAAGCCTACAAATATAAAAAAAAAAAAATACAACCATGATAACGTCCTTCTTTTTTGAAGTCGGTTAAAAAGACAATACATAGGTATGGTAAAAACAATATCTTGTGTTTACAAGTATTTATAGTTATCACGTTAAATACAATTTATTTGGTTTAATGAATAAAAATGTGACAAACACAAAATTTTCATTTTACCATAATAATGTATTTACCGGGTCATTTTTGTATGGAACACGTTTAGGGTGAAAGTTCTTAGTTACAAATTTTCATTTTATTTTTAAGCCTGGATAGGAGTAATTTAAATCAACCAAGTACTAATTGTCATGTCCATATTAACTGTTTGGCCCTTGTTCCACCTTAGTATCTATATTTTTTATGAGGTATAAAAATTAAGCAAGATTTCGAAGTTGTGAAATAAACGTACAAAATCGTGATGTAACATTCAGTAGACAGAGTACTCAAACAGTAGATAGAAATATACAGGGCGTGCGAGCGCGGTTCCATTTTGGGAACAAAATGCCTTGTTTAGAACGCACAGGAAGCGTCTCGAAAATATCTGTGACAAACAACAAACACCCGCATAGCTGTGCCCCTATTATGATAGCGATCCTGAGCTTAACAATCGCCATTAATTTAATAAAGACAGTGAACTCATTGTCCTTAACAAACACGTACCTGTTACCGTAAACACGAGTGAGTATTGAGGGCGATGTTAATTAATTGTCCATTTTCTTTGATTTCAGTTGTAATTAAGTACATCGTTCTTTTTTTGGCATATTATTTTTTTGGCTGCCAGTTTCATAAAACTGAACAGTTTTTTGGTCAAAAAGGTGTAAAGTATGTATGTATAGACATATATGTGAGTTTCTTTATTCCACCATATATTCTAAAACCCTTAACGGATTTTGACGTATGTGGTTTTGTTAGAATTCATACATTCTCCTGAGTGTCATAATTTTCTGGTCATGGTTTCCGTGTTTTTTATTTTGTAAAGGGTTTTCATTATTGCAACAAGCAAATAAATGTGTTTCTATATTAAAGTAAATATCGTAACTAGTTCTATTAAAATAACAAATTATAGTATGAATAAAACCCGTAATCCCACTTTTAGCCCCCGATAAAAACAAAGCGGCTGAAATTTTATTACTAGAGATGAAAACTATGTCTATAGTTTAGCACTAGGTGTAGGCAACCTAACTATATACGTAAAGCAATATTGTCGTTGCTATTACTGCTAAATTATTTAAGTACTGCTGTACTACAGCAATACAATTCAGAATAACGATCATTAACAATGACATGGTAATTACAATTATTTTAGATGCTGATGCTTAGGAAAAGATTAATGTTCGTCAAGTGTTAACCAAACACGTAAGGGCGCAAACCGCATATCTGCAGTTAGGGACCACTAGAAAAACTATGACTGGCGAGCGAACCTGACAGTAATTTCCCGTCGTATATCTTTTTTTGTGCTCGGAAATCGCAACATCTGGTTCGCTGCGAGCTACATAAAGAAGTTCGGACTTTCCATACGTTATATTCACGCTTGTCTGGAAAATATTCATCGATTCTGCAAAAAAAGCGAGTAGTGAAGACAAATTGTCTAGGGAAAATATTCTTGGTGAATGCTACTTAATATCCAACTACGGGCCTGCTCTGACCTCACACGCGTAGTTATAGATATTTCATCTATAACTATGTTTATCAGGGATAATGTAGGATTTTAATGGTAAAAGAATTTTTCAAATCGGTTCATTGGTTTCGGAACCTATTAGATACAAACTAACAAACAATTTATTCTTTCCACCTTATAATATTACTCTAGCACTGTAGATGTAGATTATGATATTATCATTTTAATTAAGGTTAGGGATTTAAATATTTCGAGTAAAGAGTGTACTATTTATAGCTAGGGAAAAGTAGAATGTGCTAATGTTTTCACTTGTACTTGGGCGACCCATATTCAAAGGATTTTATTTTACATGAAATAAAAAAAACACGAATTCCCTGAAACACACGTTTTAATCCTTTTACATCCATATGGATTAGCTCTGTACACTATATTGTGTTTACATCGCACGACCCCAATTCGTTTAATAGTACAGAGAGTAGTTAAAATTTTTAAGTAATCAGTGGTTTTACGAGTATTTTTGTTATTATTATTTTTCACGTTAGTCCGGGAGAAAAGAAAAGAACTTAGAATGTACCAGCTCCTTGTCTTCCCGTGTAAATTGTAAAAGCCGATCGAGGGAATGGGCGAAAATCTGCCAAAAGGCGGATCGCCTTATAACGTGATTTCTCATAATGCGGCTAGCAACCCATCACTATTTTGATTCCGCTTCCCCCGTACACGCCCACCAACATGCTAAAGGTAGCTCTTTAGGTCTTATAGACCTGCACTTAGTCTATCACGTAAGGTAAAAAGACGTGATAGTATGTATGTAGGTATGTATATTTTCACTGTTACACTTCATCATTATGCCATTTCATCTAAAATAAGTCGAAATCATAGGCCACAAAAATTCTAATAAAATATCCTTTACTCACTCGACATTAGTTTTAAAAACTCGTCATGCCTTTTCACGAGCAACTTGAATTACACTTTAATTTTTATTTACGTCTCACAATTTCTAACAAGTAGCTGAAGATGGCCATAAATCTAAATATATTTTTAAACACTCCGGCTACAGTTTACGAGCCCTTTAACACGCCTTTGATACAGATTTAAAAGCTAAATAAAAATGTAAGAGGGGATGCATTTCTGAAAATATTTATTTTAGTAATGACGATACTTTATGCAGACTACTACTTTATGGTGACTGAGTATGTTAGATAGAATTGAAGGAACAGTCATTTTGAGCAATGAGGATTTCAGACTGTTCCTTGGTATGCCTGGATATCCAAAAGTATTTTATTAGCTTGTTGTTTTTTTTGTAGATACTTCGATAAGATGTCTCAGCTAGACGTTGTTATATATGATAAGCAGGTATTCAAATATTATTTTACCTTTCTGAAACATTATGTATGAAATATTATTTTATTTCTAAAAATACAAACAGATATTTATTTTTTAATACTCAATTATATATTTGAATCGAATCTCAATAATTTTAATTATATATAAAATTAATTGAGGTATCTTGAGGGCTGGCCTTATATTTTGGTCGAAAGATTAGCATCCGCATTTACCTACTATGTAAACTGATCTCGCGAGATAAGATCGCTCGGCCTCAGTTTACCAAAAAGCCTGCCGTACAACGTGGCAATACTGACAGCCTTCTGGGCACGCTACCTCGGGGTAAAGAGCTACCAGGCCTTTTTTATTTGTATAAATTAGTTTTTGATACCAATCTATCACCATATATGTATATATGGTGATAGATTGTAACCGCGTCGTCTCTTGATATGTCAAAGTAAAAGCAAATTAAAAATGAGACCTACCTAAAACGCATTTCCGTAAATATTTATTTTGGTAATGACGACATTATACAAATATGCTCAAGCATTTTATATTATCAAATGTGTACTAAGACATCAATTGATTCTGAAACCGCAATTTATGGGCATGATATTACTCCGAACATCAAAGTATTTCACCGGCTGGTTGTTTTCATCAGGCGTACCCACTTTGTTTATGTAAGTCAGATGTGTGGAATCTGTTTCGCGTTTTACATCCGAGTGATCTGTGGTGGGAAGGCATTGGGAACATCGATCATGTGGTAGAGAAAAACCGCCGGCTGTTAGACGAATGATGTTTGACGGCCGCACGGACGAATATAGTGGCCATCTGAAAGCTTTTGGGTAAACCTCGTGTAAACATATTTCCAATATTAGATTGATGTGTTATACCTACACAATATTACCTCCCAATGCATAATCAATTGAACTCATTTTGTATCGAAATCTGAAAGAAACCCTTCTATAAAAGCAAAATAACGGAAACTCTAAAATAAGTTAACAAGAGTTAAATATAAACACAGCTAGATTTTGCGTCCGCTGACTGAATTTTGTTAAAGAATATTCAAGATCATTTTAGGGTTTCTCAAAGGCTACAAGGGACCCACTATAGGATCACTTGGTAGTCCATTTGTCCGTCTGGCAATCTATCTGTACTGACAAACAGACAGACAGACGCGTTTTTAAGAAAAAAATTGAGAAATATCAAACTTACAATTAGGTACTTACAAAGGTAAAAGATATTTGCCAATTTGCTTAAAACTCATATGGGATTCAAAAGCTATAAGGTACTTCCTGTCTGGGATACTAACTCAACGATACTATATTTTATAACAATACATATTAGATAAACATCCTAGACTAAGCTGAAAAAGATTATTTTCCATCATGACCTGACCGGGGATTGAACCCGTTAACCCCAGTATGGCATGATGACCATTAAACCACAGAGCTTGTCAAAGTAAAGTAAAGCAAAGCAATGTAAAGTCATCGGTACTCTAGCACACATGTTGGGACTGCTAAGTGTGGGAATTTCTCCCGCTTCCGTATCACTTTGGTGACGCCCTCATTGACTGTAGTACCCCCAGGAACTGGTTCAAGATCCGCGATCGCGAAATCTAAGTACATACGTAATAAAGATTTTCATAATGCTTGAGAAAGAAGACGAAGCTCAATTTGCGTTTCGCATTTGACTAGTTTTACTGCGAAAGAAGATTACAACAGAGAAGTTCCCCAACACAATAAATTTCCCCTAGATCTGGGGACAACATTCCTTAGATGGCAACTCTGTTCGATTGTCGGATAACAATATTGGACGTGTATTCCCTTATAATATAAATATTCAACACCAGGTCGAACATAAATTGGTATTGTTGAAAAAAAATTGGATGTCTGTAAAATCGGTTTATGGACGATAGTTTAACGTGGTAACGCTGTAAGAGAGATAGATGCGCCACAAGCCGAACGCTTCCAATAGATGCCAAACGGTTAGGCCGATCGTGTCTGTCTAATCGCTTCTTCCGCGCTCTGGCTTGCACGCCGAACGTGACACTTTTTCGTACATGCAGCCAGCGTTCATCGGTATATATAAGACGTTCATCATCATCATCATCATATCAGCCGCAAGAAGTCCACTGCTGGACATAGGTCTCCCCCAAGGATTTCCAATACGACCGGTTGGAAGCGGCCTGCATCCAGCGTCTTCCTGCGACCTTAGTCATGTCGTCAGACCATCCATCTGACGCTGCGCTTGCCGGTACGTGGTCGCCATTATAGAACCTTTCTGCCCCATAGGCCATCGGTTCTGCGCGCTATATACTAAGACGTATCACGTCAAAAAACATTTCACGATTCTTTGGCAGCCCGCAGAGCAACTTTTATACTTATTATAATAAGAGCTCCTCTCATAAAGAAGGTAATGGAACTGGATAATTTCGGGTGCAAACGGCGGAAAAGCGCGTATATTTCACATTGCCTCTTCGCGAAATATACAAACGCGCGTTTATTTCACGTTGTTTTACATTGATGAAATGTTTTCTTGGAAGAGATTAAATGTACTACATAAGCGGGAAAGCGTACGTCATATACAATTTTTAGTGTTCATTTTTGAATTACTTTATTTACGTAGATATTTAGAAGTAATTAAAACTTTTTTTTACCTAGTTCGGTAGTTTATATTTTAATATACCTACTTACATAAATAGGTTTTACTTATTTGTTTTAAGTCAAATGACATTTTTATAAGCTATAAAACTCCAATCAAGCGATATCACGACACTTTTTAAAGCAAGCTTTTATTAGTATATATGTAGCATGAAAAAACAATTCCATAGCGTCCGAACGCGTTAATAAACACAAGTACACCAGTAACTAGGTCAAAGCAGTTCTTGTATGCGATTGCATCAAAATATATTCATAAGAAACCTGTAGCGACAACAAGTTTGCGCGTCCGGTACGCCAGTATGCGTCCCCGGTGATGTCGGCGAGATTAGATGCAAACGATGCCTGCTGATGGCTCATTTACCTCTTGAATAACGCATCGATATTAGGGCTCCACTGCTCCTACGCCCCATAACCTCAGTAACACCGAAACATTACAGTTTTTCTAAAGATTATGTTATTTTTTATAGCGTTTAGGACCTTTTTTGTTTGTTTTGGGTGATTTCGTGGGAGAATAAAGTGTAAACGTTTTCTTGTTTTTAGGAATAACCTGAGGGGAGCATTTATGCATACTCCTTTTTATTGAGGGGCAAAATTCATATAGGTATCTAGTATTTTTTTGAGAAGATAGAAAAGAATCCAAAATAGGTACCTCGTATCAGCAATCTGCCGGTAAAGTGGTATCGACGTAATTACGTTAGGTTTTTACTACGTTGTAATTTCACTGCTTACTCGCCAAATCACTCTCATAGAAATACTTCGAGGGCTAACGACTCATGCATCATACATACAGCGGGACCCTAAAAAAATTCGGCATTTCCATACAAAAGTGTTCCGCCGCTCGGCCGGTTTATATGGAAATGTCGAATTTTTGTTTAAGCTTCTATCGTTGTTCCCATAGGAAAAGTTGTTCATATAATATTTATACTTCATAGTATACTTGAAGGGAATGTCGAATGTCAATTTACACGCTGTGTGCGACTATACATATAAAATCTTAATGTTAAAGTATTTTTATTTTTCAACCAACAACAAAAAAGGTAAAAGGAGGATATATTGTAGGTATGCTATTTTTGTATATTTATTACGCCATAATTCTGTCATTTGAACAAAATACTTTTGGAAGGGTATACTTTCAAATACGTCCCATTTAATTTTCACTGAAATCGGTACAGTAGAGTGGTTAGGTCGTTTTTTTCATCTGAAAGATTATCAACTAAGTAGAATATGGTATACTATCGATTTGGATGTATACAATTTCGTTGACAGTTGTTATTCTTATCGAGGAGGCTGCAGCGTCAAGATACGAGTTCTGCGGGCGTCAGACCGCTGCCGCGCCATTAAATTATGAGGAATTTCTTGCGGGTACATTCAATATCAAACTAAATTGAAAATATCCATCCCACTCTGGTTTGGAAAATATTTTAGTTTAATATTAAAATTATTATCCAGCATTTGCTAGAACTGTCGTTGAATAATCGGTTTGAATGCATTTAATTTTGTTAGTGTAGCTATCATTGCTTTCGGAAATGTTGCGGCAGCTAAACACTGCGGCATCGTCCCGCCGCCGCGCGACCAAATTATCTAGAATTCCCGGCTACACTTTCAATATCAAACGAATAAGACATATTAACTTAATATTGCCCTCTACTTTGAAAATATTTAACTCAAATATGTGCTATATCTGCTTTTACTTCCATAGTTTACTATTATATACTTAGCGTTTAATTCAATTACATCTGTATGTCCGTTCTTCTTGGACGCGATGCGGCGTCATACTTACTACCGCCCCGGGCGTTTAATCATCGGGAATTCCCGGCTGCTTTTCTACTTTCAATGTCTAAATCTGTATTGGAAATAACTTCCTGTTTGGAAATATTTAAGTCTTATATTCGATATTCCTATTATATAATAATCATTTGTACCTATGACTTCAATTCCGTCGATGCACGTCTATTGTTCTTGGAGCAAGCATGGCTTTATCCCGTCGCGAGTTTCTATTAACGGTAAAATTATCGGAAATCTCAGCTGCCATTTTAAAGATCAATCTAAATTGAACATGTTATACTCGATTCTGCTCATCTATTTGAAAAATATTTTAGTCAAATAGTCCAAAAGGTATTTTGGAAGTGAAATCTTATTAAGCTGCTTTAAGCGACTTTTAGTATGGGAAAACTTATTAGTTCGCATCACCATAATGCGCGGTACCCTCGTGACGTGATTCTCGATTATTTTGAGTTTACATTTCTATCGGCAGTTCCCCTGACTGGCTGTTCTTTTGCTAAATAATCAGTTAAGCGCCTTTCATGATTATAGCAATACGAAACTTTAGTCATGGAGTCCATTTGACTGCCAGTGGCTCGTCCGTTCTTATCGAAGATATTGCAGCAGCTAGATACTGCGTTGCGTCAAATTATAGAAATTCACATTTTCCATTTTTATATTAACCTAAATAGGGCATATTTTCTTGATTTTGCTCTCTACTTGAATAATATTGTAGTTAAATATTTGCTATCACTGTCATTTAATAATCATTATATTACTATACTAGTCTTTGACGTTGAATTCAATTCCATCTGCACGTCCATTCTTCTCAGAGGCGCTGTGGCGGCGAGATAATGCGGGCATCCCACCGCGCGGTCAAATTATCGGGAATTCCCGGCTGCTTCTTTCAATGTACAATATACTAAATTGGAATACTTTCAATGTACTAAATTGGAAACATCTACCCGATTCTTGTCTGGAAAATGCTTTAGTCTCATACATATTTGCTATTTGTAACATTTAATAATCACTGAAGACGACTCCGATTGATAGTTGCATGTCGATTGTTCTCAGATAAACTGTAGAAGATCCCGCCACGAGTTACTGCTATCGGCAAAATTACACTTTGTAACAAGCCGGCCTATGTATAGCAGTTAACGGCGTATTTTATAATATTTTCAAATATAAATTCGATTGTAAGACATGACCAATGCGTCAGATTTTCTAGTTAATTGGTGTCAGAAGTTCTAAACCCAACTTTCCATTTAGTATAAATAAATATATAGCGACATACACAAAGGAATATATCACACAAATTGAGCTGTAAGTACTAAGTTGTGAATTTGTGTCGTAGGAAACTCAACGTGCTATATTTTATCATAGATACTCATATAGGTAAACATCCAAGACCCATGTCAATCTGAAAAATATCATTTTACATCATGACCTGACCGGGGATCGAACCCGGGCACCCTCAAGTCGCAGGCTGGCGTGTTGACGTGGTGTTGACCACTGCGCCACGGAGCTCACCAACTTTGGGTCTACTTCAAATGTTTTTAAAGTTCTTTTTTTGTTGTGAAGTGATTAGTAAATATATGAGTAAATATCCTTCTAAGTTCATTGTATATTTCTAGCTAAAAATATTATCTACACTACAATACGTTTCTTGCGGTGTTTTTTGTATGAGATAAATAATATACATAAATGTTAATTTCTTAGTATTTTTTATATAATAATACAGTCACAGTAAGGTACATCTTTAAATATGAATATAATCGAAAGATCATGGCTTTTAAAACTTTAATTTAAAAAAAAAATACGATTTCTTATAGAATTATACACGCTTAGTGTATAATTCTATAAGAAATTGTATTTTAAATCATTTAGCATTCAGTTGTTAAAATATTGTCAAATAGTGTTATCAGAATACCCAGCCCCTTTTAAAATAGATTTTATAAATGAACATTATTATTGAAAAATAATAGATATTTTTTTATATTTTTGCCACTAAATAATAAACCAATAGTTTAGCGACTGTCATATTTTTGCATTAAGAAAGTGAAGTTGAATTAAATTTCACTGGTAGTGGCTTGTCCAGAAATATTTAGCCAATTTTTGCATAAGAATTATATTCGCTAAACATTTGCTATTTCTGCTATAAAATAATAGTTTGAATGCATTCAGTTCCTTTTAAACTGGCTTCTATTCCTCTCGGAGATGCCGCCGGGCGTCATCCCGCCGCGCCACGCTGTCAAGTTTTCAAATTATCAGGCTGCCACTTTCAATATCTAATTAAATTGGAAAAATTCTCTTAGTTCTTGCTAGGAAAAACTTTTGTCAAATATTTTTTCCTCTCGCCATAAAATAATCGGTTTCAATTCCGTCGGTAGTGGCGTGATTAATTCGCGTCATGGCCCATGGCATACGAAAAAAGCGTCACAGATATCCTCAAAGGTACTGTGCAAATATCATTGTACATATTTTGGCAAGATTGTCATACTAAACGATGTGGTTTAGCACAAAGTATGCAATATGTACTGCATACTTTGAAAACTTATATTTATGTTTATCATTTTTATAGAAAAATACAAAACATTGGAAATAACGTTAGCTTTTTGAATATTACGTAAGTATACGTATCAGGTGGTGATTATTTATTAAATATTACTGTTTTCAATAATTTTATGTCTATTATTGAAACCTAAAAAGAATAATAAGTTTATTTATTGGGTTCCTGTTTTAACTCTTAATATGAGCAGCAAAATGCTCCCAAGCGCCCACTAACCTTATACGAAGAAGCGCGCCTTCACAAGGGTTAATATTGTATAGGCACTTTATTACGTGTAATTAATATTTTTCCAGGTGTTCCTTTGAAGATTCGTTTAATTAATTATTTTCCCAGTTTCAATTTTGAAGATTTTTTTATAAACTGTACGTACAAAGTAATTAATAGGTATGTTTTTTTGTGTAAAATTCATAAGTAGGCACTTTCTTATTTATAGGTATACTAGCTTTCGCCCGCGGCTCCGCCCGCGCCAATGTAGAACCCTCGGGAATAGTACTTTTTCCCGGGATAAAAGGTAGCCTATGTCCTTCTCCGCATTCCAGAGAACTTATATGCAAAATTTCATGATGATCGGTGCAGTAGTTACAGCGTGAAAGCGTAACAAACAAACAAACAAACAAACTCACTTTCGCTTTTATAATATTAGTAAGGATAAGGATAATTAACTGAAACAAGTAGGTACTTAAGTATACACGTTTTGTTAAACGTGTGTGTGTGTTAACAGCTTCTTTGATAATAAATACAAGACTTGCTTGATAAAAGTTATACCTAGCAATATGATAATGGCTACGTGATAATCATCATGCAAGGGATTATTTGAACCTACGAATGAAAAAAAAAAAGAGAAGAAAAGTAAGAAGAACTGCCAAGGGTTTCATCCGCAACCATTTAGCCGGTGGCAGGTATGGCATCGGGTACGAGCGCCCGACCTCCCGAACTGCTACAAGAAGCAAAAGCAAGCTTTTCTCCCATTCATCCCTGTGAGTGATATTCCAGTACCTACCTTCATTCCCTTTCCAAAGACAACAAATTCATATCCTTCCCTAAGTTAAAAACACACTTCTCTTACAATGGGCAGCAGCGTGGGAAACACAAGTAGGTGAGTAGGGCAATATCCTCATATGGAACGAATCCTTGGGCAAAGCCTTTGTCTGGCAGTGGACTTCTTACTGCTGAAATGATGAAGATGATGGAGAAGAATTGAAATTAAACTATTTCACTCATGCGTCGCTCGCCACACTATTTGATAGAATGTACTTAGTAGTCACGCCAGCCGTCCCGAGACGGCTCACAATTTATTATTATTTTCATTTCTTCATAATTTATTTTTCTATTAAATGAAATTCATTTAAAGAATTTATCTTTTTATCTCCGCAAACGCCCGCCACAGAATATATTGGTCGAATCATCGCGAAAAAAATGCATTATGCATTCTATGTCATGCGTTAGTTTTACATTTCCAGTTTTTGTATAAAATTTTATCGAACACATTCACTTTAAAATTCAATGCAGAACGCGCTCTTGACAATATTTTGCGTTTTTTGTAACATGTTCTGAATAAAAACGATTGATACATGATAATAGAACCCAATATAAAAATACTGGCATAATAATTTTCATAGATGTCCTTCAAAACATCGTAAGAAATCTGCACGTTAGTGGATTATTTGGTATTATGTGAAATTGAGAAAGCAATGACAAATCACTCTTCCTATAATTACAGTCAAAATTGAAGCAAAATTATAACATAAGTTAACAATCGATATTACATAAATCTAAATTATCTTTGAATTATAAAGTATTACTTAATATTTATCGTAGAGGGTTCACCAGCAATTTCTATCGCAATTCTAATCGGACAAGTGGGGTTTCTCTTAACAATATTTCCAGCCAAAATCAGCAAAAAACAAAAGCAATACACGGAAGATACTTAACAAACCACACCAATCATCCCAGGCTGACCAAAGCACTGTGACCAGTAACTTATGGCACTAATCCAAAAATCCCCAATTTCTGTTTACGATATCTCCTTTTAGAAACAGTTGGTTATGTTGCCCTTGCCGTAGTCTCCGAGTTTATTCGTTTTTTTCGTAAAAACATACGTATTAAGAATATTGCGTTTCTTTGACGCAGCTCAGTTTTGCTTGGTTTCTGTCTAGACTGGTATATTAATAATGTCTGCATATGAACGCTTCATACCTGAAACTTATTTTCAGAAGCAATATGTCTCACTTTCTTTCGTTGTTTTAATCTGAGCAGCTACAGAGAAATAAGATATAATTAAATATTCATATTTTATCAAAAATATCATAAGCAATAAGATTGAACGTTTACTTACTTAGAAATACCATTCGTTAGATTTGCGACAAGTTGGTAAGTAAGTATAGGCAGTCGAACCCTTGTAAATCTGAAATAAAGTGTCGTACAGAAATGCGGCTAAGTCATAATCCCTGGCACTCGGCGTATTTCTGTTGTAAACAGTGGGCGACACGAATTAGAGTTTCTCCCGGCAATAGTGGCAGTAAAATCCGCGAGTGGCAGCCGTGCTCCGCTTACAAAGTGGTTGCGGGCACTAACCCGCTATTTCCCACTTGGCACCCACCGCTGCCACCACTGCGATACACCGACCTCTAGTACACCATTCCACATAATAGCGCACCTATTTTATTAACCTGATTGTGAGCACTCGCGAACGTTCGCGCAAAATGACTCTTTTACGGTCACTTTGTGAAATACGATGCGCCGCTGCGTTATTCCGTTGTGAGCTTTTTGAGAGGCACGTAATTTGCGTATATTCAATTTATTCAGGAAAAAAAGAGCGCGAATACTAATATTATGTACTTCAGAACAATCCTTGTGATTATAAAAATATTACTCTTATGCTAAAATAAGGGCATTTTTTTTTAAATAGGGGGCTAAACGAACGAATTTCAAAAGGTGAAAAACGAATAATGTTACACATTTTGTCGCTTCTATTACGTAAGTACTAGTACTTATTCTGTGCTTCTACTAACTATAAATTAAAGGTATCTATCACATGGTAGATATTGTAGAAATCTGAGGGCATAACTTAAGGTACATTATGTTATCATGTAGGAACTTACATTGCAGAACAAACGCCGCCAGTTCAGCTGCAAGATCGAAGCCGACGGGCAGACGACCACGGAGTACGTCCTGCTTTAATTGCAGGAACAGCTGGTACCTACACCAAACAAAAATGTAAATGTAAATTAATTGGTTATAACTCATAAAAATATAAGTGGTTCGGTGGTTAACACGGCAGCCGCGACACGAGGGCACCGGGTTCAATTCGATACCCGGCGTGGGCAAATACTTATATTCCATTTTCACAGGTATTTGTCTGCGGTTGTGGAGCTACCAAAGAGCCGGCTATAAATATTTTCGCCAAATCATATCAAAGCAAGAGTGCTTGCTGGAAGGATGGAAGAGTCCATGCTGCTCTGGGAGAAAAGCAAAAAAACGTAGAATGTGCCAGCTGCTTCCGCGGAGATCATAAAAGCCACTCGAGGGATTATGCTAAAATCTGCGGAATCATGTCAATAGGCGATGCAGCTAGCAACCCATCACTATTTAATTCAGTTTTCCATCCAACATGCTAAATGTGGCCATAAGGTCTTATAGACATAGGCTCTGTCTATCCCGCAAATGAAATAGACGTGATACTATATAAGTGTGTATATCACAGCATGAATGCTGTCGAGATAGCGGACTCCGGGTTCCAAAGCATCACAGCTGAGAGCATAACACGGACCAAACGCTTGGATGATGATGATGCATATGTTACATACATGAACCACATACATATTATCATGTCTTTATCCCTTGCGGGTTAGACAGAGCCTAAGGTCACGTTTAGCGTTATATATGAACAGAACATGAAGTGATTGCATATATTCCTACTGATCAGATAAGAAGAGACACATCAACATAACACACTGTCTTGTTAAAGAAAACATGAAAAATTTTCCTCTTTTAAAAGTAGGTAAGATCAGTTTTAAAAGCTACCGAAAGATCAAAGACTGAGTAATAAAGCGACGAGAAAATAAAAATAAACAAGACGTTAAGAGAGTATTCAATATTTAATTACTCAGGGGACTGTAAGTAACCGGAGGTTAATGGACTGCAAATTAAATAGAGGAATTCCTCTGCTAACATTTATACCAACCAAATTGTATAATTGGTGAGGCAAAAGCCTGAAGTGACAACAAGAGCAATAAGACCTCGTCTAGACTCTCTTCTGACTTCTTAAAGAGCTGCTTTGTTAAGAGACGTCGCCGAATATTTTATAAAGGTAACGTGTCCGTTTGAATAACTCATTTCAGTCTTATGATTGAAGATGGCTTAATAAAAGCATTGTACGAGGATTTTGGGCACTCAAAAGGAAATTAAATATTAAAACAGTCATTCAAAAGTTCACAGTCATTGCAAAGATTTCCAAAGAATTTACGAGTTTTAAACTGCGACTCTTGCCCAAAGGAAGATGTTCCCCCCGTATTATAGCAATAGATATAAACGCGGACGCGCCCGTCGTCGCCCACTGAGCCGCGTCAACACCGTAATAACGAAATTTTAATAAAACATCCTATTTCTTTGAAAAGAGAATGAAATATAATAATGGAAACTTTTCAAACATTCTCTAACTGACTGCCTTTGTTGTAAAGTTAACAAGGAAGATACACTTTGGCAAACGAATGAAAAATTCAGGCCCTGTTTGAGTTTTAGAGTGCGAGAGAAACAACAAGTCTATTCTCAAGAGTTCCCAATTAAAACTGTTTACAGGATACATTCCGGGCAGAGGTTTTATTCAGGCATTGACAGCTTGACGCTGCACTGAACGCCTAACCCCATTCATTTCCAGGAGTACGTCAGTTTACGAGCTCGACGGTTTACTACGAGAGCACTAGACCGCCTTTTGTTCCCTACCAACTTACTTCTTTTTATGATTATGATGAAAATTTAACTGTTAGTAATAAAGCTGAAAAGATATAACTAAGGGCGTTTATCCGGCCTTTCTAAATTTAATAGCTCCATAAAAAACTTTAAACAAACCTCGGCTAAATTTAATGAAAAAATATAGATGCTGTTTAACATTTGACTTTTTTTCATTAAGTAATATTAAAGGATTGCAAATAAACAATTCGCTTCAGAAACAATTTCAAAAGATAAATAATGACTGAATCGGTGTCAAATAGGTAAAATTATTATTGAATGAATTCATGAATGATTGAAACAATTTTCTGCACAATAAGGAGGTTTTAGATGACACGTAGACGTAAATTATTGTAACAGAGAGAATGCCACGGGGCGCCAGATCTATCCATGTGCTTCATCACATGGCGTTTTTAAACAGCTATTAAAACCGTACGTGGCTAACATATGCTCTAGAGCCTATGCCTTTTTATAACTGTTAACTTTATCTCAGTTCGATAGGACTTTAATGAGTTTATAGAATAGTGAGCTAGATAAATTAATGCAAGTATCAGACACCAATCGGACAATTATCACAAATCATTATAATTCGTTTTATGTTCTGTTTAAAATTTTAGTGACTAGAGATGTCCTCGCATCCTTACGGATGCGAGGAAGTTTGTATGTAATACATATATAATAAAATATACAATATCAAACCTTTTTTCGCACACACGAATTTTAACACTATTTTAACTACCTACCAATAAACTTATTAAATTAATAAATAAGACAATGCGCCTGGGCGTCGAAAATCTCTATTATATCACATTATCCTGATACGTATTAGATTTTTAACGCCCATGTTTTGAAGTATGGTAGCTCAATTTGCAGAGCGTAGGTCCTACTTACATAAATAAATATATAGGGACATATCACACAAATTGACATAGACCTTAAGTCGCTGGTTAAAAATGAAGTTGAATTTTTTCCGTATCTTATTTCTTAATGTATTTTAAGAGAACAACGAAAAAAAAAACAACGGGTTGAACTTCGGGAATGCCAGCAGAAGTGAAAACACGCTTTTGCGGCGGTCTCAGGTCACGTATCCGTCTTACGAATTTCCGATCAGTTCACGTGTCCTGACGCGAATTTAACATTTTTAACCCATCCCAAAAAATGCACAACGCTACTGACGAAGATTTAACTTCAAAAATACGAGAGAGAAGAAACAAAAATAAAAAGCTGAAGTTAGGCAAATAGAATAGAATCCACAAAGTACAGGAAAGTTATATGAATAGAGTTGGCCCTTGCGAGCGCGTAGATGACGAGGTAAAGAAGACTGCAAAACATACGAACTTCATGTGGCGATACTTGGAAACGAACTCGCTCCACATGGCGATACAATAGTTATGTTTCTTAGAAAATACATTCTTAGTAATACTTTTTAGGGTTCCGTACCCAAAGGGTAAAAACGGGACCCTATTAATATGGCTCCGCTGTCCGTCTGTCTGTCTGTCTTTCCGACCGTCCGTCTGTCACCAGGCTGTATCTCTTTCGTTGATAGATTATGTATTTCTTTCGTTGCCGCTATAACAAAAATACTAAAAAATAGATCAAAAAATATAACATACCTACATTATTTTTTGCCATTTTTATAACCAATGATACGGAAACCTTCGCTGCGCTAATCCGACACGCACTTGGCCGGTTTTTTTAACAGTATTTTATGCATTTTCTTTAAAACCTAGAAATTGTTGTAGTTCAGCTTTGAGCTCTGAGGATATTCGCTGATATTTGGTCTCTTTTACATGTCTATCTAAGTATTGCCCAAATAAGACATATAGGTGCATTCCTATTATAAATTTTCACTATAATAGGTTTTGTCTGAGACTTTGAGTGCGTACCTGCAAGTAGGTATTATAGTCCTGATATTTTGACGTATGCTTATATGTATGTAAAAACATTGAAAACTTCATCAAACATCTACACCATTCTCACGAATCTTTCTTTTTTATAATACTTATTAGCTTTTGACCGCGGCTCCTCACGCGTAATGTAGATCCATCGGGAACAGTACTCTTTCCGGCATCAAAAGATATCTTATATCCTTCCTCAGAATTCAAACTATGTCCACACGAAATTTCATCTTAATCGTTTTGATGGTTGTAATATGACGAGGTTACACCGTTACATATTAAAAGAGAATTCACATTTAAAAAATACTTAATATAGTATACATTTTAGTACTTACACTCATCCAGAGTGTAAGTAGTAAAATGGTTACTATATCCGCCATTCTGGAAGTACAATTATTCTAACAATATTGAAATAACGTCATTAAACAAAGTCTGCCAATCATTAATCATAAAATCGAGGCCAAGAGGAAAAGTCTCATTAAAAACGTTTTAGAACTAAATTGAATAGGAAATTGCTCAATTAAGTATCAGAAATGGCAGATTCCGGTGCTTTCAAAGCGCTGAGTACGTATTATCCTCCGCTGGCGGCACAGATGTGTTTTATCACTTCCTACCCGCTCTTCGGGTAATATTAATGTACCACATGAGTGACGTCATGAAAGCATTACACGCGCGTATCATGCACATTACTATATTACGCCACACGTGCTGTTTAGGATCGACAGACAAAGCTTTGATGTGGTTTTCACATCGCAATTAATATCCTCCTATAAAATGTGAATATGAAATTATTAATTTCATTCTCACGTGCAGCAGTCGTTTACAAATTCATTATGATTGTAATTACGCCAACAGCAATTATGTTCTACAATACCAAATTTTAGCTTTTAGTAAAACGACTGTTTGCGAACATCCGAACAATGAAAAGACGAAATTGTAAATGTTAATTGAAACCTAAACTTCGTATGTTACGTACAAACCTGTTTCTTGTTAGAAATTCACGGATATTGACTAATTTAATTGGTAGAAGAAAAACTTGTAACGAGATGATCTAAAGTGAAAGAGAAATCCGCTTTGCGTTACAAATGTTATTTTTACATTGACGAAGTACCTACTTTCCATGAAGAATATGAAGCTTAGAAATTAGGGAACTTTTTTCATTTTGCAAAGAAACCAATTGGAAAATTATTTTTTAAAACTAATATTTGCTTATGATTTACTTACTTTGATTAGGGAAAATTTTATGCTTAGAGTATACTCTAGAAATCTCTAGACAGTCATCAGTCTCTAGATCTCTCGGTACTGCGTAGGTTTTTCATTCCCTACTATAAATAGTCAATAGTGCTTTAGACTTAAGATTATCATACATTACATATGTAAAACCATAGTACCTATTAGGGCAACCGAGTTTTACTTCAAAAAAACGTGTTTATTTAAACTCTACACACTATTAATCTACTTATGAACTAACATGTACACAACATTATTTTTTCTAACAATTTTAGCCGAAGTTCCTGAAAAATGTGTTTCGTGTCAGCACGGAGCCTTATTCAGCATAGTACGCACCTAGTGATCTCCTCCAACAGTTTGCAAGGGTCAGCGGCGTAAAACTTGATCCCGAAGTAAAAGGTGTGAGGATCGGAGCCTCGGAGCTGTCGCCGCAACCTCTTGCCCGCATCCAGCCAATGCTGTTGCAAAGAGAATATGTTAGTATTTTATAATTAATTGTGCCGTTCTTCGATTAAGTATAAAAATAATACACAATCTACTATAAAAAGCGTCCTGTATAACTAAAGAAGCTAATCCGATACTGACGACGCCCACAGAAATAATATTTGAGAGCATATTTTCCATTTTAATTTGAATTTTGAATTCCGAAAGCTGCCGACGGTCAGCTTTCGAAATTCAACTTTATGCCTTGCGAGTAAGGTTGGTTTTACATTGATGTAAGGTTATAACATAACAATATCTACTTATAAATGATTGTGGACAGTATGAAGCTACGAATAAGTAATAAGTGCCATTTTTATGTGACTGTGTATCTACACTGATTTTACGAATGTTTTGAGCGAAGGTGCCATTTTAAAATGCAGCTTTTCAAAATGTATGACAAAATTTAACTTAAAAATGGTAATATATTTGTGATCGTACATAAATTCAAATAAGAAATAATAGATATTTCACTCTTTTCAACGTTTTAAATAAAATTCTTATTAGGAATGTATATGCAATCAATATGCAATTGTTAATGAGAGTGTTTTGATGTATATGCATTTCATATACATAAATACACTCTCTATTAACAATTTTTACAGAGCCGAAGATAACCAAAGACAAAAAATAAAGATAAGGGTGACAAAAGACAAAAAAGAAAGAGAAGTAAGATTGTCATTTAAAACACTTTAAGTAACTTACCGTTTGGTTATCTTGATCAACATAGCGAAGACCAAAATATGCGGTCTCCAAAAGATCTAGATGTCGAAATACCACATCTAGCAGTACCTGCCCGGTGCTGTTGTCCTGCAAAAAGAAAAATGGATTACAATTTTGGCAAAGCTATGGAGAGACCTATGATAGGTGTTTCTTTGCGACATCGAATCATAAATGAGGAGATTTGTAGAAGAACAAAGGAAGAACATAGCTCAGCGGACTAGCTCTTTGAAGTGGCAGTGGGCGGGGCACATAGCGCGTAAAACCGATAGCCGATAGGGCAAAAAGGTTCACGAATGGCAACCACGTAACGACAAGCACAGCGTCGGACACCCACCGACCAGGTGGTTGGACGACCTGACCGAGGTCGTAGAAAAACGCTAGATGCAAGCCGCTTACAATCAGTAAAATGACTGATTGTAAGCGGCTTGTATCTAGCGTTAGGGAAAGCCTATGTCCAGCAGTGGACTTCTTGTGGCTGACATGATGATGATTTTAAATTACGTTTACTGTTTAAACACACCTAAATGTACAGTGTTTTACTAATTTCTTATTTAAAATTATTTGCTTTATATCGTTGTTGAAAAAGACGGACGAACGTTATAAGTCTGCTAAACAAAAAGGAAACTGTCTGTGGTTGAAAAACCATAGGTAAAACTAACATAGTTTTAAAGGTTGTTTCGTTTATAATTTTTTTTTCCAGCACGAATGGCCAGCATTTTTACGTGCCCTCAAAAGCTATCAAACATACTATCAACAAGCTATCTAATAGGCACGATTTAAAGGATTGTAGCAGATTGCTTAAAAATAAAATACATGTCGTATAGTTATATATTACTATAAAAGAAAATTTCTTATTAGCAACGGTATCCAAACAAATAAAAATTTCCTACACGTCTCCAAATAAGAACAAACTTCGTAAAACCTAATTATAACTTACAAACTGACCAGCTTTGTAGATGCTTATAAAGACCAAATTAAACTCTAATAAACACAGACCGCGAAAATATAACTCAAAATTTAGAAAGCAGCAGCGTCTCATGCATATATTAATATCCCACGGTATCGGCACGAGACTATTGCCAATTAGCATTTCTCGAAGCGGGGCTTTCCACAATTAGGGTGATTCGCACGCGAGGCAGCCAGTAAGACCAGTAGTCTGTGAGATGTTACTGGCACTGGCAGCATAATCACTGGGTGCACTTTAAAGCGATCTCACGCACGAACTCGCGTGATCTGGCTGCGTGACGCGGTAAACACAGTCTAGATTCGGCAATTTGTGAAATAAGCGCATTTACGATTCACTCTTGCGTGGAACTTTTTGATAAGTTCACTTGAAGAACATTAAACGTCATTACTTTAGCGGAAATATTACTCATATCTACATTTTTTTATATTTTGAATTATTTAGTTATTTGTATACAGACTTCGATCAAGTAAGTATAAAAACTATTATTTACTAGCTGTTGCCCGCGGCTCCGCCCGCGTTAATGTCGTTCTCTTGGGAACAGTAGAAATGATAAAAATTCCATACAAACCCCTCCCCCTCTGCTTTTTCCCCTTAAGGGGGAATTTAATACATTTCACCTGCATAGATATATAATATATTTCCAAAAATCCTTTCTTAGTGCTGCCCTACGTTATAAAAGGAACCCCTGTGCAAAATTTCAAGTTCCTAACCCTTATAGTTTAGGCCCTGCGTTGATATGTCAGTCAGTCAGTCAGCTTCTCCTTTTTTTTAGTATGGGTTACTATGGATAGTACGGATAGGTATAATGCTGTCGTATAATGATGATGAATTGACTTTGGATTTTAATTTTCTTATGTCACTTATTATTTTTTTTTATTTTTGCTATAATATATAATACCCCTAATGAAATTTATATGGATTAGGTAACTATCCGCTATGTGGGATAAATGCCAAAAAACGTATAGGTCCCAAGAATCGCTAATGCTCTAGCAATTCTTGGGACAATCACTATTAAATAAGGTATTTTAGCTTTATGTAAGTACTAAAGGATATAAAAGTGATTTCAAAAAGTGCGGCAACTATCCGGATTTTACTCATTTACCATTCTAATCGCAATATCCAATCAGCCTAGTCTGAAACCAAATTGTGTTAACTGAAAATTTTGATCAATTATTCCAATCACGCTTGCCGATTACGACACGACACATAAATCAGATAATGACGAAATCATCTTACAATGTATCCCCTTTACAGTGGAGATAAGTCATAATTAGTCGACCTACGTGCTGTTCAAATATATCGGAGTAAGTGTACGCTTGCCGGTAGGAATCTCGACGGCTTGTGGGAAAATTGCGAACAGTTCGTTGAGCTGAATAATAAATGATTTAATAACAGAGCCCGTTTGCTCCCAGCGTACGTTCGGCTCGAAAAATAACAAACGATTTCGAAATACGGCGGCAGTTGATGTGATGTAGCCGAAATAGGAGCGAACACGCAGACGCAGCTCCGGGCCATCCGCTGTGCACGACACGTACAACTCGCCGATATGTCTGTTTACCCTTTTACATATTACAATTTATTACCTGCGCTACATAAATCAATCTGCGGGAGACGTGGAATTATGTTTTGTGCAAATAAATTAGTACGAGCTTGAAAGCAGGAAATGAATGTGTTTTGTTGTTTATCATATAGTTATCAAAATAATTTGAATATTAATTATTATTTATGGTATTAAATCAAACCAGTTGATATTAATGATATTAAACCAAACTATTTACGTCAGGGGTAAAAAAAAAAATACCCCTGACGTTAAAAGAGAGGTGTTATAAGTAGACCGCTATGTGTGCATGTGTCTGTCCCATTCAAAAGCTTCCATGCCACCAACTAACAGCTACACCCTGTCAGTGGTACCAATTTGGATGCAGTTTTTTTTTGATTGAAAGCATGATTTCTAGCTATGGTTTTTTAGACATGTTTTATCAAAATCGACCGTTTACAAGATAGAGGGATCTACGTGTGGGGGATCGATCAATTTTTTAAACTTTATATAACTTATAATTTACTTTTATTTTTGTGTGAATAAAGGCCGGAAAGGTATAAGACACAAAAGCCTGAAATCACCTATTAGTGCAGTTACCAGTGGCGCGTGAAATGCTGTTAAGTATTTGACGCACTAAAAAATGATCAAGCTTCGCTACACTAGACTCGTCACATATAACTATGCATTTGCTTGCTTCTCTATGCTATTTAAGATAATTGAGCTATCCAAGAGAGATGTCGTCAAAGGAAAGTGAATCAAAAGGAGCATCACACAGCGGCGCGGGATATGTCGAGTCAATTTGCCGCGATAAACACAGTAACCTTGGCTTCCGCCGCGACACAAGAACAGAATAGAATTTCCTTTATTGACGACTCGATAGATAATTGATATTTTCTTTAGAGTCGGCAATAAAGGAGAGCGAGCCACAAGGAACATCACGCAGTGACGCGTGAAATACTGTCGAGTCAATTTGCCGGGATCCAAAATAGTCCGCGCTCTTGTCGCGACACCATGCTCGCTCACACATTGATGTTCAGTTCTTTACATTATTATAGTTTGAGATAAAACAACCATCCTCACTAATATTATAAATGCGAAAGTGAGTTTGTTTGTTTATTTGTTTGTTAGTTTGTTTGTTACGCTTTCACGCCGTAACTACTGAACCGATCATCATGAAATTTTGCATACAAGTTCTCTGGAGTACGGAGAAGGACATAGGCCTATGTCCTTCTCCGTGAAAGCGTAACAAACAAACAAACAAACAAATAAACATACAAACAAAAAAACTCACTTTCGCATTTATAATATTAGTAAGGACTAGCTGTTGCCCGCGGCTCCGCCCGCGTTAGTGTCGATCCCTCGGGAACAGTAAAATTTCCCGGAATTAAATATACCCTATGTCCTTCCCCGGGCATCAAACTACCTCCATACCAAATTTCATCCAAATGAGTTCAATATAATAATATAATATACTAAATTCTTTATTCAAATAATAGGAACAAATTTTACAATACATTATAAATACATTAAGGGACATATGAACTAAGGGTGCCTGAGCTAGGATGAAAATCATCCTGTATTTCAGGCGTTATAAGACTAATTAGTGCTAGAAACTCCATAAACAATTACACTTAGAATTAAATTATACATAATGAGACAATAAAATTAACCATAATATTATAACTATAATATTATTTTAAAACTATTAGCAATTCCTCCGTTTCTTCATAGGACATATTTAATAGGCTTGTTGTAGTATTTTTTTTTTTTTATTATCAATGGTTGAAGCGTAAAAAGACAGCAGACAGAGTTACTTTCGCATTTATAATTTTAGTATTAGTATGGAAGTATGGATATTATTTATACTTTTCCAGTTTATGGTTATGTGGGGATTTTTTTCCAGTTGACCTACACAGATATTTTTCAATTGTAATCGTGAATTTATTTACCTATTTTCATACTTCTAAGTCTAGAAATAAGTAAATTCCTATAGAATATTTACCCCGCTATTTTACCCCTTCAGGGGAAAATATCGTCCATTTTACCTACACAGATATTTTTAATTTTAATCGAGAACTTATATACCTACTTTCATACTTCTAAGTCCAAAAATGAGAAAATTCCATATAAACTTTACCCCTTTAGAAGTTAAATTTCTTAAAAATCCTGTCTTAGCGCTCACTTACATCATTAAAAGAACCCCTGTACCAAATTTCAAGTTTCTAGGCGCAGCAGTTTCGGTTGGTTTGCCGTTTGCCCGCGGCTACGACGCCGCCGTTAGTGTCCATCCCTCAGGAACAGTTTGGACCCTTAAAGGGGTGACTCAGGTCATCAATATGAACAACTTTTTCTATGGGACCAATGCTGGGAACTCAAAAAAAAATTCGTCATTTCCATAAAAAAGAGTCCCGCCGCCCGGCCAGTTTGTATGGGAATGTCGAATTTTTTTGAGTTCCCAGCATTGTTCCTGTAGGAAAAGTTGTTCATTTTGATGGTCTGAGTCACCCCTTTAAGGGTCCAAAACGATAAAAAATTTACCGTGTATATTTGCAGGCAAACTAATGCTTTGAGTTCATTCAAATGACGATAACTTTTTTTTTAATGAACCGATTTTGATGGAACAAACTTTAGATGTTTTGCTGAGTTAAAACAAAGCAATTGGTGAAAGTTTGAAGTAAATCGGTTCAGTATTTTCGGAGATAATCGTGATCATACATACAGACAGACAGACAGACAGACAGACAGACAGACAGACAAGAAATTCCAAAAAAATTTTTTTGCTTTCCATTATTCTTTTTAAGCGTCCCTCTATCAATTTCAGTCAAAAATTCGAAATGTACAGACAAAATATTTTTACTGTTTTATTATATGTATAGATAGATAAGGATGAGAGCAGTTTAATATATCGCAATGTACTTTAAGACAATGAAGCAGAAAACAATCCTATTTAATTCTATCCTTGCGTCATTAAGTAACTAAGTAACATTCAAACAAACATTTCATAAGTGGTCTGGAAGAAAAGAAAAAAGAAAAAGAATGTAGGTATCGGCGGCTTCTTTTCCGCGCAAATAGGTCAAAGGAATGGGTAAATTCATGAATCATGTCATTGCCGACGAGGCCAGCACAGCATCACTATTTTGATTCCGTTTTCCACTTGCACGCCCACCATCTCCGTTTTTTGGCCCTAAGTACTGTATACCTCGAAAGAGATAAAGACATAGTTAGTATGTATGTAGATTTTACGCTCCTCAGATATTCAGAAGAAAATGACGGGACTTTAAAAATAATAAAAGATAACTGTGCCATTTGTTCAGTATTCTGCTGCACAATGGAGTCATTGATAAAGAAAAGCGAAGCTCAAGTGCATTTACTGCCGTGACGACATACAACGACCCGTGCTCCTGTCGCCGACAGTTATAGGCTTGCTCACAAATTTCTGTGCAGTTGCTTGCCTCTGTTTGAACTTAATAAAATTAGATTCTTAGCCATTTTATTATCTTCCTTGCAAATATTATAAATGCGAAAGTGGGTTTTTTTGTTTGTTTGTTTGTTACGCTTTTACGCCGTAACTACTGAACCGATCATCATGAAATTTTGCATACAAATTCTCCGGAGTACGGAGAAGGCTAACTTTTATCCTGGGAAAAAGTACTATTCCATAGGGATCAATATTGACGCGGGCGGAGCCGCGGGCGACAGCTAGTAATATATAAAACAAAGTCGGGTTTGTTAGACACTTATTAATTAAGAACGGGTAAACTGATTTTTATAATCTTTGATTTGTTGGTTTTGTTGTCACCCCGAATAGCAGAATAACTATTAAAAGTAATACTTACTTCAGAAAATTAATAGTGAATCGAAGTTCGCTGGTACAGCTAGTTATTACCTATATGAAAAAAAATAATGATGAAACTGCGGTAATTTAATTTAAGATTTTTGACGCCTTTATGTGTTTACATACTAAATAATAATTGGGCAGAGGACGATTTTATTAATGATATACTTTCACAAATATAAAATTCATCAAAAAACCCTCTATCTAGTAAACAGCTATAATTTGATTTTGATCAGGTATAACTAAGGAAACTCTTGATTTAATTATCTCTTTCTTACTGATCTGTACGTTTTCCCGGTTGCATCCTCAGCTGTGATGTACCAGAGCCCGGGGTCCGCTATTATGCTATACACATTCATGCTGTAATATGATATGGCATGGTTTTTAATACAGGTCGCCATTCTGACGCCAACCCTCTTTGGGCAGCTCCAGAACCGTAAAACTGTAGTCTTTGTTCGCGCCGGAAATCGAACCCGGCGCCTCTCGTGTAGCAGGCAGGAGTGTTAAGCACTGCGCCTCGAAATCCGTCTTACCCTTCAAGCAAAAACTACATTAATATCGGAACAGCCGTTTGAGAAGTGCTCAGATAGACACACAAACCCACAAACAGACATGTTAAACTTATCACATTCTCATTTTGCATTGGGCGTTAAAAAACAAGTGGGAACGATCTCGACAGAAATTGATGTAAAGTCATTGTCTCTCTCTTTATATGAGCCAAAATAAATATAATAGTGCAGAGGCGGCAGGCGATAACGATGAAACAAAACTGCACAGCATTGTGTCGAATGTTCAGTAAAAGTTTTTCGCGAACAAGAAACAAAAGACGATTTTTTTTAGGATTACTTGTAAAAATATGATATGGTCTACTAAACAAAAGGAGTTAAAATCTCTAAAAAATATTTAGATTATTTTTCCTCTTTTGAACTCTATTGCGCCAAATAAATATTGTAGATGACGCAGACTATAACGACACACAAAACTTAACCAAAGAGGAAAACAACTACACTACATGGAATAGATTGTTCATTCAAAGGTTTGATTGGTTTATTTTATGTTTTTCAGGAAAACTTGACGGGGAACTATCAATTATTTAAACAAAGAGGGTGAAGTAGCCTTTATAGAGATGTGACGAACATTCCATGTTGTCCCTGATCCTAATATCCACTTATTACATGTTACCATTTCGCACAGCCTTTTATGGACAAAGGGTGATATTTTTAAAGATATATGTTAGTATATTTATACCATGATATTGAACTAAGATTCACAATTTGATGTTAAAACAATCGACAAATATTAATTGCAAGATACGACTACTCCTGCAAATAAAACAAGTAAGCCTTACTTAGTCGTGCTTACTGCACGCATTGTAGTGATGCAATTATAAACCTGTCTGCTGCTAAATATACAAATTGTGTCGGAATATCCGGCCATTGATCGTTCGGCGTTTCGGTCAAAATAGTACCCAAATATTCGTCATTGGGCTAAGATCACAACTATTCGCGCCAAATAAAATAGTCCAGACAATAACGACGAAAGCAAACTGCGGTGGAATTTGTATATTGTCGACTCCCAACTTTTTAGGTTTTGATAGAAATTTGCTTACTTTCCTTTGATTTCTGACAAATTGGTCAAACACTGGATAAAAGTTGAAAAAATTTCAAAACTTTGTAAGTAAAGATGATAATTTTAACGCATATTTTTACATAATAAAGCACTAAGTTTTTACTAAAAAAAATAGGAGGCTTTGCATTTCTACACATACAGGGTGAAATTGAATTCATTAGCTCAGACCACGAATCTGAACAACTTTCACTATGGGACCAACTTCATAAATAATCTCCATTAAGATATAATAATCTACTTCAACTTTGCTAAAATATTAAGAAATTATTTATAATTTAATATTTAAACATATTTCATGAAAAAAAAATATCTGATTGGAACCCCTGGCAAATAATCTTAGATTTGCGGAGGTTGATGAAATACTTTGGGAATCACTGATACAAATTGTCCAGTCAATCTCAACGGAGCTTTTTGTCCTATAACTGCCGATTGAATGTCCAATAATTTATTAATATGAACATTATACCGATCATAGTGTTAATTGCATTGAAACGGAACACAGGCTGGCAAGTTCTCGCTCACAATGGCAGGATAGACAATTTACTGGTAATTGTAATAACATTGTATCAGTTAATTGAAATACCTTATTGATAACGCTCACAAAATAGAATTAAATAAATAAAAAACACAGAAATATTACTAAGTAAGTTTCGTCAAGTTGATGTCATTTGGAGGAAATGCGCTGTGCAGTTTGGAAGCGGCGTAAACTTAGATTTAAGTAAGTTATTGACGTCAACAATATTAATGTTGTAAATAATAATGTGTAATTTCACGTTCACCAAATGATATTTAAAATATCTTACGATGAATAAAATATTTTGACTGACTTTGAATCAAACATAAAATTATGAATGATCTTATGCAAAAACAGTTGAGTTATTGAGATATCTCAAAAACAATTAAAACAATAAAGCGTACCTAAAATAAAATATAGCCTATGTCACACGGGATAGAATAACTTTGAGAATAAGATTACCGATGTAAGAAAAAAGTAGAGCACATATAATAAGATTCTTAAGCTATCTCAAACCCACATTAAGGGTAAGAAGAGAAAACAGCACGCTTGCACTCTTTAGGCAGTTTGAAAAATCTCTTACCAGTGTTGGCCAATTACACATACGAAAAACAAAAAATAAAAACAAAACATACAAGGAGAGAAAGTAAAGAAATTATTTAAATTCTGTAAATAGAAGAAGCGGCCATTCATGAGTGAGATAAAGATAAGAAGCTGGTTTCTCGAGTTTGGGGCATTTATTCCAGGTATCGGAGCAAACAGCGGTGAAGTCACTCATCCGGCTCGTCTATAATCTTCTGTAATAAAGGTAATAAGACCGAGAAGCGCAAGTTCAGGCAATTACTAACTCTACCGTACCTTGAAATCTGAGATCGTCTATAGCAGATCAATATTGACGATTGCTTTTGATGCTATTTATTAGTTAACAGAATTTGTACATATATTGGAGTATTTCTTCGGGTTACATGAATAATAATGGTCAGGGCCGGCCTCGACGCACATACCGTGACCAGATTGCGGACTTTCTTGCCAAACGCCAAGTTAGGAGTACCCGGAACCGAAGAGAGGTTTGTAAGGATCGTAGCAAGTGGAAGTCCCAAGTCTCTGTCTACCCCCATGAGAATGAGGCGTGATAATATGTATGTATGTACATGAATAAATAACTTAAAGTCAAATAAATTATTTTATGTTATGTTATTGATCGAATAATCTATGCAATTCCTTAAAAATATTTTACTACTGTCGATTCATTACTGGGCATTATTATTTGCCTATCAGCATAGTAAAGCAATTCGTTTTCAAAGATAAAGGATTCCGCTAGTATTCGAATAATAATAAATCTCTATGTTTTAGTGATGCGGAAAGAGAAAAGTTGTCGCTGAATCCGTTTTAGACAAATGTTCCTTTATGATATGGAAACTGTAAGGGAGGGACGACGATTTATCTAAAATATCCATACAATTTAGCGGGAAACGTCGAACTCTCGTCGCTTCCACTTTACCTAAATTGGATGATTCTAGCCCAATATATCTTGGGAATTTGTTTGACGAACAAGTGGGGTCTCCGCGTACGCCAAACAAAAGCATTTCTGAGATAAATTCCACCGTTGTTTACGGTTATGACGCAGACTTACGTAAGTATTATCTGAATAACTGTGGAGTTACTCGGGAGCTGGTAGTCTTATATGTTTTCAAGTTAGCGGGACTTTGTGAGATAATAGAGATTGTGGGTAAGCTCTACTCCGGAGTCCATTATTCTTACGCGCGCCACACCACCGCGGTGAGATACGAAATTTATGTCTGTTTGTTAATACTTCGTTATGTCTACTTAACTTTGCTAAAATATTGAGAAATTATTTTGAATTCAAAGAATGTTAAATTTAATAGAAGTTAAACACGTACATACCTTTATCACTTACGGTATTTAATTGCAGAAGCAAAATTAAAAATCAGATAAAAATGAGCTAAGAAAAAAAAAATTATATTTAGCCCTATGTTTTTCTTTGTTATTGCTTCATTCACTGAATTGAATTGAAATACCCTAATAGACTATGTAAGTACCAAATTCGTGAGGTATTATGCTTGGAATTTACATCCGACGATTAGATTCCCCATATCCGGAAAAGGGTTACCTGGGATACGAGGCAAGGCGCGCATATTGTATAGATATAGGACACACACTTGTACAGGTAAATAGTGATGATGACACGTGCGAGGGAAGACGGCGTCCGGGGCCGGGCGGCCGCGCATAGCTCAGGCACTCTCACATTCACCAAGCGGCGACAATGCCAGCCAAATAGAATTTAATATTCATAGAGCCGACGTACGATTCAGTGAATTCATCCGCACCTTGGACCCGGGCTTCGCATATAAAAGACCTTCCTCGAGCCCCTGGGTGTGCTTCACATAATTCGTTGTGGAATAGCTGCACTTCAAATGTGAGGGACGGAAAGGAGAAAAAACCTCGTTGTTTTATAGATACGGGAAAATTGAAAAATGCTATCGTCGTCCGCAGGGACGCCCGCCGCGCCTCCTCGATTTTCGAAATAATCCCTCGTCGATATCGGCTACAAGAAGGGATTCCAAGTTATATTAAAAATTACCTATAAGTAGTTGTTTGTAAAACAGTTTAAGGGGTTTTGAGGAAAGTAGGAACCATGACTTTCACGTATTATAAATCTTTTAGCAAAAATATTTGATCATTTAACTAACGGGGAATTCACACGGGAGGTTTTTTTTAATACATATTTTTAATATAGAATTGATATAGGATGTGTCGGAAACGCGTTTGGTCAGCCCATGGTACATACACACGCCTTGCATTATTTAACAGTTTTTAAGTAAAAGTAAGTAAAGCATCGTCCTTATCCTATGATAAAAAATGATAAAATCTATATTTTAACCTGCAAATTAACCCTAATTTTTCAGTTGTGTTATAATCACAGAAGTAAAAAAAAATATTGGCGTTTTGGAAAAGAAATAAATCAGGTCATAATTCTACGCAATAGAATAATATAATTGAACGCACGCAGAATGGAAAATAACATTGCTTCTGTTATAAGTGCAAGTAGCAAAAATTGTCTTATTTAATTTCTTGCCTTCGGGTTAACGGCTTATTAGCCCATCTCTGTTTCTGGAGACTGGTCTTTATTGGCACTAATTGCCAAGTCAATCACTACGTCAGACCACGAAATATTAAATGTCCGCGACCTACTCTGATTATCCGAGGTACCCTTGGGTATAAGAATTAAAGATAGAATAGTCTATACCAGGTTTATACCAATAACTTCAACGCAAATCAATCAGATGCTTTCGATCCTGTGAGGTCAGTCAAATTTTCAGTAACAATAGCTAGCCAAGCCTGCTAAATTTGCTACAAAATGAAGAAAACCGCATTTTAATCATCACCTTCGATGGCAACAATTCCCTAAGATATTTTTTTCTTTGACTGGCTGAAATCAGGCGAGAATACGCTCATATTTTTCATAATTCCGAGTTAAACTATATAGAATTACTGAGATATTCACGACTTGTGACATCATTCATGGATGCACTTTTTGCTCACCTTATTAGTTTCATAATATAAAACATTATTCTACTAGCTTTCGCCCGCGGCTCCGCCCGTGTCAATGTCGATCCCTCGGGAATAGTACTTTTTCCCGGGATAAAAGGTAGCCTATGTCCTTCTCCGTACTTCAGAGAACTTGTTTGCAAAATTTCATGATGATCGGTTCAGTAGTTACGGCGTGAAAGCGTAACAAACAAACAAACAAACTCACTTTCGCATTTATAATATTAGTAGGGATAAGGAAGTAAGGATGAAACTACTTTCAGATAAAAATATAAAATCAAGCATGACTAAGGATGGGTGTAATATATCTCCAGCTGCTACGTGCTTTAGAAGGCACATTAAGCCGTAGGCCCTGGCTGTCAGGTTGGATGGCAGCCGTCATGCTATGTCAAATATCTTCAGGCACCTTGAAAAATCTGACACCAGTGTTGGCCACTTACACACACGAAAAGCAAGCAAGCATTTGGTCGAAGGTTTATAAAACTAAAGAGGACACACAAAACTCGAGAGAATAAAAAAATTGGTATTTGTAAAATCTACTGCTTTCAACTTCAAGCAGTTCAGACCGAAAATACCTATGAAAAGTACCTACACAAAATTAACGATTCGTAGTCCCATGATTTATTCTCCAAAACTTAACCGATATAATTTTTTTTTTTCACTAAATATTTAAAATAAATTATGGCTTTCTTTTTCTAATACAATCGCGTCAAAGTTGTTTTCTAGATGTTTGAACACAACGGAAATTCTTACGAATATTTCAGGTTTTTTAAGGTTTAAAAATATGAAAAAAAATAAAACAGGGACATGCGAATATATTTATAGATTTTTTTCATTCATCATTGCTCTACTCACGAGGAATCAGGAGTGCTATTTTTGAAATGATGCCGATCGTAAACGAGCGATTTTTGCATACAAAAATCGCTCGAAAACGAGTGTCACACTTTCAAAAATAGTACCCCAGGGAACTACGATATGGAAATACGGGCTGTATTTCCATAGTGTAGTCCCCTGATTCCTCGCCATATAAATATGAATATGATACGTAGGGTAAAACGAGGAGTAACTGGCCACTTAAGCGTTTTTTTCCACTTCAAATATTTTTTTGTCCTAATAGTATTGATGTATAATTTTTTTTATAACGTCATTCGATTAATTGTTTATTTCTATGTAATTTCTGGTGAAAAGAAAATTAATTCGAACAGCCTACGATTTTTTATAATTTTTTAAGAAAAATAGGTACTATTTTATTGGTAATTGGCCACAAAAATTCAATAACTGGCTAGTACCTAATTAGTAACTGGCCTCATGAAAAAACATTATCTTTGGATATGAAAAAGTTATTAAAAACTCAATTTTAAGGCATAATAATAATTAATATTAATTATCATACTATCCCATTTTCATATTATTAATATTTGTAATATATTTATACAGAAAAAAATATTTTGGAGATCAGTAATCATTGGAAGATAGTTTATGTAGATATTTCTATGATAAGCTCTAAAAACTACCTACTTAATGAATGTATAAAGAACGTAAAGTTTCTTAAAATTAGTTCTCGGTCTTACTCCAGATAGGGGTTTAAAAAAGCCGTGATTTTGAGCTGATTTGACTATACGGTTAACGATCTTTATTTATCTTTGTTTTAAAACATATTTATATTTATTACATAATTTTTCTTTTGCTTTTCTTTCTTTGCGAAGTCTATTTCTGATCTGTTTTGACCTCTTCTTCTCAGTGTTTCGGTTTTTGAACATATTAATTAAAGAAAATTTTCATGATAACCATTTTCTTTGTCATTTTAATGATAAGTTTTCAAAAAAACTTTTTGGTTAGCATAAGAAAGCCTCTTTTTTTATTATAATTTTCTATTGATAAGTGGAAAAAAAGCAGGTGGAGAGACCAGAAGAACGGGCTGCCCCAGGGAAGCGTCTTGGCTCCAATCTTATTTAACATATATACCGATGATCAACCTCAACATGTAGGTACAAGACGCTTCCTCTACGCGGATGATCTCGCGCTCACATGGCAGGGAAAAGATTTCAAGGAAGCAGAAACGCAGCTATCTATTGCTTTAGGAAAGTATAATAAATACTACGAGCAAAACTCCTTGAAGCCTAACCCCACTAAAACCGAGTCGTGTGTGTTTCACCTCCGAAATCGGGAGAGTGAAAGGAAACTTAATATGTCTTGGAACGGTGTTGAGATAACGCACAATAATTACCCCAAATACCTCGGCGTTACCTTGGACAGATCTCTCACATTCAAGAAGAACTGCGAGAAAGTAAAGGCTAAGGTAAACACGCGTAATAACATCTTACGCCGCCTTACTACACGTCCTCCGTACCAGCGCATTGGCTCTTTGTTTTTCGGCTGGTGAGTATGCTTGCTCAGCATGGGCTCGTTCTGCTCATTCGAAAGAGGTTGACGTGGTACTTAACGAGACATGTCGAATAGTAACGGGTACTCTGAAGCCCATCCCACTATCTGTCTTATATCCCCTTGCAGGCATTGCTCCACCCAGTGTGCGCCGCGAGGTTGTATGCGCAGCCGAGAGACAAAGACAAATGCAAGATGCCAGGCACCCCCTACACCAACACTCGCCATTCACACAGCGCCTGAAGAGCAGACGGAGTTTTTTAAACAATGTCTCCCCTTAGACAAGGAACCATCCGCTGCGCGCTTGGAACTCTGGGCTAAAAAGTTTCCAACAACGACTGCTTCACAGTTGCCACCTGCGGAGAAACTGCCACCGGGTTACTCCTTGCCCTGGAGTACGTGGAAGTCTCTCAACAGATTGCGAGTAGGTGTGGGCAGATGCAGACAGAACCGCAAAAAGTGGGGCTTTTCTACTAATGATAGATGTAGCTGTGGCGCTGTGCAATCCATGCCACATCTGTTATCATGCCCCGAATGTCCCACCTCTTATAAGAAAGAGGATTTGGCGAAAGACACGGATGCGGCTGTAAAGGTTGCATCATTCTGGGCAAGATTTATTTAATCGTTTGAACCATTGACACGATAGAAGAAGAAGTACGAGTATTGATAAGTAGTCAAAGAAAACTGCCAAGTTAAACTCCTGTAAAGTTCATTAATTGCGTTCTCATGTTCATTGTAGTTTTCTTGTGATATTGCCCCACGATGATATAACTGCTCTGGTCTCAAATGTCAGAGTCCCAGATCCAGTTGACTATTTCCTTCTTAAGATTGTTTTGCTACTTCTTCCTTATCTTTCCTAAAGTTGTTACTTCCTTCATTAAGAATCGTGTTAGTTTCTGTTTCTTCCAGTAAAATTACCTTATAAATTTCATAAAATTTAGTCTTAACCTATTGATATTTTGTTCTTTTGTATGGCACCTTACCTTTTTATTCTTTCGACTACAGAGACGCCTGTATAAGTAATCAATTGTGTAGCGTTATCAAAAGCATACTGCATTTTTTTGACATGATTTAACTTCATGTATCAAAGTTTCAAAGAAAAAAATCTCATTCAGTAACTGGCCACCTTACTGGCCACCTATGCCAGTTTCTGATAAATGATGATAAAAATTCCTGATATTTTTTTATACGGTTTTATGTCTAATGCCCAATGCAAATAGGAGTAGTTTTTAATCAAATTCCGTCATTGACTATTTTATCAGTAACTGGCATAGGCGGCCAGAAACTGAAATCTTGCATTTATTTTTTTGAGTTACTGGCCTCCCCCTCTATCTCATCTTTTAATGTATCTAAATTAGATTAAACATCAAATAATTGTCGCTCACTGCTTGAACTTCTATAATGTTACAACTCGCACACTTAATTTGCCCTAATTAATCAGAAATTACAATGTTTTTACCAGAACCTTCCTTAACGTTTTAACAAGAATACACCTTACACGTCGAAAGACAAACGACAAGCGACAAAAAACTACCGCCAACTTTGGCGCCAGTGTCCATAATGGAAATTATTTGTACTAAAATGACAGCTAGATAACTACGGAGTTCGAAATTAAATGAATAGATGGCGTATTGTTAACAAATCTCTTATTCTAACTGAAATTAGTATAGAGTGGCCAGTTATTGCAGGTGGCCAGTTACACCTCGTTTTACCCTATTTCCTCTTAAAATGACATACCTGTATTTCATGAAGCAGCTCCCTCTCGTCCAGTAGGACGACGCGGCAGGCCAGCGTGCGCGGCGCAGGACACAGGCATTCCAACATGATGCCCGCCAGCGGCACACCTGCAACACAGCCTCTATTATTACCCTTCATTCACTGACGAGATAATTCGAAAAAATATTCCCACGATCGGAAGGGTCGTATGGTGTTTTGGATAGTTTAATGTGCTTAGGTTTGCATATTTATATTATTAGTTAACTATCACTTAAGTCATAACTATTTTAACTTTATTCAGAAACCCTTATTTTTTATATTATTACTATTTTATTAACGCTATCATATTTAAACTTGATACGTTGTTTGTATTATGATTTAACTTGATTTATTTCTGCTCGTATTTATTTTATTTTAGACCATACGCAATTTTTTTATTTAAATCTATGTTTTAGACTAAAGGTACATTGTACTGTGCGTTTTTTTTTTCAAACTCAATTATCAGTGCTTTGCTCATAAACTGTGAGGAAAGCGTAACGCTGAGCCTACAACCTTTTTGAAGTGCTGCAACGCTCACAAGCTATAATAATTGTAGTTTTTTATTGTTGAATTTGTCCTACTTATTAGTTGTTTTTTTGTATGTTTTATGATTTTCAAATAAAATTATATTCTAATATATATTTTGGTAGTAGTTATGCATTTGCTAACGTTATGCAAGAAGTTATGGACTAACGTCTTACTACCAACATTAGACGACAGAATGTAAGGCTATATATAGCTTAATCAGATGCATTTAGATACCTTGAAACCCCTGATGTAATTGTTAGCCACTGACACACACACAAAATAAAACATTTCAATGTGAAATAAACGTTCAATTTTCCCAGGCAATCTGAAATGGACTCGTATAGATAAAATTTTATTCCATGGATATCTGATGTGTGGCAACCTATTAAAACTGAAGTGTGAAATCATTGAACGTATCGTGAGTGCATATGTTTTCAAACCCCGTTTATAAACTTGATGTTTTCATTTTATTTTTTTTATGTAACTGACTGCAATGTATTCCGTTACTTCGTCACTTTTAGTGTTAAAGAAATAAAGAAAGGAATCAGTTCTCTTTTTTAGCACAATGGTTCATAACCTTTGAAGAAAAACTTTACGAAGTATGAGTTATTTATTTGAGGGGATGTATCCACACTACACCTTCTTTTTTTAAGAGATTCCTTTTTCTATATTATTTTAATCATTATTTATTTCAAAACATATATTAATAGTTGTACACAAGACTATCCGAACTACGCTTCGTCACATAGTTACTGTGGTTTATTCAGCAACACGCTTCGTCTAAACTGATGAATGCTATGAAACATGCAACGGTATTAGTGCACGCACATAATTCGTCAACTTTCGTCACGAGTATAAAGATTTCATTCAAATATTTGCAGAAGTTACAGGAGAAATACAACTGCAATATTCTATCCATAAAACAGAAGTTGTTTGAAGTCAATTACGGAGTTATTTGCAGCCAGACTCAATAGTAAAATCACCAAAGGGTTGGTCGAAACCAAATATATCCTCGTTAAAAGTTAGTCTGGGAGGCAGCGAGCGAACCGAGGGTCTGTTTTAACAATTTCATTTTAATTAGTACAAACCAGCGACCTGTGGGCTGTGGCGGATTTGATTCCGTATTTTTTGCGAATACGCCTAAACCATTACCGACCTGTTGACGAAGTTGTAGCATGTAGAGAAAAGTTTTTAAAGTTATTTTAATGAAAGGGTGGTTTAAGCTTTAAATGAAAATAAAATATTGAAACATTTTAATTAAAACAAACTATTATATTCATAATTTATCAGACTTTTATATTTAAAATTCATAGGACGGAATGCATGTCATGTGAAGTTGTAAATTTATACAAGCACGAGCATCATAATTAAAATGCACAATAATTATCTAAAATATTGCGAATAAAAGGAATTCTTAAAGAATTAAGTATAAAAATCATTTTTTTGGTATAAACTATATGTACGTGATGTGCATATTTTCGAAAATAACGGGAGAATCTGAATTAAATTAATTATTTAAAGTCAATTTCACTTCCAAAAGGCCCAAAACAAATAATGTAAAAAGTAACGATAACCGTTTCCTTATACATTCACAAAGTGCTTTGCACGGTATAACGTGCCACTTTATTTTTATTGATATAACAGGAAGTTGGAGATACTAAGTAATTTCCTATAAGCACGGACATAAAACTTCAAAAATCACTTTTCTTCTTTCTAAAGTTGTAACATCTTACTAGATGCAACTCTTTGTAAGTTGAAAGAGAACTGTACTTAGTAAAATCTGTGTAATTTGCTATTTTAGGTATATCTTTATGTTCTTATTATAAGTTAAATGAGATCATTTATAACAAAATCTAACTTTCATGTAAGATCCCTATTGTATAATTGTGATGAATAAACCACGTTCTTTCTTTCTTCTGTTATTATGGTATGGTCTAGAAAACTGATAAACCTTTCAAGGCCCGTGTTACAAAATATATCCTAGGAGACTCATATGATATCTGAAATAAAATGGGTCTTGAGAGGTGATCGCTCGTCACTTGCGAAAGGTTACAAAATAAACACAGAAAAATATATAAATAAAACGCATCGTAACTCCACAAATGTAGCGCATCACGAAACTTCTAATAGACAAACTAAGAACTTTGGGGAGCAAACAACAGACACGGCAATACGAGCCATTAATCCGAACGATCCCGACAGAGATTAGTGCTCCCGCTATTGACCCCCGCCCCCGCTCCCCACACGTAGAAAACATTTTCCCGCCATTGTCTGAACAGGAAGCAAAAAGAGGATCCGCGATTGACATCGTGGCTCGACTAGGCAGGCGCCGCGGTCGCCCTCGAATCTCACTCGCTGCGAATTTTCCCTTTGTTTGTTCGACGGTGCACGCGAGGCGAGATAGCATCTATCTGCTACTAGATACATCGCTGCACCAATATTCTCGCTTGCTACCCACGGTAACATCGTTCCCAGTAATCACTCATATTCTCACGTATGTCATTTCCCATGTGCATCGAGTAACGAACCGTTAACAGACACAAATGAAGTTTGCTTCTTTTCCACAGTTAATCTTTTTACAGGGAATGCAACAATATTGATTCTGAGTAATGTTTGCATTGTTACTTGCGCAGAATACTTGCAAGGAAAAGCATGGATCAAAAAATATAATTTACGGATCTGTGATCCGTAATAAAAAGTAACAATCATATCTAGATAATGGGTATGTTATCCCCGAGATATCTAATGTGTCATCTTATAACTGTTATTACTATAAAAATAACGAGCATGATATGCCACAACGCATGCTTTATTATTGGCACAGTCGGCCGTTCGTGGAAAAGCTGACAGCTCGACAATTACCGCGGCTGCGGCAGTGCTACTGGTTGTTTTACTCTTTCATTTGAATCCAACTGTAATTTAGTTGTTCGTAACTAGAGAACCGGTCCAATCACACTGAAAGGCACTGATTAGAGATCAACTTATTTCTTATGAATAATGCCAGTAACTTAGACGTATATTTAGATCAAATTATCAGTGAGCTGCACAAAATGAATAAACATGACAGATCAGGTAAATTATTTTGTTTATCACACTTTAAAGATGATTATGTTCATGAAAAGTACGAATGCAAAGGCGTCTTCCATCTTCTCCAGTGAGAGGATTTAGATCATAAACTATACAATGCGAATTGGCGGGTTGTTGGGTGGCCAAGCTTTTTTTTGTTATTTGACAGCAATCACCGCGTGCAGATGAGGGCTTTAGTGAGGAAGATGTTGGTTCCACTCTTTTAAGCTTTCTCTGAAAATAGCTTTCAGAGAATCACAAATAAATATGTCATCACATCGGGAATATCTCCTTTAAAACTATTCTTTGATAGCAAGCCGTGTTGAAATGCGAAGTATTTATACCTTTTTATAAAGAAATCTTCGTTTATTGGTCGGTAAACGTTCAATATGATAGAAACAGTGGAGTAGTGTCGGGCGGACGCCGGCGCATGCCAACACGCACCCGCGCCGCGCATACTGATTGCCGCGCTTCGTGACACCTTACTCTCCTATGAGCCTACGAGTAACATAATAGGGAAAATATTTAGGTTTACGGTCAACATTGGTATGTCAATAATTTTATAAAATAATCAAGATTGTGTTACAAACTTGATTATTTTATAAAATTATGACCATAGATGTATGCACATTTGTTTACATGTGGTCAATATAGTAGGATTTACTTTTGCCCATTTGCAATGACTCTCCTTTAGCAGTCTGTCAATTAATACGAAGTAAGTGATGGACACATTCGCAAACAGTTTCACGTCTTTATCGCTTACAGTGTAAACAGTTCCCAATGTCGGAAGACCAAATGCCACGTTTAGCAAGATAGCAGGCTAAAAAGATGAGAAACTGGAATTTTGGCGTGGAAACTGGATTTTAGGCTATTAAGTATATCCATCAAGTTAACGAACGTTCGGCATTGGTAAATTATACCCTATGTTTATATTATTCACACAGCTTCGCCGACAATATGATGTACCATAACGAGAAAATATTTATATGTTATTGAAAACAGCATCAAAATTGTCCAAACCGTTTTCAAAATTAGCCTTTACAACCCAAAACCAAACAGTATACGCAGCACTTCTATTTATACTATGTTGATATTGAAAAGTAGTTACTACTTAATATTGCAAAAAGTCAACGATTAATTTAATCCTCTGTAGCTAAGTTTGTATTTAAATATCAATTTCTTTTCCGAAAGCAGCGAGTTGCTTAGACCTAATTACTTTTATATTGCCTATTCCGGCCGTTCATAATTAAATAGGTCAGAGGAAAAAACTTAAGACGAGGACTCAAATGTTTGGTACCTTCGCTCGGCAAAGGACTGATCAAGTGCGCGCAAGGGATAGCGCTTGGCGGTTTAGCCCGTGAATGATGAGATAGGAGATAGTCTCGAGTCGCTCAAAGAAAAAAACGTAAGCGCCAAATTCGTTATTTCTATTTTATATAAAATCAGACCGGTTAATTGTATTTTCATATTTACATTTTGATGAATTACTAATAACCTATCTTTTAATCTAAAAATCATTATTTCATTCGTCGCATTTGAGCTACAATAACAAAAACTCTGCGAACGAAGACCATTTTTCAAAAAATATTTCTATCGAGAAAATTTTATCAAAACGTGTTTTCATCTTCAATTTTTGGAGATGAAATAGTCAAAAATCATATTACTTAGATTTGAAACTCCTAATTTAAGTATTTTGCGAGATAAATAAGTTTCAGAACGACCTTATTTACAGTGGTATCGCCTTAAGGGGAATCATATAAAAACTGGCTCCAACGACTATTATAGATTTTGTAATTTATTTGTAACTTGGTTAAAAGTTTATAATCGAGGATTTCATAATTTCACAACTATCTTCCACCACGGTACATTAAAATGATAAAAATTATTTATTAAATTTACCATAAAAGAGCAAATGTACGTGTCTGTCACATTTTTCTTTATTGTAAAGGTTTTACGGTGTTGTAAATGTAATCCTTTTTGTCCAACAATAATATCTTGACTTAAAAAGCAGTATAATTTGTTAGATAAGAAATTTAGGCATACGATTGAAACGAGAAACGAACAAGATAAGTAATATACATAGATATTTGGGGAACTTATCACTTCCATGCTGCTCTCGGAAAAAAAAATCTTAGAATGTGCTAGCTGCTTCTCTTCTCGCACATACAATAAAATTCGGTCGAGGGAAATGGCCAAAATAAAAAGAATTATGTCAATAGGCGATGCGGCTAGCAAGCCATCACTATGTTTGTTGCCTTTTTCCACCTAATACGCCAACAGGCTAAACGTGGCTTTTGGGGGTAAAGACATGATGATATGTTAGTATGTGACACCAAAGCACAGGTTATGTAGCCCTATTTGGGGCCTCTGTTATTTGTATTAAGATTATATTTTAGTGCTTAATTATAAGGAAATTGTATTTAGTATCAAAAATAAATGCTTTTATTTATTTTTATGTATATACATTTGGGGTATTTGAATGAAACATGAAGGTATTATCAACAAAGTGATAGCATCCTGATTCCAAAGGAGTCGGGGATAAAAACCAAGGCAGTTTTGGCTTAAAAGTCTGATATCTCAACAAATCCGTAAGCGAACCATGCAATATTAATTAAGATTATACAATTCTGTGAAATTGTGTTAGATCACTTTCAATTTATAGATCAGCCCAATTAAATCAAAGCACGTTTTGAAACGTTTAACGTTACGACTGCGTTACGGAATTGAGCAAGATCCGTTATGGTTCGTTTTCGTATTAAGTGAAATGACCCAGCTCAAATTTTATTCAGCTATAACCCGCACGCACCAACCTTGGGCTGCATGCACCCACGCCCGTGTGGCGAAAATGGTGTAGATTGATCACAGAGTCCATATCTCGGCGGACGGACGTCATAAAGTTCGCGTAACACAAGCTTCACTTTTTGCGCTTCGTGCCATAAACCAGTACCCGACACAAAGGCTATGTTACCCCGATAACGCCTCCATCAAGTCTCTCCTGAACTACGCCGATATCTCAGACCGCGGAAATATATCCTGTGGTTTTACGTACCTGTTTGTTTTCACCGTTAACTTTGATTGAATTCACATCGTAACACAAAATAACTCAAAAATAAATTTTAACCGTCTGTGTATTTTCATTTTTCAAGTGCTCACAAAATGCGTAGTGTGTATTTTATTTTCCTCGAATAAAGTTAACAGATGACTTGGACCCGAGTGGTAGCTTGGAATCGAGCCAAAAAGCAGACTTGCGAATTGCTTGCGAATGACATATTATAGCCTACATGCGAGTATGTGTATGTCGAACATTGCTAAACTGTAGAAAGTGCTGTGAATTTTAAAATCTAGATAAGTTTTTTGTTTGTTTGTTTTCTACTGGTATCATGTTCCGGAGGAATGGATGCCTTCATCGTAATCGCCGTTGAGTCAGAGATAATCTGTTTCAAGTGTTCGACCGCAGCGCGCTTCAACGAAGAAGTTAGTTCTTTTTTTCGAAATGAGTAGTTACATTATGAGTAATTTCTTAGCTCTCAAATTATGGCAGGTAGCCCGCGGCGGCCACAATCGTCGGCTCTCGGTCGAGCATGCGAAGGCTCACCTCCCATTTGGGACCCGCCCACAGTTTAACATTTTTCTACTTGCCTGAGAATTAATACTAGTTCGCTGTATTGTTTAAAATGTGGAGTAGTAATTATGTAGTCATTATTATTTTCAACTTAACCGATCCAATCTGTACGCTCTATTGTTATCCAATTTAGATTCGGAAAGGTCAATGGCATCTTTCATTCTCTGGAAAGAAGCAAACTTAACTTGATATCGTTATTTGAATTCCAAGTGCAAGGAGTTCTAACTAATTTTATTTGCTACATGTATTTACGGTCATTAAAGTTGAAGAAGTTAATTTTTTATTCAAAGCACTTAAAGAGCGCAGCTTTCGCTCGTTTCATTCAGCGGAAACTATAGGACAGGGGAAAGCTTAATCTTTTTGTCGCTAATAGCGGCGTTAATGAATAAGTTGCAGTGACGTAAGGTTTCGCTGCTCTCGATCCGCCGGGATGCGGTCGCGCAAAATGCACTTGCACCTGTGGAACTTATCATTTTAAAGGCTTCCTGTTACATATTTCGTTCGGTACTTTTGTATAGCTCATAAGTATTCTCGCAATGATTTTTCCTCCTTTAAAATTACTTTAGCAAATAAAGCTGAATTGTGTTTCGGTTTTTTTAAGATACCCTAAGTTATTAATTATAATCCTCAAATCTATGTTTTAAACTATTAAAAATAGCAATCAATAAATCTCAATTTAGTTAAAGCTTGGATGAAATATGATCAATTATATTTTTTAATAACCTCTGTTGTGCATCTTTGTATTTTATAAGTAAACGGTACAATTACTTTCCTCGACATATTTTAGGTTTCGTGTTCACATGGTGAGAAGTCAGGCGCCAGTTTAATGGAATTTTAATAATGCCATCGCCGGTGGCGGCGCATTAAGATATGAAATGAACGTTGCATGTAACATCCTCGGGCTGCCTTCCCTAGGCGACATTTAGTATGAAGATTAGTGTCCCCGCCGAAAGTACACTTAGTGCGAATACTTTGCATGAGAAGCTTTCGTAAATGAATCAAAAATTGATTTCTGCTAAAATATTTTTTTCGTTATAACTTTACTATAACAAATTGTAGCATTTAAGGACTTAACGAGATGTGTCAGTGGAAATATTTTTTTTTAGCAATCTTCGAATTCCGTTTTATACTCTCGCAAATCGGTATCATGGTGCCTTTAATATATTTTTTTTAACTTTTGATAAATTTTCTTCCCGTGACCATTTTGATAAGACAACTTATAGTGCTAAAGCCTCCGCTCCACCATCTTTGAATATCAGCTGTAGTGCTTCGGGACCTCGAGACAGTCAGTAGTTTTGAGGCAAAATTTTATGTTTTGGTCGATTGTCAGCACTATTATCTAGTTCTGGTACAGCTAGTTTTGCTAAGCATACCTAATGTTTTTGTGAGATATACAAGGTCCATTTAAATAAAGTCAAATATTTTAAGGTCCATATAGGTCAAAGAAACGCTATAGTCGCAAATTAAAAAAAATCGACACTCTAGATTTATTTTTTCATACAAAATAATTATTTTTTTACTAAAATCGATAAATTAGCTGTTTTGATCGTCGAGGTCAATGACCTAGTATCCATAGAAGATAATAATAAAAAGGTGTTGGCCAAGAAAGTGTTAATTTGTACACAGATATTTTTTCATTTTTTATTTTAAATGTTCAGGTCCAGATATGTCAAAAACTAGCGTGCCGATATTTTTTATTTTGCTTCTATCTCCTTTAAAATATTTGCGCTTAATTTAAATTGACCTTATATAGGTGGAACCGTGAAGGACAAAAGTAAGAACATCTGATACAGTCGCCATTAATGGGCAGCGAAAGAGAATTCCTTTTCTAGGCCGTAAAACTACAGGCTTTGATAGACCAAAGTCAACAAAGTGTATTTTGGCGAGAAAAACAAACATTATTCCAGAAAAATGTAATAAACTCGTATACAGATACACAACAGGTGAAAATGTTACAAAACAGAATAGAATAATTCGAGCAAGCTCAAAGAACGTCTCGGAAGCAAGACTATCTAACTACGTACTAACTTGATCTAATAGAAAAGCGAAGTGGAAAGTTACAGCTTATCTTCCCTTATTCATTACACCTGGTACATCCTGTGAATGTTCTGAAAATTCACGTACACTCCACGTGTAGATAAAATGAAAGTTTTACGTAGTTACATAACTTGGTATATTCACGATTAACATATCCGTGCCAGCGCTCCACCTGTGTTTATAGGGTTATCAGATGAAGAAATAAAAAGCCCTTAAAGGTCAGATTTTGTCACGAGTCATGTCGACCATTACGTGAAATACAAACTAAACAAAGCTCATAATCATCAATGAGACCTCTCCAACCCGTCTGGCCAGCAAGGAGAGAGTAGGCCAAATCCTCTGGAGAAGACTCTAGTGTAGGCTCGAGCTCCGGTAGTACAGAAACGGTCATGCTTCTGCAGTGGAGACTAAAAAGACCTGATGATGATGATGTCGACCATTTACTATGCCAGCAAAGAGTGATAAGCAGACAAAATAGAAAATAAGAGATATCTTTTCGGGATTTCTATTGTGTTAGCTACACTTCTAACAGAAGTTTAAGACGTGTTGTTTGGACTTTAGGCTTAGCTTCGTCAATATAACAGAGCAATACCAAACTATTTCGTATTGAAAATTTCTTTGGAACAAGTGTTTAGAAAGCTGTGGAATTTTTAACTCGATTGGGCTGCAGTATTGTCTAAAATTTAAAACTCCTATAATCTTCTCAGTAATTTAGGGATATGGTAACCCTATCCGAGCTGCGAGTGAGCAACTAACGAAGAACCCCTCTAAAACTTTGTTTTACGTTAACACCGCACTCACTTTGTGAATTAAAAGCAGCGCTCCTTTCGCACTAAAACGCTCCTTAATGAAACGCGATCGTCGCAAATTCGTCTAAATTTCCGCAACAATGAGTACGGCAGGCTCGCCGACGCTTGGTACTCACCCGTATAACGAGAGGTTAAATTAAATAACAACCAAACTTCGAGAATCCCCTGAGTCTCGAGTGCTGTAGCGTGAAGCCATCGAACCGTATTAGTTCGATTCTATCCAAGTTCCTGACCACAAACTGCTCGTGACTGGCTCTTGAGTCGCCAGAACCCTCAACATGTTGCTCCTTGACAACTTCTTCAGACAATTTGCTTACAGTAAGTATGTAAATTGGCAAAGTTCACAGTCTGGTTTTGATTTGAATTTTGGAATTTTGCTTTTGTTATTTGAATACCAACTGTACGTACAACATCTTTATCTCTTCAAGTACACTTGAAAAGACCGAATAGTGATCTAGTAATCGAAGAAGCTAGCAAATAAAAAAATGCTAGCTTCTGCGAATAGTTTCTTTTCACAAGTCATAAGGCAAAAGTCATAATAGTCTTTTAAGTTTTTCTTGTCCTTAGCCGGCACATGACCTGAAGTTTATGGACAGCTGCACCATGGTTCCTGTAATGCGCTACAAACCCTGTAACGTGAGCATTACCATCATTATCAGGTCTTTTTAGTTCTACTGCAGGAGCATGACCCTCTCTGTACTACCGAAGCCTTACTTGCCTAGAGCAGACATAGGATTTGGCCTACACTCTCCTCGCTGGCCAGACGGGTTGGAGAGGTCTCATTGATGTTTATGTTTATTTAACTTGTATTTCCTAAGTCGCCTCTTACGATATCCATGGAAAGACTTGGAGTGGTCCTATTCTACTCTGCCGGGAACCACACGGCTATTATATAATATAATAAAGAGAAATTATTCATGTGGGCTGAAAATGAATGAAAGAATTAATGAATAAAGAGAATTACCATATTTAGTTATATATACAGCAAACACCCAAATCGAAACTTAATCTATGTAAAACACCTTATGAATAAATGAAAAAATGAAACAGCAACAAAAACCCGAGATAGGACAGTTCCTTTATATGAACTGAGGGCAGTCTCGCAGTTCATATCAAGGAACTGGTAGACAAGGAGAACTTTACTTAGGCCCAAAAAAGAAAAAGAAAGCCCCTTTACCGGGACCCAGTGTTGCACCACATTAACAGGATCCAACCATCTGCTGCATCTAGCCATCCCCACTATGCAGTTTTATGTATCACTGCTCTTTCACTCCACTAAAGCAAAGGAAGACATACGTGAAGAACAAGACGCTGAGGGTTGTGAGCTGAAGTCGAAAAGAACTCCGCATCTTTTGTGGCGCGGGTGTGAACTCGACTGAGACTCGATAATTCTATTTGGATTATCACCATCAGTTACTTAGTATTCATCTATACATACATATAATAAAACAGTAAAAATATTTTGTCTGTACATTTTTTGACTGAAATGGATAGAGGGACACTTAAAAAGAAAAATAGAAAGCAAAATATTTTTTTTTTTTAATTTCTTGTCTGTCTGTCTGTCTGTCTGTATGATCACGATTATCTCCAAAAATACTGAACCGATTTACTTCAAACTTTCACCAATTGCTTTATTTTAACTCAGCAAAACATTTAAAGTTTGCTTCATTAAAATCGGTTCATTAAAAAAAAAGTTATAGTCATTTGAATGAACTCAAGGCATGAGTTTATATCAACGCAACCGAAACTGCTGCGCCTAGAAACTTTAAATTTGGTACAGGGGGTCTTTTAATGACGTGAGTGAGCGCTAAGAAAGGATTTTTAGAAATTTAACTACTAAAGGGGTAAAATTTATATGGAATTTTCTCATTTCTGGACTTAAAAGTATGAAAGTAGGTATATAAGTTCTCGATTAAAATTAAAATAAGATGTGTGGATGAAATTTGCAAAATTCCCCCCATAAGGGGTAAAATGCCACACAAACCCACCCACTCCGGGTGGGTGGTATATACTTTGTACGGAAATTTTCTCATCTGTGAACTATGGCTCTATCCTAGGGCCTCTGTTATTCCTCATTTACATCAATGACCTACCTTACTGTGTCAATACATGTAAGGCTGTACTATTTGCCGATGACACTTCTCTTGTCTTCAAAATTGATAGACAAACTAATTCTTTTGAAGTCTGGATTGAGTTTCTTTCGGCGTATTCTTCTCACCAGTGGTCGTTCCGAAACGCTAGTAGTATTTCAATTTTGCATATATTAAAAAATATATAAGAAATAAAAATATGACGTTCAAAAAGAGATACATGTATCCATTTTTGAATAAATATCTTTGATTTTGACTTTGACTTTTTTATGAAGTATGAAAATAAATAGGTATGTAAGTTCTCGATTACAATTAAAAAAGATGTATGTGGGTAAATTAACAAAATTCACCCCTAAGGGGTAAAATGGGAGGGTAAAGTTTTCATGGAAATTTTCTCATTTCTGGACTTAGAAGTATAAATAATATTCATACTACCTATACATACTATAATATACATAATATAATAAATGCGAAAGTAACTCTGTCTGTCGTCTTTTTACTCTTCAACCATTGAACTGATTTGGGTGAAATTTGGTATGGAAGTAGTTTGAGGCCCGGGGAAGGACATAGGGTATGTTTCATTCTGGGAAATTCTACTGTTCCCGAGGGATCGACACTAACGCGGGCGGAGCCGCGGGCAACAGCTAGTATTAGATAATAGTAAAATGTTGTTGGCCAAGAAATGTGTTTTTGTACACATGGTGTTTTTTAAATGTTCAGGTCCAGATAACTAGCGTGTCGATTTTTTTTATTTTGCTTCTAAAGCTTTTTCTAGCTTGTGCCAACCCTTAAAATATTTGCGCTTAATTTAATTGACCTTATATATTATGAAATATTGTTATAAGACGCGATATTTTTTAATCTATATTGTTATACTTTATTGCTTGATTCAAATAAAAAAATGAATAAAATAAAACAAAGACAACAAAATCTCTGAGCAATATCCTGGGATGACGTGACGACTTTTGTAGGAAGTCTCTCTAAAGTTTTGTGTATAATGTCATTGATTCATCATCATCATCATCTCATCCGCAAGAAGTCCACTGCTGGACATAGGCCGTCCCCAAGGATTTCGAATAAGGCCATTTGAAAGTGGCCTGCATTCAGCGTTGGGTAAGTAAAAAGCAACTTTTGATTTCATAACAAAGCAACGAAAAAATGAGAAGGCTTCTAATAATAATGCAATTCGCTTTTTTTTTAATGCTACGCGTCTCGAACTTAGGGCGAAACACCCAATATAACCAAAACAACATGGCCACAGAGGGTAGGTTAGGTACTTTAGGTTAGGTTTCCTTGTGGCAAATCGAGCGAGCAAAGCGAGTGTGAACTTAGGGTGCAACAGTAGCTTACATTGAAATGAAATAGAATTTTATTAAAACTTGGATATCATGTATCTCTTTATCGACAAACTACTAGCGTTTCGGAACGACCACTGCTGAGAAGAATACGCCGAAAGAAACTCAGTCCAGTATTGGTCCCTACGTGCTCGTATCGTACGATTGACGGTATATATTTTATAAAATAGTATTTTAGACGCTCTGACTTAGTTATCAGAGGACAGTGTAGAGGAGAATAATGATATTATAAAAAAAATCAGTTTAATTAGCACCCGTTTTTAATTAATTCAGTATCATTAATTTAGATAAATTAAAATCCAAATCCATTTTATCAACCAAAAATGCCGTCCATATTCACTCCATATGGACGACTATTGAACCAGCACCGCTTTGACGGACACGATTCAATCTGGTAATCGGAAATGGGCATTGTGCAACAAAGGCCCATTGTCCGGCCCGCGCCCGCGCCGCGCTACTGCCGCGTCCGCGAATATTCATGATCATTCATGACAGTCACGGCTATTAAATGAAGAGCGTATTAGAAGGATAGCTATCAGTTCACCTTTTCTGTCTGAGATAATTGCCGGTCACATCCTCAGCATTGAGATCCCCAGCATTACTTAACAAGATACGTATCCTCAGCATTACTTAACAAGATACGTAGTGGACCTTTTTTTATCTAAGACTGAAACATCTGAAGTGTACATAAATCACAGATAATTTATGATATATTACCGAATAAAGAGTTTATTTTCTTATAATATCCTACAGACACGGCTGCAAATATCTCATTTCAACTTTAAAAATGCTATCCGTCTCGAACAGAACTTTTATATAAAACCGAATTCAACGTGAATTCCGCGATTCAGGCCCAAAAACCAAACAGAACTTTGTAAAGTGTTAACCAATTAGATCCTAATTCATGTATCGTCTAAACTAAGTTCTAAACGCCAATCATCTCAAAGCTAATGAATGTGGTATTGTTGCTTTCCTTGCTAGAGCACACATTGTAGGTGACGTCGCCGCGTCGCTTCCGTTGTTATCTTTAATTTATGGTCACGGCTACATACGCTCCATACATATACATGACCACATATGTACTATTTGCCACAATAGATCCAGTCTAAACTGCGTCAAATCACGAGACCATAATAGGATAAACGTTAACTACAGTTATAGATTAAACCGTGAAGGCTACATTACAAAAGCAAGTTCGTTATTTAGAAATCTGCAAAAAACATATGCAACTATAAAATTGGTAATTGATTTATTGGATAATATAATATGAGAGAAAAGTTAATTCAAGTTGATTTCAACATTTCCTTAAATTAATTGAATATTGAAATAGTCTTTATCTTTATCAAGTTACTAAAAAGCTCCTTTCATGTTCTGCACTAATTTTATTTTTCACCCAACTTCACTGCTCATATCAATTATCTCTTCTTAGTTCATCTTCCCTCGATTTAATACATAATATTGTATGCGTATATATACCTTCTTAGTAAGATTTATTTTTTGTAAAAATGTAAATGTAGACAAAAACAGAAAACATAATATCGTATCGTTGTTGCCAAAATAAAAAATATTTATTATTAAAAAATATTTATTATAATAATCGGTATATCATTAGTGTATGTGGATAGTGTTCACTATCAAGCACATCATAAAAAAATGGAGCAAAACTACTTTCCAACGCTATCGCAGTCAAAATCATGTTAGCATTGTAAATAATACCTGCTGATGTAAAACAGGGTCAACTTAGCAAAAAGTGAAACGCCCCTTGGTGGGTGCGAGATAAGACAGGTGAACTACTTGCTCGTAGAGAGTTTGAATACTTATGTTAAATGCATTAGCGGACCAGTTCAGGCGTACATAACCTGTTTTGTTTAACCGGACAGAATAAAGATTGATTTCCTCGCATGAATCATGAAAGGTGAGGTTTTATTTCTAAGGCATAAGCCAAAGAAATAAAACCTCATTATTTTTACTGATACATATAAATGTATCAGTAAAAAGCATTTTAAATGTGCGTCTATTGATTAGAGCTTTCGCTGGAGTCACAGTACTTTAGTTATGTTAATACACTGAGGTATCAATGACTCGTCGGACGTTGCTAGTACGCACAGTCATTAATTCTCTTATGTTTATGCAGAGCTGGAGCCAAGTGCATTTCAGTATAAAGCAATGATACGTAAATTTATCCGCACTCAAAGTCTCGGAATTATCGTCAGGCATAAATACTTGGCATGCATAAACATGCCGCTAGTTGGTACGCTGAACTGGTCCAACCCTGGTGGGGCCTATTAATGGGTATCAGTTCACATATTTACATTAAATCATTAGTTTATTACAGATCCGGTTTGTACAAAGTTCATTAGAACATAGGAAAGCATTTTTTGGCAATAGTAATTTGTATCTTCACTTATATACATTATTGCTGCTGGTTGAATACATTTATATATCATCATCATCATCATCATAAGCAGCCTGCAGTAGTCCATTGCTGGACGTAGGCCTCCCCAAGATGCGCCAACTTGCTTGATCATCAACTATGCTCATCCAGTTGCTGCCCGCCGCCCTTCGCAGATCGTCGCTTCATAAAGCCGGGGGGGCGTCCCGCTCTACATCTATTTATTACAATTAAGTTTTCCGACTTGTCAGGGTCACTTACTTCATTTTATCAAACTCATTATTAAACTTTCATGTCATCAAACTCCTCGTGTAAACTCGTAAATCCTACAATGAGTACCTAAATAGTAACAAAATAAAGCCAATGTTGAGGTCGAAAAGCTTACCTTTGATGGGTACATATCAAATCTTTAAAAGGTTTGGTATTTGAGCTAGAGCGCAAACTTACTCTCTTCACTTCGGAGTTCTTTGGGCTGAATTTTATAGATTTGCAATGTTAGCCTTTAAGTAATTCAGAAGACTTTCCAAGTAAGACTCATAATTTACCTAAAAAATATATTAAAAATCCATCAAATAACAATATAGGTACCTAATAGTTGTACGCAGTACTGGTAATATTAGCAAATGAGTAACTCAGAAGAATTTCCAAGTAACACCTAAACGTTATTTTTTCCAAAACCTATCAAATAGCAATATCTGTCAGGTGTATAGTACTTATACTATTAGCCTATGAGCAATACTGTAGAATTTTCAAATAAAACGCACATTTTTCAAAACCCATCAAATAGCAATTTATGTATGCAGGACTAGTTAAGTTAGTTTATGAGTGATTCAGAAGAATTTCCATGTCATTTATTGCCCACAATTGACTTATACAATCTTTTTCAAAATCCATTACATAGCAATATCAGTAAGTTGCCTTGTATGCAGTACTTTAGAGGCCCAAAATATCTTCACAAACTGGGGACAAAAGAGGCAGGAACGCCTCAAGTGGGTGGCCCCGTGAGTGGTCCGAGATTTACAAATCTCTATCGAGGACAAGAGCCCACTTGACCCGGCCGTATCGTTCCCTCTCCCGACTTTCCAATCAAAACTGTGATTTGATCACTGTGATGTGACCAACCCTTGAATTGATGTTACCTCCGTACGAGTCAATGAATTAGTTAAATAAATCACGTCAAGTATCAAACCAAAAATCTATTTAAGTAATTAACTTACATTGTTACTGTTATTATGCCTGCTGTCAAATAATAATCTATTATATTAACAGTTGATACAAATAAAATATCTTTTTGAATAATAAGGTCTGTAGTGGCATCCTTAACTGCTTGGCCGGTGGTTGCAGGGATGACATCGGGTACGCGGACCCGGCCTAGAGCTGCTACTTGCTTTTCACCCACTCATCCGAGAGAGTAGTATCCCAATACTACAATAATATGATATGGAATAGTCGTTTCCAAATTCAACAAATTCCTATTTCAATTTCTAAATCAGTTTAAAAATGCTTTCGATGGACAGCAGCGTCAGAAGCACAAAAGACTAAAAACCTGCGCTCGCCAACCCGCCTGCAAAACGAGGTGAGTATGGCAATATCCTTTCATGGAACGAAAAATTCCTTGGAACTTTTGTCCAGCAGTAGACATCTTTCATCTAAAACGTTGATGATGAAACTTACTCCTTAATTTTACGATAAAATGAAGCAGACAGTCTGTCATAAGAAAATCTTCATAAGAATATGAATATGGAACTTATAAGTTTCTATACCGATAGTAGATACCTACCTACTTAAATAAAGATTGCTGGCTAAAGGTACCTTTAGACTTGCAAATAAGCAATACCTATAAAGGTGATATAGTATTCAAAAGGGATTTGACTATAAAGCTAGAATTCAAAGGAAAGCTAATAAATGAGATTCGTTTGGTTATCTCTGACAGTGGCAAATCGAAAGGAAGAAAGATGGCAGTGTCTCGAGACCTGCTAACGGAAGGTTCTTACTTATTTATGTTCGTACCTATAACTGGAATTTGCAATATTTTAGAAATTCCGAGTAAGGAACTTAATTACATACTCCTACTCGATGCAACGATGAAGTACCTTATACTTACCTAGAAAATTAATTTATGAACTTATAAGCTATTCCCCGTATAGCTTTGCATGCGTAGCGCCACAGTTTTAATGTATTTTTTTACAAAGTTCCCCCTCTCATTCACCCCTCACTCTTGTAGTTGAAATTTCTTAAAAATGTTTTCTTAGCCAATGTTTGAGAAAGCAACCTACATTCCAAGTTAAGCTGTCGATAGTCAGGTCTGGATTGTCGGGTTCTGATGACTATGATAGAAAATTAAATTAAGTACCTATGGGTTCCACAGTAAGAAATACATACAGAAGCAGTACCACTTAGTTATCCTTTTATAGAAATAAATATTTACCTTAGACAGTAAGCAATCCTAAGGACGGAGTAGCCTCTCGCAGATTCTAAAAGCTTAACTCCGCAATAGACTCTACCTCAATAATAGCTTAGAGTTCCACAAAGAAATAAAATTAGATTATTGCCAAGGTGAGGTAATTGTCAGTACTATTGGATGCACGGCGACCGCGGCCTCGCGGCCATTCAACTCGGCGTGCTGGGGCTCCGGCCTCGGCTCCGCTCAGTACTTACCAACTACACTACCCAGAAATGACCATATACCTACAACTACATACACTCCATAAAAATGCTACATCGGGAGCGAAGTCAATTGCACAAACGAGTCAAGAGAATCTTCCTTCAACCAAATTAAATATCATTTGTATGCAATAGCCCTGCGAGGGGCCTACTTAGGATTTCTATGCATTGATGTATTAACATGAATTAAATAGTCTGTTTTCATTATAATACACAAAAGAGTTCATGTATTGTTCAAGATCTTTAAAATTACTGAGCTTACTTTAGGACATTACCTTATTAGAGGTAATCAGTCATTATCATGCATCAACACCTCTCGAAATCGCATTTGCAGATACAATCAACTTACAAAACTAGTTTAAATATAAAAACTTACAGTTATAATTAAAAGTGGAGAATGTTGCGTCTCACGCAAGGGAAATCCATGCGGGATTTGTGTACATCGTCATTAAAGAATATTTTGCACTTAAATCGTACTTCACAACATGACTGTCATAGCCGGTATTTTAAAATCACTTCACGTCACTTCCAAGTTCACATTTTATGAAATAAACTACCGTTGAACTATGTTGAACTCCCGTTTTGAAAGTTAACAACAATTGGAGAGCACAACAAGTGTTATAAACAAGGGTGTTTCGCGAGCGCAAGTTAGATGCGGGGGCGTCGAGCCACCTGTCCCTGTCACAGAGCGAACACGTCTCTACTGAAGCCGACCGACCGGTGGCGGCTGCTTGCTGGTCCCGCGTCCACACATCCAGCTCACCAACAAACAAACCATCAATGTGCACATCTTTATCGGATAACTTCCATTACTGCTTTAAAAGACCTATAATTCAAATCTCCATATCAACCCAGCAATGTACAACATAGCTTTAGAAACAGTCGAGTGAAAACTTGTTTCGGAGCAGTGCTTAATCTGCGTGGGAGGGAAAAGCTCGGCTCAACTCTACCACTGTGCTCACACTTGAAGCTTCTTAGTAGCGCCAGCTATCGGAATGGCGCAGAACCGATAAAAAGCGCCATCTATAGGCAACGTCGTGGTTTATTTCACGGTTTGGAGAAGGTTCCACCTTGACAAGCAGCCACCATCGTTGTTAGAACATTAAATAAAAAGTAAATGTTAATACAGATAGAGCCACAAGTACGGCAATTGAGGGTGACTCCACCATTTTGAAATATACATTTTCAGAAAATACATTGATTAATGCATATCTAATAAAAGTAGTTAACTATAGATCTATCAACTGTATACGTCGCGAGTCTTATGTATTCCGTCATTTCGAAAATATAAAAACATAATAATGAATCGTCATAAAATCTATGTAATTTTCGAACCTGCAAATAAAATTTCAAGAGAATTTGTTGAGATATATGACCCAGGAGTACAGCCGCATAGACAAACGAAATAATTTTAGCCTAGGCTGAAGCAGAGACGCTTTGCACTCGCTCGGACAAATAAATACGGATAATTACAGAAAAAAATCTAATGTAGACTTAGATATATTTGTAAAAAATGATTTTTCCTTACTTATTTAATTAACTTTTAATAAATGTAACTATTTTACCACCATCTTCTATTTTCCAAGACTTATGATAAATGAGTACATACATACACCTTGGAATAATGACAATAATTTTCCATCGCAATACGGTACTAACGCCTTAATAACCATAACAATCTCTTGCCTGCGGTGTAATAAGCAATGACTCATGATGTCACTGTATGCTTTATTTGTATTCACGTTGTCAAGCCCTAAGTACACTATCATGATTATGACTCATGTTATTTCAATAAATAAAAAACTCGACTGTCTTTTTAACAGTTTATGTCCGCCATGTACATCAAATAGCCTATGACACTTCGGGGAAGAATACAAATATAATGATACCTCACACTTCGAAATAGGTCAAGCTCTTTAGGGTACAGGAGACGACAATGGAACATACATACTCGCGGAAAACATTACCCTCGTTGAAGCATACTAAAACTAAATGACGGCTGACGTCAGGTAGGTTTTCGGCTAAACGAAGAATGTTTTATTTCAATAATACCGGTAGATTTTATGTAAAACAACTATGAAAAAGCATTGACTAGATTCAAAAACAGTAGACAAGCTACCCAAACACCATTTAATTTAAAAGTTAAAGTTTAGTCCAACTTTTAGAACATTTATATATATATATATATATATATATATATATATATATATATATATAGTGGAGACTAAAAAGGACCTAATGATGATGAAAGTTTAGTCCAACTTTTAGAACATTTATACATTTATGACATATTTAGCCTGTTCGAAAATCTACTACTTTTGTCTGTTGATACACATGAAATGAGAAGAATACTTACTTTCAAATAATAAACACAAATAGGCCCTCGTGTGTCTAGTTCTACAAATTTCTACCAATATAGAATTAGTGGTATAAAGTTCAATGAATAATATTTAATAAATAATAATACGTAACACAATATATTCAACGTCTGCTTACAAATTCTAAGTCTTCAGATTGATTAAAGGAAGCCCTAGACAGGAATAGTCAAGTAAGACATAATTGAATTGATCAACGTAGTTGTAGATACGCTTAATGGCATCCTTCTATATTACATCCATAATACTTAGTTCCAATCTTAGACATGAATTTGGATTGGTGTTAAAATTACCCTGGAAATGACGAAAAAACTATATTCCGATACAAATCGGCTGGCTGAACACTGATATGTGAATATATATATCTTTAAATTTTCTGATAATAGTCGCAAACGAAAAGTTGTTCATATAGACCTGCTAAGTCATCCCTTAGAAGCTATATTGTATGCCGTCGGTATTATAATACCATCGGCATTACCTTCCTTTTTCTTCAACATAATCCATTTTTGCATGCAAGACAAATATTGTTTTCCATAATGTTAACCCTAAATATGTACACTGTTTCATTTTTACGATCGGCGCCACAGCTGAAACACATCAAGAGTCAAACGTGTATAATGCTGCTGTTTTCAAAATTGAGAATTTTGGAAACAGCTGAAATCTTATCAATACGCCTACGAACAATACACCAATCTTTTTTTATGCTCCTTTACAAACACCTAATCTACGTAAACGTAAAGAAACTTATTAAAAGAGAGCCTTCATTGGTTGATGTGCCATTAGTCATAGGAATTTTGATTGTTTCCACCACGTAGTCATAAAACGTGACTTTCATGCACAAACTTACTATTCGGTCGTATATTCTTGTAGCAGTTTTATTAGTCATTTGCTTTGAATGCAATATAGTGGTGTCAAATTCTAGAGCTCCCTGTTTCTGCGCCTACTCAAGTAAAATTTAGAAGTCAAATTTATTGTTTTCGCTATTTGGGTTACTTTTCTCGCACTCAAATAAGCAAACATCTGTTTTTTTCCATAAGCTAAACCTAGCTGTATCAATTCATTGGTTTCTTTTTTAAAAAAACCGTAGCCTATATCCTAGAAAAGTAGTCTATGCAAAATTAGGAGATTTTTATGCAAACTATTGAATAACAGTTTACTTTAGAAATTCACGCAAGCATTTCAAATCAATTTCACGTTGATAAAATCATATGAAAACATTAAAGGAAAAATACCGTGCAAGATTAAGTAGATAGAAAGGCGATTAAAATTGAATTAAATTGAAATAAGACAGATTTAGTCGTTTTAAATAATTTCATGAATCTGATATTAAACAGGAAGGATTTACTATGGGTCAAAGGCGTAGCTTGTAGCAGTATTCGTAGCACATTCGTAGCTAGTACTTTTAGCATAACTTTATCTAACAAATATGTTTAAAAATGTTTATTTGGAAACAACTATGTATGTACCTCCTTTCTCTGTCCTTTTTGTATTTTAATGGGGTGCTTTTGCTCATAACTACTACCATTATTAGCCGTTTTTTGTGGAATTATTAGCATGTGTATAGCCCATTAGGTTGCGCAAGGCTTGTAACAGTTGAAGACGAAAGCATCTAAGAACAATGCGTATGTAACATCCTTTCTGGTCCAGAAACCGCGTCCGGCCTAGATGTGCGAGGTCCGAGATAACAGTGAAAGCTAGCTATTGTTGTAGTGACATAGTCCCTAACAAATAAGTAAAGCAACACAATATGGCAACCCTAATAAGTGTGTTGCAAAAGATTAGTGTGAAAATTTCATTTTGGTAATAATAAAATGAACGCCAGCTAAGGACATACCGTATAATATTAATGTATTATCCATTATGTGCGTACGTCCTCAGGAGATTAGTTTAGGATATAAAGGTTAAAATACGCGATACAGAATGAGTTGTTTCTTCTTATGTTTGTCATTTTACGACCTAATATGAATATGACCTTTCAAATTGTAATTTAAACAAAAATTGATATTTACGCGAAATAATTTTCATGATAGTAGTGTATAATCTGAGCATGTAATCTGTATATTTCCAACTGTTACTCATTATTATTTGATTCCCTAGTACTTAGTTGAATCCTAATTAATATTATAAATGCGAAAGTGAGTTTATCACAACGCCCTATCTTCTGAATCGGTCATCATAAAATTTTGCATATCCGTTGTCTGAGGCACGGAGAAGGAAATAGGGTACATTTTATCCCGGGAAGAGTAATGTTCCCGAGGGATCGACATCAACGCGGTCGGAGCCGCGCGTGAAAGCTAGTAAATTTAATATCTGCAAATGATATGTACTCGCTACTCGTCAAATTCTGTCCGATTGTAGATGAAAAGCAATTTATATTTACTGCAGTGGATATTTTTTCCGAGCCAAAAATATAACTACTTAGGTAAGAATCTGCTAATCATCTCGTGTGTGATACTCGATTGATATCGTCTCACATGTCAAATAACGGTAGTGTGACACTTCAACGGTTGCATGCGCCTCGGAGTGGAACCGAACGAAGACTGCGGGTGTGTTCACAGAAAATATATGATCGTTGGAATATAAACAGATCATGCGTGTTCTCTTTTATATATGACTAGCTTTCGCCCGCGGCTCCGCCCGCGTCAATGTCGATCCCTCGGGAATAGTACCTTTTCCCGGGATAAAAAGTAGCCTATGTCTTTCTCCGCACTCCAGAGAACTTGTATGCAAAATTCATGATAATCGGTTTAGTAGTTACGGCGTGAAAGCGTAACAAACAAACAAATAAACAAACTCATATTCGCATTTATAATATTAGTAAGGATAAGGATGAAATTCAGGCATGGTCTATAAACATAGACCATGCCTGAATTTCATCTACTATTCTATCAACTAATTGTAAAGTTATCCCTGCGCCAAATGGAATCAGTTAATCGATTACCATATGTTTGTAACATTTAAAGTGAATATACACATGATATGTACGAAAAGTACTTCTTATGGTTAATTAAACTGAATTTTCATTAAAGCAAAATCCTTGCGTGATTCATTTTTACTTCACAATTAATCAAATTATTCGAGTGAACGTACCCGTAACGTAATGCGGGTGGTTCCCATGCAGAAACCGTACACCATTGTCGAGGCTGATCGGTGCCGCTTCTCACCACGTCAATTATGTGCCGACCTTGATTTTAATCCTATAATTTCAGTTTTTCTACCGATGTTTAAAAAGCCTTTTTATTTCCGAATGTATTGTTCATTTGTTTGCAAATAAGGTAGAGAGAAATGGTGAATTTAAATCTCTATCTTGGTATTGGAGCGACGCCAGCTTCAAAAAGCATACTATCAAAGCAAATGGATGTTACTCAATAAAATATTTATAACATAAAACCAAATTATTTACAGAGACAAAAGTTACCCTTTTGCATATAAGACCATGTATAAAATGTTACCTATGCAAATGTTATACGCGTATTGTTCATTGCTTTAGTGAATAGAGAACGAATCGCATTTAACAAAATTTAAATAGTGTTTGCGATCATACTGAAATAACTGACTAATTGCAGTAATAATAGAACTAGCAAAACGCACGATTGTGAAACTAACACCGAATATTTGTGGGCAATATTTTATTTTAACTGCTGGCTCGTTGGGATACTTTCTCTACAATTAAGAGTCAAGTGGGGTCAATATGTAAAGTTATGCCAGTATGTTGATGTAGGTCCCTTTAGGTAGGTCTGTTATTATGTTGATATGCGCATCTTCACGTCGACTTCTCCATCAGAATTTACGCCACGATCTGTAGGTAATTTGTATACTATACTTCGTTGAAGTGAAGTTCACATTATTGTCTTACTAGGTTTGATCACACATTTTATGGACGAAAACACTGAATGAATATTTATCTCTCCGTTTCTTCCTGCTATAGCCATTTGAATATGACTTTGAATTATTTCCAAAGAGGTATTAAGGAAAATTCTAAAAATACTGTTTTTACTTAATCCATACATATAATAAAACAGTAAAAATATTTTGTCTGTACATTTAGAATTTTTGACTGAAATGGATAGAGGGACACTTAAAAGTAATAAAAGAAAGCAAAAAAATTTTTTTGGAATTTTTTGTCTGTCTGTCTGTCTGTATGTATGATCACGATTATCTCCGAAAATACTGAACCGATTTACTTCAAACTTTCACCAATTGCTTTGTTTTAACTCAGCAAAACATTTAAAGTTTGTTTCATCAAAATCGGTTCATTAAAAAAAAGTTATCGTCATTTGAATGCACTCAAGGCATGAGTTTGCCTACAAATATATAGCAAAAAAAAATTTAAATAATAAGTGACATAAAAAAATTAAAATCCAATGTCAATTAATTCATCATCATTAAACGACAGCATTATACCTAGCCATACTATCCATACTAATAAAAAAGGAGAAGCTGACTGACTGACTGACATATCAACGCAGGGCCTAAACTATAAGGGTTAGAAACTTAAAATTTTGCACAGAGGTTCCTTTTATAACGTAAGGGAACACCAAGAAAGGATTTTTGGAAATTCATCTCCTAAGGGGGTAAAACGGGTTGCAAAGTTAGTATGAAACTTTGCCGTTTTTGAAGTTATTCGAATGAAATTCAACATGAAGGTTCTTTACTGAAAGGTATGAAACACGAATAAAATATTTTACTCAAAAATCATCCCTTAAGGGGGTAAAATAGGGGTGCAAAGTAAGCATGAAATTTTGTCATTTTTGAAGTTAGTCGAGTAAAATTCAGCATGAAGATTCTATACTGAAAGGCATGAAACACGAGTAAAATACTTTTGTCATCATCCCTTAAGGGGGTATAACGGGGATGCAAAGTTAGTATGAAACTTTCCGTTTTAGAAGTTTGAAATTCAATATTAAGGTGTTTCATTGAAAGTCATGAACTAATGTATTCCGGGTAATTCTACTGTTCCTGAGAAATCGACACTTACGCGGGAGGAGCTGAAGGCCAAAGGCAAACCTGACTTATATATCAACGCACAACCGAAACTACTGTGCCCAGAAACTTGAAATTTGGCACCGGGATTCTTTTTATGGTGTAAATGAGCACTAAGAAAGGATTTTTAGAAAATTAAGGGGGGTGGAGTTTATATGGAATTTTCTAATTTCTGGACTTAGAAGTTTGAAAGTAGGAACACAAGTTGTCAATTAAAATTAAAAAAGATCTGTTTAGGTAAACCAGACAACATTCTCCCTTGAAGTGGCAAATAGGGGGTAAAGTTTGTATGGAATTTTTCCATTTCTAGACTTAGACGTATGAAAATAAGTACATATGTTTACATTAAAATTAAAAAGATCTGTGTAGTTAAAATGGACGAAATTTCCCCTTGAATGGGTAAAATAGGTGGGGTAAAGTTTGTATGGATTTTTTTTATTTTTAGACTTAGAAATATGACAATAAGTATATAAGTTCTCCATTACAATAAAAAAATATCTGTGTAGGTGAAATGGGCAAAAACCCCCTTCTTAAGGGCTAAAGATCTATGCAGGTGAAATGTATTAAATTCCCCCTTAAGAGGAAAAAGCAGAGGGGGAGGTGTTTGAATGGAATTTTTATCATTTCTACTGTTCCCAAGAGAACGACATTAACGCGGGCGGAGCCGCGGGCAACAGCTAGTTATCAATAAATTCATAACTATGGCGAGCTCCGTGGCGCAGTGGTCAACACGCCAGCCTGCGACACGAGGGTGCCCGAGTTCGATCCCCGGTCAGGTCATGATGAAAAACGATCTTTTTCAGATTGATCTTGCTCTTGGATGTTTATCTATATAAGTATCTCTATACATATAATAAAACAGTAAAAATATTTTGTCTGTACATTTAGAATTTTTGACTGAAATGGATAGAGGGACACTTATAAAGAATAATAGAAAGAAAAAAATTTTTTTTACTTATAATAAAACAGTAAAAATATTATGTCTGTACATTTAGAATTTTTTACTGAAATGGATAGAGGGACACTTATAAAGAATAATAGAAAGCAAAAAAAATTATTCGAATTTCTTGTCTGTCTGTCTGTATGTATGATCACGATTATCTCCGAAAATACTGAACCGATTTACTTCAAACTTTCACCAATTGCTTTGTTTTAACCCAGCAAAACATTTAAAGTTTGTTTCATCAAAATCGGTTCATTAAAAAAAAGTTATCGTCATTTGAATGAACTTAAGGCATGAGTTTGCCTGCAAATATATAGCATAAATAAATAATAATGAAATTTGGTATGGAGGTAGTTTGAGACCCGGGTACATAGGACAAGCACATAGGGTACCTTTTACTCCGGGAAATTCTCAAACTCGGGATGGACACTATCGGCGGCGGCGTAGCCGCGGGCAAACGGCAAACCTGACTTATATATCAACGCAACCGAAACTGCTGCGCCTAGAAACTTTAAATTTGGTACAGGGGTTCTTTTAATGATATGAGTGAGCGCTAAGAAAGGATTTTTAGAAATTTAACTTCTAAAGGGGTAAAATTTATATGGATTTTTCTCATTTTTGGACTTAGAAATATGAAAGCAGGTTTATAAGTTATCGATAAAAAATTAAAAAAGATGGGTTTAGATGAAATTTGCAAAATTCTCCTCTTAAGGGGATACCCCTATACAATGGGGTAGGGTGGGATGTATAAACTTTGTGTGGAAATTTCCTCATTTCTGGACTTAGAAGTATAAATAATATCCATACTTCCATACTAATATTATAAATGCGAAAGTAACTCTGTCTGTCGTCTTTTTAAGCTTCAACCATTGAACTGATTTGGATGAAATTTGGTATGGAGGTATAGTTTGAGGCCCGGGGAAGGACATAGGGTATGTTAAATTCCGAGAAAATTACTGTTCCCGAGGGATCGACACTAACGCGGGCGGAACCGCGGGCAACAGCTAGTTATAAAATATAGTATTGTTGAGTTAGTATCCTATGCACCAAGTTACAAATCACTATGGGGCTAGCTCAATTTGTGTGATATATCCATAATATTTATTTATTTAACTATATATTTTTTTTATCTATCCCAACAAATAATATATAGAGTGAATTTATTTATTTGGCTTCCTGTTTGTTTATGACTTAACCGATTATAATGAAATGTTATCTGGAGTACGGAAAAGGACACAGGCTACCTAAAAAGTACTGTTCCCGAGGGACCGACAATAACGCAAGTGGAACTGCGGGTGATAGCTAGTGGTTCTTGTGGTATTTTTGTGTCGTATAAATCTGAGTAACTACTCGTGCACACTTATGAGTTGATTGAACCACCCCGCTTAAACAAAGCGATAAACCCAGACAGGTTGATATTACTAGATATATGTACGAGTAGCGAAACAAGACCCTAAATTAGACGAACTAAAACGCAGACAGTCACGTCAACGCCCTTCAGAAACAATACGAAAACCTCACGTGAGGTGAAATTGTACCCTCCTTCACACGGAACCATTACACGTAACTCGTAACCACACAGCCACCGGTAATGGAAAAGTCTTGTTTTTGCCGCTCGAGAGTCTATGTAAACCCTCCGCGGTGTAACAGCAAAACGAAGGTTTATTTATGATGCAATACGGGAGTATGGGGAGCACATTTTTGCAATAGAAAATTAACTAATTTTCTCTATAATGGAAATACAAAACTATATAGAGATGACGGAGAGCCGTTATTCCGGTTAAAAATAATAATTGTGAGCGGTTTTTTTTTCAGACAAAAAATATGTTGGGTTCCTGAGAGACAATCTCCTTTTATACTCCAATCACAAGTTACTTATTTGCTCTTATCAAATGGATCCATTTTCTTAGACAACAAATCTTTAAAAGAAGGTAGAATATGTGAAAAACACAATAAGTTATTATACAGATATACTTATTTATGATTAGAACAATTGACATAATGTAACCAGGTATTACCAGGTATACTAAATGTTTTGATAACAAAGATATCAAAACATTTAGTATACTATTCAAATCATTAATTTTATATGTAATGTCGTTTTAATTGCACATTTATATTTCTCAATTGAGTAGTGGCACTTTATTAAGATTGGATAAAAATCGCTATCTTGATGAAATCGGCAACCCGGATAAACAAATATGATATCATCTAGATGGATGCGGTTCGCTGCTCGGTTCATTACGACCGTGGGATTTTAAGTCTTTCCCGGCTGTCAGTCGTAAACAAGATTAAATTATGCTCATTGTTATGTTAATTTGCTAATAAAATACCAATTAAGATGATTGCCAATTTAGTATCACCGTAGTATGAGAAAGTGTATAGTGTAAGTTTAATAGGCATCAAGGCAATGTATAAAACAATCATATTTTTTTCATCATGACAGGTTAATGTAAAGAATTCAATTTTTATCACTTTTTTGATTTTTAATTCTCTTTTCAAACTTTGTACTCATATTTCTACGATATGCAGACAATATGTGATACTATTGATAGATAGTCTAAAAACAAAGAATAATCAATTTATTATTCTATGGTAATTAGCTAAGCAAGATTCAATGATTGGCTATATATTAGTTTATGATACTTTTTTCTCTTTAGGAATTTAGTACAGGATTACAATATGAACATTTTTCTTACGAAATATGTACATATTGTAATCCTTTAGATCCTACAGACTGTTACCAATTTAGTCCAAAGGTCGCTCTACAAATAACAATATGCAACCTTGAATAAACAGCGCACCTCGTCTGGCCCACTACAAAAAGTTGACAAACACTTACCCATACATAGTCATGTTTAAAACTCGAGTCGTATTCACTCTCATAATTTAGTTATATACCTATATAATCTATACATATAATAAAACAGTAAAAATATTTTGTCTGTACATTTAGAATTTTTGACTGAAATGAATAGAGGGACACTTAAAAAGAATAATAGAAAGCAAAAAAAATTTTTTGGAATTTTTGTCTGTCTGTCTGTCTGTCTGTATGTATGTTCACGATTAACTCCGAAAATACTGAACCGATTTACTTCAAACTTTTACCAATTGCTTAGTTTTAACTCAGCAAAACTTTTTTTTAAGTTATTCGAATGAAATTCAGCATAAGGTTCTTTATGTATGGAACACGAGTAAAATATTTTACTCAAAAATCATCCCTTAAGGGGGTAAAATAGAGGTGCAAAGTAAGCATGAAACTTTGCCATTTTTGAAGTTAGTCGAATGAAGGTTCTTTACTGAAAGGCATGAAGAAACACGAGTAAAATACTTTTCTCATCATCCCTTAAGGGGGTATAATGGGGATGCAAAGTTAGTATGAAACTTTCCATTTTGGAAATTATTCAATTGAAATTCAATATTAAGGTGTTTCATTGAAAGTCATGAACTAATGTATTCCGGATAATTCTACTGTTCCTGAGAAATCGACACTTACGCGGGCGGAGCCGCGGGCCAAAGGTAAACCTAACTTATATATCAACGCACAGCCGAAACTACTGTACCCAGAAACTTGAAATTTAGCACAGGGATTCTTTTTATGATGTAAATGAGCACTAAGAAAGGATTTTTAGAAAATCAAGGGGGGTAAAGTTTGTATGGAATTTTTCTCATTTCTGGACAAAGAAGTATAAAATAAGTATATATGTTTACATTACAATTAAAAATATCTGTGTAGTTAAAATGGACGAAATTTCCCCTTGAAGGGGTAAAATAGGTGGGGTAAAGTTTGTATGGTTTTTTTTTTATTTTTAGACTTAGAAATATGACAAGAAGTATATAAGTTCTCCATTACAATAAAAAAAAATGTAGGTGAAATGGGCCTTTAAGGGCCTTAAGGGCTAAAGATCTATGCAGATGAAATGTAATTAATTCCCCCTTAAAGGGAAAAAGCAGAGGGGGAGGTGTTTGTATGGAATTTTTATCATATCATTTCTACTGTTCCCAAGGGAACGACATCAACGCGGGCGGAGCCGCGGGCAACAGCTAGTTAATAAATATTACTGGTTAACTCTATGACCGGACCAAACCAGACTCAAATTGACTTGATACTTAGCTGCCACGATTTCAAAGCCTACTTGGAAACTAGCAGCAGAGTTACGGATAAGTTCAGTATTTAATACTAGTCAAGTTGAAACAAAATAATACAAATCTATTACGGCCAAGCTTTAATAAACAAGTCTTATTTACTCAATACTTGTGGTGGTTGTATATGTTTCTCCATAAACTTGACCGCTACTGCAAAGAGGTCTGCACCAGCAAAGAGGTTCCAATGCTAACACTAGGATATACAGATACAGGCACAACACAACTTTCAGTCTGAATGTAGTTTTAAAGATTAAGATGTGTGACGTGATCAAGGTCGACCACGTCACACATCTTATAGTGTCCCTTGTGCCCCACTAACTGAACTAACTACGAGTAGACCTCAGCTCTGCGAGTAGTATGATTGGAGGGCCAAAACAATTTCTTTTTTGGGTTGTATTGTAGCTGCCACACGATGAGAAAAATAAGTAAACTGTAAAATTTGGTTTTAAATGTTGAGGAATTCTCCACTATCATACCAGCACATTGTCCTCATTTTATTGCATTGTTTAGATACAAGGATATGCAAAGTTTTCGGTTCAAATTAACACCGGAAAGTTAGTCAAACATGCATCATTCGATTACATACAGACAACTCGGAACAGGTGAAACTTAATTAAATATCACGACAAAATGTACATTCAAAGATTTGAGTTTTTTATCAACACTTCTCATAACCGATACGTACACATTAGCTTAACAGACACGACCACTACTGACTTAATTTTAATGGCATCCGTTCCATTTAATGTACATGTAATCACTTAAACGCTAAGTTTTTTGCTGTGTAGGTTTGCGTCAGTTGAGGTACTGGTAGTACACAGGTTCTGATGTTAATATTTCTTAAGTCTCCCATTATTTATATGCTGGAATAATATCCTAGAATTATAAAAACTGATATTAAAGTTTAGTTTAGTTTATTAGTAAGTTTGTTTGGAATGCAAACATCACAAAATTTTGCTAACACGTTAATTAAAGGTTTGGGAGGGATCAGGAGAACCATAGGATACATGCCATACCTATACTTTTCAAACAGATAATATGAGCGAAATCCCAGGCAAATGGTGTCTACTGTGTCTGTTTCTAATTTCGTATTCAGCAGTCATTTAACTATAGCTTTTATTATTAGCCTTTAGAGACCGAAAGGCGGTTTCGAATAACTCTGACACCAGAGTGTACTTGTGTCGATCGACCGTGTCACCTACACGAAATAATAAAAGTTTCTTTGGCCTACCGACGCTGCTGCCCATCTTCGTTTCTCGATAGATATTTTATAGATAATATATTATATATAGATATTTTTTTGTATCAATTAGACAATCATAAACAGAACAATAGCAGTAACAACAAAGTTCCTACAGTTGCATCAACATTTCTAACCATAGGTACCTACTTATTACAATTTGCATGGGATATTCGTACACAAAGAGAGCATTTACAAAATTTCCCAACGTTTATGATGAAGCTCTGACCTCCTAGTTAACAAACACTGTTTAAACTGTTTCTCATTTTCCAAAAACAATGGTAAATATAAAACTGTCTTATCATGGGTGCATCTGAAAGTTTTTGAAATAGTTTTTTTTTATGGTATGACGGCAAACGAGCAAGCGAGTCACCTGATGGTAAGCGATCGTCGCTGTCCATGGACAACTGCAACACCAAGATGTAACAGGAGGGTTGCCGGCCTTTCAAGGGGTTGAGGAAAGAAGATGGGGGAGGAACTGGGGAATGGATGTGCCTCCGACTCTCTCACTGACCTAACGAAGCAAAGAAGCGGTAAAGCTTCTACTCAAACGTCGGCCCATTCATGCTACTAGTAACCATTATTTTTGTCGATAGTCTGACACTACCGCACCTCTCGAAGTAGCCTGAGACAACGAATCTAAAGGAAATATAGTTGTATTTCATTTCATTTACAAAACCAATAGTAAAATTTCTTCTCTCAATTAGTATTTAACCACACCGGCAAACGTTTAGCAAATATGTATAGAATTTTAACTGCTATATGTATATATATGCTTTTCTTCTTGTCTTGTCTTCTCAGTATAATTCCTTTTCTACAAACGAGACATTCCCTTAACGGAGTGACTCAACCCATCAATATGAACAACTTTTCCTATGGGACCAATGCTGGGAACTCAAAAAATTAGACATAACCATACAAACTGGCCATCAGAACTCTTTTGTATGGAAGTGCCGAATTTTTTTTTTGAGTTCTCAGCATTGGTGCCATAGGAAAAGTTGTTCATATTGATGGACGGAGGGGGAATCACCCCTTTAATGGAACGTCGAGGTTAAATTTACATGCTGTTTATCCATAACCATATTCTTGGATATGGTTATAATGGTTTTATATATATGTATTGATATATATATATATATATATATATATATATATATATATATATATATATAAAACCATTCACACTTGGCGGTTACGATGCCTCAGACGGACTAACACACAAATAAGGTAGTCTGTAATAAATATCATATTCTTATTGCAGCGAACTCGCAATGTCCTAAGCGCCATAGACCTCAATGGTGCTTAGGTCCTTTAAATCAATATTCTACCCCCATTTTAAAAGATTCCATAACTGATTAGACAAACAATCTATGTAGTTATTGAGCGACTCACAAATATTTCATGAGAATAGGCTGAGAAATTCAATTAGTAGAGGAGAACAGGGCAGCGGAACTAAGAGACATACAAAAAAAATTGCCCATACTGAAACTGAGACGCTTCGTGCTCAATCGGTCAATGGAAATTCGGTAAAAACAAACTCTTCTTACTTTGGCTTCTAATTTAAACGAATATCTAGATCATTGTAAAAGCCACATCTAGATCTAAGTATGTGCAGATACAAACTGGTCATTTGTACGAGTACATGAACAATATTATTTGTAAGTATAATAGATCGTTACAATAAGTATCCATTACACTAACAATAGACTACTTACTAGCTCATAAAACATTTCCGCCTGTCAAGTATTTAATCGATTCACAGTAAGATTTGCCGGTTTCTGAATCCAAACTGAATCTTTAAGTTTATATTGTCTCAGACTTTCTTAGTCCCTTTCGTTTCGTAACTGCCTCCTTGGTCCAGTGGTTAAGGTTGCCTATGTAGACTCGGGGGACGTGGGTTCGATTTCCACGGGAAGTATAATTTGGTAAGGACATTGCAGGCTTGAATCACTGATTGTCTGATAATAAAGACGATTCCGTGCTTCGGAAGGCACGTTAAACCGTTGATCCCGGTTGACATCAGGTAGTTAAAGGAACCACGTCAGAGGCCGAGAGGCGGTTCCGAAGAACTCTGACACCACGGTATGCGTGATCGTTCAACCGTGTCACCTACACGAAATGATGATGATGAGTCCCTTTTGTGTATGTCAACACTAGTTTCCGGTTGTTTAAGCTACCTAAAGATTCATAATGGCAACTTACCAAGCGTAACGACCACTGGCAGATGTAACAGAGACTGGAACCAAGGACAGCGGATTCTATGTTTACACTGCCACCTTAAGACCCTGAAACAGATGGCCTGTCGTATCTTTCAAGGCATGTAACATCTCAAAATATACTACCTACCTAATTATGCCACTCGTGATCGATCATGTACACAAATATAAAGCATTGGTTGTAACATAATGCGTAGGAGGTACGCATCAATCAAACTTCGCCAGATTTGTCCTTTTTGATTTGCTTACCATGTATGCATATACAAATATTTCATGAGCCAAGGGTTCTTGTTTTTCAAGGACAACTGTGACAAACAGAGAATTGGCCTTAATAATTTTACTAAATGTAAGAAAGTAATATCCTGCATTTGGCGGACCACCGTCTCCAAAGCAAGAAATAATACAATTAGCCGAAGTCAGGAAAATCTACATTAATCTACACTAATGTTTATTATAAAGGGGAAAGATGTGATCGTTTGTTTGTTTATTTCCATTGAATAGGCTGCGAAACGATTTTGAAAATTTATTTTAAAATCAGTCCAGTAGTTAACAATCTATGAAAAAATACCGATAAAATCCAAATACAAATAAAATAACTTAATGGTAAGAGCCTGGCCTTTAATTACGAAAAAGGGGAATTATGTCTACTTTCCTACAAAGGAGGATAAAAGAAGAAACTACTTTTTGTCATAGCCTTAAAGTAATTTAAACAACAACGCCTTTTTTGTTTCTTTGGGTGGCATTTTAAACCTACACATGTTTTATTTTCCTTGTGCGTGTATTCTTCTTGTTCAAAAACGATAATAAAGATTAAAGATCAAACTCATCTGTCGATTGTTTCCATTTGACCTTTTAGTCTAACAAGATCTTTTTATTATCAGTGACCTTTAGTTATTTAACAGTCACTTGTTAGGCTATTTTAAATGCATGTATGCAGATATTGTAAATATGTTAAAAAACTAAATAGGGCTTGAAAAAGCTGGCACGAAAATCAAAATAAAATTCCGACTATTTTGGAACCAATCATCGAATTAAATTTGAAATATGTACCTACATAATCTATAACTACCTAGTTATGGAGACAATCTATCACGTTATTGGTGAGCTTTTAAGGGTAAAAAAACGGTTTATCTTGATTTCCGACAAATCTACAAGTTCTGTGGAAAAACGATATATGGCAATGATTTAGGTGATAACTTATAATGGTTTCATCCTACTATAATTTAAATATGTTTCAAAAATTATCGGCTTTAGTCTATACGTGTACTAATCTCGTTTCAAAAATATTTGTAAAGGTTATTTTATGGTATAGTACAGTGGGGGTACAAATAACATCATTTTTGGAAAATTCCTAAAACCTTAAACACGGGCACAAATATTTTACACTAAAATAAACACCCATACAGGCCAGAAAAAAAATGTTATCTAATCGTATATATGTACAGTCAAGTAGTATAAATGGAGTCATAGCTTAGAAATCAAATTACTTTGCAGTACGCATCGTCCCTCTTTGCGTGAGTGTTTGTGTCCATAATGCACACAGTGATCATTATCACATTACCCACACAACTCTGCTACGTGCTTGCTTGACACAGACAACATAACACTAACTATAGGTGTATTGTAAAGAAAACCGGAATAGTAATAACGAGTCATTACGACAGGCGAGATGGAACCGGTTCTTAATTTCGCCACACGTCATAGCAAGTTATTGGTCTAATCAGTAGATGGTTGGACTGCTAATATAATGACCGTGGTTCGTATCGCATTTAGTATATCATTTTTAAATAATTTAATTTTTAACTCATAGTATTTTTTAATAACTTTATTTTATATACTGCATGCGATAGGTATTAATCCATTTGTTAAAAAATAAAAATGCACAAAGACCATGGTAACGGTTTATTAGACGGATCATTTAAGTAATAAAATAAAATATCAGTGTGACAAATATTATAACAGTCAATATGTTTACACTAAGGACTACTGTCCGTATCCGTATGAGCGTAGGTAAAATTTATGTATAATGTATAAATAAATATAGGTAGAATAGTAATTATACCTAAGTTTTATTTACACATTTAAAAAGCTAGAATTAAAAATTATATAGGTAGAATAAATATTGATATATAGGTTAAATTAAGAATTAATAATAGAATTAAAAAAGAAACTATTATACTCGTATAGGTTAGAACAGTATTTCTTAATATTTTTTTTAAATTAAAAAATCTACTTATTTATTATTTATTTATTTTATTAAAAATAATTTTTACATTACACATAAATTTTACCTACGCTCATAGTAAATATTGAGGTTAAAGCTTAATTATTCGTTTTCATTACGAAAAGAGGATTGAAACTTAACCTCAATCTTTTACAGTTTACAAACAACTTTTACGGAAATTAACATAACCAACACATCCCATTGTAATACAAAATGAACAAGTTAGTATAAAACTATATTTTTAAGGATATCGCTAAAAATAATACTTTCATATAAAAAACGGATACACTTCAGTTCACCTGTTTAAGAGATACGGTGATACAAATAGATAGACACATAGCGGTGGTCAAACTTAAACTCCTCTCTTTTTGTCGGGGCTTTAAAACAATTAAGTATTAGGAAATGTTTAAGTATACTTCAAGTAAAACATGATTTGTCTAAACACAAATGGGGTATTTCACTCAATATTTTGTATAGCCACCATTATTGTCAATATAGTCAAGTATACGACGACGCATGGATCCCTCTATATTGGCACATATTTCAGTCCCAACAAAACTGTTCCAAAAACATCATACGGCGCTGATGGTCAGAGATAATCGACGGTCTTCCACTCCGCTGCCAACTGGCAAGAGTACCCTCGTCAGCAAACCGCTGCACCCAAGTCACCCAACGTTTCACGCTCCTCCACTAAAATAAAATAAAAAGGCTAGTTACGTTACGTTGTGATTGAAACTATATTAACCAAATATTTTTTATTTTATTTCAAAAACTAACACTTATTGATGCAAATCATCATTAATATGGCAATACAATGTGTTAAAAACTTAAAACTTTAATTTGAAATAATTTAATAACCAATACTTTTAAGTAAATAACGACTGTTTTAAAGCAGTAAAAATACTTACACTTAATCCAGTTTCATTTGAAATTTCTGATATATTGCGGCCACGGCTATACAGAGAAACAATATTCGCCTTTGTCTCAATATTTATGTTCGCCTGCATTTTCAAAACTGTAGGTAATTAACACCCCAAATAGAATCACATAAACACACGTCAGTTTGTCTTCGAAGTTTTGAGTACGAACTCGGTTAAATGACAAACATCTGTCTTTTTTCATTCACCGTCAAATATTCACTTTTCTAGTCCTTGTTCTGAGACTTTTTATTTCTGCACCATATGAGATACGATACGGAAACATCGTATTAGACAGTTTACGAATAACATGAATAACGATGTTAAAAAACCAACAAAACGTTAGTAAAACATCACTGTGTGGTGAGATTCGAACCTGCTACCCACAGGCAAGATCGCTATTCTGCGACTGCAGCCATTAACCATTAGGCTAGCTCATATCTGCAGAAAGCGTTGAATTTAAGAATAACATTTATCGTATCTACGTCAATACATCGGCGCACACACAGAGACTAGCAACAACTCATAATCACAAGGTCTTAAGTGCGACTAGTTTGTTAAGCAATTAGTGTGAGAAATTCTGACTGCACTTTTGAAGCTGACCGTACATATAAAAGTAAACTTTGATATACCTAAAAGTATGTTGCTTGAAATGGCAACTTACTAAATTGTATTATCTGCGAATCTGATAAATTATTCATGAATATTTATCGGTAGCTGTTACATTTCACAAACTTGTCTTTTCTTAGTGTGTTGTTGGTGAGATATTTTAGTGTGCTAAACCACAGTAAACTGTAAGTTACTATGCCACAAGTGGAACAAAATTTTCGAGTAATTGAGCGTTTCATCCTATTAAGTTATCGTCCCAATCACAAAGGAACGAAACACACGCAAAAAAGTATTTTGAAATAGACTTGCCCACCAACTTAAATACAACTTAACGTACCAATATCAATAGGTAGACGCTTACGTAATCCAGAACTGTTTAAAAATATACTCACTATGCAGGTTAGGTACAAGTATTTAATTATTTACTCTAGATCGAAATGAAAAAGATAAGAATATTAATTGATATATCTAATAGGTAATTCTTCTAATTTACTTTTAATTAAAAAATAATGTTTATAATTTTAAATATTCAACTGGCAGAATAGTCGTTTTCGTCTTGTAAAAAAATTCTAAAACCGTTGGCGAAAATCTATACTATTGTAAATCAATGTATATAGTCAAGTTAATGGGTAACTGTCGGTTTTTATAGTATATTATATGAAAAATCGTGTTTTATAGATATTATTAATAAGTATTGTCGAAGTATGTGTCATTACGTAGTATTGGCTGCAGATATTTGCGATGTGTATTCTACTTTGTTAGAGTAAAATGGTATTACATAAATGGTTTTTCTGTAAAAATTTAATCTATACCTATTCATAAAACAAAGTCGAGTTACCACTTTTAACTCAAGAAATGCTGTACAGATTTTAATAAAATGTATGTATGGTATTAAGGCAGCTGACGGTTTTTTACCCGACTATCCAAAAAAGAGCAGTATGAAGTTCGCCGGGCTGATAGTAACAAATATTGTAATGGAAGTACTTATTAGACACATAGGCGACCTACACTTTTAGATTGTTTTGTTCCAAATAGCTTTGTGTTGAATGAGGAATATAAAAAGAATAATCAACATCGTTAAGAAAAATAAAATAGTATTGCCTCAACCTTTTTTTTTATCAAAATAATGAGTATAATTATTGTTCTACGTTTGAGTTTATTTTACAGATACATATTGAAGTAAAGACGTCTCATAAACGACTAAACAATAGGCAAAACATCTATAACTTAGAACTATGTATAACGGTACAATGTAATTTATTAGATTAATAAATTAGTAATGCTACTCGTAGTATAGAGGCATGCAATAGGTATTCCGGGAGTGGCTATGGGGCCACGTGATTCTTAGAACTCCTTGAACTCAGGGAGAACTCTCCTTTGTTCTTTACAATACTATACACTTTAGAGTCTAAAGGAATGACGCAGTAGGCGTTCGAGTGTTTCAAAGAGTTGAAACCATATTTTTCATTTCACGTTTGTTTACTCAAATAACTTGAAATCTTTTTGAAGTATACTTTGTGCCCACTTTGTATCGAGGTTTGCGTTTATGACTTGCGTGTGATGTACAATAACGAGTGACTGTAAATTGCCTAAAGATATAATCATGTTTATTATAGCTACAAAATATATATGTATGTGCTAGACGTTTATTGTTGAATTGCTAAATAGTCTGTTGGAAGATTTTTAAACTACGTCCCAGTCTAGATGAATAGTTCAATTGATTGAATTTAACCGCCATTCTCTACTTGACTTTTTTCTTTTCACGTTGACTTCTTTCTGTCTAGACGTATCGCCTATCGACTATCTAGCATGCGTTGTTAAAACCAGCCTGATATTAAACCCTGTATCGTCCTTCTCATGTGTATTGATTACTAATAGGGACCTATATTATGAGACTCGAAACATGTAATGGTGCTTTCATCATCATCTCAGCCGCAAGAAGTCCACTGCCTGTAATGGTGCTTTTATCACCATCTCAGCCACAAGAAGGACAAAGGCCTTCTTCAAATATTCTTCGTTCCATAAAAGCATATTACCACACACCTCGCTTGGCAGGCGGGTTGGCGAGCGCAGTTTCTTTGGCATCTTATACTTCCGGTGTTTCTGTCCATCAGAAGCATATAATAATGCTTTACGAGTACTGAAAGAGAGAAAGTACAAGAAAAATAATATTTTGGATAAGTTTAAGATAAAAACTATGTTGTAAAAGTACAACATAGGTTTTATGACAATAATTTTTATATTATACCGTAGAAACGTAGAAAGAAAGTTTTGATGTTTTGAGTTCACACATATTATTTAGTAGAAGTTAATTTTAAGATACATTTTGTTTTAAAACTCATTAAATACATGTCTGTGTTATTTATATCATGATTTATTTATTTTTAAGGTTCCGTACCCAAAGGGTAAAAACGGGACCCTATTAATATCGCTCCGCTGCCTGTCTGTCCGTCTGTCACCAGGCTGTATCTCATGACCCGTGATGACATTTGAAATTTTCACAGATGATGTATTTCTGTTGCCGCTATAACAAAAAATACTAAAAAATAGACTAAAATTAATATTAAAGGGGTCTTCCATACAACAAACATGATTTTTTTGCCATGTACGGAACCCTTAGGGCGCGAGTCCGACTCGCACTTGGCCGGTTTTTTACCTGTGTCCTCTTATAAGCATCTCCCCGGTTCAGGAAAACAACGTGAGGCACCTGTACACTAGTGTATTGTTCACTAGTGTGTAAAATGAAGAAGGCAATGGAAAACCACTCCTTTATTTTTTTTATTCACACAATGACACTGAGAAGAGCTTCGCTCTTATATCAGAAAAATATTTATAAATATAGGTAGAGGAAGCTCATTAAAAGTGGAAGGTACATTCCAGGAAACTATTTTGATTATTCGCCCCTGCTTTTTGAGGCACATGCATGCCCTCTGTTTATAAACTACACCGTGCGCACCCGCCCGGAACATTAACACCGACCAACTGTGAATTAAAACAAAGGCCCCGTACCTAAAGTGTCACTGAGATCATTGCTCTGAACTACAAAAAAAAAGGCAACAAAAATGTTGGTCACTAGTCGAGTATTGCGATATAATCTATTGAAAACATCATTAACTATGGTTCCTTCTTTATTTTAAAACTTGGAAGTTACTATTTAATCAGTGAAAATTTTTCAGTAGAAACATTAATACTATTCTTATGTTTATTCAACACGAATTTTAGAGGACTTTGTTTATGAAAATTTGCCAAAATGTTAAAAAATATATTTTGAATGTAATTACCTAATAGCAAAATGCAAAATGCACGTACTGTAAGAATATGTGATTTCGCCCATATTAAAAAGGTAAGTCTGTGGTTTAAAATACCTACCTACTAAATCAAAATTTTTAATTTAGCCACTGAACATACTCACGGATATTCATTACACCTAGAATAAAATAACCTTTACTCTACAGGCGTTTGAAAGGGTTCAAACAAAACAAATGGCGCCCACATCTACAAATCGTGCTTTGAAACCACAACACTATACAGCCTGGTACAATCGAACCCGTATATTTATAAATATCACTTGTTTACATCGTACATACAAATTTAAATCGAATATTACAATCGGACGTGTTGTGAGTACCTGTAAATGGGTCAGGAACAGGTAGCGAACGACTACCTGTTTACAGAAAAACCATACAATACTGTAATTAGTGAACTCCTAATTTCTTTGTACTCGATTATTAAATCTTTTTGCACAATTTTAATTACGAGGTGAGTGTACCTTCTCTAACAGTCCCCCGAACCAAAATTAACAGAGTAGGTCCGTACGAAGAAAGAAAAATAATTTAAAGTTTATTTGGCGCCAAATAAAAAGAAACAATAATTTATTCATTAAACACTTTATTGCACACATAAAGAAAATTAATAAAAAACAATAGGTATAAAAAGATATACAACAAAAGGCGGCCTTATCGCAATAGAAATCTGTTCCAGGCAACCTAGGGGACTTGGAAAAAAAACATCTACAAACTAAACTCCAAGCTCAAATAATACTTATTTCTAATACTCTTATTGAATTAAGAAATAAAATATGGTAAAACAAATTCAAGCGGGTGGGATTGGAACCTGCGACCTAATCTTACTTACGACGTAAGTCGTACATAGACTTAAGGTCGCAAGTTCAAATCCGGCCCGCTTAAAATTTTTTCACCATATTTTATTTCTTAATTTAATAAGAATATATCTATTTCTAAGTCAAAACAATTGAGAAAAGGCACCAAAAGCGGTCACTCAGCATTAGGCGGTGATGCACCTGAGTAACATCACGGCGCTGGTCTTCCGTGACACCTTTCCATAAAATAAAACATAATAATAAGTAAAATAATACAAAAAAGTAAAACCTTCAAAAATTTGAGCAAAACTGGCTTTAAGCTTTGGTTTTACATTATTAATAAGCTCTTCTGTCAAAACTATAAAAGTCCACCTCTCCTCCACACATACACACATACTCCCCCATATAATGCCCTTCCAAAATAAATGGAGCCCATGACACTTGTGATACCATAAGGATTCCAATGATATGATGCGTCCAAATCTATTAAATTATTTGGAAGTTGATTTAAATTATAAATAAATAAATATATACGGACAAATCACACAGATTGAGCTAGCCCCAAAGTAAGTTCGAGACTTGTGTTATGGGATACTAACTCAACGATACTATATTTTATAACAAATACATATATAGATAAACATCCAAGACCCAGGCCAATCTGAAAAAGATCATTTTCCATCTTGACCTGGCTGGGGATCGAACCCGGTCACTCCGTGTCGCAGGCTGGCGTGTTAACCGCTGCGCCACGGAGCCAGTCATAAATTCCACTAATATGATGCGTCCAAATCTATTAAATTATTTGGAAGTTGTTGTAAATTATACTTACATACATGTGTTGAATGCAAATTATATTTATATACAACACAGTAACGGTTATTTACGCATTCAAATTCTCTAAATATAACCGATAAAATGCTTTTAACACGCTGTAGATGGTCTTCTGGCACAAACTATCTAATATGAAATACAATATAACAGAAATATCAGAAAGTCTGTTCAGACCGAAATTTTGTGAGTATCCGTCCTAAACAACCACGATGTAATTACAATAACTGCTAGTGTCATGAAATTTACAAATAAAAAATATACTTGTACTTATAATCGCAGTAAATGCTTCTGTAAAGTCTTCTCATGGAGGTCGTAAGAGGCGACTTAGGAAATACAAGCTAAACAAACCTCATAAACATCAATGAGACCTCTCCAACCGGTCTGGCCAGCGAGAAGAGTGTAGGCCAAATCCTCTGTTTACTCAGGCCAAGTATGGTATATCCGGTAGTACAGAGAAAGGGTCATGCTCCTGCAGTGAAGACTAAAAAGACCTGATGATGATGATGAAATGCTCGTGGGGGGTATAAAATTACGGTAAACTAACTAACGAGTTTGTACTATGTCGTGTAAAATATTATGCTCGCAGTTTGGTTCAGATTTCCTTTGTCCGAATAACGTAGATGAACTTCTGTGTTGCTTATCCTATGACAGGTAGTACGGCACGCACGCCAGGAGTCGTGCACGCGTGTTCCAGACGGGTGATAGGAATAGGATTGAGCACGACGACGCACGCAGGAAGCACGCGCCGCTACCCGAACCATGAACGCTATGTCCGCCCTTTAATCACATCATTAAATTAAGTACATGGAGATCAAGGTGGACCTTGGAATTTAGTAATGTGGTTTATACATTTACAGCTATGAAAATGTGTAAGTTTTACGGGCATAAAAAACACAAATAATCTCGCATAACAATTGATCACAGGTTTTAAATATATAAGTACACATATGAACAAATCATATATACTTAGATAAACATCCAACACCCAAGCAAAATTGACAAAAATAATTTTCCATCTTGGAACTCGGGTGTCCAAAGAAGTCTTTTAATAGGTTGCATAAAGACAGAAGCTTCTTATTCTGATTTTGGCTAGTAATAATTATTGTGCATTTGGCATACAATCTGACAATGTACGTACATTTATTAATTGTAGATAAACCAACATTCAATATTTAAGGACTCTACAATACAATATTTTTCTTGTGGAATTAGCGTTACAAAACTTAGTGACTAATTAGTAAAGGAAGCTGATCGTTCAATCACGGTGCTTATAATCTGCAAACTGCAGATTAAGAACATCTGCGTTATTCATAACTCACTTAGCCTTGTTGACGCCATCTCTCAGACGGAGAGTCGTGGGTGAGCCCACTCTCCGGGACCTTCACTTTCCTTATCTCAAAACGATGCTCAATGAATCAATAAATGCCCCGTATATACCACAGGCAATGTAACCTATAAGGTTGTATTGTCTGTGGTATGATGTATTAGAATATAGAATAAGAATAGGAATCTATAAAATAACGATGAAACCAAATAGTCAAGAGCTTGTTACGTAAAATTATTTCAACAAGTCCAGAAACAGCATACCTACATATACATTTCCTGTCTTAACAATGACATTGTGTATCTTTTCTTTAATTTAAAGTGACAAAAAATACTTTTATCACACTTTTTGGCGGGATATGATCGGATCGAGAAACACGATGCCCAACTATTGACTTTTGCTCGCTACTTAACCAACAAAAGATATTAAACAATGTAAGCACACAACCACTAGAATGCGGTAAGTGGCAAGAATTTAAAGCAGGTTTTTGTTAGCGGCTGTTAAAAATCATTCATTCCTCACGCTTCAATGGTTTCAATGGGATGGGTGTGCGACCCCTGGGAGATGCAGTATGGGACGGTAAAAGACTTTTTTCTTTTATATAAGTGTCTCCGACTTCTCGCCGTGTTCAAGTGGGCCTTTTATAGCGCAAATGTCTTTTACCTAGATTCCAATTATCGTTAATTTGTACCAATGGCTTTTTAAAATTCTAATGTGAGTCTCTACTAGGTAATATACAAATACCTATCATACAAATAAGTAAGGGACAAAATCGATTTCTTCGAAATATGCAGGTTAAGTCAAGAATAATAGTATACCTAAAAGATGCAAGGTTAGATGTTGCATAATGGTTCCGTATCGATTTCATAAATGGGTTTCTTATATAAGTCTAGAGAACCAATTTAATAAAGTTTTGTATATAGACGACATGTTGATGACACATAGAATTCGTTTTTTTTTTCATATTTATACATATAATATTCTTATTTTCCTGAAGTAATTTTAACCTTATTGTAACCTAGCTCACCTGTTGCGCTGTTATCGCGTGTGCGAATGTGAGCATTCTTATCACTGTAGGTGCGTTCATACGAAGAACATGTTCTGTATTTAATGTTATCATTGACGGTTTCCGTTGTTTTATAAACCGTCTACCTAAACATAAACCTGTAAGTAAAATATCGTAAAAAACTTAAATAGATATTTTATTTTGTTTACAGCTTGGTAAGGTTAACGTTCAACCCCTCGGTGGTTACCTATTTTTATCCTTTTCTATCATAGCTGCTAGGTGTATCTCTGTTTCATTGAAAATGGAACTTGGTACCCCATGGCGTGTGTACAGCTAGCATAAACAATTTCTCAGACACGGCGCGTTTAATTTTGAGGTTATGTTAGTATTAATTCGACGTTCAGTTGGAGCGAACGCAGCGCGCTGTTGGTCCGCAGTGCAATTGTCAGCCGATCGTGAATGCATTTTGTTCACCGCGATCGATATCTTGTGAACTTGAGTGCAGTGTGCGTGTATTGTGTTCAAAATTGACAATACCTGAAATGATCCCGGCCTGCGTTTTTGAAATTCGCGGTGTATTTATGTCAGCCCAATGAATTAGTCACAGTTTTGGGTGAGTGTCTTTTATAGCCGTTATGATTCAATTTGAAATGTTTTCAATTTTGTAAAGTTTGTAACAATTTTCGTAACTTTCAGTAATATTTATGACATATAATAAGTAGTTTTTTATTTAGGCGTTGGCTAAATTAATCATCGAGTTTTTTTAGCCTTTTATCTCCTACTTATATGTATTGTTTACATCACATCTAATTCTTATCCGTGACATGAATAAATCTCGCAAGTACATAAAAAACTTGCCGAAATTAAAATAAATATTATATTCCTTTACACGAATTATTGATGAGGTACAAAAATTGAAAAGATGTTAAGCTTAATCGTGGATGTAACGTAAATCGTTTTATAGGTATATATAAACGTTCCTCTCCTTAACATATTTAAGAGCTATTATGCTCTTGTCGATGCCATTATATAGAAATAAACTCACAATAACTTTTGGGTAAGTATTCCTCTTCGTAGTTTAATTTTCGTATAATAGTTGAGTATAAAATACATAAAATCCTATAAATTGTTGTTGCCTCGATTTCACCGAATTAGGCACTTGCCTCCTGAAATATAAAAAAATCATTGGTACCATATTGGTACCTACAACATATTTTATCAACGCTAATTGCAAAAACGTTTTATTAGATCCTGAACGCCCCAGAGTAATCAGCTGTAAAGGTGATAAGAAATGTATTAAAAAAAACATCGTGTGCAACGTTGCATTGGTCGAGGGTTCACTTCCCCTCGTAGTACGTGGACCCTCGGCTACACTTCGGCAGACAGATGCGCAAACTCATTTACATATATATTAGCTCTTATTACATTGAGCACAAAAACTATTTTTCTCTGATTTCTGGTATATCAGAAATCTGTAAGTGCAGTCGGCGGCGTGTATTCATCATCCACCCTCAGCTATGTTACCTATATCGTATGCATACCGCGGACGCTATTGTGACTTGCATCAATCCATTAGACGATTAATCCCTTTATTGTTATGATGATACATATTATTTGTGCAAACGTAGAATGAGCCCAAAAATTGCATAAAATGTTTTTGAGTAAGCATCGAAATATGTGTATAGGATGAGTTTTTAACTCGCCCACACGTCACGTTAATAAAAGCTGACGGAATCAGAAACCCTTATAGAATATAGGTACATCCGAAGAAAAAAGGGGAATTTCACCAGCTGGGCAAAATTTCTGTTTTGTCTAATGTCTTAATTTTTTTCAGTAACCCAATTTTTTACCTTTTTTCTGGCGGGTATAGACCAGTATAATAAGTTACACTTCTGGTTGTAGATGACTTTATAATATAATTATAAGTATGCAGGGTTATTTTGTATGGCAATATTTTAATGTCGGTAATTTAATACGAGTGTATAATGAAGTCCTCTACAATCAGATGCATAACTAATAGAAATGGCAGAACTCTAAAATAAAACTACAAACACAAATCCATCAAAAGATTTTGAAAAGCAACTAGATGAAATAACATCACTAAGTAATTTCTTGAAGAAATAATTAAAAAGAAGGTATTTTGTCAAATAATGGCTAAAAAACAAGATTCTAAGAAATAATGAAAAAAACTGTTAAATTTTAAGTAATAAGTTTGTAAGTAATAATGCACAGGAAAAGAGTAGATTTCAAATGCCAAGCAACACAAAGATCATTCAGCAAGAACTGACATTTGGAACTTGTAAACAACAAAAAAATCGAAGGAGATATGACCGTTACTTTAAACATTTTAACTCGAGCGATGATATCTGTGAGTCACTTTCAAGTTTAATTTGCTAATGTCGAATCCAAAATCTGCAGGTTGACGCCTCCGCTTCCTTAGATGGCGGCGTTAGTGTTAACCAATGGAATGGTTGTCTCAAACAGGAATGACATTCACCAAATAAGGAATATTGGAGTGGGTTTTGGACTAATAATGAGGCCTTAATAGTTAAGTAGCAGCAATAAAGTGATATATTTATTAATGAATCATAAAGAACTAGACAATCTAGAGCATATGAAATCAATCTTGAAAAATAATTCTATTTTAGACATTGAATTTACGTCCGATTAATAGCAACATTTGCAGCAAAGACGATGAAACTAAAAATAGTATATAATTATTGATAAAAATCAATGAGAACCACTGCCAAACCAAATGAAACTTAATTTACGTATTCTAAAAAATATTAAGGCTCCAAGCAATAAGAAATAGGACCAGATAAGAAAACAACAGTACTAACAACAAGAATTCTAAATTCTTATATAAATCAATTATAAAAAAGAAATGAAAATAAAAATGTGTGAGTTTTGAAAAAAAAAGTTGGAATAACCAAGACTAAAACAAGATTATAACATTATGGAAATATTATGCACAAAAATACTGTATCTATTGTTTACGAACTTCATTATCATATAAATAGAATAGAATTAATTAAATCTTGCCAGACATTCCAGTGTTGTAGCTACGATAACAAGCCGTGATCTAACAGCGCACATTTGACACAAGTCGCGGTAGTTTAACCGACTTTAACCTTTCACGTTGGTGTAGTCACGCGAACTCTGGCGCCCCATAACTTTACACACCAGCATGCAATCATAATAAATACGTGTTGCTGTATTACATCAACAATAAAGCGTCTATATGACTGTGACAATCTTTAAGGCTCAGTGGTACCGCAAGTGACTCGCGGATCGCAGGGTCCCGGGTTAATCCCCGTACAGGAAAAGATGAAAAATAAACTTTTACAGGTTGAATGTATCTAAGATTTTTATTTAAAGAGACTTTACTCTATTATTAAATAGTATAGATGAGTTAGTATCCCTTGACACAAGTTCATAACTAACGGTGATGCTGGCTCAATCTTTGTGATTTGTCCCTATTTATTTATTTCAGTCTACGAAATATTATACCTTGCCTATGAAGTACGTGAAAATGTTAATCGTAGACCTTGTTATAAAAATCTAAATAATAAAAAATAATTAATTGTTTCTCTTACTCTGCTATAAAAAATATCAGTGACAACTATCAAATGAATCTGCTATCTAAAGTACTTTAATCTCTTTAACTAATAAATGCGTTTGAGGATTTGGTCCTAATCGTAATATTTAATCTGTTAACAGCCTTAGGCGAAATACTCAGATAATTAAAAACTGAAAAAACTATATTACATAAAAAAAATAATAAGAGCGATGATAACTATTCAAAATCAACCCTATATATGTTTTGCAGGCAGGGATTCCAACAGCATCTGGGCGTCTTTAGTCATTACGAACATAGACAATAAAACCGACTATTTGTCTTCTATGTCATAATGGCAGGGACACTGTCCCACCTACATCATAAAATGATGCAAACGAATGCCCTTATAGAAATAAATAAGCTAAAGCAAACTTATTCCGGGTCTCCCACGCCCGTAACGAAGACGGACGGACAATGCCACTTTGAGTAACGGAATGACATGTGAAGAGTATTTCGGATGAATGGAAGAATTATTTGTTGATAACATGGCCTAATTTATGGGCCTAATAAATTGAATGATCATTATAAACATGCTAACGTACAAATTTATAAATGGAAGATAAATATATATGATACCTATAAATTCTTGTCATTTTTCGACAATTGCATTAAGAAATAAAAGTTTATTCTCTGTTGCACCTAAAAATCTAATCTAAATTTTAACGATTTCATAAATATTCTTATGTGAAAATCAGTTAAAAGAGATGAAATAAAAGTCATAAGTAATTAAGACTCGTCCTGGTAAAGTAGAAACGTGAGTAAGACTTGTAGGAAGAGAGAATCTAAAGGTATTTGGCAAAAGTGGAATTAAAAACGTTTTATTTTGTTTCTGCATATCCTGAGTGATCAATAGAAAACTACCATCAGCAATTCTTCACTTCTTCCGTTTTTAACAATTTCTACGACTTAAACTTGCATAAGTACCAAGGGCTAAAATTTTACAGTGAAATTATAATACAACATGCAACAGACATAATACATATAATATTATCTGAAAGTTATCATATATAGCTTCCCGCGTCAATGTCGATCCTTCGGGAATAGTACTTTTTTCGGGAAAAAGGTAGCCTATATCCTTCTCCGTACTCCAGAGAACTTGTATACAAAATTTCATGATGATCGGTTCAGTGGTTACGGCGTGAAAGCGTAACAAACAAACTCACTTTCGCATTTATAATATTAGTAAAGATATGTATACGCACTATAAAAACCTTTCTTTGCTCAAAATAATCACAGTGTTTACTCACAGTTAATGGATCTATTGAGCATGCACCGTTCTGTACATAACACCATGTAAGATGTATAAAGGTCAATAACCCAAGAATCAACAGTAATGTAACGTTAATACACAGACAGAACAAATGGTGGGTTGCATTTTACCGTGAAAGGTCGCTATTACTGTAGACATATATTGCAGTATATATGCTATTTAACAAAAAGTAACGTCAACCTGCAGAGTTAATCTTAAATTACATGCTTAAGAAGCTAATCTCTTACAACTATCGACAAGTCCCTTAATAGTATAGAAAAACTGGCTTCTCTAAGTATTATACTCGTAAATCCTAATAACGTAGTGAAGTTGCCAGCAAAAAGTATAAATGAAACTAAAAACATAAATGGACGCGATTATTTGTTTGGTAAGCCACTGACTAATGTTCAAGTTTGAGCTTAGTGACAGTTAACTATCTTTCGCAAACTATTAGTCCAAGTGCTTCCGAGAGCACAAATAAAACACGGCTTATGTCTTTAACATAACAAACAGGAGAGTAGGTTGCGTTGACGATGATGGATGTAAGCTAAACGACGAAGTTTCGCCGAATGTGGGACACCATGCGGGGTTTCGCAACAGTAAAAGTACCTGTCTACATAGGTCGACTCCGTGCAGTGTAAAAAATTTTATTGCGCGAAATGCAGTTCAGTTGAATGCCGAACTGTTTATTAATTTCACATTTAACTACCAGTACAGTCTGATCGTGGAACGGTTTTTAATCACTGTAATGATGGTATACGCCAATATTTATTATGGAGAAATTGAAGAATACATTGCGCAGTGCACTCCATGGCTCGGTGGTTAACATGCCAGCCTGCGACACGAGGGTGCCCAGGTTCGATCCCCGGTCATGTCATGATGGAAAACAATATTGTTCAGATTGTCCTGGGTCTTGGATGCTTATCTTTAAAAGTATCTATTATAAAATATAGTATCGTTCAGTTAGTATTCTACGACACAAGTTCACAACTTATTGTGGGGCTAGTTCAATTTGTGTGATATGTCCCTATAATTATATTTACCTTACTGTTTGCCCCTCATACTGTGAATTATATATTTACTTTTTAATCCACCTAGACATCGTGTGTACATAATTTCATGCCGATTTGTTTGTTGAACTTTTACTCCTTTAGATGTATCGCTTGTAATCATAGTTTTAAGTATTTGTTTTCTTCCTTGATTCATAGAACTTATTATTCAATTTTTAATTTTCTTTACTGTACATAATTAGATTAATAGTTTGTTCAATGTTGATGTACTTATTCGGTACGTGTCTGTAGAAATCCGATTCAGTCACGGATGTCAGCGATTCGTCTTATTTACTTTGTTCTTTAGAAACAAAAGCTGCCTTTTATTTCGAAGACGAACATCATTAATAGAAAATGACCTAAGCTATTAAAGTCACAAATGAATTTAACAATAACAAAAGTGATGGATTGCGTCACTTTAAGGTCATAGGCATTCTCACATGAACATCTATCTATTGTAGGACGCTTTCCGCACTATGCATACCTACCATGGGCTTTTTATAAACAAAAAGAAAAAACAATGGATTAGTCTTTTGTTTTATAATGTCTAGTAATGGTTGTTCATATGAGCTATATGTCTAGGTAATACCTATTACATTATCCGCAGTTCTGTCAAAAAACGTATATAATATATTATTCAATGCTGTAGGTAGGTGTTCAAGTAACATATAATGATAGATTTTAGATAATTAACTAGTGAATATTATTCAATTAAATTTTTAGATTAATGTTATTATTGAACAGTACGTAACAATACGAAAAATCGGGGCACTAAAGCGCTTTCTCTTGAGAAGAAAAAAATGCAATAAAGGAGGCTGAGCAACATAATGGCAAAAGCGAGAAGCAATTTCCAAGATTCATTCGATGAGCAAGATCTGGAGCGCGGGTGTTTCTTAATTCAATGGCAAATAATGCGATGAGCAGCTGGGATCCACCATAACTGCGGTGCACGGAATACGGCTTACTTGCTGACAAAAGATAGCATTATACTACAAATCGAAGTTATAAATTGCAACGGTTACCTATCATAAACAAGAATAGGTTATGTACGAATTTTAAAACACCAAAAACGTTTCGTAATTTTTTTATTTTCTATAGTTTCATTTGCCATATTGTTGAAATTCCGATTTTTGATTGTTATATTTTTAAAAGCTATATGTTTTGTATTGCAACCCACCGTTAATCCGCAGATACTACTGCTATATGTTTTTTTAACAAAAAAATAATAATTTCCATATTATTAAAAAACAGCATTTCAAATGATAAAAAAATGTAAAGAAATTTCAAAATTAATTAAATTAAATTTATTCTGCATACCAGCTAGTTATCCTTATTAAATTATGTGAATTAATTTTAAAATTGTTATATTTTAATTTTGCATGTTCAAAATTATTATTCATTAAATTAAAAGTTATTTATATTTAAATAATTAGATAAAAAGGTAGGTGTTTTATTTTCAAAAGGAAACCTAACAAACCTACGTTATTTTCCACGACAAAGTTGTTTTTGGGTCTTTATTATTTTCGCTCTAAGCTTGAGTGATGTTTTGGTCACAAGATAACCTAACGAACCTAACTTACCCATCTTGGACAAGTTGTTTTGTTGTGGCGGGCTTCGTCCCCGAGCCCCCTTATTAATATACCCGTACTATTTTAATTGGTACCAATTCTTTTTATTTTCTTCTAAACTTTTCCAATTTGTCGTCAGTAAGTAGTTATTGAAAATCTGTGTAAATAATAATATGGAAAAAGTTACTTCTATCGCTAATACTTCTAGAAAATGAAATTATTCTTACCAAATTTTTATCAAAATAAAATTACATGATTTGATTTTCCGTCGACAGTTGTTCTAGAAGAAGAAAAATATGTTTATTAAGTTTATCGAAGCAGAAAATATGGTAAAGAAGCCATTTGGCATTTAAAACTTCGTCGTAGCATATTCGAACAAATGAAATTCGAAAAGAAAAAAATCGTGTGTATGATAGGTTACCATTGCAACAATTTCTTCTTATTTAAACTTCACAGCTTCTTATTTAAACTAGTCATCATCATCATCATATCAGCCGCAAGAAGTCCAATGCTGGACATAGGCCTCCCCCAATTAACAACTGCGCTCGCCAACCCGCCTGCCAAGCGTGGTGAGTATGGCAATATCCCCATTTAAACTAGTAGTAGGGTCTAATTGATCTGCTTGACAGACTTAAATGTTGTAAAAAATATACTGCGTAATATTTTTTTGCTATGGATGCTTCCAAAGCAAAAGGGTTAAGGTAAGGGTTAGAAATCAAGTCAAGATGCTTCTTGCTATTGAATAGTTTCTGACTATCGAACACTTACTTAAAATAATTGCATGTTCGTGTTTTCTTATTTTTCTATGTTCATAGAATTAAATTAATTACAGGATGATTTTCAGAACACCCTGACAATATTAAAATCTCGGAATCAGGATCACATGGAATAAAAAAGGCAGTAAAAAATCAGCCAAGTGCGAGTCGGACTCGCGCAGGAAGGGTTCCGTACCATTCTTTCATTCATCTATAAAAACAGCAATAAAATCATGTCTGTTGTATGAGAATCCCTTAAATTTGCATTTTATTGTAATTTAATTGTTTATCTTTAAATATTATAATATTATAGTTATACGAATGTATAAATATTATACATTCGTATAACTAAATATTCTGTGAAAATTTCAAAACCTCTACCTGTTGCCGTTATAAATAGCGTGCAAAACGAGTAAAATCACGTTTGTTTTATGGGAGTTTATTTCCCCCCTCCCCCTTCAATATTTATTTTATTATGTTTTTAATATTTGTTGTTATAGCGGCAGCAGAAATACATCATCTGTGAAAGTTTCAACTTACTAACTATCACGGTTCATGAGATACAGCCTGGTGACAGACAGACAGACGAACAGAGGAGCCATATGAATATAGTCCCGTTTTTACCCTTTGGGTACGAAATCCTACAAAATTAAACAAATTTTGGACTTAGAAATTCGATCACCTGATTGGCGAACTTGTACTCCTGTCAAAATATACTGCATATATGAAACAAGCACAAAGGACGTGAAATATCAATTAAGTACCAGAGACAACATTAGTATTAAACTTGTGTAGTCAATGCATTTAATTAAAAATTATTTTCTTTTTAACTCCTACATTCTTCTGTACATAATAATGAAGGGGTTAGTGTCATTGGGTTCAACGACACCACCTCAAAGTACCTACCTAATTGTTTTTCATTGTTACTTAGGAAATTACTGACCACACTATTAGAATAAAATTGCGTAATCGTGATCAGTTAACTACAGCGTAGGTCAAGGTGTTGATAACTGCTCTGTATAGACAGGCTTTATGGCAGTCTATGTTGCATAGAAATTCACAAAGGTGTTCATTGCTGGATCAAATTAAATTTTATTTTTATTTTTAAGTCAGACATTTACGCAGAGTCCTGTTTCCCGTTTATTGCCACAGGAAAGATTGACGGGTCTGAAATTTCCCGATGGGCAGTAGTGTTGGAATCACAAGAAGCCAAAGAAACTTTCTTTGGCTTCTTGTGCTCTTGCGCTCAACAACCCGCCTGCCAAACGTGGTGAGTATGGCAATATCGTCCCATGAAACGAAGAATCCTTGTAAGAGGCCTTTGTCCAGCAGTGGACTTCTTACGGCTGAAATGATGATGATGATAATGAAGAATTAATTAGTTTAAATAATTAGTAAAACACTTTCAGAGTAATGCACTCATAAACTAAAAAAGGATAATTTTTCATATTACGACGAATAAAAATTACTAATTTCAAAATTAACTTACAGACTACATACATACATACATTCATAGTATCACGTCTTTTTCTCTTAAGACAGAGCCTAGGTCCATAAGACCTTATGGCAACATTTAGCATGTTGGGGGGCGTGTAGATAGAAAACGGAATCAAAATAGTGATGGGTTGCTAGCCGCATCGCCTATTGACATAATTCCGCATATTTTAGCCCAATACCTCGATCGGCTTTTACGATTTTCGCCCAGACCAGCTTGGAAGACTTACATACTATTTTTTTTAGTACTAAATTTTGGATTAGGTATTTGTCTCCCATCCCACCTGATGGTAAGTGACGATGAAGACGAGGAGCTTAATCCCCTTGTACGAGCACTCTACATGATTCCCATAGAAAATATTCCTTATATTTGCGCCCATTTCTCGGTCGGCGGGTACTTTCTGCTCTTTTATCTCCCAGACCAGCATGGCCGCAACTTTTATTTTTCAATAATGCTATTTATATATTTGTCTATAAATATTTTTAGATGTAGACCTATATAAGTGAAATGTGTCGTACATTGGTGGTTTATGTATGTTGTGGTAGCCGCGGGTCACATTCCTGTGCGCCTATTGTGCCACTATCGCTCTCGAGCCACGCATAAATCTCAGTTTCGTTAATAAGTGTGGGCGCGACATGGGCACGAACCCGTTATTATATCGCCATAAATTCCCATGGAACCCTACTCAGTAGCCAAGATTCATTTTGAGAGTATAAAGAACAAAGCTATTGTAAATTTCAAGTGACAGTTGGGAATATTGGACGCTCATGGAGCGTTGGATAATCTGAGAATGCATAAGAATGTTAGTCTCTACAATTGTTACATTCTACGTGTTAGTGCTTGTCTTTATTATACTTGTAAGTAATCATCATCATCATCATTTCCTGTAGGTGATACGGTCAATCGACCATGCACACCCTGGTGTCAGACTTCTTCGGAACCGCCGCTTGGCCTCTGATGTGGTTCCTTGAACGACTTCCAGATGGCAGCCGGGACCAACGGCTTAACGCGCCTTCCGAAGCATTGAATCATCTTTATTATCGAACAATCAGGTGATTTAAGCCTGTCTTAACCAAACTGAAAACAACTGAAGCTAAAATACGAAATTACTCCCAAGCATACTTTATATGCTTGGGAGTAATTTCGTATTTTTGCTTTATCGTCTTTATTTTGATGAGACGTCGTTTTGATTTATTTTTCCTCATCATGAGTTGAATTACTAAATTTACCAAAAACTTTAAACATTAAAAACCAAATCGTTTTGATAATAATAATCAGGAAATAATACGCGCCATACCAATATATGTATAAAGTATGATGATTTGGTAATTCAAGAGATAGGCACGGTTTACATTTCTGAGATTCCAACGTGGCATATCTGCCATCGATCTGGAGGATGCTCAGTCATGTTTTTGTCCCACAGCGCTGTGCATTACGTCGTACATTGCACAGTTGCACTTGAATTTTCATGGAACAGCCATCTAATACATTCCGGTTTAATAGCTCCCACTTGAGTTTGGTTCAAAGAAGACCGCGATCCAACAATCGCAATCAGCCCTCCCTCTCCACAAAAATAATTTTGTTCTTGATATTATCGTAACATACTACAGTGTACAAATAGGGGTGATACAGCGTGCGGACCCCACATTGTAATAATATGTTATTTCGAAATGCCAATAATCCATTGTAACGAGATGTTCAATCATTTTTTTTTTAATTTTCAATATTTTTTTTCAATTGTAGCGAAGTGTTCAGTCAGGCCGTGTGGTATCCGGCAGAGTAGAATAGGACCACTCCAAGTCTTCCTGTGGATGACGTAGAAGGGAATACAAGCTAAACAAAGCTTAGAAACATCTGTGAGACTTCTCCAACCCGTCTGGCCAGCGTGGAGAGTGGAGGCCAAATCCTCTGGCTGCTCTGGCCAAGTATGGTTCTAGTAGTACAGAGAGGGTCATGCTCCTGTAGTGGAGATTAAAAAGACCTGATGATGTTCAATCGATAAAACTAATTAATAAATAAAAAATATGCATTTGCAGTTGGTGTTAAAAATTATTAATGAACAGTGTCTTGCTACCGCATTTTCAAATAAGCGTGGTGAGAATGGATTTTTAAATGAAGAGCGGTACCAATAATGAGTTACAAGCAATCCTTTCCCAATAATTAGTAACAAACGCACGAGCTAACTTAGTGTCTATGAAAACCAAAATAATTGAAAACTATGGAAATGATTTTTAACCGACTTCGAAATATATATTTTTACCTCAGAACTCCGTCATTTATAAAACAATTTATTTATTTTTTGTTTAAAAGCGTATACTTTCAAGTTCGTCTCATTTAAATTTCATCACAATCGACTCAGTAGTTTGCTTGCAGTCGGTTTTTTTGATATGAAAGATTATCGAATATGGTATCTTCCTATAGATATATAATCTCCTATATCTACACCATGTGAATATCACATGGTGTAGGCATACTTCAAACCATCCATATTCTCGCAATCTAGATAAACTCCTAACATAATGACTGTGAGATGCGTTTTTATGCACTTCCGACGCAGAGCAATTCCGAACATAATGCCACAAAACCCATATCTATGAAGTTAGTAACAAAAGTGCGTGGGAGTATCTCAGTGCTCCCAATAACTTTCAAATCGGCGGCTTGTCACTGCATAAAAAGTTAGAGAAACTTCCAGCCGCCTACTTATTATGAGAGCTTAATTACCTTGATATAATCTCACAAGTACGTATGATATTTCCATTATAAACTTTAACAACTCGCTGACACGTTAAAGTATGCAATTAGGGACATTAAATTTAGTCTCTTCTTTATCTCGTAATCATTTAAATTGGTGTCTAATCTACATGACGATATAATTTGATTGCTGTACATTTATTTCTTATTTACCTTCCATATGCGTACTTTTATTCTTCTCTTAGTCACATTAGATAAGATAAGATTTTGTGTTGATTTTTAAATTTAAAATTTATGGATGTGATGTCTGAAATAAATTATTATTATTATTTGTATCTCTCTTATTTCACGGGTGTTACCCCGGTTTTTTTAGAGGCTTGCGTGGGGATATGGATTTAACACGTAGAGGCCCTTTGGAGAAGTTGATGTAATGTTGGTCTCCAGCCAGAACCCGTTCCTAGAAATACCAATGTGTGATATGCCCTTGAATAGGTCTTGGCCGGAGGAGGAGCTATTGCATTTTAAGAAGGAAATTAATGGGTTTATGGGATTGAGATTTGGGTGGACTTATGCTGGGTTATTGCAAAGGGACGTGCACCTGCCATAATCATGATTACTGACTACAATTGGCAGGTGGTGGCTTGCCGCCCACTAGATGGGCCCCTCAAACTAGCCGACGATTAATTCCGGCAAAAAGGGCAACACCGGTGTAGGCGACTCAGGGGTGTCGAGAGGTGTGCTGCGCTTTCTCCGTAGTTACTCGCGGCGTTATGCCCTTTAACACTTCCACCCCTGGAGCAACAGCTCTCACGACTCCTCTCTGGACGGCCAACTAAGGCAAGCCAGAGCCGAGAGTCCTGCGAGCCCTCTTGGGTTTCTACCCCGACCGATAAAGACACGTCGGGGGCGAGGGCTCTGACCGACTCTCGTGAGCACTCGGGTCCGTGGTGTCGTTACTCACCAACAGCTCGCCACAAGCTGCCCTGCGGCTTTATTATTATTATTATTAATAATAGTAATGAATCTAAGGCTAATCTATGAATTTAACAATTGAAAGTACTTATGCCATAAATAATTCTGGGCAAGTTACTACTGAATCATTCTTGTAATTTCGACAATTTTGAAATTTTTGTCTTTAGCCAGCAACACGCTAGGCGTTATTACAATAGCCCGCTGCGTGACCTTAATTGTAACCATTCTTTCGTTCTCTCCGTATTAGGAAGCATTTTAATCGCCCTGTAATACCGCCGTCCTAAAACGTGCAATGAGTAAGACTGCAAGACCGCAGCGCAGACGCATAAACGGCTATCTGTCTTCAGCTATCGGACGCACGAGTCTTGGATAGATAACACATGTTTACATAAAGGTTTATGTAGAAAATTAGAGTAGTTATGTCATTTTAGGCAACTAATACTTACTGTTGAAAAGAGATTCTTTCGGCGTTTTATTCTTCGCAGTGGTCGGTTCCGAAACGCTTAGTTTTTACTTTTGAACGATAATTAATAATTGGAATAAAAGTGAATAAGTTTATTTAGAATGTGAGTTGACGTAGAAAGTGCCTGAAAAGGCCTATTTTCTAAATAAATCTTTGAATATGTAATGTGTAACGCCGTATCGGGTGCCCTGTACTTTCTGGCTTAGACATCAATGGGAAGGGATGGCGAGGTACAATCCTTTTTTATTGATATCGTATGAGGAGACCACCAATGTCATGCGGTACTGGAACGGTTGGACGTAAGGCCTCAAAGACTGGCAAATAATTAAATTTTACAGCATGTACATATGCATTTTCTTATCGGACTCCGGGTCTTAGCCACAGCTGAGAATGCAATGAATGCAATGCAATGCGGGACAAGCTTAAATAAGAATAAAGAGTAGTTGCATACATATGCACTTAGTCTCATATATTGTGTAAATTGTTTATCGAGAAAACGGCCGGCGGCGGCACTGCAATGACCTCAAATTTTTCTTTTCATTATTTAGGTTTCTATGTGCAAAAAATTTGCCGATTAGAACAGAAAAAAAGAAATAGTAGTAGTAGATAAGTACTAACGAAATACGTAGAGGGGAAATTATACAATGTCATGTCAAGAGCCATGAAAGTAATTGTGCCTGAGTGAAGCCGCTGGTTTATTTATTTATTTATAGATGCTTTGATATATTTCAATACAAAAAATAATACTAAATACATCCAGCAAATTGACGAATATTTAAAAAAGTAGAGCCACGCTCATATATTAATCGAACTCTCGCTATTACGAGTAGCTCTAGCGCAGCTGTCTAGTTTAGCCACTTTAGCTGATGCATTTAGGTCTCGAGGTTGTGTTACAATAGGACATAGCATGAATAAAACGAGCACCGGAAGAGCACTGACCACGGTGTCGCGCAAAATTCAGCTCACAACGGGACTTCGTCGGCGAAATCGACACTGGTTTCCGACCACGGATGAACTCTATAACCTAGTCGCGTAAAACTTGCACCACGTCATAATGCGACTTCATCGACCAGAGGTGAATAAACAGCCTTAGCCCCCACTGACATTGGCGTGATACAGCGAAGTTGAAGTTTAGTGCCTATAGGCAATTGCCTTCTTTTCCTTTAGCATATCAGCCTCTGTCATAAGCCTTGAGATGCAGAGTTAATGCGACTCGATTGCAGGACGGTTTAGTAAATTATAGAAAAACATTTATGATATGCTAATGAATAAAATATGTTATTCTCTATCGACGAATTCTTGAATAAATAATTTGGTATGAATTATATAACTGAATTAACTATTGTTTATTTTATTACATTACTAGCTGTTGCCCGCGGCTCCGCCCGCGTTAATGTCGTTCCCTTGGGAACAGTAGAAATGATAAGAATTCCATACAAACCCCTCCCCCTCTGCTTTTTCCCTTAAGGGGGAATTTAATACATTTTACCTGCATAGATTTTTAGCCCTTAAGGAGGGGGAATTTGCCCATTTCACCTACACAGATATTTTTTTATTGTAATGGAGAACGTATATACTTATTTTCATACTTCTAAGTCAAGAAATGAAAAAAAACCATACTAACTTTATTCCCCTATTTTATCCCTTCAGGCGAAAATTTCTTCGTTCGTATACTATATTATTATATTATTTTTATGCTTATATGTCCAGAAATGAGAAAATTTCCATACCATCCCCCTTTATCCCTTAAGGGGGGAATTTTATACATTTCACCTACACAGATCTTTTTTAATTGTAATCTAGAACGTATATACTTATTTTCATACTTTAAGTCTAGAAATAAAAAAAAAACCATACTAACTTTACTCCCCTATTTTATCCCTTCAGGCGAAAATTTCGTCGGTTTTATTTGTAATCCAGAACGTCCAGAAATGAGAAAATGTCTATACAAACTTACCTATGCCCCCCCCTCCCCCATGTTGCCCCATAAGGAGGGGATTTTATACATTTCACCTACACAGATCTTTTTAATTGTAATCGAGAACTTACATAACTATTTTTATATTCTAAGTCTAGAAATGGAAAAATTCCATACAAACTTTACCCCCAATTTACCTCTTCAAGGGAGAATGTTGTCTGGTTCACCTAAACAGATCTTTTTCAATTTTAATTGAGAACTTGTGTACCTACTTTCAAACTTCTAAATCCAGAAATGAGAAAATTCCATAAAACTTCACCCCCTTTCATTTTCTAAAAATCCTTTCTTAGTGCTCATTAACATCATAAAAAGAATCCCTGTGCCAAATTTCAAGTTTCTGGGCACAGTAGTTTCGGCTGTGCATTGATATATAAGTCAGGTTTGCCTTTGGCCCGCGGCTCCGCCCGCTTAAGTGTCGATTTCTCAGGAACAGTAGAATTACCCGGAATACATTAGTTCATGACTTTCAATGAAACACCTTAATATTGAATTTCAATTGAATAAGTACAAAAACGGAAAGTTTCATACTTACTTTGCATCCCCTTTATACACTCATAAGGGATAATTTTTTGAAAAAAATATTTTACTCGTGTTTCATGCCTTTCAGTAAAGAACCTTCATGCTGAATTTCATTCGACTAACTTCAAAAATGGCAAAGTTTCATGCTTACTTTGCACCCCTATTTTACCCCCTTAAGGGATGATTTTTCAGTAAAATATTTTATTCGTGTTTCATAGCTTTCATTAAAGAACCTTCATGCTGAATTTCATTCGAATAACTTCAAAAACGACAAAGTTTCATACTAACTTTGCAACCCGTTTTACCCGTTTTAGGAGATGAATTTCCAAAAATCCTTTCTTAGTGCTCCCCTACGTTCTGTGCAAAATTTCAAGTTCCTAACCCTTATAGTTTAGGCCCTGCGTTGATATGTCAGTCAGTCAGTCAGCTTCTCCTTTTTAACTATGGATAGTATGGATAGGTATAATGCTGTCGTTAATTGATGATGAATTGACTTTAGATTTTAATTTTCATAAGTCACTTATTATTTTATTTTATTTTGCTATATGTTTGCAGGCAAACTCATGCCTTGAGTTCAATCAAATGACGATAACTTTTTTTTTAATGAACCGATTTTGATGAAACAAACTTTAAATGTTTTGCTGAGTTAAAAGAGAGCAATTGGTAAAAGTTTGAAGTAAATCGGTTCAGTATTTTCGGAGATAATCGTGATCATACATACAGACAGACAGACAGACAGACAGACAGACAGACAGACAAGAAATTCGAAAAAAAAATATTTGCTTTCTCTTATTCTTTTTAAGTGTCCCTCTATCCATTTCAGTCAAAAATTCTAATTGTACAGACAAAATATTTTTACTGTTTTATTATATGTATAGATAATTATGTCACAAAAGTATCGGATAATGCATTAATTAAAAAAAAATAACCAAATATTTGCATGCTCTAAATGTAGCCGAATAAGCAGATTAGCACCTTACTTAACAACCACTGTACCTTATTCAATAGCAAATAAATCATTTTATTTAATTTCATAAGTGATGAATACCATTACATGCGTTTGTAATTACGCCATCATAAAGTATTTGCAAAAAGTTATGATTACAAGTCACGTTAACTCTGTTACCGGTTCCCCTTATAACTTTCCATTTCATAGTATTGTAATGGATTTTCTTTATTATTTTTTCATGTAGTGTTGTATGTACGTACTTTGTGAAATATCTATATATAGTATCTCTAAAACTTGCAATAAAATCGAAATTGGAATATGCGAATCATAGAAACTGAAAAAAATTCTTTCCGCATTTTATCTCTGTTCCCTTTTTCCGTATTCATTGTTTTTGCCGGTTTCGATCCCCGGCCAGGTCATGATGGAAAATGATCTTTTTCAGATTGGCCTGAGTCTTGGATGTTTAGGTATCTATGTATTTGTTATAAAATATAGTTGAGTTAGTATCCCATAACACAAGTCTCGAACTTACTTTGGGGCTAGCTCAATCTGTGTGATTTGTCCGTATATATTTATTTATTATTTATTTATTTGAGAAAATTAACATTGGTTAATATTGTGGTTTGCGATAGTATGTATTGACATACTATCGCAAACCAAAATAAGAGAAGAGATAAGATATTATAGATAAATGACCATTAACCCCACGGCCTCCATGGTGGAGTGGTCAACATGCCAGCCTGCTACACGATGAGCACCAGTCCCGATTTCCGTACTTTTTACTTTTACCTTCGTTACATCATTAAACAGAAAAATTTCCAATGATTTGGCATTGCACCATGAATGCTGTCTTAATAGCTGACCCTGGGCTCCGTTGTATTACAGCTGAACATGTAAACAGGCAAAACGCGCCGATGAGGAAGAGGAGTACAAATTACTTCTGACACTATAAATGTGATAATAAAGAAAATATTTCTTTACCGGACACTGCACGGCTATAGAATAAATAAGTTTTTAAGTGTAATACAAAATAAGATTATTTATTTTGTTTTATATCAATAAAAAGTGTTAACCCATCAAAGAGAAACAGTTCCATCAAAGACTTAATTATCATCAATTAACTATATTCTGCTCTTTTATTGATCAGTTTCCCATATACATACATCTAATTGGCTTGAAAAGAAGTAGATTCGTCCACTAGCTTATCGGCAATAAAGGACTCCCTGGCGGAGGACGCCGGAATGTAATTACTGCCAGTGTCCACACCGACTCCCCGGAGATTAACGAGCTTTGCGGTCACATTCGTGATCTCAATAAAATCAATAACCTTTATACAATATGTACCGAAAACCCTGTCTGATCCTTGAAGGGTTGATTCAGCCCCTTCAAGGATCGGACTCGATTTTCTTTACATATTTACCTATGAGGTTTACCTAAATTAAAAACGCTTCAGTTTACATATTAGTCGTATCTATGACTCTTGGGCGAGACAAAGGTACAAATTTGAATCGGTTTACACCACAGATTTAGACCGTCGTCCCAACACGAATTCTGATGTTGATGATAGTGTTTGGGCGCTATAATAATATGGATGGTTACTTCATTAGTGAACATAAATACCCAATTTCTTACATCCGGTTAGGAAGCGCATAGAAGTTATGGAAGTTCAAAAATTTCCAAAAGAATCATGGCGAACATCGAATGTACAGAAAAAAAAATAAAAAAAGAGAAGATGACTTATATAGCAGTATTGAGGTTTCCTTACTAGTAACATGTCTGCATGATAGAAATATTTTTAAACCCCCGTTTATATAAAATATTTCACAATAAAAGTTATAGCCTTATTGCCATTTTCATTTGCCTAAAAAAAGTTCACAATGGTTGTCAAACTGACTGTTTGTTGTAGATCTGTCACTCAGAACTGTCAAGTCAATGAAAATCAGCCGGATTAACAGTTTTTTTATTTTATTTTAGCGGATGGTTGCCTGCTTGCGTGGTGTTGCAATAAATTAATATATTTTAACGTGTCAGTTGCAGGTGGTGTTCGGATATTAACTCAAAAATTATTAATATGCGTTCGGATATCGATTAAAAAATCAGTATTTAAATAAATAAATATCCTTTTTTCCCTGTCTTTAAAAAATATGCTGATTAATTCAAGTTGTTGACCAGGGCCGTAGTAATCATATAAAAAAATTTCACCTTCCCTTTTTTTTAATTTAATTTGTACAAATTTCGCCATGATTCTTTGTTAACAAAAAAATTGGATTTAATTTATTTATATTCTTTATAAATATGGTTGGCAGTATTGTTTTGAGCAGTTTAGATCGATTTCAGTCACGGTTCAAGGAAGCGTTTGCCCCAAGTTGGCCATAGCTGGTTGCCATATGTCCAAAGTGTAAGTACTTGATTTTATGACGAAACTATAATTCAGGAGTTAGGACTCATTTTATACAGTAATTAAACCCTTTCTTTCTCATTTCTTACAAGATATGAAGTTTTATATATGGCAGTCAGTGTGAAAGTGACCACGTGCTTCCTGAAACCGTCACAGAAATTGATCCAAATTTTAACACAATCACTCCCTCAAAAATGTTTTTAACAACTTCTGAAATTTTTAACCTTTCATAACTTCTATATGCTTCCTAACCGGATGTTAGATATTCATGTTCACTAATGAAGTGCCCAATCCATATTATTATAGTCTCCAAACACTATCTTATACAACAGAAAATTGCGTTGGGACGACGGTCTATTTAGGATTAATTTAAAATTTAGACCAGCTACCACTTTTATTCTGTCTTCTTTAAAATGGAACTAAATTGAATTGTATAATATTCTTTGTTCCACAATACAGACTTATTACTTTAGCTATGAATTTTAGTTTTCAGAACCGTTCCATTGAACTGCACGGAATCCTTAAACATCGACTATCGCTTGTTTCATGATAATATACTAGATGTGAACGAATTAAAATATAGGAAAACAGTGTTTTCATATCGGCAATAAAAGCCTCCCCTGGCGGACCACGCGGGAATGTAATTACTGTCAGTGTCCACTAAGACTCTCCGGAGAGCTCTGTAGTCACATCCACACTCAATAAAATTAATACCCCTTCATTACCACTGACGCTCTTATCTATCTATCTTCTTCATCTTAATATATAAAATTCTCGTGTCACAGTTTTCGTTGCCATACTCCTCCGAAACGGCTTGACCGATTTTGATGACATTTTTTGTGCTTATCCGGTATCTATGAGAATCGGCCAACATTTAATTATTTATATGGCAAAACAACGTTTGCCGAGTCAGCTAGTATACATATAAAAATCTCGTGTCACGGGATAAACTCTATAACTACTGAATCGATTTTGATCAAACTTCGTAACTATCTGTAATTTGGTCCAACTTAAAAGATGAATAGTTTTTTAATCTTATAGCGAAACGATGTTTGCCGGGACAGCTATACACGGTGAAATTTTGATCGTTCTGGACCCTAAAAAGGGGGATTCAGCCCGTCGATATGAACAACTTTTCATATGGGACAAATGCTGGGAACTCAAAAAAAAAATGGGCAGTTCCATTCAAAAAATTTCGGCCGCCCGGCCAATTTATATGGCAACGTCAAAAAAATTTTTGAGTTCCCAGCATTGGTCCCATAGGATAAGTTGTTTATATCAAAGAACGATCAAAATTTTGCCGTGTATATCAATTTTAATTTATCTCTGCATATAACCTATTCAGCACTTAAGTCTTTCGCGTTAATAGGTTGCATAATTAGAAATGTTCATTTAGCACGCTATCAATATAATTTAGGCTCTGTCTACCCCGCAAGGGAAAAAGACGTTATACCATGTATGATGTATCAATAAAAACCTCCCTTTTGCACTGAAACCTTTCGAATGAATTACTTGCGATAACAATATCGCATAGAATTTACTTATGTGTTAATCTTAATAATGGTAATGGAAATAACGCAATTGTTACACTAAAGCTCTAACTTTTGTTGCTCCCTAGTGTTTTATTGTAATAAACTTTTCTTCTTAGTATTTACTTTAACGAACCAAAGAATGTTTAAAAACCTGCTCCCCTTTATTTTCATTCGTCCACATCTCGTCTCCTGGTAATAAAGGCCTCCCCTGTAGAGGACGGTGGAATTTAATTACTGCCAGTGTCCACAGCGACCTTCCGGAGATTAACGAGCTCTGCGGTCACATTCACGCTATCAATAAAATTAATAACCGTTCATTACCGCCGAGCCTTTTTACGTAGGCGCTCCAGTTCCCCATAAAACCTATTTAGAGCGTTACTGATGTGTCAAGAACGAACAACTATTACCAATGGACATGGTGTTATTTTTCTGTGCTAATTGGTAGACTTGAATCTATTCTTGAAAACCATTTAAAAAATGTCTGTTTGCAGTTAATTACCTCTATTACAAGCTTTTATTTACTTCCAGAATATATTGGTAGGATTGATATGTAGTATTTTTTATAGGACTACCTCTAGCTATGTCTAACTGAGGTTTTGACGCGATGCTTCACCGGGCGTTTGACGCGAGGATAGAGTGCCCTCAACCTGTATAGGCAACATCACCAAAAGGCCCACAGGAAGAACGGACCTCGGTTTTTAGAGTTGCTTGTGTGCATGCAAAGCCTAGAGGGCTGATCTAAGGATATTGGCAAAAGCTTTTGGAGAGCAGCAACTCTCATCTTTTACCTTTCAGGCCAAAAGCTACGTTGCCAGAAGGTCATATCCTGGCAAGTCGCCCGGGACAACTAGGGAGGTCATCAATAGTCGGAGCTAATCCTACTCTACGCACTCTATTCCGGTGGAGAGTGTGAGGGGGGGTTGAAAAGTAGGATTACTCTACGTATTCGGAGCCGGAATATGCTAGATCAGGTCAAATCAGGCATCAAAATGTTTAAGAATGAATACGCATAATAAAAAAAGGTTGCCATATAAATTAATATTTTATTAATAGTTATTGAAATATATTTTGTTATTAAATAAACATCATACAGATTTTTATGGCCTAAAGCTTATGCTTAAGTGATAAAGCTGCATTGACGACTTATTCCTGCAATTTTACTTTTAAAACGAGCAATTTTATAAATCAGAAATAAATCCATTTCATCTTCAGGAAATTATTTTTTCAGTCCCGTATTATTAAGACATTATCAAAGTAAGATATTTCTTCGTTAAAAGGCCCTGTATCTAAACCCATTCACTAGCATATTGCAAAAGTATATGATGTTATAGCAATTATATAACGCTTCAACTGCACACGCCACCGCTATGCCATACGTCTTAATTGAAGGTAATTCTCCACGCCACAGAAAAATGCATGAAGCACGTAATAAGTCTATTTTTTTAGATTGCTGCATTGTTCTTGGATTGGAGCATTGCCGATAAATTGTACATGCAGTTTTTATTGCTTCTGTCTACTTGATTACCTATATTTTAATCTTGTTGAATAGCAATTTTACCCTCTAATGAGCTAATAACTCATTAGAAATAAAAAGGAATGAATAATATACATACGCGTTTCAATTGTACTGTTTTAATAATCAAGTGCAATAATAAAATTAACAACGCCAGAGAATGACAGAAGCAACCTGTAGTAAAAAGTTTTGCGAATTCAATGCAATATTTGGATAATGTAAACTAAGCGGATTCCGGGCTCCAAAGCATGCGGTAGCAACCAAGGACATCCTCGAATAAGTGAGATTATAAGTTTGAATACTTCGGGAGACATTTTTTTTTAAGTTAACAGTTTTAATACATCAATCATCATAGGGTAAATCTATTTAAATATTTAACAACGGGTTTATCTCGTACGAGGTATTTTGTATGTATTTATAATTATACGTTGAGGTCAGTTACTGGCCGACATTTTTCGACCTCATTCGGAAATCTTCCTCAGGGCGAATGTGAATCGAGACGCGCGCACGAAATAGTCCTGATCTGCACTCTCAGTGCGGGTCGGGTCGGGTCGCATTCGTATGTGAGTAACCCGTTTTTATAAAATTTCTATTGCTCGAGTTAGTTGTAATCAAAAAACCGGGCAAGTGCGAGTTGGACTCGCGCACGAAGGGTTCCGTACTGTTATCCTAAAACAAGTTAATAATTAATAAAAATATTTATATTATATGATGTAACTAAAAATTTATACTTTTCGCAATTTTTCCTTTATCTGTGCTATTGACGTTGCTTCGCACCAAATTTCAAGATTCTTAGTTTACGGGAAGTACCCTGTAGGTTTTGATTCCCTTGCCAATGTCGAAAATTTGCGGCATAAAAATTTAAAATATTTTTATTACATGATAAACAAAAAATGTATAACTTATGGGGGAGACCTTTGCCCAGCAGTGGGACAGTATAGGTTAACAAAAAAAATAACAAAAAAATTATGCTTTTCGCAATTTTTCCTTTATCTGTGCTATAAGATGTTGCTTCATACTAAATTTCAAGATTCTGAGTTCACGGGAAGTGCCCTGTAGGTTTTGATTCCCTTGCGAATTTCGAAAGTTATTAAAAATATTTTTATTATATGATGTAACTAAAAATGTATACTTTTCGCAAATTTTCCTTTATCTGTGCTATAAGACGTTGCTTCATACCAAATTTCAAAATTCTGAGTTCACGGGAAAGAAGTTTTATTTTTTTACAGCTCCAAGGGATAGTAGATCTGAGTATTTGATATGAATAAGCTTGATACCTCTATGCATTCCTGAGAAAAAGAGTCTTGACAGACCGACAGACAGACAGACGGACAGACGGACAACCGAGTGATCCTATAAGGGTTCCTTTTTACCTTTTGAGGTACGGAACACTAAAAAACAGAAAATTATGCTTATGTTTGTACATTTTACCTTCCAAATCACCCTTTTTTTCTTACACACTTATTACGAGAGAAACAGCAGCTCACCCAGGTATAAAAATCCTTACTAATATTATAAATGCGAAAGTGAGTTTGTTTGTTTGTTCGTTTGTTTGTTTGTTTGTTTGTTACGCTTTCACGCCGTAACTACTGAACCGATTATCATGAAATTTTGCATACAAGTTCTCTGGAGTGCGGAGAAGGACATAGGCTACCTTTTATCCCGGGAAAAAGTACTATTCCCGAGGGATCGACATAGACGCGGGCGAAAGCTATCGACTGCGTGTGACTATAGCCTTTGCAGCGAGGCTATTCAGACACGAATCACCTACTTTCGATAACAATACAGAGGAACCGATTCATAATAACTGCACATGTTTTATAGATAAAGTCAAACGAACAAGAAATACGCTTCAAACCACTGTTATAATAATCAAATTAAGTGCTTGGTATGAAGAGTACGGCCGGCGGAGCGGATATCCGCTAACTGTCTGTGACTGCTGCGCCGGCGCACTCAGGCACGCATCGGCTACTTTTGATAACAATACACAGGAACCGACTGATCAAAACCTTTTAGTTTTACCTTAGTTAATTACAATCCCTAATTATAAATGCGAAAATGAGTTTGTTTGTGTTTCACGCTGTAACTACTGAACCGATCATCATGAAATTTTGTATACATGGTCTCTGGAGTACGGAGAAGGGCGTAGGCTGCCATTCATCCCAGAAAAAAGTAATGTTCCCGAGGGAACAACGTTGAAGCGAGCAAAGCTGCGGGCGATAGTAGTTTTTATTCAGAACATACTATTTTAGGAAAATAAAATTAGCCGAAAATAGGGAATGTTGAAAATCACTCCGCTCCACGAAGAAGTTGGTGCGTTTTATATTCTTTGGCACTGACTACGCATTTGTTTTTATTTATTTGCATTATTGGCGATCTACTCCATTTACCAGCTCTGCCCACCCCTCGTGGTTTTTTCTCAATACTTCTTCCTTTCCAATGAATAAAATAGAAAAATATTGTACCTTCGAAAGTGTTGGCAGATAAAATATAAGAATTGATCCTTGTGGCTGCTTAACTACCACTTCAACAACAGAATTTAAGCTGTTCGCTAGGTTCAAGACGCAATTATGTAATTTAAGAAATCTAAGTGTGTTAAACACCATAGCGAGGCATTAGGATATTGTCTGTGCGAAGCATGAATTCAAAGCTGTTAACACCGGACGTAGGCTATTTGCCGACCTAATCCCACGCTGTGTGGGTGTTAGCAACATGGTGGTCACTTATGTACAAATTGGAGAGAAACAAATATGAAACCAAACGAATGCTGACAATGCCAAATGCACATCAACAATATAGCAACAAATTTTCAGTATAGGTCGAGTGTGGAGGGGGCTCTATGCCGCATTGTACGCAGTGGTGAGATTTGAAAATAAATCAGGGCTCATCCTTGACAATGATGATCTGGTTTACCACCCGATGCTGAACATGGTCATCATCATCATTTTGAGTAGGTGTCACGGTGAATCGATCAAGCACACCCTGTTGTCAGAGTTCTTCGGAACCGCCTCTCGGCCTCTGACGTGGTTCCTTTAACGACTACCAGATGGCAACCGGGACCAACGGCTTAACGTGCCTTCCGAAGCACGGAGTCATCTTTATTATCAGACAATCAGGTGATTCAAGCCTGCAATGTCCTAACCAAACTAGAAACAACAAAGTATGCTTCCCGTGGGAATCGAACCCACGACCCCCAGGTCAATAGGCAAACACCTTAACCACTGGATCACGGAGACCGTTGAACATGGTAAAGATTCTATTCTACAGAATCTCTGACCATATGCATCGCAAACCAAATTTAAGGTCTAACATGCAATAAGGTTCTTAAAAATCAAAGATTCTCTCTACCTTATCTGCTAAGAATAAGAATCGTACCTTATAGAAATCCTTGTACTAGTAGTACAACTTTAAAAAGATACTCTATTTCATTCAGACTATATGACACTATATACATACACCTATTAGGGTGTTATGATGAGATATGCAGAGACCCCATAAAACAACGTGTATGTATATTTTAATCGGAATCGATAAATAATGTAACCCGCTTCGTGACATACAGTCATATTTCTGTGCGTCTTTGTATTTTGTGAATTATGCCTCTATTTGAGATTTATCAGAGTTATCACATCGTACTCATAGTAAATTATACAGAAGCCGACCACTACTTAATAGAGCGGTTGTTCTTGAAGATAAATAACTACGTCTATATCTACGAGTGGCTATAAAGCGTAACAATAAGACGAGCTTGTTTTAACCACAAGTGGCTACTATATTTAGCGATGCGTGATAATTTGGGTTAATAAACTCGGATGGTTTATGTTATTACTCATGTGCTTCCTAAGCTGCACAATAAATTACAAGAGATAAGATGTAACGGACGTTCTGTTTCTAGGTTAAGCACTGGTTATTATTTGGTAATCATAAAAAAATAATAACAAGCTTATTCAATTTCATACACATGTTATTGGTAAAATATATATGTACGTGTCTTAATTGCGAGAATTATGATCAATACATGGAATCTATGGAGCATCGAACACACACACAACTTTTTAATAATTTTATTGGGTATTTTGTATATGATTTCACTTTCAAACATAACGAGGTGTGTCGTATTCTCTTGTTTCTTCTGAACCAGCAAAAACAAGGGGAGACAACTTATAATAAAATTTTAAATAAAATCACTTTAATACAGTATTATCGCGTAAATTACATTATTTTTACACCCAACGTTTCGAAGTAGAGTCTACCTGCGACCATGAAAACTGTAAAGTTTTCGAAACATTTGGTGTAAAAATAATGTAATATACGCGATAACACCGTATTAAAGTGATTCAATCGCGAAAACATCAGAAACCATTAATACATTTTTTTCAATGGTTTGGAATAAGTTCGTGCATTATAAAATCATATCAAAACGTGAATACCTCCCTAGATGTTCGAGATCATCTAAAACAGTCTAAAATTTCTTTTTTTTAGCATTCTCCTAAAATGGGTGCTCCGGCCTGGGGTTCCCGCGGCGGCGGCGACCGACCGCGCCTGTTGCGGATGACGCCGCTGCGCCACAGCTTCGCCGCGCCCGCCTCGCCGCCCGCTCCTCCCCCGCCGCGCACCCACGACTACGCCTCAGACGCAGACACTAATAAGAAAGGTAACTTCCTCGTATGTGCACACCTAGCCCATATTTACCACTTCCTTTAACATGTAGAATTGAAGAGATAGCATGTTTTCTCGATATTGACAACACTAATTCTCATATTCTTCCACTGTTCCAGAGGACAGCTGGAATGCAAACTTGTCACAACGATGGAGAAAACTGCGTCGGAGGTGTTCGAGGCTGAGGCCGGGATCTGGAAACCGAGAGCCTAGCCCAGTACGGTGCTCTCCATCTCCTCCCCGACCTCCACAGCATTGCTCCCCTGCACCGCCATCCAAACTTTCCTTCAGACACCGTGGGAAAGTGTACACTACAGCTTCATTGCGAGTAACAAGTGGTGCACCAGATATTCTTCGCGCACTTGGAAAACTAGGCGGAGGGTTACGCAGACGAGCTTTATCAGCTCATGACGTATTGGCACCGCCGCAGCAGCAGCCCGCGACTTTTTATGTTCCTAGTCCTACTTCGACAGTTCGAGTGCCGTCGTCTCCGTCACCGCAACGGCAATCTGCCACATTGCGACGTCGTTGTAGCTCTCCAAACGTGTACAGAGCCAAAGGATCACCAGCGCCACGAGATCGCACTCCCTTGATAAATCAAGAAGATGAAAGTCGAGACGTGGTAGACTTCAACTATATTCCAGAACGAAGGAAGCATAGTTCAGAAGGGCGAAGTCGCCGGCCATACAGTGAGAATGTTGAGATAGACTTACCGCCGTATAGGAATGGTTATAATCGTCTGACGTCAGAAGCATCGCAAAAATTGTGGGAAGAGCCTTATAGACTGCCGCGTGTTCAAGCACGACAGGAGCCGATCCAACAATTGCGGAATTGTGTGGCGGAGTTAAGAGTTAGTGCAACTCCCCGGTCAGCGCGGCCTCCTCCTGCGCCGCCGGCGACCGTGCCGCAAACGAAACGGCCACCACCACCAGAACCGAGGGATACACACACTTTTGAGGTAATTAAAAATTAACTCATTATATTATCTTTATAACAGTACTATAAAATCATTAACAAACCAAACGTAGAGGATGATAGCGACTATCCTAAAAAAACACTTGTAGCATAGAAAAAACAGGCGATTAATTTTCATTTTTCCTGAATAATTATGCAATTTTTCAACTTTAGAAAGTGAAGGTCATCCACTGCATCAGTACATAAGTATTAAGAATGAATATGATAAAACGTACACAAATGTCTGGAAAAAATACATCATTATCATTTACAGCTGTAAGAAGCCTACTGCTGAACAAAGGCCTCTCCCAAGGCTTCTTCGTTCCATGGGATATTGCAACACTCACCACGTTTGACAGGCGGTTTGGCGTATTTTTTTTAGATTCTTATGGATCCTATGTTACTGCCCATCGAAAACATTTTTAAGCTGGGAAAGCTCGTTGGATTTAGAAAGGGAATGAAGGTACTGGGACACTACTCGCTCGAATCAATGAACAATCAAGTAGCAGCTCTGGATCAGCTGGGTGCGCCTACCCGATGCCATAACTGTCCCTAATAGTATATATTTCCGGTTTCCAGGTGCGTTTTACGAAGTCTGCCGGAGGCAAGGGCCTCGGGTTCAGCATAGTGGGTGGTCGAGATTCTCCGCGTGGAGACATGGGCATCTTCGTCAAAACCATTTTCAACAACGGCCAGGCGGCTGAATCTGGTTTACTCAGGGAAGGTCAGTCATAATGTCTTTATGCATTTGATTCTTAGTCAAATATTGTCAGAAAAAAAAACTTGGTAAAATTAAAAAAAACCGGCCCTACCGTTATCTTTAAAACGCCAAAAAAAGCATTCCTGTTTTTCAGAGCCATTAAATATTAATTTAATTTTTATTTATTTATTTTTAAAGGTAATAATTTAAATTAATATTCTGTAAATATTCCATGCGCCTCCCTATTGCCATTATCAATATTGAGCAAAAACAAGCAAAAAAAATCACGTTTTGTTGTATAGAAGCCCCTAAAATAATTATATTATTCTATTTTTTTGTATGTTTTATTATAACGGCAATAGAAATACGTCATCTGTGAAAATTTCAACCGTCTAACTATTACGGTTCATGATACACAGCCTGGTGACAGACGGATAGTCAGACGCACAGCGGAGCGGTGATAGGGTCCCGTTTTTACCCTTTGAGAATGGAACACGAACAAGAACGGAAGTTTCTTACGCTTTTTCTTCAACTCCAAATGTTACTCGAAATAATTTTTTTATTTTTTATTTTTCCAGATTATAAAATATATAATATCTGAATTACTATTGCTCATATGATACCTACACTGATCTGAACTGCCCTTATCCTGTGAGAATCTAAGTGTCACGACGAACAACCTAGCCACCACGCCCACAGTGGTCTACTATGCCCACACTTTGCTATTATTTATATCTAGATCTTAAAACTTGCACAAGATTAACTCAGACAAAACTAAATTAATGAAAATCGTTCTAAAAACTAAATTAGGCAGTGTAAACCAAAGTAGGTTGATAATTATCCATTTCGTTTTGATCATCCCAATCATCATTAAAAATCGATTGACAAAATGTATTATCATTAGTCCATATGACATCCAACGGTTATTATAACTTTCAGAATACATAATTGGATCAAACGGGAAATAGCGTTTTTAATAGAAAGGTGCAAAATGCATTCCAAGGCAACTGTTACAGGCAGGTGAAGTGCATGTTTATAGTAGTCTGCACTTTAGTAAAAAGGTCCTTACGTGCACCTGCATGACTCGGTGTTACATAATAAACAATTAAGTTAGGTATATTTTGTAGCTCTCTCCCTCTCTCTCTCTCTCTTGCTCTCGTCTGAGCCTATTCTCGGTTGTATCCTGAATTGTCCTAGGGAGCCCGGAGCTGCTTTCCTACTTTTATTTTCCATAGAGTGAAGTGAAACGCGAAGCTCAATATAGAACGAATGGAGATTCACCGTGAACGCCCTCCGCCACAGATCGAATACATAGAACCATAAGTCAGTAATAATATGGAGGAAAGATTTGATTGTTTCCCTTTTGTGATGTATAAACTGAAAACTACTGAACTGATTTAAACAATCATCTACAGTAAGCTACATTATTAGGGGGTAACATGAGAAAAACGTTAGATAAGAATGAGTTGAATTGACTGGAGTCATCACTTTATATCTAATTATACTTAAATAATACTAATTAACTTATAATACTAATAATAAATAAAACTACTTTAAAAATATAATTATTTACAAATTATATAGTCCCTGCAAACCGTCATTCTGCGGCAACGTGCCCAAAAGGCTGGCATCATTGCCACGTTGGATGGCAATGCTTATCCTTTGACCCAGGTAATTACCAGCCTTTTGGTTGCGGGATACCTCGATCAGTCAGATCTTTGACAGAAAGTCAAAGAGACGATGGGCTGATGGACCCTACGGACATTATGATTTGAATTATAAAAACTTTATATCTTATATCTCATTCCAGGAGACGAGATCGTATCAGTGAACGGGCGTGGCACTGCAGGCCTTACGCACGGCGAGGCCATCAGGCTGTTCAAGGACGTTCGCGCCGGCCCCGTCCTGCTGCGAGTCGCGCGGCGGGCGCCGGCGCGCTGACTGCCCTGCGCCTGCTGCGGCGACACCCCGCCCACGCAGGCGCTGTACCGAAACGACATCTATTCCACAATGTAACTCCTCATATGAGCCTTTTCAATAGGGTCTGCTAACTTATACTTATAACAGCATTCATGCTGCTTTAAATTAGGCAAAGCTTTTACGTGTCTGACGCTTACTGGGGTAACTTCAGACTCATAGACTAATTCCTGTGAAAAATAAAGTACAAGTATTTGTCCACGTTGAAAATTAAACACAGAGCCTCTCGTATACATCGCCTGGCTTGATAACCACTGCTCAACGGAGGCCATTAATGTTATGGAATCTATACCGCTATATTATTGACTGAAAGATGGCGTTTATAAGGAAGAATAATGATTTTAGTGGACGGGCGCAGTACTGTTAATCCGACTCCGACTAAGGCGCTGCACCGAATGATACGGAAGATAACTTTCAAAAAGTGTCTATCCATTGACAGATGGCAATACTTTAGAAGATTAGAGATGGAAGCTTTCCAGGGCCATTGTTTTCGCTGGCTTCGTTATATTTTTTTACAATCGTGAAAATATACCGTCATTTGGTACCAAATTTAGTACATTGTCTGTTTTTGTTCTCCTTTAACGTCTTGGGCAATACTACATTGGTTTACGAGTACTACAACATTTTAGACTAAAACTCCAGGTCAAAAAGCGGCCAGTCATTCGAATTAGTACTTCAATTTCTCAAGAAAATAGTACCTATACTGTAATAGGCACGATCAGTTTCATAAGAGTGGAAAACGTGTAGTTCTTATTTTATCATATCGTGCGTGAATTAAAATGTTTATTGCATTTAAGTTGCATTGTAAGTATGTGAAAGATGTTTTGCAGACTAATTGATTACTCCCTTAATTTAAATAAGATATCAGGCATATAGTATGTGAAAGGGCGAAAGGAGTTCACAATTTATACAACAAAAGTAATATGTTACATCGTAATCATACCTCTAGTTTCGCATATTTAAATCTAACAGTCCTACGAGTATTTGTCTAAATAGCTGTAGCTGTCTAGCTACATTACAATTTTATCAATGTATTTCAAAATATAGGTACTCGAATGTTTTCGAAAATAATTCCAGTATTTTCAAATCTACGTCAAGCCTCAATCGTTTTAGTGTTAGTATAAAATGAACAATTCGTCACTTACCATCAGGTGGGTGAGATGGAAGACAAATGCCTACTTCATTAATTAGTAAAAAAAATGAAGGCTAAGTCCATTTCAATGGTTACACTACATGTAGACCATTGAAATGGAAAAAAAGAACGTATATCTTATAGAGTAAATAATGTCTCAATCTTGTAACTTTAATCTTTTAAATAATAATATTAAATACAAGACATTTCATCAAAAACCACGCACTATAACACAATTTTTGGAAATTTGTCTGTGATATTGATATTCAAAGCTGCATTGCACAAATAATTATGTGTAACTTTTTTTTTTTATATATATATAAGACACTAATTTATTTATATTTTTTTAGATGTTATTAATAAAACTATAATTTACTAAGTATGTACAAAAGCATAACGTTCACAATATACTGATGAATACTTACCTAAAAGAAAACATCAAAGTAATCAGAAAAAGTATTTTTTAAATGAATAGTATACAAAAAAGGATAGTAGTGTACCTAATTCATTTTATAATAAGTTGAACGGTGATTCTGAAATGATGTTGTATTTTACTAAGTATTTGGATTTAGCAGTACGTACAAGTAATATAGGAGCTATGAGCTATAAAAATGTAATGTGGTTATTGATTTATTTTTGTAATCATAATATTGAGAACAGATATTGCCTATTTATTAATGACAAAGAGCCTCTTTGTATATTCATGTACAAAATTATTTTATTTTGGCTAAACCTTTGTGCTCTACAAATATTGTACAGTAGATACTGCAATTGCCTGTAAAAGTATTACTAATAAGTATTTTTATAAGACGTTACATTACTAACGCCTTTATTGTAGCTTTACTAAGTAAGACGTTAAAAAATTACCAAGGATAGTATGAAGCAAAGGAGTATATTTTTGAATAAAATGCTGAAGTATTTTTGCATTTTTGTAATACTTACTGTAAATAAATGAGTAGTCACCAAAAAGTTTTTAGATTTTGTAATACTTAAGTTCCTATTAACCCTGACGATGGTTTAGCATGCTTGCGGCCGAATACTCAAAGGTTGCAAAAATTGCATTGATTAAATGTTAAGAGATTAATTATTTTTGCAACCTTTGATTAATCGGCCGTTAGTAAAGACTAAAAGTGTAAAAATATATGAATCAGTAACATAAACATACAAATATATTAAATTGTATTAAATATATACAGCGTGATTATGAACCCCCTAGCTATATTGAAATCTGGGAATCAGAATCCCTAATGGAATACATAATTGTAAGAAAAAAAAGTAAAAAACAAAAAAAAATATTTAACCTTTTATAGAAATTCGTCCAGCTGATCGGCGACTTTGTATGGGAAACCTAATTTTCTTTTTTGTTTTTACCTTTTTTTCTTGCAATTCTGTGTTCTATTAGGGATTCTGATTCCCAGATTTCAATATAGCTAGGGGGTTCAAAATCATGTTGTATATTATCTATACTAATATTATAAAGCTGAAGAGTTTGTTTGTTTGTTTGAACGCGCTAATCTCAGGAACTGCTGGTTCAAATTGGAAAAATCTTTTTGTGTTGGAAAGTCCATTTATTGATAAAACATCACGCTGCGACCAATAGGAGCGAAGCATCAATAAAAAAGTTTTGTAAACGGGGGAAAATTATTCATCTATACTAAGAAAAAACCTACCTGGTTCACCTGGTTCCGTGGGCATTTTTCCACACTTAGGCCTCTCGTTTGGGCCCATTGTGTGTGAGCTGAAGACGTTCTTTCTACCGGTCTTCTGCCTTGGAGAGACAAGAAAAAACCTAATTAATCATAATAACAGAAATTGCCGCGGACGAAGTCGCGAACAGCTAGTTCCTGTATAAAATTACGTGAATTGTAATAAGGTGTTACGTCAAACGTAACTATGAAAATTAGGCATCTTTTTATCTAATGGAATATGTAGCTAGCTCCAAGTGACCTTTTGCTACTTCACCGGGCATTTGAGGCGGGGGCAGAGGGCCCTTAAATGTATATAGACAACATGATCAAAGGCCCCACAGAAGGGACGGGTCCCGGCTTTGGGCGTTGCCTTTGTGCGCAATGCTTAGAGTGACAGCAAACTCTTATATTGCCTGATGCGCCGCGATTACGTGCATGCCTAGCCAAAAGGGCCAATCAGAGAAACTTTGACATAAGACCTAATTCCAATTTAACTTGCTGCGTTACATTTGTATGGCTATGGAAATCCATTGAGACAGGCACCACCCGGAGTGGTAGTCATACCCCGGGTCTTGCAGGCGGCGTCCTATTTCATTTAGGAATTGTTTAGCTTCTGAACATCAAGGATCCGCGATCTCGGATTTCAGGTCGGCACTAGAAGTTGCGATGATAGTGAAAATGACGATGAATCTGAATTTGAATAGACTGTTACAAACATTTTCAAAAGATTTTGTAAACTATTTAATCAGTTTTACATCTTTAATAGCTGGCATCTGGTTTCTACTATTTGCGGTATTTTTTTCAAAGGCAGCCTTATATCATCACTAGCTTTCGCCCGCGGCTCCGGCCGCGTCAATGTCGATCCCTCAGGAATAGTACTTTTTCCCGGTACAAAAGGTACCCTATGTCCTTCTCCGTACTCCAGAGAATTTGTATGCAAAATTTCATGATAATCGGTTCTGAAGTTACGGCGTGAAAGCGTAACAAACAAACAAACAAACAAACAAACTCACTTTCGCATTTATAATATTAGTAAGGATACTCAGAACAATTAAGCTTCAATTTGATATAAAAAAGATCGACATTCGTAATGAACAATTAAATACAACAAAGTGATACGTACCTGCTGTTTACACCTGGCTGTGGAGAGGATGCGGCCTGAATGGGCAACAGCACCCATAGTTTTTTAGTCTTTACGTACACTGCTGTGTAATGGATGATATTTTCTTGAAGAAATTATGTTTGTTTTAAACATTATTTACATGCACGTTTACACCTGGCTGTGAAGAGGTTGCGACCGAATGGGCAACAGCACCCATAGTTTTTTAGTCTTTACGTACACTGCTGTGTAATGGATGATATTTTCTTGAAGAAATTATGTTTGTTTTAAACATTATTTACATGCACGTTTACACCTGGCTGTGAAGAGGTTGCGACCGAATGGGCAACAGCACCCATAGTTTTTTAGTCTTTACGTACACTGTTGTGTAATGGATGATATTTTCTTGAAGAAATTATGTTTGTTTTAAACATTATTTACATGCACGTTTACACCTGGCTGTGAAGAGTTTGCGGCCGAATGGGCAACAGCACCCATAGTTTTTTAGTCTTTACGTACACTGCTGTGTAATGGATGATATTTTCTTGAAGAAATTATGTTTTTTTTAAACATTATTTTAATTTAATGTAGGTACTTGCAGGCACTTCTTGATTGGTACCTGAGAAAAACGTATTCTCCTCTTCATGTAGAAAAAATAGTTTAATTAACCACATGATGAACGCAGTAATTTTGAAGCTGGAACGAAGCTTCAAGGTCTTAAGAGTTTGATTCAAAATTGATCACCCACTTTTTGAATCAAACTCTGACGATTTTAGTTACCATTACAATTTCAGTGTGCCTAAATTTTTGCCACAGAACTGTAACAATGGTAAATTAGCAAACAAAATATCTTGCATCTTACAATTTTTATCAAAAATCGAATCCGAAACTGATTTTTTTTTTCTTTTCATCTGTGTGGCCATCAGACTTCATTTAAGAGGTTTATTTAGCCTGTAACCAGTAATCAATGGCATATTGCTAAGTGGTAACTTTAAAACTTACTTTTTTTATATTATATCGTCACGCCACGCAGTCAACCTTCTCTCGTATTCGTTTACTCAGCCGACTGCATAACTAGATGGCATTTTGTAAATTTCAGCCGAGATATGCGACTTGAGATGAGCAACCATATCCTTGTAACCTGCATATACATGTGAAACTTAATGTTTATCAATTCTGTTTCTCGAATATTAAGTAATAAAGGCTTGAAATAAAAACAATAAGATGCATAGCAAGATTATATTTTCTCTTTTTAAGATTATATTCAATACAGGAGCAAATTTCCCATAAGTATAATATAAATAGGTCGTTGACAATTATTCGTTGATCACTTGCTAAATATATGACAAGAATTAGTAAAATATCTACGAATAAAACAAAATTATATTTACAATGCTACCATAATCTACAAATTAGTGGTAAGAAAGGGCATTTGACGCAAAAATAAATATAGAGTACGACATAAAATAATGGATGCCTGATGATGGATGAACTCCGAATAGGAGTTCAGAAAACCAATTTTTCGTTTAATGTTTACATCGAGTTTTGGGAATGATGAAACCCAGTCATGGACCTTGATGCCATCTCATGCCTTCATAGGCATGTCTCGGCATTCATTCATTCAGGGGGCATTAATAAAATGTTCCGTTACTCAGTTTTCTAATCTGCGACATAATATAGCATTTTATTTTTAGGTTTTATTTTTTATCATCGTTTTCGCGAACTATGTATTTTTATACATTATATCAGTCTAAAGTTTAATTTTTTCTCCCTCGGTTAAATCAATCTATTGCCGATCTGATGTACTTATCTAATGGAGTTCGTTGTCTATTCAACTTATTCATTTAAAAGAGGAAAATATAACATTTGGAAAATTAAATGTAGGTACTCATCGTCATAAAAGAACAGATACGTATTAAATTAACTACATCAAAATAGGTAGTACTAAATGATCTTTTAGGTAATAGACATGTACATTCTTTTGACGTATCACTTATCTGTAGCCAAATACCTAATATCTAGTAGCCTGTCTATTATTTGCTAAACACATCCTTGTTATCTATGCGTGAAATGAAAAACAATATTAAAATTAACATGACCTGGGATTACAACAGGATGGTGGAAGTAATAAGAGATTAGTTGATCTTAAGTTAATACTTTCTTACGCATTATAACGTGCTCGGTCAAAGACGTGTGTATATGTGTCGTCTTCAAATGGCACTAAAAAAATCCAGTAATTTTGATATTTTTTATGTACGAAACCGATTGGATTGTAGCGCCGTACTTCATTGACTTTCCAGACTAGCATAAATTAACCGATTTTATAAATAAATTCAACAATAAAAAAGGCAGTCTTAAAATGTATGCTTACGATAACAATATGTACTTATTTAAGACAAAGTAATACAACGATATATACAAACACGCGGAGTCATCCCCGACTAATGAAGTAAGCACATTGTAGGTAAAATTCGCAGGAGCGAAGCGCCGCGGGCCCTATTTTTGGCACACTCTACCAAATTGAATGCTGTCAGCAATCAGCATCTTTTTATTCTCCCCTTCGGCAAACGTTCGCAGATAAATTACTCTTGTTAGGATGAGTGCTAACCGGATTTTGAAACGTGTGCTCGCGTCACCTGACTAATTCAGCTGGAGGCGACACCCACCGGTTTCCCTATATCATACCATGTAGATGTTTTCCATAATGTTTACGTTGTCTTTGGGTTTCTGAGAACGAGGGCGACGGGCCCGGCTGGCAGAGCTTTGAGCGCGGCCCACGCTTGAGTGCGAGTGAAGCCTTCCATCGACTGCCCTCCGGCAGATAAAAGCTCTGCTCCAACTAGGACGCGCCCGCTCTGCGCTGCTGCCCCTCCTGTAATTAAGAAAATTAACTGTTTAATATCCTTTGTATTTATATTGTTTTCTACAGTAATATTATAAAGAGGAGAGATTTTATTGTTCGTTTGCATTGAATAGGGTTCGACACCACTAAACCGATTTGAATTTTTTTTTTTCATCATTAGAATCCTATATTATCCCTGATGTCATATGCCATAGAAATAATACATTTATCTATTTGTGAGAAGCCAGGCGGGCCGCTGGTATAAAATATTTAAATACATAGTAGAGGATCCGATTAAATAAATTAATCTTAGTTTAGCTGTTTTATCTCACATTCGATTGATTGAGGGCTACCGTTTTTTTTTGTTCACTAGTAAGCGCCACTTTCCGTAAGGTTTCGTTTATTACAAGCGTGGAAACTTTTACATTTCAATGATATTTATGTATTTGTCTATACTTTAAACAAACGATTCATGTATACCTACGTGAAAAATAAAAAAAATATAATAAATGGTTTTACAATTTCTCTAAAATTATGTGTATAGAGGGGTTTAGGGGCGAAAAATCGAAATGGCTAGGTCTCATATCTGGGAAAATACGTTCTTCCGTCTAAATCTCTATTCAAGTATACCTCACGTTACACTGGAGCCTCTAGCAGAAAATTTACACGCAATAGCCCGCAATGAGAGCTATCATAAATAAGCAACCAAATAAAAAAATACGCATTTTCAGAGCTTCATAATGATTGGATTCGTAGTATTTTATATAAGTCTAATCCTACGATCCTATTTTATGATCACTTAGTATCTATCTATAATATTTCTATCTCCTATCCTACCTCTTATTTTTTTATCAGTTTATTCTTCTCGAGGTTGACTAGGAGAGAATGCTTTTAGCATTAAGACCACACACTGTAGCTGTATGGCTCAAAAAGTTTTTTAATAAGTAACTAATAAGTCTATACTAATACTGGGTGGCGCAAAAGTACTGGCACTAAAGAAAATACTTTTATTTTTTTTATATGACATTTTCTGTCATTCTGTTTTTGAAAATTGTGTAGTGAACAAATGTAAAATACACTGAAAATAAACATGGACCGTTTTACTCCCCAAGAACGTGGAATAATTGTGTGAGGGACGCTTTTCCAGGCCGAGTTATCTCTCGTTTTGGCGATTTGCCTTGGCCTGCAAGATCACCCGATCTGACCAGTCCAGACTTCTTTCTTTGGGGTTTTTTGAAATCTCGGGTGTATGTGAACAAGCCACAGACTCTCGCAGCTCTAAAAGAAAACATTCGTCAAGAAATAACGAACATATCGCAGGAAGTGTTACGGCAAGTTATGCAAAATGTCATAAATAGGGCTCAAATGTGTATCAACTCTGGAGGTCACCATTTAAAAGACATCATCTTTAAATCCTAATGGTACGAAATTTAATGGCACAAATATACATTTAAAAAAACCTAAATCTAGTTTTCTAATTTAGAAAAAATGTTATAGCTGAACCAAATAGGGTCTTTACTTTTGCGCCACCCGTTATAATAAAGCTGAAGAATTTGTTTGTTTGAACGCGGTAATCTTAGGAAGAACTGGTTCAAATTAGAAAATTCTTTTTGTGTTGGATAGTCCATTTATTGAGGAAGGCTTTAGGCTATAAAACATCGCGCTGCGACCAACAAGAGCGAAGCATCAATAAAAAATGTATTGAAAACGGTTTTTTTGATATCTATAGATACTAATAAAATACGAATTAATCATAATAACAGTATTGCCACGGACGAAGTCGCGGGCAACAGCTAGTCTAGTTATAATATTACTAGGTATATCCTATATATTTTAAAATGAAAGCTTTTGCGACTCACATACTCGCTTGCACTTTTCATTAAAGTGTTGTGTATCAACACTTTTTTTGTAAAGTTACATACCTGCAAATAATTTCTTGATGGTAAGAGGTCGATCACCATGGGGTGAGTCCCGGCCGCCGTCCAGGCCAAAGCCGAGTCCCGCGCCACCGCCAGCTTTCTCCAGCATCACGGTGACCACCGCGCCCTTGTCTCCGTCCGCAGCGTCCGCTCCAGCCTCATGTCGGACCTTCGACTCCGCTGGAAAATCATAGTGTATTTTTTTTAAATGACTTTAGCCAGCTCCAAGTGAGCTTTCGCTACTTCGCCGGGCGTTTGAGGCGAGGGCAGAGTGCCCTCAGCCTATATAGACAACATCACCAATATAGGGTACACTTTCTATATCCTCGAGGAGGCGACTTTCTTACGCATGTGAACGCTTTTAAGTATATGAACAACATTTGAGAATTAATGCTATTAAAACAAGATTTTTGCAAAAAATATTTTTTTATGACAACAAACCATATAATATCACGTATTTTTCCCTTGCGGGGTAGACAGAACCCAGGTCTTTAAGACCTAAAAGCCATTAGCATGTTGGTGGACGTTAGATAAAAAATGGAAACAAAGTAGAGATGGGTTGCTAGCCGCATTGCCTACTAATATTATTAGTCAGATTTGCTAATTCCCTCGATCGGCTTTTAGGATCTGCGCGGAAAGAGAAGCAGCTGGTACACTATATGTTTTTCCTTTACTCCCAGAGCAGCGTGGAAGTTTTATGACAAGCTTTTATTATAACGAATCCACACTATATAGTGCTTTGCAAGACAAATCAAATGAGCTCAAACACGATTGGTGTACCTTGTTTAGTTTAAGTGCCTGTGGCCACCTTCCGACTGCATCATCAGACCAGCGCAACTATTTCATAATATTGTATTGTCATCCGATTTACATATGCATGCAAAATTTCAGCTCAATCGGTAACCGGGAAGTGGATCAAATTTAACATGCAAGATTTGATTACAGATAAACACCAGGACAGGTGAAACTAAATAAAAGCTTGTAATAAATAGTCAACATTCCATACAAATTGTCAAGTCACCTGGACACACTTGTATGAAAAACAGTTTCTCACTTCAGTTCACTGAATTTGTTTGAATATTATAAATAAATTCAATGTATCAATAAGAAATGAAAATTGTGCATCGCATTAAAAGATTTATCATACAAGCTCCCATTGTATTTTCAAAGCAATATGCCAAAATATTGTTTCATGTTTTATTACAAACTTGATGACCTGGCGAACTTCGTACCGCCTCTTTTTTGTATAGTCGGGTAAAAAGTAGCTTATATGTTAATCCCACTGAATTTGGTCCGATTGAAGCTGATACACTTATCAGCTACCTGCATACCAAATTCCTCCATCAGGTCTTGAGTTTTAAATAGTGTAACTAACCCATCTTTGTTTTATTTATACAGATATTCGATTTTTGATGAACAAATTTGTGTAACACTTGTAATTACCATTTTCAGAGCCGCCTATGGTTTCGTTTACATTTTTTCGTGTTTCGTGCTCGATCTCTATCATAACTTCCGATCTTTGTTCCTGGAAATATAAAAAATATATATGAGTTTTAGACTTCTTCTTCGTTTAGTTAGTCACATTTAAAATACAATAAAAAAATTATATCTAGTTAGAGGCCGATGCTACGGCCATGTCCTCCTAAGTCATTTTGAGGCACGTCAAGAACTGGTACATATTGTGTGTGTGTCTGTGAGTGTGAATTGAAATCGCCATGAACATTTGTTGGAGTAGCGTAGCCCCACATGCCACTCCGTTCTATTTTCCATGTATCAGTCCGTATACTATTGAGAAAATTATGATTAGACATCGGATAATGGGATGCGTATTTACCTAAAGTTAATTTTTGGCTCACATCATACGGAAGCGTTTTAGATCTTAAATAAAATCCCAGTATTCATTTGCCGTTTTACTCGAAATGTACAACTTGGTGACAACCTAAAACGATTGTTTTGCTTTGTCAAAAAAACTCTAACAGTAAACGTAGAGAAATCTCACTTCATACACTTGAATATGTAAATCATAAAAAAGTATTTTTACATCAAAAAAGTGCTTTCCATAACAGCCAACTTCTTAACTTTAGGTAATGCATCCGAATATCCGATCTCGAATTGTGATTGAGTCACCTTCAGCAAGTGACCCAAAGTTGATGGCGTCCTGCTTACATGTAGTTTTTCGGCTAGAGGTATTACCTATATGTATAACGTGCTCAAGAATCAAAAAAAAAAAGACTAGATTCAGAATAGTGCTTTCAGTGATTATTACCGTTCTCACAGATAAATCACCAAAATCTTCAAAATCTGCCAAGCTGTTCTTAAGTTGTAAATTGAGTAACTAACCCGACTTTGTTTTATTTATAAAAAGATTAAAGTTCATATACACCTTAAGTATAGTCACAGACTGGGCGTGTGTCAGTCCAGTCATCGAGAAACCATTTATACTCCTCACTTTGGCGCCTCGCTTCAGCCCGGCCTTATCAGCCACGCTATCCGCCAGCACGCGATGAACCTGAAATTCATAAAAATTGTTTAAACATAATTCTCTTTTTAGGGTTTCGTAAAAACGAGACAAAAAACGGGGCTTCCTTCCTTCCGGCTATCACCGGGTTGTATGTATTTACCGTAATAGGTAGAAAATTGAAATTTTTACAGATCGTGCATGTCTATTGCCGCTATAATAACAAATTATAAAAACCGGCCAAGTGCGAGTCGGACTCGCGCACTAAAGGTTCCGTACCGTTATCTATAAAAACGGCAAAAAAGTCGAATATTGTATATACAAATCACATTTTGTTCGGGTTGTAACTGCATAAGTTGGTCGAGGTAAAAAAATAACTATCTATGATACCGAGACTGCTATAGTTTTAATTGAAAGTACATACTTTGAGGTATGTACCACATTTTTTTTTCAGAATTATTTTAGCAATATTTCAAAAGTTACGGTGGGGGGACATCTCAAATTAAACTTTGTATTAGATTATCTCAAGAGTGAGGGGTTTGATCTACATAGACTCAAAGCAGTTTTTGTTGCATTTTAAATCAACGATACCTCACACGTTGGGGTTAGTCTTATTTAAAGTTTTAAATTTCTGTTCGTTGTATGGGCTGAAAAAATAAAACATTTTTCATATTTTTAAAAACCAACTTTTGGAACTTCAATATCTATCTCTCCACCAATTTTCGTAACAATCAGTGCAATAGCGGCGGAGTACGAGCCCGGTCGGACAGACGGACGGAAGGACGGACATGACGAAACTATAAGGGTTCCTTGTGGATTACGAAACCCTAAAATGGGGGTTCCCATCCAAAGAATATATTATTTATTATCCGACTGCCAAGATGGGTTATGTGTTTCTCGCGTATTATGTATCTTTGTAAATTTCCTTATTACCTCGTATTTTGGTATCATAAGATTCGTCTCAAAATGTAAAGTGTCCTGAGATAGGTGTTTAAAAAAGGCTGTTATTTTAAAGTAATACTTCTTGTTGAGCGTATTTTTTTTTATAGTTAAATATTATATGATCGGAACCTTTCGTTTGCGATTCCGACTCGCACTTGACCGACTTTACTTAAGAAAGAAAATGTATCATTAAAGAACACGTACCGTAACATCTTTAGCTTCGCAGTCGATTCCACCAGCCAAAATAAGTCCCACTCCTGAAGCTGCGCCGCGTTTCAGTTGTATAGTGTAGGTTGGCATTCGGGTATCTTCCATTGAACTGAAATCTGATCTATCTGGAGATGAATCTTTGTTACTTTCGGCCTTTACTGCCGTAATCGATACAGGCTTTTCTACTTTTAATAAAGCATTGACATTATTATTCTTTCGATATGATGAAACATCTGTGACTGTTTTTATTGTCTTCTCTTCGGTTTTGATTATGCTTTTTGTGTCAAAATTATTATTCAACTGGGGTATAACTTTATTTTTATTATTGTCAAGTGCAGGGTTCTTTATTTCCCTAATAATTGAGTCTGATATATTTTTAGGTGCGTCATCAGACTTTGTAACTTCATTATTGGATTCAATTTGTTTATGTTTATTTGACGAGCTTGAATTTCGTTTAAGCCTCGTGTTTTTATAGTCACTCTTTCTTTGGCGAACGTTTACGTCACTATCGGTGTCAGAATCAGTTTCGGCAATTACTTTGTTGCGTCGTCTATTTTCACCTTTATTCGATACAGCACTCACCGTCGATGTGAGTGTAGAAAGGCGCTCAGACGCTTTATAAGTTGGACTCGGAGATCTGTCAGGTGACTCATGGGAAAATTTAGTTTCAATAACTGGAGATTTCAATTTGTCATCTCTACCACTTCTACACTTAGCGGATGCTAAAATGTTACGCCTGTTTATAGTATCAATATTGTATGTTTTAATAACTTTCTTCTTGTCTGAATCAGCAACAGAACTTTCGAGAGAACTGCAACTTGCTTGCGAACCTGACGTAGCCGCCGAACCTGCTGAGGAACTAAGTGAAACGTTTGTATCTGACGAAACCGATCGACATACGCTGCGTTTTATATATTCCTCACAACTCTTCTCTATGACTGAAGATTTAGTGGGAATCTCAGACTTCGCCGGTGAATACGATGAAAAATTAGATATTTTTGGAGACAGTCGAGAACTATCTGATTCGACAGTGTCTAGATTGTGCATTGGTGATGAAGCTGATGATCTGTAACTCGACTGTGTCGAACTCATCGCTGAATCATTGTCACTATCAACGATGTCAGTAACTGTACATATTTTTATATCCACGTTTTTAAAATCTCTTGCAAAATTTAAGTTATCTTTATAAGGTTTACTATTGCTATTTATAGAGCTTTTTAAACTTGATTGATATATTAACGTAGATGGTACGCGTGATATTTCATTATTAGCGCTTAGTGATGCCCTTAATGGTTTTGTTATAGAAGAGCTATTTTTGTTAAGATTACTAATATGCTCGACTTTTTCACCAAATTTTCTTTCTGGTGTTGACTCTTTTGACATTGACATAGGTGTGTAAACTTGTAATGATTTTCGTTTAAAGGCCGGTGAATATTTTGGAATATTATTTGATGTAAGTGCCATTTTCCATTTCGTTTCAATTATTTCTACAGGCTTCGTGTTATTATTTTTATTTTCTTTACTACTAATATTCTGATTTTGATTATTATTCTTCAATAGAAATGCTGATGCATAGTTATCTTGAACTTTAATTTCAGGCAAATCTACTATCGGTGCTTGTACTTCAGATATAACTAATCCTCTTAGTTTTGACATAGATTTCTTTCGTTGTTCTATTAGATACTCTAAATTGGACTTATGCACAGGTACATTTTTACTTCCATTATCATCACTTATACTGCGAGCATGGTATATTGGTGGTGAATATGTATCGACACTTGTTGGTAAAGTAGTCGTACTACCATAGAAAAATGGCTTGCTATCGACACTCTTTGTCATATTTACACTTCGTACAGGAGTTGTTTCTATAGCACCGAGTACTTCGGGTCTATCAGAGTGGCGCTTGTACGACCGAGGAACATCGTCCAGATTATCTTGAGATCTAGTGAGACGTCTGTCTAGGGTAGATACTTCTGGATAATTACTAGTATAAGTAGCCGTGCTCTTTCTCGTTGTAGGAGTTCGTGTAGGAAGTGTTCCACACTTGTCCAAACGGTCGGTAGATGTTGCGTGATCATTTGAGAACATAGCTATTTTGTCTTTAACGCTTGCTTCACTTCTCGCATCTTGCGTCCTGGATAAGTATGAAAAGCGAGTGCGGGTAGAAGTCGGCCAACTGCCCGTTGTTATACGTGGCTGCACCCGGGTCGCTGGCTCGGGTATCTTCTCGACAACATCGGATGGAGTCTCTACACCGTCAGGCGGTTGTCGAGGACAAGACGGGAGCGGAGTTTCATCGTTCGACAGGCTCTTGTCTTCAGCATCGCTTTTATGGACGCGATCTGTAATAAAAATAAATACAAGTTAATGATATTTACAATATCAGCTATTAATAACAATTCGTTTCATAAACATGGTTCAGAAATATTTTTTTTGTGTAGCTGATGTATCATCGCCAATTACCCGCACGCAATCGTCTACACGTTGTCTGGAGATCAGCTGACTTTTAAGTTCCTTTAATTTTAGTAAACAAAATTGTTTTGATTTTGGAAATATATTTTTCATTATAAATGGAAAAATAATTTGCTATGAATAGTCATTCAATTTATTTCGTTACACTAGTAATAAAAGTAAATAAAGAAAAATAAATATTTGCTGTAAATAAAATTAACAGAAGTAACAATCAAGTCAAAAATGTTTCACTTCGTGCGTCAAAATAAACTTCTCTCCAATGGGACCATTGCTGGGAATTCCATTTTTCTTTTTACATTATCATTCAAATTGCCGGGCCGGCCAAAAACTTTTGTATCGAAATGCCGACTTTTTTCGAGCTGTCAGCATGGTCCTATAGGAAATTTTGTTCATAATTATTAGTAATAACCATAGAAGTATGAAGTCTAAATTTTTTTTAAATCAATTGTAATAAAGGAACTTAGCATGAACATTTTATTTATTTTACGTATAGGATTCAGTTCACGTATGAGATGGAATCTGACCGGTTATTCGTTTTCTTGAACACCAAGTTAATGGTGAAATCAGATGGGTCTGTGGCTCACTCTGTATACAGGGTGCTTTAGGACTCCCTGGCAATATTTTAATGATGGAATCCGATTCCCTAATAGAATATACACCCGCAAGAAAAAACTGATTTATGAATAAAAAAATTAACTTCTCGTAGTAATTTGACCAGCTGATCGGATGTATGGAAGGTCCATTTTTATTCATTTTTACCTTTGTTTTCTTGCGGGTCTATTCAGTATATTAGAGATAAAATAGTAAAAATTAATTAAAGATATTGCCAGCGAACTCAAAATTATCACTCTTACTCTCTCTAACTCTTAAACCTACATTGTAACTCACACCATCCTTGTATTTTCAATCTGTCGTATCAACACTCAAACGACGAGCACATTACCTTTGTGACTCTAAACATGTCCAAGAGGAACTCCAACACGTAAACTATTAAGGAGGTTTCCTTAATAGTTTAGGTTATGCTTGCTTTTCTCGTTTGTCAGTGGCCAACACTAGTGTCACTAGATTTTTCAGCTAGTATCAGTGGGGTCCATCCCGGGAACTATACATGCGTAATCACGCCAACTAGACAATCAAGCACCTCTTTCATTCGAAATATGCGAAGTCTATATTTTTATTCGTTTAGGCCATTTGCGAAGATATTGAACTCCTAATGACCAAGGCTAAACCGGTTCTAAAAGGTTGTTTTCGTCGAATATCTCCAACATATCCTATTCCTATTATATGCAGGACTTGCGTCACCTAACACAACTACCCACTATTACAATTGTGGTATTTGATTTCACTCATATTGCAATGAATTTTACAATCAATAAATATGTAGGAAGTCATACAATAGATAGTAATATTTCCGCGTGGAGTTTTCATATTATCTTGTTACTTTACATAATCAGGTAGTGTAGCATTGTGAATGCTTCCCTTATAACCTAGAACACACGAATGACTAGAAAAGATAAGTAAATATATCATAGTCAAAAAATCCTTCGCAAGAAACAAACGAGCATTAAGGATACCTAGTGTTGTATATGTACGACTGTATGAGTCATTTTTCTCTCGTAAGTAAATAAATGACCGCACTAAAGCTCATAGCAAACAAAGATTTGCGGCATTGTGAATCATTCGAGACATGATATGCTGATGCAGTCTCATGTTTCTCTACACTATGTAATCCTTTGTTATTGTGCCTATTGAGTGTAAAACTCAGAGATAATTTTATCTATAAAATATCTATAAAAAATCAATATCGTCAAACAAATGAACAGACATTACCTATTTCTCTTAAATTTTAAGAGGAGTCCATTTGATACATATTTTTGTATTATATGTAGACTCTGCTACTCTATCTAATATCGCGGATCCAATTAAAGTCGACCAAGCAAAAGACAGGCTTTAACATCTTGTGTTTCGTTTCCGATAAGTTGCAATTTCCAACCACACAAACATTCCAAGGGAATGACGTCAAGCTCACTTAAAATTCGTTGCTAAAACAATTTTCACTGCTTCTATGGAAAGCATGATTACATACTATGGCAGTCAATAATGACAGTAGTGTTCAATATACCTGCCATTTTCGAAAAATTTATTTCGACACTAGTTATTAGTTGTTATGTATATATTACTCTTATGTTGCTGAGATATTACAAACTTCCTTAATGTATCTGAATAAGCATGATGACTGCCATCTAATGATAATAAATGGAGCTATAACGAGCCAGACATAAATGTAGACATCACGAAGGGAATTGTTCGGAGATCGTTGATCGAGAACAAATCGTCGATTCACGTTTGCGAAATAAAAACGGACTTCTCTCTGACCAAATCGATCTAAAACACAGTACAGCATTTTTCATCTTCGTAACTACCAAACTTACCGAAACTTAGTAAAATGACAAGGCGTAACTTATCCGTACCCATCCATGATTTATAAACATCACTGCCTCAATACTAAGTCCAAGGTAGGAACACTCCAGTGGCTGACGTCAACTACTTGGTGTACTTCACTAAATGTTCTTAACCCTTTGACCGCGAATGCCGGATAAATCCGACAAACATTTTCATAGAAAATGTTCATCTGACGTTTGTGGTCAAAGGGTTAAAAACAGGCTTAGGCTCTATTTTCTGCCAGTGAGTAGACATATTCAGAGGTTAGCATCGATCTGCTCACGCCAGAGAAGTGGATATTGCTGAACAATTACTGGACGCCAAAAACCAACTCCGCTGAACCTTTTATATACCTTAGCAGGCATCGTTCCACCTTGGATCCAATAAGAAGTGACTTGTAAAATTGAAAAGCACAAGCAGCTTTCCGACCTAAGAGACCCTATGAAACTTCACCAGCCAAAAGGCGCCTAAAGAGTCACGATAAATTCCTGAAGTCCACTATGCCTTTCGAAACCCTCCCGACTAGAACTGTATTATGAGCAACACGCCCCAGCATCGGAGTTTGTCCCTTCATCGGGAGAGCTACCTCCAGTTCACGAACTTGGATGTGTTTGAACCGCCTTCGAACTGGAGTGGGTCATTGTATGCATAACTTAGCTTTTCAGGGGTGCCTGGACACACTGCATTCAACTCATAGCATCTATCTATTCTGTGCGTTATCTAGGTACTAACTTACTTCGCCTATCGTATTATTCGATTTGTATATAATGACTAATCGATGTAATACTAGACGATTACGAAAGCGTTCATTCCTCAAAAACCGTTAATACCTGCATGCCCCATTTAACTCAAATCTATTTGTGATTCTCGTGATTGAATATCAAACATCGAGGCACACAACTATTTGTTGCTTATCTATTTAAATTCCAAATCTGGGAAAAAACCCTCTCCTTCTGTCATCTACCTAGTCCCTTCCAGTATTATTTTGCTGTTCCTAGTTAAAAGCACACAACCTGCCTTTCCATCTCATTTTGGATACCGCTTTCCATCGCTTTCCATCAGTAGGATAGGAACCTATTTGTTTTCTAAGTAATTTTCGGTTTTATCCCGTTTATTACATTAATATTCCTATCGTTTCAGAAACTTTAACTTCAGTTTCCAACTTTCACATTTTAATTAATATTAGTAGGATTTCGGTAAAATGACTGCATATTACTGTTAAAGACATTACCTATTTCCCTTTCATCATTACGTACTGAGTGAATTTAATATTTTTTTAATTAGCTAAAATGGTAATGCGTCTCGTGGTGGTTTCTTTTAATTTTTTATGGAAGTCTTTGGAAAATAATTTAAAAAACACTCAGTCTTAAGAATTACGCTCTCGACCTTCGTGAGCTATAATTACACTCGGGCTCATCTTACCAACAGCCTTTTATCAATCGTATCAATAACAGAACAGGAATGTGCCTCAAAAGAGTAATATTATTTGCTCTACTTGGTTTTATTTAGTTTGGGTTTGATACTGTATTATTTTATAATGGCAAACTCTGTGGCCTAGTGGTCGTCATGCCAGGATGCCACTCCCGAGGTCCCGGGTTCCATCCCGGTCATGTCATGATGATAAATGATCTATTTCAGATTAACCTGGGTCTTGAATGTTTATATATAAATGTATAGTTGAGTTAGTATCTCATAAGTCATACCACAAATCTTACTTTGGGGCTACTAGCGCAATGTGTGTGATTTTTCCGTATATATTTATTTATTATTAATCATAATATGAATTACTATCACACCTAGCACAAATGATTCCTAGTGTTTTGTTTATGTTAGTATTCCATCTAAGTTAAATCCTAGGCAATGTATTCCTGAAGATAAAGCTAAAATGCCTTAGGTAATATGAAAGTTACCGATAATAGATTCTGTCTATGACATGGTAAAACAAAGTAGGATTGAAACATAATGAAAAGAAAATTATTTCTCAAAATTATTCCAATGATTTTACAAACTATTTAAAATGTGACATTATTTGAACACAGATTGCCTTTTTCGAGACGTGTTCATGTTTATATCTTCTAAAATCATAAAAAAATAATTACTGCAGTATATCAGGCCAGGAGTATACGTACGTAACGTAATTTTACTTCAAAATCCAACTTTCTTAACCCTTTCAGAGAATATTCACATCACCTATTATAACAAGTTAAAAAATAAGAGCAAAACCTTCTCTCTCCTCTTGAATAGGATGCAGACAACGCGAGTGCCTGATCTGAACAACACTGTAAGACTTTGTATCGCATAAAATCACTTTTTGCGAGTACATCACTGACACGAGACATGCGAAAACTTAATGCTTACTTGAAGCAGTTCGCAGACCAACTGCTATTTTCCATGGAACACATTTGTTATGTACTCAGACGTCATATTTTATTTAACCATGGCACGCTTCTGTGAATTGTATTTGCACAGGTGACATGAAATTCAGCCTTAAAGGTTGTCCAAGAACGCCAATTCCTTTGTAGAATCGATTTCGTCACTAAATTAAAACAAAGACATTGAATCAATTTACTCAGTTGCGTCAACTTTACCGGTAGAAAACATGTAGAATTCTTCGTAACAATACATTGCCGATGTTTGATAAAATTATATCAGTGTTCAAATGTCTGCAATTTTCACCAACAATGTTTGCGTGGTTAAATCGCTTTCGGTTGAACGACAAAAATGTTTGATAAAGCAAATTCTTTTACATATTTTTTCGAACGGAAGTAATATTTCGTATACTCAGATTTCGATTTGTAACAGGAAATAGGTATAATAAGAAATAAAGTTCTGTGCATATATTAAACTGATGGTTTCGTATGTAAATTATGTTTCTCCTTTATGGCGTGAAAAAAATATGTATTTTCAATTGAGTCCGATTATTTCTGTACGTTTTCTATTTTAATAAGATCTTGATGAAGATGTTAAAATTTTAAGTCGCCAGTCGCGTATAGTTCTGTTTGTGTTTATCTGTTTGTGGAGGTGAATCTCTAAAATAACATCGGTGAATTAGTTGTGATTCACACGTGTAGAACTTTTTTTATTTGAATATTTAGTCTATCGATAAGTCTAGGCTCACAGTGGGGGTTAAACAATAGGTTTGTTGTTTAAATATTCATCTTAAACGAAATGCAGTATAGTTTGTCGCAGCGCAACCGTTGCAGCAAACGGGTTCTCGAATAGAGGACACATACCTACTGGGAAGCGACCTGAAAGCGGCATATAGCTAGGAGCTCTAGAGTTTGTTCAACACTACTACTAGAAGCCACAGAACCTTGGTAATTCACAGGATCGCAGCGTCGCTTTATAACCTTGTTAAAGAATTTGTATTTTTAAGGTAGTTCATTCTTTAAAACTCATGAAGCTTATAAAAAATACTTATTATAAATATTATATTAGTAAGGTAGATAAATATATTATATTTTACGTTAAATGATGATTTATTTATAAATATTGTAATACTTTGACCTACCATGATGAGACATTGAGCGCCTTGTCAATTTCCGCATCTCCAACATTTTAAACAACAAATTATAGCGGTTTCAAAGAAAACATAACTTTTTCAGATGAAAAATCACTACACTTCATATTAGTCTATTGCAGAGAAACAATAACCTTAAAGTCTTCAACTAATAGTTCCAAATCTTATAAGAGGACTCTACACTGTTTTGCCGGCGTAACAATATCACGGATCAGCCAGCTGCTGAGGAAAGAGGATCGAGTTAAGAATGCGGAACGTGTCCATTAACGACCGAAATAACAGTTATTTAACATAGGGCGGTGCGGTGCGTCCGGCGGTCGGCGTCCGGCGTCCGGCATGCGCCCACGACGACGTGCGAGCAGCGAGCGGCGACGCGGAGCCGCCGCGGCGGGGCGCGATGCACTGAGTCGCGGTGGACTTGCAGAAATTTGCAGCGTCGCCGCCCTTGACGGGGGCGTTGCTCCGAGCCAGGGACGGACACCGGGCTGCGCACGCGACGGTCCCGCATCCCACCGCAGCCGCACGCTACCCGCACAAAAGTCACCAGCGAAGAGTTACCGATGGACTCCCTCACATCACCGTCCACCGCGAACACCCACATGTCCCACGTAAATGATTAAAGAAAGAATCCGGAATCAAAAACCACGAGCGCCCATTACCGAGGCGTGCTAAGTATTAAGTTCGATCGCCTTAGGAATCGATACGAAATCTTAAGTTTATTTTTAGCGAGGAGGCGTTCGTCGGAGGGCGGCGACCGTGAACGTTTGCGCGGAGCAGACGGCGCTCGCGCACACCACAGATGTCAGGGTCGCGGCGCCCCTTGCTTCGCGCTCTACTTCCGACGCGCCAAGTCACTTTTATTCTTCCAAAATAAGCTGCGGGATGGGCGCAAATTTGGTAAGTGCACTTTCTTTCCATTGTTGTATCAAGAGAATGGCAGCAGTGGAATGCACCACAACTTACGTATGTATGTGAAGAGAAATGACGTCGCCGCGACCGCGGGAGGCTGGAATGCTGCCTGTGCCCTCCGCGCCGCCCCTCGCAATCCGGACGCGGCCTTTAAACCGCTCCAACGTGTTTGCAAAGTTGTTTGCACATTTTTTTACATTCCCGTCCTTTTATTAAGCCTTCGTATACCTAGATCACATTTACTAGTGCAGTCTAGGTACGCATAGATGACAAAAATAAGACAAGTAAGTAAAACTGGAAACTGTAAAACTCTAAAACTGTCTTTAATACTAAAAATGGGATATGCAAGATGATTATACCAAACAAAGCAACCTCAAATTTTGCATTATTATTGAATCGAACAATGGCTGATTCTGTAAGTGAATCTTAGTTCTTTAAATAAATCGATGGATTCCAACAGCGAAACTATGAAATGGATAAGTGAAAGAAAGTGCAATCGATTTCACTTTCAAAACTAAATTAACTTTCTCCAGTGACATGTCTTACGTAATTTGAACAAGACAAGATAGTCATAACCGCAACATTTGTATCTGGTAAAGGTCGAGCATCGGTTTTCATTAATTCAAAGCTTTTGTTATTACGTGATCCGATCACCCGGCAACAGCTTTACCAACTCAAAAACAAACTTCGCGTCGCCTTTGTTCGTCTCTCTCGATCATACATCAATATACAAATGTCGAGAGATATCATCAAACAATTGAAATGCCACTGGCTATATGAAACTTCTTTAGGCAGGAACAAACTTTAATTGCCCATTGAGTTCATTCATTGCAACAATAATTATTTATTTGCGAATCGGAGCGGGTTTTCGGTAAGGACATAAGAAGACTTGTTTTGAAACTGCTTTTTGCTTAACTTCTGCCTGCAGTGAATGGTTCATGCATTACTGCTAAGTAAAACCCGAATAAAACCGCTTGTATTGAGGTATTTGCGCCTGAATGTCGAGAGTTGGAGCTCTGGATTCCGCCAAACGTTACAAGTCCTTTCAAGAGCCGCCCCTTTATTGGCGACCTTATGCTTTCCACCTTTAGGCTACGATTCCCGCCCTGCTTTAAATGGTTTTTGTTACATCCTCAGAGGAAATTCCAAGACTTCCAATTTAAATGGCAACCGGATAAGTTAAGGACCGTCAAAGGCTTTTTAAGTTAAAATCGCAATGTAATTACAAAGTTTTTGTTGTATAACAAATTGCTTTCAAATTGTTTCAGAATATTGTGTACAAGTGCATCTCTTGCTAAAAAGGGACATAGACTACCTATAGAATTTTCACCAAAAATGTAAGGTTTATCAGGTACATATATGCCAAGAAAGAACCTAATTATGAATCATTAGTTCGCGCTCAAAGAATATCCATTGCGATTCAAAGAGAAAATGCAGCTAGCGTATTTTCCCTTTGAACCAGTTTCAATTGTGAGTGACATTTTTGATTTTTAATCTGTTTTTTTATGAATCAATGAGACATAATTTGAATCATTAGTAGTAATTGAAATAATGACGGACACACATTAAAGCGACGTTTCATTTTGTTTTTACCACAAAGGTTCAAACTTTAAATAAATAAATACCAATTTAAAAGACTGACACCGGCCTGAAATTTCTTCAAAAACAGATCAGTGGGACTGCAATTATAGTGTTAAAAAATTATGATGATTCATAAGCGTCTGAAATCGCAATGGCGGCTTGCAAAGTGTTGGGTGAACAATGAAAGCTGACGGGCAGGTCGTGGTCGCACATAATGACCAGGCCGGGATGAGCCACTTTCCTCGCTGGAATTCATTTTTGGGTTATTCAATAACTGGCCATATACAATTGATAAATCGTGTGTATACTTAAAGTATATCATGGATTTCATTGTTTTACACATAATACTCACTCTGGAAGATAAACGTATATGTGTGACATAGAATATTCATTTTCATAATGAAGGATTGAGAAGTCAACGGCATTTCTTGTGTTTACGCTTTAATACGTGCACAGACATTTCACGACATTTAATTCTTTATTTGAATGTAAAAGCAGCAATATTAAGTTACTATCTTTTGTAGTTAGGTTATGTTTGTATGTAGTACCAATGTAACTAGACATGTACGAAAAAGGGTCTGTTCATTTGAAGATTGCTAAAATAAATATGGGTATTATTAGTTCTGTGAACTGGCAACACATGTCCAATCCCATCCGGCCAGTGCGAGAATAACCCACCATTCATTTGAAAATGCTTTTATCACAATCATTAATTTGCCAATTCCAACTTTCATGCGCGAGTCATCTACGTCATATTGTTTTTTCCCCTCCTAGTACAGGCCTTGTACGCTTTGTACAAGGGGATACTTCGCATTACTTCATTACCAAAATTTTAAACTGTTTTAGTATAAATAGTCATATCAATCAGGATAATTTGGTTATTTAACGTGGGTCAGTGGTACCGCAAGTATCTTTGAATCGTAGAGTCCCATGTTCGAACCCCAGCCAGGTCAAATTGGAAAACGATTTCCTAGATTGGGCTGGGTCTTGGATGTTTATCTATATATGTATCTATTATAAAATATAGTGTCGTTGAGTTAGTATCTTAAGTATCAAGTTAACAACTCACAGTAGGGCTTACTCAATCTGTGTGATTTGTCCCTATCTACCTTTATTTATATTTAGGGAAAAACCTGAATTATTGACTGAATTGGATTAAAGATGCTGCAAGATTTGCTTTTTACTGTTAAAAGAAAATAAATATTTTTGACAATAGTCGCTCGTATTTGATGTTTGTTTAATGAGGGTTTTGTGAAATAAGTGGAGGCAGTACTGAAGTGTGGGGTCCGTTGGGCTGTTATAATATAATAATAATAAATAATCATTATAAGGTCACAAACAACTTTTTCATAATTCTATACTAAGTTTGCCAGTTTCTGGTTATAAAATAAATTTGACTACTTGTACACATTTGAAAAAACCAACTTACTTTTATGACTTACACGGAAAATAAAACCGTTTCTTTATTAATGATTTATTTATTTATGTAACTAGCTACGTACATAGAAAAAGATGTAGCCATGAATTAATGCAACACCAGGGCCTGTTTTCCTGGACTATGTTCACTTTGAGATATTATTATATCGTATCACAAAATTTCCAACGCAGATGTTGACAGCTTTCAGAAACTTTGCCACTTTCTCTGCTTCTATCGAAACATTTTATGTATATCGAGACTTACATATATTTACATAATGTTAGTCAATAGGCGTAATGACACGAAACGTCATTCTTGTTACGACATTAAAACAATCTTCATCGCCCTATTAATATCTATTTGTTTCGCATGCATGTATTTTTTTGGTTATTTGTACTCGCGTACAATGGAATTGTATAAGAGACTTCTTTTACTCCTAAATCATAAACAAAAAAAATCGAAATCACTACTTCGCTAGTTGATCATTTGTAGTATTTAGCTCTACCGACCCGCCACGGTTTCGCATGGCTGCGATATATTATACATATTAACCTTTCTTTTGAATGAAACTCTATCGATTAAAAAAACCGCATCAAAATCCGTTGCGTAGTTTTAAAGATCTAAGCATACCTACATAGTGACAGATAGCGGAAAGTGACTTTGTTTTATATACTCAAACTGTCAAACTGTTACTAACATTATATGGGAAACCGAAATAAATGAATTATTATTATTATTATTATTATATACTAAGTAGCGATTTGATAAACTAAGAGAATGAAAGGTTAAATTAATTTTTTCGATTTTTACCTTTTTTTCTTGCAATTCTGTGTTCCATTAGGGATTCTAATTCCCAGATTTCAATATAGCTCCCTGGCTATATTGAAATCTGGTTTAAAATCACGTTGTATATATGATAATGATGAAGTAACTAAATATGTTTAAATATTTAAATCCTTTAAATTTACAAGCAAGCAAACCTAGGTAGGTGTGTGCTCAACTGAGGCATTCACTTTTCATAATATCGATTCCAGCCGTTTAGTTCCACATACTTGTGGACGTTGCACTTAACCATACCCCTTCGATCGTTATCCACGCTTCATGGCCTATCCTGTAGAAAAAGCTCAGGAATTCAGGCAATGCAGTCCAAGCGCTGCTCCAAAACTGCATTACGCCATGTGCAAAGAATGGGCAGGTGCGACGGACGGGCGGCGTCCGCGCAAGGTGCACTTTCACAAGGCGAATTCAAGGATATATAAGTGCTAAATATATTATAAATATACCTAAGTATGACGAAACTAACATTTTTTTTTTATTAATAGTGGTAGTGTTTAATCTAAATAAGATGTTATTTTATTATATTTTTTCGGTTGACCTTATTGACAACTCTTCATAATGAATTCTAATTAATTATAAAATAAGGGTCGTGCTCCTGTAGTGGAGACTAAAAAGGACCTAATGATGATTTGATGATAAAATAAGAAGTGTTTAATCTGCTTTTTGTGTAATTCTAACTCTCAACACCTTAAAATATGGAACTAACTTCGTAGATGCATTATGCTAAAATATAAAATCAATTCAAGATTTTAAAAAGTATGTTGATCATTTGTAAGACGTCTTTTTGTGTCTTTATTACGTAAAGAATCTGAATTCAGCGAGTCATATGATTCGAAGGGACTATGAAATCTAACGGCAGTGGAGAATCCTAACGTAGGGCAGCAGAGAAATGAGAATTTTGTTGAGAGAGGTCTCAAGAATGAAAATGTTGGTATCTAATTTCTTATTCTAGCAGTGTTTGCCATTTTACTGTTTGAAATTTTAGGGAACATTTAGTCACTAAACTTGTTGTTGTATTTTTTATGCTTACTTAATTTCTGCAAGTTGCAACATCACCCTTTTTATTTTAAGTCAAAGTTATGTAAATATACAGAATAAGAAAATCAAAGGAATCTCTCAAATACAAAATTTCTCCGTGGGTCAATAACACCACAGTGGCGATTAAGAAATTTACATAAACATAATTTTGCAACTATTATGTTTTTCTAGCCGTAGAACCAGTTTCTAAGGCGTGGTTGTAGTAAAGGTTATCGTAACCCGATATAAAGTTAAGATTTTGATTGTATTCTAAAGCTTGAGATATTCTGGCTTTTATCATAATAAAATGTATTTAAATTTCTCAAATCCAATAACTTAAATAATTGACTACGACTATTTAGTTCAAGCCGGAACATAAGCGTTTCTAATTTTGTTTTACTTTTTTTAAAAAGGAACTACCAGATGGTACCTACTTCTACCATTATTAAATAATACTTTAACGTCAGACACCCTATAAATAATTTGGAACACAGCCTGGCTCTTCAGAACCGGCTAGCAGAACTGAATTCTTTGTTCTATCGATCGAGGAAACCTCTTTATTCTTTAAGGATGAATGACATTGGATGAAATCAAATTTAACCTCCGTTTCAGTGCATAGTGGTTTGGTTGCTTCCTTAAGAAAATATTTTATACATTAGCACTTAGGAGTACTATTTTTCTACCTAAGGAGGGTTGGCGTCAGGCAAGCAATCGGCTGTAAAAACTTTCGCCAATCATAACTGCTGACTCATGACTGCTGTCATAATAGCTGACATTGGGCTCCGACGCATCACAGTTGAAGATGCAAACGTTCAGATGATTTCTACCTTTCTACAATTCATCCGAGTAAATAGTATCCCAATATCTTAATTCCCTTCCCAAATCCAACTTATTCCTATCCTTTCCCAGCTTAAAAAAGATTTCGATGGGCAGCAGCGTCAGGAATACAAGAAGCCAATGTAACTGCGTGATGAGTATGGCAATATCCTTCCAAAGAACAAAGAAGCCTTAGGAAAGACTTTTGTCCAGCAGTGGATTTTTCTGCTGAAATAATGAATGATGATGACTTACGAGTATTAAGGCTTATTTATATACACAGGGTCAGTTCACAAATTGGAAGCTGCGCTAATCCCACTTTAAAATATTCTTATGCAAATACGCGTCATCATCATTGACTTCACACCACTATACTGACTTTAAATCGAATGAATATTGGGCTTTTTTCGGTTTAGCACTGCCTTGTCTCAAATTTGGAGTCATTTTTCTGCCGTAAATCAGCATTTATTTTTCAACTCTTTTCACACATTTTAGCTTTTGTTAGCGACGTTCGCATCATCATAACATATAGTTAATACAGCTTGTGTTGTTCACCTACTTCCCACAGGAGCATTTGTATTGCGCACGCGTTTGCAGGCGCGTGCGAATCATTAACCCTCGTGTTATCTTTAGTCGCCATCAGAATATTTAGCAGTCACGTTTGCACATTTATGTATTTAATTTACCTATTTAGATATAACGGAAATCAAAACATCCATGATTTAAAATTGTATTTTAAAAGAAAGAGACAATCGTTATCTGTGCGAATAAAGATATTAAAACAAAAAAAAATAATATAGGTACATATGTAATTCTGAATAAGACTAGGATATTTAGGTAGATAACTATTCCAAGTAATCAAAAGAGTACTTAAAGATTTAAATAATTTTGTCTTGTTTTTTAAGTTCCCAAAGGACATTTAATAAACGAACAAAACATACGATGCCGTAGGCGAAGTGAACCATTAATTTGTAAGTAGGTGTAAATCAAATGTACACTTTCAAAATACCTATATAGGTCTGAACCTAAGCATAAGAAAATCCAATGTAAGTAGGATAAGTGACAAAATGTTGGGATAGGATAAGTGACATCATTTTAGGGTAGGATAAGTGAATGGAACTCGGAATAGAAGACGACCTAAGAAAAGATGGATGGATTGTATCCAGGAGAGTATGGTCAAGAAAGAAGTGACAAAGGTGGTAGATGACAGAATAAAATGGAGAGAACTGACACACTGTGCCGAATGTGCATATGAAAAAGTGGGGTAAGGGAAAGGAAGAAGAAGAAGTGACTTCATTTTACAACATGAATGCTGTGGAAATTGCGGACCCCGGGCTTGAACGCACCACAGCCAAGGACGCAACCAGGAAAAACGCTCGGATGATGATGATTTAGGAAAAGCAATGTAATTGTAAATTTTATTGCTTACCTTCCCAAAAGCTCCGTTCAAACGATGATTTTCTCTTTTTCGTTTCGTTTTCTACTACCATCGGTTTCCTGAAACAAAATATTTTTTTGAATGGTTACCATGATAAGTAATAGGTTAGACAGTTTATTTTTTTTCCTGTTTTTACTCATTGTGTGTCCGTCTTCCATGTACTCGTATCTCTATTCAACGTTATATTTGCAAGCGATTTGAAGCAAGAAAGCTAGTTTTGAATTTCTAATATTATTTGGCTAGATGTCCACGTGTACGAATGTCGAGTTTCTAAATGATATATCAATGTGCTATCAATTTTATTAGATAGCTCATATACACGAAGGGTTCTATACCACAGTATAAAATTTAACTATAAAATTCACATTTCTCGTATGACGATGCATAAATATATTTAAAACCTCTTCCAAGCGCCCTACCTCTGCTCAACAGAGTTTGCTTAACCTCATGAGGTTAAGCAAACTCTGTTGAGCATGAACACAATTGTTCTTAATGATCTGTGGGTTAACATCTCAGTAATCGATAAGCAATCAAATCAAGAAACGGTTTTGTCAAAGTTACTGGCCCTTTCCCTTTATTTATTTATTTTATTTTAATATTTGTTATTATAGCGGCAGTACATATACTCATTATATCCAAATTTCAGTCTCTATTACGGGTCAATGGATACAGCCCTGTAACAGCCGAAAGGACGTACGAGCATCGGAAGCTTGGGTTCCTTTTGGCACTCTTTGGGTACGGTACTAAAAACACATAAATACTTTTAAATATTCTTCAACTTTCGTCGATTCGAACGGGTTGAACGGGCCAAGTGGTTTGCGCCCGTTGACCGCATGACATCATCGCCAAGATGCAATGCCTTCGCCTAATTCATCATCGGTAGACAACAGGTGGGTCTCGAAAGATTTTGAATACCATCACTAGTTATTACACGACTGGCAAAAGTAGGAGTTTTGTATTTTCAGAATTCAAACATACATCTTACAAATTACGATTTATTTTTCCTTTACGTAATAGATAGAGCCTCAGGCCAAAATACCCAAAAGATACGTTTAACGTTTAGATGGGTTGTGTTATTCAGAGTTCATACATGTAGGTTTTTGAGTTACTCCACCATTACTTTTACATGCCTGATTTGGATGTGTGGTTTCGATAGAATTCTTTTCTTTTCCCGAGCAACATCGTTCTACTATTATAATTAATATTTATATGGATTTCAAGATGAAGATGATTGAAGATACATTTTAGAAAGTATTATACTTTATTACGCGTGCAAAGTCACGGGATAAGCTAGTAGACTATTGAAGTGAAAACTTCTTTGTAGTGTTGTGCACTTTTTGTGATGGGTAAAAAATGATAAACTTTTGTTTGGCAGCGCAGTCGTCTTTTTTTATTTTTCGGTGATTACAAAAAGAAATCAAGTGTTGATGTGAGGTTAGGGGTCGATAATATATTAAACAACCACATGGGCTTTTAACATTTTTTTAACTATTCATGTAATACACGAGTATTACATAAACAGTCTGTCATGCCACACCAGAGGTCCCGGCTTCGATCACCGGTAAGGTCAAATGAAAAATGATCTTTTTAGATTCTCCTGGATCTTGGATGTTTATTTAGGTATAAGTATCTATTATGAAATATAGTATTATTGAGTTCCATTACACAAGTCGAATTTACTTTGGGGCTAGCTGAATCTGTATTTTTGTCCATAGATTTATTATTGACCGAGCGAGCGAAGCGTCTCAGTTTCCACTGGCCCAAAATTCTTTTGTCCGTCTGTCTGTCTGTCTGTCTGTATGTTCTCGCCTACAGGTCGCATTTCTCAACCGATTCTCATGAAATTTTGTGAGCAGGTTCGGTAATTATATAGAATTTTTTTGTCGTGCCAGTTTTTGTGATATGATGGTGGATACAAAATGGCGGATATATGGGGGTCCAAAACTTAAAAAAACTCATAGCACAGCTATTTGGAAAAAAAAAACAAAAATGTCATTAGACTTTTTTGTTATTCTCATTAAGACGCAACTTTTTTGTCTGAACAACTTTTTTATACGATAAACTTGAATGTGTTTATAGTCGGCAATTTGCCCAAAAGTTGTCTGAAATAGATTTTCTGTATATTTATGAAAGAAGTTGAAGTACGTGAAGTGGGAGACGGAGTGAAATTGAACAACTTTCCCTAAGGAACAAAAATCAAAATATGAAAAATATTTTTTGGCTTAAAGCATGATACTGCGTATTACTTTTATGATTGAAAACACTGAATAAAGTTAGAATCCTGAAATAAAAATTAAAAATAAATAAAAAAGATTCACATGCTATCCTGTGACTTGAACCCGGGGCTTATAGATGCCGGCCACTTTTTAACGTAAAGTTCGCATGTTTGTCTGCAATAATATTTGAAAATTAGCGTCCTATTAAAATTTTGACTAATTGGTAACATAACAACTACTCGTATGAAACCGGGTACTTAAACTTTGCCTCCCATTCACCCATGCCAAGTTCGCTATTCCGATATTTCCGATCTTGAAGAGGATCACTCCAACTTAAATAATGTGTACAAAAGCATACTAAACATGGTGCTCAAGGGCCGTGTTTCCATACAAGAGTAGTCCCCTGATTCCTCGCCGGATAGTACCAATAGAGTAATGATTTTTTACTAAAAAAATCCGTATGTTCAATTTTTTTCATAATTGAATTATTTAAAGAGATATGAACCTTCAAAAACATGAAAAATTGGTACGAATTTCCGTTGTGTTCAAACATCAAGAAAACAAATTTGGGCAATTATATAAGAAAAAGAAACGCAGAAACACAGCCATAGCTTATTTTAAATTTTTAATGTAAAAAGAAATTAATTCGGTTAAGTTTTGGAGAAGAAATCAGAGGACTACGAAGCGTTAATTTTGTGATATTATAAAAATCTGTTTTTAATTCTCTCGAGCTTAGTGTTTCCTCTTAAAAAAAGGGTCTGGTCGGGTCTTCTGGTAAGGGGAATGTAGGTTTAAATTTCCGTTTCCTCTGGTACCTAATTAAGAGCAGCGGGGATTGGGAAATAGTAACTGAAGGAAATCATCCTTTCGTCAGTTACTGATATAGTAACAGATATATTTTAGAGCACTGGAGGGCAAATGTGGATGTTGGTTGTAAAGGCTCGCGAGGTCTACTGTTCTCGCAGAACCACTAGTTTATTTATATGTAAAGTCTTCTGACAGATCTCAGGCAATAACCCATTTTTAGAGAATTGTAATACTGTAAACCCTACTTCAATAATTTAATCGTCCATAACTTAGGTTTACGCCCTAAGTGGCTTACTATTTTAAATTTTAATAATATTGAATAGTATTTAATTTACTAAAATACAATGCAGTTTTGTAAATTACACGCTCAATCAACGAACGGTCGGCTTAGGCTTTGGTGTAGCAAGTAGTGATTTATCGCTATTCAGCTAAGTGACCAATTTCTGTAATAGCAACAATTAGTGACGGCGAGGACCGACTCCGACTTTCTGTCGCGACGCGACACGCTGCCTTCTAGGGCCGAAGAGAGGACGTAGAAAAAGAAAATTTGGGCTTTTTCGTACCATTTATTCCTTCTCTTGCTGTTCGTTGGTTCTACTACCTTTTTGGGACACTTTTACGACCATAAAATTATAGTTCATCAATTTCTGAGAACTACTGAAATTGTGTGTCTGGCAGTAGCAAGCATGAAATTATTGCCAAGGTTTTCAAAATCACCCTATATACATAATAAAATTATATATGGACAAATCACACAGATTGAGCTGGCCCCAAAGTAATTTCGTAACTTGTGTTATGGGATACTAACTCAACGATACTATATTTTTAATAAACACATATAAAGATAAACACGTCTTAGAGACCTAGAACAATCTGAAAAAGATCATTTTCCATCTTGATCTGACTTCAATTTATAGCGCATTTACCTCTATGCAGTTAATTTTCAATTTCGTGGCACAGTAGTTAACACGTCAGCTACGACATGAGGACACTGAAGTCGACTCGCGGCCCGGACAATTAATATTTCAACAAATACTATATTTTCCTGTGTTTCTGAAGCTATCCAAGGACGGTTGGCGGCAGGCAGGCCGCTGGCCAAAAAAATCTTCCACCAAATCATGTCACAGCGTCAATGCTGTCATAAACGTTGCCCCGGGCTTCAACGCATCACAACTTAGGACGCAGCCGGGGAAAAACACTCAGGTAAAGAAGAAATCAGTTGATTTTCAACCGATCTCTAAAGGAGTTTCCCAATTCGACAATTTTTTTTATATTTGTTACCTCATAAGTGTCAGTTATGAACCGAATTGAATTTTTTTTAAATGTTTATACCTCCTAAATAGTTCTACTGAGATTTCATCAAATCGGTTCATTAGTTCGGTAAAATCCATTTTTTTATTTATATTGCCTTTTGGGCACGTTGCCACAGAATGACGGTTTGCAGAGACTATATAATTTGTAAATATTTATATATTTTTTAAGTAGTTGTAATTATTATTAGTATAAAAGTATATTATTTATTCAATAAAAAAATTACAAACATGCTCCCTCGTAACTTCCTTGTAAGAAAAATAAGTGAAAACGAAATAATATCTGTTCTTTAATTGAGCTGAAGTTTCTATGGGAAGTCCTTTTTCTGTTTTTTAATTGTAATTTTTTTCTATTCCGTATTTTATTGGAGATCCTGATTCCGATATTTCTATTTCAAATTTACTTCCAATTTTTGTATTCCTTAAGCCTCTGTCGTAATACATAATTAGAGTTAATTTAATTTATGATCGAATAATCAAACGCCTACCAATTTTCAAAAGTGATACTAAGACTCTACAATTAGTATTTTAGTGAGCAAGAGAGTATTTCTTATAATACTAAAGTTGATCAACAGAATATTATGCATGGACAGGCGTCTACCTTTGTATTCATCTATGGTTCCACGCCGCTAGTCTAACAAACACACCCATAATACCGCTAAATATAATTTTCATTCTTAGTACCGCCGAGCTAAAAGCTTCGTTAATTTTGTGACAGTTACATGTTCGTGAACATTGTTGCACGAATGTGTCACAATTAAAAGAATTAGCTACGCGGGTGATTCCGTTCGTCTTATCTTCCTTTACTCATGAGATGATGATCGCCATCTCATGTGTGAATCTTGGTAATCATCGTGAATTTCTGAGAAAATTAATATCAGCCGTACGTGCTTTATTCATAATATTTACCTACAATATTTTCATCATCATCACGTATTTATTATATTGTTTTATTTATTTGAAATTGAAAATTATTAATATAAGTCTATGCTATCATAGTATTTTGCAAGCATCTAATCACTATTTTGATTTAGTTTTTCACATTATGCCGGTTACGTATACGTCGCTTTTCAGGTCTTAAAGACTGGGCTTTGCCTACCCCGCAAGGGAAAAAGACGTGATGGTATGTAGGTATTGAAAACTTCCCAACTTGACTTGCTTTGGCTTCGAAATCGTATTTAACGCTTTCCTAAACATCCCACCTGTGCTTTTCGTGTGTGTAAGTGGCCAACACAAGTGTCAGATTTGTCAAGCTGTCTACAGGACCTGATATAGCTTAACGACTGCCTGCTTACTAAAGTACGGAGGAGCTTGAGATTTTTTTGTGCCACTTATGGTCACCCATCCCAGTAGGGATCACGTCCAAGGTTGCTTGACATGCGTAAGCACTTAAAAATGCTTACGCTAACTGGGCCATCGAGCTCCTCCTATCCCACCTGTAGACGTCCTGTAAACGACATTGTTATTTCTATTGTGTCTGGTTCAGTGTCCATAAATGTTGTTGGATTTAGTTGAGATGGATGTTCCTTGCATATTTTATGCATGCTTAATGCATAAAATATGCTAGTATAAACCCGTACTTGTGATTGTGAGACTTAAAATATGTGACATATTTTATTATACTCAAAGGAATAAAATATTAAGAAACTGCATTAAAATGGCGTTATAAACTGGATTATATGATTGAGGAAGTATCTTGTAGTATTGTGAAAATGTCATTAAAAGAGATCGGAACGATTGAATCGTAAAAGACGGCATTTCGTCTAGTTTTATCATCGTAAAATATCGCATTTAATTAACTTAATAACACCAAACGTTCTATTCAATATGCATAAAAATGAATTAATGATAACAAGATGGATTTTATTTTAATATTATTAAGATCAAATCAATATATAACTTCGATCAAATATAATAGTAGATACAGTGTCATACAAAATGGAGCCTAAATAATGTCCCCGAGCCAAAATTCATGCATAATCAAAAACAAAAACGGTACATATTTAAAGTATTACACTCTATCTTTCTTTTTCACTTTTGACGCGTAGTTTTTGCATCTTTTCACTAACCTTCGACATCGCGAGACGTGTTAGTGCTGGCGCGGTTTATTGATACTGTGTATAAAACAGCTCCGAAACTAGATTAGAGCGCTGTTTTATCGGTGCCACTTTTTGAGCGCGAATCGTGTATCTACCATTTATATTTGATCGAAGATATATAACCATATTTACAAGCAGATCGAAAACAGGTCGTCGACAGCCTTTAGTGAAATGTCAGGGTCCGCTCGGTAGAATTAGATACAGAATGCCAACTTCTTAGAACTATGAATGCCGCGCTAGACTCGAAACCAGCTGGAAACTACCACAAAAGTCTGACGATATTGAAATTTCAAAGCTTAGAGTCATTGACAAAAGTATTTCTTCAATACATACATAGTATCACGTCTTTTCTCCTTGCGGGGTAGACAGAGCCTAAGTCTATAAGACCTTATGGCCACATTTAGCATATTAGAGGGCGTGTAGATGGAAAAAGGAATCAAAATAGTAATGGGTTGCTCGCCGCATCGCCTATTGACATGATTTCGCAGATTTTAGCCCAATGGCAGCTGGTACATTCTATTTCTTGAATGGTAAGTGATAACTTATCTAACTAGGAAAGAAAGAAATAATATTATTAAATTAAATATTATGTAGTTAAATATTAGGTATATACATATTATGTATATACCTAATATTAAAATTCATAATAATATAATAATAATTAATAAATTTCATAATATTTAACTACATAATAGACTATTTTTATACAAAGACCATTATTTATTCAATCATTGTAGACTTTGTTTGTACAAAAGTTAATAATAATTTTATTAGCTTTTGCTGTCTATTTTATTAGCTTTATTAGCTTATCTTTTGTTATCTATTTTATTCACGCTCAAGCCTTCTCTTACTACTGTTTATACTATATTTAATAAATACAGCATCAACTGGTACTCGCAACTAGTATTAATTAAAATAACGATATAAATACATGTCCTTATCCACTTGAAAACACATCTCGATTGATCGAACATGTCGTTTACCTCCGAGGCGCTGGTTGAAAAAAACAAAGCCAGTCGAGAAAGGCAAGTTGCACTAGCCGGGTGAACCGCGTCGTGATCACCTCAAGCCTCGCCCCGCTTTCCGTGCTCATTGAAATATATGGCAAGAAGCGATATATATTGACTATATTTATTATATTTTAGTCGTGGTAGAGCCACGCTACCGGCAAAATTAATTGCTAGTAGCATGAATTGGCCGGCTCGTCCGGGGAAGTACCACACTCTCACAGAAAATCGACGTCTGAATAGAAGCTTTACCGCTTCTATGCTTTGTTCGGTGAGTGAGAGAGCCGGAGGCCCATCCTTCCCCCTCCTCTCCCCATTTCCTTCCCCCAAGTCGTTGAAAGACCGTCAACGCACCTGTCACACTCTGGTGTTGCAGTTGGCCATGGGCAGCGGTGATCACTTACCATCAGGTGAACCGCTTGCTCATTTGCCGCCATAAAAAAAATATTATTTTCTCTTGAACTCTTCCATGCTCGTCTGGGAGAAAATAAAAAACTTAGAATGTATCAGCTGCTTCTCTTCTCATGCAGATCGTAAAAACCGATCGAGGGTATAGGCGAAATCTTAGAAATCATGTAGTGATGGGTTGCTGGCCGCATCGCCTATTAACATGATTCCTCAGATTTTACCCATTCCCTCGATTCCGATTTTACGATCTGCGCGGAAAGAGAAGCAGCTGGTATATTCTACGTTTTTTTTCTCCTAGACCAGCATGGAAGAGTTTTGTAGTAACTATGATATCAATAAATATGTAAACGTTGTCTCAATGATATAATTATCAACTCCATGCAGCATTAACAACTCAATGTCAGAAACTATGCGGAGTGCTGAGCAACCACCCGTCACTTTCCGGAAAACCTTCACGTTACTATTCAGTTACATTATATTATATATGTTATATTTTTTGCATTAATGTTATAAACTAAAATTTCGCTTCTTTTTATAATATGTACAGATAGTACTTAGACAGGTCAGGGGTGTCAGCCCCAACAGCTTGGCCGGTGGTAGCAGGTATGGCATCGGGTACGCGCGTCCAGCCTTCCTAGCTGGTACTCGCCTATCCCCCCCATTTATCCGAGTGAGTTGTACACAATACGTCAAATCCAAATCCATCCAATTCCTATTCCGCTCCAGCTTATAATTGCTTCAGCGAAGCACATGAAGTCAAAGAAACTGCGCTCGTCAACCCGCCTACGGAAGATGTTGCTATATTTACAAGCGTGGTGAATATAGCAACATCCGCCTATGAAACGAAGAATCCTTGAAATAACCTTTGTCCAGCAGTGGACTTCTTACGGCTGAAAAGTTGATAAATAGTATGGTTTTCTTAGCTCAATCATTATAAAAAAAATCTAGTCTTTATTTTAAACATACCTAAACACGTGAAATTCCCATGACTGTACCTGGACCATTTAAAAATCTCAAACACATATTGGCGTTATGCTAAATTGTACCGAATCACTCGGAACTAACACATGAATTACAACCAATAAAATATTGGATGGTTGCGAAATCCGATACACTTGTTTACAATTTAGTTTTTGCTATCATCATCGTAAAGCAAATAACTCACAAGGCAATATTATTATATCGCTAAAGCCTCCGGCACACGCGTAAAGTAAACGGTATAGTACACTAGCCTTTACCGCAATATTATTATATCGCTAAAGCCTCCGGCACACGCGTAAAGTAAACGGTATAGTACACTAGCCTTTACCGATTCTACTTACTCTACCAGTTTTGGTGAGTATACAGGCAAATTTGTTTTTGTTGTAGAGTTAGAACGCTGCGGACATCAGCTGTACTCGCACTTTACTCTTCTAAGCGCACGTTCGAGTACATATTGGAGTTAGTATAGTAGAGTTAAGAAATATTGGTAACGTGCGCAATAGAGTTGAGTAGACACGTAGTAGATTGCATACTCACGTTGTTTGTTATTCTACTCTATCAATTTCTAATACTCTACTCTACCAATACTGTTTACATTGGTATAGTTAGTATCCTAATTAGCACTCTATTGTCTACTCTACCGTTTACTGTACGCGTGTACCGACGAACAATAGTAATATCGTGTTATCGCTAACACGATATTACTATTGTAACGATTGCATACTGTAAGCTATATACAGTAACTCCTTCTCTCTGAAGATCTCAGGGCATTCATCATCATCATCAGCTTTCCACGACCCACTGCTAGGTATAAGCCTCCTTTTGTCTGCGCCATTCTTCCCTATCATTATATCTGTCTATTTCTAGAAAGTCGAGAAGGTGCAAACCTAAGTTGTATAGTAATGAGTATAGTTCATCCCACATTCTCCTTCAACAGAGTGATTTTTGTTCGACAAATAAAAAAAAAAGGCATTTCTCCTTTTTTATACGACTGCCCAAAAAAAAGTATTATACTCTTTATACTTCTTTCTAGCGTCATTACTTATTTGTAGCGTCCAAACATGAATGTGAGATTTTTTATTTCATCCTATACATGAAAACGCCTGAACAGATTTGAATGTTTAGGTATCGTTTGAATCCTGGCCTTGTCCCGAGTGACATTGGCTGTTTTATGGCAAGGCAAGCTTCTTCTGATTTTCTTTAAAAAAACTTGACTAAAAAACACTTGGAAAAGATCGATAACTTTACACTGAATTAGGAACGTCCTCATTCAAAATGTAAAAATGTTATACACCTTCGATATTAAAAATAAATGAGTGGAATAATAGTAGGTATTGGCATCGGATAGCCCGCCTGGGCTTGTTACGTTGCAACCGCATACCTCGGTGCAAAAAGTAGGTGTGCCGAATGTCAACCGCTCACCACGTCTGATTTCCAGAAACACGACCGTGCTAACACTCTTCCAAGGTATTATTTACATTTTATCTAGAATGTACAGCTAGTTTTCACTAGATGTATTGTCAATTCGTTCGTTTATATGAGAGGGTAATAGTTCCAATGTTTGCGTGGCCACTTGTTTCAGATTTTCAGCGTGCCTTCTGAAACAAGTCATTGCATGACATGCATGATCGCTATCAAAATTCATGCACTACTAGGCCATCAAAGTCTTGATCAACAGCAACAATTCTGTAGGTAAAAGATATATTTTCACGCACTGTTTATTTATTTGCAGCGTATGTCATTTTACTTTATTTTACCAAATATGCATGTTAGGTTCCAAAGTTATTTTTTTTCTCAAATTTCCTTAAATATCTATCAAATATATAATATTTAACTGCCTCCGTGGTCCAGTAGTTAAGGCGTTTGCCTGTTGACCCGGGGGTTGTGGGTTCGATTCCCACGGGAAGCATACTTTGTTTAGTTGTTTCCAATTTGGTTAGGACATTGCAGGCCTGAATCACCTGATTGTCTGATAATTAATTTGATTTCATGCTTTGGAAGGCACGTTAAGCCGTTAGTCCCGGCTGCCATCTGGTAGTCGATAAAGGAACCACGTCAGAGGCTGAGAGACGGTTCCGAAGAACTCTGACACCAGGGTGTGAATGGTCGATTGACCGTATCACCTACACGAAATGATGATGATGAATATATTTTCACGCACTGTTTATTTATTTGCAGCGTGTGTGTCATTTTACTATACTTTACCAAACATGTATGTTGGGTACCAAAATCACTTTTTTTTCGAATTCCCTTCAATATCTACCAAATATATAATACTTTCTTAGCATTTAAGTTTAATTATTTTGATCGGTAAGATGTTTATGTAAGCAGAATTCCACTAAAACGCGTTACAAAATAAAAGCAATAAATAATTGTCGACAGTCTAGGTGAATCGAAGCAGATAAAAAAGTAACTGGTTTCTCTAAAAACTGGCTTCTCCTAGTGTACAATCGTATTTTATTTAAAGCCTGTTCTTTTATAAACTACTGCACCGATATATATCATGTAGTATGCGAGAAGTATGTGGTATATTTTAAGTAAACGGCTAATCAAGCTCATGCGCGAGCTCCGTGGCGCAGTGGTTAACATGCCAGCCTGCGACACGAGAGTGCCCGAGTTCGATCCCCGATCAGATCAAGATGGAAATGATCTTTTTCAGATTGGCCTGGGTCTTGGATGTTTATCTATACAATATGTATTTGTATAAAATATAGTATCGTTGAGTTAGTATCCCATAACACAAGTTTCGAACTTACTTTGGGACTAGCTCAATCTGTGTGATTTGTCCGCATATATTATCAAGATAGGTAGTGACTCAGGGAGGTATCCTAGGTATTCTAGTCGATTTTCGACACACAAAAATTCGTCGAAACCGTTGGAGCCACTCGTGTGGTTCTGATTATACCTATAATTTAATATATAAAATTCTCGTGTCACAGTATTAGTTGACATACTTCTCTGAAACGGCTTAACCGATTTGTATGAAATTTTATTGGCATCTTTGTATAAAGGTTGCATATAGAGCTAAGGTCGGCGGTTCAAACTCAGCCCGCATGGAACTTTTTCACCATATCTTATTTCTCTGTTTAATAAGATCTGGAAGAGTGTCTAATTTAAAAAATAAAAATTTTGAAATAGTCCATTTATGTTTTCATTTTCAACTTTTTCTCTAACAACATTGTAATCTTTTAGTGAACCCGGATACACGGTTAAAATATCGCAAGGTGCCATTCAAGTGAACTCATTCTCTTTTATATGTTTAAAAGTAAGCGGCTTTGTCCCTAGACCTTGTTTATTTTTCAATAAACTACATATTTTTGCAGAGACTGGTTGCAGTGTATGTTACTCGACACAGAAAAGTAGACACACATCTCATCCAGTTGTATCTGTCAACTAATTAATCGAACGGTCGTATGTAACCGACCGAACGCCATCAATCTTACATAGCATGAGATCAACGAAAACTAACAAGATAGCAAAATATCAGAGGCTTTGCGGATGCGAGTGCGGTGGGTACCGTTAGCGCGACACTTCGCGGAATCGCTGCATCAGCCAGCCTTCATTATAAGAAGGCTCAACATATGGTCAACCGCAAATAAGGTCATCTACTCATGAAAGCTTGTCACGTTGTATATTTTGAATCTTTCACTTTAGTCAAGATAAAGTGGAAGACAAATTGAACTGTGTGGATATTGTTATTTTTACTGTGTAAAGGCGAAAAGGTTTTTTGATATTATACAAAAAATCCCAGTGTGCTACCATAAGTCTATAAAACATCACAAATAACAAGTTAGATAGAGATCTTACTGATTGATATAGAAACAACTTTGATTTTATGTGTTATCAATAGCAAATTTCCCACAAAGGCCGCTATCTTCTTGTTAACTACGGGCACAAAATAGAATAGAAGCACCCTTGTAAACGGAGCAATGAACAAGTCGATAAATGGAGAGTAGGACGAGCGTGCGAACAGGGTCGAACGTGCTATTGTCACCGGCGCGTCACTTTGCAATATTTCCTATAGATTACACAGAGGCATGTGCCGGAGGTATGTACGCAGCTCCATGAGATCAAGGAGCGCCGTCGACTTCCGCCTCTCGGCCCGACTGAATGCCTCGCGTTGCAAAGCGTCGATAAAATGGAAAATGGTTAATTAAACATAATGGTAAGTACGCGTCGTTATTCGCAGCCGCATTGTTGCAATATCGCGGCGGCAACAACTCTCTTCGCTATATTTAACAAGTTCAGCGCCGATTAAACAGATGCCATCAATTATTTACCACAATTACTGACCCCATACGATTTCACAAGCGCGTACTTAATCACATTTCTATCAGTTTCAATACGATTATTATGATTGCAAAACCGTTTTATAGTTTCAATGGGATCATGTGGTCTAATGTGGGTGTTAAAATATGTTAAGCGGATAAGACGAAAGAGAATATCAATAGCATCGTGATCGATGTCGGTTATTATCACCGCACACAAGTGAAAGTACGGGTTGATATTCATATAAATTTAATAACAGTATTAGATGTATCGGATTGCAGAGACATCGTCTGAGAGCTGCAGGGCCAATGGTTGCGGCCAGATAACCGTTATGGCGCGGCCGCACTCTCCGACTTTAGACAGAGCTCGCTACTCAGCCTACTTAATAACTGATAATTGTACAGTTCGCCCAAAAGTGCATTCCGAGCATTTTTTCCACTTGAATATGACATTTAATTACATGTCTCGATGTATTGAGTATCTTATCTGCTATACAATTTTTTAAAAGTGTCTACGACTCAATTATTGGATAAGTTAAAAGCTATTACCGTGAAAGTACGAAGAGTAAGAACCTAGCTGGTTAAAATGCTATGTTTTAAGGCTTCGTACCCAAAGAGACGGAACCGGGGAACAGGATTACTAAGCTTCCGCCGTCCGTCCTTTCGTCCATCTGTCAGGGGTTGTATCTCTCTTGAACCGTGAATTGAATTTATTTCTATGGCTGCTATAACAACAAATAATAAACCTTGATTTAAATTAAAAATAAAGGGGTAGGGATGGGGGGTAAGAGCTTCTAAGTAATATGAACCCATTTGCTCTAAAGATGTTAGATACCTATAACAATGCATTTCATTGTTAAAATGCACTTGCGTGTCTACTGGCCCTTAATGCCTACGTCAAATTTTGTTGTGGATAGATTGTTACTTTTCAAGTATAACTACATCTGTATTTAGAATATCAAGTAGAATCAGCCTGGATACATGTATGACATTACATTTCAAAATAAGAAAACATCAACCTTTGTTAATAAATCAAACAAACTGAGATCGTACTTATCAGAATCAAGGGTACAAATACAGCCTAAATATCATAAGGATCATCGACCGTCCTAATGACGCCATTCGCAACAAATAAGTTTACTCGAACACTCGGATACGCTCACGGAATACCACTAAAACTAAGAAGATAGGTCCGTTATGAGCAAATTCACGAGTGTATGACCTCGAACGTGGCCGACACACAGTGACTTGCATATCTGTATGAAACAAAATAGAGCTCTAATAGATTTAACGCAGTGGCCACGCCCCGCCGCATTCTGGCACAAGTCAATATTGTGTACACTAACGATCAATTACACTATAACTATACATTACCGATCGATCGATTGAAAACACTGACTTTTCTCTTTGAAGCGCGATGTGGGTCACATCGTGAACATTACTACCTTGATTATGTTTGAAGAACAATGGTTAGTACTAGAAATGTAGAACAGGAACCGAACACGGTCATTCGCGCTTACTAAAATTATTACGCTAACAAGAACCTGAAAAGCTGAAGTGTGAGCGATTCGCATAACACACATTAAATAAACATATTGCAATAACAACGTGTTCGTGGCGTGGAAGCCTTAAACATTTTTTATGAAAATGCCTCATCGGAAAGTTTCAATGCCATAAAAAGAAGGAATAATATAGTATCTCCGCGTTGAAAATAACAAGGCAGAGCCCAAAGACGGTATCAGGAAAACCAATTTAAATTTCTGCTTTCTCGTACAGTAGGTATCGTCTTTTAGCATTACGAATTTAAGACATCTTATGGGTATCGAAACACGTAGAATTCGAAATGAATGCTTGCTAATAAAATCGTGATCGTATAATTTTCTCAGAGCTATAGCAGCCCTATGTTTAACCAATATAAATATTAAACAGTTTGTTCTGCAATTCATATTGTGCCTAATTAGATTGCAATTTAGCAAATTAATATCTAACTTACAATAGTAGTAAATCAATTTGTTTAATTACATATTTTCTCCTGGTTGGTCATGATTCATGTAGATATTATTGTATGAATATTTCGACTTGATAATTTTATTATTATCAAAATTTTCAAATCATTAAGGCATGCCGTGCGCTCTTTATATACCCAGTAGTAGTTTATTAAACTTATGAGTCCTAGAATTGTCCAACCACCAGAAACGACCCTCTTGTGTGATGTGTGATTCTTTCACCTTGACTTTAAAACTCACACACCCTTGACATTAAAAAGTATTCCAAAGTAACCAGTGTCTGATGATTCTAACTAATAAAAAGGGAAGCAGTATAAAATACAGTGTATATTGTAGACAATATTATATACATACTTAGTGTAAAAATAATATTAATAGTCCGTCAGTTAGATAATCAACAAATATTGGACACGTATTTTTTTCTATTGGGTTAAACAAAAAATGATAAAGATATACTTAGTCTGTTAAAGTTCCGTGTCACGTCATAGTTTGTTTCACTTTTAAGCAAACTTCAAAGTCACAAGCCCCCAGTTATTCGCTAAACTAACTTTCGCGCGCTCTATCTTCATATTTAATTGACAAAATAAAAAATATGTGTCCAATATTTTTAGAATATTTAATATTATTATTATTATTTTTACATAGGAAACTAGCCTATTATGCAAAAATAATCTTACTGCGCCTTACATTATACGGATTTTGCGGAACGCCGTGTCTGAAATAAATGTAGTCAAAAGGTCATTAAAATAGTTGTGGTTTGCTCAAAAAGCTTTGGAAATGGATTTGTAGGTCAGTGCAAACCAGTTAAGGCGGACTAAGCACGTAAAATCACTGAGTAGTTGAACCTGGCACGAGGGCTACCGCTGCCTAAACCACAAATTACAGAGTTGGAGATGCGACACATAATTTATGCAGCGTACAATGCATAGTTTCCATAATGTAATAAAATACACGGAACGGCTTACCGCAATGTACTTTAACTGCACCATTATTAGAGTAATAAATTTACATGTACTCGTACAAGTCACAATCCAATATAAACATAGTTCAATAATTAAAAGAGATATAGGTTAAATAACTATTATATTTTTTTAAATAATAGGCTAGTTTCCTGGGTCGTAATAATAACATAACAATTAATCCGTCAGTTAGATAATCAAAAACTATTGGACACGTATTTTTTCTTTTGTCAAATAAACAATAAATAATAAAGATAAAGCGCGTCAAAGTTCAGGAGTGGGGGCTCGTGACGTCAAAGTTTGCTAAAAATTGTAGCAAACTATGACGTCACACGGAACTTCAAATGGCTATATCTTAATAATTTTTTATTTAATCGACAAAAGAAAAAATACGTGTCCAATATTTTTAGAATATCTAACTGACGGACTAATTATTATTTTTTAGGAAACTAGCCTATTTCGTTCGTCGATAAAAAAGCACTGGGATGGGCACCGCAAGTGGCATAAAAATATCTCCAACGGCTTAACGTGCTTTCCAAAGCACAGCTACTCTGTGCTTCGGAAGGCACGTTCGCACATCATTGATGGCCGTCGGTAAGCTATGTCAGATGCCTTTAGTCAGCTTGAAAAATCTTACACCAGCGTAACACATTGGCGCTGTTCTCGAGAGCCCTACGTTCATGCGAGCGGTGCCGCCGGAGAAACCTAGTGTTTCCATAGACATCAGAATATTACTAGTGTATTTTATACTAGCTTTCGCCCGCGGCTCCGCCCGCATCAATGTCGATCCCTCGGCAATAGTACTTTTTCCCGGGATAAAAGGTAGCCTATGACCTTCTCCGTACTCCAGATAACGTGTATGCAAAATTTCTTGATGATCGGTTCCGTAGTTACATCGTAAAAGCGTAACAAACAAACAAACAAACTCACTTTCGCAATTATAATATACTAGCTTTCGCCCGCGGCTCCGCCCGCGTCAATGTCGATCCCTAGGGAATAGTACTTTTTCCCGGGATAAAAGGTAGCCTATGTCCTTCTCCGTACTCCAAATAACTTGTGTGCATAATTTCATAATGATCGGTTTAGTAGTTACGGCGTGAAAGCGTAACAAACAAACAAACAAACAAATAAACAAAAAAACAAACTCACTTTCGCATTCATAATATTAAGTAAGGAAAGGATATAGTTAGGATAGTTAGGATGTGGCTCGAGTTTATGAGCGTTGAAAGGCACATCACATATCATTAATTGTTTCTGTAAAAAAAAAAAATTACATCTCTCTTTGAGTCTCTATATTTTGTGCCTAAACTCCAGATAACGACCGGCGCAGTGCGGTAATTAATGCAGCCGCATTCTGATGCCGTTCTGTTATAATTAATCACACGTAGGTACCCAGCGGTGTATTTACTCTATGGCCAAAATGACCATATTTCGGGTAGTTTCAGGCTGTTGGGAAAGGAACCATTAAGCGTTGCGTTCCTTAAAACATTGTTCCTTGACAAAAAGCAATAAAGAAATCGAAACCAATTTTTAATAAAAGCGGAAAAATTTAATGTATTTTTACTAATTTCAAAGATACATCACCAGAAACAAGCCGTGCTAATAGTGAACTAATATTTCCCTAGCTAACGAGTGATCTCATCGCCTTCGGACGCAGTCAAATTATATTATTCACAACACAACTCATTACCCATTACTTAAGTTGACTCTTGAACCAATCACAGCGCTCTATAGTTATATTACTTATGTGATTAATTGAATCCATCTATTTTTTTTAATTTTCTGATTTCTTACGTGACTAATCCGCGTTTCACATATTAAAAGTGTAAGTAACAGACATAAGTTTTAAAAAAATATATGCGTTGCGTATGTTGTATAATTTTGAAACACAGCATATCCCAATTAATTAATGGTTACTTATGTTACATATAAATGTATAGCAAAAATAAATAAAAATAAGCACAAAATAGACGAATTTATATCTTTAAAGAATTAAGAAAAATGCCGCATACAAAAGGAGACTTTTACCCAACAGTGGGTCTTGGAAAGTTGACGATGATCATGATATCTTCAAAGATGACAAAAGCAAACGATAGCGTTAACTTATAACTTATAAATAATATGCAATTGCATAATCAGGATTCCTTTTGATGTAGCCTCGATTACAAGACACCGTGCTGAAATTTGAAGAGTAAATAATGTATAATGAATTACTCATTACATATAAGCAAAATCAATGGAAATCCTTTCAATATATGTAAATTGCTTACACAATGTGATGATGTCACTTGCTTATTAGCAAATGTGGTTTTATACAAATAGGTCGACCGCGTCACCCGGATCTTCTGCAATGCCTCTGCATTGCATCACGGACTTTGAGACACTTTGGCTAGCGCCGTGGCGCAGCGGTCAACACGCCAACCTGCCACACGGAGTGCCCGGGTTCGATCCCCGGCCAGGTCAAGGTGGAAAATGATCTTTTTCAGATTGGCCTGGGTCTTGGATGTGTATCTATATATGTATTTGTTATAAAATATAGTATCGTTGAGTAAGTATCCCATAACACAAGTCTCGAACTTACTTTGGGGCTAGCTCAATCTGTGTGATTTGTCCGTATATATTTATTTATTTACTTATCAGCAAACTGAACGAACATTGATTACAGAGGACGCTGTAGACTCTGCATGTGGTTACTCTATTTGTGAACTTTAAGGAAATATCCCATAGATTATAAGGGTTTTCATTCATATAGAGGGACAAATCACACCGATTGAACTCATAGTAAGTTGTGAACTTGTGTCGTGGAATGCTTACTCAACAATACTATATATAAACATCCAAGACCCAGGCAACTCTGCAAAATATCGTTTTCCATCATTACCTGCCGGCCTATTTGCTAACTTAGTGTACAACGTTTTGATAGTCACTTCAAAATAACGTTTTATATTTCTTAAAAAAAGGGTGACATACGAAAGCCGCAATGTGTTTTGAAGTGACTATCAAGACGTTCCTATCTAACCTAAATATCAAAACCGGAGACCGAAGACAAGACCCTGAGTTTCAGAGGCACTAATATATAGCAATAAGATATCGTGATAAATAAAGTAAGGTAGAGACCTAAAGTCGCTAGTGCAAACCTGCCCGCGAAGAATGTTTTCATCATCTCTTATTCCTTTATTTAATGAGCCTAAGTCTATCCTGTCTTTGTCTGAAGAGTATAGAATGGATTTTTATACAATAGTTATTGTTATAATATGCTAATTTTGCATTAATATAATTATGGGTTATGTGTTTCACGTGTATCATGAATGTTTGTAAATAACTTTATTATCTCGTATCTTCCAAGCAACTGGATAGATTTCGGCAGTAAAGGTATTGTTAGGTTCTTCTCAAATACTTTAAGTGTTTAGAGAGGTTTTTAATTTTTTTTTTCAAATAATACTGTTTTAATATTATATATTAATTATTAAATTTAAAGTTAATTATTATAATATGCACTAACAAGGCTTTAAAAAGACCTTATCTTATCTCTATGGATATAAGTAATATCCACGATTCAATTCCAAAAAATCCAAAACGAATAGTTACTGAATGACAATTAAAAAAAATACGGAAATACCGGCACTTAATCGTAGCCCTGGGGCGATAAAAGTGAGTAAATAAAATCTGCCAACGTCATTTTGTTTATTGTTTAAACCATAAACAATATTGCGAAAGGTCCTTCACCTTCCATAATATTGCTGGTAGTTGATTGGGACAATATAAAATAAACTGATAATAAGGATGCTCAATTCTTTGTTTATATATTTACAAAGGACAAGTCATATCGAAAGGGCAAGACACGAGGATTCGGAATATTTTCTTGAGATCCTTGAACATGCTCGTGATACTGCATTTACTTTGTATAGTTTCGTTACTTTATAAGGAAACGGACACGAAACGAGTCAGGTTTCTAGTTAAAATAACAATACACCGCGGTCCTTACTTGGGTCCACTATTTGAATAGTAGACCTTTCTGGCTCAGTGGTATCTCAAGTGCGTTTGAATCCCATTCGAGCTGAGTTTATAACCTAACTGATCCTAATCCTTCCTACCTTATATTATTAATGCGACTTTTTTATCTGTTACGCTTACATGTGTTAACAACTGCCCAGAATAAAGAAACTTTGCAAATCGACTGTGCTAAGGAAAAGAACTTAACCTTTTCACTTCGAAAAAATGTATGCGTGATTGAAGCCGCGGGCAAAAGCTAGACTTACGTAATTTCAATCGCCTCGCTAAGCGTCTAATATTTAAATTATTTCTAACAACATCGGACAAATGACTACCGCAATTTATTTGAGCGTAACAAAGTCGACGTCAGACTGCAACTCTTCTGTTACAAATCCATGTTCATCAAAACAGCAATTAGTTTTCTTAAAAAGCTTGCAGTTAGATAAGCTCGCCCATTTCTCTGTGTAGCACAGAAGTAATTAGAACTGTCGGGTCTCGCGGACCGGCTATCTGTTCACACGGCATTAACTACCAGCCGCGAACAAGTTTGAACAAACCACAGCCAATGAATTAGCCGTTAGTTGGCGGCACTTGGTGGGAGTGTCGCTGATATATGACCAAAGCAGGATTTCACCAAAAGATAGAGGTATTTCTTCAACGTAGATATAAACATATTACAGATAGACTTACATAAGGATATTTAAGTACATTTTACAAGTAACCTATGCATTTTCTTCCAAAAATGCCTAGATCTACACTAATATTTTTAACAATAAAGATTTGATTGTTTGTTGCATTAAAATTCTTCATTATCCCTGATAAACATGTGCTATCGAATTAAATAACTTAATATGCCCGTGCGAAGCCGGGACGGCCCCTAGTTCCTTATTAAAACTAAAACCTATGTTTATACGTATTTCATCATTTAAAATTAAACATATGACTCGCTTATATTCGAGCACTCTGAATATAAATTAAATGAAGCCCGGTAGCTGAACAGATTTATATTATTTACTAGCTTTCGCCCGCAGCTCCGCCCGCGTCAATGTCGATCCCTCGGGATTAGTACTTTTTCCCGGGATAAAAGGTAGCCTATGTCCTGCTCCGTACTCCAGAGAACTTGTATGCAAAATTTCATGATGATCGGTTCAGTAGTTACGGCGTGAAAGCGTAACAAACAAACAACCAAACAAACTCACTTTCGCATTTATAATATTAGTAAGGATTCGCCAGCCAATATTGACAGTTATACAGCTCACCATGAATATAAAACCATCGATGAATGCGAGGTTAATAACTTTGTCAAGTAAAAAAATATGAACAGATAAAACTCATCGATCATAAATTTCACGTGAACTATAGAGACTAATTTGCCTAGGTAGGCATACGTCTGTGTACTGCTATCAAATATAATGAAGCTCATTTTCATCGTGGCCCGAAAATTTTACTATTCCTGCAGAAAAATATAGGAGTAACAATTTTCTTTTTTAAAAATGTTTTGAAAACTTCTACATTACAATGTATTGCATTGTCATTTGAATCGGTTGATCTGCCAGAATATTAGCACTAAGGAAACACATCATTTGGATAATGTTCTTACTAAATTTATAAGCGGATTTGCCTAAATAATATATAGGACACTAGATTTTTCCCGCGACATCACCCGCTTTAATGTAGGTCCCTCGGGAATAGTAGATTTTTCCGGGATGAAAGATGCCGTATGTTCTTCCCCGGACCTCAAACTACCACCATACCAAATTTAGTCGCTATTGTGAAAGGTGGCATCAGACAGACAGAGTTACTTTCGCATTTATTATATCACTATGGATTTTTTAAATATTTTGAAGGATATTATATTCTCGCGTAGTATTTCAATATTACAGTATGTGAATTGCGGACAAAATCTCTACATATATATTTTTGGGACAGGGCGTAAATAATGTGATATTTTGAAATCATGTATCTTCATAACAGTTCATTATGTCCATGTGTACCGCACTGCTTATGAACTTATAGATAGATACTACGTCGATATTATTTGTTTCGATTGACAGACGTACGCGCCAGACAATGCCCATACTTTCTATTTCATGATCTGAGGCCGTGACGACGTTTCTGTATTGATGAATATTCGTTAATTCAATCCATAATTGTAGTATATATTACTGAGCAACCACGATATGCTGCTAATGAACGGAAAATTATGTCTTAATTAGGAAACAAATGAAATAGAAAACCACATTTTCTGCTTACTTTGTTTACATTCTTGGAATGCTGTAAAGCATTTTATTAGCTACTTTAATTACAGAGAATTAATGAACGTATAAGTGCATTTACTGTTCTAATTATATTTGATCTGATAACATTTGCATTAGTGTGTGTATCATCAAAAGGGCTATAATGTTAATTAAAAGTTTATGTTCTTATGTACCTGAAAATTATTAAAAGTTAAGCTTCTAGAGAGTACAGGCTCCCGCCTTTAAATCACTGGCTCAAAAAATTGTTATATTCAAACCTTTTGGTTGCTGTCCTTAGCTAGATATCATAAAACGAACCAGCAAAAGTTTCACTAAAACTAATCAAAATATTTGTAAGAAATATGAGAATAGCAAATATTATTTAAGTACAATGTTTGCATAAAGTATAAGTTTTATAGACACATATATCAGGCGTCTGGGGTGTAACAGCGAGCTGCATTTTCAGTATGCTACGAGGGCGCCAGGCGGGGCGCAGATGGCTGGCCGCCCGCCCTCGCCCCGCACCCCGCCATTATTACCCGCTAGTTTGGATGAAAATAGAGAAAACTCTATGTGTGTCAACGTTCCGAATAAAATATTCTTTTCTTTGTTTACAGCTTTTGTTCCTGTGCAACTTGTAAAAGTATTGTATTTGGACTCGGACAAAACAATGAATTCTTTTTATTATTGTTTATTTTTATCTCTTCTTTGAAGACACGTTGTCATGCATACTCGTAGTATAATAATAAATTCATTTTTCATAAAAAAAAGGTATACTTGAATTATCAAAACCTAAACTTTCAATGAACTATATAAGTATATCCTTATCCTTACTAATATTATAAATGCGAAAGTGAGTTTGTTTGTTTGTTACGCTTTCACGCCGTAACTACTGAACCGATCATCATGAAATTTTGCATACAAGTTCTTTGGAGTACGGAGAAGGACATAGGCTACCGTTTATCCCGGGAAAAAGTACTATTCCCGAGGGATCGACATTGACGCGGGCGGAGCCGCGGGCAAAAGCTAGTAATAAAATAAAACAAACTTAAAATCATTTTATTAATCATAACATAGTAACTCAGTAAAATGATTTGACTTACATTCAGAATTTGGTTCTAGATAAATAAAACTATAGTCCGTAATTTAGGAATTTATACCTATATTTAGGTACCTACCTATTAAACTGTCCATAAATCCTAGGATTTCTTTATTTATTTTAAATAGTTTTAGTCAGCCTAAAAGCTAAGTGAAATCATGAAAACAAGTTTCCTCAGAATTCTGTATAAAAATATAAATAAAATTAACGGTTCCCATTAATATGTTCAAAATAGTTAATTAACGTTCATGCTTCTTTAAAAAAAATAATTTAATTGTTTATCATTTAATCATGTAAGTATTTAATCATTAATATTAATATGTATCAAATAATCTCAATAGTATATCACAGTACGATCATTTTAATAGTAATGGATCAAGTAAGTTACTATAGTCGAATAAAATATTACACACCTTTATATGAGGATGTTTTACAACTACGACCGTTTTATTACGAAGTTGACTATTGGAAAATCGTGACATAAGTAAGAAAGCTCATTAATGCTCTCCGACGCATATGTTACGAGCCACCCACGTTAAATAAGAAAATGTAGGAAACCATTTCCGTTACAAACCATTCAAACTTTAACGGTACGAAAAAGATAATTTATGCTTTTCACACCGCCAGCTTAAAGCCAATTCAAAACAACTGAATGATCGACTGAACGACGTTCTTCATGCTGAATGTGGCCTTTAGGCATCTCGCACCACTATACGGCTACGACTACGACCAGTTACCGCAACCATAGGGAAATGTGTATATGTTACGGTAAATTTGATTAATCGAAAATTATTAATAATTTTATAACATTATTAATAATAACCTCGTGTTTTGGTAAATGTGAATAAAAAACTGAAATTAATTACTTTTGGTAGTTATTATTAATAATTCACTACACACATTGGTAAAAGTTATAAAAAAACCCAAAGTTATTAGTCCAGCAGGTATTTATTAAGAATATGATATGACGACGATACTACTTATTCGTAAGATATGACACATATAACAGTGCTTGTCTCAGATCACACAAACAAGGGTAGGTACTTGTTTTAAAGAAACTGACAACAATAATCACCTCTTAATCTGTACTCTTAATAAACAAAGTTAAAAGAGTGAGAGAACAGCCACTCGGCAGCGAAAGGGAGTCGCTATTGCTGCCCTATCTTGAGCTACTGGAACAGAGTCCACGTTGACTCGAGACTTGCTCGTGTCAATGTAAAATAACTTTAGTTTTTAATATTTTTATTTGGCTCACTTTACTAACCCTAGTTTATAAGCTTATTTTTGGTACTAACCTATGTTATAGAAATGTATTTCTAAAATAAAACGTTATTAGTATTATTATTTGTATCTACTTTGGTTTCACGGGTGTTACCCTGGTCCTTTGGAGGTTCGCGTGGAGATATATATCCAACATGAAGAGGCCCTTTGGAGAAGTTGATGTAAAGTTGGTCTCCAGCCAGAACTTGTTTCTGGAAATACCAATGTATGATATGTCCTTGAACAGGTCTAGGCTGGAGCAGAAACTATTGCATTATGAAAGACAAATTTATGGGATTGAAATGTAGCTGGACTTGTGCTAGGTTTGCCTGGATTGGACACCTGCTATTATTATAAAATGGCAAAATTATAGAATCGTCATCACCATCAAGAAGGCCTCCTGTGATGAGGCCTTTTTAAAACTTTGATTAAAAAGGCCTCGAGATTACCACCATGGGAACAGGCATGAAAATATGTAAGTGTCTATTTTAGGGTAGATATCTTGAAAATGATGTAATTTTTGGAATCCAAGATGGCGGACGCGACTTTTCATGAAAAACCTGCAACCTGCAAAGGGGTCGTTTTTTGGGTTTTTACCTTAGTTATGTAATCCAAGATGGCGGGCGCGACTTTTCATGATAAACCAACATGAGTGTCGTTTTCTAGGTTCTTGGGGTGTAGAGGTGCATATCTTGAAAAACACGTCAGTTATATAATCTAAGATGTCGGACGTGACTTTTCATTATAAATCAACTTGAGTGTCAACTTCTAGGTTTTTTTCGGTGTAGTTTTGGAAAATTACATCAGTTTTAGTATCCAAGAAGACAAATATTCAACTTTGACTAGCTCCGTGGCGCAGCGGTCAACACGCCAGCCTGCGACACGGAGTGACCGGGTTCGATCCCCGGCCAGGTCAAGATGGAAAATGATCTTTTTCAGATTGGCCTGGGTCTTGGATGTGTATCTATATATGTATTTGTTATAAAATATAGTATCGTTGAGTTAGTATCCCATAACACAAGTCTCGAACTTACTTTGGGGCTAGCTCAATCTGTGTGATTTGTCCGTATATATATTTTTTTATATTTTTAAATCTTCGCGTGGCCTCTCGCACATCCCGCACGCCGCCTCGCCACCCCTGTCCGCACCTCTGTTGCACGATCGAGAAAAAAATCGCCAGTGTACATTTATTTTTATCGATAGTTATTACATTTATCGGTACTAAGGTTACATTATTAATAATCACCGACAAATGTGATTAATTTCTCACTTTTACCTGTACTTTCGGTAATTATTAATAATGATAGACAATTATTAATAATTTTTAATTAATCACTCTAACCGTAACATATATACTGAGACGAAACGACCACATTTACTAAAGAAAATATAAAATCGAGCTTAGGCCGCGTTGGACTAATAAAGGTTCTTTATTTCATAACTAGCTGTTGCTCGCGACTTCGTCCGCGGCAATTTCTGGTATTATGATTAATTAGTTATTTTATTAATTAGATGAATAATTTTCCCCCGTTTTCAAAACATTTTTTATTGATGCTTCGCTCTTATTGGTCGCAGCGTGATGTTTTAAAGCCTTCCTCAATAAATGGACTATCTAACACAAAAATCATTTTCCAAATTCAACCAGTATGTAGTTCTTGAGATTAGCGCGTTCAAACAAACAAACGCTTCAGCTTTATAATATAAAAGTTTTTTTTTTTTTATTAACCTATACTGTCCCACTGCTGGGCAAAGGTCTCCCCCATTTCCTTCCAAACATCCCTACTTTGTGCCACTTCAGACCATTTCTTTTCATGGCTCGTGATATCATCACACCAACGCTTTCGAGGCCTACCTCTTTTTCTGTTTCCATCTTCCGGAGTCCATTTTGTAACTATAGTAGCCCATCGGTCTGGATGCATTCGGCAAACGTGACCCACCCAATCCCATTTGAGCTTGGCGGCTTTGTGCCCCACATCAACAATGCCAGTTTTAGAGCGAAGCACAGCATTTGGCACTCTATCTAGCCTGGTGACACCCAGGATGCTTCGCTCCATCGCTCTCTGGCAAATCTTGAGCTTGGACTTCTGATCCTCAGTCAATGACCAACTTTGAGCACCGTAAGTCAGGATGGGCAAGATACACATGTCGATGAGTCTGCGCTTCAGTGACAGTGGAAGGTCTCCCTTCATGAGTTCTTTCATGGACCAGTAGCTCCTCCACGCGTTGTCTATGCGGCGTTTTATTTCTTTTTCTTGCCTGTTGCTGAAGGAGACTATCTGGCCCAGGTATATGTACTCATCGACGTAGTGAATTTTTTGCCCCTCAACCTCGACCTTACGTTTCGTGCTGTTGGTCATTACTTGTGTTTTAGACCGATTCGAATATAAAAGTATAGATAAGTATATAAGTATAGATATGTATATTTTGAAAAATATTTCTGGTTATGTAAACAGCTACCTAAAATTATTGTTTAGCAAACTTTTAACTTCATATTGGTCTGTTAAAGTTGGTTGGGAAAGTTAATTTTAATATGAATAAATAAAAAATATCTACACGGTGAAATTTTAAGCGTTCTGGACCCTTATAGGGGTGGTAACCCTAGGGGGGTAACCCCTTTAATATGAAAAGTTGTTCATATGAACAACTTTTCATATGGGACCAATGCTGGGAACTCAAAAAAAAAATGGGCAGTTTCATACAAAAAAATTCGGCCGCCCGGTCAATTTGTATGGGAACGTCAAAATATTTTTTGAGTTCCCAGCATTCGTCCCATAGGAAAAGTTGTTTATATTAATGGACTGAATCATCCCTTTAAGGGTTCAGAACGATCAAAATTTCACCGTGTATACATGGTGGAGAGTGTAGGCCAAGTCCTCTGGCTGCTCTGGCCAAGTATGGCCCTAGTAGTACAGAGAGGGTCGTGCTCCTGTAGTGGAGACTAAAAAGGACCTGATGATGATGATGATGACATGGTGAAATTTTGATTCGAGTTCCTAGCATTGGTCCCATAGGAAAATTTGTTCATATCGAAGGGCTTAATCATCCCTTTAAGGGTCAAGAACGATCAAAAGTTCTCCGTGTATAGGCATTTCAATCTCGGTCTACTATGTAAATGATAAAGATGTGTCGTTGTATCTTCATGTAGAATTAAATTTCATGTGACTTTCGACTTATATTTTTGACATTATCTAACTGCATTTGAATTTTAATGTAAATCTGTATTGTGTTAACTTTTGCATGACCGAATATCGGTCATTCAAACTAGTTATAATCAATCAATATAATAAATCTGTAGGAAGTAAGTTACTTTGTTTTCAGAGACATCGTGTTTATAAGCTCTATAATACTGAAACTAAATTGAAGGATTTTTAGATTTATTGCTGCATTTATGCATGTCCTCTCCATAAGTCTAAATTTTAGGAAACTTGGTAGTTAAACATTTAGACATACAGGACACAGGATAGGCTAATTAATTTTTTTCTTCAGTTATGATAAGACGTGGCTCCCGTACATATGTACGAAAACGGAGTCGCTAGCACAGCTAGTATAAACTAATAATGCATATAATCCTCAATGAATGTAGAATAACTGTTTCCATCACTAGAAAAATATTGCGTAAACTCGTACTCTTAATGCTTTTCTTATATTCTCTGTCGCAAGCATTTCGAGGGCCACCTACATAACTAAAGCGAGAAAACATTGAAAACCATTTCCGTTAGAAATGAAAGGTTAATTCCCCAGCATTGGCTCGACTAGTTGTAAATGGATGTTTTCAATTGCAAGTAGTGATTACTTCCCCCTAGGTGAAAATCTACTTTCCTATATGGATAGCCGACTCGCAATTTCAAATTGAATTTCCGTAAAACACGTGGCCGACTGTACTCGTTACATATCGGTATCGCTGGCAGTAATAAATATTCTCCTCGTAATGTTAGTACTTAATAATAATAATGAACGATAAGAATATTTTTTCTTTTTTACTTTTACGTTTATTCTTTCTTTTGTATCTTGCCAGCATATACTTGCAAGTATAGAGATTTATTATGCTTGGCCATGCATTATCTGTAGTGGGATATATTCAATTTTGAAATTAATTTTAAAGAATGTAATCAGTACAATAAAAAAGGTTTTGAACAACTATAATTATAAAAACATAAACTACCTTCAAATTGAAGTAACTGATACAAATTTTAACTCTCTATCTCAACATCTCCATATTTTTGTACGGTGCCGAAACTTGGACCATCAGAAGTCGCGATAGCAGCAAGATAGATGCCTTCGAGATGTGGTGTTGGCGAAGATTACTCCGTATTCCCTGGACCGCTATGAGAACTAACAAGTCCATAATAGCTGAATTGAAGATCACCACGCGGCTCTCCTCAATATGCCGGAAACGAGCCCTTAGTTTTTTTGGACACATTATGCGGCCTTCAAAGCATTGTCTGGAGAAGCAAATTATTCTGGGGCAAATGGAAGGCAGACGGGGCCAAGGCAGAGCACCTACAAGATGGTGCGACACTGTGAAGAAGGCGGTGAACGGTGGAATGCATCGTGCGGTCCACGCAGCTTATAACCGCACTCAATGGAAATATATTTCATGTGGTCGCGATCCTCAGTATTGAGGGACCGACGAAGAAGAAGAAGAATCTCAACAACTACTGAACCGATTTTGATGTAACGTTGAATTTCCCTCGTCAATGTTTTTTTAAATGCAACATATAGATTTTGAGATATTCAAGGACATACATACAAATATACAAACATACTCTTCTGAAATTTGGCACACATGAGCAAGAAGCTGGTATAGACTTAACATAACAAAAACTGTGCAATTTTGACAATATACATTCATACATCGAATTGGTAACCTTATTGAATAGTAACGACTTACTAAAAGTAGGGACTTGAAATTTTCACAGAATATGTGTGCTATAATTATAAAAACATAAACCACCTTCAAATTGAAGTAAATGATACACATTTAACTGCAGCCACTATAACAACAAATAATAAAACAAAATAAAATTTAACGTTAAAGGATATCCCATACGATAAATGTGTTATTTCGTCTTTCTAGATCTGACAAATGTGCTGTTTATTATTTATAAATGAGAAATTGTTTTAAAAAATGTTATTCTTTTCCTTTGTATATGGAAAGCACAGAATCTACTTCATACAGCAAAATCTGTAAAGTCTTTCTTTAAAAAAAAGAAAAAGAAAATCACAGGTAATCAAGAACAATAGTATTGGTTAACTTTACAAGAAATGTCGCAAGGAAAAGGTATCACTGAGTGTGTGAGATGTGTTTGTAATTATTTGTTTATTAATGCGAGTCCATACAAAAAACGTGATTCTTTGTCTTATTTTATAAATACTTAAAAATATAATAAACCTATATAAATTCGTAGCATTTTTGTAATTCAGTCAAGTTTACAATAAGACAAAACTCTATTAAAAATTTGTTTTTCGGCGTACTGTTAACATAAGTTATGAAAATACCACCGTGGATACAATAATTAGGGCGTTAAGTAGAGGAGGCACCGACCTGCAAACCGCTTTGCTCACAATACTATGAATAATTGGTGGAAAATGGAGGGGAGTTGGGTGATAAATTAGTTGTGTATTTTACTAGTAGAAGAACAACAATTCTATTTTTATACATTTATGTTCTTTAAAAAAATGTTAAAATTGATATAACAACCAACTTAATTCAGTACTCTTTTTGAATAATTATCAAAAATGTTCAAAATTTGCGCATGATGTCATCAAAAATATCGTAAAACAACTCAATAAACAGCAATGTATAAATTAGGTACATTCTGTTTAGTAGGAACCCAATTTATTTAAAAACACACAAGTAAATAGAAGAAGAGGATAATTTCTTGTTTAATTATGTCCCAATCCCAACACATAATTAATTATCCTCACCTTCTTGCGATCAAGCCTGTTAACACGTGACATTTAAGTGTCTCGCCAATCAACGAATTGATTACTTGAATAGATTCCAATTAACCTACGAGAACCTACATGTGTGCAGCAAAACGAATCCGTCTAGCTCATTTGTTTCACAGTTAATTTAATTTGCATTGATCGCTAACGACATGTGTCGTCAGACAACTTGCTTGTAAGCTAACGGCTCAGTTTAGCTTTTTCTACGCCTGATGTTGTGTGTGCCATACGGCGTGTAAAATTTACAAACACCATGTCTAAACAAATTTAAATGACCAATATAACAAAAAAAAACAATTTATTAATTACACATGCTGCCCTCTTCCCTGCCAAAATAATACAGAATCACGCAGGATGCCATAACGATATCTCATTTACATATTTATTGAATCCTGAAGAAAACGTCAAACTCCATGTTTGGGCCACCAGCAACATTTCTAAGAATTAAATATTGTCCTTATTTAAAACCTAATTATTGTTTATTTAGCTTTACCATATCTAAGTATAGTGTTATTACGTAGAGTTTGTCCTTTAACTAAAACGATATAGCACATATAGCTACATTAATAAAAAACGTATGCATTCTTAATCTACTTCAAACAAAAAAAAGACTTACGCATTATCTGTGACATCGCTCGACTCGTCCAACTCGCCAATCGTGTCGAGTGATGCTCCAGATCCATCTTCCCGGGTTTCCGTCGGAGGCGGAGGCGGCGGCGCTGTTGGTCGGGTCAGAGGGGGCTCGTTGCTCTCTTTGAACTGAGGTTTGGGCACAAAGTCTATTAATCTTGGCAAAGCTTCCGGTACAATGTTCTCTTCCAACTTCTCTACATTTTTGTTATTATTCATCTCCGCTTCTGAACGTTGCAACCATGTCTCGATACAGTTTTTCTTCGTTGGTGTCAATAGAGACTCTGGTACAGGAGGCGGAGGTGTGTCTGGCACTGGTATTGGTCTCGGTTTCTTTTCACTTGCAGATCGCTCTACTTTCGTATTTCTTGGCATGGGTTTTGGTTTCTCCGAAACCACTTCAGAATTAATTTCATTTTTTTTCACTTGACTACTTATATTCGTGTCCGCAGTATTGGTTATATTTTGGACTATTGTGTTATTATTATTTTTATCATTATATTGGAGTTTTTGTTGCGAATTTGACACTGTTTCAGTAGTTATTTCATGATTGTTAATACCGTTAGATGATATTACTTTTTCAGATATGACTGAGTCTTTGTTTATTTCTTGTTTATCAACTTGCTTTTCTAAAAATCGATTTGTTGTAATGTCGCTTAATATATTAGTATCGATATTTTCAATGCTATTCAAAACCTTTTGAATGTCAATAGTTTTGGGTTGCATTGTAGGCGTAGATGGAATGCTATTTTCTACAGAACTGGTCATAGACCCCAATCTATCTACGACCGTGGATATAGAACTACCGGTGTCATCCGATTCGGCATCGGCTAGGAGCAAACATCTCTCCCACTCATTCGAAAGTAAGTCAATGTATACTTCTGCTTCCGGTGGCATTGCCTTGCCATCTGACATGCGTCGCACTAATCGTCGAACCTCTTCGGGTGACCCTTTTTTTAAATAAGCGATACCTTCCTTATTTTGCCGGTGAATATGACTATCGAATGACGATTTTCGAGATAATTTTGTCATAGTATTGTAACCGTTATGTCCATTTAGTTCCTTTTCATTATGCATATTCCCGTCACCGTTTACACTATTTTGTTCTCCAACAGTTTGTAAAGTCGGTTTATCTTTGAAAGAATTTTTCTTGCCTAGCTTACGGGGTGGCACTGGAGGAGGCAGTGTGGTTGGCCGAGAAATCTCTGTGGTTTGTTTATATACTGCATTGTCATCCATATTACATTTGTTTTGATCTGTTTTGCTATCAGATTCAAAATGCCGGACTAATAGAGTCAAAGACTCATCCGAATCTTTTAAACGACGAACGCAATCTATCCTGGTTAATTCTGATACAGACACGCCATCAATGGCTAAAATCTCATCTCCAGGTATTAATTTACCCCATGGTGCGGTGGCATTCGCAGCTGGACTATTTTCAGCACATGACTGCACCAACAGTCGCCTTACTTTTTCTGCTGCTGCAGAACCACCTTCAAATTTGAGTCCCAATCCAAGTCGCTCTCCCTTTGGCCTTCTTACTATAACTTCTGCTGCTCCTGCAGCTGCCCCCACGGTCAGCACAGTAACGAAGGCAGAGTCTCGCACGACTGGTCTACCCTCGCCGACCGGGACTATGGTCACAAAGTCCTCGCCAGCCGCCTCAGTCGCCATGCCGCGTACAACGCGCGCCCGCGCCTCTTTCGATCACCAATATTGAGTCCAATGAATCTGAAAGAAAAGAAAAAAACATTGGTGAGATTGCGTAATAAAAATGCAATAATGATTTGCTAAGCGCGCACGCGAGTTCTGCGCACTGCCTCTCTCTTTCACCGTTGCACTTCACCTGAACGTAACGAGATGATCCGAGATCGGAATTAAATATTTCATCCGTTACACTACTGCCACACTCATAATTACTATTCAAATCAGATTAAAATTCATATTTCAAATTATAAAAAAACAATGTAACATTCTATGTATACATAACGCAACAGATTATTTTATTTCTTTCAAACTGTTTTGTATACCTACCTACTGTTATTTCAATAACATTTATCTAAATGACTATCGTGAAATTTAAATATCCACAATAATCATAATAGCAGTTTCGACAACTATGTTGATAGTCATCCGCCTACTTCATATCCACCAAAACTTAAGTATGATCACAGAACACTTTCGTCCATCAATATGAAAGTATAACGAGCGTGTTTGGGAACGTGTTGACCACAAACAGTCGCATCATGGCTGGCGAGATGTAGGTTAGTAGCACCAGAGGCGGCGCGGGCGGCGCTTCGACGGCAGCTTCGAGAACCGGCGTATTAGCATATCGCCCTGGGCTCCGGCCCGTTATTCCCGGGTCCCGTTCCGAAGGGCCAGTAATTCTCACGGCTCTCGACAATTTCCAAATTAAGGCTCAACTTCACCGTGGATTCTGCGAAACGTGATATCTTCGCTTCGTGATAGTAGTATGGTAATGAAATGGATAATAATGAGACGCGTATTTCTGCCGGTTATTTGCAAAATTTATGCAGTAAAGTAGTATGAAATGGTATCATCGTTTAATGAATAAATACTCAAAGTAATTAAGACACAAAAAGTATAAAGAAACAAAGTGGCATCCACGTCTGGATTAATTCAGTAATTCAGCTACTCCAGGATGTACTAATTGCATTTGTACATGACGTACAGTCAGAAATGGCCTCGCTACTTACAATTCCGAAATGAGTGCAAACAAAAAGTCAGCGTTTTCGTTTCGCCTGTTGTTAGGCGTCGAGTAAACAAAGAAACGTTGCATCGCATATGGTATTGTTTAGCGATATCTCATAATTGAATCTTTACAGCGTAACCTACTACAATACGAGAGGTCATGTCTATTGGAACGGTGCCTTCATAATGTAAACGGTACATACATTCTTAATTGGACAGTCGCTTCAATGCTTAAAAATTATGCAAAAAAAAAGTCAAAAGTCAAAGATTTTTATTCAAAATTGGATACATGTATCTCTTTTTGAACGTCATATTTTTATATCTTATATATCTTTTAATATATGCAAAATTGAAATACTACTAGCGTTTCGGAACGACCACTGGTGAGAAGAATACGCCGAATGCCGAATGCATATCTACTCGTACCTACTCGAAAGTTCAATGGAATGAGTAATAACGGATATTTCAAAGAGATTTATTTTGGCGTACCAATTTATTGTAATCTATACATATAATAAAACAGTAAAATTATCTTGTCTGCACATTTCGAATTTTTGACTGAAATGGATAGAGGGACACTTAAAAAGAATAATAGAAAGCAAAAAATTTTTTTTGGAATTTCTTTTCTGTCTGTCTGTCTGTCTGTCTGTCTGTCTGTCTGTATGTATGATCACGATTATCTCCGAAAATACTGAACCGATTTACTTCAAACTTTCACCAATTGCTTTGTTTTAACTCAGTTTAACATTTAAAGTTTGTTTCATCAAAATCGGTTCATTAAAAAAAAAGTTATCGTCATTTGAATGAACTCAAGGCATGAGTTTGCCTGCAAACATATAGCAAAAATAAAATAAAATAATAAGTGACATAAGAAAACTAAAATCCAAAGTCAATTCATCATCATTATACGACAGCATTATACCTATCCATATTAATCCATACTTAAAAAAAGGAGAAGCTGACTGACTGACTGACATATCAACGCAGGGCCTAAATTATAAGGGTTAGGAACTTGAAATTTTGAACAGGGGTTCCTTTTATAAGGTAGGGGAGCACTAAGAAAGGATTTTTGGAAATTCATCTCCTTAGGAGGAAAAACGGGTTGCAAAGTTAGTATGAAACTTTGTTGTTTTTGAAGTTATTCGAATGAAATTCAGCATGAAGGTTCTTTACTGAAAGGTATGAAACACGAGTAAAATATTTTACTCAAAAATCATCCCTTAAGGGGGTAAAATAGGGGTGCAAAGTAAGCATGAAACTTTGCCATTTTTGAAGTTAGTCGAATGAAATTCAGCATGAAGGTTCTTTACTAAAAGGCATGAAACACGAGGAAAATATTTTTCTCAAAAATCATCCCTTAATATAACGGGGATGCAAAGTTAGTATTAAACTTTCCGTTTTTGAAGTTATTTAATTGAAATTCAATATTAAGGTGTTTCATTGAAAGTCATAAACTAATGTGTAACCTGACTTATATATCAACGCACAGCCGAAACTACTGTGCGCAGAAACTTGAAATTTGGCACAGGGATTCTTTTTATGATGTAAATGAGTACTAAGAAAGGATTTTTAGAAAATCAAAGGGGTTGAAGTTTTATGGAGATTTCTCATTTCTGGACTTAGAAGTTTGAAAGAAGGTACGCAAATTCTCAATTAAAATTAAAAAAGATCTGTTTAGGTGAACCAGACAACATTCTCCCTTGAAGGGGTAAATAGGGGGTAAAGTTTGTATGGAAAATTTGCATTTCTAGACTTAGAGGTATGAAAATAAGTATATACGTTCTAGGTTACAATTAAAAAAGATCTGTGTAGGTGAAATGTACAAAATTTCCCCCTTAAGGGATAAAGGGGGGGGGGGGGGGGGGGATAGTATGGAAATTTTCTCATTTCTGGACATAGAAGTATAAAAATAAGTATATATGTTTACATTACAATTAAAAAGATCTGGGTAGTTAAAATGGTCAAAATTTCCCCTTGAAGGGGTAGAATAGGTGGGGTAAAGTTTATATGGATTTTTTTATTTACTTACAAATATGACAATAAGAAGTTCTCCATTACAATAAAAAAATATCTGTGTAGGTGAAACGGGCAAAATCCCCTCCTTAAGGGCTAAAGATCTATGCAGGTGAAATGTATTAAATTCCCACTTAAGGGGAAAAAGCAAAGGGGCAGGGGTTTGTATGGAATTTTTATCATTTCTACCAAGGGCGTCGCCAGCCGATGGCGCAGGGGGGGGCAAGTTGACTTTACCTACTACAATTCATACTTTTCTCATTCTCTATGAATGAGAAAAGTAGGTATGAATTGTAGGTAAAGTCGACAGCCCATGAACCTTTTCACTTGTACTACGAGCCTTACATCTACAGCGATTGTAATAACAACAGTATCTTAGTACTAGACTTAGGACTTTGGTTGCATTATATTTGCCAACTTTTTTAGAATCTCTAGGGGGGGGCAGCTGCCCCTCCCTGCCCCCCCTTGGCGACGCCCTTGATTTCTACTGCTCCCAAGGGAACGACATTAACGCGAGCGGAGCCGCGGGCAACAGCTAGTATGTTTCTATACAAGTAACGTACTTATTACGAGAGGACATTTAACATGAACTTAAATCAACAAATTGAAAGGGACGAATACGTTACAATACCAAGTTATCCTATTAACCAAAACTAGTGACTATGTACAAAAACAGGGAATAATTACAGCACTTGCAGATCGTTACTCAAACAATCGTCTATTAGGCACCCAGTGAAGATAATAATTGCTTGTAATTGCATGTTTGTTAGTCTACACGTACTTGTTGAAAGGCCGTTTATTGCATTTCCATACAGACCTACGAATATGTTTACTAAACATTAGCTAGCCAGCAACACATTGCTACAGATCTACACAGAACTAATATTACCTAGTCTCTGTTCTGAAATAGAATATGAATGAACATTTTGATTTTTACACAGCAAACCGACACGGATGTTTGTCCATTTTAATATTATCGCAATTGGCTAGTTTCCTGGGTCAAAATAATAACATTCAAATTTCGTCCGTCAGCCAGTTAATCAAAAAATATTGGACACATATTTTTTCTTTTGTCAAATAAACAATAAATGACAAAGAAAAATAGGTCATCAAAGTTCATGAGTAGGGGCTAGTGACGTCAAAGTTTGCTAAAAAGTGTATCAAAATTTCAAAGGGCTATATCTTTATCATTTTTTGTTTAATCGACAAAATAAAAAATACGTATCTAATATTTTTTGATTATCTATCTACCGGACTAATTATATTTTTTTAGAAAACTAACCTATTATAATATTTTTGTTATTATCGTCTTCTCTAATTCGTAATAATGTAATGTTCTTAATCGTTTCTTATTTAGTACGTTAATTAGTTAAATGTAAGATTATTGTGCTAATTTTGTAGTGCAAAATAAATAGTTTTCCTTTCTTTCTTTTTCCTTTCTAATTACTACTTATTCTTGGTATAATACGATGATAACGTCGATACTTGCCCATAAAAAAAGCATTTGCATATCCTTTAGTTATGTATAATGCTGTTATCTAAAAAAGATAGCAGGTACAGAAATGTATAGAATTTATACTCGAAATTTGAAACCGTAAAATCGCATAAATATGTAAATATATATACATACGTTTGTTCACGATACGTGAGGTTAACATACCGACGCCATTACTCCGCTATCGATATGTCGTAATGTCATAAATATAAAATGCATTCGTAATCCATGCTAATCTCAAGTTTTGTTTTCGTTTTTGGAGAGACAACAGTGACGCGATGTCCTTTACACTCAACATAAAATTATGCCTATTTGAATATACTGAAACTAGAAATAAGAAAATAGTAATTAAGAATTATGTTAAAAAAATATGTTATGTAAAAAAGGACAGATTTGATTATGTTGTTGTAATAGATAAACCCAAAAACTACTAAACTGATTTAAAAGATTTTTTATTGATAACTACATTACCAGCCAGCCTATTTGCTAACTTAATGTACAACGTTTTGATAGAAACTTCAAAATACATTAGGTACGTTTTATATATCTTGAATAAAAATAGTCAATCACACGAAAGCCGCAATGTATTTCGAAGTGACTGTCATAACGTTGTACACTGACTTAGCAAATTAGCCGCCTATACCTAATAATATTGTAGCTGCGAATGTAACTTGTCTTTTCGTCTGCCTGTTATACCTATATATATGTATGTCTTAAACCGCTGAACCGATTTCAATAATATCTAATTATTATAAAATTTTGAACCCAAGGAAGGACATACTTTATATCCTGAAAAATCCGCGAAAGAGGTGGAAGTTTGTAGGTATACAGATAAAGTTGCGAACAAAAGTAGTATAAAGTATAAGAGATTTTTGGGAAGTTCTTTTTTTAGGTTTTAGTAATTTGCTATACTTATTTTAATGTAATATTTGAATGTGTGAATGTTGTCCGACAGAACGAAGGTAAAAAAAACCGGCCAAGTACCGGTTCTAATCTGTAAAAACGGCAAAAAAATCATAGCTGTTGTACGGAAGCTCCCCTTAAATATTATTTACCTAAATTTTATTATTTGTTTTTAAACAAAATTATTAAACTTAATATTTTGTGAATATTTCAAGCGTTTACCTGTTGCCGTTTTTAATACCGAGCAAAAACGAACGAATAAAATCACGTTTGTTGTACAGGAGCCCCACTTAAACATTTGTTTTATTTTAATTTAACTATCTATTTTTAAAGTCAAAATACAATTAAGTATTCTGTGATTCTAAATATTTTAAGCGTCTACCTGTTGCCGTTATCAATATCGATCAAAAACGAGATTTTTTTTGTATTTTTTGTTATAGTGGCAATAGAAATAAATCATCTGTGAAAAATTCAACGGTCTTAATGTAACTATCACGGTTCTAATGAGATACAGCCTGGTGACAGACGGACGGACAGCGGAGCTATTAATATAGGGCCCCGTTTTTCCCTTGGGGTACGGAATCTTAAAATTAGAAGTTCTATAGAACGCTGCTACGACCAATAGATATTTAGATATCTCAAAATAAAAATATATGGTCGCCCTCAATATTTTGAAATCGTCAAGCAAGTCACGATCACAGAGTATAAATAAAAACAAGACAGGAAACTAAAACGAAAAAAATATGCGTATGTTTTTAACTGTGTCTCCGGTGATCTTGCGTATGTTCAATCGCAATTTACGTATAGACAATTATACAGAGCGTGCACAAGTGGGTGAAATGTAACGTTGTTTTACGGCAGCTCGTAAATTTAACTTTAGATATGCTGAGATTAAGCAACAGTTACGTACACATAAATAGATATCATTATAGTCACATTAAGAAGCTAACATGAGTCAACTAGCGATACCCATAAATTTTATTTCTTTTACTCCTAATCCAGTTCAAATAAAAAAATCTAAACTTTACTTCGCTGGTAAATTACTTATTGTAATTTTGGTATCATTTTTCATTTCGTTGCAACAATTTAATATAGAGATGTAAAATAATATTAATTACCAAAAAAGTGGCCTCTTTAGCTATAGCTATAAACTTATCAAATGCGCAGTAATGAAAAGTACCTAATACAAAAACACTACAAATCATTTACTAGTCAAGTAATGTTCCCTTATGTTTTTGCGATAGTTACACATGTAAATTAAATCATTTAATACGGTTTTATTGCGTTGTATTTATTGTGTATAAGAATGTAATATTTATATATTTTTTTATTCATCTGTGTCGTATGTAGGCTTTATCTAAGCCCCAAACAAGTCTTTATAGGGTTCCGTACCTCAAAAGAAATAAAACGGAGCCCTTATAGGATCACTCGGCTGTCCGTCTGTCTGTCTGTCAAGACTCTTTTTCTTAAGGACGCGTATATCAAATCTCAGGTCTACTGTCCCTTGGAGCTGTAAATAAATCAAACTTCTAAGCCAATCAAAATTTACAGCTGGTTATGCCGTAAGTTTTCGTGTTTTTTCGACATTCGCAAGGGAATCAAAACCTACTACTATTACAAAAGTATGAATTTTTAGTTACATCATATACCTACTAAAAATATTTTTATATATTTTAAACTTATTATAAATAATGGTACGGAACCCTTCGTGCGCGATTCCGAGACGCACTTGCCCGATTTTTCATATGAGTTTAACCATTTTTCATCCGAGTTCCGTGCGTCCGTGTGTCCGACAAAACGAAATCGTTTATTATCACTTGAATGTCCTTAGAATAATTACTTAAGACGAGGCCTCAAATGTTTGGTACCATCGCTCGGCAAAGGACTGATCAAGTGCGCGCAAGGGATAGCGCTTGGCGGTTTAGCCCGTGAATGATGAGATAGGAGATAGTCTCGAGTCGCTCAAAGAAAAAAACGTAAGCGCCAAATTCGTTATTTCTATTTTATATAAAATCAGACCGGTTAATTGTATTTTCATATTTACATTTTGATGAATTACTAATAACCTATCTTTTAGTCTAAAAATCATTATTTCATTCGTCGCATTTGAGCTACAATAACAAAAACTCTGCGAACGAAGACCATTTTTCAAAAAATATTTCTATCGAGAAAATTTTATCAAAACGTGTTTTCATCTTCAATTTTTGGAGATGAAATAGTCAAAAATCATATTACTTAGATTTGAAACTCCTAATTTAAGTATTTTGCGAGATAAATAAGGTTCAGAACGACCTTATTTACAGTGGTATCGCCTTAAACATGTATGTCTTTCTGTCTAACTATTCGACTGTCACATAAAATTTTGTTACGAATCTATTAGACGGATGTTATGTCATATGTCACTTAATATATTTCAAACTCAGATCAACTATTTCAAATAATATTTTATTTTAACTTTGAATGTAACCAAAATACGAATGTTACATAAATAAATTATTTTGTATTTAAACAATTTTTTGGGGTGATTGGGAAAATTTTAGAATCTTCTACGGAACCTTCAGTACACAAATCCAAGACGCAAATGACCAATATTTTTTAATAAAACTACTGGATGTAATAGCAGTAAATTGTCGGGTAAGTACTAGACATTTATACTTACCGGTTTGCGCGCTTTGCATAGCACTTTCTTTATGACTCTATTAGCTGCTTTCTACCGAGAAGCCTTACAGAAACTCAGTAGCCTATTCGTTCATCAAATTTATTCAATACTTCTTTTTCCCAAGACTTCGTCTGCATAAATTTTAGCCTTTGTCACTCTCTGATAATGTAGCTTTTTATTAGTGTTGTTTCTAATCGGTTGAGTAGTTTTTGAGTTTATTAATTTTAAACAAACAATACATTTTTTACTCTTTATCATATTAGTTTCTATAGAGGTAGAGTTGCATTATTTCAAAGTAGGTACCAAAATAAAATACAAACCCATAATATTAATGATAAATCTAATACGGCCACATATAAAATAGATATACTTAGGTACACTTAAGTTAAAATTATGACCATAATCATTAGGCTCGTTTTGTTATATGTTTTGTCTTTTCCTAACTGACATCAACAAGTGTTTAAAAAATATTGAACCAAACGTTTTCACTCACGTTTTTTAGTTAGAAGGATTATTCAGAAGGCTATCTTCAGGGACAGTGTTAAAGACGTCGCGGGTCGGCCGGTCCTTCGATCACTTTGACTTTTACTCTAAAATAACAGAACTATCGAACTATTACGAAGAAATTATCACAATGCATTTCCCTCTGCAAACATTCGCAGTCTCACTACAATGAGTGATAAACAAGAGAGGCTATCAACACGTTAGATAATATTTATTACTTTCACATATATCAGATATGCAAACTCTCTTATCAGGTTAATAGCTATTGAGAGTTATCAAACAATCGATACTATAATTAAATATGCACGTGTCTGTGACTGTTGACATGCAGCAAGTCTAAGGGCCAGATTAACCCTGAGGTAGAGCAGGCAACTGCCTAAGGGCTCTGCAACGATAACATGCCCCATGAGCGCAAAGCGCTGCATTTTCCTTTGAGCATGGCCTTTGTAGGGAGCATCCGCCATTTCGTTATTAGAAGTGAGAAAGATAAAGACCTTCCTCACTCACGTTCAGAGGAATTCAACCCTGGATGTAGAGTAACAGGACAAATATTATCTGGATGAAAATGTGTATTTTCTGTATTTCCAACATTGTGAAGCTTGTATTTCGCGACAGTCGCGTACTTTAACTGGGATTTTACATAAGTTCATTTTTGAAAATGGGGGATAACCACGCATAGAAATATCTCTACAAAATACTCTTACAGAATAATCAAGGCGATTTCAATAAAATCACTTTAATACGGTATTCTCGCGTATAATACATTATTTTTACACCTAACGTTTCGAAAACTTTACAGTTTTCAAGGTCGCAGGTAGACTAAGTTGACATTTGTCTTTGTGTTATAAGAACTATACAAAACTACCGCCTGCAATATGTATTGATAACGTTCCGGATGTACGCAGTATTGGTTCACGGTGTCTGGAGGTCTTGCAGTCTTGTTGAGATTGAGATTTTATTAAATTGATGACAGAATCCCAAGCTGGTGGTAACTGTCAACCATCCTCTCTATTAAAATTAGGATGCTTTTTTAATTTCAATAGCCTCACGAAGCATTCTTGGAATGTCTCTGTTTTCTTTTGTAAGGACTTAAGGATTATCAAAACGCATGTAGTGGTTGGGTTTGTCTAAGGCATGTTCATAGACTGCAGACTTGGTTGAGCGTCTATTCTTCATGTCAGCAATATGTTCTTTAATTCTGGTATCGATGCTTCTCTTTGTTTGCCCAATGTATGATAAACCGCACTCACAGGCAATTTTATATACTCCTGCATCTTGTAATGGGATATTAGATTTTACTGGTCTTAAAAGTTGGTTTATTTTCTTGTGCGGCTTGTAATAGAAACCATAATTCTTTATTATAATCTAGGCGAGTTACTTTTTACGATAAGATATTATTTGAAAGTATATTATCCATAGATTTTAAAAAAAATTGCATCTCTCTGCTATTATCAAATGAACTTTAGAGACAGATATGTCTAAACATTGACGATCGGTTACACACAACAAATAAAAAGTTATTAAAGTTTGCACCTCTTTGCACTTTAGTTTGTTTTTGTTATTTATTTTCTGCAGAACAAGCGTGTAATTCTTTAGAGCGATACCGGATTTGAACGGATATATATTTTAGCTTAGGTATATTAAAGTAGATTAATGTAGCTTTCTAACAGTAAAATAATTTCCTGGAACTATTCAGTAGTTCAATCAATATATACGTACAAAACATATGCACCGAAACACTGGCATTTCCTTGTTAGATTACTTGCAATCAATAATATGCAAATTGCAATTGCAATAAATATACTTTCTGAAAGTTATGGAAAAGCTAATATTCATTGCTGAAGTACAGCTTATTTATTATTGTAGATCCTAAATTAACGTGAACATTATTTTTACTGTTATCCTATTTGTAAAATTATTGAATTATGCATAAAACAAAAAGTATATTGTAATCTTTATATTTATACATATGTTATTCTTAATATTAGGTTTTACTGAAGTGATTTTTATATTTCTGGAATATTTTCAACCTATTTACATCATAAAAAAACTGGCCAAGTCCGAGTCAGGCTCACGCATGAAGGGTTCCGTACCATTATCTATAATAAGTTTAAAATTATTAAAAATATCTTTATTATATGATATAAATATGCTATAAAACGTTACTTTGTATCAAATTTCAAGATTCTAAGGGATCACGGGAAGTATCCTGTAGGTTTTGATTCCCTTGCGAATGTCGAAAATTTGCGGCATAAACGGTTGATCTTTTGATTGCGTTGGCTTAGAAGCTTCATTTTTTCCCATCTTCAAGAAACAGTAGACTTGAGTATTTTATATGAATTTCAGCTTGATACCTCCACGCATTCCCGATAAAAAGGGTAACAAGCTGATCCTATAAGGGTTCCGTTTTTTCCATTTGAGGTACGGAACCCTAAAAATACCTGTCACAGTGGGGAATTCGTCACTTTGTGTATGGCGTAATATTATATGTACCTACATTCAATAAGAAGTAATTCCGACAGCTTCAAATCGTGTCAATAGTTCAAGGAAATTAAAATGTATGTCTGAAATATTTGATATAGTTTTAAATTTAAATAATATCGAAAATATCAAAGAAAGTTTTAGGAAACTTATTAAGTAAATTGGCAAAATTGCCAATCGGTCAGACACCGTTGCATGTCTACGATATATAAAGAAAAAACGCATTTGCGGTGCAACCGTGAACAGTGGGCAATCGCACGACAGATCTAATTAAACAAACTTCTTCGTTGAGCAAGCGACCACACCACTAAACTGCCGGCCATTGCCACAGTCTGTGCTAACTACTAAATTTGCAATACTCGACAGCTGAACTCTGTTTACCTCGAAATCAGTTTCTAGACAATTCTGACAGAGTGACAGTTGAATATGGCCGTTCGTGTTTGTTATTTGATAACAAAATTGTTATTATTCTGCACTACCTATTGTTTATACGAAGTAAATAGTTTATTTGTAGTTGTTGTAGGTTTATGGAATAGTCTTTGTAATTATAAATAAGTAGCTTTCGGCCGCGGCTCCGCCCTCGTCAATGTCGATCCCTCGGGAATAGTACTTTTTTCGGGATAAAAGGTAGCCTATGTCCCTCTCCGTATTCCAAAGAACTTCTATGCAAAATTTCATGATGATCGGTTTAGTAGTTACGGCGTGACAAATAAAGTCACTTTTGCATTTATAATATAAGTAAGGATAAGGACCACACACAGCTTAGGCTGAGAGCTGTATAACGTAAATCACCGCCTAAAATCGTTAGCAGTGTAAATTATCCTATAGCATACTATTATCCATATTAATATAAATGGAATGTCACTCTCAGGGGTTGGAATACCGGTAAAAATCCATTACCGGTACCTCTATGAAACGACAGTACCGGTAATTGGTTTGGTACCGGTACATTTGGTAACGGTAAAAATCAAGTACCGGTACCTCTATAATACAACGGTACCGGTAATTGGATTGGTACCGGTACCTCAATTAAACGACGGTACCGGTAATTGAAAGAAGTACCTGTACCAAATACCGGTAAACAGTACCGGTACTTAGTACCGGTACTCGTATTGGGAATTATCATTTCGTTAATGTGTGTCGTTGCCGTGTTGTGCATGTGCGGCGTGAGGCGGGGGCCCACAATAGGGCGGCACTTTTACAGTCGAGCGAGTCCCATGCGGTAGACGGCAACAATGCGTAGGTACCGGTAAAATTAACGCAATTTTAATTCCGTTAAAATTTGACAGAATAGAGGTACCGGTACTTACCGGTACTTATAATGTGAATTTGGTACCGGTAACAAGTAGCGGTAAAATTACCGTTAACTGTTAACAATATTATTACCGTTAAATACTAGATTACCGGTACCTCATATTACCGTTAAAATTTTAACAGAATAGTAATACCGGTACTTACCGGTACTTATAATGGGAATTTGGTATCGGTAACAAGCCCTGGTCACTCTACATGTCTATTATCTCTGCACGCATCTGCACAATTCAATGAAATTTGGTGTTTGGTACCTTGAGGTCCGGGGAAGGACATAAGACACCTTTTATCCCGGAAAAACTACTGTTCCCAAGGTCGACATTCACGCGTGCAGAGCCGCGGACAAAAGCTTGTTCTTTATAAAATCAATTCAAAAATGAATACGTTTTTCAATAATATACCACCAGTACCGCATTATCGTATAAATACTGGACTGATTTACCGTCAATAAAGGTAGTGCCTTCCAAAAAACAAAACACAATATCTTGCTGCGTGTGAATTATAATATGCAAATTATTTAATAACAATTGTAAGGTTTTCTAATTTAACAGCTCAAACGTAAAATCATTATGTAAAACCCACGATTTCTAAGATTTTGCAATTTTTATGTTGACTTTCGAACCTTTGACTCCGATGGAACGCGACATTTACATACTTGTCTGACAACTTTAGGTACCCATCGCTTAGTTGATAAAATCAAATCTCTGTTTTTAAATATTAATTGACGGCATTCAAATAGATTTTTTCATATTTTTAAAACAAATGGGATGCAGATTGATGAAAACTGAGCTACAGCATCATCATCCGAGCGTTTTCCTATCTGTATTATCATCTGGTTCGTCGGACCCCAGGGTCCGCTATTGTGACAGCATTCATGCTGTATAGGAATTGGCAAAGTATTTATGGCCGGCTGCCTGTCTGACGCCAACCCTCTTTGCGTAGCTTCAGAAACGTTGACACACCAGTAAAAATGAAATACAAGTATTTGCCCGCGCCGGGAATCCAACCCAAAGCCCCTCGAGTCACGTAGGTCTTCTGAAAAATGAGCTGTAATCATTTTTGTACCTCTAAAATATTTGAACCTCTAAATCGCATTTATCCCTTTATGACAAAATAATATATCAATGATCTTTTTAGTACACGACTTTACATCACTGAAAACGGTCTATTGTAAAGATTATCAGGGCGTCCTCTTTCATATTTATCTTACACGAAATTGAAATAAGCTGGATAAAATCTTCTCTTTGGTGAGGCGCTCCCACAAAAGGCGAATGGTCCAGACACTATCTAGATATGTGTCGCCGAAAACAGCCGACAGAGGGCGCGCTTACGATGGCGCATCACGATTGCTGATAGCCAAAATTAAGTGAAGATTCACCAGTAGGTAACATCAAAAGAACATTTCAGACCATGACACAATGTCACGTCCTTATCCCTTGCCGACAAACTACACCAAACGTCGCAAGACTAGGCGTAGGTTTACAGATACTCGTATGACCTACATACATAACGTACCTAACAGGAATCAGAAACAGTGCTAAGATTCTAGCCTTTCGATAATAGAAGAGTTTACTTACATGGCAATTAAACTTTACAACTGTTTACCTGAAAGCTTAAAATTAAGACCGTTTTTACAGGTTAAAAATCAACTACATACATTGCTATCGAAACCAACTGTTTCGATATTGAAGAATTTCTTAGTTTTAAATTTAAATATATAGCATCATCAATATCAAGATAAACATCAATATTATTATTGAATAAATATATTCAAAAAGAATTATAAAATTCGAATTAAATTGATGTTTTATAATTATTATTCTCATTTCTGTCGTATTTATTGAATTTGGAACTCTTATTGTGTAAAATTTTATAAAAGCATAAATCTTAAATAAAAATTTGCTTGTTGATTGTTGGCACAACATTGGTGATCAATAGAAAATAGGTCAAATTAGCCTGTGACATGTTTCAAGAAAAAATATTTTCATTTCATTTCGTTTACGCTGAATTCGTTGATCAATGAAATTACACTACACAATAACATGAACGGGAGCCTCAGGAGGATTTTTCTTACTCCTGGCCTTTGACCAGGAGACATTAACGAAACAAATTTGAATAGATCAAATTCATCTTAAATTAAACATTTACCGTCTTATTATAAAACGAGGACTAACTTTAGTACCTGGTTTAAACCATTATCCGACAAAAATAAGCCGACACTTACCATTTTGACGTTTAGTCAACTGTCATTGTCAATTTGTTTTGGACGGATAATGGTGTAAACCAGGTACTAAATTAGTTCTCGTTTTATAATAAGACTGAGAATGTTTTGCTTGTTAGCTCGGTAGTTACTAAGTGGTTTAAAAACACCACTTCTGGAACTTCTGAGTCTGTAGACCAATCGGACTCGAGTACGGTCATTTTCATCAAACACTACCTGCCTGCTTCCAGCGAAGGAAAACATAGAGAGGCAACCTGCGTACTAATGGATTATCCTCTGAATCATCTACAGAGAAGGCAAAGGCTAACGATTCCATTATTTCCTGCCAGAATTAGGCATTGCGTGCGTTTCTTTCTATACAATGACACCGACAAGAGCCTGGCTCTTAACTATCAGACAGTGTTTCGCAATGCCATATTCAGATATTCATAAGGCAATCATATATTGAGAAAATTAATTTTAAGATCACGTTTAAACTGAGAATGAGCTAAACATAATACGAAGCAAAATTAACGGTTTTCTTCATTAAACCTTAATATCACTAACGTCCGGTGCCCGGTCAGATAGATGCAAAACAACAAATTTAATAAGATGGCCGCCCGCCGAGCAATATCGCCCACGAGCTTACAAAGTGAATTATATTAAGCAAGATAAAGGAACCATCAAGTTTTGGGATTTGCTTTATAAAATTTTAGACAGGTGATATATCATCGAAATACGAAATCCGGCGGATTGAACTCTGCTTTGAAATCGATTTAGTGGAGGTCTAAATTGCAGACTGTCCCATCCCGGGTGATAAATGAAGGACGATCTCGATTTGATTACGTGGGATATTTTTCTCGTTTTTCTCATCGATTTTAATTATTCGTCGTGTGTGAATTAAATAAGAATATATCACTCAAGCGCAACATTAATCTTTCAGAATCCTTATCCTTATCCTTACTAATATTATAAATGCGAAAGTGAGTTTGTTTGTTTGTTACGCTTTCTTAGGCTTCATAGGCTACCATTTATCCCGGGAAAATTACTGTTCCCGAGGGATTGTCATTGACGCGGGCGGAGCCGCGGGCGAAAGCTAGTAGTTTATAAAATGATTGTGTCTTTAAAATGATCATCATTATCATCTGAGCTATTTTCTTGGTTGCAGACTCAGTTGTGGTCGTCCACAGCCGCATATATGGGGAATTTCCACAGTTGCACCTTTTGCCGAGAAACTTACTGAGATCAGACTTAGCTGGTATTTACATAGGCTTCGATGACGCGACGACCACCTTCTTAAAAAGTGTCTTTCCATGATTGCAAAGAGGCAGGAGAGGCATACCACAGACGACGTGGAGGACCAAAGTTCAAAAGGACATGAACGAATATCGTCTGACTGTTGACGACGCTAAACAGCGGAATGGACGGCGTTTCAAGATCAAAAAAGCCGACCCTATGTAAAATAGGACTCTAGGGCACAATATCGCCGGTCACTACATCGCCGGTCGCTTCATCGAACCCCTCCCATCGACAGTTTACTCTAGCAAAGGTACACAATATCGGTGGTATGCCGCATCGACAGCCCACCAAATCGATAGTAAACTGCATCGAAGGTGCACAGTATCGATGATACACAGCAGCGATGGCTTACCAAATCGAATGTCGCCTGTATCGAAGGAGGATATGACAAGAACAAAGAAGAACCTCAGCTGTGGCACGTTGGAGCTGCGTGTCGCAATTATGACAGAATTCATGCTGTAATATGACTTGGCAAAGTATTTACGACCGGCGGTCTGTATGACACCAACCCTTGTTGAGCAGCTCCTTAACCGCGGATATTAGTCCCCCTGATTGTCTGATAATAAAGATGATTCCGTGCTTCGGAAGGCACGTTAAGCCGGTGGTCCCGGCTGCCATCTGGTAGTCGTTAAAGGAACCACGTCAGAAGCCGAGAGGCGGTTCCGAAGAACTCTGACACCAGGGTGTGCATGGTCGATTGACCGTGACACCTACTCGAAATGATGATGAGTCCCCTACTTGTCAAAATAAAGTTCAAGTGTTTCCCCGCGCAGACAATTGAACCCGTTGTCGCTCATATAGCAGGCTGGTGTGTTATCCCCAACACACTTATATTGAACGTAATATTTTTCCTCTGAGCTAATATTAAAATATGTGTAAGATTGATTAGCTAGCAAACCATCACTATTTTGACTGACTTACATACTAAACGTAGCTTTTAAGTTTATTTTTGGCCCTAGTCTGCCCCGAAAGGGACAAAGGCGTGATAATATGTATGTATGAAAGATTGTGAGGAATAGCACAAAGGGTATTATTATAAGCGTAATAAATTGAAGTCGTGGGGAAAAGCTCTTAATGTATTAGTCCAACGTTAGTATTGAAGATGTATTGGTTGAAATTTTAATTGTAAAAATATTTTGAACCTGCCCTGGAAATTTGATAGGTTGATCTGTGAATTTGTATGAGAGATCCAAAGATATTGACTATTTTCCACATTATTGTGACTTTTTATTCATTTAGAGATCTGATCCCAAGATTTCAATTGTTCCAGGGCGTTTTAAATCAATATATTTAATAGGTATATATTTAGTGTCTTACATACATACATAGTATCAAATCTTTTACCCTTGCGGGATAGACAGAGCCTAGGTCCTGACCTGACAGCCTGACCTGAAGACCACGATTATAATGTTAGTTTAGCATGTTGCAAAATAGTGATGGGTTGCTAGCTGCATCGCCTATTAACATGATTCCTTAGATTTTACCCATTCTCTCGATCAGCTTTTACGATCTGCGCGGGAAGAGGAGCAGCTGGTACATTCTACGTTTTTTCTTTTCTCCTAGACCAGCATGGAAGAATTTTGAGTCTTTCATCATGACTACCTATTTACAAAAACTGTGTATTTTACATTTCAATATTCCAAAGGCCAATTCGGTAGTAAGGATCTGCCTAATCATTCGCTAGAGGAAGTAATCAATTACGCCAATTACAATGCACATCCTGAATTTGAATATTTCAGGCCAGCCACTCAGTTAAATTTTGCGCGCTTTTCAAAATCATAATTTATTACAACATAAATATTATCATTTACCTACTAACATTTACAATATGGCGTGAGTGAAAGGATTTCAGAACGAACATTCTATAATATCTATATTTCAAATCTATGAAGCGTAGTTACACAGTTCACGTTATATGATTATGTGGTACCATGTAGCAAAAACTCTATTAAAATGTAAATGGTCATTATGAGCGATTGGTGGGCGGCGACACCGTTCCATGACATCAGACAGGCCGCGGACCAGGAGGTGAACATCCTACCATGCTTGCCCAATGAGACGAAAACTTTTCATAAACTACTAAATTATGATTAAAATTGAAAATATGTGATGAAAAAGAAATCGGCCACAGGTAGGATTTGAACCCACGTCCCTTAGGTTTACGCCCTAAGTTCTTCTACGCTTTTTTTTCATCACATATTTTCAATTTTAATAATATACCGAGCATTGTAAAGCTATTTAAAAACAATTTAAGTAAGTAAAAAGCTTTCTTCAATTTAATCAACTTTCTATTCATCGGATATGAATGAAGTAGAATACCTCACTGCTAAATAGTGGGTAGTATTGAAGAAGTACGCATGCTTGAAATGCGTATAACCCTACGTGGTATTAAGTGATGAGAGAATTCGACACGGTGATTCGAAGATACGGTGGTGTAATGGTATCACACTTAGGGCGAATTATATTTTTTTAGGACACCAGCTTATTGCTATAATAATTAAACAAACACGTATATAAAAAGAGTTTTACAATAGTAGAGATGTACCTGCCTCTTCACGCTACCATCGAGATGAGTGGGGTCTCTAGTAAAGATAACTGTTTATCCCTCTCAGTAAATTACTGTAGTCTAGACGTTAATTTGCAGATTTCTATTAAAGACAGTGAGACGAGTTTAACGTTAATATGGGTCCTAATAATTTTAAAATAAAGTCTTTTTCATTTACACTTTAGAGATACAACTCTGTCTGCCTGACAAGGCCTTATATCTTAGGAACGTCTGCAGGTATCTTTAATGAGAAAATAATATCTTATTGAACATTTGTACATCAAGAATCAAAATCTTTAAAGTACTTCTCGTTGACCCAGAACCATAAAAAGTGGGACCTGCCCACTAGGTCATACAGCACAAGTAAAATCAATAGTAGGCATGTAGAATAAATTAATTCCAATAGATCTAAAAATAATTGAAGGCACTGAACCTTCGTTGCTAGAGATCGACTACCACTTGACCGGTTTTTACATAATGCAAACGGTTAGTTTTGTTGAATGAACACGCACAGTTTCGAAGTCTACATCAAAAGCGGATTCCACACGACTTGCTAATTTAGTCGGCGGACCGCTACAAACTGGTACCTGACCCACGCCGGTGACAGCTAACATGAATGAAATCCACGGCGTCAAACTGTTTGCCAACATCGATAACATCGCATTGTTCGACTTATATTATATATTTAATTACTGGCTTATGGCCGCGACTTCACAGTCTATACAATTTTGTACATACATACTAGTGGCTCTGTAAGCTGTAGATCTCACGAGTCTGAGCACAGGAGGACCGTAGCCATTTAAAAAAATATAAGTTAACTGACAAAAATGCTATATAGTGACCTATAGACAAAGAACCTATTGAGGAGAAAAGTCGGACCAACATACGAAAGATATTTTGCTCTAGCTGCAGCACAGACTCCTGTCGCGCTTCGCGCTCGATTCGGTCAAAAAATAGCATATAGACTATTCAGGTTAATTTGGAACCTCATGGTTATATTTCAATCTCAGACTCAGGATTACTAATAAGTTAAAACTCGAACGAAAATATAGTTGTTGATAACCTTTCAGATAAAAAACCGACTTTACCCAAACTACTAACGATTTTGATAAGTTCAAATGTGACCAATTGAGAAGTAGGTATATCTATCTTTTCAATAGAAATAGTAGATTGTACCGCAAGGGATACTTTTAGATGAGGACATTATTTTGAATCCAAAATGAAAGGAGTCTAACATAGAACTAGTTAAGATCTAACATCTCAAGCGTAGCGAGGGATTCTAAAGTAGACTATTAAAGCAAAGGATTTAGAATATATTGCAGGAAGTAAAATTAAAATTTTGGTCCCAAGAAAACACGTTCGTTTTTTCATCTCTCTCTCTCTCTCTCTCTCTATAAGAAAAAAAAAACAAATTTAAGACATTTAAACAGGAAAAAATGCCCGAAATATAAATAAATATATACGGACAAATCACACAGATTGAACCAACCCCCAAAGTAAGTTCGTGACTTGTGTTATGGGATACTAATTCAACGATACTATATTTTATAACAAATAAATATATAAATATACATTCAAGACCCAGGCCAATATGAAAAAGATCATTTTCCATCTTGACCTGGCTGATCGAACCCTGGCACTCTCGTGTCGCAGGCTGGCGTGTTGACCGCTGCGCCACGGAGCTAGCAATATTGCCAGACGTACAAAAAATCAACCTGAATACTCTATATGCTATTCTTGTTTATAAGCTACATTGCATAGTTTCTTGAAGTCCATCATCATACTTACCACTCCTATGTGGTCAGTTGGTTTGTCTCAAGGGCGGTAAAACACCTAACACTACGCCTGAAAGGCGACATAATCAGAGTTACACACGGGCGCGCAGACGGCACGGCCATAGGTGCCATGAAGGTATAACAAATATCTATACATCCAAACATTAATCAATCCTCATAAACTTTATAATATAAATTAGATAATATGAAAGCGTGTTTTCTTTCAAGCCTTGAATAAATGTCGTTTGTATTAATTGGCGTTCGATGCTAGTCAAGCCTTCTAAATGCAACCTAGCTAGACGGCTGTTTCCCGCGTATGTACACGCTTATAGACATATTTACTTGTCAATGAAATGAAATGAATGAGATTTCATGAATCCCATGCAAAAGCGGGTTTGTTTGTCCGTCAATCACGTCAAAACGAAGCAAAACATCGTAGCTTATTTATTCACAGTCGTAATATGAATGCCATTCATAAAGTCATCATCATCATTCAGCCAAGAATAATCCACTACTGGACAAAGGCCTCTCTCAAGGATTTCTTCTCTCCATGGAAGAATATTACTATACTCACCACGCTTAGCAGGCGGGTTGGCTAGCGCAGTTTCTTTGGCTTCTTGTGCTTTTGACGCTGCTGCCTAAATTAACGACCCTATTCGGTTCAGCTACAACCTCTTCTCGAAATGAGAAGTATAGCTTCTTGATATAGATATATATATCTTAACTGATGATCTAAAGTTGCACATTTGAGCCCTGTTTATGACATTTACTTATACATTTACATATAACTTGTCGTAACACTTACTGTGATATGTTCGTTATTTCTTGATGAATGTCTTTTTTTAGGGCTGCTAGAGTAAGTGCTTGTGCATATACACCAGAGATTTCAATTCAAACTCCAAAGAATGAAGTTTAGACAGGTCGTGCGAATTTTCAGGCCAACTGCCGGACGGTGGGGAAATCGTCGACGAAATTCACGTTATTCTTAACACTGCTGGTAAATTATTCCATATAAAAATTACACTATTAAGTATTCCACGTTCTTGGAGAGTAAAACGGGCCATGTTAATTTTTTTGTATATTACATTATTTCCATAGATCAGAGTTGTCATCCTCAACTCCCTGTCTGGTGGTTGCAGGTGTTGCAGGTATAGCAACGAGAACTCGTGCCCTGCCTCCTGGGCTGCTACTTGCTTTGCCCCTATTCATCCGAGGAAGTACTGTCCCAATAGTCTCATTCTTTTTTTTTTCGCGGTCCTTGGAAGGATATTGCTATACTCACCTCTTAAAGCACCACGCACAAAGGCCTCTTCCAAGGGCGAGAGGCCTTTGTCCAGTGGGCTTCTTACGGCTGAAATGATAATGATGATGGTGACATTTTTTACACACAATTTTCATATCACAATGGCAGGAGCTGTCAGTACTTTTGCGCTTTAGATTACATTAATATCAGAATCATTACTATATAACGAAAGGTACAACTTGTTATTCAATTTCAATCAATATTTTGACCGTTTGGAGAAAGTTCGTAACTGTTTATTAGACGCAAACAGTTTTTAATCAACAACAAAGTTGAGAGGAAAGTTTACACCTGAATCTAATGATTATCTAATTTAAATCGTCTAATTACGGTAACAAAGAGGCTGGGTCACGCCAGGTACTTGTGGAACTTGTGGAGGCTTTCACTTGACGCGCCTGAGCTGATCGACCGTTCGATAGTATTTATTATGTGGGAAATGTCATCATTGTAGACACATTCAGCCATGGTATGAATACACAGGGTTTAGCAGAAAAGTGAAATTATTTTTGAAGAGCTTATTTTGATATTGAACAATATTATATTCCTAAGAGGATATATTTTTAATGTGTAGAAAAATGTTCTAAAGTACAAATTCTGTAATAAGGTGATCGTTCATTTTTCCCTTTATTCTTTCCAAGCTTTTTTACGTTACTTCGTGCATAATTATGTCCACGGATGCCGAAGCCTTCTGTCGGGGAATGATTTTTAAAATGGGTTCTGTAGTTGTTGAATACATTTATAACTGGATATAGAGAGAAATGGCGTAGACAAAGGGAGGCTTATACCCAGCAGTGGGTAATAGAAAGCTGATGATGATGTTCAAATTGTACACCCTGTAAACCCTTGTTTTGTTTGTTTGTTTTTCGTGTGTGCACGTGACCAACACTGGTATTAGATTTTTCAATCTACCTAAAGGCATCTGATATAGCTTAAGGTCTGCCGATGTCAATCTACTGTTAATGATGTCAGCCGGGACCAATGGCTTTACGTGCCTTCCGAAGCATGGAGGAGTTCGAGATGTTGTGTTCCACTTGCGGTCTATCCCAATGGTGAACTGTAAAAATGGGTGCAATACTCATCACTCTTCATAACTGAACGATATCGTTAGGTTACGACGCTGACGCATTTTCTCCGTTTTCGTCCATTTGAAACGGACAGGCAGTTGATAATACCTTTCTTCTTATATCTTGCCTTCAGTCATGGGAGATAATGCCAGTTGATAAATAGCGCGCAACAAACCGTTGATGGGAATAAATGACCGATGAGTTCATACTTCGCAGTTGCTTCGCCACTAGCTAAATACCGATGACATAGCGCTAACAATATTGTGTTTACAGACACTTCAATTAACACTAAGTTTTGCTAATTGAAATCGGAATAACAAAAAAAAATTTAATTTCCTTAATATGTTGTAAGAATTTGTGTATTATCAAGGGTATACGTATAATTTAATTAAGTACCTAGTTACAATGTTAATTATTTAAAGTGTTACGTTATAAATACTTACTTGTTAGTACGTAGGTTGAGAACGTTAAATTTATAAATAATTTTCTTAGATAAATATATACTTAGACATTCCTTACAGCCTTTGATCTCTCAAGGTCATACTTGTTTTACATGAAGCTGTTGCTGAATAATTCAAAATATCACATGTGTTATTGATTTTTTTAAAATATCATGTAATAAAGTATGAAATTTTGATAAACTTAATACTGCACCGCGTCAAAGGCGGGCGGGAAAACAAACGAAAGGGTACAGGATAGGCGGGGAGCAAACTACGGGCGGGGGGAGAGGGGTGTGAGGCGCGAGGACGCGGCCGGGACGCGCGGGATCGCAGCCTCGCGACCGGCTTCTAATCTCATTAGGCCCCGCGCACAGCCCGCCTGCTGACCTTACCCGCGACATACGAACCCGCATAATTATGCTCTACGCACCTTACGTTGTTTACATCATATCTTACGGGCTAAATCTCCGAGTATGCCAGGTAAAATTCACTTACCCAAATTCCACGACAGAACACGGTCAAGTATTTCAGTCACGCATATAGTCAACAAAACACTGTTAGAAACATCCAACACTGATGCAAAACATAGTTAGTCCATCGTTTAAGAATTCGCAATGTTGAAAAGCGCGATTGCAACGCTTTCGGTGTGGTGGCGCGGGTGGGCACGGGCGCAGCGCGAGCGAGCGTCGCGACGTCGGCGGTGCAGAGCGGCGTATGCGCGCGCGCCGGCAGTGGGGCCGACCGGTCGCAACCGGGCCGCTCTCACCGCGCAAACGCCGGCCGCCCTGCCACTATGTTGGCCATAATCGCACTTGACACCATGCCGCATTCGATCTACAAGAAAGTTTCACATTTCTATGTCATTGATGCTGGAAGAATCTCCTATCTAGTACAAGTTTGCCGCAAATATAAAAATCACATTTGTTGTGCGACACACCGCACACGTTCTGGGGATGAAAGAACTAGAACCAAATGTGTCAGCATAGCATGAAGCCAGGTCAACAATTGTAATTGAATTAAGTAATTCTGTAACACTTCTTACGTCTGCCGCCTTGGTGGCTTCGTTATCATGACTACGTGCTGACATACACATTTACTGTAAATAATCGAACTTTCCAAGAAATATTTTGAGGTGTCGACAGACTGAAAGACAGTGAAAGTTTCACGATGCCATTTCTCTACGCAAAGATAACACAAACGATAAAAATAGCAACCACTTTTCCACCGTGTCATGCTGGACAATCATTCTTAATTCAATTATTCGAGGTGCCTAAAAAACGCAATACAAAAGGTTATCTCTGAATTGAGTTACATCAACATAGATGTACTTATCCCTTACTTATCCCCGTGCTTATAACAATTAATTTATTTGAGTAAGGATAAAGAAACGAATAAAATTGGGTAGTGACAGAATGAACAGAATGAACAACATGGAGATACTAGATTAAAAAGTAAGTTAAAAAAAAATACTATTATTTTTTTAAATAATTTGTACGCGCTATTTGACGGATGAATGCAAGCTCATTTTTCAACGCAGCTCATTTTTATAAAACAGAGCTTCCAAGTGTTACTGAGCAATATTTGATAATAAAAGTTATTAATTGTAAGTATACCTATATAGAAGTAACTTTGCCAAACTTTTGAAAACATGCAACATTTTATGCCAATGTTATTGCCGCTATAGACGCGATGAGTAACCTTCAACAAATAGTAACAAGTAGCCAAAAAAGTTACAGATAGTTACCTAATGTTACCGTGTAGCACAATGTTGCTCCACAATAGTTAACTGAGGCGTGGTTGCACCTTTATATCCAGAGATTTCATAAAGTGTAATTTTCCGGATTTTCCCATTTTTCTATTAAACATTTAATAACTAACTCACCCTTTACAGTAACTCAGACTTACGCTAAGTAAAGTACAGCTAAGGAATGTTTGTTTGCCAATATTACCTAAGTCTAAAGAAGGAAAAACGACGAAGCAGCATTTTTCTCGTGGCTAATGAAAACCGACGCCACTCCGCGCTCGGCGGGCGGCGAGGAGTTCACCCAATTAATCCACGTAAGGCACAAACGAGCTTTGCAGCTTTGTGAGCTGGCTGCTAGCTAGAGAGTGAATATACTTACAAATATATTTTAGGGTTCCATACCCAAAGGGTGAAAACGGGACCCTATTGCTAAGCCTCCGATGTTGTCCGTCCGTCTATCACAGCGCTGTATAATTTTACCCTAATGGCTATAACAACAAATAACAAAAACAAAATAACGTTAATGATTAAAGGGATAACCACACAAAAAACTCTTTCTTTTGGCGCTTTTTCTCGATTCAGTTATGGGTACTGCTAATTTGTTACTGAGACGTCTTACATAAGATAATATTAAGAAAAAAAGTATCCGTAAAAGAAAGAGTATGGTTAATCTCAGAAGAGAGGTCGCATGAACAAGATTTCATGCAAACTAATACATTAGGGTTATACCCTTTATAAGAAAAGTGCTGTTTTGGCGTTTTTATCGTTGAATTTTGTACGATAGGATAACAAATTTAATATATTTCTCATGTATATATAATATATATTATAAATATAAATTGGTTGACACTTATCAAATAGTGCTTAACCATTTTCCCCGAAAAACATGCTAGGAAATACATCACTCATACTAAATCCAATCAATATATAATCTCTCGACTACCTAGGAGGATTGACTACCTACCTAGATCCTGGGGTGCTTCTAAAAAGGTTAGGTTACTTATTAAAAGAAAATAAAATCAATAGGTACCTGTTTTCCTACTTGCTTCGAATAAACCACAGATAGAAGATATATTTTTTTTTACTAAATGTTGGATTTTTTAATTTCTGCGAATCATTCTTATGAATTTGTCTCAAAAACATCTATCTGTCTAATAAACGTCTGTAGCATATCCCAACAAAATAGCACCTTTTATGGGTCTTTAACTACATAATTATATTTATACTAGCTTTCGCCCGCGGCTCCGCCCGCGTTAATGTCGATCCCTCGGGAATAGTACTTTTTCCCGGGATAAAAGGTAGCCTATGTCCTTTTCCGTACTCCAGAGAACTTGTATGCAAAATTTCATGATGATCGGTTCAGTAGTTACGGCGTGAAAGCGTAACAAACAAACAAACAAACAAACTCACTTTCGCATTTATAATATTAGTAAGGATTTGCTTGGAGAGTGACTGGGCGCGCCGAGAGAAATTTACACCAGCACGACTGCGGGCTTGCTGCAAAATTAGATAAGTTTTCAAGTGCACCGCTTTTCACGATCGCAGTGTGTGGTTCCTGCACTTTTGATTATTTATACGCGAATACTCAGGGTCATGATTTGTTTATATATCTCGAGCTCCTCCGTGCTTCGGAAGGCACGACTAGCCGTTGGTCCCGGCTGTTATCATTGATGGCAATCGTAAAGCTATGTCATATGCCTTTAGGCAGCTTGCAAAATCTGACATCAGTGTTGGCCACTTACACACACCTAAAACAAAAACAAAGGAGCCCAAGAAACTGTTTTCTTATGGACTCTATGCAGGTACTATTCTATCTAAACTTTATTAAAATAAACTAGGTTTCGCGTATGACGCATGACTATTCGTTTACGTTACTACCTAATGTCACAGAACCACGGAACACTCAGAAGAAGTTGTTGATTTTATAAATATCAGGCATCTCACGAACCTGTAAAACATAAAAATAAAGTTATCTACTTTTATTATATAAATAAACGACTAATTAATAAAAAACCGACTTCAACTTCACTACTCAACAGATTTCTAGAAAATTAAAATAAAATAAATTGGATGTTTTCCCTTTCAAACATAAATATAAATTTCTAAATCCGTCTAGGCGTACTCAGCTATCCGGGAACATACATAAAAAAAATATTCCGAAAGAAAATTGAAAACTACTATCCATAAATGTACCTCGTAAATGTCAAATGGCTTTAAAGTACGTAGGTATAGCATTTCGCAATAAAATAGCACCTACCATTAATGCGGTCTTTATGAGTAGGTAATGAAGAATTTTATTTTAATAAAATTCTAAAAAACGACCAATCTACAGCGTGATTTTGAACCCCTTAGCTATATTGAAATCTTGGAATCAGAATCCCTAAAAGAATACAGAATTTCAAGAAAAAAAGGTAAAAACCGAAAAAAAAAAAATTACTCTCCATAGAAATTCGTCCAGCTGACCGGCGACTTTGTATGGGAAACCCTAATTTTTTTTTCGATTTTCAGCTTTTTTTTCTTGCAGTTCTATATTTAATTAGGAATTCTGATTCTGATATTTCAATAAAGCCAGGAGGCTCAAAATCACATTGTATATGGCAATCCTATTCGTATTCCCGTAAGGGTTTTTGACATTTTAAAACGAAAAATTGCGAACAGCCGGAACAGCACTATTATACCTCTATATTTATATATTGCTTTTTAGGGTTCTATACCTCATAAGGAAAAACTGAACCCTTATAGGATCACTTTGTTGTCCGTCTGTCTGTATTTTTTTATGTATATTGTCTGTCTGTCGACAATTAAATTCATATCAAATACTCAGGTCTATTGTTCCTTGAAACTGTAAAAAAACAAACTTCTAATCCAACGCAATCAAAAGATACAGCCGCAAATTACGCTGCAAATTTTCGACATTCGCAGGGGAATCAAAACCTACAGGGTACTTCCCCTGAACTCAGAATTTGGTACGAAGCAACGTGTTATAACAGAGATTAAGGAAATATTGCGATGAAAAGCATACATTTTTAATAACATCATATAATAAAAATATTTTTAATAATTTTAAACTTATAGATAATGGTACGGAATACTTCGTGCGCGAGTCCGACTCGAACTTGGCGTTTTTTTTTAATCTATGCCACTGAGCAATTAACAAAGGAGCTACTTACGTAATACAAGTACTTATTCTGTGTTTACGTCGAATACTATCGAGTTTGTAGTGTAACTAATGGAGTTTTTAACTACATATTATTTTCCTAAAAGCTTTCGCTCGCAGCTTCGCTTGGGTTAATGTTGATCCCTTGGGAACGGTATCCTTTTTCGGGATGAAAGAAACCTTATGGAAGTGTCTTGGGGCCACTATTATTGTTAATTTATATAAATGACTTGCCTAAACATATAAAACATAAAATGGTATTATTTGCTGACGATAGCACAGCTATAATAAATTGTGACGATACGAATGAATACGAATGTGACATAAATAATGTTTTAAATGATATAATACAATGGTTAGACATAAATAATTTAAAAATTAATTTACACAGAACTAAAATAATGCAACTTTATCAAAAAAAATTACCTCCTAACTTAAATATAACTTCAAATGGTCATAAAATAGAAGAAGTACAGACAACTAACTTTTTAGGACTATTGCTTGACAGTAAATTAAAATGGATACCTCACACTGAACAAGTATGTAAAAAACTTAGTAAAGCCGCCTATGCCTTGTTCAAAATATCAAAAAAAGTAAAATTAGAAGTAGTTTTAACGGCATACCACGGCTTAGTCACACCACATCTACGTTACGGTGTTATATTTTGGGGTAACTCGAAAGACAGTGACAGAGTTTTTAAGGCTCAAAAAAGGTGTCTAAGGTCAATGTGCAATTTGAAAAGTACTGATAGTTGTGTTCCGGTGTTCAAGTCCCTAAAATTATTGACATTAGTATGTATTTATATTCTTGAAATATGTATATATGTAAAATTAAATTCAAATTTATTTGTAAAACTGATTGACACAAGGACAAGAGTAGATCATACTAGACAGCAATATAAACATAAGTTGGTAATTGGTGGATTTAAAACAGCAATGATGGACAAAAATGTAATTGATATGGCTCCAATTATTTTTAATAAATTGCCAGATAGCATTAAATTTTTAGATTTTGTGACATTTAAAAATAAATTAAAATCAATTTTGACAAAGAAATGCTATTATAATATAAATGATTTCCTAAATGACAGTTTGTTAATTGATTAGAATTATATGTTTGGACGAATATTTTTATTAGGATAGTAAAGTATTTTATTTTTTTCTTAATTTTAATTTTGTTTTGAAATTTTTAGATCGTTAGGGTATTTTTATTATTGTACGTCTCATATAGACAGGTCACAGTGACACACGCATTACCTGTAACTATTATCTTCTTTTTTTTAACCTGTGTACCACAATAAAGATATTATTATTATTATTATTTGTATCTCTCTTATTTCACGGGTGTTACCCCGGTTTTTTTAGAGGTTTGCGTGGGGATATGGATCCAACACGTAGAGGCCCTTTGGAGAAGTTGATGTAATGTCGGTCTCCAGCCAGAACCCGTTCCTAGAAATACCAATGTGTGATATGCCCTTGAACAGGTCTTGGCCGGAGGAGGAGCTATTGCATTTTCAGAAGGAAATTAATGGAATTATGGGATTGAGATTTGGGTGGACTTATGCTGGGTTATTGCAAAGGGACGTGCACCTGCCATAATCATGATAACTGACTACAATTGGCAGGTGGTGGCTTGCCGCCCACTAGATGGGCCTCTCAAACTAGCCGACGATTTATGCCGGCAAAAAGGGCAACACCGGTGTAGGCGACTCAGGGGTGTCGAGAGGTGTGCTGCGCTTTCTCTGAAGTTACTCGCGGCGTTATGCCCTTTAACACTTCCACCCCTGGAGCAACAGCTCTCACGACTCCTCTCTGGACGGCCAACTAAGGCAAGCCAGAGCCGAGAGTCCTGCGAGCCCTCTTGGGTTTCTACCCCGACCGATGAAGACACGTCGGGGGCGAGGGCTCTGACCGACTCTCTGGAGCACTCAGGTCCGTGGGGTCGCTACTCCCCAACAGCTCGCCACAATCTGCCCCGCGGGCTTATTATTATTATTATTATGATGATTGGTTTAATAAATGAGGCGTGAAAGCCAACTTACTTTATAAATATAAAACTTAGGAATAACTTAGTATCACTTAAGAATGTATGATAAGGATATATATATTAGTATGAATACTTTGGTTTTACCTGTACGTCTAGGCGTACCGAGAGAAACAAACATGCTAATTTTTTTCGTTGTCTTTGAAAGACCTCCCAAAAAATACATCAGTGAAAAATACTTTTAAAGCCCAAAAACTTTTTGAGTTATAAAATTAGCAAAGTATTTTTTTTTTTGGGGAGAATCCATCTTTGTAAAATCTGACAGATGTGACGTCACTTATGTCGGTTTTTTTTATGCGTGTCATAGGAATTTTGTTCGGTAGCTATGTTAAATTGTAATTTTATTGGATATCATGAGTAATATCATTTTTTGAAATGTATTTATACTTTTAAAATGGACCTAACCAAACTTAACCTACTAATGTCAACTTAAAAGTGAGCAATATTATATTTTAGGCTTACGCCATCAGAAATATTTCTCAAATTCTATCCATAATTGGGTTATTCCATCCATAATTGGATTATGAACCTCCTAGCTATATTGAAATCTGGAAATCAGAATCCCTAACGGAATACAGAATTGCAAGAAAAAAGGGTAATAAGCGAAAAAACACATTTGACCTTCCATAGAAATTCGTCCAGCTGATCGGTGACTTTGAATGGGAAACCTATTTATTTTATGCAATCAGCTTTTTCTTGAAATTCTGTATTCCACTAGGGATTCTGATTCCGAGATTCCAATATAGCTAGGAGGTACAAAATAACGTTGTATTTACACTAGCACGACGCCAGCGGAGGACTTGTTACAAAATTAGATAAGTTTTGAAGCGCGCCGCTTTTCGCGGTGCGATGTGCGGTTTCTGCCCTTGCGATTATGCGCCCGTCACTTGTGATCTTACGCCATTAGTCGTGAGTGAGATGTGCATTCCGTAACGCGAATGTTTAAACGAATTTATCATCTACTTAATCTGATGTGTAGCAAGTATACCGATCTTGTACGGAGCTACCGCACAAAATTTCACTGGCATAACATGGATGCAAAATATGTAGGCATTTGTTCTGAGTTGAAGCCTTTCTATTTACGACATAGGCCTCAATTAATTACATTGTCAACCAAAATAAGTTATCTAAATAAATAATTTGCATTATGAATATGACAAGATGTAGAAAAAAATAATATTTTATAGCCGCAGTTTTTATTTTATTTTTTCAAGTTTTGTCTCAACCGTATATACATCAAATGCCTTTCGGGAATAATCTAACATGCTGCATTTGTCACTAGGACGGGCAGGAAGTATTCCGTACCACTATCAAAAAAATCATGTCTTTTGTATGCGCCCCTTAAATAATAATTTTAATCTAATTTAACTATTTATTTATAAAGTGAATATATAACTAAATATTCTGTAAATATTTCAAGCGTCTACCTGTTGCCGTTATCAATATCGAGCTCAAATGAGCAAAAAAATCTCGTTTGTTGTATTGGTCCCTTTTTTCTGTTTTTGGTATTTGTTATTATAGCGGCAACAGAAATACATCATCTATTAAAATTTCAACTATCTAACTATCACAGTTCATGAGTTTCAGCCTAACGGACAGACAGACAGACAGACAGACGGACAGACGGACAGTGGAGCCATATGAATAGCGTCCCGTTTTTACCCTTTGGGTACGGTAACCCTAAAAAGGTACTTAGGTAATTATTTTTCACTCTCCTAGTATAACAAAGTTAAATGTTACTTTTCGTTTTATACTTTATCGTTGGAAAGTTACGAATCGACGTTGGCATGCCATCGAATGCCTAAATCAATATGCTAACAGATAAATATCTATGATCGGTCACGATCATTTAAGTCTGATTGCATCATGGTCATGATTCATAAAAAATAGAAAGAGATAAATGTTTGCAAATATAGTGCAAGTGGGTCTCGCTCGTTACGATGTGAATGCCAATCATGCCAATATGGCAAAACTGAGGGGGCCTTCTGTGTTCTTCCGGAGTCTCCCTCATTCTGATTAGGTAATAATTGTGTACACCAACTAATCTCAGAGTCGATAATCTTTATGACAGTACCATCTACACGTATTTTAATTTAAAATTTTCAAATTTATAGGTTATACGTGGGGCGCACTATAAGTTTCCGGAATGAATATGAAAAAATACTATTAAAGGTACAAAATTAATTTATTGTTTTTCAAAATAATCTCCCTTGGCGTCTATGCACTTTTTCATTCGATGAAACCAGTTTTTAAAACTTTTATGCCACTCCTCTGTGGTGACCTCTGAAACGTGTTTTTCATACTCCTCGACAGCCTCTTCTGGTGATGAAAATCGTTGACCGCGTAATTGGTTCTTAATTTTTGGGAACAGAAAAAAGTCACAAGGTGCCAGGTCGGCCATTGATCTATACAAGCTGATAAAAATACAAAACCACTCATGTTCCGAAATTTTGAGCCATTACTGGCCATTACCATTTTCAGCGGCGTCCGATCGATTTTTTAAATATAAATGATTCAATTTGGTCGGAATTTATCAGCAGTCGAGAGTTGGCCGCAGTCATCAATAAGTAATCAGCGCGACCCGCTGCCCGGTCACACTACCGATTCGGAACCTGCCTACAGTCGTACTTTCATAAAATTGCAATTCAATATTAATGGTACCTATCTATCCCTTTTTCCCGCCCATGAAATATTCTAATCATCGAAATGGACTCCAAGTTTATAGTTTTCACCATCTGAAATATTTATTATTAATTTGAAATGTACGTATTTGGTTCTAATAAATAATGTTACTTTTTAACTGTTTCGGGTCAAATAATATCCGGTAAAAAAGTGAAACTTTCATTTAATTCGATTGATTGCTTGTAACACATTGCCCATTGTCTAGTTAAATAACGAAGTAACTTATAAAATAAATATTTTTTTGTGTTTTTATTATACTTTTGAAAGACTTTTTTTTTGTGTTAATGTAACATTTTGTGCACGTTTTTATTATAAAGTAATCTACAATGTAAGTGCTTTCCAAGAACAAATAAAAGGAGCCCAAACACGATTGGTATACATTGAGTAGTTAAAAAGTTCCTATGGCCACCTTCCGATTCCATCATCAGATCAGCGCAACGATTCCATGATATTGTATTGTCATCCGATTTAGGTAACCGGGAAGAAGATCAAGTTTAACTTGCAAGATTTGATTACAGACGAACATCGGGATAGGTGAAACTAAATAAAAGCTTGTAAAATAGCAACAGCAGTATAAAAAATACAGTTATCCATTATACAAAAACTAAATTATAAACTCACATCCCAGGCCATGCACTCTGTAAAACAGTCCAACAAACCTATTTTACTATACTATATGTATTGTTTTGGGTCTTTATACATATAGCAAACTAATAAATAAAAAATAATAAATAAAATATCGACATATAATTGATGATTAAGATAAAAATTATCAAAATCATTTCTTTTCATACGAGTATAACTCGATGCAATTGTACACTTAATTACATAGATAAAATCGTTATAAGTATATAATTTCGCCAGAATTAAAAAAAGTGTACCAGTTTCCATGGTCGGTTTCGCTGTGAGGTAATATGCGGGAATGCATTGCTGGCCTGCAGAACGCGGCGTGTAATGCGCAATTTGCAGCGGCCATTGAGCGATCACGCGACAACGAACGAATTCTCGCACCCATTCACCATCAACTTTCGACCTAATCTCCTCCTAATCTTAGCGTTACCCCGATAAATCCTCACTTGTAGTGCATCGGAACCCGGGCTGCGCTATTATGATAACATACATGCTACCTGCACATGCACCTACTACAATTTGGAAAAGTGTTTTATCGGCAACCACCTGCCTGACGTCAATGTACGGTCAGCTTCAAAAGTGCAGTCAGAATTTCTCACACTAATTGCTTAACAAACTAGTCGCACTTAAGACCTTGTGATTATGAGTTGTTGCTCGTCTCTGTGTGTGCGCCGTCATTGACGTAGATACGATAAATGTTATTCTTAAATTCAATGCTTATTGCAGATACGAGCTAGCCTAATGGTTTATGGCTGCAGTCGGAATAGCGAACTTGCCTGCGGGTAGCAGGTTCGAATCTCACCACACAGTGATGTTTTATTAACGTTTTGTTGGTTTTTTAACATCGTTATTCATGTTATTCGTAAACTGTCTAATACGATGTTTACGTATCGTATCTCATATGGTGCAGAAATAAAAAGTCTCAGAACAAGGACTAGAAAAGTGAATATTTGACGGTGAATGAAAAAAGACAGATGTTTGTCATTTAACCGAGTTCGTACTCGTTATAGTTGAATCGTGGTGAAGACAAATTGACGTGTGTTTAAGTGATTCTATTTGGGGTGTTAATTACCTACACTTTTGAAAATGCATGCGAACATAAATATTGAGACAAAGGCGAATACTGTTTCTCTGTATAGCAGTGGCCGCAATATATCAGAAATTTCAAATGAAACTGGATTAAGTGTAAGTATTTTTACAGCTTAAAAACAGTCGTTATTTACTTAAAAGTTTTGGTTATTAAATTATTTTAAATTAAAGTTTAAGTTTTTAACACATTGAATTGACATATTAATGATGATATGCATTGAATAAGTGTTAGTTTTTGAAATAAAATAAAAAATATTAGGTAAATATAGTCTCAATCACAACGTAACGCTAGCCTTCTTATTTTATTTTAGTGGAGGACCGTGAAATGTTGGGTGACTTGGGTGCAGCGGTTTGCTGACGAGGGTACTCTTGCCAGCTGGCAGCGGAGTGGAAGACCGTCGATTATCTCTGACCATCAGCGCCGTATGATGTTGGAAGAATATAAAAGAGATGGTTTTATACCCATTAGGCATTCAATGTCTCGTTGCCTACTGTTCGTCGTGCACTTCATACTGATGGTGGGCACCACAGGAAACCGGCAAAAAAACTATATTTAGCACCGAGGCATAAAGAAGAACGGTTGCATTTTGCGAGAGATTATTTGGACTTCGATTGCAAGGCTGAGTGTTTACAGACGAAAAGTCATTTATGATCAACCAAAAAAGAAAACGCAGATACAAGCGACATCAGGAACAATTATTTTTTTACTGAATGGAAATTTGGAACAGTTATATTGGGACTGAAATATGTGCCAATATAGTGGGATCCATGTGTCGTCGTATACTTGACTATATTGACAATAATGGTGGCTATACAAAATATTGAGTGAAATACCACATTTGTGTTTAGACAAATCATGTTTTACTTGAAGTATACTTAAACATTTCCTATTACTCAATTGTTTTAAAGCCCCGACAAAAAGAGAGGAGTTTAAGTTTGACCACCGCTATGTGTCTATCTATTTGTGTCACCGTATCTCTTAAACTGATGTGTATCCGTATTTTATATGAAAGTATTTTTTTTTTAGCGATAACCTTAAAAATATAGTTTTATACTAACTTGTTCATCTTGTATTACAATAGGATGTGTTGGTTATGTTAATTTCCGTAAAAGTTGTTTGTAAACTGTAAAAGATTGAGGTTTAGTTTCAATCCTCTTTTCTTAATGAAAACGAATAATTAAGATTTAACCTCAATATTTACTATGAGCGTAGGTAAAATTTATGTGTAATGTAAAAATATTTTTAATAAATAAAATAAATAAATAATAAATAAGTAGATTTATTTTAATAAAATAAATAATAAGAATTACTGTTCTAACCTATACGAGTATAATAGTTTCTTTTTTAATTCTATTATTAATTCTCAATTTAACCTATATATCAAGATTTATTCTACCTATATAATTATTAATTCTAGCTTTTTAAATGTGTAAATAAAACTTAGGTATAATTACTATCCTACCTATATTTATTTATACATTATACATAAATTTTACCTACGCTCATACGGATACGGACAGTAGTCCAGAGTGTAAACATATTGACCGTCATAATATTTGTCACACTGATATTTTATTTAATTACTTAAATGATCCGTCTAATAAACCGTTGCCATGGTCTTTGTGCATTTTTATTTTATAACAAATGGATTAATACCAATCGCATGCAGTATATAAAATAAAGTTATTAAAAAAATACTATGAATTAAAAATTAAATTATTTAAAAATGATATACTAATTGCGATATGAACCCCGGTCATTATATTAGCAGTCCAACCATCTACTGATTAGACCAATAACTTGCTATGACGTGTGGCGAAATTAAGAACCGGTTCCATCTCGCCTGTCGTATTGACTCGTTATTACTATTCCGGTTTTCTTTACAATACACCTATAGTTAGTGCTATGTTGTCTGTGTCAAACAAGCACGTAGCAGAGTTGTGTGGGTAATGTGATAATGATCACTGTGTGCATTATGGACACAAACACTCACGCAAAGAGGGACGATGCGTACTGCAAAGTAATTTGATCTCTAAGCTATGACTCTATTTATGCTTCTTGACTGTACTTGGAAAGGGTCAGAAATGCATTCGATCGCACTTAGAATCAAACTCAGAACCCCTCGTACACCAGACTAGCGTGACTTTCACTGTTAGCCTACGCACTAAAAACCACATCTAAAATTGGTCTACTTATTGACATACGAGTATGTACGGCAAGCAGACAAAAAAAAATGCGGATGAAAAATAATGTCGTGTCGATACATGACTATTCCTCACATCATTCATACGGATTGTGACCGCGAAAGTTTAGATCCATATCGAATATAAGATAAACGTTGAAGGTCAGTGCATTTAGATTTAGAATTACGAGTATATCGAATGTAATATTAGATAATCTATGGGAATTTGTTTCTACCCTGCTTTCAAAAGCAAGCAATTATATACAATCAAAACGACCACACAATGAAGAAAAGATCTGTAATGTTACTTGTTTAGTTGCCCAATACTTAAATAACCATAAGTACGAGTAAATTATCTTTGTAAATTTCACGAGATAACTGAGTAAAATTCTGTAGAGATTGATATATAGCCCCATAATATGAAAAGTTATGTTTTTTTAGTAATTAATTTTTGCAAAATTATTCCATTGCTCTATTTTTATATGTCCTTATTATAAAAAAAAACATTGAAGTAAGAGACGAAGACAACTAATTGTCTTGTAACAAGGATACGTTTCGTTAGACTATAGGGGCAAAGATGTAAAGTGAACGGGGGTTTTCACGTGATGTCGTCGATACGCTTAAAAACCTGCCTATTGAGAAGAAAACTAATAACCACCTAGAGGTTTTTTTTTAACAAGATAAATTTTCATAACTAAACAGCAAAGTTTTAACGAAAAACATGAATGCTTTCTTATCTGATGTTTTTAGTTAATAAAATGTTTTGTAACATTCCTCAAACATGCTATTCAGTGAGCTTACTCAACTTTTTTCATATCTGCGATTCACAATCGCATTGCCAATAACAAATGAAGCCAGGAATGTCACTCGTCACGGCGCTTCTCACGATCTCTTGATCATTCTTTATGTTTTACAAAGACAATCATTCATAACGATACATTAATCTTTCAACGTTTCCAACTAAAGGTCCTCGCTCACTTATTCGTTACTACTCTACGTCCTCCTCTCACGAGATAATTAGCAAATGCGAACTTTCCCCAACATACATCTAGATACTAAAAGAAAATGTGTATTATCCATAGAACCTCAATTGCAGCTCAGTATTGTATTTGTTTATTATAACTTTATTATACTAAAATTTACAACTAAAACAAAACCCTGTGCAATTAGTGCGCTTAGTTAATGCTATCACACTTAAGGATAAGCAGATAAATTAATATGGTCTACAACTTTTCTCATTTTGAATTAATTTGTTTTATGTTTATATATATAACCTTACATTTTATTTTGCAATTCGGTAACACCATAGTTATGATAGTCTTCCGGTACAACTAAAATAACTGAAATATCTATTTTCAGACGTCCTATAAATTATGCTTTGAATTTTGTTCTGTATCCTTTACTCTCTCTCACTGAACGTCTCCGGTAGTACGTGAGCAACGACCTTAAGCCTGACCGAACGGACCGCTTCAGCTCATCAACAACACAAATGCACCAAAACAGTGCATTCCAAAGTGGGCTTTATGAATATAAGTAATATAATTCACAGAAAAATTTTAAATTACCAACTTTGTCTATGGAAGGTAGAGAATGTTAAAAAGTCTACTACTACGTTTATTGTATCTCTTAGACTACTACTAATATTATAAATAAAGGCTAGAGTAAGAGTTATGAACGTCAGTTTCTATGACGCTTGCAATGTACAGTCAGGGATAGAGATCCCTGTCAAGGCCCTCTACCTATATCTTGAATTTTCTCTTAAACTGTAAATAGTTATTCAAATGTATATACAGAAGATTTTAATGAGATCTTTCTTAATATACATTTTCATGTTAGTACTGAAAATTCATGATATAGGTAGAGGGCCTGGTCAGGTATCTCTGTCCCTGACTGTACATGCATTTTTTATACACGTTACCTGGAGTACGGATCTTTCACCCTGAAAAACGGAAAAGGTACTGTCTTCAACATTATAACACGTGAGTGGAGCCGCTACAATTACGAAAAGCCAATATATTCTGACAAACCGTTTATAAACGTTTTTATTGATCTATGTTCCGGTCTACCCTCTTTCTTGGTCTTTTATTGCACAAGTTTTTACACAACACTGACGGTTCCGTTCGCGTTTACACCTTTTGTACAACTCAATCACTGGATTCCATATACCCGATAACTTGAAGCCGCCTTCCCGATAAATTAGGATGCTTCCTTATTTAGCTTCCTTTACTAGTCGGGGTATAAAGTAAAATATTTTACAAATCTCAAAAATAATCGCGGTAAAACCAGTATGACATTATTAACTAATATAATACGTGTAAAAAATGAAAGAAAGGATTAAAAATTTTGCTACAGTGCAAGCACATTATAAAACCCGTGAAAATAAAAGGATACCTGAATATAATTTTAATATTTATACCGAGAGTAGATAGATATATATTTTATAGGTGGAGAATATATATTAATTTATTTTCCATTTCATGTGAAATGGTAACAGACAGAGTTACTTTCGCATTTAAAATAAAAAGTATGGATATTATAATGGATGGATAGTATACTACTATATTAGAATATAACTATTTGGATAGTATGGACTAACAAAAATCATAAGCCCACTATAATGTTTGGGGCCACTGCACCGAGGTTCGCTCTATTGAGTCGACGGCCGTGCACTCGTAACTTTTAACCTTTACTTTTGACATTTCTCTCAGCCATAGTACGTTCATTATTTCGCCTAGTTTCTAGTAAATGAACGCTTTTGTTCTTAGTGCTCTATTCAACGCCGCACTCCTTGGGCGCTTTCTCTGAGTTTCGCAAACTTCCTGCTTCGGAACACGGGTTATTCACTTTCTGACCACGGATCTGACCATTCTTGTGACCACTTTGTGTAACATGTAGCAAGTTACTCAGTCTCCTTAGTCATCAATTTATTATGACATCAATATATTAAGACAGCTCCGTGGCGCAGTGGTTAACACGCCAGCCTGCGACACGGAGTGCCCGGGTTCGATCCCCGGCCAGGTCAAGATGGAAAAAGATCTTTTTCAGATTGGCCTGGGTCTTGGATGTTTATCTATATTTGTATTTGTTATAAAATATAGTATCTTTGAGTTAGTATCCCATAACACAAGTCTCGAACTTACCTAGGGGCTGGCTCAATCTGTGTGATTTGTCCGTATATATTTATATTTATTTATTATTCTCATTAAAAATCTACAAGATGATGACGATTTTTTCACAGATGATATTTTTATTTTTTGTGTGTCGAAACCATCTGCCTTACCCACATTGTCGAGTCATTACCACACTGCGCTCTACACTACATTCCAATTGATTTGAGTAGACCGCCCGAGCTTCTACCCATTTCGGAAGGTTTACTATATAAGGCTATTGTAGTCGCTGCACTCCCAAATATTGTGAGTTTTGAAAGCGCTTAGGGTGACAATATTCAGTGAATAAAGTAATGCTAAGTTACTTCGCTAACAAGTCACACGTGAGATTCAAATGCGTGAAGTCAGTTGGGGAACAACCCAACACATTTGCCATTTACCATACATATCCAGCGCCTAATAAAGACAGCACTGGATCGTGAACTCCAGCGATTTCATTGTTGCTTCTCGAACTGCTGCTTAATTAATAACCTTCTAGAAATCTCTAATGGTAGCTATGATTTATTCTGGATATGAATAATTGAACCCTGGATATTTTAATTTTGCCATTAATACAAACACTATAAAAAGCATGTATTTTTTGCCGTCAAAATAGTTTATAATCACTTAATTAATTGCTGATGGATCTTTTAGACTTATCTTGATATTTTATAAATCAAATATATTTTTGCCATTAAAAACTTTTTCAGGTGAAAAAGAAAGCTCGCTGTCGGTATTCATACCACGAAGACCAATCTTTTTGGCGCACACTTATTCACCCTGTAAGACCGTGAGCCTGCTCCATCCATTATTTTTATGCCTCTAACAACAGTTTTATTTCAATTTTCGTGGATAATTCTCACACCATATGTATTTAATGGCCCTCATTTTTTAAAGCAACGATAGCATTATGTACTTTCATCCTACAATATCATTAATGCTGAGTTATACAGAGGGTCTAATCGAGTCGGCCCAATAGGGATTTTTTTACTTTTAGGAGAAAAATGGAAAAGGTTTTGGTAGTAGGAACCATGTCACTGTTTTTCTGAAAATTAAAAATACAATTGCTATAGCTTTTTTAATCACTTTTCTCTAAAATGACTGGCTCATCTCGATAGAACAACCTGTATACCTACCTATTTATTTAGAAAGATCAACATCATCTGAGCGTTTTTCCAGGTTACATCCTCTGCTGTGGGGCATTGGATCCCGGTGGTGGTTGGACGCCAGGCTCCACTATATTTTACATAACACAATACGATTTAGCAAAGTTTTTACGGCCGGCTGCATGCCTGACGCCAACCCTTCTTGAGTTAATATGATGCCATACCTGCAACATAGCGCGTAGAACCGACGGCCAATGGGGCAGAAGGATTCTCGAATGGTGACCACGAACCGGCAAACGGCAAGCGCAGCGTCGGACACCCACCGACCAGTAGGACGACCTGATCAAGGTCGCAGGGAAACGCTGGATGGAGGCTACTTCTAACCAGTCATTTTGGAAACCTTTGGGAGAGGCCAATGTCCAACTGTAGACTTCTTGCGGCTGATATGATGATGATGACAATATGCAGGTATACAATATTAGTTCACTATTCTTAAAAACTTAAGCCATCTGGAACATTATCCATATTTAATGCACACACGACTTATTGTTTCTTGGAAAATTAAGACAATTACGCAAGTATTCCCAACGTAGTTCGATCAGATGTTTTCTTCGCTCGAGTGGTACCGAAAGAGAGTCATGTGTTCACGGCTCGTTACGCTACAATGTTACAATTTACTTACTTACTGACTACAAATTGATAATTTTAGATTTCTAATATTATCTTGAATAAAAAAATATTGAAGATTTTCGATTCAACAAACGTAGATATCGGAATCATAACATATTTTCTACTTGTGTCATTCAGTAAACATCTTTGCATTGAATTCAGAACGGCTTTCGTTTTGTATTGTCATCTGATTTTTACATGCATACAAAATTTCAGCTTAATCGTTAACTGGTGGTTCCAGTGGATCAAATTTAAATTGCAAGATTTGATTACAGGCAAGCACGGGACAGGTAAAAATTAAAGGTTGTAAAAGTAATTTTTTCGTACACCTAAATAAGGAAATGCCTTTTTATTACGAAAGAAAAAGAAATTTGTTATTTTCAAGTAATTTTGTAGCGAAGAAACGTGTTGATAGCAAACAAGTGCTTTCATAATTGGTTTCCGCGACATTTGTCGCAGACACGCTCGCTGCCCGCCCTCGCTCGACACGCTTCTTGCATTGTCGCCCTCGACTCTTGACATATCAAGTGGTCAGTAATTAACTCTTAGAAAGTTATCAATAAACCAGTATACGAAATTGTTGTGAATTCTGTCACAAATAAACTCTTACCTTATAAAAAAAAGTATTCTTACTTATATTGTAGTTTACCTATTTTATAACTGAACATTCTTAAGACCGAATGAACCGTTATTCAGTATCATTGAAAGCAAACTTTCCAAAACTTGTAGTTGATAAAATCTATACTAATATTATAAAGCTGAAGAGTTAGTTTGTTTGTTTGAACGCTCTAATCTCAGGAACTACTGGTTCAAATTGGAAAATTATTTATGTGTTGAATAGTCCATTTATTGAGAAAGGCTATAAAACATCACGCTGCGACCAATAGGAGCGAAGCATCAATAAAAAATGTTTTGAAAACGGGGGGAAATTATTCATCTATACTAATAAAAATCTAATTAATCATAATAGAATTGCCGCGGACGAAGTCGCGGGCAACAGCTAGTTTTGAAATAAAATTAATATACTTGTTTGAGTACCTAATTCAAAATTAAAAAGAAGTATATGCTTTGGCAAAAATGTTATAAATTCGAAAGACACCTCATACATTTTCAAGTATTTTAAGGCATTTATATGTTACCTATCTATGGTAGAATAACATTTCATATACATTCATCATGAATCTTATTAACATAACACTTTGTTTTTGGGCAGTTGCGGAAGAAATCTACATCTCGTAGGCTACGGGTCCAGACGATCGCCGTTTTGGAAACAATGTGATTCCCTGATCTGACTGTGATAAAAAGCATGATTGGAAGAATCATTTCACAGATATATCATACCTTTAAACGAGCAATTTTTGTCTTCTGTCCATAGCATACAAGACCTTTTTAAGAAAATTTTACAATACCCCTCTTATGAAACTGCTTATATGACAGAAGCCAGAGACGCTTGGTCAGAGCTTTGTTTAAATTCGGAATTTCCAGATAACCCTTCTTCTCAGAGGCGTTGGGACGAGCCGCTCTGCAGACTTGTACAGAGTAACCTACTTGAATTTTCTTGTGGCAACTCTGCAGAACGAGCGCGTCTCCTTGCCGTTGCGGAGTGGGAGTCAGGACTTTGGTTACAGGCCTTACCTTCTTTCACTTTGGGTACCTTTCTGGACGATAATACATTCCGTCTGGCGACATGTCTGCGTTTAGGAGCTAAAGCGAATGTCCCGCATCGTTGTCTTTGCAGCGATACCGTAGACCAGTTTGGGCGTCATGGACTTTCGTGTCTCAAAAGTGCAGGTTGCATGGCGCGCCATGCCACCATTAATAACATAATCCAAAGGGCTCTTGTCACCATTCACGTGCCAGCTGTTTTAGAACCAAATGGCCTGGTGCGTGAGGATGGCAAGAGGCCGGACGGAATGACCCTTGTGCCGTGGAAGATGGGAAGGCCACTTGTTTGGGATGCCACGTGTGTCGACACATTCGCGCCTTCCCACCTCCCCAGCACTGGGTCTAAGGCAGGCATGGCTGCAGCCAATGCCGAGTCCCTCAAACGGCGCAAATATGCCTGCATCGGCAACGGTTTTATTTTTGAGCCGTTTGGGGTGGAGACACTTGGTCCATGGGGCCCGTCGGCTCATAATCTATTTAAGTCATTAAGCCGAAAGCTGGTAGAGGTGTCGGGTGATCAGAGGGCTGGCAATTTTCTAGGACAAAGAATAAGCATTGCCATCCAACGTGGCAATGCTGTCAGCCTTCTAGGTACCCTTCCGCGTGACAACGAACTGCGGGACATTTTTTATTTATAATGGTTATTTTTAATTATGTAGCTAGGCTATTTTATTTTAGTTAGTTTTCGTTTAAATAATTTTATAGTTTCAAAGTTGTTTGGAAAACCCGATTAAAATTCTTGTATATTTATTTATACCTATGTATATAAATTTATTTCTATGATCTCGGAAACGACTCTAACGATTTCGCTGACATTTAGTTTATGGGGGTTATCGGGGTAAAAAGTCGATCTAGATTAGTCTTATGTTTGGGAAAACGCGTGTTTTCGAGTTTTCATGCGTTTTTATTGTTTTTAGACAAGTTTTAAAGAAATGTAGCTAATGTTTGAGATAACAATTATATTTCTCATAAATATAAATTATCACCTAAACACCACCATATTACAATAATTAGTAATAACCGAGCGAAGCTCGGTAGCCCAGGTACTAATAATTTATACGCGACCTAAGTTTTACCTGAAATCGCTATTATTGACGTTACTCTCCACGGCAAAGTGCAAATACCTACCTACTAACCCTAAATTGACCAATTACGAGTATCTTTGATTACGCCTGTAATTCCAACACAAGGTTATTGGGACGCGCGTACAGTATCCGGAATTGGAAACATCTACATTCATCTATGATTTCTCTCGACAGCATTCATGTTACTCGTACCAGAGGAGTTTAATTGTGTATACCAGTGGCGCGGCCTTCTTGGATTTGATTCCTAGTGGATTTACTAAATCTGGGTTAAAGTATATTTCTTTCAAACTTCGTTCCGCTTATAATTTTCATTAATTGTTTTAACGTTTTAATATCTGGTCATTCTGCTTTTCGGGATTGAGGCAAATACATATATTAAAGATCTTAAAAATAGGTAGATACTCGACTTAGTTTTATATATTTGTGACTAATCCATTCTGTGAAAATTTTACTTGATTCGCTATTGCAAATCATTAGATTAAGTATACATACAAAATGGACAGAAATACGACTAGACATACAGACAAATAGGCAGTAGGACTAGTATAAGAATCCTGTTTATTCCTATATGTCCACCATCAAAGTTTGATGCATTCCCCCTTGCCGATATTACTGCATCCGTGGAGCACCAGATCGGAGGCTTAGCAATAAAGTATTGAGGAGCTTCATAGCCGATATGAATAAGATAATAGAAAAACAACAACTCCATATAGGCATAGTATGTGTAGGTACAGAGCATTTACCAATTACGTACTGGAGGATTTATATGGAGGTCTTATGCCCCTTGTATACGTTGGCATCCATCCTCTCATCTATGAGCCGCGTTTCGAGTTTGCGAATTATGGCATAGATCATTTCTACGAGTATGCCATCATTCGCAAAAAGTCAACCTGGACCGCGCAAAGGTAGCTCCAACAGAGTCCAGCACCGCAAACGTGCCTAATGCACTACAGAATCAAGGAAGCGTCATCATCATCATCATTAGCTCTTTTTAGTCTCCACTGCAGGAGCCATCTATGTACTACCGGAGCCATACATGGCCAGAGCAGACAGAGGATTTGGCTTACACTCTCCTCGATGGCCAGACGGATTGGGGAGGTATCATTGATGTTTATGAACTTTGTTTAGCTTGTATTACCTAAGTTGCCTTTTACCTCCATGGGGAGACTAGAAGTGGTCCTATTCTACTCTGCCGGAATAGAATAGAATAGAATAGAATAGAATAGCTTTATTTACGAATATGGTTATTACAAAAGGTCTTAAGTACTAAGTGGTCACACATATTTTACCGCAATTAAGTCGGCGTGTAAATATAATGGTTATATGGTCATTGAAGTTAATAAATTAATTACATTTCAAAAGCTGATTTAAATTACAATTACCAATAAACTTATAAAATAGTCAAAAAAAAAATATTAGTCAAAATAAAAATTATTAAAAAAAAAAATTATAACGTCATACTTATATTACTATGTCAATTTGTCTTGAGGAACGCATTTACTGTGTAATAGCATTTGTCTGATAAAATATCAAATAATTCTTTTATAAATTTACGCAAATTATATGTATGAAATCTATTAGGTAAATTATTATATATACGGATAGCCATTACATAAGCGTTTTTTTTAAATACACAGAGCTTTTGCATGGGAACTTGTAATTTGTTTATATGTCTTGTGCGGGTACCAGGGATATCACTTTTTTGGGGAATAAATACGGGTATTTTACAACAAACAAGCACATTTCATAGATATATAAACTTGGAAGTGTAAGTATATTTAACTTTTTAAACAGCGGTTTACATGTATCGGTAAAATAGGCACCACAAATTGCTCTTATGCATCGTTTTTGTAATTTGAAAACTCTTTCTACATCGACAGAGTTACCCCACATGACTAGACAATATCGTAAAACCGACGACACATATCCATGGTAGGCAGTTAGTGCCGCTTTGATTCCTATGGTGTCCTTTATTCTTTTTAGTGCGTAAATAAATCTGTCAAGCTTTTTTATTGTTTGCTCTATATGCATGTCCCATTTTAGATGCTTGTCGAGATGTAAGCCTAAAAATATTGAGTTGTCAACTTGTTCTATTATCGTATTATTATAAGAAATATTTAATTTAGGTGAATTACTATTATATGTCCAAAATTGGATTAATTTTGTCTTATTAGGGTTTATTTTTAAATCATTTCCGTCGAGCCAGTTTGCAACATTGCTTAAAGCAGTATTAATAATTGTATTTGAAGTTGTTTCGTCATTGGATCCTCTACATAATATAGAGGTATCGTCTGCGAATAGGATGCACTTTTGGTCCGTGGCTTTGGGCAAGTCATTAACATATAGTAAAAACAAAAAACGTGCCAAAATACTGCTTTGTGGAACAGAACAGTTATTTTGCTGCCTAAATTCTGATCTAGTTTTGGCCTTATGATTATTTGATAAGGTAGTAATCTCGACACATTGATTGCGGTTTTCTAAAAAGCTTGCAATCCAATCTAATGCTCGTCCCCTAATTCCAAAATTCGATAGTTTTTCTAGCAATATTTTATGGCAGACGAAATCGAAAGCTTTTGTTAGGTCCAGTTGTAGAGCAGTGACTGAAACACCTTCGTTAAGACATTCAGTTACATATTTAATAAAGTTAAAACATGCTAGAGCCGTTGAACTTTGTTTCATAAACCCATATTGTTCAGCTGTCAACAATTTCGATTTTGTGATAAAATCATACAGCTTTTCTAGCATAACTTTTTCGAAAATTTTCGATATAACTGAAACCAGTGCTATGGGTCTATAATTGTCCATCTCACAATGTCGGCCTTTTTTATACAGGGGTTTAAGAATGGAATATTTCAATCTTTTAGGGAATATTCCTTCAGAAAATGATAAATTAATTATATAAGCCAAAGGACGTGCGATATACATAGCGCATTTTTTTAGCATTTTTACGTTTATGTCGTCATATCCAGTTGAATTGGTGTTTTTTAGCGATAAAATAACTTTTAAAATGTCATATTCATTTACTGGTGTCGAAAATATACTATTAGGGTTACTAGGTATAGTGTAATTAGAACAATAATTAGAATTAGTCGATTTTTTAGTTAAATTTATAAAATATTTATTGAAATTGTTACATATTGATTTTGGGTCAGTGTAATTTTTATTATTGTAATTAATTGATTTTATTTCATTGGCAAGCCTTATTTTTTTTGTTTTTTCTTTTATTAGTTGCCAGGCTGTTTTGCATGTATTTTTTGAATTAGTTAACAACCTGATATTTGTAAATTTTTGTGAGTAATGTAGACATCTTTTTAGAATTTTAGCGTATTTATTATATAATTTTTTTTTACTTTGTTTATTTGCAGTAGAAAGGTGGTAGCTTAGATATAGACGCCTTTTTTGTACGCAACATCTTTTCAAACTCTTGGTCAGATATGTTTTTTTGTAAGAACAATTTTCAATTCTGACTTTAATTTCAGGGAAACATAAATTGTATAGTAATAGAAATAGGTCATGAAATTTGTCGAATGCCTTATTTGTTGATTTTTCTGTAAGAACTTCGTTAAAAGAGAGACTAGATATGCATTCTACAAATCTCCTTACATTATCTTCATTGAAATCTCTTTTTATTTCAAACCAATAAGTGGGCTGTGTATTTAAATTATTCTCTACATTTATTTTTAAACTTTGGGCTGTTTCGTGATCTGATAGCGCAAGGCAATGAAGTTTTCCCAGTGAATCAGGCATGTTGCTTACGAAAAGATCTATGCATGACTTCTTTCTGGTTGCTGAAGAGATGTGATTAATAAAGTTATTGTTCGCTAATATTGTATTCAAGTCTTTGGAATCATTATCGTTTACCAGCATATTGATGTTCCAATCGCCGCAGAGAACAACTTTTTTATTCTTTTTTTTTTGATAAATTATTAGCCAATAATCGAAACTCTTTAAGGAACCTGCCAGTCTTTGTTAATGGGCTTCGATAGATGCATATAATAATAAGATTTAGATCTATAATTTCGATTCCACAGCATTCAAAGTCTGCATTAACTAGATTCAGAATATTTTCTAGTATTTTAAATTGTAGATTATTTTTGACTAGTATGCAGCTACCTCCACGAGATTGATCCGGCCGTGAATAAAATGAGGCTATTTTATAACCTGGGATTGTTACGTTAGCTTCTCTACCATGTTTTATGAATGTTTCTGTTAAGCAGATCACATCTATTTTCCCTATGTCCGTAGAAAGCTCTTCTATTGCTATATATAAATCGTCTTGTTTACATACAGCTCCAGCGATATTCTGATGTAGCAAGTTAGATGTATTTGATTTTCTATTAGGTACGAAAAAAATTATTATTTTTTTCTTTTTATCATTAATTAATTTAGAAAATAGATAGGGTATGGTATTTTAAAATCCGTAGTTTTATTGACTGTATTAGATTTTATTTGTGTGTTAGTAGTATGTAACGATGATGTTCTTTCCTTTATTTCTGCAAACATGTATGGAATTGTGCCTTTTATTAATTTATTCGTTACATGGCTGTTAATTAAAGACTTATTATTTTCATTACAATTTTCTATTTGTTGCCTCAATAAATATGTTATTTTTTTATCCAAAAATTCCTCTTTGTATTTTATAAAGTCAATTTCTATATTTAGTTTATTACATAAAACCTCGCTCCACCTGTCATTTACTTTAAAATTATTTATGCTGGAAGTTTCTATAAACATACAATTAGAATAATTTTTTGTCAACATTTTTAAATTGTAGTTAAGAAACTTGTCATTTATATATTTGTTAAACTTTACATTTATGATTAAAACTGTGTGATATTTATGTAAGTGAAGACATTTACAGATTTCCGCGAACAAGACATACGGATTTTTTTCGTTAGCTCCAAGTCCAATTATAACAATGTCATTTGAATTAAGATATGGTATGAAATTTTCACAGCTATTGACAATTTCAGCACAAGTTGCATTAGGCTTTGTCAAGGCAGTTACATTATAAACGTCATTCCATTTATTTCTCCTGCTGTGTATCAGCTTGCCTGCAATTCCTCGTAAATGTTCATCTCCAATTAAAACTATTTTCTGCGTATGACTGGTGGTGCCCTCTACAGTATGATGGTTTCGTGTAGTTTGTAGTAAAGTTGTATTTATTTTTTCCTGCGTAGGTTGTTTGTTATTTGTACTATGTCTGTTTTCTGTGTCATTTTCTTTATTTTTAATATAATTTCCACATATTGTAACATCATTGTGAAGTGGTGATACTTTGGGGGTCCTTAACGAGATGTTAAATAATGTTTTTTGTACAGGTGTAGATAGTCTTCTAAATTTTGGTGTTGTATTTACAGGTATAGACGTAGTACTAGGTATTGTTTTCAAAACGTGTATCTGCTTATTCTGTTCTTCAATTCTTATTTTTAATTTGTTATTTTCTAAACGTAAGTTAGCTATCTCCTCATTTGCATTAGTGAGTTGGGACTCCTTATTATACAGCTGCCTTCTTAAATCGAGCATTTCCTCGCTATTGTCGTTTGGGTTAAGCGGTAAACTTGAAAACGAAAGGTCTTCCTCTGATGCGTACAACTGACTGCTTGATGACATATTTATCTCAGAGCTTGATTTATTTAATCTCTTTCGTATAGTAATATTATCCATCATGTGTTTATGTATGTTTACAAACTGTGTAGGATCAAATGGATAATCGGTCTTAATATATTATCTCGAACTCCATCTATTGGTGCGTCTCTGTACTAATAAGTGTGTTTATTTAAGTTTTAAGTATCGCATGTAGCTATCATCACTCACTACGAAATGTTTAAAAGAAAAATTTTGTCGCTGATCAGGCAGTTGAGATTCGAACCGGGGTCTTAACGCTCAGTTTGCATTTGATGCATAAAAATCAGCAGCGTTAACCAATGTTCCAACTGGCTGTTGCATGTATGGTTGAAATTAGTGACCTATAGAAATTTCTTTGGAATGTTGTATTAACTCGGTGCTTTTGACTCGCAGCTGGTTTTATAGTCAGGGGTCAAAGTCCAATAGTGATTTGAATGATCGTAACGGTTTACTAATATGTAATATTTGAAAGTTTTCACTATTGCACTATAAATTTTATTGAAATGTTTACTTATTTTTGTAATTGATTTTGTCTATAATGTTTCAGTATGATTTGTCACAGGAAAATGTCACTTATTTCACGGAAACCACAAGGAAGCGTCATAGAGCCCTAAAGTTATTGTTTACGTAATTATCAAAGCTTGCGAATAAGCAACCCTGGCTCCCACAGGGATAAGTGACCTCTACTTTGATTCTATGGTAGTTTACAGGACAAAAATTGCGCTCTGCCTCTATTTCTCTCGTCTGAACGTATTAGGTTGCAGGTAGGTAGGTGCATGTTCAAAAATAATCAAATTATGCATATTGAAATTGTATGATACGAATACAGCAAAAGGAAAGATATGTAAAGAAATATAATCATATAACCCTTCAGGCACGTTCGCCTTTTCTTTTCAGCAGTAGTCGGTTCCGCTAAACGCTAGAAGTATACTCAGTAAATAACATAATTTTAAATGGGATTTGACGTGAAATAGTGCCTGCAAATGTCTATTTTCTGAATAAACGTTCTGATATTGATTTTGTATGCTTCGGAGCCCGGGGTCCGCTCCACTAATGTGTTCAAACGTCATTAGGCGCTCCTCACCGCTCTGTATTTGTGTGTAATGACGCAAGTAATGGCCGGTGGGGCCGCGTGTTACATACAACCGATTAATTGCTGATTGCTAGTAAAAGCTGACGCGCAATCGAAATTAATTTCCAAGCGGCCTCGTTAGAGTCATATTACACTATGTTTATCTGTCTGTTACCTCTTCATGCTTCAACCACTGAACCGATTTAGATGAAATTTGGAATGTCGGGGAAGGACATATGGTATTCAAAGGATACTGTTCCCCAGGGATCTACATTACGCAGTCAAAACCTAGTAGGCTATGATTTACTCGGACGAAGTCGAGGGATGCTAGCTAGTTAACATATTTTAATGTTGTAATTTCGATTCAATGATAACCTAACTTTTAAGCGAAGAGATTAAAAAATACATATTCAAAACAACACAAAAACAGAATAAGAATTCAAAAAGAGATTAAAAAGTATATATTTAAAAAAGGCCTTCGAATTATCGAGGATAATGTTGGGGCGTAGAATATAAAAATAAAGTAAATTTTGAGATCCCACAGCAATTGTCATGAAAAATTCAAGTTAATTTTATTTTAATCTACATCCTCAACTACTGCGAATACGTAACCCTTACCAAATTTTCATGAAAAGTCTTATCAGTGTCAGCCATTTTAAACCTTAAATTGCTATAATTTTGGTAATGTGCACACCAAAATACCTTAATGACTGCTGGAGATATTGCCTGTCTCACTAGGCTCAACATTTTCTGGCTGTCTAAAAGCATCTAGCTGTACGACTACTATTTAATAACGACGACAACATGACCAACGGCTCAACGAGCGAAGCACAGAGAAGTACGAGTTATTCTTATGCCCCTTGTAGTCAAGCATCGTATTAGGGACCACACCCGGGGTCGCTTAACATTCATAATGCTTAACATGTGTACTGAGGCAAGTAACGGCCGGTCGTGTATAACAATCAACTAATTGCTGATTGTAAAAGCTGGCGTGCTATCGGAATTAATTTCCGAGCAGTCGATAAATGCGGCTGTACCTGCAATTGTTTATTTCTCATGTGTGTTAGTGGCCACCAATGGTGTTAGATTTTTCAAGCGAATCTTTAAATACTGCGATCTAATCATGGACTGAGTTTATTTCGGCCCTTTCAGCAGTGGTCGTTTCCAAAACGCTAGTAGTTTATCGATTTTACAAAAATAAGGTCAATTTAAATAAAAGGCAAATATTTTAAAGTCTGGCAATTGATGAGAAAATTATTAGAAAAAAAATCAACTCGCTAGTTTTCCAGATATCTGCACCTGAACATTTAGAAAAACAGACGAAAAACATACACTGTGTACAAAAACTACTTTCTTGGCAAACAACTTTTTACTATTACCTTCTATGGATACGAAGTCACTGACGTCGACAATCAAAGCAGCTGATTTGTCGATTTAAAAAAATATATTTTGTGTGAAAAAGTTAAAACAAAAACCAGCGTGTCGATTTCTTAATAGCTACTAAAGCATTTCTTTGACCAATGGAAGCCAGCCTACTCAAAATATTTGCGCTTAATTTAAATGGACCTTGTATAAAAAAAAAATAATGATATACAAAGTAACTTTCTAAGAGAGACATGATATCCAAATGTGGATAAAATTTCATTTCATTCAATTACAACTGGAACCAACTGCTAAACTTGTGTACACAAGGACAAGAGCGGCATATTTTTATGCCACTTATGACCACTCATACCATTGGGGACCTCACCAGGGATAGTCAAACATGCGTAAGTGGCAACAAAATGAACACCCGCTAGGCGATCGAGCTCCTCGCGCTCCAACAAATGTAGACGAACCTGAAAAAGATTAATACAACTGCCAGAGAAACGCTGCCTGTCTGAATAGAGCCATTTAACACAACACAAAAAAAAACTTTTTGTTTACACATATGTGTTTTTTCCACCATAACTTCAAAATACATCAAGATTTGAGTATATTCATTATTAGAATCCTTGCATTATGCCGATAGACTCTACTTTTTAAGTTAATACGACAGCTTTCCGTTTCCAGGGACAATATATTTTGAAATCGCAGTTTAATGATCTTGTATCGATTTTAATTTCAACAATGTAATTATATCTATGTCACACAGCAAAAGGGTCAAATTAGACAATGGTCATCTGTTTTCAGTTTACTACTACGTAAAATAATAAAAAAATAGTATTATACAATAAATTATACAATGAGGGAATAATATAAAACAAAAAAAAACACATTAAAAGATGATAATCTAGCCAGTTCATTAAGGGAATGACAGGCGTCATTGCCTTGATCATCCTTTGATGCTTCAAGATTCATTTACTATCATTCCACATTCATATTAGGTTATCAGATATAGATGGGCAATCTATGTCACTAATTCCATTTTCCAGCTCGTTATCTTAATAAACATGGCTTCTGGCTGGAACGTATAGCTCTGTTTACCTCGTAAGGTTAAAAACATAGTATCTGAATTTGTCTTTTTATCTTATCGAAAAATCTAACAGTTAAGTGAAATCTAAATGATCAGTTGAAGCAGAAGTGACGACGACGAAACGATGGGTAAAGACGTCCCGTCTCTACCATGAAACGTCTAACGAATGTCCCTTTTTCATTTGCGCTTGTCACGTCAGCTGATATCTTGGAAGTTGATGTTCGAGTTCGAGAATTCGTAGGTGTCAGGTCGGGGACGGAGGGGCGGGGAGGGACAGGGGGTGAGCCTCATTGATCGCACCGCGCGCAGCATCCCCGCGCCTGGCCCGCACCGCGGCGCAGCCTCCAACACAACCACACTACTTGAACCTCTAATCGCTAGATTTCGAAAACCCATCACGATCCTCGACCCACAAAAATGGGGCAATAACATCGACAAGAGCTCTTCACGATGTGTGAGCACTCATAAAGCCGCCATATCCCGATGATTTCTCAAGGTTTTGGCGCATTGAATGTCATATACAAATTTTTTGTCATGTTATGTGTTTACAATATTCTAAAAGTGTATAATTGTAGTCCATTTTTCAACCGACTTTCAAAAAATACGTCAGAATCTTTGTTTTTAAATGACTGTAACTCACTTTATGAACTGGTTTGAAAAATATTTTCCAGTTGGTCCCATTAAAACCAGCTCAGTAGTTAGTTTTAGTTGTGTTTTTATCTAAAATATTATCAATTAATATAATTTATTAATTATGGCACTTGTTAAAATTGATTTTGAGGATTGTAGACATGCGTCTACACACTAAGTCGTCATATACATATAAGTACACAAACTCTATAACTAGTCATCAGAAAGTAATTATTTATATTTTATAAAATTCAAATAAGGAGTATATAGAACAAAAACTGGATAATTACATTTAAAGCTGCCTTTAAGTATAATTGTAAATTGTTTAAGGTATATGCTTTTGCGAACGCTGGTTGAGGGATGTGACAGGGCGACACGGGAGCAGCAGCAGCCAGCGGACCGCGTGCAGGCTGAGGGAGATGGCAAGGTCGGCGGGATCGTGCACCGCGCCGGGCGGGCGGCGGGCGGCGGGCGGCGCTTGAATGGGCGGCGGCGGCGGCGCGACTGCGCGGCCGCGGCGCCTCCGCCAGTCCGCACACCGGCGGCTCCGCTGCCCCACGGTCGGCCGCACTCCGCTGCACAACAATGCTCAAAAACACGCCGTGACTCAAAGAACATACGCGGTGCGACCGGCGATGCTCAAGGATCGGACGGCACGCGTGGCCGTCGGCGAGCGGTCGTGAACAAAGATTGATATATGAAAACCGTAGAAGAATTGAATTTTGAGCTCGTATTCGATAGATCCGAATAGGCGGGAGTGCGGATTGGGAGGCGGGGGTCGGTGTCGCGCGGGCCGACGCGGGCGATGGCGCGGCGCGGGGCGGCGGCGGCGGCGGCGGCGCGCGGCGCGTCGCGGCGCTGACATGGGGTGGCGGGCGCGCCGCTCGCTGTTGGCGGCGCCCGCGGGCCTGCTGCTGCTGCTGGGCCTGCTGTGGCCGAGGGGTAAGGTCGCACCCGAATACCAGGTTCCTTGCCCTTTTGACCCTGGTCCTGACCTCAAGAACTCGCTTGCGAGTCCCATAAAGTTTTCCTGGTGAAGGAGCGTCTTCGCTCTTCCGAAGTTCATTATAGTGCCTAATTCCATTATAAACACATAAACACGCAAGGACTGACTGGTAGCTTTTTCTCATTAAATGAGAAAGCTCAAATTTTGAGCCTTACTCGGTTGCTGGGATGCTTGGAAGCCTGGGGTCACTAACAAAAACTAGCTTATTTACATGAACGTTTATGAGCTTTTAAAATGCTGATCAATACAAACTTGTTTTGGATTCAAGTTTTTATTTCCTTATCTTTTAATAGCTTTCAACCATATTAATGTCGATCCCCCGAAAACAGTACTTTTCCCGGGCTAGATGTGCACTATGTCCTTCTTCGTATGTATATATATATTAATATGACGTTCAGAAAGGGATACATGATATCCAAATTTGAATAAAATACTATTTCATTTCATTTCATTTCATTTCGTACCCCAGACAACGGTATGTATAATTTCATGACGTTCGGTTCAGTAAATAGGGCGTGAGTGCGTAACAAACAGACATTTTCGCATTATGATATTAGTTAGGATATGACCTATTTTATTTTATAGTTTATACTTTACGTAACGTGACGCGTAAGTAAAAATGAATTCTTAATTTCCTAAAATTCACGAAAATGCGAAAAATAGATTACCTACTAAATTTTTTGGCAATAAAAAAATATACAAAACGTCAATATCCACGTAATATAGAATTCAATTACTTATATTAAATGTAATTTATGCCCCAAGTTGGTGTCCAAACTGCAATTTTCCATAAGGTGGCTCGTGTGCTCATTGGCCGTCAAATATACATAAAAAAACACACCTCTTTGATTTATTTAAGTAAAAATTTGAGGTTTTTGTAATTTTGCCTTATTGTGACAGCTAGTAGCGGCTACATCGTGATGGATCGACAGTCAACATGGAAAAATCAATTTGGTATCGTGGATTGTCCAATGAAGTATCTATCATTCCACTTCACCGGGTGGGGTTTATCTTCAACTTCCACAACGTCCACCAAACTGGTCCATAAGCAGCTGGGGGTAAACTTTTTTGTATCTTTCATTCCAAAGATTCCGTCAAAGACAAATCTCTACCAAACAATATACAGATTACATTACATGACATCCAAAATTTTATTCAGGCTGGAATTTTTATGGGTTTCTATAGAAATGATAGGCGTATACCTATTCTGCCTACAGAGAATCATAAAAATTTATCACAAAAATTTTTAATTAAATAAAATATTATTATTTCGGGAGAATCTGAAAATGGAGCTGAAAATTAATTATAAATATTAACAAATGTTATAAAATGCTACAGTATTTTTACAGATATAATTAAATATGATTATTTTATACTATGCACCCTATATGGATGTGTTGTAAACATCTTTTTTCAATAACGTTATAGCGATCATAAGAAACCTTTGAAGTCTTGATATAGGTGATAAGAGCTATGAACATTTGTATTAACTTACTAAGCTATCAGGTATTAGTATTTTAAACGTACTCATTGATAAATATTTATATTTAAACTAAAATAGGTAAATTAGTTTGTGTTTTGGTAATTAATTTAATAATTACCAAAACACAAATTTTAATGGTAATTAATAAATTTGGATTCTAAAGTGTTTACGAAATAATTCTTCACTACACTTTATCCAGCCTGTCATTTTTTTTTATTTTACATTTAAATAAAACTCGGAGATTTTAAGAATTTGAACTTTTATCCTTTACACAGGCTATCCTATCAAAGGCTCGCCCTAACCATGCTTAGTCACGCACGCTTCATCAAAGTACTATCTAAGTACCTCACAAAAGCTCGAGACGGCTCTTGATCGATGGAGATCACTTCAAACCAGATAACGACTGGAAATGTTTACTGAATAGAGGTGATTAGCGCCTTTAACCATTAAAGATCAATCTACGGATACAGAATCCTTCCTTACTAATATTATAAATGTGAAAGTGAGTTTGTTTGTAACGATTTCATGCCGTAACTACTAAACCGATCATCATGAAATTTTGCATACAAGTTCTCTGGAGTACGGAGAAGGACATATGCTACCTTTTATCCCGGGAAAAAGAACTATTCCCGAGGGTGCGAAATTGACGCGGGCGGAGCCGCGGACGTAAGCTAGTAGGATATAAAGAATCTAGAAATACAGTTTCCTGTTTTTTACCCTTGATGGACTTTGACAGTCCCTACTGTGTAGACAGAGCCAAAGTCCACGTTAAGCAAAATGGCAAGAAAAAATCATATGTCTTAAATTTATGCACAATACATAATTCATCATCATATCAGCCACAAAAGTCCACTGTTGAACATGGGCCTCATACTCACGATTCCAATGCTGCTGCCCATCAGGATCGGTTTTAAGCTTGAGAAGAGCAGGATTCGTAGGGATATTGGATACTACTTACTCTGTTGGAATGATGTTTGAGCTTGTAGCAGCTGGTGAGGCCGGGGGCGCGTTCGCCAATGCCATACCATCAACTACCGGAGGGGCAGATGAGGACGACAACTCTGGCTAATGCATGATTATCGATCAGGGTCCATGGGCAGCGATGATCACTTACCGTCAGGAGACCCGCTTGCTCGTTTGCCATCCTATATCACAAAAAAAAGTAGTAATCACATATTCATGTAAGTTTTGGTTTCGGCTTCGGCGGTATATCTTGTTTCGTGTTTGTCTATTCTTTTATGGCATACCTACTCGTATAGATAAGAATTTGTCTATATCCTATAAGTATGGAGGTCTCCCCTCAGCTATGCTTAGTCACGCTCGCTACATCAAAGAGATTGGGCGACACTACAGCGGCATTTGACAAAGGCTCGAGACAGCCCTCTATCGGTTAAGATCACTTCAGACAACATAACGGCTGAAAATGTCTCCTGAAGAGAAGTGATTATCGTCTTGATATATCTTTATATATAATGAAGGTTACTCTCTTCTCTCCCTGGTAGCTGGGTAACCGAATTATAACCGATTTATTATTATTGTATTACCGATACCTGCAAAATAGGCAGATAAATCTTGATTTTTACCATTCCGTACATCATCATCATCATCATCAGGTCCTTTTTAGTCTCCACTACAGGAGCACGACCCTCTCTGTACTACGGCCATACTTGGCCAGAGCAGCGAGAGGACTTGGCCTACACTCTCCATTCCGTACCTTAAAGGTAAAAGGGGAACTATTACTAAGCCTCCGTCCGTCCGTTCGTCTGTCCGTCTGTCAAGGAGCTGTAAGTAATGAACCGTAATAGGTCACAAAATCTATTGCCGCTATGACGACAAATGATATAAAAACACAAAATAAAATTAAAAATAAAAAGTATGTATTTTGTATCGTAAAATACACGTATTTTTGACCGTTTTTGTAGTTAAATATTGTAAGATAGTACGGAACCCTTCGTGTGGGATTCTAATTTGCGAATTGAAGTTTGATGAGTACGCTATTTATTGCGTTTTTACGCTTAGTTTCCATAAAGATTTACATGTGTTCCATCAACTACGCTTATTCGCATTTTCTCAAAAGAGATAGTCCTTAATCAATGGCGAATACTTCACACCAGATAACGAACAGAATGTTTCGCTAAAAAGATTAAAGCCTTTATTCCAACTAGATTAATCTGTCTCGATTGATATTTTATTTCTTCGAATTCTTCTGTCTCAATAAATATATTGAGACAGAAGAATTCGAAGAAATATCGCAATAGCGTAAGAGAATTGATTAAAGCGTAATATTGTTATTATGTGAAAACATTAATTATCTATATAATTACATACATACATACATATTATCACGTCTTTATCCCTGAAGGAGTAGACAGAGCATAGGGCCATAAGACCCAGGTACCTATCTATTAGTGGCCGTACAGTTGGAAGACGAAACAATTAATTTAACATACCTATATAGGTATTCTCTTTTATCACAATTTAATCATATGATTAAATTGTGATAAAAGAGAGATAAATGAAAAAAATCTAAATGCCTGGCAAAGGCAAAAATTGTAATATTATAATATCTTGACGAAATGATGTGCATGTGTATATTTTACATGGTGAATAAATTAATATACATAATTATTTGATATATATATTTCTTCAAAATTCTCGACATGCTATTTAATCTATACATATAATAAAACAGTAAAAATATTTTGTCTGTACATTTAGAATTTTTGACTGAAACGAATAGAGGGACACCTAATATACATATAATAAAACAGTAAAAATATTTAGTCTGTACATTTAGAATTTTTGACTGAAATGGATAGAGGGACACTTAAAAAGAAAAATAGAGAGCAAAAAAAATTTTTTCGAATTTTTTGTCTATCTGTCTGTCTGTCTGTATGTATGATCACGATTACCTTCGAAAATACTGAACCGATTTACTTCAAACTTTCACCAATTGCTTTGTTTTAACTCAGCAAAACATCTAAAGTTTATTTCATCAAAATCGGTTCATAAAAAAAAGTTATCGTCATTTGAATGAACTCAAGGCATTAGTTTGCCTGCAAATATACATGGTGAATTTTTTATCGTTTTGGACCCTTAAAGGGGTGACTCAGACCATCAAAATGAACAACTTTTCCTATGGGAACAATGCTGGGAACTCAAAAAAAATCGACATTCCCATACAAACTGACCTGGCGGCCGGTCTCTTTTGTATGGAAATGACGAATTTTTTTTTTTGAGTTCCCAGCATTGGTCCCATAGAAAAAGTTGTTCATATTGATGACCTGAGTCACCCGTCCAAACTGGTCCAAACTGTTCCTGAGGGATGGACACTAACGGCGGCGGCATAGCCGCGGGCAAACGGCAAACCAACCGAAACTACTGCGCCTAGAAACTTGAAATTTGGTACAGGGGTTCTTTCAATGATGTGAGTGAGCGCTTAGAAAGTATTTTTAAGAAATTTAACTTTTAAAGGGGTATAATTTATATGGCATTTTCTCATTTCTGGACTTAGAAGTATGAAAGTAGGTATATAAGTTCTCGATTAAAATTAAAAAAGATGTATGTAGGTAGATGAAATTTGCAAAATTCCCCCCTTAAGTGATAAAATGGGGGTGGGTGGGTGGTATAAACTTTGTATGGAAATTTTCTCATTTCTGGACTTAGACGTATGAAAATAAGTATATAAGTTCTTGGTTACAATTAAAAATATCTGTGTAAATGGATGGTAAAATGGACGATATTTTCCCCTGAAGGGGTTTTTACCCCTTCAGGGGAAAATATTGTCCATTTTACCTACACAGATATTTTTAATTAGCGGGGTAAAGATTGTATAGGAATTTACTCATTTTTAGACTTAGAAGTACAAAAATAGATAAATAAATTCACGATTACAATTGAAAAAGATCTGTGTAGGTCAACTGGAAAAAAATCCCTCATAAGGGGGGTAAAGTTTGTTTGGAGATTTTCTCATTTCTGGACTATGAAGTATGAAAATAAATAGGTATGTAAGTTCTCGATTACAATTAAAAAAGATATATGTGGGTGAAATGGACAAAATTCACTCCTAAAGGGGTAAAATGGGAGGGTTAAGGTTTTATGGGAATTTTCTCATTTCTGGACTTAGAAGTATAAATAATATCCATACTTCCAAACTAATACTAATATTATAAATGCGAAAGTAACTCTGTCTGTCGTTTTTTTAACGCTTCAACCATTTTGATTTATTTGGATGAAATTTGGTATGGAGGTGTGTGGCCCGAGGATGGATACAGGGTATGTTTGATTCCGGGAAATTCTACTGTTCCCGAGGGATCGACACTAACGCGGGCGGAGCCGCGGGCAACAGCTAGTTTACATTAAATCTGAAAATATCTCATCTTCCCTTACTTAAATATTGCATAAATTTTATAGATTTCATCTTTAAATGCGGCATTTCCTTCAGCTACGCTTAGTCACATTTTCACAAAAGCGTTAGATAGTCCTCAATCAATAGAGATTACTTCGGATCAGATAATGGACTGAAACTGGCTTTATACATACTGCGTTATTCTATCTGCTTCGATTCTATATATCTAACATCGTGTCATTTCTTCAGGTTTCTGCATTTATGAGTAAGCAGATTCTATTCACTTTAAATCTAAAGACAGGTATTTGATTTTCCATTACTACTAAACATATGTTCTCAAAATAAATCACCATTTACCCTCTGAAAATTCGGCTCTCCATTCAGCTGTACTTCACGTTTCAGCGTTTTGTCACGATTCGGCGCTATAACATCATTTCACAAAAGCGAGGGAGATAATTTCAGACTAGAAAATTACTACAAATATAGTTCTTGTCCTGAAAAACATAGTCTAGAAACCGAATAAATGTCGATAAATATTGTGTTTTTTTTTTTGACCAATCCTTAAAGGGGTGATTCAGCCCTTCGACATAAACATTTTTTTCTATGGGATCAAAGCTCAAATCTCTGGAGAACTAAAAAAACGGACATTTTCAAACAAAACTTGGCTGCCCAGACAATTTGGTGTTATCGGCAAAAAAAATTTGAGTCCAAGCATTGATCCCATAGGAAAAGTTGTTCATATCGACGGGCTGAATCATCCTTTCAAGGATCAGACAGGGTTTTCTTTAGATATTGTATATTGTTTTAAATGTTCACCACCTTTAAGCATTGACGGTCCTTCAGCTACGCAGATTCACATTTATTCAACAATCGTAAGGCAGCTCTCGATCGACGGCGCTCACTTCAGACCAAATAACAGGTAGATAATGTCTCACTTCTTTAGCGAGACTTTTTCTAGATTGATTAACGCCTTAATATAAATTACTGTAAAGAAAAATATAATAAACATTTAATACTTATTACAGTTCAGTACCAAAATCACATTGTACCAAATACTCTCCATATCATCATGCAAGTAATCATAATCTCTATTTTGAAACAAATAATCACATTTAAATCGGTTCATCCGTTTTAGAGCTACGGTAACTCAGACAGACACACACCCCTATGTGCGTCATCTTAGTTTTATATGTTTTTCATGTAAAAGCATCTGACGTAGCATAACGACAACCTAATGACGACAGCCGGAAACAATCATATGCTACTTGCGGTCACTAATCCTACTGAACGCTAACAATGCTGACGCATTATCCATCAGGGTCCTTTAGTTCTTAGTCATAGAATATTTTATATTGTTAACAGAGGCGAGCGGCGGCTACCACGAGAAGCGGCTGCTGCACCACCTGCTGGATCACTACAACGTGCTGGAGCGGCCCGTGGTCAACGAGAGCGACCCACTCCAGCTCTCCTTCGGCCTCACACTCATGCAGATCATTGACGTGGTACGTACATCACACACAGACTAGCGGCTGCTCTGCTACACCTGCTAGACACTACATCGTGCTGGAGCGGCCCGTAGTCAACGAGAGTGACCGCTCCAGCTCTCCTTTGGCGCACACACAGACAGACTAGTGGCTGCTGCATCTGCTGGACACTACAACGTGCTGGAGCGACCCGTTGTCAACAAGAGCGACTGCTCCAGCTCTCCTTTGGCCTCACGCTTATGCAGATCATTGACGTGGTACGTACATCACACACAGACTAGCGGCTGCTCTGCTACACCCGCTAGACACTACAGCGTGCTGGAGCGGTCCGTAGTCAACGAGAGTGACCACTCCAGCTCTCCTTTGGCCCACACACAGTCAGACTAGTGGCTGCTGCATCTGCTGGACACTACAACGTGCTGGAGCGACCCGTTGTCAACAAGAGCGACTGCTCCAGCTCTCCTTTGGCCTCACGCTTATGCAGATCATTGACGTGGTACGTACATCACACACAGACTAGCGGCTGCTCTGCTGCGCCTGCTAGACACTACATTGTTCTGGAGTGGCCTGTAGTCAACGACAGCAACCGCTCCAGCTCTTCTTTGGCCTCACGCTCATGCAGATCATTGACGTTGGACGTACATCACACACAGACTAGCGGCTGCTCTGCTGCACCTGCTAGACATTACATCGTGCTGGAGTGGCCCGTAGTTAACGAGAGCGGCCGCTCCAGCTCTCCTTTGGCCTCACGCTCATGCAGATCATTGATGTGGTACGTGTACATCACACACGCTCTAGCGGCTACTGCACCTGCCAGACACTACAACGTGCTCTAGCCACCCGTGGTCAACGAGAGCGACCCGCTCCAGCTCTCCTTCAGCCTCACGCTCATGCAGATCATTGACATGGTACGTACATCACACACAGACGTAGTAGTGTCTAGCAGTTGCAGCAGCCGCTAGGGCTGCTGCAACTGCTTGACACTACAACGTACTCTAGCCGCCCGTGGTCAACGAGAGCGACCCGTTCCAGCTCTCCTTCGGCCTCACGCTCATGCAGATCATTGACGTGGCACGTACATCACACACAGACTAGCGGCTGCTTTGCTGCACCTGCTAGACACTACAACGTGCTCTAGCCGCCCGTGGTCAATGAGAGCGACCCGTTCCAGCTCTCCTTCGGCCTCACGCTCATGCAGATCATTGACGTGGTACGTACATCACACACAGACTAGCGGCTGCTCCGCTGCTCCTGCTAGACACTACAACGTGCTCTAGCCGCCCGTGGTCAATGAGAGCGACCCGCTCCAGTTCTCCTTCGGCCTCACACTCATGCAAATCATTATCGTGATACGCACAGATTGTATACATAGTGTCTAAGCTGCACGGTCAACTGTGAGTTTTCGGAAACTAGTGACGGTAGCACTGATGATGTCGACGGTCTGGTAATCTGTTATTAGCCATTAGCCACCAATGTGTCAGTTGTCACTGCTTGTCTAATTTGTCCAATGTCAGTAGCTTATCGTACTCTCAACACAGTGCTGTCATCTGGTGTTGGTAAGCTTTTATAAAAACACTCAATGCATATGAAATTAACAAATAATGAAACTTTCTAGATTTTTCTCTTCTCATATGCATTTCATAAGTAGTTAAGAAAAACAGCACGTTGAATATGATACATCTGAACATCTGACATAAAAGCATGGCAAATTACTTGGCAAATTGAAAATACGTATCTTTTGTTCGCAGGACGAGAAGAACCAGCTATTAATAACAAACATCTGGCTTAAACTGGTGAGTTAAAGTTGTCCATTATGCACAATTTTGAGCAAACACTTCAACTTGTTTGCTAAGCAATTACGGTATTACCTCATGCATTAGTGAACAAAATATTTGCTGGTAAAAAATGTTCCGTTGTTTTAAACTTCGCACCGGGAATGCAAATACAATTAGTGAAATTTTCAAATTAGGAACTTTGTTAAATGCCTCGTGTTGAATGAAAACTAGTAACTGAATATCTACTTATTTATATTTATGTAAGAATAAAACGGTAGTTAATACTTAGACAAAGGATTGTCTAATTCGGATTGCAGGATCAGGCTGAAATATGTAGGCCAAAAGCTAGACCTAAAAAGACGGACTTCTTAGAATGGGGTTGGTTAATTTATATAGTACTAGCTTTCGCCCGCGGCTCCGCCCGCGTCTGGTTCGGGAATAGTAGTTTTTCCCAGGATAAAAGGAAGCCTATGTCCTTCTCCGTACTCCAGAGAACGTGTGCAAAATTTCATGATGATCGGTTCAGTAGTTACGGCGTGAAAGCGTAACAAACAAACAAACTCACTTTCGCATTTATAATATTAGTAAGGATAAGTATAATTAGGATCAAATTGTAATATTATATATTATTATTGTATTATTAACATGATTCCTCAGATTTTACCCATTCCCTCGATCGGCTTTTACGATCTGCGCGGGAAGAGAGTCCGCTGGTACATTCTACGTTTTTTCTTTTCTCCCAGACCAGCATGGAATATATTCTACAACAAAGGAAATACTCGTAGTCCTTTGTGTGACAGGAGTATCTGCACAACACTGTAATGCTTAGTTATAAGGTCTATGATAAGAGATATATCCAACACAATAATTTTAAACTCACAGCCTAGTAACCGTTCTATTCTGGTCCTTAAGAACCCTTATCATCGCATCCACTGGCTAACCAATCAACCACGAATGCTCAACAAAGTGGAAAAAATGTCTGCTTCATCAAATACCTTTTCTCTAGGAATGGAACGATATGAATTTGAGATGGAACACTTCGGATTTCGGCGGGGTCAAAGACTTGCGAGTACCACCGCACAGGTTATGGAAACCAGACGTCCTTATGTACAACAGGTAATAATTTTTACATAATGCGTTCTTCGTTTAAGTGTAAAATCAATGAGCAAATACCCAGAGGATACGACCTTGATGCTTTTAGTTTTTAGTACTAGGTACAGTTAAGAGCACATACTATGTATATTAACTAAAATTTAACCAAAATGATTCAAAATTTCTTTTAAAAATGCTCATTTTAAGGGTTTTGTACCCAAGAAGGAAAAACGGGATATTACAAGGCCTCCGCTGTCCGTCAGTCCGTCTGTCTGTCACAAGGCTGTAACTATTGAACCATTAGAGGTCGAGCCCATACAAAATACTTGTTATTATTTGTAGTTATGTATTGTATGGTGGTACGGAACCATTCGTGTGCGATTCCGGCTCACACTTGGCCAGTTTTTATATTTATACTTATTAGTTTTTTGAAATCCATGCCAATAATAGTCTTTTAAATTATCTTACAGTTCTCCGTAAATTCCTTAACAGTTGCGCTACAGATTTATACATACGTCATTGCCAGAAGATGACGGCTAAAAATCAGTATTGTACTAGGTTATGCTTTTGCCTAGTGCAGCGTAATACTAAGCCAAAAATATACCAGAAGCGCTACACCATGGTTTTAATCCCATCAGTTACCTAAAATATTGTTGTAGGCTGCTCTTATACCGTCATAGGTTTTAAGCGTATAGTCAGTCCAGAGCCGACAAGTGTAAAAGGACTGGCAGAGGGATCTAAATACTGTTAGTTTCACTATATAGTATTTGTTTTCGGTAGCGCGGACGAAGGGTTCGACAGCACCTACCCGACCAACGTGGTAGTCCGAAACAATGGTTCGTGCTTGTACGTGCCGCCCGGCATCTTCAAAAGCACGTGCAAGATCGACATCACCTGGTTTCCCTTCGATGACCAACGCTGTGAGATGAAGTTTGGCAGCTGGACCTATGATGGATATCAAGTAAGTCTTCCATAACTCAGCGACTTTCCAATGGAACAGCGGATCTCTAAATCAAAACGTATGATTAAACCATTAAGGTTGCTAAGACTTTTTCAAGGCTTTAAATTTTAATTTAATGTATTGTACATGTACAGAAATAATGGATAAATTCTAAATTGATATCCCACCCAGTTATATAAAGAGGATAAAATGGCAGTTCACAGATGATGATGTTTTTTAAAACTGACTGTATGAAACTGACTTAACAGTTATTGTAATGTTGCAGTTGGACCTTCAACTGCAAGACGAAGCGGGTGGAGATATTAGCAGTTTTGTCACGAACGGCGAATGGGAACTTATAGGTTCGTAAACACATCTCAGGCTTTAACGATTTTTTGGTGTCGAGTACCTTTACAGACCTTATACTTTATGTAATGCCATAAATTGTACGCGTTATATTTTTTTCACGCTTTGATATTTCTAATAGATAATGGTGAAGCTATAAATGAATTAGCTATGTATGTATCGTCACGGATAATTTATGTAAATCTCTACCTATTTCAAAATAATACTGACTTAAAAGGACAAATAACTAATCAATGTTATTTGTCCTTTTAAATAAGTATAAGTATATTTAAAGTCTAAATCATTCCAATTCCTAACAGGCGTACCAGGCAAGCGCAACGAAATTTACTACAATTGCTGCCCGGAGCCCTATATCGACATAACATTCGCGGTGGTGATCCGGCGAAAGACGCTCTACTACTTCTTCAACCTGATCGTGCCCTGCGTGCTCATCGCATCAATGGCTCTCCTGGGCTTTACCTTACCACCGGACTCCGGCGAAAAGCTGTCACTAGGTAGATTAGCTTCCAAAATTTCGTTTTCTTGACAAGATTCTTTGATGAGCGAATATACTGTAAAGCGCTTTTCAATACAAATAAAATGAGGCTAAACGCCTCTTTTATCCGGGCTTATCTAATTTAATTTAAAAGTTACTATAGTCACCATCGAAGTTCATCATCGGAACAGCTCACTAACAGCTAGTGTTAAATAAATGCTTGTAATTTTAAGCAAAATAAAAAGAGGCCTTCGTGTCTATGAATAAACTATTATAGGCATGTTAGACAAGCTCTACAAATCTATACATATTGTTAAAATAAATAATGTTTACTCGAATATTTTTTGTTGTTCAGGTGTCACAATTCTACTGTCATTGACGGTGTTTTTGAACATGGTGGCGGAGACCATGCCAGCCACGTCGGACGCCGTGCCTCTGTTAGGCACGTACTTCAACTGCATCATGTTCATGGTAGCTTCTTCGGTCGTGTCCACCATCCTAATCCTGAACTACCATCATCGGCACGCAGACACGCACGAAATGAGCGACTGGGTATGTGACTTTTTGAATTATTGCAACTATGTTTCTCGTTGTAGACTATATTTTTTACGTGATTTACCTACTTAATTGGTAAGTTACCTACTTATCTGAAGAATTAGTGTTCAGAATGACGTGGTGCTTATCATAGATTCCAATGTCCTTGTGTTTTGATCTCTCCTTTCCCTCGACTGATCCAAATCATAGGCACTTATTAACCTTCAGATCTATTGTTTCAACTTAATTCAATTGTTGATTATATTGTCGACAGATTCGATGCGTATTTCTATATTGGCTGCCATGGGTTCTTCGCATGTCGCGGCCGGGTAACGCGTCAACTCCGCCGACAACGCGGGCCCCCCCGCCACCGGACCTGGAGTTGCGCGAGCGCTCCTCTAAGTCGCTCCTAGCTAACGTGCTCGACATCGACGACGACTTCCGACACGCGCACGCGCAGCAGCCGCCCTGCTGCCGATACTACAGGTCCCTCGACGATCTACACGAACACTACTCGCCGTAAATAGCACGGATACGATACTACTCCCCGCCTAGAACGATCCGCAGTAGACCCAACCATAACAGCTTTCATGACAAACATTCGACTAACTCACGTTCATTTGAATCACTTTTCCACTTGAGAGTTTCTTCTTGGGTCTTGTCTTTTTCGATACATCTCTGAGCATAATGCCCGTAGTGCCCTTTGTTCCTCGGCTCCACCTGTAGTATAGAGTACCCACATGTGTGGTGATTACAGAGCTATGCCTATTTCAGGAGCGGCGAGGAGAATGGTGCGGGGCTGGCTGCGCACAGCTGCTTCGGTGTCGACTACGAGCTCTCGCTCATACTCAAAGAGCTTCGAGTCATCACAGATCAGGTGAGTGATTCTCAGGACTTATAAAAATCTTGAACTGTTTACGTATAAAGGAATTTATAAAAACAGTTTTATAGGTATAATTCATAATAATTTTATAGATCCCCATCGACCTCTTAATTTGAGTACAATAAGTTGACAAATGATTTGTTTCAGATGCGCAAAGATGACGAAGATGCGGACATTTCGCGCGACTGGAAGTTCGCTGCCATGGTCGTGGACAGACTGTGCCTTATTATCTTTACCCTGTTCACAATCATCGCCACGCTAGCCGTGCTGCTGTCCGCGCCACACATCATGGTGTCGTAGCGACCCGCCCGCCTGCGGCTGCGCATGCGTAACGTTCTGTGATACCGCAAATATTGTTAAGTTGTGATTGCGATGCGGCGCGGGCGATGACGCCGCGGCCTCCGGGAGTTGCAGCCGCCTGCCTCGCCGTCCGCGCCCCCCTGTAGATATAAGTTACCGCTGACTGCCATCCCCTGCGCTCAACTGATATGTACTGCCTTTCCAACATGTCTCCTGTAATCCTTAGAGATGTTCCTCAAACTCTTGAGCTATTTTCATGTGAACGACGATCTTTAAAGTCAAGGGAATCCTATGCTGCATAGCAATTAAAAACCAATCCCTAAAGTGTCCACAAAGCTCCTAATCAAGGATGAGTGGTTGTCAGTTGGCGTTCCACTTTGGAACGGTCAGAGCAGTTTCGTGTGCAGAGTGCGCCACCCTTCGCCCGACGACTGCTTGTAAGCACGTCGCTGACGGCTGAAGAAGCTTCGAAAGTCCACGCTAGACTAGTGCCGTTTCAGAAGGTCGCCGGTAATGACTGTTACCAATACAGAAAATTCAGCACAAAAACGTCTTCCTTCAAACCGTTAAACGACCTGATTCGCATGTTAAATTTAAACTTTGTTAGATCTTTCTCGATTCTTGAAGTCTATTGTACAGTTTAGGGTTCGGGCGATAAAGCAAGGCCCTTTGTTTCCTTCTTGTTCGATTCCGTGAATCGTGGTTATGATCCCTAACTTTATTTTCGGATGTATTTGTGTCAGTAGCTAGTATAGAACTTTACAAACAATGTTGATTCAATTGTACAGGTTGTGATATGCCTCGTTGTGAACGAGTCGATATTGTTATAAATGGTAAAATATCCAGGCATATAGCTTAATAAAACGTTCGTTAAAAGATGTAGTTAAACAAAGTATTATTTTAATAAAAGTCATACCTGAGTCTTTCGGAACGACTTATACAAATAATTAAATTACTTACATGATAATATTCAGGTTTGTACTTCTTTCAATACAGTTACGGTTAATTATACGCTGATATAATATTAGCTTTTACGCAATTTTCTCGTTTGTTAAAATCTTGAGTAAATCATCCTTTCGGATGTACATGTAAGACGATTGAAATCATGCAATTCTTCATAGTATTTGCAGCAACCTCATTGTTTACTTAAAGTATTTGAGGAAACCACGACAATTTGCAAGAATTAACGAAAGTAATAAAGCCATAAAATCAGCCCATCCATGACATTGACGATTGTTCTGAACAGAGCGTGCCAGTACGCGTTACTGCAACCTCGATCGTCCAGACCGCTCATCTGCAATATCCGCTGGTTTCGGTTCACTCGGATCTTTCTTCTGAATACTTGTCCAAAACATGAACTAATGTTTAATTTCTGAAAACATTGAAACCTCTCAGACGGGAAACGTCGAAAGGAAAGAGCGATTGCGCGGATACACAAACGAAAAATGTACCCTCGCAAGGCTTCTACCATGTTTCCCTTCTGTGAGGTGGTATACAAATAATCGTAGTCAGCCCTTTGGAAGTTGCGGCGCGGCTATGATTAGTATGTCAGTGTTATCAATCGCCCATATATTAAATGTTGTTTAATCTTGTCTCATCGACCGCTCGAATACGGTTGTGTGACGACCTAGGCGGAGGTCGCCGCGTATATTCGCCGTTACATCATTACCTTTTTGCACATTATCATGAGCGGCTATTACGCTCTCTTCCTCTTAATGAACGGCTTATGCGCGGCCGCCTCTCGTCGGCAATAGGATGACCTGTTGTCTCCATAATTTGTTCAATTGTTAGGGTTAATACTCTGAATTGCATTTTGTTTATTAAATATAAACGAATGAATGATGTTACGTTTCATTTATTCACCCTGACTTTTTCCCTTCTCAAATGCATAGAACATTGTCCAAATAAGAACAACAGTCATACCGACACTTAAAAATAACAGTTAGTTTACAGAAAAAATGGGATGGATTGTAAAAAAAAACTTTATGTTAAGTAAAGTTTTATAAAAAATACCTAGTGTTTAATTAAGACCCTTAATAAAACACTTTACGTTTAATTTTCAAGTTACAAGGTACAAATATACAAGGTTATTTCGTAAATGAATATTAAATAACATTAAAGAATAACTTCTCGTATTTTCAATATTTAAAAAAAAACAACGGGTTGCCTCCGGGAGTAACGGCAGAAGTGAAAACTCGCCTTTGCGGCGGTCTCAGGTCACGTGTCCGTCTTACGAATTTTCGATCAGGTCACGTGTCCTGACGCGAGGTTAACATTTTTTCCCATTCCAAAAAAGTGCACAACGCCGCTATAAAAGTTTTCACTACAAAAACATGTAACTAAAGTAAAAACAATATAATAATGATGTATAACCTACATTTTTATTTATTAACAAAATATATAGCTTTATTTGAATGAATTAGCAATACATTTTGAGTTGCTGCATGATCTGACACAGTAAATAGACAGTTGAGGTTGATAAAACCAACCCTGACCCACATTTATTACATCCCGGAGCAGTACGTGGCGAGTGCCTGTAGACAATCGATGTTATCCCATGGGATAACCGCACATGCGCACTGAGCCCGCCCCACTGAGGTCGAAGGCTTTGCGATGCAAATTGCTTGAATAAACTCCACGTAGGCTTGGAACGAAAAAGAACATTTAATTTTATTTGGAGCTTGGAGGACCTTTATTTTTATAGTACTTACCTACAAATCACTTGAAAAGCTACATATAACTAGTAGGAAGAAGAAAAGGAAGCGACAATTATACAATTGACCGAATTATATATATTAAAAATAAATATAAACGTATAGATATACACCATGTAGACTAATCACCGACATTCCCTTGAATAAGTGACTCAGTCTGACATAATGAACAACTTTTATATGGGACCAATCTGGAAACTTGAAAAATCTATAGAAATTTTAGTACAAGTGTTCAGCCATTCCATAAAATTTGAAAAAAAAAAATCGATTATTTTTTTTATCCAAGCATTGCTTAGGTACAATGGAAAAGTTGTTCATTTTGACCAGCTAAATTACACCTTCAAAGGAATGTCGGTGGTTCATTTACACGATGTAACATATAAATATGAACTGAGATAAACAAAAACCGATCGTAAAAATAGGCGATAGATTGATGATGTTTTCGCGATTGTTACACATTAAATTAAAGCATTCAATACTGTTTTATTGCAAATTATTTTTACTCTTAACGTTTCGTTTTTTTTTTACAATAGACGTGACCCGTGATTTAATTTAAAAGATAGATTGATGAAATAATATCAAACCTAAAGTAGGTACCTTCATCATCACAACAAGTGATGATCGTTTGAAAATATATGACCTACTCTGAGCAGATTTACTTCAAGTTGAGCAGTTAATCACTATTAAAGACTAGGTACTTCAATTAAATTCCTGAAAATGGTTGGCAGATATTTAAAAATATTTCTTTCCTGTTTTTCGTGATTATTTTATTTCAGGATAATTGGTGAGGGACGTAAACAAACAAGAAATTCATAGTATTTTTTTAAAAAGATGATCAATATTTGAGACACAAAATACAAAAAGCATATTGTTCGTTCCTAAAATCTATGAAACAAGTTGGTCGGGCGGAGGCATGCAAGCGAGTGCAGGGCGGTGAAATGCAGGAAGCGCGGAGGGTGGGCGGGCGGCGGCGCGGCAGTGCGAGCCGCCATGTCGGGCGGGTCGCGTGCCTGTTTCATCGCCACAGCCATCCTCGCGCTTCTCTACTCAGGTATGATACTACCTTTATTACCATCCAATTATAGACAAACGGGACTACCACTTACGTGTGCATGGCGCCACACCATCACAACTATTACCTAAAAGGCAGTTAATAAAATTATCGCATCCCAAACTGATCTCCAAACTTGTTTTACATTTGCATCTAAAGTACGAAAGTGCATTAAATGAATGCAAATGCTTAATTAATGTAAATTACCCTAATCAGTATTTATATAGGGAATATACAGGTCGTAAATTATGTAAATGAAAACAATAGAATTCGGTCAATGTACCTATCTCAAGATATTATCCTTTTTATTTTTATCTTTATTTATGTGAGTTAATAAATGTGATTTGTGATTAAAATGAGATTTAGTGACTTTCGCCGCGAGATGTTCGCTTTATCCCCGAATCGCTCCTTATTGATCTGTAGTCGCCGCAGCATCACGAGTCAACTGAGATGCCGTTATTTGCGCTGTTAACTTCAATATGACATAAACTAGCTATTGTTAGTGGTGATTTATTACATATTTTAATACTCTTTTATGGTAATCTTTCGAAAAAACTTCCATAATGTAGATATGTAAAACGAAACAAATATACAACATAATTAATACAGATATCCAATACTCACTAGCAGGTTTATTCTTAACATTACTGAATAACATGCGATACCTTCTCTAATTATTGTCACTGTTTAAGTTGTTACTTATTTATATTGAAAGTAATTAAAAAAAAAACAGATATAGTGTAATAGTAGGAAAACTTTAATTTGATTTTCCTCAACATGTGATAAATTGCAAACGATTACAAATGAGAATAAAAACTAAGTAGTTAAATGGTATTTAATGCATAAATTGTATGGGAACACGTAATTCTTCCATTTAAAAAAATCCTTTTTAACATTTTGAATTGATTTACTCCTAGCTTAAAATGATGTACCTAAGTATAAGTATCCTACCGATCATTGTGCCAATACTTAATGCATTAGATACCGATCTACAGTTACTTACGGAGATGTATTGACTACAAATACGATAGCTTATTAACATTATGTACAGTAACAACTCCATTTTGTTTTCTGTATGTACTCGTAACGATGATAAATTTAAGAAAAATAACTAAAAGCGACGGTCCGGTTCTTTGATTTTTATTATATTATAATACGAAATATTGGACCTATACTGAACCTGATATTTATCTTTTAATTATCTTATCTTATGTCCAATAGGGCCGATTTAAAATTAGAAGCATGTCAAACTTCGAGTTATTTTGAACTTACCTTATTCACCAACACGGTTGATTTCCGAAGAAAGACTGCATTAGCTCACCTGGTGAATAATGCCTGAAGTCCTCTAGCTCAGGATAAGCCGATCCGAAGAGGTCCAGGCGCTTACCAGCCAACGAGTCACAAAGACACAGAATTGGTCTCAGTCTTTTCCGGATCCTCACATGTCGTACATAGCGGCTTTTGATAATTTTCAGTTTGAAGAGATGACTATTATTAACAAAATGTCCAGTCAGATCTACCACTAGAATTATTGTCTGTTTTTAGCTCTGTATTTGCAGGTCCCTGGCGCTGTCCATGGCAACTGTTTCCTTAGAGTTTGTGTGTCCACTCAAATTGTTGTTTACTTACCACCATCGTTTTCAGGATGGTGTTCAGAAGACGAGGAGCGGCTGGTGCGCGACCTGTTCCGCGGATACAACAAGCTGATCCGGCCGGTGCAGAACATGACGCAGAAAGTCGACGTGCGCTTTGGTCTCGCCTTCGTGCAACTCATCAACGTTGTAAGTCTCTCCGTCTCTCTCTCTCATACAACCGTGTTTTTGTTGCAACTGCAGCTGTGGAGCTATCAACGTATTCAATGTGTTTACAACCTGCTGCGTGTTTGACACCAGCTCTTCTTGGGTCGGTAGGTCAGGACCGGATTTAACCGTGTTGAACGATGTGCACTTCAAACTCAAGGCCCCTTCCAGGGAAGTCCCGGCATGAGACAATTTTGAGGCTAAGCTAACGAGGAAATTGGATAGGGAGTGAACCTGGAAAATCTTCATGGCCTAAAAGGGGCAGCTACCATCTGGTGACTCCAATACTGGCTAGGAGGAACCAACTACGAGGAGATAAGGAGAAGACTGGGAGCATAGAGACAGAAATCTGGCGCTGAACGCGCTGCGGTGGCCATTTATTTGACGAGGTTAGGCAGTTGCCTGCCCCCTTTCCTCCTGCCTGTTTTGTTAGTGGCTAAAACTGGTATCGATTTTTCAGGCCATATAGGTTAATAAAGGCATCTGAGAAAGCCAATTAACGATATCAGCCAAGATATTATTATAATTGGATTGTTTGTAAGATATCTTTGTAGAACGTAGGTTGTTAACTACTACTCAGTGTACAAAATTGCTCATTATGTTTCAATTTATGGTATCTCTAAGAGATCCAATCCATATTAGAGCAATATGTACTGCGCGTCAAAGTCCTGACTCTTAATCACAAAACTCTACATCTTGTTGAAAATATATAGCCTAGAGCTTTTTAGGCTGCCATACTTATAGGATAATTCTGGTGGTGCACGAGTCATCAAATCGAAATTATCAAATATATTTGAAATCCTTTCAAATTGAAAAAGTATTATTTTATTAGTTTGTCGCATTTTTGCGCATTTACAATGGAATCCAAGCAAATAAGGTACCTACTTTCCTTTGGCCAAGAGTCCTAATAGGTCTTGTATACAGCACATATTCAAGAAAAAACTAAATAAATTTGTAGTCACGTCATCACAAAAAAATGTATTGGCGGATTTTTTTGTTTGTCTTAGCGGAGACGCGATCCTGTCTTATTATTACATACAACCTAGACCAGCCGGTGTAAAATATCCACGCTTTGTGCTAATCATCGTACAGAATAGAAGGGTTACGAATATATCAGAACCGTTATCAGTAATATATTACATAATACAAATTTACTTATGGTTATTTAATATCAGAGTAAAATATTACCGGGTAACGTTCATATAATCGAACTCGGGCCGTTTCCGGTTCCATCGGTAACTTAAGTAGCTAAATTATCATAACTGAACATGCCGTTGGCAGTTGTACAAATATTAGTATTTATAGAAGTTTTACATATCATCATCATCATCATCATATCAGCCGCAAGAAGTTCACTGCTGGACATAGGTCTCCCCCAAGGATTTCCAATGCGACCTGTTGGAAGCGGCCTGCATCCAGCGTCTTCCTGCGACCTTAGTCAGGTCGTCCGACCATCTGGTCGGTGGGTGTCCGACGCTGCGCTTGCCGGTACGTGGTCGCCATTCGAGAACGTTTCTGCCCCATCGGCCATCGGTTCTGCGCGCTATGTGCCCCGCCCACTGCCACTTCAAAGAGCTAATCCGCTGAGCTATGTCGGCGACCTTTGTTCTTCTACGGATCTCCTCATTTCTGATTCGATCTCGCAGAGAAACACCGAGCATAGCCCTCTCCATAGCTCTTTGAGCGACCTTGAGCTTTCTTATGAGGCCCATAGTAAGGGACCACGTCTCGGACCCGTAAGTGATCGCTGGTAACACACATTGATTATAGACTTTCGTCTTTAGGCACTGAGGTATTTTTGACGAGAAGACATGGCGGAGCTTCCCGAACGCTGCCCAACCGAGTCGGATTCGTCGAAACACTTCGTTCTCGAAGCTGGAATTGCCAACCTGGATCAATTGACCCAAGTAGACATATTGGTCCACAGCTTCAAGGACGGAGTTCCCAACAAATACCGGTGAAGGCACAACATGGACATTTGACATTATTTTCGTCTTGTCCATGTTCATTGTAAGGCCCACCTGTTGGGAAACTCCAATAAGGTCATTAAGCATGGTACTTAAGTCCTCCAGCGACTCCGCCATAACGACGATGTCATCAGCAAATCGAAGGTGAGTGATATACTCGCCGTTGATGTTGATGCCAAGTCCTTCCCATTCCAGGAGCTTGAAGGCATCCTCCAGAGCAGCCGTGAACAGTTTCGGAGATATCACGTCTCCCTGTCTCACGCCTCTCTGTAATGGTATAGCCTTCGTGCTCTGCTCCTGTACTCGAACTGACATTGAGGCGTTTCTGTATAAGCACTTCAACACTTCGATATACCGATGGTCGATGCGGCATCGCTGGAGGGACTGAAGTACGGCCCATGTTTCGACCGAATCAAAGGCTTTCTCATAGTCCACAAACGCTAAGCATAATGGCCGGTTATACTCTTTAGTCTTCTGTATAACCTGCCGCAGCGTATGGATGTGGTCTATGGTACTGTAACCTTTTCGGAAACCGGCTTGTTCGGGAGGCTGGAAAGCATCAAGCCTGTTCATGAGACGATTCGTGATTACCCTCGAAAACAGCTTATAGACGTGGCTCAGGAACGTGATGGGTCTGTAATTCTTCAGTAGAGTATTATCACCCTTTTTGAAGAACAAAACCACCACGCCCCTGTTCCACGCCTCTGGCGTAACGCCCTCGAGCAAAACGGAATTAAAGAGCTTCTGAAGGACTTTCAGTACCGGCGTTCCGTCCGCTTTCAGAAGCTCTGCTGTGAGTCCGTCTTCGCCCGGCGCCTTGTTGTTTTTAAGCTGTTTGAGGGCAATCCTAATCTCGTACAGGCTGATGTCCGGGATATCTTCGGTATAGTGTCGGGTTTACTTGGCTCTGGGATGTCTGGTTGAGCCGACAGTGGGTTTGGCTACTGAGGTGTAAAGCTGTCCATAAAACCTCTCAATCTCCCCCAGCACCTCGGCCCTTGTCGACGCCACGCTGCCGTCCTCCATTTTCAGCTTTGTCAGTCGACTCTGCCCAATAGACACCACTCTTGCGAACACTTTGGAGCCTTTGTTTTGCTCTGTCGTCTCCTTAATACTCTCGGTATTATAGGAGCGAATGTCGTGCCGCAAGGACTTTTGGATTTGTCTATTGAGCTGCCGATGCACGTCCGCGTCATCCGAGGTATGCAGTGGCGTGGAACGTCGCGTAGCCATTAAGTTCAGGGTCTGGGCTGAGATCTTTTGAGGCTTGTGTTTGGGGCGGGACCTAAAGAACTTCGATCCCACCTCCTGGACAGTCTTTACAAACCCATTGTTTAACTCGTCCACTGAAACGCAATCCTTCAGGCAATCGAAGCGATTTGAGAGTTCCAGTTGGAAACTGTCGACATTTTGGATATGGGTCGGTAATGGTCGGAGCGTAGACTTCATTAAGCGAGTCCTCTCTCGTCTGAGATTGATATTCACGATGCCTCTCACGATTCGGTGATCACTACCGATTTTAATCCTATTGATCACAGGGCCATCGTTGAATATCTCTCTCCTTGTCGACAAGATGAAGTCTATCTCATTTTTGACAGCGGGTTGGTCCTTTCTGCTGGGACGCATCCAGCTCCATTTTCTATTAGGTGGCTTCTTGAAGAAAGAGTTCATCGCAAAGAGTCCCTCTTCCTCCAGAAAATCAGCTAACCTATGACCCCTGTCGTTCCGTTCCCCATATCCAAACTGCCCGACTCTGGACTCTACATCGCGTCGCTTGCCCAGTATTGCGTTGAAGTCCCCCATAACAATCGTGAAATAGGTTTCCGAAGCGTGTATGGCCCTACGAATGTCCTCATACACTACTTCCACCTCTTCATCTGAGTGTTTCCCGGTCGGCATATATACCTGTATTACCTTCAACGAGTATCTTTTAGATACTCTGAGTATCAGGTATATTACCCTGCTGGAAACACTTTCGATTGTTATGACGTTGTTGATGAGGGACCTGTGGACGAGAAACCCGACACCATGCTGTGACTTCTTAAAGTCACCCTCCCGGTGGAGTAGGTTACCAGACTTCAGGGTTGTCGTGCCCTCTCCCTCTCTTCGGACTTCAGACAACCCAACTATTTCCCATCGTAACCTACTCATTTCCTCTTCCACGTCCTCGACCTTCTCGTCCAACCTCATTGTGCGGATATTGTGTGTCACCAGGGCCAGTCTCTGTTTGGGGTGGTAGCCGGATCTCTTCCGGAGATTTTTCGCACCCCCTGCCCCGCCGTTACCATGACCGCTACCGGAGTCAGGAATAGCGGGGCCGCCGGGGACTGGGGGCCTTGGTGCGTTATCCATCTTCATGGGGGGGTTTTGCCATACTCACCACGCTTGGCAAACGGGTTGGTGAGCGCAGTTATTTGGCTAATCTAGGTTCCGATGCTGCTGCCCATCGAAACCACTTTTAAGCGTGGGAAGGGTAGGATTTTATTGGGATAGGGGAGCGGGAGAAGGTTGATGGGATACTACTCGCTCGGATGAATTGGAGATGAGCGAGCAGCAGCTCGGGGAGCCGGACGCGCGTACCCGAAGTCATATCTTCTACCACCGGACAGGCAGTTGAGAATGACACCCCCTGACTTAAACGTTACGTTTTACATATATATTTGGCTAATAAAGCGAAAAGAACCGACCTTGTTTACTGTTATTATTACCTGTTACTTGGTTTTATTTAAGATAACCTAATATCAGTTATGGCGTCATCTCGAGAACACTGTAATCAATATCGGACCCTAATATAACACCTCTAGTACACAGCTCATCAACATTGAGAGTAACGGATCTGACGACCTCATAATGATGTCCATAAGCAGCCCGCAGGCTTAAGTACAGCTATTTAAATAATTTACATCATTGGTCTAGTTGTAAAGCAAGCAGGTAACTGTTCAGGTTTATAGATCATAGATACTTATATATCACATTGGTACTCACTTATTTTAACTAAAGAACTACCTATCCTTCCATATTTCTTCCATGCTGGTGTCAGTATATATACTGTACTGGTACAGGTACAGGTCTGGGAGAAAAGAAAAAAAACGAGCTATTTCTCTTTCCAAGGAGACCGTAGAAGCCGGCCGAGCTAATGGACGAAAATTTTAGAAATCATGCCAATAGGCGATGCGGCGAGCATGCGCCACATGACCTATTCGATTCTGTTTTACACCTATACGCAAGAAAATATTTTTATGCCTTATGTATGGCCTTAGCATAAAGACGTGATAATATGTAGGTAACAAAATCTGCGATATAAAAGTGTACATATGTATTAAACACGAGACAGACATAAAGCTTCACTAGTGCAGAGATAAAAAAATCTTATTGGATCACTTTGGGTAACAGTGAGCAACTGCCCTATAATATAAATATTATATCAACATACATACATAAGGTATGTATATAGTATAAGTACCTATAACTAACAAGTGAACTGTACAATGCCCGAGGCCTGATGTGTAGTTAGCCTTAGACATCTGCATTAAGTATGTGTATAAGGTAGACCACGCAACTGCACACAGCTAATAGAACTCATTTATTACATGTAAGCAGATACCTTTTCACAGTATATGTTTAACTGTAGCACTTACGACTTGCTAGGGGTCCATGACTTTATGATATGCAGTCAATATAGGTACTTATTTATGCAAATGTTCAGCAATACAAGGCCTAGTGTGCCTAATTGTTAAGATGGCACAACGCCTCATGCGCTTTTGTTGTTTTGTTGGGCAGTAAAATCAAGCCTCGTAACTATCTCTTTGTACTGGTTTTATATTTCAGCAGTTTTTTCCCGCGTCTTCATCTGCGTAAGTTATAGCCTATGTTACTCGTTGATAATGTTGCTTCTTGTAGTCTTTTTTTTAATCAGTCAATATTTGAATTTATTCTTTACAATCAAATAAATCTTTCCTCTTTATAATTTTAACTTATTTAATTTCTTGTTGAATTATTATAATAATAATAAAAAGCCTTTGTTACCGAACCATTATTTTACAATTTGGCATAAAAAATATTTTTACAGTTTGTCTCTTCGGTCGGTGTGCCTTACGGCAAAGGCCTCCTCCAAAGTCTTGCGTGTTTTCTATCTGCTGCCACTCGTATTAAAAGAGGACCCAAGGTCCTTTTCAGGTCATCCTTCCATCTTAGCACTTTACGGCCTCGGCTCCTAGAGCCATCTCTTGGGTACCAAACTGTCACCTGTTCGCGCCATTTCTAAGGTTCCGTACCCAAAGGGTAAAAACAGGACCCTATTAATATCGCACCGCCGTCCGTTTGTCTGTCTGACTGTCTGTCTGTCTGTCCGTCAGGCTGTTTTGCGAACACTTTAATCGAGCCTACATCAGCTGTTGTTATAGGTATATAACAAATAAAAAAAAAATATTGAATTTAAATATATTTAAAAGTTAAACCGTGATAGTTAGTTGAAATTTTCACAGATGTGGGAAGGAGCGCAAATCTAAGAAATCATGTCAATAGGCTATGCGGCTAGCAATCCCACTATTAGCCTTTGGGTCTTGTGGCCTTGGGCTCTAACTACCTGTTAGGGATAAAGTCGTGTAAATATTTATGTATGTATTTATAAAGAATCCATTAATATTTATTTCATTAAAATTCTTTTGTTAGAATGAAAAGAATCAGATCATGAAATCCAACGTATGGCTCCGGTTGGTGTGGATGGACTACCAGCTGATGTGGGACGAGGCTGACTACGGCGGCATCGGCGTGCTGCGCCTGCCGCCTGACAAGGTGTGGAAACCGGACATCGTGCTCTTCAACAAGTTCGTATCCTTCAAGCAACCATTTTTATCTAAGTGCAACCCTGTTAGTTTGTCTTCAATACCCACATTAATTCTAAGGTTTATAAGAAGATGCCTGTGATCTTCAAATCTGCGTGGTGATTTAGAAATGCCTTCTTCTATGGCCTGTCGACACAATATATTAGTAGGCAGGTACTTATGTATATTTTTAATCTCTTTGTGTAAATCGTATGACAATACATTTTTATGGAGTCATAATAGAGCTGGCCCAATTATAGACTCAGAAGGGGGCAATAAGAACCCTTAACGAAAGGATGATATCTATCATGTTTGCGTACATTGATTTGTCTTTGTAAGCACTTTATAGTCTTATTCATTTTTACTTACCTTCCATTTAAGATCTTCTATGCTGGTCTGGGAGTAAAGAAAAAACATAGAATGTTTCAGCTGCTTCTCATCCCGCGCAGATAGTAAAAGGCGATCGAGGGAATGGGCAAAAATGTAAGGAATCATGTCAATAGGCGATGCGGCTAGCAACCCATCACTATTTTCATTCCATTTTCCACCTACACGCCCTTCCAATATGCTAAATGTGGCCATAAAGTCTTATTGACCTGGGGTCTACCCCACAAGGGAAAAAGACGGGATACTATATATGTATGTATTCATTTTTACTAAAAGGTATAACAATGTTTGGTAATGTTTGTAAACAAAAACAACTTATTCTATGATAGCCCCGCACCGTATCATCATATCACATATCAGGCTATGTAGCATAAAAAAGTCCAATTATTTTAGTCAATGTAGGCAAATACTCAATTTTTATCATTTGGTATATATTAACAGTACCTACACCTAAGAACTTTGTGTGTGGATTTACCAATTTAACTTCAATTTGAAAAGACTCACCTAAGAAATGTTTGTTTCAGTGCTGACGGAAATTATGAAGTACGATACAAATCCAACGTCTTGATCTATCCTAACGGAGAAGTGCTTTGGGTGCCCCCAGCCATTTATCAGGTACAATACAAATGACCACAATAAACAATGTGGCTACAAGTTTTTGTCAGTACTTACGCGGCGTCCTATCTTCCCAATACCATGCGATCACCTGGAGCAGCGGCGAAAGTGGCAGCTGGACACAAGTCGTCCAAATATTCAGTTTTTTTTTGTACCAGTCGCCCTAGAAACTGCATGGCCATGGTGTCCAGAAGCCAAGAACCTTATTGGGGAAATAGGACGACGTTTGAGAGACAGTGGCTACGACCACCGCTCCGGATGGTACTTTGTTCTAAGATTATCCATAACCATCCAAAGAGGAAATGCTGCTAGCATAATGGGTACTTTTGAGCCAGGTACAATACGGGTGGCATTTTTGTTTATTTTTTTTTTTTATATATTTATTACTTTTCGTTTTATATTTTTTTGTGTGAATAAATGACATGTGGCAACTAAAACAGCATTTCACGATATTAATATTTCATTTATTTTTCAGAGCTCATGCACCATCGACGTGACGTATTTTCCCTTCGATCAACAAACATGTATTATGAAATTCGGCTCGTGGACCTTCAACGGCGACCAAGTCTCACTGGCATTATACAATAACAAGAACTTCGTTGACCTCTCGGATTACTGGAAATCCGGGACCTGGGACATAATTGAAGTACCGGCCTATTTAAATATTTATGAAGGCAACCATCCCACCGAAACTGACATCACATTTTACATAATAATTCGGAGGAAAACACTATTCTATACTGTCAACTTGATCCTTCCTACAGTGCTCATCTCGTTCCTTTGCGTGCTTGTATTCTATCTACCTGCTGAAGCTGGTGAGAAGGTAAACTTTGAATTGTTGTTAATACCTAAATACCTACTTATAAATTAGAAAATTAATGAATAGTCCTAGAGATTTTCAAACAGGATTTTTACAGGCATGCGTGTCAGGTACCTACTACTTATAAGGGCATTTTTATAATAGAGATCCATTGAATAAGTAGGTAAAATCCTTATCCTTATCCCTACTAATATTATAAATGCGAAAGTGAGTTTGTTTATTTGTTTGTTTGTTACGCTTTCACGCCGTAACTACTGAACCGATCATCATGAAATTTTGCATACAAGTTCTCTGGAGTGCGGAGAAGGACATAGGCTACCTTTTATCCCGGGAAAAAGTACTATTCCCGAGGGATCGACATTGACGCGGGCGGAGCCGCGGGCAAAAGCTAGTATAAACATTGTTTATTAGGTACCTAGGTACCGATTAGTGGATTGACATACCAAAAATATTCGTAGATTGATAAGTACCTATGCCTATAGTAATATCAACCTAGTTACCTATTCCTAATTTTTTTATATACATAAGCATCTACGTATACCTATACTTATGGACATTGTATTTTGTAGGTCACACTGGGTATAAGTATTTTGCTGTCACTGGTTGTGTTTCTGCTCCTGGTGTCCAAGATCCTTCCGCCAACGTCGCTCGTGCTGCCACTCATCGCTAAGTATCTACTCTTCACCTTCATCATGAACACCGTCAGTATCCTGGTGACGGTCATCATCATCAACTGGAACTTCAGAGGACCCAGGACGCACAGGTAATTAAAAAAATATATTATTTATGTATTTTGCCCATCTTTGCTATATCTTTGCTAACCTACGGTGCCCAGAATAAATCCCTGACCAAAAAGCAAAAGTCCAAACTGCAGGTCAGCCAAAGAGCGATGAAGCACAGTATGTTAGGAATTAGAAGGACAGACCGTGTCAAAAACACAACGCGCGCATAAGTGGTCGATGTTGGAATAAAATCTGCTAGGTTAAAGTAGGACTAGGCGGGTCACTTTTGCCGAATGGTACCGGATAGATAGGCTTATAAAACAACCTGATGGGTACCTACTAATGGGAAACGATCAAGAACCAAGCTATACAGATGATGACATAAGATGACTTGTCTGCTTTTGATAAAACTTAGAGAGATATAGCAAAGTGGAAAAGTAAAGGCGAAGCTTTTGCAAAGCAGTGGGACCTAAATGGTAACAGCAGTGGGACCAAAAAAAACTATTGTTTAACAAAATAAATAAGGCCGAGAAAGTCGTGGAGGCAATGTGTGAGCAATGATATGCAAACTAAACCTTCGATCCTAAACTGGTACACCTGGACATGGCCTCTGTGGTGGAGTAACACGCCAGCCTACTCGCAATAGAACAGTTAGCACGGGGGGCTCCGGGTTTGATTTCCGGCGCCGGCAAACACATACTTACTTCATTTTCACAGGAATTTGTCTGCGGTTCTAAAGCCACTCAAGAAGAATTGGCGCCAGGCACGAAGCCGATTTTAAAAACTTCCGCCAAATCATATTACTTACAGCAAGAATGCAGTCCAGTCATCATAACAACGAATCACAATTGAATATGCGACCAAAAAAAAAGCTCGGATGAGGAGGAAAATGCGCTATCATTCACTTCACTCAACCTTGCATGAAATTTACTACAACTGATAAATGTTAGTACAATTCTGATTATTTTTTTTACAGAATGCCCCTGTGGATCCGGAGTGTGTTCCTGCATTACTTGCCAGCGGCGCTACTGATGCGTCGCCCGCGCAAGACGCGCTTGCGCTGGATGATGGAAATGCCTGGTATGGGTGCGCCGCCCCACGCCGCGGCCCCACATGACCTACCTAAACATATAAGGCAAGTACCTATCTTGTTTATTTTTTTTATCAGTTTAAAAAGTAGAACGGAAATTTGGTAAAAATGAAGATGTACCTAGTACCTAGGTAAAATAAAAAATATTGCACCCGTTTATTGTATGTCAATGCTGCCAGAATAATAAAGTATTCCTTGAAGCGCCACCGTTCTGAGGCGTACCTATTGAGGCGTTCCTTTTTTATCCCTCGGAGCGCACCTTTTAGTAGCGCTCCCGATAGCAATTAAAAATATTTAAGTATTATTACTCGAAGCGCACCCACGTTTAAAAATATGGAAGTTTACTTCATGTAAACGTAGGAAAACCAATCTTTGCTCAAAAAGTATAGAGTTTGCAAATAGTAGTATAAAATAACGTGTTTTACTTGTTATGGATAGTTTCAGTTAGTATCCTATCTCTATTCGAAAGTTAGTCATAGTGTTGCGCTTCGAGAAATAAAAAGGAGCGCCTCAATAGGTGCGCCTCAAAACGGTAGCGCTTCGAGGAATACCTCAGAAGAATACCTTGCTCATAGTTATATTAGTTCATAGTTTAAGGGAGTCCTAAACTTTTGTTTATCTCCATAGCGCTATAGGAGCAAAACAAAGTAAAATGGAAGCTATGGAGCTGTCTGATCTTCATCATCCGAACTGCAAAATAAATCGTGCCGCGGGCGGCGGTGGAGAGATGGGAGCTCTTGGTGGCTTGGGCGCTCTCGGAGGCCTGGGCCTCGGCGGCGAGAGGCGGGAATCGGAGAGTTCGGACTCGCTCCTCTTGTCTCCCGAGGCGGCTAAAGCTACAGAAGCAGTCGAATTTATTGCAGAGCATTTACGGAATGAGGATCTTTACATCCAAGTAAGTTTCTAACTTTAGACTCGGACCTACTTAATTATTTCCCTAACGGAATAAGCAACATTCATCAAGCCCATACCTATTAAGTATTCTGTGCCGCCATTTTCTTAAGATAAGCTTTTATTAAAATCAAAAACATGCACCTATACGTTAACTAGAGTAAAAAGATAAGAACTGTGAGAGACAAAAATAATACTACAAGGTTCTAACTTCTAGGTATATTTTAAAAATATAGGTATACTTAGTCGACTTGACTATCCTTTTTTGAAGTCTAACTAGGCTAAATGGGATTATTTTATTTCAGACCCGCGAAGATTGGAAATATGTAGCAATGGTGATCGACAGATTACAACTGTACATCTTCTTCGTCGTGACGACCGCGGGGACCGTCGGCATACTCATGGACGCGCCGCACATCTTCGAGTACGTCGACCAGGACCGAATTATTGAAATATATCGTGGAAAGTAAACTTACATTTAATGTATAGGCTTCCAGAGAATATTGTTTCTTCCAAGTAATCACCAATAAGAGGATTAGGTATAGTTGATACTTTACTGCACTAAAGTTTAAGCAAATTATGCTTTTTCTGTGATTTGTTCCTCATAAAAACATTCCATTACCAGTACCTAGATACTTGCCAAAAATATCATACCTACGATTTAGACTGGCGTCTACTTTCATTAAGTTCGCTCAAAACATCGAATTTGTTGCACTAACGTATTTTCAACTTAGGTCTAGGTCTATACGAATAAGTAGCCTAATTTGAAAGTAATTTATAGATAAAATGGCTGTGTTCGAGTCTTATAAAATCACAATGTTATGGATTAATAATTTGAAGTAAGTTTGTATTTTTATCAACAGTGTTAACGTAATAAGTAGGTTAAAATAATTACGAACTGTATATACTTACATACCTATATAATTAACAAGATCAATACTGCATTCGTTTTGATTTGAATGTTTCCAAAAACTATAACGAGCTCGAAAATGTTAAAGATATAGGTATCAAAATATCCATGTTTGTACCTAAATTAAGAACATGGGATCATGGTCCAGATTAAAAACCATGGAGAGCTTGCATAATAGAATTCGAAAATGTTACGCCCTATGCAAGCAACTAGCCAAAAAATACTCGGAACCTTGTAAACTTGATCTAGGTATACATTAAATTTGGTTAACCTAAGCTAAATTGTGGTTGGGTCTTTCAGAGAGAATTTCAGAGTATAAAAAAGTAATATTTCCATAAGATAAACTGCAAAAGCAGAATGTACAACCTTTTATTATCTATGAGGTAATTCCAATAAACGCAGTATGTGACAGTTGCCGAAAGATATCATCACGCGTACAAAATACTCAAGTTGATGACTTCACTACTCTGTTCTATTTGCAAAGGGAAGTTTAGGCCGAGACAAAAGAATGTGACTTTGTAACCTTGATATATCTTAGAGATTTTGGGTTAGCAAGGTAGGTATTTTTTCACTGATATGCGAGGTCTTTCCATAGCACAAGGGAAAAAATTAGTGCCCCATTTCTATTCTCTCCAACTCATTTCTCGTGCAGGTCCCAATTCTATTATTTCCTATTCATTTCTGACAGAAATCATTATATACCCGTGCCCAGTTGACTAGCCGGCATTACAATAGCGATCTGGGACAAATTTGACGTTAGTCTTTGGAATTTAAGCCAGCCTTAGCTCAAGGGCTGTTTGAAAGTTTTCAGGCCCCAAATTGCCCCTAAAAAATTTCATAAAATAAACGTAGAATGTATGTAATATAATATTATCATTTTGTGGTTTTGTAATAACCTGTTTCGTAAATAAATTGATTTATCAGAATTCTGCGTTTCATTAAAAAGAAAGACGTTACTGTCCTTGAAAACATTTTATTTTGAAAATTACAATTAACAACGTATTTTAGTTATACAAATCAAAGATTGTAAACATATTTTTAAATTATACAAGAGGCTAAGGGGTGACTTACATCACATCAAACTATACCTTTTGAAATGTACTCGAATAATGAGAATTACGTGAAATACTAACTTTGTCTCTAGCTTCATCCTTTTTTACATTTTATTCATTTCAAACAATAATCAAGGAATCGAAATCATTCTGCTTAAAAATGTTGTACATATTAAACTTGAGAAATTAAAGACACAAATACCAATACACTACAAGATGCAGTCATTGTTTTATTTTCATGTCATTTCCAAATAGACTTTCAACTTAAATTTTAGAAAGAAAGATTTTATTTTCAGGAACATCAAGTTATGTAAGAGCCACTTTTTGTTACCTCCTTGAAATATATTTTTATTCCTTAGATCACATTAGAAACTTACAAACAAGCACTTCGTATTTTTATTTGTTTATTACTTTTAAAGTTTTTTTATTTTCTTTTAGCTTATTACCTATGTATTTTTATTATAATATGTAATTCCCATACATAAAAATGCGTCAATAATCTGTGTAACACAAAATCACGCTAGTTATAGTAAACCTAAAAATGGTATAACATCACTTAATTTGGATTTAATGCAGAAGTAACAGATAAGTTGACAAACGATATCGAAATTAAATATATCCAAATAATATACTATAAATAATCTAATACACAATTAGAAGTCTATGACACTTCAATCGTCACCATCGTCATATTGTGGGGATGTTGGGGAGTATGTCGGGGAATTCGGAGAGTAGGTTGTCGGTGCGCCGCCAGAAGAGGGGGAGTACGCGGGGGAAGAGGGCGAGTAATTTGGAGACGTCGGCGTGTAAGTGAGCGATGTTGGCGAGTACTTTGTGGACGACGGCGAGTAACCCGGCGACGACGGCGAGTAGTTTGGTGAAGAAGGCGAGTAATTCGGCGACGAGGACGAGTAGCTGCGCTGGTGCTGCGGCGACGACGGCGAGTAAGCTGGACTCGTCGGCGAGTACTGGGGACTTGTCGGCGAGTACTGAGGACTTGTTGGAGAATAAGTTGGACTTCCGCCTGCAAGGGAAGGCGAAGTCGGCGAATAGTTCGGCGACGTCGGTGTATATTTCGGCGACGAGGGCGAATAGCTCGGCGAAGTTGGCGAGTAAGCCGGAGACGTCGGCGAATATGACGGACTCGTTGGCGAATAAGCAGGAGAGGCCGGCGTGTAATTCGGCGATGATGGCGAGTAACTAAGCGACGCAGGGCTGTACACCGGGCTGGTGGGAGAATAGCTCGGCGACGAAGGAGAGTACCCCGGTGAAGTTGGAGAATAGGCCGGACTTGTCGGCGAATATGACGGACTTGTAGGCGAATAAGATGGACTCGTTGGTGAGTAGGAAGGCGAAGTCGGCGAGTAACTCGGCGAAGTCGGCGAATATGCCGGACTAGTTGGAGAATAGCTCGGTGACGTTGGCGAGTAACTCGGGGATGTTGGCGAATACGACGGCGAGGTCGGAGAGTAGCCAGGCGATGTTGGCGAGTAGCTTGGGGATGTCGGAGAATATATGGGGGAGGTAGGGGAATAATTTGGCGAGGTTGGAGAGTACGATGGACTTGCTGGCGGATAGTGCGATGACGATGGAGTGAGACTTGGGGACGCCGGAGCGTATACAGGGCTTGTCGGGGAGTAAGACGGTGAAGCCCCGGCTGGCGATGCATAAGGAGACAACGGGGGGCCGGGAGACCCTGGTGACCCAGGTTGTGGTGACCACGCACTGTATGCTGGTGACAGTCCTGATGCATCGGATGCTCCAGACGGCGAAAATGAAGGACCTCCAGGAGTCATGCTGCTACCCACTAAAAGGAAAAAAAATTATTAATATTTAGGAGAAAACTCACACATGAAAATATTGCCGTATAAAGCAGTAAATGGATATAACAAATAGATATATTTTATTTACCAATTTTGACTATAAAACTTGCATTTATTATAATCAAAAACGGTAGAACATGATTAGGAGTTAAGAAGCTTATTGGTTAAGGTAAACAATCATGTCCTTGTCTCTTACGGGATAGACAAAGTGTAGGGCCACAAGACCTAGAGACCACATTTAGCGAGGAAGTTCGCTTGTTTCGTTTACAAGTCAACTAACTTGCTAAAGGAATAAAAATAATGGCATGAGCGCCGAGCGATGCGGCTAACATATGTTAGCCGCATCGCTCAGCGCTTATGATCTGGAGACGCAGCTGGTACTTTTATATCTCCCATAGAATAAAAATAAGTAAAAGTTTAACCTTTTGCACGCCAGCACTTGTTTACATTACTCCACCCTCGACGCCAAGCTAGTACAAATTGTAATAACTTTAGTTGTCAATGGCGTCTGTCACCGTTTTGCAACTTAAGTGGTCAATGGCGCTCAATATGTTAAAGTATGATATTTACCTTGGCCAGGAGACCAGGCGCTGCTTCCGTATCCAGGAGTATTCTGCGTGGACCACGGCGTCATCAGCGGCGTCATGGACGGCGTGCCGACGCCGAAGTACATGCCGCCGCCTACGCCCATACCCACTCCCAGGCCGCCCATCTCCATACCGTGTTTACATTTCTCAGCGTCCAGTAGCAGATCGAAGCATCCTGAAACATGTCAATATTGTAATACGATGATTTTGTTTCACCCGAGACTGAAATCATGAGCAGTGTCTCTTAGATATGAGCTATTCAGTTTTAAAGAAATAAAAACTGTTCAGATGCTTGTGACACTGACGTGGTTCTGTATGATGAACTTATTTTTCTTTGAACTTGATTTGGACCCCAATTGTATACATACTTAAACCTATTTCCTGTAATCTATAAGTATGTTAAAAATCTATATTTAGATTTATTACCGATATTTTGAACTAGTAAATTCGGAGATAAAGTACAATTGTCGTCAATTTTTTTAAAACGACATTTGTATTGTAAAATTATGAAAAAAAAAATTTAAGATCCTTCTTTGAAGCTGTCACATGGCATTTTTATTCGTGACCCAAAGTGCCCCTGAACTATTATGTTCGAGTTTGGCAATAAATCTATAAAGTGTACCAAATTTCAACCTATTCGGTCCAGTTGATTTGGTCAGTCGCTTCGGAGGAAATTGGCTGTGACCAACAAACAGACAGACACACAAGTGATCACATGTGTGATGAGTGATGACACTCATTCACACGGATACCTAAAAAAACAGTTACACGACCGGATATCATAGCTATGCATCTAAGTTTAAAAAATTGCAGTGCAGTATGCAGCGCAACATAATGTTTCTCATAACCATAGGCGATGAGAACATTTATAACCAGTTGCACTGTGTACTCATCTAACAATTTTTTTATTGAGAGAACATCTTTCTTACCTGTTCCCATTCTAGGCAACTGTCCCATAATGATGTTTTCTGATACTCCTCTCATAGGATCGACTTCTGCGTGACTTGCCGCGTCTAACAACACGTCGACAGTTTCTTCGAAGGAACATCTCATGAGAGCGCCAGTGTCTTGTCTGTTGATACCGTGACGAGTAATAGCCATAAGATGACCTTTGGCCGTCATGACGTCACAAAGCAACGCCAGGTGACGATAGTTCACGTACAGACCGTAGAACTGCAACACGGCGTTCATTTCTTTCTCTACTGATTTACGCACAGCCTCAATACCTAATACTTGGAATATCTCGCAAATGTCGTTACTGAATGTTCTGATGGGGTCGACATCACGCTCAGACAGGACCTTCATCAGTGAAGTACCGTCAGTTTCCAACAACCATTCAGCTATAGCTTTGAACTCTCCCTGCTCAGTGATAATAATTCGTTTCTTAGCTTCTGTCTGCGGCAGATGCATGTATACCTTTGCTATAGCCTCTATACCCTGTAGTGTCATGTCAGATAACATATTTGCTTCAATACATCTGAGGAACATATCGTCTTCCATTTTGTCAACTGTCTCTTCATCATTATCTTGGAACTTATTCTCTTCATTGTTCATAATTCTGATACGTAATACCAGTTTTTCGGCATTGTCGTCATTGAAGATGCAGTTCAAATCGTCACCAAAACCGGCATTAATCTTTTCGGCAATCTGTTCCATAGTCAATTTTTTGTCTGTCATCCTCTTACGATCTAACTCGATACGTAATAGCCAAGGTGAAATCTTTGTGGGATCAAAATCAGGCATTTCATAGTAAACGTTGACGAATTCTTGATCTTCAGCAATAACTGTATTTTGCGGCTCAGGGTCGTAGTAAATAGCGGTGTTAGCTGTGACTTTACGTAGTGTGGTATGTTCCAAACGGCAAAGTACGTTTTTAGCTTTCTCGGCATCTCTAGCTGCTCCACCAGTCAAGAAAACGGTAAGAGAAGGAGCTTTCGGTTTTTTGGAGATGTTAATAATTTCCTTAAGACGGGGTACACCCAAGGTTACGTTTTTGGACGACACACCAGCAAAATGGAAAGTATTCAGTGTCATCTGAGTGGCAGGCTCTCCCAGAGACTGAGCAGCAAGGGCACCCACCATCTCACCAGGATTCACTTGCGCCTGTTGGAATCGAGTCTCGATTTCTCCTATCAACCATTCAAAAGCTTCACTTGACAATCTATACTCCTCTGAGACAAATTTAGTGCAAAGTGTTGATCTAACCAAACATTGGAACAGCAAGGTAGCGTTTTCATTAGCCTGTTTAGACAGGCGATCTTCGCCAGCCACAATGACACACTTCTTTAAGAGATCTTTGACGCCCTGTATCACTTTGATAGGACTCAAGTCTGTTGGCATTCTCTTATTGATGTGGAAAATCTTCTGAACATTCCAGATCATCCTCTTAAAGTTGCATGGCAATACAACTTTAGATTCACCACTGGGGAAGATTTGACGTAAAATCTCTCTATCTTTACATAATTGTTCCCATTCACTTTCAAGATCTGCAATTACGTACCCAGATTCAGTCAGTTCTTTGATAATGTCTTCATTGAAAATTCTCTTCAGATATCTTTCATTGGAAGGATCAAATTTGAATTTCTTTTCAAATGCTTTATTTGATAACTTGACAGTTGGTAGATTTTGGAACTCTACAGTTTCTCCAGCCAATCCATCCTCTCCATATCGCAACTGAATGAGCTGACCTACTGAATTACGAACAGTACCGTCATAGTGAACCATTACAGACTCCATAGCCTTTATCAGACGTCGCTGGATATATCCAGTTTCTGCAGTTTTTACAGCAGTATCGATAAGACCCTCACGACCTCCCATGGCGTGGAAATAAAATTCAGAGGGCGTCAAGCCGGCAAGGTATGAATTTTCTACAAAACCTCTAGATTCTGGACCATAATCGTCTTTGATGAAATGTGGTAGAGTCCTTTTACGGAATCCAAACGGAATACGCTTTCCTTCTACGTTCTGTTGACCTACACAAGCAATAACCTGAGAAATGTTAATATTTGAACCTTTGGAACCAGCAACCACCATAGCTTTGAGGTTATTGTATTCTGTCAATGATTTCTTGGCAGAGCCACCAGTTTTGTCACGAGCGTCGTTCAGAATTCTATTCACTTGATTCTCGAAAGTTTGCCTGAGAGTATTACCAGGAGTAGGCTCCAATTCCATGTTGTGAGCCTTTTGAATAACTTCTATTACATCATCTTTGGCTTTAACAATAGCACGCTGAATTTCCTGATATGTCTGAGGATCAGCAATAGTGTCTCCAATACCAATGGAGTGACCTTCTAATAATAGCCAGTTATTGATTACAGTCTGAATGTTACCATAGAATCGGCCAGCAACCTCGTGTCCTAACTCCAACATGCAAATATGCAGCAAAGAACCTGCTGAGGCACCAAGAGATTTTTTACACAAGATGCCCATTAGAAGTTCTCCGTGCTCTACAACTACTTTGGTGTCACCAGGCGATATCCATTTATAAGGCCCATCATCTTCTTCATCAGGATGGGTAGAATGAGTTCTAATCATGTTTACATTTCCAGGAATGATTAAAGTAAATATTTGTTTGCCTGTCCACAAGGGCTGAGGCTTCAAAATACATGGCTGCGGAATTTTACCATCCCATGTTGGAAGGAACATCAAAAGATTCATAACCTGTTCTTTTGTCAGGAACACATCTCTTTTAGTCATTTTTCGCACAGCTGTTAGTGTGTCCTGCACAATACCCATGACGGGCTTGTTGGCTTGTGGTGTAATAATCTGCCTCGGAGTAATGTGGATATTTTCTACTTCAGCTCTTGTCTCCATAGATTGTGGTACATGCAGGTTCATTTCATCTCCATCAAAATCAGCATTGTAAGGTGAGGTGCAACTGAGGTTCATTCGGAATGTTGACCAGGGCAATACCTTTACCCTGTGACCCATCATACTCATTTTATGTAGAGTGGGCTGCCGATTGAAAATTACCAGGTCATCATCTCTCAAATGTCGCTCTACTTTATATCCATACTGTAAATGCAAATCTGATGGCTTAGGATGGAACCTCAAGTCAATTCTCTCTCCATTATCACGGACAATGTATTTAGCACCAGGGTACTGGGCATTTCCTCTTCTTACAAGTTCTTGCATACGGTCAATGTTAAATGGAGTCACCAATTCAGGGAATGTTAGATTTTGAGCAATTGACCTTGGCACTCCAACCTGATCAATACGTAAATTGGGATCAGGTGTAATGACAGTACGGGCTGAGAAGTCCACACGTTTTCCCATGAGATTTCCTCTGATTCTTCCTTCCTTTCCTTTAAGGCGAGCCTTGATAGCTTTAAGTGGCTTTCCAGATTTCTGCATAGCTCTGAAATTAATTATTAATTAGAATTTAATATTCATTATATAATTTATAAAAGAAATATCAAAAAGACTTAATATTTTCCATTTTTTTGTATTAAACATGGCATTTAGTTCATACGCCCCAAGGCCCTATCTACATCTCCATGCTGAATAAATTTAAAGAACTTATTAGTATGTACATATTTAGAATACCAGATACTTACTTAGGCATGCCTGGCATATCATTATCAACAAATGTAGCAACATGGAATTGTAACATTCTGATGTTTACTCCAAGCACATGAGCCGGAGCACCTGTCTGTTCGTTCCTCTGCAACTCATTATTGGCTTTAATTATATCAGCCAGTTTGTGAGTCAAGTCATCCTGGTTCTTGGCTGCTCCAAACATGACTACAGCTGGTCGGACTGATAATGGTGGAACAGGAAGCACAGTAACTATCATCCAGTCAGGTCTGGCAAACTTGGGATCCATTCCTAATATAAAAGATTCCTCATCTGTGGAATTAAAAAGTAATAATGTAAAATTATTGGTATATAATCCTTACTAATCCTTACTAATATTATAAATGCGAAAGTGAGTTTGTTTGTTTGTTTATTTGTTTGTTTGTTTGTTACGCTTTCACGCCGTAACTACTGAACCGATCATCATGAAATTTTGCATAAATAATAATCAAGTCCTCTGGTATCAAGTACGGAGTCTGGTAATCAAGTACGGAGAAGGACATAGGCTACCTTTTATCCCGGGAAAAAGTACTATTCTCGAGGGATCTACATTGACGCGGGCGGAGCCGCGGGCGAAAGCTAGTACATATATAAATTAACAATCCCATTCATCAGTAATTTAAATTTTATTATTGTGTCATAAACAGATATGGATATTCCAGTGCATATTTACCTAAAGTTGATTATTGGCTCACATATTATGGCAGCTGCTTCTTTAGATATTTTAATCATAAATAAAATCCCAGTATTAAGGTAAATACTTATATTCCCTGAGTTTTATTAGGCCCAAATGCACACTATTACAACCTAACAAAGGTGTTTTAGTTTCATTAAAAATCACCGATAGTAAAACCAGCAAAAACCGACCCCATTACTTTGGAGCAGGGCAATAAGTGTATGGAGTGAGGTATACTCACTACTTACAATTAAATTTGTTAATCATAAAACAGGATTTGTTTGAATAAAAATGTGCTTTCCATAATTACCAACTTCTGAACTTTAGGTAAGTATGCACTACAATATACAATCTCTGGTCATAAATATATGATGTATGTTACCTGTGATATGTTTTAGAATTTCCCAAACTCTCTCTGCAGTGATTGTGGTCTTTTTTTCTTGTGTGTCTTCATTTGCATGCTTCCATTCAGCTGTGAGGTCCAGACCTTGGCGTCTGATTGAGGGCTGGTAGTGACCACAACCACCATGACCTGAACCTCTCTTCCCTTCCTCACCCTCTTTTCCTATGTCCATATCTTCACCACCCTCACAAATATTTTTACCCTTACATAAATCATATACATATGTGAGCCTTTTACGTGGCTGTCCTTTAGATTTCATTACAACTTCTTTTATCTTTGGATTGGTCTAAAATAAAAAAGATTAATCTTAGTCACATATAAGACCATATATGGAACAGTCTTCCAGTGGATATCCGGAAGGCTCAAATGCATTTGTCATTCAAAAACAAAGTGAAAGCTCTGTTTCTTCAAGGTCTATCAGATACACCCTAGGTCTATGTAGTATATGTATTGTTTATTTTAATCATATCTTAGTGTGTACATTGGTGTGTAGTTTATTTTTGGTATTTACTTATACATTGTTTATTTTTAATACATATATTGTTTTGCACTACGATTCCATTCTCTACATCACTCGGTTGATTGACTGGTAGAAAAAGCCATTGGCTTTAAGTCAGCCTTTACACTTGTAATTGTCTACGCAGTCTACGCAGGTCTACGCAGGATGAGAAATAGCTGGATATATTATATTCTATATTTTGCTGGCCTCCTGCCTGCCTATTTGCTAACTCAGTGACCAACGTTTTGATAGTAATTTCAAAATACATCACGGATTTCCTATGTTTGACTATTTTTATTAAAGATAAATAAAACGTAATGTACTTTGAAATAACTATCGTACAACGTTTTCATATCAGAACTGAGTTAGCAAAAATAATACAATTAAAAAGACCAGTTTAATTTGTCTATAAATAATTACCTACTACATAGTATAAAGCTGGCCATCCCTATGTATGCTTCTTAGCACAGCGCACAGCACCTTAGCAAAGCTGGGGTGGGTCGCTTGTAAATAATGTCACCAACTTGAGCCCTACCCCACCGCCAGTCGTGTTTTAGTATATTTAAAAAAATGTGTGTGTAATTTTGTATAAAAAGTTACCTATTACATGTCCACCTATTAGTAAGAATATCTAAGTAAACTTTAATCTAAGAACTTAAATAAATAAAAGGAAATAAATTGCATCACATCTTACCGGGCTAACAAGTAACTTTGAACAATAAAAGCAAACACATCTTAATATCTTTATTGTTTTGGTGATAAATCCGATATGAAAAACTGGCTTGGCCAAATCAATATGGCCAAAGTGCCCTGGACATTCTGTCATATTTCCAGCACAAGTCTGACATCTGGAACTTCTATCAATCACCCCTTGTCTAGGATCCATAAGTCCACCAAGCTTAGGTCTACCACCTTCCATGGTTTCGGGAAAGCGGATGCCCCCTTCAGTGACGGACATTCGACGCTGAAAATAGTAGGAGAAAATTAAATATTTTGAACATAATAAGAAAACATGGTGCAACACAACTTGTGCAGCCAATGCATAATACCTACCACCTGTCTATTATTGTACGCATTTGCGATGGATTAATTTTCAAAATCTTACACAAATACATACATGTATAAAAAAGGATAACAACAAAAAGTAATATCCGTAAACAAAATATATAGCAGGAAAATAACAGGGCCTGCGTGACACTTCGACGCACCAATAAAACTAGCATATTTATCCATTTATCAGAGTTTATTATAGGAAAATATTTTAAAAATATGCTAATCTTTATTGTAACAATGACTTACGATTTCATCTGGTGATAATATTCCAAACTGTACTCTTTTTACTTGGCGCAAGGGCGCCTTCGAATCATTTGTCGTCGCCATTTTGACGACATGACACTACTACTTTTTTTATTGCATTGCGTGCGTGCTTTGTATCTTTTTTCTTTGGTCTGAGTTTGTATCGAAGGCTGAGATCGAAGGTTTTTTTCCGTTCTCTTGTCTATGACAAAAATGTTGCCATCGTTGTTGAATAGAAACAGGCGACGGTAGAAAATGTTTGGTAAAACCCTCAGGTAAAACCTCAGAACAACTGTTCTGAGGGTAAAACGCACTTATCTTTACCATGTCTGTAGTATTTTCAAAAGAGAGTTGCATTTAAGCCGAGAGGCCAAGACAAATGAATGTGACTTTATACCTACGCTTTCTACCCTTTATACCTACCATAACTAGCGACCCGGACCCCGGCCTAGCACTGGTGGAACGTATGTACGGATAGATTGTTAATAATTAAATAATTCAAAAAGAAAGTTTTTATTGTATGTACAAGAAAAACTTTCTTCTTGAATTATTCTATCTATCCGCCAACCGCAACAAAATCCGTTGCGTAGTTTTAAAGACCTAAGCATACATAGGGGGAGGGGACAGATCGGGAAGCAACTTTGTTATTTATAATAGGTACCTACTATGTAGTGATGAAGAGATTTTGGGTTAGCAAGGTACCTAGTTAATTTTTTCACTGATCTGCTGAAGTGCCTATTTTTGGTAGGGCTTAATACAAGAGGTTTTATTTTTGCTTTTTGATACCTATCCTATATTATTTTACGTTGTTCTCTCGCTCAGATAAGTGATCACGTGTTTTATCGTTTATGTAGGTAGTAGGCTTTAGTTAGAGGCTTGAAAGTTTAAGCCACAATTTAGCCAGGTTTAGGTCCGTGTGATTAACCAAAGATATACTAGTATATCTTTGTGATTAACAGTGGGGTGGTGAGGTGACGATTAAATTTTACAAAAAACCGAAGCACTTTTAAAAAAGTATTGAAATATACCAACTAAAATAGTACCGGAATAATATACCAATAAAAACAGGTTTTATTCATTCAATCATCCATCACCATATAAATGTATCTAACATTTTATTCGAAGGCTTAAAATTAACATAACCTCCTTCATCTTATAGACCTTGATTTGTTTATAAAATTGCTGATACCTACTTTTTAAATCTGTTGTTATTTGTTCCGTTTTTATTAAATTTATCTGTGAAAGTACATATGCACTCGGCTCGGATTCAGCTCTCGATACCGTATACATCAAAGAAATGCTGAATGAATCTAAATCTGGTAATTCCCTGAACATCGATGTTCATTGCTCGCTGGGACATTCGGCTACGGTGTTGCCATAACTTTTGATCCAAAATATACTTACTTCCGCCCTAAGATAAAGTATAACACTAGATCTCAGAAGAATAATATACATAGAAGCCGCATAAAAATAGAAACTGAAAACAGATAGTTGACACTGTATTTTTCTTATGAGCTTTCGCTTATGACAGAATGAGACAAAAACTTCAGTCAGTTTCTATTATTTTCATGGTTGTCCCGACTTGAAATGTCAATGGACTCCATTGGACTCCAATTAAATCCGACTAAATTCAAAATAACTTATTACAGTTCAACGTCTGTAATATTAGCATCTTGCCGATTTGATCGAGTTATATATCGACAAAAACATTGCGGCAGAATTGTGATGTCTGCAAATTAAATATAGGATTGTGCTTAAATTCTCACGGAAAAAAGTATTAACCGGTGTTGGGTTGGTGCGTTATCAAATGACCATTATACTAAACAATGTCTTGTGCAATGGAGCGATGTAAATCCCATTCAGGACGAACAGAAATAAATTCTGTAAAACATAATTTTCTTCGGTAAGTTTTTCAGTTAAAAGTGCATAATTAAAACCCAAAATACCTCAAAATTCAACAATAATATTGTCAATTATATAACGTATTGTATAAATGACAACTTTTATAGGTATTTTGCTTAAAATTATCGTTTTTTCCTTATTTCAAATTAGGTTAGTTTTTTTGCTAGTGATGTGGTAAAATCACGTATCTACGAGTATATCGATATTTTTTATGACGGTCTTGCTATCAGGGATATTTTTGTTAGTGTTGAGCCATGCAATAGTAATGTAACAAATTGAACCATCATGGTAATTAAACAACCAGCAAAGTGTGAGTCGGACTCGCGCACGAAGGGTTCCGTACCATCCTTACATATAATATTATAAATGTGAAAGTGAGTTTGTTTGTTACGCTTCCACGCCGTAACTTCTGAACCGATCATCATGAAATTTTGCATCATCATCATCACCATTGCACGATCTCTGGAGTACGGAAAAGAACATAGACATAAATTACATCTCAGAATAAGGTACTGTTATCGGGGATAGACATTAACGCGAGCGGAGCCGTGGGCGTAAGCTATAAAAACGCCCGAAATTTTTGTTTGTAATATTTCAACTGTCTCACTATCACGGTTCATGAGATACAGCCTGGTGACAGACAGATGGATATCGGAGTCATATTAGTAGGGTCCTGTTTTTATCCTTTGGGTACGGAACCCTAAAAATAATCGATTTTTACTAATATGAAGAAAATTATTGTTGAAATTTTATTGCAGCTCCCTGAAGTAAAAGGATAAAAAGGTGTGGATCCGAGGAACTTTCAAGCGACATATTGGACATAAAATGTCATACATACTCGAATTTGTTCAAAATATTTTACTGCCGTGCCGATACATTAATTTCGAATATAAAATTAAATGGAAGCGATTGAAACACGATGCTTTACCTACATTTATATTTGCCGAATTATAAATCAATGGTAATAAGAAAGTTTACGGAAACGGTTTTATTATTTATATTTAAAATTATGAAAAACATTTTATTTTGGACAGTAATGAAAGTGGGTAAAGTAATCTCTTGTTTTTCTTCACCTCTTGTTTTTCTATTACCAACACTGTGAATTTTTCACAAATAACACACTGGCACTTTTTTACCCTAGGGTAAAAGTTTTATAAAATAAAAAATATCACTTGGAATTATGTGTTTCTCTTTACCTACCTGATTATGTTTCCTTTACTGACTGTTCCTCAAAGCTAGCTGGGAAAAGCTTTAGATGGTTTTGGAATATGCTGAATGGCCCATTGATCAAGTGAAAAATATATCTGACCTTATATTACCTTTTGATACATGAGCGCCCCATTGCAATTTAGAGTCTATTGTGATTCCTAAGAAGGTGGTATCATTTACAAAGTCTATTTTACCTTCAACTAGTATGTCAACGTTGGACTGCCTCACATTGGGGACTGTAAATCGAATGCATTGGGTTTTTTGCGCATTCATAGGTAAGGTAGGTAAGTAGGCACTGTTTAAATTTCGAAATAATCGAAAATATGATTGACATCATATTAGGTATTCTGCCGTTCGACCAATACTGGGTAAGGCCTAATGACCATAATAATATAAATATAAAAAATTTATCAGATGAAGCCAAGCGGCGCCATGCGATTAGGAGTTATTTAGGTGTATCTTGACGTAACTTTTAAAGTAAAAGCCTCTTTAGCGGCTTTGTGCACTTTTTGGGATGGGTAAAATAGAAAACTCGCGTCAGGACACGTGAATTGATCGAAAATTCGTAAGAAGGACACGGACCTGAGTATGCCGCAAAGGCGAGTTTTCTCTTCTGCCGGCACTCCTGGAGTGCAACTAGTTGTTTTTTTTTTTTATGAATCGTACTCATTTAACGAATCGATACAATCAGAGTAGAGTACATTTATGACTTTCTTAGGACGAAACATTTAGTCGATAAATATATTTCATCGATATAGTACAACCCTGATCACATCAGTACCCCAGGACAACCTGCACATTTACGCAAATGGCATTGTATATGCATCTCTTTCTGATGCTTTAACAATGCCATAAGTAAAAACAGTGTAGAATATTGTATTTTGTTGTTATTTTAACACGGTTTCTATGCTTTAGTTATTGTTCTGAGCACTAGATAGATTACATTTAAGGAGAACTCATAACGTATATCTATCTCATTTTTACATAAACAAAACATAATATGCTTGAAAGAGAAAGAAATAGAGTCTCAAGTGGGTCTAAAACAATTGAATGTCGCCAGTTTGACTATATCCTTCTTACTTATAGATATATCACTGCGTAGTGATGTTTTCATCGGTTGTCGATAAAGAAAATTCATATGCGTGGCAAATTTGAACATTCTTTGTAATTAATAAAAATATTAAAATACTAACAATTTCCTGCGACTTCGTCCGCGCAAATTACAGCCTATGTCACCCGCAGATAAATTAGCTTTCTATAGGTAATAATAATTTTGAATATAAATGCAAACAGACAATCAAATCTTTCCTCTTTATAATATTAGTAACAGTAATATTATAAAAGGAAAGTGAGATCTATATGCTTGCTGAGTTTATCGGTGTGTGTGGAAATAAGATTGTGTGTATTCCAAATACACACGATCTCGCCATTGAGATTAAAACTCAATGGCGAGTAGAAACCGTAAAAACTATCCTATTTATTATTTCCACCACTGGTGTTATCCCTAAAACCTTACATAACAGTCTTAGCAGCTTACAAATTCACCCCCTCACGTACGTCCTTCTGCAGAAAGCTGCAATCCATGCAGAATTCTCAGAAAATTCCTCTCGCTTGAGCTTTAAATTATTAGGTAGGAAAATATTTTTGCTTGGCCAAAAGCCTGTAAAAATATTCGAATCCCCTAAAAATGGAGTTAGTTATACATATAAATAATAGTAAAGTTATAAAGAAGTATATATTATGTCGAAATATTTAGTTTGTTCGCATGAATGTTCGAATATCATTCAACTTGTGTATCAAGACAAGAATACACAGTTCTCGCACGAGCTGCAAGTGTGGCAAACATCTATTTGCCGGTTATTGGTCCCTTTTTTTTTTGTTTTTGCTTCGTTTGCACCGTTGACTCACCAATAGATATCTTTACCGTGCCAATACCAATAAACTCACCGAACAAGATGTGCAGTTGGTGGTTCTCCACCGGCTTCAGAGGTAAAGTTATAATTAAAAAGATAATGATTCTGTTGTACGTTTTCATTTAAGTTCCGCCAATATGACAAAGGTGCATCATAATATAAAATACATGTACCTATACTCGGTGAAATTTTTACCGTTATGGACCCATAAAGGGGTGATTCACCCCAAAAATTGGACATTTCTATAGAAAATGCTCGGCTGCCCACTCAAGTTGTATGGGAATGTTCAATTTTTTTTGAATACTCACCATTGGTCCCATATAAGAAATTGTTCAAATCGACGGGCTGAAGCACCTCTTTAAGCGTCCATAACGGTCAAAACTTCACTGCATATATTTACCAATTTCTAACACTAATTAGTAATAGTCCGGATTGAGTGTAGAAGTATATATATATATATATATATATATATCATACTAGCTGTTGCCCGCGTTAGTGTCGATCCCTCGGGAACAGTAGAATTTTCCGGAATCAAACATACCTATATCCTTCCCCGGGTCTCAAACTACCTCCATACCAAATTTCATCCAAATCAGTTCAATGGTTGAAGCGTAAAAAGACGACAGACAGAGTTAGTTTCGCATTTATTAGTATTAGTATGGAAGTATGGATATTATTTATACTTCTAAGTCCAGACATGAGAAAATTTCTAATTTTATCCCTTTAGGAGTGAATTTTATCCATTTCACCCACTTAAATCTTTTTTAATATTGTAATGGAGAACAAACATACCTATTTATTTTCATACTTCATAGTCCAGAGATGAGAAAAATTCAAATTTCCATACAAACTTTACCCCCTCCCATTTTACCATTTTGTCCAATTCATCTTCACAGATCTTTTACTAGTTAGTACTTTGTAGTCGAGAACTTATATACCTATTTTTATACTTCTAGGTCTAGAAATGTGAAAATTTCAATACAAACTTTACCCCCCTTCTGGGGGATATTTTTCCAGTTGACCTACACAGATCTTTTTCAATTGTAATCGTGAATTTATTTACCTATTTCATACATTTCAAGTCAAGAAATGAGTAAATTCCTATTCGTATAGGAATTTACTCAAAATAGCGGGTTAAAGTTCGTACTTAAACCCGCTATTTAACCTTCAGGGGAAAATATCAAAAAATTCGAAAATTTTTTTTTGCTTTCGATTATTCTTTTTAAGTGTCCCTCTATCCATTTTAGTCAAAAATTCTAAATGTACAGACAAAATATTTTTACTGTTTTATTTATTATTATTTGTATAGATTAAGTTTTGATAATTACGTTATTGTCTATAAGAAAAATAAGGTTCCTCAGTGGCCACGTGAAAGAAAAAGACGCCACTTCTTTTAAATAATACGCACATTATCTTTTTATGGCAACTAGAGGAGGTTTCTTTTTACTTTCTAAATAAACTTGAATCTAAAACAGTACCCAGTAGTGTAAATTACCTGTAGTATATTTGGAATCACTTTTTACCAAGAGACCCAGACAGACTCATAAGAATAATTGTTGATTACCGCACTCTGCGACCATAACCTTCACGAAAACAAGAGTCCTCAAAGTGTGCAGAACATATTCTTGTATATTGTGTCGGTCTCCAATTATCTCCTTTTCTTACATAGGTTATCCACATGTTTCTTAATTCTATGTCTGCAGGAAACCTGTAAAAATTAAAGTTCATTCAAAAACTTTGTTTCATAATATATTTAAAAGTTTAATTTTAAGTCTAGGCACAAAAAATTGTGAAATATTTATTGGCTTGTTTGACTGATGTACTAACAAATAATACTAAGAGTGTTTTTGTCAAGCCAATGCCAGGTGACAGAGGCTCATATTTTTTGGATCAATGAAAATATCTAGAAATTTGTAAGTATGTTCATACATACTTTTAGTGTAGTTTCAAGATAATAGTCTTTATTTTAAAAGGATTTTAATATGTTGTACTACGTGATATTTTTTTAAATATCTGCATGTTTACTCCCACCACACGAAACAAGGTAATGCCCAGTATTTTATTTTTATAAGTGTTTTATTATCGGTTCTCAATTTATAGGTGTGGTTAAAACAGTACCTACTGCTGTATTGATATTATCGATAGTATTCGAAAATAAGATGACATCCCTATGAGGTAAGTAAAATGTCAAAACATATGAATTATCTTCGTTTTTCTTTCTACTTGCAGAATTGGAAACAGACACAAGCGGGATTAGCCATTGTATCATTTTCTTTAATGTGTAGGTCGTAATTAATAATACTTGCTGCATATAATACTTTCTATCAAGTAATACAGATTGAATTAACTTACCGGTGAAAGGATACTTTTGCATTATTTTCTGTCAAAACACCCACTCTATTAACACAACCAGGCACAGTACACGCCATTTTTTTATGTAAAGTCGTAAATTACACTCAAATCACAATAATATTCACAATGAAACGATATTTCAGACAAAATCGGCAGAAGCGTCTGTTAACCAGCTGGATAACAACCATAGAGTACTATAATACAACTGAAATAGAGAGCCCTCTCGCGTCATTTTCTTGCCAACACTTTTAGCTGCAAATATAGCGCCATCTATTAATCTTAATCCGAAACTTTTTACAGGATCACGCACACATCCATACTAATTCACACGCACACACAGTTTTTAATACTTATACAACATGTAACAAAATGGGGGTAACAATACTTAAGGGGCATGATCAGCCCATTATATTGAACAACTTTCGTCAGGGGATATAAGTCTATTATTTTTATTCGTATTTGCTGGTAGGTCTCCTGGTGAAAGTTGTTCAATATCTATCATGAACTGTTCATGCCCCTTAAGTATTTTTACACCCATTTTGTTACATGTTGTATGTTAAATATATCAAGTTCGAAGCGAATGTATTGAACATTGATCATTCAATTTAAAAGTTTAAATTAACAACTTCCCTGTCCCATAAGTCATACCTATGTAAAAATTTCGATTGTTTTACTAGGTATGGTGTCTTATATAAGGACATGGAAGCTGTTAAAGTACCAAAATATGAAATAAAACAGGTTTTTAAACTTCAATTTATTTTTTTATTTTATGTTTCTTATGTTTATTATGATATATTTGCGCATACAATTTAATTGTGTCATCCCCGTTATACGTTATTTTTCCAGTAAGAATTCGATTTACACCTCGACACCAGCTGTAAATCAAAACATTTATTGTTTTATCAATATACATTGATCTTAAACGGTCTTTATGCTTAATACAATTTAATTCTACACTGGCGAATACATCTACAAAAAAACGTATATTTTGTTTTATGTCTCGTTTAGGAACATCATTTTTCAAAACATTTTCAGTGATGCTTTGTATTTCAAAAAAGAAATTCATTATTTTAGAAGATGGATACACGAGCCATTTGGAATTTATTTTGAATTCTTTTGCCAATATAAAACTATGTTTCTCGTTTATATTTTGCTCTATTAAATCTTCTTTGCATGTTTTGCAGTATTTACAAACTTGTTGGAGGCATTTTTTTAGGACCCAACCGCAAACATAATTTCTTTGCCCTTCTCCATCGGTTTCATTCAGGGTGTCAGTAACGGAAAACATATTTTCATTTAATCTGATTTCTTGTAAGTCACAATCAGTTTTAGATTCCTGATTTTCATAAATATTTTCTTCAAGTAAAAAATCATACGATTGGAGAAAGGCGTCCATATCCTCTTCACAATTTGCTTTAATAGAATGAGCAGACGTGTAATTATTTAATAAAAGTGACTTATAAGCGCCCTCAAAACCTATACTATTTGGAGAAACATTTCGCGCTCCCGCGCTTCTAATTCCTCCAAAAAAATTTTCGATTGGGTCTTGATTAAAATTCCTGCAAAACATAGTATCTACATTGTAAGATTTTCTTAATAATTTCCAAATGGCTTGGAATCCTTCAATCGTTTTTATAAAATTTTTTACTGATGGTACAGTTTTCTCCAATATTTGTACTTTGGTGCCAATATGCTTAACTTCTACAAATTGTAATTTTTTTAAAAATAATTTTGCCTCTTGCCACAGCTCATGATGGGGAGAATTTGGCTTTACTCCGGCTCTGTAAATTTTCCCACTGTCAACATTAAAGCCAGAGCAGTTTAAAGAGTCAAATAATTTGTCGAACATCATAACAAACGGAATGATGTTTAAACACTCCTCCTCTAAATCTCCTTTTGCAACTAAATGCTTTGCAGCTACAGCTACACTGCGACTAAGCAACTGAGTTGCAATTTTCACTCGCATTTTATTAATTTTATCTCTGTTAATATGCTCTTCTGTTAGCTTTGGAGCCATGTTTAATTCTCCATAGGTTTTGTCTGCATTGTACAATTTTTCAAAAAATTCCCACTTCACAATTTTTTCTTTATTATTATCGGTTAAGTCGATAAATCTTGCATTTTTATTCATGAGGTTGTTTCTTATGCCTTTGATAAGATGAGGAACATCGTAAATTGGGATTATCGATTTGTTATTTACTAGAAACATATCGTGTCGCCAAACCTTTTTATCTTTTATATACTGTGTTCTTGTATCTTCAATAAGACTTTCAATAGCACCTACGTTTACCGTGCTCTGGTCACAAACCGTAGCTACAATTATTAAACCCGTCTCAATTACTTCAGATATTACTTTTTTAATAGTGCTCTTTAAATCCAATTTATTCAACCGTTGTGTAAAATAATAAGCTACGGGCTGTTTAAACTTTTTAATTATCCCCCTAATCATAAAAACTAACACGTGATCTCCTATGTCCATGTGTCCGAACGAGTCAAACCCTTTCAAAGAGTCCTCTTTTGCGGAATAATTGACTTGTGGGCTGACATACATTTCGTCAAACATTAAAACACATAATTTGTCAGCCACGCAGCTATCTTTTAGGTTAAATTGAATTTTTTTGAAAATTGTTTTATTTATGCCTTCTCGGACGACAATTTTACTTAATAATGTCTTCAAAGATTTAGCTGAAGGCAACACAAAGCATTTTGATAGGAGCCCGTAACTCTTTGGACTCTTTTTATATAAAGAAAGGGCCAAAATTTTTTCATTTGTGGAAAAACGGTGTCCTTTTGGTTTTTTCCCACTTTCTCTTACTTGGATTGTAGTAAAAATCTTACTAGGGAGCGACATTTTTTGCGTTAATTTCTGTAACATATTTGTGTTGCTAATACGTCGGGCATTGAAAAGCCTTTCCTTGAATGTGTGTCCTCGTTTCCTTAATCGGCACACTTCACGCTTCAAACTTCTAATTTCACTGCGTGTTTGACGATAGTATGCCACGCCGGGTTGAGAAGACTGCCTCGAATCTGTAAGGGAATAAAAAATACCATTATAATAAAATAACATCTCTCTTTACATTCAACAATGATCTTGTAGATTAAATAGGTACAGACTTCAACCAAACTCCTGAACCAAATAAAGCAAAATTTAAATGGGACCAACTGGATAGTAGTTATATTCTTCCAAATAAAAAAAATATTTTCCAAATCAGTTCAATAATGACTGAGTTATGAATAACATATATGAAAAGGAGTGTCATTCTAAATTTCAACAGTTAACTTCTAAAAAAAACTACTTCGACAAGACACAGTTTCGAAGAACACTACTTCGGCAGAACCTTTTCGAAATACACTTGTTCGGCGGATCTCTATTTCGACAAAAGTATTTTGTCTGTCACTATGTCTATTTATGTTTTATTTTATACGTAAACCATAAAGCAAAACATAATTTTAATTGTCACATTTCAAGGCACTAATCTGCCGATGATATTTTTTGTCGAAAAAGAGATCTGCTGAACATGTGCATTTCGAAGAGGGGCTCTGGCAAAGTAGTGTTCTTCGAAGCTGTGTCTTGTGGAAGTAGGTACCGTCGGACTAATGCTAGTCGAATATATATTTTATCATAGCAATGAATGAAGAACTATTCGTTTTCGAAATGAAGACTGTGTCGAAATAACTAACTGTCGAAAGTTAGACGACTTTCCATAAAAAGATCACATACCAAATGCAAGAACAGCTTTTTTACATGTAGATGTAGATGGTTCAGGATCCCCGTGAATTTTCTTTGGTTTAGTCATGACTTGACTTTGCTCTGGTGGCAAAGTTGCAGTTTCTGAAAATTAACACAGATTTGATTATAATTACTTAAATATTACAAAATATAGAACATGTATTAGACATATCCTTATCCTTACTAATATTATAAATGCGAAAGTGAGTTTGTTACGCTTTCATGTCGTAACTACTGAACCAATCATCATGAAATTTTGCATACAAGTTCTCTGGAGTACGGAGAAGGACATAGGCTACCTTTTATCCCAGGAAAAAGTACTATTCCCGAGGGATCGACATTGACGCGGGCGGAGCCGCGGGCGAAAGCTAGTACGTAATAAATACATAATGTTACTATAATTTTACGAGTAAACTAGTGTATCCAAACTGAAGAATAAAAGATCTTTTCCACGGAATCTATCCGAAGGTAAGAGGTATAACAACGAAAAATGTATAACAATACTTTTATCGCAAAAATATAATGTTCCTGTAACTTAAGATTCATTGTAAGCTAGCTCACCCGGCGAACTATTGTACCGTCTCTTTTTTGGGTACTCGGGTATATAATAAGGTGTCAGCTAATTCTATATCAAATTTCATCAAAATCTGCTCAAATGGTTGCCGATGTAATCTAGTAGAAGATAAAATACATAAATATTACCTCGCAAAGATGTCAGTTGAGATTGAGGGGCAGCTGTTGTGGCAATTGTGTCTGATATTGCTGGTTCTAGAACAATAGAAATCATATTATTTTATATAAACATTTTATTATGAGAGATTGAGATTTATTGACATTACTTCAGAAAAGAATATCCATAAAATTAATGTGTGTATCTTTTGTTAATTTAATACATACTAGCTGTACCCGCGACTTCGTCCGCGTGGAATACTGAGTTTTATTTATTAATAAATTCAGCTTAAATAAGACAAAAAGAGCAAAGAGTCGCATATACATACTTTATATTTATATTTACTTATTCGTCTTATTTTAAATTATTTTTAAGATTAACTACCTAAGTATTATAAAAACACAGCCAAACAAATTACAAAATTAACGATATTTAACAATTTCACACTTAGTAATTTAACTTATGAACATACAAATTATGTAGGTAACTATTATAAACTTATATTTTTTTAAGTTTGAACTAAAATACGACTACGATTACAAAAATTTATATTTTACAAATATTTTACAAATACTTCAGACAAAGAAAAAACATGTCGGCCTGTAGCTGACTTCGTACGTGAGTAACCCGTAATTCACATATAAATAAAGAAAAAAGCTATTTACTTGAATGTTGCAATAGTACCAACAATATATTTACTTAATTGAAATTTACTTAATAGATATTCTATTGATATTGTTCTTTGACACACTACCGTTAAAAGTAACCGTTTTCAAAAACAACAAATAGTATTTAATGTAGGTACCAACCAACTTAATGATAAGATACAATACAATGCCCCAACCACGGTAATTCTAAATATTACCGTGCCTCAATTTACATCCTAATTAGAACCATGGTTAGAGTTGCTTAACCTACGTTATCGAAATCAAAAGTAGCTTATGTCCTTTCTCGGGCTATAGCCTATCTGTGTGCCAAATTTCGTTTTAATCTGTTCAGCCGTTTTAGTTTTGGCCACCCATCCAAATTTGAACCATGGTTAGAGTTGCTTAACCTACGTTATAGGAATCAAAAGTAGCCCACATCCTTTCTTAGGCTATAGCCTATCTGTGTGCCAAATTTCGTTTTAATCTGTTCAGCCGTTTTAGTTTTGGCCACCCATCCTAATTTGAACCATGGTTAGAGTTGCTTAACCTACGTTATCGAAATCAAAAGTAGCTTATGTCTTTTCTCGGGCTATAGCCTATCTGTGTGCCAAATTTCGTTTTAATCGGTTCAGCCGTTTTAGCGTGAAAGCAAGACAGACAGACAGACAGACAGACAGACAGACAGACAGACAGAGTTACTTTCGCATTTATAATATTAGTATGGATTAACACTACTTGTAGGACCTTTTAAAGTGTAAGTTTGACTCGCAATTAGTAAATTCTATAATATGTAGTTATTTTGTTTTTACCTAAAAGAGAGTGTATATGTTGTTGAACTTGTTGATGCCCAAATTGTTCCCCAGCTGATGGATTTATTAAGTCTTCTAATCCTGAAATAAAAAATATATAATTTATTGATATTAAAAAATTATTTATTTATATATTGCTTTCACGTTGTCTGGGAGAAAATAAAAAAAAAAACAGAATGTGCCAGCTGCTTCTCTTCCCGCGCAGATCGTAAAAGCCGACCGAGCGAATGGGCGAAAATCTCCGCAATCTGTTTTGATTTCGTTTTCTACCTACGCACCCACCAAAATGCTAAATGTGGCCATAAGGCCTTATAGATCTAGGCTCTGTCAACCCCACAAGTGAAAAAGACGTGAAACTATATATGTTTGAAATAAAAATATATTTACATGTATCAATATAAATAAATGAATAAATACATAGGTATAAGCCACAGATTTATGTCAACATACTATTTAAGCTTAAATTCTTTGTACTGACTGAATTCGAAAAAGCAAACTTGAAACTTTTAATTCACTTTTACCTCACAAGTGGCAATAATTGAATTAATGCACTTACAAAAAAAAAAATAGATGTTTTACCTGGATGTGATGTAATATGAGCTTGAAGTGCAGGCAATGGCTCAGCAGTTGAATCACTTAAAGCGGATCCTGAAATTGTTATTAAAGTTAGATAACTATATGTATTATAACCAATAGAAAACTATATAATCATTAAGTAACGTAGGCTGTAGGTAGTTTATTTACAAAACAATTAGGGATCCATATGAAAATTGCAATAATATATTATTAAACAAGGTATCACAAATTTGCCTAGAAATGTCATTATTGGGCGATGGCTGTGAAAACTAATGATAGTACTTAATAAGAGCATATTTCCGGTTGCATTTTCACCTGAGATGGTTCAGAACTCAGGGTCTGGGGGCTCGAGTCTACCCAGGGCCCCGGTAATTTGCATGATAAAAACCAACACACCGGACATAATTGTGGGAAATAGTAATTAATAGATAAAATAAATTGATTTCTTAAAAATATGGCTACCAATGCTAATGAATCAACCTGAGTTACCCATAGAGATACTTACTAATATTATAAATGCGAAAGTGAGTTTGTTTGTTACGCTTTCACGCCGTAACTACTGAACTGATCATCATGAAATTTTGTATACAAGTTCTCTGGAGTATGGAGAAGGACATAGGCTAACTTTTATCCTGGGAAAAAGTACTATTCCCGAGGGATCGACATTGACGCGGGCGGAGCCGCGGGCGAAAGCTAGTAGAATATATATCCTGATGGATCGCCTTACCTGAGGAAGTTGCTATTTGAGGTTGAATAGCTGCCAATATTTCTACTGTAGGGTTTGGCATAGGTGCATCTGGAAAACAAGTGATGTACATTAAGAGCAAATAATGATTATATGTTGTGAGTAATAAATGTCATATTTAAAATTATCACCCCATTACCCGCCTTAAGGTTTCATTAACAAATACTAAAAATAAATTTCAAAGTGAGTTCGTTTAGATTTTTTTTATTTATTATGCTTTCACGCCTTAACTTCTAAATTGCCTAGGGAATAAAAAGAGTGTTTTCATCTCAGGAAAAGGTATTGTTCCTATGAAATGAATATTTACACAAGCCCCAAACGAAAGGAAGTAATCCTCATTTAAGGCCTTCAAATCTTAAATAGTCCTATAATGAACTGTCAAAATCTTTCTTAAAAGTTCAAAATATAGTCTTATGAAAATGACTCTGACCAAATCATATGTTATCAAATTATTCCATTTTCAACTTACTTGGTATATGCAATCTGGGTACTGCTAATGCATTAAGTCGGTTGTTTCTGTTGCGATCTGCTTCAGTAAAATGAATGTCACACACTTTCTTTCGCTTGTATATTACATCATCAGTAAGGCCATGTATAGGTTCACCCACTAGGTCCACCCAAACCCTAAATCTTTCTGGGAACTTGGCAGGATTTGGAAAGTTGTGAATAGTGACACCTGAAACAAGTAATAAATTTATAATATTTTAAGAATAATATGCTAATATAATGAGTTAATTTAAATGTATTGTACAGTTAACTATTACTAAATTAAGCATAGTGATAATTTTCTGATTTTGGAGGAGATATAATAGATATATATTATCCGGTCCTGGTATATAATAGATATATAATTCTCAATTTAAAATTAACACGTGATTACAGAGAGTCATTAGCCTGGAGAGAAAAATAACATGTGCATTTGGCGTCTTCATTAATATTACCACGTGGAGGGTACTCCTTATTAGTATCTTGTTTGAGTAGGTATCCATGTTAAAAATAAAATTTACGGTTAGATGGATAGCATTAAAATAATGAGACGATAACGAAATAAGTCTTACCGATGGTATCACATCCAAACACATAATCTGGTAGAAGGCATAATTACACAAACACCACACAAAATTAAGTTTAAAAAGCGTCCAGCGTCCTTTTCGCAAAATAGTTTAAAACTGCAGTGAATATAAGCGGAGTATACACTCAACACCAAAAACACTGAAAAACCGTAGAAACTTAATGGATAGTAGCAAAGCCAATCGAAAAACACTTAAGTAACTTCGACGACCACTGATAACAACAGCAAAAGTTCTACAAGTTTTGAAAATGGAAAATCCAATCCGCCATTTTCATTTGACACAATAGTGATGTATGTCGACTAAGAGATAAATCGATTATCGACTGAAGCTACGTATGAAAACTGAGAAAATATAATCATATAAATTAATTGGATTTATGTAAATTTATTTTCTCTATCTTCTATCTTGATATAAACTTATCCAGAATATACCGGCTATCAATACGATACTTGTTTTGTTTTTGACGTAAGGTGTACTATTCATTTTTAATTATGTACTTCTTTGTTGTTTTATTTATGTATAACTAACTATTATTTTATTAAAACTGCGTTTGCTGATCTTAATAAAATAGACTATAATAGCATAGGTACATGAAGGAAGACGTATAAATAATCTTTATATTCTATTGTAAATTGCATAGGTACATACTTACCAATTAATTACACCGTCTTTATCATCCATTCATCATCATTATTTCGTGTAGGTGACACGCTCAACCTACCATGCACACCTTTATCCATTAAGAGGTAAGTAGAGCCAGTAAGGCCACAAGACCAAAAGGCCACGTGAAGTATGTGAGTATTCGAATAATAGGTAAAAACAGAATCATAATAGTAGTGGGTGTGTAGCCGCATTGCCTATTGACATGATTCCTAAGATTTTCGCCCCATATCCTCGGCCGGCTTCTACGGGAACAGAAGCTGCATGCAGCTGATACACTACCTACTTTTTCTTTTCTCTTCGATCAACTTGAAATGTTATATAGGTATAATATAAAAAAAGATATAACAAATTATTTAGCTTATGCTTTCAAAGAATAAGAGGTTTTTAATAATCTAAAAATCAGACGTCAGTACGTAAATTATTTAATTAACATAATTAATCTAAATTATTACGTTGTATATGTTTGTGTTATCATAATAACTAAAAATATATGCAACGTATTACTTAAATTACAAAATTTTAATAAATAGTCGATAGATGGATACCAAAGTCGATAGATTATATTTGAGAATCAATTATTGAGGTAATCTCTACTTTGAACGTGCAGTGAAATAGAGCGACATCTACCCAAAGTCCAACAAACTAAAATATCATTGTGTTATTATATTTAATCTTAGAAGAAGATTAATAGATGGCGTAATTAATAATAAAAAAATCACGTTCTATGCGACTTTCACCCCCAACAATAACAAATAATAACAACCAAGATGGCGAGTTTCGGCTGGTGGAGCGCAGCGTTTTAAGACGGTCAAAAGAGGCTGTCGCTATCTCTTTCTATCACATAAAATAGTGTCATAACACTGTGTAGAGTAAAAGATAGGTGACTTTGTTCAGCTTAAATGTAATCCATCTAGTCTATTCTTTATCTGAGCTTCCGCCAATATACCTACACAAATATTGTTGCTATAACTTGATATCTAAAATATACCTACCCAAAAATACTATAGATTGTCTCAAATCTGATATTTACTTCCGCTAATATACTTACAAAATTACTGATGTTTGGAAAGTCGATAAAATATACATTTTAGGGCCTCCACTTTCCTCTAGGGCGCTCCACTTTTCGGGAGGCACCTTAGACCCAGCCCAGGGCACTGGGTGTAAGAAGGCGACAAAATGACCCTCTTGTCGCCTCCCTCGGCGGTGTCAAAACCGAGTAGGCGGTGCAGAAATCTCGCTCGGGCGCTACAAATGCCAACCTTACCTCCGGCACCCGGCACCGGATCAGGAGGAACACCAGCCGGCCTATCTATTTGCTAACTTAGTGTACAACATTTTGATAGTCACTTCAAAAAACATTACTTAATATATATATATATATATCTTTTATAAAAATTATCAATCATACGAAAGCCGCAATGTACTTTGAAGTGGCTATCAAAAAGTTGTACACAGTTAGGAAAAAATAGGCCGGCTGATCTGCCGGCCTAATTACTAACTTACTGTACAACGTTTTAAAAGTACATTGCGGCTTTCGTATGATTGATAATTTTAAGATATATAAAACGTAGTGTATTTTGAAGTGACTATCAAAACGTTGTACACTAGTTAGCAAATAGGCCGGCAGGTAAGAGGTGGATGGTTTTATATGTTTAGGGATCTTGTGTGTATAAAAGACTTCATGGTTACATATCACCTATTTTATTGCAAATTCATATTAATAAATATACTTTGGCAGAACAAAAGATCTAGCTTTACAAATATGTTACTTTACAAATGGTATTGCTGACCATTGTTATTATTAAAATAAAATGCATCTTATGGAGATTCACTCAGACTTTACTACTGGAGGCGCAAGTGGTATGGAACTCTAGGAAATCTTTTAATAGTGTTGTCCGTCTTTTCTCTGCAATATCCATTTGATTTTCTAAATCTCCGCGATCGGTTGTTTCGGCTCTTTCCACTTTCCAAGACAAATTTTCAATTTCTGCTTCCAACTGGGCCTAAAATAGAAAACACATTTTATTGGGGAATTACAAAATACATTCATTATGCAGTACATTACTATAGAGTAAACTTTATTAAGGTTAGACTTTCAACACTTGTATTCTCCCCTGCATGACATAGGGCTGCGAGACATAGACATTAACAAACATAGAGAGAAGAACTTGCTAAAACAGAAAGAGCAATGGAAAGAAGCATGTTAGATATCAGGGTTATCGACAGAATCCGAAATTTGAAAATAAGAAGAAAGACCAAAGTAATGGATATAATAACTCATATAGAACATCTTAAATGGAGTTGGACAGGACATATACATTGCAAAACAAATAAATGGAGCAAACAAGTAACCTTATGGTATTTATTTCTTTAAACATCCAAGAGGATACATCAGAAGACAGGGGTGTCCAAAAACAAGATGGAGTGAAGATATCTATCTAACTAACCCTAGGACCATACTGGAGCAGAGAAAATAAAACTCATAAAATCAAAAAAATTAAATTGCATTTAGTTCGGAATAAAAGGGCTTTATAAATTAATTAAACTTTATTAGTGATTTCCTATTATAAGCACATCATATGGTATGTAGCATCAGCATGTCTGAGAAATTTTTTGAGTTCTCTTTATCTGCTTTAAAAATACTTAATTAATAAAGACTACGTAAAAATTTATAAAATGACATGTTCTACAAGCCTATTACAGCGCAATGTGTTGGGAGTAATAATAAGTCCATACCCCTTTTCAGTGATTTAACATTTTTACGAACCTGTTGGTACTCAAATAACTCCTTCCTAGGCCCAACTTCCATATAATATGCATATGGGTAAGTGTACTGCAGGGTGTATCTACAACGCTTCAAAAGTCTTGCTGCATCCCAAAGATACTGCCAGTCAATCCATGTCCCTTCACCGGCCATCACCTATAAACAAACACATTTCAATTCTTAATCTAAATCATTTACTGAATTTACAATATGTAATCAACAGTTCAAAAAAAGAACAGTTCTGTAATTTTTTTTTATGCAAATATAAAATTTTGAGATGTAAAAATATTATACTTATTGATTCAAAATTTTAATATTTTAACAGTTTTAATACCTTTTGATTAATTCGACTTTTAAGGCTAGCTAAAGTCTGTTCTTCCAACTTCAATGATCTTGCATGATTTTCCCATCTTTCATAATAATGCAAATATTTTTTCAAAGCTTCACGTGCCTGAAATCGCAAATTATCTATTATTTGTAAACTGTAATAACAGATATACGGAAAATAATAATTTATATTAATCTTGTTTTAACGTTGAACATACTAACACAGGAAGCATAAAATATACATGTTACAAATATAACCCTCCTAGTGTGTTTTGCTATGGCACAGACAAACTAGGACCGAACAAGTAGTAGGTTAGAGCTGCCATACTACCACTACCACTCCTTTTACTATACTACCACCCATTTCGCCATACCACTATATAGACTGTTTTTAAAAGAATAAGCATGTTAAGGGGATACACGATTTATCGATGTCCAGAACTCCCCCATATCATTGATTATAAGAAAAAGAGACATCATTTAAAATTTTGGATTTGTGAGGCCCTAGATAATCCTTCGAACTATTGTACTAGTGTTTCTTTAGCATTTATTACTAGACTAGCTCCGTGGCGCAGCGGTCAACACGCCTGCCTGCGACACGGAGTGACCGGGTTCGATCCCCGGCCAGGTCAAGGTGGAAAATGATCTTTCTCAGATTGACCTGGGTCTTGAATGTGTATCTATATATGTATTTGTTATTAAATATAGTATCGTTGAGTTAGTATCCCATAACACAAGTCTCGAACTTACTTTGGGGCTAGCTCTGTCTCTGTGTGATTTGTCCGTATATATTTATTTATATTTATTTATTTAAAATGTGGGCAGCACTGGATGATTGATTAGCATTACCTGTGCATGTTGACTGTCATTAGCCAAATTAGGATCTTCTTTGTAACGGCTACATTCATAATACTCTGAACCATGGGTTTTCCAGTCTCCCAAACAAACCCAACAGAAATCATGCCTACAAGCACCGCATTGCATATGATTGCAGCCTCCATTTTTCTCTATACAAATCTGGCACTTAGGGCAATCCTGTAATACAATTTTACAAATAAATAATTTGTGCATTAAATTATAATACTGTAAAGTTGTTGCTTTATTGTCATCCACAATTAAGTCAGTTTAATTTGGCACTGTTGAGTGCATCAAGAAATACTACTAGATGTTGTATTAAAATAAAATAAATCTTCACGAAATATATTATATTTAAGATATAGAAAATATATTAGTTTTATATTTAAAAAAATGATATCTTAGTTTTACCAAGTTTAGACTGTCACAAATGCACTGCAGCGCCGTCGCCACTGCCCATAGTGGCAGCCGTGGCAGTAAATGGAACTAAGTGGCAAGGCCTGCCAGCATGCTTACCGGCAGAGAATATAAAACTAACGTTTATAATGCCAACCTCATACAAAAATTTTGACGCAACCTAATGCCTGTTAAAAGCACGTACAAAGTATCTGGCAAGAATGCCGGCAGGTCGCGGTAGTTAGTTACTACTATGGGCAACTAACTACCACTATGGGCGACGACGAGGACGCTGCAGTGCAATAGTAAGACTTTTCCACCTGTCACTAGATGGGGTTAGCTTAAACTTGGTAAAACCAAGTAAATCGGAAAAACATTGTTTATATAAACAGACAATATTTTTTTTAATCTTAAATAAGATATTTTTTCATGAATACTGATATTTTAACACAGTATGGTAGTTAGATAGTTGTCAATAAACCTTTGGCGCCATTTATGTGATGAGCCTGAAACAAATCTAACGCATTCACAAATCACGGTATTGGGACCATATGTTGCCAGGCAATTACGTACTTATAGCACGCCTTAAGTTTTGCAAATATTGCCTTTGGTGCTGCCTATAGATATGGTTTGACATGTGTATTGTGCCCTACCTTAGTATGAGCACTAATATAATTTGCAGTCTCAGAGTCATCAGCGCATTTAGTGAGCCAACGCCGTATTGTCACGCAATCTGTAGGGGCGTGGTGAGGTGCTCCACAAGAAAAGCAAGTTAGTAGTTCACAGCCACGACATTCAACTCGACGCGCACCCTCTCTTGTGCGTGCTTGAAATATCCACTGAAATAAAAAAGAATTTATAAGTATAAACTAAGTTACACCTGGCTAGTCATTCTTTGTTGCCATAATTTGGCATAGAAAAACTTTACTGTTGCTGCTTATCTTTTCTCACTAAAAATATGGTAAGAAGCCATTTCCATATGTGAGCCAAAAAAATTACTTTAGGTACATATTTATTTAACATGCATTTCATTTATTCAACAGTAATGATATGAATTTAAGATAAGATGGTTTATCATGTCATGAGCATTAAATATAAAATTGCAATTTTGTGAGTGTACAGAAAGATATTTTTTATTTTTATTTTTATTCTAGTAATGTTTCGAGGCTTCAGTACACTTGGTGTGACTATGCCAGCCTCATGGGAGATATAAAATTTATCTTAGATTCATTATAAACCTCCATAAGAGGTATACTGATTGTGCTGAATGTGACAATGGACTGCTCAATGCTACGTTTAGCATTCCATTCTCCATAGGCACCCCAGCCAAGAATCTGTCCCGCAGGGCAGTGTACTCACCACATTCCAGCAAGACGTGTAACAAGTCTTCTTCTTTATGACAAAAACTACATAGGTCTGATTGGGTCACATGCATATTGATGCATGTGACCCAATCAGACCTATTGAATAACAAAAATTTGTTAACTGGAACATGGACAGACCACACCCCAGAAAGATGTTATGTAAAGACATTTTATATGTTATAAACATTATTAATTTATTGTTTCAATTTTTATGGCGAAAGCAATATAAATATGCAATCATCATGTGAACCACATAGCTTATTTTGGAAATAGTAAATAAATAAATAATCACTTACCTGACAATTAGGCCCAGGACAAAATCGAAGCTGAGGGTGAGACTTAACATGATCCTTAAACATAAATTGCTGATACCGCTCTCGCAAACCTGGCTTAGGAACGTGGGAAAGTACAAAATCTTCAGGAACTCTCACTTCACAATCTTGAGCCATACACTGAATTGTGTTTGATACACCTGTAACAATGATAGGAAATTGGATTATATAGTTACAGTTTCCTCTTCATAATCTTCTCAAGGAACTCTCTTCAACTCAAGGAAATCTCTTCAAGGAACTTGTAAGATTCTTTAATTAATAAGAATTTGAAATTATACAATTAGGGATGGCAATCCAAGATTGATTAATCAAAGAATTGATTTTTAGGGTAATTTTTTTATTTGTTTTATTTGCAGTACTGAATCCATTCAGTGGATTGATATGCCATAAAATTATTTATAAGTAGTTGGCAATTAAATGGTTATTTACTAAAAAACTCGCGAGCTGGCCGTGTGCTTACTACATTTAGAAAATAAAGGTTTAAAAAAGAACATTATGCTAATGTAAATGTGAGGTACAATGCCTAAATCTCAGTACAGTATTGGTTTACACTTTTTGGCTGACCTCTCAACCACCAAGCGGTCCAATGAGGATGCATATCAATAGAAAATCCATTGTGTCTGCGTTTCACGTGCTTGAAGGATTAATATGACTGTCACAATGATTTTGTTTAGGCCATTCGTTAGATTTGACTTTTATATTATCTGCAGTCATAACCATTATTAGATAACCCTTATTAGCTTTCAATCAGTAATATAATAATAAGCCTGGGCTCTAAAGCAGCTCATCTGAGGATGCAACTGGAGACAGGCTCTGAGGAGTGAGACCTCACTATGTACCCTTATATACTTACCCTGCATAATTTGTACTTCAAAATGCATAGCCCAACAGTCATTACAGAAGTAGTGTCCACAAGCTAGAGCACTATACTTGTGCAGCATTGGAGTGTTAGCACATACAGCACACACTGTACGGCTGGTGCTAGTACTGGCTTGAGCTGACGGCACGGGAGGCTTCACATGGCTGTATATCAGGACCTCATTGGCATTCTCCTTATATTTATTTATTATTTCTTGAGCATTCCATTCATATGCATGTAACATTACCTACAAAAGAAGTTTTTGTAATTATTTAAGTAGCAGAAATGGACTGAAATAATTCATGAAGTAGTATGCTTCATGGTACTTACCTTGGCGAGTGAAGGCGTGATTTGAAGGCTATTGCTGAGCAATTCAATCGATTCGTTTAACAATTTTTCTACTTCTTCTACTTTCAAGCAAGAAAATAAAAAATACTCTGGGTCGGATTTACTGCGATCGACCGTCTCCATGTCGCAGTCATCTTGTCCTCCGTAGTAGTCGTAATCATCACCGTCGTTGTCTGAATATTCCATATCAGATTCCGCAGACATTTTGTTGGTTGGTTGGTTTGATTTCAAGACGAAATAGATGAGCTATGGTTGTGCACTACAACGAAAAAGAATTGAAGTGAAAGTAATATACAATATATACACTCGATTAATGTACAATATAATTCTTACTTGTTTTGTAAATAAAGCGCTGTTGTAGGTAATATGCATAAAAATCAACATCCGACTTTCAATGAAGCTTCTTTTTCCTTCATAAAATAAACTACCACTCCATCCGTCATCATAATTTCTACCACTTTCTACCAATACATAAAGGTTGCCTTTTAAAAAAATCTATATTTTGGATGGGAATGGGAGAGAGATGTGTGGCATTGACATATTTTCAGTAAAAAATATGTTGTAAATAATGATATTAAACTTGGCCAGATAGATCCATCATACAATCACGGTTTTACTCACGTTTAAATCACATCACATAATGTTAACTAGAAAAGGGATCGTCACAGTATCTCCTTTGGCCTTGCTATCAATCAAGAAGCCGTTAATCTAACGTAACCACGGAATCAAACCACAACAGCAGCTCTGATACATCAACGTGGCTACGGATAGGAGATACCGCACCGCGCTTACAGCTCGCTCGCTAACGAGTTTATTCCTTTTCATCGTTATTTTTAAGCTCGGGTGTGGAGAGACGCTCGTAGGTATATAAAATAAGTACGGGAATCGCAGGTTGACCAAGCTGCAAAGCGGTTCATGAGCCCGAGGCGATTACGTTTAGATTCCGACCGATTATTATGCGTTCCAGTAGGCATTACATACAAAGGATACTTAAGGAGCATGATCAGTAAATGATATTAAATAACTTTCCCCAGGGGACCAACCAATAAATACGAATTCAAATTATTCCATAGTTTTTCTCCTTAAGCTCTTGCCACCCCTACTAGAACAATATATTGTCTTTGACTGCACAAACATGAATTTCCGCTGCTATAGTAGAAAAAGAATAGTGGGACTGGTAACCCAAATGTAATGTCAAGTAATGTCATAATCTGACATTCAAAGGTCACCTTGGTCAAGTACAAGACTGAAACAGATTCAAATTCGGGATTTTGATATTGTTTTCGGTGCGCACTTCTATTAATAATTTGTTTTGAAAGACGTCTTTATATACCAGTATAGTTTCTCTTAGAATTCCTAGGACGTTATTACATAATATCAGAAATAATTGGAATTCTTAACTTGTAGGTGCAGGGTTACATTTTAGCCCTCAGGGATGGATGCGACAACGCAAAAATTTATTGAAAGGGGTTCCCATAAAGGGAAGGGCCTTGCAGTGTTCACCAGCGGTGGTGACTCCCAAGGAATGAACGCCGCGGTGAGGTCTGTGGTCCGAATGGGTATCTACTTGGGTTGTAAGGTGTACTTCATTCGTGAAGGATATCAGGGTATGGTGGATGGTGGTGATAACATCGAGGAAGCTAACTGGTCCTCTGTCAGCTCTATTATCCATAAAGGAGGCACCATTATTGGATCAGCCCGTTGCATGGATTTCATGTAAGTCATGTTTTTAATAACATAGCAATTAGTAATTATACAAATTACAAACATACCTGAAAAGCTTTATTTTCCCAAGTTAATTTACTTTGCTGCTAAACTTTCTTGTACTTTTATTTAAGATGATGCAATTTTTTTATTGAGAAATTATGTGATAGTAATAAATATGTGATACCTGTTATTTTATTTTGATCTTACACACTTTCTTTAGGTAGTGTACCTACCTATAGAAGGTCATCAAAATACCATGCTTTGTCACACTTTGAATTGGACCTACCTTATGTAGTCAATGTCCTCAGGAAATTTAGCATTTTTTGAGCTATATTGGAATTAAAGCATATAGCATACAGTACTTAAAGTTTTTGGTCATCAGTAGAGATAGGATATTCCACTTACCTAAAGTTGGCAATTTTATATTTTAAGTGTAAGGAGTGAGTACATGTCACTTACTATTCTGCTCCAATGTAATGGGGTTGCTTTATGCTGGTTTTGCTATCAGTGATTTTAACAAAATAACAACACCCTTACTACTAGGCTGTTACACTGTGCAATTGGATCTAATAAAAATAAGGGAATAAGTAGGTACTTTGTAAGTGAGAGAGTGAAATGGCAAATTATACCTAAATACTGGGATTTTATTTATGATAAAAATATTTGAAGATGCTGCCATAATATGTGAGGCAAAAATTAACTTAAGTAATATGCACTGGAATATCCAATCTATAGTGATCAGACCAAGGTTGCAGGAAGCCAAGTTCATATTGGAAATCCTTGAGATGATGATGTTTTTTTTTCTTATTTTGTATCATGGCAAGACAAATGTTTAGTATTAATGTACCTCCCAGGAAGGTGGAGTTATCTAGAGTAAAATATTGTGTATCAATATTGAATTTGAAGAAAATAAGTAAGTAATATCATACTAAGTTAACATACTGATTTCAAAATTAGACAGACTCCTACAGAAAAAATGCATACGCATTATTACAAGTATAAAAGGAACAGACCATTGCCAAACATATTTCAAACACCTAGAAATATTAACATTGCCCTGCATATACATCTGCAAATTTGTTTGTAAATATCCCCATTTCTACACTAAAAAGGAAGACTTACCAACATGATATTTATAATTTTAAGTGCATGATACTCATAGAGAATTTTTTTTTAGTGTGTTTAAATAAAACATATAAAGAAATAATATGTATGTGTATGACAAATTGTAATTTAGACTTTTGCGAATGTTAACATTTAAATATAAAAATAGCTCATAAGTTAGACTAAGAAAATATTCGAATACAATGTAATGTTGTTTGTGAATATATGAATTGAAATTGATATCCCACTCGGCAATAAACTAGTGACACCCGCTTCCAAGCTAGAACTTTTTAAGTCTGGCTCGCTATGATGATAAAAATTAATAATGCCCTACCCAACAGCCTAAGAAATGAAGAAAAAATATTATTATTTATAAGAAAATTGAAATTAATTTTATTAAATAAAACATATTATAAACTGGGAGTATTTTAACGATAAAAACTTTAATTTAATTTGACATAATATAAACTTTACTAATAAACATTGACATTACTAATAATTAACAATCGCTGATAATAAATACGAAACTTATTTATTTATATTTTGCTATCAATTTATTAATTAGCTGCATGTCATAAAACTCCCTTGCCATTCCATTTCTATTGTTTTGCGATACCTGACAGGGTTCATAGTGTACCTATTTATATGTTGTGAAAGAAAGTGACTTTTAGTAGTTAGAACTGATGTACATTATGAAATGCAATAAATACATTGAATTGAATTGAAAAGGCTTTCATTCTGATGTCAGTATGTTAACATATTTATCATATCTTTATCTTGTTCAACTTCCATGTATTTGATATTTTTGTTCAAAATCCTCTACTTTAAGCCCTTTTTAGGGTTCCATCCTCAAAAGGAAAAAACGGATACCCGAAACGGAACCCTTATAGGATCATTTTGTTGCCCATCTGTCTGTCTGTCAAGGCCCATTTTCTCAGGAACCGGTGGAGATGTTAAGCTGAAATTCATATCAAATACTCAGGTCTACTGCCCCTTAGAGATGTGCAAAATCAAACTTCTAAGCCAACGCAAACAAAGGATACAGCCGTTTGTGCTGTAAATTTTCGACATTCGCAAGGGAACCTACAGAGTACCTATAAACTCAGAATCTTGAAATTTCGTACGAAGCAACCTCTTATAAAAGCATAAATTTTAGTTACATCATAAAATAAAAGATTTTTTTAATAATTTTAAACTTATTATAGATTATGGTACGGAACCCTTCGTGCACGAGTCGAGTCAGACTAGTATTTGCCAGATTTTTCTTATATTTTTCTTACAGTATCTTTTATGTGCAACTTCCACCTATTTGATATTTTTGTTTAAAATCCTCTACTATTTATATTTTTCTACAGCAAACGAGAGGGTCGTCTTAAGGCCGCTTACAACTTAGTAACTCGTGGTATCACCAATTTAGTGGTGATTGGTGGTGATGGCTCCCTTACTGGAGCCAACCTGTTCAGGCAGGAGTGGTCAAGCCTGCTTGATGAGCTGCTGGAAAACAATAAGATTACCAAGGATCAGAGAGAAAAGTACAAGCACTTGCATATTGCTGGAATGGTACCAATTTTTTTTATTAAAATTCAAATATCATTTATTCATCATAAAATACTTTACATATCATTTGGTGAATGAGAACATTTATTTTACAACAAAATATTGTTGACGTTAATTGACTTAAAGCTAAGTTTAGAGCTGCTTGCAAATATTTAAATTGAAATTTTAATTGATTGTCTGTAGTATTATGATCACTTTGTTTTAGATATAGGTTGTTCTCAGATATAAATTATCAAAATATAATAAAGTAACCCTGTTATTGTGTCTACAAAGGTGGTTGTAGGTACTTACTGCCCTGTCAGTGGAATGAAAATGGTGGTTCGATATTTACCGTTCATTTTAGCTAAAATTGCAAATCAGACAATAACCATTATAGTACATAAAACAAATCTGGCAATGAAATAAATAATCAAATCTGCGTTATATTATATCATTTAAATTCTGCACTCCTTGTCTATATAAATTATAAGTTTGCGAATTTCATACTCCTCCGACCGCGCAATTTTCGTTATACAAATTTTTTCTTCACCAATATATATACTAAATACAAACTGTTTTTCAGGTTGGTTCAATTGACAATGATTTTTGTGGTACTGACATGACCATAGGTACTGACTCTGCCCTGCACCGCATCATAGAGGCTATTGATGCCATTGTCAGTACTGCCTATTCCCACCAAAGGACATTCATTATGGAGGTCATGGGCAGACATTGCGGGTAATTAAAAACAATTTTGTTATTAAAAGCAACATAGAATTTTGTATTATCTCATGCAGTAGATTTTGACTGAGAAAATAGAACAGTATATTCTTTAATATATTTAATTATTGTGTACTAAAATAGCCATCCTCTTCTCGACCATAAGTTTTTGACTCTGCAAACTCAACAACACCAATTTAACTATCTTGTGGCTGACTGTACCTAATAAACAAATTATTTTAAGCGTTGTAAGATCTTAAGATATGTTTATAAATGAAGAGTTACTGTCACCAATGGAAGCAAGGAATTAAGCCAATTCAATAGCAACCAAAGGTTAATGGAGTTTTATTGATTTAGATATCTTGCTCTGGTCACGGCCCTGGCAGCTGAAGCAGATTTTGTTTTTATTCCCGAGAAGCCCCCGTCAGTTGACTGGAGCACGAAGCTTTGTGATAAGTTAGAGCAGGCAAGCATAACAGACTTTCCTCACCTTGCCCCTTGTATTTCAACCTGATTTATTCACAATACTCCTTGTGTTTACTCCTGTAACTCAATGCCAGTTTAGTTTTCTTGCAGTTTACACCGCCCTGTGTACGGATGCTACTTATAGTTTTATTTGCGAAGACCCACCGCCGCCCAATTGGGACAAAAAGTTGTGTGCTAAAATAAGCCAGGCAAGGATTTTATATTAATATCAATAAATATCTTTAAACGGGAGCAGGATCACTACTATATTATAACCTAGACTCACCATTTCACCTTCTTGAATTGGCAGATTCCATTGGCGTCACATACCCTCAAATTGGCGTGAGATTGTTTGTCATTCCGTCCCTTCACTATCGCTTTGAGTTACCTGCGGGAGACATTTGCATGTTTCATGCGCGGGTGCTGCTTGTTGCAGTTACTTGGCATTAGTGGCCGCTCTGGCGAGCGAGGCAGACCAGGTTTTCATTCCCGAAGACCCTGTTCCCAATAATTGGGTTGAAAAGCTTTGCAAACGGTTACAACAGGTACGAGCTTAATTGAGTGGCACTGAACACTCATAACACATAATTTACACTTCGCCTAATTAATTGTTTCTAAATTATGAGTTCGTAGACATAGAATGGCGTCATGTCTTCTTGTTTCAAATTGTTATTTAATTACGTTCGCAGCAGCTACTCACAATTGACCGCTTCGCCAATTAAACTATGATTTGTACACGTGTGTGTTGTTTGAGAAATTATTTATCGCTTCTGTGTTGTCAAGCTTGTTTAATACACTCTTTTATGAAACAGAGTAAACTTGTAATGTCTGTTGGTTATGTATAAATGTTTAATGTTTTTATCTTGTGATTTAAATCAATTAGAAAATCCAAAAATGTTTAAATTATCTATAAAATCCAAGCCTATTTTTTATGTAGCAATACTATAACTAGTGAAGTATACAAGCATGCAGAAAATTAACTTGCATGTCACACTAAAATGCATTTATAATTGATTACTAACTGCATGATGTTTGTTTGTTTAACCGGGCGCGATCCCCACTGTGATGGGTGGCCGCAAGTGGCTTAAAAATATCTCGAGCTCCTCCTTGCGTCGGAAGGCACGTTAAGCCATGGTTTCCAGCTAACATAATGAATGGCAGTAGTTAAACTATGTTAGATGCCTTTAGGCAGCTTGAAAAATCTGAGACCAATGATAGCCACTTATGCACACGAAAAACAAACAATCGCATCATTATTCCGCCGCATGTAAGTGTATAAAGTATATTTAAAAGCTATACCTATTTATCTTAAAAATAATATATATTAATATTCTTATTGAACCTAGGAGAGGAAATCAGGTCAGCGTTTGAATATCATCATCGTGGCTGAGGGCGCGATCGACCGCGAAGGCAAACCGATCACCGCCGAGCTGGTGAAGAAGGTGGTGGTGGACAACCTGCAGCAGGACACGCGCATCACCGTGCTGGGTCACGTGCAGCGAGGAGGATCTCCATCTGCTTTTGATAGAATCTTGGTAAACATTCCTATTGTTTGTTAGGGTTCAGGATTTGGAACACACCAAATTCTGGTTTTTCAACATGTCGAATATCCAAAATGCAAAGCACTCGTGGTCCTGGTTCACTACTGTGGTTTTAGAAACTATCACTGATATTACTTGCACACAGATCACTGGTATCGCAAAATATTCAACCATGATTTTCCCAAATATGACGTGGCTCCTCAATCTAAACATTCAGATGGAGGATTCCTTTATGTTCATGTAACTTTTTAAGTATGATACTACAAAATCGAGTACCGAACCTACAATATTTTAAAACTTACTACTAAATAAGTATATTCATTTAATTAAGATACAAAAAGTGACTCCTCAATCTTTACGGACATTAAAAAGTGGACCTTACGGCGCAGTTTGATTGGTAGCCAATTAAGCTGGCAACGAAATTCGGGCATATGATCAATCTTTCGCAACGAATAACCGTATGAATTGGTTTTGTAGTCTTTCTAATTTATTAAGTATGCCTTAATTCGAATCTTAGAATGCCACATCCACGTAGTCGAGGAGGGGAAGAAGATGGAATTAACAGAATTTTGGTATCCGTGGAAGGAAATTTTGCAGGCGTCTTAAGGAATATTGAGAAACAAACATTTTACGGCTAGGTAATTACGTTGCTTTGTGGACCCCAGGATAGAGTTTTGTCCAATACGATGCCTAAATTTGTGACCGTAGAGTAGAGATGAATTATTTGCATTGCCAGCAGCATTGACCAAGAGGTCGAAGTTGCGAGAGAAATTTGCAATACCTATGCGCCATGCGGTCGGAGTTGATCGTCAAAATAGCTTGACTCAAATATTGAAGAGGTGAGACTGTTTATATCTGAAGGTCAGCATAGAGATTAAATGATGAGGACAATCCTCTCTGTCCAATACGTTCAATAAAAATTGAAAACAGAACCGGCCAATAAAAATTGAAAACAGAGCTGGGGATAAAATACCACCTTGTGGAACATCTGCCTTGAAGTCACACCAGGCAGATTGACGATCATCAATTTTAACAGATTGATGGCGGCCCGAAATATATCAAATAACCCCGAAAGTCAATGCGGAGAAAGATTCAGAGAACGCAAAATGACTAAGAGAACATCGAAATCTACCATATTAAAAGCGTTGGTAAAATCTAAGAAACATAAGATCAAAATCGAAAATATGTGATGAAAAAATTTCGCCACAGGTAAGATTTGAACCTACAACCTTCGACATCTAGCCCGTCGATGCTCTCAACCACTGAGCTGCCGTAGCTTCAAATCACCGCGGCGATTTTGTTTACTAACTAAGACTGTTAAGGTTTTTGTTTTCGATGTTCGCACGGATTTCATCTGTGACTTTGACAAGAGCCGTCGATGTACAGTGGCCAGCTCGGGACCCCAATTGGTGAGCGGCTAATAATTTATGACTGGAAAGGAATGACGTGATTTGGTGTTGCACGTGATGTTCTAAAAGTTTGTATAGCATAGTTGTTTACAAGTATCAATTGTTTATGGAAAGAATTCCTGGCAACGGGCTCAGAAGCATCTCAAATGGGGAAAACAGTCAGTTAGAGAGAGTGAGAGAGACGACCTGACGGCCTCTGTGGCTCAGTGATTAACACGATATGGGAGGCACCGGGTTCCATACTATCATCATCTTTTTTCTTTGCGGGGTAGACAGAGCCCTGGTCTTTCTTGTACTTCATTCTCACTGGTATTTGTCCGCGGTTTTGGAGATACCCAAGCCGGGTTGGTTGGCTGGGGCGTCAGGCAGGCAGCTGGCCGTATAAACTTTTTCCAGTTCGGTAGACGCAATCGGGAAAAATGCTCAAATAAGGCAGAGAGATGTTGATTCGAATTATATTTATACTATATCTAGTCTAGTGTATGTTTGTAATAGATCAAACCAAAAACTAGTTATAAACTAATTCTTTCACCTATAGAAACTACGTTATCCGAGGGTGACATAGACTATAATTTAAGCGGACGAAGTCGCGGAAAACGGGTAGTCATCAATGAAGCTTGTAAAGTTTGTCATTGTTGTTCACGTGTTGACGAAATTTTAATAAACGCTATCTTTTCAGGGATGTCGTATGGGTGCAGAAGCTGTGATGGCTTTGATGGAGGCTACACCTAATACGGAACCCTGCGTAGTCACCTTGGACGGCAACCAAGCCGTGCGCCTTCCTCTTATGGAGTGTGTGCGTCGTACAAAAGCCGTCGCTCAGGTAAATATCAATACATAGTATATATATGTATACATTGAAGAACGGGGGACGTTTTTCCAAAAGTAGCCTATACTATAGAATCCTGGGGCTATTTTGTTGCTTTCACTAACGAATAGAGCCGTTTTCTGGGAAGGTTTCGTATAATACATAACTGGGCGCAGTCCAGCCGGAGTGGGCCACTAGTTTCACATAAAGAAATCTTGGCTATATGCTTTTTTTTACTTCTTTATTGCAGCCCAGTGCAATATAAGGCATGGATATAAACAAATAATAATAATATTGATGTTTTAATTACTTAGTCATTAACTCTCGTATATGCAAAAGATAGAAAAGTGTGATTTAATAAAGTAATTTTCTATCGCTAGGCCATGGCTGATAAAAACTGGGACTTGGCAGTACAGCTGCGCGGGCGCAGCTTTGCTCGCAACTTGGAAACTTACAAAATGTTGACTCGCTTGAAGCCTCCCAAAGAAGCTTTCGATGAATCAGGAAAACCTTCTGTAAGTAAATACTCATTTATTATATACAAGCCTTCGCCCGCGGCTTTGCGCGCGTTAATCTCGCCCCCTTGGGAACAATATTTATAGTTTTTGCATGAAAGGTATCCATTGTACTTTTCCACAACCCAAAAAACCTGTGCAAAATTTGAAATAAAATAATTTTGTAGTACAAATCAAACTTCTAAGCCAACATTTTGTAATACAAAATTATTTTAGAGCAAAAGTTGTTCGAACTGACGAGTACAATGATTCACTTTTTGTTTAAATACCCCTGTGCCGGCTATCATTGACATTTTTGCATAGAAAAAGTATGTACTAGATACTTGTTTACGCTTGTCGTCCTTGTTGACCGCATAATAAGAACAGTCCATAAACGATTACTCGCGTGGATTACTGAAGCGTTGACCTACTGAGTTAATCTCGACATTTGTATTGATAATGATAAAATTACCCTTCATTTGGACAATACGGTTTTTCAAGGTAAATAGATTCATAATTCAATGATTATGACACCGTCATTAATTAACCAACTTCAAAAATTGCCTATATTTTACGCGATTTTCTCAAAAATCTACACACTCTTTCACTTTTTATGAGTAAATATATAACTTTTCACTTTTTCCTGGAAGAGATAAATCTTACATAGGATAAGTCCGTACGTGCAGATTTTCTTTTTGGTGTCTTTTTGTATTTTTATCTTTCTATGTTTAATCAAATATCACATATTTCCAATATTTCTTGTAGGTAACTTGTATTACTACTCATAAAGAGAAATAAGTTAAAGATGAATACAGCTGCAAAGGGATTTCCTTGCTTTCTAAACAAAAAAACCGGCCAAGTGCGAGTCGGAATCTTACCACCCACCGCAAGGGTTGCGTATTTCCATACAATATTTAACTATAAAAATGCTTCAAAACACATTTCATATATCCCCATATATGAAACGTGTTTTTGATATTATTTGTTGTAATAGCGGCAATAGATATACATACACAATATGTGAAATTTTAAGTGTCTATCTATACTGTGTATACCTATAGATAAGGCCTCGTGACAGACGGACGGACGGACATTGGAGTCTCAGTAATAAGGTCCCGTTTTTACTCTTTGGGTATGGAAGAAAAACGTAAAATACACCAGCTGCTTCTCTTCCCGCGCAGGTCGTTGAAACCGGCCAACGGAATGGGCGAAAATCTAAGCTGCCTTAATTCTTGTGATATACCTTATGGCCTGCCATACCTATACTATCTATACTAATATTATAAAGCTGAAGAGTTTGTTTGTTTGAACGCGCTAATCTCAGGAACTACTGGTTCAAATCAGAAAATTATTTTTGTGTTGGATAGTCCCTTTATTGAGGAAGGCTTTAGGCTATAAAACATCACGTTGTGACCAATAGGAGCGAAGTATCAATAAAAAATGGTTTTGAAAAAGGGGGAAAATTATTCATCTATACTAAAAAAAAAAAAAAAAATCATAAGAACAGACATTGCCGCGGACGAAGTCGCGGGCAACAGCTAGTAATATAATACAGCTGATGAGTATGTTTGTTTGACGCGCTAATTTCAGGATCCACTGGTTCAAATTGGAAAATTCATTTTGTGTTGGATAGTTCATTTATTGAGGGGCCATTTATTGTTAACCAATAGGAGCGAAGCATCAATAAAAAATGTTTTGATAACGGGGGAAAATTATTCATCCACACTAATTTATCATAATAACAGGAATTGCCGCGACCGAAGTCGCGGGCAACAGCTAGTAAAGATGATAAATGGGACCAACGGCATAACGTGCCTTCCGAAGCACGGAGGAATACTTCGTTCATTCAATGTCTTCTTTAATGAGATCAAATGACTGTGATGTCAGCTTAAAAATGTTTCCAATGAGTAGCAGCGTCGTAAGCACAAGAAACTGCGCTCGCCAACCCGCCTGCGCGTTGAGAATGAATCCTTGAGAGAAGAATGAAGAATCCTTGAGAGAGGCCCTAGTCCAGCTGTGGACATTTAGCGGCTGTAATAATGATGATGATTGTGATTCGTTCCCACAGGAGGGCTACACCCTCGCGGTGATGCACGTAGGCGCGCCCGCGTGTGGTATGAACGCGGCGGTGCGTTCCTTCGTACGCAACTGCATCTACCGCGGGGATACCGTGCTCGGCATCCACGACGGGATGGAGGGGCTCATCAGCGGCAATATCGTCAAGATGGACTGGTACTCTTGAATACAATTTTTTTAAATTATAAGGTTAACGTACGGTCATCTGCAAAAGTCCATACATAGCCTTAAGGTGAAAATTGATTGCACTTAGGGAGGCATTTATATTTAACAATATCCTTTTGCCACATATGAAAGGTTAATTGCTGTTATTTTTAAATAGTATCCGTAGCTACACACGACATTTTACGCAACTTCTATATGGACTTTTGCAGGCGACCGTATAAACTGTATGTGCGAGCGAGGTGGTCGTGCGGCTGTTGAGCTGGGGTCGTGTTGCAGTCTGAGATGGGTCAGGTAATTGTGGTGCTTGGAAAAGGGTAAAAATCGGAATGGCCGCATTCCATTAAATTGGAGCCCCCCCCCCCCCCCCCCCTTCGGAGTCGGAGAGAGGAGGAGGGGTTGTAACGACTCCTAAATGGCTTGGGCGGTGCCCTCGAACGTAACTTTTTATACAACATAATATAATTCCCGTAAATTTCCCCGGTGGCGTTATAAACGCAGTGGTGTATTCCTTCGTAAATGACATCGTTTCTTTCGCTTTTTCTCGGCCCATCTAGGGCCCATCGTTAAACGTGCTGTCCTACGTCCTCTAGATGTGGTATAGAGCACAAGATTTCATTTAAAACGAAGCTGCAACCCTTATCTATATGTACATATGTTTAGATAAGGATTGTAGCTTCGTGTGTGTACAATAAGCAACAGTACAGAAAATGTAAACAATTTCTCCGCAAGGGTTTTATCGGACATAATTATGCTTATCAAAGATAAAACATTGAACCGCTTGTCAATTAATTATACGATTATCAACTTCCACGTTCTTGTTTAGACATATTCTGAAGTCTTATCTTTTCTCGGTAATAGTTATATGAAGGTTGTATTAATAGTTTCCAGAATACACAGGTCATTGACATTGATTATGTTGTGAACGAGAATAATACATACCCAATGTTGTTATTACAAAATTCTAGCTATAAGCTTTGTGCTAAAACTAAATAAAATTAGGCCTAGTGTACATATTTAGGACATCTGGGGTGGTTTGTGTTAGGGGTATCCAAATATGCTTGGTGGTAACGATCCGGTGTCGCATAGTGTATTATTACAGACGCGATACTATGCCGCGTTTTTGTCAATACACACGCAAACAAATTGCTCTGTAGAATAAAACCGCGCCTTATACATGCGTTTCTATATAAGTGCATTGTCTTTTGGCTTGCCTGTTTTCTGATTCCGCATTCCATACAAAACAAATATTTTGCTGCGGTAATTATTTGCAATTATATAGAACACCAGACTTACTCGTATGTTTTCCTGTTTTTAACGCCTAATCACGCCGTTGCGTAAGACCGACAGGTCGAGGGGTGACCAGTCGCGCTGTTGTTTTATACTAAACTAGCGACCCTCCCCGGCTTTGCACGGGTGCAATGTAGATACTAATATGGGGCAGTAAATTATACATTGATATGTATGTATACATATGAATGTATGATTTACTGCCCCATATTAATACTCGTATCTACATTGCACCTTCCTCTTGATGTACTCTAGCTATTGCTGAAAACTGCATTAAAATGTATTGGGTGATTTTAAAGATCTAAGCAAACAAACAGCGGAAGCGACTTCATTTTATTTAGCAGAGTTGCTGCTCCACAAATGTCATGAGCAACTAAGGCAACGGCCAAAGCCAATGTCAATCCATCCTAGGTGTTGTTTGCGCTGTTTCCCTATACAGGCAATCTGCAAATTGAGGTCATATATAAAATCCGCTGAAGTAACGAAGGTACACTTATAGCTACTTTCTGCTGGTAGCTACATAGTCATCATCAATCAATACTAATAATAAATCTGTAGGGGTTGATCGTGGAGTAAGTTACTTTGTTTTCAGAGATATCGTGTTAATAAGCTCTATACATAATACTGAAACTAAATTGAGGATCATTAGACTTTTTTCTGCATGTTTGTATGTATATTTCTTCATAACTCTTAAACGAATTAACTTAATCATAATAAAACTAGCGGCTGAAGTAAATTGTACACACACACATATTTTAAAAATGTCATAATATCATAGGTACCACAATACGAATACTTTGAAAATCATGAATTATTTACAGGTCCGATGTGACCGGCTGGGTGGCGCAGGGCGGCGCTTTTCTGGGCACGAAGCGAACGCTGCCCGGAGACAAAAAGGGAGAGATCGCCGCACGAATCAAGCAGTTCAACATCCAGGGACTGCTCATCATTGGTGGATTCGAGGTATGTGAGAAACCAGGTCTGACCGGTGGTGCTTTCCGGTGACAAAAAGGGAATTGTGGTTTTTGTTTCATCTTAAATTTAACACAATTCAATTTTGAAAAAAATATAGTTTGACTAGTATAAGTTTATTTGTAATGTTGCTAAGCCAGTTATGATTTTGGCAGCTAGATATGTATGAATGTTCTCCCATACCTCCTAAACTACTCTACAAAATTTGGCAAATGACAAATCGTTAGAAACATCTGCTGTTTATAGTTAATTTTATGTCACATCAATGCAATATGGCGGCCCCAGAATAGGTAAGATCTCGAAATTACAATTTATTTTCTAATGTACCATGAATGGTATCAAATAAATGTTATTATTACGCAGATTACAAAGCGAAAGCTCAAAATACAGCCGGAAAGTAGAACTTAAACTAAAAAAAAATTGTAGGCCTACCAAGCCGGCTTGGAGCTGTACGAGTCCCGCGACAAGTTCCCTGAGTTCTGTCTCCCGCTGGTTGTGATCCCGTCCACCATCAGCAACAACGTGCCCGGTACCGACTTCTCGCTCGGCGCCGACACCGCGCTCAACGAGATCACTGAGATCTGCGACCGCATCCGCCAGTCTGCTCAGGTAAATTTTAAGCACAGACATTGTTATTATTTTTTTTCGCTTTATCAGACTTAACATAAGTATTTATTTTCATATAAACTGAAAAAAACAATGAGACCTCTCCAACCCGTCGGGCCAGCGAGGAGAGTGTAGGCCAAATCCTCTGTCTGCTCTGGCCAAGTATGGCTCCGGTAATACAGAGAATATGATATAATAATACAGGAGTCATATGAGATAATACAGGGTCGTGCTCCTGCAGTGGGGACTAAAAAGACAATGATAATGATGATGAAACTGAAAAATGTTTATGCTTATTTTGTTAATGCATAGCACAAACCCTTCCATACCAATAAATGGTCTTATTTTAGTTGTATTTAACGCCGAGAAAAATGGTTTTAAAAATGGTGGAAATATTGTGCCTCCGGTTCTCAACATACTAAAGGGAATAACATTTTATCGTTAATAGGGCATGAAGAAAAACTAGATTTTGGAATTGTGTTAATAATAAGCGTTAATGTAATAGGTATTGGCAATAAATTAATGGGGGTTATATAACTGGGAATATATATTTAACACTTTCCAATAATACCTACATACAAAGAAACCTTGAAATCTATGTTCAAATGAGATTTTGAGATTCTGTGATTCCACTCACACAGAATTGTGGACAGCGATATAGAACACCTTTCCATTATTTCTATGTGTAAGAGAACTGAATATATTTTTTTATATTACAGGGAACGAAACGCCGTGTTTTCGTTATTGAAACCATGGGTGGTTACTGTGGATACTTGGCTACATTGGCAGGTATTGTAATCATATACTTATATATAAATGTAATCCTTACTAATATTATAAATGCGAAAGTGAGTTTGTTTGTTTGTTTGTTTGTTACGCTTTCACGCCGTAACTACTGAACCGATCATCATGAAATTTTGCATACAAGTTCTCTGGAATGCGGAGAAGCACATAGGCTTCCTTTTTATCCCGAGAAAAAGTACTATTCTCGAGGGATCGACATTGACGCGGGCGGAGCCGCGGGCGGAAGCTAGTCAAGTATAAAAGATCCGGTCAAGTGCGAGTCGAACACACTAAGTATTCCGTACAATATTTAACTACAAAAACCATGATTTTTGTATGATGTATGAATAAGGTCGCATGAAAGAGGTTTCAGAGTTTGGTTCCAAACTCTTGCATGGACACAATTTTTATACTTATCTAGTGGTTATGACGTCATAGCAATAAATGAGCAGCAACTTTGACAGAGGAGTTTTTGGCGGGAATTTCGGCGGACTGCACGGCTTGTGTTTTGTATTGTTTTGTAAATTGTTTATAATCGACTTTATAATGTGAAATCGGTGTAATTTGGTGTTATAATTACCCACGTTTATGAACAATGTGTGGAATATCTGAAATAAACTGTTATAGTACGGCTGTAGTGAGATTTAATTAGCGGGCTAGTGGTTGTCCGCTTCGCCTCGTTGCGTCGTCTGTGATCAAGCCAGTGGATTCGTGGGAAATTGTCGCCAGGGGCTCCGTAGAATCAATGAAATGAACTACACCATCGTTCCATTGATTAACAAGACTCAGAAAGAGCGCGGGAAAACTCATTTATACTTGATACTGGCTAAATACGTAACGCGTGAAAGCCAAAAATAAAAGAAAAAAAGTTTGACAGAATCGATAAAAATAAAGTTTCTTATATGGGACGCCCCTATAGTTTTTAATTTTATATAGTTTTGATTATTTGTTGTTGCTGCGGAAAAAATAAACACATTCTGTGAAAATTTCAAGTCTACCTATTACGACTCCCCTGCCTGACATAGGCGAAAGGACATCGAAGACTTTGTAATAGGGTCCCGGATTTACCCTTTGGGTACAGAACTAAAAAACAAGTCAATAAACGAACGTGTATCCATCGATGTACAAAGAAAAGTAGTGTAATAGGCAAAAGTTTGTAGAGGTAGTAAGTCTCTAGGTACCACCACAACCGTAGACAAACACCTGTGTAGTTCTTTTTATTTTTAATAGGTTTAATCTCTTTGGTAGTACCAAATCAACAATCATCATATCAAATCAAAATTATGTTAGGTGACGCTCGCTTTAATGCGTATAAGGGGAATGAGATATGGTGGAGGTTTGAACATGCGGTAGCTTAATAAGCAGAGAGTAGGTCATACATAGAAGGTCGCTGGCTCAAACCCCGCCCGCGTGGAAATTTTTCACCATATTTTATTTCTTAATTTAATAAGAGTATATCAACATACCAAATCAATATTTGTTCTCAGGCCTTGCGGGCGGTGCCGATGCTGCCTACATTTACGAAGAGAAATTCTCCATCAAAGATCTGCAGCAGGATGTGTACCACATGGCCTCGAAGATGACCGGAGGCATCCAACGTGGCCTGATCCTAAGGAATGAGAAAGCTAATGACCACTACAATACCGAGTTCATCTACAGACTTTACTCTGAGGAGGGCAAGGGACTTTTCACAGCTAGGATGAATGTGCTTGGTGAGTAGAAGCGTCGGGGCGTGAAACTCCCATTCTTACTTTTATTCGTCTATCTGTGGGAATTAAATTCCTCGGTTTTACATTGTACTACCTAATGCACATCTTACAATCAATCATGATCAGTGGTCGGAACGCATGGAACATTTTTTTTATTCCTTATCAAAGGTGTATGGGTACCTTTGCATCCTGGTGCAAAGGTACCCATAATACTAGCTGCGTTTCCCCTTCGAATGGCTATGGAAATTCTTTATGTATGTATCTACGAATTCGTTGGTATGTATGTAAATCTTAGAACCAGTTACAACCCGGAAACACTGGTACAGTACTACCACTTTTATAAGTTACACCGATGTACCTGCGCAGAAATAAAAATTTTGCATGGCGTGAAAATATCCGTCCGCTATTGGCTGATGCGTTCGATGCGACGCGCCGTACAAGTATTATGAGCGAGACAGCACGTGTTCTGTTGTTTTTGGATTTCAAACCTTATGTAGTAGCAATAAGTTCGTTATTTCACTGAAGTTTTAATTCGTTTCGAGTCGCCGGTAGGTTGCGCTATTTTCGAGCAATTACAATGCCGAGCCGACTTATGAATGTGGTACTACAGTACACTTCGGATGAGAGATATTGATATAGTGAACCTTCACCGAAAAGCGCGCGCTCGTTAGTTGTTGTTATTTTTTGCTTCCTTGAAGTTTGGGTAATATGTTCCATACATTCCGATCAGTGATCATAAATTATATATTATAATTTATGATCACTGATTGGAACATATATATGTTATCGACGGCTTTGGACTTTATTAAACATGAAAATAATTTGGTACCTGTCATGTCTCAGTTCTGTGAATACAGGTCACATGCAACAAGGCGGTTCTCCGACGCCTTTCGACCGCAACATGGGTACCAAGATGGCCGCCAAGTGCCTGCACTGGCTGGTGGAAGCCCTCCAGAAAGGGCCTGCTAACACCCCTGACACAGCTTGTCTGCTGGGCGTGGTGAAGAGGCAGTACAAGTTTACCCCTCTAGAAGATCTGAAAGCTCAAACAAACTTTTCGTAAGTTACTCTTTTGTTACTACTCGGCTTTCTGACCCAGTGGACGTCCCCACTGGAATAAAGGTAAGCACAAGTGACATAAAATAATGTCGTGAGCTTCCTCGTGCTTTGGAAGGCAAGGCTTTGGCCACAGTTGTCATTGATGACGGTCGTTAAGGCACTTAGACCAGCGAAACTAGCGCCACCCATAATTTTATTCTCTTACTCGATCAAATCAAAAGAATCTAATTCTGTACTTCGGTAGTACTCGTAGTATTTTTGGCGTAACTTTTCATTATAGTAGACAACTACTAATTACCACTATAAGTGGCCACTTTTAACGGTAATCAGTAGTTATCTTAATTTATCAAATGCAAAATTATCAAAAGTAATACCAAAAATACTAAAAGTAATTTACTACCGAGATACAGAAGTATATATTTTATTTTAATTTAGAATAAAATTATGGGTGGCGCTACTTTCGCTGGTCTAAGCCTAAACTATGTCAGTCTTAACTATGTCAGATGCATTTAGGCAGCTTTAATAATCTGATAAGATTGTTGGCCACTTACACGCGCGAAAAACATAACAAAACGTAGGCTTTCGTCCACAACTTGGGCAAAAAGGTGGTCTGCTGCACTGCAGTTTGCTGCCATTTATTTTTCTGAAAAAAATATTTACACTTGTGATGAATAGCATATTTTGTCTTTCACGGGTGGTATAGACCACGGAGGTATATACATTAAAAACTTGAGTAAGTGGGTAGTGCTAGTTTGTTAATGTCTTTGTAGTGATCTCATTCATATATTTTTATCACTAGTTAAGATTATTTAGTCAAAACTGTTATTTACAAAATTTACGTTTACAAAAGTTTTATATTTACAAAATTTACATTTACAAAAGTTTTATGTTTACAAATTTTATTTTCATTTTTATTTTACAACTGTTCTTAACTATTATAACGACCTACAACATCTAGTCATTTACATTGTATTGTATAATTTATGTTCTGTATTCAATCTATTTACACTTACATACTTACAGGTAACATTATTATAACTAGCCTAATAAATTATATAATAAACTACTTATATATTATACAAGTGACTGAACAATGTTTTAAAGTTGTAATATAAATTAAATAAATATATGGTCAAGGAGCAAACAGACAAACATCATAAGTTTCGTAGCATGAATGATTTGTAGTTTAGCTGCGACGCACAGCGCAACCGGTTTGACCGCCGGCCGGCCTGCACCGCTCCCGCGCCCGCGCAGGCCTGTCGTTCGCCTTACACTTCGCCGCGAGCCTCCGAGCGGACACAAAACACCAGTCTGATGATCGTTGTGACGCGGGACGCATGACTGCTTGCTCCTTACCTATTTCGCGTTAACTACGTGTATTATTTACCTTCCACTATTCTCGCTTACCCGGCTGTGCAGCACCTTCGAAATTTAGTAAGCCTTGCCTACATCGCTTTAGTGGTGACCTCAACTTTAACACAATGCCTCAGTCGGACAACGAGAACGTGAACAAAGGAAGCGGAGAGCGTTTGAATTTGAATCGCGTAGGCGTGAGAGTACCGCCCTTCTACCCGTCGAAACCAAAACTGTGGTTTGCTTCGCTGGAAAGCCAATTTGTACTTTCTGGAGTAACGTCAGATGCCACAAAGTATCATTATGCAGTTTCCCACTTGGAACCCCAGTACGTGGAGATCGTAGAGGACATTGTCGAGGGGCCAGCTACGTCGAATAAGTACGAGGTACTGAAGTCAGAGCTCGTCAAAAGGCTCTCTGCGTCACGAGAGAAACAGGTCCAGCAGCTACTTCATCATGAAGAATTAGGTGACCGGAAACCGTCACAGTTTCTTCGGCGGTTACGTGGATTAGCCGGTTCCGAGGTACCAGACGATCTACTCAGAACCCTCTGGGCCAGCCGTCTACCCAACAGTGTGCAGCCCATCATCGCGTCACAGGCCAAGATGAAGCGGGATGACGTCGCTGAGCTTGCTGACCAGGTTCTGGATGCCGTGTCACCCAACGTGCAGGTAGCCGCAGTTTCGGCAGGTACTTCTAGTGGATCTAGTGAGATTGCTGCGTTAACCCGGCAAATCGAAGCGTTAGCTGCGAAAGTCGAAAATCAGACATTCTTCAAATTGCCGAGTCACACTCGAACTATAGAAGACATCCGATCTGCTGGTATCACTATAAGTTCGCGGATCAAGCAAATAGGTGTGTGAAACCCTGTGACTTTTCGGGAAATGCGACAGGCAGTCGGTAATGGCGGCCGACGACTGCCCAAGTGCCGGTCGCTTATTTGTTACGGATAGGCAATCTAAATTACAATTTTTAATAGATACGGGTAGCGATTTGTGTGTTTTCCCCCGCAAACATTTAAAAGAATGTCGTGCCAAAACAAATTTTGAATTGTGTGCCGCTAACGGCTCGGTCATAAATACATACGGTTTTTACCACTTAGTTTTAAACTTAGGGCTGCGTCGTGATTTCCCTTGGCATTTTATTGTGGCCGACGTCACGAGGCCGATAATAGGCGTGGATTTTTTATCACACTACAATTTAATAGTAGATGTCCGAAATCAACGCCTCATAGATAGTATGACTATGGTCGCGACCGTAGCTTCACTCGCTTTTGGTAAAGAAGACATTTCTTCCGTGAAAGTAGTTACTGGTGACTCTGTTTATCATAATATATTAGCACAGTACCCCGAAATCACTCGTCCACACGGAATACATCGTACGCTACACCATAACACCATACACCATATCCGCACCACACCTGGGCCACCGGTCTTTTGTACACCACGCAGGCTTGCGCCTGATAAACTTAAAATAGCGAAGTCAGAGTTCGAGTCGATGTTGCAGAATGGTACCTGTCGACCCTCGGAATCAGCATGGGCTTCACCCCTTCACCTAGCGCCCAAGAAGGACAACGGGTGGCGTCCTTGTGGGGATTACCGCATGCTGAATGCCCGAACAATACCCGACAGATACCCTATCAAGCACATTCATGACTTTGCTCATTGTTTATCAGGCTGCACTGTCTTATCCACAATTGATTTGGTTAAGGCATATAACCAGATCCCTATTAATCCCGACGACATCGCGAAAACCGCCATTACGACGCCGTTTGGACTTTATGAATTTTCATTCATGACGTTTGGACTTCGTAATGCCGGACAGACGTTTCAGCGTTTTGTCGATGAAATGCTACGGGGCCTGGATTTTACGTATGCATTTTTGGACGATTTCCTCGTGTTTTCCAAGGACCAAAAAGCCCATGAAGAGCACCTGCGTAAACTTTTCGACCGGCTGAAGCAGTATGGCATGGTAGTCAACACGGCTAAATGTGTATTCGGTGCTTCTACGGTTACCTTCTTAGGTTATCTGATTTCAGGCAAAGGTACCACACCCCTACCGACGAAGGTTGAAGCTATTAAGAATTTTCCCATCCCGAAGACGGTGAAAGAACTCCGTAGGTTCTTGGGCATGGTAAATTTTTACCGTAGGTTCATCTCAGGCGCAGCAGAACAGCAAGCTCCACTGAACGAGCTACTCACAGGATCAGTGAAGGGTTCGCACCCGGTCTATATCACCGGTAAGTCACTCGAGGCCTTTGAAGCCTGCAAAGAGGGTCTGTGTCAGGCCGCCTTGCTGGCTCATCCCAATTGTGACGCGAGGTTAGCGCTTGTCACCGATGCGTCTGACAGAGCTATTGGCTCGGTGTTGCAGCAGAAGAGTGGTAGTGGTGAGTCCTGGGAACCTTTGGCATTTTTCTCTCGTGGGCTGAGTCCTTCTCAACGGAAATACTCACCCTACGATCGAGAGCTGCTCGCTATTTACGAGAGCATAAAATATTTCAGGCACATGCTCGAAGCCCGGGTCTTCACGGTCTACACCGACCACAAGCCGCTGACCTTCGCTTTCCACAATCGGAAGGAAAACTGCTCGCCAAGACAGTTCCGGCACCTGGACCTGATCGCGCAGTTTACCACAGATATACGCCACATATCTGGGAAGGACAATGTGGTAGCTGATACTCTCTCGCGTGTTGAGGAGATTAACCAACCAATCGATCCAGAACGGCTGGCTGCCGCTCAGCAATCTGATCCAGAGCTGAAACAACTCGCGGAAGGTATGACATCATTGCGCCTTAAAAAGTCCAAGTTCCAGGTACCAATACGGAACTGTTTTGTGATGTCAGTATGGGTGTGAGAAGGTCATTTAATCCCAGAATGCTACGCAAAAGGGTGTTCGAAAGTCTACACTGTCTTAGTCACCCTGGGGCCAACGCAACGGTCAAGCTGGTCTCCGAGCGATACGTGTGGCCTGGAGTTAGAAGGGACTGTAGAGACTGGACGCGGGCTTGCATAGCATGTCAGAAGTCCAAGGTCACACGTCATACAAGTGCCCCACTTGGCAACTTCAAACTCCCTACATCCCGTTTCAAATTTGTCCATATTGATTTGATAGGGCCTTTACCTCCGTCCCAGGGCTACAGGTATTGTCTCACCGCCATCGACCGCTTTACACGTTGGCCTGAAGCAATACCATTAGAGGATATTACGGCCGAGTCAGTAGCAAGAGCACTCCTCAGTGGCTGGATTTCTCGGTTCGGCTGTCCTGCAGACATCGTGACTGATCGTGGCAGGCAATTTGAATCGGCGCTGTTCCGAAATCTTTCACGGATCGCCGGATTCACGCACCGCCGAACCACCGCTTATCACTCGGCCTGCAACGGGCTCGTGGAAAGATTCCATCGACAACTAAAGTCTGCCATAATCTGCCACGGTGATGGAAATTGGATTGAGTCTCTTCCGCTGGTGTTGTTAGGGGTCCGCAGTGCATTTAAGGAGGACCTACAGACGACTTCAGCCGAACTGGTGTATGGCGAATCTTTACGTCTGCCAGGTGAATTTTTTGACTCAGAGTCTGACTGTACCCTAGACTTGACCGAGTTCACGTCAAGACTTCGGAGCATAGTCCAGAGTCTGAGGCCTTCACCTGGCTCTCGTCACAGTGGAAAACGTCCAACTTTTGTTTTTAAGGAGTTAACCACTTGCACTCACGTGTTCCTGCGTGATTGCACTGTTGGTGGTACCTTGAAACCTGTCTATTCTGGACCGTTCGAAGTCTTACAGCGTGACGACAAAGTTTTTACTATTTTGGTGAATGGCAAAAAAGTCACGGTATCGATAGACCGAGTCAAGCCGGCCTACATACTACGTGACCAAGATACCGCGCCCTACACTCTTACACCACAAACTCAAAAACATGTCAACCGCAATACCAGTACACATGTGACACAATCGGGGAATCAGAGCTCACCAGATCGCGAAGAAAGTGTTTTCAGAACCAGATCTGGAGGTAAAGTTAGATTTCCAGACTATTATCGCCCTTGACGGTCTCAAGGGGAGGCTGATGTAGTGATCTCATTCATATATTTTTATCACTAGTTAAGATTATTTAGTCAAAACTGTTATTTACAAAATTTACGTTTACAAAAGTTTTATATTTACAAAATTTACATTTACAAAAGTTTTATGTTTACAAATTTTATTTTCATTTTTATTTTACAACTGTTCTTAACTATTATAACGACCTACAACATCTAGTCATTTACATTGTATTGTATAATTTATGTTCTGTATTCAATCTATTTACACTTACATACTTACAGGTAACATTATTATAACTAGCCTAATAAATTATATAATAAACTACTTATATATTATACAAGTGACTGAACAATGTTTTAAAGTTGTAATATAAATTAAATAAATATATGGTCAAGGAGCAAACAGACAAACATCATAAGTTTCGTAGCATGAATGATTTGTAGTTTAGCTGCGACGCACAGCGCAACCGGTTTGACCGCCGGCCGGCCTGCACCGCTCCCGCGCCCGCGCAGGCCTGTCGTTCGCCTTACACTTCGCCGCGAGCCTCCGAGCGGACACAAAACACCAGTCTGATGATCGTTGTGACGCGGGACGCATGACTGCTTGCTCCTTACCTATTTCGCGTTAACTACGTGTATTATTTACCTTCCACTATTCTCGCTTACCCGGCTGTGCAGCACCTTCGAAATTTAGTAAGCCTTGCCTACATCGCTTTATCTTTTTTGCCGCCCTTCCTTCACAATTTACTATACCACTATACCTAACGTCAGGTCAGGGGTGTCATAAGCAACTGCTTATCCGGTAGTGGAGGCCAGGGGGTGTCATTCTTAATTGCCTGTCCGGCGGTTGTAGATATGGCTACGGGTACGCGCGCCCGGCTCCCCAAGCTACTACTCACTCATCCCCAAGCCATCCGGGTGAGTAGTATCCTAAATACCTTTATTCCTTTCCCAAATCCACCAAACTCCTGTCCTTCCCCTGCTTCAAATGCTTTCGATGGGCAGCAGCGTCGAAATCACAATAGGCCAACATAACTGCGCTCGCCAACCCGCCTGCCAAGCGTGGCGAGTATGGCAAATCCTTCCAATGAAAAGAAACAAAAAGACTAGGCCCCCAGTCTCCGGCAGCCCCGCTATTCCTGGCTCCGGTAGCGGTCACGGTAACGGCGGGGCAGGGGGTGCTAAGAATCCCCGGATACGATCCGGCTACCACCCCCGACGACGACTGGCCCTGGTAACACACAACATCCGCACGATGAGGCTTGACGAAAAAGTCGAGGAAGTGGAAGAGGAAATGAGTAGATTACGATGGGACGTAGTAGGGTTGTCTGAAGTCCGAAGAGAGGGAGAGGGAATGACAACCCTTAAGTCTGGTAACCTACTCTATCACCGGGAAGGTGACATAAAAAAGTCACAGTATGGTGTCGGGTTTCTCGTCCACAGGTCCCTCGTAAACAACGTCGTAACCATCGAAAGTATTTCCAGCAGGGTGATATACCTTATACTCAGAGTATCCAAAAGATACTCGCTGAAGGTCATACAGGTATACATGCCGACCGGGGAATACTCAGATGAAGAGGTGGAAGTGGTGTATGAGGACATAAGTAGGGCCATACATGCTTCCAAGGCCTATTTTACGGTGGTTATGGGGGACTTTAACGCAAGACTGGGCAGACGGAGTGACGGGGAGTTTAGGGTGGGGCAATTTGGATATGGGGAACGAAATGAGAGGGGCCATATGCTGGCTGACTTTTTGGAGAAAGAGGAACTCTTTGCGATGAACTCTTTCTTCAAAAAGCCACCTCAAAGAAAAGGGACCTGGATGGGTCCTACTAGAAAGGGCCAAGCTCCAGTGAAACAGGAGATAGACTTCATCATGTCGAACAAAAGAGAGATATTCAATGATGTCTCAGTGATCAGCAAGATAAAAATCGGCAGCGATCACCGAATAGTGAGAGGCATCTTGAATATAGATCTCAAGCGTGAGAGGAGCCGACTGATGAAGTGTACGCTCCGACCATCTCGGGCCCATATCCAAAACCACGATATCTTCCGGCTTGAACTCTCCAATCGTTTCGAATGCCTAGACGATTGCGTCTCTGTGGACGAGTTAAACAACGGGTTCGTAGAAGCTGTCCAGGCGGTGGGATCTAAGATTTTTAAGTCCCGTCCCAAACAAAAACCTCAAAAAATCTCTCCTCAGACCCTAGAAATGATGGCTCAGCGGCGATCCATGGCACTGCAGACCTCCGAAGATGCTGACGCACATCGGCGGCTCAATAGACGAATCCAGAAGTCTCTGCGGCACGACATTCACTCCTTTAATACCGAGCGTATAAAGGAGACGATTGAGCAGAACAAAGGCTCCAAAGTGTTCGCAAGAGTGGCGTCTATTGGGCAGAGCCGATTGTCTAAGCTAAAGACGGAGGACGGCAAAGTGGCGTCGACGAAGACCGAGGTACTGGGAGAGATCGAGAGGTTTTACGGGCAGCTCTACACCTCAGTTGTCAAACCCAACGAAGGCCTGGCTAAAGACCCTAGAGCCAAGCTAACCCGACACTATACCGAAGACATCCCGGACATCAGCCTGTACGAGATTAGGATTGCCCTCAAACAGCTCAAAAACAACAAGGCACCGGGCGAGGATGGAATCACAACAGAGCTTCTGAAAGCGGGCGGAACGCCGGTACAGAAAGTCCTTCAGAGGCTTTTTAATTCCGTTCTGCTCGAGGGCGTGACGCCAGAGGCGTGGAATAGGGGCGTGGTAGTCTTGTTTTTCAAAAAGGGTGACAATACCCTACTGAAGAACTATAGGCCTATCACGCTCCTAAACCACGTCTATAAGCTGTTTTCGAGGGTGATCACAAATCGTCTCGCGAACAGGCTTGATGCCTTCCAGCCTCCCGAACAAGCCGGTTTCCGAAAAGGCTACAGCACCATAGACCACATCCATACGCTGCGGCAGGTTATACAGAAGACCAAAGAGTATAACCGGCCATTATGCTTAGCGTTTGTGGACTATGAGAAAGCCTTTGATTCGATCGAAACATGGGCCGTGCTTCTGTCTCTCCAGCGGTGCCGCATTGACCACCGGTATATCGAAGTGTTGAAGTGTTTATACAAGAATGCCACTATGTCAGTCCGAGTACAGGAGCAGAGCACGAGGGCTATTCCACTGCAGAGAGGGGTGAGACAGGGAGACGTTATTTCTCCGAAACTGTTCACCACCGCTCTGGAAGATGCCTTCAAACTCCTGGAATGGAAAGGATTTGGCATCAACGTCAATGGGGAGTATATCACTCACCTTCGATTTGCCGATGACATCGTGGTCATGGCGGAATCGCTGGAGGATTTAAGCACCATGCTCAATGACCTCAATGGAGTTTCACAGCAAGTGGGCCTTAAAATGAATATGGACAAAACAAAGGTCTTGTCAAATGTCCATGTTGCGCCGTTACCGGTCGATGTTGGAAACTCCACCCTTGAAGTTGTAGACCAATATGTCTACCTGGGACAGTTGATCCAGGCAGGCAGTTCCAGCTTCAAGGATGAGGTCTTTCGGCGAATCAGACTCGACTGGGCAGCGTTCGGGAAGCTACGCACTGTCTTTTCGTCTAAGATACCTCAGTGCCTAAAGACAAAAGTCTTCAATCAATGTGTGTTACCAGTGATGACTTACGGCTCAGAAACGTGGTCCCTTACTATAGGTCTCATAAGAAGGCTCAAGGTCGCTCAAGGAGCAATGGAGAGGGCTATGCTCGGTGTTTCTCTGCGAGACCGAATCAGAAATGACGAGATCCGTAGAAGAACGAAAGTTACCGACATAGCTCAGCGGATTAGCTCTTTGAAGTGGCAGTGGGCGGGGCACATAGCGCGTAGAACCGATGGCCGATGGGGCAAAAAGGTTCTCGAATGGCGACCACGAACCGGCAAGCGAAGCGTCGGACACCCACCTACCAGGTGGTCGGACGACGTGTGCAAGGTCGCAGGGAAACGCTGGATGCAGGCCGCTTCCAACCGGTCATTTTGGAAATCATTGGGAGAGGCCTATGTCCAGCAGTGGACTTCTTGCGGCTGATATGATGATGATGATGATGATGATCCGGTAGTTGCTGGTATGGCATCGGGTACGCGCTCCCGACTTCCCGATCTGCTACTTACTTTTTACCTATTCATCCAAGTAAGTAGTATTCTAATTTTCTTTATTCTTCTTCTTCTTTTTAAGGTATTAGGATACCTTCATTCTCATCCCAAATCCAACATTGCAATCCTTCCTCTGCTTAAAAATACTTCCGGTGGACAGGGTCTGAAGGAAAAGAAGCCAAAGAAACTGCGCTCGCCAACCCGCCTGCCAAGCGTGGTGGGTGAGTATCGCAAGATAACGACAAGATCCTCCAATGGAACTAAAAATAATTACGGCTGCAATGATGATGATGAATACCTAACATTCAACTTATAATCTTCTGTTACAGTCAAAGGATTCCCAAACAACAATGGTGGATCAAGTTGCGTCCACTGCTGCGTATCCTGGCCAAACACGATTCCACCTACGAGGAGGAAGGCATGTACATGACCGTGGAGCAGGGAGAGATCGACTCCGAAAACGTTATTTAATCATGACAGTAGATGTATACGGCTATTGCCAGTCGCCATGTTATTGGAAATGTTACATCACTATTTATTGCAGTGGCTATGTTGATAGGCGCATTGTTCTGTGTTCGTGTATAAATGTTATATGTATAGGTCACATGCTTAGATATAATAGTTTAGCATTTTAGGAGATTGACTACATTAGTATTTTAGTAGTTTTAAAGGAATCTATTATTTTACAAGGAAAACGCGAAATTCTCGGTTTTTTTTTATATTATTGTGGCATTTTATTGTTTAATATAAACATATTGCCAAAGTTTTAGAAAAATAAATGTAGGTACCACAAGCCAAAACTAATATTTAGATTGCATTGTTTATGTACAACAATATATAAATCTGTGGCTGTGGAATAACTGTGTAAAATCTGATATTTTACTATTTAAATAGAGATTCAATTTATTTATTTTTGGGTATGATACTGTGACGCGCCATTTTTATAATTTAAGTTATTACTTTGAATATTTATTTAGACAATGATTACAGAAATCAATCATGTGCTGCTGCAAAAGCGGTAGAACTATTTATAAAAAGTAAGAGAAATTATATTTATTTTCCAACAGTATTTTGATAGATATTGAGATTTTATTTTGTAACGTAGACTTTTCTTCTTGATTTTACGTAAAGATTGACGGCAAATAATGTAAGACTTTATATATTATAAATTTGTAAAGAATAAAGTTATTCGGTCCTAAAACTGCCTATTTAATTTACCCAGTACACCACTATACAATGCTACAATGTAATATTAATTGACACAAACAGTGGAATTTAGGTAGGCATCTATACACGGTGAAATTTTGATCGTTTTGAACCCTTAAAGGGGTGACTCAGACCATCAATATGAACAACTTTTTCTATGGGACCAATGCTGGGAACTTAAAAAAAATTCGTCATTTCCATACAAAAGAGTCCCGCCGCCCGACCAGTTTATATGGGAATGTCGAATTTTTTTTTGAGTCCAGATTTTTCCCGTAGGAAAAGTTGTTTATTTTGATGGTCTGAGTCCAAAACGATAAAAATTTCACCATGTATAGTGCGTGTTTTTTTTGTCGGGAGGATGTATCATATACCTATGGTGATACATCTCATCCTTGTGAAGGAGTAGGTACATGTACGTTACCTACTCCTTCACGCTAATACTTATACCTTGGTTTCTACCATTGCGGTGACGTTGCACTCCGTTCAAGGTGGATAGAGCTATACAACGTGTAACATAACCAACGACGGACGTTCCCCTGAAAGGGTGACTCAGCCCGTCGAAATGAACAACTTTTCCTATGGGACCAATGCCGGGAACTCCAAAAAATTGAATTGTATGAAAATACAAGCGTTCGGACGGCCGCCCGGCAATTAGTATAAAAATGTCGAAAAAAAAAGTATGGTGCATGCAGCATGGCTACTATCTACAGCTCAAGTCAAAGACAGATAAAAAAGGCAGCCAACCTCAGCCTATTTAAAATTTATCAAAGCCCACCAATGAAAACGTAGTAGTTATTTAGTAGCACGCATGCAGCCTAGAAACATTTTTTTTATTTCAAACACGAAACTACAATAAAAAAAAAAACTCGTATGGATAAAGAAAACGATTGTATTAGACATAATTTATAAAATACCTAGTGATATTTATTTAAGAACTTAATACATTTGGGTTTATTTTTATACAATATGGATATATCGGGTGACACGTGAGTGCATATGAACTTGATATGTACTATTTTTGAAAGTGCGACACTATCGAGCGATTTTTGTATGGAAAAATCGCTCATTTACGAACGGCATGATTTCAAAAATAGCACTCCAGCTAGGGGTACTATTTTTGAAAGTGTGACACTCGTTTTCGAGCGATTTTTGTGTGGAAAAATCGCTCATTTACGAACGGCATGATTTCAAAAATAGCACTCCAGCCAGGGGTACTATATTTGAAAGTGTGACACTCGTCTTTAAGCAATTTGTATGAGGTATTAGAATCCAAATCCAATACTATCCAATACTACTGGAGCTTCATGGTATTACCACAGATTAAGTAATGTAAAAATAGAAAGCGGTATTTTCCTTAGAATAGTAGTACTAACTATCTCTATGCTTGCCACGTCTATTGTCTATCAAAAAGGGATGTATCAAAACAAAACTTTTAATTAATAATTTATAGCTAAGACTGTTGTTACACGTTAATTAGAAAAAAGAAGACTTATTTTTATTAATCTTAAAATAATGATATGAAATTAAGAGATAAAAGTAAATAATTTTAAAGGAAAGCTTTTTGATCTCTCCAGGTGCCAACACAACAACAAACGACAACCTTCGGAGTTGACGTTTGTCCGCGTAGCAAGTGAAAGTGTCACGTCGGTGTTTCTGCTGTCAGAAATATTTTTAATTCGAGTAAAATTCTTATTGGCAGCTATCTGGTACGATATTTTGACTGTAGTGTTACAAATGTGCTTGATAAAAAGTGTCTCTTATTTAGGAAAATAAGTTATCTTTAGGTAAATTATTTTAACTGTAGTGTATTTTCAGATTTAGGTTAATACCGGGAAAATGGGTGTCAAACCTGCAATTGGAAGGAAAGCTAACAAGAACCCACCGATTTTTAGTCACGACTTCGTCATTCAGAACCATGCCGACATAGTTTCATGCGTTGTTATGTTATTCTTGGTGGGACTGATGGTACAGGTATGTAAACAGTAGGTGCCACGTAGGCCGCAAATTTATGCTTTATGGGCTTATTATTTTACTTATATTGGTAAAAATGCTATAATAAGCTCATTTATGTTCCAGTCGACCAGTCCCATTGCAGGATTATTCATTAGTTTGCACCACAATGTTAGTGGAGTTGACCCGACCCGAGATGCTCCAAAAGGAGAGCCGTTTACGTACGAAGCTGGCTGGAAGGATGCTTGTGCGGTTTTCTTCTATTCCCTCGTCTGCATTGTGATGCATGCAATCCTACAAGAGTATTTCTTGGATGTAAGTATAATTTATATTTATGTTTAACAGCCACCACATGTTTGTTTCAAATAGAGGAACATGATGTGTTTATTAAAACATTGTTGTTAATTTTAGAAAATATCAAAGAAGTTCCACTTGTCTAAATCAAGACTGAGTGCGCTGAATGAATCTGGCCAGCTGGTTGTATTCCATTTGGTGAGCTTGGTGTGGGGCGGTGATGCCATTCTCCGTGAAGGCTTCATCTTCAACATATCACAGCTTTGGGACCGTAAGTATAACTTTCCATTTGAGAATGTTAAATGCTTCTAATTTTGATTGCTCATTGTTTTAATTAGTACTCTTTAACATACTTGTGCATAGTTAATTTAATTTTCATTATAATTCTAATTTGCAAATTTTTTTTGATGTATTTTAATCCTTTGACCGCGAATGTCAAATAAATCCACCATACATTTTCTGTGAAAACGTTTGTCAGATTTATCCGACGTTCACGGTCAAAGAGTTAAACAACTGTCACATATTAGAATTTAACTTTTATCGCAGTAGTATTATTCCAATTGTTTACTGATACTTTATCTGTTGTCATAATTAATGTAAGCATTCATTATGTAATAATATTTTTTATCAATATCGGTATGCCACTGAAATATTTCATACAAATGAATTAGCCTTTTTGTGCCTTTAATAAGATAAGAGTGAATGCTTCTGGCAAAATGTAACTGTTAAAGTATAAATCCCATGTTATATATTTTAAAAATGGGTTACTCATATGCTGTTTTGACAGAGTATTTATTTCGCATTAGTTTCAATGATATACATGGTGAAATTTTTATCATTTTGGTCCCTTAAAGGGGTGACTCAGACCATCAAAATGAACAACTTTTCCTATGGGAACAATGCTGGACTCAAAAAGAAATTCGTCATTTCCATAGAAAAGAGTTCTGCCGCTCAGGCAGTTTGTATGGGAATGTCGTTTTTTTTGACTTCCCAGCATTGTTCCTATAGAAAAAAGTTATTCATATTGATGGTCTGAGTCACCCCTTTAAGGGTCCAAAACAATAAAAATTTCTCCATGTATATAACAAGTGCTTATTTTGGAATCCTTTTTATATGAAAGGTCTTTTGGTGGAAATAAATATTTAAGTTAATTGTGAAAATGGATCTAGCTAGAAATAATGGAAAATAATTTTACTCTTAATGTTTTTATATCAAGCAAACCTTATCAATCATATTAGTACCAGAATAGAATAATGAAGTGTCTTTGCATAAATATGAATCAAATTGGCTGTGAATTACACCTTATTTGCATATTTTTAGAGTAAATCATGAATATTTTTTCTTTTGTAGGTTACCCTGACCATCCCATGAGTTTTCTGCTGAAGCTGTGGTGGATCGTGCAGGCTTCTTACTGGCTTCACACCATCCCTGAACTTTACTTCCAACGCATCAAGAAGGATGAGTGGTCTGGACGCATCAGGCATGCAGCTGGTGCATTCGGTTTTGTTGCTTTAGCTTATGGATTCAAGTAAGTTCAATATGTTTGTTATTTCTTTATTGTTTTCAAGGGTTTTTCATGTTAGTGATGATGTCTCCTTAATAACTGGATTATTACCCCTAGACTGTAAACATCAGATAAATCCTACAAACATTTTCGTAGAACTGGGTATAAATTCCCCTCAAGCAAGGGTATTTGGATATCTTGAAAGTAAAGCTAGATGAAATTCAGGCTGCAGTAGTTTCTATTAGCTAAAATGAATTCTCATTTCAGATTCCAGCGTGTTGGTGTGTGCTTGGTTGTGTTGCACTCGTTGGCCGAGTTTGTGGCACATGTCTACCGTCTTAACACCATCCTCAGGGGAGAGAGGGAAGACATCTTGGATAAATGTAAGATTATTTTTACTATACCTTTTGCATAGACTCTAAGCCTTTTTGTGTCTGAAGTTTTGGACTTAATTACTGACATAAATTATACAAAAACAAGGGAGTGATTAATAATTGATTTTACGAAAACTAAGGTATGTGTAAAAATATTGCATTCCATAATTTATTAATTGGTGCGAAACATTCATGTACTCACTGTAAGAACCTGTGTAACTTTTATAAGTTACACAGGTTCTTAAGTCAATGTGATAAAGTCTAAAATGGAATACTTTTGTATATAATCACATGACTGTACATGAGGACTGCATATGCTGCCTTGCACCCACATGCTGCGTTTCTGCCGCCCCTTGTAGCAAGGCACACTCAAGAGAGGGGGTACAAATTTCAAACATTCGGCTTCATGCTGCCCGAGGCATTGGCCCCGGTCAACCCCCACTAAATCTGGGGCTGCCATTACTGTCGGTAGCCACTTTTTATGACAATGCAAATTTTGAAAAATCATTTTCATACAAAGTATACCGGCAATTAGTAAAAAACAATTATTTTTTAACATTGGTCCCATATGAAAAGTTGTCCATATTGATAGGCTGAATCACCCTCCTAATGGAATGTAAATTTACCCTTAGTTATTTATATTTGTGACTTCCTGAAGTCCTGTTCTCGGTGTAACCATTTGCTTTTGTTGCGGCAGTCCTGAGCCTGGTGAACGGCGTGGTGTTCGTGTCGGTGCGGCTGTGCTCGCTCGTGTTGGGCGTGCTGACGTTCTACTTCGGGCTGGCGGGCGCCGCGCCGCTGCTCATCCGCGTCGGAGCACTCTCCGTGCTCGTCTCCTTCCAGGTACAGTACTACTAGCCAGAGAGAAATTCTCTGTTCCAATGAATTCCTGCTCACGGAAATTTTCTATAATTCTCGAGAATTTCTCAATAATACCCACACTTGGGAGAAAGAAGAAGAGATTCTCGGGAACGATTTCCAAGCCGACCGTTCTCGATAATTTCGAGTTCTACCATTTTTATAAGTTACACCGATGTACCTGCAAATCAAATTTTTGCATGACTCAAAAAGGGAATCCGTCTGCTGATGCGTTCGCGCCATGTCTGGAGTTCGCTGCGGCGCCGCGAATATCATGAGCGAGACAGCACGGATCCTGTTGTTTTTGCATTTCAAATCTTATGTAGTAGAAATAAGCTCACTTTCATTCGGCCGTAGGTTGTGCAACAAAGCCGATGCGAATTACAAAAGTGGTACTACTATACATACACAATTTTAGGCCCAACGCAGACCGTCCGTTGTCCAATCGAGTGTGCGAACTGCGGATCGAGACGGACCTATTTCGGAGGCTTAGTAATAGGGTTCCCTTTTGGACCCTTTGGGTATTTAATCCTAACAAAGATGGGCCAATATCGGGTCACCGGTCCTTGAGTGCGTAATTCCACCCACATAAAGTGGGATGAGTGGGAGAAGAAGAAATATTATTAATCCCAATCTATGAAACTAAGTTGATGTTGTTTTGTTTCAGGTGTACCTCATGTACAACTTCATCTCTGAAACCATCAAACAGAGACAAGAGTCCCGCGCGGTTGCGCTGGCTAAGCCCAAGAAGGAGAAGAAGGAGAAACCCAAAAAGGAAAAAGGTACTTAACAATAAAATTAAAAACTCATATACCGATCCTTACTTATAATATTATAAATGCGAAAGTGAGTTAGTTAGTTTGTGTGTAACGCCTTCAAGCCCCATCTACCGAACCGATCGTCATTACAATTTTGCATACCCGTTGTCTGGGGTACGGAGAAGGGTATAGGGTACATTTAATCCTGGGGAAAAGTGTTGTTCATCACGTCACAAATTTTGTGATTATTATAGACTCTGTTATTAACAGACAAACGTTGTTGGTTTGCAATAATTAAATTGGTTTTTCATTGAATTGGTGATGTGATAAGCAAAATAGACCGAAAAGTGATTAAAAATATGATGAAAGTATTATATCTGTAACCATAGTAGTGGTGGACATTTGTCCGATATATTTACTCATTTTAATACAATAAAAATTTTAATCAGTGTCAACTGAATTCATTGTTTTATTTTGATTTAAAATACAAAGTTATTGTTGAAAAGCCCTATATTTTCGAAGATTTAATTAGTTGTTTTTGTCGAGCAGTGAAGAAGGCTCCGGCGGACGAATCGGACCTGCCCGAGGTGGACCAGAACACGAACAAGACGCTGCGGCAGCGACAGCCTGCCGCCAAGGCCAAGTGAGGCTGCTGACTGCTCTGTTACTTCTCTCTATTCCACAGATATAGATGTACATTAATGACTTCGTGTCCGAACCACGACCAAGCGTCAAGGTTGGCCGCGGCTACTGCCAGTTCGCTCGCGTTGTTCGCCGGCTGCAAAAACCAAAGACATTCTATCAGGCTTTTTAATGGTAGTAGGTGTTGAAAAATCGGCACTTGCGTCATCTACGTACATCTATATCTGTGCTCTATTCTCTGTGTTAGGTTGTCTCCATCTCATCCAGTCTTTCCACTACACTTTATTTTCTTCCTTTAGTCTTCTATACTGACGTCGATGTTGAAGCACAAATACGGACTGGACGACAGTTTATTTTTCATGTGACACGATTTTCTGTTAGTCCAAGATTGTGATGAAATTTTATGAACCTACATTCAGACTGTAACGCATAGTATTGTCATTAAAAGTATAGTGGATACAGGGTTGTAAAAATATCTCCTAATGTGTAAAAATAAAAAGTATAGGCTAAAATGTTGTTTATATGAATATATTGAATAAGAATATGAAGTACTGTGTGTTCATACACAAAAAAGATGAAAATTCCATTTCTGTTTGCATTTTTTACTTTTTATAATTATCTGTGTTATACAGAATTCCAATACAGTAACATTTTAAATTAATGTTTTATTTTTTATATGGTTAATATTGTATAAAAAACGTTATATTTTTAAATTCACACATTGTTTCTCCGACATAACTTTTGGTGCTCATGAATTTTAACAAGTTATTTTATTTGATTATTATTATAGGAGTAAAAATTTTTAACAATCTTGAGTTTTAAGGCAAAATATAGGTTTATTTAGACTTTATCAGTTACAGCAAGAGATTTTCGTGTCTGTTGATATATTATGTACTTGCACTGTATGTGAGATGAAAATATTGAAATTATTCTTCCTAACGTGAAATTGTGCTCATAAATTATTATATAATTTTCATGAGGATTGTCAATTTTAAAAGCTTGATGTTATTTTTATTTCAAATAAATTTTGTAATAAATTATATGTTTTATTTTAATTACGGTATACCTTCGCTTTGCTGATGACATCTTTGTCATGCGGAATTTCCGGAGGACTTAGGGGAAAATTCAGAATGTTAAGTCCTATCGCATTTTCAAAACCAATTAAGTACAATTACTGTTACGGACATGATATTTTGTTTTCTTTTATATATACTGGAAGAAAGCTACATCATCAGCTGGTGATAAAGGCGGCTATAATTTACGCGGACAAAGTCACGGGAAAACGGCTAGTAATGTTATAAAGAGGAAAGATTTGATTGTTTGTTTGTAATAGAACTCTAAAACTACTGACTTATTTCGGACGCGTTGCTTCACCAATTCCAAGCTACATTATTAATCAAATCAAAATCAAAACGTTTATTCAAAATAGGCCTTTGCAGGTACTTTTTCACGTCAAATCACATTTTAAAGGATCTAATTTAGTCATATTTATATTATTACTGTGCAAAAGCTACAGACTACTAGCGTTTCGCAACCGACCACTGCAGAGAAGAAACGCTAAAAGAAACTCTTTTCAACAGTATTGGCCGCCTACTCGCCTGAATGGCTTTTTAATTTTATCATCTATTTTTATAATTTTTCATCCAATTTCTTCATTTATCATTTCTTTTTTTTCATTTCTAATTATGATTACAATTTTGATTATATAGGTACATTATTATTTTTTGGAACATAAGTTAGCGATCGAGTGTGCAATGATAATATTTTATAAGTGAGTTTATATTTTATTTAAAAAACATATTCGCATGTACGAAAGTTGCATTGATGTAAGCAAAGGTATCACTTGACTATAAACGTAATTAAAGATCAAGCGCTGCGGAAACTATATTGAGGTCTCTATCATGTACATGGGTTAAAAAAAATTGCGATGGTCATCTGTAACTATGATCTCGGTTACATCATCAATCACTTTGTATTTTATGTGTAAGTCAACTTTTATATATATATATTTTTTTTTAAAGTGCATTCCTTACTTTTTGAATGCATTTATTTTACTATGTATTGTTATTTATCCCTTCAACAGTCGCCATAGCAGACACAATAGTAAGACAATTAAAACGACGCCCGCTCCGGGGTCCGACTATTGAAGGGTTATATTAAATAAATTAAAATAAAATAATAAAATATTTATTTTATAAATTGTAGTAGGTATGTTTCATAGTTCGTGCAGGGCGCACCTAAGGTATATACCTGATTTTATAGCTTCGCCAGCCCTGGCACAATATTTCACGAGCATCAGTCGAGAAATGCGACCTGTAGAGGACTAGAGGAGGACACCCAAAGACTTTTTTCTCAAGCTGAAACGTAGGAGCTATGTGTAGGTAAAAACATATGTAAAAGTTGGTCCAAATGTGATGTGGTAAAGATCTGATGGATAAAAAATTGTACCGCAACAGCATTATCGAAGGGTAACACCCGTCGAGGGATTTGAATGAAAAAACAATATAAACTTACATGTGCTGGTCTGGATGGAGTTGAAAAGTGGATATAGGAAATCCTTAACTAAATAGCTCTTTTAGCTGTACACCTCGCGAGACTTACATATTACAGGAAACTCAAAATGGTCCTATTGTTGTCATGTTCATAGAAAATCGTAAAAGATTAATTTTACATTGTCTGTACATAATATTAAATACTTTATGCACCATTATGACCACGTATTTACGTGCAGCAAGTTTCCTTATTAATTTTGTTTTACAAGAAACCATAAAAGAATATTAATATGTTATGGTCCAACGTGTATGACGAGTCGAATGTAGGTACGTAGGTATGTATCTACTTATTAATTTTGTTGTCGAGTCCGTCCCAGTGTTTTTTTTTCTATTACTTGTAGTTCGCCGGGAACTTGCACCTCGCGCAACATTTATATAAATATCTCATACTTAAACTACTGAACCAATAAAATTAATTTAATTTTTTATATCATTTCATTCCAAAGAGTTATCGTGAACCAACATACCTACACCGCGTCCACTTATTTTCTATAAGTAACTATTGTTAAGTTCTCATTATAAGTGAATTTTGTAGATTCTTTATGAGGATAAATTTCTTTAACCACACATTACATATGTGTTTCAGCCTTAACTGAATTTAATAAAACTTGCTTGCTTCGCTCCATCCATCCATGATCCATCGGTAAACTAACTGTTGCCCGCGATTTCGTCCGCGTGGATTTCCATTTGAATAGGCAGTCTATTCATCTAGACTATGTAGACTTCTAGACTAATATTATAAAGAGGAAAGATTACTTAATGTGTTTGTTTCCAATAAACTCAAAAATTATCATCAATAGTTAGCATCAAAACCAGCAATAACAAAGGCAATATTTTATTTAAAAAGGAAGGGGATCTGTTCGAAAATTGCATCAATGTAACCCAAGGTACCAAAAATTTAGGCGAGAGTGCGAAAACTAGGTACCTATCGATGTCTAGCTGTCATAAGCGTGTTCCCACCGTGTTCCTTACCCAAAACAGCTAGTTGTCTATAATTTTGATTTTCAGTTAACTCTTCCATGTTGGTCTGGGAAAAAAGAAAAAACATAGAATGTACCAGCTGCTTCTCTTCAAAATAGTAAAAGCCGATTGCGGGAATGGGTAAAATCTGAGGAATCATGTTAACAGGCGATGCGGCTAGGAACCCATCACTTTTTAATTCCGTTTTACATCTAGTCTAAGATCCGAGTATAGAACGACCTTCACCGAACTGTTTAATGGATGTAAATTATTTTATATTAAATTAAATATGTTAATAAATATATTGCAAGTGGGTGGAAAAAAGTCTGTGCAAACACCTATTGGCACAAAATTAAGGCCTACTTAGTTACTTCTTGTTCATAACCCCGAGGGCCCGAGGAGTATATACGTCACTCTTACGAAACAGCCAGTCCCCGTAGCATGGCACGCGCGACAGCGTTTATCGACTATCGCCATCTTGTTTTTCGTAATATCAAAGAGCGAGATGTGGATAGTTTATCGCGCGATAAAAACGGCGTCGCGGGTGCCATGCTACGGGCGCAGGCCATACATTTTGTCTATGTTTTGTAGAGAACTAAAGACTATGATTCAAGCAGAACGCTGTACGCTATGACTAGAAACAGTTTCAAATTTTTGAAATATATGTATGTATTTCAAATACAAATCTACGTAAGTGATTAACGAAGCAAATCTCATATATTTATTTCTATAGGTAGCTTTCGCCCGCGATCGATCCCTCGAGTATTGTACGGGTCCGTACCTCATCGTGTATGCAAATTTAATGTTGATTGGTTTAGAAGTTAAGACGTATAAGCGTTATAAACCAACAATCAAACAAACTTACTTTCGCATTTATACTATTAGTAAGAATTAGGATAATGAAGCTCCCGAAAACGACTTTCGTTGAAATATAGTATGAAGGGGCAAAGACTCAATGTAACTAGGTCTCATCCCCGAAAACTTGTTCTCTGGGGTGTATTTTAATCTATGTTCATAAGTTACTTACTTTTTCAACGTTAAAATTAAATAAATTTGATTGGAATTTTTATTTTGTGTTGTAGTGCATTCATTGACAAAATCTTTTTGTTAGAATTCGAAAACCGTTACCAGTGTGCATCAAGATGCGCGCGAGCTTTGAAGACGCTTGAAAACTAAGTTGCATAAATAGCAGAGCGCGGGGAGTACTGGAGTCAGTTCCACACCGGCATCCGACGACCGCTGACATGCAGAGCTCCACATTCATCATCCTCGCGGCCGTCGTGGCCCTGGCGCTGGCAGGTTAGTGCCCCCCAGTTTTTGCCGCCACCAGTATCGATTTGCACCTCTTGTTTTCCTTTTTGGGACGTCATTCTTTAGAGTAATCTCCAATTGGTCACAATGGACTACTTATCGCGTTTTGTTCTCAGTAAAAAGTTAAGAATGAACTTTATATAAAACTAGCTTTCATCCGCGGCTTTCGTTTGCGTGATGTTTCTCTTACTTATATCCTAACTAAAATTCTGGAAAAAAGTAGAGCCTTAGAAGTAGAGACCATGGAACCGTGATTTATTTTTGATATTAAGGACGGACAAACTCCACACCACATATATATCCGATTAGATGCCCCTTACCCATTTTACCCGAAAATAATTAAGACGCCCAAGGTTCATACTCAAACTAGCGCTGAATTTCGCATTAATACATTCTAGTTATTAGTTATCCTAGTTATAGTATGTTGTAGTTGTAGGATGTTTATCTATATATGTATTTGTTATAAAATATAGTATCGTTGAGTTAGTATCCACAAGTCTCGAACTTACTTTGGGGCTAGCTCAATCTGTGTGATTTGTCTGTATATATTTATATATATTTATATTTTATATAGTATAGTTTAATTTTGACGTCTTATGGGTCGACAGAGCCTTAAGCCATTAGATAGAAAGGTTACACTAAGTGTGGTGGTAAACACGTTGCTAGCCATATCACCTATTGACATGACACCTTAGAATGGTCTATTCTTACATGCTTTATCACTTGCCTGGCTTCTGCAGTCTGCGTGGGAAAAGAACCATCTGGTACACTTACTTACTTTTTTCTTTATTCGGAAGATTTTTTTCAAGCATAAATATGTACCTTTTTTACTAAATTTTGGATTAAGCATTTGTCTTCCTACTCTCCTGAATACTTACCTTAGAAGCATCTTAGCATAAGTAAAAGTAGGTCCTTTTACTTTAGGTACTTTATTTACGTACCTACTTAGAGATAAACATACTTAGTTGCACGCACAAAAATAAAGACTTTCTATGAGTTAAAGTAGCTACCGACCTTACTATTAATGTAATGAAAAGTATACCTACATCCTTGACGATAAGCTCTACCAAAGCGCTTCTTTTTATAACGACTCACACCACGTAAATAAACAGTCAATCATCGATGTATCGACTAGGGTTACGGTAATCACGATTCTCTGAGTTCATACATAAAGCTTATTTATAAATCGTGATATGATGATCTCAGCCTTGAAAGCGACTCTTCTTCCTTTACATACAGCTTAATTTTTTTTATCAAGTGTTTAATTGGTATCGAGTGTTTCTTAGATTACCTACATACTATGTAACTTAAAAATACGAAAAGATTTATATGTGCACTTAATTCACAGAGGAATAGTCCTGTTAAATCCCCCAATCTTAGGGATAAGAAATCAAAAATTAATTAGATACAACCAAATCAGATCGATTCAGAACCATGTCCTTTTTTATATTACTTAATAGAAGACTTACTTTTATATTTAGTCGTCAAGATTGAAAACATAAACGAAATAACTCTCCTTTAAAGCATTTAACTACTTATATGTAACCTCAAATTTGTATAAAATTAAAATCATCTTTTATTTAGTACCGAATCTAGATCCCGAATCCGAATTAAAGTCAATTTGCGATTTTGACCATACGATTCTAACTCAAATATACCAATGTAGAACCAGTTGAAAGATGAGAAACGACATATAAAAATATAAGACTATACATATACCTACTTGTATAAGCAAATTTTCTCTTAAAAGTACCTACTTAATTCAAACCTAAGTGGGGAGTTTGGATGAGATCATATGATAATTGTTCATCGGAAATCGTGTTCAGTTATAATACCGAGAATATTTTTTTACACATGCAGGTCCTACCTATCAACCTATCAACTTTTTTCTTAAAGATTTTGAAAAGATAAAGTTCCTTAATATTGGCTACTTTTTGAAGTGGATTATAAATGCACAGTAAGTTAGCTTACATCGGCCAACCTGAATTCATTCGATCATTTATCAATACCCTTTGTTCCATCCGAACGTGTGGTTCCATGCTCAGCAGAGATACTTTAGATATCCGCGTCTTCAGCATCCTTGATTACGAGACCATTATAATAAGTAGGTACCCAAGACATGCTGGCTTCCTTAAAACCATCGTCTCTTGGGTATTCCTTCTGGGCCCGGCAGAGTTGTACCTTATGTTATTGCCATTTTTCACAAGTCTTACCAAACCACACAGTAGTCTGTTTCGGCTTGTCTGCAATGTCATGGTCAATGAGGCTGCCGCGAATGCAAGAGTACCTACATCACGCAGTTATTAAGGGAATTTCTTCACATCTAAAGCAGCATTTTCGTCTCCTTGGTGTATAAAAGCGCTGGCCGAACGATAGTTTTCTAGACCTGTCCTGTCCTGGGGCACTCTCAATTTTAAAATAAATAATCTACCTATGTACTGTTTATCTATAAGTTATTTATTTTACTCTGTTGAAATAAGTTTTTGTTATCGATTTTCAAATTTTTAGATGGTAAAAACACTTCAATCAAACTGCTAAATTTTCATGCAGCCAGTCTGAAATCTACAACCAATCATTATGTTTTTCAGAGGGTCAGTTCTACGTGCCTCGGGCGTACTATATAATCGACTCTGAGGGCCACGAGTCTCCGCCGGTGCCGCTGCGTCGTCTGCGTCGCTCGACGGGCTCTGTGGCGGCCTACCCTAATTATCCTGAATACGGTGGAGGCTCCGTGGCGGCCTACCCTAATTACCCTGGATACGGTGGTGGCTCCGTAGCGGCCTACCCTCATTACCCTGGATACGGTGGAGGCTCCGTAGTGGCCTATCCTGGATACGGTGCTAATGCAAACGCTCATGCTGATGCCGGTAAGTAGAGTTTCTGTAAATGTTTACTAATCGTTATTCCATAACAGATGACGTTGTGTAATGCGATAAAATATTGATAAAATATATTGTAATATTTTGATTTTATTCTCGAAACCGTTATTGTAACTAGAGTTATTCAATGTTTACTACATTGTTGCGACGGAGGACTAAGATTCGCCGGTTCCGCTGCAACGTCAGCGATATTCCTTTGAACAGAAACTATTTAGAATGTGAGGAATCCCTTATAAAACTAAATTACTCATAGATAAGCAAAATAGGTAATATAAATGTGATATCATAGACGGAGCTTTTAAAAGCTTCTTTTTAAATATGTCTATATTTTTTTGTAATATTTTACTTACGATTTTATTACATAAGAAAATAAGTTGTTTCTCCACATATATTGCTAAAAAATTAACTGTAATTAGTAAAAAATCTATGGAGTTCTTGCACGTAGATAATACTCAGTATACATCTTTTGGAGGAGGTCGATGGCCTAGTTGGCATGCGCATTATTATCGCTTACGCATGTAAAGCAACTCTGGGCGTGGTCCCTACGGGGATGGGTGACAACAAGTAGCACAAAAGTTTCACTAGCTACTTCGTGTTTCGGAAGGCACGTTTAGTTGTTGATCCCCGGCTATCATCACTAGATGGTGGTCGTTAACCTTTAGGTAGCTTGATAATCTGACATCAATGTTGGCCACTTACACTCACAAAAAGAAAAGCAAGTACATACATCTTAGTGAAGCCGCCCGTTCAAAAATACTGAGCACTTCTGTAGTGTTCCGCCGAATGGTTTTACTTTGTTTGAGTTGTGTAGCCACACTCATTATGTCCAGTTATACACTGGACATAATGAGTGTGGCTCAGTATTTTTGAACGGGCGGCTTCACTAAGATGTATGTACTTGCTTTTCTTGCTTGCTCGCAAAGTACTGTTCAAATAATTGCAATAACGCCGCCTAAGAAGAGAGCTCAATTTTTGATCCAAAGCTTGCCTTATATACCTACATGTTGTACTGCTCGTTTATATGTAAGTTTTCATTTTCTAACATAAAAACATAAGTTAAGGTATAAGCTATCTAGGTTTTATTGCTATACGTGGTAGCGAATGATTTACGTTGAAGGATTTATCACAAATAATCTAAAGCTTATACTTATTTTGTTTAATTTTCGTAGAAGAATACACATATACTATATGTACTTATTATGACCCGGCAAACTGCTATTCGTGCACCAAGTAAGTTCTAACAATACAACAAAGTAGTCTAGGAAAAAGCTCAAATGCAAATCCCAAGTTCTTTCCTGATCACATATCCAAAAAATCAAAATTACTATAAAGCGTTGGTTAGGAGACAAATGCCTAATCCAACATTTAGTAAAAAAAATACCTAAAATACGTGAAATAATATATAAAGCAAAATGCCTAAAATACATACTTAGCTATAAAATGAATTGAGTCTAAACAATAATTTACCTAAAGCTTAAGAAGCTCACGCAAAATGAAACGTTTTACTAGTCTTATATGGGTACATTACACTGTGCACCACACCAGTAACTTGGCTTTATGTATTGAATGCTAGCTGCGTAGCTTAGGTACACACATACTACCTACTATTTGATGCGATGTAAGAGAAACCTCAAATGTAAAACTAAAGCTGGCTTTATTTAAACGTTTTACATATAGGTACTTATTCACATTTTCAGGTTAAGTAGATTCCAGGCTCTGAATGCTTCAGAGCCTGGAATCCACTTAACAACACATGAGAAACACATAACAGCACATGAGAGAGAGATCTAAATTAGTACCCATCTATAGCTTTGTAAAGAAGCTTATATATATTCGGCAATGATGGATCACTCAGAATGGGCCGTATCATAGTCACCGTCGTGCGTAGCTATCATAGACAGGTTCTTTTTGATATAACTCGACATGCATTTACAGGCGACTAATTGTGCCCTCCACACAATAACTATATTAGGCAATTATGGGCAGTTGTGTAAAGGCTAAGCAAAAAATTTGTAACATTCTCATTCTCTGCTCTATGTCTTTTTCTCAATATTAATTATTTCATAATAAAACATTGTTTAAATTGGTAAGTATATATAAATGTATTCATAAAACCGTAACAAAGCTACCTGCAACGATAATTAACTACGCAGTCTCAAACCGGAAGTAAAGCCCGATAAATAAAATTTAACGATCTTCGTGCGTTCATCTTTGAATGCGTTCACGATCACGACTATTGAGGCGATCAAGGAAATAAAACAACAAAGTCATATTTATAGTATGTCGCGACTCTTGTACATTTGAACACAGAGCTTACGGTTTAACGGCATACCTACTATGATTTTGAATCTATTCTAATATTAAATACTTTTAGGTAAATAATCAAAATTTTCCAGTATTTTACGGTTGCGCCCCCCTGGGCTGGATCAACCAATTGAGTATTGACTGACTGGAGCCCCTCTTACAGTAGCCAGAGCTCCTACACTGGCCCTAGGCAGTTATCTTATGCCGTGGTGCTTAAAGGAAAGTCCGGTGCCAATTAAACGGCCGTGGGGCCCCAAGGCAGTTGTATACTCTGCTTAAGGATTAACCCGACCCAGCTGTGAGGCTTCTGAGCCTTATTTGTAAAATTATAAAAACACGTCTCTGCTACCTAGTATAGTCTCATTTTAAAAACAGCTCCACACACAATACTTAATTACTATTCGTCGCGGTAAGTGCAACTGCATACACTTCACACGCATACCGAGAAGTAGAACAACTTATGTTCACTACGTACTCTAGTAATTAGATGTTCAAGGTTTCATTTGGTTTCGTCGCTTCATGGTCCCACACCACTGTGATTTTCAGTTAAACAACATAATTTTGTTTCCACTGTTTTCGTGATTGTTACATATTTAAATATTTATATGGGTTTATCACTTACACAATCACAATAGACAACGTTAATGTCACCTTAAAATAGTAGGCCTGCAAACATGAAAACTGTAAAAAATTTTTGTTTGTTTTTTACGTTTTATTGTTGTAACTACAGAACCGATTATCATGAAATTTTGCATACACGTTATCTGGGGTACGGAGAAGGACATAGGGTAGGTACATTTTATCCAAGGCAAAAGTGAAAGCTAGAAATGTAATAAACGCGATAAACCATATTAAGTGACTTGATTTAAAGTCCAATTTTTATATTTTGTATCAATGACGAGATGCGTCTCAAATGTTAGTTAGGTTTAAAATGTAAAAAACTGGAAGTCGTGTTGTTATCAAAGCTCCTACAGTTGTAATGTTGAATGAAAAGCACGTACTCTACATAGAGGAGCGCGGTGAGAGGCGCGCGCCGTTCGCCTAACGGTACAGTTATACTCTAACCTAACACCGGCCACCTCTAGCAGGCCATAAAAAATGATTGGACCAATTGGACTTACTTTCTCAAGCACCTTCAAGACTTATTGAAATACTTAAGCTTCGGATACCGTTGGCTGCTCCCCTTTCAAATTGATAGGTTATTTTCTAATTTGAACTAGTTCTTGACACTTATGAAAGTTAATTGAAATACCTATGTGTACGTAAATACATAAACTTATTGCTTAGTGTATGACATAAAGCCTATATTTTCCGTATTTTATTAACGTCAGTGAAATTATTTCAAAATAAAGCATAATGACAACTCTAGGTATCTGCGACATATAATAAATAATTAGTCCGTCTTTTTACTTTTATCGATTTTTTTTTACAATCAACCAAAAATTGTTAAATGTATAACCTTTAAAGTTCCGCGTGACGTCACTGTCCGGTTACCGGCCTTTTGCGTCATGAGCCCCCACCTCTGAATTTTAATGCGCTTTATCTTTTTACCATCTTTTGTTTGATTGAAAAAAGAAATAACCGTATCAAATATTTTTCGATAATGTATAAGGCGGATAATTATTTAAAATTGTATTTTTAGGAAACATACCTATTGGATCTCTGTATTCGCGGTAGATGCGTTCCGCAAAAGCACCTCGATTACGTAATGGCATTTTGTATAATAATAGATAAGTAAATCATAAACTTGGCGAAATGTAACCCATAAAAACAACAAAAAAAATCGATAGTTTGTAACAATTTGAATTAGAACGACACTTACTTGGCAACAGCGAAAGCATCTCAATTCGAACAAAATTCAATAGGAATGAGATAAAGTCATTTAGTGACCTCTATTCTTGCTTGCTTTAGAAATGCGAGTTTTAAATTTTGATTGATATTCGGCTTTATTAAAATGACGCACACTTGATAAGACTTCTTTTTCATATATGGATAATAGGGACAAATCGCACTGATTGAGCTAACCCCTCACTAAGTTGTGAACTTAAGGTTTATAATGAGATAAGGTCTTATAAATCGATGAATGTCGGCTGCACGCACGAAAAACTGTCACAGTCCATGTGCGAGGGCGCGGAACAAGCAATATAGAGGCAGGATTGCCCAAAGCGTTCGGCTTGTGACGCATCTATCTTTTTTCCACCGTTATCAAGTAAATTATCCATAAACCGATTTTACAGACAACCAATTTATGAAGGGAAAACTTCTTTAGCGGCGTTGTGCTCTTTTTGGGATGGGTAAAATTACGAGATAGACAAAACCTAGACCCATAAGATCCAAAGGGAACGTGCCGGCATGAAGATGGAAAAGGGAATCGAATATTTTTATTCTCCTGTGGGGCTCGGTCAATCATCGTGATATGTTTATATATATTTATTCCTTCGAATGACTGTTCAAATCGTCATGAAAATAGAAGCAACTGGAACAATTTATATATTTTCACCGAGACCATTATGAGACCAGAAAAAATATATTTATAGTTATTTAATAAATTACAATACTAACCCTTTGTACTCTTCCCCACCAAACACGGTGATTTTGGGTTTGTTGTGCATGTTAATCTGTGTTTATATTCATCGGCCCCACGACAAAATCTCAGTGCTCAGTAATATTTATTTAATGTAACATTTTCTGGTTTCCAGGGGGCAACAACGCGAACGCAGATGCAAACGCTGTTAGTGGAAGTTGGGGCAAACCGAGCGGGTGGGGCGAAGGATCACTGAGCGGTCAGGGCCAATGGGGCAGACCGAAAGCAAGCGCATGGAACCTTCCCGGCTGGAATACGAATAACGCTGGCGCTGGCAACCCTGCTTACAAGTAAGTATTAAACGCTTTTAGAAGTAGAATAAGAAAAAAGCGGTACAAAATCCAGAATCAACTAATAACGACATTGATACAGGTTCATGTCTCGTCTTCATTCTTTACGGGGTAGACAGAGATCTGGGGTATAAGAGCAAAAAGCCTAGTTGAGCAAAATGTTAGAGGCGTGTAGCTCGGAATGAAAAGCAAAAAGGAACGGATCGCTAGGCCGTAGCTTACGTTTAAGCTGGTAGTGGAGGTTGGGCAGAGTGAGACGTCCCTGATGGAAGGTAAACCGCCACTTTTGCTTTGAGGAAAAAAGCACATACAGAGATGCATAGTATCTAACAAAGAAAAAAAAATTACCTTCTATAGAAATTCGCCCAGGTGATTGGCGACTTTGTATGGGAAGCCAAATTTTTTTCATGCAATTCTGTTTTCCATTAGGGATTCTGATTCCAGGATTTCAGTATAGTCCAGAGGTTAAAAATCACGCGGTATGTATTGTATGTGCTTATTACGGAGTACGCACACGTTGATGTCTTTTGTATGAAGATTTGAGAGCTCCCATCTTTTCTCTCTTCGAGACTCAAAATATATTTATTTTATATATTAATTAACTTTATATTAAGTTTATAAAATACGCAAAATATATATTAGTTAAGAAATAAGACAACGCATGTGGATAGGCGAATTAAAAAACAAAATAACAGTCACCTTTTTATACACAGCAGTAAATAATCTCAATTACTACAATTACATACAAAAAGTAAGCTGGGGACCAGGTCTGTTTGGCCTCTTTGGGAACCTATCTTTTATTTTATCCATTGTTGTTGCACGCTCGATCGCTAACATAACTGTTTCACAAAATTATGTAAATTGAAATTTTATTCAACATGAAATCAGGAAAAGAAAAGATGAAGATATAAAATATCATACAAAGCCCTTTAGGCAAGTAGGCGACCAATACTGTTGAAAAGAGTTTCTTTCGCCGTCTTCTTCTCTGCAGTGGTCGGTTTAGAAACTTCAGTAGTTTATAGCTTGTGAACAATCATCATCATCATCATATGATGATGATGATTCTTGCGGCTGATATCAGCCGCAAGAAGTCCACTGCTGGACATAGGCCTCTCCCAATGGTTTCCAAAATGACCGGTTGGAAGCGGCCTGCATCCAGCGTTTCCCTGCGAACAATAATTGTGAACAATAAAGAATTATTTTAATATAATATGAATTATTTAAAATGTGAATTGACGTAAAAAAAAAAGACTAAAAAGACCTATTTTCTGACTAAGGCAAAGACTTAATAAGAAAATAATCTTTTGGGGCGAGACGGTAAATCGCGATTGTCAAATTTATATGATTGGTGGGTCGATTGACAGAAGTAATCGTTAATTGCAACTACGTGATTGATTGCCTTTGAACCACGAATATTAACAGCTCATGATTAACGGACCGATTAACGGCGACATTGATTGTCTTCTTGGTGAGCAATTGTCGATTGTTTTCATGAGTCGACGTTTGTTCAACATTTGTCTCTATCTCTCTTGCTATGTTATTAGATGTCTATTCGTAAAAAAGTAATATATTTTAGAATTAGCGTCATTTTTGGTTCTTTGAATTTTTGCGACTGAAAACTTTAAAGTTTTCAATTGAAGCTTCATTCAATTGCAATTGATGATCACGTAAACATTGACAACAGCGATTGACCGTTTCGGGCACCCTATAAACTAGATGATAGCAAGTATAATACGACAGTTAATAAATAGAAAATATCAAAAATGTAAAATATATTTATCACATTTAAATTTTTTTCTAAGTAGTATCAATTTATTAAATACATTCACCATGACACTTTTCTAACTTTCCTTTAAAAAATATGGATACCCAAAAATATTGTTTGCAGTAGTCAGAACCCAGGCATAATTGTTAAATTTAACCACGAATATGCTCTTTCAATTTTGGAATAAGTGAAAGATCTGTATATAAGTCTGGGAATATTTGGGAGTTGAATGCTTTCTCAGAGCCATACAGGTTGGACTGGTTGGAGTGCAGAGTAAGATAGTGAAGGCTGTCCTCGCCTAAACTCTTCAACCTGTATTGAATACGCTGATACAGGAGCTCAACACTTGCATATTGATGACGTTTGTCTTAAAAGTTGTGCGGACGACGTGGCTCTGTTGAGTGCCTCTGCCTGTGGCCTCGACATGTTTTGAGTGTGTGTGAGCGATACGCCACCAGTCATGGCTTAATATATAATGAGAAAAACAGTGTATGTACCTATTGTCTTTCAAGCCGGAAGGAAATGTCCGTATATTTTACCACCTAAAAGATCTTCTTTGAGATCTTATAGACCTAGGCTCTGTCTACCCGCAAGGGAAAAAGACGTGATAGTATGTGTGTGTATACCACCGGTAATATTATATAAGTCGCCCTTGCAAAGGGTTTATAAATTCAAATATCTTGGACACTGGTTGACTTCTGATATGAGAGACAATACAGACAGACATTAAAAGGGAGCGTAGGGGCGTAGGGCGCTAGAGCGTATAGCCCGTAGGTTTGCTCGTTGTTCTAGACAAGTTAAAATAACTCTTTTTAGAGCGTGTTGCAATTTTTTCTACACGAGCAGCCTACGATAGGTGCAATATACGAAGAAGCAATTTAACAACCTCGACGTTACAGCGCATCAGGAATGATCGCCGAGGCGTGAGTAGATTGTATTCTACTCTATCAGCGCAAACGGTGCACAATCACATACCTGGCAAATAGACTTCGGGGCAGCTCCAACAATATTCTGAGGATATTTGCTTTGTGTCGATTTTTAGAATGTGAATCACTGTTCGATGATACATATGCTGAAAATCTAACAGGTGTTATGTGCTTTTTGTGCTATGTATTGTATTTGTGTACTACTAACATTAAGATTTAAGGTTTCTGTGTAACCAACAAAAATGATTATTATTTATTATTATTAATATGTAAAAAACACCATTACCGAGGTGTTGTCAAGAAAGCCAGCACTGTGGATTACGGTAAATGCAACTGAAGAACAAAACATCCGGCCCCGCTGCCCACTAGCAATGGGGGCAGGTGTTTATCAACACCCAGGCCACCCTCTCCTACCTTCTATTATACCTACATACATTACTTCGGCCTGCCGATTGTCATCAGTGACTAACTTATAATTTTTGTATACAGGCACTAAGCGGAGCAGCGAGTAGCATAGACTAACACGGTGTCGGCTCATCCATCCTGCAGCATTTTCCACCAGTTGCACCCGCGCAACCTGCGTCGCCGCCGCTTGCGCCTACCAGTGCAACTGCCGGAAGATATCTATTTATTGTAATTAATTAGATAATATTAATAAATTCCAATTCATTGTTTTTCTGTCTTACTCATTTTAAAACTAAACTTTGTGTATCATGCCATAAATAGGGGACACTGAAAGTTCTGTCTTGTTTGAGCACCGTAAGGCGTTGGTACGAAGAATTTGATCGTGGCCGTGTATGTCTTCATGATGCAAGGTCGGCCCTAACTGCGATCACTCAGGACAAAAGTGGCTACTGTCAGGCAATAAATTGAAGAAAATCGGTGTTTACCTACGAGAAGATTCGAGAACATTTAGGGATTCGTATGAGCTAAATTCAAATAATCTTACATCAACATTTAAAAGTTAGAAATCTTTGTTGCGTCTGGATTTTTCATGAACTTAACTGTAACATACCCAGACGAAAAACGGACTCTGTTGATTGATGTAAAAAATGTTGATATTTAAAGTTCTATCATGGTCATTAGAATGCTGTGTATGACATTGTGATATGAGATAAAACATGGATATATTGTTACATTCCGGATAGAAAGCAACAGCCTTCTAAATGGGTGTTCAAAGGTGACAGCAAACCAACAAAATTGAGGCAGGCGAGAAGCTAGGCACAAAAATGATAGAATATTTTTTCTTCCTGTCTGCACGATCCAACTCGAAGAACAAAGGACAGTTAATTCTGTGTGCTACACCACCAGTGTTTGTCCAGTGTCTATGTAAAAGTTAGGGAAAACGGCCAAGAAGTTGCATCTTATTGCATCATGCATGACAAAGCTTCGCCACATGCCGACAAGAAGACAAAGCGTATTTGGCTTCTGAAAAAGTAGAGACCCATCCTGAACATAAGCCTGACCTCCCAAAAATGTAAGATTTCATGAAAGGTTTGACATTTACAGGGCCTGAAGAGACCGAGATAGGTTACAACCAGCTCGTGAAAACATCCATGCTCTCAGACTCATGTTTTCAAAAAAGGTTTGACCCAATGAAAAAGTCTTTAAAATATAGAATACCTACTTTGAAAAGCCGTAAATATACTACTCGTACTATACATGAAAATTGTTTATCTAATTACTAATAGTTAGTTACAAAACTTTTAGTCCCAACGTAACTGCGCAAAATTTCTGTCATTAGAAAGAGACGAACTCCGTGGCGCAGTGGTTAACACGCCAGCCTGGGACACGAGGGTTCCCGGGTTCGACCCCGGTCAGGTCATGATGGAAAACGATATTATCCATACTTCCAACTACCAACATAATAATATTGTAAATGCGAAAGTAAGTGTCTGTCTGTTTTATTTTTTCACGTTTCAACAATTGAACTAATTTGGACGAAATTCGGTATGGAGGTAGTTTGAGGAAAATTCTCCCGAGAGATTGGCAAAAGGCAAACCAGACTTATATATATATATATATATATATATGTTGATATATATATATATATATATATATATATATATATATATATATATATATATATATATATATCAACGTACAGCCGAATTGGTTCAGGGGTTTCTTTTTATGAAGTAAATGAGCACTAAGAAAGGATTTTTAAGAAAATAGGGAAATTTAATCCCTAAGGGGTGAAATAGGGAGTGGAGTTTATGTGGAATTATCTCATTGGACTTAGAAGTATGAAACTAGGGATCTATATAAGGGGCTTTTATGGCAGCATATATTACAGCGTAAGTTTTTATAACCAGCCGCCTAGTAAGTACCTAGGTACTTAGATTTTATTATATTTTTTATTATAATAAAATCCAAGTATCTAATGTTTTATTATATATTAAATTTTATTATATAAAAATGTTGCGTCTATGGTAATGCCATTTTCTGGTATGCTGTTTTCAAAGAGTTTTTTTTTCGTCAATTAAATTACCTAAGCATTGTAATTAGTGTATGTGTCGCAGGCAAATTGTATGATTCCGCGTTTTACAAACGGCGTCGTCTGTTCACAAACGCTCGCTCTTTTGGAATATGCCGAAGGCAAATTGTGAATTGCCTTGTCAGTATATAATATGCCTTAATATTTGATAGACAATTCAATCGCCGTTTACAAAATGACGCGGCAAATTGAAGTATTTAGTTCATTTTCTTACCTCGCGCGGCGCTGCTAATCAAAACAATCAAAATGGCGTCGATTTTGTGAAACATAAAAATAATGAAAACAGTGCAAATCCTGCGTGTTCAAGGGACTTTTTACAAAAAAGGAAAAAAAAAGGATTGTTTTTAGGAAATGTATCATAGTAAGGTAAGAAAACTTTACTATTCTCAAGTAGGAGCAGAAAAAAGCCGTGGACAGAGGTTTTGAGGTTATCCGGCACGTAAAAAACGCTAAGATGTCCATGGAATATGGTGTTCGGAGGATTCCTGCGGAATATTATTAGCACAGAACCACCGTAAAATACGGTCTTGGAAGCGTGTATGGCCCTACTAATGTCCTCATACACCGATTCCACGTCTTCATCTGAGTATTCCCCGGCATGTACACCTGTATGACCTTCAGCGAGTATCTTTTAGATACTCTGAGTATAAGGTATATCACCCTGCTCGAAATACTTTCGATGGTTACGACGTTATTTACGAGGTAGCTGTGGACGAAAAACCCGACATCATGCTGTGACTTTTTTATGTCACCTTCCCGGGGATAGAGTAGGTTACCAGACTTAAGGGTTGTCGTGCTCTCTTCCTCTCTTCGGACTTCAGACAACCTCACTATGTCCCATCGTAACATACTCATTTCCTCTTCCACTTCCTCGACTTTTTGTCAAGCCTCATCATGCGGATGTTGTGTGTTACCAGGGCCAGTCGTCATCGGGGGTTGTAGCCGGGCCGTATCCGGAGATTCTTAGCACCCCCTGCCCAGCCGTTACGGTGACCGCTACCGGAGCCAGGAATAGTGGGGCTGCCGTAGACTGGGGGCCTGGTCTTTTTGTTGTTTTCCATTGGAAGGTTTTGCCATACTCACCACGCTTGGGAGGCGGGTTGGCGAGCGCATTTACTTTGGCTTATTGTGATTCCGACGCTGCTGCCCACAGAAGCATTTTAGACATGGGAAGGACAGGAGTTTAGTGGATTTGGAAACGGAATAGAGGTATTCTACTCACTCGGATGACTTGGGGATGAGTTAGCAACAGCTCGGGAAGCCGTGCGTATCTTTAGCCATATCTACAACCGCTGGACATGCAATAAGGAATGACACCCCCTGGCCTAAGTTTTTGTTACTTATATATTTAAATTAATTGAGTGCCTAAACATGTATTTTAAGTTATTCCTACATAAATAGGTACGTGATTGCTGAAATAAAGTGATTTGTCCAATTTGTGTTTTATGAGTCACCCTACTATAACCATCAATGTTGAAATGTTTACAATTGAACGAGTTGTCAATTTGCCTTCGGCATATTCCAAAAGAGCGAGCGTTTGTAAAAAGACGACGCCGTCTGTAAAACGCGGTATCATACAATATGCCTGCGACATATGCATCGCAATTTCACATGTAAGACCTTATTTTTTTACTCTTTTGGGTTTTACATTAAATGTGCCAAAAAAGTCCTTTTTTTAAAGTTCCTTAGCCGCGCATTGTAGGTACGTGTTAAGGATTGGCATTGACTGTGCGATATTTTGCCTTGATTCTTAGAGTAGGGAAAGAACTGAGCCATTTATACCTAAAATCCCTGTCGAACTGTCATTGGCGAAAACGCGGAATGATGCATATTTATTAGAAAATTGGCCACTTATACACACGAACAATAACAAAACCATTAGAATGGTAACATATCATACACACGATTTTTTTCTTATCGAATTTCATTTGTTCGAAAACGGTACGACGAAGTTTTAAATGCCAAATGGCTTCTTTACCATATTTTCTGCTTCTATAAACTTAATAAACATATTTTTCTTCTTCTAGAACAACTGTTGACCGAAAATCTAAACATGTAATTTTATTTTGATAGATGTTTTGGTAAGAATAATTTCATTTTCTAGAAGTATTAACGATAAAAGTAACTTCTTCCATATTATTTACACAGATTTTTAATAACTACTTATTGTCTACGAAAAAGTTTAGAAGAAAATAAAAAGAATCGGTGCCAAATAAAAATATAAGAGGGGTACGGGGGGGGCGAAGCCCCCCGACAAGAGGGCTCAGGGACTAAGCCACAACAAAACAAATTGTCCACGATGGGTAGGTTAGGTTCGTTAGGTTATCTTGTGACCAAAACATCACTCAAGCTTAGGGCGAAAATAATTAAGACCCAAAAACAACTTTGTCGTGGAAAATAGGTTAGGTTTGTTAGGTTTCCTTTTGAAATAAAACACCTACCTTTTTATCTAATGATTGAAATATAAACAACATCTAATTTAATTAATAATAATTTTGAACATGCAAAATTAATGTAAAACAATATTAAAATTGATTCACATAGTGCTGGTATGTCTATACTTACTCTGTATACATAAACATTAAGGATTTCAACATTATGATTTAATTTTTTATCATTTGAAATGCTGTCTTTTAATAATATAGAAATCATTTTTTTGTTAAATAAAACATATAGCAATAGTATTTGCGGATTAACGTTGGGTTGCAATCAAAACATATAGCTTTTAAAAAAATAACAATAAAAAATCTGAATTACCACAATACGGCAATTGAATTTTCGGTCAAATGACACTATAGAAAATAAAAAAATTACGAAACGTTTTTGGTGTTTTAAAATTCGTACATAAACTATTCTAGTTTATGATAGGTAACCCCATTAGAATACCTATTGGTTAAAATTGCCGTTGGTCCCTACTGACTGTCAAATGTATCTGTTATCAGAGGTATCAAAAGCTAGTGATTAAGCAAAAAAATCGGTGGGAATCCGAAGCAGTGTTTTTGTTTATCTATGTTGATAAGAGTAATTTATCTACCCGTAAAGATACAAATGATGAAGAAAGTTATACGTCCTCTTCATCGAAGCGATTTACCAGTTACAAGCTCAGCTGTGGTGCTTCGGAGCTCACACCGACCCCCGCAGCTTCGTTGGAATAGTTGAATTCATTTTCATTCGTATATTTGATTCGCTGACAAAGCCTATCTCTGTGTAAAAAGAGGTGAAACGATACTCGCAATGGCTCGTTCGCTATCTGGCGGTGTGGCCTGCGCTTATGTGCATTAGACTTAGCCCATATGCCAGACGGCGTGGCGATACAAACGCGGATGGTATAAACTTTGGATATTTTAGTTTTTTAGGAATATTCAAGGTTTATTCAAAAAAGAAAAACATATGATGGCTGCCTTATCTGTAATGCAATAATAATCAAAAGTTTCAAGGTTAATTTTAATGTATTTGGTGAATAATGCTATATACCGGGTAAATTAGACGTGATTTGGAGGCAACTTTGCAATTTTTTTCTAATAAGAAAATTTAACGCAATCGTGTTTTTGAGTCAGATAGTTACCAGAGTTAGTCCTGAACTTTGCTGCATTTTTATTTCAACTTGAGTATTTAATTATTATTGATATAACAGTCAATCATGCAAAGCAGTGTGAGGTAGTACGGGCCCTTAATTCCAGGTTGAATCTCATACTTAGTATAATCATTGTTAGTATAATTTTTAACGTTTTAAGAAAAAGAATTATTGCTTTAAACCTATTTGGATTTAAATTAAAAATTCTCATTATTTGTACCCAGGTAACTTCACTAGTACTTTAGACGGAATAAATTTATACTAATGCACGGATCTCTGCAACCTCTAATTTATTTTCCTCTCTTTTATTATTACTTGCAGACCGGGAAAAGTAATTATCCAGGCCAGGCCATTTCTCGGAAGATCGGCAACAGCCGGCACCTCAGTCAGCCTGGATTCCCATGGCCGCGGGTATTACGCCCAATCTGTCTCGATATCCAAGTAATTCTACAGAAAGATACAGCCTAACAAAATTAACTCAACAATTGTATGTAGATTCCATCAATAGCACTGAAAACTTTTGTCAAGGACTCAAATTTTAGACATCAACGGCTTGACGGCAAAAGATATCATCGCCTTCTGCTGTCACGGCATACGAGTTGGTTATACTGCCAAGTCCCTCATCCAACGACTGTCAAGAACTTTGTAGTTACCATGGCAGTTAGTTAAAAATGGAAGCATGGAAGTTATTCCTAAAAAGTTGGACATGATGATATGATGGAGTAATAAAGTGGATTGGATAGCAACGTGCAGCATGAAGGAGACATGCATCATCGTTACGAGGATGCCTATGTCATCGGTGGGGTGGGACACATTATTTTAAATCAGCATTCATTGATCGAATAAAAGAGTTGTTTATTTATTCACTTGTTTATTTTATGCAACGCATCTTAATTTCATAAATAATCAAAAGTCACTTAATCACATTTTGTACTTATACTAAGAGAGCTTCTTTGTGAATGTTATATTGAAGGTTTGATATATCTACATAGAATTGAATTATATTTGTTAATTAATACCCGTTTAGAGACACAATACCTATCACTAAAAAGTGTATCACTGTTCTACTATTTCACATTAAAGTTTATTGTCAAAACGTAGTATTTTTTCCTGTGTTGTAAAAGAACATATGAAAATAAACGATGTTTTTTGATGTTTATTGAATAAACATGGTATCGTGAAGACATAAACAATTAAAATAAAAAAAAAAATGTGAAATATGAAATTCTAAAATTACATAAGTCTATATAAAAGTAGCATTTGGTTTACTTGTGAGGCAGCTCCAGTCTGTACTGAGGTTTGTTGTACTGGTACCCTGGCTCCGGCTCGGGCGCCGGGGCTGGCGCGGGTATGGGCGCCGGGGCTGGTTGGGGGTTGATCGGCACTTGAGGGGGCGTGATGATCACGGCATCGTCTGTCAACCCCACATCACGGCCGAAAGGGACAAATCTCTGCGCAAATTGCTGCGGATACTGCTGGTACACAGGCGGCGCTTGGTAGAACTGAGGTTGTACGCGTTGAGGAGGACCATATTGAGGTGCCACTTCGTACTGGTTAGGTACTCCATATTGTGTAGGTAATTCCATCCGTCCAAACATGGTGCCAAGGATCGGGAACTTGTTCGTCAGCGAAGCCCACCAGCCCGTACCGCCGACTTGGTTGGTTCCTTGATTTCCCCAAAACAAACGCTGCGACGGCTGCTGAAGATAGTTGGAATCCACCACGACGGAGTAAGGATCGTTTGGTCCCGTGTTGTAGGGAGCTTCTCTGGGCGCATAGTACCCAATGGTACTACCTGAAATCGTAATTAAATGTTAACGCAGTTATTATCATTTCAACAAATAACCAGATCACTTTTTAAAATAGACACGAATTAAATTTATGGTTTAATTTTGAATTGTACAATGTGGATTAATTTCCAAAATTGTATCCAGTGTTCAAGTTCAATCCATATGTCACGTACCCACAACACTGCACAAAAATAAAACGATGCAAGCATTCATTTTCACACAAGCTTCTGAACCTCAACTGCGTGCCATTGTTGCTCGTCTTTGCATTTATACCGCTTCTATTTGCTCCGAAAAGAGGACCTTGGAGTAAAATTCTCGTAACCCAATATTGAAAGTGTGAGGTAATGACGAGGTAGGGGCTCACCCAGCGCCGGACGGCGTGGACAATAGGCGCGACAACTAGGTGACTCGTGCGCCGCCCGCGCCACGCACAGGGTGCTCCGATCTGCATGCGGCATTCAGGACGACATGCATGCTACGTAATCGCCGTGTATGCGCCGCTGTTCGACAAGGAGCGCCGACGCAATCCCGTAAGCGGTGAAATTGGCCGGTCGTATTAAAGTTTCGCCATTGTTCGTAAAGATTAATGAGAGAAACCAAAGGTGACGTTTTTAATTATAACCGTATTTCATGAATTACAATTTAAATGGCCCTGTGAGCATGACCCGATCTTTTATTTTTTAAAGGTTCGAGTGCGTAATCCAATATAACATATGTAATTACTTGTATAGTAATGCGGTAGGTAAGATATAAGGTCAGCTAAAAATAACACATCCCAGGTTTTCAGGTTTTTTAAGTGGAAATTGTGTTCTCGACAGTATATTTGAAACAAGATTATATAAAAGCAAAATTAAAAGATTCAACAGAGTTTATAGTAGTATAGTAGAGATATACTTAGGTACACAATAATTTAGATAGACGCACGACGATGAAAACTTACGTTGTTCCTTATGTTTGCTTGAAATAAGAACTTATTTGAGGTAATGTTGGTTAAACCATCCTCAAATAAGTTTGGCGTCCCCTATAGCTGCGGCACCAAGACTCAGAACCCAGATCAATATTCATTGCCTCATTTAAAGAAATATTATTTACAGTTACCTATCCTTATCCTTACTTAATATTATAAACGCGAAAATTTGTGCGTATATGTATGTATGAATGTTTGTTACTCTTTCACACCAAAACGGCTGAATGGATTGTGACGTAATGTTGCACACAGAAAGGTTATTACTTATTACCCGGATTAACGCATTAGCTAACTTTCATTCCGGAAAAAAATTGTGCCCGCGGGATCGACATCTAATACATGTTCAAGCTATCGCAAGCGTAAAGTATATACTTTACGCTGATCTCATATAAAATCGAAATCTATGCATGAAGAAAGAAGAAAAACCTTAATAAGTAATTCCATTCTTTGTTATTACTAAATCTTCAAAATGAACACACTGTTAATGATGAACTTTTGTGAAAAATGCACCGGTACGCGTACGCGCGTGTTTACTCAACATAATCGGCATTATTCATAAGATAACAAGTATTTGTCTTCGCCGCTTGTCACGGTATTGTGGTCCGCAGAAGCGTTTTGCGAAACGTTGCCCAATACGATGCGAGCTTACACGGCTCGGACGTAGACTTCATACGGAATAGATAAGAAAGTTTACATAAGTGTCCGACTCATTTCCACACAATGACGATGGATTCAGTTAAAATGAACCGGCCAAGTTCGAGCCAGAATCGGCCAAGTGCGAGGCGTACTTGCGCTCGAACGGGTCTGTCTGTAGATACCATTACCTATTATAATAAAAAAATATTAAAAATATTTTTATTACATGACGTAACTAAAAGTTTATGCTTTTCGCATTTTTTTCCGTTATTTGTGCTATAAGACGTTGCTTAGTATCAAATTTTAAGATTCTGAGTTGATGGGAAGTACTCTGTAGGTTTTAATTAACTTACGAAATTGTAAAAATTTACGTGTTTTCAAATCACTAGTGGTATGCGCTAAATTAATTAAATACCTACCTACATCAAAAGTATTTAGGTCGATCCTTGAACAAGATCTGCCCTTGTTGTAATTTGAAACAGATACATATGAAATTTAAAAATTATAGGTATGTAATGTAAATATTAAGACTTCATCTTCATCGCAGTAGCGACGTTTTTCGTTCGCGCGGCACCCGCTGTATCTTTCGATTGCGTTGGCTTAGAAGTTTGATTATTTTACAGTTCCAAGGGACCGTAGATCTGAGTATTTGATATGAATTTCAGCTTGATACCTCGACGCGTTCCTGAGAAAAAGGTCTTGACAGATAGACGGGCAAAAAGTGATCCTATAAGGGTTCCGTTTCTTTCCTTTTGATGTACGGAACCCTAAAAACAACGGGTTGCACTCCGGGACTGCCGGCAGAAGTAAAATCTTGCAATTGCGGCGGTCTCAGGTCACGTGTTTACGAATTTTCGATCAGGTCACGTGTCCTGACGCGAGTTTAACAGTTTTACCCATTTCAAAAAGTGCACAACGCCGCAAAGGTGTTTTCACTTCATAAAGCGACTTACATTTTTTACATTTTATCACGTCCGCTATATAATTTTTTTCAGGCGTCACTTACCTATCCTATAATAATCCGGGAAAGACACCTCACATTTCAAAATTGGTCGAGCTGTTTAGGCTGCAAGAGGTCAGATGGCGGAAAGTGTGAGTAAAATTATTACTCTCCGTCTGGGTGGGTAAATCGGGTAAAAATAAAATTTAAAAATGATAAAATAAGTACATCGCTTCTAAAAATTTGTAAATCTTCATTTAATCTTATCTCTATATCTAACCAGCTTAAAGTTTATGATTAGCATTAGGGAAAGTGGTCACTCTATGGTCAACGGTGGGTCAAGCGGCGGGCGCAACGCCTGTGGTCTTGCTCGATGACATGGATTAAGCTTTCGTCATTATAAATCGGATTTATATGATCATTTTTCTGTAAATCGTTATGGAAAGATACGATAAATTTTGGCAAATATGCAAATATTTAATGAATAACATGCATCGCATGTTTGCAAACTTGCGCAAACATCGGCAGCACTCATTAATTTTATACTCAGTACACCGGCTCAGAGAGCACCTTATTTTTTGTTCGATTTTGCTAGAGAAAGTATGTCATTACTCCCTTACAAATAAGCGGGAGAAAAACTGTACATGTATGTATGTATGTATGAAAATCCATTTTTCATCTCAGCTATTCAAAAAACAAAGAATGATTGCCTGTATTACAGTTTACTCCCGTAGGAATGAAAACACAAAATAAGTATTTTAAGTATATTGTTTTTTTTTCATAGAGAAAGATGAAAAGCAGAATGTGTTTTCTCGGGACTCGGGACTAACGTATTCTAATACTTTTACTTCGGCCAACATATTCTGTATCCCTCGCTTTACTCAGGAGTCTATTTTAGAATCCCTCGCTACGATCGAGATTCTATGTTAGACTCCTACGTTCCGCTCTGGAATCAAAATATTGCCCCACCAAAAAGTTACACCTTGCGTCACAATATACTAATTTAATCCGACCCAAAAGCAACAAAAAAAAACACAATCACCAACAATCAACTCTAAACATCATTACCACACCAAATAATTCAAAAATAACAGGGAGATAAAAACGTATGACAATTGATTCTCTACCGCTTAGTGCGAGACAAAAAAAAAACATTTTCAAACATTACATATTTAATTCAGCCCTAAATACTCACACCTACTTTGCATTTTCTCGCAGTTAAGGACCTACTTTTTCCGTGCAACTTATAAATTGTAAATGGTGCCTAGATGTGTTATGTGTCTTAGCATTTCCAGGAAATGGTGTGTGTCTTTTTGACAATATTAGTATGTACGTCCACGCTAAGTTGATAGATTAGCATTCTCAATACTTACCTATAGGTTACGTATTTCGTTTTACGTGCAGCCGAATTGCAGTCTGGTTGCATCGCAGGCTAGCCGTGCTGATTCCGCGAGGTTAGCATAATATTTACTTTTCTACTTTGCAACCCAAAATAAATAACTATGGGTGGACCATTTGTAATATCCTCACACATAGTATTGATTAATCACACAGCCACTAGGTTAAGGTTTAGATCATTGTTGAAATAGCATATGTATGCATCCTAACTAATATTATAAATGCGAAAGTGAGTTTGTTTGTTACGCTTTCACGCTGTAACCACTGAACCGAGCATCATAATATTTTGCATACAAGTTCTCTGGAGTACGGAGAAGGACATAGGCTACCTTTTATCCCGGGAAAAAGTACTATTCCCGAGGGATCGACATTGACGCAGGCGAAGCCGCGGGCGAAAGCTAGTTTTTGTTAAATACTTAACCCTTTCAATGCCGTGGACAACTTAAGGTGTCCATAAGAAATTTCCGTGACACGCCAACGACTTAAGTTATCCATATTAGTACTCGTATGACATTGTAACTGGTGTAGACACGCGTATCACGTTTCCTTGCGGCGTTCAAATGGTTAACTAGACACAACAATCTCCTTAGTAGTTTCTGAAGGCAACTAAGTAATAAAACATTTTCATTATCCTTCGATTTGACGACCTACGTAACGATTCTATTTTGTGATCTCACTATATGTGAAATATGTATATCTATCTTACTATATATATCTCACTATCTCTCACTATATCTCTCTATATCTTACTATATATCTCAGTAAACTATGTCTAACAATTTGATAAACCTACGAGCAGTTGATAATTTCAGATGACCTAGTGAGATTACGTTAAAATACGGGACATCTCCAGTAGGTACCAGTTGGTTTTTTCGGCTGTTTTTATTTCAAAATCTGACTCTTGGGACCACGGACTGAGCAGCAGTGGGTATGCGCTAAGAAGTTAATGTATTATGCTGAACTCATAATTTGATGCATTTTGGTATAGAATTTGAATCATGGATGACCCACGGATGACCCATGACAGAGACAGGTAGTGTGTGTGGGGCTACACAAAACACTGATAACATTACCTACGCGTGGTTTATGTTTGTGTTTATTGTCTTAGTATGGACATGGCTGCCTGGTTAAAAAAATATTAAGCCTATTTGGGTGTCCCACAGCTGGGCAACGGCCTTCTCTTTTTCTCTCCAGCTATTCCTATCTCAGGGAATAAGTTGCCTGCTACATATATATATGACGCCTGATAAAAAAAGCTTTAAAATCTTCAATATGACCCTCATCCTTTGTAAAGCACGTAAGTTATGGGGCCAGGCACTGTGGCTTTTAAGCCAGCCTTGTGTAAATATTTTTAAACCTATAAACATCGCCCATCTGCATTTAAATAACACACCACGACGTAGTCTTTCCATGTACAGAAGACTATAACATACCACGAAGACATTTAGCAGCGAATCATTAATAATACTAAAGCAAGACGTCTTAATTGCGATTATTTTACACGAATACGGCTATGGGGGACAGAGGAAATATCGAAGTACACTTTATTAACGACAATATAAATGTAGTCATCACGCGGGCCATAGGTCACGAGTCACGCACAACGTATTCTGCTTACGCATTTTATAAGCTTCTATTTATTATAAGTAATACTACACACTCATTTATTTATACAAGATATTTATACATCGTTGCCCCTCAAACCATCAGTTCGTCAAATTCAACCACCTTTTCTATAGGAACAATGCCGGAAACTAAAAAACGAGGATATTTTCATATAAATTGCCGGGCCGACTAAATACTTTTGTATGGAAATGATTTTTTTTTCGAGTTTGCAGAGGAAAGATTTTATTGTTTGTTTGTCATGGACGAACTAAAAAATTTCTGAAATTTTTTAGTTCATTACTTATGATTATTTTAAAATTATTTTACCTTTATAAAGCTACATCATTAGTTACACAAAAACGCATTAACAGTTAGGTACTTTACTTTTATAAAACTTCTTGCAGTGGATCATTCCGAAGTAAGGGTCTTCGGAAAGATCCACTCTCTCATTCTAAGGCAAAAAAATTCAATATTTCAATACCGCTTTCGATTTTCCATATGTACACCGTGGATATGAAATCTCTAAGGGTGTTTCACTGCTCCAGACGCATAAAAACCATAAGTATACACCAACGAGATTGTGTGATGTTTTACAGATGTACCGTTTTAGTTAGTACAACCTAGATTTAACAGGGTCTAGGAGGATAGATGAGTTAAAGAAAAGACTAGATATTGGCAAATGAGATAAGTATAATGCACAACTATTACATTACAGTTTCACAGGTACAGATTAGGTAGTCAGGGTCGTGAGTATAGGCACTAGATCGGTGGAGTAGCCCTTCTAGGTAGTTCTAGGTAGAAGAATAACTTAGCTCGAAATGCAGCCGGAGACGAAGAGGGCGAGCGCCGGCCGCCGCGTCTTATATATGGCATGGGCCCCCCGCTGCGCCATGAGGGGCGAAGGATTGCTGGAGCCCGCGATGTCACACAGATTAGAAATAATTACGTCAATTACAAACTACTTATGTACTACAATTCCACAAAAGCAAAACACCGCCTTATAAAAAAAAAACGTACCTTTCGAGATCTTCCTACTCTTTACACCCATGTGTTTACTGTGGTACAGTTTTACCAACTTCGCTAAATCTAATAGTAATAAAAAATAAATCTTCTTTAAAAGTCTTTTTACCTTGGACGATTTACGATTTAGATTCAACGTTTACTTTTAAAATAGGTCTAAATAGGTATTTGTTAATATTCTAAATAAATTTCGTTTTATTTGAAAAAAAATATATATATAGTAAGGATTGTTCAAAATAAGCCTATTACTAAGGATTTCTAGCGTGTCAGATCCGACCACTGCAGGGAAGGAAGAAACTACGAAAGAAACTCTTTTCAGCGGTCGCCTAATCGCCTGAAGGGTTTTTGACCTCCCAGTCATCTCTGGGTTTCTGTCCACCCTCTGACTCAAAGGCTGGCAGCGCCCTTGTCATGTCATCAATTTCATACATGATTTTAGATGAAGGAACAGGCGCTTTTGCTTTTTATTTGCTCCCAGCTAGATAAGCCATGAACACGAACGTCTTATCTTTCAAAGGTTTTATAAAATTAATGCTAAACGTGGATTAAGGGTCTTAAAGACCTGGGCTCTGTCTGCCCCGCAAGTGAAAAGACGTGATAGTATGTATGTATAATAATTATGACACTAACAAGGTAGTGTGAACTGTATATCGTTATTAAAATAACATTTAGATAAGAATCAGAGGTCATTTTCAATAAAGGGTTTATGATTGATGATTTCGGTCATCGGACTCGAGCAAGGTGATTCACAAGTATTTTTTTGCAGAAATATAATATTTGTCTTCCTGCTATAATAGCAAATGAATGTCATGTTTGCAAGCACGCAATACCGTTTAATGATGATGACTCGGTTAGACAGCCTCTTTTCTCTTCGAAGGAAAATTGTCTAAAACTAGCAACAAGGAGCCCACGAGGTATTTACCCTAATATACTTTAACTACATTCTAGTAGGTGGATATTGAAGTCATATTTAGATACTAATATCTTCTTATTTACTCGAAGAACTAAGCTAATTCTAATTTCCTACTATAATAATAATATTACATATATCAAATGTTGTTTGTTTGGATATAGGACACTTCAAACGCTGTATGAAATTGGATGAAACTCTTCATATAAGCATACGTTGACAACAATGGTTGTCAATAGTAAGTATACCGGAACCTATCCCGAGGGACGCACGCGTACGTAGTTGCATTTAGTGTTGTGTTCTAATGTAACTAATTTAGTACATTTGATCGGATAATAATAATAAACAACATTTTTTTACAGTCTTATATCAACTTGCAATGTAATAGGTGCCTATATCAGTGTAATTGGGTATGTTTGTTTGGGTCAAATCTTGCAACTGAGTTTAAAAGCCTCAACAGACTGAGCTTACAGTAGTAGGTATAGAGTAAGTAGAATGACGTAATACGGATTTTTTGTGCGTTGCCATTGCGCTGACGTGATCTATCGATGCGCTCATGAATGCTGAACAGCCCGGTCCATGAGAAGCTCACAGGAGCCAAATAGCGTAGCGCCATTCATCATTTGATTTATTTTACTCCTAAATCAGATAAAATAATAAACTCTCAGGTTTACTTCGCTACTAAATTACTTGTAGTGTTTTTGGTATTTTCATTATTTTACTGAAGAGTAAAATATTCATCATTTTACTCTTCAATACCAAAAATACTCTCAGACCATCATGAAAGAAAAAAAAAAACGTAGAATGTACCAGATGCTTCTTTTCCTGCGCATATCGTAAAATCATGTTAGTAGGCGATGCGGGTAACAACCCATAAAATTTTTTGGTTCCGTTTCCCAACTACACGCTCACCGACATGCTAAACGTGGCCTTCAGATCTTATAGACCTAGGCTCTGTCTACACCGCAAGGGAAAAAGACGTGATACGATGTATGTTTTTAAGTATCATGCTATTGAAAGAGTACCTATTGCGACCATATATTTAGAAATTTTAAGATGATTCCAGCTTTTCCATGAGCAGCCAGCATCGAAGGCATCTTTTTAAATATTGCTGCTAATTAAGAGTCCAAACTACGAATAACAGTTCAAATAACTATTTAAACTGTACATTAGGGAATTCCTTATATGGAACACCAAGTTCAGACGAAAGTCCAGCGTTAGGTATTTTTAATTTTCTAGTTGTTTGAATAAACTTATTTACTATATAGCGCATATAAAACGATAATCGGTAGAGTTGAGTCCTCAGGACCGAGTTCATTTACCTAAGACATAAATATGTTTAAATAAAAAATTTAACTAATGACACGATCTTAATCGTCGTAAGCCATTTTTAGTTTTATAAAAAAAAGACGTTTCAATTATCGATTAGACACGGAACCAAAAGATTTATGCATCGCTTAATCATTTGGTCTGTAATTACATAATTCACCAAGCGCAAAAACAAAGTTCTAAGTCACAAACAAAAAACAATCTAACTTATTACCTTTAAAATTAATAATTAGTGTGATTTATGTAAGATTAAACAAATTGTAAAAAGTTCCAGAAAAAACTTTGTTTACTTTAGATACAGTGTGTGTACGTACATAGATTTAGTTCAAGATATGACGTGGCCCTGACAAGCCTTTGTGAATAATGCGAGTGGGTGAGGATCGGCTTGACTCAGCAGCTCTTCTAGCTAAATCCTTTCAATATTGGTCGTTAAATGTGCACTATTTTGTGCATTGGTTTTTTTATACGAGTATGTTACGTCATAATTGGGATAACGTACAGTGTCTAATAGGGTAGGTAGATATATTTTTACCAAACTTAATACGTTTGACCATGATGTTCAGTTTATCAAACTTCTGATTAAGACCAGTAAAAGGATTGATTTCTTTTCTGGTACTTATTATTCAATACAACAAAATGATCTCGACAGGTTTCTACATGGATGGGCAGATTTTTTTTTTTTTGAAATGACTATGTAGCTAACTCCAAGTGAGCTTTCGCTACTTCACCGGGCGTTTGAGGCGAGGGCAGAGTGCCCTCAACCTTTATAGGCAACATCACCAAAGGGCCCCCAGGAGGGACGGACCTCGGCTTTGGGCGTTGCCTGTGTGCGCAAGGCTTGGAGAGACAGCAAACTCTCATATTGCCTGATGGGCCGCGTATGCGTGCATGCAAGCCTGAAGGGCCAATCTGAGAATCAATGGCAAAAGCCTTTGGAGAGCAGCAACTCTCATTCAAGCCTTATGGGCCGAAAGCTACGTTGCCAGAAGGGCCTATCCTGGGTGCAAGTCACCCGGGACCGCCGGGCGGTCACCAGTAATCGGAGCTAATCCTACTCTACGCACTCTGTTCCGGTGTCGAGTGCGACGGGGTCGGATAGTGGGATTCCTCCGGCTATTCGGAGCCGGAGAGGGGTCGGGGCGGGCTTGTGCGATGTCAATAGGATCATCGGGATCGTCAAGTACGTTCCTAGGACGTCTACGACGTAAGGTCGTATCGTGTAGGTTGGGGGAGTAGTTAGCGGCTTGCACCACTAACGGATTGGGATGGCGTGCGGCATTCTCAAAGAAACGCTTGGAGGCGTTTTTGAGAAAGCCGCGGATGGACGGGATGGGCAGAAATTGTGACTGACAGAAATTTATGGAAAAACAAGGGGAGGTTAAAGCCCAAGCAGTGCGACACTATAGGAAAAATAATAATACCTAATTGTAATTGTATGTAATATGTACTTTGAATGCTGCTGTGCTGGTTGGAATTATAAATCCCATTTTATTAATCGTCACACAATCTAGTCTTTGTCCCTTTTTGGTACACTTTTGCTACCCCTTTTTTAAAATAAGATGTTGTACATAATCTTAGGATGTATAAAATTGTGTTTGTGTAATACAAAGCACGACATTTTTCAAACCATTAGACCATATTTAAACTATTATTAGGTAATTAAGTAAGCATGGGGTTATCTAAACCCCAACCAGTATATCATGTACACTTACCCTTAATGTACAATATTAATAACGGTGGTGTAAAATACAACGAGACAGTTCCCCATGTTTGTGTTTCATTGGCTATGCCCTAAATAGGTAAGGTGACATTTTATATGTGGTTAAACTTATCTGACTGTTGTGTATATCTACTGGACCTGCGTGAATGCCATTTTTTTATTTATTTCACTAGGTAATTGCTTAAGTTAGCTAGTCATTAATTCTTTCGTAAATAAAAATTCATATGTAGTTTACTTTCCTACATCATACTTAATAATGTTAGGTAGGTACCTAACTACGTTTTTTGTTTACTTATATGAGTCACTAAGTGTGTTTCCCACAAGCTTATTACTCGTAAGTAGTTTTTGAATGTCAATGGTTAACGCTCTACAAAGGCTCTACCGAGCTTTGAATTATTTTCCATTAATAAGTTCTCCGGACTGGCTATGCTATGACATCATTCGGTGACGCGATTTAAATTGATTTGAAATATTTTCTCTATTTCAAGTCAATCAATTAACTAAACCAGTGTTTATCTGTTTACGGAAATTAGTGCCGCACCTACCTCTAATTATCAACCTGGAATTGAGGCGGATATAATTATGTGTTAATTAATATGACAATATTTTATAAAATCAACATTACAATTTATACTAGGTACGGTTTGTGACGGAAATGTTACGTTCATATGCAGATATTAATTTGAAAATAACTTCACGGGGAAGAAATTTTCAAAAAAGCTATTTTCAAATGAATTGAACTTTCATATGTTACCTCTTAATGTGGGTATACTCGTAGATATGCCGAATACCAGACACAATAGTTAAACAATGCATTTCGGCGCAGATCTGTGCATCGGCACAAGAGTGAATGAAATTAAATTTAAGTCAGTTAGGTTTTGTATATTTATAGGAAAATTCATTGTAGTGATCAGACGGCACTGGTTGCTGAAAGCCACATAAATTTTCTCTAAAATCCCTACTTATTTACTTCTCTGCCTTTAAAAGCGTTAGCCGAAGTTTTGTATAGGTATATTTTCCTAGGCAATATGTACAGGAGGATATGGAATTATTCATTTCAAAAATACCGGATTGTACGCAACAAAAAAAGCTCAAAATATGCTTGCAAATATGCAAAAAAAAAGATCGCTTAATAGGTAGGTATCCTTTTGCAAGCGGAAAAGGAGCGTCCTATCCTAAGTCCACTGAGGTGATTGGACAGAATTTAAATTTGGGTGCGATCTTTGGACTTATTGTACCGGGCTTAATTTCACCTGTCTCGTTGACGGAGCTATCAATTTGGTACAAGGGTTCAAACCCTGGATAAATCATACTAAAAAGCAGTACGTTATCAGACTTTTCTTTGAGTTTACTCGGGAATAGCTTTGGCAATGAGGAGTTCAAAAGCTAGCCACGCGCGTAGCGATCAGACGTCTACATGTGTGGCATCGAACGATGAACAAGATCGAGCGTAAATATGCAAGGTTTTAATTTTTTTTTGCCGAATTACGCAATTACCGCTGAAAAGGGTCTATATATGCAAATGCATATGCATTTTATATGCAATCCGGCCTTTAGGAATGATTAAGAGGAATGAATTATACTGCCTGTTTTATAATAACACTGTGACTTCACTAAGTATAACTATTCAAATGTTATGAATTATTTATTCGCACAGCATCCGCGATCATCACTACTATACTAGTACGTAATGTACTTAGTCGTGAGACAATGGATGGCGGGCGGCGATGGTATCAGCGGTATATACGATGTCTAATGTGATTTATACGCGATCATCATCTGTCCTTAGAAGGCTGGCCGTAATAAGAGTAACGGCAACTCGTTTTCTTATTACCACGATTATAAAGTAAAATAGATGACATTATGGCATTTATATTCTAATTAAATGTCTTTATGGCCGTGAAATACTATAAAAGGATATAAAATGCGGGTCCTAAAGGAGTATTTTTTTAGACAGGGTTAATTTTGAATCCCCTGGCAATATTGAATCAATCACTAATACGACCACGATTAATTTTGACGACCTCTGTGATTACCGCAAGTGCCTTTTCGGCAGGGTCCTGGGTTTAATCCCCGGTCAGGTCAAGATGGAATACGATCTTTTTCAAAATAACCTGGGTCTTGAATGTTCATCTGTAGGTATATGTATTTATGATAAAATATACGAGTAGTATCATTGAGTTAGTCTTCCACGACACAACTTCCTGTGTGGCTAGCCCAATTTGTGTGATTTGTCATATACTTACCTATTTATTTGTTTAGATACTTATAGAATACAAAATCGTAACCTGCAAAATTACCATGCTGTCACTGTTTTGTTCGGTAACTAAAAGTTATTATTTACATAGATTTGTCGAAGGATATATATTAGCCTTTTAAAATTATTACAAGCTTTTATTTAACTCGAGGGTCAAACCTTGCAATTAAATTTTTCCTTAATTCTAGCCCAATTTTTTTGTACTTGTGTTAGTCGAAGGATAATGCAATATTATGGTAACATCGGCCTGATCGAATGATGGAGTCGGAAGGTATGCACTTTTAATCTAAAGGATATAAACCCATTTTATTTGGGCTCATTTGATATGTCTTGACAAGCATTTTAGAGTAGGTATGAACTGCTACCAACGATAGAGCTGCACCTCTGATATTGGTACCTAATGATGATACTAACCATGGGTAAAGTAGGTCATCCAAAGTGGACCTGGTTAGTTAGTTATTTAGTTATTTTATAAAATAATTAAAAGTAAAAAAAGTAACACCACTAAATCTGAAATGGCAAAAATATCAGCTGACCGAAACAAAATTAAATATCTAGTGCGACAAAATGTATAGAGCATTCTGTGGGAAAACTTAAGCAAAGTAAAAAAAAATGTGTTTTTTATACGAAAATATAGATATTTATTTTTAAATTAACCTAATGATTATGCTATCACAAAAATAAAATTTATTTTTCTACTTAAAAGTAATGTCAAGTCTTGTTCGATGCGAATAAATTCTTAGTAGATACATGAAATTATCGTCCGTAACCTGAAACAAATGAGAAATACAGGTAAATTTTATCGGTATGACGATGATGACGGGTTATTGAAGACTGTACTGTTGCCCATAACTATCTCTCTTTAGGAGTATGTTCCGGTCGCAACATCAGTGTGGTGCTTAAGAGTCCTGGGTCCGCTATTAAGACAACAACTGCCTTTTTCTTTAGCATACACTTGTAATGCCAGCCTGCTGCCATCTCTCCTACGATACTTTGCTCGAGATGTTGGTGCTTTTATTTTAAGCTCACTACGTACAAAATTCGTGAGAAAAAAACTGTTATCATAACTCTGGGTATAAGGTAGACTATCCCATAAATATTGAGATTAACTCATCAATGGCGAGAAATGCAGACACAATTGATTATCTATTGTTATGTTTCCCGATTGGGGCGCTTGGTATGCTCAAAAAAGGGAAATATCTAACGACCCATCAGTTTGGTAATGCAGATGAGATAAATATATTTTTATATTCTAAGATAAAATAAAACACAAGTTGATTAAAATTAAAAAGATAAGTTACCTCCTTTTGTTGCAGATCCAGCGAGAGAGTGGGCTGAAGCAGAACTACTCGCAAAGCTTCCTCCCACCGCAAAGGAGCTGGCGCCAGCGCCTCTAGTAGCACTGGAGACACTCTGTGCTCCATTATGTAACTTTTCCAAAAGGCCCGTCTTTGTTATTCCTCCGGCCAGTCCAAAGTCCCCGCCGAAAGAGCCGTGCCCTGAAGTACCACATCCTGAATCGCAACCGCCAGCTTTATTATGTTCACCACCGTAACTTCCACTGCCGAACGCACCACCATTCGCTATCGCCGCTGCTCCAGACTGAGCTCCAAAAGCATTGTTTAATTTATTTCCACTGGCATGGCCATAATTACCGCCCAATGCGGTTGTGTGTTTAGCTCCACTGATAGCTGCACTATGCCCAATCTTGCCCTCATCGTAAGGTTTCAATACGCCCGGCGGCCCTCCAAAACCTCCAGTGTAAACAGCCGCGTCACTGTCTACAGTAGCAGCGGCTCCAGTAAAGGCTCCGCTCAAGGCATTAGTTTGTCCGTGATGAGGTTTGCCAGATTGAGGCCCACAGTTTCCTGATGTGCATGGACCTGAGCCATGTGCATGTGTGTTGCTAGAGACGTCCCCTCCAGATTGTGGATCACATTTCCCGGTTGCACAGTGTGGTTCTTTATTTTTATTGTTAGATGCAAGATTAGGAGTAGGAGCTTTGAATTCGTAGGGTTTGAGAATACCTGGGGGTCCACCGAAACCACCTGTGTATAATTGCTCTTTGTCATTATTAAAGGGGCTGACTTCTGGAGGCTGAGCATGGACTTCTCCTGTTACACCGGAAATAGTTGGAGTAAGACTACCAGTACCAGGTTGACTTGAAGGTATGGACGAAGGCACAAACAATCCCGTACTAGTAGGCTTTGTAGCACCACCAGCTACCCCCAGTGCCACATAGTCAGGAAACTTGTCGGAGGGCTTGGATGCCGACGATGATGTGGAGGGCTGACTAGGACAGATACCCGAAGCACAAGTGCCTGATCCTGATGACACTGGACTTCCAGATGGAACCTGTCCGATAGGACCAGTATGACTAGGGATGTTTGGACCAGAAGCTACGACACCTGATTGAGTAGGATAAGTTGCACAGTTTCCTGAAGCACAAGTAGAAGAAGGATGAACGCCAGAGTAGGATGGACTCTGGAATCCCGAAGAACCAAAACTTCCATGCTGGTAGGCAGGATTACTTCCACAAGTTCCTGATGTACATCCTGGTGAGCCACTAACCGAAGGTTTCCCGGGAGTAATAGGAAATTTAGATTCAGCACTATATTGCGGAGCTGGATAATTAGGACAGTTTCCTGAAGCACAGTTTATAGCGGGACTGGCACCAGAATACGATGGGCCTTGAAAGCCTGAGGAACCATAATTACCATGCTGGTAGGCAGGAATACTACCACAGTTTCCAGAGGTACAACCAGGTGAGGCACTTATCGAAGGTTGTCCATGCTGAATGGGTAATTTGGATCCACTTTGATCAGGGCTGGGCTGTGGTGATGCAGCAGGAGTGGCACTAGAATACGAAGGTTTTTGGAATCCTGACGAACCAAAAGTTCCATGCTGGTAGGCTGGACTACTTCCACAGTTTCCAGAGGTACAAACTGGCGAGCCACTTACCGAATGTTGCCCGTGAGGAATGGGAAATTTGGGTCCATTTAGACCAGCGTTAGGTTGTGGCAATTGATAATTAGGACAGTTTCCTGAAGCACAATTTACAGGGGGATTGGCACCGGAAAACGCTGAGCTTTGGACGCCTGAAAAACCAAAGGTGCCATGCTGGTAGGTAGGACTACCTTCACACCTTCCAGAGGCACAACTAGGTGAGCCACTCACCGGAGGTTGCCCGTGAGGAATAGGAAATTTGGATCCAGTTTGATCAAGGCTGTGATGTGGTGACAAAGCAGGATTGGCACCAGAATATGAGGGGTTTTGGAAGCCTGCAGAACCGAAACTGCCATGCTGGTATGTAGGACTACTTCCACAATTTCCTGAGGCACAACTTGATGCGGCAACTGCCGAAGGTTGTCCGGACGAAAATGGAAATTTGGAACCTACAGGAGTTGCGCTAGAAGTTGGGTAATTAGGGCAATTTCCAGATGCGCAGTTGAGTGGCTTATTTGGCTGTATGTTTTGCGGATAACTAGGAAGTCTAGGGTAAGAAGAATCTGTATGATAATTTTTATCATCACATGGTCCAAAAGCGCAAAGTAATGAGGGTGGAGGACTGGAAATACTAGGTTTCAACGTTCCTGTACCATCTGGTGGTACGGGGGATTTCTCACAGTTGCCAGAAGCGCAGTTAGTTGAATTAACGGATCCTTGAGAGTGGATTGGTATTTTGGACACTTGAATATCGTAATTAGGTTGATAGATCGAGGAGTCACCACAATTTCCCGCAGCACAGTTACCTGGTGCACTAGGTTTTTCTAGCTTTGACTCATCGTTGCCTGTATAACAATTGGGAGAGTTACACTGTGATGATGGTGATCCCGATGGGTAGTGTTCATTTTGTGGTTCCGAATAACCATTATTAGGTGAAGGATATTTATTGGATGGTCCGCTGTCACAGTTTTCTCCAGTACAATCTTTTTTTCCTGGGGTCAGAAGCGAGGGCTCTTCGGGCCTTGGACAATTTGGGTAAGTACATGCCGCGTCTTGTTTAGGGGCTGTGAGATGAGTTGCAGGTTTATTAATACTTGGACGTACTCCAGGTGCTGCGTTTTGTGGCTGATTAGGATTGTATGTATTTGAACCGGAATACGCATAGGGTTTCGCATTCAATGATGGAGAAGCACAATTTCCATACTTGCAGTCAGTTCCGTCACTTTGCAAAGTGGAAGTAGTTTCCTTACCACTATTAGATAAATGATGATCAGAATTATGCGAGGCCGTCGATGTACTAGAGACACTTACAGGAATATCATTTGATTCGTAATCTTTTCCAGGAGCAGGGGCAGGTAATTCATCTGCACATTTTCCAGACGTACATTTATCATCTGATGGTATATTGCCAGTCGCTGGACTTGAAGGTGACCCCGAAACACACTGCCCTGAGGCACAATTTTGATCATTAGAACTCGCGTAGGATGTCTTTTCAGGATTTGTACTACAGTTGCCATTTTTACAATTTAATGAGTCACCATCAGGAGCAGATTCCGAATCTACGCCACATTGACCTAACGCACAGTCTTCGTGGTCACGATCGGGTAATGTTGTTTCAGATGAAGGTTTCGATCCACACTGACCGGATTTACAAGATTCACTAGTTTCTTTGCAGTTGGGTCCTTCACATGGAGATTTTTGCCCAGAGCAAACGCCACTAGTGCATGGTCCATTTGTCGAACCACCCAGTGATCCTGCATAAGCTCCTGCTGCTGCTTGAGCTTTCGCTCCACTGAAGGATTGAAGACCATTAGCTGCAGATCCAGTTCCATGAGAATCGTTTATTCCATTGGTAACACTTTGACTACCATGACATCCCCCGGTACATCCAGCGCTTCCAGGCGTGCCTAGACTATTCGGTCCAAATCCAGAAGCTCCCGAGCCACTGAAGCTAAAGGAACTTGAACTGGAACTCGCACTAGATGAGGCGAAGCTGGATGAAGATGACTTTGAGAAGCTGCCCGAAAATCCAGGACCGCTTGATATACTCAGTGGTAATCCAACGCCACTGATCGCCCCGGCAACAGCGCCTGCTTCGGCTGTAAAAGAAGATAAATCATATTTTATAATATTTCAGTACGGAAAAACCGGTATACGCAAATTTTTGATTTCCTGTCGCATGTCTAGTCAATACCTATGCCGCTAAAGAAAAATATACTTCGTACTTTATTTTGTGAGATGCGAATTGCGTTAAATGTTTGCGGAATTTGAGTAAACTCTCCTTCGGTTTCATTCAGAAGTTATATTTTACTCGCATGGCGACGGGAAATCAGTTTCTGTCCATACTACCACAGTTCATGGTACAAGGTATTTTTCGTCCATGGCAATAAGGTTCATATTTCTAGAGATGCGACATAAAATTAAAATACTTTGGAATCAAGTAGGTACCTCTAACGAAAAAATAAACACATCATACCCAACTACGTATATTTAAATAAAGAGATTCGTTCGTTATCATTTAAAGTAAATAAGTAAATAAATGATTTAAATAAGGTAAAACTTACGGCGGTAATGGTAAAACCCATATAATAAGGCCGACGTACTAATTAATTAATTCATAACACACATTTTGATGCTCTTTGTTAATAAGTGTCTTAAATGCAAGTGAGATTTAGGAGCGTCTCATTTTGTTTTAGGTCGTCCAGTCTTTTTGTATGAGTAAGGTACCTACGGAAAAATATTTACGTTGCCGGAAATAATTATATTCACATTGTTAATAGGATATGTAAAACAATGTGAAATAGTGAACATGCTGACTGTTTTAAAACTTGCAATATTACATGTATGTTAGGCTATAAATTACGCGGACGAAGTAGCGGGAAATAGTCTCAATCTTAATTTCTACACTAATAGTATTCGGAGGAAATAAAAGATATTATAAAGAGAAAAATTGTATGATTGCATTGAATAGGCTCCGAAACTACCTACTGGACCGATTTGAAAACTTATTTTACCATTAAGAATCCTACATTATCCGTGATGAACATAGGCTATAGTTCAAATACCTATAACTAGCCGTGCGAAGCCGAGGCCCGCCGCTAGTTAGGTTGTGTACATAAATTTATTTATTATTTATTTATACAAAACTTATCAGTTCACAATTTGTACAGGAAAGTCGATTGTTTATAGCTTCCAGCATTGGTCCTATTAGGAGTTGTTCATATTAACGAGCCCATAGCCTCTTCTAGGTCTAAGTAGGTTGAGTTTTCAAGGTTATGTCAAGGGTAAATATAGACCCCACACATTAATATTGAAAGCACACTGCAAATACCTGAAAATTTTATACAGCTACTACGATACTTCAAACTAAATTTCTAATTAATAAGAAGTTTCTGCATTCTGCCGATTTTAAGGAAAGCTCTGAAGCTTTCTGAAAGTTTATAAAATATATGGGAGGGTCCTTTGAGACCTTTGAACACATTTTTACAATTTAGCCACTATTTTGTCTGTTTTTTTGTAAATGTTTTAGTACTTATAAGTTGAATGCTGAATGTGTAACATTTCATAGAACTTCTTATTTCAATGAGACCATAAGAATGAGACATCAAATCATGACTTGTAGATAATTTCTTCTACATTTGGCTAGCTCCGTGGCGCAGCGGTCAACACGCCAGCCTCGACATGAGAGAGGTTCGATCCCCGGCCAGGTCAAGATGGAGAAAGATCTTTTTCAAATTGGCTTGGGTGTTGGATGTGTATCTATATATGTATTTGTTATATAATATAGTATCGTTGACTTAGTATCCCATAACACAAGTCTCGAACTAACTTTGAGGCTAGCTCAATCTGTGTGATTTGTCCATATATATTTATTTGTTGTTGTTGTTGTTCCTGGGCGCTACAACCCTTTGTGGGTCTTGGCCTCCTCTACGATCTCTTCCATTTCGCTCTATCTCTGGCCTCCCGTCTCCAAGATGTTTTCTTGCAGTCTCTTCAGGTCCTCCTCTACACAATCCTTCCACCGCTTTCTAGGCCTTCCGCGGGGTCTTTTTTTATATATATATTTATTTATATATTTCTCTACATATTATATATCTTTATAACGTAGATGCCCACTGTAGCCGGCCGGCACACTGTGGCGCGTTTATGTGCGATATAAACTAAACGTACCTACCTACTGACTTCTACGCGAAGAGCTAAGATAAGATAGGTACCTATGTTAATGAGAAATTATTAAATATTGTTCACATGACGCAGTGTCAAAATCAATACTTTGTTGATCTTTATAAGCTTTTTTGGTTTTCACCATCACACGAATACCTTTATTTATCCGTATTTTCCTATGTTCAATGTATTCTTGATATAGGGGTGATTAGCTAATTAAGTGGGTTACATAAAGAACTAATTAGGTAACTACACTATCTGAGCGAATACCTCTCCATATTAAATTTTAAGTGTCTATGGCCATTGTGACGACCTCTGACTCTGAGGCTCTGGGGTGCCTACAAATCCTTTAAGTCGTTAATGTTTATCTTTTTATGTGTCTATTTTGACTTGTCAAAAAGGGGTGTCATCCTCAACTAATTGGCTGGTGGTTGCAGGTAAGTAGATATAGCATCGAGTGGGGTAGGTACCCGATGCTATATCGGGTACCCACCCGACGCGCGGCCTTCGAGCTGTATAGTAGTATCTTGCTTTCCCCCATTCATCAGAAGTATCCCAGAACCTTGATTCCCTCCCCAATTCAAACAAATTTTTATCCATCCCCAGCTTAAAAATGCTTCCGATGGGCAGCAGCGTAGAAATCACAATAAGCCAAAGAAAATACGCTCGCCAACCCGCCTGTCAAGCTTGGTAAGTATGACAATACCCTCCAAGGAACGAAAAATCCTTGGGAGAAGTCTTTGTCTAGAAATTGTCTTATTACAGCTGAAATAATAAAATATAGGTTTATTCGGATCCTAAGCCGAATATATTCGCGTAGTAGGCCGGCAGAACGACATGAAAAAAAAACCGCCTTAAAATCAGCAATCTATCGATTTTGACAACAATTATGTATGGATTTATACGTGCATATGTCAGTTTTAATCATTCAATCTAGGTATGCTCTTCGCGTAGAAGTATGTTTAGTTTGAATTGCACATAGACGCGCCAATGTGCCGGCCGGCTACAGCGATACATACTTATTTACAATCACGCCTTTTTACCTTACGGGGTAGATATAGCCCAGGTCTTATGACTCAAAAGCCACATTTGGCATGTTGGTAAATATATTATATGATTTACATCTATAGATTTTCAAAAAAATCTTCAGAGCTTTACTCGAAATCCACAAAAGCAGAAAGTTATTTTTAATAATAGTACTTAACCTAGTAGTTTTGTTTGAAGTATTGTACATTTATGTTTACATAGAAAATAAACGAAAATGTGGTACCTATATAAAATAATCCCTTCGCTGAGAACCCCTTTATTGAACTTAATGCTCGGAAAATAAAAAAAACATAACAACTTACCCCTTGCTCCTCCTTTGACGCCATATCCGTGGGGGGTGCCTTTCACTGACAGCAAGCTTAAAAGCGCAAACAACACAGCACACATGAGCTCCATCGCTCCGAACCTCCTGACCTCTAATGTTGTTGTTGTGCTAAACGCAGCCTTTATAAACCGATACACAAATAGACACTACTGTAATACAGCAAAAAACAGGTTGGCAGTTACCGCGAATCAGAGGCTGTGTTAGCGTAGGCAGCCCGCGTTGTTTCCCGTCATAATGTGCTGTACCTTGGCACAATGTGAGTGTGCTATGTACTCCAAAATATTTATCATGTGTTCTAACATTCTCCCAAGTTAACGTCCGCGGGGAAACACGCTGAACGTATGTTCAGATCCGCTACACGTAATAGCTTTATTGTTTTAAAAGATGTGAATAAGATACTAATTGAATTGGTCGAGCTTTAGTGAACTCCAATGAATTAGCATAAGTACAAGATATTTGGTGTACTTCTGTCTGACACTATACCTTAAGCTGATACTTTACCTTCCCCTTGATAAAATCTAATATTTATACATGGGAATATCTAGAATAGAAAACATAGGTAGACAGTTATTTAGAATCAAACGTTTGATGATGCCCTGGTTTCCTGAACGTGTAATGAAGTGCCGGTGGACTAGTGATGGGCTTCCAGGAGAAGATCACTTTGTTCTTTATGAGTCCTTGAAACCAGCAGTATGGTATATGATACTTTTCCAAACTGAGACGGGGTTGATTATATATCACGAACCTTTTCACAATGAACAGTAGGTACACAAGTTTTTTTTACAAAGAAAAATAATAAATAATTATAGCCTATGTCAATCGGGAGTGTGTTTCAATTCTAATTAAGTATACTACACGCCCAAATCTCATACATCGAGTCATTTAGATGCTATGGTGCAATTAAGATCCTCACATACGGTCCTAATACAGAACAGAATTCTAAACATAAACAATACACTTCTTTTTAGGAGGCATGTGGCAACGCTGTTGTTCCGAAAATAAAAACATAACATCAGAACCTCTTCTATTGTGGCAAGCTTGACTGCAAGTCGTACAGTATCCTAGAGGTACATATATTCCATACAAAATCACATTGCGATCAGAGTCCTTACTGGAGGCCAACTTGCAAACTTCACAAACAGTTTATTTTTAACTATGACAATATAATATCAGATGACTACTGCATTGTTGGTATGTACCCAATTGTTTATTCTGTACCTGTGACAATTGTGACGTCATCTAAAATTTATGTGTACCTACCAACATCGATATTTTCTGTTTTATTACAAGCATGTTAAACCCGATAGCCGAGTGGGCGTTTGCAATATTAGTACTTACGTATGCTAGGCGCAGTCCCCACTGGGATGGGTGAGCGTAAGTGGCATAAAATATCGCGAGCACCTCCGTGCTTCCGAAGGCATGTTAAGCCGTTGGTCCAGGATGTCATCATTGATTGGCAGTCGTTAAGCTATGTCAGATGTCTTTAGGCAGCTTGAATAATCTGAGACGTGTTGACCACTTACACACACAAACAAACATTAAACTTGCACTATTCGACTACCTATTCAGTATTATGTTACTTTATGTACATATTCTCTTTGATACATAGTAACTAGCTTTCGCCCGCGTCAATATCGATCCCTCGGGAATAGTACTTTTTCCAGAGATAAAAGGTAGCCTATGTCCTTCTCCGTACTCCAAAGAACTTGTATGCCAAATTTCATGATGATTGGTTCAGTAGTTACGGCGTGAAAGCGTAACAAACAAAATCACCTTCGCATTTATAATATTAGTAAGGATCAATTTTTCATGAGCTGGGTAATGGTCGCTTTAAATACGTTGATCATCCTTATCCTTACTAATATTATAAATGCGAAAGTAAGTTTGTTTGTGACGCTTTCACACCCGTAACTACTAAACCAATCATCATGAAATTTTGCATACAAGTTCTCTGGAGTGCGGAGAAGGACATAGGCTACCTTTTATCCCGGGAACAAGTACTATGCCCGAGGGATCGACATTGACGCAGGCGGAGCCGCGGGCGAAAGCTAGTGTAACAATAAATTTGAACATTTTATTCTATGGCACCAATATAATAGCATAACTTTGAATAAAAAATGCTTTTATTACATAGGTACATACATAGTATCACGTCTATTTCCCTGGTGGGGTAGACAGAGCCTAGATCTATAAGACTTTACGGCCATATTTAGCATTTTGGAAGGCGTGTATGCATCAAAATAGCGTGTATGAATCAAAGTAGTGATGGGGTGCGCTAGCAGCATCGCCTATTGACATGTTTCCACAGATTTAGCCCAATCACTCGATAGGTTTTTATCACAGTTTTTATGATCTGCGCGGGAAGAGAAGCAGCTGACACATTCTACGTTACCAGCGTAGATGGGTTCAGCATGGATCCTTTTGTTAGTAATCAGTATTAGAGGTGTAATGAAAATTTAATACCTCGCGTTTATCCCTTCTTATCTAACGAATTCTACGCGGATGCTTCACCAGCCCGCGGCGACAGCAGTAATGGATAGTAGTTAGGTACTTATTATATTATGGCCCCATAATTGCATCCATTGACTGACATCTAATTGAGTACTTACGTCCCGAATGACTCAGTAAATATGAAATTTAATTTACATAATTATTTTAATCTTTTTGATATGTATCACAGTAGTATCGCACTATTAATTAGACGAGTAGAAAATACCGGCACAACTTACCATTGACGATGTTAAATAAAATTCAAAAGAGTTCGTTTACAGTTTATTTTATTGATTCAGTCATGCATGATTCAGTTGTCTAAGAGGGCAATCATAACCGAAACGACCAGAGTTGAAATTTCGCTCGGACCGCCTTTACCTTACCAGTTTATCTGCTACTGAGGAATCACAGATTCATTTTTGGTAGTGTTAAAACGTTTGTTGTCTCTAGATGCCAGTTATTTACGATAGCTGCATTTGGGCAGCTTGAATTATCTAACATTAATACTAGCACTAGCACTCGCGATTAGAAGAATTAAAAAAGTCTTCCTAGCTCTATGGCTTATACCAAGTTGAATGAACTTTGTATATGGTTGTCTAAATATCGCAAAGTCACCAAAGCATAATTGGTAGACAAAGTATCAATGGATAAGTCCTTAAGACTTCGAAATTGCAATGTCATGAACATATTGTAATTCCCAACTTATTAAAGTAATAAATCTTCAACATCAAACGTGACAAAGAGGTTGAGTTCGGCTCAGCGTAGTCGCGCATCGTGAGACCACAGCGGCTGACGATGCACCCGCCACATCCGGGTGACTGCACACATACGCCACGAATCTTACCACGCATTCCATGCTATATTTGTACCACGTATGATGTTAACTCATGAATATGACATTAAAATGACAGGCTACGCTTAGATGGTTTAATCTCGATCATATAATACAATGGAAATTAACTCTTACGAATGTAAATATATGCCACTTAGATGAAGGAAAATTGTATCTGTAGATATATGTATGACAAAGTTACTCGGAGGTCAAGGTGTAAATGCCTGCCGCGCAGTCTGTATACATTACCTACTAATGATGACATAAGTTCAGTAGCGAACTTTTAATAGCTTATTTGTTTATTACTATTCTGTATGCAATTGCAGGCTGTCAAAAAATTATGGGATCCTATTTATAAATATAACTATATAGGGACATATCACACAAATTAAGCTAGCCCCACAGTATGTTGTGAACTTGTGTCGTAGGATACTAACTCAACGATATTGTATTTTATAATAGATAAATAAATATATATATATATATATATAGGGACATATCACACAAATAGATAAACATAAAGGACCCAGGTCAATCTGAAAAAGTTTTTCATCATGATTTGACCGGTGTGTTGACCACTGCACCAAGGAGCTCGCCAAGTATAAACACTGGTAGTTAATAACCCATTCCAATACCTGGGCCAATACATAAACCATTAGCCATAAAAGTTTTTTTAACAAGATGATTTTTCCTCATCTGATTAAATAATAATTTCGAAGAATTCGACCAAGGAGAAGGTTAACGCTGATAACATAAGTGTCAGCTATTAGATAGGACGATTCACGATGTTTACCTGGTATTCCCTGGTTGTGGTTAAAATAATGAGCATTTAGTATTCTAATGTCAGAGAGATTTTGTTACCAAGTTTAAGTTACCAACCGGGTTGACCACCAATTGCGTACTTATTTTATTAATTTATAGATATGTATGTTGACTACGATTATTACTTCTTTTACATTTTCTTAGTGATGTAGGTATTGATCTTGTATGTTGTGAAATGTTGATGTAGTAAAGACGATATTGTTAGATTGTGTTGGGTTAAATTACGGTCTAAGAAAATGAGTACTACGAAAGTTATTCAGTGAAAAACTGTAATTCAATTAACGTTGGTATATTTCAAAAATACACTCTTATCACACAGGTTTTGTGACATTAATAGATTTAAGCTGCTACATGTTACTTGTACATAGTCTACTGGTAATAAATCGAATTTGCTTATCGTAACGAGGTCCTTTGGCAAGTCGATGATGAGTTTCCAAATTATATGAACTCGTCGGGTTCGCGCGGCGCGTCCAAGTCTCTGTAGTGAATGACCGGGCGGAAATCTGCGCCGCCGCCCCTTTAACAATCAACACCAATGTTAATCTAAATACCGCCTCCTCAAACCACGCGCAAACAAATCCACTAACTACACCTCTAACACAAATCTCAGCTTCCCGGGAGTCGTATCATTACAGAAAAGGTAGGAAAGAAAGAGAGGGGTGTTTTGATAAAGGATTATTTATTAAAATTTACAGTGTAAGACACATACAAATATCAAATGTAAATATATACGAACGATGTATTTAGTTAGACATCAATGATATTATAAAGAAATTTAACAATACAAACGTTGATAAATTGTGTTAATAGACTTATTATAATATTTAAATTGTACATGAAAAGACGTATTCTTACATTTTACTAAACTATAGCTTTCAGTTAAAAAACCGACTTCAACCAAACTACTGAACCGATTTTGTAAATTTAAGAGAGAATTGATTTTTTATGGGTCAATCTGGAGCTATACACTTTAAAATATCGGTACACAATAACGTAGTTATGAGTTAAAAACAAACAGTTCGATTGCGAACCTCCTACTTTTTGAAGTCGGTGGAAAACAACGTTACATTTTATGCGATGACACAGCAAAATTAAATCGTTCTCACGTACAATGTATTGTAATTTGAATTATCAAGAGTCAAATTAGTAGACGACACATTTTTACATTTATGAAGTTTACATATAACAATAACCTCTTTTGCAAGATTGGCACAACTTAACAATACAAAATACCTCGAAAAAATGTGGTAATGTCGGAATGTTCTAAAATTAAAATACAACATTTTATGTACTATTTGTCATGATATCTATAACTTAGAATATATCACCACTGTCCGGGAAGTCAAGATCGTTGTATGCTATTATAGGCCGCGACCGATCCACATTATCCCTGTAAATTATTTCTTTCATCTCAAAAAAGTTCTTTCGAAATTACCAATAAAGTTCCATTTTAAAAAGCAACATGCGTTGATATGGCAGAGCAGAGCAATTGTTTATTTGAATCTATGTTTAGGTACATCAAAATATCCTTTGTCATTGTAATCTCACATATTATTATTTGCTGCATCATTCATGCAAATTTCGGAGATAGGCGCATGCACGTCAAAGGGAAAAAAATCGTAACGCTTATTCAAATGTTAAGGTCATGCAAAAAGCATACGACGTATAAATATGTCCGTCGGAGGTCACCGCGCTGTTTCAACGAATGAAGTATGCACGTCACAAATAGATAAACAGAACATTGTTAGTGGATATGATTGGTGGATTATGATGAGGGAAATATGGGAATTATTCGTTATTTGAAAAGGATTTATCAAGCCGAAGAAGTCAATGTATTCTTACGATTCCATAACAACTTTAACTATGAGGAAATAAACAGAGTACTTGTTATTTTTACTCGATTGCGAAGAAGGGTTGTGTGTTTCGCGCGTCTCATATACATTTTTTTTTATTACTTCGAATCATTCAAACGGCTACTTGATTTCGACGGTTAAGATATCGTTAGATTCGTCTCAGAAAGTGTCCTTATATGAGTTAAAAAACGAGAGTAGTCGGATTTTTTATAACAAGTAGTATTGTTTTGGAATGGTTTTTGAGCTTACAATATGGATTCCATTAGTAAAACTTGAACGTATTGACATTTTCTGTGGTATTGATGAATACATTGACTCCATTTCGTCATTAATTGTTCCAGCTAACATGTGCATAAATATTAAGAATAAACAAATAAAATAAATGGATATGACATATAATCGGTATAAAATAAAATCATACATATTTTTGTAGATCAACATTGGTACAGGTATAGAAAGTGTTGCTGGTTCAGGTAAACTAGCTCAAGCCGTGACTGAGATTCAATATGCAAACAATAGAAAACAAAGTTAAAAACACAATTAAAACAAGTAATTAAGGCAATTAGATTAAGATATGAAGATTTTTTGTTCTATAGAAAAAACTTATTTTGTAACTTTTTACATTAAAGACAAAATGTAATCCTAACTAATATTATAAATGCGAAAGTGAGTTTGTTTGTTTGTTACGCTTTCACGCCGTAACTACTAAACCGATCATCATGAAATTTTGCATACAAGTTCTCTGGAGTGCGGAGAAGGACATAGGCTACCTTATATCCCGGGAAAAGGTACTATTCCCGAGGGATCGACATTGACGCGGGCGGAGCCGCGGGCAAAAGCTAAGTGACAATAAATTACATTTTAAACGAACATGGTTTTAAAGTTTATAACATCATTTGAACTGGCTAATTATCATCGCGTCGCCAAATCTTTCAGTTCCGCACTCCATTTATATTGTTTTTTAATTTATTTGACAATTGCAGATGGTCTTAAATACAACAAAATCAGAGGAAATTGATAATTTATTGCAACGCCATAAATAGTGATGTCCCACATATCAGTGGCTCTGATGCAGCACTCAGAATGCTAATTTGGAGTTTTTAATTCTCTTGTATATCCTAAATATTTGTCGCTCTGATGTAGCAGAATGTCAAATTAGAGTTTTTAATTGTCTATTGTGTATCGAGAATTTATACTAAGTATATAAAAACGGAAGTAGCCAGATTGTGTAACACCAAAGCAACAATAGTACCGAACGTAAAAGGTGCAACTACAATAGAATTTTACGATGTTACTGTGAAATCTTGACTCAGACATTAGTACAGCTTAAAACAAGGAGAATTCCATACTTATTATATTATTAAAAGTGTATTTGTTAGTGGGGCGTGGAGGCTAAGTCTCGAAGAATACAGACCTGTTGCAGGTTGAGATGGTGAAAGCCTAAGTCGAAACTTGTAAGATAATAATACCGTAAATAGTACAAAGAATCTTCATTTCCTAATCGCAGTGTTCGGCAAAATGTAGTACTGACCTGGGTCTTGTGAAGCGCGGATGCCGCGGCGCGTAGGGCTGCGGCGGCGCCCACGCCGGCCAACCCCAACGTGCCCCGCCCGGCCCGCCGCCCGCGCCCGCAGACCCGTAGCTGCTGCACACAAGGAAAACTCATTTTTTTTTCATATTTGTTTTACGGCTTTTGTTTTTCTTCTTTCATATTTTTCTACGTGTTATCAACGATATGGTGGTGTAATTCATTACGTTGATTCAATGGAGCCCCTGGCGACAATTCCCACCAATCCACTGGTTTGATCATAGACGCAGTAGCAGTAAGCGAGCGACCACCAGCCCGTTATGTAAATCTCACTACAGCCGCACCATGACACTTTATATTAGTTATTCCACACATTGTTCAGTCCGCCGAAATTCCCGCCAAGAACTGCTACATACATATTATCACGTCTTTATCCCTTACGGGTTAAACGCCATAAGGTCATAAGACCGAAAGGCCACGTTTAGCATGTTAGTGGGCGTAAAAGCATCGTTTAGCGTAAAGGTGGAAAACGGAATCAAAATAGTGATGGGCTCCCAACCGCATCGCCTATTGTCGTGATTCTTTAGATTTTTGCCCATTCCTTTGACCGGCTTCTACGGTCTGCGCGGGAAGAGAAGCAGCTGGCACATTCTACGTTTTTTCTTTTCTCCCAGACCAGTATGGAAGAATGCAGGAAAACTCATTGCAGAGTTTGTCACACCAATGACACATGTATGGCGTTTCATATATGCGGAGTAACATTTATTGCTTATACTACAAACGAATCTTGACATCCGTGCACACGTCAATATTTGAGTTAACAATCCATGTCGCCACCGCAGAATGAATTCAAGTACTAACGTACGTATAAGAGACGTCGCGGAACGGGCCTGTTTTTCAAAGCAAACAAAAACACCCGTGGACGGAGGAGAGTTTATTATTCATAAATGAAAGACCTACAAAAGCAACGATCCACCGTTAGCATTACGAATTCAAACGCGGTTGTCTAAATTTGGGGGATGAACAAAGAAGTGGCCTTCCTTTGACGGCCATTACCGAAGCAAGTGTGCTAGCAGTCAAAAATGTAAGTCCAGAATACAGGCGAATTACATACAAAGAGAATCAACAAAAACTGCAGATTGGTTCGGGAAGCCTTTACAAGATTCTACATGAGCACCTTCGCGTGAGGATTGGTAAATTTGAATGAGGCATGTCTTCGTTTACGACATTGTGACAGATGACAAAGTGCCAGTCGACACTTTGACTGTTTGAAAACAAACCAACGCCTACCAAAGTGAAGCGATCGAAAAGTGAAGGAAATATTGATCATTAATTTTTTCACTTGACGGAGATCTGGTATCAATTTCATTACGAAAGCAGCATCAACGTCGGTGGGTATTTTATAAAATGCATGCCAGAAATGTTTACTGTAATGAGCAACAAGCGACCAGCACCAGGCTCTGCGGGGTACTGCTTCAGAGTCATAAAAACGCACCCGCGCACTCAGCGCTCAAAATGAGGGACTTTTCTGGACACAGTCCACTGCAGTGTGACTTTTTTTCATACCCTAAAATAAAGAAATCATCTGACAGGGATACAGTTTCCATCGCCAGAAGAGCGTTCGAGAAGATCGCGTAGAAAAGACGCGGCGAACTGAAAAGTGCCTAAAGATTGGTTCAGAAGCATGAAATTTTGTATAGAAGTTGGTGAGTAGTTCTTTATAAAGATGTTATAATAAATTACTTAATGCGATGTGCATAATCCACTTTTCTTTCAACTACCACAATAAAAGTATGTGAAAAAGACTGAAGAAAAATTACAATCATTGAAAATTAGTTGTTAAATTCGAGCCTTTTCTTTATGGCCAGTATTTTTAGGCCAAGCAATACACACGCCATTTCATATGCTAACTGTATAACTCCATACGGCCGCCCGTCAGGTTTTCCAACCTACTTTGTGACATGTGACACCTATGGTCCCGCGATTAAAAAAGAAAACTAAACAGTGCAGTAAAGGATTTCCATACATTTTTTTCTGCTCAAGAGCAGCAAAGTTCCGCTTTGTGCTGTATGTAGTGCAGTTATGATAGAATTGCAGCGTAGTTGGAAAGAAAGTAAATATAGTTACGGCTGCGGCGGCGCGTGGTGCGCGTGGTGCGGCGCGGGCATCGCGCGCGCGGGCGGCTCGGGCTGCTGCGGCCGCCGCACGTCGCGCACGTACGCGTTGAAGTACGCCACCTCGCGACGCACCTCCTCCACCTGCACAAACACTCGCTCACTTCACCTTTTCAACATCACACTCTGATATAATTGGTCCTATGAAAATAGCTTTTTTTTTTCGTTCGCCATTTTGTTCTTAATGACTATGATGAAAAAAAATGTGTTGAACTAAAAGTTCAACACATTTTTTTTAAAACTTGAAAGTTGAGTATTTTTATCATTATTTTGAATGCATAATATTTTTTGTACTTCTGAATTTAATTATTGAAAAATGCTTATGAAAAGAACTCGTTTCAGATGTTGTCTGTTTTGATCAAAAATTAAATTTTTCTAACTTTTTATAAATTTTATAATGCGTAAATCAAGCTTACTGTTGTCCGTAAATACATGCAAAATTTCACTTTGATTGAATTTATCAAACCCCTAAAAATGTGAGTACGAAACATTATATTTAGTCGAAATTCTCTATAGAAAACGTCAATTTCTAAGGGTAAGGACCCAATATGTGTTCACTTTTGTGCCCACGTCGGCCAGTGTGATAACGCCACAGATTGTGAATGCATTGACCACTAAATTGATCACACATCACGTTTTACGCGTGATACGCGTTTTCACACCAGTTAGAATGTTATAATAATATGGCCAACTTAAGTCGTTGGCGTGTAAAGGCAATTTCAGGTGTACCAACAAACTGTATTGGACTTACCTTCTCTGCATGTTTGTTGAAAATGTGTTTTCTAATAAAATCAGGACCTTTAAACTTTTTGCCACTGAGTGGACACAACCATTTGTCTTTAGATAATTCTTGAGAATTTGCTTGGATGAATTTCTCCACTTCCGCCTCGGAGTCCTAAAATATAAAGAATATGAATTCATCATAATTCAGAGTAAATAACAATCTTTCATATAAAAAAAACTGAGTTCAAACAAACTACTGAACCGATTTAATGAAATTTAAATTAATCTGAAAGTAAAATAAAATAAAATAAAAATAGCCTTTATTCTATCACAAATGTAAATTGAATATCAGTAAAATGTAAATTATTAGGATTAAATTTGTACAATTATCAATAAATTATTTATATTTCTTAAATCTTATTTTAAATTATTTAATTCAATTCCGTTTATTTATTGCATGCATCATTACGAGTATTTGTTATATATAAATTTGCGACAGTCGCCTCTCTGGCGTAGGCCTCCCCCAGCTTCCTCCAATTCTCTCTGTCCCTTGTTTGTCTTCTCCATCCTGGTCCGCATCTTTCCTTGAATACATCTTCCCATCTTTTCCTTGGTCTACCTCTTCCTCTCTTTCCTTCTCTGGGTACCCATTCGGTAAGTTTTTTGGTCCATTTTTCGTTTGCCATTCTACATATATGTCCTGCCCATATCCATTTCAGATTTCTTATTTTAATAAGTACGTCAGATATTTTTGACTTTCGCCTTATAGTTTCATTTCTAATTCTATCCGATAATCTTACACTCAGCATACTCGTCTCCATTTTCCTTTGGTGTATAGCAAGCTTATTTTCTTCTTTTTTGCGTAGAGACCAAGTTTGGCAGCCGTATGTTAGGCAAGGTAAGATTACTTTGTCGTATAATTTACTTTTGATACTGATGCTTATGTCCCTATTCTTCATTATCTCTTTAAGACTCCAATATTTTTTCCAAACATTTGCTATTCGTCTGTTTACTTCCTTTTCTGTCTGGTCTTCGAAAGAAATTGATTGGCCCAGGTAGATGTACTCTGTGACATACTCTATATTGTCACCCTTTACTTTAATCAATCTTTTTGTATCGTTGGTCATAATTTTTGTTTTTGATGCGTTCAGGAACAGTCCTACTTTCTCACTCTCACTCGTTAGGTCATTTACCATTATTTCAAGCTGTGTGCTCTCCTCTGCAAATATAGCTATATCATCCGCAAATCGCAAGTGACTTAAATATTCTCCGTCTATTTTTATTCCTTTATTTTCCCAGTTGATATTTCTGAAAATCATCTCGAGAACTGCTGAAAATATTTTAGGTGAGAGCGGATCACCTTGTCTGACGCCGTTTTTTATGTAGAATTCTGGTCCTTCTCTTTCCAATCGTATTTTAGTCGAATTCCTAGAATAAATGCTGTGTAGTAGTTCTATGCCCTGTTGTGTTAACGCTTCCCAGGTGGCAGAATGTTCTAGGGAGTCAAACGCTTTTGTGAAGTCTACAAAACATATATATAGAGGTCTTCCATACTCATTGCATTTTTCTACTAGTTGCGTCACAACGTGGATATGATCGATAGTCGAGAAAGATTTTCGAAATCCTACTGGCTCACGTGGCTGATTTTCATCTAATACTTTAGAGAGCCGGTTTAGTATAATTTTTGAGAAGACTTTGTATACATTACTTACTAAGCTGACTGGTCTGTAGTTGTTTAAGTTGGCTCTATCACCTTTCTTATGCAGTAGAGTTGTAGTAGAACTGGACCATTTATTTGGAGTTGTTTTTTTCTCAAGTATGTTATAAAACATTTTCTGCAATGGTCTTTGTATAGGTTCCAGTATAGATTTCAATATTTCGTTGGTTATCTTGTCATCTCCAGAAGATTTGTAATTTTTCAGTGTTTTTATCGCCATCTCTATCTCCGACAAGAGTATTGTAGGTACTGTTTGTGACTCTTGTAACCGTCCGACAGATTTTAAGGTGTGTACGAGGTAGGTTGATAGTTTTGTGGTATAGAGTTCACGATAAAATTTTGTAGCTTCTTTTATTATATCTTGTCTTTTTGTTATTTTGTTTTCAGCCATATCTATGACATGTGATCTTGGACGAATTTGATGCCCATTTCGATGTTTTATGGAGCTCTTTGTAGGCTTTTTTCACAGCGCCTGTTTTGCAAATATATTTCTCGAAAATGTGTTTTCGGTGAGCTTTGGTCTTTTCTGAGATTTTCCTATTGATTTTCTTACTTATTTGTGTTATCTGGTTCCTGACTTCTTTGGTTCTCTTTTTCCTATATAGTTGTTTCCTTTCCTTGAGTAGTTCGTTTATATACATTTTATTTTCTTTTTTTCTATTTTCCCTTGTCTTACTCATTGTTTCCATTAGGTGGTTAATTTGGTCTTCAAAATGTTTGTATTGTGTTTCTATATCCGCAAACTTTTCTATTGCGATGGTAAAAAAAATTTCTACTAAATTTCCGCTCTCCCTTGTTAGTGGTGGCAAATCTCTTATATTGTTACTGCTCGCTCAGTTTAATGTATATTCTTTTTTTTCTTGCTTCCATATATATCTTGCTTCTTATCATTTTGTGATCCGTATAAAAATTAAGGTTTTGTATGATGTTAAAGTTGTGCACCTGTAAGCTAGAGCTTGTAAGCATATAATCGATTTCATTACGATACAAGCCATCTGGTGTTTGCCAAGTCTATACCTGTAAGCTAGAGCTTGTAAGCATATAATCTGAAAGTTTATGCTTTTAAATAAAAAAAGAATCATAAATGTCAGAGTTATGGTTATGAGGTAACAAACATAAAAAAACATCAACAGAATTTAAGAACCTATTTTTTTAATTCGGTTAAAAACATCTCACATACTATAAAATGCTTATATACCTTAATGCCAAGCTTCTGTAACTCCTCATCACTGAGAGGCTTAACATCTTGAAGGAAAGCTGACATTTTGCCTTCAAAAGTTTTGATGTAATCTTGGATTTCTTGCTGAGTTGGCTGCAAAGAAAGACAAATAAATTATAAAAAGGGTGCGAAATGGCACAGGATTGGCTTGTTTTCGTACTAGTTAACAATACGCTTTCGGCAATGCAAAGAATTTGTTTACTTGCAGTCGTGTCCGCCACATCTAAGGTTGTGTTCTTTCTTTAAAGTGCAAAATTACCTTATTAGCAGGAGGGCCAGAACGCGCGTGCATAATACCACAGCGGTTCGGCATTTCGTCTTCATACGGGTACTCGCAGTGGTTGTAGTAGTCCACAGAGTGCACGATACGCAGATACAGCACTAGGCGGTCTAGCACACGCATCAGCTCGGGGTCAGCCTGCTCCTGGCACGCCTCGGAGGACGCCTCCAAACCTAGGAGCTCTTCCTCCTCCGTCGACGCTTCTTCTATGAGATGCTCGGTTATTTTGTGGAGCACTGGGTTCTTGGAGTTTAAGCTAAAGTTCTGGAACTGAATGGAAAGGTTTCGAATAAACTTGAAGGCGTAAACAAGTAGTAACAAGGCGTGAGAAAATAACATCACCACATAGTATAAAACAAAAGTCGCTCCCCGCTGCCTGTCTGTCCCTATGTATGCTTAGATTATTAAAACTACGCAACGGATTTTGATGCGGTGACTCAAGATGAAGGTTTATATGTACAATTTATCGCACCCGTGCGAAGCCGGGCAGGTCGATAGTTACAAACATGCTCATCTTTCTCAGTATTCGCTAGCGACTCTTTCTCTCTAGGCAAGCCTTTCTGCAGTTTATTCGTGTGTCGAGCAGATGAGCTAGATGAGCGGCGGAGCGGTTCTAATGACATTAGAGAGGTGGCATGCGCTGTCAAATTTTTATTACGTTTTGAGAAACTTACATCACTGCGTTTTATAATAGTAAGTAGCTCTTTCTTTTTCTTCTCAGGTTTCTCACTAGCTTGCGTCTCGCCCTCTCCAGATATGGCTTACTTACAATTAAGTGCTAAGTACGTACTAGTGACATTAGGGGATGGTTTGCAGTCTCAAAGTTTTATAATACTCCGAGAAACTTACATCACTAGGCTGTGTATTATCCTTTTCAGTAGTTTCTTGCGTCTCGCCCTCTCCAGATATGGCGTCCCACAGCTTAGTCCGAGTATCGAGCAGATGAGCAAGACGAGCGGCCAAGCGAGCATCCGCGCGTAACACTGAGCGTTCAAGGGTAACGCCGGACACAGGCCGGATGCGGCGTTGAAGATCGCGGTTAACGATAGCACCTAACTCGCATTCTCGGAGCTGCAAGAATATTAAACATTTCTTTAGTAAAATTGCGAAAATATTGAAATAACACCCAATAACGCCTGTCCTGTAGTGTCATCTTTGATTTTTGATGTTTATTTTATTTTTTTTTTTTTTTTTTCTATTCATAGAAGCAATATCATACTAACCCGAATGTTGTTCAAATTCCAGCAAATATCCTTGATGTTGACTTCCCTGCGGAAGGTGACCCAGCCGCGGCGGAACCAGCGACGCTCGGGCAGCGGGTCCGCCAAAGCCACGCGCAAGAAACCGCCGTAACGTTTGCACATCTGGGAACAATATACACTGAATGTATAGCCGCCAATGGCGTTATTATATTATTTTCTTTGTCAGAAATATTTCATAAATAATGAGAACTTAGTTTGAAGTCCTTGTCAATTCCTTTTACTTTCTGCAATAGCTAAACGTAAAAAATAAATTTATTTCAATAGACTTAAGGTAATTAATGAAACACAAAACTTACAGCTTCAACTTCCGCCTTGGTTATTGTGGGGGCCAAGTTCCTCAAAAATATAGAAGTAGTCTTATGCAGAGCTCTCGTCTCTTTCTTTTCCACCGGCGGCTCTGTCGCCGACTCCGATTTGTCATCTCCATTCTTCTCTTTGTCCTTATCTCCATCGTTTATTTCCACTGTTTCCATCTTCTCCACACTAGGCGATTTGGATTTCTCCTTTCGTTTGGGAGACTTGTCAGGGGTTTTAGACTTTGATTTTGATTTTCGGCGAGTGTTAGACTCGCCCTCGTCCTCAGAACTTGACGAAGATGAACTGGATGATGAAGAGCTCGACGATGAACCAGGCGGCGCTATAGAAGTTACATAAGAGGCTAGTACAACATATATGTTAAGATTATAATATTTTAAAGAATTACAGATACCACTGACGACAGGACCAACTCCAGCATCGCCGTCTATTATGGCCAAATTGTAATAGTTTAGAAATATAAATATACTACTTTTGTTTCATTCCAAAATCCCGTTTTGCACCCTAGATTTTACATACATTTTTTTTTATTTGCTTCGCCATGCATAACGGGATCTATGGCAAACCGCGATGAAGAGAACGTTAACGCCGGACGAGAGACAAAGTTATGGCACTCATGCTTACACTCATGTAAATATTTATATACACATTTTTAAAGAAGCTCTACAATCACAATTACCGTAATTTTAAATTTCAAAATTCATTAGTTGCTTGATGACCCCTTTGACGTAATATTGATGAATGTGTACTTACGAGGCTCTTTCTCCACAGCCTCGGGCTCCGGGTCGACGCCGGGTACAGAATTGTACCGAGAAAACATTTTAGCTTGTTCCTGCAATTGGCGTAAGTGGGGGTCAATCTCCATGGTCAACGGGGCAGTGGGCTTGGGAGATTCTGACTTTTTGTCCTGAAATCAATCATTCTAGTAATGCGATTGAAATTCACTCGACAAATTTACTACAGATGTTATATTAAGTTAGTTTTAAAAGGACCAACTGCCATGATAATTGGTTTGGTTAGAGGAGTTAATTCGTCTCCGATCTAATTAATTTTAGCTCTGCCAGTTCCAAATATACGATGTAAAATCGACTCAACTCGTAACTTTTTATTAAGAGTTCATACTTCAATAGGATGACCGATTCAGTGACAGCCAGCGACACAGCCCGGCAGCCTGTCTTACAAATGTTAACCTTTAACTATGGACGTGGAGTCTCAGAGACCCTGCCATACATATGATAATATGCCAATTTAACAAAAAAGTATCTCCCCTGACTCTCACACCACGGAACTGCACCTTTTATATCCGGGGCGAAATTATTACAGACGATGGTTGTTACGTAATCCGCTTCGAAATAGAAAAAAAAATCGTAAGGCCGAGGCTGTAAGTCTATGTCTAAGTCCATGTTTTTCATTCATGGCATTTTTCTGACATTTTGCAAATAATTTTTATTTTTCTATATAAACTTTTGAAACAAAATAACACGTCTGAAAGGCCTTACACATTTAGTCCAGCTAAATGTGCAAAAGTCTGACTGGAAATAGGTATTTTAAACTAATATAATTGATTAGTGGAAAATAAGGTTACTTGTGGACCAACTAAAAATAAATGACTTGCGTTGTTGGGTCTCTTGGTTTGTCATTGTATAAATTTGGAAAGGAAAAAAAAATAGATCCTTTTGTTCGTAAAATATGTGGCTTTGTCATTTTACAAGAATTAGCATACATGGGTCGATTTCAGTAATTCCATTGGTTTGTAGTGCTCAAAGTTATTACAGGGATTGCGAAAACGCACCTCATATTTAATCCCTGTACATTTATTATTGCTACCACATATAATTCTTTTATTAAAGTTTAGATCACATAATCACTTTTATTGTTTTTCAAAAGTTTGTTTATTTTGCTTTTTTAATTTTATATATTTTTAATTGTACTCGAGTACCAGACTAAAATGACTCTTTAATATATACTAAATTCATTATATTAAGTATATGTTTCTAAAAATGTATTTTCTTTTTACTTTTATAAAAATAATTTGATATTTCATGTTCAAGTTACAAAAAATTTACGAACATAGTTTAAGGTAAAATTTGTGAAGATTTGAATAAATGCATGGATCGATGTTCCTAACTTCTTTATGCAAAAAATATTAAGACTAATTTTGATGAAATTTCACAATTTAGCTTTACATCAAATTACCATAAGCGGACGAAGTCGCAGGCAGAAGCTAGTATTAAATAGAATCGTGACGTTGACATCATCCCGGCCCGCCACTTCCATGACGACTTCCAAGCTCAGTTGCCCATTGATTGTCATTCAGTGATATACATGTAACAGCTTTGTATGAAAAAGGAAAATGCACAACATATATCGCCAAGCACAGAAATATATCCAAGATAAAACGGCGATGCCAGGATTTTGCTAAGGAAACGCGCGTGTCGGTTTTTGCATAAGCCGCGCCCCCACTTTGACGTCATTACTAGCAAAATAGTAATGTGAGATGCACAGAAATAAATAGCGTCATATCGATAGACAGTTTTTACAGTTAATACCGCAGAATGAACCATGTGTTCAAGTCAGGACGCTGACTGAATGAACGCTTAAGAATCTTACACGATCGTGCAAGATTGGGACACGCATTACCGCCCACTTGGCCGTTCTATCTAGATATATTTCTGTGTTGCCGACATGTTTTCCGACTTGGAATGTTTGGTTGATAGAATTGTCAGTGTGTAGCCCATTTTGGTAATGAAAGTCTATTTTAAGTTAATTAGAGGCAAAATAAATTGACGGAGCGCAGATTAATAAAGCGAGATATTAGAACTTAGCAAAGTAAATGATTAATTTAGGACATCGAAAGCAGAAAATCCCTTATTATAAGGCCCAGCCCAGTGTAAGTAATGGGTGATATATTTATAGCAAGCAGAAGATCCAATACCTTATCCTTTTTCTCGCCGTCATCTTTTTCTTCCTTTACTTTAACTGCATCAACATCAATAACAACAGGCTTATCATTGTCAGTTTTATCTAGAAACGTGAAGCATTCGATGAATATACAATGAAAACTCTGTACCGATAATAACATAACGAAAAATAATTGTATTAAAAATTCAAATTCCATTGGAACCTTCAAAAAACGAGTCTATCATTTCTTAAAAGGCCGGCAACGCTCTTGTCACACCCCAGGTGTTGCAGTTGTCCATGGACGGCGGTGATCACTTACCCCGGTGACCCCCTTCCTCGTTTACAATCCTTTCATAAGAAAAAGAACAAGAATGTGGGGGCTGAGATAAAAAATTGTGCAGTTTCTTTCTTTACTGATTTTTGGCGTACCGTACCTACCCAAAGGGTAAAAACGGAACCCTATTAATATGGCTCCGCTGTCCGTCCGTCTGTCTGTCTGTCACGAGGCTGTACCTCATGAATCGTGATATCTAGACAGTTTTTTTTTTTTTCTATAAATGTCCCAAAGTTCTTTATAGCCTTGAGTAAAACATTCCTGTGATTTTTTAACCTTTTGCACGCCAGCGCTTCTACTACTTCATCCCCGACGTCAGGCTAGTACAAATTGTAATAACTTTAGGTGTCAATGGCATCTCAGTCACGCGACCGTTTTGCAACGAAAGTGGTCAATGGCGCTCAATAGGTTAAACTAAGTCAACAGATGGTATTAACGTATCTTGTATTTAATTAATAAGTATGACAGTTTATGACAATTTTCTTTAAGTAATCTATTTTTATAATGGTTTAAGCTGTTAATAAATAGGTACTTACCAGTTTTGTCAGTATTATTGGTTTCCTGCGGCGGCGGTTCGTCGAGTGCCTTGAGATCCTCCTCCGTGCCGCCTTCAAGTTTAATGACCACAGTGTCTAGCAGGCGAATCAGCTTGTCAGACTTATCTACATCAACTGTCACTTTATTCAGTTCCTCATGCTCTAGTAACTCCAGGAAGACATTGAGACGATTCTATAATAAAATTCAGTAAATATTTATTTTATAATCATCATCATCATCATCAGGTCCTTTTTAGTCTCCACTACAGGAGCACGTATACGTATTTTATAATGGAAGATTAAAATTATTTATGTATACTGTGACAGTTCAGTTACCTTTAAAGCAGCCAGTTGTTCTTCTTTTCGTTTCACAGACTCTTCAGGATGGTATTTGATCTTGAACCTAAGTAACAAAGAGCCAACTGTTTTAATAACATCTTTCAAAGAATTTGCAACACAGCATAAATACTACTACATACATACATAGGTACATAATCTATGAATGGTTTTCACATTGTACCTAGTAAGAAAATGGCATTTATCTTAGACATAATATTTCTTCTGCTTTTAACTAGTACAATTAAAATCTACATTATTTAATTTAATTTAATTAATTACTTTTGAGAAGAGTTTGTGATTGACATAGCTGAACATTTATAATTATGGGGGTAAAATAAAAAAGAGGCATGCAAATGTACATACACAACAAAAATATAATATAATAGCCTATTGCATGTGAAAACCAGTTCATCATTATAAAATAAATAAAATAATATATAAAATAACCACCTTTTGTCATCCAGTCTTGAAGATCAAATTATAAACTAAAATGTCTTAGTAAAATTTAAAAAATCTTCATAGTCTCACCTGTTCCACCACATGTGGAATACGTTAGCCCTACCCCTAACAGAAACGGAACCCGTAGCATTGCGCGCTACGGGTCAACGCGAGATCAACTAGCTACACACGTCATTTATTTGTACAAATTTTGTATAAATTTTCTTAAAGCTGTCCAGCACAACGTTCCACGCGATTACGCTGTAGACTGTAGGGAAAAAAGGTTACTGTTAAACTTTGCATGGTTCATTTAAAAAATTCTAAGCACCATTCTCTGCCTTGTGTTAATGTTCACCAGAATATTGGACAAATGCATGCTATGACAATGCTTAGAATTTTTTAAATTGCCGCAAATTATTTCAATAGCAATAACACACTTCAATATTTTACTCTCAAATCAAGATGCTATTGGCACTACAGTCAACTTTTTAATGGATATTTGAGAAGGTATTTGAAGCAATACTTTTTTGAGAATAAGTCTTGCAAAATACTGTGAAATAACAAGGACATACCATTCTTCATCTTTATGAGCAACGAAAAACTCATTGAGTTGTTGTCTCCTGAACTCCAGCTTGTATTCATTGTACTTCTGGATGGCATCATCAACTGTGATTGAGTCATCCTGAGCAGCCAGGAATGCTTTGAATGACATCATAGTCGGTGGGCCATCTGTAGGGCCCATGGGAAGTACGGCATCCCTATGGAAATCAAGTTGTTGTTAGGATTTGAAAGATTCAACCAGGGGTATATCAACAATATTAAATCTTTTCCACCTCTGCTAAAATTACATAGTAATTAAAGGAACAGTTATTTTATATCATTTTAAAAGTACCTATTGGTCAAAGGTCATACCTAGCAATGAATGATTTCTGTGTAATAGTTGCATAAACTATCCTGAATATCGGATCCGATGAGAGGGACGCCTCTATATATTAGACACAATATGAGATATCTCCAAGGGGGTCGAATATGATTCCATTCGGCCCACTACCAATGGTACCCATACCATTCGCGCAGTTACGTTCATGGATCAGTAACCGAGGTAAGGCCGAACATCAAAGAACTTGGTCAACCCTGGACACATGCCAACAAGCTAGGGAAACCTTGCCTGTCCTAAACAGCAAGCTCTCAAAACGCATGCCGTTACGTCAAGGGTAAAATTACGACTCCTTATTGGAGTAATTACCAGGCACTGCTCGTTAAACAAACACCTATTTGTTATAGGAATCACTAACAGTCACCTTTGCAGAGGCTGCCTACAAGCTGAAGAAACTGCGATGCACCTCCTACTGGAGTGCCCAAGCATAGCATCTACTAGAGAGGAGTTCCTGGGACATCCGGGGACCATGAGCAAGGCCTGCAGCACACCCTCTGCAGTCCTACGTTTCCTCGACGAGCTGAGATGGCTCGAGTAAAACAACAAGAACGAAAATGAGGGAGAGAGCAGTCTCTCCAAGGCAGAAGACCGGTAGGAAGAACGTCTTCAGCTCACAAACAACGGGCCCAAACGAGAGGCCTAAGTGTGGAAAAATGCCCACGGAACCAGGTGAACAGAGATATCTCCAATTGTATTGCATGTATAGTGGCGTCCCTCATCAGATCCGATTCAGGATGTTATAATACCCTCTTTACCTTTAAAATGGCCTGTTCACAATTCTACTTTGCACTCTATTTGTCAACTCAACTTGTTGAAGTGGAGTTAGACCATACTGACTAGTCAACTTGCTCACTCAATTTTGATTCTGTCAGCAATTATAAGCACGCCTGATTAGGAGCACTATGACTTAAAAGTGCCAAAAAGCAGGAATTGAAAGAAAAGAAGACATTGTCTGAAGATTAATGGCTATTGATATGGAAATAAAACAATATTTCATTTGATATCTGAAGATTATCATATATTGTTATGTATTCAATGTTTTATTAATTATTGTCTCTAGTTATTCTTTTATGAACTAGCTTTATGCCGTGACTTCGTCAGCATATTTTATAGTAAATATTCTATTTTATATTTAAGATAATATACATATACCTAACACCAAGATTCAGCCATTATTCAATGAGTCTCATCACCGGTTAAATAGACAATTCAACTTGAGTTCCATTAATACTTCCAAAAGTAAGAACAAACTTATGATAAATCATTTAAAGTAGTTAAGATAGTTCAAGTTATTATTATAGATACACCAATGGTATTTTCTGAAAATCTATGAATGCAGTTTATCTATTTTCTTCAAAATCGTGTCTTGGCTTCTTTGACCACTTTTCTCAACTTCTCAGTAGTTTAAAAAAACTCCCCTACAAGCAAGTTCAATAAGACACTTCTAGGTATATTCCAATGGCATTAAATGAAAAAATAATTTACCTAGCAGGAACAGGAGGCATGGGTTGTCCATATCCCTGATGGGCTGGATGTGGGCCAAAGTGATCATGTGCCCAACCATAAGATCCATAGGAGTCATGAGGCATCCCCCCATATCTTCGGTCTTCGATAGGCCAGTCAGGTCGGATTCGCTTGCTGGGTGGTCCTTCCCCTCTCACAGGTGAGTATCCCCGGCTGGCACCACCACCTCCTCTATAGTCTCTGTAATCAGGACCGGAACGACCTCCTCGAGATCTTCCAGTCAAAGAATTTTCATTCAAACAATTATTCTAATTTCAATTATAAATCGATAACCCACAAGTTATTGAAATTATATCTCATTCAGTAATAAATTGCAGAACTACTATTATATATATTATGTTGGTTAGTGGGTCATCAAAATGCAAAGAGAGCTGACTCAATTTTTTTTCTTTTACAATGCTATTTTCTGCAAACAGATTATGCAACCACACTATTTGCATGTAAATAAACACTTGTATAAATATACTAACTACCTTAAAACCTAGAGAAATATTGCTGGTACCTTCTCACTAGTGCAACTGAACGTTTGGTGGATTTGGAGACTGGGTTGAGGATTTTAGGGGTTTCAAAGGTAGTAGGTTGGGATCTGTAATATATTAACAGAGGTTACAATGGAATGATGCGTGACTATTTGGTAATAATTAAGCTTCTTACCGTTCAGACCACTCTTCACGTCCCCTACTTCGTTCTTCGCGGCGATCACTACTGCGATAACTGCTACCTTCAGCAGCACCTCTTTCACCACGGAATTTGTCTCTTCTCTTCCGGTCGTACTCGTCGTCACTATCCGCCATCGTAATCGATTATTTAGTCAATCAGTTTATTTTAAACGGTAAGCTTTAGTTCGAAAATAAGGTCGAAATGTATGCCTCAAATTCCAGCCGACGCGATGAAACCAGAATGCCAGAATGTCAAGCATAGAGTACTATAATACAACTGAAAATGTCAAGTCAAATAATTAGTGTTGCCATATCTTTATAATCTATTACCTTAAAATAATATAAGGGCAACAAATTCTATTGCCAGAGTCTCGAACTCATCTATATAGTAAGTGGTTTAAAGTCCTTGCTCGAACTTAAAAAAAATAATAACTACTTTTTATGTTAAAGGTATATATTCTTTTTGGATGCTTAATTAACGTACATTACAAAACGTCGTAGTATTGGTGTTTAGAAACCTAAGATGGTTAAATATTGAATAATAATGTCATAAAAATGTATTCAAAGACGTATTTATGGCGTCCAGTAAATCTCTTTTTATTGTTATAATGTGCATGTGGTGTTTGTCTGTAAGAGATTGTGCAATTAGTTCCAGTAATTGTGTGAATTGTTTTTGAAATGTTTCATTGTAACAATTGTTGACAAACCTAATAAATAAATAAATAAAAAATAATAATAATAAAAATATTGCTTTCAGTTACGGTTTATTTTAACTTTTTGTTGTAAATTGAAAAAGTTTCAAAGTAGATTTAATTTTCCAATGATTTTGTGCATAGCGTGTGTCTGTTGAAGCTGGGGTTTTTTGCTATGGAATTTCTTTTATGTTTTTGAAAAGACAAATTGGAACCTTATTTAAAAATTTAAAAATCAATGTCAGAGATATTTTGTTGTGTTTAGTTATACAGTTTTGAGAGAAATATTGAGAGGGAAACGAAGTTATAAGTTTTAGAGAATATGTTAATGATTATTGAAATTGTGAGGTGACAGTTTTTTATATACAGTTTTTCAATAATGTTTGATGTGTGAGTGATAATAGGTATAATATATGAAGTATAATCAGTATTTTATTAACCTAAGTTGATACTTCTACCGTGTCGTACCCAAAGAGATATGATAATCCGTCGTACCCTATATCTTATCTCTACGTCTAATACTTTCAAATATAGTACCCCATCTGCCAGCTTATATTGTAATACTGCCATACTCAGTAAAACTTAAACTGAAAGTGCCATGCATGGATAAAACTACCCATTAGGTAATCCTGCCACAAAAGGCCACACTGTCGATCACTGTCAATTCCGTTTCCTTCCAGTCATAGCATAGTATTAATTACTTGCCAACATAAAAAAAAGAAAATAAATAGCGGATGTTAAAAGTTTAGCTGGCGGGAATTTCGACAGATTGCACGATTTTTGTTTTGGATTCTTATTACTTATTCGTAGTTTGGATTGTTTTGCAAATTGTTTTTAGTGGAGTTTATAATATGAAGTCGGTGTAATTTGATGTGTGTAATAACTAAAATAAAGTGTCATGGTGCTTGTCATGGTCATGGTAGTAAGATTTACTTAGCGGGCTGGTGTTTGCTCGCCTTGCTGCGTCGTGGATTCGTGGGAATTGTCGCCAGGGGCTCCGTAGAATCAGCGAAATGAATTACACCATCATTTCGATGATTGGTGCAAAAGAATAACTCGAAGATTAACTAGACACTTGCTAAAATAAGCTTCTGAATGAAGATTGAGGGCCAAATAAAAGACTAAGTACGTTTTAGGTACAAGTTACAGCAAACACCAAAATACTAAAGTGTGACTAGCGCAATCGACAAAGTTATTGTAAACAGATTGATGCTAGTCGTAGGCGCTTAGATCGCGAAGTACACACGAGCTTCTCACCATAAAAAAACAGTGGCACTCCGGGAGTGTCGTACATGTGTGCAGTATACGTAGGTACTAACCATAGGTACTGAATAAACTTACGTACAGAAGTCGCAATCTGCAGAGGTATTTAAAGAAATATCAACTTAATGCAGTTAGTGATGCGGTGTACCTACCTTTTAGTTTAGATACCTACAGCAAGCCAATTTTATACTAAAATCTCTAAATAAACGATTCATAATTCTAATATAATTCTCTAAATAAAGGAAACATGGCTCAGTGCGTAGTGCCTGTAGTCCGCTAGCTCAGGATACGCTGATCCTAAGAGGTCCAAACGCTTACCAGCCAACGAGTCAGAAAGACACAAAAAGTGTTTCCTCCGATTCCTCACATGCCCTACATTCAGGCTTTCGACAATCTTCAGTTAAAAGAGGTGTTCTCAAAGTGTCCAATCAGGGCTCCCACTAGAATAGGCTAGCTCCGTGGCGCAGCGGTCAACACGCCAGCCTGCGACACGGAGTGCCCGGGTTCGATCCCCGACCAGGTCAAGATGGAAAATGATCTTTTTCAGATTGGCCTGGGTCTTGGATTTGTATCTATATATGTATCTGTTATAAAATATAGTATCGTTGAGTTAGTATCCTATAACAATAGTCTCGAACTTACTTTGGGGCTAGCTCAATCTGTGTGATTTGTCCGTATATATATATTTATTTATTTTATTTAATTCTTGTCTGTTTTCTGCTGTATTTACAGATCCCTTTGTACCACCTAGCGCTGTATTCTAAACATACAATGACGACTTTACCGCGGATATGACATCAAGTTTAGCGTGAAGTTGGCGTGTAGATTAAAAAAAAAAAAATTGTGAGTCGGACTCGCGCACGTAGGGTTCCGTACCATTATCTAACGGCAAAAATCATGTCTGTTGTATAGTTGTAAGAGGAAATAGTAGGGCCGTATTTCCATACAAGCGTAGTCCCCTGATAGTACAAGAAGAGCAATGATTTTTTACAAAAAAAAATCTGTCGATACATTAACATATCCTTATGTTTTAATTTTCATAATTAAATTATTTAAAGAGATATAAACCTTGAAAAACCTGAAATATTAGTAAAAATTTCCGTTGTGTTCAAACATCAAGAAAACAAATTTGACGCGATTATATTAGAAAAAGAAAACATAGAAACACAGTTATAGCTTATTTTAATTTTTTAATGAAAAAATTAAATTAAATCGGTTGAGTTCTGAAGAAGAAATCAGGGGACTACCCTATATCACACTCTGCGGGGGTTGTTTGGGCATACAGCGCGACAGCAATAGATTTTACAAATACCAATTTTTCAATTCTCTCGAGCGCCTTCCATTACAAAATTAATTTTAATTTAATTATTTGTTTTAAAATGAATATAACTAAATATTCTCTGAAAAAAAACTTAACCAACGACGTTCCCGTGAAGGGGTGGGTGAATAAGCCTGCCAAAATGAACAACTTTTCCATTGGGAAATCATTTTATTTTACTTTTTCATACTAATTGCCGGGACGGGCGTGCCGGAAACCAATACGCTGTATAGTTGTCTCATTAAAATGGGTCAGTTCAGAGAGTTTTTTTTATAGATATACCTACAGAAAAATTACACAATTTTTTAAAGAAAACATGATTTGCACAGAAAGATGTCAAAAAATGGTTTCCTTAACCAGTACTGGAATTGAACTGTCGATACCGGATAAAATAAATAGAAGTTTGAAAGTTCAGAACACCTTACGACTACAAGAAGTACACGGACACCGCACAGCTGAATTTTAAAGCGTCGTATTGCGCTCAATATACTTCTTAGAGATTAAATGTATCAATATCAACAATGATTTATATAATTATATTTTTATTAAAATTAGGTGGGACAAAAATACAGATTAGGAACTTCAGAAAGAAAATCAATTATAATCCTGTGATGCTTGAAAAAAAAAACATTTCTCCAACGACCGGACATATCGTATAGGAATTACTCACACATTGTACATTATGGCCAACCAACGCGCGGTTAGCATAAAGTAGAAAGTTAAAAGCAAAAATTAACACATTCGCACAAGTGCTAAGAACATTGCAGTTCGTCAGAGGCGTCGCCACAATCGTCGTGGCCGTCGCAGCGTTCGGACTGTGGCACGCAGCGGTGGTTCCTGCAGCGGAGCTCGTGAGCGCTACAGCCTCCGTCACACCCATGTGGCTCGTCGCTTCCGTCTGCGCAATCAGCGAATCCATCGCAAAATCTTGACGCTAATATACACTGCCCGTCAGTACACGTAAACTGGTCTTTAGGACACTCTGAAAAAAAAGCATATGATTTACTAGCTTTCTGTCGGGAACAATCTGTTTACTGGATAAAACGTAACTACCCTATAACCTATTAAGTACTCCTACAAATAGGTATACATATACTCTTATAAAATGTCATGATTGGTTCAGGAATTACCTAAAGCGTGAAAGCGCAACGAACAAAATGCACAAACTCACTTCCGAATTTATATAATATTAGAATTAGTTAAGTAATGATGTTAACTCTGAGTTTAAGCCTAAAATAGTTTCATTATTGTTTAAAATGGTTTTCTAATAAAGAGGAAGCTTTATAGGAAGCCCCGTTAGGTTTGAGTGAGCACATTCATAGCCTAGTTTTGTAAAAACGGTACACTGCGATTTGAGCTGTGTGTAAGGTGGGTACGAATAGGTACTGCTTTTACTATCTATCTACTCATACTTGCATATTGACATTTTTGCTTCGAGATCTCTGGTCCACCTCTTATGTCTTCATTTTAACCAAAAATGTTTACAGACAGTTAGGTAAAGAAAGTTACATAAAATAAATGTCGTCAGCATAGCTAGGGGAGACCGTGGACTAAGTAACGGCGAGTCAAAGTAAGAAACGCTCTGTAGCTTTATCTGATTATTAAAACACCACCTCGCCGTCTGAGGAGTCGGCTATAGCGAGGTGGTGTTTTAATACAAGAGAGATCTTGCACTTGTCACTACAAGAGGATCGCGCCGTAAGGTAAGTTAGAGGATTTTAAGTGATATTTAACAAACTAAATGGTAATGTAATTTATTTAACATATATTCTTGATTATGTTGTTCATATAGTACTTAAACAGATTTTTGTGCATCATTTTACTTTTCTTGACAAAAAATGTAATTCGTCTAAATTATGACTGGGTACAAATGTAACATTCAGTAAATCTTTCTAAGTATGAAAACATAAATTGGTCCCTCACAAGAAGTCTGTAGTTATTTTTTTTTTAATAATTACTTTTTATTAGTAAAAGTAGTTAATTGTTTACTGATGTTACTAACGAGTATACATTTTTTATGTATGCTTATATGTTACATAAATGTTTTACGTACATATTACGTTTTCAACCCACGCCCCCGCCATTTTACTTTCGACCCGGCCTTGTGGTCAAAAGTAACAATAGATATTTTTTTTTGAAGTATCTGTTTTGCATAAATAATGATTAATTAAAAGTGAGATAACTTCAGATACACATCAGGATTAAACGAAATGTATATATAGCAAGCTATACTTATTTCATGACATTTACGATAGCTCTCTAGAAATCGGAGGGTGAGAAGATATAGTGTTACTTTTGTCCCCGCTCTCCCCTACTCTTACTTATTTTTACTACCAAGCAGCATTTACGTATAATTTTGAAGGGTGATAATGGGCAGTGGGACTGTTGGGTTAGTAGCACAAGACATTGACGTCAAGACAAGACAAATATGAGCCGAATTGATGACGTATTTTGTAACTTGCTGTTTCATTTTACTGCATTAGGTACTACGTGGAATGGAAACTAAAGGGGGTCTAGCTAGATACATGCTTTAGGTGGTCACTGAGTGGGGGAGGGGAATAAAAAGTTGTAAAAAATAATATAGGTATGTTCCTATACCTTAAGTAAGGTAAGTATATATTATTGATGTCTCTTTAGCAATAAAAAATATTTTTACCAGCAGTGCAGTTGACTTCATCATAACCGTCCCAGCAATCGATGACGCCGTCACACAATTTTGTATTTGAAAAGCATGATATTGCATGTCCGCATCGGAACTGCTTGGTTAAATCACAATCTGAAATATTTAATAAACTTAATATCAAGTTACAAGAGATGAGGCGCAGAAAAAGGAATGTTAATAATGTTGACATGTTATTAAGAAAGAAAGACGAAGGAAATAAAAATAAAATCGGCCAGATGCAAGGAGGATTTGCACACGAATCTGTGCCAATGTAAAAAAAAAGCTTTTTATAATATTACAGGTTTGACTTATTCAAAGATATAGATATAATATTATTTATTGTTAAAGCGGTAAAATAAATAGACAGAATGTGAATATTTCGAATCTACTCGTACCAATTACAGTACAAAATATAAAGGCAGAGAGGATGGACAGCGGAAACTCAGCAATAAGGTCATGGAATAAATAAAAATAGGTCTCCTATGCTGTGCGGCGTGCAGCGAGCAATCTGTCCACCATCACTGATCTATTACAAATTGACCAACTTCTTCCTAAATGTGATCTTTATAGCCCTTTCTAAGAATAAAAACATATAACGTGATACATAAAGAATTTGCTGTTACCACAATGCAGCTCGTCAGATCGGTCATAGCACTGAATGGACCCATCGCATCGTGCTTCTGCTTTAACACATAAGCCGTTTTTGCAGCGCCACTCTTGAGGTGAACATGTCACCAATGTTAACAGTCTACATATACGCACTCCTCGCAACCTATCCACCAGCTTACACGCTTCTGTTTCAAGAGCACATAGGCCGCCGCACCCTGTTTAAAATTATAAGGATTAATTTACCTCAAAAAATTAAATTACGAAATTAAGTATCCAAAAGTGTTTTTCAAAATGTAACAAAATTATTTCGCAAATTTACCAGTTGGATCATCGATGTCAACTGCTTTCTTACATATTGACGTTCCGCTATTCTCATCCAACATACAAACTTCATTAGTTTGGCACGAACAAAATCTTTCTGATAAGTCTCTATTGATAATATCCTTAGGTTTTTGGCTTTCTCTTTCTCTCTTCGCATCCTTTGGATATGTTCTAATATTCTTACGAATTTTTGATATGATACTAGATTTCAGTGATATGTTTTCAGTAGTGTAAGTTGCAGGTTCCATGGTTGTAACATATTCTGTGGTGCTTAGTTCTGTTAGTAAATTAGGATCGGAATAGAAATTTGTTACGGTTGAAGATTTTTGATTATTTTTTAAATTTTCAATTGGCACTTCAATTGTACTAGCTACATTAGTTGCTCGTGTAAAATTAGGAGAAGTAAAATTCACCAAAACAAAACTTATCACTATAATAGCTACTATCATTAAACTAATTGAGCACGCTTGTATTTGCGTTCTTTTTTTCATTGGGCTCTCCCTTAGCGAGAAATTCACAATGCACCCGATGCCCTTCAGACTTTTTCTAAGTCTTCCTTGATTAATTTCATTTGGATGCATTTCGTAAGAAGTAAATTTTTGCCGGAAACTAGAATCTATCTCATGAGAAATTGATGGAATGCATTGTTTATCAGTGTTGGTGGCTTTTCTGTCTTTTATGGAAGTTTGATTTGTATCAGTAAAGGCTTGGGAGTTTTCTCCAAAGCTATTACCTGTTATATCTATCGTCGGTGATCTAATATCTTTTTCCGTTCTGTTTGGAGTGGAATGGTCATTTGGTATAAAAAATTTATTGGGAGATTTCAATTCATATTTTCTTATTTTTCCTTTGCATGTGTAGCAATATTTTATTTCTTTATTATTTGATTTAGGCGAAGTTATGAATTCTCTACGTAAATTACTATTTGACCAAAGATGAGAGCAGTATAACGATTCCAAATTTAGAGATCCAATATTTATATCAGTCTTTGTAGAAAATTGATCGTCATAGTCATTTGACAACGTCATTCTGTCGTTGATATTGCTTTATTTAATACCTGCAACAAAAACGTACTAAGCATAAGTTCATAGTACCATGCACATATCTAATTCAACTGGAAGCCGTTTACAAGACACTGTTAAAAAGCTTCCGTATGTAAAACAAGAAGTACCAAGGATAAGGTAGGTAATTTAATCAGCCGTGTGGGTTCAAATTTTATCGGCGCAATTAACTTTGTAAACGATACAGTTTTTTCACAGTTAATGAAGCTTTGTAATTCAACCAGGGTAAGTCTTCATTTCCTTTAAGCTTACCTAAGCTATGCAGCTAAGCAGGTATCTAGGTACCTATAATTAATGACATTATAATGTTTATTCTCACATACCTGTGTAATTTATATTAAATCTTAAAACGGTTTTATCGCGTATATTATATTATAATATAATACATTATAATTTAAGTGATCCCTTATGTGTCCGGGGCTTTATCTGCTTGGTCGGCCGGCAACTCTAGCGCGACAAGCCCAGTCACACCCTGCATCCAGCGAGCATGGGACGACGTCGGTGTCAAAAAGATTCATCGATGTCTCCTGGACAACGCCACAGGGGCAGAATTGGCGAGACTCAGAGCTGTGTCGCAGACGGAATCGGGAGCGTGGTTACACGCCCTTCCGTCGCCTTACCTGGGCACCCTATTGGATGATGACTCATTGCGGATAGCTGTTGCGCTCCGCCTGGGCTGCAGGGTATGAGAGCCACATACGTGTATCTGCGGGTCCATCGTGGGGGCCGACGGTTATCACGCACTGAGTTGTCGTAGGTGCATGGGTAGGTTTCCCCGCCACCACGAACTCAACGACATTGTCCGCCGAGCGTTTATATCGGCCAATGTCCCTTGTATGTTGGAACCCCCGGGGCTCAGTCGGTCGGATGGCAAGAGACCAGATGGTCTGACCTTGGTCCCATGGAAGCAAGGCAGATGCATAGTATGGGATGCTACATGCGTGAGCACTGTGGCGGCCAGCCACCTCAGTCGTACAATCGGGTTAGCGGCGGCGGCCGCAGAGGATGCGGCTGAGAGGAAGCGCATAAAGTATGCGGCTCTGGAACCGCAATATTGTTTTGGTTCCGTGGCGGTCGAAACAATGGGTTGCTGGGGCGCTGACGCAAAACGTCTTATTCGAGAGATAGGCCACCGAATAGCTGAGAAAACAGGTGACTTTCGCTCTGGCTCGTTTCTCGTGCAAAGGATGGCCATAGCGATCCAGCGTGGAAATGCTGCCAGCGTTTTGGGTACCTTTGCACGGGAAGCGACCAGTGGTGGATTTTAATGGTTTTTTTTATCTGTGTATTTTATTCTATATAATTGACGTATATCTTTGTAATTTTTACCTTGATTTTAATTAAATGAATTGTATTAATATTTAAGTGATTTAATTTTAATGTGTAACAATCGCAAAAACATTAGGAACTATTGTACCTACGTAAGTAAAAAACAATTAAAAAAGTAAAAATGTAAAACAAAAGTGCACAAGAACGTACTAACGCAAAAACAAGAAAGGGAATATGGGAATTCATATCAGGCGAAAGAAGTCCTGGGTCTCGTTTTATTGAGGTATTTTCTTACGACATGTTATGTATATTATTATAGGTTTATATCAACAATATATTATACAAACTGATAAATAACATGATGAATGTTGACACTCAGTTACATAACGCGGTGCTAGTGGATCAGTTAGAGATAAGTGAATATAAAAATATCGGATTAATTATTAACTTACAATATATTTAAACCAAACCTATGCTATAGTTCATACATCAAAGAAAATTGGTATCAATTTCACGAAGTTCTAAATATTTTTTTATGCTACAAAATATAAGCTTCATATAAGTTCTGATATAAAGACCACATAACGTATTTATATGTGTATTAAATTGTTGATAAACAAACTTCGTTTTTACTAATAAATAGTAAATAGATTAAATAAGGCACATGGGCAGGTCAAGAACAACTTCTAGGTCAACTGAAATCGGCTCTTCAGTGTAATCAGCTGATACAAATATTCCATAAACCTACCATAAACAGATAAATAATTAACAGTTACTCACATATTCTGCTACGTAGTTTGAAGTAAAAATATATCAGCACATTGATTAAAAATATTTATAACTTAAAACAATATTGTCGCGTGGAAGCTTTCGTGCACGTCTGGCTGGTCGCGAGCGGCGTGCCTTGTATCGCACTACCGTTGCCTCGACAACGTCTAAACAACTTTACACCAACACCAGCACGGAGCACCCCGGGCGCCGTACCAATGTGTGATAGCGACGAGTATACGTCACTAGGGACGTGGGTAAGGGATAACCGATGGGGTTGGTACGCGTGCTGAACCTGGGGCCAAGGTCCGTGCTCAGCCAAGAGTGACGTGTTTTTAAGTTGGCAACCATGAGACCATCTGTCGTAAGTCCTCTGCTAAACTAGAAAGAGGGTTCACTTTGCACTTTTATGGTGGGACAATGCTTAAGTTAGCCTAATAAAATACATAAAAGTAGTGGTTATCAAATTCAGAGTACCAGCAATCCTGCAGAAAACACTTGTTCGCACACGGACTCTACCTTCGATTTATGTCCCTTGTAATATGTGATATAATACCTAATTTCGTGGAACTCCTTTGTGAAATAGAGTAGTGATTGATTTAACGTTTTAGATTATACATTTTCAACAGTCTAATATATTCGACTCTACATTTCCAATTGCTCTCCGATTCCTCGCGGGGTAGTCTTTATCGTAGATGAAAGCGCGATAAAATGTTACATATAATAATGTCCAAGTTTACATACAGCCTTGATCGCCTATTATGATTTGGTTAAAGAAGTAGGTAGCTGTGTATGTTAATCTATGAAAGGTTTTCGACATTATGCAAATTGAATGTATGTATGTTTGTCTGCACCTATCTCAGAAAACTATAAGTCACATTGCAAAATTGCTTTAAGACTATGTGTAAGTAGTCCAACATACGGAATAATGCGTGTTTAAACCGGTTTCTTGTGTCTGTTAGAATTGATTTTAATTTAATTATTTATTTATCCTGTCATTGTCAATGTTTGAATTGGGTTTTTTCATCATCGAGAAAATTATTTCTGAAATGCGGCAAGCTAGTTATGTATATCTATGTTAATCTATGAAAGGTTTTCGACATTATGCAAATTGAATGTATGTATGTTTGTCTGCACTTATCTCAGAAAACTATAAGTCACATTGCAAAATTGCTTTAAGACTGGTGTAAGTAGTCCAACATACGGAATAATGCGTGTTTTAATCGATTTCAACAATTCTTGTGTCTGTTAGATTTGATTTTAATTTAATTATTTATTTATCCTGTCATTGTCAATATTTGAATTGGGTTTTTTCATCATCGAGAAAATTATTTCTGAAATGCGGCAAGCTTGATCGACTTTATTTCTCAATTTTGTTTAAATTCGGTTTAAAAATCCCATATACTTACTGTGCAAATCTCAAAAGCCAATTACTTACATTCAAATGCGTATTCGTATGAATATTAGTATTTTTTAAAACTAGAGTAATCTTAATACTATTTGTAATGCGTACATGGGTTGATTTTGAATCCCCTGGCAATATTTAAATCTCAGAATCAGTATCACTACAGCGAAAAACGAAATATTAATTCAGACTAATAACTATAAGACATATTTTGTGTTCGTTTATCACATTTTTTTAAACGATTGCGTACTTACCTAGTTATTCTATTTGTGTTTCAGATTTCGAGAATAGAATATTGTTAGGGGATTCGAACTGGATCTTTATACGACCAGAATTCTCATTCAAATTATTTTTTATTATCATCTGTTCTGGAATAGAGTAGATTGCAATTAAACCTTTAATTACTCAGTATGATCCTGGTCATTGACCGGCCAAGAGGTGTGCGACATGGGTTCACAGCGATTGACACCACTTTTCTTTGCGGGAACGCGTTGCGAACGTTGCGGCAATGACTGCGTTTACCCGCATTGCTGTCGCCGCGCCGTGCCGCAGATGCTTGCCTCCGCCGCCGGCCATCGACGCACTCCAAGTGCATCTGCAAGGTGCAGCATCTCGCGTGGATGCAGCCGCGGCTTTCGTAGCTCGGTGTTAACTTGCCTGCGACACAACAGACAGGCACAACTCTCACTGCGCGCGTCGCGTGCGGTTGTGGTCACTTCACCTAACGTTTAGATGAGGTACGTCACTGAACTCGAAACACACACCTCAGTGTTCTGGCACACAGTGATCCGTATGCGCGTTTCTACATACATTGCGGTTTCTCTTGAAAAAAGTAGTATGTGAATGCGAGGTTTTTGTTTGTTCAGCACGAAAACTAGTGAAATGTTATTGTTCATATATTGATCTACGCAAGTTTCTGCAGCATTGGACAGACTTCATGAGGGACTGATCATTTCTGTTTTATTAAGGTATGGTTCTTTTATATATTTAAATACTTTTGTGACTTTTGTTGGCTACCGGAAGCCAGTGTGCTGTAGTATTACCTATTTATTTACAAAAATTACTGCCCAGTGTCGCCAATGGCGTGTGTAGGTCAGAAAGTCAGGCGTTCCACTTCTCATCGAATCGACACCGAGTCACCAAGCATCGGACTGTTAGTTTGTTCGCTTTATTGGTTACGATTCTTAAGATGATCTACATAGTAAAGGTGACAAAAAATGTTATTAATAAACTAAATGTTGGTCAAGGGAAGCCACGTTTTCTGAGAAGCTAATAAATATTGTATGTTAATTATTTGATGATGAATTATGTCATAATGACAATCAAATTAATAATACTACCTAAAGTCTAAGTACTACGTCCGCTTCCTCCAATAGTTGATTAAGTTTTTTCAATTGTTTTGACAGTGGTCTGCGGTATTTCCTTTAAATATAGGTATACCTATATTTAAAACGCTACAATATTGTCTACCTACTCTTATAAATGCAGTCCGTTGAAACTTGGATTTGATTTTAAATTTATAATACTTTATTATTGTGTATTATTTGAAGCAATAATAATTACATTTCATAAGTACGAAATATGTAACAAATTTGTAGGTATCATATCGCTGCATTAAACACATACTCGTAACAGTTAAATTCCTATTGTTTTTCAAAGTAACGCATTGTCTTTAAACAAGCTAAATGCAGGGGCATTCGAAACAAATATACAATACTGCCTGTCTGTAAGCAGTTATAGAGGTGTAAAAGGCCTGACGGTATTATATAGACAGAGCGAAATAATTCAAGTACATATGTAAGTATATATAGCCAACAATTAACGTGTAGGTATAATATAAATACCTACTTCACTAGATATATGAAAAAAACATTACGTATAAAGATATGAATTTACCTCATCGCATATTGATAAAGAAAAAAAACCGGGCAAGTGCGAGTCGGACTCGCGCACGTACATTATACTCAAAATTAATGCGTTTCGCAATTTTTCCTTTATCTGTGCTATAAGACATTGCTTTGTACCAAATTTCAGGATTCTGAATTCACGGGAAGTACCCTGTAGGTTTTGATTTTCTTGCGAGTGTCGAATAATTATTAAAAATATTTTTATTACATAATGTACTTAATTAAAAATGTATGATTTTCGCAATTTTTACCCTTGGTTGTGCTATAAGACGTTGCTTCGTACCAAATTTCAGAATTCTGAGTTCATGTGGAAGTAACCTGTGGGTTTTGATTCCCTTGTGAATGTCGAAAAAACACGAAAATTTTGCGGCATAACCAGCTGTATCTTTTGATTGCATTGGCTTAGAAGTTTAATTATTTCACAGCTCCAAGGGACTGTAGACATGAGTATAAATTGATATGAATTTTAGCTTGACAGAGCGTTTGACAGACAGAGATACGGACAACCAAGTGATCCTATAAGGGTTCCGTTTTTCCTTTTGAGGTACGGAACCCTAAAAACGTAGAATGTACCAGCTGCTTCTCTTCCCGCGTAGATCGTAAAAGCCGATCGAGAGAATGGGCGAAAAGCTAAGGAATCATTTTAGTAGGCGATGCGGCTAGGAACTCATCATTATTTTGATTCTGTTTTCCACCTAACGCCCTTCAAAATGCTAAACGTGGCTTTTAAAGACCTGGGCTCTGTCTACCCCGCAAGGGACTAGACGTGATACTATGTAGGTGTGCATATTGATTGCTTTGGACAGATACCAATGACATGCGAGCAATCTTTGTCAAGAAACGTGCAGGCAGTGTGCAGTGCAAACCTAAGGGGCAATCTCGTACGTTTTTTAACAATACGGCTTAAAATATATACGGGTTTCCTAAATAGCGAACAGTGGATAGAGAGAGAGCGAAAGCAAATTAACCTTTATTGCATGTTTATTATTATTAATCTATGTTCTGTACGTTAGATACGAGATTTATCAATTAGGGAATCAACTTGAGTATGTTTTCTTTTCAGCAGGAGTTAGATACTGGTTTTCGCATCTGCATAAATTGCTATTCTTTCTTAGGGATAATCATCTTCTTTTACTCGACTTTATTAAATTACCGCATCTGAGATATGTTTTCTTACTTTCTTTTTGCGCCTCCTTCCCCAGCTTAAAAATGCTTCCGATGTTCAGCAGCTTAGTAATCACATACAAGTAACCAAAGAAAATGCGCTCGCCAACCAGCCTGCGAAGCGTGGGAATATGGCAAAATCCTCCCATGATAAAGAATTCTTCGGAGAGGCCTTTGTCCAGCTGTCGACTTCTTGCAACTGACATTAATATGATGATGGATGATTTACAATAAAGTGAATTGTTTATCATCTTATAAAAGAGTTCAAATCATTTACAGGCAAACATTACATACAATTACAAATTATACTTAGGTAAATCAGATTTAGGTAATTCTTACTTCAGACATGAAAAAAGTTAAACACTAAAATTTCCACTCTTTTGGAAAAAATACTGTGTAACACAAAATATAATTGCAATGGAACGAATATTCTCTTGTTCAATTAGGAAGAAATGTAGAATTTCTGTCTCACAACAAATTCATGCAACAATGCATAGGAATTTGCGTGATTTTCTACTGAGCTATTGGATGTTTTATCAGATTATCAATCGAGAAATTCAGTTTTATTAAGCCCTCCTTAAAATAATAAAGTACCTACATCGAGTCATGTCAACGTTATATGTAGGTATTTAGCAACTACTTTCTTTCTGCTTGATTGAGGTTAACGGCGAATTTTGATGTGCCTTGAATTACAAATCATTTCGTGTCGTGCTGGATGGACCTATATTGCATATAAAAAGCCATGTTCCAAATTCAATAATATGACAATACATATTCATTGTACATACGCTGCAATGTTGTTTCAAGCTAGAATGGGAAGATTACAACATAATATTCGGAGATGATGACAAAAGGAAGTCTAGAGATATACTAATATGTCAGTCAATATCAACATCAAACATTGCAAACGCATGTCTAACGGCGATTTTTTAATATGTTGCAAGAATAGTCCGCTCACACCTTTCCTGTAAGATTAAGTTTATTATTAAGTTTCTTCGGTACGCATGCGATAAGCAAGAATATCCCAAATATGGCACTTATTGGGAAGAAAATAACAATCTTTCACAAGCTAGCAATCAAAAACTTTGTATCATAGAGAGCTCAAATTATGCTCAAACAGTAGGTAATTAAGTCTTTTTTGTAAAAGTATACTAAGTACAACCGAAAAAAGCTGCCTTAAGGTAGATTTTCGAAACCCTGAAAATTCTCATTTAGAAAGAGTCTCATTTATAATGCAAATTATTCAAACGCGAATGTAACTGCATTTTTTTTATATGTTGTAGAGACCTTTAAGAATAGTCTAGGTACACCCAAATTTGTAATTAATTAAGGTTAAGAAACTTACAAATTTGGATGTACCTAGACTATTCTTAGAGGTCTCTACAACATATAAAAAAAATGCAGTTACATTCGCGTTTCAATAATTTGCATTTTTTGTGTCGTTATTGACTGACTTTTATATAGACCTTTTTTTAATTATGCAAAATAAATATGCTAAAGTAAATATAAAAAAAAATCAAAGAGTTAGAATCCCAATATAAAATACGCTCTGAAAAACCGAATTCGGGTGAATGTCGCTCAAGGCGAACTTGTCACAATACCTATACCTAGTAGATTCGCCCATTACGCAGGTAGGTACAGCCGTCATAACAATTTTGCCTAATTAAAAACAAGACATTACTTAACGATCTGTTATTGATTTACCATATTCTTTAGAAAACAATACATAATTTACTACGTTCTTTCAAAATCTCAAACTAGACACTAGAATGGCTCAAGAAAAAGGTTGTTTTTTTTCTTTATTGATTTTTTTACTTCAATCAGATATATCAAAAACAGTGCCATTCTTTTTTATTAATATCTACGTTAATATGACATTATCTGAACAAAAAGTGACTTGAGTATTGTGTACGGCAGACGGCAGAGCTACGGTTGATCGTGAAGAATGTCGGGTAATTAATATAATCTGGCTGCAATCGCTTTCCTAAAGAATGACAGTTACATCATCTATAGAAAAAGGAAAGTGTGTTAGTTAGCTCAGGTACAGGCATATTTATTTTTTAATATTATGGTTAGGTATGTCTTAAATTAAGCGGTCTTAAGTTGATATTCGTGTTACGTTCAAAGCGTGAGCGGCGAAAGTGAATACGACTCTATAATTTTCGTATTCGATGTTACAGTAAATCGGCATCGATTCCGCTCTACTAAAGTGAATATTTTATGCTCTTCCTCTTGTAGGTCAAGGTCGGGATTCACTTGCTATGAGCACTTTGATAAGGACATATTACGTAGTAGCAGCAATTTTAGCAAGTTTTCCTTTTAAATTATAAATTACCTAGGTACATTATGCAAGAATATCTTTATTTATAACTTTTAAATAAGTATGTACTATAGATAAAAATTGTGCGCAGAAACACATAAAGTGCCTGTACAAACCTCCGTGGCTTTTTGAATGCATATATTTTTGTATTTTTTTCTAACCTATTTTGTCCCGCTGCTGGGCAAACGTCTCCCACATTGCCTTCTATACCTATTTATCCCGCGTCACAACCGACCAACTGCTATGTATAATTGTTTTTAAATAAATAATTAAAAAAACTGGATTCTTTGGTAGAGCATTGCTAATGAGTTCGCCAAATTTACCTTGCCAACTATACCTAGAATTGTAACTACTAAGCGAATACTCTTATTAGAGACGAGAAATCCTATCAGAGCCACCGGGCTCTGATAGGAATTCTCGTCTCTTTTAAAACCAGTTTAGATTTTTGAATGTTCTTAAGTATTCTTTTTTCTATTATTGGTTTTAGAGAATTTATTATTTGGGTCCGATAACTATCTTCGCATGCACAAGTAAGTGAGAAAAATGTTGATCCTACTATATGCGATGCCTCAATGACGAAGATGTATACAAAAGAAAAATTATTTTAGGTATCTCAGAATGAAGAAGAATAACAGAGAAAACAATACTACGTGTATATTTTTTACTTAGTCACTTCTGTTTCGACGATATAATATAATGACCAATCCCACTCCGTTCACATTCACGTCCGAGTCTAACCATGCCGTTATAGGGCTTCGAGTAAAAATAATGTTTTATGCGAGGAATGCGATAATCATACACTTAACCGGTTTAATAATAAGTTCGTTGGTGGCATGTTAGCGAGGGCTAGAATATCATCATGCATCTTTAATACTATATTTCTGTGCCAGGTCTTTAATTGTTTGTCCGGACACCACATAAAACTGCAATGATTGAAATAAATCTTTTTCGAAACTCTAAATAGGTTCCTGGAAATAATATTATAACTAGGAAACTATAGCAAGAAAATAACTATACAAAATAAAACAAATACAGTGTTTTATCATGTGTACCACGCAGGCAAAGTTGCGTGCAAGAGCTAGCTTATAGGTATAAGCATCTAAGGATATATATGAAACATAAGGACCTATCATCAAATTTATGACTTACGTGTCCTCAAAACTGCTTGTCGCATCAGATATTTTTGATTAATATGATTGAGAAATTGAAGTACTTAGTTACCTAAAATTAACTTTATTATTCCAATGTAAGCAGTCAATGATTATGAAACAGAAAGGTTATATCAAACACAGCCAAAATCCTGTCTTACTCGTTTACCTTCGCACCCCACCATATATTTTTAGTCACGTAAACTGACAAGGTAAGGCACACATTCAAAATATTTAGCGAAATATACATCATTTTTTGAAAAAATAAATAACTCATAGAGTGCACTATGTGTTACTTAAAAAGAATTAGAAACTGTTGTAAAGGTATAAATAAACAACAAATATTTCGTACAATTTGAGGGCCAATACTGACCACAAACGAAAAAATGTACAGAAAATACCAACTCCACAAAACTGCAGGTAGATACACTAAATTGCAGGAAAAGTCTAAACGGAAGGTGTAACGAGGCTCGATGACGGAAATCATTGATGCAATCAAAGATTGACTGCGGAAAATTACGTATTTTCAGTGGAAAATGTGCCAATGACTTGTATTTCTACAGTGACCGACCGAAACAGAATATTCCGGCGAAACTGAAACTTATACAAATGTGTGAATAATAAAAAGATACCTACTTATTACGTGACAAAATCTTTCATAAATACTCGAATACTAGACTGGACTCACTTTATTGACCACAATTAAGATTTTATAACTTTTAAATAAGTATGTACTATAGATAAAAATTGTGCGCAGAAACACATAAAGTGCCTGTACAAACCTCCGTGGCTTTTTGAATGCATATATTTTTGTATTTTTTTCTAACCTATTTTGTCCCGCTGCTGGGCAAACGTCTCCCACATTGCCTTCTATACCTATTTATCCCGCGTCACAACCGACCAACTGCTATGTATAATTGTTTTTAAATAAATAATTAAAAAAACTGGATTCTTTGGTAGAGCATTGCTAATGAGTTCGCCAAATTTACCTTGCCAACTATACCTAGAATTGTAACTACTAAGCGAATACTCTTATTAGAGACGAGAAATCCTATCAGAGCCACCGGGCTCTGATAGGAATTCTCGTCTCTTTTAAAACCAGTTTAGATTTTTGAATGTTCTTAAGTATTCTTTTTTCTATTATTGGTTTTAGAGAATTTATTATTTGGGTCCGATAACTATCTTCGCATGCACAAGTAAGTGAGAAAAATGTTGATCCTACTATATGCGATGCCTCAATGACGAAGATGTATACAAAAGAAAAATTATTTTAGGTATCTCAGAATGAAGAAGAATAACAGAGAAAACAATACTACGTGTATATTTTTTACTTAGTCACTTCTGTTTCGACGATATAATATAATGACCAATCCCACTCCGTTCACATTCACGTCCGAGTCTAACCATGCCGTTATAGGGCTTCGAGTAAAAATAATGTTTTATGCGAGGAATGCGATAATCATACACTTAACCGGTTTAATAATAAGTTCGTTGGTGGCATGTTAGCGAGGGCTAGAATATCATCATGCATCTTTAATACTATATTTCTGTGCCAGGTCTTTAATTGTTTGTCCGGACACCACATAAAACTGCAATGATTGAAATAAATCTTTTTCGAAACTCTAAATAGGTTCCTGGAAATAATATTATAACTAGGAAACTATAGCAAGAAAATAACTATACAAAATAAAACAAATACAGTGTTTTATCATGTGTACCACGCAGGCAAAGTTGCGTGCAAGAGCTAGCTTATAGGTATAAGCATCTAAGGATATATATGAAACATAAGGACCTATCATCAAATTTATGACTTACGTGTCCTCAAAACTGCTTGTCGCATCAGATATTTTTGATTAATATGATTGAGAAATTGAAGTACTTAGTTACCTAAAATTAACTTTATTATTCCAATGTAAGCAGTCAATGATTATGAAACAGAAAGGTTATATCAAACACAGCCAAAATCCTGTCTTACTCGTTTACCTTCGCACCCCACCATATATTTTTAGTCACGTAAACTGACAAGGTAAGGCACACATTCAAAATATTTAGCGAAATATACATCATTTTTTGAAAAAATAAATAACTCATAGAGTGCACTATGTGTTACTTAAAAAGAATTAGAAACTGTTGTAAAGGTATAAATAAACAACAAATATTTTGTACAATTTGAGGGCCAATACTGACCACAAACGAAAAAATGTACAGAAAATACCAACTCCACAAAACTGCAGGTAGATACACTAAATTGCAGGAAAAGTCTAAACGGAAGGTGTAACGAGGCTCGATGACGGAAATCATTGATGCAATCAAAGATTGACTGCGGAAAATTACGTATTTTCAGTGGAAAATGTGCCAATGACTTGTATTTCTACAGTGACCGACCGAAACAGAATATTCCGGCGAAACTGAAACTTATACAAATGTGTGAATAATAAAAAGATACCTACTTATTACGTGACAAAATCTTTCATAAATACTCGAATACTAGACTGGACTTATTATTTGTATATACAGGACACCATATGTAACCAATTTACCAGTTTTTTACGATACTTTATATCAATTGTTAATGTTTGTTATCAAATCTAATAAAAAAATAGTATTAGCAGGAGATTTCAACATAGACAATATGAAAACTACTAAGGAAACATTAGAATTTCAATCATTTCTATTAAGTTTTAACCTAAAACTAGAATTAAAGCAACCGACAAGGTTGAAAAGCAAAACATGTCTTGATAATTTCGCTCACAATCTAGGCAAAAAATGTGAAGCAGAAGTCAGAGAATTGGCTTTGTCCGATCATACGGCACAGCTGTTAAAATGTCCAGTTGAGCGAAAATATTTCTTAAAATCGTGGAAAATTAAACGACGCGACTACAGTCTAGAAAATATGACAAAATTTTTAAATTGTATTAAAGCTTTAAAATTTAGTGATATATATGAAACAAATGATCCAAATGACGCATATAATAAATTTATTGACGAGTTTAAGCTTTTTTATGACCTATGTATCCCAAAAAAAGTGATTACGATAAAAAGCAATAGCAAATCGAAGTGGATTTCACGGGGTATACGGCTTTGTTGTAAAAGAAAACGGGAGCTTCTGTGGCAATATAGACGTAAACCTACAAATAAAAATAAATTGACATTCAAAAATTATACAAATACACTAAAGAAAATAATTAATTTGACACAAAAATCTCAAAATCTATACAATATTAATAAATCAACAAATAAAACCAAAGCCGTATGGCAACTAATTAACCAACATAAACAAAATTTGCCAAAGAATATCATACAGTCGATAAAGCATGGAGACAGGACAATAACACATCCTAAAAGTGTAGCAAAGGTTTTCAATGACTATTTCGTTGACAAAATCACACCCTCTAAGGGTAATGGTCATCACATCACAGCAAATATCAGCAATAAAGCCAACTCAATGTTTATGGCCCCAAGTCTACCTCAAGACGTATTAAAAATAATAAAACAGCTTAAGAACAAGAAGTCTGTGGGTATTGATGATATATCAACGAAAGTAATAAAATTTGTTGCAGAACATATATGCTCGCATATCAGTCATATTATTAACATATGCATTACTAGTGGCATATATCCAGAAAGACTGAAAATAGCTGTGATTAAACCATTGCATAAAAAAGGAAAAAAAGATTGCGTGGAAAATTTCCGACCTATAGCAATATTATCAATATTTTCAAAAATTTTTGATAAATATATATGCCTGAAAATAGAATCATATTTAGAACAACAAAATACATTGGTGCGAGAACAAAAGGGTTTTAGAAAGAATAAAAATATTGACATGGCTGTATTTGACTTTTTAAATATTATAATGACAAACATAGATAAGGTTAATCCTGTATGTGCGGTATATTGTGACATGACTCAAGCCTTCGACTACGTAGATCACAATATATTGTCACTAAAATTAAATGCTAATGGAATTAGAGGAAATGTTGCGGAACTAATAATTTCATACTTAAGTAATAGAGTTCAATATACAGAAATAACAAGTATTGACGATAAAAACGTAGAACAATGTTATCGGTCAGACGGACGCAATGTTAAATTTGGCGTCCCGCAAGGTAGTGTATTATCCCCATTATTATTTATTATCTATATTAATGACCTACCTAAAGCAGTAAAATATCCAATGACTCTTTTCGCAGACGATAGCACAGTTACGATAGAGTATGATAACTTGACAAATTATGAAAATGACATAAATCAAACATTATTGGACATAATTAAATGGATGGAAAATAATAATCTAAAAATAAATATTAATAAAACCTACATAATGCACTTCAGCCAAAGAGTACCGACTAAAAATATTAAAGTTACTTATTCAAATAATACTGTTAAGGAAGTAGATGACACTAAGTTTTTAGGTATTAAGATAGATAAAAGTTTGAACTGGAAGGCTCATACACAAGAATTGCGGAAAAAAATTAACAAAAATGCTTATGCTTTATATAAACTACGACCAGTATCTGACATTCATACACTTCTTGCTGCATATCACGGTATGGTCGCGTCAATACTAAGGTACGGAATAATTTTCTGGGGAAACTCCACAAATAAAGAGCTGATTTTTAAAGGCCAGAAAAAGTGTATAAGGGCGATGTTTAACTTAAAACCAACAGTTAGCTGCGTTCCGTACTTCATAAAATATAATATTTTGACTACCACTTCCTTATATATATATGAAGTAGCAGTATTTGTTAAAACAAACCCTCACTTATTCCCTAAGCTCTCTGATGGAAATACTCGCAGCAGAAGGGACAATAGCATATTACGTTCACGGAAAAGCAATACTCAACTTATGCAAAGTAGTGTTTTCTGCCTAGCGCCAAGAATTTTTAACAAACTGCCGTTATCTCTAAAAGAAATGCCTATCCCCAGTTTTAAAAATCAACTTAAAAAAATATTAGTTAATAAATGCTATTATAAATTAAATGAATATTTTAATGACAATAAAATTAAATTATAAATTATAAAAGTACAAATAAATTATAACAAATTTGACTCAATGGACAGCTGTTTTAAATAATTGACTAATACAATTCTTAACTTGACATCCTAAATATGTATTAAGTATGACTATCAAATTTGTTACCACTATTTTTGCATCAAGACTAGTATACTTGTTTCTCTCTAGTTGACGGTTGCTATAATTCTACAATATGCATGTCTTGTAATAAGGACTGACGTAATATTTGTATGCCATGTGGCCGAACATGTTCATTTCCCACTATTTATGTAACATCTACAATACATGTATGTACCTACTTATATGTAATGTAAACTGTAACATGTTTCACAAATAAATTATCTTATCTTATCTTATCTTATCTCACTTTATTGACCACAATTAAGATTTATATCAGGATATATTTCTGTGTTATTGACGCTCGTATAGCGACACCAATTCACCGAAATACGTGAGTTTCGACGATACCGAAGGTACGGGCGATTTTCTGCTGAAACCGAAACTGACACCGAAACTCTATGTTAGGTACATTTCTATCATATTAAAAGTCAAAATGTGAAGTGTAGATCATAGAGATAAGTTGATGGTTTAGATGTACCGATGGAAATGTGTGTGACGCGCGCGCGTCTTTTTCCCTTGCGGGGTAAACAGAGCTTATAATACCTGAAAGCCACCTTTAGCATGTTGGTGGGCATTAGGTGAAAAACGGAATCAAAATGGTGATGGGTTGCTAGATTTAGCATTGCCTATTAACACTATTCCTCTGATTTCATCCATTCTGTCTATCGAGTTTTACCATCTGCGCGGGAAAAGAAGCAGCTGGTACATTCTACGTTTCTTATCTTTTCGCAGACCAGCATGAAAAAAAACATAAAATAAGTGGTAAACACAAAAAAATATATATATTTATATTGGGCCGTATGCCTCTTATAATAACCCAGTTATTTTAAGAGGCATACGGCCCCATCTCATGAAAAGTTAGCCCAGGGACGCCTAACAACTCCAACCCTGAAGAAATCATTTTGAAGAACACCCTTTTTGAAGAACTCAAATTTCTGCTCTACGGGAGCGACCCATGAAAATTGGTGTTAGACAGACCGCTGACTGTAAAAACTTTGCCAAATTACAATAATAATATAGTACAACTAGTGTGTACTATACAGACCCCGGCTCTGAGATCGGCTGCAAAGAGCCATAAGTAGGCAGGGCCGGATGTTTCTATTTGGGTTCATTGGCGGCGACAACCCACGCTACGTGTACACAGAGTATAAACTCATTCAGTATTCCAATATTCTTCATGTCATGTTTTAGGAAAAAATCTGAACATTATGAAAAATAAGCAATCCATTTTGAGAACATATTGAAAGTCCATAAGCTCTTAGGCTTTTTTATAGCACAGTCATTAACTGCCACCTGCCACTCCATTTTAATCACCGAATAAAATCATGCTAAGAGATTTTACGTCATTTATTTAAACTTTATAGCACAGTTAGTACTAAATAGAAGCACAACTGGAGGAAAGTTATTGTACCTATTAAGAAATTCTTGGATTTGAAAACAAAGGAAAATCCTGGAAAATTGTGTAGCTTCATTAGTTTGAATAGATCGTTGTTACTATCAATATTTCCATTAAAACCTTATCTGTATATATCAAGGAATATACAAAATACTGCGCAGTGAATGAAACAAAAGTATTTATTTATACTTAATTTTAACCGACTTGCTCAAAAAAGGAGTTTTTTAATGTTTGTTGCCTCATACCTCCGTCATTTATTATCCGATTCTATAAATTATGTTTTTGTTTGAAAGATTGGTTTCAAAAAAACAATCTATCGAACCAAAAGTGGGCAGTCATATTTGTCTCTCACATTTTATTGTTAAATCGTGTAATACTTAACTGCGATTGTAATTTAGTGTCTAACGTTCTTGGAAGAAAGACAAATAAATACCTATTGTTATCCGCTGATAATGCAACTTTCTAACTATATAAGGTCAATTTTAATTAAGCACTTAAGTGTCAAGGGTTAACTATGTAAGGCCAATTATAATTAAGCAAAGAAATGAATGAGAAGCAAATTTTAAAAATATTCGTCTACATCTAAACCTATCAATACTCCATACCATTTAGCCATCTATGGAAACATCCACAACTACTCCACAAGTTAGATGCATTCATTCAAAATTCCCTTTCGTCAGTTTTAAATAATAATTTTAGCGACCGCATCTGGAACCAAGCCTCCTTACCTATCAGGTATGGAGGTTTGGGAATCAGAAAAATTTCCAATGTAGCTCTACCAGCGTTTCTGTCTTCTGTGCATAGCATTAAAAATCTTTTTAAAAAAATTCTCAATGACGACGAAATTGACGTTAGTTATGCAACAGAGGCCAGAGACGCCTGGCGAGTTCTAGCTCCAAATTCCAAATTTCCTGATTACCCATCCTCGCAAAGACAATGGGATGGGCCGCTTTGCAAAATTGCTCAAGATAATTTACTTGAGACGTCTGGCAATTCTGTAGAGCGTGCCCGCCTTTTGGCTGTGGCGGAGTGGGAGTCCGGGCTTTGGTTGCAGGCCCTACCGTCAGCCAACCTAGGCACACTGCTACACAATGACGCTTTCCGTCTGGCAACAGCACTACGACTAGGCGCCCCGTGTATAGTCCCTCACCGTTGTCCTTGTGGATACCATCGATAGCTTTGGTCACCACGGCTTATCTTGCATTAGGAGTGCCGGCCGTTTGGGGCGACATGCCGCCCTAAACAATATTATCCACCGCTCTCTTGCAATCATTAATGTACCGGCCGCGTTAGAACCCACTGGTTTGGTCCGTGATGATGGCAAGAGACCGGATGGAATGACTCTGGTGCCTTGGCGATTGGGGCGGCCTTTGGTATGGAATGCTACATGCGTTGATACCCTAGCGCCGTCTCATCTTCAGGTCACCAAGTCAAAGGCCGGTACAGCAGCAGCCACAGCGGAAAACCTCAAAAGGCGCAAGTGTGTAGGTATCGGAGACAGCTACATATTTGAGCCTTTTGGGGTAGAAACAATGGGTCCGTGGGGTCCATCAGCCCATCGTCTCTTTGACTTTCTGTCAAAGAGACTGATCGAGGTATCCCGCGACCAAAAGGCTGGCAATTACCTGGCTCAAAGGATAAGCATTGCCATCCAACGTGGCAATGCTGCCAGCCTTTTGGGCACGTTGCCGCAGAATGACGGTTTGCAGGGACTGTATAATTTGTAAATAATTATATTTTTAAGTAGTTTTAATTGTTATTAGTTAATTATTATTATTTTATGTTACATTATTTTTCCTAATCCTAATAATATTAGAAATGTGAAAATACTCCATACTAATATTATAAATGCGGAAGTAATTCTGTCTGTCTGTTTTCTTTACAATATTCAACCTTTAATTTCATTCCGGAAAAGTGTACTGTTCCCGAGGGATCGACACTAACGCAGACGGAGCCGCGGGCAAAAGGCAAACCTGACATATATATCAACGCACAGCCGAAGCTGAAATTTGGTACAGGGGTACTTTTTATCATGTAAGTGAGCACTAAGAAAGGATTTTTGGAAATTCAAGCCCTATCGAAGAACTTTCTTACCAAATTTCAGGTTCCTCGTCCTTGTAGTTTTGGTTGTGCGTTGATATGTTAATCACCGATTAATCTATATTTCCTTTTATATGTATAGATTTATTTAACTAATGTTATTAATTACCGTCGTAAATTAACTTAAGACGTCATCAATTATATATAATTAACAAAATTTACGGTAATCATTATGTTTCTATCGTAAACGATGAGGATGAAATAAATTATTATTTATTCATTTACTATTTATTTTGCTCTCGTCCATGCTGGTCTAGTAAAAAATAAAAAACGTAGAATGAGTTAGCTGCTTCTCTTCCAGCGCAGATCGTAAAAGCCGATCGAGGGATTGGGCTAAAATCTGCGGAATCACGTCAATAGGCGATGCGGCTAACAACCCATCACTATTTGATTTCGTTTTCCATCTATACGCCCTCCAACATGCTAAATGTGACCATAAGGTTTTATAGACTTAGGCTCTGTTTACCCCGCAAGGGAAAAAAGACGTGATACTATGTATGTATGTATGTATTTATTTATTTTGCAGTATACTTAGCACAAACAAATAAGATGACTTTTGGAAAAGCAACAATGCCGAATAATTTAATAAACGAAACGTCAAAATTACTGTAAACATTAGTATACTTATGTGGCATAGTTTTAAAGATAACGTTACAAATAAGATGGTTTATTCAGTTATCAGCATCGGGCCCAAGAGGTCAATTGACGCCTGATTTTATTAACTTCGTTAGTGTTTAGAGGACACTTGGCTGGTAATCTTCATGTGTTACTGAAAAGTGTTTAGTGTTATTTTGTTTTTTCTTGCATATTATTTTTATAACATTGAATAACGAGGGTTGTGGCCGATTTTAATAAGGTAAGATGGATAAGTGGTAATTCATTGTACATTTTTTTAGCGGATTTTTCATAGTAATTAATTGTCAAGTTTACAATATAATCTATGATTTCCTATTTTAATGTTATTTATTCAGAAAATGTTATTTATATCTAAATCAACTTAAAAAATAATACTTACTAACAATATTTTAATCATATTTATCCATCGCCCAGTGAGAGCGTTCACGAGTGCTGATGCGTTACACGTACAGTATTTCGTTTTTTTTTTAATTTCGGACTAACTCATTATTAATATTGTACCTACTCGGAAGTGATAAATTTTCTCAGTAAACCGTGTTAAAGTTACTCGAACGGTTTTATTCTAAGAACGTATCTAATACATGTTAATAGATTGCATAGATTATATTCTTATAGGAACAGTTAATATCCTAGACTTAGGGTTTTTTTTAATGACTAATTAATTACCTTGCTTGAGTGAATGCAAATGTTACCGGTTTCAGCAAATTTTGACGTATAATTGGTATTTTTCGATTGTGGCGTGTTGACGTAGGTACCTATGCCGGTATGAGCCGGCTATTCGAGTCACGGATTGAAGTAGATGGCTTACCTTTGTCTTTTATTCCTTAAAGCCTCCATTGACAATGATTAGAATTTGACGTTGCATCGCTTGCATTGATAATTGTATGTTAGATGTCAGTGCACGTTTTCCCGGCGTCCAGACGGGAGAATCACTATTAATAAACACTATAGTTAGCTTGGACAGTACGACTCGACTACCGAATAGCAAATGAGAAAAATCTTTGCACGATCAGTTCTACCACTCGTGCCGCGCCACATCTGATCAAATTCGATTGTAAATCGGTGAATATACTCAATTATGTGTCACGTATTCTTGTTTTTAGAGTCTTCTATACGTAGAACGTAGCGTAGAGATCAATTTCTTTATTTTCAACCTAATTGTACGTACCTGTTATTATAGTAAACGCAAATAACGTTGTGGTATTGTGGCTAACAAACAATAATAAAATTAAATCTTTAATAAAATCTGACTACATTTACTACATTGATGAAAATTAAGTTATTTAGTAATATCTTAAAGATAAAATTTATTATTTGAGTGTACGTGGTAAGCCACAGTAAAGCTTCATTATTATTGTGTGGTTTTTCGCTCACGGTAAATAATAAATTACGTATACCTACGAAGTATCTATGTTTTGACGTTTTTTTTTAATCTATGTTGTGTTGCATCGATTACAGTACATCAAAATACCATAAAGGTATTTTATGAATCAAATATATCGATAAGTATTATACATTGTTGTTTATAAATAGATGAATATTATTATTTTTATTTATGAATAAAAAATACGAAAATAAAAGACTCTAGCATCAGTTAGATAAACGACATTGAACTTGCATCGTTAAAAATAAAAAAGTATTACTCACAACAAGCAAATTGTTGGATTGATTGAATGAAATTAAAATGTGTTGCGTGTTATGCACGCATTTGCTGATAGAAACAATACTTATATCTATGCTTGACATTAACTACATACGTCATAGTTAAGTACGAAAATAGTAATCAGTCTTGGAAAACAAGATCTACGATGTACGAATATGTAATTCTACGATGACAATTTCATCATTTCAAAACAATTGTAGAGTTTCATCTGTTATTATTGGCATCGCAGAAGATGAACTCAGAACAATTTTACTCTGAACTTTCCTATTAACATCTATGCTGTTATTACATTTTTGACACTCGACGCAAAAAGAGGGGTGTAATGTAATGTGTGTGTGGTGTGTGTTGAACGGGTGAACCGACTTGGATGCGTTTCTTTAAAGTAGATTGTCTATCGCTAGGTTCTTAGATAAGTTTACAAAATCGGTCCAGCCGTTTACAAAATAGAGGGATTTTCGTGTCGGGAGCTAAACATTTTTAAATTTATACCTATAAGTTATTAAATTTTTTGGTAAAGCAATTTATAAACTAGCAATACAGCTGATTTTAAAACCAATCCTCTACCGATTGCCCTAAAATTGTATATACCTACTTAATTGTGAAATGAAAATTGAACAAGATAATCCCACCGCGTTTGGTTGGCTTGAAAAGCACTTTAAAGTATTTAATAGCTCATAATAAAACTTGTCTCAAAAATAATAATACATAATTCTTTTTGTATCATTATAAAAAGTATATTACTATTGACATTGAAATATGCTGACGGTACGTGAATTTATTTCTGAATGTATGTATGTATGTGTGTCTGCATTCGACAATGGCAGTGGAAGTGCTAACAAATATGATGGAAGTGCATTCCAATGAGAGAATGCACTCACAAAAGGAGTATTATTGGTAGGTGAAAGTAAGTTCGATGAACCAAATGAAAGTATAAAGGGTGTCTGGAGCGGGCAAGGACCTGATCCCGAAAGTAAAAGGCGAAACACGTGCGAGTCACCATGATACTACATTTACAAGTATATGTTGTGTTACATAATCTGTAATGAACGTGTTTTGCCTATTCATCCCATTCACAATGATTTACGTATTAGGAAATCTGAAAACGGATGACTAATCTTCTTTATTCTTTTACTACGCGTCATATTAAAAAAATATGCGTCTGTTTGAACTATAGACTTTGCAAGTTTTCGTGAAGAGAAAACTAGTGTGTATCTATTGAGCTTACTGCCCGAAAACATGAGCAGTAAGTTCAATAGGTGGCGATATAATATTCATATTTTGATTCCAATTATATTGTCTGTGACTCCAATGTATGCGTTTGTGCGGGTTGTAGCTTTAGTTCTAGACTCTAAGACCTCATTACGGTGTCCACCACATGCAAATCACATTTATATAAAATAGGATCTCTTGTTTAATGAATTTGGTCGATATAACAATAATAATTAAACATAAATATATAGGAACAAATAAAAAAAAAATAGAGTCAGATTCAGCCAGCCCCAAAGTAAGTTCAAGACTTGTGTTCGATTTATATGTAGTGTTTTTTTTTTGGAACTGTTGCAATATGAGGTTATCGTACTGAAACATAATTAATATGACAGGCGTTAGAAATTCCCAGGCGAGCAGTATTCAATAGACCCGCATGCATTCCAGCATTTAAAAATCTTATTATGTAATATCCGCACGTTCTACTTTCTTTTAAGTAATGCGAAATACATGTTCAAATATACATACAAAGGTACTGACTCACAAACCCCATAGGTTTGTTTCGCTTTCGGCAAGTTTTGATAGAGAAACAAGAGTTTTGGCGATACTTTCGGTTGTAATAAAAACACCTGAATTCTCGGCCTTGCCGAAACTCACTTGTTTGGGTGAATTCGTAATGCAACAAACGCGTCAATAATAATAATAATTCGTTTATTTTAGGCAACGAGTAAAACATTACATAGGCCCATAAATATATATATATCATAGAGACTAACATACGTACGAAAATATATCTTAAAGACTAGTTTTCACGTATTGTCGGCGACGCACGTGAAGCGCGGGGTATCCATCCTCAGAACTCCCGATAAACGACTCCCTGCGGCCAGAACTCTTCAGTCATGAAGGTCTCTAGATGGTGGGTCGGGCACTCTCACCACGAATGAATTAAAGCTCATTTTATGGAGAGATGCCAACTGTTCGCGACCCTCAATGTGAATTTGGACTTCTTTAGCACGTACTCTACGACTTCCTCTACCCTCATAGACCAATGCAAGCAGGACACATACAGCTGCGTCGTCTTCACTTCGGGACGCAACAACTGGGTCGGTCCAGGCGGTGCATTACCGTGGTGGTTACGGCTGGGGGGCTACTTTTTCTCCGCTCTACTTTAACGAAGCCCTCCTTGTCGCACTGGTCTTATCGAGAACCCGATTTAACAGGCATGCATTTTTATATGATAATAAATAATTCGGTACGCAGCTCAGTGATGGTATTTTTCGAGGCTTCTAACCTAAACTGCATCTGTGCCAGACTGGTCTACAGGACCGTGATGTCCTTGAGAAGCCTGGTACCGTCCACATGTTTAAAATAAACTTGGCATGATCAATAAATGCCAGCAACTCGTCGACTATAACTTGCTTAGAAGTCATAGTGGCAATTTCGAGCAGCAGTTAAAGCCGCGCGAAACGCGAATTAAAAATTCGTATGCAATTTATGTACTGTCACAGAGCGCGCATTGCACTGCACTGGTCAGTCAGCTCAGTCAGTAGTGTAACTATACTTTATCTGAGTTCTGACCTTAGATTGTTAGATCATGTTCATAACATGATCTAACTCTGTTTATGCCTAAAATATAGTAAGTATAATAATAATAATAATTGTTATTATTCGCACATTTAAATAAGTTTCGGTTCGGCCAAAACTGAGACCCAAACCTAAGGTCCGTTTCCGATTTCGGCAGAATATCCTGTTTCGGTTGATCTCTACTTACTTACATATAAATAACAGAGATAGGTACTATGCGATAGTTCATCATCATAATTACAGTCACAAAAATTCCACTGGTGGACAAGGGCCTCTCCCAAGGAATCCTCATTCCATGGGAGGATATTGCCATACTCACCACGCTTGGCAGGCGGGTTGGTAAGCGCAGTTTTTTTGGCTTCTTGTGCTTCCGTAGCTGCTGCCAGCATTTATAAGCTAGGGAATTAAGAAATCAGAATAAGTTAGACTTGGGAAGGGACTGAAAGGTATTAGGATACTATTCACTGGGATGAATGGGGGAGAAGCAAGTAGCAGCTCACGGAGGCCGGACGCGCGTACCCGATGCCACCTGTACCTGCACCTGCTTCCACTGGACAGGTAGTTGAGGATAACACCTCCGACCATCAAATGCGATAGTTAATTATGTGTCATTACCTTATTTGTAAAATATTTCAATCGTTTTTATTGACTGGCTAAGAAGTATATAATTAAGTAGCTAGTAGTACTTATAGTATCAGATCAAATTCATAGGACATCGACATATTTTTGTCGTCATACAATATATATATATATATTTTTTTTAGGCTAATATCAATTGTTTTCATTGTCGACGTCAGTGACTTATAGTAGTTAATAGTAAAAAGTTGTTCGTCAAAAGAGTGTTTTATTGAGCACAAGGTGTTTCTTTCGTCTGTTTTTCTAAATGTTCAAATCCAGATATCTCGAAAACTAACGTGTCGATTTTTTATGCTTTAAAGGATTTTTCTAGCTTATGGGTGCCAGCCCTCAAAATATTTGCGCTTAATTTAAATTAACCTTATATATTGTAATGGAAACCAAATAAACGTAAACAATTGTTGATTTATGTTTATTGCTTCAATAATATATCTTGAGTCCCAACGCAAACAATAAAAAATAATCTAACTACCTAATATGATAAATGCGAAAGTAGGTTTATTTATTTTTTACGCTTTCACGCTACTGAACCAATCATTATGAAATTTTACATGGACGTTATTGTACCACTCATGTACCGTACTGAGAAAGTATTTTAAACAGAAAGACGCACTGTTTCAGGAGATTCCTATGGGTTTATTCCTTTTGTTATTTCAAGTCCCGGTGATTATACGTTTGAAAATTTAACTAAACTCATAAACATAAAACATCATAATACCACATTTGTTGTTTTATATTATGTTGACAATTAACAGAAGAAAATCAAAACTCTTAAATGCAAGGTGACTTCTATCTCCTGACATTGGATTTTTTGGGTCATACGGTTCCATTTCCATTCCATTTTTTATTTATAGTTTTGGTGTTATTTGGGTAGGTATTTGTTTAATAGTTTTAATTATTTATTTTTTTTTGTTTTAGATTTAAATTAAGCAGTACATTAGTATTAATTCGTTGCATTAAAATTTAATTATTAATTCCATAGAGATAAAATAATCCTTACGAAATAATACTAGAGTTGCACCTCTTATTTTGCGAATATTCGTGTTTAGGGTTCCGTACCCAAAGGGTAAAAACGGGACCCCTATTCATATGGCTCGGCTGTCCGTCTGTCTGTCTGTCCGTCCGTCTGTCACTGGGCTGTATCACATGAACCGTGAAAGACAATTAAAATTTTCAAAGATGATGCATTTTAGTGGCCGCTATAACAACAAATACTTAAAACAGAATAAAATAAATATTTAAGAGGCGCTCCCATCCCATACAATAAACGTTGTTTTTATTTGCCCGTTTTTGCGCGATATTGATAAAGGTTGTCTACCTATTGTCTTGAAATATTCACAGAATATTTAGTTATATATCCAATTAAAAAATTAATATAATTTTTTAATTGGATATATTTATAATTGGGGGCTCCCATACACGTTTTTTTGCCATTTTTATAGATAATGGTACCCTTCTTGCGCGAGTCCGACTCGCATATGGCCGGTTTTTTTAATAGATAATTCTTTAATAAATGTAAGGGTTGGCATAGATTATGAGGGGTATTAAAATATAATTTACTGATAAATTCACAAATATTAACAAATAATAGACACATACATATTAAATGTTTAATTAAGAACTATCTGAACATTCTAAAACATTGACCAAAGAATTCTGTTAACTCGACTCCGTTAAAGAAATGTGGTAATTAAATCCCAACTGCAATTTACAATAACAACAATTTAATTTCATTGACATGAGCTGCACTTTGAACCTTTTACAAATAAATTATAATCAAATCTATTTCAAATGATACCAAATAACATCATAAATGAATACTACAAATGATACAAAAATACCACGAGTCGAATCGACCACTCACGTCGGCTGCGCAAAAACAAGTGCCGCGCTGCCGTTTTTGAACGCGCCATCTTGCATATTATTTTTCTATAATGACGTACGCAAAAGAATCAACGTCAAACAGCCAGAGGTTATACATGTGGCGACAACATTACTAGCTTTCGCTCGCGGCTCCGACCGCGTCAATGTCGATCCCTCGGGAACAGTACTTTTCCCGGGATAAATGGTAGCCTATGTCCTTCTCCGTACACCAGAGAACTTGTATGCAAAATTTCATGATGATCGGTTCAGTAGTTACGGCGTGAAAGCGTAACAAACAAACTCACTTTCGCATTTATAATATTAGTAAGGATAAGGATAAGGAAGTAAGGATAATCTGGGGACGCTCGACAAAAATAAGGTTATGTAGTAACTTATGCATACTAAAGAAGAAGGTCTCACTCACACACACGAGTTCCCTTCATCTTGGCAACACTTGCAAGAGTTTTTCTCCGCATAAGTATTCAAGCTAGAAATCTAGACAAGAGTACGAAACCGGAATAAAATAGAAACTGATAAGATCTAATACGTGCCCGGTAGACGACCGAGACGCTACGGCACAAGTGATAGCAGTTTGTTTTGCTTTCGTGATTCTATTCGTAAATATCATTTATGATGTAATCTGTAATGAATTCAAGTTGTGGTAGAGCCACGGTACCTGCAAAATTATATTTTTGGTAGTTGCATGAATGGGCCGGTTCGTCAGGGCAAGTACACACACTGTCACAGAAAATCGACGTTTCAGTAGAAGCTTCTATGCTTCGTTCGGTGAGTAAGAGAGCCGGAGGCCCATCCTCCCCCAACTCCTTGAAAGGCCGGTAACGCTCCGTTAGACCCTGGTATTGCAGTTGTCCATGGCCTGCGCTGTTCGCTTACCATCAAGTGACTCGCTTGCTCGTTTCCTATAACATAAAAAAACCGGCCAAGTGCGAGTCGTACTCGTGCACGAAGGTTCCGTACATTATATATGTATAATAAGTTTGAAATTATCAAAAATATTTTTATTATATGATGTGACTCAAAATTAATGCTTTTCACAATTTTTCCTTTATCTGTGTTATAAGACGTTATTTTATACGAAATTTTAAGATTCTGAGTTCACGGGAAGTACCCTGTAGGTTTTGCTTCCCTTGCGAATGTCAATAAAAACACGAAAATTTGCAACATAACCATCGGTATATTATAAATAAATAAATAAATAATAAATAAATAAATATATACGGACAAATCACACAGATTGAGCTAGCCCCAAAGTAAGTTCGAGACTTGTGTTATGGGATACTAACTCAACGATACTAAATTTTATAACAAATACATATATAGATACACATCCAAGACCCAGGCCAATCTGAAAAAGATCATTTTCCATCTTGACCTGGCCGGGGATCGAACCCGGTCACTCCGTGTCGCAGGCTGGCGTGTTGACCGCTGCGCCACGGAGCTAGTCAAATTATGATTGCGTTGGTTTAGAAGTTTGATTTTTTCATGACTCCAAGGGACAGTAGACCTGAGTATTTGCGCTTAATTTAAATTCCTCTACGCGTTTCTGAGAAAAAGGGATTTGACAGTCGGTCAGTCTAATGATCATATAAGGGTTCCGTTTTTCCTTTTGAGGTACGGAACCCTAAAAAGAACTTTATCATTTTCTATAGGGTTCGTAAACATGTATCAATGATGGTTATAAGCATAATTTTTATTTCAAAATTTAAAACATGCTGACCATGCTGTATAAGCTTGGTCACATTTTACTCGACTACGGAGGTATGTATGTTTTGTTTTGTTTTCCCTCGTATCTTCTAAGCTAACGAAACTTGACATATGAAACACCGTCAGATACATCTTAAACCGTCCGCGGTACGTTACGTCACACCAATTTCGAAATCTAGAATACAAAAAATAGCGTAATTAAAAAAAAGTTTTTTGTTATATAAGTAATGCTAAAATTTGTAATATAGGTACCTATTACTTTCATATATTTACCACTGTTGGTAACTTACACAAAACTATATGTATTTATGTGTAGTTGAACACCAAATTATGTGCCATATTTTGAGCAAATACATATTATATAATATTCTGATTCTGATTGTACTGAATCATCAAGATACCTGTTCCGGTATACTACGATTTATTGGTTGAATATAAATCTTGTTACTCATCTCACTTCATTTATTTCTCCGATTTCTTCCATGCTTGACTGGTAGAGAAGACCACGTCACAATCAGTCAATGGATTGGATAGTTCTATCGGAGTAGACAGGGCCTAACTAAGACCATAAGAGCAATTAGTGCCTTGTATAGTATGATAATAGGATTAAGAATGGAAAAACGTAAAACAGTGACAGGTAGTTACCCTGCCGCCTATTATAAGTAGAGATCCATAATTCACCTTAAGTTATTTTTTGGCTTACATGTTACGGAAGCGGCTTCTTAAATTATTATTTATTAATAAATTCCCAGTATTCAGGTATAACTTGCAGTTTCACTCGCACACTTAAAGAATACGTATAGTCCCTGAGAAATAAAAGGCCCGATTTCACACTGTTACAACCTAATACCTAAGATAGTTTTTGCTTCGTCAAATATCACTGACCATAAAAGTAGAGAAAAATAACCTCACTACGTTGGAACAGGACATCTCACTCCGTACAATTACATTTGTTGATCATAAAAGATTTTCTCTCAATAAAATAAGCGCATTCCATAGTAGCCAACTTCTTAACTTTAGGTAAATATGCATACGACTATCCGATCCCTATTTATAAGATTCCCCATCTGGACGTGAGGATAAATTACATAAAACTTTCATCACAACAGGATGATGATTAAGGCAGTGTAATAAGTGAAAGTGGATCGAGTATCAGTGGGATGCTTGGCACTCGTAAGAAAGTGGGCTGGACGGATAACGCCTCGTAATCCTTGCGCGAAGCTGACTTTCAACATTACATACATACACATGACTTTAGGGTTCCGTAAAATAAGTTTGCTACGATCATGAATATTGTTTTATTTTATGTTCAGAAAAAAGGGAGGTACAGAATGATATAAAACCGGCCATGTGCGAGTGGGACTCGCGCACGAATGGTTTCGTAGGTACCGTTATTTATAAAAACGCACAGACAGACAGACGAGCGAAATTAATAGTCCCATTCTTACACTTTGGCTACGGAACCCTAAAAATGGTATATTTCAACAACATATTCTATTAAATACCATTTTATTACCTCCACGTTATCTTGAGATACGGGGTGTCAATGGACAGATGGATAATCAGCATGTTGGTTACGCGTCTACAGACACTTTTGTTAGTTTGCAAGCAGAAAAGAAAGTCATTCACGTTGCAAAACAAAACAATTTTTGCACGCTTATGATATTTTTACAATCTTCAGTTTTAACTCTCTTTCTACTTGGCATTCGTATGTGGATACCTAAAATAAATAGGTATCTGCCTATCCATATATGTTCGAAGTTTGAAAAGACATCAAAAAGTTTTAATCCTTTGATGCCTATTCATATTTTCTATAGATTTATAATTTACCTAAATCTTAGTAGATTGAATACAATTCTGGGTTGGCAACTAGAAAAAAAATCAACCCGGAATCGCTATTAGTCCAAAGTCCCAATTGCTCTAACTTTCGCTGAAAATTAAAATATATTGATTCAAAAGGGAGAAGAAATTCTTCAGATTAAAATAGGTACCAACTTCAAGTAACCAGCAATAGAAAGAGAGAACCATGCGTAACACGCACAAGCGTTCAATGAAATTTTAACAAAAGTTGAAAGGACGATTTCTGATGTGCAAAAGAGTAAATTCAATAAGCGGTATGAGTAAATTGATTGTCGCAACAAGTCAGGTAAAGCAATAAGCGTCGTACGCAGTATATGCTGTGCGATACCACCGTCACTTTCCAACAAAGTCAATGAAGCGCGGAGAAAGTGGCGGTGGCTCCACACCACACCACGTCCGCGTCGGTAAAACTGCTGACTCATAAAAGGTTGCAATACGGATTCATTCAGCGGGATTTTTATGTGCATTCCAAAACTATTACGTACTTTCAAGCGTTTATTGTACCACCTGACGAGTATGTTACATATTTTCCCTCACAATAAATCTTAGTAAAATTCGATAGTCTGATCCGACTATCGGGACGTTTTTGCCATACATTTATACGGACACGAAATACACGTCTGACTATCGGATCGGATGTGTATTTCACAAATAATACGCCTAAGTAAATACGTCTTCTAATAGTCGGATCAGAAGCTTGATCTTGTCAAAAGTAAGCCAGCAAAGTAAGTGTTTTTAATAATGTCGGATGGCATTCATTAGGTCATTTTAAAATTTTCAATGATCATGTTCTTCGTATTTTTTAGGGTTCCTCGAACAAGGAACCCCGTATAGTTTCGCCATGTCCGTCCGCGGTTTTACTCAGAGACTATAAGTACTATAGAGCTGTAATTTGGTATGGATATGTATATTAATCTTGCCGAAAAAACAGTATAATAAAATATTGAAAAAAAAAATTTTTTTGGGTTAGCTCCCATTCAAGTAAAGAGGGGAGTCAATTTTTTTTTCGCGGCTACCCCAACGTGTGGGTGTTGTTGAATAAGTCTTTTAAAAATATTGGGAGCTTGTAAACATCATTTTTCGATTTACTTATCCGTTTCGGAAATATTTGGTTTTATAATCCAAATTTTTGTTAAGAGTCCAGTGGGGACACTGGACTCTAACAAAAATTTGGACCCCCTCTATTTACTAAATGGTTGTATATGAACACGTGAAAAAATTCACGGTTGTATTATATATAGCGAAGTTTAAAGGACAATTATCAGAACTAAGTAGAGTTTATAAATTAAAGAGTTATAATCGACCAACTTATAAATGTATTCTGTTAAGGCGCTCTATATAGCGAAAATACCTTTTTTGAAAGCTTATAACAAGACTTATACACATCTTTCAATTGTATTTTTTATTTGTATGTATATATTCAGTTCTTCAATTATAATAAAGCACGACAGAAACACGATTGCTAGATTTTTCCTGGATAGTTTTATTTTTTGAAAATATGCTTTCTTTTGACAAATTCTGGGAATATTAGAAGTACTACAACTCATATAAGCATTAAATTTGCTTTATTTGATAGCTCTTCTATGAATTTATAATTTTGCACGAGATTTTTACGATACGTACACTAAATAATTTACAATTACTTTATTTCCCCTTTAACCCACACGGCAACACCGCGCGCTCGCTAACTCACCTCGTTTGACACCGTCAGTACGCTTGTGACTACTGTCAGCGACGGTTTTGTGCAAATTTTTCCCGCGCGCCACCCATACGGATATACTACGTGATTAAATTTCTAATTATTATCAAAATATGGGTAATCACAATATAAAAAGAATAAACGTAAAATGGGACGGCTACTTGATATAAGAAATCATATAAATAATATAAGTGTTCTGACAGACAGGTATTATGTCGAATGAAGTCATCTGTGAAAATTTCAACTATCTACCACTATCATGGTGCATAAGGTACAGCATGGTTGGTTACAGACTGTCGGACAGTGAAGTCATATGAATAGGGTAACATTTTTACCTTTTGGATACTGAGCCCTAAAAAGTGATAGATAATAAATAGATTAGGTATAGTGATTCAATCTATATAGGTATAGCGTTACAGAATTTCGTCAGAATGAATGAAAAATAGAAATGTAACAAAATACAGTTTACTTTTGTGTGTAGTGTAGATAAAGATTATTTTATTTTCTTTCGATTTTATAAAAAAACCTATTATGTATTATTTTAGCGTGCGAAAAGATCACCACAATGAAAATTCTGAGGCCAACTCAACACATACAGATGCCATAAAGAAAACTAATAATGATGATGGGTAATTGACTTTATGCGATAATTTATTTCAAATTATCTGTAAAATTTATTAATCACATGCTGGTTAATGCCTAATTTTTAAAAGGGAATATAAACTATAATTCTTTCTTCTATTACTTATGAGTTTGGATATACTTATTCACACAACATCAGAATTCCGGAATTCTGCAAATGTAGTAAATTCCGGAATTTCAAAAATTTCGTTTGAAAGTAATTATTTTCTCGAAACCATTTGTTTTATTTTAAAAAGGAAAAAAAAAAGATTTTCTTTCCGGAACCACTGGAACATTTTCAACTTCAAAACATACAGAAGACATACTAAAATCAAATTAGAATGACTAATTACGAATTTAGTCTATTATTTTTATCATATACGATAGTTCCTTACTATGGGCCTCATAGAAAAGCTCAAGGTCGTTCAAAGAGCTATGGAGAGGGGCTCGGTGTTTCTCTGCGAGACTGAATCAGAAATGAGGAGATCCGTAGAAAAACGAAAGTCACCGACATAACTCAGCAAATTAGCTGTTTGTAGTGGCAGTGGGCGGGGGCACATAGCACGTAGAACCGTTAGCCGATGGGGTGAAAACGGTTCTCAAACCGCGACCACGTACCGGCAAGCGCAGCGTCAAACACCCTCCACCGGTCGGACGACCTGATCAAGGTCGCAGGAAAATGCTGGATACAAGCCGCTTCCAACCGGTCATTTTGGAAATCTTCTGGAGAGGCCTATGTCCAGCAGTGGATTCTTGCGGCTTTGTTCTTCTACGAATCTCCCCGTTTTTGATGATTGGATCTCGCAAAAAAACACCGAGCATAGCCCTTTCCTTAGCTCTTTGAGCTTCCTTGAGTTTTCTTATGAGGCCCATAGTAAAGGACCACGTTTCGGACCCATGAGTCATCACTGGACTTGAAGACGATTTTGGACGAGAACACACTGCGGAGCTTCCCAAACGCTGCCCAGCCGAGTCGGGTTCGTCGTAAGCCCTCATCCTTGAAGCCGTAACTTCCAACTGACCCCGATAGATAGACCCCGGTCAACAGCTTCAAGTATGGAGCTCCCAACTTGTGAAGGCGCAACATGGACATGCCACATTATTTTCATCTTATCCATGTTCATTTTAAGGCCCACTTGTTGGGAAACTTCATTGGGGTCATTGAGCATGACACTTAGATCGTCCAGCGATTCCTCCATGACAACAATGTCATCAGCAAATCGAAGGTGAGTGATGTTATACTGGCTATTAATATTAATGCCAAGTCCTTACCATTCCAGGAGCTTGAAGGCATCCTCCAGAGTAGCGGTGAGCAGTTTCGAAGATATCACGTCTCTGTAGTAGGATAGCCCTAGTACTCTCACCTGTACTCGGACTGACATTGTGGCGTTGCTGTATAAGCACTTCAACACTTCGATATATCGATGGTCGACGCGGCATCGCTGGAGTCGCATCGACCGAATCAAAGGCTTTCTCATAGTCCACAAACGCTAAGTATAATAGCAGGTTATACTCTCTGGTCTTCTGTTAAACCTGCCGCTGCCTATGGATGTGGTATATCAATATGGTAAATTCAAATTCAAATATAATTTATTCATCATAAGATACTTTACATACCATTTGGTGAACGTTAACATTTATGTTACAACAAAGGATTGTTGACGTTAATTTACTTAAAGCTAAGTTTAGAGCCGCTTCCAAAGCGGAGTGCAGAAGAAGCGGCAACAAACTGCACAGCGCATTTTCTCCAGACGTCGGTACTGCAGCCTTTGCGGAAACTAGCTTGTTGTAGGCTGGAAAGCATCAAGCCTGTGTTCGTAAAACGATTCGTGATCACCCTCGAAAACAGTTTATAGACGAGGCTCAGGAATGTGATAGGTCTGTAGTTCTTCAGTAGAGTATTATCACCCTTTTTGAAGAACAAACCCACACCCTTGTTCCACGCCTCTGACGTAACACCCTCGAGCACATCGGAATTAAAGAGCTTCTGAAGGACTTTCAGTACCTGCACTCCGCCCGCTTTCAGAAGCTCCACTGTGATTCGGTTTTCGCCTGGCGCCTAGTTGTTTTTAAGCTATTTGAGGGCAATCCTAATTTCGTACAGGCTGACGTCCAGGATATCTTTGGTATAGTGTCGGGTTGGCTTGGCTCTCGGATCGTTCGCCAAGCTGACAATGGGTTTGGCTTTTGAGGTATAAAGCTGTTCATCTAACCTCTGAATCTCTCCCAGCACCTAGGCCTTTGTCGACGCCACACTGCTGTCCTCCGTCTTCAGCTTTGTTAATTGACTTTGCCTAATAGACTCCACCCTTGCGAACACTTTGAAGCTTTTATTCTGGTCTATTGTATCCTTAATACGCTTGGTATTAAAGGAGCGAATGTCGTGTCGCAAGGAGTTTTGGATTTGTTTATTGAGCTGCCGATGCACGTTTGCATCTTCGGAGGTCAGCAGCGGCATGAATCGTCGCGCAGCCATCAACTTTTGGGTCTTTGGCGAGATCTTTTGAGGTTTGTGTTTGGGGCAGGACCTGAAAAACTTTGATCCAACCGCTTGGACAGTTTCTACGAACCCACAATGGTGGTTAACTCGTTCACTGTAACGTAATCGTTCAGGCAATCGAAGCGATTTGAGAGTTGGAAACCGTCGATATTTTGGATTAAGGACGGTGATGGTTAGAGCGTAGACTTCATCAAACGAGTCCTCTCTCATCTCAGATTGATATTCACGATGCTTCCCACGATTTGGTGATCACTACCGATTTTTATCCAATTGATTACAGAGACATCTTTAAATATCTCTCTCCTCGGCAAAGTTTATATATAGATTTATAATATAGCTTTATCAAACATAACAGTTTACAACATAGTGATCGGCTGCTATTGAAGTTTTTTAGGATTTCGCCCATTCCCTCTATCGGCTTTTGTAGTCTACACAGGATGAATATAATTTATATGGAGGATTATTTTTCCATGATCACAAACCAGCAGGAAAAAAAATATAATGATACAAGTCAAACTTACTAATTTGATTTTAACAAAAAAATATTTGTATAATGGTACAGCTTGATAAATATAATTTGCCACAAATATCATAAAATAAAAATTGTTCGTGTGATTTGTTATGAATCGAATAATATCATTTTACACAATATTTCAGTGTATGGAAAGATTTTAATCCATGTAATTAGTTCCAGATGTAGACGTTTTCACTGTTTTATTCTACAAAAAATGTAACGTGTCAAGTACTTTATGCAAACTTAGATCAATATTCACGAATTTACATCTATTTTTTATTGCTTTGTAAATTAAGTTAAAATAAGTTACATCATTTTACACTTCCAAAAGTAAAATTCCAGATCAGTTCATTTTGTTTCAAATACAATCATATGAAAAACCACAAAAACTCGCATCGAAAATCCGAACAAACAATCACTTATAACACTATGCACACGAAAATAATTTGGCATTTTGAGCCCTAGGAACATGGCAATAAAAAAGAAAAAAAATATTTTTTCTTTTGCTGAATTTAGCAATGTAAAAATATCAAAGGTGATTTAAATCGATCTATAACAATTTTTACTGAGGGCACAGATTTGTGCTATATTTTTTTACTCAAAGTGCTTATATTTAATGTGAAGATAACATGTGAAATAAAACGTTTACATTTAAATTTACCATGCCTGTATTCTATAATCTTTGCTAATATTATAAAGCTTAAAATTTTTGTTTGTTTGGTTGAATCGCTAATCTCAGGAACTACCGGACTAAACTGCCTCCGTAGTTCAGTGGTTTAGGCGTTTGCCTGTTGACCCGGTGGTCGTGGGTTCAATTCCTACGGGAAACATACGTTCTTTAGTAGTTTCCAGTTCGGTTAGGACATTCCAGACTTGAATCATCTGATTGTCTGATAATAAAGATAATTCCGTGCCTCGGAAGGCACGTTTAGCAATTGGTCCAGGCTGCCATCTGATAGTCGTTAAAGAGACCAAGACAAGGGCCAAGAGGCGGTTCCGAAGAACTCTGACACCAGGGTGTGCATCGTTATGGGTCGGTTGTTGGTCAACTGACCGTGTCACCTAGACGAATTGATGATAATGATGACCATACCAATGTCCGGAGGAAAAATACGTTATCCTCAGGGATAACGATAAGGGATGTTTCCGACGCGCAATAGCTACAAACGACTCATTGGCACGACGCTCGGCAGGCTGACACGTCGTATTGACCAAAAATAGTGGATTTTATGTCAAGTTTTACTTATCACTTATTGACTAGCTCCGTGGCGCAGCGATCAACACGCCAGCCTGCGACACGGAGTGACCGGGTTCGATCCCCGGCCAGGTCAAGATGGAAAATGATCTTTTTCAGATTGGCCTGGGTCTTGGATGTATTTGTTATAAAATATTGTATCGTTGAGTTAGTATCCCATAACACAAGTCTCGAACTTACTTTGGGGCTAGCTCAATCTGTGTGATTTGTCCGTATATACGAGTATATATATTATTTTTTTATCAGAAAACCCTAGGTTTTAAACACCTACCGATGGCAGTGTAAAAATGACAGCTCAAGATATAGCCACCGTGACTGTATGAGCACGTCGTACAAATTTGGTGCGTCGTCGCCCTACTTTTAACTTCAAAATAAATTATGTTTTACTTAAAAACGTGCGCGATCCACTATTAACAATTACGGCAGACAAGCATCTAAATAACTATACTATTTACGGTTATTTCAACTACATCGTCACAACTAGGCCGTCGCTCATACAGTGACATTGTTATTATTTTGCCTGAACTTCATAGTTTTATCCCCTTGTTCGTATAAACGTATATTCAGATCATCCGTATTTTTTCTTTGTCTAGCATTTGAAAGTCACGTGTTGTGAGAAAGTGAGAATAAGGATTATTTTTATTTATGTTTATAAATAAGGGGTTTATGTTTTTAGCTACATTAATTTAAATACTTATAAACACAAACATCATAAATAGGAGGTCGCGCGATATCTTGTTTTGTTTGTTTTTATAATAAAGTGCGAAAAAATATTTTATATAAGTGCTGACTAGTCCGCAATCGTAGCTTGTAATTATTTGAGTAACAGTATTAATAAAATAACAAATAAATAATTTCTCTATGTAATTAAAATTTTCGGAATTCCGGTACCATAAGTTACAGAATACGGCCGTCCGTAATCAGTCATCAGAATAAGGACGTCAACATGCTGCGCGAGGTGAGAGAGGGGTGCTGCGCGGGGCCCCCGCCCGTGCAATAGCCACTGCGTCTGCTTCACCCCCTCGGATACTCAAACGTCCACTATAGGAGCGCCTTAAGTAAAATTATAACATACAAATCGAATTAAAAATTAGATAAGACAGTTGTTAGTTACGTAGAACAACTACTGAATATACTTTTTCGAACCACGTAAAGTCAAGTAAATATGAAATCATAGCAGTTTTAAATAATACCTAAAATAAAAGCAATGTGTTTACGTTCGACAGCGCGCGGCGCTTGGCGGAATGATAGGAGGCCGCTTGGTACCTATTGCGCTCGGGAATCAAAGTAGGTAATATACCTACGAAATCTTGTTACCAGCGCTTGCCTCTACTCGTGGTGGTACTCAAATGGATAATATTTTTTTTTATTTTCCTCCTGAAGTAGGACTTTATAAATCTTTCTTCAGTTGCCACCGTCTTATGTGGGCTCGTTTTTAAACGTTAGATAATGGTACGGAACCCTTCTTGCGCGAGTCCGACTCGCACTTGGCCGGTTTTTATGTATATTAGACGGCAAACGAGAGACGAGCCATTTGATGGAAAGTGGTCACCGTCGCCAAAACCATACCAAATTTTGAAGATTCTAAGTTCATGGGAAGTACAATACCCTGCAGGTTTTAATTCTCTCGCGAATGTCGAAAAAACACAAAAATGTCTTTTGATTGCGTTGGCTTAAAAGTTTCATTTTTCACAGCTCCAAGGGACAGCAGACCTGACTATTTGATATGAATTTTAGCCTGATACCCTCTACGCGTTCCTGAGAACCAGGTTCTGATTTTTCCTTTTAAGGAACGGAACCCTAATTAAGAACTAGATTGCGCTCTCATTAAAAAAAATCTAAGGACTCTTAGGTTTATGAGACGAATGATACCTTATCTGTCTAAGTACGTCCAGTTGTTTGGAAAATACGAGGTAATAAATATAACAAGATACGCGTAAAATACATACTTAGGTATCCCTTCTGGGCAGTCGGGTAAAATTATTTCTAGATCTCATCTTAACCTTTATTCCATCTACTCGAGGCTTTTCTGCTCCACCTAATGCCAATGAGAAAAATGATATTACGTACAATTGTAAAAACTAAGATGACCCAGGATTTTCTACTGACTCGTCTGAAGGCGGCATTCTATGAATGATGCCCATCATACGTCTTTCCGTGTTAGTTGGATGAATACACATCCATAAGAAATATAAACTTAGAAGTTAAAGTACTATCGAATCTGTCTATACTTATCTCGATAGCTAAATTGTTTTCTAGTATGTAGCAGCTGAAAACGTACAAAATATTAATGTACCAAATATAACTATCTATGATAATGAGGCATATTATCAAAGGATGTGCAATTGTACACGTGTACCTTATCTATGGACAAGCAGTATACAGAGAACCCTTAATGCTCTTCGCATTAATTTAGTGCTCTGCAGTACCTTGGGTATATTTGCGGATGCTCACGGTGCACGATTTTGCAGCAATAAGAAGAAATAGGTCTGTTAGTCTATTATCTGGGTTATTGCAAAGGGTCGGGCACCCGCAATAATCATGATAACTGACTGACTACAATTGGCACCTGCCAATTGTAGTCAGGGTCCATCTCAGGTTAGCCACCCCCTGGTGACTATCCCGAGATGGGCCCCTCAAACTAGCCGGCGACTATTTCCGCCATAAGTGGCAACACCAAAACCACCCCCTAACTAGGTGTCCGACCCGTGGAAATAACCCAGCACAAGTCTAGCCTCATTTCAACCTCATAAACTCACTAATTTAAAAAGAAGCAATATTTCCATCTCGGCCAAGACCTGATAAGGGCATACATAATATATTAGTATTTCCAGAACGGGTTCTGGATTGAGACTTAACATTAAATCAACTTCTCCAAGGGCCTCTATGTGTTGGACATATATATCCCCATACAAATCTATCAAAGGACCGGGGTAAGACCCGTGAACCGTAAGGTGATACAAATAGTATTTTTATATCTACCGATTACAGTAGTACCTATGCTGTATAAAATTTATATTTAAATAAGTTTACCAATACCGTAATAAATATTATGATTTTTACCACGTATCAAATTTGTTGTATAGATGGTCATCACATCACGCTGCTATAACAATTTAATGACTTACATAATATCACATATGTCCACATAACAAAGCCAAGATATAAATTATAAGCATCATAACACTATCAGGTCGCGCATCGTTCGTTTAACCTACTTTCACTATGATTTTTCTATGTTCCTGGGATTCGAAAGTGGCGTAAGGAATAACTAGAAATTTTATTAGTAATTCTTGTGGATTAGGTGGCATTGAACTTCGAAAGGTAACGTGGTAATAAATTGTTCATAATTATTTATGACTCATTCTGTATTCTGATAACCATTACTATACGAGTTTCCGACTTTATAAAAGTGTACCTCAATTTATGGTAGGTTGTTAATTTACAATGTAAAAAAAATACTATCTCTGTTATAAACTTTGTTGACAATTTACAAAGAAACACCAAAAGAAAAAAGAACAAATGTATGTATTTTACTGATAAAGGAACAATGCCAGTCTTTACCATTGGACATAATTATAATTTGTATTTATGTATTATTTAAGTAGTTATACCTACCTTAACACCTTTTTGCAGCTCTTTGTACATTATAGCTTTAATTATAAAGTGTATTGAATAGGCTAGTGACTGTGTTCAATGGTTCATTTAAAGACTAAGAAGTAATTACTTAATCAGTTACGTTGAATTAGTTAATACACAGTTATTACATCAAATAGGACTAACGAATGCGTTTCCTTTGTTTCAGGCACTTCCTTCCTCTCTCTTCAACCAGTTATGATTATTAGAATATCATGGCTCCTGCAAATAGTCGTCGCCATCACTATTGTGGTGATATCAGGTACGCCATTTCGCGGTTGACACTTGCGGTGCGACAGCGTGAAGCACAATAACACCGGTTATAATGATGTATTTCATGTCAACCATAACCAACAAAGACTAATTTAATTCGATGACTGGGCTATAAAATGCAAATAATCGGTAGTGTGGACATCTTTGTTATTTTATTGTGACCATAACAGTTATAATTGTACCATTTGTAATTATGTCAGTAGTCAGTATCATGTGTAATTATAGACTACTACATTTAAATTATTTTATTTACAGGTAGTCCTATATTCTTTCAAGATAACGCTAAAAGCGGGAAAGCCTTAATAAAATGGAGGCCGCCTATGGACAAATGGAATTGGACAGAGTCGCCACGACACGAAGAACCTTTCTTCATACCTGCAAACTTCACCCACAAACTGCCACCTTCAGCTAACGAAACAGAACTGATTGCCCACATGGCTGCCTTGAAGAGGAACTATTCCCGTTTACTTTGGGACAACGACAAGAGCTCAAACTTGCCCCTGTTCGTGGATAAGGCCTTAAAATTACTGAATTTAAAACAGGTCTACTATGAGGTTGAAACTTCCGTTATGTCGAAAGTGTCATGTTCGGCATGTAAAGCGGGCGCAGGGCTGCTACAACACTACATCAAACTGGGCAAAAGTAAAGAAGAAATTATCAAAATGATCTTCCAATTTTGCGTTTCACTCAATATCCAGTCAGGTCGTGTTTGTGAAGGTGTCACGAGACTATTTGGAGTAAGTCAAATTCCTTTTTTCTATAACTGATCCGATATCTACTAATAAACATATAGACAAATTCTTTTTCAACTGATATTGTTTGAACAGCGTTGAATAATTTATATTAATAGTAAGAGTATTGTTAAGCAAAGGAATGGTAGAACAGATTTTTAAATTAATTTTTGATGATTTAATTTGAAAATGTGTTTCAGAGTGAAGTTGTATATGTGTTAAAGCGTATAACAATTGGTCCTAACGAGATATGCAGTTTCGTGATTGGAGACGCATGTGGCGATGTCTACAATCCATACCATGAATGGGAGGTGACTTTCCCACCGGTGCCGAAGCCTCCTGTTCGACCCTTGGACATCCCCGTGGATAAAGCTCCTACATTCAAAGTCTTGCAGATATCTGATACTCACTTCGACCCTTACTATACAGAAGGTAATATTAAAATATGTATGTACCTATACGATAATTTAAACTAGGTAATTAGACTGATGATGATGATAATGACGAATTAAAAGATAAGAATAAATAAATAACTGATCAGATGCAACGCATATACATATACAAAAAACCGTCCAAGTGCGAGTCTGACTCTCGCAGCACGAAGGGTTCCGTACCATTATCTAAAAACGACTAGCAGATTGTAACGAAAAGTTCCTTTTTAGGGTTCCGTACCCAAAGGGTAAAAACGGGACCCTATTAATCCGCTGTCCGTCTGTCTGTCTGTCCGTCTGTCACCAGGCTGATCTCATGAACCGTGATAGTTAGACAGTTGAAATTTTAACAGATGATGTATTTATGTTGCCGTTATAACAACAAATACTAAAAAATAAAATAAAATAAATATTTAAGGGAGCTCCCATACAACAAACGTGATTTTTTTGCTTGTTTTTACTCGATATTGATAACGGCAACAGGTAGACGCTTGAAATATTCACTTAATATTTAGTTATATATCCACTTTAAAATAAATAAAATTTATATATATTAAAGGGATCCCATACAACTGACATAATTTTTTCTGCCGTTTTTATAGATAGAACGCTTAGTGTGCGAGTCCGACTCGCACTTGGCCGGTTTTATTATTTTTCCGTCACAATTGCGTTTTTCAACCACGTGCGCGGAGTTGGTTTTATTGAGGAACTTTAATGCTCACCACAAGGTGTGGTTCACCAGCCACTTTCGTAGGGTTGTTCGTGATTTGACTGTGGATTTTATTTAACCCAGCTCATCACTGAGCTAACTAGAATTCCTCAATATCAAGCTTATCATGCATCAACACTAGACCTTGATCCGAACCAAATCCTAAATCCGAACGGCTGTTTTGAATCAGTTGAAGGCGTCCTCGGGACCATTGCTTGATACTTTCATGCATGCGTTTATAATAGGTTGATCTACTTTCAAGCTTATCTGTTTGCGTCCAACTCGCCGAACCGATGATCTGCCTTCAAAAGTAAAGGTTCCTATAACAATTCTGATATTGCATATGTCATATTTCCATGGCCAACGATGATACCTACCATCAGGTATTTCCGCACAAATATAAAAAAACGTACCTAAATGCATGTGCGTTGCAGGTGCAAATGCGGAATGCAACGAGCCATTATGCTGTCGGGCTTCGAGCGGCCCAGTGATGACGCCGGGCGGGGGCGCAGGCCGCTGGGGCGACTACCGCAAGTGCGACACGCCGAAACGCACTATCGACCACATGCTGAAGCACATAGCTGACACACACAATGCAAGTATTGCGTTCATTAATGTCAAATTAAATAAACATTTAGCCGTTTTGCTGTCGGGCGTCGAGAGCGGCCCTGTGATGACGCCTGGCCAGGGTATATGCCGCTGGGGCGATTTTTTTTGACATAGGGCGGTAAACGAGCAAGCGGGTCACCTCATGGTAAGCGATTAGGTACCGCAAGTGTGACCACATGGTCACACTAATCGCTGAAGCTGTCACACAAAAAGCAAGTATTTCATTCAAATGAATGTAAAATCATGTTTTTTTTGGGTGTCGTGTCGTAATTACATTGTGACATTTTCTCAACTTTTGAAAACACATTTGTTTTTGTAAAGTGCTTTTTTGTATTTGTGTCTGTGACTGTCCTACATTGATGACAAATATTTCAAGCGGTACCTATATCTAACATAGAATAACATAGTTTTATGTATTGTGTCATAGAAGTAGGTACGTATTTTTTTTTATTCTATGCATTGTGTATTGTGAAAATTCTTGAAAACATTTCATCGTCAAAACGGTCGTTTTCCAAATGTATAAAGAATAAGATCGTCTGTTGAAAATCTGTTGTCCCATTGGACAACAGATTTTCCTTTTTTTTGTGATCGAAGAAAATTTAGCTCATTAGTTAATTTTTCTTCGATCACGTCGATTTTGAATGAGATTGAAACTGGTCTGTCAAAATTGAACAAGCTAATTTAAGCTCCTGAACGTCCTTGCAGGGGTTTTCAGTGTGGCTCTTCCTTCTCAAATTGAAGTTATGAATATCACTTAAATGAACATCGCTATAGAGCCAGATTGTGACGCTTAACGTCTGAACTACAAACCGGAACCACACGGCAGTTCTTAGATGCACAAGTGACTATACGAGCACGGTTTTTATTGTCAATAGGCAACTTGCACACATTTTTTGTAGCGTTATAGGAAGAGTTCTCAAAAATAGACATGCCGCCGGTGAAAAAAACAACAGACTTCACTGATCAGGCGTCACTTATTCGGCAATTCATACGCACGATGTGAGAACTTTGTCCTTAACAAGTATTTGTACTCTTGGAAATAACTTAGTTGCTTTAAAATCTCGAGATAATTTTATGTCACTTTCGGTCACCCATCCAAGTGGGGACCGCGTCCGGGGTTGCTTAACATTCTCATTTATCGTTGCCCATGAAACTCGAAAATTGTAAGTGCTACTTACCCTTTAGTAATATTAGCTTATTAGGGTTCCGTATCAAGAGGGTAAAACCGGGACCCTAATAATATGGCTCCACTGTTCGTCTGTCCGTCTATCACCAGGTAGACCACCTGTATCTTATAAACCGTGATAGTTAGACACTTGAATTTTCAGAGATGATGTATTGCTGTTCCCGCTTTAACAACAAATACTAAAAAACAGAATTAAATAAATATTTAAGGGGGCTCCCATACTCCTAAACAACAAATGTGATTTATTGCTCGTTTTTGCTCGAAATTGATACCGTAACGGCAACAGGTAGACGCTTGAAATATTCACAGAATATTTATTCATATATTCACTTTAAGAATAAATAATTAAAATAAAACAAATATTTATATAAGTAGCCGTGTGGTATCCGGCAGAGTAGAATAGGACCACTCCAAGTCTTCCCGTGGATGTCGTAGAAGTCGACTTAGGAAATACAAGCTAAACAAAGCTTAAACATCTAAGAGACCTCTCCAACCCGTCTGGCCAGCGTGGAGAGTGTAGGCCAAGTCCTCTGGCTGCTCTGGCCAAGTATGGTTCTAGTAGTACAGAGAGGGTCGTGCTCCTGTAGTGGAGACTAAAAAAAAGGACCTAATGATGATGATGAAATATTTAAGGGAGGCCCATACAACATAAATTATTTTTTGCCGTTTTTATAGATCATGGTACGGAACTTAGTGCGCGAATCCGACTCGCACTTGGCCGGTTTTTTATTTTTATCTTGAAATAACTTTTCCAACCAATTTAAAAAACAAACAAACTTGATGTATGGATAATGGATATCAACAGTCTTCTTACATAATCAGAAAAAAAGCAACGGGTTGCACTCCGAGAGTGCCGACAGAAGTGAAAACATGAACATATAAAATAAGAATCTACATTTATTTCACAATTTTATAATTGCCTGGGTGGTCACAATGTGCCACAAATATATCCACAATTGACATAGTGCATTTTTGAATATTTTGGAATGTCACGTGTCCGTCTTACGAATTTACGATCAGGCCACGTATCCTGACGCGAGTTTAACTTTCTTTTCCCATCCCAAAAGGTGCAAAACGCGGCTTAACACGTTCGCTGACACTAAACCAGACACAAAAGAATTAGGTACGTCTACAGGCAGTGTCAGCGAAAGTCTTGAGAAGTTTTCACTTCAAATATCAGAATCCAGTCTTCATGCAAGTTTTCCATTGCAGGATATCGATTACATATTATGGACTGGCGACCTGCCACCGCATGATGTGTGGAACCAAACGAAGGAAGAAAATCTTAAAATCCTGCAAGAGACAGTCGCTCAAATGTCGGACATGTTTCCTGGCGTCCCCATTTTTCCTGCCCTGGGGAATCACGAGTCCGCTCCAGTCAATAGGTAAATTGTTAATGAATTGAAGGTACAGCCATGACATGACTTACGAATTAATACCTAATGTAATGACTTTGAGGGCTGCTTACATTACGTACTTAAGACCTAATTCAGTAGATAATCATCAATGTCTTCTAATAACTATTCTATATCAATACTAATAATAAATCTGTAAGGCTTGGTCATGGAGTAGGTTACCTACTTTATTTTCAGAGATATCGGTGTTTATAAGCTCTATTCATGATATTGAAACTACATTAAATTGACGATCTTTAGGGTTCCGTACCCAAAGGGTAAAAACGGGGTCCTATTAATATCGCTCCGCTGTCCGTCTGTCACCAGGCTGTATCTCAAGAACCGTGATAGTTAGACATGATGTATTTCTGTTGCTACAACAACAAATACCTACTAAAAAAATAGAATAAAATAAATATTTAAGGGGGCTCCCATACAAAAACCGTGATTTTTTGCTTCTTTTTGCTCGATATTGATAATGGCAACAGGTAGACGCTTGAAATATTCACAGAATATTTAGTTATAAATTCACTTTAAAAATTAGGTAATAATTAAATAAAAATAAAATAATTAAATATAAAGGGGGGCTCCCATACAACAGACATGATATTTTTGCCGTTTTTATAGGTAACGGTCTCTCTCTCTCATCTGAGCGTGTTCCCGGTTGCATCCTCAGCTGGGGTGTGGCTTTGGAGCCCGGGGTCCGCTTTCCGACTTTTCCTTCTCCACTTCGCACGATCTTCGGCATCCTTTGTTATGAGACCATTGGCACGCATATCCTCCCCAACGACATCAAGCCAGCTCTTCTTGGGTTTTCCCCTTCTGCCGGGGCCTGGCGGAGGCGGCATGGCAAGACATTTGTTCCCTATGTAATTTGCCGGTTTTCTCAAAACGTGACCGTACCAACGTAGGCGGCTCTCCTGCAGCTTGTCTGCTATGTCACGGATATGGAGGCTGCCGCGAATGCGGGAGTTCCTTATGCGGTCCTTCCGTGAAACTCCACACATCCAGCGAAACATATTCATCTCCGTGACACGCAACTCCCTCTTGTGCCGCTCAAGTACAGGCCACGCTTCACTTCCATATAAAAGGACAGGTCTAATGATGGTTTTATAGACCTGTCCTTTCAGTTTAACCGGCATTTTCGGGTCGCAAATGACACCAGTCACCTCACGCCACTTTGCCCACGCTGCCGTTTTGCGAGCTTTGATGTCGCTGTCGATGTCTCCGGACGTATGAAGTACAGATCCCAGGTATTTAAACTGGTCTGTACGCTGGACTACGTTTCCGCCTATGCGCACAGGTAGGGGATCTGTAACATTGCAAGCCATGTACTCAGTCTTCGCCACATTTAGTTTTAGACCGCCGTTCTCAAGCGACTCCTTCCACGTATTCGCACGTCGCACTAGTTCCCCTGTCCGCATCTGCCAGTGCGATATCATCGGCATACATGAGCAGCCATGGGGGTTGCTCATGTGTATTTCGGATGCCGTTTGACACTTCGTCTAATATCGCACTGAACAAGAAGGGACTAAGGACCGAGCCTTGGTGGACTCCAACAGTGACGGGGAAGGGTTTGGTGTCACCAACAGCAGTCCTAACTATGGAATCAGAGTCACGGTACATGTCGCGGATAATGTCAGTATAGATTTCTGGAACCCCTTCGGACCTCAATGCCCACCAGATCATCCCTCGAGGAACACAGTCAAAGGCCTTCTCCATATCCAGAAACAGGAAGTGGAGAGGCGTGTTCTTTCGCCTGTATTTCTCCATGACGACCCTTAGGGCAAAGACAGGGTCAATGGTCCCTAATCCTGGGCGAAATCCAAACTGACACTCCGAGACAGTACACTCCCGTCGGATCCGAGAGTCTAGTATCCGCTCAAAGAGTTTCATGGTGTGAGACATGACCTTTATTCTGCGGTAATTGCAGTTTTTATAGGTAACGGTCACGGAGTACTTACAGAGAGGAGTTGCCCTAAGGAATATTTTCTATGAAACCATGCGTGGCACTTACAGGGGGTGAGGGGAGTATTATCTGTCTTACTCTACTTGCTCTGTCTCACTCCCTCCTTTATATCCATCTAGCGGCGAATAGCCCAACTACTTAATAAGTTCGATGTTGATCTTTCTTTTTAGTTTATCTATCCGTCACTAGATGTCCCTAACACCTACTGACATCTAGTGTCAGATAGCTGAGTAATTAGGGTTGCCAACTAGACTGTTAAAAACAGTATAATACTGTTTTTGCTAGTTAATGCTTTTTACTGTTCTATTATAAGAGAGTTTGCAAAACACTGTTTTCAAGACTGCTGGTAAAACTATGGTTAGAAACATATAAATTTAAAATTTTCCAATAACATAATATTGTTGTATATAGTATAGTTCTGTACCTGTTCAAAGCAATCGTTTATTTGGAGACTACATCTTCACAGCCACAAAAACAAAGAATCAATATGTTTTATGTAAATTATTTCCTTTTTGTTTTTTGTCATAGATAATTAATCAAATTCCATAATAAAACCATAGTGTCAGTGACCATATCATGTAGTCAAAATCCAGGCAGCATACGAGTTGACGCACGGGCAACCCAAAACTTTGCCATACTAGAGGTGACTTGAGCTAGTAGTAGTACTAGCCTGCCTTCGACGCCGCCACAAGTTTGTATATTTTTTTGACCCACACGCTCGACCCACATGTCAAAAAATATACAAACTGGTGGATTGAACTTTTGTCGATCGTTGATCTTATCAAGAAATTACATCGATCGCATGACATTTTTCCATCATTCATAATAAAGGACATAGGAAGATATTGGTTCCAATAGTAAAAATCAAATACTATTATGCTTCGATCATATATTTCTTGAAGTATTATGATTTAATAATCATAGCATGGAGTGTATATAAGCTTAAGAATAGCCATTAATTTTTTTCTTACTATGAAAAATCTACATTAACAGACATAATCTCAATCAATTGAAAAAGTATCACGTAACGCCAAAGTGCAATATTCGATTTGTATGAATGTCAAAAAATGATACAACATGTACAAAAGTTTTATTTACAACTAACTTAACTAACAAGCGTATGTGATGTACTGATCAGCCGGCCTATTTGCTAACTCGGTGTACAACGTTTTGATAGACACTTCAAAATGCATTGCGGCTTTCGTATGATATTGTTAATTTTTATATAAGATGTATTTGATGTGACCATTAAAATGTATTTTGAAGTGACCATCAAAACGTTGTACACTAAGTTAGCAAATAGACTGGCAGGTCTTATCCATGTCTTTTTCATTTTGGAGAAATTTTTGGCCAAAGGTCAAAAACTGTTCTGCGTATTCGTAGATTTGGAAAAAACCTATGAAAGAATTGTGGTCGATGCTGTCTGCATATGGGGTGAGCACTCACTGAAAGTAGGTTTTTTTGATGAAAAATGCTCTCGGGGTGCTTAGAAACATCATTATTCCCTCATCTTCCATGTAACTTTTTATAAAATTTCAAAATCCAATCGTAGTTTTATCAGCGGTTGAGAAAACAGTATTTTGTATACTGTCTTTTAATAAAACAGTAAAAAGTAATAACTAGCGAAAACTAGGTGGTTGGCAACCCTAGACATTTTGCCATGTATGGCTATTATTCGTGAACGTCAAGATGACGGGACCCCGCCCGGTTTTGTGAATATGATGTAACTATGATGTAGTACCATTACGTACGTAGTAATATTAGTGCTATTTTATACTTACATACGTGCTATAGTAAAATTGTACACTCAAATGATTTCAAGATATTCAACAAAGAAAGTGGTCCCGCTATTATAATATCAAAATGGCGGGACCACAATTCAGTTCTTAAAAAACACTTCAATTGTTAAAATAAAAAATATTTTCAACGATTTTTCTGGGGAAATTCTACAGATAAAAAATTGGTTTTTAAAATGCAAAAACGGTGTATCCGTATATCTTTGTTTGGTCTACAAAGCACTGATAGCTGTCAATCTTATTTTAAACAATATAAAATACTAACACTGCCATCACTGTATATATTTGAGATAGCTGTATTTGTTCAAAATAATCCCCATTTATTCAAACGTATATCGGATGTGTGTGCAAGAAACAGAAGAAATGGCGATAGACTTTGTCTACATCAATCAAAAACAGCTCTGTTCCGAAAATTTATAATAAAATCCCTAAGGAATATAAAACATTAAATATAAATTTATTTAAGAAAAAACTGAAATCATTCCTAAACCAGAAGTGTTACTATGATATTAGTGCGTTTTTTAATGATTAAATTTAGTGTTTTTTTTATCTCTCTACTTATATATTTTTTGTGCTTATTGTACATATATTGACTTATTTTGTAATTTAATATTATTTATTGTTTATTTTATGTGGTACTAACAAGAGCTCATCTGATTCAATATTTGTACACCCTAACGGTAAGCATGTTGATTCCTACTTTTATATTATTTAACACATTGTAACACATGTTTGACAAACAAATAAATAAACGAATAAGCTCCTGAGGAAAAAGTGAATTTCAAAGCCAAGTAGCATTATACTGCTCTTACAATTTGCTTAGGAGTTTGTTTGACAGTTTTATTATGGAGGTTATTCTACACTGAATTTGTTTTAATTTACCTTTGCCTAAAAATTAAGTGCAAAACCAAAATGTTAAAACATACATACATATTATCACGTCTATTTCCCTTACGGGGTAGAGAGAGCCTAACCTCCATAATAAAACTGACTCCATAATAAAATTTTATTATGTAAGTATAAAATAGCACTAATATGGTACTACATCCTAATCACATCATATTCGCAAAACCGGGTGGAGTCCCGTCATCTTGACGTTCACTATTATTCAACGTTGACGACAGGTGGCGCATTGCTGAAAAGAGAATTATGAAACAACATAAACATAATCTTTTTGTCAAGGTAAAAGTCTTTAGGTATAAATTTAGAACAAATTTCAGTACTTATGGTTATTATTTATTACGATAATTAGCTTTAATATATTTTTATAGTTCATACGTCCCATTACGCAAAGTGGTGCCATCTAACGATGAGTAGCACGGAACGTCGCCAAAAGATTTTTCTAGAATAATTTTAGTAAATTACGAATAAATATACTTACAAATGAAATGTGATTCCTTCCAAAGCATCTGAACGTTTATCTGAGTAGTTTTTACATGATATAATGCAACACTTCATGATTTTCTTCGTAAAAAACAAGATAAGTCCGAAAATCTCACTGTGTGCACAGAACTAACCACGTACGAACATTGACAGCTACAACAGCAGACTAATAGGCCACGCCTACTCTCGATGTTAACGTGATGACGTCAGGACCTAGTTGGAATCACAGTGCACAGTAGCTAACGCCGTCTCCACTCTGTATGTACTCCGTGGTAACGGTACACGGAGGGTTCCCCTTCGTGCGCGAGTCCGACTCGCACTTGGCCGGTTTTTTTGCTTGTTTTTGCTCGTTGTTGATAACGGCTACTGGTAGATGCTTGAAATATTCACAGAATATTTAGTTATATATTCACTTTAAAAATAAATAATAAAAATAATATTTAAGGGGGGCTCCCATACAACAGACATGATTTTTTTGCCGTTTTTATTGATAACGGTACGAAACCCTTCGTGCGCGAGGCCGACTCGCACTTGGCCGGTATTTAGATATTTTTCTGTATGTATGTATGTTCTCCATAACTCTTAAACTAATTGACCGAGTTTTATGACTTGGTAGATAAAAATTTAGAAGTACAGCGGACACAGGGTAGGCTACTTAATTTTTTACTTCAGTTATGATAAGTCGTAGCCCCTTGGCGTAGCCCCCATACAAACATAACATAAAATGTACGCTAACGGAGTCGCGGGCACTGCTAGTACTAATAATAAATCTGTAAGTGTTGGTCGTGGAGTAAGTTACTTTGTTTTTCAGAGATATCGTGTTTATAAGCTCTATACATGATACTGAAACTAAATTGACGATTCTTAATTTTTTTTTCTGTATGTACGAGTATGTATGCTCCATAACTCTTAAACGAATTACTAGGATTTTATGAAACTTGGTAGATATACATGTAGACGCACAGGATGGGCTACTTATTTTTTTCTCCTGTCATGATAAGACGTGCCCCCATACAGACATAACATAAAATGTACGCGAACAAAGTCGCGGACACTGCTAGTAGACTATAAACTAGCTTTATTCCACTTGCATTCCTCCGTTACCTAATTTCGCGATGGTGTCCTAGATGTAGTCGTAGTTGGGTTGTTTAGGCTTAAATATCCTAAGGTATTATGATAAGTGGGAAATGATTCAAACTTACGAAAAAAATGCTTAGGAATCATCACAGAATGAATTTTAATAGGTACTAACGTACTCGTAGTAGGTAATTATATTAGATCATAAGTATTCATAGTTGCAAACAAATTGTGAGGAGTACAAAAAAGATATCTACTAGTAATAGGCGAAGCTGCAAGCAAAAACTGGTAGGTAATATAAATAAGTACCCAAGCAGCACAAGGAAGCTGTTTAATAGCTGAATAAACGTGTATTTTCAATTCCTTAGCCTTCTATGAAAGCTGCAAAAACGCTGTATAAGCTCTTCATTAGCTCTTTTAACTCTTATTTGGACCCCAAATTAGAGTCAAAAGAGCATTAGGCTTGTCAAAGGCTGTTTAGCAGCTAGAGATGTTTAGCAGAGGGCCTTAAGCTGACTATGAGCTGATTTAGAACATGACCGTAAAATCAAAAATCTTCTAAAAATATTTTATTACAGCTACCAAACATATCACATAACAACGTTCTGGTGTATTATTTATAAATATTGTTGTCCATTGTGTACTTATTTTATCATTTCTAATGACTTCCGCTCTCTGTTCATGTATAGGTAGGTACCTCATTTACATCATAAATATTGATATTGCTATTATAACCGGACAAAAATTACATATGTATTTTATTGAAGTCGGTAAACATCATTTAAATTTTGGTTCAGTAGGTACCTACTTGGGCGACCGAGCTTGGGTCGTAGGCCTAAGACTTCCCCACATAAGTCAGTGGGTGAGACCCAGCTAGATAGATTTTCGCTCCTAAAACCCTACTTCTTCATACCTACAAAATTTTACCGAATTCGTTAAAGCCGTTTTCATGACTCTTCCATGCTGGTCTGGGAACAAAGAAAAAAACGTAGAATGTACCAGCTGCTTCTCTTCCCGCGCAGATTGTAAAAGCCGAACGAGGGAACAGGCAAAATTCCGTGAAATCATGTTAATAGGCGATGCGGCTAGCAACCCATCACTATTTTGATTCCGTGTTTCACCTAATGCCCACCAACATGCTAAATGTAGCCTTCGTGTCTTATAGACCTAGGCTCTGTCTTCCCCGCAAGGGAAAAAGACGTGATACTACCTATGTATTTATGTTTTCGTGATCCTCATTATTACAAAAAAAATTCTTTTATAGATGTAGCTACTCCTGGGCTTTCAAAATAAGTATAAAATAGAATCGGTAAGGTATGAGATAAGATGAATAAGTACTTACCTATTCCATGAACGTTTCAGTTTCCCGCCGCCTTTTATCTCGTCTTCGGAGTCTAGCATCTCCTGGCTGTATAACGAGCTCGACGCACAATGGCGCCGGTGGCTGCCAGCAGGAGTCTCGCACACGGTGCGACGAGGTGCCTTTTACTCCGTCCTCGTGCGCCCTGGCTTCCGTATCATATCGCTCAACATGAACTACTGCAACAACAAGAACTGGTATTCCATTATGTTACCGTATTTCGTTTTATATGTAGTCACCATCACCATCATCATCATTTCGAGTAGGTGTCACGGTCAATCAACCATGCACACCCTGGTGTCAGAGTTCTTCGGAACCACCTCTCGGTGGTCTCTCTAACGTGGTTCCTTTAACGACTACCAGATGGCAGCCGGGACCACCGCACCGGCTTAACGTGCCTTCCGAAGCACGGAATCATCTTTATTATCAGACAATCAGGTGATTCAAGCCTGCAATGTCCTTACCAAATTGGAAACAACTAAACAAAGTATGCTTCCGGTGTTAATCGAACCCACGACCCCCGGTTCAACAGGCAAACGCCTTAACCACTCGACCACGGAGGTTGTTAATGTAGTTAAACTTTGAAAGATAATCATACCTTTTGTCAAAACAATTTGCAACTCTTAGCAATAATTACATAACTGAAAACTACCGCTATCTTCAAGATCATTGACTTTTTTATAATTTAGTAACTGTCAATTTAGCCGTGATAGAGCCACGCTACCGGCAAAATAAATTGCTAGTAGCATGAATGGGCCGGCTCGTACGGGTACCACACTCACAGAAAATCGACGTCTGAGTGGAAGCTTTACCGCTTCTATGCTTCGTTCGGTGAATGAGAGAGCCGGAGGCCCATTCTTCCCTCTCTCCTCCCCATTTCCTTCCCCCAACTCCTTGAAAGGCCGACAACGCAACTGTCACACCCTGTTGTTGCAGTTGTCCATGGGCAGCGGTGATCACTTACCATCAGGTGACCCGCTTACTCGCTTGCCGCCCTATATCATAAAAAAAACCTGTATTACAGTTATAGCTGCAAATCTTTAAACATTTTATACTGGATATTCCAACATTATTTAATAAAAAAATCTGTCTTACAGGTGGTTACTAATGAATAGTACAGATCCAGCAACGGAATTGCAATGGCTTATTTACGAATTGCAGTCTGCAGAGTTCAGTGGCGAAAAAGTGCATCTCATAGGCCACATACCGCCGGGGCATTCAGATTGTCTGAAAATATGGAGTAGGAATTACTACGCTATCATCAACCGATACGAATCGACAATTACTGCACAATTTTTCGGACATACTCATTACGATGAGTTCGAAGTTTTTTATGATCCGAACAATCTAGGTAAGTCATTTTTTTCGCAGTAAATTTTTTGTTACCCAAAAAAATCAAGTAAAAAGTGGTATAATCGGAATTCGTGACGGTGCTGATCGAAAAGAAGACCTACCTACAATTCTGTTGTTGTTGTTATTTGCAGGTAGAGCAACGAGTATAGCTTACGTCGGTCCGTCAGTGTCACCGTATTATGACCTGAATCTGGGGTACCGAATATATTACGTGGATGGAGACCACGAGGCAACCACCAGAGTAAGTTTATGTAACAGCATCTAGTCATTATCATTCTATAGAAAACAATTGCGTAATATTCAAGCTCGCATCTAAGTACAGTAGCACGAAGGCATTTATACAATGGGAATTTCTGTCGGTCTTTATAGTCAGAAACCTGGAAGGAAATTTCAGTACTTATTTGCATTCAAATATTAACAAACTTCAATGTGCGATTGGATACAAAATCGCAAAGTCAATTGCCGTTCAAATAAATAAAAAGAAACACATTTCGTAATGTAGGTATGGGTATTTAAGAGATAGATAAGTAGATTGTTTGAGATTTCAGTCTTGGCCCACAGTAAGTTACTAACGTTGATAACTTACAAACAATTACGAAATAGATGTTAGATACGTACCTAATCAGTTCCAACAAGATAACCTTTGATGAAGGCCTCATCAGCTAAGGTTATCGGCAGTGGCCTGCAGCACAGCACAGTATTAATATCATAAGGAGAATTACGTACTAAGCAAATCCACTTTTTCAGCAAGTAATCGACCACGAGACCTGGATCATGAACCTAAAGGAGGCCAACCTTTTCGGCTACCCCATTTGGTACAAGCTGTACTCCGCGCGCTCAGCATATTCCATGCAGGCGTTGCGCCCGCTTGACTGGGACAAGTTTATCGACGAGATGACTGGCCGCGATGACTTGTTCAACTTATACTACAAGTAACTTGACTTTACTTATATCATTATTTCGTAACCACAAAATTGTACTTACATAGGAGCGATCCAGGGTAAGAATTGCTCTATTAAAACATATAGAGACAGATGATTTCCAGAGGCGAAAAATTGCTAGCTCAGGCTGGAAAATTGTCAATATCAAAAAGAAATCCACCTAACGATCAAGCAAATATATAGAAAAGTCTAAACATAAGTATATCTAGTTGTTATATTTGTGAAAATGCACTATAATCTCCAGTATTTGCATCCATGTACCAAACACCTTGTATGTATTAGGAGCACGGAATTATCTATACATATAATAAAACAGTAAAAATATTTTGTCTGTACATTTAGAATTTTTGACTGAAATGGATAGAGGGACACTTATAAAGAATAATAGAAAGCAAATAATTTTTTTTCGAATTTTTTGTCTGTCTGTCTGTCTGTCTGTCTGTCTGTCTGTCTGTCTGTCTGTCTGTATGTATGATCACGATTATCTCCGAAAATACTGAACCGATTTACTTCAAACTTTCACCAATTGCTTTGTTTTAACTCAGCAAAACATCTAAAGTTTGTTTCATCAAAATCGGTTCATTAAAAAAAAAGTTATCGTCATTTGAATGAACTCAAGGCATTAGTTTGCCTGCAAATATACACGGTGAATTTTTTAACGTTTTGGACCCTTAAAGGGGTGACTCAGACCTTCAAAATGAACAACTTTTTCTATGGGAACAATGCTGGGAACTCAAAAAAAAAAATTCAACATTACCATACAAACTGGCCGGGCGGCGGGACTCCTTTTTATGGAAATGACGAATTTTTGTTCGAGTTCCCAGCATTGGTCTCATAGAAAAAGTTGGTCATATTGATAACCTGAGTCACCCCTTTAAGGGTCCAAACTGTTCCTGAGGGATGGACACTAACGGCGGCGGCATAGCCGCGGGCAAACGGCAAACCAACCGAAACTGCTGCGCCTAGAAACTTGAAATTTGGTACAGGGGTTCTTTTAATGACGTGAGTTAGCGCTAAGAAAGGATTTTTAAGAAATTTAACTTCTAAAGGGGTAAAATTTATATGGAATTTTCTCATTTCTGGACTTAGAAGTATGAAAGTAGGTATATAAGGTCTCGATTAAAATTAAAAAAGATGTGTGTGGGTAGATGAAATTTGCAAAATTCCCCCCTTAAGGGGTAAAATGGGGGTGGGTGGGTGGTGTTAATACCACCCACCGTATCGAAATTTTCTCATTTCTGGACTTAGACGTATGAATTTAAGTATATAAGTTCTAGGTTACTATAAAAATATCTGTGTAGGTAAAATGGACGATATTTTTCCCTGAAGGGGTAAAATAGCGGGGTAAAGATTGTATAGGAATTTACTTATTTCTAGACTTAGAAGTATGAAAATAGGTAAATAAATTCACGATGACAATTGAAAAAATCTGTGTATGTCAACTAGAAAAAAATCATTTCTGGACTTAAGTATAAATAATATCCATACTAATATTATAAATGCGAAAGTAACTCTGTCTGTCGTTTTTTTACACTTTAACCATTGAACTGATTAGGATGAAATTTGGTATGGAGGTGTGAGGCCCGAGGAAGGACATAGGGTATGTTTGATTCCGGGAATTTCTACTGTTCCCGAGGGATCGACATTAACGCGGGCGGAGCCGCGGGCAACAGCTAGTCTGATAATATAGAAGTCAAAGACAATTCATATTGTAACGTTTTTACAGACATTACTGGAAGAACAGTCCACGCAAAGGCACCTGCGACGGTGAATGCAGAAAGCGTTTGCTATGCGACGCGCGATCGGGGCGCTCACACGGCCGGCGCGAGCTGTGCGGACAAATTGAGGCGCGCATCGACGGGGCTGCGCCTGCGCCGCAGACGTGGCGCGCATGGTTCTACAACGGCCTGTCCGTCTCGTGAGTGAGACTTCATGTTTGCTTTGTACAAAGCAAGTGGTTTTTGGTTTGTAAGTTCTGTAACACGGTGCAGGGCGATTCCTTAATCTAAACCAGCGCACATGGTTCCCACAGGGTTTCCAATAAATATATAATGAATTCTCTTACTTTCCCATTTTATAGCAGGGTGATGAGTGATGACACTGCAGATGTTATGCGGCGTAAAATTTAATGACAAGACGCACAAATTACCTGACTCATTTGCTATAAAACATTTATCTTACAAATGTACATAATGTATATTTCTTTATCACAGCAACGGTGGTGGTACAGATCGCACGCGACCTCCGAGGAATCAGGTGCTGATGAAAAAGCGGCGTTACGCCGTGATTATTCTCATTTTCTCCTTCCACAGTTCCCGATTGCTCGGAGCTAGCACGCAGACTGTATAATATTAGATATCCATTTACGCAAAAGCTTATCTCATAACTTAAGCAAACATCTTATTCTTATTTAATATCCGTCTTAATTATGTGGTGAAGAAATCTGTCACAAGTGGGATCCGAAAGCATAACCTATCAAGTTTCTTCCGTGATTGCTCTTCCAGCTGATCAAGTTACCATTGGCCGGATCACGCCGTGTCGACTTTATTCATCACATACCTATTACCGTGGTTTACAATAAAGTGTGAACTGTCATGCTTAAAATAAAACTTACACTTTTCTTTCTATGCAGACCTAGCCCTAGTGTACAGCAAGTATGATCGGTGATGGATTTACTATTAAGTCTATCTCAGCTACTTAAGGTTGGTATCACAGTGACCAGTAAGACGGTAGGTGGTAGGTGGTATTATTACGTGTGAAGTGATGATGAGTGACTAATTATCACGTCATCAAGTTTTTTCCCCCAAGTCGTTTGTTTAAATTAACATCAATATTTATTACCTAGACAGACATGTAAATAAATCGGTCACAGTCATTTACTTGTACAATAAGTTTATTTGAATCTTTTCGATATCCTCTAAAATAGAACCGACAAAAAGATAAAATCTAATAACGTTTCACCGTCTGCCAGTCACAGTCTGCATTTTCTTCGTGTAGGTAATTGATGAATCTCGAACCATAATCGACCCAACTTGCGGTTTGTAAGTCGATACAGTGACCTATTCTTTTTTAATGTTTCATAAAGTACTATAGACTACCTACTAGTCATTAAATCTTGGTCTTAAGTTCAGTATAAGTTAAAGACGACTCGTGGGTCGTCCCAGTGAATTAAGTACTAGGTATGGTTCGAGATGTCACGAATCACCTACACATTACTTCGTAGTTATTTGATGATTATAAAACAAGTGCTATTGATATATTCCAGGATGTCAATGATAATGAAATTACCAGAAGTGGCTTATCAAATACCAAAGTTCGTGATGGGACTTGGCTGAAAAACATGTCCGACAAGTTTTGAGAAAAATCAAAGATTAACACCACCACCGGATTAGCCATTACACATATTTATTTAAATAATGTTAAAATTCATAGTCGATCTTGGAACGAATAATTTTGTTATGTTTAATAAGACGAAATCAAGCTGTTAATTTAAAAAATATATCGAATGGTGGACTAATTTGGAGACTTTGTTTAAATGTTGTTTGTAAGATTTCTACTTTTGTAAATACTTAAACTTAATTGTAAATTTGTAATAAAGACATTGAAATAAGTCAGTCTATAAAACTTATTTACCCCAGAAATCTATCCCTTTTTAGGGTTCCGTACCCAAGGACCCTGTTAATATGATATTAATAACGACGACAGGTAGACGATTGAAATATTCATAGAAGAATATTGAGTTATATTTTCACTTTAAAAATAAATAATAAAATTAATATTTGACTAGCTCCGTGCCGCAGCGGTCAACACGCCTGCCTGCGACACGGAGTAACCGAGTTCGATCCCCGGCTAGGTCAAGATGGAAAATGATCTTTTTTAGATTGGCCTGGGTCTTGTATGTGTATCTATATATGTATTTGTTATAAAATATAGTATCGTTGAGTTAGTATCCCATAACACAAGTCTCGAACTTACTTTGGGGCCAGCGTGATTTGTCCGTATATATTTATTTATTTATAATATTTAGGGGGGGGGGGGGGGGGGCGCATACAACAGATATGATTTTTGCCGGTTTTTTTGTAGATAATGATACGGAACCCTTCGTGCAGGGGTCCGACTCGCACTTGGCCAGTTGTTTCTATATCCCAGCGAGTTACAAGTAGATACTTTTTTGCCTAAACTTGGCGTTTATGCGTTTAGGCACAGAATAAGTAATAGTACTATGGTTTGGGCTAAGAATGTGACGGACAATTAATTTATTTATTTAAAACTTTATTGAGACAAAGCTTGCTAGAAGCATTCTCTCCCCGTCTACAAGGGAAAATATGACGCTATCTTCTACAATGAAGTAACAGCAGTCACGTAAGTTAGTTGTTTGTTATGCATGATATGCTGTGATACTTTTATAAAAAAAACTGGGTGTTAAAAAGGTAAACAACTATTTATGTATCAAAATATTGTTTTTATTAAGAATTAAAACTTATTCCTCATTCGAATTGAGTTATTTCGGTATCTCCATATAACAAAAATCCTACATTGTATAATCGTTATAGCGTTTGAATAAAATAAAAGTTTTGTGTATAGTAAGTACAAAATGTTATATGGAGGTATCGTATACTTTAAAATTAAATTGGAATTATAATCGAATTCATAAACTAAAACTTAAAACTGGTCCCGCCTCTGTGACAAGATTAACATCTAATATTATAATAATATTTACAAATTATTATCTTGCCACATAACAATAACAATAAGACAATGAGACAAAAAGACAAAATATTCAGAGCCTATGGCCACGTAAACTGTAATTATGTTAAAGCTGAATTCATACCAATTGCGATCGGATGGCTAGTGAAATGCGGATTATCAATAATTATTATGACACAGGAATAAATGTTTCACATCGATTTTTGTTGATAGGTTTGAGAAACAGCCCATACGCTCCCTCCAATCACACGGTCTTTAAAACGTGTTGTGCGCTGATCGGACACTATATTATTAGAATTAAATTGAGTACTTACTACTAAAATTAATAGTACTTCACAATTGAGCTCACTCATGTGCTTCGTTCATTTCGCCAATTTTTATATCACGAGGTGGATAGTTTGAATGGTACCTGAGGTATTAGCATACATGTGATATAATTATTCAAGATATAAAATTATACGATTTGAAAATTATGTATATCAATGATTTGATCCTTTATGGGTTCCGTTTTACCTTTTGAGGTACACAACCATATATTTTCCTTGAGTGTTTATCGTCCGCCGTAAAGTACCCGTAGGTAATATCGTTAAGTAGTATAGATACTACTTCCCCAAAGTATACATTCAAACTTACCACCTATGTAGTGCAAAGTCCGTTTGCAGAAATAATGTCCATATGTACTTGAAGCCTCCAGCGCACGTCAATGGTGGACAAAGAAAAAGGACTGGTCAGCGACATACTCAACTAGAAGAATTTATATCGTTCCCAATATTTTTGAGGCATGTTAAGGAAACAACCAAATGTCTGTTCTGTTTTGATATAACACTGGCTCTGTAAACGGACTTTACTTCATTCTTCACAAAAATATAACCAAATAATTGTTTCTTGTACCAAAATGGAATGTTCTTTTTTTAAGCATTGAGTATTAAAATTTATAATTATATACAGTTTAAAATATTATCAATAATTATCAAAACTAAATATGGCTACAATTTGTGGTGGGATTTTAAATGCATCTTCATTGAGCATTTTCTATACCTATTATAATTATAATTCTATCCTACATTCGTAAAAACTTGGTGTAAAGTTAAGGCAAGTTTATGGTGAGATATCTATTAAGAGAGCACAATACCCAGTCAGACCTTAGGAGAATTTCATACTAAGGTGGTAAAGTAACATTTATGTAAAATCTTTATGAAAAACACATACAGTGTTATTATAAAAAAACGGAAAAACCCAGGTTTAAACCTGGTCTTCCTTAGTCCGGACTAACGATGGATCAACCTAGGTTTAGCAAATTGAACTTTGTTTCATTACAAAAAGTGAACTAAGTCAGGAGTAACTTAGACCTGAGACGATCTCTGGAAGATCTAACGGAAGCAGGATTCATTCAATCATTCGTTCAGTATGCTACTACTACGTTCCGATCTACACTAATATTAAAATAAATAATAAAATGTATTGTTTCAAACTAGTATAAAACTAAAAATAATAAAATTGAAATGGAGAAACATGTTTATTTATATCATAAACGATATATTCAGTGGTCAGATAAAAAAATCAAACTTTATACAAAACGATTTAATAATTTTACAAACCTGAAACGGAACGCGTGTGCGCGCGCAACAAATCGAATTTGTTCCAAAGTAACCTCAAAGTTTGTTTACAAATATGATTGTAAAAAATATATTTTTATTTAATGAATTAACGGTGCAGTGTGTCGAAAGTAATTGTTTTAAAGTTGCTGTGAGATAAAAATTACGTGACTAAAGTAAAAGTGAATATGGTGTAAAAATTTGTTTATATTTGTACCTAAAAAATACTTACTATATAGATGATTTGTACAAACTATTTTTCCTAATATGAAATTAAAGTGCCTAAAAGTCATTGTTTTGTGGCGTTTGTGAAATATAAATGACGACAAAAGCGTTGAAAATAATCTAATTAAATGTTTTGATATGTTAAAATGCAAATAATTAAAATATTTTTTCATAATTTTATGTGTTGGTTTTATTCATTTCTTCGCATTTCCAGGTTTTTGATCATTGCGAATAGGGTAATAGGATTTGACATAGATTTTAGGATAAAAGTATTTTTTTTGGTGAAAAGTGACCTATTTGTTGGTAACAAAATAAGTTAGTACTAGAGTTAAACTAGGGAATCGTAGGTTTATCTTTAGACCTAGGATCATCTCTGGCTTAAACGGTAAACCTCGTTTTATAATACGATTTTCCTTAGTACTTGACTTAGACCCCGGCTTAAACCTGGTACTAACTTTAGTCCGTGTTTTATAATAACACTGTATGTGTCCTTTTTCTATACAAAGTGCTTACTGACTATTAGTTCAATAGGCATGAAAAGTTTTGTAATTTAACAATTATTATTAGAATTTTTGATACATAATAGTGATGTATAAAACAGTCTTTTAAAGGTTATAGAGAATACTGGATTGAGAGAAGGTCCATTCTTATGCCACCTTCTTGTCTTATTATATGTATGATGAAAAGGTATTTCTCATTATTCCGTCAAAAAGAAAGTTTGAATGGATTATAAAAAATAGTGGATAAAGAAAAAGTCCCTAATCATTATGCCATCTCCACATGTTTGGATATTATATGATTTTTAAAAGTATCTTCTATTATTCTGCCAACAAAAATGTTTAGTAGGCATAAGATGGTAATATTTTCGGGTTACTCTTCTGTAATAGGTGAAGTATTTTTTGTTCATGAAAATTATCGTGATATGTTATAGTTCTGTCAGTAATGTAAAAGTAACTTTATTGAAAACGTTTTCTTAGCATTTTAATAATTTTGAGTGAATAGAAAAGACAGGAAGCCTAATCCAATGACTTGAAAATTCAAAACCTAAAAATAAACTTACAAACTAAGCTATCAATAAAGTCATGTACCGACAGGCACATTTCAAATAAAGTAAAATGAGGTACTGATTACATACAAACTAAAAGAGAACCTGTTCAAATTATCAAATTATAAATTAAAAACATGAAATGGCACTAAATCAGGCAATAGACACAAAATAAATAATCTCAAATTGAATTTAAAATGCATTTTACACTGTTTAACAATAACAATGCATTTACACACTGGTCTTTGGAAGTTGGGACTGAAATTAGTAGTTTCAGTCAGCATAGCAATCTGCTCAAGTTCTTTTTGCTTTTCTTTGAGCTTATGGGGTAAAAATTCTTTTTCCGTTTAGACGGACTAGGTTCATTCAGATCATATTGCAGACAGCTCGTTCCAGGGTGTCTTTTACCTTTACAAGATTTACAGAATTGGTGAGCACAGGTGTAATTGGTGCATTCAGCCCACACTTCGCCGGACAGCTCCTTTGTAACTTTTGCAGGATACTGGCACTGCACACATGATAACTGAGTGCGAGTATCAATAGAAGCAGCCTGAAAAAAACATACAACGTTTCAGATAATCACGTGGGGTACTATTTTTGAATGGATAAAGTTTTAAATAAATAAAATGAATGTTTGAAATCAAGCAGTTTTTGTTTTGAAAATTACTCCACATCTCAAGTCGTACCTTCAAAAATGTACCCCTGATAAAATATGTTAGTAATTAGATAGGCTCTCCATGTACATAGAGACATCATGCCTGCTACAAGGTTTATTTTGAAATAGTTTATCTTGTTGGGCTTTGGTTTTCGAGAGCATGTATGTTTAAGAGAGCATGTACACCTTCAAGCAGTTTAAAAAGGGCATTCAGGGCAATCACTCTGAAAGGAACTAATATTATGGATTCCTGGCATCAGTAGCAATACATTTAATTTTGGTAAAATATGTAAATATACGAAAACAATCTTTTTTAAATTAGCCTGGTTTTTCGAGGTTTATCTATTATAAAAAATAGTATGACACAAGTTCACAACTCACAGTAGTGCTAGATCAAAAGTGATTTGTCCCTATTTATTATTTAAACATAATTTTTTATATCCATGCTAAGTAACTATGATGAACGTAGCTGTATAGTAGCCATGTTTTAATGTTGATCAATGCAGTTAAATTAGAGTGGCCATTTTAGAACTACAGGCCAGTCTTAACCATATAGGGTAACTGGGTATGACAATCTTGCTGGTGTCACTTATCGCAACCACTGATTTTTCGGACCTCAATGGACTCACATAACAGTAGAGGTTATATATATACATAATTGATTAAGGCCATTTGCACCCCTGGGTATGGCAGCCTTCTTCACTATACACATGCCAAGTTCATAGATGCCAAATATGCACGTCCAACTATTATAACACTCATTTATAAGCCTCTTCAATATACTAAAGATTAGCATGTCTTCTGCAGCTTCACCTATGTTTATTATAGCCTAGACAGAGGATTTGGCCTATACTCTCCTCTCCTCCTTATAATATTATATAATATGTAATTTTACATTAGATATTAATTATACTCATTTTATATCATCGTCATCATCAGGTCCTTTTTAGTCTCCACTTCAGGAGCACGACCCTCTCTGTACCACTAGAGCCATACTTGGCCAGAGCAGACAGAGGACTTGGCCAACACTCTCCATTTTATATAATAGGAAAAAATAAATACTCACTCTGGTAAACTTTCTGAATCTGTTAGTCTTTGGAGTCCCTGGAGGGCTGGCTGGAGGCTGCTGCTGCTGCTGCTCATTATGAATCTCCCTCAGAGTTCTGCTCTGAGCACTATCGGGCAGTTTAGGCACAACTCCATTCTCCCAGTTTTCAACATTAGTAGATACTGCATCCAGATACTTTACATATTTTTGTTTCCTTTTATTCTTTTCACCTATAATACTTTCCCAAATATGACGCCATTGGTCACTGACCAGTACAAAATTGTATATGTCTTGATTTGATAAGTAGTTTAAAATAACCTCCAAGGGTATGATTTGGCCAGCTTCATTCAGTAATTTAATAATATCTAACTTCTGGTTCTGTCTGAATTTCAATACTTTAGATAATCCAGCTTGCTCTCCACTGACCTTTATCCTACGTTTCACAGGCTGCAAGCCCTTCCGCTCACATGATAAGGAGTGTGTGGCAAACTCTACTTTCCTGGCAAACTTTCTGCGATTAAATGGGCTTAACTTACAGCTACCTTTACAGATCTTCTTCACTGGGGTAGTTGGATATGACACTATACTATTTTGTTCACTTGAAATAAATTTATCAATGCTGAGGCATTTCTTTGAAGCAGAATATATTGAAACATTTTGTTTGTCATCAAATACTAGCTTTTGTATTTCACCAGCTATGATACTAGTTGGAGTACCAGATGAGTTGTGACTAGTTTTGGCAAACTCCAAATCATTTTCATAAGGTCTTTTCAGACCACGCCTCTGAGGAGTAAGCTCCTCTGGGCAGTCATTGATTGTTGAGCATAATGTTGAGTAATTGTGCCTTGTATCAAGCTCACGGAAATGCGTTTTGGCAACTTGAATATGACCAGTGATAACAATCTTTGGTGACAGAAGTGATGGTGTCTCATTGGTAATCCCCGTAAGGTCTATTGACCCAGGAGTAAATGAGGTATGATATCCACTATCTTCAGCAGTCTTGCATAGTGTTATACTGCCGTAACACTGCAACGACGGCGTCGCGGGCTCTGACAGAGGGCCATCCATTTTGACTTTACTTGCACTTCTTCATCTAATATCTATGTTTGTTAAATCGTACGACAGAGTAATACAGGTGCATTGCATCTTTCAAAAACATTGCTCACAAAACAACCAACTCCAATTACCAATGTGAACAAGTTCCGTAGATTCTAAGTAAACACAGTTATAATTATCACAATTGCTGTTCGATTTGAAGCGATCTTTATACGTGCTTATGTAGTCACTAAAATGTCAATTATTATACGACAAACTAATAATAATAGAAATTAAACAAAAAATATTTTCACTGGTATTTTTTCGTTCAGAGCGGTTGACTTGCTTTGCTTGACATTTCATAACCTTTTTAAATTGCCTTAGCATCTAGCAAAGGCATAAACACTTTAGTGCCAATTAGTATCGTGCAGATAGAGAATAGACGCTTTTGGGAGCGTTGCTGTGCTGCTGCTATGCTGCTTTCTCTCTAGTTTCGTAGACTGCATAAGCTCAGAATAATTGAATTGTTCTGAGTGCATAAGGTTTATATTTTACCCTTCTTTAATATGATTTTGAACTAATAAGAAGCACCACAATATTTCATGACAAGCGAGCGACACCATTTTTGTGTTTAGGTTTACTTAACTTGTGTAAACTTCTTTTACGGCGTTGTGCACTTTGGTTTGAATAAAATGTTAAACTCGCGTTAGGACACGTGACCTGACCGAAAATTCGTAAGACGGACACGTGACCTGAGACCTTCGGCGCGGCGTAAGGGAAGAAATAATATTCCCCTCTCCTTCTATCGCTCAGTTTCCAGAACTGCCGGCATGGATGCCACCCGTTATTTTTTAACCAATTTTTCAAAAGGAAAAAAAACGGATCCCATATAGGATCACTTTGTTGTCCTCTGCCTGTCTGTCAAGTGAGCAAGACCCTTTTTCTCAGGAAGGCGTGGAGGTATAAAGCTGAAATTCATATCAAATACTCATATCTTCTGTCTCTTGGAGTTGTGAAAAAATAAAACTTCTAAGCCAACGTAATCAAAAGATACAGCCGTTTATGCCGCAATTTTTCGATATTCGCAAGGGACTCAAAACCTATCGGTTAGTAGTAGTAGGGACCTATAGGTACTTCCCTTGAACTCTCTCTCTACGTCTTAACCCTTAAGCAGGCCGCGGACGTATGCTTCCCACATAGATTTTTCAACTTTTTAGCCAGGCTTTGGTGAATCAAAGCCCACAATCTGTCAAAATCTAATCTTATATATATACTCTATGGTTCAAAAAAAAATCTCGGTGTTTTCGAACGTCATGTGACATTGACAGCCAGTTGAATTTTTGACTACCGTTGGAGAGGTGATTTTCAGTAACTGTGCAATACTTTTTCCGATTATGGCGAAACCAAGAAAGGTAAGTCGTGCAATTTTTTGATATGTTATAGAATTTGAGCTGTAGTATCAAAATTTCAATGTGTTTTTGTTGTTTTCCCGCAAAATATTATAAAAATAAGGTAAAATAACATGTGGGGAACATACAAGGACTTTACAGTAGAATGACTGAGCTCTCATAGTAATAATTGGAGCAGAAAGCGAAGACAAACTTCGGAATTCTATCTCGCTCTAAAGTAGGGTGACCAACTATAGAATAGATTTTTCGGACATGAAGTACTTAGGTAAAGCCAAGTGGGTGGTACTCGCGTTTCTCAATCTTGTATGATCGTACGAGATTCGTTAAACGTTCATTCAGTCAGCGCGCACGTCCCAACTTGAACATATGCTTTATTAAGCGGTATTTAATTATAAAAACAAAAGTATGAAAGTAAATAGGTCGAAACAATGTATTTTTTTCCATGGATCAATACTTTGTTTTAACTAAAATCGTGATTGATGTGAACAACGACAAAAAAATTAAAATAAAAGACCTATCACGATTTTCAATATAAAACGACAATACGACTAATTCACATCCAAAGGGGTTCCAAAGCTCGTTCCAAGGAGAACGCGCAATGTAAATTCAATTGCGTGATAGCAACACGAAAGCTGCGTTGCACTCGGACTGATATTATCGATAATATTTAATATAATTATGTCAGATTTTTTAGGTTGCTCCCATGTGTTGATTAAAATATTTATCACTAACTATTATAGAATGCATGTTACGAAAAGAATTCGAACTTTGGCATACAAAAAGTTAAAATACATCAATAGTCGCGTTTTGATGTATATGAATGAAAGGCAAGCCAATCGACAAATACAAATTACTGTTTATCGAAATAACGCGATTTATTTCTGTGGATGTCACATTACTATTTCGCTCATCATCATCATCATTTCGAGTAGGTGTCACGGTCAATCGACCACGCAGTGGTGTCAGAGTTCTTCGAAACCGCCTCTCAGCCTCTGACGTGGTTCCTTTAACGACTACCAGATGGCAGCTGGAACCAATGACTTAACGTGCCTTCCGAAGCACGGAATCATCTTTATTAACGAAATAACGAAACAAAGTATGCTTCCCGTAGGAGTCGAACCTATGACCTTCGGGTCTACAGGCAAACGCCTTAACCTATAACTAGCTGTTACCCGCGGCTCCACCAGCGTTAATGTCGATCCCTCGGGAACAGTAGAAGTTCCCGGAATGAAAGGTAACCTGTGTTCTTCCTCGGGCCCCAAACTACCTCCATATCAAATTTCATCCAAATCTGTTCTATTTCATACAAACTTTACCCCCCCCCCCCCCCCCTCCTATTTTACCCTTTCAAGGGAGTTTAGTCACGATTCCTCGGGTACAGTAGAATTTCTTCCCCGGGCCTGCAACTACCTCCATACTAAAATTCTTCCAAATAGGTTTAATGGTTGATGCGTGAAAAGGGGACAGACAGACAGACAGAGTTACTTTCGCATTTATAATATTAGTATGGAAATATGGATTTTATGTACGAAGTACGAAGAAGTGAGCCGTGTGGTATCCGGCAGAGTAGAATAGGACCACTCCAAGTCTTCCCGTGGATGTCGTAGAAGGCGACTTAGGAAATACAAGCTAAACAAAGCTTATTAACATCTGTGAGACCTCTCCAACCCGTCTGGCCAGCGTGGAGAGTGTAGGCCAAGTCCTCTGGCTGCTCTGGCCAAGTATGGCCCTAGTAGTACAGAGAGGGTCGTGCTCCTGTAGTGGAGACTAAAAAGGACCTGATGATGATGATGTACGAAGTACCTAAAAGTACACATTACTGATAAATCAGATGCAACAAACTCGGCAGATAAGATGGACACCCTAGCCAAGGCACAACATTTACTAACTGAAAACGGTTATGTTATTTACCTGAGAAAGGATAATGCACAATGCACTGCACTGTCGCTTCGAGATCTCATGAAACAACAATTTATATTATTTTACTCTTCCAGTCTGCTTAAAAAATTCGAAAGCTGCGGGATTTTTTATAAATAATATGGCGGCAATGTTGAGATCGTACCAGGGTTGCTAGACTAAATTCAAATTTAATACTATATTAAGATTGCTCTCTTATTTTCGATAAGAAAAAAATCAAAATTAACTGTAAACATACAGTTTAGTTAATAAATTAATTATTCCATTAAAATAAACCAGGAATTATTTCTATATTAATTAAATATTGCTGTTTTACTTTACTACCATTTTCTTCCATTATTTACATTTTTATGCAATGGCAAGTGTGCGAGAGGGAAAAAATGCCGAGGTATTTCCGTCTCACTTTACCCTAGATTTTTTTGCACAGCATTATGCTCTCTATTCTTGAAGCGTTAAGGGTTAATATCGTATATCAAAATCTGAAACAGTTCTATCAGGGTACTAAGGAACCGCTTACTAAATAGATGGGAACATATCACCATAACCTGTGGGGTTGAACAGAGTTGAACTATTTGTGGGAACTATATTTCCTTTGCCTGTTCTAACGGTACTAACTAGTTTGTATACTAGCTTATTCACCCTACTTTGTTCGTGTGTTTTAGCATAAGCAAATTTGATTAGAAAATGGTTATGATTATTTTACATAAATGTTACTGAAGTTATGATTTGCAATAGGATATTTTTTTACTTTTTTAAATATCTTAAACATTTATTATATAGATATACAGATAAGAGTTGTCTCTACCGCGGCAATGGGATTATGTTTTCCCACATCATTTTTTCAGCTATTTCAGTGTTTTTTCAGTAATTTGTTGATAAGGAATCGAAAAGGGCGTTATTTTAAGCCTAAATCCATATATAACACTTAATATACAGTATGGTTTTTATTTACGCAATCGAAAGTAGATTAAATGTAAATACTTCCAGAATTTTTTCGAATTGTTTTATCCAAAATTCAATTTTTTATGAATTTTTGAAAAAAATCACAAATATAGGATTTATAAAGCAATATTCCCATGCTTATCATGACAATGTCAATTTCATTGTCAATCTATCAAATAACTATGACGTTGACAGCCAAATCTTATGAGTTGCCAGGTTGGGGAATATATTTCCCGAAATTCGTACAGCGTACATGGACCGTCTTTTTTTTGATACTGCACTATAATAAATTCACTTGGTGTGTTTGTTGAAGTGAGATTTACTTAACGGGCTGGTGGTTGCCCGCCGAATGAATAAATTACGCCAATTGCTTCTGAACGAAGTTTGAGGGCCTAATAGTTTATGTTACCAATAATAGCAAAAAAATATACCTAATGTTAATGTATTAAAGTCAAAGAATATATAGAGAAAGCAAACCAGACGCAAGGGAAATAAAAACTTTTATTCGAATTTATGCTGCTTTTATTATACCTAAACCACCCAACATTACCCCTCTTTCACCCTTGACACCGTACTGATCTCGTCCATGCCTCCGAACTACCCCTACCATCTGACACTCAGTCACTCACTAACACTCACCTTCCCCACTAACTGACTCGACGCAAATTGTCATAATGCAAACAGACACACACTCTCTACACACACACGCATCACTCATTATACACTCACACATATACGCATACACACTACACAACTGTTCAACACTTACCCGTGCTTCCCATCGTAGATATAAGCAGTTAGTTATGTAATTTTTATTTTAAAACTATGTATAAACGTCATTCCTAGCATATATAATAAGTCTTTACCTACTTCTTGTATCTAACCTCTTCTATAGTAAACGGAAGGGCCTAGTCACTTGTACCACAGGTTCCCACAGGAACCAATTTCAAGGACTAGTCTCCAAACAAAGGTTAAAGGTTAACTAGTCTCAACACTAAAATGTCTAAAAATTTGCTCTAAGAACCCATAGACATAAGACTAACCTTTGTAAATGGAGAAAATAAACATTTATTACTATTCTCTTTATTTATTTTATTTCTTAAAATTAGGTGTTTATAAAACTTATATAAAAAGTAAGATATAACAAAATATCATACATAAAAAATACAACTTTTATAAAAACCTAATCATAGAAGGCTGCTAGCAGTGGGGCAGGGCTCAAGCTACCGGTAGATATGGCTACAGAGAGAGAAACCTCCTGACGATGCGCGCAGTGTCCAGGAGCCTTACCTGATGTACTGCCTTCTGTATCTGACCCTTGATCCAGCCATCTAGTGAGAGCCTCTTGAGGTGTTGATCGAGGCTCTTCGCTATAAGACCGTTCGCTGAAACGACTATCGGGACAATGATCGTCGAATCCACATCCCACATAGCGGTCACCTCGTGGGCTAAGTCTAGGTACTTAGTAAGTTTGTCCTTCTCGGCCTTCACAAGGTTCTCGTCATGCGGGATGGTAATATCGATGAGCATTGTCTGGCGTGTCGATCGATCCGTCAACACGATATCAGGCTTATTGGCAACAATAGTCCTGTCCGTGATTACAGATCGATCCCAATAGAGCGTGGTGTTATTATTATTATTTTATTAAACTGTATATTTTCAACTTCGATCAATTTTCCATTAAAATCTTCTTGTTCTGGTATTTGATGGTTGATAGTTTCACATTCCCATAAGTAACATTGGACTTCAATGTTGCTGCAATCTATTTGGCACTGCATTTTTGACGTGATATCGACCATGCACACCCTAGTGTCAGAGTTGTTCGGAACCGCCTCTCGGCCTCTGACGTGGTTCCTTTAACGACTACTAGCTAGCAGCCAGGACCAACAGCTTAACGTGCCTTCAGAAGCACGGACTCATCTTTATTATCAGACAATCAGGTGATGCAAGCCTGCAATGTCCTAACCAAACTGAAAATAACTATGCAAAGTATGGTTCCCGTGGGATCGAACCCACCACTCCTGGGTCCGGGTCTATAGGCAAACGCCTTAACCACTGATAAATAAATATATACGGACAAATCACACAGACTGAGCTAGCCCCAAAGTAAGTTCGAGACTTGTGTTAGATAGACTGATAGAGTGATATGATATACATACGTCACATACGTACATCATATCACATACGTGATGTGATAACGTCTTATAAATCGATGAACACCCGCAGCATGCACAGAAATGAACAGCGGCAGCAGCTGCTGGTGCTGCTGCCGCTGCAGCTGGAGCTGGAGGCCGTTATGTGTCATATGTATACTTTTGACAGTTGTCTGAGCTGAATCTCTCAGTGCTGCCGCCTGGTAAGCGACATTTCAGAAAACCCTCAATATGGCAAATAGTAGAGGTAGGTATTCAATAGTAAAATAAATTTTACAACAATAGAAGCTAAGCAGTATCAAAAAAAAAACAGTCCATGTACACTTCCAAATTTCGGGGAAAATATTCCCCAACCTGGCAACTCATAAGACTTGGCAGTCAACGTCATCAGTGTTTGACAGATTGACAATGACATTGACTATGTCAATGTGATGAAGCATGGGAATATTGCTTATAAATCCTACATTTGGATTTGTTTTCAAAAAATCATAAAAAAATTATTTTTATAAAAAAAAAAAATAACTGGAAGTATTTACAGGGTACTTTCGATTGCGTAAATAAAAACCATTACTTCCGGTCTGCAGTATGTTGTCAATTGCAAAAGCATTTTAGTTACAGCATAATATTTTAAATAATTTTAAACTTATTTTGTTATTAGTACGGAACTCTTCGTGTGCGAGTCCGACTAGCACTTGCCCGGATTTTTCGTTACGTAAGAGTCCATGTAGCCATTATATTACCTCTATGATGTAGCCCCATAGACATACCTTAGACTTTCAAAATGAAAATGAGTAGTACGTCATTATACGGCTTCACTGTGCTTTAGAAAGAGATAAGACTGCTGACAGCAGGCCCATTTTTAATGACATTTGACATTACCTGGGCACAACAAGGCCCGCTGAATTTGAAAAGGAAATTATTTTACCTAAAATATAAATAATCTTTAACTTACACAATAAAATTAGGTAAATACCAACATGGTGTCTTGTGCGGTTGTCGAGTGCACTACAACCCATAGGAATAATTCTAGCAAATATACATTTCATCAGTAAGTATACATTTTTGTCACCGGTATAATTTCGGTAAAAAACTCGAACAGTTTTGATTTCTACTAGGATAGTATTGTTAAGTATGCTTCATAATTGATAGGAAAATGAAAACATATAAACATAAACGAGAATTAGCGAAAATATTATGTAAAGAAAGTTCGCACACGTTTACACTAGTGCTTGAAGTTATTCATATTTTATCGACATCGACAATAGTTTCGATTGCACTCACTGAAATATTGTTACTTGATATTTTACCCGACTGCGTCCGGAGCAGGTTTATTGTAGCTTTCACGTACTTATATGTATGGTATGCTATTTCACTCTTCCATACTGTTCAGACAGAAAAGAATAAAACGTAGAATGAACCGACTGCTTCTCTTCCAAAAAATCTTGTAAAAGCCGATCTAGGAAATGGGCAAAAATCTGATAAATTATATTAGTAGGAGATACAGCTAGCAACCCATCAATATTTTGATTCCGTGCTGAACGTGTCTTTTGGGTTAGACCTGTCTACCTCGCGAGGGAATAAAAATGTAATAGTACGGATGTATCTATACATTTTATGGTACGCTCCATAGCCCAAACTAACATAATTGTTTGTGTTTTATTTATTGCATTACAGTTTTTAATAAGAGCAGAGCTAGTAGAGCATCATTAGCATACTTTGAGTACGATGACCAATTTGTAAAATATTGCATTGTTGTAAATTGCTATGAATAACAAGTGTCATGGTTGTATTATTTCTTTTAATTTTTAACTTGTTCATTGAAGTTATTTCAAAATTTACGTCATCATCATCATCATCCCCTCAGCCACAAAAAGTCCTTTGCTGGACATAGGCCTTCTCCAAGGATTTCCAGTACTATAATTGGAAAGGTCAACTCAGGTCGTCAGACCACCTGGTCTGTGGGTGTCCAACGTTGCGATTGCTGGTACATGGTTGCCATTCGAGAACCTTTCTATTCCATAGGCCGTCCGTCCACTTCACGTAACGATATCTAACAAAAGTGTGCTCAAAAGTATTTTCAGCTAGATGGTTACGTCGCCGTATTTTTTTAGAATCTATTTGTTATGCATGTTTCTTATTCTTGCAGACTCGCGGGTGAAACTATTCACATGGACATAAAAAAATCATACAGCGAATCTTTAATAAACATCATAGAGTTTATTCAGGTACGACTAACTAAACAAATTATGTTTAGAGTAGCCTGAGCCTGTCTATCAGGTGTGAAATATGTTTGTATACTTATGGTTTATTTTTCGTAAAATATTTTGATATGCATAGTGAAAATGTACGTATTATATATCCTCGGTGGGGTCATTTAGTCTGTGCACATGACAAATTTTCTCTATAGGAGCAATACTAGTTAAAATACATTGCTAAATATATTGATTGTCTGGTTAAATTATTATCCTTTTATCTATTATTATTATTATTATATATTATTAGCTGACCATTCAAAAATGGGCTGATTTGTTACCCGACTTCAAAAAAGGACGAATACTACGAATACATACAACTACGAATTCGGCCGTATGCCTTTTTTAATCGCATGACTGTTTGTGTCCTCATAACCGCATAAATCTTTTATTATATAAAACGGCATGCTTTCAAGTTTTTTCCATTTAAATTTTATCAAAATAAGTTCTGTAGTTTGATTGAAGTCGGTTTTTTGTATGAAAAATATTTAAACTATTATTTATGTGTCAATAAAGAAATGAAAAATGTATCTATGTTTTATTTGCTGTGTTTCAATGTAAATAAATTATTTCTAGAAGTTCATTGCCTTTTACTCTTTGTGAAGTTTCTCTTCGGAAAATGTATATATCCCTGTAAAACTGTATAATTTTGCTTCTTTTCTCAATGGGAAGGTATAATGATTTGACTATCGATACATTGACATACACCAGGTACATTTTAGCCAAACACTATTGAATACATATGCAAAATCACACCCACAACTGCATTTCAAAATCGGTCTCGTTTGACAGCATCCTTTTATATCTCTATCCGTCAGGATTATATTACCTCTTATGATGTAGCCCATACCACGTCCAGCCCAGCCCATACATTTGATAGTTTGTTTCGGAACAGAAATAAATAACGGAGAAATAAAGCCTCTTGATTGATTGTTGCCATCCCCAATAATCTTGGAAACACTTGAAATGGCAAAACTGACAAAGAAATGTCATCGGATTGTCAAGTGAAGTCAGTCGTCTCACTTTCTGTGAAGACATTTTTATGGGAAAATTGCATACATTTTTTCCGTATTTTACTTATTTATGATATTTCTAACCAGGAATCCACATTATTCGGTGTTAAATTTCATTTATTCAAAACTGTGCATTTTTATAGAGATTTATCTGGTTTTAACGCATGAAAAGGTGATTAGAAAAAGGCTGGTGTGTTGAAAAATACATTGAAAAAACCTACATTACATTTCTCATAATTTTTTATATTTTATTGATTTGAAGTAGGTATTAATTATCAATACTGCAATTTGTTTACAGTGGGAAATGATGGGACTTTAATGCACCTGACAATCCACACCATGAATTCCTATAACTTCTGTATGTGCATTTACTCACTATAAACACAATGAGTGTGAAAGACTTATGTAGACTTTGTGCGAAAAAAGAAGAACTATCAAAGGATTTGCTAGACAGTAACAATAAAAATGTGTTAAAGTTGATACAAGATTTAATGCAAATTACAGTGAGTATATTAGTGAAATCACTTCTGTCTAGTTGTAACAATGATCAGCCGGCCTATTTGCTAACTCAGTGACCAACGTTTTGATAGTCATTTCAAAATACATTGCGTGTTTCCTATGATTATCTATTTTGATTAATATTTATATAAAACGTAATGTACTTTGAAATGACTATCAAAACGTTGTACACTGAGTTAGCAAATAGGCTGGCTGTGGCCTAGTGGTCATCATGCCAGGCTGCCACACCGGAGTTCCAGGGTTCGATCTGCAGTCAGGTCAAGACGAAAAAATATCTTTTTTATAATTGGCCTGGGTCTTGTATGTTACTAATGTTATTAATATTATACAGAGTGACTGGTAAATCATGATACATATTGAAAAGGGGCATTCAGTACTTGATTCTCGTATGAATTAATTAAAAAAATAGGGGCTTAAAAGTTGACCAAATTATCCTATAAAAACAAGATCTGTGAACACTCGCGCTAATCAAAGCGCACATACCTGTTTTTGTGTCAGCTGCAGCAAAGAATATTTACGCTACACAAAAAGAAATGACACTCAAGCATGTGTGCACGTAAAAGCGCTTGCGGCTATGTGTGGGTGTCTGGATGTGCGCGGGGGCATCGAGAGGCGCGCGGGGCGGTGAACGAGCCAGCACTAAGTGGATTATTCGAGGGCTAGAAGTGTTTGTTGTTTGCGTCTCGCGCACGTCTTGCAGCACGCAAGTAAGTAAAGAAAGTGTGATTTGAGTCCTACGTGTTTTAAACAATAATCATGTCAGCTGCTAAGATTTATTGTTGTGTATATGGCTGTGGCAATAATCAAAAACAGAATAATGATAAAAGCTTCTTCTCATTGCCTAGCGAACCTGAAAAGTAAGTACCTTCCTAGTTAATATTTATTTTCTATTACCTAGTAGTCAAACTGCCTCTGTGGTCCAGTGGTTAAGGAGCCTGTAGACCCGTGGGTCGTGGGTCGTGGGTTCGATTCCCATAGGAAGCGTACGTTTAGTTGTTTTTATTCTGGGTGGCAGGCTTGAATCACCTGATTGTCTGATAATAAATATGTTTCCATGCTTTGGAAGGCACGTTAAGCCGTTGGTCCCGGCTGCCATCTGGTAGTCTTTAAAAGGAACCACGTTGGAGGCCGAGAGGTGGTTCCAAAGAACTCTGACACCAAGGTGCATGGTCGATTGACCATGACACCTACTCGAAAGTGATGATGACCTAGTAATAGATACGGGGTAGGTGGTACCGTCCGTTTTACACGTAGTAAACACCTAAATCACTTTGTCGTTTTACATTATTATGCTGCCTACTTCTAAGTAGCCTAAGTAGGTATTTACTCATATTATCACTTTAACAGATTATCTCGTCGTAATGTAAGATGTCATCAGGATTTTCAACTAGTTATTAGCACCTTATCGGAGATGTTTGGCGCGTAACATAAATTGCTAAAGAATTCAGTAGCATTAGTACCGAATACCTAAGATAATACCAACTGATGTTGTCTTACTACTACTACTACTATTTATACTGTTTTTAGGGTTCCGTATCCAAAGGGTAAAAACGGGACCCTATTAATAGTCTCAATCATTTGCTACACTACAAAAAATTTATTTCATTACTTATATTCATTTTACTTTAAAAATATTAAGTCATTAATCCTACATCCTCTTTTTTTCTTGTTCCGTGGTGTCAACCTTAGCGCTTACACGTTGCGATTCAAGGACACAGAAACTCTTAAGTCACACGTACAGGGAGTGTCACCGCTGTGGCTGCGGACAGTCTAGTTGGATGCGCGTAGCGAGCGCGCGGTTTCCAAACATTCAGAGACTGCCGACTAATTTGTTAAAATTTTTCTTTGTAATTAATAAGTATTTTGTTGGTTTATATTTTTTAATGTTCTGTGTGATAATTATTTATTATGTCCTAGTATGTAATGTGATTTACCAGTCAGGCTGAATATGCGAAAGTAACTTTGTCTTCTTTTCAAACTTTGGTATAGAGGTAGTTTGAGACCTGGCGAAGGACATAGGGTACCTTTCAGTCTGGGAAATTCTACTGTTCCTGAGGGATCAACATTAACGCGGGTGGAGCCTCGGGCAGAAGCTAGTATTTTTATTTTTAATTATTTGTAACCTACCTTGTAAAAAATGTCAAGACCTTGTAGTATCTTTGGTTCCATATGGACAGGTTACTTTACAGCAGTAAGCAAGTAAAATAGTTAAGACATGATACCAAACAAAAATACTATGGTTATTAAAGTTAGATTCATAAAGATGTCTAGTTTCATAAATAAGTGATCACATTTTCTTAACTATTGTAAAAAACTGTTTCTATAAACAAAAGCTAAAGAAACTGCGCTCCCTGCCTGCCAAGCATAGTATGGCAATATTCGCCCATGAAATGAAAAATCCTTCGGAGAGGCCTTTGTCCAGCGGACTTCTTTCGGATGGGATGATGATGAACATGAACTCTTGATAGTCCCTGAAGGAATTTCCAGGGTAGCTACCTTCTCAAATGGATGTTATGGGTATAGCTCTTTTGCTCATGGAAAAACAATTATTATAAAATAAATCTTTTCTTATTTTCAGATTAGTGAAAGTGACAACTTACCAACAAAAGTCTGTTTGAATTGTGAAGAGAGAATAGTATCATTTCAGTTGTTCATTTTAGAATGCTATAAAGTGCAAGATACTTTTAAGAAAATAAGTGCAGATAATGTTTCTGTTAAACTTGAACAAGGTGTCCTTGATGTGGGATATTCTGTTATTAAATCAGAGGTATGTGTTGTTGATTGTCATATTTTGTAGTTGGAAAGCCCAAGAGGGGATTTTAGGATTTACTGATGTCAGATTAAAGCACCTATTAAACCATCCTAAATAAAGTCACTGACGAGAGGGATGCCACAATACCATTAGAGATATCTCATATTGTGTCTAACGTATAGCGGCATCCCTCTCATCGGATCTGATATTCAGGATGGTATAATACCCCCTTGAGATATGATATGAGTGATACATATGAACATTTTGGTTAATTTCGGCTTCTTAAGTTTTTTTAACACCTACTTACCACTATATTATAGTATATAGCTTGTGGTTTGATTTATTACATAATTGTGTGTCTACCCTGTAAATAAGCTTAAGGTTTTAAGTATTTACCTTGGACACAGTATAAGTACCTCCACCCCATATTTGAATTTAATATAGGGGGTTATGTTTTTTGCTTTTTGTTTTGGTGCAACATGGATATTATTAGATTATGTACCCAGTATTTGAATCATTAACTTTAACTAAAATAAAAGAGCAAACCATACTGGTGATTTTTTCACTTTTGTATTCGGTAGCATGTCTAATCTTGGGTTATTTTGTACCTACCCCATGCCTTACTCACCCACACGGTGTATTCCAAAAAAGGACTGCATGAGCTTCAGAACATCGCCCAGTCCTCTAGCTCAGGATACGCTGATCCTAAGAGGTCCAAACGCTTACCAGCCAATGATACCACAAAGACACCAGATGTGTCTCATTGTCTCCTCTGATTCCTCACATGTCCTACATAGGGCTTTTGACTATGCATAATTTTTGGCTTGTTATACCTACCTTACTTGCATTAATTACATGCGCTCGAGTATTTTATTTCATGTGGAAATTATTATCGTTTACTCTCCCTAGCTCCTCTCCCCTCTGGTGAAATGAAAAATATAACCTTTTTCTTTCTACCACCTAATCTCTAAAGTCCATGTGTTCTTACAATGCTCGAGTACATGTACATACACATTTAGCATGCAGGGTATCCTACTATTGTAGATTTGTGTATTGTTTGTTATATAGTGTAACAAATGTGTAGACAAAAAGACACAAAAATAATATAGTGTTCCCTCTGCAAATCTACAGAACATTCATCTTCAAACAATGACAAACGAATACAAAACCTGATTCACATTGCACAAGATTCAACATAATATCGCTCATTCACAAGAAGAACGTCACATCTCAAAAAATAGCAATTTTGAGTTATATATATACAAGAAACGCATTTTTTTTACTTTATTTGCTGCAAAAACGGCATAACTCCTAACCCATAAACGAGGGAATGAGACAAGTTGTGTCGTTCTATTTCGCTCTCGCACGACCCGACCCTTTTTTCGACATCGGCTCATTTCAGTTGCCACGACTTTACTGGAGCGAGTGCACGTACTAGTTTAGAGAAAAGGCGACATAATTCGTTTTAAGACTATCTTCTGGAAAAGGTAAGCAATGATTAATCCATATTTTTTTCTGTAATATGTGTCACATAAGTGTTTATGACATTGTGTAAACAAAAAAATGTATTTATACTGTAGGTCACATTTTGTATTAGGTCATTATTGAAATTATAAAATAACTATGTCGTGTAAATTATGTCCACCTAATACTTTATAAACAATAAGAAAAATAATTATTGTAAATTCGTTAGTGCCACATTAAGTTTTAAATCATTGTTGATACTAATAGCTGGCTTCGTCTGTTTGAAATATTTTATGTTATGACGTTAAAATTAACAAATAATTATTTGTTTTGTAGGTGTTGAATGAATATACTACTATGTCTTCTAGCAGAGGGAAGAAAATATTGGCTTTAGTCAGCCCCAGTGATGATAATAGTCAATCGCCTATTATTTCAATGGACACTACAGGTAAAAATATTTCATATTTTACACGTTTGACCGAGTTAAGCAAAGCAGTGAGGTCTACAATTTATAAACTTTATATCACTAGATGAACGTAATTAGTTATTCCTTTTTAGCGAACAAGGAGGGTTGCAAAACAAATGTAAATTGTAACATGGACACTGATAAAATTCAACCTAATTTGAGGACGCGATCAAGTTCAAGCTCCTCTAGTTCTTCAAGCAGTTCCACGTCTACGAATAGCTCGTCTTCTAGTTCATACAAAGATGGTATTTAGTACAATTCATTGTTTATTCATTATAATTATATATTATTCATTACTTAAATATAAAATTAAAGCTTTATGTACACTTTATTATAAATTTACAGACAGTGATGACTCCGTTTAAGATCCACTATACCAACCAGAAAACTTTGTTCAACCACCGAAGTCTCCTGATTCTTTGAACAATGATACAACAGAGGCCAGCGCTAATAGGTTAACGGATCTTGGAATTAACGAAGGAGTGACACAGGTGGAGCCATCAACCAGCGCCGGCGCAAGAAACACTCCAGCAGTTACTGATGTACTACGACCAGTCGAAATGATCGCTGGGAATAGTTTGATTATAAAAGGTAGAAAACGCAAACGCAACGAAAATGGTTGGAAGAAAAATATTGTAAAAAAACTTAAAAACACCGGAAAATCATATGAGAGTACAGCGACGAAGAAAACTGTACATGAACGTAAAATAAAGGAGCCCTGCAATGAAAAATGTAAGCTACATTGCAGCACGAAATTCACAGAAATGGACAGGAAGAAGATATTTGAAGAATATTGGCAGATAGGAGATGTAGAGAAACATTGGCAGTACCTATCAAATTGTATGACTGTCATTAAGCCTAAATATCGCTATGTTAGAGAAGGTGGCACTAGAAATAAAAGAGAGTATAATAATGCCTTCTATTTAACTTTGCGTGACGAAAAAGTAAGAGTATGCAAACTTTTTTTTAAAAACACCCTTGGGATCACCGATCGTCCTATTCGTACTGTCATGTTCAAACGCAACAAAGTTGCAGGGACTATCTTAGCAGGTGACAACAGAGGGAAACACACTAATCATCCAAAAATTGATGAATCAATTCGGTCTGCTATAAAGGCACATATAGAATCTATACCAAAGATTGAATCCCATTTATGTCGTGCAAATACATCAAAAGAATACATAGACGGTAGCAGATCAATCGCAGAGATACATAAAGATTATGTTGATATTTGCAAAAGCCAGAATGTACCGTACGGAAATTATATGTTGTTTTATAAAATATTTACAGAAGAATATAATATATCTTTCTTTAAACCAAAAAAAGATCGTTGCGATACATGTGCTATTTATGAAAACTGTGAAAATGAGGATAAAGAAAATAGAAAGGAAGAATATGATATGCACTTGATAGAAAAAGATTTATGCAGAGAAGAAAAAGCGAAAGACAAGGAAAATGATAATGTTATTACTGCTGTGTATGACCTTCAGGCAGTATTCCAATGCCCTAAAGGAGATACATCTCTATTTTACTACGTGAGCAAGCTAAACGTTTTTAATTTCACAATAGTTGAACTAAAATCTAAAAAAGTTGAGTGTTATATTTGGGATGAGTCTACTGCAAATAGAGGTGTAAATGATTTGGGGACATGTGTTTTTAAATATATACAACAGCTAGCTTCAACTGGCAATGACATAGAAATAGTATTTTACTCCGACAATGCCGTCGGTCAAAATAAGAACAAAATGATGATATCGATGTACATGTATGCCATACAAAGTCACCCAAACATTAAGGCTATAACTCATAAATTTCTAATCAAAGGACACACTCAGAACGAGGGTGACTCAGCTCACTCTTTGATAGAGAGGCAAGTTAAAAAACAAGTTCGAGGTGGCCCGATGTATACTCCTGAGGCCTTTATAAGTGCTGTTAGGACTGCAAGATTCAAACCAGAGCCTTTTAAAATTAATTTAATGTCCTATCAAGATTTCCTAGATTGGAAAGATGTTTGTTTACAAATGGGAATGAATATAACAAAAGATGAAAATGGAGAGTCTATCAAAATTACTGACATCAAGGTTGTAAAAATAGACAGGGATCATCCACATGATATATTTTTTAAAACGTCGTATGCAGAGAAAGATTTCAAGAAAGCACAAGTAATAAGAAGAAAAAAGTCTGTAAACATAGCGGTTAAAAATGCATATAGTCAACGTCCTGGATTAAATAAGAAGAAAAAAGATGACTTGTTAGGCTTATTGAATAAAAAAGCAATACCAAGCTTTTATGCTCCTTTTTATAATTCTTTATAATTATGATTGTTTTGTTTTATATAAAAGTTTTTCTATAGTAATACTTAAAATATTTGTGTGATTCTAATAATGAGGCTTTTTATAAAAGATTAAGACTGATCATGCCATTAAAAATTATTTATTGTTGATTCTACATGTATAATTTATGGATATATAAAACTATAATTTTGATTCTTTTGACTTTTATAAAAGTTTTTCTTTTCTTTAACAATAATACTAAAAACACTTAAGTGATTTTAAATATGAGACTAATAATAACGTGATTACAAGTATAAGACTGATTATGCCATTAAAAACAACTCGATGTTGATTTTATAAGTTTAATTTATTACATAAAACTTCACATAGTTTTTAAGCAAAGTTTTGTTTCAAGTGTTGTCATAACAACTTATAAATGAATAAATATATATTCTAAAGTGTCGTATTTCGTTTTAATATAAAATTTTGCTAAATATTTATTGTCAACAATGACATAAGACAGATAATTCATAAAAATTATGTCTTTGTTTTAGGAGAAGAACGGCACATGTTGTACCCAGTAACATTTGAGGAAAAAAATATAAAACAATTAAATACATTTTAGTTAGAAATTAAATTGTTTCAACTTATCAAATATATGACGGGTAAAAAAAAATAGTGTTACGGTCTCCCAAAGTTTATATTTATTTTTTATTAAAATTACAAAGTCAAAAACCTCAATTCCCAAAATTTACCAATTTCCACTTGTGACGTTCTTCTTGTGAATGAGCGATATATAATTTTTTATTATTATTAAAAACATTTATATGCCTAATTGTTGTAAGAGTGATACTTAAGTAGTGATGGGTAAGACATGGCAATGTTGAGAATTTAAGTCGGAATATTCTTAATTCTGCAGTGAATGTTACTCCACCCAATAAAAAAATCTAACATTCCCAAAAAAAGATGTGAATTCATCTTGTTACGCTTCATAGGTGTGGTGCATAATACCTATTTATTTCCACAAATATGAAAATAATAACTACAACAGTTGAATTGAAGAATATGAATCATACATTTAAATATATGTATATGTACTTATTAACAAAAAATATTAACATTTATATATAATTATTAATTAATATTTACAGGTAAAAGATGAATTAAGTGCTGAGGATATTGTATTATGTAAGTATTAGTAATTTAAAATTGAATTCAATTTCCAAAGACACCAAGACATGTTTTAACTTTGTTCATTTATAAATAGGTGCAATCAACAATGACACACCTATATCAGAATATGAAGGTGGAGATTTCGACAATTTTGATGAACATAAGCTGGATTCTTATAATGAAGATGATGATGAAGATGATGATGGTGATGATGTTACTCTGGCTGAACTTAAAAAGGAGAAAGTTGAAAAGAAAAAAAAAAATCCCACAGAAGATATTACTAAATTCACTCAACTGCTAAAAAAATCACATTTGAAAGTTAAAGACTTTGTGAAGTGAGTATTCCATTGGTATATGATTTATTAAAATTGCAAATAAAGCTGTCTAAAATTTTTGAAATTTTTCAGAATGCATTGTGATTTGTGTGGTTTCAAAGGAAAGTCTTGGTTAATGTTGCAAGAACACTATTCAGAAATACATCAAGGCAATCTCACTCTAACTTGTATATGTGGATTTAGTATCAAATCTGAAAGTGTTCTGAATAAACATGTGCTGGACCACAAAATGGACGGTGAAAACATAGTCAATAAATCAGAGGATGTAGAAGATATTCAAAGTGATCTAAAATATGGTGAACTCAAAGCTAAACATTTTGTTAAGTGAGTACTCTCACTGAAGAAATTCTTATATTTACTGGCTGTCTTCTAAGCCTACTTTCTGATATAGCTGGAACCATATAACTCAGGTCTTGTCTAAGGAATGCAGAGGAAGCAGGGAGTGATGATAATCCTTGTAGTGCGTCGGGAATTTTTGCGGCGTAGCATGTCGATTGCTTCTATGCAACGATGCGCAAGCGCGCCACATTCTGGTGCAGGATGCGGGACAGCACTAAAAGTGTCCTGGGAATGATAGCCGCTAGGTTGGCTACTTATATGAATAAATGTTCTGACCTACATGTTGTTACTGACCCTTCGTTTTTAAGTTTTTTATGTTTGAGTTCCAATTACTTGAAATAAATGAATTGTATGATGGCCAGTTCATTAAATATGAAGGTGTTGATAGTGTTGCTACAAAATTCTTAGATTTTATTTTTCTCACTTCCTCTGAATTTTTATCATAATTTAAACTTATTTGTTACATATATGTTAATAAAATAGGAAATTGTGTTAAAGGAAACAAAACATACGAAAAGAGGTATTACACAAAAAAATCTTAAAAAATATTTTCCAGACTGCAGTGCAACATATGTGGAGAAAAAGCAAAAACGTGGGCGGTGTTGCAAGATCATTATACTATGATCCACCACAGTAAACTGGTTGTCACATGTATACTCTGTGGCTTTAGAATAAAATCCAAAAGTGTGCTATACAAACATGTACTGGAGCATAAATTAGAAAGTGAAAAATTTAATCCAAAAGAAGAGAAAGATATGGAGAAACAGACGGACTCAAATTATTGTAACCTGAAAGTCAAAGATTTTGTGGAGTAAGTATATTATAATATATATTTGTCTATACAGCGTGTAAATATACTTTATATTGTATATTTACCCTCGATATTCCCTGAAACGGGAACGGAAGCGGGAAGTAAAAAAATCAACATTACCATACAAATATGGAAATTTATACGCTGTATTTTCATTGTCATTCTTTAGACAGATAAATATATACTTTGTGCCTGTATAAATCTTTGATGGCAAGCGAAGTTGGTGGTGAAATTTTAAAAGCTTATAAATCTTTTAAAATTTCACCATCGTACCACCCGACATAAATTATTTCCATCCACCACCTGGATAACTGGCAGTCCACTACCGTACATTTTGACCACTCAACCACCAAGCGGGCCAATCGGTCCGCATAACAATAGAAAATCCATTGTGTCAGCGTTTCTCGCTCAAGAAACTTCAACTTCCTGCGGCGGTATTCCCGAATCGATACGACATTGGAACCTTAATAAAACGAGTCACCAACGCACCCCTAGTGTTGCTGTTGTCCATGGGCAGCGGTGATCACTTACAATCAGGTGACCCGCTTGCTCGTTTGCCGTCCTATATCATAAAAAAGCTTTGTCTTTCAACACCCTGATGATGGTGAGCCTATGCCTGGAGCGTGTATTGGTCTGGCGACATGGAATTAAATTGAATAAATAAATATATACGGACAAATCACAGAGCTTGAGCTAGCCCCAATCTGTCCAGGAATTCTGACGTTGTTCGCTTGTGTCTCGGGTTTGTCTCTCGATGGTGATTCACGGTGTAGTCACTAAACCTATTTTCTTTTTTAGTTTTTCATGTCAAAATTGCAACAGGAAGTTTTCGAGCTGGTACAGTTTAAAGTCACATACTCAATCAGCGCATAAAACTCAACCAGTGGTTCGGTGCATATGTGGTATTTCTCTAACATCAAAAACGGTGTTATACAAACATGTACAAGATCATAAAAACCCCAATTCTTTCTGGTAAGTTATCTTTGCTTCTTTCTTTAATCACTTTGAGACTGAGATCTGGTGAGCTCGCAGCATAACTGAAAATTTTAACTTTTTATTTCACAATTCTTTTCTTTCTTTTAGTTGTGATAAATGTCCGAGGATAACAAAAACGCTTGAGGCACTAAATAAACACAAAATGATGCATGTGCCGAAGGCAGACCGGAAGTTTTACTGTAGTTCTTGTGACAAAATATTCAACACAAAGGACAGTTTGAAATCTCACGAAAGATCTCATATACCCATTGAAGAAAGAAAAATATACCACTGTGGCATGTGCAATATGAAGTAAGTTAGCTATAGGTATTTTGACACTGTTATTTAACAATACATGGAGGATACGACATTTGACACTCATACTAAATACGGACCGTTAAAAAACTTGGTTCAACTGCGGCTGCATATTTAAGGTACCCGATTGGATTGGGCCGTGTGGTATCCGGCAAAGCCGTGTGGTATCCGGCGAAGCCGTGTGGTATCCGGCAGAGTAGAATAGGACCACTCCAAGTCTTCCCGTGTATGTCATAGAAGGCGACTTAAGAAATACAAGCTAAACAAAGCTTATAAACATCTGTGAGACCTCTCCAACCCGTCTGGCCAGCGTGGAGAGTGTAGGCCAAGTCCTCTGGCTGCTCTGGCCAAGTATGGCTCTAGTAGTACAGAGAGGGTCGTGTTCCTGTAGTGGAGACTAAAAAAGACCTGATGATGATACTAATTACTGTTACGGACCGTTAAAAAACTTGGTTCAACTGCGGCTGCATATTTAAGGTACCCGATTGGATTGAAGAGACATTGAACTTTGACGTAAAACTATATTTTCTACGGAATGTTCCAAAAAGGTTCTAAACAGCTGGTATTTAAATATTGATTCGAAAACTATTGAATGAAATACCACCATGAAATACAAGAATGTGGTATGATTTATTTCGCAAATGTATATAGGGCGGTGACGATATTTGCGTAATAAATCGAACTACAGGTATTAAAAGCCTATATGAAGTAATTCATGGAATTTCCCATAAAAAAAAAAACATAACCTGCATCTAAGGCCATTTCGTATTTTAGGTAATTGAACCTTTATATATTACCATATTTTCTACAGCATGTTCAACATAGCTTCGAAACAGCTAAAAATTTATTTTAATCTTTTTCGTTAACTACTGGATAGATTTGAATGATTCTTTGTATATCATCATTATACATTGCAAGAGAATATGGTATGATTTTTTAGGAGATATACAAAAGACGACTAGGATCGCAGGAAGACGCTGGATGCAGGCCGCTTCCAACCGGTCGTATTGGAATTCCTTGGGGGACTTCTTGTGGCTGAGATGATCATGATGATACATACATAGTATCACGTCTATCAACATGATTTTTAAGACATTGCCAGTCACTATACTATATATACTATATCACGTCTATTTTCCTTGCGGGGTAGACAGAGCCTAGGTCTATAAGACCCGAAGGCTCGTTTAGCATTAGATGAAAAACGGACCTTGATGATGATACAAAAGTCATCTCCACCCTATATAATTTAGTAAAGGTGGTTGTATGATAATAAATAAATATATACGGACAAATCACACAGATTGAGCTAGCCCCAAAGTAAGTTCGAGACTTGTGTTATGGGATACTAACTCAACGATACTATATTTTATAACAAATACATATAAAGATACACATCCAAGACCCAGGACAATCTGAAAAAGATCATTTTCCACCTTGACCTGGCTGGGGATCGAACCCGGTCACTCCGTGTCGCAGGCTGGCGTGTTGACCGCTGCGCCACGGAGCTAGTCAATGTTGCTATACTTTTTTTTTTATTTATTTGGATGTCAAACAATGACACAATACTTAATTATACGTAGATAAATAAAATCTAGAATCTTAATAACCAACTACAATACCACAGATTAGTAAAAAAAAATTGTACAGGTTGCCTATGAATAAGTGGCATGTCTATATGTATGGTACGCTTAAAAAATGAAGCAATCTCTCATACCAATTGTATGAGAATTATTACGTCCCCATCCCCCAGCAACCTAACCGTACCTATATAGGTATAAAGTGTAGAGAGCTGTAAGACAGTCGATTGTTTTTTTTTTTATAAAATTATGTGTTAATATTTTTTGATAATATTTTTAATACGGTCTATACGGCGTACGCCAAGTATACTACGCTTCATTGCTCAAACAACAAAGATGTAGGTGTGAAATCAACACAGCTTAAGTGGGACTGGGCGGGACACGTCTGCCGCATGCAAGAAAAAAGGTGGGCCAAGGTGGCCACCATGTGGAAACCGGATGGCCGCCGAAAACGTGGCAGACCTAGAAGGAGATGGCGCGATGACTTGGATGCTTATATAAGTGGCTGGCAAATTATTTCCCGCGATAGGGATGACTGGAAACAAAAAAGGGAGGCCTTTGCCCTGCAATAGGCTATTAAAAAAAGTTAAATATTATTAAATACTATTAAAATATTTTTAATTATAATTTTTTTTTGATAATAGTTTTAGTGATGTAAACTTGTTTGTGTTTTTGAAGATTTACAACTCGGTCGTCAGCGGCATCCCACAAGCGCGTCGTGCACGACAAGATCAAGAGCTACGTCTGCGACCTGTGCGGCTATGCGTGCGGCACCAACGGGGAGTTGCGCCAACACCGCGCCATTCACAGCGACGACAAGCCCTTCGTGTGCAGGAAGTGCTACAAGTCGTGAGTGTTAGCCATAGATATCAGAATTTGGCGAGCTCCGTGACGCAGTGGTTAACACGCCAGCCTGCGACACGAGGGTGCCCGGGTTCGATCCCCGGTCAGGTCAAGATGGAAAATGATCTTTTCCAGATTGGCCTGGGTCTTGGATGTTTATCTATATATGTATTTGTTATAAAATATAGTATTGTTCAGTTAGTATCCTATAATACAAGTCTCGAACTTACTTTGGGGCTTAGCTCGATCTGTGTGATTCGTCCATATATAGGTACAAATATTTTTTTATTGTTTGTATGTTTACATTGAATAGGCTCCGAAGCTACTAGACCGATTTGAAAAATTCTTTCACCATTAGAATTCTACATTTTCCAAAATTATACCTGATGAACATAGGCTATATAATATAATATCTATATCTACCCGTTCGAATTCGGGGCGTGCCGCTAGCTGCCGCTAGTAATAAATCACTATTATATAAAGCTCTGGCCAAGTATGGGCCTAGTAGTACAGAGGGGGTCGTGCTCCTGTAGTGGAGACTAAAAAGGACCTGATGATGATGATGATGATATAAAGTCTATACTTTGTCCATTTTTGGTAACATAATTTACTTCCCTGTTACATGTGTCAAATATAGTAGATTTGAGTACATAATAATAGAAGTAATTGTTATCATTCACTGATTTAAATAACTTTCGGTATCGGATTTGGCCGAAACTAAGACCCAAACTGTTTACGTCATTATATTCAGTTTCGGCCAGTCTAATTTCATCACTGTTATAAAACTTTTTGCCTAAACAGGTTCAAGACGCATTCGAACTTATCGACGCATATGGATACCCACGAGGAGACGTCATATACGTGCGGCATCTGCAGCCGCGTGCTCAACAGCCGGCGTACGCTGCGGAAGCATCTGCTGGTACACGAGGAGCGCTGCAAGCACGTGTGCTCCTTCTGCCACAAAGCGTTCAAGAGGAGACAGACCTTAAAGGTAAACATTGATTTGACGGTGCACGAGAAAGTATATTACACGAGCGGCATCTGCAGCCGCGTACCCAAATGCCGGTGTATGCTGCGGAACCATCTGCTGGTGTACGAGGAGCAATGCAAGCACGTGTGCTCCTTCTACCACAAAGCGTTCAAGAGGAGTAAGACCTTAAAGGTAAACATTGTCTTGACAATGCACGAGAAAGTATCTCACACGACCGGCATCTGCAGCCGCGTACCCAAATAAATAAAATTTGTGTTTTATAATATATTGCTCTGGAAATTAACAAATACAGAGAATATAAATTCTAAAATGAATGTTTGCGGCTTTTCCTAAGACTAAAATCTTTAATTAAATCACAATAATCTAATGCACGTCATTTTCGATTGTAAGAAATAGCAAGGGCTGAAAGCCGATCTTGTGTCCTAAATCAATTTGCTTGGATCAATTCGCGAGGCCCCTGCAAGAGCGAGGCTCCGGGCGATTGCCCTGTTCGCCACCCCCTAAGGCCGCCGCTGCTGCGGAACCGTCTGCTGGTGTACAAGGAGCGCTAAAAGAATGAGCTTCTTTTGCCATCTTCGAGAGGAGACAGACCTTGAAGGTAAACATTGCCCTGACGGTGCATGAGGAAGCCTCTTACCCTAGCGGCAAGCAGCCGCGTGCTCAACAGCCTACTTGTCGGCCTATTAAGAGGCATCAACATCCATTGATAGGTACTACACAGATGTGTGTCATACATAATTTACGTCTTAACTAAATTAAAAAAAAAACTGTTGTCTTGTGAATTAATTTAATAATTTACCTCTAATCCTTTGAATGCCGTGAATACGTTTAGGCGTCGGAGACTGCCTTGAAACGCCATCGACTTCTTAAGTTGTCTAAATTAGTATGACATTCAAACTGGTCGCGGCGTGCCACGTTTGTCAGTTTTTCAATAAACATCTATGGAATTACAAGCTTTTATTTAACTTGGAATGTATGTGTGTAACTATGTTTATTGGGGTGGAGTCTTGCAACTCAATTTTGTAGCAAATATCTACTACTCTACTCTACCAACCATTGAGCTGAAATTTTGTATACTCGTTTAGTTTCGATGACGACTGTGTGACTTCATTCTAAATCTAATATGAGGAACATTCAACAATTTGGCGGACTAGGTATTTTTAAAACAAGATGTGTGAACACTCGCGCTAATCAAAGCGCGCGTACCTGTTTTCGCGTCGGCCGCGGACCGTCTAGCTGGATGCGCGTAGCGAGCGCGCTGTTTCCAAACATTCCGAGACTTTGCGTACTAATTTGATTAAATTTTTCTTTGTAATTAATAATTATTTAATAAAGTATAAAGTGAAACATAAATTGATGTACATAAAAGCTTGACTATAAAAAGTTTTTTCTTTCTGTTAACTTATTGTTAGCTAAACATTAATGTAATTACTAAACATTATTTATAACTATAATATTCGTGCAAGTAAGCTGTTTATTAAAATAGTTCTTCTGCAGGTCCATTTATACACACACACGGGAGATAAGCCCCTGACATGCAAGTGGTGTGACGAGCGGTTTGCGTACGCGTCTACACTGCGTTCGCATCGCATGCGCTGCCACCCGGACAAGATGCCCACGCAGACGCAGCACCAACAGAGCGCCACCTACCGACAGTACGCGCATGTCCCACCAGAGGTTAGTATTTCGTTAGTAGTTTTATGTTAATAACGTCATAATTACCTAAAAATTTTTTTAGGGACACTTACATACCTACATACTACACAGATACATTAATAAATTCTGAAAAACAAAACTCCTTTTTTGGCAAGCATTTATGTTTTTTTTTTGTTTGCAGGAATATATCAAGAACGATTTGGCAGCGATAGGGTTAGATAAAAATCCAACCGAAACTATGTAAATAAAATAAATAGTCGCTATAATAGTAGACAACAATGATGCACCCTGTACTGCACTTTTATAAGTTGCGTGTAGTTTCATAAATGTAAGATTACATTTCGTAATGAAATAAAGATGATCAGTATTAGGGCATCGATTTTATTTAAAAATATTTCATCCCCTTTAAGAGGCTTCTAGCGCCACCCATAATTGTATTATTTTAGTCCTAAATCAGATCAAATTGAATAAATCTAAACGTGTGCTTCGCTAATACTTGTAATAAGTACGTAAATTAAGAGAATTGTTGAATTAGTTGTACATTTGACGATTTATTTGTTTATTACCGCTAGTCTATTAAGCAAAATGAAAAGAAGTACATAGGTATAGCTTTTTAAATTTTATCTCATTAATAAAAGTAAAAGAGAGTAAGAATAAGAGTAAAAGAATGAAATTGTTGGTGGCGCTGGTTTCGCTCATGTAAGCCTCATCTATTTTTTTATATTTTTATTGCATAATATGTATAGTATACATATTTACAAAGCGAAAGAATGGAATATGAATTAACAAGCATGCACTATAAAATACTCCAAACTTCTTGAAATTTTATTTTTAATTAATTTAGGTAACTGGCCAGTATAACTGTATAAAAATCATCTATTTAGTAAGCGGTTCCTTAGTACCCTGATAGAACTGTTTCAGATTTTGATATACGATATTAACCCTTAACACTTCAAAAATAGAAAGCATAATGCTGTGCAAAAAAATCTAGGGTAAAGTGAGACGGAAATACCTCGGCATTTTTTCCCTCTCGCACCCTTGCCATTGCATAAAAATGTAAATAATGGAAGAAAATGGTAGTAAAGCAAAACAGCAATATTTAATTAATAATGAAATAATTCCTGTTTTATTTTACATGGAATAATTAATTTATTAACTAAACTGTATGTTTACAGTTAATTTTGAATTTATTCTTATCGAAAATAAAAGAGCAATCTTAATATAGTATTAAATTTAAATTTAGTCTAGCTACCCTAGTACGATCTCAACATTGCCGCCATATTATTAATAAAAAACCGGCAGCCTTCGATTTTTTTAAGCAGACTGAAAGAGTAAAATAATATAACTTGTTGTTTCAAGAGATCTCGAAGCGACAGTGCAGTGCATTGTGCATTATCCTTTCTCAGGTAAATAACTTAACCGATTTTAGGTAGTAAATGCTGTGCCTTGGCTAGGGTGTCCATTTTATCTGCCGAGTTTGTTGAATCTGATTTATCAGTAATGTGTACTTATAGGTACTTCGTACATAAAATCCATATTTCCATACTAATATTATAAATGCGAGAGTAACTCTGTCTGTCTGTCCCCTTTTCACGCTTCAACCATTAAACCTATTTGGAAGAATTTTGGTATGGAGGTAGTTGCAGGCCCGGGGAAGAAATTCTACTGTTCCCGAGGGATCGTGACTAAACTCCCCTTGAAAGGGTAAAATAGGGAGGGTAAAGTTTGTATGGAATTTTTCTCATTTTTAGACTTAGAAGTATAAAAATAGATACATAAGTTCACGATTACATTAAAAAAAGATCTGTGTAGGTGAACTCTGTCTGTCTGTCTTTCGCATTTTCACGCTTCAACCATAGAACCGATTTGGATGAAATTTGATATGGAAGTAGTTTGGGGCCCGAGGAAGAACACAGGTTACCTTTCATTCCGGGAAATTCGACTGTTCCCGAGGGATCGACATTAATGCTGGTGGAACCGCGGGTAACAGCTAGTTATAGAATAAAGTTTCAAAGGCGTACTACGAACATCTCTACTGTTGCTTTCCCTTCTACAGTTGCTATTTGTCAATAAATGATCATAGCATAGGGTCTTATCAATGACACCGACATAGGTACCTACCACAGAAATATATCAGGATAGAATGGCTACGCGTGGACTTTGCAAAGGGAACGCGTTTGTCAGTTTTTGCATAAACTACGCCACCACCATTACGTCATTACTAGCGAAGTGTGTAGTAACTGCCTTGCCTGGTCCAGTGGTTAAGGCGTTTGCCTGTAGACCCGGAAGTCATGGGTTCGTTTCCTACGGGAAGCATACTTTGTTTAGTTATTTCTAGTTTGGTTAGGACATTGCAGGCTTGAATCACCGGATTGTCTGATAATAAAGATGATTCCGTGCTTCGGAAGGCACGTTAAGTCGTTGGTTCCGGCTGCCATCTGGTAGTCGTTAAAGGAACCACGTCAGAGGCTGAGAGGCGGTTTCGAAGAACTCTGTCACCAGGGTGGGCATGGTCGATTGACCGTGACACCTACTCGAAATTATGATGATGATGAGCGAAATAGTAATGTGACATCCACAGAAATAAATCGCGTCATTTCGATAAACAGTCATTTGTATTTGTCGATTGGCTTGCCTTTCATTCATGTACATCAAAACGCGACTTTTGATGTATTTTAACTTTTTGTATGCCAACGTTCGAATTCATTTCGTAACATGTATTCCATAATAGTTACTGATAAATATTTTAATCAACATATGGGAGCAACCTAAAAAATCTGAGATAATAATGTTAACTATTAAATATTATCGATAATATCAGTTCGAGTGCAACAACGCAATGCTAATGCAGCTTTTGTGTTGCTATCACACAATTGAATTTACATTGCGCGTTCTCCTTAGAATGAGCTTTATAAAATGTTTTTAGAACGTATTGGATGTGAATTAGTTGTATTGTCGTTTTATATTGAAAATCTTGATAGGTCTTTTATTTTTTTTGTTGTCAATCACGATTTTAGTTAAAAAAAGTATTGATCCATGAAAAAAAATACCTTGTTTCGACCTATATACTTCATACTTTTGTTTTTATAATTAAAATACCGCTTAATAAAGCATATGTTCAAGTTGGGACGTGCGCGCTGACTGAATGAACGTTTAACGAATCTCATACGATCGTACAAGATTGAGAAACGCGTGTACCACCCACTTAGCCGTTCTATCCTGATATATTTCTGTGGTACCTACCTAAGTACTTCATGTCCGAGAAATCTATTCTATAGTTGGTCACCCTACTTTAGAGCGAGATAGAATTCCGAAGTTTGTCTTCGCTTTCTGCTCCAATTATTACTCTGAGAGCTCAGTCCTTCTACTATAACGTCCTTGATAAAAATATATTTCGACCTTTTAAATCCCGGTTTCGGAACATTATTTTGTGTTCACAATTCAAAATCTTTTAGAGCCTGTTTTCTTTCGGGCGAAGGTTGTTTGTTTTTTCAATAAAATATTAATTTGTTTTATCTTCGCTATTCAAACAACAAAGATTTCCCGAAACCAAACCCAAACCGCTTGGGACTAAAAACGTATGTTAGACCCACATACGTTTTTAGTCCCAAGCGAATAAAAAGACTGAATTGTGAACACAAATATTGTTCCGAAAATATCCATGACCAGAAAATCATAATTTTAAACAGTTGCACTGGCCAGTTACATTTGTTAAAAAGAAAAATTGTTATAATTATCTATATATCATAATATATGTATAACAAATATGTGGAAAGAAAAATTATGGAACTAGAAGTATTTTGTTATGCATACCTTAAGATTACTTATTCGTAGCTTAAGATGCATGCTTATTTAATTCACGCGCTGAAAGTGCTGTATCAGGCATATTTTTTTATGAAGGAAAATATCAGAAAATATAATATTTCATCGAAATATAATATTTATCTACATTTTTCAATTTACCAACCTACAAAATGTTTTAAATTATTAGAGTGCACTTAGCTACAGCTTTAATTTTTTTTTCTCATAGAGGGCGATGAAAAGCAGAATGTCTTCTCGAGACTAACATAACTTTTGCTCGGGCAGCATACTTTGAATCCTTTGCTTTACTCAGGAGTCTACTTTAGAATCCTTCGCTATGCTTGGGATTCTATTCTAGCCTCTTTCGTTCCGCCCTCTCTCGTTTTGAATCCACAAAATAACGCCCTCACCAAAAAGTATTATGTTAGTCCCCTTTTATCACAATCTACTATTTTTATTTAACACTATGCAGGCAAACAGGCATACGGTGGAGGAGAGATAGGTATTATTTTGTCGACCCTAGGTTTTCTAGCTTTCCTTCAACCGTTTTATCGCGACGTGCGGCGGCGTCGGTGCGTCGCGCGCGTCCCTTCCTAACGAAGCACCCCTAGACACATGCCTAGTTTGCTTTAGGGATAATCCGCCACTGAGTTACATTAATCAACTGTACAGTACGGTATTTCAGTTAAGTAAGTATATACTTTCCTGGTGTTATCACTTAGCATACAAATAAAATCAAACATCAGTTTTACTCATCCGGAACACTGCCTCGGCCCGTGGAAGTTCAAAATCGCGGTCAAAAAAAAACTTAAACACCAAGAGCAACGAAATATTCATTGCAATTAAAATACTTACACTTAACCTAAATAATGGATGAGATACATACAGCCTTAAGTTTCATTAGGACTCATGAAGCAGAGTTTGGAATCCAAATATGAAGCAGAGATGAAAAAGTGAACTTTTTCTGGCTACATGAACACAATATATAACTATGCACCTGTCAGTAGGTATGTATGTATACTAAAATAGCTAGTGCAATTCCAACCACTTAATTATCCAAAGCAGATTTCATGTGCTTGATTCCTTTATGAAGCGTATTACCGTATTGGAAAGTGAAGATGCTCCTATTGCGGCTGTTGTGAGTGGGGGCCCTAGAGTACCTACCTATTACAGATACAGAAAGCCGCAGCCCTGGCGAACCGCCAGACACCACCCCGCCTCTCGCACTTCACGACACCATTAGTTACGTCACAGTGTGTGCCGTAAATAAGTTTCGGTCTTTGTTACTTACGTGATGTCAATAAATAGGTATTTATATTTTTAAACTTTTTAGAACTATTTCTAACCATTTTTTACGGGTTCTCCTCATCTTCGGTCATCATGGCGCCGATTCACTGTACATTGCTGATCACAAAAGTTTTTGAAAGTATTCCATCCAACGCAGCAATATACTTACGAGTACGTACAGTCAGGTACAGTGAATTGCCACGACGATGACGAACGTGTGGAGGGCTCCTTACACAACAAACAAAGAGCTAAATAATGTGTTTACTTATGTCAATTATCACAGAACATTTACTTTATCCAATCAAAGTAATTTATATGAGAATGAGTACTCGATGTAAATTACTTCACAAGTAAGAAGACAAGCTGTCGATAGACGTGAGCTGTGGTGGGGCAGTCAAAGAGGATTTAATTACTACGTGGCAGTTAGTTGTTCTAATATGCCATTTCTTTGTACGTGCTTATAGCAGGCTAAAGTAGAGCCAATATTTGTTAATGAGGTTGGCCGTCTATTTTTAATAATAAATTTCTTTTACGCAAGGAAAAAAAGGCATAGTAAATTAGGTACTCAATGACTGAATTTGCTTGTAATAAACATACTCGTACATGCGTTGTAAGAAGTAATAGGTATCTATTACTCATACATATATAAATTTTTGTTCATAAAAATAAATTTAATTGTCTACTTTCATTACCTATCATTAGTGGTGTTCAGATTTAATCTAAGGGGCTCCAGCCCGAGAATCGGATTGGGACTAATCTCTTCATTACTCTTAACTTAATACGCATTGACTGATAGTGAGTAATCCAATGTGATTCGGATTTGATGAATGAAACGTGTACATACGCATAATGGAATTAATCTTTTTAACCTAGTTCAAAACAGGAGGAGGTTCTCAATTCGTCGGAATCTTCGAAACGATATGAAATTCTTTTATTAAAAAAGAAAGATTGTCATATCGTGACTTAGACTATACCCATAGGCTAATGCTATAGGACTAATGTAGGTATGAATGTACTGCAATAAGTACTCTGAGGAGTTGATGTCAGGATTGTCAGACGGCTGTAAAAACTTTGCCAAATCTATTTGTAGCAATAATAATAATTATTGCTACAAATAGATAATCAGTAATACTGATTTAAGTATAACGGGCGTAAATATGTATATGGTCGCCCGTCAGTATTAAAAATCTTGGGATCGCGAAAAATGGACATTCTTTTCGGTTTATCACGTTTTTTTCTAGTTCCCAATATTGATCCCGCAGGAAAACGTTTTATATAAACGGGCTAAGTCGCACCATTAATAATGTCTTATGTCGAGCCTACATTTAAATAAATCGTTAGGGTGAGTGGGGGGAAGATGAAAAACGGGGTAACACCAAAAATCATCTGTAACGCCTAAATAAAGGTAATAGTTTAAGTGCTGGCAACATTGTTTAGACCGCAATTTCCTTACGTATCGCCCCTCATTCGGCAGATAAAGCTCGGATTGCATAGTTGTGAATAATCGACGAATTTGTGCCGAACGGTTATTTTCGTAAAAAGTTGGCGATTTTTAATCTTACCCCACCTCCTATAACTTGGATTGTAAGGTACGTACAAGAGCCTAAACAGAATACTTAAGTTTTATTTTTAATTTTAAATTTTACCGATTAGTCTATATATTGCTATTATTCATATTTTAGCTTATTTTTCGACTTTTCGTCTTTCCCCAGCAAAATTTGGCGGGGAAAGATGAAAATATAAATTTTTCGGACTTGCCCCATTTTTAATAGTCATAGAAAAATACATATGTTGTCAAACTGTAAGTTTCGAAGAAAAAATAAACGATCAAGCAAGTTGTCTCTGTTTGTCTGTTTAGAAATAAGTTTTATGTGACTGCCCGAATGACTGTGTATGTATAAAGAATTGGCTAGCTCCGTGGCGCAGCGGTCAACACGCCAGCCTGCGACACGGGGTGCCCGGGTTCGATCACCGGCCAGGTCAAGATGCAAAATGATCTTTTTCAGATTGGCCTGGGTCTTGGATGTTTATCTATATTATATATGTCATTATGAACAATTTTATGTTATATTTAGCTTTTAAACTGCACTACCTTTAAAGTTTTTAGTCATATTTGCACATGGCTTAATAATCATAAGATAAATAATTTGATTTCTAAAGTTGTAGACTGATTTTTGAATTGTTATATTGTGGTATTTATTTTCATACGTTTTGTAGGAAATAAGATCGTGTATTAAAGTTAATAATATTATAATATGGGTTTTATTCCAAAACCCGTCTTATAATATTATTAACTTTGTTCCTAAATAATAGTACAAAATGTCCCTAAAACAAAATCTTTAATTTGTATAATTTTATTTAATGATGAATGTTTCTTGTTGACACATAATTTTCTTTATTATAGGTTGTTACTTTATTTTTAAAACATTCATGTACATGCCTGAGTTGTTACTTTTCTATAATAATAAAAAAGATTTCAAAGTTTGAGAAGCTCTGGCCGTATTACCACAATGGGGGGTAAGAGTGAAATATATAGTATAAAAAATAATTTGTATCTCAGTTAATATGAGGAAATTTTACACAAGGCAACCAATTTTGGTACGAACATTTTATAAGCTATGGCTTATCGATTACCAACGTCATCTAGCATTAATAGAAAAGATTTTAGAAACTATTACAATCTTACCCCGCCACCTTTTCTTCTTCCCCTTTCTTTTTTGATAATCGTGTTTTCTATGATTTTTTTTAAACATGTTAGTGCAGCATGGATAAGTTTTTATAGATTGGATATTAAAGGAAATTTAATGCACTTTCAAATCCTAAATTTTGTTTAAACTTAAGTTATGATGACAATTTTTTACAAAGGTTCGAATACAATCCTACATATCTCTTCAAAAAACCATTCGATCTTGCCCCCATTGACCCTATATTGTTTATATTACCCATATTTATTATAATATTTTCATTCACTGATTATGATAGCGTCGTTAGCGTGAAACCAAAGGGCAGGGTGGAAAACAAAACGCATTTGAATAAAGCGCCCCAGCAAAGCTTGGGAACGTATTGGGACAAATCTGCTCATTACTCTAATTAAGTACGGTTCGGATGGAACACTAACTATAGATAAGCCGAGGTGAGTTAATCTAATGTAATTCGAATGTTAAACGATGCAGAGGCTAAATCCCTAATCTGATTGTTATTGCTCATCTCCTAAAAGTCCTTGCGTAGCATTGAATTGACAACTTGCTACAAACCGGAAGTGATGGTTTTTATTTATGCAATCGAAAGTACCTGAAATATAAATACTTCCTGACTTTTAAAAAAAAGTTGTCCAGAATACAATCACTATGAATTTTTGAAAAAAAAAATGCAAATGTAGGTTTTATAAAGCAATATTCCCATGCTTTATCACATGACAATGTCAATCTGTTAAATAATGATGACGTTGACAGCCAAGTCTTATAAGATGCCAGGTCGGGGAATATTAAAAAAATAATAATATTACAAGGACCATTTTTTTTTGATACTGCACTATAATAAACTTCTCTCATTGTGTGGTTGTTGAAATGAGATTTACTTAGCGGGCTGAATAAATTGCGCTAATTAAGAAGTTTGAGGGCTTAATAGTTTATGTTATCAATAATAGCAAAAAATATACCTATATGTTAATATTGTATAGTCAAACAATACATATAGAAAGCAAACCGAAACGAACGAATTTATACTGTTTTTATTTTATTAAACTGTATCTTTTTAACTTTTCATTGATCAATTTAACAGCCTCCGTGGTCCAGTGTTTAAGGCGTTTGCCTGTTGACCCGGGGGTCGTGGGTTCGATTCCCACCGGAAGCATTCTTTGTTTAGTTGTTTCCAGTTTGGTTAGGACATTGCAGGCTTGAATCACCTGATTGTCTGATAATAAAGATGATTCTGTGCTTCGGAAGGCACGTTAAGCCGGTGGTCCCGACTGCCATCTGGTAGTCGTTAAAGGAACCACGTCAGAGGCCGAGAGGCGGTTCCGAAGAACTCTGACACCAGGGTGTGCATGGTCGATTGATCGTGACACCTACTCGAAATGATGATGATGATTGATCAATTTTCAATTAAAACCTTCTTGCTCTGGCATTTGCTGGTTGTTAGTTTCACATTCACATAAGTCTTATTGAACTCCAAAGTTGCTGTAGTTACTCTAAGTTGTGATTTCTACTTCAATACAGTCAAAAGAAAGCTTATCACTTGTATTAAGACATGATAGATTAATTTTTTCTTTGTATTTTCTTTCTTTCTGATTTAGCGATACAAACAACGCCGCTTCTTCTTTTGCGTTTTAATAAATCGAAGGTTGCTTCGATTTATTAGAACGTAAAAGTAGGAAGTATTTACATGTAAGATACTTTCGTATGCATAAATAAAATTCAACACTTCCGGTTTGTAGCAAGTTGTCAATTAGAAAAACTATGGAAGCAGTATTGCGCTAGAAAACTGACACCACGCAAAGTAGCTCAAAGCGGGCGGGGCTTAAAAAGTAATTTTTTTCGCGAACTAGTCTGCCGCGCGCTCCGTGACGGAAAGACGCGTTGATACGTGGGGCGCACTATAAGTTTCCGGAATGAATATGAAAAAATACTATTAAAGGCACAAAATTAATTTATTGTTTTTCAAAATAATCTCCCTTGGCGTCTATGCACTTTTTCATTCGATGAAACCAGTTTTGAAAACTTTTGTGCCACTCCTCTGTGGTGACTTCTGAAACGTGTTTTTCATACTCCTCGACAGCCTCTTCTGGTGATGAAAATCGTTGACCGCGTAATTGGTTCTTAATTTTTGGGAACAGAAAAAAGTCACAAGGTGCCAGGTCGGGACTGTATGCAGGATGACTCATGAGTTCTACATTTTTCGCCTTCAAAAAGTCGTTTGTCTGTCTGGCCGTGTGAGAACTAGCATTGTCGTGGTGCAGGATGATACGGCGTTTACGGTTATTTTTACGGAGTTCGTCAATAACTTCCGGCAAACAAATGGTCGTGTACCAGTCACTATTCACTGTACGACGATTCTCTAAAGCAACAGTAGCCACGTGTCCAGTTTTATTAGAAAAAGAAGCAATCATCCGCTTGGATGCACTTTTCACGCGCGCCACTTTGGTTGGTTTCGGCTCATCTTGAAAGACCCATACGCTCGATTGCTGCTTTGTTTTGGGATCGTAGCAATAAATCCATGTTTCGTCACCTGTTACTATGTCCCACACCAAATTTGACGCACCTTCGTTGAATTTGGTAAGCATGGCACTGCACCAAGTGACGCGGTCCGTTTTTTGAGCCTTGGTCAAGTTGTGTGGGATCCACCGCGAGCACAGCTTTCTCACACCCAAATGTTTGTGTAGGATTAATTGTATTTGACTCATGCCTATTTCTAAGGATGTGCGAATTTCATGGTAGGTCACATGCCTGTCTGTTTCAATCATACGGCGCACAGCATCGATGTTTTTGTTGGTCACAGCGGTGGACGGCCGACCATCGCGAGATTCGTCACTGAGATTGATACGACCACGCTTGAATTCCGCAAACCAGCTATAAACAGTTGTCTTGCATGGTGCTTTATTGCCAAAAGCTGTTTCAAGCCGAGCGATGCTCTGTTGAGCTGTCAAATTACACTTAAAATCGTAGAAAATCATACTACGAAAATTTTCCCGAGTTAAATCCATGTTGATGCAGACACACAATTTTTTAAATGGCGCCACATGGTAAAAACAAAAGACAGTCAAATGAAACAAACTGCATTCTACAGCCAAAGAGTTCTATTTTCAAATGTTGCAATAATTTTTTAAATATTGTTTATGTAAGTGGCCGGTTCCGGAAACTTACAGTGCGCCCTATGTAAAAGCATTTAAGCAACGACATATTTTTTGTGAACATCGCCTAAATCTTAATGAATTAAGAAAAAAATTACTTCTTGTGTAGTAAAGTGGTGCAGGAAACGAAAAGAATAGACGGAAAAGGGACACTGGGGTAACTTATCATCACACTCAACGGTAGGTGGGTAGCCTGCTGCGAGCTGCTAGCCTACCTACCTTCGCTATGTTGACAACATCGAACGCTATGTTGTCAACATAGCGGAGGTAGGTATGTTGACACCGCCCCGTGACCTTGACGCGGCCAATCGCAATCGCGTCTATTAGTGCCATGCTTCGTACCATGGCAGGATATTGCCATATTCACCGCGCTTGGCAGGTGCTTCAGACGCTGCTACCCAAGCACTTCTGAGATGGGGAAGGATAGTAGTTGGATTTGGTAGGGGAATGAAGATATTGGGATACTACTCAATCAGATGAATGGAGGAACAAGTAGCAGCTCGGGAGTACCTGATGCCATACTTGCAACCAACGGTCAATTAGCCTAGCAGTTGAGGATGACATCCCTGACCGACGACATTCAATGACGACGACATACTTTCATGAACTCGGAAAACAAAGAATCCCACCGTTTATTAGAATAATCCCCGCCGGACCTTATCTCTCTACTAATATTATAAAGCTGAAGAGCTTGTTTGTTTGAACGCGCTAATCTCAGGAACTACTGGTACAAATTGAAAAATTATTTTTGTGTTGGATAGTCCATATATTAAGGAATGCTTTAGGCTATAAAACATCACGCTGTGACCAACGGGAGCGAAGGATCAATATTTTTTTTTAATACGGGGGAAAATTATTCAGCTAGCTGTTGCCGGCAACTTCGTCTGCGGCAATTTCTGTTATTATGAATAATTTAGTTTTTTTAATAGTAAAGATGAATAATTTATCCCCGTTTTAATTTTATTATTTTTATTGATGCTCCTATTGCGCGCAGCGTGATGTTTTATAGCTTATAGCCTTCCTCAATAAATTGACTATCTAACACAAAAATAATTTTCCAATTGGAACCAGTAGTTATTGAGCTTAGCGCGTTCAAACAAACAAACTCTTTATAGATACTAATAAAAAACGAATCAGAATCATACCTAATAGCAGTAATTGCCGCGGATGAAGTCGCGGGCAACAGCTAGTCTATACTAATCTATACTAATATTATAAAGCTAAAGAGTTTGTTTGTTTGTTTGCTTGTTTGAACGCGCTAATCTCAGGAAACTGGTTCAAATTGGAAAATTATTTTTGTGTTGGGTAGTCCATTTATTGAGGAAAGTTATAATACATCACGCTGCAACCAATAAGGCCGAAGCAGCAATAAAAAATGTTTTGAAAACGGGGAAAAATTATTCATCTATAGGTACTGATTAATCATAATAACAGAAATTGCCGCGGACGAAGTCGCGGGCAACAGCTAGTTCTTTATATACGAGTAATTGTATTGCAATGGAATATTCATTCAGGAATTGGAAGTGTCAGTCACAGACAGGCAAAAACCAACATCTATTTTCATCATAGAGATAAGATAATCCATGATTTTCATATAAACTGAAAAATTAAATATTTTAGGTAGGTTAGGTACCTATCTTTTTTTTGGTAGTCCTGTTAAAATACTTAATCTCCGTCTTTACGTCTCACATGCACTTCCTCTTTAATCTTTATTTGATGTATGATAATTTCTCGTTATTTTCCACATTCATAAACCGCACACCTTAGGTAGGTATAGTAGCTACCCATGAGATATGGCTCCGCGCATGGGTCACGAATGAAATGTTTAGACAGCGGCATAAAATATTATACGTGTAAAGGAAAATATATCGTAGCGAAATAATAAATTTTTGTCATGTCTGATTTGAGTGTGATTTATCTATTCCTTACTAAAGTCTGTGTTCTTATGCCTTGCCTTTATTTGAGAAGATAAAAGGACAAGGTAATGACTAATGACTTTTTGCAAATAAATTGTACCTACCGACACGATATTTAAATTGATACTGTTTGTTGAATTCTTAAATCTATATTATTATAATAAAGCTGAAGAGTTTGTTTGAACGCGCTTAAATCAGGAACTAATGGTTCAAATTGGAAAATTCTTTTTGTGTTGGATATTCCATTTATTGAGGAAGGCTTTAGGCTATAAAACATTACGCTGCGACCAATATGAGCAAAGCATCAATAAAAAATGTTTTGAAACCGGGGGAAAATTATTCATCTATACTAATAAAAAAAACGAATTAATCATAATAACATAAATTTCAGGCAACAGGTAGTGATGTATAAAGGGGCCGTTCTTGCAATCTTTATCCGGAAGGTGTTAAAGGTGGAAGATAGAATGAAAATTATAATATACTGTGGGCTCAGAGGCGTCGGCTCATTTTCACATCAGCGGTCAACATTGTTAAGATGTCATCCATACTACACAAAAAGAATTTTCAATTTTGAACCAGTAGTTCCTGAGATTAGCGCGTTCAAACAAACAAACAAACAATCAAACAAACAAACAAACTCTTCAGCTTTATAATATTAACTAGTGTTTTGGGTGGGGGCGCGGGCTGCGAGCAGCCCGCGAGGCGGTCGTGCGGCTGTATGGGCGGGGTCAGTAAGGTTTGCAGTCGTAGATGCGTCAGGTGACTTGTGGGGGTTGAAGAAACCGTATTAACATTGACAGTCGTTTGAAATTGCACTAAAACTGAGGGGGGAGGGGGGGAGGGACACAACAAAACGGCTCGGGCTTCGCCCTCGCCTTGGAGCTCGGCCTACGGCCTCGCAGACCCGAGTGGTCGGCAGTTCGGCCTGCGGCCTCACTGCAGCCCACTTGGGGGGGGGGTGGTGGGGGGGGTTGGGCAAACTCTTTGACGGCTCGGGCTTCGCCCTCGCCGTGGAGCTCGGCCTGCGGCCTCGACCCCCCCGTGTGCAGCAGTTCGGCCTGCGGCCTCACTGCAGCACACTTGGGGGGTGGGGGAGGGGGGTGCCTCGGGCTTCGCCCTCGACACCCCGATCGGCTCGGGCTACGCCCTCGCCTTGGAGCTCGGCCTGCGGCCTCGCCCCCCCCGTGTGCAGCAGTTCGGCCTTCGGCCTCACTGCAGCACCTCGGGGGGAGGGGGAGGGGGGTGCCTCGGGCTTCGCCCTCGACACCCCGGTCGGCTCGGGCTTCGCCCTCGCCCCGAAGCTCGGCCTGCGGCCTCGCAGGCTCGCCCTTCGGGCTCGCTTAGTATGACGGGAATTGGCCTTGTATGGCGGCCATCTTGAATTTCGAATTTAAAAAAAAAAAATTAGTGACACGTCAAATTGCTTACAACCCCCTACATTTTGGCAAAAAAATCAACCCCCTAGCCCCCACCGTTTTTGCAGGCAGTACACCTCATCCACCAGGTTTCTTCGATCCTCGAGATGTCAGATTTTTCTGGTACTCACTGGAACACCCTCTATACGATGGTATGCGTCACAACACCCCACGATACCGGGAACAGGTCAAACAACCATGTCAATCAGTCAGTCAGTCAGTGGTATTGTAGCTTTATATATTATATACTAGATGTCGCTCTGTGCGCGGGCTGCAAGCAGCCCGCGAGGCTCGCGTTTGAGCTCTATGACGAATAAATTCATTCAGTTGAGCAGAAAGATCAAAAAGTAAAGAAGATGGAATTAAGTAGGAAAAGGAGTGGGCGGCCATCTTGGATTCCAAAATGACATCCAGATTCGAGTCGGGCGGGGTCCTAAACCCCCTAATCCAAAATTTCAGTCAAATCCGACGAGGTTGAAAAAATTAAAAAAAAAAAATTTCGCCGCCATCTTGGATTCAAAAAAGGAGTGCAGATTCGAGTTGGGGGCGGTGAGGGCATGCCAGATATCGATTTTGAGTCAAATCGGATAAAGTTGAGAATTGGGGGAAATTTAGGGGGGGGTGGGTTAAGGAGGAAGGGATTGAGACTTTCGCTCGGCCTGCGGCCTCGCCACTCTGCGAGCCCTTCGGGCTCGCGGCCCCCAGTGGTCGGCAGTTCGGCCTTCGGCCTCACTGCCGCCCCCTTTGGGGGCCCCCCCCTAGGGGGGGTCATCTGAAGGGCTCGGGCTTCGCCCTCGCCCTTCCGATGTGAGGAAGGGATCGACCAATTGGCTCGGCCTGCGGCCTCGCCACTCTGCGAGCCCTTCGGGCTCGCGGCCCCCAGTGGCCGGCAGTTCGGCCTTCGGCCTCACTGCCGCCCCCTTTGGGGGCCCCCCCCTACGGGGGGTCATCCGAAGGGCTCGGGCTTCGCCCTCGCCCGTCGGATGTCGATTTAAACGCAGCTCGGCCTCCGGCCTCGCTTTCGCTCGCCCTGCGGGCTCGCGAGAGTTACTCGGGGGGTCGTGGGGGGAAAAGGGGGGGGTGGGATGAGCAAATTTGGCTCGGCCTGCGGCCTCGCCACGCAGCTCGGCCTTCGGCCTCGCGTTTGCTTGCCCTGCGGGCTCGCAAAGCCCTTCGGGCTAGTGACTTGGGGGGAGGGGGGGGTGGGGGGGGTGATTTTCCGAGGGGCTCGGCCTTCGGCCTCGCTACGCAGCTCGCCCTTCGGGCTCGCGGGCACCCAAGTCTTCGGCCTTCGGCCTCAGACTCGGTTGTAGACACTCGGGGGCCCGATTTGTATGGCGGCCATTTTGTTTTTCGAGAAAATTAAAAAAAAAATACCGGCTCGAGAATTTGACCGTGACCCCCTACAAAAGTCACTATGGGGGCAAACCCCTAACTCTTATAGTTTTCGCAGGCCGTACCCCCTTCCACCTCGGTTTCCGTGATCTTCAACTTTTCGGATTTTTCCCCTGGTGAGACAAAAATTCCACATCCAGTCCACCAGGCATCATCACCCCTTCCAGTCGCGAAGTGGGAGAACAACTATGTCAATCAGTCAGTCAGTCAGTCAGTGGTAGGTGTAGCTTTATATAATATAGACTAGATGTCGCTCTGTGCGCGGGCTGCAAGCAGCCCGCGAGGCTGGCGTGTTATGTTTATGACCAATAAAGGCATTCAGTTGAGCAGAAAGATAAAAAAGTAAAGAAGTTGGAAATAAGTAGGAAAAGGAGTGGGCGGCCATCTTGGATTCCAAAATGACATCCAGATTCGAGTCGGGCGGGGTCATATACCCCCAAATCCAAAATTTCAGTCAAATCCGACGAGGTTGAAAAAATTAAAAAAAAAAATTTCGCCGCCATCTTGGATCCAAAAAAGGAGTGCAGATTCGAATTTGGGGCGGTGAGGGTGTCCCAGATTTCGATTTTGAGTCAAATCGGGTAAAGTTGAGAATTGGGGGCAATTAAGGGGGGGGGGTGGGTTAAGGAGGAAGGGATTGAAACTTTCGCTCGGCCTGCGGCCTCGCCACTCTGCGAGCCCTTCGGGCTCGCGGCCCCCAGTGGCCGGCAGTTCGGCCTTCGGCCTCACTGCCGCCCCCTTTGGGGGCCCCCCCCTAGGGGGGGTCATCTGAAGGGCTCGGGCTTCGCCCTCGCCCTTCCGATGTGAGGAAGGGATCGACCAATTGGCTCGGCCTGCGGCCTCGCCACTCTGCGAGCCCTTCGGGCTCGCGGCCCCCAGTGGCCGGCAGTTCGGCCTTCGGCCTCACTGCCGCCCCCTTTGGGGGCCCCCCCCTACGGGGGGTCATCCGAAGGGCTCGGGCTTCGCCCTCGCCCGTCGGATGTCGATTTAAACGCAGCTCGGCCTCCGGCCTCGCTTTCGCTCGCCCTGCGGGCTCGCGAGAGTTACTCGGGGGGTCGTGGGGGGAAAAGGGGGGGGTGGGATGAGCAAATTTGGCTCGGCCTGCGGCCTCGCCACGCAGCTCGGCCTTCGGCCTCGCGTTTGCTCGCCCTGCGGGCTCGCAAAGCCCTGCGGGCAAGTGACTTGGGGGGAGGGGGGGGTGGGGGGGGGTGATTTTCCGAGGGGCTCGGCCTTCGGCCTCGCTACGCAGCTCGCCCTTCGGGCTCGCGGGCACCCAAGTCTTCGGCCTTCGGCCTCAGACTTGGTTGTAGACACTCGGGGGCCCGATTTGTATGGCGGCCATTTTGTTTTTCGAGAAAATTAAAAAAAAAATACCGGCTCGAGAATTTGACCGTGACCCCCTACAAAAGTCACTATGGGGGCAAACCCCTAACTCTGATAGTTTTCGCAGGCCGTACCCCCTTCCACCTCGGTTTCCGTGATCCTCGACTTTTCGGATTTTTCCCCTGGTGAGACAAAAATTCCACATCCAGTCCACCAAGCATCATTACGGTTTTCAGTCGAGAAGTGGGAGAACAACTATGTCAATCAGTCAGTCAGTGAGTGGTAAGTGTAGCTTTATATAATATAGACTAGTGTTTTGGGTGGGGGCGCGGGCTGCGAGCAGCCCGCGAGGCGGTCGTGCGGCTGTATGGGCGGGGTCAGTAAGGTTTGCAGTCGTAGATGCGTCAGGTGACTTGTGGGGGTTGAAGAAACCGTATTGACATTGACAGTCGTTTGAAATTGCACTAAAACAGAGGGGGGAGGAGGGAAGTTTGACACTTCAAAACGGCTCGGGCTTCGCCCTCGCCTTGGAGCTCGGCCTTCGGCCTCGCAGACCCAAGTGGTCGGCAGTTCGGCCTGCGGCCTCACTGCAGCCCACTTGGGGGGGGTGGTGGGGGGGGTTGGGCAAACTCTTTGACGGCTCGGGCTTCGCCCTCGCCGTGGAGCTCGGCCTGCGGCCTCGACCCCCCCGTGTGCAGCAGTTCGGCCTGCGGCCTCACTGCAGCACACTTGGGGGGGGGGAGGGGGGTGCCTCGGGCTTCGCCCTCGACACCCCGATCGGCTCGGGCTACGCCCTCGCCTTGGAGCTCGGCCTGCGGCCTCGCGCCCCCCGTGTGCAGCAGTTCGGCCTTCGGCCTCACTGCAGCACCTCGGGGGGAGGGGGAGGGGGGTGCCTCGGGCTTCGCCCTCGACACCCCGATCGGCTCGGGCTTCGCCCTCGCCCCGAAGCTCGGCCTGCGGCCTCGCAGGCTCGCCCTTCGGGCTCGCTTAGTATGACGGGAATTGGCCTTGTATGGCGGCCATCTTGAATTTTGAAAAAAAAAAAAAAAATTTAGTCACACTTCAAATTGCTTACAACCCCCTACATTTTGGCAAAAAAATCAACCCCCTAACCCTCACCGTTTTTGCAGGCAGTTGACCCCTTACACCAGGATTCTTCGATCCTCAACATGTCAGATTTTTCTGGTACTCACTGGAACACCCTCTATACGATGGTATGCGTCACAACACCCCACCATACCGGGAACAGGTCAAACAACCATGTCAATCAGTGAGTGAGTCAGTGAGTGGTAATGTAGCTTTATATATTATAACTAGATGTCGCTCTGTGCGCGGGCTGCGAGCAGCCCGCGAGGCGGTCGTGCGGCTGTATGGGCGAGGTCAGTAAGGTTTGCAGTCTTAGATGCGTCAGGTGACTTGTGGTGGTTGAAGAAACCGTATTAACATTGACAGTCGTTTGAAATTCCACTAAAACTGAGGGGGGAGGGGGGGAGGGACACAACAAAACGGCTCGGGCTTCGCCCTCGCCTTGCAGCTCGGCCTTCGGCCTCGCAAACCCAAGTGGTCGGCAGTTCGGCCTGCGGCCTCACTGCAGCCCACTTGGGGGGGGTGTTGGGGGGGGTAGGGCAAACTCTTTGACGGCTCGGGCTTCGCCCTCGCCGTGGAGCTCGGCCTGCGGTCTCGACCCCCCCGTGTGCAGCAGTTCGGCCTGCGGCCTCACTGCAGCACACTTGGGGGGGGGGGAGGGGGGTGCCTCGGGCTTCGCCCTCGACACCCCGATCGGCTCGGGCTACGCCCTCGCCTTGGAGCTCGGCCTGCGGCCTCGCGCCCCCCGTGTGCAGCAGTTCGGCCTTCGGCCTCACTGCAGCACCTTGGGGGGAGGGGGAGGGGGGTGCCTCGGGCTTCGCCCTCGACACCCCGGTCGGCTCGGGCTTCGCCCTCGCCCCGAAGCTCGGCCTGCGGCCTCGCAGGCTCGCCCTTCGGGCTCGCTTAGTATGACGGGAATTGGCCTTGTATGGCGGCCATCTTGAATTTCGAATTTAAAAAAAAAAAATTAGTGACTCTTCAAATTGCTTACAACCCCCTACATTTTGGCAAAAAAATCAACCCCCTAACCCCCACCGTTTCTGCAGGCAGTTGACCCCTTACACCAGGTTTCTTCGATCCTCAAGATGTCAGATTTTTCTGGTACTCACTGGAACACCCTCTATACGATGGTATGCGTCACAACACCCCACGATACCGGGAACAGGTCAAACAACCATGTCAATCAGTCAGTCAGTCAGTGGTATTGTAGCTTTATATATTATAATATAACTAGTGTTTTGGGTGGGGGCGCGGGCTGCGAGCAGCCCGCGAGGCGGTCGTGCGGCTGTATGGGCGGGGTCATTTACCCTTGCAGTCGTCGATGCGTCAGGTGACTTGTGGTGGTTGAAAATGCCGTATTAACATTGACAGTCAGTTGAAATTCCACTAAAGCTGAGGGGGAGGGGGAGGTTGTGACACTTTAAAACGGCTCGGGCTTCGCCCTCGCCTTGGAGCTCGGCCTTCGGCCTCGCAGGCCCAAGTGGTCGGCAGTTCGGCCTGCGGCCTCACTGCAGCCCACTTGGGGGGGTTGTGGGGGAGGTTGGACTTACTCTTGGACGGCTCGGGCTTCGCCCTCGCCTTGGAGCTCGGCCTTCGGCCTCGCAGACCCAAGTGGTCGGCAGTTCGGCCTTCGGCCTCACTGCAGCCCACTTGGGGGGGTGGTGGGGGAGGTTGGACTTACTCTTGGACGGCTCGGGCTTCGCCCTCGCCTTGGAGCTCGGCCTGCGGCCTCGCGCCCCCCGTGTGCAGCTGTTCGGCCTTCGGCCTCACTGCAGCACCTTGGGGGGAGGGGGAGGGGGGTGCCTCGGGCTTCGCCCTCGACACCCCGGTCGGCTCGGGCTTCGCCCTCGCCCCGAAGCTCGGCCTGCGGCCTCGCAGGCTCGCCCTTCGGGCTCGCTTAGTATGACGGGAATTGGTCTTGTATGGCGGCCATCTTGAATTTTGAAAAAAAAAAAAAAAAATTAGTGACACTTGAAATTGCTTACAACCCTCTACATTTTGGCAAAAAAATCAACCCCCTAACCCCCACTGTTTTCGCAGGCAGTACACCTCATCCACCAGGTTTCTTCGATCCTCGAGATGTCAGATTTTTCTGGTACTCACTGGAGCACCCTCTATACGACGACACCAAAGTCACAACCCCATACGGTCGGGAACAGGTCAAACAACCATGTCAGTGAGTGAGTCAGTCAGTGGTATTGTAGCTTTATATATTATAATAACTAGATGTCGCTCTGTGCGCGGGCTGCGAGCAGCCCGCGAGGCGGTCGTGCGGCTGTATGGGCGGGGTCGGTAAGGTTTGCAGTCTTAGATGCGTCAGGTGACTTGTGGTGGTTGAAAAAGCCGTATTAAGATCGACAGTCAGTTGAAATTGCACTAAAACTGAGGGGGGAGGGGGGGAGGGACACTTTAAAACGGCTCGGGCTTCGCCCTCGCCTTGGAGCTCGGCCTTCGGCCTCGCAGACCCAAGTGGTCGGCAGTTCGGCCTGCGGCCTCACTGCAGCCCACTTGGGGGGGTGGTGGAGGAGGTTGGACTTATTCTCGGACGGCTCGGGCTTCGCCCTCGCCTTGGAGCTCGGCCTTCGGCCTCGCAGACCCAAGTGGTCGGCAGTTCGGCCTTCGGCCTCACTGCAGCCCACTTGGGGGGGTGGTGGGGGAGGTTGGACTTACTCTTGGACGGCTCGGGCTTCGCCCTCGCCTTGGAGCTCGGCCTGCGGCCTCGCGCCCCCCGTGTGCAGCAGTTCGGCCTTCGGCCTCACTGCAGCACCTTGGGGGGAGGGGGAGGGGGGTGCCTCGGGCTTCGCCCTCGACACCCCGGTCGGCTCGGGCTTCGCCCTCGCCCCGAAGCTCGGCCTGCGGCCTCGCAGGCTCGCCCTACGGGCTCGCTTAGTATGACGGGAATTGGCCTTGTATGGCGGCCATCTTGAATTTCGAATTTAAAAAAAAAAAATTAGTGACACTTGAAATTGCTTACAACCCCTTACATTTTGGCAAAAAAATCATCCCCCTAACCCTCACCGTTTTCGCAGGCAGTTGACCCCTTACACCAGGATTCTTCGATCCTCAACATGTCAGATTTTTCTGGTACTCACTGGAACACCCTCTATACGACGGTATGCGTCACAAAACTCCACCATGTCGGGAACAGGTCAAACAACCATGTCAATCAGTGAGTGAGTCAGTGAGTGGTAATGTAGCTTTATATATTATAATATATATTATAATATAATATAATTATAATATAACTAGTGTTTTGGGTGGGGGCGCGGGCTGCGAGCAGCCCGCGAGGCGGTCGTGCGGCTGTATGGGCGGGGTCATTTACCCTTGCAGTCGTCGATGCGTCAGGTGACTTGTGGTGGTTGAAAAAGCCGTATTAAGATCGACAGTCAGTTGAAATTGCACTAAAACTGAGGAGGGAGGGAGGGTTGTGACACTTTAAAACGGCTCGGGCTTCGCCCTCGCCTTGGAGCTCGGCCTTCGGCCTCGCAGACCCAAGTGGTCGGCAGTTCGGCCTGCGGCCTCACTGCAGCCCACTTGGGGGGGTGGTGGGGGAGGTTGGACTTACTATTGGACGGCTCGGGCTTCGCCCTCGCCTTGGAGCTCGGCCTTCGGCCTCGCAGACCCACGTGGTCGGCAGTTCGGCCTTCGGCCTCACTGCAGCCCACTTGGGGGGGTGGTGGGGGAGGTTGGAGTTACTCTTGGACGGCTCGGGCTTCGCCCTCGCCTTGGAGCTCGGCCTGCGGCCTCGCGCCCCCCGTGTGCAGCAGTTCGGCCTTCGGCCTCACTGCAGCACCTTGGGGGGAGGGGGAGGGGGGTGCCTCCGGCTTCGCCCTCGACACCCCGGTCGGCTCGGGCTTCGCCCTCGCCCCGAAGCTCGGCCTGCGGCCTCGCAGGCTCGCCCTTCGGGCTCGCTTAGTATGACGGGAATTGGTCTTGTATGGCGGCCATCTTGAATTTTGAAAAAAAAAAAAAAACTTTATCGACACTTGAAATTGCTTACAACCCTCTACATTTTGGCATAAAAATCATCCCCCTAACCCCCACCGTTTTTGCAGGCAGTACACCTCATCCACCAGGTTTTTTCGATCCTCGAGATGTCAGATTTTTCTGGTACTCACTGGAGCACCCTCTATACGACGACACCAAAGTCACAACCCCATACAGTCGGGAACAGGTCAAACAACCATGTCAATCAGTCAGTCAGTGAGTGGTATTGTAGCTTTATATATTATAATATAACTAGATGTCGCTCTGTGCGCGGGCTGCGAGCAGCCCGCGAGGCGGTCGTGCGGCTGTATGGGCGGGGTCAGTAAGGTTTGCAGTCGTAGATGCGTCAGGTGACTTGTGGGGGTTGAAGAAACCGTATTAACATTGACAGTCGTTTGAAATTGCACTAAAACAGAGGGGGGAGGGGGGGAGGGACACAACAAAACGGCTCGGGCTTCGCCCTCGCCTTGGAGCTCGGCCTTCGGCCTCGCAGACCCAAGTGGTCGGCAGTTCGGCCTGCGGCCTCACTGCAGCCCACTTGGGGGGTGGTGGAGGAGGTCGCGCTGAGTCTTGGACGGCTCGGGCTTCGCCCTCGCAGACCCAAGTGGTCGGCAGTTCGGCCTTCGGCCTCACTGCAGCCCACTTGGGGGGGTGGTGGGGGAGGTTGGACTTACTCTTGGACGGCTCGGGCTACGCCCTCGCCTTGGAGCTCGGCCTGCGGCCTCGCGCCCCCCGTGTGCAGCAGTTCGGCCTTCGGCCTCACTGCAGCACCTTGGGGGGAGGGGGAGGGGGGTGCCTCGGGCTTCGCCCTCGACACCCCGGTCGGCTCGGGCTTCGCCCTCGCCCCGAAGCTCGGCCTGCGGCCTCGCAGGCTCGCCCTTCGGGCTCGCTTAGTATGACGGGAATTGGCCTTGTATGGCGGCCATCTTGAATTTCGAATTTAAAAAAAAAAAATTAGTGACATCTGAAATTGCTTACAACCCTCTACATTTTGGCATAAAAATCAACCCCCTAACCCCCACCGTTTCTGCAGGCAGTTGACCCCTTACACCAGGATTCTTCGATCCTCAACATGTCAGATTTTTCTGGTACTCACTGGAACACCCTCTATACGACGGTATGCATTATAACACTCCACCACACCGGGAACAGGTCAAACAACCATGTCAATCAGTGAGTGAGTGAGTGGTATTGTAGCTTTATATATTATAACTAGTGTTTTGCGTGGGGGCGCGGGCTGCGAGCAGCCCGCGAGGCGGTCGTGCGGCTGTATGGGCGGGGTCAGTAAGGTTTGCAGTCTTAGATGCGTCAGGTGACTTGTGGTGGTTGAAGGAACCGTATTAAGATTGACAGTCAGTTGAAATTGCACTAAAACTGAGGGGGGAGGGATGGTTGTGACACTTTAAAACGGCTCGGGCTTCGCCCTCGCCTTGGAGCTCGGCCTTCGGCCTCGCAGACCCAAGTGGTCGGCAGTTCGGCCTGCGGCCTCACTGCAGCCCACTTGGGGGGGTGGTGGGGGGAGTTGGGCTAACTCGTAGACGGCTCGGGCTTCGCCCTCGCCGTAGAGCTCGGCCTGCGGCCTCGCCCCCCCCGTGTGCAGCAGTTCGGCCTGCGGCCTCACTGCAGCACACTTGGGGGGGGGGGGGAGGGGGGTGCCTCGGGCTTCGCCCTCGACACCCCGATCGGCTCGGGCTACGCCCTCGCCTTGGAGCTCGGCCTGCGGCCTCGCGCCCCCCGTGTGCAGCAGTTCGGCCTTCGGCCTCACTGCAGCACCTCGGGGGGAGGGGGAGGGGGGTGCCTCGGGCTTCGCCCTCGACATCCCGGTCGGCTCGGGCTTCGCCCTCGCCCCGAAGCTCGGCCTGCGGCCTCGCAGGCTCGCCCTTCGGGCTCGCTTAGTATGACGGGAATTGGCCTTGTATGGCGGCCATCTTGAATTTCGAATTTAAAAAAAAAAAATTAGTGACACTTGAAATTGCTTACAACCCCCTACATTTTGGCAAAAAAATCAACCCCCTAACCCTTACCGTTTCTGCAGGCAGTTGACCCCTTACACCAGGTTTCTTCGATCCTCAAGATGTCAGATTTTTCTGGTACTCACTGGAACACCCTCTATACGACGGTATGCGTCACAAAACTCCACCATGTCGGGAACAGGTCAAACAACCATGTCAGTGAGTCAGTCAGTCAGTCAGTGGTATTGTAGCTTTATATATATATAATATATATAATAATATATAATAACTAGTGTTTTGGGTGGGGGCGCGGGCTGCGAGCAGCCCGCGAGGCGGTCGTGCGGCTGTATGGGCGGGGTCAGTAAGGTTTGCAGTCTTAGATGCGTCAGGTGACTTGTGGTGGTTGAAGGAACCGTATTAAGATTGACAGTCAGTTGAAATTGCACTAAAACTGAGGGGGGAGGGATGGTTGTGACACTTTAAAACGGCTCGGGCTTCGCCCTCGCCTTGGAGCTCGGCCTTCGGCCTCGCAGACCCAAGTGGTCGGCAGTTCGGCCTGCGGCCTCACTGCAGCCCACTTGGGGGGTGGTGGGGGAGGTTGGACTTACTCTCGGACGGCTCGGGCTTCGCCCTCGCCTTGCAGCTCGGCCTTCGGCCTCGCAGACCCAAGTGGTCGGCAGTTCGGCCTTCGGCCTCACTGCAGCCCACTTGGGGGGGTGGTGGGGGAGGTTGGACTTACTCTTGGACGGCTCGGGCTTCGCCCTCGCCTTGGAGCTCGGCCTTCGGCCTCGCAGACCCAAGTGGTCGGCAGTTCGGCCTTCGGCCTCACTGCAGCCCACTTGGGGGGGTGGTGGGGGAGGTTGGACTTACTCTTGGACGGCTCGGGCTGCGCCCTCGCCTTGGAGCTCGGCCTGCGGCCTCGCGCCCCCCCTGTGCAGCAGTTCGGCCTTCGGCCTCACTGCAGCACCTTGGGGGGAGGGGGAGGGGGGTGCCTCGGGCTTCGCCCTCGACACCCCGGTCGGCTCGGGCTTCGCCCTCGCCCCGAAGCTCGGCCTGCGGCCTCGCAGGCTCGCCCTTCGGGCTCGCTTAGTATGACGGGAATTGGCCTTGTATGGCGGCCATCTTGAATTTCGAATTTAAAAAAAAAAAATTAGTGACACTTCAAATTGCTTACAACCCCCTACATTTTGGCAAAAAAATCAACCCCCTAACCCCCACCGTTTTTGCAGGCAGTACACCTCATCCACCAGGTTTCTTCGATCCTCGAGATGTCAGATTTTTCTGGTACTCACTGGAACACCCTCTATACGACGGTATGCGTCACAAAACTCCACCATGTCGGGAACAGGTCAAACAACCATGTCAGTGAGTCAGTCAGTCAGTCAGTGGTAATGTAGCTTTATATATTATAATAACTAGATGTCGCTCTGTGCGCGGGCTGCGAGCAGCCCGCGAGGCGGTCGTGCGGCTGTATGGGCGGGGTCAGTAAGGTTTGCAGTCTTAGATGTGTCAGGTGACTTGTGGGGGTTGAAAAAGCCGTATTAAGATTGACAGTCAGTTGAAATTGCACTAAAACTGATGGGGGAGGGAGGGTTGTGACACTTTAAAACGGCTCGGGCTTCGCCCTCGCCTTGGAGCTCGGCCTTCGGCCTCGCAGACCCAAGTGGTCGGCAGTTCGGCCTTCGGCCTCACTGCAGCCCACTTGGGGGGTGGGGGTGTGGGTCGCGCTGACTCTTAGACGGCTCGGGCTTCGCCCTCGCCTTGGAGCTCGGCCTGCGGCCTCGCGCCCCCCGTGTGCAGCAGTTCGGCCTTCGGCCTCACTGCAGCACCTTGGGGGGAGGGGGGTGCCTCGGGCTTCGCCCTCGACACCCCGTTCGGCTCGGGCTTCGCCCTCGCCTTGGAGCTCGGCCTGCGGCCTCGCACCCCCCGTGTGCAGCAGTTCGGCCTTCGGCCTCACTGCAGCACCTTGGGGGGAGGGGGAGAGGGGTGCCTCGGGCTTCGCCCTCGACACCCCGATCGGCTCGGGCTTCGCCCTCGCCCCGAAGCTCGGCCTGCGGCCTCGCGGGCTCGCCCTTCGGGCTCGCTTAGTATGACGGGAATTGGCCTTGTATGGCGGCCATCTTGAATTTCGAATTTAAAAAAAAATAATTAGTGACACTTGAAATTGCTTACAACCCCCTACATTTTGGCAAAAAAATCAACCCCCTAACCCTTACCGTTTCTGCAGGCAGTTGACCCCTTACACCAGGTTTCTTCGATCCTCAAGATGTCAGATTTTTCTGGTACTCACTGGAACACCCTCTATACGATGGTATGCGTCACAAAACTCCACCATGTCGGGAACAGGTCAAACAACCATGTCAGTGAGTCAGTCAGTCAGTCAGTGGTATTGTAGCTTTATATATATATAATATAATAACTAGTGTTTTGGGTGGGGGCGCGGGCTGCGAGCAGCCCGCGAGGCGGTCGTGCGGCTGTATGGGCGGGGTCAGTAAGGTTTGCAGTCTTAGATGCGTCAGGTGACTTGTGGGGGTTGAAAAAGTCGTATTAAGATTGACAGTCAGTTGAAATTGCACTAAAACTAAGGGGGGAGGGAGGGTTGTGACACCTTAAAACGGCTCGGGCTTCGCCCTCGCCTTGGAGCTCGGCCTTCGGCCTCGCAGACCCAAGTGGTCGGCAGTTCGGCCTGCGGCCTCACTGCAGCCCACTTGGGGGGGGTGGTGGCGGGGTGTTCTAACTCTTTGACGGCTCGGGCTTCGCCCTCGCCTTGGAGCTCAGCCTTCGGCCTCGCAGACCCAAGTGGTCGGCAGTTCGGCCTGCGGCCTCACTGCAGCCCACTTGGGGGGGTAGTGGGGGGGGGGGTGGGATTTACTCTTGGACGGCTCGGGCTTCGCCCTCGCCTTGGAGCTCGGCCTGCGGCCTCGCGCCCCCCGTGTGCAGCAGTTCGGCCTTCGGCCTCACTGCAGCACCTTGGGGGGGGGGGATGGGGGTGCCTCGGGCTTCGCCCTCGACACCCCGGTCGGCTCGGGCTTCGCCCTCGCCCCGAAGCTCGGCCTGCGGCCTCGCAGGCTCGCCCTTCGGGCTCGCTTAGTATGACGGGAATTGGCCTTGTAGGGCGGCCATCTTGAATTTCGAATTTAAAAAAAAAAATTAGTGACACTTGAAATTGCTTACAACCCCTTACATTTTGGCAAAAAAATCATCCCCCTAACCCTCACCGTTTTCGCAGGCAGTTGACCCCTTACACCAGGATTCTTCGATCCTCAACATGTCAGATTTTTCTGGTACTCACTGGAACACCCTCTATACGACGGTATGCGTCACAAAACTCCACCATGTCGGGAACAGGTCAAACAACCATGTCAGTGAGTCAGTCAGTCAGTGAGTGGTATTGTAGCTTTATATATATATAAATAATATAATAATAACTAGATGTCGCTCTGTGCGCGGGCTGCAAGCAGCCCGCGAGGCTGGCGTGTTATGTTTATGACCAATAAAGGCATTCAGTTGAGCCAAAAGTTAAAAATGTTATGAAATTCGGAAATAGTAGGAAAAGGAGTGGGCGGCCATCTTGGATTCCAAAATGACATCCAGATTCGAGTCGGGCGGGGTCCCAAACCCCCAAATCCAAAATTTCAGTCAAATCCGATAAGACGAGAAAATTAAAAAAAAAAAATTTCGCCGCCATCTTGGATCCAAAAAAGGAGTGCAGATTCGAGTTGGGGGCGGTGAGGGTGCCCCAGATTTCGATTTTGAGTCAAATCGGATAAAGTTGAGAATTGGGGGCAATTTAGGGGGGGAGTGGGTTAAGGAGGAAGGGATTGAAACTTTCGCTCGGCCTGCGGCCTCGCCACTCTGCGAGCCCTTCGGGCTCGCGGCCCCCAGTGGCCGGCAGTTCGGCCTTCGGCCTCACTGCCGCCCCCTTTGGGGGCCCCCCCCTAGGGGGGGTCATCCGAAGGGCTCGGGCTTCGCCCTCGCCCTTCCGATGTGAGGAAGGGATCGACCAATTGGCTCGGCCTGCGGCCTCGCCACTCTGCGAGCCCTTCGGGCTCGCGGCCCCCAGTGGCCGGCAGTTCGGCCTTCGGCCTCACTGCCGCCCCCTTTGGGGCCCCCCCCCTACGGGGGGTCATCCGAAGGGCTCGGGCTTCGCCCTCGCCCGTCGGATGTCGATTTAAACGCAGCTCGGCCTCCGGCCTCGCTTTCGCTCGCCCTGCGGGCTCGCGAGAGTTACTCGGGGGGTCGTGGGGGGAAAAGGGGGGGGTGGGATGAGCAAATTTGGCTCGGCCTGCGGCCTCGCCACGCAGCTCGGCCTACGGCCTCGCGTTTGCTCGCCCTGCGGGCTCGCAAAGCCCTTCGGGCTAGTGACTTGGGGGGAGGGGGGGGTGGGGGGGGTGATTTTCCGAGGGGCTCGGCCTTCGGCCTCGCTACGCAGCTCGCCCTTCGGGCTCGCGGGGAGCCGAGTCTTCGGCCTTCGGCCTCAGACTCGGCTAAAGACACTCGGGGGCCCGATTTGTATGGCGGCCATTTTGATTTTCGAGAAAATTAAAAAAAAAATACCGGCTCGAGAATTTGACCGTGACCCCCTACAAAAGTCACTATGGGGGCAAACCCCTAACTCTGATAGTTTTCGCAGGCCGTACCCCCTTCCACCTCGGTTTCCGGGATCCTCGACTTTTCAGATTTTTCTCCAGGAGAGACAAAAATTCCACATCCAGTCCACCAGGCACCATCACCCTTTTCAGTCTCGAAGTGGGAGAACAACTATGTCAATCAGTCAGTGAGTCAGTCAGTGGTAGGTGTAGCTTTATATAATATAGACTAGATGTCGCTCTGTGCGCGGGCTGCAAGCAGCCCGCGAGGCTCGCGTTTGAGCTCTATGACGAATAAATTCATTCAGTTTGACTAAAAGTTAAAAAAGTTATGAAATTCGGAAATAGTAGGAAAAGGAGTGGGCGGCCATCTTGGATTCCAAAATGACATCCAGATTCGAGTCGGGCGGGGTCATATACCCCCAAATCCAAAATTTCAGTCAAATCCGACGAGGCTGAAAAAATTAAAAAAAAAAATTTCGCCGCCATCTTGGATCCAAAAAAGGAGTGCAGATTCGAGTTGGGGGCGGTGAGGGCATGCCAGATATCGATTTTGAGTCAAATCGGGTAAAGTTGAGAATTGGGGGCAATTTAGGGGGGGGTGGGTTAAGGAGGAAGGGATTGAGACTTTCGCTCGGCCTGCGGCCTCGCCACTCTGCGAGCCCTTCGGGCTCGCGGCCCCCAGTGGCCGGCAGTTCGGCCTTCGGCCTCACTGCCGCCCCCTTTGGGGGCCCCCCCCTAGGGGGGGTCATCCGAAGGGCTCGGGCTTCGCCCTCGCCCTTCCGATGTGAGGAAGGGATCGACCAATTGGCTCGGCCTGCGGCCTCGCCACTCTGCGAGCCCTTCGGGCTCGCGGCCCCCAGTGGCCGGCAGTTCGGCCTTCGGCCTCACTGCCGCCCCCTTTGGGGGCCCCCCCCTACGGGGGGTCATCCGAAGGGTCGGGCTTCGCCCTCGCCCGTCGGATGTCGATTTAAACGCAGCTCGGCCTCCGGCCTCGCTTTCGCTCGCCCTGCGGGCTCGCGAGAGTTACTCGGGGGGTCGTGGGGGGAAAAGGGGGGGGTGGGATGAGCAAATTTGGCTCGGCCTGCGGCCTCGCCACGCAGCTCGGCCTTCGGCCTCGCGTTTGCTCGCCCTGCGGGCTCGCAAAGCCCTGCGGGCTAGTGACTTGGGGGGAGGGGGGGGTGGGGGGGGGGTGATTTTCCGAGGGGCTCGGCCTTCGGCCTCGCTACGCAGCTCGCCCTTCGGGCTCGCGGGCACCCAAGTCTTCGGCCTTCGGCCTCAGACTCGGTTGTAGACACTCGGGGGCCCGATTTGTATGGCGGCCATTTTGTTTTTCGAGAAAATTAAAAAAAAAATACCGGCTCGAGAATTTGACCGTGACCCCCTACAAAAGTCACTATGGGGGCAAACCCCTAACTCTGATAGTTTTCGCAGGCCGTACCCCCTTCCACCTCGGTTTCCGTGATCTTCAACTTTTCGGATTTTTCCCCTGGTGAGACAAAAATTCCACATCCAGTCCACCAGGCACCATCACCCCTTTCAGTCGAGAAGTGGGAGAACAACTATGTCAATCAGTCAGTCAGTCAGTCAGTGGTAGGTGTAGCTTTATATAATATAGACTAGATGTCGCTCTGTGCGCGGGCTGCAAGCAGCCCGCGAGGCTCGCGTTTGAGCTCTATGACGAATAAATTCATTCAGTTGAGCAGTAAGTGAAAAAAGTAAAGAAGATGGAAATGAGTAGGAAAAGGAGTGGGCGGCCATCTTGGATTCCAAAATGACATCCAGATTCGAGTCGGGCGGGGCCCGAAACCCCCAAATCCAAAATTTCAGTCAAATCCGATAAAGTTGAAAAAATAAAAAAAAAAAAATTTCGCCGCCATCTTGGATCCTAAAAAGGAGTGCAGATTCGAGTTGGGGGCGGTGAGGGCATGCCAGATATCGATTTTGAGTCAAATCGGATAAAGTTGAGAATTGGGGGCAATTTAGGGGGGGAGTGGGTTAAGGAGGAAGGGATTGAAACTTTCGCTCGGCCTGCGGCCTCGCCACTCTGCGAGCCCTTCGGGCTCGCGGCCCCCAGTGGTCGGCAGTTCGGCCTTCGGCCTCACTGCCGCCCCTTTGGGGGCCCCCCCCTAGGGGGGGGGTCATCCGAAGGGCTCGGGCTTCGCCCTCGCCCTTCAGATGACGGAGGAAGGGATCGACCAATTGGCTCGGCCTGCGGCCTCGCCACTCTGCGAGCCCTTCGGGCTCGCGGCCCCCAGTGGCCGGCAGTTCGGCCTTCGGCCTCACTGCCGCCCCCTTTGGGGGCCCCCCCCCTACGGGGGGTCATCCGAAGGGCTCGGGCTTCGCCCTCGCCCGTCGGATGTCGATTTAAACGCAGCTCGGCCTCCGGCCTCGCTTTCGCTCGCCCTGCGGGCTCGCGAGAGTTACTCGGGGGGTCGTGGGGGGAAAAGGGGGGGGTGGGATGAGCAAATTTGGCTCGGCCTGCGGCCTCGCCACGCAGCTCGGCCTACGGCCTCGCGTTTGCTCGCCCTGCGGGCTCGCAAAGCCCTTCGGGCTAGTGACTTGGGGGGAGGGGGGGGGTGGGGGGGGGTGATTTTCCGAGGGGCTCGGCCTTCGGCCTCGCTACGCAGCTCGCCCTTCGGGCTCGCGGGCACCCAAGTCTTCGGCCTTCGGCCTCAGACTCGGTTGTAGACACTCGGGGGCCCGATTTGTATGGCGGCCATTTTGTTTTTCGAGAAAATTAAAAAAAAAATACCGGCTCGAGAATTTGACCGTGACCCCCTACAAAAGTCACTATGGGGGCAAACCCCTAACTCTGATAGTTTTCGCAGGCCGTACCCCCTTCCACCTCGGTTTCCGGGATCCTCGACTTTTCAGATTTTTCTCCAGGAGAGACAAAAATTCCACATCCAGTCCACCAGGCACCATCACCCCTTTCAGTCTCGAAGTGGGAGAACAACTATGTCAATCAGTGAGTCAGTGAGTGAGTGGTAGGTGTAGCTTTATATAATATAGACTAGATGTCGCTCTGTGCGCGGGCTGCAAGCAGCCCGCGAGGCTCGCGTTTGAGCTCTATGACGAATAAATTCATTCAGTTGAGCAGAAAGATCAAAAAGTTAGGAAATACGGAAATAGTAGGAAAAGGAGTGGGCGGCCATCTTGGATTCCAAAATGACATCCAGATTCGAGTCGAGCGGGGTCATATACCCCCAAATCCAAAATTTCAGTCAAATCGGATAAAGTTGAAAAAATTAAAAAAAAAAAATTTCGCCGCCATCTTGGATCCAAAAAAGGAGTGCAGATTCGAGTTGGGGGCGGTGAGGGCATGCCAGATATCGATTTTGAGTCAAATCGGATAAAGTTGAGAATTGGGGGCAATTTAGGGGGGGAGTGGGTTAAGGAGGAAGGGATTGAAACTTTCGCTCGGCCTGCGGCCTCGCCACTCTGCGAGCCCTTCGGGCTCGCGGCCCCCAGTGGTCGGCAGTTCGGCCTTCGGCCTCACTGCCGCCCCCTTTGGGGGCCCCCCCCTAGGGGGGGTCATCTGAAGGGCTCGGGCTTCGCCCTCGCCCTTCCGATGTGAGGAAGGGATCGACCAATTGGCTCGGCCTGCGGCCTCGCCACTCTGCGAGCCCTTCGGGCTCGCGGCCCCCAGTGGCCGGCAGTTCGGCCTTCGGCCTCACTGCCGCCCCCTTTGGGGGCCCCCCCCTACGGGGGGTCATCCGAAGGGCTCGGGCTTCGCCCTCGCCCTTCCGATGTCGATTTACACGCAGCTCGGCCTCCGGCCTCGCTTTCGCTCGCCCTGCGGGCTCGCGAGAGGTACTTGGGGGGTAGGGGGGGGGCAAAGGGGGGGGTGGGATGAGCAAATTTGGCTCGGCCTGCGGCCTCGCCACGCAGCTCGGCCTTCGGCCTCGCGTTTGCTCGCCCTGCGGGCTCGCAAAGCCCTGCGGGCTGGTGACTTGGGGGGAAGGGGGGGTGGGGGGGGTGATTTACCAAATGGCTCGGCCTTCGGCCTCGCTACGCAGCTCGCCCTTCGGGCTCGCGGGCACCCAAGTCTTCGGCCTTCGGCCTCAGACTTGGTTGTAGACACTCGGGGGCCCGATTTGTATGGCGGCCATTTTGTTTTTCGAGAAAATTAAAAAAAAAATACCGGCTCGAGAATTTGACCGTGACCCCCTACAAAAGTCACTATGGGGGCAAACCCCTAACTCTGATAGTTTTCGCAGGCCGTACCCCCTTCCACCTCGGTTTCTGTGATCTTCAACTTTTCGGATTTTTCCCCAGGAGAGACAAAAATTCCACATCCAGTCCACCAGGCACCATCACCCCTGTCAGTCTCGAAGTGGGAGAACAACTATGTCAATCAGTCAGTCAGTGAGTGGTAAGTGTAGCTTTATATAATATAGACTAGATGTCGCTCTGTGCGCGGGCTGCAAGCAGCCCGCGAGGCTCGCGTTTGAGCTCTATGACGAATAAATTCATTCAGTTTGGCTAAAAGTAAAAAAAGTTGAGAACTTGGAAATAAGTAGGAAAAGGAGTGGGCGGCCATCTTGGATTCCAAAATGACATCCAGATTCGAGTCGGGCGGGGCCCGAAACCCCCAAATCCAAAATTTCAGTCAAATCCGATAAAGTTGAAAAAATAAAAAAAAAAAAATTTCGCCGCCATCTTGGATCCTAAAAAGGAGTGCAGATTCGAGTTGGGGGCGGTGAGGGCATGCCAGATATCGATTTTGAGTCAAATCGGATAAAGTTGAGAATTGGGGGCAATTTAGGGGGGGAGTGGGTTAAGGAGGAAGGGATTGAAACTTTCGCTCGGCCTGCGGCCTCGCCACTCTGCGAGCCCTTCGGGCTCGCGGCCCCCAGTGGTCGGCAGTTCGGCCTTCGGCCTCACTGCCGCCCCTTTGGGGGCCCCCCCCTAGGGGGGGGTCATCCGAAGGGCTCGGGCTTCGCCCTCGCCCTTCAGATGACGGAGGAAGGGATCGACCAATTGGCTCGGCCTGCGGCCTCGCCACTCTGCGAGCCCTTCGGGCTCGCGGCCCCCAGTGGCCGGCAGTTCGGCCTTCGGCCTCACTGCCGCCCCCTTTGGGGGCCCCCCCCTACGGGGGGTCATCCGAAGGGCTCGGGCTTCGCCCTCGCCCGTCGGATGTCGATTTAAACGCAGCTCGGCCTCCGGCCTCGCTTTCGCTCGCCCTGCGGGCTCGCGAGAGTTACTCGGGGGGTCGTGGGGGGAAAAGGGGGGGGTGGGATGAGCAAATTTGGCTCGGCCTGCGGCCTCGCCACGCAGCTCGGCCTACGGCCTCGCGTTTGCTCGCCCTGCGGGCTCGCAAAGCCCTTCGGGCTAGTGACTTGGGGGGAGGGGGGGGTGGGGGGGGTGATTTTCCGAGGGGCTCGGCCTTCGGCCTCTCTGCGAGCCCGAAGGGCTCGCAGAGTGGCGAGGCCGCAGGCCGAGCCAATTGGTCGATCCCTTCCTCACATCGGAAGGGCGAGGGCGAAGCCCGAGCCCTTCAGATGACCCCCCCTAGGGGGGGGGCCCCCAAAGGGGGCGGCAGTGAGGCCGAAGGCCGAACTGCCGACCACTGGGGGCCGCGAGCCCGAAGGGCTCGCAGAGTGGCGAGGCCGCAGGCCGAGCGAAAGTCTCAATCCCTTCCTCCTTAACCCACCCCCCCCTAAATTTCCCCCAATTCTCAACTTTATCCGATTTGACTCAAAATCGATATCTGGCATGCCCTCACCGCCCCCAACTCGAATCTGCACTCCTTTTTTGAATCCAAGATGGCGGCGAAATTTTTTTTTTTTAATTTTTTCAACCTCGTCGGATTTGACTGAAATTTTGGATTAGGGGGTTTAGGACCCCGCCCGACTCGAATCTGGATGTCATTTTGGAATCCAAGATGGCCGCCCACTCCTTTTCCTACTTAATTCCATCTTCTTTACTTTTTGATCTTTCTGCTCAACTGAATGAATTTATTCGTCATAGAGCTCAAACGCGAGCCTCGCGGGCTGCTTGCAGCCCGCGCACAGAGCGACATCTAGTATATAATATATAAAGCTACAATACCACTGACTGACTGACTGATTGACATGGTTGTTTGACCTGTTCCCGGTATCGTGGGGTGTTGTGACGCATACCATCGTATAGAGGGTGTTCCAGTGAGTACCAGAAAAATCTGACATCTCGAGGATCGAAGAAACCTGGTGGATGAGGTGTACTGCCTGCAAAAACGGTGGGGGCTAGGGGGTTGATTTTTTTGCCAAAATGTAGGGGGTTGTAAGCAATTTGACGTGTCACTAATTTTTTTTTTTTAAATTCGAAATTCAAGATGGCCGCCATACAAGGCCAATTCCCGTCATACTAAGCGAGCCCGAAGGGCGAGCCTGCGAGGCCGCAGGCCGAGCTTCGGGGCGAGGGCGAAGCCCGAGCCGACCGGGGTGTCGAGGGCGAAGCCCGAGGCACCCCCCTCCCCCTCCCCCCGAGGTGCTGCAGTGAGGCCGAAGGCCGAACTGCTGCACACGGGGGGGGCGAGGCCGCAGGCCGAGCTCCAAGGCGAGGGCGTAGCCCGAGCCGATCGGGGTGTCGAGGGCGAAGCCCGAGGCACCCCCCTCCCCCACCCCCCAAGTGTGCTGCAGTGAGGCCGCAGGCCGAACTGCTGCACACGGGGGGGTCGAGGCCGCAGGCCGAGCTCCACGGCGAGGGCGAAGCCCGAGCCGTCAAAGAGTTTGCCCAACCCCCCCCACCACCCCCCCCCCAAGTGGGCTGCAGTGAGGCCGCAGGCCGAACTGCCGACCACTCGGGTCTGCGAGGCCGTAGGCCGAGCTCCAAGGCGAGGGCGAAGCCCGAGCCGTTTTGTTGTGTCCCTCCCCCCCTCCCCCCTCAGTTTTAGTGCAATTTCAAACGACTGTCAATGTTAATACGGTTTCTTCAACCCCCACAAGTCACCTGACGCATCTACGACTGCAAACCTTACTGACCCCGCCCATACAGCCGCACGACCGCCTCGCGGGCTGCTCGCAGCCCGCGCCCCCACCCAAAACACTAGTTAATATTATAAAGCTGAAGAGTTTGTTTGTTTGTTTGATTGTTTGTTTGTTTGTTTGAACGCGCTAATCTCAGGAACTACTGGTTCAAAATTGAAAATTCTTTTTGTGTAGTATGGATGACATCTTAACAATGTTGACCGCTGATGTGAAAATGAGCCGACGCCTCTGAGCCCACAGTATATTATAATTTTCATTCTATCTTCCACCTTTAACACCTTCCGGATAAAGATTGCAAGAACGGCCCCTTTATACATCACTACCTGTTGCCTGAAATTTATGTTATTATGATTAATTCGTTTTTTTTATTAGTATAGATGAATAATTTTCCCCCGGTTTCAAAACATTTTTTATTGATGCTTTGCTCATATTGGTCGCAGCGTAATGTTTTATAGCCTAAAGCCTTCCTCAATAAATGGAATATCCAACACAAAAAGAATTTTCCAATTTGAACAACTATGTCAATCAGTCAGTCAGTCAGTCAGTGGTAGGTGTAGCTTTATATAATATAGACTAGATGTCGCTCTGTGCGCGGGCTGCAAGCAGCCCGCGAGGCTCGCGTTTGAGCTCTATGACGAATAAATTCATTCAGTTTGGCTAAAAGTAAAAAAAGTTGAGAACTTGGAAATAAGTAGGAAAAGGAGTGGGCGGCCATCTTGGATTCCAAAATGACATCCAGATTCGAGTCGGGCGGGGCCCGAAACCCCCAAATCCAAAATTTCAGTCAAATCCGATAAAGTTGAAAAAATAAAAAAAAAAAATTTCGCCGCCATCTTGGATCCTAAAAAGGAGTGCAGATTCGAGTTGGGGGCGGTGAGGGCATGCCAGATATCGATTTTGAGTCAAATCGGATAAAGTTGAGAATTGGGGGCAATTTAGGGGGGGAGTGGGTTAAGGAGGAAGGGATTGAAACTTTCGCTCGGCCTGCGGCCTCGCCACTCTGCGAGCCCTTCGGGCTCGCGGCCCCCAGTGGTCGGCAGTTCGGCCTTCGGCCTCACTGCCGCCCCTTTGGGGGCCCCCCCCTAGGGGGGGGTCATCCGAAGGGCTCGGGCTTCGCCCTCGCCCTTCAGATGACGGAGGAAGGGATCGACCAATTGGCTCGGCCTGCGGCCTCGCCACTCTGCGAGCCCTTCGGGCTCGCGGCCCCCAGTGGCCGGCAGTTCGGCCTTCGGCCTCACTGCCGCCCCCTTTGGGGGCCCCCCCCCTACGGGGGGTCATCCGAAGGGCTCGGGCTTCGCCCTCGCCCGTCGGATGTCGATTTAAACGCAGCTCGGCCTCCGGCCTCGCTTTCGCTCGCCCTGCGGGCTCGCGAGAGTTACTCGGGGGGTCGTGGGGGGAAAAGGGGGGGGTGGGATGAGCAAATTTGGCTCGGCCTGCGGCCTCGCCACGCAGCTCGGCCTACGGCCTCGCGTTTGCTCGCCCTGCGGGCTCGCAAAGCCCTTCGGGCTAGTGACTTGGGGGGAGGGGGGGGGTGGGGGGGGTGATTTTCCGAGGGGCTCGGCCTTCGGCCTCGCTACGCAGCTCGCCCTTCGGGCTCGCGGGCACCCAAGTCTTCGGCCTTCGGCCTCAGACTCGGTTGTAGACACTCGGGGGCCCGATTTGTATGGCGGCCATTTTGTTTTTCGAGAAAATTAAAAAAAAAATACCGGCTCGAGAATTTGACCGTGACCCCCTACAAAAGTCACTATGGGGGCAAACCCCTAACTCTGATAGTTTTCGCAGGCCGTACCCCCTTCCACCTCGGTTTCCGGGATCCTCGACTTTTCAGATTTTTCTCCAGGAGAGACAAAAATTCCACATCCAGTCCACCAGGCACCATCACCCCTTTCAGTCTCGAAGTGGGAGAACAACTATGTCAATCAGTGAGTCAGTGAGTGAGTGGTAGGTGTAGCTTTATATAATATAGACTAGTGTTTTGGGTGGGGGCGCGGGCTGCGAGCAGCCCGCGAGGCGGTCGTGCGGCTGTATGGGCGGGGTCAGTAAGGTTTGCAGTCTTAGATGCGTCAGGTGACTTGTGGGGGTTGAAGAAACCGTATTAACATTGACAGTCGTTTGAAATTGCACTAAAACAGAGGGGGAGGGAGGGTTGTGACACTTTAAAACGGCTCGGGCTTCGCCCTCGCCTTGGAGCTCGGCCTTCGGCCTCGCAGACCCAAGTGGTCGGCAGTTCGGCCTGCGGCCTCACTGCAGCCCACTTGGGGGGGTGGTGGGGGAGGTTGGACTTACTCTCGGACGGCTCGGGCTTCGCCCTCGCCTTGGAGCTCGGCCTTCGGCCTCGCAGACCCAAGTGGTCGGCAGTTCGGCCTTCGGCCTCACTGCAGCCCACTTGGGGGGGTGGTGGGGGAGGTTGGACTTACTCTTGGACGGCTCGGGCTTCGCCCTCGCCTTGGAGCTCGGCCTGCGGCCTCGCGCCCCCCGTGTGCAGCAGTTCGGCCTTCGGCCTCACTGCAGCACCTTGGGGGGAGGGGGAGGGGGGTGCCTCGGGCTTCGCCCTCGACACCCCGGTCGGCTCGGGCTTCGCCCTCGCCCCGGAGCTCGGCCTGCGGCCTCGCAGGCTCGCCCTTCGGGCTCGCTTAGTATGACGGGAATTGGTCTTGTATGGCGCCAATCTTGAATTTTGAAAAAAAAAAAAAAACTTTATCGACACTTGAAATTGCTTACAACCCCCTACATTTTGGCACAAAAATCAACCCCCTAACCCTTACCGTTTTTGCAGGCAGTACACCTCATCCACCAGGTTTCTTCGATCCTCAAGATGTCAGATTTTTCTGGTACTCACTGGAACACCCACTATACGATGGTATGCATTATATTACTCCACCATACCGGGAACAGGTCAAACAACCATGTCAGTGAGTCAGTCAGTCAGTGGTAATGTAGCTTTATATATTATAACTAGTGTTTTGGGTGGGGGCGCGGGCTGCGAGCAGCCCGCGAGGCGGTCGTGCGGCTGTATGGGCGGGGTCAGTAAGGTTTGCAGTCGTAGATGCGTCAGGTGACTTGTGGGGGTTGAAGAAACCGTATTAACATTGACAGTCGTTTGAAATTCCACTAAAACAGAGGGGGGAGAGAGGGTTGTGACACTTTAAAACGGCTCGGGCTTCGCCCTCGCCTTGGAGCTCGGCCTTCGGCCTCGCAGACCCAAGTGGTCGGCAGTTCGGCCTTCGGCCTCACTGCAGCCCACTTGGGGGGGTGGTGGGGGAGGTTGGACTTACTCTTGGACGGCTCGGGCTTCGCCCTCGCCTTGGAGCTCGGCCTGCGGCCTCGCGCCCCCCGTGTGCAGCAGTTCGGCCTTCGGCCTCACTGCAGCACCTCGGGGGGAGGGGAAGGGGGGTGCCTCGGGCTTCGCCCTCGACACCCCGGTCGGCTCGGGCTTCGCCCTCGCCCCGAAGCTCGGCCTGCGGCCTCGCAGGCTCGCCCTTCGGGCTCGCTTAGTATGACGGGAATTGGCCTTGTATGGCGGCCATCTTGAATTTCGAATTTAAAAAAAAAAAATTAGTGACACTTGAAATTGCTTACAACCCCTTACATTTTGGCAAAAAAATCATCCCCCTATCCCTTACCGTTTTTGCAGGCAGTTGACCCCTTACACCAGGATTCTTCGATCCTCAACATGTCAGATTTTTCTGGTACTCACTGGAACACCCTCTATACGATGGTATGCGTCACAAAACTCCACCATGTCAAGAAACCGTATTAAGATCGACAGTCAGTTGAAATTGCACTAAAACTGAGGAGGGAGGGAGGGTTGTGACACTTTAAAACGGCTCGGGCTTCGCCCTCGCCTTGGAGCTCGGCCTCCGGCCTCGCGGACCCAAGTGGTCGGCAGTTCGGCCTGCGGCCTCACTGCAGCCCACTTGGGGGGGTGATGGGGGAGGTTGGACTTACTCTTGGACGGCTCGGGCTTCGCCCTCGCCTTGGAGCTCGGCCTTCGGCCTCGCAGACCCAAGTGGTCGGCAGTTCGGCCTTCGGCCTCACTGCAGCCCACTTGGGGGGGTGGTGGGGGAGGTTGGACTTACTCTTGGACGGCTCGGGCTTCGCCCTCGCCTTGGAGCTCGGCCTGCGGCCTCGCGCCCCCCGTGTGCAGCAGTTCGGCCTTCGGCCTCACTGCAGCACCTTGGGGGGAGGGGGAGGGGGGTGCCTCGGGCTTCGCCCTCGACACCCCGGTCGGCTCGGGCTTCGCCCTCGCCCCGAAGCTCGGCCTGCGGCCTCGCAGGCTCGCCCTTCGGGCTCGCTTAGTATGACGGGAATTATTCTTGTATGGCGGCCATCTTGAATTTTGGAAAAAAAAAAAAAACTTTATCGACACTTGAAATTGCTTACAACCCTCTACATTTTGGCATAAAAATCATCCCCCTAACCCCCACCGTTTCTGCAGGCAGTTGACCCCTTACACCAGGATTCTTCGATCCTCAAGATGTCAGATTTTTCTGGTACTCACTGGAGCACCCTCTATACGATGGTGTGGGTCATTTCACTCCACCAAGTCGGGAACAGGTCAAACAACCATGTCAGTCAGTGAGTGAGTCAGTCAGTGGTAGTGTAGCTTTATATATTATAATAACTAGTGTTTTGGGTGGGGGCGCGGGCTGCGAGCAGCCCGCGAGGCGGTCGTGCGGCTGTATGGGCGGGGTCAGTAAGGTTTGCAGTCGTAGATGCGTCAGGTGACTTGTGGGGGTTGAAGAAACCGTATTAACATTGACAGTCGTTTGAAATTCCACTAAAACAGAGGGGGGAGAGAGGGTTGTGACACTTTAAAACGGCTCGGGCTTCGCCCTCGCCTTGGAGCTCGGCCTTCGGCCTCGCAGACCCAAGTGGTCGGCAGTTCGGCCTGCGGCCTCACTGCAGCCCACTTGGGGGGGGTGGTGGGAGGGTGTTCTAACTCTTTGACGGCTCGGGCTTCGCCCTCGCCTTGGAGCTCGGCCTTCGGCCTCGCAGACCCAAGTGGTCGGCAGTTCGGCCTTCGGCCTCACTGCAGCCCACTTGGGGGGGTGGTGGGGGGGGGTTGGACTTACTCTTGGACGGCTCGGGCTTCGCCCTCGCCTTGGAGCTCGGCCTGCGGCCTCGCGCCCCCCGTGTGCAGCAGTTCGGCCTTCGGCCTTACTGCAGCACCTTGGGGGGAGGGGGAGGGGGGTGCCTCGGGCTTCGCCCTCGACACCCCGATCGGCTCGGGCTTCGCCCTCGCCCCGAAGCTCGGCCTGCGGCCTCGCTGGCTCGCCCTTCGGGCTCGCTTAGTATGACGGAAATTGGCTTTGTATGGCGGCCATCTTGAATTTCGAATTTAAAAAAAAAAAATTAGTGACACTTGAAATTGCTTACAACCCCTTACATTTTGGCAAAAAAATCATCCCCCTAACCCCCACCGTTTCTGCAGGCAGTTGACCCCTTACACCAGGATTCTTCGATCCTCAACATGTCAGATTTTTCTGGTACTCACTGGAACACCCTCTATACGACGGTATGCGTCACAAAACTCCACCATGTCGGGAACAGGTCAAACAACCATGTCAGTGAGTCAGTCAGTCAGTCAGTGGTATTGTAGCTTTATATATATATAACTAGTGTTTTGGGTGGGGGCGCGGGCTGCGAGCAGCCCGCGAGGCGGTCGTGCGGCTGTATGGGCGGGGTCAGTAAGGTTTGCAGTCGTCGATGCGTCAGGTGACTTGTGGGGGTTGAAGAAACCGTATTAACATTGACAGTCGTTTGAAATTGCACAAAAACTGAGGGGGGAGGGAGAGTTGTGACACTTTAAAACGGCTCGGGCTTCGCCCTCGCCTTGGAGCTCGGCCTTCGGCCTCGCAGACCCAAGTGGTCGGCAGTTCGGCCTGCGGCCTCACTGCAGCCCACTTGGGGGGGTGGTGGGGGAGGTTGGACTTATTCTCGGACGGCTCGGGCTTCGCCCTCGCCTTGGAGCTCGGCCTTCGGCCTCGCAGACCCAAGTGGTCGGCAGTTCGGCCTTCGGCCTCACTGCAGCCCACTTGGGGGGGTGGTGGGGGAGGTTGGACTTACTCTTGGACGGCTCGGGCTTCGCCCTCGCCTTGGAGCTCGGCCTGCGGCCTCGCGCCCCCCGTGTGCAGCAGTTCGCCCTTCGGCCTCACTGCAGCACCTCGGGGGGAGGGGGAGGGGGATGCCTCGGGCTTCGCCCTCGACACCCCGGTCGGCTCGGGCTTCGCCCTCGCCCCGAAGCTCGGCCTGCGGCCTCGCAGGCTCGCCCTTCGGGCTCGCTTAGTATCACGGGAATTGGCCTTGTATGGCGGCCATCTTGAATTTCGAATTTAAAAAAAAAAAATTAGTGACACTTGAAATTGCTTACAATCCTTTACATTTTGGCAAAAAAATCATCCCCCTAACCCTCACCGTTTTCGCAGGCAGTTGACCCCTTACACCAGGATTCTTCGATCCTCAACATGTCAGATTTTTCTGGTACTCACTGGAACACCCTCTATACGACGGTATGCGTCACAAAACTCCACCATGTCGGGAACAGGTCAAACAACCATGTCAATGAGTGAGTGAGTCAGTGAGTGGTAATGTAGCTTTATATATTATAATAATATAACTAGATGTCGCTCTGTGCGCGGGCTGCGAGCAGCCCGCGAGGCGGTCGTGCGGCTGTATGGGCGGGGTCAGTAAGGTTTGCAGTCTTAGATGCGTCAGGTGACTTGTGGGGGTTGAAGAAACCGTATTAACATTGACAGTCGTTTGAAATTGCACTAAAACTGAGGGGGGAGGGAGGGTTGTGACACTTTAAAACGGCTCGGGCTTCGCCCTCGCCTTGGAGCTCGGCCTTCGGCCTCGCAGACCCAAGTGGTCGGCAGTTCGGCCTGCGGCCTCACTGCAGCCCACTTGGGGGGGGTGGTGGGAGGGTGTTCTAACTCTTTGACGGCTCGGGCTTCGCCCTCGCCTTGGAGCTCGGCCTTCGGCCTCGCAGACCCAAGTGGTCGGCAGTTCGGCCTTCGGCCTCACTGCAGCCCACTTGGGGGGGTGGTGGGGGGGGGTTGGACTTACTCTTGGACGGCTCGGGCTTCGCCCTCGCCTTGGAGCTCGGCCTACGGCCTCGCGCCCCCCGTGTGCAGCAGTTCGGCCTTCGGCCTCACTGCAGCACCTCGAGGGGAGGGGGAGGGGGGTGCCTCGGGCTTCGCCCTCGACACCCCGATCGGCTCGGGCTTCGCCCTCGCCCCGAAGCTCGGCCTGCGGCCTCGCAGGCTCGCCCTTCGGGCTCGCTTAGTATGACGGGAATTGGCCTTGTATGGCGGCCATCTTGAATTTTGAAAAAAAAAAAAAAAATTTAGTCACACTTCAAATTGCTTACAACCCCCTACATTTTGGCAAAAAAATCAACCCCCTAACCCCCACCGTTTCTGCAGGCAGTTGACCCCTTACACCAGGATTCTTCGATCCTCAACATGTCAGATTTTTCTGGTACTCACTGGAACACCCTCTATACGACGGTATGCGTCACAAAACTCCAACATGTCGGGAACAGGTCAAACAACCATGTCAATGAGTGAGTCAGTGAGTGGTATTGTAGCTTTATATATTATAATATAACTAGATGTCGCTCTGTGCGCGGGCTGCGAGCAGCCCGCGAGGCGGTCGTGCGGCTGTATGGGCGGGGTCAGTAAGGTTTGCAGTCTTAGATGCGTCAGGTGACTTGTGGGGGTTGAAGAAACCGTATTAACATTGACAGTCGTCTGAAATTGCACTTAAACAGAGGGGGGAGGGGGGAAGTTTGACACTTCAAAACGGCTCGGGCTTCGCCCTCGCCTTGGAGCTCGGCCTTCGGCCTCGCAGACCCAAGTGGTCGGCAGTTCGGCCTGCGGCCTCACTGCAGCCCACTTGGGGGGGGTGGTGGGAGGGTGTTCTAACTCTTTGACGGCTCGGGCTTCGCCCTCGCCTTGGAGCTCGGCCTTCGGCCTCGCAGACCCAAGTGGTCGGCAGTTCGGCCTTCGGCCTCACTGCAGCCCACTTGGGGGGTGGTGGGGGGGGTCGCGCTAAGTCTTAGACGGTTTGGGCTTTGCCCTCGCCTTGGAGCTCGGCCTGCGGCCTCGCGCCCCCCGTGTGCAGCAGTTCGGCCTTCGGCCTCACTGCAGCACCTCGGGGGGAGGGGGAGGGGGGTGCCTCGGGCTTCGCCCTCGACACCCCGGTCGGCTCGGGCTTCGCCCTCGCCCCGAAGCTCGGCCTGCGGCCTCGCAGGCTCGCCCTTCGGGCTCGCTTAGTATGACGGGAATTGGCCTTGTATGGCGGCCATCTTGAATTTTGAAAAAAAAAAAAAAACTTTAGTGACACTTGAAATTGCTTACAACCCTCTACATTTTGGCAAAAAAATCATCCCCCTAACCCCCACCGTTTTTGCAGGCAGTACAACCCTTACACCAGGTTTCTTCGATCCTCAAGATGTCAGATTTTTCTGGTACTCACTGGAACACCCTCTATACGATGGTATGCGTCACAACACCCCACCATACCGGGAACAGGTCAAACAACCATGTCAATGAGTGAGTGAGTGAGTGGTATTGTAGCTTTATATATTATAATAAACTAGTGTTTTGGGTGGGGGCGCGGGCTGCGAGCAGCCCGCGAGGCGGTCGTGCGGCTGTATGGGCGGGGTCAGTAAGGTTTGCAGTCTTAGATGCGTCAGGTGACTTGTGGTGGTTGAAAAAGCCGTATTAAGATCGACAGTCAGTTGAAATTGCACTAAAACTGAGGAGGGAGGGAGGGTTGTGACACTTTAAAACGGCTCGGGCTTCGCCCTCGCCTTGGAGCTCGGCCTTCGGCCTCGCAGACCCAAGTGGTCGGCAGTTCGGCCTGCGGCCTCACTGCAGCCCACTTGGGGGGGTTGGTGGGAGGGTGTTCTCACTCTTTGACGGCTCGGGCTTCGCCCTCGCCTTGGAGCTCGGCCTTCGGCCTCGCAGACCCAAGTGGTCGGCAGTTCGGCCTTCGGCCTCACTGCAGCCCACTTGGGGGGGTGGTGGGGGGGGTCGCGCTGACTCTAAGACAGTTTGGGCTTTGCCCTCGCCTTGTAGCTCGGCCTGCGGCCTCGCGCCCCCCGTGTGCAGCAGTTCGGCCTTCGGCCTCACTGCAGCACCTCGGGGGGAGGGGGAGGGGGGTGCCTCGGGCTTCGCCCTCGACACCCCGGTCGGCTCGGGCTTCGCCCTCGCCCCGAAGCTCGGCCTGCGGCCTCGCAGGCTCGCCCTTCGGGCTCGCTTAGTATGACGGGAATTGGCCTTGTATGGCGGCCATCTTGAATTTCGAATTTAAAAAAAAAAAATTAGTGACACTTGAAATTGCTTACAACCCCTTACATTTTGGCAAAAAAATCATCCCCCTAACCCTCACCGTTTTCGCAGGCAGTTGACCCCTTACACCAGGATTCTTCGATCCTCAACATGTCAGATTTTTCTGGTACTCACTGGAACACCCTCTATACGATGGTATGCGTCACAAAACTCCACCATGTCGGGAACAGGTCAAACAACCATGTCAGTGAGTCAGTCAGTCAGTCAGTGGTATTGTAGCTTTATATATATATAATATAATAATATAACTAGTGTTTTGGGTGGGGGCGCGGGCTGCGAGCAGCCCGCGAGGCGGTCGTGCGGCTGTATGGGCGGGGTCAGTAAGGTTTGCAGTCGTCGATGCGTCAGGTGACTTGTGGTGGTTGAAAAAGCCGTATTAAGATCGACAGTCAGTTGAAATTGCACTAAAACTGAGGGGGGAGGGGGGGGAGGGACACAACAAAACGGCTCGGGCTTCGCCCTCGCCTTGGAGCTCGGCCTTCGGCCTCGCAGACCCAAGTGGTCGGCAGTTCGGCCTGCGGCCTCACTGCAGCCCACTTGGGGGGGGTGGTGGGAGGGTGTTCTAACTCTTTGACGGCTCGGGCTTCGCCCTCGCCTTGGAGCTCGGCCTTCGGCCTCGCAGACCCAAGTGGTCAGCAGTTCGGCCTTCGGCCTCACTGCAGCCCACTTGGGGGGGTGGTGGGGGGGGGGTTGGACTTACTCTTGGACGGCTCGGGCTTCGCCCTCGCCTTGGAGCTCGGCCTGCGGCCTCGCGCCCCCCGTGTGCAGCAGTTCGGCCTTCGGCCTCACTGCAGCACCTTGGGGGGAGGGGGAGGGGGGTGCCTCGGGCTTCGCCCTCGACACCCCGATCGGCTCGGGCTTCGCCCTCGCCCCGAAGCTCGGCCTGCGGCCTCGCAGGCTCGCCCTTCGGGCTCGCTTAGTATGACGGGAATTGGCCTTGTATGGCGGCCATCTTGAATTTCGAATTTAAAAAAAAAAATTAGTGACACTTGAAATTGCTTACAACCCCTTACATTTTGGCAAAAAAATCATCCCCCTAACCCTCACCGTTTTCGCAGGCAGTTGACCCCTTACACCAGGATTCTTCGATCCTCAAGATGTCAGATTTTTCTGGTACTCACTGGAACACCCTCTATATGATGGTATGCGTCACAACACCCCACCATACCGGGAACAGGTCAAACAACCATGTCAATGAGTCAGTCAGTGAGTGAGTGGTAATGTAGCTTTATATATATATAATATATAATATATAACTAGTGTTTTGGGTGGGGGCGCGGGCTGCGAGCAGCCCGCGAGGCGGTCGTGCGGCTGTATGGGCGGGGTCAGTAAGGTTTGCAGTCGTAGATGCGTCAGGTGACTTGTGGGGGTTGAAGAAACCGTATTAACATTGACAGTCAGTTGAAATTCCACTAAAACTGAGGGGGGAGGGGGGGGAGGGAAACAACAAAACGGCTCGGGCTTCGCCCTCGCCTTGGAGCTCAGCCTTCGGCCTCGCAGACCCAAGTGGTCGGCAGTTCGGCCTACGGCCTCACTGCAGACCACTTGGGGGGGTGGTAAGGGGGGGTTGGGCTAACTCTTCGACGGCTCGGGCTTCGCCCTCGCCGTGTAGCTCGGCCTGCGGCCTCGCCCCCCCCGTGTGCAGCAGTTCGGCCTGCGGCCTCACTGCAACACACTTGGGGGGGGGGGGGGTGAAGGGGGGTGCCTCGGGCTTCGCCCTCGACACCCCGATTGGCTCGGGCTGCGCCCTCGCCTTGGAGCTCGGCCTGCGGCCTCGCGCCCCCCGTGTGCAGCAGTTCGGCCTTCGGCCTCACTGCAGCACCTTGGGGGGAGGGGGAGGGGGGTGCCTCGGGCTTCGCCCTCGACACCCCGGTCGGCTCGGGCTTCGCCCTAGCCCCGAAGCTCGGCCTGCGGCCTCGCAGGCTCGCCCTTCGGGCTCGCTTAGTATGACGGGAATTGGCCTTGTATGGCGGCCATCTTGAATTTTGAAAAAAAAAAAAACATTTAGTCACACTTCAAATTGCTTACAACCCCCTACATTTTGGCAAAAAAATCAACCCCCTAGCCTCCACCGTTTTCGCAGGCAGTACACCTCATCCACCAGGTTTCTTCGATCCTCAAGATGTCAGATTTTTCTGGTACTCACTGGAGCACCCTCTATACGACGACACCAAAGTCACAACCCCATACAGTCGGGAACAGGTCAAACAACCATGTCAATCAGTGAGTGAGTCAGTGAGTGGTAATGTAGCTTTATATATTATAATATAACTAGATGTCGCTCTGTGCGCGGGCTGCAAGCAGCCCGCGAGGCTCGCGTTTGAGCTCTATGACGAATAAATTCATTCAGTTTGGCTAAAAGTAAAAAAAGTTGAGAACTTGGAAATAAGTAGGAAAAGGAGTGGGCGGCCATCTTGGATTCCAAAATGACATCCAGATTCGAGTCGGGCGGGGCCCGAAACCCCCAAATCCAAAATTTCAGTCAAATCCGATAAAGTTGAAAAAATAAAAAAAAAAAAATTTCGCCGCCATCTTGGATCCTAAAAAGGAGTGCAGATTCGAGTTGGGGGCGGTGAGGGCATGCCAGATATCGATTTTGAGTCAAATCGGATAAAGTTGAGAATTGGGGGCAATTTAGGGGGGGAGTGGGTTAAGGAGGAAGGGATTGAAACTTTCGCTCGGCCTGCGGCCTCGCCACTCTGCGAGCCCTTCGGGCTCGCGGCCCCCAGTGGTCGGCAGTTCGGCCTTCGGCCTCACTGCCGCCCCTTTGGGGCCCCCCCCCTAGGGGGGGGTCATCCGAAGGGCTCGGGCTTCGCCCTCGCCCTTCAGATGACGGAGGAAGGGATCGACCAATTGGCTCGGCCTGCGGCCTCGCCACTCTGCGAGCCCTTCGGGCTCGCGGCCCCCAGTGGCCGGCAGTTCGGCCTTCGGCCTCACTGCCGCCCCCTTTGGGGGCCCCCCCCTACGGGGGGTCATCCGAAGGGCTCGGGCTTCGCCCTCGCCCGTCGGATGTCGATTTAAACGCAGCTCGGCCTCCGGCCTCGCTTTCGCTCGCCCTGCGGGCTCGCGAGAGTTACTCGGGGGGTCGTGGGGGGAAAAGGGGGGGGTGGGATGAGCAAATTTGGCTCGGCCTGCGGCCTCGCCACGCAGCTCGGCCTACGGCCTCGCGTTTGCTCGCCCTGCGGGCTCGCAAAGCCCTTCGGGCTAGTGACTTGGGGGGAGGGGGGGGTGGGGGGGGTGATTTTCCGAGGGGCTCGGCCTTCGGCCTCGCTACGCAGCTCGCCCTTCGGGCTCGCGGGCACCCAAGTCTTCGGCCTTCGGCCTCAGACTCGGTTGTAGACACTCGGGGGCCCGATTTGTATGGCGGCCATTTTGTTTTTCGAGAAAATTAAAAAAAAAATACCGGCTCGAGAATTTGACCGTGACCCCCTACAAAAGTCACTATGGGGGCAAACCCCTAACTCTGATAGTTTTCGCAGGCCGTACCCCCTTCCACCTCGGTTTCCGGGATCCTCGACTTTTCAGATTTTTCTCCAGGAGAGACAAAAATTCCACATCCAGTCCACCAGGCACCATCACCCCTTTCAGTCTCGAAGTGGGAGAACAACTATGTCAATCAGTGAGTCAGTGAGTGAGTGGTAGGTGTAGCTTTATATAATATAGACTAGTGTTTTGGGTGGGGGCGCGGGCTGCGAGCAGCCCGCGAGGCGGTCGTGCGGCTGTATGGGCGGGGTCAGTAAGGTTTGCAGTCTTAGATGCGTCAGGTGACTTGTGGGGGTTGAAGAAACCGTATTAACATTGACAGTCGTTTGAAATTGCACTAAAACAGAGGGGGAGGGAGGGTTGTGACACTTTAAAACGGCTCGGGCTTCGCCCTCGCCTTGGAGCTCGGCCTTCGGCCTCGCAGACCCAAGTGGTCGGCAGTTCGGCCTGCGGCCTCACTGCAGCCCACTTGGGGGGGTGGTGGGGGAGGTTGGACTTACTCTCGGACGGCTCGGGCTTCGCCCTCGCCTTGGAGCTCGGCCTTCGGCCTCGCAGACCCAAGTGGTCGGCAGTTCGGCCTTCGGCCTCACTGCAGCCCACTTGGGGGGGTGGTGGGGGAGGTTGGACTTACTCTTGGACGGCTCGGGCTTCGCCCTCGCCTTGGAGCTCGGCCTGCGGCCTCGCGCCCCCCGTGTGCAGCAGTTCGGCCTTCGGCCTCACTGCAGCACCTTGGGGGGAGGGGGAGGGGGGTGCCTCGGGCTTCGCCCTCGACACCCCGGTCGGCTCGGGCTTCGCCCTCGCCCCGGAGCTCGGCCTGCGGCCTCGCAGGCTCGCCCTTCGGGCTCGCTTAGTATGACGGGAATTGGTCTTGTATGGCGCCAATCTTGAATTTTGAAAAAAAAAAAAAAACTTTATCGACACTTGAAATTGCTTACAACCCCCTACATTTTGGCACAAAAATCAACCCCCTAACCCTTACCGTTTTTGCAGGCAGTACACCTCATCCACCAGGTTTCTTCGATCCTCAAGATGTCAGATTTTTCTGGTACTCACTGGAACACCCACTATACGATGGTATGCATTATATTACTCCACCATACCGGGAACAGGTCAAACAACCATGTCAGTGAGTCAGTCAGTCAGTGGTAATGTAGCTTTATATATTATAACTAGTGTTTTGGGTGGGGGCGCGGGCTGCGAGCAGCCCGCGAGGCGGTCGTGCGGCTGTATGGGCGGGGTCAGTAAGGTTTGCAGTCGTAGATGCGTCAGGTGACTTGTGGGGGTTGAAGAAACCGTATTAACATTGACAGTCGTTTGAAATTCCACTAAAACAGAGGGGGGAGAGAGGGTTGTGACACTTTAAAACGGCTCGGGCTTCGCCCTCGCCTTGGAGCTCGGCCTTCGGCCTCGCAGACCCAAGTGGTCGGCAGTTCGGCCTTCGGCCTCACTGCAGCCCACTTGGGGGGGTGGTGGGGGAGGTTGGACTTACTCTTGGACGGCTCGGGCTTCGCCCTCGCCTTGGAGCTCGGCCTGCGGCCTCGCGCCCCCCGTGTGCAGCAGTTCGGCCTTCGGCCTCACTGCAGCACCTCGGGGGGAGGGGAAGGGGGGTGCCTCGGGCTTCGCCCTCGACACCCCGGTCGGCTCGGGCTTCGCCCTCGCCCCGAAGCTCGGCCTGCGGCCTCGCAGGCTCGCCCTTCGGGCTCGCTTAGTATGACGGGAATTGGCCTTGTATGGCGGCCATCTTGAATTTCGAATTTAAAAAAAAAAAATTAGTGACACTTGAAATTGCTTACAACCCCTTACATTTTGGCAAAAAAATCATCCCCCTATCCCTTACCGTTTTTGCAGGCAGTTGACCCCTTACACCAGGATTCTTCGATCCTCAACATGTCAGATTTTTCTGGTACTCACTGGAACACCCTCTATACGATGGTATGCGTCACAAAACTCCACCATGTCAAGAAACCGTATTAAGATCGACAGTCAGTTGAAATTGCACTAAAACTGAGGAGGGAGGGAGGGTTGTGACACTTTAAAACGGCTCGGGCTTCGCCCTCGCCTTGGAGCTCGGCCTCCGGCCTCGCGGACCCAAGTGGTCGGCAGTTCGGCCTGCGGCCTCACTGCAGCCCACTTGGGGGGGTGATGGGGGAGGTTGGACTTACTCTTGGACGGCTCGGGCTTCGCCCTCGCCTTGGAGCTCGGCCTTCGGCCTCGCAGACCCAAGTGGTCGGCAGTTCGGCCTTCGGCCTCACTGCAGCCCACTTGGGGGGGTGGTGGGGGAGGTTGGACTTACTCTTGGACGGCTCGGGCTTCGCCCTCGCCTTGGAGCTCGGCCTGCGGCCTCGCGCCCCCCGTGTGCAGCAGTTCGGCCTTCGGCCTCACTGCAGCACCTTGGGGGGAGGGGGAGGGGGGTGCCTCGGGCTTCGCCCTCGACACCCCGGTCGGCTCGGGCTTCGCCCTCGCCCCGAAGCTCGGCCTGCGGCCTCGCAGGCTCGCCCTTCGGGCTCGCTTAGTATGACGGGAATTATTCTTGTATGGCGGCCATCTTGAATTTTGGAAAAAAAAAAAAAACTTTATCGACACTTGAAATTGCTTACAACCCTCTACATTTTGGCATAAAAATCATCCCCCTAACCCCCACCGTTTCTGCAGGCAGTTGACCCCTTACACCAGGATTCTTCGATCCTCAAGATGTCAGATTTTTCTGGTACTCACTGGAGCACCCTCTATACGATGGTGTGGGTCATTTCACTCCACCAAGTCGGGAACAGGTCAAACAACCATGTCAGTCAGTGAGTGAGTCAGTCAGTGGTAGTGTAGCTTTATATATTATAACTAGATGTCGCTCTGTGCGCGGGCTGCGAGCAGCCCGCGAGGCGGTCGTGCGGCTGTATGGGCGGGGTCAGTAAGGTTTGCAGTCTTAGATGCGTCAGGTGACTTGTGGTGGTTGAAGGAACCGTATTAAGATTGACAGTCAGTTGAAATTGCACTAAAACTGAGGGGGGAGGGATGGTTGTGACACTTTAAAACGGCTCGGGCTTCGCCCTCGCCTTGGAGCTCGGCCTTCGGCCTCGCAGACCCAAGTGGTCGGCAGTTCGGCCTGCGGCCTCACTGCAGCCCACTTGGGGGGTGGTGGGGGAGGTTGGACTTACTCTCGGACGGCTCGGGCTTCGCCCTCGCCTTGCAGCTCGGCCTTCGGCCTCGCAGACCCAAGTGGTCGGCAGTTCGGCCTGCGGCCTCACTGCAGCCCACTTGGGGGGGTGGTGGCGGGAATCGCGCTGACTCTTAGACGGCTCGGGCTTCGCCCTCGCCTTGAAGCTCGGCCTTCGGCCTCGCAGACCCAAGTGGTCGGCAGTTCGGCCTTCGGCCTCACTGCAGCCCACTTGGGGGGGTGGTGGGGGGGTCGCGCTGACTCTTAGACGGCTCGGGCTTCGCCCTCGCCTTAGAGCTCGGCCTGCGGCCTCGCGCCCCCCATGTGCAGCAGTTCGGCCTTCGGCCTCACTGCAGCACCTTGGGGGGAAGGGGAGAGGGGTGCCTCGGGCTTCGCCCTCGACACCCCGGTCGGCTCGGGCTTCGCCCTCGCCCCGAAGCTCGGCCTGCGGCCTCGCAGGCTCGCCCTTCGGGCTCGCTTAGTATGACGGGAATTGGCCTTGTATGGCGGCCATCTTGAATTTCGAATTTAAAAAAAAAAAATTAGTGACACTTGAAATTGCTTACAACCCCTTACATTTTGGCAAAAAAATCATCCCCCTAACCCTCACCGTTTTTGCAGGCAGTTGACCCCTTCCACCAGGATTCTTCGATCCTCAACATGTCAGATTTTTCTGGTACTCACTGGAGCACCCTCTATACGACGGTATGCGTCACAAAACTCCACCATGTCGGGAACAGGTCAAACAACCATGTCAATCAGTGAGTGAGTCAGTGAGTGGTAATGTAGCTTTATATATATATAATAACTAGTGTTTTGGGTGGGGGCGCGGGCTGCGAGCAGCCCGCGAGGCGGTCGTGCGGCTGTATGGGCGGGGTCAGTAAGGTTTGCAGTCGTAGATGCGTCAGGTGACTTGTGGGGGTTGAAGAAACCGTATTAACATTGACAGTCGTTTGAAATTCCACTAAAACAGAGGGGGGAGAGAGGGTTGTGACACTTTAAAACGGCTCGGGCTTCGCCCTCGCCTTGGAGCTCGGCCTTCGGCCTCGCAGACCCAAGTGGTCGGCAGTTCGGCCTGCGGCCTCACTGCAGCCCACTTGGGGGGGGTGGTGGGAGGGTGTTCTAACTCTTTGACGGCTCGGGCTTCGCCCTCGCCTTGGAGCTCGGCCTTCGGCCTCGCAGACCCAAGTGGTCGGCAGTTCGGCCTTCGGCCTCACTGCAGCCCACTTGGGGGGGTGGTGGGGGGGGGTTGGACTTACTCTTGGACGGCTCGGGCTTCGCCCTCGCCTTGGAGCTCGGCCTGCGGCCTCGCGCCCCCCGTGTGCAGCAGTTCGGCCTTCGGCCTTACTGCAGCACCTTGGGGGGAGGGGGAGGGGGGTGCCTCGGGCTTCGCCCTCGACACCCCGATCGGCTCGGGCTTCGCCCTCGCCCCGAAGCTCGGCCTGCGGCCTCGCTGGCTCGCCCTTCGGGCTCGCTTAGTATGACGGAAATTGGCTTTGTATGGCGGCCATCTTGAATTTCGAATTTAAAAAAAAAAAATTAGTGACACTTGAAATTGCTTACAACCCCTTACATTTTGGCAAAAAAATCATCCCCCTAACCCCCACCGTTTCTGCAGGCAGTTGACCCCTTACACCAGGATTCTTCGATCCTCAACATGTCAGATTTTTCTGGTACTCACTGGAACACCCTCTATACGACGGTATGCGTCACAAAACTCCACCATGTCGGGAACAGGTCAAACAACCATGTCAGTGAGTCAGTCAGTCAGTCAGTGGTATTGTAGCTTTATATATATATAACTAGTGTTTTGGGTGGGGGCGCGGGCTGCGAGCAGCCCGCGAGGCGGTCGTGCGGCTGTATGGGCGGGGTCAGTAAGGTTTGCAGTCGTCGATGCGTCAGGTGACTTGTGGGGGTTGAAGAAACCGTATTAACATTGACAGTCGTTTGAAATTGCACAAAAACTGAGGGGGGAGGGAGAGTTGTGACACTTTAAAACGGCTCGGGCTTCGCCCTCGCCTTGGAGCTCGGCCTTCGGCCTCGCAGACCCAAGTGGTCGGCAGTTCGGCCTGCGGCCTCACTGCAGCCCACTTGGGGGGTTGGTGGGGGAGGTTGGACTTACTCTTGGACGGCTCGGGCTTCGCCCTCGCCTTGGAGCTCGGCCTTCGGCCTCGCAGACCCAAGTGGTCGGCAGTTCGGCCTTCGGCCTCACTGCAGCCCACTTGGGGGGGTGGTGGGGGAGGTTGGACTTACTCTTGGACGGCTCGGGCTTCGCCCTCGCCTTGGAGCTCGGCCTGCGGCCTCGCGCCCCCCGTGTGCAGCAGTTCGGCCTTCGGCCTCACTGCAGCACCTCGGGGGGAGGGGAAGGGGGGTGCCTCGGGCTTCGCCCTCGACACCCCGGTCGGCTCGGGCTTCGCCCTCGCCCCGAAGCTCGGCCTGCGGCCTCGCAGGCTCGCCCTTCGGGCTCGCTTAGTATGACGGGAATTGGCCTTGTATGGCGGCCATCTTGAATTTCGAATTTAAAAAAAAAAAATTAGTGACACTTGAAATTGCTTACAACCCCTTACATTTTGGCAAAAAAATCATCCCCCTAACCCTCACCGTTTTTGCAGGCAGTTGACCCCTTCCACCAGGATTCTTCGATCCTCAACATGTCAGATTTTTCTGGTACTCACTGGAGCACCCTCTATACGACGGTATGCGTCACAAAACTCCACCATGTCGGGAACAGGTCAAACAACCATGTCAATCAGTGAGTGAGTCAGTGAGTGGTAATGTAGCTTTATATATATATAATAACTAGTGTTTTGGGTGGGGGCGCGGGCTGCGAGCAGCCCGCGAGGCGGTCGTGCGGCTGTATGGGCGGGGTCAGTAAGGTTTGCAGTCGTAGATGCGTCAGGTGACTTGTGGGGGTTGAAGAAACCGTATTAACATTGACAGTCGTTTGAAATTCCACTAAAACAGAGGGGGGAGAGAGGGTTGTGACACTTTAAAACGGCTCGGGCTTCGCCCTCGCCTTGGAGCTCGGCCTTCGGCCTCGCAGACCCAAGTGGTCGGCAGTTCGGCCTGCGGCCTCACTGCAGCCCACTTGGGGGGGGTGGTGGGAGGGTGTTCTAACTCTTTGACGGCTCGGGCTTCGCCCTCGCCTTGGAGCTCGGCCTTCGGCCTCGCAGACCCAAGTGGTCGGCAGTTCGGCCTTCGGCCTCACTGCAGCCCACTTGGGGGGGTGGTGGGGGGGGGTTGGACTTACTCTTGGACGGCTCGGGCTTCGCCCTCGCCTTGGAGCTCGGCCTGCGGCCTCGCGCCCCCCGTGTGCAGCAGTTCGGCCTTCGGCCTTACTGCAGCACCTTGGGGGGAGGGGGAGGGGGGTGCCTCGGGCTTCGCCCTCGACACCCCGATCGGCTCGGGCTTCGCCCTCGCCCCGAAGCTCGGCCTGCGGCCTCGCTGGCTCGCCCTTCGGGCTCGCTTAGTATGACGGAAATTGGCTTTGTATGGCGGCCATCTTGAATTTCGAATTTAAAAAAAAAAAATTAGTGACACTTGAAATTGCTTACAACCCCTTACATTTTGGCAAAAAAATCATCCCCCTAACCCCCACCGTTTCTGCAGGCAGTTGACCCCTTACACCAGGATTCTTCGATCCTCAACATGTCAGATTTTTCTGGTACTCACTGGAACACCCTCTATACGACGGTATGCGTCACAAAACTCCACCATGTCGGGAACAGGTCAAACAACCATGTCAGTGAGTCAGTCAGTCAGTCAGTGGTATTGTAGCTTTATATATATATAACTAGTGTTTTGGGTGGGGGCGCGGGCTGCGAGCAGCCCGCGAGGCGGTCGTGCGGCTGTATGGGCGGGGTCAGTAAGGTTTGCAGTCGTCGATGCGTCAGGTGACTTGTGGGGGTTGAAGAAACCGTATTAACATTGACAGTCGTTTGAAATTGCACAAAAACTGAGGGGGGAGGGAGAGTTGTGACACTTTAAAACGGCTCGGGCTTCGCCCTCGCCTTGGAGCTCGGCCTTCGGCCTCGCAGACCCAAGTGGTCGGCAGTTCGGCCTGCGGCCTCACTGCAGCCCACTTGGGGGGTTGGTGGGGGAGGTTGGACTTACTCTTGGACGGCTCGGGCTTCGCCCTCGCCTTGGAGCTCGGCCTTCGGCCTCGCAGACCCAAGTGGTCGGCAGTTCGGCCTTCGGCCTCACTGCAGCCCACTTGGGGGGGTGGTGGGGGAGGTTGGACTTACTCTTGGACGGCTCGGGCTTCGCCCTCGCCTTGGAGCTCGGCCTGCGGCCTCGCGCCCCCCGTGTGCAGCAGTTCGGCCTTCGGCCTCACTGCAGCACCTCGGGGGGAGGGGAAGGGGGGTGCCTCGGGCTTCGCCCTCGACACCCCGGTCGGCTCGGGCTTCGCCCTCGCCCCGAAGCTCGGCCTGCGGCCTCGCAGGCTCGCCCTTCGGGCTCGCTTAGTATGACGGGAATTGGCCTTGTATGGCGGCCATCTTGAATTTCGAATTTAAAAAAAAAAAATTAGTGACACTTGAAATTGCTTACAACCCCTTACATTTTGGCAAAAAAATCATCCCCCTAACCCTCACCGTTTTTGCAGGCAGTTGACCCCTTACACCAGGATTCTTCGATCCTCAACATGTCAGATTTTTCTGGTACTCACTGGAACACCCTCTATACGACGGTATGCGTCACAAAACTCCACCATGTCGGGAACAGGTCAAACAACCATGTCAATGAGTGAGTGAGTCAGTGAGTGGTAATGTAGCTTTATATATTATAACTAGTGTTTTGGGTGGGGGCGCGGGCTGCGAGCAGCCCGCGAGGCGGTCGTGCGGCTGTATGGGCGGGGTCAGTAAGGTTTGCAGTCTTAGATGCGTCAGGTGACTTGTGGTGGTTGAAGGAACCGTATTAAGATTGACAGTCAGTTGAAATTCCACTAAAACTGAGGGGGAGGGGGGGGAGGGACACAACAAAACGGCTCGGGCTTCGCCCTCGCCTTGGAGCTCGGCCTTCGGCCTCGCAGACCCAAGTGGTCGGCAGTTCGGCCTGCGGCCTCACTGCAGCCCACTTGGGGGGTGGTGGAGGAGGTCGCGCTGACTCTTGGACGGCTCGGGCTTCGCCCTCGTCTTGGAGCTCGGCCTTCGGCCTCGCAGACCCAAGTGGTCGGCAGTTCGGCCTTCGGCCTCACTGCAGCCCACTTGGGGGGGTGGTGGGGGAGGTTGGACTTACTCTTGGACGGCTCGGGCTTCGCCCTCGCCTTGGAGCTCGGCCTGCGGCCTCGCGCCCCCCGTGTGCAGCAGTTCGGCCTTCGGCCTCACTGCAGCACCTTGGGGGGAGGGGGAGGGGGGTGCCTCGGGCTTCGCCCTCGACACCCCGGTCGGCTCGGGCTTCGCCCTCGCCCCGAAGCTCGGCCTGCGGCCTCGCAGGCTCGCCCTTCGGGCTCGCTTAGTATGACGGGAATTGGCCTTGTATGGCGGCCATCTTGAATTTTGAAAAAAAAAAAAAAACTTTAGTCACACTTCAAATTGCTTACAACCCCCTACATTTTGGCAAAAAAATCAACCCCCTAACCCCCACCGTTTTCGCAGGCAGTACACCTCATCCACCAGGTTTCTTCGATCCTCGAGATGTCAGATTTTTCTGGTACTCACTGGAGCACCCTCTATACGATGGTATGCATCACAACACCCCACCATACCGGGAACAGGTCAAACAACCATGTCAATGAGTGAGTCAGTGAGTGGTATTGTAGCTTTATATATTATAATATAACTAGATGTCGCTCTGTGCGCGGGCTGCGAGCAGCCCGCGAGGCGGTCGTGCGGCTGTATGGGCGGGGTCAGTAAGGTTTGCAGTCTTAGATGCGTCAGGTGACTTGTGGGGGTTGAAGAAACCGTATTAACATTGACAGTCGTTTGAAATTGCACTAAAACTGAGGGGGGAGGGAGGGTTGTGACACTTTAAAACGGCTCGGGCTTCGCCCTCGCCTTGGAGCTCGGCCTTCGGCCTCGCAGACCCAAGTGGTCGGCAGTTCGGCCTGCGGCCTCACTGCAGCCCACTTGGGGGGGGTGGTGGGAGGGTGTTCTAACTCTTTGACGGCTCGGGCTTCGCCCTCGCCTTGGAGCTCGGCCTTCGGCCTCGCAGACCCAAGTGGTCGGCAGTTCGGCCTTCGGCCTCACTGCAGCCCACTTGGGGGGGTGGTGGGGGAGGTTGGACTTACTCTTGGACGGCTCGGGCTTCGCCCTCGCCTTGGAGCTCGGCCTGCGGCCTCGCGCCCCCCGTGTGCAGCAGTTCGGCCTTCGGCCTCACTGCAGCACCTCGGGGGGAGGGGGAGGGGGGTGCCTCGGGCTTCGCCCTCGACACCCCGATCGGCTCGGGCTTCGCCCTCGCCCCGAAGCTCGGCCTGCGGCCTCGCAGGCTCGCCCTTCGGGCTCGCTTAGTATGACGGGAATTGGCCTTGTATGGCGGCCATCTTGAATTTCGAATTTAAAAAAAAAAAATTAGTGACACTTCAAATTGCTTACAACCCCCTACATTTTGGCAAAAAAATCAACCCCCTAACCTTCACCGTTTCTGCAGGCAGTTGACCCCTTACACCAGGTTTCTTCGATCCTCAAGATGTCAGATTTTTCTGGTACTCACTGGAACACCCTCTATACGATGGTATGCGTCACAAAACTCCACCATGTCGGGAACAGGTCAAACAACCATGTCAATGAGTGAGTGAGTCAGTGAGTGGTATTGTAGCTTTATATATTATAACTAGTGTTTTGGGTGGGGGCGCGGGCTGCGAGCAGCCCGCGAGGCGGTCGTGCGGCTGTATGGGCGGGGTCAGTAAGGTTTGCAGTCTTAGATGCGTCAGGTGACTTGTGGTGGTTGAAGGAACCGTATTAAGATTGACAGTCAGTTGAAATTGCACTAAAACTGAGGGGGGAGGGATGGTTGTGACACTTTAAAACGGCTCGGGCTTCGCCCTCGCCTTGGAGCTCGGCCTTCGGCCTCGCAGACCCAAGTGGTCGGCAGTTCGGCCTGCGGCCTCACTGCAGCCCACTTGGGGGGTGGTGGGGGAGGTTGGACTTACTCTCGGACGGCTCGGGCTTCGCCCTCGCCTTGCAGCTCGGCCTTCGGCCTCGCAGACCCAAGTGGTCGGCAGTTCGGCCTTCGGCCTCACTGCAGCCCACTTGGGGGGGTGGTGGGGGAGGTTGGACTTACTCTTGGACGGCTCGGGCTTCGCCCTCGCCTTGGAGCTCGGCCTGCGGCCTCGCGCCCCCCGTGTGCAGCAGTTCGGCCTTCGGCCTCACTGCAGCACCTTGGGGGGAGGGGGAGGGGGGTGCCTCGGGCTTCGCCCTCGACACCCCGGTCGGCTCGGGCTTCGCCCTCGCCCCGAAGCTCGGCCTGCGGCCTCGCAGGCTCGCCCTTCGGGCTCGCTTAGTATGACGGGAATTGGCCTTGTATGGCGGCCATCTTGAATTTTGAAAAAAAAAAAAAAACTTTAGTCACACTTCAAATTGCTTACAACCCCCTACATTTTGGCAAAAAAATCAACCCCCTAACCCCCACCGTTTCTGCAGGCAGTTGACCCCTTACACCAGGATTCTTCGATCCTCAACATGTCAGATTTTTCTGGTACTCACTGGAACACCCTCTATACGATGGTATGCGTCACAACACCCCACCATACCGGGAACAGGTCAAACAACCATGTCAATCAGTCAGTCAGTCAGTGGTAATGTAGCTTTATATATTATAATAATATAACTAGATGTCGCTCTGTGCGCGGGCTGCGAGCAGCCCGCGAGGCGGTCGTGCGGCTGTATGGGCGGGGTCAGTAAGGTTTGCAGTCTTAGATGCGTCAGGTGACTTGTGGGGGTTGAAGAAACCGTATTAACATTGACAGTCGTCTGAAATTGCACTTAAACAGAGGGGGGAGGGGGGAAGTTTGACACTTCAAAACGGCTCGGGCTTCGCCCTCGCCTTGGAGCTCGGCCTTCGGCCTCGCAGACCCAAGTGGTCGGCAGTTCGGCCTGCGGCCTCACTGCAGCCCACTTGGGGGGGGTGGTGGGAGGGTGTTCTAACTCTTTGACGGCTCGGGCTTCGCCCTCGCCTTGGAGCTCGGCCTTCGGCCTCGCAGACCCAAGTGGTCGGCAGTTCGGCCTTCGGCCTCACTGCAGCCCACTTGGGGGGTGGTGGGGGGGGTCGCGCTAAGTCTTAGACGGTTTGGGCTTTGCCCTCGCCTTGGAGCTCGGCCTGCGGCCTCGCGCCCCCCGTGTGCAGCAGTTCGGCCTTCGGCCTCACTGCAGCACCTCGGGGGGAGGGGGAGGGGGGTGCCTCGGGCTTCGCCCTCGACACCCCGGTCGGCTCGGGCTTCGCCCTCGCCCCGAAGCTCGGCCTGCGGCCTCGCAGGCTCGCCCTTCGGGCTCGCTTAGTATGACGGGAATTGGCCTTGTATGGCGGCCATCTTGAATTTTGAAAAAAAAAAAAAAACTTTAGTGACACTTGAAATTGCTTACAACCCTCTACATTTTGGCAAAAAAATCATCCCCCTAACCCCCACCGTTTTTGCAGGCAGTACAACCCTTACACCAGGTTTCTTCGATCCTCAAGATGTCAGATTTTTCTGGTACTCACTGGAACACCCTCTATACGATGGTATGCGTCACAACACCCCACCATACCGGGAACAGGTCAAACAACCATGTCAATGAGTGAGTGAGTGAGTGGTATTGTAGCTTTATATATTATAATATAATAATATAACTAGTGTTTTGGGTGGGGGCGCGGGCTGCGAGCAGCCCGCGAGGCGGTCGTGCGGCTGTATGGGCGGGGTCAGTAAGGTTTGCAGTCGTCGATGCGTCAGGTGACTTGTGGTGGTTGAAAAAGCCGTATTAAGATCGACAGTCAGTTGAAATTGCACTAAAACTGAGGGGGGAGGGGGGGGAGGGACACAACAAAACGGCTCGGGCTTCGCCCTCGCCTTGGAGCTCGGCCTTCGGCCTCGCAGACCCAAGTGGTCGGCAGTTCGGCCTGCGGCCTCACTGCAGCCCACTTGGGGGGGGTGGTGGGAGGGTGTTCTAACTCTTTGACGGCTCGGGCTTCGCCCTCGCCTTGGAGCTCGGCCTTCGGCCTCGCAGACCCAAGTGGTCAGCAGTTCGGCCTTCGGCCTCACTGCAGCCCACTTGGGGGGGTGGTGGGGGGGGGGTTGGACTTACTCTTGGACGGCTCGGGCTTCGCCCTCGCCTTGGAGCTCGGCCTGCGGCCTCGCGCCCCCCGTGTGCAGCAGTTCGGCCTTCGGCCTCACTGCAGCACCTTGGGGGGAGGGGGAGGGGGGTGCCTCGGGCTTCGCCCTCGACACCCCGATCGGCTCGGGCTTCGCCCTCGCCCCGAAGCTCGGCCTGCGGCCTCGCAGGCTCGCCCTTCGGGCTCGCTTAGTATGACGGGAATTGGCCTTGTATGGCGGCCATCTTGAATTTCGAATTTAAAAAAAAAAAATTAGTGACACTTGAAATTGCTTACAACCCCTTACATTTTGGCAAAAAAATCATCCCCCTAACCCTCACCGTTTTCGCAGGCAGTTGACCCCTTACACCAGGATTCTTCGATCCTCAAGATGTCAGATTTTTCTGGTACTCACTGGAACACCCTCTATATGATGGTATGCGTCACAACACCCCACCATACCGGGAACAGGTCAAACAACCATGTCAATGAGTCAGTCAGTGAGTGAGTGGTAATGTAGCTTTATATATATATAATATATAATATATAACTAGTGTTTTGGGTGGGGGCGCGGGCTGCGAGCAGCCCGCGAGGCGGTCGTGCGGCTGTATGGGCGGGGTCAGTAAGGTTTGCAGTCGTAGATGCGTCAGGTGACTTGTGGGGGTTGAAGAAACCGTATTAACATTGACAGTCAGTTGAAATTCCACTAAAACTGAGGGGGGAGGGGGGGGGAGGGAAACAACAAAACGGCTCGGGCTTCGCCCTCGCCTTGGAGCTCAGCCTTCGGCCTCGCAGACCCAAGTGGTCGGCAGTTCGGCCTACGGCCTCACTGCAGACCACTTGGGGGGGTGGTAAGGGGGGGTTGGGCTAACTCTTCGACGGCTCGGGCTTCGCCCTCGCCGTGTAGCTCGGCCTGCGGCCTCGCCCCCCCCGTGTGCAGCAGTTCGGCCTGCGGCCTCACTGCAACACACTTGGGGGGGGGGGGGGGTGAAGGGGGGTGCCTCGGGCTTCGCCCTCGACACCCCGATTGGCTCGGGCTGCGCCCTCGCCTTGGAGCTCGGCCTGCGGCCTCGCGCCCCCCGTGTGCAGCAGTTCGGCCTTCGGCCTCACTGCAGCACCTTGGGGGGAGGGGGAGGGGGGTGCCTCGGGCTTCGCCCTCGACACCCCGGTCGGCTCGGGCTTCGCCCTAGCCCCGAAGCTCGGCCTGCGGCCTCGCAGGCTCGCCCTTCGGGCTCGCTTAGTATGACGGGAATTGGCCTTGTATGGCGGCCATCTTGAATTTTGAAAAAAAAAAAAACATTTAGTCACACTTCAAATTGCTTACAACCCCCTACATTTTGGCAAAAAAATCAACCCCCTAGCCTCCACCGTTTTCGCAGGCAGTACACCTCATCCACCAGGTTTCTTCGATCCTCAAGATGTCAGATTTTTCTGGTACTCACTGGAGCACCCTCTATACGACGACACCAAAGTCACAACCCCATACAGTCGGGAACAGGTCAAACAACCATGTCAATCAGTGAGTGAGTCAGTGAGTGGTAATGTAGCTTTATATATTATAATATAACTAGATGTCGCTCTGTGCGCGGGCTGCAAGCAGCCCGCGAGGCTCGCGTTTGAGCTCTATGACGAATAAATTCATTCAGTTTGGCTAAAAGTAAAAAAAGTTGAGAACTTGGAAATAAGTAGGAAAAGGAGTGGGCGGCCATCTTGGATTCCAAAATGACATCCAGATTCGAGTCGGGCGGGGCCCGAAACCCCCAAATCCAAAATTTCAGTCAAATCCGATAAAGTTGAAAAAATAAAAAAAAAAAAATTTCGCCGCCATCTTGGATCCTAAAAAGGAGTGCAGATTCGAGTTGGGGGCGGTGAGGGCATGCCAGATATCGATTTTGAGTCAAATCGGATAAAGTTGAGAATTGGGGGCAATTTAGGGGGGGAGTGGGTTAAGGAGGAAGGGATTGAAACTTTCGCTCGGCCTGCGGCCTCGCCACTCTGCGAGCCCTTCGGGCTCGCGGCCCCCAGTGGTCGGCAGTTCGGCCTTCGGCCTCACTGCCGCCCCTTTGGGGGCCCCCCCCCTAGGGGGGGGTCATCCGAAGGGCTCGGGCTTCGCCCTCGCCCTTCAGATGACGGAGGAAGGGATCGACCAATTGGCTCGGCCTGCGGCCTCGCCACTCTGCGAGCCCTTCGGGCTCGCGGCCCCCAGTGGCCGGCAGTTCGGCCTTCGGCCTCACTGCCGCCCCCTTTGGGGGCCCCCCCCTACGGGGGGTCATCCGAAGGGCTCGGGCTTCGCCCTCGCCCGTCGGATGTCGATTTAAACGCAGCTCGGCCTCCGGCCTCGCTTTCGCTCGCCCTGCGGGCTCGCGAGAGTTACTCGGGGGGTCGTGGGGGGAAAAGGGGGGGGGTGGGATGAGCAAATTTGGCTCGGCCTGCGGCCTCGCCACGCAGCTCGGCCTACGGCCTCGCGTTTGCTCGCCCTGCGGGCTCGCAAAGCCCTTCGGGCTAGTGACTTGGGGGGAGGGGGGGGTGGGGGGGGTGATTTTCCGAGGGGCTCGGCCTTCGGCCTCGCTACGCAGCTCGCCCTTCGGGCTCGCGGGCACCCAAGTCTTCGGCCTTCGGCCTCAGACTCGGTTGTAGACACTCGGGGGCCCGATTTGTATGGCGGCCATTTTGTTTTTCGAGAAAATTAAAAAAAAAATACCGGCTCGAGAATTTGACCGTGACCCCCTACAAAAGTCACTATGGGGGCAAACCCCTAACTCTGATAGTTTTCGCAGGCCGTACCCCCTTCCACCTCGGTTTCCGGGATCCTCGACTTTTCAGATTTTTCTCCAGGAGAGACAAAAATTCCACATCCAGTCCACCAGGCACCATCACCCCTTTCAGTCTCGAAGTGGGAGAACAACTATGTCAATCAGTGAGTCAGTGAGTGAGTGGTAGGTGTAGCTTTATATAATATAGACTAGTGTTTTGGGTGGGGGCGCGGGCTGCGAGCAGCCCGCGAGGCGGTCGTGCGGCTGTATGGGCGGGGTCAGTAAGGTTTGCAGTCTTAGATGCGTCAGGTGACTTGTGGGGGTTGAAGAAACCGTATTAACATTGACAGTCGTTTGAAATTGCACTAAAACAGAGGGGGAGGGAGGGTTGTGACACTTTAAAACGGCTCGGGCTTCGCCCTCGCCTTGGAGCTCGGCCTTCGGCCTCGCAGACCCAAGTGGTCGGCAGTTCGGCCTGCGGCCTCACTGCAGCCCACTTGGGGGGGTGGTGGGGGAGGTTGGACTTACTCTCGGACGGCTCGGGCTTCGCCCTCGCCTTGGAGCTCGGCCTTCGGCCTCGCAGACCCAAGTGGTCGGCAGTTCGGCCTTCGGCCTCACTGCAGCCCACTTGGGGGGGTGGTGGGGGAGGTTGGACTTACTCTTGGACGGCTCGGGCTTCGCCCTCGCCTTGGAGCTCGGCCTGCGGCCTCGCGCCCCCCGTGTGCAGCAGTTCGGCCTTCGGCCTCACTGCAGCACCTTGGGGGGAGGGGGAGGGGGGTGCCTCGGGCTTCGCCCTCGACACCCCGGTCGGCTCGGGCTTCGCCCTCGCCCCGGAGCTCGGCCTGCGGCCTCGCAGGCTCGCCCTTCGGGCTCGCTTAGTATGACGGGAATTGGTCTTGTATGGCGGCCATCTTGAATTTTGAAAAAAAAAAAAAAACTTTATCGACACTTGAAATTGCTTACAACCCCCTACATTTTGGCACAAAAATCAACCCCCTAACCCTTACCGTTTTTGCAGGCAGTACACCTCATCCACCAGGTTTCTTCGATCCTCAAGATGTCAGATTTTTCTGGTACTCACTGGAACACCCACTATACGATGGTATGCATTATATTACTCCACCATACCGGGAACAGGTCAAACAACCATGTCAGTGAGTCAGTCAGTCAGTGGTAATGTAGCTTTATATATTATAACTAGTGTTTTGGGTGGGGGCGCGGGCTGCGAGCAGCCCGCGAGGCGGTCGTGCGGCTGTATGGGCGGGGTCAGTAAGGTTTGCAGTCGTAGATGCGTCAGGTGACTTGTGGGGGTTGAAGAAACCGTATTAACATTGACAGTCGTTTGAAATTCCACTAAAACAGAGGGGGGAGAGAGGGTTGTGACACTTTAAAACGGCTCGGGCTTCGCCCTCGCCTTGGAGCTCGGCCTTCGGCCTCGCAGACCCAAGTGGTCGGCAGTTCGGCCTTCGGCCTCACTGCAGCCCACTTGGGGGGGTGGTGGGGGAGGTTGGACTTACTCTTGGACGGCTCGGGCTTCGCCCTCGCCTTGGAGCTCGGCCTGCGGCCTCGCGCCCCCCGTGTGCAGCAGTTCGGCCTTCGGCCTCACTGCAGCACCTCGGGGGGAGGGGAAGGGGGGTGCCTCGGGCTTCGCCCTCGACACCCCGGTCGGCTCGGGCTTCGCCCTCGCCCCGAAGCTCGGCCTGCGGCCTCGCAGGCTCGCCCTTCGGGCTCGCTTAGTATGACGGGAATTGGCCTTGTATGGCGGCCATCTTGAATTTCGAATTTAAAAAAAAAAAATTAGTGACACTTGAAATTGCTTACAACCCCTTACATTTTGGCAAAAAAATCATCCCCCTATCCCTTACCGTTTTTGCAGGCAGTTGACCCCTTACACCAGGATTCTTCGATCCTCAACATGTCAGATTTTTCTGGTACTCACTGGAACACCCTCTATACGATGGTATGCGTCACAAAACTCCACCATGTCAAGAAACCGTATTAAGATCGACAGTCAGTTGAAATTGCACTAAAACTGAGGAGGGAGGGAGGGTTGTGACACTTTAAAACGGCTCGGGCTTCGCCCTCGCCTTGGAGCTCGGCCTCCGGCCTCGCGGACCCAAGTGGTCGGCAGTTCGGCCTGCGGCCTCACTGCAGCCCACTTGGGGGGGTGATGGGGGAGGTTGGACTTACTCTTGGACGGCTCGGGCTTCGCCCTCGCCTTGGAGCTCGGCCTTCGGCCTCGCAGACCCAAGTGGTCGGCAGTTCGGCCTTCGGCCTCACTGCAGCCCACTTGGGGGGGTGGTGGGGGAGGTTGGACTTACTCTTGGACGGCTCGGGCTTCGCCCTCGCCTTGGAGCTCGGCCTGCGGCCTCGCGCCCCCCGTGTGCAGCAGTTCGGCCTTCGGCCTCACTGCAGCACCTTGGGGGGAGGGGGAGGGGGGTGCCTCGGGCTTCGCCCTCGACACCCCGGTCGGCTCGGGCTTCGCCCTCGCCCCGAAGCTCGGCCTGCGGCCTCGCAGGCTCGCCCTTCGGGCTCGCTTAGTATGACGGGAATTATTCTTGTATGGCGGCCATCTTGAATTTTGGAAAAAAAAAAAAAAACTTTATCGACACTTGAAATTGCTTACAACCCTCTACATTTTGGCATAAAAATCATCCCCCTAACCCCCACCGTTTCTGCAGGCAGTTGACCCCTTACACCAGGATTCTTCGATCCTCAAGATGTCAGATTTTTCTGGTACTCACTGGAGCACCCTCTATACGATGGTGTGGGTCATTTCACTCCACCAAGTCGGGAACAGGTCAAACAACCATGTCAGTCAGTGAGTGAGTCAGTCAGTGGTAGTGTAGCTTTATATATTATAAATATAACTAGTGTTTTGGGTGGGGGCGCGGGCTGCGAGCAGCCCGCGAGGCGGTCGTGCGGCTGTATGGGCGGGGTCAGTAAGGTTTGCAGTCGTAGATGCGTCAGGTGACTTGTGGGGGTTGAAGAAACCGTATTAACATTGACAGTCGTTTGAAATTCCACTAAAACAGAGGGGGGAGAGAGGGTTGTGACACTTTAAAACGGCTCGGGCTTCGCCCTCGCCTTGGAGCTCGGCCTTCGGCCTCGCAGACCCAAGTGGTCGGCAGTTCGGCCTGCGGCCTCACTGCAGCCCACTTGGGGGGGGTGGTGGGAGGGTGTTCTAACTCTTTGACGGCTCGGGCTTCGCCCTCGCCTTGGAGCTCGGCCTTCGGCCTCGCAGACCCAAGTGGTCGGCAGTTCGGCCTTCGGCCTCACTGCAGCCCACTTGGGGGGGTGGTGGGGGGGGGGTTGGACTTACTCTTGGACGGCTCGGGCTTCGCCCTCGCCTTGGAGCTCGGCCTGCGGCCTCGCGCCCCCCGTGTGCAGCAGTTCGGCCTTCGGCCTTACTGCAGCACCTTGGGGGGAGGGGGAGGGGGGTGCCTCGGGCTTCGCCCTCGACACCCCGATCGGCTCGGGCTTCGCCCTCGCCCCGAAGCTCGGCCTGCGGCCTCGCTGGCTCGCCCTTCGGGCTCGCTTAGTATGACGGAAATTGGCTTTGTATGGCGGCCATCTTGAATTTCGAATTTAAAAAAAAAAAATTAGTGACACTTGAAATTGCTTACAACCCCTTACATTTTGGCAAAAAAATCATCCCCCTAACCCTCACCGTTTTTGCAGGCAGTTGACCCCTTACACCAGGATTCTTCGATCCTCAACATGTCAGATTTTTCTGGTACTCACTGGAACACCCTCTATACGACGGTATGCGTCACAAAACTCCACCATGTCGGGAACAGGTCAAACAACCATGTCAATGAGTCAGTCAGTGAGTGAGTGGTAATGTAGCTTTATATATTATAATAACTAGATGTCGCTCTGTGCGCGGGCTGCGAGCAGCCCGCGAGGCGGTCGTGCGGCTGTATGGGCGAGGTCAGTAAGGTTTGCAGTCTTAGATGCGTCAGGTGACTTGTGGTGGTTGAAGAAACCGTATTAACATTGACAGTCGTTTAAAATTCCACTAAAACTGAGGGGGGAGGGGGGGAGGGACACAACAAAACGGCTCGGGCTTCGCCCTCGCCTTGCAGCTCGGCCTTCGGCCTCGCAAACCCAAGTGGTCGGCAGTTCGGCCTGCGGCCTCACTGCAGCCCACTTGGGGGGGGGGGTTGGGCAAACTCTTTGACGGCTCGGGCTTCGCCCTCGCCGTGGAGCTCGGCCTGCGGTCTCGACCCCCCCGTGTGCAGCAGTTCGGCCTGCGGCCTCACTGCAGCACACTTGGGGGGGGGGAGGGGGGTGCCTCGGGCTTCGCCCTCGACACCCCGATCGGCTCGGGCTACGCCCTCGCCTTGGAGCTCGGCCTGCGGCCTCGCGCCCCCCGTGTGCAGCAGTTCGGCCTTCGGCCTCACTGCAGCACCTCGGGGGGAGGGGGAGGGGGGTGCCTCGGGCTTCGCCCTCGACACCCCGGTCGGCTCGGGCTTCGCCCTCGCCCCGAAGCTCGGCCTGCGGCCTCGCAGGCTCGCCCTTCGGGCTCGCTTAGTATGACGGGAATTGGCCTTGTATGGCGGCCATCTTGAATTTCGAATTTAAAAAAAAAAAATTTGTGACACTTGAAATTGCTTACAACCCCTTACATTTTGGCAAAAAAATCATCCCCCTAACCCTCACCGTTTTTGCAGGCAGTTGACCCCTTACACCAGGATTCTTCGATCCTCAACATGTCAGATTTTTCTGGTACTCACTGGAACACCCTCTATACGACGGTATGCGTCACAAAACTCCACCATGTCGGGAACAGGTCAAACAACCATGTCAATCAGTGAGTGAGTCAGTGAGTGGTAATGTAGCTTTATATATATAACTAGATGTCGCTCTGTGCGCGGGCTGCGAGCAGCCCGCGAGGCGGTCGTGCGGCTGTACGGGCGGGGTCATTAAGGTTTGCAGTCTTAGATACGTCAGGTGACTTGTGGGGGTTGAAGGAACCGTATTAACATTGACAGTCGTTTGAAATTCCACTAAAACTGAGGGGGGAGGGAGGGTTGTGACACTTCAAAACGGCTCGGGCTTCGCCCTCGCCTTGGAGCTCGGCCTTCGGCCTCGCAGACCCAAGTGGTCGGCAGTTCGGCCTGCGGCCTCACTGCAGCCCACTTGGGGGGGTGGTGGGGGAGGTTGGACTTACTCTCGGACGGCTCGGGCTTCGCCCTCGCCTTGGAGCTCGGCCTTCGGCCTCGCAGACCCAAGTGGTCGGCAGTTCGGCCTTCGGCCTCACTGCAGCCCACTTGGGGGGGTGGTGGGGGAGGTTGGACTTACTCTTGGACGGCTCGGGCTTCGCCCTCGCCTTGGAGCTCGGCCTGCGGCCTCGCGCCCCCCGTGTGCAGCAGTTCGGCCTTCGGCCTCACTGCAGCACCTTGGGGGGAGGGGGAGGGGGGTGCCTCGGGCTTCGCCCTCGACACCCCGGTCGGCTCGGGCTTCGCCCTCGCCCCGAAGCTCGGCCTGCGGCCTCGCAGGCTCGCCCTTCGGGCTCGCTTAGTATGACGGGAATTGGCCTTGTATGGCGGCCATCTTGAATTTCGAATTAAAAAAAAAAAAATTAGTGACACTTGAAATTGCTTACAACCCCCTACATTTTGGCAAAAAAATCAACCCCCTAACCCTTACCGTTTCTGCAGGCAGTTGACCCCTTACACCAGGTTTCTTCGATCCTCAACATGTCAGATTTTTCTGGTACTCACTGGAACACCCTCTATACGACGGTATGCGTCACAAAACTCCACCATGTCGGGAACAGGTCAAACAACCATGTCAGTGAGTCAGTCAGTGGTAATGTAGCTTTATATATTATAAAATATAACTAGTGTTTTGGGTGGGGGCGCGGGCTGCGAGCAGCCCGCGAGGCGGTCGTGCGGCTGTATGGGCGGGTTCAGTAAGGTTTGCAGTCTTAGATGCGTCAGGTGACTTGTGGTGGTTGAAGGAACCGTATTAAGATTGACAGTCAGTTGAAATTGCACTAAAACTGAGGGGGAAGGGATGGTTGTGACACTTTAAAACGGCTCGGGCTTCGCCCTCGCCTTGGAGCTCGGCCTTCGGCCTCGCAGACCCAAGTGGTCGGCAGTTCGGCCTGCGGCCTCACTGCAGCCCACTTGGGGGGTGGTGGGGGAGGTTGGACTTACTCTCGGACGGCTCGGGCTTCGCCCTCGCCTTGCAGCTCGGCCTTCGGCCTCGCAGACCCAAGTGGTCGGCAGTTCGGCCTTCGGCCTCACTGCAGCCCACTTGGGGGGGTGGTGGGGGAGGTTGGACTTACTCTTGGACGGCTCGGGCTTCGCCCTCGCCTTGGAGCTCGGCCTGCGGCCTCGCGCCCCCCATGTGCAGCAGTTCGGCCTTCGGCCTCACTGCAGCACCTTGGGGGGAGGGGGAGGGGGGTGCCTCGGGCTTCGCCCTCGACACCCCGGTCGGCTCGGGCTTCGCCCTCGCCCCGAAGCTCGGCCTGCGGCCTCGCAGGCTCGCCCTTCGGGCTCGCTTAGTATGACGGGAATTGGCCTTGTATGGCGGCCATCTTGAATTTCGAATTTAAAAAAAAAAAATTAGTGACACTTGAAATTGCTTACAACCCCTTACATTTTGGCAAAAAAATCATCCCCCTAACCCTCACCGTTTTCGCAGGCAGTTGACCCCTTACACCAGGATTCTTCGATCCTCAACATGTCAGATTTTTCTGGTACTCACTGGAACACCCTCTATACGACGGTATGCGTCACAAAACTCCACCATGTCGGGAACAGGTCAAACAACCATGTCAGTGAGTCAGTCAGTCAGTCAGTGGTATTGTAGCTTTATATATATATAATATAATATAATATATAATAATTTATATATTATAATATAATAATAATATTCTATATTATTGATACGTCAATGAAACACGGGCATGAGCGACAGACTGTTTATTACCCGTAGCAAATACAAAAATACAAACACCGTCACACTTCTTCCCACTAAACTAACAATTTATAGCCTATAAACTAGATATAATTTTAACTCGTAACTTACTTATTTAAGATGTGAGTTTGCTTAGCGCGATAATGTGCACGCAATGCTCGCGCGGACGCGCCTAAGGGTGTCGGCGGGATGAACGGAGTTGATGACATAAATGGCCGCTCCGATTGAGCCAATTGTCCAGCTTCATGGCTTGTTTCTGAGTCTTGGCCCTTGCCACCGTCATCACCGTTGGACGCGTCCTCAAACGACTCCCCGTCAGCACTCTTATCGACCCCAGGCTCATCCGGCTCCGCGTCTGGACCTATACCTTCTTCTGACGATGCCACGCCACTCGTTCGCGACAATGAGAATCTGGTGTTTGTAGTACGGTTAGATGAAAGAATTTGATCTGCATGCCTACGCCATTGAACACCATTTCCCACTTCAACTGTATACGAAACCGGTCCCGTTTTTCTAATGACCTTGCCTGCAGCCCACTTATTCCCTCCTCCAGCATAATCGCGAGCTAAAACCGTATCGCCTACTTCAAACCCCCTATCAGTACCTAGTTCGCGTGCAATACGTCGTTCCTGCTTATCGCCAACTACAGACGCCACATCGGGTCGCAGCGCGTCAAGGCGGCTACGGAGCCTGCGCCCTTGCAATGCTACTGCCGGTGATACACCCCTCGTCGCGTGCTCGCAATTCCGATATTGTAAAAGAAATATACTAAGTGCGGCATTTACGTCCTTTCCCTCGTAAATCGCTCGTTTGATAGCCTTTTTTACCGATTTAACGGCGTTTTCAGCGGCGCCGTTTCCCTGAGGTCTGTAAGGCGCCGAAGTTGAGTGTCTTATGTAATTGTTCTCACAGTAACACTTAAACTCCCTAGATGAGAATGGTGGGCCGTTATCAGTCACAAGCTGCGATGGTAAGCCGAAACGAGCAAAAATGCTTCTAAACACTTTAATAGTGGACTCTGCGTTCGCAGTTCGCATTGGTACGGCCTCTATCCACTTGGAGTGTGCGTCTACCATAATGAGATAGCGCACGCCCCCGCAGTCCGCGAAATCCGCGTGAACTCGTCGCCACGGGTGCAGCGGAAACTCCCAGGGATGCAGCTGCGCCCGCGGCGGCGCGTCCCGCACACTAGCACACGCTGCGCAAGACCTACTTAGTTCTTCAATATCGCGATCCAAGGTTGCCCAATAGATATAGTTTCGTGCTAAACTTTTCATTTTGTTTCTACCTAGGTGGCCCTCGTGTACTTCATTTAGAATCCTCTTTTGCAGCGTTTGAGGGACTACGATCCTATACTTGTAAATAATACATCCCTGATCCACGACCATATCTAATTTTCTCACGAAATATGGTTTTTCTTCATCGCAACTTGGGCTTGACGGCCAACCAAACATTATATAGCCTTTAATTTTACATAATAAGCTGTCGCGGTCAGTCTCTTTCGCAACACTTTTATAACAAATTGGCAACGCGTCTTCTACTAAATTTAAATACTCCACAGTGTCAGCCTCCGCGGAACGACCCTCCCGAGCCAGTGGCAACCGTGACAAGGCGTCCGCCGGACCATTGTCCGCCGACCGTACATATTCTATTGAAAAATCGTACGCAGCTAAACGGGCGGCCCACCTTTGCAACCGACTGGCCGCCGTTTGGGGAATTCCGCCTTTTGCTCCCAGTATATATGTAAGGGGCTGGTGATCCGTGCGCAAAGTAAACCGTCTACCGAACAAGTACTGATGGTGTTTAATTACCCCGAATACTATCGCCAGCGCCTCCTTGTCCAGCTGGCTGTAATTGCGCTCGCTCGCGTTTAGTGTGCGCGACACACAGCTGACTGGCCGCTCGCTGCCATCACCATACCGGTGGGCCAGCACCGCGCCTAACCCGTATGCGCTACTGTCTACTGACAGTACCAATTCGCGCCCTTCCTCATAGTGCGCTAACACCCGCTTGCTCAGAAGTGATCTCTTCGCTGAAGCAAAAGCCTTGTCGCACTCAGAGTCCCATTTCCAACCGACCTTTTTTTTTAGTAATTCGTGTAAAGGTTGAAGGATCGTGCTAAGTCTCGGAATAAATCGCCCATAATAATTGAGCATACCTAAAAAACTCTTAAGTTGTGACACATTCTCTGGCTTAGGTGCGTTGGAAATGGCCTCCACTTTGGTGGGGTCCGGTCGCAAACCATCTTTATTAATTATGAAACCTAGGTAGTTCACACTGTCTTGTAGAAAACGACATTTACTTTGTTTAACTGTGAGCCCCATATTTTGCAACCTTTCGAGTACAGCCCTCAAATTTTTTATATGCTGAATTTTGTTTGGTCCCGTTACGCAAATATCATCCAAAAATACTACGCATCCTGGTACACCCCGTAAAGTCTCCTCCATTATTTTTTGGAACTTTTCCGGGATGCATGATAACCCATATGGCGTACGCCGATAAATGAACGTCCCTACGTGCGTAGTTATCGCTGTATAGGGCTGTGACTCCTCCGTTAAAATACATTGTTCGTATGCATGCTTTAAATCGATTTTTGTGAATTGCTCCCCTCCACTGAGGTTTGCAAATAACTCTTCAATGCGCGGTAACGGGTAGTGGTCTCTTTTCAACTTTGGGTTTATTGTAATTTTGTAATCCCCACAAATACGAATATCCCCGTTGGCTTTCACTACTGGGACTATCGGAGTGCCATAGTCAGAATATTCAACCCGATAGATGGACTGGTCTCTCTCTAAGCGAGCTAGCTCTTGCTCCACTCGTGCCCGCAGTGCTAAAGGCACCGGTCTCGCCCGTACATAAACTGGTTCGTTATCTGACAGCTGTAAACGAATAGGTTGCTTACAAGTACCCAGTTCATCACAAAAAACTTCAGGGAATTCTTCGATTAGCTGGCTCACGCATCGGTCCACGGTGATTTCATTGAGGTTAATTTGGGTGATTTTCAATGCGCGCAACCAATCGCGCCCCATGAGGGGTCGTGCGCCGCCTTCAATAACATAAAGTCGTAAAGCATTTGCACGCACATCGTTAAATCTAACGTCGACCTCAATGAAACCCAATGACTCAATACGGGATCCAGAGTAAGCACGTAAGATCAAATTGTCCGGTTTAATCATTTTATGTGAAAACATACTTAGAAACATTTCCTTATTTATTGCCGAAATTCGACTACCAGTGTCCACTTCAAAGTTGATAATGTTATCATCGATGCAAAGTTTAATGAAATAAGGTTTGTTACCTCCAACCGCCACAGCAATGTTGAACATACCGTCGTCCGAGTCGTCACTCACGAAATTCTGTCGGCTCCCACTACGACGCACAGCTTTACACATCACTTTAAGATGCCCTTTTTGACCGCACTCATCACAATTATATTGCTTGAATCTACATTTGTCGGCCGTATGCTCCTTGCCGCAGCGCCAGCAAGCCCGCGCGGCCGCCGCGCCGCCGTGGCTGCCCCCGCCGCTGCCGCCGCCGGGCGCGCGCGCCGGCCGCCCGCGCGGGCTGGCTCGCCCGCCGCGTGCGTAGTGCAAGCCTTCGCTCGCCGTGCCGACCGCCGCCCCTGTTGAGTCTGTGCCCGTCGCCGTCGTGGACCCGCTCACTTCGGCGTGTTTCTCTGCCGCCTCAAGGGCCAGCGCCAATTCTACCGCCTCTTTGAACAATATTTTTTTCTCCGCAAATATTCTCGAGCGCATTGAGTCGTTCGCTAACCCAGACACAAATTGGTCCCTTAAATTTTCTTCAAGAGATGAGCACGAGCCACACTTGCCGAAATTACAGGTAGCTGCGAGGTGTTTTAGCGCTTGTAAATATTCCGTGAGGGTTTCGCCGGGTCGTTGCCTACGTAACCTAAAAATATGGCGCTCGGCGATCTTGGATCGTTGCGGTTCCAAATGATCGGTCACAAGTTGCACTAACTCTTCATAACTTTTGTTTTCTGGGAAGCTAGGTGAACACAAATCACACATCAGGGCGTATGTTTCCTCACCAACCACTGTTATTAGCATCGACACTTTTAACTCATCTGCGATCTTATTGAGCTTAATAAATTGATTTATACGGCGAATATATGCCGGCCACTGTTTCGATGTTAAATTAAAAGGTTCTATCTTTCCGATGGACATGACTACTAACACTTGACACGCGTGATTTAAAAGAAAAGTGATTATTTCCGCACCTCGTCGCCAGTGATACGTCAATGAAACACGGGCATGAGCGACAGACTGTTTATTACCCGTAGCAAATACAAAAATACAAACACCGTCACAATTATAAGTATAGATAGTAGCAGTAACGTGTTTCCAGATCATCAAAGCGATTAATCACGAGCAAAATAAATATAAATGTAGTAAAGAAAGGCAAGTTCCAAGAGTGTAAATCAAGAAAAGATTAGCAACGCATTAGTAAGTTCAGCTAATCCATCAATCCATGGATGGCGGTGATTGCGCAAGCACATTTCCGCCCCCAACTCTTCAAACACAAGTACCTAGTCGGCTTAGTTTTCGCCTAAAGAAATTATTTTTACCCGGTACGTTAAGAGAATCTGAAGTGCTTTTATTTGTTAATATTACATGAGCGTGTTCGAAATTTTGCCATCTTCTGGGAACAATAATTTCTAAATCCATCAATTAATACTTTAATAAAAGTGCCTCAGTGGTCCAGTGGTTAAGGTGTTTGCCTGTTAACCCGGGGGTCATGGGTTCGATTCCCACGGGAGCATACTTTGTTTAGTTGTTTCCAGTTTGGTTACGATATTGCAGGCTTGAGTCACCTGATTGTCTGATAATAAAGATGATTCCGTGCTTCGGAAGGCACGTTAAGTCGTTGGTCCCGGCTGCCATCTAGTAGTCGTTAAAGGAACCATGTCAGAGGCCGAGAGGCGATTCCGAAGAAATCTGACACCAGGGTGTTCATAGTCGATTGACCGTGTGCTCGAAATGATGATGAAATCGAAATAATACATCTGTAATGGTTGGTCATGGAGTAAGTTACGTTGTTACTACTAGCTTTCGCCCGCGGCTCCGCCTCGTCAATGTCGATCCCTCGGGAATAGTACTTTTTCCCGGGATAAAAGGTAGCCTATGTCCTTCTCCGCACTCCAGAGAACTTGTATGCAAAATTTCATGATGATCGGGTCAGTAGTTACGGCGTGAAAGCGTAACAAACAAACAAACAAACTCACTTTTGCATATATAATACTAGTTTTCGCCCGCGGCTCCGCCCGTGTCTATGTATCGCCCTCGGGAATAGTACTTTTTCCTGGGTTAAAAAGTAGCCTATGTCCTTCTCCGTACTCCAGAGAACTTGTATGCAAAATTTCATGATTAGTAAGGATAAGGAGAAGGATATTAGTAAGGATAAGGATATACATGATACTGAAACTTATTGAGGATTTTTAGTTTTTTTCTTAACGAATTAACTCAATTTTAAGAAATTTAGAAGATAAACTTTTAGACGAACACACAGGATAGGCTACTTACATTTTTTCTACAGTTATGATAAGACGTAGCCCCCATAAAATATACGCGAACGGAGTCGCAGGCACAGCTAGTGTACTATATAAATAAAACAACCAAAGAATACAAGTATAAGTAATAACATACATACATATTATCACGTCTTTTTTCCCCTTACGGGGTAGACAAAGCCTATGGCCATAAGACCGAAAGGCTACGTTTAGCATGTTGGTGGGCTTAAAGGGGGAAAACGGAATCAAAATAGTGATAGGTTGCTAGCCGCATCGCCTATTGTCATGATTCTTTAGATTTTCGCCATTCCCTGGACCGGCTTCTACGGTCTGCGCGGGAAGAGAAGCAACTGGCACATTCTACCTTTTTTCTTTTCTCCCAGACCAGCATTATTTCGTATTATATCCAATTTAGAATACATTATTTCGAATCTCTGGAGTGGAGTTAAGTGGAATGAAGGAGCCCAGCTTAGAATCCTGAGCCAAGTACATTATTACTTGGCCAAGTACATTCTAAATTGGATCCATATTAGACCCTGCGAGATTCGCCGAAGTAATGCCCGAAGTAAAAATATTAAACTAGCCTCGCTTGAGTCGAGTATACCAAGTGATACACTGTATTACGAATCGATATTATAACGCACTAGAGTTCGAATTTGTGTAAGGAAACATGAAAATTATATAACGAACACGTTTTTTGGGTGCCCGATGTTTACTTTAATACTAAAAATGTGTCACGAAAGTAAAAAAATATAATTCACGCTCACACACTTGCTTGCTGTGTAGACAGAGCCTAGGTCTAGAAAACCTAAAAAACGTTTACAATGTTGGTGGGCGTAAATAATTACATAGTGAAAAAAGAGTTTTTATAAAATACCAAACAGTTTGCAAAAGCAGATTGTGTTTTAAATGAATTTTAGCCCACGAGAAAAGATAACCTATTTACCTAGGTATGAGTTATCTCGTTAGAGACAACTCATACCCATCTCTAACGAGATAACTCATACGTAAATGTTATAATGCGTAAATCAAGCTTACTAGTCCGTAAATACATACAAAATTTCACTTTAGTTGCACTTATTAAACCCGAAATGATACTAAAAATGTCAGTACTATGAAAAATTCAATTTACTCCAAATTCTCTTAGAAAACGCCGATTTCATAGGTAAGTAAAAACCCATTATCATACTGGCCAGCGAAACTCTAAAAATATAATTTAAATCTTAGGTCTCTAAAAATTGTAAAACAATTTTTAAATTAAACCAACTTAAAAAAAAAAGGAGGAGGTTATCAATTCGATTATGTTTTTTTTAATGTTTTTTAAGTGTTTGTCACCTCAGAACTCTGTCATTTATGAACCGATTTAAAAAATTATTTTTTGTTTGAAAGGGTATGCTTTGAAAGCTGTTTATCCCATTTAAGTTTCTTCACAATCGGTTCAGTAGTATAAGAGTAGATAATGAAGTTGGTTTTTTTATATGAAAGATTATTAGGCAACCAATTACCGTTTTCAGATGAAAACGGTAATTGGTTGCCTAATAATCTTTCATATATACTCGTAGCATAACATAGATATGTTCACCCGTATTTCACGTGTAGATAAAAACAATACTTCCTGCGAGTATGCTTGTAAATAACTGCACGATTAAAAAACCCTTTCTTGATATGATGTCCACAAAGTTTTCATTGTCACTAAGCCGTGTGTGTCACACGTAGTGCGGCTTGCCAACAGTCGTAAAGTTTGTTAATCGGGCAATTTCGCACAGTGCCACCTATTACACAGTCTCTTATATTTATTACTTATATCTTTAAATTTAAACATCGCGGAGGTAAGTAGGTACTACGGTACTACAGTTGCGGGCATCAAAGAAACACAATTAAATTAGATGACGCCAGCGAATTCGGGAAAATCGATAGAATTTATGGAAACGTGTGTCTAATATGAAACGATTTTTTGCCAGACGAGAAAATATTTTCAATCCGCCCATGATATTGGATCGTGTTATTCAAGCTGCCGGTGGAATGGAATGTAACGCAATAAATACCGAGGGGCAGGTAGGGTCAGGAGGGCGGCAGCGGCCGCTCTGTATACAATCACCACTGGTTGACGCCTCTTGCTTGACTATGACTATGTTTATCAACTTTGAACCACGTGCTTTACCCTCGATACGATAAACTATTATCATTGCCAAAACCGTAATAACGTTTCTCCGTCATCCCCAACAATATCAAGAAATAATGCCAGAGGTTATGAAAGTCGTCCCTAACTTTCATAAGTTAAATATAGGGATAGGGCCACTGAAAATAGAATGGCCCGTTGCCTCGAGTCCCGTCACGTTAGGGAAATCGTTGGCATTACAGGCATGAAGTAAAATTAAGTAAAGATACAGGCGTGTAGAGGGTGCGCGCAGGGGTGGCGCGGTGCGGCGGGCGCGACTGCCTCAGTGTCGCGGAGGCTGCGGGTCACATTGCCGCCCGCCCTGTATCGCGCGCCGCCCAGCCAAAACATTACTAAATTGTACATTAATATATCTTTTGGTAATCATTATTTGTTCGTGATAAATCAGAAGTTTTTAAACAATAGCCATTATTTGTAACTTCAAGTTAAAAATAAAATTTACTCGATCAAAACATTTATTTGAATTACGTCAAAATAATTTTGGTTTCAGTGTTCGCATGAGATGAGCTATGACTCTACATTTTTGATGAAAATGATGTAATTAAATTTATTTTATTTGAACTGCTGTGAACAATTGATTTATAATTTTATGCTCGTTTGGATACTTACGTAAGTAACATACGTTTACGCCAATATAGTATTTATTGCTCTAGTATTCAGCTTTTTATTAACTATCACCTCTGTTTAACTCAAGTGTTTGTTTATGTACTGAAAATAGATTTTAAATGCAAATCAGCCAAGTAAAGTTTATCTGAGTCCTAAAGACAGGTGCTTGTGATGTGAAGAGGGTCGCACTCGAGGTGAGGGCTCTACAGCTTGTCCAATTATAGATGTTTTGAACAAGAGGTGTCCGCCACTCCGCTTCTCACATCATTGCCAATAAGTGCTTTGCGGGGAACTTTTATAGAGTTCAACTTTCATAGATGTACTAAATAGTTATAATATGTTTTAGTACATATTAGCGGTACCTAGAAAGATACGTTATTTAGTCAATAAATATTTGAAGAAAATATGTTTTGATAATTGCAAAACTAATTTCCTCTTTATTTTACAGGATTAACAGTTCCAGAATTAGCCAGAGAAACAGTGCCAAATAAAATAAAATATAAAGAGACATACATTTAACGACAGTATATTAGAGTTATAATAAAAATGACTTATTTTCGAAGTAAAAAAAGATTTCACACAAAGTCGTCTCGTCTTTTGTTAATGGCGACGGCATTAACATTAGTCGGCAGTTGTTTCTGCGAACTCCCCACGGTCAAAGAAGACATTAAAGCCATCACAAACACTCAAGGCCCAGCGGCTTTTATCCAGCAGAAGGCGAGTGCAAAGCTTTTAGACACTACTGTGGTGACTAGTGCTACGTATACTACAAAGGGGGAAAGAAAAACAAAAGTGTTGATGGCGAGTGAGAGCCCGACGACCGCTCGCCTTTCTACGACTAAAGTATACGCGAGCACAAAAGCCGTAGTGAAAAGTGCAAGAAGGCAAAAGTTAAACACTAGTTCTAGTGGGGTCGGGAGCGCGGCGCATTCAGCGACGAAGCTTCAAGAGCGGCTCGGGGCCTTAGATTGCAATCCGCCCGTGCTGCCGAGCGCGTCACGACTCTGGCGCGGCAACGAGACACACGAGCTCAACCTGCCAGTCACGGTAAGACCCCTTTCTCCTTTTGGACCTACTTGAAAAATGGCAATTGTGTACTGGTATTTCGATTAGCTTAAAACAAAAAAAAGTCAAGCAAAATTATCAGTTCATTCATTAGTTCATTACTAACATAGATTTTTAAAAAAATTGCGTACGATTACTAATGTACGTAATTGTAATGGAACTTTGACATTATTGTTACGAAAAATTACTTAGCTTTTCGTAGATATTCATGCAATTGATGCTGATTACTTTGGCTAATATTAAGTTGTTAATTTGGGTATACGATTGTTTAGTGTTCCAGAACAATTAAATACATAATTACGCCTACATGGCAGCAAAATACACGTCCTTTTTAGAAGGTGCTACATTAGGTATATATATATATATATATATATATATATATATATACCTATATATATATATATATATATATATATATATACACCTCTATTAATCATAACCTCGGTAACGACTCTGGGTTGGCTGCTGCGAATATGATACAATTTACGTAGGCGCAACCATGGCAGAACAAACAAACGACGCCGCTAAATAAAACGTTAACTTAATGAGTCGAGGCATTAGACAAGCGAAATTTATTCGATGTCTATGCTCCCTCCCAGCATAATATCTTGTTCGCAAAAGTTTGATCGTGACAGCAGTGAGCATGGCGAGGTCAAATACATAAACCATAAATCGTCTTAGTGGAGGAGAAAAAAGGAAAAAAAGCTTTTTTGCTCCAGTGGTTGAACTCGGTTCATTACTTCTGCTCTGCTTATTTATATTCGCCGAGGCGAGTGTGACGGAGCTCGGATTATGGCCATAAGAACTTTCGTCTCTTATTCATCTGTTTGAACGCCGCCTTCTAGAGCTTTCTCTTGGATGAGTATTTAAGTGCGGGGGTGAAAGGATTGAACTTTAGCATTGGGTAGTTACGGAAAAATGTTGTTTAGGCAGGTATATCATGTTATTTACAGTAGAATGTACATTGTGTTCAGATCTAAAAAAAAAGTTAGTTAAGAATATTTCGTCTAATCTACAATCTACTAATTTAAAGAATGGTGATTGGTGGCCTAAAATAGAGTATATATTACGATATTATAATCACCTATGAAATGATATAGAAAATAATGCATTTCAAATTTTTAAGAAAATAAGGTATTAAAAAGTTAAAAGTACAATAACTTAAAGTCTTCGTATTCGTGTCTTTTTTTCAGATAGATAGAGATCCCTCTTGTTTTTCTCGGTGGTAATCAAATATTTTTACTTTGGAAACCAAACAAGTACCTACATTGATACTACGCTACACGCTAATATTTCAAAATAATGTTAATAACCCTCACTGTAAAAGTTTTTCTATCATATTATACTTATAGCGTTGTTTTAGAAAAATGTTAATTTCATAACAAATCCAAACAATCATTTACGTTTTGTATTAAGCTTTAGTCATACTGAGTCGATGCGGAGTCGATAGTGCATTTATAACCATATTTCGAATGCAAATTAATAAGCAAGTAGAGATTTTCCACTATTAACAAATATAATATGGTAGTTTTTTTTATTAATGATACAATAACCGAAGGCACCGATAGACTTTACTAACAGACATATCATAAAATAGTTTTTGTACTTTACCATATTATGAGTAAATTTATTGAAACAAAATTGAATGTATGCTAAATTATGCTTCCTAACAAAAGAGGTATAACTTTCAAAATAGGTATTTTATTGGATTTTTAAATCTGAGAACTTTTGTCGATTAAAATTTCGCAACATGATCAGTTAATTTATTGTAGGATAAACTTGATTCGATTATTTTTAATCAAATTTCTTAATACGGTATATCGCGTTTATATTACATTATTATTCAAGTTCGCAGGTAGCCTAGCTAACAAGCCTAATTAAAAAAAAAGAACACGACTGCCTTGGTAAATAAATTACAGTCTGTATCACTTGAGAGGTTTTTAGGATTCTAACGATACCGATACGCCCAAATCTGTTGAGGCATTTAGAAGTAATGGAGGGATAAAGAAACTCACATACATAAATGCTTACATTCATGAACACGAAAAACAATACTCACCTAGGCAGTCGTGTAAAGCAAACCATTGACTATAGAGTCAGATTCATGAAACATCTGTGAAAGTACTACAATTTGACGTCGAGATAACTGAATCTTTCATTAAAGTGATCTATCCAGTTGTATCTACGAGTATGTTGTCGTTTTAAACTCCGCCAGCGATTAGTCGGGGAAATAGAGATTGATGAACGAGACATCAAAAGATCGACATCCAGGATATACCTAAGCTGTATAGATTCTCAAAGAATATTATTTCCAACTGCGGACTTGTACTGCCTTGTCTGTCGTTTTTTAGGATTCCGCACCCAAAGGGTGAAAACGGGACCCTTTTACTATGCCTCCGATGTCCGTCCATTCGTCTATCACATAGATATCAGAATGTTGGTCTGTCACGCACGTAGCTGTATCTTTTTAATCGTAATATGTAATTTGAAAATTTCACAAAATATGTAAATTTATTGTCACTTTAACAACAAATAAAAACAAAATAAAAATAAGAGCTTGTTAGAAATGAAACCAATGAAAGAATAGGAATATCATTTATTTTATATTTCTCTATTCAAAACTTCTCTTATTATTTCTTTTAAATCAAAGCTAAATTTACCGGAGTTTCAAAACAACCACTGCCCAGGAAGAAACTCCAAGAAACCTATTAAGCAGTGTCGGTTGCCTACTCGCCGTAAGGGCTTTTATTTGTACAATCACATTTTAATTATTACTTTTGAATACACAAGAAATTATTACAAAAGTTATTATGTACACACCAATTAGTCATCATTACACATCCAATAAATACCATCTAAGACCACAGTTATTACTACAACATAGTAACAGAAATATCAAAAATATTCCATTATCGAAATTAATTAAAACAAAGACAAAATACTTAACTCAACTGTTCTCAGTGACTGCACCATGAAGACTGACTTACAATTGCAAATCACTGCTTATATAAGCTGTTTCACCCGCCATCTTGGGTGTTGTCGTCATCGTAAATCGATTTAGTAACCAACATTAAATTAATCAATTACAATAAGTTAAAAGTATTGCCACAAATGTTTTAAAGTAAGTATTAATTATTTTTACAAGAAATATTAGATAATATTCATAAATAAAATATATTAAGTAAACCGGAAGTAATACCAGACTTAAAAGGTAACTGATCGAAATGATCAGTAAATATTATAATCTATCACGGCCATACTGACAATGCTTCGTTCCCCGAAGCATCAACAAAAAAAAAGAAACATTTACATTGCTTTCTATACATTATGTTAATCTTGTACATATTCATATAATGAAACTTTGTGTACATTTAATTTCAAAAAACCAATTATTTTGACATCGCTCGGCCAGACTGATAATCTTATAAAAATATTTCAATTCCATTTGGCCAACTGACGTAACAAATTTCGAAACAAAAATATAACCGGTATTTTAGTCTTCACTATGACATAAATGCCTTATTTTAGATGTTGCTTAAAGTTATGATTAGAAAGGTACATTAATAAAAGCAAAGTTTCTAACAATTAAACAATCTAACCAAATCAATTATGCATTTTTTAAAGTAAGTAATCAATACGGTTAAGTTACGCTTACATCAACATCTTTTTATTACACTTTTAAAGGCTCGAAAATATTTTCGTATTATGCAGTTATCAATTTATCCATTAATTTGACAAAATATCACATGCTTTGGAATATAATGATCACCTGATACCATTATATCATTATAATGTAACACAGGCATTCCAACTGTACTTCGCTACCGAAGTACAAAATGCTTCTTATTGGGCGAACATATCTCAGTTGTTCAGTTCAATTATAATTCCAGTAGTTTATATTTTGTCATATTATTACACATCAGGTAAATTGATATTCAATCATATATAAAATTTATAAGTCGCATATAAAAATATGGTGATCGCAATTATCTCGTACTCATTCACTATGACAATATTAATATCTTTTCTTCCACATTTAAGAATTAGTATAACAAATTATACACTCTGCTACAAGTAGGGAATCAGTAAGCATAATAGTCTTTTACATTTTGTTTGTCTCATCTTTGACTGTAGGAGACCATTAACACAATAATCTTTTACAGTATTACAGTCTCATCTTTCATAGTAGGATATCAGTAAACACAATCATCTTTTACAGTATTACAGTTTCATCTTTCATAGTAGGATATCAGTAAACACAATCATCTTTTACAGTATTACAGTCTCATCTTTAACAGTAGGGGATCAGTAAGCACAATCATATTATATTTTAATCTATGCTACTGTCTCGCTTTTCACAGTAGCAGACTAGTAAGCCAAACCATCTTATACTCTTTGCTACCGTCTCACCTTTAACAGTAGGGGATCAGTAAGCACAATCATTTTTAAGCTATGCTTCTGTCTTGCTTTTCACAGTAGCAGACTAGAAAGCTTTACCATTTTATACACTTTGCTACTGTTTCACCTTTTACATCAAGGAACCAAAAAGCAATTTCTTTAAACTTAGGTATCGCATTATTTAACATTATATGTCTGAACTTAATGTACTTCTTATACCATATGTACAAACTATGTAAACACAAGAGATGCAATAAATCGTTACCATATTTACGATTGTTTTTGTCAAGTAACCACCAATGTACACCACTAACAGTCATTAAAGGACCATACTTCAACATGTACCAATTTATATCATACTTGTCATAAGTCTCAATATTCTTAATATTCACACCATATTGTAACCGTCAGCTCAAACAATGGTTACTCTTATTATTATTACAAGTTGCTTAACCCTCAAGAAAAGACCTTCACATCATATAACAATAATGTGTCAATATCAACAGAACTTTTACATTGGTAATTAAATATATCAAATATTGCAAATTTATTTGTTCCTTATTTAAATATTAGGCTTCACATTATCTTCACAGTTCTTATAAATAAACCCTTTAAGAATACCATAAAAAATCTCCGCACGTCCTCTACATTAGCTTTATTAAGTAATAGTTACTATGAATGTTCCACAATATCCCGGGCCGGCCTGGTCAATTTATTTTTAGTTATAAAATACAAGATTTCAATATGCTAAACAAAACAGCTTCATCAAAACGCAGTATAACCATAATTTGATCCGCAAAAGGCTTTTTTTTAAATATTTTATACCAAATATTACTTAATTCAGATTAAAAATAATTTACCTATAAGAGTTGATAAACTAGTTTTAATGTAAGCAGCTGTACACTGTACTCCAATGTATCTTAAAAATTATATTAAAATCTGATGAAAATAACAAAATACGTATCTGTACCACGGTAGAATTAGTACAACAACAAATATCTTAGCTTAATAATTGACAGAAGACTAAAATGGACTAAACACATTCATTTCATATGTGATAAGTTACGGGCCATTTTAGCAAAACTTACTCTCCTAAAGTAAAAGTGTTTAATCAATAGAATTGAGAACACGTAAATCACTCCGTGGGATACCGGAATATTTGCTCACAATTGTTATCACCTAACTTCACTCACTAACTGATCTTTTTTAGTTTATGACCCCGGCAAGTAGCTGCCTCAAATACTACCTACAGTTAATTCAATTAATATTACTTACATACTCGTAAAACTATTACGTTGGACGTTCAAATCTAATAAAAGGTTTATTCCACTGTAGCAGATAAAATTCTGTAATGATTTCTGTAAAGTTTGTTTAGCTAAATAAATCTGTTTTCCTTGCGGGATAGACAGAGCCTACGTCCATAAGACTTTATAGCCACATTTAGCATGATATATGCTGAGATAATAATCATTGAAAAATGAAAAATATATTCCCTATCTACGATTCTAAAGATGAAATACGACGCACTGCATTTTTGTTTTAAATCGGAACAGCTGTATCTTGCAAATATAATTTAAAACCAATCTGACCCGCGATAAATTTACAAGTACTAGTTTTTGACCAGTATATTCAAAGTATATAACTCACACATAATATAAAACGGTAAAAACTAATTTAATATTGTAACGTCTAAAAACCTTTGATTTTTTTAAATGTATGTAAGTAATAATAATATTTTAAAATACTTTATAAAACAAACGATAGAACAAAGAATTACTTGTAAGTCCCAAAAAATACCAAAACTTCCAAGTTATAAATTTGGGCTGCAGTTCATTCATATTGAGAACATCACTACGTATTTTCTATACTTTTTGCAAAAACCACTGCCAAAACAATAACCCACCTAAGTGGTAGTTATCACAATACCATTGTATGAAAAATAAATTTCCAATTCTAATCTTATATGTCAAAATAAAAGAATATTATTTTAAAACCCATCAAATAAGCAACGTAGTGCTTATAAAAAGTTTCTTCAATTTCTTGAAATTAAGAAACTTTAATTGTCTGCCGATTTATAACTAGATGTATTATATATATACATCAGACAAGTATAATTAAAACGGTACAAGCAATCGTTCTATATCAGCAAAAATTGCAACTACTAATACCCTTCAGTTTTTTTTTTTTTTTGCTCCGATATGAAGAACTTATTAATTGATTCTTATGATGTTCGATGTTTATAACAGCAAAAAGTGTTTGCCTTATTCGAAAATATCTAGTACTCAAAGTAAGTGTAACTCAAGTATTACGATAATACTTGAAGACTTTACTTAGCGTTATAATTTGATGTGGCAAAACAAAATTTGTTACTTCTAGGTTCCTTCACTTCTTAAAGTAACGGAATAGCCTCGAAAGGCCTTACCTGCTTTTCCAGTAGTCAAGTACGTACTAGTTTAAATCTGCCTTTTCCAATCTACGAAGAAGCTGCATCACTTTCGAATCCTTGAAGAGCTGCTGTTCGTAGTCTTGTTCTTTTATACTAGTCAGCGGCTACGATCTTCTCGTGAGCAGAGCAGGGCTGGACGGTGTTCATCACGATTCACATGAAAAACAAAAAGAAATATTAATAATTGTACACGGAATCGTGATATCCCACTTCTGATGTTAGAAATGAAACCAATGAAAGAATAGGAATATCATTTATTTTATATTTCTCTATTCAAAACTTCTCTTATTATTTCTTTTAAATCAAAGCTAAATTTACCGGAGTTTCAAAACAACCACTGCCCAGGAAGAAACTCCAAGAAACCTATTAAGCAGTGTCGGTTGCCTACTCGCCGTAAGGGCTTTTATTTGTACAATCACATTTTAATTATTACTTTTGAATACACAAGAAATTATTACAAAAGTTATTATGTACACACCAATTAGTCATCATTACACATCCAATAAATACCATCTAAGACCACAGTTATTACTACAACATAGTAACAGAAATATCAAAAATATTCCATTATCGAAATTAATTAAAACAAAGACAAAATACTTAACTCAACTGTTCTCAGTGACTGCACCATGAAGACTGACTTACAATTGCAAATCACTGCTTATATCTCAGAACAATAACTAAAGCATAGAAACCGTGTTAAAATAACAACAAAATACAATATTCTACACTGTTTTTACTTATGGCATTGTTAAAGCATCAGAAAGAGATGCATATACAATGCCATTTGCGTAAATGTGCAGGTTGTCCTGGGGTACTGATGTGATCAGGGTTGTACTATATCGATGAAATATATTTATCGACTAAATGTTTCGTCCTAAGAAAGTCATAAATGTACTCTACTCTGATTGTATCGATTCGTTAAATGAGTACGATTCATAAAAAAAAAAAAACAACTAGTTGCACTCCAGGAGTGCCGGCAGAAGTGAAAACTCGCCTTTGCGGCATACTCAGGTCCGTGTCCTTCTTACGAATTTTCGATCAATTCACGTGTCCTGACGCGAGTTTTCTATTTTACCCATCCCAAAAAGTGCACAAAGCCGCTAAAGAGGCTTTTACTTTAAAAGTTACGTCAAGATACACCTAAATAACTCCTGATCGCATGGCGTCGCTTGGCTTCATCTGATAAATAGGTAAAAAAAAAAATCCATACATTACCCACCGCGCGTCTACTGTCTACTGCTGGTCATTAGGCCTTACCCAGTATTGGTCGAACGGCAGAATACCTAATATGATGTCAATCATATTTTCGATTATTTCGAAATTCAAACAGTGCCTACTTACCTACCTTACCTATGAATGCGCAAAAAACCCAATGCATTCGATTTACAGTCCCCAATGTGAGGCAGTCCAACGTTGACATACTAGTTGAAGGTAAAATAGACTTTGTAAATGATACCACCTTCTTAGGAATCACAATAGACTCTAAATTGCAATGGGGCGCTCATGTATCAAAAGGTAATATAAGGTCAGATATATTTTTCACTTGATCAATGGGCCATTCAGCATATTCCAAAACCATCTAAAGCTTTTCCCAGCTAGCTTTGAGGAACAGTCAGTAAAGGAAACATAATCAGGTAGGTAAAGAGAAACACATAATTCGAAGTGATATTTTTTATTTTATAAAACTTTTACACTAGGGTAAAAAAGTGCCAGTGTGTTATTTGTGAAAAATTCACAGTGTTGGTAATAGAAAAACAAGAGGTGAAGAAAAACAAGAGATTACTTTACCCACTTTCATTACTGTCCAAAATAAAATGTTTTTCATAATTTTAAATATAAATAATAAAACCGTTTCCGTAAACTTTCTTATTACCATTGATTTATAATTCGGCAAATATAAATGTAGGTAAAGCATCGTGTTTCAATCGCTTCCATTTAATTTTATATTCGAAATTAATGTATCGGCACGGCAGTAAAATATTTTGAACAAATTCGAGTATGTATGACATTTTATGTCCAATATGTCGCTTGAAAGTTCCTCGGATCCACACCTTTTTATCCTTTTACTTCAGGGAGCTGCAATAAAATTTCAACAATAATTTTCTTCATATTAGTAAAAATCGATTCTTTTTAGGGTTCCGTACCCAAAGGATAAAAACAGGACCCTACTAATATGACTCCGATATCCATCTGTCTGTCACCAGGCTGTATCTCATGAACCGTGATAGTGAGACAGTTGAAATATTACAAACAAAAATTTCGGGCGTTTTTATAGCTTACGCCCACGGCTCCGCTCGCGTTAATGTCTATCCCCGATAACAGTACCTTATTCTGAGATGTAATTTATGTCTATGTTCTTTTCCGTACTCCAGAGATCGTGCAATGGTGATGATGATGATGCAAAATTTCATGATGATCGGTTCAGAAGTTACGGCGTGGAAGCGTAACAAACAAACTCACTTTCACATTTATAATATTATATGTAAGGATGGTACGGAACCCTTCGTGCGCGAGCCCGACTCACACTTTGCTGGTTGTTTAATTACCATGATGGTTCAATTTGTTACATTACTATTGCATGGCTCAACACTAACAAAAATATCCCTGATAGCAAGACCGTCATAAAAAATATCGATATACTCGTAGATACGTGATTTTACCACATCACTAGCAAAAAAAACTAACCTAATTTGAAATAAGGAAAAAACGATAATTTTAAGCAAAATACCTATAAAAGTTGTCATTTATACAATACGTTATATAATTGACAATATTATTGTTGTATTTTGAGGTATTTTGGGTTTTAATTATGCACTTTTAACTGAAAAACTTACCGAAGAAAATTATGTTTTACAGAATTTATTTCTGTTCGTCCTGAATGGGATTTACATCGCTCCATTGCACAAGACATTGTTTAGTATAATGGTCATTTGATAACGCACCAACCCAACACCGGTTAATACTTTTTTCCGTGAGAATTTTAGCACAATCCTATATTTAATTTGCAGACATCACAATTCCGCCGCAATGTTTTTGTCGATATATAACCCGATCAAATCGGCAAGATGCTAATATTACAGACGTTGAACTGTAATAAGTTATTTTGAATTTAGTCGGATTTAATTGGAGTCCAATGGAGTCCATTGACATTTCAAGTCGGGACAACCATGAAAATAATAGAAACTGACTGAAGTTTTTGTCTCATTCTGTCATAAGCGAAAGCTCATAAGAAAAATACAGTGTCAACTATCTGTTTTCAGTTTCTATTTTTATGCGGCTTCTATGTATAATATTCTTCTGAGGCTTATATAAGCTGTTTCACCCGCCATCTTGGGTGTTGTCGTCATCGTAAATCGATTTAGTAACCAACATTCAATTAATCAATTACAATAAGTTAAAAGTATTGCCACAAATGTTTTAAAGTAAGTATTAATTATTTTTACAAGAAATATTAGATAATATTCATAAATAAAATATATTAAGTAAACCGGAAGTAATACCAGACTTAAAAGGTAACTGATCGAAATGATCAGTAAATATTATAATCTATCAAGCGCGACTCTATACAAGAAACGTGTATTTGGTATATTCTTAATTTTCAAATGTGTTGTAAATTTATTACTGTAGGGTGTAGTTGTAGAGTTGAGTAAAAGTAATGCTTGGCTGGCGTTGGATGCAAGTTGAAGTATGGTAGAGATGGATGGAAGCTTTGAGTTAAGTTGAGTTGAGAGTGCAGGGAGAAGATCACCAAACACCAAGTTAGTTTCACTGTATATTAGTAAAGTTTAGTTCGTAGGTACAAGTTATAGGTTTGTCACATCCGTTCCCTAAGTGTCGGTCGCGGTGTAGTTACGAACGCATTCAGGCTTAATAATAATAATAAATAAAAATTACAAGTAAAACTGTGACGCGCGACTTGTGAAGGTCGCGGCATCAGCAAATGCGTGTACAGTGACACTGTACAATTCCTGAAATTACTGAGACATCGAATCACAGCGGGATCTAGCCCATAAAGCCAAATCTAAGTATTTTAACAAGCTTTTATTAAGTTTCACCTGTTCCGATTGTCTGTAATCAAATCTTGCAGTAAATATTTGATCTCATTTTCGGTTACCGATTGAGCTGAAATTTTTGCATGCATGTGTAAATCGGATGACAATACAATATTTATGGAATTGTTGCGCTGGTCTGATGATGGAATCAGGCCGTAAACAAGTACCAATCGTGTTTAGGCTTATTTGATTTGTCTTGGAAAGCACTTTACAGTGTGGATTCGTTTATAATGAAAGCTTGTCACAAAAATGTATTTCTTGCAAAGAAACTTGTTCAGTATGTTGTCACATTAAGGTGTGGATTCGCTTATATAAAAGTTAGTTACAAAAACGTACTTCTTGAAAAAAAAATTGCTTGCTCTTAAAGCCGGTTTACGGATGATAATTTTACCGAACGCTTAGGCCGATCGTGCCTCTCTATCGCTTGTTCCCCGCTCTTGCACACGGAACATGACACATTTTCGTGCGTGCACTAGGTGTTCATCGATTTATTACCTACATCAAAAAACATTGTTCAGTATTTTGTCACATTATGAACAATAAAACGTTTGTACGTAAGTTTAACTTAGAGAGGTCGCATGGAAGAAGTTTCATTGGGCATGTGTGTTTTTCCATATATATATTTTACTAGCTGACCCGGCAAACGTTGTTTTGCCATATAAATAATTAGATGTTGGCCGATTCTCATAGATACCGGATAAGCACAAAAAATTTCATCAAAATCGGTTTCGGAGGAGTATGGCAACGAAAACTGTGACACGAGAATTTTATATATTTTATGCGTACTTTTACCTCAGGGTCCCTTTGGGGTCCCCATACAAGAAACGTGGTTGTTGTAGTTGATTATTAGTGTACGGAATCCTTAGTATGTGTCTGTGAATCTGACCCTCACTTGGCCATTCTTATAGGATATTTTCCTTTTATAAGTAAAGGGAACGCAAAGATATCTAGCCCATACAGCGAAATCTTATGTATTTTCAGTATTTTATCAGACTAAATAAAAAATGAATACTTACCACAGATAAGACGAATAGTGTCCACGAAGAAAGCGTTTGTTTTGTTGTAAACTTATATGAATTTATTAATTTCGAAAAGTGGTTATTGTAGTTAATTATTGTACGGAGTCGAGTTTCAAACATTTTTTTTAAATTTCCTGTATAACGGCCTAACAATGCTTCTATTTAAAAACTAAAAATGTATTGCAGTCTTTCAGTGTTCTTAGTTAAGTCTTACCTGTCACTAAGCAAGTTTAGCGACTGCTACGAACGACTGCAATCTGTTTAGTCGAACGAGTAGCACGGATTACTACCTGCTACGAATCTGTAGCACTTATGACTGCTACGACTGCAGTATGTTTGGTTGATCAAGTTCTATAATAGAATTTACTATTTGCTACGGATTCTTAGCACTTGACTACTACTATACGACAGCAATTTCGGTTGAACAAGTTCTACAGCAGGTTAATACCTGCTACGAATTTGTAACACATGTGTCAGGTACGACTGCACTCTGCTGAGTTGAACGAGTTCTACAGCAGGTTTTACTACCTGCTACGAATTCATAGCACAGAGTGCGACTACAATCTACGACTGCAATCTGTTTTATAAAGGTAACTTTTGATTCAACGCTTCAGTTCAGCATATTAGGAGAATAATATTATTGCTTAATAGTACCGAGGGTACTTATTGAGCAATAATATTATTCTCCTAATATGCTGAATTTAAGCCTCCTCCTCCTACTCTGATTAGTTTCGGTTCCTTGATGCTCGTTAGTTCCTAACTAAACAAAATAAAAAAAGTTAATAAACAAAGAATGATTATTTTATAAGTGTTTTATTTTGCACTCACAATGCCATTTTAATATATATACTCTTAATAAATTAAGAAATAAAATATGGTAAAAATTTTTTTTCATACGGGCGGGACTTGAACCGGCGACCTATGCTCTGCCATCTGAGCTACCGCATAATTCATTCTCGGCGCCGAAATTCTCCACCATATCCTATTTCCCCTTAAATTGTATTAAGGCTTACGTCACCTACACAACTACCCAACTTTTACAAGTGAGGTATTTGATTCAACTCATTTTACAATGAATTTGAAAATCAACTAATACAACCGGTTCAAATCCCGCCCGCATGAAATTTTTTCACCATATTTTATTTATTAATTTACAAAGAATGATTATTAAATGTTACGTATGTAACATGCTCCGGTGGGCGGATATTGAAAGTCGAACGTCCCCATTATGGAAGTTTAACTTTGTCCAACTTTCGTATTCCCTTTGATGTACCCACATTAAGTCGAATGAAACGTAACGTCAATTCATCCCTTTGATGCATATTTAAATTTGCCAAATAAAACACAGCCGTTTCAATTTATATTCAGCAAGGTTGACTGGATAATTAATTAATGTGTGTGACTTTGCGGTGCGGATGGCGGAGGAGTGCGCGGGTGGAGCGGGGGTCGCGGCGGGGGCCGACGAGGAGTGTCCCCCGGTCATCGTGTCGTGGGAGGGCACCACGGACATCCAGAGCGGGGACATCCTTATCGTCCGCATCGCAGACACCTTGCTCCTTGACACTTCCAGCCAAATTGACACAAAGAACGCCACTTCTGAATCGAACTCTTCAAGAGACGACGAAAGGTGAGTATTGTTCTTGTATTCTTTGTAGGCTCTGTGTTACCTATATACCTCCTAAAATAACTGAACTATATTGTTTATTTTAAAATTACTTCAATAAAAGAGAGTGGTTACCCGGATATGCAAAAGAGTACTTAAAGTAAGAAAATTTAAAATTGTTTATTTTATTGTCGTTCTACTTCTAACTGCTTTCGTTTACATATGTATAAGTTTAGTACTGTCTACACGTATGTACTGTTTTTCATTTGCATCTTATAAAAAGCTTCATGGTTGATTGATTCTCACTACGTTACTGCCAGAAAGAGCAGTACAGCAATGTTTTATTGCCTCATTTGCGGGACCTTGTGCATAAAATGCACATATTTCATTTACAATCAGTACGACTGTGGCGGAATGTCAAAATTGGCACGCAGTTGTAAAATAAATGAACATTTCCGAAGAGTTCAAATAAATTGTCCATAGAGGAGCATTTAGGAGCAGTGTTTCGTAATTTTTATCTCAACTTTTATCAACATGAGTGAGACTTGATATTTATTGCAACTATACTAAAAGCAATTTGGACGTTCATAATTTCAAAGTCTCTCCAAAGCATAATATTTTTCAGAATGAAGCAAAGCAGTTATGTACTCTATGGCGTATTGACGTCATTCTTGGCGCTTACATAACGTTGTTTGCAGGGCCCACCACACCCTGCTGCAGCCCGCCGTCTATCAGGTGACCAGGCAAGGCCACGAGCACTGCGATGTCTCGGACGGAATGCTCCTCGACATAACGCCCTTGGAAGAAAGCGGCGCTAAACTGTTCACCTTGTACGATAAGGATCTCAATGATGGCGTCAATCTATTGATAGGTGATTATTACAAATATATACCTTTGCTTGGTAAGTCTTCAAATAAGAAAAGTTAAAAGGAATTCGGAATCTTAAATGAATCGAATACTTATTCGTAAAATGGTAGTGGTATAAATAAATTTCAAAAGCTACAAATTCCGAAGTTTCAGCAAAACTATCTGATTTTGTAATATAAACAAAATCATTTCTACCTTTTTTTTTAATACCCTGTTTCATTTTCCCCTTTTTGTTTCCAATCAACCCTATTGCGGGCAATAACTTGCCAGCCACTTATATAAGCATCTAAGTCATCGCTCTACCTTATATTTCCATAAAACTTATATATTAAATCAGTGCTAGCTAAAGCTTTTCCCCTCGGAACCCTCCGTGCAATTACCTAATAGCTTATTATTAAATCACGAACCATCAGGAAAAAAGGTTGTATAAAAGAAACAACATAATATATACAGTAATAACAATATCTACAGTAGAGCCCTCGAGAGCCTCACTAGTCTGGTCACGTAGGACGTGGACTACATTAATTAATAAAGAGAGAGCAGAAAGACACTTTTCATAAAACCGCTTACTGTTTGTTCTATTTAAATATCGCGTGAAACGTGACGCTATGAAAACGCGGGCGGAGGAAATGCGTGAGATATGCGGGTCGCAACTGGCAAGGAAATATGGAGAGAATACGACGACGTTTTATTCTGACGCCGAACAATACGAATGCGATGAATCTTCCTCGTATATAGCTTATATGCCTCTACGGGTAGTTGCAAGCGTTCATTCGGAATTTTACGATTTCGGTGTACACCGGAAAATTGCTGCATTAAATTTAAATGTTGCAATATGGAAAGTAGTAGCCACAGTACCAGCGTCAAGTGGGTTTATTACTGTCGTTTTGTGGTCCTTTTTAAAATCTAAGCTACCTACCAAAAATATTGATCTGGAATTTCGTACTAAACAAGGTCCATTTAAATCAAGCGCATTTTTTTAGGCTGGGTGGGTCTTATGGCCATGTCAAAGAAAAGATCGTAGCAATTTTAGGTTCAGGTTTATAGAACTTTCTTCTCATAAGAAATCACATTTCATTTACAGTGAGATAAGTACATATAAAATATTTGAAAAAGGATTTAAATTAATTACTAGTGCTAGTTGCGATGTGTAGGTAAAGTTTATTTTTAAAGAGTTTGACACTCACCTTCTTTCAGCTCATTCGGCAACTTATTATACAGCTGTGCTCCCTTAAACAATATTGTCTTTTTTGCATAATTAGTCCTTGGTGCTATTAGAGTAAGTTTATTTTTATTACGGAGATTATGTGTATTATGGTTTTTAGTTAGCTGTATGTTAGTTTTAATGGAGTTTGTAGTAATTTTCTTGATTAATATACATGAATTATATAAATATAGCTGTGATACATTAAATATTTTAGTTTTTGCGTATATTTGCTTTGTTGGTGTACGAGAGCAATAATGAAATAAGGCTTTAATTATTTTATTTTGACATCTTTGTAAAGGATTTAAATTAGTTGGCGCAGCAGCACCCCATATCTCAATTAAGTATTGAAGGTGCGATTTTACTAAAGAGTTGTATATAATAGGCTTAACTTTTTTTGGTATGCAATGGGCCATTTTTCGAAGTGCTCCTAGTACTGACAACAACTTGGTTTTGACATGCTCAATGTGTGGTTTCCATGTAAGAGTATCATCGATTTGTAATCCTAAATATTTTTCTAAATGTGATCTCTTTATGATTGTATTATTGATATTAAGTGGTTCAAATTCAGGTATTTCTTTATTTTTAGCTGCGAAAATCATGTACGACGTTTTAGATGTATTTATTGTTAGCAGATTATGAAGTAACCACTCATTGAGGATATCAAGGTCCTTTTGTGCAGTAGCGACTATGTCATGGATAGATTTGTCAAAGTAAAATAGACATGAATCGTCAGCATATAAAGTAAGATGTCCTGTAAGTTCTATCTGATTAATATTATTCATATATATTAGAAATAGCAGTGGACCGACTATAGAGCCTTGAGGAATACCATATGAAATATTTTGGGGAGAACCCGTGTAATTGTCGATCTTAACAACTTGGCGCCTGTTTTGCAAATCAGACTTAAACGGTTTTTAATGCCAATATCGTTTAATTTTGCGAGTAACTTTTGATGACTTACGGTGTCAAACGCTTTTTTAAAATCAATTAATAAACCTAATCCTATATTTTTTTTATCAATGTCAATTTTAATTTTAGTGATTAAGTCTATAGCGGCTGTTAGTGTACTAGATTTTGGCAGCAATCCATATTGTTGTTCAATAAATTTTTTTTTTTCAGTTATATAGTTACTTAGGCGATTATACAAGATTCTCTCAAATATTTTAGATATTACGGGTAGTACCGATATCGGCCTGTAATTGTTAGGGTCAGTTTTGGGTCCTGATTTATGTATTGGGGTTACTTTAGCAATCTTTAGTGATTCAGGAAAAATGCCGAGCCTCAAACATTTATTGATTATGTTAACTAATCTTTTAAGAATAATATTTTTAAGACATTTGATAGCTTTAGCAGATATGCCATCTATTCCCGTACTAGTGTTAGTATCCAGGTCATCTATAATTTTACTTACTTCGTCAATAGTACAAGGTCTGAGTTCGTTTAATGTTATGTCATGTGAATGTTTTTTTCCATATGTTAATATTTTGCTAGTATCTGTGTGGTATTTTTGTGGTATTTTGTCAGCCAAGTCTTCATCAATTGTCGAGAAGAATGAATTGAATAGATTGCAGATCTGAGTGCCGTCAGTAATCAAATCCGAGTTAGATATCAATTTTGGGGGGAGCACTGCTGTTTTTAGGTTTATTTTGTGATAAGTTATTAATTCATTCCCACATTTTTTTCGGTTGGTTATATGTGTCCGTGAATAACTTGTGATTGTAATTTTCTTTATTCTTCTCAATCATCATCTTGACATTTTCACGTTCCTCCACAAAGCACTTCATAAGGTTTCATCGTTTGGGTTTCTTTTAGTCTCTTGCCTTTTTATTTCTAGTATTTATCGCTTCAATAATTTCTTTATTTATCCAGTCTTTTTTAAAAAATCAACACGTTTTTTAAAATATTTATATATAAAATCATTACTTTTATAATCGAATCGATAAATTATATCATTGAATTTAACGTGAGATACAGACATTATGTGTTAAACTAAAAACGGGTCACTCACGTGCTATTTCGTCGGGATTGCTAACTATAGTTTCGGACTCGTCAGGAGCCCATTTTATAGTCGGCAATCCCGACGAAATAGCACGTGAGTGACCCGTTTTTAGTACAGTCGGCCAAGCAGATACCTGACCCCCTGACTTTTAAAACGTAAATTCACACTTTGCTGTGAAGCGCCACCTACCGTGATTTTTGGCAAGTAGACAGACAACTGCTAGTATAAACTTGTTTCTGATAACCTGCTCAGTTGCAAATTTTGTATTTCTAATAATCTCAGCTAATAATTCAAGTAATCATCAATGGTAAGAACAAGAAAGAATCAAAAACAATCCTACGTAAAGTTCGATTCGAACCATGGACCTACGACTTGAGAAGCTAGCGCTCATCTCAATACGCCAACCGACGATATGACATCTAGGGCAAAATTGGCTATCTATTTCTACTGCTATGACATCATTGTCACCAACTGCAACGCATTGCTTTAACAAATAAATTGAGGGTAATCTATCAAATTTATTTATACCTGATACCAACTAATCAAAAATATTGTTCATTCGCGTCACAATTACATTCAAGATACTGCGATTACTGTGTAGTGATCCAAAACCCCACCAGTTATTAGGCATCCCGTTTCATCTTATATAGCAGATTTCTGAATAGTGTATTGTGAAGACAACCACAGTATTTAAAGTATCTATATCTAGAGAGTTCGGTATCGCGGTAAGTAGAAATTATAAGTATTTAATATACTTACTTAATTGTCACACTATTTTTTGTTCCGTAAAACATAGGGTTTGTGATAAATGTCTAAGATAAATATATCTCTTACAGAGAAACACCGTCCGTTTGTGGATTCGGAGATTTAAGAAGACTCGATCAACTGGCGTAACATATAATATTTCAATTGAAACAGTAAGGAAACATTCAACAAGAACGAGATCGTTTTTATTCTGATGAAAAAAGTTTTAAGTCTGATGATGATGACAGAAAAATATTGCGGAGAAGACATGGCCAGCGTATAGCCATCAAAATAATTTGCCTTTGAGAACAGTGGCAGGATAACATTAGGTAAAAATATTCATTAAATAGTTAAGTAAAATAATAATAATATTTAATACCTAGTGTATTACGCAGTGTAGATTATTAGGTAACTGATCGTATTATTGTTTTGCAGGTTATTGGGGACAGATGTCTTCAATGGGCCCAGGGGAGCTGGTAGAATTCGGCGGCCGGATGAATAAAGAAAAATACTTGGAAATTTTATGAGATGTAGTGATTCCAACAGTGTGCAATGTAGAATATATTTTATTTAAGACAATTGTTCTGTGATCTAACTGTTATTGAGTGACCAATTAAAATCCCAGATTGTAGGGTCAAATAGTGCTTAACTGGGACACGAGACACGAGTAAAGTTTGAACTTAAATCAATTTAGACAAAGAGGTTATACTAAATTAATAAATATGCGCATAAGTGATATGTGATCTGATCTAACATGGTAAGTGAAATGACAAATAGACTTGAACAAAAGCTTCAAAATGGGGGTCACCCTCTCCCATATTAAAATTAATTTAATGCTATAGGTTTACATATTCATTCTTATACTATTATCGAAGCAAAGTTATTCACATAGCACTATTTGACCCTACACATTTAAAAAAATATAATACTATGATTAAAAAAAAGTTGAGAGATGTAAATTGTCACTTATTAAGTAACATGTTGGTTCTCTCTACAGAAGATTAATCATAGTTTGAATTAAGTAGGCAGGTATTTATTTCACTGTTAAATTTTTTTGATGTAATAAAGTAATTAAAAATTTTAAATGCTTTTTATTAACAGTAATTAGCTCGGTAACATTATGTTAAAACAACCAAAATTACACCAACATCACAATACGAAGTTGGTGATATTTGTAAAAAATAAAAAGCTTTGGAGGATTTGAACCTGTTCCCTCATAAACACACTAACTATTAAACCGTAGTGCCTACCACTTGCGCCACATCTAACTATTGAAGTATCTTTGAAATAAGCGTATCGTATGCTAGGGCTTGTTTTATTTATCAAAAATCGAATAGATGGCATTAGTCATCAAGGGTATCAGATTTCTGCTTATTAACCTTATTTGTTCATTCACAATTCAATAGATGGCACTAGTCGCAAAGGATATTACACTTGTATATTTTTATCTTTGGGTTTAAACCACGGTTTCACCATTGAGTTCTCCGATCGATCGTTAATCTATGTACATAACTTTGTTGCATAGATGGCATTAGTCATCAAGGGTATCAGATTTCTGCTTATTAACCTTATTTGTTCATTCACAATTCAATAGATGGCACTAGTCGCAAAGGATATTACACTTGTATATTTTTATCTTTGGGTTTAAACCACGGTTTCACCATTGAGATCTCCGATCGATCGTTAATCTATGTACATAACTTTGTTGCAATGTAGAATTGTAGACATTCTGTCTTATCACGGGTTCACAGGTTAAGTGGATTTATTATATTTCGAATTTGTTTCTGTACTAGGTACTAGGCATACATATGTATACTTGATCTTTTGGAATATAATATTATCAAATGTCGAATTATTAGTAGGGACATGTCGGCACTTGTAGGTGCGTTCGCAGCCTGAAATTTTGGAGGGGCATAAAAATATTATCGAGTACCTACAGTTTGCATTTAGATTTTTATTGACATCATTAGGCGTCGTAGTTCATTAGCGCTGTTAGGTGTCAGCATACAATAATAAGCAACGTGGCGGATGTTTTGTGATTTGATTGAAATTTTTGTCGAGTACATATTGAATTTATTTAGATTAGCTTTGTACTATATGTAGGTATTTAGGCGTATAATAAATTTGACATCATTCCCTATTTTCGCAGTGGTATCAGAAAACTGGGGCTCAAAGTGTGTCCGGCTCAAAGTAACAGTGAAGTCGGATAATTGCGGCGATAATCAAGACTGCTCTGGTAAAGGAGTTTGCTACACTAATGTTTCAATGGTAGGTCCATAAATTATACGAGTAGTTGGTGTTAAATCATTAGTCGTATAGAAAGCCGCCGACAGTGTAATTGATGTGTGTTTGTAGGAGGGTTACGAATGCCAGTGTTGCGGAGGCTACGTGGGCTCGCGCTGCGAGGAGAGGGATCCTTGCTATCCATCACCGTGTCTGAATAATGGCATATGTGTCCCGCAGTCAGTCAATGGAGCCGACTACCGCTGCCTTTGTCCGTTCGGTACCTATCTTGCTGACAGCATATAAATTGATTTCTGTGTTCGAGGTCAAGGTTGTATTATTATTTATACCAACATGAAAATGTATGGAAAATGTGTCCCTATGATGTATGGAGCAAGTCTATAAAACATATTTAGCTCATGATTTTTAATCTTAGTTGTTTACATAATAGTGAGATTATGTTTATTTATATTAGAAATGTTAAAATTCTAATGTTCCTTACATTTTATTCAAAAGAAAAGGTGGTCATTATAGGTACCTATTGTCTATTGACATGAAACTTACGAATAAGTAAGACTTATTACTTATTCGTATTATGAAACCCACGGCTAAGGTAACTTATATAAGACTATTGTTTTTTAAACTTTCGCGCTTTAAACACATAATTATGTATATAAACGGGACTTAGCACGAACCTTTTTATTATTTGTTTGAAACAAATTATAAAAAGGTTCGTGCTAAGTCGCGTTTATATACATAATTATTATATAAGACTCTTAAAAAAACATTATATTGTTTTTCAAGTTTATATAGAGTCGGGGTAACGTATGGGGTGTCTTTAGAATCCTTACTCCTAGGTATTTTTGGCAGGGCACACGTGTTTTATTTTTCTTTGAAAATACTTGTTTAACTTAGTCAAATCAGGCACCTTAATTTAGTTTCAAGGTGCTTTATATTATTTTTATGATTATATAGATTATTATTTAAATTGAGGTCCATAGTACATACTTATCAAAATAACATCTACACAGTACCCTACATTAGCTCACGTGTCTCCCAGGTTATGTCGGAAAGAACTGCGAGAAGGATCCATGTTCCTCGGCGCCCTGCCTGAACGGCGGGTCCTGCATGAGCATCGCCATGAATGGCACGACTACGTTCCATTGTGCCTGCGCCCAGGGCTGGGCAGGGCTCCGCTGCGAGCTCTCCATAATGGCCGGTGCTTGCGCTTCCAACCCGTGTGAAAAGGGCATTTGCATCGAACAATTAGACAAAGATGTTTCGGAGAATTGGGAGTACCGCTGCTTCTGTGAGCCCGGTATGTTAATCAATAATTTTAATTAGATCACCTTCATTTTCTAGTTGTATGTGATTGATGAACGATATCGTTCAATAGATAGATTTCGATGGTTGGAGAAAATAAATATATATTTATCTTCTTTTTTAATCTCTACCTCTTTATATAAAAATCAATTGCTGTTCGTTTGTCTCCCTAAAACTCGGGAACAGCTACGCCGATTTAGCTAATTTTGGTTTTGAAATGTATGTTGTAGTCCAGGGAAGGTTCCAAAGGTGAAAATTAACGACAAAAAAGCGAGATGAGGTTCGCCGGGACAGCTAATAAGAAATAAAGAGAAAGTTGCCTTTGCCAAGTTGACATAAAATCCATTTGTATACAAAATTTGTTCTACCTCGAAGAACAAATTTTCTAAGTGTTAAAAACTGTCTCCATTTGTGTATAGAAAATAGTGGCGTCCCTCCCATCGGGTCCGATATTGAGGATGGTTTAATAGGCGCCTATGCGCTATTTGGCGTTATCAACTTCATGCGTAATAAAAAATTGCCTCTAAATTAATTAAGCGCCTAAACTTTCTATCCAATATATTGTGTACCTACCTACTTTCAGTGGAAGCTTATCCATACCGATACAAAAAAATCCTTTTGAAATAACCTGTACTTACAAGTTGATACACTCTACATGAGTATGTATATACTTCCCTACTCAGAGAAAAATATATTTTTTTATAAACTTATTGGCTCATATATAGTATAATTGGACAATTATTAAAATTTGCGTAAGTGGTCGATAAAGCCTTGTGTCGGATTTATTACCTTGCAGCTGAATCAAGACATCTAAATAGTTATTCGGAATGGAACGTCGTACTAGAAGCCGATTAAGCGTATTTTCTCTGTCAAACGCCACAATTCTGCCGTAGCTAGAAGTCGTTTTGAACTCAGTCAATTTAATAATGCTTAATCTTGTTTGCGATAGTTGGTCGAGCGAAATGTCTGGTGATTTATTTGCAGCGGAGTTGGCCTGCTGCCCGCCGCGCCACAACCGCTGCCCGTTTCTGACCCACCTAATGAGAGAGCTCGCAACTTCAATCAAATTGAAATCGATTGAACATTTTGTAGCTTCAATTACACTTCGATCATCAATTTTTAGGGTTCCGTACCCAAAGGGTAATAACGGGACCTTATTAATATCGCTCCGTTGTCCGTTTGTCTGTCCGTCTGTCATCAGGCTGTATCTCATGTCATGAACCGTGATAGTTAGAAAGTTCTGTTGCTGCTATAACAACAAATAGGTACAAAAAAATAGAATAAAAGAGATATTTAAAGGGGCTCTCATACAACAAACGTGATTTTTTTGCTTGTTTTTTCTCGATATTGATAACGGCAACAGGTAGATGCTTTAAAATATTTACAGAATATTTAGTTAATCACTTTAAAAATAAATATTTAAATAAAAATTAAATTAATATTATAGAGGGCCCCATACAACATACATGATATTTTGCCGTTTTTATAGATAACTGTAGGGAACCCTTCTGCGCGAGACCGACTCACACTTGGCCGGTTTTTGTTAAAATTAAGGCTTATCGGTTTATTTATCTATACTAATATTATAAAAGTACCTATTATGTTGGCCAATTACACACACGAAAATCAACAACATCAAGTAATTGCAAAACTAACTCTGTCTTTCTGTCTGTCTGTTACTTCTTCACGCTTCAACTTAATCTTACACGTAAACTAAGTCGTTGAAATTCCTTCACTGGAAGCAGGTAGTGTTCAATGAAAATGACCGTACTTGAATTTTTGGACCACGGAGTTTTGAACCAATCTGTGGTTCAAAACTCCGTGGTCCAAAAATTCAAAAGCACCGGTCCGGCCGGCGGGGTGGCATCCCGGGACCTTACGTTAGTAGGTCGCGCTCCGCTTCAACGTACACATTCTATAAAACAATAAATTTAAGACTATGTACGATCAAAGACAAAATAATTACTACCTAACATTGTCGTTACCCAAATCAAAGAACATCGGGTCGACTCGAAGTTGCGTACCTATAATTTGACAAATAATGACCATGTTAAAATTACCAGTTGAACATCAAAATACTTTCGTAGGTATAAGTATTTTTATAACCAGTTACATTAATCGTTAACTTCAAACTATTACTTATTGGAGGCATAATATTCTGATATCTATGGTGAAGGCGGAACACGTATACAGGCTGACTGGTTGAACACTTTATTCTTTAAGGGGTGACTCAGCCCGTAAATATGAACAACTTTTCCTATGGGTCAATCCAATCATAAGTGACGATTTTTTTTTTTGAGTTTTCAGCATTGCTTCCTAGCATAAGTAAAGTGGTTCGCATTCACCCCTCCACCCCAAATTAAATGTTCAACCAGTCAACATTTTATTGGATTTGGTTGGTACGTCTGTTTAGTTGCAAATCTATCTAGATTTGCAAGTAAACAAACCATTGTTCCAACCATTGTAAATGTAAGATGAAAGAGATCTACGCCCTAAAAACGTAGGTATACATACGCATGAACCTATCCTAATATGAAAAAAGAAAAGTCGTGGCGAATTAATCAAGGCTTGTTTTCCCGAGGCGAAGAAATTCAGGCTTAATGCAAACAAACAGTCCCTCGGGCGTATTGTCTTTCGCCAAAAGGAATTTGAAACTTGTTTTCGTTGTTGTATGTTCACGGTTCTCATATATACCTATTGCGTTTTCTTAGCGGCATTATTAGTTTTATGCGACTACATTACAATAAATTATATTTTGCAGAATCTGTTCTGTTTGTGTATACTTTTATTCATTGCCGTAAAACTCTTCAAAAATGTTGCTCGGAAACAAAATTGTGAGTCTCTAAATATTGATATTTTGGGAGCTTGCAATCAATTAAATCTAGCCCAATTCGCTGTTCAGTGAATAGAGTGTGTGAATTATTTGTTTTCTTTGCGCTTCAAAACAAGAAAAACACTCTGTCGCTATTAAATTACATAGATATGGATAAATCCACAATTAAGTAAATATGTTGAGTATAATTGGGAAAATAAAGTAAAATTATTGGTATCGTATTACAATAAAAAATCTCGATTTTGTCTCGTTTAGTAAGTTAATATCACGACTTCACGAGACGTTATTTTATTAATTATGTAATTTATGTGGGAATGTCTGAGTTCTATATTTGTCTAGAAGTACACTATTTCTACATAATTAACTTTATTGCTGTAGTTCAAATACATTTACCGAAGAAAATATCTCAATGAAATTGAATATATAGCAGCTGTGGCATATTGAGGAGGAGGAATCCAAAAAATATACGTCTTGGTTTAGACCACTCTGTGTACATTTATTTCAATTTATAACATTTTAATAAAAAAAAAAAACTTATTATCTTCTACATACAAAAAAAATCTTGTGTCATGATGTACGTTCGGGACAAACTCTGAAACTACTGAACCTATTTTGATCAAACTTCGTAACTCGGGACAGCTATTAGGTATTTAGTATCTTATTAATATAATACAATAAGTTTGACGAACTCCGTGGCGTAGTGGTCATCACGCCAGCCTGCGACACGAGGGTACCCGGGTTCAATCCCCGGTCAGGTCATGATGGAAAACGATCTTTTTCTGATTGATCTGGGTCTTGGATGTGTATCTATTTATGTATCTATTATAAAATATAGAATCTTTGAGTTAGTATCGTACGACACAATTTCACAACTTACTGTGGGGCTGGCTCAATTTGTGGGATATGTCCTTATATATTTATTTTATTTATTATTTACGCTTTCATATAACTAAAATCGACACTATGCGCAATGCAAATGGGTCGATTTATTTAAAAAACAAATTATAATAAAGTGGCGAAATATTCGTTTACCCGAGTTAATTTTGTGCAGGCTACACGGGTGAACGATGTGAGTTGGAGTACAACGAGTGCGAATCATCGCCGTGCGAACACGGAGGCACTTGCAGCGACCGGGTGGCCGGCTTCGAGTGCTCCTGCGGACGAGGCTACACCGGCAACACGTGCCAGCTGAAGGTCGCTCCCATAGTCTTAGACCAGAGCAGACACGATACTTTTAGTGATTTTATAGGATAATTGCCATTACTTTTGGCTTTCTATCTATTTGACTCTACATCTGGAAGAGTTTTAGCGACAGCTAAAGCCTAATCGAAGTTAAGTAGCCTAAGTAGAGTTAAAACCTAATTGACTATGTTAAAGTACGGAACGCGACGCAATTTTCAAGATTGTCGTTTTTGCTTACATCATTATGGAACGTTTTCCTTTGTGTCTAGCCTCCTAGAAGCGATTAATTCGCCAGTCACCGAGGCTAAAAGTAGCGCGTCTGTACTAATATGATTAAATATACAGTAGTAGCATTGTTAGCGAGCTTGACTAAGCCACATGGAACTTAGAACTATGTCTATATATAAGTAAGTAATTTTGTTGTTAGACACAATACACGCTTGCGTAACCTAAATTCAGTAGGAACATGTTATGAGAAGGGTGTGTAGGTTTTGCTTCGCAAAATTGTTTAAGACTATTTTACCTTGAGTGCTTTTTGTGCTATGGATCTTGTTATGATCTTACATATGATACTTAATTATGGGACAATAATCCTGAATAACCATTTCCGATGTTATTTTGGGTTCTTATCCCAAGACAACTTCTTGTGTCATAGGTAATGGTAGTCATCATCATTCCAGCCGTTAGAAGTCCACTGCTGGACAAAGTCCTCTCCCGAGGATTTTACGTTCGCTTGGGTTGGCGAGCGCAGTTTCTTTATCTTCCTGTGCTTCGGGCGCTGCAGCCCATCCGAAGCATTTTTAAGCTGGGGAAGGATAGGAATTTGTTAGATCTGGGAAGCGAATGAAGGTGTTGGGATACTACTCACTCGGATGAATGGGGAAAAAAGCAAGTGCTTACCAGCTTGAGAGGCTGACTGTGCATACCAGATACCATTCAGACAGGCAGTTGTGGATGATACCTCTGACCGTATGACACATGACCTACGGTCTTGGTAAATTAACAAAATATCAAGCCCAGGCACAGAAAGAAGAAATCTCGTTCCGCTATCCGTCCGCCTGACTGTCCGTCTGACACAGGGTTGTGAATGTGTTGGATCGTTAAAGATCCCATAATGTGTATCTCTTTTATAGATCTAACAACAACTAATTAAAATTGAATAAAATTAGAGTGGGGCCCCATACAAAAAAATATGGCGTTTTTTTCTTGATTAAATATTATACAGCGGTACGGAACCCTTCGGCTGCGAATGTGACTTTCAATTTGCGCAGTTTTTTTATTACATTTACTTAAGTATACTTATTTATTATGAATTTAGCTAAGTACGGTGATGGCATGATACTTACGAGTACCTAACAAAAAAAAACGGTTTGCACTCCGGGAGTACATACAGATGTGAAAATTTGAAGATTAACGTTGTGCATTTTTAAATATTTTCGAATGTCACGTGGCCGTCTTACAAATTTTCGATCAGGTTACGTACTATGGCTTCATTGGTTGTCCTGACGCGAATTAAATATTTTTAGAAAGATAAAGATAAAGAAGTTTTTACTTCAAAAATATTTCTTTGGTGATCGCGAATTCGTTCGCAATATCATATATGTTAATCTAAGTAATATGTTATTTTTGGTGCTAAACATCAAATATATTCAAATTTATTAGTAAGATTAGATTAGGTGTCCGACTCTGTTCGTTAAGTAAGGCATTTGCCATATACGTGTAAGTTTATTGCAAACATTGTGGCTACTAAACCCACGTAGTTTCGCGCTATTCACTGGATTGAGCACACAGTTTCGCGTGCCGCGCGCCTATAATCTGCCGATTGCTTTGACCTTCCGCGTTCCCTAACGCCACTGAATGAAGCACGAACACCGTATGCCTTTACATTTTGCATGCAACACCACGTGCACATCACTATCGCAATACAAAGTTATAAATTTTCACTTTACGATTATTTTACAAATTTAGTTATACCTACCTAATATATAGTCTACACATCTAGGTATAAATCCCTCTTAACTATAATGAAAGAAGTGAAAGTAACTCGTTCTGTTTATCTGTTACCTCTTCACTCTTCAATCACTCAATAAATTTACATGACATGTGATATGAAGATAGTTTGAGGCCCTGAGATATCAAAAAGATATCGTGAGATCTGTATAAACGCGAGTGAAGCCGCTGTTTACATATTAAATCACGTTTACATTTTTTAATTCATCTTCGCATTAAAGAAGCAGTTTAATTATTAAAATAAATGTGTTGATAGGTTGACCTGTGTTCGCCGAACCCCTGTACCGCGCCGCAGTACTGCGTCGACCACGGCAACAACTACGCCTGCGAGTGCCCTCGCGGCTTCGTGGGAGAGGAGTGCCACATCCCTACTAGATCTGTAAATAGTTTTTTTTGTCACTTTTCGTGCATATTATATTCTCCTGTGCACTGATATGCCTTAGGAAAATATCGTCATTGATCCTGCAATATAGAATTATGATATGGAGAATTTACAGTCGTTGAAAAATAATTCGGGCTATACAAACAAAATTATGAAATTTGAGATCTTTATTTGGAGTGTACCAACTAGAGACATGCAGACTCTTATTTAAAAAACATAAATTAATGACACAAATATAAAACAAATACTTAAGTAGTATTGTCAAAAAATCCATATTGTTTAAAGTAGGAAGAATTCGTCCTCTGCCATTGAATAAACTTGAACCAATGTATACTTAAATACCATGGACACCAAAAAAAAAAGTCGTTGTCGTTAAAACCTGAACCACGTCAGAGGCCGAAAGGCGGTTCCGAAGAACTCTGACATTCGGGTGTGCACTGTGCATGGTCGATTGGCCGTGACACTTACACGAAATGATGATGATGGACACCGAAATACTTATTCAACTCAACACAAGACGTCCTGAGGTAGCTTAATGCAAAACAATATATGAAAAATGGCATAACTATCTATGCATGTATCCGTTTTTCCACTAATATTGCATTGCAACATCCGACGAGGATCGCTAACGTAAAAACATTAAAATCGTCATTGAATTCAGTAAAGTGTGTAATAGGCCTTTTAATTGTTTGCCCAAAAATATTTGTAAACACGCTCCATGATCTGTCATTAATCTTATTTTATCACTTCAAAATAACTCAAAATTAACTGAAACTGTATTATTTTTGGAAATCTGGTTATATATCTAAACTAGAACTTTCAGTTCAAAAGATTGTTGAAAAGGTGCAGTCTATAACCCATTTTGATTGCAGATGAATTGTCTGACTGTAAATCAGAAATAGATTCTGCATCTGAAAATTTACATGCTTTTGATTAATACTTTGGTTGTTGGGAGATTTTAACAAAAACTGTCTTACAGGCTTGCGATAACAACCCCTGCGCTCACGGAGGAACCTGTTGGAGTGACATCGACTCCTTTTACTGCTCCTGTCGGCCTGGCTACACGGGAAAATTGTGTGAAGGTGAGTATTTTTATGTGTAATTTCAGCTTTATTACAGGCTTCGGGCACAAACTACGACATTTTTACATATACATATAGGTACCATCCAAGGGCACTTACCAGTAAAATTTGAAGGATACTGGTTTAATCTGCAATTCATAGATTTCCCTACATTTTCTGTTTCTAGTGACAATGTTTGCAAAATGGTTTTTGAATTAGTGGGTTTTAATTATGATTGATAATAATATTCTCACGGATAAATGAAATTGAATGGACGCCTTGATTACTACAGCTAAAGTACTCCGTTCACAAAACGTCCGCGACGTAATCAATCATAATAATGGATGAAATGTAGGACTTCTGCCGAGGAAATTGAAACGCTAGCCATTTGCGTTGTTTAATATTTCGGGGAAATTGCGAATTGAGGTGAAGATAAAAACAAAGGAACGCGCTAATGAGCTTTTATTGCTACTTCGACGCTTTTACGACGAAATCGCCTTTTATTATACACACTTAATGTCGTCGAGGCTATCTAAGTATAGTCAATTTGACATTATGTATTACTTAAGTATTATTATCATACAAAGTACATTCAGACTAGTAGACTAAGTAGGACTCAACTAACCCGATAATTTACATACTTATGTTAACAAATACTGGACTAGAGACACCAGATATCGAAATTATTACTAGATTCCAAGATTCTGTTATGATTAGTTTAAATTTGAGGCACTTCTTGTATGACTGTCATACTAAAAAGATGAAAAAAACATCTTTTTATCTCATCTATTCAAAAAAACAAAGCGCGGTGGTTACCGGTCTAAAATACGTTTTTATTCCCGAGGGACTAAAAAGGTTTTTAATTCAAAATTATTTTAGTGCCGTTGTAATGAAAACACAAATATTGTTTTTCTCATAGAGAGAGATGAGAAGCAGAATGTGTCATTTCGTTACTAATGTAATACTTTTACTTCGGGCAACATACTCTGAATCCCTCACTTCACTCAGGATTTTAGACTCCTTTATTCCGCTATGGATTCAAAATATTGACCGCACCAAAAAGTATTAGGTATGATAACCCCTTGTGTCACAATATACTATTATCATTTACGGGTAAAGGGAGCCAAGGGTCTTAATAGTGACGAGGCGATATTAGCCACATTGCTAATTGATATGATTCCTTAAATTATTCCCTCGAACCCATTGACTTGTTGTTGATTGATGGCCATTCCCTCGAACGACGTTTACGATTTTCGCGGGAAAGAAGCATTTGGGACATGTTTTCTTTTTTGTCAGACTAGTATGAATCGTATATATTGGCGAGCTCCGTGGCGCAGTGGTTAACATGATGGAAGACGATCTTTTTGAGATTGACCTGGGTCTTGGATGTTTATGTTTATAAGTATCTATTATAAAATATAGTATCGTTGAATTAGTATCCTACGATAAAAGTTCACGACTTACTGTGGGACTAGGACTTTTTTTTACTAATTGTTGGATTAGGCATTTGTCTCCCATCTCACCTGATGGTAAGTAACGATGAAGACGAGGATGTTACATGCCTATCCAATTAATTAATTAATTTGTGTGATATGTCCCTATATATTTATGTATATTTTTCCAGAGGACTTTATTCTAGAGTCGGTGGTGGGTGGGGAGGCCGGGATGGAGGAGCGGCGTGGCGGGGGCTCGGTGCGCGAGGTGCGCCTGCCCCTGGGCCTCTACCATGATCGCCTGCACAACGTGTACATCGCGGCCGGCACACTTGGGGCCGCCATCGCGATCGTCGGTGTCGTAGTAAGTTGAGGCCATTACTGCAATTAACACACGAGTGCTAATTTATTCACACCCGTTGTCACATAATCACCTGGGTATACATTTTGCTAATTATTACTAGAAGAGATGAGATTCTAAAGTCCTGTTACTGTTCCAGAGTCTTTGTTTTTCACATGAGTCTCGTTTTATATTTTAACCATTAATTTTTGTCATGCAATGAACTTGTCTACTTCATTATGGGAGATAGTCGTAACATTGTTTGAGAAATCGTACGCTCTACTTTCAGGTGACGGCGTGTCACTGCAGGGTCAACAAAACATATTCGAGGCTTTTGTCGAGGCTGTCCCGAGTAGCTGAGGCTGGGCCACCGCATCACTGGCTGCAGGATAAACGCGCTCCACCCTCCTCCGCGCCCTTCCCACCCCCGTCAGCTACGCTCGACACCACGGACATGTACTATACCCTTGACTTCAGCGACAGCCAGAGCTCCCCGCTCATCCAATAGCAATCACTACTGAACTGCTCCGAAGGGGAACGGTTCAAAATACAAATCTAATAGTCCGGAAGAGAGCCGCGTGATTCTCCCACACAATCATATATTTATGAAGGCCAAAATCACAAAAAAGTAAAGATGTGTGTAAGCAAATTTACACCAGATTGAGAAAAGGTAGAATTGTAGCGCATATTCAGTTTTTGGGGCGAAACCTAGTTGCTTATGAAAGTGTCAACTCTGTGAAATGAATATTTTGCTTGAAAATGTTGATGGTGAATTTACGTTAAAGTAGACGAAAAGCTACAAATATTCATATATTCCATGTGATACGGGTGTAAATACAAACATAATATGTAATATCATGCTTAAGGTAGAGCCGAATATTTAGGTAGATTTGTAGATGACAAAAGAAATTAAGTGATGGGTTTTAAAGTTTTAAACAAATGTTTTTGACTTGTTTGTAAGATTCAAACTACAGGTTCAAACAGCAAGGAGAGCCTATATAATAATTCAGCTCTTATTTCATATTAATACATTTTCATTAAATACGACAGGAGCAACAGTGACTGAATAATAACCATAATAAGTGAGTAAGAGCCGTAATGTTGGCGGCTGCTTTGAATTGTTAAATTTTATAGCTAGGTAGCTTTAATGAATGAGAACGAGCCTGTTTAATGTTTGGTTTCGACTTTAATAATTTAATTTGTCTTTATTCTTGATCTCGAGCATAATTCTTATGGTCTAAAAGTATCTTTTATTAAGTGATAAAGATTGTATTGATTATGTATATAAGATATTATGAGAAAAAAACTTATATATTATTTACGTTACGTCTAATAAGCTGTTGCTACTGATCTTTGATTTTTTTATTGGTCTATAAAATATTTCAACGAGTTAATGTTTTGTATAATGGAGATGCCAAATATTTGCTTACCTACAAAGTAAAATTAATATTCACTCGTTAAAGAACAAAATAAATAGATACGTACTTATCATAGGTGCAAACGGATTAAATATTTTGTTATTACTTTATTCTCATATGCAGTTATAAAACTAAAATAAATATTTAATAAGAATAATAAGCAATACTGAATGTTTCATAAGTTCTTTCTACTTGGTTGTCAAATACATATTATTTTTGGATAATAGAAACAAATTTAAAATTTATTTAGTTATTTTCTTAGAATTAAATTTAATAAACTTTGTTATTTTAAAGATCGAGTAGGTTTTTTTGGTAATATTCCTAGTTCAAACTTTATAATTTTAATCGTTGGTGGGTTACAACCCCATGGGTTATACCTAATAATAGCTGTAATTATTTGGAAACTCAGGCGTTAAGGACATATATCCACCATATTCTTTTCCCCACTAAGTGCCTATTAGTCAACGGTTGCATGAAATAATTCTTACTAATTGCTTTTATTGAAATTTCATTGTTACCGGGTTAAAAGTTTTAAAGTAAGGTCAGAACAGGATGAATCCATTCAAATTAGTAATAATTCTTGACTACCTACTCTTGCTATAACAACTAGTTTATTGGTTAATTTTGATGTTTCTAATATAAATATTTAGACATATTCTATTCTCTGTATCTCTCTATTAAATTTTTAAGATATGTTTGTAGGAAGATATTTATCTATTCAATCGATATTTTGAATCTTAAATATGGAAGTAAGTACTAACTTATTCAAAAAACAAATATTTCCGCTTTCATGCTTTCGTGTTCTTAAAATCGCTTCTGGGTGTGTAAATATGTGAAAATCATTGTTAAAAATAAGGTTTAATTAAATTTGACTAAGAGTTGATTTGTTTGTTTTTATATCACTTTATTTATTTATGGGACTCCCAGAGTTTGAGTATTTTTTGTGTCACTTATGAATTATGGGTAAAAGGTGTTCAAATGGAAACAATGAAAAGTTGTTTGACGTTTTGAAGAAAAACATTTTTATTTAGATTATAAACTTTGATAAAAATAATTATATTAATAATATTTTATGACAACTTACAAATATTCATATAAAATAATAACGTAACATCTATTCATTTTAAACTTAGTACAGTAGAATCTAATATCGAAAATGTGCTACCACTTTCGGGATGTGTTTAACTAGTGTGACTAATATCTCTGCACGCGGAGGTTCGCGCCGCGCCGCCAGGGCCCGACCCTCAACTCAACTCAACTCAACTCTCAAGTAACACTCATAGTAAACTCTGTAACATTGCACTGCCTCGCCCGCGTGGCGGCGGCTGGCGGCGCGCCGGGACCCAACCACTAAACTACACATTAAACTGCTCTACGTTTTATTGCTACTGACATTTGTGACTTATGACGAGATTCAGAATCACGATCTAACATCATTGTAAGTAAAAATTAAAGCTGCACAATTTATCATAATATTATAAGTACATAAATAAATATCATTATAGAATACGTATAAGTAGGTAAAGTAATAACAATGTTAGAGTCCGCTCCACAATGAATGGAATGGCAAATGCAGACTATGAGCAATCAAATGCGGCTACAGGCTACGGGCTTATAACATTTTATTAAAATACAATTTCAAACAGAATACTTAAATTACAGTGGAGAGACATTAACGAGTGTACGCCAAATGGTTGGAAGATTCATTATTATTTCATTAAACCGAACAAAATAACGCGAAGGACAGAACAAGTCACAACGCAATCGCAGCTAATAGAAACAAAAACAATACCTTTCATAGACATAATATCATAAAAGTAACATTATCCTAATTAAAAATTCGATATCTAGTGATGCAAGTCAGAGAGTAAAAAACTATGTTTAAAATACTATATCTAAATTTACATATTCTAAATTATGTCATAATATGGCAGTTAATCGAACCGTCTGCACTAGGCACAGGCCCCACAGGCACATAACATATGGATGACTTCGTCTATGACAAATTCGAAAAGCAGAACCATGTTCTGAATTTTGAATAAAATCGGTGGAGAGAACCTAACTTACAATTTCTGTGTCTGCTTGGATCGACCAAATTCCTGATCTCTACGTTATTTTATACTGACACTGCTCTCGTGTATTTCACTGCTCGAACAAGCATTACTAACAGTGATTTCTGTATTCAGATTGAATGTAATTATACACAGTAATTTATTCGATCTAGCATGAAACCTTACAGTTATAAATAAGTCTTGGACACTATTCTCTTCATAAACTATTTTTTTGTCATGGCCCGATAACTTTACGTATCGAAATTCAATTAAAATAACAAAATGTCTTTATTGATAAATCCTAAAATTAGATACATATAAATACACAAACCACTCCCGACGTTGAATAATGTTAATATTGTTCGTTCAGACGACTTGTGACTACGTTTAAAATGACTGTTACATACAAATTTATTATGCAAAACTCCAAAGTGTCTCATTTTAAATTATAATTTATTGCGATGCTTCCAGTTTTAGTTGAAGTTTAATTTCTCGTGTTAAGGGTAACGGTGTAATGTGGAATATTAATCATATCTACAGACATGATCACATAGTACGGAAGTACGGAGGGACTGAAATGGAAGCAAAGAACCCTGCATACATAGATCCTTAAACTAATCCGAGTTTACTAAGTGAATGATTGAGCGATCTTATAGAGCAAACTTACCAAAATAAAACTTAACAAAGTGGATGGCATGTAATTTGACTTAACTCACTTATATTTAATGATAATTATAATTATTATGACAAAGGCACATATTAAGATTTTACTCTTTGTAGATAAATAATATCTACATTTTGTGACAAGAATTTCCTACTTTATCATCATGGCAAGATTAAAAGGTACCTGTTGAAATGATAACTACATACAACTAGTATGATATCCGAGTGAATGGCACATACGTTTATATTCAGCAACAGATAATTACTCATTTACAATTCAGATAATCAAGAAAACTAATCTCGTTACTAAACCTCAAATTAATTTTTGCCATCACATAGGTCGTTGCAAACGCATCTTTTTAATTTCATAAGGCACTAAATTAGATATATACAAAATGGATCCTCTTCAACCGATTCATCTAGCGACCAACGTTTTGTGACATCAAGTTTAACAATGTTATTGAGGAATCTCTTAAAAATAAATTTCAATCTGAGATCGACATATTTCGAGACAACCTTATCTCATATAAATAATATTCTCCACGATGAGAGCAAAAAGGGAATCTAGTCTGTCCAAACGGTCAGATTTGGGCACAGCGTAGACACGGGGAGCAAAGCGCGAGCGCGCGGGCGCGGGGCTAGTGTTCCAGGGGCAGCTCCACGAACGTGATGTCGTACAGCGGCTCGTCCTCGTTGGCGCTGGCCGGCCGAACCTCCAGCAGGAACAGGTCTTCGTTACAGTAGTACGCCAGCATTTCATCGTCAATTTTGGCCGTAATCCTGTGTAAATATGAGTTAGTGTCAATCGCGCTTATAAATCACGGTATTCACGTATTGGATAATTTACCCGGCACAATTACCAATTTAACAGTACATTTATCCAGCACAATTAACTATTAAACGGTATTATTTATTAAACAAAATACCTACCAAATGTTTAGGCATATAACATTATTAAGTGCTCAATTTATTAATAAAGTGCGAGTGCTTGGCAATAATGCAAATTAAGTTTGTGGGTAGGTATTGATTAAATGTGGGCAGGTAGGCGTACGGGATAGGTGATTAAGTGATCAATTACAACTTTTAGTCATTTACGGAATCGTCCAGGGATACTGGCGACAAACAAGCATTGCGAAGTTAGTGGCGCGCCCTCTGGACAAGCGATGCTCCATTAACGCGAGGCGGCCGGTATTCACGCTAACAAAACTAATTTAGGCCAATGAAAACCACTTACCCTTTCTTGTTCTTTCGATAAAGATTATTAATTGCCGAACTTGAAATTTTGTACTTATTCTCAATCTGAAAATAAGCAAAAAATAAAAATTACAATGGGCCTTTGCTTTTTAAACCGAGACGTCTCGTCTAACGGAACGTACAGTAACCGGTCTAGTGGTTTCCCGAGGAAAATTTGTGATTCGCGCGCATACATTACAGAGGTGTCCGGTGCAGCGGCCGGCCGCGCGGGGGTTAATTACAACATGCAGTTATGATGATCGTGTGTATTGTATTAGACGGGGTTATAAAGCGCCACATCGGTTACAGCGTCGCCGCAGGCGGCGGCCGCAAGCAGAAGCGGGCCGGCGCCAGCGGCGTGGACGAAGCGTCTCGATTCCTTTCGTTATTTAACAACCAAACAATATTACAAACTCAAAAAACGGAAACAAAGCAACGAGAAACCGAGAAAGCAGCAATGTTTCTCGCTCACTCGTGCTCTGCGGTTAGCCGACATCACCAAGGTTATTCTTGTGCTACCGCATCGTGCGGTGTACCGCTCGATACGTTACTTTTCTCATGTAAGGTATCAAGTGGCATTCATTTTGTGTATAGGAATAGACTCACAGCATTGAGCAGGCCTTGGGTGGTAGGTGGCGCCACATGCAGCGGCGTGTACACGTCATCCGTGTCCTGCCGCACATACAGCATGACGCGTTCGCTGAGTGGTGGCGTCGACGTGCGCGGCCGCTTGCCCATCACGCTCTCCAGCTCCAACGAATCCTTGCGGTCGCTATATGGGGATAGTCCTCCTACATCCGATCGATACCTGTTACAAAATTTAATATATTGTACATCTGGCCAGCTTAAAGGCGAACTTTTGTTGAACAAATTTTTAATTCTACTTACGCTGGGGCATCTGGTGGGAAATGGTTGTGGAATTTGAGCGCCGGTGCTTGAGGTTTGGCTGCGTGCAGGAGGAAAGGTGATGCTCCTTTCAGGTGGGCCTCTGCCAAAGCGGCTTCATCGTGTCCGTAGAAGCCCTGTATGTCCATTCCAGCCAATTTGTCTATGTCTTCCGCTGGACTGAACAAAACCGGTGGTTTCGTCAAGTCCGCCATTGAATAGAACTCGCTTCTTTCCGTTACTGGATGGTAGATTTCATCCAACTTTTTCCTATTCGTTGCTGACATTTTCCGTTTAGCTGCTCTTCTCTCTTCGTCTCTTGTTTTTCTTTCTGCGCCCTAAAATGAACGATTAATTAAAGATCATTACATGAAAGAAAAAAGCTCTTTTATATAAACTACAAGAAATGTATGTGTAAGATGCGTACCTTATCACAGAAGACCTTGATCTGACAGTATCCTCTGTGATAGACCTGCGTGTCTCTCGGATCCTCAAACGTGTCGATCTGAATATGGAGCGGAAGACCCTGTAATAAAATCATATAAATGGGTTAAGTAAACAGTAATATTGGAATTAGGAACTAATAAAGCAGTGGTTATATATAGTATACATGGTAAAAAACCAGACTAACTATCGAATGCCTCTGTATATGCACGACGGATATACGCTGATAATAAAAAGCAATGGACGTTTTTTAACTTGTAGCCTACTGCGATATTGTTTTACGCTCATATCATTTCGTGTAAGTGACATGGTCAATCGACCATGCACACCCTGGTGTCAGAGTTCTTCGTTTTACACTCAAAGCTGTGTACGGCATGAATAGTATTTATATATTTGTTTATTTACTCTGCTGCATAATGCTATACTGAATCTTAATACAATCATAGCATGACTATGAGTAATAAATAAATAAATATGGGCTTCTTAGATGCAAAATATATCATAGACACATAAACAATCTATTGTTCTAAAGAAAACATGAGATTTTTGGCTAGCGATTTCACGCCTGAATCGCTTAGCTATCATGGAATCGTAACAAAAATGGTTTTAATAAACGTTCACAAGGGATAATTGCGATAAATTTACGAATAAGGAAAATATGCACGTGTCTGAATCGAATCGCGTTAAAACGTCTTAATTGCGTTTGGTTCGAGGTCGGCAGTTACACAAATTAAAGTCAATACAGAAGGATAGCTCTTGTATGATTAAACAGGACGAGAATAAAAAATGGCAATAAAATTATATAACAACTTACAACGATACTTATTTACAACGAAAATATTTTCAATAAATTATTATTGCAGCAAAACACTCAATAATTTTTTATATTTCCTTGATAGAGATCTTTTAGGTTTTATGCCCAATCGGGGCGCTATCTCTTACGTATATGGCTAGGGCAGGATACGCATTGACATAAAGTGTGCTTACAATCAATTGTTATTTTGTAGCAGCGGCGCGGCTCGGCGACGTCACCGCTTATTGGATAGGTAATTGAGAGGCTGATAGCGGACTGGTTCGATATCAAACACAGGGTGCACGGCGCAAGGAGCAACAGCAGGCGACATTACACAACAAATTCCTAATCCTTATTTGTTTTGTAAATGCTAAAGCGAGTTTATTTGTTTGTTCCGCTTTCACGCCTTCACTAGTAAACTAATCAGCACGAAATTTTGCATAAACCTACATTCTCTAGAGAGGGCACTCTGTTCAAACACCCGGTGAAGAAGCGAAAGCTCACTTTGAGCTAGCTACATAGTCCTTCCAAAAAAAAACAGTGCACTCTGCCCTCACCTCAACGCCCGGTGAAGTAGCGAAAGCTTAATTGGATGTAGCTACATAGTCCTTCCAAAAAAAAAGTACAGAGAAAGACTTACGTATAAGGATCAACATTTACGCGAGTGGAGCCGCGAGCCAAAGGTATATTAATATTCGAAGTATATACTTAAGAAAATATTCCAGTAAAATCAGTTCACTCGTTACTTTTGGATTAAGATGTTTTAAAAATATATTGTGCCCCGCTGTCGGCTGTGGAGTGTGGCCCCCGCCGCCCATGCCTGGCGTGGCTATCGAGGCATCTCCGGCGACAACGCGGTTACCGACCTCGTGCCTTGACGTCTACGCATCGTAACATTCATTTACATACTTTCAGTGCGGTAAAGTTAATTAACGTTTTGCAGCAAAAATAAAAATTGCTTTGTAGATCGCATCTCGAGCATTCGGTTTCCCACAGTTATGCCGCTAACTTAATGTTTACATTCCAAACATCGTTTTATATGCTTTTGCGATAAAAATAGATTTTAATTGCAATTAGGTGTTATGTAATTACGAATAAATTAAGGGGCGCTAAAGTTTTTACGATTATTTTATTTATTAACGTATAGGCTGTAATAACTTCGTGTGCTAAGCAAGAAGTACCTACTACTTAGAAACTGATAGTTATTCTGTTATATGCAATATGTAAAGAAAATCATGTCCGATCCTTGAAGGGGTGAATCAGCCCGTCGATATGAACAACTTTCCTTATGGGATCAAAAAAAATACATTACCAAAGAAAAATGTTTGGACGTCAGGTCAAATTGTACGCGGACGTCATAAAAATTTAGTTTCCAGCATTGGTCCCATAGGACAAGTTGTACACATCGACGGGTTGAATCATCCCTTCAAGGGTCGGAAAGGTTTTCTTTACAATTTGAATACATTAATAAAGTTTAATTCATATCAGTAATTTACCGAGAAATTACTGACATGAATTAAACTTTATTCATGAATAAAGTAATGTTACAATTGCCAATCTTATTGTAACGTTTGTAGGCAATAGTAACATAACAAAATAATTAGCCTAGAAATACCAACCTTAACTCCCTTTTGACTGCTAAAGTCCGTACTGAGGCACTGAACAGCAATATTAATCTGAAAGCAAAAAAAGAGATAATGAAATTGACGTTGACATATTTTCTATTATGGCCGTAAAGTACTTCGCCGAAGACAATTTATAAAACTAGCCATGGAAATTGCAAAGTTATTGCAATATTAATAGGTATATTCCTATGCATTACAAGAACACACATCCTGACCGCGGCAACAGGCGCCAGGAATCCTGTCTTTGCGTGGATGTAAAAAAGCACTATGCGCGCAATCGTTTGAATGAGTTTCATTGAGAAGCCGGCGTAAGGGTATAATCGTGTAGGGTGTTTTTAGTGTAGCAAGCGACGTGGGGCGGGCTGGCGCTCATTACCGCGAACTATGCAAATGACCCCCTCGCGTTTTTACTCTGCGCCGACACCGCCACCGATCACTGTCCGAACGTATATTATCTGTCGCAAACGACTCGCATCCGCTACGGTTACACTGCTCAACAATAAATAATTACGGATATCGATAACAGACCGCAAACAACCAGTCATTTAAGGTAATATTAGTCTTAAAAACACAAAATATTATTAAGTAAGAGTTAGAAGTTATTTAGAAGAGTTATCAAAGAGTAGATAAGACATTTCGAAGTTTAAAATAGAACTGAATTAGATATAATAGACATTAGGTACTAGATAGTTAAGTAGGTATAGGTACTACTGTAACAATTAGATTAGCATACTGCTCTCTATAGAGCAGTATGCTAATCTAATTGTTAACAACTTCGCGATGGACGTTAATTGTTTAATGAATATTGATAAACCTTTATGTTATGTAGTACCTAAGAAATATTATTAATGGGGCATTCGCTTCAGTCTTGGCGAAGTACTATGCCGTGTCATTTTATATACCTAAGCAATTAAAGTTTTTTGTTTACGTAATATAATTTATTGGTTATATGTAATGTTTAATGTGGTATGAAGTGCAAATAACACTGTTTCAACAGAGTACTTGCACATGGTACACTCCGCCCGTATGATAAAGTTTCAATATTCTTTGTATGAACAAATGAAATAAAAGTTACAATGTAAGTACCTTAGCGGCGCTTTCGAGCGGATTCCAGTAGACGGCAATGGCGTTGTGCGCCACCTCCTCGATGCAGCCAGCCAGCCCGATGCTGTTCTTGGTGTCTGCAACAAAACAACAAATTGTCATTAATCTTGTCTTCAGGTAACTGTGTTGTAATGGCGGCGGAGATTTCGATTAAGATATCAACGCACAATACGTCATCGGCGACGGAAATTTATTTGCTGGGCGTGAATAATCACGTGATAGGATCGATTTATCAGCGATTGCAATGTTTCCACTTCTGTCCCCTAGATTGAGGCTTATGTTAATTAGTTCGTACCCATTTAGTACCGATCGAAGAACAAATTGAGGCGGGAAATTAACTTCCACTAGTTTGCATTCAGAACGGCCCTTATTCATGCAGATAAATGGAATGAGTGAAAAAAGAAACAGGAAATTCGAACGACATTTATGTAGAGAACATTCTTGTCGAGATCATATAATGAGGTTTTGTTTACCACTTATTCTCATATTGCGTATGAAAAAAGTTTTTATTATTATTTTTTATGTGTATACTATAGATACTATTTAAATATATCCACTAAACCGATTAAGATTAAGTATATTTGAGAAGATAGTTTGAGGCTGGGGGAAGGACATTTCTCTCATTCAAAAAAAAGCTAGGTACCTAGTATACCTGTAGGATCTTCTTTCACGCAAGCAGAGCCACGGGCACGGGCGAAAGCTAGTGCGTACCTAACCTATATATAAGAATATTAAATAAGTTCAGTGATATTTCATTAGATACGTTCTCGTAAACTACCTGTAGATAATATGAAAACCATTAAATTATAATTTCGAATATCGTAAATCCAAATTTTATTAATACTAAACAGACATGACTGAAACATTATGTCCCAAGTTTGATTTTGATTTATTCGGTGACATCTATATAAGGTGGTAAATTGCAGAAGCATTGTAGGCGTAACAGTTTGCGACAGTGATAAATAATTCAGTTTATTCGCAGCAATTATGCGTGTCGTATTCATATCCGAAGCATGGTGCTTAGTGGCCAGTGGTACTTTAATTATAATCATAATTATTTATGCAAGTACAAGAAATTGTAAGCAGAATACTTACATTTAATGCAAATATTTACGAAATAAGAAATTACTTCAAATAATAATAGAACGGAGTAAGTATATTACGTATCCATATTATATTTACTATTATAGCGAGTAGGCCGCTTCCAACCGGTCATATTGGAAATCCTAGGGGAGGCCTATGTCCAGCAGTGGACTTCCTGCGGCTGCGGTGATGATGATGATTGCAATTATACTATGGCTACGAGAATCACAATTTTTATCCTCCAAAAACTCTAATTAAGCTAAACAAATAAATTTTTCAAGAAGTTTTTATTTTTTGCTAAATATGAACAAGTTGATCTTCTATCTTCAAAATATTAGTAGAGTATTGTAATGTTAATTGCAACCTATTTTAGGAATACAACAAAGAAATATCTGTACGATATACAACGTATGTTGGTTGTAACATAAGTCCGTGTCCACAAAATTATGTACCTATTCTCATAATGATAACAAAAATTCTAATATTTTTAGATTCTTGTCCACTAGCCTACTAGTTAAACTATAGCCTACTGGTTTTTAGGCTGTTATTGATTTAACAATGACGTAATCTTTAGGATTATATCTATTTCCTAGCATAATCTACATTTGTGTGCTAAGCGACCCTGACATTAGGTATATTTTTTCCTGTTATCTAAATGTGAATAATGAGTCTCCAAGTACTTTGCGACACATTTGTGGGTGAAGACTAAAATTAACTGGATTCTATTCAACCAAAAGTAAAAGGAAAATGAAATGTATTCTTTGTAATCCCAATCGATATGATTTTTGCTTGCTGTTATTTGAGGCACCAAGAAGACTCTAATATACATATTATATGCTATGCTTGATGTACCACTTCTAACATGACATTAGTCAATCGCAAAATTTCATGGAGAGTAGAGCGGTGGCGTGGGCGGGCAGTCGGGCACTATCGGCCGCGGGCCGGCTGCGATCTGTGCGGTCGGGCGGCGCGGCGTCCCGCTGACGTGTTTATGAGTCGCGGAGGACGCCGCGCCGCCCGCCCTCGCCGAGCCCTACCTTATTGTTTGACACTTTCTCAACTATTTACGAGTCCGTTCCGTCCTGTTACTCACATCACCACACCTACTCGAAACTATCTCGGAACACGACAACGGCGACGTTATTTAAATGTGCAACAGCTCGACTGACGAACTCAGAAATTATGTAGCGTGTCAAATGCAATCGGATCAGATCAGTGTGAAGTGAATCGTTCTTTAAGAGTTTAGATGGATCCGATTTCGATTTTAACGGTAAATACCATCAACGAGCTCATTGGTTGAACTAATAACAGAATTAAGAAATAGAAATATTTATAACACGACAGTTATGTTAGTGTTCCGTTGCGTTTTATATGTGTATATTCAACATTTGCATACTTCGATTTTTAAGCGTACCCATATTTTTTGTGAGATAAGTGTTGTGATTATAAACAAAGACTTACAGAGGATTAACTGGCGAATCAGTGAGGCGTGGTAATAAGCGAAAACTGTCAAAATAAATAAGTGTGAAGGCAAAGACGCTTTGGTGCGAGGAGCGGTGGACACGCGATCCACGAAGATGTAGGTAATCGGAGAAGGCATTGTGCGGAGGCGCAGTGCGTTGCGAGCCTCTCTCCGCGGCCAGGACCTGCCCCGCGCCCCGCAACCCGCACTCCTCGCGCCTCGCTTTCACACGCCTGCGCACAGGTGTCCGATGTCGCCCTTGACGCTGTTCCCAAGTTCGTTTGATGTGTTTTGCTGCTCTTCCCTACCGTATTTAGGTACTAGAAATGAAATTAACTGCAGTTTTTTTTTATTTTAATTTCAGTAAAAGCATCCATGCTGCTACTCTGTCGTCCCCATGTTACTACCAATAAAGACAGACACCAACTTAAAATATTTAATTTTGAGTTATTAGTCTATTAGCTTTTATTCTAATACTTAATAATCTAAAAAAAACTGTTATACCTCGAGCTATATAACATTACTTGATTTTATTTTTCAAGATTGAAGACAAAATTCCACTATGTTTAGACATTACTTCATTTTGAATAATACCGTCAACGAAATAAGAAATAAAACTTAACTAACATCGAGATAAGCTAAAAACCTTGACATTAAACTTGGCCCGGCCGCGCGAATTAATGGCTTCCATGTTTTTATTTTCCTTGAGATTTAATTTATAGACACTGCTGGCTTCGGCGTCACTCATTACAAATGCTACAGGCCTAAGTTAAGTAATGTTAGAATGTGTAAAGTGTCATATATCAGCGCTGTTTACTCCGAACGCCGATTAATAAACGGACATTCCAAGATGACGCAAGCCCATTCGGCCGGACCCTAGCAACGGGACTATTTTGGATTTTGATAGGTACTTAGAATTATGAAAATTGTTCAGTTATGATTCATCAAATAAAAAAGGTAAATGCCATTAATACGATTTGCTATTGGTATGTTCCTATCATTTTTAGGGTTCCGTGCCCAAAGGGTAAAATTAAGACAGACAGACGGACAGCAGAGCCCTATTAATATGGGTCCACTGTCCGTCTGTCTGTTTGTCTATCACCAGGCTGTATCCCATAAACCGTGATACACAGTTGAAATTCACACAGATGATGCATTTCTGTTGCCGCTATAACAGCAAATACTAAAAAAACAGAATAAAATAAATATCTAAGGGGCTCCCATACAACAAACAAGATTTTTTGCTCGTGTTTGCTCAATATTGATAACGGCAACGGGTAGACGCTTGAAATATTCACAGAATATTGAGTTATTCACTTTAAAAATAAAGTGAAGTCACATAATTTTTTGCCGTTTTTATAGATTATGGTACGGAACCCTTCGTCCGCGAGTCCGACTCGCACTCGGCCGGTTTTTAATACACGCAACATCCTTTTAAATGCTTGTCGCTACATTGAAAGGTGATTACATATATAAATAATGCCTATTTTGTTTGGTTTCGTAGAGAAGCTGCGTGTTTGCATGCGTTGCGCGGGCGCACGTCGAGGCTCATCGGGCAATTAACATGCTAATGAGCGGCTCCCCGATATCATCGCAGTAATTATGTCCGTGCGCGACGATATTGTAAGATTGCTTATATCTCCTTTCTGCTTTTTAGACATCCGAAGCTCATATTGTAAACTCAGTGCGTCTCAGAAATCGCCGCATGAAGCCAATCGTCACCGTTTGTAAGCCTCGTGAGCAGGTGTTTATATACATCGCTAGGATAGAGGTTTCTCACGAATTTTAACGATTTCCTGTTACTCAGTCGCCGAGTTCATAGAGCTCATCGTGTCAGATAACTTTTTAATAGTTTTATTAAGGCTCAACTCTCGGAAAAGGAGCGTAGTTTTGTATCTTCAATCTGGTTAATGTCAGTAATGTCATTATGAGTATATGTAATATGAGACTAGCAGCTAGAGGTATTAAGATGCAAGCGCAGGAGTCTATGTGGCGGCGCCACCGCTGTTTATTTTTAACCAGGGCGATTGATAGGTACGGCGGTCGGTGTGGGCCGCAGACGTCGTGCGCGTTATTTATGCAAATGTCCTAACGAGATATAATGGTGGGTAGCGGGGTGCGCGGGCGCTTCTCCGCTGCTATCTGCCTCGCAGCACGATAATTAGGCCCTGCGTGCCGCGCGAGCGCCGCCGCCGCTACCGCCGCACGCTGCCGCCTCCTACCGGCACGCAACTTCTCCGACATGTTACTGTGTCGCCTCGAGCACGACCACGTTTTTGTGCAGTAAATATCGTGTCTTAGGTGCTTGTATGCGCTACCGACTGATAGCTGCACTGGAGTAAAAAGCCGCCAGTCATTGTATTCGCAACCATCACCTTAATGACGTTCGTAAATACTAATGCACGCAACCAGGAGCGCAGACTTCGCGGGTAATAGATATACTTACCGGCATCTAATATCCTCTGTTTGACGGAATGCTGCCTGCCATGCCAAAATTGCCAAGCCTTAATTTCATCCTCCGGCGACTTTTCTTCTCGGAACATCAGCATTACCACGCTCTGCAACAAAATTGATTATTAATGTAAAGAAATTAAGGTCTTATAATATTATTTAATAATAGGTATCAAGTAACACAAAAGAGACCATTTTTTTATTTTCAGATAGTTTTATTTATGTTGATTTATGTAAGAAGTATATACCTATCTAACTTAATTAATAACTTTCCATTTTTTGTTTATCTATTTGAAAGCATATTTATAATAATAACATCCAGGCAAAGCTTGGGTTAGTTTCCTAGTTTTAACTTCATGAATTATACAACCAACGAATTGGCTAAGCTATATTTTCCTTTGATATATACTTAGTAGCGCAAGTAAAAATTATCCCGATATTTAAGATTTGTAATATAAATTTTGCGATTTGTGACGTCATTTGTGGACACATTTCACTAAACCTGATTTAACCCTATCTATATGTAGAATTTTTCTCGAAAAATAATTCCTTCTTTATTTTAGATATCATACACGATATTTAGTTACTTAGAATTTAGTTTTTTTGCCTAATTCCAATAATATAAAAAAATAATGAAAAATGCGGCCGTGAATATCAGGACACTTCAAGAAAACTTTGTTTCACAATTTAAGTTTCTGAATGAAAACTTTGATGAAAAGCGAACATAATGTAAAAAGTTTTTCAGATAAAATGAATAATAATCACAATCATGAACTTCAATAAGTTAGCATACCCAATTCACACATCGTCGCAGTCGTACATTTCGCGAAAACGCAAAACGCGATTAACGACCGCATTTCCCAGCTATTACGCTAAACGAGTGCGATTACGTTGTTACGGCGAGCATCTTAATTTCATACGCAATTAAATGCGTTCTCAAAAAATCACGTGAAACCTTTCGACCGTTTCCGTTCTGTTGAAAAAGCGAAATATGCTGCTAAGACGATTTCTATCGTCTGCAACTTAGAAAATGAAGTGAAAAAGAAGTGGCTTGCTCGAGGCGTGGTGGCAGCCGAGCCTTATAGGGCTAACGACGAGAAAGCACCGCCGATCGTCGCCTCGGATTGATGGATCGGCGCGAGCGATGCTCGGAAAACTACCGCAGCCGCGCCCAGCATCTCAAAATGCATAATCGCGTTACATCGCCATCGCCCCTTGCGTCGCTTACTTCTATCTACTACTTTTATGTTCAATGCAAATTCAACTCGTAGCAAACTTAGATGTCATTATAAAGTCATGAATATGCACAGTGGTCGATAAGCTGAGATGAGGTATTCGGCGGGCAATTAAGTTAGCATTGCAATTATGGTACCGCAAGGACGCGTGATTACGGCGGAAGGAGGCACTAAAAATAAAGTTTTATTTTTATCTAGAGATTTAGCAGTGCTTAATAGGTAGAGGCGAAACTGTCGATGTTTCTAAACGGGACACTGGCTTTCTCTGGGACGGAGATCGACCAATGACGTTAACTCAACGGAGCCACGCATACTAATAGGTTAACCATGTATAAAATTGTAACGGTGCATTTGGCCTCTACCTCCGTCCTATCGGTTTTAAAAATATATAAAATCGGCTTTATTATAATTCCTGAGCTCGGCGTTTGACGAAATACATAATACATGGGTAACTGTAAAATTGAATTGGTATATTATCGCAACTGTCGTGGAATTCGAATTGGATGACAAGACAGTGGCTATTAAAATTGGGGTTTATATTGGACGATAATAGTTTTATTGTTGCTACAGCCGCCAACAGCAGCAATCTCAGCCTAGCTTTGATTACTTTTGTGTGTACTATTGATATTAATGAGTCATAAATAGTTGCCAACTAATTTATTGGCTCTGTATCTAGTACCTAATGGTTTACGTAATTTAGTACCTATTTTAAGTTACAATTGAACGAAGCAATGTTTGCTATTGTTGCATGACAAAGATACATTGTTGTAACAAACCAACTTAAATGTTTTGAATAACGCAATTTATCATAAACAGGGGTTCCATTTAGAACGAAGCCCAACACTTTGAATTCGTAAATGGTAAATATACTAACAATATTTGCTGTTTATGGATCATATAATATAACTATAAAAGATAAAAGTTCCAGTAAAAAAATCGTTTCGTGAAGATGATATCTTGAAGGATTTAAGATTTTAGATATTCATTTATAAGTAGGTATTGATGATGATGATTTTATTTAACTAATAAAGATTCCATATCCTGAATAATAATAAATATCTATGTTCTGTATTTAAATCATACACAGTTAACAATTGTTATCTAAATTAAATTAAATAAATAAATATATAGGGACAAATCACACAGATTGAGCTAGCCCCAAGGTAAGTTCGAGACTTGTGTTATGGGATACTAACTCAACGATACTATATTTTATAATAAATACATATATAGAAAAACATCCAAGACCGAGGCCAATCTGAAAAAGATCATTTTCCATCTTGACCTGTCCGGGGATCGAACCCGGGCAATCCGTGTCGCAGGCTGGCGTGTTGACCGCTGCGCCACGGAGCTGTCAAAATTAACAAGTTGATATTTAATTAGGTGTCTTAGTTTTGATACATTTGGTACAAGTTAATGTTGAACCTCCAAGCCACAGATATAACAAAATGCATACAAGCAATATTGGCACCTGGATCACTACAACAACACAAAATTATGTTGACAACAGCAATTCAAATTTTTATTTATTTTCTAATGTAATATTTTAAACAGACTCAAATTTGTTAATTAAAATTAATGAGAAACATATTCGATCCGAAAAACGACATGCACGGTTGTAAGTTTACACGTCCACCCACTTTGATTCAGATAATTACCGCAGCGCGGCGATCTGCCCCACTCTTTTATACAAAACAGCGCGCGTTTCACAAGAGTACCTACGGTTTTGGTTCACGGGCCAGTTACCTCCTACTTTTCGGACCGTCAATTAATTAATCGAGTGTATCGACATTCGACCCGATTTCAGGAGCTCGGTTGACAATCTGAGTTATCTGATTAAGCACGCTTTCTCTCGCGCCGTGTGTCACAGCCGCCGCTGTTGTACTATGTGTCTCACCGATTACACTCTGACAGACACTCCACATTAATTTCGTCACTCTATTTGAATAAATAAGCAATTGCATATATTTCACATATAACTACGCAATCGGATGATCTGTATCGCGTGTCCACGTGTGACAGCGCGCGATCATTAATCTGCTCATAGACACTGATCGTAGTTTATGTAACGTTTGTTTCAATAGGAATTCATAAAATAAGCATAAACATGTAGCGTTTATATAATATCGAGATACATTGAAATGTATTTGTTTATCATTGTAATAGACAGTCATTTGCATGTACTATGGCTTAAAAACAAATCAAGACGTTAAAAACATTTTTAGTTATAACGTTAAAGCAGTTTCGAGATAAATTATCTAATTAAATATGTATAGAGACTGAGCGTGTACCCACTTTATTCGTATATCGACGTCGATTTCTCATTGATGCTGTTGTTGTTCAACAAAACCATGAGAAGGAGCTCTATAAGTCTACGCACCTGTCTTATTGTTAACCATAAATTGTAAGTTAATGACGTCGTTAAAGTATCAACGAAACAATTACTTAGATTTTATCTCATCGTGTTGCGCTCTAGTGAATCTTTATATAAAGCGTGCGCGACTGGTGAAGCGCGCACACTGTGTTCATCATTATAGATGATCTACATATTTACAGGAAAACAATGCGTGCAATAGTTGGGTAATATTGCGTGAGCACTGGCGCAGCCGCCCGCCCTCCGCTACCGGTCGCCTGCGCCACACAGCGTCATCTCAAGGCGGCTTTTTGCTTGTTTCCAGCCTTCCTCGTTATTCGCAGGGCCGCCGCGGCGCTCATCCATCAGGCCCTATCTATTTTATGACAATTATTTATGTTCCCAGTGTGGCAAAACTATTTCGCTTACCGTTGAGCTTTATCGATAGAGCAGAAGTAATGTCCTGCCGTCTCGATACGCTATATCTGATACGGATACGTCTGTTTGTTAAGTGCGCTAGTTGTCTGTGCTAGTTGTTTTAACGCCTAGGTTATTTGCTGCGAGTGTCCGCAGTGAACGTCGGTTTCGACATAAATTCTGAGCGGAACTGTGGGTGTAACTGCCGCGCGGTTGCCTACGATCTGCGTGTCGGTATTTATTTCACATCAGGTGAAATATATCCATGACAATTTTTGCATTTGAGCTTAAGTGACAATACTTTATCTTATTGGCATTGTTTGCGAATGGGAGTAATCATTGTTGTGCGTGTTATTGTGATCCACGCAAAGGGTGAACGCTGCACAGTGGGCGCCCGGGGCGGCGGGAGATTGCTGGAGATGTGCAGCGTCCGCCGCCGGACAAATTGCGCGGCATCCGGCGCTAGAGTCGCCGCCCCTAATTGAAAATTAAATGCCCAGCATTTGCCGCTGTGATCTAATAGCAATCTACATGGCTACACTATTTCACTGCACTTATTTAACTTTAGTAGCTTATGACAAATTAAAATATATTTTGCAAGGGATTTTTGCGTTTACAATGCTATTCTATTTAATAAAAATATTAAAAGATGTTCTCGTCCCATGATGAATAAAGACAATAAAATTTGCGTATTTCCAAAATTTTCTATAAAAGCTTAAAATGATCTAATAATAATAATATCAAAAGTAATGAGTATCGTTCAATACCCGTCGTGAAATATCTCCAACTTATTCTACTGCGCGTATGTATGTTTTTTGGTGTATGTAGTGTTTTTTGAGCTAAATATCTAACTAGCTAGGTGTCACCTCAGGGAACTTCTACGTGCGAATCTCGGTCACCCGGGTCCTAACAATTTCATGTAGTAGAAGTTAGGTGAAGCACAAGTGATTAAATCGGAACTCTGTGGAAGTAGGTATATTATGAAATAAGGGGTTTAAATGGCCGAAACTTACGCCATCCGTCATTTTACTATTTTACTCCTAAATCAGATCAAATAAAAAAAATCTAATTCTGTACTTCGGTAGTCAGTATTTTTTCCTAAAAGTTGCCACGTTTAGTGGTAACCAACCATGCTCTTGATTTATCAAATGCAAAATAATTTGATCTGATTTAGGAGAAAATGAAATAAAATAACGGCTCTCGCATTGCGCTAGTTTCACTCATCTAAGACCCTTAATCTAGTAGTACTAAGAAAAACAACAAAGATGGGATTTAAAGGAATTCCAAAGAGTTTTTTAATATTAAAAAAAAAAGAAAGACCGTTAAAAGCCAAATACTCGAATAGATTGATGAATGTTAGAGCTCCAATGACCGCTAAATCTCGATTAAAGCAGAGCAATTCCCGCAATCCATCGGGCGTCGGATTAACATCCAAAGTCGCATCGTAACACTAATCTGCTTTAATGTCGAAAGGAAATGTCAGATTGTAAAGTGCAGGGCTTTGGGCCAGCTGAGACGCGGCTTAAGACGCCCTACCTACCGCTTAGAGCACAGCCTTCAATCACGATTTGCTTGAACTCTGCATGTCTGCCTCTCTTTACACAACATATGAAACATCTGCGCTTTAATATCACCAAGGTGGTCCTACCTCCTAATTATGTAATGTTACCTAATATTTTTTCTTAAAATGAATAATGTTCTAACTCTTTCTTTTCGTTTTTTAACTCTTTCAGGGTAATAAACATTAGATATCGGTATAATATTTACCGCAATTATTCTGGTTTGCGAGCTCCTTCCGGCTTCCTTTGTGCCCATAGTCCATTTAGCTGGGCCAAAATATCAAAAAACACGCAAACTACAATTATTAAGGTAAATACCCCGATATATTTTATAATAAGTAAGTCATGTTGTTTTGACATCATGTCCCTCATATAATCAATCTTTGCAATTAAGTAAGTTCTCAATTCAACGAGAGAGAATAGAGATTGCATAATTAGATCTTAGACCTACTCGTAATGTCGCTGATTATAACTGGCGGTGGCGGCCGGCGATATTATCAAGGATTGACGCTAAATACGCGCGCGCAGTGACAGTCCAATGTCGAGACAATGACGGACCCTGGCTTATGTAACGCCATTTGCATCGAAGCTCTATCCACTGTCACCCTTGTTGAGGAATTAAAACTATAAGTGAAAGTTGTTCGGTGACTTAATGTTTGGCTGCACATACAATTCATCACACATTCGATTACAGAATTAAGTTTAGTGGGCCGATAAATAAAACAATTTATCGTAGACAAATCATTTCATTCTATACTTCGAGAAATACAATAATCTCTAGCATAAATATTTAACGTTACAGGATCACTAATTACGACCAGTTACGTATTTCAGCAGTTACGTGTGTTATTATCGAATAATACGTAATATTTCGAAAGTGTTACAGTTATCGAGTAGCGTTACGCGAACCTGAAACCGAACGTGGAAAATTCACGCTCGGTCGAGCGGCGCGCGCGCACCCTGCCGTAGCCAAACTTCGCGCAATTCTATCGTGATATTTTGTATATAAATGCCTATTCCATGAGATACAGACCCAAACCGTCTAGTTCAGGGATGGTCACCCAGATGGGGTGGCTTCGGTTTGTTCTAAGATATATATTTACTGTAATACCTACAAATGTAATGTGTTGGCAAATAAAGTTTTTATTATTATTTAATAATGGTAACTTAAATATAGGTATGTAAGGAAAATATTTTCGAGTTACAATTACAATAGAATAAACGCACTGATTGAAGTTATCAAATTCATAGCTAAACTAACTTAAGATATCTAAGCCTAATATTCGACAAACACGTTGTTTATGGGAATAATTACTTACGACAAAAATTGTAATGTATACCAATAACCAATTAAATTGGTTACAAGTGAACGAAAGTCAAAAGAGTCGTTCGAAAAATCATAACGTAATTTAATTTCCATTGCTAACGGGATTATTCATTTGCGGCGAGGTAATCGCCATTTTTTCGTCTCAGAATGGAAATCACCAGAAATTTTATTTTGCTCGAAACAAAAAGTCCGAAAAAGCAATTAGGTACATTAAAATCACATAAATTACTCTTTTTAAAAATAAGGAAAGCCATAAAAAGCGCATTAAATTAAGGCGCGACCACGGTTGATAAATATCCCGCCGAGGCATTCCAAGCGAACAGTCTTCAGCTCTCCTACTAGTAATATACCATACAACTCCCACACAAAGCCTGCAGTTTAGTCAAAAAGATCCACATTTCGTAGCAATTTTTATATATCTAAGTGAATATAAATAAAAAACTATTTTCTTTAGGTTATAGATCATATTCCTTGAAATGTTATAATTAAACTTTGCAATTAATGTCTACAGGAAGCGGTAACTACCAATTACACTTACTTACAAATGACGTTCATTAACATTGAATTAACATAAGATAGATAAAACCTATTTGTGCATATATATATGAATCCAATATAGTTACAAACTTTAATTTTATTTTTTATTTCAACAATTCCGTTACTGAGCTATTTCAGTTGTATAATCTCACAATTTATAATCATTAACGTTTTTGTGATGCGGCAGGACTTATACGGAGCGCGTGAAAGAGCGAGCTGCGTGAAACGCGACAAGGGTGCAACTTAAATTAAGACATCTCAGCACATGATTGATAGTCAGCGTGATTGGCAACTTCCTACTATTGACAACGATCATGCAAATGTAAAACCTTTTTGCACAACACGCATACAAATTACTCACATCTCATCTCGTGAAATCTTTACGAAAAATTCATTAGGTACACGCGAATGCCTCATGTGAGAACGTTGGAACTGTCTCGTATGACAGCCCTTCACTGCGCTCCGACTGAAAGGTGCTCCTCCAGATAGAGCATCGATATATAAATACAATATACCGACGCAGGACAGTGCGCTCAGAATTCAGTGCAGCCGTTATAATCCCTCATCAAGCGTAACATGTCGAGTGCAAAAAGCATCATTAACGATCACCTAAAAAGGCAAACGGGAGCAATCATTAAAATCGAAAAATATTGTAAAAAGAACACAAAAACAACCAAGTGTCTCGTTACGCGAGTTTCCGTTGCTACGAAAGTGAACATGAGCACAATGATGTCAGTGCAGCGATAAAAACTCTTGTAAAAAATGCTCTGAATGAGTAGGCGCACTTTGGACACGCGAGATACAGTTTAATCGTCGCTCGGAATAAATAACTGAAGGTAGATATCGGTAAGTACGTTCAACGGAAAAGTTTATCAGTAGCGCTAAATGGTTATTAATCGGGTATTGGTATGTAAATTGCGCTATTAAAAGGGCACCAAATGATTTACATTAAACAACGAAATAATTTATATCGGTAGCGGTAATGTCATATTACTTACTAGCTGCGCCCGCGACTCCATTCGCGTACATTACGCTTTCTAAACTAAACAAACCGAAAAAAAAATAAGTAGCCTATCCTGAGTCCAGTACGTATAAATTTTTATCACCAAGTTTCATAAAATTTTATAAAGGAATGGTTTTTTTATAAACTAAATTAATATATAAGTAGATTCGATTCGTTTATTAATGTAAACTTGCAAGTTTCGATTCCTTTAATACAACCGTACCGCCCTTTGAAACAAGTCGAGAAAACCATCAACGTCTTCATTGACATCTCTGCGTCATATATTAATGCACAATATTGCAACAGTGATTAATGAAGAGTGACATTAATCTTATTAAAAATGTTACTTTTCGCACAACCCTTCACACACGCGGAATATCAAACTACGGAACCAGGTCGCTAGCGAGATGATTAATTGCTACTATATTCTTTGATTGATCGGTAGCTTTTATTTTTTATAGGTCTATCTCAAGGGGCGAAACACTTTTAATCTATTCAAGTGGAAACGTTTCTTTTGATAGCACTTTAAAATGAAATTTGTCTTTGTATTTTTATGTAAATCTGTTATTACTCTGTGCCGTGCGAAATCTGCGCAATGTGAGGCGCTTCATTTGGGAGCAGGGCAGATCTTGATTAGTTGCGAGTTGTTTAATTAGGGCTGTGCCCCGTGACGTTCGAAAGTGCACTCTGAAGCGGAAATTGCCAGGAGATGAGATCGGAGTATTCGGAGTGCGGCCGAAAAGAACTCGGAACGAAACAAGGGCGGGGCGCATGCTAGCCGGTGATTACCAACCTGCCACGCACTCAAAAATATACTAAAATTTCCTCCATCTCTTAACCGTTTTTTGACACGCGAAATGTATTTCGCTTCGCATGCTACGTATGTTAAATATTTTCAGCCACGGTTTTATACATTAATTGTATAAAATTGAGATAATAAAGTATAGTTATCAATTCTTTGCACTTTTTAAAAGAAATACAAATGAAACTATCGATTTACGACGAAATAAAATTTGGCATAAAGTGTTACTTTCATTGTTTTTAATTGGCTTCGTGTATACACAATAAAGCTGTATATAAAGGCAATAAATAACAATTAAGCCTTTTCGTCATTCTCGAGACATTTTCTATTCAATGTAACTCCTTAAATCAAATAAATATATTACAATGATAAAAAATAATATTTTGGAGGTATTCATCCTTACTAATATTATAAATGCGAAAGTGAGTTTGTTTGTTTGTTACGCTTTCACACCGTAACTACTGAACCGATCATCATGAAATTTTGCATACAAGTTCTCTGGAGTACGGAGAAGGACATAGGCTACCTTTTATCCCGGAAAAAAGTACTATTCCCGAGGAATCGACATTGACGCGGGCGGAGCCGCGGGCGGAAGCTAGTTAAATATATTTCGCATTTTGGGACGTCCTTTGTCTCTTACAAATGACGTCACAAAATACGAAATGCGATATTTATTTAACATATAGCATGATTTGTTTTTTAATTATTAATATAATATATAACAACATAACACTATAATAACTTTATTATATAGGTATACAATATGTTAAGAAAACCTTATACGAAATAAAAGGGGTGATTGATGAACATTAACTTTTCCAACCCTGGGAACTCAAAAACATTGACATTTCCAAACAATGATGTTCGGCCGACCGGTAAATTCGTATGGAAAAGTCGAACGAAAATTTGTTGAATTCCCAGCATTGGTCCCAGAGAAAAAGTTGTTCATATCGACGAACTAATAAATCACCCCTTCAAAGATCGGACAGGATTTTTTTACATATTGTATATTATTTTCATAAAATATATAATCTGGTGCGCTTGGTATGTATCTATTCTAGTGGTATTATTCAAAAATATGTCATACTTTCAAAAAATTACCAGGCATTTAAAAGTTATGATAAATTAAAGAAAATTACATATATCTTATGTACTCGTACTAGATATACGAGTAGATACGGTACTTACTTGGGCAGTCGTGTAAATAAGATATCAACAAGCACTCTCGAATATGGCTTTGTATCTATATAGAAATTTTATAATTTAAGTTGAGAATAATAAACCTGGATGAATCGCGAAATTGTTCTTAAATATTATTTATAAAACAAACGAAAAGAAGCTCAGCGTATTGTAAGTCACTAATAAAAAAAAAAGCAAATAATAAAAGGAATAAGTATGTATTTGTTATGTTTTTTTTAGTAGGTACCTTAAAACCGCGGCCCATGTTTTACCAATGGCATGATTGCCAACACATGCCTGCTGCGAATTCCAGTAGGATGTCACACTGCCTCCGGAATGTGCTCAGTTACTTCGTTTGCATATAGAACGAGAAGAGTGCGCTCGTTAAGTAAACACAATGTTTGCCACATTGGAATTATTTTATCATAATGCGGTTATTGTTTAAAAGAAGCGATATTATCCGAGCGGACGGGCTCCCGGGGCGGTCATTGTGTTCCTATATGGCGAATGTCAAAAGCGTCGTCTTAATTATCGGGCGCGGCTACACAATGCGGACTCGATTGCGGCGAGATAAGCCGCCGGTACCTACTCGAGCATTGAATGCGATACGCCGGCCGCGGCCGGGACTACGTTGCCGGACCCCGGACCGCGGACACCGGTCCACTTACTGCCTTAATAATAACTTCAAACGTATGTCGCATTGTATCTCTGATTATACCGATCTAAACCCATTGAATCGAGATAAAACGCGTTTGAATATGTACACCGCTGCAAGAAAAAGAAAATAGACTATTGAATATCGAGTGCATTTCATAAGCTCGTGTTTACGACGCAACAGATAAAGATTAGTTATCACGGTTACAGAAGTGCCTACGTAAGTAATGCGTCGGAAATAAAAAAGTGAAATAATATTAATCACCTACAAAGAAGGACAATTATGTGAACAAGATTAACCAGATTACCAAATGTGGATTTTCCGGTATTTCTAGAAAATCTAGTGAATTGTAAAAAAATGTAATGCGGTTTAATTGTATGGGCTAACTTACATCTTTATCATTTCCAGGGAAGTCGTCAGGAAACAATAATGCAAGGGGATTTCCGATTTCCACGCGTCTCGTCTCACGTGGGTATCAATGTTGGTTCTGTCTTTTGTCTAGAACTAATATTCCCATGCTTTTGATAACAATCAATACTTGTCACGCTATGCAGTCATTATGTTGATAATAAAATTACACTTTTTATGAGACGAACCTGTTACTCAATATGAAGACCAAGACATTGATATTGTCGAACAATTATTTTTTTATTTTTATTTAACTCAGTATTGCTATAAGTAACAACTATGTTATTTATGTAGCTTATTATTGATCATCATCATCATCATCATCAGGTCCTTTTTAGTCTCCACTACAGGAGCACGACCCTATATTATTATTGATACATACTTTATATTTTAACTTTATATTTTGATATAAACAATTCAGAAGCGAAAAATGAAAGTAAAACCACATTGTCCCTATATTACATTAAAACTTGAAACCAATGAAGGTAAACAAGATGTAATTATGGGATACAGCTCACAACACGGCAGCACGGTGTAACTAATCCTGCGTATTTGCGGTTACTACCCCTACCGTTCTTAAGTTCCATGGTGGATTGTCATATCATTTTGATATAATAAACTTAAATTTTTATTGATTTTTTGAAATAAATATAAAAATCCTAATGTTCTTACAATTATGCTCATGGGAATCAACAACACCAAGAACTCCAATGGCCTGCCAGCTCAGTGAAATTTGGAAATCGATGATTAGATAATATATTTTGAAGTTATATACAACTACAAGCGTAACAAAATAGCGAAATGATATGCTTAGTATTATAACTAATTTGTCTATTTTTTTGGTACAATAAAGTGTATTCTATTTTATTATATTCTATTGTTACAGAAGACTTTGCCCATACAAGATTGCGCATTTTGTAAATTAAAATGTGACTCAAGAGCTGGCAGTTATTTTGGTCAGCGGATATATCTCGCAATTCAACGAGGAAACACTGCCAGTATTCTGGGAAAGTTCCCTCGGTGTGAAGCGTTGGAGGATTTTTTCTATATATAAATTGATTGTGGATATTTTTGTTTGTAAAATCAGCTAATCAAGTTTCTATAGGAAGTAAAAAGAAAATTGTCCCTTGGTGATCAGTGATGATATTTAACAAGATACCTTGTTAAATATCATCACTGATCACCGCCTGAAGTATTATTTCAGGATGTTGTTGCACAATGTATATCTTGTCGAACGACAGTCATGTCAGCCTATTTGCTGACTTTGTACAACGCTTTGATAGTAATTTCAAAATACATTACGTTTTATATACCTTAAATAAAAATTGTCAATTATACGAAATCAGCAATGTACTTATTTGAAAGTGACTATCAAAACGTTGTACTAAGTTAGCAAATATGCTGGCTGGTTCATAACTTCAGTAATCAATATTGCAAATCACATCGAAAATAAACTTAACTTTTCAACTTGAAAATAAAACTTTGATGATACAGTGAACGTAAGTGACGATAGAATAGCGACGTGGGCGCGCGTGGGCAACTCAATAAAATTATACGCGATACATTCCACTCGTAAGTATTGAACAAACATCGATTACATTTCCGCACAGGAGCCATAATTTGTACGTTTTATTCTTACTGTGGCGTCCAGTGATAAATTGAGACGTTCGAAGCTAGCCACCGGTCGCCTCACGATCGGCTTATCAATACTCAATTTGCGAGCAATGCTGTTAGTTTCTTTTATGACCTCTTAACAATTTGAAACACCTATGTATTAACGAAATTACTTTCTAAGCAGACTTTATCGCCAATAAAGATGTAAGCTAATCACTTTATTGAAAACATTAAGTATACTCGTATTTTCAATATTACCATGTCTATGCTATCTAATCAATAATATACTGCGCGTGGTCCCTAGTGCGATGAGTGACCATAAGTGGCATAAAAATATCTCGAGCCCCTCCGGGCTTCTGAAGGCACGTTAACCCGTTGGTCTCGGCTGACATTATTTATTGACGGCAGTCATTTAGCTATGGCAGATGCCCTTAGTAAGCTAGAAAATCTGACAACAGAGTTAGCCACTAACACACACGAAAAATAAACAATAATATAATAACTGAACTTATCATAATGCATTTTTCTTTAAATATTCCTATCCATAGAATTTTAGAAATTACAATAATGATAACGACATCGCTGCAAAAAGCTAGTCATCACTACATAGTAAAAAACAAAGTTGCTTCCCGCTGTCTGCCCCTACGTATGCTTAGGTCTCTAAAACTACGCAACGGATTTAGATGCGATTTTTTTTAAATAGATAGAGTGATTCAAGAGTAATGTATACACATGTACAGTTTATCGCACCCGTGCGTAGCCGGGGCACGTCGCTAGTTTAAAAAAGTATTTTTGAGAAAAGCTTGCGTTTTGAAGAGATCTTTTTATAATTCTTCATATTACGAGAGAAGTAATATATTTCCTGCAAAGCAAAATAATTTGTTTTTTTTTTTATTTCCTACTTATATTGTCACACAAATAAAACCCATGTAAAACAGTTAAATGCTTACTAGGTATGTATATTTTTACTATTGTATGTATATATGTACTTACGCGTATTATATGTTTAATTAATTAATAAATAACCTAATTATAATTACTTATCAATCACTCAATGCCAGGTTTACGTATAATTTTATAAATGCGTAAGTAATAATGATATAAACTCCTTTCGAAAGAAAATTTACTCCTTAGATGGAATTAATCTAAATTTATCGGTACTCTATGTACCAGGTACCTGTAGCCATTTCGTAGCTGATAATCTCCACGTGTGACCCGTCTGAACTATGAAGGCGGTTATTTAATTTAATGCCTGCCCATTTCCAAGAAATTAAACGTGTGATGGTGCAACCTTCCCTAAATGATTGAGTATTACTTTCTAAGGTCTACGAGAGCTAAACATCCGGCCGTTTGCGAACCGTTACGCAGCCTCAAACTCATTGATTTCAATAATAAGCTAAGTGTCCACGTGAGCAGCGTGACGAGGCGTGAGGAACTTTATAGCAACGTATAACAGATCGTTATCCTTTATTGACCATTAAGATAACCCGGTAAACGGTAGGATGCAGTTGGTAGGCAAATTTTACCATATATATTCAAATTCGCTAGTCGCAAAGCAAGCGGATAAGATTTTACGTCAGTCATATCACTGATAATTAAAACGTACTCTTATTTATAGAAAGTAATTGAAGAATTTTATAGAAACCCGTCCGACAAGTCGACTGGCAGTGGCGATAATAATATCACTGTAGATTATGGATTGTATGCGGATGGTAATAATCAATCACTGTTTGATTTTAGAAGGTAGAATGATATTGACACATGTTCACTACATATTAAATTCAACGTTTACAACTATAAAGAAAAAAAAATGATTTATAATATCTTCGCGTGTTACATAGGTACACATGTTTAAATATCAATTTTCTTTGAATCACTTAGAGTTACTACTCAATCATAACTTTACAATAATTCGCTAAGCTAATTTTTCCTATAACCGGCTGAATCCTAAACCATTGCGAGATACACGCTCAAATAATTATATTTTCGATATTACAGATTTAAAAAACGCAGGATTACTGAGATAATCCTTACTAATATTATAAATGCGAAAGTGAGTTTATTTGTTTGTTTGTTTGTTACGCTATCACGCCGTAACTACTGAACCGATCATCATGAAATTTTGCACACAAGTTCTCTGGAGTACGGAGAAGGACATAGAATACCTTTTATCCAGGGGAAAAGTGCTATTCCCGAGGGATCGACATTGACGCGGGCGGAGCCGCGGGCGAATGCTAGTTATTAATAAATAAATTTTGCGTTTTGTGATGTCACTCGTGGACGCAATTTTCCTAACCCCGAATGAACCCCGTTTATAGAGTTTACTTAAAATTTACTATTGAAATCTCTGTCGATCTTGATAATGACGTCACTTTCAGGATATTTATAATAAAACAACGAAATAAATTTTGTGTTTTTTATCAAATAAAAAGATAAAATCATGACCTTCAAAAATGTTACAATATCCAATAAGGTTACACATTCATTCCTCAGGTTGCCGTCGAATTTTCTATTGTTTTTGTTATTAGATTCGTTCCATTGCTAATTGAAGTACCTATATACTTTAAAGTTTCTTACCTTGACTGTTTGGTTCTTAAGCGGTTTATCGGGATCATGAGTGTAGTCGAGCGTGATGCCGTAGAACTGGCCCTTGTTGATGTAGGTGATGCGGTCGTCCTCGCGCCGCTGCGAACTGCTGCTTGCGGTCTCCAGGTGGTACTTGAACCCATACGGGGAAAACCTGACAAACATATCAAACTACAACATCGCTCATTGCAAACGTCGCGCCGCCGGGAAACGACCACGGCATGACTTGTAAGACACCTTCATGTGTGTCCGAGATGAAGATAACATCCGACAACTCGCGTATCGCGCAGTAGCCCAGTAGGCGAGTCGTCGTTAATGTTTATTTGAGAATAAAACGCAAAACGAGAGCGGGTTTACAACATTTAGAAAAAGTGCGATTTCTTCTCTGAGATACATATCTACGGATACACGTTCTTGACAATAAAGTTTCCATGAAGTAAAGCAATAAAAGTGTGCAAAAAGTGGAAATCTTAATTGCACTGCCAGTAAAGCTTGTAAGCGGCGTCGTTACATAAAGGCGCGGAGATCCAGTTCGCAGCGCGCAATGAAAAACTCTGTTTTCTCGCGATTTCCTGCGCTCGCGACTGGGCGGAAGGAAAACCCCGCTAATTTAGCGGTCATCGCGTGCCGCGAGTCGTTAGCGACACTGCTGCGCGCACGCAGCCATGCTCGCCACGCCACCACGCGGCCGCAGATCTGTCGCCGCAGCCGCACTCTACGCCCACGCCACGTCGCATAGACAAAGAGAAAATCACACAGGCAAACGGCGATGTCATTATCAGTCCGCTTTTTAGTACTCGCATTAACTTACGTAATGAGATAAAAGGCAATAAATCGTTATGAAATATTTAATCCGCCAATAAATCCTCGAACGCTATTCAGATAGTAATGCCAGTTTGTGTCGATACATACAGTTTTGCGGTTACACCATTACTTAAAGCTTATTGTAAACAATTTGGAAAACAGCCCTGGCGATGTTGCGATTTAAACCGAGCTGGTTCCGATAAAGGCCGTGTAATGCAAACGCGGGCCGACAGTGACGGATCGGTCGCAGCGGCGCTCGCCTATCTGATGCTCTCTAAGTGATTCCAGGCACAATTTACATTTGCGACGTTGCTCTCTATTGTCATTTCAACTATCCTTTGTTAGCTCGCACTTGACGGTTTGTCCTTATCGAAAGCTTGTTACGGTTTTGAAACTCGCGACTCCGGGCAATATACACATTTTCGCACGTATCGAAAACGTGAACTTACAAACCATAATTTAAGATTTATCAAAGGATGCTGCCATTTATCTTTCCCAAAATAAATAACACATTGTTTTCCAATGAAGTTCATTACAAATTTCAGCGACGCAGCAGCCGAAAAAAGGCACTTCCTGCGTGAAGACGAAGAGCTTTCATGAATAAATCAATCGGCGAGGCGAGGAAATTGATGAGTGAGCAAAAAGTCTCGGAACGCAGCGACAACAAAGTGCTCGTGGTAAAAACGCATGCCGATGAGAGTGCGAGGGCCGCGAGAGGGCTCGGCCGGCGTCCAGCGGCGACGCGCTCAAACGCCAAATAAGATGCGCATAAATCGACCTTTGTTTGAGATAACTACAAGACAACCACTAAATATAGGTGCTACACTTATTAGGTACTCATTCACAACTATATTGTGTATTCTGTTAATCATTTTATTGGTCAGTTTTACTGCTGTGAAGTTATGTAAAAATATTCTATACACTATTTCATAAAATAACAGTATTTCTATTAAAAAATATGTAAGCCATCGAAACGTGTGATAATTCACACTCGTTATGGCTTGAATTTTGCTTTAGCTTAACCTGTTTCACCGGATATACACTGAACAGCTGTAAAGTACTTGCACGAGCAATTTCATAATTGACTATTAAAAATCAACTTCATTTTTGTTATATTTTTTTCTCTGCTTAATATGATTGGTATGAGTATATACAATTCAAATCATGTAAGCAGCGTACGTGTCTTCTGTTTTAATTAAGTTAAACAACTATTAGCATTGTTTCTGAGGCGTAGTGCGAAATAATTGCTGCAATTATCATTAAAAATGTCAAAACACTGAGCAAACATAATCAACCGCTTAATACGATATAAGAAGAAAAACGAGTACAGACTTATCGGTAGAGTTGGCAAACGAAGTGGAGCGCGCTGGTCCGTATAGCTTTGAATGATGGAAATTGAAGGACCATTGTGTGCATGCGACGAGCTTCGGCTGTGATAACACTTTGAATGCATAAAAACAGATAAATCAGAACCAAGTAAACCAATGAAGAATTTAAAATTTCTGAGGAGTAAAAACATTTTTAAACAAAATTGAAAATTATCTAGGTAAATAAGATAAGATAAATTAATATGCCAATTATAATCAAATTGTTCAGTAAAAAATAAGAATTTAATTAAATATTAACTAACATTATTTCTGATATCATCGATGTTGCGAAGAATATTTAACAGGCATAGCAGAACGCGGAATAAGTAGTTCCTGATCTATCATGGGATTTCATTATGCAGTTTTTTTTTTTTGCTAAGTCCACCTGGGCCAATGGGCTTAGCAGGAAACCGGATTTAGCCGTCTTTTCAACTCAAGGGAAAATTAATTTTTTGATCACCCCTATTTTCAAAATTACTTGGTTCTTTATTGAAATTAAAAGATATTATCTGCTAATACTTCAACTAAGCTGATAGCGCTGAATGAGAGACGCAACACCGCGGCGCGCAGTGGCGGCTAATAGGGACGCTTAGCCGGGCATGGGCCTAATAGCGGGCACATGATTGCTGGGTGCAGCTACCTCTCTGTTGGCTACACTACACGCGTAAAGACATAGTTTATCTCATCCTGCCGCAACAATTTAATTGTTTACTACTTCTGAGTGCAACACCGCAGCTATCCCTTAAAATGCACATAGTAATGAGAGAAATATTATCCTAATCTCAATCTCAGACACAGATCACGATAAAAGAGCTAGTTGAAAAATAGACTTAATAATGGTATCAGCACGATATCGGCACAATAGGCTAGTTTCCTAAAAAAATATAATTAGTCCGTCAGTTAGATATTCAAAAAATATTGGACAAGTATTTTTTCTCTTGTCGATTAAACAAAAAATGATAAAGATATAGCCCTTTGAAGTTCCGTGTGACGTCATAGTTTGCTACAATTTTTAGCAAACTTTGACGTCACGAGCCCCCACTCCTGAACTTTGACGCGCTTTATCTTTATTATTTATTGTTTATTTGACAAAAGAAAAAATACGTCTCCAATATTTTTTTGATTATCTAACTGACGGACTAATTGTTATGTTATTATTACGACCCAAGGAACTAGCCTATGCTAAAGCGCACATTAAGATGTAAGAATTGCATGTGGATGTGGATTTAGCACCGTATTTATATTAAGTAGTGGCTCTATGAGCTATAGACCTCGTGAAACTGATCACATCTTTTTCGCCTATTGAAACAAAAATCTAAAAACTGACTCGATTAAAATGATATTAGCAATTATTGAACCTGCTCACAAAATTCACGAGAATCGGTAACGAAATGCGACCTGCACCCGTAGCATGGCGCCCGCGACGCCGTTTATATCGCGCGACAAACTATCCACATCTCGCTCTTTGATATTACGGAAAACAAGATGGCGGTAGTCGATAAACGTTGTCGCACGTGCCATGCTACGGTGCTCTAGAAGAGAACAGCTAGACATTAGAACATTATACGAAAGAATTGCCCAGGCTGTAATGGAGACACTGCGCGCTAGTTCGCCCAAAAATCTCCATGAATGAAATATTTTGCATCAAGAAAATAATAACTGAAGTAACCAAAAAATATACAATATCCCATCAGTTTAGTGAGATAAGTACCTACTTTCTTTCTTATTTCGAAAATATCGTGACTTAAATTACAAGAAACTGTATTCAAGAACAATTTAAAGATTCAATTCAGTGATATGGAAGAAAGTTTGTACCTAATACTTTAAGGTGAAAATCACGTACGCACACATTAGTTGATTAAGTTACAACCTTTTAAAAGCTCATTCGTGAGTCGGGCATTCGATAAGTAAATAAAGTGGATATTGGAGCCACCGAGCGGTTTTGTTGGAGTGGTTAACTGGCCGTAAGTAATAGTCCAAACATTTGTGAGGGCGTTGGAATAACTCCAGTTAGGAGGCGAGGGCTGGTAATCGCTGCGTATCAGCATAAAAGTAATTTAAGACGGTTGAAGCGCCTCAGCTATTTGGGCCAAATGCAAGCAAGTAATTATTGAGATAATAATGCTAATGCACTTATCATGTAGACGACTGTTTCCGCCGCGCGATGCTTCGCTCGCGACGTTTCTTTTACGATCAGTAAAGGTACGGATCCATATGCACACTACATTTAAGTTTACGATTATCTAATAAGGATTTCAATGTTTTAAATACTTACTTTTAAATTTCCTGTAGTCCACGAAAAAGGAAGCATGAAAACAATATTTCAGTTAAATTTCATATTTTATAATACATTCTGTTTCAAAACATTCACTTCAATAATTTATGAATTGGATATTTTTACAACAAATGACGATATTCATGACGATATTCAATGTGTAATTATTATGCGGGTACAGCAATTACATTTGTGACAGTTGTATAAAATAGATTTCAAACTAATTTTATAGACATTTTATGGTAAATTGCTTGACGCATAACACGAGCATTTCAGTCAATATCAGCCGAGGGATTTACCTGTTGATAACTTGATCTTGATTTTATTGTATAAAGTCGAGGTGAAAACAATATTTGCAATCAAACCAATCTGCAATGTATCTCAGAGTAGGGCAACATGCTCTTGCATAATATTTATACTCCAGCGGTGAATTGATGGAGAACTGTATCAAATATTTTTAAAGGCTTGACGTTGATTTTGAACTTAAAGTCAATAATAGTGTTAGTTCTTCACTTTATTTAAAACTTACATCTGATAGTGTAATAGTTCGGATTTTTAATGAAAACATTTACCTACAAAATACTGTAAGTAGAATTACATGTTCATCTATGGCATAAATTAGGAAATGTTCAATTCACGCCTTTTCCTAGCGTATTCGGAGCTCACGAAGCGTAGTTTAGCACCTTTTTAAACGAGTCAACATAACCATACATAGCCTTTGTGGACGTCAATTTACGTAGTAAGATATGTATATTTTCAACTTCCTACAAAATTAGAAATATCTAAAGGTGTCATAGGAAAAGAAAGAAGAAAACAATTAATAAACGGAAATACATTGAATGCAATTTGAGTGAATTAGCTATCTATAATAAATTTCTAAACGTGTAATTGACTTTGTAGCTATAAGAGAAAGTGTGTTTTAGGGTTCCGTACCCAAAGGGTAAAAACGGGACCCTATTAATTTCGCTCCGCTGTCCGTCTGTCTGTCTGTCTGTCTGTCTGTCTGTCTGTCAGTCCGTCTGTCACCAGGCTGTTTCTCATGAACCGTGATAGTTAGACTGTTGAAATTTTCACAGATGATGTATTTCTGTTACCGCTATAACAACAAATACTAAAAATTTGAATTAAATAAATATTTATGGGGGCTCCCATACAACAGACATGATTTTTTTGCCGTTTTTATAGATAACGGTACGGAACCCTTTGTGCGCGAGTCAGACTCGCACTTGGCCGGTTTTTAAATTATAAGTCTAGAAAAAAGAGCAAAAAAATCTGATCAATATTGCGGTTATTTTATTCCGACAGTATATTTTACTCCTGTTTTCACATTAACGGCCACCATTCAATAATAATTATAGGCTCAGTTTATACCTAAACCGACTTAGACTTTATTTTGTAGGTACCTGCATAGGTTTTTTTTTATTATAAACCGCCTTGTATAATAACTATAAAGATATGGCATAAAAAAATTCCAGGACGCGTTCATATCGTTTGTATGTGAAAAAATGTTCTTAGAAAGGGCTACATTACAAGGTGCAAAGTAGTCCGTCAACATCAGGACGAACTATTGTTGATGCTAGCACTCCCACTAACAAATTACAACGTTAACAAGAAAGTGGCTGATAAAATTGTTCACATGTTTGCCGTACCGATTTACGGCATCTTCATGTTATTGTTATCGTTTAATTCACCTAAATACCACTAAAACTGTTTTACCATAATCTATTCGATAAGGACGGATAGAATATGCAAATGGTAATTAAATACCGAATGCGGACTTAAATAATTTTCCGGGTCTGAATCAATGTTTAACATTCAAATTGTTTAAATATTAATGTTACGACTATAAAAAACGCACAAATCACAGATTTGCTTTATTTGTGCGCTACTATTTAAATCAATAACATTATACTCGCAAATATTCTCGAAAATATTTCAGCTTAGTTAATTCTATTTCTTGTACATCTCATCTGATATTCATTGGTTTGTCTTATCTTAATTACTTTTTTAACTTAACCATTTTTTAGGTTAGCGGAATAAAAATATCGTAAGTTTTACCCCTAAAAAATCATCTAAACCAACTTCTTGACTAGAAATTCATTATATGTATTGGGAACCAAAATGCAAGATTTTTAATCCTCATGTCATAGAGTATTCAACAGAATCAATACTATTATGTACTTTTATGGGTATTTTGTATATATTACAATTATCACAGTGGTATAATAGTAAAACTATATTTTAATCACGTATTTAACTCTTACCACAAAAACAAATACTACATATGGGATAGAGCTTAACCCCTTAAGATGATAACGCCTACGACTATCATATGATCGTGTATATAGGTGGTAGAAGGTCAAAAATTGATGGGTTGCTAGCCACACCGTCTTTTTATGTTATATGAATCATTAAATTTTGGCCTATTCCCTCGATCAGCTTCTACAACAAAAAAACTAATTCTTTTTGACTGAAACGTTAAAAAAATACATTTACGACTCATACAGATGCATACATTTGTATCCATTTCTACACTGCTAGAACTATTTTCAACTTGACTCAGAAGGTTAATTTTTAATAACATTTTGATATACATATATTGTGAACATGAAGTCAATGAACCAAAACTATAAATGCCAATCATGCGTAATCTCGTCAATGTCCTAAATTGATTGTTATCAATACAAAACAGACGTCAATTATCGCCTACGAAGCGAGAAACGCGCAGTTATCATGTGTCGAATGTTGCAGAATTGGTCGCTGGAATGCTACTGAATATGTTGCGATCAACTCAAATACTCTGACTTACATGAGGTATGTTTAAAGAAAAATGGCTCAAAATTTAAACTATTTAGTTTTAATGTGAATTTAATGGAAATCGTGCAGAATTGAGGCCACCTTTAATAATTATTTAATGTTATGAAAAAGTATTTTTTGAAATTTTATAATTTTTAGGCATCTGGCTATTAATATTCAACAGTATAAGCCTTGTTTTTAATTTAAAAATACTGCTTTTGGCAAAAAAATATAGCTTATGTCACTCTAACGAAATCGCATACATCTAAATCTGTTTAGGCATTTAAAAGTTACGAGTATGATGGAATTAATAAACTCATAATGATCTCAAAAAAATACATTCTTTCTTTCGCAGTCGAGTAAAATTATATTACTCATACATAAGTCCAAAACCAAATGATATAATTAGGGATGTTATTGTAGACTACGAATTGTCTATGAATAGCTATGCCTCAGACGCCGCAGATGAAGAATTAACAGGAATAAATTAAGAAACAAAATTATTGTTATTTGTATCTTCAACTTATTGAATAATATGCACCGTCAATTTGGACCACGATGTTAGAATGAGCATAATATTCATATATTTGAAATCAACACTGTTAAAAATATATACGATATTGTTTCAAATGTAAATTTAAAAAGTTGCAGTTTCATTATTTTAATACAACGATCTGCTTATCCAATTTCTACGGGCGGTCTGTATTTTTCATGTTACGCTATATGTTCATATCGTAACAGGATGTCAAATGGAAGGCTAAAGATAGGCAGGCATGGAATTTACTCCACCGACAAGAACAAAATTCGTAAATAATAGATAAATGTTTCAAAGAAGAAATAAATATTAGGGGGAAATTCGAGGCAAAACTAAAAAATAAATCTTTTGAATTGCAATTATTGAAATACTAGATCGTATAGAACGTTAAAAAGAATACGAACTGAATGTGCACATCATAGAATGTATAGTATACTTACAATTTGGCGATTTGTATTTTGTCGGCGTCGTTTTGTCTGCCGAAGTCGTGCCAGGGTCTCGTGCGAGGAGGCTGCGCAGGAGAGTGGTGCGCCGACGGTGTGCCGCGCCCGTCCTCCGGCACGCCAGGCTGCTGGCAGATCACCGTGTAGTCGAACGACTACAACGACAAAACAATGGTTATAGCATCACTCCATCAAACACATTCATAGAACTTTTAGAGGCGATAAATCTTAAACACAGTAGGTAAACTTAGATTAACGAATTGTAAAAGATTGCAAGTTTTTTGAAGAAAAATATTACGACTGCCCTACAAACAATATAGTCTATGTTACTAAGGATTTTAGCGATATTTTACACATCTATAACTTTTCAGGCATTAAGAAATCGTAGAATAAACTCACAATCATACATACATTGTATTATGTTATGGACCAAGTGATTAAAAAGACACTACAAAACATGCCGCACAGTTTAGAAAACAACTATCGAAATAATCAAATTATATTGCGACCAAAAGACCTAAAGGCCACATTTAGCGTATTGGTGGGCGTGCAGGCTAAAAACAAAATAAAAATAGTGATGAGTTTAACATGAGTCGCATCATCTTTTATCATGATTCCATAAATTATTACTTATTTTCTCAGTCGGCTGTTACTATGTACGTGGTAAAAGGAGCAGATGGTTCATTCTTCGTTTGTAATGTTTACGTTAATTGTCAAGAAGACTGACATCGAAGTATAAAAAAGGAAAACTTATATTAGGTGCGCTCACACATATAGCCGGATAAAACTACATATGTCGGAGGATGCTGGTACAAAGTTCAGGCTGGTACTGGGGTTAAGTATCAGCCTATAGAGGGATTTTTCTGACAATATGTTAATTTGCAACCAGGATCGCCAATGGAACGCAAATTCGTAAGAAAACAAACAAATAGGTAATAAAAAATTGACTAATATTCCGACCAACTGGTAAAATTTCTAAGAAGGTTTTTTTGTTTTACCTTTTTTTTTATGACTCTGTATTATTTTGGGAATTCTCATTCTGATCCGAGATCAAAGTATTGCCAGGGTTTTCAAAATCACCCTATACAGCGTGTAACATAACCAACGACGTTCCCGTGAAGGGTCGACTCAGCTCGTCAAAATGAACAACTTTTCATATGTGATCAATGCTGGGAACTACTAAGTATGCGTGGCGCCCTAAATAGTCAGTATGTCTAGAACATGAAAGTACATTTTCCTCCTCGTATAATGTATTATCGGATTGTACGATACGCCATAATATGGCAATAATCATAATGTTCAGTTATGATAATTAACAAGAAAGTTTTAATTTTAATTATTTATTTTGCCCATAAAAGTTTGACAATTATTTATCACACACTATGTGGAATGCCCCCATTTATTACTTTATCCATAACATAAACATACTGGCCTAAACAGTAATCATGTGTATTAGTTATTTTTTTATTGATGTGAAATATGATACATGACATAAGGTGTTCTCTGTTTATGGTGTGTATTGTACAAGGAATTCCATCACATTTTTAACATTTAAAAACTGAACTCTCCATAAACTACTATAGTAGGTACGTAAAAGTAAAACCTTAAGGACTACATGGTTATATTTCTATGAAATGTAATCTAATGATTTGTGATTTAAATAAACTGAAGTTTTTCCCTCTCCAATAAGGGTGCTCATCAAATAAAGTTGAATGCAATGTTTGATAACTTATGTTGTCACCTTTTATTCTTTTACCTAATCATTTCATAGTTTCAAATAAAATACATTCAGTCGTGTCTAGGTATGTGACAGTCTATGATAAACGCTTAGCAGTAATTAGTAACTCCATATAAAAATGTTGCACGCCGCGTGTATCAACTGACATTATTATTAGATTGAGTCATGAATAAGTTAAGTGTTTCGGTCAATAAAACTAGCTTATATAATTAGTAACTATAAGATTCTAACACGCCATATTGAGTTATTATTTATGTTAATACATATGTAATATATATATTAAGCGAAAAAAATATTAGCGATGACTGCCTTAAGGATACAATGAAAATACAATGAATAAAAGTAAAAATGCGAGAATATGTGGACTTTTATAAAAATCTATGAAAACCGCAGAAAATTGATAAATAAATAAATAGAAATATCTGTAAAAGAATTTATTGCTAGATACAAATTTGTAGTGTAAATGTGAGAGTTTTCGTCCCTATTGTTGTTGTTAATCATTGTCATGGTTCGGTACACCAACAACGGACTAACAGGTTTTTTGTCTTTATTCCAGATTGTGAAACAACTATTAGTAAAACATTTCAATTAATCGATTGATTGATAAATTTAACTAATAGAAATTTACATTTTATAAACACTGAGGTTACTTACCAAGTAAACTCATTAAACGAAATATGTATGCTTCATAGTTTAGTATTGAAAGAAATGTCATTTATAAAAATAACTAACGTTTCCGTGGTAGAAACCACGGAACGAAATAAATGAGTTAGTAATATTCGGAATATAGGGAAAACTTATAAGAATTTGTAGAGCCATTAACGAACAAAAAACTGCAAGAAGAGTTAAAAGTATCATGAAAGGAAACCTGAGGCAAGTAGAGGGAAAGGAAGACCATAAAGAGCATATTTTGATCAAATACAAGAACAGGCAGGAGGTGTACCATATAGGAAAGTCAAGAATGACTGAAAAACCGAGAGACATGGAGGGTACTCCACCGACAACAATCCAGTTCTTTAATAGAGAAAAACTTTATGCACCAACTTGTAACTTTGTATATTTTTTTTACTTATAAATTAATGTTTAATATTGATGCAAAGTTTACGAGCTTTATCTTAAGTTCCTAGAGAGATGTAATCGGGTATTTAAAGAAACAGTTAAAAGTCTTGCTGCTAAAGAACTACCTGGCATTTAATTCCTTACTTGCGCCAAATTTAGGTGGTTTATGCAAATGTGAAGTAACACTGACAACAATAAGGTTGCAGATTTTGAGAAATTACTAGTTTATACTATTTTTATTTATTTATTTGTTTTTACATCTTTTAAACTAATTGATCCCTTAAAACTTTGGATATAAGAGTGCTTCGGCATTTTCCCTAGGACTGATCAATGAGATTAATTTTTGTTAGAACTTTGTAAAGTATTTCGTATTTTAACTATACTTATTATAGACTTTAATTTCACGATATTGTTACTTGAATAATTAAGGAAGAAACTTAGTCGGATGAAAAACAAGCGCGATGAAAAGATTTTTATGTCACAATCTTCCATAAATTATGTCTAATTGGCAACTAATTTATGATAATGGTTTCACATTAAAATATCGTTGGGCATACGTCATCGTCACCAAATTGACATTTACTGGAGCTTATTGCACAAATGTTAATTAATATTGTTACGGATATAAACTTAGTCTAATTACTTGTAATAGTTATGAGTGTGTCATGCTTTACTTCAAGGTAATTGCTTCTAAGTGCAAAAGTAAGTACGTTCTGTTTCAATCTAAATATTTTATATCTTGACAACAAAAGGTGGAGTTTACAAGCGTTTAATATCTAGATCGTTGTGGTGCTCGTGATCGCCGCACCTCGGCAGGGCTGTCCTTCAAAGCCACTTAGCGGCAACCCGATTATAGTCATGCCAATTTGTTATTTTAATATGTAAACTCATAAATTAAGTGTCAAACGGCGGGTGCTCAACGACGCGGTTGTTTTCTGAAGGTCTTGCGTGGCGGAGAGCCCATTGTCTGCACATCAATGGTGCAGCAATTAACGGAACCTAGTTATTATGCTCATTCCACCTACATTTATCGTTTATCCAATATAAACATTAGCATTCTAATAAGACCGCTATACACTAAATATTTGTTACAGAGGCAGCGTGTTAGAATCTTTTTAAGTAGTGTTTTGATAATGGCTATAGGTATATTTACTCAAACTAACATAAACATATAATATTAACTTATTCTAAGTATAGTGAATTTACGAATATAAGCGCGGGTGGGCTTTGCTATCACGTTATTTAGGCCTTAGTAACAATCATAATAGTTATTATGATCCTTTAAAAAGACGTCACATAAAACATGTAAGTAGGTATTCATGTTGGTATAGTATGTTATATGAACTACAAATAATAACAAATGATAGATAGTTAAAAATAAAAAAGATTATGACCGCAGATAATAAAGCTCATAGGTAAGTAAGTTGTGATGTGTGTAAGGGTGTGTGTGTAGGTGTAAAGCCCGCCCGCCCGCGCCCAAATCAATCGTAGCACCGACCTGTTGAACGGCGGTGTGGTCTCGAGGAGTGACGGCGTCCGCGCCGATGCCACTATCAGGCGAGGGCAGGTCCACTGTTAGGCCAGCGGCCGCGATCACGCTCTTGCTATGGTAGCGAGGGGCAGCATATCGCTCGCCGAAGGCAGAGGTTGGAGCAGACTCTGTATCCCCATACGGCGGTGCTGCTCTCTGCTGGTAACCATCACCAACGTAGTACTCTCTGTAATACGTCTCGCCGGTGAAACCAGCAGGTTGCCGTGAATATTGGTCGCCGTATGGGGTTGGACTAGGGGTGCCGGGCGGCGCGAACATCTGCGCTGCGTACATCGTGGCGTCCGGCAGCAGAGAGCCGGCTGAGGAGGCGCGCGACGGCACCGGAGACGGCGACGCCGCTTCGCCGGGCTCGCCGACCGCCACCTGCGGACACACGCGCCGGTTACACGCGTTCTCCCACGACAACTGTCCACTCCTTAACGTCGACGCGTACATGCCGCGTCCGACCACAGTTCACAGCTTCACGTACACTAATGTTAGTCGACTGTCACACCTTCACGAAAATTTATTTGTATCAATCCGGGATAGGGCAAAGGTCCTGAGGGATCGCCGGCGTTGAGGATCACTGGGCGGGCAGCACTGACCGGCCGGATAGGGGCGCGGGCGGGCGCGGCTAGTGCATCGCGAGCGCACTGCTCGGCGCATCGTACGCTAACCACGATAAATAAAACATGAGTGACCGGTAAGGAAAGTGTGTGAGTGCGTGCGCGCGCGACGGCGGCGTGCGGACGTGTGACGCACCTTGTGTCGCGGCGGCTTGAGCGCGTGCGGCTCAGGCTCGTCGACCACCTTGCGGCTGAGGTCCTCGGGCTCGCGCTTCACGAGCCCCGCGTGGAGAAGCCCCGATAGTTCACTCAGCTCCGCCCCGTGCGCGCCATTGGCCGCCTTCAGCGCGCCGCCAGCCCTGCGGAGGGGAGACAGGCGTGATTGGCGACAATGCGCGCGCGCAGCTATTTCTACGCCCGATCTTGTTGCGCGCGCGCAAAATCATCACACCATCATTGTCACTTGACATACTGTCAAAGTCATACTTTGTCATTCGACGAGACTCAGACTCATAGTTTTAGGACAAGACTATTATGTACAAATCAATTAAAAAATTTAGATAGATACATATATTCATATTTTAAATATGTCTCTTGCAAGCCATTTTGAATTACCCGGAAGTACCTGAAAAACGTAAATTTTACGAAATGCATATTTTTGCAATGTATCGATTGCAAAGTTAACTATTTTCGAATTAACAATTTGCGAAATATGCGTTATGTGCGTAACAACATCTGATACTAGTATAAACTAACAATACGAAGACAAGATGAATTCATTATGTATGACAAATAATATTTAATTTTATTTAAAAACACGTTATCTACGAAAATAGATATAGATAATGCACATCAAATGACAAAATTGACTCTCCATGTTTATTTGAATCGAACACACATTTGCAACGTATCTATATTTGCGATCATCCAAGGTAATATGTAAATGTAATCACGTCGTTATGGAGACAAGCACAAAAATAATTGCTGGCTGTCGGGTTACGTTTATAACTCATTATTTATGAAACATCAAGAATAGGTAAAATCCAATAGTATTAATATACATTACATTATCACATCTTTATCCCTTATGGAGTAGACAGAGCCCAAGGCGCTAAGATCCTAAGGCCAATTTTAGTATGTTGTCATGAGTTGCTAGCCGCATTGCCTGGTCTGGTTTGGGAGAAAAAATACGTAGAATTTACCAGCTGCTTCTTTTCCCGTGTAGACCTTAGAAAGAGGCCAAGAAAATTAGCGAAAATCAAAGGAATAGTATCACAGATTATGAGTCTTAAACTAGTAATTTGTCCCAGCTTCACATGGTTATAAGTAAGCCTGCGAAACATTACGATTTAAAAAACATCATAGTACTTTTGATGTGTCTAGTGGCAGATGACGTATAATTTATGTATGTGAAAAAGTGTAAAGCGTCATATTTAATATGAAGTATGACACAAATAGGGATGTAGTCACTCTAAAAGATTTAAACAAATAAAATATGTAGTGCCTTTGTTTTATTTTTAAATTAATATATATTTTTTTTAAAGTTGGCTAAGAGATTCTGGTTTTAATCGGAAAAGCAAGTAAAAATAAAAGAAAGAAAGATCTACAAAAACTAGTATTTAGAAAATAGAAAATAATATTTTACACAACCGGTAACAGACAGCTTTATAATAATAGATATTACTCTCTTTCATGCTACTAAATGAGACCTAAATCATAAATCGAAGTCCGTACCCCAGAGAGAGAGAGGAAAGAGACGTGATATCATGTGGTCTTTTACAACTTTAATTTCCCACTTAATAAACATGCATGAGTAAAACCGTGTAAAATAAATATTTTTTTTGTCTTTTAAGACTGGAGTACAACTTTTACAAGATATAAATTAACAGAAAATTCTGGATATCAGAATAGTATGGCCGGAACCCGACACAATAATCATCGGTTTATTTTCGATTGTCTAATAGTTTCGTAGAGCGTCGTAGCACGCTCGTAGCACCATCGTAGCCGTAACGCATTACAATGATAAAATGTTTATATTTGAGGTTAAACAAGTAAATTGAAATTATATAACACGGTCAATTCTAACTAACGTAAAATAAATACAACAGTTATATAAATCAATTTAACAGCGCAGTATGTAACTAATTTATACGTGAATTTCTTAGTAATAAATTTTGTATAACAGATATAGTGCCTTTGGAAATATTCCACAGTTAGCAGAATTACATTTTATATCGAGTTTGTTGACTGTAGTCACCAAACGGTAAATATCAAAGTTAGCATAGGCAATTAGGTAGGGAGGTAGGTAGGTACATTAAAGTCATTTGATTTGTTTGCATGTGAATGCAGCCACCTCCGCAAGTGGCGCGGGCGCGGCTTTCGTCGGCCGATGTCAGTGCGCGCCGATTTATGATAATTGAAGGCATGTTTCATTGGCGCTCAGATGTTTATTTTAGATAAGCGAGTCGCGCGGCACTATTTCATGCGCCCGAATTGGCCGGGACGCGACCTCCCGCGAGCCGGACCCTCCGTGGCCCGTGTCCGATTGCAATTCTCGCACTGCTCATTCTTTGCGATTTATGCGTGCGATTTGTTAGAGGAACACGACGAGTGTGAAATTGCTCATCCGATAAGGCCCCTCATTTAAGTTTAATTTTTCAGGGTTCGGCGTCGTAGATATGGTTTTTTTTTAATAAATGTGAACTTAAATTAATCTCGACTACCTCGCGCAAAGCATGCAAATTGAATTTGTGTTAATCCGGGCGCTGTGTGCCGGCGGCGAGGTGGTGCAGATATCGTTATTCATGTGCGCGCAACACAATGCGTTGTTTGCTTGTCGCTCATTGTTGGCGCCGGCAAAAACCCGGCACAAAGCGCCTGCGCTGCCAGCTGAGACCAGCTTCGGAGCTATTTGCTCGCGGCAACGAATGCGTACTTCTACTATCTCTACATTTACTTATGCAAAGTTTACTCATCGTAGTTCTTTTTTTGGAATCACATTACTTAGTGATCAACTTAATGATCAATTATGCACTATTAAGGCCGAATAATTAAGCTTTTATAAATATATATATATATATAAAAAAGAAAAAACGAAGAACTTTACAAATGGACATTTGCGTGAGTTAATCTTTTATTTAATTAATTTGATTTAACTGTAATCAATATGTCTTAAAGTTTTATTAGGGTCTTCAAAACTTATGACTTTTTTCTATAGTAAATGCGAGATTAAAAAAATATATAATTTCCATATTTACTTTAAATGTAACGGATCTCACTAAATCATTGCTAATCTAAAATACAGTTCCCAAACTTCTAATCTGATATCAGTGTCAAGTTGCGAGCGCATTACCATAACAGTCACCGATAATAAAAGGTAAAAATGAACACCTATACAAACGGAATGTTTCATTTTACATGCAAATATACAGTTTCTTATCAAAGCTGGATCGCGACTCGGCTCGGATGCAATTGCCATTATAATTATTTGCAATGTTTACTTAACACCCTTTCACACATGACGAGATATCGACAATGTGATGCTTAGGGTGCAACCCTACGAGCTCAAACATTCATAGAAACTACACTTATGAATCACAAAGAAGATTATTGAAAGAAGAAGAGCTGACGTGGATTCTTCCGTAAGAGATTTGAACCATTTCGTGAAAATATTAGCAAGATATTGTATATTCGAACATTATTACATTTTACTAAGTATCTTAACTATATGTGTGTGTAATGTATTTAGAAATCTGTCATGAAGCTGTTACTACGACGTAACGTTTCTTATGTATGAAAACATGATAGATATAATTATATAGGTATAAGTATAATTCAATGAATATAAGCATAAACAATCTAACTTGCTTGTTATAATGCAAGTCAAGTTATATTAGCATTTGGAAGTTTTAAACAGATCAATAGACAAAGGTAAATTTAAATAACAACCTGTAATAACAAAAATAACGCAACGTGTTCATGGCAAGTTTCAAAAGCGAGCTCTCTATATATCGTGTTTATGTAAATGCGACACTATCTTTTAGTCCAGAGCGTTTTGAGTGGCGGCATAACCGATCATGTTGGAGCTAATTAACCTCAATACACCAGCGTCTATTATTAATCACACCGAGAAATCACTTTCTTTAAATTTAATTTAATTTGTGACTACAACTACATAGTACAGAACCATGAGGTATTCTTCCCACAGTGTGCAACGCTCGCAACCGTTATCAGAATCAGGTGACGACAGTGTATCCAACGTTTGACGAATAGATTAAATCTATCAGCGATAAACTGAGATGAAGGAGGCGCTTGCAACGGATGTGAGCAACGTAATTCCATTCTATTTGAATATATCATTCGGCTAAATGTAGGTTTATTGCTACTTTTCTCACGGAACTAATATATTATCAAAAACTTTAATTGAAATTGATTTCACCATTTGTCTTAGCTATTAAAATGGGTTGATTACGCATACCAATAGCAAGCTATTAAGTTACCGTTGGGTTTCCTCAAACCTCATTAAACCTATTGACTCTATTTGACTATCTCTCAACAACGACGAGTCGAAATATTCAGTAATAATAATCGTCAACCGACTTTAAGTAATAATTCGCATATGGTTGTATATACGTTACTTAATTGAATTTCTTGTGCGTGTCGTCTTCGGCTGTTTCAATAAAACAAGTTCACATGAAAAAGAATGGTCAAGAATGAATGGTCAAGCCCCAAATTCATATTTCGCTACGCGATGACCGCGACTGTCAGGGACGTAACGATGTTACTATCTTTTTATACATTATCTTCCTAAGAGGGTTGGGTGTATCCAGGGGAATTGAATGGCATTAACTGCTATGCCACTAACAATGCCGACGTAACTTCAAGAGGAAACCGGTTCTAGCATTAAATGGGTCACACGGTTCCAGCGTCTTCGGTTTTTGTCACAACCCTGCTTAGTTCGCGCTTGTACATACATCATAACGACATTGCCAAATCCACTGATAAACTAATTCAACATATATAATTTACTATTTTAAATATTAGTATTAATTGTAAAAGATACTATCTTATATGTTTATAGCTTCCTCAACTCATTCTTAACGTACACGCCTTATCACGTTCAATTTGCAAATATTAATTGCTTATTGAACAGTATCGTATTTATTAATACAAGGTATACACCGTCTAAAAGGTGTCATAAATAAATCCAGATACCTAGCAGCTGCATTTAAACTCTCGCATAGCAATTATGAGCCTAGGTAATTTCTATCATTATATCGTAAAGTGAGCTAGGTACAGGACTGCAGAGAAACTGACTTCCCGTTAGGATGGCAAGTGCGAACAGTGACAGGGTCAAGAGGGCGAGGCCCTCCCCGAGGCATCCCGCGGCGCATTTCTATGCTAATCTCGGCGTTAGCGTTCGACAGCCTCCGACAAATACCTATATTAATGGTTATGGCCGCTGCTCCTACTTAATATCTGCCCGTGTTATCCGTAGTCCCGACAGAGGAGGCGAGCTGCGCCCGCGCACCACGCAATGCGTTTACGAAACACGATTACGCCTACGATGACGGATCTAGAAGGGACCTATACAGAACTAGTTCATTTCTACATCCATACAGCATTCAATTCAAATAATACGAGCGATTTAGACAACAAACACAGCGCCCAAACCTGACGATGCACTGGCGCTGAACTATTAGCATACAAACACAATCGGAGACATAGCACGCTCGGATGGGTGCGGGCGAGCTCGAGCATTCGTTATAATTTTGAATGTATGAATGAGCAATAGCAGTGCTCGCCGCCCGGGCGCGTGGGACGCGTGCCGACAATAAGCCGAGACAAGTCCTGGGCGTCCTTGTCAATGTGAGCCGCTTCCAGCCACATCCGTCTATTGTCATTATTTGTATTTATGTACTCCCGTACGCGATGACGAAGATGACGTGCCGAATCTGCCGGTCCGCGACGCATTCCGTCGCTTCGCCACTGATGCAACGCAAGCGTCCCGAAAGCAGCCCTCACCTACGTCGACGACGTGTGCGGCACTACGTAGGAGGACTTTATTTACCACGTCTCAAGTTATCTTTGTGAAAGGACTGACTACGTTATGTAGTGCACACCCTACGCTTCCACTACTTTAGATAACAATAGTTTTGATCCAAAAACTTATCCATAAAATTAGCATTTTTATGGATATAAACAAGTTTCTATTATTATAAGTGTTTATGGAATAAAATAAAACTTTTACAAAAGTATAAACGTTTTGTATAGGGTCAAGTTAACATTATGCACACTGAATGAAGCTCGGCGTTTGCTCATTTCTGCGCCGCCATTCAAAGGATGCTGTTAACAACCTCTTTCAAAGAGCGAGCATAATTTGATCGGGGTCGCTTTTCTATGGGAATACACTACACCTTATCCATTTTTATGCACTTTGAACTTAAGGAATACTCATGTCATCAGATATTATGTGGACTTGTTCATATTTCAACGTATTATAATCGAAAATATGAAATTGGTAAATGGAAATAACATTTATAGTACTTACTTATAAGTGACTAGCTTTCGCCCGCGGCTCCACCCGCGTCAATGTCGATCCCTCGGGAATAGTACTTTTTTCCGGGATAAAAGGTAGCCTATGTCCTTCTCCGTACTCCAGAGGACTTGTATGCAAAATTTCATGATGATCGATTCAGTAGTTACGGCGTGAAATCGTAACAAACAAACAACCAAACAAATAGACAAACAAACAAACTCACTTTCGCATTTATAATATTAGTAAGGATTCATATATGAAAAAATCAACGAAGTTCCTATAAATAAAAAATACTTTTCATACAAACACACATACATAGTATCACGTCTTTTCCCCTTGCGAGGTAGACAGAGCCCCAGGTCTTTATGACCCAAAAGCCACGTTTAACATGTGGGTTTCACATTAGGTGGAAAATGGAATCAAAATAGTGATGGGTTGCTAGCCGCAGCGCCTACTAATATGATTCGTAAAATTTGCCCAATCTACTTTTTCCTTTGTTAGTTTTCACTTAAAAATTTATACTACTACCTCGATGTTGGCCAAGCACCTTGTGTATGTTTAAGTCATACTTATTTCTAATATATTGAGAAAAAATATTTTTGCAGAAGTGCAACAATATGTAAATATTTAAATGAAAAATGTAAGCAGGTACAAGGGATCGTTGGCAGTTTGGAACTCTTATTTTGTTAATCCCGCCATAGGTATTCAAATGAGCTCCTATGATTTATTGAGTGGAACATTAACATTTTTATTATTTGTTATTCTTACACCTTTCGTTGGGGCCGGAAGCCACGCGGCGTCTTGTCTCAGTGTACTCGTCCGTGAGACAGTACTGACAACAACCCCGGCAGTAACCGTACGCTCACAAAAACTGCGCTACAAAGAAATCGCATAAGTATTACCATAGTTTACATATAAATTTTACGCGAATTCATTCCGTATTCACCGTGCTTCAAAATTCGCCGATTATGATGATAATTGCGTCGATACACGAACGTTCGATTTGATCTACGGCCGTGAGAATTGACGATTGATTTTCCGTGATAGTTTTCTGGATACGTTGATTGTTATTTTTAAGATTGGATTTGCATATTCCATTATATTCCGTTAATAGACCATTTGTAAACGCATTGATTTGTAATTACATAGTTACAAGACGTATATTACCTTAGATGACCAAAAGTTATTAAGGATATTCTATAACTTCACGTATTGTATATTTTAGTTATTAGTTATAACGCTATTATAGCATATCCGATGAAATACTTTGAATGGTTTGGACTTACGGCCAAACATCGATTAGTTTCGCATTCTCCTTATGCAGACTGAGGTGTGTGTCCTGCCCTAGCGGCGGCAGCTTGTAATAGTCCAGGGACTGAGGCTGCTGGTCATCGGCCACCCCCAGCACAGCGGACGTGGCAGCGCTCAGCGGGTGCTCAGCCCCGCTTGAGTAGTACGCGCGCCATTCTCCGCCAACTTCCATCGCTTCTTTACGTCTCCTGTGGACAAAACGATACACCTATTGTAGAATATATATTAAAAACACAAAAACATCATCAAAGTACAAAGACCTCGTCGCAACGTAATGCAAGATCGCTCTCATTCAACCTATCGAATCAATCGAGTAAACATAGCGTAAAATACTGGTATCCCAAGCCTGTAGTTTTACGAGTCGGGCGGCTACAACTTACGAACCAGTTATTAGGCGTGACCATTTTGGTACGGATACTGACCTTTGATGGTACCCAACGGTCGTCTGCGCATAATGCGACGCTACGTTTTGCTAATTGTTGCGTACACAGAGTGAGTCAGCAAGGCAGGTGGCCAGTTCGAGTAAACGAGTGGAGGTCGGGGCTTGCTTGCACGCGGGGGCGCCTTTGACCGGCAGCCGAGGCGTTCTAATTCGGGTGGTTTGATACGAGTTCAGCGGTGCGCTCATACGTCACGCGGCCGGGTCGCCTGGTGCCGCGCAACCTGATGTAGAACAGGTCCGAACCACTCGCAGAACCGGAAGGATACGAGGCAAATCCCTGCTCCCTCGCTAACCAGTTTAGGTCGTCTGACGTCACGCCCAGCGGTATCCGACGATGCAGACAAATAAATAAAAAATGTTGGAAGCACGCGTTGAACGGGTTTAACTGGATCGTAGTTCAACCTGATTCCTGTTCCTGGTTCTTGTTGATATCACGGGAGGTCATTATTTTCGATATAGGAAAGTTTTTGCTAACAATAAGTGAAAGGTAGCACCCAAGAAAATAAACTAAGCAGATTATTATATGATTTGCGATAATTAATATAAGGATAGATATGTTTGTGTGTTTATTACGAAAAAACTGTTGGATAGTAATAGGTGTTTGTACTTAAATTCGTTAAAATAGACTCATTTTACATAAGAATAGCACATAGACAAGAGACAAGACAGAGACATAATATACTCGCACAAAGTTGCAGGAAAAAGCTAGTAGGTATGTATTCGGTATATAGGATAAATCAACTCACGAAATATTGAATAATTGCCAGTGTAGCGGGTATTAGGGATCACTTGAACCAATACAAACGTCTGTCTTCAATGAATTTATTTTGCGACTGTTTATACTACATACTTGCATCGTATTATAAAGATCGATGTAGGCTGATGTGATACAATATTACTCGTGATTTTTAGGCGGTCTTGTAAAGTTGTATATAATCTTGTATATAATAAAATAAATAAAGAACGATTTAAATATGTAAAAAGATCAAAATTGTATTATGTAAATAAAACTAATCTAATCTAACAGCCAGCATAAGGATATTCTTATGCTGGCAATTTTCATTTCGATCAGTAATTGATGATATCATCAACTACTAATAAGAACTATTTACAAGAGTTCCCGAACGTGATTGCAAATCAGATCAATAAACTGTCTGTGGTTAACATTGCATCCACCGCCGAAGATAATTCAACACCAACCGCCACAATTAGTTAGCATCAGAACCGAGTAGAGTATGCGAATTGGATCAGAGAACTGGAAAAGCCAGCTTCTGACATTTAACCAGCCGAAGCATGAGTCATTTGACGAGTTAACTGGCAGCCGGTGGGGGCCGCGGGCGGCGGCGGAGCAGCGCTGCACCTCGTGAATGAGATTCCGGTAGGTGCGCACGTAAAAATCGTGCAACGAATCTAACAGGTTTGCTGGGGTCCTTGCGAGGCCATCGGGACTGGTCTAACCTGCCCTGCGCAGCCGAACCTCGAATTTCCGAGCGTTTCCTATCACGTTTGCCTCGAATCGATACACGTAAGCATACGAGCTTATGTTTACATTCCATGACCATACGGTACGCACCACGGGCCTATGTTCCAATTACGCAATCAATTTGACAAAGCGCTTTTTCGGCACTGCTATAAACAATCAATTGATCACTCTTTTATTCGCTGTCAATTGTTCGAACCATCTAAATTTCGCAAGTTGCCTACTCTTCTGTTTGTTTGGAGTTGTCTATTGAATGGAGCGATTAGAAAGTATCGCGCAGCTGTCACGACGACGTGACGTATGTTGGAGCGGAACGGATGACTCCGTGCAAGGGTTGAAGTCTCGGTTACACAAACAAAGAATTCGACATGGCCATTCATTGCACGACCGTTTCACAGACAACTTCTATACCCTTAATACGTACTACAATGTTCTGACGACATCTACGAAAGTGAAACTAAACGCTCTGTCTAATTTAAATTCGTTAACAATTTGCTAACATACGAAATTGCTCTACTTTTAAACAAGAACGACGATTGATAAATACAAATGTAATTTAAAACGTCGACATATTAGAAGAGACAAAAAATAATATTTTAACTTTATACGTAGGTATGAGACTTGCCCATTACTATTATTACCTTGTTATTGGTTATTAATACCAGCCCACCAAGTTTGAAAAGAATACTATGAATTACTCGGTTTAGAGAAATTGATAGGCACTAAATCTGTTCAAGTGTACACCGGACACCAACGTCACTATCCATTAAATATTAACAGCCTCTCAAGCGATAAATTCAAAATTAAACTAGTGGACTCATTAGTCGCCATGTTGAGTATAATAAGTCAGGTTAATTGTTAGTAAGGTCAACTTATCAGGGGTCTACGTACTGGAGGAAAGATCAGTCGGCGGCTGCGACGAGTTTCGAAAGGCGGCGTCTGCGTCCACGTCCGGTGACGTGTCCAGCTATCGATCATTCGGTTCGTTAATAAATAACACGCCAGCATCGCTCGCCGCTTATCTGCTGCTCGGGCATGTGGAAAAATTTGGTGTAGGTGTCGTAACGGAGCGGCACGCATGTCTCGTGGGGTTGCGTGCGCCCGCCTGCCGCGGCTTATCCTCTGCGGCTGCGGCCGGTCCCCAGCCGCTGCTCGCTTCACCAGCCTCATTATTAATATCTTAATTAATACCCGCGCCAACTGACAAATGTATATTTCCTTTTAGCACTGCAGGCGCGTATCGGCTGGAGATATTTATCTAGTCATATAAGGGAAACTTTCCCGAGAGTGTTTAACCCGTCTCATATGCAATAACCTCACGTAGCCACATATCCATAAACGTTAGCCGGACCGCAGAATGTATTGAATCACGCGTTAGCGACGAAACAGGCCAGGCAGCTTCACCTCGCTCACCCGGCAGGTGTGGGTCCGCCGGGGAAAGTGCAGGGTGTGGCTCAATTCTACGCATGTTTTATCATCGGTGATAAGAGAAACTAGTATCTATCGCAACTAACGACTCATTACTCCGAGATAAAATTAAGCCATACAAGCCTTAAGGGTAATTTTTATCTTTTGATCACGTTCCTGAGCTATTAAGGCAAAATCTGCTGTGCTATGCATACAATATTTACCATTCGTAAATAAATGATCACCACTTATTCACCGTAAGAGATATAGCGAAGCAAAACCATTTTAAATACCTAAATGTGTAACTTGCAGAGGGCAAAACTATCCAACATTTGTTTTGTGCTGATGAAAGTACATTATCGCGTAAAGGTACATAAAACATTTTATTTCAGTAATTTAATAAATAACAGAGTACGACAATACAATATGTAAAGAAAATCTTGTCCGATCCTTGAAGAGGTGATTAAACCCAAGGATATGAACAACTTTTCTTATGGGGCCAATGCTGGAAACTGAAAACAGAAATGGACATATCCAAACAAAAATATTCTTCCGTCCAGTCAAGTAGTATGGAAACGTCAAAAAAATTGTGATGTCCCAGCATTAGTCCCATAGAAAAAGTTTGGTTATATTGACGGGCTAAATAATCCCTTTAAGGATCGGACAGGGTTTTCTTTACCTATTGTATATTGAGAAATAATTTTAACACAACTACAAACTAACATTTTGTATAGATTCGTGAACGTCAGATCAATGTGGTGTAGTTAATAATGTAATATTTATCACCGCGATTATAGGATCAAGGTGCTTAATAGTACTCGCGGCCTTGATTTTGCAATAGTGAAAATTTGTAATTATTAATCCATTTTATATTCCCACATTAAGGCTAATGATCCAGCGCGGAATGCAGCACTGCAGCGTTTCGTCAATTAAAGAATTCATTGCGTCGCGGACCGTAGGTAGCCGCGCTCCATGCTGCTATGGGGGCACAAAAACAGAACATTCCTCATACATTCCCCGTGCCATAAATAAATAAGGGATGAGTACAGACTGCAGCCCACGGGCACTGAGCACTCTAAACGAGACGCATTTTCGACAAACCTCTTTTTGCGCGCAGACGAGGAGCGCATATGCGATGATTCATTTACGGAGTTGTTCGCCATACAAGTATGGCTAACATTATTACTTCTGTTTTCTCGGCAGCATTATGTACGGTCAACAAGAAATGTTTTCTCAGAAATATGCGCCCACGCAGATTAAAGATGGAAACGCAACATGGGCACTAAATAAGTCATGTCTCCTGTCTGCGTAACTAGTAGCGCTCGAGTAATCTGAAAATTTAATGGCGAAGAATAATTATAGTTACGTCGGGAGTTTCAATTATTAAACACTAAACTATTATCTGTGCACTGCCGTGCTCATTGCCGTGTTAAATTACATCTCATCAAAAACATACATGCGAAAATGAGGGCCAACACATTTCAGCGTCGCCATGAAAAGTCTTACGAAAGTTCGTAGCACTTCACAATATATGGTACTTATCACGTTATTGTTATCGTAATTCCAATAAAAATAAAAATAATTCTTTTGATATGATTAAAGTTTAAAGATTAGGATGTTTGTTAGTTAAGATAATTATCCTTGTAAGCTGAGGCAAACTTCTTATTTTTAGGTATTCTCTAAAATTGTTTGTCAAAAGCTGCGACAAAAGGTTCGAGTGACGAGCACTGATATGCTTCACAGTTCTCCAAATTTAGCTCACGCACTGCCGTGTATCCGGTATGTATTTTATCAGTCGTATTATAGTTTTAACACTTTTATACAATTTACGATTCATAAGGTATTAATAAAGAGGGGAGTTACTGATACCTGATGTTCGATTACGCGCCTCTTTGCAGCAGTCTCTTTTATTATAATTCACAATTCGCGCTATAAATATCGCAGGACTTTTTATTTATTGTTTGTATAATACAAAACACAAAACAAAAACTTAACGGTCGCTTGTGTGTACAAAATACATAGCAGTCAATACGTAGAGGTCATTTATTTTATGAACTGTGAGCAATCATTTGTGGTCATTACAAGATGCAAGAGTACATACTTACATAAAATTTACTGTGAGTGTGGTTTATCATACATTGGGTAAACAAAGAGAAGTATTGGTACCATTATTAAAGAACATATTGCTGACATGTGAATAAGAGACGCTTAACCAAGTCTGCAGTCTGTAAACATGCTCTGGACAAACCCAACCAATTTGCGTTTGATGCGTTTTAATAATCCTCAATTCCTTCCAAAAGAAAACAAAGGCATACCAAGAATGCTTCATGAGGCTATTGGAATTATAAAACATCCTAATTTTAATAGAGATGATGGTTGGCAGTAACCACCAGCTAGGTATCCTGTCAATAATTTAATAAAAACTCAAGCTCATCACAAAACTGCAAGACCTTCAGACACCGTGAGCCAATACTGCGTACGTCTGGAACGTTATCAAAAATATCAATAAATATTGTAGTCGGTAGTTTTGCATTGTTCTTACAACACAATAGACAAATGTCAACTTAGTCTACCTGCGACCATGAAAACTGCAAAGTTTTCGAAACGTTAGGTGTAAAAATAATGTAATAAACGCGATAAAACCGTATTAATAATAATAAAGTTGGTGAAAAATATTATTAGGAAGAAATTCGTGGTAATGCCACGCTACCGGCAAAATGAATTGCTAGTAGATGAATAGGCCGGCTCGTCCGGGGAAGTACCACACTCTTACAGAAAATCGACATCTGAGTAGAAGCTTTACCGCTTCTATGCTTCGTTCGGTGAGTGAGAAAGCCGAAAGCCCATCCTTCCCTCTCCCCTCCTCATTTCCTTCACCCAACTCCTTGAAAGGCCGACAACGCACCCGTCACACCTTGGTGCTGCAGTCGTCTAAGGGCAGCGGTCGTAACTTACCATCAGGTGACAAGCTAGCTCGTTTGCCGTTCTATATCATAAAAAAAATAACAGAACTAACGTGAATACCTATGCTGTGATCTCGTTTGCTTAGCTGTAATTCACAGTTGACATTTGACATGAATGTAAATCATACTTGATAGAAGGTAAAATCCTATAAAAGAAGCACATATTTTTTTGTTCATAAAACCGTCGTTGGCTGACCGTTGAGTGACATGACGACTTAGGAGGTTGTCACAGACTCAATATCGGAGTTTAAAAATGTTAAATTGAGTTTATATGAAGTGTCCTTTGGATTGTGACGGGGTCGCTTTAGAATTAAGATGCTGTGTGTGCAACACAATAGAGTTCCTTGTACGACCAAAAAGAGAATATGCAACAATCAATACGAAGCTACTCTGGCGTAAAGGGACAACAGAGGGTACTTTAGAACATTATTGCATTAATTATTATAGGCGCTTATAATTTTATAGTCTCGTGGTAGAAATCATGACATTTAGGTACAGAAGGTATATATTACTAACTAACTTATACCCGTGACTTCGTCCGCGTGTACTTTAGTTATCATTGCCTACACAGATAATTTTTTATTATAATAGGGCACTTTCATACCTATTTTCATACTTCTAAGTCCAGAAATAAGAAATTCCATATAAACTTCATCCCTCTATTTTACCCCCTTAGGGGTTGAGTTTCAAAAATCCTTTCTTAGTGCTCACATAGGTACATCATGAAAGGAAACCCTGTACCAAATTTCAAGTTTCTGGGTACAGTAGTTTCGGCTGTGCGTTGATAGATAAGTCAGTAAGTCAAGTTTTATATATTACTAATATACAAACCGAATGGTATTTTTATTGAAGCAAAAATGATTGGTAAATCACTTAACGAGCAATTCCAAGAGGTTGATGCCAAGACAGGCAGCCGTAGAACTCTGCCAAAATCTTTATTAACTGACAAAGGGACCCCGGCCAATAGTGCAAAATACCTGGCCCTGGGCTCCAAAACTTCTCAGCTAAGTATAAAACTGGGAACGGAAACATGCCCAGGTGAAGAGTTTAGGAAATTATCTATACTGATCTGTTAGATCATATTCGTATATAATAAGAATATCTTTGTACCGATCGTAGAGATATTGTTACAAATTGGCAACTATACGAGTCTTATTTAAAAAAAAAAAAAAACATTTTTAAGGAAATTCCAAATTGTGACCATTTAAACATAATATATTACATACTTCCTACATTTTTGACGGGCTTATTTGTTTACCAAAACAACGTTTGGCGGTGAGCGTGAGTTGAGGCGCGGAAATGGAAACGACTCTGAAGGCCGTCGCCAACCAAGCTCTACGTGCCAACTATACTAAGAGTTGGTATAGAACTCTACCAGAGCTTGAACGTAGAAATATAAACTTAACCGAATTCACCATTGTAAAACTGTTTGGATTATCATGGTGATTTTGGTTTCAATATTACGTTACTTAGTATCAATTATTTTCATTTTAATAGCTATATCAACTATTGTTTTTATTACAGTATATTACGGGATTTACCCGATTCTATTTTGATTATCCAATGAATCCCATTAAATGTTTATTTTGGTTATAATTTAAAAAAGAAACATGATACAAAAGAATCTCTTTTCTCTTTTCCAAAGAACTAAAAATATACAGGAACATAACATTATAATCAAACAAGGTACTTGCACTTTATGTTAATATTATAACAATAGAGAAGGATTCTGTAACCATATATTAACTTAGAACTTAAATTTTCTCCAATTTCTTCAAATTCCCTTTATATGTAAAAATGCCAAATAACACATAACACAAAGAACATCGAGACAAGGCTTGACCATGGCGTTTATACATTTTTATACAGTTAATTATACTTACCACTTCGCTGAGCGAACAGGAGCAAAACAACGCAATTATCATTAATCATATTAAATCGAATTACCTCTATCCACCATGTGCCTCCATAAATACAAGTAAACATCCGCTTTAGCTCATACGGAACATATCGACTATAAGATAAACCTTGTAATGAATACTCGACAGCATAAAATAAAAATCAAGACCATTTAAATAAAAAAATAGTCTCACAGAAATTATTACAATAATCTTATTAACGGGCGAAACTCGAAACGGACAAGTGTTTCGGTCGCGCAACAAATCAAAATGAAATATTTGATAGAAGTTGCACGCATTAAGCTCTAGTTAAGCTCGCGTAAACTGTCTTATTAGAAGAGTTACGAGCTTTGAAAGAAGGAACGCCCGCGGCGCCTGCTTCACAGTGAAACCATAATAAATGCATCATTTCCGTTTTGTCTGACTTTTCTAATTCGATGCTCGTGTGTGGTCTATGTTCATATCTTAGTCGTTACCCAATAAATCGTAGTCGCTTATAAATCAGTAACATGAACATAAAAATCTAAATGTAATTAGAAAATACACTGACTTAAGCTATTACGAAACTAACTTTAAATCAATGGATTTCATAGATATGAAATAAGCAAAATTCAACACAATTGATTAATTACTCAAAAAAATGAATGATACGATACGATTATGATTTTTAAAATATCTTCGTACTTAGAGACCAATTTAGGCTATAAATTTATTGTTTGATTTTGAATTGCAATAATGTGAAGAAAGAATTCAAAATTGCACTGTTTGTGCAACAGTGTCGAAGGTTGGCGTTGGACTGAAGGCACCGCATCGCCAGCCAAAGCCCGCGTTTCAATGGAAATGTTAATGCTGCCGATTGTGTGCTAAACGGATACTCACTTATAAACGAAGAGCGAACAAAGGGACGGTACTCTATAAATCTCATACAACACAAATAAAAAAGTTTATTCGACACTATAAATGAATTTGCAATTCTTTAGAGTGGGAATAGTAAAAACTGATACGTTACAGTTTCCGATGAATTTGGTGACTTTTGGTAAATAGGCATGAAGGTATAAATTAGTAACGTGGTCGCCTATACCACGAACAATGCGCGTCGTCGCTGAGCGCATTGTATCGTGCGGATCGAAACAGGTTGGCTTGGCAGGTATCTATATAGCGTGATTTATGTCCGTTTATACTATATCTCTACGACTATAATTAAATCGCGATGCTATTATACCCGAAAGATTTGCGACAAAGCACAAGGAAATTAAGCCAGTTTGATTTACCGCGCTCAGCTGTAATGGGGCATTGTTTGGTTTTAATCTAAATATTCGATAAACTGTCAGAGTTATTATGTTATTAGGCGATTGATAAAATTGCATAAGAATTAATTTACGCTAAGCCGATAAGAAACAAAAGATTACCCAATAACCACCTACTATCCTTTGTTCGCGAGCCGGTACCACAAATTCCTTAACTCGCAGTGTACATACCGCTATGCAAACAACATTACTTGCCAGTAATAAGAAAAACCGTTTTAACAGCTTCGAGAAGTCTACACGGCGATTAAGAAATACCTATAAGTCAATACGTTTTATGAAAACGTAAATATTTGTCGAATTAAGATAAGTTTATTTAGAATCGTGGGGAAAAAAGCAGGTGAACGAACATGAATAAAAAGGATTTGATTATGGCAAGCGCGTGAGCGCTGTTATGTGGACAGACGTCGGCGGCGCCATCCGCGCAACCTTTTAAAATCCCAAACAACTCGTCAGCGAGCTGACAATTGTGTGAACGCGATCAATTATCCTCTGTAAATAATAATTGTCAACTAATAAATACAAAGCATGAGTTAAAATTTATAAACGTTTTCATTATCGGTCGTTCGGTGAAATAGCATGTCAATCATTTTACGAAGCAATCAGCGGCCGCGATGGCAGGGCGCGAGATAAGCTTTTAATTACCTCCGATGCCTATTTACATATTGTACGAGATACCGGAGGATATCTCGCAATTAGGGGTTCACTTCTTCCTTTTACGCCTTCAAGATGGGTTTGTTAGTATGTTAGATAACATCTATTTGACGGAAAGATTAAAGGTTGTCGTGGAAAACTCGCAATAATCGTCGCGTCGCATGTGCGCATACAAACTGGACACGATGCGATTTCCATTTTGTGAAATATTTAGAAACGTCAGCCGACACCAAACATGGTGATATTATTAATATCCACGTATCAGCGGGGTTTCATTTGCATATTCAACAGAATGCAACTAAGTATAGGTATATTAAAGTGCATGTGACTCGACTTTATCCTTCTAAATGCATAGAGTTTACAACCTAACGGTAGTTACGGTCATTGTTAATATAAAGTTTACTTTTAACGCTGTTCGTAGCAGCCTAATGCGATAATGGCGTTAACCATTCACTAGTCTGGATATTTGCAGGCTTGTAGGAAACGTAATGCGCCAAATCGGCGCCCGCTAATTGCGGAGGTCGATAATTTACGAGCAGCCTGAATAGCTGCGCCCGCGCCGCCATCAGCCTTCCGCGCCGCTGCGTAACCGCCCTGGACGAATTGCCATGATATATTTTAATCTACGTCTTTAACAAACCAGTAATCATTACCATTTCAAGGCTGTGTGCTTAATGATAATGTTGCATGAATGTACTTGCTTGTATCATGCATTTTCATTAAACGTACTTCCTTCTTTTATATTCCAAATTTGTGAGCAGAAGAATTCTATATGCATACGAAGTGTAACTGAGATTCCCAAAATCATGCATTCTTAATAAAAAAAAAATCACGGTTATGTCGTAAAGTAAGCAATATATGAAAACCGATGGTCATAAATTTTCTTTCATGGGAACTAAAAAGTAAATATTGGTTAAACTTCTAATAATCTTAATAAAGTTCTCGGTGCGCAAACAGATGCAGCATCGAGACAAGCGCATTAATCAAACGCGATATAAATGCGTGGTTGTTGTGCTCGGGTGCGAAATATTTGATTAATATTTTAATTTACATATTTTACACGTATGTTTGGCGGATAAAAAAAAATATTGCAGTTTTAAAGTTAGTACATATTAAATGCAATATTACATAGATTTTCCCTAACATACCAAGTATTATTAAATAATACAAATAAATTATACTTACCTAAATCATGTTTTATTAGATTTTGATTAAAGTTTATTTCATTTGATTCGAATGCATGTTTATTACCCTAATCAAAAAGCTCCATGCCAAAACATTGACCGTTGATTGAACGATTAAATCTCTCATTATTGGGTATAAAGTTTATTTTTTCTGCGCAAACATAATTTTATAGTTAATTTACTGGTGATAGAGTGAGCCGGGCAGCCGCGCCCCGCCCGCCGCGCCGCTCGCGCTCGCCGCAGCGCTATCTAAATGCAAATCGGATAGGTTCGGTGGATGTCCACGATAAATCAGCCTTCCAGCCTGCGCACCGTTATCCGCGCCGCCGCCGGGACACAGCGCCCTCGGGCGCGTCCATACGTCCCACCACCATCGACCATCTACCACTCATTTATTGACACGAAAATATCCAGAGCCTCGAGATGACAGTTGATGCAATTTACGGATAAAGAGTAAATTACACACTGTACATAAATTAAGGTCAAGTAGGTGAGGTGTGTATAGTTTATTTTTAAATTGGAAATTACAAGACAATACTTGACAAAAAGTTTAATTAATGAATAATATCCCCACCTTTTGTTAATTCTATAAACCCATAACCATAACAATTTCACTCTTCAGTCGAATAAACTTTAGTCAGCAATTAAGCAAACGAAAAGTTACATGTGCGTACATTTACTTGTACGTCGGACATGCGAGCATCGCTGCATCGTCGGGAGTGCTTATTTACGTCCAAAGCTCTCTTCGTTATTAGCTAATGGCAACATGTGAATTATGTCTCTTTGCTCGAACCATGAAGGTAACTAAAGGCGTGCTAAGGAAATGCAATTCATAGTGGCCATTATCGTAAGTTGATTTAGTACCCAACCACAAATTACTTTTTTTAATGACGCTGAGGCTCATATTTTAAATATCAAATCAATTTCATCGTTACCTTTCGAGAAGCAAGAAACCAGGCTTTGCATATTCATTGCAACAGTCAATACGTGTTCGGCTGATAGAGTATCGCCAATAAATATGGATTTAGAAGAAGACTAACTCGACAGTATCTATGTATTTAATCAGATCTTATTGGAATTCAAAGTACCTACCACGGCAAATACTTTCAATATAGCTAGAGTCCTGTTTTTAATCAGATTAAACCAATTTATATTATTATAGTTATATATAATAATTACTATTATAATAACTGTGATACTACGCGATTACAAGAGGTTATATTAGCTTCGAATTTACATGCTTTCGCATAGAAATAATAGAAGTGGTCGGATAGAGCATAGAGCTACGCAAAGTCAATGGCAATCAGATAGCACACGTAATTGTCGCATGCTACTCGCCGCCACTCCAACTTCATAACCGTTTTTATGGACTGGTCCCACTAGTTGGAATCTAATTAGATTAGCTCTGCTCAAGTCTCCATTTTAAAAATTATCTCTGATCGGATCGAACGGAAATGTCTCTGTAATAAAATTATTTTCTGTTACAGTTTTTTTCTGTCTTCCGTTCTCGTTAACAGAGCGTTGTTTTATGATATCATTGAATACAATACACAAAGGTATATACTCTTATAAATAATAATTCTTCATTACCCGGAGAACCTTGAAAAATTCTCTTAACAAGAATTTGTTTATTCCAAAAACGACAATAACTTCGAACGCTACATTTTATATACTTGTTATTGTTTCGATATTCAATTTTAAAGTTATGTGCGTCCGGACTTTCAAAATAAATATATACGTACATATGCTCGGTTAAATTATTTTGCTCTTTTATCACAGATATCTTTATTGCAAACGTTATTACTTTTGCAGGTAGGTATATTAAATGACGTAACAGCCAAAGTTGTTGAAAATTTATATTCTGTTCAGGGATCAATATTGATATTTGCAGTATGCGATTTCTCCATACAGTGGTTCATATGCATCGTTTACACATTAATGTACTTGTAGCAATTTAAATAGGAATAAAATTACAGTTTCCACGTTACAGACACTCTGTGTAAAGCGGAGTGTTCGTTAATGGATCTATACATTTATTTACATCTCAATCCAGAGCATTATAAATATTCATCGATGGCTAGCCTTATCTTTGTGCCAATAACGGTGTAATCGATATGCATATAAAATAAAATATCTACAAGTCTCACATTTAAATAACTACATTTATTTCTTATTAATAGCCCTTAACCTTGGCTGTTCATCGTGCGTGACTAACTTCAACAGTTCTCAATGAAAGTTGTTACAATTTGTATTCTCACCACGTACAAGTATCTACACATACTGTTTAATACGTTTCTGAATATGCGCCAATAAGCCGTAAAAATAAATAATGTATATTTTCATTTGAGGCGCTCAATTTGTCATCTTTCTAATCAGAAAAATAAAACGACTGCCAAAATGCTCGATGAAAATAATTTTACGATGTATTAAGTTGTAACCAAAGTACCACTTTGTGTAATCGTGAAGCTAAAACCTACTTAAGTATTTAAAAACCCGGCTCAGTGTGAGTCGGACTCGCGCACGAAGGGTTCCGTTGATTTGTGTATGTAGATGTTATAATAAGTTTAAATTATTAAAAAAATAGATTATATGATGTAACTAAAAATGTACGATTTTCGTAATTTTCCTTTATCTGTCCTATAAGACGGTGCTTCGTACCAAATTTCAAGATTCTGAGTTCATAGGAAGAACACTGTATGTTTTGATTCCCTTGCGAATGTCGAAAAATACGAAAATTTGAGGCATAACCGGCTGTATCTTTTAATCGCGTTGACTTAAAAATTTGATTTTTTCGCAGCTCTAAGAGACAGTAGACTTGAGTATGTGATATGAATTTCAGCTAGATACCTCTACGAGTTCCTGAGAAAAAGGGTATTGACAGACAGACGGGCAACCAAGTGATCCTATAAGGGTTCCGATTTTTCCTTATGAGGTACGGAACCCTAAAAAACAAAAGACATAGCATAAAAACATTGTTGTGCAAAAGGATACTATTGCGTATAACGTGTTTGCTTATATTATTTTTAACATAGGTAGGTATATTTTCAATATATGTAATTCGAGATTATATCTTTAAGTCTTCACTATAAATACCTATTATAGGACTCAAATGACATCTGATTAGTTCAGGAATCTAACAAGACTAGCATGCTAGTGCGAAAAAAATCACTGTGAAATATATATTTTGTGCTAGCGAATTATATCCAGCTAACTATAGAGGAATCATGAAAAAGATGCAATTTTATGTAGATACGACACTTAGTGCGCACAATTATGCAAATACAGGTACGTCGATTATTGTCAGTAACCAACCACTGGCTACGACAATTTATGACCCGCCATAATCTACCTAGCTTCTATAAGTAAACACATAGCATTTTCACAAGATAATATTACCCTATGGCATCCAACTTTGTCTCAACAATTTAAATTTAATCAACGTTTGCCGTATTGCCGGATCGCTTCTAGATAACTAAACCTAAAAACATACATGTCTTCAAATTCTTTCGAGTGTAGTATGAAAGAAAACGCCATTAAGGGCATATAAGTGATTCACATAAGTTTAAATCAAATATGTTGGTTAAATCTGACTAGACGTTTTTATATAAAATATGGGTATGTAAAAAAATCTTTGAATAATATTACAATTTTTTAATACGATTTATGATTGGTATTTTAATAATCCTTGGTTGAATAAATTGATTTCGTAGCGATTGTAGCCGCTTAGCTTATGCGAGTAGCACCACTTTTTGAACTGAGATACTACGATAACTTAATTTATTAACATCTTTAAGTTAAAGCTTTGGCTAATTAAAACTCGATGTTTTAAATATTGTACAAATGCTTAAAATTAAAACGACCACATTTGAACTTGCAATTTAACTTATATTAAAATTCTACATCCCCGGATGTCGTGGGAGAACATCACCGTAAAACCATATACATGATAATTTTTCGCCAAAACTCTTTGTATAAGCAATTATAAGTGCATTTTGTCGGTGTGTCTGTCATTATCTTAAACGTACGATGTTATTTTAAGGGCCGTAATCGCTGCTCCCGCGAGCCTCTGCGCTTTTTTGCGAAACACTCACGAAAAGCTATGCATTTAAACGCTTGAATTATGGAATTACAGTATTGAGTGTAAAGTAACGTCGCGATGTATGTAGACGTACGAGTATATAAGCGCACGAGCATCGGCTATTTTACTATTCGATTTATTAAACATACAATATAACTATTCTAAAACGGAAATTATAACATTATCAATATTATATATGATTTCATCACATATTTTCGATTTATATTATAACATTGTTCTGTATATATATTTTAGTCACGCATCTGTCCAAGTTCTTACTTCCTTTTAATTAAGTTAAGTATTAAATAAATCCCACCCTTCGCCAGGCGATGCAACATGCAACGATTGAAGTTAAGTCTGTAAAAGAAATCAAGATAGATATAGGCTTTAAACATTCGTAGGACTTTACAAATACCTCTTCAGAATATTTTTATACGAAACCTTAACGTGTTATACGAGTACTTATTACAAAATTGCCACAATATAAATGAGCTTCCATTGTCTCAGCTAACCAACCACTTATCTACTGTTTACCGACATATCCTAATATATTTTGTTAGCTCGACGCGCATAGACAAAGACGGTGCATAGATGAAATCACTTTATTGATTCACAATGCGTAAATTCATTCTGTTATGACAGGCGAACATAAATTCACGACAGGACCCTCGGATGCTGCGAAACAATGGCCACCTCCCCACCGGCGATTGTCAAAACTGTGAGACATTATCATGGGCCTCTGCAGCGCTCACGGACCGCACAAAGAAAGGGGTGAACTAACAAAAGGCCGAGCTTGCAATTTTCTATAATGATAGCGAGACAATGGTCAGTGCATCACTCACCGTGTGAAATCATTGAAGACAATTTAGATGCGTAATGCAGTCGTCTTTTAATCTTTCCAATAGAATATTTTAAAATATCACGCACACACCAGCTCTTGCTGTGTAAATTGTCATCATTTTCTTCAAGCACTTTTAACGTAACTATAAGGTACAATATTTCCACGCATAAATGAAGTAGCTGATCAATTAAATGTTGAAATAAATTGTTGCATCCTGCCGTGTTGGCTATATGAACTAAGCCTATGTCATTGAGGTAATGTAATAATCACTTGCAAGTAACCGCAAAATTATACACTCCCGATCTCAGCGGGCTAGCTGAACACGGCTCCTGCGTTACAATGGCACGGAACCTAAACGAATCGAGGTGATCGCCAAATTGCAGGGTAAGGTGACATAAACACCGGTTGCGGACTCCACCGCCGAGCATGTTCATTATTAATTATTACAGTACACCGCAGAACTTATGGCAGTCGTATATTCATATCTAACGCGGGTCTAATCACGTGTGAACTGAGATCCATTCGTCGAAAACTGAAAGTCATCAGTGACAATCGCACTTAAGTGCGTTTAAAATGTGTGCTACAGAGGTTTTCGGAAACACAAATATTTGTAAGCATGTAAAAATCTTTATATTCTAAGTAAATAATCAGTTTTTTTTGCACCTAAATGTGTTGAAGACTAAGAAAAATATTTTATTTGTTAATGAGAGGTGAGTACTTGCACAAAAAACCCTCAAGCGATGCGGACCCTAATAAAGGGTCGACTATAAGAAAGCAACAAAAAATTAAGAATCGCCCCGATGAGCCATTATCTTTGCACGTTAAAAATAATATGGTCATAGGGTATAGCACATTCATGCGAGCCACGTCCAAGAGCGCATTTGAATATTCCTTTGTGCCGGGCGCCCCCTGCGTGCACCGGACTTCACACGCTCCCGGCCGATGTCGAGACGGCCTGGCATCGGCAGGTACCACGTCAACCCTATGCAAGCAAGTCCCTTGGGCTATTAACTGAACACACGACTGAACAATTTTGATATTAGTGTCAACAAATCCTGAAATTTTGAGTTTTGTACTGCGAATTCTTTGTTTTAAATACTGAGCTTTAGTCAAAGCTCCAGTATTTATGAATTACATATAAATCATCTTATTATTACATTAAACATACATACCTAAAATTTTATAGTGCGCTCAGTATATCCACTTTGAGATTACTGAGTTCCATATTGTGGCATAAACTTGCTGTATGTACCTATGTGGCCATAGATATTATATCAATCAAAAGGACAGTTATGTCTGCATGTGTAGCCCTTAATATTCGGACGTTATGTGACTTCTTCTTCTATCGAGTCGTAAAATGGCTATATATACATTTTAAATAAGTTTTGACTAGTGCTTTGCCACCATGATTGCCCGTTCGTTTGCCTCATTCAGATCCCGCTGGTAGCAAGAAGCTGGACTTTCTGGGCACACCAAGAGGTGATCCATAAATTGAATAGCACCGCAGTCGCACTCACTATTGTTGGAGAAGCTCCACCTGACTCTGTTTTCGTGGCATCTGCCAACACCAGCCCGCAGTCTATTTAAAGACTTCCAGACTGGCCAGGGCAAATTGCTACCCGGTGGTAATTTCTCAGCAGGCGGTATATGTTGATGATGGCAGATATTTCTTTAGCCGTGCTCTAATCTGGCCTTAGGAGCTACTGTAGCGCTTGTATTAGATTCCCTCAAGAAACTATTGCGACTCTTGAGTCGTGAGGGTGCAGGGATTTGCCCATAAAGTGGATGGCGTTTATCTTGCTCCTGTTTGTATTTCTCCACTGCACTTATGATGTTGCATCGTACGTCCGGTGGTGCTATTCCAGATAGGGTGTATAGATGAGAAAGCGGTGTCGGTCTTAATGCACCAGTGACAATCCGACAAGAGGCATTGAGGGAAACATCTACCTCTTTGGCGTGAGTGGAGCGGGCCCAGACAGGACTCGCATACTCTCCGGCAGAGTAGCACAGAGCCAAACAGCTAGTGCGAAGCACATGAGGTGATGCTCCCCAGCAGATGGTGGTGAAACGTCGTAGAATTTTATTACGCGAACGCGCGTTATGTGACTAATGAAATACAAATTAATAATCATCAAAGTATTTAATATTTTCTTTATTCCACCATAACTTGTAAATGTCTAAACTAGTTGTGTGCAGTACCGTTACAATCTTTGATCTCGACTGAAATAAATTAAAGCCTATGTGGCTAACATTTTTTGACATAGCAGTCGTGTTGTTAGTTTTCTTTGATAAACCATGTTTCATAACTGTCTTTGATAGGTTAAAACTGAATTTGACCTGAGCAATGTCCAGCCTTCAACGAATACGTTTAAACTTGAATGGCAGCAATAAGAATCAGTAGAGATTGTTGCTAATGCTGATATTAAAAACACTGCTGGTAATCCGCGGATGCTTATACGCAACAAACCTAACCTAATCTCTGACCGTTACTTAAAATAAAATTTGCCAACGTCGGAGATGCAAGTGTCAAGACTCTTGGATCGAGCTTCTTGTGGACGTGACACGAAGTATTGTTCGAATATCGTTATTGCTAATAATATGATTATTATTAGGCAAATCTATTATAATGTAGCGCACAAATTGACGACAAATTAAAAATACGAATCATTTTTAATGGAATAATTGTTGATACTTACCTGACCGTAAAGTATTATAATTCGTTGACTTCTGTTGCAAAATTTATTATTGAAACTAAAAATCTACAAATGCTTTTTTTTTTCAACAAAGTAGGAAAACAGGCATACGGCCCACCTGATGAAAAGTGGTTACCATAAGTGCCACTCACGCGTTGCCGACTCTGAAGAACTGTAATACTGTAACAGGGTAAAAACTCCGTTCACTACAAATCTGACGTCAAATGGACAGCGACAGTCAGAAATTAAACTATAAATAGACCCCTGACTGGTATTCTGATTTTTATTTATTTCAAGACATACTCAAATCATCATATCAAATGTTTAGAATTTAAAGCCATTTGGAAAATGAGAACGCCATAAATTTTACATTCCGCACCGTTACACGAAGTATATGCTGCCTTTAAATATCACTGCTATGTAACGCATGGCTTTGACTGAGTTTGTCTTTTATTTAACATATTTATAAACGAGGCGAAAAGTAATTTTTTACTTCATAATAGAAAAGAGCTTATGAAAAATTGTTTCTTTATAATCATTGTAGATCTTTGTCACGGGCTCTCTTGATTAGCATAAAATGATATTATATTCCAAATGATATTCCACAAAAAGGGCAGCATGTAAATCCTAATATTCACCTGCCATTCACTCAAGCTTATTCACATTTAAAATACGTTAGTAGTGCTAGCGATTCGAGACCTTATTAAAATACACCGCAATGTAACATCGCGTGTCACTTGACGTCCGTAAGCGTAAGCACTAAGCATACAGCTTTAGGTCGCAAGCGCAGGGCTTTAGAAAGCGCGCGCACCAATAAATACTCGTCCGATTATGATCTACGGCGCGTAGCCCGTAGCTACAGTGCATTCAGTCGAATGCATCTGCATACCAATATGCGTATTACCACCGGTTCATCCTAAATGCGTAAATCTACGATCTAATACACGATTATCACGATTTACTTCTAGCTAAATCCCTGACAGATTTGTGAACCTACTTACTACAAAATGTAGTTCGCATTTTAACAAGCGCTTACGTTAGTTAATTCGACCGAGGCACGACGAGGTCTACGGGCAGCATTCCGAGCTGCACTCACACTGCATATGTAGAAAAAGTTACACAGCGTGCGTGGGATTCTCGGGAAGACGCCAAGTAAACAAAAAGTTTCTATGTTAGACTACAATGAAAACCCTCATCATTGCATTATCTAGTTTTAATATTTTTCAAATAGGTCCGCTCTTTGAATGTGGTAATAAATAACTAAATTGTTATTAAGTCTAGTTTCGGCTGTATACGTTTTACGTTCGTTTTTAGTGCATAATAATAACTCTACGTCTAGTCTTTAAACCAAATGATCTTCTAAGCGCGATGTGTAATGTTGATGATCTTATAAACTATCTACTAGCAGTTCGCACGGGTATAAATTGTTTATAGCCTATTCTAATTAAGGAGGCTCACTCGATGTAGCTTTCTGTATGTTTCGTACTTTGAATTTGGTTAAGTTGATTTTGTAATCTCTTTTGATTGGGTATATCTTTAAAAATACACAAATATGTAAATTTATCTATTTCCTGGGCTATTCGAATAATACTAAATGTATTATTTTTAAGATTTTTAAGTTATAATGATTTGTTATATTTTCATGTTGACAGGTAGGGTAACTAGATAAAATCGTATTAAGTTGTTATTTTAATTTTGAGTTTATTTCATTACTAACTTTCGCCCGCGGCGGATCGACAACGACGCAATATGATTTTTCAGGCGAATATGACTTTAGTAAAAAGTAGCCTATGACCTTCTCCGTACTCCAAAGAACTTGTATGCAAAATTTCATGATGATCTGTTCAGTAGTTACGGCGTGAAAGCGTAACAAACAAACAAACTCACTTTCGCATTTATAATATTAGTAAGGATAAGGATTTCCATCCCCGTCCGCAACGCATGGAGGCGTGATGTTAACATTTCCATAAATTTATAGATTTGATCTAAAAGAAACGGGAGTTTCATCGTTTAGGGAGGTTAAGTTGATGGCTGAGAACCGAGAGACATACAAAATATTCTACAAATAAGAACACAGTAGATTTTATTTTAGTTGAATTAATTATTCATAACATAGAATCAAATGGATTAGGTTGTTTTATGAGATGCTGTTATAAGTACAGAATTTATCTTTTCTATTGCAAAATGTTATGTAATGTATAAAGAATTTAAAAATAGCTATTCATTTATATCTGCATATCATTTATGTGTATATGTGTTGAGTCGATGGTGTGACGAACCATGTAGTCGTCGAGTCGACCGCCTGCGGCACCCATTAGCATAATACACCAGGGCTAGCTGAAACAGCCATAGTTAGGACAAGTTCATCCTATATTACGTACCCGTCATAATCCATTTGAACAAAATTGTTACATCGTAATGATTCTATATTAAAAAATAGGCACATATATTTCTCAAAGTATGGTGTCCTATTAAAGCTGACGTAGGTATAATGAAATGCAAGTAACCAACTACCGTGTTGTTACAATAATATATACCTACCATATTATTGTAACAACACGGTAGTTCACTGTACAATGAAATGATAAATAAATAAATTAGGGAAATCACACATGAGCTAGCCACACAGTACCTAAGTTGTGAACTTGTGTGGTGGGATACGAACTCAACAATACAACAAACAAGTAGTTGATAAGGTTAGCGCATTTATACTTATTTTTTTTGTTACATATTTAGTTTGACATCCTAAATATGTGACTTATGTTTTATTATTTGTTTTGTTTTCACGCTTTGACTTCTAAGCCGATCGTTATGAAATTTTGCAAATTGTCAGTGGTACTGAAAGAAGTAGGGTAAGCAAATATGGTAAAAAATGGTACCTATTATATCAGAAAAAAGTTTAATGTTGCCTAGAGACCTTCATTATTGCGGTGGGCTAATAAAACAAAGTAAATAATAGAAACTGTAAACAGGCGAAGAAAAGTAAAGCAAACTCACTATTTCTTTCATTACACTTGTCTTTGATAATATGTATTACCTATAAAAAAATGTTGCCATCCCTAGCACGTCGATTACTATCATCTCTAGTTGAGGCCATATTTAAATCGTGGGTACGTATGCCAATTTGATATGTCGTCCATATGTGTAGGTGGTACTATCGCGAAATGTTCTTTAAGTGGGTCAATCGGATATCAGTTTCGTTTCAAGTAATTGGATTGAAATGATTGTAAACCTTAGAGCCATTTATGTTTTAACTGCGAGGCCTATGATTACCGAACGTCGACAATGATTTATTCTTTATTATAACTAATAAAGAATAAATCATTGTCGACGTCAATTCGCAAAGATAATTTTTTTCAGCATATTATGCTAATATTTTTTGTTTTCCAGCTACAAATAAGGTAGTTTTGAAGAGTAAAGGTGAATAATAAATGTGACATCCTAAATAATATAAATGCGAAAGTAAGTTTGTTTGTTTGTTACGCTTTCACGCCGTAACTACTGAACCAATCAATATGAAATTTTGCATACAAGTTCTCTGGAATACGGAGAAGGACATAGACCTTTTATCCCGGTTAAAGGTACTATCCCCGAGGGATCGAAAATGACGCGGGCCGAGCCGCGGGCGAAAGCTAGTAAGGAAATAAACCTTTTTGTGAAAATATTTTAATTAATTGAATATGATTAAAACAACGTTGAAGTCTTAGTTAGCTTTTTACCCGACCAAGAAAGGTTTGTGTTTCGCGCGTATTATGTATATTTTTGAATATCTTTTTTTCGTACATATCTTCAAAACGGCTGAATGGATTTAGACAGATAAGTTATCGTTAGGTTCGTCTTAAAAACCCAAATATCCTAAGATCGATGAATAAAAAATTCAACATACATAGTATGTTTCTTTTTTATTATGTACTAGCTTTCGCCCGCGGCTCCAACCGCGTGAATATCGATCCCTCGGGAATAGTACTTTTCCCGGGATAAAAGATAGCCTATGACCTTTTCCGTACTCCAGAGAACTTGTATGCAAAATTTCATGATGATCGGTTCAGTAGCTACGGCGTGAAAGCGTAACAAACAAACAAATAAACAAACTCACTTTCGCATTTATAATATTAGTAAGGATGGTATATAATACCAAATAATACATACCTACTGCATACTTAGCAAGTGTTACCTGTTATATAGTTTCACATTTTATAGACATGATAGGTATAAGAAATTGCGATTTCCGTCCACCTACATGCGCCCTACATATAATATGTTGTTCATAATATTTATGACTAGCACATATACATATACGTGGTCGATAAACATACGTGGTCCACGGCTGCTACTTTCACGCGAGACGGGCGCGCCCATATTAATTGCTCCCGTTCTTCGGCGAAGCCTTATTTATTGCCCTGGCCGGTGATTGTGAAAAGCTTCGAGTGTACATTAGTTTAAATTTTATCTCGTATATTTGATCTGACGTGTGACACACGAGCGGCCAGCGAGCGGTCACAGTCGCCGCGCTTCGACTACAGTCTCCTCGATAATGCAACAAAACTTTAGAAGCTTTTTCGTACAAAGTTATTAGACCTGGCGTTCCGTGAGAAATATGTTCTCAAGACTATTTGCCGTTGTCTTTGTACGGCAACACTCTAGGAGTAAATATAAAAATCAATCATTGGCTAAACAAAAATGTGAGCGCTCGCGCGCCGATGTTTTTAGAGAAATAAACATTAATTGTTTGCACAACGACCGCCGCCAAAACCAATATTTGATATTCGAAAATACTATTCTAATGTATGTCGTGGTACATGGGTACCACTTGAGCATCTGGCACTTTAGCGGCTCTTTTGGTCTTTGTCCGTGTTACGTGACTTTTAGCGTATTCTTTCCAAAGAAATATTTTTTATGTTTATACACTATTCTATTCTTAAAACTATATTGCGTGTTATATATATTCTTTAAATTTATTAAAGGGTTAACTTGAAGAAAAATAATGATTATAAATTCAGATCCAGAGTATGTTCAGGCACTCTATGAACCTGTACCTTCCAGATTGTTACGAAGTATATAATCTGAAATATGAAGAGATTCACGAGTTACACGACAAAATGAATTTTCATTCATTATATTTTGTTTATCTTTGTTAATATAGTCATACATTATAACAGGTTACATAAGTCTATCGAGAGATTTTTATCTTCCCTAAACTTTACAAGTGGAAATGTTAATTAAATCTTTTGTTTTTAATTAGTAGGTATGTATTTAAGTAATTTACTACTTTATTGCTAACTGAGTAAAACACGTTAATCACGACCACAACCAAAGATGATTATCGAAAGCCGGCACCCATTGCTTGAATTGCCTGTATGGTCTACGTATTAAACAAGGTGGTATCATCTGCTGAAGGGAGCTAGCGGCAACGCACGCACATCTTTAACAGGATGCTTCGGTCCGGTCATTTCTCGGGTCATTTGCTGCTCAAGCCGAGCGGGGTGCTACGAAAGCTCTCACAGGTCTTCGAGTAAAAGATCCTCTGGGCCATAACTCCGCAGACTTTGTGCGGAGGTGTTTGGATTAAGCCAGAGCATTTAAAGCTTCAGGTGGCAAGGCGTCAACAAAAATGGGGCTAGACACCTGAACTTGGATGTTCAGCATGTAGCTCCTTACTGCGGGAACGATTCCACCTGACTTTGAAGTGGAAAAAACTTTATTTTTAGGTCCATAAATATATAACATAAGTATACAACATTTTAACTAAATTAGTTCATTCGGAGCAAATTGGCTGTGACAGACGGTCAGATGGACAAACTGAGACAGACTAAGACAGATACATGAGTGACCCTAGAATAGCTCGGCCGGGACGGAAACGGGGGTTCCGTTTCCGTCCTGGCCGAGCGATCCTGAAGATGGCCTTCTGTATATGCTGAAACTTGTCGACGACACCGACTAAAAAAACCGTGGTTAGTGAAACCGTTGTTTCATATAATAATAAATATATTTGTAAATAATTATTAGGACATTATCATCTTGGCGCAAGCTCACTTTCAGTAAGTTACTTAGAAAAAAAATCATGTAGGTAGGTTGTATTTTAGTAACTCTTTAAAACTTTAAATTATACATATTTACTGTCTAGGGGCGAACGGCAACATCGATATTCAAATTTTAATACAAATGTCACTGCAGCGGGTTGTGGTTCTATATACTGTACATTTGAGTCAAATTAAAAAGCTAGAACTTCAGAAAACGTATACTAAAAAAATGTCTCAAAGGCATTGCTTTGAGGCAGAGTACCCAAAAGGCTAGCCGCATTGCCACGTTTGTGATTTTTATATGATATGCTCTATTATATATATTATTTTATTATTAACAACATTGTCATTTTTATAATCTTTTCCCATTTTATCTTAAACTAGCTGTACCGGTGAACTTCGTATTGCTATTATTTTAGGTCGTAAATATTTCTGATATTACAAGCTTTTTTAATAGTTATTCTGCTATTCGGGGTGATAACAAAACCAACAAATCAAAGATTAGATATCACAATCGGTTGACCCGTCCTTAAGCATTCGAACAAACCCGACTTTGGTTTATATATTAACACTAGCTGTTGCCCGCGACTTCATCCGCAATATCTGTTATTATGATTAATTAGTATAGATGAATAATTTTTCCCCGTTTTCCGAACATTTTTTATTGATGCTTCGCTCCTATTGGTCGCAGCGTAATGTTTATAGCCTAAAGCCTTCCTCGATAAATGGACTATCCAATACAAAAAGAATTTTCCAATTTGTACCAGTAGTTCCTGAGATTAGCGCGTTTAAACAAACAAACTCTTCAGCTTTATAATATTAATATAGATTAGATACATGAGATATACGCAACATATATTAGATAATAAAAGACCAACAGTATATAATTCAACCAATTCAACAGCTTTTGCAGGACTCTGACGCACTCATAGGATATTTCTCCTAAAAAATGGAGTGTGTGTGTGCTCAGCTCACAGCTCAGGTGGTTTAGTCAAGCAGCCGAAAACACTACGACAGCGTTTAAAGTAGTTTAAATTGAAATCAGAAACGAACACCATTTTTTTTTTATTATTCAGTAATCCGAATGTTTTTTTATATTTTACATATATACATATTGAATTGTCATTAAAATTCTGACTTAAGAAACTAAGTAAGTAAGTAGGTATTCTTTCACGTAACTTATTATATAGCCCATCCGCTATAGTATTTATGTTTATTGAACGAAGTTTAGACAACCCACTAGTTAATAAAATTGACTTTGACTATTTTATAATAAAATTTTAATAAATAACTCATTAAGCAAAAAATGGCCACGCTTCAGCTCTCACGGTCAAACTCGCTATAAAATCTGTTGACGCCGCGGAGTGTACGCCGCGACGCGGAAGTAAATAATATATTACAGATATTACCTACTAATTATATGCCGTATCGCAGAATCCGAATATTTAAATGATATATCATTAACAACCCGCATTCTCATCAAAATATTGTTTATGAGATATTTTCTTATGTTAAGTGTTATGTCTATAAATTAGGGAAACCATTAAATATTGCCCATAAGCACGCATTGCTGACCCGCAGTGGGAGAAAGATGGAAATGCGGCTTTGGATATAATATGCTAATATGTACATATTTTAAACGGGATAGTGTGTTTTATGAATATTTAGGTTTAGATTTATTTAGCACATCTATTCTTCCAATTGTACTATTATAAATGTAAAATTAATACGGTTTATCTATCTGCTACTTTTTCACATTTTTCTCAATTTCGAACCATTGAATTGTTGGGTATAAAATTTTGCATATATGGTGTCAGTTTTTGTTCCAGAGGTATATGAACGCAATTGGAACCAACTCAAAATCTTGTAAAAATATATAACTTTTTATAAAAAAAATCTAAATATGTGTGAAATCGGGTTAATCCGGATACTTTCCATTAGGACTCATTTCTCCATACTTCCATACTAATATTATAATCAAATAATAAAAATAATTCCTAAATGCAAAACTCTGTCTGCCTGCTACCTCCAGATGCTTCAGTCAATGAACCGATTTAGATGAAATTTGGTATGGAGATAGAGTAAGGCCCGAGAAAGGAAATAAGGTACCTTTCTTCCGGATAAGGGTACTGTTCCTGCGGGTATATTAATCGATTATATGTCCGTATATATTCATTTATTATTACTAGTGATATAAAAAAGAACACAGTACAATATACTTTTGGTAATTTTAATCAAAACTATCTTTAGGTATACACATCCCATCCCAATAACAAGCACAGTTCGGCCATGTAAATGCAATTATCTCAGAAAAGCTTATACTTTTAAAAAAATATCGTGTAACTACCAAGTAGGTACTCATATGTAGGATAATTATTTAATTATCATGTCTTTGTACCTTATTAAATTGACAAATAATACCCGAAGAACTTAAAACGTACAAGTTTATTTTGAAAAAAAATGTGAATGTAGCTACCTATAATGCCTATAATTAAATTAAACGCCGTAGATTACTATTAAGTTAATTTATCAATCATCCAGCTATTTATGTTTTTGCACATCCACACGCGGAGATCGGCTGCATAGTGCGTTTTTGAGGGTCGGTCAAGAACAGGTCACGAAGTAATACCTGCTGAACGAGTTGAACTGGAGGGGGCAGCTGGGCAACCCCGCATCAGTGTCCGAGGGCGCTTCGCATGCCGGCCGGCTCGGTCAGGGGGCGCGTCCACTAGGGGTCACTTGCACAATGTGATGTCCGGTCCGGTCCGGTTTTGATTACGACACAGGATTCGCAGTGCTCAGTGCGCGGTCGGCGGCTGTGCGGTTCGGGTGCGATGCGGCTCGCTACTGCTGTGCCGGCCGCCGCGCCTGCCCCACACGACCGGCCGCTCTCAACATACGGAGAAGGGTGACATCGCGGCTCTTCCTCTTTATTCAAACTATAAAGGGTTGCCGACCGTTAAATGCAGGGTGCTATTGTACTGTCTTTATTTGTTCTATCTTAATGCCTTTAGATGCCCAACGGTATGATTGTACATTGACAAGTCTAAATCCTTAATGGGAACAAATGGTGGAAGTAATTTCTGTGTAGGTATTATAATGATTAAAGAAAATTACATCAAGATAAACTGAAAATTTGGTTTAGAGTGGACGAGTAAAGATGGTCTAAATTTATTAAACCACGAAATCAATAAAAAAAATTGTTTCATGCTATAGTTGCTCAATATCATGAGCTGATCATGCCCCAAGTATTCCCCTATTTAGTTACGAGTATACATTGTATATCAAATAAACGAAAAAAAAAAAAGAGACATTACGAGTATAAGATTCGACTCTGTATAGTTCACCTTGAAAAGCTTTTGTCGCCTTTTCTTTTTACATATGTATACTGTACTGTAAAGTTTATAAATAAGAAAAAGGAAAACGTTGAAGTCTTTTGTATCAAAGATTGATTTTTAAATTTATTTATGGAAATTTCTGTCTAACACTAAAATAAAGATTATTTTGAAAACGACATATGAAACCCAACTAGTACTTTTTCGTTTTAGGTAGTTATTATACCTCTGTTCTGCAATAGAAAGCACGCCCTTAGCTAACTTAAAAATTAGTAAATTTCGACCAATAGTCTGCTTCCATGCTGGTCTGGATGAAAAGAAAAAACATATAATATACCAGCCGTTTCTCTTCCCAGACCAGATGTCCAGACCGTAGAGTCGGTCGGTTTAAAATTTAAAATCTGGGTCCTATTTTCCACCCATACGTCAAAATGCTAAACGTAGCCTTTTAACTTTTTTGACCAAGAAAAGCCTTAGTACATAAAAGTAGCCAAAGGTAGAGGTCTACTCCGTTTACGACAATTTAAAGACATTAAAATAAGTATATATGTAAAACCACTGACATATACGAATCCAATAGTTATACAACGTGATTTTAAACCCCCTAGCTATATTGAAATCTGGGAATCAGAATCTCTAGCTAGGGGGTTTAAAATCACGCTGTATATCACTAGCTTTTGCCTGCCCTCGCCCTCGATAGTGTCGATCCCTCGGGAAGAATATAATTTCCTGGAATGAAAGGTACCCTATTTCCCTTTCCCGGGCTGCAAACTATCTCCATACCAAATTTTATCCAATTTTTATTCAATGGTAGAAGCGTGAAAAGAAGACAGATAGACTAGATATATAGAGTTACTTTCGAATTTATAATATTAGTATAGAAGTATGGATTAAAGCATAAAGACAAGAAAAACAATGTGTACACTGCTGACATCACTGATACAACCTTAAACTCCACAAATGTAATCACGATGGCTCAGGCGGTGCGTGAGAAAAGCTTAGATGACTAAAGAATTAATTAAAGTAATGGCCTGAGGAAACATAAAACGTCGGCAGTAGTGAGGTAATTAGAAGTCAAATTTGAGTGAAGCTGAGGCGTGGCGAGGAGCCATGCGGAAGTCGCCGCTAAGCGCTCGCATTAATTGACTACTGTTGCCCTGCTCCAGGTGAAAAGCTAATGCAACATATTTTTTCAATTCAACTTACGTTCTATATTTGAGAACTATACGAGGAATTTGTAACAAAAATAACCAAGGGTCTTTTTGTATACAGTATTTCATAATACTGTCTAAAAAAAGACCCTTGAAAATGATGAGTGATTTTTCCATACTAAAATCATAAGTTTTCGAACCTTTTCTAAAATGACACTCCAGGTTATAGACCTGGATTTTAGAAAGGGTTTAACATTTTTAACATCTATCCTTTGCCTACTATATAATTTTAGCAAGTTAAATTATTATTTTAATACTAGTACTTATAAGAAACTTTGAACCATTTTTTCTGCTAAAGTTCTAAATATTTGATTAAACTGAAAAGATATTCGAAGAGTACCATTAGACTGCTACTAAAAAATATGATAACCTGGACTGAAAGACCTAAAACAAAAAAGGGTCCTGCTGGCATACTAAAATATTTGTAAGCGCATTTCTCTTATAGTAATTAATATATACATAAAAATATTAATTATTTGTGAGGTACCAATACACCCCTTTACGGCCATATATAGTACTGGTATGAAGACCTGCAAACTGAGAAGGGTCCTGCTGGAAAATATTTCAAGTTTTCTCTATAACCATTGAGGTACTAAAATTTTTCCATACCTATTCGTGACGTACTACTGTGAATGTAAATATATAACTGTCCATTCAATTATGCGCAGGGTCCTGCTGGGTATACTCACGGTCAATCCTGCCCTATTTTGATTCCGTTTTCCACCTAATGCCCACCAACATGCTAAACGTGGCCTTCAGGTCTTATAGACCTAAGCTCTGTCTACCCCGCAAGGGAAAAAGACGTGACACTATGTATGTTTTCTCTTATCTGTCTGTCTTCTTTAGTGTCAATCCCTCGGGAACAGTAGAATTTCCCGGAATTAAATGTTCTTAACCGGGCCTCAAATTACCGCTATACCATATTTCATCCAAATTCAATGGTTGAAGTTAAGTTAAATAAATAAATGAAATAAATAATAAATAAATATATACGGACAAATCACACAGATTGAGCTAGCCCCAAAGTAAGTTCGAGACTTGTGTTATGGGATACTAACTCAACGATACTATATTTTATAACAAATACATATATAGATACACATCCAAGACCCAGGCCAATCTGAAAAAGATCATTTTCCATCTTGACCTGGCCGGGGATCGAACCCGGTCACTCCGTGTCGCAGGCAGGCGTGTTGACCGCTGCGCCACGGAGCTAGTCAAGTTGCATGTAGTAACGGTATTATAGTAACATAGTGTAATTGTGACTTAACCACAGCCCTCTAGAGCAGCCAGCTGAGGCTGTTGACTAGTAACGTGCCTTCTGTATCATATCTCTTACGTTGTGTTAAAAAGCTATCAAGTATCACTCAACCAACATTATTAATTCTAATTTCCTTATGTTTAATTTGAAGAATTCAGTTGCCTCCTTATGTATCTTATTTCAAGTTGTTTTTATCGATATAATTTTCTATTTAATAAAAAAAAGGCGCAATAAAATTATATTTGAGCGCAACTGAGGCATAGTAAGGAGCCATCCAAAAATCAGCGCAACTGCTAGATGCTCGAATTTATCTCTCATGTCGCCGCCACATTGGGGAAAATTCAATAGGTGCACCTACGTTACGCGTGGTAGTGCAAATTGATTCATTAGATAGCATTAACGTTGATTTGATAATGGGTACATTCATACCCGAGTATGATGCCGTGGTATACACGGAAATAAGGTAAATTAGGTCTAAAGTGAGCTTTTGTCACCCAGTCAAGAGTTCGTGCCGTTAAGAATTCCTTCTAGCATTTTGTATACCTAATAAAATTATCGAGTCTTCGCGTGACATATACGTGGTGTGATGTGTGAGTTATACCAAAATAGTTCACCTGTATGTATGAGCTTCTCTATCATCTTCGGAACATTATGCCGCTGGTGCCATTTATTATCGCTTGATGGCGGTCATCAAGCTATATCAAGATACCAAAAACTATTCTGCACATTAATAAATTTCACGAATTATTGCAGAAACAGTAATCCGTATGGGTTAGCAACAGATAGCTATTATTTTAATTATAGATATTGCATGACCAAATAAATCTTTCATTATAATTTAGCGCTGACAAACCATAGAATCAATGTAATATAACATCTATTTCATCTAAGCTTAATTGAATGATAAAAGTAGAACACTTACGTCAATTGATTGGGACGAAAACAGCTTTAAACATTTGCCGTCTCAGAGTTTATAACGGCCATTAATTTATATTGCGTTACAGATAGCAAACGATTTAAACTTGGTTTTTTTACCGTTTTACATAATTACAAAATTATGCCTTATATTTACGAGTAGGTATGTATACCGGTCGGCGGCGCGCCCACTCGCGGCTCTCGAGAATTAGAGGAGCACACACGATCGAGATGGATTGCCTGAGATAATGTGTCATGTTCGTTTTTTAAGTAGCTTAATAACGCTAACTAGTCAAGCGAATCGCTAATGGCCCGTCCAATATGACTCTTAATAGGTTCAGTTCCGTATGGTACAATTTGTTTCGTAGACTCACTTTCGAATTAGATACGAATATGTGTCTACTTAACTCCACTTGCAATTTGAGCCACTGATGCGGCCATTAAATACTCATCACTAACAGTCACTGATAATGGTCAATGAGTACTTCATCATTAAGTCTAGATATTACAAGTTATCAGTGAAATATTTTTATTTACCTACTCGTGCTATTTACTAAGTCAACTCACATACCTAGGTACTTGGCGAATAAGAAACTAATAAGATTTTTACGTCAAGTAAAATCATTATAATTTTTATTGGAATTATACTATAAGTAGATATAAGATACAGTTACGAGTTCTTGAGATTTGGGTAGATATTTTAAAGTCATTCTCTTAAGGGCAAGTTTAGTTTTTGATAGTGAATTACTTATAATATAGTAACGACAGCAGACAGTTTTTACATGAATAAAATATTTTTTTTTTTATGGTAATAAAAAATAGGCCAACTGCGAGTTGAAATCGTACAAGGTTCCGTACAACCATACCATAATATGTAACTACAAAAACGCTCAAAACACATTTTTGTATGGGGCTGCCTCTTGTGATAGACGGACGGACAGCGGAGACTTAGTAATAGGGTTCCGTTTTTATCCTTTGGAAACCGAAACTAAAAATACCTCTCAGAAAGTTGTAGAGGTAGTAGTATAGACTGAACATGCCAACAAAATGTTATAAATATATTAATATTTTAAATAAGTGACCGATCTCCGCCCAACGCTTTTGTGTCACTGTAACTATTTACTGACTTAATTATCTCATCAATTGAACATCAAAGTATGTTAAATATATGTCTCTGGGTGGCAAGTTGGCCAAAGCGATCGCTCAATTACATACGCGAGGTCCGCGGGTACCTGAGACTCGGACTGAGTATATGATTGGCGTAACGAGCACAGGTACCGATTTTGGTCAATAATCGCCATAAGTATAGTGAGTACTTTCGCGTACCGAATGCAATAATAATTGGAGGGTCCGATTTATCACATTGGTGTTCTCCGAAATGCCTGAACATTTCTTGTGCAAGCCCTTCACGTCGTGCGCACGAAAATATCTCGAGGAGTCCATGCCGAGTGCACGTAATTATAGGTGGAAAAATACATGCATGGGAAGTTCGTTCGTGTGCTTTTTTATCTTTCTTATTACTTTACCTAACCGTTTAAACTGCGCAAAAAATAAACAATCGCAGCACCGAATCTCTTTTATTTTTATGCGGCCCCTTGCATTTAGTAGCTCAAAGATAAACTATAGCGTCACAAAGAAGGAGTCAAGCTCTCACAAAGGATAACGTCGCTTCCCACACTGGTCATTCGTGAGTACTGGTCATCGGTGGTCATCGAATATTTTGTTTAGATATTGTCTCCCTTAGTAAAAAATAACCCTTTTCGCTATACAATACAATTGAAAGACAACACTTAATCTGCGGCACCCTTTTGAATAGGGAGAACCGTCACTATTCAGTTATTCACCATGCTAAGACTACCTACATGTGATATGAACATAAAGCTATCCAATAGTACCTACTGGTCATGCAACTTGAAACTCTATGTCTGGCACGAGTAGTAATATGAACATTAATTTGCTCGTACGATAATGTTTAAAGCTTAGGATGCTATCGAATTTGTTTATGATTAAAGTCGTTTGGACACCGGCGCGACGGTGTACTGGTGCAACGGTTAATTCTATCTATTACCTCATAGGTACCTCTAATATTGATGGTATCCGGATTTCTCCGGATTTGTTTTAATTCAATAATATTTAGGAACATCCGACGGATGTAAAAGTAGGTGTTTGAGTTGTATTCGTTTTAAGCTGTTAATTTTGATCTTATTCCATATGTTTAAATTTAAAGTGATACCCGTACTGAATACTGGGAAAATAACAAAGACATATCTACACAGCACGGTAATATCTGCACATTGAATTATATTATACACTTTATGTTGGTCTCATTCGCATTTGGATTTATAGTACTATATCCTGTTTCTTAAATGTATACTATGTTGTATATGAAGTACATATAAATATACTAATCTACTAATTAAAATGCTTTTTTTTGCATTTTTTAATGCAGAGAAATACTTACGGATGGACAGTTTAGGAGAATACCTTTCTTTTGAAGGATCAGTTTGTTATGTAAAAGAATTTGACATGAAATTTGTCCTAAGGAAATATGTGTATCCGTAGAACGAAGCTACCGGTCGTGAAAACTTTTATAAATCTGTATTCCTATAAAATTTAAAAGAGGATTAACCTTTAGAAAATAAGACGATATATAAATAAGTGTTAACAATACAATATAATAGGTTGAATAAGCGTTTGTAAAGTTAACAATACAATATAATAGGAGGCATGACTAAGTTTAATCGGGTAAAGTAGATCGTTTTAAGCTACACACGCGTGAAGCTGCGGGCGCATCCCGGCAGGACGCGCATAACCACGTGCATGGCCGGCGTGGGGCGCGCCGCTCTCTGAAGGTACCAGAATGTACTCAGAGAAAGTCGGCATGATCGTGATAAGCCGCTGGCTGCCGATAAATTTATGCGCCCTTTGTTTCTTTTCGACGATTTATCAAAAAAGGTCCTTTGTGCTTGCGTGATGTGTTTACATAACGTCCTAGAAGCTTTCTTGTATAAAACTTGCATAATGTCAGCTGTTTTTCTCGTATGTTAAACATTTCTACTATTTCCTATATCCACTAGGGTCAACCCTCAAACTTCCAATATCTTGGGTAACTTTTCCTGTGGTCCCAGGCCACAAAAATAGGTAGGTACTCGTAAATAAGTAAAAATATGTCTGTTGAACTCGCCACTATCTTAACTATCACAACACAGCTTATTTTCGTATATATTTTCCGTAATTCAAAAATACCTTCTGTATCCCTTGTGTAAGCAATATGCATGCATTATTGTTTTTGTTGTCGAGGAATGTTACGAACGTGTAATTTTATGAACATCGGGAGAATCAATGGGCTTTAATTCTCCATAGCTGTTTCAAAGATACCAAGTAACATTCCGAATGTGCCTAACAACGAGACGGTACACAAGCGGCACTGTTATTACCCGAGAAACCCGCGGTAACAAGATAAGCAACAGAGTAGAATAATAATAAAAACCGTAATGTATCGGGTGCTGTAAATTGCTTGTTTTGTTCACGTAGGCCGCGGGCGGGACAAATTGACCCTTATCGACAAAATAACCAACGAAAGCGCACTCCTATTAACTGTGATGAGAAAAAAATTAATTGTTTGTGATTATGGATTGTAGAATTTGTAGATAATTGATTGTCGGCAAAGACGGGGTATGTCGCGAGTTCACCGCTGCTTCTGTTTCACTACAGGCATCCAGGGTTTATTATTTCCAATCTGTAAATAAATATGTTAACTTTAAATAAAATGTTTTTTTCTTTTAGTGCTGTAAGTTATAAAACTGTTAGTATACTACTTTTGTACTATTTAAGTATTAGTGAGTATACTACTACTTTAGAATTTATTTTACTAATAGGCATTGCGCTATGCTGGCCGATTTAAAAATTTGAAAATCTTTGTTGCCACCTTTATGCAATTTAAAAAAAGTTTACGTGAGATAAATTCATTATTTACTCACGTTTTACTCTCGTCGGATTCGCCGTCTCTCGCCCCGATGATGATCTTCATAACATACTGATAATAGTCGGCGAATATGACGAGTAAAACCATGATTAAATAATGAACTTTATCTTTTAATAGCGATATGGGCAAAAATTAAAATTGACTTTTTAATGTAAACTTGGTCAACTTAATTAAGTACTTAAAATTTATAGAGATAATTTTTTCATGTTTCCTAACGTTGTTTCTGGATAAAATTGATCAGTCTAAGCACGTTTTTCATATTTCCTCATCTTTGACCCTGTGCCAAAGCTGCACCTTATAAGTTATTACTTCATTATTCTAGAAAATCTATATTCAATATCCACCAACCTATAATTTTGTAATGTAATGTATCAAATACCTATGACCATAATGGGAACTGTTAAGTGTTATTTGACACCAAGCTTGACCACATACCTAGTCATTACCTAACTGAGCTCTAAACAGTAGCGTATAATTATTACACCTTTGAAATGAACACGCTTATAAGAAGACCCCGATAGTCCAGTGAGTATGAGCATTATTAGCGCTAACGCATGTTAAGCCACCCGGGCGCAATCCCCATTGGGATGGGTAACCGCAAGTGGCATAAAAATATCTCGACTTCCTCCGTGCTTCGGAAGACACGTTAAGCCGTTGGTCCAGCTTGTCATCATTGATGGCACTCGTTAAGCTATGTCAGATGCCTTTTAGGCATCTTAGGAAATCTGACACCATTATTAGCTACTTACACGCACAACATGGATTCAGATAAAGACAGCGTGAATTTGAACCTCTAAACTTTATTAAAATCTCAGAATCAGAATCCCTAATGGTAAAAAAGTTTTGCGAAAATAACGGTACAAAACGAAAAACAAATTAGATCTCCCGAAGACATCCATTAGCAAATTTCAATGAGAAGTAATTTTTTCACGTTTTCTTCTTGCAATTCTATAAAGCATTCATTAGGGATTCTTATTCCGAGATTTCAATATATCTCAGAGGTTCGAAATCACGCTATAGGTATATAAACAATCACTGTCACTCTTGTCTTAACAATATATCATCCATAAGATAATTGCCCGATTGATTCCTTGTAAATGTTTGCACTGTACATAAAAAATGCAACTAAGTACTTCGTACGTTAACACAATCATTTAGTTATTGCAGTTGCATTAACAGTAACGACGTACACACATACATGGAAACACGCATAAACTTTAATCAACTATTAAATGCTTAACGGTTATGATCGGCCCCAAGAAATGATATTCGCTCTCTTGAAGAAAAACGTGACACATGTTATACGATTTGATATAAAACTAGATCACCGTTTGAAATGCAGACTGGTAATATGATTGTAGTACTTACGTCGTGCCCTGCACGAAGATTGCAATGCAGAGTAATATCTTTCTCGTAAACAAAGTAACTTATAAGTCGTTAGAGCTCATTTTATTCACGGTATTCATATAGTTAATTCCACTTTAATAGTGCCAAGAATTTGAACTAGCTTCCTAACGGGCGAGAGCTATAAACGCACACACGTTTATGACAAAGTAATCGAAGTCCAATTGTTAATTGACTACGACGTATGAATATAAAAATGCATGGCATTTAAATGCCAACTTGGTCGCCATTTTAGTTCGTCACGAGAGAGACTATCACCTTGAACGCGACTTAAATCTGACAGCCTCGAATGTCACTCTCGCTCGAACCAATTAAATTTAAATTAAAGTTTATCTAGTTTTTGTCTCTTTCGTTGTCGCATGTGTTTGGAATGATTTGTTGTCTCTACACTATTTAGGGCCACATATACAATAACAATAACTGTGCGTATATTAAATTGAAACAAACCTTTGATCAAAATACTATGTTCACGATGTTTTTACTTAGAACCGAGCATTCAGTCGTTTCCATCCTAAATAAGGTATAACCATTTCAAACGTCAGTTGTTAGAGATTAATACATTGCTAGATGAGATCAATCAGGGCTTAATGAAAATGTAAAATTTTATATCGTATTTTATATATATAGTATCGTTGAGTTAGTATCCCATAAACACAAGTCTCGAACTTACTTTGGGGTTAGCTCAATCTGTGTGATTTGTCCGTATATATTATTATTTATATCAAAAACAGTAATAAACATGCCGAAGGTAAGTAATACGGGTATTATCTGACGAAAGAAGCCAACTTGTTGCAAAGCTCTCGCACTTATATGTATGTAGATATGTTGCGAAAGTTTTATGTATCTACCAAAGGCAGCCTTGTTCACGACGTTACCCGCTCATACGATTAAGAGATAAGTTTCCAGAACACCTTAACCAGAAAAAATGCGCGACGCTACACTAACACTGCTTCATTCATCTGGAGATAGCCATCATTTCTTTCTCAGTACCGCTAAATTACATTTCTAGTAGCTGTGTAACGCGTTTACGAGGTACTTTGAAGATGCTACGGTGTGTCCGTAATGGCTATTGCAATATTATACGGTCTGATGGTTGAGTGATATCAACATTTTCTCTACTGTATAATTTTCGTCCACGGAAGATAATGTCCAGGGTCAAACGAAAATTGTAGAGGTACTGTTTGATGCCTAACGCGCCGCATATCAGCAATCTCAACTTTCTAAGAAAATGAGGATTGTACTTTTAGTATTGCCAGGATATGCTAGTTTATTACTGTTTCTAGCATTTTAAACGACTTGATAAAAACAAGTACATTCCTTTTCCGTGAAAGTTAGTTTTATGGTTTTACATTTTTGATGATAATAATAAAACACAATTTTACTTAAGTATTCATAATTTTTTTTAATGTACAGAAATTGTTAATTTCATGTTCAAAATGCTCTATGTACATACATTTTGAAACTGTAATGTCATATACATTTTCTAGCCCGTAAATCATAAAACATAACAAACGCTTATTCAACCTATTATAATTAAAATATGTTTTGCCTCGTTCTTTTAGTGTCAAACATTGGCAGAGTAAGGCAGAGGAATAAAATATATATTAACAAAAAAAAATTGTGAATAAAAAATATAAACTTACATTCTCTAGATAAAAAAATCTAGTTTTATCTATAAAATTCGACAGGCTGGTCGGTGGTAGATACAAAAGAGCGAAATTAAATAAATTTTAATTTCAAAATTTTCAAAATCTAACGATAGCCTGGCCGTGACATTCTCGTATATGGAACGTAATTAAATCGCTAATGGAATCTTAAAAGAGTTTTAGGCAAAAGCAGAGTACACCAATGTACTTCGAAAAATGATGTGTGTACATTGATAAAGTAGATTAATAAGGTAGAGGGATAAAGCATACTACTTGGCCGGTATAAACTGAATACAAAAGAATCGTATTATATTTAATACTAACGTTGCAGAGTTACGACTATAAGAATACTTCTGGCATCAGTCATACTCGTACTTTAGAATCTCAAATACTGGACAACAGGATAAGGCAAGGCAAAAGCAAGAAAGACTAGAGTTACCTTAAGAGGTCCCTACAGTTCAGTCTACTTTGTTATTGTTAGTATCTACTCGTAGCAGTACAGTCCCGGGACATTCAAAAGTAGAATAAATGGGTATCTCTTGGATAGGCATGTAACATCCTCGTCTTCATCGTCACTTACCATCAGGTGAGATGGGAGACAAATGCCTAATTCAAATTTTGTAAAAAAAAAAAAAAAAAAAAAGCATCGTTAGCAACCGAGCTGCTGTACCGTGCGCTCCCCATGAGCCGCGGGCTATTTTTCTAACTCCGATCTTTATCTGCGTGACTGTTTGAACTCAATTATTTATAACTTATGTACTCGCATGACAGTTGCATTATAGAAGTCCGAAGTCGTGCTATAAGAAGGTGGTAAATAAATCAGGTTTTATTTTGTATATCAAAAATAATAACAAAGCTGTCATATCATATAGAGAGCGAAGGTCGCTGTCTGTTCGCTGTAACATGTTAGCTCGCAGATTTGCTAAATGTACTGACGAAGTTAAGACTACGCTTTTCAAGGCGTACTGTCAGTCATTTTATACGTGCAGTCTGTGGGTGAACTTTACGCAGCGGACATACAGCGACCTCCGCGTACAATACAATAACGCGTACCGGGTATTGATGGGGCTGCCGCGATTCTGCAGCGCCTCTGCCATGTTTGCGGAGGCTCATATAGATGGCTTTGCCGCGATCATGCGCAAACGAAGTGCTTCACACCTCAGGCGCATGCGCGACAGCCCCAACACTATCCTGCGCGCGTTGGCAGATCGGTGGGACTCGCCGATGCTAGCTCGGTGGATACGGCTGCATGCAGTTGTGTAGACATCGTGCTGGCAGCGGTGGGTGCAATTTTTATTTATTTTTTTTTATTATTTATTTTTTATGTGTTGTTTGCTGTGATGTTATCTATGTCTTGTGTTACTAACTTTAGTTTTAAGGCCAATTATTACTAACATTTAGTATGGATCAAGTTATCTGAAATAAAAATTTATTATTATTATTATTATTATTATATTCAATATTTTAAAACGGCAACGGTACTTATGTCATGTCAAAGGTGTTGTATTGGGACCTTATTGAAAAAAATAGGAAATACATTTCTAGTAGCACTATATATCGTAGCAGATACGGCATTACCATAAATTATACATAAATTATGCTATTGCCAGTAAATATCAGTTAATAAAAAAGAATACAAAAGCAGGAAAAAGAAACAAAATCTTAAAGGATAAACAATCTCCTCAATATGTGACGTGTACAGTGATGACTTCACCAACGGCCACCTATTCCTAACCAACAAATCGCACATAAATTACAGGCTTTAGAAGATGAAGCTAAATAAACGCGGCGTGTTTTGCAATCACAATAACAAGTGCGGAAGCGATCAACATTTGGAACCACTGATTAATCAATCATAAACGCTATCATAAAATTGTGATACCCAAATGAACGCCGGCGGCGACGGTGGTACCAGCGGGCCCCTAGCTCCATGTCGCTATAAAATTTATGGAGGCTCTATTTTGGAAGCTAATTAAAAAATGGTGCTGGCCGTTAGAAAAATCTGAGCAAGTCTGACCGTGAGAGAGTGATAAAACTTCCAGAGAAATAATTTAGATGGTGTTACATATAATGTTATTGTCCGTTATTAGCATCCGTGCCTACATTATCAAAACTCTCGACATAACTTATACTTATTTTATAACTGTTTTCAAATGATCGTATCATACTACAGACAAATACATAAATTATTGTTATTCCTTTGAAGATGTAAGCAGGTATTTATTCGTGAATGCAAGCACAAGCAATAACGAAGCATACGTCCAATCAATACAGAGTGAAAACGGGACTCAGCGTGGTTATATTTATTGTGACCCGACCTGACACTGCGAGCCGCTACGCCGCCAACCAGGTACGTACGTAACCTAAAGGAAAACTTGCAGGTACTCAACGGCTGAATACTAAATTATGTTTATTAGCGACATTATGTATCTGTTTATTAAGTTAGCTAATATGCTATTATTATATTCGATACTCTGGTATTTTAATTTTCTCAAAATAGTATTGCTTTATGCAAAAATTTATTTTTTAATTTAAGCGGGTAAAATTCACGTCAAATAGGCATCGGCCATTATTGTCAATTGTCAATCTCTTTACGAAACTTTAAATGTGCATAACCATTATTGATGTAACTTTAAAATATGTGTGATTAAACTAAAAGCCACTAATTACAGTCACAAATACCTCAGTATTCCACTGTAGTTTATAGACAAAAACGTGTTTTAAGTTCCACTAACGTCACCCACGAGAAAACGTGGCGGCCGGACATATTAAAATGAATGCTTTGTTTTTAATAATCTTATCTCTAAATAGTCGTATATTTGTATGTCTTCTGACTAATAATATTTAATTTTTTTTTATAGTCCATAATGACTATTGGAAAGGATATTTTATATCTCGGTTTGTTTTGTAAATCGACGATGATATTTATTCGTAAAACAAAATGAGACATCATAGTATATTATAAATCATGATGATGGCAAGTGTCAACCACGGAGCATAAACCAATATTGGAATGAAGTATAATCAATATTGGAATAAGTCTCTATCCAAAACTAACAAAACAGACTTCTATGCCGTAATAATCTGTATATTTCATGATATAATAATTTCTCCTACAAACAGATGTATTCGTGATTTAATCATTTATTAATATATATATAGTTGAAATAAGAGACGCCAAAGGAGAATTTTTAAATGCTTCAAAAAAATCAACGATGATCAAAGTTACCAGAGGTGTGCCACAAGGATCAATTCTAGGCCCGATTTTATTTATAATATTCATCAACGATCTAATAGATTTTATGACTGTAAGTCACCCTGACGTAAAAGTAATAATATTTGCTGACGATACTAATGCCATTATCTCGGCTCCCAATATTGACGCTCTTAACAGTAAGATAAATGCAACTTTGAAATCTTTTCATGATTGGTTCTCTGCAAACAATTTGACTCTAAATACAAGTAAGACTAAAGTGATGTTGTTTAAAACAACGGCTAATAACAGGGATAAACTGGAAGTTAATCTGAACAATAAAGATATCGTACCAGTGACACATGCTAAATTCCTTGGTATTCAATTAGATCAAAACCTTAACTGGAAAGAAGAGTTACAGTCAATCGAAAATAATGTTAGTAGCGCTTGCTGTGCTTTGAGAAATTTAAGGGATGAATTGACAACAGATCAACTTAAATCACTTTACTATGCCATGGCCGAGTCCAGGTTGAGGTACAGCATAAAATTTTGGGGAGGAAGCTATGAGTATAATATCAAAAAAGCTTTTGTTGTACAAAAAAGAGCTATACGTACCATGGTCCGAATACCGCCCTGGGTATCTTGTGTTGAACATTTTAAAAGACTAGAAATTCTGACAGTTCGTTCCCTGTTCATTTTTGTTGTTTTGACTGATTTCATTAAAAATAGAGCGTTTTACGAAACGGAAGAAGAAATGATATTAAGAGAAAATACTAGGAGAAAAGATTTGAAAAGAAAAGTAACTCCCGCATTACAAATTGTCACGCACTGTCCGCGAAATCAGACGGTTGTTATGTTCAATAAATTACCGAATCATCTTAAGGTAGAGAGAAAACTTTCAATAGTAAGTTAAAGTTATAGATAGTAAGTTTCGCTGTGAGCATTGCTGAAATCATAACTTATAAGGTCGCACTATATAGTAACGATAGAAATAACAATGACCCAAAACGAATTGTTTTCTAATATATTGTCTCATTAATTACAAACTCAGTTCGACGCCAATGAATTACAGCCCCGATTCAAAACCTACGTCTGCAAATTTAGTCACGCAATTATTCCCGGCGGGCTGAAGCGACCCGTAATCTTTCGATTTCTATTACGATCAAAGTAATTTGCATATAATCAACATTCGCTCAAGCGATATACTTACTTAAGTGTTGATTATGGTACCTAACTTTTAAAATATCCAATGCTATCGAAAATTTTAAACTGTTTTTGCTGGCCGATACAATCGTATCGAATCGAATTGAATAAATTGATTTAATGAGCCGTCTAAGTGCTTTGTTAAGTGCATTTTAATATCCGAATCACGTTCGTTTTTCAGCTGGCGGCCGTGCAACGGAGACGAATGACTGCGAACGCTTGCTCCACAGAGATTTATGCGCGTTGTGAATTAGCGCGAAGGGCGGAACGAGAATTAAGCAAAATTACTCGTAGAAGAGCCCACTCGCGTGTTCGAGTTGACCTATCGCCGCGTTTTGCTGTCATACGCGACATACTCGTAGATGGTGAAATAGCAAATAGCAACTCCCACAATGGCACACAATTGAAACCAAAGTCATATGTAGCACAGCTAGTGTTCAAATAACCGATTTAGATATAGACAATGCCATTCGGGATGAAGCAAGAATTATAACGATCGCATTGAAATCTGTTTAATCTTTACTACTTAATTTGCTAGTTCAAGTGGGATAAAGAAATTACTGAGAAATATTGCTCAAAACATTACCCTTATTTTTGGGCAGTGGTGTAATAAGTTGTTGTAAAAAAAACTTGAAACAAACATTTGCATAAAAGATAAATCAGACGCGCGCGTCACGTCGCGTAGTGTACCTACGCTACGAAATTATGCTACAAAAAATGGATATTTGTCCCATTTTCGTATCAAGCACAATTTCGTAGCATGCTACGACTACGACACTACGAATAGGTATGATATGTATTATTTGTTTCTAGTAGCTGAAAAAATCAAGTTCATATATTTTATTTAATAAAAACATAACTGATATGTCCCGAACGTAATATTTTAAACAACATTAATAAACCAACTGTTACGTCATTGAAATAAGTTGTTCGTGATCATGATGAACGCCCATAAAGTAAATTTACGAAATATATTAAACAGATTGTTATTACATTTAGATGAATTGATTTAAGAAATCTAAAACAAAGCTATCATATGCTCACAAATCACTCCTGATTCCAGGGAGTTTGATTTCTTTACCTTTATATCTTTTATATTTGACATTACTTATAAAATATGATTCAAAATTAACATAACGTTGAAATCGTATTACCACGTGGAACGCGGTCATACAGCATAATCGCATATCATCTTTCCGAGTATTTGTTATTTGTATGTTCTCCATTTTTAAATCTGAACACCGATTTTGATCAATCATAAATGATTCAATAAGTTTTATTGAACCTAGAATATTTAAAATTAAAGTTCTAATTAGTTGTATAATTCCCACTTAACGTATATTGCTGGTAGTTTTAACACTAAAATTTATGGCTAAGGGTAAGCTTCTTTCGTCTATATGTATGTACAAATTGTCGTTAAAATCCATCGCTCGCAGTCATTGCAGACGGCGCGCAAGGACTTTTGAATATTTATAGCGGATATCGCCTAAAGTAGCCCTATTGCGATGCATAGTGAGTTATTTTATGAGCGCTAATTAAGCTTCTTGTTTCGTGAGACCAATCCCGAAACTAATTATTAGTTCTTCGTGAACTTTTTATCTGCCGCCCATGGACAATGGAAACGTGACTGCACTGGAGATCTCGCTGCCCGCGTTATAGCAGTTGCATCCTTTCCACTTACCGATACGCGCGTACCTTCGATCGAGCACACACTAAAATATACTTATTGCCTTCTTCGTAAATTCTCATGCATTACTTGATCATTTTCATTTAAGGTTAAGGAAATGACAACTTACATTTTACATTCAATATTTTTATAAAGAGTTGTAATACGATACGTTGAAATGCCATAAAAGATCAACAATCTTGCAAAAAGCACTAAAAAAATGTTAAAACGCTGCAACTTTATGTCCATATAATAGCAGTTCCTACGAGAATCAAGACGCCGTGTCATTGAGCCAAAATAATACCCATAACACTTGTTATCTTTCCAGAATGCAACATTATCGCTTTGAACGGGAATAAGTACGAGTAAATCTCAAAATATAGGCAATTTAGCTCTTTATTTTCGTATGCAATTATTGTCGCCGCTCACGAGACATTATTTCATTCGATTGGAAAGGTAAAAGTTTGGCACGCGTAAATTAAAATTGGTATGATGTAATATTGGTAATTTTGAACGGCTTTCGACAATATATTGCAGAAATCGGTACTATAAACGAGAGTTGAAAAATACCGCGGGTGCAATATGAAGGGGACCGATCCACTAGCGTAAATAAAATACGAACAGCAAATTGCAATAAAACCGTCTTATCCACGGGTTCAAATAACGACTGTCAATAAAACGTTTATGGTAGTGTGTACTGAATGACCATAAATTGTAAAGATTAAGGTCAATACCGCGATGGATATGATAACTGCTAAGAAAACGTTAAGTAGTTTAGGTTCAATACGTACTCGTAGACTTTCAATTTGCTCGACTCGTACCTACTTAATAAATATTTCATAGATATAAATAAAGTTGCGTATACATATGTATTTATGTAGGTATTTGACACGTGAAACCAATAATACATATATGTAGTATAGAGTTTTGTGTGGGAATACAGCATTTTCAATGTCCTATACGTACATAGGATATTAAGCTTGATTTTTTCTAACTTAATTACTTAGTCTTAATTTCAATAAAAATAATCGTTTATATGTAATTTTATTTCACATATATCGTAGACCAAATGATTTCTGGGCAAAGGTCACCTCCGGCTGGATCTCTACCAATACTCGAAGACTCAGTAGACCAAGAATGCGATGGCGCGATGAGCTGGATAAATTTAAGAATGATTGGAAGGAAATAACGCATGGTCGGACTGAATGGAAACAGTGGAGGGAGGCCTTTGCCCAGCAGTGGGACACATGATTGCTCGAAATGAAATGTAATTTTAATTAGTATCACTTTTTATTATTAGGTGAATATAAAATATTTAAAATTTTCAGAAATAAATACTACCACAATTAGGAAAATTAAAAGCAATTTAAAAAAGTGAAATTAATGTATACCCTGATAATTATTTTTACTTCATATTTATTGTAGCAAATTTATACCCCAGCAACTTCGTCTTCGTATTTAAATTGCATAAACATAAATGCTTTTCTGATGTAACTATAACGTTGCAAGAATTTGTCAAAATCAGCGCAGTGTTTTTAGTGTACAAAAAAAAGTCTCTTTAATATATTACATTTACATCGCTTTTGTGATAAGTCCGCCTTTGTACCTACTCCTTCTATAACAGTTGTTCTAAATCCTGTTGGTGCAATAAAGAATTTTTATTATTATTATTACATTTATTGTATTTCTTTTGTGTAACCGAGATTAGTGAGTTATCAACTAAACAATCAAAAATATAATATCTGTGATATTTTTTGAATAGTATAGTTTTTGATTTCGGCTTACTACTTATTTATATAAATATAAGTCACATAATGACATACATACATATATTCATAAATCTTATTAATTTATAGAACAATTAGGTAGCTTTTATGTACTTATAAACTTGATAGGATTACTAGTAGCGCCATCTATCTACGGAGATCGGAATTTGTGCCAAACGGAAGTCTCGGAGAGACATCTTGCGGCTTCTTGGTGAATCGTTTATTACAACACTTTGTGCAGATGGATACGTACATTCATGCGTTAAATTACGTTTTAATTATATTTGTGGCCGTTAGGTTAGGTTATTACCGTAAATGTCATCAATAAAACAATAAGAGCAAAGGCTATGTTAGCCATTGACTATTGATTGACGACGACAGGCCTGTCCCAGCACAGGCACCGCTCCGACGCCGCTGTATTCCAGACACGTTCACTATTGTTTTAAATAAATGCGCGACGTGTTTAAGCGAAATATTTGAAAAGGGGCAGGCCGCATCTCGTTCTCGAGATTATAGTAAAATTGATGGAAGACTGCGCTTAGTGTGATATTTTTTTTCTGTGGCAATGAATAATGCTGCAGTTCAGCCATTTTAGGAAGCCACTTTTGACTTTTCTTATATGCTGCCACTGTACCTACTTATCATAATTTTTGTGGTCCCGCTGGAATCACATATATGTAATTTTAATTATAGGCTTGGATTTTAATAGCCATTTTCAATATAAGATTAATAAAATATTAAATTCAAATAAATAAATATTAACGCACAAGCGCGTTGTGCGTAGTACAACGCGTCAACCATATTTTTGTGAACTATAATGCCGCTAGTCTAATCTGCCGCTTCCATACTAATAATAACTGTCAAAAATTGCCTCTTATAGCAGCCCTACTGATATTAATTCCTTATAAATAAATATAATGTATGAGATAACCAAACTTATTACGCTTTTGAGGAACAGTTGTACCCATTTGCATATTAAGATGTCATTACCTATTGTAATCGTAAAAGCTTTTTGAAAGGGTAGTACTTATTTTAAATTGACCGACGCCAAAGATAGTGTATTTGCCGATACTTAGTATAAATTTTAAATATTTTTTTAAAAAATAGGTACTGTTGTAATGTACAAAAAGTAAACCTTCTTCCATCCTTCTTCTCTAATTAACGACATCAAAATGAAATTTCAAAAAACCGTAATTACCAGGAACATGTCGAACACTTTTTGACTCATTTAATTCACCGAACGGACACGGGCCGTGAAAGTCAGTTGTTCTCATTCTTATAAAGATACAAAAATACTTTTTTGCTTTTGTAAATAAATGGTATTTCTGCTAAAATAATTGGATCAGTGTATACAGCTAATATTATTTTTAAAATGGTACGAGTTCAATTTTTATATTTTTTGGAAAGTAAGAGAATACAGTTAATTAAATTAAATTTAAATACCTATAATACATCTCTAGATGTTCTGGCCGTAATCCCATACGTTTCAAAAGTTCTGTCTCACCCAGTTAAACATTCTGAGTACGCGTACGTTGCAAAAGTCGCCTATTATCTGTAATTATGCGGCCACATAAACCGAGCACTTTGCTGCTCAAGCCCCAATTACACTTAGCGGGCCTCTTAATATTGTTCATTATGCTAAGGAAATGACAAGATTTTGCTAGAATCCATTATCCTTATAAAGCAACGCAGGTACAACGCTCGACATCGGTCGCTGGTCTGCGACGAGATTGCATTCAATCAGCCATTCCATATTAGAATAAAACTAATAAGTACAAAATAAATTTTCTTAACTTCTCTAGGTACCTATATTATTTCTAAACATGTGGCATTGGATCATAATTTAGACAAATATGAACCTAGCTATTATTATTTTAATTATTTCTGATGTCATATCTACATACTTTTTACACGAGTGCCCAAAGAAGGATTTTGTTATTTCATTTAAACTTTATTGCACAAGAATATCGTACAAATAGAAGGACCTAATGCGATAAGGCATTCTCTGCCAGTCAAACCTTTAGACCAATCCGATATAGATATATACAATACCTAGGGATTGTTATGTTTTAAGATTATTTTTTAATTCCATTGTAACTCCTTAATCTAGTCGTGGTAGAGCCACGCTGCCAGCAAAATTCATATTTTCTAGTACCATGCATGGCTTGTCCGGGAAAGTACCACACACTCACATAAATCGAGGTTTAAGTAGAAGCATTACCGCTACTATGCTTTGTTCGGTGAGGGAGAGAGCAGGAGGCGGAAAAGGGGTAACAAAGTTTTTGCTTCACGTATTAATATATAGATATGTTATGTATTTTTTTCTTTTTTAATCGAACATAAATTCCAAATAATCCAGTGGTTATAAACGTATGGGGTATGGCTAGAATACTGCTTGCTAGTGAATGGCACAGGCTATAATTTTCTTGGCACGCTTGTCTTTTTATTTTTGAAACTTGTTAAAGTAGTACCTATTTACGAATATCGATTACGATTCAAAACTATCCATGTCATGAATTGATGCTGACCAAAACATATTAACGAACAAAAATATCTAATAATACACCTAATTCAAAATGACAATGAATTATTAGGCTTAATTTAAATATTTTTATTAAATGTACACAATAATATATCATTCAACATTTAATGATAGATGATGATACTGTTTAAATGTTACAACTTATCCATACACGTCTAGTTTTGTTTCGTTTACGTGAAAAATATTTACTTGATATAAAATGAATCACAATCGCGTTTCGCATTATACCTATATGCTATCAAAGGTAAATACTCGTCCAAAATATTTTTTTGTGCGTTTTTGACGAATGTGACGATGTGAAATGACCAATGATGTATTTTTATATTTAAAATAATAACACAATAGTCCACAGTTACTTCTCAATACTTCTTATTTGATATCACTGTCTAAGTACTTCTTCTGAATAAAGATTCTTAAATAAAAAAATATACCTACTGATATTTTTAGACTTTTTAATAATTTTATTTTGAATTAGTATGATTAATGTAATAATATATTAAAATTGATATGAATTTATATCTAAAGTCCTTTCCAATTCTAGTATTATAGGTATATAATTAATATGGTAAGATGTGATACGATGATACGGCAGATTTTAAACGACGCTATTTTATTAATCTATGTATGTTTAAAGCATATCTACCCATCGTTTCATGCAATAAATTACCCTGTCACAGACTTATACTTACAATGTAAATTTAAATTACAAACTAAATCTGGCTTTAAATCTTGTTACATTTTTTTTTCATTTGATAAATAAGAAGATACCTATATTAATAATCAGTATAAAACATTATTCTGCGTTACTTACTTAGTGGGATATAAAATCTGTAAACCATATTATTTATAAAGAATATGTTTGTCTTTTTAGTACAATACAATCATGATTTAACGTCCACCTATTGGTCATTCATTTAGAATTAGCTATTAATCAAGCGCTCTAATATTGGATTCATTTGCATAATTTACTAGTCTTAAGTCGGATTAAATGAAATTACTTTTTTAGTCGGCTCTTCAGAACCGTTCCTACACGATAGCGGGCAATAAAACTGGATGGTATTGGTATTCTCTACGTGGTGAAGCTACAAATTGTCGTTGTACTTATTTAATGAGCAACATTAGTGTGTGCTCAGATCCTCGGCCGCGGCGGCGCGCATTGGCTCCGCTCCTTCTGTGGCGCTCATTACAACTTTTCTCTACAACCCTTATTGAAGAAAAGTTATAGTGTTTAACGGTAACTTTGCTTTTTGATTATTAATTGCCAACAATATTTGCATAAGCATACAGATTGGTATATTGGTAGACACTTTCCAACCAATCAATATAAATTCTCTAAATATTGTGAGCTTTACAAGCCTCAGTTATGTTAATGGAATTAAGAAAGGAGTGACTCGCTTTCACCCCGCGTTGTCACCCTTATGAAGTTTTGTTTAATGATAAATTTGTAGTTAAATAATAGTTAGAATAAATACTTAGTTGAAATAGTAGTTAAATAATTCGAAATATTTAATTGGTTTCCCACCAGCTTACATAGATTATACGTACTAGAAAACACACAAAAAATATATTATTCTTTTTATTTCAAAGTTCAAGGTCTATATTATAGAAATACGTATTTAATTTTATTAATTTGCAGCTGTTTAACATTATACAAAATATATAAAAATTATCATAAGTTTTAAAACCGGTCTAATTGACTTTAGTAGATATTAAAAATATATTCTACACTTAATAAGATCATCATCATGTATTTTAGGTATGATTTTCTTGTGGTGCATCACCACTGGTCTTTGATCATAGCCACAGGTTATAAAATTTTATTGAACACCTTTTATTTTGATCACATCAAATAGACATTTACTAAAAAAATACAATTTGTTACATATGATTTAACATATTCTTAGACAGAAGTGTGAATGCCCTTTACGTTTGACCTAATGTACTTTTTGAATCAAACAATTCATCTTAATATATTTAAGGATTTGTGTAAACAGAAGAAGAAATTTCAAAATCATATATGGACGCCTTGCTGATGAATCTAATCATAAGCGATTTAGATCAAGGTTTAGTTATTAGGCTACCTAGATGGTATTGTTCCAAACCCAGTTAAAATCGCAGAAAAAGCTATACGAGAAGCAAAAGTGACTAGGTTTACGTTAATCAGTATCGCATAATTTATTGAGTTAGACTCGCACTTAGTTGGCTTTTCGTCTTTGTGTTTTATTTGACTAGCTCCGTGGCGCAGCGGTCAACACGCCTGCCTGCGACACGGAGTGACCGGGTTCGATCCCCGGCCAGGTCAAGATGGAAAATGATCTTTTTCAGATTGGCCTGGGTCTTGGATGTTTATCTTTATATGTATTTGTTATAAAATATAGTATCGTTGAGTTAGTATCCCATAACACAAGTCTTGAACTTACTTTGAGGCTAGCTCAATCTGTGTGATTTGTCCGTATATATTTATTTGTGTGCAAATATTAATCACCATGTTTTTTTTTATTATTTACCTGTTATTACATGTCATGTTACGTCTTTGGCACTAAATAGTCTTTAAACCGATATAACAATAGGTTATTTCTCTCGTCCTACTAAAGCGATGCGAGTCCATTATATATCGATTTATCATTTGTCAAGACAATCCCGCAGGATATCCTACTGGGCAACAACATGTGGTGATGTCTAAGACTAAAATATCAGTGTGGAATAAACCACTTGAATTCATTGCTGCCTTTCGTCGGAAAGACAGACAAACGAATAAACGAACTTTCACGTTTATAATATTAGTCAGGCAGGGCAGGATTACGTAGGTACTAAATAGTTGTGTGTGTATCTGCGGAGTGCGGAGTGAGAATAGGGCTGTCATCCATGTCCGAGTTTGACCTCGTTTTAAATGCGAGCGCCTGCGTCGCGTCGCGCCCGAATACGTCCGAGCTTTAAAGCTTTCCGGGTTCAAAACAAAGCAAAACATACATAATTTTTTAATATACTGTACCTCTTCCAGTATAAGATTAATTTAAGCGTTCTCAATACATTAAATATAAATATAAACAAGAAATCGAAAAGGTGCTGGTTTGGTCAGGCAACATAATAACGTTGTTTGTTACTGACCAAAAAAGAGAGGCAACAGATAAGAAAAAAAGATGTGTCTGTTTAGATGACTTGTAATCAAATAAGTGAGTATTTCTATCTTGCAAGGTAATCTCACTAAGAGCAGTAAATTAAAAAAATAAGATTAAAGGTTAATTAAGAATTCATACAGTAAATCCTTAAACATAGTAACCCTGAGATGCTATCAAGGAGAAAGTCAACAACGCCCTGTTAAGGCGGCATTTCTCATTCCTCATAGTATTTTCACTTCCATAGCTATTGTAAATCTGTCTCCTTTTCGTTATACAATACAGTAGCAATAACTAATAGCACTAAAGATGCAGGCACAATTTAGGAAATGTAAAGAATTCCAATGGATGAGCATTCTCAATCAGTCAATAAAGATATTGACTTCTTCTTTCTAGTTAAAACTTAAAATAGTTTTAAAGCTGCTTTTGTAAATAGATATAACTAAAACTAAAATATTACTCAAAATAAAATGGAAATCGGATGTACCTAAAAATATAAATTTTAAAAACATAATTATTAAAGTACTTATACCTATTGATGATAGACCTGCCGGCCTATTTGCTAGCGTAGTGTACTACGTTTTAATAGTAATTACAAAATACATTACGTTTTAAATATCTGAAATAAAAATAGAAATCAATCATTCGAAAGTCGCAATGTATTTTTAAGTGATTATCAAAACGTTGTACCTACACTAAGTTGGCAAATATGTTCCCTAGACCTAGTGTGGAGTGATAAAAACAAACAAACGACCAATGCTTACCTATGCTAAGTTCAGTTTATTATTCTTCAATAATGGAACTGCAATTTAGTTTTAAAAGTATTGAATAAATAAAAATAATATTATTAAACGGTAACCTGCAAAATCTTTAAAACGGTTTTCTTATGGAACCATTGCCATATACGCAATATTTCCTATAGCTCTCGAACAAAGCTCTTATCCTATGTTTACAATACAGGGTGAAATTGAATTCATTAGCAAACGTCTAAGGAGTGACTCAGACCACGAATCTGCACAACTTTCATTATGGAACCAACTTCGACATCGTGAAATAAATATCGGCTCTTTCATACAAAAGTGGAATATCTACATGGCCAAAATCTATGGAACAACCGATTTTTTTAAATCAATTTCGGCGGTGGTCCCGTAATGAAAGTTGTTCAGATTCGTGGTCTGAGTATTCCCTGTACGTGGTCCCTGTATAACGTTGTTTGACTAGTTTGTAACTTCAGACTCCACACCGTGTCCACCTTTAGAAGAGTGAGTGTTAGGCTACACCAAGTTTTATGAAGTTACAATTTTCATATGAACATTTTAATTGTTTTAGGACTGGAAATGGGTAAAAGTTTAGTTCTCTAATGTTTGTTTCTGTGTGGTGAGGTCTTTCGATTACACCAGGGAAAATCGTTGTAAACTGTTGAAAAGTTTCTAGTGGGTTTTGATTACGCTGGTTCCTGAATTATGACTTACAAAACTGTTTTGTAAAAAGGCTGTCGTATAAATAAATACACTTCTTTTATTTATTACCAATAATGCAAGTTATTTTATACATGTTCTTCAACCTTGATATTCTTTCACATGCTAGAGGTTTACGTTTACTTACAGTGAAGAGAATGGACCATTTTTATACCTCTAGACTTCCTTAAAATTGATCTTAAATTAGTTTTTAGTTTAGCCGTGTGGTATCCGGCAGAGTAGAATAGGACCACTCCAAGTCTTCCCGTGGATGTCGTAGAAGGCGACTTAGGAAATACAAGCTAAACAAAGCTTATAAACATCTAAGACACCTCTCCAACCCGTCTGGCCAGCGTGGAGAGTGTAGGCCAAGTCCTCTGGCTGCTCTGGCCAAGTATGGCCCTAGTAGTACAGAGAGGGTCGTGCTCCTGTAGTGGAGACTAAAAAGGACCTGATGATGATGATGATGAAAATGCAGATAGTAAACGCCAATGAAAAACAATGTACGAAGGTAATCATTGACCATAAATAAAAGTCCTACGGCAAGTCTGTTTAATCTAGGTAATCTCTACTGGATTAGTTTTGATGCATTTTTTTCAACATACAGCATTGATGTGAGAAGAAATAACACATATCCATACGATGCTACAACGACTCGTTAATATTATGCAAAAATAAATACGTAGGGACAAATCTGACAGTTTGAGCTAGCCCCACACTATGTTCTGAACTTATATCGTGGGATTCTAGCTCAACGATACTATAATTTACAATAATCATAATAGGTAATAAGATAATTTCTAGTACTAAATTCACTAGTCCACAATAAAGCAAATTGTCAAGTGTAAAGACAATCGTACCGCGAGGAGAATTATAATAAGTTTTTCATTCTTAGCCGACAACCAGTATAATGCTTATTCGTCTAATGTAGATTTAACAGAAAAACGCACAAAGTGACAACAAAGAACATACGTGCTTGTCAAAATGTATTTTGCATAAAACATGACTCATCATTCGTTCATAGAATATTTTGAAGTAAATAAATACAACATTTAGGGTACAGCCGTTTGATATATTTTTATTTGAGTACTAGAAATAGATATATATTTGACCCAGGAAAGCCCGGGGTCGCTTAGAGGTATGATACAAAGCATATTATTTTATATTGTAATTGTGATGTTTTATGGCCGGCTGCTTTCCTGACATCAACTCCTCCTTGGCAATATGTAATCACATGTTTATCGAATGCTAGGCCGCATTTTAGATGGCTTTTAATTTTCATCTTACATATAAATGAAGTGCAAAATTATTTGGTACTGCTTGTCTTATGCAAAGAATTTAATTTTAATAATAAGACTGTTGTTTCATTCAACGTTGAAAAATGCCAATTACAAATCCCCTTGAGGAAGCTAATATCGAGGTTATGTTGTAATATGCCAAAAGACTATAAGACCCGAGTGCACAACTATGGAAAGCGTGGTGTGGTGGTGCGCAGGCGCTGCGCATCAATACAAGAGTGTGACCTCTGCGAGGCGCGCGCGGCAAGGTCACGAACGCGCGTGCGCGTCAGTCGTGACCCGCCTGTATGCCTTATCTACCGCCACATAAGAACATTCACACCAGAAACTCTAGGCATAGAGTCTATAATCAACTGTGCCTTTTACCTTAGCCACGATGTCTTGCTGTATCTAATACAGCCGAGACGCGGGCCGAGGTATTCAAGCCCGTCGTAACATGGGCATATCTGGCATGATTCAATTGTTGCATGAATATGAATTGACTTATACTATGTATATATAATGAATGAACGTATTTTATAATTGAACATATTTAAATCATGATATAGACGTGCGTGCGTAATTACCCACAAATTATAGTAGGTGTAAATGTGATGCGTGAGAATACAAACAAACGTTAGATTAGGATAGATTAGATTTGAATCTAACGACGTTTGATCATAATCTGACGGAATTGAAATTTTTACGGTGACACCTACATCATAAAGAAATAAATAAGCAGATTTTGTTGAGTCATCAGCATCACACGGATGTTTTCCCTAATAAGAATGACTCATTTGGTTTAGTCTGATGGTATTCTCCTGATATGCTTAAATATTACTTGTATAGTAATTATTAATTTATTGCCTGATGATTCCGTGTTTCGGAAGGCACGTTAAGCCGTTATTCCCGGCTGTCATCTGGTAGTCGTTAAAGGAACCACGTCAGAGACCGAGAGGCGGTTCCGAAGAACTCTGACACCAGGGTGTGTATGGTCGATTGACCGTGACACCTACTCGCAATGATGATGATTTATTGCTTCCAAAAATAAATTAACCTCAATACCAATGGGTACAGGTATGAAATAGTGACATGCTGAGATCATAGACTGCTTGGTATTTAAGTGCACAACGTTCACAACAGTATGAATAAGTGCTCGACGTTTATGCGAACAAATAAGTAACGCCGAGTCAGTCAGGCAGGTACCTAAACAACATTTATAAACGTCATTTAATCTGTGACTGGCATAATTAGATTTCCATTTATGTATTAATTCCAAAGTAATATCACTTAGAACGTGATCGATGGTGAATTATTTCAATTAAACTACTATATTATTTAGCTGTACAGCCTATTGTATGACGTATTTTAACATAAAATCATCTATTGGTAAGATATTTAAAACATAAAGCACATTTTGATATTTCGTTCCTTATACTAAACTAGCCTTTGCTCGCGGCTCCACCCACATTAATGTCGATCCCCCGGGAACAGCAGATTCTTCTGGGATAAAAACCCTGTTTATGTCTTTCCCCGGGCTTTCATTTTGGATAATAGACTGTGACATTAACTATTATTTTTTAATGTGCAATGTTTGAATCTCTATGTTCTCATGCTTGAATAGGCTACGGGGTCATACCTTCTTGTTCTTGCTTGAAAAATATCATTACGTTTCCTTTGAGCAGATTGCTCAATCTCTACGAGTTAAAAAATCTCATTGGAGGTATCTCCGAGAAGTAAAGAGGTATTAATCTCCACTTGCACACCACTTTGGAAGCGGAACTTAACTATAAGTAAATTCGACATCAATTCTCAGTTGTAAGATAAAATATGACAATTAATAAGTACTCGAATAACTTTAAATAAACGTTGACTTGTGATTCTTGAAAGAAATTTCATAGCATATGTTCATAAGATTTTGTTCGCGTCAATAGATCGCATTGAAAACAACGTTGTTCTTGTGTAGGTACGTACATGGTAGGTACAAGGAAAATATAAACAGAATTGATGAACTCTACACAATGGGAATAAAATATATTGTTGCATAATACTCAGCTATTAACGCTTTATTCTTAGACATTTAACAGAATGTAACGGCTCAATACGATAAACACGAGGAGAAGTGTCATATTATTATACTGTTTTCCAAACGCTGTACTCGTATCTGACGGAAATGTTTAAAAGTCACACCTCTACTATAATGGATTCGTCAATTTGCGTGCTTCTTTATAAGTTTACATGGTTAGAGAGCAGTTAGATAGAAGTAACGGTCGATTGTCGTGTGCCTTATAAGCAGTAGTAGAAGAGAGACGAGAATGGGATACATTATTCAAGGGGATCATTTACATCGCGTAGCGGCGGACGTGGTGGATTGCGACTCCTTGTATGTACTGGCTCGTACGGCACTCCGGCAGAACAAAAAACACACCATATTGCTCCTTGGAAGCTTTCTTTTTTAAATGTACTTGAAGAATTCACTTAATGATCGAACACAACGGACATAGATTGAATCGAATTAAAAGATAAGAAAAATTACACTTGTGTTTCTGAGCAAACAGCAAAGTAATTGATAGCGCTAATTATGGCTTCTCGCTGCGCTCCTCGACTATTTTCTTTTGGGGATAACAATGTCGGAATGCTGAGAAAAAATATATGCGAAACAAATTGTGCAGTAAGTACTACAGAACAAATATGACTAACGCAATTAAACTCGAGTAAATGGGCGTGCGTGATAGCTAAATAGCAATGACAATTAGTGGTTCTACTCTGATCCACAAAATGACACACCAATAAAAAAACGCGTTATATTGTAGAAGTGTATGATAAATGCAGGAGCGTTTTGTTTACTGTTATTCCAGTGGCAAGTATCAATTAACTGTTATTATTATATCGGCATCCGAAATGTTAGTAAGGCGAGTGAGAGGCACGCCCTTGCACCCAAGTCCTTGTAGCAATGTCGTCAGTTCGGCCCCTGTACATACACCCTGACCAAACAAAAAGTATGAGAGAATGTACGTCATACACACATAAAAAATAAGTACAGTCTTTAACCATATTAGCTCTTGCCTGCGAGTTCATACAATTATAGTGTTGTAGAAAAGTTACATTGCGATGGACCCAGTACATTTACGTATACTTTATTTAAAAGATATTATAACTTAGAGATAATATTATTTTATATATATAGATAAGGAAAGGCCAATGTAATTTACTTCTTCAGTTGTATCTTCCATATGTTTACATTTTGATAATCAAACACACAAATACTTACTATGGCGTGTGAATTTTCCGCTATACAAAGGTGCTAGTGCCGAAATTTATGACAATTTATTAGATCAATATCTGGGAAAACTTATTTCCCTTCTACTTAATTTCATCGAAATTGTTAAAGCCATTTCTTAAATTCTTTTTTTATTTTCACTTATACAAGAATCGCTTGTTTAATGTAATAAGATACAGTTTATTACAGACGACGGCATTATAAATATGATTGAAATATAAACTTTGTTTCCACGCGTGGATATTAGGTAGATAGCTCTTTCGGAACCTTACTCAACTCAACAGTGGAGCAAAAAAACAGTCATTATGTTTATAAAATGCAAAGTATTTTTTCAACTACGTCATTATGAAGTATTAACAAGCATCAGCAATTGTAGTGAAAGGGCCAAACTTACTCATGAAATCATAGAAGTATGAGAGAGACGAATTTTTTTTTTTTAAATCTATGCATGAAATATATCCTCCTGCTTACTTCCTACTAACATTATAAATGTGAAATATGTATGGATGTGAATATGTGAGGATGTCTGTTACTCCTTCACGCAGGGCCGGATTAAGAGAAGGGCAACCGGGGCTACAGCCCCTGGGCCTCCACAAAAGAGGGTCACAATAGAGACTTTGGAAAAAAAAAACAAATTCAGACAAGTAAACACCAGTATTCTACAACATTTCCTTTGATATTTTCCTTCGAAAAAAGCTCGAAAGGTTCCATTCATCTATACATATAATAAAACAGTAAAAATATTTTGTCTGTACATTAAGAATTTTTGACTGAAATGGATAGAGGGACACTTAAAAAGAATAATAGAAAGCAAAAAATTTTTTTTCGAATTTTTTGTCTGTCTGTCTGTCTGTCTGTCTGTCTGTCTGTCTGTCTGTCTGTATGTATGATCACGATTATCTCCGAAAATACTAAACCGATTTACTTCAAACTTTCACCTATTGCTTTGTTTTAACTCAGCAAAACATCTAAAGTTTGTTTCATCAAAATCGGTTCATTAAAAAAAAAGTTATCGTCATTTGAATGAACTCAAGGCATTAGTTTGCCTGCAAATATACACAGTGATTTTTTTATCGTTTTAGACCATTAAAGGAGAGACTCAGACCATCAAAATGAACAACTTTACCTATGGGAACAATGCTGGGAACTCAAAAAAAATTCGACATTCCCATACAATCTGGCCGGGCGGCGGGACTCTTTTTATGGAAATGACGAATTTTTTTTTGAGTTCCCAGCATTGGTCCCATAGAAAAAGTTGTTCATATTGATGACCTGAGTCACCCCTTTGAGGGTCCAAACTGTTCCTGAGGGATGGACACTAACGGCGGTGGCGTAGCCGCGGGCAAACGGCAAACCAACCGAAACTGCTGCGCCTAGAAACTTGAAATTTGGTACAGGGGTTCTTTTAATGATGTGAGTGAGCGGTAAGAAAGGATTTTTAAGAAATTTAACTTTTAAAGGGGTAAAATTTATATGGAACTAGCTGACCCGGCAAACGTTGTTTTGCCATATAAATAATGTCTAAAAAATAAAAATAAAAATTTAGGGGTGGACTACCCCTCACATTTAGGGGGATGAAAAATAGATGTTGGCCGATTCTCATAGATACCGGATAAGCACAAAAAATTTCATCAAAATCGGTCAAGCCGTTTCGGAGGAGTATGGCAACGAAAACTGTGACACGAGAATTTTATATATTAGATTTTCTCATTTCTGGACTTAGAAGTATGAAAGTAGGTATATAAGTTCTCGATTAAAATTAAAAAAGATGTGTGTAGGTAGATGAAATTTGCAAAATTCCCTCCTTAAGGGGTAAAATGGGGGTGGGTGGGTGGTATAAACTTTGTATGGAAATTTTCTCATTTCTGGACTTAGACGTATGAAAATAAGTATATAAGTTTTAGGTTACAATTAAAAATATCTGTGTAGGTAGAATAGACGACATTTTCCCCTGAAGGGGTAAAATAGCGGGGTAAACAGTGTATAGGAATTTACTTATTTCTAGACTTAGATGTATGAAAATAGGTAAATAAATTCACGATTACAATTGAAAAAGATCTGTGTAGGTCAACTGGAAAAAAATCCACCAGAAGGGGGGTAAAGTATTTTTGGAAATTTTCTCATTTCTGGACTATGAAGTATGAAAATAAATAGGTATGTAAGTTCTCGATTACAACTAAAAAACATATATGTGGGTGAAATGGACAAAATTCACTCCTAAAGGGGTAAAATGGTAGGGTAAAGATTTTATGGAAATTTTCTCATTTCTGGACTTAGAAGTATAAAAAATATCCATACTTCCATACTAATACTAATATTATAAATGCGAAAGTAACTCTGTCTGTCGTCTTTTTAAGCTTCAACCATTGAACTGATTTGGATGAAATTTGGTATGGAGGTGTGAGGCCCGAGGAAGGACATAGTGTATGTTTGATTCCGGGAAATTCTACTGTTCCCGAGGGATCGACACTAACGCAGGCGGAGCCGCGGGCAACAGCTAGTTAACTCTATAATTTATTATCAGATAATTCTAGTTTCCGATTATATTTATATGTTTATTAAAAAAAAAAGAAACTATACTTGATTTCATAATAAATTATTGGAAATATCAACTGAAAAAAATTGCCTATTTTATTAGGAAAAAGAATTGGGTCTAGGTCCTTTCTAGCCCCCAGGAAGGCCGTGCTGGATTAAGAGGTCTGAAGGCCTCGGACTAAACCTCTGAATTCGGCACTGCCTTCACGTGAAACTCGATAGATTTTGATAATAAATAATAATAGATATAGTCTATTTAATGTAATAACTGACACATAGGCTTCAATTACGCGGTTAATCGATCGAAAAAGCTGGTACATACATACGAGTAATTTAAGGTTATTCGAATAATACACAACAATATAACATGTTAACACCAACACAAGTTAGTGTAATTTTTGATCTACAGGCACTCTTCCCGTCGTATCTCGCTTTCTTCATTAACAACATCATTTGTATCTTCGACAGCAAGCTTCACAATAACACAATACATTAATTAACACTTTAAACATTGTATGGAATGATTAGACCAACATTTGGTGGTAAATATATGATTAAGAGGTATGTTATAAGGTTCAAGCCGTCCAGATACATAATTTTCGATAGTATTTTAGGTTCAAAGGATTTGATAACCAAATAATAACATAATCTTTCTTAAATAACTGACTTTAATCAGACTTCCAAACCGATTTTGATGTAGATTATCGTAAGATCGAGGAAATAGGCAAAACTGACGACGCCATATTAGTAGGCGAAGCGGCTAGCAACCCATCACTATTTTTGATTCCATTTTCCACCTAACGCCCACCAACAGGCTAAACGTGGCTTTTAGGTCTTACAGTCCTGGCCTCTGTCTACCCCGCAAGGAAAAATGACGTGATACTATGTATGTACGTATTATGGTGTAAATGGGACCAATTAGAAAGCATACCCTTTCAAATATATATTTTTTTAATCAGTTCATAAATGACGGTGCTACATCCAAATTGAGAGGTTCTCAAACTCTTCCTTTTTTTGAAGTCGGTTAAAAATACTATTCGACGTTTTTGGTTACGAGTTTTTCTGGAGAATAATTTGTTTTCACAAAAAATTAATACCCTTATGAATAATTGCTTATTTCAGAAACTGTTTTCGAGCAACCGTTTGTAGTTTTCCGACAAGGTTGATGTGATGAAAAATTCATTGGTGTATTTATATTTGATGTGTAGGTATTTTGTCGTCCCACAAATAATACCTATTCTAGTTGAATACTCATATCACACTGGAAAAAGCAAAAGGAAATCATCAAAAACCATTTAGATCGAAATACTGCTTATTTAATCACTCGGCGGTAGGGCATGGATACCGGTATACCGAAATACCGGTAAAAAATTTCGGTATTTTGATACCGGTATTTAATGATAAAATACCGGTATTTCGGTATTTCGAAAAATTTGATTTATTTCTGCAAGGGTATGAAGAACGTTCGATTTCGGTGGTTCATAGTGTTGTTCATACTGTTGATGAGTTTTTATATGCATGAATTATGAATAATCTCGATTATAAAAATATCACATCAAAATCAACTACTCAAGAAACTGCATGTTATGAGGCCATTGCACGCATATCCTCCCCAATTACATCAACCCAGCACTTCTTGGGTTTCTCCCTTCTGTCGGGACTCGGTGAACATGGCCAGACAATTGTTCCCCATGTAATTTCCTGGTTTTCGCAAAACATGACTGTACCAGCGTAGGCGGCCCTGCAGGAGAGTTGCCTGCTATGTGACTGACATGGAGGCTACCGCGAATGTGTGAGTTCCTTATGCGGCCCTTTCGCGAAACTTTACACATCCAATGCTGCATATCCATTTCCGTGACACGCATCTCCCTCTTGAGCCGCTCACGTAGCCTGTGCTTCACTTCCATATAAGAGGACAAGTCTAAAATGACCTGTCCTTTTAGTTTAAAATACATTATTGGGTCACAAATAATACCAGTCACATTATGCAAGTTTTGATATCTCTGGACGCGTAAAGGCCAGATTCCAGGTATTTAAACTGGTAAGTACGCTCGACCACGTTTCCGCCTATGCGTAAAGGCGCGGAATCTGTAACGCTGAATCCCTGTACTCAGTCTTCGCCACATTAAGTTTCAAGCCGCCGTTCTCAAGCGACTCCTTCCACATATTCACGCGTCACACACGTCTTCCCCTTTCCGCATCTGCCAGTGCGATATCGTCAGTATACATGCATTAGCAGCCACGGAGGAAGCTCATGTGTATTTCTGATGCGTTTTGACACTTCTTCTAATATCGCACTAAACAAGAAGGAGCTGAGAACCGAGCCTTGGTGGACTTCAACTGTGACGGTTCACCAACAGCAATCCTAACTCTGGAATCGGAGTCACGGTACATGTCGCAGATAATGTCAATACTTTAATGCCCACCAGATCATCCCTCGTACATACAGAAACAGGAAGTGGAGAGGCGTGTTTTCCGTCTGTATTTCTCCATTAAGACCCTTAGGGCAGAGTGTTTTCTTATCATTAGAGAGTAAAACTAATTTTAATATATATTTGATTGTGATATTTGTGCCAAGGAAACAATTTAAATAATTCTTGGATCAAATAACGCATTTTCTTTAGTATTCTACCTGAGGAGTTGATAAAAGGTTTCAGTGTTTCTATCACATAGCCTACAAACTACTTTAATCGCTCTCCGGAAACAAGACTTACCAATCGCTATTATTATATATAACAATATATACCAATATATATAATTTAAACAGTAATTAGCAGTATTTTAAAAAATACCGAAAAAATACCGTAATTACCGGTATACCGGTTTTCGAAATTTCAATACCGGTATGAAAATCTTTTCGGTATTCCATGCCCTACTCGGCGGATTTGTTTCGAATTTCATAACTTATGCACAAGAATAAGTTTTTAGTGTAAATTATATCCTGTTGGCAACACTGTGTAGCGACGCCCGGAGTGGGGGCCGGCAAGCATCGTGGAATGGCACTTTGGTTCGAGCAGCGGAGCGCGGCGGGCCTTGCGACTATTCTTTCCATTTATTAATTTATTTGATCTATAGTTTGATGTGATTTGATTTAGTAATGACTTCAATGATTTAAGTAGAATTGATATTTAATTATTTAAAATAATGTATAATATATTTCTGATGATAAATAAAATATTGGCTTGTATGCGAGTGTTCAGATATTTTCATTAGTTTTATATACTTATAAATACAGTTATAATGTGCATAAATATAAATATATTTTATTAATACATGATCACTAGCCGTTGTTGACAATCAATACGAACCTACTTACTAATACTATAAATGCGAAAGTAACTCTGTCTGTCTGTTACCACTTCATGCTTCGACTACTGAAACGATTTCAATAAACTTTTGTATGGAGATGGTTCGAGGCTCGGGTACGGACTTTTTATTTTAAACTTACTGGTCCTGAGCTTTTTTTCTCAGGAATCAAACGATACGGCTAACAACTCCTCAATACCTATTTCGAATCCCTTTTTCATCTCCACAGTATAAAACTTAACGTGGTCTTTAGATCCCATGCTATGGTCCTAGACTTTGTATAACAATACTAATGGGATAAAGATGTGTTTAGTACTTATGCATTTATCTGACCTGGGAATGGAACCTCATCGCTGTAAATAAAAAAAATACAGAAATTGATATGTCATCGTACAATAAGCTTTTTAGTATCAAAATTGTCATACTATTGGAATACGTAAGCATACAAAGAGAAAAATACAGCACCAATAACAACATGGCACGAATTTTGTTTTGAATAAAAATTATCAGCCGGTAATCTTAAAATTGGACTGAATTGTGATTACATGTACCCATATATTATTATAATGGCGTGCTGTATAACGAATCAAGTTAATAAAAACGTACATGTGTATACTTATATGGTAAAGCTAGCCTTGTTGATGTGTTTGTCTCTGTTGCTCTTGTCCAAACTTCGTTTTCCGTCTTTGTCACACTAATAAGCTACAATACTCGGCTGATAGCACACACACTGCCGCGTTTCATTACCATGTGTGAGTGCGATGTCAATGTGATGAATAAACAGTTTCTCCGATTTTACGATTCAATGATTACAGATACCTATCTATGCAAAGTTAATGGTTTTGAAATTCTTAAGTGGTATGGTGAAAGATTTGAAAATCACCACTGTGTTGTGATAAAGACATTTTTTAAAATGTGAATGAGGGAAATATTTTAAGCTTTAGGTATTATATGATCATCGCAAAGGAAAATTAAAGGTAATCTACGTTCCACTCCTCTTAGTATGTACCTTTCTACAAGCAAATATAATATTAGTAAAGAGATTAGGTGTAATTCGTATACAGCGTATAAATGAATAACCGATATTATCTTGAAGGGGTGACTCGGCCAACATAAAAAAACTTCCTATAGGATCAATGCGAATAACTAAACAAAAACCGGCCAAGTGCGAGTCGGACTCGCGCACGCAGGGTTCCGTACCATTATCTATAAAAACGGCAATATAATCATGTCTTTTGTATGGGAGCCCCCTTAAATATATTTTTTATTTTTATTTAATTATTGATTCTTAACCATGTCTAAGATACATGTTCTTAACGCGAATATATAACTAAATATTTTGTGAATATTTCGAGCGTCTACCTGTTGCCGTTATCGATATTGAACAAAAACGAGCAAAAAAATCACGTTCGTTGTATGGGAGCCCCCTTAAATATTTATTTAATTCTGTTTTTTAGTATTTGTTGTTATAGCGGCAATAGGAATACATAATGTTAGAATAGTCCAGGAGTGAGCAGGAAATAATACCCAACAACTATGTATTACCAACCAGTATTTTTATTCGTTTAAACTTATCAATATCACTTCATCACACTTTTGCTTCTGACCACCATGACGTTCGCAACAGGAATGACATCGGTTCATTCAAGATGGCCGTTTTGCAAACATTTACAAATGGATGCGTTTCACAACCATTAAATATATTTTAAAAATAAAATAATAGGAAGTGTGTAAAAATAAAATAAATTATAATAAACAATTATTTAAACAAAGCTAACAGTCGGCCATTCTGAACCAACGGAGTCCCCTCGTTGAGTAAATTTTTACTCATTGCCTATTCTTTACGATTATTTTTAGTTTCATTATTTTACAATACAATAATGTACTTTAACAAATGAACTTAAAAAAAAATATATTATTAAGTATTAACAAAAATTAGGTTACCAATATAGACATTATCAATTAAAGTTCGGCCATCTTAAACAGTAATTGTTCCATCAATTATACATTTTCTAAGAACTACTGTGCTTCAACTTACTATTAAATTACATCTTTACACATATAAATATATAATTTCCTTCGTAAAAAGTATTGAACATAAATTCAATTTCCAACTCATATCAATCAAATCGTTGTCATTAATCAATTACAAAAGTGATGTAAACTCAAAGGGTCCTTTTGAAACATTGTCCTGTAAAATCTGACACACTCATAATTTGTCAAAAGACTCAATTGTGTGCAGATTTTTCCATTCATAAGTTATCACTCTTTGAGATCTGACACACTCATAAATTGTCAAAAGACTCCGTTATGTGTAGACCTCTCCGTTCATAATTAAATAATCTATAAAATCTGACACACTCATAATTGTCAACAGACTCCATTGTGCGCAGACTTATTCATTAATCTAACTTAATAGTATATTAAATCTAACACACTCATAATTTGTCAAAAGACTCCGATGTGTGTAGATTTATCCAAATCATATAGTACATCAGGATTCATTATTGGATTAACACTTAGGTATTAAACATATTCAAAATCGAATCAAATAAATCTGTAATCACAATATTAATGCGCTTGATTGTCACTACTCTCACCAGCGCTCTCAATATCTATATTTTGTGAATCATCGCAAGACACAACTTCATCATGAAGATCACCTTCCAGTAGTCTCATGTGATCCGTAGATCCATTTTGGTACCCATCATCATCTGCTAAGCTTTCTTCATCAGAATACGCTAAACCTTCACGAGTAAAACTCAACCAAGGGTAAACTTTGTCTACCGCAACAATTGCTTCATATTTCCTATTCTGCTTTCGTGTCAGGGGAGTATCTTCAATCGCATACCTATCGTTGTCTAAAACCTTGACAATTCTATAAGGACCTTGTAATTTTGCAAGAAGTTTTCTAGATTTTCCGTTATTAGTTCCTATTTCTCTCTCTATTCTAACCAAGTCACCTACTTTATATTTCCTAGCCACCTTCCTCCTTCTATCAAACCTCTCCTTTTGCTTTGCTTGCTCTTCACTAATTTTATTGTTCACACTCTCTCTAATTTCTTCTAAACTTTCTTGAGAATTTTCATTCTCTTGGTCAAGCAAAGAGGCAACAATTCCCTCACTTTTAGCTCTCAATTTAACCCCGAACAACACTTCAAATGGAGTTTTACCCGTACCCTTATTAATAGTTGTATTAAGTCCCAACTGAATCTCTTCTAAATGAACATCCCATTCATTTTCTTTGCAGTTGTGATTCTTCACCGCGAGTGAGGCCAGTATAGTACGATTGTATCGTTCTACCTGGCCATTCGCTCGCGGTGTCGCTACCGCATTCAACACATGTTTTATACCATGGTTATTGACAAACTCTTTAAAACTCTTGCTCGTAAACGAAGTCCCCCGGTCACTAACTAGCCTACTTGGTATGCCAAATAAACTAAAATATTGGTTTAGCACCTTGATGGTTGATTTGGATTTTGTGTTTTTAACTGCATACAGAGTAACGTATTTAGTGTATGCCTCAACAAGAACAAGTAAATAGCAATTTTTTGATTTACTGCGTACAAATGGACCCAAGTGGTCCATATGTACAGTGTGGAAGGGTTTATCAATTTTTGGAATGGGATGAAGCATTCCTTGCTTCTTTCCTGCCGGAATCTTATGATAGCTACATTCCAAGCATGAATGTACATACTTTTTCACGAATTTTGTCATTTTGGGGAACCAATAGAGAGATTTTAATTTTTCTAGTGTTTTCTCTACTCCAAAATGACCGAGTTCATCGTGGCACTTTTTTAACATCTGCCATCTAAATCCTCTTGGAACTAACCACCTAAGTTGACCATCCACAATTCTGTAAATTTTACCACCTTTTAATCTATAATTTTGAAAGATTTCACTAATCTTTGGTGTCTCAGGGTCCTCTAAAATAATTTTGATACGCTGGACTTCTTCGTCTGCTCCTTGAATAGTGGACAGCCAATCTTCAGTTTCCAGTGCCAAAATATCAAATATAGGCTCGGGCTCATTAGACTGTGCCATGGCATTTCTGCTGAGTGCGTCTACGTGACTCATACGGTTACCCGGCCTATACTCGATATTACAATCGTACTCTTGCAACTGAAGCCACCATCTACCTATACGGGGTATAATATCCCGCTTAGACAAAGTAGTGCGCAATGCGTTACAATCGGTTACTATTGTAAATTTGATACCTAAGACATATACTCTAAACCTTTGTAAAGACGCGATTACAGCCAGTGTCTCTAGTTCAAAAGAGTGATATTTTTGCTCTTCAATAGTGGTTTGTCTACTATAGTAGGCAACTGCCCTCCACCTGCCAGACTCATCCTCTTGGAGAAGCATCCCCGCTATACCCAATTTACACGCATCTGTATGTACTTGCGTGCTTGCTTTCACATTGTACAAGGCCAAAATAGGTCTTTGAACCAACTCAGACTTTAAAACTGAAAATGCTTTTTCCTGATGTGGGCCCCATTCCCATTTGCTATCCTTTTTTAATAATTTTGTTAATGGATTAGCAATAATGGCAAAGTTTTTAACAAAACGGCGAAAAAAACTCGCTAGTCCCACAAATTGGCGTACCTCGTGTTGATTAGTGGGGCACTTAAAGTTTTCTACCGCCTCAGTTTTCTTTGAACCAGGCCTGACTCCCTTTTTACTAATCTCAAATCCAAGATAGTCTATTTCTTTTGATAAAAAAAATACATTTTGTTAATTTTAATGTTAAACCTGCCGATTTTATTAATTCCAATACCATTTTTAGACGATCCATTCCCTGCGATATACTATGAGCCGGTATGATTATGTCATCCATGAACGCGAAAGCTTCGTTTTTTACGTCTTTAAGCATTTTATTGACAGTTTTTTGGAAAACTGAGGGTGCATTAGCTAACCCAAATGGCATGCGGGTAAACTGATACTGCCCGTCAGGCGTAACGAAGCCAGTTTTGTCCTGAGATGATGGGGCTATAGGGATCTGGTAGTATCCGGAAGCTAGGTCTAGCGTAATGAAGTACTCATAACCACCCAACTGATCAATTTGATCTTCAATTCTGGGCAGAGGATAATGTTCTTTGACCGTTTTTGAATTGAGGGCCCGGTAATCAACGCAAAGTCGTTGATCCCCTGTTTTTTTTTGTACCAGAATAATTGGACTTGCATAAGCTGAGTCTGACTCCGTGATAATACCTGAATCCAACATATCCTGAATCATATTCTTAACCTTGCTCCTTTCTGAATAAGCAAGTCTGTATGGCCTATACACGACAGGTGTGGTATCTTTGAGCGTAATAGACATTTCTGTCAAATTTGTAAGTCCTAAATCAGTTAGTCCAAATGAAAAACAACTCCTATACTCATTTAACAATACTTCTAGTTTGCCCCTATCGTCACTACTTAAATCACTTCCAGTTTTAAGACAATCCTTTATTTGATCCCCTTCTTCACATTGTAAAATTCCGATATTGACACTACCCCTTTCATTTAGTATGTATGCTCTAGTTAGTAACTGTCCCTTTTTTAACTTAACCTGTTGTGAGTTTAAATTTACTGCCATAATGTGACCAACACCATCAGTTATTGTATAAAATCCAGGCATTAAAAAATAACTAGTTAAGCCAACATTCCTAACTGATCCTCTAACATAAACGCTAACAATGCCTTCGATATTCGCCTTTATTGGTATCATATTAATAGAACTCACGCTTAAATCAAAATTCACGATTAAGTCAATCTTTTGGCTGTCCGATTCAAATTCAATATCAGGTTTCTTCTGGAAAATCAGGTGCTCATCTGTTTTAATAATGACCACACCACCTTGCTCTGTAAAAGTATGACCTAATAAAACGGGATATTTTAGAAGCGTATCAGGCACTATCAAAACCTCTACAGATATAGCAACCGACTGAACTTTTATTTGTAACACTGCTTTTCCTATGGGTTCTATAAGTGAGTTTCCGAATCCTTTTAACGATGGTATATTATCTGTACTATATGAAATATTCAAATTACTAAAATCACTAAATCGAATCAACGTGCTTTGACTGCCCAAATCTACATAACAAGTCATTTCCTTATCGTTAACAATAACTGGTAAGACATATTTCTCATCTAAACCCCCAGCTAGCTTTACCTCGGATACCGACTTATCTTTTTCCAAAGACTTATCTGTATCCGGATTATTTTTGTTTAACCGTTTACAATTTACGCTCTGATGTCCAAGCCGTTTACATATATTACATGTTAACAATGGTTTAGTACACTTGAAAGATGGGTGGCCAATTTCATTACAATTAAAGCATTTTAAGGTATTTAATTTTGTGCTATCACTTGGACCATCCGGGCGTCTCCTGATAAACGGTTGACGATATAATTTTTCTTCCATCTTAACCGATTTTAAAAATGTAAGCAGTTCTTCCGGTTGCGAGTAGTTCGCCGCTTGTGCTCCTAACCGCAATCCCTTATCTCCTAACCCATCTAAAAGACAGTCTACTGCTTTCTTTCCTCGGATTTCACATCGATTCAACAAATTAATTTTATGATAATAGTAAGTTTCTAACGATTCGTTAGGTTTTACCTTCCTATCTAACATCTCATGTAAAATCTGAGCATAGTTCTCAACAGTAGGAAACTGTGCAGCCAATTGCTGTTTCCATTCAACCCAATTATACTTCAAAGTACGTAAACCATTGAACCAAACTTTAGCTAACCCAGCAAGCTTAGGCAACGCGTAGTGAAGCAGTTGTGTCTCAGACCATTTATACAAAGACGCACATTCCTCCACCTTATTTATCCATATATCAACAGGTTGTTCCTTATTTGCCGGGTCAAACTCCGGCAAAGCATTCGTTGACATACTAAAATGATTTTGTGATTGAGATGCTGATGAGGGCAGTGACTTTATCAATTCCATCACATCCTGAATGCTAAAACTACAGTTATCTGCATTATTTTTAAAAGTGCTACTATTTCTATTATTTGAATCAATATCAATATAACTAGTACATGAAGGTCGACTCACGCTGTTCCGTCTCCGCTTATAGGGTGATTCTTGACTGTCCTCGCGATGGCTGGAAGTTCCTCGACTCTGTTTCCGCTGCCGGGAACGCCGTCGCGCTTTTCGTACATCAGGGGACATCGAGCGCGAACCAGACCGCGACGACAGTGACCTATTCTTGCCAGTTCGCCGCGAGACTGCCCAACGCCGTTTATGCCGCTTCGGATTCACATCCGACCTACCACGCCTTCGTGTTGAACGGCTTCTACGGCTAGAAGAACTCGAGTTCACACGTGAGCACCGCGCGCCACCAGACCTGTCCCTTCTTGAGCGCTTGCTTATTCGACGTATGCGACTCCGACCCCGGATAAGTGGCGGTGTGCCTTCATCACAAAGCTCCCCATTTTTCCATTCCTCTCGCGGGGCACCATCTCGCTTCCTCGTCTTCACATGACTTTTCGGCATATTTAGTCTTTATTTGCGACCAATCTGTTTTGTTTTACCTGTCTAGTCCGGATGACCACCAATATGGGCGTGATTAGAATATTAAGTAATATTACCGTTCAATCCCACTTCTGAACTGTTAGAATAGTCCAGGAGTGAGCAGGAAATAATACCCAACAACTATGTATTACCAACCAGTATTTTTATTCGTTTAAACTTATCAATATCACTTCATCACACTTTTGCTTCTGACCACCATGACGTTCGCAACAGGAATGACATCGGTTCATTCAAGATGGCCGTTTTGCAAACATTTACAAATGGATGCGTTTCACAACCATTAAATATATTTTAAAAATGAAATAATAGGAAGTGTGTAAAAATAAAATAAATTATAATAAACAATTATTTAAACAAAGCTAACAATAATTTGAGAAAATTCCAACTAGCTATCACGGTTCATGAGATACAGCCTAGTGACAGACGGACAGCGGAGCCATATTAATAGGGTCCCGTTTTTACCCTTTGGGTACGGAACCCTAAAAATCGTTATTTTCATATTTACTGTGGGGCTAGCTCTGTTGATTAATATTTATTTTATATTTATACAAATAGCCAGGCCGACCGAGCAGTTTTTTATGGAAATGTCGATTTTCTATTGAGTTCCCAGCTTTGGTCTCGTAGCAAAAGTTGTTCATTTTTGGCGGGCTGAGTCCAAGGGAATGTCGGCGGTTATTTTACATACTGTATAAAATCATTTATCACGCACATTTTTTCTCCTTATAAGTTAGACAAAACCTGCGCCATAAGACCTAAAAGCAACGTTTAGCGTGTTGGTGGGCGTATAGTAGAATACCAAAATGGAAATAAAAAAAATAATTCAACGAAGTACTAGTAAAGTACATGTTTGCTGATAAAATGTTATAAAATTAGTGCTTAATTTCCTATACAATAATTTCATTACATTATTTAAGCATAACATTACCAACATTTAAATCTTTATAACATCCATTTGAAATTTACAATCATCCATCACTTTAAAGTTATTTTTGCACCATATGTGGCTCTAATCGTCTTACTCGTCTCGTCGTTAATTCGTCATGATAAGGATATGAACTTGTATACTTACTTACAAGAACATACTTTAAACAGACTGGGGGCTGGTGTTGGTAGATGCCACGAAAATAGAGTCAGGTGGGGTTTCTCCAACAATAGTGAGTGCGACTGTGGTTCTATCCAATTTATGGGTCACCTCTTGGTGTGCCCAGAAAGCCCAACTTCTTGCTCTCAACAAGATCTGAATGAGGCAAACGAACGGGCAATCACGGTAGCAAAGCACTGGTCGAAACATATTTAATGTGAACGCAAAGCCATTTTACGACTCAATAGAAGAAGAAGAAGAAGAACACAAAGAACTAAACACTGTATGTAAGGTAGGCACGATCAAAACGCTAGCCAGTGACCTGAGGACACCAGGTTCTATTCCTGGCGCGGCCGAATGCTTGTAAATTATTTTCACAGGTATTTTAGTGTGTGGTTCTAGAGCTATCCAGGTGGGTTGGCGTTAGGTGGGTAAGGCTGCCAACCTAGAACTTTCGCCAAATCATATCATAGAATGAATGCTGCAATAATAGCGGACCTTGGCTCATGCACCATAGCAGACAAAGCAATGAAATAGTTTTAAGGCTACATTTAATTTATATGTGTTTTTTTTTCCCTTTAATAACCTGGGTGAATTATCCTCAAATAGTTACAATTTTACAAATACTTGCTTTTCTCATAATTAACGGAGGCACTTACTGTTTATGATTACCAACGAGCCGCAAATGAAGTTCAAACAACGGGACTAATAAACTTGAGCGATTCCTACCACAAAGGAATCCCCGAAGAGAAAAAAAAAGTTGCGTATCTCTAGGGTTACTTAAATTTCCAAACCTATGCTGCAATTTCATTTTCAATCGTATTCCTGTTTGAATAGAAATACTTTTTCATCGACAACCGACCTGTGTTTTATATCGACGATGCCTTACGATTTCAGACCTTGATGGAAGATAATAAAACCCTATAATGGGATAGCTTTTATAAGGTTTGTGGGCAAGAAAAAAATAAAGAATTTATCTTGCTCACTATGGACATGCCCTCTACACTAAAAGTAATTTTACATAAAACAGGAAATTACAATAAATCACATAAAGTCCGCGTTAAAAACTTAATGCATCTTGTTAACTCAAAAGAATTCAAAAATAATTATTTACTAATAATCTTTCGTATTGAGCGCCTCAATTATACTATATATTTATAATTGAGGCGCTCAATCAAACTTTTGAACCAATTGTGATGAAATTTCAACGAAATCAACTTGAAAGCAGACCTTTTCAATCAAAAAAAGAATTTTCAAAATGAGTTTATAAATGACGGAGTCCTTAACAAACATAAAAAAATACAACCGAATTGATAACCTCCTCCTTTTTTTTGAAGTTGGTTAAAACGGGGTCGAAAAGTTCCAAGTGAGTTTTTTTATTGGATTTAAAAGTACGGGTCAAATGGTGACATTGCCACAACTTGTAACTCATTCTGGCTACCCAAAAGATATGAGATATTGCCATTTCATAATTTTATCGTTTATTTCGAATTCCTAATAACATAACATATAGAGGGAACGAGGGGATGAAAAGCAGAATGTCTCGTTTTTGAGAATTATAAGTATAATATTTTTCTTTGAGCAATATACATTCATTGAATCTCGCGGTCCACTCAAGATTCAATATAACACCTTCCCTTTGTGGATGGTCTCGGCCACTTCTATAATGTTTTGTTTAAAACAAAACTTGTTTACAATAAAAACAATGTCAAAAATACCACACATGCTTTCTCCTTTTTTAAAATTAACTGTGACTTTTTTTAACGTCTACTCGCGACTTCATCCTTAATCCAGGACTGCTATTTTTGAAAGTTCGCCGTTGGTAGACGAGAGATTTTTCCATTCAAAAATCGCTCGATGACCAGTGGTCACTTTCAAAAATAGTACCCCAGTTTATAAACTATCAAAACCATTCAGCCATTAAAGTAAGAAACATCTCAGGATGGATAGCTGATGAAACTTCCACCTTTATTAACATTATAAACATAACTATCCATATAATTAAATAGGTATCCATATAATTCTTTCGGTCGAAAGAAATGTTGAGCCCCCACCGAGCTTGAGATGTTCGACGATGGCTTCGAGCCCAAAGTAACGTGCGCGCGCGCACATATGTGTGTGTTGTTTGAACGTGTGTGCAGCATTCACAGCCTCCATGAGATGGGAAGTGAACCTGAACCCTTTGCGGGGAAACCGTTTTTTATTTGCACTCGGCCAGCGGCGTCAGGTAGAAAGGATGATCGTTAATTTTTAGAGGACACACTGAACTTTGTTTATCTCGCGTTCGTGGTCACTATTGACTCGCATCGATGAGATCTCGCTCCCAATAACATTCCAGTGTGAATTGCCGGTAACGCTCAGCTTTAGTTGAAACAATGTTTCTTTTATTCCATTTTTCAGAACGACCTGCGTGTTGGATATTTATCTATTACGAGTATATGAATTTATTATAAACTAAAGTATGGTGGTTAGTCCCACAACATGAGTTTACAACTTAATTTGGGGCTAGCTCAATCTGAGTGATTTGTCCCTATATATATGCCTGATCATCAGATCAGGCATATATATAGGGACAAAGTTGTGAGGTTTGATCAGGCATCAGCCTGATCAAACCTCACAACTTCGAAGTATTTTAAAAAATCCTTAAGTACCTACATAGTTACGTAATTTAAAGGACTTTAAAATGTGAATGCCAAATGTCAACTGCAGAGGTCCTAAAGGTTGTTTTATTATCCAGTTATAAAGTCAATCAAAGCTGACGCTAGACAAGTTTTGCTTATTTTAACCGACTTCTAAAAGGGAGGAGGGGTACTACTTGATTTTTAAGTTTGATCCTCCATTATTCGAGGACGTCTGGACTGAATTTGTTAAATTATTACTTATCATTATACATGTAGGATCCCGAATTGGTTAAATTTCATCTAAATCGGCTTACTAGATGAAGTCAGCTTTTTTTATTTAAAAATTATCACTTTTTCGTTGAGATAGTGTTATTTGATATACTAAGCATGAACGTATATTTTACACTAGCTGTTGCCCGCGATTTCGTCCGCGGCAATTTCTGTTATTATGATTAATTCGTTTTTTTTATTAGTATATAGATAAATAATTTTCCCCCGTTTTCAAAACATTTTTATTGATGCTTCACTCCTATTGATCGCAGCGTGATGTTTTATAGCCTTAAACCTTCCTCGATAAATGGACTATCCAACAAAAAAATAATTTTCCAATTTGAACTAGTAGTTTCTGAGATTAGCGAGTTCAAACAAACAAACTATTCAGCTTTATAATATTAGTATAGATTCGTCATGGATTACTAAGCAAGATTTTAAATTAAACGCCGAATGAAACCAAGAAGTAAAGCTTGAATAAAAAAATAATAATCAACAAAATTCGTTGAGATATAGCTTAAATATTCAAGGTATTCAGTTTTATCGCCGCTTGTTATGCAAAAGAATTTAAATAAATCTGGATTTTCGAGCGACGAGGCTCTGTCGCCCAAGTATTAGATTAGTTTAACTTTTATGATTTTGTGGGGAGAATGCTACGGACTACGGCAGAATGTGATATTTGCAATACGCTTTCAGTTTAACATAATAATATATTCAGATTCATATATAAAGTGTACATAAATTGTGCATGGGTCCATTTCCTCCTTTTATTTTGTTATAAATTATATTAATAAGAATATTTATTTTTTGTATTCGTGTCAAATTCTTGCGATATAGCAGTTATTTTTATTAAAATTTATATATCATACAAGACAAGGATGGATTCATAACTTACACATGATTTAATTTATTCTGAAATATTATTATATCTATACTAATATTATAAAGCTGAAGAGTTTGTTTGTTTGAACGCGCTTATATCAGGAACTACTGGTTCAAATTGGAAAATTATTTTTGTGTTAGATAGTCCATTTATTGAGGAAGGCTTTAGGCTATAAAACATCACGCTGCGTGCGACTAATAGGAGCGAAGCATCCATAAAAAATGTTTTGTAAACGGGGGAAAATTATTCATCTATACTAATTAATCATAATAACAGAAATTGCCGCGGACAAAGTCGCGGGCAACAGCTAGTTTTTGAATAAATCGACTGTTTTTATTTTTGAATAAACTGACAATATTTTTGCGCAACGATGTGGTGCTTTAGAAGAAGTTTGTTATTTGTAAGGCTTATTTATTTTAGTATATTGTATTTTTAAACTGTGTGTATTGTCCATCTAAATAAATAAACAACCCTATTCAATTTACTCTATGATTTATAATCAAATATTATATATTTTCTATTATTAATTACAACCAGTGTATCATTACGATAAGATCCGGGTTGCTTTTAAGCTATCTTTAACTGTTGATGTCACCTACGTATCGATCCCAGCGCGCTCGGAGCGCTACGAGCCGGGAGTCGTACGAGAGGGCCCGTTGATGTCTTTTGCTAAGAGCTTAATGCCTCTCCCGCTTTCACGAGTTTATTGACCCTGCCACATTGAATTTTACAATAATAACTCAATATTTTCTTTTTTTACTATATTATGGTTTATATAATGAGATGAAATATTTAAAAAGTTATAAAATCAATACGTTCTTTTAATTTTGCACCGCAGAAAAATACGACAGTATTTAAATTCCATATAAAATAAAAATATTATTACAATATTCAAGTAAGGGGCAATGCATGATAATACTGCATTGCAACAAAAATACAGTGAAGTCGACACCAACCTATAAAAAGTGTACATAACTGTTATGATTTCCAAAAAAAGCAGTTTATTGGCCGAATAATTACATTAAATAATGATTGGGGCGAGAAACGAAGCAATGGTGCTCATCTCGAGGGCTGGCCGCAACGAGCGCGAAGCAATAAAATAAGGCTGTGGCGGGGGATGTGCGGGGCGCGCGCGGGAGAGCCGCCTGTCGCCTCTGGGAGTGGCGCCGGCCACAAGCGGCGGCGGAGCAGATGCTGTGCTTGGTTATAATTATATAGAGCGTTGTCCTTTACTAAGCATAGAGCCTGTCTGTTTGTAGTTATATCTAACCCAATTCTTTGTTAACATTTAGTTTTAGAAGTAAAGTCTTCTATGCAAGCTGCAAATCAATATATTTTTTTGACGTGATAACGTCTTATAAATCGATGAACGCCCGCTGCACGTACGAATAAGTATAACGTTCCGTGTGAAAGCGAAAGCGCGGAACAAGTGATAGAGAGGCTTGATTAGTCTAAGCGTTGGGCTTGTGACGCATCTATCTTTATTCCACAGTTATCACGTAAAATAACGAGTATCAACCGTAAACCGACTTTACAGACAACCAATTTTTTTAATATTTTATTACCTAAAAAACGTTTCAGTATACTTCTGTATCCGTCCACCTCATTACGTGCATAGAGTTCTTCGGAACCGCCTCTCGGCCTCTGACGTGGTTCCTTTAACGACTACCAGATGGTAGCCGGGACCAGAACTCTGACACTAGGGTGTGCATGGCCAATTGACCGTGACACCTCTTCGAAATGATGATGATTACGTGCATATTTTTGTTGACAAAATCTTTTAGACACTGAGATCAACTTTGAATTTTGTATAAATAAAGTATGCGTTCCCGCGGACAGCTCTTGCTTTGTGCTGAGTGCAACAAAAAGTCATCATTAAAGTGTTGGAGGCGCGGCGGGCGAGGCAGCGCAGCCTCTCGCTCCGTCCTAAACGATTCAGCCGAGTTTTTATCACTTACCTACCGATCCATATACAGTTTATTTATTCAATTTTACTAACATCATCCTTTTTAAGGCCACTGAAATACTTACAGAGACTTTTGATAAGCTTGATTTCTTGAAACTACTTACTTTGTTCCAATGTATTACAAAATAGGCCCTCATAAGATTTATTTATAAAACCAGCTACACATAGAGGGTTGGCGTCAGGCAGGAGGCCGTCTGTAAAAATTTTGCCAAATCATTTTACAGCATGAATAGTAAACTAATATTGTATTATTAACTATCAAAATAGTGGACCCCGGGTTTCGGAGATGAAGATGCAACTCGGAAACACCTGTTGCATCCTCTTTGATGATATCAAGAATTATAAAAATTGTTTATGTAGACGCAAAATAACACAAATGCAACTTAGTACATCATTAATTTATGATAACTCTTTACGACAAGTTCAAATGCAATAAACATATATATGGAAACTTGTTTTATAAATTAAAATTTTACAACACAGATGTATACGAAACTCCAAAGCTTTAAAGAAATACTACACCGCCGCATTATAAATTTGTTCGTAATCAAAATGCTATTCTCACGCACGGTATCGCTTCAAATTGACGATCTCTTCTTTTTTAAAGGCCATTTTCTTAATTTATTCCAAAACTAGTCGTAGAAGCAGATAGTATATCTGTTATTTATAGATTAGCCGGTCGATACAGTGAATCGTATTTAAGTGATTTTACTCGAAAACTTTTAACGAAGTCTATCTTTGTTTAATATTTGTATTATAGGAACTAGTAAATTGTAAATATACCCAGGATGCAACACACTATTTAACGCATTTCTTTATTTTGATATATTAATAACTAATTATTTGATTGCGAAAAACACCGATATTATATTTATATAAAAGTTGTAATTGAGTACGCGACAGGTTGTGTGGAAGCTAGCTGAGGAACTCGTCTGGCGGTAAACAGACGTAACTAATTTTACTACTCTGTACGTAGACGTAGAACATCAACGTCATGCCATTTGAATGACATGCACGTGGTGAGTTTTTGCGTCGTGCTCGCGATCGACTAGCTAGACGGTTACGTTGGGCCTTGTCTTGTGCTTGTTTATGTAATGTATTATAAATACGTTACATTTTGTAGAAGAATGAACAAAAGGTTTCTCCACTATGACTTTTATATTATTCTTTTTATAACCATATTCCTACCTAACCTTCAGAGAAAATTTTTCGTAAAACCATTTGTCGCAGAGAAAAATTTAAATGAGTAGCCGAGGCTTTTTTGTGGTCTACTAATTATTTTAACAATAAAAATGGATCTTATGTATATCAAACTCAAATGTTCAAGTCCAAATTTTTAAAAGTCCCTAACCCTTGCGCATCTATCTTAAAAAGTTTCATAGTGATTATCATAAAAAGGCATGTAAGCTTATTTTTACCTACATAAAGGAATAAAGAATCATTTTATGGCGATGGCAAACTAAGAGGAGTAAGGTATAATGGCGGTTGACTACATCACACTATCGAAATGTGATCAGACGATGCGAGCTAGGGTCTCGGGCTCGCCGGCCGGCGGAGCGGCGCGGGCGCAGCGCGGACTCTCGCGGCAAGTTCAAGGTGACCGCGTCGCTCCGCCCACACGCGCCGCTCCTAAAGCGTACAACCGTTACACTACCACTGGACCTCCGAAGCAAACACATCATTCCTCAAACTACCTAGGCACACAGCATTCGCCTATACAAACAGTTGTTTCCATATAACCACACGGTGCCAATATGGAGACGTTAACTGCACCTAAAAGTAGAACTTCAATTTATTTAAGCCATTTAGATGGACGCACACGACGCGTATTTTCTGTAGCACTTATAATATTATCAGAAAAATGTTAACAGACAAAAAGGTATACCTTTGGGAAATCAAGCACTTGAGCAGATATAAATTCTGTTGGAATGATTACGAAAATTTCATTTTTTAAGGTTCCGTAACTCAAAAGGTAAAAAGGAACCCTTATAGGATCACTCGGTTGTCCGTCTGTCGGCCTGTCCATAGGTCTGTCAAGACCTTTTTCACAGGAACGCGTATATGTATCAAGCTGAAATTCATATCAAATACTCAGGTCTGCTGTCCCTTGGAGCTGTGAAAAATCAACCTTCTAAGCCAACGCATTCAAAAGATACAGCTGTTTATGCCGCAAATTTTCGTGATTTTTAGACATTCGCAAGAGAATCAAAACCTACAGGGTATTACCCGTGAACTCAGAATCTTGAAATTTGGTGTAAAGCAACGTGTTATAGCACAGATAAAGAAAAAAATGCGAAAAGCATAAATTTTTAGTTACATTATATAATAAAAATATTTTTAATAATTTTTGACTTACGAAAAGCATTATTCTATAATTAGAATAATGGTACGGAACCCTTCGTGCGCGAGTCCGACTCGCACTTGACCGGTTTTTTAAATTGACTTCGTAGCTAGCTCCAAGTGAGTTTTTGCTACTTCACCGGGCGTTTGACATTTCATTGTCAATATTTCTTCAGTTTCTCTACATCTTCGTTTCTTTTTTATTATTGAAGTAGACATTTGTCTCCCATCTCACCTGATGGTAAGTGACGATGAAGGCGAGGATGATCTTTAATATTAATTATATATTTACTATCGCTTATACCAGTTTATCAACTTCTTCCACTTTTTTATTTGATACCTATCTCTTATCTGATAATCCTTTTCTATTCTTACAGTGTCACAAACTATTAAAACAAAATCCTATTTGTTGAACCCCACATTCTTTAACGGGCAAAATGGAAGTTTCCACAACAAAATCTATACAAACAAGACACCTGGCAACCAGATTTCAAAGTGGCAGCTCGTAAATAACGAATCAATAAAATGCGAACCTTCGACGTTTTAAAACTTGATATTCGTTTACATGACGTTGAATATAAAATGTTGTTCCGTAATATAATCAACGATCAAATTAATTAAGAATTTTACCTGGGTATCGGAATTACTTGTCCAAGCTCATCGACGACGTGGTCTGCTATAACCACCACGGCCTGTCCGGGCGGTCCCACGACCACGGAGACGCCGTCCACCAGCTGACCTCCTCCGCTCACGAGCTGCCCATCTTCAAGCTGTTCACTAATCATCTCCACTCGTTTCTGATCTGGCGTCGTCGTGTATATTACGGTTTGTTTGTCATCTGCATAAATGAGATCTATCGGTGTCTTTTCATCTATCGATTCCATTCCCTGATCGTAAACATCAGGCTGTACGGGCACCTTATTGTCTGGAGCGTAGGCGGCGAGCTCGTGCGGAGAGTGGCGGTAAGAGTGTGGATCGGGTGGGTAACCGTCATCTGAATCCATTTCGACTTTGTGCGGGTAGTAGTCGTGTGCAGGCTGGACGGGAGTCATGGTGGCGAGGACGGCATGCGCGGGCGCCGGAGAGCGCGGTGCGGAGCCTGGAGAGCCGCCTCGAGGTGTGCGCGCACGGTCGTCGCACGGCGACGGCGAGGCGGACATGACGCCGCGTTTTGACGCTATTGGCGACGTCTTCGTGCGGGCGGAGGCTCCGCTCAGGAGCACCCCGCTTTACACTCGACTCCTCCAACTTCAACTTCTGAAAAGCGAAAATATGACTGTCGCAGAACAATCTCTTTGCTACATACAAGGGGTTCCACGACGGAGCCCCAATTGAAAAGTTTATTCTAAGAAATATATGCACACTTTTTTATTAACATAACATCTAACAGTGTAGACGTACTCATTTGTTTTCCTATGCAATCTGTCTCAACTGACATTAATTCATTAACCTACCAGGTAAATAAATAAAATCACAGTGCTACAAATCAAACAAAACATAACACAAATTTTTGGTAAGTTCTTATAATATAGTTTTTCCTAGTATATTACAAATTGGGGATAGGTTAGGTATGTACTAACGTGAAAAAGAAGCCTACAATAGTGTAATGTATCTAAGAAATAAATACATAATTAATCATATTGGAAACGTCTTTTAATCTGTGAATAGAATAACTAAACACAGAATTAAAGATCTTAATAACACAGCTTTGATTCATGTTTACCTCCAGCAAGGGCACCTCAGAAACAGCTGATTCAAGTCCAGTTAGAACAGAACAAGTATCAAGTGGCACCTGGTTGCCGAGAAGTGGCCGAACTTGTTCAGAAGCAACCCTGCCGGCGCCGGAGAAACCACCGAACGGAACAAACTAGTAACCATTGTACTCACGTGGCTGGCTGACTCGTCAGACAACAAATGATTCGACAAAAACGATAAAACAAAAAAATAATTAAAGTAGCAGATGATAATTGTATAAATCAAAATTCAAACAGTTTCATAAAAAATAACTAGTTGCGGTTTTATAGCTATTGTCATATAGGATTCTGTACACAAGACTAGTAAATTCATTTTGTTGGTTTCCACGAAGGCATCCGTTCTCCTTCAATAATAATAAAAAATAAAAAGAACGAAATGAAGTTGCATTATTGCTTCAGAAGCCATACTGAGAGAGTGCTTTCAATGCGTTGCTGCGGAGGCTGGGCTCGGTGGAGCAACAAAGACAAAACATGCTACAGCTCGTGTACGACTCACCGAGTTCGAGGGAGAGACACTACATGAAGAACATACCTATTGCTACAATTAATTTTTTGATTATAGAATCCATATAATATTAACATGAACTTTAACTTAAAATTCAATATATTAGACATTTAATTAGATAGATTAGATAACACAAAGACATGTACAGACATTATTTAGAAATATCTTTCTCATTCTTTTTAACTTAACGAAAAACCTAAAGAAACATTATTCAAACTATAATATTAATAAAACCAGTATGAAATGAAAATGTATTAGGTACAATATATCTAAAATATTAACCAATTCCTATGTACTGCATGACTGTAATTCAAGCTAGGCAAAACATTTTCACGATGTCTTTGTTGGATACAAAGCCTTAAGAAAGAGAACATTCCCCACTGTAGGAGGAAAAATAAAACACAAAAAGGCTCTGCTGCGGAGCCGGGCTGTCAGAGTGTGCGCTCACGCCATACACACAAGCACGAGGAGCTTACCGAACACAACCATACGCAACAAATACGACAGAGAACTTCTCATGTGTGCTAGTGTATTTACGTCAAGCACACATTCAAAGACCTCAGGTCTCACACATACCTACGAGTTGTATTTTTTGTTTAAACATTAGTTAACTAACTACGATTGTAACCACAACAATTTAACAAACATAACTCGACGTTCGGAAGATAAAACACACGTAACTCAGGAAAACTGACAATCTGAGTAACACTTGGGTTGTAGCACTGTGATCATTGTGACCCTAAGTTTAAAGGCAAACGAGCACGTCATTTCACTGGCAAGAAGGTCGGGGTGGAGACGGCAGGCGTCCTGGCGAAGACCGTCACGCACGCGCGTCAAACTAGTCTCGTGACGTCACGGCCCGCCCGGCGAAATTACAAAACCGGCCGGGCGGCACGGCCGAGTGCGGCAGCAAGCGGCGCGGCGCAGTGGCGGACGCGCTGCCGCCCGACCCCGACGCGCCACCGGCGTTCACATACCGTGGGCGGCGTCGCGACGCTCGGGCACGTCGCTGCCGGGCGCGGGCGCGGGTACAAGCACGCGGCGAGCGGCGCTACGGAGCGCGGGCGCAGGTGCTCTGAGCGCAACAGCCTCCGCGCGCCGGCGCCGCAGCCCTCCGCACCCCGCGCCGCCCGCGCCTTCTCTCGCACGCACCAAAACGACGAATTTATCTTCCGTACATGCTGGCCCTCCTACCCGAGGACGTTGCCCAGGGTGTCTCAGTTCTCTGCGGACCGTACTTCGAAATCTTTTATACTGTCAGACGGTTTCCTGACCAAGCGCATTCATTCTTTTGTCTCAATAATCGATCGAAATTGTATTGATAAATATAAACAGTAAAAATATACTTTGAATTCTGATGACTTTCAATTTTCAAATAATAGGATATAGGTACCGTATAATTCCATAGACCTAAAAAGCAGAGGCCATCTGTAATAATCATGTCGCTTGCATTTGATCGGCATTGTGTAAAATAAAGTATTTGTCATGTATTTTATCGATGCAGCCTCCTATCAAAGCTTGTCGGCGACGACGGCAGCGCGCGGCGTAGCCCGAGGCGACGACGCGCCGCCCGCGCCTCTCTGCTCCCCGATCAACGACGTCGCGTCGATCTGAGCCTGAGCAGCTGTTACAAAACAGCGACCCGCGACGTTGGAATTACCCAACTTTACGCAACTTCCCTTATTGGACTTTCATGTCACAAGATATAGGTTTAACATAATAAAGGTTGACATCAGAAACGACGACAACATATACCTGCCATAACATAGAGTATGGAACAAACAATCATAACAAGGGCATTGTAAGCAGATTGCGACAATATTTTTGATGAATCCCGATCAGTCGATTTTAATATAGACATTACAATAATTTATGTTTGACACTAGAAGGAAGCTAACTACAGAAATACAAAAATTTGTGTCAATATTTTTCATCAACTAGTTGCCCTCTCCGGCTGGGCCCGCATATGTATTACACATAAAACCTGCCAAGAAACATATCTTCTACCTTATTGAAATCCGCATCAAAATCGCCCACGTTTCCAAAATTTTCCTGCGTCTATCGGCTTCAATGTAGACCATATTTTTGATTTAAATATAAGAATGAATGTATTGATCTAAGTACATAAATATTGCTAAATTCAAAGTTCAATGGTTTTATCACTAAAAAAAATTACATTTCAAATGTACGACAAACAAATAAAAACAAAAGAAAAAAGAGGAAACAGCTGAAATTTAAAGTAGCAGGATCAATATTGTAAAATGTTGTGATGTGTTGTCGAGGAGCTTTTCCATAAGAAGGTCATCAATGAAGACAAGACAATTCGAGTTCTGTGGCCTAGTGGTCATAATGGCAGGCTGCAATACCGGAGTCCCAAGATTCGAACCCCGGTCAGGTCAAAATGGAAATTGAATTTTTCAGATTGACCTGAGTCTTGGATGTTTATGTATATATGTATTTTATTTGTTATAAAATATAGTATCGTTAAGATTCCCTTAACACAAGTCTCGAACTTACTTTGGGTGGGCTACCTCAAGCTGTGTGATGTATCCATATATATATTTATTTATTATTTATATCTATTAATTCCAACGAGCTAAACACAATGGAGTTATGTGTCGTAGCAAATTAGTTTATTATGGTGACCACCCGACTCTAATATGATGTGACCTGATCGGTTTAGCTAGTCTCGTATCATTCTTTACTGTGACCGTTTTAGGATTTACAATTCCGTAGTAAACGGGGAACCCTTATGGTTCCGCCATGTCCGTCTGGCTGTTAGTATGTCCGCGATTTAGCACAGAGACTATTTGTACTAAGAAGCTGTGATTCGGCATAGGTATATATTAACTACGCCGTGGTGAAATAAAAAATAGGTTTCCTCCCATATCAAGTAGAGATATCTTTTTCTCGTCAATCCCTTGCTGGTGGATAGGTCTTTCAAAACTATTATGGGTGTCTGAACACCGTTTTTCAATTCAGGAATCCGTTTGTGATTATTAATCTCCTCATTTTTTATTGGAATCAAGTGTCCCCACACTCTGTAAGTGACAGACTATACATTTTTTGGCTAGGCTGTCGTGCTTTTCAAAAAGAACTGTTTTGTTTATTTTTCTGGTTTATATAAGACAAGAAAATAAAAATTTGCACTTTCCAATTTGATTTCATTTATTTTATTACAAATTACAAGACGTGCCGTAAATTCAGTACAGTACGAGTTACACGCGCGCAATGAGGGACGTCAGGCACAAAATAAAAAATAAAAAATAAAAAACTTTAAAAGTAGTGATAATCTGATATTACCTCAGTCCATGTAAAAAATCTAAATGTTTTATTTCAGTTTACTCGCACATATGATAGATTTATTCATAGGTACATTTTATTATTTGCTATATTTGCTATGGAATAAAGAAAATAATGAAAACGAAACCTAACTTGTGACGTCATAATTCGATAAAAAGTGTAAATGGGCTGTATCGTTCAATACAAAATATTTAAAATCTCTGCTGAATCGCGGACAGACTAACAGACAGACGGACGTGGTGAAACCATAAGATTTACTACGCAACCCTAAAACGGTCACAGTAAAGAACGATACGAGACTATTAGAGCTAAACCGATCAGGCAGGTGAGGCAGGTCACATCATATTAGAGTCGGGTGGTCACCATTATAAACTAATTTGCTTGGACTCAATTGTGTTTAGGGTCGTTGGAATTAATAGATATAAACAATAAATAAATATATATGGATAAATCACACAGATTGAGCTAGCCCCAAAGTAAGATCGAGAGTAGTGTTAAGGGAAACTTAACGATACTATATTTAATAACAAATAAGTACATATATACATAAACATCCAAGACTCAGGCCATCTCTCGTGAGAAGGCGCCAGTGTATCGACGCATGTAGCATCCTACACCAAACCCTACCACGTCCCTAAGGGATTATTATTTTTCAGATCTACACCCTAAAAATCTAGGAAACGATACCTATTTAGGTTTGTATACTTAAACAACACCCATGTAAATTTTTCGTGAAAAGTCGAATCCTGCCGATGCCTGAATGCATCTGGATGCTTACATATTTTTACACCTGTTGGTGGTAGGCCACAATAACTTATAAAATATCAGTCATACCGCAAAATTACCTCGAAAAAAATTATAGCTCCGGTGGGTATAAGAATTATAACGATAGATAATGCCTTGAGGCATTCTGAAGTTGTTGTGGTATAATATGCTCCTATACATTGATCTCTAAAAACAACAATACACTCCTTTTTAAGGTTCCGTACATCAAAATGAAAATCAGATCCCTTATAGGATCACTTGGTTGTCCGTCTGTCTGTCTGTCAAGAACCTTTTTCTCAGGAACGAAAGAGGTATCAAGCTGAAATTCATATCAAATACTCAGGTCTACTGTCCCTTGGAGCTGTGAAAAAATCAAACTTCTAAGCCAACGCAATCAAAAGATACAGCTGGTTATGCCGCAAATTTTCGTGTCTTTTCTTCATTTGCCAGGAAATCAAAACTTCCCATGAAGTCAGAATCTTTAAATTTGGTATAAAGCAACGTCTTATAAGACAGATAACGGAAAAATTGCGAAAAGCATAATATAATAAAAATATTTTTTCGACACTCGCAAGGGAATCAACACCTACAGGGTGTAGTACACGTACCGTGAACTCAGAATCTTGAAATTTGGTACGAAACAACGTCTTACAGCACAGATAAAGGAAAAATTGCGAGGAGCACTAATTTGGAGTTACATGATATAATAATAATATTTTTAATGATTTCATACTAATTATACACAGTGAAATTTTTATCGTTTTGGACCCTTAAAGGGGTGACTCAGACCATCAAAATGAACAACTTTGCCTATGGCAACAATGCTGGGAACTCAAAAAAAATTCGACATTCCCATACAAACTAGCCGGGCGGCGGGACTCTTTTGTATGGAAATGACGAAATAAACCACAGAGTACACTAATAACTTCAATAACTTACGTGGAATCAGCAAAAACTACCAAAAACAGCAAGAACATTATAAACCAACAATAACCAGGAAGAACTACCATTCTCTCTTTATCAACCATTATAAAGAGAGCTTCAAAAATTACTTAGATGTACCAAGAGCCACAAGAATACCTTAAGATTACCTAAGTGCCACCATGAACTGGTAAGAAACTACCAAATAAACAATGTATTTTCTTAATATTAAAGGTATAAAACCTTTAGCATTTTATTTCATAAATGTTCAACATACTCAAATAATGTGAAATACAGAATAAAAATTAGGTTCTTTGGGTAGGTGTAACAAAAAATACTATTTTATCGATATGAATGTTCTTCGCTACACATGGAACACACTATTGAAAAGAAATGAGACAGCACTACACATACTCTTCTGTACTAAAAGCAAGAGTAAAAGACAGGTTGCTCCAAAAGACACCAACGGGTCCACATTTAAAAAAAAATACATCGGAGCGAAAAATGATATTTATGATTTAATAAAAAAAAAAAAAATAGCACATAAAACACATCACTGTGAAAAGTTATCTTTTGGGTAATTTGGAGTAGGTATAGCTTTTCTTCCCACATAATTGTTACGGCCGCACGTTGCACGGCAAGCCGGGATCTGGCACGGAAAACATTTTTTTTTTGGAAGGACTATGTAGCTAGCTCCAAGTGAGCTTTCGCTACTTCACCGGGCGTTTGAGGCGAGTGCAGACTGCCCTTAGCCTATATAGACAACATAACCAGGAGGGAGGGACGGACCTCGGCTTTGGGCGTCGCCTCTTGGATCGCCGCATAGCTTGGAGAGACAGCAAACTCTCATATTGCCTGATAGGCCGCGTATACATACGTGTACGCATAGCCTTGTAACGTTGCAGCATGCCACCTGCATGCTGCATCTCGTCCAACCTCATTTCTTTTTCATCCTGTTCATTTTTCGTTCCTCATTTTAATTAAAATTTTATTCCATTCCATTTTTAGATTACTTTCTCTCTCTCTCATCACTCATTCTTCAGTCTACCATCATCTCTCGGACTGTTCAGTTCTATTTATACGGTACACGTACGGTACGGTCTTGTAATACATAAGCTGTAACCAATAAAGTTATTCTCTGTGTGTGTTTTGTATCGAGTCTCTGTTCTCCACTATTTCCTACTTCTTATTTATGTGGGAACTCGGGTAGAGCGTCGGGATAGTTGAGCCCTCACAGCCTTAAGGACCAATCTGAGAAACAATGGCAAAAATCTTTGGAGAGCAGCAACTCTTGCCTTTTGCCTTATAGTAAAGACACGGAAAACAAGTGATGTGTGCTTATTTAACCACATCGTTTGCGCCTGGCCTCATCCCCGCAAGCGCTCTGTACTGTTTAAGCTGTGCGTGCACTGGACCGGAATCGGAGCGGACGGAGCGGCCGGAGCGGCCGGATTTTCAAAATGCCGGTGGGGTGCGTTCACTGCATTCGGATTCCGGACCGGCATTTTTACAGTGTTGCCAGGGCCCTTGAGTCATAAATTACGTTTCGTTTCCTGAAATGTTACATTTTTGCAGCAAAAGTTACAATATTGTAATTTTTTTAATTTACGTGTTTTTGAGGTCGGAGTATAACCCTCCACACAGCGCTATCCTATAAAGTGGTTACTAACATATAGCATAACGCTTTGCTTTATTTACCGGCGGTGACTTTTGTTTATAATAATAGAGATAGAGAAGATACCACCTAAACCTGTACCAACCTGCCCTGTCCCATTATTATGTCTGTGTCATATTTAAGTCTGTCTTTACCAAAACACAAAAAAAAAATATTCTAAGATCTAGATCATCACGACGTCTATACCTTACTGGGTAATCATTACTCTGGCTGGAGTGAGAAAGATATGGGTGCATAATATGAACTCTAAAAGACTCCTCTATGGAGAGTTTCATACATTATATGCTGATTTATTAAAAGATGAAGATAGATTCTTTGGGAATTGAAGAAAAATTTTTTTGAACTTCACTATATTCTTGAACCTTATATTTTATTTTACTACTTTTTCGGCATGATTAATATACATATCCGTACCAAATTACAGCTTTTTAGTACTTATAGTCTATGAGTAAAACCACGAACAGACGGACGGACGGACAGACATGGCGAAACTGTAAGGGTTCACTATTTACTACGGAACTCTGAAAATTGGTTGACTCTAAAGTCAGTTTACGGCCAATAATTTTACGTGATAACGGGGAGAGATAGATGCGTGATAGATACTACTACTACTCCTGCTGCTGCTGCTGTTGCTGTTGCTGGTCTGGAACGTGACATTTTTCGTGCGTGCAGCCAATGTTCATTGATTTATATCTTTGTTTTTAATGTCAGTATTTTCATCACTCTGTATTTTCGTCTTACTCATTCACGACATATGTAATTGAGGAAGACTACAATGAATGACTAGCTAATGAATTTAAAAGTTATGGATGATCTAAATCGAATTCCTACGAAATGAGGTTTCTACCATTCTCTGTTATTCATAATAATATTCCAATATAAAAAGTTCTACCATAAGGGGTAGATCTTCTTATGAACGGCAACACTGACGACTGCCGATGCCGGTGACGTCACCGGCAGAAATTCCGGTCTCCGGCACGGAAATGCCGATGCAGTGCACGCAGCGCCATACAAATCCATACAAAGCAACAAATCCGTCCGCTCCGTCCGCTTCGATTCCGGTCCAGTCCTTGGGCCAATTGAGAGGCGGCAGACTCCCACGCAGTCCACCGCCTGTGGCCCCATGGGAGCCAGATAAACTGGCTCCCAGCGGCGGAGAAGATGATAGGCTCCGCCGCTTGCCTCTCGCCGCAAACACGGTGCGGCACCGCTCGGCCGCGGAAGAAAGGGAGATCGGCAACGCAGCACCGAAACTCCCTCTCCTCCGCGACCGATCTCCGACCACAACCACGGCGGTGTGGCCCCGCCTGAAGCGCCGGGAGAGCAATAAAATATTACCCTCCCGGCGGCTCCACCTCGGGTGGGGGAGATCTTCCCACTCCCCCGCCGCCCCAATGGGCGCATCCTTGCGGAAGCGCCCCTCCCCGGGTGGGGGGAGATCTTCCCACTCCCCCGCCGCCCCATTGGGCGCATCCCAGCAGGCTCAAGGCCGAAGCCGAGCCCGCGGGAGCGCCCCTCCTCGGGTGGGGGGAGAACTTCCCACTCCCCCGCCGCCCCAATGTGGGCGCTCGCTGCTGGTGTGTCAGGCAGCAGGAGCGCCCCCGCGCGGGTTCCTCTTCGCTTCCCCGTGGTTTGAGGACTAACCACGGGTACTGAGCCCCCCCGGTACGACAAACCGGGAACCACCTCGGGGGGACTAGTCTTCACCCTAGCGTAACTCTTAAACTATGGCTTTTGAAAAAAAAAAATATTTTTTTACAATTCTGCGTATTTAATGAAACCCTTAAGACGAATCCTCAGAACAAAGAAGAAACCTTAGAACCTGTGAGGACGAATCTAATTACATGTCATCTATCTATAAAAACGGTTGAACCATTTTTGGCAAGCTCCGTGGCGCAGTGGTTAACACGCCAGCCTGCGACACGAGGGTCCCGGGATTGATCCCCGGTCAGGTCAAGATGGAAAATGATCTTTTTCAGATTTGCCTGGGTCTTGGATGTTTATCTATATATGTATTTGTTATAAAATATAATATCGTTGAGTTAGTATCCCATAACACAAGTCCCGAACTTACTTTGGGGCTAGCTCAATCTGTGTGATTTGTCCGTATATATTTATTGTAATATTTTTCTGCGTTGTAATAACGAGTAGACATAAAAGCAGTCAATCAAGCCACATATTGTTCAAACACATAACCTTCCTTTTGGAATTTTCCGCAGTTAGATAAGAAGAACATATTCTTCTAATAACTCACTTTGAGGCTAGCTCAATCTGTGTGATTTATCCGTATATATTTATTTATTTATTAGATCAAATCTGATCTCAGTTTTTACTGTCCTTAGCTACTGAATAACGGATAAAGTAACAATACTAATTAAATAATTACTATCGTAATTTGTCCCTCACATGTGGCATCTTCCTTGTCTAATTTTTGGGAAAAAGCCTATGTTACTGATTTGCCAAATAATTCTAGTCTACAGGCTTTGACCAATATTCAGCCTATTTCAATTCTACCGTATCTTTCAAAAGTATTGGAAGCGGCTGCCCACCTTCAAATATCCTCTTTTGTACGCGCAAACTGTCTCTTAGCTCCCCTGCAATTTGAATTTCGTCCCGGGCATAGTACCACTAGTACTCTTCTCAACAACAATGAAGATATTCGCCTTGGTATGGAGAATCCTTGGTTATCGATAGGTTCCCTTACTATCTTTGTTATGGGCAACAAGCTGTCCGACTGGATCGTGAGATAACGGAAAAAATATCCTCAGGGTATTCCTCAAGAAGGCATCCTATCTCCCCATTTTTTGCTGTTTTTTTTTATCAATTTGTCATCGCTCTCTATTTGCTGTTCATATCATTTATACGCCGACGATATACAAAAAATGGCAAACGACCAGATGGGATTACGTTAATACCGTGGCAGAGGGGGCGATGTCTTTTATGGGACGCAACTTGTGTAAGCACCTTTGCGGCTACTTATCTCGCAAACACTTCACGGCTGCCGGGGGCTGCTGCTAAAGCAGCGGCGGCTCACAAAATGACAAAATATTCAGTGCTGTCCTCCAACTATGAATTCGTGCCGGTTGCTGTTGAGACAGCCGGCCCGTGGTGCCCGGAAGCCAAGGACTTTATTTGGGAGATCGGACGTCGCTTAAGGGACCGTGGGTATGACTACCGCTCTGGGTGGTACCTGGTTCAAAGGATATCCATAGCTATCCAAAGGGGAAACGCAGCTAGTATTATGGGTACCTTTGAGCCAGGCACAATTCAGGGTGGCATTTTTGATTAATTTTATTTTGTGTATAACTTGTTAATTAATTAAAATAAATTTTATGATATATACAAAATTATGTTAAAACTGATGCTGAAAACGTCGAAAATGGTAGGTATAACTCTACTGAACACTGCACTATTAGATATTTCTAGCTGGTCGGATAATTTAGGAATAAAAAAATATGATTGGCTGTTTGAGACAATTATGTAAAATAGATAAGAGTTTCTCCAATTACTTTAAATCATATTAATGTACCAATCAGTGATTCAAACCTGGGCCTTGTTATGGACTCATCTTTAATCTGGAAGCATCAGATAAGATGAGATCAGAAGAAAAGTGACAAATATCTGAATCGTTTTATAATTGAATTTCCACACAAAACAAATTAACTTTAGTCCAAATCTTTCATTTTCCCTATTATTGATTATGCTGATGTTGTCACGTATAAATTAACCTATAGGGTAACCTATTCGGACAATAAAGAATACCAATTATTTATCAAAGATACAATTTATTAATATGTACTACAATGAAGATTTAGATTAAGTTAAGTTTAGGTTAAGTTAAGTTTAAAGCAATTATTTTAATATAAAAACAGCTGTCACGATTTGCCATCTTACCATGCTAGGCTTAAATATTTCAATATTAACTCGCTTGAACAGCGTCGTTTAGCTTTTGACGTAATATTTATTCATAAAATTATTATGGGCAAGATTGATTGTCCTGATCTCCTCCATAGGCTAAGTTTTTATGTTCCTAGATCTGGTAGTCGTCTCCATAACCGCATGACTTTCCGATTGGCCCCTTGTCGAACAAATTACCGTCAACATTCTCCTTTGATTCGCATGTGCTCTCATTGTAACCAAATTTGCCATGACATTGACATCTTCAGTGCATCGACCAAAACTATCAAACGGTCAATACCCAAATAACACTCATCCTGCTTTTTGTTTTGATTTTGATCTCTTCTTATATATTTTTCTTTTTTATATTGCTTATATTAATTTCAATGATTTGATTATATACCTATACATTATATATCTATAATATTTTATATATAAAAATGATTGATAGTAAATTATTTATATTAATTTATATGTATTATGAAATAATGTAATGTATGTAATGTATTCATTACAATCTGTATTGTGGGAGCAAATCATTATGTGCATGCTGTGTTCGCTCATAGTAAGTTGTTGCAATTGTTTGTTGTCAATCCTTGTGTTATTTTTGTTTAAACTTTGTAACAGCTAGTTTGCGAAAAAAATAAAAAAAAAAAAAAAAAAATGGATGTATAATTTTATATATAGATATTTTAGTTAAAAAAAAAAAAGTTAGACAATAAGTTTAAGGGATAAGGTAAGTTTAAAAAAAAAAAAATACGAAGATGCAAGGGTCACGCTAAGCACGACAGTGGGCGTAAAGGTGGAAAACGGAAGCAAAACAGTGATGGGTTGCTAGCCGCACCGCCTATAGATGTAATATTCGCCCAATCCCTTGACCGACTTTTACGGTCTGCGCGGGAAGGATAAGCAGCTGGTATATTCTATGTTTTTCTATATCTCCCAAACCAGCATGGAAGAAAATGGGTGAATGTTGCACAGAATGACAATCAACCTTATTTAGTACAATGGTTGGCTTAGTCAAGGACATGCACACACCAACACCAAGAAAGTAAAAAAAAAACACCTTACCAACTCTCATAAACACGTATTGGGCGCCAAACTTGTCACGTATAAATTAACCTATAGGGTAACCTATTCGGACAATAAAGAATACCAATTATTTATCAAAGATACAATTTATTAATATGTACTACAATGAAGATTTAGATTAAGTTAAGTTTAGGTTAAGTTAAGTTTAAAGCAATTATTTTAATATGGATGTATAAAAGTACAAGAAGTTAAACGTGGGTCCGAAGCCTAGATTCTGGGTATTAAGCTGAAAGTTGGGTCGGTTCTTCAGGAAAAAACCTCACGCCCCTTGGATGCGACCGCGTGGTAGCTCAGGCGGTTGACGGCAGCTCAGCTTATGTCCAACAGGGATGTGGATGACTCAGGCCTCCTCTGCGGCCCGTAGAGGATCAAGCGCCAACAGATAACAGACGCAATCAAGTCCGTCGTCAATCGCTACGGGTTGAACCCGGACGGTGTTCCTGGAACGCGTCCAATTGATATATTTAGAAAGGTGCCCTTATTCTGCCCTGGACTGTAGAATATCACACGCGTGCACCAAGGGGTGGGTATATAGAAGGAAGCGGTGATTCGTGTATGATGGGCAGTCCAGGTACATGAGAAGCCAAGAGGTGAGGCGAGAATCACATACCAAGCGAAAGATAAGAATAGTAAGGCTATATAAAATTATAATTCCACGTAAGCACAGACAGTTCGGAAAGGCAGCAGTAGAAGGCGATAATTTATTGACTTTATCGACATGTTATATAACAGGAAGCAACGGTAAGTGATTCTAGCTTCATTACAATGAAATTAAGATACAATGATTATGCGCATTCGTATGTTTTGCGTCTAATGGTACATCTTTTCTTATAAAACGTACTCAACATTACGTACGGGAGGGTAAAAAACCACGTTTAAATAATTAACGTTACTGACAAAGGGTGTAAGCAATTTACTAATTTATTTATTCAAAATTTAGTACGTCAGCGTAAATAAATATCTACTAAATTTAATACACTGGCTTGTTTAAAGCAAAGATTCATAAGTAAAGCCGTATATGTTGGCAGGGAAAATCAGCCAGCAAGGAACCAAGATTTTAGAACTGCATACATTATGATTTACTTATCTAGTAGTGGCCAATGAACACCTTAGGAGGCATAACTATTCGCAAAATAAATTACAATCAACGTGCTACTGTGTAGAACAAAGGAATGTTCGAGAATGTTCCAAACCAGACAAAGAAACCGACCACCAGCGTGGCGAATTAACAGTTACTACACAATAACACCCGGTATTCACCGTTTACCAATAAGGCTACTTAACTAAGAATAATTGTGCATCACTCACCCATCAACGGGATAAACACTACTCGAGAACTATGTATATTAAGTAAAAGGAAACGCGTCCACACGGGACTCAAAGCGTTCCGAATGAAATAATAAGAATTCTAGACGCGGGCGACCCGCAGCCGGGCTCGCCGCGAAGTGTCGCGCTAGGAGGCCCCGAACGGCGATTAGGACGGAGGTTCGGAATACATCGTTAAAACTCGGCTAGGGTCGGAACAGTCGTCACCTGCGCGCGAGTATATTGCAGCGGAAGGTCAATTTGTTTGTTATTATAACGATGCTAAGGCAACAAGTAATCTACAATGACTAAAGAATTATAAAATAATTTTATATGTTACATACAATGTGTGTTAAGATCTAAATGCAGATCTTTTCAATAAACTATTTCTCTTATTAATAACTGTATCTCATTTATTTATGGCCTTCGAAAATACGATCATATGTCTTCTTTTCGATCCAATCATCTGGCTCCTGTTCGTCAACGCAGACAGCTGAAAATACTTTGTAGGGTACAAAGTATTTTCAGCTCTATTCTTAAAAACCCTCACTTTCAGAATATTTGAGAAGCAGATTTCAATATACATTAGAGTCTCACAGTCGTGAACTTCGCTCCAGCCATAACCTCCGCTGCATATTCCCTTATTTCGATAATAATAAAAATAATTTTAAGTAACTTCAAATTAAGAGAAAGCGGGTCAATAGTAACATCATAAAAAAAAAATTTTGTTTTCAATGTTTAAGGAATCTTTTAATTTTTAACCTATTATATTGTTACTAAAAAGCGATAATTAACATTGTTAATTTTTTTTCCAACGGGAATCCATTCTAAGACGAGGAAAAAAATCTCAGATTGATAGTTTAACAATTACCGCACTTCATCGCACCGTGCTACAAAAATGTTCATTAACTAATGGATAACTAATTCAAAAATCGGGATAAAAATGTTTGGCCACGGATCATTGTTCATTGATCTATACAGCAAGTACCTGCATTTTTCTTTTCTTAATTTTCATATACCGACCGAGTAAGTATATATAATAATTTATAATATTATATTTATTAATTAAAAGTCCAAAGTGGACGTGGTTTGAGCAAGCCGGAGTAGCCGTTTCCAGGCATATTTTCAACCCTATGGGAAAATTATATATATTATCCTACAGTCCCGGAAGTTGAAAATTTTCTTTGAGAAATTTCCTCTTCTTATTTAATCTTTTCCAAATTTAAAAAAACCCAAATATTTTTTTAATAGGTTTGCGAAAAACCAAACCCCCAATTTTATTACACTTAATTGGTAAGAGGAAACACTAAGCTCGAGAGAATTGAAAAATAGGTATTTGTAAAATCTATTTTTGTCGCGCCGTGCTCAAAAACCCGCAGAGCTTACGTTAAGCACTTTATAGGAAAGCTTATTATAGGACTGATTATTACCTTAATGACAAACATATCTGGCTTGAGCCAGGTACGGGAGCCTCTTAACGTATCTGTATTTTAATGTCATAATTTGAACCAAATTATGACATTAAAATACAGAAGCCTAGATCGCCGATGTAGCAGTTTGAGGCGAAACAACGTAGCGTAGAGTAGCCCGTAGGCCTTCTAGCATCGTATTCAACTTGCGAGTGACCTTCAACAGCCAGAAAATGGCAGCTTTTCTAATTGATCGCTTAACACCCTATTGCCCTGCCAAAATACCTTAGCCATTTTATTTTCATATATTTACTTTATACTTACATGGACCCTTTAAAATATACACTATAAAACACTTATTTTTGAGACAGTTATGTAAAAGTGTCCTTGACAACCTTATCCGTAACAAATCTTAAAATAAAGGTCTGTTTAAAATAAAATATAACGAAATCGGAGAACTATTCCAGAGTCGGAAGATGGCTAAAGTAGAAGCTTGTATTAAAAATGCAATTTGTGACTTATTCAATTTTCACCCCCCAACTGAGACCCGAAATTCATGCTAAACATTCCTTAATTTTGTTTATGAACTAACGGCCTCGAAAATAAAGTATTTATGTTTTTGCCTTTTGTCAAGAAATTATATAATATAGGTACCTATACCTACCAAAATTTTACACAACATCATGGCAACCACAGACGTGATTTCAAGGATTGCAACTTTTTTTTTACTATTATTTATATTTTATATATATATATATATATTTAAACCTATTTTGTCCCCCTGCTGGGCAAAGGTCTCCCCCATTGCCTTCCATACCTCTGTATCCCGCGCCACATCAAACCATCTGCTTTCGAACCTCTGTCTTTTTATGTGATTGCAACTAATCTTAATAAATATTTAATGCATGCGTCAGATCTAAAACATATTTGACTGTAGTTCTAAAAGAAAATGTTATAAATGATTTGATATATAGGATAATCTGTATTAGGACTTTCTTTATTCCACCCATCATTCCACCATAACTTCTAAATACTTCGACTTATGTGACATTGGCTAAAATGTTTTGGTAGAGCCGTCGTCCTTCTATTTTTATTTAACATGTTCCACACGGTAATCCTTATAAATGAAACCATAGAGATAATATAATCCTCACGAATGAAACAGGAAAATAACAAAAACAATATGATGAAAAAAAAAACTACTAACTCTCTGATATTATTTTTAAAAACATACATAACTTCTCGACCTCTTTTTGACCGAATTCAAAAAAGGGGGTGGTTATCAATTCGGTTGAATGTTTGTTTTTTAGGGTTCCGTACCATAAAGGTAAAAACGGGACCCTATTAATATTGCTCCGCTGTCAGAGTCAGTTTTTACAGATGATGTATTTTTGTTGCCGCTATAACAACAAATACTAAAAAATAAAATAAATACTTAAGGGGCTCCCATACTACAAACGTGATTTTTTGCTTGCTTTAGCTCGATATTGATAACGACAACAGGTAGACGCTTGAAATATTCACAGAATATTTCGTTATATTTACTTTGAATAAATAAAAATAATAGTAAAGGGGGGCTCCCATACAACAGACGTGATTTTTTTTGCTGTTTTTATAGATTACGGTATGGAACCCTTCGTGTGCGAGTCCGACTCGCACTTGGCCGTTTTTTTTAAATGTTTGTTACCGCATAACTTCATTATTCATAAAAAATTGGATATGTTTTTTTAGGGTATATGATAGATGAGAATTGCTTCCATTTAAATTTTCCTAAAAATCTGTGCTGTAGTTTGAGAAGGAGGTTTTTTTTTATTTAAAAGATTACTAACAAATAACGCGACAATCAACAAGTCTAACGTAGACTTAATCTGTAACGTTATTTATTTATGTGGCCTTTATTTGATCTCACTTAATTTTTCCCATAACATTTAATGAAAAGAGTTTAAGATTAAGTTTATTTGTTGTTAAAACAGAATGTACTTAAATTTAACAATTTAGTCTTAATTAATGGTACATTCATAGTTCTATCAGGAATGCGAATGGGCTCATCCGTCGCGTTACCACTTCAGTTATAGACAATCTTAATACGAATCTCGAATATTGTGACCACGCCATAAGAGCGCGGACGCTTATTTAACTTCCAAGAATTGTTTAAATGACCGGTGAAAGCCACACAAACAGGTGTGTAACGCATTATGGATATGGGTAGATGTGGTACCATTTTACGAAACACTTTTAAATTATACCCATAACGTTATACTTGGTACTTAACCCAAGCCAACTTAGCTGCATATGCGTGATATGAGAAGTGTAAAACTAACAAAGTTTATTTAGTTACATAGGTATAATTGGTAAATGCATTAAAGTTACATTCGATTATTATATTATTAACTAGCTTTCGCCCGCGGCTGCGCCCGCGTCAATGTCGATCCCTCGGGAATAATACTTTTCCCGGGATAAAAGGTAGCCTATGTCGTTCTCCGTACTCCAGAGAACTTGTACGCAAAATTTCATGATGATCGGTTCAGTAGTTACGCCGTGAAAGTGTAACAAACAAACAAACAAATAAACAAACAAACAAACTCACTTTCGCATTTATAATATTAGTAAGGATAAGGAAGTAAGGATTATAAATTAAGGGGCCATTTACTATGTCATTCGTCACACCAATGTTATGCTTTTTAGACCCCTCCCCCGTCCTTGTCACAGATGGTCACATTTGTGAGACACTAAGGAGGAGTCCTTAGTGTGACTATATAAATTTATAACGAAGAAAAAATCGAAACAAGATTATTATACCGTTTTTTATTCTAATCAAAATGCCCTTTAATTAAGACCGGTGGCGTTCTTAGACCGGTTTTGATATTCGAGACGTCACAAAGCTCATAAGCCTTCCGCTTGTTGTCACACGCTGTCACACTTTGTTGACCACCTCACCTCTTCTTAAAGTGTGAAGGAATTTATGGACGGCCACTTATAAAAAAAAATATATATTTGCGTTATCTGTTTCGTAGCTATGCCTATGCTTCTGCCATGTATTAGGTACTCAGAACCAACTCAGAACAAGGTTGGTACTACTCATAGACCTAGCATGGATTATCCATCTATATATACTATATCCCATCCAAAAAAAAATTTAATGTAAACAATGCTTTGACAACTTATAGATAATCTGTGCAATCGACAACTTCTAGTCAGGTGACATACTGAATGAATTCATTCAATTTAGAATACAGTACGCGGTAAATTTAAAAATACGTCAGTGTTGCCAATAATTTTTCCATAAAAGTAACGAAAGTTCTCACATTTTTGTATATTTAGTAAGACAAGTTTTGTAAAACACATAATACCATTTTTTTTAATTATTAAAAAGTAATTAAGCAATTATAACCAAGGTTATGCACATTTTTACTAATTCTGCTGAACAAAAGAATGTGCCGCCTGTGGGAATTCGGCGAAAACTATCACAGAGCCTTGTTATTGATGACCCATTTTGTCTTGTGTGGTCACTTATCAACACATTTGAGTGAATCCAAATACTATTTATTACTTTTGTTTAGATTTGCAAGTCGTCAATAAAAACAATCAAACACATCAGAGCACCCGTACGCATCAGACAAAGTCGAAGGAACGAATGATCACTTTTATTGATAATATAAAATTCACCCATTAAAGTCAAAAGTCAAAGATTTTTATTCAAAATTGGAAACATGAATCTCTTTTTGAACGTCATATTTTTATTTCTTGTATTTTTTAATATATTCAAAATCGAAATACTACAAACTTTTCGGAACGACCACTGGTGAGAAGAATTGACAACTTGCGAGAAACCGGAAGTGATGGCTTTTATTTATGGCATCGAAAAAACCTTAAATGTAAATATTACCAGAATTTTAAAAAAATGTCCAATTATTTATTTTTTTAGTAATATTCCCATGCTTAATCACATGAAAACGTCAATGTCATTTTCAATTTGTCAAAAAATTATGACGTAGACTACCAAGTCTTATGAAATAGATTAGCTCCGTGGCGCAGCGGTCAACACGCCAGCCTGCGACACGGCACGGAGTGACCGGGTTCGATCCCCGGCCAGGTCAAGATGGAAAATGATATTTTTTTAGATTGGCCTGGGTCTTGGATGTTTATCTATATATGTATTTGTTATAAAATATAGTATCGTTGAGTTAGTATCCTATAACACAAGTCTCGAACTTACTTTGGGGCTAGCTCAATCTGTGTGATTTGTCCGTATATATTTATTTATTATTTATTAAATAAATAAATAAACAGAAACACCATATATAAACAGAATTAAACATGAGTTGCAAGGTTGGGGAATATTTTCAAAATATTGCCAGGCAACTCATAAGTCATAATTTTTTGACAGATTGAAAATGACATTGACGTTGACATGTGATTTAGCATGGGAATATTGCTTATAAATCCTACATTTGGGATTCTATTAAAAAATTTAAGGTTATTTCATTCGCATTAATAAATATCGTTACTTCCGGTTTATCGCAACTTGTCAATAAAGGGTTGAATTACAGTTTATTTTAGTATGGGCGGAGTAGTAATATTTGGCTTTGTCTATGATGAGGCAGTAAAATAAATATCTATACATACCTCTATGCATTATAATCAATTAACTCCGTGGTCCAGTGTTTAAGGCGTTTGCCTGTTGACCCGGGGGTCGTGGGTCCGATTCCCACGGGAAGCATACTTTGTATAGTTGTTTCCAGTTTGAATAGGACATTGCAGGCTTGAATCACCCGATTGTCTGATAATAAAGATGATTCCGTGCTTCGGAAGGCACGTTAAGCCGTTGGTCACGGCTGCTATCTAGTAGTCGTTAAAGGTGTGTGCATGGTCGATTGACCGTGTCACCTACCCGAAATTATGATGATGCTGATGAATCAATTTACGTTAAAGTTCATACACTTCTCCCACATCCTCTCAAACGGCAATTAGTGCTGATAAATAATCTTCCCATCTTCATATATATATATATATATATATATATATATATATATATATATATATATATTATAAACAAGGTACAAAAAAACAAGTCAATAATATTTTAAAAAAACTCGCTACTCCTTTTGGCAAATCGGTTACAATAAGTTACAGTATTTATGTCGGAGGAAATGACACTGGCATCATAATTTCATTCTTTTGTTCATTCAGTCAGGTTGACTTTTTCACGTCAACAGAAAACGAGTAGAAATTACAACCTCGTAAATAACGCTATAATCGAAAATAACGATTTCAGTAAAAGTTTATTGGTAAAATCAAGTAACCACCATTTAAAAAGGCGTGAATCATTATAATGCATCGTTTTAAAGTGTAAGTGTTCGTAAGGATTGTGTGATTTAGGGAATTATTTGCCAAAAACCGTGTCGAGAAGGTTTGTTTACATTTAATTTTTTTTTGGATGGTATGATTAGTAGTAAGTGGTTTCCTTTTGGGATTATCTAATTATATTATCTCTATGGTACTACCCAATCAATATAAATGGCAGGTTGCCAAGTTTGTAACTTTTCAAACTCTGTACTTCTTTTTTACAATCTTATGGAAGTCTTTAGCAGGATCTTCGTTATATCCTTTTCGCTTGACTTGTAGTTTTCGAGTTACAGTAATGTTAGTTGATGAAACATGAGTTCTCCGTGAAAAGGTTTCTATCTGTAAAATGGAAACTAATAAAAATATTTATAAAAAGTAATTAAAAGTCCTTTAAAGCTATATAGGTACCTAGTGCAGTTCGTGACATTTTGTAAACTGATCATATGATAGAAAAGGAAATCTAACGATAAAAAAGGATTTTTCGCATTGACAATGCTATTTTGATTTACTATTTAAGATATTTATTGTGAAAAATCCTGCCCGCGTGGAATTTATTCACCATATCTTATTTTATTATTATATGAAGTTATTTGAACCTACCTACATACGTATAATTACAATATCTATAGTGTTTTTTATAAGAAAGATTATTTTAGTTTCACTTTTATCATTACACCAGCTGTTGCCCGCGACTACGTCCGCGGTAATTTCTGTTATTATGATTATTTCGTTTATTTCTTAGTATTGATGAACAATTTTCCCCCGTTTTCAAAACATTTTTTATTGATGCTTCGCTCCTATTGGTCGCAGCGTGATGTTTTATAGCCTGAAGCCTTGCTCAATAAATGGACTATGCAACACAAAAATAATTTTCCAATTTGAACCATTAGTTCCTAAGATTAGCGCGTTCAAACAAACAAATTCTTCAGGTTTATAATATTTGTATATAGTTATTTATTTTATGATGATATTTTTTTTTCTATTGTTTATGGCTTTCACGCGTGTGATAAAATTTTATCTGAGAATTTTATTCTGACTTTATTCTTTTTACTAGGGCTATAATTGACACTTGACTTCATCAACGCCATCTAGTCCGCAAAATAGTAATTATCTTATATTTTCAAATGTCACTTTAAAAACCCCTCATAGTAAAATACAAAATAACTTTACAACAATAGAAGCTAAGCAGTATCACAAAAAAAACAGCCCATGAACACTTCCAAATGTCGGGGAAAATATTGCCCAACCTGGCAACTCATAAGACTTGGCAGTCAACGTCATCAATTTTAGACAGCTTGACAATGACATAGTCATGTGATGAAGCATGGGATAATTGCTTATAAATTCTACACTTGTTTATTTTTATTTTTTTCAAAACTTCGTAAATAATTGAATTTTGGATAAAGAAACTTGATTTTTGTGATACTGCTTAGCTAGGTACTATTGTTGTAAAATTAATTTTTGTTTTACTATTGAATACCTTCCTCTACTTTTTGCAATATTGAGGGTTTTCTGAAATGTCGCTAACCAGGCACGGAAAGGGTTATTTTAGACAACTGTCAAAAGTGTCACATACAGCCTCCACACATGTGACACATAACGACCTTCAGCTCCAGCAGTAGCAACATTTCTGTGCATGCTGCCGGTGTTCATCGATTTATAAGCCGTTATCATATCACGTCATAAATGCAGTGCCAAATAGACTACAGCACAGCAACATTGGAGTTCAATGTCACTTATGTGAATGTGAAACTAACAACCATCAAAAGCCAGAGCAATATTTTAATGGAGAATTGATCGAAGTTGAAAATATACAGTTTAATGTAATAAAAGCAGCATAAATCCAAATAAAAGTTTTTATTTCCCTTCTATCTGGTTTGCTTTCTATATATATTCTTTGACTATACTACATTAACATATAGATATATAGTTTTTGCTATAATTGGTATCATAAACTATTAGGCCCTCAAACTTCATTCAGAAGCAATTGGCGTAATTTATTCATTTGGCGGGCAACCACCAGCCCGCTAAGTAAATCTCATCTCACTTCAACAAACACACCAAGTGAAGTTTATTATAGAGCAGTATCACTAGCAGTATCAAAAAACACCGGTCCTTGTACGCTGTACGAATTTCGGGAAAAATATTCCCCAACCGGGCAACTCTTAAGACTTGGCTGTCAACGTCATCATTATTTCACAGATAGACAATGACATTGCCATTGTCATGTGGATAAGCATGGGAATATTGCTTTATAAATACTACATTTGGGTTTTTTTTTTTCATAAATTTATAAAAAAATATTTTTGTTTATAAAATTTAAAAATTCTGGAAGTATTTATATTTAAGGACCTTCGATTGCATAAATAAAAACCATAACTACCGGTTTGTAGTAAATTGTCAATTATACTTGATACTAGCTAAATACGTCAAGCGTGAAAGCCATAAAAAAACATTTGACACTGACAATGACAAAACCTCAGAGTAGCGGGAATATCTCAGAACAATAAGTTATTGTTCTGAGGGGAATATCTACGGACTGCACGGTTTTTGTTTTGGATTATTTTGCAAATTGTTTCTAGTGGACTTTATAATGTGAAGTCGGTGTAATTTGGTGTTATAAATGCTCATGTTTATGAAAAATTAGTTGAATAACTAAAATAAAGTGTCATGGTGCGGCTGTAGTGAGATTTACGTAGCGGGCTCGTATTTGCTCGCCTTACTGCATCGTATATGATCGAGCCAGTGGATTCGTGGGAATTATTGCCACGAATCCACTGACGGAGCCCTTCTCCGTCGAAATCAGCGTAATGAATTACACCATCATATCGTTGATACACAAGAATAACTAGACACTGGCTGGCTGAATAAAATAAGCTTCTGAATGAAGTTTGAAGGCCAAATAGAAGAAAAGAAAAAAAAACCTCAGAGTAGGGGTTCTTGGGAGTTCAAGGCGGGAATTTCGACGGACTGCACGGTTTTTGTTTTGGATTGTTTTGCAAATTGCTTCTAGTGGTTATATTACTTTTATTTTTTTTATTTATTACACCATCTTTCGTTGATGCACAAGAATAACAGAGAATAACTTGAAGATTAACTAAACATTGACTGAAATAAGCTTCTGAATAAAGTATGAGGGCAAAATAGAAGAAAAGAATATTTTTGAAAGTCGTGTTCGAGCGATTTTTGTATGGAAATATCGCTCGTTTACGAACGACGTCATTTCAAAAATAGCACTCCAGAATAGACATAAAGGCTGATTTATACAGGGTCGGTAACAGACTCCGAATTCGAAAAAAAACATCGCAGTACCGGGAAACCCCCAATGCAAATTAATTTGAAATCAGTACTGCAGTGTGAAGTCTGCGTTGACTTGTAAATTCGCTTAAGAATATTTTGAAGCCAGCTCAGAACAAGACTTTAGTACTTTTTCTGAGGAAGCGAGTCGCACTGCCGCTGCCGCCGATACTGACTTGTTTTTTTTTTTTTTTTTTTATATATTAAATGAGTTTACTCTTGTCCATAATCTAGGCCAAAGGCAAAGATATGGTCTAGGATCGAGCGAGTTCACCCAGAAGAAGCCTATTCACTCTAACTTTAAAAAGATTCAGGTTATATGCGCTCGGAAACACAGACGCAGGCAATGAATTCCAATCCTTAGCTGTGCGCATAATAAAAGAAGATGAAAAGCGCTTGGTACGAATGTTAGGAATTTTAACCAGGTAAGGATGGTACCCAGCAGTGCGTCTGACCGTCCGATAGAAGAAAGGAGAAGGTGGTATGAGTTCGTGCAGTTCTTGAGCACACTCTCCGAAGAATATTCTGTAAAAGACACATAAGCTGGCGACTTTGCGTCTATGGCTAAGACTTTGCAGTTTATTTTTTATGAGTCTTTGGTCGCCTATTAATTTCCTGGCCCTGCGGTCCACCGAATCCAATGCGGCAAGTTGATATTTGGCTGAGCCATCCCAAAGGTGGCTGCAATACTCCATGCATGACCGGACTTGCGCCGTATAAAGTGTAAGGAGCTGTCCTGGAGTGAAGTATCGCCTAACCTTGTTCAGGATGGCTAGCTTTTTGGCCGCTGTTTGAGCTTTGGTTTCGATGGAAGTGCCGAAGTTAAGGTCAGAAGACAACTTCATGCCGAGGAGTTCAAGCTCATTTGCCAAAGGTAGAGAAATACCACGGAAAGTAGGAGACAAGTTAAAAGGACTCCTTTTTGCGGAAAACAAACACGCCTGTGTTTTGGTAGCATTGAAACTAACCAAATTTCTGTCACCCCATTGGGACACTGAGCTTAAGGTCGAGTTTACACGCTCTACCATGGCCTCTCTCTCTGAACAAACTTCTGCTCCGCTAGCCCCAGCGCTGGTCAAATATCTCTCCATGACTGTACTATCATCTGCGTAAGCGACTACGCCAGGTGACAGCATGTCGTTGATGTGTAGCAGGAAAAGAGTCGCGGAGAGAACAGACCCTTGAGGAACACCGGCATCAATAGCCATGAGGTCTGAGGAGCAGCCGTCAATGACTACTCGGATCAACCGTTCACTCAAGAAGTCAGATATCCAGCTACAAAAGCCTGCAGGGATACCGTATGCAGGAAGCTTGCTTAGCAGACTTGCATGCCAAACCCTATCATAGGCCTTCGAGATGTCGAGTGACACTACGAGAGCTTCGCCGTGTTTCTCAATGGCCTCACCCCAACAGTGCGTGACATACACTAGAAGGTCGCCAGTCGATCGTCCCCGGCGAAAGCCGTATTGACGATCACTGAGCAGATCATTAGTTTCTAAGTACGTCAGCAGCTTGTTGTTGAGTACTCTCTCCATAACCTTACAAAGTATGGAGGTGATGGCAATTGGTCGATAATTACAGGGGTCAGCGCGACTACCTTTTTTGGGGACCGGCTGCACGTTGGCAAGCTTCCAGGATTTAGGTACGGTGTTTGTTTCAACGGAAAGGCGGAACAATCGTGTTAGTATAGGAGACAACTCTGGACCACAGTACCTAAGGACTCTAGCTGGTATGCCATCTGGACCACTAGCTTTATTCACGTCAAGACTCTGTAACGCTCTTCGTACCTCTTTATTGTGTATGGTGACCTCCGGCATCGTAGAATCACAGCGAGGAATTGAAGGTGGTTGTTTGGAGCCAGTGTCGAGACGAGAATTGCTCGCAAATAGAGAGGCAAAAAGGTTAGCCTTATCTACAGCGGAGTGAGCCAGAGAACCGTCAGGTTTCTGTAGGGGAGGCAACATAGGACGGCAGAAGTTGGTTTCGACAGATTTCGATAAGGACCAGAACTGCTTACTTCCCGGTGGGTAAGATGCTAATCTGGATCCCACGCGACTGATATGGTCGAAACGAGCCTTGCGGATCACCCGCTTGCAAGACCTGGCGGCTTTATTAAATGCTCTTTTCTTCGATCGAACCCTCCTAGCACGAATCCCGCGATCACGAGCTTGGACCCAGGCCTGGTAGGCAGATTCTTTTTGTGCTTCTGCACGTGCGCATTCCGCATTGTACCAAGGCCGGGCTCTGTAACCGAGCGGAATGTCGGAGAACGGAATAAAATATTCCATTCCCTGCCGAATCACGTCCGTAATCGTATCAGCCGCAATGGAGGGGTCGCTCGATGCAAAGCACATTTGACGCCAGGGATAAGACGCAAAGAAATGCCGCATCTCATCCCAGTCTGCTGACTCATAACGCCAGACTCTTCTTGTGCCTCTAGGGCTTTCATCTGGAGAAGAGCTGGTCGATATGGACTTAACAAGACAGTGGTCAGACGTGCCCAATGGGGCAGAGACCACTATTGAGTGTGTGTCTGGGTTTGTTGTCAGCAGCAGGTCAAGACAGTTGGGTGTATGTCCAACAACATCAGGTATTCTCGTCGGCACCTGCACCAGCTGGGAGAGATCAAGCGATAATGCAAACTTGCGTGCCTCTCTTCCAGCATGGTCAGTTTTCTGGAACGGGAACAACCATTCTTTATGATGGGCATTAAAGTCCCCCAGAAAAATTAATTCCGCCGTAGGAAACCTTTGTTGGGCCTTATCTGCCATTTCCATGAGGTGGTCAAATAGCTTACTTGTCTCCTGGTCACCAGAGTGTGAACGATAGACACAAGCGTATATGGTTTTATCTACTCCTGTATCTACCAGAAGCCAGATTGCAGAAAAACCAGAAACTTCAAAGCAACGGAGACGCCGATAGCAAATGTCATCGCGGACATACACACAGACCCCAGCATACTTCTTGAATTTATATTCAAGGGAGTATCCCGGGTAGTTGAGGTACGCCACGTCCGATGGTGTAGCAATCTGCGTCTCCGTGAGAAAAAATAGGTGCGGCTTCTCGGTCTCGAGGTGGTGGTGGACTGGATCAAGGTTTGAGTGCAATCCTCGGATGTTAGTGAGGTGCACCTTTTTTGGGAGGAAGTGCAGCCGTTTTTTAACCTTATTTTTCTTTCTCTTATTTTGCATTTTTTGGAGTGTTTTGGGGAAGAAGAAGAAAAAGACGAGGCGCTGCTAGGTAAACCAAAACAACTCAACAGTTGGGCTAGGCTGCTCGGTGGGGAACCCAATCTGGTGGCTGCGGGGACGCCCCAACCCCCCCGAGTATGACCACCGGGTCCTCCCTTCCAGTCGCCAACTGGCACGATGGACCATATCGGGATTATGCACCGTTGTGTGGGGCAGCCTTTTGCGCATGGCTAGTGCGCTACTTGGGCCCCCTACTACCGGCGGTCGGCCTACGGCTAAAGACCGTGCTTGGGATCCCGCTAGCATCCAGGTTGAGTTACCCGATACAACATCGCCCAATGTCTGACTGGTTCCGGGCTGCGCAACTGACCTTTTTCCCTTCTCCAATGGCACTGGCACTCCTGCGCGCCACCGGAACGCTAAATCGCTTGGCGGTGGTCTTCGGCAGGAGGGTGGTCGCAAGCCAGGCGACTCATTGCGATTGCATATAGAGCCTACCACCTGCTTCGAGGGATCTTCAGCCGCTGTCGCTGTAGAAACAGAGACAACGTTGCCCGGGGTGGACCACTAGGAGGTAGATCCCTACCACCCCAAACTATTGTGCACTATTGAGACTCCGATACACCTATGTAAATGACAAAACAGTTTTTTGAAGTGGCAACTACTTCCTTATGCCACTCAGAACAATAACTAAAGCATAGAAACCGTGTTAAAATAACAACAAAATACAATATTCTACACTGTTTTTACTTATGGCATTGTTAAAGCATCAGAAAGAGATGCATATACAATGCCATTTGCGTAAATGTGCAGGTTGTCCTGGGGTACTGATGTGATCAGGGTTGTACTATATCGATGAAATATATTTATCGACTAAATGTTTCGTCCTAAGAAAGTCATAAATGTACTCTACTCTGATTGTATCGATTCGTTAAATGAGTACGATTCATAAAAAAAAAACAACTAGTTGCACTCCAGGAGTGCCGGCAGAAGTGAAAACTCGCCTTTGCGGCATACTCAGGTCCGTGTCCTTCTTACGAATTTTCGATCAATTCACGTGTCCTGACGCGAGTTTTCTGTTTTACCCATCCCAAAAAGTGCACAAAGCTGCTAAAGAGGCTTTTACTTTAAAAGTTACGTCAAGATACACCTAAATAACTCCTAATCGCATGGCTTCATCTGATAAATAGGTAAAAAAAAAATCCATACATTACCCACCGCGCGTCTACTGTCTACTGCTGGTCATTAGGCTTTACCCAGTATTGGTCGAACGGCAGAATACCTAATATGATGTCAATCATATTTTCGATTATTTCGAAATTCAAACAGTGCCTACTTACCTACCTTACCTATGAATGCGCAAAAAACCCAATGCATTCGATTTACAGTCCCCAATGTGAGGCAGTCCAACGTTGACATACTAGTTGAAGGTAAAATAGACTTTGTAAATGATACCACCTTCTTAGGAATCACAATAGACTCTAAATTGCAATGGGGCGCTCATGTATCAAAAGGTAATATAAGGTCAGATATATTTTTCACTTGATCAATGGGCCATTCAGCATATTCCAAAACCATCTAAAGCTTTTCCCAGCTAGCTTTGAGGAACAGTCAGTAAAGGAAACATAATCAGGTAGGTAAAGAGAAACACATAATTCGAAGTGATATTTTTTATTTTATAAAATTTTTACACTAGGGTAAAAAAGTGCCAGTGTGTTATTTGTGAAAAATTCACAGTGTTGGTAATAGAAAAACAAGAGGTGAAGAAAAACAAGAGATTACTTTACCCACTTTCATTACTGTCCAAAATAAAATGTTTTTCATAATTTTAAATATAAATAATAAAACCGTTTCCGTAAACTTTCTTATTACCATTAATTTATAATTCGGCAAATATAAATGTAGGTAAAGCATCGTGTTTCAATCGCTTCCATTTAATTTTATATTCGAAATTAATGTATCGGCACGGCAGTAAAATATTTTGAACAAATTCGAGTATGTATGACATTTTATGTCTAATATGTCGCTTGAAAGTTCCTCGGATCCACACCTTTTTATCCTTTTACTTCAGGGAGCTGCAATAAAATTTCAACAATAATTTTCTTCATATTAGTAAAAATCGATTCTTTTTAGGGTTCCGTACCCAAAGGATAAAAACAGGACCCTACTAATATGACTCCGATATCCATCTGTCTGTCACCAGGCTGTATCTCATGAACCGTGATAGTGAGACAGTTGAAATATTACAAACAAAAACATCGGGCGTTTTTATAGCTTACGCCCACGGCTCCGCTCGCGTTAATGTCTATCCCCGATAACAGTACCTTATTCTGAGATGTAATTTATGTCTATGTTCTTTTCCGTACTCCAGAGATCGTGCAATGGTGATGATGATGATGCAAAATTTCATGATGATCGGTTCAGAAGTTACGGCGTGGAAGCGTAACAAACAAACTCACTTTCACATTTATAATATTATATGTAAGGATGGTACGGAACCCTTCGTGCGCGAGTCCGACTCACACTTTGCTGGTTGTTTAATTACCATGATGGTTCAATTTGTTACATTACTATTGCATGGCTCAACACTAACAAAAATATCCCTGATAGCAAGACCGTCATAAAAAATATCGATATACTCGTAGATACGTGATTTTACCACATCACTAGCAAAAAAAACTAACCTAATTTGAAATAAGGAAAAAACGATAATTTTAAGCAAAATACCTATAAAAGTTGTCATTTATACAATACGTTATATAATTGACAATATTATTGTTGTATTTTGAGGTATTTTGGGTTTTAATTATGCACTTTTAACTGAAAAACTTACCGAAGAAAATTATGTTTTACAGAATTTATTTCTGTTCGTCCTGAATGGGATTTACATCGCTCCATTGCACAAGACATTGTTTAGCATAATGGTCATTTGATAACGCACCAACCCAACACCGGTTAATACTTTTTTCCGTGAGAATTTTAGCACAATCCTATATTTAATTTGCAGACATCACAATTCCGCCGCAATGTTTTTGTCGATATATAACCCGATCAAATCGGCAAGATGCTAATATTACAGACGTTGAACTGTAATAAGTTATTTTGAATTTAGTCGGATTTAATTGGAGTCCAATGGAGTCCATTGACATTTCAAGTCGGGACAACCATGAAAATAATAGAAACTGACTGAAGTTTTTGTCTCATTCTGTCATAAGCGAAAGCTCATAAGAAAAATACCGTGTCAACTATCTGTTTTCAGTTTCTATTTTTATGCGGCTTCTATGTATATTATTCTTCTGAGTTATGCCATCGTGGTCGCTTCGTGGAAACTTGTCATCTGTCACCTGCCTCTTTCTTTCTCTCTCTCTCTCTTGAAAAACCGATGAAAGTGCGGTTATTTCGTGATTATTCAACAGTTGGCCTTATAATTTCTAAAGTTTAGCCAGCTTATTATTAATAATAAAATAACGTAAGTGTCTACAACTGCACGATTTTACATTAACATTGCCTTAATCCGAAAAAAATCTTGTTTAAAAATGTTAACCTCAATTTTCTGTTACCATTCAAAAGTTTTCGTTTTCTGAAGTAGTACTTTTGATTATCTATCTTCATCAAGTTTTTTAGTTGAATGGTGCTTAATTATTTAGTTTACAGTTATAACTTACTCTATTGATGTTGAAAGACAACAAGGAAATTTGACAATGTGAATGTTTAGCTTTACTCATGTAAGTAGCGTATAAGCTCATGTATGCCTCCGTGTGTGAATGACCTGTCTTTGTTTTCAGAACATGTCTGCTTTAGCTCATGAAAAAGTCTGGTTGGATAGAACCATCTACAATGATGCAGAAAAGGCATATTATGAATCTTTGTCAAAGGTTAGTCAAATTATTTCAAACCTCAAGTTAAACCGTTTAATCAGCAGCCCAAAATGTATTCTGTGTGTTTTAATATCTTACCGGCTCGTTTTTGCACTGCCTAAACATTACAAATTCAATATACTTATTTTCAAAGATACCTACATGTTTATAACATTGGAGTTTCAGTTATTGTTGTTGAAAGAATAACACTTACCTGTGAAATTGCTAGATCAATTATTGGTAGATAAAGTTTTTCACTTGATTTATAGGTCCGAGTTCCATCACTCACCTTAACACAATCATCTTTGGCCAACGAAGTTGCAAAGGCTAGACAGCACATCAAAAATTCCCTAGAATGTGTGAGTAAATATTATTTTTTTAACCACACATTTTCCTTTTTTAATATTCAGTTTGATTTTATGACTTAATATTTATTTTACTTTGATGTGCTATGAAGAGATAGACTCCAATATATAAAAAAACATAAGAAATATATCTAACTGTTGATAAAATTTTCAGATGGATAGTGTTGCTACCTTGGCTGGTGTCCCGAACACAGAACTGAACAACAAAATAAATAGTCTTTCGAAAGAGAATACCGATCTCAAAAAAGCTATTGATGGTTTGCGCAACTTAGTCATCAGTCTCCAAGCCAGAGTGGAGTCATTGGAAGCTAGCGGTAACAAACCATCAGCTGCTGCTCAGGTAACTATTATACCTTTCACCTACTTTTTACTCGAAACCATTTAAGAGAACCATCAATGTGCCAACTTATATAGCATTACTGGTGCCATAATCATCATTAGACCACCTCTACTTTCAAATATTTGTGAAAACTAATTTACAAAATGGTTGGAATGCTTTATTTAATTTTAAATGGTTTTAGGAAGTTATTTGAAAAACTTATTTTATCTGGAATGGTTTACTTACTTACGAATAGGTGCTATTTAAAATTCATCATAACAGTTTAAGAAGTTTAGTTGAAATCCTTTTTTTTTTTCATTTGAAAACTCTGTCACTCTTCTCTTAGTTACATTTTCACTCATAACAAAAACTGCTTAATTGTAGCCACAAGCAGTTGCCAAGCCAGCTCCAGCAGAGACACAGGATTCTGATGATGGTGTTGACCTCTTTGGTTCTGATGATGAAGAAGAAAGCGCAGAAGCTGCTAAGTTGAGAGAAGATCGACTGGCTGCATACAATGCTAAGAAAGCTAAAAGTAAGAATATAAATATTTACCTATCAACGCCCAAGCGGTCGCGGCTACCGCATTTAGTATGAAATAGTCGTTTACCTCACGAATGAAGGGTTAAATACTTCTTCCAGGCTGGTCTGGGAGAAAAGAAACAACATAGAATGTACCAGTTGCTTCTTTTCCCATGCAGATCATAAAAGCGATGTGGCTAGCAACCCATCACTATTTCGATTCCGTTTTTCACCCACCATGCTAAACATTGCATTCAGGTCATTAAGACCTAGCCTCTTTCTACAGAAAAAGATGTGATACTATGTATGTATTAAATACTTGATGAAACCAGGCAATTCCCTCTGCTAATAAATGATGTGTATCACCTTTCAATATATATTTATATTTTTCCTTTCTTTCCTCCTTTCAATACTTCATTTTTGTGAGAATATGTAAATGGTCTGTATTATGTAATGTAGTTTTTCTTAAGTTTGTTATTATGACTGTATGTTCTCTGAAGAAAATAAATAAATAAAATAATATTCAGACAAGTTGGAGACATATACAAAAAATTAACATCATTATCACCATATCTGGCTTTACATAAAATTGTAATAAATGACATTACAACAACATGCTTTCTGTGGCTAAATATACCAATTTGTGAATAGAAATATATTCCCCATACTGGATATGAGAATCCACAGCCTGATTGTAGGTCAGAAATCATTATAAAAGGATTATCATGTAAAACTCCACCTTCAATTATGCTCTTTTCTCACACATTCTTGTCACTGTCTGTATTTTCCCATATCCCAGGGTCAACTCCAAAAGCAAACATTGGCCCGCCAACATCTCTCCTCGTCTGCAATAGCACCAAGCATTATTTGACATAGTAGGCAACACAACTCCATGTGCAATATATATAAAAAAGATCAAAAAAATCAGTCCAGTTTTTCTTAAATTATAAATCAAATGCATTCAACTTGTTTTTCTATATATGTTACCCGCAATCTAGGCAATGAATAGAATACCTAAAACATTTAGGCCATAGAAGTATGAAGTCTCTAGAAGCAGCGCATTACTTGATCCGTCTTGTTACTTATACCCTTAAAAGTAGCGTATGCTATACACTCGGCCTCAGTCCTCTGACGCCTGTCGAGGGGTATGTAACAGAGTATTTACAATATTATAAACATATTTATCCTCCATTAAAAACGTCAAATTCCATTGTCAGTGAAAGGCGGCAAAACGCATAGTGATGCACTTAGTTATTTTTTGACAAATATCGATAATTAACATGAATACAGATGAGTGTACAAGTAATAAAGTTAATGCCAAGAAATAAATAATAATAAAGTTATTGACCATTTACCATGACTTTCCCGAAAATTTATTATTTTTAGTGTTCCGTTCCCTAAGAGTAAAAACGGAAAGGTAATACTAAGCCTTCGACGTCCATCCGTCCGTCCATCTGCCACATGACTGTATCTATTGAACCGAAATAGTTATTACTTCTAAAGGACAATGCCGGTTATTGGCGTCTTTTTGTTTTCGCGCGGCCACTAACCATACCTTGTTTTCCCGATAGTCAATAACATAATAAACTAAAGTCATAAGGGCATATTTTTTTTTTTTACTGACAAATCACACAGATTGAGCTAGCTAGATATATACCTCTAAACTTAGTCCGAACTGAGTTATAAGGGTTAGAAGTTGCTAAATATTCATAGGTTTTTGCACAATTTTTCACTAAGTTCATTAAAAGTTGCAATTAAATAATAGATAAAATTATTTTGGACATTTTAATAACTACTATACCTCTTTGAAGCCTTTCTCATCAACGATACAGCAGCAGCAGGCTCTTCTCTGCTACCTCCTTGAGGTGAAGAGTACCTATATAGTAACTGTTTATTGGGGCAGCCTGAAGTAGCTTTTGATAGATACTTGATGCATTAGGTAGGTCTTTTTGTTTTTTGCTTGGCCGTCGTCTTCACTGTTCCGCTTCACTCTTGAAGTACTGATGCAGCCGATAGCATAGTGACGACAGCTTTGACCTACCCAGGCGAGGGCTTGATGCGTCACGAGGCAACACAACAAGTACCGTAAACTGTACTTGTTGTTGCTGCCCATGTTCACTCCCATATACTAACAGCGCAACTGCCACTTCATTAGTTTCCATCATTAGTAGTTGATCTGCTTCATGAACACCTGTGAGAGCTTTCGTGGCAAACCGCTCAGCGTTTGGGCAGCATGATGACCCAACAGTGTTTTATATTAATAATTGTGATATATTGGTAAGAGTAATAAAACACACCAGAGACGCCATGACGGAAGTCCTTTATTTTTTAATGATCCTTTTGACAAAGACACAAAGGTTGCCATATCTATATGGCACATCCCCCCCTTATCTATAATTTGAATCCCCCAGTAACACTAAACATAATTAACATCAAATCAAAATCATTTAAATAACTTGGTATTCTAACTGCTCTGCCAGACCTGGTGACCAAGGCAGTACTAGGCGGCTGCATAGCCTCCATATTAATATCACTTGACAATCTGTTACCGCTAGACAAACTATTATCTAAACTTAAGCTATTAGCATTAGACAAACTGTTATCACAAGACCTTGTATTATCCTCTCTATTTATAACCGCTCCTGTAGATACCACTGAAGTATCCCCCTAATTATCCTTCCTTCTTATAAACCTATTGTTACTCTTTCTAATGTGTTTTTCATTTCTTCTCACTATTATTCATTACTATGAATGATCTAGGACCATCTGCTTCTCCCATTATTTTACCTGTAAACCAACATTTACTAGAAGGAACATCTTGTAATATCACCTCCTCCCCTTTATGAAAAGTCTTCTTTTTTCTAGAGGTTTTGTCATAGATGTTCCTAGATTTTTCACGGTTAATAAACATTTTTTGTTTTACATTTTCACATAACTTTGGTTGAAGAACTTCTTTGGAGCATGGTAACTTTGTTCTTAACAATCTGCTCATTAATAACTCTGAAGGACAATAATCTAAATTAGACACAGGACTGGTCCTATAATGTAACATAGCCAAATCAAAGTTGGTTCCACTCTCTTTAAATTTTTTTAGTAAATTTTTTACAATCCCTACTGCTTTTTCTGCCAACCCGTTAGACTGAGGGTAATGTGGGCTAGATTTTATTAATTCTATATCATTATTTAAAGCAAATTGCTTGAACTCAAAACTACCAAATGGCATATTGTCACTAACAATGCTTTTAGGAAATCCATGTGTACTAAATATTTTTATTAATTTGTTTATAACATTTGAAGCTGATTTGTTTTCTATCCAGGCCATCTTAATCCACTTACAAAAATAATCTACTACAACTAAAAAATCTTTCCCTGCCTAGTGACCTATATCTATACCAATTTTATTAAAAGGCAAATCTGGAATTTCATGCCATATAAGAGGTTGTTTGCAGTTGGATACACGATATTTTTCACAAGCTTTGCAGGCTAACACATATTCCTCTATATCTCGTGACATTCCTGGCCAATATAATATTTTCCTAGCCCGCTTTTTACATTTTACAACACCTCCATGACCGGTGTGTACTATTTTTAACATTTCCTTTCTTAATGTTTTAGGTACTAAAACTTTATTTTCTAAATATACAACATTTTCTTTCACCATTAGCTTATCTCTTAACTTATACAACTTTTTTAACTCAATACCATATATGTTTCTGTCATTTTTAGGCCAACCCGAATTATACCATTCTATTATTTGTTGTAAGTTGCCATCTTTACTTATTTCCTTTACCAACTCTTTTAACTTAACATCTGAAATTTGTAACTCACTTTCTAACCCAAACACTGTTTCTGTGTCTATACAGTGTACTAACTCCTTTAATGTATATTCTACTTGAGCATTAGAGCGATTAAAATGTCTTGATAAGTAATCAGCTACGTAGATATGTGAACCCGGTATATACTTAATTTCAAAGTCATACTTAATAAGTTTAAGAACCTAGCCGAAATTTTATTTATGTCCTTATGCATGATGGCAACTAGAGGTTTATGATCTGTTTCTACCACAATTCTACGCCCATACACAAATTGATGATATTTTTCCATTGCTAAACATATTGCAAAGAGCTCTTTTTCTATAGGTGCCCATCTTTGTTGACATTCTGTATAACTTCTTGAATAAAAAGAAATGGGTTTCCCTTTTTGAAGTAAACAAGCTCCCATTCCACTTTTGGAGCTGTCACATTGCAACGTTACTATCCCCTCCTTTTCTAGTATAGCTAAAGTGGGCGCGTTACTAATTTTATTCTTTACTTCTTTAAAGGCTTGTGTTTGCGTGCTACCCCAGTCCCAAATCACATCTTTTCTTAGTAAATCCCTAAGAGGTTCTGTAGTTTTTGTATAACTAGGTATGAATTTACTTAAATAATCACACATGCCCAAGAATTTTTGGAGCTCTTTAATGTTTTTAGGCTCTTCTAAATCGACTATAGCTTTCACATGTTCTGGATCTGGTTTTATCCCTGATTTGGATACAAGCAATCCTACATACTTTACAAACTCACTTCTATACTGAACCTTTTTTGGATTAAACTTTACATTATACTTTCTAGCTCTATCTATAACCTTGCTCAATATCTCATCATGCTCCGACAAGCTATCACCTGCAATAATTACATCGTCATAGTATACATTTACACCCTGTATATCACTAAAAATAGCAGTATTTAACCTTTGCATTACCTCTGGAGCTGATGATATACCAAACGGCATCCTTTTAAAAAAATATCTACCAAATGGCGTTCCAAAGGTACATAACTTTTGTTCATCCTCGTGACTTACTTGAAAAAATCCATCCTTCAGGTCTAATACTGTGAAGACGCTTTTACCTGCAAGTGAATTATAAATCGCTTCAGGAGAAGGAATTTGGTAATTTTCTCTTAATATTACTTTATTTAATTCTTTAGAATCTAAGCAAAGTCTAAGTGACTTATGTGGTTTTTCTACTATCACTAAATTGTTACACCAAGTTGTCGGTCCCTCTATTTTTTCGATAATGCCCCGTTTTTCATAATCACACAAAGTTTGATATTGTCTATCTTGAATAGCCTGTGGTACTCTTCTGATAGGCTTTACAATTGGCTGCGCATTCTCCTTTACCATTATTCTATAATTACCAATATTCCCCAGTCCGGAGAAAATATCCTGATTATTTAATAAAAATTGACTTTTTTCCTGAGTGACAGACAGACATACTGTCTACTTTCTTAATTAAATTAAACCTTACACAATCTTGTAACCCCAACACTGGCTGAACTGGCATGTCGACAATGCAAAACCTAATAGAACCCTTTCTACCTTTAATTATACAATTTAACTCGGTACTTCCCACTGTTTTTACTTCTTGTCCATTATAAACAACCAACACTGTGGCATCCCCTAGCTTACAATTTTCCTTATTCATTTTATTAAATAATTTAAGTGGCAAAGTATTACACTCTGCCCCCGAATCTAATTTAAATTTTATTTTCAGCCCGTCTACATTAATTATCTCAGTCCATTGCAATTTATTAAAACTACTTACAGAGTCCACAACAAACTCTTCGGAACTAGAATCACTGTCCTTCATAGATTCCCTCATTCCATCCACCTTATTGAGCGGCCTCTTCTGATATTTTTCACTCTTCTGTTTGGACCTACAAACTGCAGCGAAGTGGTTATACTTGTTGTACACTGCACACCTCTTTCCATAGGCTGGACAATTCCCAAACTCATGGGACTTGTTACATTTGCTACACTGAAAGCCTTTTTTTTCCCGCTTTCGACTTCCTTGCAAAACCATGTTAACTTCAGCTTCTGACCTTTCATCCATATCCTTTATCTGTTTTTTACTATATTCTGCTGCCTGACACAGTCCAATAGCTGTGTCCAAACTGAGTTCCCTCTCTCTTAGCAATCTCTCCTCTTACTCCAATTACTAACATGTCCCTAATCAATCTCTCCTCTTCTTTGAAGTCGCACAACTTGGCTGCATTTTTTAATTTTGTGACAAAATGCTCAATGCTTTCTTCGTACACCTGCTTCAAATTAAAAAAATTGTAGCTATTGGCTACAGTGTTTGTTTTTAATCCAAAATACTGGTCTAGATGTTGAATTAGAGATGACCACGTTTTGACTTCACTCATGCCATTATAAATATCCAGCATTTCTTCTCCCGCGCATGCCAGCAACACAGCGATTTTTCTAGCATCTTCTTCTTTGTCAAGTCCAGTTGCTCTCAAATATATTTAAAATACCTGCTTGTATTTTCTCCAAGAACTGGAATCTATTACACAGCCTTTAGGCGGCTTCAAACTCCCCGCAATATTTATTTTGCTAGTTTTGTCTTCGGCCATCTTTATATTTTCTCTCACGCTGCACTGTTTTTACACTTATGTAGTGTATTTATTGTTACTACTCTTAACTAAATATATAAATAAACGTTTCCACTAAGGCTTTGATGAACAGTAAATATTAATTTACACCTGACACCATGTTTTATATTAATAATTGTGATATATTGGTAAGAGTAATAAAACACACCAGAGACGCCATGACGGAAGTCCTTTATTTTTTAATGATCCTTTTGACAAAGACACAAAGGTTGCCATATCTATATGGCACAAACAGTGACCCGCGGGGTCACTTCAGCAGATAGCGAACTACCTTATTCAGTAGGAAGACCATACGTTGCACTTGGAACACAATGGAAGTAGGCTTTCGACAATCATCCTGGTTTTGGTTATAACAAAAGTGTTTTACTCAAATGGCGCCCCCTCTTGCGGTCTGCGCAACTCCATAAGAGATGTACCTCAATAAATACAGGACTTAAGAGAGCCTAACCCGTCTTACTTTTCATACAAACGCTCGTACGTGATTATGGCGTTGTAACAGACTTTTTTTTAAATCTTTTCAACTTACAGTTATCTTGTGCGCTATTTCTAGGTTTCTATTGAAATAAAAAAATAAATTCAGTATAAGCCTCCAAAAATCTTATTTTTGTACAAATACCTGAACTTTGGCCGTTTACAAAGTACTCATAAATAGTAAAAGTAAAGAAAATGTTTTTATATAAACCATGCAAATGTAATGAACATTCTAAATGAAAAACATTTATTTCACTAACTTGCAAGGCTTACTGAAAAACACGTATTACTTGGAACAAGTTTTTCATTCAATGTTATCACATTCTCACTTGCTTGTTAGTCAAATGGATGAAACAACAAGCTTTTCAACGGGCCGGGAATGGCCTAAATTCGAAATACGTCTCATTTCGAATCGTATGCAGTTTGGTGGAGAGGGGTACAGAAGCGTTATTGTTATTATGTCATAAACAATTAAAATCTAATTCTATCATGCTGGTCTACGACATAAGCAAAAACCATGTGCTGTGTAAAAGCAGAGCGAAAAAGACATTCACGGGAATAAATAATAAAAAACAATCTAAAATATCAAGCAAATGTCTCAGATGAATATCTCGGACTATGTCAAAGGCGATGCGGCTACAACCCATCGCTATTGGATTCCCTCATCTACCTACACGTTAACCAAACAAAGCCAAACGTAGGGGAGACCTAGGAGAGTTGTGACAATTTTTGCTTTAAAGAACATATCTCGATGCAGAATCATATCATGATAATCAACTCTATACCCTACTGTAGTTTAATCCTTACTCTTTCAAAGACAGTGACATAAATCAATGAAAGGTATAAGATTTCTGGGAATTTCCACAAAAACTGAAGCTACTCCTTTTGTCACAACTCACCTAATACCGAGGTAAGTTGTGACAGGTACCAAGGTAGGTTGTGACAACCATATATCTTGACTATATTTGATAGATAAAAATGTTTTTATATAAATTATAAACAAAACACACATTGTTTTGCATAAAAGTACTTTAATTATCATTTGTGGCATAAAGTTTAAGAATTACAATAAAAATAATTATTAACATAAAATTTATAAGTAGGTAATAGCATTATTGTGAGATCAATCTTTTTAAACCAGTTAAAAATCTTTATCTTATCTGACAAACAATTACGAGTATGACAGACGTATTGTAGCTCGCCTCCAGTGCAATCTTCATGAGACCAGCCTTTGCATTCCAGGCACTGAACCCACTCATTTGATCTGCTACTGGCATAAGATTCAAGGCAGAATAAAAAAAAACATTTTCTGCATCTTCTTCTACATCGCTTTCACTTTTCTTGTTAGTTTTCTTCAACGGCCTTAATGATTCTAGAGAAAATACGTTAGAAGCAGTGGCAAGAGGAGTACGAGCTCTAGACGTAGAAGCAAAGGATTCATTGGTGTCATTGCTTGGCAAAAATAGATCACTAGAAGATGTCATGGCTTGATTTGTAGATAAAACTGGAGTGTGGGCTCTTAACTCATAATTTTTCGACGGGTCTAATAGTTGGATTTGGCGTAAAGGATCTGTTTTGAACAATGGCGGTAGTTACTGGTAAACTTAATGATTGATCTGGTTCTGAATTGGGCAGAATACTATCAGTGACTTGACTCGGTAGAAAATCGACTTCTCCAAAGATATCTATATGAACAGGCAATGTTCCGGTTGCAGCAAAACCAGCGCTTATATTATTTGCAGTGATCGCTACATCAAATGCTGTTTTTGTAAATATTAGTCATTCTGAAACTAAATAAAACAATTCAGCACGCAACACCAAACCACATGCCCCAATTAATTAGACAGAAATTACATATTTTAGATAAACTTTAACTGTCGAACATCGTTTTATGAATTGATTAAAACCAACGAACATAGATTAAAAACATTGCAAAAATGGTTTTAAAGTATGCTGCTCAAAAAAAAGCTAAAATAGGAGAGTTGTGACACCGTGTCACAACTCTCCTATGTGCCGAAAATCACGACCTTGTCAGAATAATAATTCGTAATTAAAAAACAAGATGCAAGTACAACAAAACAGTGCCACGCTTTGAAACTTAAAAAAACATACCATATGAAAAAAAATAGAACAGCCACGTCAGTTTAATAGGTGAAGATATAAATATCAAATATTGATAAAAAACTTACTTTTCGGTTTTTTTTTTCGTGCAGACGTCGTATTCACGCAACTGCTTGCCGTGCACCTACCGCGAGTACCGAGTCAAATAACGTGTCTTTAAAGAGACAATCGTGCGCTTTTACCAGCTCGCTATCTGTCATAAATTCCGAGAAATCGTCTTTGTCACAACTCTCCTCTGTCACAAATCTCCTAGGTCTCCCCTACACTTAAGATCATATAGCTCTGGTTTTTGTCTACCCCGTAATGGCTAAAGAAGTGATTAGTAATAATATACATGTATGCATATATAAATAACAATAAAATTCATATAAATATATGATTTCACTGTGCTGGCACTTAAATGAAATTATAATAATTACCAATTTCTAATTCTGATAACTCTGTCTAGACTGAGTTTACAGTTATGTATGTCATAATAAGTTTTGTTAATAACGCTATTATCTGCTAGAAAATAAAAGGCGGGTCGGTGGCCGCGCGAAAAAAAGAAGTCGCCACTTCCCACCGGCATCAGCATTGTCCTTGTCACAGATTTTGTGTACCTTTTGCCGCTAAAACAAAAAATAAAAATAACTTTAACTAAAGGAACCCTTCCCATACAAGAAACTTGTTTTTTTTTTTGTGTTATTTCTCGATTCTGCGAAGTAGCAATTCATTTATTACTGAGAGTTCAAAACACAGAAAATCAAGAAAAATAGTGTTTTACAAGTAAGAGTTTGCACCTCACAATCGCGTAGAAGAGGTTTCATGTGTATTTTTCGATATCGATATTAAGCTGTATTACATCATACGTCTCTTATGACAGCGGCGTCAAAAATCAGGTGTGCTATTTTCAAACCGTCGTCTTTACTAAATGACAGATTTTTATATGGAAACTTGTACGTCTTTATCGAATCGCCCGTTCACAAATAGCACTCCTGAAACCACGCCTCCCTGTCCTCTGCCTCACAACCCCGCTAATGACACACTAGGTTCCCATACAAAAATGACATTATGTGACATCTATTCAGAGAGACGCATTTCCTTTTTAAATTTATGATTTAGGCAATGTATAAAATAATATTTATTTTATACTTTTTCTAGGTATTTTATACACATCTATCGATGCAATACCAAATGCGCAGCCAGTAATGTGTGTAAAAGTCGAGAGCGGAAAAGGGGGAGAAGCGCAAGCAGGCAGTAAACTCCATGCGCCGGAGTAAATATTAGGTGTTTAGTTGTTCGTAATTTTATCAAATAGATAAGTAGGTACTTATATAATGCCATGTCAGAACAGTATGGTATGGAATGTGGGGTAAGACAAAGTGGAATGACGTGACTCGAAGGTAACTATTATTTAATCACGGGACCGAGCCCCGTCTTCTAAGGCTTACAACGTGTATAAAATGTCCAACATGTAGAAGCCTTGTGAGACGTTTGCTATTAAATGGGGTGGGGCACTATTCTAAAACCGCACCTTAGAAGTGCTCACAGGCAATCCTCAGAAGGCGCAAATCTATTGATATAAACTCTTAGAGCTATTGAGTGAGATGAATGGCTAATGATTTGTATCTGGGCTATAGAAAGAACTATGGCACCTAATCTCTATGCCTGTCTGAGTCTGCCTGACTAATACATACAGATAAAATAGGCAGGTGGGTTACACGCCAACTTAGTCAATGGACCCCAGAAATGGCTGCATGACTGACATATGTGTAGCAGAGGAACAACATTAGTTGGGCGACTAAAAGGTAAAGAGGTGTTACTTTACACGTACGATCACTTGCATCCTTACAGGCTCCCGCGGTCCCGCCATCAAGCATATTGCTCTCGCAACTTGACTCTGTCCGGCCTGTAAAGGCAACCCAGAGATAGAGGTCCTGTTATATCTTCGGTTTCGACTCCGATCAGTAAATCGAAGGCGAGGAACAGTAGTCTCCCCTGGGTGCACACAGGTCCGTGGGGTCGTAATTCCCTAACAGCTCGCTACAAGCTGCCCTACGGGTTTCTTATTATTATAACACTGATAAATATAGACCAGAATCTATTTACTTTATACACTGCCAGTGGACCAGCAGGTACTCTACACAATCCTTAGGAATTGTATTAATTAACTAGGTAAAGTATGTAATGTCTACATATATTTATCAGTGTTATATAAATAATAAGAAAAACACAGGGCAGCTTGTAGCGAGCTGTTGGGGAGTTACGGAGCTGTTGGGGAGCTGTTGAATGGTGGATGTGAAACGTATGTGGCGAGTGGTGGGCGTGCGTGGCGGGACCGTGGGACTGACGCGAGCAGACAATAGTATGAATATTATTTTCCATTATATACTTTTTCTAGGTAATGTATACAATTTCCAGGGATTGTATAGAGTACCTGTACAAGTAAATATATTTTGGTCTATATTTATCAATGTTATAATATTAAGTGTCATCATCGGTCGGGGTGGAAACCCAAGAGGGCACCCAAAACTCTCGGCTCTGGCTTGCCTTAGTTGGCCGTCCAGAGGGGAGTCGTGAGAGCTGTTGCTCAAGGGGTGGGAGTGTTAAGGGGCATAACGCCGCAAGCATTTTAAGGGCATTATTATATTGTACGCTAAGATCACTAAGAGTTGTCTGTATACTGCTTGTCCAGAGATTTCACGTGTATATCCTTTGACAGTGAGTCTGAAACAGGGTAATTTAATTTGCTTGCTGCTCGCGCGTCTTCCCCTGCCGCTTTCTCCTCTTTTACACACATTACCAGCTGCGCATTCGGTATTGTAAAGAATACATTGCCTAAACGTTTTAAGTATTCTACTTATTGCCTAGGTATTGTATATAGGTAATACCGGATACAGATTGGACCGGGCCGTAATATACAGATTGCCGGTAATAACATACATTAAAAAAACTAAATTTTAATAGACATTCTTCTCTAAATGTTCCTGAAAGACTCCTGTGAAAAACTAGGAAAACTTCCTTTTCTTGACCTAGCTCAATTGGAAACTTGTCTTGTTGAATAAGCTAAAAAAATTACCTTCTTTCAATTATTTGTAAGCTATTATATGCTGGCAGACATTCAGATGACAGTCTGATATTTATGTTTTCTTTACAGAACCTGCACTAATTGCAAAGTCTAGCATTATTCTGGATGTCAAGCCTTGGGATGACGAGACTGACATGGCAGAACTGGAAAAAGCCGTTAGAAGCATTGCCACAGACGGCCTGCTATGGGGGGCATCCAAACTCGTACCTTTAGCTTACGGCATTCACAAACTTCAGATCTCTTGTGTTGTAGAAGATGACAAGGTTTCTGTGGACTGGCTGACTGAGGAAATTGAGAAATTTGAAGACTTTGTAAGTATTATTTAGTAATTTACATTTAAAACCCCAAGTAAAAGGGCTTAAAAAGTAAAATAAAAAAACATATTAAAATTTTCAATTAATTTTACCAAGATTCTTTATTTATAGTACAGTAGCATTTTTACGCAACTTCGTCCTTTATAGCCTATGTGCTATTCTGATGTACAGGCTCGAATACAGTAAATACACTATAAATATATACTAAGTCTTTATTCCCTTACGGAATAGACAGAGCCTAGAGCCATAAAGGCCAACAACGTCGTTTAGCTGTATGTGGCGTATAGGTGGAAAATGATTTTGTGTTCCCTCGAAATATTTATGGGTTGCTAGACGCATCGCCTATTGACATACAATTACGCCAGTAATAATATATTATAAACAGGAAAGATTTGACTGAATGTTTGTTTGTTATGGATAAACATAAAAACGAATTAATAGAAAGTTTTTTAAATTATTTCCCCTATTAGATAGCGACTACGTAGATTTGGGTTCAATTTACGCTATCGAAGTCGCTAGGTATTGTATGATATGATTATTGTAAAAAACTAATAAGTAAATTTGTTTTATCTTTACAGGTCCAAAGCATCGACATAGCTGCTTTCAACAAAGTTTAACATAAAGTAATAAAGGATGTTCTGTTGAATAAATATGTAATATTTTTTATTTTCTTTTTATTCATTCTTTATAATTCCTATATATGGTTGTGGTAGAGCCACGCTACCGGCAAAATTCATATTTGCTAGTAGCATGAATGGGCCGGCACGTCCGGGGAAGTACCACACTCACACAAAATCGACGTTTGAGTAGGAGCTTTACCGCTTCTATGCTTCGTTCGATGAGTGAGAGCCGGAGGCCCATCCTTCCCCCATTTCCTCCCCATGTCCTTTCCCCAACTCCTTGAAAGGCCGGCAACGCTCCTGTTACACCCTGGTGTTGCAGTTGTCCATGGGCAGCGCTGGTCGCTTACCATCAGGTGACTCGCTTGCTCGTTTGCCGCTCTATAACATAAAAATAAAACCAAACTTAAGACAGATGTAAAAGTATTTTTTCTTGACATCAAACGAGATGTCCCTACCTTAGAATAATTTCTGCGTTAGTATTTATTCTGAGGTACCTACCATCTAGTCGCCAACTACAAACCTGCGTTGAAAACAGATAAGGGTGAAGCCAGCGTTAAGTTTTTTTGTAATAACTACATCCATATCTGTAGCACAGAATAAGTACTTACGTATCTGTAAAAACCATAAAAACCCTATTTAGAGTATCCTCAGAACAACTAAGTCCTTGTTCTGATTGGTAATCTGTATCTTGTTTTTCATAGTTATAAATGGAAAGAGATAAATACTGACACGTCCTTGGTGCAGTGATTATCACGTCAACTTGCCACGTAGGGATAGCAGCACGTAAGATCGTTCGCTCGCGCGGGTAAAAGTTTATACACTGTTTTCATAGGTGTTTGCCTGCATGAACACAAGGGCTGATCCAGGAGGGCCCCGCGCCGCCCCTGGGTCCTAGGCCCTGACCTAGGTGGACCACTAATTAAAATTGTTAAACACTAGCCAAAAGCGGTGCTTTATGAGAGCTCGCAAAGTTGAACTATAAAAACGAAACCCACGCTGGCGAAGTTGCGAGCAGTGATAGATAACACATCTACTCGTGAAGTTATTAAAGCCTAAGCCTAAAGGTATGAATGATGATGCTCAATAGCCCCGGCTAAGCTACCAGTGGTGGCGTCGTGACGCTAAGAGGAACCTGCCGGCCTATTTGCTAACTCAGTGTACAGTACAACGTTTTGATAGTCATTTCAAAATACATTGCGGCTTTCGTATGATTGACTATTTTTATCTAAGATACATAAAACGTAATGTATGACTGAAGTGACTATCAAAACGTTTTTACACTGAGTTAGCAAATAGGCCGGCTGGTGGAGGAAGGTTTGATGAGCACCCGCTTCTTAATTTTTACAAACATGGTGATTGATTGAGTTGCCTTTTAAAAAAAATACCACACGCATTGAGTGACATGGCTATGGGTGAAGGGGTGAACTCTCCCTACACTCTCGGCCGAAGTAGGGGTCGCGTGGAGAAGAGGAGTGTCGGTAATAGGTTGCGCCGTAATCCTTGTCCTTTACGGCCGACAATTGACAAATTACTACAAACCGGAAGTGATGGTTTTTATTTATGCAATCGAAAGTACCTTAAATGTATTTACATTTAAGGTACTTTCGATTGCATAAATCAATGAAATCATCACATTGCGATCAACGTAATCGAAAGTACCTCATACTTCCAGATTTTTTTATCCAATTTTCAATTTAAAAACTTACCACAAACCGGAAGTGATGGTTTTTATTTATGCAATCGAAAGTACCTTAAATGTATTTACATTTAAGGTACTTTCGATTGCATAAATAGATTCCAGATTTTTTTATCTAAAATTATTTTTTTTATAATGTTTCAAAAAAAAAATCCAAAAGGATTTTTAAGCAATATTCCCATGCTTCATTACATGACAATGTTAATTGCCATTGTCATGCTGTCAAAAAGTGATGACGTTGACAGTCAAGTCTTATGAGGCAACTCATTGGGGAATATTTTTTCCGAAATTTGGCAGTGTACATGGACTTTTTTTTGTGATACTGATTAGCTACTATTGTTGTAATTTTTTTTTATTTTACTATAGAATATACCTCTACTATTTGCCATATTGAGTGTTTTCTGAAATTTCGCTAACCAGTCCAAAACAGTCCATGTACACTTCCAAATTTCGGGGAAAATATTCCCCAAGCGGGAAACTCATAGGACTTGGCAGCTCAGAAGAATAATATACATAGAAGCCGCATAAAAATAGAAACTGAAAACAGATAGTTGACACTGTATTTTTCTTATGAGCTTTCGCTTATGACAGAATGAGACAAAAACTTCAGTCAGTTTCTATTATTTTCATGGTTGTCCCGACTTGAAATGTCAATGGACTCCATTGGACTCCAATTAAATCCGACTAAATTCAAAATAACTTATTACAGTTCAACGTCTGTAATATTAGCATCTTGCCGATTTGATCGGGTTATATATCGACAAAAACATTGCGGCGGAATTGTGATGTCTGCAAATTAAATATAGGATTGTGCTAAAATTCTCACGGAAAAAAGTATTAACCGGTGTTGGGTTGGTGCGTTATCAAATGACCATTATACTAAACAATGTCTTGTGCAATGGAGCGATGTAAATCCCATTCAGGACGAACAGAAATAAATTCTGTAAAACATAATTTTCTTCGGTAAATTTTTCAGTTAAAAGTGCATAATTAAAACCCAAAATACCTCAAAATACAACAATAATATTGTCAATTATATAACGTATTGTATAAATGACAACTTTTATAGGTATTTTGCTTAAAATTATCGTTTTTTCCTTATTTCAAATTAGGTTAGTTTTTTTGCTAGTGATGTGGTAAAATCACGTATCTACGAGTATATCGATATTTTTTATGACGGTCTTGCTATCAGGGATATTTTTGTTAGTGTTGAGCCATGCAATAGTAATGTAACAAATTGAACCATCATGGTAATTAAACAACCAGCAAAGTGTGAGTCGGACTCGCGCACGAAGGGTTCCGTACCATCCTTACATATAATATTATAAATGTGAAAGTGAGTTTGTTTGTTACGCTTCCACGCCGTAACTTCTGAACCGATCATCATGAAATTTTGCATCATCACCATCACCATTGCACGATCTCTGGAGTACGGAAAAGAACATAGACATAAATTACATCTCAGAATAAGGTACTGTTATCGGGGATAGACATTAACGCGAGCGGAGCCGTGGGTGTAAGCTATAAAAACGCCCGAAATTTTTGTTTGTAATATTTCAACTGTCTCACTATCACGGTTCATGAGATACAGCCTGGTGACAGACAGATGGATATCGGAGTCATATTAGTAGGGTCCTGTTTTTATCCTTTGGGTACGGAACCCTAAAAAGAATCGATTTTTACTAATATGAAGAAAATTATTGTTGAAATTTTATTGCAGCTCCCTGAAGTAAAAGGATAAAAAGGTGTGGATCCGAGGAACTTTCAAGCGACATATTGGACATAAAATGTCATACATACTCGAATTTGTTCAAAATATTTTACTGCCGTGCCGATACATTAATTTCGAATATAAAATTAAATGGAAGCGATTGAAACACGATGCTTTACCTACATTTATATTTGCCGAATTATAAATCAATGGTAATAAGAAAGTTTACGGAAACGGTTTTATTATTTATATTTAAAATTATGAAAAACATTTTATTTTGGACAGTAATGAAAGTGGGTAAAGTAATCTCTTGTTTTTCTTCACCTCTTGTTTTTCTATTACCAACACTGTGAATTTTTCACAAATAACACACTGGCACTTTTTTACCCTAGTGTAAAAGTTTTATAAAATAAAAAATATCACTTGGAATTATGTGTTTCTCTTTACCTACCTGATTATGTTTCCTTTACTGACTGTTCCTCAAAGCTAGCTGGGAAAAGCTTTAGATGGTTTTGGAATATGCTGAATGGCCCATTGATCAAGTGAAAAATATATCTGACCTTATATTACCTTTTGATACATGAGCGCCCCATTGCAATTTAGAGTCTATTGTGATTCCTAAGAAGGTGGTATCATTTACAAAGTCTATTTTACCTTCAACTAGTATGTCAACGTTGGACTGCCTCACATTGGGGACTGTAAATCGAATGCATTGGGTTTTTTGCGCATTCATAGGTAAGGTAGGTAAGTAGGCACTGTTTGAATTTCGAAATAATCGAAAATATGATTGACATCATATTAGGTATTCTGCCGTTCGACCAATACTGGGTAAGGCCTAATGACCAGCAGTAGACAGTAGACGCGCGGTGGGTAATGTATGGATTTTTTTTTTACCTATTTATCAGATGAAGCCAAGCGGCGCCATGCGATTAGGAGTTATTTAGGTGTATCTTGACGTAACTTTTAAAGTAAAAGCCTCTTTAGCGGCTTTGTGCACTTTTTGGGATGGGTAAAATAGAAAACTCGCGTCAGGACACGTGAATTGATCGAAAATTCGTAAGAAGGACACGGACCTGAGTATGCCGCAAAGGCGAGTTTTCACTTCTGCCGGCACTCCTGGAGTGCAACTAGTTGTTTTTTTTTTTATGAATCGTACTCATTTAACGGATCGATACAATCAGAGTAGAGTACATTTATGACTTTCTTAGGACGAAACATTTAGTCGATAAATATATTTCATCGATATAGTACAACCCTGATCACATCAGTACCCCAGGACAACCTGCACATTTACGCAAATGGCATTGTATATGCATCTCTTTCTGATGCTTTAACAATGCCATAAGTAAAAACAGTGTAGAATATTGTATTTTGTTGTTATTTTAACACGGTTTCTATGCTTTAGTTATTGTTCTGAGCTTGGCAGTCATCACTTTTTGGCAGATTGACAATGACATTGACATTGTCATGTGATGAAGAATGTGAATATTGCTTATAAATCCTATATTTGGATTTTTTTACAAAAATTCGTAAAAAATTGAATTTTGGATAAAAAAAAATTGAAGAAATTCTGGAAGTATTTACATTTAAGGTACTTTCGATTGCATAAATAAAAACCATCACTTCCGGTTTGTAGTAAGTTTTTAAATAAAAAATTGGATAAAAAAATCTGGAAGTATGAGGTACTTTCGATTACGTTGATCGCAAGTTGTGATGATTTCATTGATTTGACGCTCAGAACAAGGACTAAAGCAAGCACATTCTGAGATTTGACGGAGCCTACCTCATATCTAGATTTATAAAAAAAATCTTTTCGTTTTTATTTTTCATGCGTGCAAGTGGCCTACACTAGTGTCAGATTTTTCTAGTGGTTCGAGATATTTTTATGATCAGTTTTATGCCACTTCCAAATGGGGACCGCGTCCGGGTTGCTTAACATACGTAAGCGTTAATAATGCTAACGCCCACTGGGCCACATCATTTCGTTAATTAATAATATATCTACAAGAATGGGGAGATAGTGCCGATATGGCAAAAAGCAAAAAAAAATGGAGAGGAATGACTAAAGAGCCGACTGTCGACCCCAAATACGGAAAAGGCGAGGTAGTACGGGTCCTTAACTCGAAATACGGTCCCATCCTGATGAAAGCATGAAACTTGGCATGAATGTAGCTGTCATATATGTGCTTCAATCTCGATATGGAAACACGTCAAGAAATTATTTTTTCCCCCCTTTGCCCCCCCCCCCCCTTTTATCTCCCTCATTCTGGTTTTTCGAATTTTCTACAAAAACGATACGACTGAGGAGTTTACTCTTCAGGGACCAAATCATCGTCGATAAATTGCCTACAAAACGATACTACATTTTATAGTGGTAAGATTAATATATTTCTATATACAGCCATCAACGTATAAAGAAATTTTAAAAACAGCCACACTTTTTTCATTCTTGCTTCAATCATAGGAAAACGACAAGAGTGGTGATAAAATAGGTTAAAGAAGTTAAATACCTTACACATTTAGCTACAAAATGACACCTATTTCATAGTCGTAGTGGCATTACTTCCAGAGTTACAGCTCACCGCGTCTGACTCAAGTACTCTGTTTTTTTACTATTTTACAATACCATCTTCTATTAACTTTGTTTTATAAATATAATATAACTAATATTATAGTCACAAAAGTTTGTAAGGATGTATGTTAGTATGTTTGTATGTTTGTTGCTCTTTCACGCTAAAACTACTGAATGGATTTCAATGAAACTTTAAAAATATATCTTATACATCAGAATAACACATAGGCTATGTATGTACCACGGGCGAAGCCGGGGCTAACTGCTAGTTAGAAATAAAATAGTCCATGTGTTAATCCGGGCCATAGTCTAAATGTAAAAATTAATTTAAATCCGTCGAGCCATTCTCCAGTGATTGACAAACAAACCAAATTACAAAATATAATACTGATTTTGGTTTATCTGTACTTACATGTAACGTCACAACGATCACATTATTAAAGCTGTAAAGCACCTGGTTTAATACACTAAACCAGATGCTTTGATGATGTGATCGGGCTTCCATTGATGTAAGGGTTTCAAGCAATTTATTAAAATACAGGACATTCCAGTGAAAATGAAATATATTTATTTCAATGCATATCACATGAATCTCCCCCACACTTACAGAGACCAGTACAGGCAAAACCTGACTTTTTACAAAGGCATCGTCCTTTAATGCAGCTGCGACATGTACACTTCGTCAATTCCTTTACAGATGCTGACGTTTCTTTGGTCGTACTCCAAAATGGAATCCAAATACCATCTCTTTTTATCCATCCCCAGTTCTTAAAGTTGGGATATTCAGGGTTTGGTATCAAACGACTAGCTCCGTGGCGCAGCGGTCAACACGCCTGCCTGCGACACGGAGTGACCGGGTTCGATCCCCGGCCAGGTCAAGATGGAAAATGATCTTTTTCAGATTGGCTTGGGTCTTGGATGTGTATCTATATATGTATTTGTTATAAAATATAGTATCGTTGAGTTAGTATCCCATAACACAAGTCTCGAACTTACTTTGGGGCTAGCTCAATCTGTGTGATATGTCCGTATGAAAAAAAAAAACTCTGACCCCAGATCAATCCTGCTTGCAAATAAGCTCGTTTTGTATGCTGTTCAAGAGCACTGTGTGTAGGTGGCAGCCTATCCATGGCCCATCCCTTGTTCAATAATGCTTTTCTAGCTTGGTTAATGTCTTCTTCGTCGCTAGTTTTGTCGTAAGTCAGGATGACATATCTTGCCAAAGCATCCAATTGATGGGTTTCAATTTCATTTTGACGGTCGTGACAAGGTTTCAAATACTCTGGTAACTTCAGGGAAGGAATTCCACGTTTTCCAAAAGGACTTCTTTCCCTTTCCACAAAATCCAGATACAGTATCGCACCCTGTAAATGCGTGAAAAAATAAAATGCCGCTGCATTTTTCTGGGCCGAGTTTAATCACGAGTTGGTGAATAGCAATTGTACGTAAAGTTTTCCCCATTCCAAATGATATCCAAATCCAACATTTGTTCAAACCCATTTGTTTAAGCCCGCTGTATAAGGAAATAGCTACAACAACCACATCTGTATCAACCGTTCTAATCAATATTTCTGTGGACCATGCAGCATGGCGTGCGAAACATGGAGGAAGAGTCTGGTATCAGCTTCTTCTTGTTTTGACCTTAGGGAGGATATATCTACGGTGGCATCGTTACACAAAACTTGTTCCCCTTTGGTTGCAAGAATCGTTTTCGCATGTTGGACCTGCTGGAGTCCATCAGCCAGGAAGTTGAAAAGTTCGACTTTGTTCTGTGACGAACGAAGAAATTGTTGCCAGTTTTTTGGAAGTTTACCTGCTGATGTGACTTTTTGACGCAATCGTACGTACCCCTCTTCTCCCGTGTATGATTCTTGAGACGTCTTCATGATAAGCATCAAAAACGACATCAACTCGATTTCCATTCTGGTTCGTAACATAATTGATAAATGATTTGCGATAATCGTCAAATGTACCGAAATCTGAACCGAATGTGCAAAAACAACCGGAAGTTCCGACGTATCGGAATCGGAACCGAAGCTCCGTAGCATCCCTGCAGGCAGGCAAGGGCTATACCTCACTCCACCGCCCCGTGCCCCTACTGTCGCCATAGCTCTGCTGATATGATACCTCACATGTCACGCGGTTGCGCGCAGCTATTTTAGGTATTTAGTTCACGTACTTATAGTATCTTTAGTAAAAAGTTTTAATTTTTTAATAAGACTTTAAAGTAACACTAGCGGTCCCGCCCCGGCCCGTTAAAACCACTCTTGTACTTCAACAAACATTTTAAAAAAAGAATTGGTAAAATTGTAAAATTGGTCCAGGCGTTGTTGAGTTATGCGCTTACTAAAACATTTTGCGATTCATTTTTATATATATTTTGAAAACTATACGTTTTATCAACATACGTCCAAAGACAATATTGTAGAGAATTTAATAAGGAACAAATTTGTCTTTGACAAAGAATCATGGCGAAATTTGTACAAATTAAATTTTAAACAAAGAGAAGGTGAATTATTTTTTTATGATTACTATGGCTCTGGTCAACAACTTGAATTAATCAGAATATTTTTTAAAGACGGGGAAAAAAAGATATTCATTTATTTAAATACTGATTTTTTATTCGATATCCGAACGCATATTAATAATTTTTGAGTTAATATCCGAACACTACCTGCAACTGACACGTTAACATATATTAATTAATGGCAACACCACGCAAGCAGGCAACCATCCGCTAAAATAAAAAAAAAATCTGTCAAACCGACTGACATTTTCCCTCAGAACAATAACTAAAGCATTTTCCTCAGACCAAAGAAAAAAGAGGACTGGAAATACCTACAAATGTGTATACCTACATCACAGAATCGTTACATAAAATGGCTGCCATTGCCTAGGGTTGTCACTTCCATACTATGTAATGATCTACTTTAAACAGTACTCTTATTTTGTACACAGAGCCGACAGAGCTTATAAAAACATTTTGGGAAAGGATAATAAATTGACAATTTATTTTATAACTTTGTTTACTTAATCATTCCTAAAAAATATTAATTTGTTTAAAAACCATATCTGAAAGATATTTACATTTAATTTCACCGTGATATTTATATGTAACATAATATCTTTCAAATTGTAATTTCTTCTGCTGGTTCAAACGTTTATCTTTTACAGCCTTTATTTTTTTTCATATTCCACGACCTGAAATTTCAATATACTTAGTTAAATCATAATATTTTATGCAAAATTTCATGATGATCGGTTCAGTAGTTACGGCGTGAAAGCGTAACAAACAAACAAACTCACTTTCGCATTTATAATATTAGCAAGGATTATGTACAAGTATAATCTATTAAGTGCATTGTTGTATGCATGACATCATATGATCGCATCCATAATTCGACAATACGTTGTCACACATAACTTTGCGTACATTTGCATGCATGAGCCGGCTACTCCTGCCAAATCACCCAACGGCTTTTAGTATTGTCTGACAGAAAAAACGAATAAACCGGCCAAGTGCGAGTCGGACTCAGACACGAAGAAGGGTTCTGTACTATCATCTATAAAAACTGCAAAAAAATCATGCTTGCTGTATGGAAGCCCCCTTAATTAATTATTTTATTCTATTGTTTAGTTTTTGTCGTTATAGCGGCAACAAAAATATCCATCCGTTAAAGTTTCAACTGTCTAACTATCACGGTTCATGAGATACAGTCTGGTGACAGACGGACACCAGAGCCATATCATTAGGATCCCGTTTTCACCCTTTGGGTACCGAACCCTGAAACATTTATTTATTGACATTAACTGTATACATTAAACTTACCGTATATGAAAATATTGTTGGCGATGAGTTGTCACGAAGTCTCATATCATAACTTCAAGCGTTCTATTGAAACAGCTTTCCTCAAAATGCAAATAGCAGATGTACCAATCCTGTTGCCGAGGATTAATATTTTTCCGAACCGGATAGCCTCTAAGCATTTATTCCTCAAAGCTTCATTCATCGGAAACCTATAAAAAAATATTATTTTTTATTTAGATAATGCACAACCCTATTCAAGTATGTAAACAAATGAGGAATAAAATAAATGAAAATACTGACTGTAATACTAAAATATGACCAGTTAACAACAGTTTATACATAAATTTAAGATCTTGCTTTATTTTGCTTCTCAATCAGAATCAATAAAGAGCTTTCTTGCTAGAAAACGGGTTACTAACCTATGAAGAGTCAATTATGGTTGATTTATGTATTTTCTTGCACCACACATCACAATACAACATTTAGTCAACTTGATAAACAGTTTTCTCACACTTCCACGTATTTATTACCTTATTTTCGCGTATTTTTGTCCCAAATCTCAACTTTTCCAAATAGTAAACAACACCCGTTGACAGCACAACTACCACGAAACTCGTTACATAATATGGCGGATCTTGGCACGCACCTAAACTTTTGACAGCTTTTACCATAAATTAGCAAAAACTAAAATATGTATGTCTCTTTTGTCAAAGGCAATTGTACTGAAGAAAGAAAGAGACAAAGTTATATTTCACACTTTGTACCATAAATGCCTGATATTTGTATAAGTAAAAATTCATATATGTTGACAAGGGCTTCTCCATAGACTTCCTTACTCTTAGACATTTTCTCATTGACTTGACAGTTCTGAGTGACAGATCTACAACAAACAGACAGTTTGACAACCATTGTGAACTTTTTTAGGCAAATGAAAATAGCAATAAGGCTATAACTTTTATTGTGAAATATTTTATATACACGGGGGTTTAAAAATATTTCTATTATGCAGACATGTTACTAGTAAGGAAACCTCAATACTGCTATATAATTCATCTTCTTTTTTTTTAATTTTTTTTTCTGTACATTCGATGTATGGGCGTTCGCCATGATTCTTTCGGATAGCTGAACCCGTTTTCATAAAAAATAAAAAAAAACTCGATTTGGCACATAAAAGGGGGGGGGGAAAGTGGGAAAAAATAATTTCTTGACGTGTTTCCATATCGAGATTGAAGCACATATATGACAGCTACATTTATGCCAAGTTTCATGCTTTCATCAGGATGGGACCATAAAAATGATTTTTGTTAGGACAAGGAGCCGTACTAAGGAGGAAGGAGAAGAGAATCACCAACTGGCAAAATAAATGGAGACTAAAAGGCAGTCTAATAAAAGACTGCCTTATGACAATAAAAAAAAATCTGCTGTCACTGTCATAATGGTAAAAAAGTCGTAAAAGTCCCAATCTTAGGTCCCAATCTAATAACCTTTCAAAAGAGTAAAATTTAGAAGGAAATTTTGTTACAAGAATTGTTCGTATTATTATAGATTTTAACTTTTAAAATAAAGATAATAGATTGCATAAAGATGTCACGTTGTAAAAAATGCAGCGCTAATGCAGCTGTAATTTTACGGAAAGCAGATGGCTATTGTGAATCTTGCTTTCTCACCAATACCAATCATAAATTCCGTGCATGTATTGGTAAAAATAAAATATTGTCTTCGAACGAAAAAGTATTAATTTGCTTATCCAATGGGCCTAGCTCAATGGTGCTATTAGATTTGATTCATAATGGTTTAGCCCTTGATAGCCACAAGAAACTGCGGATAATACCATTTTTTATGCATTTGAAAGGTAAATGGTTGATAAGTACTTACTTCTTTTGGTTCACTCTGACCAAATCTGTTACATATTCAATTTTATATTTATTATTACCTTATATTTTCAGGGTACGACAATGATGAAGAAAGCCAAAAAATTGCTAGATCTTTTGTTGATATATGCAGAGACTATGGTTTTGATGTTTATGTGTCCAGTTTATCTGAAAGTGTTGATTCAGATTGTACTCTACCGGAAGCAAACACACTCCCAACAGATAACTGTGACAGAAAAATAAAGTTTCAAAAACTTATAAACAGTATGCCTGCAAGTGCCCGAAATGATTTTCTGATCAAAATGAAAAGAAAATTGTTTATAAGTTATGCCCAAAAGTTTGATTGTAAGTTTGTCTTTACTCCAGAAACAACTACTACATTAGCAATCAATTTATTATCAAATATTGCAACTGGAAGAGGATCTCAAGTACAAAATGACATTGTGAGTGTTTTAATTTATTCTTCTGTAACCCTTTCACTGCGAGACTTTATATCAGTTGTCATGCTCCCAGCTCGAATTATAGTGAATGGATAGTAAAAACCTACAACTAATATGAACGTGCAACACTTTGGCACATCCAAATAAGCCAAATTTTACAAGCAGTTCTTGTCGGAAATATATGACATATGCAAAATGAGCATGAAAATGTTTGTCCAATTCATCTGATGTCACAGGGAAAGGGTTAAAATATACCAAACAAGTTGTTACTTCTAAGCCACGGTCCTAAGCTGTCAAAAAAATCTAACTCTGTGGCCACCTTGTTTTTGTTCTACTGGTGCAAATACAATATAATAGGCAGGCCATGGGAGTTAGTACCACTATGGGCGGCAGAGAGGGCGCTGCAGTGCAATAGTTAGACTTCCACCCATCACTAGATGGCATTCAACTGAAAGAAATTGTTATAAGCCAAAAATATATTTTTCCTCTGAAATAAGATATTATTCTATTAGGATTATGATTTTATTTTCTCATAATGTGGTAGGTATATAGTTGTGAACAAATCTATGGCGCCATCAATGTGATGAGCCTGACAAAAATTGTATGCAATAGGCATTGGGACCACATGACTGGGGTTTCACCCTAAGTTGGGGATGCTTGCTTGTCACAGCTTCAAGGGACCGCAGATCTCAATATGTGATATCAATGTCAAATTTATATATCTAAGGGTTCCAGAGCGAAAGAGTCTTGACTGACAGACAGACAAATAAACTTGAGTATTTATGGGTTCCTTTTTAGGGTTCCTTCAGATTTTCAGATGTGTTTGCCGATAACAACCATTCCCAACTTCGCAGACCGTGGATCAGGGTCAGCAAACTCAAAAGGAGCAGAAAAGAAATCAGTTATCATTATCTCTTTCTTATTTCAGGGATTTTCGGACAACAGAGATGACACAGTCAGGATACTAAGACCCATGAAAGATATCAGCGAAGAAGAATTAACACATTATATAAATGTGAAAGGGTTAAAAGTTTTCCCTAATCAAGAGATAGAAGACAATAGCTTGCAATCGGTAATAAAATCTTTTGTAACTGAACTACAAGAGAACTTCCCAGCTACTATCTCAACGATATGTAAAACAGCTGACAAAATAGGCATGCGCGAACAAACAGAAAAGAGTAGTAAATGTGTTATTTGTGAAGTAAGTACTACTAAAATATACTTATTAGTCTGAGAGCCGACAGGAAAAAACTCTACCTGATAAAAAAATAGAAAATACCTACTCTGTAGGGGAAGCTGACTTTTAGTAACTGCAACTGGTCTTGGTCGGCTGCAGCTTAACTTGGCAAATTTTGCGCAAATGGCAAAAAAGTGTCGGACTGCACAAACTGCCGGGCTAAGGTGAGGCCGACCGAGACATATGTCAACAGGTTTAATTCGACCATCTTTTTATTTACTGTCCTCCAAAGCCTACCATACAAGTGTCATTCTATTTTTTGATGAATTTTTGTACCACTTTTATAACATGGTTAGAGTTCAGGATTAGGAGTAATATTGACACCTGACTGGACTTCCAACGCGTCGAATATCCCATACGGATAGTACTGGTGGCCCTGAATTGTTACTCGCTTGAAGTTATTGTTACAAAAACTCGTGGTCAAATGACGTTAACTGAATGACGATCGCCCTGTTCGTTCCTTGCGTATTTAGAACGGCCCCGAAAACCCATTCTAGAATATTCGGGACTGTGTACTCGTGAGGGGTACTATTTTTGAAACTTCGTCTTCAAGCTATTTTTTATGTAAAATCGTTTACGAACGGCAAAATGTCAAAAATAGCACTAGGAAAGTGAGTGAGAGCTTCGCTACAATATTTGTAAAATAAATTCTAGCCTAACCAAGCAATGGGCCAATGGTGGCTATTATGATTTGGTAGAGCAATAAGACATGTTCTAGGTTCTACTTGAAATATTTGGACATTTGGAAAAAGGGAGAGCAAAGACCAAATGTTTTTGTGTAATCATTTTCAGACGTTACATTTTGTGAAGTCAATTTTACTAGTGGCTCTGTGAGCTGTAGACCACGCAAAACTACACGCGTAAGCGCTATAGACCACGCCCACGCCCCAATAGCGCTTAAGGCTCCTACACACAATGCCGGCGGCGGCGGCTTGGCCGCCGGCTGTGTGCCAGCCACGGCCGACAATCTGCTAATATCGCGGAACGCAACCTCAGAACAATAACTAAAGCATAGAAACCGTGTTAAAATAACAACAAAATACAATATTCTACACTGTTTTTACTTATGGCATTGTTAAAGCATCAGAAAGAGATGCATATACAATGCCATTTGCGTAAATGTGCAGGTTGTCCTGGGGTACTGATGTGATCAGGGTTGTACTATATCGATGAAATATATTTATCGACTAAATGTTTCGTCCTAAGAAAGTCATAAATGTACTCTACTCTGATTGTATCGATTCGTTAAATGAGTACGATTCATAAAAAAAAAAACAACTAGTTGCACTCCAGGAGTGCCGGCAGAAGTGAAAACTCGCCTTTGCGGCATACTCAGGTCCGTGTCCTTCTTACGAATTTTCGATCAATTCACGTGTCCTGACGCGAGTTTTCTATTTTACCCATCCCAAAAAGTGCACAAAGCCGCTAAAGAGGCTTTTACTTTAAAAGTTACGTCAAGATACACCTAAATAACTCCTAATCGCATGGCGCCGCTTGGCTTCATCTGATAAATAGGTAAAAAAAAATCCATACATTACCCACCGCGCGTCTACTGTCTACTGCTGGTCATTAGGCCTTACCCAGTATTGGTCGAACGGCAGAATACCTAATATGATGTCAATCATATTTTCGATTATTTCGAAATTCAAACAGTGCCTACTTACCTACCTTACCTATGAATGCGCAAAAAACCCAATGCATTCGATTTACAGTCCCCAATGTGAGGCAGTCCAACCTTGACATACTAGTTGAAGGTAAAATAGACTTTGTAAATGATACCACCTTCTTAGGAATCACAATAGACTCTAAATTGCAATGGGGCGCTCATGTATCAAAAGGTAATATAAGGTCAGATATATTTTTCACTTGATCAATGGGCCATTCAGCATATTCCAAAACCATCTAAAGCTTTTCCCAGCTAGCTTTGAGGAACAGTCAGTAAAGGAAACATAATCAGGTAGGTAAAGAGAAACACATAATTCCAAGTGATATTTTTTATTTTATAAAACTTTTACACTAGGGTAAAAAAGTGCCAGTGTGTTATTTGTGAAAAATTCACAGTGTTGGTAATAGAAAAACAAGAGGTGAAGAAAAACAAGAGATTACTTTACCCACTTTCATTACTGTCCAAAATAAAATGTTTTTCATAATTTTAAATATAAATAATAAAACCGTTTCCGTAAACTTTCTTATTACCATTGATTTATAATTCGGCAAATATAAATGTAGGTAAAGCATCGTGTTTCAATCGCTTCCATTTAATTTTATATTCGAAATTAATGTATCGGCACGGCAGTAAAATATTTTGAACAAATTCGAGTATGTATGACATTTTATGTCCAATATGTCGCTTGAAAGTTCCTCGGATCCACACCTTTTTATCCTTTTACTTCAGGGAGCTGCAATAAAATTTTAACAATAATTTTCTTCATATTAGTAAAAATCGATTCTTTTTAGGGTTCCGTACCCAAAGGATAAAAACAGGACCCTACTAATATGACTCCGATATCCATCTGTCTGTCACCAGGCTGTATCTCATGAACCGTGATAGTGAGACAGTTGAAATATTACAAACAAAAATTTCGGGCGTTTTTATAGCTTACGCCCACGGCTCCGCTCGCGTTAATGTCTATCCCCGATAACAGTACCTTATTCTGAGATGTAATTTATTTCTATGTTCTTTTCCGTACTCCAGAGATCGTGCAATGGTGATGATGATGATGCAAAATTTCATGATGATCGGTTCAGAAGTTACGGCGTGGAAGCGTAACAAACAAACTCACTTTCACATTTATAATATTATATGTAAGGATGGTACGGAACCCTTCGTGCGCGAGTCCGACTCACACTTTGCTGGTTGTTTAATTACCATGATGGTTCAATTTGTTACATTACTATTGCATGGCTCAACACTAACAAAAATATCCCTGATAGCAAGACCGTCATAAAAAATATCGATATACTCGTAGATACGTGATTTTACCACATCACTAGCAAAAAAACTAACCTAATTTGAAATAAGGAAAAAACGATAATTTTAAGCAAAATACCTATAAAAGTTGTCATTTATACAATACGTTATATAATTGACAATATTATTGTTGTATTTTGAGGTATTTTGGGTTTTAATTATGCACTTTTAACTGAAAAACTTACCGAAGTAAATTATGTTTTACAGAATTTATTTCTGTTCGTCCTGAATGGGATTTACATCGCTCCATTGCACAAGACATTGTTTAGTATAATGGTCATTTGATATGGCACCAACCCAACACCGGTTAATACTTTTTTCCGTGAGAATTTTAGCACAATCCTATATTTAATTTGCAGACATCACAATTCCGCCGCAATGTTTTTGTCGATATATAAACCGATCAAATCGGCAAGATGCTAATATTACAGACGTTGAACTGTAATAAGTTATTTTGAATTTAGTCGGATTTAATTGGAGTCCAATGGAGTCCATTGACATTTCAAGTCGGGACAACCATGAAAATAATAGAAACTGACTGAAGTTTTTGTCTCATTCTGTCATAAGCGAAAGCTCATAAGAAAAATACAGTGTCAACTATCTGTTTTCAGTTTCTATTTTTATGCGGCTTCTACTCAGAAGAATAATATACATAGAAGCCGCATAAAAATAGAAACTGAAAACAGATAGTTGACACTGTATTTTTCTTATGAGCTTTCGCTTATGACAGAATGAGACAAAAACTTCAGTCAGTTTCTATTATTTTCATGGTCGTCCCGACTTGAAATGTCAATGGACTCCATTGGACTCCAATTAAATCCGACTAAATTCAAAATAACTTATTACAGTTCAACGTCTGTAATATTAGCATCTTGCCGAATTGATCGGGTTATATATCGACAAAAACATTGCGGCGGAATTGTGATGTCTGCAAATTAAATATAGGATTGTGCTAAAATTCTCACGGAAAAAAGTATTAACCGGTGTTGGGTTGGTGCGTTATCAAATGACCATTATACTAAACAATGTCTTGTGCAATGGAGCGATGTAAATCCCATTCAGGACGAACAGAAATAAATTCTGTAAAACATAATTTTCTTCGGTAAGTTTTTCAGTTAAAAGTGCATAATTAAAACCCAAAATACCTCAAAATACAACAATAATATTGTCAATTATATAACGTATTGTATAAATGACAACTTTTATAGGTATTTTGCTTAAAATTATCGTTTTTTCCTTATTTCAAATTAGGTTAGTTTTTTTTGCTAGTGATGTGGTAAAATCACGTATCTACGAGTATATCGATATTTTTTATGACGGTCTTGCTATCAGGGATATTTTTGTTAGTGTTGAGCCATGCAATAGTAATGTAACAAATTGAACCATCATGGTAATTAAACAACCAGCAAAGTGTGAGTCGGACTCGCGCACGAAGGGTTCCGTACCATCCTTACATATAATATTATAAATGTGAAAGTGAGTTTGTTTGTTACACTTCCACGCCGTAACTTCTGAACCGATCATCATGAAATTTTGCATCATCATCATCACCATTGCACGATCTCTGGAGTACGGAAAAGAACATAGACATAAATTACATCTCAGAATAAGGTACTGTTATCGGGGATAGACATTAACGCGAGCGGAGCCGTGGGCGTAAGCTATAAAAACGCCCGAAATTTTTGTTTGTAATATTTCAACTGTCTCACTATCACGGTTCATGAGATACAGCCTGGTAACAGACAGATGGATATCGGAGTCATATTAGTAGGGTCCTGTTTTTATCCTTTGGGTACGGAACCCTAAAAAGAATCGATTTTTACTAATATGAAGAAAATTATTGTTGAAATTTTATTGCAGCTCCCTGAAGTAAAAGGATAAAAAGGTGTGGATCCGAGGAACTTTCAAGCGACATATTGGACATAAAATGTCATACATACTCGAATTTGTTCAAAATATTTTACTGCCGTGCCGATACATTAATTTCGAATATAAAATTAAATGGAAGCGATTGAAACACGATGCTTTACCTACATTTATATTTGCCGAATTATAAATCAATGGTAATAAGAAAGGTTACGGAAACGGTTTTATTATTTATATTTAAAATTATGAAAAACATTTTATTTTGGACAGTAATGAAAGTGGGTAAAGTAATCTCTTGTTTTTCTTCACCTCTTGTTTTTCTATTACCAACACTGTGAATTTTTCACAAATAACACACTGGCACTTTTTTACCCTAGTGTAAAAGTTTTATAAAATAAAAAATATCACTTCGAATTATGTGTTTCTCTTTACCTACCTGATTATGTTTCCTTTACTGACTGTTCCTCAAAGCTAGCTGGGAAAAGCTTTAGATGGTTTTGGAATATGCTGAATGGCCCATTGATCAAGTGAAAAATATATCTGACCTTATATTACCTTTTGATACATGAGCGCCCCATTGCAATTTAGAGTCTATTGTGATTCCTAAGAAGGTGGTATCATTTACAAAGTCTATTTTACCTTCAACTAGTATGTCAACGTTGGACTGACTCACATTGGGGACTGTAAATCGAATGCATTGGGTTTTTTGCGCATTCATAGGTAAGGTAGGTAAGTAGGCACTGTTTGAATTTCGAAATAATCGAAAATATGATTGACATCATATTAGGTATTCTGCCGTTCGACCAATACTGGGTAAGGCCTAATGACCAGCAGTAGACAGTAGACGCGCGGTGGGTAATGTATGGATTTTTTTTTTACCAATTTTTCAGATGAAGCCAAGCGACGCCATGCGATTAGGAGTTATTTAGGTGTATCTTGACGTAACTTTTAAAGTAAAAGCCTCTTTAGCGGCTTTGTGCACTTTTTGGGATGGGTAAAATAGAAAACTCGCGTCAGGACACGTGAATTGATCGAAAATTCGTAAGAAGGACACGGACCTGAGTATGCCGCAAAGGCGAGTTTTCACTTCTGCCGGCACTCCTGGAGTGCAACTAGTTGTTTTTTTTTTATGAATCGTACTCATTTAACGAATCGATACAATCAGAGTAGAGTACATTTATGACTTTCTTAGGACGAAACATTTAGTCGATAAATTTATTTCATCGATATAGTACAACCCTGATCACATCAGTACCCCAGGACAACCTGCACATTTACGCAAATGGCATTGTATATGCATCTTTTTCTGATGCTTTAACAATGCCATAAGTAAAAACAGTGTAGAATATTGTATTTTGTTGTTATTTTAACACGGTTTCTATGCTAGTTATTGTTCTGAGGGCTTCTATGTATATTATTCTTCTGAGAACGCAACGCGTAGCGGCCATCTTGCCCACTATCCTACATCTTTTCTGTGATTGGTTGATGCCTTGCTGACGTCATGGTCTGACGTTCGTCGCTGGCGCAAACGTAGTAGTTTGTGCATTACTGTCATTGTGTGAAGACCTGTGCTTATCCTCTCCACTTTACCAGTAATAGAGCCCTTTGTATTTCCCTAGTGCTCCTTGCGTTTTGGAAAATGCCGTATTACAAGTGTTGTGTGTGTAAGTGTTTGCGAAAGGACTCTAGTTATTTACACCGTTAACCTAAAAGTTCTGAGAAAAGACAAGAGGTTAGAGTGCCTAAATCGTTACGATTTTATACCATTAGAGAAAGAGATAAACTTAGCGGTTTGTCAAAAACATTTTGAGAAGAGGTTCTTCAGTGAGACTAAACATCGGCCAAACATAAATTAAATAATTGTTTTGTAAATATTGCGAGTTAATAAAAATTACAATAATAATGATAAATGGTATTATTCATTTTCCTTTACCCCCCATGTAAATAATGTATGCATGATATACAGTATGCATTAAAAAGCACAATAAGTATATATATGAGTATAATAGTTGTATATCTATATGTGTATATCTATAGATAACATATTAGCAATGGAAATGCACGTGCACGTTTATTCTTTTGCTCCAAACCTTAAATTATAAAAAAAAAACAAATGTCAGTTAAGATATTGGAAAATTAAAGAAAAAAACGCTATGGTTTAAATTTTTTGTTCACAGTTGGCAGTAGGTGTCACTGTCAATCGACCATGCACACCCATAAAAATATGTACTACAAGACACAGACGGAAACTTGGGAGCCGCGCCCGCGTTGCAAAAACCCGCCGATATTGTGTATTACTTATTCTGGGTCTAAAGTACTAACTTACCTTGCCAAATTCTGCCATTTTGAAAAAAAAAACTAAATATTCTTTGTATTTTCAGAGTGATTTGGACCTAAAAACATCAAAATTATCAGCACTAGAAGCTACCAATTATTCAAGAATGATTTCATTACTACAGCCTCAAGAAATAACCAATCAAAGTCTCTCTAATGAAACAACTCAGAATTCTTCACTATTTCCATATGTTCATAAATCGCTTTGTTATGGATGCAGCCGGAACTATTCAGAAATGGCTAATTATGAAATGCCAAAATACATTCAGAATAGGTTAAAAAATAATAAAAAAAAAATATAAATAATAACTATTGATATAAGTATGTATTCATATTGCTTGTATAAAAAATATAATAATGAATATGTAGCCTTTTATTTTAATTACCTCCACGTTTGTAATTTAAGATTAAGCTTGAAACTAAATGGTGTATTCATGTGTTAGAATTTGTATGCAGACCAATGTAAAGTTAATTTCTAGAAAGTTACCAGTTTTTTGCATAATCACTGTTCAGATTGATATTTAGGGGTAGTAACGGCTCAGGCGTATCGGAGAGCTACCCATAACCAAAAGGTTGAGGGTCTGAGGCCGACCCCGTGGCGTATCGCGGTGGTTGCGCCCGTGACGGTTACTATTTATTGTGCAGGTTTTCTTTCCTGAATGAGAAAAGCCATATGCTTACCGAAAACTGTATTTGGTCCTTCTTCATGCCTTTTATATCCATAAAAAGTATCTAAAGTGTAGGTACCCTACATCCATTATTGAATAATATTACATAAAGTCAAAAAGACGCTCTCAATACTTTCAGGTCAACGTACAAAAACTTCAATAAAAATATTATCTTTATTGAAGTATTCATTTTTACAAATATTGGTTGCAAGAAATCTCGGGGGATTTGTGAGGATGATTTTAAATACTATATACATTCAACCAAAAATGCAAATAAAAGCTATGTGCAGTATTCTGCAGTGTAGGGGGCAGCATGGCGCAGTGTACTTAGTATAGCGTAGCTTTAGTGTAGAAGAAAATCAAAGGATGTACCAACAACTGCTTCTCCACCCGCACAAATCGTAAAACCCGATCGAGGGAAAGGGCGAAAATGCCGATGGTTGTATCTCAATAATCTGCACAATTAGCATTAAGGTTTTTCTGACTACTAATTAGGGTTTCGGAGCCAAATGGCAAAAACGAAACCCGAATGGATTCATCATATCTGTCTGTCCGTCCGTATGTCACAGCCACTTTTTTTTTTATTCCGGTCCGGGCACATCCACAGCAGATAAGGTACCAACTATTCGTTCTACTTACGACACTAGGTCCTAACCTACTTTCTTGTCATGCCTAAAAAGCCCAAGATGGTCAACTAACGGCAAGGAAACACCTTGAAAAGTAGGTGTAAGCGGGAAAGCACTCTTTTTTTGCGGAGAAGAGACACGCCTGTGTTTCGGACGGGTTAAAGCTAACAAGATTAGCGCCTCCAATCGGACACCCTCTGTAATTTCGAGTTAACCCGTTCAATCTTCATCAATAGACACTCTCAGAGACTGGACTTCTTGCGGACTTGCACTGGCACTGAACGTATAACTCTCTACAACGGTGCTGTCATCGGCATAGCCAATAATGCCAGACTTAAGGAGGTCATTAATGTGCAGCAGGAACAAGGTTGCAGAGAGAACTGATCCCTGAGGTACCCCGGCATAATAGCCATTAGGTCGGAAGAGCAGCCATTCATAACCACTCGAATCGACCGTTCCCTCAGGAAATCGGATATCCAGTTGCAAAGGTCCTCTGGTAAACCATACGCTGGACGCTTACTTAGGATAGCTTCGTGCCAGACCCGGTCAAAAGCCTTGGATATATAGAGTGAAACGGCAATTGCCTCACCATGACCCTCCACGGCTTCGCCCCATATAGGTGAGTGGCAGCATATACCAGTAGGTCACCGGTTGAGCGACCCTTGCGAAAACCATATTGGTGTAACAATGTTTCTTTTGGTGGTCATCATATTTATCCCCAAAGCGCTTAAGCGCTTATTACACTATCCAATTTTTAGAAAATCTAATAAGGAAGGGTTAGGAACCTAAATTGGAAGCTAGTGATCACACTACACTAAATTGTATTCTAAATCGGGACAACGCACAGTCCATCGACCGATTGCGCTGGGGTTGCACGTCCCTATCAATCACTGATTTGAAAGAGTATTTATGGCGGGCGCCGTATTTATCAAAGCAACTGAAAATAAGTAGGGCTTGCCTTAGCCGTAGCAGTGGGAACAATAGGCTAGTTTCCTAAAAAAATATAATTAGTCCGTCAGTTAGATATTCAAAAAATATTGGACACGTATTTTTTCTTTTGTCGATTAAACAAAAAATTATAAAGATATAGCCCTTTGAAGTTCCGTGTGACGTCATAGTTTGCTACAATTTTCTGCAAACTTTGACGTCACGAGCCCCCACTCCTGAACTTTGACGCGCTTTATCTTTATTATTTATTGTTTATTTGACAAAAGAAAAAATACGTGTCCAATATTTTTTGATTATCTAACTGACGGACTAATTGTTATGTTATTATTACGACCCAGGAAACTAGCCTATTATTGTATATCTATTATAGATATAAGAAAAAGGAAAAAGAGAAAATGCTGGGTTAAAGAAAATTTATCATTAAGAAAAATATTGAGCCTGACGATTTGTTATGTCTGGTATCCAATGGCTTATTAAAAAAGGTTTTGTCATTTTTAGGGTTCCGTACCCAAAGGGTTAAAACGGGACCCCATTAATATCGGTCTGCTGTCTATCTGTCTGTCTGTCCGTCTGTCACCAGGCTGTATCTCATGAACCGTAATAGTTAGACAGTTGAAATTTCACAGCTGATGTATTTCTGTTGCCGCTATAACAACAAAAACAAAAAAATTGAATAAAATAAATATTGAAGGGGGCTCCTATACAACAAACATGTTTTTTTGCTTGTTTTTGCTCGATATTGATAACGGCAACAGGTAGACGCTTGAAATATTCACAGGATATTTAGTTAAATAAATAATTAAATAAAAATAAAACTAATATTAAAGGGGGGCTCCCATGCAACAGACATGAGTTTTTGCCGTTTTTTTAGATAACGGTACGGAACCCTTAGTGCGCGAGTCCGACTCGCACTTGGCCAGTTTTTTATTATAAAGATAGGGCATTTCCCTATACATTTCTATCATCTGTAACAACACTTCTTTTTCGGTGGCCAATGCTGCCGCTTCCGAAACAGTCGCCATTGCCGATACGTCCACTTCGACCAAGCGCGGGCCGGCAAATAGCCGCCCTAAATCGTAGCGTTGCGATTACACTGTCCTAAATCGTAGACAATTTAGGAAACAGAGCGGTCGGGACCTCCAATCTCGACTAAATCGGATCCAATCTATTCTAACAGCGATTACATCTTCCAATTTCCTAAAAATTGGATAGTGTAATAAGCGCTTAACAGCGATTAGGGTAAGTGCTCCAGTAAATGAAAGCTACCCAGTGAATGAACGAAACGCATATTTTTATCAAAAATAAGAAAACCAGCTAATTCTACCAGGTAAAGTGTATTTTTTTAAACAGATAACACACTTTTACGTGTTCCAGTACTTATTCCGGTGGCTTAAACATCTTTATTGCAAAATGGCAATTGAGTAAAGTTGGGGTGCGCTCTGAAAAAATGTCTTGTATGGGCAGGAATTTACGACTTAGGTACGATATCACTTACTATTGTAAGTTTTATAGCTGTATTTTTTTATTTTTACATTGTTTTTCACTAAAACTAGGTTATTTATGAATATATGCTTGCATTTTCAAAAAGCATTATTAGTTTTTGCAAATACATTTTGAATTAATCAGGTGTTCATGGACGAGCTTAAAAAATGGCATCAAATCTAGTGAATGAACGGCAGTTCATTCACTGGAACATTACATATTTCGAAAATTTCAGTATTATCTGACTTCGGACTACTGTATTAAGACGGTTTTTATAAAATACGTTTGAAAAACGATTTAGAATCTTTTGGCCAGTATTGGAACACAGGTGTTCATTTATTGGTTTTCAAAATCCATTAAATGAACTATGAAAATACTGACCTGTTCAATTACCGGTTTTTTAATATTTCTTGTACCATTGAATGAATTAAATTAGTAATTTCAGTTATACTAAATATATAGAATAATACACTCCTTTATCGTATGATATATTACTTATTAATCGACTGGATTTCAGAAATAACATCCCAAAATATCACTACAGCCATAAACGACGTCCCGAATACTTAAACAGTTTAAACTTCTCGTCAAAACGATCAGACCATGGTTGACATAATAATCGTAGATTCCTCTTAGATCCCTCAATTTTAAATATTATGGATGATGAGTAAAATTGTTCCCTTTTTTTAAATAACTCAGCAACTCTTCAGAAGAAGACTACTCCTGCTGATTTTCTGGAGGGAAATATTCTAGATATTCTAAGAGTCCCATCATGTTCAACCACAAAACAAAACGTGGTATCTTCAAAACGCAAAGTTCATATTGGTAATTTTTTTAACTACCCTAATCATCATCATCATCATCATCATCAGGTCCTTTTTAGTCTCCACTGCCTAATATTGGAACCAAAAAGAAAAAACTTCAGATTCTCAGAGAAACAAGATAAACACGGCACTATACTAACTATGAATTCATTTCTGGGTCTAGGAGTACGCTTCTATAATAAAATTCCTGCAGAAATATTAGGTCTGCCTTTACTTAAGTTCAAAACGATTGTAAAAAACCAGTTAATAAAAAAGGCTTATTACTGCATTGATGATTATATAACTGATAAAAATGCGTGGAAATTTATATAAATTTTTTAATGTTAACAATTTAATCTACAGCATGAAAAATTGTGTTTAATGTGAACAATGTATGCAGAGCCCTTCAGGCACGTAGGGACCAAGTCTGGATTGAGTTTCTTTCGGCGTATTCTTCTCACCAGTGGTCGTTCCGAAACGCTAGTAGTATTTCAATTTTGCATATATTAAAAAATATATAAGAAATAAAAATATGACGTTCAAAAAGAGATACATGTATCCAATTTTGAATAAAACTCTTTGACTTTGACTTTGCACCGTCCAAACCTGAGGTCCAAACCCAATACGTTATCGTAGAGAGTGAGGAAAGTCATTTTCACAACGAAACAACTAAAACAAAAGACTTTTTAAGGTCAGATTATATTGTGTCAGAGAATATTGTCAGCTTCGTAAACATCACAGAGGTTGAACGTGGATTTATCTTTTTTGCAGATTTATGTTTTAAAGATATAGAATAAACTGATCTCCCTCGTGATTTAGAAAACGAACAATTTGCGAAAACTCACCTTGTGGCGTCTGGGACTTGTACAGTAGGTTCACTAGCTCTTTCTGCAAATTCACCTCAACCTCTGTGACGACGGAGAGTTGAGTCTCCGACGTCACAGAGCTTGAACGTGGATTTATATTTCGTAGATATCGTAGATATTTCTTTTGCAGAAAAGATATAGGATTAACTGATCCCCCTCGTTATTTAGAAAACTACCAATTTGTGAAAGCTCCCCTTGTGACTTCTGGGCTTGGTACAGTAGGTTCATCGGTTCTTTCTGCTAATTCAGAAATACCTTTAGAGGTTCCTTTTATTGTGATACTAAAGACTGATGTAACTACCTCTACCTCACTCATGATTTTTAAGCAGAAATTACTAAAGCGCCTAGGTACCTAATTCAGTTCACTAAAGTCAAATTATGTTGATTAGTGAATAAATACTTACAACTCTGAAATCTAAATAAGTAGGCTTGAAGTATTTAGAATCTAACTATGATTGAAATTATATAATTATTATGTTTATTTTAACACTTATTAATGTGTCTGAATAAGAACCAGAAAGTATTATTAAGTTAATAGTAACTAAGTAAGTACTCATAGTACCTAATCCCTAGTTTTTACGCAGAAATTATTGAAACCTTATTAGGCTACTTATTGTTAAATGAATACAGTTTATTTTTTCTGTTAAAAAATGGTAAAAAGCCTTTAATTTTAAATTTAAATATAACAGATTTTAGTGTTCATTTACTGGGTTTTATTGCGTTCATTCGTTGGAAAATGCTGTTCATTCACTGGTGTTTTAGGGTATTGTCGCATAAAATGTTAAAAATCTCCAAAACTATACAAACTGCAGCTCTAAACGAGAGTTTTATTAAATCTTAAATAATTTACGGTGACTATGGTAAATGTTAGGTCGTCAGAATATTTAAAACAGAATTGTAATTAAATTTCAAAGTTGAACATTTCCTTAAGGGTTCATTCACTGGAGCACTTACCCTACATCTTCCAATTTCCTAATTAGGTTTCCTAAAAATTGGATAGTGTAATAAGCGCTTTAGAGTAGATTGGATCCGATTTAGTCGAAATCGGAGGTCCCGACCGCTCTTTTTTCTAAATTGTCTGATTTAGGACAGTGTAATCGCAACGCTACGATTTAGGATGACTATTTGCCGCCCGCGCTTGGTCTAAGTGGACGTATCGGACCGCGCGTGACATGCACGTGTGTGACATATGCAATGGCGACTATTTCGGTAGCGACAGCATTGCCCACCGAAAAAGAAGTGTTGTTACAGATGATAGAAATGTATAGGGAAATGCCCTATCTTTACAATAAAAAACCGGCCAAGTGCGAGTCGGACTCGCGCACTAAGGGTTCCGTACCGTTATCTATAAAAACTGCAAAAAATCATGTCTGTTGCATAGGCAATAGTTGCCCCTTTAATATTAGTTTTATTTTTATTTATGGGATAATATAGGTTAGTTAAAAAAATATATTTATTTAACTAAATATCCTGTGAATATTTCAAGCGTCTACCTGTTGCCGTTATCAATATCGAGCAAAAACAAACAAAATATCATGTTTGTTGTATGGGAGCCCCCGTCAATATTTATTTTATTCTATTTTTTTGTATTTGTTGTTATAGCGGCAACAGAAATCAGCTGTGAAATTTCAACTGTCTAACTATTACGGTTCATGAGATACAGCCTGGTGACAGACGGACAGACGGACAGATAGACAGACGGACAGCGGAGCGAAATTAATAAGGTCCCGTTTTAACCCTTTGGGTACGGAACTCTAAAAATGACAAAAACTATTTTAATAAGCCATTAGATACCAGACATAACAAATAATCAAATTGCTCTGAATTAAAATCGTCAGGCTCAATTTTTTTCTTAATGATAAATTTTCTTTAATCCAGCATTTTCTCTTTTTCCTTTTTTTATATCTATTGTTCCCACTGCTACGGCAAGGCAAGCCCTGAGGGCAAACCCTACTTATTTTCTGTTGCTTTGATAAATACGGCGCCATGGACGTGCAACCCCAGGGCAATCGGTCGATGGACTGTGCGTTGTCCCGATTTAGAATACAATTTAGTGTAGTGTGATCACTAGCTTCCGCTTATTACACTATCAATTTGCTTTAAGCGCTTAAGCGCTTATTACACTATCCAATTTTTAAAAAATCTAATTAGGAACGGTTAGGAACCTAAATTTCCTAACCGTTCCTAATTAGATTTCCTAAAAATTGGATAGTGTAATAAGCGCTTAAGAGCGCTTAAAGCAAATTGAAAAACTTAGTTCCCAATTCGCAAAATAGATGGCCCTGCGTCAATGATTGACCATTGACCCGGCGCCATCTATTTTGCGCATTGGGAACTAAGTGTAGGGTTAAATTATTAAAATAGTCTAGTACCTATGCATCGGATGCTCGGGTTCAGGAACAAACTATGTACGCGCAGATTGTATAGAAATAGAAGACGTCGATGTAGAAAACCATGAGGTAGATACGATTAAAAATTATTTCGTCCGCGCGGATGCACCTTATAGCTAAGAGCTCACTTTTAGGTAATTGAATACCTGTAGCTCCTAAAACATTATCGTACCCTAAAAGTGAACATGACCAAATTAGTACAAATTTTTGTGTAGAAACTTGTCACATCACGGTAATCATAATGCTATTCGTTCAGATTTTTGAGATATGAGCAAACACCTGAAAAACACACTAAATATGTACCCGTTCGAATAAAAAAGATTATTTCAAATCTGCTCATAAATAACGGAGGTAATAAACTATAAAAAACCGGCCAAGTGCGAGTCGGACTCCTGCACGAAGGGTTCCGTACTATTATCTATTATAGGTTTAAAATTATTAAAAATATTTCGAGTATTTTATGTAACAAAAATTTATACTTTTCGCAATTTTTTCTTAATCTGTGCTTAAAACGTTTCTTTGTAACAAACGAGATTCCGAGTTCACGGCGAGTACCCTGTAGGTTTTGATCTACGAAGTTTTGATTCCCTTGCGAATGTCGAAACTTTGCGGCATAAACAGCTATATCTTTTGATTGCGTTGGCTTAGAAGTTTGATTTTTTCACAACTCCAAGGAACAATAGACCATAGTATTTGATAAGAATTTCAGCTTGATATCTCCTAGCATTCTTGAGAAAATGGGCCTTGACAGACAGGGTCGGCAACGCGCGAGTGGCACCCATAGTATTGCAGACGTCCATAGGCTACGGTAACCGCTTTCCATCGGGTGGGCCGTATGGCCGTATGCCTGTTTGCCTACTAAGTGGTAAAAAAAATGCTGACGGACAACAAATGGGTTCCGTTTCTTCCTGTTAGGGACTCGCGCACGAATGGTTCCGTAACATTATACAACACTAGACACTATTTTAACCTTGTTTTTAAATTTTATGTTGGTTTTATGGGAGCCTCCTAAATTAATTTGATTTAAATTTAATTATTTATTTTTAAAGCATATACAGTACATACAGTTAATATTTCAAGTGTCAATTTCATCTGTCTAGCTATAGTGATTCATGAGATACAGCTTGGTGACAGACAGACAGTGAAGCCATGATAATAGGGTCCCATTTTTACCCTTTGGGTACGGAACGCTACAAAATATAACCGAATACGTAAAACGACATCGTATGATAGGAAATGTGGAAAGTACGAATCTATTATACTAAGAGCTGGCTGCCCGCGATTTTGCCCGCATATAAATGACGGTAGCTCGGTCCTTCAGGCAGTTAAGCTAAATCAATTTTAGCATGTCCACGATAAAAAAAACAACAGGTTGCATTTCGGGACTGCTGGCAGAAATTAAATCTTGAAAATCTAGATTTGTTTTAAAACTTCAAAAACAGTGTGCCTGTGACTGTGATTTGAACTTGGGTCTCTCAGTTCACAGTTCACTCTTAGACCTGGTGGTCTAAGCGTTGGACTGTAAACGTCGACAGAAGTAATGGGATTTTCTATTCTAGTGAATTCTTTTCGATCTAATTTATGACTGACATCCGTCTTACGAATTTCCGATCAGGGTCGTGTCCTTACGCGAGTTTTACATGTTTTACCCATCCCAAAAAATGCATAACGCCGCTAAAGAAGTTTTCATTTAAAAAATGTTTATGGACGGCTGCAGGGAAATCTGGCCCCCTCGCAATATAGTGTCACTACTGAGAGGGGTCAGATTTCTCTGCAGCCGTCTGCACTTAATCCAAGAAACAATTTATAACTACCTATCTGTCTCCCAAATAGGTTTGATCGTTTTTGAATGATTTGACAGATCTACAGTCTTTCACACGCGATACAGGCCAGTAATCTTTAGGTGATTACGATTAGTGACTTATAGGCGTTGTACATAAATATATTACGAAAATATTTCATTCCTTCGGAATATATTTCAGAAATATTTAAGCGAAGCCTTTTTTGTTTAATAATGTTCTACTCTCTTCTCTTTGATCTCCTTTTAAAAACATATTATTGTTTGTATGTAGGTATTAGTTATCGGGTCAACTATAATCATCATTACAAAAGCAAAAACTAAAAACCAAAATTTTTAATTAAAAAATAAGACCACCTTGGCTTACTCTTCAAAAAGAATTACCTTTTCAAACCTGTACTCTCTGGTCTGATTTCTTAAATCTGTAGAATACAATGCAGGACTTCGTAATCCTAAATTTTTGAAAATCTTATAAAAGTATAGTTTTAAACGAAATTACCAAGACCAACCATTGAAATTACCTTTTAAGTCTAAAAAAAGGAGACAACCCCATTCTTTTTATTGAACACAGAAACTAGCGCATTTTGGAAGTTCCAACTATAAATAATCGAAAACATTTTCAGGCAAAAGTTAGTATTGTTTATTAAGAAAATTTTGATGCAACAACTCCCAGTTATTACACTAAAAATAAATTATAATCAATGAGGCTCACCTTCAAATCGAAGATATGAATTGATTTTAGCTAGGTATATTATGTATAAGGACAGCTAACGTAACTTACTAAAATATACTAATAGAAACAATATTTTATTTGACATTGTCTAATTATTATTAGAAGTTACTGGTCTTCTTTATAAAATATGTAAATAAAAGAAAACGATTAATTAATCATCTTAAAATTTTGTATTTATATCACACATATCTACAGTTTACTTCTATTACATAAATACAAAATTTTAAATAAGAGTACCAACCAAAAGCTGCTAACCAGTACTTGCAAGTGGTATGCAGATGTTATCAATATTATATTATACAAGTAATTACAATATCAATACCATTTCAATAGGTTAATAAATGCAAAAGATCAAGTGCAATGAAACTCGAGATGCTTTCATTATCTCAATAATTAATATTGATTTTCTTGTAAAAAAAAAGATGTTTCAGTTTCCACTTCAACAATTGAACCCTCCCACCACACACTAGATACTCACAAAGTAACAGCTTCAGTTCATGATCACTTCATGGACTTGCTTCAGCAGTTTATACCAGAGATACACTTTTAAAACAATGCATAAACCAGATTTACTAATATTAAACACTAAATTATATTGTCTTTCCAAATTATATTTTCATTTATCAAACATTGGAATTACATAGGAGATGTAACTTGAACAGAGATGGTGCATTTCACTGTGTCCCTAGTGTAGGTATTTACACCATCAGTGGCCTCTTGAAGTTGGTGTTCATCTTACAGTGTCATCTGGAATCTTGTACAGGTATATATTCAATACATAGCATTATTTAAAGAGGACTGCTATCTCTTTGTAACAATTATTCTGCAGAATTTATTGGTCCTTGCAATGCATTAGGAGTTGGAGAACTTGAGGACACCATTCGACCCTGCTCCTTAACAATTGGATCTGAAAATTATAATAAAAATCTATCAATATAAATTTATTAAAACACCACAACTGCATTTTGATGTTTATTTGGGTAACAATCTTTGGGAAAGCCAGTTTAATGCATAGGGGCATTACAGGCAAAGCCTGAAGGTGTTATCTTACTCTCTACCGCGCTTGTGTGTTTTTTGGCAATGACCTGTGGTTATGGTATGTCATAGGTAAGTCAGTAGTTGTATATTTGCCAATTCTTACCCGCTGATACCTGTGACTTTAAGTAATTTTTGAATAATTGAAGAGGGAAATCGCGAATTCCCATTCTTTCTAATTACCTTCTTACCATTGTCAAGCTTTGAAACAACAAAGTCGGTCATCTCATGGACTGCATCAGCAGTCGATATTTTTGATCTAAAGCCAAATTGAGAATTTGAGATTATGTTTTGGATTTCGAAATAATGCATTAAACATTTGTTAATAAGTTTTTCTGCAAGTTTTGCTATGACGGAAAGCAGTGAAATCTAATATATAAAATTCTCGTGTCACAGTTTTCGTTGCCATACTCCTCCGAAACGGCTTGACCGATTTTGATGAAATTTTTTGTGCTTATCCGGTATCTATGAGAATCGGCCAACATCTAATTATTTATATGGCAAAACAACGTTTGCCGGGTCAGCTAGTCTAATATATAAAATTCTCGTGTCACAGTTTTCGTTGCCATACTCCTCCGAAACGGCTTGACCGATTTTGATGAAATTTTTTGTGCTTATCCGGTATCTATGAGAATCGGCCAACATCTAATTATTTATATGGCAAAACAACGTTTGCCGGGTCAGCTAGTCTAATATATAAAATTCTCGTGTCACAGTTTTCGTTGCCATACTCCTCCGAAACGGCTTGACCGATTTTGATGAAATTTTTTGTGCTTATCCGGTATCTATGATAATCGGCCAACATCTATTTTTCATCCCCCTAAAAATATTTATATGGCAAAACAACGTTTGCCGGGACAGCTAGTAGGTCTATAATTATTGACACAGCCTCTGTCACCATTCTTATAAATAGGAATAACCTCAGCCAATTTTAACTCATCTGGGAAGATTTATACCGGTGGAAAACATTAAGTTGAAAATATATGTCAGAGGTGAAACTAAGAGTTTGTGATACCGTTTTAGGAAATTACCAAAAATGTTATCTCGTCCACAGGAGTTACCCTTGTTCAGGCTGAGAATTATGTTTCTGACTTCAGCTTCATCGGTTGGTTTTAGAAAGAAAGAAGAAGAATGGGAGGGAACAACAGATGGCCTAATATTTGGTGCGTTTGGAACCGTTTTTTCCACTAGATTTTTAGCAATCGGAGCAAAAAAGTGATTAATGTTGTTAACTGAATTATAGGGGTCTGAGGGAGATATTAGATCTAAAGCAACATTGTTATTATTTTTTAGGTATGTGCATTGTTTAATTGTATCCCAAAGTCTTTTAGTGTTCGTTTTAGCTGCTTGAATTAAATCTTTTTCATACTCATAGTGTCACTTACTAATATTTTAAATGCTAAAGTATTTATTATGTGTCTTTGTTAGTTATGCTTGGCATCCTTAACTTCTAAACCAATTATTAAGAAATTTTGCATACACATTGTCAGGGGTACTGAGAAGGTAACTTTCATCCAGAAAAAAGTACTGTTGCCTAATAGATCCCATGATTTACATAACCCTTTCACCACAAGACTTTATATCACTCCCAGCATAAAGCATAGTGAATCGAAAATAAATACCTACAACAAATATGGATGTGTATCATAAGTGTTGCACATAATTATGAGATTAAAGTGTAAATTATTATAAAAAAATATTACTATACTATTATTTACATGAAAATATTTTTATCCAAATAATCTATTATTATTATTACGAGCCATTAAGCAGTCCCAGTGTTGGGCAAAGGTCTCTTTCTAAAAGAAAAATTAACCATTGTGAAATAAAAAAGCCGGATTTTACAAGTTGGTCGGCAATATACGACACTCGCGACATAGGCACGCAAATGTTTGTCGATCTGACGTCCGCGGTGAGGGGGCTCGTACACGGTATTGTGGGGGAAGAATATAAAATTTAATTAAACTTTGACTAGACAACCTATTCACCCACTGCAATGAAATGAAATGACTATATGGTTATGAATGAATTAAGCTGAATGACTTACATAGTCATTGAGCTTAATCAAATTTAACATACAGTACATATTTCAATTTTTCAATGCCGATTGCTAATCTCAGCATTACATATCCACAATATAAGTTAAGGTGACTATGTACCTCAACTTATATTGTGGCCATGTAAAAATGATTTGCATTTTTGGATAAGAAATTTCAGTTTAACGCCATCTAGTGATAATATTAAAGATTACAAAGTGTTTCATTTCTTTGTAGGAGGTAACGTAAATTCACTCTTTTTTCAAATTCCATTTGCAAAAAATATTAGAAACAACCACAATTATGAATTACAACTACATGAAAACTAGGGGGAGGGGCAAGGCATAAACTATGGGTAGTCACAGAAGCAGGGGAGGATGGTAAATAAAAATGGGTGACTCCACATAGTATGGCTAGGGTTGTCATCCTCAACTGCCCGTCCGGTGGCTGAAGGTAAACAACGGGTATGCCCGCCCAGCTTACCGAGCTGCTAATTGCTTTTACCCCATTCAATCAAGTGAGTAGTATCCCAATACCTTCATTCCCTTTCCAAATCCAACAAATTCCTGTCCCCAGCTTTAAAATGATTCTAATGGGGAGCAGCGTCGGAAGCACAAGAAGCCAAAGAAACTGCACTAGCCAGCTTGCCTGGCAAGCGTGGTGAGTATGGCAATATCCTCCCTTGGAATAGCATTACCGACTTATTACATAAACCATAGCAGTTTTAGGTAATATAAGTAGCAAAGAGATAAAATAATACTAGGAAGTATAAACACACAGGTAAAGCTCAATTGACACAACGAAATTGTGAAATAGTTGGCCTTTTTCACAGTCAGGGGTGTCATCCTCAACTGCCTGTCCCGTGGTTGCAGGTATGGCATTGTGTACAGGTACTCGGCTTCCCAAGCTGCTATTAGCTTTTCCCCCATTCATTCGAATTAGTAGTATCCCAATACCTTCATTCCATTCTCAAATCCAACTTATTCCTTCTTATCCCAGCTTAAAAAAGATTTACGTTTCACAAACCCATCTGTTAATTGAAGTGGGTATGGCAAATGGCAAATGCTCCCAAGGAACAAAGTATCTTTGGGAGAGGCATTTGTCCAGTAGTGAACTTTTTACGGCTGTAATGAAGATAAATGATGATGACATAGTATGGAAACATTCCCATAGTCTTTAAAATTAGGAATCTTATTTTATGTATGTCCTTAATTAATAATATTAAACATAATAGTACTTACAGAAGTAAGGATGATCCATTGCCTCACCAGCTGTATAACGCTCATAATGGTCATAGCGCAGAAGACGATCAAGGAAGTCTAAAGCTTCAGGAGAAACCAAATGCTGATTTTCAGAATGAACAAACCGCTCCCACCGTTTACGAGAATGTCTGTGAATAAAATAATAGCACATTGATAAAAGCCTGCCTTAGCCAATCAAAATCGCTTATAAAATATATCTCATACATAACATTTGTAAGGATACTGACCTTCCAAGTATATCATTAAACCGAGGATCCAATTCTATATGATATTTATCCAAATATTCAAACAGCTCTTCAGTGCCCAGCACTTTAGCAATACGCACAAGTTGATCATAGTTGTCATGACCATGGAAGAATGGCTCCTTGCGAAAGATCATAGATGCTAACATGCATCCTAATGACCACATATCTAAAGAGTAGTCATACATTTGGTAATCCACCAAAAGTTCAGGGCCCTGAAAATCAAATTATCAATTTCAATACTTAATATGCTGATGGAAATTTGTATTACTCACTCAGATTTATAATACTCACCTTAAAGTACCTAGAAGCAACACGAACATTGTACTCTTGCCCTGGGTGGTAGAATTCAGCTAAACCCCAGTCAATGAGACGTAACTTTCTGTTATCATGATCAATCATTACATTATGTGGCTTCACATCTCTATGCATAATGCCCATACTGTGGCAATAATCTAATGCCTTCAAAAGTTCATACAAATAATATCTGAAAGAAATATAATTCATTGTATATTATTGTCTATTGTCATCATTAAAAAAAAAATTGAATTAGTTGAAAAATAATGCACCTTATATCATAATCTGAAAGAGTTTGATACAGTTGCTTAAAATCAGTGTTGTTCACATGTTCAAAAATGAGGGCTGGAGTACGAGAAACAGGGTCTTTGACTACTGCTTGTAAGGTAATTATATTTGTGCCTCCTCTTAAGTTTTCTAATATTTTTATTTCTCTTTTTATCTTCTTCTTTTTGACAGGCTGTAAATAAAACATGGTTAGTAAAACTAATCAAATAACATAAGAAAAGTAAATGCATGTGAGTATTTAATTATCACACCAAACATTCCTTGTGTTTGGTGTGATAACAATTAGTTTTGCGATTTGTGCAAAAATTATTTCTCCTAAATTTCATTTACAGAAGGCATATCATTAATATTATACCTACCATGTCAAAAATTTATTCTTTAACCCTTTGAACTACATAGAATACTTTAGGCGATCTTGAAATGCCAATGACTAAAGTTGTCCAAATAATTATCACATTCAAACTGCTTGTGTTGTAGTAGGCCAGTTTATCTTATAGTGTTCAAAAGTTAAGAAGTCTTGAAAACTACAAAGATTTACATTTCTACAACCTTTTAACTTAACCTTTAAAATGTTTACAATGACCTGTCTATATCATAAAATCCTGAACAAATTGAACATATTATTTTACATATTAGTATGAGCATATTGCAGGCAATTCTGAAGTGTTTGTGGATTGAAATAGAAAAACAGGGCAAACTAGGTATTTGAAGTATGCTGAAATAATATTTTGTTACTAATATAGTATTCTCACCTTCAATATTTTAACTACACACTTCTCATTATTTGTGATATTTATTGCCTCAAATACTTCACTGTATTTTCCGCGCCCAAGTTTCCGAACCAACTGGTAGTCTTCTTGGTTGCCCCAGTCAACCACGTAGCTTTCGTAGTCCCAGTATTCTCTTGGTTTCTGTGAGTTGACATCGGCATAGACCCGGGCTCTACTAGGAACTGCCATCGTACTATACCTCTGCCAACCTAAGGTTTTATCAGCGATACTCTTTCCGGAAATCGCATATGTCTTGAGTAATGATACTGTGAATAAAAATAATTTTCCACGTCACTTGCCAAATTCACTTTAATTGCACTAGATCATGTAATTCAATCATTAGTTTTTCACACTAAATGTTAGCATTAGGACTGAGCGCTCAATTAAAGTATTGTGAAGTATAACCTAAAAATGACATCCAGCTCAGTAAATTCGGGCTACATCAGCTAACTTTATATAAAATCATCGGAACTAATTTCGTTATACTCAATATTATTTTATAACTCTTGCACTAAACGGTACTATACATAGGATCTGACGACATGAAACAAAATTTGAAAGTGTCTTCCGAGAGAAAAACGCACGCCATTACTCGTCAAATGATCGAATGTTTCAGCACATATTCATACCTAGCACATTACTGTAGTTAATCCTATTCTAAACAATAAATAGTTTCGGCATACATGAAACTTGTTGAAAACTATAAATTAACGTGAAGTCAAAGCTACAAAATACACTTTTATCACAACTAGACCGGCTCAAATCCAACAAATTTCAAGATGGACGCCCACCCATTTACCACTACCACTCTACCCCAACTCTATTCGCCCAATCGCCCATACGATTCAAATCGATTTCTTCTCGATTATCAAAGTGATATGCTAAAGTGGTTCGGTTCCGACTGCGTCTAATGTATCGAAAAAATAGTGACTAATCACTTTAAAGTATATTTACACCAGACGGACGCTTTCCAGAATTAGATTTATTCTTTCCCCATGAGAGGGTTCCATCTATCTGGCAGAATCCTACTGCTCTGAAATTTATTTGGCATTAAAAACTTGGCATAATCTTTTATAAACATATTATTTTGCCGAACTTTATAAACATAAATATAATAATATTTAATAATTATGCCTTCAATAACATAAGTCCTTACTACGTTTCGATATTCATTATATTTTTGTGGTTTTGGTACTTACTAGTTTAATGAGAAATAATTATTATGCAAATAATTACACAATATTTAATTGTGGTTTGACTTTGATACTTTATTCCGCTGCTTAGTTCTGATCGAGTATACATCTTACTTAACGATGGATAGACTAAGAGCGGGGCACAATTTTTACATATTAGAATAATTTCAATCCGGAATTATATTACTACTAGCTGCCCCGGCGAACTTCGTTTCGCCATAAGTTAAAAACTATCCTATCTCTCAAGTTGGATCGAACTGCACATGGTGTGCGAATTTTATTATAATCGGTTAAGTGGTTTAGGAGTCCATTGAGGACAAACATTGTGACACGAGATTTATATATATTAAGATAAAACTCAAATTTACAGTACATTACTAGGGGCTAAAACGGAAAATATTATTATGTGATATTAGATTTTATTTTAAACTTGTTTGTTTTCTATGAATGCAGAACAAACAACGAGCTACCGCCAAGACCAAGAGCGACCAATCAGGGACGGGTGACAAACCCTCTATCTTAGAATAATTACTTAAGCCATTTATCAATCAAACAACCAATATTATACCCTGCTAATTCTTTTACACTTTCATGATTATCTAGGGTACTATTTTTGAAAGTGTGACACTCGTCTTCGAGCGATATTTGTATTGAAAAATCGCTCGTTTACGAACGACGTCATTTCAAAAATAACACTCCTACTTATATGGTGGCAGTTCACTGTTTTTTGATAGTTTATAAAGTTAGCTGATGTAGCCCGAATTTACTGAGCTGGATGTCATTTTTAGGTTATACTTCACAATACTTTAATTGAGCGCTCAGTCCTAATGCTTACATTTAGTGTGAAAAACTAATGATTGAATTACATGATCTAGTGCAATTAAAGTGAATTTGGTAAGTGACGTGGAAAATTAGATTTAACCACGAGAATAATTATAACGTGTTCACAATCACAAGGTGACATATATATAAATATTAGGCAAATTCCCAACCGAAAAAAAAGTATATATGTAAAATTAAAAACTGTGGAAAATATTTATGAACATTAGATTCCTATTTTTGGACGCATGACAAGGGATTTATGCGACTCAAAAAAATTGGGTGTCTGTAAAGTCGATTTGCGGACGATAATTTTACATGGTAACGATGGAAGAAAGATAAATGCGTCCATCACAAGCCGAACGCTTAGGCCGAACTAGCCTTTCCTATCGCTTGTTCCGCGCTCTCGCTTGCTCATGGAACGTGACACGTTTTCATGCATGCAGCCGGCGTTCATCGATTAAGACGTTATCACGTCAAAAGCCTCGTTTTTGGACGATTGATTACAACGAATTGTTTAGACAGGACTTCGCTTCCACGCGCGACAGGGACGCCTTATGTAAAAGTCAGTGCATGTCATTTTATGGTATTTTGCATGAAGTTATAATATTTCTGAGTATTTTGCTGGAGTGCTATTTTTTGAAATTTCGCCGTTCGTAAACGAGCTATTTATTTTTCATACAAAAATCGCTCGAAGACGACTGTCACACTTTCAAAAATAGTACCCCTGGTCTTTAGTCACGACACGACACGATTTTATGTTCCATTAAAAACTAGTGGTTCTGTGAGAACAGTAGATCTCGCGAGCCTAAAACCATGAAATAACCGATATTTTATCGTTTCCCTGGCTTGGCAAAGCCATTTAAGAGTTTTGAAACCAACCTACCAATGCTAGAAAGACCCATCCTTTATCCATAAGCCCCACCGTAATGTATTACCCGACCTTACCACCCCTTACATTTGCAAGCTTTTTTAATCGTTTTTCGTCCTCTGGTTGAAAAAAGAAGTTTCATTAAACTGGTGAGGCGGTCTAAATTAAACAGCTCCAGGACTATGTCCGCTAGCCGGCAAGAGCGAGAGAGGGCAACGTAGAAACATCCCGCTGCTAACTCATGAGTTCCTTAATCTACAACCATCCTTGGCAGTGTCAAACCCTGCGATTTGTGTATAGTCACTGCCCATGCTAATCTCCCCAGAACGCCAAGTTAGAGTAAAAGCCGCTATAGACACTGAATTGTTAATATTTGGACGGGTGGGGCGCAATTTGGAGGCTAAATAAATTGGGTAACAGTGCCTAATGACCAATTTTTAACACACAAATTGGTCTCAAGCATGACTCTGCTCCCAACACATATGTAAAGTGTCTTTTGAAAACCCTGGGTCTGCTGATCTGTGCCGGTTTGTACCTACAACTTTTTTGTAACTGTGGTCAGCCGGCACTTTAGCTGTAGGCCGATCCAGACCGTTTAGTCTCTCAAAATTGTAATTGTTTACACTCTTATTATACAATATATTAAAAAACATTGTCCCACTATTAAAGGTGTGATCGAGCCCGTCGATATGAACAACTTTTCCTATGGGACCAATGCTGGGCACTAAAAAAATTTGACATTTCCATACAAAAGTGTTCGTAAGTCCGGTCAAATTATGTGGGAATCACAAAAAAAAATTGAGATTCCTACATTCGTTCCATTGGAAAAGTTACTCATATGGACGGGCTGAATCATCCCTTTAAGAATCGGACAGGGTTTTCTTATCATATTGTATACAACTTATGATATATAACTAATGGGCAAATTTCCGACTATAAACACGTTTAAGTTTATCGTATAAAAAGTTGTTCAGATATAAAAGTTGCGTCTTAATAAGAAAAACAAAAAAGTCCAAAGAATTTCTTTATTATATTTTGAAATCGCTTTGATATGATATTTTTTTAAGTTTCGAACCCCCTTGTATCCGATATTTTTATCAAGTTCGAAAAACTGGCTCGACAATAAAATTCTATATACTTATTGAAACTGCTTACAAAATTTCATGAGAATCGGTTAAGAAATGCGTCCTGGGGATTTTTGAAAGTGTGACACTCGTCTTCGATCGATATTTGTATGGAAAAACAGCTCGTTTACAATCGGCATCATTTTTGAAATGAGTACCCCTGTAGGCGAGAACAGATAGACGGAAAAAGAATTTTCGGCGTCGAAACTGAGACCCTTCGCTCGCTCGGTCAACAATCCGCCATCATTGTCAGCCGCTGTTATGCACAATATTATGTCATATAATATAAAGTTCTGCTGCGAAAGGTAGACCCCGTATCAAAAGGGTGACCGTTTAGCGGAACCGTCCCGCTGACGTCACTCCACAATCAAAAAACGTCCCGGAGTGCTATTTTTGAAATGAAGCCGATCGTAAACGAGTGATTTTTCCATACAAAAATCGTTTACGAATGGCGAAATTTCAAAAATAGTACTCCTGAACCCCGGGGTGCTTTTTTTTGATGTGACACCGCGCCGCGCCGTTCGTAAACAAGCGATATACCATACAAAAATCGCTCGAAGACGAGTGTCACACTTTCAAAAATAGTACCCCAGGCACAAAAAAATATGGTCACGTTACTTAGCCCTAATTAAAAATAGCAGTTAGTAACATAATAAACCCTCGCGAGACTCGAGAGCCCTTTTGCATTTAGCCTTGTTAATAATAAAATAAGTTCTTGAGCCTCACATAGCTGCCCAATTCGTTTTAGATTGTATAAAAATAAATATATTAATAAATTATTGATATATTCAATGATATACTTTATAAAAAAAATTGTATCAAAACTAATAAAAACACACAAATCTGTACTTATTTCAAATGTCATATTGACATATACAGTAAAATTAATTAATCAAAATTGGCAATACATATAATTAAGTATCAAGTAACTATATACAATACATTTATTATCGACGACACGAATGCTAAAAAATCTAAATAAAATGAGGCACGACCGCACGACCCCTCACAAAGCTGTGCTATTCGCTAGAATATTTTTGAACTTCGTAATACGTGTCACTATTTATTCGATTTGTAAATATCGATTAGCAATTTTATTTGACTAGCAACGAATGTGTTTCATTTTACGCAACTATTATGAACTACTGTGATTTAATTTAAACAAGGCGTTTCACGCGACTTCATCCGCGTGATTTTCGGTACTCCGGGACCCGGGTCTAGAAAATTTATTTCAGTCTAGAAAAAGATAAGTAGAATCTTAGAGACCGACTGAAGCAGGATATTCGGCTTGGGTTTGGTTCTCAGTTGCGACCTAAATCTTTTGTTTTTCTGTGTGTGCAAGTGGCCAACATTGGTGTCAAATTTTTCAAGCTGCCTGACAGATGACAGCCGGGCGGGATAACAGCTTAACGTGCATAGATATTAGAATTATAAGGTTGATCGGTTCCCGGCCGAAACTAGTTCGAGTGCCGATGTCTCCATTTAAATTTACAGCTACATGCACGCTTAAAATAAGAACTTAGTTTCACGCACATAGTGGCCAATGGAAGTGCGGTGCGACGTTTATTCGTCCAAGGGTGCGACGCACGGTATTCACTCACCTTACTGTTTATGGCGCGTGTACACGCATTCACACATTCAAGTAACAACGGCCGTATCGTACTACGCTATCAGGAATCAGGAGTGCTTTTTTGAAATTTCGCCGTTTGTATACTAGTGATTTTTCCATACATAAATTGCTCGAAGATGAATGTGAAATACATTTAATAACTAGAACCGGCCAAGTGCGAGTCGGACTCACGCATAAAGGGTTCCGAATCGTTATCTATAAAAACGGCAAAAAATCATATCTGTTGTATGGGAGCCCTCCTATTTATTTTATTTTTATTTTAAAATGAATACTTTACTTAATGTTCTGTGAGTGTTTCAAGCGTCTTCTTGTTTCCGTATCATATATATAATATCCAACAAAAACAAGCAAAAAAAATCACGTTTTTGGTATAGAAGCCCCCTTAAATATTTATTTGGCAACAGAAATACATAAATTTGTGAAAAATTCAATTGTCTACCAATCACGATTCATGAGATACAGCCTGGTGACAGACGGACAGACAGACAGCGAAACCTTCATGCGCGAGTCAGACTCGCACTTGGCAGGATTTTCATTTTTTATTTCATTTACAAGTACATGCAGTGCGCACGATGTAAAATGCTGCGTGCTGTACAACCAACAAAACATACCCCTTGTTTTTATGCGTTAACATACCCTGGATTTATCTTTAGAGATCAACCGAGAGCCTGCAGCTTGTGTAGACAGGTTTTATCCGCCTGCGTCAAAACGAGGCTTATATTTTCCATAGAGATGGAACAATCCCCTGAGAAAACGTTTAGATAGTTCATGCGTAATGCGTACAAATCGTGGTATATTTCCGACCAGACCATAAATAAAAAATATTTCACTATGATGTTTGCGGATTAAAATATAATATACAAGCTTTAGCCCGCAGCTTCGCTCGCATCAACGTAGTTCCGGAATAAAAGGTAGCCTATGTCCTTTTCTGTAGGTACTCCAGAGAACTTGTAGGTACCTACCTATGCAAAATTTCATGATGATCGGTTCAGTAGTTATGACGTGAAAGCGTAACAAACAAACCAACTCACCTTCGCATTTATAATATTAGTAGGGATTAGATAAATATAAGCCTAGTAATTACTAAAAAATATCTACAATATCATACACTTTAATCTCATAATTAAGTGCAACACATAATGTGCTGTGCATCAAATTGATCAGAAGAATACCGTAAAACGTCTATTTTTTCATTGTCCAGTTAGCCTTATTTTTCATGGAATACTAGCATGAAAAAAATATGAAGTACAATGCAAAGATCAATATAAATGGCTACATATATATATTTTCAATAAATATTTCAAACCTAGCCAAATAAAATACCACAAAAAAGCTATATCCAGAAAAAGTTTTGTCGCGAATTACTTGATATTTTCAGCGACAACTACCAACTTTTTTACGTCTATATGAAATATAACTAAATGAGCAAGATTAACACGGAAATGGCCGACACGGATTTCAAATGAGACTGGTGACAGACAAACCAACCGGCAACTTTCAACCTTATTTCATTACGAGTATTTACGTAATAAGTATATCGCGCGATGTCCGCTACAAATTCTCAGCGGAACAAGCGTATTTGTTGTAGGTATTTATTTGCGATTCAGTAGGCATGCTTCGCGCTGGGAGTAGGACAACTGATATCTACTACCTAGTCTAGCGGTGCTAGGGTTAAAAAATACGTAGAATTGATTATTAAAAATTCTTTAAAAGAACGATCGACATATTTGTTCTAACAGTTTAGACTTATATCACAGTTCTAGGAAGCATTTATAAGTAGGTAATAAATAGCCTATTTTATGTAAGTACATACTTGTTTAACTTTTATGATCATTCGTATCGGAGATAAGGTAGGATACTGGTAAATTTTCGCCGTATTCTAGAAATAACAAGCAAAATATACCTAGTTACAAATCTTAAATCTTCGCAACGAATTTTGATTATATAATTAGCAACCGCTTGAGCCCCTAACTTTAACGAAATAAACATTTATATTATTTATTACTGTTACCTATATGATTTTGACCGCCATGTATATATTTATTTATGTTCGTTTGTTGCCTCGTATCGTATCTCGTAAACTATCCACCATAACTTGACATATCGTTAGATGTGTTTTGACTTGACCACATAGGTATAAGTGGACCTGCAAACGCGTGGCGGGTGCAAACGCTTTATTTCTTTAAAACGTGACTGTGTTTTAGAGTACCTAGGGAGTTTATAGTGCATACGCGTAACACATTTTTTTTTTAAATACCATATTGTGCTTCGATTATGTACGAAATTAAAGCTCCGTTATAAGTCTGAAACATCATCTACCATTAAGGGTCATAATATTGGGTTTATAAGGCGTTTTGGAGGAAAAACTTGAAAGATATTGAACTGAGACATCGGTACTCGAACTTCTTTTGGCCGGGAACCGATCTTACCTATAATTCTGATATCTTTGGTGTTGACGTCTTGACCTTCCGCTGGCTATAGATTAAATGATGTCCAAATTCAAAATTGCGAACTTAAAGTTTTGTTTTTTAATATGTTGTGTTTGGTATTAAATGAAAGGTATTTTTATGTAGACTACATAATATATATATTATATACTTAATACTGTATTCCCGTAAAACTTTAAAACATGCTAAAACATAGGTACGCTTCAATCGGGTCTTATTTTTATACTTTATCTTGCTTGTTTCAAAATTTACTCTCGCAAGTCTCGTGCAGTGTAACACGTTTGTGTAAAGTGTGCAACTTTATCGGGCTAGTAGATTCAGAGCAAATTGCTGTGGTAGATGGACAGACACAAAAATTGAGTGATCCTATATATCCTATAAGTATATTATATGTATAACACTTTTTAAGGGTTCCGATTTGTCACTCGGTCGTACGGCATCCTTACTAATATTATAAATGCGAAAGTGAGTTTGTTTGTTTGTTTGTTACGCTTTCACGCCGTAACTACTGAACCGATCATCATGAAATTTTGCATACAAGTTCTCTGGAGTACGGAGAAGGACATAGGCTACCTTTTATCCCGGGAAAAAGTACTAATCCCGAGGGATCGACATTGACGCAGGCGGAGCTGCGGGCGAAAGCTAGTATAATATACTTATTATGTAATAAGTGTACTCGTATTAACTTTACTCACCCAAAACGAAAAGAATAGATTTCATTGTTATTAAATCTTATGGCTAATCTTATACATCCTTTTTTATTTTTGTACAGTATATTTGCATTTTACAACAATTTGATACTGCTATATACCCCAGTTTTTATTGAATGGATTTAATATCGTTTATACATATACAGGTTGAGTGTTGTGCTTATTTCTTTTACTCACAATTTTTTTCACGCTTCCAGAGCTACCCATTAATACGATATTTCCTTGAGAATCACTTTAAACAGTTGCGGAGGCTTGCGTGAGATTAGGGTTCCAACACGGGCCTGCAAATCTTTTCACAAAAACTTCATCCAAGCTGGTCTGGGAGAAAAGAAAAACACATAGTACCAGCTGCTCCTCATCCTGCATAGACCGTAAAAGCACGTCGAGAAAATGGGTGAAAATCTAAGGAGCATGTTGATAGGCAATGCGGCTAGCGCAACCGTCACTATTTTGATTCTGATTTCCATCTAGCTATTCGTTTACTGACAAGCTAAACGTGACTTTTGGGTCTTATGGCTTTAAGCTCTGTCTACCCCGTAAGGGTACAGTAGATATATCCAAGTCATCACGATATTATAAATAAATATAATATTAATATATACGGACAAATCACACAGATTGAGCTAGCCCCAAAGTAAGTTCGAGACTTGTGTTATGGGATACTAACTCAACGATACTATATTTTATAACAAATACAAATATAGATAAACATCCAAGACCCAGGCCAATCTGGAAAAGATCATTTTCCATCTTGACCTGGCCGGGGATCGAACCCGGGAACTCTCGTGTCGCAGGCTGGCGTGTTGACCGCTGCGCCACGGAGCTAGCCAAAATAGTGTAAAAAGTATCAAATTAATTTATCAACACACTGTAGTGTCATGCTTGTAACAAGTACGGCGTCGTAAAATGGCCATGTACAATCGCATCAAGTAGCCATAAATGCCCACAGTACTAAACGGTGACGGCTTATATATGCTTGTATAAATAAGAATTAAATAACCATCTGAAAGTACCAAATGAAGGACTGCAAAGGGTGCGTGCGATGAAAAGCTACCGATACTAGGGGAGTGCAGACTTTAGCAAATGTATAACTAACCTAAAAGTAAGATAAACGCGGCGTGTACTATCACACGCTTTTCTACCGTTTTATTATAGGTTTATATTTTTACCCGACTGACCTAACCAGAAGGAGGGTAATGTCTTTCGCGCGTATGTATGTAAGTATGTCTGTTCTATTGTCGTGTCCTGAAGCCTAAACGGCTTGACCGATTTGACGTGCTAAGTATCATTAGGTTCGTATTCTTCCCCGGAATATCATAGGCATGTGACGTTAGCAAAAATCTATATGGCGGATGTAAACTGTAAGAAGGCAGTCGGGTTTATTATATTTTGAAATAATCCTTGTTTCAATATTGTCTGTAAAAGGGTAAAATATTCTGCGTGATAAAACTGACCACTGCGCGGACCAAGGCGCGGGAAACAGTTAAATGTTTTTAGTGTTAAAATAACGCGTGTGATTTAACTTCAAATAGGGTTATACGAAGATAAAACATATTATTATACATATTATTAGTATAAGAAAAACCATAGCATCATTGCAATGTACTATATTTGAATTAATAATATTTTGAATACTTACATAATAAAATTGCATTCTTCTGTTAAACTTTCACGCTTTAAACATAATTATTAATTTTAACGAGACTTATCACGAACCTTTTATATAAATAAATATATAACACGAGCTAAGTCTCGTTAAAATTAATAAAAATTGCATACCATTTAATACATTATCAGTAAAATATCAGCTAATGAATATTGCACAGTTAAGCAGCGGTGACGACTAGCAAGGAGGTGTCGTTGGAGACGTGCGTAGCGGGACGCGAGTCGCCGGCGCGCGTGGCGGTGACGGCGAAGGCCGAGCCCAGCAGATACGTGCCCGGCGCGGCGCACAGAGCGGACACGCGCACGCGACGCGACTCCAGCCTGCCCAGGTTCACGCTCACGCCCAGTTCCTTGCCTTCCGCGTCCGCGCCATTACTCAACGCGCCCGCCCAGCCCAACTCTCCATACGAGTCCCTGTTAGAACAATAGATTACCTTATTATTCTGTCAAATTAAACGGCGTGTTAAAATAAGACACCGAAGCGTGTCAAATCAAGTTTAAGTCAAAAACTGGCGAGAAGCTAAACTGCAATATTTATTATTTTGTTTCATTGCTGCTGTGTTATACCTATAAGTACATTAAAATAAATGTGTAAAATTAAGTTTAATTTTTGCTAATCGCCGATTTTTTATAAACTTTGACGTACTATAGATTTGAAATTATAAGTCGTAAATCTTACATTCGTATTTTAATAAAACAGTAAAAATATTTTGTCTGTACAATTAGAATTTTTGACTGAAATGGATAGAGGAACACTTAAATAGAATAATAGAAAGCAAAAAATTTTTTTTCGAATTTCTTGTCTGTCTGTCTGTCTGTCTGTCTGTCTGTCTGTCTGTATGTATGATCACGATTATCTCCGAAAATACTGAACCGATTTTCACCAATTGCTTTGTTTTAACTCAGTTTAACATTTAAAGTTTGTTTCATCAAAATCGGTTCATTAGAAAAAAAGTTACCGTCATTTGAATGAACTCAAGGCATGAGTTTGCCTGCAAACATATAGCAAAAATAAAATAAAAAAATAAGTGACAAGAAAATGGATTTTATCCAAAGTCAATTCATCATCATTATACGACAGCATTATACCTATCCATACTATCCATAGTAATTCATACTAATAAAAAAGGAGAAGCTGACTGACTGACTGACATATCAACGCAGGGCCTAAACTATAAGGGCTAGGAACTTGAAATTTTGCACAGGGCTTCCTTTTATAACGTAGGGGAGCACTAAGAAAGGATTTTTGGAAATTCATCTACTAAGGGGGTAAAACGGGTTGCAAAGTTAGTGTGAAACTTTGTCGTTTTTGAAGTTATTCGAATGAAATTCAGCATGAAGGTTCTTTACTGAAAGGCATGAACCACGAGTAAAATATTTTTCCCAAAGATCATCCCTTAAGGGGGTATAACGGGGATGCAAAGTTAGTATGAAACTTTCCGTTTTTGAAGTTCATCATATCAGTCGCAAGAAGTCAACTACTGGACATAGGCCTCCCCCAAGGATTTCCAATACGACCGGTTGGAAGTGGCCTGCATCCAGCGTCTTCCTGCGACCTTAGTCAGGTCGTCCGACCATCTGGTCGGTGGGTGTCCGACGCTGCGCTTGCCGGTACGTGGTCTCCATTCGAGAACCTTTCTGCCCCATCGGCCATCGGTTCTGCGCGCTATGTGCCCCGCCCATTGCCACTTCAAAGAGCTTATCCGCTGAGCTATGTCGGTGACCTTTGTTCTTCTACGGATCTCCTCATTTCTGATTCGATCTCGCAGAGAAACACCGAGCATAGCCCTCTCCATAGCTCTTTGAGCGACCTTGAGCTTTCTTATGAGGCCCATAGTAAGGGACCACGTTTCGGACCCGTAAGTCATCACTGGTAACACACATTGATTATAGACTTTCGTCTTCAGGCACTGAGGTATTTTGGACGAGAAGACATGGCGGAGCTTCCCGAACGTTGAGGTTAAGTTTGTATGGACATTTTCTAATTTCTGGACGTTCTGGATTACAAATAAAAAGATGTAGGTAAAACCGACGAAATTTTCGCCCGAAGGGATAAAATAGGGGAGTAAAGTTAATATGGATTTTTTTTTCATTTCTAGACTTAGAAGTATATTTTCATACTTCTAAGTCTAGAAATGAAAAAAAATCCAAGTATATACGTTCCAGACTACAAAATAAAAACGATCTGTGTAGGTGAAATGTACAAAATTCCCCCCTTAAGGGATAAAGGGGAGGGGATTGTATGGAAATTTTCTCATTTCTGGACATAGAAGTATAAAAATAAGTATAAAGACGAAATTTCCCCTTGAAGGGGTAAAATAGGCGGGGTAAATTTTGTATGGTTTTTTTTTATTTACCTTGAAATATGACAATAAGAAGTTCTCCATTGCAATAAAAAAATATCTGTGTACGTGAAACGGGCAAAATCCCCTCCTTAAGGGCTAAAGAAATATGCAGGTGAAATGTATTAAATTCCCCCTTAAGGGGAAAAAGCAGAGGAGGAGGGGTTTGTATGGATTTTTTATCATTTCTACTGTTCCCAAGGGAACGACATTAACGCGGGCGGAGCCGCGGGCAACAGCTAGTTTTTATATAAAATCTGAATGTAAGATTATATATATTTTATATAAACCGGTTGCAGGATGCGCGGGAGAGTCGTGCATTATAATGCGCTCATATATATGTATGTAGGTATAAATAGAAGCAGTTTATTGTATTGTAGCTATCGACTTCACAGGACAGAAGAATAGGTTGTTCTACTATTTTCTAAATATGTTTTTAAATGTTCATAACTATTGACTGAACAGTCGGCTGGTAATTTTATTTCTTTAAAAATATTGCTTGCTTCAAATAAAGAATATTTAGAATTACACGAGAAATATTCGCACCAAAACGGCAACCGCCGTTTTTACTGATTTAGTGAGTGTGTGCACTGTGTACGAAATCTAAGGTGGAGAGGCGGATCAGTGAGCCATTGTGAAAACCGAACAAATCATTTTCTTCTTTTAAATCATACATTTGAAAGGCACAGTCACAAAATATCAATTGAAATATTACTTTTTTCAATTGAATTTTCCGTGTGGAGTTGCTGGCCTCCCATTGGACGCGTCCCCAGGTGGTGGATAGGGGAACCCTCCCAGATATGGGGTGGTACTAGGAAAATAAAATACCCAGCGCGAACCAAAACCAGCAGGCATGGGCGTGCCTTGAGTCCTGAAAGACGCGGCCTAAGGGCCATTACACCCTAAACAAAGAGGAAGCTGTGGATCAGCTACCACTAATGAAATGGCGGAATTCAAAACTAAACTACCCCAGGAGGGTACCGTAGGAAGCGGAGAATCCCTCTCTGAGCATTTCACTGCCCTGGAGACAGTTCAAAAAAGCACCTGGACCGAAGTAACCAGCAAAAACGTCCAAGAACGAGCCCTGAAATGACTAACAGATGTAAACAAACCAAGCTAAGTTCATATTGGCTCAGCCAGTCCATTGAAACATCAAATCGCTTCTCCGACCTTGAGGTAGACAAGGAAGCGACAGGACAAGAAAATCACAGGGAGCCTAGACCTCCACCCATATTTGTCGACAAAGTAGGTATTATACAGCCACTTCTAACGCTACTAGATACTCATGCAAAAGGTGGCTATACAATTAAAGTATTACAAAATGACAGGGTAAAGATCCAATCACATACGCCTGAAATATATCCCAAAATTGTCAAATTACTAGAAGATAAAGATACGGAATTTTACACATATAGACCTAAAAGTGAAAGAAGTTTCAAAGTAGTGCTTAAAAATATGCATTCTTCCATGGACACAGAAGAGATTAAAACAAATTTAAATGGTTTGGGCCATTTTGTGACCAACATCTGGAACCTGAAACAAAGAATCACTAAGAAACCGTTACCTATATTTATAGTAGAACTTAAGTTCCAACTAAATAACAAACAAATTTATGACGTCAAAAAGCTGCTAAATTGCAATGTATACTTTGAACCATTAATACCCAAACGTGAAATACCACAATGTTCTAATTGCCAGCAGTATGGCCATACCAAAAAATACTGTCACCGGGAACCAAAATGTATTAAATGTGCTGGTGATCATACGTCATCCACCTGTAAAAAGAAAGGAAAACTAACAGATGTCAAATGCGTTCTATGCGAAGGCAATCATCCAGCAAATTATAAAGGTTGTAATGTACATAGAGAGTTACAAAAAATTAAATTTCCTCCATTACGGGAAAGGATCCAAAAATCACCTTTAAAGGAAGAAAGAACTGTACAAAACGTAGACATAAGAACAAAAATATCACCGGCAAAGAAAAGAACATCATATGTACAGGTCGCAAAAAATAAAAATGTAAATCCAGAGGAGGCTATGAGGACTAGTAAACATGATAGTAAGTTAGATAAACCGAAATTAGTGCAAGACGAAAACTTATTCGAAGTAATGATTGAGATGCTAAAACAAATGATGACCCAATTAACAACTATGAACAACCTGCTCATAACACTAACGAGCAGGTTGTCCCATTCACGGATCTGAAAATGGTTATTTGGAACGCCAATGGGCTGCTACAAAACACTCTTGAAGTTAAAAAATTTCTATATGAGAACAATATTGATATCCTCATGATTTCTGAAACACATTTTACAATTATGAGTCATTTCATTACCCCAAAATATAAATTTTACAGAACAAATCATCCAGATGGCACGGCTCATGCTGGATCAGGGATACTCATAAAATCAAATATTAAACATCATCAAACGAAACCTTATCGTCTCGATAAAATACAATCAACAAACATTGATAAAGAAAGCAATACTGGCCCCCTAACGGTATCTGCACTTTACTGCCCTCCTAAACACAAGTTTAAAAAAGCTGACTATATAGCTTACTTTAACACGCTGGGAAACAGATTTATAGCTGGTGGAGACTATAATGCTAAACATACTGATTGGGGATCAAGAGTAACGACACCAAAAGGACGTCAATTGCTATATGCAAGTCAGGAACTAAAATTAAACGTTGTTACATCAGGAGAGCCCACGTACTGGCCAACAGACAAGAAAAAGTTACCAGACTTGGTTGACTTCTGTGTGACAAGAGGCATTGCGGACACAAACATAACGGCAAAATCTAGTTTAGAACTATCATCGGACCATACACACGTCATAGTAACTCTCAAAAAAGAGGTGACAAAGGCCCAGGAATATTGCAGATTGTACAGCCGTAAAACTGACTGGAATCTCTTTCGTAGACTGGTGTCCTCCACTATAAATACTAAACTTCCACTCAAGACAGACGATGATATAACGTTAGCTGTGGAGCATTTTAATGCATGTATACAGACTGCTGCATGGAAGGCAACACCTACCCAAACGGAATTTAAGACCAATTCTTGTACTCCACAAACTATAAGAGACAAAATCGCCGAAAAACGTAATGCCAGAAGGAGATGGCAGCAGACAAAACATCCCGATGATAAGAAATATCTAAACTTTCTCACAGCCCAGCTAAAAAAGCTATTAACTGATGAAAAAAACCAAAGTGTTGAAAAATATCTTGCCAATCTGGATAGCACCTCCTCTTCTGATTATTCTTTATGGAAGGCTACAAAGAAATTAAAGCAGCCAAAAGGGTATCAGCCACCTATACGCAATCCCGATAATTCATGGGCCAAAAGCGACCTAGAAAAGGCAAAGACATTTGCCACACACTTAAAGGAAGTATTTAAGCCCAATGATGGTGAAGCGGCTGCAGAAACACAAAAGGAAATATTGGAAGCTTTTGACATACCACATCAGTTAGAGATACCAATTGACAAATTTACTACACGTGAAGTGCGTAACGCCATATTAAAACTAGACCAGCACAAGGCACCTGGATACGATTTGATAACTGCAAAAGTGTTGAGAGAGTTGCCCGAGGAAGGTCTAAAGGTACTAACTCAGATATTCAATACCATACTTTGGAGGAGTTACGTCCCACCTCAATGGAAAGTTGCCCAAATAATTATGATCCTTAAGCAACAAACAAAACAAAACAAAAAACATTTATTTCACCAAGATACCTACATTATTCGGAGTACAAAAGGACTACTTAAAACTAAATAACGACGCCAATTAGGGCAGATCCACCTGACAGATCGACACCAAACTAGGTATACCTGTATCTTGGGTCTCACTGACAGAAAGGAACCACACCACTTTGCGTCTATGTAATGTACAGTCAATAAGTAGGTAACTTATTACTAGGACTTACTTAATGAAGGAGCACTTGTTTCCCAAACTAGTAAACTGTTATTTGGGAACAAGTAAGAATAATTTGTAGTGGATTTAAATTTAGATTTGAGTAATACGTGATCCAAGCAGTTTTTTTTTCGAGTGGGAAAGTTGTGAGTTGGCAAAAGACCATGGCTTGCCGCAATATTTAAGTAATTTTCGCATATGGAGGGGTCACTGTTGGTAGCGATGTTAATATCGCCTACCACCGTTATAACTGGAATGGCTTTTAATGTCAACAAGAGATCATTAAGACTGTTGAGAAAGTTACTATTGTCAGAGAAAGAGTGGGGCCTGTATATAGCAAGAAGGGCAAAGGTTGTTCCAACATTACAGAGCAGACAATTTGCATCTTTTAGAATTTTCGGTTCTGAAACTGTGCATTTGAGTGACATACGGACATAAACAACAACCCCATCATTCTGGTTATAGTAGTCCGTTGTGTTATAACTAGAATAGCCAAAAAGGTCGGGAATAAATGGTGTCTGAGATAACCTACATTCCGATAAAATAATAATGTCCGGGTTAATTTTCATTATTACTAGTAGGGCTTGTAATTGATTAAGGTTTTTATTAACACTACGGATATTCAAGTGAAATACTGTTAAGGATTTTTTGTCGGGTTCAATATAATTGATGCACTGTTCAGGTAAACATAAAAAAGAGTTGGAGACGTTAAATTCCTCTATATTGGATAAAGTGCCGTTAATGTGTATCATCGTGCAAGGATAATAAAGTGTTGATTTCCAAATATAATTGAAAAATGAAAATAAATATTTTTATTTATTTATTCATAGGGATCAAGCATTTAGGACAGATCTTAGTAATGAGAAAGTAACAATATAATGAAAAAGTAGAAAAGTGAAAAAAATAAAAATAAAAAAATAAAATAAATATAAAGAATACTTATATAAAATATGGCTGTGATCTCTTACAACAAAAGTAGCTAGCCCAATTGACGAAAAAAAAATTTTTTTTTTTAAATCTATGCTAGCCCATAAGATATAACCTAATTAGAAGGTTGGGAAGTCTTTTCTAGGTCCAACAATGACTGTTCACTACTAATCTTCAATGGCTTAGATTTCTCGTCTTTTTTGATAAAAATATTTGTGTTAACAGACCAACAAAACCTATAATTATGTTTTTTACAGAATTCACGGCACAAAAAGAATAACCTTCGACTGCTTCCTGGGAGGAATTCAGAAATATATACCAAACTTGGATCTTTGGTATTTATATTTAAGTCAGCGGAACTGAGTTTGTTATCACGAGATTTATTAAACTTGCGTACAGCCGAAAGAAAGTTCGATTTCTGTGAAACAGTGACAAACTCCACTACAATGGGTTTGCTTTTGCCCGGTTTGGCTGGGAATCGATAACAGTCCCGGATGTCGCGAGTATCTACGGGTATTCCCAACGCGGCGCCTATATTTTGAACTAAGGAGCACAGGGACTGCAGAGATTCACCCTCCAACTCAGCTATATTGCGGATTTCGATGGACGATGGACGAATGGCGAACTTCAGATCCTGTTCCCTTTGGTCTATACGGCCCAAATGCTCCAGGTGTTTTTTTTGGTTCGTTTCAAGTTTTTCAACCCTGTTTGTAATCTCTTCGTACCCTATAGAAATTCTTTCAAGAGCTTTCTCAATGTCTTGGTTACTTTTTTGAATCTGTTGATTTTGTTTTTTTATATCGGTTACATCCAGAGATAGTTTGCTGAATAATACGTTGTTGTTTTGCTGATTAATCTGCAACGTCTCGAACATAGATTTTATCTCAAGTTTGAAGTCTTCTTCATGAGTTGATGGCGGTGACGGTTGACAGCGGGGTCGTTTATGACGGGTCGTCACACAGGAATTGTCCTGTTTGGCGGAGGAATGGCTTGCTATGTCTGAAACCGATTGAGACATCGGTGGAGTGTTTGGTGGGGTTCTTTCCATAGAGAAAGTATATGAAACGAAACGGCCGCCGTCGTATCTCGTAGCTCGTAGGTGATATGGCTGCACGGCTGTGTAGCAAGCAGATAACCGGTCCGGGAGGAAAGCGGGTGGCGGGCGGCGAGAGGCGGGCAGCGCTCGCGCACCGAGCGCACGATAGTAATGTAAGTTGAGGCAGGTCAGGGATAAATCACACTTATTTCACTTGTATTTTTCGTCACTATATTGAAATGCGCGGATAAAATAAGCCTGGAAAGAGTGCTGAAGACCCAAAATCCTATCGGCCTATAAGCCTTTTACCAGTGACCTCAAAAGTATTGGAAATCTTATTCTTGCGTAGATTAAATCCAATAATAAATGAAAGGAAACTGATTCCCCACCATCAATTTGGTTTTAGACACGGACATGGTACTATAGAGCAAATCCACAGACTTGTGGCAGGCATAAACGACTGTTTCGAAAACAAGGAATACTGCTCAGCAGCTTTCCTAGATATATCGCAGGCTTTCGATCGTGTCTGGCATGATGGATTATTATACAAAACCAAGGTAATGCTTCCAGCAAATTACTTTTTATTCATAAAATCTTATTTGGATAAACGTCACTTCTTTGTAAAGAACGGCGAAGATATTTCGGACCTACGAGAAATATCTGCTGGTGTACCGCAGGGCAGTGTATTGGGCCCTACATTATATTTGTTGTTCACATCAGACTTGCCCGCGACTGAAGGTGTAAAAGTGGGCACATTTGCTGATGACACCGCTCTGCTTGCTGTCGATAAAAATGCCTCTAAAGCTTCTGGCTTACTTCAAAAAAGTCTTGACACCATATCTATTTGGCTTAAAAAATGGCGTATAAAGGCGAATGAAACAAAATCTGTCCATGTCACATACACACTTAGGAAAGAAACTTGCCCCCCCCGTGACACTAAACAATATAAGCGTACCTCAAGCCCAGGAAGCCAAATATCTCGGAGTCTACTTGGATAGAAGATTGACTTGGAAGAAACATATATTTACTAAGCGCAAAGCCCTGAGTCTCAGTGACGTGCACAGACATTTATCATAGGGTAGACATAATTATAAAACTTACCTTACAAACATACCACTTATATACCTTACCTTACTATACGGCTAGTTATCTACAACTCGTTTAATATTATGATGGTCTTTCGATCTTCGACCGTAAAAGTATTCAAAACAAGCGAAAGATAAGAGATATGATTACAACCTGCGAGCCACGTACACGTAAGGTTTAAGATTAAACGTGGATTAAACTTTAGAATAACTAACCATAACTAACCGGTTAGGTACTTGATTTGTTCAAAACGTGTTCACAAAACACTTTATATTTCGATTTCGGCATGCAAACACTAAGCGACACAACATTCACATGAAAATATTTTTGTCACAAATGAAATTTAACTGATAAAGCATTTAATTTTTAAATAAAACTTTCATCTTGGATTGTTAGTAAACACGTTAATCAATGACATTTACATAAGTATGAATAATATCTATAATGACATTGACAGGTGACGTTGACATTAATATCGCGCGCGGCAGCCAATAGAAACCTCGGAGACAGTGTCTCAAATTCACACACACAGCGCCAATTTGCTTTGCATGTGTGTGCCGATGAAAGATGTTTACTTGTACTACTACAAAAGCGATTTCCTATCGGTGTATAATAATTTTCTATGTGTGCGTGAAAAGTCAGACCTTTGAATTTTTGTCTTACGCGGCTTACGCGTTTATATACTGCTTGGCGCGGGCACGCACGGACCGCGACCGCAGCAGCGTACTTGATCAAAATCGACTATAAAGTATTTGCTAGCAGAATTTTGCAGGCGCACCGAATATAATAATTTTTTTGTAAGAAAAAGAAATGTAGGTATTTATTTAGCGACTGCAGGGTAGACATTGTCTAATAGTCTATACGGACTGCACGTCACTGCTGAGTCTCCAATTCAGAAAGTACTGCATGCTGAACAGAAAATCTAAACTATCATTAGAAAACAAGCGCCTTATTTATAAGTGCATTATAAAACCAAAATGGACATATGGAATACAGCTATGGGGTACATCTGCAAACTCAAATTTAGAAATACTGCAACGATTCCAATCTAAGCTCCTGAGAACTATAGTAGATGCACCTTGGTATATTACCAATGAAAGACTTCATCGAGACTTAAATATCCCTACTATAAGAAAGGAAATTAAGGACAGAATGCCTAACTACAGAAACAGATTGCTGACCCATGCAAACGAGCTGGCAACTGGGCTAATGAAGCGGCGAGTAATATTCTCCCGATTAAAGAGGAAAACTCCGAAAATGAGACGTGTGGTCTCATGTAACATTAATAAATGCTGATAAAATTATTTTTATCAACTATAAAAAAGTGGCCAAATCAATGGACTTGGACCACAAACACTTAACTCCAACGATCATACAAGTATTGCTAAATGTCCTTATGAGATAGATCGCAATATAAATATAAAAAAAAAAAAAATTACTAGCCTGACTCCGACTCTTGGACGAATAAAACACTGGACGCGAAACCAAAGGAAAATGTATGAAAAATTCTTATTGTTAACCCAGTATTGGGGACGGAAGATTCAGCTCCGCCTGTATTTCCATGTGTCTTAATTTCGGGATAACATTAAGTTAGGATATGGTCCATCTATGTCCTAAATTTCATCTAAATCCATTCAGTAACAAACGTCTCAGGGTTGTAGCAAATATCAGAATCAGCATTCGCTGATTATAGTAGTGTAGAGTTAAGAAAAAGTAATGCGTGGCTGGCGATGGATGTAAGTTGACGTAACGCAGAGTTGGATGGAAGCTTGAGTTGACAGTGCGGGGAGATCACTAAACAATCACAGTTAGTTTCACTGTTTATTAGTACAGTTTAGTTTGTAAGTATAAGTTAAAGCTTTGGCACTTCCGTTCCATATGTGTCTGTCAATTGTGAATGCACTCTGGCTTAAAAATAATACATTTTAAGTAAAATTGTAATGGTGAAGGTCGCGGCATCAGCAAATACATATACAGTGACACTACACACATATTGATCTAAAAAATTAGCATTATCATCTGATGCCGCAATAAAAACCTGCATCGGCAACAACCCTGGTCCAAACCAACATACAGACTATTACATTCATAATATAACATTGAAAAAACATACCTGTTCTGCTGCTTTGACATATCAATGAAAACATTTACGGGGACTTCATAACAATTTACTATGTTTATAGTAATAGGTATCATACAAAGTTTCTTCTCTGTAAAATTGTGACTGATTCGATTGCTGTGTTCCAGTCTGAACAGGACGACATTATCCTTCTGACTCTTCTTTTTCCCTTCATTTAGTTCAGAGTTACTGTCACACGTATCGTCGAGATGCAGGGAAGGCAAATCAGGAGATATGACATGCTCCTTATCATGCGACAAAGCTTTCGTAAAACATTCCAACCAAATACAATGCTGTCCTATCGACGTTCGATTTCTTGTCTTGTCGTGAATCAGCCATCTTAGTACGAACATGGACCGAATGAGCCCAGTGTTATTATTTCCTTTGTCTGGAATTATCGGATCTGTAAGTAAAGTTTTTGTATCCAGTAAAAACTTTGAATAAGGTGGTTGATTGACGTCGGGGATACTTTCTGGGTGACCTTTGGTTATTTTTAACGAAGTGTATTCCACTTTTCCGTCAGCGACGTCTTCGAGGAATCTCCTAGCTTTGAAGATAAGGTGTAATCTTTCATGGGCAACGAGAGGTTCATCTCTATCCTTAGCCGCCGTGAGATCTGTAAGCTTCCAATTTCTGCTCAACAGGGAGGCTTCCATAACTTTTACTTCGATATTCTCATCTTTATCGTTACTAATATTTTTAACCTCCACAGCCAAGCTCATGTTTTCAATAGCCTTTTCGTTGACAAATCGCAAGCTGCGACGCGGAGTAATCGATAGTTCAACACATTCCTGCAAAAATACTCATAGTTAATATCAACCACGTAGGTTTTTGTACCTACATATTTATTCACGTTTGTTACTTGAAAGTGCAATAGAAGTATAACCAGGGACTTTACTAGAGTGTTTTGCATACTAATTTTAATTTCTGTATTAAAAGTAAATCAGAAAGAAAATGTAACACTATTAATCTGTTTGCAAAAATACCGTTTCATAAGTGTGTCATTGCATTTATGAACCGGTATTTTCGAACACAGATTGAAAGTGTTACATTTTCTTTCTGTTTTACTTTTAAAACAGGAATAATAAAACACTTTATATTAGATACAGGTAAAGTCCCGTGAATATTAGTACTGACCGTGACGCGAAAGCGGAACACATGTCGCAGCAGGCGGTAGGGGCGGTCGCGCTCGCCCGTTTCGTAGTAGGCGAGCAGCCGCAGCGCGGGCTGCGCGGCGCGCGGGCGCAGCAGCAGCCGCGCGCGCGTGCACGCGCCGCGCGCCACCGCGCCGCCGCCCGGGCCCGCGCGCACGTGCCGCGCCGCCGCACGCTGCCACGAGTGCGCGCGCGCCGCACGCTCGTCTGCAACGCATTGCTTATTTGCATTTTTTCTTTTTTTTTTATATTTGATTTACGGCATTTGGCTTTCTATGCCTTGTAGCCCTTCGTATTTTTCTACGTGTTGTTAACGAAATAGTGAATTATTGGCTTAAGGATGAACAAGTCGCGAGCTCGAACTCACTGGCGGGCGCGGCCAAAAAGCACATTGCTTCACCTAGCATTGTGTCCGACAGAGATAGTATCAGTGATAAGCACACAGAAATATGGATGAGCAGTTAGACGCTATATCTACATGCATATGCCGAGTCGCACGCACACAAACACTACCGAACGCGTGAAAAATTGCAAAACGTCCTTTGGAAAATGGGGTTTTATGAAAAAACTACTGCATAAATCAATTATAAATAAAGTTAATTGAAATCTTCGGTAATTGAACTTTGTCGGTACGGTCTTTGTTTTCGATATATTATACTTCTTTTATGACTTTTTTACGTCCAAAGTTGTGTTAAAATTAGTAAGAAAAGCTAAGTTTGTTGGCTCATAACTTCTTAATGGCTTTTTATTTTACTAATCTGTTACCCATCAGACAAAATTAATAATGAGACAAAACGATATCATGTTAAACTTTGGATGTACAATGTCAAACAATGGAGTACTGACGTGAAAGCCATAAATAAAACAAGAATTAAATGTATTATCTATAAAACCGGTTTAGGAAGTATAATTTGTGATAACGGTGGAAGAGAGATAGATGCGTCACAAGCCGAACGCTACCGATAGATGCCGAACGCTTAGGCCGATCGTGCATCTCTATCGCTTGTTCCGCGCTCACGCTCGCACGCGGAACGTGATACTTTTACGTGCATGCAACCGGCGTTCATCAATTTATTTGGCTGATTTCTGAGTGGTGCCGGCATGCCGGCAAGACGCACCGTTGGCCAGCGCGTACCGGTCAAGTGAAGGTCGCTGTGAAACGAGTTTTAGTGCCCCTCGTTTCATTGCAATGTACAGTTGTGTATAATCGTCATCATTGGGCCACAATAATAACAGGATTTGCTGTTTATTTTCTATGGAAAATAGTGCAACAGCGACGTCACAAACCACTGCAAATAGATAATTGAGCGCGCGCTTTGGCAGCGCTGGCCGGCGGCGCGCGTTTCAATTGCGTAACTATGAAAGGAGACTACGTGGAGACTTCTATCTTTTCTACTATCTAGTGTAATGAGTGCTACAGTTTTTTTGCTCACTAGATGGTACCACTGATGAGTAAGGTTTCGAAAAAACTTTTTATTACACGCGATGAAAATTTACATTCTGCATAAACTGTAACCTTATTACTTTAAATAAACAATTCTCGTATAATGTATATTATCATTACGGTAAAGTTAAGTACCTATTATCACTCGGTCGAAGGATCTGCTACAAAATTGAGTTGCAAGCTTCCACCCGAACAAACATACATTCGGCGAGCACCGTGGCGCAGTTATCACGCCAGCATACGACACAAGGTTGCCCGGGTTCCATCCCCGGTCAGGTCAAAATGGAAAATGATCTTTTTCAGATTGGCTGGGTCTTGGATGTTTATCTATATATGTAATTGTTATAAAATATAGTATCGTTGTGTTACTTTGGGGCTAGCTCAATCTGTGTGATTTGTACGTATATACATAGTACACGTCTTTTTCCCTTGCGGGGTATACAGAGCCCAGGTCTACAAGACCTTATGGCCACATTTAGCAAAGGAATTGCATGTTGCAAAAATGTCCTTACCAGAAAATAGGGGCGGCTGTTTATATTTGTGTTCGTACAAGGCCTGGAAGTCGTCGGGCTGCGTGTCGTCGTGCAGAAGCGCGATGCACTCGGGGTGCGACACGGCCACGTGCAGGTTTCTCAGGTCCACGGGGCCCACGTTACGGAACTCCACGTCGATCGTTATCATTTCCCCGGATATAACATCGGTTGTGGTGTCCGAGAACGTCATCTGCAATGCGTAATTAAGACTTATACTTAGTAGCCGCGATACGAAGTAGACGGACATTGTTTAGTATTAGATTATAATAGAGTAGATAATACATAGCTCGTAGAACCGATGGCCGATGGGGCAGAAGGGTTCTCGAATGGCGACCACGTATCGGCAAGCGCAGCTTCGGACATCCACCAACCAGATGGTCGGATGACCTGACTAAGGTAGCAGGAAGACGCTGGATGCAGGCCGCTTCCAACCGGTCGTATTGGAAATCCTTGGGGGAGGCCTATGTCCAGTAGTGGACTTCTTGCGGCTGATATGATGATGATGATGATGAGAGTAGATAATATTAGATTAGAGTGATGACCATTATCCCTGATGAATATAAGCTATAGATTAAATACCTGTATCTACCCGTGCGAAGCCGCAGAAGGCTATTATACTATACAGCGTATAAATTTACTCTCGGCATTCCCGTAAAGGGTTGATTCAACCCATGCAAATGAACAACTTTTCCTATGGGACCATTTCTGGGAATTCAGTTTTGTCATTTTCATACAGGTTGACTATAATAACAGAAATGTTGATTTTTATTTTGAGTTCCCAGCATTGGCCTTTTAGAAAGTTGTTCATTTTAACGGGCTGATTCACCCCTTCAAGAGAATGTCGAAATTTTACACGCTGTATAGAGCATACATAATTCAAATTTCCGGGTAACAAAATGGGAGAGAATATAGGAAAATAATCAATTTACAAAGGTGAATGAAAATGTGGTTTGACTTGACGTTTAAAACTGGCTAGCGTTTGAGCACATCGGATGTGCAGTGATAATGAGTTACATAGTCGAACTACTTTAGCAGTAAACGACAGAATAGAATTAGGTACAGTGTGCAAACCTCCACCTGTACAGTGGTCGTCAATTCGGTGCCATCCATAAATTGCGTCACACGTTATGGGGAGGGGAGGGGTTCGACGAAGTGTGACAGCGTGTCACAACAGGGGGAGGGGCCATAAGCTTTGTGACGTCACACGTACAAAATTGGTAATCAGTGGCTTTGCTAAAATCTCGTTACGTAATCCATTTATTTCGAAAAGTGTGAAAATATCATCATATTTTAAGAATAAAATTATGAAAAAAATAATTACCTTTTCCCGCTATTAAGCGGGTGCCGCGCGAACGAAAAACGTCGCTACCGCGCAAGCCATTAAGCTGCGCAGAACCATTCGGCGATTAGAAAAAAGATGTCTTAATATTTTTATATTTATATCTTTATACAAAAATAAAGAAAGGGGGCGACCTCCGAGACGTACATATAAATATTTTCATGTGAGAATTATTGTTTTAGACGTAAAAATTACAAAGATTTCGAAGAAAAATGCTTTTAGATATCATACCGTATATATATAATTTTTAAATTTCATATGTATCTATTTCAAATTCCAACAAGGGGGCGATCTTGTTCAAGGATTGATCTAAATTATACAAATACTTTTGATGTATTTAATTAATTCAGCGCATAGTACTAGTGATTTAAAAACACGTAAATTCGTGCAGTACCGTCTTAAGTGAAATCGGAACAGCATGTCAGTTCCTTCCACTTCAACCAATCGCTGGTCATACCACTTTCTTGTTCTTGATTATAAAGCTCAATTAGTTTTGAAAATAGTAGTATGACATTTACAAAACGCAAAAACGCACTATTGTAGTTTTGAAATTTCCTTAAAATTAAATATGTGACTTCATACAAGGGGGAGACGCACAAAATGTGACCATCTATCAAGGATGGGGGAGGGGTCTAATAATCATGAAGTTGGTGTGACGTAATTTATGGATGGCCCCTTCTCTGGGATGTCAATAAAGATACGAAACGTTGCCTTGAGTATCTTGGGGAATTAAATAACAAGAATTGAAGCGGAATTGAATAACATTGAAAACAAGAGAAAGAGGAAATGCCAATTGTAGCGCAGTCTGATTCGCACCCATTTGAGCTGTGTGCGAATTTGAGAAACATGATCATTTACGAGGTGTACTTGAACACTTCTTACTTTGTTTATTATTCTGATTCTTAATACGAACCAGCCCACCCTGCTCTGCAACGCATGTGTTCGAGTATTCTAATAGAAAATTAATATCACTATAGTCTCGGACTCGACATATAGTAGGTGCTTTAACTCACCTGTAAACATGGCGCCTCTGGCATGACCTTTATAAACAAACGTTTATCCATGCTGTTTTCACCTGATATCAATTCCACTTTTCCTGATATTGTTACACTGTTGCCGTTCGGAGTACCTCCTTCTCCTCCGTTCATCAACCTGAATACAGATTTACAATAAATTTCTTAAATTTTGACTACTTAAAGTAATTCGTATGAACCTACTAAACGGTATGAGCTCCGCCTGTCGGAAAGCTATGTCAGGTGCATTTGCAAGCAGCTTAAATATCCAAAACCAGTATGGACCACTAACACACACGATTAAAAAAATTAAAATATACTACTTTCGAGAAAACTATTATATGAAGGTAAGTATTACTATGAAGAACAAGAACATGAGGAAATTGACGCACGTTGGTCTGTTGCTAATAAATTAAAAAATTATAGCAACCGTCGTGTGTCAACAACATACGCGAGCCTCGATGTATACAATACATCATCACATCATATAATAAACAAACAAACAATAGGTAAGGGTCGTCATCCTCAACTGCTAGCCTGATGGTTACAGGTATAGCATTGGAAACGCGCACCTGGCCTTCCGACTGTTACTTGCTTTTCCCATTCATACCAGTGAGTACTATCGCAATACCTTATTTCCTTCGCAAATCCAACAAATTCCTATCGTTCCCCAGCTTAAAAATGCCTCCGAAGAGCGGCAGCATCGGATGAACAAGAAGCCGAAGAAAGTGCGCTCGCCAACACAGCCTGCACAGCGTAGTGATTAAGGCAATCTTCATCCTTAGAACGAAGAATCCTTGGGAGAAGCCTATTTTTCCAGCAGTGGTTTTTAAGGCTGAGATGATGATGATGACAAGAAACAAAGATACTTACTTATAAGCTAAGCCGTGCACACATAATTGGCCGACTTGTAATGGAGTAACAGAAAATGTTAAGACTTTCGTACAGTCTCCTTCCAAAATCACAGCTTTTATTTTTGGTCCAAAGATGACATTGCTCTCGAGGGCACTTCCCGCCGCTACCGCTGGCTCGTTGTTGAGGATATCCTCTGGTTTCTGGGAATCTTGCGAGCTCGGTTCGAACTCCCAGAGCAATTCAACATCTTTCAGCAATAGAGTTATTTTTAATGGGTTTTTTAGAGTGATCGATATTTGTATAGGTTCTGTAAAATAAATAAATAAAGCTTAATGTAGAACAGAACTTAATGTTTCAGAAACAATATCAAAGATATGGATCTTTGATATTGTTTCTGAAACTTAAAAAGTACATCTGTCGCCATTTAGAATGTTTTCAGGAAGCCATCTTTGATACGACGGACTACGAGTGATAAAACAAAAACTTAGTAGACCACTTGTGTTTTTATTTTATTACATAACTAGCTTTCGCCCGCGGCTCCGCCCGCGTCAATGTCGATCCTTCGGGATTAGTACTTTTTCCCGGGATAAAAGGTAGCCTATGTCCTTCTCCGTACTCCAGAGAACTTGTATGCAAAATTTCATGATGATCGGTTCAGTAGTCACGGCGTGAAAGCGTAACAAACAAACAAATAAACAAACAAACTCACATTCGCATTTAAAATATTAGTAAGGACTAGCTTTCGCTTGCGGCTCCGCCCGCGTCAATGTCGATCCCTCAGGAATAGTACTTTTCCCGAGATAAAATGTACCCTATGTCCTGCTCCGTATCCCAGATATAGTGTATTCAAAATTTCATAATGATCAGTTCTGTAGTTACAACGTGAAAGCGTAACAAACAAATACTAGTTAGGATTAGATAACAAAGCCTTACCTCCTCGTGGCACAATGGGATTGGCATCAGTTTCCTCCGTGTAGAGATCGACGGTGGGTTTGAAAATCATGGGGACGGAGCCCTGCGCGACTTGCAGCAGCATCTCCTCCAGCTTGTGCCAGGCGCGATCGTCGTGGGGCGCCCGCGGCAAGGCGAGGGAACTGGCGGGCACGCGGCCCGGCGACGACAGCGGCGCCGGGCCTACGCTCAGCACCACCGTGCCCGCGCGCTGCAGCAAAGGCAGCGGCAGCACCGGCAAGCGCTGCTTCAACTCCTCGCTGCTCTCTATCCATTGCTGGAAATCATCACCAGCTGATAACATTCCTCAAACAATCTTCTTGTCTATCCTTATGTATGCTTAGATTTTTAATCCTACGCAACGGATTTTGATGCGGTTTTTTTAATAGATAGAGTAATTCAAGAGGAGGGTTTATATGTACATTGCACGCTTGCGAAGCCGGGGTCCGGGTCGCTAGTAAATATATTTAATTCAAAGGTGACTGACTGACATAGTGATCTATCAACGCACAGCCCAAACCACTGGACGGTCGGGCTGAAATTCGGCATGCTGGTAGATGTTATGACGTAGGCATCCGTTAAGAAAGGATTTTGATCAATTCTACCCCCAAGGGGATAAATAGGGGATAAAAGTTTGTATGAAACTATACTTAACGCGAGCGCAGCCGCGGGCAAAAGCTAGTTTATTCATATTAAGATTTGACGACATTTGAATGATGACTATAAAATAATCACTTTTTTTCATTATTATCAGATCTACTTAATCTTTACTGCAGGAGCATGACCCTTTACTACCGGACTACCGGAGTCATACTTGGCCAGAGCAAAGGACTTGGTCTACACTCTCCTCGCTGGCCAGACGGATTGGAGAGGTCTCATTGATGTTTATGAGCTTTGTTTAGCTTGTATTTCCTAAGTCGCCTCTTACGACATCCATGGAAAGACTTGGAGTGGTCCTATTCTACACTGCCGGAAACCACACGGCTATAAAATAATGGAATGTATGTAATTGTGATTTTATGTCTATAGTTGTTCTGTTCTGTTCTGTGCCCGCCCAGCCAGTGGTTAAACTGCAAGAGCGTAGGAAAGAAGTCCACCAGGGAGAGTTAGTAACGGCGCTTGTGAACACAAGTTGATGTGTTTGCTCCTTGCACAGCTACCCCCTCCGCGTTGGATTACGAATCCAGGCTCGAGAAACCGGTTGGGCACGTAGATAGGATTGGGAGTGTGGGGCGGCGCAGTCAGGATGGGGAGAGAAAGGAAGTTAGAACCGACCGAATACTTGCATCAAATCAGTATGGGGTAGATACTATACTTGGTGGGTAATATATAAAAGGAAGGAAAATCGGACTGCTTTGTTGCTGCGTTGACTTCCTCATTCGATTTGTCGTCTGCAACCTCTTGTTCTACTGCGCTGCTCCTCGTCAGTTCTTGATGACTGAATAATATCATGAAGGGGAGATGCTCTTTTTCTCGGAGGTTCACTGTTGTAGTATTGTTGTCATGTAAGCTCTTCTTCTGCGCGATTGATGTGATCTTGAAGGCGTTGATATGGATCTTATGCGCCGACTGCGAATGACTGCTCAGGATTGGGTGGGTGTCTTATTTTTTGTTGTTTTTCGTGTGTTTAAGTGGCCAACACCTATGTCAGATTTTTTTATCTGCCCAAAAGGCATCTGATATAGTTTACGACTGCCATGAAAGATGACAGCCGGGACCAACGGCTAAACGTGCTTTTGAAGCACGGAGGAACCCGAGATCGTTTCATGCCACTTGCGCTCACCCATGTAGGGACTGCGCCCAGTGCTGCTTAACATGTGTGAGCGTTTTCAATATTTACGATCACTGGGCCACGGGCTCTACCTGTTTAATTTGATATTGTATTTTCTAATCCCAAGTTTGTTTCCGTGTTTGTCTTCAACTTCAAATATATATTCTTTTTTTTTCTTCTTCATTTTTCATGAGGAAAGGTTTTATTATTCGCTAAATTTCCCCATTATTCATTGATTTCACTCGTATTGTTGGTGATAATGTGGTCTAAGAAGTCTTCCAATGTGTAAATATCATTCTTCATACTTTTTTTGTTAAGGATTTTTCGCCTAGAATATCATTAATTTTCCGATTTGGTGACTGTTTTCCCGCGTTTTACATTCCTAGTAGTAGTTGCAGCTCGTATTTTCTAACTCTCGATTGATCATTTCTCAGTAGTTACGTTTAGACCATAGATCACGCATAATTTAAATAACCCTAAGGCACAGTCAGATACCGAAACATGTGGCCAGGACCTAAACAACACTAACATGAGTATATTCAGAAGGTCTTCGTTAAACTCTTTCGGAATATATACCCTCATCTCAATATTATTTCCGAGAAAATTGAAGTCTTAGGCACAGAATAAGTACCTATGTTCAGAAGTCGCACTCTGCAGAGGCATTCAAAGAAACATCAACTCAGTGCAGCTAGCGACACGGTGCAGCTTAGCTCGCACCAGAACGCAGCACCTCTTACATCAGATACCTACAGCAAGCCAATTCCACACCTTTAGCTTTGACCATACGGTTCATAGTTCGCCGAAGTCGGCGAAAACCATGACTAAGCGCGCGTCGCTCCCACCGGATTTTACCCTCGAAGGCGCCGCCGCGCGCAGGTACGCCTTCGACATCTACACGGTGAGTGAAACAGGTCCGATATACATATGTAGAGGGCCCGAGCGTACATCTCGTTGCCAACCGATGATAAATTAAATTGTTTCGGGGTCGATATGGGTTCTTCAGACTCTTCAGAATTCAGGTTGGTTTCTGTGTCAGTTTTGTCTCATCGTGAATCCATTCTGCTTCTCTTTTAAGAGGGCTTTGTTTAAGTATTTGGACTTGTTATGTTCAGTTACGCGTCGCGTCGCTGGTTACTGCTCCATATCTTATTCGTAGTTTTTGATAGTTCTTGTAGAAAAAATCCCTTGGAGCGGATTTATAATGATCCATGGCCACAGCGTTGACAGTCCCAGGAACAATGCCGTTTTCCATACAATCCAATTGGAATCCAATTAGATATATAAATGTTTCGTCTGCGCTCGAGTGTCTCCTTTGGTGATTAAGAAGAAATGTATATATTATTTTCCTCATAAGTGATTTGTATTATATCTACTATGCCGAGTCCCTGGAAGACAACATTGTTTCATGCTTTTTTTTTTCCTGTTTACTCACACTCCTTTCACGTTAGATCGCGCTTTGGTGTCGTTTTGTTAAAGATCTTGGAGGTTTTTTGAATCTTGTAATAATGTAAGCAAAGAGATAAATAAATAAGGCTTTGGCTTTATTTTGATTGCGCAATAGGTATTTGATATACCTAGTATGCAGAATCCTTCAGAGTTTTATTTAAATTGTCCCATTATTCCAATGAGCCATTAGTGGATTTGCTATTTGAATTAAGTTGGTGTATTGAGCTAATTATTTTTTTCTCTTAGGGTGTTCTGACCCATGACCATGTCTTTTCTTTATAGGAGCTCATCGTTATAGTTTTATGACCTTCTACTGTTAATATTGACAGTGTGATAAGTTGAAGGGAGCTGATGTCACAGACTTGCCAAATTTGATTTTGATGCAATATGATGTTTTTCCAAGTGTATACCAGATTTTACTAGTTTGAAAATAATAAATCTAAGTAAGGAAACTTTAAATAGTGTAGAGTATTCCTTTCCGAGCGAGGTCGAATCCACAAATAGAACGCAGGGCCTTCGAGGCATCTTTCGGTCTTTCAACCAATACTTTTCTCAAGCAAAGCAAACTGCAGTTACACCGAATATCATTTCTATGTTCATACTCGTGCCTATTTTACATCGCTTCGTCCCTTCGAGCGACAGAAAGACAATGCTGACGTGACGATGTCCACATCTGGCGTACACCGGTGGTTAGAAGGCTGGGCTGTCCATTTAGAAAAAAAGGGTCTCCCTGGTCATCGGGGTTCTAACTGCTACCTGCTACGGATCGTTGCGCAAAATGTTAGCTTTTTACCTCCTTTTTACTGCATAAATAATTCTCTAACAGTACCATTGTGTTAACAGAAAATCAATGCTTATTCTGCGCTAAATAGCACAGAAATCAATATCTTTATGCCTACAGAACCCTACAACAAGGTTTCGCTCTTATCAAGCCGCTTATCTTTTATTTATAATATTTATATAAATGCAATGCCTTCTTTCTCCCTTGTTCATCCTCAATGCACCGCAACATAATCACAAATACACAAAATCAACAATCTACAACAGCACACATTACCTATGCATTCCAGTACAAACTGGTGATAATGTTTATACTATCATATATGGTTGACATTTTTCACTGAATCTCATGTCGTATGCTTTCACATTTCAAACACAAAAGATTAACTAAAAGATAGTGACGCAGATATACGAATAATGTATTTACTCTAGTATTTGCCCTCACAACAAAAACATTATTGACACTTTATATTACAATTAAAAAAATAAAAACACAAAATATTACAATACGCTAAAGTACGAAGCCATCAATTTAATTTTCTGAGCCCCCTGTGTAGGCTCAAGATATGATAAATCATTAGGCATGCATATATATTTATATAATGGATTAATTTCACCGGATTCCCATCCTGCCGGCCTATTTGCTAACTCAGTGTACAACGTTTTGATAGTCATTTCTAAGTACATTACGTTTTGTATATCTTTAATAAAAAAAAGTCAATCATAGGATTCATAGGAAACCCGCAATGTATTTTGAAGTGACTATCAAAACGTTGGTCACTGAGTTAGCAAATAGGCAGGCTGGTCTAGGTCGCCAACAGCACACTTGGTGAAAATTATATAACACAATCTATAGTCCCGCACACATCTTAATTCACTAAATAGAAACACCAATTGCCAAAAAAAAAAGGCGCCCGCACAAAAAATTAAACAAAGCGGCTACGCGACCATTCCGGACGACGGCCAAAACGAAACTCTCTTGTGATTTTATGTCTATAGTTGGGTATTTTATTTATTTTTTTGTTTACTATAAAAATTCTGATTATTTGCATGCCCTAGTTTAGGCAAAATACAATATATCAATGACAAAATGTAAGACCTGTATCATACTGTATTTTGGCCAATAAACCATTCTCATTCTCCTAGTCTTCCCATGGAGGTCGTAAGAGACGACTTAGGAAATACAAGTTAAACAAAGCTCATAAACATCAATTTATTAATTTTATTTTTATTATTTTTTGACATTATGCATGATAGTTGTTTTAATTTACTAAAAGGATGTCACATTATTTTATGACAATATTATTTTATTTTGCTGTGCCCTGTAAGGGTACAGCAAAAGTATTGAGTATCATCTGTTTGCTCTGGCCAATAATGGCTCCGGTAATACAGAGAGGGTCATACTCCTGCAGTGGAGAATAAAAAAACCTGATGATGATGATAACATTCTACATACATACATATTATCACGTCTTTATTCCTTACGGGGTAGACAGAGCCTAAGGTCATAAGACCGAAATGCCACGTTTAGCGTGTGGTTGGGCGTAAAGTTGGAAAACGGAATCACAATAGTAATTGGGTTGGTAGCCGCGTCGCCTATTGTCATGCTTCTTTAAATTTTGGCTCATTGCATTGACCGGCTTCTATGGTCTGCGCGGAAAGAGAAGTAGCTGGCACATTCTACGTTTTTTCTTTTCTCCCAGACCAGCATGGAAGGATAACATTCTAACCCCGAATACTCAAAAAAATCTTAACTAATAAAAACTCGTGGTATCTTTGTCTTGCTAGGTAATTGTCTAGACAGTAACATAACGAGATTTGAGAACGATTTTAGTTAAGATGCCGCTTAGGGTTGGCCATGAATAGATGCACAGTTGCCGCCTAAAAAGTCAAAAACAATATGCCTCTTTTGTTCTGATTCGCTCGGTGACACTGACCGCACGCGTGTCGGAACTTCAGAGATGTAAGGAATTTGTGCTTAATTGTAATCCTATACGGTTTATTTTTTCAAAACATTTAACATGGATAGGTGATGCTTCATCTCTGATTTTTTGATGTTTAAAATTGTATTGCCTAATTCTGTCTTAAAAGCAAATAATGATATGTTACCAACTTAAGATGGATTTATCCTTACTTATGTATGTCACAGTTCCTTAAGGTTTATATTAGACTAGCTTTCGCCCGCGGCTCCGCCCGCGTAAATGTCGATCCCTCGGGAACTTTTTCCCGGGATAAAATGTACCCTATGTCCTTCTCCGTACCCCAGATAACGTGTATGCAAAATTTCATGATGATCGGTTCGGTAGTTACAACGTGAAAGCGTAACAAACAAATAAAAAAACTTACTTTCGCATTTATAATATTAGTTAGGGTTAGGATTAAAATGTATGACATGACATTTTTTAAATAGTTGACGTAATTTACATCTGTTTAAGTACGTATTGACGCGGGGTAAATATTTTGTTCGATTTTGTCTGGGAATATGTATCTACAGAAATATATGATCGTAGGGCTTGGTTCAAAAACGCTCTGGTTTTCATCGTGAAACGAAATAAAAGTGATTAAAAGAAATAAATCATATACAAATTTGCTAGACCAGTTTTTCAGTCAGTCATTGACTTTTATAAAATGGAAAAGTTACTTTGTAAACATTGAAATGTTTAATGCTTTTAAGCAGCATGATAGGAAGCTATCATCAGTATACGAACGGTCAGGGGTGTCATCCTCAACTGCCTGCCCATTTGTTACAGGTGGCATCGGGTACGCGCGCCCGGATGCCTGAGCTGCTACTTGCTTTACCCCCATTCAATCGAGGGTGTAGTATCCCGATCCCTTTATTTCCTTACCAAATCCAACTAATTCCTAATCTTTCCCAGCTTTAAAATGCTTCCGATGGACAGCAGCATCAGAAACGTAAGAAACCAAAGAAACTGTGTTCGCCAACCCGCCTGCTAAGCTTGGTGAGTATGGCAATATCCTCCCATAGAACGAAGAATCCTTGGGAGAGGCCCTTGTATAGCAGTGGACGGCTCACGGCTGTGATGATGATGAAAGACCATCAGCAGTGATCGGAATAGGTAGTGCATTTCGAGTTAATGACCTTAAACGTTATATTAATATGGACATTGGACATGTCTTGTGATGATCAAATGTTTGTCTTCTGACAAATCAAAGTTTTTACGTCATTAATATATATATTTATACATTGTACATTGTTATATACTAAAGACGAAATATTTTATGTTAAATCCCTGCCAAGTGGGATTTAAAGGCATATCTATTTAAAGAAAACGTCACGAAATCCCGCAAAATTGCACTATCCATTCCGATCACTGATGATCAGCATAGGAGTGTTGTGCGCACCTGGTGCGCGGCCATGTACTCGCGCAGGAAGGCGTCCTGCTGGTGCGGCGGTTGCGCGGCGGCGTGCGCGGCGGGCGCCAGCGGCGCGGCCAGCCACTGCACGGCGTCGCGCGTGCGCTTCAGCGCGCCCGCCAGCCGCCCCAGCGCGAACTGCACGTGGTCCGTCGACAGCCGCCAGCCGCTGTCGCAGTACACCTGCACATGCCGGCGTCAGCATTACTGGCGCCCTGGGCGAGATTTCTACGAGCGCCCCCTCTAATTAGGGAGAGGGGGATGCAATGCGGTTAAATCACACTGCCCTGCGTCGTCTGCCCTTGCTTGGTTGTTTGTTTTTCGTGTGTGTAAGTAGCTAACACTGGTGTCAGATTGTTCAAGCTGCCTAAAGGCATCTGACATAGCTTAACGACTGAAATCAGTGATGACCGCCGGGACCTTTCTGCCGCATCGGCCTAACGGCTTAACGTGTCTTCCCTGCTTGGTGGGGGCGCCCCTTCCGTATCCAGCGCCCTGAGCGGTCGCCCAAGCGGGCCTTACCCTAACGCTGCTACTGCACCTGCACGATACCATCTTATTTAACGGGTCTTCTTATAGGCTCGTCTAGAGAAGTACCACACTCTCACAGAAAATCGACGTTTGAGTATAAGCTTTACCGTTGCTTTACCGCTTTGTCAGCATGATAGTATTGTTACGTGGTTAGGGTTCAGGATTTGGAGTAAAACACCAAACTCTTCAGAGGGAATTTATTCACTACGGAATCCCAACACTGACTGGTCTTCCAACACGTCGAATATCCAAAACGCAAAGCACTCGTAGTCCTGGTCCGTTGCTGTGGTCGTATAAATTATCACTTATCAGTCGCACACAAATCACTCGTATTAGTATAGCTCACTAAGAACACTCGCGGTAAACTGATTAACGATCGCCACGTCCGCTCCCTTATATACTGACTTATGGGTATCTAGAAAGTTCCATATACTTCCGGTCCCGACGGCCGATAACTAAAACATTCCAGAATATTCGAGTATGTGTATGAGCGGGATAGAATACATATGTGTGAGCAGGATGGAAGATGTATGAGCGCGACAGACGATGTTCGGAAAAGTTCTAGACTATTCTGTTCTGGGAGCTTCGCGACACTGCCCCCTTCTTAGAGACGCTCGTCCCGAGCGTCACTGTTGCTGCCATGATAACGTGCTAAGCGGTCCACATGCACCACTTTGAATGCTCCTCTTGGTTGTCGTTGAATGCGATATGTCACATCGTTCATGCGGGTGATCACCTTATATGGCCCTTCCCATCTCGTCTGCAGCTTTGGAGATTTTCCTTTGCGGCGTATTGGGTTGTGAAGCCACACTAAAGCTCCTTCTTCATAACCACTCGTATTTGCTCTTCGGTCGTATCTAGTTTTCATGTTCTCGCTTGCTTGCAGCCCGTTTTCCCGAACTAGGTCATATACATCTCGCATTCTTTCCCGAAGATCCGAGACATAATCTGTCACAGTGTGAGAAACTTCTGGTGGTCTTCCCGTTAGCAAATCTACCGGTAACCGAAGTTCTCTGCCAAAATTTATAAAAGCTGGGGTCACTCTTGTGCTTTCGTGTTCTGAAGTCCGGTAAGCGAGGAGAAATAGCGGTATGTACTTGTCCCAGTCTCTTTGATGGTTATCAACCAATTTCGCCAAATGCCTCTCCAGCGTCTGGTTAAAGCGTTCCACCATGCCATCTGACTGAGGATGATATGGCGTGGTCCTTGTTTTGTGCATTCCTAAAATCTTACAGATTTCTTGAAATAGTTGTGATTCGAAGTTCCGTCCTTGATCGGAGTGGATTTCCAAGGGCACACCGAACCGGCATATCACTTCCTCAACTAATTTGGAGGCTACTGTTGCAGCTTCCTGGTTAGGTATGGCAAATACTTCAGGCCACTTGGTGAAGTAATCCATTACCACCATGAAGTATTTATTTCCCGACTCAGTTATAGGAAATGGTCCTGCCACATCAACTGCAATGCGTTCCCAGGGTGCACCAACGTTGTAGAGCTTGAGGTTACCGCGATTTCTTGTCGATGGCCCTTTCACAGCAGCGCATATGGTACATTTGCGACACCAATCCTCCACGTCTTCTCGACAGTTGAGCCAGTAGAACCTTTCTCGTATCTTTGTTAATGTTCTCTTGACGCCAAGATGTCCGCCGGACACCCCATCGTGGACTTCACGAAGAACGTCTTTTACTTTAGCTCTTGGAACAACTACTTGTAGGTGAAACTCTTTGCCATTTGGTTTTTCCCATTTACGGTAAAGTATTCCGTCCTCCAAGACAAAACTGTCCCATTGAGCCCAGTAAGCTTTGGTGATTGGGCTTGTAGGTGCAACTTCTACCCATTTAGGTTTTTCTGCTCCGCGTTCCTTCCATGCAATAATAAGCCTTATGTCTTCATCATCCTCCTGAGCTTCTCTGAAGATCGCGTCATCCCATGGTCCCGGCGGACTCGCCCTTGTTAATTTCACAGCGATTTCTTTAGACTCCTGTTTGACACAGTGTTTACAATCTTCTGAGCAAGGCCTTCTTGAAAGCGCGTCAGCATTTCCATGTGACTTTCCACTGCGATGTTCAGTAACAAAGTCGAACTCTTGGAGTTGTTCAATCCAACGAGCAACTTGACCTTCCGGGTTTTTAAACTGAAGCAACCACTTCAAAGCAGCATGATCAGTTCTCAGTTTAAACTTTCTGCCGATGAGATACTTGTTGAAATGTTGCAGCGTTTTTACCACAGCTAAGAGTTCTTTCCGTGTAACGCAGTAGTTCCTCTCAGGCCTTGACAAAGATTTACTGAAGTAAGCTATTACAACTTCTGCGTCACCTTGTTTCTGAGATAACACTCCACCAATAGCTGTGTTACTTGCATCTGTGTCAACGATGAATTGACCATCAGTCTGTGGATATCCCAAAATTGGAGTTTTACATAAACTTTCCTTCAATTTTTGGAAGGAATTCTCGCAAGTCTCGTCCCAGAAGAAAGGTCGTTTGTCTTCTGTCAAACGGTGTAAAGGTTTAGCAACCTCTGAGAATCTTTTGACAAATCTCCTGTAGTATGAGCACAGTCCCATGAAGGCTCGCACCTCTATCTTGTCCTTCGGGGTAGGCCACTTTTGCACTGCTTCAACTTTATCAGGATCGGTTTGTACACCCTCACTGCTAATTTCGTGACCGAGGTAGTTTACTTTGTTCCTGAATAGATGACATTTCTTTGAGTTCAGTTTTAAGTTTGCTCCCCGTATCTTCCTTAGGACTTTCTCTAGATTCCGCAAATGATCATCAAAGTCTCTGCCCATGATGATGACATCATCCAAATATACTAAGCAGGCATCTCCTACTAATCCAGCTAGTACACACTCCATAAGTCGCTCAAAAGTAGCCGGCGCGTTGCATAATCCGAAGGGCATAACATTGAACTGCCATAAACCTTTGCCAGTTGAGAATGCGGTCTTTTCTTTATCCTCTGGGTGTATTTCTACCTGCCAGTAGCCAGATTTTAGGTCCAAAGTAGAGAACCATCGCATTCCACTTAGAGTATCCAAGGTGTCATCAATTCGGGGCAACGGATAACTGTCCTTCTTAGTGATCTCGTTTAGTCGTCGATAATCTACACAAAACCGTGTACTGCCATCTTTCTTCTTAACTAGAACCACAGGAGAACACCAAGGACTTGCAGATGGTTCTATAACTTTATTTCTCTTCATGCCCTCCAACATTTCTTCAACTTCTTTCTCCTTGGCAATCGGTATTCGTCTTGCTCGCTGACGAATAGGTCTTTCGCTTCCAGTGTCAATCCTGTGCTGAACTAATGAAGTTCTTCCAAGATCTTCTTCTTTCGAAGAGAAGATATCAGCAAAACGCAACAGTGACTTCTTTGCGTCCGAGTATTGCTTAAAAGTCAGATTATCTTTGCTGTCTTTCAGAAGATCAATAATTGTAGAGTTATTCGCGATGTTAGGTGACACTGAGCTCAGCTTTGATTGACACTTTCTCATCCACACAACTTCTTCGCATTTTCCCACAGTATCTCCTTCATTGAGGCTGACCTCATGGAAGTCTAGGTTAACCACTCTTACCACTGCAGTATCGCTTCCACGCACTAAGGTTCTTGCTGTTAGGAGTCCTCTCGCAGTTGGTTTGTGTAATGTGTCCTCAATCAAAACACATCTCTTTGCCTCTGTTTTCTTAGCCGTCGTGGGCAGTCTCACCATTATTTGAGCCTGTGTTCGTCCAGGAATAACAATTTTGTTAAGGCAGGTTACTTTTCCAGTGGAAGCTCCAAGAATGAAGATTTCTTCATTACCACACTTGAAAACACCATTCGTGATATCAATTCCACAATTATATTTCTTCATAAAATCTAAGCCCAGTATGCAGTCATCAATGATTTCAGCTACGATGACATTGTGAGTATAGGGTGTCTCTCCCACGTACATCGTAACTGCCATTTCTCCTAGGACAGGTATTGGCTGGCCAGAAGCAGAAAGAAGCCGACAGTTGATGTTCTTAGGTCCCCTTGCCGCTTTCACTAGATGTGGCTTAACTATAGTCCTAGATGCACCTGTGTCTACTGTTATCCTGCAGTTTTTCCCATCCACTGAACCACATATTGCCAGACAATTTTCATTGCTTGCCTGTGAGATGATTATTGCTGGGGCTTCTTCTGAGCCAGCCAGTACCCGCCCCTTAGTCCTGGCTGTTACTCGTTTCCCTGCTTCTTTAAAGGAGAGATCATAAACTGATTGCTTAGGTCTTCCTTAATCTCTTTCTTGATCTCTTCTTTAAGCTGTTCCCTGAGCTCTTCCTTTAACTGTTTCTTTTTGCGGCAATTGAGTTGTAAATGGCCTCTTTCACCACAATTCCAGCACATAGGCCCAGTTCCATTATCCTTCTTTGAAGGGGCCTTAACCGCCTTGACTACCTCGCTTATCTCGTTAATTTCTCTCAATTTATGAACTTGCACATCTTGTCTTACCGCTTCCACTTCAAGGGCGTGTGCAAGGGCATCTTTAAGCGAGGTGTGATGTTGGAGCTTTACTGTAGCCCTTACCTCTGAATTCTTAATTCCATCCACGAAGGCTTGCAGTAGATTTTTCTCCACCATCCGGGGGTCTTCTGAGGGAAACGCTTTCCTTACGAGCCTCTCGATCTCTAATGCCCACTGTTGTAACCCCTCGCCTGATCGCTGGACTCGGTCGCGAAGCTGGGCTCGGAATACGTGCTCTAAGTGGCGTTCTCCGTACCTTGCTTCAAGAGCCTCCAACAAGTCCTTGAAGTCACTACCTGAGTTAGGTAGTGCTTCTAATACTGTCAAAGCGGAGCCCTTCAGTGCAACGGTGAGGGCTGTCAGGCTCTGTTCATTAGTCCATCCATTTGCTGCGGCAACAGTTTGAAACTGCTGTTTATACGCGGCCCAGGAAGTAGTTCCGTCGTAAGATGGCACTTTCACCTTGGGTCCAGGTGCATAAGCAACAGCGTTGCTCGACGTCACTTTCACGCCTACTGTCTCCAGTCGCAGCACTTTCTTCTCTAGTCCGGAGAAGTTTGTTTCTAGACCTGTCACGCGATTATCCACCAAATCCACATCCTTACGGATCTGGTCCACCACGTTGCTGACTTTGCTGACAGCTGCTAATACCATTCGTTGGTCCTCACTCATATGATGCAGCTTTTCCTGCATACGCTTTTGTTCATCCCTCGAGCACTTTTGTTCATCCCGCATATTTTGTATTTCTCCATTAAGTTCCACATTGATGCGTTGCAGTTTACTCTGGTTCTCATTTATGCACTGCAACATTTGCATCAAGCTACCAAAATCAAAAGATGCTTGAGTGGGAACCTGGAAAGAGGGGCTAGGAAACGTGGCTTGATGATGGGCGGCTGGCATCTGTTGGGCGGCGGCAATCTCTTGGGAGGCCGTAACTTCCTGGGTGGCTGTGACGGCTTCGGTGGTTGCGACATTTTGGGCGGCTGCCCTGTCTTGGGCGGCTGCCATGTCTTGGGCGGCTGACATGTCTTGGGCGGCTGCCATGTCCTGGGCGGCTGCCATGTCTTGGGCGGCTGCGACCTCTGGGGCTACGGGCGGCAGTTGCTCGGCTGCGATGTTTTGGGCGGCTGGCGCATGTCGAGCGGATGCAACTTGGGCGGCGGCTGCGGTAGCCTTCATTGCACGTTGAGCCCGGGTCCGGACGCCTTCCTTATCTTCTTCGTCCCTCGGCAACACTGGCATTTCCAAATCCCACACTTCTGACACCAAATGTTACGTGGTTAGGGTTCAGGATTTGGAGTAAAACACCAAACTCTTCAGAGGGAATTTATTCACTACGGAATCCCAACACTGACTGGTCTTCCAACACGTCGAATATCCAAAACGCAAACCACTCGTAGTCCTGGTCCGTTGCTGTGGTCGTATAAATTATCACTTATCAGTCGCACACAAATCACTCGTATTAGTATAGCTCACTAAGAACACTCGCGGTAAACTGATTAACGATCGCCACGTCCGCTCCCTTATATACTGACTTATGGGTATCTAGAAAGTTCCATATACTTCCGGTCCCGACGGCCGATAACTAAAACATTCCAGAATATTCGAGTATGTGTATGAGCGGGATAGAATACATATGTGTGAGCAGGATGGAAGATGTATGAGCGCGACAGACGATGTTCGGAAAAGTTCTAGACTATTCTGTTCTGGGAGCTTCGCGACAGTATTTCATGCTGTTATCTCAGTTGGTTAATGAGCAGAGGACGTTATTAAATAATATTTGCCACGATGACACGAACTTAATTAAAACATCTTGGAGGGGAAGATCGGTTTGAAAGCCAAAGAGATGAGGGCAGTCATAGACGAAATAAAGTAAAAGGCAAAAGTCACGGTATACGGATAGAGATCTAATTTAACGGATGGTGCACGATACGGAGACAGAGGAAATATTCCACAGTCAATAATATAATCCTTAAATGAATGGCGATTAAACTCGTTTAATTAATATAAGTGTTGCTGTTTTTTGTGAATACTTTAATATTAAATGTAAAAAGTAGACTTTTTCTCTCTGTCTCATGTTCATACTCAAATCATAAATTTGAATAAGATAAAACTCTCGACTTGTTGTTGATCTTGACGATGATGCATAACAACTAACCTAGACCATCATTTCACCTTCGCAACTGGCCCCGCATCAAGCCCCGCACGGGAAATGAATGACCCACTCTCCACTTGCACGGTATGTTGTCGCCGATCGAAAAGTTTCTCTAAAGAACCTGGTTGATTAACATTACCTGATAAGCTTGCTTGTAACATCTGTAGGCATGCTTTTTTTGCCCTGCTTTCGAAAATCTGTGGCCAGCTAACACCATGTGAAAGGCATATTTTCTGCACATTGCCTTGGAGCCCGGGCCCGAAAGGAAGCAGAGCGCCGCTTGTTCCAGTAACATTGCGCTTCGTAAGTCGCTGTCTTCCGACGTCATGCGAATCAACTGTTTAGCTGCTTCGCCATGAAGCCCGTAACTGCTTAGACATAAGACTGACAATAATGTGGCCCTGACTGCATATTGGACCATCCTGTAAAAAAAACAATATGTAGCTATAAGGAGTAAAGAAAAACTCAAAACAATGGAGCATCGCTTTACGCGCATGTCGCGCATTTCGGTAATGCGAACTCATAAGTTTTCCCCACAAAAAATCGCTCTATACGAGCCAGGAAAAAAAATCATGATCAATAAAAAAAAAACTATATAATTTCATAAGCAGTAGCGACAGTGCGCAATAACACGACCGGCTAGAGGGATGGGTGCGATTATAAGCGTAAAAGTACCTATTTGACCGAGCGAGCGAAACGTCTCAGTTTCCACTGGCCCAAAATTCTTTTGTCCGTCTGTCTGTCTGTCTGTTCTCGCCTACAGGTCGCATTTCTCAACCGATTCTCATGAAATTCTGTGAGCAGGTTCGGTAATTACATAGATTTTTTTGTCGTGCCAGTGACTCGGAATTTTAAAAAATGGCGGATTTATGGGGGTCCGAAACTTAAAAAAACTCATAGCACAGCTATTTGGAAAAAAAAACAAAAAGTCATTAGACTTTTTTGTTGTTCTCATTAAGACGCAACTTTTTTGTCTGAACAACTTTTTTATACGATAAACTTGAACGTGTTTATAGTCGGCAATTTGCCCAAAAGTTGTCTGAAATCGATTTTTCTGTATAAATATACTGAAGAAACTGGGAGAGGGAGTGAAATTGAACAACTTTCCCTTAGGAACAAAAATCAAAATAAGAAAAATATTTTTTGGCTTAAAGCATGATACTGCGTATTACTTTTATAATTGAAAACACTGAATAAACTTAGAATCCTGAAATAAAAATTAAAAATAAATAAAAAAGATTCACATGCTATCCTGACTTGAATCCGGGGCTTATAGATGCCGGCCACTTCTTAACGTAAAGTTCGCATGTTTGTCTGCCATTATATTTAGAAATTAGCGTCCTATTAAAATTTTGACCAATTGGTAACATAACAACTATGAAACCGGGTACTTAAACTTTGCCTCCTATTCACCCATGCCAAGTTCGCTATTCCGATATTTCCGATCTTGAAGAGGATCACTCCAACTTAGATAATGTGTACAAAATCATACTAAACATGGTGCTCAAGGGCCGTGTTTCCATACAAGAGCAGTCCCCTGATTCCTCGCCGGATAGTACCAATAGAGTAATGATTTTTTACTAAAAAAAATTTTTCATAATTGAATTATTTAAAGAGATATGAACCTTCAAAACATGAAAAAAATGTACGAATTTCCATTGTGTTCAAACTTCAAGAAAACAAATTTAGGCAATTATATAAGAAAAAGAAACGCAGAAACACAGCCATAGCTTATTTTAAATTTTTAATGTAAAAAGAAATTAAATCTGTTAAGTTTTGGAGAAGAAATCAGAGGACTACGAAGCGTAAATTTTGTGTAATTTTTATAAGTATTTTCCGGCCGAGCTGCAGTTATCTCTATCGCACTCTGCGGGGTTTGTTTGGGCACGCGGCGCGACAGCAATAGATATTATAAATATCTATTTTTCAATTCTCTCGAGCTTAGTGTTTCCTCTTAAAAAAGGGTCTGGTCGGGTCTTCTGGTAAGAGGAATGTAGGTTTAAATTTCTGTTTCCTCTGGTACCTAATTAAGAGCAGCGAGGATTGGGAAATAGTAACTAAAGGAAATCATCCTTGAGTCAATTAGCATATCAGTAACAGATATATTTTAGAGCACTGGAGGGCAAATGTGGATGTTGGTTGTAAGGGCTCGCGAGGTCTACTGTTCTCGCAGAACCACTAGTCAATAAATTTTATGTTTGATTAAAAAATTGTTAAGTTTAATTACCTGCACGTGTTCATGTACGTTGTAATGCTCTCTTCCATGTATCCATGAGTTTTTCGGTTCGCCTCCCCCGCCATGAAAGCGCTGATAGCCGCCATCTCGAGCGCGCCCGCGTAACACAGCCACGCGCTGTCTGCATAGAATTCCCGCTTAGCCGTGTGGTAGGTGTCGAACGCACGCTGCCATTGACCACACAGAAACCACAGGTCGCCCAGTCGACGCAATTGTAACTCTGGACAGTCATTTGAATATCTATAAAAAAAAAGAAAGATATAAATATAGTTCAAAATTAAATTGCTCTCCTAACCAAAAAAAAGATCTATTAGTCTGCAATAGAAAAGAGAAGTACCTATGTCTTCTAAACTATGCAGTATGAAATAAAATACAAAAAACACCCTTACATTACTGTGTTGTTTACTGTGGTATTACCACCTTTTCCAGTGCCAAACCACCTCTTGGTAGCAGAAAGCAGAGACCGGCTAACCCCTTTCCTATTTGCAACCTGAAAACAGAATGTTAACATAAATATAGAAGTGTTCCGTAGTTTACACCTTCTGTTGAATGTATATACAAAACTAAATCTCACCACTTCAGATAGTTGCGAAATTTGTTTTTCTAAATATGGCAATAATGCTTTAGAAGCATATTCTTGAAGGAATCTCTTAATAGCATCTATATCACTGGCATTCAATACTGCTCCATGGACTTCCGTAGAATAATCAAAGTTTTTCCCCGTGACGCTCACACTCTCAGAGCTACCAGAGAATGAGTGTGTCTGTAAATAAAAAATACAATTATACAATATTTCCTTATGTTATAATAATCACAACATTATAACCTTTATGAAAGTGTAAATCAATTAAAAACACCTGAACAAGTTCAAAAAGTAATTACTGTAACGAACGAATAGATATTACGTATACCTATTATTTTATGATAGCAAATAAGCAAACTTCTGTCTGTACTGTTACAAGCGTTTGTATGTATGTTTCTGCACAGAGAGGTATTCTCTTTATGCAGAAACATATTGTTGTAACAGCGCAATAAAATACAGGTTTAATAAATATTGAGAATAAAGCATTGACTATTGACCTGCAAGCTGTTGGCATTGTCGTAGATATCATTTTCAGCAGTCAATGGATGCATAACTTCTTGATTGCCAGATGCAGCTATGTTACCAGGATCTTCTGTTGATGTATTTTTAATATTAATATAAGGGTTCTGTTTTGTCACTAAATTGTACAGAATCCTAAAAACTGTTTAAACCTGCCATTTTCAAAGTGTGCTTTAGGGCTCTGTAAAGCCTGTAAAGCCAGTCCATGAGAGCTCCGTTATAGTACTAATCATTAAAAAATATTATAATAAGGCTAGGCTAGCTAAGACACAAACGATACACGTTTTCTCTATGGCGCGTTGTGTGCGTTGCTTTGCTGCATAAAAAGGCATAGGCACCACTTTCACAGACTAAAAGTGCGTCACGGATAGTCTGTCGTCTGCGTTGGACCTAAGGTTATAGAAGAAAATATTCTTAATAAAACACTAAGTTTACAAAAAAATAACAGAAGAGGAATGCTAGCTCTTAGTTAAAACCCTTTTGTAGTAGTTAGTAGTTTTGTAATCCTTAAGTACCTCAGTAGTAAGAAAACACTGTTCAAAATAATGTAATTCCAGTTTTCGATTAGTTAAGGGCTCTGATAAATATTTCACTTCCAAAAGGGATCCACTAGTATATAAGCAATAGAAACAATCACTACTTTTATAGATAGAGCTAAAATATGTGCATATTAAATGTTATTTTCAAATTTTAAGAAAGGAAGTCCCCAGTCGCTTTTGTCTATGCCAATATAGTAATACTTGTTTTATAATATTCAAAAATTGGCTTTGAAGTAAACTTTTAATTATTGCAGTACATACCCCCTGTTGAAGCAGATGGAGATGCAGCTGGTGGTTCCAAAGGGGATCCTGCTAGAGTAGTTAGTGACGTAGACATCTCCATCTAAAAAAAAAACCTTATTAGAAATGCACTTTTAATGGATTAACTAACATAAATTAAGATAATACTATTACATTGGTTTCTGATGATCTCTTTATGAATTGTGCCCATATATCTGCAGGCAAGTTTGCGTCTGTGTTAGATTTTGAATTGATTGGCAGTAAGAAACAATTGTTTGCTCCAAATGTTTGTTTCAGTAATTCAAAAGACGAATCCGCCCTGTAATTTAAAGCCACATTTAATTTAGACATATTATATTTTTAGTGTTAAAAGATTATGATCAATATATCATACTTCTCTTTAGGAACAGATGAAACATCATGCAGCAGGAGATAGGACTTCAACACTCCACTATTGAACCATTTAGGCAGCTTTGGAGGAGATATATTTTGTAATTGAGCATATTGTTGGTTTAGAGAATTAAAACAGTCAATAATATTATCCTCATGTGTAGTCCCCACAATTATGCAGGACAAGAAATGTTTTGTGAATTCATGATCTGATGGAAATTGTACTTCCAAATATGTTTCCCTCCAAGCATCAAACCAGGGAGTAGATTGTGGAACATCAAATTTACGGTTTTCTGCAATAAAACATAACATTCTAAAACTTAATCAAAGTAATAAAAAAATACCCAATTTGGAATTTTGCACTTTCATTATCAGTTGATCAGCAATTTCTCCAATACTTCTAGAAATCGATTATGGCACAAATTATCTCAGATATAGGTATAGTCATATTTGGTATCAGTGCATTCAGTATGATGTTCTGAACATATTTCTTTCTTTTGTAATTGTTATTGTCACTAGAACTACTAAACTTATATGTGCACAATGTTTCATTGAATTGTAATTGTTGTCTGTTTAACTTTGGAAAACAATTTATAAGTACACAATGTTTCATTGATTAAAATAACTTTGACCTCATACATATCGTAGCTCAAAGTTACCCCAAGTTTTGCCAAGAAAAATAAATATAGTATATTATGCATCGTTACCATATATATCCATAACCAAGATGACTTGGGCATAAAGTAAGATATTCCCTTATTGCCGAACTATTATTATCCGAGCTAAGCAAATAAAACATGATACCAAGAGAATGAAACAAAATACATATGAATATACATTAATGCTTATGTCTTTGACCAATCAATTAATGTTAATACATACCTAATTCTAAAGACATTGTTTTATCATTAAAATTATACAATACTGAATTATTCAGCTGCTTTCTGGCCTCCATTGGTTGTAGTGGTTTCCAATTGACATCCCTTATAATGAGTTTCCAGTTTTTTACAGTACACATACTTCCACCGGGCTCACGAAACTGGCCTGCATTTGATAAAATATATAGCTTTATTACTACGTGATGAATTCATGACTTCAAATTATGCTCTCCAGGAATGATTTAATAATTTAAATCAACATCCAATCTGTAATTTACTGATGGATTCCTAACTCATACATACTATACTATTTATCTCAAAAACTATTTACTTGATTTTGATGAATCTTGCGCTGTTCCTTAGTTAGAATTTAACAAACCTAATCCAAATTAATAAAAATTGACATATGCATGGCCAAACATATGTATGTTTGGCCATGCATATGTCATATGTGTATATTTTCATAAGTGTATGTACACTTATGAAAATATACACATATTTAGAAGCTGGTATAGACTAACATACATACCCAAGAACTCCATTATTAAATGCCAGAATTATTTGTTTTTATTAACTATCTTAAGCACAGTCAAAATTACGAAGTCTAGCAAGTTGTTTGAAACATTGTTGTCTATCATATGCATACACTAAGGGTGAGGCCAGACAGGCATAATTTTGTGTCGTGAGTCGCGTAATTTCTGTTCATACAAAGTCGCAACTCATTTTGCGTCGCCGTGTGACAATCAATCAATCAAATATCTTTATTGTGGAACACAGGTTACAAAGATCTTACTGTTTTTATATAGCATCACTGTGACCTGTCCCAAAGGACATACAATAATAAATTTACAAGGAAATAAAAAACCATATAAAAAAATAAAAAATAGTAGAATAAAAATTAATTATAAGCATTTATAGTTAAGTTAAATCTGATAATGAAATTACATTATAATCAAATCATCAACAAATAAAATAGTTATGTCAAAATATTCTTTATATATTCTTTAACATTATAATAACATTTTTCAGTCAGGAGCAATTTTAATTTATTTTTAAATGTCAATATGTAAAATTTTTTAAAAGATACTGGCAATGTTATATACTATGGGAGCCATACAAATTACATTTTTATACAAATTTAGTTGTGCGAATGTGCAGCGCCTAGACAAACCATAACATGGTTTTTAGGCGTTAGATAAGGAAAATGGTTTTGTGTGAATTATTTGGATTAAATAAATAAATTCATCATTGCAGTATTATGTTCGCCCATTATAACTTTTGTTTTTATTGAGATCAAATCAAATGGTGAATTTTGGGTAGAAAAAGCGCAATTGGTTGTAAAGTACAATTTAAAGTGCAGTCTTAACTAAAATAGGTAGAGCTGTTGCAATTTTAGGATTTCTATTTTTGGTTATGGTTTATTTTTTTTTCTGTTTGGTGTCTATTTTAGGTAGTAAATGCTATTTGGTGGTCATTATTCATCATTGGTGGGCACAATGTTTTTTTGGTGGTCATTATATTTATCCCCAAGGAAAACTATATCAAACCTTAGGTCCTAAGGTCATAAAACAACTGACTCAAACTAACTCTTTTCTTCCCTGTCATTCTGAAAAACATCCCAAACACAGACTTTGAGGTAGTTTCATTTGAAAATGGTAAGCCGCAGAAAAAAGTTTCATACAGAAAAAATCTTATATTGATGTCTCTTCTGTCCATAGGAATAATTAAAAGTACATGTTTTATAGACCTAAAATTTTCTAAGTACCAGCCCATTGCACACCTTTTGCTACACTCTGACTGAGCAATCGTTCCCCCGAACATAACGTACCCGTTATGCCCAACTTCTTTCTATTGTGGTAGTGGTACTTGCTCACTTGTCTTATTGTTTATTATTTTAGAAATCATACAGATTAATGAAAACTTAAGTTAAGTACATATTTGCACTTTAAAAATTATCTTATGAAAGTCAAGGCAAAATCTATAAGATCCAATCCTAAGAAATAACAAATTGGTGCCATTCTATAGCACCTCCAGCTTCGCTCCCGAGCCCACTTGATGGGAAACTGCACCCTTTTGTTTGTGTCTCAGAAGGAATAGTGGGAACTAGGGCTAATGGGATCCCCCTACTCGAAATCGTGCGGCTCTAGCCTAACCCTACGTTATACAGTTTATTAGGTGAATGGATAAACTAAAGTGTGTTTCAAACTAATATGCAGTAATTATTACGAAAATTACCAATATTTATGCTTACCTTCCCATTCCATATTTCCAAAAGGTTGTAACAATTCTGCCAATGATAAATTGTTTTTTGACACGACATTTTCAACTTTAGGGCTACACAAAATCGCAATAATTGGCGAAAAGGAATCCTGAATAAATTCCTGAGCTGTTTTGCTCGCCCTGGCCATATTTTAGTAAGAAGATTTACTTTTGTTATTCATCAGTGGATAAAACCTTTCGTTCGAATTTAATTATTTGATGAAATTTAAACTTCTATCTATATTTTCAGAGTAAGTGAATAATAATAAACTTTTGCAATTTGCACCCTTCGTACGAAATTAATCATCGATGTCAGTCACTGTCACTGTCAATTTTTTTATGTTATGTTATGTGGCTTTTACGCGTTACCTATTTTGCCAGTATCCAATAGAAGTTTTCCATGCTTTTGGGGTTCCGTACCCAAAGGGTAAAAACGGGGTCCCGTTTTTACCCTTTGGGTACGGAACTTTTTGGGTATTAATATCGCTCCGCTGTCCGTCTGTCACCAGGCTAAATCTCATGAACCGTGATAGTTAAACAGTTGAAATTTTCACAGGTTATGTATTTATCTCAGAACAATAACTAAAGCATAGAAACCGTGTTAAAATAACAACAAAATACAATATTCTACACTGTTTTTACTTATGGCATTGTTAAAGCATCAGAAAGAGATGCATATACAATGCCATTTGCGTAAATGTGCAGGTTGTCCTGGGGTACTGATGTGATCAGGGTTGTACTATATCGATGAAATATATTTATCGACTAAATGTTTCGTCCTAAGAAAGTCATAAATGTACTCTACTCTGATTGTATCGATTCGTTAAATGAGTACGATTCATAAAAAAAAAAACAACTAGTTGCACTCCAGGAGTGCCGGCAGAAGTGAAAACTCGCCTTTGCGGCATACTCAGGTCCGTGTCCTTCTTACGAATTTTCGATCAATTCACGTGTCCTGACGCGAGTTTTCTATTTTACCCATCCCAAAAAGTGCACAAAGCCGCTAAAGAGGCTTTTACTTTAAAAGTTACGTCAAGATACACCTAAATAACTCCTAATCGCATGGCGCCGCTTGGCTTCATCTGATAAATAGGTAAAAAAAAAATCCATACATTACCCACCGCGCGTCTACTGTCTACTGCTGGTCATTAGGCCTTACCCAGTATTGGTCGAACGGCAGAATACCTAATATGATGTCAATCATATTTTCGATTATTTCGAAATTCAAACAGTGCCTACTTACCTACCTTACCTATGAATGCGCAAAAAACCCAATGCATTCGATTTACAGTCCCCAATGTGAGGCAGTCCAACGTTGACATACTAGTTGAAGGTAAAATAGACTTTGTAAATGATACCACCTTCTTAGGAATCACAATAGACTCTAAATTGCAATGGGGCGCTCATGTATCAAAAGGTAATATAAGGTCAGATATATTTTTTACTTGATCAATGGGCCATTCAGCATATTCCAAAACCATCTAAAGCTTTTCCCAGCTAGCTTTGAGGAACAGTCAGTAAAGGAAACATAATCAGGTAGGTAAAGAGAAACACATAATTCCAAGTGATATTTTTTATTTTATAAAACTTTTACACTAGGGTAAAAAAGTGCCAGTGTGTTATTTGTGAAAAATTCACAGTGTTGGTAATAGAAAAACAAGAGGTGAAGAAAAACAAGAGATTACTTTACCCACTTTCATTACTGTCCAAAATAAAATGTTTTTCATAATTTTAAATATAAATAATAAAACCGTTTCCGTAAACTTTCTTATTACCATTGATTTATAATTCGGCAAATATAAATGTAGGTAAAGCATCGTGTTTCAATCGCTTCCATTTAATTTTATATTCGAAATTAATGTATCGGCACGGCAGTAAAATATTTTGAACAAATTCGAGTATGTATGACATTTTATGTCCAATATGTCGCTTGAAAGTTCCTCGGATCCACACCTTTTTATCCTTTTACTTCAGGGAGCTGCAATAAAATTTCAACAATAATTTTCTTCATATTAGTAAAAATCGATTCTTTTTAGGGTTCCGTACCCAAAGGATAAAAACAGGACCCTACTAATATGACTCCGATATCCATCTGTCTGTCACCAGGCTGTATTTCATGAACCGTGATAGTGAGACAGTTGAAATATTACAAACAAAAATTTCGGGCGTTTTTATAGCTTACGCCCACGGCTCCGCTCGCGTTAATGTCTATCCCCGATAACAGTACCTTATTCTGAGATGTAATTTATGTCTATGTTCTTTTCCGTACTCCAGAGATCGTGCAATGGTGATGATGATGATGCAAAATTTCATGATGATCGGTTCAGAAGTTACGGCGTGGAAGCGTAACAAACAAACTCACTTTCACATTTATAATATTATATGTAAGGATGGTACGGAACCCTTCGTGCGCGAGTCCGACTCACACTTTGCTGGTTGTTTAATTACCATGATGGTTCAATTTGTTACATTACTATTGCATGGCTCAACACTAACAAAAATATCCCTGATAGCAAGACCGTCATAAAAAATATCGATATACTCGTAGATACGTGATTTTACCACATCACTAGCAAAAAAACTAACCTAATTTGAAATAAGGAAAAAACGATAATTTTAAGCAAAATACCTATAAAAGTTGTCATTTATACAATACGTTATATAATTGACAATATTATTGTTGTATTTTGAGGTATTTTGGGTTTTAATTATGCACTTTTAACTGAAAAACTTACCGAAGAAAATTATGTTTTACAGAATTTATTTCTGTTCGTCCTGAATGGGATTTACATCGCTCCATTGCACAAGACATTGTTTAGTATAATGGTCATTTGATAACGCACCAACCCAACACCGGTTAATACTTTTTTCCGTGAGAATTTTAGCACAATCCTATATTTAATTTGCAGACATCACAATTCCGCCGCAATGTTTTTGTCGATATATAACCCGATCAAATCGGCAAGATGCTAATATTACAGACGTTGGACTGTAATAAGTTATTTTGAATTTAGTCGGATTTAATTGGAGTCCAATGGAGTCCATTGACATTTCAAGTCGGGACAACCATGAAAATAATAGAAACTGACTGAAGTTTTTGTCTCATTCTGTCATAAGCGAAAGCTCATAAGAAAAATACAGTGTCAACTATCTGTTTTCAGTTTCTATTTTTATGCGGCTTCTATGTATATTATTCTTCTAAGGTATTTATATTGCCGCTATAATAAAAAAAATGCGTTTCCATTTTTGTCAGGCTCATTACATAGATGGCGCCATAGGTTTTTTCAATAGACTTACCTTATCTCTATGGTTTTTTCACATTCCGGATTACCATCTATACTAATATTATAAAGCTGAAGAGTTTGTTTGTTTGAACGCGCTAATCTCAGGAACTACTGGTTCAAATTGGAAAATTCTTTTTGTGTTGGGTAGTCCATTTATTGAAGAAGTCTTTAGGCTATAAAACCTTACGCTGCGACCAATAGGAGCGAAGCATCAATAAAAAATGTTTTGAAAACGGGGGAAAATTATTCATCTATACTAACAGAAATTGCCGCGGACGAAGTCGCGGGCAACAACTAGTATCTCTATAATTCACATCACAACTACGTAGACATATTATGAGAAAATAAAATCAGTACTTATTCACGAAAAATATCTTATTTGCGATGAAAAAAATATTTTTAGATTTTTATGTTTCACTTGGTTTTATCAAGATAAGGCTAACACCATCTAGTGACGGGTCGAAAATTCAGTAACTACTATTACATTGCAGCGCCCTCACCGCGTCTCATAGTGGCAGTTGCTTGCCAGTTACTTTGGTACTTTTAACCCTTTGACTACGAACGTCGGATAAATCCGACCAACATTTTCATAGAAAATGTATGTCAGATTTATCCTCAATTTATCCGACGTTTGCGGTCAAAGGATTAACCTCAGAACAATAACGGATTAACAAAACAGGGTTAAGTTGGGCCATAGATTTTAAAAAAATGGCGTCTCAGTCCCTCACTCACTCAGAACATGCTTTAGTTATTGTTCTGAGCTCACTCAGTCCAATATTTTTGTATGAGGTTGGCACTGTTGGCATTGGATTGGCAGTCTATCTAAGGAAAACACTTACTATAGATGCAGTCTATACGTCAGTATTATATTGTCTTTGGTCATAAAGGTACCTACTTAGGTACTTACAATATTGTAGGCGTAGGAAAAAAACAGGCCAAGTGCGAGTCGGACTCGCGCACGAAGGGTTCTGTAACGTTATCTATAAAGACGGCAAAAAAATCATGTCTGTTGTATGGGAGCCCCCCATTAATATTAATTTAATTACTTATTTTTAAAGTGAATATATAACTAAATCAAACAAGCGTCTACCTGTTGCCGTTATCAATATCGAGCAAAAACAAGCAAAAAAAATCACGTTTGTTGTTCAGCCTGGTGACGGTGACGGACGGACGGACGGACGGACGGCCGGACGGACAGACAGACAGACGGACAGCGGAGCGATATTAATAGGGTCCCGTTTTTACCCTTTGGGTACGGAACACTAAAAAACAAAGTTCATCAGACTAAGAGATCTAGTAAAATAAAAAAAAAAAACAAACTAGATTTAAATAATACATAGCATTATGTAGTTCATATTTATTTTAATGAAAAATTTCATCATTTTACAAAATTCTGATATATCTATAGAACCAATTACAAAATAAAAAAGATGAAAAATTACTCTTAAATGCATTATAAAGAAAACATAATTATATTCTATTCTATTACTCGATTGAATAATAAAAAATATATTTTAAAATCCAAACACACCTAAAACAAATATTGATAGAACATCACTTCTTCCTTCATGAGTAGGTACTTATGTACAGACATATATTGGAGATATTCTAATCCTTTCAGCCTTTTCGGACTAATTAATTGTGTTATAAATTATGGTAAAGTTATAAACAACAATTACTCAATTATCCAACTGTTGCCCAACTGTAACAGTTCAGTGTTATTAAAAGTAGTTCATTTGCCAATGACAAAAGTACGCATTTTATGTACGTTAAATGTAAAATAAAACTGGTCAAGTGCGAGTCGGATTTACAGACACACACAGGGTACTACTACCATACAATAATGAAATATAACAACCACGTAAGTATGCATGAATTAATAATATTATGGTCAAACTTAGACAGATGTGTGTGTAACACAAAATGAATCCTCTTCCATGCGGATCCTCCTTTGTGAGGTTAACCAATCACATGTTCTTAATTATCTGTAAATTTCGTTTATTTAGTGCGAGTATCTCTTTGCACTATCTAAAGAGAAAAATATTAAAATCATCATAATTATCTGTGATTTGAACATTAGGTTAGAGCCCATAAGAGTTCTTGGCAGGAATTGTAATATAAGGTTCCCGTTGGCAAACTTTCGGTACGGAAACCCTAAAAAACAGTGTTTGTCTGACGATATGGTCTGAAGTATAGCCACTATTTGAACGTCGGGGCAAGACTGATTTTGAAGTTTAACCTTTTGCACGCCAGCGCTTGTTTATACGTGACTTTATCCCCGACGCCAGGCTACAAATTGTAATAACTTTAGTTGTCAATGGCGTCTCAGTCACGCGACCGTTTTGCAACTAAAGTAAACTAAAGTAGTAACTAGGCCAATGGCGCTCAATAGGTTAAAAGTGCTAAGATTTTAGATAAAGGACTTGCAACATTGAGTCAACCCATATTATAGCTACCAGAGAACATTATATAAATCATGAGTTTTTATAAGAATGTTGTAAATCCTATACACAAATTCTTATGATGGAGATATTCGGCCCATATCAAATTTATTGACATTAACAACATTTAAACTTTCCATTTATTATACAACCAATAAGAAGTGTGTCTAACAATCATTATTTTATTAGTGTTCGGTTATATACAATAAAACAAATCTTCGTTATAGCAGCATGGTATAAATACAATTTTTGTCATCTGACAATATAACGATTAGAAGTTAAGAACATTGGAATAGTGGTAAAAGTTACCACTTCCACTTATATGATATGATACACAATGCTTTCGTGGTTGAACCAGACATTTGATTTTACTGTGTACCAAGACCAAAATATTAAGGCTTAGAGACACGTCTCACTTTGTGATTTGCGATATCCGCGTCTTCACACAGTAAACGTAGCCATATTCTCACTGTCCAAAATATAATAGTCGATAATCCAGAAAAATATCTCTGATCCGATACATCTCAAATTGTTCGTTGTTTAACATGTAAAATACCATAATTATGTAATCTAGAATCTGGGTCACCTTTTATTAAAAACATTACTTGTCAGATGCAAAAATATACAAACCAGTATAAAACAACAACTTTTTAGATTAAAATTGCTCTTCACACGGTGTATAATGATTTTTGGTAAAAAATTATATACAATATGTAATTTTCTGCTACATTCTGAACCAAGAACCAGGAATAAAGTTTGGGATATGAAAAATCATAACTCTAAATTAATCATCCCTGGTCTACAGAGACATCAAATGGAATTTCTATATCTTAAAATAATAAGAACTAAAACTTAAGGACCTAAAACCTATTAATAAAAGCTTATTGCCAAATAAACTATAATTATAATACTTGCAATTTACTACTAGGGTTTGAGACTGGATTAATATGATGGGGGGCTTATTTATATAGGTACTTGCATTATAAAAGCATAAGTTTTGGACATAAGAGATTTCTGAATGTAGTAATCTATTCGAAAAGCTTACATCTTAACCTTAGTGGCGTCTTTTCATTAGTTCCCATATTCGGGACACAAGAAGTTGCTTTCGTTTCACAATTAACTTCTCCCTAGACGTTTATACTAGGTGTCAAATTTTCGATTAAGAAAATGTTTAAATAAACATTTTGAAATGAAAACGCTATTGCATTATGTGTAAAGTCAATGTCAGCCATCAAACTTTCTAAAACCTACTAATCTTTCGCCTATAAAAACTAGATCCCAAACATATATTCCTGGTTCCGTCGAGATTCTAAGTCCAACATACCAAAATTAATTTATTCATTTATGTGTTACTAATTTATCAATTGGTTACCATCCTCCTTGGAAAGACTCAAGATTTACCGAGGACATCACTTCAAGGTACGCGATAGATTACCATTTTATCGTATCAACACTCGGCAAAATTGAGAATTCGGCCTCACTCACGTAAGACCGGAATGGTTATAAAATAACGAATAGGTAGACCGAGCGCGTGTGGCAGCGCAATATGAGGGGCCTGGTGCAACCACACAGCGAAGACTATTCAAAGTTCGAATTGAACATGTTGATATTGAGGTCCTCGAAAGTGGCGGTGCCGCTCTGGTCCAGGATCTGCAGCATGTCGGAGAGCTCGTGCGGCGCGTGGCCGCCCTCGGGCGCGGGCGCCGGCGCCGCGCCCGCCGCGCCCACGCCGCCGCCCTGCCACGCCCACATGCCTGCTTAACACAGACATGACACATACATTTACAATTCCAAACATCCAATTAATGAGGGCTACCATTTTTGGCTCACTAGTTAGCGCCACTGTTGAGTTAGGTTTAGAAAAAGCTTTTTATTACACGCGTGGAAACAAATTTTACATTTCAATGAGATTTAATGGGTTCGTACATAAACGGTAACCTTATTACTTTAAATAAACGACTCTTGTATAATGTAAATTAACAAAGAAATGGATTTCACAATTTCGATAAAATTATATACCAATAAAGGAGGTTTTGGGGACGAAAAATCGATATAGGAGAATTAAGTTTTTCCGTCTAAATTTCGGTTATCCAGGTACCTTTCTGCACCCATTGGGTGCGGAAAGTACCTGTAAAGTTTTTAACTCATTATTTGGCTTAGTTTGGCCTGCAATTATTTTGAGATCATGATCGAATATATTCTGCCTCGATTCGTACAATGCATTGTTCATAAAAAACGAAAGAGAAAAAAGACAATCAGTCAACTTCACGATAATTGGCGCGCGGTTGTGTATTTTTGCAGTGTTAAATGTCATTTGGTACATCTCACGCTACACTAGCGCCTCTAGCGGAAATTTTACACGCGATTGCCCTCATTAAGAGTTTTCTTCCCCATAGAGGATAAGAAGTGAAATATGATAGATAGATAGAAAGTAAGTAGCAGCTCGGGAGGCCAGACGCGCGTGCCTGATGACATACTTGCAACCACCGGCCAAGCAGTTGAGGTTGACACCCCTACTTAATAATAATTTCGTGTAGGTGTCACGGTCAATCGACCATGTACACCCTGGTGTCAGCGTTCTTCGGAACCGCCTCTCGGCCTCTGACGTGGTTCCTTTAACGACTACCAGATGGCCGCCGGGAGCAACGGCTTATCGTGCCTTCCGAAGCACGGAATCATCTTTATTATCAGACAGTCAGGTGATTCATGCCTGCAATGTCTTAACCAGACTGGAAACAACTAAACAAAGTATGTTTCCCGTGGGAATAGAACCCACGACCCCCAGGTCTACAGACAGACGCCTTAACCACTGGACCACGGTGGCAGTTGACACCCCTGATTTATGTATATAAAAAGTAGCATCAGCAGCAACTTACCATGCGCGGGATGCGCGGGGTGCGGATGCGCGTGGTGGTAGTGCGCGGGCGGCAGGTAGGGGGGCGCGGGCGGACTGCGCGCCGGGCTGTGTTCGGCGCCCGCCGTGGCCGCGTCGCCGCTGTACGCGTACGTCTCGCCGCTCGCGCCGCCGCCGCTCTGCCGGACACGTTCCATTATTAAATAACTAGCTATCGTCTGCGGTTCAGCTTGCGTTAATGTCGATCCAGCGGGAACAGTACTTTGTTCCGGGATGAATGGTATATGTGTTAATCCAGGTAATATCCTATCTGTGTGCCAAATTTCGTTCAGCCGTTTTGGCGTGATTGAGTAACAAACATACCAACTCTCGCGTTTATAATATTAGTAAGGATGGATAGATACCATTCACTTATCAATTTACATTTTTTAAATACTAACTTACTATGTGGTTGCAAAAATATTTTTAAAGTTAAAGCTCTTCAGGGGGCTTGAGGCCTTTTTCAAGAAAATAAACGCAAATCAAGTTTGTGTCAATAGATTCTTATTACCTCTTATTACTTATTTATAGTGTTTCTTAGTCACCAAATTACAATATTAAAGTCGGTTTAATTTTTAAAGGTTGAGATGGATTGAAAGTAATAGACCCAGTCGTAGGTTAAGGCTATTGTTGACGTCTTCATCAACGACAGTCTTAAATTACATTTTCTTAAATTATTTTCAACGATTATGGCCCGTCTGTATGTTATCTGATGATTATGGGGCCATCCATCATATTTCAATACATATAGTAAATTATTACATATAATAAGAGTAAAAAAAATGTGTCTGTACATTGAATAAATTTACAAAAAATATATAGGGCGATGGAGACATACTAATAAAGTAAGAATTAAAAAAAATGTCTGTTAGTTTGTCTGTTTATACACTAACAAAATTTGTTTAGCCTGATGAGCATTTTCTGCGTAGTGTCCACGCGAACGACGTCGCGGGCATCAGCTAGTAGTTAATATGCATGGATACGTACAGGTCTCAAGGTGGTCCAGGTGGTGTGCGGCGGGGTGTTGGCGGGGCGGTGCGGGGAGTACTCGGGCGCGTAGTGCGGCGCGTAGGCCGGCGCCGGCGCGCCGCCCGCCAGCGCCGCGTCCGGGGAACGCGCGCCCACGCCTCCGCCCGCGCCTGCGCACACTTCAACATCGTACATACAGGCTTACTTGAAAACAGTGGCGTAACTACAGGGTGGCAGTGGGGTGTAAGAAGCCGCCGAAGCTGAACTCAAACTCTCATGGGCCCATTGTACGGATTTGCCACGGGCCCCAAATGGTATAGTTACGCCACTGCTGGAAACACTAATAACTACGCCGGACTAGATTGCTAATATAATAAACAACAACGGCTAAGCAGATATGCAGCTAATATCGGCCAAGCAGAGTTACCGAGTCGTTCATGGGAAACTGTATACGCTATTACAACAAATTGCCAAAATCGGTCCTTGATATGCCTGATAGAATATTCAAAAGTTTTTTAAAACAATTACTTTGTAGAAAGGCTTATTTTAGGACCGAAGATTTTATTAATGATAAAATATTTGATATATACACGAGAGTTTGCAAACTCCTCGGAAACGACTTGATCGATTCTTATTAAATTTTGTATTTTAACTCAGTGATAAGAGTGGTTCATACCAATATTTTTTAATTTTTATGACAAAACAACGTTTGCCGGGTCAGCTTGTATGACATAAATATATAGGGACAAATCACACGGATGGAGATAGTAAGTTCGAAATTTGTGTAATAGGATACTAACTCAACGATACTATATTTTACTAGCATCCCGCCGCGGCTTTGCACTGATAGATAAAGGTAATCAATTATGGCATATGTTCATCAGGGATAATGTAGGGTCGAACCCGGGACCTCTGGTGTGACAGTCTGGCATGATGAATTTGAAATCAATTAGGATGTTCATGTGACTAAAAAGCTTGAGTTGGTCCAGAGAGACGAGGCACGGATTTGGAACTCACATGACCTGACGTCTACCTCTTACTTTTTATCCCAATCCTACTCGACTTGTGTCTGGCAAAGCAAAATTATTTTTTGTATTGTGAAGAAACTGTAGGACAATGTATGTAGGGCAAATAATCCTGTTTGTTTTTTAAACATGCAAATAGTTCTACGTAAAGCTGGCAACAAAAAAGAAATATGTTTATAGTTCCCAGAATACTTGAATGATAAACAAAAATATCTAATATTCCAGTCTCGAGTCGGGTCACTTGTAGTCGTGGCTGTGTACCTGGCTGTGCATGATGTTGCTGATGGATGGCCGGGGGCGGCGCCTGGTACACGTCGCGGTGCCGCAAATGGTAGTCGTAGGTCTCTTCGGGGACCGGCTCCGCGCCTGTGTTGCCTAAAGAACGACTGCAAAAAAAAACATATTATTCAGTCTATACCTACGAACATTCATTTGAAGTAATAAAAATAGGAATATGAAGACATCAGGAAGCTGCATGAACATTAAGTAGTTTTATTTGGTAGCGAAGAGCCTGGCCAAATATCTAGGGCATAACACCGTTGCCGTGATAAATGCACGGCAACGGTGTTATGCTATTATAATGTAATCCAGTAGCCAGAAATGCAAAAATCTAAAGAATAATCACAATTGGCGATGCGGCTAGCTACCTATCACTATTTTGATTCCGTTTTCCACCTTTACGCCCACCAACACGCTAAACGTGGCCTTTCGGTCTTATGTCCTTAGGCTGTGTCTACTCCGTAAGGGACGAGTAAGGGATAAAGACCTGAAAATGTGTGTGTGTGTAAGAAATGCAGTTACTAAACGTGGCTAAACACTAATTAAATTTGTTATAAATATACTGGCACGATTGTTTATGGCACTCGCTTCTTGATTTGTTTAGCGCGCCTCTGAACTTTTTATTTCTGTATATAAAATTATAGTGATGTCTGCAATACTTACTTAGCTAAAGTATTCGTACAAACAATATACTCTACGTCGTCGTTGTATGGATTAAGAAAGGCAAAAGCAGATGTTCTTAGCCACACCCACTCTTTACTTTTAGTCCGAAACCGATACATTAAGGAAATGATTTGTCCTTTGAGCTTCAAAACTGAAACAAGCAAAACAAGTAATATTACAATTGAATAATACCATTTCTAGGGTAATGAATTTCGTTAGGTGTTATTAGCCAACTCTGATATTTCAAAGGGAGAGAAATATACAGGGGAATACAGAAATCATTTAGATAGCATATTTTATAGATATAAGTAATGGTGAATTAACAAAATTTACATTGTAAATGACACAATAATTTAAGAAACATCATAAACGTAATAGAAATATGTTAATGTTGTATTAAAATGAATGTTGTTTTGTTCACCTTGATCGAAATTATCTCTCATGTGTTGTTGATCTTCGAGGTGATAAAACTCGTAGCAGAGTTTCCCGAGCAAGTCGGCTGGAGCATAGCCGACCACTTGCGTGGCGCGCTGATCCGCAAACGTAAAACGACCGTCTACTGAATGACGAGACACGAACTCTACGCCGCCCGTCGAGAGACTGTTTTCTGACGCGTTCGGTGTAGATGTCACCTAATTACAAAAATATAACATTACTACTTTATTCCTAGAAAAACAAGCTCACTTTATGTAAACCACCTACCTGTAGACGTCCGATAGCAACCAGACAGCAATGAGACGCATGCAGCTCATCTTCTGCAGGGCGATCCATCTGCATACCTGGAAAAAGATCTGATGTCCCAAATACATAAAACTTTGTTTTTTAACTCGATAAAATAACAAATTATAATTAAATATCTATAAATGTTATAGAATATTAATGAATAATTCGTTATTTTTCCTGTTTCATACGATACCTGTCGGGGGCCAATTCTTAATGTATCCAGTGCAGTGTACGACGGCGTAGTTGTGTCCGTCGTGCGAGGGCCCCAGCGAGTTGCGTGCGCGCAGGCGTCCTAGGTGCGCGCCCTCGCCGGACCCCCCTACGCGCATGCGACATATGAATCCGCGCCGGGACCCCATCACTTGCCGCATTGATGCTGTATACAAAGTATTTTCTCATAAGTAAAACAGAAGTTTAATATTTAACATAATAATTGTTTATCAACCAGCCGGCCTATTTGCTAACTTAGTGTAATATATTTTGATATTCACTTCAAAATACATTACGTTTCATGTATCTTAAATAAAAATAAACAATTATACGAAAGCCGCAATGTATTTTGAAGTGGCTATCAAAACGTTGTACACTGCGTTAGCAAATGGGCCGGCTGATCACTAATTACTTACATTGATGACCCTCTTTCTTAACTGTTCCGGTTTTTAAGTCCAGTATGCGTCCTGTGTTCTGTGGTTCTTGTGTACTTAACTGTTCACGAACTTTTTCTACATCATCTGGATGCACTTGATCATACAAGCAAGACGAATACCATTCTCCCTACAACATTTTATCTTGGTTAGGTCAAACGAGGCGCGCACATTAAATTCCGCTACAAATTCCATTTAAATACAAACTTACCTGAGAATAGTTGAGCACTGGAGCTATACTATCACTAACATAAATAATTCGACCAGTATCACAGCTTACTACAAATAAAAAGCCATCAGCTGCCTCGAGTATTAAATGTTTTAATTCCTGGTCAGTTAAAAAAGATGGTTTGTAGGTACCATCTGTTGAGGTATTTCCTGTACCTAAAACAATGTAAATAATCAAGACATGTCTGCATATTAAATTAATACTGCAAATATAAACACATACAAATTTAAACTGACTATTTTAAGTCTGCCTTTGGCCTAGAGCTATCAAAAGTAAGTACTACCTCTCAAAGCCTTCATATGTGCTACTGCCATTCGCAGAATGGTCAGTTTATCGGGCTTCCGCGCCAGAGCCGAACATGTTGGAACCATATCAGACAGTTCCGTGATATACGCTGTCATCTTGTTTCTTCGACGGCGTTCAATTTCGCAATGGTTCTCCCGGCTGGAAAAAAAAAATTTTATTAAACCTCTTTGGAATCGCCGCAGGTTGGTTAAATAATGGCGATTATAATATTATCTCAAGGGGAAATTTGATCGCCTATTCATACGTTTAATCGTCGTTTGCCAATCCCATCCGGGAATAAGGTTAATAAGTAATATCATTACGTATTTTAAGGTGAAGGTGAGGCGCGCGTGTCGCGTGATAAGACACGTTTTCAATCATCACACGGTACCTCAGCAATCAATAGTATGGTTATGGGAATTGGTAATGTTTTTACTATGAATTTAAATTAACCTTTGTGGGATCGGTCATGAACTCACGAGTTAATTGTCTTTGATGAAAAATATTTGAATTCTAACAACACTACAAGAGACACGATGTTACTGTAATAAACATATGTTCGTGTAAAATAATGTTCATGTAAAGTTTATCGTTATATTTTTTTTGGTTTGGTCATAGATTTAAAAGAAAAATATGGGTTTGGTAAACATTATTTTTCAAATCCCTCCAAATAGCGGTAATGGCAAATATATAATAGATGATTAGGCTACCATAAAAATTCACCTCGTTCATAATTATTTTGCCGAGTTTGAAACTGCTTGATATCTCGAACTCTATAATCAACTTTAGATACGGGATACCGACGCGACGCTCTCTTTTTTCCTATACGTATAAAGCTCTTACCTTGCAAACCGCTCCTTGTCTTGAATATTATCCTCCTCCATCCTTGTATATTTTCCGCCACTTGCGTCGTCTTCATCGGATCTATGACAAAATGATTTACATGAGATTGAGATACTGAAAATATGCATTTAGAAAAAAGTTTTTCACATCTGTAAACTGGTCCAAGAATACATTACAAAAGTAAAGTAATTAAATATTCACAAACCTGACTGCTAATAACTTGTACATATTTTGTATGTATGTATAAGCTCTAATCTTCCCTTTAAGAAGACTGAAAACCTCTGCAGGGACCAGCACTTGCTGGTATAACCAATAGACCAGTTTTCATGTAAGATAGTGGACAATCAGACTATATTTTATTGAAAATAATTGACTCGAGTGCTATAATTTTTAGACCCCCTCGCCCCTAGTATGATGTCACATTTTAATTTAAGGAAATATCAAAAGAACAGAACAAAGAATACACGCATTTCAAAACTTATTTGATAATCATTATAATCATCATATATCAAGCAACTTGCAGAACAACAGGGGCCTCTTTTAAAGTTTTTACTTCATATGTATGTTAAGCTATGTCAGATGACATAAGGCAGCTTGAAAAATGTGACCCCAGCGTTTCTATAAATGCATACCTAGCATACATAGAGTTTCTTATAATTATTAATCTATGCTTTCATATAGCTATCCTAATAGCATAAATAGCCATAATTGGAATTTAGTTTTATGTACACCATAATAGTAAAACATGTAGACCTAAAAAAATATAATGTTTAAACTTGGGTTAAACAGAATATTTTTTCACAATTATATCTTTACTTTCATCCGCGGCTCCGACCGCCTCAATGTCGATCCCTCGGGAACAGTACTTTGTCCCGGGATAAAATATACACATGTCCTTCTCTGTACCCCAGACAACGAATATGCAAAATTTTATAATTATCGTTTCAGTAGATAGGGCTTGAAGGCGTAACAAACAAACTCACTTTCGCATTTATAATATTAGTTAGGATGTTTATATTCTCTAAACATCTGGCTTTCGATTTGTGTTAACAATAAGATTAAAGATCTCACAGATGTTTATAAGCTTTGTTTAGCTTGTATTTCCTAAGCCGCCTTCTACGACATCCACGGAAAGACTTGGAGTGGTCCTATTCTAATCTGTCGGATACCACACGGCGGCAAATATACCTTTGGGCCGGGAACGATTGGTCTTTTAGATTTATATTTTTGAGGAAGCATGTGGTAAATTCTTTTATGAAGCATGTTGCTAATATTTTTTGTAAGTTTTGACGAAGCTCGTTGCTGATGAATCCTGATTATGAATTATTTTACTTTGAGTAATGAAATTTTTTTGTCAAATGCCCTTTTTGAAAGTCTATAGACTTCCCAATCATTTATTTTCTCGATGACAGCTCCCGGAGAATGTAACTGCGATTAGTTACGCTAAACATTAACTTTTATATGCAAGGTATAAAAAATACGACAGCTGCTTAATTTTGTACATGTTGTAAATTTTTTCCCAGGACGAAACAATTGCTTGTGTTACTAATAATTTTTGTTTGTCCAGTAGTTTTTAGTTTATTCATTACAAACATACAACCAACGTAGCAATCAAATGACTTAAAAAAGAATTGTAGATATCTTGAATGCAATTACACTAATTCTAGCCATTGTTTCGGCTAAGACAATTATGTCCCTGAAGATATCTTGTAGACATCCCTCAAGACACAGTTAAAATAAAATGGGCACAATATTTAGTAGTTGTTTAAGAAAGAGTTAATACTGTTTAGCCAAACTTTAACCTGATTTTTTATTTATTTATATATATATATATATATATATATCTTGGAGGTTCACTTTAGACCAAGAAATAAACTAAAATTCTTACTTAAAACTATCTACAAGGAATTGCATGGATTCGATCAGAACTAAAAAAAGTAATATTTTAAACTTTTTTTACTAATTTAATTGTATATTTATAAAATATATTAGTAAGGATGGTGCACTCTTTTACTAATACAAAAATTCACTGAAAATTCATTAAAATGGCGATTTATTAACATATTTTTTTTGCTTAATTATTTTTTTGTCTTTGCATATGTCTCTGGCGTTCAAAAATTAAAACAAATGATTGTTTATCGTGTAAAATTGATAGAAAATGCTACAAAACTGATAGGCCCCAAAAATATCAATAAAATTTTAATTAAAATGAAAATTAAAAAATTGCTTCCATTGTCTGCATTTTTTATTGGTTTTATAAAAATCTTACTTCAATCTTCTACATTTTTTTCATAATAAGGCACCGGAAATTTGTTTAATTTATTTTTACTCAAAGTGAAAATGGCATTAATTCTTATTTTACTTAACTAGTAAGACTAGTAGAGAGAATTGGTTTTCTGTAACCAATTTTGTAGAGTTAGTTTAGAAAAGTTTCAGACAATGTGCAGTTGGAGCAGTATTGGTTTAGGGAATGCATTTTAAAAACTGAATTAGTGAAGTGTTACTTTATACTAAATGGGACTTTAGTGATAAAATAATAAAATATTCTTTAGAAAGACAGTTTTAACTTTTTAGAACCGAGTGGTAATATTATCTTAAGTTTATCTACTCAATGTTAATTTTGTGATTCTAAACTAATAATTTAATTATACCACTGAGTCATAAGTGAATCTTTAAATATACTGAGTCTACTCTACTCAGTATATTTAAAGGTTCACTTATGACTCAAAATATTGTTTTTCTACTCTAAAAACAATATTTTTGAATTCATTCTAGACATAGCTAATACTAACAGGTTTTTAAACTACTTAACTGGGTTTTATGTATTCCTAACATGCTTAAGTAGCGGTAGCTTAAAACTATTTAGTAGAGATGCCACAAATAGTAATTTGGTGGAATACCGAATGTAAGGTTCTGGCCGAAGCCCCGAACATTCGGCCACACTTAGTTTTTTTTTGTAAAATAAATATCTTTGTGATTATTATTTTGAGTTCTTGTTTCATGATTTATTTAGTTATCCTTACTATATTTTATCATAAATACGAAAGTAAATTTGTTTATCACGATTTTGCGCAAAAACTGCTGAACCTATTTAAATGAAATTTGGTACAGATACCGAATAGTTAATCATATTCGGCCGAATACCGAATAGCGAAAAAAAAGTGGCCGAATACCAAATAGTTGCCGAATATTCGTGGCATCTCTACTTTTTAGTCATTGTAATAATTTTAAGAATGGCTGTTGTTGTCTCTAATAAATAAATAAAAAAAATAAAGAATAAAAATGACAAATAAATATTTTTTAAATTAGCTTATTCTTATTTAAGATGGAGTTCAGAAATGTAAGATTTAATTTTATTCTTGATTGCTACTTGGGAAATCTTCCCTCTTAATAATAAATCTGTTTGTCATGGAGTAAGTTACTTTGTTTTAAGAGATATCGTGTTTATAAGCTCTATACATGATACTGAATCTAAATTGAGATTTTTTGATTTTTTTCTGTATGGATGTAACATGTATGTCTCCATAACTCTTAAACGAATTAACTGAATTTTATAAAACTTGGTAGATAAACATTGAGATGCACAGGGTAGGCAACTTAATTATTTTCTCCAGTTATGATAAGACGTGGCTACCATACAAATGTACACAAACAGAGTCGCGGGCACAGCCAGCTGAAACTACTTAACCTCGAAACTTGAAATTCGGTACAGAGATCCCTTTCATGATGTAAGTGAGCACTAAGAAAGGATTTTTAGAAATTCAATACCTAACAGGGTAAAATAGGGGGTGAGGTTTACAGTAATTTTCTCATTTCTAGACTTAGAAGTAATAGGTAAGTTCTCAATTACAATAAAAAAGATTTTTGTAGGTGAAATAGACACATTCCCTCTAAAAGGGTAAAATGGGGGGTAAAGTTTGCATGGAAATTTTCTCATTTCTGGACCTAAAAGTATTTAAATAAGCACATAAGTTTTTGATTACAATTAAAAAGATCTGTATAGGTGAAATTGACAAAATTCCCCCTAAGGGGGTAAAAATGGGGGTAAATTTTGTATGGAAATTTTGCAAATTGATTCTAGTGGAGCTTAGAATGTGAAATCGGTGTTATAAATACCCATGTTTATGAACAATGTGTGGAATAACTAAAATAAACTTTCATTTTGTGGCTGTAGTGCGATTTACTTAGCGGGTGTGTGGCTGCCCACCTTATTAGTAAGTAAGTAAGTAACACTTTATTGTACACCAAATAAATAAAAGTTTACAAAAAAGAAAAACATTTTACAGCAAGTATGTACAATGGGCGGTCTTATTGCTAAAAGCAATCTCTACCAGACAACCAATGGATGGAGAGGACTGACGAACGTTAACAGACGGGGTGTACCCTCCAACTAATAAACATAAATATTATAAAATAGTTTAAAAATACACTACATAAATAACTAGGTATTTCAAAATATACTACTTAAATAGTTATTTATATATACATACAATATACATATATAATATACATAAAAATATGAATGACGATACCAACTTGACAATTATTTGGAACAAAATTAAACTATTTATTTTGCAGGTAGAATTGCTTTACCTTGTCTTTAAAAGTCGGTAGTGACTGAGCTCGTTTAATTGAGTCAGGTAATGCGTTCCACAACCTCACTGCTTGTACGGTAAATGAGTTCGAGTAAAAAGATCTATGACTAGACCTTATTATCTATGATCAAACCAGAATTTGAGGAAATTGACTCCATCGAATCAACAAAATGAATTAAACTATCATTTTGTTGATTAGCTACACAAGTTGAAAAATATCAAGGGCTAAAAGGCGTAGAAAGCCAAATGCTCGTGTGGTTGCCCACCCATGATCAAACCAGAGAATTTGGGGAAATTGTCTCCATCGAATCAATGAAATGAATTTAACCATCATTTTTTTGATTAGCTACACAAGTTGGAAAATGTCATGGTCTAAAAGGCGTAGAAAGCCAAATGCTGTAAAACAAATATGAAAAAAAACCCCAGATCTGTCTCTCTGTCTGAGAAAATAAATGATTGGAACCATACCATAAGCAATTTCACATTGTTTTTAATTGAGTTTAAAGTGACCTTAACTTTAGTTGAATTAAGGAGAGAAGTTTTTGTATGTTAACTACAGAAAGTACAGAAAAGGTATTTATTTAAACCTGATACCTTATTTTTTTAATAAAACTATTGTCTCCCTATCCGAAAAAAATATTAACTTCAGCAGCAGCCATCCATATAGAATTTTTACTTAATTCAAGTACATTTTTACAAAACAACACTTGTTAAAAAGTACTACAGTCAAATAACTTACCCGACACTGCCAGCACGGCGCTTTTGAATATCCTTTGCTGGGTCAGCCCCTACAACAGTGCATATAATATTTAAATAACATCAATACTGAAATTAAGTAAATGTATCAATAAACAGTAATTTTATTGTTAAAAACAAATTTATAAAAAGTGTAAAACAATTCAAGTATACTTAAAGTTTAGTATTACCTAATCAATAAATATTTTCGTGGCTAACCATGTAAAAAAATATCAAGGCCAAATGGAATTTAACAACTTTCTTTGGGTTTTGTAACTACCAATATTATGTAGCCATATGGATATGATGAAGTGTTGCATGATATATTTAACACATAGTTACAGCGCTAACTCATCAAAAACTATATCGTGTCTGGCTCATCAGCATTCTTCAGCTCAGTCAGCAATTATGTTGATAGTAGGTATTGGTGATAGGTACCTAGTTATAATTTCATCAAAGGTGCTGATATTCTTTATTATTTTTAAACCTTATTTGTATCCTAGATAGGTTTTATCATGCATCACGTATTTATCAAAAGATAAGTAAAACTAATGAAAAAGAAACATTAATTTTGTATTCTTTGCGTCGCTAACAACGCGTCATGCAGAGCAACGTCAAATTGAAAAATAGGTCGATAGCTCCTTGCACTTTATTTGATTAAAAACTTTTAACTAAAGGAAGATAAATGTGCAGTTACTGTCTTTAACTTAACAAACTTCGAAGAAGTTTAACATAAAATATTTTAATAATTGACTACATTAAAAATGCTTACTAACCGGGGATAGTTGGAGCCACGGCAGACATCGGTCAATAAAATCATTAGTCCTCTTTTTAATATCACTGTTTAATATTGTAATTACAAATATTTTATCACTTACAGGTTACTATTAAAACAACACAAAATAACACTGTTTATATCGCAATCCTTCAACACCACAACACAGTCGCCATTTTTTGATTTTTCATTATTAGTAGATTGAGATGAACAGTGTTGCCAACGTTACCTTTTAAAAAAGAAAGTAATAAAGTACATCTGTGTTGCTATTTTTATTCTACCACACTTGCTTTCCTGCCGTAAGCCTCCTATCCACAGATTTGAAAGAGTATGTCCTCTCCTATCCTAACTCCATACACGTAGGTTAACATTTTTTTGCGTGTTATTGTGTCCCTCCCACAGCTGGGCAAAGGCGTCCCCTTCCTTTTTCCATTGATCTCTATCTAACGCAGCCTGCTGCCAGTTCACCAAGAACTTTTGAATGTCGTCCCGCCGCCATCTCGTATTGTCGATCGTGTAGAATGGATGTTTGTTGGGTGTTGCTATGTTGGTGTGGCGTGCTGATGCAAGTAAAACTGAAACTAATTTTAAGAAAAAAGTTTCAGACTGATCGAACTTCCAATGTGTGTATGCAACATGATTCCACAAACTATATTCTTCTTCTTCGTCGGTCCCTCAATGCTGAGGATCGCGACCACATGAAATATATTTCCATTAAATGCGGTCATAAGCTGCGTGGACCGCACGATGCATTCCACCGTTCACCGCCAAACTATATAAAGATACTGAAATTTTACTTCAGCTAAGGTAAAAACAACTATAGAAGCTAAGTAGTATCACAAAAAGACGGACCTCCTTGTACTAATATTTTGAAAACGAGTCCTTCTTGTAAGTACTTTCATGAATTTCGGGAAAAATTTTTTCCAACCTGGCAACTAAAGGCTGTCAACGTCATCATTTCTGAGTCATTTTTTAAAGTTTGACAACGACATAGTCTTTGACATTGACAATTTACCATGGGAATGTTGCTATCCTCATCATCACTAATATTATAAATGCGAAAGTGAGTTTGTTTGTTTGTTACGCTTTCACGCCGTAACTACTGAACCGATCATCATGAAATTTTGCATACAAGTTCTCTGGAGTACGGAGAAGGACATAGGCTACCTTTTATCCCGGGAAAAAGTACTACTCCCGAGGGATTGACATTAACGCGGGCGGAGCCGCGGGCAAAAGCTAGTCATCTATAAATGTGTTTTCCTCTGAGGTTTTCCTTAAGTTGCTGTTGCTATCATTTATATAGTAAGCGGTTTCTTCCTTAGGTTGCTATATAAATCATAGATTAAGGATTTTATTAAAAATTCGTAGCTAAAATTCATTAAAAATAAAAATTGGTTAAAAACATAAATAAAAAAAAAAATTATCAATAAAAATATAGAGAGTTCTTTGCGGGAATTTTGGCGGACTGCATGGTTTTTGTTATGGATTGTTTTGCAAATTGATTCTAGTGGACTTTATAATGTGAAATCGGATCGTTGTAATTTGGTGTTATCAATGCCCATGTTTATGAACAATGTGTGGAATAACTAAAATAAAGTGTAATGGTACGGCTGTAGTGAGATTTACCGGGCTGGTGCTTGCTTGCCTTGCTGCGTCGATTATGATCAAACCAGTGGATTCGTGGGAATTGTCGCCAGGGGCTCACTAACACTGGCTAAAATAAGCTTCTGAATAAAGTTTGATGGCCAAATAGAAAAAAATAAAAGAAAAATATATAACTATATATATGAGCGAGAAACCCTTAGCTTGGCGGGAATTTCGGCGGACTGCACGGCTTTTGTTTTAAATTGTTTTGCAAATTGTTTCTAGTGGAGTTTATAATATGAAGTCGGTGCAATTTGGTGTTATAAATGCCCATGTTTATAAAAAATATGTGGAATAACTAAAATAAAGTGTCATGGTACGGCTGCAGTGAGATTTACTAAGCGTGCTGGTGTTGGTTCGTCTGTTGGTGGTACTGCATCGTATATGATCAAGCCAGTAGATTCGTGGGAATTATCGCCAGGGGCTCCGTCGAAATCAGCGAAATGAATTACAACATAATTTCGTTGAAACACAAGCAAGAATAACTCGAAATATAACTAGACTGGCTAAATAAGCTTCGGAATGAAATTTGAGGGCCAAATAGAAGAAAAGAAAAAAAAAGAGAAACCCATAATGATATATGATTATTAAAAAAAACACAATTTTTTTCAGCGTTATTGTATTGGTTGGTAGTTTATATACACTATTTAAACAAATATTTAAATACTAGCTGTTGCCCGCGGCTCCGCCCGCGTTAATGTCGTTGCCTTGGGAACAGTAGAAATGAAAAAAAATCCATACAAACCCCTCCCCCTCTGCTTTTAATACATTTCACCTGCATAGATCTTTAGCCCTTAAGGAGGGGATTTTGCCCATTTCACCTACACAGATATTTTTTTATTGTAATGGAGAACTTCTTACGGTCATATTTCTAAGTAACTAAAAAAAATCCATACAAACTTTACCCCACCTATTTTACCCCTTCAAGGAAAAATTTCGTCCATTTTAACTACACAGATCTTTTTAATTGCAATGTTAAAATATATACTTATTTTTATACTTCTATGTCCAGAATGAGAAAATTTCCATACAATCCCCCACCCCCCGTTTATCCCTCAAGGGGGAATTTTGTACATTTACCTACACAGATCTTTTTAAATTGTAATCTAGAACGTATATACTTATTTTCATACTTCTAAGTCTAGAAATGAAAAAAATCCATAGGTACTAACTTTACTCCCCTATTTTATCGCTTCAGGCGAAAATTTTGTCGGTTTTACCTACATACATCTTTTTAATTGTAATCCAGAACGTCCAGAAATGAGAAAATGTCCATACAAACTTAACCCCCGCCCCCTCCCCCCCATATTGCCCCTTAAGGAGGGGCCCTTGTGTAGGTGAGATGTATATTTTATACATCTCACCTACACAGATCTTTTTAATTGTAATCGAGGACTTACATACCTATTTTTATATTCTAAGTCTAGAAATGGAAAAATTTCATACAAACTTTACCCCCTATTTACCCCTTCAGGGGAGAATGTTGTCTAGTTCACCTAAACAGATCTTTTTTAATTTTAATTGAGAACTTGTGTACCTACTTTCAAACTTCTAAGTCCAGAAATGAGAAAATTCCATAAAACTTCACCCGCTTTGATTTTCTAAAAATCCTTTCTTACTGCTCATTTACATCATAAAAATAATCCCTGTGCCAAATTTCAAGTTTCTGGGCACAGTAGTTTCGGCTGTGCGTTGATGCGTTGATATATAAGTCAGGTTTTCCTTTGGCCCGCGGCTCCGCCCGCGTAAGTGCCGATTTCTCAGGAACAGTAGAATTACCCGGAAAACATTAGTTCATGACTTTCAATGAAACACCTTAATATGAAATTTTAATTGAATACCTTCAAAAGCGGAAAGTTTCATACTAACTTTGCATCCCCGTTATACCCCCTTAAGGGATGATTTTTGAGAAAAATATTTTACTCGTGTTTCATGCCTTTCAGTAAAGAACCTTCATGCTGAATTTCATTCGACTAACTTCAAAAATGGCAAAGTTTCATGCTTACTTTGCACCCCTATTTTATGCCCTTAAGGGATGATTTCTGAGTAAATATTTTACTCGTATTTCATACCTTTCAGTAAAGAACCTTAATGCTGAATTTCATTCGAATAACTTTGCAACCCGTTTTACCCCCTTAGGAGATGAATTTCCAAAAATCCTTTCTTAGTGCTCCCCTACGATAAAAAGGAACCCCTGTGCAAAATTTCAAGTTCCTAACCCTTATAGTTTAGGCCCTGCGATGATATGTCAGTAAGTCAGCTTCTCCTTGTTTTTAGTATGGATTACTATGGATAGTATGGATAGGTATAATGCTGTCGTGTAATGATGATGAATTGACTTTGGATTTTAATTTTCTTAAGTCACTTACTATTTTTTTTTGCAAACTCATGCCTTGAGTTCATTCAAATGACGATAACTTTTTTTAATGAACCGATTTTGATGAAACAAACTTTAAATGTTTTGCTGAGTTAAAACAAAGCAATTGGTGAAAGTTTGAAGTAAATCGGTTCAGTATTTTTGGAGATAATCGTGATCATACATACAGACAGAAAGACAAAAAAATCGAAAAAAAATTTTTGCTTTCTATTATTCTTTTTAAGTGTCCCTCTATCCATTTCAGTCAAAAATTCTAAATGTACAGACAAAATATCTTTACTGTTTTATTATATGTATATAGATAACATAGTGTATGGTTTTTAAATTTCATATGTAACTGTTTCAAATTGCAACAAGGGGGCGATCTTGTGCAATACTTTTGATGTATTTCATTAATTAAGCGCATAGTACAAGTGATTTAAAAACGTGCCAGTTTCCACAATTTCGTGCAGTCTTAAGGTATCTACGCGTTGTTCTATAGTTCAAAATACGTAAATAAAGTACACAGTAAAATCAATCATAGCATCTATTTAATCGTTTTGGAAAGTCCATAAACAAACTAAAAATAAGGATAAAGAATACAAATACAAAGGTGAGACTGAGGATTTTCTTAAGCGCCTATTTACACTATCCAATTTTTAGGAATCCTAATTAGGAACGGTTAGGAACCTAAATCGGAAGCTAGTGATCACACTACACTAAATTGTTTCCTAAATCGGGACAACGCACAGTCCATCGACCGATTGCGCTGGGGTTGCACGTCCCTATCAATCACTAATTTGAAAGAGTATTTATGGCGGGCGCCGTATATTATTTGTCCGTATATATTTATATTATATTTATATCTATTATAGATATAAGAAAAAGGAAAAAGAGAAAATGCTGGGTTAAAGAAATTTTATCATTAAGAAAAAAATTGAGCCTGACGATTTGTTATGTCTGGTATCCAATGGCTTTTAAAAAAGGTTTTGTCTTTTTAGGGTTCCGTACCCAAAGGGTTAAAACGGGACCCTATTAATATCGGTCTGCTGTCCGTCTGTCTATCTGTCTGTCTGTCCGTCTGTCACCAGGCTGTATCTGATGAACCGTAATAGTTAGACAGTTGAAATTTCACAGCTGATGTATTTCTGTTGCCGCTATAACAACAAATACTAAAAAATAGAATAAAATAAATATTAAAGGGGGGCTCCCATGCAACAGACATGATTTTTTTGCAGTTTTTACAGATAACGGTACGGAACCCTTCGTGCGCGAGTCCGACTCGCACTTGGCCGGTTTTTTATTATAAAGATAGGGCATTACCTATACATTTCTATCATCTGTAACAACACTTCTTTTTCGGTGGCCAATGCTGTCACTTCCGAAACAGTTGCCATTGCCGATACGTCCACTTCGATCAAGCGCGGGCCGGCAAATAGTCGTCCTAAATCGTAGCGTTGCGATTACACTGTCCTAAATCGGAGACAATTTAGGAAACAGAGCGGTCGGGACCTCCGATCTCGACTAAATCGGATACAATCTATGCTAACAGCGATTACATATTCCAATTTCCTAAATCGGTTTCCTAAAAATTGGATAGTGTAATAGGCGCTTTAAGCGCTTAAGCGCCTATTACACTATCCAATTTTTAGGAAACCTAATTAGGTACGGTTAGGAACCTAAATCGGAAGCTAGTGATCACACTACACTAAATTGTTTCCTAAATCGGGACAACGCACAGTCCATCGACCGATTGCGCTGGGGTTGCACGTCCCTATCAATGGCGCCGTATTTATCAAAACAACAGAAAATAGGGCTTGCCTTAGCCGTAGCAGTGGGAACAAAAGATATAAAAAAAGGAAAAAGAGAAAATGCTGGGTTAAAGAAAATTTATCTTTAATAAAAAAATTGAGCCTGACGATTTTTTATGTCTGGTATCCAATGGCTTATTAAAAAAGGTTTTGTCATTTTTAGGGTTCCGTACCCAAAGGGTTAAAACGGGACCCTATTAATATCGGTCTGCTGTCCGTCTGTCTATCTGTCTGTCTGTCCGTCTGTCACCAGGCTGTATCTCATGAATCGTAATAGTTAGACAGTTGAAATTTCACAGCTGATGTATTTCAGTTGCCGCTATAACAACAAATACTACAAATAGAATAAAATAAATATTGAAGGGGGCTCCTATACAACAAACATGTTTTTTTGCTTGTTTTTGCTCGATATTGATAACGGCAACAGGTAGATGCTTGAAATATTCACAGGATATTTAGTTAATTAAATAAAAATAAAACTAATATTAAAAGGGTGCTCCCATGCAACAGACATGATTTTTTGCAGTTTTTATAGATAACGGTACGGAACCCTTCGTGCGCGAGTCCGACTCGCACTTGGCCGGATTTTTATTATAAAGATAGGCAATTTCCCTATACATTTCTATCATCTGTAACAACACTTCTTTTTAGGTGGGCAATGCCGCCGCTTCTGAGACAGTCGCCTTTGCATACGTTCACTTCGACCAAGCGCGGGCCGGCAAATAGTCGTCCTAAAGCGCCTATTACACTATCCAATTTTTAGGAAACCTAATTAGGAACGGTTAGGAACCTAAATCGGAAGCTAGTGATCACACTACACTAAATCGGTTCCTAAATCGGGACAACGCACAGTCCATCGACCGATTGCGCTGGGGTTGCACGTCCCTATCAATCACTAATTTGAAAGAGTATTTATGGCGGGCGCCGCATATAATTTGTCCGTATATATTTATATTATATTTATATCTATTATAGATATAAGAAAAAGAGAAAATGCTGGGTTGAACAAAATTTATCATTAAGAAAAAAATTGATACGAGTTGTTATGTCTGGTATCCAATGGCTTTATAAAAAAGGTTTTGTAATTTTTAGGGTTCCGTACCCAAAGGATTAAAACGGGACCCTATTAATATCGGTCTGCTGTCCGTCTGTCTATCTGTCTGTCTGTCCGTCTGTCACCAGGCTGTATCTCATGAACTTATATAACAACAAATACTAAAAAATAGAATAAAATAAATATTGAAGGGGGCTCCTATACAACAAACATGTTTTTATGCTTGTTTTTGTTCGATATTGATAACGGCATCAGGTAGACGCTTGAAATATTCACAGGATATTTAGTTAAATAAATAATTATATAAAAATAAAACTAATGTTAAAGGGGTGCTCCTATGCAACAGACATGATTTTTTGCAGTTTTTATAGATAACGGTACGGAACCCTTCGTGCCCGAGTCCGACTCGCACTTGGCCGGTTTTTTTATTATAAATATGGGGATTTCCCATTACATTTCTATCATCTGTAACAACACTTCTTTTTCGGTGGGAAATGCCGCCGCTTCTGAGACAGTCGCCATTGCATACGTCCACTTCGACCAAGCGCGGGCCGGCAAATAGTCGTCCTAAATCGTAGCGTTGCGATTACACTGTCCTAAATCGGAGACAATTTAGGAAACAGAGCGGTCGGGACCAAGCGCGGGCCGGCAAATGCGCTTATTACATAATGCGCTTATTACACTATCCAATTTTTCGGATCGGAATCCGAAAAATTGGATAGTGTAATAAGCGCATTAAGCGCCTATTACACTATCCAATTTTTAGGAAACCGATTTAGGATATTGGAATATGTAATCGCTGTTAGAATATATTGGATCCGATTTAGTCGAGATCGGAGGTCCCGACCTCTCTGTTTCCTAAATTGTCTCCGATTTAGGACAGTGTAATTGCAACGCTACGATTTAGGACGGCTATTTGCCGGCCCGCGCTTGGTCGAAGTGGACGTATCGGCAATGGCGACTGTTTCGGAAGCGGCAGCATTGCCCACCGAAAAAGAAGTGTTGTTACAGATGATAGAAATGTATAGGGAAATGTCCTATCTTTATAATAAAAAACCGGCCAAGTGCGAGTCGGACTCGCGCACGAAGGGTTCCGTACCGTTATCTGTAAAAACTGCAAAAATCATGTCTGTTGCATGGGAGCCCCCCTTTAATATTTATTTTATTCTATTTTTTAGTATTTGTTGTTATAGCGGCAACAGAAATACATCAGCTGTGAAATTTCAACTGTCTAACTATTACGGTTCATGAGATACAGCCTCTTTTTCCTTTTTCTTATATCTATAATAGATATAAATATATACGGACAAATAATATACGGCGCCCGCCATAAATACTCTTTCAAATTAGTGATTAATAGGGACGTGCAACCTCAGCGCAATCGGTCGATGGACTGTGCGTTGTCCCGATTTAGGAAACAATTTAGTGTAGTGTGATCACTAGCTTCTGATTTAGGTTCCTAACCGTTCCTAATTAGGTTTCCTAAAAATTGGATAGAGTAATAGGCGCTTATTTAGGTTTCCTAAAAATTGGATAGTGTAATAGGCGCTTTAAGGTAACCTTCAGTAAGTTTGAGTCAAGAGAATCATAAGGTAATGTTTAAGAATATGGGTATTAATCCAAGTAAAATGAAAAATTGAAAATCAATAACACAATCAAAAATAGCCTCTTTTATTTGTCGCTTAAAAATAAAACTCGTAAAAAAATATTTCAAACTTTTTGTGTCATTGAAATGAAATTAAAAACAATAGTTTACTACAAGTAAGAATAAAATATATAATTACCTAATCTCTTATATACCTATACTATTCAAAATATAACCTTAATCCGGTAACGACGGGCGGCGGCGCACTGAGCTGGCGGGGGGAGCAGGCGATTACTACTAGAACGAATGACGCACGATAATTAACGAATACAAGAGTTTTGGCACGCACGGCCGAATGCTTCGGCCATGTTTTGACCGAAACCGAAACTAAGGCCGAATTTAGACTTTATTACCGAATCTGGCCGAAACCGAAACCGCAACCGAAATTTCGGTCGGTCACTAAAAATATTACTGATCTATTTGAAGTAGGTGCCAAGCCAAATACATGATACCTATACGATTTTTAGGCCACCCAGCGCTAGCAACCGTAGGTGGGTATTTCCGTCCAAGGCATAAAAACATGTAACATCGACGTGTCTGGTCCATATGTGTAAATTTGTGGAATTTTATAATTTTGTATTAACCTACGCTGCATTTTTTATGAATACTTATTGTAAATATGGCCAAACATGTATAATTTATTTAATAAAAAAAAAGTATGTATCAAAAGTAGTTATTTCCATTGTAACAATTTAGATTTTTAAGTTCGGAACCATTTATAATAAAAATAATAAACAAATCTCAGTTGATCGTTAGTTATCTAAAATCGGAATCTATTTAAGGCTAAGAAATACACAACAATGTTTTACCTAATGCTTCGCATTTCATTCTTTTGAGTGTAACACATTCATACGTAAAAAATCGGTCCTTACCGAAACGGTGACGATATAGAGCATTTTAAACTATATGGCCATCACTAGCGCCACGTGACATCGTGGATGTAGTGGGCGACAGTGTTGCCAAACGTACGGCAATTGCCGTATCGTACGGCATTCAGGCTCCAATAAGTCAAATTGTACGGCGTACGGTAGAGTAGTCAATGCCGTACGTTAAAATACGGCAATCAAGCACAGTAATAAAAAAAATATTTTAATAATAAGTTTTGCGTAAAAATTTTATTTATTTATTTACAACAAAGCTTACAAATACATCTATCACTACATTACATTGAACGCATCTCTAATAAATTATTGTATAGTCTTTGGTTTTGGGGAATTCCCTATCATAACCGCGCTCGTTAAACAACTCTACATTATTGTATATGTATTGTCTTTCATCATCATCATCATCAGATCCTTTTTAGTCTCCACTACAGGAGCACGACCCTCTCTGTACTACTAGGGCCATACTTGGCCAGAGCAGCCAGTGGACTTGGCCTACACTCTCCACGCTGGCCAAACGGGTTGGAGAGGTCTCTTAGATGTTTATAAGCTTTGTTTAGCTTGTATTTCCTATGTCGCCTTCTACGACATCCACGGAAAGACTTGGAGTGGTCCTATTCTACTCTGCCGGATACCACACGGCTAACGGCACGGCGGTTTTGAATTTTTAATAATGTTTTAATACGAAATAAACCGGGGTTCTCTTGCTTACTTCGTGTGATTTTATTTTATTAATTTGTAAAAAAAAATTAAAAAATCCGGTACGGTATTTTTTGTTCAAATACGGCAATTTTATCTTTTGTGTACGGCACCGCAGTGATTGGCCGGTGGCAACACTGGTGGGCGAGCGAGCCAGTCGGCCGCCGAACATCGAGCAGTTGTATTATAGTACTCTATGACATCGAGTTAGACGGTTGTAGTGTTTGTTTTGGGAGTGCCACGCGTTCCGCCACACGAAGCGTAAAATTGTCATCACCTTACTGAAGAGTCTTAATCAGGTAAGTAACCGTAATATTTTCATAATTTATGCTTAGATTTATACATAATAACGCCGTTATAAGTTACAAAATACGTATAGGCTTAAAAATATACCGAAAAAGGTGTTTTGTAATAAAAATGTTTAAAATGTCCTTCCCAGTACTGTCATTACCAGGCTCAGGCTGAGACTACGGTAAAGACAAATTGGATACGGTAATGACACTATGTATAAAAAAATAATAAAAATGTTTGGTATTTCACTACTTAAACGGTTTCCTATTTGTATCGGTGAAGTGTTATTTTAGCTGCCTGCGCTAATTTGAGTAATGTCTAAAAACGGGTTAAACTATATATTATTATTGTTTCAGGTAACAATGCCGAAGAAAAACGCGCCAGAAATTAAAGAACGGAAGAAAGTTAATAAGAAAAATCGCTACGAGTACATAAAATTAAATGATCCTGAAAGATATGCTGCACTGCTAGAAAAGGAAAGAGAACGTTACAGAAAGAGAAAACAACAAAAGAAACTTAAAAGTGTATCGGATATGACTGACAGAGAAAAAAGAATTATGCGAAAAAAGTGGAGGATAAATAAAAGAAGTGAGAGAAATAAGAAAAAGATGAAGTACTACATGAAGTAAATGTGATGGAAACAACTGACGAAACAAATGAAGAATCCGTTGAAGTTGAACGCGATCCTCTCACGGAATTAAATAATAATAAATCTTTGAATCACAGTCCAGATTATACTCACAAGGTCATAGAGAAACTACGAACAAAAGTAAAGATTTACAGACAAGTTATTGAAAAACTGAAAAGGAAGAATAATACATACAGAGTAATGATACATAGAATTAATAAAGAAAAAAAGATGAAGAAATGCCCGAAAAAAAAGGAAGAAATAGGACTAAAAGAACTAATAAAGGAAGTACAAGCTTTTTATCAAGAAGATACTAATAGCAGACTAGGCGCAGGAAAAAGGAATTTATTACACGTAAAAAAATAAAAAGACAGAAAAGTACTTGCTCATGACTCTGAAAAATCTATATAACAAATTTATCACTACTCGCTCTTTGAAAATTAGTTATTCTACTTTTTGCAAATATAGACCGTTTTGGGTAGTTTTTCAAAAAAATCAGGATACTTGATCTTGCCAAATTCATGTTAATATGAATCTTACAATTGAAGCATTGCACAAAGAAAAAATAATTAATGAAAAAAATGACTATGATGTCATTGATCATTCAGTTTGCTGTTTTCCTAAGACTGATAATTGCCTGTTAAGGCTTTGCGAGATATGTAAGGAAAAAGGGATTATTTATAATGAATTCAATAATGAAACTATAATAACTTATAGTTATTGGTGCAAAATTAAACAGGATATGGGAGAGAATGAGAAAATTAAAGTCATAACAACTAAAAAGAAAGAAGCAATCAAACCTCTTGATTTAATCAAAAAATTTGAAAATAATCTTACTGGATTTTTAAAACATTGTTTTTTAATTGAAAAACAATACAAAGAAATGAAAAACTTAAAAGATTCCCTAAAAATTAATGAAGCTGTTATACACATGGATTGGTCCGAAAATTATGATCTAAAGTATCATGAGGAAGTTCAATCAATGCACTTCGGTAGTTCTCGACACCAAGTTTCTTTGCATACTTCTGTATTGTATTTATATGATGAGTCAGTCGGAGAAAAAATTACGCAAGCATTTTGTACAATTAGTAAAAGCTCACGTCATGATGCTGTTGCCATTTGGGCACATTTGAAACCCATTTTAGATTTCATTTATCAAACAAATTCATCAATAGATACACTTCATTTACTAACTGATTCGCCGAGTAGCCAATATAGAAACAAAAAAATGTTTTGGATTATGACTCAAATTCACAAAGATTATCTTGGATTTTTAAACACACTCTCATGGAATTACAGCGAATCAGGCCATGGGAAAGGAGCTCCAGACGGCGTTGGAGCTGTCATAAAAAGAACTGCCGATAATCTGGTCAATTTAGGCCAAGATATAGGCACATTTGAAGATCTTCACCACTTTTTAAAGACAAGTATAAAAAATGTAAATATAGAAGTTGTGAATGAAACAATGATCATAGCTAAATCTAATAAGTTGCCGCTCAATTTACCATTATTTGAAGGAACGCTTAGTGTACATCAAATACTATGGGATATTTTTTGTGGTTCATGTATAACTGCCAGAAAATTTTCCTGTTTCATTTGTAGAGCAGGAACTCCATGTGAACATGGAGCACATTTGGATTTCTTTACTGTGCCTGATGAGCCAAAACCAGAGAAAGTGACTGTTTTAGCTGCAGCACGTAACATGACTGATAATATTGAGTTCTCGAAATCAGTCAGAATCTCTGATAGACCTGCAAGTTCAGCATTATTTGAAAGAAGCGAGAAATCATTGAGTGACTCTTTCATAGCCGGTGCTGAAAAATCTACCGATATTGATTTTGAAAAAGTAGTTCCTGTTACTAAAACAAATATAAATACAGAACCTATCGGAAATAAAGAAAATGTTTTACCAGAACTAAGTTCTAATTCCAAAAATGAATGTAATTTACATGTCGCTGATTGGGTTTTAATTAAAAAGTCACAAAGGTGCAAAAAACATAAGATTGCGCGTATTATAGGTATTCATAATGATAATGTTTCGATCTCTGTTCTTAATAAAACGCCAAAGGGGTTTAAATGGCCAAAGACAAGAAATAGAGATGTTATTTCTGCTAGTTGCATTATAAATGTGTTACCTGAACCAAAAATTGATAAAGAACTTAATTTTAATTTCGATAATATTGACGGTGTTTATTTTTAAAAGACCTAAAAAGCTCTTTTAAATATTGTGTTTTGATTTTTAATGAATATTTAACATTATTTTATTTTAATATTGGGGATAGCTGATTATATATAAACCATTATGAATCAATGTGAATTTGTTGGAAGATACAGTGTTTATTTGAATTTTAACAATTATTAAACATTATCAATAAGTTGATTGTTATAGTTAATTACATTGTGATAATTTAAGTTGATACAATGAGAATAGCTAAGTTTATTAGTTATTCTCATTGTATTATTGTGATTAAGACTGAGATTGAGCTGAAAATAAATGAGTGACATTAGGATTGGGGTTAGTTGATTATGATAAATGAGTATATTACAAATAAATATGTAAATATATTACAATAATAAGTGTTTATAAATCAAGGTGAATATGTTGAAAGAAATATACTTGTTTATTTGAAATTAAACTGTTATTAAACATTATATCAATAAGTGGCAATAGTTTTGGTAGATAAGACAGTTTTTATTAAGTGATTGTTAAACGTTAATTATATTGTGATATTTTTGATAAGTTGATAAGTTATTCTAATTGTATAATTGTGATTAATACTGAGATTGAGATGAAAATAAATGAGTGACATTATGATTGGGGTTAGCTGATTGAGAGTCTAATACAAATAAATATATACATAATAATAAATCTTTATAAATCAAGGTGAATTTGTTGAAAGGTATATACTTTATTTGATATTTAACTTTTATTAATCATTATTAATAAGTGACAATTATTTTTGTTGGATAACACAGTTTTTATTATTATCTGATTGTTGTAGTTAATTACATTGTAATATTTTCACTAAGTTGATTAGTTATTCTAATTGTATTATCTTGATTCAGACTGAGATTGATGTTTTTTTAATTTTTCCTGAGACTGGTATATCATAAGAAACAAAACTGCTTTAAAAATACCTAAGCTTTAATTGTTATTTTTTGAGCATATTGCTGCTCTTTATGGTACTACTGATTAAATGATAAAAATATACTCGAACTGTTTCATTTCTATATATTATTTGCCTTGCCATGAGTAGTCCTGATCCTGGTCATTACCGTAATCTTATGTCCTTACCGGAATGTGTATTAGCAAAGCATTTAATCCATTTTAAAATAAAAGTGTTGAATATTTTGGTATTCTATTAATGCATTTAATTAATATAACAATTTAAATTGGTTATTTCAATAAATTATAAATAATATGTCCTTACCGAAATTTTAATGTCTTCACCGATTTTTTAAATTAATTTATTTAATTCAGGGCAAATATATTTGATGTAAAGATAGATAAGAGCGTAACAGATGATTGTGGAATTCTGCTAAATGTATTTAAAAATATATATCTTAACTTTTTTAACAATCCGCCAAAAAGTGGAAATCGGCGGAAATACCCAGGTACTGTACGCGCGAACGTATTAATTTTTAACCGTGCATGTATTATACACTAATGTTGATGTTCATTTTAGCTTGCTAAGTACCTATGTTCTTTGTGTGAAGGTAATGCGACGGGATTTTCATTTCATGACCACGCTGATTTTTATTTCACTCAGTCAGACCAAATAGGTTAGTTCTTTGCTTCATTTACAGTTGAAGCTGGCTAACGATTTCTATTGTTTAAAATTTTTTGTGTTTTGACAATTTCGATTTCTTATGAATAAACAACCAAAGTTATCAAATTTATCAATTTAGAGATATTTCTAAATTATGTTTTTCATCTAAACAGAAGTATCTACAATAATAAACTAGGAAAATGGAAGGCGAACCAGAGGGACTATCTGACACGGCTACTAACTGTAATTTGGCTTCTGAGTCATTGTCTGACAGGAACCAGGCCAAATTAGATTCTTTAGAGAAAAAGGCAGTACATTTAAGGTACGTAATAAATAAATCTAGTCAGTCTATAAACATGAATGGCATTCTACCGATAACACGATCGTATCGTGTACTTTTATCTATATGCAATTGCATGCCAATTAGTCCTTTGCGTTTGGTCTGTCGAATTATATACCTACTTAGATGAGAGGTGCAGACTACTGAAATAAGACTACTTACTTACCTATATACTTAAACACTTCGCAAGTTCCTCCGGTATCCCTATATATCATCGATCCATAGATCTTTTTGGGGTGCGTATTGATTGATATAATATCAAATTATATATTTTCATTTCAATAAAGTTTAAAAGATATAATGTTAACTTGACATAATCATTACTGATTATATTCTTAAAAGCTATAATATTCATAAAATTTTCAATTTGAAAAGCATAAACCCATTTTTTATAACGTTTATGAATACTAAATGTCACCTGTTATAAAACTTGTGCATGCCAAAATGTATACCATTCAAAAAGTATAGTATTTAAAATAAATATGAATCAAAATCTATAGAAATCAAAATTTATACGTATTTATATATAACAGAGAAAATATACCAGCTAATTAGAATAGACCCATGTCTATTTTGCGAATTTGAATTATTTCAGTAATTAATACGTATTAAGTAATTCGCGCAAGCTCATAAACTTCATTGTCTTGTAAAAAACTCTGAGTAGCCAGCAAAAGGTGCATCATTCAAACAGATTATTGAATAACTTATAATAGGTAATCAATTGTCTTAGTAAAGCAAACGGAAAGTAATACAAGAAGTCATTAACTTCATAGGATTACGAAAAAGCTATAACAAATAAAAGAACTTATTACAATATTTTATTGCATGTAAATATTAGGACAAAGTATGAAATAAATAAAAAAAATGTCACAATTTTTTTTTAAAGTAGAAAGATAATTTTTACAATATTTTATTGTATGTAAATATTAGGACAAAGTATAAAATAAATAAAAAAAGTTGTGATACATACAAATTGCGCGCATTTTATATGTATCACAATTTATTTTAAAGTAGAAAAATTACTTTCACAATATTTTATTGTATGTAAATATGAGGACAAAGTTAGAAATAAATAAAAAAAAATTGTGATACTTATAAGTACATAGGTTTTTAGTTTACCTATTTTTCTTATTTTTTTTTAACTTATATTAGAGACTATATTATAGCTCGAAGAAATTCACACTCGTAATATTCAGAATTCGTTTTAATATAATGTTATGTTTTTTTGCGTTTACGAAATCGTCAGTCATATTAATTTTGTAACAGAACGTACCCGTAAACGACGCGGCGGTATAATTTAAAATTTTGAGAACACGACCAAAAGGTCACGTGGTCCGCGCTCGGCCAATAGGAGCGCGGCCCGCTAGAAATTTTTTCGAACGAGTAACATGTTTTTTTTTCGGCTCGAGAGATATAGTTCGACCCGGGACGCGTATTGCCAAACTGTATACTGACCCAGACACCCATAGTCTGTACTGAACTACGTCGTGCTCATTAAAATCACAAACAAATTGGAGCAAAGTACATACAAGCTCAGAGCAGTCTGAGACGATATGCACTTTGCTCGCTTGTATGTAAAGCAAACTGTGACACGCGAATATCTTTAATTAACTATACAACGTGTTTCGTAATTCGCCCGTAACTTTTTTATGCTTTTGCGATTTTTAGGTATCCTATCCGTGAAACTGAACAACTTTCCCCAAAAAACATACCCGAATGAATGTATATAAAAAATGAAGTAATTTAAGTTTGGCCGTTTTAAGTATGACTAAAAATTAATTTAAACTTTAAGAACTAGGTATAAAGAATGTAAAAAAAAACTATAAATGTTTCCACTTCTGTATTTATTAATTTTTCAAAGAAAGATGCACTGACACAACAAATTGTACCTATTTATCATTTCAGTGTAGGTAATAATAACTCAATTAAGTTGATATTATAAGTTATCGATAACAAAGTAAATTAAGGAATCAAGAACAGAAAATGGAAATTTTTCATTAAATGCCAAAACAAAAACTCAAATAACAAGAGATGGCGTCACACCGTGCCTTTTGTGCTTCATTCCCTATTGATTTTTTTTTGTTAATAATCGGAAAGGGCGAAATATAAATTATATGTTAAAAATATCAGTAAATATGCCAACTGTTTTTCTACCAGCATACTCGTACCGCAAACTAGCCAAGTGTTAATTTTATTCGAATTATTAAGGCTTACACCCATCTATAAAAAAACAGTTTAAAGTAGGTTTATTTTTTAAAAGTTACATTTTACACTTTATTTAATAAACACGTGCGTAATTACTAATAAAGTCACGACCACTGTCCAAAAAAAGGAGTCAAGGTCGCAAGCGGCGCAAGTTTTAGAAGGCGAGGCAGGGAAATAAAACATGTCTGCATTCGCATGCATTTTGTTCTAAATTATCATGCCATTACATACTACACCAGACGCTGGAAAGTATGGATCTCTGGAATCGTATGTATTTTGCTCAAGTATTTTAAAGCAAAATGTCAGACACTCTCTGAATAGCTATACAGTTTGCTCTTCAACTAGAAAGGCAAACTGCGATCGAACTCAGAGCAACCCTGGTCTGGGTCAGTATACAGTTTGGCAATACGCACCCGGGACTCTTGTGTTTAAATAAATTAATGTTTGTCACCTTTTGTAAGAGTGTTGTATAAAGTTTCGTGTGTTCGATTCAGAAATATAGTAATTATATACCTACGTACGTGAGACTTTCATTTTATACGTGTATATCCATTACAATTTTATTTTATTCGTACATCATCGTCATATTAATTTTCGGCTAGGCGTTCTATAAAAAGAAATAAGATAATTTATTAACCGGCTTCAAAAAAGGAGGAGGTTATCAATTCGACTGTATGTTTTTATTTATGTATATTTATTACACGATATCCTCGCCAATTGTGAACCGATTTTGATATTTATATTTTATTTAAAAGCCTGTACTATCAAGTTGGTCCCATTTTAATTTGGTGAAGATTTAATGAAGAAGTTTGGAGATATGGAAGAAACTCGTAAAATAAAATTGAGTTTAATTATGTTTTGAGAATCTTCTACCAATTAATTCGTATAACCAATGATTATTATCCGTACTAATATGTATATATAAAGTTTATTATACATAACAACTAATCGATTTTTAAAGTTTATAATAATAAAACGGTATAATAAAGGTTTGATATGTTGAATGATTGTTATAATTAAAGATTTTAGTTTTTTTAAACTTATTTCTTTTGATTTTTAACTTACTTGATAATTATACTGACCAAAATTATATGTTTCGTTGATATTTATCTTAAATTATATATATTTTGTGTTTATATGTTTATTACTTACCCATCTTTTTGGGTAAATACAAGTGCTTGATAAATAAATATAAATGTATAGATACAAATTACACAGATTGAGCTAGTTCCACTTTTAGTTACGAACTTGTGTCGGGAGATACTAAATGTACAATACAATATTTTATAAAAGATACTTGGATACATCAATAGATATTAAGACCCAGATCAATTTGAAAATGATCATTTTTCATCTTGACCTGGCCGGGGACCGCACCCCCAGGACCCTACGATTCAAAAGCAGACATCACTGCGCCACCGTGTTTGTCAATAAAATATGACAGTATTTAATAAAAATAATAGCATTGTAAGTTTTTGACTTGAAAAATGTTTGTTTACAACGACTTGTGCTTCATACAAACAGCGTGTCTCACCCATCACACCTTAGAAGTAATGTAATGTATTATAGATACCTATCTTATTTATTTTTAGATCCTTAACGTTGTAGATAATAGGTATAGGCTTTTATAGATAGGTATAGGCTTTTTAAAATTACTTACCCAAGTTTCTTGTCCTTACTTTGCAGATTAGTTCTTGAAAAAGATTTCAAAGCTGCTGATATAAAATGGAGCTTATTCGTAGCTGCTGCTTTTAGCTTCAGATATGAAAGTTGTCTCCGACCTTTTCCTCCGATTTTCTTAAAAAATGGAATTAAGGATATGGATACCTTAGTAAGTAACAACGTTACCTTTGATATAGGTACGTACGACAGCAATAAAAAAGGTGCCTAAACCTGACGCCTAGGCCTCTGGATTGGCTGATCGAGACGCAAAACACTGGGAAGCTCCAAAAATGTAGGCGCAAGATTTTTTTATTATATAATCAATACAGAAAGCGCGCTGAAGTAGGTACAAATCGTTACCCTATGTCCAAACTTCACCTACAAGTACCTTTGTATATGTATTCTTTGTTCAATACCCAATACCTTAGGATTGTATGATTTCAGCTTAGTGTTGTCACTGATGTCCCAGCATTGGACCTTGTATTGCAACAATTGGACAATTTAGAAAATTTAACACACATAAGTGACATCATCGATCTGCTCTTTTATGTGCTTGTGCGATTAAAGGAACCAAGTCTGAAAACGGTTCCACAAGAAGTTGTAAGTCTTGTTTAATTAACTAAATTTACCTAGGTAGTATTAAATAAATAAAAAATATTTATTTTCAGACAACTTCTGTCTGCTCTGGCCAAGTAGATATGGCTCCGATAGTACAGAGGGTCATGCTCCTGCAGTGGAGACTAAAAAGACCTGATCATGATAGTCCATAATAAAGAAAATTTATTGTTGTGTGACTAAAAAGTATTGTGGAACATTATTATGTAAATTAGTAGTTTAATGCTATGTTCAAACTGTTCGTTCGACGTTTTGTAATGTAGAGAAAATAAATTTAGCGAAGGCGCTATCGCGTGGGTTGCAGCAGCGTGAGTAATGCTAATGGGAGTTATAGCTATCTAATAGTGCTATAACCAGCAGTGGGTCGTTGCCGATTGGCACAAAGAGCGTGTAATCTGGTTTCAGAAGAGCTCTGATTCTACGAAGGACCAAAGTGCATATACAGCTTAGGGACGCAGTAGCCAGTTTGTTGGTTTTTCTTGTACCTGTTAAATTGTTCAGGCAGTGTATCATAATTACTGAAAATACTTTTTGCAGCATGACACTATTATCACCAGTCTTCATCTTGGGCGAAGCGCTCCGAAACCGCAATATATTTTCCAAGTGAATTACTCTTTCAAATCGACTACGGAAGCAAAGTGGAAAGAGCTGGCTAAAAATCACCACATATTTTACGCATTTCACGGGAATCGTTTGGAAAACTTTTACACCATTTTACATTTTGGTTTACAACAACATTTGAATAAGGTACCAGTATACATACATTAGTTCTAAGTATAATTCTGTTCGTCATTTTTTAACCATTTAATGCGTGAATAAGTGTATATGTAAGAAGTTAACGCGGTTAAATATTTACCTAATACTATAAACTGTATTACAAAAGCCACAAAACGTTATACCTGTAATTTAATCAGATATTTATCTTGTAGAATACGTTGCTGGGAAACGGTGTATACTTATTGCCGGAGCTGAATGCATCTCTGCCATATAGCCATGGCGGGTTCGGTTGGGGTGCAAGCTGCATTGGAGGTCATCTATCCTGTGTTGCCATGTGCGAAGTTATTGATGCCCCTGAAGGAATCAACTATCAAAAACCCGTTTCTAATGAAGGTTTCATAAAACAATCTCTATTAACCATCTATGTTCCATGTCACATTTCAATCGTAATGCTCATCTCTTATTTTATAGGAACCTAGGTACGCATCGGGCAATCATAGAAAACTTAATTTTTAGGGTTCTGTACCTCAAAAGGAAAAAACGGAACCCTTATAGGATCACTCGGTTGTCCGTCTGTATATCTGTCGGTCTGTCAAGACCTTTTTCTCAGGAACGCGTATAGGTTATCGAGCTGAAATTCATATCAAATACTCAGGTCTACTGTCCCTTGGAGCTGTAAAAAATTCAATCTTCCAAGCCAACGCAATCTAAATATACACCTGGTTATGCCACAAATTTTCGTTTTTTCGGAATTCGCAACCAACCTACAGGGTACTTCCCATGAACTCAGAATCTTGAAATTTGGTACGAAGCACCGTCTTATATCACAGATAAAGGAAAAATTGCGAAAAGCGTAAATTTTTAGTCACATTATATAATAATAATATTTTTAATTTCAAACTTATTATATATAGTGTACGGAACCCTTAGTGCGCGAGTCCGACTCGCACTTGGCCGGTTTTTTTATTTGCCAGTATTTATACATTTATTTTTGCCTACATGTATGTTACTCACCTTTCGAATCAAAAAGTACAGACTTTTACAGTCATATTATGCATAACAATGCATGGATGGCGTAAACTTCATTTTGCTTTGCATTTTACAATAATTAAGAAGTAGGACTATTTATCGCAGAAATTTCAGTCAGTCGTTTTTGGCATACATTTCATATCTAAAGTAATTATGCAAACATGTGTCAAGTATACGAGTATCATGAATGAATGAATGAATGAACACTTTATTGTACACCATAAGTAACGATTAGCAAAATACAAATCAGCCTGTGTAGGTACAATGGGCGGTCTTATTGCTAAAAGCAATCTCTACCAGACAACCGATTCATGGAGAGTAGATACTAATAAATGTTAACGGAACGGGATGTACATTTCAACTCATAATAAACAAATAAATAATTTATACATAATATAATACTTAAATAAATATCTACAAATATACATTCATTGTCAACTAAATGTCATGTCCCCTACTCAAAGCTTGCTAAGACAGCAAACAACATAACAAAACCTACTTCTGTTATGTTGTTTGCTGTTACTAAATAATGTTTGATTCCAACATTTAATACCTATTTCAGAGTCCTTCAATCCTTACCACTTCCATACTACCATACTACCCACTTCCATACTAATATTATAAATGCGAAAGTAACTCTGTCACCTTTTCAGTTTCACGCTTGAACCATTGAACTAAGTTAGATGAAATTTGGTATGGAGGTAGTTTGATGCCCGGGGATTCATTCCAGGAAATTCTACTTTTCCCGAGGGATCGATATTAACGCGGGCGAAGTCGCGGGCAAAAGCCAGTACTAAATATTAGTTTGAAACTGAATATGGTAGCAGTTGCATAAGTAGTTAAGTACCTACATCAAATCTTAAACAATAGTATGCTAGAAAGAGTTGTTGTCGTTGATTATTGTGGTATGTAACCCTTGTGTACATGCTTGTTATTCTGACTCGCACATGACATGACCAATTTTATTTCATATTACAATTTTAAGTTATGCACTACTTGTAGCCATGTGAAAACTAGTATTCGTCCGCGGCGGAACAGTACATTTCAGGATTTCGTACCCAAAGGGTAAAAACGGGACCATATTAAATACTATGGGTCCACTGTTACTCCGTGGTCCTCTGTCCGTCAGTTTGTAAAGACTGTCTGTCACCAAGCTGTATCTCATGAACCGTGATAGCTGTTTTTAGTATTTATTGTTAAAGCGGCAACAGAATACATCATCTGTGAAGATTTCAAATGTATGTCTATAGCTATCACGGTTCATGAAATACCACCTGGTGACAGACAGACAGACAAACAGGCGGACAGTGGAGCCATAGTAATCGTTTTTACTCTTTGGGTATGGAACCCTAAATATGCAAAGTAGATGATGATCGCTTTGAAGGGGACAAAATAGTTCGCCACGATCAAGGGTAGCCTTGGACCGCCGCGGCACTGGGTATAAGTTATACGTTTATCCATCTAAATATAACTTATTTCTTTTGTTGAAGGAGATGGTATGTATGATGACCAGAAAAATAAGTATTCTGAACAGGGTTTAGAGGGAACAGGAGCACAATATATCGTAACTAATTGCGACTTGGTGAGACTGCGCTATGTGTTGGTCTACGCGAAACAACCAGCATCAATGCGATTTCCTACTGCAAGTTCAAACAGAAACGGTAATTTCCTTTATTTGTTATTATTGTAATTAAGTACCAAGTATCAGATTTTACTATATATCCATACTAATAATATTATAAATGCGAAAGTAACTCCGTCTGTCTTCTGTTCACGCTTCAACCATTGATCCAATTTGGTATGGAGGTAGTTTGAGGCCCGGGGAAGGACACAGGTACCCCTGTCATTCCGGGAAATTCTACTGTTCCCGAGGGATCGACACTAAAGCGGGCGGAGCCGCGGGCAAAATGCAAACCTGACTTATATATCAACGCACAGCCGAAACTACTGTGCCCTGGTACAGGGGTTCCTTTCACGATGTAAATGAGCACTAAGAAAGGATTTTTAGGAATTCAACCCCTAAAGGGGTGAAATAGGGGGGGGAAGTTAATATGGAATTTTCTCATTTCTGGAAGATGAAAGTTGTCTTTTTCTTAGAAGTATGAAAGTAGGTATATAAGTTCTCGATTAAAATTAGTGAAATGTACAAAATTCCCCTCTGAAGGTGTAAAATAGGGGGGTTTGTATGGTGGGGAAGGACATAGGTTACTTTCATTCCGGGAAATTTTACTGTTCCCGAGCTAGGAATAAATTTCACAGTTTTTGGTGTTCCTTTTAGGTACAGTCAGCTTCAAAATACTAATTGTATGACAAATCATGACTCCACTTCTGAAGCCTGCCTGACTGTACCTTGGTATTTATAAATTAAGCGCAAGTACTTTTTTAGGTAAAAGGCTGGTATCCATATAGGTCAAAGAAATCCTTTAGTAGCAAAATTTAAGAAATTGATAGGCTTAGTTTTTGTTTTAACTTTTTCATACAAAAATATTTTTTTATTTACCTCGATTTTTATTCGATATTTCGATACTAAGTAGCTGTTTTGATTATCGACGTCAGTGACTCAGTATCCAATCAATCAATCAATCAATTTATTTATTTGTTAAACATAGGTTTTGTTACATTAAATGCAGTTGTTGGGAAGTATAAAACACCGCTATGTTTTGCCGTTATAACAGCATACAAATATAAAAATGTTTGTTCTTAATTAAATGTCAAATTATGTACATATATTATTATGATCATAGAAGTATGAAGCATTTTTTTTTTTTAAATCTATTATTATGATACTAGTGATAAATAAATCTTACACAAATTATATAAGTCAGGTAAATAAAGAATAAGTTAGTTCAGTAATTAATAAGTCTAGGTTACAATTGGCAATTTAGAAAATCATCAATACAATAATAACATTTATCAATAAGTAGCGTAAATAACATTTTTTTAAATATTATATTATTTGAGGACTTTATGTCATTTGGTAGTTTATTATATATTTTAGGTGCCATACCAATTATACTCTTACTTATTTGAGTCATAGTGCATTTTCTTGTGCTGACATTATACATGTATTTATTTCGCAATGCAGTAATCCGAGTTCTTTTATCTGACAACATTGGAAATAATTTTGGGTTTCTTTTTACAAAAATTGTCATTTCATAGATATATAAACAAGGTACTGTAAGTATTTTATATTTTTTAAAGTTTTGAACACAGCTTTCTCTCATTTTAAGTCCACACATTGCTCGTATACATCTTTTTTGTGACTTGAATATTGTTTCCCTATTTGTGCTGTTGCCCCAAAATATAATACCATATCGAAGTGTTGGTGCAACTAAGCCATGATAGGCTGTCAACAAAATATCAAAATGAACTATTTTTCGTAAATTAAATAAAGCATATGCACATTTATTTATTTTTTTGCATATAACTTCTGCTTGGGGTGTCCATGTTAACTTGTTGTCAATTACAAGCCCTAGAAACTTTGTTTGATTTACTGTTTCGATAATACTGTCTTGATATTCCACAATCATATTGTGTTTATTGTTATAGTCATAGAAATGCATTATATTGGTCTTGGTTAAATTGATTAATAAATTATTGCATTCGAACCAATTAATAACATTTTTTAATGTCAGATTTATTTCATTTTCATAATTATCTAAAATGTCAGGATTAATTATTATTGTGCTATCGTCAGCAAATAAAATCATGGATTGTTTTGTCGTTTTCGGGAGATCGTTTATATATATTATGAAAAGCAAGGGGCCCAATACGCTTCCCTGTGGCACACCATGTTTAACTTCTCTGTTTTTAGATCGATATTTTAATTCATTCCTAGTATTTGGACACACATTTGTAATTTCAGTAAATTGTGTTCTATTAATAAGGTACGATCTTAGCAAATTTAATACATTTCCCCTAATACCATAGGCATAAAGTTTGTCTAGTAATTTTTCATGATTTATATGGTCAAAAGCTTTAGTCATATCCGTATAGATTGTCGAAATGGGAGTTTTGTCATTTATACTGGTTAATATTTTATTAAGGAAGTCATATATTGCCATATTAATGGTCTTATTCTTTCTAAACCCCTTTTGTTCGTCACATAGGATGTTGTTTTTTTCTAGGAAAGTGTAAATGATGTCGTGAATGTATTTTTCAAATAATTTTGAAAATATAGACGGTATTGCTATTGGTCGAAAGCAAGATACGTCGTCTTTACTTCCTTTTTTAAAGAGAGGTTTTAATATGGAAATTTTTAGTTTTTCCGGGAAGATTCCACTAGATATACTAACGTTCATGATGTGTGCTAAGTGTGGAGCAAGAACAGTTGCCACATATTTCACCACTTTCGTAGATATATCATCGTAGCCAACACTGTTTCTTTTTCTTAATGATTTGATAATCGTTATTACATCATGTGGTGTAACTGGTGGCATAAATAGAGAGTTAGAGTTATAACTTATATTAGTGACGGTACTAGCTTTTGGAGATGTTTTAACATGATCAGTAAAGTAGTCATTAAAAATATTAGCTATATTCTCTGGATCTGTGATTTCCTGGTTTTTGTAATTTATTTTAGAGATATGGTCTTTTTGAGTATTTTTCGCATTATTAATAACTTGCCATGCGGCTTTCATTTTGTTACTAGATGTTTTAATGTAATGATTGTTTTGTGCTTTTTGAGTTAATTTGATTATTTGTTTATATCTTTTACTATATTCCTTAAATCGTTTTCTGTTTTGAATACTAGGAGAGAGCCGGTATTGCCACAAAAGTCTTCGTTGGGTTTTACTACATTTTTTTATGCCTTTAGATATCCATTTAATATTTTTTTTAGTATTTTTCTTAATTATTTTAAATGGGACACATAAATTGTATAACAGAAGAAAATGTTCTACAAACCAGTTATAAGCTACATTTGGATCTACTGTATCATATATTTCCGAGAACGTCAAACTTTGTAAATATGATTTAAATTTAGCTATATTTTCTGTAGATAGGTCTCTTCTTTTAGATTTCCAGGATGTTAATAAGATTTTAGTTTTTATTGGTATCGTTAAAATTTGAGCTGAGTGATCAGAGAGTGCTAATTCAATAACTTTTGAAGAACATCCTTGTTTCAAATTATGTGCAAAGTTGTCAATACATGTTTTGCTACATTGTCTGGTCACCTGATTTAATTCTAGTTTTAAATTAAATCCAGAAAAAAAAAAACAAATTCAAGAGCTAAATGTGTCTTTTTTAATCTATCTATATTGAAATCACCACAAAAAATTATATTTTTAGAATACTTTTTACATATAGATATAAGCACTAACTCCAGTTTTTCATAAAAAAGTAAAAAATTTTTTGAGACAGAAGATCTATACACACATATAACTATACAATCATGAGATGTCAGTTCAATTCCACAACATTCGATTATTCCGGGAACAGAGTGCCTAGGTACATCTTTTAACTCTTTGAATGGGAGTCCTACTTTAGTCAAAATACATGCACCCCCTCTTTTTATAGTTTTTCTTGAGTAGTAGGTTGCCAACTGGAAGTTTGGTAGGTTAAGTATTTCTTCCTGTCCAGATAACATAAAATGTTCTGTTATGCATACAACATCTATTGTCGTGTTTCCTGATTGCATTATATTATCCAAGTGTATAGATAATTCATCAGACTTGCTTACCAAACCGGCGATGTTTTGATGAAATATGTTTATGTAGTTATGCTCGAAAAAACTGAGAATGCGTAGATGAATTGTCCGTACAGTGTAAATTGTTTATGAAATTTTGTTGTTTAATTTCTATCATTGATTCATGTAAAAACATATATATATTCCGTAGGCCCCAGTTATTTAACATGCCTAGTTTTCTGTCAAACATATCAAAGTCATAAGATAACGCTAAGTTAGACTCCAATAAATAGGCATATTGAAATGTTTTTACATCCATATAAAGGAGGTTGTTGAAATTTTCAATTCTCCAGTTAAACATTTCTGAGTAACTATTGCATCTAAATGTTGGGAGGCAAATAATTATGTTTGTGTGGGTTAATTTCAGTAGTATTTCTCGAATATGTTCAGTTCTAGGTCAAAATAATTCTTAGTACCTAAAAAGTCCTCTGGTCCTATAAATATTACACAGAAATCATTCAAAGTGTAATGTTGTAATATCTTGTCAATGTCATTTAGTAAATATTTGGTGTCACAGTGTGGTTTTAAGTAATGACATATTTCATACTCATCATTAAAAAACTCTTGGGTATATTTCAATATCCTATTTCTTTTGTTACTACTAATAATACTTAGTTTATTTCGTGGTGAGTTGCTAATCCTCGCTATGCCCGATTTTGGTGTTTCTCAAGAGCTGTGTTGTTGTGTTATAGTTGATTTTTTATATTTCTGCTGTGTCAGATAAACTTTGAATATTTTGCGCAACACTTGTGCTTTGTTTAGGAGAAGAAGCTTTTCTTTTTTTCTTTTGTGGAGTATTTGTATTCTTTTGTGGACTTGGAGCTTTTCTTATTTTCTTAATTTTTGGACTTAATAAATCCTTGCATTGCGATGATGAGCATGTATTTTGAAGTTCCAGTTTTAATTCTTGTATTTGTATTTGAAGTGATTTATTTTCTAGTGACAAGTTGTTAACTTCTTTGAGTGCTACGTGTAAGTCGGCTATTAAGCTCTCGACTTTATTTTTGAGAATCAATATTTGTTGACTATTTTCGTCATACGACGTATTAGGAAGGCTACTGGCGGTGCCATCTAGCGTGTTAATGGATGAATTGCAATTATCTTCGGTCGTTGCTTCCGATGACGATTGCGAACGAGGTCGTCTTTGGAAAAAAAACATTAAAATCTTGAACTAAGATTTTCAGTTTATAAAAAATATCACTGAGATGCAGGCTTGAACCATCGACTATCAGGTGTCAGTCGTCCACACTGCGCACTGCGCCAGCTGCTTATTAAGCTGTGCGTGCACTGGACCGGAATCGAAGCGGACGGAGCGGACGGATTTGTTGCTTTGTATGGATTTGTATGGCGCTGCGTGCACTGCATCGGCATTTCCGTGCCGGAGACCGGAATTTCTGCCGGTGACGTCACCGGCATCGGCAGTCGTCAGTGTTGCCGTTCATAAGAAGATCTACCCCTTATGGTAGAACTTTTTATATTGGAATATTATTATGAATAACAGAGAATGGTAGAAACCTCATTTCGTAGGAATTCGATTAAGATCATCCATAACTTTTAAATTCATTAGCTAGTCATTCATTGTAGTCTTCCTCAATTACATATGTCGTGAATGAGTAAGACGAAAATACAGAGTGATGAAAATACTGACATTAAAAACAAAGATATAAATCAATGAACATTGGCTGCACGCACGAAAAATGTCACGTTCCAGACCAGCAACAGCAGCAACAGCAGGAGTAGTAGTAGTATCTATCACGCATCTATCTCTCCCCGTTATCACGTAAAATTATTGGCCGTAAACTGACTTTAGAGTCAACCAATTTTCAGAGTTCCGTAGTAAATAGTGAACCCTTACAGTTTCGCCATGTCTGTCCGTCCGTCCGTCTGTCCGTCCGTGGTTTTACTCATAGACTATAAGTACTAAAAAGCTGTAATTTGGTACGGATATGTATATTAATCATGCCGAAAAAGTAGTAAAATAAAATATAAGGTTCAAGAATAAAGTGAAGTTCAAAAAAATTTTTCTTCAATTCCCAAAGAATCTATCTTCATCTTTTAATAAATCAGCATATAATGTATGAAACTCTCCATAGAGGAGTCTTTTAGAGTTCATATTATGCACCCATATCTTTCTCACTCCAGCCAGAGTAATGATTACCCAGTAAGGTATAGACATCGTGATGATCTAGATCTTAGAATATTTTTTTTTGTGTTTTGGTAAAGACAGACTTAAATATGACACAGACATAATAATGGGACAGGGCAGATTGGTACAGGTTTAGGTGGTATCTTCTCTATCTCTATTATTATAAACAAAAGTCACCGCCGGTAAATATAGCAAAGCGTTATGCTATATGTTAGTGACCACTTTATAGGATAGCGCTGTGTGGAGGGTTATACTCCGACCCCAAAAACACGTAAATTAAAAAAATTACAATATTGTAACTTTTGCTGCAAAAATGTAACATTTCAGGAAACGAAACGTAACTTATGACTCAAGGGCCCTGGCAACACTGTAAAAATGCCGGTCCGGAATCCGAATGCAGTGAACGCACTCCACCGGCATTTTGAAAATCCGGCCGCTCCGGCCGTAAATTACGTTTCGTTTCCTGAAATGTTACATTTTTGCAGCAAAAGTTACAATATTGTAATTTTTTTAATTTACGTGTTTTTGGGGTCGGAGTATAACCCTCCACACAGCGCTATCCTATAAAGTGGTTACTAACATATATCATAATGCTTTGCTTTATTTACCGGCGGTGACTTTTGTTTATAATAATAGAGATAGAGAAGATACCACCTAAACCTGTACCAACCTGCCCTGTCCCATTATTATGTCTGTGTCATATTTAAGTCTGTCTTTACCAAAACAAAAAAAAAAAAATATTCTAAGATCTAGATTATCACGATGTCTATACCTTACTGGGTAATCATTACTCTGGCTGGAGTGAGAAAGATATGGGTGCATAAAATGAACTCTAAAAGCCTCCTCTATGGAGAGTTTCATACATTATATGCTGATTTATTAAAAGATGAAGATAGATTCTTTGGGAATTGAAGAAAAATTTTTTTGAACTTCACTATATTCTTGAACCTTATATTTTATTTTACTACTTTTTCGGCATGATTAATATACATATCCGTACCAAATTACAGCTTTTTAGTACTTATAGTCTATGGTAAAACCACGGACAGACGGACGGACGGACAGACATGGCGAAACTGTAAGGGTTCACTATTTACTACGGAACTCTGAAAATTGGTTGACTCTAAAGTCAGTTTACGGCCAATAATCTTACATGATAACGGGGAGAGATAGATGCGTGATAGATACTACTACTACTCCTGCTGCTGCTGCTGTTGCTGGTCTGGAACGTGACATTTTTCGTGCGTGCAGCCAATGTTCATTGATTTATATCTTTGTTTTTAATGTCAGTATTTTCATCACTCTGTATTTTCGTCTTACTCATTCACGACATATGTAATTGAGGAAGACTACAATTAATGACTAGCTAATGAATTTAAAAGTTATGGATGATCTAAATCGAATTCCTACGAAATGAGGTTTCTACCATTCTCTGTTATTCATAATAATATTCCAATATAAAAAGTTCTACCATAAGGGGTAGATCTTCTTATGAACGGCAACACTGACGACTGCCGATGCCGGTGACGTCACCGGCAGAAATTCCGGTCTCCGGCACGGAAATGCCGATGCAGTGCACGCAGCGCCATACAAATCCATACAAAGCAACAAATCCGTCCGCTCCGTCCGCTTCGATTCCGGTCCAGTGCACGCACAGCTTTAACGTTTTGAGGCGAAATTTGTGATTGCGAGCTTAGTATAATTGTTATTTTTATTTCGTACTGTGTTCTTGGTTTTATCTTGTGGGTAGTAGAATGGAATGGACTCACATTATTGTTGTTCACGATGGTTTTTGGTTCATCATTTTACACAAATCACTTGTATTTAGTGGCAGTAAGTTTATTTTATTGAATATTCACTGTGTTAAAAAACTGCTTAAACTGTTTTTGACGCTTAGTTTGTCTTCTTTACACTATTAAATATTTTTTAAGTGCGTGTAGCATAGAACCGTGACTTTCGAGTTTGCGGGGCGGGCGGTACCAGCAATGAGAGTACATTAAAAACAGAGTTTTAAATGTATACTATACTAATAGTGTAATACATATTTTTTCCTTGAGGAATATACAGAGCCCAGGCACGGTAAAGATATCTAACAGTATTGTCCATAGTAGACAGTAAAAGTTGTACGCCCGGAAAGTGTTTTTTGTACACAGGATGTTTTTTCGTCTGTTTTTCCAAATGTTTAGGTCCAGTCCAGATATCTCGAAAACTAGCGTTTCTTTATTTTTATTTTGCTTATAAAACATGTTTTTAGCTTATGTGTGCCAGTGCCATCCCTTAAAATATTTGCGCTTAATTAAAATTGACTTTAATTATGTATTAATTTAGAGACAGATTAGGAATATAGGTAGGAACATTTATTTCGCACATCCTTGTATTAATTAAGTCTTGGTCAACGTCATATTCAAAACATACCTACTTAATAGTGTTCCTGTTCCTGTGCAGCAGGATGAAGTCAAGCGTATCTGCATATCATGGGTTACAGACATTATTTATTTTCAGCTGGTGGCTTCAGGCAGTGGCTCTCAAGACATAAATTATTTTCTATCCTACTCGGCTACGGCCTCATGTTGGCAACTATCGGTTTTGCAAATAATCAACCCATTCAATATTACTACAAAATTTTGCTCAAAAAACTAGACGTAGCATATAGCAACGTCAAAGTTTAAAATCTGTGTGTCTCTGTAGAAAAAAATATCTAACTACAATTCATGGGATAAACCTGTAGAGACTTATCTGATTGTAAGTTACCTACTGGATATAATTTGTAAAATTGTAGGTACTTATCTATATTTTATAAATATTTTACCATTTACATGTTTTTTACTATGATTACTGATTTGTACTTTTTAAAATAAACAAAAAACAGTATGATGTAAATTTTAATGCAATTGTCACAACCAACGGATTTGATGAATTTAGAACAATGGTCAACATCGTTACGGTGCTTCACCACGGACAAGAGCGGAATCATTGTACGATCTAATTTTTATTGTGTCGAATGTTCATTCAAATATAATGGGCAACCAGTTCCATCGTTTTTGCCCTGCAAACGAACGTCACATTAATGTTAAAACATAGAAAAAGAGTACAATCAAAAATTCTGTAAAAAATATACCTATTGTGAAAATAATAAAAATGGGGAATGTGAATAATCTATGTATAATATGGTGTTACCTTATGGTAACATACAAAACGGCTGTAACTCAAGATCCTGTTGCCATCATACCGCAAGGCCGCATCGTTGGGGTAAGATTTTTTGACTTTTGTCACGGTAATCTTATTTATTACCGTGGTTTTGTTGTATGGCTGTACGAGTAATCTTTTATAAAGTTTTTTGAAAGAAAAATAAAATAACGGCTTGCTGACGACTCGCTTTTTTTTACATATTTAAAACTTTTCATATGCCAAAATATCAGAAACGGATAAGTAAATTAAAAATATGATGTTCACAAGGTCAGGTTGGATAGTCGCGAAAAAAAATTACTCTTACTTTACTTGTATGGGAGCTACCATATTTTTTTTATCAATATTTAATTTTACCAGTTTTTTGGGCATGATTAATATACATATCCATACCAAATTACAGCTCTTTAGTACAAGTCTCTGAGTAAAACCGCGGACGGACAGACATGGCGAAACTATAAGGGTTCCTTGTTTACTACGGAACCCTGAAAAGTGTCGATTTGGACAGTGTGTCCCAATATATTGTGTCCGAGTCGTCAGCAAGTCAATATAACGACTGGCCTGCCAAAAAATATAGCTCTTCTTAGTTAGCACTCGGGGGGTGTAAGGATTCTAACGATTCCCCAAACGTCCTACCCTTTAAAGCTTTTAGAAATACACATTATATACATACGCAATGTGCATGCATGATTGCATGAACTCGAAAACAATGTACACTCTTTTTCTGGCAGTTGTGTAAAAATACTTTTAGAAGTAACAAAACATATCATCATAGAGATACATAACTTACATACATATATAGTATAGTCAATGAAGGCAAAAATCAGCTATAACCTCCGATTTCGTTGAACCTCCATAGATTTGGATAAAAATTTGGGATTGGAGTATGTTTTACCCTCTACTTCAAAAGTGACAAAATGGTCGTCTTGCGCGGTTTGCGTCTTAGGGGGTGAAATCCACCTTTGTTAAAAATTTAAAAAAATGCAGATTTATCCATTCTGGCTTAAGTAATTTCAGTTTAATTAGATAAAATAATTGTTTTTTAATGATTTTAATCAATTTTTCAACCCTTTTAGCAAACCACCCCTTAAATCGTATTTCATGAAAAAAACAGTTTTTGTATTTTTGAGATTTAAAATCTCATAATATCCTTACATAACAGTTTAAATGATATAATTTTGCCGGAATTAACCTGCGGCACGGAAAATGGTGAAGGTTTTATTTTTCGTTCTTTCCATAAAAATTCGAAAGTGTCATCTTATTTTTATCATAACTTACTCAATTTTGATGCTATTAACTTTTTACAGTGCTTATTAGAAAAGTATTTCCAAGTACATTAAAAAGTGTCCATCAGGAAGTATACCTATGGCATAAAATGCATCGGTTTCCCGTTATTTAAGTTTGAATACTTAGATTTAAGTACTCGCCGAAAAAAAATATACATAAACTTACCTATAAATAGCTCACTTTGTATTAATATTAGAAGATTTTAAAAAATAGGAATTTTTTTGTTTTATAATAGCCTCAATTTTAGTTATGACACATGCTTTTTAAAAACTTATAGTTTTTGAGTTATTTATGAAAATCCGCATTAAAACATATATTTTTATCACGAAAAATCACTATTTCTGATCTTTAATAACTCAGAAAGTATTGATTTATTTCAAAAACTTGAGTAACAAATTTTGCTTAGAATTTATCTCTCTATCGATTCTTAGGGTTATTTTTACTAAAATAATTTTCACCCCCGAGAAGGGGTGGCATCCATCCCCAGGGCAAAAGCGCAAATTGGCACTACCTATGTCACTTTTGTTTCATAAGGTATCCCCCACCTACTCACCAATTTTCATGAAAATCGATGGAGATTCAACGAAACCAGAGTTGAAAATTTTCTACACTAATAAGAGGATTGGTTTGAGTTTATGAATCCTAATTCTTACCATTCGCGTGAAAGCGTAACAAACAAACTCGCATTCGCATTTCGAATATTAAGTAGTATAGATTATGGATCTATACTACTTAATATTCGAAATGCGAATGCGAGTTTGTTTGTTACGCTTTCACGCTGTAACTACTGAACCGATCATCATGAAATTTGGCAATTTGGATAGGTAAACCGAGTAAAAGCGAGTGGGCTATAAAATATGCGCAAGCATCAATATTGCATTTTGAACACTTCAACATAATGAGAGCCTTATGTAGTAGGTATAGAGTACTAGGTAATCCCATTTTAATGTTTTTAGATAAAAGTGTACGCAGAAGAATCACTTAGTCCAATAGAAATATTTTTCGGAGTACCTTATGCAGTACCGCCAGTGGGCAGACATAGATTTGCAGTAAGTAATAACTTCCTACCAAAGCTCTTTGACGATATAATAGAATACCTACAGGATGAAGGTCTAATCAAGATGAGTTTTTGAATAAAACTATCGTAAGAATACACATTATTAAAATATATTACAACGGGTTACTCACGTAAACGCAGTCTGCTCTGGCCGACATGTTTTGTTTGACATTTGACCTCATCCGGAGATCTTCCTCAGGGTGAATGCGGATCGGGACCGGACATCGGGCGTACGTCTCGATCCACATTCGCCCTGTCCTCAGGCCTCCGAATGATGTCAAAACATATCGGCCAGTAGCTGCTGACGTTAGTAACCCGTTAATATATAATAATAAAGATGATTTTTTTTAAATTTTTATATAGAGTAAGGTATTCAAAGTATCCATGACACCGATACTTTTTGAGAAAATTAGAGCTTCATTCATAGATTTTTTAGAACTGTCATCCTACGTTAACCAGCCCTGTAATCCTATAATCGAACCTTGTCGATTTAGAAAAATAATATATATATATTGTATTATCTACTCCTCAAAAATATCTAGAAGAACACTTTTTCATCAAGTTTCATGAGAACTTACTTCAGTTCCCGGGGGGCATGGCAGTTATTTATAACCTGTAAATGCAGTTTTTCTCTCTTATTCAGTTTCATATGACTACTGTTTTATCTCAAAAAGATAAGAAATCTCCCCACTGCCATCTCAATGATCTTTGTGCCGTGGACATTTTTATACAATGAAAAATTCGATACAGGAGACATTGTGACTAAAGAAATAATAAAATTTAAATATCTGACACTAAGTATTTGAATAGTAGAATAGTATTCGATACCTACTTACTTTAAAATTCTCAGTATAGGTATGTAGTCGATTTTCATTTATAGGCACCTGAGAGGCACTCTGGTTGGAGGCGTACCTTTTTTGCCCATCGTATGCCACCAATGTGTCCACAAGTGAGTTACAATGAAAATGAAAACATCAGTGAAGACTGCCTCTTTCTCAACATATGGACAACACGGGTATGCTATAACTATATCCACAATTCTCTCATACTATATACCCAAAAGCCATTTTCTTTTATGATGCTTTTCTTATAAATACTAAAACCAGACCATAAAATGTGTTTCAGATAGCGAGCTGATGGAAAGTCACTGCCAGTGCTAGTAATTTTTTATAGCGAATCGTGGTTAGATGGGGGGATCTCTCTACCTTGTCAAAAATTGGCAGCGGAAGGTGTCGTAGTTGTAACAGTATCATATCGCCTACACTTGCTAGCGTTTTTCACATTGAAGTCTTTAGCTGCACGTGGAAATCTCGCTCTTCTGGATCAATATTTAGCTCTTCTATGGATACGGGACAACATAGCAGCGTTTGGAGGCGACCCTACATCTATAACATTGGCTGGACATTCTGCTGGAGCTAACAGTGTATTATACCATCTAGCTTCACCTCGGTCAGTTGGTGAGTGAATCATATTCTTTTACACTTTGATCTGAAAAAAAGTTATCATTGTTTACCTCAAGACAGTCCGAATGAAACAACCGTTTGCTTAATATTTCTTTTCACCAACAGGTTTATTTCAGAGAGCTATTATTATGTCACCTAGGAATCCTTGGACAGTAATTGAAGGAAAATATAATGCAAGTATGTGTGAAAAAACTTCAAGGCATATTGCACAAATCATGGGGTGTAAAGGGAAATCGGATCAAGAAATATTACATTGCATGAGAGCACTTCCCTTGACAGATATTACTGCCTTATACTCTGTAAGTAAAATAACATTTGTTATAAGTAATCCTTTTTTTCTCTTTCGTGCGTCAAGTCTATAAGTTAATTTTTTAAAGCTGTCTGTGGCATATCTGTCTTAGAAACAGGCATTTTATAAACAACGCAAGTGAACATAGTTACTTGTGTTCGGTGCGTTTTGCCTAACTGTATTAAATTATAACTCATTTGTAGATATTAAAAAATCACCAGAAGAAATAATAGACTTTACTCAGTGGTAAAATCTTGTCGAATGGTTCAAGCAAGGGTTCTTATTACCTTACCACCTTCACTTCCGTTTTATTAACACCTATCTACCTATTTCAAGAAATATTTTCTGCTGTTTAGAACGCAAGTTGGGGGCCAATGCTGCAGCCAATAGCTGATGATTTTCTGCCAGAATCAGAGCAATATTTGCCAACACCATTAACTGTCGCTTTGTCCTCAAAGCAGAGCATGCAACTCGACCTACTTTTAGGAGCTACAGACCTTGAGTCTATAAACTACAATGGTTTGTACGATACATATTTCACATAACCTAAATTGTGTGAGTATTGAACTGTAGATAATAAAGATAATGTTATGCTAATATAACCAAATACAACTTAGGAAGAATTGCCTTGTTTTATTAGTATTGACTTTATTTTTGAAGTGTTCTGATGACAGCATAATTTCTTTCAATTTTAATATTGATAGGTATTTAATCCGTTTAAAAAAATATTTTATCTGATAGACTGTTGAGCGATAGCGCAGCCATTCTGTAGATATAGGCCGCGCGGGCCCTATTTTCAGCACTAAATTAAAATGATAATAGAGTTCCGGGAGTCAGCACTTTCTTTTTGGAATTGTTTTTCCCCCGAAGGGTAGAAAACGCTTATTTAGGTTTCAGCCGTTCGGCTTGATCCACCTTGAGACTACGCATATACATTCTGACGTCATAACGTTGTGAAGTTAGCTCTTTACGACAGTAGCGCCCTCTATTCTCAACGTGACGTGAAGTGCAACAACTTCACTGCAGTTGAGGGAACTCATTCAGCGCGGGTGGTACATTGGTCAGTACAATTTCCAAGCCGGCAAGGCACTAAAATTGTGGTGGATCAAGCCGAACGGCTGAAACCTAAATATGTGTTTTCTACCCTTCGGGGGGAAACGCCTGCTATTTAGGTGCTCGAGTCTAAAGGCTTGATCCACCTTGAGACGTGTTTCTTATCTGCCGGCGCTGAATGAGCGTACTGTGATTTACTGATGAAGTTTAATTAGTATAATGATAATAGAAGGAAAGTAATTTAAGGAAGTATATTTGTTCTTAAATATGGTAACAATCATCTTCTAACAAAAACAAAAAAATATTAACAATAATTCTTATTCTTCATTTAAAGGAACGCTTATAATCACAAGATTCATAATCAGTCAATAGGAATAAAGTTATCTGAGATGTTACTAATGATTTTAGTTGGGAATTTAGCTAATTGGTTTTAGATAGTGATTGAAGAATGTCTTAGCAGTTTGCCAATTACCCTTTTTCATAATTTCTTCTGTACTTGTATATCCACGTAACCAATTGCTGGAAGCAACTGCTGCTCTGCAGCTGCCTGGAGAGTCACTGAAATTGGCCTCCTTGAATAGGGTACGTATCCAGCCCGCAAAAACTGTTCTTGAAGCTGCTGCGACTTTGCCACGAGTCGTTATAAACAAGTTTGTAATTACTTTGTTTCTTCGTCTCGGTTCTGATATTTCCAGAAAGCGTCTAGTCCAAGTAACGAGGTCCAGGTTCCTGACAGCGTTGATTTTAATTTCCGATCCTGAATTCCTGATTGTATGTATGAGTTGGAATCAGTTTTTGAGCCAAATTTAGGCCATAATTTAATGCTTGTAACTGTGATTTTGAAGGAATCATCACTTATGTCTAACAGGGTTAGACCGTGGATTCTTGCCTGCCTGTGGTCAGGAGTAACAGGATGGCTAGATGGCGACTCACTTGAAAGATGCTGTTCTCATTTATTTTGTAGCATGTAAGCCAATCCGTAAATTCAGTTACGTTCCAAGTAGGTCTGTTAGGTCGTTTTCCTCCTTCTAAACTAATACCTTTCAGCATATATTTCACTACAGGATGCGAGCCGATCAATGCAGTAGCGTCAGGATTCGTAAAAGTGCATACTACTGATTTATGTAATGCAATGGTGTTAGAAGCCAGTTTCATCGTGTAAGAATCCGAGATACCGTTCTAGATCGATTGCTTTAGGTTATTCTACAGAGACACCTTCTTTTAAAGCCACCACCACTTTTCCCAAGCTGGTCGGTATGTTTTGATGCTAGATTTTCGCCAAGAATTTTCAACTTTGTCTTGAGTTCTGAAGGCCAGGGTTTGACAAGATCGGACCAGCCTGTATGCGCCATACCTGCAAAACCATGTCTATTCCCCGTGGAGGTCTTTTCGTTCGTAAGTCTATCAGGTGAGTTTGCAGGTTGTGCAGCCGGAGGGGTTTGCTTGTTGATCTGTTTTCCAGCATCGGTATCCAGAATGCATTTGTCCACTCCGGGGCTACGAAGAGGTAAGTTCCTGTACACTTGTTGAGATGGTGAAGGACTCTCGGTATTAAGATAAGATAAGATACCATTTTGAAGCAAATAAGTCTACTTGGGGAGTTCCAAATTTCTGAAAGATTTGGTTCATAATTGCTTCGCTTAAATGCCATTCCGTTAGAGCATTTTGCCTTGATAGGCTGTCTGCGATGCCATTAAATTTCCCTGGGAGGTATCTGGCTGTTATAGTGATGTTTGATTGCGCAGCCAGATGTAGTATTTTCAAAGCTGTTTTTAGGAGACCGGTTGACTTTGTCCCCCCCTGTTTGTTGACATAAGCTGTGGATGTTCGATTTTCGGATTGGAAAATAATCAATTTTCCTCTTAGGAAAGTTTTCTCTCTCCTGAGCATTTCGTAAAGAGCCCAGAGTTCTTTCTGGTTGGAGTGCCAGGCTTTTTGTTTGTCGTTCCATCTGCCTTTCAGTTTCCTGCTGTTCATTAGTGCTCCCCACCCAGTGTCTGCTGCATCTATTGTTATGAAGGTTGATGCTGGTTTCCGATGGATAGGGGAAGACTTGTGTAGATTTTGTATCCACCATGTGAGATCTTGTCTGGCAACTTGATCGATAATTACTTTTTGGCGACGTTTTGACTTTGGTAGGTTTGTTGACGATCTCTGAATGTTTCTGCAGTGCATGCGACCTAGAGGTACTACTTCTGAAGCGAAAGTTTCGTGATGTGTTTTTGGAATGCCTCTATTTTTTCTGATGTTAGGTACGTCCGATTTTTCTCCGTGTTCCAGATCACTCCCAAGTATTCGACGCAGCGTGTTGGTGTAGTGATAGATTTGGCGTGGTTCACGCACCATCCAAGTTTTTTCAGGAGTTCTATTGCGAACTTTCCCTGTTGGGATAGGGTCTCTGGATCTTCGTGCAGCGACAGAAAGTCGTCTAAGTATACAATAACTCTTAGTTGTCTCTCCCTTATGTATTGTGCAAACCAAAAACGAGTCACCACTTTTTGCCGTGCTGATTGCCCTGTCGTTTGTTGGTGCTGTTTGAGCTGTTGTTTTGCGGATTTGTGATTTTTCTGTTGTCTTTACGTATATTTCCATGAAATGAGTCTTTGTTACAATTTTCTGGACGGTACGGTTTATCGACCGAGCCAGCGAAGCGAGCGAAGCGTCTCAGTTTCCACTGGCCCAAAATTCTTTTGTCCGTCTGTCTGTCTGTCTGTTCTCGCCTACAGGTCGCATTTCTCAACCGATTCTCATGAAATTTTGTAAGCAGGTTCGGTAATTATATAGAATTTTTTTGTCGTGCCGGTTTTTTGAAATTTTAAAAAATGGCGGATATATGATGAATATTTTTAAGTTACGGATAATTATCCGTAACTTAAAAAAATTCATAGCACAGCTATTTGGAAAAAAAATCAATAATGTCATTAGACTTTTTTGTTATTCTCATTAAGACGCAACTTTTTTGTCTGAACAACTTTTTTATACGATAAACTTGAACGTGTTTATTTATAGTACCAATAGAGTAATGATTTTTTACTAAAAAAAAACCGTAAGTACCTATGTTAAAATTTTTTCATAATTGAATTATTTAAAGAGATATGAACCTTCAAAAACATGAAAAATTGGTACGAATTTCCGTTGTGTTCAAACATTAAGAAAACAAATTTGGGCAATTATATAAGAAAAAAATGACAGCTCCGTGGCGCAGTGGTTAACACGCCAGCCTGTGACACGGAATGCCCGGGTTCGATCCCCGGCCAGCCGGCCTATTTGCTAACTCAGTGTCCAACGTTTTGATGGCCACTTTAAAATACATTGCGGGTTTCGTATGATTGATTATTTTCATTTAACATATATAAAACGTAATGTATTTTGAAATGACTATCAAAACGTTGTACACTGCGTTAGCAAATAGGCCGGCAGGTCAAAATGGAAAATGATCTTTTCAGATTGGCCTGGGTCTTGGTTGTTTATCTATATATGTATTTGTTATAAAATATAGTATCGTTGAGTTAGTATCCGGCAAAAATAGGATACATAAGCCATATAAGGACGCACGACAGAACATGATTTTTAAGACATTGCCAGTCACCGCAGGCGAAATACGGCCAGGGAGATTATAACACAAGTCTCGAACTTACCTTGGGGCTAGCTCAATCTGTGTGATTTTTCCGTATATATTTATATTTATTTATATTATTATTTATTAAAAAAAGGGTCTGGTCGGGTCTTCTGGTAAGGAGAATGTAGGTTTAAATTTCCGTTTCCTCTGATAACTAATTACGAGCAGCAGGGATTGGGAAATAGTAACTGAAGGAAATCATCCTTTAGTCAATTAGCATATCAGTAACAGATATATTTTAGAGCACTGGAGGGCAAATGTGGATATTGGTTGTAAGGGCTCGCGTGGTCTACTGTTCTTGCAGAACCACTAGTTTACTCTTCGTTGGTTGCCTAGATTAAGGAGGAAACATCTTATGTGATCCTCCCTGATCTTTCACTACTTCACTTAGAGATTTGTCAGAAAATAAGTGTGTATCAGATGGTGGAATATCATGGAGGATTTCGTTTAAGGCCTTGTTCGGGGCTCTGTACAGTTGTCTTCTTTGTTGAATTATTTCAGATCTATTCCCACATGTATATTGAAGTAGGGCATTTCAGATCTATTCCCACATTTTCTCCGTGTGGGGACGGAGTAGAATACAATTCCCCACTGCCCGTCAGGTTGGCATCTCGTAAGAGGCGAGAAAAATACCCGATATGCTCGGTGGTAGGACCTCGTGGGGTCCGACTGGCTGGCGACCACCCTCATGCCGAAATCTATCGTAAAGCACCGTTGGGTGTGTTTCGACGGTTGCGCGTGAGAGCCAATCCCCATTCCCGATTCCCGTAGTTTCGACAGTTTATGGTCCCTTAGGGGCTGGAGTCTTGCACTGTCTGATTGGGGGTGCGACGTTGGCGCGGGGGCCAGGGAGACCCGATGAAACGGTTGTCCGCTGGCCGCCCGCTGGTACGTAGAGGACCCGAACCCTGGCTGTCCCGGCTAGGGAGGCTGTCCTGCCGCCAGTGTCAAAAGCTCGTGATTGGTCGTCGTGCCGGCCTGGGAGACCGGAGTGGAACACGGCGGCTGATCATTGTGTTGGATCGGGGGCCCTTCCGTCCCCCGTGCCAGCAGCGCACCTCACTGGTCATTCATTGCGGGCCATCATTCCTTAACTTTGCCTATGTAACTGTCGTAACTACGGCAATCCTCAATTTTTTCCCTGTTAACCACCTTTTTTATGGCAAGATCGAAAAATAGAAAACATGTTTCTACAGCGGCACCCCCTTCCACATTCAATGTGGACTTCTTCAACGTCAGAGGAATGCATTCCAACCTCAATGTCGTCCATCATCACTTGGAGACGACTAAGCCGGCTCTATTTTTCCTGACTGAGACACAAATATCCTCTCCGACCGAAGTCACATATCTCTTGTATCCCGGTTTCAGCTTGGAGCACAAGTTTATGCCCAATGCTGGGGTGTGTATGTACGTACGGGAGGATGTATGTTGTCGACGTCTCAGCAGCCTTGAAGACAGAAACCTGTCATTGTTATGGGCGCGCGTAGATCACGGTGACCGCATCCGGTTCTATGCGTGCCTTTACAGGTCCCATAGCGGTGATGCCGAAACAGACCGACTTCTCGGGCATGTACAGAAGGGCATAGACGAAATTCTCCAGCAGCACCCATCGGCGGAGGTAGTGATCCTAGGGGACTTCAACGCTCACCACTTTGAGTGGCTAGGATCACTGAAGACCGACTACGCTGGGAAGGCTGCATACAACTTTGCTGTAACAAATGACCTCAACCAGTTAGTTGATGGTCCTACTAGAATACCTGATATTGAAGGACACAACCCTGCTTTGTTGGATCTTCTGCTGACCTCACATCCAAACGATTACCAGGTATTCCTTGATGCCCCTCTAGGAACCTCGGATCATTGCCTGGTACGTGCTATGGTTCCATCCGGTCAGCGCCACGACACCACGCAATCCAGACCACCTGGTATGCGTCGTGTGTGGCATTATAGGTCAGCAGATTGGGATGGATTGCGAGAGTTTTATGCATCCTACCATTGGAGACGGTTGTGCTTCTCATCAGAAAATCCTGACATTTGTGCGAAAGCTGTCGCCGAGGCGATACTGCTGGGCATGGAGTGCTACATTCCCAGCTCGGCGGTTCGTATTGGAGGGCGGTCTCAACCTTGGTTTCGTTGCTCGTCTTTGCGTGCCGCCCACCTCAAGCGCGAAGCCTACGAAGACTGGGTTGCTGCGCGAAATGTCAAGGATCGTAATACTTCTGATTTGAAGAAGCGGTTCAACGCAGCTTCAAGAACCTACAAGAAGCAGATCACTGCAGCAAAGTTTGCGCACACTGCGCGCATTGGTAGGAGACTGGTTGGCTATCCCTCCGGGAGTAGAGCATTCTGGTCTCTTGCTAAGGCAGCGCAGGGGAATTTCTGTCGCCCTTCACTTCCATCTCTGCACAATCGTCAGGACTCGCTGGCTCACTCCGCAAAAGAGAAGGCCGATCTCTTGGCTACTCTCTTTGCGTCAAATTCTACCCTTGACGACGGAGGAGCATCGCCGCCCTTTTTACCGCGATGCGAGCACTCAATGCGGGAAATTCGCTTCACTCAAAGTGCAGTGCGACGTGCTCTATTTTCCCTCGACGTCAGGAAGTCCAGCGGGCCTGATGGCATTCCAGCAATTGTGCTCAAAACATGCGCCCCTGAGTTGGCTCCGGTGTTAGCACGCCTATTCTCGCTGTCTTACACCTCAAGAAAAGTCCCGTCTTCGTGGAAAGTAGCCTACGTTCACCCTATTCCTAAAAAGGGTGACCGCACAGACCCGTCTAACTATCGGCCTATTGCGATAACCTCCCTGCTCTCTAAGGTAATGGAGCGTGTGATAAACATCCAGCTCCTTGGTTACCTTGAAGATCATCAGCTAATTAGTGACCGTCAATACGGGTTCCGCCACGGGCGTAGTGCTGGTGATCTTCTTGTGTACTTAACGCACCGATGGGCAGCCGCCATCGAGAGCAAGGGAGAAGCACTGGCATTTAGTCTAGATGTCACAAAGGCTTTTGACCGGGTCTGGCATAAGGCTCTTCTCGCGAAGTTACCATCTTTCGGGCTTCCTGAGGGACTATGCTGGTGGGTCGCTAGTTTCTTATCTGGGCGAAGCATTCAGGTCGTTGTAGACGGATTATGCTCCGATATCATGCCCATCAATGCTGGCGTCCCCCAAGGATCTGTTTTATCACCTACGCTGTTTCTTCTGCACATCAACGACATGCTTAACACTAGTAGCATCCATTGCTATGCAGACGACAGTACGGGTGATGCATATTATGCAGGTCGTGCAAATATCCCTCAAACACAGGTGGAGGAGAACAGAAAGAGACTTGTGTCTGACATTGAGACCTCTCTGGAGCAGGTCTCTGAATGGGGTAAACTAAACCTAGTTCAATTCAACCCTACTAAGACACAAGTCTGCGTGTTTTCCGCTAAGAAGACCCCATTTAACATAGCACCGAAGTTCCGGGACACCTCTCTTACCATTTCTAAGAGTATTGGGATCCTTGGCGTCGATATTACGAAGGAGGTCCAATTCCGGAGTCATCTGGAAGGTAAAGCCAAAATGGCTTCTAAAAAACTTGGGGTGCTCAATAGAGCGAGGCAGTACTTTACTCCGGGTCATAGACTTTTGTTATATAAAGCTCAAGTCCGGCCCCACATGGAGTACTGCTCTCATATCTGGTCTGGTGCACCTCAATACCAACTCCTTCCTCTTGATTCCATCCAACGCCGGGCAATTCGTATTATCGACGATCCCACACTCACAGACGATTTAGACACCCTCGGTCTACGGAGAGACGTTGGCTCTCTGTGTGTATTTTACCGTCTATACTATGGGGAGTGTTCTGAAGAACTTTTTGAATTGGTGCCACCGTCACCTTTCTACCACCGCACCGCTCGCCACAGGAGTAAAGTCCATCCCCACATCCTTGACACTTGGGTCTCCAAAAATGTCAGAGCGTCACGTGGTTTTTTTCCTCGTACAGCAAGATTGTGGAATGGACTCCCTCCCGAGGTTTTCCCTGTGTGCTATGACTTGAGGTCCTTCAAAAGGCGTGTTTACAGGTATCTTAAGAGTCGGCAACGCATCAGCAGCTCCTCTGGTGTTGCAGATGTCCATGGGCGACGGTGACCACTTTCCATCAGGTGGCTCGTCTGCTCGTTTGCCGAAGGATATAAATAAAAAAAAAAAAAAAAACATGTATATTGAAGTAGGGCATCTGACTTGGTTTTAAGATCCGGACTGTTTTTACAACATTCCTCGAAGCGTTGTTGTAGCAGTTCATGACTTATAGCTGCGAGCGTGCTATCGATTCGCTCGAGGATCGATACGCTGTGTCAGAAAGGGGTAGCGAAATGCATGTATGCTAAATGGCTATTAACTTTAAGCGATGTGAATACAGGTGTCGCTTGGAATTGTTTCTGGACATCACCGTAGCGTATATTTTTCCATGTATCTTCGCCTAAGCGCTGACATCTAGAACCTTGTTTTGCAAGTTCTGGATCCGCTTTAGCGATTTTTATTTAAAAATCGATTTTACTTTCAGTTGATTGACACTGAGGATTTTCTCGTTGTAAATCGACTAATCTTCGTTGAGTATCTATTATTTGGGTTCTCAGAGCCTCCTCCTGGCTGATTTGATTTTCCTGATTTTTATCGATATAATAAGACTCGACAGGTGAGAATAATTAGGCTCGACAGGTGAGATATGAGGTGGAGTTGTGTTCGATTCTACTTCTTCGTCTTCTTCATCTTGACAGTTTTCGTAGCGAGTGCTATCAGCAAGTGATACGTTAGGATCTTCTGGGGCACTGTCGTGAGATCCTTGTTCTAATTTCGTTTCTATTTTAGACATCTTCTCTTCTTGATTTTGACTCAATTGTACGATAATGTTCAAACATCTTATTCTGGCGTACCGCGTACTTGTTGTTCTAGTAAAAGAGAGAGTAGGTCTTCGCTCTTTGCTGACAAGATAGGTGGAGTAGGACAACGCCGTTTTGGGGATTCTGTTTGGATCGGTAGTGGTGATCTTTTCCGTCTTCCACGTGCCGGTGGTGAGATAGAACGCTCTGTAGAGACGCTTATCCTATTTCTCCCGTGGAGTTGTTCGAATGTGCTTTGTCTTGAAAGAATTTGAGGTTTTAGTCTTGAAACTGTGCCCATAAAAGCGTTATGGGACTTAGCATGGATTTTTTCCATGATGCTATGAGGTGAATATAAGCACGACCGAAAGACCAGTCTCTTAACGCTCTTTCTGAAGCTTTTGGGGCATTTGGATAGATCGCTTGTGTGAGTTCCACTGTAGGAAGTGCGAATCGGATTTTCTTTTCGGTTTCTGGTGATATACTGTCACCAAAAAGTTTTTCGAATGTATAATTGTGGATTTCCCATTTTTCCCAACCTGGAGGGTAATGTTTTCGCACAAGATCCACGACTGCTTTAAAGCTCCGTTCGTCTCCATCTGGTATGAGACCAGTCAATTCGCCCATTGTCATTGTCTTCGAGCAGGAAGCGGTATCGTCCATACTTCTGCAATGAGACGAATTACATTAAAAGTTAACGCGTTGACTGTTATATGTCGTATCAACTATGCGTCGTGCGACTTATGTCGTATTAGCACGGTCGTCGTATGAAACGGTTGTCGTATGGACTGCGTTTCAATGTTACCGAAAATGATGCGACGTATCGTGGTGCGCCTCATTACGTTCATAAGAAAATGATGCGTCATTGTTGTGACGTATCAATGATACGACGTCGTACCGTGATACTACGACGCACAATATTTTATTTGTGGGTAGTCGTAAACCCGCGCATGTGGCACACGGGCGCACTGCATTTTGTGGCTCAAGGGCGCACTACGACTTAATACGACGGATTGTTGAAATTAAATTGTATTATGTAAGAATATTACTTACCAAGATTAAATTATTTTGCTTTTGTATACGTGTTGACTTGTCAGAATGCAAAAGCGTACTGACCAATGCACCACCCGCGCTGAATGAGTTCCCTCAACTGCAGTGAAGTTGTTGCACTTCACGTCACGTTGAGAATAGAGGGCGGTACTGTCGTAAAGAGCGAACTTCACACCGTTATGACGTCAGAATGTATATGCGTAGTCTCAAGGTGGATCAAGCCTTTAGGCTCGAACACCTAAATATGATTTTAATTATATATAACATGAAATCAGAAAAAAAGAAGACAAACATACAAAATATCATACTTACAAAGCCCTTCAGGCAAGTAGGCGACCGACCAATACTATTGAAAAGAGTTGCTTTCGGCGTCTTCTTCATTGCATTGCAGTGGTCGGTTCCGTCCGAGACGCTAGTACCTAATTTGTAGCTTTTAACAATAATTAGGTATTCCTTACTAATATTATAATATTAGTAAGGATTACTTAATGCGAAAGTGAGTTTGTTTGTTTGTTTATTTGTTTGTTTGTTACGCTTTCATGCCGTAACTACTGAACCGATCATCGTGAAATTTTGCATACAAGTTCTCTGGAGTACGTAGAAGGACATAGGCTACCTTTTATCCCGAGAAAAAGTACTATTCCCGAGGGATCAACATTGACGCGGGCGAAGCCGCGGGCGAAAGCTAGTTAAAATATAATTTGAAAGGTATTATTTAAAATGTGAATTGCCTGGAAAGGCCTATTTATAAATCTTTGAATCTACTAATATATTTCAGATGACAGTTACGAAGAGTTAATGAAACAAAGCGCATCACAGATCCACGACTACGCTACAGCAGTAGTGATCCCAAGATTATTACAGATGTTTGCACTGCAACGTTCGGAGTCATTGTCTATGGTCAGTTGTATAGCATAAACTCATTTAAATCGTCAGAAGCCTTTACGTTATTTTATCAAATACGTAGGCCTCATCCATCTCTGTTATTTTATCTGTGCAGTGCTACCCTAGAACAAAGAGGTCTGCTCAATCCAGACGCGCTGCTGACTGTAACCCACGAACCTATGATGACCACTCCCATTAGTACATAGATACAGACTCGTGCAAAGTTGTAGTTACACGCCATTATAGATAGGGAAAATTGTTTAGTACCTCTTAAAATTTGAAAAATAATCAAGTAGTCAATTTATATATGTACCTACATAATTACACAAAGGTCGCGTAGCGTATATATTCTTGGACAAAGGCGTCGGCGGCCGTCGCCAAGTCGGACACGTGGGCGTGGAGGCAAGGCAGCTGCCCCCTCTGGACTCGGAATTTAAAAGTTTTTTACTTACCCTGTATCTCTAAGCTGCAATGGGGCAACAATTGCATAATAAGACCCTTTTCAACCTTTCCTTTCCAGCCTAGCGGTATTAAAACAACTAGCGATATTGGCTTCCTGTCAGAGCTTTTGATCCACCGTGCTAGCTACGCCACTGATTATTGCACTACACAAATTTTTCCTAAGTATCTACAGGGAAATGGTTTCTTTTTTAATTTTTACTGTGATTACTTAGATCATATTAAACTTACAGCTGACAAGGGCGATCCATTGGGAATACTGGGGAACAATGAAGAAAAAGGATGTGGAACAAAATTCTCTAGAAGCGTTAGAAAATCTGGCACAAATGGAGTCTGCTGCTGTGTGGGGTTCAGGCAACGCCCTGCTGGCAGCCCGGCTCGCACGGAGAGTTTCCAGGCTCTACGTGTATCGCTATTCGCAGTCGACCACAGTCGATCTTCGCGGGCGACGGTTGAATTTCACAGGTAAGTATGTACTCATGAACCAAACCTAAAACCTGGCACATGAACTTGCATTTTTTTTCATTTTAATTTCATTCATCAATCAAGGTATAATATGAAACAATTTTTTATATGACCATTCAAGTGAAACTTTCTGACTTCGTAATTTTTATTCTACAACTGAAGTCTTCAGAACAAAGCTTATTTATTGCAGGTCAATTATATAAGTCAAAGAAATATACTATTTGGTTTGGACAAAATTTTGCATGATATTTTACTAGTTCAGAAATGGCACGGATTTCGTTTAGAATTCGGGTGAAATGCCAAGGGTCAATTAGCTTTTTTAACTACCTACCTTTAAATATTCAAATAGAATAAATTGCAATAAACTTTACTCATTGGTTTGGCTACCAATCAACAGCGTTATGTCTAGAGCCATATATTTTACTATAAAATATAAAACACTGAATTCTATTGTTGGGGTCACCATATCCTTCCGAATGATTTCTTTTAAATTTCATCAAAATCTGTTCAGTGCTTTGATTTAGATCTTTTGGCATCATAAAGATCAATCTTATTTGTCGTTGTTTTAGGAGCAGTGCATGGTTCTGACTTATTAGCTCTATTAGGAGATACCCTAATGCTTCAAGTCGCACGTAGGCCCGCTTCACCTGACGAAAAACAGATATCAACATTATTCCGGCAATATGTTTTACAATTCGTAAAATACGGGTAAGCGTACCATTACTACATAAAATACATACCTACGTGTGTACACGTACAAGTAGAGGGCATTGGCATTCAAATTAATTTTTAAACCGCTGCCCATAGAACATAACAAACCTACACCTACATACCTATATCCAACCGACAGAATTTTAAATACTTATTTGTGAAATATTTGAACTCTTTAAAAAGACTACTTCGAGCTCTGCATTTATTTTTACATTAGTTAGTATATATAGTTATATGCTAGATTATTACTTTATTAAAAAGGGACTTAGTATTCTTGTCCCATGGGGAAAGTTGTTTAATATTATGGACTGATCATGCCCCTTAAATATTATTTCGTAGTTTTGTAACACCCGGTATATACGTGCTCATGCGTTGCCTGCGTCTGTATTTCCGAGCGCATAGGTATAACCTGAATCTTTTTAAAGTTAGAGTGAATAGGCTTCTCTGGGTGAACTCGCCCGGTCTCAGACCATTTGACCTAGATTATGGTCAAGAGTAAACCCATTTCATATTAAGCGCAAACCCTGAAATTTGTTCAGAATCGAGAGTCGAATCGATTCTACAAATAAAAATAGGGGTCAAATTTTAACCAAAATAATATACTTAATCAATTACGCCCCGTGTTTGATCACTACTTTACTCTCGCGGTAGCCCGTGAAGCGGCAAAGTCGCGCGCGCGCGTAATTACTATAGACTTTGTTATTTGCAAAAAACTAACTGAAATAAAATTTAATAATTTATATAAATTCTTTTATAATTAAAATAAATTGGGGTGTCTGAGGTTTTGCGCTTTTTCATTAACACGTTGTCTAAGTAATTTTCATAAATATTTAACTTCTCACTTTGGTTGTAAAACATTAGATACGTAACGTACCTACACCCAGCTAGATGGCGTATTTAACAGGCTTATGATATTTCAGATCTCCATCAAGAGAAGACGATTGGATGCGGTACAAAGTCGGTGATGCTCAAATTCATGACATAAGTTACAGCGGAGTTAATGTCCACAATAAACATAGTCCCGGAAGAGATATAAGCTTCTGGCTACAATATTTGCCACAGCTATCACAAATAGATCCAACTACAGAGCACACGGAACAATTAACATCTGAAAAAGGCAAGTTTCATACACCAAACATTTACAACTTAGAATTCAGTCTGTATTTAAAGCAAGTACTAATTTAGTTAGGTACCTACCTAAGTGTTAATATGTATGAGACATTTTTTAATCGTACATCTGTACATACAGGTTGCATCACACATGAGCACTGCAGGGCCGTATGAACCATTTTTGGTTCCACGGTGCGAAAATGAGTCTGTTCCCCCTTCCATCACAATGGCTCGTATGTGGGGTTGCAAATCTAAGCAAGCTGCCCTGCTCCCGCCAGATTTATGTGTTTGGTGAATTTCGATGACTGTACCAGACATAAGCAGAAAATAACACGTCTTGAGTCGGTCCTACTACCTGTCACTGTTTTTTTTTTTTATTTGACTACTAAACCCAGTGTATATATAGTAAGTACTATATATAGTAGAACTATGACATAAATATATCCTTATCCTTATCCCTACTATCCTAATCCTTACTAATATTATAAATGCGAAAGTGAGTTTGTTTGTTTGTTTGTTACGCTTTCACGCGGTAACTACTGAACCGATCATCATGAAATGTTGCATACAAGTTCTCTGGAGTGCGGAGAAGGACATAGGCTACTTTTTATTCCGGGAAAAAGTACTATTCCCGAGGGATCGACATTGACGCGGGCGGAGCCGCGGGCGAAAGCTTAGTATGTAAATATTTCCCATTCCCTCGGCAATGTAATATTATTTTTCCGTTTTCCCAGCAATATAGCCAGGCTTTTTGGTTGCGTATCCGGCCAAATTAGACGGAGTCCGGCCTGTCCGACTTTTTGGTTTTGGTACCTATATTTTGTTAGAATTTAAAAATATACAGGTGAAATTAAATTCATTAGCAAACGTTTAAGGAGTGACTCAGATCAGACCACGAATCTGAACAACTTTCATTATGGGACCAACTTTGACATCGTGAAAAAATTATCTGCTCTTTCATACAAAAGTGGTTGGTCTCATAATGAAAGTACATACTTTGAGGTACATATACAGGTATAGGTACCTAAGTACTTAATCATCTTCAGGTCTTTTTAGTTTCTACTGCAGAAGCATCACCCTCTCTGTAATACCGGAACCGGAGCCATACTTAGCCAGAGCAGACAGAGGATTTGGCCTACACTCCCGTCGTTGGCCAGACGGGTTGGAGAGGTCTCGTTGATGTTTATGAGCTTTGTTTAGCTTGTATTTTCTAAGTCGCCTCTTACGACATCCATGGGAAGACTTGTAGTGTCCTATTCTAATCTGCCGGAAACCACACCTAATCATCATAAAATCTTATTTTTACTTAAATAAACACGCCGGAGCCGATCTTGATCAATGATAATGCGCTTGAAGTTGTCCAAGAATATGTCTACGTCGGGCAGACATTGCAGCTAGGTAGAGACAACTTCGAGCGCGAAATCACAAGAAGAGTGCAGCTGGACTGGGCAGCATTTGGGAAGCTACGTCATATCTTCTCGTCAACACTACCGCAGTGCCTAAAGAGCAGGGTGTTCAATCTGTGCGTCCTACCCGTCATGACATATGGAGCCGAGACGTGGAACATGACAGTCAGGCTGGTCCACCGACTACATGTCGCTCAGCGAGCTATGGAAAGATCAATGCTCGGTTCTTCGTTACGGGATAAAATCCGTAACGAAATCATCCGGCAGAGGACCAAAGTTTTAGACATCGTCCAAAAGTGTAGCAAGCTGAAATGGCAGTGGGCTGGCCACATTTGTCGCAGAACCGACGAGCGTTGGAGTAGACGGGTTCTCGAATGGAGACCACGTCTCGGCAAACGTAGTGTTGGACGCCCCCCTGCCAGATGGACCGATGACCTGAGGAGGGTCGCTGGTAGTGGCTGGATGAAGAAAGCGGGAGATCGTGCACTGTGGCGTGCCCTTGGGGAGGCCTACGTCCAGCAGTGGACTGCAATAGGCTGATTGATTGATTGACTTAAATAAATATCGTGTTATACTATAGGTTTTAACATATTATATAGGACACAAAATAGCTCTATCTTGTGAACGGCCGGACAGATTTTGATCGAGTGCTAAGAACAGTATCGACTGGATAGCTTTTCAAACAAAAACAAAACGCTGTAAAATTCGGTCCAGCCCCTTGATACAATCAAACACACACACAGACATCAAACTTCACGCCACTTTTGCGTGTCCGGCTTGACTGACTGGTCTGTCGGGCTTTTCGTTTTGAGACCTGGCGACTACTCCCAGGCCAACATTGAAATGACGACCGCTACCGTAAAATCTAAAATCATCATCATTTCAGCCGTAAGAAGTCCACTGCTGGATAAAGGGACCAATGATTCTTCGTTCCATAAGTGGATATTGCCATACTATGCTTGGCAGGCGGGTTATCGAGCCCCTTTTTTAGGGTTCCGTAGTCCAGAAGGAACCCTTATACATTCGTCATGTACGTCCGTCCGTCCGCCGCTATTGCACCGATTGTCACGAAAATTGATGGAGAGATAGACATTGGAGTTCCAAAAGTTAGTTTTTAAAATTATGAAAAAATGTTTTTTTTTCAGCCCTTACAATGAAAAGTGAATTAAAAAAATTAAATTGGACTAACCCCTACGTACTGCAACAAAACTGCTTTGAAACTATGTAGATCAAACTCCCCAGTCTTGAGTTAATCTAATACAAAGTTAAAATTTGAGGTGTCCTCCCACCGTAACTTGAAATATTACTATAGCGGTCTCGTTATCATAGATAGTTATTTTTATACAACTCGACCAACTTATGTAGTTACAGTCGGCCGAACAAAGTGTATGGAGTCAACCGCAAAATGAAATTTGTACTTTTTTTGCCGTTTTTATAGATAACGGTACGGAACCCTTCGTGCGCGAGTCCGACTCGCACTTGGCCGGTTTTTTAAAGAGATTGGATTTTGTTAGATTTAGGGGTTAGAAAGAAGTTTTGGATGGGAACGGTACTACTCACCCGGATGAATGGGGGAAAAGCAAGTAGCAGCTAAGGAGGCCGGGCGAAGGTATTACTCGATGCACACCTGCAAAAACCAGACAGGTAGCTGAGGATGACAGCCCAGACCTAATCTAAAAATCAAAAATGTTTCTTTTTTTTTAGATGAAGGTCGATTAAGAGGAGGTGTATTTGCAATGTGCGGGGTATCGGTAGTGTTGCTGGCGCTACTGATTGTGTGCGTGTTCTTGCTGCGTAGAGAACGAGCGCATCGTTCTTACAATGCCAGTGAAATGCATCATTGACAAAAATCATTTCAGCACAGAAGCAGACAGGAACCATCTACGGTTCTTGGAAATTGAGGACCTTGCAGCAAAAGGTTGGCAAGTACAATTTTTAAAAGTTGTGGGCCATTAAAGAACGGTCTTAAAAAACGTATGAGTTGTTTTTTAAAGTAACAGAAATGTTATCTACGTTTAATTAAATATGAATAGCGCTGTATATTTTAACGTAAGTAAATTTGTTAAAAATGCCATACTAACAATACTGTGAATTTCTAAATTCTGGATTTGCCTCCATTTTGCACCAAAGTTGTCAAAAAATAACCTTTTCTATATAATGCAAAATAAAAAGTAATTGATATCTATCAATATTTTATTTCAAAGTAGATAGTAAGTACCCAATCCGGGTTCGATCCCCGGCCAGGTCAAGATGTAAAATGATCTTTTTCAGATTGGCCTGGGTCTTGGATGTTTATCTATATATGTATTTGTTATAAAATATAGTATCGTTGAGTTAGTATCCCATAACACAAGTCTCGAACTTACTTTGGGGCTAGCTCAATCTGGGTGATTTGTCCGTATATATTTATTTATTTAATCTAGAAGCAGCGCATTACTTGATCCGTCTTATTACTCATACCCTTAAAACTAGTGTATGCTATACACTCGGCCTCAGTCCTCTGACGCCTGTCGAGGGATATGTAACAGACTGGAATTTAATTTTGACAATTTTTGAAGTTCTGTCCTTCTAAAATACTAAAATGAAAGTAAACTATCGCGCTGGCACTTTTCACATTTAAATTACTTAAATGTGAAAAGTGCCAGCGCGATAGTTTAGCTAGCAATATTATACTACGATAGCAAGTTAATTTTATTTACAATATTATAAACATATTTATCCTTTATTAAAAACGTCAAATTCCATTGTCAGTGAAAGGCGGCAAGACGCATAGTGATGCACTTAGTTATTTTTTGACAAATATCGATAATTAACATGAATACAGATGAGTGAGATTACTTCCTTACTTATATATTATAAATGCGAAAGTAAGTTTGTTTGTTTGTTTGTTTGTTTGTTTGTTTGTTTGTTTGTTACGCTTTCACGCCGTCACTACCGAACCGATCATCATGAAATCTTGCATACAAGTTCTCTGGAATACGGAGAAGGACATAGGCTACCTTTTATCCCGGGAAAAAGTACTATTCCCGAGGGATCGACATTAACGCGGGCGGAGCCACGAGCGAAAGCTAGTTTAGTAATAAAGTTAATGCCAAGAAATAAATAATAATAAGTTTACTTTCCACTACTTTCCCGAAAATTTATTATTTTTAGTGTTCCGTTCCCTAAGAGTAAAAACGGAAAGGTAATACTAAGCCTTCAACGTCCATCCGTCCGTCCATCTGTCACATGACTGTATCTATTGAGCCGATATAGATAATACTTCAAAAGGACAATGCCGGTTATTCGCGTCTTTTTGCTTTCGGCCACTTACCATACCTTGTTTTCCCGATAGTCAATAACATAATAAACGAAAGTTATAAGGGCATATATGTATACCTCTAAACTCAGTCCGAACTGCCTTATAACTTAGATCTTAGAAGTTGCTAAATATTCATAGGTTTTTGCACAATTTTTCACTAAGTTCATTAAAAGTTGCAATTAAATCCTTACTAATTGACCGAGCGAGCGAAGCGAGCGAGGTCTTCAATTCAAGTTGGGGCGAAAAGACATTTTTTTGTATGTATGTATGTATGTTTGTTCCACGATAACTTTAGAACCAATGCTCCAATTAAGATGAAATTTACAATGTATATAGGTCTCATAAATACAATTTTCAAGTTCGCTGGGCATCAAAATCGGTTCAGCCGTTTACGAGATATTTAAATAAATGTGAAAGAATTTCGAGAAATGAAAATTGAAAATGACGTTTAGGCTGAATATGTTACAAGATGGCGCTGAAATAAATTTTAATTTTGACAGTAACCACAGCCGCCGCTAGGTGGCGGCGGTATTTCGTTGAAGCCTGCTTTATCCATGCTCTGTGTATTAAATTTAAATTTACTAACAAACATGAACAATTATAAACTAGAACGGTACTTTCTCCTCTATACTTATCGAATGGTTGGCTCAGTCGCAGTACGGTAGTTACCCGATCGAAAAGATTAGACTTCGAGCCGCGCAAGAATATTTGATATTTCAATGATTGGAAATATTTCTTTCGCTGTCTGTTCCAAGTTAAATTCCCAGTGACTTTCTTATTTTTATTTTACAATATTTTGTTCCTTTAGAACAGAAAAATACCAGTCCATGAAAATTTCCATAATAAATTCTTGTTAGTTCCAAATTTCTCCAACAGATGGAGACAGAGGTCCAAAAATGCGCAGGGATATTTTAATAAGTTTTTATTTATCTTTAATTTTAAGTGTGTATATGTTTGTTCGGGTTTAAGCCTGCAACCAAAAATTAAAGCAGTTATTTACAACCAATTTAACTGCAATTTCGCATTGTACTTAACTTTATGGTAGAGGAAGATAATTATAAAAAATCACTGATCTGATTTGAAGATGACGAGCAATTTAATGATGAACATCCCGTTTTCAACATTTTACAGTTTCAATCCTTTCACAATAAAAGCTGGTAAAAAAACCGGCCAAGTGCAAGTTGGCTCGCGCACGAAGTTTTCCGTACCGTTATCTATAAAAACGGCAAAAAAATCATGTCTGATGCATGGGAGCCCCACTTTAATATTATTATTTTTTTATTTAATTATTTATTTTTAGGGGATATATATAACTACATATTCTATGAATATTTCAATCGTCTACCTGTTGCCGTTATCAATATATAATATAATGCAAAAACAAGCAAAAACATCACGTTTTTTGTATAGGAGCCTCATTAAATATTTATGTTATTCTATTTTTTAGTATTTCCGGTTATAGCGGTAACAGAAATACATCATCTGTGAAAATTTCAGCTGTCTAACTATCACGGTTCATGAGATACATATACTGGTGAGATACGGACGGAGAGACAAACAAATAGACGGACGGACAGTGGAGCGATTAATAGGGTCCCGTTTTTACCTTATACGAAACAATAAAAATGAATGATAAAAGTAGTGTAAGAAGAAACAAATAATTCCGCAAAACAGACACAATAAAGACAAAGAAATGGGGTTCGGTGGGCGAAATATAAGTACAGATGTAGAATCCAAACGTACGAAAACCATATTTGAAAGGTAAAGCCGAAGAATAGAAAGAGGAGTATGGGAGTGCAGCACTCTGCGAGAGAAACAAAAACAAAAGCCAAATGAAAAATGAGCTGGGGGCTTGTCCGGACAAAACAAACCAGAAAATTGACACATATGAAAACCAAAAATTTATAAGTATAAAGCTCAAGCGAAGAAACGGGGGTAATATGTCTATCGGGGCTAAAAACAATTAAACATTGACGGGTACACATCAAAACCATATAGGTTTAGAAAGCAAAACACATATGTCTTCATTATCATGCCAACCGAAGTTCAGTCACCCGGATATCTGGCGTTTTATATTTCTATTCCTTGAAGTCGCAGGCCTATTGACATTTTCAATCACTCAAAAACGCCTGTGGAATATTTGGTATGAAAATTATTTTTATAAAATTCCAATGTTGTGATTCCGTTAATAACCATAGTCTTTCAGATATGACGAAACTGTTACATTTATTTGTCACTTAGTGAATTTAAAAATTTTGCTCGATAGTGCAACGCAGCTCTTCATCTACACGTTGCACTATCGAGAGCTAAACGCCTCACAGATGTTGTATTAAAACCCGGTTTTGATTTGGTCATATTTAATTAGATGAAATTCTACTCGTACATTAAGGGATTGCAAGGGAAAAACTATTTTAACTATTCTTGCAACAGTAATAAAAAAGGGGTTTAACATTGCTCGTAGTTTATTTGTTTGGATAGAAATGAATGTTAACTATTAGTACAAGAAACATCGTGTTCATTGTATGTGAATTTAAAATAAGTCGTGGTGAGTAAAATAAAAAGAGTGCTTTTGAAGTCATCTAAACAATAGCACTATGACAACATGCTTATCAAAATCAGTAAAATAGTGGCTATCTCACGAAATTATCAGGAAAATTAAATAGTCGCGAGGTCCACGTTCGCAGCGAACTACTAGTATTATAAATGCGAAAGTGAGTTTGTTTGATTGTTTATTTGTTTGTTTGTTTGTTTGTTACGCTTTCACGCCGTAACTACTGAACCGATCATCGTGAAATTTTGCATACAAGTTCTCTAGAGTGCGGAGAAGGACATAGGCTACCTTTTATCCCGGGAAATAGTACTTTTCCCGAGGGATCGACATTGATGCGGGCGGAGCCGCGGGCGAAAGCTAGTAATAAATTAAATTATTTTGGACATTTTAATAACTACTATACTTTTTTGAAGCCTTTCTCATCAACGATACAGCAGCAGCAGGCTCTTCTCTGCTACCTCCTTGAGGTGAAGAGTATATAGTAACTGTTTATTGGGGCAGTCTGAAGTAGCATTTGATAGATACTTGATACATTAGGTAGGTCTTTTTTTTTGCTTGGCCGTCGTCTTCACTATTTCGCTTCACTGTTGAAGTATTGGTGCAGCCGATAGCATAGTGACGTATCTCTGACCTTCCCAGGCAAGGGCTTGGTGCGGCACGAGGCAACACAACAAGTACTGAAAAATATACTTGTTGTTGCTGTCCATGTTCACTCCCATATACTAACAAAGCAACTGCCACTTCATTAGTTGCCATCATTAGTAGTTGATCTGCTTCATAAACACCTGTGAGAGCTTTCGTGGCACCCCGCTCAGCGCTTAGGCAGCATGATGACCCAACAGTGACCCGTGGGGTCACTTCAGCAGATGGCGAACTCCCTTATTTAGTAGGCAGACCATACGTTGCACTTGGAACACAATGGAAGTAGGCTTTCAATCATCCTGGTTATTACAAAAGTGTTTTACTCTTTCCCCAAAATACGTCTCATTTTGAATCGTATGCGGTTTGGTGGAGAGGGGTACAGAAGGGTTATTGTTATTATGTTATAAAACAATTAAAATCTAATTCTATCATGCTGGTCTACGACATAAGCAAAAACCATGTGCTGTGCAAAAGCAGAGCGTAAAAGACATTCACGGGAATAAATAATCAAAAAATTATCCGAAATATCAAGCAAATGTCTCAGATGAATATCTCGGACTATGTCAAAGGCGATGCGGCTACAACCCTGCCTGCGTCTATATTCCCAAACAAGTACAGTCCCGGGACATTCAAAAGTAGAATAAATGGGTATCTCTTGGATAGGCATGTAACATCCTCGTCTTCATCGTCACTTACCATCAGGTGAGATGGGAGACAAATGCCTAATTCAAATTTTGTAAAAAAAAAAAAAAAAAAACCCATCGCTATTGGATTCCCTCATCTACCTACACGTCCACCAAAAAAAGCCAAACGTAGGGGAGCGGGGGGTAATGAGAGCGGTCGGGTAATGAGAGCGGTAGTGTTTTAACGAAAACTATCCCGATTGGCGCACGAGTGACCGCTCGGGAGTGTACGTTAAGCTTCGGGAATGTTCGTCTATCGCGGCCAGCCTGTTAGTGTGCAGCATTGAGTCATAAGGGACGCTTGTTTATTTTTCGGTTCGCGCTTATAAAAAATGTTCAAATTGTCAGCGACAAGGTAAGCATAGAAAAATGTTTATATTTAATATGCTTATGCTATTTGCAAACAGAAATTAGTCTTCTATCAAGTGTCATTTGTCAGATTGTGATTAAGAATTGAGAAAAAATTCTGTTTAATTATTTATCAAAATGGAGGCAAGCGAGTAATGAGAGCCTCTCTCATTACCCGACATGGCTCCCATTTCCCGGTAATGTCAACAATGGATTTTAAGTACCTTTTTTGATTATTTTTTAGACTAATTCAATTAGACTGATGTCTATATTGAATGATATATTGCAGCAACCAGCCACTGAGACACGAGACGAAGCTTCAGTAAGCCCAAATCTGATCCAAATCCCGATTCCATCTACATCATACGTAATACCAGAAAAACAAATTATTCAGCAGCCTGAGTTGGTTAGTCCTATCTTGATTTCACCTTCGTCAATTGCAATGCCAAATTTCAAGATCCAGCTACCACCAGATCAAGCATAACTCCGTTCTTACCAAACCATAGTGGACAACTAGTTGAAACCAATGTTGATAAGGATCAAACAGTTATTACAGATTTTGCTAGTATTGTGTCCATTGTAAGCCCATTGCCACAAATCCATATCTCGAATAAAAATAAAGTCTTAAAGAACAAACAGCATTCTGAAATTCTAACAAGCACACCGGATAAAGTCGTGTTCGAAGAAAAAAAGCAGAAATGTATTGAAAAAGAGAATAAAGCTAAAACTATTAAGAAAAACTTAGGAACTGTAATAAAGAAAATTGTGCTAAAGGAAAATGTTCGAATAAGAAATGTAATAAAGATAAAAGAGCTAAACGAAGACCAACTACATCTAAAAGCCAAAGAGTTAAAAAAAGCAAAAAATAATTTATTTGATAGTGACGTTGAAGAAACGTCGGTGGAAGAGATAGATGAAAATTTGATTTGTGATGATGAGTCCGAATATTCGGAAGAGGAAACTTTGTGTGCAATTTGTTTAGACACGGGTAAAAATGGAGAGATGTGGTATCGATGCAGAAGTTGCGGAAGATGGGCCCATAAAGAATGTTCCGGCAGTGACAATCCAGCTTCTTACGTTTGCTCATTTTGTTTGGAGCCCTAACTTATTACTTTTTTTTAACATTGTTAATTACTAAGATTTATCTTTATTAGTATAAAAGGTTTTGTTGCTTAAATTATTGTAAGAATCGTTTTTTGAGATAAGTTGAAGTGATGGCTCTCATTTCACATATTAACGTTGAATAGGCTCTCATTTTCCGAAGTGTGGGGTAATGAGAGCGAATGACTTTTTCTATATTTTATTTTGTTTTTCCAAAAGGCATATCTTTAGTTGATTCAAACTGTGATTATCTGATACTCAAATAAATACGGTTTATGTTCCTAATTAAAATATATCGTAATTTAAACAGATGTCGTTATTATTAACAATTATCCTTAGTAGGCTCCAATTCCCCCCCGCTCCCCTACCCTTTAGATCATATAGCTCTGGGAGCGTTCAAGTATTACGTAACGCAATTTTTGAAGATTTTTGACCCCCCCTCCCCCCACTGTAACGCTCCGTAACGTTTTTCTGTACCCCCCCCCCCCACCCCCCTCTCTAAACGTTAGAGAGGGGGGTGGGAGAAGTCGCAAAAAGTTATGTTATAGTTTTTATTCTTGGTATAGTTTTAATTGCCTTATAATAAAACAAGAGATTTTTAATTCGCAACACCTGCGTATTTTGTTTATTTTTTTATAAATTTTTGGCTTTAAACACACAATTATTTTTCTCCTTCATTCTCCTAAGTATTTTAGCTTTTTTTACTAATAAAGTCTTCAAATAAAATAACATATTTATTTTAACCTTTGGCAATGCAATTATAAACAGAAACCCAACTGAAATTAAACATTTTACTCGAAATAAAATCGTATTCTTAACAAAATTAAAAAATAATCAACTATTAACTAAGTATCTAAGTAGGTCTATAAAAACAATTCGATTGAAATTACTGCTCCTCTGTCCACGGGTTTGCTAGCCACTCAGATTCTTTCATCACTGGCACCTGGAGTGCAGACGAAGACGGTTCTGGAATTGTTAAGCCACTTGCATCAACTTCGTCTTCGTCGAGCCAGTCAGCATCCTCAGACGATGTGTCATAACGACGCACAATGCAGAGAAGCTCGTTTGCCCTTCTGGCAGCAAGGCGCTGTGGCCGCACTCTAGTTTCACAACGGTCTTGGACAGTCTTGCCATGTACGTAACGACAGTGCATTTGAACACTCCTGTGAGATGTGAAATAGATCCCACAGGTTGGACTGGACATACTTTTTCTTTAGGTCGGATTGTACAGATGGACAAAAGAAATCGTAAGGCATCTGCTTAAACCCTTCTAGAGGAGGTGACAGATCAACGGAAAACCTCACAAGAAGTGGCGAAAACAAATTAAAAATGACGACCAGACTAATTCAATCGAGGGATTCCCCGTAAAACGTAAACGAAAAGGGTTGCCAATTTGGGAGTTCTAATTCCCTAATTTTTTACTCTCATAACATGAATAAGTAGATATTCACTAATTGTTATCTGAAAACCGAACCGTTTGGTTCGGTTTTCACTTGCAATAAGTGAATTTTCACTTATTCATGTTAAGAGAGTATATAAAAAAAAGAAATAAATGTTACGTAACGTGTTGTAAGAAATACCCCTCCCGCCCCTGTAACGCATCGTAACGTTTTACGAGAAAAAACTGCGTTACGTAATACTTGAACGCTCCCTCTGGTGTTTGTCTACACCGTAATGGCTTAAGACGTGATTGGTAATTATATACATGTATGCATATATAAAGAACAATAAAATTTATCCTTACTAATTCCTTACTTCCTTACTAATATTATAAATGCGAAAGTGAGTTTGTTTGTTTGTTTATTTGTATGTTTGTTTGTTACGCTTTCACGCCGTAACTACTGAACCAATCATCATGAAATTTTGCATACAAGTTCTCTGGAGTACGGAAAAGGACATAGGTTACCTTTTATCCCGGGAAAAAGTACTATTCTCGAGGGATCGACATTGACGCGGGCGGAGCCGCGAGCGAAAGCTAGTATAAATATATGATTTCACTGTGCTGGCACTTAAATGAAAATATAATGATTACCAATTTCTAATTCTGATAACTCTGTCTAGACTGAGTTTACAGTTATGTATGTCATAAGTAATAAGTTTTGTTAAGACGAGGACTCAAATGTTTGGTACCATCGCTCGGCAAAGGACTGATCAAGTGCGCGCAAGGGATAGCGCTTGGCGGTTTAGCCCGTGAATGATGATAGGAGATAGTCTCGAGTCGCTCAAAGAAAAAAACGTAAGCGCCAAATTCGTTATTTCTATTTTATATAAAATCAGACCGGTTAATTGTATTTTCATATTTACATTTTGATGAATTACTAATAACCTATCTTTTAGTCTAAAAATCAGTATTTCATTCGTCGCATTTGAGCTACAATAACAAAAACTCTGCGAACGAAGACCATTTTCCAAAAAATATTTCTATCGAGAAAATTTTATCAAAACGTGTTTTCATCTTCAATTTTTGGAGATGAAATAGTCAAAAATCATATTACTTAGATTTGAAACTCCTAATTTAAGTATTTTGCGAGATAAATAAGGTTCAGAACGACCTTATTTACAGTGGTATCGCCTTAATAACGCTACTATCTGCTAGAAAAAAGGCGGGGTCGGTGGCCGCGCGAAAAAAAGAAGTCGCCACTTCCCATCGGCATCGGCATTGTCCTTTTCACAGATTTTGTACACCTTTTGCCGTTAAAACAAAAAATATAAATAGAAACTTTAACTAAAGGAACCCTTCCGGTACAAGAAACTTGTTATTATTTTGAGTTATTTTTGATTCTGCAAAGTAGCAATTCATTTATTAGGTACTGAGAGTTCAAAACACAGAAAATCAAGAAAAATAGTGTTTGCACCTACAAGTAAGAGTTTGCACCTCACAATCGCATAGCTTTCATGTGTATTTTTCGATATCGATGGTTTTTATAATCTTTGGTTGAGTCCAAATACATGTGACGATGGGCCGTGTTCGCGGCATACTGGCGGAAACAGATGCACGCGGGAGGTTCGTAGTACATGCGCGCTAAGAGCGCACTATGCGTCCAGGCTTGCAGCGAACATGCAATGAAAGGCAGAATATTACATTTCATGTTACATTTCATCAGTCTGTACGCACCTTTACGACAGCGGTGTCAAAAGTCAGGTGTGCTATTTTCAAACCGTCGACTTTACTAAATGACAGATTTTTATATGGAAACTTGTACGTCTTTATCGAATCGCCCGTTCACAATTAGCACTCCTGAAACCACGCCTCCCTTTCCTCTGCCTCACACCCCCGCTAATGACACACTAGGTTCCCATACAAAAATGACAAAATGTGACATCTATTCAGAGACGCATTTTTTTTTAATCTATGCCAAGATGCATTAATCAAAATAACAAAATGCTCGAAATTAGAAAATGACACATACTAAAAATAGAGCCTCATCGTTACCATCTGATTTGAAAAGTCATCACTTGGTCCGAGGTCCACTCCTACCTAACTGCTTCACTTAAACGATTTAGTAATAAAATAAATAAATAAATATAATAATAAATATATACGGACAAATCACACAGATTGAGCTAGCCCCAAGGTAAGTTCGAGACTTGTGTTATGGGATACTAAATCAACGATACTATATTTTATAACAAATACATATATAGATACACATCCAAGACCCAAGCCAATCTGAAAAAGATCATTTTCCATCTTGACTTGGCCGGGGATCGAACCCGGTCACTCCGTGTCGCAGGCTGGCGTGTTGACCGCTGCGCCACGGAGCTAGTCAAGTAATGTAGTTTATCCTTCCATGCTGGTCTGGGAGAAAAGGAAAAACGTAGAATGTGCCAGCTGCTTCCACGCAGATCATAAAAACCGATCGAAAGATTAGGCTAAAATCTCCGGAATCATGTCAAACGACAATGCGGCTAACAACCCATCACTATTTAGATTCCTTTTTCCATCTGCACGCCCTCCAAGATGCTAAATGTGGCCATAAGGTCTTATAGACCTAGGCTATGTCTACCCCGCAAGGGAAATAGACGATACTATGTATGTTAAATTCTGCGAAATGTTATTTTATAGAACATCCTTTTTCAATGACAACGTGTGGTTATCTATATCTATACATATAATAAAACAGTTAAAATATTTTGTCTGTACATTTAGAATTTTTGACTGAAATGGATAGAGGGACACATAAAAATTTTTTTTGGAATTTTTTGTTTGTCTGTCTGTCTGGCTGTCTGTCTGTATGTATGATCACGATTATCTCCGAAAATACTGAACCGATTTACTTCAAACTACAAAAATCGGTTCACTAAAAAAAAAGTTATCGTCATTTGAATGAACTCAAGGTATGCGTTTGCCTGCAAATATAAAGCACTTATAATAAGTGGTTAAATAATAAGTGACATGGGAAAATTAAAATCCAACGTCAATTCATCATCATTATACGACAGCATTATACCTATCCATACTATCCGTACTAATATAATAAATGCGAAAGTAACTCTGTCTGTCGTCTTTTTACGCTTCAACCATTAAACTGATTTGGATGAAATTTGGTATGGAAGTAGTTTAAGGCCCGGGGAAGGACATAGGGTATGTTTGATTCCGGGAAATTCTACAGTTCCCGAGGGATCGACAAAAACGCGAGCGGAGCCGCGGGCAACAGCTAGTTAAGTAATATATACCTATTATAGTGGTAACACTTAAACTTGGTGGCTTTAAGCCTTTTATATATTTCTATCTGAGATTTCTATAGACCTTACTGTACGGTTATGAATGGTTACATACAAACACAATTTATAAAATAATGAATGGAATTTTTCTATATTGTTCATAAATATGGGGCTGGGCAATGGGCATCCAAATCATAGAGATAAGATAAATGATCCAAATTCACAACTTGCGGTCAACCGGAAGTGATAGTTTTTATTTAGGCAATCGAAAGTACCGTAGGTTTAAGTAAATACTTCACGGGTACTATTTTTGAAAGTATGACACTTGTCTTCGAGCGATTTCCTAAACGAGTGATTTTTCCATACAAAAATCGCTTGAAGATGAGTGTCACACTTTCAAAAATAGTACCCCAGTGTATAAACAGACAGCATTCTAACTGCATAAAACTAAGCCAACTGCGGAGATGCATACTTAATGAGAGCAAAGAATTATTAGTTTATTTAATTTTTTTATTTCCTTTAATTATCTTTTTCATAAACCGATTTTTCATTTGCTTGAGTCGAATGTCTGATTTATTTCTTTATTTTGTAGAAAACATATTTAAACCCGGAGTGCTATATTTGAACTTACGCCATTCGTAAACGAGCGATTTTACCATACATAAATCGCTCGAAGTAGAGTGTCAAAAATAGTACTCCCTACTGGCTAAATACGTAACGCGTGAAAGCCATAAATATATTTAAAAAGCATCACACTGTTGGTTAACATTGACACATCGATTGATGTTATGTTATGTTTGTACGGGAGAAAGAATGAGGCGAGGTCCTATTGTGAAAACATGAGAAAATAAATAACGGCGAATATCGTTGAATCGTTTCCTCTAAAAAAAGTTTTAGTTCCTTCGTATTTTGCTAAATTTTGGAAGTCTTAGAAAGTCATGGCTTTAGCGTTGCAGCGACGCGCTAATGTAAGTACTCTTATTTCCGTGTTGATATTGGAAAATCTAAACTGAAGTACAGTTGGGACTTCTTTTATGCTAAACTGAAGTACAGTTGGGACTTCTTTTATGCTAAACTGAAGTACAGTTGGGACTTCTTTTATGATAACAGGTTATCATTAGTTAATTCTTAAATAATTTTAGTGCTAGGTAGAAATTACACACTACATTCTGTTTTGAAAACATTCATAGATACACTAATATTCTCCTCTTTGTTGTTATTTCAGGTTCGCTTACCTCCTGAAGTGAATAGAATTTTATACATACGAAATTTGCCTTACAAAATCTCAGCTGAAGAAATGTATGATATTTTTGGAAAATATGGAGCAATCAGACAAATCCGTGTGTAAGTTTACTAATCTCACAAGGGAGACCTATCTTTGATAATTCTATCATATCTTCCCATTTGTTCATTATTTGAATGAATTATTTATTTGTAAAACATTCACAGTACTAGTAAAAAATATAACAGTAAAATATTGAATAATATTTGATACCATTTGATTTTTACTCATTTGTATCCCATCCTATATCATTGAATTTGTATATAAGCATGTTTATTTATTACACATTCACACTTATGTTTAACATGTATGTAATCATGAAATTTTGCAGTAAAGTCTTCTTTAATTAAGTGAATGCCTAAGCAACATCTGAGCGATTAATAACAACTTCAATTGAGCTTCTTAGAAAAGCAAATATCTCCACTTATCATAAAAAATAACAAATGTTAACCTATTTTAGTTTAAAACGAGTTTTGTCTGGTTCTTTCAATGTAAAACATTGGAGAGGGATGAGGATAAAACATATTTTTACTAAAACATTGCTAAAGCGTTGAACCCTTTGATCGCCACAAGAAAAATTTACAATAGTGCCTATTACATCACCACCTATAACAAAATATGTTGTTGGTGTTAAGAGCCCGCCATATGCCAGGCGGCGTTGCGATACAAACGCGGATGGTCTAAACGCATTGGCTACTTTGGATATTTTCGTTTTTTAGGAATATTCAAGGGTATTCGAAAAAGAAAAACATATGATGGCTGCCTTATCTGTAATGCAATAATAATTAAAAGTTTCAAGGTTAATTTTAATGTATTTGGTGAATAATGCTATATACCGAGTAAATTAGACGTGATTTGGAGGCAACGTTGCAATTTTTTTCTATCGAGAAAATTTAACGCAATCGTGTTTTTGAGTCATATAGTTACCAGAGTTACTCCTGAACTTTGCTGCATTTTTATTTCAACTTGACTATTTAATTATTATTGATATAACAGTCAATCATGCAAAGCAGTGTGAGGTAGTACGGGCCCTTAAGGAAGTTTCTGACAGATGCCTTAAAGTTTCCATGGGGTTCAAAGGAATTTATTATTCTATAAATATTTTCTTCTTTTATTAACTAAGGCAATAATGCAAGCAAGCATGCAGTAAAATATTCTTTTCCATTTTTTCAGTGGTAACACTCCAGAGACTAGAGGCACTGCTTTTGTAGTTTATGAAGACATATTTGATGCTAAGAATGCTTGTGATCACTTATCGGGCTTCAATGTATGTAACAGATATTTAGTTGTGTTGTACTACAGATCTAATAAGGCCTTCAAAGGTATGGATATTGAGAAGAAACAAGAAGAATTGGATACACTCAAAAAGAAGTATGGTATATCAAGTGAGGATCTTCGTAAATAAGTTATTCAGTGAATGTAAAATGTTAAGATAAATAAAGAACTTTTTAGTGACATCTACAACGTTTTACTTGCTTCACTGCTTACTAGACCCAGCCATTTGCAAATTGTGCTCTGCAGCTCTGCGAAAATACTTTCATGCTGTGGGGGAGAGGAGGGCAGTCAGTGAAAAGGGCAGGGTGGATTGTAATTATCTTATTCACTTACATAAAGAGCATCTAAGCATATCTATACATATAATAAAACAGTAAAAATATTTTGTCTGTTCATTTAGAATTTTTGACTGAAATGGATAGAGGGACACTTTAAAAGAATAATAGAAAGCAAAAATATTTTTTCGAATTTCTTGTCTGTCTGTCTGTCTGTATGTATGATCACGATTATCTCCGAAAATACTGAACCGATTTACTTCAAACTTTGACCAATTGCTTTGTTTTAACCCAGCAAAACATTTAAAGTTTGTTTCATCAAAATCGGTTCATTAAAAAAAAAGTAATCGTCATTTGAATGAACTCAAAAGCATGAGTTTGCCTGCAAATATATAGCACTAGCTTTCGCCTGCGGCTCCGCCCGCGTCAATGTCGAACCCTTCGGGAATAGTACTTTTTCCCGGGATAAAAGGTAGCCTATGTCCTTCTCCGTACTCCAGAGAACTTGTATGCAAAATTTCATGATGATCGGTTTAGTAGTTACGGCGTGAAAGCGTAACAAACAAACAAACTCACTTTCGCATTTATAATATTAGTAAGGATTATAATATTAGTAAGGACTAAATAAATAATATTGAAATTTGGTATGGAGGTAGTTTGAGACCCGGGTACATAGGACAAGGACATAGGGTACCTTTTACTCCGGGAAATTCTACTGTTCCTGAGGGATGCACCTAACAACCAATTTTGGTACTAAACAATTGTGTTTTTTTAGTTTCACAGTATTTTATAGGGTCTAGTCGCCGAGCCGGTGTATTGATAAACGCAAAAAGTTAATTGCAATTTTGCGGTTGATTTTATAGAACTGCTAAATCTATCCATTAGAGTTAGTGTGTAAACACACTATGCCGAAGATACGCGGCCGTAGCTCGGCGTGGTGACTGGTGATGATGCCTGCAATACTATTTGTATGAGAGACGACACACTATGCAGAAACTACTCCTCTTTATCGCGTACAGCCGATCTTCTTTTTTTTTTTTTTGGAAATGACTGTATAGCTCCAAGTGAGCTTTCGCTACTTCACCGGGCGTTTGAGGCGAGGGCAGAGTGCCCTCAACGAGGGACTCAAGGAGGGACGGACCTCGGCTTTGGGCGTTGCCTGTGTGCGCAAGGCTTGGAGAGACAGCAAACTCTCATATTGCCTGATGGGCCGCGTATGCGTGCATGCAAGCCTGAAGGGCCAATCTGAGAAACAATGGCAAAAGCCTTTAGAGAGCAGCAACTCTCATCTTTTGCCTTATGGGCCGAAAGCTACGTTGCCAGAATCCTGGGTGCAAGTCACCCGGGACCGCCGGGCGGTCACCAGTAATCGGAGCTAATCCTACTCTACGCACTCTATTCCGGTGGCGAGTGCGACGGGGTCGGATAGTAGGATTCCTCTGGCTATTCGGAGCCGAAGAGGGATCGGGGCGGGCTTGTGCGATGTCAATAGGATCATCGGGATCGTCAAGTACGTTCCTAGGACGTCTACGACGTAAGGTCGTATCGTGTAAGTTGGGGGACTAGTTAGCAGCTTGCACTACTAACGGGTTGGGGTGGCGTGCGGCTTTCTCAAAGTAACGCTTGGAGGCGTTTTTGAGATAGCCGCGAATGGATGGGAGGTCTAGGTCACGGTGTAAGTCTTGTCATGCGCAAGTACCGATGGTGACTCGTATTTGTGGCACGGGTGACGAAGCGGTTCTGCAAGCGTTGCAGCCGATCGATGTGGGAGGGCGCGATATGGGAGAAGACTACGCCGGCGTAGGTCATGATAGGGCGCAAAGCTTATAGAGTGTCAACTTATTTCTAAGTGACATCTTAGCATTGCCTATCATGGGGTGGAGACGGCCTAATACGAAGGCGGCATGGTTGCGGACTTTGGTGATGTGGGGGCCGAAGGTCATCGCGCTATCGAGTACGACTCCAAGGTATTTAGCCTTGCCTACCCACTGAATGGGCTTTCCGTACAACGATACTGATCCTAACGAGGGGAGTTCTGCTCCGGACATGGTAATTTTTCGACGTGTCACAGCTTGGTTATCCTTTGAGAAAAACACAGCTGTGCTTTTCTCCGGATTAACTTCGATGCGCCACCTCTTGAACCACCCGCCGAGAGCGTCCACGGCGGACTGAAGACGATTCACGATGACCGTTTTAAGGTGATGGGACGTGTAGAGGGCCGTATCGTCGTCGAATAGTGCCACTTCTACATTTGGGGTCTTTGGGATATCGCTTGTGTACAGCGAATAAAGGAGGGGCGAGAGAACAGCGCCTTGCGGGACGCCGGCTCGAATGGGACGGGGCCTCGAGAGGCATCCCTCTACTCTGTACCGAAATGACCGATTCGACAAAAAGTCTCGTATGATGTGCACGAGACTATCCGGCAGGCCCAAGTTGGTCAACTTGGATATCAAGCCCGAATGCCAGACTTTGTCGAAGGCTTTCGCTACATCGAAGAAGAGTGCTCCCGTAGGACGTCCCCAATTTCTCAACTTGAGAATATGCTCCGTGAGGCGGTGCAGTTGGTGGTGACACGCGTGTTTGGCCTGGAATCCAAACTGTTCGTCGGGGATGAGACTTTTGGACTCTACATAGTCCTTGAGTCTTTTAAGGATGATCCGTTCATAGATCTTGCCTATACAGTTCAAAAGACTGATAGGCCGGTAGGAGGAGGGGTTCTTCAGGTCTTTGCCTGGTTTAGGGATCCCGATCACGATTGCTTCTTTCCAGGCGGCTGGAAAAGTGCAATTTACAAGACAAGCATTGAAGATGCTTACGAGCAGGAGGAGGAGGGTCTGTGGGAGGCATTTGAGCACTCCGTTTGAGAGTCCGTCAGCGCCGGGCGCTTTTCGGGGTTTGAGATCGCGGATGATTGACTTCACTTCGTCAAGTGTCGTCGGGGCAAGGGGGGTATTCGGTGGGATCGTCTTAGAAGCCACGAAGCCTTCTACGTGCGATTCCACCTCGCGAAGGTGATCGGGGTCTACTGGCTCACGACTAGGGGAGCATTGGCTCTCCAGGCTGTCTGCTAGGAATTCAGCTTTTTCGTCATCATCGAAGGCGATGGAGCCGTCTGGACGCGTGAGGGGGGGAGTGGCCGCAACCGTGTCGGTCTTGAGACTTCTGGCTAGTCGCCAGTATGCCTGATGGGAGGGCTTCATCTTGGCAAGAAGATCGCCCCAGCGTTCGTTCCTAATTTCCGCGATGCGTTCCTTGACTCGCCGTTGCAAGAAACGAAGGTGGGCACGGGCCTCTTCAGTGGGATAATTGTCGTGTAAGCGTGAAGCGCGATTCTTCTCTGTCAACAGTTGCCGCATATCCTCGGGGAGCTCCATTCTGTGGGTGGGATCCACAGAAGGGACGTCCCGAGAGCATTCCTTGTAGGAAGCTTGCAGGTGGCTGGTGAGAGAGGAGATTGCGCTGTCAGTGTCGTCAGTCGTGGTGATTTTGTCAGGGATTGCGTCCAAGTGCGGTGTTGGCTGGTTGATAACTTTTCCAAGTTTCTTCCAGTCAGTCACCGTCTTTGTATGCACTATACGTCCGTTGTCTGTTGGTCCTAGTTGTAACACTACAGGTCGGTGGTCGGAGGAGATGTCAGGGTGGACCTCTACTGAACACACCTGAAGGGTGATGTTCTTAAGGAGGGCAATGTCAAGAACGCTGGGGTTTTGTCCCTCTTGTGTGGGGTAACGCGTGGGAGCTAACGTGGCAACAACGTCAAAATCTAGTTCGTCATGGAGACTCTCTAGGATAAGACCGTTGGGCGAGTCCGTGACAGAGTGCCAGCGGACTGATTTGCTGTTAAAATCTCCAGCCAAAATGGTAGAGTTTGACAGCGAGAAGAGGGATTCGAGGTCGCTACGGAGCAACGTCTTTTTGCAGGGGAGGTAAATCGAGGCGATGTTGATAGGCGCATGACCGGTCATGGCTATCCGGAGGAGGGAGCACTCGATATTTGTAAGAGCTGGGGGGTCTAGCTGGGTGCAGTGAAGTGACCTTTGGTAGTAGATTACTGTGCCGCCCTTTTGGGTGCGTAATCTGTCATTACGGATGATGTTGTAATTCGCAATCCGAGGATTGCAATGGTGGGGTTTCAAAAAGTTCTCTTGTGCAAGGAAAATGTCCACCTGATGTGTTGTAAGAAACTCCTGGATGAGGGGTTTCACATCGGTGAATTTGCCGTTGGCGTTGTAGTACGCGATAGTGAGGGAGCGGGGTTTAATTCTCTTATTGAGACTACCCATATTAACGCGAGGGGAAGTAACGCGCGAGGAAGGGCGCGTTTTCTAACCTTTCCATTAGGAACCGGTGTTGGAATACGATGTCCAAGATCGCGTAAGCGTCGCCGTTGGTCGCGAGAATGGCGTGACCCATTTCGAGGATCTCGGCGCGGTCCTCACGTGTTTCCCGCGCTATGTCGAGAACCACTCCGAAGGCCAGAGCGTCCTGGTACCGGCTAGCCGGAGGAGCGCTGAGGCGCAACAGAGGTGGGGGCCTGCTGGGGGGAGCGCGGTTCCACGTTGGAACCTTTGGGGCTTCTGAGTGAGACACCAGCTGTCTCTGCTTCAGAGGGGGGAAGGCAGCTTGGCTGCTCATAAGGGGTTGAGGAGGGATGGGCGCCGGCGCCTGGGGGGCACGATTTGTGCGTGATTGGGGGGCAGCGCTTTGCGACGATTTTGAGCCCCAGGCGTTCCTGCTCGCTTTGGGGGCTTTTGGCACCCCCGCCAGTTGGCGGGGTGGCCTTCCTGCCCGCAAAGTACGCAGGCCGCCTGAGTCTCGTTCTCCGCACTGCGGACTCTTTCACAGTCCGCTGTGCCGTGATCCCCCAAGCACTTCACGCATCTGGGGTGGGCATGACAGTTACGGGCCGAGTGCCCGTAACATTGGCAGCGGTGGCATTGACCGACAATGCCACGCTTGTGGGGGGGCTCTACTTTAAACGAGGTTAGCCCTGCGCACGACGAGATTTGGAAAATCCCCTTACCTTCCGGTGTGTTGTCTAAGACAACTAGCACCATTGGGTACGGGGTTTTCTTTTTCCCGTACATGCGGAAGACCTCGTTTACGGGGAGTGATTGAGAGACAAGGGTCTCTTTAACGTATTCGACCGATGTCGAAATGGGGATGCCTTTTATGACCGCCCTGAGTTTGCGGTCCTCAGGAAGGCCGAATGAGTGCCAAGGGATTTGGCGCTCGTTGAGGAGACGGGTAAGGGAGCGGTAGTCCTCCATGGACTTGACATTAATGTCGATGTTACCGTCGCGGTTGGTGGACGCGCGTGTATATTGCACCTTTTGTGCATTTAGCGAGCGGGAAAGCGGTTCCCACTGCTTGGGGTCTCGTAGGACCACCATCGGGGGTGGACGGGGCTTCCTTCCGGTGGAAGATGGGGCGGGCTAGGAGGGAGTCTTCGCGACGGATGAGCCGTTCGCGGTTTGAAGTGCCTTAGGGGCAGGCTCTTTCTCGGAGCCCTTCGCCTTACGCTGGCGCTTTGCTCCGGTGACGACGGTGTAATCGTCATCGTCGGAGCATCGCGACTGCTCTGGCTCGGGTTCCTGTCCAGAGGGTGGGATCTGCTGGGAGGCTGTCTCCGTCTCCATATCATCGGACTCGAGGACAGTCTCTAACGTTGCAGCTGGGTATCGGGGTTCGAAGGGCTGAGCGGCGGTCTCAGTCGGGTCATCGGTGTAATAGTAGTCGGTCTCATCTACGGGGAGGCCGTCGTATCTATTACCGGGGAGGGCGGTCGCGGTCGCAGTCGGAGCGGGGGAAGCCGGGGCAGAAAATACCACCGGGGATCGGGGACGCGTCACGTCTGGAGTCCCATCGGTGATGAGATCCTCGCGAGAGATGCCGCGGGCTATACGAGCACGGTACCTGCGCTTGTAAGCGTTATAATCCTTCCTAATAGAAGGATTGTTGATTACGAACTCTTTGAGGAGTTCATAATCGGAGGGGATAGCAGCCATTACGAAGGCCGCATCGAGGGTTCGCGTTGGGGTAAAAACGTGGCCCTAAAGAACCTAACGTCTCTGAGGGGTGAACTCAGAGCCCTAACGCCCTATCCTCTGTTGGGTGGCGCAGAGGGAACCCTACCGCCCTACTTATAAACTACAAAGGAACCTGCCTACTGACCGCTGCCAACCTTGTTTGTGCAAGCGGGACGAACCTAGGTCTTAACTACCTAACCAATACTCTGGCTTGACGAGGGGAGCCCCCAAGGCCAAGTGCTCCAGAGCCCGTCCTGTAGTTTGCCGTTACCCTGAAGGGGTAAAGGCTAGCGCCAGGGTCAGCACTACGTAACTACGAGTAACCCGTATTGGCGTAGAACACCGCAACACGATCACTCGAAGCACGGCCTCGGCTAAAAGCGAGGACTACTCCACCGACGCACAGTGTGCGAAGGTGGGCAAAGAAGGTAGATGATCGGCAGAAACACTTACGGTCAGTACTTGCCCTGAAAAGGACAGACCGATCCGCGTATACGCCACGAAGCGCGTTCAAGAAAAGAACACGCGCGTTCTAACGAACACGTGCGTTCTTAAAAAGAACACGTGTGGCGTCGAAGCGTCGACAGGAACCTCGCCGCCCACAGGGTCCAAGTGGTCGACGAGCTGCAGCTGGAACACAAGTCGGAATTAATGGGCTCGATCCCAGGGTACGCCTGGCCGAGCAATCGCACTGAGCGTGGAGCCTGCGATTTCCGCACAGAGCCGACGGGGACAATTACCACGTGGCGATTAAATCACTTTGTGGGCAGAGTCTCCGACGACAGTGGGCCGAAACAACACAACACAAACGAACAGTAGTTCCAATAAATACAGTCTCACTGAGAGAGCGTGCCGCGACAACACGTCTGCTCGGATCGACTGCACAAACCGGAATCCAGCCGATCTTCGGCGGCGCGTAGATTCAGCGGCGACAGCAACACCTCATACGCGCGTAGCGTAGCCGACTTTCGGCGCGATTGGTGGGGATAATAAGATAATACCCAAGGGTGGATCTCACTTTCAAATCCCTGATTTGGGTCATACGTATATAGTTAAGGTCTAATCAGGGCAGGCTTCAATACTAATTATAATAGTAATTATTATTAAATAGAGGTAATATTTTATTGCCAAATAAAAAAAAACTAATTCTGATAAAAAATATAGTACCTACCTAAGTATCGTTGTTGAGTTAGTATCCTACGACACCACAAGTTCACACTTACTGTGGGGCTAGCTTAAAGTGGACATTAAGAGTGCAAAAAGAATGGATCTTTGCAGTGGATTTAAATGGATCGAGCGAGCGCTCGTTACACTGAATTCACACACAAGCACCGTTGCGCCCCGCCTGCCGACTTTCAGCCGCGTATCTTCGACATAGTATGTTTACACACTTAGCTGTAGTACTGAAGTACTCATATTGCAATGTACATATGTATATTCTGGTAGGTATTGTTAATGAATGAAACAGAGTTATTTATGGATACCAGTTTTTATAATTTTGTAAGTGCATACACAGATAACAAGTAAACCTGTTTTATTTAAGCTGTGAAGCCAACTATAAAGATCAAAGTGACTGAATGTTGTGTAATTGACCATTTCAGTAAAAACGAATATTATTTCAAGTTCAACTCGAAACGTGAGCTTTTTAATTGGCTTCTGTTTGGATACATGGAATATTATTTCTTAATGCTAATATAATAAAGGATGTATAGTGGATAATTTGTGTCTGTTATATCAAATTTAGTTAAAATGTGATTACACTAATAGAGTATTACAACTGTTTTAAAACACAACATTAACAATGTAATTTCTTTCTTCAAGGACGAAATTATAACATTAAATAAGTGAAGCTATTTCAAAATACCATGGGTATTTTGTTCAACAGAATCCACCAAATCTATCCTTAATCATCACATAACTTAAAAATTATAAAATAACAACATATAAAGACGTACAAGCATACACTCGGTTCCATTATTACTTTTGATAATTCTGATGCCATAACAAGCAAAATATACAATATGGTTATTTATGAAGCTGAGGCTAAACGTGCTCTGTTTTCGGCTACTAGTTGTTTGTTCAGATATATGTCCTCGTCTGTGGAGGTGTCTATGAGGTCTAAGGTGAGTAATGGTTCGTTGGCGTTTAATGGGTCCTTTCCGACATCCTTGCAGACACCAACAAATTGTTGGTCAACACACAATTCTTGAAACCTAATACAGTCTTCTACAGTCCAGTCTTGGTGAAGAGGCCATACATCTGTAAAGAAACAAACACTTTCGTACAGATCTCTAATTTAAAAAAAAAACCATCTCTAGAAAACCTGTTCTGATAAAAAAAACCGCATCCAAATCGGTTCACCCGTTTAAAAGACTGTTTTTAGCAAATAAATCAACAATCAACAATTCTTACGCACACTTCTTCTTTAACAAACTGCATTTTATTTATTTATTTAATTTTTAATTAATTTCACTGTAATTTATTCATAAACTTGTAATATAGCTTTTCCGTGGAGTCAAACCACTGGGAGTTTCTACATTGACATGGAACTCACTATTTTTATGAAAAATAATTGAGTTTGAGGTTTTTTTTTTGAACAGAATTTATATCGGACATATATTGCTATGCAGATAATATCACTGTCAATGCCTTGCATGAAGGCCAAGCCGCCAGCACGGTTTCCTCTGTTGTCCTCCTCGTAGTTTTGTGGAGAACAAACGGAACAAGCATGCATTTGCTATTGAGTCTCTTCTCTTCGAGCAAGTTTCGCATTGGGGTCAGCTCAATCGTGCGTGTCAAGTTTAATCCCACGAACACAAGTCTGCGCGCTTACCGCTAAAAAATTCCTTTAAGTCAAGCTAAACTCCTAAAAGTTTTTATTAGTGTGCGGATCGAAATACAGTTTGGCTTTATTAAAATCAAACGATACTTCGATCCGGCCCATCAACCGATGCATCGGTCTACAAAGCTCAAATACCGCAGCCGTTTATGGTATTATATTATGTTCTCATCGCTAGGCTGGACTATCACATTACCAGCGTCTTCCATTTGTACGTATCCAATAGAGCTGTTCGAATTGACGATGATTCTAGGCTGCCGGATAATCTAGAACCGCTTAACTTACACAGGAACTTAGGGTCCTTAAGCCTTCTCTACCGAAAGTTTTATACGAAGTTTATGCCAAAATGCATTATAATCAAAAAGTTTATGGATTCGAAAGGGTACCCTTTCTATGGGATCCTTAAAGGACGAATAAATTCTTATTCAAAAGGCCGGAGTGCTCTGTTAACAACGCTGATGTTGCCCTTGTCCATGGGCGACGATGATACTTACCATCAGTTGTTTGGCATGCTCCGCTACCCGCACAAATATAAAACGAAATTGCGAGGGTCCCAAATATTATTCTTTATAATTTAAGAATATATAATTTTAAAGTTATTCAACAAAATAGATGAAAATGACCGTCCCGTCACCGGGGCGGATGGGTGTTACTCGACCCCGCGACTCCGAGTCTTATCACATTGAACTCACAAAGGTCCTAAGCGCCAGAGACCCCAATGGCGCTTAAGTCCTTTATGCCAATTCTGCCACTTTGAAAAATGTCTAAAAAGTGGATCAAAAGAAAATCTATGTAATTAATCATTGAACCTGCTCACAAAGTTTCATGGTATCGGGTATGGGTTAACAACTTGCCGCATTGGATTTGGTGGACCGCAGGGCCAGGAAATTAATAGGCGACCAAAGACTCATAAAAAATAAACTGCAAAGTCTTAGCCATAGACGCAAAGACGCCAGCCTATGTGTCTTTTACAGAATATTCTTCGGAGAGTGTGCTCAAGAACTGCACGAACTCATACCACCTTCTCCTTTCTTCTATCGGACGGTCAGGCGCACCGCTGGGTACCATCCTTACCTGGTTAAAATTCCTAACATTCGTACCAAGCGCTTTTCCTCTTCTTTTATTATGCGCACAGCTAAGGATTGGAATTCATTGCCTGCGTCTGTATGTCCGAGCGCATATAACCTGAATCTTTTTAAAGTTAGAGTAAATAGGCTTCTTCTGGGTGAACTCGCTCGATCCTAGACCATATCTTTGCCTTTGGCCTAGATTATGGTCAAGAGTAAACTCATTTAATATAAAAAAAAAAAAACTGCGATCTATAGAGGAGAACAACCGCACAGTGAGATAAACAAACGATTTCTGCTGAAACAGAGACGTTTCGCGCTCGCTCGGTCATTACATTATATTATGTTAGTATCCCATAACACAAGTCTCGAAGTTACTTTGGGGCTAGCTAAAACTGTGTGATTTGTTCGCATATATATATATTTATTTAAGGCCAATTCTTCTGGCTGCTCTGGCTAAATATGGCCCTAGTAGTACCCAACAACACAATATATAAAACAAATAATTGATTAAATAAAAAGTTTTTTTTTCTTACCATATAGACGAGCCTTAATAGCTTGAGGCGGCAAAGAACGCGCCAATGGTGCCCCCGGAGGAACAGGGCGCAATGCCTTGGAAGGGAATAAAGCCAGATCTCCATAATCACAGAAATACACAGATACCATTTCTGATGAAACAGTTCCGGCCACGGTCACCCTGGAAATTGTGAATCAATTGTCAGAACAAGAGAGATTTCATGGTATTTCAATATCCAAAATCGATTATTAGCAACTCTCAATATTATTCATAAGTCTAGTTAATTTTTCGCTAACCCAAGGACTCATGATCTTCAGTTGCTCAGTTTTTTTTTATTCGTCCGTTTTATTATTACTACTAGCTCCGTGGCGCAGCGGTCAACACGCCAGCCTGCGACACGGAGTGACCGGGTTCGATCCCCGGCCAGGTCAAGATGGAAAATGATCTTTTTCAGATTGGCCTGGGTCTTGGATGTGTATCTATATATGTATTTGTTATAAAATATAGTATCGTTGAGTTAGTATCCCATAACACAAGTCTCGAACTTACTTTGGGGCTATCTCAATCTGTGTGATTTGTATATATTTATTATTCCCAAAACAAAAATAATTGTCAATTGTTATACCTACGTTATATGTACTGAGGCTCACCCGTTTTTTTTAACATTATTTTATTCCCCACAATACTCTCTCAAACTAACAACTGAACAAGTTGATAACACGCAACTCAAACGCGATTAAGTCACTCAATATGTACCTGTACCACGACGAATCCTTTTCATAGTAAACTGTGTACAATTCCCCACTGGCTGGATTGGCAGGGGCTTCTGATTCCGACAATTTTGGACATTCCGATTGTAAAGTCGACATCATACTTTGGAGCGTGTGTCTAGTACTGTTGGGTTGGACCTTAAAAACAAATCATACATTGCAATGGACAACAATGGTAGAGCTACTGGAGAATATGGCCACTACCAATGACCATAGATCCGAGTAGAAGCATATTCGATTTGAGATCGTAGATTGGTTGCTTGCCTTGTAGTGGCAGCATTAAATTATTAAAAAAAAAACAAAAACCGTCTTCATACCTATACACGAGTGTACAGTCGGGGGCAGCCTGGCATGATGACCACTAGGCCACAGAGCTCGTCAAAGAGGTTTCATGCGTTCTTTGGTATTAGGGACCCTTATCATGAAATATAGTTTCTGTAGTTAAGTATTGTACGGTGTTACGAAGCCCTAAGTGTGTGTGAATTCAACTCGCACTTAGACAGTTTTACTTCAGCCAGTTGCGACTCTTTGTAATAGCTATAGATCGGACTGCTCGTGGGCTTAAGCAAATTTAGCGCTTACCCATGTTAAGCAACCTCGGGCGCAATCCCCACTGTTATGAGTGACCGCAAGTGATATAAAAATATCTCGAGCTCGTTGTTCCTTTCTCCTCCATTGCTGTCAGTTGTTAAGCTTTAACAGTGTTGGCCACTTACACACACGAAATCAAATAAACAACTCACGACGAAGTTCCAGGGGTTGGCCGCCATGGCGATGTAGACGTCGAAGCATTGTCCGGGCGCGGGCAGTTTGTGCGGCGGCAGCGCGGCGGCCGCGCGCTCATCCCCCGCCGCGCCCCCCACCCCACCCCCCGCCGACACCGAGCGGTAGATGCGCTCCTTCTTCTTGTGCAGCGCTTCCACAGGGTTCGGCGTTTCCTTCTCCTCTTCCTTGGCTTTGCCGCTGCAAACGGTACGGCACTCATGTCACATGCCGCTGGGTAATAATTCGGTAGTGACCTTTCGTCTAAGTATTACACTTAGACGTTAGGTCGCTACCGAATTATTATCATGTTTAAAGTATAGAGTTACCAAAGTGAAATTGAATACCGATCGATACTCGTTTTGTGCAAGATATTCTATCATGTTCGTTTTTCTAAGGCTAATTTCGGAACGCGTGAGCGTTTAATTAGCGCCGGCCACACGCGAGCGCTTGCAATTACACTAAATAATAGTTGCGTTTCATAGTCACGCAGTTCAACCGCGCCGTCGGTCAGCGGCGCTCAATCATCAATTTGCAAATGTTTTACGACGTCGTTGTTGCACTCTTTTCCACAGAAAATAAACTGCTTATCCTGTTATCATATTTGTCCCAATGATCTCGACTATACACAACTGTGCATTGCGCTGAAATGCGCTGGTAAACGGCGCGTCGCAGGCGTCACTCTGAAATCAGTCTAAGAAATGAAACGACCTATGTCCTTGCAGCTTTTACCCTCTGTGGGATGTGGCAGTAAGTATAGTAGTTGAGTTGTTATAGAGTTGGTAGTTGTGGAGTGCAGGAACAGAAGATCACCAAACAATCACGGTTAGTTGAAAGTATATTGTATAATAAATTACAAGGTGGATGTTGGTTATTTCTTTCTGTGGTACTCCTAGTAAGGTTGAATGAATGTACTCTAAGTACTTCAATTAATTATAATGAATTATAAGTAAGAGGCGACTTAGGAAATACAACCTATTCAAAGCTCATAAACATCAATGAGACCTCTCTGGACCCATCTGGAGTGATATTTTTTAAATGACGCCGTTCGTAAACGAGCGATATTTCCATACAAAAATAGCTCGAGGAAGAGTGTCACACTTTCAAAAATAGTACGCCTGGCCAGGGACGAGAGTGTTGGCAAAATCCTCTATGTGCCAAGAATGGCTCCGGTAGTACAGAGAGGGACATGCTTTTGCAGTAGAGACTAAAAAGACCTGAAAACACGCGAGCCGTGGCATGCGCGGCGTACAACGTGCTCATTTCAAGGGAGTTGTCATTATGGTCACACACAGAACGATTGGCTACTCACTGCTGCAGATACTCGTACTCCATGAGGATGGCGTTGTTGACGGAGGCGAGGATGTTCTGCGGGCCGATGCGCACGAAGAGCTCGACGTGCGGCGCGGCGAGCGGCGCGGGTAGCGGCGCGGCGGCGGGCAGCGCGCGGCACACCACCACGGCGCCCAGCAGCAGCTCGCGCAGCCGCGCCGCCATGGCGCCGGCCGCGCGCTCCGCCTGCCCCAGACGCACCTGGATCGCCTGCACCACCACACCACACCAATAGTACATTTTTTTTTTTCTTGAGCATGCGAGTCACCTGATGGTAAGCGACCACCGCTGCCCATGGACAACTGCAACACCAGGGTGTAACAGGAGCGTTGCCGGCCTTTCAAGGAATTGGGGAAAGGACATGGGGGGGGAGGAAATGGGGGAAGGATGGGCCTCCGGCTCTCTCACTTACCGAACGAAGCATAGAAGCGGTAAAGCTCCTGAATTATTTAAATAGGAATTCAAACGTCGATTTTCTATGTGAGTGTGGTACTACCCGGACGAGCCGGCCCATTCATGCTACTAGCTCCTCTTCCTTGGCTTTGCCGCTGCAAACGCCGTACCGTTTGTACGGCGTTACCACTCATGTCACATGCCACTGGACTGGAGTAATACTTAGACTAAAGGTTACTATTAGGATGTACATTGTACATCGAGGGGAGAAAACGGTCTATTTCTGTTTGAGAGTATGTTTAAGCCCGACGTGCGGAGGGCTTAAGGGCCCGCCATAGGCCAGGCGGCGTGGCGGTACAAACACGGATGGTCTAAACGCGTTGGCTACTTTGGATATTTTAGTTTTAAAAGAATATTCAAGGGTTATTCCAAAAAAAATACATGGCTGCCTTATCTGTAATGCAATTATAATCAAAAGTTTCAAGATTAATTTTAATGTATTTGGTGAATACTGCTGTATACCGAGTAAATTAGACGTGATTTGGAGGCAACTATGCATTTTTTTTCTGTAGAGAAAATTTAACTATACACAACTGTGCAACGCAGTCGTGTTTTTTAAGTAAGATAGTTACCAGAGTTAGTCCTGAACTTTGCTGCATTTTTATTTCAACTTGAGTATTTCATTATTATTGATATTACAGACAATCATGCAAAGCAGTGTGAGGTAGTACGAGCCCTTAAAAGAAACTCGGGAACAGAAATAGAACTTTCTCCCGAGTGATACATAGTGCTTTATACTACACCTACGAGGAAAATAAAAAATATTATAATAAATATTTGTGCATTTTTGCTTCTTTTCCACAATATAAAATCATTATCACTCTTATTATAAAACGAGGACTAACTTTAGTACCTGACTTAAACCATTATCCCTCCCAAACAAATTGACAATGACAGTTGACCAAACGTCAGAGTGAAAACTGTCGACTTATTTTGGTCGGATAATGGTTTAAACCAGGTACTAAAGTTAGTCCTTGTTTTATAATAAGACGGTATAAGTTTTTTCGTATTTGTCTCGAGACTTCTCAGGAAGTCATTTTACTTCCTGAGCTGTATTTTTAAAATCAGGTAGCGTTATCATTATAAAATCGTCACTTTCACTGTGAATCGTCATTTTGGAAAATTATTTACAATATTAACAGCGTAGGTACTGTATCAGTATATTATTATATAAATTTAGTAAGAAACAAAATTTTACAAAACGAAATAAAATTGCCGCGCTTAATTTTTTTTTTTTTTTTGTAGTGCAGAAAATGGTTGCCAGCCTCATTTCATTGAAAATCGGATACAAACCTTTTTGAGATTATACTAAATCCAATTAAGATATAAACAATATTACTCCAATTAAATGGGGAAATAATAAGTCAAGCCACAAAATTATTTATTGGCCACGTGATCAAACTTCTAATTTAATAACTTAGCAACGGGAAAATGACATAGCCTCTAATAAACTAATTTGTCTTTTTTACACCGCTAACTAAATATTCTATAGAAAGTATCAAATAAAGATCATCAATTATTATAACTTGTCCTTCTTATTTATACATTGCCACCTAATTTACTAACTCGGCCACGGATTTTACATCTCGTCACCATTTTTCTTTTTACAGCTTCAACACTATGTCCTCAAAAAATGTAATTCAAGCTTCTACAGACAGCATCATTTATTATAACTTAGCATGTAAAATAATACATCATAATATTTTATCGTGAAAATAGCCACTACATGATTTGGCGAGTGTGTGAGACGACAGTGACCGGCCATTTGCGCCATTGGATTCATATCGATAGGCAGGAGCGCTGGTACCAAATTTTGGGTAGGTAGGTATTTGAAGCAAGTTGAAAAATTGTCACATACCTCTACCCCAACACGAAACTACATACGGCTGGTGAGTAAGAAGCGGGGTTAAATCAACCCATATTTTTTTAAATATTATTGTTTAATTTCCAAAAATGCATTTTTAAAATATGCATTTTTTATGTTGTAGTTTCATGTTTCAGGAATATAAGAAAATATAAGCCAGACAATTTAGTCGGGGTTTTAACATTACCAGGTGCGTGCAAAAATATTTTGCAAAAAATTATAAAAATCTATTTGAGGCAGGTTGAAATTTTAATAGGGTACTATTTTTAACTAAAAAATAAGATTCTCAAAAGACATCATTTTGTGACTTTCTACCTGCCAAGCCGCCAAAAAATTAGGGGTTGATTTAGCCCCGCTACTCACCACTCACCAGTCATTTTTGCAGTTCCGTGTTGGGGTATAATAGGAGAGGTATGTGACAAGTTTTCAGCTTGCCTCAAATACCTGCCCAAAAATTGGTACCAGCTCTCCCACTATTATTATTAGTAAAATGATGGTAATTTCATAAACATTTTTTTTTTCAAAAATAAAGTCTTATTTTCTCTCTCCTCAATAGCTTCTGGTAATATTAGTAGCCAAAATATACTATTTGATGACAATTTTGACTAAATTTTGATGATCAATTAATTTGGGATGAGTTACATTTTAAACATGCTAAGTTAAAAAAATTGAAGCTAAATAAGTATATTTTTTGATGTCAAATATTAGTATTTTAGAAGTTTACTGTTAGAATGCAAGTTACAAATTTAGATGCTAAATAATAACCATAATGCTGAGTTGTATTTAGAGTGGCTTAAATAGAAGATAACTAGTGGCTAAGATAGTATTGTTTGGATGCTCGTTAATTGTGGCTGACTTAGTAATTTAGAAGGCAACTTACAATTTTAGAGGCTAATATTGCTATTAAAAAGAAGCTTGTTTAATTAGCACCCATTTAAATGTTACATTTTTTGGGGTTATCATGCGTTTGTCCGAACACTCGATTTTTTTTAGATATAAAAGGTAGTTAGTGTTAAGTTAATCCAAATTTGTGGGGTTGCAACCCTTGTCCCACAGCCGCCATCTTGGAAAAAGGGATTCAAATGGTTTCTACAGTTTATATCTAAAAATTGATTGTCTGTAAAGTCGGTTTACGCACGACAATTGTACGTGATAACAGTGAGACATAGATGCGTGATAGAAACGACTACTACTGGTACTGCTGCTGCTCCGGAACAGCCTCAGGAACGTGACATTTTTCGTGCGTGCAGCCGGTGTTTATCAATTTATAAGACGTTATTAGAATGTCAATGAAAGATGGCGGTTGCTCACTGACTGGTTTATTCGAAAAACATAGGACAGGAGATGACAGCTACAACATAACAATAACTTAAATACCTCAGTTATCACGTGCAAAAATAAGTTGCGTCCTCTGACAAACGCAACCCCAATTATAACTTTTCAATGGACTACATACACACTACAAGAAAAGAAACTGCACTTAAACATGTGTGCAGGAAAAATAGCTTGCGGCTATGTCTGGATGTGCGCGGAGGCATTAAGAGAGGCGCGCGGGGCTTGGAATGTACCGTCGCCGACTGCCTTGGTAGAGGGCTGTGTGTTGTGTTTGCCTCTCGCACTGCTCGCACCAGCAGGTTCGAAGGGAGTGAATGGTATCGACCCTAGCGCTTACACGCCCCGGCTCAAGGTCGCCGGTGCCTGAACTCTCACATACAACAAAGAATGTCACCACTGTGACCACACATCGATATACCACGCTGCGAGCTTTAGTGTATGTTGTACAGTGGTTATACATACACTAAAGCTCGCAGGTCATTAGCAAAATAATTTAGAAAATTACACTTTTATTCTTTTAATAGTAAAGATGTTAAGGGCAAAGATGTGTGCGCCGAATCAACCCGGGGTCGATAAATTGACGTTTTGTCTACTGTAAGCTACTAGTAAGACATTGTAAACACCTGAGGGGGATAGGCGTTGAGAGCCGGAGAGAAGGTCTGCAACGGCACGAGCGACGAAAGCGGCGCGCGCAGGATCAGGCCGCTGTCTATAAGTTGCGTGCGCACCGTGCCTTCACCGTCCAAGCCACTGATGATAGTGCACCGCACCCTGTGGAGGAAGGTCATGATCGGTCAGCAGTCTGAAGTAGACATGGGTAATCTCGACTTCGAGGCATATTTCGACTCTCTGAATCTTAACCTAATCCGCTTCCGGTACAGACTCCTCTTATTCTTACCTATTCTCCTCCTAACCCTTATCGGCTCCCGCTTACAGCAGTGACGTCCGTGCCCGGTATGGTACCCGTTTCAATACAGAATATATTGAAACCAGTACCGGGACCACTGTCTGTAGATGCAGGTAAATCTTAGGTAAATTGATTTACCTTTGTACTTTACAGGCTTAGAACTGTCAATCTAATACCACTTACGTATTTACGCAGCTTCGGCTTACGTACGAGTACTAACGAGTCGCGACGCGAACGCGACCTGACAGGCGCCGAAACCCGGCGGAGCCAATTACCTACGATTTACGATGCGGATCTAACACCCCGAGTCGATAAGAATTGCTCGGACTCTTGTTGATGTATCGGCTCATTTAAATACTCTAATAAACTTTCGTGTTATATTGAGTATGTAAGCCTTTGTAAAGTTAATTTACTTTATCGATAATAAGTAGTGTACCATATAAAGTATATTTTTTTTGCTTCATTATTTTTAACCTGTAATTATTTGTTACCTCAAGCCAACATAATCCTTACCCTGGGCACACTGTTATAAGCCATTCAAATTGTCTCTCTTCAGCATGAATCTTTTGAGTGATATGTGATGTTCTATATTACAGGTTTCGTCTGAAACCTATCTCAGACGCCACTCTCTCGCAATTGTCATGATTGTTTTGTTTTCAGTTATAATGTATTATAAGCTACACTTGACTTGAGTAGTGTTGACCCCCACCCCACCGTCTATAAATAGAGGCACTCATTCGTTATCAGGCTCATTTGCTGCTCAGCTGTCGACCGGTAAGGTGGTTGGTGTCAACACTGCGTAAGTTCGTTCCAATACGTTGTTATATTTTTGTTGTGGTGATTTTTGTTTTGATTGAAATTAACGGTTGTTTGTGATATTGAAAATTGTGTGACATACTGTTATTTTATTTGCTAAAATTAATTAAATTATTAGATTCCGATTAAAGTTTGTTAGAATTTGTCTTTTTTTTATTTTAAAACACTTCTGGTTGCTAAAATCAGAAGTGGGATAGGATTTCGCTCACAATCAGCCTTATTTTTATAAAAAGAAAAACAAACAGCCGTTATTTTCAAACAAAAATGCCACGTGCTTCAAGTGAACGGTCAATTGAGACGCCGCCTCGTGCCGAGCGCGAGCATAGACGTCGCAATAAATCCCCGCGACGTAGTAGGCACCGTTCACGGTCACTACGTGACAGATCACGTGTGCGACGGAATCGTAGCGAGACCCGTTCGCGTTCGCGTCGTGATCGTTCGCTTTCGCGTCGTGATAGGTCGCGATCGCCTTATGTCAGATCGCGTCGTGTCAGGTCGCGGTCGCGTTATGATAGAACTCGTTCTCGTTGCGTTCGTTCGCGTTCTAGTGACAATTATCATTCGTGTGAGAGATCAAGGTCACGTTCGGTTAGCCGAGGGCATCGCCGGAGCAAGTCGCGCTTGTACCCTTCCAACAACTCAGTGAAGGCTGCGTTAGGCTCGATTATGTCACGATTAACTGCTATTGAGGGAAGCAGGGCCAGTAGTTCGCGAGTCCCGTCATCCATTCGTGGTAGCACACCTCCTATAGATAAAAATAGCACTTCTACAACCCAAGTGCTTGTTGATGCGTTGAGTACGTTGACAAAAAACAAATCTAGCAGCTATTATGTCTCAAATTTTGATCCGGCTATAAACAACTTCGAGGTGTGGTGCAACGAGGTGGAAAGGGCTAGATGCGCGAACCGTTGGGATGATCTCGAGTGCTTTTCGCGTGTGGCTCATTGTCTAAAGGGTGACGCGAAAACCTGGTTAAATGAATGGACTACGAATGATCGCTCGTGGTCTAACTTTGTTAAGGAATTTAAGTCCTTGTGTCCGCAAAAAAGAAATTACGCGCAGATTCTTCATGAGGTTATAAACTCCACGTCTGATAAGTTTATGTCATATGCGGAATATGCGCGTCGCTCATTACTACGCTTACGTGTGATAAAGGGACTAAGCGAGGAACTCATGGTCCAAATAGTTGTCTACGGCATTAGTGATGTGCAGGTACGTGCAGCGGCCACAAATGCTGATTTAACCACAGAAAATCTGGTTTCATTTTTGGCCACTTATGTTAAACCCACTCGTAAATTTGACAGTCGCAACTATGATAAACCTTTGCCATCAAATACCAGTGTAGTTAAAAAGCATAATTTTAATAGTTCTGGTAAATCTGCAAACAAGTGTTTTATTTGCGGCCAAACGGGCCATTATAAAGATAAGTGTCCAAAGAAGTGCAGTGTTACCGATAAGTCCGATAGTAACGCTAAACCTGTCTGTCCTTTCTGTAAGAAAGTAGGGCACAAAGAAAGTGACTGTTTCGCTAAGGCTCGATCTGAGGCTCAAAAGAACAATAACAGCCAACGTAAAATTAACTTGTGTAACGAGCTTTCAAGTGCAGAACGTAATAACGACATATGCACAGCCGTAATTCAAGGCATACCTGTTGATATCCTTATAGATAGTGGTGCGCTTAATGTGTCTTTGATATCGTCTGCCGTAGTCAATTATTTTTCCGGTTCGCGAAAACAGATAAACTGTTCTTTGAAGGGAATAGGTGATAAATGGTTTATCGCTCGTGAATATATTACTCTAACGGTAGAGTTTAGTAATATAGCGCTCGAAGTTGATTTTGTTATAGTACCCGCATCATACATGAATACGCCCATTATCGTAGGAACAGACGTTCTCAATCGCGATGGTGTTACGTTTATTCGGACAAAACACGGTCAATACTTGACTCATACACAGAATGGGGTACTAAAGGCAAATACAATCAGTGCTAACGAACCTGATAAAATTAATACGCCTCTTGAAGGTGCCGAACTTGCCAAGTTGATGATTGTCATACGAGAATTCTCTCCGTTTTTAATATCTGGTACAGCAACTACGACTGTGAAGTCTGGTAAAATGCACATCAGCTTGACCAGTGACGTACCTGTAGCGTACCATCCATATCGCCTCTCCTACCAAGAGAAACTTAAGGTTCGTGAGATTTGCCAAGACCTATTAGACAAAAAGATCATTAGGGAGTCTAATTCTGAGTACGCAAGCCCGATCATTTTGGTCAAGAAGAAAGACGGCTCAGACAGAATGTGCGTTGATTTCCGTGCATTAAATCTTATAACCGTTAAGGATAGGTATCCCCTACCCTTGATTGATGATCACATTGATCGGCTTGGGGGCTCGAGATTTTTCTCATCCTTAGACATGGCATCAGGGTTCCATCAGATCCCTATTGATGAGGCCTCGATACATAAAACCGGTTTCGTCACCAATGAGGCTCACTATGAATATTTAAAGATGCCTTACGGTTTATGTAATTCTCCCACCGTCTATCAGCGTATCATCAATAATACACTTCGCAAATTCATAGAAGCTGGAACTGTACTCGTGTATATTGATGATGTTCTAATAGTGAGCATGTCTATTGATGAAGGTATTACTTTGTTACGTGAAGTTTTGAGCACTTTAACTGAGGCCGGATTTTCTATAAATTTGCGGAAGTGCTCCTTCCTTACCGCTGAGGTAGAGTACCTGGGTCGGATAATCAGTCATGGTCAGATTAGGCCGAGTCCGCACAAAATAGAGGCCTTAGTTAATGGACCTACCCCGACTAACGTCAAGCAAGTGCGCCAGTTCTTAGGCCTTGCTGGATATTTTCGGCGTTATATCGAAAGCTATGCGACAAAAACCGCTTGTATCTCACGCCTTACCAAAAAGGATGTGAAGTTTGAATGGGGACCTGATCAAGATCAAGTCCGAAAGGAGATCATAACTCAACTGACTAGTGAGCCTATACTTGCGATTTTTGACCCAAGCCTTCCTACTGAGCTACACACCGATGCCAGTAGTGCAGGGTATGGCGCAGTGCTCATGCAGACTCACGCTGATGGTGGTAGACGAGTGGTAGCCTACTTTAGTAAAGTTACTCAAGGCGCAGAGGCAAAGTACCACTCGTACGAATTGGAAACGCTGGCGGTCGTCAAGGCGTTGCAACACTTTCGTCATTATTTGATCGGTGTAAATTTCAAAATCATAACTGATTGCAATGCCTTGAAGGCCACTGAGCGTAAGAAGGATCTCCTTCCACGAGTCGCACGCTGGTGGATTTATCTGCAAGATTTCAATTTTGAAATTGAATATCGTAAAGGCGTGATGATGGGCCATGCAGATTATCTCAGCAGGAACCCACCGGCGTCGCAAGTCAATAATATTGAACGACCGCTTAACTGGGCACAAATGGCCCAATCTGCTGATTCCGAGACTCTTGACCTCATACAAAAACTTAGAGATGGTCTTTTAGATTCCAATCGGTATGTATGTCAAAACGATGTCTTGTACTACCGTTATTCACCCGTTGGCGAGGAGACCCGCTTGCTATGTTATATCCCTAAAGGACACAGGCTCAGTTTGCTGCGTGTTTTTCACGACGAGCATGAGCATATCGGGGCTGATAAAACTTATGATCTCATTTTAAAATATTTTTGGTTCCCCGGTCTAAAGCAATTCGTTCGAAAATACACTTCCCACTGTTTGATATGCATTTCTAAGAAACGTGTCCCAAGAGCACCTCGTCAACCTATTACGTCATGGGAAAAGTCTGATGTCCCCTTTAGTACGGTCCATGTTGACGTACTAGGCCCCTTACCAGAATCCAACGGATATAAATTTGTACTTGTTTTGGTTGACTCCTTCACCAAATTTTGTCTGCTTTATCCTATGTACAGACAAGACACAAACGAATTGAAACGGGTTTTTAATAATGCCATATGTTTATTTGGGACGCCCAAACTAATAGTTTGCGACCGTGGTCGTATGTTTGAAGCGTCAGCTTTTACTAGTTGGATATCTGAAATGGGCTGTGACATCCATTATATAACGCCCGAAATGCATCATTCTAATGGGCAGGCCGAGCGTTATATTAGGACGGTGCTGAATCTCATACGTATAGAAAGCAATAATAAAAGGTCTAGTTGGTCTGAAGCTTTGTGTAAGATTCAATTAGTTTTGAATGTAACAAAACAAAAAACCACACAGTATTCTGCTTTGTACCTACTAATCGGTACTAACGCAACTACTCCTGTGATACGTGCGCTGATCCGCGACGTTGCCATTGAAAACTCCAGCCCTAATCGCGAAGCCATGAGAGAACTCTGCAGAGGTTCCGCCAAAAAATCGCTGGACAAAAATCGAGACAGTCAGGACGCACGAGTGAATCGTCAGAGATACCCGCCTAAAAAGTTCCAGGTTGATGACCAAGTATTTGTGATAAAGTACTCGCAATCTGCTGGGAAACTAGATCCTGGCATGAGGGGACCATACCGCGTCATCAAAGCGTTACCAAGTGACCGTTATGAACTGAAGCTATTGAGTGGAGCAAGAGGCAAGACGTCTCAGGCTGCTGCTCAATACATGGTACCCTGGAAGGGCGAATGGTGTCCTGAGAGCTGTGCTGCATTTTTTCAAAGTAAGTTCGCAACGAACTTTTAATGTGTTTTATGTTACAGTACCATGTACGATGTGTGTATGTGCGTGGGTGTGAGGCGTGTGGTTGCCTTGCTAGCTGCCGGTGCGGCTCAGCTGGGGTATGCTTCTGAGGCTGTTGGCGCTCTGGAGTATTTGACCCTGGAAGACGCGTACACTGTACGTGTGGCAGGCGCTGTCCTGGAAGACGCGTACTTTGTACGTGTGGCAGGCGCTGTCCTGGAAGACGCGTACTTTGTACATGTGGCAGGCGCTGTCCTGGAAGACGCGTACTTTGTACGTGTGGCAGGCGCTGTCCTGGAAGACGCATACTCTGTATGCGTGGCGGGCGCTGTCCCGGCGGGTGTTGTCCCGGTTTATGTGTTCTATGAACGCATATCAGGCGCAGTCCTGGCAGCCGCTGTGCTGGTTCACTTTTATAGTGGGGGAACTTGTACAAGTTCAAGTATGAGTATAATTGAGACGTTTTGTGTGAAGATGTATGCATACTTTTGAAAGCAAAGTGTTTTAGTTTTGTCTTGAAAGCGTAATTTTGTATGAGGGCCTTGTATGCGTGATTGTATGACAGACTAGGCAATGGTGTACATCGTCACAAGTAATTAACAATTTGTTTCTTATGCAGATTGCGATGACGATGACCCTGACGATGCCGGTGAACCTTTAAGTGCCCCTGCTGACCTCGCTAACGCTTCAGGTGAAGGCGAATCACACACAAGCGAAGACGGCGAAGATTCCGCCGTACCTGTTTGTGCTTCCGCGGAAGACGTCTCCAGTGCTGCCGAGGACGGCGCACGGTCAGGAGAGGCCGTATAAGCTACACTTGACTTGAGTAGTGTTGACCCCCACCCCACCGTCTATAAATAGAGGCACTCATTCGTTATCAGGCTCATTTGCTGCTCAGCTGTCGACCGGTAAGGTGGTTGGTGTCAACACTGCGTAAGTTCGTTCCAATACGTTGTTATATTTTTGTTGTGGTGATTTTTGTTTTGATTGAAATTAACGGTTGTTTGTGATATTGAAAATTGTGTGACATATTGTTATTTTATTTGCTAAAATTAATTAAATTATTAGATTCCGATTAAAGTTTGTTAGAATTTGTCTTTTTTTTATTTTAAAACACTTCTGGTTGCTAAAAGTATCATGTACTGTAAAAATTGTGGACAGGAATAAATGTGTTTTATTATCATTATTATATTATTTGGCTAGCTCCGTGGCGCAGCGGTCAAAACGCCAGCCTGCGACACTAGAGTGCCCGGGTTGGATTCCCGGCCAGGTCAAGATGGGAAATGATCTTTTTCAGATTGGCCTGGGTCTTGGATGTGTATCTATATATGTATTTGTTATAAAATATAATATCGTTGAGTTAGTATCCCATAACACAAGTCTCGAACTTACTTTGGGGCTAGCTCAATCTGTGTGATTTGTCCGTTATTATATACCTAGTCAATGCAAACAAACAAACGAATTGTATCTCTTGATAATGTTATTACTAGTGTAGATAACAAGATATGTCGAAACCTTGTAACTTTAATCGAACTATGACAGCTTATTTCAGCTTTGAATTTGTTTTAAAGCTGCTGATCTAAAACGATTTTTCTTTTGTGTCGTCTATGATTAAACTGAGTCATATGTTATTATCCTAGTCGTGCGTTGTGTGTGTAGTGTATGCACTGACCAGTCGCCGGCGAGCGTGCGCACGATGTAGAGCGCCTGCGCGGGCGGCGGCGCGGGCGGCGCGGCGGGCAGCGGGCGGCGGTAGGGGCCCGCCGTGAGCAGCGCCAGCGCCGCGCGCACCACGCCCGCGCCGCCCGCGCGCGACACCCACACGCGCCCCTCCTCGCTCACGCACCCCACCTCCACCTCGCACGGCTTCTGTGCACACCAGGGAGAGAGGTGTCATCTTTTTTTCATATAGGTATTGCACATACAATCTTAACGATTCTGTACAAAAGGCAATAATACTAAGCATTGTCTTCCAGTCTTACCTTAAGAATGTGGTGAAAAATTGATAGACGGGGTGCAAGATAACAATGAGTGTTATAACGTTGGAGATATATAGAATGAAATTATAAATAGTTTAAACAATAAAAGATAAACTAATAAAATTATCAATTCTTAATTTCGATATCTTATATGATATATGTAGTTAGATATCATAAACATATATATATAAATATTTTTTTTTTTATTTATTTATTAAGGAGAACTAACAGCTATAATACAATAATATATAAACTTAAGTACAAAAAAAAAGAAAGCCAATAAAAAGTTCCCGCCAATAGCAACAAAAAATATTATTAACAATTTTAGAGCACTAAAATAATTTAAACTAACCATACGCCTACATAAGCATAATCCGCATTACAGTGGCACCATTACATCACAAACGCAATAGTAAGTAAAGACTTTATTATGTATTAAAGAATTGCCTGGATAGTTGCCGTCTTATTGTTGCTGCACTAGAGTTGAAAAGATCCAAATCAGTAATCCTAGACAACTGGTTTACGTAGCTGCTCACACGCAGGAGGTAAGTATTTTTACGATAATTAGTAGACGCACGCGGGACATGAATGGGTGCTAAGGATCTATAATTTTTATAGGGGACTCTGAAAGATATTTGTGCTAGGTTCTCTAGGTTTCTCTATATAATATAATAAATAAACATACATATACTATTGCAGCATAACTTGATCGTGATAATGTCTGATTACAATTATCATATACACTGCCTTGCTTTGTGAATACTACGCTTTTAGGTAACAAACAAATCCACGCCGCTGCCCGCAAAGTGGCCAAGAAAAATAAGTTTGATTTCGTCTAGGTGCGTAACGCAATTTTTCTTTGAGGAAAGACGTTAATTCTAAAATTTTATTGTAAGTGATTTAAATACCTTATCATCAATTTAGTTTCCCTTTTTTTGTTGATGGTTTCTTTGCCTAAAGGTAGCTCAAGATTTTGTCAACTTGTTTGTCATTATGTCAACAATTGTGTGTGTAACTAAATTTGGTCTCAAGACCAAAATTTAGTTATATTGAGTAAGACTGATTTCCACATGCGCGCGCTGCAAGTACATTAGATAGTAGTCGCGTTTCACAGTCACGCAGTTTGAACGAACGTTTGAACAAGCAACCCTAAATTCCGATTGTTTTGTCCTCATGTACCGATTTAAAACAAATCGGAGCTGGCAACACTTTACCTGCGTGACGGTGAAGGCGCCGGCGATGCAGAAGTCCTGCACGATCTCCTTGTTGAGGTTGAGGTCGCGCTGCGTGGAGGTGTCGTAGAGCACGACGGCCACGGCGGGGTCCTGCGGGTCGTGGCGCGGGCCGGGCGCCGCCACCAGCACCTCGCCCGGCAGCCGCCGCCGCACCAGCGCCGCGCCCGCCTCGCTCGCCGACAGCTCCTCCGCGCCCTCCAGCCGACACAGCACCGCCTGCACACACCACATTTCTCTGTAGGTGCTCCCACACACCACTTATATAACGGTACTAGCTGTGTCCGCGACTCCGTTCGCGTACAGTCAGGGACAGAGATACCTGACCAGGCCCTCTACATATATCTTGAATTTTCTCTTAAATTATAAATAATTATAACATGAAAAGTAATATTAAGAAAGACTATTAAAATCTTTCTGTATATACATTTCCGTGCCATTATTGTTTATAGTTTAAGAGAAAATTCAAGGTATAGGTAGACGGCTTGGTCAGGTATCTCTGTCCCTGACTGTACATTAGTAACTGGAAAGAATAATTAAGTAGCCAATCCTGTGTCCTCTGTTGTCTTGTCCTGTTTATATTTATCTATCAAGTTTAATAAAATTCACTTAATTCGTTAAAGAGTTATGGAGAACATATATACAAACATACAACGCTAACCGCAACGAAATCAAATAAGTTGTTTGTAATGCTGTACCTGAGCGGCTAATCTCCTGAATTGCGGTTCCAGTATCTTAATCCTATTTAAACAAACTACGTCGTCATCGCCATGGTCGCCCAGGAATACAGTCGCACTGTCTTCCTCAATCTCCAGTATCTTAGCTCGTTGCCATCCACCGTCTTCCAGGTTTACAGCATACCTGAATTAAAAATTTGATTAATAAAAAATGATACTGATGACAAGTCATACATGATGACTAACTTTAGTACCTGGTTTATGCCATTATCTGACCTAGATCAGACCAAATAAAAATAATTAATACTTTTGACATTTTCTCTGCTGTCATTTATTAGTACATTATAATACAAGTGTGCCATTTTGATCATTGTAATCAACGGCTACGAATAAGTAATTACTTATTCGTGGATCAAGGGTCGATTGATCAGGTATGAAACGAGATTATACTTACCTCTAATTAATTATCAATACACACGAGTGACATGCGTAGTTTTTCAACACACTAAGAACAAAAAATAATACAAAACACAATTTGCTAAGTGCCCTCTATTTATTAATCATTCTGCTATGCCTACTGAACATTTTCTTATAAAGGATTATTCAATTGTTAAGCAATTAATTAGATCAAACATTAACATTTAATAAAAAATAAAGCGAAACTCCAAACCTATTAATTACTGTCCCGGTAAATTTTTTTATAGGTCCAATACCCAAACGGCACAGTAAAATCGTCACATACAGCCTAATTTCGAGCTGAATAAAAAATATCTAAAACCTGAATTTGTTATGTTTTAGCAAATTTCCTTTTTAATGTCATATTAATTTAATAAAAAGGAATTAATATACACTGTTACTATAATAACAAATGAATATACTGTACATACCGTACCAACCATCATTCTAGATAGCATTTTTGAAACTAAGTACTCTATGCTAAAAGAAAATTTAACAAGTTACATGGTTTACCGTACCTACTAGTGATTTTTACTATACAATTACCGCATCATTTTCGCCATTTGCCGTTGTATCAGGAGTCAGTCTATGGCATGGTGTGTTGAAAAATTATTTATACTAAATTACTATCATATACTTATGAGTATTAGCTTACCATGCATTTTTAATGATCATGGACTTATCCACACGTGTCCCAGAATGCTCATAATAATTTGCCATGTCAACTAACATTACCTCAAATATATCCTGAAAGCATTTAAATAAGTTAATAAAAACAAATTTTATTTAAAATCGGTCTCAGAACACTTTATCATGATATATGTATTCTACTATAAAAATCCTTCTCTCATAAATTACACCGTGTGATTTTGAACCTCAGAACAAGGATTACAAGAAAAAAGATAAAAAACGAAAAAAAACATACCTTCCATAGAAATTCGCCCAGCTGATCGGCGAATTTGTATGGGAAGCCGTTTTCTTTTTTTATCTTTTTTCTTGCAATTCTATACATCATTAGGGATTCTGATTCCAGGATTTCAATATAGTTTAGAGTTTCAAAATCACGCGGTATATACTAACGATATGTTTTGTGTTTATACGTTTAGGGAAATTTCCAACACGCATACTACGTATTAGATTTATACATAGAGCTTTTATTGAAGTAGCTTGAAAGCATGCAATAACAAGAATAATTTAGACAAAACGAATTAATAAAACTTACGCTATACTGAGGTCCAATAATCCTGAACCAAATCTCTAATGTGGAATTAGCCACAGTGATGTAGACATTCCAAAAATCATCTTCAGGGAATTGAAGTGGGGGCAAATCGTTGTCTTTGACATCGTCCAAAACAATAGATTCTATATATGGCAGGGACGCTTCCTGCAATTATACGTAGACAATAAGCATTCTTTTCATTTGAATATAATCAGACATTCTAATCATATTGCGACGACAATTTTATTTCATTTTTTCAGTGCATGTATCTGCAATATCTCATATTTTTTCATTTAATATTTCAAATTCAAAATCCGTCAACAACTAAATAGACATCAGGCGCGGTTGCAGCCTAAAATTTTGACGGTCACATATGCGTCGAGTAAATCAAACATGATTGCACAAATACATACTCGTAACCTTATTGCACACAATATGAAACAAATGCAAGTTTTATATTTTTATTGGTTAATTAGGCGATGCTACGTCTGGGGCCATCTCTGGAATATTTAGAAGAGATACGGGTAAACCAGCTTCTCTACTAACATATTTGCTCTCAACCAAGTTTTTAAAGGGCTTAACGTAGAAAATGATCTCTCTGGCGTCACACCGCTTATGCGGCAGCAGAATCGCTCGAGAAATTGTGTCATGGGATGCTAACTCAACGATACCATATGTTATAATAAATGCTTATTTATATAAGGAAACATCCACAACCCAAATAAATTTAAAAATATAGTTTTTCATTTTGACCTGACCGGGAATCGAACCTAAGACCCTGCGATTTGAAGGCACAACTGAGCCACAGAGGTAGTCTGAATTACGATTATACAAAGATTTTTATTGTCGTCCACGCTAGATGCATTTAGGCAGATTGAAAAATCGGACAACACGGTCTGCTAAGTATTAACAAATATTTATTTTTCTTTACGCACCTCTTTGTTAGGAAGGAGTACTAGAAGTCCATTAACAACTCTATCTTTTATGATCCTGGGACAGTTTTCGATGAGCTCCTGCCAGTTACCTGGTAAATTTTCTTTATACTTTTCTCTATAACAAATAAAAACCAGTTAATTTTATTACATGTTATTTTACGTTGTATAAAAAGTAGGGTTCATATAAAAGTGACATTACTTTTTGATTTTTTAAATATTACGTCTTGTCACAGATTATTCTCGGGAGTCTCTCCTCCAATATCATTACACCCGCTAGAAATAAAAGTCAATATATGTGGAGTCAGGTCGGGTCGCCCGCAGAAGTCTGCCGTAACTTAGGTTGACATACATTTCTCAAGGCAAAGACTGCAGACGTAGATAGTTCATGTCACAGAAAGGAGGACGAACTGGACTGCACAGGCTTGGCACATAGGCATCGAATGTACTGCTAATACCATAGAAGTATGAAGTCTCTAGAAGCAGCGCATTACTTGATCCGTCTTGTTACTTATACCCTTAAAAGTAGCGTATGCTATACACTCGGCCTCAGTCCTCTGACGCCTGTCGAGGGGTATGTAACAGAGTGGAATATAATTTTTAAAATTATAACCATGCCAATTTATGAAGTTCTGTCCTTCTGAAATACTAAAATGAATATTAAAGTAAACTATCGCGCTGGCACTTTTCACATTTAAGTAATGCAAGTTCATTTTATTTACAATATTATAAACATATTTATCCTCCATTAAAAACGTCAAATTCCATTGTCAGTGAAAGGCGGCAAGACGCATAGTGATGCACTTAGTTATTTTTTGACAAATATCGATAATTAACATGAATACAAATGAGTGAGATTACTTGTAGTAATAAAGTTAATGCCAAGAAATAAATAATAATAAGTTCACTTTCCGCGACTTTCCCGAAAATTTATTATTTTTAGTGTTCCGTTCCCTAAGAGTAAAAACGGAAAGGTAATACTAAGCCTTCGACGTCCCTCCGTCCGTCCATCTGCCACATGACTGTATCTATTGAACCGAAATAGATAATACTTCAAAAGGACAATGCCGGTTATTGGCGTCTTTTTGTTTTCGCGCGGCCACTAACCATACCTTGTTTACCCGATAGTCAATAACATAATAAACTAAAGTCATAATATATACCTCTAAACTCAGTCCGAACTGAGTTACAAGGGTTAGAAGTTGATAAATATTCATAGGTTTTTACACAATTTTTCATTAAGTTCTTTAAAAGTTGCAATTAAATAATAAATAAAATTATTTTGGACATTTTAATAACTACTATACTTCTTTGAAGCCGTTCTCATCAACGATACAGCAGCAGCAGGCTCTTCTCTGCTACCTCCTTGAGGTGAAGAGTAACTGTTTATTGGGGCAGTCTGAAGTAGCTTTTGATAGATTACTTGATGCATTAGGTAGGTCTTTTTGTTTTTTGCTTGGCCGTCGTCTTCACTGTTTCGCTTCACTCTTGAAGTACTGGTGCAGCTGATAGCATAGTGACGACAGCTTTAACCTACCCAGGCGAGGGCTTGGTGCGTCATGAGGCAACACAACAAGTACCGTAAACTGTAGTTGTTGTTGCTGCCCATGTTCACTCCCATATACTAATAGTGCAACTGCCACTTCATGAGTTGCCATCATTAGTAGTTGATCTGCTTCATGAACACCTGTGAGAGCTTTCGTGGCACCCCGCTCAGCGCTTGGGCAGCATGATGACCCAGCAGTGACCCGCGGGGTCACTTCAGCAGATAGCGAACTACCTTATTCAGTAGGCAGACCATACGTTGCACTTGGAACACAATGGAAGTAGGCTTTCGACAATCATCCTGGTTTTGGTTATAACAAAAGTGTTTTACTCAAATGGCGCCCCCTCTTGCGGTCTGCGCAACTCCATAAGAGATGTACCTCAATACATACAGGACTTAAGAGAGCCTAACCCGTCTTACTTTTCATACAAACGCTCGTACGTGATTATGGCGTTGTAACAGACTTTTTTTAAATCTTTTCAACTTACAGTTATCTTGTGTGTATTTCTAGGTTTCTATTGAAATAAAATAAAAAAATATGAGAAATAAATTCAGTATAAGCCTCCAAAAATCTTATTTTTGTACAAATTTTTACCTGAACTTTGGCCGTTCACAAAGTACTCATAAATAGTAAAAGTAAAGAAAATGTTATTATATAAACCTTGCAAATGTAATGAACATTCTAAATGAAAAACATATATTTTACTAACTTGCAAGGCTTACTGAAAAACACGTATTACTTAGAACGTAACGTGTGATAACATTGAAGAACGTTTTTCATTCAATGTTATCACATTCTCACTTGCTTGTTAGTCAAATTGATGAAACAACAAGCTTTTCAACGGGCCGGGAAGGGCCTTCTTAATGTGCTTTGTTTGCACAATTAGCGATAATTCAAAATACGTCTCATTTCGATCGTATGCAGTTTGTTGGAGAGGGCTACAGAAGGGTTATTGTTATTATGTCATAAACAATTAAAATCTAATTCTATCATGCTGGTCTACGACATAAGCAAAAACCATGTGCTGTGTAAAAGCAGAGCGAAAAAGACATTCACGGGAATTAATAATAAAATAAAAAAATCTAAAATATCAAGCAAATGTCTCAGATGAATATCTCGGACTATGTCAAAGGCGATGCGGCTACAACCCATCGCTATTGGATTCCCTCATCTACCTACACGTCAACCAAACAAAGCCAAACATACCCTTTAGATCATATAGCTCTGGTGTTTTTCTACCCCGTAATGGCTAAAGACGTGATTAGTAATTATATATATAAATATATAATTTCACTGTGCTGGCACTTAAATGAAATTATAATAATTACCAATTTCTAATTCTGATAACTCTGTCTAGACTGAGTTTACAGTTATGTATGTCATATAAAGTTTTGTTAATAACGCTACTATCCTAGAAAAAAGGCGGGGTCGGTGGCCGCGCGAAAAAAAGAAGTCTCCGCTTCCCATTGGCATCGGCATTGTCCTTTTCACAGATTTTGTATACCTTTTGCCGTTAAAACAAAAAATAAAAATAGAAACTTTAACTAAAGGAACCCTTCCAATACAAGAAACTTGTTAGTTTTTGTGTTATTTCTCGATTCTGCGAAGTAGCAATTCATTTATTACTGAGAGTTCAAAACACAGAAAATCAAGAAAAATAGTGTTTTACAAGTAAGAGTTTGCACCTCACAATCGCGTAGAAGAGGATTCATGTGTAATTTTAGATATCGATATTACGCTGTATTGATATATCTCTTATGACAGCGGCGTCAAAAGTCAGGTGTGCTATTTTCAAACCATCGACTTTACTAAATGACAGATTTTTATATGGAAACTTGTACGTCTTTATCGAATCGCCCGTTAACAAATAGCACTCCTGAAACCACGCCTCCCTGTCGTCTGCCTCAGACCCCCGCTAATGACACACTAGGTTCCCATACAAAAATGACATTATGTGACATCTATTCAGAGAGACGCAATTTTTTTTTAATCTATGGCTCATACTAATTATATACTAAACTAAATATAACTGTTGTATAAAGTAAATTAATATACATACACATATCTACTGAGTATCCGTTACAGGAAGTATTACACCGAAATATTTAGTTACCCTAAATTTCAAAGTATGTCATTGATCCCCATGCCAACGGGAACGTTTATATGTAGCGGCTTTTACTCAGGGCCATCTTAACCCGGGGACGCCAAAAAATCTGTTACTGGGGCACCAGTGCAGTGTATTTGGAGTTTGACCCTGTCATAGCCGTTAGTATTGCTAGATGGGAGCGCAGTGTTATTTGTCTTACTTGCCACATCACAGGTTTTTTTGGTAGGGGATAGCTTTTTGACCCTGACATAAGTCTGGAACTTACCTGTACAGACGAGGTTCTTGGCGGGAATTTCGGCGGGCTGCACTGTTTTTGTGTTGAATTGTTTTGTAAATTGATTCAAGTAGACTTAATAATGTGAAATCGGTGTAATTGGCTGTTATAAATGCCCATGTTTATGAACAATGTGTGGAATAACTAAAATAATCTGTCATGGTGCGGCTGTAGTGAGATTTACTTAGCGGGCTGGTGGTTGTCTGCCTTGTTTCGCCGTCTATGATCAAACCAGTGGATCCGTGAAGAATTGTCGCCCGGGGCCTCCATTGAATCAACGGAATGAACTACACTATCAATTCGTTTATAAACAAGAATAACTAGCCAAAAGGCGAAATAATTAAAGACAGTCTCTAAAGGACTCGTTTCCAGGGCCGTAAAACAGGCAAAAAACAGAATAAATTTAGTTTCAAAAATCTAATTTATTTGTATTTTATTTTTAGTAAATGTTGGATTAGGCATTGTCTCCCATCTCACCTGATGGTAAGTGACGATGAAGACGAGGATGTTACATGCCTATCCAAGAGATACCTATTTATTCTACTTTTGAATGTCCCGGGACTGTACTTGTCTGGGGATATAGACGCAGGCAGTTCATTCCACACCCTTGTATTGTCATCGGTCCGGTCAAATTGTAATAAAATCTGACCGTTTAAAGTGGGTTACAAACAAGCAAACATGCAGGTGAAGCGAATAAAAATACCTGTAGAGATGCGGCACGGTGTTGGCCCAACAGCCCGCCTCGTGCTCAGCCACGAGGTCGGCCAGCCCCGCGACGGCGGCCGCGGCGGTCGACGTCGCCATGTTGCCCGCGTCCGCACTCTCGATGCTCGCGAGCAGCTTCACTGCGGCTACTTCCTTCGCCAGCTCTTCCGACGGCGAAGAGTCGGGATATGAAGAGGCAGTGTATGATGTGCCCACCTGCATTATAATGGCCAACGCTAATGTACGTGCACAATCCCTTAAGACCTTGAAGCAGTGTGACCAGATTAAATTTTACGAAAAATCCGAAGCACCATTAGATAACACTGATAAATACTTGCTAAAATATATTTTTATTGAAAGGTCATTCAATCATCACGGTAAATGTTAGAATTGTATTTTAATTTCATTTATTCAAAGTCTACAAATTACAACCTCCTTCGATTTTACAGTTACGCCTTGTGATCTTTGCTCCTGAATGAAATATAGACTAAATCCGAGTAATTCCCTGAAATCAATGTTCGCGGGGACGATCGCTAAAGTGTTGCCATAACTTTTTATCCAAAATATACCCAAAATCACTGATGCTCGGAAAAATCGATAAAATATACCGAAAAAGTATTTAAATACTGAATCTGGTCACACTACTTAAAGCATATAACTTGTTATTAGGGTATAGGGTTGCAAAAGGAACATTATTTAAAAAAATCTAATCTCTTTGTTTAATAATTTAATAAGAATATGGTTAATATAAAAGTAATAATAATAAATATATAAAAGCACACTTGTTAAAATATTTATAAATAATGGTTATATTTGGTTTAAGTGCTGCCATATAAATAAATAAATAAAAAGTGGAGTGTTTAGAGTCAGTCAATTGACTAATTAAGTACCAATATTTACAACATAACAATCTATGTTTAGACTGCAAAGCCGATGGCGTTGAGGCAGCACGACTTTCTTAATGGTCTACACGTTTTGTCAAGCACAGGCTGCAGGTTACCCTTGTGGTCGCAGAACTACCTAACGTGTAATACATATTACAGCTACGTAGTATTTTGCACTGTTACCTTAGTGAGATCACAGGAAGACTGCACGGTGCTACCAGCTAGTTATTCTGGAAATCCTTGGGAAAAGATGTCAGCGAGGGTAACCCATGTCTATCAATTAACTAGATGTGGCTGGTGATGTAAGATACTAAATAAATCAAGAAGCTCACTTTCACTGTGCAGTCGTAACTGACAGGACCGCGCTTTGGCCGAATATCGTACACCTTGTACACAGGCTGCGGCAGTCCCAGTTTACGACATGTCCACTCCAGTTTTATCACTGAGGTCGAATTTGGAGGTGGTTCTAAATTATGTACTGGAGCCACGCTTGTCACTGGACCACTATCCTCCTAAACATTAGAAATACATAAGTAAATAAATACTGCATAATTGAACTTATGTTAAAAAAATATATTATATTCTTTACACAGATCATTATTTAAACAGTCTGGGGACACATAGGTATTTGTTCAGTAAATTCATATAATTTACATAAATACTATCATCAGCATCGTTGCATGTGATGATGTTTTGTCTATGTCTAATCACGCCTACACTGTAAATTTTATTTTAAAAAACTTACTATGCATTCATTGTTGGCGGCTGGTAACTGCAATGGTATAAGGTCTACTGTATTCAAACGATCCCTCAAATTTGACAGTCTCTGCGAAGCTGAAACCTTACTGCTCTGTTTCATATCAGTCTCGGCACGTGTGGAATGTTTAAGCTATCAACAGAAAGAAGTGTCTATAGACATTGACAATCAGAACAACAAACAGGAATATAAATTAATTTGCATCGTGTCCATTACGTACATCATTGACGTCCACGTCATGGAACTGTAAATATACCAGGGTTGTTGCGAATAACGGCATCCGAGTATCATCAGCAGTTTTTTAACATCAGCAACAATCCATACTGATTTTTTATTCTGGTCTCGAAACGTGTTCGTTCAAGGCAACGGACAAAAGGACGTAGCGCGAGTCAATCACAGTTATTCAAAGAAAACTCCCGAAAATGTTAGCCACTATATTACACTCCATTCTATTAAGTATCATTTTTACTATAAAATGCAATAAAAATTAAAAGGATAACATTCGTTTTAAAAAGAGAAACTACGGATCATCAAACTTAATTTGTTACAAAAATCAACCACAGCAAATTGTATATACTTAGTCGTTTTTCGAGAATCCTCTAATATTGCTCTGAAAGTCGTGTGTTTTAAATTTGTTGGAAACATTTTTTTTTGCTATTTCGTGTTTTTTAAAGAGTTAAAATATAAACAATTCGCATAATTAAAATAATCACTTTATTAAAATTTAAAATTTTCAGACTCCTTGTAAATGTAATTTTTTATTAATATTAAAGTAGGTATATATAATGTAGGTAATTTAATGATAATGCAGACGCTAGGTACATGTAACATTTTATGGTAATCAAACAGCGAATTTTATGTAGAGATAACGCAATTATTTGCTCATAATATTTTGGTTTCAACAAACTATTTTCAGTGCAGTCATGACTAAAATAAATAGAGCCCAGATGGAGCCGTTGTAATTTTAGGTTTTTTGTATTTTTGGTTAAGGTTTTAATTTTTTTGCTGTTTGGTGTATATTTTAGATAGTGGCTATGGTCACAATATTTTTAGTGGTTATTATATTTATCCCCATTTTATTCCACAAAACAATCACAAGTGAGAATTTGAAAGCAGCCATAAATTCTGAACATGAAGTCCTCATGTCATGTACATGAGGACTTCATGTTCAGAATTTAAATTCTGGCAAACATGAAAAATAATAAAAAATATATACTTACAACACCTAATTCATCATGTATAATTTCACGAGTTTGAGTATTATAACTTTTTGCAATCACAGTTGGTCCACTTTTATCAGAGTGGTCGCTTAACGATCTCGTAACAGTTTTCGAATTTTGATATGAATTTTTCGTTTCGTTCGTTTTATAGCTGAATTTTGGGTTATACTGTAAACACAAATAAAGAAATAAAACTTAGTAAGATTAAAACTGTAGGTACTTCGGTGATATTGTAAGTATGTTAGTCGTTAAACTGTAATAGAGCCTTCAGGCAAGTTGTTTGTTTGGCCCATAAAACATATAATATGAATAAGGAGATGGTAGTTTATGATTAAATTAATAAATATTTTATAAGCATTATATTATTACGTCGTTAGGGTTCGGGATTTGGAGTAACACACCAAACTCTTTGGTGGGTATTTATTCACTACGGAATCCCAACCCTGACTGGTCTTCCAACACGTCGAATATGCTAAATGTTAAGCACTCGTGGTCCCGGTTCGTTGCTGTGGTCGTAGAAATTATCACTGTTATCAGTTACACACAATTAATCACTCGTATTAGGTAGTATCGCTCGCTACGAACACTCGTGGTCAACTGATTAACGATCGTCTCGTCCGTTCCCTTATATCTTTTGTCTTATGGGTCTCCCGACAGCCGATAGCCATACCATTCCAGAATATTCGGGATTGTGTGTTAGCGGGATAGAATAGATATAGACGGTGTTCGAGAAAGTTCTAGATTATTCCATGCTGGGAGCTTCACAACAACATCAAAAACAATATTTTGTTGGTTAGGAGACCATTATTTAATCACTATTTAATGCAATAGCAATTAGCTAATTCTAATAAATAAATTTAAGACAGATTATATACCTTGTTTCCATAGTAGTTATTGTTATTGAATGACGTCCCGCCTTTTGCCCGGTAGTACTGATTGGAATACTGATTATTGTAACTTGGATGACTTGAAGATTGAACAGGTTTCCTCCATGACCCTTGTTTTTTGGGAAATCGATTCTAAAAAAGAATGTCAAAATATTTAAACATCATTTTTTAAAATTAAATTTACAATGACTATAATAAGGACAATGTATACTCAGTCCACATACCTAGTTTTTAAGATAAACTAAAATTGTAAGTTGACGTCGATTGAAGAAAATGCGCTGTGCAGTTTGTTGCCGCTTCTTCTGCACTCCGCTTTGGAAGCGGCATTAAACTTAGGCATAAGTAAATTACTGACGTCAACAATTCTCAGTTGAAAATATATGACAATTAATAAGTGTCCAAATGACCTATGTTAAATAAATGTTTTTGAATTTTTTTTTTTTAATTTCATTTTACGTGCAATGGTTTTCCCCTTTCAGTTTAGATGATTGATTTGAATAGATTTTGCGGCGCCGATTACGGGAAAATATTTAAAACATTCCATCACGTTAGGTTTCAAAGTTTTTCATTACTAGAATGGTTTTTTTTTTTCCAAAATTACCTTGGTCCTCCTTGTTATTAATTCATATTTTATTTAAATTGTTTCTTATAAACAAAAAAACTGCACTGAATGGTTACATTAGAGACTAATTAATACCTAAATTCTTATAAATCATTAGTCAAATATAACTTTCTTAACTGACATTTTATTATCAAAAAAATATATTTTCGAGTAATTTACTAAAGACGTTAGAAATTAAGTAAGATCAATAAATTATTAGCAATCATATGTATACTTACACAGTGTTTTAAGGAGATGGATCAGTGAGGACATTTTTTAGAGATGAGGCCGAAGAAACAATGACAATTAGAGTAGAACCTAATTAATTTCGAAATAAATTATTTCCTCCAATTTATAGTAAAAAACTTTAAATCTGGCGCTTAGGAATTTTACCTTCCAATAAAATAGCTATTGTGCCAGACAAAAATTTTCTGCACTTTCTAAAACATAAACAAACGAAACAGCACTTCCGTTTGACGATCGCCCTCTATGGTCATTTGCGGCACCAGGTAGGCTCAAATAGACCCATGTAGTACTACAGGATCACAATAAGTATTTAATTGGAAGGTAAAATCCCATTATTGTGATTCCATTGGTTCTATCTGGTCTGGGTGAGATGTGTCCGTGAGAAATTAGTAATAAAATATGAATAATGAATACAAAATGATGTCTTGGAAATCCTTTGGGGAGGCCCACATGCACACATGTTTTGTTAGAGGTAGACATTCATAAAATAAAATAAAAACTTACATGCAAAAAAATACGGCTGTGATCTGTTTTCGATATCCATCACTGACTGTAGACCATCTATATAGTAAATGTTTTTTCCTTAGTACCCTGATAGAACTGTTTCAGTTTTTGATATACGATATTAACCCTTAATGCTTAAAAAATATTTGCTGTGCAAAAATTTCTAGGGAAAAATGAGACGGAAATACTTCGGGATGGTTTCCCTCTCGCATACTTGCCATTGAATAAAAATGAAAATAATGGAAGGAAATGGTAGTAAAGCAAAACAGAAATATTTAATTAATAATGAAGTTATTTTAAAGTTATTTAAAATTCCGTGCTTCGGAAGGCACGTTAAGCTGGTGGTCCCGGCTGCCATCTGGTAGTCGTTAAAGGAACCACGTCAGAGGCCGAGAGGCGGTTCCGAAGAACTCTGACACCTGACACAATCTCAACCTTGGTTTCGTTGCTCGTCTTTGCATGCCGCCCACCTCAAGCGCGAAGCCTACGAAGCCTGGGTTGCTGCGCGAAATGTCAAGGATCGTAATACTTCTGATTTGAAGAAGCGGTTCAACGCAGCTTCAAGAGCCTACAAGAAGCACATCATTGCAGCAAAGTTTGCGCACACTGCGCGCATTGGTAGGAGACTGGTTGGCTATCCCTCCGGGAGTAGAGCATTCTGGTCTCTTGCTAAGGCAGCGCAGGGGAATTTCTGTCGCCCTTCACTTCCATCTCTGCACAATCGTCAGGACTCGCTGGCTCACTCCGCAAAAGAGAAGGCCGATCTCTTGGCTACTCTCTTCGCGTCAAATTCTACCCTTGACGACGGAGGAGCATCGCCGCCCTTTTTACCGCGATGCGAGCACTCAATGCGGGAAATTCGGTTCACTCAAAGTGCAGTGCGACGTGCTCTGTTTTCCCTCGACGTCAGGAAGTCCAGCGGGCCTGATGGCATTCCAGCAATTGTGCTCAAAACATGCGCCCCTGAGTTGGCTCCGGTGTTAGCACGCCTATTCTCGCTGTCTTACACCTCAAGAAAAGTCCCGTCTTTGTGGAAAGTAGCCTACGTTCACCCTATTCCTAAAAAGGGTGACCGCACAGACCCGTCTAACTATCGGCCTATTGCGATAACCTCCCTGCTCTCTAAGGTGATGGAGCGTGTGATAAACATCCAGCTCCTTGGTTACCTTGAATCATCAGCTAATTAGTGACCGTCAATACGGGTTCCGCCACGGGCGTAGTGCTGGTGATCTTCTTGTGTACTTAACGCACCGATGGGCAGCCGCCATCGAGAGCAAGGGAGAAGCACTGGCATTTAGTCTAGATGTCACAAAGGCTTTTGACCGGGTCTGGCATAAGGCTCTTCTCGCGAAGTTACCATCTTTCGGGCTTCCTGAGGGACTATGCTTGTGGGTCGCTAGTTTCTTATCTGGGCGAAGCATTCAGGTCGTTGTAGACGGATTATGCTCCGATATCATGCCCATCAATGCTGGCGTCCCCCAAGGATCTGTTTTATCACCTACGCTGTTTCTTCTGCACATCAACGACATGCTTAACACTAGTAGCATCCATTGCTATGCAGACGACAGTACGGGTGATGCATATTATGCAGGTCGTGCAAATATCCCTCAAACACAGGTGGAGGAGAACAGAAAGAGACTTGTGTCTGACATTGAGACCTGTCTGGAGCAGGTCTCTGAATGGGGTAAACTAAACCTAGTTCAATTCAACCCTACTAAGACACAAGTCTGCGTGTTTTCCGCTAAGAAGACCCCATTTAACATAGCACCGAAGTTTCGGGACACCTCTCTTACCATTTCTAAGAGTATTGGGATCCTTGGCGTCGATGTTACGAAGGAGGTCCAATTCCGGAGTCATCTGGAAGGTAAAGCCAAAATGGCTTCTAAAAAACTTGGGGTGCTCAATAGAGCGAGGCAGTACTTCACTCCGGGTCATAGACTTTTATTATATAAAGCTCAAGTCCGGCCCCACATGGAGTACTGCTCTCATATCTGGTCTGGTGCACCTCAATACCAACTCCTTCCTCTTGATTCCATCCAACGCCGGGCAATTCGTATTATCGACGATCCCACACTCACAGACGATTTAGACACCCTCGGTCTACGGAGAGACGTTGGCTCTCTGTGTGTATTTTACCGTCTATACTATGGGGAGTGTTCTGAAGAACTTTTTGAATTGGTGCCACAGTCACCTTTCTACCACCGCACCGCTCGCCACAGGAGTAAAGTCCATCCCCACATCCTTGACACTTGGGTCTCCAAAAATGTCAGAGCGTCACGTGGTTTTTTTCCTCGTACAGCAAGATTGTGGAATGGACTCCCTCCCGAGGTTTTCCCTGTGTGCTATGACTTGAGGTCCTTCAAAAGGCGTGTTTACAGGTATCTTAAGAGTCGGCAACGCATCAGCAGCTCCTCTGGTGTTGCAGATGTCCATGGGCGACGGTGACCACTTTCCATCAGGTGGCTCGTCTGCTCGTTTGCCGCCGGATATACATAAAAAAAAAAAAGAAAAAAACCAGGATGTGCATGGTCGATTGACCGTGAGACCTACTCGAAATTATGATGATGAATAATGAAGTAATTCCTGTTTTATTTTACATGGAATCATTAATTTATTATCTAAACTGTATGTTTAAAGTTAATTTTGAATTTTCTCATAACGAAAATAAAAGAGCAATCTTAATATAGTATTAAATTTACATTTAGTCTAGCAACCCCAGTACGATCTCAATATTGCCGCCATATTATTAATCAAAAATCCCGAAGCCTTCGTATTTTTGAAGCAGACTGAAAGAGTAAAATAATATAACTTGTTGTGTCAAGAGATCTCGGAGCGACAGTGCACTGCATTGTGCATTATCCTTTCACAGGTAAATATAATTGTTTTGAGTTAATAAATGTTGTGCCTTGGCTAGGGTGTCCATCTTATCTGCCGAGTTTGTTAAATCTGATTTATCAGTAATGTGTACTTATAGGTACTTCGTACATAAAATCCATACTTCCATACTAATACCCTTTTCATGCTTCTAACTACATGATTATTGATTTTGATATTTATTTATTTGTTTCTTAGCCATGGTGATATTGATTATTGAGCTTAACTGTAACTGTTTAACTGGTTGTAGTAGGTGTTGATTGAAGCTCGCTTCAGAATATTACCAATGTTGTCCGTAACTCTCTTTACATATGGTTAGATGGCAGGAAAACCATCAATGGGGTGAGGCTTTGGTCGGCTTCTGCGATGTGTTGTCGGGAGTTTGAGATTGTTGCTGTTTAAGACAGATTTGCCTAATAAAACAGTACTTATGACATTAGAATTGTAAATTACAGTACCAAGGGTAAGTAGATAAAAAATTAGGCTTTAGTAACGTAAATTCTTTACTTATGCGGAAGAACGCCTTTCCCTAAACTCAGATGTAAGGAAAGGATGAAAATGGGATTCTATTATTAAAACACTAATGTCCGTCCGTTTGTCAAAGGGATATACTATATCATTTGAACCGCAATAGATAGACACCTTTTAATTTTCACAGAATGTGTACCTACCTATCTTCTATCGCTATAAGAGCAAATAATTAAAACAAAATAAAATTACAAATTAAAGGGGCTCGACCACAGGTCGAGGGCTCGACTTATTTAAGTAACGTGTTTCTTGCATTTTTCTAGATTCCGTGAAATGTGCTGTTGATTTATTACTGAGACGTCAAATCACCGATGATAAAGATTTGTATGGTATTTTTTTCCTTTATATGGGGAAAGCAAAGTGATAGTAGCCCATCCAGCCAAATCTTACCTATGTATTTACAGTCTTATGTAACACTGAAAAATAAAAAGACCTACAAATAATGTTACAACAACAATAGTGTCTATGCAAGAGTTTGGGTAACCTCACATAAAGAGATCGGATGGAAAAGGTTTCATTGTGTGGGTAAAGATTAGCCTTGGAGATTAGCATTCCATTTGTATATTATTATAATAACCTTGTTTTATACGTCTCTGTGCGTGATCTATGTTGCTAATATAAAATGCTCACTTAAAAAAATTACAACAACTAAGTACTTCATCCTTGAAAGCACCTAATTACAGATGAAAGACAAAAAAATATCAATGGACCTTAGACGAGAGTTATTAAAACCTCGTGTCGAAATTGGTGTCCAAAATCAGGCGCATGCTTGTCCTCCAGAGCTTGCCGCAAAAGCCGCGAGTTTAATTATTAAAAAAACTTGCTAGATACTATCACGTTAAACGAAATTTATCACGTGAAAACTTTAGGAAAAAATAATAATGATTAATAATACATGTAATTTAAAAAAAACTGTTATACGATGTACCATTATGTCGAGCGAGGCACATTCGTCGAAAATCCAAAAGGCGATCAATTACCATTAGAGGGTGATCGTCGGTCACACCTGAAATTATGACGTCAAACCAAAGTGCTGTTTCGTTTTTGTATTTATGTTTCCAAAAAGGGACACTACACTGGAAATAAGTCAACAGACTGGCTTTTGAGAAAAACATTGGAGAAAAAACTTAACACTCTCTCACACAGCCCAGATGGGATGAAAGGAATCACAATCTACGATTATTATAAATTTATGAAATACTTACTGGGTGTATCAATTTTAAGTTGGTCTTTTTACTCGATTTTTGGCGGGCCACCATCGACGCTATATGCTGAGTTTCCTGAGAAGCTATAGCGTCGACATACCACTCTCCATTATTTTGGGTCACCTTGAAACCAGGAACATCTAGGAAAAGCTTATCAAGGGAAGTGTACCCTAGTTTCTTAAATGGGATGTATTCTCCTTGCAGTTCCCGGTAGTCACCTATAAATTAAACAAAATTATAAAAAGAGACTTTACTAACATAGCAAAAAATCGACCTCGCATACAAATTAAGAAATAAGCTGATCGACTTTCTATGGAAAGTATAATATCTTTTTCGTATTCCGATGTATATCCCCATAAAAGTTGTTTAATGTCATGGGCTCATCATGCCCCTAAGTATTGTTATCCCGATTTTGTTACAAGTTGTATAAACAATTATAAACGAAAAGAACCATCATTTAGAGAATTACATTGTTCATATCTAATATCAATTAGACGATTGTCATTGCTATTCAAATCTTTATCAGCTAAATTATAATGTTAATGCTACATTTATTCACATCCAAGTTTTCGGAGTATGCTTGTTTATCCTTACTTCCTTACTATCCTTATACTTATCCTTACTAATATTATAAATGCGAAAGTGAGTTTGTTTGTTTATTTGTTTGTTACGCTTTCACGCCGTAACTACTGAACCGATTATCATGAAATTTTGTATACAAGTTTTCTGGAGTACGGAGAAGGACATAGGCTACCTTTTATCCCGGGAAAAAGTACTATTCCCGAGGGATCGACATTGACGCGGGCGGAGCCGCGGGCGAAAGCTAGTGTACCATATTTTGATCGGTTCAGTAGTTACGGCGTGAAAGCGTAATAAACAAACAAACTCACTTTCGCATTTATAATATTAGTAAGGATAAGGATATAAGTAAGGATCAAAAGATTTTTATCTTTAGTTCCACAAAATAATATCACAAAGTCGTCCCTAGTAAGTCCCTCCATCTCTGTCTTCATAAAATTGATAACAACATTTAGGCGCACGCCAAGTAGTATTCAACGTGATATTCAGAGCCAAGAAGATTATGAAGGTATGTTGTTGGTCAAATTTTAGACATTTTACTGAAGAATTTATTTGAAACATCTAAAGTCGCAAAAAGGCCTATAGGCATTTTGATTCCTAGGCTTTTTTAAAATGACTAGCCTTTTAAAGCACTCCTTTTTTAGACTAGCCCTAAAAAGGGACCGATAGGCTTTAATTTAGGCCTAAAACCTGTCCTCGGGAACACTAAATCTAACCCATTTAAACCTACCGTACCCTATACGGTACAGTAACTTTGTAAAATTATTTTGCCGTAACTGAGGGTATATCACTATTTTGTTTGATTGATTGTAAGAAGGAGCTCATAATTTCAGTTAGTAACATTAAAAATAGGTCATGTGTGAGTGATTTTAAGTCTTGTTGACAATTCCTGGCACAAATGAAAAAAAAAATTTGTTATCTTAAGAACGTTTATTTATTATAAATTATATTTTTTATCTGTATTTTTACAAAACTGAATGTACACTTAGATATATTAATTATAAATAAATTTGAGTAATGTTGTTTTTGTAACCTATGTTCAATTCAAAATAAGGTGTACCGTATGTGGTACACTAGGGTTATCCATGAGATAAATATAACAAACTTCTTATTTAAATTTACGAGTTTTATTATTCCAAACCATTGACGTTTCACGATATTGCCATAACTCTTGAGGAAGATGACAATTTTGTACCACCAGAGGCAAGACCATCATATTTTTTTACTTCCACCTGATAATATCGCCAATGATGAACAAACTCATTGATGCTCGAAGCAAGCTCCGAGCATCAATTACAGAACTGACTGTTTCTGCCTCTTCAGAAAAATCCGAAGATCCTCGTGAATTACAAGTTTCAGTTGTTAGCAACTCGAAGACATCTTCAGAAAACAGCAAAGAAAATCATTTCATTGGACTTTCCTCATGAGCAACTTAATATAGTGGTCGCCAAAATGTTTAGGATGAAAGTCTCGTTTCCTCCAACTATTAATTCTTGACGTGTTTTTGCAAAGGTTCTTGGGATTAACGAGAATTTTAGGATTTTTCAGAGGCAGAAGCAAGCAAAAATGGCAAATTATTTTTGTCTACCATATTCCAATATGGTAGACTAAAATATTTTTGTCTACCATATTCCAATATGCCAATGAGTCTGTTCATCTTGCCCCTGGTGTTAACAATCGTTATCTTCCACAGGAATTGTAGCAATTACGTGAAGCCACAATGGTTTAGATCTAGAGCAATAAAACACGTAATTCTAAGTATCAGTATACGTTATACTAGCTGACCCGGCGATTTTCATTGCGCTTCTTTTTTGAGTAGTCGGATAAAAAGTAACTAATATTTTAATCCAGGGTATCAGCTACTTGCATACCAAATTTCATCAAAATCTGTCCAGCCATTCTTGAGTTATAAATGGTGTAACTAACCAGACTTTGTTTTATGTATATTGATAAGCCCTACTGTACCATATATGGATGGTACCCTAATATAAGATATTTTTAAAGATTCTAGTCCATATTAAGTAAGCTTTTGTTTAAAAAATAATATTTTCTTGCAATAGTTATATAATTGAAACTAACGTGAGATATAGACATTATGTACTAAAAACGGGTCACTCACGTGTTATTTCGTCGGGATCGCCGACTATAGTTTCGGACTCATCAGGTGCTCATTTTCAAGGAGAGTGCGAGACGCGCGGCTGAGCGCTTCCGCGCGTGTCGGTCCGCAGTCCGAAACTATAGTCGGCCATCCCGACGAAATAGCACGCGAGTGACCCGTTTTTATTACACAATTTTCTTGTAAAAGGTCTAACTAGGTTAAGAAAGCTATATAACAAGCTGATAATAATTAGTGGGTCAGCCTGCACATATAATTTGTGCCGATGAAGTTGCGAGAAATCATCTGATATTATATTATAATATAATACCTCTGTTTTTCAAGCCAGTGGCAAACCATTAAAAATGTATTATTTAATTACAATATATAATACTAACATGATATAATAACTTGTTATGATATAATATTAAAAATAAAGTGCAATTCATTACGGACTGTAGATACTTACGATTACACTGTTTAATGGTAAGAGCTCCTTTGACAGATATCAGTGTTGCTCTGAGGGCTTGGATAACCTGTTCTTTGTCAGCTGCCATTGTGCTTATCTGTAATCGTCAAATTTATTTAAAAAAAGCAAGTACCTACTATAAGAAGGATGACACACCAAATCATTCAGTGAAATGTGGTGTACAAAATACTCATAAATTAATTAATTACATTAATTGTTGCATTGCAGGATCAAATGAGTTATGGTCAATTAAATTTACTAAACTCTGTCAAATATAGGATAATAATTTTGACAGTTCAAGACTATGAAGAACCGTTTTTATTTTTTGAAAAATGTATTACGCGTAATGTCGTACTTCATTGACGGGTAACGCCCACTTAGGGAAGTGCCGCGCATAAAAAATCACTAAAGACTATAAAAATCGTTTTGTTATTAAGTAACTCGAACATTTAAAATTTTTATTTAGGTAACTTCTAAAGAAATTTTATTATTCAACTAGTTATTTCCAATTATCTATGACTCAATTAAAGATTCACGAAGGGAATGATTACCGATTATATTGATTTTCTATTAAATTTCATAAATCAGTGTAACTGTAATATGATATAAATAATGTATTGTAATAGAAAAATTGATGAATAATTCTAAATAAATTGTAATTTTGATTATTTTTATCATCCCGCCGACTATAAGAACCCTGGCATAAAAACTACTTTGAATCGTGCCGATACACGTGAATACTTTTTTCGGCAAGTCTGCGTTTTCAGAACATTACTGAATACTGACTTGCCGAAAAAATATATAAGTCAGTCTATTGCAAGGCCCTTTGGTTACTATCGATTCCAAGTTTTATATTCGAATAGATTCACTATTCGATTATAGACTACTGTTCAACACGATCATACACTGCCCCCATCCCTAGTGAGACCTGTCAAAATTATCATCCTATATTTGACAGAGTGTAGTTGTGGTACTGTACTCAGGTTATCAATACCATTCGGAATTGATAACCTGAGAGCAAAAATGCTATTATTTTATATGCTGCATCTTTTCATATAAAAAAAAAAACCATTTTACAACTAGTAAATTTAATTGGTCATAACTATACATGCGAGGCCGGTTATAAACGATTTTAGCAAAGCGGTTAATAATACATTTTTCGTTATTAACCTTTATTAAGATATTAACGGTTAGCGATGAAGCCATCTTGTCGACTGGCGGCAAGGGTTTGTTCAAATTACTTATGTATCGTATAACCCGGGCGTATAGCATGACACATGCGAGCCACGTGTGAGCCAGTTGTCATATTAATGCGCCCGGATATAGGTATGTTTAATAAGTTACCTAGTTCGTATATTATATTTAAGTAAATTATATACGTTAACGTTAAATTACACACACATATTTATGGCTGGGTTATGATGTTTTACATATACATGGTGAAATTTGTATTGTTTTGGACCCTAAAGGCTCCTACACACAATGCCGGCGGCCTGGCCACCGGGCATGCCGCCGGGCATGCCGCCAGGCAAGCCGCTGTGTGCCGGGTAGCGCGCGGCGGCCATTATGTGCCTTATAAATATTGCTATAAGGCGCAGTCGCGAGCCGCGCAGCGAAAACCCGGCGGCATTGCCGCCGGCATGTGTGTAGTAACCTTTAAAGGGGTGACTCAGACCATCTAAATGAATCTAAATGTTTCGGACAATTTTAACGTGAATTACTGTTAAGACGAGCGTAATACTGAAATAAAACATTGTTAAATAATACGATTGCTTTGTTGTGACAACCAATGCTATGACAGGATGCGCGAGCATTGATGCGCACAAAAGTTTAGGACCAGGCCTCCAGGAGTCCATATTGTAAGTGCGAAATATCTAACTTCTAGCAGTATTGCGCAAGTGTTTACTTATTGAGGGTCGTCACCAGTGCACTCTCAAAATGTAAAAGTATGAAAAAAAATATTTTCGTCCTAAGGTGTGAGATAGTCAGCAAGCTTTTTGTTATGGGATACCCGATACGCTCACGGAGTATTATCTCGTTATCCTCTCAAGTGTCAACGTCAAATATTCAAAATGGCGCGAACAGCCAACAGATTTCGCGCGCGCCGCGGCCGTCACGTCTCCGGTTACACGATGAAGGACTTCTCGGGAACTACAATGTTTATATACATGATACGCATACCGCCGCAATCGCCGTTAAACAAGCAAACTCTTTGTTGAATAATATTAACAATAGATACTTTGAAATGTTTACAATCGCTAGCTAAAGTTGGTTGATTGAATTTTTTTCCGGTTTTTTGTATTAATACCCAATTGAATATCATATTAAATATCTTTAAAAGAAATAATTGTATATTTCATAAGCCAATATATAATTTTACAATAAATTAATGTCATACGGCATGTATTCATAATTTTTTTTTACATGAGGAGCATGAGAACATTCAGTGCGAAATCGTACGCGGCAGCCTTCGGGCAAGAAATAGGTTCAGATTTAGAGCTATATTTAGACCGAAATAAGTCACAATTGTATTTGAACAATATTTTTTTATTTATTAGTAACTTATTAGCTAATTAAAAACAAAGTTTTGTGATCTTCGAACCCTTAAATAAAAAAAATATAAGCCAAATATTTAAGACACACGAAAACTAGTGCCATTTTAGGTCGGAGCACACTTTGTATTGTAGAAGTCATTTAAAGCTACTTTTTGTCAAATTATTGCACTAATCCCATATTGAGAACACATACAATATACAATCAATTTAAAAAAATATAAAGCTTTCATACTACAATATTTCCTAAGGTACTTCTAAAAAATGTAAAAAAAAATAATATTTTTAATATTTTTTATATTTTTTTATTTATTTATTTTTTAGATACGGCTGTTGAAATCGAATATGTATTTACGTCTTTTACATGCATTATCATAAATATATACCAATATTAAGCCAATATTTATAATAAATTAGAAAAAATACATATTATATGGTGGCAGTTAAAAAAAAATGGAGCACATACAACTTTAAGTATCAAATTTTATAACGAAATCTTTTAAAAATTGTATAACGCATAATAAACTATTCAGAACACATCTGTTTATCGTTATTTTAAGGCAAACTCCTTAACAATCACAAAAAACACTTTAAAATAACACCATTGCCACCACTTGAAAAAGCTTTTGACACGCCCCTTACGCAGTCCACGAAAGTAAACAATTACATAAAAAAATCTATGGTCGGGTAACCTGTTTAAACTTTGGTTTTATTCTTTTGCTATTATAGAAGCGGTTTGTTCCTTTTTTAGGCCGATCCTAGCAATTTTAAACCGGCAAATACGCAGATTTTTACCCGCGGTCGAGAGCAGACACGTCGTGTTCGCGGGGCCGTTGACGGTCATTTTGTCCGCAGACAGCAGATGTCTGTTGGGCGGTTGAGGGGAGGTTACACCCTGTATATAAATATTATTACGGATAATAATCATTGGTTATACGAATAAATTGGTAGAGGATTCTCAAAACATACCTAGTAATTCAATTTAAAAAAAAACAACAACCAACTTCCCTTTACCAAAAAAAGCAAATCCATCCAGTTTCTCCGAATACCGTCCTATTTTCATCCTTCCTTTTCTTGCTAAAATTCTCGAAAGGTTCAACTTCAGCTCAATGCCTTCCTCAATAAAAATAATATTCTCAGTCCTTTCCAATCTGGTTTCCGGGCAGGACATAGCACTAGCACAGCTTTGATAAAAAATTCAGACGATATCCGTTCTGCAATGGATACAACGGAACTTACAGTCTTGTCATTATTCTTCTTCTTCTTTTAGTGCCACTCCATTACTGGATGTTGGCCGTCAGCTTCCCAAACTCCTATCTATCCTTTGCCAAGCGGAATAATTCCTCGACCTTTGTTATTCCGGTCCACTCCCTTATGTTCCTTAGCCATGATTTCTTGCGTCTTCCAACGCGTCTTTTGCCTTCAACTTTGCCTATAATTATAAGTTGCAGCAACTGATATCGATCATGTCGCAAAACGTGACCCAAATATTCAACTAAGAGCTTTTTGACGGTTTGCAATAATTTCCGCTGCATTGCGACACGTTGGAGCACTTTTTCATTGCTGACTTTTTTGTCCAGCTAATACAAACATGCGGCGGTAACACCACATCTCGAAGGCTTCGAGCCGTCTTCTCACGTCTTCTTTAATAGTCCATGCTTCGCTGCCATAGAGGACTACAGGCCAAAATATAGCATTGCAGAATTCTTACTCGGAGTTGTATCTTAATGCGTCGGCAGGACAACACTTTTCTCATCTTATTAAATGAAGATCGAGCGATTTCAATCCGCGACTTTATTTCTTGATCAGAATCCCATACTTCATTCACCCAAGCGACGAGGTATTTGTACTGCCGAACTTGCTCCAAGCATCTAGCACCCACTGCTAATTTTGGCTTTAAGTCAGCTTTTCGGGAGACTACCGTACTGGACGTATTTTGCGATGTTTTGTTTTCGCGATGTTAATAGAGAGACCAGCCCTTTCACTACTTTTATGCACTCTGTCTAAAATCTTTTGCAGGTCACTTCCTGAGGAGGCAATAAGTATTGTGTCGTCAGCGTAACGTAGATTATTGACAACTGTGCCGTTCACTTTAATTCCTATTTCCAACCCCTTAGTAGCTGAAATGTCCTTAGTAGCTGAAATCTGAAGCAGTAATGTCCGAGGCCCTTGGGCCTCGGACATTACTGCTTCAGAGTACACGTTAAAAAGCAATGGTGACAAAATACAGCCTTGTCGAACACCTCGACAGATGCGGATCTCCTCTGTAAGCTTTTGTTCTACTCTTACTGTTGCCTTTTGGTTCTCGTACAAGTTCTTTATTATACGAATGTCTTTGCTATCAAGACCAATGTCATTCAACTGTCTCAATAGCAGTTCGTGTTTGACTCGATCGAATGCTTTCTCATAATCAATGAAACATATTATGACATCAGTCTGCATGTCACGGCATTTTTGTACGAGAACATTGATTTCTTGCGTCTTCCAGGAGAACATTTAGCGCGAAAAGGGCTTCCCGCGTGCCTACACCAGGACGGAAACCGAATTGGCTCTCCCCCAGTTGTTCATCACATTTTGCTCTTATCCGATCCTGAATAACGGACAAAAATACTTTAAGTACGTGACTCATTATACTAATGGTTCGAAACTCACTGCATTTTCGAGAATTAGGTTTTTTGGGCAAAGTTATAAATGTGGATTTGAGCCAGTCCTCTGGGAGATCACCGGTGTTATAAATATGGTTGAAGAGACTTGTCAGCCAGTCAATATGTTCTTCCTCCAAGAGCTGTAACACTTCAATGAAGAAGTTGTCAGGGCCAAGAGATTTTCCTTTTTTGCAGCAGCATTTGGTACTGCATTTCAACCAACCTTTGCATTTAGATCCCCCATAAAGATGTTGATTTCGTGTTTTTTGGTGTGTTTGATAAGGGTATCGATCTCAGCGTACATGTCGATCACTTCAGCCTCTGGATTTTATTCCGTAGGTGCATAGCCTTGAATGATATTAATGCATGGTTTTGCCTCTAATTTTATCATCATGACTCGGTTGGAAACTGGTATGAATTCGCTCACTGCTTTAGAAACTTGTCATTATTAGACTTTAGCAAAGCTTTCATTACCGTCGATTTTGACGAACTCTTGGGTGTGTTGCGCTCTCTGAACATATCTCCATCAGCTGTCGACTGGTTTCATTTTAACTGAATGGTCGACAGCAGCGTGTTCGTATTTATGACCACTTCTCTACGTGGCGTTCGATGACCTGTGGGGTACCACAAGGCGGAGTGCTATCTCCTTTACTTTTTGCTTTATTTATCAACTCGAATACGTCTCAAATCCGCACTTCCTACCATCTCTACGCAGATGACCTGCAAATTTACTGCCACTCACATCTTTAAATAACATTAACTGGCCATTATGGAACTAAATGATAACTTGTCTCGGATAGCGGAATTGAGTAAGTGCCATGGTCTCATAGTAAATCCCACGAAAATTCAAGCCATTAATTTAGGTAGCTCTCGGCTCATATCCAAAATTGACTGGGTTTCTCTCCCACCAATCACTTTTAATGACTGCATTATTGATTACAGTGAAAATGTAAGAAACTTGGGAGTTATTTTTGATCGGAATATGTCTTGGTCTCCACAAATTGTGTCAATAAGTAAAAAAATATTTGCTGCCGTTGGTTCGATCAGGCGGATCCGTAATTTTTTACCAGTAGAAACTAAAATCATGCTTGCACAATCCTTACTCCACCCCATTATTGACTACGCTGATTCCTGCTATCTGGATCTCACTGAAGAGCAATTTGAAAACCTTGAAAATTTTTGAATACGTTTCATATTCGGATTGCGGAAATATGATCATGTCTCTTCTTTTCGCACTCAACTCAAGTGGCTCCCAATCAGACTTCGTCGTCACTTACATATCCTTTCTCTTTTGTTTTCCAGCTTGTTTAATCCTTGTTCTCCTTGTTACCTTAAAAAACGTTTCACTTTTCTCAGTGAGATCAATAATCGCGAATTACGCAGTTCTGCCTCCCTCTGTTTCGCCACCCCTTCTCACTTCTCCAATTTCTATTCCCATTCCTTTACTGTTCAGGCTGTCCGCTTGTGGAATGCTTTGCCCCTAGATATTCGTAAAGCTCAGTCGCTCTCATCCTTTAAAAATCAGATAAAGGCTCATTATCTTTCTTTAGTTGAAATAAATAAGACTCATTAGCACTTTCACAATATTTTATCTTTTCATTTATCACGTTGTCATTGCTGTAATGTTGTCTATCATCACTCATATAATGAGGATCAGTAAAGTTGTAGCAAATTCAATAGGACTAATATCCACATTATTCATCATGACATTACAATGATATATCTTTTTGAATTATCCAAATCGGACCATTACTTACGAAGATATTAATAATAAACATCATGCCGTTCCTGCCGCGAAAAGGCATTGCACGCCGGTGCGTGTGACGTCACTGTGACGGACCGAGCGCGGTCGGCAGTCGGCACTCATAGAGCGATCATTCGACTGAGCGACGACGACGCGGTTCGTCGCTTTATTTAACAATTTATTGAAATAAAGTCTTGTTAGAGTGCAATTTTTATAATATTTACGTATAAAACGTACTTATTATGGGAACTAATAAAGAAAACAAAGCAAAAAAATAGCAATATAGACAATCTTATAAATTAACAAAATCACATGCTATTGTTACAATATTATCAAAAAAAAGTATGAAATATGGACATATGCGTGAGGTCCGATCATTTTATAGTCTTTCAACTTCCATATGCTTCTTTCAACGAGAACTCTTATCGCTTACTAGCTGTTGCCCGCGGCTCCGCCCGCGTTAGTGTCGATCCCTCGGGAACAATTAATCCCTCGGGAAGTAGAATTTCGCGGAATCAAACATACCCTATGTCCTTCCTCGGGCCCTCACCTCCATACCAAATTTCATCCAAATCAGTTCAATGGTTGAAGCGTAAAAAAACGACAAACAAAGTTACTTTCGCATTTATAATATTAGTATTAGTATGGAAGTATGGATATTATTTATACTTCTAAGTCCAGAAATGAGAAAATTTCCATAAAACCTTTACCCTCCCATTTTACCCCTTTAGGGGTGAATTATGTCCATTTAACCCACATATATCTTTTTAAATTGTAATCTAGAACATACCTATTTATTTTCATACTTTATAGTCCAGAAATGAGAAAATTTCCAATTTCCAAACAAATTTTACCCCCCTTCTGGGGGATTTTTTCCTGTTGACCTATACAGATCTTTTTCAATTGTAATCGTGAATTTATTTACCTATTTTCATACTTCTAAGTCTAGAAATAAGTAAATTCCTATACAATCTTTACCCCGCTATTTTACCCCTTCAGGGGAAAATATCGTCTATTTTACCTACACAGATATTTTTAATTGTAACCTAAAACTTATATACTTATTTTCATACGTCTTAAGTCCAGAAATGAGAAAATTTCCATACAAAGTTTATACCACCCACCCACCCCCATTTTACCCCTTAAGGGGGGAATTATGCAAATTTCATCTACCTACACACATCTTTTTAAATTTTAATCAAGAACTTATATACCTACTTTCATACTTCTAAGTCCAAAAATGAGAAAATTCCATATAAATTTTACCCCTTAAGAAGTTAAATTTCTTAAAAATCCTCTCTTAGCGCTCATTCACATCATTAAAAGAACCCCTGTACCAAATTTCAAGTTTCTAGGCGCAGCAGTTTCGGTTGGTTTGCCGTTTGCCCGCGGCTACGACGCCGCCGTTTGTGTCCATCCCTCAGGAACAGTTTGGACCCTTAAAGGGTTGACTCAGGTCATCAATATGAACTACTTTTTCTATGGGACCAATGCTGGGAACTCAAAAAAAAATTCGTCATTTCCATAAAAAAGAGTCCCGCCGCCCGGCCAGTTTGTATGGGAATGTCGAATTTTTTTTGAGTTCCCAGCATTGTTCCCGTAGGAAAAGTTGTTCATTTTGATGGTCTGAGTCACCCCTTGAAGGGTCCAAAACGATAAAAAATTCACCGTGTATATTGGCAGGCAAACTAATGCTTCGAATTCATTCAAATGACGATAACTTTTTTTTTAATGAACCGATTTTGGTGAAACAAACTTTAGATGTTTTGCTGAGTTAAAACAAAGCAATTGGTGAAAGTTTGAAGAAAATCGGTTCAGTATTTTCGGAGATAATCGTGATCATACATACAGACAGACAGACAGACAGACAGACAGACAGACAGACAAAAAATTCCAAAAAATTTTTTTTGCTTTCTATTATTCTTTTTAAGCGTCCTTCTATCCATTTCAGTCAAAAATTCGAAATGTACAGACAAAATATTTTTACTGTTTTATTATATGTATATAGATATCAGCGTTTTTGTTTTCAAAACTTCTTCTGCTGTAGGTTTTGGGTTGGAACTGTCCGTACTTAAAACTCATTAAAACTGTTCTATTTCTTATCTTTTCTTAAAATCAGGTCTATAATTTTTAGGGTTCCGTGCCTCAAAAGGGAAAAACGGAACCCTATAAGGGTTCCATTTCATCACTTGGTTATCCGTCTGTCTGTCTGTCAAGACCCTTTTTCTCAGGAACGTAGGAGCGTAGAGGTATCAAGCTGAAATTCATATCAAATATTCAGTTTATGCCGCAAATTTTCGAAGCCAACGCAATCTAAAGATACAGCTGGTTGTGCCGTAAATTTTCGTGTTTTTTCGATTTCGCAAGGGAATCAATACCTATCAGAGAAATTCCCATGAACTCAGAATCTTAAAATTTGGTACAAAGCAACGTCTTTTAGCACAGATAATGGAAAAATTGCGAAAAACATACATTTTAAGCTACATCATATAAGAAAAATATTTTAATAATCTTTCGACATTCGCAAGGGAATCAAAACTTCAGGGTACTTCCCGTGAAATCAGAACCTTAAGAGACTTCAAACTTATACGTGCGCAAGGTCAACTCGCACTTCGCCGGTATTTTTGAAAGCTTTTGACATTGAAACTAATGAGGCAAAACTCCCTTCTTCAGTTAACCTTAACGTAATTTTCCATGTCTTATTCCACCTGAAATATATAAATATAAAATAATACCATACTTTAATCGGCTTCACATTTTTGTATGAAAATGTCGATATTGTTTTCTAGTCCAATCCTGGGTCCCATACGTTGTTCATTTAGACGGGCTGATTTAATGGTTTTAGGTACAACGGTGTTCACCCTTACATCCTGTATTAACTTATTTGCTTACAGCAATCAGGCATAGCTGGGGCAGATACATATTATATCATTCATTATTTGCTTGTTACTCCAGTACGTCCCTGTGTCATTGTTTCGACCTTGGAATATTACATAGAAATGTAAACGGAAGTATTGGAAGGTAAGTAGGTTTGTCCACCAAACTAGAAAGAAATAAGTAGGTATGTTTTTATTAATACATCCGCCTTATAAAAAGAGAATACATAGGTACTAACTTATTTCCATATCAACTTAATAAAAGGTAAGAATAGTTATGTAGGTACTTACATCGAAATGATATTCACAACATTGTCTACGGGGTAGAGGGTGGAGTCTTATAATAATCCCTTTTTACAACGGAATATAATTTTAAATTGTATTCCGTTGTAAAAAGAGATGATTAAAATTCACACAAAACTTCTCGAAAAATTATTAATTTTTCCAGAAGTTTTGTGTCTTTCGGCACGTTAAAAGATAGTTTTTCTGGCGTTTTAAAAGAAGTGTTTGTATAGTTCGGCACTATACAATATTTGTACATAATTAAAAAGATAAATTAGACATAAATAATTTGTTTTAAAGTCGCAATTACCACGAAAACACGGCGCGCCTTGACACTGCTAACGGGCAACTAGCGGCGTCCGTCACAGTGACGTCACAGCCACCGCGCCGGCCGGTCAGTGAATTTTGCTAGTAATTTGGTCATAACTTCGTCAATTTTTATCGTAGAACAATAATTTTTGCACTGTATGTTATGGATTTCTCAGCTCTATAATCCTGCATTCTCAACTAAAAACTTTACGGATCCTCATTATTATTATTAGTGTATTTATTTTTATTTATGTATAATATTTTTGTACATTATATATTTAATGTTTATGTAGTATATTGACTGTAAACTGCACCACTGTCAATTTATCTGTATTTCTTTTTTTCCTACCCAAAGGTATGAGGATGGCTGGAAAAAATTGCATATTGCGATAAGTCCGCCTTTGTACCCATTATTTGGTTAATTTTATGTGTACTAATTAGTCTTATATTATTTTGATATAATGGTGCAATAAAGTGTTCATTCATTCAGTTTTATTTTAGGAGTTCTTTCCATATCTCCAAAGTTCTTCATCATATCTTCAACAAATTAAAATGGGACCAACTTAGCTTTCAAATAAAAAAATATGGGTGCTAATTAAACAGGATTCTTTTTAATAGCATTATCCGCCTCTAAAAATGTATTTTGCCTTCTAAATTACTAAGTCAGCCACAATTAACAAGCATCTAAATAATACCATCTTAGCCACTAGTTATCTTCTATGTAAGCCACTCTAAATACAACTCAGCATGATGATTATTATTTAGCATCTAAATTTGTAACTTGCATTCTAACAGTAAACTTCTAAAATTCTAATATTTGACATCAAAAAATATATTTATTTAGCTTCTATTTTTTTAACTCAGCATGTTTAAAATGTAACTTATACCAAAATAATTGATCGTCAATATTCAGCTAAAATTGTCATCAAATAGTATATAATGGCCACTAATATTACCAGTAGCTATTGAGGAGAGACAAAATAAGACTTTATTTTTGAAAAAATAATGTTTATTAAATTACCATAATTTTAATAATAGTAATAGTACGAGAGCTGGTACAAATTTTTGGGCAAGTATTTGAAGCAAGCTGAAAACTTGTCATTGTCACATACCTCTCCTATTATATCACTAACCAGTCAGGTCTGCAGTTCCGTGTTGGGGACACGGAACTGCAGACCTAACTGGTTAGTGGTAAATAGCGGGGCTAAATCAACCCCTAATTTTTTGGCAGCGTGGCAGGTAGAAAGTCCCTACAAAATAGTACCCTATTAAGTTTCAACCTGCCTCAAATTGATTTTTTATATGTTTTTGCAAATTTTTTTGCACACGTCTGGTAATGTTAAAACCCCAACTAAATCGTCTGGCTTATATTTTTTATACATAAAACATAAAAAATTGCATATTGCCACAAATATCTATATTTTTGGTAATGAAAAAAGAATATAAGAAAAAAAAATAGGGATTGATCTGTAGGTCTGTAGTTCCGTGTTGAGGTACAGGTATGTGACAATTTTTCAACTTGCTTCAAATACCTACCTACCCAAAAATTGGTACCAGCTCTCCTGCCTATCGATACATGAATCACGCCATATCATGTAGTGGCTGTTTTTACGATAAAAGAATATGATGTATTATTTTACATGCTAAGTTATAATAAATGATGCTGACTGTAGAAGCTTGAATTATATTTTTTTGGGGACATAGTTTTGATGCTGTAAAAAGGAAAATGGGGACGAAATATAAAATCCGTGACCGACTTAGTAAATTAGGTGGCAACGTATAAATAAGAAGGACAAGTCATAATAATTGATGATCTTTATTTGACGCTTTCTATAGAATATTTAGTGGGCGGTGTAAACAAGACGAATTAGTTTATTAGAGGCTATGCTATTTTCCCGTTGCTTAGTTATGAAATTAGAAGTTTGCTTACGTGGCCAATAAATAATTTTGTGGCTCGATTTATTATTTCCCAAAAAATATTAATAAAACAAGAAGAACGACAACAAAATATTAAAACGAAAATCTGAATATTCCGAGTGTGAATTTCTTCGAGCTATGATATAAGGCCTCTAATATAAGTTTTAAAAAATAAGATAAAAATAGGTATAATTAAAAATAATAAAAAAAATTGTGATACATACAAAATGCGCGCGCATTTTGTATGTGTCACAATTTTTTTATTTATTCCATACTTTGTCCTAATATTTACATACAATAAAATATTGTAAAAGTAATCTTTCTACTTTAAAAAAATGAGTCATACAAAATGCGCGCGTATTTTTTGTCATATTTGTTTTCATTTATTTCATCATCATCATCATCAGGTCTTTCTTAGTCTCTACTACAGGAGCACGACCCTCTCTGTACTACTAGAGCCATACTTGGCCAGAGCAGTCAGAGGACTTGGCCTACACTCTCCACGCTGGCCAGATGGGTTGGAGAGGTCTCTGATGTTAATAAGCTTTGTTTGTTTAGCTTGTATTTCCTAAGTCGCCTTCTACGACATCCATGGGAAGACTTGGAGTGGTCCTATTCTACTCTGCCGGGTACCACACGGCATTTATTTCATACTATGTCCTAATATTTACATACAATAAAATATTGTAATAAGTTCTTTTTGTTACAGTTTTTTTTTAATCCTATGAGTTTAATTACTTTTTGTTTTATTTTCCGTTTGCTTTACTAATAAAATCGATTACCTACATCTTTGTTATATGATGCACCTTTTGCTGGCTACTTCGCATCTCGGAAAATGAAGTTAATGAGTGCGCGAATTTTAATTATTTACTGAATAGTCTATACTAATTAGGTAGCTGGTATATTTTCTCAGTAATATATTTTTATTAGGTAAACATTTTGATTTCTATAGATTTTGATTGATATTTATTTTAAACTAGCTTTCGCCCGCGGCTCCGCCCGCGTCAGTGTCGATCCCTCGGGAATAGTACTTTTTCCCGGGATAAAAGGTAGCCTATGTCCTTCTCCGTACTCCAGAGAACTTGTATGCAAAATTTCATGATAATCGGTTCAGTAGTTACGGCGTGAAAGCGTAACAAACAAACAAACAAACAAACAAACAAACTCACTTTCGCATTTATAATATTAGTAAGGATAGTATATTTTTTGAATGGTATACATTTATGCATGTATACTGCACAAGTTGTATAGCAGGTGATATTTAGTGTTCATAAACGTTATAAAACATGGGTTTATGCTTTTCGAATTGAAAATTTTATGAATATTATAGCTTTTAAGATATATTCAGTAATGATTATGTATCATAAATGTTGAGTTCCCAGCAATGGTCCCATATAAAGTTGTTCATATAGATGGGCTGAATCACCCCTTCAAGTATCAAACAAGGTTTTTTTAAATATCATCATCATCATCAGGTCCTTTCTAGTCTCCACTACAGGAGCACGACCCTCTCTGTACTACTAGGGCCATACTTGGCCAGAGCAGCCAGAGGACTTGGCCTACACTCTCCACGCTGGCCAGACGGGTTGGAGAGGTGTCTTAGATGTTTATAAGCTTTGTTTAGCTTGTATTTCCTAAGTCGCCTTCTACGACATCCACGGGAAGACTTGGAGTGGTCCTATTCTACTCTGCCGGATACCACACGGCTAATTTTTAAAATATATTTATATTTAATACACATATTTTTCGCTTTAAATATGATTTATAAAATCTAACATCGAATCTATATCCTTTGGATATCGATTTTTCACTTCACCTAGGAGTTGACAACACAATCAAAAGGTGACCCTTTTTCTGTCGTGTAAAAAAAAAAGAAAACTAAGTGATCTTACTATCAGATGTGAAAGTTAATTTTAATAAGACTGACCTACAAATAAGTAATAGACTGACCGACCAAATTTTGAAAAGGAGTTACCGATAGTTAAATTCTCTTCTTCAAATATATTAAGAGAAGATTTCAAAGAACTTTTTTCTCTGCCTATAAAACTCCAACTTATAAGAGCTATGTGTTTCAGCGACAGATTCTTATTTTAATTAATCAGTCTTATGGACGGTTTAACCAGTAATAGATAATTCTAGATAGCTTATTGTGCTGTTTTGCTCAAAGTATTCAAAAACTAAAAACACTAATTTATAGAATGTTGGTACTTTTTTAATATTTTTAACAGAAAATATTGGTCAGGCTCATTATCAAATAATCTGACAAAAGTAATTCTTTTATTATATTACTAGCTGTTGCCCGCAGCTCCGCCCGCGTAAGTGTCGATCCCTCGGGAATAGTAGAATTTCCCGGAATCAAACATACCCTATGTCCTTCCCCGGGCCTCACACCTCCATACCAAATTTCATCCAAATCAGTTCAATGGTTGAATCGTAAAAAAACTACTTTCGCATTTATAATATTAGTATTAGTATGGAAGTATGGATATTATTTATACTTCTAAGTCCAGAAATGAGAATATTTCCATAAAACCTTTACTCTCCCATTTTACCCCTTTAGGAGTGAATTTTGTCCATTTCACCCACATATATCTTTAATTGTAATCGAGAACTTACATACCTATTTATTTTCATACTTCATAGTCTAGAAATGAGAAAATTTCCAATTTCCAAACAAAGTTTACTCCCCTTCTGGGGGATTTTTTTCCAGTTGACCTATATAGATCTTTTTCAATTGATATCGTGAATTTATTTACCTATTTTCATACTTCTAAGTCTAGAAATGAGTAAATTCCTATACTATCTTTACCCCGCTATTTTACCCCTTCAGGGGAAAATATCGTCCATTTTAACTACACAGATATTTTTAATTGTAACCTAGAAATTATATACTTATTTTCACACGTCTAAGTCCAGAAATGAGAAAATTTCCATACAAAGTTTATATATTTTATCCCTTAAGGGGGGAATTTTGCAAATTTCATCTTTATATATTTTATCCCTTAAGGGGGGAATTTTGCAAATTTCATCTACCTACACACATCTTTTTTAATTTTAATCGAGTACTTATATACCTACTTTCATACTTCTAAGTCCAGAAATGAGAAAATTCCATATAAATTTTACCCCTTTAGAAGTTAAATTTCTTAAAAATACTTTCTTAGCGCTCACTCACATCATTAAAAAAACCCCTGTACCAAATTTCAAGTTTCTAGGCGCAGCAGTTTCGGTAAGTTTGCCGTTTGCCCGCGGCTACGCCGCCGCCGTTAGTGTCCATCCCTCAGAAACAGTAGAATTTCCCTGACAAAAGGTACCCTATGTCCTTTCCCGGGTCTCAAACTTCATCCAAATTGGTTCAATGGTTGAAGCGTGAAAAGAAAACAGACAGACAGACAGACTTGAGTTACTTTCGCATTTAAAATATTAGTATGGATAGGTATAATGCATGCTGATGATGAATTGACTTTGTATTTAAATTTTCTTGTCACTTATTATTTAATCACTTACTATTTAAGTGCTATACACGGTGAAATTTTGATAGTTTTGGATCGTTTTGAAGAGTCCCGCCGCCCGGCCAGTTTGTATGGGAGGAAATGTCGAATTTTTTTTTTAGTTCCCAGCGTTGTTCCCATCGGAAAAGTTGTTCATTTTGATAGTCTGAGTCAACCCTTTAAGGGTCCAAAACGATAAAAAATTCACCGTGTATATTTGCAGACAAACTAATGCCTTGAGTTCATTCAAAGACGATAACTTTTTTTTAATGAACCGATTTTGATGAAACAAACGTTAGATGTTTTGCTGAGTTAAAACAAAGCAATTGGTGAAAGTTTGAAGTAAATCGGTTCAGTATTTTCGGAGATAATCGTGATCATACATACAGACAGACAGACAGACAAATAATTCGAAAAAAATTTTTTTTCTTTCTATTATTCTTTTTAAGTGTCCCTCTATCCATTTAAGTCAAAAATTCTAAATGTACAGACAAAATATTTTTACTGTTTTATTATATGTATAGATGATAAAAGAGTTTTATTTTATTTTATTATTTATTTATTCAGAAGTCACTAACATATGGTAAAATCGGCCCTTATTATCGTATTTTTTGCCTTGGTACCAAATAAAAGTTGACTGTAATATTAATAGGCATTTGTTTTATTTACCCTATGCATACATCAGTCCTTCTGTTACATTACAATTCCTTTGTGTTACATTTGTGCAATGTCACACAAAGCACCACAAATTAAATGGTCAACGATTTTGCAATCGTCCTGAATTTGTAATTTATGATGATTAAATCAAATAGAACTTGGGTTTGTTCTTCTATTCTATTCTTCACCATATGATTTTTAAAGTTCAGAGATGTAATTTATATTTATGTACAAAAAATCACTGAAGTAGCATTAGGTATTTTAGATTAGTATTCCGGGGTTGGCCTTAGTTGGGGATGCTCACTCGCTTGCTGCTGTTTTGGTCATAAGGAAGCCTAGCGAATCTAGCCTACCCTCTATTGTCACTATTTTTGATATGGGCTGGAGCTTGGACCCAAGCTTTAGTTTTTTAATGAAAGAGCTAGCTCCGCTTGAGTGGTCGCTGGCTCGCTTAGCTCGCCACTGAGTCGGATTTGTAATTCATTTATAATGAGCTACCCATAATTATTATTATTATTGATCAATAAAATACCAGATATTATCATAATTATATGTGTACATTAACTCTAAAAACATAAAAAATTATGTTTCAAACATTCTGACTGAAACTTATATGGAAATAAGCTTTGATGTTTCATTATTTCAATAAAATATTTAAAGAAATAATGATAGACTGTGTTTGTATGTAATATAATTGTGTTAATGAAATTTCTGCATAAACAGATTTTAGGATTTGTTAAATATTAGCAGCCACAATTAACAAGCATCTAAATAATACCATCTTAGCCACTAGTTATCTTCTATGTAAGCCACTCTAAATACAACTCAGCATGATGATTATTATTTAGCATCTAAATTTGTAACTTGCATTCTAACAGTAAACTTCTAAAATTCTAATATTTGACATCAAAAAATATATTTATTTAGCTTCTATTTTTTTAACTCAGCATGTTTAAAATGTAACTTATACCAAAATAATTGATCGTCAATATTCAGCTAAAATTGTCATCAAATAGTATATAATGGCCACTAATATTACCAGTAGCTATTGAGGAGAGACAAAATAAGACTTTATTTTTGAAAAAATAATGTTTATTAAATTACCATAATTTTAATAATAGTAATAGTACGAGAGCTGGTACAAATTTTTGGGCAAGTATTTGAAGCAAGCTGAAAACTTGTCATTGTCACATACCTCTCCTATTATATCACTAACCAGTCAGGTCTGCAGTTCCGTGTTGGGGACACGGAACTGCAGACCTAACTGGTTAGTGGTAAATAGCGGGGCTAAATCAACCCCTAATTTTTTGGCAGCGTGGCAGGTAGAAAGTCCCTACAAAATAGTACCCTATTAAGTTTCAACCTGCCTCAAATTGATTTTTTATATGTTTTTGCAAATTTTTTTGCACACGTCTGGTAATGTTAAAACCCCAACTAAATCGTCTGGCTTATATTTTTTATACATAAAACATAAAAAATTGCATATTGCCACAAATATCTATATTTTTGGTAATGAAAAAAGAATATAAGAAAAAAAATAGGGATTGATCTGTAGGTCTGTAGTTCCGTGTTGAGGTACAGGTATGTGACAATTTTTCAACTTGCTTCAAATACCTACCTACCCAAAAATTGGTACCAGCTCTCCTGCCTATCGATACATGAATCACGCCATATCATGTAGTGGCTGTTTTTACGATAAAAGAATATGATGTATTATTTTACATGCTAAGTTATAATAAATGATGCTGACTGTAGAAGCTTGAATTATATTTTTTTGGGGACATAGTTTTGATGCTGTAAAAAGGAAAATGGGGACGAAATATAAAATCCGTGACCGACTTAGTAAATTAGGTGGCAACGTATAAATAAGAAGGACAAGTCATGATAATTGATGATCTTTATTTGACGCTTTCTATAGAATATTTAGTGGGCGGTGTAAACAAGACGAATTAGTTTATTAGAGGCTATGCTATTTTCCCGTTGCTTAGTTATGAAATTAGAAGTTTGCTTACGTGGCCAATAAATAATTTTGTGGCTCGATTTATTATTTCCCAAAAAATATTAATAAAACAAGAAGAACGACAACAAAATATTAAAACGAAAATCTGAATATTCCGAGTGTGAATTTCTTCGAGCTATGATATAAGGCCTCTAATATAAGTTTTAAAAAATAAGATAAAAATAGGTATAATTAAAAATAATAAAAAAAATTGTGATACATACAAAATGCGCGCGCATTTTGTATGTGTCACAATTTTTTTATTTATTCCATACTTTGTCCTAATATTTACATACAATAAAATATTGTAAAAGTAATCTTTCTACTTTAAAAAAATGAGTCATACAAAATGCGCGCGTATTTTTTGTCATATTTGTTTTCATTTATTTCATCATCATCATCATCAGGTCTTTCTTAGTCTCTACTACAGGAGCACGACCCTCTCTGTACTACTAGAGCCATACTTGGCCAGAGCAGTCAGAGGACTTGGCCTACACTCTCCACGCTGGCCAGATGGGTTGGAGAGGTCTCTGATGTTAATAAGCTTTGTTTGTTTAGCTTGTATTTCCTAAGTCGCCTTCTACGACATCCATGGGAAGACTTGGAGTGGTCCTATTCTACTCTGCCGGGTACCACACGGCATTTATTTCATACTATGTCCTAATATTTACATACAATAAAATATTGTAATAAGTTCTTTTTGTTACAGTTTTTTTTTAATCCCTATGAGTTTAATTACTTTTTGTTTTATTTTCCGTTTGCTTTACTAATAAAATCGATTACCTACATCTTTGTTATATGATGCACCTTTTGCTGGCTACTTCGCATCTCGGAAAATGAAGTTAATGAGTGCGCGAATTTTAATTATTTACTGAATAGTCTATACTAATTAGGTAGCTGTATATTTTCTCAGTAATATATTTTTATTAGGTAAACATTTTGATTTCTATAGATTTTGATTGATATTTATTTTAAACTAGCTTTCGCCCGCGGCTCCGCCCGCGTCAGTGTCGATCCCTCGGGAATAGTACTTTTTCCCGGGATAAAAGGTAGCCTATGTCCTTCTCCGTACTCCAGAGAACTTGTATGCAAAATTTCATGATAATCGGTTCAGTAGTTACGGCGTGAAAGCGTAACAAACAAACAAACAAACAAACAAACAAACTCACTTTCGCATTTATAATATTAGTAAGGATAGTATACTTTTTGAATGGTATACATTTATGCATGTATACTGCACAAGTTGTATAGCAGGTGATATTTAGTGTTCATAAACGTTATAAAACATGGGTTTATGCTTTTCGAATTGAAAATTTTATGAATATTATAGCTTTTAAGATATATTCAGTAATGATTATGTATCATAAATGTTGAGTTCCCAGCAATGGTCCCATATAAAGTTGTTCATATAGATGGGCTGAATCACCCCTTCAAGTATCAAACAAGGTTTTTTTAAATATCATCATCATCATCAGGTCCTTTCTAGTCTCCACTACAGGAGCACGACCCTCTCTGTACTACTAGGGCCATACTTGGCCAGAGCAGCCAGAGGACTTGGCCTACACTCTCCACGCTGGCCAGACGGGTTGGAGAGGTGTCTTAGATGTTTATAAGCTTTGTTTAGCTTGTATTTCCTAAGTCGCCTTCTACGACATCCACGGGAAGACTTGGAGTGGTCCTATTCTACTCTGCCGGATACCACACGGCTAATTTTTAAAATATATTTATATTTAATACACATATTTTTCGCTTTAAATATGATTTATAAAATCTAACATCGAATCTATATCCTTTGGATATCGATTTTTCACTTCACCTAGGAGTTGACAACACAATCAAAAGGTGACCCTTTTTCTGTCGTGTAAAAAAAAAAGAAAACTAAGTGATCTTACTATCAGATGTGAAAGTTAATTTTAATAAGACTGACCTACAAATAAGTAATAGACTGACCGACCAAATTTTGAAAAGGAGTTACCGATAGTTAAATTCTCTTCTTCAAATATATTAAGAGAAGATTTCAAAGAACTTTTTTCTCTGCCTATAAAACTCCAACTTATAAGAGCTATGTGTTTCAGCGACAGATTCTTATTTTAATTAATCAGTCTTATGGACGGTTTAACCAGTAATAGATAATTCTAGATAGCTTATTGTGCTGTTTTGCTCAAAGTATTCAAAAACTAAAAACACTAATTTATAGAATGTTGGTACTTTTTTAATATTTTTAACAGAAAAATATTGGTCAGGCTCATTATCAAATAATCTGACAAAAGTAATTCTTTTATTATATTACTAGCTGTTGCCCGCAGCTCCGCCCGCGTAAGTGTCGATCCCTCGGGAATAGTAGAATTTCCCGGAATCAAACATACCCTATGTCCTTCCCCGGGCCTCACACCTCCATACCAAATTTCATCCAAATCAGTTCAATGGTTGAATCGTAAAAAAACTACTTTCGCATTTATAATATTAGTATTAGTATGGAAGTATGGATATTATTTATACTTCTAAGTCCAGAAATGAGAATATTTCCATAAAACCTTTACTCTCCCATTTTACCCCTTTAGGAGTGAATTTTGTCCATTTCACCCACATATATCTTTAATTGTAATCGAGAACTTACATACCTATTTATTTTCATACTTCATAGTCTAGAAATGAGAAAATTTCCAATTTCCAAACAAAGTTTACTCCCCTTCTGGGGGATTTTTTTCCAGTTGACCTATATAGACCTTTTTCAATTGATATCGTGAATTTATTTACCTATTTTCATACTTCTAAGTCTAGAAATGAGTAAATTCCTATACTATCTTTACCCCGCTATTTTACCCCTTCAGGGGAAAATATCGTCCATTTTAACTACACAGATATTTTTAATTGTAACCTAGAAATTATATACTTATTTTCACACGTCTAAGTCCAGAAATGAGAAAATTTCCATACAAAGTTTATATATTTTATCCCTTAAGGGGGGAATTTTGCAAATTTCATCTTTATATATTTTATCCCTTAAGGGGGGGGAATTTTGCAAATTTCATCTACCTACACACATCTTTTTTAATTTTAATCGAGTACTTATATACCTACTTTCATACTTCTAAGTCCAGAAATGAGAAAATTCCATATAAATTTTACCCCTTTAGAAGTTAAATTTCTTAAAAATACTTTCTTAGCGCTCACTCACATCATTAAAAAAACCCCTGTACCAAATTTCAAGTTTCTAGGCGCAGCAGTTTCGGTAAGTTTGCCGTTTGCCCGCGGCTACGCCGCCGCCGTTAGTGTCCATCCCTCAGAAACAGTAGAATTTCCCTGACAAAAGGTACCCTATGTCCTTTCCCGGGTCTCAAACTTCATCCAAATTGGTTCAATGGTTGAAGCGTGAAAAGAAAACAGACAGACAGACAGACTTGAGTTACTTTCGCATTTAAAATATTAGTATGGATAGGTATAATGCATGCTGATGATGAATTGACTTTGTATTTAAATTTTCTTGTCACTTATTATTTAATCACTTACTATTTAAGTGCTATACACGGTGAAATTTTGATAGTTTTGGATCGTTTTGAAGAGTCCCGCCGCCCGGCCAGTTTGTATGGGAGGAGATGTCGAATTTTTTTTTTAGTTCCCAGCGTTGTTCCCATCGGAAAAGTTGTTCGTTTTGATAGTCTGAGTCAACCCTTTAAGGGTCCAAAACGATAAAAAATTCACCGTGTATATTTGCAGACAAACTAATGCCTTGAGTTCATTCAAAGACGATAACTTTTTTTTTAATGAACCGATTTTGATGAAACAAACGTTAGATGTTTTGCTGAGTTAAAACAAAGCAATTGGTGAAAGTTTGAAGTAAATCGGTTCAGTATTTTCGGAGATAATCGTGATCATACATACAGACAGACAGACAGACAAATAATTCGAAAAAATTTTTTTTGCTTTCTGTTATTCTTTTTAAGTGTCCCTCTATCCATTTAAGTCAAAAATTCTAAATGTACAGACAAAATATTTTTACTGTTTTATTATATGTATAGATGATAAAAGAGTTTTATTTTATTTTATTATTTATTTATTCAGAAGTCACTAACATATGGTAAAATCGGCCCTTATTATCGTATTTTTTGCCTTGGTACCAAATAAAAGTTGACTGTAATATTAATAGGCATTTGTTTTATTTACCCTATGCATACATCAGTCCTTCTGTTACATTACAATTCCTTTGTGTTACATTTGTGCAATGTCACACAAAGCACCACAAATTAAATGGTCAACGATTTTGCAATCGTCCTGAATTTGTAATTTATGATGATTAAATCAAATAGAACTTGGGTTTGTTCTTCTATTCTATTCTTCACCATATGATTTTTAAAGTTCAGAGATGTAATTTATATTTATGTACAAAAAATCACTGAAGTAGCATTAGGTATTTTAGATTAGTATTCCGGGGTTGGCCTTAGTTGGGGATGCTCACTCGCTTGCTGCTGTTTTGGTCATAAGGAAGCCTAGCGCATCTAGCCTACCCTCTATTGTCACTATTTTTGATATGGGCTGGAGCTTGGACCCAAGCTTTAGTTTTTTAATGAAAGAGCTAGCTCCGCTTGAGTGGTCGCTGGCTCGCTTAGCTCGCCACTGAGTCGGATTTGTAATTCATTTATAATGAGCTACCCATAATTATTATTATTATTGATCAATAAAATACCAGATATTATCATAATTATATGTGTACATTAACTCTAAAAACATAAAAAATTATGTTTCAAACATTCTGACTAAAACTTATATGGAAATAAGCTTTGATGTTTCATTATTTCAATAAAATATTTAAAGAAATAATGATAGACTGTGTTTGTATGTAATATAATTGTGTTAATGAAATTTCTGCATAAACAGATTTTAGGATTTGTTAAATATTAGCAGCCACAATTAACAAGCATCTAAATAATACCATCTTAGCCACTAGTTATCTTCTATGTAAGCCACTCTAAATACAACTCAGCATGATGATTATTATTTAGCATCTAAATTTGTAACTTGCATTCTAACAGTTAACTTCTAAAATTCTAATATTTGACATCAAAAAATATATTTATTTAGCTTCTATTTTTTTAACTCAGCATGTTTAAAATGTAACTTATACCAAAATAATTGATCGTCAATATTCAGCTAAAATTGTCATCAAATAGTATATAATGGCCACTAATATTACCAGTAGCTATTGAGGAGAGACAAAATAAGACTTTATTTTTGAAAAAATAATGTTTATTAAATTACCATAATTTTAATAATAGTAATAGTACGAGAGCTGGTACAAATTTTTGGGCAAGTATTTGAAGCAAGCTGAAAACTTGTCATTGTCACATACCTCTCCTATTATATCACTAACCAGTCAGGTCTGCAGTTCCGTGTTGGGGACACGGAACTGCAGACCTAACTGGTTAGTGGTAAATAGCGGGGCTAAATCAACCCCTAATTTTTTGGCAGCGTGGCAGGTAGAAAGTCCCTACAAAATAGTACCCTATTAAGTTTCAACCTGCCTCAAATTGATTTTTTATATGTTTTTGCAAATTTTTTTGCACACGTCTGGTAATGTTAAAACCCCAACTAAATCGTCTGGCTTATATTTTTTATACATAAAACATAAAAAATTGCATATTGCCACAAATATCTATATTTTTGGTAATGAAAAAAGAATATAAGAAAAAAAATAGGGATTGATCTGTAGGTCTGTAGTTCCGTGTTGAGGTACAGGTATGTGACAATTTTTCAACTTGCTTCAAATACCTACCTACCCAAAAATTGGTACCAGCTCTCCTGCCTATCGATACATGAATCACGCCATATCATGTAGTGGCTGTTTTTACGATAAAAGAATATGATGTATTATTTTACATGCTAAGTTATAATAAATGATGCTGACTGTAGAAGCTTGAATTATATTTTTTTGGGGACATAGTTTTGATGCTGTAAAAAGGAAAATGGGGACGAAATATAAAATCCGTGACCGACTTAGTAAATTAGGTGGCAACGTATAAATAAGAAGGACAAGTCATGATAATTGATGATCTTTATTTGACGCTTTCTATAGAATATTTAGTGGGCGGTGTAAACAAGACGAATTAGTTTATTAGAGGCTATGCTATTTTCCCGTTGCTTAGTTATGAAATTAGAAGTTTGCTTACGTGGCCAATAAATAATTTTGTGGCTCGATTTATTATTTCCCAAAAAATATTAATAAAACAAGAAGAACGACAACAAAATATTAAAACGAAAATCTGAATATTCCGAGTGTGAATTTCTTCGAGCTATGGCCTCTAATATAAGTTTTAAAAAAATAAGATAAAAATAGGTATAATTAAAAATAATAAAAAAAATTGTGATACATACAAAATGCGCGCGCATTTTGTATGTGTCACAATTTTTTTATTTATTCCATACTTTGTCCTAATATTTACATACAATAAAATATTGTAAAAATAATCTTTCTACTTTAAAAAAATGAGTCATACAAAATGCGCGCGTATTTTTTGTCATATTTGTTTTCATTTATTTCATCATCATCATCATCAGGTCTTTCTTAGTCTCTACTACAGGAGCACGACCCTCTCTGTACTACTAGAGCCATACTTGGCCAGAGCAGTCAGAGGACTTGGCCTACACTCTCCACGCTGGCCAGATGGGTTGGAGAGGTCTCTGATGTTAATAAGCTTTGTTTGTTTAGCTTGTATTTCCTAAGTCGCCTTCTACGACATCCATGGGAAGACTTGGAGTGGTCCTATTCTACTCTGCCGGGTACCACACGGCATTTATTTCATACTATGTCCTAATATTTACATACAATAAAATATTGTAATAAGTTCTTTTTGTTACAGTTTTTTTTTAATCCTATGAGTTTAATTACTTTTTGTTTTATTTTCCGTTTGCTTTACTAATAAAATCGATTACCTACATCTTTGTTATATGATGCACCTTTTGCTGGCTACTTCGCATCTCGGAAAATGAAGTTAATGAGTGCGCGAATTTTAATTATTTACTGAATAGTCTATACTAATTAGGTAGCTGGTATATTTTCTCAGTAATATATTTTTATTAGGTAAACATTTTGATTTCTATAGATTTTGATTGATATTTATTTTAAACTAGCTTTCGCCCGCGGCTCCGCCCGCGTCAGTGTCGATCCCTCGGGAATAGTACTTTTTCCCGGGATAAAAGGTAGCCTATGTCCTTCTCCGTACTCCAGAGAACTTGTATGCAAAATTTCATGATAATCGGTTCAGTAGTTACGGCGTGAAAGCGTAACAAACAAACAAACAAACAAACAAACAAACTCACTTTCGCATTTATAATATTAGTAAGGATAGTATACTTTTTGAATGGTATACATTTATGCATGTATACTGCACAAGTTGTATAGCAGGTGATATTTAGTGTTCATAAACGTTATAAAACATGGGTTTATGCTTTTCGAATTGAAAATTTTATGAATATTATAGCTTTTAAGATATATTCAGTAATGATTATGTATCATAAATGTTGAGTTCCCAGCAATGGTCCCATATAAAGTTGTTCATATAGATGGGCTGAATCACCCCTTCAAGTATCAAACAAGGTTTTTTTAAATATCATCATCATCATCAGGTCCTTTCTAGTCTCCACTACAGGAGCACGACCCTCTCTGTACTACTAGGGCCATACTTGGCCAGAGCAGCCAGAGGACTTGGCCTACACTCTCCACGCTGGCCAGACGGGTTGGAGAGGTGTCTTAGATGTTTATAAGCTTTGTTTAGCTTGTATTTCCTAAGTCGCCTTCTACGACATCCACGGGAAGACTTGGAGTGGTCCTATTCTACTCTGCCGGATACCACACGGCTAATTTTTAAAATATATTTATATTTAATACACATATTTTTCGCTTTAAATATGATTTATAAAATCTAACATCGAATCTATATCCTTTGGATATCGATTTTTCACTTCACCCAGGAGTTGACAACACAATCAAAAGGTGACCCTTTTTCTGTCGTGTAAAAAAAAAAGAAAACTAAGTGATCTTACTATCAGATGTGAAAGTTAATTTTAATAAGACTGACCTACAAATAAGTAATAGACTGACCGACCAAATTTTGAAAAGGAGTTACCGATAGTTAAATTCTCTTCTTCAAATATATTAAGAGAAGATTTCAAAGAACTTTTTTCTCTGCCTATAAAACTCCAACTTATAAGAGCTATGTGTTTCAGCGACAGATTCTTATTTTAATTAATCAGACTTATGGACGGTTAAACCAGTAATAGATAATTCTAGATAGCTTATTGTGCTGTTTTGCTCAAAGTATTCAAAAACTAAAAACACTAATTTATAGAATGTTGGTACTTTTTTAATATTTTTAACAGAAAATATTGGTCAGGCTCATTATCAAATAATCTGACAAAAGTAATTCTTTTATTATATTACTAGCTGTTGCCCGCAGCTCCGCCCGCGTTAGTGTCGATCCCTCGGGAATAGTAGAATTTCCCGGAATCAAACATACCCTATGTCCTTCCCCGGGCCTCACACCTCCATACCAAATTTCATCCAAATCAGTTCAATGGTTGAATCGTAAAAAAACTACTTTCGCATTTATAATATTAGTATTAGTATGGAAGTATGGATATTATTTATACTTCTAAGTCCAGAAATGAGAATATTTCCATAAAACCTTTACTCTCCCATTTTACCCCTTTAGGAGTGAATTTTGTCCATTTCACCCACATATATCTTTAATTGTAATCGAGAACTTACATACCTATTTATTTTCATACTTCATAGTCTAGAAATGAGAAAATTTCCAATTTCCAAACAAAGTTTACTCCCCTTCTGGGGGATTTTTTTCCAGTTGACCTACATAGATCTTTTTCAATTGATATCGTGAATTTATTTACCTATTTTCATACTTCTAAGTCTAGAAATGAGTAAATTCCTATACTATCTTTACCCCGCTATTTTACCCCTTCAGGGGAAAATATCGTCCATTTTAACTACACAGATATTTTTAATTGTAACCTAGAAATTATATACTTATTTTCACACGTCTAAGTCCAGAAATGAGAAAATTTCCATACAAAGTTTATATATTTTATCCCTTAAGGGGGGAATTTTGCAAATTTCATCTTTATATATTTTATCCCTTAAGGGGGGAATTTTGCAAATTTCATCTACCTACACACATCTTTTTTAATTTTAATCGAGTACTTATATACCTACTTTCATACTTCTAAGTCCAGAAATGAGAAAATTCCATATAAATTTTACCCCTTTAGAAGTTAAATTTCTTAAAAATACTTTCTTAGCGCTCACTCACATCATTAAAAAAACCCCTGTACCAAATTTCAAGTTTCTAGGCGCAGCAGTTTCGGTAAGTTTGCCGTTTGCCCGCGGCTACGCCGCCGCCGTTAGTGTCCATCCCTCAGAAACAGTAGAATTTCCCTGACAAAAGGTACCCTATGTCCTTTCCCGGGTCTCAAACTTCATCCAAATTGGTTCAATGGTTGAAGCGTGAAAAGAAAACAGACAGACAGACAGACTTGAGTTACTTTCGCATTTAAAATATTAGTATGGATAGGTATAATGCATGCTGATGATGAATTGACTTTGTATTTAAATTTTCTTGTCACTTATTATTTAATCACTTACTATTTAAGTGCTATACACAGTGAAATTTTGATAGTTTTGGATCATTTTGAAGAGTCCCGCCGCCCGGCCAGTTTGTATGGGAGGAAATGTCGAATTTTTTTTTAGTTCCCAGCGTTGTTCCCATCGGAAAAGTTGTTCATTTTGATAGTCTGAGTCAACCCTTTAAGGGTCCAAAACGATAAAAAATTCACTGTGTATATTTGCAGACAAACTAATGCCTTGAGTTCATTCAAAGACGATAACTTTTTTTTTAATGAACCGATTTTGATGAAACAAACGTTAGATGTTTTGCTGAGTTAAAACAAAGCAATTGGTGAAAGTTTGAAGTAAATCGGTTCAGTATTTTCGGAGATAATCGTGATCATACATACAGACAGACAGACAGACAAATAATTCGAAAAAATTTTTTTTGCTTTCTATTTTTCTTTTTAAGTGTCCCTCTATCCATTTAAGTCAAAAATTCTAAATGTACAGACAAAATATTTTTACTGTTTTATTATATGTATAGATGATAAAAGAGTTTTATTTTATTTTATTATTTATTTATTCAGAAGTCACTAACATATGGTAAAATCGGCCCTTATTATCGTATTTTTTGCCTTGGTACCAAATAAAAGTTGACTGTAATATTAATAGGCATTTGTTTTATTTACCCTATGCATACATCAGTCCTTCTGTTACATTACAATTCCTTTGTGTTACATTTGTGCAATGTCACACAAAGCACCACAAATTAAATGGTCAACGATTTTGCAATCGTCCTGAATTTGTAATTTATGATGATTAAATCAAATAGAACTTGGGTTTGTTCTTCTATTCTATTCTTCACCATATGATTTTTAAAGTTCAGAGATGTAATTTATATTTATGTACAAAAAATCACTGAAGTAGCATTAGGTATTTTAGATTAGTATTCCGGGGTTGGCCTTAGTTGGGGATGCTCACTCGCTTGCTGCTGTTTTGGTCATAAGCCTAAGCCTAGCGCATCTAGCCTACCCTCTATTGTCACTATTTTTGATATGGGCTGGAGCTTGGACCCAAGCTTTAGTTTTTTAATGAAAGAGCTAGCTCCGCTTGAGTGGTCGCTGGCTCGCTTAGCTCGCCACTGAGTCGGATTTGTAATTCATTTATAATGAGCTACCCATAATTATTATTATTATTGATCAATAAAATACCAGATATTATCATAATTATATGTGTACATTAACTCTAAAAACATAAAAAATTATGTTTCAAACATTCTGACTAAAACTTATATGGAAATAAGCTTTGATGTTTCATTATTTCAATAAAATATTTAAAGAAATAATGATAGACTGTGTTTGTATGTAATATAATTGTGTTAATGAAATTTCTGCATAAACAGATTTTAGGATTTGTTAAATATTAGCAGCCACAATTAACAAGCATCTAAATAATACCATCTTAGCCACTAGTTATCTTCTATGTAAGCCACTCTAAATACAACTCAGCATGATGATTATTATTTAGCATCTAAATTTGTAACTTGCATTCTAACAGTTAACTTCTAAAATTCTAATATTTGACATCAAAAAATATATTTATTTAGCTTCTATTTTTTTAACTCAGCATGTTTAAAATGTAACTTATACCAAAATAATTGATCGTCAATATTCAGCTAAAATTGTCATCAAATAGTATATAATGGCCACTAATATTACCAGTAGCTATTGAGGAGAGACAAAATAAGACTTTATTTTTGAAAAAATAATGTTTATTAAATTACCATAATTTTAATAATAGTAATAGTACGAGAGCTGGTACAAATTTTTGGGCAAGTATTTGAAGCAAGCTGAAAACTTGTCATTGTCACATACCTCTCCTATTATATCACTAACCAGTCAGGTCTGCAGTTCCGTGTTGGGGACACGGAACTGCAGACCTAACTGGTTAGTGGTAAATAGCGGGGCTAAATCAACCCCTAATTTTTTGGCAGCGTGGCAGGTAGAAAGTCCCTACAAAATAGTACCCTATTAAGTTTCAACCTGCCTCAAATTGATTTTTTATATGTTTTTGCAAATTTTTTTGCACACGTCTGGTAATGTTAAAACCCCAACTAAATCGTCTGGCTTATATTTTTTATACATAAAACATAAAAAATTGCATATTGCCACAAATATCTATATTTTTGGTAATGAAAAAAGAATATAAGAAAAAAAATAGGGATTGATCTGTAGGTCTGTAGTTCCGTGTTGAGGTACAGGTATGTGACAATTTTTCAACTTGCTTCAAATACCTACCTACCCAAAAATTGGTACCAGCTCTCCTGCCTATCGATACATGAATCACGCCATATCATGTAGTGGCTGTTTTTACGATAAAAGAATATGATGTATTATTTTACATGCTAAGTTATAATAAATGATGCTGACTGTAGAAGCTTGAATTATATTTTTTTGGGGACATAGTTTTGATGCTGTAAAAAGGAAAATGGGGACGAAATATAAAATCCGTGACCGACTTAGTAAATTAGGTGGCAACGTATAAATAAGAAGGACAAGTCATGATAATTGATGATCTTTATTTGACGCTTTCTATAGAATATTTAGTGGGCGGTGTAAACAAGACGAATTAGTTTATTAGAGGCTATGCTATTTTCCCGTTGCTTAGTTATGAAATTAGAAGTTTGCTTACGTGGCCAATAAATAATTTTGTGGCTCGATTTATTATTTCCCAAAAAATATTAATAAAACAAGAAGAACGACAACAAAATATTAAAACGAAAATCTGAATATTCCGAGTGTGAATTTCTTCGAGCTATGGCCTCTAATATAAGTTTTAAAAAAATAAGATAAAAATAGGTATAATTAAAAATAATAAAAAAAATTGTGATACATACAAAATGCGCGCGCATTTTGTATGTGTCACAATTTTTTTATTTATTCCATACTTTGTCCTAATATTTACATACAATAAAATATTGTAAAAATAATCTTTCTACTTTAAAAAAATGAGTCATACAAAATGCGCGCGTATTTTTTGTCATATTTGTTTTCATTTATTTCATCATCATCATCATCAGGTCTTTCTTAGTCTCTACTACAGGAGCACGACCCTCTCTGTACTACTAGAGCCATACTTGGCCAGAGCAGTCAGAGGACTTGGCCTACACTCTCCACGCTGGCCAGATGGGTTGGAGAGGTCTCTGATGTTAATAAGCTTTGTTTGTTTAGCTTGTATTTCCTAAGTCGCCTTCTACGACATCCATGGGAAGACTTGGAGTGGTCCTATTCTACTCTGCCGGGTACCACACGGCATTTATTTCATACTATGTCCTAATATTTACATACAATAAAATATTGTAATAAGTTCTTTTTGTTACAGTTTTTTTTTAATCCTATGAGTTTAATTACTTTTTGTTTTATTTTCCGTTTGCTTTACTAATAAAATCGATTACCTACATCTTTGTTATATGATGCACCTTTTGCTGGCTACTTCGCATCTCGGAAAATGAAGTTAATGAGTGCGCGAATTTTAATTATTTACTGAATAGTCTATACTAATTAGGTAGCTGGTATATTTTCTCAGTAATATATTTTTATTAGGTAAACATTTTGATTTCTATAGATTTTGATTGATATTTATTTTAAACTAGCTTTCGCCCGCGGCTCCGCCCGCGTCAGTGTCGATCCCTCGGGAATAGTACTTTTTCCCGGGATAAAAGGTAGCCTATGTCCTTCTCCGTACTCCAGAGAACTTGTATGCAAAATTTCATGATAATCGGTTCAGTAGTTACGGCGTGAAAGCGTAACAAACAAACAAACAAACAAACAAACAAACTCACTTTCGCATTTATAATATTAGTAAGGATAGTATACTTTTTGAATGGTATACATTTATGCATGTATACTGCACAAGTTGTATAGCAGGTGATATTTAGTGTTCATAAACGTTATAAAACATGGGTTTATGCTTTTCGAATTGAAAATTTTATGAATATTATAGCTTTTAAGATATATTCAGTAATGATTATGTATCATAAATGTTGAGTTCCCAGCAATGGTCCCATATAAAGTTGTTCATATAGATGGGCTGAATCACCCCTTCAAGTATCAAACAAGGTTTTTTTAAATATCATCATCATCATCAGGTCCTTTCTAGTCTCCACTACAGGAGCACGACCCTCTCTGTACTACTAGGGCCATACTTGGCCAGAGCAGCCAGAGGACTTGGCCTACACTCTCCACGCTGGCCAGACGGGTTGGAGAGGTGTCTTAGATGTTTATAAGCTTTGTTTAGCTTGTATTTCCTAAGTCGCCTTCTACGACATCCACGGGAAGACTTGGAGTGGTCCTATTCTACTCTGCCGGATACCACACGGCTAATTTTTAAAATATATTTATATTTAATACACATATTTTTCGCTTTAAATATGATTTATAAAATCTAACATCGAATCTATATCCTTTGGATATCGATTTTTCACTTCACCTAGGAGTTGACAACACAATCAAAAGGTGACCCTTTTTCTGTCGTGTAAAAAAAAAAGAAAACTAAGTGATCTTACTATCAGATGTGAAAGTTAATTTTAATAAGACTGACCTACAAATAAGTAATAGACTGACCGACCAAATTTTGAAAAGGAGTTACCGATAGTTAAATTCTCTTCTTCAAATATATTAAGAGAAGATTTCAAAGAACTTTTTTCTCTGCCTATAAAACTCCAACTTATAAGAGCTATGTGTTTCAGCGACAGATTCTTATTTTAATTAATCAGACTTATGGACGGTTAAACCAGTAATAGATAATTCTAGATAGCTTATTGTGCTGTTTTGCTCAAAGTATTCAAAAACTAAAAACACTAATTTATAGAATGTTGGTACTTTTTTAATATTTTTAACAGAAAATATTGGTCAGGCTCATTATCAAATAATCTGACAAAAGTAATTCTTTTATTATATTACTAGCTGTTGCCCGCAGCTCCGCCCGCGTTAGTGTCGATCCCTCGGGAATAGTAGAATTTCCCGGAATCAAACATACCCTATGTCCTTCCCCGGGCCTCACACCTCCATACCAAATTTCATCCAAATCAGTTCAATGGTTGAATCGTAAAAAAACTACTTTCGCATTTATAATATTAGTATTAGTATGGAAGTATGGATATTATTTATACTTCTAAGTCCAGAAATGAGAATATTTCCATAAAACCTTTACTCTCCCATTTTACCCCTTTAGGAGTGAATTTTGTCCATTTCACCCACATATATCTTTAATTGTAATCGAGAACTTACATACCTATTTATTTTCATACTTCATAGTCTAGAAATGAGAAAATTTCCAATTTCCAAACAAAGTTTACTCCCCTTCTGGGGGATTTTTTTCCAGTTGACCTACATAGATCTTTTTCAATTGATATCGTGAATTTATTTACCTATTTTCATACTTCTAAGTCTAGAAATGAGTAAATTCCTATACTATCTTTACCCCGCTATTTTACCCCTTCAGGGGAAAATATCGTCCATTTTAACTACACAGATATTTTTAATTGTAACCTAGAAATTATATACTTATTTTCACACGTCTAAGTCCAGAAATGAGAAAATTTCCATACAAAGTTTATATATTTTATCCCTTAAGGGGGGAATTTTGCAAATTTCATCTTTATATATTTTATCCCTTAAGGGGGGAATTTTGCAAATTTCATCTACCTACACACATCTTTTTTAATTTTAATCGAGTACTTATATACCTACTTTCATACTTCTAAGTCCAGAAATGAGAAAATTCCATATAAATTTTACCCCTTTAGAAGTTAAATTTCTTAAAAATACTTTCTTAGCGCTCACTCACATCATTAAAAAAACCCCTGTACCAAATTTCAAGTTTCTAGGCGCAGCAGTTTCGGTAAGTTTGCCGTTTGCCCGCGGCTACGCCGCCGCCGTTAGTGTCCATCCCTCAGAAACAGTAGAATTTCCCTGACAAAAGGTACCCTATGTCCTTTCCCGGGTCTCAAACTTCATCCAAATTGGTTCAATGGTTGAAGCGTGAAAAGAAAACAGACAGACAGACAGACTTGAGTTACTTTCGCATTTAAAATATTAGTATGGATAGGTATAATGCATGCTGATGATGAATTGACTTTGTATTTAAATTTTCTTGTCACTTATTATTTAATCACTTACTATTTAAGTGCTATACACAGTGAAATTTTGATAGTTTTGGATCATTTTGAAGAGTCCCGCCGCCCGGCCAGTTTGTATGGGAGGAAATGTCGAATTTTTTTTTAGTTCCCAGCGTTGTTCCCATCGGAAAAGTTGTTCATTTTGATAGTCTGAGTCAACCCTTTAAGGGTCCAAAACGATAAAAAATTCACTGTGTATATTTGCAGACAAACTAATGCCTTGAGTTCATTCAAAGACGATAACTTTTTTTTTAATGAACCGATTTTGATGAAACAAACGTTAGATGTTTTGCTGAGTTAAAACAAAGCAATTGGTGAAAGTTTGAAGTAAATCGGTTCAGTATTTTCGGAGATAATCGTGATCATACATACAGACAGACAGACAGACAAATAATTCGAAAAAATTTTTTTTGCTTTCTATTTTTCTTTTTAAGTGTCCCTCTATCCATTTAAGTCAAAAATTCTAAATGTACAGACAAAATATTTTTACTGTTTTATTATATGTATAGATGATAAAAGAGTTTTATTTTATTTTATTATTTATTTATTCAGAAGTCACTAACATATGGTAAAATCGGCCCTTATTATCGTATTTTTTGCCTTGGTACCAAATAAAAGTTGACTGTAATATTAATAGGCCTTTGTTTTATTTACCCTATGCATACATCAGTCCTTCTGTTACATTACAATTCCTTTGTGTTACATTTGTGCAATGTCACACAAAGCACCACAAATTAAATGGTCAACGATTTTGCAATCGTCCTGAATTTGTAATTTATGATGATTAAATCAAATAGAACTTGGGTTTGTTCTTCTATTCTATTCTTCACCATATGATTTTTAAAGTTCAGAGATGTAATTTATATTTATGTACAAAAAATCACTGAAGTAGCATTAGGTATTTTAGATTAGTATTCCGGGGTTGGCCTTAGTTGGGGATGCTCACTCGCTTGCTGCTGTTTTGGTCATAAGGAAGCCTAGCGAATCTAGCCTACCCTCTATTGTCACTATTTTTGATATGGGCTGGAGCTTGGACCCAAGCTTTAGTTTTTTAATGAAAGAGCTAGCTCCGCTTGAGTGGTCGCTGGTTCGCTTAGCTCGCCACTGAGTCGGATTTGTAATTCATTTATAATGAGCTACCCATAATTATTATTATTATTGATCAATAAAATACCAGATATTATCATAATTATATGTGTACATTAACTCTAAAAACATAAAAAATTAAGGTTTAAACATTCTGACTGAAACTTATATGGAAATAAGCTTTGATGTTTCATTATTTCAATAAAATATTTAAAGAAATAATGATAGACTGTGTTTGTATGTAATATAATTGTGTTAATGAAATTTCTGCATAAACAGATTTTAGGATTTGTTAAATATTGTATTAAAATATCTGGGAATGGTTTTATGGGAAATGAAAATTGTTTAAGTAAATTGCGATAGTGTGATGGGTTCCCGAAAGCAGCATATAACTACTCCCCAAAATGAGGAGGAAAGCGAGTTCTTTTGATTCCAATTCACAGTAAATAAATCACCCAATAAATACCTAAATAATAAGTACTATTATGCAGTTATCTGGAATTAATAAACAGTGTGGTGTGAATGTGCATGTTTTCCTATATTACTGATAATAATTTTAGATATACATGTATATTAACAGCACTTCATTTTAAACGTAAAGTTTATGAAGCGAGAGAAATAATGACTATTTTAGTTTAGGTACATACCCAATATCAACTGCCGGTATTTGTCAATGTGGGTGAGAGTACCCGAAAACAATTATAGATTTCACATAGAAAATTACATTTCTATTTTCTTATTTACTTGCTTAGGTCTTAGAATTGTTGTAGTAACCATCCTGAAAATATATATGACGTGTAAGTTAGAGAAATCAGACTTACAACATGAACAAATTACTGACGAATTACACTCACTTTCTCTAGTAAAATACGTATTCTGCCAATTGCATACAGCAAAATTACTTGTGAGATCAATAGTTTAAATATACTTACCAATGGCAAAAACTTTAAGAATAAATATAATTAAATCAGCCACTTTTCACAAAACACAAAATGTTTGCAATAGGTAGGTTCTAAGCACAAACTATTAAGAGATACGTTCTAAGCGCCAACCACAGATTAAGCTGAGGTAACGAACGATCAGTTGCGATTGTCAAAGTTTACGTTATTGTCAATCTCTTGTCAATGGAAGGCAATGCAAATATCGCTGTCGCTGCATAGGTACCTAGGTACGATTTTTCCTCTAAGCGCATTTACACTATTCACGAAAAACTATGCTATTTTATTTTTGAAATTTCGCCGTCGTAAGCGAGCGTTTTTTCCATACAAAAATCGCTTGAAGACGAGTGTCATACTTTCATGAATAGTACCCCAAAACAAAAGCTTAACCAGTAGTCCGCCTAAATTTCCGCCAAATACTCCATTATTTTAGCGTTTTTAGGGTTCCGTAGTTCCGTACCCAAAGGGTAAAAACTATTATCCCTTTTAATATGGCTCCACTGTCCGTCCAGCCGGCCTATTTGCTAACTCAGTGTACAACGTTTTAATAGTCATTTCAAAGTACATTGCGTTTTATATATTTTTAACAAAAATAGTCAATCATAGGAAACCCGCAATGTATTTTGAAGTGACTATCAAAACGTTGGTCACTGAGTTAGCAAATCGGCCGGCTGGTGACAGACCAGGCTGTATCTCATGTACCCTGATGTTTACAGCTCAGAACAATAACTAAAGCATAGAAACCGTGTTAAAATAACAACAAAATACAATATTCTACACTCTTTTTACTTATGGCATTGTTAAAGCATCAGAAAGAGATGCATATACAATGCCATTTGCGTAAATGTGCAGGTTGTCCTGGGGTACTGATGTGATCAGGGTTGTACTATATCGATGAAATATATTTATCGACTAAATGTTTCGTCCTAAGAAAGTCATAAATGTACTCTACTCTGATTGTATCGATTCGTTAAAAAAGTACGATTCATAAAAAAAAAACAACTAGTAGTCCAGGAGTGCCGGCAGAAGTGAAAACTCGCCTTTGCGGCATACTCAGGTCCGTGTCCTTCTTACGAATTTTCGATCAATTCACGTGTCCTGACGCGAGTTTTCTGTTTTACCCATCCCAAAAAGTGCACAAAGCTGCTAAAGAGGCTTTTACTTTAAAAGTTACGTCAAGATACACCTAAATAACTCCTAATCGCATGGCGTCGCTTGGCTTCATCTGATAAATAGGTAAAAAAAAAATCCATACATTACCCACCGCGCGTCTACTGTCTACTGCTGGTCATTAGGCTTTACCCAGTATTGGTCGAACGGCAGAATACCTAATATGATGTCAATCATATTTTCGATTATTTCGAAATTCAAACAGTGCCTACTTACCTACCTTACCTATTACCTATGAATGCGCAAAAAACCCAATGCATTCGATTTACAGTCCCCAATGTGAGGCAGTCCAATACATACTAGTTGAAGGTAAAATACTAGACTTTGTAAATGATACCACCTTCTTAGGAATCACAATAGACTCTAAATTGCAATGGGGCGCTCATGTATCAAAAGGTAATATAAGGTCAGATATATTTTTCACTTGATCAATGGGCCATTCAGCATATTTCAAAACCATCTAAAGCTTTTCCCAGCTAGCTTTGAGGAACAGTCAGTAAAGGAAAAATAATCAGGTAGGAAAAGAGAAACACATAATTCGAAGTGATATTTTTTATTTATAAAACTTTTACACTAGGGTAAAAAAGTGCCAGTGTGTTATTTGTGAAAAATTCATTGTTGGTAATAGAAAAACAAGAGGTGAAGAAAACAAGAGATTACTTTACCCACTTTCATTACTGTCCAGAATAAAATATGTTTTTCATAATTTTAAATATAAATAATAAAACCGTTTCCGTAAACTTTCTTATTACCATTGATTTATAATTCGGCAAATATAAATGTAGGTAAAGCATCGTGTTTCAATCGCTTCCATTTAATTTTATATTCGAAATTAATGTATCGGCACGGCAGTAAAATATTTTGAACAAATTCGACTATGTATGACATTTTAAGTCCAATATGTCGCTTGAAAGTTCCTCGGATCCACACCTTTTTAATTTCCTTTTACTTCAGGGAGCTGCAATAAAATTTCAACAATAATTTTCTTCATATTAGTAAAAATCGATTCTTTTTAGGGTTCCGTACCCAAAGGATAAAAACAGGACCCTACTAATATGACTCCGATATCCATCTTCTGTCACCAGGCTGTATCTCATGACATGAACCGTGATAGTGAGACAGTTGAAATATTACAAACAAAAATTTCGGGCGTTTTTATAGCTTACGCCCACGGCTCCGCTCGCGTTAATGTCTATCCCCGATAACAGTACCTTATTCTGAGATGTAATTTATGTCTATGTTCTTTTCCGTACTCCAGAGATCGTGCAATGGTGATGATGATGATGCAAAATTTCATGATGATCGGTTCAGAAGTTACGGCGTGGAAGCGTAACAAACAAACTCACTTTCACATTTATAATATTATATGTAAGGATGGTACGGAACCCTTCGTGCGCGAGTCCGACTCACACTTTGCTGGTTGTTTAATTACCATGATGGTTCAATTTGTTACATTACTATTGCATGGCTCAACACTAACAAAAATATCCCTGATAGCAAGACCGTCATAAAAAATATCGATATACTCGTAGATATGTGATTTTACCACATCACTAGCAAAAAAAACTAACCTAATTTGAAATAAGGAAAAAACGATAATTTTAAGCAAAATACCTATAAAAGTTGTCATTTATACAATACGTTATATAATTGATAATATTATTGTTGTATTTTGAGGTATTTTGGGTTTTAATTATGCACTTTTAACTGAAAAACTTACCGAAGAAAATTATGTTTTACAGAATTTATTTCTGTTCGTCCTGAATGGGATTTACATCGCTCCATTGCACAAGACATTGTTTAGTATAATGGTCATTTGATAACGCACCAACCCAACACCGGTTAATACTTTTTTCCGTGAGAATTTTAGCACAATCCTATATTTAATTTGCAGACATCACAATTCCGCCGCAATGTTTTTGTCGATATATAACCCGATCAAATCGGCAAGATGCTAATATTACAGACGTTGAACTGTAATAAGTTATTTTGAATTTAGTCGGATTTAATTGGAGTCCAATAGAGTCCATTGACATTTCAAGTCGGGACAACCATGAAAATAATAGAAACTGACTGAAGTTTTTGTCTCATTCTGTCATAAGCGAAAGCTCATAAGAAAAATACAGTGTCAACTATCTGTTTTCAGTTTCTATTTTTATGCGGCTTCTATGTATATTATTCTTCTGAGGTTTACAGTTGAAATTTTCACAGATGATGTATTTATTTATGTTGCCGCTATAACTACAAATACTAAAAACAGAATGAAATAAATATTTAAGGGGGGCTCCCATATAACAAACGTGATTTTTATGCTTGTTTTTGCTCGATATTAAAAACGCTTGAAATATTTACAGAAATATTAAGTTTAATAATAAATAACAAACTAAATAATTAAATTAAAATAAAACGATTATTTAAGTGGGGCTCCCATACCACAGACATGAAGTGCTATTTTTGAAATGACGCCTTTCGTAAACGAGCTATTTTTCCACGAAGCACTTATTTTTTCCGATTTTTTTTTTTTAATCTATGTTTTTTTCCATACAAAAATTGCTCGAAGACGAGCGTCAAACTTTCAAAAATAGTAGCCATGATTTTTTTGCCGTTTTTATAATACTCGCACTTTTTTTTCTATTTGGCCCTCAATCAAACTTCATTCAGAAGCTTATTTTAGCCAGTGTCTAGTTATTTTTCGAGATATTCTTGCTTGTCTATCAACGAAATTATGGTGTAATTCATTTCACTGATTTCGACGGTGCCCCTGGCGACAATTCCCACGAATCCACTGGTTTGATCATATACTACGATGCAGCAAGGCGAGCAAACACCCCACTAAGTCAATCTCACTACAACCGCACCATGACACTTTATATATCAAAAATAGCACTTCATGTCTGTGGTATGGGAGCCCCACTTAAATAATCGTTTTATTTTATTTTAATTATTTATTTTGTTATTTATTCCACACATTTTTCATAAACATGGGCATTTATAACATCAAGAGGTAGTACAAAGAGGGTCATGCTCCTGCAATGGAGACTAAAAAGACCTGATGATGATGATATAACATCAAATTACACCGACTTCACATTATATACTCCACTAGAAACCATTTGCAAAATAATCCAAAACAACAACCGTGCAGTCCGTAGAAATGACCGACAAGAACTCCATACTCGCACTTGGCCAGTTTTTTTAAATAGTTTTGTTTTACCATAAACAAGCCCATCGGTGGCAAGCAAAGGTAAAAATGTCATGCAGCTTTGTCGGATTTGTTTGACAGGACATTACATGCTTATTTTTCCGTTTGACAAGTAAAGCCCCAAACGTGAGACGAATAGAATGGAGGACTAAAATTAATCCTCCATCCATAGTCAGTCCTCCATTCGTTTAAATTGTAGTGCGGTTCCTGCTTATCTTTTGTGTTTTTATATTGATATCTATTCTCAATGGAGGACGGTAAGACGACTCAACCTAATGAATATCAAAGGGATAATGAAGACAAACATGGAAAGAAAAAGGGGAAAAATAAGAAAAAACGAAGCGGTGGTGATGGCGACCACGATATCTCTGGGCCGTCCGACAGCTTGGCTACTAATACAGGTGATGTACATCAAAATATATCCCTAAAGGATTTAAAGATGGCTATGGAAGTGTTAAATTTCCAACAGAAACCCGCAAAGACGACGGAAGAGGCTTTGCATAAATCTTATCAATTTTGGTCCACCCAACCTGTTCCAAAAATGGATGAAAAAATTGTTTCCAACGAACCTATCGAACCGCCAAAAGCTCCTGAAGATATTAGAGCTGAGCCTTACACTTTGCCAGATGGCTTTCAATGGGATACACTTAACTTGAATGAACCACTGGTTCTTAAGGAACTTTATACATTGCTCAATGAAAATTATGTTGAAGATGATGATTGTATGTTTCGATTTGACTATCAGACTGACTTCCTTAAGTGGGCTCTTCAGCCCCCAGGGTGGAAAATGGAATGGCATTGTGGGGTGCGTGTTGTAAAATCAGGAAGATTAGTTGGTTTTATATCTGCCACACCTGCAGAATTGAGGATATATGACCATGTGCAAACTGTAGTTGAAATAAATTTCTTATGTGTACATAAAAAGCTTCGCTCTAAGAGAGTTGCTCCTGTGCTCATCAGGGAGATAACTCGAAGAGTTAATTTAACTGGAATTTTTCAAGGGGTTTACACTGCTGGTATTGTGTTGCCTAAACCTGTTGCAACCTGTCGTTATTGGCATAGATCACTTAATCCCAAGAAACTTATTGATATAAAATTTAGTCACTTATCAAGAAATATGACGATGCAGCGAACTCTCAAACTATTTAAGCTACCTGATTTGCCTAAGACTCCTGGTTTCCGAAAGATGGAAGTTGAAGACTGTGAAAAAGTGGTGAAATTATTAAATGAGTATATGAAGAAGTTTGATCTGGCACCTGTGTTTTCACAGGAGGATTTCAAACATTGGTTTATTCCTCAAAGTGGCATTATTGATAGCTTCATTGTTGAAGCTTCTGATGGTTCAATTACAGACTTTGTAAGTTACTATACATTGCCATCAACAGTTGTCTACCACCCAACCCATAAAACTCTAAAGGCTGCATACTCCTTTTACAACGTGTCTACCAAGACTCCTTGGACAGAGCTGATGCTTGATGCTTTGATTACTGCAAAAAATTCAGGATTTGATGTGTTTAATGCTTTGGATTTGATGGATAACAAAGAATTTTTAGAACCATTAAAATTTGGTATTGGTGATGGAAATTTACAGTACTATTTATATAATTGGAGATGTCCAACTATGACTCCAAATAAAATTGGCTTAGTGCTGCAATAACTATGTGTTATTATATTTATTGTTTTGTAAATTATAGAACCAGGGGTTTCTTTTGTCACTGTGTAAATTGTTTTTAATGTTTGGAAATATAGCCATTCACCTATTAAAAAATCCTTATCACTAAACATGTTTAATTTTATCTTCTTTGGGAACATACCCATACTACGTGACTTATTCAGTGGGGCAGAGGGGTTCTTCAAAACTCATAAAAATGCCCCTTACTTTGGTAAAAACAATTATAAAAAATGTGGAGTTTAACATATTACTCTGTTACTCTAGTGCGGATCTATTCCTTTACTGGCATAATATCTGAATCTCAAAATATCAGATTCTTAAAATATTAGATTATGTGTGTGGTGGGGAGGGGATCCAAGTAAATTATTTGGTAGATGATTATAGCTGCTATGCTATGGCAGCAAGAAGTCAAAATGGGTATACCGGTGTGCGTTACCCCAGCAAAAAAGTACTGAATATCAAAACGTAATATTGCTAGATAATTAGTAAGTAACGTCGTGTAAATGTAGTTGAAAGTTTTAAATTTGTACGTCCATTAATTTTTGAGATATTAATAAAAATCAGATTCTGCTAGGATGACATTTCAAACGTTACGCCAGCAAAAAATTTTCTCGGATCGGAATGAAAGTTAATACAATAATTAGTAGTTGATGTGCTGTAAATGTACTTGTATAAATAGAATTTGTACGTCTCCAGACTTTTGCGATATTCAAATTTTTGCTGCGGTAACGTTTGGTCGATTGCTGGATCTCATAATCGGCACGTCGTAGGAGTTTGATTTTTTTTACTTACACTGTTATGAATTTGTAGGTCATGTCTATGAAAACAGAATTTATAAAAATGTTACCATTGAAGGATTAAAAATAAAAATATGAAATCAGGTATTTTAACTCCTGTACTTTAAATATAGGACCTAGAAACTAATTGTTGACGTTAGTTTGTACCTTATAATTGCCTACAATGCCTAGGTAAGTATCAATATGATATCTTAAGTATTAATTTAGTTATGAGGAAAGAGAACCATATCTAGGTCGCCAGGAATTTCGACAGCCGATTTGACCAGTTTTTCTATTAGTTCGAAAGTCGACAGCTATCAAACTATTTGTAAGAATAAGTTAACTATTAGTTTACAAAAAATCAGCTCAATACACGCAGTAGTTTCAGGGACCGGAACCGCTTACCTTAACCGGGGTTTTTGATAGGGTTTTTCATAGAATTGTTTTTAAAAACCCTATCGATACGGTTAGCATATCATTATTGTAACCCTATCATCAAGTTAACTTGATGAAAGGCTAACCAAAAGTATAGAGTTAATGCATGGAAGGTGTAACCCTATCAAATGAATAACCATATCAATAAGGTTATCATATCATTGAGTTAACTTGATGAAAGGTTAACCATAAGAATAGTGTTATTGCATGTAAGCGCATACCCTATTCCAAAAACCGTATGATTGGGTTTTGGAACACCGTCGAGCCATTATAATCTCTATTTGAAACTTCATTAGACCTATTATTGCAAACCTTATGGACGACAGCGCACACGGCGCGAGCGGTTTTGATCATATAAAGGCCGGTGGGACTTTGTTTGGGAATCTACCATAGAGTACTATAATACAACTGAATCTACGCTGCAGGCAGTCAGACAAAAATAAACCTTTTTGCGATATATATTATGCACAAAACATATAGACGGTTTTTTTGGATTCGGCAAATCTTTTCAGTTAAGTTTACGTAATAATAATTACTAAGACTAGTGTCACAGAATTAATATAAGTCTAGTGTCTAAGCAAAACACTTTATTCATTGTGTTGTTTTTAATCGACTTCAAAAAAGGAGAAGGTTTCTCAATTCGACCGTGTATATATATTTTTTTATGTTTGTTCGCGGATAACTTCGTCGTTTATGAACCGATTTTGATAAATCTTTTTTTGTTAGAGAGGACATATTCCGAGTGTGGTACGATGATAAGGAAACCACGACCTGATGATGGAGTCCTAGAAATCGAGGAGAACCTTCAAAAATAGTACTGGTGGCTAGTACGTTTGTTACTTTTTTCCTTAGGTATGTTAAAGCACTAATATTTAATGAAGGTCTGGGGTCGATCTAATGATGGAGCGAAAAGGCATTCGAGGGACCTCCTCAACGATTTACAGCAATCACCTGGTGTTTGGGTTTGATTAATTTGTATTGATGAGAACTTTACACATAGATGGGTTGCGACTGTCATTTGAGGTTTGATGATGATGACGAAGGACAGTCAAAGGAACTCCTCAACATTTTACTAAAGCTACCTTGTGTTTGGATTTCATTAATTTCTGTTGATGAGAACTTTGCACCCATATGTGTTTTAAGTACCATTACAGGTCTGATAATGGAGAAAATAGACAGTCGAGGGAATCCCTCAACGATTTACAGCAGTTACCGTTTATTTATGGTTCAATATGCCTATTAGCTTGAGTTGTGATGAGAAAGGTTGATAATACTGGCACCGACTTCAAAATTGTATAAAATACTTATTGAATCATTTCTGATTAACTAAATTACAAAATACGAATTACTTTGTGCTTAGTAAATTTATATTTTACTTTTTAGTCTCCAGTTTGAAGTCGATTTTTTTTTTGTTAAAAATTATTTTTATGACATGCAAACTTTGTTTAGTACAGTGCGTTTCTTTTTAGGGTTCCGTACCCAAAGGGTAAAAACGGAACCCTATTAATTTCGCACCGCCGGCCGTCTGTCTATCTGTCCGTCTGTCACCAGGCTGTATCTCATGAACCGTGATAGTTAGACAATTGAAATTTTCACAGATGATGTATTTATGTTGCCGCTGTAACAACAAATACTAAAAAATAGAATTAAATAAATATTTTAGGGGGCTGCCATACACCAAACGTGATTTTCCGATATTGATAACGGCAACAGGTAAACGCTTGAACTATTCACAGAATATTTAGTTATACAAGGTCCATTTAAATTAAGCGCAAATATTTTAATGGCTGGTTCCCATAGGTCAAAGAAATGCTTTAATAACAAATTTTAAGATATCGACACGCTAGTTTTTTTTTTTTTAGTTTTTCATACAAAGTAATTGTTGAATTTATTAAAATCGATAAATCAGCTGTTTTGATCGTCGAGGTCAGTGAAAAGTTTTTGGCCAAGGAAGTGTTTATTTGTACACAGGGTGTTTTATTCATTTTTTATCTTAAATGTTCAGGTCCAGATATCTCAAAAACTAGCGTGCCGATTTTTTTTATTTTGCTTCTAAAGCATTTTTCTAGCTTATGAAAGTCAGCCTTTAAAATATTTGCGCTTAATTTAAATTGACCTTATATATTCACTTTAAAAATAGTTAATCAAATAAAAATAAAATTAATTTTAAAGGGGGGCTCTCATAAGAACTCTCATAACAGACATTATTTTTTTCCGTTTTGGTAGATAACGGTACGGAACTTTTCGGGCGCGAGTCTGACTCGCACTTGGCCGGTTTTTTCTTTTAATTATTATTAATTGTTAATATAATTATAAGCATAGATTTAAAAAAACCGGCCAGGTGCGAGTCTGACTCCCGCACGAAGGGTCTCTTACCATTATTATGTAACGTCTAAAAACGAGCTCACATAAGACTGTGGTAACCACGGAGTGTGGTAGCTGAAGAAAGATTTATAAAGTCCTACTTAACGAAAAAAATTAGAAAAAAAAATCCATTTGAGTACCACCATGAGTAGAGCAAGCGCTGGTAACAAGATTTCATAGGTATATTACCTACTTTGGTTTCCGAGCGCAATAGATACCAAGCAACTTCCTATCGTTCCGCCAAGCGCCGCGCGCTGTCGAACGTAAACACATTGCTATTATTTTAGGTATTATTATTATTAAAGCTACTATGATTTTGTATTTATTTAACTTTACGTGATTCAAAAATTTATATTCGTTAGTTGTTGTACGTAACTAAAAACTGTCTAATTTTTAATTCAATTTGTATGAAATTTTGATTCACCTAGTTCATTTATAAGTTGGTCAATCTTTAATTTATAAACTCTACTTAGCTTTGATAGTTTTCCTTTAAACTTCGTTATATGAACTACTGCCGTGAATTTTTTCTCGGGTTCATATACAACCATTTAGTAGATAGAGACACTGAACTGTAACAAAAATGTGTACTATAAAACCAAATATTTACGAAACGGGTAAGTAAATCGAAAAAGAGATGTTCAGAAGCTCACAATATTTTTAAAAGACCTATGCTACCATACCCCATACGTAGAAGTTAGTCGTGAAAAAAAATTACTATGAGAACTAAATTGAGTTTGGGAGCTACACCAAAAAATTTTTTTATAAAGATTTATATTACCACTTTTTCGGCATGATTAATATACATATCCATACCAAATTACAGATCTTTAGTACTTATAGTCTCTGAGTAAACCCGCGGACAAACAGGCGGACAGACATGGCTAAACTATAAGGGTTCCTCGTTTACTACGGAACCCTATATATTACTAGATTATCAGTGCGTAACGTCATGTAAAAGTGTGTCATGTACGAGTGTGGACACTCTCCCCAAACTATGGCGCACCTCCTCTCTTGTCCAAGGTGCCCGAACACCTGCACTCTGGCCGATCTCCTTACAGCATCTAAGGAAGGAATAGAGGTAGCCCATTATTGGGCTGCAAAAATATAGGAACTAAAGTACCATCGACACGAAAAGAAAAAGAAGAATGTGTGTGAAAGTTTGAGATTTGTGCGTCTATTAATTATTAAGATTTTAATTAAAATCTGATTCTGCCAGGATGACATTTCAAACGTAACGCCAGCTAAAACTTTTTTCGGATCCGAATAAAAGCTGAGAAAATATTTAGTAGGTAGTTGATGTGTGGTAAATGTTGTTGTATAAATAGAATTTGTGCGTCTCCAGACCCTGGCGATGTTCAATTTTTGTTGGGGTAACGTTTGGATGATTGCTGGATCTCACAATCGGCACAGCGTAGGAGTTTGATATGTCATGTTTGTATAAACAGAATTTCTAAAAATTTTACCATTCAGGAATTAAAAAAGAAAATGTGAAATCAGGTATTTTGACTCCTATCCTTTTATATGGGACCTAGAGACTTATTGTTGACATTAGTTTATACCTAATAATTGCCTACAATGCCTAGGTAAGTATCAGTAAATTAATAAGTTATGAGAAAAAGTACCATAATTCAGTCGCCAGGAATTTCGACAGCGTATTGGAGAGGTCTCATTGATATTTGAGCTTTGTTTAGCTTGTATTTCCTTAGTTGCCTCTTACGATATCCATGGGAACAGTAGGTGTGGTCCTATTCTACTCTGCCGGAAACCACACGGCTAAGGAAGTTGATAGTTATCAAAGTATTTGTAAGGGCAAGTAAAATATTAGTTCGCAAAAAATCAGCTCAAAACACGCAGTAGTTTAAAAAATATCATTGAATATCCAACCGTAGGTGAAATACCATGATAAGCCGACCATTTTCGGGAGTAAAGCAAAAAGCGACGTTCCCGTATATTTAGCTGTATTACTGAAATGGGTCATGTATTCTTTTATTTTTGAGGTACATGTGTGTACTGAAGTGTTCACATGCATAAAAAATAATCTTATTTCTTCATACGAGAGTATAGAGTACAGGATGTGTACGTTGGTACAGGATGTGTACGTTGGTAGGGATGCTAACATGAGAATGAGTTTTATGTACAGGCATATATATATTATTATTAATTAAAAAAAAAATATTTCAATTGCAAACTGCTATTAAAAATCGCATATAGTTTTGGAGATCAATGTCAAAGTATTTATTTTTAATCTGACGCTGTCGAGAATCGAGATCTACATCTATTAGACATCTATATACTAACTTTAGTCCTTGTTCTGAGACTAAGTACGAGATCGACATGTCAACACAAAAAGATAACTGTCGTGTTATTCATTCTCTAGACAAAATCAAATCAAAATCAAAACGTTTATTCAGAAAATAGGCCTTTGCAGGCACTTTTTCACGTCAAACGTAGTTTTGTGTGGAAAATCGCTTGGCAGAGAATAGTACGGCCAAATTTCAAAAATAGCTCTCCAGGTCGCATATATATATATATATATATATATATTCATAATTCATAATATATATATATATATATATAAAATATTAAAACTCGGTCGTGTCTGTGTTTCCGCGATTGAAGGGTAACGACTTTTCAAGCACATTCCAATTGTGATTGTATCGTAAGTATGAACGATATAAAAAAAACGTGGTCGACAAACAATAGTTTTGGTTAAGTTAAAATACCTTGAATTCAATGATGTACGCGACTGTACTATTTTACGTTAATACTATTGCTAATTTAGGATGGTTAGCATATAGGTATACTATATCGCCAGTTATTTCTATACTCCCGAAAATATTCTGCTTATCACGGTATTTCACCTACGGTTGGATAATTAGAAGCGTTTTACCTGAAATAAAACGCATATTAAATACTTACCTTATTTAAAACTGTACATATTGAGATAGGCCTCAGATAGGCCCTGTGTTTTCTGCTTTCTCTTTCTACCTATATAGTGCTGTCTCGCTCGCACGATCCCACCATCTCATCTCACCAGGCAGGGTGGTGGCCCTTGTGGGGGCGCCCGCCATCTTAGAATCATTGAGACGAAATATGTACCCAGGCAGGAATTGAAATTACAGTTTCAAATAAGGTAAGTATTTAATATGCGTTTTATTTCAGGTAAAACGCTTCTATCAAAGTACTTGACCGTTATTTGAAACTGTACATATTGAGACGTGTTTGTTATCGCCTGGGTGAGATGGACGCCAATGTGAGACGAATAAGATTAAATAATGATACGATTGTATCATTTGTAATCATTTCCATGGTAAAATGAATTTACCAAAAATAATAATCTCAATTATTATATAATAATTGAGATGATATACAAGTGGGAAGTGCGAGTAAATAAGTTCTTATATTTTTTACAAATGAAAATATGATAAGTTAATTAAAAAAAATAAAACTTTTATAAATGCGATTCATATACATCACAAAGTATGCGTAAAGTAAAGAAAATGAAACAATTTGAATCACTTTTGTATTGAAAATACACAATCAACTTACTGGAATAAACAACTAGTGATGTTTCTATTAACGGGAGTTGGTATGACCTGTTCCCTGTAAAATTTTCTAAATGTATCACCAGATTGCCACCTCACCTCTTGATAAGATGTCGTCTATAGGTATATTTTACAATTTTCGTACCAATCAAAGTACGTGAAGCCGAAAGCATAATATAGCTTTGTGTCTACTTGCGGAAAATAAATCGTTTATGTGTAAGCTATATATATCAAGAGAAAAGGCATTTGCCTGTAGACCCGGGGTCTTGGTTTTGATTCCCACGGGAAGCATACTTTGTTTAGTTGCTTTCAGTTTGGTTAGGACATTGCAGGCTTGAATCACCTGATTGTCTGATAATAAAGATGATTCTGTACTTCGTAAGGCACGTTAAGCCGGTGGTCCCGGCTACCACCTAGCAGTCCTTGTCCGAAGAACTCTGACACCAGGGTGTTTATGGTCGATTGACCATGACACCTAATCTTTTTTTTTTTTTTTACCAATTCATATCAAACTATGCTTGACCAGTACATAAGAACTCAGTTGACCAGAAATTTCAGTGTGGAAACTACTGATTTATGAAGCAAAATTGTACTAAAGGAAAGATTTTTCCTTTAGGTGTAAGTCAGCTAAACATTTAGCCAGAATCGAGCCATCAGGATGAAATGGACTCTAATGCGATTTATTGCACCAAGATAGCCACCTACTGCAGACTATTTTATAAGTTTTCCTAGTAGAAGCTCTCCAGGAACTTCGGGCCAAACTAATCTGCGAGTCATTCCAGGTTGTTAGGCTATCTGCCTTCCCCCACATTTCCATACGTCCGGGGTCATGTCCTGGAGTTTGGGTGGAGGCAGACCGGTTGAAGTATCGATTAGATACTGGTGTAGGTTGTGGATTGTGAATCCAGCCGCTATCGCTCGGGTCGCAGACTCCAGTCTGCTTTCCAAAATTCTTGTTCCCATCGTGGGACTATTAGCAAGAATACATCTCGAGCCTGATTGGCTAATACCTTGGGTATCAGGTATGGGGGAGGGAATACCCACGCTAGGTTGTAGTCCCAAGTCCGGGAAAATGCATCGTGATAAAAGGCTTGACTGAACATTCGGTCCAGGGAGACATAATTGCAGACAACTTGTGCGTTCTTTGAAGCAAACAGGTCCATGAGAGGAACACCGTATTTAAAAAAAAAAAATAAATATATTTTTGTTCGAAGAGGCAATAGATGCCGTTCTAGGAGGAGACAGTAGCGAGACAGATGATCTGCATGCCAATTGTACTTGCCTGGAATATAACGAGCAGATATCTGAATCTGAGAGTGATCTAGCAATTGATCAATTCTTGCTGTTATGTTCATCAGCATTGTCGACTTGGTCCTCCTTCGTTCCGCACCTGAGCAACTGCTGTCTTGTTGTTGCATTGCCACAACAGAGTGGACTGGCCCAAATTCTGATTTTGGGTTTCCAAGACCTTAAGAACTGCAAGGAGTTCTACTTGGTTGCATTGCAATCTCTGTTCTTGGTTGGTCCAATGACCCGAAAAAGACTGGTTGTCCAATTGGGCTCCACAACCTAAATCGGATGCATCCGTCACCATAAAGTAAGACAGCCCACAAGACTTTGTAAGGTTTTCAGCTCGAATGCAACCTGATTGAAAATTTGCATTATTTTCGCAGAGAGAGTAATGCACTTCTCTTTGGGTAACGATTTCTTGTTGGTTCAAGTGTCCCAATTCACACCCAGGAATACTAGATTCTGCTGAGGGGTTGTGATTGACCTCTTCATATTCACTTGCCAACCCAGATACTGCAGTCTCTCTATGAGGATGCGGACATGTGAACTGGGACCTGTCGGTCTTGGTCTTGGACCAGCAGGAAATCGTCCAAATCCTAACTAATATCATAAACGCGAAAGTGAGTTTGTTCGTTACGCTTTCACGTTGTAACTAATGAACTGATCATCATGAAATTTTGCATACACGTTATCTGGGTTACGACATATGGTACATTCCATTGGTATGGACGTATGGTATCCCGAGAAAAAGTACTGTTTCCGAGGGATCGACATTGATGCGGGCGGAGCCGCGGGCGAAAGCTAGTAGACTGTAATTTGTAAACAGAGTTCACTTAGGCTTTGCGCCACCCAGTTTGTAAGGGAGGCAAAGACTTTCGGTGCCGTGCTGAGGCCAAATGGCAGGCACGTCATTTCTAGTAGGTGGTCTTTATAAAGAAACCGCATAAACCTCATGTGAGAAGGTTGGACTCCAAGATGAAGATAATCTTGCGATAGATCGATTTTGCATAGCCAGTCTCTCGGTTGCAAAAAATCTGGGATGCGTTGTACTTTTGTAAGACGAAACTTTTAATTTTTTTTTATTACATAATCGTTCAGATACGTAAAGTTGAAAATGGGACGGTGAGTGCCGTCGCCTTTCAGTATAAGGAACATAGTCGAAATAAAGCTTGGAGACGGTTTGACTACTTCTAAGACATGTTGCTATTTCATTTGTGACAACACGGTTTTAATGGCTTCTGATACAGAAGTGTGGAGTCTTTTTTCGATCCGATGAGGCATCGAGAGTGATGGTTTTGGTGAAGAGGATTACCCTCCTATGCTCCAGACTTATCGTCTTATTATTTTTAAAATGAACGGTGGAGCACCGAGGCGTTCCCACCTTTTGTGAAATAAAAGTAGTCGCCCCGCTCTGAATTGGTTGTCAATACTTGCCTCGTTTCTTCCCACACATCTTGAAGTCTGAGATTGGTCTCGATGACTTGCGCTTATTATACTCTTGGGACCTGTAGGTCCGCCGACCTCCTCTGGGTCGAAAGGAACCTCTAGAGTTAGAAGGCGCTGAGTGAGAGTCATCGTTATAATTGCCATGTCCCTGCGGAGGCCATGGGTGAAAACATCCCTGCGGTTGATTAGCATGGGAAATGTGCGATGCACACCATCCATGTGAGTTTGTGGTACCCTGCGACGGTCCATTAAAAGTTGCCTGCCCCTGCGGGGGGTGGCGAGTTTGCTTGCTCGTACCAGCTTGTGCAGCTGGAGCATCAAAGAGTCAGCGTTATAATTACCATGTCCTTGCGGAGGCCATGAGTGACAACAACCCTGTGGGGGTTGATTAGCATGGGAAATGTGCGTCGCACAACATCCATGTGAGTCTGTGGTACCCTGCGAGGGTCCATTAAAAGTTGCCTGCCCCTGCGGGGGGTGGAGAGTTTGCTTGCTCGTACCAGCTTATGCAGCTGAAGCATCAAAGAGTCAGCGTTATAATTACCATGTCCTTGCGGAGGCCATGAGTGACAACAACCCTGTGGGGGTTGATTAGCATGGGAAATGTGCGTCGCACAACATCCATGTAAGTCTGTGGTACCCTGCGAGGATCCATTAAAAGTTTCCTGCCCCTGCGGGGGGTGGCGAGTTTGCTTGCTCGTACCAGCTTGTGCAGCTGGAGCATTAGTGCTGTTTTGTTATTTTTGTGGGGGTAGAAATGTTTCCCTTACTCCTCCAGCTTTTTTGAGGACAGAAGTCAAAGACTTAGCATTAAATAAATGTTGACATGAGGGTGGAATTTCGCAAAGCCACTTTGGTAAGTGGGTCACGTACAAAGTTAATTATTCCATGTCTGCTCATTTGTATAACCTCAGCTCTGTGGCCACAAATGAGTTGAAGTAATTCTGATGAAACTTGAACACATCACCCTTTAAAAACAATTCCTCTATTTTCCACGTAAACCGTCAAAAGAAATTTCAGATTCTTGGGCCCATTCCAAAAGATCCCGAATAGATAATTATAAGACATCGCGTTGTTTGAGAACACAACATGTTAAAGCAGCGTAGGCTTTTTCAGAATTTGCGAAATGACGTAATGAATCATAAGCTCTTAGCTCGTCATTTACTTCTAGTTCCACAAACCCCGGGGGATTATATTTTTTTTTTTGCGTGTCCGCGTAACGGACTTCGCACCATTCACTTTTATCAAAATGTTGCATGTCCTTTAAGATGTTTAAATACTCAACCGAAGTTTTGGGCACAGCAGGCTCCTTTAACTGTATCAATTTTGAAAATTAAATTTGACTCACGTGTAACTAATTGGGGCGGACTATTATTGACATCATACAGATCGCCACTAAATTGTCATCAACAACAGTCATTTTGACAAGTGTTTACACAATTTTGGCTGTTTCCCTCATAAAAGGTGACTTGCGCCTGCGATATTTGCCCCCCCCTTTTCTTTCGTTTATATCTATTAATATCGGAGGAACTAGAACTAGACGACGAACAATAACTACTTGTAGACTTGCTACTAGAAGTACTTCGCGTCGTTTCCTCTACAACTGTTGTTCTCAACATTAGATGGGCCCGCTCGGGGGGAATTGTTTTTATTACTGTCAACAGACTCCATATTGATTTATAAATCACACGCAACACTTTCACTTCACTTATCTGTGGAAAAATTCGTGTTAAAACACGATTAAGACAAACACTTTAATTAAAAAGGTAGAATTTAAAATAAATGGTAATAAATTCGAACGGAAACTCCGTTATTACTATAATAGTCACTACATGACTTTGTAAATTAAGTAATTTTAAGTAATAATTTTATAAAATGTTATCCGTAATTTTCCATGAGAAAGAAAAACGGTTAAATTAAAATGTAATTCATTTTACCAGAATATTACGCAGTCCTTAGCACGACCGTGCACCGCAGAAAACAGGACGCCAATGATTCTAAGATGGCGGGCGCCCCCACAAGGGCCCCCCACCCTGCCTGGTGAGATGAGATGGTGGGATCGTGCGAGCGAGACAGCACTATATAGGTAGAAAGAGAAAGCAGAAAACACAGGGCCTATCTCAATATGTACAGTTTCAAATAACGGTCAAGTACTTTAATAATGATATTTCTTAAACTACTGCGTGTATTGAGCTGATTTTTTTGCGAACTAATATTTTACTTACCCTTACAAATAGTTTAATAACTATTAACTTCCGAACTAATAGAAAAACGGATCAAATCGGCTGTCAAAATTCCTGGCGTCCGAATCATGGCAGTTTTTCTCATAACTTATTTACTTCGCGAGTGATGATGTCTTGCCACTTCAGGTGTTAAAACTTAAGATATCATATTATATACTTATCTAGGCATTGTAGACTATTATAAAGTACAAACTAACGTCAATAATAATTCTCTAGGTCCTATATTTAAAGTACAGGAGTCAAAATACCTGATTTCATATTTTCATTTCAATCTCTGAATGGTAACATTTTTAGATTTTTTTTTTACAAACATTACATACAAATTCATAACAGTGTGTGTGTAAAGAAATCAAACTCCTACGCCGTGCCGATTATGAGGTCCAGCAATCAGCCAAACTTTACCCCAGCAAATTGAATATCGCCAGGTCTGGAGACGACGAAATCTCAATAATTAATGGACGCACAAATCTTAAACTTTCACACACATTTACATGACGTTACGCACTGATAATCTAGTAATATCACGTTTAAATATTCAGTACTTATTGTCAGTAAAAAGTACTGAATATTTAAACGTGACATCTATTCGGAGAGTGTGCGTTACGCCAGCGTAACGCACACTCTCCGAATAGATGTCACATTTTGCCATTTAAACGGAAAGGTAATATAAGCCTTCAACGTCCATCCGTCCGTCCACATGACTATATCTATTGAACCGAATTAGATAATAATTCAAAATATTTCACAGATTTTGTAAACTTTTTGCCGCATACAAGAAACTTGTTTTTTTTGTGTTATTTCTCGATTCCGCAAAGTAGCAATTAATTTATTAAAGAGAGTTCAAACCACAGAAAATCAAGAACAATCGTGTCCTTACAAGTAAGAGTTTGCACCTCATAATTGCATAGAAGAGGTTTCATACAAGAAGCGAGGTTTTGTAGTTTACACTTTTTGTTTGTTTGTATATTTCAACAATAGAATCGTACATTATTTCTAATGAACATATAGAAAAAATGCCAAACATATATCTACCCGTGCAAAGCCGGGAAGGGCCGCTAGTCAAACACTAACGTAGTTAACTCTAAATGTGTGCTACTCATACTTGGCCAGCTTTATTAATTTATATACGTCAAAAATATATTGTAGTTACCTTATCTATAATAGATAAGGTAACTACAATACGACGAACGACTTTTCTAAATGACAGATTTTTATATGGAAACTTGTACGTCTTTATCGAATCGCCCGTTCACAAATAGTACCCCTAAAACCACGCACCCTTTCTTCTGTCTCACACCCCCGCTAATTTTCGGGAAAGTCGTGGAAAGTGACTTTATTATTATTTATTTCTGGCATTATTTAGAATAAAAATATTATACGTCAATCGGCTCCCTTAGCCTGGGTGAAATGGATATTGACTTCCTATGGCGTTATTGTCGGAACTAATCCCAGGTCTGGTGGCAGAACCTTTTTATGCTGCTAGTTTATGTACTTCGCCGCAAGGTTCGCGAGGAATTTAATATCATTATGCTCATAAATAAATGTGAGTATACTTCAAATGATTACCATATTATTTAATCAACATTTAGTACTATTTATATAATTACTAGCTTTCGCCCGTGGCTCCGCCCGCGTCAATGTCGATCCCTCGGGAATAGTACTTTTTCCCGGGATAAAAGGTTGCCTATGTCCTTCTCCGCACTCCAGGGAACTTGTATGCAAAATTTCATGATGATCGGTTCAGTAGTTACGGCGTGAAAGCGTAACAAACAAACAAACTCACTTTCGCATTATAATATTAGTAAGGATACTTTATTAAAAATACAATTTAAAACATTTTTGAATCAATTATAGTTTTTGAAAGACGAATACGCGGAATAAGTGTTAGGGAGGCACAATCGGCCTAAACGTTCGGCTTGTGACGCATCTATCTCTCTTCCACCATTATCACGTAAAATTATCGTCCGTGAATCGACTTTACAGACAACCAGATAAATATTTTTTATTGGCATATTTAAAAATATTATATGAGTGGTCGCAAACCAGCTTACTAGCGGTCGTAGTCTGATGAAAGTGGTCACTAACCGTTGTTTGGTATAAATAAAGCTATTTTTATAATAAAAGTGAAGATTTTAAATGTAATGATGAAAATATGTGTTGCGCGTGAAATAAAATATGTGTCGACACGGTCAGTTCTGTGCATACAAGTGTGCCACAATGGGTCACTGTCCTTAGGAGAGCGCATTAAATTTCTTAGTTTCGTCAAGGGCCGGAAAATAGTTTTAATGCAATACCGTCGACGTAATAGGTGACCAATTTTGTCTGTTATGCCCTTGACAAAAGGTAGAAATACCAGCGCTCTATCCACTGAAGTAGGCCGGTCTGCTGCGTTTATGCTGACTCTAAGGCTAAGGGGGCGTCTGACCCCCTAATCAACGCATCGGCGCGAGCGCTTCGCGCGGAGAGACGGGCGGCGCGGGCGGCGAACCTCAGTGCTCGAGGGCCTGCCGTGTCGCGACGTCCCTGACACTCGTCCTGAAGATGGCCATCTGAATTGGCTGAAACTTGTCGGCGATACCGACTAACGATACGTGAGTGAAACCGTTTGTTATAATATAAATTATGTCTCGCGTAACTTTTAATATTATTATAGCTTTATATCTAATTATCTACTGCACTACAATGTCGATTTTCGACAATTTTCAACAAAATCTGGCTGGCGTAACGGACACACAAAAATGACCCAGATGGACTGGGTCGTTTTTGTTGATTTAGCATTACTTTCGTTCAAAATGTTATTGAAACAACATAACGGATCCAAATCACGTGTGTCCTTTTTGTTAAATATAAAACTAGAAAATATATTATGTACTAGCTTTCGCCCGCGGCTCCGCCCGCGTCAATGTCAATACTTCGGAAACAGTACTTTTTTCCGGGATAAAATGTACCCTATGTCCCAGATAACGTGTATGCAAAATTTCATCATGATCGGTTAAGCAGTTAGTAGTTACAACGTGAACAAACAAACAAACTCACTTTAGCATTTATAATATTAGTTAGGACTAGCTGTTGCCCGCGGCTCCGCCCGCGTTTTTGTCGTTTCCTTGGGAACAGTAGAAATGATAAAAATTCCATACAAACCCTCTGCTTTTACCCTTAAGGGGGGAATTTTATACATTTCACCTGCATAGATCTTTTTAATTGTAACCGTGGACTTATATACCTATTTGCAAACTTCTAAGTCTAGAAATGAAAAAAAAAAATCCATACTTACTTTACTCCCCTATTTTATCCCTTCAGGCGAAAATTTCGTCGATTTTACCTACATACATCTTTTTAATTGTAATCCGGAACGTCCAGAAATGAGTAAATGTCCATACAAACTTCTAAAACGGAAAGTTTCATACTAACTTTGCATCCCCGTTATACCCCCTAAGGGATGATTTTTGAGAAAAATATTTACTCTTGTTTCATGCCTTTCAGTAAATAACCTTCATGCTGAATTTCATTCGACTAACTTCAAAAATGGCAAAGTTTCGTGCTTACTTTGCACCTCTATTTTACCCCCTTAAGGGATGATTTTTGAGTAAAATATTTAACTCGTGTTTCATACCTTTCAGTAAAGAACCTTCATGCTGAATTTCATTCGAATAACTTCAAAAACGGCAAAGTTTCATATTGACTTTGCAACCCGTTTTACCCCCTTAGGAGATGAATTTCCAAAAATCCTTTCTTAGTGCTCCCCTACGTTATAAAAGGAACACCTGAGCAAAATTTCAAGTTTCTAACCCTTATAGTTTAGGCCCTGCGTTGATATGCCAGTCAGTCAGTCAGCTTCTCCTTTTTTATTAGTATGGATTACTATGGATAGTATGGATAGGTATAATGCTGTCGTATAATGATGATGAATTGACTTTGGATTTTATATTTTCTTATGTCAGTTTTTTTTGCTATATATTTGCAGGCAAACTCATGCCTTGAGTTCATTCAAATGACGATAACTTTTTTTTTAATGAACCGATTTTGATGAAACAAACTTTAAATGTTTTGCTAAGTTAAAAGAAAGCAATTGGTGAAAGTTTGAAGTAAATCGGTTCAGTATTTTCGGAGATAATCGTGATCATACATACAGACAGACACAGACAAATAATTCGAAAATTTTTTTTTTGCTTTCTATTATTCTTTTTAAGTGTCCCTCTATCCATTTAAGTCAAAAATTCTAAATGTACAGACAAAATATTTTTACTGTTTTATTATATGTATAGATGTGACAGTATCATCATGTGTTATATTATTATTTTATTTAAAATATTTTATAAAAGCTTAACGAAGATAACAAATTTACTAAAATTTACAAGAAACTTAAAACAAAATGTTTAGAGTGGATATAAGATGAATGAAAAAAAAAAAGTGTTTATTAAGGACGTAGTTTAGCAAAAAGGAGCCAATCCACATAAACCTAGTTTTGAGTTATGATTTTTTGAAGATTAAATGGAATTTGCTCATGACCATAAACCATAAAACATTTTTGTTATTGTTAATATAATGTCTAAATTTGAGATCTTTTACATGTTTTTTAATAAATTTAAATACTTTGTTTTTCGAGATATTTACAAAAATACGGGTCTGGATCCTTTTTGTGAAAATGATTTTTTCTTGACAGTTGCTTTGATTCAATTCAGCAATAATGGTCTATGTATTATGACGTTGATTCGTATCAAATTTCAAGATTGTGAGGTCACGGGAAATTCCCTGTAGGTTATGATTCCCTTGCGAATTTCGAAAAAACACTAAAAATTGTGACACACAGCTTGATTTTTTTCACAACTGAATAAAAAAAAAAAGAAAAAAATTTTACATTAATTTCAGCTTGATACCTCTACGCGTTCCTGAGAAAAAGGGTCTTGACAAACTGACAGACAGACGGACAACCGAGTGATCCTATAAGGGTTCCGTTTTTTTTCCTTTTGGGGTTCGGAACCCTAAAAAAAGGTAAAAATAAAAAAATATTATCAAAAAAATTTACAGTGTGTTTGGGGTATAGAAAGGTAAGTTTTCACCAAATTTCGTGAAAAAAGATAAATTATTGTAAAAAATAAAAATCCAATAACCATGATTTTGTGGACATACATTTTGAGGTTAGGTGAAAAAAGTGTAAATACAAAAGGAGTAGAACTTGTTATTATCTACATCATTGCCATATATAGTTTTTCCACAGGACTTGTATCGAGATAAACCGTTTTTTACCCTTAAAAGCTCACCGTATCCCACTTTCCCGACCCGTAATTCATTTTTTCCTTTAATTTCTGGTGTCTATTCTCTAATTTAATTTTACTTTTTATCATTTTCTAGTCTATTAGTTAGGTTGACAGCCATTTATTTAAGTTTTATGCATAGAGATAATATAAATATGGTTTTATGTGTGTTAATAATTGTCAAAATATTTAATTTATTACTTTTTCATTGTGTATGTATATTGTTCTGAGGTATGTATATATAAAACGGGTAAATATTAAAATCCCAAAAAACATAACACCTTTATTTCAAATGTACCCAAAATAACCGAATTCTAAATACCGTATATTTAAAATACCAAGCATTTAAAAAATAAAATATTTAAATTACCTTATGATTGAATAGCTCAAGCACAAAAAAAACATCTTATTACGGAATACCTTATCCATAAATACCTGACTTTAAAAAGACTTAACCTAATTTAACTGATTACCATAATATTAAGTTAGGCTGGATAAGAGCTGCGACCCAACCAGAAACCGAATTGCCGACAGAAACGAGCTGCTACCAGAATATTAGGTTAGGTTGGGTTAGTACTGCGATCCCAACAGAAAACGAATCGCCGTCAGAAACGAGCTGCCACCAGAATATTAGGTTAGAACTGTGATCCACCAGAAAACGAATTGTTGTCAGAAACGAGTTGCTACCAAAATATTAGGTTAGGTTGGGTTAGTACAGAAAACGAATCGCCGTCAGAAACGAGTTGCTACCATCATCATCATTTCGTGTAGGTGACATGGTCAATTAACCATACACACCCTGGTGTCGAGTTCTTCGGAACCGCCTCTCGGCCTCTTACGTGGTGGTGACGAGTTGCTACCAGAATAGTAGGTTAGGTTGGGTTAGAACTGCGACCCCACCAGAAAACAGATTGCCGTTAGTATCGAGCTGCTACCAGAATACGAGTATTAGGTTAGGTTGGGTTATTTATTTTATGCATTTCATATTTCGGAATTGTAATGTAAGGTTAATTGAAAATTTAATATTTAAAGGTTTGGTATTTTAAAAATCTGACAATAATGTTTTAGTGTTTCGAATTCTGGCATTGTACAGTAAGCTGTAATCGGTTCAGGTATATTATTAAATCTTAAGGTATTTAAGTTAGGGTATTTTGATCTCGTACATTTTAAATAAAGGTGTTATGTTTTTGGGATTTTAATATGTACCCATATAAAACAGAAAATTAAATACAAAGTTTTTCGTTTAATCTATACTAGATACTTGAATGCAAGAAATTATACGTATTTTACTTATAACAAGTGATTTATGTTTCAATTTTATATAATTATCAATGTGAGTCAAATGTAAATTTAAAAATCTGACTACACAGCAGGTCCTATTTAAAACTTTCATATTTTAAGATGATAACTTTAAAATTTTAAATCTTAGTTAGCATCACTGCTTTAAATTTTACTGATTAATCATGCGGAATTGTTATAAGTACTATGCATGTTGATTAACTTTTTTTAAGATTCTCAACTAAATGACATAAACATGAACATGGCAAAAATAAGAAAAGAAAAAAATTAAAGCTTCGAAAAATCCGGATAGCCCGGATTTTGAGCAACGAAAACCTAAATATCCGGATTTTGCGATCCCGATTTGCTCCCATTGAGTAACACTGCTACTCAATGGGAAAAGAAATCCCATTGTGTAGCAGTGTTACAAATTTAACCATCCTTTTCCCAATGAGTAACACTGTTACTCATAGGCACTTTGTATTCCCGTTCAGTAACAGTTATTAAGAAATGTTCTAATAAAAGCTGTTTCTTCCTATGATTGCTTTATAAGAAAAAAATGTTAAAGAATATGTAACGGATATGTAAGATAAGAATATGTTGTTGCATATTCTTATCTTACATATCTGCTTATCAACGTGTTTTTTTTTCCATTGAGTAGCAGTGTTACTCATCGCAGTGTGACTCAATGTGAACAAACCATACCTTCAGCATAATGTGTTTAGACACTAACTTTTCAGCAGCAAGGCACAGTAGTGACCCCATTTTGATCTTCATCTTTGTCATTGGGGCAGTAAAATAACATACATTTTTTATAATATTTATTTGATGAGTTACTTTTTAGGCTTAGCTTCTTTAACAGCAGTAGGTGCCTTAGTTACATCATCTGGGTTTTCAGCAGCATCCTTCAGCCTCTTGGCACGAATACCAACAAGTTTAGCAATAGACCGGGCCTGAAATAAAAAAAAATATAAGTAATATTATATCACACGCGAAAGGAATTTTATATATTTGCTTGTTGCGCTTTTAAGTTTTCAGTACTATACTGAACCGATCATCATAACATTTTGCAAACACTAGGGGTACTGACTGAGAAACATAAATTTCAACCAGAATTAAAACACTGGATTGATTTAATAACTCTCCACCATATCCCATTTCCCCTATACGTATTAAAGCTTACGTCATTGCTGTAAGACAACTAATACTCGAAGATCGTCCTGTGACGTATCGAGAGATAAAGGCTCTATTAGGGATCTCAGGGACAACCATTCAGATCTTGCATGAAGCGCTTGGTGTGAGAAACCTAGTTTGCCGTTGGATTCCGCATCTGCTTTCCGACGATCACAAGGCGGCCCGCGTCAGATGGTGTAAGAAAACTCTGCAAAGGTTCAACCGAGGAGAGTCAAATCACGTCTACGACATCATCAGTGGTGAAGAATCTTGGATCTATGCCTACGATCTCAGGATTCCAAACAACAATCTGGGTTTTTCAAGACGAGCCAAGCCGGCTTTAGTTGTTCGTTCAAACATCTCAAGATCTACAAGACATGTTAAATGATCTTACAACGCAAAGTGAGAAAGTAGGTCTGAAACTTAACCCGGAAAAAACGAAACTGATGACAAATGGCGAGAAGGACTCAATAAAAGTGGGAGAAATCATAATTGAGTACACAGATGAGTACATCTACCTGGGGCAGTTGATCTCACCAGAAGAAAATATACCTAAATAAAGAAATAGAGAGAAGGACAGCAAACGGATGGAAACGATACTGGAGCATGAAGGAAATAATGAAAGATGACAAACTTCATTTAAGAACCAAAAGCAAAGCATTCAATACCTGTATACTACCTGTCTTGATGTATGGATGTGAAACCTGGCCTCTGACAATAACTAACCTAAACTAATTAAGAGCGTGTCAGCGTGCAATGGAGAGGAGCATGAAAGGAGTGAGAAAATCTGATAGATTGAGAAGCCTCACTTGACATTAGGAATAGAACAAAGGTCCAGGATATTAATCTTAAGATTAAGCGACTTAAATGGCGATGGGCTGGTCATATGATGAGAGGCAAAGACAAATGGAGTAAGTTAATCCATTGTTATCCTAGGGAAGGAAAAAGAAAAAGAGGAATACCTTGAAATAGATGAGATGATGACATAAGTCAGGTCGCTGGGAAAACGTGGAATCGACTGGCGAGTGATAGACAGGAGTGGAAAAGGCTGGAGGAGGCCTTTGCCGACTGACAAACAGATATGCAAAAAAACTGTATATTTGATTAAAGAATATATTATTATTATACCACTCATTTGTAGTTTGATACTACTCTTAATTAGTGGAGATATACAGGTCATGCTAGAATGATTCCTTCCCAGCATGACCACGTTATGATTGCAGCAAGCTTTTTATTAAAGTTTTTTATTTATTAAAACTTTTTAATTTATACTATTTATATAGTTGGGCCATTGGCCATATGGCCATTTCTGAAGAGTGTTATCTCCATTTTGAACAGAGCCACTACATTACCGGCGTTCCGCCCGCTTTCAGAAGCTGTCCTGTGATTTCGTTCTCGCACGGCGCCTTGTTATTCTTGACTGATCTCTTGGACTGTTTAAAGGCAATCCTAATCTCTTACAGGCTGATGTTCCGAGATATCTTCTATATAGTGTCGGGTTAGCTTGGCTCTCGGATCTTTGGCCAAGCTGACAATGGGTTCAGCTACTGAGCTGTACATAAAATTTTCGATCTCTCCCAGTACTCGACTTTTGTTTGAAGCAATTTGTGACTTCTAGTTGGAATCTTTTGATGTTTCAGATATGGGCCAGTGATAGTCTGAGTGTAGACTTCATCAAGCGAATCCTCTCTCATATGAGACTAATATTTACAATGTCTCTTATGATCTGGTGATCACTTACTACCTCCTGGTCCTCAAATTATTGATTGCTATGTCTACTTTGTCCAGAGCAATCAATGCCATAGCAGTTAAAATATTATACATTTTCATTGTGTCTGGCAAGTTATAGTATTTGAAATTCCATACTTTAACACTCTCAATACACTTAAGGCTAATCAAGTAAAATGACAAGTCACTCATCAATTTAAAAATGTGCCATATATATATCTTTGATTTTGAAAACCAAAACCCAGAATTATCAATTGTTTACCTTAATAATCGAAAGTGCAGGAACACAGCGCGCAACTATCCCCTAAAGCTAAGTGTACAATTACAACTGATGATAGGAGTCATTGCAGCAGTAATGCTAAATAAACACCTATTTGTTATAAGAATGACTGACAGCCCCCATTTCAGAGGCTGCCTGGTGAACTACCGATTCACTGAGGAAAAACAGCTGAGGATGCAAATGGGAAAATTGTTGAGTAGAGACAGATATAAAGAGGTATCAAGGACTGTTGAAAGATGCTCTTCATCTACTATGATGTAAGGCCAGCCAGATCACTAACTAGTTTGAATGTAAAGATTTTGATAATAGAATAATAGATAGAAACTTACTCCTCTAAGGTATTGGTATGCCTTGAAGTCCTTCTCCTCATCTGTAATAGCTCTTGCAATAGACTTGGGTGCAGCTTGTTGCACCGGCATCAAAGGTCCATGAAGTTGGGTGGCCAATTTACGTTCTTCTTCATTTGCTTCTCCCTTCAGAACCTGAAAAATAAATATTTAAAATTGATCAATTTATCAAAAACATAAAACCAGTAATGAGATAAGGCAGATAGTTTCCCAAACATCATTTTATTTATGGGTGATTATACAAAAATTGGGTAACTCAATGTCATTAGGCAATAGAACAATGTGTTATTATATTTGTATATATTTTTAATTTAATTATAAAACAATTAAATGCCTTCTATTTGGTCACTCAATTTCAGCAACTTACTTTAAATACAAGTTTATAAATTTCCACAATATAATCTCAAAACGTCAGTACTTTGGCATGTCACAATCCCACAAACGCGCCATGAAGTAGCTGTGTATTAAATATTACCATAAATTGAAGCAAAACTACTGTTTCACTACAATCTATGAAGTAGTTATAACTGCATATTGCAACTTTTATAATAAAATATTCTTGCCATTATTATAAAAATTATAAAAAAATATTTGTCATCAGTTTTATTCATCAGTCCGCTGTGTGTTGTTTGAAATTGAATTTCCCGCTAAATATTGTCGATTCAAATTAAAAACCGTGTTCAATTTCAACGTAGGCAGTAAAGTTAGTTGCAGGCAGCGCCATTTTACGGCTAACATAAGTGTGCCAAGTGCTAGCGTTGTGTTTGTCATCTAAACACGTGCCGATCCAGTCAAAATTTCAGTCCTATGGGGAGTCATTATTTTCTTGTAAAGCTGTGTTATATTTTAATTTCTACATAGCTAACTTTGATTGTTTAAAATGTAGCTTATTGCTATTCAAAAATATAAAAATTAGCGTTGGGTCTAATGATAACCTTGAATTCCTGTCTTATTCGTCAGTCCATTGGCGTCAGTCCTTTGTCTGATATAGCGCCAGAGGACTGACTTGTTTTCCAGAGTACTGATATTTAGCATGTGTAAGCATTTTTTTTTACTTATTTCAATAAAAAAACATTTGCCGTCTCATAAAAAAAAAACAATCTATGTCTAAGGATAGAGAATATATATTAAAACAGATAAGAAAGTTCGAAAAGGCTTGCTTAGATAGAATCAAAAGTGACCCTATTAAATTAGCCGAATACAAGGAAAAACAAAGACTGCACTACGTATAAAAAAAGGAAAAGGGCTAAGAAATTTTTACAAAGCAATGTAGCTCGAGACCGACGATTAACTAAAAAAAAAGAAAAAATATTCATTCAAGTATAGGCATAGAAAAAACAATAATGAAAACGTACTACTGATGATTTTTTTACGCCAGAATAATACGTCAACTACAGACGGTGAAGTGAGGCTTATTATTAACGAAGAGCAAAGAGCAGAAGCCGCGAATAAGAGAAGTGGAAGGCAGATTAAGTCCAGAAAACAATGTAAACAGATGAAAGAAATGATTTCAAAGCTGAGAACTATACTTTATACTCAGCGTCAAAAATATAAAAGAGTTAAAACAGTTATGTTACTTTAATATTATTATAAGTTAAAAACAGGTTGAAAAACATTTACAGAAAAATGTGAAATCTGTTAAAAAACTCCTAAAACCAGAGTTAAGTATAAGTAAAGAAAAATATATTAATGAAGAAAACCCTTTTCGGAGATGTTATTAAAATTCAATTAGAAGATAACTACACTAAAATAAAGGGTCATGAAGATAAAAATGGTCAGGGATTGTCAATTGCTTGTCCAGCAGTTGCAGGTATCGTATCAGGTACATGCACCTGGCCTCCCGAGCTGCTACTGCTTTTTCCCCATTCATCCAACTGAGTAGTATCCCAATACCTTCATTCCCTTCCCTAATCCAACAAATTCCTAACCTTCCACAGCTAAAAAATGAAGCCTAAGAGACTGCGCTTGCTAAACTGGCTGCCATGTGTGGTGAGCATGGCAATATCCTCCCATAGAACGAGGAATCCTTGGGAGAGGTCTTTGTCCAGCGGTGGACTTCTTACGGCTGGTGTGACGATGATGATAAAGAAGAAAAATTAAATAAGTGTTATCTGGAAATGTAGTAGACAAATACAAATTATGGAGTGATCAAAACATAGCAGTGACTTGAAATATTTCAGTCTGAAATAGTTCAAGTACTTTTTATAAATTTCTATTATAAGTATCTTTAGAGCAGAAAGAGTTATATTTTGGTTTCAATTGTTTGTTGGTTACTTAGATAATGTATAATGTCAAAAAGAGGACAGTTAAACTATCTCTTATAATTACTGAATTGATTATAATAATAGCAAAAGTGTTAATAGGCTGTCTTTAAGTTGGAGTTTTTTTCTTATAGTATTACCTATTAACACTCTTTAAACTGTAACTAAAGTGAGTTAAAACTTAAAATATGCGTTATCATTATTAGGTTTTAAAAGATTTCTTCTAAATATTAATGAATTACATAGAAATATGTTATGAAATTGTGTTTTTGTCAGTACTTTGTCACCCTCGTCAGTCCCCTGGCAGTCAAATTAAGAAAAATCAAAATATCTCAGAATCTACTGGAAAAAGTGACTGGCCCAAACACGAACAATATATTCATTATATTAGCTATCTTGTATACCCAAATTTGTAGGAATATTATTAAAAAAATATAGTAAACAAAATTTTCGTAAAAGTTACCCAACTTTTGTATATTCACCCTTATGTAAACATCCAAAGCGATTTTAAAAATAAAGCCAGATTTAAAAGTACATACATACATACATAGTGTCACGTCTTTTTCCGGGATAGACAGAGCCCAGGTCCATAAGACTCAAAGGCCACGCTTAGCATTTTGATGGGCATATAGGTGGATAGAGCAATCAAAATAGTGATAGGTTGCTAGCCGCATCGCCTATTGATATGATTCCTCAAAATTTCGCCCATTTCCTCGATCGGCTTTTACGATCTTCGCGGGAAGAGAAGCTGCTGGTACATTCTACGTTTTTTTTCCTCCCAGACCAGCATGGAAGGACAGATTGAAAAGTGTTTCATTTAAATGTTTTATAGGTTGTTACTTTTCACCTTAACTTATTACCTACATGATTCAAGTAACTAATTGCACACATTAAATCCTTTTATATCACCAAATATACCAATTTCAACCATGTTTATATTTTAGTATCCACTGTGGTTAAAGGAAATAAAAGTTCAAAAGTTGAACTAAATTTCTGCCCTAGCTCTATTTGATTTTAATAAAATTAACAGAATCCTGTTTTGAAAGGGTAAAAAAAGGTAATAATAAAGCCTCTTAAGGTCTAATAATGCTTCTGTTTTTCTCCTTGTAACAAATAAAACATGCAGAATTTTTTTACTTGATCTCTGTGAATAAATTACCTTCTTGCCCTTCGGGAATAGGATGAGCCTGGCACGGTATTCCTTTAGACGCTGAACATTCACCTGAAGAGACTCAACAGACTTGTTACGTCTGCGAGGGTCCACAGCAATCCCAATGGTCCGGGCAAATGCAGAACTTAGGCCAGCAGCCTAACACAGATTAAAAACAAAATGGTAAACAAACATCATAACCTTCACAAACTCTATCAAGAACAGTAAATTAAAATCTACCTTTTCTCTTGATCGTCACGAAGGTACACTTAACACAGTAAAATAATTTAAACTAGCTTTAATCTAAGCGAAATAAACTTTAAATATCCTTTCAAGGCTCAAAAACTTAGACCTACTATGATAGTAATGTTTAGTCTCACCCTGATTTCTCGTAGTGTAAATCCACGGCCAGCACGGACCTTCGTGTGATACCTTACAGTGGGGCAACGAACGATTGGACGCAGCGGTCCAGCGGCAGGGCGAGGTGCTACAGCCTTAGCTTTCTTGATTCTGTTCAATTTTCTGCGGTGTCTCCTTGCAGGCTGGTTGAACCACGTTTTGACAAATCTTTGCCAATCCTTGTGGAAATGGCCATTAGGAATCATATTATTTCCCTTCCCCATTTTTGAGTAACCACAACTTCACCTAAAAAAATGTAGAAAAGTCTCAAAATATCTTTACTGCATGAATAATTGCTTAATTAGAAATGTAAAAATACAGTGTACTATTGCAATTATATTTATTTAATTGCGATGTTAAACGATTTTTATAAAACACTAACCGGTGGCAATCACGAAAGAGACAAAAAGGTATTTGCAATGAAGGAATTTGACATTGACAGTAGCGCAATTGACAGTAACAGATTTTTTTTTGATCAAAGATCACCATGGCAATAGAAAATCAATTTTTATGATTAATACCAGGGGTACTATTTTTGAAAGTGTGACACCTGTATTCGAACGATTTTTGTATAGAAAAATCGCTCATTTATGAACGGCGTCATTTCAAAAAAAGCACTCCAGTCGTCCTCTTTGAGCGATTTTTAGGGTTCCGTAATCCACAAGGAACCCTTATAGTTGTGTCATGTCTGTCTGTCCATCCAGGCTCGTATTCCACTGCTACTGAACCGATTGTCACGAAAATTGGTGGAGAGATAGATATTAAAATTCCAAAAGTTGGTGTTTTAAATTGTGATTTTTTTTCCCATACAACGAAAAGTGAATTAAAAAAATAATAATTGGACTAACCCCAACGTGTGGGGTATCGTTGAAAAGGTCTTTTAAAATGCAACAAAAACTGCTTTGAAACTATGTAGATCAAACCCCCCAGTCTTGAGATAATCTAATACAAAGTTAAAATTTGCGATGTCCCGCCACCGTAATTTACTAAAATGAAATATTACTAAAATAATTCTGAAAAAAAAATGTGGTATATACCTTAAATTATGTTAATTGACAGAATTATTTTCATATCTTTCGATTTCATAATCATTATGACTATATCGTACAACGCTGCTCACAATTGCTTGGTTTCATCTGCAGAATGACAAAGGATTTCAGAAAAACTAAAAGCTTCATTCACTTGTATTACTCATTAATACGCAGCATTCTCGAGTATAACAGTACAATTTGGTCACCCTTCTATGAAATTCATAGCAATCACATCGAGGGAATACAGAAGCGCTGTTTAAAAATTCTTAGTTATAGACGCGGTTTAGGGCGTGTGCTTACATCTTACAAAGAGCGTTTGGAATATTTTCAAATAACCCCACTTAATATACGTCGCGATTATGCTAACCTTGTGGTCCTTTACAAGATTATACATGGTCTCATTGATTCTCCCTCCCTACTTTCAGCAATTAACTTCAATACCCGCTTCAGAACCCGCAATCGCAATTATAATGCTTTTAGTTTACTAGTGTACTCTAATAACACATCGTACTTTAATCCCTTGGTCAGAATGTGTCGCCAATACAATGAAATCCTCAACACCAATAGAGACATAGATATTTATTTTGACTCACTTCTTAAATTTCGGCGGCAAGTAATTATAGAATTAAAGCAATAATTTTCTTTTTTTATCATACTTACTATTTTTATTAACACAAATATTATTGTTAAAATTGTGAATTACTTAATTTACAGTTTATTTTTTCAATATTTTCTTCTTGTTAACATAATTATTATTGTTAAATTGTGCATTACTTTTACATTAATTTATTTCCTTTACTATTTTTTTTTTCATGGTATTTAATATGTTTGCACTTGGTCTGACTTTATACCTAACTTAATGTTGGGCATATTTAATTTGCCTCTAGCGAACATCTATTTGTCATTATTAAAGTTTTGAACTTGTTAGGCATACATATGTTTGGATTGCAATTTAGATCAACTCTTAGTGAATATATAATTGTTGTTGTCATCGTGATTGTGATCTGTTTTGTGTGCTAATAAATAAATAAATAAATTAAAACTATAGCGGTCTCGATATCATAGATAGTTATTTTTATAAAACTCGACCAACTTATGTAGTTACAGTCGAACAAAATGTATGGAATCAACCGCAAAATTGTATTTACAACATTCGCCTTTTTTTGCCGTTTTTATAGATAACGGTACAAGTGCGGTTGCCCTTCGTGCGCGAGTCCGACTCGCACTTGGCCGGTATTGTATGGAAATATCGCTCGTTTACGAACGGCATCATTTCAAATATAGCTCTCTAGAAGGTTTCATGCATAGGTATACGTACTTTTAAGGGACGGTTTTGGATACGGCTCTCAACGTACGGTAGTTGACCGGTAATAAATAAAATGCCCGGCAAAAATTGCCCATTGCGATGTAACTAGGGCATGGAATACCGAAATGATTTTCATACCGGTATTGAAATTTCAAATACCGGTATACGGAAATTTCGTATTTTTTCGGTATTGTTTTAAATACTGCTAATTACTGTTTAAATTATTCCAATAGCGAATGGTGAGTCTTGTTTCCCGAGAACGATTAAAGTAGTTTTCTAGGCTATGTGGTAGAGACACTGAAACTCCTCCTTAGAAACATCAACTCCTTAGAAACCACAAAATGAATAAAGGTAATTAAGAATACTAAAGAAAATACGTTATTTCATCCAAGAATTATTAAAATTGTTTCCTTGGCACAAATATCACAATCAAATATATATTAAAATTAGTTTTACTCTCTAATGATTAGAAAACACTTTGCCCTAAGGGTCTCCATGGAGAAATACAGACGGGAGAACACGCCTCTCCACTTTCTGTTTCTGTATATGCATGTCGTGAGCCGATCGTTTAATTGGGCAGATTGCGATAAGTCTGGCCAGATCCTTATGTGCAGCCATATTTCGATTTGGCTGCATTATTACCGCCATATCGTTCGAAGCATAACGTTTGACGATTTGGCCGTCCATACTTGGCCAAATCGATTCTGTAGGATGACCAACATACTAAAAAGGTAATAAAACTGAATTTGAATAATTTCAGTTACTTGGTCGCATCGAGTTATCACTTAACTCGATGCGACCAAGTAACTAAATGGGAAAATCGACAAACAGGCTCGTTTCGTCGATCTGCCCAAGTTTACATTGGGCACATCATGAAATAATTGGCCAAATCAAAATATGGCGGCACATAACGATCTGGCCAGGCTTATCGCGATCTGCCCAATTAAAAGATCGGCCTACGACATGTATATAGAGAAAGCTTTCGACTGTGTTTCTCAAGGGATGATCTGGTGGGCATTGAAGTATTGACATTATCTGCGACATGTACCGTGACTCCGATTCCAGAGTTAGGATTGCTGTTGGTGAACCGTCACAGTTAGAGTCCATCAAGGCTCGGTTCTCAGCCCCTTCTTGTTCAATGCGGTATTAGAAGTGTCAAAAAGCATCAGAAATACACATGAGCTATCTCCGTAGCTGCTCATGCATGTATACTGACGATATCGCACTGGCAGATGCGGAAAGATATGCGGAAAAAGATATCAAAGCTTGCATAACGGCAGCGTGGATAAAGTGGCGGCTGGTGATTGGTGTCATTTGTGACCCAAAAATGTCGGTTAAACTGAAAGGACAGGACATTTGAGACCTGTCCTTTTATATGGAAGTGACGCACGGGCTACGTGAGCGGCTCAAGAGGGAGCTGCGTGTCACGGAAATGGATGTGCAGCGCTGGATGTGTAGAGTTTCGCGAAAGGGCCGCTTATGGAACTCACACATTCGCGGCAGCCTCCATGTCCGTTACATAGCAGAAAACTCTCCTCCAGAGCCGCCTACACTGATGTGGTTTTTCGAAAACCAGGCAATTACATTGGGAACAATTGTCTGGCCATGCCGCCTCCACCGAGTCCCGGCGAAACTCCGAAGGGAGAAACCCAAGAAGTGCAGGGTTGATGTAATTGGGGAGGATATGTGTGCCAATGGTCTTATAACATGCAGTGTTTGTTGCAGTAGTTGATATTGTTGTGATATTTTTATAATCGAGATTATTCATGATTCAAATATATGAAACCTCATCAGCAGTATGAACAATACTATGAACCATAGAAATCGAACGTTCTTCATAGACTTTAAACCTCAGAAGAATAATATACATAGAAGCCGCATAAAAATAGAAACTGAAAACAGATAGTTGACACTGTATTTTTCTTATGAGCTTTCGCTTATGACAGAATGAGACAAAAACTTCAGTCAGTTTCTATTATTTTCATGGTTGTCCCGACTTGAAATGTCAATGGACTCCATTGGACTCCAATTAAATCCGACTAAATTCAAAATAACTTATTACAGTTCAACGTCTGTAATATTAGCATCTTGCCGATTTGATCGGGTTATATATCGACAAAAACATTGCGGCGGAATTGTGATGTCTGCAAATTAAATATAGGATTGTGCTAAAATTCTCACGGAAAAAAGTATTAACCGGTGTTGGGTTGGTGCGTTATCAAATGACCATTATACTAAACAATGTCTTGTGCAATGGAGCGATGTAAATCCCATTCAGGACGAACAGAAATAAATTCTGTAAAACATAATTTTCTTCGGTAAGTTTTTCAGTTAAAAGTGCATAATTAAAACCCAAAATACCTCAAAATACAACAATAATATTGTCAATTATATAACGTATTGTATAAATGACAACTTTTATAGGTATTTTGCTTAAAATTATCGTTTTTTCCTTATTTCAAATTAGGTTAGTTTTTTTGCTAGTGATGTGGTAAAATCACGTATCTACGAGTATATCGATATTTTTTGTGACGGTCTTGCTATCAGGGATATTTTTGTTAGTGTTGAGCCGACTCACACTTTGCTGGTTGTTTAATTACCATGATGGTTCAATTTGTTACATTACTATTGCATGGCTCAACACTAACAAAAATATCCCTGATAGCAAGACCATCCTTACATATAATATTATAAATGTGAAAGTGAGTTTGTTTGTTACGCTTCCACGCCGTAACTTCTGAACCGATCATCATGAAATTTTGCATCATCATCATCACCATTGCACGATCTCTGGAGTACGGAAAAGAACATAGACATAAATTACATCTCAGAATAAGGTACTGTTATCGGGGATAGACATTAACGCGAGCGGAGCCGTGGGCGTAAGCTATAAAAACGCCCGAAATTTTTTTTTGTAATATTTCAACTGTCTCACTATCACGGTTCATGAGATACAGCCTGGTGACAGACAGATGGATATCGGAGTCATATTAGTAGGGTCCTGTTTTTATCCTTTGGGTACGGAACCCTAAAAAGAATCGATTTTTACTAATATGAAGAAAATTATTGTTGAAATTTTATTGCAGCTCCCTGAAGTAAAAGGATAAAAAGGTGTGGATCCGAGGAACTTTCAAGCGACATATTGGACATAAAATGTCATACATACTCGAATTTGTTCAAAATATTTTACTGCCGTGCCGATACATTAATTTCGAATATAAAATTAAATGGAAGCGATTGAAACACGATGCTTTACCTACATTTATATTTGCCGAATTATAAATCAATGGTAATAAGAAAGTTTACGGAAACGGTTTTATTATTTATATTTAAAATTATGAAAAACATTTTATTTTGGACAGTAATGAAAGTGGGTAAAGTAATCTCTTGTTTTTCTATTACCAACACTGTGAATTTTTCACAAATAACACACTGGCACTTTTTTACCCTAGTGTAAAAGTTTTATAAAATAAAAAATATCACTTCGAATTATGTGTTTCTCTTTACCTACCTGATTATGTTTCCTTTACTGACTGTTCCTCAAAGCTAGCTGGGAAAAGCTTTAGATGGTTTTGGAATATGCTGAATGGCCCATTGATCAAGTGAAAAATATATCTGACCTTATATTACCTTTTGATACATGAGCGCCCCATTGCAATTTAGAGTCTATTGTGATTCCTAAGAAGGTGGTATCATTTACAAAGTCTATTTTACCTTCAACTAGTATGTCAACGTTGGACTGCCTCACATTGGGGACTGTAAATCGAATGCATTGGGTTTTTTGCGCATTCATAGGTAAGGTAGGTAAGTAGGCACTGTTTGAATTTCGAAATAATCGAAAATATGATTGACATCATATTAGGTATTCTGCCGTTCGACCAATACTGGGTAAGGCCTAATGACCAGCAGTAGACAGTAGACGCGCGGTGGGTAATGTATGGATTTTTTTTTTACCTATTTATCAGATGAAGCCAAGCGGCGCCATGCGATTAGGAGTTATTTAGGTGTATCTTGACGTAACTTTTAAAGTAAAAGCCTCTTTAGCGGCTTTGTGCACTTTTTGGATGGGTAAAATAGAAAACTCGCGTCAGGACACGTGAATTGATCGAAAATTCGTAAGAAGGACACGGACCTGAGTATGCCGCAAAGGCGAGTTTTCACTTCTGCCGGCACTCCTGGAGTGCAACTAGTTGTTTTTTTTTTTATGAATCGTACTCATTTAACGAATCGATACAATCAGAGTAGAGTACATTTATGACTTTCTTAGGACGTAATATTTAGTCGATAAATATATTTCATCGATATAGTACAACCCTGATCACATCAGTACCCCAGGACAACCTGCACATTTACGCAAATGGCATTGTATATGCATCTCTTTCTGATGCTTTAACAATGCCATAAGTAAAAACAGTGTAGAATATTGTATTTTGTTGTTATTTTAACACGGTTTCTATGCTTTAGTTATTGTTCTGAGCTTTAAACACACTTGCAGAAATTAAAAAAAAATTCGAAATACCGGTATTTCTTCCTCAAATACCGGTATGAAAATACCGAATTTTTTGACCGGTATACCGGTATCCATGCCCTAGATGTAACACGCCGAGCTGCGCTCAAACAAGAGAGACCTATATACGTGAAAGAGAACCCCTGTAAGGGTTTCTCTTTTACTTAAGTTTGCATATAACTTTTCCTTTTTACTTTTTATTTGTTTGTACATATCGGCGCGTAACAACAATAGCAGAAATAGAGTCTGGCCATCGAAACGTGATATTGACCTTGAATTGACCTTGAAACAGAACTCTATATATGGCAATACGCAGCACTTGTCAAACCCTAAGAGTAAGGAAGTCTATGGAGAAGCCCTTGTCAACATATATGAATTTTTACTTATACAAATATCAGGCATTTATGGTATAAAGTGTGAAATATAACTTTGTCTGTCTTTCTTCAGTACAATTGCCTTTGACAAAAGAGACATACATATTTTAGTTTTTGCTAATTTATGGTAAAAGCTGTCCAAAGTTTTTTTTTTTTTTTATTTTTAATTATGGCTTTCACGCGTTACGTATTTAGCCAGTATCAAGTATAAATGAGTTTTCCCGCGCTTTTTTCTAAGTCTTGTTATCAATGAAACGATGGTGCAGCTCATTTCATTGACTCTACGGAGCCCCTGGCGACAATTCCCACGAATCCACTGGCTTGATCACAGACGCAACGAGGCGAGGCGGTCCACCAGCCCGCTAAGTAAATCTCACTACAGCCGCACTGTGACAGTTTATTTCGGTTATTCTACACATTGTTCATAAACATGGGCATTTATAACACCAAATTACACCGATTTCACATTATAAAGTCCACTAGAAACAATTTACAAAAAAATCCAAAACACAAGCCGTGCTCTCCGTCGAAATTCCCGCCAAGAACTCTGTCCAAAGTTTAGGTGCGTGCCAAGCTCAGAAGAATAATATACATAGAAGCCGCATAAAAATAGAAACTGAAAACAGATAGTTGACACTGTATTTTTCTTATGAGCTTTCGCTTATGACAGAATGAGACAAAAACTTCAGTCAGTTTCTATTATTTTCATGGTTGTCCCGACTTGAAATGTCAATGGACTCCATTGGACTCCAATTAAATCCGACTAAATTCAAAATAACTTATTACAGTTCAACGTCTGTAATATTAGCATCTTGCCGATTTGATCGGGTTATATATCGACAAAAACATTGCGGCGGAATTGTGATGTCTGCAAATTAAATATAGGATTGTGCTAAAATTCTCACGGAAAAAAGTATTAACCGGTGTTGGGTTGGTGCGTTATCAAATGACCATTATACTAAACAATGTCTTGTGCAATGGAGCGATGTAAATCCCATTCAGGACGAACAGAAATAAATTCTGTAAAACATAATTTTCTTCGGTAAGTTTTTCAGTTAAAAGTGCATAATTAAAACCCAAAATACCTCAAAATACAACAATAATATTGTCAATTATATAACGTATTGTATAAATGACAACTTTTATAGGTATTTTGCTTAAAATTATCGTTTTTTCCTTATTTCAAATTAGGTTAGTTTTTTTGCTAGTGATGTGGTAAAATCACGTATCTACGAGTATATCGATATTTTTTATGACGGTCTTGCTATCAGGGATATTTTTGTTAGTGTTGAGCCATGCAATAGTAATGTAACAAATTGAACCATCATGGTAATTAAACAACCAGCAAAGTGTGAGTCGGACTCGCGCACGAAGGGTTCCGTACCATCCTTACATATAATATTATAAATGTGAAAGTGAGTTTGTTTGTTACGCTTCCACGCCGTAACTTCTGAACCGATCATCATGAAATTTTGCATCATCATCATCACCATTGCACGATCTCTGGAGTACGGAAAAGAACATAGACATAAATTACATCTCAGAATAAGGTACTGTTATCGGGGATAGACATTAACGCGAGCGGAGCCGTGGGCGTAAGCTATAAAAACGCCCGAAATTTTTTTTTGTAATATTTCAACTGTCTCACTATCACGGTTCATGAGATACAGCCTGGTGACAGACAGATGGATATCGGAGTCATATTAGTAGGGTCCTGTTTTTATCCTTTGGGTACGGAACCCTAAAAAGAATCGATTTTTACTAATATGAAGAAAATTATTGTTGAAATTTTATTGCAGCTCCCTGAAGTAAAAGGATAAAAAGGTGTGGATCCGAGGAACTTTCAAGCGACATATTGGACATAAAATGTCATACATACTCGAATTTGTTCAAAATATTTTACTGCCGTGCCGATACATTAATTTCGAATATAAAATTAAATGGAAGCGATTGAAACACGATGCTTTACCTACATTTATATTTGCCGAATTATAAATCAATGGTAATAAGAAAGTTTACGGAAACGGTTTTATTATTTATATTTAAAATTATGAAAAACATTTTATTTTGGACAGTAATGAAAGTGGGTAAAGTAATCTCTTGTTTTTCTATTACCAACACTGTGAATTTTTCACAAATAACACACTGGCACTTTTTTACCCTAGTGTAAAAGTTTTATAAAATAAAAAATATCACTTCGAATTATGTGTTTCTCTTTACCTACCTGATTATGTTTCCTTTACTGACTGTTCCTCAAAGCTAGCTGGGAAAAGCTTTAGATGGTTTTGGAATATGCTGAATGGCCCATTGATCAAGTGAAAAATATATCTGACCTTATATTACCTTTTGATACATGAGCGCCCCATTGCAATTTAGAGTCTATTGTGATTCCTAAGAAGGTGGTATCATTTAGAAAGTCTATTTTACCTTCAACTAGTATGTCAACGTTGGACTGCCTCACATTGGGGACTGTAAATCGAATGCATTGGGTTTTTTGCGCATTCATAGGTAAGGTAGGTAAGTAGGCACTGTTTGAATTTCGAAATAATCGAAAATATGATTGACATCATATTAGGTATTCTGCCGTTCGACCAATACTGGGTAAGGCCTAATGACCAGCAGTAGACAGTAGACGCGCGGTGGGTAATGTATGGATTTTTTTTTTACCTATTTATCAGATGAAGCCAAGCGACGCCATGCGATTAGGAGTTATTTAGGTGTATCTTGACGTAACTTTTAAAGTAAAAGCCTCTTTAGCGGCTTTGTGCACTTTTTGGGATGGGTAAAATAGAAAACTCGCGTCAGGACACGTGAATTGATCGAAAATTCGTAAGAAGGACACGGACCTGAGTATGCCGCAAAGGCGAGTTTTCACTTCTGCCGGCACTCCTGGAGTGCAACTAGTTGTTTTTTTTTTTATGAATCGTACTCATTTAACGAATCGATACAATCAGAGTAGAGTACATTTATGACTTTCTTAGGACGAAACATTTAGTCGATAAATATATTTCATCGATATAGTACAACCCTGATCACATCAGTACCCCAGGACAACCTGCACATTTACGCAAATGGCATTGTATATGCATCTCTTTCTGATGCTTTAACAATGCCATAAGTAAAAACAGTGTAGAATATTGTATTTTGTTGTTATTTTAACACGGTTTCTATGCTTTAGTTATTGTTCTGAGGTGCCAAGATCCGCCATATTTTGTAACGAGTTTCGTGGTAGTTGTGCTGTCAACGGGTGTTGTTTACTATTTGGGACAAAAATACGCGAAAATAAGGTAATAAATACGTGGAAGTGTGAGATAACTGTTTATACAGTTGACTAAATGTTGTATTGTGATGTGTGGTGCAAGAGAAAACATAAATCAACCATAATTGACTCTTCATAGGTTAGTAACCCGTTTTCTAGCAAGAAAGCTCTTTATTGATTCTGATTGAGAAGCAAAATAAAACATGATGTTAAATTTATGTATAAACTGTTGTTAACTGGTCATATTTTTGTAATACAGTCAGTATTTTCATTTATTTTATTCCTCATTTGTTTACATACCTAAATAGGGTTGTGCATTATCTAAATAAAAAATAATATTTTTTTTATAGGTTTCCGATTAATGAAGTTTTGAGGAATAAATGCTTAGAGGCTATCCGGTTCGGAAAAATATTAATCCTCGGCAACAGGATTGGTACATCTGCTCTTTGCATTTTTAGGAAAGCTGTTTCAATAGAACGCTTGAAGTTATGATATGAGACTTCGGGACAACTCATCACCAGCAATATTTTCATTTCCGGTAAGTTTAATGTATATAGTTAATGTTAATGAATAAATGTTTTAGGGTTCGGTACCCAAAGGGTAAAAACGGGATCCTAATGATATGGCTCTGGTGTCCGTCTGTCACCAGGCTGTATCTCATGAACCGTGATAGTTAGACAATTTAAACTTTAACGGATGGATATATTTCTGTTGCCGCTATAACGACAAAAACTAAACAATAGAATAAAATAATTAATTAAGGGGGCTTCCATACAGCAAGCATGATTTTTTTGCAGTTTTTATAGATAATAGTACAGAACCCTTCTTCGTGCCTGAGTCCGACTCGCACTTGGCCGGTTTATTCGTTTTGTCTGTCAGACAATACTAAAAACCGTTGGGTGATTTGGCAGGAGTAGCCGGTTCATGCATGCAAATGTACGCAAAGTTATGTGTGACAACGTATTATCGAATTATGGATGCGATCATATGATGTCATGCATACAACAATGCAAATAATAGATTATACTTGTACATAATCCTTACTAATAATATTATAAATGCGAAAGTGAGTTTGTTTGTTTGTTTGTCACGCTTTCACGCCGTAAATACTGAACCGATCATCATGAAATTTGGCATTCAAGTTCTCTGGAGTACGGAGAAGGACATAGGCTACCTTTTATCCCGGAAAAAAGAAATATTCCCGAGGGATCGACATTGACGCGGGCGGAGCCGCGGGCGAAAGCTAGTTTAATAATAAAATATTATGATTTAACTAAGTATATTGAAATTTCAGGTCGTGGAAATGAAAAAAAAAAACGTAAAAGATAAACGTTTGAACCAGCAAAAGAAATTACAATTTGAAAGATATTGTGTTACATATAAATATCACGGTGAAATTAAATGTAAATATCTTTCAGATAGATGGTTTTTAAACAAATTAATACTTTTTAGGAATGATTAAGTAAACAAAGTTATAAAATAAATTGTCATTTTATTATCCTTTCCCAAAATGTTTTTATAAGCTCTGTCGGCTCTGTGTACAAAATAAGAGTACTGTTTAAAGTAGATCATTACATAGTATGGAAGTGACAACCCTAGGCAATGGCAGCCATTTTATGTAACGATTCTGTGATGTAGGTATACACGATTTTTTTGTAGGTATTTCCAGTCCTCTTTTTTCTTTGGTCTGAGGTCAAACCATAGTACGTTGGCTGTCACGCTGTGTCAATTTTCGGAAAAATAAACGGATATTTTGTGTTAATATGTCGAAACCTAACAAAAGTTCCGCGAGGAAGTTAAAGATTGTTTATTGTTTTTTGTTTTGTTTTTGTTTTGTCATCAAGATTGTTAATTCCTCGTTCATAAGGTATTACCATATCTACATTTTTAAAATTTAAAAACAAAATCTCAGTATCACGTTTCGATGGCCAGACTCTATTACACATACACGTGGAACGTCAACCCTCGATAAGTTTGGTTATTATGTGAAAGTATTTGAGTGAATATTAATTTACTTGTGTGATTATTTAAAAGTGAATTGGTTAAGGTGTGACTCAGACCATCAATATGAACAACTTTTTCTATGGGACCAATGCTGGAAACTCAAAAAAAATTCGTCATTTCCATACAAGACCAGCCGGCCTATTTGCTAACTCAGTGTACAACGTTTTGATAGTCATTTCAAAGTACATTACGTTTTGTATATCTTTAATAAAAATAATCAATCATAGGAAACCCGCAATGTATTTTGAAGTGACTATCAAAACGTTGGTCACTGAGTTAGCAAATAGGCCGGCAGACCCCGCCCGACCAGTTTGTATGGGAATGTTGATATTTTTTTGATTAACCAGCATTGTTCCCATAGGAAAAATTGTTCATATTGATGGTCTGAGTCACCCCTTTAAGGGTCCAAAACAATAAAAATTTCACCGTGTACATTCATCATTACTACTGTCACTACTTCCACTACCAGTTGTTAGAACCATTTCTTGTGTGTAACAAATAAATTTCTTTACTTATTAGATTGAGGCACTAAATTGTAAAGTTCTGACACATAACGAGTCCACCTGTCGGAATTGTACTACAATTTACAAAATATATAAACTTGTAACTTGTATTATGTGTCCAATAGGGGATCGCTAGATGGCGCCACCAGGAGCAAACAAACAAATAAAGAGCTCTGTGATCATTACTTCCTTAAAAATAGTATTGTTAGTGCTAATCATAAAAAAGTGACTGATACCTGTGACCAAACTCTAAATTGACCTGTGTGAGTGTTAGTGGAACGATTCTTCACCGATAAACCAAAATACAACGAAATAAATGTGTACGTACAAAAATATCCTATCCGGCTTATACACTAGCTAAAGCTACGTTTTGGGCAAAAGACATGTAGAATTATTAACATTTTTCACATTAAAAAACAATTTAAAAGTGATAACGCGTAAACCAGTGAACAATTCATAAAAATATACTATCTAAAACGTTATTACTAACTGTCAGTGTTTGAATTTCTGAACTTTGGACCCTTCCGTACTGAGTACTGGTGTGAAGAACCGATATAAACCAGTCGTAATTTTCGTCCGTATAACATCGGACGAGTTGGTCCTGAGTATAGGTTTTAACCCATTATAAAACTGTTTGATCTGAAGGACCCGAGTTCGAATCTCAGCGGAGGCAAGAGTATTTTATATTTATTGGACTAGATTTTATACAAGTAAAATGAATATCTCGAAGGAAATTAGCCGCAAGAGGGAGACGGAGTGTGCTAAATGTATAAATAAAATAACGAATAAACAGTATTTGAGCTGCTCGGTTTGTAAAAGAGTATACCATTTAGACTGTACAAATGTTTCATTTGCAAGATTTCGTATAATGACTACAGAGAATAAAGGACAAAGGAAATAAAAAAAAAAAAAAAAAAAAATAAATATAGGGACAAATCACACAGATTGAGCTAGCCCCAAGGTAAGTTCGAGACTTGTGTTATGGGATACTAACTCAACGATACTATATTTTATAATAAATACATATATAGATAAACATCCAAGACCCAGGCCAATCTGAAAAAGATCATTTTCCATCTTGACCTGGCCGGGGATCGAATCCGGGCACTCCGTGTCGCAGGCTGGCGTGTTGACCGCTGCGCCACGGAGCTGTCAAATTTACTAATAAAATGCAGTGAATGTATAAATTAAACCAAGCAAAACAAACCTTCTACTAAGTCGTCTACACCTTTATGCCAATCTTCAAAAACGCATCATGAAAATGTTACTCTGCGGAACAATAATTATAGAATAAATTTGGACACATCGAATTCGTATGATTCGCTTTCCGATGAAACAGAAGAGACGAATGGGCATTCTCTAGACACCTCGAATATTTTGAACAGAAGCTGCCCAAATAAACCTTCAACTGATATAAATAAATTGGAAGAATTAGAAAAAGAAAATAAATTGTTGAAAGAGAAATTGTAAATTGGATGGTTAAATTTATTAAAAATGTATATAAGTTATTCAAAGAAAAATGTTCAGCACAAAATAAAATAAAAACTGTGTCGTCAAGTGCATTTATAAAGTCTAAATCTTGTTATGATCGGAAAATTACTGACTATTTTCCTATTCAAGAGAAATATGATACGGTCAAGCAGTCTATGAGAAATAAAACCATACTGGATTATTTTCATCCAGTTAAAAATAAGAATATGTCATCGGATAGCAACAGTGCTTGTGACGCTGTTAATGATATACAGCTTTTTCGAGAACAATAGTTTAGTGGTCATGCATCAAAATATTGCAGGTATTTTAAACAAACTTGATCTTTTTACAGTGACACTTTTGAAACTTTCTAAAACTTATATGGACATAGATATTATTTGCCTGTCAGAATCTTTTATTCTGGAAGGAAATAAAACGAACTTGCATATGAATGGATTTTTACTCGCTGATTCATATTCGAGGAAAAGTAGGAAAAGAGGTGGCGTATGCTTACTTTGTAAAGATAATTTAGAGTACAAAAAAATATCTTTTTTAAAAGAAATATGTGTCGAAAAGTATTTTGAATGTTGTGGCATAGACTTAATGGGTCATAATTGTTTAGTCATATGTCTGTATAGAATTCCTTATAATTCAAAAGACAAACTGACAGATCCGTATATATTTTTAGATAAATTTGATAAATTATTATATAAATTGAGAACAAAATACAAGAAAAAATTGTCATAGCAGGAGACTTTAACATTAATACTCTAAAAGAAAACAATATTAGTGACCATTTGTTAAACTTGTTACAAAGCTATAACTATACTTCGCATATTGCAGAACCAACAAGACAAAACTCCTGTCTAGATTTAATTGTTAGTAACATAACAAATGCAAGCAGTAAAGTACATCATTTGGGTCTATCAGATCACGAGACAGCACAAACTTTGGTCATTCCAGTAAATAAAAAAGCGAATAGAATAAAACATTATTTTATACAAAAATGAGATTTTGAAATTGATAATATTAGAAAATTTACTGAATGCTTACAAAGTCTAGCATGGTCAGAAATATACAGTGAAATGGATGCAAATAAGGCATTTGATGAATTTTAGGATCTTATGACTTTGTTTTATAATTTATGCGTTCCAATTAATAAAATCAAAGTAAGTTCTAAACCAAAAAATAAATGGATAACTAAGGGCATACGCTTGGCATGTAAAACAAAACGAACGCTTAGATTTTTATACTACAAAAAAAGAAATATTGACAATAAAATAAATTATCGAAATTATTCAGCTATATTAAAAAAATGTATGAATCATTCACAAAAACAAGCTAACAGAAAATATATAAATAAATCAACTAATATTTGCAAGGCATCTTGGAATTTAATAAAGAGTAATAATGAAGTTAAAAATAAATTTATTAATAAAATTAATCATAATAATATAGTTCTAGAGAATCCAATTGACATGGCGAATGCTTTTAATGACTTTTTTAATGACATTCAAATTAATGACAAAAATTGTAAAAAATGTTAAGGAAACCTTGTTTTTGTTTCCTACAGATTGTGACGAGATTTGTAATATAATCATGAGTCTAAAAAATACAAATGCTGTGGGTTTTGACAGCTTGCCTACACATATAATCAAGGCTTCTAAACATATAATAGCACCTGTACTGAGTTACCTGATAAATTTGTCGTTTGCCCAGGGTAAATTCCCTGAGAAATTAAAGGTGACCATCATCAAACCTATTCCTAAAAATAATAATATTGAGAGTGTCGAAAATTTTCGACCCGTTGCGCTAGTCTCTATAATTTTAAAAATTTTTGAAAAGGCTATGCAAACGAGGATCATTAAATTTATAAATAAACATAGTATTTTAGATATAAATCAGAATGGGTTTCAAAAAGGAAAATCTACAGTACTAGCAGCTTTCAAGTTAATAAATACAGTTTTAGGGCATGTGGATAAATCGATCGAAGTTACTGCCATGTTTATAGACATGAGCCTTGCTTACAATTATGTGTCACATGAAATTCTACTTTCTAAATGTGAAAAGTATGGACTTCGGGGTAATACTTATAAGTGGCTTAAGTCATACTTAGAGAATAGAAGCCAACATGTAGTATTGTCAAACCTTGATAGCCACTTTAATGAAACGACATATAAATCAGAAAGTAAAACAAGCAATGTTGGTGTTCCACAAGGAAGCATTTTAGGCCCTATGTTGTTTCTACTTTACATTAACGATCTCCCAAAAGCTACTAGACATTTCTGTACATTATTTGCTGACGATTTCTCTGTAGTGATTCCAAATTTATTAAGCTCAATAAATGATTATAATACTGACATTAATAACACATTAAATGACATCACAGCTTGGCTAGAAAGTAATAAATTAAAGATAAATACCAAGAAAACAAAATACGTACAATATCACAACCCAAGAAATAATAGAACAGCCGAAATCATAATAAAGCTTAGCGGACAGACTATTAGTGAAGTAACGATGTAAATTTTTTGGGAATTACTTTAGACAAGTATTGCTCATGGAAACCTCACATAAACAAAGTTTGTAGCAAAGTGAATAGTTTCTCGTATGTACTATGGAGATTGGTCAGTACCATTGACTTAAAAACAGCTTTACTCGCATATCTCGGTTATGTGTCATCTATATTACGGTACGGGATTGTGATGTGGGGAAATTCGGTTGAATCGGACAGAGCATTTATTGCTCAAAAAAATTGCGTAAGGTCTATCTCTAAAATTCCTCAAAGAACTAGTTGTAAGCCTTACTTCATAAGCATGAAATTGTTAACCGTGCCGTCCATATACATCTACGAAATTTGTCACTTTGTCAAAGTACACTCACGATTGTTTCAACGAAATTGTGATATGACCATTAAATATCGTGGTAGATTCCCAAATAAACTTTTATTGCCTTCTATATCAACGACTCTTTACGATCAAAGCAGTTATCCGATGGCTATTTGAATCTATAATAAGTTACCTAGTGACATAAAGGATCTGCCCTTACCGAGATTTAAATATAGACTACGAGATTTACTTATAGAGAGATGTTATTACTCTGTAAAAGAATATTTGACGGACAAATTTGTGACTTAATTTAATTTTTTCTATTATAATTATTGACAAAAGTTTTAAGTATAATTGAGGTGTATTAGTGATTATTTTGCATTCATATTGATATTTTCTTAACTTAATCAAAGTAGAGGAATGTTGTTTTAAGTACCTTGTCTGACCATGAAAATTTCTTACTGAAATATTAATTGTATACGATAGTTAATAGCTACATATGTAAAGTCACTATAGGATACCTTTTTGTGAAAAATTTGCATGACTTGATAGGTTAAGAGGGAGATTAAAATGTTTTTATATCATCTAAAATTGTAACCACTTTTACTGCAAATAAATGAATTATTATTATATTATTATAATAAAACAGTTTTTCCTACAAATATGTAAATTGTCACCTGTAAAGAGAAGATGTTTATTAAACAGAAATATGTAAAATTGTAGGTACAATTTTACAATTTTGTAGATTTTCCACCATTGTAAACTTGTAAGTCGTAATCTTTATTAAACAGAAACTTGTAGAATTGTAACTTGTAAAATACAATTACAATTTGTAATCTTTATTAAACAGGGCCCTGACATTTGATCTCTTGGATGGACCTCGTAAACACTACGATTAAATCTATACTAATATTATAAAGCTGAAGAGTTTGTTTGTTTGAACGCGCTAATCTCAGGAACTACTGGTTCAAATTGGAAAATTCTTTTTGTGTTGGATAGTAGTGTAGAACAGAAGTCTAAGCTCAGAGTATGCCAAAGAGCAATGGAGCGAAGTGTCCTAGGGCTGAAAAGGATAGACAGAGTTCCAAATGCCACACTTCGTTCTAAAACAGGTATTGCCGATGTGGGACACAAAACAGCTAAACTGAAGTGGGATTGGGCAGGCCACATCTGTAGAATGACTCCTGAAAAGTGGGCTAACAAGATGACGAAATGGATACCTGAGGATGGTCGACGTCGAAGGGGAAGGCCTAGAAAGCGATGGCGCGATGACCTCGACGTTTTTCAATGTGGATGGTCTGAAATTGCATTGGACAGAATCAAGTGGAAGGAAATGGGGGAGACCTTTGCCCAGCAGTGGGACAATATAGGTTAATAAAAAATAAAAAAAAAGTAGTGTAGAAATTGACTAGCTCCGTGGCGCAGCGGTCAACACGCCTGCCTGCGACACGGAGTGACCGGGTTCGATCCCCGGCCAGGTCAAGATGGAAAATGATCTTTTTCAGATTGGCTTGGGTCTTGGATGTGTATCTATATATGTATTTGTTATAAAATATAGTATCGTTGAGTTAGTATCCCACAACACAAGTCTCGAACTTACTTTGGGGCTAGCTCAATCTGTGTGATTTGTCCGTATATATTTATTTATTATTTGACGCCATTAATTGAGGAAGGATTTAGGCTATAAAACATCACGCTGTGACCAATAGGAGCAAAGCATCAATAAAAAATGTTTTGAAAACGAGGAAAAATTATTAATTAATTATAATAACAGAAATTGCCGCGGACGAAGTCGCGGGCAACAGCTAGTTAGTAATAAGAGTGTAAACATTAACAATCACAATAGATCGTCTCGGCCTAGCTTAATCTAGAAGGATCCAAATCAAATAGTTTTCGATATCCATAGACAAAAAAAAAAAAGCGTATATCAACGTGACTTGACTTCTCGGACTTCTCGCCCTGAGTTCTCGCCACGCGACGCCATTTTACTTTTGTGTTTTACAAACGTCACCTTTCCTTTGGTGAGCAAGGTGTGTTCACGCGAGGTTGTGTGTTCCCTCGAAATATAGGTCACACAATCCTCAGAATTTCGTGAAATATTCTTGTAAAATAAAAAAAAAAATCATAAAATTAACAAAAACCCAAAAAAATAGTAAAATAACAAAAATTAACGGGAATCACTCGATTTTAAGTTAGTGTACGTAAGCGTGCAACGTGGTCTAAGGAATGCGATAGTAGTCATTATAAAGAGAAAGTGAAGTTGTTCTTTACTACGATCAAGTTAATGTTCTTCATAAAGCTGTCACAGTAAGATATTCAGAATGAATCCTGGTCCACCAAATTATCCCATGGCATCTTTGTATGTCGGGGATTTGCACTCCGATATTACTGAAGCCATGTTGTTTGAAAAATTTTCGACTGCTGGTCCAGTCCTTTCAATTCGTGTTTGTCGCGATATGATAACTCGCAGATCCTTGGGTTACGCTTACGTAAATTTTCAGCAGCCTACTGACGGTAAGTGAACATATTTATTATTATTTCAAGGTTATCGCACACATTTAGTTTTTTTTCGCGTTTACTAAGCTATTGTGCAATAATTTATATTGATTGGTATCTACATACAACTACCACTTCTTTATTTGTTTATAAATAACATGAAATGTATCTAAGTTAAAATAAAATGTCTACCTATGATTTCAATGAACAATGAATACATTCTCATGTGGCAGCGTTAAAACCTCATTTATATTTCAGCTGAAAGAGCACTGGACTCAATGAATTTTGATATAATCAAAGGAAGACCTATTAGAATCATGTGGTCCCAACGTGATCCTTCTTTGCGTAAGTCTGGTGTAGGAAATGTTTTTATAAAGAATCTTGACAAAAGCATTGACAACAAAGCTATGTATGACACCTTCTCAGCTTTTGGCAACATTTTGAGTTGCAAAGTGGCTCAGGATGAAACTGGAGCCTCCAAAGGTTATGGATTTGTACATTTTGAAACTGAAGAAGCTGCTAATAAGTCAATTGATAAAGTGAATGGCATGTTGTTGAATGGCAAGAAAGTATATGTGGGCAGATTCATTCCTCGTAAGGAACGTGAAAAGGAACTCGGTGAAAAAGCTAAACTGTTCACTAATGTTTATGTCAAGAACTTTGGTGAAGACTTTAATGATGACATGTTAAAAGACATGTTTGAGAAATATGGGCGCATCACTAGTCATAAAGTTATGTACAAAGATGATGGTGCATCCAGAGGCTTTGGTTTTGTGGCGTTTGAAGATCCTGATGCTGCTGAACGTGCTTGCATGGAGCTCAATGGCAAAGAGCTTGTAGAAGGCAAACCATTATATGTGGGACGTGCTCAAAAGAAAGCAGAACGTCAAAAAGAGTTGAAGCGCAAATTTGAACAACTAAAGTCTGAACGTCTCACTCGTTATCAAGGTGTGAACTTGTATGTGAAAAATTTAGATGACACCATTGATGATGAAAGACTACGTAAAGAATTTGCACCATTTGGTACCATCACTTCTGCCAAGGTGAGCAAAACATAATTTAAATGATAAAATATATTAATCTTCATGAGTAGCTCTTACAGACTGCTGGAATTTATTTTTTATTATGAATTAATGAAACAATTGGGCTCCTAGCATATTTGTTGTGGATCTTTTTAGGGATCCATACACAAAGGGTATAAACGACAGGCGGACACAGGAGTAAAAGTAATAGGGTCCTGCCCTATTTTACTTTTTATTTTCACTCCTCTGCCCGTCTGTCTGTCACCAGGCTACATCTCATCAATTGTGATAATTAGACAGTTGAAATTATCACAGATGATGTATTTCTGTTGCGCCTTTAACAACTAATACTAAAAACAATAAAATAAATATTTAAAGGGGGGGTTCCCATACATAACTCATAACTTGAATTTTTTTTATAAGTATTGTAGTCTATGCCATATTGAATTTAGTGTGGTAAATAGTAAGTAAAATTAACTAAGTAAAATTGTTTACCTATTTGTTTTAATTCATAAAAGGTTAGGTATTTATCATGCTTATGGGAAATCATAGCAGTTCTTATTATATCACAATATGCATCAAATTGATATTGTATATATTTTTAAAGTAAACCATCTAAAATTTATTTTGTCAAAATAACTGAACATATTTACATAATCTATTGTGGTATTTTTCGAGGATCCATTATGTTTAGGGTTCCGTACCTCAAAATGAAAAAACGGAACCTTTATAAGATCACTTTGGTCCGTCTATCTGTCTGTCAACACCACAGAAATAGATTTCTGTGGTCAAGACCCTTTTTCTCAGGAACTCACAGAAATACAGGTCCCTTAGGCATGTGAAAAAAATAAACTTCTTTTAATCCTTATCCTTACTAATATTATAAATGCGAAAGTGAGTTTGTTTGTTACGCTTTCACGCCGTAACTACTGAACGTATCTTCATAAAATTTTGCATACAAGTACTCTGGAGTACGGAGAAGGACATAGGCTATCTTTTATCCTGGAAAAAGTACTATTCCCGAGGGATCGACATTGAGGCGGGCGGAGCCGCAGGTGCAAGCTAGTGATATATATAAATATAGCCTTACGAATACAAAAGCCGTGTGGTATCCGGCAGAGTAGAATAGGACCACTCCAAGTCTTCCCATGGATGTCGTAGAAGGCGACTTAGGAAATACAAGCTAAACAAAGCTTAAAAACATCTAAGAGACCTCTCCAACCCGTCTGGCCAGCGTGGAGAGTGTAGGCCAAGTCCTCTGGCTGCTCTGGCCAAGTATGGCCCTAGTAGTACAGAGAGGGTCGTGCTCCTGTAGTGGAGACTAAAAAGGACCTGATGATGATGAATACAAAAGAAACAGCCGATTATGCCGCAAATTTTCGACATTTGCAAGGTAATCAAAACCTACAGGGTACTTCCCGTGAACTCATAATCTTGAAATTTGGTAGGAAGCAAAGTGTTATAGCACAGATAAAGGAAAAATTTGCGAAAAGAAAATTTTTACGTTACATCTATATATTAATAAAAATATTTTTAATAATTTAAAACTTTTTATAGATAATGGTCTCGCGTGCGCGAGTCCGACTTGCACTTGGTCGGTTTTTTTTGTCAACACGTTGATCTCAAACTAACGGACTGTGGATATTTTAATTTCTGCATAAATAAGAAAACCCTACTAAGTGCTGGGCGCGCGGCGGAACACTATCGAGCCGAGTGACGACGACACGCGCGCTTTATCTCGGTCTGCGCGCCCGAAGTTAAATACTCAATATCTCCTTAAATAATGTTCCGATTTGGATTATTCAAAAAGAAATACAATTCACAAATTATAAAGGATAACGTGAATACAAGTTTCAATCAATTTAGTTTATAAAAAAATAAAATGACGCAATTAATAATTAAAAAATGACAAATCCCTGCTTAGAAAATGGTCTCATCTGGAAAGAAAATTGTATTGATTTCAATCTGCAGGTTATCCAAATTCCTGCTAAGCTATTCCAAAGCTGACCCGACAAAATAACTGTCTTGTTAGTACTTGTCAAATCCAGTTCCAGATTTAGAAAATGACAAGATCCAATTGAATAGGATGAAAGTGCCATAAAAATATACTACCACCTTTTATGTTATGTTACCCGAAGTATACAAAAAACTATTGTAGTTATTAAAATGAGAATTTTTGTTGGCAGGTTATGTTGGAAGATGGACGTAGCAAAGGATTTGGATTTGTGTGTTTTTCATCTCCAGAAGAAGCTACAAAAGCAGTCACTGAGATGAATGGGCGTATTGTTGGCACAAAGCCTTTGTATGTTGCTTTAGCTCAGCGTAAAGAAGATCGTAAAGCCCATTTGACATCACAGTATATGCAACGTATGGCAAGTATGCGCATGCAACAAATGGGTCAAATTTTCCAGCCAGGTGGTGCAGGAGGATATTTTGTTCCAACAATTCCTGCAGCACAACGCTTCTATGGTCCAGCTCAAATGACACAAATCCGACCATCACCTCGTTGGACTGCTCAGCCACCAGTAAGACCCAGCACTCAAACTGCAGCTTCAGGATATCCAAATATGCAAGCACCCTTCCGTCCAGCCCCACGAGGTCCAACACAAGCTTCCTTACGCACATCTCTAGGAGCAAGACCCATCACAGGACAACAAGGTGTAGCTGGAGCTGCATCAATTCGTACTCCACTAGTGACCCAGAGTGGTCGCCCCGCTGGGTATAAGTATACTGCAAACATGCGTAACCCTCCGGCTCCACAACCAGCAGTACACATTCAAGGCCAAGAACCATTAACTGCAACCATGTTAGCTGCTGCACCTCTGCAAGAGCAGAAACAAATGCTTGGTGAGCGTCTTTTCCCACTTATTCAAAGAATGCATCCTGATCTGGCTGGGAAAATTACTGGAATGTTGCTGGAGATTGATAATTCTGAATTGCTTCACATGTTGGAACATGGAGAGTCTCTCAAGGCTAAGGTGGACGAGGCGGTTGCTGTTTTGCAGGCTCACCAGGCCAAACAGCAAGCCACTAAGAAGGAGTAAGATGATTTGTGTTTGCTGGCAAGACAATGAAATTACTAACTTGCCTGAATCTTTTATGCACCTAACAAGAACCATTACTATTATAGAGTTCTTGTTAATTGTAATGCTTTGAAATTTTTTATTGAAGCAGTCCCGCTCATAAAAAAATATATTATAAAAATTGCAAAAAAAGTGAAAAAGTGGAAATGTACCATGTATACATCATAACTTGAGCAAAATTATTATTGTTGCTATTTCATACTTGTAAGTACATTTCCACAAACAAAAACATGGAAACTGTCAACATTTGTACATGTAAAAGAGTAAAACACTGGACTCTGACTTTTTACATTGACTAGAAAAGAAGTTTAAGTTAATATTATTTTTTCTTATTTCTTATCTCTGAAAATGGAGTTGGCTTTTTGTTCTTGCAAGTATACTTACTGTTCTTTTTATTTCCTTATCAGTTCTACATTGGTAATTACTACCTTGGATTGTAAACTTGGTCACCGATGTAACTGACTGAATATGTATTTCTTTGTAATTTGTTACATTATATTCTGTGAAATATTCACTATAATATTGGATTTTTATTTGTTTTTCTATGTCCTTGGTGTTGTTAAGATTGGCTTTGAAGTTCGGTGGCAGACGACGGTCCCGCGACACCTGTCATGGCGGCCGGCGACACTAAAGTTGTTCCCATAGAAAAAGATGTTCATTTCGACGGGCTGAGTCACCCCTTTAAGATAATTTTGGCGGTCAAATTACAGCGTGTAACATAAACTACGACGTTCCCGCGAAGGGGTGACTCAGCCCGGTAAAATGAACAACATTTTGTTTTGGACTCAAAAAAAATTGATTTTGCAGCAGCCCATAGGAAAAGTTGTTCATTTTGACGGGCTGATTATTCTTAGATCCATGGCTGAGTCACGCCTTCACGGAAACGTCCATCGCGTCGTTGGTTATGTTACACGCTATCCGCTGTATACCCACTCATTTTGATTTACCGACTCTTAGAGCGTTTGTGCACTACCACGGCATTTTACTGTCCGGCAGTCCGATTTTTTACGGTCCGATCTGGCATGAATAAATCGGATAATGAGCTTGTGCACTTGTCCGTAATAACTCGGAGGTGCAGCGCAATAAAGAGTAGCTATATACTCTGTTTATGTATTTAAAAACATGTAAACAATCTTGATACGTCTTTTTCTCACTTTAAAAATCGAAATATTTGCATTTTACTTGAATTTCATGAAATTACTTTTACTTTCACATTGAATTGGTAAAGTGTAAAGTTTTTTATTTTAAAGGTATACATTTTAATAAACAGACGTATCAAGATTGTTAACATGTTTTTAAATACCTAAACAAACGCTCTGTTTAAAACTCACGCCACACACGAAAATGCTCTAAAAACTATGAGTTTGTTTACTTGCTTTATTTCTCTACGTAGAAGCCAAAAATAATTTTGGATTATCTGATCATAAGTTAAAAGTAAAAACCTTTTGTGTTCGACGCTGTTCGATGTCACTTTATGTTTCGAGTTATTTTCAGCGAGTCCTTAATTTGAAAGGTCCATATTTGTCAAGTGCCAGTTATTGTTCTGATTTGTCAAGTGCCTCAAAAATACCTAGTCCGCCATCTTGAGTGTTCCGCCATGTTGGATTTAGAATGACTTCACACAGTTTTACCATGCATTGTCATGTCATCTTCTATTATATACATATATATATAAATAAAAGGAGAAGCTGACTGACTGACATATCAACGCAGGGCCTAAACTATAAGGGTTAGAAACTTGAAATTTTACACAGCGGTTCCTTTTATAACGTAGGGGAGCACTAAAAAAGGATTTTTGGAAATTCACCTCCTAAGGGGGTAAAACGGGGGTGCAAAGTTAGTATGAGACTTTGCCGTTTTTGAAGTTATTCGAATGAAATTCAGCATGAAGATTCTTTATTGAAAGGCATGAAACATGAGTAAAATATATTTTTCAAAATTTATCCTTTAGGGAGTTAAACGGGGGTGCAAAGTTAGAATGAAACTTTGCTGTTTTTGAAGTAATTCGAGTGAAATTCAGCATGAAGGTACTTTATTAAAAGGCATGAAACACGGGTAAAATATTTTTGTCAAAAATCATCCCTAAAATGGGGATGCAAATATAGTATGAAACTTTCCATTTATGAAGTTATTCATTCGATTGAAATGTGTTTTACTGAAAGTCATGAACCAAATCCATACTAATATTATAAATACGAAAGTAGCTCTGTCTGTCTATCTGTATTCTTTTCACGCTTCAACCATTGAACCAATTTAGATGAAATTTGGTATGGAGGTAGTTTGAGGCCTGGGAAAGGACATAGAGTACCTTTCATTTCGGGAAATTCTACTGTTCCCGAGGGATCCACACTAACGCGGGCGGAGCCGCGAGCAAAAGGCAAATCTGACTTATATATGAACGCACAGCCGATACTACTGTGCCTAGAAAATTGAAATTTGGTAAAAGATCTGTGTAGGTGAACCAGACAAAATCCCCCCCCTAAAGGGGTAAAGTTAGTATGGAACTTTTCTCATTTCTAGACTTAGAAGTATAAAAATAGGTTTATAAGTTCTCGATTACAATTAAAAAGATCTATGTAGGTGAAATGTACAAAATTTCCCCCTGAAGGAGTAAAATAGGGGGTAAAGTTTGTATGGATTTTTTTTCATTAAAACCGGCCAAGTGCGAGTCGGACTCGCACACCAAGGATTCCGTACCAATATCTAACGTCTAAAAACGAGCCCAGATAAGACGGTGGTAACTGAAGGAAGATTTATAAAGTCCTACTCAAGAGAAATTAGAAAAAATATTATCCACTAGCTGTTGCCCACGGCTCCGCCTGCGTTACTGTCGATCCCTCGGGAACAGGAGAATTTCCCGGAATCAAACATACCCTATGTCCTTTCCTGGGCCTCAAACTACCTCCGTACCAAATTTCATCCAAATCAGTTCAATGGTTGAAGCGTAAAAAGACAACAGACGCTCCTTTCTTAGCGCTCACTCACATCATAATAAATACCCCTGTACCAAATTTCAAGTTTCTAGGCGCAGCAGTTTCCGTTGCGTTGATATATAAGTCAGAATTTGCCCGCGGCTACGTCGCCGCCGTTAGTGTCCATCCCTCAGGAACTGTAGAATTTCCCGGAATAAAAGATACCCTATATCCTTCCCCGGGTCTCAAACTACCCCCATACCAAATTTCATCCAAATTGGTTCAATGGTTGAAGCGTGAAAAGAAGACTATACATACATTCATAGTATCACGTCTTTTTTCCTTACGGGGTAGACAGAGCCTAGGTCTATAAGACCTGAAGGCCACGTTTAGCATGTAATTTTCCTATGTCACTTATAATATATAAGTAAGTGCTATATATTTGCAGGCAAGGCAAACGCATGGCTTAAATTCATTCAAATGACGATAACTTTTTTTTTAACTAACCGATTTACACTGGACCATACACTGGACTCTGAATTGACTATAAAACCAAGGATAAGTAAATCAAAAAATGATGTTTACAAGCACACAATATTTTTGAAAGACCTATTCAACAACACCCCAAAAATTTGGGGTAGCCGCGAAAAAAAAATGACTCCCTTTTTACTTGTATGGAAGCTACCCAAAATTTTTTTTTTTAAGATTTTATTTTACTGTTTTTTCGGCATAATATACATATCCATACCAAATTAAGCTATATAGTACTTATAGTCTTTGAGCAAAACCGCAGACGGACAGACATGGCGAAACTATAAGGGTTCCTTGTTCGTGCGGTTGGGACTTGAACCGGCGACCTAGGTCTATGTACGACCTATGCCAGAGCATACCATCGACCATCTACGGCAGACCATCTGAGCTACCGCACAATTCAATCTCGGCGCCGAAATTCTCCACCATATCCCATTTCTCCTTATACGTATTAAGGCTTACGTCACCTACACAACTACCCGACTTTTACAACTGAGGTATTTGATTCAACTCATTTTACAATGAATTTGAAAATCAACTAATGAAACATGGCTTCCTACATATTAGTTGATTAAACACTTATAAAAAACATTGAACAGATATTTGGTATGGAGGTAGTTTGAGGCCTGGGGAAGGACATAGGTTACTTTTTATTTGGGGAAATACTGTTCCCGAGGGATCGACATGAACGCGGGCGAAGCCGCGGGTAACAGCTAGTCCAAACTAAACGAGTATACAAAATTTCAGCTCAATCGGTGGAAGATATCTGCTACAAAATTGTGTTGCAAGATTCCACCCGGACTAACATAGTTATATATACATACATACATTGTAAGTTAAATAAAAGCTTGTTATATATAATATTGAATCGCGGTCGCAGTGCACAAACATATTTATCATTGCTGCCCCCTCTGATAAGAAAACATGGTCCGGAATGGGCAAAAGTAAAATATTGGATGGTACAATTACGTATAGTGCACAAGCCATCATATAAATTACACCGTAAGAAATCTGACTGCCGGACAGTAAAATTCGGTGTAGTGCACAAAACGCACTTATCCTACAATTGACAACTTACTACAAACCGGAAGTGATGGTTTTTACTTATGCAATCGATAGTACCTTAAATATAATACGTCCAGATTTTTTTCAATTTTTTTATCCGGAATTCAATTTTTTATGAATTTTTGAAAAAAATTCTCAAATGTAGGATTTATAAAGCAATATTCCCATGCTTTACGACATGACAATTTCATTGTCAATCTGTCAAATAATTACGTTGACAGCCAAGTCTTATGAGTTGCCAGGTCGGGGAATATTTTTCCCGAAATTCGACAGCGTACAAGGACCTTTTTTTTTTTACATAATATATTTCACTTGGTGTGTTCGTTGAAGTGAGATTTTTTCTTTCAATATTCCACGCAGAGCTCACTTCACACCATACCTGCAAATGACATGCACATTAAATCTGAGCATTAAATATGGTCCTCACGTAGACATTTGCACCTGGCCAGCTTGTTGTTCGATGTGATTAATTTTAGGAAGCCTGAGTACCTATCAGTCAGACTGATTTTTGTATGGAAAAATCGCTCGTTTACGAACGGCGTCATTGAAAAAATAGTCTCAGAAGAATTGTTCTGAGAAAATAGTACTCCTGGGATACTATTTTTAAAAGTGTGACACTCGTTTTTGAGCGATTCTTGTATGGAAAAAACATCTATTTAGTAAGCGGTTCCTTAGTACCCTGATAGAACTGTTTCAGATTTTGTTATACGATATTAACCCTTAACACTTCAAGAATAGAGAGCATAATGCTGTGCAAAAAATTCTAGGGTAAAGTGAGACGGAAATACCTCGGCATTGTTTCCCTCTCGCACCCTTGCCATTGCATAAAAATGTAAATAATGGAAGAAAATGGTAGTAAAGCAAAACAGAAATATTTAATTAATAATGAAATAATTCCTGTTTTATTTTACATGGAATAATTAATTTATTAACTAAACTGTATGTTTACAGTTAATTTTGAATTTTTTTATCGAAAATAAAAGAGCAATTTTAATATAGTATTAAATTTAAATTTAGTCTAGCAACCCTAGTACGATCTCAACATTGCCGCCATATTATTAATAGAAAATCCCGCAGCCTTCGAATTTTTTAAGCAGACTGAAAGAGTAAAATAATATAACTTGTTGTTTCAAGAGATCTCGAAGCGACAGTGCAGTGCATTGTGCATTATCCATTCTCAGGTAAATAACATAACCGTTTTAAAGCCGCGATTACATTACACAATTTATCGGGCCCGATCTCAGTTAGGGACCCTAAATCGGGAAGTCTAATCGCAGTTAGTGAGTTAGTGTCCCGATTTAGGGCAATCGTGGCTACCCGATCGCACTAACTCCCTTGTTAGGGCGTAAATCGGGTGGTGTGATCGCTGTTAGTGAGTTAGTGAGCTCAGTAGCCGCGCGGCGCTTGATGCGAGCGGGCGTTCTGTTTACATATTATTATATATTTTTGGAATGTGCCTACACTACAAGGCGTCACATTAAATTTTTCATGACTTTACAGAGCCTATGACCAGCTGACAACTAACGATAACTCAATCGTCAAATTCTGATATTTATTTGTGAGAGACGTTATGAGCAACAGATGAACATACATACATACCGGTCAAAATCATAACCCTTCTTTATGCTTCGTATATGGGTAAAAAGACAATTTGACTTTTCCTTACATTACATACATATTTTACTTATATTACATACATATAGTGTTTTAGATATCTATAGATAGCCCAGTATGTTGTATTTAAGGTCATGATATGAATTTCCCGTCGCTAAAAATCTGACCGTTAAAGCTAATCGTCGGTTAGCACTGACACTTTCTGTAATATATTTTAATAATGTGTCTTGTTTCTGATATGATGTCACTAAATTTATGAGATAGTCGAATTTTCCAATTTTTGGTACTTGGAAGTCACAGGCAGGAGCCATCCTTACAGCTACACGTGCGGCTGTCAACTGAGTTAAGGAGGCGGTCTAGTGCAAGTGTAAACGCAAGGCCCTAAATATCGGCAGTTAGTGTCCCGACGGATCGGCCCGATAAATTGGGTAATGTAATCACCGCTTTAGTTAGTAAATGTTGTGCCTTGGCTAGGGTGTCCATCTTATCTGCCGAGTTTGTTGAATCTGATTTATCAGTAATGTGTACTTATTGGTACTTCGTACATAAAATCCATCATCATCATCATCATCATCATCTAATATTATAAATGCGAGAGTAACTCTGTCTGTCTGTCCTCTTTTCACGCTTCAACCATTAAACCTATTGAGAAGAATTTTGGTATGGAGGTAGTTGCAGGCCCGGGGAAGAAGTTCTACTGTTCCCGAGGGATCGTGACTAAACTCCCCTTGAAAGGGTAAAATAAGGGGGGTAAAGTTTGTATGGAATTTTTCTCATTTCAAGACTTAGAAGTATAAAAATAGATACATAAGTTCACGATTACATTAAAAAAAGATCTGTGTAGGTGAACTCTGTCTGTCTGTCTTTCGCATTTTCACGCTTCAACCAAAGAACCGATTTGGATAAAATTTGATATGGAGGTAGTTTGGGGCCCGAGGAAGAACACAGGTTACCTTTCATTCCGGGAAATTCTACTGTTCCCGAGGGATCAACATTAATGCTGGTGGAGCCGCGGGTAACAGCTAGTTATAGAATAAAGTTTCGATCCATCAGGTGTACTACGAACATCTCTACTGTTGCTATTCCCTTCTACAGTTGCTATTTGTCAATAAATGATCATAGCATAGGGTCTTATCAATGACACCGACATAGGTACCTACCACAGAAATATATCAGGATAGAATGGCTACGCGTGGACTTTGCAAAGGGAACGCGTTTGTCAGTTTTTGCATAAACTACGCCACCACCATTACGTCATTACTAGTGAAGTGTGTAGTAACTGCCTTCGTGGTCCAGTGGTTAAGGCGTTTGCATGTAGACCCGGAGGTCATGGGTTCGATTCCTACGGGAAGCATACTTTGTTTAGTTATTTCTTGTTTGGTTAGGACATTGCAGGCTTGAATCACCGGATTGTCTGATAATAAAGATGATTCCGTGCTTCGGAAGGCACGTTAAGTCGTTGGTTCCGGCTGCCATCTGGTAGTCGTTAAAGGAACCACGTCAGAGGCTGAGAGGCGGTTTTGAAGAACTCTGACACCAGGGTGTGCATGGTCGATTGACCGTGACACCTACTCGAAATGATGATGATGATAAGCGAAATAGTAATGTGACATCCACAGAAATAAATCGCGTCATTTCGAAAACAGTCATTTGTATTTGTCGATTGGCTTGCCTTTCATTCATGTACATAAAAACGCGACTTTTGATGTATTTTAACTTTTTGTATGCCAAAGTTCGAATTCTTTTCGTAACATGCATTCCATAATAGTTACTGATAAATATTTTAATCAACACATGGGAGCAACCTAAATAATCTGAGATAATAATGTTAACTACTAAATATTATCGATAATATCAGTTCGAGTGCAACAACGCAATGCTAATACAGCTTTCGTGTTGCTATCACACAATTGAATTTACATTGCGCGTTCTCCTTGGAACGAGTTTTATAAAATGTTTTTAGAATGCGTATTGGTTGTGAATTAGTTGTATTGTCGTTTTATATTGAAAATCATGATAGGTCTTTTATTTATTTTTTTTGTTGTTAATCACGATTTTAGTTTAAAAAAAGTATTGATCCATGAAAAAAAATACCTTATTTCGACCTATTTACTTTCATACTTTTGTTTTTATAATTAAATACCGCTTAATAAAGCATATCAAAGAGTATATAATCACTACGTTTTAAAGCATATGTTCAAGTTGGGACGTGCGCGCTGACTGAATGAACGTTTAACGAATCTCGTACGATCGTACAAGATTGAGAAACGCGTGTAACACCTACTTGGCTTTACCTAAGTACTTCATGTACAAATGAAATGAAATAGAATTTTATTCAAATTTGGATATCATGTATCTCTTTCTGAACGTCATATTATTATTTTTAATATTTGAAAAATCGATAAGCTACTAGCGTTTCGAAACGACCACTGCTGAGAAGAATACGCCGAAACTCAGTTCAGTATTGGTCCCTACGTGCCTGAAGGGCTACACTTTCACATATTTATAACAAATTGAATTATTTTACATTAAGTAATCACCGATGTACAATTTATTGAATATATTACATAGTCATTAATACAATAATAGGCATTTTTAAGCAATTGATTTTTAACAGCAGTCTTAAACTTACCTAATGACAGAGCCAATATTTCTTCAGGAATTCTATTATAGAAGCGTATACTAAGTCCCAAAAATGAATTCATTGTTTTCTGTAATCGCAAAGTTGGTGTCGCTAATTTATTTTTATTTCTCGTATTCCTGTTGTGGATATCACTATTTTTCGCGTAAAGATGAAGATTATTACGAACAAACATAATATTTGCAAATATGTATTGCGCGGGGAATGTCAAAATATTTATATTTTTAAACAATTCTCTAAGAGATTCTCTAGCACCTAGTTTATATATAGATCTGATAGCGCGTTTTTGAAGGACGAATATGGTATTAACTTCTGCTGCGTTACCCCATAGTAATATCCCATACGACATGACACTATGAAAGTAGCTGAAGTATACCAAACGCGCAGTATCAACGTCAGTCAACTGTCTTATTCTTCTAACAGCGTAAGCAGCAGAACTAAGTTTACCCGCTAAGGATGTGATATGGGCACCCCATTGAAGTCCCGAGTCAACTGTCATCCCAAGAAATACTGTTTTATCTACCAAATCTATCGTTTCGTTTTCGACCACTATGCGTGTTGGTACTTTTGTAACATTCGGTAAACAAAATTGAATACACTTCGTCTTTTTAGCGTTCAACAGCAAATTGTTTGCTGTAAACCACTCTAATACTTGAGCTAATGTACTATTGACCTCGTCAAAATTGTCTGTTGTCCTATCAACAGGGAAAATAAGAGAAGTATCATCGGCAAATAGTACAGCTTTACATGTGTGAACATAGTATGGCAGATCATTAATATATATAAGAAACAACAAGGGGCCTAGTATAGAGCCCTGGGGTACGCCCATCTTAACAGATGATCCCGAGGATTGAACTCTATCAACGCTAACTTTTTGAATTCGGCTACTCAAATAAGATTTGATTAATGCAATAGATTTACCTTTAATCCCATAGTGTTCCAATTTGGACAGCAGGGTATCGTGGTCTACACAATCAAATGCTTTGGAGAGATCACAAAAAACACCAATAGCATTTTGTTTTCTCTCCCAAGCACAATATATATGTTTTAAAAGCGCAACACCCGCATCCGTAGTTGATCGACCCTTCGTAAATCCGTATTGTTCACTATGAAATAGACCATTTAGATTAAAAAAAGAAAGTAACTGATTAAAAATTAACTTTTCAAATATTTTACTTAACGCTGGCAGAATAGAAATTGGACGGTAATTTGTTGGATCATTTTTATTACCCGATTTGTACAACGGTATAACTTTACTTAATTTCATTAGATCAGGAAAAGTCCCTGTATCTACACATTTATTAAAAATAGACGCTAAATAAGGAGCAATTATTTCTATAATATTACTTATGTCTGATACTGAGATGTCCCACAGGTCTCCAGTTTTTTTATTATTCAAAGTCTTGAACGTATCAATGATTTTTTGAGGGGTTACATGTTCAAATATTAGAAGACTGTTACATTCCGGTATACACTAACTTACACTAGTTAATAACTTTTTAGATTCCACAGATGATGAAAGTAAGGAGGCAGTAGTATTCACGGGAATATTTGTAAAGAAGTCTTCAAAATATTGAGTAATCTCCTCGCTAGTACTGAGGACCTTATTATCTATTTTTAATTCAATTGGAATGGCGCGTTTTTTCATTTTTCCTGTTTCTGTATTAATAATTTTCCACGTTGTTTTTACTTTGTCACTAGAATTTAAAATAGTCTGTCTGGTATATAAAGATTTCGCACACGCACATACCCTTTTAAAATTTTTTGAATAATTTCTAACAAATTTAACAAAATCAGGATTCTGATTACCCTTGTTGGTAACCCTACTTTAGAGCGAGATATAATTCCAAAGTTTGTCTTCGCTTTCTGCTCCAATTATTACTATGAGAGCTCAGTCCTTCTAGGAAAAATCGCTCGTTTAAGAACGGCGTCTATGACGGCGTCATTTAAAAAATAGCACTCCTGACCTGAGCGATTTATCGACTCCGCCGCCATTTTGTGTGTTCGCCGGCGTGTACTAGTTTGATTAAATAGATCTGCAGATTGTGGAATAAGCTCAATATCGTTTCTTATTGTTACCATCAGCAGGCAAGAGACACCTAAGGTAAATATTCTTTCTTTATTTTCTTTTTGATCATCTAATCTATCGAAGTATGTAATACAAACCTCTCGCTGTACTGTGGCTTTGGTTGTATCGAGTAATAATTTATGTTGGGCTACCAAATTGTAGATACATTTTAAGATCACAAATATTTTTCCTAGATGTCATCTCGTGGCCGTGGATACGGCGGTTATGGTGGAAGAGGGGGATACAACAGTAGAGGTAGCGGTTACCGAGGATCCTATCGTGGAAGCAGCAGGGGATCATATGAAAGTCGTGGTGGACGTGGCGGAGGCTACTCATCTTATTCTAGTGAATCGCGTTACAACACTGGCAGTGGAGGCCGGTATAATACAAGTCGAGATAGGATTGACGAACCCTACAAAAAGTCTTATAGAACGGTAAATATCTTCAAATATTTTAATCCTGCTTAATTAATAACGAATTGATCAATAAAATTTAGATTTACACCAACCTAGGTAGCAAATTAATTCTGTATTTGCAGCACAAAACATTAGGTTATTACCACAATTATGGGCAAGGCAGCTGCATTTAGCTGTATATGGTCTATAGTATACATGACGATGATGAGTTTACATGTAAATTAAGTGTGGTAAATAACCACAGTGCTTAAATCATTAAAGTAAGCTGTGCCCGCAACTCCATTCGCAGTACATTTGTACGAGGGCCACGTCTTATCTGGTGAAAAAAATGAAGTAGCCTATCCTTTGTTCTGTATGTCTTAATGGTTTTCTACCAAGCTTCTTAACATTCAGTTAATTTGTTTAACACTGTTACCGCGCCTTCTACTATTATAGAACAGGCTTGCAATTTTGATTATAACAACTTACAATAAGGAATCAGTATTCTGCCACTAAAAACTGGTGAATACAATCAAGGACTATGGGGCTTCAAGGTGAGCGCATGTGTGAGAAATCAGGTTACAAGATTAAATTTCTACTATAGTAGAGGGTGCAAGAATGCACATGACTTAGTTTTCAGGAGATTGTTTGATGTATTATATATAAGGTAAGTGATAAGTTTTTTTGCTGTCAATGAAGCAATCAGATATTTTGAGATAGAGGAATAAACAGATGATGAAGATTTGTATTTTTATTGGCCGTTTACATTAATAAGCAATAGTGAAGAGGAATTAAAAGATAAATACCATCAATATTAAGTATGATGGTATCCAAAACCACTTGAAAAACTTGGCTACTTACCATTTTCTTTGTTTGGATGAATACAGGTGCCATAAATGGTTGTTTTGTGTACAATAAAGAAAGGGTACACTAAGAAAAGGTTAAGGAAAGAATATTTATATAAGATTGGTTTGCACTTTGTAACTCTTCCCAAATCCTTAAAAATGAAAAGAAACATGCTACTGGGCGTGAAAATCCATCTGAGCTGCCTAATGTTCAGCGCAACCCTCCAATCATTGGCCGAGTTGAAAAATGTTATTTCTGTAGGAAAATGCACTATAAGTCTATGAGGAAACATTGTTTTTCTTCCAATAAGTGGATTTGTCCTGATCATCAAGTTTTCCAATGCCCTGATTGTTGTGAGCAAAATTAAAATTAAGTAAGAAGAGATAAGTGAATAATAAAAACACTACAGTTAAACAGTTTAAAATTTGTGTTGATTTTCATAAACATTAAGTATTGTAGTCTTATACTGAGATGTGTAAAAGTACTACCTATTTTGTTTCTTAAAGGTCCTGAATAAAGTAAAATTATACTTTATTCAGGACCTTTAAGAAACAGTTCATCATCAAAAGATTTTTTTTAATTAATTTTCCTGCACTTAAATTACTACATAAATTGTCCTACATATGTAGAGCGCGCGAGTACTTGCGTAACAAATGGGGATATGTGTAACGGAGTGGAGTTATGGAGGAACATACATATGCTTCGGAATGCACTTTAAGTATTTTATCATTGATGGCAGTTGTTGAGCTGTGTATACCTTTACCAGATACCTTTAGACAGCTTGAATAAACACCAGTGTTGGCCACTTACACACACGAAAAACAACCAAACGAAATTTGTTGCAGGAAAGTTCAAGCTACTCAAATCGTGACTATGGAGGCCGATCAGGATCACCTGACAGGAAAAGAATGAGAGTGGAGGTCAGTTCAAATATTTTTTAGAATTATTTGTTTTTAGCTAGGTAATATTAATGGCATATGTATATTCGGAATCAGGAGAAAAAACAAAAGAGTTTAAAGGATGTACAGAAGTTGGATTAAGACTGTTCTGTAACAAAGAGGTCAAAAAGCATAAAACCAAAATGATTACTTACATGAAACACATTTGATAGTGGTTACTGAGAAATAACTACTGATGATGTACTGATGTGTAATTACCTTTATTTTCTTCTTGGACTTGAATAGCAGCTCAAATAACCCACAAGACAGAGGTGTCAAAAATTGAATCCTGAGGTGATAATAATGTATGATCTTGATTTAACACAGCAATGCAGTAGCTGTCAAGCTATGAAAGGAAACCAAACAATTTGTGTCGTAACAATGGGATGTAGTTAGATTTGAAATAATTAGCTACTTTATATCTATCCCAATTTTCAATTTCCTAGAGGAAGCCAAATGCACATTACTTTGTTGGAATTAATCATTATTAAGTTAATCATTTTAGCCCAGTGAGGCTGGAAAGGGTATGAAAGCAAAAATAGATATCAGTTGTCAATGAAGAATACATGTTATCAACTCTGCGAGCAAAAAATGATGAACACTAAGAATAATTGTGTTCCATTCTAAAATTATGAATGAATAATTACTGAAAACGACATAAACATTGATCTTCACTGGCACACAGGTATGCGTGGAGATGGATTTTCGCATAGAAAATATCCAAAAGAGGAAATATTTTAATTATGTTGTTAATTTATAGTAAATGTATTGATATGTAAAGCACGGTGGAAGAAACAAAGAGAGTTATGTACAGGGCTCCTCGAGCGATAGACGTAGCCATGACGGAGGCGGTCATTACGGCGGGTCCTACAGCGGTAGACAAGAGAGTTACAGCGGCGAGAGGAGATCGTTCGGCGGCGAAGACAGAAGACGCTCGCCGGTCAGAGAGAGCTACCGCAAGCCGAGTGGCATGGGCCCGCCGCGCGAGCCGCGTGTGTCGGTGCGGCCGCGCGCGCCGCGCCGCTCGTTCCGCGGCCGCACCCTGCGCTCCCGGGGCTCGTTCCGAGGAGCCCCGCGCTCGCGCGGCACGTTCGCCTCGAGACGATTCGGAGAAAGATCGCTCGGTTATACCCGCGCTTTCAGAACGCTCAAGCGAAGGTAAATCCATACACTGAATTGAATAGTTTCTATGCTTAGTTACTTTTAATGATTCCAGCCGTATAAACAGACACAGAAAACTACGTATATGTGAGACAATGAAGAATTTTTAAAAGGGAAAGTCTTGAAGAAAACCTTGCCACGTATATGGAACATTGGTTTGTATGGTTGTAATGACCAAAATATGACGATAATTATTGCTAAATATTATTTTCATATGGAGATGAAAGAGAAAAAAGTACATAGAAATATTGAGAAAATCCTTAACAACCACCGATAATGAGAGGATTTTAACTACATTCTTATAGAGATATGTTTACATTGCTTAACATTTTGCTGCAGTTTATTTAATCATCATTATATTGAAGGTTTTTATATTGATATATAATTTTGTTTATAGCAGTTCTGTAAAATCTAAAGAAGAAGCTTCTTCCACTGAGGAAGATTGGGATGCTGACGAAAAGGAAGAAGTTGCAGAGGAAAAGAAAGAACCTAAGAGCAAGTCACCAAAGGTATGATTTTGAATGAAATGAACATGAATAGCTTTAAAATAAGCAAATATTTATAGTATGATATGATGGCGTGGTAATAGGATATATGTAAAACAACTTAATATTGTATTTTAGCCGGATGTGGATGGATCGGAAGGGGAGCCGGAAGAAGCGGGCGACGAGACCGACAAGGAGGCCGACACTGCTTCGGAAGCCGCAGCCCCACCGCGCGTGCGGCCCTATGTGCATCTTTCTTGTGTACATTGTAAGGAAAAGAGTGCTACATTTGCAGTAAGTTCAATATTCGTCATTGTGCTTTAAATGCTTTTAAGCTAATTTAAATAATTTTCTTTACTTATGTAAAACCTGAAACATAAAAATACCTGTCCCGGGGGCGCTAAATAACTGTAGGTATACCAATACTGTATTGTCGTACACACGGGGTTATGATGACAACAAGATTTGTGATGTTATTTTGAGGAATACAGTTCAATCCGTAAGACTTTCACTACAACAAATACTTTGTTATAATGTAAATATGTGTCTTTAAATAGTGTTCGGCATTTTACATAAAAATCATTTACGTTATCATAGACGTCTTAAAGTTATGTTGCTAGTTGTAGAAATTACTTCAATAGTTTTTACAATATAGGTTTTTTTAATATTTTTGGTCGGGTTCCGCCATGACTGTCCGTCAGTCCGTCCGCGGTTTTACTCAGAGACAAGTAGTAGAAAGCTGTAATTTGGTATGGATATGTATATTAATCATGCCGAAAAAGTGGTAAAATAAAATCTTGAAAAAGCTTTTTTTTTTGATAGCTCCAATACAGGTAATGGGGCGTAATTTCTTTTTCTTGACCTACCCAACGTGTGGTTTCTTGTTGAATAGGTCTTTAAAATTATTATGAGTGTGATACTGGAAGTCCAGTGTCCCTGTAACTGATCACTTGGAAAAATTCACAGCCGTAGTATATATAACGAAGTTTAAAGGAAACTATCAGAGCTAAGTAGAGCTTACAAATTTAAGAGTTCACCAACTTATAAATGTACTCTGGAAAGTAAAATTATATACAAATTTAATTAAAAATGATATACCGTGTGATTTTGAACCTCTGAACTATATGGAAATCCTGAAATCAGAAGCCCTAATGGAATATAGAATTGCAAGAAAAAAAAGCTAAAAATCTAAAAAAGAAATAGGTTTCCCATACAAAGTCGCCGATCAGCTGGATGAATTTCTATGGAGGGTCCAATTTTTTTTCTTCGTTATTTACCTTTTTTTCTTTTAATTCTGCATTCCATTAGGGATTCTGATTCCAGGATTTCAATATAGTTCAGAGATTCAAAATCACACTGTATACCTATATGGTATGATATACCTATAAAAGCATTTTTCTTCGAAAACTTTGTAATTTTTACGTCTAAAACAATTATTCTCACATGACAATATTTATATGTACATCTCGGAGGTCGCCCCCTTTCTTTGTTTTTTTTTTATAAAGATATAAATATGAAAATATAAGGACTTCATATTTTTTCCTAATCGCCTAATGGTTCTGCGCAGCCTAATGGCTTGCGCAGTAGCGACGTTTTCCGTTCGCGCGGCACCCGCTTAACAGTATCCCATGAAGAAATGAATGAAACAAACCGGCAGGGCTACGCCAAGCACCTCCTGTCGGGCAAGCACCGCGCGGCCATGAGCGGCGTGGCGCGGCGCCACAAGGCGCAGTTGCTGCGCATGCGCGTGGCGCAGCGCGCGGCGCAACGCGAGCTCGAGGCCAGCGCCGGCGCGGAGCTGGCGCCGCGCACCACCTTCTGCATGGTGTGCCGCCTCAACCACCGCACCACGCGCCAGGCGCACAACCTCACCGACACGCACCGCGCCATGAAGCGCTTCCTGCTGCCCTTCTGCCGCATCTGCCGCGTCACCTTCCGCTCGCCCATGATCTACGAGCACCACATCTGCTCCCTGGACCATCTTAAGGTAAAGCTTTTATATCCAATAACTGTAAATGTATACCATGTGCATCGAAGTTGTTTATTTAACGTTATTTGAACTGCCAACCGACATCCAAAAAAGAAGGAGATTATTAAAGCATTTTTATATAACTCCATCATTTATGAACCTTTGATTTAGATGACATTAGATTTCAAAATACTTTTTTTTATTAGAAAGGATTTGAATCTAGATTGATCCGATTTTAATTACATCAAAATCGCTTCAGTGGTTTGATTGAAGTCTGTTTTTTTAAAGATTAGGTATTTTATAAAGTTTGTTTTACCAAAAACCAAGTCGCTGGTTCGAATCCTGCCTGCGTAGAATTTTACACTATATCTTATTCTTAACATTGGAATAACCCAGTGAGGATTTAACTGGTTTTTTTTTTATTGACTCGCAGAGAAAGGCCAATCAGGCGGCAGCCAGACGTGCAAGTCCTAAGGCTGAAGGCAGCGGCGACGAAGGAATGGATGTTGACTTGGACAATTTTATGACTTTGGATTCTGTTGGTGATGTAGATGGTTAGTAATTGACAGCTCAAGAGTCAATGAGTCTTCTGGCTCGATTTCTTATTAACCTTCCTGATACTGTTTCTCTAAATTTAAATCTCCAAATCAAATTAATATCTCAAAAACATGACTTAATTAATAAAATAAGTAGTTATACAAATTTAAATTTAATTAACTAAATTTTTATATTGTAATAACGTAATGCATTATTCTATAATTTTCTATCCTCTACATAATATAAAAAATAATATTTTTGTTTATAGAAGTTGAAGATGATGACTCTGGTGGTGAAAAGAAGGAAGAGACCTCAACAAAGAAACCGAAAGTTGAAATAAATATTGGTAGTGAACATATCAAGAAATTAGAGGTAAGTCGACAAATGATGACAGTCAAGTGAGTAACGACGTGTTGCTACAGTCGTTATAAATGCAATCATAAAGAATCACTTAAGAATTAAATAAATTGCTGTTTGTCTGTCTCACTGAAACTAGAGAACAGCTAGGCCGATTTAGCTAATTTTTAAATGTTTGTCGCAGTCCAGGTAAGTTACTTGTTGTAAAGATTGTTTTTAAAACAGGTTATATTTCAGTTTTACCAAGCAAAATCTTGGTCGCACACCTTTCACATGAAAATATTTTCATCGCAATCAAATGAAGCTGCTATTTAAGACATTAAATGCAAAATAAAACTCTTTACTTTATTTTTTTACATCTGGACGACAAATGCAATCGAGCGAATATATTGTATTGAAAGAGAAAAATATAAGAGAGAGAGCATTTAAAAAATAGCGTCCAATAAAATAGCCTGTGCACAGAGCAAGTCTTAAATTCACGCATACACTCATGTTGAAATCGCATGTAAAGTCTTAAATTCACGCATACACTTATGTTGACTTTGCATGTGTGCTACAAAGGCAAATCCCTAGCGGTGTATAATATTTTTCTGTTTGCGTGTAAACTAAGATCTTTTTTTTCGGAAAGGCGCACGTATGAACGCGACATACGTGCGCCTTTCGAGGATGCAATAAGGAACACAATTAGATGAGAGACAAAACCATGATATCATTGAAAGCTAACTTTATTGTATTATACCCAAGTGAAACATAGTCAACTAGCTTTCGCCCGCGTCAATGTCGATTCCTCGGGAATAGCACATTTTTCCCGGGATAAAAGTTAGCCTATGTCCTTTTCCCGGGATAAAAGTTAGCCTATGTCCTTTTCCCGGGATAAAAGTTAGCCTATAATTTAATAAAAATTTACATTGTTAGAGCTAATTAAAATTACATCGATTCATTTACAACAAAGATAGAAAAAACATAATTATAATAATAATAATAATAAGCCCGCAGGGCAGCTTGTGGCGAGCTGTTGGGGAGTAGCGACCCCACGGACCTGAGTGCTCCCAGGGGAGGCCCCTGTTCCTCGCCTCCGACTTGCCTTAGATGGCCGATCGGAGTGGACACCGAAGAGGTAACAGGAACCCCTACCTCTGACTTGCCTTAATCGGCCGGTCAGAGTGGAGTCGCGAGAGCTATATGCTCAAAGGGTGGATGTGAAACATAAGTGGCGAGTGGGCGTGCGTGATGGGACCCTCTAAGGATGCAAGTGATCGTACGTTTAAAGTCCAGTGACACCTCTCCGCCCTTTAGCCGCTCAACTAATGTTGCCCCTTTGCTGCACATTTTTGCGTCGTGCAGCCGTTTCTGGGGCCCATTGACTGAGTCGGCGAGTCACCACCTGCCTGTTTTTCCGTGTGTATCAACATTGGTCAGGCAGGTTCCATAGTTATTCCCATAGCCCAGATACTAACCATTAGCCATTCATCCCAATAGCCCAAGAGTAGTGTTCCTTTATATCAATAGGTTTGCACCTTCTGGGGATTGTCTGTGAGCACATTTCTATAGTGTGTTTACTGTCATGACCTGGATAGTGCCCCACCCCATTTTATAGCAAACGTCTCACAAGGCCTCTACATGTTGGACATGTGTCCCCATGCAAGCCTCAAAAGACCGGGCTTCGGCCCGTGGTTACTTAAGAGACAACATAATAATAATAATAATCTTTATTTCGGACATAATCCATATTATGTTAGTAATGACAGATGTACTTAATCTAATGTTAGTAACAAGAAACACGTATAACACACATCACACAACAAAACAACAATACATTACTCACAGCAAGGTCGCCATCCACTGGCCACAGGTATCTGTACATTCACCTCAGTATGAAGTCGCATCCAGTGGCCCAGTAGTGGCGAGTCCCATCTGTCAGTTAACACGCGCAGAATACTATTTGAGCTACCACGTAGGCGACTTAATAGTGCCGCACACCTCTTTATAATAATTGCATAAAAGCAGTCTGTATTGGCGGCGGCAAACATTGTTGACGCGCTACAAAAACGCGGCAGCCCAAACAATATTCTGAACGCATCATTGTATTGAACGCGCAAAGCGCTGTATGTGCGCCGCGAATAGTCAGCCCACAGACTGCACGTGTAGAAGGACTGGCAGTAAGCTTTAAAAAGTGTCAGTTTTACTTCTTTGCTACATCGTGCAAATCTGCGGGCCAGCATATTACACCGCACAGCCATCGCTCTGCGCTCCCGTTCAATATCAGTGTTGTCATTTAACGTTTCGGTCACCCAGTGGCCCAGATACTTAAACTTATCCACTTTTATCAAATTGGTGCCACACAGAATTACAGGCGGTGTGGAGTAAGTTTTAGACCCAGATTTGAATATTAAAAACTCGCTTTTTCTGGCATTATATCTGAGCCCATGAGAACCTGCATACACCTCACAAATGTGTATCAGCCTCTGCAATGCACCAAGAGAAGGGCTCAACAGCACCATGTCGTCTGCATAACTAATATTGTTAATACAAACGCCATCTATGTGACAACCTATATTGGTGCTGTTGAGCTCCCCAACTAGTCGGTTCATATACAGATTGAACAGCTTGGGCGAGGTCAACCCCCCCTGCCTCACTCCGCACTCCAACCTGTATACGTCCGAGTGTACGCCTGCCCACCTAACACTGTTCCTCTGATTACCGTACCAATATTTAAATATTGATACAATATCCCGAGGCAGCGTTGTGTCATTAGCCATTGTTTCCCAGAGTACATCATACGCGATTGAATCAAACGCTTGTGAGTAGTCCAGGAAACAGGCAAAAACTGGTGTGTTTCTCTTCGTATAATACTGTACAGTTTGCTTGAGACATAGGATCGCACTTTCTGTAGACAGGCTAGGCCTGAAGCCAAATTGATTGTCATGCAACTCAATGTGCGCTCCCAAATGTTTGTCAAGCAAACTGTCCAACTGTATACATTAGATCGTTGGGCAAGTGACAATGACTAATACACAAATTAAACAGCAAGGCCAGTACCCTTGGGAGATGCACTCCCGCGTGCTTCAGGTGCTCGATGCTGAGTCTGTCATGTCCAGGGGACTTGCCTCTCTCCATTTTGTTTATAATCGCGGATATCTCCTTCGCAGTAAAATGCACATGTTGACCTGGTTCATAACAGCTCTCAGCATCGCGCCTCTGAGTCAGCGGACTGAGGTTTGACTGCACCTGAAAGTGACATAATTGCTAAAACTAAACCTACTAGAAAAACCCTACATTAGTGACAAAGAATCATAAAAATATATCATGACTAAAACTACGTAGAAAGAAAAAATAACAAGAGAATACAAAGAATAAAGATAATCGAATAACCCGCCCCGGAGAGTGCCTGGCTCAAAAGTGCCCATCATCATCAAAATGTATTGATGATGACTTTTGTATCTTAGGTGTGGTGGTGTGAGTTGTGCCGCGTGCACCTCCCGCACGCCGAGGCCGGCGGCCCCGAGGAGGCCGAGGCGCTGCGGCGACACTGTCGCCTGCGCATCCACCTCGGCCGCTACGTGCAGCACCGCGACACGCGCACGCTGCGCAAGCACGCCGAGCGCATCCACCGCCAGCTGCATCAGCAGAAAGGTAGCACTGCCTGCTGGGTATCACCTTGCCGGCCTTGTGCTTATCTCTTACCATAGACACTATTACTATAAGGCACAGCCGCTTGCTGTCAGGGATTATTCTCACTAGTTCCATCGGCAAATGGTTCCGTGGAAATGTGAGATTTTTTTTTTCTCAGTGTTTCCATTGACTTTGAGAAATAAGACAAAGTAGTATGCTGTCTGGGGTCATTCTCTCTAGTTCCATCGGCAATTAGTTTTATGGAACTAGTCAGATTTTTTGGCTCAGTATTTCCATTGACTTTAAGAAATAAGACAAAATAAGACAAAGTATGCTGTCTGGGATCATTCTCACTAGTTCCATCCGCAAGTAGTTCCATGGAAATGTGAGAATTTTTTCTCAGTAGTTCCATTGACTTTGATAATGGAATGGGAACGGATTTGATGTTTTTTTTTTTTTTTATAGAGATAAAGATTTATATGTATAATTTATCGCACTCGTGCGAAGCCGGGGCGGATCGCTAGTCATAAATAAATTCTTGAATATCATCTCATCATCATCATCAGATCATCATAATCTTCATTTCGTGTAGGTGTCACGGTCCATCGACCATGCAGACCCTGGTGTCAGAGTTCTTCGGAACCGCCTCTCGGCCTCTGACGTGGTTGAATGTAGATTAATATATATTACGTTTTCAGAGGAAGAAAAGGAGAATGCTAATGTAGATGAGACTGCAGAGAAAATAAAAACCGAGAAACAAGACCCCACTGAAGAGAAAAAGAAAATGGAGAACGGCGGTGGTGATGCGACTAATACGTCAGGTATTTTAGATGGCAATAAATCTATTTTCTTTTAAGACTTTTAGTCACACATCAAACATTTGTAATTAGTTTTTTTAATGATTCCCAGTTTTGAAATTTGATCATCGTCTTATTGTTCCAGGCAATGAAGACAAGCTGTGGGCTGACGTTGACAAAGACATTGGAGAGCTCCTGCGCGAAGTGGACCCACAAAGAAATGAGGGCAGTGACGACGATGACGACTTGGATAGGTAAGAGATATTTATCGTCTAGTCACAAACGTGTACGTTCTGTCTTGTATATATTAAAGATTTTAAATGAGCTTTTCCATACTGGTCTGGGAGAAAAGAAAGAACGTAGAATGTGCCAGCTGCTTCTCTTCCCGCGCAGATCGTAATTGCCGACCGCGGATTGGGCCTAAATCTGCGAAACCATGTCAATAGGCGATGCTGCAATTGGCTAGCAACCCATTACTATTTTGATCCTGAACACGTAGGCTCTGTACCCCGCAAGGGAAAAAGACGAGATCAGTAATTGATTTGTAAGGCTTCTCTGCTATATGTATTATTTTATCTATCAAAACATTAGTAAAATTACAAGATGAAACATTTTTGTAACAGCTGGTATGGATTTAATGGAGGAAGGAATGATTCACCACCGTCATTATCATTTATTGTCTTGGTTTCTCTCTGTATCAGAAAGGTGATCTCGTAATGTACTATAATTTCTTATAATTTTCTATTGATTCAGGTATGAAAAGTTCCGCAAGAGTGATAAGAAATCCAAAGTAGGAGTTGAGGAAGAAAATGAGGCAAACAATGCTGATAATGTCAATGAAAAAAATAATGTTGAAGTTAATGCAACTGCTTAGATTAATATTTCGTGTTTAATTTTAGAATTACATGAAATGTATGTAGTTTTAAGTGATATACTTTAAATGTACTTTTAAAATAATTATTTATACCTGCTTATCGGGTCGATACCTATATATATTCTTAGCTTCAGACTGTGGGTAATAAATAAATAATATAATAATTACAATGATTTTTTTGTTTTATATCTCAACTAGCAGTGCCCGCGCCTCCGTTTGCGTACATTTTATGTTATGTATGTATGTGGGGCTACGAGCCTATGCCGTCCTGGAGTGCTATTTTTGAAATGATGCCGTTCGTAAACGAGCGATTTTTCCATACAAAAATCGCTCGAAGTCGAGTTCACACTAAAAAATATTGAGTCAATTCGTTGAGTTATGGAGATCATAATTATTTCATACAGAAAAACATTCAAAAAATCGACTATTTAGTTTCGGTATCATGAATAGAGCTTATAAACACGATATCTGGCACGGCTTCTCAATCAGAGATTGCTTTTTTCAGCTCCCAAAAGTTTTGTCATAACTCTTTCTCCTATTAAGGAGAAAGAGTTATGTCATTAGACAGTAAGTGAAGACAATGTAGCTAAACTTATTCAAACGCTGTGGGTGGAGATGGCATAAGTCGGGATATGTTACTCTTAACATTACCACGCACGCTCCCTATTATTACACATATAGTAAATAGTTCAATTCTGTCCGGAGAGGTACCTACTATCTGGATATCGGCGATAGTAACACCTTTGCCCAAAGTCGAAGATCCCAAGGAGCCAAAAGATCTTCGCGCAATAAGTGTGCTACCATATCTTTCAAAAATACTTGAAAAAGCGGTATGCACACAGTTTTGTGATTTCGTAGAAGCAAACAACATTTTGCCACTTTATCAATCTCTTTTCGAAAGGGTATGGGTACCACGACTGCATTGCTGGATGTGGTGGACAATATACTGTCTGAACAAGACCGTGGAAACGGTACCTGTCTGGTATTATTAGATTTTTCCCGCGCTTTTGATAGCATTATTGTTCCCCTATTAATTTCAAAATTGTCGTATTATGGTGTTGATCAAAAATCATTAGCCTGGTTTAACAGTTATCTACAGGGTCGCTCCCAATGTGTTAAAATTAATAAACAAAACGGTCTGTCAGTCTTATCGGACGTCAAGCCTATTAACCGTGGTGTACCACAGGGATCGATTCTCGGTCCTCTGTTGTTCATCAGATGTATGCTGATGACGTACAACTGTACCTATCGGGTAATCCCAAAAAATTCCGGGATACCGTCTCAAAGATAAATGACGACCTAGACGGGGTCACTCGATGGGCAGAAAAAAATAGTCTTGTACTCAATCTGGATAAGTCCAAATTTCTCATACTCGGTTCTAAACATCAAATTAAAAGCATCCTTCTCTCTAACCCTAAGATCCAAGTATGTGGCAAAGATATTGCGCGAGATGAGATGGCAAGAAATTTGGGAGTACTCCTAGACAGCGAGCTTCGTTTCGAAAGGCACGTTGAGAATCTGGTTAGGTCTTGCTTTTATCGACTTAAAATGCTATATCGCATCCGTCATCTTCTTAGCGAAAAATACGAGTCATGCTCTGCGAGTCCTTAATTCTATCTCGTTTGAACTACGGAGACATCATTTACGGGCCAAGAATGTTGTCCAAGTCTAGTCGTCTTATCCAAAGAGTTCAAAATGCTTGTTGCCGTTTTTGTTTTAAAATACCTCCTAAAAGCCACATCACTCCCTTTCTCAACGCGGCTTCTATCCTTAATATGACTAGTCGAAGACATCTTCACTTAGCGTCACTTCTTTCGATGTGATACACTTGAGAAAACCCGTATATCTGTTTACAAAATTGAGATTCTCTCCATTCCATAGTAGGTACGGTGCTAGAGCGACAAGAGGAATTTTGGCAACTCATCCGCACAGATCAGCTGCTTTTGCCGGCAGTTTCCGCTACCTAGCAACCAAATGCTGGGATAAAATTCCACCACCTGTAAGGCATACTTCTTCCAAGTACTCTTTCAAGAAAAAATTCAAACAATTTCTATTAAACAAACAGAAAGTAGGTGTACCGCGAGGTTGGTCGGTAGCGGACTTTGCTGTGTAGGAGATTGTGGGTTGATGATTTTTCAAAGCAAGGCATTTGTTTATAGTTTCATTGTCCCTATAGGCCACTACATACCCTTCTTTTAGGTTAGGTTTATTACTTAACAACTCACTACTGATATATAACACTGAAAAAGTAATTTTATATATTTATTATTATGTTAATAAAGTATGTATTCCGTTATATAGATAAATTTACTGCACTGTGCAGATTTTTTTTTCTGTGTCAATCTATTGTTTAACCCTTAAACAGGCCCCGATAAACCGCTACTGTATATTAAGTGTTATATATGGATTTAAGCTTAAAATAACGCCCTTTTCGATTCCTTATCAACAAATTACTGAAAAAACACTGAAATAGCTGAAAAAATTATGTGGGAAAACATAATCCCATTGCCTGGGTAGAGACAACTCTTATCTGTATATCTATATAATAAATGGTGAAGGCTAGTCTGTTCATAATTTATTTATTTCTTAACAAATCTTAACTTCAGTAACATTTATGTAAAATAATAATAACCATTTTCTAATAAAATTTGCTTATGCTAAAACAAAGTAGGGTGAATAAGCTAGTATACAAACTAGTTAGTACCGTTAGAACAGGCAAAGGAAATATAGTTCCCACAAATAGTTCAACCCTACAGGTTATGGTGATATGTTCCCCACATGTTATTTTACCTTATTTTTATAATATTTTGCGGGAAAACAACAAAAACACATTGAAATTTTGATACTACAGCTCAAATTCTATAACATATCAAAAAATTGCACGACTTACCTTTCTTGGTTTCGCCATAATCGGAAAAAGTATTGCACAGTTAGTTACTGAAAATCACCTCTCCAACGGTAGTCAAAAATTCAACTGGCTGTCAATGTCACATGACGTTCGGAAACACCGAGATTTTTTTTTGAACCATAGAGTATATATATAAGATTAGATTTTGACAGACTGTGGGCTTTGATTCACCAAAGCCTGGCTAAAAAGTTGAAAAATCTATGTGGGAAGCATACTTTCGCGGCCTGCTTAAGGGTTAAATGGTAGTTTGGATTGCCGTTGATCGTTTCTCAGGTTATGGCAGAATACCAGTGCTTTGCTCGCATAACTGTGAGTAAAGATTACACTGAGCCTATGACATTTTTGGATGGCTGCAGCGCACATAGGCTGTTACATATTTATGTAAATTCTATGTAAAACGATTTTTGAGTGTATATTTAATTGTATTGTAATGGTATATGTGTGTTTAAGTTTGTCCAAATAAAGATCTATTCTATTCTATTCTATATCTCTGAAAACAAAGTAACTTACTCCATGACCAACCTATCATTTATTATGGAGGGGAGGGCAAGATGGATACAGCGGGCAAAACGAATCATTTTTCTAATTTTTTCTATGATCTCAGTTAAGGAACATCACTAGTGCAAGGGGATACGAGACGAGCGCGGGGTTCACCCGCCAGCCAGTCGCCATTCGCCAGTTAGGGAGTGATTAAGTGCGTTAGTGGCAAAAATCTAAACGAACGTCCGAAATTAAAATATTTGATCAAGGTGAGTTTCTCGATATTATACTTGACAAACCATATAGAAATTATGTTAACATTATTTCTTTTGTCTTATCTCCTGTAATTTTAATTTTGTTATTCAGTTTTTCTGTTCCGCTAGCATAAAAATACAGGATAATTTTTTTAAATTATGTGCCCTGTCGGGTAAGATGAATATGGTTGATTCGTCTTACCCTCCTATATTTATCTTATCTGATTTGATTCCGTTATTTCTAGTTTTCGTTACAGATGGTTTCCAATTATATGAGAAAGACGAAGACGGGTGACTGGACTAAAAAAAATTAGAACGGGCAACGGAAGAAGCAGCCAAAACATCCGTGCGTGCAGCAGCTAAAAATTATTATTATTTAGCACGTATTATATATATATTATATATGTTTAGCACGTACAAAAAATAATCTAGTAGGTACCACAGTGTCACCACCTACACAAAAGGTTGCTCTTGTGGCTATTACACATCCAGTTCGATCGTGTTTCTCTTTCACCACCTGAAAGATCTGAGTTGATTGTACAACGACCAATACGTCCTATTCCGACGCCATCGCCCGAAAACGTTGAAGAAAGAAAGAGAAGATGCCAAAAATCGGAAGTTATAACTACGCCAATAAAAGTAGAAGAAAACAAGAAGTTTAGTTGCAAGAAACCTAGGAAAAACGAGAAAACCATCCAGAATTAAAAAGACTGCTATTAAAAGTACTAAGAGTGCCCATGATCCGTACTTTACACAGTGCTTGTGTGCAGAATTTCATGAAGATTGGATTCAATGTTCCAAATGCAAGGATTGGATCCACGAAGCATCTTCCTCGTACCTTGGCGCAGAAACAAACTTTTGTGATGACTGACAGGACTAATGACGTGCTACGTTTTTTGAATCATCTTGCCCGGACCCTTTGAACCAACTTACCCGATAGGGTAGGGTAAGATGATTCAAACCAAAGAATTTAATTATTGGTCTCTTTTACTGATTGTGATTATAATTATAACTTGTTTAATAGTAATTTTGAAAGTCTAATGATAGCTGGTTTTTAAGAAATATATGGTTCTATTGAATGACAATATTTACTATTTTTTTTTAATTGTTCTTGTTAACTGAACCGTTTTGCCCTCCCCTCCCCTAGTATAGATTATCCTAAACGTAGGAAAAGATGCCACTTAGATGAGTTATATTAGGAGCGTAAGCTGTAAATGTGTACTGAATATATAATTAAAAATGCGCCTGTGTCGTTTTGTAAAAATCGGAAAAACTTACTGCTGGACTACTACGATGCGATGCGTTTCGGCGGCGCGACACGCCGCCGCGCCGGAGCGGTATCGCTGCGTCATCTGACAGAAATATATGGCGAAATCTTTGCGATGCGGTGCCGCACGCAACACATCGTGTGCTCCTACGCTAACTGGCAGGAACTAGAGAAATATTCTGCGTGGGCGACGTGGGTAGAACAAATCGTCTTTTTCGAAGTATTTTATGTGTACACCCACTGATCTCCAAATATGGAGTGTATACTATACACTACACCCCATCGAAAACCACAATCGACGTGGCGATTTTTGAGGTATTTTAGTGTAGACCTCGAAAAAAGCATCTTTTCCATGCTGGACTGGGAGTAAAGAAAAAACGTAGAATGCACCAGCTGGTTCTCTTCAAATACAAATACAAAATATCTTTATTGTGGTACACAGGTATGTTTATAAGATAACTAGCTTTCGCCCGCGGCTTCGCCCGCGTCAATGTCGATCCCCCGGGAATAGTACTTTTTTCCGGGATAAAAGGTAGCCTATGTCCTTCTCCGCACTCCAGAAAACTTGTATGCAAAATTTCATGATGATCGGTTCAGTAGTTACGGCGTGAAAGCGTAACAAATAAACAAACAAACTCACTTTCGCATTTAATAATATTAGTAAGGATAAGGATAATTACATGTCGTCTGAACTCGTGTGTTACTGCGACCTGTCTGTTTTAGACGTACAATATACAATCTGTTAAACTAATGAATTTAATTAAAGAAAAAACATAGTCAAAAGTTGGTCAAATTTTTAACATAAATTGAAAGATGCTATATAATCCTAAACTTATTCGTCTCAATATTTAATAATAGTTCATCAAATTTTCATTTAAAAGCCATTAATTTTATAACAGCATTTATTTGTCAACATTAATTTCAATTTATTTTTAAATACTCTAAAATTTTGAGTTTTAATACTTCCCGCGCAGATCGTAGAAGCCGATTGAGGGAATGGGTGGGTAAATCTGAGGAATCATGTTAATAGGCCATGCGGCTAGCAACCCATCACTATTTTGATTCCGTTTTCCACCTAATGCTCACCAACAAGCTAAACGTGGCCTTCAGGTCTTATAGACTTATGTTATGTCTACCCCGCAAGGGAAAAAGATGTGATACTATGTTACCTCGAAAAAAATATGTTAAACGCATTTCTATTGGTGCGCATAAGCAGTAAAATCGACCACGAGTCACGGAAAATGGCATGACGCTCTAATGCTATTTATTATTTTTACTCCATATTTTCTTTTCAATACCGTAAAACGGGGTGACTAGGAAAAATTTTGAACTTTACGCCGTCGTTCATTCATAGTGACGCGAACAAAAATGACAAGTAATCTATTGCATCTTGTGAGTCGAATCTTCCTCTTTTTAAATGATTTTATACCCTAAATTCATTGTAAATTAAGCACAAATTACAAAAATAGTAGTTGTGTTTCTAATCACCCCGTGCGTTAAGTACATACCTAAGCAATAAAATAATTCACTTGAAAAAATAAAACTATAAAACAAATTATAGCCAGAGCAAAAAAAAATTTAACGATGTTTTAAGCAATATAACAAAACTCAAATAGCCGGCCGCAGAGCGTCCCCGGCTCAAATGTTTCCATTACCTATGCCGGCCACCACGGAATTTAAAAAACAAGCCGGCCACATTGCCCCGCTGAACGATAAACGAGTCTTGCTGGACAAGTTTCTTTATTGGTTTAAAATTGTAATTTATAAAGTTTTATTGTTAAACATTTGCCAGGCGTCTATTATCTAAGTTTTTATATAATCGGCTTTTTTAAGGCGGTATTAAATAAAAAATAACATCGATCACACTTTTCATTTAAAAATTTGCTCTCATTAACTCTGAAACGGCGGAGTGTCAAATTTTTACTTTCGCATTTACAATTATTTGTAGAATAGATTGTAAGAATATAGGAATAATATAATATATTCTTAACGTATTTTCGTTTATGTTTTTTTTGATTATGCTGACAGAAAAAAAGAAAAATAATTACCAGAAAAATATAACTTTATTACTGAGCTGGCGAGAATTTCTACGGATTGCACGGTTTTTGTTTTAGATTGTTTTGCAAATTGTTTCTAGTGGACTTTATAATGTGAAGTCGGTGTAATTTGAAATTAATGTTTTATGAAAAATGTGTGGAATAACTAAAATAAAGTGTCCTGGTGCGGCTGTAGTGAGATTTACTTAGCGGGCGTATATCAAACCAGTGGATTCGTGGAAATTGTCACCAGGGGCTCCGTCGAATCAGCGAAATAAATTAGGTACACCATCACTTCGTTGATACACAAGAATAACTCGAAGATTAACTAAACACTGGCTAAAAATATAAGCTTCTGAATAAAGTTTGTAGACCAAATAGAAGAAAAGAAGAAAAAAAAATATTACTTGTAGGTACCTAGGTACTTTATTACACCCGATTAATTTATAGTTAATATACTATGCAAATAAAGAAGTAAGCGCAGCACTATGCGTCCTGCCGTCTCTCACTGACAAGAAATGGATTTTGACTTTTTAAATGGCGGATATACATATTTGTACATAATATTGTAATCAAAAAAATCATTACATAAATGTCAAAATTCCCAGCGCGAAAGTTTATTTAAACATTTACATAGGTATTTGAATATTTTAGCAGGATTTCACTTTAGAATTTTGTATGCTACTAACTTTAAAAATTAAATTTCTCTCTGTTAAGTACATACATGCCCCTAGACAGGCGTCAGAGGACTGAGGCCGCGTATATTCTTCTTTTAAGAGTATGAGTAGGAAGACGGATCGAGTATGCGCTGTTTCTTCTAATGGGTATAACTACAAAACAACGAATCTGTCTTAACTGCCTTTCAACTTTAATCAATCGCAAGATACGATAAATACGTATATAAGAGGATGAGTAGAAGAGGGCAGAAGTCTGCCCAGCAGTGAGGCACAATTGAAGGCTTATAAAAATACAATTGAGGTATTTATTTGAATCCATAAATAATAACAATAGCAAATTGGTAACTTACTTTATTTACACCATCATTCGACCTCAAAGTTTGATTTGAATTCCTATTCGACCCCTACACACGATTCTCCTGAACCACGTGTAACCCTAAATAATTTACATTTCAAGGCACACAATACGCACTCGTTATTTACAAAGCTCCTTTAATTATCTTCTTTTATTTTTTCTTCCAAATATTTCATCTTTGTATCGTCGCAGGTTCGCCATTGTGTCCTGAAAGAAATAGTCTTATATAATAAATTACACTTTAGAAAGTAACCATTTTTTTATATTAGGCAAGTACCCACATAATTAAACATAATTTGGAAGGCGGGAAGTGCATTGCAGGAATTTGCATCATAAATGTGTGTGTGTGTGTAATTTATAGTGTATGTTACCTGTCTTATTATTATATAATAATTTATTTTGATTAAACATACTTTATAATTAAATTTAGTACGTACGTATATGAATAATATGGAATTGTATTTAATAATTCTGGAATAAAGTTATATTATTATTATTTATTATTATAAGGTCATGTGTTTGTGTCGCCCCGTTCGAGAGAAGTTTGGGAAGATGTTAATTAAAAACAATGTAAAATTAAAATAAAGAAATTAATAGAATATTTTTTTACAGATAGTTATATCCTAAATCTAAAATTTGTTTGAGGAACAGTTTTCTTGACAGATTGGCAATGACATTGATATTGTCATGTGGTTAAGCATGGGAATATTGCTTTATAAATCCTACATTTGGGACTTTTTTCCAAAAATTTATAAAAAAATTAACTTTGGATAAAATTTTTTTAAAAAATCTGGAAGTATTTACATTTAAGGTACTTTCGATTGCATGAATAAAAACCATTACTTCTGGTCGATTTGTCGGACGAATCGAGCTCAGCAGGGTTAAATTAGTCTAAAAAAGATGATGTTCGAATGGGAGTGTAATATCGGGGGAGGTAGTGAAGAGGTACAATGCGACGCGTTTGAGACTGATTGACAAGTAATCTTATGATTATAATTATTAATTATTATATATACTATCCAACAAAAATTATATATCCACAATGTGACGATTGACACTGAATTAATTAAATTGTCTAGCTATATTATATTGTATTGGAAGACTTGCTTGACTAAAGTAATAAATAATAAGAATATATATAATATAATATAATAACCTAGAATATAACATTTTATTTTATTTAACTTCAAGGCTAACTAGGTATATGTATGTTATTTCAGTAACAATTACAAATTTTCAAAATATTTTAGTTAACATTGATAATATATAAGTTTGTCCTAAGCCCAAGTAGTTTGTCCCACCCAAGTGTGTCTGAATAACCTACTTTGACCTTAGACCAACTAGTTTGTTCTGAAATCTTATGGATAAACTAGTATGGCCTAGGACTAGGACGAACTGATTTTGAATATTATTCAAATATCTTAAGTAGCTTTTGAAGTGCTTTTGGAGAATTACACAGCTCACTAAAGTGAGATAATATTTGGAATCCAAGATTGCAGACATGACTTTCCATAAAAATCAACATTTGTGTCGTTTCCTACGTTTTTTGGGGTGTAAATTCCGAAAATGACGTGAGTTTTAGAATCCAAATGGCGGACGTAAGTCTTAATGAAAAGTCTAAATGAAGTTATGTGTTTTCCCGCACGTTGTAGGTGGTTGAGGTGGGCAAATTTTTATATAATATATTTTTTTCCTAATTTAATAAAGTAGTAAATACCAATGTTTGGATTAACACATAGGCTTTTAGAACCACCTTTAAGAACAGTACTTCTTCGCGGGAACAATACTTTTTTCCGAGATGAAAGTTTTATCTCTGAAAAAAGTACTGTTCCCGCAGACGCGTGCAACAGCTAGCATCTCGATTATAAAAGCCGTGCGAACTATGCTTACGTACAACTTAATACAAATAAATCGAAAATATTGTAATTTATGAAAATATTCATTACCTGTTTAGCTATCCTATTTTCTAAATTACGAAGACGAGCTAGACCTTTCAAGTTACGATCAAGAATTTTTAAGAATTCTGCTCTAGAGATTTTAGGTGCTTCAGTTGTTTCATTGCTGTTTGGATTCGGTGCTTTAGTCACTGCCTGAAATACAATGAAATGTAAGGTATCTATGTAAACCCATCGTACCTACTTGAAGCTCGATGGCCTAGTCGACGTGTCCATTGTTAGCGCTTCCGCATGATTCAAGATTTAAAGATTCAAGATTGTTACATGTTGGTTGAGACATGTTAGGAAATGTCCTTAGTTCTAGCGTGTTGAGCCGTTAGTCTCGGCTATCAACAATAGATGGCAGTGGTCGAGTTGAAAAAACAATCAAACCAGTGTTTACCTAAAAATTGATGAAGGAGTGACACTCTAAAATAGTTAATTCGTAAGGTTGAAAGTACCCGCTAACTCCTGAGTTGACGCACCCAAACAATATACGGTCACCTTATCCTTACTAATATTATAAACTAGCTTTCGCCCGCGTCAATGTCGATCCCTCGGGAATAGTACTTTTTCCCGGGATAAAAGGTAGCCTACGTCCTTCTCCGCACTCCAGAGAACATGTATGCAAAATTTCATGATGATCGGTTCAGTAGTTACGGCGTGAAAGCGTAACAAACAAACAAACAAACAAACACTTTCGCATTTATAATATTAGTAAGGATGCGAAAGTGAGTTTGTTTGTTTATTTGTTTGTTTGTTACGCTTTCACGCCGTAACTACTGAACCGATCATCATGAAATTTTGCATACAAGTTCTCTGGAGTGCGGAGAAGGACATAGGCTACCTTTTATCCCGGGAAAAAGTACTATTCCCGAGGGATCGACATTAACGCGGGCGGAGCTGCGGGCGAAAGCTACTACTTATATATTTAGCAATATCATGACTCTTATGCCAGATGTATAAGGTTGAAATTGCTGTTATTTATAAATGGTATCCGTAGCTACATACGACTTTTTACGCAACTTCTATATGGACTTTAGCAGACGACCGTACAAAAACATGCGTAAACTAGTGTTGCCAAGTGTCCCGATTTTCAGGAGATCGGGGACGCGTCCCGATTTGTACCTGATCGGGACGCTAAATGACCCGATTAATCATAAAATGAAAAAGTTTTTTCATAAAAAAAAATGTATATTTACGCTACGTAATTTTTGCTCATCACTAGGTATGCCAAATTCAAAATGGCACACATCAGCGTTACATCACATCACATCACTAGCGCATCGCATGAACGAGAGAGTTGCACTAGTAGTTAAACACGAAATAAATTAAACCCAAACATAAAAACTCCTTATTTTTTGTTTACTGTCCCGATCTGCAACCCCAAAAACCGATTTTTTTGACCTCATGTATGTTAAAACAAATCGGACCTGGCAACACTAGTACACAGGCACAAACAAGGCGGGCGCACTAGTGGTATCAAAATACTGTATAGGGTACCTATCCGATATTATTTAGTGATTCGTGATATGAATTACTTACATTGTCATCGGCGAATTGATTATTTACTAAATCAGTTATCTGATTGTAGGCACTCTTAGTATCATTAATTTGCTGAAATAAAAAAAAATACAAACAATGCAATTTGAGATAAGTAGATAAGTAAAATAGAGTACCTATCTATAAAAAAGTATAGGAATTTATGTACCGTTATGCTTTGATTAAATATTGAATATTACCTCTAAAATGAGATGAAAAATTGTTCCGAAAAATCCCCATTTTGGTGTGGTTGGTACTTGTTTACCCGCTTTTATAGCTGCTTGCCTGTTTGTCCGATCTGTATTAATCGATTTTTCTGCTGTAGGCTGGAAAGAAAACTAATTATGTAATTTTCAGAGAAATGCTAAATGTAATTTAACACAAACATGGCACGTGTCAATATTATTTCATCTTTATGCACCTTAAATCTCTGTACCCATACAAATCTTTTGAATCTTCGATTATAGTGAGACAAAGTTCCTTTGGGGAACTATCCGTATATGTACTTACTTAAACAAAAATTATCTCCATACCAAATTTCATCTAAGCATGAAAGGTAACAGACAGATTTAGTCATTCGTGTGTTGCTCCGACGCGGTACTATAGTGCTAAAGCGACTTCGTATTATTAGACAAATGTATACAGATAATGTACGTAGTTGTACGTGAAAAAATAAAATTGAACGTTATGTATTTATTAGAAAAAAATAGGTGGACGTGGTACCGCCCAAAAGCACACAATTGCAAATTAATTACCTTTACAAATACAAATTACCTAAGTAAATCATTTAACTAAATTATTTGATTCACATCCCTTTATGATTTACAACCATTATGCTCTTGTGTACATCATCATTAATCATATCAGCCGCAAGTAGTTCACTGCTGGACATAGACCTCCCCCAATTGAAATTTGCAATACGACCGGTTGGAAGCAGCGTCTTCCTGTGACCTTAGTCAGGTCATCTGACTATCTGGTCGGTGGGTGTCCGACGTTGCGCTTGCCGGTACGTGGTCGCCATTCAAGAACCCTTCTGCCCCATCTGTTCTATGCGCTATATGCCCCGCCCATTGCCACTTCAAAGAGCTAATCCGCTGACCTACGAGTATGTCGGTGACCTTTGTTATCTTACGAATCTCCTCGTTTCTGATTCGATCTCGCAGAGAAATAGCGAGCATAGCACTGTCCATAGTTCTTTGAGTGACCTTGAGCTTTCTTATGAGGCCCATAGTAAGGGACCATGTTTTGGACCCGTAGGTCATCACTGGTGTTACGTTGGTATATATATATATATACATGTTGACTTTTGTCTAAAGACACTGAGGGATTTTGGACGAGAAGGCACTGCGGAGCTTCCCGAACGCTGCCCAGCCGAGTTGGATTCGTTGAAACACCTCTTCCTTAAAGTTAGAACTTCTATCTTCAAGGACGAAGTTCCCAACAGAAACCGGTGATGGCACAACATGGACACTCGAAATTATTTTCGTCTTGTCCATGTTAACTTTAGGGTCCACTTGTTGGGAAACTCCATTGAGGTCATTGAGCACGGTACTTAATTCCTCCAGCGACTCCGCCATAACAACGATGTCATCAGCAAATCGAAGGTGATTGATATACTCGTCGTTGATGTTGGTGCTAAGTCCTTCCCATTCCAGGAGTATGAAGGCAACAAGTGTGTGTGGTACCGCGGATAAACACGTTCTTGGGCGGTATCACGTCTACCTAAGTATATTTTTCTAATAAATATATAACGTACAATTAGTCCAGTCAAATAAGACTTTGAAGGTTACAATAATTCCCATAGAGCTAAAAATTGGTATGAATGTTCAGAATACCATTATAAATGAATTGTGAAAAGTCCCCATCAATCCCCCTTGTGCAAAAAATTTTATTGATGGTGAAAGTTTGCAAAAATAGGTATTTCGCGTTTTTCAGCTAAACGGTGAGTTTTACAGCAAAAATAGTTCAGACAAAAATTGTAGATCATCCGATTCTCTACAAAAAATGTATCTACACTTTTTTTCATAAGTATTGCCATTTCCGTGATATAGCGGTTGAAAGAATTGAAAAAAATATTTTATTCGTAATATGCACACGTTTCCACACCACCTATGAGGTAGTGTGCTTGGCGCTTTTTTTTTAACGTGGTTTCCCCGGTCGGCCTATTCCACGATCTATTATGATCCTATTGAATGCAAATGGAGTATTGAAAATGATGAAAGCTGCGTAAATTATGTAATATATAAATGAAAAAATAATTTGGAAAAATTATTCATCGGATTCATAATAATCCAATGGAACTTCTAGTATATTGTCTTCGTTTTCTTCTTCATCTTCTTTTTCCTCATCTTCCTGCTGGATACAAATATGTTCTAAAAGTGATGCATCATATGTCTCATCACTGATATCGTAATTATCCTCATCTAGTATCGATTCAACATTGGAGCACGACTGTCCTTGACAATTGGAGCATGCTAAAGAACAAAACAGTCCAACCTTTTTACAGCCGCATTTAGCATTGCAACATTTTTTGCAATTGCAAAAGATGGTGTTAAGGAGTTTTTCTGGTGCAGGTGGGAGTAACGTATGAATTGGTTCCAATGCATTGTCAACTAACTTCCAACCCCAGTCTTCTGGATCCATTTTATTACCAAGCCACACTTGAACTTGATAATATACCCGGAATAGATGTTGTTGAGCAGCAGCAGAGGTTGGGGGAAGACAAGCTAATTGCACTTGTTTTTTATTATAAGTTTTTTTTGCAAAAGATAAGTATCGGAGCTTATCCAAGCAGGTAATTTTTTTTGGAGCTCCGTACATAGAAAGAAGAAAGCGAATTCCATTAGTGATTATAACTTCTGGAGTAGAGTTACTATCTTTAAAAACTTCAGCACAATTAATTAAATTTTGTTTCTCGAACAATTTCAAAACCGTTGTTTTGCCCCTCTTGAAAAATGCTGATGTTGTATCGCAGCCAGTTATTGCGTGTAGAAAAAGTATATGATTTTGGCATTTTGAAAAAGCACAGAGACTTTTTGATGAATATATTTTCGATTGCTGCTGAGTCTTTCCCGGTTTAAAAAAATAAATAATTTTTTCTGTTGGAGTTCGAGCAGTAAGTAACACTAATAAATCGACATCTTCACCAACAACAATAGTTGTATTTGTTGAGTTGAATTGTTCTATTGCTGTTTCAATGATCAGAACATCAGCATCATTTTCAGCTTGTTTTACAAGAATATTTTCAGTAGTAAATTTTTCTTTTAACATTAAAATAAACCGAGACTTGTTGTGGGTATTTGCAAGAAATTTTTGTTTGCTTGTGGGAACTGTCATAAATTCATCAAAAATAACATCAGAAGATGAAGATGTTGTTGTAGCTCGACGTCGTTGTTCTGCGGCTTTGATATTTTTTTTACAATCGGTGTAACCATCATATACTACAGTCACTCTATGGCCAAAATGTCTACGTACATACTGAACATATTTGTCTAAAATATTATGAAATGTTTCTTCATGGTCCCAGACAACTCGGTGTAACAGAAATCCCCCGTCGATGATGAACGTAGAATTTATATTGTCAATATCTAATATTACTGTTTGAAAACAATCGTAAATGGCTGACTTTTGTGTTTTACGCATTCCAATTTCATCAAACATTGACAACGGGTAGGGAGCCAATTCATATTCGAAATATTTTTCAATTTCATCTTCCAAAGCAGTCGTAATACTCATACGTTGAAATAATAATACAGGGTCAACAGGAATCTTCTTATCGTGAACTTTGACAGTGCTACTCATAGCTAAAAGAGGGACTACTTTATCAGCACGTTTCAATTTAATGTTATCAAACGTCAATCCTGTTATTTTTGACATGCAAGCAATCCCAACTTTACGAGCTTTATGACAATTAATTTTGTCATCACCAACAATTCCACTGGCAATAGATACAATTCTGTTGACTTCTGGAAAAGGATCATGTAAAGAAAACCACTCTAGGAGGCTTTGTATGTCTTGAGAATCTTTCTTCATTCGAGAATCACTTGCATCAACATGCTGATCTGTTGTGTCCATTTTAACATTAGCGAAATCTTCCAATCCTTCACAAATAGCATTCATTGCATGCATACCATATACCCATTTACTTATGACACTCTCTTTCGTACTTCTCCCTCGAGAAAGACCTCCATCTGTCTTCATTACTTTCATCATTGACTGCTCGATCACCATGTCTGTTGAAGTTCCACAACTCAATTTATCTGAACGTCTAATCGTAAAATATCCTCCTGTAAAACGTTGGTAAACATCAGGATCCATGCAGTTTTTTAATTGTAGCATATCTTGTAGATATAAGTGTGATGATTTAGCATAAGAGAAATGTCCCGACGCGTGAAAGTAAGGAAGCATTTCTTTAACGCTGTCCAAGTGAGCTTGCCAATCTCCCATACGTTCAGCTCTTATAAACTCCTTTGCAATCGACACCATATCAAAATATTGAATCCATAATTTTGCGGTGGGTCCTCGTTTTTCATATTCTTTTAGTTTTTCATTAAACTTATTCAGTAATGCTCCAGATGTTTCATTATCATGTTCAACATCATTATATGAAATAGTATTATCAATTACATTTTTCACAGTTATCGTCAGATTTTCATCAATGGCGTCATCAATATCAAGTTCTTTAAATATTATTATTGTTAAAGCTAACTGAAGTAATGTATGAGCTCGAATAGCTCTCGCGTATGCATGACCGTTGAGCATTTTATCTAATGACCCAGGTGCATAAATCAAAGAAAGTATTTCTTTTATACCGCTTCCTTGCATGATGTAACCAATTGCTCCAAGAAATGACATAAGTAAATGAAATCCTCCGAGCCTGATTATGATTTTCGATAATTCAGATCCTTCAGGTGCAGCTAAGACGATTTCTCGAGCTTTTGCATACAGAGGCTGATCAAAAGTAACAACGCATACATTATGACCATAACGTTTTGCATTTTCTGAAGCACAAAGTAAAGTGGTGTATATGGTGTTGTAATTACTAGCTGGTTGATGAATAAACGGTAAAAATAAAATTTTCGATGTTGAAAAATTTATAATATTACTTGTTAAATGTTCAATGAAACCATTCCAACCGGGAATTGATAAATTTCTCCATTTGCCATAGAACCATATCACGTCGACTTTTTTGAGTAAAGATACTCTTACTCCACTTCCATAGTCAAAATCTCGGACATTTATTTTACTGTAACCTACTACACCATTATTTTCATACACCTGTATTGGCACATGAGCTATTGCCGCAAAATCTTTTGCTGATGGGACTACTTTTATTCGTTGTATAGGCTCTTCTAATACAACTGAAGTTTTTGGAGTAACAATTTGAATAATACCCATAATGTGAAGCGTGTTATGACCGTCTAGCGTATTTACATTTATATCAGCATTATCTGCTACATATTGAATAAATATGCCAGTTTCAGGTGATAAGATATGAGGTGGACGATGAAAAACTGCTGCTGCCTCGTACATCATCGTATCATTATAAGATGCGCACAAACCAAAAGATGAAAAAATTTGTATAAGCCTTTTCGATCCAAATCGCCGATGAAAAAAAACGGAGAGACCCAATTGTAATTTGGACTTGAAAGACCTAGGCCGAACAGCACTCATAATACTATGGCTAATATTCGTGCATACTAATTGTAAATGTTCTAAATTGGAGCGTTTATTTTTTAAAATGACCTTCTCTAAGAAATAAGTCAGTGACTTTGGAATGTCTGTATCAATATCTTCAAACATACGACCTGGTAGAGGATAATTAGAATTATCTAACACTGCACATTGGATATCCTCTCGAATAATTGCTGCTGCAGCTTCTAAGATGCGAAATCGCTCTTCTTTTTTATCGGTTTTTTTTTATTCGTACCAAGCTTGATTTAAAATATCATGGTGACTATCAATAAAACATACGAATGTTGATGATCCTGATTTTTCTGTAATAATAATTCTATCACCATACTCCAACTTCAATCGCATTTTAATGGTTCTGTTATCTATTGTTGATTTTTTACAAATACTTTTCAATTCGTCTAATGTGAATTGACAATCATCGCTATTTTCAATATACTTAAATATTTCTCTCATCGCAATATTTGTAGCTTCATCTTTAGGACGACCGACTTTACCCCCAGTGGTCGGTTTCAGAAAAGAATTGTAGCAATCGTTATGATACTTAGCCTCGGCAGCGACTAAATCATATTCAAATTCAATTCGAGCAGCAACAGCTTTGGCTACATCATCACAACGAGTTTTAGCTATAGTTAGAATACTGTCTTTGAACGAAAGTGTAGTCACTTTAAAAATCTTACGTCGGTACTGCAGTGCTTTTTTCTTCTCCAACTCTTCATTTAATTCATTGCCGCAAAATAAACAACACTGGTTGAAGCAAAATGTAGTTTCACTTACTCGTGCTCTAGTACGAGGAGGACTTATTTTTGATGAACCAGCTTCTTCTTCTTGGCGCCGTCTTTTCACGGCATCAATGCTACTTTTTCGAGTATAATTTTTTCGACACTGCACATGAATTTTTACAGATGTCTGGTCTTTCAGGTACTCCGAAAACTCATCACCTCTTTCAATACTTGCATCAATTAATGCTTTCATGCCGCGATCAACAGTAACAACTCCACTTTCAGTCAAAGGTTGACTACAAATAAAGCAGAATTGCGACATTTTTTTTTAAAAACAGTAAAATGCACAAACTTTTTTACAAAATATAAGCGATAGCCACGAGTTGTCACTACGAAGGAATGCTTACGACTAACAGTATTTTGTTGAGTATGAGACCTTCGAAACGGAGCAGGTATACGAGCATCGCCACGCTGACAATTGAATGGAAGACAGATGTTACTCAAGGCCATGCGACTAAATGAAAATAGGGGAGGAGTTTTTGACGTTCATTTATATTCTAAGAATTTTATAATTTGTATGTATAAGACATAGGGACTCATGTATTTACTCATATAACGGTTCAAAAATGTATATAAAAGTACATTAACGTGCATATTACGAATAAAATATTTTTTTCAATTCTTTCAACCGCTATATCACGGAAATGGCAATACTTATGAAAAAAAGTGTGGATACATTTTTTGTAGAGAATCGGATGATCTACAATTTTTGTCTGAACTATTTTTGCTGTAAAACTCACCGTTTAGCTGGAAAACGCGAAAAACCTATTTTTGCAAACTTTCACCATCAATAAAATTTTTTGCACAAGGGGGATTGATGGGGTCTTTTCACAATTCATTTATAATGGTATTCTGAACATTCATACCAATTTTTAGCTCTATGGGAATTATTGTAACCTTACCTCTATTTTAAGGACTAATTTGACTGGACTAAATGTTATTTTTTCATTATATACTATTTATTAATTTTGTTATCTATTAGAATGGAGTAGTAGATATTTTCGGAACTGTGGCCGGCAGCCGTTAGTATTATTTTGTCTTTGCCGCAGCCTATGTATGTCCTTTTCTGTAGTCATCCCTGATAAATGCAACTAATATAGGGCGTGTCTCAATAAGAGTGCACTAATTAACAGTTGAATTCTTAATTTTTTGCTCTGAAATGTGATGTGCCGGTGTAAGTACTCGCGAAATTTGACAATTACGGCATACGTTTTGATCGTCACTTCAAAATACATCACGGCTTTCGTATTATTGAGTGTATCTATATTTATATTAATAATAAATCTGTAAGGGTCGGTCATGCAGTAAATTACTTTGTTTTCAGAGATATCGTGTTTATAAGCTTTATTCGTGATACTGAAACTAAATTGACGATTATTAGATTTTTTTTCTGTATGTATGTTCCTTCATAACTCTTAAACGAATTGACTATAATATATTTTTCCCCAGTTATGATAAGACGTAGCCCTATACAAACATAACATAAAATGTACGCGAACGGAGTCGCAAGCACTGCTAGTTTATATATAAGATAAGATATACACCGTAATGGATGTTGAAGTGACCATCAAAACGATGTACACCGTAGTTGCCGGCTGGACGACATGTAATTTTAGCAGGACGGCGGCGCCGCCACCTGCCACTGCTTCACGCGGCCCACGCAACAGTCGATTGATTGCAGCAACAATTTCTCTCCCAACTGGCCACCAAGATCATGCGATTTATCGCCGTGCCATGTTTTTCTTTGGTGTTTCATGAAATCTCGGGTTTATGCAAATAAACCAGAAACAATTCCTGTCCTCAAGGCCGAGTTCCATCCAACGCGTTTTCAGTGAGATACAACCACATTTTTGTCAAAAAGACATCGACAATATCATGAAGAGAATAATGGCCTGTCATCAGAGCCGTGGGTGCCATTTGTCGAATATTTTATTTCATACATAAACAAAACCCTTCTTTATATTGCAATACAAATTGTTAAATTCACTCAAAATACGTGATTTTATTTATAAAGAAATAGTGCACTTTTAATGAGACACCTTTATCTTCATATGGTAACAGCACGCCAAGGATTTATGCGGTTTTTAGGCGAACGATTGAATGCTCACTGGTACAGCTGTGAAGTGAGGAGCAATGATGGCTATGATCACGAGGGAGCTCAAGATGAAGCCATGCGCGGTAAGCGCCATCGCTCTTGTTTGACCTTGATCCGGGGGCAGAGATGGCACCTGCAAATCGAATGGAAATAAACAAATGTTTCTATTTCTTTTTTTTTTATTGGAACAACATTTTGCTTTCCGTGCACAAAACAATCTTTATGATTGAAATTGTCATAGAAGACGGCTTTAAATTGTCAAGTACAAGTACCCGGTCCTTGATTTGTGCCAAAAACCAAAAGCAAAATGTTTTATCTAAAACCTAAACTGATACCGTGAGTGTAGCATCAATGATAGCGTGAAATCGTGATCGAGTTCATAGCAGGGGTTGGAATACCGGTAAAAATCCATTACCGGTACCTCTATGAAACGACAGTACCGGTAATTGGTTTGGTACCGGTACATTTGGTAACGGTAAAAATCAAGTACCGGTACCTCTATAATACAACGGTACCGGTAATTGGATTGGTACCGGTACCTCAATAAAACGACGGTACCGGTAATTGAAAGAAGTACCTGTACCAAATACCGGTAAACAGTACCGGTACTTAGTACCGGTAATCGTATTGGGAATTATCATTTCGTTAATGTGTGTCGTTGCCGTGTTGTGCATGTGCGGCGTGAGGCGGGGGCCCACAATAGGGCGGCACTTTTACAGTCGAGCGAGTCCCATGCGGTAGACGGCAACAATGCGTAGGTACCGGTAAAATTAACGCAATTTTAATACCGTTAAAATTTGACAGAATAAAGGTACCGGTACTTACCGGTACTTATAATGTGAATTTGGTACCGGTAACAAGTAGCGGTAAAATTACCGTTAACTGTTAACAATATTATTACCGTTAAATACTAGATTACCGGTACCTCATATTACCGTTAAAATTTTAACAGAATAGTAATACCGGTACTTACCGGTACTTATAATGGGAATTTGGTACCGGTAACAAGCCCTGGTTCATAGTGAGAGTCATAGATTTAAAAAAAAATTGCGTCTCGTGAGAGTAAAGTGCGTAGAAATATCCCAGAGACAAGTACAACACAAACGGGGAAAAGGGTAGATAGATCTATCTGCCCTTGACAGCTGCCTACTCCCACCGCCACCCGCAAAATCTTTCAGTTCCTTAGTGATCGATGGTCCATATAATTGGACCGAAATATCGAAAACTCGCAAAACTACAGTAATTAGGCACGGTAAATATCCCGAATTATGTTTTCATATAATATTAATTCATCATCACAATCATCTTCCAAGCCGGTTGGTCACCGTGGAAGATCACGACCAAAACCCTCCAAAGGATAAAACAAAAAAGTTGTACATAATGACATACAATGTCAAAACGCTCTCATCATACGAACGTTTAATAGAACTGACTGAAGCTCTCAAAGGAATTAAATATGACATAATCGGACTAGCAGAAACGAGACGCTTAGGAAACAAAATCGAAGAACATGAAACTTTTATTTTGTGTCATACTGGCCACACACCTGGACAATATGGCGTAGGATTCATAATATAATCCCATCTCAAAAATAATATAGAAAGTTACCAGGGCCTTTCCGAAAGAGTAGCAATACTAAACCTGAAATTTGAAAATACTCGCTTATCCATCATACAAGTGTACGCCCCTACAAAAACAGCTAGCGACTCCGAAATTGATAACTTTTATACGACAACGAAAAAGGCAAAAGAATTGGCATATAAAGACTACATATTGATGGGCGACTTCAACGCGAAAATTGGGATACCAAAAAGGAACGTCTTATCATGAAAATACATGGATATGGAGTTAGAAACAAGAGAGGACAAAGATTAATCGATTTCGCTATTGAAAACAGGCTGTCAATATTAAATAGCTTTTTCAAAAAAAAAAACAAAAAATAAATGGACCTGGCGATCACCAGATGGAAGATATAAAAACGAAATCGACTTTGAATTATCAAACAGACCTCATTTATTTCAAAACGTAGAAGTATTAAACATTAACTACCCTTCGGACCATAGACCAGTAAGAGCTACAATAACATATGATACGAAAACAAATAAGAGTAGAACACGCTATACTAATCCTCAACGTACCACATTAAAAAGCGAGGATGAAATATTGAAATTCCAAGAATATCTATACTCCCACATAACGAAAGACCTATTGTTTAGACAGGATATTACTTCAGTCCAAAAATACTACAATAACTTAATCAGACTTATTACCTACCACAAGTTTGCAATATGCACGCGAAGCACCAACTTCCAAGAAAAAACACAAAATACTGTCAGAACGCACATTAACACTTTTAACGAGAAGACAGACGCTGCAAAAAAGAGGAAACAAAACTAGAGCCATAAGAAACGAAATCTCAGCTCTTTACAAGCTTGTTAGCAAGTATATTAAAAAGGACTACAGTGACTATAGATATATCACTATAGAAAAATACTTGACCCACACAGGAAGTACGAAAAAGGCGTATAAAGAACTAAATCCAGACAAAGCTTGGATCGACGGCCTAAAACGGGGTGAAACAACCAAAAATAACCGCAGCGACGTCGTCAGCATAGCAACTGAGTTCTACAAGCAATTATACAGCGCTAAGGAGCCAAAATACACAAGCAACGAAATCCAAGATAGCACCACAGAGGGCAGCAAAGGAAATAGAGCAAAAATTAAAGTAAGCGAATTCATCGGGGCATTGAAGAAACTAAAACCAGACAAAAGCCCGGGTTCCGACAACATAACAAACGAAACCTTAAAAATAGCTGCCCCATACTAGCCGCACGCCTTACTAATCTATTCAATTTTGTCCTTGAAACTGGAGAGACGCCCGCTCAATGGTTCGAATCGAATATCATTATGTTATACAAAAAAGGTGACCCAAAAGATATACGCAATTACAGACCTATAAGCATACTGCCGAGCATATATAACTAAGTTATTTTCCACAATCCTTACCAAAAAAATAAGCCCTACGATAGAAAAAAGACAACCCATAGAACAGGCAGGATTCAGGAAAGGTTTTTCGACGATCGATCATATCCACACAGTAAAGCTACTTATCGAGAAATACCAGGAAAGAAGCAGGCCGCTCTACTTGGCATATATAGATTACAAAAAAGCATTTGACTCAGTGTCAAATAACTATATCTGGGAAACTCTATCATCACAGAATGTGGAACAAGAATATATTCAAGTAATCAAAAATATATACAACAACAGCAAAAGTAGAGTTAAACTAGAAACGGCAGGTCCTTGGTTTCCCGTAAATAGAGGGGTAAGACAGGGCGACCCTATGTCACCCCTGCTGTTTATAGCCACATTAGAGTCAATAATAAGCAAGCTCGACTGGAAAAAATGCGAAGTAAAAATAAAAAAAAAGAGATACTTAAGCCACCTACGCTTCGCCGACGACCTGGTGCTGATATCAGAGAAAGGTACAGAATTACAATACATGGTAGAGTCATTAAATACTGCTAGTAAGCTCGCTGGCTTAGAAATGAACCTCTCAAAAACAATGATAATGACAAACAGTACCAAGATACAAATATATGTCGACGACAAAGTTCTCAGATATACCGAACAGTACGTATACCTCGGTAAACAAATCAGCTTCGACAGATCAAGTAACTACCAAGAGGCCGAACGCAGGGAACAGTTAACATGGAACAAGTATTGGAGCTTACAGGAAATATTTAAGAGCAATATGCCAATCAGTCTAAAGACCAAGGTCATGAACACTTGCCTTATACCATGTTTAACCTATGCCTGCCAGACGTGGAAGTTTAATCAAAACGTAAGACATAGAATTATGACTTGCCAACGCGGAATGGAACGCAGTATGTTAAATATAAAGAGGATACATAAAATACGACATTCCAAAATACGTAACACCACTAAAGCAACGGGCGGTCTAGCACAAGCTCTCGCATTAAAATGGAAATGGGCTGGACATGTGGCACGGCTTCAAGACCAGCGATGGACAAACTGTGTGACAGCATGGGATGGTCCGGTCGGCAAAAGAAAGAATGGGAGACCTCGGAACAGATGGGAGGACGAAATCAAACGCATAGCGGGTCCCAACTGGATGCAATCAGCAAAATCCAGAGAAGTCTGGCTCACTTTGGAGGAGGCCTTTACCTGCAGAGGGGTTCTTGCAGAATAATTACCAATAATAGTCATAAGTTAGAATTACTATATTTTAAACTTTTGTGAGAATAATATATAAATTTTATACTGTATAGATATATATCCATTTATGTTAGTTGTATAATATGTAAAAGTTACTAATCACTCTAGACCTAATTTTTTTTTAATACTAACAAAGCATTTTGTACCATGTACTTCTGCAAGAAATATAGCCTTTTTTTTTTATTTTATTTATTTATAATATTAATTCGCGAACACTCTTCTTAGGCAGGAAGGAAATGAGAATTATGTGCTTTGTAAAGTACAGCGGGCATATTTGGCAACGGTCACAATATTAAGCTTTAGCAGGACGAATCTTCATTTTTTTTGCCTTACTAGTAGTATGTATTTTGAATAGGAAAACTAACCAGTAGGGTCACTTTTCCTATTCAAAATACATACTTGATTGACCATTAAATATCACAGATGACTTAATAATGTTCAGGTATAGTAGGTACAAAGTTTAGGTAATAACCGGATATAATTGAAGAGACAAAATAAAAATTCCTTTATATTAATAATTATATACACCGATAAAATTTACAAGTCCTTGGTTGGACTAAAGGTGGGCTATTATTTTATGCAATAACCTATGTTGAGCAATGTTACATGACTTCATTTCTTGGTACCTACATTGCATAAGGACCGAGATCCCATAAGAACGCTAACCTAAGTTTTCCTAGAGTGTTTGATAGGATGTCTTGTACGACGTTTTAGTTTAGGCATGACAGGAACTTAAACAGAGTTCGGTGAACTTAATCAAACATCAGGAAATTAAATGCCATCTTATAAACACTACTAAGTAACTTTTATCTAGGTATATGTTTAGGTAGGAGGCTGTAGATAGGTAATTATATGACGAAAGGGTTACCAGAGACAATACGTAGTTATTTAAGTCCAAAAAGAAATACATGTAAGTACCTAACTATATTATTGGAATTTGGTGTCACACAACTCGCGCTTGGTAGTATTATTGTATCTTATGGAGTTCTGGAAACATGTACTGTACGTATATGACGGCGAATTAATCAGCACAGCCTCCAATTCATAAGTAACCATGACATTATTTATTGGTCAGCGACACTGACGTTAAGTGCTTACATTGTTTAACATACATTTGCTAGATACCTACATAACAGTTTCATTGAAAAGTCGTATTTAAAGGACAAATATAATTCTGAAGGTTCTTCATAAATATGGATCAGATGGTTGGTAAACGAATTTGAAAACGCGCTGCGGTTGTGGCACACATTAGTTAATATAAGTGGGTACGTATTTCAGGTTAGCGATTTTTGTTTTATTTTGTTTTAACCCTCTTTTTAACTATTTCTCTCTCTCTTTTTTAACACGACTGCTCACATAAAAAACAGTTAACTGTTTTAAGAATTCATGTATGTATACAAGTTTCTTTATTCCACCATATCTTCTAAATGTAACACTGGCTATTTGTTTTAGTAAGGCATTGTGTTTAGTATTTTGTAAAAAAATAAAACATACCTAATAAAAGTTTAGTCTCTATTCACTAAATTTTAAAATGGTTGAATTATTTTATGCTTGGGACACCACAAACACGTAAAAGTGTGTAAGTAAAGTTATTTGGCTGATAACACAAGCGGTTGTTTTTAATACTAGGTTGTTATTATTCGAGGAAAACGAAACTGGTAATAAATATATAGGTATACGGTCGAATTGAGAAACCCCCTCCTTTTTTTGAAGTCGGTTATAAATATCACTTACCCCTTATTTCGTACCTTTTAATAATGGTCTTAATAAAGGAAGAGTATACTAACTAGGTGCTATTTTAGTTTCTTTGCAATATTCGCCCTAAAAATGGTAACAGGGAGAAAATACTTAGGGGAGAAAGGGGTAATGGGAGTCAGCGGGCAATCGGGGTCAGGTGCCTCTAAGCAAAACTACACGTTCGATATCTAGGTAAATGACATGTTCAGCTTGCTCTGTACCCGATGCCCATTGTACGAATGACTCGCGCTAGTAGCTCCACGCGTTTTTGAGTGACAATTATGTTTCGTTTTCACGCCTCGTCGGTGTAAATTTTCGTCAAAACAACATTAACGGTGAGTATAGACGTTGTAGCTGTACCAAATTAATAACTATGGATAGATTTATCCTTGATATTCAAAATTTAAATTAGCATATTAAATTGCGATTAAATTAACTTTGTGTTATTAAATTTTACAATTAACATGCAGTATAGGTTTTGGGTAATGGGAGCCAAAGGGCCTGCTAGTGATTACCATTACCCGCAAAAATATTCTTATGTTTTTTCGCTTATAGATGCCGATATTACAAGTCAGAAAAACCAAATAGGCTAGCTGATCAACTGGTGATTGCACTAGATGGTATACTGCCGAATGTAATGTCTGCGATTGTTTGACTCTGATTTCCCACATGTCTGATTCCCATTGTACTGAGGTTAGTGCAATGGGAGTCAATATTGTTTTTTTTTTTAAACGCGGTAATATATCCAAAGTTGATACCCAAAGTGGTGAAAAGTGATAACAACTAGTAGATAAATAAGTAAAGTCTATTATTAAACAATTTTAATCACGATATTATTTCGAAATAAGCTTTTATTTGATTGCTCGCTTAAGTGACTCCCATTACCCCCTTTTCCCCTATTCGCAGCGCGCGTTTCGTATTTTACGTGGGTACCCACATCTTCGCTGTCTTGGCTAGGGAAGACATGTCGCGCGACATGGTGGCAACAAAAATGGATCATAAAGTATAAACTAAAAATGTGTTAGTAAACCGATCACCTTACCGTATATCGAAATGTTGAACCAGTTTCCGGATTTCCTTAAAACCTTCAAATTGTATTTTTGTATTGATTAACTTCCCTTTCACACAGCGTCTGTAGATTCTTGGGACTTAATGCGTCACTGTGCTGACTTCCGTATTGTCATTTATCGATGCAGTCGGGTTACACGATGCACATGATGCAACGAGTCTCGTTCCACAAAAACTTCGACATTATATCACCAACAGGCAATTGATTTCTGTCGTAGTACGTATAGTAGAAGTAGTAGTAGTAGGTACTAGGAACTTTTGTTGTAGGTAACTGCAATTGACAAACGGAATTAAGAGATAATTTATAAAATTAACTATGAAACAATGTACTAGGTAGTGGATCTACGAGGCAAGTAGCCACGATCTTTAATATAACAATGACAGAGGAATTATTCTAATATTACTTATATGAGAAATATGATCTCTCACTTTAAATTATATTCATCCCTAATTATGTCAAAGCATAAGTATCTAACGTACTTGATGATGCTATTAACTATTGTGTTAATTAGACAAATAACATCAATTCCTAATGAATGTCAAATGGTTTTCGCCAAATCAAATTACCTAGTTGAGTAATTAGGTTTTGAAGGTGACGACCATATCTTAGAATGACTCTTCATAATGTCTGTGAGAAATTTTAACCAAATCCATTTTTTACTCATTTTACATGACCCGCACAAAGAAGAGTACTGTTTTCTCGATTCATGTGATTCTTTATTTCACTTTAAGGTCCAAATGTCTATTTATCAAACAGTTTTAGACGTCTTTGGTTTTAGAATTGTGGGATATTACTAGAATCGTTCTACAATCCTGGGTCCTGAAAAAAAATTTACGTACTAGCTTCGTAAACCTAACACTTAAGAATGGCAACTAAATATATAAAGATTTTTAAGTCTTGGAAATGAGAATTGTATAACTTGCTTATCTTCGATGACCTTGTATCATGGACATTACTTATGAATGTGTAGGTAGGTAGGTTTTATACTTATGCATAATTTAGTTACCTTCACCAATCAGTATAGTGTAGTAAGTATGTAGGTATCTACGGTTTTATATAATTTAACCTGCCTGCGACAAAAGGGGGCAACGGGTTCGATCATTGTGGTGTGGGGGCAAATACTTGTACTCTATTTTGACAGGTATTTGTCTGCGGTTTTGGAGATGCCCCAGTTTTAATTTTTACAACGGATACGAACTGTATAACGAAGTATAGCAAATGAACTAAGTTACTGGAAGTGACCACATACCTAAAAACAGTGTATCCAAAAATGCATGCCTGTTGACCACTGGTGACACTGTAATCCTTTAACTGTAAATACAAACATTTTATTTATTTTTCAAATTGTCACTTGAACTTTCTCAAAAATAAAAACAAAATCGGCTTAATTAAAAAAAAAAATACGAATTTACCCAATTCGCAAGTGCCCCTCGATTAGCGGCGCACCAGCTTAGCGCGCGAAGTTGACGATGGCACTGCGCGCCGCGGCCGCGAGCTGGCCGCGCGCTTGAAGGGACCGCGGCGTGCACCGCGCCGGCTTCGGCACCAACGGGGCCAAGGCCGGACCTGGTGCCGATTGCGAAGTCTTCGTTATGTCAGCCTGCGTTCCACTTATGCAACGCTGCCTACCAATTCAATGCAGTTCGCCGAACCAGTCCCATACTTCGATGTACAATTAGCGCTATAATTTAATAATTCAAATGTGTAACATCTCGTTTCCATTACCTATAAAGAAACTCGTGCTGCTAAGTAGAATTCGAATTTCAAGTAAGATAATAAGTAGTAACATGTGTTTATATAAATATATACGTATTTATATTTTTTAGATGTACATAGCTATCTGCTATGTAACAGGTGTAAAATATATTGGCTCGTAACTCGTAACATAACAATAGCAAACAAGAAATCGACACGCTATTTTTTAGGGTTACCGTACCGTACCCAAAGGGTAAAAACGGGGCCCTATGAATATCGTTCCGCTGTCCGTCTGTCACCAGGCTGTATATCATGAGTCGTGATAGTTGAAATTTTCACAGATTATGTATTGCTGTTGCCGCTATAACAACAAATACTAAAAATAAAAATAAAAATTCAAGGTTTTCTATACAAATTACGTGTTTTTTTTTGCTTGTGTTTGCTCGATATTGATAACGGCTACAGGTAGCCGCTTGAAATATTCACAGAATACATATTTTGTTATATATTCACTTTAAAAATAAATAATTAAATAAAATTAATATTAAAGGGGTGCTCCCATACAACAGACATGATTTTTTTTTCTTTAAAGCACATAAATTGGTGTCATAGACTGTGTCCGTGATACCTGGAGGACTTCTCCGGCAAGTATTAGGTATGTTTACTTTTAAATTTAAGAAAAAAGCCGGCCAAGTGCGAGTCAGACTCGCGCACGAAGTGTTCCGTACCGTTATCTATGAAAACGGCAAAACTCATGTCTTTTGTATGGGAGCCCCCGTTTAATATTAATTTTATTTTAATTTAATTATGTATTTTTAAAGTGAAAGTATACCTAAATATTCTGTGATTATTTCAAGTGTCTACCTGTTGCCGTTATCAATAACGAGCAAAAATAAGCAAAAATATCACGTTTGTTGTATGGGAGCCCCCTTAAATTTTTATTAAATTCTATTTTTTGTATTTGTTGTTATAGCGGCAACAGAAATACATCATCTGTGAAAATTTCAAGCGCCTAGCTATCATGGTCCATGAGATACAGCCTGGTGGCAGACGGACAGACAGACAGACAGACGGACAGCAGAGTAAAATCAATAGGGTCCCGTTTTTACCCTTTGGGTACGGAACCCTAAAAATGCACCAGCATTATCTAGGCAAATAGTTATTGGGACCGACTTTATACCCGTAATTCAAAATATGCTGTAGGCTGTAGGTAAGGCGGGTGCCTTACCTACAGCCTACAGCAGAGAACTTCTAACCCTACCCCAACAAAGTAGGTTTCGGCTCTAAGCGTGGCTGTGAAGCATTCTTTAAGGGCCTATTTAAATAGTCACGAAGCAGAGATATTGCTTGAAGTGGATTTAAACAGGGGTGCTTTGCTGGCAGAAATAAAAAACCGGCCAAGTGCGAAAAATCACGTTTGTTGTGGATTGCCCCCTTAAAAAAATGTTTTTTTTTTTATTTGTTGCAATTTCAACTGAATAACGATCACGGTTCATGATATACAGCCTGGTGACAGACGGACAGACAGACAACGGAGCGATATTAATAGGGTCCCGTTTTTACCCTTTGGGTACGGAGCCCTTAAAATAAAGTTCGGCAATGCTTAGTCAAAATTATAAAAGAATGTATAAGGAAAATAGTACAGACGACTGCAGAGAAATCTGGCCACGTCTCAGTAGTGAACTGAGAGGGGGTTAGATTTCCCTGCAGCCGTCTGTACAAGTCTACATTGTGTGTGATGCAAGGGCCTATGCGCATAATACTTTTTGGTGAGAGCCACGGAACATAAAACCTAAGTGTTTTATATTCCGTGGTGAGAGCAATATTTTGAATCCAGTGCGAAACGAAGGAAGGAAGTACTCATATAATGTTTTTTTTTATTGTAAGTTTTTTTTAGTTTCTACGGGAATAAAAACGTATTTTAGACGCTGTCAATGAACGGTAGCTCAATACGGGCTTTGTTTTTTGAATAGATAAGAAGTTTAAACAAGATTTCAATGCAGTTTGTCCAGGTAAAAAAGCTCACTCCACATTCTTGGCTTGCTTATATTATAGTTCGACATCAATTATCGTACAACCTCCAATGTAGTCATTGGTGAAAACATCCACAGCTACTCCACAAGTTCGACGCATTCTCTCAAAATTCACTTTCGTCTACTTTGAATATTGATTTTAGCGACCGTATCTGGGACTAAGCCTTCTTACCCATCAGGTACGGAGGATTTCAAGTAAAGCTTCCACGGCGTTTTTGTCTGATGTGCATAGCATTGAAGCGTTATTTAAAAAAAACTCAAAGATATATAGTTATATGTAGATGCACATCTATATATGAGGCCCCTGCGAAGATACCACGGGGATACTGTAGAGATACTTTTGGACATCATGGACTGTTATGCTCTAGAAGTGCCGGCCGATTAGGGCGTGATGCTGATCTTAATAATATAATTCACCGTGCTCTTGCTAGTATCCACTTTCCTGCCGTTTTATATTCCACCGAATTGACACGGGGTGATGACTGGTCTCTTACCAGAAAAGACGGATTGCCTCTCTGAAGATTGGAGTCCAACAGCGCAAGCTTTTTAGTTTCTTGGCTAAAAATCTTATTGAGATATACATCAAAAGGTTGGAAGACACCTAGCTCAGCGTATCAAATATCTTCCAGCCCGCCATTTAATTCGGCAATGCCAGCCTTTTGGGCATGATGCCCAGGGGCGAGCATCTGGAGGGATATATAAGTTTTTAGTTTATTTTTGCATATACGTTTTTAGTTAGTTAATTTATTTTTAATTGGTTATTCGTTTTTAATTGCGAAAAATAAAAGGTGAATAGCACTTATCGTCTTAAAAAAATGTAAGTACTTAATTCCATAAATACTACAAGTAATTTACTACCGAAGTTCAGATTTGGATTTTTTTTTTGATCTGATTTAGGAGTAAAAGTATAAAATGACGGCGCTAGTTTCGCTCATCTTAGCCCCACAACAAAACAGATACGTTATGTTCGTTAGAGCCATGATAATACCTATTTTAACGTACGAGAATAAACATCCATACGTCATATATTTACAAATGAAACTCAAGATATTGTCAGTATGTAGGTATGCGAGTTTATTCCACTATCAACTTAAATGCCTGAACATATTTACATGTATAGAAATCGTTGGAATCCTTACATAATCGCAAGTGACACCAGCTACTACATACACGAAATGAAATTTTGATCGTTCTGGACCCTTAAAGGGATGATTCAGCCCGTTGATATAAACAACTTTTCCTATGGGACCAATGCTGGGAAGTCAAAAAATTTTTCGACTTTCCTATACAAATTACCCGGGCGACCGAAATTTTTTGTATGGACCTGCCCATTTTTTTTTAGTTCCCAGCATTGGTCCCATAGGAAAAGTAGTTCATATCGACGGGCTGAATCACCCTTTAAGGGTTCAGAACGATCAAAATTTCACCGTGTTTATATTCTTTCTTCGAGTCAAAATGGTTGTCTCTCTTGGAAAGAAGTATGTGTAATAAGAACTCATGCCTTGATTTCATTCAAATGACGATAACTTTTTTTTTTAAAACATGGGCAGGTCCATACAAAAAATTTTGGCCGCCCGGTTAATTTGTATAGGAACGTCAAAAATTTTTTTGAATTCCCAGCATTGGTCCCATAGGAAAAGTTGTTTATATCAACGGGCTGAATCATCCCTTTAAGGGTCCAGAACGATCAAAATTTCATTTCGTGTATGTAGTAGCTGGTGTCACTTGCGATTATGTAAGGATTCCAACGATTTCTATACATGTAAATATGTTCAGGCATTTAAGTTGATAGTGGAATAAACTCGCATACCTACATACTGACAATATCTTGAGTTTCATTTGTAAATATATGACGTATGGATGTTTATTCTCGTACGTTAAAATAGGTATTATCATGGCTCTAACGAACATAACGTATCTGTTTTGTTGTGGGGCTAAGATGAGCGAAACTAGCGCCGTCATTTTATACTTTTACTCCTCAATCAGATCAAAAAAAAAATCCAAATCTGAACTTCGGTAGTAAATTACTTGTAGTATTTATGGAATTAAGTACTTACATTATTTAAGACGATAAGTGCTATTCACCTTTTATTTTTATTTTTCGCAATTAAAAACGAATAACCAATTAAAAATAAATTAACTAACTAAAAACGTATATGCAAAAATAAACTAAAAACTTATATATACCTCCAGATGCTCGCCCCTTGGGCATCATGCCCAAAAGGCTGGCATTGCCGAATTAAATGGCGGGCTGGAAGATATTTGATACGCTGAGCTAGGTGTCTTCCAACCCTTTGATGTATATCTCAATAAGATTTTTAGCCAAGAAACTAAAAAGCTTGCGCTGTTGGACTCCAATCTTCAGAGAGGCAATCCGTCTTTTCTGGTAAGAGACCAGTCATCACCCCGTGTCAATCCGGTGGAATATAAAACGGCAGGAAAGTGGATACTAGCAAGAGCACGGTGAATTATATTATTAAGATCAGCATCACGCCCTAATCGGCCGGCACTTCTAGAGCATAACAGTCCATGATGTCCAAAAGTATCTACAGTATCCCCGTGGTATCTTCGCAGGGCCCTCATATATAGATGTGCATCTACATATAACTATAGTTATATGTAGATGCACATCTATATATATATATATATATATCTTTGAGTTTTTTTAAATAACGCTTCAATGCTATGCACATCAGACAAAAACACCGTGGAAGCTTTACTTGAAATCCTCCGTACCTGATGGGTAAGAAGGCTTAGTCCCAGATACGGTCGCTAAAATCAATATTCAAAGTAGACGAAAGTGAATTTTGAGCGAATGCGTCGAACTTGTGGAGTAGCTGTGGATGTTTTCACCAATGACTACATTGGAGGTTGTACGATAATTGATGGCGAACTATAATGTAAGCAAGCCAAGAATGTGGAGTGAGCTTTTTTACCTGGACAAACTGCATTGAAATCTTGTTTAAACTTCTTATCTATTCAAAAAACAAAGCCCGTATTGAGCTACCGTTCATTGACAGCGTCTAAAATACGTTTTTATTCCCGTAGAAACTAAAAAAAACCTTACAATAAAAAAAATAACATTATATGAGTACTTCCTTCCTTCGTTTCGCTCTGGATTCAAAATATTGCTCTCACCACGGAATATAAAACACTTAGGTTTTATGTTCCGTGGCACTCGGAGAAAAGCACAGCTGTGTTACATAAGTTGACACTCTATAAGCTTTGCGTCTGCCCTATCATGACCTACGCCGGCGTAGTCTTCTCCCACATCGCGCCTTCCCACATCGATCGTCTGCAACGCTTGCAGAACCTCTTCGTCACCCGTGCCACTCGTATTAACGAGTCACCATCGGTTCTTGCGCATGACAGACTTACACCGTGACCTAGATCTCCCATCCATTCGCGGCTATCTCAAAAACGCCTCAAAGCGTTACTTTGAGAAAGCTGCACGCCACCCCAACCTGTTAGTAGTGCAAGCTGCTAACCACTCCCCCAACTTACACACGAAACGACCTTACGTCGTAGACGTCCTAGGAACGTACTTGACGATCCCGATGATCATATTGACATCGCACAAGCCCGCCCCGACCCCTCTTCGGCACCGAATAGCCAGAGGAATCCCACTATCCAACCCCGTCGCACTCGCCACTGGAATAGAGAGTAGGATGCGTAGAGTAGGAATTGCTCCGTTTACTGGTGACCGCCCGGCGGTCCTGGGTGACTTGCACCCAGCATAGGCCCTTCTGGCAACGTAGCTTTCGGCCTATAAGTCAAAAGATGTGTTGCTGCTCTCCAAATGCTTTTGCCATTGTTTCTTAGATTGGCCCTTCAGGCTATGCATGCACGTATACGCGGCCCATCAGGCAATATGAGAGTTTACTGTCTCTCCAAGCCTTGCAGTTCAAAGAAATTTTTGAGGTGAGGACCTCAAAAATTTCTTTGAACTTTGATAATTTTGATTTCGTTTACTTAAAATTAACTTTATAATTTACTAGCTTTCGCCCGCGGCTCCGCCCGCGTCAATGTCGATCACTCGGGAACAGTACTTTTTCCCGGGATAAAATGTACCCTATGTCCTTTTCCGTACACCAGATAACGTGTATGCTAAATTTCATGATGGTCAGTTCAGTACTTACAACGTGAAAACGTAACAAACAAATAAACAAACAAACAAACTGACTCTCGCATTTATAATATTAGTTAGGAAGTTAGGATTAGGATTTATTTGGCATTTTTTTACTTTGTTTTTGGATTTTGTTTTTGCTTTGCGTTAAGGATCTGGTGTTAGTATTTTCCATACTCAATTTCCTGTAGCAGTTTGCTTCGCCATGACCATCAATAAGTCGCAAGGTCAAACTTTAAAAGTAGCTGGAGTGGATTTAAGATACCTATAACTATTTTTCCCACGGCCAACTTTACGTGGCTTGCTCACGGGTCAGTAGTGCGGAGCATCTATTTTATTAGTCCCTGAAGATAAAGCTAATAATGTTATATATAAAGAAATTATTTGAGTTTACTTTACTTCAAAGAATTGCTTTATCGACCAGAAATATTTTATTCGGTAAGGAGACTAATATAATTTAAGTATTTCATATATGTATGAATATGATTTTTTATTGATTTATTTCACATAATTATACATTCAACTCGAAAATTACGCGGACGAAGTCGCGGGCAACAGCTAGTACTAGAATATTATAAAGATTTAAAATCGTACCGTATTTTATATAAAATAAATATGTATGATATCTAACAGAGACTATAAGTAGAGAAAGTAAATATAATTTATTTAACAAATACAAAAACAATTAATATTGTTGGTAAGCCCAGTCCGAGTATAGAGCGAGCTAAGCGAAATTATTAAGAGATTTTTTTGATATACTGTAGGTACCAAGTAAACCATTTTCTTTCTTTCTTTATTTCTTTCAAAGCGGCTTGTATTAAATGAAACCGAAGTCTCGGGTAACAAAACTAATCAAAATTATTTTCATAACACATCTATTTCATCATCATCATCTTAGCGTATATTTTTTACTTTCTTTTATCGTGCTGATATAAGATTTGGCAAAGTTTTCAGGGCCGGCTGCTTACTTGATGCTAAACCTCTTTTGGTAGATCCAGTACCACTGATAAATACCTGTAAAAAGAATGTACAAGTATTTGACCGCGCCGGGAATCGAACCCGGTACCACCGCGTCACAGGATGGTCACCACTGCACCACAGAGGCCGTCATCTGTTTCATAAATGTACAACAACATACAGTACTACCACTTTTTTAAGTTACACCACTTTTAAGGTGTCAGCACAAAAATCAAATTTTTGCATGGCGCGAAAATATCCGTCTGCTATTGGCTGTTGCGTTCGCGCCATATCTGGAGTTCGCTAGGTCACCATGCCGTACGAACATTATGAGCGAGACAGCAAGTGTCCTGCTGTTTTTGGATTTCAAATCTTATGAGTAGCTATATAAGATCATTGATATTTCACTATTTCACTGATATTTTCATTCGGTTTTATTCGGCGGTATATAGGTTGTGCTATTCTGCGCCAAACAAAGCCGATGCGAGCGACTTATAAAAGTGGTAGTACTGTCCCTTTGGTTCGCAATGATAAATGCTGATTAAATTTGCAGTAAAAGTGTAATTATTATTTTCAAACATATGTGATATGTTCGAAAAAGGTTTAATCAAAATCATCGTTACTATTCAGAGAGTCTCTGTTTTACTTAAAAGCTTATGTACTCTTATAATATAACAAATTGATTTCTATTTAACTCTTTATCAGGTAAAATTTATCAATGAATTTATTCGATGTCTGCCTGCTCAATGTAATAGATAAGACTCTTAAAGATAACTTGTCCAAACCTCTTCAATGTTGAAGTGCATATAAAGAGTATCTTCTCCGCTTATACGGGTACAGACAGACAGACGAAGCCGATTCTACACTACATTTCATATAATTATTTGCAAACATGCAAAATTACACCCACAGTGACTCAAGAGAATAATAGTGATATGTGAATTTATACTAGAGTTGCACAAGCAGGACTGTCTCACACCCCGTGTCGGTATCTAAAACATACTTACGCGCGGCGACCACTTCGAAGCGGTAAATCCAGTAGGCGACGCGCGTTTAGTCACATGTCTTTACCGACATCATCGAATTATCAATCGTTTGTTTAAAGATCGAAATCGGCATGCAATAATTTTGTAGGTATCTAAATAAAAAGGTGCTGCGTTCTGACGCGAGCTATATTACATCGTATCGTTTTACATTGGCTTGATATTTCTTTGAATACCTTTGCAGAGTGCAACTTCTGTACGTAAGTACTAGTACTTATTATGTGGTACAATTAGTGTTTTGCCGTGCTCGAAATTTTCGAGAACAGTGAGAACGGGTCGGATTTTTTCGCGAGAATTTCTTATTTCTCTCAAAAGCGAAATAAAAATATTATTGAATAAATTCTCGAGAATTATTGGAAATTTCACGCAAATTTCCGTGAAAAGGAATTCATGAGAGCAGAGAATTTCTCTCCGGCACATCACTAGGTCCAAGTTAAGACGTGACTAACTCCATTTTCCTGTACTTCTTGCGCAGCGTGGAGACGGGGTCCTTGAAGAGCACGGGGTCGAGGCGTAGCACGGAGCGCATCAGCGGCATGTAGCCCCACGCCGCCGCGAACGTGTTCAGGCACGACTGCCGCTGCACGAAGTGCTCGGGGTCGCTCCACGATGACCTGCGCACACCAGGACTCAACTCACTTGCATAATATATGCGGACAAATCATACAGCTTGACCTACGTGATGCTTCCTGGCACGACCACGGAGGATTTCCTTAATTTGTTTCTGGTACACATTCATGAAAAAAGGTGTACTTTAATGTATTTTTAAACAAAAAAGTTGTACTCTTCTAGTTTAGACGTTACAGCATACCTAAAGTGGTCGTGCCGTGCAGTATCTTTCTGGCACGACCACGCGAGCTATTGTGACAATTTAAGGACATTATGAGGTACAAAATAAAGAAAATAGATGTACTCCACTTTGCAAGTCAAATTATAGGTTATTACAATTCTTGTAAGACGTCTAACATATTCCTTTAATTTGAACTAATCTATTTTTTTTGTTTTATATGATAATAATACTTTTCTCCGCTCACTTTCAGTCCAATGTTCTTATTTTATAAGTAAATTCTACCCTAGCTTTAACATTTTCTTTTTATAGTGAGGCCTTAAGAGATACTCTTCCGTGTAAGTTAGCTTTACATAGTCGCCTTCTAATCGTTCCTGCAGATTTTTCAGCTCTGAATATCACCAAATCTGGAGATGTATCTTTAGTTATGTGACACCACGGTAAGTGTACCGACACTTAAGATGTGCATCGGTCGACAGATAAGAAGTGTGAGTAAAGGAGGAGAATGTAATCCTAATCCTTACTAATATTATAAATGCGAAAGTGAGTTTGTTTGTTTGTTACGCCTTCATCTACTGAACCGACCGTCCTGAAATTTTGCATACCCGTTGTCTGGGGTAAAGAAGGACATAGTGTATACTAGCTGTTGCCCGCGGCTCCGCCCGCGTTAATGTCGTTCCCTTGGGAACTGTAGAAATGATAAACATTCCATACAAACCCCTCCCCCTCTGCTTTTTCCCCTTAAGGGGGAATTTAATACATTTCACCTGCATAGATCTTTAGCCCTTAAGGAGGGGATTTTGTCCATTTCACCTACACAGATATTTTTTTATTGTAATGGAGAACTTCTTATTGTCATATTTCTAAGTAAATAAAAAAATCCATACAAACTTTACCCCACCTATTTTACCCCTTCAAGGGGAAATTTCGTCCATTTTAACTATACAGATCTTTATAATTGTAATGTAAACATATATACTTATTTTTATACTTCTATGTCCAGAAATGAGAAAATTAATTGTAATCTAGAACGTATATACTCGTACTTATTTTCATACTTCTAAGTCTAGAAATGAAAAAAAAACATAACTTTACTTATTTTATCCCTTCAGGCGAAAATTTCGTCGGTTTTACCTACATACATCTTTTTAATTGTAATCCAGAACGTCCAGAAATGAGAAAATGTCCATACAAACTTAACCCCCCCACTCCCCCATGTTGCCCCTTAAGGAGGGGATTTTATATTATTTCACCTACACAGATGTTTTTAATTGTAATCGAGAACTAACATACCTTTTTTTTATTTTCTATGTCTAGAAATGGAAAAATGCTATACAAACTTTACCCCCTATTTACCCCTTCAAGGGAGAATGTTATCTGGTTCACCTAAACAGTTCATTTTTAATTTTAATTGATAACTTGTGTACCTACTTTCAAACTTCTAGGTCCAGAAATGAGAAAATTCCATAAAACTTCACCCCCTTTGATTTTCTAAAAATCCTTTCTTAGTGCTCATGTACATCATAAAAAGAATCCCTGTGCCAAATTTCAAGTTCTGGGCACAGTAGTTTCGGCTGTGCGTTGATATATAAGTCAGGTTTGCCTTTGGCCCGCGGCTCCGCCCGCGTAAGTGTCGATTTCTCAGGAACAGTAGAATTACCCGGAATACATTAGTTCATGACTTTCAATGAAACACCTTAATATTGAATTTCAATTGAATAACTTCAAAAACGGAAAGTTTCATACTAACTCTGCATCCCCGTTATACCCCCTTAAGGAATGATTTTTGAGAAAAATATTTTACTCGTGTTTCATGCCTTTCAGTAAAGAACCTTCATGCTGAATTTCATTCGACTAACTTCAAAAACAACAAAGTTTCATACTAACTTTGCAACCCGTTTTACCCCCTTAGGAGATGAATTTTCTAAAAATCCTTTCTTAGTGCTCCCCTACGTTATAAAAGAAAACCCTGTGCAAAATTTCAAGTTCCTAACCCTTATAGTTTAGGCCCTGCGTTGATATGTCAGTCAGTCAGTCAGCTTCTCCTTTTTTTAGTATGAATTTCTATGGATAGTATGGATATGTATAATGCTGTCGTATAATGATGGTGAATTGACTTTGGATTTTAATTTTCTTATGTCACTTTTTTTTTTGCTATATGTTTGCAGGCAAACTCATGCCTTGAGTTCATTCAAATGACGATAACTTTTTTTATAATGAACCGATTTTGATGAAACAAACTAAATGTTTTTTGTGAAAGTTTGGAGTAAATCGGTTCAGTATTTTCGGAGATAATCGTGATCATACAGACAGACAGACAGACAAGAAATTCGAAAAAATTTTTTTTGCTTTCTTTTATTCTTTTTAAATGTCCCTCTATCCATTTAAGTCAAAAATTCTAAATGTACAGACAAAATATTTTTACTGCTTTATTATATGTATAGATATAGATTTTATTCCAGGGAAAAGTACTGTTCCCGAGGGATCGTCATTGACGCGGGCGGAGTCGCGACTGAATGCTATTCGTATTTATAAGAACATGATTTTGAAAAAAGTCAGTATGAACTCATCATTTAGTTTCAATTCGTCTCCTTAAACTCAATCTTGCACGGCGACCCTGCCAGGATACTACTGTACCCTGGCAGCGTAACGCATACTGGTACCTATTTTTAAAATAAATGGGTTTACTCTTAACCATCACCTAGGCCAAAGGCAAAGATATGGTCTTGGATCGAGCGAGCTCACCCAGAAGAAGCCTATACACTCTAACACAAGTCTCGAACTTAATTTGGGGCTAGCTCAATCTGTGTGATTTGTCCGTATTTTTTTAACTAACCTATATTGTCCCATTGCTGGGCAAAGGTCTCCCCCATTTCCTTCCACTTATCTCTGTCCAATACAGTTTCAGATCAACCACATTGAAAAACGTCGAGGTCGTCACGCCATTGCTTTCAAGGCCTTCCCCTTCGACGTCGACCATCCTCAGGTATCCATTTCGTCATTTTGTTAGCCCACTTTTCAGGAGTCCTTTGTTCCTTGTTTTCCATGACAGTCAATGCAAAAAGACTGTTATTCTTGCTCAGGGATTTGCTGAACCTCCTAAAATACTACTGGAGGGTACTCCCTTGGAAGTGGTGCATAAGGTTAGCTACCTTGGGTCAACTCTGACTAACAATCTCTCGTTGGACGCAGAGATCGACATTCGTATCGGCAGGGCAGCTACAATGTTCGGACGGTTGAGTTTGAGAGCGTGGTCGAATAGACATCTAACTTGCAGGACCAAGATGGCTGTATATCAAGCCTGTATTTTGTTTACGCTCTTATACGGTGCTGAAACATGGACAACTTATGCAAAACAGGAACGTCGTCACAACTCATTTCACATGCGCTGCCTTCGTAGCATCCTTGGGATCTCTTGGAAGGACAGGATAACAAATGAAAGAGTCCTTAAGTTATGCCGCCTACCGAGTCTCCCAGCGCTTTTGAAGCAGAGACGCCTACGTTGGCTAAGTCATGTACACCGCATGGAGCCATCTCGCCTGCCTCGTCAAATAATGCTCGGTGCTGTTGCAGATGCAAAGAGAGGGGTTGGCAGGCCAATGCTGCGATACAAAGACTGCGTCAAAAGAGATATGCATGCTTTTGGAATTGACCCTGGGATGTGGGAAAAGACAGCCTGTGATAGAAACAAGTGGAAAAAATGTGTACTTGAGGGAGGAGTTTTGCATGATAATGCCATGTTCGCGACCTTAGAGGATCGGAGAAAAAAGCGACACAAAACCAACGATCCGGCTGAAGGTGGATTCTTGTGTCCAGTCTGCGGAAGATCTTGTCGTTCACGAATCGGACTACATAGCCACAAAAATGCATGTCGTCGTCGTGACATTGTTTAAATCGTCTGCAAAGACGGATAAGGCCGATGATGATTTCAGGAGTCATTGACAGATGTGGCCTGCCCAATCCCACTTCAGTTTAGCTGTTTTGTGTCCCACATCGGCAATACCTGTTTTAGAATATATTTATTCATATTTATATTATTTTAAAAAACGCATACTGGTACCTGTAGCGCACGTGCTTGTAGCGGCGTCGCTGCGCCAGCTTGAGCGGCGGCCGGCGCGTGAGGTGCGCCACGAGGCAGTTGAGCAGGATGTCCTCGCAGTTGCCGGCGCGTTGCACGGCCATCCGCAGCGCGGGCGCGGCGTTGCCGTACTGTGCCAGCGCGGCGCGGTGCACCACCGCCGCGCCCGCCAGCACCATGGAGTACGCGCCGCCCCACTTGCTGCTGTAGCCCCACGCGCCCTGCGACCACATACACTATCAACTCGTCTCAAATTAACGACAATGACGGTTTACGGAATCAATTTTTTCCCTAGGTGGCGCCACTGTAATAAGAGGTATTTTGAAAATACACCAATCATAACAATTATAGATAAACATGATTGGTGGGGTTTGACAGCTAGTTAAACATAATTGGTAAAACATCCCTTGTCGCAGTGCCGCCATTTGGGGAATATCGATTCCGAAAACCCTCATTCTGCGCACATTTTCCTGACCTGTACTACAAATCTTTTAGTTGAACGTCGCATTGCCACTGACTGTTAAACTGGCAATGCTAGGAAGCATGGTGCTTAAAATATTTATTCATATACTAGCTGACTCGACAGACGTTGTCTAAACTATAAATAGACGCCGACTGTAAAACGTCTGGCAACACACGAAGTTAATAAGGTCGTTAAGTCATCCTTTTTTTAGTTTTCCGCGCAAATTTTTTAACATTTTCTTACTATACTATATAAGAACCTTAAGAAAACAAACCGACAAAAAAAGAATAAGACAAATCGATGCAGTGATTCTAGCTACACGTGACTCCGTGACCAAGGTAAATAGGGATTCACTAGAAATGTCACCTTAGCTTCGTCCCAGTAATGCGTGCGCGCGGGATAGCCGACGATGCGCTCCGGGAACTGCTGCCACACGCGGAACGCGAAGTCCATCTCCTCGGCCAGCAGCGGCGCGTCGCCGTCCAGCGAGAGCACGCCCGCCGTCGGCACGGCCCACAGCGGCCGCCAGCGCGCCGACACGCCCTCCCTACACACCATTCAATTAGAAAAACTATGGAAGTAGCATTGCGCTCAAAAACCGACACCACGCAAAGTAGATCAAAGCGGGCGGGGCTTAAAAAGTAGATTTTTTCTCGAACTAGTCTGCCGCGCGCTCCGTGACGGAAGGACGCGTCAATATTTTTTGTAAACATCGGCGAAATCTTAAAGAATTAAAAAAAAAAACTTTTTGTGTAGTAAAGTGGTGCAGGAAAGACGGAAAGTGACACTGGAGTAACTTATCATTGGTGAGTAACATACTTTTTGCAACTGCTAGTCTGCCTACCTTCGCTATGTTGACACCATAGCGTTCATTAGATATGTTGACACCGTGACCTTAACGCGAACAATCGCAAACTAGCTTCGTCTATTGAGTGCGTAAGTTTTTAGTTGTGATTTGAGTAAAGTTTGTTTGCGTAAATGGGACTGATATTGAATCGTTAGTTGTATGAGAGTTACGCTTCCATTTTTTTTTCTAATTCAATGCTACACACACACACACAATAACAACGGGCATGTTTTCCAAAAAATAATTTACAAAATAATTAGTTCGTCTGGTAGATATTGGACAACTACGTGTTTGATACATTTGACTGATGGGATAAAAAAATTTATTAATGGGGTGTTTGACAATTATGTTTGAACGTAAACGACGGTGTTTGGCAAATAAGACGCCACGTCACTAAAGTAGAAAACTGTAATCTGTTTGTATCTTGCGTCGATCCATGAGAACTGAACCAAGAAAGCTTTGGTTGGTGAAGGGCTAGGTTTGATCGCCAGCGCGTCTGTTTGATGAAAACGTACAAACAAAACGTAAAATTTGACAAACATGTTTGATCGTATTATAGGGCGCTACATCTATACCGGCCATGAAACACAATGTTTTCATCAGGGACCTCTGAGTAGGAATATTTTTCCTAAAAATAAATAACTGCAAGGGGCAGAAAATGTATCCGTGTAGGTAGTTAGGTGACAGATAATAAATATATATTTAGAAAGATGACTATGAAAATTCAAAATTTAAATAAAGGGAAAAATGTCGCTTTTTTGTACCTACCAACTAGGTATTTTTTATCGGGATTGATCTAACTGCTGTTCTAAAGTTTAAACCTCGCAAAGAAAACTTGATGGATCTCGTAGACTACACTTAAATTAAAAAATACTATTTAAAAAAAAACGAAATAATACGCTTTTATCAAATTATTGTATCGTCATCGGACCTTGATAAGTCTAATTTTTTTTATTAAATCTGACCGATTCAAGTGGGTCAAAATCGAGTTCAAAGAAGTCGGTTACAAACAAACATGCAGGTGAAGCATAAACAGCGTGTAAAAAAAGGAATAACGCGCTCTCGGGCCGAGGCTAAAATAGATTCATTCCACTTAGCTTGCTTATTGACACCGTATAAAGTAGGTGTGATGAAAAATATATTAACTATATCATCGGCTACTCATGCCTGTCTTAACCATATTGGGTTCCGGGGTACAAAAATAAGACATCATATTAATATATATAGGAAGGGTTTATCAGGAACCATTCCACTATCATAACTTGCCTAGGCTGAAAAAAGATAAACCTGCTCTGAGCCCAAAGTTGCCGATATTTGGTAATTTTGCCTTCCGTACCAACGTCTGTGTCATCCGTGTCCAATTTGGTCTTCTAAGACCAACGCCCGGATGTCATGCCCTATTCCAGACTATACCTGGGAGGTGGGCGTGACATCCGAGATGGCCCTGGGCCCACAATAATCACCAAGTTTGAGTTATGGGTACAATTTATGGAAACTTTATACTGTCTCTCATCGAAGCGTATTCACAGTCAGAGAAAACACGTATTAAAATAATATTGAAAGGTTTCGGCAGTCTACCTTACATACATATTATCACATCTTTATCCCTTACGGGGTAGACAGAGCCCAAGGCCGTAAGACCGAAATGCCACGTTAAGCGTGTTGGTGGGCGTAAAGATGGAAAAAGGAATCAAAATAGTGATGGGTATCTATAATACATATACATATAGCCGCATTGCTTATTGTCATGATTCTTTAGTTTTTCGATTTCCCTTGACCGGCTTCTACTGTCTGCGCGGGAAGAAAAGTAGCTGGCACATTCTACGTTTTTTCTTTTCTCCCAGACCAGCATGGCAGAATACCTTGCCCTCAAAATAAGGGAGGAGCTTCACGGATGAGGTCGTTTCTTCGATCTGGGGCATCGAAGACGGAAGCTGTACTGGACAGTAGCATCCCCCCGGTTGGTAAGGGCCTAACAAAGATCTGCCGCCCAGAGTTTCGCAATGATTAAAGCCGTCGCTTAGTGTTATTATTTACCCCGGACAATAGGGCCCTTGCAAAGATTTACCGCCCTGAGCCTCGCAATGGTTAAAGCCGTCGCTAGTGTTGATATTTACCCCGGATAATGTGTCGTAGCATCTATGACAAGCACGGGCAGCGGCTCCCGCGAGTCGCCGGCCGCGCGAGCCAGCGACGCCAGCGAGGGCGCCGCGCGCTCGCTGTCCCACACCAAGACCACCTGGACAAAAAACTAACATTTTGTGGACACATATAAGCTGTTGATTTCAATACCGAAGATGTCCACAAAGAGGGATCTGTTGACTCTGGGCAGCTATCTATTTGGAACATTAAGCAAAAGACGAATAAAAATGTGGACCTCCCAAACAACTCTTATGGATAGTCTTAAAATTATTTTTGGTGTTTGTTGGCTTTTGCAGTAAACTAATATTATTCGTATAATACCTTTACATGAAGGTTGTATGTAAATAAGTATGTACTTACATATATGTTAACATTTTAGTCACTGAAACCGATCATAATAAAATTTTACATAAACATTGTCAGGGCTACCAAAAAGGGTATAGGGTACCAGTTAGAGGCCATATCCAATACTCAAAGCACTCGTGGTTCCGAGATACTATTTTTGAAAGTATGAGCACTCGTATTCGAGCGATTTTTGTATGGAAAAATCACTCGTTTACGAACAGCATAATTTCAAAAATAGGTCCCGGTTCCATTAATATTAGGTATCACTGTTAGATATCACTCACACATATATCGAATGATAATCGAGTGATTCATTAATCATTCGTATTACTATCGCTCGATACAAACACTCGCGGTCAATTAATTTACGATCGCCCGCGGTCATCACTCGCGGTCTGTTTCGTTATATACGTCTTATGGATAGTCAGAGCATTCCAGAATATTCGAGACTGTGTGTGAGAAGGATGGTAGATGTATGAGTGCGACAGACAATATTTGGGAAAGTTTTAGATTATTCCATTCTGGGAGCTTTCCGACAATATTTTTTGCGAGGTAGATACCTCTGCGGGGTCCACAGAAAGTTACGACACCTATCGGTAAGACCGCGAGAAAAAACTACTGTTGACAGTTCATTTTAGTTCGGAAGCTGTAGATAAATTCAAAAATATAAGTATTAATTGACCGGTTGTTTTTACAACGGGTTGTTATAATAAGCACCGTCTACTAGAATTACCACGCAGTAAAAAAAATTTAAGAACTGCAAAAGTGGCTACTTTTCGCGGGCGTATAGTTTATTACAAAAGTGTTAACCTTTTCACAGAACTCGCTACTGGCAATATTCGCCAGCAGTTTATGCAGCGCAGGTGACGTGGCCTGGACATACAGCAGCGCTGTGAAGGTGTTCCCGGGCGAGGGCGGCGGTGACGCCAGCGGTACCGATGGCGCGGGCAGCGGCGCGGGGGCCAGGGAGGGCGCGGGGGGGGCGGGCGGCGCGGGAGCAGACACTGGATAGTGCGCGCGCGAGTCTCCATATGTTGCCAGCGTACCCAGCGCGCCAGGGGATGCATTCCATATGAGAGCTTCTCTCTGTCTAGAAGTTCTGTGAGCTAATATCCGCTCCAGCAATATCTGTAGATGTACCGATAATTTCATAAGAAGTAATACATTTATTTATTACTAGCTGTTGCCCGCGGCTCCGCCCGCGTTAGTGTCGATCCCTCGGGAACAGTAGAAATTCCCGGAATCAAACATAACTTATGTCCTTCCTCAGGCCTCACACCTCCATACCAAATTTCATCCAAATCAGTTCAATGGTTGAAGCGTAAAAAAACGACAGACAGAGTTACTTTCGCATTTATAATATTAGTAATTAGTATGGAAGTAAGGATATTTTTTTTACTTCTAAGTCCAGAATTGAGAAAATTTCCATAAAACCTTTACCCTCCCATTTTACCCCTTTAGGAGTGAATTTTGTCCATTTCACCCACATATATGTTTTTTAATTGTAATCGAGAACTTACATACCTATTTATTTTCATACTTCATAGTCCAGAAATGAGAAAATTTCCAAACAAACTCCCTTCTGCGGGATTTTTTTTCCAGTTGACCTACACAGATCTTTTTCAATTGTAATCGTGAATTTATTTACCTATTTTCATATTTCTAAGTCTAGAAATAAGTAAATTCCTATACAATCTTTACCCCGCTATTTTACCCGATCAGGGGAAAATATCGTCCATTTTACCTACACAGATATTTTTAATTGTAACCTAGAACTTATATACTTATTTTCATACGTCTAAGTCCAAAAATGAGAAAATTTCCATACAAAGTTTATACCACCCACCCACCCCCATTTTACGCCTTAAGGGGGGAATTTTGCAAATTTCATCTACCTACACACATCTTTTTTAATTTTAATCGAGAACTTATATACCTACTTTCATACTTCTAAGTCCAGAAATGAGAAAATTCCATATAAATTTTACCCCTTTAGAAGTTAATTTCTTAATATCCTTTCTTAGCGCTCACTCACATCATTAAAAGAACCCCTGTACCAAATTTCAAGTTTCTAGGCGCAGCAGTTTCGGTTGGTTTGCCGTTTGCCCGCGGCTACGCCGCCGCCGTTAGTGTCCATCCCTCAGGAACAGTTTGGACCCTTAAAGGGGTGACTTAGTTCATCAATACGAACAACTTTTTCTATGGGACCAATGCTGGGAACTCAAAAAAAATTCGTCATTTCCATAAAAAATAGTCCCGCCGCCCGGCCAGTTTGTATGGGAATGTCGAATTTTTTTTTGAGTTCCCAGCATTGTTCCCATAGGAAAAGTTGTTCATTTTGATGGTCTGAGTCACCCTTTAAGGGTCCAAAACGATAAAAAATTCACCGTGTATATTTGCAGGCAAACTAATGCCTTTAGTTCATTCAAATGACGATAACTTTTTTTTTAATGAACCGATTTTGATGAAACAAACTCTAGATGTTTTGCTGAGTTAAAACAAAGCAATTGGTGAAAGTTTGAAGTAAATCGGTTCAGTATTTTCGGAGATAATCGTGATCATACATACAGACAGACAGACAGACAGACAGACAGACAAGAAATTCGAAAAAATTTTTTTTGCTTTCTATTATTCTTTTTAAGTGTCCCTCTATCCACTTCAGTCAAAAATTCTAAATGTACAGACAAAATATTTTTACTGTTTTATTATATGTATAGATTTATCAAGATTTGGCCGTGTTTTTATTTAAAGACTATATGGGTAATAAGCGTGAGACATTTTTGTGATTTGTCCGTATATATTTATTTATATTTATTTTTGCCACAGTAATTCAGATGCAGGTGAACTTACAATTTTAGACAATTGATGATTTTCTATAAATCAGCTCACCTCAATTGTTGTGAAAACAATCTTTTCAATGGACGAAAAGTATTGCTCCCATAGTAATTGCGTTTGTTGCCGCAACGCTAGGACTCGCTCAGGGGGGACTGAACGTACTAGTTCTGGTACCTGAATGAAAAGATAGATAACGGTTACCAGTCATTGACAGGATAGGACGGTCTAACTAGAAAGTTTTAGAGCCACTGAATTAGGCAGTAAAAGTAATTCAGTGGCTCTAAAAAATATTTAGGTCAGTATCAAATTGTGTCTGGGAAATGGAATACCTGCAGCAATAGACGCTCATCGGCCCAAATGACAGCACGCCTCCAGTCGATACGTTCATCGAACGGCAGCCGCCAGCCATTGCTTAGCAGCACAGGCACGCAGCCCGCCGCCAACGCCTCGAGGAAACGGTAGGAACCAAGGCGGCGCCCTCGTGCCACTAGGCAAAATGTGGAATTGGCTAGAAGTTGCTCGTAGTCAAACCTGTAGAAAATATTTTATGACTCTCATTGCAAAAACAGCAATAGTTATGTCAGTATATTTTCAAAACTATTAAAACATACTTATCATATTCACGATTATCTTCATCACATCTTTCGTCCCTCAAATCTTTCCAGGATTTGCCATGACGGCAAGTGGTTACTAAAATGAGATTATTGCCATCATGCAAATGCCATAGTGAATTTCTTGTTTCGCTACCAATCCCATGTACATAGCGCTTTCCTTTAAAGGCTAATAAATGTCGGCGTGGAGCAGGAAATGGATTAGCTGTGGCAGCAGGCGGGACTCCACCTTTCTCAGGGTGCTCTTTATGAAATAAGGGCAATGATATATCAAAGCCATCTCTAAATATAGTCTCAGAAGCGCTTGCTCTCGCCAGAATTGCTTCACCAGGATCAAAACCTAAGGATTCTTCAGAATAATCAGGCCAAGTGCCAGCATACAAATTAAAAATGAGATGGTTTTTGCCATTTTTCCAGTATGGTAAACGAGATAATCTCGTCCCTACATCAGGAACATGTTCTGGTGATAAAGGATCAGCATCCAAAGTGTCCACAGCAGGTAAGAATAAGCATGCCTGATTGGGATCCCTGGTAGCATATTGTGATTCTCGAATCACTGACAATACTTTTCTGTATGATGTGCTCACTGGACCTTCAGTAGGATAAACATATATTTTAGGATCATTTCCACACTTTGAGAAATCAAAGCATGTTTCCATACGACATGATTTTGATGTAGAACGTGGCTGTCTCTGTAGCTGTGATGGTGCTTCCGATAATTCATCTAATGTAGCAAAGGAAGGCAGCTGATCACGGCGACTGTGTTGTACTAGTTCAGATTTAAATGGGTGTCCTCCAAAATAACAAAGTACCAAAAATATACATGATATAATAAGAAAAATATATCGCTTCTTGGCCTGCATTTCAATGTAATAACCTGAAACAAAGAAGTATCAGAAATGAATTAATCACATTTCGCATTTGTTTAGATACTATTGCTGATTACAAAATCAAAGTAGAGTTAAGGTATTGCAGTTTACAGGGTACCAATGTCAGTTTGGGAAGTCGTGTGATATACAAACACAGACAGAAGCTTAGCTCATTAACATTTAATTTGGCATTATTAATAAAATTAATAATGCCACATTTTTCAAGTCAATTCACATGTTAAAAAATACTTAATATATTATATTCAAATTATTAATCATTGTCCAAAAGCTACAAAATACTAGCGTTTCGGAACCGACCACAGCAGAGAAGAAGACGCCGAAAGAAACTCAACAGAATTGGTCGCCTACTTGCCTGAAGGGCTTTGTATGTTATTTTTCTTTCTTTCTGATTTCATGTATATACAATTTTATATACATGAAATATACAATTTTAATTTACATATTTTTGTGGAACACGTTATGTTAGCGATCGAGCGAGCAACAACAACACATAAGATAAAAGATTGAAGTCTCAAAGAGGCCGAGCAGACCTGTGGGGAACCTGTCGTGAACGGGTTCCTGGCAGCACCCGTTTACGAGTTGACGCGTGGATCAGCCATCGCTGATCTCAACCACGAGGAAGCTCAACGACCCGACACATAACGCCGTCACCAGTTTGAAAATTTTAGTGAGCATGACTTACTCGAACTCAACAGCACAAAACAGCTAGGTCGACACTCGTTGACCTCAAATATATATATGTTTTACAATTGAGGATTGATTTTAGATAATTATACAAAATAAAATAGCAGCAACAAAAAATAAAACAATTATAAATATAATTTTAATAAAAGCATTTAGACAAGTCCTGCATTTCACGCAAGTCTCGGCTCCAAGCATTCATAACAACGAAATAATCATTAACATCATAATACGCTCTTTTCAATAACATATCAAGTCTCGAACTTATCTTGGGGCTAGCTCAATATGTGTGATTTGTCCGTATATATTTATTATTTATTTATATTTGTTTTTGTAACCTCTTTAAACTTCGGAAAGGGCAAAGCTGTAATATTGGCAGGAATTGTGTTGTACAAATAAATAATTATAAATATACAGACAAATCACACAGATTGAGCTATCCCCAAAGTAAGTTTGAGACTTGTGTTATGGGAACTAACTCAATGATAATGAAATATAGATAAACATCTAAGACCCAGGCCAATCTGAAAAAGAGTAGAAGTTTTCTTTCACTCTCATGTCACAGGCTGGCGTGTTAACCACTGCGCCACGGAGCTCGCCAAATACTAAGCCCTGAGAATGTATTCCTCGGACTAGCTCCGTGGCGCAGCGGTCAACACGCCAGCCTGCGACACGAGAGTGACCGGGTTCGATCCCCGGCCAGGTCAAGATAGAAAATGATCTTTTTCAGATTGACCTAGGTCTTGGCTGTATATCTATATGTACATGTATTTGTTATAAAATATAGTATCGTTGAGTTAGTATCCCATAACACAAGTCTCTTACTTACTTTGGGCTAGCTCAATCTGTGTGATTTGTCCGTATATATTTATTTATTTCTAGTTTTCTGTAGTCTAAAAGTAAGTATACTTCGCTACATTTATCACCTTAAAGTAAAAGTAAATAATCAAGCTTCTTACCGTAATACATTAGTACTGGAACAATTTAGAATTTTTCTACATGTATGATATGTTTCAAGGTTTTCATAGATTTAATTTAAAAATAAATGAAAAATCTGCCTTGTACTTAAAAAATATTTTTTTGTAAATTGCAACCAAGACATTACGAAAAAAAAACAATAAAATAAACTTATCAATAAAACATTGACAAATACATTCTACTTAGATGTGGTGACTGAAAAGGAAGTAAAAAAGCTATTCTAGATTTAAAAAGAAATAAAACGGCTCTGGCACAAAATGTCTCTTTCGCAGAATGTATAAAAACATAACCAACCCCTCTATATTATAATTAAATATAGGTGGAGGTACTTATACTGTGTCTCTGACACAGTTTAAGTACCTCCACCCATATCAGAGGTATCCCTAATATCTTAATCTGACACAATCGAGTAAATCACAATATCACCTCTTAGGGTCCCCTACTATAAGTGTACAGGTTTCCTTACTATTACAAATTCATTGTATACAAGTGATGGTGGAAAATTACTACATAAAATAAAAAAGTCTTTCAGCCTAGATGAATGTAAGATTTGAACCTGGTCTTAGATCGAGCGACTGATCACTAAACAATCGCAACTAGGTATAATCAACCATTACTATTCATGTTTAAAATTTCCAGGCCTCAGAACCTGTACAACTTTTATCTGTTTCTAAGACTTACCTCGTAACAAATTCAGCTAAACACATGTGAAATAGTTGCCGACTTCGCATTTATCACTTTAAATACATAATGGAATTAAGTAAGTTTTTATTCAAGCACTCGCGAAATAAACAATTCAAAACACAGATTTGAGAGATTAATTCAATTCAAATGACATAAGTAAGTACTGACACTGACATTGACAGCGGCTGGCTAGTCATAGTGGCCTAGGGTAATAATATGGAATAGGCCACAAACTACGAAGAAGATACTATTACTAGGTGTCAAGACTGTGTTGCTAAGATACCTGGTTTTTTCTAATATTATTGTTTGCTGTCACTTGTTTGATTTCGACTCGACATTCTTTTAGACCGGGGACGGTGGCAGGACTTCCTACCTCATAAGATACCCGAATGAGACTAGTATGTAGTGAAAGTAGGTGCTTTGGAGGTGGGGCCAGGTAGGGTTGCCACTCCCTAACCTGGAAGAACCATAAAAAAAAAGGTGTCGGAAACGTCAATTTTGGCCAAAAATTATCTCATCAGATACTCGAACGGGAGTTTGACGTAGTGAAAGATATCCTTATGGAGAGGTGAACCAGCTAAGGTTGCCTGCGGCAACCCTGGAAGAAGTCCAAGTTCAGCCACCCTGAAAGAGGCGATTTTTCATGGTATTTTATCTCATAAGATACCTCAATGAAACTAGTGCCCGATGTTAGTGCTGAGGGTCGGCACTGCGAATAAAATAGGTTGCCTGCGGCAACCCTGGAAGAGCCCATGTTCAGGCACGTTTAAGACGTGGAATTTGAAAATTAATGTACTAAAAAAAAAACTCGGAACCATATCCAAAAGCACTGCAGGATTACGATCGTAATATTATTTTTAACCGACTTCAAAAAAAAATAGGTTTTCAATCCAATGTTCAGTATATTCTCCAAAACTTTTAATTGCATTGTAACGAATATTAATTGATGTTTCATATTTCATTTGATTTAGTGTAAGTTCCATCAAAATCGGTTCAGTAGTTTTCGAGATATAGGCTAATACGTATAACTGTGCCATTTTTTTTTAATCTGTTATAGAACATGAATGAAACTAGTGCCCGATGTTAGTTCTGAGGGTCCGAACTGCGAATAAAATAGGTTGCCAGCGGCAACTCTGGAAGAACCCATGTTCAGGCACATTTAAGACGTGGAATTTGAAAATTAAAGTAATAAAAAAAATCTCGGAACCATATCCAAAAGCACTGAAGGATTACGATCGTAATATTATTTTTAACCGACTTCAAAAAAAATAAGTTTTCAATCCAATGTTCAATATATTCTCTAAAACTTTTAATTGCATTGTAACTAATATTAACTGATGTTTCATATTACATTTGATTTAGTGTAAGTTCCATCGAAATCAGTTCAGTAGTTTTCGAGATATAGGCTAATACATATAAAAGTGCCATTTTTTTAAATCTCATTAGTACATGAATGAAACTAGTGCTCGATATTAGTTCTGAGGGTCCGAACTGCGAATAAAATAGGTTGCCTGCGGCAACGCTGGAAGAACCCATGTTCAAGCACATTTAAGACGTGGAATTTGAAAATTAAAGTAATAAAAAAAATCTCGGAACCATATCCAAAAGCACTGAAGGATTACGATCGTTATGTTATTTTGAACCGACTTCAATAAAATATGTTTTCAATCCAATGTTCAATATATTCTCTAAAACTTTTAATTGCATTGCAACTAATATTAATTGATGTTTCATTTTGTATTGGATAAATTATATTTAATTACCCACATATGTTCATAAATTAACTTAGTATGTCACTTATTATTTTATTTAATATAATGTAACATAAAATAATACTAATTAACTAATAATAATTAAAACTACTTAAAAAATATAATTATTTACAAATTATATAGTCCCTGCAAACCGTCATTCTGCGGCAACGTGCCCAAAAGGCTGGCAGCATTGCCACGTTGGATGGCAATGCTTATCCTTTGAGCCAGGTAATTGCCAGCCTTTTGGTCGCGGGATACCTCGATCAGTCTCTTTGACAGAAAGTCAAAGAGACGATGGGCTGATGGACCCCACGGACCCATTGTTTCTACCCCAAAAGGCTCAAATTTGTAGCTGTCTCCGATACCTACATACTTGCGCCTTTTGAGGTTTTCCGCTGTGGCTGCTGCTGTACCGGCCTTTGACTTGGTAACCTAAAGATGAGACGGCGCTAGGGTATCAACGCATGTAGCATCCCATACCAAAGGCCGCCCCAATCGCCAGGGCACCAGAGTCATTCCATCCGGTCTCTTGCCATCATCCCGGACCAAACCAGTGGGTTCCAACGCGGCTGGTATATTAATGGTTGCAAGAGAGCGGTGGATAATATTGTTTAGGGCGGCATATCACCCCAAACGGCCGGCACTCCTAATGCAAGATAAGCCGTGGTGACCAAAGCTATCGATGGTATCCCCACAAGGACAACGGTGAGGGACTATACACGTGGCGCCTAGTCGTAGTGCTGTTGCCAGACGGAAAGCGTTATTGTGTAGCAGTGTGCCTAGGTTGGCTGACGGTAGGGCCTGCAACCAAAGCCCGGACTCCCACTCCGCCACAGCCAAAAGGCGGGCACGCTCTACAGAATTGCCAGACGTCTCAAGTAAATTATCTTGAGCAATTTTGCAAAGCGGCCCATCCCATTGTCTTTTCGAGGATGGGTAATCAGGAAATTTGGAATTTGGAGCTAGAACTCGCCAGGCGTCTTTGGCCTCTGTTGCATAACTAACGTCAATTTCGTCGTAATTGAGAATTTTTTTAAATAGATTTTTAATGCTATGCACAGAAGACAGAAACGCTGGTAGAGCTACATTTGAAATTTTTCTGATTCCCAAACCTCCATATCTGATAGGTAAGGAGGCTTGGTTCCAAATGCGGTCACTAAAATTAATATTTAAAACTGACGAAAGGGAATTTTGAATGAATGCATCTAACTTGTGGAGTAGTTGTGGATGTTTCCATAGATGGCTACAACGAAGGCTGTAGGTAAAATTGGGCACAAATAGGCAGTGTCGGATGATAATATAAGCAAAATGAGATTGAATATCCAAAAGACGAACAGAAGCTTCTTCAAATTTTTTAATTTTAAGGTCAATGAAATGGGAAAATGATTCCTCGAATATAGGTGAGCCAAGAAGGTGGAGTGAACTTTTCTGTAAAATTTTGATACCTGGACATAGTGCGTTAAATTCAGCCAAAATCTTTTCTTTTTCCGTGCACGAGTCTGAAATGAATAATTCACATTTACTAAAATTTAGATCTAGGCCAATGTTACGGAGGCTGTTGGTGAGGACCTGAAAATCCTCTAAAAGAGTTTGGGCCCCCGAAACCAAACAACCATCGTCTAAATACCATGTATTGAATTTAGAATTTAGCTGTTGTATGATAGGATGAATGGCGAGGCTGAACACTGCCGGTCCGAGAGGGTCGCCTTGCTGACATCCAACACAAGAATATAAAAGATTGTCCTTATACATTAATTTTGAATTTTGACTATAGCATTGCCAAATATATTTGTAAATTGTAAGGACTTTTTTTTTACTTCTGTCAGCAAGGCACCCCTATCCACAGAGTTAAATGCATTTTTCACATCCACCTTCAGCAAAACTTGACCCTCTTTATTGTAAAGGAATGACCTTAATGAGTGGACGGCGGCTTCACAACCACCCTTAGAGCCAAAACCTACTTGTAATGGTTGAAAGTAATCTGTAAGGGTGGCTGTGATGGCTCTGCTGCATATTTTAGATGTGAGGCGTCTATATGTTGTCCCAACTGCTATAGGCCTAATGCCACCGTCCTTTTTCTTCAGTGCGCATAAGTTAGCGCCATTTAGTATGTCTGAAATACTGGTCACAACTTCTCCAGCGAGCATCAGGTTTACCAGGGCCGTAATGTCCTTCAAAAGATCGAAGCCGGCATTCCCGCAGTCTCCTCCAATCAGATCTTTCAAATGCTGAGGAGAAAGACCGTCGAGACCGCCTGCCGAACCACTTTTGAAAGACATTATTGCCCCGGAAACATCATCTGGAGAAGTTTTCAGTGGGTGAAGTGTTGGGTCGGGGGGATCAGGAAGGACGAGATTGCTAGAAGGTGGATGCTTATCTCGCAAGGCAGAAAGAGTTTCCGGAGTATTAGGAGCAATAGCATCGTCGGAGAACAAAAGTCTTGCTGCTCCTCTAATATCACCGTCACCTATTTTGGATTCTACATATCGGGATAATAATTTGTTACTTTTAGAATTTGTATTAAAATACGAACTGTTGGCCAAATTGTGATGTGTTCTTAATAATTATAATAAATATGTCTGTAATCTAGGATAAACATTTCAACACAATTGTTTTTTGTTATGAAATAAATGAATTTAATTAAATTCACATTACATTTGATTTAGTGTAAGATTCATCAAAATTGGTTCATTAGTTCTCGAGATATAGGCTAATACGTATAACTGTGCCAATTTTATATCTCATATAGTACATGAATGAAACTAGTGCAGGTTGTTAGCACTGACGATCTTGTATATGAATAAAATAGGTTGCCAATCCGTAACCTGGAACAATCCAAGTTCGAGGATGAACTGGGATTGTTCCAGGTTACGGATTTATACGTGGAATTTGAAAATTAGTTAGTAAAGTTGGAATCATATTCAAAAGCAATGCGAGATTAAGATTGCGATGCTTTTAAACAGACTTCAAAAAAGTGAGGTTATCTTTTCCATAACCTATTGGTTATGTTAATTTTACTTTTTTTATATTATTTTGGTTTAACTTGTTGCCAGTTGCATTAAAATAGGTTAGTAGTTTTCGAGTTATAAACAAATACGTCTTAGTGTAACCTTTTAGCTTATACGGAACTTTTGTCTCCGTGATAAATCAGTGAAACACACCAACTTTCTATGTCTACAGAGGCAATAAACGATATAAGAGCATTTCAGACATTATTCTCGCCACACCCGGTGTTGCGAAAAAGTTCAACAACTGGCGAGTAGAAGGAGATCTGCTTGCCTGATCATAGAGCCAATTCTAGGAACTGGTTTATGTGAATTAAATGATACAACAACAATCCCCCCAAAATACTAGTACAAGGAAATACCAAACAGCGAAAGCTAACGGGACTATATTTGAAAAGAATGTTAGAGGAAAACTCCTAGCAGATCAAATAACTCAGTACTCAATCAGCCGTATTAAAGATAGGGAAGGCCTTGATGACCTGGTGGCCAGATACTCGGAGATTGTTACAAGGGCTTGCGAAGCATCAATTCCCAAACTTAAGCCTAAAACGAAGTGTAAATTAATAAAGTGGTGGAACCCGCTACTGGCTGAGATGAAAGCTGTTAAAAGAAAGAGAACATTTGGGAACGGCTTATAGGATTGTGAAAGCGTGTAGACTGGTGGAGAAGGATAGACTAATGAGAAATCCAGACTGAAGCGGCCTTTTGCGGAACTGCTGGCTAAAACCTTTTATTCAACCGACACATAGGCGAGGCTTCTTGAGTCATTGCTTAGAATGACTCAAGAAGCCTCGCAGCGATACGAGAAGAAGCCAAAAACATTATTATATACTAGCTGTTGCCCGCGGCTCCGCCCGCGTTAGTGTCGATCCCTCGGGAACAGTAGAATTTCCCGGAATCAAACATACCCTATGTCCTTCCTCGGGCCTCACACCTCCATACCAAATTTCTTTAAAAATCAGTTCAATGGTTAAAGCGTAAAAAAAAACGACAGACAGAGTTACTTCGCATTTATAATACCTATTAGTATCAGTATGGAAGTATGGATATTATTTATACTTCTAAGTCCAGAAATGAGAAAATTTCCATAAAACCTTTACCCTCCCATTTTACCCATTTAGGAGTGAATTTTGTCCATTTCACCCACATATATGTTTTGTAATTGTAATCGATAACTTACATACCTATTTATTTTCATACTTCATAGTCCAGAAATGAGAAAATTTCCAAACAAACTCCCTTCTGGGGGATTTTTTTCCGGTTGACCTACGCAGATCTTTTTCAATTGTAATCGTGAATTTATTTACCTATTTTCATACTTCTAAGTCTAGAAATAAGTAAATTCCTATACAATCTTTACCCCGCTATTTTACCCCTTCAGGGGAAAATATCGTCCATTTTACCTACACAGATATTTTTAATTGTAACCTAGAACTTATATACTTATTTTCATACGTCTAAGTCCAAAAATGAGAAAATTTCCATACAAAGTTTATACCACCCACCCACCCCCATTTTACGCCTTAAGGGGGGAATTTTGCAAATTTCATCTACCTACACACATCTTTTTTAATTTTAATCGAGAACTTATATACTCTCTTTCATACTTCTAAGTCTAGAAATGAGAAAATTTCCATAAAACCTTTACCCTCCCATTTTACCCATTTAGGAGTGAATTTTGTCCATTTCACCCACATATATGTTTTGTAATTGTAATCGATAACTTACATACCTATTTATTTTCATACTTCATAGTCCAGAAATGAGAAAATTTCCAAACAAACTCCCTTCTGGGGGATTTTTTTCCGGTTGACCTACGCAGATCTTTTTCAATTGTAATCGTGAATTTATTTACCTATTTTCATACTTCTAAGTCTAGAAATAAGTAAATTCCTATACAATCTTTACCCCGCTATTTTACCCCTTCAGGGGAAAATATCGTCCATTTTACCTACACAGATATTTTTAATTGTAACCTAGAACTTATATACTTATTTTCATACGTCTAAGTCCAAAAATGAGAAAATTTCCATACAAAGTTTATACCACCCACCCACCCCCATTTTACGCCTTAAGGGGGGAATTTTGCAAATTTCATCTACCTACACACATCTTTTTTAATTTTAATCGAGAACTTATATACTCTCTTTCATACTTCTAAGTCTAGAAATGAGAAAATTCCATATAAATTTTACCCCTTTAGAAGTTAATTTCTTAATATCCTTTCTTAGCGCTCACTCACATCATTAAAAGAACCTCTGTACCAAATTTCAAGTTTCTAGGCGCAGCAGTTTCGGTTGGTTTGCGGTTTGCCCGCGCCTACGCCGCCGCCGTTAGTGTCCATCCCTCAGGAACAGTTTGGACCCTTGAAGGGGTGACTCAGGTCATCAATACGAACAACTTTTTCAATGGGACCAATGCTGGAAACTCAAAAAAAATTCGTCATTTCCATAAAAAAGAGTCCCACCGCCGCGGGCCAGTTTGTATGGGAATGTCGAATTTTGTTTTGAGTTCCCAGCATTGTTCCCATAGGAAAAGTTGTTCATTTTGATGGTCTGAGTCACCCCTTTAAGGGTCCAAAACGATAAAAAAATCACCGTGTATATTTGCAGGCAAACTAATGCCTTGAGTTCATTCAAATGACGATAACTTTTTTTTTAATGAACCGATTTTGATGAAACAAACTTTAGATGTTTTGCTGAGTTAAAACAAAGCAATTGGTGAAAGTTTGAAGTAAATCGGTTCAGTATTTTCGGAGATAATCGTGATCATACATACAGACAGACAGACAGACAGACAGACAGACAGACAAGAAATTCGAAAAATTTTTTTTTGCTTTCTATTATTCTTTTTAAGTGTCCCTCTATCCATTTCAGTCAAAAATTCTAAATGTACAGACAAAATATTTTTACTGTTTTATTATATGTATAGATTACTTTAATTTTCAAATACCACGTCTTATATGTGCCTGAACATGGGTTCTTCCAGAGTTGCCGCAGGCAACCTATTTTATTCGCAGTTCGGACCCTCAGAACTAACATCGGGCACTAGTTTCATTCATGTTCTATAACAGATTAAAAAAAAATGGCACAGTTATACGTATTAGCCTATATCTCGAAAACTACTGAACCGATTTTGATGGAACTTACACTTAATCAGATGAAATATGAAACATCAATTAATATTCGTTACAATGCAATTAAAAGTTTTGGAGAATATATTGAACATTGGATTGAAAACCTATTTTTTTTAAGTCGGTTAAAAATAATATTACGATCGTAATCCTGCAGTGCTTTTGGATATGGTTCAGAGTTTTTTTTTAGTACTTTAATTTTCAAATTCCACTTCTTAAACGTGCCTGAACATGGGTTCTTCCAGGGTTGCCGCAGGCAACCTATTTTATTCGCAGTGCCGACCCTCAGCACTAACATCGGGCACTAGTTTCATTGAGGTATCTTATGAGATAAAATACCATGAAAAATCGCCCCTTTCAGGGTGGCTGAACTTAGACTTCTTCCAGGGTTGCCGCAGGCAACCTTAGCTGGTTCACCTCTCCATAAGGATATCTTTCACTACGTCAAACTCCCGTTCGAGTATCTGATGAGATAATTTTTGGCCAAAATTGACGTTTTCGACACCTTTTTTTTTATGGTTCTTCCAGGTTAGGGAGTGGCAACCCTACCTGGCCCTACCTCCAAAGCACCTACTTTCACTACATACTAGTCTCATTCAGGTATCTTATGAGGTAGGAAGTCCTGCCACCGGCCGCCGGTCTATTTGTAAAGATAATTATATTAAATAAAAAGGATATTATTTAATAATGAACAGTTTTCTTTAAAACTGAACATGGTAGCAGATGCGTAAGTACCACAAATCTACATAATGTCCGTTCGAATTGAACCGCTCACCAGAGAAAATTATGACACTTGGGTGATACAAGCAGCGGCGCTACTCGTTCGCCAAAATCTTTGGAAATACATTGAGAATGATGTTCAGAGTAGTGGAGATTTTTCAAGAGATGGAGATAGACAAGCGAAGTCGGAGCTTATTCTCACCATTGCTCCATCTGAGCTCAAACAAATAAAAAAGTGTAATACAGCGAAAGATTTATGGAACAAACTTAAAGAAACCAACAAGCAAGGGGCCTGCGCGTAAGGCATCCCTTTTGAAGCAACTTGTGCTGACAAAACTTAACAATAATGATGTCCGCTCACACCTTGACAAGTTCATGGATGTAGTTGACAAGTTGGCTGATATGGGCGTAGATATTAATGAAGATTTACTTGCAATAATGATGTTATACAGCCTGTCACCTGAATATGATAACTTCAGAGTAGCAATTGAGTCACGCGACAATCTTTCTAAGCCTGAAGAGCTTAAAATAAAAATAATCGAAGAATGTGAAGCACGACACAATCAAGGCAACGAACCTGAGCCATCATCTTCCAATGAAGAAGCCCTCTATGTGTCCTGCTGTAGAATATGCAAGAAGAAAGGCAATATCTTAAAAACAAACACCATAAGATATGCAAATACTGTTGGACAAAGAAAGAGAAACCAACGAAAAAGGAGTATAACTCACCAAAGAATCACATTGCAAGACAATGTCTTCTTACTCGCAACAAAGAACCAAATAAAAACATTTGGATTTTAGATAGCGGTTACACATCCCATATGACATTTCAACGAGACATATTCAAAAATGTTAAACTGGAGTCGAAAACCAGAAGATTGAATTTTGCAACAGAAGAACATACAGCTGAGATATTAGGAACTGGAACAGTAAAATTTTTGACGAAAGACAAAGGCAAGATAGCCATAACTCATCTCAAGGATACACTGTTTTTACCTAGTCTATGCACTAATCTGCTTTCAGTAAGCAAGATGACAGATGCCGGCTGTTTTATAACCTTCTTAAAGACAAAGCGACTGTAGTAAACAAAAAAGATGGGATTACTCTAGTCGCATATAAGCAAAACGAAGGTCTTTATTATATTGAGCCGATCAAGCAAGAGCGCAGTAATATGATCAAAAACTTATCGAATATTGATGTATGGCATCGCAAGCTAGGCCATACTAATGAAAATGATATGAAAATTGCACTCAATAACAACAGCCTAATTGGTTTAAATTTTGACGCTTCCGAACAACTTACTGAATGTGAACCCTGCATACAAGCGAAACTTCATGCAGTACCAGCACCTCGAGAGAGTACAACTCAAAGAACTACTGCCCGCCTAGAAATCGTACATAGCGATGTTTGTGGCCCTATACAAACTCCTAGCGTTAATGGAAATAAGTACTTCGTTACATTTATAGATGATTACAGCCGTTATTGTTTCGTCTACTTGATGAAAAATAAAAATGAAGTCTTCTCCAAATTCAAACAGTTCAAAGAGTTAGCTGAACGGCATTCAGAAAATAAAATCAAGTATTTACAGTCCGATAATGGCACTGAATACATTAACAAGGAATTTGATACCTATCTGAGACAATGCGGAATTCAACGAAGACTTTCCGCACCCTACACGCCGCATCAGAACGGGATCGCAGAAAGAAAGAATCGTACTCTCATTGAAAAAGCGAGAACTATGATGATCGATGCAAAAGTCAGTCTAAAACTTTGGGGTGAAGCAGTAAATACTGCCAACTACCTGTCAAATAGGAGTATCAATAGCGCTATCGCTAATAAAACACCATTTGAGCTATGGGTGGGTAAAAGCCCTGTATCAATCATCTGTACGTCTTCGGATCCAAGACATATGTTTTAATCAAAGGCAAAAATGGGCACAAATTTGCACCAAAAGCCATTCCTGGCATTTTTGTAGGTTACTCAGAAACATCAAAAGCCTTTAGGATCTTTATACCCTCAAATAACAAAAATTTTATCTCTAAAGACACAAGAGTTATGAAGACTATGTTCTATAACGAACAAAATAAAAATAAGCTGGAAAATCATTATGACGGAAAGATTCTACCTAAGAAAAATGCTGTAGAGATAGATCTTAAGCCAGTCACTTCTGAACCAACGACAGTAGAAGGAGAATTACCACCTTTTGCCGCAGACATTCCGTTCACTACTGAAGATGTACTTCATAATGCTGAAGATGACACACTTCATAGTGCTGAAGTTGATATACTTCATAATGATGAAGATGTACAAACAGATATTATTGAAAGTGACTATGAGTCAGCTACGGAATCAGTCGTTAATACTCAGAACTTTACTGAAGAAAATGTCGCATCTTCGCATCGTCCCAACTTAAGAGACAAATCAAAAATCAATCCTCCTAAACGGTACGATGATTTTATTTTGGCAACAGCTTTAGAAGTTGAAAATTTAAATAAACCAAAAGAGCCAATTACATTTAAAGAAGCGATGAAATCTCCAGGTAAAGAACGATGGCTTGCAGCAATGGATAATGAAATTCAATCACTTGAACAGAATGAAACCTGGGATCTTGTAGAACTACCCAAAGGCAGAAAAGCACTACCGAGCAAATGGGTCTACAAAATAAAAATGAATCCTGATGGTTCTGTTGATAAATATAAAGCCAGAATGGTCATAAAAGGATTTTCACAACAACCTGGGATAGATTATGAAGAAACATTCAGCCCAGTTGTAAGACTCAGCTCTGTACGGGCACTAATTGCAACAGCTGTTTTTGATAACCTGAAATTATATCAGTTTGATGTATCCACAGCTTTCCTCAATGGAACAGTCATGAAGGAAATATTTATGAGACAGCCCGAAGGCTATCATGATGGCACGAAAAGAGTATGCAAGTTAAAACGCAGCCTCTACGGGTTAAAACAAGCGCCTAGATGCTGGAATACTTGTATCAGCGAATTTCTGATCAAATCAGGCTTCAAACAGACTGAAGCTGATCTGTGTTTATACTGGGTGGCGCAAAAGTAAAGACCCTATTTGGTTCAGCTATAACATTTTTTCTAAATTAGAAAACTAGATTTAGGTTTTTTTAAATGTATATTTGTGCCATTAAATTTCGTACCATTAGGATTTAAAGATGATGTCTTTTAAATGGTGACCTCCAGAGTTGATACACATTTGAGCCCTATTTATGACATTTTGCATAACTTGCCGTAACACTTCCTGCGATATGTTCGTTATTTCTTGACGAATGTTTTCTTTTAGAGCTGCGAGAGTCTGTGGCTTGTTCACATACACCCGAGATTTCAAAAAACCCCAAAGAAAGAAGTCTGGACTGGTCAGATCGGGTGATCTTGCAGGCCAAGGCAAATCGCCAAAACGAGAGATAACTCGGCCTGGAAAAGCGTCCCTCACTAAGTCCATAGTGTCGCGCGCTGTGTGTGCCGTAGCGCCGTCTTGTTGAAACCAGATGTGCTCCAGCCCCAATTCGTCCAAACTGGGTATCAAAAACTCTCGTAACATGGTTCTGTAGCGTTCTCCAGTGACAGTTATCGCATTGCCTCCAGCGTCTTCGAAAAAATAGGGTCCGATCACTCTGTCAACACAGATGCCACACCATACAGTAACTTTTAGTGGGTGTAGAGGTGTTTCTTGAATAATGCGCGGATTATCAGTGCCCCAGAACCGAGTATTCTGCTTATTGACATGCCCTGAGAGATGGAAATGCGCTTCGTCACTCATAACCAATTTTGAAGGAAAATCATCCTCTTCAAGGTTGAGGTTTATGACGCGCTGGCAGTAATCTAGACGAGCTCGGTGGTCAGCAGGCAGCAGCTGATGAGTCATTTGAGTTTTATACGGGAACATCTTTAAGTCTTTCACCAAAATACGCTGCAGGGTCCGTCTGGAAATGCCCAATTGCGTGGCACGTCGCCTCGTTGATGTTTCTGGACACTCTTCCACATCTTCGCGCACAGCATCGATATTTTCAGCTGAACGGCCTGTTCTTGGTCTCCCAGACTTAGGTCTATCCAATGTTGAGCCAGTTGCTTCAAGGCGTGTGGCAAAGCGTCGAATTGTGCGACCAATCGGTGCCGGACGGTGGTGAAATCGTCGACGAAATTCACGTTGTGTTCTTATCACTGATGAATTATTCCGTAAGAACATTGACACAATTATTCCACGTTCTTGGGGAGTAAAACGGTCCATGTTTATTTTCAGTGTATTTTACATTTGTTCACTACACAATTTTCAAAAACAGAATGACAGAAAATGTCATATAAAAAAAATAAAAGTATTTTCTTTAGTGCCAGTACTTTTGCGCCACCCAGTACAAAAGAATACGAGGTTCATCGAAAGTTTTTATTGCCCTTTACGTAGATGATGGACTTGTAGCATATAACACAGAGACCGCTGGAGAATAATTCTTGAAAGAGTTGAAAAACAGATTCAAGATAACCACGAAACCTGCATCATACTTCCTAGGCTTAGAAATGAAACTAAGCAAAGATAAGATTACTCTTTGTCAAAAGGCCTACACAAAGAAAGTCCTAGAAAAGTACAAAATGTCCAACTGCAAAACTGCACCAACTCCGATCATTAAAGATGATGAAACGGATGAAGAGGATGAAGAGATTGACAACTTTCCCTATAGACAAGCCGTCGGTGCTCTGTCTTATTTGTCAGTGGGCACAAGACCTGACATCTCTTATGCAGTCGGCGTAGCCTCAAGAAATCTCAGTGCACCTACAAAATACGATGTATTGTTGGTGAAGCGCATAATGCGATATCTAAAAGGGACACAAGACAAAGGTCTTGAATACACAAAGCAGTCACCGAAACATTTAGTCTGTTATAGTGACGCAGATCTGGGAGGAGATCAAACAACAGGCCGCTCAACATCTGGAATAGTGTGTCTATTCGGTGGAGCTGCTATCAGCTGGAAAAGCCAGAGACAGGCAACTGTGTCCACATCTTCAACAGAAGCTGAAGTCACAGCAGCCAGTGAAGCCACTTAAGAGATTATTTGGCTAGATAGGCTTCTTAAAGAATTGACACAGACGATGAAGCCTGTATTAAATCTACACAATGAGTCAACAGTGAAACTAGCGCATCATCCGAGATATGAGTACCACAAGCGTACTAAACATATAAAGTTAAAACATTTCTTTATTAGAGAATGTGTAGAAAATGGGGATTTATTAGTAAAATGGGTCCCTGCTGAAAAACAATTGGCAGATATGCTGACGAAAGCTCTGTTTGGGCCAAAAATAAGGCAGATTAGCAACTTCATCGGACTTAAGAATTTACAACAAAATCTTAAATATTTAGGAGGGTGTCAAGAATGTGTTGCTAAGATACCTGTTTTTTTTAATATTATTGTTTGCTGTCACTTGTTTGATTTCGACTCGACATTCTTTGTAAAGATAATTATATTAAATAAAAAGGATATTATTTAATAATGAACAGTTTTCTTTAAAACTGAACACTAGGAATAGGCGACTTCCTTCACCAAGCTGTATGTATGCGTAGGTACGATTTTTGTGAACAAAAAATGGGACCGCATGGAATTTACCTGAGGGATTGGGCCAAAACCTAAGGAATCATGTAAGGAATGAGCAATACGACTAGAAGCCCACCACTATTTCAATTCTTTTTCCATGTATACCACCAAATTGACTCCAATAGACCTTAGAGTGCTATTTTTGAAATGACGCTGTTAGTAAACGAGCGATATTTCCATACAAAAACGGCTCGAAGAAGAGTGTTACGGCTCGTTCACGAGTACGCGCGGCAGGCGCTCGCGTCAGAGGCAGGCGCACGCTTCAGAGGCAGGCGTCGCACAAAGTCATACAAACGGTACAAGATGTTCTCGAAAAAAATGATAGGGCGGCACGGATGCGCCTATTAAGCGCTTATTACACTATCCAATTTTTAGGAAATCTAATTAGGAACGGTTAGGAACCTACATTGGAAGCTAGTGATCTCACTACACTAAATTGGTTCCTAAATCGGGACAACGCACAGTCCATCGACCGATTGCGCTGGGGTTGCACGTCCCTATCAATCACTAATTTGAAAGAGTATTTATGGCGGGCGCCGTATATTATTTGTCCGTATATATTTATATTATATTTATATCTATTATAGATATAAGAAAAAGGAAAAAGAGAAAATGCTGGGTTAAAAAAAAATTGAGCCTGACGATTTGTTATGTCTGGTATCCAATGGCTTATTAAAAAAGTTTTTGTCATTTTTAGCGTTCCGTACCCAAAGGGTTAATACGGGACCCTATTAATATCGGTCCGCTGTCCGTCTGTCTATCTGTATGTCTGTCCGTCTGTCACCAGGCTGTATCTCATGAACCGTAATAGTTAGACGCGCTCAGCGATTACATCTTCCAATTTCCTAATTAGGTTTCCTAAAAATTGGGTAGAATAGATTGGATCCGATTTAAGCGCTTATTACACTATCCAATTTTTAGGAAACCTAATTAGGAAATTGGAATATGTAATCGCTGTTAGAATAGATTGGATCCGATTTAGTCGAGATCGGAGGTCCCGACCGCTCTGTTTCCTAAATTGTCTCCGATTTAGGACAGTGTAATCGCAACGCTACGATTTAGGACGACTATTTGCCGGCCCGCGCTTGGTCGAAGTGGACGTATGCAATGGCGACTGTCTCAGAAGCGGCAGCATTGGCCACCGAAAAAGAAGTGTTGTTACAGATGATAGAAATGTATAGGGAAATGCCCTATCTTTATAATAAAAAACCGGCCAAGTGCGAGTCGGACTCGCGCACGAAGGGTTCCGTACCGCTATCTGTAAAAACTGCAAAAAATCATGTCTGTTGCATGGGAGCCCCCCTTTAATATTTATTTTATTATTCTATTTTTTAGTATTTGTTGTTATAGCGGCAACAGAAATACATCAGCTGTGAAATTTCAACTGTCTAACTATTACGGTTCATGAGATACAGCCTGGTGACAGACGGACAGACAGACAGATAGACAGACGGACAGCAGACCGATATTAATAGGGTCCCGTTTTAACCCTTTGGGTACGGAACCCTAAAAATGACAAAACCTTTTTTAAAAAGCCATTGGATACCAGACATAACAAATCGTCAGGCTCAATTTTTTTCTTAATGATAAATGTTCTCTAACCCAGTATTTTCTCTTTTTCCTTTTTCTTATATCTATAATAGATATAAATATATACAGACAAATATTATACGGCGCCCGCCATCAATACTCTTTCAAATTAGTGATTGATAGGTACGTGCAACCCCAGCGCAATCGGTCGATGGACTGTGCGTTGTCCCGATTTAGGAAACAATTTAGTGTAGTGTGATCACTAGCTTCCGATTTAGGTTCCTAACCGTTCCTAATTAGATTTTCTAAAAATTGGATAGTGTAATAGGCGCTTTAGTCGAGCTCGAAGGTCCCGACCGCTCTGTTTCCTAAATTGTCTACGATTTAGGACAGTGTAATTAGGGCATGGATACCGGTATACCGGTACTTATACCGAAATACCGGTATACCGGTTAAAAAAGTATTTGAGAATAAAATACCGGTATTTCGGTATTTCGAAAAATTTGATTTATTTCTGCAAGGGTATGAAGAACGTTCGATTTCGGTGGTTTATAGTGTTGTTCATACTGCTGATGAGTTTTTATATGCATGAATTATGAATAATCTCGATTATAAAAATATCACATCAAAATCAACTACTCAAGAAACTGCATGTTATGAGGCCATTGCACGCATATCCAACCCAATTACATCAACCCAGCACTTCTTGGATTTCTCCCTTCTGCCGGGACTCGGTGAACATGGCCAGACAATTGTTCCCTATGTAATTTCCTGGTTTTCGCAAAACATGTCTATACCAGCGTAGGCGGCCCTGCAGGAGAGTTTCCTGCTATGTGACGGACATGGAGGCTATCGCGAATGTGTGAGTTCCTTATGTGGCCCTTTCGCGAAACTTTACACATCCAATGCTGCATATCCATTTCCGTGACACGCAGCTCCCTCTTGAGCCGCTCACGTAGCCTGTACTTCACTTCCATATAAGAGGACAGGTCTAAAATGTCCTGTCCTTTTAGTAAATACATTTTTGGGTCACAAATGATACCAGTCACATTATGCAAGTTTTGATATCTCTGGACGCGTAAAGGCCAGATTCCAGGTATTTAAACTGGTAAGTACGCTCGACCACGTTTCCGCCTATGCGTAAAGGCACGGAATCTGTAACGTTGCAATCCATGTTCTCAGTCTTCGCCACATTTAGTTTCAAGCCGCCGTTCTCAAGCGACTCTTTCCACATATTCACGCGTCGCACACGTCTTCCCCTTTCCGCATCTGCCAGTGCGATATCGTCAGTATACATGCATGACCAACCACGGAGGAAGCTCAGAAATACACATGTATTTCTGATGCGTTTTGACACTTCTTTTAATATCGCACTAAACAAGAAGGAGCTGAGAACCGAACCTTGGTGGACTCCAACTGTGACGGTTGACCAACAGCAATCCTAACTCTGGAATCGGAGTCACGGTACATGTCGCAGATATTGTCAATACTTCAATGCCCACCAGATCATCCCTCGTACATACAGAAACAGGAAGTGGAGAGGCGTGTTTTCCGTCTGTACTTCTCCATGAAGACCCTTAGGGCAAAGTGTTTTCTTATCATTAGAGAGTAAAACTAATTTTAATATATATTTGATTGTGATATTTGTGCCAAGAAAACAATTTAAATAATTCTTGGATCAAATAACGCATTTTCTTTAGTATTCTTGATTACCTTTATTCATTTTGTGGTTTCTAAGAAGTTGATAAAAGGTTTCAGTGTTTCTATCACATAGCCTAGAAACTACTTTAATTGCTCTCCGGAAGCAAGACTTACCAATCGCTATTGGTATATATAATAATATATACCAATCCTTACTAATATTATAAATGCGAAAGTGAGTTTGTTTGTTTGTTTGTTACCCTTTCACGCCGTAACTACAGAACCGATCATCATGAAATTTTGCATACAAGTTCTCTGGAGTACGGAGAAGGACATAGGCTACCTTTTATCCCGGGAAAAAGTACTATTCCCGAGGGATCGACATTGACGCGGACGGAGCCGCGGGCGAAAGCTAGTATATATATAATTTAAATAGTAATTAGCAGTATTTTTAAAAAATACCGAAATAACCGGTATACCAGTTTTCGACATTTCTATACCCGTATCAATACCGGTATGAAAATCTTTTCGGTATTCCATGCCCTAAGTGTAATCGCAACGCTACGATTTAGGACGACTATTTGCCGGCCCGCGCTTGGTCGAAGTGGATGTATCGGCAATGGCGACTGTTTCGGAAGCGGCAGCATTGGCCACCGAAAAAGAAGTGTTGTTACAGATGATAGAGATGTATAGGGAAATGCCCTATCTTTATAATAAAAAACCGGCCAAGTGCGAGTCGGACTCGCGCACGAAGGGTTCCGTACCGTTATCTGTCAAAACTGCAAAAAAATCATGTCTGTTGCATGGGAGCCCCCCTTTAATATTTATTTTATTCTATTTTTTAGTATTTGTTGTTATAGCGGCAACAGAAATACATCAGCTGTGAAATTTCAACTGTCTAACTATTACGGTTCATGAGATACAGCCTGGTGACAGACGGACAGACAGACAGATAGACAGACGGACAGCAGACCGATATTAATAGGGTCCCGTTTTAACCCTTTGGGTACGGAACCCTAAAAATGACAAAACCTTTTTTAAAAAGCCATTGGATACCAGACATAACAAATCGTCAGGCTCAATTTTTTTCTTAATGATAAATGTTCTCTAACCCAGTATTTTCTCTTTTTCCTTTTTCTTATATCTATAATAGATATAAATATATACAGACAAATATTATACGGCGCCCGCCATCAATACTCTTTCAAATTAGTGATTGATAGGTACGTGCAACCCCAGCGCAATCGGTCGATGGACTGTGCGTTGTCCCGATTTAGGAACCAATTTAGTGTAGTGTGATCACTAGCTTCCAATTTAGGTTTCTAACCGTTCCTAATTAGATTTCCTAAAAATTGGATAGTGTAATAGGCGCTTAAGCGATGGAACGCAGCATTTTTAGGCACCAAACACACGAGCAGCACTTTGCTGCCGAGTGACACCTTATAAAATCTAGAAAACGACACTCATCATGTCGATTACCTATTCACGAAAAAGCACGTCCACCATCTTGGATTCCGAAATTAACGTCTTTGAGAACTTCATCCCAAGAAACCTAGAAAACGTTACCCATGTTTCATGAGTCGCGTCCGTCTATTTGGATTCCAAAACTGACGTCATTTTTTATATCCTCAAAATGCATTCTTACATATTTTCACGCGTGTTTCCCATGATGATAGGCCAGAATTATCATCATCATTATAGCCTTATGAAATCCATTACTGGAAGTAAAGGCCCTTAACAAGCATTCTTGGTTCCATGGGAGGATATTGCCATATTCACCACGCTTGGCAGGCGGGTTGGCGAGCACAGTTTCTTTGGCTTCCTGTGTTTCCGACGCTGCTGCCCATCAAAAGCATTTTCAAGCTGGAGAAGGATAGGAATTAATTGGATTCTAAGTAGGTGCGATGCTTGGATGAATGGGTTTTCTCCCATCCCACCTACTAAGTAGCAACTCGGAAGAGCCGGGCGCACGTACCCGATGCCATACATGCAACCGCCAGTCAAGCAGTTGAGGATGACGCCCCTGACCAAAAATAACTACCACTGTCGTCACTCGGGCAGGTGTAAGAATTATAACAATACACAGGCCTTGCCCTAATAAACAATTTTTCATTTCTTTGTTTCTTTTTCCGATTTTAAAAATTATGTTTTTGTTTGAATGAGCATGCTTTCAAATTCGTCCCATTTAAATTTCATCTAAATCGGTTCAGAAGTGTGATTGAAGTCAGTTTTTTTTAAAGACTAGCCGCGGCTTCGCCCGCGTTTATGTTGATCCCCGGGTACAGTAGAATTTCTCGGAATTAAAGGTAACCTATGTCCTTCCCAGGGCCGCTATACTAAATTTTATCCAAATCAGGTTCAGAGTTCACCTACACAGATCTTTTTAATTGCCTTTTTTTAATATCCAACCATACTTTAAGAACTTATATACCTATTTTCATACTTCTAAGTGTAGAAATGAGAAAATTTACGTACAAACTTTACCCCCTATTTCACTCGTTCAGGGGAGAATTTTGTCTAGTTCACCTACACAGATGTTTTTTAATTTTAATCGAGAACTTATATACCTACTTCTACCTTGAATTTTGGTACAGGGGTTCTTGTAATGATGTGAGTGAGCGCTAAGAAAGGATTTTTAGAAATTTAACTTCTAAAGGGGTAAAATTTATATGGAATTTGCTCATTTCTGGACTTATAAGTATGAAAGTAGGTATATAAGTTATCGATTAAAATTGTAAAAAAGGGTTTGAATGAAATTTGCAAATTTCCATTTACAATTAATAAAATGGGGTAGAGTGGGTGGTATAAACTTCGTGTGGAAATTTTCTCATTTCTGGACTTAGACGTATGAATTTAAATATATAAGTACTAGGTTACTATTAAAAATATTTGTGTAGGTAAAATGGACGGTATTTTCCCCTGAAGGGGTAAAATAGCGGGGTAAAAATTGTATAGGAATTTACTTATTTCTAGACTTAGAAGTATGAAAATAGGTAAATAAATTCACGATTACAATTGAAAAAGATCTGTGTAGGTCAACTGGAAGTTTTCTCATTTCTGGATTATGAAGTATAAAAATAAATAGTTATGTTCTCGAATACAATTAAAAAAGATATATGTGGGTGAAATGGACAAAATTCGCCCCTAAAGGGGTAAAATGGGAGGGTAAAGGTTTTATGGAATTTTTCTCATTTCTGGACTTAGAATTATAAATAATATCCATACTTCCATACTAATACTAATATTATAAATGCGAAAGTAACTCTGTTTGTCGTTTTTTTACGTTTCAACCATTGAACTGATTTGGATGAAATTTGGTATGGAGGTGTGAGGCCCGAGGAAGGACATAGGGTATGTCTGATTCCGGGAAATTCTACTGTTCCCGAGGGATCGACACTAACGCGGGGGAAGCCGCGGGCAACAGCTAGTACGAAATAAAACTAATATTAAAGAGAAATATAGAAAACAAGTTTTTTTTTTGCTTTTTTGGTCAAATATTGTACAGTCACGAGCATTGATATGTATATGTCGCAGCCAACTGGTTAAAATAGCCTTTCAATCAAACAACTAGCTCTTTGATTGAAAAACGCCATTCAAATACACGTCAATACGTCGTTTAGCCGACTTGTTGACTGCAACGTTCAACATTACAACTAGACGACGCTTAGCCGATTGATTAAATGGCAAATTTATTAGGGTGACCATTCGTTTAGTATGCAATTAGAAAGAATGGGAATAACTTATTGTTATTTCTTGGAGATAAATTCTTGGATTAAGTTTAAGTTTTGATGTTTGTTGAGTTTGATTGAAGTTTGATGAAATAAGTAAAAGTTAAAAACAAATTAAAAATCATATTATTATTAATTGCACCAAGCCATTACAAATTCAAATGTAACGAACTAAGTGAAAATAGTTGTTTTAATTTTGATTCATTCGTGTCACTCGTATGTGCCTGTATAATTTCTATCTCTTCAATAACACTAGTAACCTATATTTATTCCGACAAATATCTTGTAACAATCAAAAACACCGCCTCGTTGATGCCATATCCTTACTCATATTATAAATGCGAAAGTGAGTTTGTTTGTTTGTTTGTTACGCTTTCACGCCGTAACTACTGAACCAATCATCATGAAATTTTGCATACAAGTTCTCTGGTGTACGGAGAAGGACATAGGCTACCTTTTATCCCGGGAAAAAGTACTGTTCTCGAGGGAACGACATTAACGCGGGCGGAGCCGCGGGCGAAAGCTAGTATGTAATATATAGATTATAGTAACTTGATGATAAGTTCTATTGCATATTAGATTTATTCATTTATTCATTCAATACATTGCATTACACTTGTTATGGTAAATACATACAAATGTACCTTGTCAGGCATTGCAATGGGCGAGAGGGAGGCGGACGTAAATTATGATTGTAAGTATTCATTTACTGAGTAATATGGTCGTTCTATTAAATATTGTTTTAGTATTGCATAGAACTGTTTGTTACTTGTCATATTTTTTATATTTTTTGGTAATTTATTAAATACTCTTATAGACATAGGATATGGCCCGGAACTGTGAAGTTGAAGTTTTGACGCTATTTGTATAATGTCATTCGGCCTTAATTTTATTAAGATAAACATATTATGATGCACACAACCGCTGCTAACTACTTAGGTATATAGAAAACACAAATATAACGATTAATTTTTATTTGTTACAACAATATCTAATTAAAAAGCCTTTGGTAAGTAATAATAATAAGCAACCGAGCAAAACAAAAATGCGCGTACCCTTTTTACTCGACTGCCAATAGGAGGGTTAGGTATGTGTTTCGTACCTATTATGTACCTGTGTTTCTAAATTTATTTATTACATAATTCGTATCCTTCAGATGGTTGGATGGATTTCGAGGTATTATTAGGATTCTCTCGAACCACAGGTGTCCAAACATGATGTCCAAAGTTTGTCTTTAGGTGTTAAAAGAAAAAGCAGTCCGGCTTTTTAATGTTTAAAATACTACTTGTTGTATAGAATTTGTTTACGGCAGGCATCGGGCGTCCGATGCCAGACAACTTGTGACGTCACGCGACGATCGCGCGAAATCCATGCGTAATTGACAACATATTACAAACCGGAAGTGATGGTTTTTATTTACGCAATCGAAAGGACCTAAACTGTAAATACTTCCAGAATTTTTTAATTTTTTTTTATCTAAAATTCAATTTTTTATGAATTTTTGAAAAAATGTCCAAATGTAGGATTTATAAAGCAATATTTTCATATTGTACAGTTAAATAAAATAAAAACAGCATAAATTTGAGTAAAAGTTTTTATTTCCTTTCCATCTGGTTTGCTTTCTATATTATTTGACTATACTATAATGAGTATATGTTAATACATATAGTAGGGTGTCCCGATAATTTTTATTTTCGATTTTCGCTACTCCAGACCCCTCAAAAGTTGCGTTATTAGTTGTAGATTTCCGTAAAAATAATAAAAAAAATATAAAAATATATGTTAAGGGTTCTACCCGAATTTTTATTTTTTCAAAAATCGCTTAAATAACCCTTCAGTCAATGTTGTCTACTCTTATTTTATGTTATTTTATTTCCATTTTATTTTTTTATTTTATTGATAATGGAACCCCAAGTTATGATTTGCAGGCAACGACAGGATGTTTTCCGAAAGGAATTGTTTGGGTCAAAATCGCAAAATTCATGTTTTTACTAAGTTTTTCTTAAATTATTTACTTCTACAGTGAGGCAGTTCATTGCGATTTTATTTCTCTAATACTTGTTTATGATACATAAAATAATTGGTTTAAGACGAAGTGAGACTACTTGTGCTTTTTTGGGATCATATAAAGAATTTCTTTATATGATCCCGAAATAGCACAAGACGATCGCGAGTTACCTGTGAAAAGAGACGTTATCAAATTAATTTTGTTTACTAAAAATGAACTACAACTACAGAAGAATGGGAAAGATCCTTCTCACACAGAAGATTTTTCAGTCGTTTCTGGAAAACTTAATACGATTTAGACCAAAGCTTCAACTCTCATCGTTTCCAATGTACGAGTTACCCAATTGCTGAAAGCATATTTCGACAAATACTTGTCATTGGTAAGATATCTCAAATAAAAGAAATGATAGCTACGAAATTTACTTTCGTATTGCTATCATTTCTTTTATTTTTGAGAAGTGAAGTGCTTTTTGTGAATCATCGAACAAGCTATTTGATATTACTGCTTGTAAGTGCACTTTGTTTAACATTTGTTAATGCATAAAACCTAGGAAAGTTCCGATTTCTGAAAGAGACTTTTTACTGGATCAAAGAAGTGATATAAAAATGGCTATAAGTGGTGTTGGTGATAGGATCCTGGTAAAAGGTTTCAATGAAAACAACCGTGAAATTTTGGCGAATCGCGGTGCGCGGAGGACATGAACACACAAGCGTCCTGTTGCATCTCATTAGTGCGACTGACCCGGCTGTGCGGGGGGGCCGTCTTTTGAAGTAAAGCATAGGTAAGTACATAGATGCTTATGAGTACCTTCCTCCTTGCATATTATTTTATTAATATCTAATGTTTTCTTACAGGTTACAGATCCAGTGGTAAGTATAAAGTATTTTAGTTTTACATTTATCCTAATTTTTATGTTTTATATTTTCAGAAGCAGCGTGTCGTCAACATTTTCCCCCCCAGTGTTGCCAGAGCGACACTCATCAGGACGCATAAGTGGTGCCACGCGAGTCACAGGTCGTTTCATCACACCCGTCTTTGTCCTAACGTCTACTACCCTAATCCGTCCGTCGGCACCAGGGTATACCTTAACGATTATACCTTTAGGCCAAGTATTACGCGGCGATGATGGGTCGACCACAACTACTAGGTCCCCTACGTTAAGTTGCAATCCTTCCTGAGACCACTTCTTTCGAGGAAGGAGAGCTGGCAGCACTTCTTTCATCCAGCGTTGCCAGAACAGATCCGTTAAACGTTGAGAAACACGCCATTGACGTCTGAGGTACAAATCACCATCATCGAATACACCCGGAATAGGTAAGTTTGACGAACTTCCAATCAAAAAATGATTGGGAGTGAGTGCCTCTTCACTGCGTGGGTCCACTGACACATGGGTCAAGGGTCGACTGTTAATTATATTTTCGACTTCGGCTAGAAGAGTGATTAAGGTTTCTTCCTTCGAAGCCCTTTCTTTCAGCACGACCTTCAGTGCAGTCTTCACGCTTCTTATGAGCCGCTCCCAGGCTCCTGCCATATGAGGGCTAACCGGTGGTAAGAAACGCCAAGTCACGTTCTTGTGCAGTGCTTTGGCAGCCAATGCTGTTTGATCAAGCTCCTTGAATGACTTCTTCAGCTCTGTGTCGGCTCCTCTCATATTAGTCCCATTATCTGACATTATTGTATGGGGCCATCCACGACGCGCAGCCATCCTTCTCAAGGCCATAATCAATGCGTCTGTAGTTAGGGATGACACGATCTCAATATGTACGGCGCGTACAGTTAAACAGGTAAAAAGAACTCCATATCTTTTATGCCTTTGTCGTCCCACAGCAACTTCTACAGGGCCGAACAGATCGGCTCCACAAATTGTGAACGGCCTCTGATGGTGTGTCAAGCGACCTTCAGGAAGGTCACCGAGACGTGCAGGTACAGGGGTCGCCCTTCGCATCCGCAAATCAAGCATTGAGAAGCTACAGTGCGAACAGTGGGCCTGAGGTTCAAAACCCAGTACTTTTGCCGGAGTTCGTTCACCACTAATTCAATGTAGCCGTGATGAGCGCGAACGTGGTACTCCTTCACTAGCAGGCGCGACATATGATCTTTGCCATCCAGGATTACAGGCCTCTTAACTGCTTCGTTTACTCCTTTAGCAGCATCAATACGCCCGCCGACACGGAGAATTCCGTCGCTGTCCAAAATTGGGGTCAATGAGCGTAAACGGCTGTCTTTTTTAAGAGGTAAGTTATTCTTTAATACTTCTATTTCATCACTAAATGATTGTGTTTGAGAATGTCTTATTAACAATATTTCTGCTTCTTTCAGTAAATCAGCGTCCAGCTGTCTGACATTCGTCTTTTTGCATTTCTTTATAAATAATAAAACCGATGCAGATGTACGTAATAAACGTAACCAACAGGAAAAACGTCGAGGGTCAGGAACTGGTAAGTATAATATTTTATTATTTTCACTTGATACGGTGTGTATTCTTTCTAACACTTCATCACTAATAATTTCTTTATTTATAGGGTCGCGCGGCCAGTGTTGCGGGTCTTGATATAAAAACAAGGGGCCCGTAAACCATATCGAGTCATTGTCCAAGATGTGATCGCTCTTTTTAGTGGCCAGATCAGCGGGATTTATTTTAGTCTGTACATAACGCCACTCAGATATTCTACTAAGATCGCATATTTCACCTAACCTGTTCGCAATAAAAACTTTGTAATTTTTATTTTCGTTTCTGATCCAGTGCAGTACGGTCGTTGAATCTGTCCAATAAAAACATTCATTGATTGTAACACGATGTTCTGATTTTATTGTCTGCGCTAACCTACATCCCAACAATGCTGATTGCAACTCGAGTCGGCTTATACTCGTATATTTTAAACCGCTAACACGATTTTTACTAGCAATGAAAGCAACTTGCACGGATCCATTACTGTTTAGCTTACGAAAATATCCTACTGAGGCATAGCCAGACGGCGATGCGTCGCAGAAAACATGTAATTGCAATGCACTTGTCTCATTCGATGTCCGCTCGGTCGTGCTACGAGCCGCGTCGGAGTCGAGCGAAACGCGACCTTCTGTGCTTGGATTAAAGTACCACCGTGGAATCCGTATGTTGCTTACCGTAAATAATTGTTTTAACCAATCTTTGAATGAAATAAATAAATCTTCTGTTATTTCTTGATCCCATTCTTTGTTAGCCTTCCAAGTTTCTTGCATTATGATTTTTGCCTTTATAGTAAATGGGCCTAGAAAGCCATGTATATCAAAAATGGACATGACGATGCGAAGGATCTCACGCTTAGTAGGCTTTCTTTTAGCCTTCAGCACATCACTTGGTATTCGGCTAAGTGATAGATCAAAACTCAAAAGGTCACTAGCGGGATACCATAACAAACCTAATGTACGTTCCGGTTGATTTTCAACATTGAACCTTACCGCCTTATCATTTAAGGTTTCTTTTGGCGTGTCACTCAGTACCTCTGGACAATTACTAAGCCAGTTTCGCATTAAAAAACCACCTTGTTGATGGATATAGTAAATATCTTTAATTATTTTCTTTGCAGTCGATGTATCAGTGTGGCTGTCAATATAATCGTCCATATATTGATTTTTGCGAATCGCATTGACAGCCTCAGGCATAATCGATTCAAATCGCTCAGTGTTTTTGGTTTGATTTATATATTGCGCGATGAACGGAGAGCAACATGCACCGAACACTAAGGACGTCATTATATATTTTTTATTTTCCCATAAAAACCGAAATGCGTTACAATCTTCTTTTTTTATTTTCAGTTTCAGAAACATATCTTGAATATCTGCGATCGTGCCTACCGCGTTTTCCCTAAAACGAAACATAATTCCCAGCAAGGATTGCAACAAATCCGGCCCTTGTAGTAAAAAATCGTTCAAACAAAAACCTTCACTTTTGGCGGCCGCGTCAAACACAAGTCTTAGTTTTCGTTTTTTGGGGTTGTCTACGCCAAAATGTGGCAGGTACCAAACACGACCATTAGAACACTCATCATCGTCGCGCAACTCACGAGCGTAATTATTAGAAAATAAATGCTGCATTCTATCTTTATAACGCAATGCATAGCCGTCTTTATTAGCTAACATTTTATTCTCAATCGATTTTAACCGTTTTAAGGCATTAGGGTAAGAATCGGGCATACTAAAATTGTCATAACGCCATGGTAAGCCGACTGTCCATTGATTGTCAACTAAAACAGCGGTGTTATCTAAAATAGCAATAGCTCGCGCCTCACTTGCGTTCTGACGCGGCTTTGTACCTATACCTATCGAATCCAAAGCAAATGATTTTCTAACTAAGTCATGCAACTGTGCATCACTCAACATATGGCTTTCGGACGAGAGAGGAGACACGAGTTGTGATACCGATTTGCTATTATTTTCCATTGTAAACAAATGATAAATATTGTCAGTGTTTTCTCTCTCCTGCTCCGAATGGTCATGTACGAGTGAGACGAAACGACTAGACTGCGTAAAATCACTTACCAGTGGTCCGTGCACGCACCACCCAACAGCTGTTTTCGTTAGATAAGGCTCACGCTGCTTCTTACCTCTAACACACACAATAGGGGCAATCAAATCGTGGTTATTTTGACCCAAAAGCACTTTAGCTTGAACACCACACTCACAAACCTTAAAGTCCTTAATTTTCTGTATATGTTCGTACTTAAGGTCCATAGCCGATATTTTTTGTACGGGTAAATTTAATTGTTTTATTTTACGCGCGGAAAACGTAAAGCGATCGCCGGTATAGTTAGTAATATCAACGCTCACTATTTCAGATTCGCACACTAACTCGGCGCCGTCCCAGGCGCTACGCGCGCGCATTTCGTGTTTCCGACCGTGGAGCCCTACCTGATCAGCGATATCAGACGAGATGAGAGACACAGACGACGCTTCGTCTATTAACGCGTGGACGTGTATACTACCCGTGGGTGCGTGTATAGTCAATGGCACTATTTTAAGCAACACTTTGGGGCACTGCGTCGAGACCGTATGCACCGTACGCGTCTCACGTTGATCATCACGCGCCGACTCAGAATCCGATTGCTGTTGATGCTCCTCTTTCTTCTTGGGGGCGACCCAGTGCAGCAGGCGGTGGTGCGGCTGCTCGCACCCATCCACATCACAATTGCTGCCTTTGCACGCTGATGCATCGCTATGCCGAGAGCCCAGGCACTTGAAACATAGTCGGTGTGTTTTTGCAAAACGCCAACGATCTTTTCTCAAAGCTCGCTTGAATTTTGGGCAGTTACATATCTCATGAGCTTTTGTATGACAGAAAGAGCACTTATCATTTTCTGTGTTTGTATCGATCAATAGCACGGCGTGCGGTGGATTCTTGCGATCATCAGGTTTTCGTTGACTATAAATATGACTCACGCCTGATTCGGCAGTCTTGACGGCCTCCAAGTATAGAAAATCCGCCAACTTTTCTAATTTCGCTGCTGGGCTGTCACGATGACTGTAAACATAGTCGGTCCACTTACTAATTAGTGAATTGGGGAATTTTGCAATGACCGTCGCAGCCATCTCAGGGCTCTGAAGAAACTCACTTTGCTCTACAGCCCTTACCGCCGTTACATAATTTTTTATCTTCAAGGCAAAGCTCACTATATGGTGGTGGTAGTCGTCTGGCAAGACAGGAATCTTTTTTAGTTGCAGCACTAATTTATTCAATATAGTTTCAGGCCTTCCAAACCTTAACTCGAGTACTTCTATAACTTGTTCGGTTGTGGTATTCCCCATCAGCAATGATGCAGCTGCTTCTTTGGCATCCCCGCGGAGACATTTGCGTAGCCGCCACATATTTTCATTATTGGAGTATTTACATAAACGTGTGGACTCAACAAAGGCTTCTTTAAAGTGCAACCACTCCAACGGGTCTCCGGAAAATATCGGAAGGTCTTTAGACGTAGCCAGTCTAGTCATCAGCTGATGATTTTCTGTTTAAGACGAAGTAGTGATGGCTTTCTGGAGTGCGTGGGCCAACTTTTCGATATCACTCTGAGGTTGTTCGCCGTGATTCACTGGCGGCGACGGTTGCGGCGGCGGCCGCGCTGAGCCCGCGCTGGCGTCCAACCAATCATACACTTTATCCTTGCATGACACAGCGGAACTTGATGCTGACCGAGAACACTTATCTAACTCGCTTAAGTCTGCTGCCAATTCCTTTTCCAGCAGGTCGGACTGTATCTTGGCTTTTTTCTTAATAATTTCGGCTGTTTTCTGAGCAGCTGCAGCCTCCGCGTCTGCCACCTCCATCTCCAGCTTAGCTTTAGCACGTGCTGTCTCGAGCTCCAGCTTTCGCTGACGTGCCACGGTCGACGACGTATTTGCTGACCTGGCTGTTCTCGCTGTTTTTCGTGAGCTAGTGACACTTGGCGGCTTTTCAACAGTTTCACTTTTCAAACTCACTGGCACTAGCTTTTCACTTTCTTCACCATCGTGCGTCGAACATTCTGGACGCGCAGACGCACCACGTAACACTTTTTTCTTACGCGGCGTTTTCGGCGTTTGGAACATGATTTTAACGAAGGATCCGGCCGAAGTGACCAAATAATGTTGGTGATAGGATCCTGGTAAAAGGTTTCAATGAAAACAACCGTGAAATTTTGGCGAATCGCGGTACGCGGAGGACATGAACACACAAGCGTCCTGTTGCATCTCATTAGTGCGACTGACCCGGCTGTGCGGGGGGGCCGTCTTTTGAAGTAAAGCATAGGTAAGTACATAGATGCTTATGAGTACCTTCCTCCTTGCATATTATTTTATTAATATCTAATGTTTTCTTACAGGTTACAGATCCAGTGGTAAGTATAAAGTATTTTAGTTTTACATTTATCCTAATTTTTATGTTTTATATTTTCAGAAGCAGCGTGTCGTCAACAAGTGGTATAGACACAAAAGAAACAGCAATACTCCTAGACTAGTCTTTGGATGTTAGCACATCTGAACCAAAAGAATATTCAGGAATATTCAGAAAACAGCTAGCAGTTTGTGAAAGTAAACCTTTAGCGTGCTTTGTGCAGTGACTGGCGATTTGCTCGAATTACCTGATAATATTTTGAAGGAACTAAGCACGGATCAAAATTATCTCTATGAAATATGTCATGCTGTAATGGCTGGTTCCTGTTCCCCTGAGCTAGCTAGATACTCTCAATTTTTGCTTGAAAGTCAAAGATCTATAGTTAATTCAGTGATCGAATCAAAACGCTTTTCTGCCCACCCAGAAAACTTGCTAATTGCTATGTTATTCGACGATAGAGAGCGTATTCGCGAGCTTGCATCTCGCTAAATATTAAAGGCCAGAGAAAAGCAGAAAAAATTTAACTCTCGCAGGGTATTTAGAGTACCAAAGCTTAACTTCTGTGCGCAAGATTACACTGACATAATATCACAGCTCCGCCAATTTTGCGACACGTCTACAACGATGAACTTAGAATGAAGAACACAGCCTCGACATTGTTGACTTTCTTGGTCACACCCAATCTGTGGGAAGATGTGTGAAACTCGCGACGGAGGCTTCTCAAAGCGTCACGGATGCTACAGCTCGGGATGGTTTCATTAGGAATAGATTAAAGTCTCAAACCAAAATGTCTAACTTTAAGCACAAAAATCAGTTTCGTATTTAAAGTAACCATTGATTATTTGTCTTTCAACAATTTTAAGTCTTAGTTTGACTCATTGTTGTACCCTTCAATTTATATAAACATTTTAACGTAATTGTATTTATTATTTGTGGCATATGTTAGAAACCCCTAAAATGACAAATTTGAAAAACTTCAAAGACCGGTAGAGCCCTCAAGATGACAGATATCTAAGTAAATGTTATGATAATCGTGATGTGTTCGTCAAAACGCAACTTTTGATACCTATTGCGTAGCCGTGGCTCAAAAATTTTTTTTCCCATACATGGACGGGACACCCTAACATATAGGTGTATTTTTTGCTATTATTGGTAGCATAAACTATTAGGCCCTTTAACTTCTTTCAGAAGCAATTGGCGTAATTTATTCATTCGGCGGGCAACCACCAGCCCGTTTAACAGCCTCCGTGTCTAGTGGTTAAGGCATTTGCCTGTTGATCCGGGGGTCGTGGGTTCGATTCCCACCGGAAGTATACTTTGTTTAGTAGTATCCAGTTTGGTTAGGACATTGCAGGCTTGAATCACCTGATTGTCTGATAATAAAGATGATTTCGTGCTTCGGAAGGCATGTTAAGCCGGTGGTCCCGGCTGCCATCTGGTAGTCGTTAAAGGAACCACGTCAGAGGCCGAGAGGCGGTTCCGAAGAACTCTGACACCAGGGTGTGCATGGTCAATTGGCCGTGACACCTACTCGAAAATGAATGACAGATTGACAATGACATTTAACGGTTGCGTCACAATACATTCTTGCTAATATACTGCACGTACATCAAAATATTCACAAATATGTTAAGAATTGTCATGTTCATACATACAATACTAGAAACAAAAATAAACTAATTAATGAAGCTTTTAGACTACAGAAAACTATGAATACATTCTTAGGGCTTAGTATTCGTTTGTATAATAAAATTCCTGACAATATTACAGCTTTGCCATTTCCGAAGTTTAAAGACGTTACAAAAAATATATTATTGAAAAGAGCTTATTATGGCATTAATGATTATTTCGTTGATAAGAATGCTTGGAGTCGAGACCTCGAGTGATATGCAGGACTTCTCTCAACGCTTTTATTTTAATTTTACTTATAATTGTTTTCTTTTTTTGTTGCTGCTATTTTATTTTGTATAATTGTCTAAAATCAACTCTCAATTGTAAAACATGTATATGTTTGCGGTCAACGAGTGTCGACAATTAGTTTTCGAGTTTTGTGCTTGAGATCGAGTAAGTCATGCTCACTAAAATGTTCAAACTGGTGGCGGCGTTGTGTGTCGGGTCGTCGAGTTCCCTCTAATATGGTTGAGCTCAGCGATGGCTGATCCATGCGTCAACTCGTGAACGGGTGCTGCCAGGGGGGACAGGTCTGCTCGGCCTCTTTGAGACTTTTATCATATCTGTTGTTGTTGCACGCTCGATCGCTAACATAACATGTTCCACAAAAATATGTAAATTAAAATTGTATATAACATGACATCAAAAAAAAAGAAAAGAAAAATATTAAATATCATACAAAGCCCTTCAGGCAAGTAGGCGACCAATACTGTTCTGTACTGTACTGTTACGACCAATGCAGTGGTCGGTTCCGAAACGCTAGTAGTTTGTAGCTTTTAAACAATAATTAATAATTTGAATATAATATAATAAGTATTATTTAATTTTAAATGTGAATTGACGTGAAAAAGTGCCTGAAAAGGCCTATTTTCTGAATAAATCTTTGAATCTTTGAAACATTGTCATATGATGAAGCATCGGAATATTGCTTAATTTTTTTTTTCAAAAATTAATAAAAACTGAATATTGGTTAAAAAATATTGAAAAAATCTGGAATATTCATATTTAAGATAGGAACTTTCGATTGCATAAATACAAACCATCACTTCCGGTTTGTAGTAAGTTGTCAATTCACTTTCGCATAAGTACTTATTCGTAGTAATTCACTCCCCGATATATGAACATTAAATTCAAAATGTTGTATTCGACGCATTGTCTGAAAATCAGGCTGCGATGGCGCCGTGTAATAAAATAGGCACAAAATATATTTGGCTGCGACATGTACAGAACAACTAAAATTAAACATCTTTGGGAGAAGTCACGATTGTCCGAGTAGGTAAAGCTCGGTCGCCCTATTACGCCTAGTCTATTCGCCCGATATTATTACATAACATCTGACTTCTGATCAGTTTTAGGATTCCGTACCTCAAAAGGTAAAATTATGCCCATATAGGTATTTGGGTGTGGTATTCTGCATGGATCTTGCATGAATTCGTAATCTTTCAACCAGCATGGAAGGAACTAGAGGGGTGTGGCTAGATAACGGCTCAGTGCTTGCTTGTGAAGCCAGATGTTTTAATTAGCTAGCCGTTCTATTGGCGTGTCTTTGTCTGATTTTTCTTTTTTGTGCACTAGGTTCCTATTTGAATACAAATTCAGGATGGCTCGACATCCTGGGTATAATTCATAATTTACTCGCAGTATACCCGACTTCAATCGATTTGCTACAGGCTCTTCGTTTATTACTAGTTGTAATGCTTGCTCTTGACTCATATTGTTCAAATCAACAGCTTTTATTTTCAAATCGCACCTGTCAGCGCCATCTACCTATAAAGACATAAAATAAGTGGTTGAATCAGATAACATACTTTGGCATAACTCTAGATGTATTTTAGTAAAACCAAAGGCACAGTCAAAGAATATATAATCGTTACGCTTGGCACAGTTACAAACATCGTACTTGTCATTCGCCCCTTCATAAAAAATAGGGATGGTTAAGACGGTGTCTTTAGAAGATGCGATTCGCAAGAAAACAATAATTTACTTTGTTTTTATTTTATTTCTTATTCTAAAGTGACTTAAAATTATGAAAGCAGTGAAACTACATACCAGAAATAACGAATTAGAAGCTCATTTCCTTACCTTACACAATAATGATAATTTGTAATCATTATCTACTTGAGGCCATTTCTGCAGCCAGACATTTTCGTCCCAAATAATTTTACTTGCAGTTCCTTGACATACTCTATTAGGTGCTTCTAAAAACCCAGCCCATAGTTCAGAACAAAAATGTGGAGCTACTGGGTAGAGCATTACTATTAAGTCTGCTAAGGCAATTTCAAATTCTTTGCTTTTACTTATGATTTCAGATGGCACTTTATTCTGAAAACAAAAAAAAATAAAGAAAATAAATGAGGCTTAAGCTAGAGCAAATTTAGCAGAATTTTTTTTTTTGAACTAAGTAAGCCCCCGACTGTAGGGGCAGATAAAACTGCCCCTCTTACAACAGATTTCAAATTGTAGGACGTCACATTTATCTGTCCGCGACTGTACAATAACAAGGTGTTACAAGATAAAGTTATAAAACTAAAAAACGACTTCTAGATTTCCGGGCATATAATGTAATATCTCATAAAATACATTTCATTTCATACCAACAGATATATATTTCTGTTAAATTATATATAATATCCATGATACGAAACACAATATATTTCACAAGTTTTTTAAACTTCGTGTCGTCACATCTAGTCAAGTTACGTTAGGTCGTTTAGGAGATAAGAGGAATAAACGAACATACACAGCGGCCAAAATCATAACCCTTCTTTTGGCTTCGCCATAATCGAGTAATGAAAAATATAAAAGCTTACCCTTAATGTATTTGTTAAACTCTGCAGCCTCGAAATACCAACACTTAGTTTATGTGTATGTTTGAAGTGATAGGTAGTAGTGGCAATAAAATAATTCCTGGATTCCCAAATCTTCGATTCATGGTTGGCGAATTCTTCTGCAGTCATAGTTTGATTGGAAGAAATGTTATTTCTATGTTTTAAAAAATCCCGAATGGTAAGCCACAAACGATGTTGCCAGTTTATTATACCAGGTACGGCTGAAAATTAAACGTTAAATAATGTTAGTTTCAAAATGTTTTATTATTGTAGTTTAATTATCTTTAGAAAAACAGTGCTTACTAGCATCAGACCAACGTCGGCTAGTGGCTGGCGGGACATCAGCTAATATAAGAAGCCGTGTTGCATCACATCCATATTTACTTAATAGTCTTTCAGGATTTTCTCCATTGTGTTTAGATTTGCTCATTTTTTCCCACTGTGCCAATACAGGTTCCCCTGTACACTTTTCTTTATATTGTTTGCCTACTTTTTCAACATTTTCAGGAGGCAAATATTTACCCGTAGATTTTAATTTATATGACTGACCCATAACCATACCCTGCACTAGAAGCTTTTTAAAAGGCTCCTCAGTTGGGGTCCATCCCAATGAATGTAAGAAGTAACTCATGAAGCGAGCATAGTACAAGTGTAACACTGCATGCTCTTTGCCTCCCACATAGATGTCAACAGGAGCCCTATTTAATACTTTATCTTCTTTAAAAGGTAATGATTGATTATTGGGATCCAAAAATCGATAGTAATACCATGAAGAATCAACAAAGGTGTCCATAGTATCTGTCTCTCTTTTGGCATCCATTTTACATTTTGGACATTTACAATTAACCCAATCATGGATTTTGTCAAGTGTTTGAATGCCACCTCCAGACATATCGGCAGGCAGCTGCACTGGGAGTTGATCATATGGCACAGGAACTGTTCCGCAGGTGGGGCAGTGCACTATTGGTATAGGTGTGCCCCAATATCGCTGTCTAGAAATCAACCAATCTTTAAGCTTTGAATTCACAAAATGACCACCAACATTTTTGCTTTGGGCAACACTGATTGCCTTTTTATTTTCATCTTCAATATCAATTGTGTTTGTACAGTCTGCATGTGTAATAGCTATGTTTAAAATCTTTGCTAGTTTCATATCATACTCATCTGACGTTGGAGATGCTATGTAAATATCTTTTCCTACCGGATAGTCTACATCATCTGTAATATAAACTGGCAATTCGGTATTTGTAATAGGGTTGTAGCATTTGAGTCTCAAACAATCACTTTTGCTTATATCTTCGACTAAACAATTATTTGTGCTTATTACTAAAAATTGGCCGTGGATGAATTTATGTGGATCTCTTGTCCAAACATCAATATGTTGTACTTTATCCTGTAGCTTAAACTGGAAAGTCACTGCTACCCCATCACATTCCCCTATCCAATGCTGCTGTAAGTTGATTATATCATTCCAACTATCTAAATATTCACTATTCAAACCATCATACAGCTGCTTAGCATATTTAGTAGTTTTAATAAACCACTGTGTTAGAACTTTTGATTCAACTTTTGCACCTGATCTCCACGAGCAACCCAATTCATCTACTTGTTCATCAGCTAACACTGTCTTATCCACAGGATCCCAATTAACCCTTCCCTGTAAACAAAAATATAAACATAATGCGTTAAAAATCGAACCACAAGCTAATCTAGATCACTGTTATTTTTATTTCATTATACTATCTTCTTATATTTTCCCCTGCCCTTTCCCAGTTCAAGTAGGTTAGGGCCTCCTCGTAATGCGGCGCAAGGATGCTCTATCCTGGGTTATCCGTGTCAGTTTCTTTACGTCTTTATGAGTATTTATGTTAGAGCACCACGTAATTAACGGGCTTCGTCGCAAAATGTCCCTTTCGTAAAATGTCTCTTACGCATAATGTACCTAGTGGTAACTTAAATGATCCTTTTGCAAAATGTTATTGCCCTTTTATAAAATGTTATTTTATCTAATACTAGCTGTTGCCCGCGGCTCCGCCCGCGTAAGTGTCGATCCCTCGGGAACAGTAGAATTTCCCGGAATCAAACATACCCTATGTCCTTCCTCGGGCCTCACACCTCCATACCAAATTTCATCCAAATCAGTTCAATGGTTGAAGCGTAAAAAAACGACAGACAGAGTTACTTTCGCATTTATAATATTAGTATTAGTATGGAAGTATGGATATTATTTATACTTCTAAGTCCAGAAATGAGAAAATTTACATAAAACCTTTACCCTCCCATTTTACCCCTTTAGGAGTGAATTTTGTCTTTTTCACCCACATATATGTTTTTGAATTGTAATCGAGAACTTACATACCTATTTATTTTCATACTTTATAGTCCAGAAATGAGAAAATTTCCAAACAAACTTTACCCTCCTTCTGGGGGATTTTTTTCCAGTGACCTACACAGATCTTTTTCAATTGTAATCGTGAATTTATTTACCTATTTTCATACTTCTAATTGTAGAAATAAGTAAATTCCTATACAATCTTTACCACGCTATTTTACCCCTTCAGGGGAAAATATCGTCCATTTTACCTACACAGATATTTTTAATTGTAACCTAGAACTTATATCCTTATTTTTATACGTATAAGTCCAGAAATGAGAAAATTTCCATACAAAGTTTATACCACCCACTTACCCCCATTTTACCCCTTAAGGGGGGAATTTTGCAAATTTCATCTACCTACACACATCTTTTTCAATTTTAATCGAGAACTTATATACCTACTTTCATACTTCTAAGTCCATAAATGAGAAAATTCCATATAAATTTTACCCCTTTAGAAGTTAAATTTCTAAAAAATCCTTTCTTAGCGCCCACTCACATCTTTAAAAGAACCCCTGTACCAAATTTCATGTTTCTAGGCGCATCAGTTTCAGTTGGTTTGCCGTTTGCCCGCGGCTACGCCGCCGCCGTTAGTGTCCATCCCTCAGGAACAGTTTGGACCCTTAAAGGGGTGACTCAAGTCGTCAATATGAACAACTTTTTCTATGGGACGTCATTTCCATAAAAAAGAGTCCCGCCAGTTTGTATGGGAATGTCGAATTTTTTTGAGTTCCTAGCATTGTTCCCATAGGAAAAGTTGTTCATTTTGATGGTCTGTGTCACCCCTTTAAGGGTCCAAAACGATAAAAAATTCACCGTGTATATTTGCAGGCAAACTAATGCCTTGAGTTCATTCAAATGACAATAACTAATTTTTTAATAAACCGATTTTGATGAAACAAACTTAAGATGTTTTGCTGAGTTAAAACAGTGGGTTCAGTATTTTCGGAGATAATCGAGATCATACATACAGACAGACAGACAGACAAAAAATTCGTAAATTTTTTTTTTGCTTTCTATTATTCTTTTTAAATGTCCCTCTATTTCAGTCAAAAATTCTAAATGTACAGACAAAATATTTTTACTGTTTTATTATATGTATAGATTATACAGCGTGCTTTTGAACCCCCTAGCTATATTGAAATCTGGAAATCAGAATCCCTAATGGAATACAGAATTGCAAGAAAAAAGGTAAAAAAGAAAAAAAAAAACATTTGACCTTCCATAGAAATTCGTCCAGCTGATCGGGGACTTTGTTTGGGGAGCCTAATCTTTTTTTCGATTATTACCTTTTTGCTGATCGGGGACTTTGTTTGGGGAGCCTAATCTTTTTTTCGATTATTACCTTTTTTTCTTGCAATTCTATATTTTAAGGATTCTGATTTCCAGATTTCAATATAGCTATGAGGTTCAAAATCACGTTGCATAATAGTCCTGGTGAACTCCGTTTCGCTATTCTTTTTTTGACGTAACTATTTCTTATATTTTAATAATTTGTATTCTGCTGTTGGGGGTGATAACAAAGCCAACAAATCAAAAATCGGTTCATCCTTTCTTAAGCTATAAGAGTTTTGAACAAACCTGACATTGTTGTAATTTTTATTAAGTTGCAATAAAAACATGAATGTTTATTGTATGTTTTTTTTTAATTGCCAATATTTGCCATTCCATAGACGAATATAAAAAGATAACAATATCGTTATAACACAAAAATGATACGCAAACTCCATGCGTTCTAAGCTCCGAGTCGAGATCTCGTGATAATCGTAGTAGTTGCAGGCACGGCAGCGATCGCTGTGCGCGGGAACGCGCGTAAAGAGATAGCGGGGGCCGGGGGACAGACACCCCGCGCATTTGCTTAGCGCCGCCCATAACTAGGTACCAAACATTTGAGGCCTCGTCTTAATACATTAAGATGGGAAACTGAGGTTGCTTCATGCCTTAACTACTGAAGCGATCGTCATGAAATTTTGCATACACCTTTACTGGGGTATACGAGGACAAGGTGACATTTATGCCGACAAAATCAAGGACTGTTGCTGAGGTACTAACGTACTAGACTAACATTAACGAGGTTGGAGCTACGTGCGAATATGTTTCTAAAAATTACATACATACATAGTATCACGTCTTTATCCCTTACGGGGTAGACAGAGCCTAAGGCCATAAGACGGAAAGGCCACATTTAGCACGTTGATGGGATTAAAGATGGAATACGGAATCAAAATAGTGATGGGTTGCTAGCCGCATCGCCTACATGATTCCTCTAAGATTTGCTCCCACTCCCTCGGCCGGCTTCTACGGTGTGCGTGGGAAGAGAAGCAGATCAGCATGGAAGATTCTTAAAATTAAGGTCAAATATGTAAATTGGTCATAGCAGATTTGATTTAGTGTTTATTATTACTACTTATAACCATGAGTAAAAAGCTGTTCTTATTGTTAGTTAACTTAAGGCCGTTGGTACCGGAAAAGTGCAAAAAAGGTTAACTTTAAAATGCAACTTCTCCTAAACCACAAGCTCGAAAAATTTGAAAAAATATATATTTTGTATCAACTTACTTACAATATTTTCAACGTATATCTTATTTATATGTGTATTACTTTTGTTTTAAACAAATAAAGAAAACGTTATATTTTCAGGTATCAATGCTATCTCCTGCTAAATATTTTTACACTAAAACAATTGTCTCAACATGTACTATAACATCAACGTAGCATATGTAAATCAAGCAAAATGTTATTATATAAAATCAGTCTTTTCCGGGATTCCGCAAGTAATAGGTTCGGAGGGTGTCTGCGCGGGCGCGCACGGCAGTCGCGAGGCAGTACTCGGACGGGAGGGTTGTGTCGCGCGTTGCTCTGCACTTGTTGTCGATCGATTATGCGAGTGTATATGCGGTAGATAGAACACGTACTTACAAAAAGTCTTATCTGTGTGCGGCTTGCGCCGTCAAAGATTAGATACAGTGCAGAGGTTTTCAGTCGATTGAGTTGAGATTAGTGCGCATTAGACGCTTTCGTGATTATGAACTATTTTTGTTGGATCTAATTAATTTGTGCGCATGGACGTTGTGACTATTGATTTTAGTCTTTTTAGGGTTCCGTACCTCAAAAGGTGAAAAGGAACCCTTATAGGATCACTCGGTTGTTCGTCTGTTTGTCTGTCTGTCTTTCGGTCTGTCAAGACCCTTTGTCTCAGGAACGCGAAGAGGTATCAAGATAAAATTCATATCAAATACTTAGGTCTACTGTCCCTTGGAGCTGTGAAAATATTTTTTTCACAGCTCCAAGGGACAGTAGACCTAACTTAACTTCTAAGCTAACTAAATCAAAAGATACAGCCGTTCATCCCGCCAATTTTCGTGTTTTTTGACATTCGCAAGGGAATCAAAATCTACAAGGTACTTTCCGTGAACTCAGAATCTTGAAATTTGGTGCGAAACTTCACCGTATAGCACAGATAAAGGAAAAATTTGCGAAAAGTTTAAATTTTTAGTTACATCATATAATAAAAATATTTTAAACTTATTATAGAATAATGGTACGGAACCCTTCGTGCGCGAGTCCGACTCGCAAATAACCGGATTTTTGGTTATCGTGTGGTTTATTACACCTTACTGTATATTAAAGATATTTTGTGCTACCCATTTACGGATAGAAATGTAAAGATATGCCCGAACGAAAGAAAACAAGTTTGCGCCGCAAAGAATCATGGCGAACGCCCAGCATCGAATGTACAGAAAAAATAAATAAAAAAAGAGACGATTAATTATATAGCAGTATTGAGGTTTCCTTACTAGTTACATGTCTGCGTAATAGAAATATTTTTAAACCCCCGTTTATGTAAAATATTTCACAATAAAAGTTATAGCCTTATTGCCATTTTCATTTGCCTAAAAAAGTTCACAATGGTTGTCAAACTGACTGTCTATTGTAGATCTGTCACTCAGAACTGTCAAGTCAATGAGAAAATGTCAGTCGGATTGACAGTTTTTTATTTATTTTAGCGGATGGTTGCCTGCTTGCGTGGTGTTGCCATAAATTAATATATTTTATCGTGTCAGTTGCAGGTAGTGTTCGGATATTAACTCAAAAATTATTAATATGCGTTCGGATATCGAATAAAAAATCAGTATTTAAATAAATAAATATCTTTTTTTCCCCGTCTTTAAAAAATATTCTGATAAATTAAAGTTGTTGACCAGAGCCGTAGTAATCATATAAAAAATTTTCACCTTCTCTTTTTTTTAAATTTAATTTGTACAAATTTCGCCATGATTCTTTTCGACATTCGCAAGGGAATCAATACCTACAGGGTACTTGCCATGAACTCAGAATCTTGAAATTTGGTACCGAGCAACGTCTTATAGCACAGATAAAGGAAACATTGCGAAAAGCATAAATTTTTAGTTACATTATGTTAAAAAATATTTTTATTAATTTTAAACTTATTATCAATGATTGGAACTCCGTGGGTAGTACAATTTAGGGCGAATGACCTTAAATGTTATATTAATATGGATATGCCATGTGATGATCCAATATTTTTCTTCTAACAAACTAAGTTTTTATTTCATTACTTGTTAGCTTTATAAACCGTTATGTATTAGCGGTATATTAAAGAAAAAATATGTATACAAAATTAAAATCTCTACCAAGTGGGATTTATAGTCATATCCATAATAAGAAGTTACGAAATCCTGCAAAATTGCACTACCTATTCCGTTTCCCTTCGTGCGCGAGCCCGACTCGCACTTGGCCGGTTTTTAGGGTTTCATACCTCAAAAGAAAAAACGGAACCTTATAGGATCACTCGGTTGTCCATCTGTCTGTCTGTCTATCTATCTGTCAAGACCCTTTTTCTCAAGAACGCGTAGAGGTATCAAGCAAATACTCAGGTCTGCTGTCCCTTATGTCAGGCGATGCGGCTAGCAACCCATCACTATTTGATTCCATTTTCTATCTACACGCCCTCCAATTTGCTAAATGTGGCCATAAGGTCTTATAGGCCTAGGCTCTGTCTATCCCGCAAGGAAAAAAGACGTGATACTATCTGTCCCTTGGAGTTGTGAAAAAAAATCAAACTTCTTAGCCAACGCAATCAAAAGATACAGCTGGTTATGGCGCAAATTTACGTATTATTTCGACATTTGAAGGGAATCATAATCTACAGGGTACTTCCCGTGAACTCAGAATCTTGAAATTTAGTACGAAGCAACGTCTTATATTATAACACAGACAAAGGAAAAATTGCGAAGAGCATACATTTTTAGTTACATCGTGTATATCAATATACGGAAGCCTTACTGCGCAAATCCGACTCGCACTAGGCCGGTTTTTTCTTTTATATAGATTGTATAAGATCAATTTTTTTTTTATACCGATTTTTAGCAACAGCAGTGGATAGTTTTGGCTACGATTTGGCTAATATAACCCGAATTTCAACCAACTTCATATAATTCATTAAAACTATCTAAACCGATTTTGATGCAACTTCCTTAACAATAAAAATATATGGTCTCAATTTGATCAATGGTTTCCATTGGTGATCCAAAAATTAACCTTGTATTTTTTTTGAACCAATCCAGAAAAATTCTACAAACATACATAATGAATTGTTAACCGCCTTTCATTTTTACTTACTAGATAACCTTTTTAGAAGTCAGTAAAAAATAACAGCAAAAATAGTTCCCATGTGATGTTTGCTTTATAATTTTTGCAGTTTTTGTTAAACAATATGTTATTGAGAGCATTCCCTAAATCAAATACCTATTTCTTTATTTTCACGTCTGTCTATGTCGCTGCATATTCTTTGAACGCCCGACGTGACGCGGCGCGGCGGCGACGTACTACGTACGATCATTATGGTGCGGGGATGCGGGGCTTAGAACACTTAGCTCCGCCCACATGCACAAGGTCATCGGCGACTCCAAGCCCCTTAAGAATAAAATTAAAGATATGCATATTTACTAAGAAATCTATTTTATTTAATAAATCCTTATCCTTACTAATATTATAAATGCGAAAGTGAGTTTGTTTGTTTGTTTGTTACGCTTTCACGCCGTAACTACTGAACCGATCATCATGAAATTTTGCATACCAGTTCTCTAGAGTACGGAGAAGGACATAGGCTACCTTTTATCCCGAGAAAAAGTACTATTCCCGAGGGATTGACATTGACGCGGGCGGAGCCGCGGGCGAAAGCTAGTACTTTATAAACTGCCTCCGTGGTCCAGTGGTTAAGGCGTTTGCCTGTAGACCCGGGGGTTGTGGGTTTGATTCCCACAGGAAGCATACTTTGATTAGTTGTTTCCAGTTTGGTTATGACATTGCAGGCTTGAGTCACCTGATTGTCTGATAATAAAGATGATTCCGTACTTCGGAAGGCACGTTAAGCCGTTGGTCCCGGCTGCCATCCGGTAGTCGTTAAAGGAACCACGTATGAGGCCGAGAGGCGGTTCCGAAGAACTCTGACACCAAGGTGTGCATAGTCGATTGACTGTGACACCTACACGAAATGAATGAATGAATACTTTATATTTTGAAAATACTAACAAGAATCAATATTCAACCCTCATACATATTTACTATGACTATTTTAAATATATGGAACAAATACTAGGTACCAGGAGACATTTTGTAAAAGGGAAATTTTGCAAAAGGGACATCTGTCATCCTGGGGACATTTGTCATCCTGGGGACATTTGTCATCCTGGGGACATTTGTCATCCTGGGGACATTTGTCATCCTGGGGACATTTTGCAAAAGGGATATTCTGCATTGAAGCAATATGTAATCCATGGAAATATTAAAGAGCAGGGGATTTAGGCAGACCCATGTTAAACTCCCACATTGAATTGGAATGGTTCACTTAGGCCATGCTGACTCCTCACTTGGGTTGTGACATTTTGATACATGTCCTCTACCATGTTCTGGATTACTGTGATTTAAGCTTTAGGGATATGTTGGGCTTTCAGGGATGACCACACTAATTTTCTTGGGACTGCCAAAAGCCTTTTCATGATCAATAACTAGAAAGTACAAATTTATTATTTGGGCCATAAAAATTTTAGGCTTTATTTATCCATAAGTATCCTGATTCTGGGGATAACATCTGTAGTGCCCTTGCCAGGTGTAAATCTGAACTGGTTGTTAGTGAGGCTGATTAAGGCTAAAATAAGGGCCTTTATTACTCCTTCCCACAGTTTAAAGGTTATTCCATATACATATAGTTGTATATTTCATTACACTATAGCAAAGAATATAAACACTACGACTATAGTATAATGAAATAAAAATCTACCAAGTGCTAGTCAGACTCACGCATGAAGAGTTTGGTTCTATAACATTAGACACTATATTATAATCATTTTTAATTTAGTAATTTTATTTTAGAATTAAATATAGAACTTAATATTCTCTGAATATTTTAACCACTTGCCTGTTGCCATTATTAATATCTAGCACAAAACGCCAAAACAATCATGTTTGTTGAATGGGAGCCTCCTTATATTATTTTAATATTTTAATTTTAGAATTTAATATACAAGTATATATTCTGTGAGTATTTCAAGCGTCTACCTAGTATTATTATTATTGAACAAAATAACAGCAAAAGACACCTGTTGTATTGAAGCCAGAGTACAGAATGGGTACAGAAGCCTAAACCTTAAAATTTACTGGGCGACTGCATGCACACTTGTATTTTTGATGAACAATAATAATAAATTAAATTAAATTGATTCCTGCCATCTACAGTGACCTATCTAACAGCGGTTTTTATGAGAACACATCTGGAAATCTACCTGAGGAATAATCATCATCATCAGATAAACTAACACACGTGACTGGACTGAATGTCTACAAGCAAAAACTCAAGGGATGGCTGGTTGATAATGCTTTAAATATAGTATCAAGGAGTTCTTAACTAAAAAATTCTATAACATTATCCTAATTAGGTATTAATATTTTTTTTAAATTTTGCTGATATCATTATAAAGTAATATTTATTTTATCATTTTTTACATAATTTTGTGTTATTTGATAAATAGGTTAATGATATCCTTACTAATATTATAAATGCGAAAGTGAGTTTGTTTGTTTGTTTGTTACGCTTTCACGCTATAACTACTGAACCGATCATCACAAAATTTTGCATACAAGTTCCCTGGAGTACCGATAAGGACATAGGCTACCTTTTATCCCGGGAAAAACACTATTCCCGAGGGATCGAAATTGACGCAGGCGGAGCCGCGGGCGAAAGCTAGTATTCTATAAATGTAATGATGTGTAATATTATTATAAATAAATGAGTATTGAGTCTTGTTCTTTTTCATCACACATAATCAATTTTAAATTATTAGCTTTACTTTTAAATAATGTACTTACTTTGCTCTGGTATGCCAATCCATGTTCAAATAACTTTAAGAATATGTATTGTGTCCATTTATAGTATTGAGGATCACAAGTTGATATCTCTCTTGACCAATCAAAATTAAATCCTAACTTTAACAATTGTTTCTTCATAGAGTCTATATTAGACATTGTCCAATCATGAGGCAAGATGTTGCGTTCTATAGCAGCATTTTCAGCTGGCAGACCAAAAGCATCCCAACCAATAGGATGGATAACACTTTTCCCAGTGAGAGCGAGAAATCTAGCTATTGTATCTGAAATTGAATATACTCTCACATGTCCCATATGCAGGTTGCCAGAGGGATATGGAAACATTGGAAGAACATATTGGTGTTTTTCCTTTGATTCATTTTTATTAAGGGTACTTATTACTTCCTTTGACCAATATCTTTCGATTTTTATTTTGAGTTCAGTGTTTATGTCCTCTTGCTGAAAATATAAAGAGGTAAAAAGAGGTGAAACAGGTACGAGTAAATAACAGTAAGTTAACTTAAAATAATACTTACCCATAAGCATAGACTACTTTTAGATCTGCGTAGAAACTTAGGAGTTAAAACGGCATTTCTTATAAATCTAGCTCTTAGAAAAGCCGGCATTTTAAAATTTCGTTTACGTTAGTTTTTATTAGCTAGATTATATTTATTTACTACATTTATGACATATTCACTCACAAGTTCAAAACACAATATTATCTTGTAAAATTTTGTTACTATTAATAAATTTTACAAAATCAAAGATCTATGTAGTTTTAACTTGTGTAATTAATTAGGTACCAGAGGATTGGATCATAGTATCCCTATATAGTTTGTGGATTGGATCACGGCCGACAATCTGCTAATATCGGAACGCAACGCGTAGCGGCCATCTTGCCCACTATCCTACATCTTTTCTGTGATTGGTTGATGCCTTGCTGACGTCATGGTCTGACGTTCGTCGCTGGCGCAAACGTAGTAGTTTGTGCATTACTGTCATTGTGTGAAGACCTGTGCTTATCCTCTCCACTTTACCAGTAATAGAGCCCTTTGTATTTCCCTAGTGCTCCTTGCGTTTTGGAAAATGCCGTATTACAAGTGTTGTGTGTGTAAGTGTTTGCGAAAGGACTCTAGTTATTTACACCGTTAACCTAAAAGTTCTGAGAAAAGACAAGAGGTTAGAGTGCCTAAATCGTTACGATTTTATACCATTAGAGAAAGAGATAAACTTAGCGGTTTGTCAAAAACATTTTGAGAAGAGGTTCTTCAGTGAGACTAAACATCGGCCAAACATAAATTAAATAATTGTTTTGTAAATATTGCGAGTTAATAAAAATTACAATAATAATGATAAATGGTATTATTCATTTTCCTTTACCCCCCATGTAAATAATGTATGCATGATATACAGTATGCATTAAAAAGCACAATAAGTATATATATGAGTATAATAGTTGTATATCTATATGTGTATATCTATAGATAACATATTAGCAATGGAAATGCACGTGCACGTTTATTCTTTTGCTCCAAACCTTAAATTATAAAAAAAAAACAAATGTCAGTTAAGATATTGGAAAATTAAAAAAAAAAACGCTATGGTTTAAATTTTTTGTTCACAGTTGGCAGTCTGATTGGATTCTCTTTCAAATCTGTGATTGGATTTGACTTGTCAAGTGACCGGTAGGTATCCGTCATTGATAAACTGATAAGGGTGGGTTAATGGGACCTAAGAGTAAGGAAGTTCTTTGGTCTGAGGGTGGGACGCATAGCATATGTATAGTGCTACTTTTGAGTGATTTTTCCATACAAAAATCACTCGAAGACAAGTGACCCACTTTCAAAAATAGTACTCCAGGCATCACACACATTCTAAAATACATACAGAGGTACTATTTCTAAAAGTATGACACTCGTCTTCAAGCGATTTTTTTATGGAAAAATCGCTTAGTCTCGTGATGTAATTTTGACGATAACGTCGTATAAATCTATGAAAACCGGCTGCATGTACGAAAAATGTTACGTTCCGGAGCAGCAGCACCAGCTGTAGCAGTAGTAGTAGTATCTATTACGCTACGCACGCATCTAAATGCTATTATTGAAATTTTGCCGTTCATAAACGAGCGATTTTTCCATACAAACATCGCTTGAGGACGGGTGTCATACTTTCAGAAATAGGGGTACTATTTCTGAAAGTATGGAGTATTCTGATACTAAACTATTTCTGATACTTGGAGTACTATTTTTGAAATGACTCCGTTCGTAAACGAGAGATTTTTTTCCATATATAAATCGCTCGAAGACGAGTGTGACACTTCATTATGTATATAAACGGGACTTAGCAAGAACCTTTTAATTATTTGTTTCCGTTGACGTTTCAATGGAGTTACATCCATCGTGGTCGCAACGAGACTGGAAGCAAACGTCAAACATAAGGTAGGTCGCGAGCTACCTTAAGGATCCCTTGAACGCCATTAACGACGCTTTACGTGATAGAAGTTGTTGTGGTTGTGAAACTTTGTGATATCGTTTTCGAATATGTCCGACTTTGAAGATTTTATGAATATGTCTACGATATATCGTTACGATTCAGTATCCTGACGAAGATCAATTCCGTGATAGATTTCGCTTTAGGAAGAACGTTGTTCTTCACATAATTTTACAATTAAGTTGGAAGAGAATAATATTATATAATTGTATGACTCATATTGATTTTATTATTTTGGCTTTTAGGGTTCTGTACCCAAAGGGTAAAAACGGGACCCTATTAATTTCGCTCCGCTGTCCGTCTGTCTGTCTGTCTGTCTGTTCGTCTGTCACCAGGCTGTATTTCATGAACTGTAATAGATAGACAGTTGAAATTTTCACAGATGATGTATTTCTGTTGCCGCTATAACAACAAATACAAAAAAAGGAATAAAATGAATATTTAAGGGGGCTCCCATACAACAAACTTAATTTTTTACCTATTTTTGCTCGATATTGATAACGGCAACAGGTAGAAGCTTGAAATATTCACAGAATATTTAGTTATATATTCACTTAAAAATAAATAATTAAATAAAAATAAAATTAATATTAAAGGGGGATCCCATACAAATGACATGATTTTTTTGCCGTTTTTATAGATAACGGTAGGGAACCCTTCGTGCGCGAGTCCGACTCGCACTTGGCCGGTTTTTTTGTTACGATTATGTATTATTATATTTATTTGTAATTCTGATTGCAAGTGTTTACGATATTTAAAAATTGCCAGGGTATTCAAAATCTTGCTGTATGTATGTGTGTATGTAAGGTACTTTTACAAAAAAGTATAAATTAATTGAAGAAACCATCTCCAGCTCCAGCAGCTACATAGAAATAAGTGGATCACCTTTGTTTCAACTTTAATTTAGTTGACTGTAAAAAATATTTTGCTATGCAATATTCTATGTCATTGTTTATGTAACGTAGCATGTACTATTTTGTGAAAAAAATACTTCTAAATACACTTTCAATTTGCTTTCAATCACAAATTGAAGATAATTTTTTAACAATGGCAACTGTCGTTGTTAGTTATTTATACATAGGTACTAATCCCATCATCCTCATCTACCCTCATATTTCCTGTCATATTTCCTTATGCACGCATATGAGGGTAAACCAACAAAACCCGAGACGTCAGCTCTGACTGATCGTCCTGTTCGAGTTCCGCCGCCGTTCGGTCGACACGCGTTTCAATAACCTGTCCCGTCAACCGCCGCGATATCGGTCAGCATCACCAGTGTCTAGACCGGAGTGAAAGAAGGTGAAGACTGAAGAAAGAAACAATAACCATCCCGGCCGCCGCAGATACCTAGGCGCCCACGCCAACGCGATACGAGCGGTAAGCGTGCTTCCACTTCATCTCCCTTTCACAAAACTACCATTGGTCCTTCTGCCGAATTCCCTGTTCCCGCGTCCTAAATATCTAATTTTCATTTCTACTTGGGGAAAAAATCATATTTTTACTTCATTTTGTTCAAAAATATTTTCCCAATAACGTATCCATCTTGGTTTCATCTGTCATGTTCAATTTGACATTAGTTGTCAATTGAATGACTAAAGGTTCTATCACACTGTACTGTTTTACTTTTTAATCGGTAATCATCTATCATCAGGCCAAGTACTCTGGCTGCTCTGGCCAAGTATGGCCCTAGTAGTACAGAGAGGGTCGTGCTCCTGTAGTGGAGACTAAAAAGGACCTGATGATGATGATGATGAATCATCTATAGGTTCCACCATAGACAACTTTTTCACTGTCTGCTTTGGGGTTTGACGTTTCATCATGGAGTTTTATTCTTCTCCACATAATTGTCAGGAAATTACCCACCGAACTACGTAGTAATTTCGAATTAAAGCATGATACGTCAGACATACCAACATTTGAAACTTTAATTTCTTTTTTAGAAACTCATCTCAAGGTATTAGAGGCTGTATCTGGCAGTAAAGGAACCTCATCTAATAGTGCTGTTCAGAATACCCCTAAATCATCTCATACGGTTACTTCCTCTTCATCAAGCAACCCATGCATATGCTGTAAGGGGGATCATCTGTTATACTCATGTGACAAGTTTAATAGCATGACGCCACATGAACGCAAGGAATTTGTTACAGGAAACAAACTTTGTTATAATTGTCTACGCGCACAGTCTGTTAATAAATGCATGTCTAAGAGCTATTGTCAGGTGTATCAGGGGCGTCATCATACTAAACTTCACTTAGACTATCAATCTTTATCTTCTAAGGATTCTGCACCAACTGCAGCACCGTCAGGTAATGTTGCAGCTCACAGCTCAACAAATGCATCTTGTCATAGTACTCATGGTGGGTCTACTATGATGTTAGGTACTGCACTTGTTGGTGTCCAGGATATCAACGGTCATGTCCATCAAGCGAGAGCTCTCCTTGATAGCGGGTCGGAGGTCACTCTAATGACCGAGAGCTTGGCTCAAAAGCTACGCTTGCCTCGATCTAAATATGGACCTATAAACGGTATAGGTGCCTGCAGCAATAATACAAATGGTAAGGTCAATGGTATTATTTAACCTCTATCTTCTAATAATACTCATTCCCCACTTATAACTTCAGCCATTGTGTTGAAGAAACTTACAAAAAATAATCTTCCATGCATAGCAGTCTCATCCTGTGTCCTCGAGAAGTGTAAAGACATGATACTGGCGGATAGTAGGTGTACCATTCCTGGACCTATAGACATGCTTATCGGTCTCGACCTGTATGATGAAATCTATGACGGTAGACGAGTGAAGCTCGGAGAGGGCCTTCCCATCGCTCATGCCTCTATATTTGGATGGGTTCTACGGGGTAAGACACCGGCACACTCAGTGTCGTTTCATACAATCGGCACGACCGCTTTGACTTGCACTACTGACCTGGTCACTCTACTTACTCGTTTTTGGCAAGTAGAGGAAGCTCCTACGAAGGTCATCCAAGATCCTGAGGATGTGCAGTGTGAGACTCATTTTGTAGAGACACATTCTCGTGACTCTACCGGCAGGTTTATCGTTCGTCTTCCATTTCGCAACTCCTACCAACCTTTAGGTGAGACTCACTCTAACGCTTTAAAGCGCTTTCATAATTTGGAGCGCAAGCTCATGAAGAACGAGAAGCTGCGTACCATGTATAGAGCATTCATGGCAGATTATCAACAAGCCGGTCACATGCGACCAGTCTTCGGTCCCTTGTCCAAGAATCGCTACTACATTCCTCATCACGGAGTCCTAAAGGAGAGCAGCAGCACTACTAAACTACGAGCGGTTTTTGATGCATCTTCACCCAGCTCATCTGGAGTTTCTTTAAATAACGTGTTGCTGCCCGGTCCCAAGCTCCAGCAGAATGTAGAGGACATTATTTTGCGTTTTAGGACCCATGCTGTCGTTTTCACTTGTGACATTAAACAGATGTACAGACAGGTGCGCATGCACGATGAAGACTGCGTGTACCAGACCATATTTTGGAGAGAATCGCCTGATCAGCCTTTGCAGCAGTTCGAACTCACTACCGTCACCTATGGCGTCTCTAGTTCCGCTTATCTCGCGATGCGAGTCATTCAAGAGTTGGCCAGTCTGAATCAGTCTACCCAACCCGAGGTTGCTAGAGTCCTACGCGAGGATACTTTTGTTGATGACGTCATCAGCGGTAGCCACGATGTAGAGTCCGCTAAAGATCTACAAAGGCTAGTGGTAGAGACTCTGGCCCAGGGAGGCTTTCAGCTGCGAAAGTGGGCTAGCAATTATGACGAGCTTCTAGAAAGCTATCCATCTGATCATCACGAGCAGCCTTTTCGATTCGAAGAATCAGGCGATCAGATTTTCAAGGTCTTAGGGTTAGAATGGAATTCTCAAACAGATAGTTTCATCTTTCACGTTTCAAATATAGGGGAATGTAGTACCAAACGCCAAATTCTTTCAAGTATCGCACGGATTTACGACCCGTGTGGCTATCTCGCTCCGATAACTTTCTACGCGAAAGTCATCATGCAGCAGTTGTGGCTCGACAACGTATCCTGGGATGACGCACTTCCGGAGCACATTTCCAAATTGTGGAAGTGCTTTGTCAAAGGTTTTGAGTGTTTGAAGTTGCCTAGCCTTCCGAGATTCGTGCTCGGTCAAGGAGACATTCGGTGTGATCTCATGGGTTTCAGCGACGCTTCTGAGAAGGGCTACTCAGCTGTAGTTTATCTTAGAGTCCAATCATTTCACACCGATGTCAAGGTCCATCTTCTTTTATCGAAATCGCGGGTTTCTCCCATTAAACAGAAGCTTACCATTCCAAGGCTCGAGCTCTGTGGATGCGTTCTGCTCGCTAAACTGCTCAATCACGTCTCTGCTGTGCTCGGCAAATGTATTCCCATTGCTGACACAATCGCATGGTGCGACTCTACAATCGCCCTTGCTTGGCTCAAGACTCCTCCTCATAGGTTACAAACCTTTGAGTCGAACAGAGTCTCTCAAATAAACGGATTTATCCCCAACGTTACATGGCGTTACGTGCCGTCAGCGCTCAATCCCGCTGATTGCGCTTGTCGAGAGATGCTTCCTTCGGACATCGTTCACCACCAATTATGGTGGGGTCCTGCATGGTGTAAGGACGATCCGTCACGGTGGCCAGTCAACGTCACTGACGCATGTGAAAATTTGCCCGGACTTAAACTAAGTGCGTCGTCGTATCTCACCGCGGATGTTGATATCTCTGAAAAGACAGAACCTTCAGAGTCTCTTCTGTCAAGGTTCAGTTCTCTCTCTCGTTTAAAACGCACAGTTGCGTGGTGCTTTCGTTTTATCCACAATTCGCGTAATCGACAAAATGAAATGATTGGACGCCTGTCAGTCCAAGAGTTGGAAGGTGCTCTAGGTAGAGTCATCAAGCTGGTACAGGATGAAGCATTCTCGGATATTATCTCTCATCTTAATAAAGGGCTGCGTTTGAAGGGAGCCGTAGCGCAATTAAATCCTTTCATCGATTCCGATGGTTCTATCCGCGTAGAAGGAAGGCTCCAACATTCCGACTTACCCTTCGCTACCAAGCATCCACTCTTGCTGCCAAAGCGACATCATTTTGTTAATATCTTGATTGATTTCTATCATCAAACGCATTTTCATGCTGGACATTTTTTGATAGGACAGCCATTGGTTTGTCTACCGGAATACGACTACGATCAGACTCCAATGTCTCGACTTAACCGTTGGCAACTTATTCGAGGTATAGCACAACATTTTTGGCAGAGATGGCGGCTTGAGTACCTTCATCACCTGCAACAAAGGGCCAAATGGCACAATTCTATTGACTACCTAAAAATCGGAGACTTAGTTCTCATAAAAAATGCTCAAGCGCCACCTTTGCGCTGGCCAAAAGGTCGTGTGCTCAAGCTCCATCCTGGAGCCAACGGTGTTGTCCGCGTGGTAGAGTTGAGAACAAAAACTGGTACATGTCTTCGATCTGTGAGCAAGGTCTGTCCCTTGCCAGTAGATAATACCGGTACAAATTAAATTGAACTTTCTATCAAACCCTTTTTAGCAATAGGTAACTTAGATTATAATTTAGTATTATTTCAATTCATTAATATAAACTCAACTTAAAAATATGGAAAATCACCTTAAGTAATCTTAAAAAATATGGAAAATCAGCTTCATCAACTTTCGAATTAACACAAAGAGCTTAGCAGCTCTTTGGGGGGCGGCTTATGTTAGTTTTTTATACATAGGTACTAATCTCATCATCCTCATCTACCCTCATATTTCCTGTCATATTTCCTTATGCACGCATATGAGGGTAAACCAACAAAACCCGAGACGTCAGCTCTGACTGATCGTCCTGTTCGAGTTCCGCCGCCGTTCGGTCGACACGCGTTTCAATAACCTGTCCCGTCAACCGCCGCGATATCGGTCAGCATCACCGGTGTCTAGACCGGAGTGAAAGAAGGTGAAGACTGAAGAAAGAAACAATAACCATCCCGGCCGCCGCAGATACCTAGGCGCCCACGCCAACGCGATACGAGCGGTAAGCGTGCTTCCACTTCATCTCCCTTTCACAAAACTACCAGTCGTTTATATTATCTATCAAATATATTGTTAAAAAGACTTCCATGCAGAGCCAAAGAGAAATTTAAAAAGTAAAATATTGCCTAGTTTGCCTAGGTGTGCAAACAATAAAACGAAACGATGACATCATACCTCAAATTCAGCCTCACTGAAGGATCCTCAAGATAAGTTTGAGTATGCGACTATACAATTACAAAGGTGAGACTGAGGATTTTCTTAAGGTAACCTTCAGCAAGTTTGAGTCAAGAGAATCATAAGGTAATGTTTAAGAATATGGGTGTCAGTGTTGGTTGTCATATGTTTACAAACTATTATGAGATACTATCATACTACGTAATTATGTTTAAAACTAGCTGTTGCCCGCGGCTCCGCCCGCGTTAATGTCGTTCCCTTGGGAACAGTAGTATTGATAAAAATTTCATACAAACCCCTGCCCCTTTGCTTTTTACCCTTAAGGAGGAATTTCATACGTTTCACCTGCATAGATCTTTAGCCCTTAAGGAGGTGATTTTGCCCATTTCACCTACACAGATTTTTTTTTTATTGTAATGGAGAACTTCTTATTGTCATATTTCTAAGTAAATAAAAAAAATCCATACAATCTTTACCCCACCTATTCTACCCCTTCAAGGGGAAATTTCGACATTTTAACTACACAGATCTTTTTAATTGTAATGTAAACATATATACTTATTTTTATACTTCTATGTCCAGAAATGAGAAAATTTCCATACAATCCCCCCCCCCCCCCCCTTTATCCCTTAAGGGGGAAATTTTGTACATTTCACCTACACAGATCTTTTTAATTGTAACCTAGAACGTATATACTTATTTTCATACCTCTAAGTCTAAAAGTGGAAAAATTCCATACAAACTTTACCCCCTAAATAAATATCCCTTCAATCCCTTCAATATTTACCCCTTCAAGGGAGAATGTTGTCTGGTTCACCTTAACAGATCTTTTTTAATTTTAATTGAGAACTTGCGTACCTACTTTCAAACTTCTAAGTCCAGAAATGAGAAAATTCCATAAAACTTCAACCCCTTTGATTTTCTAAAAATCCTTTATTAGTGCTCATTTACATCATAAAAATAATCCCTGTGCCAAATTTTAAGTTTCTGCGCACAGTAGTTTCGGCTGTGCGTTGATATATAAGTCAGGTTTGCCTTTGGCCCGCGGCTCCGCCCGCGTACGTGTCGATTTCTCAGGAACAGTAGAATTACCCGGAATACATTAGTTTATGACTTTCAATGAAACAACTTAATATTGAATTTCAATTGAATAACTTAAAAAACAGAAAGTTTCATACTAACTTTGCATCCCCGTTATATTAAGGGAAGATTTTGAGAAAAATATTTTACTCGTGTTTCATGCCTTTTAGTAAAGAACCTTCATGCTGAATTTCATTCGACTAACTTCAAAAATGGCAAAGTTTCATGCTTACTTTGCACCCCTATTTTATGCCCTTAAGGGATGATTTTTGAGTAAAATATTTTACTCGTGTTTCATACCTTTCAGTAAAGAACCTTCATGCTGAATTTCATTCGAATAACTTCAAAAACAACAAAGTTTCATACTAACTTTGCAACCCGTTTTTCACCCTAAGGAGATGAATTTCCAAAAATCCTTTCTTAGTGCTCCCCTACGTTATAAAAGGAACCCCTGTGCAAAATTTCAAGTTCCTAACCCTTATAGTTTAGGCCCTGCGTTGATATGTCAGTCAGTCAGTCAGCTTCTCCTTTTTTTTTTAGTATGGATTACTATGGATAGTATGGATAGGTATAATGCTGTCGTATAATGATGATGAATTGACTTTGGATTTTAATTTTCTTATGTCACTTATTATTTTATTTTATTTTTCTATATGTTTGCAGGCAAACTCATGCCTTGAGTTCATTCAAATGACGATAACTTTTTTTTTAATGAACCGATTTTGATGAAACAAACTTTAAATGTTAAACTGAGTTAAAACAAAGCAATTGGTGAAAGTTTGACGTAAATCGGTTCAGTATTTTCGGAGATAATCGTGATCATACATACAGACAGACAGACAGACAGACAGACAGACAGACAAGAAATTCCAAAAAAAATTTTTTGCTTTCTATTATTCTTTTTAAGTGTCCCTCTATCCATTTCAGTCAAAAATTCGAAATGTACAGACAAAATAATTTTACTGTTTTATTATATGTATAGATGTAAAAAAAAAATGGTTGTCTTGCCTGTAAAGTCGGTTTACGGACGATAATTTTACGTGATAAAGATGGAAGAGCAACACAAGGCCAACGCTTAGGCCGATCGTGCCTTTCTATCGCTTGTTCCGCGCTCTCGCTTACACGGAACGTGACATTTTCATTTCATGCGTGCAGCCGGTTTCATCGATTTATAAGACGTTATCACGTCAAAAATCCATAGATATGCAAGATTACATTCCAAGATTAAAACTTAAGCACAGTTACGCTCACGCACAGCATTGATATACAATGCGCGTGGCGTGCTCGTGCGTGACCGTAAATAATGAAGAATAAGATCGATTTTGTAGTCTGCAATTTTATTAAAACAACGATTCATCTTCTTTACATTTCACTAGTTTTTCTGCGATAAAGAAATTCCCAATCCCAACCAATCAATTTCCCCTAGATCTAAGGAATAATCACGTTTGTTATTCCGTGGGAATAATCCTTAAAACGGCAACTCTGTGTGATTGTCGGATGAAAAAATTTGGACGTGTATTCCCAACTTTAGTGCTATTTTGAGAGCGCCACCAAAACAAACCGTACGAAATACGAAATGCCTGAAAAAGTTAAAGATCTGTCTGACTGACATGACACTGTCTGACAGACATTTGTCTTCTGCCTGTAAGTGTGATGTGAATTTCACAAAATTTATTTGTGCGACTTTACCCTATTAATAATATATTGTTATCTTCTAATCTTAAATAATTAAGATAATCTTCTATAATAATGGCAAAACCTAAAACTGAAGATGCTTCAGCAGAAGACGCAAAGAAGATTGTAGATGATGCCAAAAATTTTATTGAAAAAGCTATTTCTGATATAGGCAAGACTTCAGCTACAAAGCAACTACTTCTCGGCACTGCATCAGGATGGTATGTACTAAAAAGACTGTACTTTCATTTTACCATTAAGCATGCTTAACAAATATCAAAGATAACTGCAGTACGTAAACAATACACATATCTGTGCACTTACATTTATAACCTTGAGTTTCAAACAAAGAGATGAGATATATTAGTCCTTCTTGTGACTCATAAGTTTATGAGTATTTGTGTCTATAAAAGTATGTGACTTAATGCCACTTATTTTGAACCAAAGAGATCAAAGAAGTAAAAAGGATAGTGATGCTATTGAAATTATTTTCATACACCAAATTGTGCTAGGTGATATCACCACCTCCACAAACCTAGCAACAAATGAAAAAAATCATGAATAAAGAAACAGCATTATACATTTTCAAGTCAAACATCCCACACAAAATAGCTGTCAGTAATTAATTTATTTTATTATTACATACATATTAAATGTACATATATATTATATTATGTATGTATGTATTATATATATATACCATAGTGACACAAAACATTATCACATAAATGCATATATGTAATATATATTATATATATGCATTTATGTATATATTATTCAATAGTTTAATTAATTTCTCATGACACATTTTGGCACCACTTAATATATTCTCGGATTGGTCTAAAGGTTTGACTGGCAGAGAATGCCTTGAGGCATTAAGTCCACCTATTTGTATGTGTTTTGTGCAATAAAGTTTAAATAAATAAAAAATTATTAGATGTTAGCTTGATTTAATGGGTATATTTAATATACCCATTAAATCAAGCTAACATCTATAAAGGATTGATTTCCACAATAATATTTGCAGCTTCAATTGCCAATTTCCTCTTTATAGCTCTATGTATATTTAATCTCTTTGTTTTAAACCAATATTTTGATATTGTCGCGAAGCTCCCAGAACAGAATAGTCTAGAACTTTTCTGAACATCGTCTGTCGCGCTCATACATCTTCCATCCTGCTCACACATATGTATTCTATCCCGTTCATACACATACTCGAATATTCTGGAATGTTTTGGTTGTCGGCCGTCGGGACCGGAAGTATATGGAACTTTCTAGAGACCCATAAGTCAGTATATAAGGGAGCGGACGTGGCGATCGTTAATCAGTTGACCGCGAGTGTTCTTAGTGAGCGATACTAATACGAGTGATTTGTGTGCGACTGATAAGTGATAATTTCTACGACCACAGCAACGGACCATGACTACGAGTGCTTTGCGTTTTGGATATTCGACGTGTTGGAAGAGCAGTCAGTGTTGGGATTTCGTAGTGAATAAATTCCCTCTGAAGAGTTTGGTGTTTTACTCCAAATCCTGAACCCTAACCACGTAACATTTGGTGTCAGAAGTGTGGGATTTGGAAATGCCAGTGTTGCCGAGGGAAGAAGAAGATAAATTAGGCGTCAGGACCCGGGCACAACGTGCAATGGAAGCCACCGCAGCAGCCGCCCAAAACATCGCAGCCGAGCAACTGCCGCCCGTAGCCCCAGAGGTCGCAGCCGCCCAAGACATGGCAGCCGCCCAGGTCATGGCAGCCGCCCAAGACATGGCAGCCGCCCAGGACATGGTAGCCGCCCAGGACATGGCAGCCACCCAAGACATGGCAGCCGCCCAAGACAGGGCAGCCGCCCAAAACGTCGCAACCACCGAAGCCGTCACAGCCGCCCAAGTTGTCACAGCCACCCAAGAAATTACGGCCTCCCAAGAGATTGCCGCCGCCCAACAGATGCCAGCCGCCCATCATCAAGCCACGTTCCCTAGCCCCTCTCACCAGGTTCCCACTCAAGCATCTTTTGATTTTGGTAGCTTGATGCAAATGTTGCAGTGCATAAATGAGAACCAGAGTAAACTGCAACGCATAAATGTGGAACTTAATGGAGAAATACAAAATATGCGGGAAGAGCAGAAGGAGGAACAAAGGCGCACGAGGGATGAGCTGCATCACATGACGCTTCTTTAGAACGAAAGTGGCTTAATTCAAAAACTCTACTTTTTGGGAAATCGCCAAATAAGATTTCAGTTTTAGTAATTTTTGCATTCGTTTAAATATAACTTTCAAACTAATTAAGATAATTGCTCTCTGATTGCTGATATGTTTTAAATAACTATTAGGCTTGATATTCATTGACATTTTTTAAATTATTTTAATAAATAATATTTTGAAATAACGATTTTCAAAAACTTGTCACTATTAGGTCACTTTTTGACCGAACTTCTTTATTATCGTTTGACTTAATATGTATTAAGTCAGTTTCGTTTTAATAACTTAAAATTGGTGAATGGCCTCTTAAGTATTATGTCATTTTCGTATTAAAGTTAGAGTACCTAAGTCGGGTTTACTAATAAAATAAGTCACTTAGATCAAAACTGTTTTGTAATAAAAACTTGGGTTTTAGTGTTCAAGTTATTTATTGTATTCAGAGAATAACATAAATTATTGTTTTTTAAACTTTCGCGGTTTAAACACATAATTATGTATTAAACGGGACTTAGCACGAACCTTTTTATTAGTTTTCGACGTTTCAGTTAAGTTACATCCATCGAGGTCGCAACGAGACTGGAGTACTGCGGTGTCATCGTGTGGTGGACGCAGTTTCACTAATAATTTTGATAATTTCACTACAGCTGCTTCGTGTTCACTACCCACATAAAGTATTGTGTTTATGCGTTAGCCCCGGTACACACTACACTAACAGTGTCCGACTTTTTGTATGACTCCGGACGACGCGGTTTAATAAAACGGTTCGTCCTAAGTCCCGTTTAAATACATCATTAATAACATACATTGTTCCAAATAAATTACTATCAGTTACTAGTATGGTTGCATGGAGACAAATAAAGATAAAATAAGCTATACTTACCAAATGCATTAACTGGAATTAGCGCAAACATACCGCTATTCTTCAGTAGTGTGTGCTGGTAGTTGGATAAAGTAATATGCCGTTGGATGAAGATACCACCGCGCCGACGGAGTATTGACACCGTTGCATCAGTCATTCAGTGACCACGGCCAGTGCAACCTGGTCGAAACGTCTAGAGAAAAACGGTATGTTCGCGCTAATTCCCGTTATTGCATTTAGTAAATATGCAGCGCGAAAGTTTAAAAGAATTTATACGCTATACTTATTCAAAAATTACACACAGTATACATCAGCTCCCATCGAGCCCATGTCATTAGAGGGTGCAAACCGATACGCTCAGATTAGAATTACTAGTATGGTTTCTAGGGATTCAGAGATAGGTGAAATAAGGCTATATTGAAAAAAAACACAAGTAACATATTATTTAATTACTTTAATTTACTTTAGATTAAGTACATTAATTAAATAAGTAAAGGTTTAACATTTGGACTCTTACATTTACTTATCCGTAACGATTAGATAGTAAAAAATAAATGTACTTATAAACAAGAACAAATTTAAATAAACAATCTCTTTATATTAGTATTTTTTGAATTAACAACAATTATTTACTTTAGAAAGTAGGTATAATTGTAAGTTTAGTTGAATAAAGTAAGTAAAAATATTAAGTGTGTAAAAGGTGAACTTACACAAGGATGTAATCTTATCAATCACACTATGAAATATATAAATTTTTGACAAAATCTATATTATACTATCTATATAACATTATACACGGAGGGGCTCCCTGTGTATAATGTTATATGGAGAGTATGAACAAAGAGAGTATAGGGGGGTGCTGATGTCGTTATAAATTAGCACATGATGCTTGATAAGACTTGTATTTGTCAGCCAAAATGTCACTTTGGCACAAATACTATTTTTGTATACGTAACATTGTCTTAGGCCACGCTTGGTTGCCACATTTAAATCTTAATATCTCATCAATACTTTGTAAGAATTGAGAAAGAAATGGTTTTATTGGCTGTGTAAAAGATGCCCTAGCTCCTGGATGAGGTCTCATCACACTATCAAATACATACATTTTGAACAAAAATCTCTAGGTACTATAAAAAGCGTCTGTTTGGGCAAATGCTTCCTGACTCCGTGACAGAAATTGTTTTAACCTGCACAGGACAGTGCTGCCGTTCGTGCTGATAAGGATTTTTACACTATCAAGTACCTACTACGTACTATATTGTTTTGACAAAATTTGCATTTTTCAAACTGTCTAGCTCCTAAACGCTTCCTATCCGGATGTAACAAACTGGTTATTTAAGTTCAACAATAAAGTGCGCATCTTTGTATTATAGTCTCTAAACACCATCTTATCCAAAGTAAATTGTCTCAAAGTAAACTATCTTATCCATCAGAAATTAGCGTTGGGACGACGGTCTAATGAATATTTTACTTACAGCCTCAATCAGATTCAAATGGTTAGTTTCTTGTTTTTCACGATCTTGCTGTTTCAATAAACGACGCATTCGGGGAAATATTTTCACTATTTAAAAAGCTCCTAAACGCTTCCTATCCGGATGTAACAAACTGGTTATTTAAGTTCAACAATAAAGTGCGCATCTTTGTATTATAGTCTCTAAACACTATCTTATCCAAAGTAAATTGTCTCAAAGTAAACTATCTTATCCATCAGAAATTAGCGTTGGGACGACGGTCTAATGAATATTTTACTTACAGCCTCAATCAGATTCAAATGGTTAGTTTCTTGTTTTTCACGATCTTGCTGTTTCAATAAACGACGCATTCGGGGAAATATTTTCACTATTTAATTGTGTTTCCTGAAAAAGCAAAAAATAAAAGCTCATATCACCAAAAGCAGCAAACCAAATCTTAAAAATATGCGTTACTAACCTATTAGCAAAAGTTTCAATGCGCCGTTCAATTCGTGCTTTTATGCTTATAAATAGGTATCTATATTTTAATGATAAATTGGTCAAAACAGAGTATTTTCACAACTTAAGAGAATAAAACGAAATATGCTTACCTGTTGCTCATTCTCGTCTTCGTCCACACTCTTTCTTTTTGTAGTATTTTCCAAAGTCATGAGCGTTCTCCTTTTCCTCTTTCACGAATTAAAAAAACAATGACCTAAAATAAAAAACTTATGGTAGCATTGGAATTAAATCGACTGAAAACTCAAAAGGACGGTATTATCAATAACCGTTTTAATATAAAAGAGACTTAATCCATAATAGGACAAAGAACATGACGAAAAGTTTTATAAAAAAGTGACTTATTTGTTGTTAAGTCATGACGTGTAAAACAGATTTTAGTAATAAAGTGGCGTAAGCACGAATAAGTCGTAAATATAATGACAATATTCGGAAGAGTATCGACTTAACGCCTATTAGGTCACTTTAATAACAAAAATTAAAATGTAATTCTTACCGTTTTTCGGAATGAAAACGCCTCAAGCACTAATTGGTCACTTTATTTGCATTCCGTCAACGTGTTGCGCTTGCCTCTGCGGGAATAACCCTAAAAGGGGCATTGACGTTCCGACCCGGGACCTCTTCGCGTCCAGTAATAAAGAGACGAAAATTGTGCGTTCGTACTCTTCTAACACAGTTGGGCCATTTTCCGATTAACTAAGCGATAGAATACGATGTGTAGAGTCGTTTGGAAACATTAACTCAAATTTAAGATTTTTTGAGTTAAGTCGGTTTCATTCTAAAGACGCGATGAGTGAGGACCAACGAATGGTATTAGCAGCTGTCAGCAAAGTCAGCAACATGGTGGACCAGATCCGTAAAGATGTGGATTTAGTAGAGAACCGAGTGACGGATCTGGAGACTTTGGTGGATAATCGCGTGACAGGTCTGGAAACAAACTTCTCCGGACTAGAGAAGAAAGTGCTGCGCCTGGAGACAGTAGGCGTGAAAGACACGTCGAGCGACGCTGTTGCTTATGCACCTGGACCTAAGGTGAAAGTGCCATCTTACGACGGAACTACTTCCTGGGCCGCGTATAAACAGCAGTTTCAAACTGTTGCCGCAGCAAATGGATGGACTAATGAACAGAGCCTGACAGCCCTCACCGTTGCACTGAAGGGCTCCGCTTTGACAGTATTAGAAGCACTACCTAACTCAGGTAGTGACTTCAAGGACTTGTTGGAGGCTCTTGAAGCAAGGTACGGAGAACGCCACTTAGAGCACGTATTCCGAGCCTAGCTTCGCGACAGAGTCCAGCGCTCAGGCGAGGGGTTACAACAGTGGGCACTAGAGATCGAGAGGCTCGTAAGGAAAGCGTTTCCCTCAGAAGACCCCCGGATGGTGGAGAAAAATCTACTGCAAGCCTTCGTGGATGGAATTAAGAATTCAGAGGTAAGGGCTACAGTAAAGCTCCAACATCACACCTCGCTTAAAGATGCCCTTGCACACGCTCTTGAAGTGGAAGCGGTAAGACAAGATGTGCAAGTTCATAAATTAAGAGAAATTAACGAGATGAGCGAGGTAGTCAAGGCGGTTAAGGCCCCTTCAAAGAAGGATAATGGAACTGGACCTATGTGCTGGAATTGTGGTGAAAGAGGCCATTTACAGCTCAATTGCCGCAAAAAGAAACAGATAAAGGAAGAGCTCAGGGAACAGCTTAAGGAAGAGATCAAGAAAGAGATAAAGGAAGACCTAAGCAATCAGTTTATGATCTCTCCTTCAAAGAAGCAGGGAAACGAGTAACAGCCAGGACTAAGGGGCGGGTACTGGCTGGCTCAGAAGAAGCCCTAGCAATAATCATCTCACAGGCAAGCAATGAAAACTGTCTGGCAATATGTGGTTCAGTAGATGGGAAAAACTGCAGGATGACAGTAGATACAGGTGCATCTAGGACTATAGTTAAGCCACATCTAGTGAAAGCGGCAAGGGGACGCAAGAACATCAACTGTCGGCTTCTTTTTGCTTCTGGCCAGCCAATACCTGTCCTAGGAGAAATGGCAGTTACGATGTACGTGGGAGAGACACCCTATACTCACAATGTCATCGTAGCTGAAATCATTGATGACTGCATACTGGGCCTGGATTTTATAAAGAAATATAATTGTGAAATTGATATCACGAATGGTGTTTTCAAGTGTGGTAATGAAGAAATCTTCATTCTTGGAGCTTCCACTGGAAAAGTAACCTGCCTTAACAAAATTGTTATTCCTGGACGAACACAGGCTCAAATAATGGTGAGACTGCCCACGACGACTAAGAAAATGGAGGCAAAGAGATGTGTTTTGATTGAGGACACATTACACAAACCAACTGCGAGAGGACTCCTAACAGCAAGAACCTTAGTGCGTGGAAGCGATACTGCAGTGGTTAGAGTGGTTAACCTAGACTTCCATGAGGTTAGCCTCAATGAAGGAGATACTGTGGGAAAATGCGAAGAAGTTGTGTGGATGAGAAAGTGTCAATCAAAGCTGAGCTCAGTGTCACCTAACATCGCGAATAACTCTACAATTATTGATCTTCTGAAAGACAGCAAAAATAATCTGACTTTTAAGCAATACTCGGATGCATAGAAGTCACTGTTGCGTTTTGCTGATGTCTTCTCTTCGAAAGAAGAAGATCTTGGAAGAACTTCATTAGTTCAGCACAGGATTGACACTGAAAGCGAAAGACCTATTCGTCAGCGAGCAAGACGAATACCGATTGCCAAGGAGAAAGAAGTTGAAGAAATATTGGAGGGCATGAAGAGAAGTAAAGTTATAGAACCATCTGCAAGTCCTTGGTGTTCTCCTGTGGTTCTAGTTAAGAAGAAAGATGGCAGTACACGGTTTTGTGTAGATTATCGACGACTAAACGAGATTACTAAGAAGGACAGTTATCCGTTGCCCCGAATTGATGACACTCTGGATACTCTAAGTGGAATGCGATGGTTCTCTACTTTGGACCTAAGATCTGGCTACTGGCAGGTAGAAATACACCCACAGGATAAAGAAAAGACCGCATTCTCAACTGGCAAAGGTTTATGGCAGTTCAATGTTATGCCCTTCGGATTATGCAACGCGCCGGCTACTTTTGAGCGACTTATGGAGTGTGTACTAGCTGGATTAGTAGGAGATGCCTGCTTAGTATATTTGGATGATGTCATCATCATGGGCAGAGACTTTGATGATCATTTGCGGAATCTAGAGAAAGTCCTAAGGAAGATACGGGGAGCAATCTTAAAACTGAACTCAAAGAAATGTCATCTATTCAGGAACAAAGTAAACTACCTCGGTCACGTAATTAGCAGTGAGGGTGTACAAACCGATCCTGATAAAGTTGAAGCAGTGCAAAAGTGGCCTACCCCGAAGGACAAGACAGAGGTGCGAGCCTTCATGGGACTGTGCTCATACTACAGGAGATTTGTCAAAGGATTCTCAGAGGTTGCCAAACCTTTACATCGTTTGACAGAAGACAAACGACCTTTCTTCTGGGACGAGACTTGCGAGAATTCCTTCCAACAATTGAAGGAATATTTATGTAAAACTCCAATTTTGGGATATCCACAGACTGATGGTCAATTTATCGTTGACACAGATGCAAGTAACACAGCTATTGGTGGAGTGTTATCTCAGAAACAAGGTGACGCAGAAGTTGTAATAGCTTACTTCAGTAAATCATTGTCAAGGCCTGAGAGGAACTACTGCGTTACACGAAAATAACTCTTAGCTGTGGTTAAAACGCTGCAACATTTCAACAAGTATCTCATCGGCAGAAAGTTTAAACTGAGAACTGATCATGCTGCTTTGAAGTGGTTGCTTCAGTTTAAAAACCCGGAAGGTCAAGTTGCTCGTTGGATTGAACAACTCCAAGAGTTCGACTTTGTTACTGAACATCGCAGTGGAAAGTCACATGGAAATGCTGACGCGCTTTCAAGAAGGCCTTGCTCAGAAGATTGTAAACACTGTGTCAAACAGGAGTCTAAAGAAATCGCTGTGAAATTAACAAGGACGAGTAGGATGATGAAGACTTACGGCTTATTATTGCATGGAAGGAACGCGGGGCAGAAAAACCTAAATGGGTAGAAGTTGAAGAAACCTACAAGCCCAATCACCAAAGCTTACTGGGCTCAATGGGACAGTTTTGTTTTGGAGGACGGAATACTTTACCGTAAATGGGAAAAACCAAACGGCAAAGAGTTTCACCTACAAGTAGTTGTTCCAAGAGCTAAAATAAAAGACGTTCTACGTGAAGTCCACGATGGGGTGTCCGGCGGACATCTTGGCGTCAAGAGAACATTAACAAAGATACGAGAAAGGTTCTACTGGCTCAACTGTCGAGAAGACGTGGAGGATTGGTGTCGCAAATGTACCATATGCGCTGCTGTGAAAGGGCCATCGACAAGAAATCGCGGTAACCTCAAGCTCTACAACGTTGGTGCACCCTGGGAACGCATTGCAGTTGATGTGGCAGGACCATTTCCTATAACTGAGTCGGGAAATAAATACTTCATGGTGGTAATGGATTACTTCACCAAGTGGCCTGAAGTATTTGCCATACCTAACCAGGAAGCTACAACAGTAGCCTCCAAATTAGTTGAGGAAGTGATATGCCGGTTCGGTGTGCCCTTGGAAATCCACTCCGATCAAGGACGGAACTTCGAATCACAACTATTTCAAGAAATCTGTAAGATTTTAGGAATGCACAAAACAAGAACCACGCCGTATCATCCTCAGTCAGATGGCATGGTGGAACGCTTTAACCAGACGCTGGAGAGGCATTTGGCGAAACTGGTTGATAACCATCAAAGAGACTGGGACAAGTACATACCGCTATTTCTCCTCGCTTACCGGACTTCAGAACACGAAAGCACAAGGGTGACCCCAGCTTTTATAAATTTTGGTAGAGAACTTCGGTTACCGGTAGATTTGCTAACGGGAAGACCACCAGAAGCTTCTCACACTGTGACAGATTATGTCTCGGATCTCCGGGAAAGAATGCGAGATGTATATGACCTAGTTCGGGAAAACGGGCTGCAAGCAAGTGAGAACATGAAAACTAGATACGACCGAAGAGCAAATACGAGTGGCTATGAAGAAGGAGCTTTAGTGTGGCTTCACAACCCAATACGGCGCAAAGGAAAATCTCCAAAGCTGCAGACGAGATGGGAAGGGCCATATAAGGTGATCACCCGCATGAACGATGTGACATATCGCATTCAACGACAACCAAGAGGGACATTCAAAGTGGTGCATGTGAACCGCTTAGCACGTTATCATGGCAGCAACAGTGACGCTCGGGACGAGCGTCTCTAAGAAGGGGGCAGTGTCGCGAAGCTCCCAGAACAGAATAGTCTAGAACTTTTCCGAACATCGTCTGTCGCGTTCTATCCCGTTCATACACATACTCGAATATTCTGGAATGTTTTGGTTGTCGGCCGTCGGGACCGGAAGTATATGGAACTTTCTAGAGACCCATAAGTCAGTATATAAGGGAGCGGACGTGGCGATCGTTAATCAGTTGACCGCGAGTGTTCTTAGTAAGCGATACTAATACGAGTGATTTGTGTGCGACTGATAAGTGATAATTTCTACGACCACAGCAACGGACCAGGACTACGAGTGCTTTGCGTTTTGGATATTCGACGTGTTGGAAGACCAGTCAGTGTTGGGATTTCGTAGTGAATAAATTCCCTCTGAAGAGTTTGGTGTTTTACTCCAAATCCTGAACCCTAACCACGTAACAATATCATTCCAAGTCTGAGAGCGAAAAGTCTGATGACTGAATCTGTATTAATTAGAAAAGATAAGTTTTTTGGCTATGTCATGACATGATTTATAAATTCAAATTCAAAACGTTTATTCAATATAGGTTTCTTTTAATTGTCATATTTCACTTCTCAACAATTGTTGACGACAAAAATTTACTTATGGCTAAGTTTAATGCCGCTTCCAAAGCGGAGTGCAGAAGAAGCGGCAACAAACTGCACAGCGCATTTTTTCCAAGGACGACAACTCACAATTTTTGAAAACCTTAGAAATTAGGTATGTTGACTGAGTATACATTGGATTATTTAAATGTCATGTTCGAATTGAATTTAAAAAATAATGTCATATTATTGAAATTAATAATACCGAAATAAAAAAAATAAAAAAATGTCAAATTAAGTACCTACTAAAATTAAAGATTACAGAATGTACTACACATGTCATATAAATACAGAATTATGAGGCGTCCGCGCCAAGCTCAAGCCAAACATTCTCATCATTAATAAAATCTTCGGTCCTATAATATGTCTTTTTACAAAGTAATTGTTTTACATAACTTTTGAATATTCTATCAGGCATATCAAGGACCGATTTTGGCAATTTGTTGTAGTAGCGTATACAGTTTCCCATGAACGACTCGCTAACTCTGCTTAGCCGATATCGCGGAAGAAATAATTTATGATTGTTATGCAAGGGTTTATTTATTAAATCACTAACTATTTTGAACGACAAAATATTTTTCCTTGCATACATTATATTCTCGAATAATAAATAAATAAATATATACGGACAAATAACACAGATTGAGCTAGCCCCAAAGTAAGCTCGAGACTTGTGTTATGGGATACTAACTCAACGATAATATACTGTGAAGCTACAGTTAAGATATTAATTTCTTTAAACAACTGTCTGAGTGAGTCCCTCGCGCCCAGGCCGTAGATGGCACGAATTGCTCTTTTTTGTAGAATAAAGATATCGGTCTGGATGTCGGCTGCATCGCCCCACAGAACTAATCCGTACGACATTAAACAATGAAAATAACTAAAGTATACAAGCCTAGCAGTGGACTCATCTGTCAGATTGTGATGCCTAGGAAAGTAGTATCATTGACGAAACCTAGTTTTTGACCATCTATTAAAATGTCAACATCGGTCTGCCTCACGTTCGGGAGAGTAAATTTAACGCATTGGGTCTTTTGGGAATTTAGCAATAGGTTGTTGGCTGAAAACCAGTTTGAAATTTTTGCTAATATGCTATTTACCGCGGTAACGTCATCACTTTGACGGTCATCGGCAAACAGCACTATGCCCGCTTCATTTTCAACCATATAGGGCAGGTCATTGACGTACGCTAGGAAAAGAAACGGGCCTAAGATTGAGCCTTGAGGCACGCCAATTTTTGAATTAGTACCATTTGATTTGACACCGTTAATATATATAGTTATAGGTAAATGAAAAAGTTACTATGCCACTAAAGGCATGGCAAAAATATTTCTCTGAAGAGTTTCAGAGAAAATTTTTTGCCTTGCCTTTAGTTGGCTATCCCAAGAATGCAATTTTACAATGGTTACTACAAGTCATTATGAAAATGAATACATTTTTTTTTACTAAATGTTGGATTAGGCATTTATCTCTGCCTGCTATTCGGCAGATACTACTTGCAAAATATGATATTCACTCTTGATGAAGCCCACAATCAGGCTCACTCTATTAATTTTGCTCATAATCTCAAAGCTTCAACTGTTCACTAATTGCTGCTGCCATACAGCCTACAGTTGCTCTCGGAATCAAATTCTAGTTATAGAGAACATTCATTTGAAAGATGCTATTTCTGTGGTAACTCTAGTCATCCCCATGGATTACGTCCATCTTCACAGGCAACCTGCCTCAAGTGCAGCAACCATGACCATTTTGCAAAAGTAAGCAGAAGTAGTAATGACGATCCGTCACTATAATGAAGAGGGTGAAGCAATAACTTCTTGTTTAGTATTATTATAGTACAGGATGTGATCAATAAGTTTCCTCAATGAAGAACTAGAAAACAGAATGATCTAGAAACAAGGCCATGGGGACAGGTACTGTCTATGGCACATTCATCACATCACATACATCTAAAGTATGTCCAACAACACTAAAGTTGGATAATCAAGTAATTCCTGCTGTACTATTTTCAAATGTGTTTGTCCTAGCAGTCACAGCAGCAATTATACATATGTATATATCTTAAAGTGTGCTCTTTCAAACCTTTCTTATTTCCAACCCGTGCTCTTTACCAGTTTTGTGATGTTCTTACTGTTCGTCAGTTGTTTATTTTAAATACAATCATACATCAGCACAGCACTACCATCTACAATCCAAGTTTGGTGCGTAGAAACCGTCTAGTCGTCGTCTCTTCTGCTCTAAGCACTGAATTCTCCCATCGGTTTTTCTGCTTCTTTGGCACTTTCCTTTACAATAAACTCCATGGTATGCTCAACATCTTCTCTCTTCCTAAATTCTCCTGTAAATCTATCGTCTCAACATACCTAAAAACCCTTAACTATTACGATACAGAAAGCCTAATCCTTCCACTAAGATAAAAAAAACCCTTCCTTCAAAATTAGAGTATATTAAGAAGTATATTAAGAAAACTATTTCATGTTATTATGTACTATTATTGTTATTAAGCGCACTACTTTGTAACTTATCATAATCATTTTCTTGTTGGACAATCCAGAAGTAAGAGGACTGGAGATCTGTGCCACAGCCTTCTTCAGGCTCCAGTCTCCATCAATCTGATTTCATACCACCATGTTACCTTGTTATACTTGTTTGTAAAAATTTTTGGATTGTTGGAGAAAAATAAATATATTTTTTATCTTTATCTTTTAAATTTAATAATAATAATTTATTTTGGGAAAATCCATAGTTGTTAGTAAAACAGTAGTGACTTACATCTCTTCTTCTTCTTCTTCTCCCGTAACTGTTTATCCCATTTCATTTGGGGTTCCTCATACATTTTTCGCCATAAGATACGATTTTTGCTGTCTCTGTGTTGACGTCTGCCATCTTAAAGTCTTTTCCAATAGTACAGCTCCATATAGTAGGAGGTTGGCCAGGCCTCGTTTTTCGTCTGGTACTTGCATCACCACTCTTGTCATGTGATCCTCATCCCTTCTCATGACGTGACCGTACCATCTCATAGTGACTTACATCTAGTGTTAGTAAATTAAATTAAATATTTCATGAAAATAACACAATCTTCTAAATAACAGATGATGTCCACTATTTCAATATGGAATTATTAACACATGATGAAACAGTGGCCAGTATGCTGTTAGAAGTGGTTAGAAGGCTAACCTCATCTCACCTCATATCACCTCATCACCGTGGCAATGCATTTCCTCATGATGGCTTGAAAGCCATCAGTGCGTCTTGATAGAAACATCTTGGACGCACTATAATGCCGAGGACGATACAGCAATGCTCTAAAGCCATTATTATATTGTACTTGTAGGGCACTGTATGCCTTCTGCTTGTAGCTAACCCACAGGGCGCAGGTGTAGGGCGACTGGCAGTAGGTCTTTAATAATGCCTAATCTAAGAATAGTACTTTCAACAGGAATAATCAATCTTTACTTGAAATGCTGACAGTAATGGTAATTTTTTTGGATTCCGTTCCGTACAGGTAGGGTAAATAAGGTAATAAAGGTCCCTTCAATCTTTCAATATGGCTCCACTGTCCGTCTGTCTGTCTGTCCGTCCTTCTGTCACCATGCTGTATCACATGAACTGTGATAGTTAGACAGTTGAAATTTTCACATATGATGTATTTCTGTTGCCGTTAAAACCACTAATACTGGATGCGCGAATGGGGTTTAAATGGACTGTATATTTAGGGAATAATTACGGGATAAAGGGGGCTATTATATAGGAAAAATGAAGGAATCTCTCACCACGCAAAAGGATCAGGTTCAATAAATAAGAGCGGCGCGACCAAATACTAAAAAATATATTATATATATAATAAGGGGGCTCCCATACAACAAATGTGATTTTTGGCTCATTTTTGCTCGATATTGATAACGACAACAGGTTAACAGACAATACTCACAGAATATTGAGTTCACAGAGTTCACAGAAATAATCACTTTATCATCTTCATCATTAAAATAAAACAAATATTAAAGGGGGCCTCCCACACAACGTACATGATTTTTTGCCGTTTTTATAGATAAATGATACGGAACCCTTCGAGAGCGAGTCCGACTAGCACCGATTTTTTTATTTCTTTTGTAGTAAAAAACCTCATGGTCATGGGTCATGATGGCTCTTCTATGCTGGTCTGAGAGAAAAGAAAAAGGGTTGAATGTACCTGTTGAAGTTGTAGGTAGATTGTACCTGCAAATCGTAAAAGCCGATCGAGGGAATGGGAAAGAGCCTGCCTGAGGAATCATGTTAGTAGGCGATGCGGCTAGCAAGCAATCGCTATTTTGTTTCCGTTTTCAACCTCTCTAGGCTCTGTCTGTGTATATATGTTTTTCCGCCTTGAAATGAGTTCCTAATAAGGATAACCCTTATTCTTTTTTAGTAAAATTAAGATATTTCGCTATTATTTTTCATTTATTCCTTATATCTAAAAATAAAGTTTTTAGAATAATCAATACTTTCTGAGTTATTAAAGATCAAAGATTGTGATTTTTCGTCATAAAAATACATGCTTTAAAGCGGTTTATCATAAATAATTCAAAGACTATGAGATTTTACAAAAAATGTGTAATTAACAAAAATTGAGGCTAATAAAAAAACAAATCCCTATTTTGAAAAACCATCTAATATTAATTCAAAGTGAGCTATAGGTAATTTTATGTATATTTTTTTTCGGCGAGTACTTCAATCTAAGTATTCAAACCTAAATAACGGGAAACCGATGCATTTTATGCCATATACTTCCTGAACACTTTTTAAAGTACCTGAAAATACCTTTCTATTGAGTATTGTAAATAGTTGATAGCATCAAAATTGAGCAAGTTATAATAAAAATAAGATGACACCTTCGATTTTTTTTTGAAAAAGACGAAAATAAAACCTTCACCATTTCAACAAAAATTCAAACTTCTGATTATCCCTAAAGAACTTTCTTGTTTTTAGCATAAGTGATGACCTCAAAAAAATTTGCCCGATATAGAATGCTTACTTTTAAAAAAAGTATGATTTAATAAAATCGTTTTTTTTTAATTTACGTATTTAATTTTCTTTTGAAAATAACTGAAAAATATTGGATATTCGTAAAAAATTATAAAGAACGCAATTTGAGTTTTTTTAAAGAAAGATTTTGGTTACCTTTTTATATTTATAGGATGAAACATAACCGAGATAGAGATGTTCAAAGCCTAACTTTTACTGCAAGAACCATGTAACCGTTACCCTTTAACCTTGGACGAATTAACCACTGGACGCGAAATTAAAGAAAAATGTATGAAAACTTGTTCAACCAATACTGGGGGGACGGGAGGTAATGACAACATAGAACCGAACAAATATGAAACATACTTACCTCCTGCGACATGCGTCTATATTTAAAATTTTAAATTTATTCGTGTTATGTCAGATGTCATAGACAGTGTTGTTACAAAGTCGATAGTCGACAAATTGAATGAATGATCGGTTTAAAGTATCGCAAAAATATGTAACGAGCCTTGCTCAATTTTTATAAACATGGTCAGCTCAGTTACCTATGCTGTTTATTAAAAGAAATAATGTTTTTTAGGTACTCAAAACAACAATTATGATTTTTAAGATATCTTGCCCTACAACGGGCATTTTACGTAATACGGCGATTGTTTCAAATCAAAATTTTATTTGAAAAATAAAACGAATTTGACAATGACACATTTAATGACAATAGTCACTGTCATTTTCGTATTTCAACCACCTACTGTTTTTAGGATTCCGGCCTTCAGAATGTATCTTCTTTTAAATCACACACACAATCTACAGAACACTAGGTTTCAAGTTAAAAATTATATTACATATTAAGGACTAGTAGAAGCGCTAATGGTTCAGTTGTCTTAAAATTCGAACCATAACAAATAAAACCGAAAGGTCCCGGGTTCAAACCCCGCCCGGCCCGAACTGTATCTGAGTTTTTAGTAAAATCTGAATCAAGTACGGCCATTTTCATGGACCAATACTTGCTTTTGATGAAGGAAAACATCGTGAGGCACCATGAACACTAGTGGATTTTTTGCTAGTACCCATGTAAAATGGAGAAGGCAAACCACTCCATTATTTTCTGGTCAAAATAGTAACTGTGTCAATTTCTTTACATACAATGACACCGTCAAGAGCCTAGCTCTTAAATATTAGAGAGAATGTGTACATAAAAGCTTTATTTGGAAAACAAAAATTCTTTCATTAAACGGTGAACCTATTTTTCAGAATATATTTTTCAAACAAAAATTTCGGATTATTTAGAAGTTTTTATTTAAAATTGGATCAGACTTCAGCAGCCCTTAAATGTAATTGAAAAAAATAATAAAAATATAATTAAATTGTATTTCTCATACATTTGCTATTGATATGGTCCTTAAAACATCGAAATTAAAATAGGACTACGGATAGGCTCTTTTCTTACCAATCACTATTGTTGAAAAACCCCATGACTCAGATGTATAATTGATCCTTTTTCATAAAAACGAACAAAAAGTTTTAGTTTAAATGTATTTGAACATGGAAAGTTAATAAATAGGGCCTTTTGATCAGATATGAATTTGCAGGCTCTATCTCCACTGTTATGGATAAATACATGAACCTTCATGTGTATTTATTTGCCCTTAGAGAACTAGTACCTGGGCGACCGAACTTTGCTCGGTTATTACTATTTGTTGTAATATGGTGGTGTTAAGGTGAATCTATATTTATGATAAATATATATTGTTATCTCAAACATTAACTACATTTTTTTTATACTTGTCCAAAAACAATAAAAATTAAAAATTATAAATAAAATTTAAAATACAAAAAATAAGTAAGTCGCGGAGCGGGATTCGAACCCGTAACTCGTTTCTTGCCATCCACGCCTTAAGCCGCTGGACCAGATGGACAGTGGCAGGCAAGACGAAATTAGCGACCATATTCTGCGTAAAATGGAAAACGCATGAAAAATCTAAATCACGCATTTTCCCAAACATAAGACTAATCAAGATCGATTGTTTACCCCCGAAAACCCTCATATACCCAATTTCAGCGAAATCGTTAGAGCCGATTCCGAGATCATAGAAATAATCAGAAACCATCATAGAAATAAATTTATATACTTTATGAGAAAAACATACAAAACGTGGCTTTTTAATATCGTAAAGCTAGGTCTTGTCTACTCCGTAAATAATAAAGAGGTGATTCTGTCTCTTTACTTACCGAAACTAAGGTTGTTAGTTTCAGTAAGTAAAGAGACAGAATCACCTCTTCAACAAATATAATTACAAATAATGAGAAAAGTGAAACTGGTTATTTATGGATATTTATACATTTTGAGTAGGTATTTACTTAAATTGGCTATTTATCCGCCGCCCGTAATAAGATTGCATTCCTATCGATATCATTCATCGACACGTTCATCGATAGGTGCAAGCTCTAAATGAATGGAATGAACTGAAGAATTAGTGAACGAATGTAACAATGACAGAATTAATCCGACTCGTTAGAGTATGTCAACATTCTGGTTGACTTCCAGTTTAAACCAAGGATTTTTTAAGTGGACGTATTATTCGGTCTGATGATTACGCATTTAATTAAATTCACTAGAAAATACTAAGAAATATTGGACAAAATGTGCTTACTGGTGAAAAGAAATGTTGTTTGTGCGACTACTGTAATTTTTACACTGCAATACCGCACACTTCACCTTTTTTTACGCAATGTTTTGCCTTGAGTCTCTGAAGTCACACTGACGTAGCCTGTTGTTTAACATAGAAATATTTCATAGTACCGTGATAGAGGGGTAAGGAGTCAAATGTCATAATTTCGCGTCCAGTGGTTAATTCGTCCAAGCCTTTAACCCTTTATCTTTAAAAAAATAAGGGCCTTAAAAAATCATACTTAAGACGATCTTATGGCTGTTGAAATTACCTTTCAAATGGTTTTAAGATGAACCTGATATCTTAAAAATTAACGGAGTTATTGTAAAAAAACAAATTATATTTATTTGGAAAAAAAATTGGAGCAGAGATTTGGTAGGTATGCATATATTATAGGAAAACTAAATACACATGTATGTGTTTATGTGTTTCGAAGATAGAGAAAGGGAAAGAAAAGTTTGAAATATATTAATAAAAGCTAGCTGTTGCTCGCGACTTCGTCCGAGGCAATTTCTATTATTGTTATTGTGATGAATTAGTATAGATGAATAATTTTCCCCCGTTTTCAAAACATTTTTTATTGATGCTTCGCTCCTATTGCTCGCAACGTGATGTTTTATAGCTTAAAGCCTCCTCAATAAATGGACTATCCAACACAAAAATAATTTTCCAATTTGAACTAGTAGTTCCTGAGATTAGCGCGTTCAAACTAACAAACTCGTCACAGCTTTATAATAAAGTATAGATTTATCTTAACTATTAAAAACTATTCTTTATAAAGCTGATAAAAAAATATTCCATGATTATTATGACAAGGGGTAGTTTTTAAGGGTGAAAATTTTGCAATAAATAAATAAATATTTTAATACTCAGTAAATAAGATTTCACTTCAGTGATGTACTATTTAATAAGTTAAAGATTTTGAAACCAATTTTTACACTGATTCTGCAGTAAGGGGGTAGATTTTAAGGGATGAAATTTCACGGTCAACCAAAAATTATATCATATAAACAAACTGTTTGTGTAATGTTAATATGCGATTTTAAAACTCAGAAATACAAAAAATGATTTTTGATTCAAGGGGTGGTTGCTAAAAGGGTTAAAGAATTAATTAAAATCATGCATTTAAATATTAAAAAACATTTATTTTATTTAATCAAACACAATTATTAAAGTCAGAATGGTTAAATCTTCATTTTTTCCCACTTTTAACCAAAGGGGTGAATTTCATCCCTAAAATGCAAAAAGCGCAAGACGAGCATATGTCACTTTTGAAGTAGAGGGTAAAACATACTCAATCCCAAATTTTTATCCAAATCTATGGAGGTTCAACGAAATCGGAGGTTGTAGCTGATTTTTGCCTTCATTGACTGTACTATTATAATAAATGCACTCCTAGATGACAGTGGTTTTTTGCCGTCCCACGGGCAACATTCATTTAATTTTTTTTTAATTATTAATAGTCATACAGCTTTTAAAAAGTATTAGAAGTCATACAGCTGAAAAATAAAGCAGTTATAAGTAGCTAGAATTAAAAAAATATTTACATACATACATAATCACGTCCCTTTCCATTACGGGGTGGACACAGCTTAGGTCTATGAGACCTGAAAATCCACGTTTAGCGTGGTGGTAGGCGTGAAGGTGGAAAACGAATTCAAAATAGTGATGGGTTGCTAGCTGCATCGCCTACTAACATGATTAATCAGATTTTCGCCCATCATAATCGGCTTTTACGATCTGCGAGGGCAGAGAAGCAGCCTGGTACATTCTACGCTTTCTAATGTCTACTGTCTGTAAATAGGCCGCTGTTTAATTTTTTTTAACAGTAAAATATTTTTTTCTCTTCCATGCTGGTCTGCAGCATGGAAGAGAAATATTTTACTGTTAAAAAAAATTAAACAGCGGCCTATTTACAGACCAAAAAAGATATACCTATATTCTATGTAACTCTGTGGACCAAAGTAAGTCAGATTTTGGAGTAACATGTCTTACCAGTCACAATGGAATGACCCGTATACTAAGAAATGTCCATTAGAATATATTAAAAGAATGTCCTATCAAAATCAGACTTATTTAGCAATGACGCACCCAAAATATACTGAAATAGCAATATGAACGAGATAGTTATTCCATGAATTATAGCTGCCAAGAATAATGGTGTAACTTTGAACAATAAACTAACATGTGTAAGCGCTATTTATGCTCAAGACCACTGGGCTGTCAGACTTCTCCTGATGCAATGATGGACAACCGTAACTTGTTAATTGTCTTGGTATTTTTAAAGTTTTAGCTGTTTTACATTTCACATAACTTCGCAAACTGCCATAGCTTTATATAAGGATCAATAAAAATTAAAATTGTTCACTTCAAACACTCAATTATAGCCTCAGTCTGCATAAGTGATATACGAGATATGGCATAATTAGTTGACATTAGTATGCATATTATATCAACGAACCATGCCATCTCTTACATAATTCAATGAATCTTGTGCAATGTCTGGAGTGGCATCTCCACCCAATCGCATTTTGTCATGAATGCACTAGGGCCGTCAAATTTGTTCATTCCAGAATTCAACAAGACTTTTGAAACCTTTGGCGAAAAGAGAATCGATTGGAAGTAAATGGAGAAGCGTCCAGTATTACTTTGGTCAATCTCCATCAAGCCCATCGTATACAGTGTAATTAGCAGTCATTATGTTTCAAAATAAAATTTATATTTGCTATTTATACTTTCAGGATAACTGGCTTTATGACAATGAAAATTGGAAAAGTGGCTGCTGTTGGTATAGGTGGAGGAGTCATACTGTTGCACATAGCCAGCCAAAAGGGTTACATTGATATCAACTGGGATAAGATCAACAAGAAAGTTGACAAGATAAGTGACAAAATTGAAAAGGAAACAACAGGAAAATCACCAGCGTGGATTGAAAAAGTATGTTATTTTTGTACTAATAACTAACCAGTATCATTGGAAAGGTGTTAAAAAGCATATAATTAAACTTAATAAAAAAAAAACAACAAATCGGTTAGAATCTGAAATTGTTACATTAGCACTAGGAGTGAGAAATCAATGTGTTTACCAACTGGCAAAATTACTTACTGAAAAATATAGGTATAGTCCTGACATTTCTGCAGTACACATATGACATCCAAATGTAGGGCGTCTCATCATATAATTTCAGGTTATTAAGCATTCTAGTTGGTGTTTACCAAGCCATTAACCCACTTACTCACAACAACAAAGTGGCTACTATCAGCTATGTCACAGATTTGTATTACTTCAAGTAATAAAAATAATATAATGTTTAAATAAAATTACAAACTAAACGGGAATCGCATACAAGATATGTAAGAGAGAAATTTATTCAAATATGTGGTAACTATTAGGGTTTAAGTCACAAAAAAATACATCAGTTTGGAGAACCAAGATGACTGATGACACGACTTTTCAGGGAAATTCGACATTATATATTATTATTGTTGAACACACTAGCAGCTTATTAAGCTGATGCGTGTGCGTCTTGATGTCTGGAGATTTTGGCTTCGTCCAGTCTATTCTTGAAGCTGTTTACTGAAGGTGCAGTAACAACATACTCTGGTAGGCTATTCCAGTCTGTGACTACTCGATTAGGGAGATTAGAGAAAATTTTGAAATGGTTTCCTTTTAGCTCTCATACGACACAATTTCAGCTGATGTCCTCTCAATCGTTTATTGTCAGATAATTGGAATAGGTCTTGTAAATTGGGTACATCATAATATCCTGTTAGAATTTTGTAGGTCTCGATTAGGTTGCCTCTTTGTCTTCGACATTCTAGTGAGGTAAGATTCAGTTCCTTCATCCTTTGATCGTAGGGCATATTACGCAAAGATTTAACCTGTTTTGTAGCTCTTCGTTGTACATTTTCAATAAGCATTTTGTCTTTCTTGAAGTAGGGATCCCAGATTACATAGGCGAACTCCAACAGCGGTCTTATATATGTCTTATAAAGTTTGACAAAGGTTTTTGGTGTTAGACTCATGAAAGATTTTCTAGTAAGATATAGTATAGAATTTGCTTTCCTTACCATACTGATTATATGAGTTTCCCATTTTAAATCGGTAGTGATTGTTATACCAAGGTCTTTTTGTGATTCTACAGGGGTCAATTGTCGATTGCCAAGAGAGTATGTTTTACGAGGATTTTTATTCCCTATATGTAGAACGGTGCATTTGTCTATGTTGAGTGTTAATAGCCAGTCATTAGTCCACTTTTGTATATTATCAAGTCCTTTCTGGATTTCTTGGAACTGAGTGTTAGGGTTACCAAAAAGTTTTGTATCATCTGCAAACAATGAGAAAGGTACTTGCAACGCCTGTTCTAGATCAGCTAGGTATAGGATAAAGAGCAAGGGTCCGAGAACGGAACCCTGCGGGACACCGCTAAGAACTGGTCGTGGGCTTGAAAAGGCCTGTAAGGAAGTCTCTAATCCACGCTAAATATACACCCTAAAATACCTTCAAAACGTTTCCCATGTCGAATTTTCATGAATAATCGTGTACTTATGCTATCTTGGATCACGAAATTAAGTAATTTTTGTGAATTAAACTCTTGCAGCTACCACAATAATTATTCATCATCATTCATATCATCTGTTTGTCCTAGGCCAGACGAGTTTATCTTGACAGGCTGAGAACCAAGAATTGGGTTTGGCCGCTAATATATACGGATTTCTCATCAAATTGGTTCAGTGGGGTGTTTTTATATGGGATTTTTTTAAACTATAGGAAAGGGAGAAAAATTCTCAAAAAAACGATAACACTGATATTTGATACAATAACAACTCGTTTCATGGTTTTGTTGTACCTATAAGATAAAAATAAGGCCCTAAAGATATACCATATAACTAAAATTATTATACTGAGCACAGCACCTAGCAAGACGCGAGACAGCCCGAGCCTCAAGAATGTCTTTATGCTATCAAAGTCGGGGTTCGGTTATTAATCACTTAAGTGTCACACATGTAGAAAAGGAGACTAGGTACTAGTCTCTGTATAGGCAATAGGCCAATAATGACATAATGCTTTAGCATAGCGAATGAAATGACGGTTCTGATAAACAAGTATATCCTGAGACGACAATATTGTATTTCTACATTAATGTATACACATTTCACACGTACATAATACTCTCTATTCTGTGGTAGGAATTTATTCACTTCGGAATCCTATTATTTATCGTTATAATTCTTACCGCCCGAGCGACAACGGGTGTGTAATATAAGTTAAAATAACAGAAAATATAATTTCACTTAAAATAAGGCTGTAATGATATAATTTTCAATTGATATTCGAACTAAAAATATAGTTTCATTTTACCTAATATTTTATATCATATAACCATAATTTGCTCTAATAACATTTAGTTTAATGATTATTTATTTTATATAATGATAAGTCGTCCTTATGATCTTTTATGATACTTTTGTTTGTTATAGTCTTCTTATTTTCTGATGTAAAAAAAGCCTTGTTACATCAGAAAAAAAGATTATTATATAAGGGTGACATAAATATGTATATGGAAAAAAAGACAACATTAATAAATCATATGCATATTTTTTTTATAAAGAAAAACATAAATGATAGATTGAAATAGTACAATAGTAAAGATAACTTTTACAATATTTTATTGTATGTAAATATTAGGACAAAGTATGAAATAAATAAAAAAAAATATTGATACATACAAAATGCGTATGTATCACTATTTTTTAAAGTAGAAATATGACTTTCACATTATTTTATGTATGTAAATATTTAAAAAAATGGGATTTTTTTTGTTTATTTCATACTTTGTCCTAATATTTACACATTTTTCCGCGCGTTGTAATTCACAAACCCAATAAACCTGATTGTTCACTTGTCTATTTTTGTTATAAATGTATCCATTTATTCAAAGTTTTAGTCCACCTTTTGTGCTTCTGAATGTTTCGCAATTATAGTAGTCATTTTTATCACAACCGTAATAACCAGACAATAAAATAAATAGTTATACTGTATGACAATTAGCACAATTAAAAATAACTGACATTTTAATTTACGTAAGTACATTCATAAGCAATATTTCCTTACTACGTTTCTGCTAATCAGAAAATGCAGGCAGGTAAATATTATAACAAAATATTATTATAGTAAGTCAATATTAATGTAAATATACGTTATAGAAAATATTCATTATATTAAATAAAATTAGATCATATGAAATTATTTCTATTTTACGGTATTTCATTATCATTAGATAATTATGCTAACCAAAAGTATATTAAATAACATTAGATTTTAATTGTGGTAGAGCCACGCTACCGGCAAAATTCATTTTTGCTAGTAGCATGAATGGGCCGGCTCGTCCGGGGAAGTACCACACTCTCACAGAAAATCGACGTTTGAGTAGGAGCTTTACCGCTTCTATGCTTCGTTCGGTGAGTGAGAGAGCCGGAGGCCCAACCTTTCCCATTTCCTCCCCCATGTCCTTTCTCCAACTCCTTGAAAGGCTGGCAACGCTCTTGTTACACCCTGGTGTTGCAGTTGTCCATGGGCAGCGCTAGTCGCTTACCTTACTTACAAAATAAAAAAAATCATTATGTGATGTATTATTATAACTTATATTACACACCCAGCGACAACATAGGCTATAATTTTTTTGGAAGTAAATTTATTTTGGCCTACCCCATAATTAAGTATGTATTTTAAGCTTATACGTTGATTTTAGTCCCATCAAGAAGCATATGTTCAGCAGTGGACGCAAATATGCTGAGACGAAGAAGACGTTGATTTTAAGGTTTAATCTCGAAAAGTACGTCAGTTTATAAATTCAAGATGGCGGACGCGGCTTTTCATGAAAAATCGAAATGAGTGTCGTTTCCTAAGTTTTACGTTGATTTTAAGGTTTAGATCTCGAAAAGTACGTCAGTTTTGAAATTCAAAATGGCGGACGCGGCTTTTCATGAAAAATCGAAATGAGTGTCGTTTCCTAAGTTTTTTTGGGGTGTAGATCTCAAAATTACGTCAGTTTTGGAATCCAAGATGGCGGACGCGAGTTTTAATGAATAATCTACATGGGTGTCGTTTTCTAGGTTTTTTGGGGTGTAAATAAAAGAAAGTTTATATAGAAAATAGGCCTTTGCAGGCAAATCACATTTTTAAGGATCTAATTTACTAATAATTTTATTACTAATGAATGTGCAAAAGACTACTAGCGTTTCGGAACCGACCACTGCAAAGTAGAAACTCTTTTCAGCAGTATTGGTCGCCTACTCGCCTGAAGGGCTTTTTTATCATGTTTATCATTTATGTATCATCTAATATTATAATTTCTTCATTTCTAGTAATGATTACAATTTTTATTATTATATTATATGATTATATTTAGAACATATTATGATAGCGATCGATTGTGCGATGATAATATTTTATTTACATTATACACAGTAGTCTCAAAGAGGCCGAGGAGACCTGTCCCTCCTAGCAGCACCCGTTCACGAGTTGACGCATGGATCTGCCATCGTTGAACTCGGCCCTCAGAGCAATCAGCCATTGTAGATATCGAAAATGACACCAGTCATCAAAGATGGCGGACCTAACTTGTCATAAAAAATCGGCATAGATGTCGTTTTCTAGGTTTTTTGGGGTGTATATAAAAATTACGTCAATTTTGGATTTCAAGACGACTACCAAAAATTATTTGAATAAATATTCAGTCATTTCTAGAGATGGGCAATCCACCCACCCGGGTTTAAACCCAGTTGGGTAAAAACCGGGTGTTTTGGGTTTAAACCCAATAAGCACCCAATTTTTTGGGTTTTTACGATTTTTTACTTTAATTATGCTACTTCTTGACCTGACTAAGCTGGTGCAGTGGACTACAGTTCCAACCCTTCAGGTCCAATTGGTCAACTTCCCTCCCATACTTACGTTTTAGTTTTATGCCCTCATCAAATAATATTTTTTTGCGATAGAGCGAGGCGACATGACCAGAGGATAAAATAAACGGGTATTTTGGATTGTTAGTAGCTCAATAATTTAAATATTGTCGCGAAGCTCCCAGAATGGAATAGTCTAGAACTTATCCGAACACCGTCTGTCGCGCTCATAAATCTTATATCTTGCTCACACATAGGTATGTATTCTAGGTTAGCGGGAATACACACTATCGAATATTACTTATTGTTTTGACCGTGTTGAAGGTTTCATTTATGATACATGCTTTTTTTTTCACCGACTTCAAAAATGGAAAACGATGTTCGACAGTTTGAATGTTGTCTAGGTATTTTGAGGTGTAGATCTCGAAAATGACGTCAGTTTTAGAATCCAAGATGGCGGACCCGAATTGTTATAAAAATCGACATGGGTTTCGTTTTCTAGTTTTTTTAGGTGTAGATCTCAAAAATGATGTCAGTTTAGGAATCCAAGATGGCGTACGTGACTTGTCATAAAAAATCGACATGGATGACGTTTCTATGTTTCTTGGGAAGAAGATCTTGAAAATAATGTCAGTTTTGTAATGTAAGATGGCAGGGCTTTGCATGGTAATTCATCATGGGTGTTGATCCCTTAGTTTTTTGGGGTGTAAATAACGTAATTTTCGAGGAAGAATAGGAAACAACACCCATGATGATTTATCATAAACTGTCGTCATCTTTGATTCCAAAACTGATTTTATAATCTAGATCTACACTACTAAAAACCTAAAAAATTACACGCGTCGATTTTTCATGACAAGCATGGGGTGTAGATCTCGAAAATGATGTCAGTTTTCGAATCCAAGATGGCGGACGTAACTTGTCATGAAAAATTTACATGGATGTTATTTCTAAGGCTTTTTGGGGTGTAGATCTCGAAAATGATGTCAGTTTTCGAATCCAAGATGGCGGACGTGACTTGTCATGAAAAATTTACATGGATGTTATTTCTAAGGCTTTTTGGGGTGTAGATCTTGAAAATGATGTCAGTTTTGGAATCTAAGATGGCGAATCTTAGATTCCAAAACTGACATCATTTTCGACATCTACACCCTAAAGAACGTAGAAAACGAATCCGATGTCGATTCTTCATGAGAAAATGCCTCCGCACTCTTAGATACCAAAATCGACGTCATTCTCAAGATCTACACCCCAAATAGCCTTAGAAATAACATCCATGTAAATTTTTCATGACAAGTCACGTCCGCCATCTTGGATTCGAAAACTGACATCATTTTCGAGATCTACACCCCAAAAAACGTAAAAAAGAACACGCATGTCGATTTTTCATCAAAACTCGCGTCCGCCATCTTGAATTCCAAAACTGACGTCATTTTCGTAATTTTCACCCTAAAAACCTAGGAAACGACACCAGTGTCGATTTTTCATGACAAGTCGCGTATGCTATCTAAGATTCCAACATTGACGTCATTTTCAAGATCTACACCCCAAAAAGCCTTAGAAATAACATCCATGTAAATTTTTCATGACAAGTCACGTCCGCCATCTTGGATTCGAAAACTGACATCATTTTCGAGATCTACACCCCAAAAAACGTAAAAAAGAACACGCATGTCGATTTTTCATCAAAACTCGCGTCCGCCATCTTGAATTCCAAAACTGACGTCATTTTCGTAATTTTCACCCTAAAAACCTAGGAAACGACACCAGTGTCGATTTTTCATGACAAGTCGCGTATGCTATCTAAGATTCCAACATTGACGTCATTTTCAAGATCTACACCCCAAAAAGCCTTAGAAATAACATCCATGTAAATTTTTCATGACAAGTCACGTCCGCCATCTTGGATTCGAAAACTGACATCATTTTCGAGATCTACACCCCAAAAAACGTAAAAAAGAACACGCATGTCGATTTTTCATCAAAACTCGCGTCCGCCATCTTGAATTCCAAAACTGACGTCATTTTCGTAATTTTCACCCTAAAAACCTAGGAAACGACACCAGTGTCGATTTTTCATGACAAGTCGCGTATGCTATCTAAGATTCCAACATTGACGTCATTTTCAAGATCTACACCCCAAAAAGCCTTAGAAATAACATCCATGTAAATTTTTCATGACAAGTCACGTCCGCCATCTTGGATTCGAAAACTGACATCATTTTCGAGATCTACACCCCAAAAAACGTAAAAAAGAACACGCATGTCGATTTTTCATCAAAACTCGCGTCCGCCATCTTGAATTCCAAAACTGACGTCATTTTCGAGATTTTCACCCTAAAAACCTAGGAAACGACACCAGTGTCGATTTTTCATGACAAGTCGCGTATGCTATCTAAGATTCCAAAATTGACGTCATTTTCGAGATCTACACCCCATAAAACCTGGAAAACGACATTCATGTCGATTTTTTATGACAAGTTTTTTCTGTAACTACCAATGTCGTCGCTCGGGTGGAGCGATAACAAAGGGTATATTTTTTTAGGTTAAATGGTATAAGAATTATAACGATAGATAATTGCCTCAAGACATTCTGAAGTCATTGTGGAATAAGATGCTCCTGTACACTGTATTTTAATACAAACATAATCTCTAAAAATAACAATACACTCCTTTTTTGAAGTCATGTAAAAAGAAAATTATCAAAAACTCAAATTTCAATACCTACATAAGAAAATAAAATAATATCATTTTACACCTTAGAATTATTTATTCTTCTAATTACATCCACCGACTCACTACTACCGCACAGTCATTGCCGCACTCGTTCTAACATAAGGTCTGACACAGCATGCCGTCTCTTTCTACTTTGGCGCAAAGCTTTTAAAATATTTACGGCAAGCAAAAGACCAACATGTTGGTCAACTGCAACATGAAAACACAGAACTAATTATTTTCATCTCGGTTTTTATAATAGTAATCATTTTAAAGTTTCCTAAAATTTTATTAAGTACGTACCTAATATTTCTTTAAATTATTTTAACGTACAGCAACGTAGAATTGATCATTACTATTTAATAAAAATATATTTTTCATATATTACTAACGTTTTTGACAAATAAAGTAAACACCCAATTTTTTGGGTGTTTATGGGTGTTTAAGGGTGTTTATTGGGTTTTTACCAAAGCACCGGGTTTAAACCCGGTGCTTTGCCCATCTCTAGTCATTTCGTCTTACGCCAAACTAATTTATCTTTAAGTTTTCAGAAATCGGGTTTGGTTATAATACAATATAAGTTTAATAAGAACGAACTTCAAAATATTTTTTTTATTATTTATTTATGTCTAAACAGAAATAAATAAATATTAAAAAAAAATATTTTGAAAACCTGTCCTCTGAGAGACCGGAGAACGTACATTAAAAAAATGTCATGTCGAACATAGAACATTTTCCATTTTTGTAGTCGATTAAAAAGCATAATGACCTTCAGAACACTTTTAAAACAATAAGTAATTAAATTATCCAAAACATTAATGTATTATTCTTTGATCTGAATACGTCCAATTTGCTTGCCGCCCGAGCGCACCGTCCGTTCTCGTGAACACCTTGGCCTGGCGCCTGCCTCTGAAGCCTGTCGCAGCCGCGCGACTCGCGTACTCGTGGCCTTGCGGTAATACTCGATATCTCTCGGTCCGACAGAAAAGCTCCGATTTCAATAACCATTTCTTAAATCATAAAGTACATAATATTTGCTATAGCTAGCCCGCCGTGTGGTATCCGACAGAGTAATAGAATAGGACCACTCCAAGTCTTCCCGTGGATGTCGTAAAAGGCGACTTAGGAAATATTAGTAAGGATTAATCTAATAAGAAAAAAGAAACGTGGTACAATAAAAAAAAAAAAATTAATATAAAAGACTAGTCAAAAATGCCACCCCGAACTGTACCTGGCTCAAAGGTACCCATTACGCTAGCGGAATTCCCTCTTTGGATAGCAATGGATATCCTTTGTGTCAGGTACCATCCGGAGCGGTGGTCATAACCTCGGTCTTTTAACCGTCGTCCGATTTTTGTAATGAAGCGTTTTGCTTCCTGACACCACGGGCCAGCCGTTTCAACGGCGACTGGAATGAATTCATACTTATTAGCCAAAACTGAATATTTCTTACATTTATGTCCAGCCGCCGCTCGCGCAGCTGACCCAGGCGTACGAATACATTCGTTTATGTAGGAAGCCGCATACGTACTTACGCAGGTTGCATCCCACAATAAACTGCGTCCTCTCTGCCACGGTATCAATGTTAACCCATCAGGTCGCTTCCCATCCGCTCTACAGAGTCCTGGTGGTTCTAGTTGACATGGGATATTAGCGGAAATTAGAGCTCTTCTAATAAGATCATTGATTGAACTGTGTCGTGACCAACGGCCAGCACAACGAGAGCAACTCAGAGCGTGATATCCGTTAGCCTCCACCATTTTACCGCAAATACAACGGTGTGGCTCGCAAACTGGACAGCCCAATCTCAGAGCCACAGCTACCCGGAGCGAATCGTTGTCCAGAAATGTGCCCATGTAGGGAGATGGAATAGCGTGTAACCACGCACCAGATTCCGGTTCGGCGGAAGCTTTTAGGCGCGCCAAATCAGAACCACTAGCATGACATTCCAATTCCCTCCGGATAACTAAATTAATATTTTTGCCGGAACGGCAAGTTCGGAAATACGGCGGATACCAAGACCTCCATGACGTATAGGCAAGGAAGCTTGAATCCACTGATTCTCATCGAGGCTGACATTAAGCATACTTTCTAATATAGAGCGTACAGCACCATCCACCTCATTAATCACTTGCGGGAACAACCATGTTGGACTAGTCCTTAAAACATAAGTCAATCGAGGCACTGTCAAACAATTACGAAGGAGTACCAATGCCACATGTGAGGAGAGAAATTTCAGTCGATCTTTTATTTCTATAAATGTGGCCAATTTTGTCCGAATAGCTCCTGGAACCCCTTCTTCAAAAATAGGAGCACCCAAAAGAGCAAAATTCATGCCGTCAGTCACCTTTAACCCAGGCAATAAATACTCGAAGTGTGAAAGCGAATCACGAGCTCCTCTACCACAAAAGTATATTTCACACTTTCTGGTATTTACTTTCAACCCGAGAGACTTAAAGTGAGCAAACAAGCGTTGTAAATCAGTTGCCACGACATCAGGGGGACCACCCAAGGTACCATCGTCCAAATACCATACGTTTAATGGTGATTGCAAAATCATTTTGGATTGCAAGGCTAAAAATTAACGGACCAAGAGGATCACCCTGCTGCGCACCAACCTGCGAAGTAATAGACACTCAATCGAAAACAAGATGACTCGGAAAAGCATAACATTGATAGAGAAATGGGAAGATTGCGGGAGTATGCTCCAAAACTTCCTTCAGCATCTCGCCGCTCGTTCGACACTATTGAAAGCGTTTTGTAAATCAATTTTAACGATGACGTTACTAGTGTCTTGGTTTGTCTTTGCGAAATATCGTGTTGCATGTATGGCAGCCTCACAACCCCTTGCCGTGCCAAATCCCAGCTGGTAAGGTTGTAAATACTGACTCGCTTCTTTCTTTACCGCAGCACAGCCAAGCTTTGACACAAGACGTCTCAAGGCACTCCCAATCGCGATGGGCCTTATTCCTCCTTCCTTTTTATTTAAAGCACAAAGGGACGCGCCATACAAGTATGGACACACTTGCGGGTTTAGTAAACCCTTCAATAAAAAATTAGAAAGATTCGTAAGAGCTTCCAATAAGCGGCCCCCATTATCTCCAGCAGATGCAGATGTTAATTCCTTTAAATGGTCCGGGCGCAGTCCATCTACACCAGATGCAGACCCAGTCTGAAAAGACCCCAAAACTGAAGCAACTTCTGTTGAATTTACAGTTAGGAAAATGTTCGCGCTATTCGGTTCAGTTGGGAGACACAAAGGCCGGGATGGTTGGGGATGCCTTTCAATTAAAGCGTCCCGTGTATCCGTATTTTGTGGTGCAATAGAACAATCGGACACCAACAAACGAACAGCGCCCCTGAGATCACCATCGTGGACTTTGGTTTCGATGGATCGAAACAAAGAATATGTCTTTTTCCCGTACAAAAAGATCGGTCAATATTTTCCTTCACTTTTGAGGTAAGCGAAGAATGCCCCTCCCGAGCAGGCACCTTAAGAGCTGTATAAGCAAACGACAGAAGAGCAAACCAGGATTCCGTGCTATTATCCATCATGCAGTTCTCTATCAACGTACTTAATTTTCCCGCTGCCAAACATCTTGCACCTTTAGGAATGTGCTTCAAAACACGCACGCTTTTTTTTAAAGATGCAAGTTTATCTAATTGGCTTTGGGAAGGAGGCCTGGGAGTTAGTGACAGGGTCCTAGAGTCAAACCCTTCGGAAGAGCGGTCATGTCTATGCATACGGCTCATATGCACGGCCAAACCTCTTGGTTCCACAAATTGGCGCGAGGTACCCGGACAGAGAGGACATGTCCCATGACTTGAGTTAAAATTGTCTGTCATAATAATAATGAGGCAAAAAAATAAACAATAATAACTATAAAATAACAAAGAAAATAACTGTTGTAATATAAAATAAATTAATTATAGAATTCAAAATTAAACAAATATAAAAATAATACAAAAAAAAATATGTACATAACTAAAAAGACTCAAAGCCATCAAAAAAAAAAAAACGTCAAATCATCAACACTTTCAAAACTTAAATAAATCTTACTTTGTATGTAACATGCCTACTCTTACATCGATTGAATGTCATGCTTATTGTAAAAAAAACACATCAAAATAATAAAAACAATAAAATCATAAAAAGGAAAATTGAAATAAGTTATTAAGTCAAATTCAAAATAAATATTTAATCAATGGCGTGTTAAAAAAAAATATCATACAAATAAAAATTGGTTTTAAGAACACAATTAAAAAAAACCAATGGCAACCACTATAAATTACCTACTCATAATATAAATGTAATTTAACAAATGTTCATTAATGTACTACTCAAAATGGCAATATTTTTGCACAAAAAGTTAAAACCCTGTGTTTACAATTAAATAAAAGACAAATTCATAATATATACCTATATAAGTAAATACATTCTCTCTTCATGCATTCTATCAGGTGCACATAAATCATAACAGTTCTGTTCTAAACCCATGTACACTTCCAATGTAAAATGTTCACGAGTAACCAGTGCTGCCATCTATATTTTCAGTTCTGCATTCATTAATATTTGTTTTACTTAGGAAATACAAGCTTAACAACGTCCTCTGGCTGCTCTGGCCAAGTATGGCTCTAGTAGTACAGAGAGGGTCGTGCTCCTGTATCTAGTGGAGACTAAAAAGACCTGATGATGAAATCATAAAGCATAAAGTTAAGTTCCAATGAATTTCGTGTACCTTGACTGATTCTCATGCATCTCGTATAGTCGCGCGTAGCAAATAAGGGGCGCCAGCAAGATTTTTACACCCGGGCGCCTAATGTGGTTAAGACGAGCCTGCAAGCATCCGCGGCTTGGTCTTGCTTGACCAGTGTTAAGTAGTCTTAATGCATCATTAATTAATACTTCTCTTTATTCTTAATTGAACTTCATATTTGCAACGTAGATTTGCAACTTCAAATCTGTTATTTTTTTAAATAGTGTTGAAAGTAATTTGTCCTTTTATAGTGCCACAGAATTTGAGCAGAGACAGATAATAAAAAAAATATTTATTTGAGTATTGAGCACTTAATTACTACAAAATAAATAATATCAATGTTGCTCATTTTATAAAAAAAAACTTCGCACGTCACTGTTTTGCCTACATTAGTTTATTTTTCATTGCAGGAGCGTCACCCCTTTCTATTAAAATTAATTAATTAAATTTAATTAGATGCATTGGGTGAACATAATTCAAGCCGATATTTAAACAGGGCGTTTATGTAAAAGGACTAGACTATTATTTAAATGGACAATAAAGCTATTTGGCTGCGTCAGACACATAACTTGGGAAGCAAAGCATAACAATTGATTTTCTAATTATTTAATTACTATAGTTTAAGCCTGGAAGTAGTTGTTTTGCAATTAAATTTTTATTTTGTTGCAGGTATTATCCTTTGTCAAAGATAATTCGTATTATTCTGCAGGTTTCACTGGAGGATTCTTTTTTGGCATTGCTTCTTCATGAATATCCTGCTTTGTTATGTTGTAATAATTGGAATATAATAAGTGCATTATTTCTATCATTTGGTGTAGTACTGTTACATTATTTCGTGTGTGTTATATTATAGGTGTTTATATTTAATAGAGGAATAATTAGAACGGGTTGTATTTTATGCATTGAAATTAAAATTAAACCCACACTAGCAAAATAGGCTTTTCTTTGTAGTCTACCTCAAAGCACGTCTAAGATAACTTTAAGGTTATATGTATATAAAAACCTGAATCTGATCTATGAAAAATAATTATAAATGTGGGAGATACAGAGGTGTAGCTCACACCTAACTCTGCAAGTAATATCTCTAACAGAGATATTCCTCGCAGTGTACAGGCCATGTACACAGGAATATCTCTGTATGCCTGTACTACAGCCTATGAAGCGCATTTTATTGGAAAGTTCAAGAAAGGACGAGTTAGCCTTAATACAAAATAAAAAATGTTGCAAACGAGGAAGTCATCACGTGTTTACGTATGATATGCAGCCGGCCGACCCTACCTTGGATGGACTAGTATTATTTTGCCGACGTAGCTAGGAAGGAGGCTAGGTGTACTTCCATTTTCACATACTTCATATAGATATACAGATAGAGTCGATATACCTATGTATTTTAAGGTCTCTGAGGGTTTTGTAAGTGTAACTTTGCAAGTAAGAAAAATATTAAGGTACATAATGCTAAGAAAGAAGTGTACCTAAAGTTTGTGAATTTATTTAATTCACAACAATAACTTCTAAATGTCTGAAAATATTTGCATGTGCGAAGTATTATTATTACAATACTTATAGTACGCCCAGAGACGGGCTAATTTTTCCGCAAATAAGTTTTACAACTGTTATTTATACATTAGGGATGTTATTATGATCAGCGGAAAAAACCGGCCAAGTGCAAGTCGGACTCGCGCATATAATTATTTATTTTTAAAGTGAATAATATAACTTAATATTCTGTAAATATATTTCACTTCAAGCGTCTACCTGTAACCGTTATCACTATCATATAATGTGCAAAAACATCACGTTTGTTGTTTTGGGAGCCTCCTTAAATATTTATTAAAAAAACAGAATTAGATTTTTAATAGTTTTTTTTTACTAATTATTGAAGTAGGCATTTGTCTCCCATCTCACCTGATGGTAAGTGATGATGAAGACGAGAATGTTACATGCCTATTCAAGAGATACCCATTTATTCTACTTTTGAATGTCCCGGGATTGTACTTGTCTGGGAATATAAACGCAGGCAATTCATAGCAGGCAGTTGCTGTTATAGCGGCAACAGAACTACATCATCAGTAGGTACTTAGGTAATTAAATCTTCTGGTGGTTGGTAAATTACTATAGCACTAAAACATGAACAGTAATAAAAATATTACTAGCGGTAATTTTCCCGTCGTACCATATGACTTGCGCTCATCATTGACTTGCGCCATCAATGGTGCAGATGAAACTAATTTCCGGTTAAAAAATGATTCAAGCTTCATTTTACATACACTGCTTAATGAAATGGGCAGTTAGATAAATAGTTCGGCAGTTCACGCTAAAGAGTAACACCCGAACATCACTTTGATAGGGCGGAATGGCCAAATAGAAACAACTTGGCGCGTCGTCCCTATCAAGGTGGCTCGGGGGCAAAGCTCCCGCCATAGCAAAAACAAGTTGGCCACAGAGGATAGGTTATGTTCGCTAGGTTTTCTTGCAACCAAAATAGCAGCGAGCGATCGTCCCCAACTGCGGTGAAACCCCCAAATAACAAAAAAAAAAGTTAGTCACAGAGTGTAGGTTATATGTTGGTAAAGTTTTCTTGTGACCAAAACAGGAGCGAGCGAGCGTCCCCAACTTAGATCGAAACCCAAAATCATGTTTTAAGAACTGTTTAGAATAAGATTTTTTACCGACTAATTCTGATTTGTTTTTTTGATCACTATGACCACTGAATGGGCATTCAGTCATTTTACTGTTCAGTTTTTACTTCTGAACTTGTTAATAAACTTTCGTTTTGTAATATTTACCTACCAATTTAACATTATACAACTGCCGCTTCAAATTATGCCTTTTTTCTGGATAAAAAATAAATAAATAAAATGATGATCATAATAATGATCCCATCCGCTCCGGTGACGGATGGGAAAAATTTATAGATCGACCCCGGTAGATCGTCCCCGTCGACCAACGGGGTAGATGGCACAGACAGTTTTAGAGGGCGGATATTTAGATAGCTCATGAATGTTTTGCAGAGTCGGAGATACCGGCAACTCTAATGTAGGTAGGTTGTTTTTATACGTCTCAAGTTCCTTATAGAGTCGCCGTGGACTAAGTACAGTCGGATGAATCGGGGTAGATGATACTTGATATATGCCATCTACCCCGTTGGTCGACGGGGCCGATGAATCAATTTTTCCCAACCGTCCTGTCACCGAAGCCAGGACCACCGGGGCGGATGGGAGTTACTCAAAAAATCGCCGCTAGGTGAGGTACTTTGCGGCGATTTTTAGACTACTTTTATTGATAATTTTTTTTGTTGAAAAAACTTGTTACAATATTGTATACTTTGTTGTAGGTTGAAAGATTTGTGGATCGTAAATTGGATAAAGCTGAAGACTTGTTAAAGAAAAAAGAAGTGAAGGCCAAACGTTGGTACAATAACTTCACAGGAGATGATCACTACCGTGCCACCGAAACACACGTGTTTATGGCGTCCTTTATGGCGGGCATGGCTTTGGGCCTTGTCTGCGGCAAATAAAATTCCCCTCCAATTGTCTGTAGCATGTAAATCTATGTAGTTTATTATAACTTATTAACTAGAACTAGTTGTTAACCTAAGTAGAACCTTTTCGAATTATGTGTACCTAAGAAATATCTACTTATGTTGTGTAATAGAAGTATTATTTTTCTCAATAAACACGAAGAACAACAGTTATTTAACAATGTTTTCCTTTACTAATATTATAAAGAAGAAAGATTTGATTTTGTGTTTGTTTGAAATGGATAAAATCAAAAACTAAGTATTATACTGATTTTGAAAATTCTTTCACCTATACTAGAAAGCAAAATTATCAGCGGGTGACATAAGCTATAATTTATATAAATAAATTTAGGCGGAAAACGGAAAATATAATCAAGGCAAGGATACGTTAGTTGATAATGTAAATGGAAAGTATACCACAGTCACAGTTCAGACGCGTAGACTACAGTCACTAAGACTACCTCTGCTCTCTCTGTGAATGTTTGCCACAGCTTTGTTTTTTTTCTTTGTTGGGTCTCAATAAGTACTTGAAAAGAGCTTGCAAATAGCAATGGTGCACTAATTCGTCGTCGTTGTTGTCTTATACTATTTCTTACCTACTAACTTTTAAATTGTCATTTAATATTTACTCGAAAATATATTGATTCAAACGTTACTTTGCGTAAGACAACGATACAATGTTACATGCACTTTGATATCAACTATTGCCTCCATTTCCATGCCAACTCTTCTTCGTACCTTCATGTCCGCTGGTCCGCTGTCGCGTCACCTGATTCGCATTGAACCTAATTTTGTTTGAACGAATTTAAAAATAGGAACCTATATTAATGTTTATAGTTTGCTGTTCATCAAAAACAGATTAAATATAATAAAACTATATTTCGTAATTTGAACGACCAGTATAAGAAGAAGAGAGAAGCGATAGAAAAAGCCAGTACCTAGAGCTGTGCTCGCATTGTGTATGTATGTATCATGGTTTCAGTACCTACATAGGTACTGATAATGATTCTCATTATTGTATAAATTATTGCTTATTCTTGTTATTATTATAAGAATATTCATGAAATATTGTTTTATTTATTCAGTGCCTGTAATACTTAACTAAAATCACACACACTTATTTAACGTGCGGATTTTCGATGTAACGTACGTTATTGTTCTGAGCTGAGTAACGTACGTAGGTAGGTTGTCAACCTCAGAACAATACTCAACTGTAATGTGACATATGGTGTGACACTTTCTGGCTTGGCCACCATTACCGATTTAAATTCTGACCATGCCAATATTTAATTCAGTGATGGATGGTGGCCAAGCCAGAATGTGTCACACTCATATACGTGTTAATGAAAAAGCGCAAACCCTGAAAATTAGTTTGTTCAGAATCGAGAGTAGAATCTATTCCATTAATACAAAATTTTAACCAAAACAATATTTTAATTACGCCGTGTTGATCAACATTACTCTATTCTCGGGGCGGCACGCGAAACGACAACGTCCGTCGCCCTAGGTGGCGCGTAATTACCATCATCATCAGGTCTTTTTAGTCTCCACTGCAGGAGCACGACACTCTCTGTACTACTGGAGCTATACTTGGCCATTAATTACCATAGACTTTTTAATTTTCAACAAACACAAGCAACAATAAAAACCGGCCAAGTGCGAGTCGGACTCGCGCACAAAGAGTTCCGTACTGTAATCTAAAAAAACGGCCAAAAAGTCATCTGTTGTATGGGAGCCCCCTTTAAATATATTTTTTTTTACTTATTATTGAAGTAGGCATTTTTCTCCCATCTCACCTGATTGTAAGTGACGATGAAGACGAGGATGTTACATGCCTATTCAAGAGATACCCATTTATTCTACTTTTGAATGTCCCGGGATTGTACTTGTCTGGGAATATAAACGCAGGCAATTCATTCCACACCTTAGCTACTCGAACCAAAAAGGAACTGTTAAAGCGTTTAGTTCGACTCTTTGGTATTCTAACGATAAAAGGGTAAAATTTCTGTCTGCGTCTTGTAGTGCGATGGAGGAATGGTGAGGGTTTTACTAGCTTAAAGAGCGCTTTCGCACACTCTCCAAAATTGAACCTATAAAAAACCGATAGGCAAGCAACTTTACGGCGATGCTCCAGGGATTGCAATTTATGGTTCAAAACCACGTCGTTGTTTATAAGCCTGCGGGCTCTTCGGTCAACAGAGTCCAATGCTTCAAGCTGGTATTTAGCTGAGCCATAGGTGACTGCAATACTCCATGCAAGAGCGAACCTGGGCTGTATAAAGACTAAACAGCCGTTCAGAGCTGAAGTACCGCCGAACCTTTGAGATGATGCCCAACTTCTTGGAAGCAGTTAGTGCCATCGACCCTATTTGTTGACCGAAGCCGAGTTTGGACGTGACAGTGATGCCCAAAAGGCCAAGTTGGTCAACCAACGGTAAGGAAACACCTTGGAAAGTGGGTGCAAGTAGAAAAGCACTCTTTTTTGCGGAGAAGAGATGCCTGTGTTTTGGACGGGTTAAACTGAACAAGATTTTTCGTCTCCCCAATCGGACACCCTCTGTTGTTTTGAGTTATATAAAATTACTAGCTGCCCCGGCGAACTTCGTTTCGCCATAAGTTAAAAACTATCCTATCTCTCAAGTTGGATCGAACTGCACATGGTGTGCGAATTTTATTATAATCGGTTAAGTGGTTTAGGAGTCCATTGAGGACAAACATTGTGACACGAGATTTATATATATTAAGATATTAATTTTATTTTTATTTGTAAAGTGAATATAAGTATAACTAAATATTCTGTGAATATTTCAAGCGTCTACCTGTTGCCGTTATCAATATCACGGTAAAGATATCTAACAGTATTCCGTCTTCATACAAACGGTCGAAACTCGCGCTTCGTGGTCATTACACACTCTAGTACATTATTGGTACGCAACTAGCGATTCGCAGTCAAGGATGCGCTATAGTCGGTGACGGACGAACGAGTATGTGATTGTTTCAAAGTTTATTAGTAGATATTGATATATAAAAGCACATCAATTTTGGTGTAAGAATAAAATGGTTAAATATAGATTATATTGTGCTGTTTTTGGTTGCGTAAATTCATCATTAAGCCACCCATTATAAAAAATCCTCAAATTACCTGCAATCACCGAAAAGTAAGATTATAAAATGGTTTTTTTTTTTACCTACTCTTATCAATTTATTTCTTTTTAGTACCTAGGTAAGTATTTTAAGAATTCCACATACTAAGTAGGTACATATAATCTCCTTCTTGTATCAACAAACTTATCAATTTCTATTCGTGTGTCCAACTGAAACTCGGGAACGGCTTGACCGATTTAGCTAAATTTGGTTTTTATATAACTATTTGGGGAAGTCTAGGGTAGGTTTATATGGTAAGAAAACATGGAAAATTTAACGGTTATACGAAGTACACCGAGTCGGCTAGTCATAAATAAATAAGTGGAGGAGATAAAAATAAGTGACACGATAAAAAAAACTGGAAGTTTCCTAGGCTATATAGATACCAACTAACTGCCTCCTCGTGTAGTGGTTAGAGCGTTTGGCTTACACTACGGAGGTCACGGGTTCGATTCCCGGCGGGGGCAACGACTTTGCGTGTTGTTGTTGTTCCAGTTTTGTTAAATCATTGCAGGCTGATCACCTGTTTGTCTGATAAGAAAGAGGAGGATTGTTTCTGAAGAGGAGGGCACGTTAAGCCGTCGGTCCCGGTCGCTGCCTTTGACAGCCGTTGTAACACAAAACCAAGCCAGAGTTCTATAATGGGGTTCAAAAACTCTGACACCAGTGTTAGTCGTTAACACACACGATAAGAAAGATAGATACTTAATAATTTACTGCTACTTACATATAATATTGAAATACGCGAAATATCATTATGAAATGGTTATACTAGTAATTATTGCTAGTTAACTACCTAGAAGATATTTACATTAAATGTGATGACTTCCATGCTAGTCTGGGATAAAAGGAAAAACACTGTAGACGTGGGTAGCCCTAGCGCGTGTTTATGTAGGTACCGCACGGCGGTAGGCATTTATTTCAAGAACAGGCCCGAGTTACAATACTGTTAGATATCTTTACCGTGTCAATATCGAGCAATTGTGGAGCACGATTGTTGTATGGAAGCCCCCTTAAATATTTATTTTATTCTATTTTTTGTATTTGTTGTTATCTTCGTAATTAATCAAAAAAATTATTTTATATAATTATTTTGTAATAAAAATAAGTTGGGGTGTCCGAGGTTTTGCGCTTTTTCATTAACGTTGTATGTATATCTATGTTATCGGCCTAACCAGCCGGCCTATTTGCTAAGTCAGTGTACAACGTTTTGATAATCACTTCAAAATACATTGCGGATATCCTATGATTGACTATTTTTATGAAAGATATATAAAACGTAATGTACTTTGAAATGACTATCAAAACGTTGTACACTGAGTTAGCAAATAGGCCGGCAGATCCTAAGATAAACTAGTCTGTCCGAAACATGTCTGTCTAAGATAAATTAGTTCCCGGGACTGACTTTGCTTCCAAACAAGCTACCAAGCTTTTGAGTGTAGAAAAAACTATCTAGCTAGGTCTCACATCCACTTAGTTTAGCTAGGGCACGGTAATAGATATGTTTACCGTGGCTAGGATGCCGTTGAATTTAAATATAAACAAAATCACTTCATTTTTACATTTTATTTTGCTTATAATCATACATTTCTATCGATTTTATGGTAGTATTTGAATAAATCTTTTGAAGGCAAACTTTCTAAATATTGTTTGTATTTTTGAATGTAATCATTTTTTAACTGAAAGACGGCTTTTCGGTATCTAATTTTTTCCGCTTTCGATAAAGCAGACCATTCCGAATTACTTTCTCCATATTTCTTTTGGATGATGTTGAATAAATCAACAGAGTTCCTGTAAACAAATGAAACCAACAAATAATTTACGAGTATGTGCATAGATGCTTTACAATGTAACAGATCCTCTATTATCTATTTTGAGTTGGGGCACAGATTACTAAATAGTTAGGTACTACGGTTCGGGGCAGCGCGGCTACTGTTATTTTTAAAGTAGGTAACTTAATGTTTTCTCAATATATAAGGATAAATCGGTTAAACCTCTCCCCTACCGGGTGGTAGGGGAGAGGTTTAACCCCTCCCCCCGGATACAAATTTCTTTCCATACAAAAATCGCTCTAATACGTGTGACACACTTTCAAAAATAGTGCCCCTGGACAGTGTTATATTTTTTACTGAGTTAAATTACAGAGATCCCGTACTCGATCCAAATATTACATTATTGAGCACTGGTATCACTCACAGCATGCATTGTGATGTTGTAAAACAATTAATAATTAGTAGTAGATATCTATTTACCTCACGTTTGGGGGTGAAGGCTCTGATACAATTGGAACTTCATATTCTTCAACATATTCCAATTTAGTATTATTATGTTGTTCTTGAATATTCGATACTGCTGGTGATGCAATGCTGAAAACAACAAGTAGGTTAGTAAAACACATTTGAAAAACTGAAACAGTATCAATTTTTTATTGCTTACAAGAAGACAGAACCAAAAAATAGACAAGGCCATGTTCAACACTATGCATGACAGGAATTATAAACAGTTATAGCACAAAGAGTAGAGACATGTGTTTGCGCGTTGTTTGTAAATGGATAAACTTCAAAGATTATTACTGAACCTATTTTAAATACCTATTCTTTTTCTAATATAACCCTAAATTATAAGGAGTAACATATGCTTTCATTTATTATTTAAAAGATGAGACCGTCCGAAAATTGCTTCAATTTCGAATCGATGGAAACGGATAGTATCTTGTATGTTATGTTGCATTCAAAGCTCTTGACCAGTCAAAAGTAGTTTAATCTGTTTAGTCAAAACTTCTTCTTCTTTTAAGTATAAAGCACGTTTGGCCGGTTAAGAGCTTGCGACAAATATATACATTTAAGTAGGACATACTAACTTTCCATTGTTTAGATCGTTATCAATATTTTCACCAGTAATTTTGGTATGCCCTTGAACACTACATCCGTTATTGTCCAGCAAGTCACATTTACTGAGGCTGACATCCTGAAATCTAAAAAAAAGGTGTTACTAATACCTACATGGCAAACAAAAACTTATTAAAACCTATGGTTTTTGGTCATGGTCAAAGACAATCACTACTAGTCATGGTTTACTTTTATAAGTGTTTTATTTTGCATTCGCAATGCTATTATTTCTTAACTTATTAAGAGTATAGTCATGGCTTTTAACAAAAGGACGATTTTCATGGAAGTTTACTAGTAAAAAAGAAGTAAGTAATTAAAATGCATCCTGAGTTCTTGACGGGAATTTATAAGGACTGCACAGTTTTTGTTTTGGATTGTTTTGCAAATTGTTTCTAGTGGAGTTTATAATGAGAAGTTGGTGTAATTTGGTGTTATAAATGCTCATGTTTATGAAAAATTTGTGGAATAACTAAAATAAAGCGTCATGGTGCGGCTGTAGTGAGATTTACTTAGCGGGCTGGTGTTTGCTCGCTCGTATATGATCAAACCAGTGGATTCGTGGGAATTGTCGCCAGGGAATCAGCTCATCAGTCTCCGTCAAATTAGCGACATGAATTACACAATCATTTCGTTGATACACAAGAATAACTCGAAGACAACCAGACACTGGCTAAAATAAGCTTCTGAATGAAGTTTGAGGGCCAAATAGAAAAATAAAATGCATCCTGGTAAAGAAGTGTGCGTGAAGATTGTGTGATTGTATAGTTATTTGCCAACTAGAACAGTAAAAAAATTTATGGGTAAATTGTAATAAAAAGAGCAGCTATATCTAAAGGAGGTATTATCCTCGTAGCGCCCATGCGCCTTTTTAAATGCCAAAATAAACATGGCGACACCCGCCCAAGACTTTTTTCGAGTATCGTTCAATTACCGCCCACGCGCCTTCCAGAAAGCAATATTAAAAAAATATTTATAGATTTTCTAAATTTCGCGGGATTAAGAAGTGATTTAGACAGGTTTTTGAACGAAATATTATAGACCGGCGGCCGGTGGCAGGACTTCCTACCTCATAAGATACCTGAATGAGACTAGTATGTAGTGAAAGTAGATGCTTTGGAGGTGGGGGCCAGGTAGGGTTGCCACTCCCTAACCTGGAAGAACAATAAAAAAAAAGGTGTCGAAAACGTCAATTTTGGCCAAAATTTATCTCATCAGATACTCGAACGGGAGTTTGACGTAGTGAAAGATATCCTTATGGAGAGGTGAACCAGCTAAGGTTGCCTGCGGCAACCCTGGAAGAAGTCCAAGTTCAGCCACCCTGAAAGGGGCGATTTTTCATGGTATTTTATCTCATAAGATACCTTAATGAAACTAGTGCCCGATGTTAGTTCTGAGGGTCGGCACTGTGAATAAAATAGGTTGCCTGCGGCAACCCTGGAAGAACCCATGTTCAGGCACGTTTAAGACGTGGAATTTGAAAATGAAAGTACTAAAAAAAAACTCGGAACCATATCCAAAAGCACTGCAGGATTACGATCGTAATATTATTTTTAACCGACTTCAAAAAAAATAGGTTTTCAATCCAATGTTCAATATATTCTCCAAAACTTTTAATTGCATTGTAACGAATATTAATTGATGTTTCATATTACATTTGATTTAATGTAAGTTCCATTAAAATCGGTTCAGTAGTTTTCGAGATATAGGCTAATACGTATAACTGTGCCTTTTTTTTTAATCTCATATATAACATGAATGAAACTAGTGCCCGATGTTAGTTCTGAGGATCCGAACTGCGAATAAAATAGGTTGCCTGCGGCAACTCTGGGAGAACCCATATTCAGGCACATATAAGACGTGGAATTTGAAAATTAAAGTAATAAAAAAAATCTCGGAACCATATCCAAAAGCACTGCAGGATTACGATCGTAATATTATTTTTAACCGACTTCAAAAAAAAATGGTTTTCAATCCAATGTTATTATATTTTCTAAAACTTTTAATTGAATTGTAACTAATATTAATTGATGTTTCATTTTATATTTGATTTAGTGTAAGTTCCATCAAAATCGGTTCAGTAGTTCACGAGATATAGGCTAATACGTATAACTGTTCCATTTTTTTTTAATCTCATATAGTACATGAATGAAACTAGTGCCCGATGTTAGCACTGACGATCTTGTATATGAATAAAATAGGTTGCCAATCCGTAACCTGGAACAATCCAAGTTCGGGGATGAACTTGGATTGTTCCGGGTTACGGATTTATACGTGGAATTTGCAAATTAATCATTTAAAAAAGACATACCCAGACCCAATCTTCTTCTTTTCGAATCAAAATGGTTTTGTTTGCCTTCTTTTATACAGTTTTTAGCCGTGTGGTTTCCGGGCAGAGTAGAATAGGACCACTCCAAATATTCCCATGGATGTCGTAAGAGGCGACTTAGGCAATACAAGATAAAAAACAAAACAATGAGACTTCTCCAACCCGTCTGGCCAGCGAGGAGAGTGTAAGCCAAATCCTTTGTCTGCTCTGGCCCAAGTATGGCTCCAGTAGTACAGAGAGAGTCATGCTCCTGCAGTGGAAACTAAAAAGACCTGTTGATGATGATGATGATACAGTTTTTGACCAGTAGGTAGCCACAGCGACGCCGACGCCTTTGTCGCTTGCTTTATTAAGGTCTTCGATTGAGCAGGTAGAGGGACAGTTGGGGCACATCATGGGGTGAGACATCGATTGCGAGTCCCAATTCGCAACCCAGTCTCAGAATGCTAAAGCGTGGACATTCAAGTATTATATGTTGAGTGTTCTCCTGGGACTGATCATCACAAATACAGAATAGGGACGGAGACCGGCCTGTTTTAAAGAGATAAGCTCGGAATCCCCCATGGCCAGTGAACATTTGTGCTTCTAGGTTCGTGAAGCAAGTTCCTCGGAAAATCCGTTGAGCCTGTCTGACATCTATTACAAATAGCTTGAAGGATGCTCCGGTTGTTGTCTCTGTGTATCGAGTTTGCTATATGTCAAGTATGGAGCTTCTTATGAGGCTCGGAAGCTCGTACATACGAAACGGTTACATTGCATCGAGATGAGCGTTTCGGTATCCAGGGCCCGTACAATGTTTTCGGCTTCTTCTCGTATCGCTGCGAGGCTTCTTGAGTCATTCTAAGCAATGACTCAAGAAGCCTCGTCTATGTGTCGGTTGGATAAAAGGTTTTAGCCAGCAGTTCTGCGGACTTTACTGGACACAAAAGGCCGCTTCCGTCTGGATTTCTCATTAGTCTGTCCTTCTCCACCAGTCCACACGCTGTCACAATCCTATAAGCCGTTCCCAGATGTTCTCTTTCTTTAAACAGCTTTCATCTCAGCCAGTAGCGGGTTCCACCACTTTATTAATTTACACTTCGTTTTAGGCTTATGTTTGGGAATCGATGCTTCGCAAGCCCTTGTAACAATCTCCGAGTATCTGGCCACCAGGTCATCAAGGCCTTCCCTATCTTTAATACGGCTGATTGAGTACTGGGTTATTTGATCTGCTAGGAGTTTTCCTCTAACATTCTTTTCAAATATAGTCCAGTTAGCTTTCGCTGTTTGGTATTTACTTGTACTAGTATTTTGGGGGGATTGTTGTTGTATCATTTAATTCACATATACCAGTTCCTAGTCATGGCTCTATGATCAGGCTGTGAAGGCTCGACCGTCCCGACGCTCTAGCCGAGTTCCACATATAAAGATGTTAGGGAGAGCAACAAGACGACACACAGAACACAGCTAATAACTTTATTATAATCTTTGCTTTACAACTTTAATAAATTCTTATCAGAGACTTATGCTCTAAGATATGGTAATAAACTCAAAGATATTAGTAGACTGAAAGATGTTAACAGATTGAAAGGTGGTAGCAGACTGAAAGATGGTAGCAGACTGACTGATGAGTGATGAGAGAGAGAGAGAGAAAGTAATATAAAAATGGAATGGAATGAAATTTGAACTTAAATGAGGAATGAAAAATGGACAGGATGAGAGAAATGAGGTTAGATGAGATGCAGCATGCAGGTGGCATGCTGCAACGTTACAAGGCTAAGGTAGCAGATCTGCTTCTACTCGCCAGTTGTTGAACTTATTCGCAACACCGGGTGTGGCGAGAATAATGTCTGAAATGCTCTTATATCGTTTATTGCCTCTGTAGACATGGAAAGTTTGTGTGTTTCACTGATTTATCACGGAGACAAATGTTCCGTATAAGATATAAGGTTACACTAAGACGTATTTGTTTATATCTCGAAAACTAATAACCTAGTTTAATGCAACTGGCAACAAGTTAAACCAAAATAATATAAAATAAGTAAAATTAACATAACCAATTGGTTATGGAAAAGATAACCTCACTTTTTTGAAGTCGGTTGAAAAGCATCGCAATCTTAATCTCGCATTGCTTTTGAATATGATTCCAACTTTCTTTTTAAATGATTAATTTTCAAATTCCTCGTATAAATCCGTAACCTGGAACAATCCAAGTTCATCCTCGAACTTGGATTGTTCCAGGTTACGGATTGGCAACCTATTTTATTCATATATAAGATCGTCAGTGCTAACAACCTGCACTAGTTTCATTCATGTACTATATGAGATATAAAACTGGCACAGTTATACGTATTAGCCTATATTTCGAGAACTAATGAACCGATTTTGATGAATCTTACACTAAATCAAATGTAATGTGAATTCAATTCAATTCATTTATTTCATAACAAAAAACAATTGTGTTGAAATGTTTATCCTAGATTACAGACATATTTATTATAATTATTATGAACATATGTGGGTAATTAAATATAATTTATCCAATACAAAATGAAACATCAATTAATATTAGTTGCAATGCAATTAAAAGTTTTAGAGAATAAATTGAACACTGGATTGAAAACCTATTTTTTTTGAAGTCGGTTAAAAATAACATTACGATCGTAATCCTGCAGTGCTTTTGGATATGGTTCCGAGATTTTTTCTATTACTGTAATTTTCAAATTCCATGTCTTAAATGTGCCTGAACGTGGGTTCTTCCAGAGTTGCCGCAGGCAACCTATTTTATTCGCAGTTCGGACCCTCAGAACTAACATCGGGCACTAGTTTCATTCATGTTCTATATGAGATTTAAAAAAAATGGCACAGTTATACGTATTAGCCTATATCTCGAAAACTACTGAACCGATTTTAATGGAACTTAGACTAAATCAAATGTAATATGAATCATCAATTAATATTCGTTACAATGCAATTAAAAGTTTTGGAGAATATATTGAACATTGGATTGAAAACCTATTTTTTTTGAAGTCGGTTAAAAATAATATTACGATCGTAATCCTGCAGTGCTTTTGGATATGGGTCCGAGTTTTTTTTTAGTACTTTAATTTTCAAATTCCACGTCTTAAACGTGCCTGAACATGGGTTCTTCCAGGGTTGCCGCAGGCAACCTATTTTATTCACAGTGCCGACCCTCAGAACTAACATCGGGCACTAGTTTCATTGAGGTATCTTATGAGATAAAATATCATGAAAAATCGCCCCTTTCAGGGTGGCTGAACTTGGACTTCTTCCAGGGTTGCCGCAGGCAACCTTAGCTGGTTCACCTCTCCATAAGGATATCTTTCACTAAGTACGTCAAACTCCCGTTCGAGTATCTGATGAGATAATTTTTGGCCAAAATTGACGTTTTCGACACCTTTTTTTTTATGGTTCTTCCAGGTTAGGGAGTGGCAACCCTACCTGGCCCCAACCTCCAAAGCACCTACTTTCACTACATACTAGTCTCATTCGGGTATCTTATGAGGTAGGAAGTCCTGCCACCGGCCCCCGGTCTATTAGGGAACAGTTTCCGGTACGTTGCCATTGGTTGTAAAAAATGACAGACGTAATTTTTTGAGAAAATGGATGGATAGCTAGCTCGCACGCGAAGACGTGTTTATCCGTGACTGACAAGTATGTTTTAATGCAAAAAGTTGCTTATTAATATGTGCCAGTCATGTGCAATCAACTGTTTCGCATTTTTAGACGTAAAATTCTCCATAATCTAGGGTTGAAACAATTTGTCCTGTATGAAGGCTATTGGGCCGAAGTTAGTACGAAATAGCTCTTAATAGTTTTTGGTTGTCCCTTTTGTGTTATGTTGTTTTGTAAAGATATGAGCAAAATAAATAACGCTATATTTATATATTATATAATATAATTTTTTACCAAAAAGGCAACTAGTGCCTTTTTGGTAAAAAGTTAAAGGAAAATTTAATTTTTTACCAATATAATACTTATTAAGATTTAATTTGAGACCGATATTTTAATATTTGTATTAGATATCTTGTAATAATGACCTTTGTAATTGTTTATTATGTGTGTTGATAAAAGAAGTTTGATTAATATTTCGTTATTTGATAATAATTTGTTATATTAAAAATTATTAACAACCTGTAATAGTGGTAAAACAGGGTTGAAACTGAAATAAACATATTAATATTACGAGCTTTTTATTATTTTACATTACATTAAGTCTAGTACCGGTGGCCCAATGGCCTTTGTAAAGAACAAAATATAGATAAATAATTCAAATTAAAAACATAAGCTATTATGGTCATTAATATACCCTGAAAGTTTCACTTTAATCCGATATCTCCAACACATTTAATTTTTAACTAACAACAAATCTCGTGCTGTTATCTAATATTCAAGTAATTAATGGTAATAAAGTCGTACCAAGAAAAAATGATTTACTCGATTATAACAGGGCAGACTATAACAGGATTAATGAATATCTACAACAGAATATGATAATAAGCGGATAAAATATAAAAGAAATGTGACTTTCCTTCAAACAACAGCTTCAGAAATCAACGGTAAACAACGTCAAGCCGAAGTCCCATAGAGGAAGAAGAAGTCAAAAACCTTGGATAAATAAAGAAATCTTAGATCTCGCCAAAAAGAAAAAAAGAGCTTTGGAATATATACAAAATTAATAAAACTGATGAGTCATACCGGGATTTTAGGAACATAAATCATAAATAAGCCTTTAAAAAACCAGAACTTTTTTTTAAAGTAATGTTATAGATAGTGGACTCAAAGCATTTTATGGTTACATAAGAAAGCAGTTAAACTCAAAAGTGAGTATACCCAACATACTCAAAGGAAATTCACAAGAGCTTGTTGATGAACCACAAAAAATTGCAGAGCTATTTGCAGACCAATTCGAAAACAGTTATACTCGAGAGCCTAATGGTCCTATGCCTACCATTATGATACCAAGAATAGAAAATTCCTTTGAAGATGTTACGTTTACCACTGAGTCCGTAAATGACACCCTGCAGAAGTTCAATGATGATACATCCACTGGATCAGATGATATACCCTCTATACTGCTTAAACGATGTTCAATAACTTTGGCGGAGACTATAACCTAACTAATGAATAAATCCATGGAAGATGGTAATTTACCTGATGATTGGAAAGTCGCAACGGTCGTTCCAATTTACAAAAAGGGGGATAAACTTGAACCTGCTAACTTCAGGCCGATAAGCCTAACCAGTATAATTTGTCGTACCATGGAAAAGATCATAGCTGAAAAACTTCGAGAATTTCTGTCTCGTGAGGAGGTAATTATAAATTAACAACATGGATTTGTGCCAAAACGGTCAATAGTAACCAACTTATTGCAAAGTGTAGACCATTGGGTAAGAAATCACGATAAGGGTGAACCTACAGATGTGATATACCTAGATTATGAAAAGCCTTTGACCGTGTACCCCTCCGAAGACTTATACTCAAGCTTGAGCATTTGGGTATACGCGGGAAACTACTAGCGTGGATCACCGATTTTCTAAGTGACAGATCTTTTTGTGTGAGAGTGGGAAGTACCATTTCAAATCCACGACCTGTTCTTAGTGGAGTACCTCAGGGCTCCGTCCTTGGGCCGTTACTTTTTGTTCTATACCTGACAGATCTTAAGCATACAATAAAACTTCCGTTCTCACTATTTGCTGATGATACAAAATTCTATGGCAATCCTAACTCACAGTTTCAGGACATACAAAAAGGATTCTTGAAAATATTCTATCTAACATAATTCATCACAATGAAAATGAACTAGAAAATGTATTAGGATGACAAAAATTATTATTCACTATTATTATTGGTATTATGAGGTAGGTATGTGGAATACAACTCAAGTTAAAAATAAGCTTAGATGCTATGGGGAAAGATGAATACAAAATTATATTAGATATCTTTTATCTTTCTCCCTTCAAAAAATAAGTAAATACAATAATGGTACAAGAGAAAATAGAAACACATTTGTGTGTGTGTGTGTGTGTGAGGAATGTTGTTTTTTGTCTGCTAATGTGGTATGGTATGTTAGGCATTGCTGGGCAGTAAATTGTCTGTGTTGTTATAACCCTGTTGTGACTACTTGTGACAACCAAGTGGTACCTAAGTTTTGTCTTTACTTCATACTTAAGTTTATGAATAGTTTAAAATGTTGTCTATCTTATTGTTAAATAGCTTGCTAGAGAGTTACAAATGTTTTAGATGTGCTTTGGAAACCAGCGACAAACTAACGAACATAGAGTAAAAGTCAAGATATTAGAGAAACAAGCAGCTCAAATTCGATTGAAACTAGAAATATTGCAGGAGCCATCAAATTCCAAAGACCAATATGCCAAGAGTAGCAAATTTATTTACAGATGTTTTTAAATATTATTGCACCATTTTCAAATTCAAATTCAAAACATTTATTCAATATAGGTTTCTTTGAACACTTATTAATTGTCATATTTCACTTTTCAACAATTGTTGACGTGAAAATTTACTTATGGCTAAGTTTAATACCGTTTCCAAGCGGAGTGCAGAAGAAGCGGCAACAAACTGCACAGCGCATTTTCTCCAAAGGATGTCAACTCACAATTTTTGAAAACCTTAGGATCTAGGTATGTGGACTGAGTATACATTGATTTATTTAAATGTCATGTTCAAATTGAATTAAAAAAGAATGTCATATTATTGAAATGAATAACACCAAAATAAAAAAGAATTAAATTAAGTACCTACTAAAATAAAAATAAAAAATGTCATCTTTAAAAATATTACATACAGAATGTACCACACATTATAGTCATTTATATACAGAATTACGAGGCATCCGCGCCAAGCTCAAGCCAAACATTCTTATCATTAATAAAATTGTCGGTCCTATAATAAGCCTTTTTACAGTAATTGTTTTACATAACTTTACAAATATTCTATCAGGCATATCAAAGGACCGATTTTGGCAATTTGTTGTAGTAGCGTATACAGTTTCCCATGAACAAATCGCTTACTCAGCTTAGCCAATATTTTAGAAATACATGTGTGATTTTTATTAATTTGTGTACAATTAAGCTACCTTATCACTAAAAGCATTCTCTACCAGGCGATGATGTGGATATAGGATAAGTATTCTGATATTGATTATAACTGTAAGAATGAGTAGGGAGTTTTTAAGTTTAAGGGATTACATGGACAAATATATTCTGTTGTTGATTCAAGCGATATAGTAGAGTGGCATATAACCATATAGGTCACTTGTAGGGTAAAGTCTTAATGCGTTTGCTCCATTACAGACACAATATTAAGGAGTTCATTACCTTATTCGAGATTGGGATCTCTTCACATCGGAATGTATGACATGTAATTAGTCAATCATTATGTATCATAAGAAAAATACAACCTTTTAGTTGGCTTCTTCTTCATATACGGCTCCATTTTTTCCAAATGAATTGCCATGTGCTTCATTTTACAATCATTGTATTTTGCTGTAAAGAATTTCTTTTCTTCTTCACTTAGTGTGACCCATGCTGTGACAGCTGCTAAGGAAGTATTTCTATCCTGCAAAAGGAAGGTTCATAATATATACCTTCTTTTGATTATCATCATCATTTTTGAAAGAAAGAAGGCTCGGCTCGAAGGCGCGAAGTCGACGAGATTAAACCTTTCTACTGTAATATTTCTATACTATTTTTTTTAAACTATTTTCAACAAATATTGTAATATTGTTTGATACGGTTATTAGGCACCTAGTACCTACCTACTAACTGACCTTGTAGCTTAATGTGCTTCTTTTCTTGCAGTACAATTTCAAAAAGAATTCATATGCAGTCTTAGGATAGCCTATTCGCTTCTCGTGGTTCTCCATATTACTTGGTTATAAATCATACTATCATAATGAAAGTACACACAAGTACAAGTAGATAAAATCCGGGACGAAGAAAGAGCTCAAAGCAAAATCTCAATAATAAAATAATAAATTAAACAGAAAAGAAGCTATGTACTCTTTCAAATCTGTTAAAGATGGTTTATTTATTTGTACTATTCAAAGGTTCAACCACAAACTACTAAGAGATACTAGGTTCAACTTCAATTTCTATTGATATGACCACAAACTACTAAGAGATACTAGATATGACATATGACAAACTGACACAGTGTTGCCGTTTTATAAATATGAAAGTCCCCTCCACAGTAGAGGTGGTCGTTCCCTCAGACCAAAGTTACTCTTAGGTCGTTCCAAAGACGAACCGTTTTTAAGAACAGTTTTGTGGTCCGCGACGATAGAACCGTTTTACGTTTCGTTTCAAAGCAGTCCTCGTCGCAAAACCAGTCTTCGTAATGTTTCACGCGAATTTGAACTTACCTGCAATGTAAATACAAGCTAGAATACAATGAGACTATTGCGATTTCATGTTTCGTCTCGTCTCGTTCGCAACGCGGTGGTCATTGCTGCGTATCCTATAGAGATTGAAATAGCGTACAAAGTCGCTAAGCAATAAAACTATAGGTACCTAATACTAGTAAACTTAAGTCCGCAACGCAATCATTGCTAAAACGAACGAACTTTGGCGCAACGAGATTTTGTTCGATTTAGGAGACTGTTATAGATTCGTTGCGTTCGTGAGACCGTCGCCGCGCCGTCGTCGGCGTCGTCGTCCGCCGCCCAAAACCGTTCCGAACGAGAACCGTTTCGAGGACTGGTTTCCGTTCTTGAAAAAACGGTTGCGACTGGTTGTCGAAAAAACCGACGACGACCCACCTCTACCCACAGAGAGAAATGAAAAAGGCGATAGCTAGATTTAAAAAAAAAAAATTACCAAAAATATCCGCTAGATTTATCGTTAGGAATTCAGGGTTGTAATTAATAATAGGTCATGAATCATGATAAAACGGACCAAAGGCTTTAATTGGATCAACCCAAACCGGTTTTTACCATTTTTTGAACTCTTCTTCATTTTCCCATTCTGGATTATACTTCTGACTATGGCTTTTCTTTTTTAGAGGGACATCCATTTCAACAATAGTGCTTGTTAAAATATTTACTTAAAACTAGTTCGAAAACTATAGCAATGAGGATCAGTAAAGTTGTAGCAAATTCAATAGGACTAATATCCACATTATTCTTCATGACATTACAATGATATATCTTTTTGAATTATCCAAATCGGACCATTACTTACGAAGATATTAATAATAAACATTGTTAAAACCTTCATACTTGAAAGTTTTCTTACTGGCTGGCGTAATAATTTGATTTTATTTTTATATTCTTACGTTGCCATGGTGCAAACCATCACTTCAAAAAAATGTAAAATTCTACTGAGATAGAAAATAATACTTAATAGTATATAAATTACATTTGGTGAATTTACATTGTTTTTTGTTATTTATTTAGTTTATATATTGGTTATGAGCAAATAATAACAAATAATAATAAATTTAAATGTTATTTACGTGATTATTTTTTTGTGAAGTGAAATATATTTTTTTCATCATGGATGGAAATATTTCGTTCGATAATGTTATCGTGAGTACCGGTTCTAATATGTCCATCGGTAAATTGGAAGGTGTCAACAATTATGCAACATGGAAATTTCAGATGAAATTGGTGTTGATTGACCATGGTTTATGGGAATTTGTGGATGGATCTGGTGATGCTTCAAATAATCCCACCAAAGATCAAAAGGCGTATGCAAAGATTTGTCTTAATATTCAACCTTTATGTTATCCACACGTAAAGAATGCTGTAACAGCTTCACAATCATGGAAGAATTTAAAATCAGCATATGAAAACTGTGGCATAAGCAGAAGGCTTTCTTTAAAAAGGAAATTAGCACTAATAAAATATGCGGACTTTAACTGCATGGATCATTATATAGGAAATATAATTTCTGTGATTCAAGAATTAGCAGATATTGGCTGCAATATTGACGATGAAGAATTGGCAGAACTCATGTTAATTGGCTTGCCAACTGAATTTGATCCATTTATTATGGCAATGGAAGCTTCTAATACAAAGCTGACATTAGATTTTGTTAAATGTCAATTAATTCAGAGTGAATTCAAGAAAAAGTCAATAGATTCAAAAGAACAATCCGAAAAAAATTTACTAGCAAAGAACAAATTTGTTTCTATCTGTCACAACTGTCATGTCAAAGGACATATCAAACCTAAATGTCCAAAGTTGAAAAATTTCAAGAAAAAAATAAACAATAATTCATCTCAAGATGGTTCATCATCATCATCGAAAAAGGGAATTAATACTTCTTTATTTTCAACTGAGACTGCTTTAATTAGTACTGTTTGTGATCGTGATAGCTGGATTTTAGATTCAGGTTGCACTAGTCATATGACTAATCGGAAGGATTGGTTACTTAATTATTCTTCTGAAGTTAAAACCCAAATTACTACAGCTAATAGCGATACAATGTATAGTGAAGGCGTAGGAAATGTCAATGTGACGTATGTACCAAAGGTAGCAGCAAATCTTTTGTCGGTTAGCAAAATAGCAGCAAAAGGTTATGTTTTAGTATTTGATATTAATAAATGTTATGTTTACAGGAAGGATAATGTATCCATTACTGGATCATGTGATCTAGAAGCAATTAATATAAACGGTGTTTACAAAATAAATAAAAAAGAGGAATGTTTATTAAATAACCAAGAGCCTAAGATGTCAACCGAAGGTAAAGCTTTTGTATCCAGTACAGATTTGTTGGAGCTATGGCATCGTCGCTTAGGACACTTAAGTTTTAAAGGTATGTTAACCCTTCGTGATTCTTTGGCACGCGGTATCACTTTTCCAAATGGAGATCTGAAATCATGTCCTCCTTGCATTGAAGGTAAACAAAAGATTAAATCTTTTCCCCGTGGTCAAGCACATAGAAGCGTGATGAAGTTGGATTTAATCCATACTGATATTTGTGGACCTATGTCCATTAATAGTTGGAGTGGAAGTCGTTATTTTATTACTTTTACTGATGATTTTACGCGAATATCTTTTATTTATTTTTTGGATCGAAAAGATCAATCTACTGTTTTGAATACGTTTATTGAATTCAAAAATGTTGTTGAAAACCAAACCAATCTAAAGATTTAGCGTGTCAGAAGTGATAACGGCACAGAATATTGCAACAAAAGTTTTGAGAGTTATTTAAAGCAATGCGGTATAATACACGAAACTACTGTTTCTTACACACCTCAGCAAAATGGAGTTGCTGAACGTCTTAATAGAACTTTAATGGAAAAAGCTAGAGCAATGTTGCAAGACGCTGGCTTAGAGAAAAAATATTGGGCTGAAGCAGTCAATACTGCTTGCTATTTAAAGAATCGTAGTCCAACCGCTGCTCTAAAGAAGGCTACTCCTGAAGAGCTGTGGACTGGTTCTAAAGTTAACCTTAGTCATCTTAAAGTCTTTGGTTGTATAGCATATGCTCTCACTCCACAATGCCAACGTACAAAACTTGATCCTAAATCAAAACCCTACATTATGTTAGGATATTGTGATCATACAAAAGGATATAGACTTGGTGATCCAGCTGATGGCAGCAAAATGATTAAAGCTCGTTCAGTAGAATTTATTGAGAATGTTAGAGGTACTGAATACAAGACTAATAAGTCGAATAATTTAAATGATTCTATGAATACTGTCGAAGTTTCGATTTATAATTAGAACAATCCTCAGGCAGACATTATTGAATCTGACGGTGATGAATTTGCTACACCAGATTTATCTATCAATTCTGAAATTCAGAATAATATTAATAAGGACAAGATTAGACAAGATCCAAAACTCGTATATACGTGGTAGTTTTAAGGTTGCCCCTATATCTGACAAACTGACGGAAAGCCGACTTCGATGGTACGGTCACGTAATGCGAAGAGACGAGGAGCATGTAGTAAGGAAAGCTTTGTGCCTCCCCGAGGGTAGAAAAGGTCGAGGGCGTCCCCCTGCTACCTGGTGGACTAGTATGACGAAGCTTATAAAAGCGGAGAATCTACCCAGTCCGACAATCCAAGACAGATTGTCTTGGCGCCGACTTACTAGGAGAGCCGACCCTGTATAAAACAGGAATGTGCTAGGGGAAAAAAAAAAAAAAAAAAAAAAAAAATGATAGTGTCATGAGTGATCATCCTATTATTGATGAGATTTTCTCTGATGAACAAAACGTTATTGAGTCATCATTGAATAATACTCAAACCTTTGAAAATATAGAGCCTGCTTCTTCTGTAAGATTTGATACAGATTCTGAGGTCGCAGAAAACTCTAGACCTGTACGTACCCGTTGTCCTCCTATAAGATTTTAAGATTATGAAATGAACTTTTTTTGAAATGATTTTTTTTTGACTAGCTCCGTGGCGCAGCGGTCAACACGCCAGCCTGCGACACGAGAGTGACCGGGTTCGATCCCCGGCCAGGTCAAGATGGAAAATGATCTTTTTCAAATTGACCTGGGTCTTGGCTGTATATCTATATATGTATTTGTTATAAAATATAGTATCGTTGAGTTAGTATCCCATAACACAAGTCTCGAACTTACTTTGGGGCTAGCTCAATCTGTGTGATTTGTCCATATATATTAAATATTAATTAATTAAAACTATTTTAATGAAATAGGCTTAATGGGAAGGAGTGAACCTCGAACGTACAATGAAGCCATAAAGTCTGAGAAAAGCAAACAATGGTTAGAGGCTATGCAGGAAGAATATAATTCTCTTTTATCGCATAACGTCTGGGAACTTGTTGATAGACCAAAATATAGTAACGTTATAAAATGCAAATGGGTTTTTAAAGAAAAAGTTGATCCAAGTGGTAATTTTGAAAAATTCAAAGCTAGATTAGTTGCTAAAGGATTTACTCAACAATACGGCATTGACTTTAAAGAAACCTTTGCACCTGTCGTTAGACATTGTACCTTACGTTTACTTTTGGCAATTGGTATTCAAAATGACATGGACATTGAACATGTTGATGTTAATACAGCTTTTCTTAATGGAGACCTCAATGAGAGAATTTTTATGGAACAACCTACTACTTTTATGATTGAGGGGCAGAATAAAGTCTGTTTACTTAAAAAGAGTTTATATGGACTTAAACAAGCTAGTAGAGCATGGAATGAAAAAGTTCATAAAGTTTTAGTTACAAATGGTTTTACACAACTAAAAACTGAGAAATGTGTTTATTTCAAAAATAAGGTAATTATAGCCTTATATGTAGATGACTTCTTCATATTCAGTTCTAATGAACATGAAAAGAAATTGCTTTACAATTTACTTAGTTCTAACTTTAAAATTAAACTGCTTGGACCTGTAAAACAAGTATTAGGTATGAAAGTGGAAAGGAACCGAAAGCAAGGCATTTTGAAGTTAAGTCAATCTGAATACGTGAAAAATCTGTTATTAAAGTTTGGCATGAATGAATGTCATAGCATAGCAACTCCAATGGAAGTTAACTTTAATCTTACAAAAGCAGATAAAATAGATCCAAGATTTCCGTATCAGGAACTAATAGGAAGTTTAATGTATCTTGCTGTTTGTACACGGCCAGATATAACGTTTGTATGCAGTAAGCTTAGTCAATATAACACCTGTTATAATTAGTCACACTGGACTGCTGCTAAGCGTGTTTTGCGGTATCTATCGGGTACAACTGACTATGGACTTAATTTTAAAAGAGGAAATAATGAAGTAACAATCTCATCCGACGCAGATTGGGCGGGGGATATCAACGACAGAAAGTCTTATTCTGGTTTTATAACTAGATTAGGCAATTGCATCGTAAACTGGCATAGCCACAAGCAACAAAACGTGGCCTGTTCTAGTACAGAGGCTGAATATTACGCTCTTGGCAATGCTGTAAAAGAGGCGAAATTTATCCGTATTTTTTTACAGGAACTTAACTGTACACAATGGTTGAAATCTAAGACAATCACCATTTGTAACGACAATCGTAGTACATTGAAAATGGTTAAAAATGAGTGTTTTCGTAGTTAAAACACATAGATGTTCATCATCACTTTATACGAGAATATGTTGATCGTAAATTAATTAATTTAGATTACAAGCCTTCTTCTGAGCTGGAGGCAGATCTTTTTACGAAAGCTTTACCTAAGGTGAAACACAATTATTTTATTAAGTGCTTAGGTTTAATGTAACATTTGTTTCATGTCCTATAATATTTATTGTGTAACATGTATTGATTTATTTATTTTTTTATTTGGTTCAATTTTAATATTGTACTCTCACATTTTGCTGGCAATACCTTTGCATAGTTTGTTCGAGTAAGGGGCAGTGTTAAAACCTTCATACTTGAAAGTTTTCTTACTGGCTGGCGTAATCATTTGATTTTATTTTTATATTCATACGTTGCCATGGTGCAAACCTTCACTTCAAAAAATTGTAAAATTCTGCTGAGATAGAAAATAATACTAAATAGTATATAAATTACATTTGGTGAATTTACATTGTTTTTTGTTATTTATTTAGTTAATATAATATATTAACAAACATTATGCCGTTCCTGCCGCGAAAAGGCATTGCACGCCGGTGCGTGTGACGTCACTGTGACGGACCGAGCGCGGTCGGCAGTCGGCACAAGAGCGATCATTCGACTGAGCGACGACGACGCGGTTCGTCGCTATATTTGACAATTTATTGAAATAAAGTCTTGTTAGAGTGCAATTTTTATAATATTTACGTATAAAACGTACTTATTACGGGGCAGGGGGACTAATAAAAAAAACAAAGCAAAGAAAGAATTTTTATTTTTACTCTTGATTGCTATATAGACAATCTTGTAAATTAACTAAATCACATGCTATTGTTACAATATTATCAAAAAAAAAGTATGAAATATGGACATATGCGTGAGTCCGATCATTTTATAGTCTTTCAACTTCCATATGCTTCTTTCAACGAGAACTCTTATCGCTTATATCAGCGATCGTTTTTGTAACAAAACTTCTTCTGCTGTAGTTTTTGGGTTGGAACTGTCCGTACTTAAAACTCTTTAAAACTGTTTTATTTCTTATCTTTTCTAAAAATCAGGTCTATAATTTTTAGGGTTCCGTACCTCAAAAGGGAAAAACGGAACCCTATAAGGGTTCCATTTCATCACTTGGTTATCCGTCTGTCTGTCTGTCAAGACTCTTTTTCTCAGGAACGTAGGAGCGTAGAGGTAAGCTGAAATTCATATCAAATATTCAGTTTATGCCGCAAATTTTCGAAGCCAACGCAATCTAAAGATACAGCTGGTTGTTCCGTAAATTTTCGTGTTTTTTCGATTTCGCAAGTGAATCAATACCTACCAGGGATCTTCCCATGAACTCAGAATCTTAAAATTTGGTACGAAGAACGTCTTTTAGCACAGATAATGGAAAAATTGCGAAAAACATACATTTTAAGCTACATCATATAAGAAAAATATTTTAATAATCTTTCGACATTCGCAAGGGAATCAAAACTTCAGGGTACTTCCCGTGAAATCATAATCTTAGATTTTGGTACGAAGCAACGTCTTATAACACAGATAATGAAAAAATTGCGAAATGCATACATTTTTATTTATAATAAAGATATTTATAATAACTTCAAACTTATACGTGCGCAAGGCCAACTCGCACTTCGCCGGTTTTTTTGAAAGCTTTTGACATTAAAACTAATGAGGCAAAACTCCTTTGAATTAAACTTAACGTAATTTTCCATGTCTTTTTCCACCTGAAATATATGAATATAAAATAATACCATATTTTAATCGGCCTCACATTTTTGTATGAAAATGTCAATATTGTTTTCTAGTCCAATCCTGGGTCCCATACGTTGTTCATTTAGACGGGTTGATTTAATGGTTTTAGGTACAACGGTGTTCACCCTTACATCCTGTATTAACTTATTTGCTTACAACAATCAGGCATAGCTGGGGCAGATACATATTATATCATTCACTATTTAATTTTGCTTTTTACTCCAGTACGTCCCTGTGTCATTGTTTTGACCTTGGAATATTACATAGAAATGGAAAGGGAAGTATTGGAAGGTAAGTAGGTTTGTCCACCAAACTATAAAGAAATAAGAAGGTATTTATTAATACATCCGCCTTATAAAAAGAGAATACATAGGTACTACCTTATTTCCATATCAACTTAATAAAAGGTAAGAATAGTTATGTAGGATTGTAGGTACTTACATCGAAATGATATTCACAACAATGTCTACTAGCCTGGGTAGAGGGTGGAGTCATATAATCATCCCTTTTTACAACAGAATATAATTTTAAATGGTTTTCCGTTGTAAAAAGAGATGATGAAAATTATTAATTTTTTCCAGAAGTTTTGTGTCTTTCGGCACGTTAAAAGGTAGTTTTTCTGGCGTTTTAAAAGAAGTGTTTGTATAGTTCGGCACTATACAATATTTGTACATAGTTAAAAAGATAAATTAGACATAAATAATTTGTTTTAAAGTCGCAATTACCACGAAAACACTGCGCGCCTTGTCGCTGCCAACGGGCAACTAGCGGCGTCCGTCACAGTGACGTCACAGCCACCGCGCCGGCCGGTCAGTGAATTTTGCTAGTAATTTAGTCATAACTTCGTCAATTTTTATCGTAGAACAATAATTTTTGCACTGTATGTTATGGATTTCTCAGCTCTATAATCCTACATTCTTAACTAAAAACGTTACGGATCCTCATTACGTAAAATGTTATAGGTAAGTTATATTTCGCGGTTGATGAATGATTGAATGAAAGAAAAAGCGATACCTGATTATCGCTTGAAAGAGTGAGAAACATCGAACCTCAAGACCACAAGTCATAGCGAACTTTCCGTAAATCCTGTCACATGGCGCCTTTCATAGGAAATTTCCTCTATATTCTTAGTCAGTAACCAACCATATAAAATTTGACTTTTTACTTAGACATAGGTAAGGTACTGTTAATAATTTAAAATATTAGTTGGGTGATTCTAACATTGCAATTATTTATAATATCATTAATACAGAATTTACAAGGACATAGTGGCGACTTTGGCCATAGGGTACCAATAGATCATTAAAAAAAATTAAAAATAAATATGTTGAAAAAGTCGCTAGATGTCGCTTGATCATTTTTCTGGGGTCCAAATGAAAAAAAAGGCACTATAGGACTTTTAAAACCGCTAAATCTAGCGACAAAGTCGCTAAAACGGCGATACTGTTACAGCCAGAGCACAGGGGTACTATTTTTGAAAGTGTGACACTCGTCTTCGAGCGATATATGTATGGAAAAATAGCTCGTTTACGATCGGCATCATTTCAAAAATAGCTCTCCAGTACCTACCAATTAATTAGATAGAATAGTATCTTCTTCTTAAAGATACTATTCTATCTAATTAATTTGTATGCAATTTTAAAATATGTAGCATACAAATATTTTGTTAGCAATAATAAAAAAAAAACTGCAATTCTTGTTCAGTAAACAATCATGATGATAATAGTCAGTAATTTAATCATAAGCTGGCAGCTTGTATTGTATTATTATGTGCCTGCAAAATAAACAGTCACGTCACGCCGGAAAATAAATAGTCGGTCCGCAAAATAATTATATGGGCAGCAAGATTATACAATCGGGGCAGCAGAGAAAACATTTGGATAAGCTTTGGCTTTTCACCTGAGACGACTGAGGGCAGAAAAGAAGTTAGGTTCGAATAGTTATTTTTAAAACTTTAACGTAATAATTATACATGCTGTATAAATAAATCGCCGCAGCCGCCAGGGCTTCCACATCCATCCACCAACTAATAAGAGATACTATACTACGTATCATCCATCCTTTTCAAAGCGCGAATTGACAACTTGCGACAAACCGGTAGTGATGGTTTTTATTTATGCAATCGAAGGGACCATAAATGTAAATACTTCCAGAATTTTTCAATTTTTTTATCCCATAGTCAACTTTTTATGAATTAAAAAAAAAAACTTGGATTTATATGCAACATGTTCCCATGCTTCATCACATGACAATGTCAATGTCATTGTCAATCTGTCAAAAAGTGATAACGTTGACTGCCAAGTCTTGAATTGCCAGGTTGGGGAATATTTTCCCCGAAAATTGGAATTGTACTTGGACTGTTTTTTTTTGTGATACTGCTTAGCTTCTATTGTTATATTTTTTTTAATAATGAATACCTACAATTACCTACCTCTACTATTCGCTTTAGGGCTTTCTGAAATGTCGCTAACCAGGCGGCAGCACTGAGACGTTCAGTTCGTTCAGACAACTGTCAAAAGTGTCACATACAGCCTCCACACATACGACACACACCGCCTCCTACTCCAGCAGAGGTCCAGACCGTGACATTTTTCGTGCATGCTACCGGTGTTATAGATTTAGAAGACGTTATCACGTCAAAAATGCAGTGCCAAGGAGAATTTGCATAAAACGAAGCAACCTTCGATTTATTAGAACGCAAAGGAAGAAGCGGCGTTGTTTTGTATCGCTAAATCAGAAAGAAAGAAAATACAAAGCAATATTTAAATCTATCATGTAAAACATGATTACTGATACAAGTTTTATTATTATTATTTCCAGTAGGTGACACGGTCAATCGACCATGCACACCTAGGGTCAGAGTTCTTCGGATCCACCTCTCGACCTCTGCCGTGGTTCCTTTAATAACTACTAGATGGCAGCCGGGACCAACGGCTTAACGTGCCTTCCAAATCACGGAATCATCTTTATTATCAGACAATCAGGTGATTCAAGCCTGCAACGTCCTTTTTTTTTTTTAACTAAGGAAAGATCCATGTTACGTATACCCGACAGCTTGCAGGGGAGGCTGTCGGGTTATGTGGGACTCCACGCCAGAGTGACGTGCCTACCCACTAAAAAACCTTCGGAGTTCCATCTCAACCGCTTTTGCCGGGGACACGGGAAGGAAATACGACCGCGAACCCCGGCGCGGCTGGCCGCTAAAGCAGCCCCTCCTCGGGGATGACTGAGCGCCCCCCCTACTCACCAAGTAGGCGCGTCCGGAACTCACGGACGCGCCGTACCTCCTTGGGCCAATTGAGAGGCGGCTGACTCCCACGCAGTCTAGCGCCTGTGGCCCCATGGGAGCCAGATAAACTGGCTCCCAGCGGCGGAGAAGATGATTAGGCTCCGCCGCTTGCCTCTCGCCGCAAACACGGTGCGGCACCGCTCGGCCGCGGAAGAAAGGGAGATCGGCAACGCAGCACCGAAACTCCCTCTCCTCCGCGACCGATCCGCAACCACAGCCACGGCGGTGTGGCCCCGCCTGAAGCGCCGGGAGAGCAATAAAATATTCCCCTCCCGGCGGCTCCACCTCGGGTGGGGGGAGATCTTCCCACTCCCCCGCCGCCCCAATGGGCGCATCCTTGCGGAAGCACCCCTCCCTGGGTGGGGGGAGATCTTCCCACTCCCCCGCCGCCCCATTGGGCGCATCCCAGCAGGCTCAAGGCCGAAGCCGAGCCCGCGGGAGCGCCCCTCCTCGGGTGGGGGGAGAACTTCCCACTCCCCCGCCGCCCCAATGTGGGCGCTTGCTGCTGGTGTGTCAGGCAGCAGGAGCGCCCCCACGCGGGTTCCTCTTCGCTTCCCCGTGGCTTGAGGACTAACCACGGGTACTGAGCCCTCCCGGTACGACAAACCGGGAACCAAATCGGGGGGAAGCTTGCAATGTCCTAACCAAACTAGAAATAACTAAACAAAGCATGCTTCCCGTGGGAATCAAACCCACGACCCCCAGGTCTACAGGCAAACGCTTTAACCACTGGACCTCGGAGGCAGTAAATACAAGTGATAAGCTTTCTTGTGACTGTACTGAGGTAGAAATCATGACCCAGCGTAACTACTATCAACATTGGAGTTCAATGTGACTTATTATGTGAAACTAACAACCAGCAAATGCCAGAGCAAGGAGATAAAGAAAATAAGGTTGTAATTGAAAATAGATCGAAGTTGATAAAATATACAGTTTAATAAAATAAAAACAGTATAAATTCAAATAACAGTTTTTTATTTCCCTTTCATCTGGTTTGCTTTCTGTCTTTACGAATTTCGGGAAAAAATATTCTCCAACCTGGCAACTCATAAAACTTGGTTGTGAACGTCATCATTATTTGACATTGTCGTGTGATTAAACCTCAGACCAAAGAAAAAAGAGGACTGGAAATACCTACAAAAAAATCGTGTATACCTACATCACAGAATCGTTGCATAAAATGGCTGCCATTGCCTAGGGTTGTCACTTCCATACTATGTAATGATCTACTTTAAACAGTACTCTTATTTTGTACACAGAGCCGACAGAGCTTATAAAAACATTTTGGGAAAGGATAATAAAATGACAATTTATTTTATAACTTTGTTTACTTAATCATTCCTAAAAAGTATTAATTTGTAATAAAACCATCTATCTGAAAGATATTTACATTTAATTTCACCGTGATATTTATATGTAACATAATACCATTCAAATTGTAATTTATTCTGCTGGTTCAAACGTTTATCTTTTACAGCCTTTATTTTTTTCATAATCCACGACCTGAAATTTCAATATACTTAGTTAAATCATAATATTTTATTATTAAATTTAGAATGAGTCTGTCTCTGTCTCAGGGCAGGGGAGGGGGGGGGGGAGGTATTTAGTTAGCTCCAGCCAATGAAACGATTTGAAACTTGTACTGCACAGCTGAGATAATAAGTAAGACGCATTACTGACAAGTTCATGCATACGCCCTGTATCTTAACACTTAAATGAATATTATAATTTCAGATTTAAAAACTATTATATTATGCATATAATTTTTATTGTTGGATCATAATGCCACAAGGTATTGTTTTATCAAAATATTTAAAAAATATGTTTTATTTACATACCTCTTTCTGAACTTCATCTGATACTGGTAATAGGAATAAAACGTCGTACTAGCAAAATCAGTATTGATATTGCTTGTTTCACGCAGTACAAATTTCTCTTGTGTAGCCGGTGCTAAAAAGTATACGTGCAAATAATTAACACAATTATAATAAACTAGCTTTTGCCCGCGGCTCCGCCCGCGTCAATGTCGATCCCTCGGGAATAGTAGTAATTTAATTAATTACCCGGGATAAAAGGTAGCCTATGTCCTGCTCCGTACTCCGGAGAACTTGTATGCAAAATTGCATGATGATCGGTTCAGTAGTTACGGCGTGAAAGTGTAACAAACAAACAAATAAACAAACAAACTCACTTTCGCATTTATAATATTAGTAAGGATTATGTACAAGTATAATTTATTAAGTGCATTGTTGTATGCATGACATCATATTATCGCATCCATAATTCGACAATACGTTGTCACACATAACTTTGCGTACATTTGCATGCATGAGCCGGCTACTCCTGCCAAATCACCCAACGGTTTTTAGTATTGTCTGACAGAAAAAACGAATAAACCGGCCAAGTGCGAGTCGGACTCAGGCACGAAGAAGGGTTCTGTACTATTATCTATAAAAACTGCAAAAAAATCATGCTTGCTGTACGGAAGCCCCCTTAATTAATTATTTTATTCTATTGTTTAGTTTTTGTCGTTATAGCGGCAACAGAAATATATCCATCCGTTAAAGTTTCAACTGTCTAACTATCACGGTTCATGAGATACAGCCTGGTGACAGACGGACACCAGAGCCATATCATTAGGATCCCGTTTTTACCCTTTGGGTACCGAACCCTAAAACATTTATTCATTGACATTAACTGTATACATTAAACTTACTGGAAATGAAAATATTGTTGGCGATGAGTTGTCACGAAGTCTCATATCATAACTTCAAGCGTTCTATTGAAACAGCTTTCCTCAATATGCAAAGAGCAGATGTACCAATCCTGTTGCCGAGGATTAATATTTTTCCGAACCGGATAGCCTCTAAGCATTTATTCCTCAAAGCTTCATTCATCGGAAACCTATAAAAAAAAAAAAAATTATTTAGATAATGCACAACCCTATTCAAGTATGTAAACAAATGAGGAATAAAATAAATGAAAATACTGACTGTATTACATAAATATGACCAGTTAACAACAGTTTATACATAAATTTAAGATCGTGTTTTATTTTGCTTCTCAATCGGAATCAATAAAGAGCTTTCTTGCTAGAAAGCTTACTAACCTATGAAGAGTCAATTATGGTTGATTTATGTTTTTTCTTGCACCACACATCACAATACAACATTTAGTCAACTTGATAAACAGTTTTCTCACACTTCCACGTATTTATTACCTAATTTTCGCGTATTTTTGTCCCAAATCTCAACTTTTCCAAATAGTAAACAACACCCGTTGACAGCACAACTACCACGAAACATGTTACATAATATGGCGGATTTTGGCACGTACCTAAACTTTTGACAGCTTTTACCATAAATTAGCAAAAACTAAAATATGTATGTCTCTTTTGTCAAAGGCAATTGTACTGAAGAAAGAAAGAGACAAAGTTATATTTCACACTTTGTACCATAAATGCCTGATATTTGTATAAGTAAAAATTCATATATGTTGACAAGGGCTTCTCCATAGACTACCTTACTCTTAGGATTAAGCATGGGGGAATATTGCGTTGTATACCTACGATACGTCATACGATTGGATTTTTTTCAAAAAATTATAAAAAAAACTTGAAAAAATTCTGGAGGTATATACATTTAAGGTTCTTTCAATTGCATAAATAAAAACCATCACTTCCCGTTTATCGTATTATATTGATATTATAGTACTCTTTGGCGCACATGCACAAAACGGAAGTAATATCCCTATTCTACCTACTAAGCGGTACGCACACAAATGTCAACTAGTCCTTGGTATTGTTAATTCCCAGGACAAAACGCTAAACTTTGATAAACTTCCTTCCTTCGAGTGACCCAGTGGTATTTTTGAAGTGACGCCATTCGTAAACGAGCGATTTTTCCATACAAAAAATCGTTCGAAGACGAGTGTCACACTTTCAAAAATGGAAAAAAATATTTGTTTATTATGGTAGGTTAGCTTATTAGTTTTATTTTTATTTTGTCTAGTTTACTTATGAACAAAAAAAAAAGTAGGGTTCCACTGCCACCGAAATTATTTTTAAAATCTTAGTTTTTGGGGAGAATTTATAATATTCATCTGGCAACACTCCATCTGTCTGCTGATGGTCTGCTGTCATGTCATTCATTTGTGCATTATCTCTTAGTAGTTTGTGTGTGCATTGATCTCGTCAGAGTAAGATTTTTCTACGGCGTTGATTGATTGATTGGAGAGGTGATGGAGAGTATCTACCTATTTCTAAAATTAATTAATTGGTCCTAAACAAGGTTATTAATCATATTGTTTATAAAGTACCACTTGCCTACCTAATTTAGATTAAGTGTGATACATCAGTGTTTCGATAAATAAGCAGACACGCTATTTACATTAAACAATATGAGTTCAAAAAAGTAAGTTTTATTTTTGTTGTATTTATTTTAATTACTTTATTATATTTTTATAATCCTAATTGTTTCACAAATTATTCAGTCATAAATAATTTTTTATACCGTTATGCAGGTTTGGCCTGATAGTACCTGAGAAATCAAAAACTCAGCATCCGGTGTTCCAGTCATCTCGAAATGTCTTTGGTGATGACTCAGAATCTGATGATGAAGCAAACAAGAAGCCCGTTTTGCTGCGTCCGAGTGATAACATCAACAGACAAGTAAGTAAAATTGCTAGGCTGTAGAATTTTATCTTCGACCAAGCTATTGTACCCCACTTTCATTGTTAGCCACAGCCTTATCCATTGCGAGGCTCGTGGCCAGTACACCTGGAGGACTGAGCAAGTCAATGGCAAGCTATTTCTTCTTCATCACTGCATTGCCAACAAATTCTTCTTTTAGTTTATTTTATCTATGTATTTTTTGTCAAGGCTTCAAAACTTGCTTTGACTATGCCAGCATTGCCAGCGTTATGGGGGACCAATAATACAAAAATTTATCTTAGATTAATTATAAACCCCCATAAGTGCTATTACTGGATTATTTAATGTGCATAATATAACAAATGTTAATCCCTTGGAAACAATACGATTACCTGTCCTTTCCCGAGCGTCCTACCACTACCTCCATATTTAATTTCATCACAATTAGCTTAACCCCTTAGGAAGTATGATGTGATAACAGACAGGCAGGGTCACTTTCCAATTTATAATATTAGTATGCATACAGTGTATACTGTAGTGGAAGCTGGAGGTCTGTAGTGGATTAGAAAACAAGCTGCTCTATTCTCTCAAAATGCTAGGAGATACAATTTTTGTTAGTGGGGAGACAAAAACTCCCTACACCTTAAAGGTAGGATTTGTTTGATACCAACCTAGAGTCGAGAAGGTAGAAACCCAAGTTGATAAGTACATCTTCCTTTTCTCGACTCATAATGTTTTTATCGTAACATAGAAATTTCTCCATACTCTTGTATGATGGATAACATTTTATTTATTTAACTTTCTAAAATACTACTTAAAACTTAGAAAATCCATCTAGAATCAAATCTGGCAGCATTTGATTCAGACAATCCAACTTCTGACAGAATTACCTCAATGAAATATACTAGCTGTTGCCCGCGGCTCCACCCGTGTTAGTGTCAATCCCTTGGGATCAGTTCCCATAATTAAAGATATCCTTTCCCGGGCCTCAAACTAACTTCATACCAAATTTCATCCAAATTGGTTCAATGGTTGAAGCATGAAAATAATGTCTTTCTTATTTTTATGCTTTTCTTTTGTTACGTAGGTCACTCGATAAGTTTTGAGATGCTCGTAATTTAAAAATGGAATGCATCTGCATTATATATTTTTAAAAAGCGAATTTATTTAGAAATAGAATGGATGTAGCCAGATGGCTGGTAAAAAAAAAAAAGATGTGCCAGTCATTTTACTACGACGCGTCCCGCGTTTTTCTTTGCAACGATGGAGCTTTACCGCGAACATCTGCGCGCTATGATATTTTATGATTATAAATTTGATTTAACTGAACAACTTAGCCTTCAACGATTACAAGCAGCGTTAGGGGAGTCTGCTCCATCTCGAGCAACAGTTTTTAGATGGTTCAGTGAATTTAAAAGGGGTAAAACAAACCTCGAAGATGACCCTAGAAGTGGTCGCCCACAAACGGCAGTAACTGCAGAAAATGGGTGGACCACCGAAATGATGGTGCGACAAGATCACAGGACCCACGAATTACATACTTGGACATCGAGAAGATTCATGGCGTTAGTTCGGGGAGTGTTAGTGTTATTTTACATTAGCATCTAGGAGTGGGGAAGCTTTGTTGTCGTTGGATTCCGCGTTTGCTCTCAGACACTGTAACGAATGGCGAATGGACTGTAAAACAGGCCCGTGGATTGGTGCCTCGAAATGCGTCTACGTTTTGAAAATGGATCATCAAGACGTGTTTCGGAAATCGTCACAGGCGACGAAACGTGGATTTACCAATATGATCCAGAAAATAAGAGACAGTCGTCAGTATGGGTCTTTTCAGAAGGAATGTTGCCGACAAAACTGCAAAGACTTCGTAACGTTGGTAAAAAAATGGTGGCCTGTTTTTTGTGTGTCGACAATAATGTTGGAAAATCATAGATCTGTTAACTGGAAATGGTATACAACTGTAGCATTGCCAAAAGTTTTCCAAGGTCTGCGAGAGAGGAGACCAAGGACCGGGCTTCGGGGCATCATGCTGCATCACGACAACGCTTCGTCACATACGTCCCTCAGAACAAAGGCGTTTCTTGCAGAATCCAGAGTCGAAACCTTGCCCCATCCAACGTACAGTCCTGATTTGGCTTCCTGCGATTTCTTTTTGTTCCCCATAATCAAATAAAAAATAAGGGAAATTTTTTTCGTGCGCTGAAGCGGCCGTGGCCGCCTACTAAGTCGCAATTTCGGACCTATCGGATCAAGACTGGCAAAAGTGTTTTAATAGTTGGTTTAGGCGAATGGAACTTTGCATAGATAATGAAGGAGAGTATTTCGAAAAGATGTAAAATAAATATTGTGATTATCTTGTATATTTTTTTCTTATCTCAAAACTTATCGAGTTAGCCACGTACTTTCGCATTGATAAAGCTTTATATATTACTAGCTTTCGCCCGCGGCTCCGCCCGCGTCAATGTCGATCCCTCGGGAATAGTACTTTTTCCCAGGATAAAAGGTAGCCTATGTCCTTCTCCGCACTCCAGAGAACTTGTATGCAAAATTTCATGATGATCGGTTCAGTAGGTACGGCGTGAAAGCGTAACAAACAAACAAACTCACTTACGCATTTATAATAATAATAGTAAGGATAAGGATAATATTAGTATGGATGACCTTATATAATATATATATATATATATATATGATCTATTATAATAAATGACATACATATGTTTGAATGCCATTGTGCTCAATAGCAATACTACTGTGAAGGTTGTAGACATGCTACAATATAAATTATGCATTACAATGTTATGAAATAAGTTGTTTGAATGATTGAATTAAATCATTCAAACAACTGATTTTTCATTGCATTCCTGTATTTTGTACTGGTAAATGTTTTTTTTTTGTCCTGTACAGGCAAAAATTGCTCAGCAGAATGCTTTGATGGAAGATCCAACAGTTTATCAATATGATGAAATATATGATGAGATGGCAAACAAAAAGATTGAAAAAAAGGAAAAGAAGGTTGAAGAGAAGAAACCAAGATATATTGAGAATTTAATAAAAACGGCAAATAAGAGAAAGCTTGAAAATGAGCGACGTTTAGAGCGGCAGGTGAGTTTTCACATCATCCTAGCATTTGTTACTACTTCATATATGCTAGTATCAACTTTTTATTAAATTCTTTACTACTACAATCTGCACACGTTCCGTGTGCAGGTTGTAGTAGTAAGAACATGCGATAGAGAGGCACGAACGGCCTAAGCTTTCGGCTTGTGACACATCTATCTCTCTTCCACTGTTATCACATAAGATTATCATCCCTAAACGACTTTACAGACAACCAGTTTTATTATATGATTAGTGACCCCCTAAAGTGCCCCTAAATATTTTTTTTTGATATTAACATGATTTCCGCCGAACGATTTGTACCATATTTACAAAACAATGTCATGTTACTATTATGTTCCTTCTTAAAAGTCGGAGCGGATCGGAGCCTAGTTATGTTATAGCACATATCACTTTTAAGAAGGAACAAAAATACACACGACATTGTTCTTCAAAAAAAATTATGATGCTGTAAGTATGGCCATCACTGTATATGATATGTAATATAACCATCACGTCACTATAATATAAAAAATCAGAACTATCTTGTTTGATGTAAAGCAACAGCTCTGTATTTTGTTTGATTTCCATGGGCCAATTAGGATAACTGACCAAACTTAATTCATTTAATGTGTAAATTGAATTAAAAAAAATTGTCTTCTGATGTCACAATAATTTCTCAATAGATTCAAAAAGAGCGTGAAAAGGAAGGTGATGAATTTGCTGACAAAGAGGTGTTTGTTACATCGGCTTATAAGAAGAAATTGGAAGAAATGCGATTGGAGGAGGAAAAAGAAAAAAGAGAAGAGTATTTAGAAAGCATAGGAGATGTCACAAAGCAGAGGGACCTAGGTATGAAATTTAATTAAATTTATTTGAAATTGTAATTGAAGTTTACATATATTTTATTTCGTAGAAATACTTTTCTGGAAAATTTCGGCAAAACATATCCATAAGAACTTGAGCTGTTAACACAAAAATATATAATAATTTGTCAACTGTAACCATTTATTTATTTCTCAATATTTTATTTTTTAGGTGGATTCTATCGTCATTTGTATGAACAAAAAATGGGTTCAGATGAGAAAAAAATTGATCTTGATGATAATACTAAAGTTACACCAAGCACAAATACAGGTAAATCAGATAGTAATGACAAGTCAGGTTCAGATGTGAAAGTGAGAGAAAGTAAACAGAAAGAACAGAGTGACATTTCTAAGAAAAGAAACTATAGGAAACGAAAGGTATCAGAAGACATTACAAGGCAACTGTCTGATGGTGAAATAGAAGACTCTGGCGATGAAATAAATCGCGTCAATCTGGATGATATAAGATTATCAAAGAAAATAAAAAAACCTGAAGAAAACATTGATGCAGATTCTGATTTTTCAATTGACGAGTCTAGCGATGGTAATGAAGATGGCGACACGAAAAAAGATCCTAAGGAAGTAAGCACTAAAGAATCTAAAAAAACACTAGGTGATAATGATAATGAAAAGAAAAATGTTTTGAAAGAAATCACAGAAAATCAACAAGCACATACAAGTGAACCAAACATCGAACCTAAACCTAAGATCGATATTTGGAAAAAGAGAACTGTAGGTGAAGTATTTGAACAAGCATTGAAAAGATATTATGAGAGAAAGGCGTCTCGTGGGCTATAGGAAAATAAGAATATTTTTTACATAATGTATAATTTTTATTCAATAAAATACTTATTTAACTAAATTATTACTTATTTTAGATAAATCAAATAAAATTGACCAAGATTCATAGACACACACTATGGTCTACTATGGGTACCACAGTGCAATAATGGCATGAATAAAAAATATTTATACGGCCAAATCACACAGACGTCTCTTGTGAGGTTAACCAAACTCTTTTTGCATAGATGACGTATTGCTCAGACTTAATATACCTACAATTTTGCTTTATGGGCTAGATCCCTTTGCCTTCCCTATATAAAGGGAAAAAATACCTAAAAATCTGAATTGCGTCGTGTGACTTTTCAGTAATAAATTAACATCACTAACAACGGTTCGAAAGATACAGCTGACAGACGGAAAGACGGTCATTGGAGGTTTACTAATAAGGTCACGTTTATACCCTATGGAAACTTAAAAATAAGTCTTTTTTTCTTAGTTCTTTACGGCTCCGTAGGAACGAGAGTCACAGCGGAAAACCCTTATAGTATTACTTGTGTGTCTATCTATAACAGCCAATTACTCCGAACCTACTTTACCGATTATGTTGGAAGTCAGGGACACTCGATTTATCAATCTTTTAAGGTGGCTGCCACTAGCACATAGATAACGCATTGAAATGCGCGACACTATCACAAAAAAACGAGTCCCCGAATATGAGTGCGTTACCCCAGCCGACTAAGTGCTCCTTTTACGAATTGATAAATGCAAATAATTAAATCATTACTTCGTGTAAATGTCCCCGAAAGTAAATAATTTGACACCCCGCCGTTTCAGAGATAATGAGGAAAATAAAATTCGGCTGGCGTAACGTTACCCCAGCCGACTTTTTTTGATCCCGTCGGTTTATCTGGATAAAAAGTATACACAAAGATAGATTGAATTTGCTCTCAAATGTCCCCAATAAAATTAAATTTGACACCTTTATGGATTTCGAGTTATTTCATTTTCTGCTGCGGTAACGTTTGGCCAATCTCTGTATCTCTGAAACCGTAAGACTCAGAATCATGATTTTTTTTATACGTATAGAACGGAATTTGTCACCATTTGACACCTAGTTATCTTAAATATTAATAATATGGTTTGCGAGTAATAAATATTATTCTGAAAACCATATTTTCGGTTCTAGTTATTAAACGAGGGAACCCTGAAAATTCAAACTAGTCCTAATAGATGCCTCTTATAGAGACATACAAAACATCAAAATTTTCATCAGCCTAATCCAAAGCATTGGCAAGTTATAATGATATTACTGGTTCCAGAAAGCCAGATTCTGGGCTCTCGATTTAAACGAGGAAAATAATACTTTCCTTTTACCTGGCTGATTCCATATTTAAACAATAATTAGACACTTTATCGAAAAACATACATACCAATTTTTAGCTTGATATACTTTCGTATATAAGAAATAATAATTAAAAACTAAACCTAGATATTTTTTTCCGATTACCCGACCAAGTTCTGATGTGCATCTGAAAGCGGCTGCGGCATACTACGAGATATACTTCCATATTCGACGGCATTGTATTCTAAATTGGATGGTACAGGCGAGTGGAAATTGTTTTAATAAAAAAATATATGCCTTATATAATGGAATTACTTATTTCCTTCATACTTATACTTTATAATGTATTGATTCCTAACGAGATTGACCAAGTCTATTATTGCAAGACCAAAGGCAGCTATAGGTAATATTGGAAATACGAGTATGTAATACTTGCTTTGTTAGATAGAATTAGAAAAAAATTCAACTGCACTTGCTCGGAACAGCAATTTCATTGGCTAATGTGCGCGAGCGGGACAGCGCAGCGATAGTCCCTAGTTTTGCTCGCGCATAATAACAAATCCTAACTAATATTATAAATGCGAAAGTGAGTTTGTTTGTTTGTTTGTTACGCTTTCACGCCGTAACTACTGAACCGATCATCATGAAATTTTGCATACAAGTTCTCTGGAGTGCGGTTCTTTTATCCCGGGAAAAAGTACTATTCCCGAGGGATCGACATTGACACGGGCGGAGCCGCGGGCAAAAGCTAGTATATATATTTTTTTTTATTTTCAAAGAAGGACACAAAAAAGTATTGATACTCTATACTGTGGTACCGACTACTTTTGATTTCGAACAAATCTTTGTAAGATGTCCCCTACATCTTCGCATAAAGCAATGCAGAATAAAACAAGCAGTACATAATATAGAAAAAGAAATACGGACTTCTAGTTCATTTGTTTAGCTAATAACGACGCGTTTTCCTAGTTGATGGATACACATTTTACTCCCAATTTGTAAAACTGACACTTTCTACGCGAGAGCAGCAAAAATAAATAACACTCAAGATTTTTTTTTATTTATCTCGTGATAGTCTTACCTTATAAAATATAACCTTGTTTGCGTTGGTTTTTGATTACCAACTACGGTGACAGTTGGATTGAACTATTATGCAGACGGCAGACCTCTATTTAAGAGGTCTGCCTTAAAATCATTCAAACAAAAAAAATATAAAAAGATATTTTATTTACATTATTAGTATGTAGACATTGCCATTTAAGTAATAGTTTTGCTGAAAGAGAAAATCTTTAAGTCACCCTAAGGTTTCATTCATCATCATCATCATCATTTTGAATAGGTGTCACGGTCAATCGACCATGCACACCCTGGTGTCAGAGTTCTTCGGAACCGCCTCTCGGCCTCTGACGTGGTTCCTTTAACGACTACCAGATGGCAGCCGAGACCACCGGCTTAACGTGCCTTCCGAAGCACGGAATCATCTTTATTATCGGACAATCAGTTGATTCACGTCTGCAATGTCCTACCAAACTGGAAACAACTAAACAAAGTATGCTTCCGGTGGAAATCGAACCCACGACCCCCGGGTCAACAGGCAAACGCCTTAACCACTGGACCACGGAGGCTGTTTCTGCTGTTGACCCTAAGGTTTCACTTATTAAATACGAGTCTTTATAATATTAAAATTAATCCTAACAATTTTTCTACTTGAATATACCCAACCACTTATTATTATTGTGCAGATTTTAGAAGGTATACGTTATGTATCGTACGGCCGCTTTTAGATGCACATTCGAACTTGGTCGGGTAATCGGAAAAAATTATCTAGGTTTAGTTTTTATTTATTATTTCTTATATACGATAGTATATCAAGCTGAATATTTGTATGTATATTTTTGGTTAAAGTGTCTAATTATTGTTTAAATATGGAATCAGCCAAGTGGAAGGAAAGTATTATTTTCCTCGTTTAAATCGAGAGCCCAGAATCTGGCTTTCTGGAACCAGTAATATCATTATAACTTGCCAATGCTATGGATTAGGCTGACGAAAGTTTTGATGTTTTGTATGTCTCTATAAGAGGCATCTATTAGGACTAGTTTGAATTTTCAGGGTTCCCTCGTTTAATAACTAGAACCGAAAATATGGTTTTCAGAATAATATTTATTACTCGCAAACCATATTATTAATATTTAAGATAACTAGGTGTCAAATGGTGACAAATTCCGTTCTATACGTATAAAAAAAATCATGATTCTGCGTCTTACGGTTTCAGAGATACAGAGATTGACCAAACGTTACCGCAGCAGAAAATGAAATAACTCGAAATCCATAAAGGTGTCAAATTTAATTTTATCGGGGACATTTGAGAGCAAATTCAATCTATCTTTGTGTATACTTTTTATCCAGATAAACCGACGTAATCAAAAAAAGTCGGCTGGGGTAACGTTACGCCAGCCGAATTTTATTTTCCTCATTATCTCTGAAACGGCGGGGTGTCAAATTATTTACTTTCGGGGACATTTACACGAAGTAATGATCTAATTATTTGCATTTATCAATTCTTAAAAGGAGCACTTAGTCGGCTGGGGTAACGCACTCCCCGAATATTGAGACAAGTAAGAAATATTTCTTACTTGATTACATAGTTGTCAAAACTAATGTACATATGAAACACATGGACTTATAACCAAGAGGCTACATGGAACTTTTATAATCGAAGAATCAATTATGAGAAGTGCTTTCACACATATAAAACAAAATAAAATATTTTTTTGCCTCAACATTTTATATACCTATATAAAATTCCATAAATACAGCCTTGATGTAAAGAACTCTTAACTGTGTAATTTTTCAACCGAGTTGGTGCAAGCGGAACTGTAAAAGATGAATTTCTTATCTTCTTAGCTTAATTTACATTGGTATCACAAGTTTTCTTCTTAACTCACGAAGTAATGAGCTTTGCAGTGAACTGAAACAAAACACGTAGGTACTATGAATATTTTAGTATCACTAAGAGCTCATACAGACGAGCGTCATATTGTTGGTGCCGGTACCACTGCAGCCATCGCTACCTGTCGACAGTGGCAAGCAAAACGTCGACGTTTACCGGCAAAGCGTCCTCAGGAGCTTCCGTCGACAGGTGGCGACGGCTGCAGGGTACAGTCAGCCAATGAGAAACCTGACCCCGCCATCTACCAATATCTTGAATTTTCTCTTAAACTAAAAGTAATATTAACATGTAAATGAATATTCAAGAAGTCTAAATTAAAATCTTTCTGAATATATATTTTCATATTAATATTATTTTTAATTAAGGATAAAATTCAAGATATAGGTAGATGGTGGGGTCAGGTATCTCCTTGGCTGACTGTACATGCCGTCAACACAAAAGATATGGCGTAAATTACCCAAGTTTTAAATGAAACTTCACAAACGTATTGAACAAATTTAAAACTTGATAACTTTCGGCAACTTCCCACTGGGAAATTAAAAGGGAGTTACCTAGTTATAATGTGATACTAATTTCAAATTTTGACCCAGAATATAGGCGTTCGTCCTCCTCCACGGGCTTCTACCGCTAATGGAGACGGACATAAGTGGCAAACCGCTATTTGTATTACATATATTTGCCACTGTTATAAATGGCATGTGGGCAATTATATAAATACGGTAACCTTGTAAGATAAATGATTAATATTAGTCACAAATTTCATTTTTGTGACAATCTATTGCCATCTTCCGACTCCATCATTAGACCACGACTTCATAATATTGTTTGTCAACTGACTAACACAACAATGCAAGATATTAGCTCAGTCAGTTATGGATAACTGTTTAAATCTCAGTCAAGATTTGACCAAAAATAATAAAAAGAGGGCAAGTATAATAAAATGGCCCTGGTAGTGCAGAGAGGGTCATGCTCCTGTAGTGGAGACTAAAAAGGACCTGATGATGATGATGATGATAATAAAATAAATAAGATAATTAAAATAGTACATACCTATAAATTCGGAAACGGGATCATTCTCGCCTTCTGCGCGCATAGTGCCCGTGATCTCTTCATTCTCCACCATAGGCAACACAAGCTGAACAAATTCTGGAGTATATGGTGGAGCAATCGCATCTAACACCTGTTTAAAAATATATAAGGTCAATTTAAAATAAGCGCAAATATTTTAAGGGCTGACGGGTAAGCTAGAAAAATACTTTAGGAAAAAAAAATCAAAAATCGACACGCTAGTTTTAGAAAAACAGACGCAAAAAAAACAAAAAATCACTTTCTTGGCGTACAACTTTTTTAAAATTACCTTCTATGGATCATAATTTACTGACATCGATAATCAAAACGGTTTATTTATCGATTTTAATGGAAAAAAGAATTAGTTTGTTTGAAAAACAAAACAGCGTTTCGATTTCTTAAAATGTGCTTTACTAAAGCATTTCGGTATCATATGTGGCCTAAAATATTTGCGCTTAATTTGAATGGACCTTATATAGCAAAACGTATAATTAACGATATCATCATCATCAACTCAGTCCATATTGCCACTCACTTTAGTGCAAAGACTTCACTATTAGACGAGAGGAGACAATCAATCTAATTACTTTAATCATAGAAGTTGTCTCCACGGAGCCGAGCCGATTCCTTCGTTCGGCCACAGAACAACAAACACATTAGAAGTGTTATTTCTATTTAATAGCTCTAGCGTGATTTCTATGAAAACCAGCGCGTCGCCTTATTTCAATTATACTATTAACGCAACAAAATTGAGTAGAAATTCTTCCTTTGGTTAAAATTTTACTAGGACTTCTCGCTTTAAACGTTAGAATAGCACAAGTCGGCTTTTTTCGTTTTTTTTTTCACGTAAATCTCACTGTTGTCCCTTTGACGATCGCGTGACAAACTACTTAGGTGATTCAAGTGCTCAGATCGTGCGTAGTGTCGGCGCGTGTGTCACGCCCCCTTGCCATTTCTAATGTCTTTATTGTTCTGGGTTTTCAGTCATCAGTTTCGTCCTATGCTTCTCTTACCGTAGCTCAAACTCTAAAACACACGATTTAATTTGTCATTGAACAGAGCGGGATGAATCTTTATGACAGAGCGAGAAAACCTTACAACTTATCCTTAACGAATTAATAGGTCTAGCCCGCTCTGTTGATTTACATATGTTTTATTGCCGGGCCAAGGGCACAAAAACGTTGTTTCGTACCAAATTTCAACATTCTGATTTCACAGGAAGTACCCTGTAGGTTTTGATTCCCTTGCGAATATCGAAAAAACAAGAAAATTTGCGACATCTGTATTATGCGCTAGCTGTATCTTTTGACTGCGTTGGCTTAGAAGTTTGATTTTTTACAGCTCCAAGGGACAGTAGACCTGAGTATTTGATATGAATTTCAGCTTGATATCTCTACGCGTTCCTGAGAAAAAGGATCTTGACAGACCGACAGACGGACAACCAAGTGATCCTATAGGGGTTCCGTTTTTCCTTTTTAGGTACCGAACCCTAAAAAGCATATATTTAAATTCAAACCTCAGTAATGAAGTATCTTATGAGTGAAATATCAGTATCTCCGCGCTGCCAACATTGTTTGATGTACCGTAGAACAGGAACCACACAACCTCTGCTCAAAAGGTTCACCATGCGGTCTAGAAGCATCTTTTTCAGTTCCAGCTGAAAAAAGGTATATTTCAGTCATAGCGACATTTAATATGACGAATGAGAACAATGGCGTTTAATTAAACTTATTAAATTGTTATGCCATACAGATCAGGGTAAAGCGACAGATTTTTTATTCCAATAACATTAGATTTTTTTCTAAATATAAACTAATTTTTAAATAAGCACCTAATTTACATTTATAATGAACTAACTTTCGCCCGCGGCTCCGCCCGCGTCAGTGTTACCTCGGGAATAGTACTTTTTTCCCGGGATAAGGGATAGCCTATGTCCTTCTCGGTACTCCAGAGAACTTGTATGCAAAATTTCATGAAGATCGGTTCAGTAGTTACGGCGTGAAAGCCTCTGAAGAAGTGCATGGTCGATTGACCGTGACACCTACTCGAAATGATGATGATGGCGTGAAAGCGTAACAAAAAATCTCACTTTCACATTTATAATATTAGTTAGGATTTGCTTATACTAAATACAAATAGGCTAGTTTCCTAAAAAAATATAATTAGTCCATCAATTAGATATTCAAAAAATATTGGACACGTATTTTTTCTTTCGTCGATTAAACAAAAATTGACAAAGATATAACCTTTTGAAGTTCCGTGTGACGTCATAGTTTGCTACAATTTTTAGCAAACTTTGACGTCACGAGCCCCCACTCCTTAATTTCGATGCGCTTTATCTTTATAATTTATTGTTTATTTGACAAAAGAAAAATACGTGTCCAATATTTTTTGATTATCTAACTGACGGACTAATTGTTATGTTATTATTACGACCAAGGAAACTAGCCTATTAAAACATCATCTTGCGGTAACGTACCCAAAAGGCTGATTATAATATTTGTCTTCTTAGTTGTAATTCAGCATTACAGCATTCGTGCTATGATATGATTTGGCAAAAGTTTTTACGGATACCTGCCTAACACAATGCGTCAGAACCGCAGTCAAATACTTGTGAAAATGAAGTATTTGCCCTAACCGGAAATCGAACCCAGAGCTCTTCTGGAGTTTTGCAAGTTCGTGGGTTATACATATATATTCTACAGACCTGCCCGTACAACCCCCTAACCGTCTAAGGAACGAAATCGAATAAATAAAAAATAAAATAATCATTATCAAATTTTACCTGCACTAAGATTTCTAGCTCATCCTGTGGAGATTCAAACAACTGAACCAATAATCTCAAAAGCCTGTGGTGAAGAAGCTGGTGACAGGAAGCCACTTCATCCAGCAGCGCCAAGTGCACAGGACAGTGTTCAGTACAGAGTTTAAAATAAGACGGTTCCGTCACGACACACTCGACCCACACCAGGACGCCCATACCGACAACTGGAAATCTGCGCAACGAAATATTGGTTTTTGTTAATTTACAGCTCTCTCTGATATTGAAAATACACTGCAGATAAATATGGATGATAGACAACTAAGGAGTGGGTTACCCACAGAAAAATATCAAGATAGAACGGTCAAGTGGGCGCGGCTTACGCAAAAACTGACACGCGCTTTTCCTTAGCAAAATCCTGGCATCGCCGTTCTATCTTGATATATTTCTTTAGGGTTACCATTCCCTTCTCAATTTCACACACTAGTGGATCATCCATTATTGCCTCACGATGTTTTACTTCACAGGAAGCAGTTAATGAATAACAAAAATAACCGTACTTGAGTCAGATTGGTCTACAACAGTCCCCGGTCTAGCACAAGTTTGCGAGGCCCTATTCTTCGCGGCTGGCGTATGAAATGACAAACACAAGATATTCTAGAAACGTAGGTAATCATTATAATTAATAATATTGTTACGTGGTTAGGGTTCAGGATTTGGAGTAAAACACCAAACTCTTCAGAGGGAATTTATTCACTACGGAATCCCAACACTGACTGGTCTTCCAACACGTCGAATATCCAAAACGCAAAGCACTCGTAGTCCTGGTCCGTTGCTGTGGTCGTATAAATTATCACTTATCAGTCGCACACAAATCACTCGTATTAGTATAGCTCACTAAGAACACTCGCGGTAAACTGATTAACGATCGCCACGTCCGCTCCCTTATATACTGACTTATGGGTATCTAGAAAGTTCCATATACTTCCGGTCCCGACGGCCGATAACTAAAACATTCCAGAATATTCGAGTATGTGTATGAGCGGGATAGAATACATATGTGTGAGCAGGATGGAAGATGTATGAGCGTGACAGACGATGTTCGGAAAAGTTCTAGACTATTCTGTTCTGGGAGCTTCGCGACACTGCCCCCTTCTTAGAGACGCTCGTCCCAAGCGTCACTGTTGCTGCCATGATAACGTGCTAAGCGGTCCACATGCACCACTTTGAATGCTCCTCTTGGTTGTCGTTGAATGCGATATGTCACATCGTTCATGCGGGTGATCACCTTATATGGCCCTTCCCATCTCGTCTGCAGCTTTGGAGATTTTCCTTTGCGGCGTATTGGGTTGTGAAGCCACACTAAAGCTCCTTCTTCATAGCCACTCGTATTTGCTCTTCGGTCGTATCTAGTTTTCATGTTCTCGCTTGCTTGCAGCCCGTTTTCCCGAACTAGGTCATATACATCTCGTATTCTTTCCCGAAGATCCGAGACATAATCTGTCACAGTGTGAGAAACTTCTGGTGGTCTTCCCGTTAGCAAATCTACCGGTAACCGAAGTTCTCTGCCAAAATTTATAAAAGCTGGGGTCACTCTTGTGCTTTCGTGTTCTGAAGTCCGGTAAGCGAGGAGAAATAGCGGTATGTACTTGTCCCAGTCTCTTTGATGGTTATCAACCAATTTCGCCAAATGCCTCTCCAGCGTCTGGTTAAAGCGTTCCACCATGCCATCTGACTGAGGATGATATGGCGTGGTCCTTGTTTTGTGCATTCCTAAAATCTTACAGATTTCTTGAAATAGTTGTGATTCGAAGTTTCGTCCTTGATCGGAGTGGATTTCCAAGGGCACACCGAACCGGCATATCACTTCCTCAACTAATTTGGAGGCTACTGTTGCAGCTTCCTGGTTAGGTATGGCAAATACTTCAGGCCACTTGGTGAAGTAATCCATTACCACCATGAAGTATTTATTTCCCGACTCAGTTATAGGAAATGGTCCTGCCACATCAACTGCAATGCGTTCCCAGGGTGCACCAACGTTGTAGAGCTTGAGGTTACCGCGATTTCTTGTCGATGGCCCTTTCACAGCAGCGCATATGGTACATTTGCGACACCAATCCTCCACGTCTTCTCGACAGTTGAGCCAGTAGAACCTTTCTCGTATCTTTGTTAATGTTCTCTTGACGCCAAGATGTCCGCCGGACACCCCATCGTGGACTTCACGAAGAACGTCTTTTACTTTAGCTCTTGGAACAACTACTTGTAGGTGAAACTCTTTGCCATTTGGTTTTTCCCATTTACGGTAAAGTATTCCGTCCTCCAAGACAAAACTGTCCCATTGAGCCCAGTAAGCTTTGGTGATTGGGCTTGTAGGTGCAACTTCTACCCATTTAGGTTTTTCTGCTCCGCGTTCCTTCCATGCAATAATAAGCCTTATGTCTTCATCATCCTCCTGAGTTTCTCTGAAGATCGCGTCATCCCATGGTCCCGGCGGACTCGCCCTTGTTAATTTCACAGCGATTTCTTTAGACTCCTGTTTGACACAGTGTTTACAATCTTCTGAGCAAGGCCTTCTTGAAAGCGCGTCAGCATTTCCATGTGACTTTCCACTGCGATGTTCAGTAACAAAGTCGAACTCTTGGAGTTGTTCAATCCAACGAGCAACTTGACCTTCCGGGTTTTTAAACTGAAGCAACCACTTCAAAGCAGCATGATCAGTTCTCAGTTTAAACTTTCTGCCGATGAGATACTTGTTGAAATGTTGCAGCGTTTTTACCACAGCTAAGAGTTCTTTCCGTGTAACGCAGTAGTTCCTCTCAGGCCTTGACAAAGATTTACTGAAGTAAGCTATTACAACTTCTGCGTCACCTTGTTTCTGAGATAACACTCCACCAATAGCTGTGTTACTTGCATCTGTGTCAACGATGAATTGACCATCAGTCTGTGGATATCCCAAAATTGGAGTTTTACATAAACTTTCCTTCAATTTTTGGAAGGAATTCTCGCAAGTCTCGTCCCAGAAGAAAGGTCGTTTGTCTTCTGTCAAACGGTGTAAAGGTTTAGCAACCTCTGAGAATCCTTTGACAAATCTCCTGTAGTATGAGCACAGTCCCATGAAGGCTCGCACCTCTGTCTTGTCCTTCGGGGTAGGCCACTTTTGCACTGCTTCAACTTTATCAGGATCGGTTTGTACACCCTCACTGCTAATTACGTGACCGAGGTAGTTTACTTTGTTCCTGAATAGATGACATTTCTTTGAGTTCAGTTTTAAGTTTGCTCCCCGTATCTTCCTTAGGACTTTCTCTAGATTCCGCAAATGATCATCAAAGTCTCTGCCCATGATGATGACATCATCCAAATATACTAAGCAGGCATCTCCTACTAATCCAGCTAGTACACACTCCATAAGTCGCTCAAAAGTAGCCGGCGCGTTGCATAATCCGAAGGGCATAACATTGAACTGCCATAAACCTTTGCCAGTTGAGAATGCGGTCTTTTCTTTATCCTCTGGGTGTATTTCTACCTGCCAGTAGCCAGATTTTAGGTCCAAAGTAGAGAACCATCGCATTCCACTTAGAGTATCCAAGGTGTCATCAATTCGGGGCAACGGATAACTGTCCTTCTTAGTGATCTCGTTTAGTCGTCGATAATCTACACAAAACCGTGTACTGCCATCTTTCTTCTTAACTAGAACCACAGGAGAACACCAAGGACTTGCAGATGGTTCTATAACTTTATTTCTCTTCATGCCCTCCAACATTTCTTCAACTTCTTTCTCCTTGGCAATCGGTATTCGTCTTGCTCGCTGACGAATAGGTCTTTCGCTTCCAGTGTCAATCCTGTGCTGAACTAATGAAGTTCTTCCAAGATCTTCTTCTTTCGAAGAGAAGATATCAGCAAAACGCAACAGTGACTTCTTTGCGTCCGAGTATTGCTTAAAAGTCAGATTATCTTTGCTGTCTTTCAGAAGATCAATAATTGTAGAGTTATTCGCGATGTTAGGTGACACTGAGCTCAGCTTTGATTGACACTTTCTCATCCACACAACTTCTTCGCATTTTCCCACAGTATCTCCTTCATTGAGGCTGACCTCATGGAAGTCTAGGTTAACCACTCTTACCACTGCAGTATCGCTTCCACGCACTAAGGTTCTTGCTGTTAGGAGTCCTCTCGCAGTTGGTTTGTGTAATGTGTCCTCAATCAAAACACATCTCTTTGCCTCTGTTTTCTTAGCCGTCGTGGGCAGTCTCACCATTATTTGAGCCTGTGTTCGTCCAGGAATAACAATTTTGTTAAGGCAGGTTACTTTTCCAGTGGAAGCTCCAAGAATGAAGATTTCTTCATTACCACACTTGAAAACACCATTCGTGATATCAATTCCACAATTATATTTCTTCATAAAATCTAAGCCCAGTATGCAGTCATCAATGATTTCAGCTACGATGACATTGTGAGTATAGGGTGTCTCTCCCACGTACATCGTAACTGCCATTTCTCCTAGGACAGGTATTGGCTGGCCAGAAGCAGAAAGAAGCCGACAGTTGATGTTCTTGCGTCCCCTTGCCGCTTTCACTAGATGTGGCTTAACTATAGTCCTAGATGCACCTGTGTCTACTGTTATCCTGCAGTTTTTCCCTTCCACTGAACCACATATTGCCAGACAATTTTCATTGCTTGCCTGTGAGATGATTATTGCTGGGGCTTGTTCTGAGCCAGCCAGTACCCGCCCCTTAGTCCTGGCTGTTACTCGTTTCCCTGCTTCTTTAAAGGAGAGATCATAAACTGATTGCTTAGGTCTTCCTTAATCTCTTTCTTGATCTCTTCTTTAAGCTGTTCCCTGAGCTCTTCCTTTAACTGTTTCTTTTTGCGGCAATTGAGATGTAAATGGCCTCTTTCACCACAATTCCAGCACATAGGCCCAGTTCCATTATCCTTCTTTGAAGGGGCCTTAACCGCCTTGACTACCTCGCTTATCTCGTTAATTTCTCTCAATTTATGAACTTGCACATCTTGTCTTACCGCTTCCACTTCAAGGGCGTGTGCAAGAGCATCTTTAAGCGAGGTGTGATGTTGGAGCTTTACTGTAGCCCTTACCTCTGAATTCTTAATTCCATCCACGAAGGCTTGCAGTAGATTTTTCTCCACCATCCGGGGGTCTTCTGAGGGAAACGCTTTCCTTACGAGCCTCTCGATCTCTAATGCCCACTGTTGTAACCCCTCGCCTGATCGCTGGACTCGGTCGCAGCACTTTCTTCTCTAGTCCGGAGAAGTTTGTTTCCAGACCTGTCACGCGATTATCCACCAAATCCACATCCTTACGGATCTGGTCCACCACGTTGCTGACTTTGCTGACAGCTGCTAATACCATTCGTTGGTCCTCACTCATATGATGCAGCTTTTCCTGCATACGCTTTTGTTCATCCCTCGAGCACTTTTGTTCATCCCGCATATTTTGTATTTCTCCATTAAGTTCCACATTGATGCGTTGCAGTTTACTCTGGTTCTCATTTATGCACTGCAACATTTGCATCAAGCTACCAAAATCAAAAGATGCTTGAGTGGGAACCTGGAAAGAGGGGCTAGGAAACGTGGCTTGATGATGGGCGGCTGGCATCTGTTGGGCGGCGGCAATCTCTTGGGAGGCCGTAACTTCCTGGGTGGCTGTGACGGCTTCGGTGGTTGCGACATTTTGGGCGGCTGCCCTGTCTTGGGCGGCTGCCATGTCTTGGGCGGCTGCCATGTCTTGGGCGGCTGCCATGTCCTGGGCGGCTGCCATGTCATGGGCGGCTGCGACCTCTGGGGCTACGGGCGGCAGTTGCTCGGCTGCGATGTTTTGGGCGGCTGGCGCATGTCGAGCGGATGCAACTTGGGCGGCGGCTGCGGTAGCCTCCATTGCACGTTGAGCCCGGGTCCGGACGCCTTCCTTATCTTCTTCGTCCCTCGGCAACACTGGCATTTCCAAATCCCACACTTCTGACACCAAATGTTACGTGGTTAGGGTTCAGGATTTGGAGTAAAACACCAAACTCTTCAGAGGGAATTTATTCACTACGGAATCCCAACACTGACTGGTCTTCCAACACGTCGAATATCCAAAACGCAAAGCACTCGTAGTCCTGGTCCGTTGCTGTGGTCGTATAAATTATCACTTATCAGTCGCACACAAATCACTCGTATTAGTATAGCTCACTAAGAACACTCGCGGTAAACTGATTAACGATCGCCACGTCCGCTCCCTTATATACTGACTTATGGGTATCTAGAAAGTTCCATATACTTCCGGTCCCGACGGCCGATAACTAAAACATTCCAGAATATTCGAGTATGTGTATGAGCGGGATAGAATACATATGTGTGAGCAGGATGGAAGATGTATGAGCGTGACAGACGATGTTCGGAAAAGTTCTAGACTATTCTGTTCTGGGAGCTTCGCGACAATATGAAGTTTGCTACAGTATAAACAGTGGCATGTTTACCTTATGCAATGATACAGTGTGGGTAACTCCGCTATAAGCTCACTGGAGCTCGCAGAACTGCTGCACACAGCGTGAACCTTTTCAATGGCCTGAACAGTTGCTTTCAGTTCGTCCTTGACTGGCCGTCCAGGCGTAACGCCTTCACATACACTGGCAGAATACGCCAGGAGGTACATGTATTTGGATTTGTGTTCAGGGTTCAATTTGCTACCCAACTTGAATAGGGAGTCAACTAAAAGCTCTGAAAGGGAAAACAAACTTATTGTGGAACGCGTAGTTTCTTTCTTATTGAGATAGATATGTACGCATTCGATATGCACGTCCTCACCAAAAAACCCTTATAGATTCGTCATGTCATGTCCGTTCGTATGACACAGCCACTTTATTCCGAAACTATTAGGACTACAAAGTTGAATCTTGGTAGGTTGATGTATTCTCTAAACCCTTTACCATTTTTATAAAAAATAAACACCGGTCAAGTGCGAGTCGGACTCGCGCACGAGGGGTTCCGTACCGTTATCTATAAAAACGGCAAAAAAACATGTCTGTTGTATGGGATACCCTTTAATATTACTTTTATTCTTCTTTAATTATTTATTTTTAAAGTGAATATTAACTAAATATTCATTTCAAGCGTCTACTTGTCGTTATAAATATCGAGCAAAAACAAGCAAAAAAATCACGTTTAGTTGTATGAGAGCCCTGTTGTATGGGAGCCCTGTATGGGCTTGGGATGTTTTTTTTTTTATTTTTTTTTTTGTTATAGCGGCAACAGAAATACATCTGTAAAAATTTCAATTGTCTTACTATCTCGGTTCATGAGATACAGCCTGGCGACGGACAGACAGACAGACGGACAGCGAAGCGATATTAATAGGGTTCTTTTTGTTTTCACCCTTTGGGCTCGGAATTCTAAAAAATAATTAAATTAAACCCTAAGGTTCTAAAATCTTTAAAAAAATATCATCCACCATATACGTGCGGTTTGTATACAGTATAGGTTTAAAAAAATACATTTTAATATAATAGGGACATTATTTTTATTATAATATAAGAGTGAAACTCTAAAAAAGTATTGCAATATCATTAAGTATTTAGTCATGGGTTGAGATAGGTATATAATAGGTATATCATATGACATTTTCGAAAACCACAAATATAACTTTAATATGTATATAAAAGCTGGAGAAAAATGAAAGGGTTATTTTGGCTAGGTGTAAGAAGGTACCTAAAGTAGATGCCTAATTTAGTATTATTATATATCCCGTATATATTCTCGTAAGTATGGAACCCTTCATGTGCGAGTTCAACTCACATTTGGCCACTTTTTTTCCTAAGAGTTATCTTACCTAAAAATTGCGGTATCCGTAGTAAATGTACTGGTGGTGGCTCCGGTTGAGTATAAGCTCTGAAAAGAACTGAGATATCGGCAGGATTGAGCGCCCCGCGGGACAACATTGCCGCTAGTGCTGTGCGTGCATTGCGCCATGACTCGCCAGCAGTGAGGGCGAGTGTGATAGGAGTCACATCATGTCCACTGAAATAATTTTTCGGATGAGATTGTTATAATAATTTATGTTTTAAGGTCATTAACAAAAATTATCATAAATTGAAACCCGGTCGTTTAATTGGGCCGATCGCGATAAGCCTGGCCAGATCGATATATGCCTCCAAATTCTGATTCGGCTGCCTAATTACCGCCATATCGATAATTATAATTGACGATTTGGCCGTCTATACTTGGCCAAATCGATTCTGTAGTATTATCACATTTATTACCAATATTTTGAGTTTCTTGTAACGCCGCCATTTTTTATGTAAACACACATATTTAGGTGCAGAAAAAACTGGCGACTGTCACATAAAATGAAAGAGCGGGACAGCGTTAAAGCGTCGGAAAGTGGAACTACATCACGATGCGCCCAGGCATTATCACGAAACGCCCAGCCATATCTCGCATGTGGCCAAATGACTGAATGGGAAAATCGACAAATAGGCTGCTCTCGTTGATATTGCCCAACTTTACATTGGGCAAATCATGAAATAATTTGCCAAATCAAAATATGGCGGCACATATCGATTTGGTCAGGCTTATCTTGATTGGCCCAATTGAACGACCGGCCTACGAAATATTTAACTTAAACGCTCAAATTTTCGACCGTCCCATATATATTCAGTTCTATCAGCATATAGGTGAATCACGGAAAAAAATATAAGACCCAGTAGTCTTGAGGTCAGGAGGGTAGGATTAGGATAGATATTCTTTCATACCTAAAAGTTTAACCACAATTATTACTGGTGTGTTACATTGAATTTGTGCCCTACTAGACAGGATGATTAAGGGCTCGTTAACGGAGATGCGTAGCGTTACGCGGCGCGTTATGCGCCGCTATCCTCCGAGGTGTTGCCATGTTTGTCAATTTCTTTACCCACCACTCTCCCCGATCCGGCGGGTACTGCTGCGTTCAACGCCGCGTCTCCCGCGGCGTGCGTGCGTCACGCAATCAAATGTCATATCTCCAGTAATAGCATGAAAATTGCCTTTCCATTAAGTGTTGACTGGACTAGCCGTGCGAACTGACGACGATTTTACCTATATCCAAGCTATTATTCAACGCCCCTTCCGTCTTATAGGATATAAGGAATTTTGAAAAAGTTATGGCAAAATATGTTATTAGAACTTATGAGTAACCAAACTACGTAACGCAAGTGAATATATTTTTATATGTGAAGATATTTATTTACCTCCAAAGTTGGGTTAAAAATGGTGCTACAATACCAAGGCTTATATTTTTTTAACCATTGATTTTTTAATAAATCTGTATAGAAACTTACATAGATTATGATAAGATGAATTGTTTTAATGCTTAAAATTGTACCAATATTAGCAAATATCGCCGCGAGACCCTTTTGCCGTTTGTATGGAGGTTTTCGCCTCTAGACCCGATTCCATACTTCGCCATATGTCTGAGGTTTTGACAACACGCACCGCTCAATGTGTCGCCTTCGTAAACGAGGCCAAGTGTGTGTGGGTGAGATTTACAAAATCAATAGCTTATCACCATATCAATTGCAGACACCTACCTCTGTTGAGCGCAGCGGGTAATTTCCTGGCTCAATCTCTTCATGATTGCTCCCCCTCTTGGCTCTTGGGATAATATATGCACAATAACTTGGCTGTATACATAAGTGTGAGCACCATGACACACCATTTTCTGAGAAAACAGCAAAATTGTTAATATCTTATTTCTAACGATATTAGACGTACTAATTTAAGGACGAACTAGTCGCGAGCTCGAACTCACTGGCGGGCGCGACCAAAAAGCACGTTGCTTCACCTAGCATTGTGTCCGACAGAGATAGTATCAGTGATGAGCACACAGAAATATGGATGAGCAGTTAGACGCTATATCTACACGCATACGCCGAGTCGCACGCACACAAACACTACCGAGCACGTGAAAAATTGCAAAACTTCTTTTGGAAAATGGGGTTTAATGAAAAAACTACTGCATAAATCAATTATAAATAAAGTTAATTGAAATCTTCGATAATTGAACTATGTCGGTACGGTCTTTGTTTTCAATATATTATACTTCTTTTATTACTTATTTACGCCCAAAGTTGTGTTAAAATTAGTAAGAAAAGCTAAAGTTTGTTGGCTCATAACTTCTTAATGGCTTTTTATTTTACTAATCTGTTACCGTACAGACAAAATTAATAATGAGACAAAATGATATCATGTTAAACTTTGGATGTACAATGTCAAACAATGGAGTACAGCCCCCCCGAAATTTGTATGGGAAAAGTCTCGACTCGTTCAGCCTTAATAGTTAATATAGATTGCATTGATTAGCTAATACACTTACTGCACACTCATTTACACTGTTTTGCCAGTCATCAGAGCTTTGAAGAAATCCTACAATGGCCGACTTAAGAACTCTTGAAAATACTTCGATCTGTTGGGCTGCAGTGGATATGCTAGTGATCTCCCCTTGAAATCCAGCATCCGAAATTAACTGAAATTTGAGTTTTAATATATTGCTTCTGGTTCATAAAATATGCTTCTTATCGCGTGCTGATCAGATTTGAAAATGAATCAAGCATTTACTGTACTATAAAAATACACTAAACACATTTAATTGTTTGTAAAGACACTCATTTAAAAAATATATTAAAATATTTAAGTACCTTGATAGTGAAGTTTAACATCAGGCAATCAGGGTATTCTTCTGCCAGTCTGTATATCAGGGATCTCCAAGTTGGATGTTCAATCATCTCAGTCAACCATGCTGGTGTCTAAAATATGCTTGTCATTATTAGTTTATAAACCTTAAAACATATCCTACAGAATACACATAACATATGCATGGTAAGAACCTTACAATATTATATCTTTAATTATTTTATATAAAAATTTTGTGTGTTTTAATGTGTTCTGTAAATATGGTGTCATTGCTGTGGCGAATCAGGGCAATTCACAACAGAATCCTTAAAACTGTGGCAGATAATCACATTCACAAATTATGCGGCACTTTGTCCATGCCAGGCGTGGTGAGATGTGAGTGCTATGCTATAATACACTATTAAAATTATATGGAGACAGCACCTACTAACAATAGTCAGTTTTTTTGCTTTTATATATATACTATTAACATATAATAAAATATACTAACAAATTTAAATCAATATATTGAAATAAAGACAATTTAATTTTTTTACAAAACAATCTAAAACAAAAGCTGTGCAGTTCGCCGAAATTCTCGCCAAGAACTCCTATTTATTATTTTAACTTTTATAATATTTTTTTATAAATATTTATATATATATAGACAAATCACATAGATTGAGCTTGGCCCAAAGAGATAGAGACTTGTGATATGGGATACTAACTCAACAATATAACAAATACATATATAGATAAACATCCAAGACCCAAGTCAATCTGAAAAAGATCATTTTCCATCTTGATCTAACTGGGGATCAAACCTGGGCACCCTATATTCGTAGCCAGGCACCATGTGTCGCAGGCGGGCATATTTTTTTGCATATCAACATTATACATTTACCATGAATATGTGCTATAATTTACTAAAGAAATGTTGTCTTCAGCCTCTGTATGTTTTAAAAGGGTTATGTGGTTACAAATTGAAGAAAAGCTTTATCTTTAATGCATTGTATGTATGTATGTATCTTATTTGGGGTCCAATCTTTAAATTGAATTTTTAAACAATTATCCTTACTGATTGAGCTAAAACTTATGCAAGTTGAAAGACAATGTAATACTATGGAACCTGCTGAGCTGGTCTGATGACGAAGTTAGAGGTGACTGTATGAACTTTAAAATAAAAGGATTGTATTGGGGTCCATTTGATTTGTCTTCACAAGCACTTAAAATATTAATAATGAATTTGAATTATATTATATGGTATATTGTTGCAAAAACTTAAGTATGAAACAAAAAATCAACATACTTCACCCTCCTCTGTAAATATAGTATCAGCTTTTTTTGGATCAAATGTTTTTAAAATCATATCTTTCAAATGATTTTCAACCATGGCTTGGACTTCAGTGACTTTCACACCTGTGGATAAAAACATACACCCAATGTTAAGATTTGCTATTTTTAATTAGCGCCATTGATTACTTTAGTTGCAATATGGATGACTGAGACTCCATTTACAATTAAAGCACTGGCTTGCCAGTGCTTCTTTATGTTAGTTCACGCCTTTTTTATGTTAGTTCATTAACCTTTTGCATGCAAAAGGTTAATTTCGGAGGCCAAGGTCCACTTCAGGTCACTGAGCCAGCAAAGTAAGTAAGTACATTTCTTATGAGTGCATTAATATGTGTTATTTTCTCATTTCTAGACTTAGAAGTATGAAAATAGGTATATAAGTTCACGATTACAATTAAAAAGAACTGTGTAGGCGAAGTGGACAAAATTCCCCCCTGGGTTACAATTAAAAAAGACCTATGTAGGTACTATGGACGAAATTTCCCCCTGAAGGGTTACAATAGGGTTACCCACCCCTATTATGTATGGAAATTTTCTTATTTCTGGATTTAGAAGTATGAAAATATAATGTGTCACTTGTATGTATACTACCGCCATACATACCGCCCAATATAAGCCACTCTGCTAATAAATTCGCCATTTGAGCCACAGCACTGTAATTAATTGATAACTGTTCAATAACTTGCTCCGGGTTGCCTCCCGCTTGAAAGTATCGTTTGAGTTGACCAAAAATTCCTGGCTCCATGATGTAGTCTGGCGTCTTGAACTTCTCCAAGCATTCTTGGAGAACCTCTTCAGGGTTCTCAATGACATCTTCACCGCCTTCCTCCTAAGTAATAAATACCAAATTTGATACTTAATTATAGCAATATTATGAATACATTAGAAAAAAAAGACTGAACTCACTTCGTATTGAGTGTGATTTGATGTTTCCCAAACACGTTCTTCTTCATATTGACTAGGCATTATGGCTGGATATGAAGGCTGTGTCAGTATGTAAGATTTTTTTCAAATGTATGATACACAAAATTATAAACAATTTGTTAATTATAGTACTCTATGATTTGTTATTTTAGAGCTTTACTTTGAGCCTCAGAACAATAACTAAAGCATAGAAACCGTGTTAAAATAACAACAAAATACAATATTCTACACTGTTTTTACTTATGGCATTGTTAAAGCATCAGAAAGAGATGCATATACAATGCCATTTGCGTAAATGTGCAGGTTGTCCTGGGGTACTGATGTGATCAGGGTTGTACTATATCGATGAAATATATTTATCGACTAAATGTTTCGTCCTAAGAAAGTCATAAATGTACTCTACTCTGATTGTATCGATTCGTTAAATGAGTACGATTCATAAAAAAAAAACAACTAGTTGCACTCCAGGAGTGCCGGCAGAAGTGAAAACTCGCCTTTGCGGCATACTCAGGTCCGTGTCCTTCTTACGAATTTTCGATCAATTCACGTGTCCTGACGCGAGTTTTCTATTTTACCCATCCCAAAAAGTGCACAAAGCCGCTAAAGAGGCTTTTACTTTAAAAGTTACGTCAAGATACACCTAAATAACTCCTAATCGCATGGCGCCGCTTGGCTTCATCTGATAAATAAGTAAAAAAAAAATCCATACTTTACCCACCGCGCGTCTACTGTCTACTGCTGGTCATTAGGCCTTACCCAGTATTGGTCGAACGGCAGAATACCTAATATGATGTCAATCATATTTTCGATTATTTCGAAATTCAAACAGTGCCTACTTACCTACCTTACCTATGAATGCGCAAAAAACCCAATGCATTCGATTTACAGTCCCCAATGTGAGGCAGTCCAACGTTGACATACTAGTTGAAGGTAAAATAGACTTTGTAAATGATACCACCTTCTTAGGAATCACAATAGACTCTAAATTGCAATGGGGCGCTCATGTATCAAAAGGTAATATAAGGTCAGATATATTTTTCACTTGATCAATGGGCCATTCAGCATATTCCAAAACCATCTAAAGCTTTTCCCAGCTAGCTTTGAGGAACAGTCAGTAAAGGAAACATAATCAGGTAGGTAAAGAGAAACACATAATTCGAAGTGATATTTTTTATTTTATAAAACTTTTACACTAGGGTAAAAAAGTGCCAGTGTGTTATTTGTGAAAAATTCACAGTGTTGGTAATAGAAAAACAAGAGGTGAAGAAAAACAAGAGATTACTTTACCCACTTTCATTACTGTCCAAAATAAAATGTTTTTCATAATTTTAAATATAAATAATAAAACCGTTTCCGTAAACTTTCTTATTACCATTGATTTATAATTCGGCAAATATAAATGTAGGTAAAGCATCGTGTTTCAATCGCTTCCATTTAATTTTATATTCGAAATTAATGTATCGGCACGGCAGTAAAATATTTTGAATAAATTCGAGTATGTATGACATTTTATGTCCAATATGTCGCTTGAAAGTTCCTCGGATCCACACCTTTTTATCCTTTTACTTCAGGGAGCTGCAATAAAATTTCAACAATAATTTTCTTCATATTAGTAAAAATCGATTCTTTTTAGGGTTCCGTACCCAAAGGATAAAAACAGGACCCTACTAATATGACTCCGATATCCATCTGTCTGTCACCAGGCTGTATCTCATGAACCGTGATAGTGAGACAGTTGAAATATTAAAAACAAAAATTTCGGGCGTTTTTATAGCTTACGCCCACGGCTCCGCTCGCGTTAATGTCTAATCCCGATAACAGTACCTTATTCTGAGATGTAATTTATGTCTATGTTCTTTTCCGTACTCCAGAGATCGTGCAATGGTGATGATGATGATGCAAAATTTCATGATGATCGGTTCAGAAGTTACGGCGTGGAAGCGTAACAAACAAACTCACTTTCACATTTATAATATTATATGTAAGGATGGTACGGAACCCTTCAAAAATATCCCTGATAGCAAGACCGTCATAAAAAATATCGATATACTCGTAGATACGTGATTTTACCACATCACTAGCAAAAAAAACTAACCTAATTTGAAATAAGGAAAAAACGATAAATTTAAGCAAAATACCTATAAAAGTTGTCATTTATACAATACGTTATATAATTGACAATATTATTGTTGTATTTTGAGGTATTTTGGGTTTTAATTATGCACTTTTAACTGAAAAACTTACCGAAGAAAATTATGTGTTACAGAATTTATTTCTGTTCGTCCTGAATGGGATTTACATCGCTCCATTGCACAAGACATTGTTTAGTATAATGGTCATTTGATAACGCACCAACCCAACACCGGTTAATACTTTTTTCCGTGAGAATTTTAGCACAATCCTATATTTAATTTGCAGACATCACAATTCCGCCGCAATGTTTTTGTCGATATATAACCCGATCAAATCGGCAAGATGCTAATATTACAGACGTTGAACTGTAATAAGTTATTTTGAATTTAGTCGGATTTAATTGGAGTCCAATGGAGTCCATCGACATTTCAAGTCGGGACAACCATGAAAATAATAGAAACTGACTGAAGTTTTTGTCTCATTCTGTCATAAGCGAAAGCTCATAAGAAAAATACAGTGTCAACTATCTGTTTTCAGTTTCTATTTTTATGCGGCTTCTATGTATATTATTCTTCTGAGCTTTGAGCCAAGCCAATCATAACAACAGATTGTAACACGTTTGACATCTCAGAAGAATAATATACATAGAAGCCGCATAAAAATAGAAACTGAAAACAGATAGTTGACACTGTATTTTTCTTATGAGCTTTCGCTTATGACAGAATGAGACAAAAACTTCAGTCAGTTTCTATTATTTTCATGGTTGTCCCAACTTGAAATGTCAATGGACTCCATTGGACTCCAATTAAATCCGACTAAATTCAAAATAACTTATTACAGTTCAACGTCTGTAATATTAGCATCTTGCCGATTTGATCGGGTTATATATCGACAAAAACATTGCGGCGGAATTGTGATGTCTGCAAATTAAATATATGATTGTGCTAAAATTCTCACGGAAAAAAGTATTAACCGGTGTTGGGTTGGTGCGTTATGAAATGACCATTATACTAAACAATGTCTTGTGCAATGGAGCGATGTAAATCCCATTCAGGACGAACAGAAATAAATTCTGTAAAACATAATTTTCTTCGGTAAGTTTTTCAGTTAAAAGTGCATAATTAAAACCCAAAATACCTCAAAATACAACAATAATATTGTCAATTATATAACGTATTGTATAAATGACAACTTTTATAGGTATTTTGCTTAAAATTATCGTTTTTTCCTTATTTCAAATTAGGTTAGTTTTTTTTGCTAGTGATGTGGTAAAATCACGTATCTACGAGTATATCGATATTTTTTATGACAGTCTTGCTATCAGGGATATTTTTGTTAGTGTTGAGCCATGCAATAGTAATGTAACAAATTGAACCATCATGGTAATTAAACAACCAGCAAAGTGTGAGTCGGACTCGCGCACGAAGGGTTCCGTACCATCCTTACATATAATATTATAAATGTGAAAGTGAGTTTGTTTGTTACACTTCCACGCCGTAACTTCTGAACCGATCATCATGAAATTTTGCATCATCATCATCACCATTGCACGATCTCTGGAGTACGGAAAAGAACATAGACATAAATTACATCTCAGAATAAGGTACTGTTATCGGGGATAGACATTAACGCGAGCGGAGCCGTGGGCGTAAGCTATAAAAACGCCCGAAATTTTTGTTTAAATATTTCAACTGTCTCACTATCACGGTTCATGAGATACAGCCTGGTGACAGACAGATGGATATCGGAGTCATATTAGTAGGGTCCTGTTTTTATCCTTTGGGTACGGAACCCTAAAAAGAATCGATTTTTACTAATATGAAGAAAATTATTGTTGAAATTTTAGTGCAGCTCCCTGAAGTAAAAGGATAAAAAGGTGTGGATCCGAGGAACTTTCAAGCGACATATTGGACATAAAATGTCATACATACTCGAATTTGTTCAAAATATTTCCCTGCCGTGCCGATACATTAATTTCGAATATAAAATGAAATGGAAGCGATTGAAACACGATGCTTTACCTACATTTATATTTGCCGAATTATAAATCAATGGTAATAAGAAAGTTTACGGAAACGGTTTTATTATTTATATTTAAAATTATGAAAAACATTTTATTTTGGACAGTAATGAAAGTGGGTAAAGTAATCTCTTGTTTTTCTTCACCTCTTGTTTTTCTATTACCAACACTGTGAATTTTTCACAAATAACACACTGGCACTTTTTTACCCTAGTGTAAAAGTTTTATAAAATAAAAAATATCACTTCGAATTATGTGTTTCTCTTTACCTACCTGATTATGTTTCCTTTACTGACTGTTCCTCAAAGCTAGCTGGGAAAAGCTTTAGATGGTTTTGGAATATGCTGAATGGCCCATTGATCAAGTGAAAAATATATCTGACCTTATATTACCTTTTGATACATGAGCGCCCCATTGCAATTTAGAGTCTATTGTGATTCCTAAGAAGGTGGTATCATTTACAAAGTCTATTTTACCTTCAACTAGTATGTCAACGTTGGACTGCCTCACATTGGGGACTGTAAATCGAATGCATTGGGTTTTTTGCGCATTCATAGGTAAGGTAGGTAAGTAGGCACTGTTTGAATTTCGAAATAATCGAAAATATGATTGACATCATATTAGGTATTCTGCCGTTCGACCAATACTGGATAAGGCCTAATGACCAGCAGTAGACAGTAGACGCGCGGTTGGTAATGTATGGATTTTTTTTACCTATTTATCAGATGAAGCCAAGCGACGCCATGCGATTAGGAGTTATTTAGGTGTATCTTGACGTAACTTTTAAAGTAAAAGCCTCTTTAGCGGCTTTGTGCACTTTTTGGGATGGGTAAAATAGAAAACTCGCGTCAGGACACGTGAATTGATCGAAAATTCGTAAGAAGGACACGGACCTGAGTATGCCGCAAAGGCGAGTTTTCACTTCTGCCGGCACTCCTGGAGTGCAACTAGTTGTTTTTTTTTTATGAATCGTACTCATTTAACGAATCGATACAATCAGAGTAGAGTACATTTATGACTTTCTTAGGACGAAACATTTAGTCGATAAATATATTTCATCGATATAGTACAACCCTGATCACATCAGTACCCCAGGACAACCTGCACATTTACGCAAATGGCATTGTATATGCATCTCTTTCTGATGCTTTAACCTCAGAACAATAACTAAAGCATAGAAACCGTGTTAAAATAACAACAAAATACAATATTCTACACTGTTTTTACTTATGGCATTGTTAAAGCATCAGAAAGAGATGCATATACAATGCCATTTGCGTAAATGTGCAGGTTGTCCTGGGGTACTGATGTGATCAGGGTTGTACTATATCGATGAAATATATTTATCGACTAAATGTTTCGTCCTAAGAAAGTCATAAATGTACTCTACTCTGATTGTATCGATTCGTTAAATGAGTACGATTCATAAAAAAAAAAACAACTAGTTGCACTCCAGGAGTGCCGGCAGAAGTGAAAACTCGCCTTTGCGGCATACTCAGGTCCGTGTCCTTCTTACGAATTTTCGATCAATTCACGTGTCCTGACGCAAGTTTTCTATTTTACCCATCCCAAAAAGTGCACAAAGCCGCTAAAGAGGCTTTTACTTTAAAAGTTACGTCAAGATACACCTAAATAACTCCTAATCGCATGGCGCCGCTTGGCTTCATCTGATAAATAGGTAAAAAAAAAATCCATACATTACCCACCGCGCGTCTACTGTCTACTGCTGGTCATTAGGCCTTACCCAGTATTGGTCGAACGGCAGAATACCTAATATGATGTCAATCATATTTTCGATTATTTCGAAATTCAAACAGTGCCTACTTACCTACCTTACCTATTACCTATGAATGCGCAAAAAACCCAATGCATTCGATTTACAGTCCCCAATGTGAGGCAGTCCAACGTTGACATACTAGTTGAAGGTAAAATACTAGACTTTGTAAATGATACCAACTTCTTAGGAATCACAATAGACTCTAAATTGCAACGGGGCGCTCATGTATCAAAAGGTAATATAAGGTCAGATATATTTTTCACTTGATCAATGGGCCATTTAGCATATTCCAAAACCATCTAAAGCTTTTCCCAGCTAGCTTTGAGGAACAGTCAGTAAAGGAAACATAATCAGGTAGGTAAAGAGAAACGCATAATTCGAAGTGATATTTTTTATTTATAAAACTTTTACACTAGGGTAAAAAAGTGCCAGTGTGTTATTTGTGAAAAATTCACAGTGTTGGTAATAGAAAAACAAGAGGTGAAGAAAAACAAGAGATTACTTTACCCACTTTCATTACTGTCCAAAATAAAATGTTTTTCATAATTTTAAATATAAATAATAAAACCGTTTCCGTAAACTTTCTTATTACCATTGATTTATAATTCGGCAAATATAAATGTAGGTAAAGCATCGTGTTTCAATCGCTTCCATTTAATTTTATATTCGAAATTAATGTATCGGCACGGCAGTAAAATATTTTGAACAAATTCGAGTATGTATGACATTTTATGTCCAATATGTCGCTTGAAAGTTCCTCGGATCCACACCTTTTTATCCTTTTACTTCAGGGAGCTGCAATAAAATTTCAACAATAATTTTCTTCATATTAGTAAAAATCGATTCTTTTTAGGGTTCCGTACCCAAAGGATAAAAACAGGACCCTACTAATATGACTCCGATATCCATCTGTCTGTCACCAGGCTGTATCTCATGAACCGTGAAAGTGAGACAGTTGAAATATTACAAACAAAAATTTCGGGCGTTTTTATAGCTTACGCCCACGGCTCCGCTCGCGTTAATGTCTATCCCCGATAACAGTACCTTATTCTGAGATGTAATTTATGTCTATGTTCTTTTCCGTACTCCAGAGATCGTGCAATGGTGATGATGATGATGCAAAATTTCATGATGATCGGTTCAGAAGTTACGGCGTGGAAGCGTAACAAACAAACTCACTTTCACATTTATAATATTATATGTAAGGATGGTACGGAACCCTTCGTGCGCGAGTCCGACTCACACTTTGCTGGTTGTTTAATTACCATGATGGTTCAATTTGTTACATTACTATTGCATGGCTCAACACTAACAAAAATATCCCTGATAGCAAGACCGTCATAAAAAATATCGATATACTCGTAGATACGTGATTTTACCACATCACTAGCAAAAAAACTAACCTAATTTGAAATAAGGAAAAAACGATAATTTTAAGCAAAATACCTATAAAAGTTGTCATTTATACAATACGTTATATAATTGACAATATTATTGTTGTATTTTGAGGTATTTTGGGTTTTAATTATGCACTTTTAACTGAAAAACTTACCGAAGAAAATTATGTTTTACAGAATTTATTTCTGTTCGTCCTGAATGGGATTTACATCGCTCCATTGCACAAGACATTGTTTAGTATAATGGTCATTTGATAACGCACCAACCCAACACCGGTTAATACTTTTTTCCGTGAGAATTTTAGCACAATCCTATATTTAATTTGCAGACATCACAATTCCGCCGCAATGTTTTTGTCGATATATAACCCGATCAAATCGGCAAGATGCTAATATTACAGACGTTGAACTGTAATAAGTTATTTTGAATTTAGTCGGATTTAATTGGAGTCCAATGGAGTCCATTGACATTTCAAGTCGGGACAACCATGAAAATAATAGAAACTGACTGAAGTTTTTGTCTCATTCTGTCATAAGCGAAAGCTCATAAGAAAAATACAGTGTCAACTATCTGTTTTCAGTTTCTATTTTTATGCGGCTTCTATGTATATTATTCTTCTGAGGCTTTAACAATGCCATAAGTAAAAACAGTGTAGAATATTGTATTTTGTTGTTATTTTAACACGGTTTCTATGCTTTAGTTATTGTTCTGAGTTTGACATTCAGTGTCACTTTAACATTTTTTTTTTTTTCATATTTGTTTTACGGCATTTGGTTTTCTGTGCCTTTTAGCCCTTCATATTTTCTACGTGGTATCAACGAAATGGTGGTGTAATTCATTTCGGTGATTCAATGGAGCCCCTGGCGACAATTCCCACGAATCCACTGGTTTGATCATAGACGCAGTAGCAGTAAGGCGAGCGACCACCAGCCCGCTATGTAAATCTCACTACAGCCGCACCATGACACTTCATTTTAGTTATTCTACACATTGTTCATAAACATGGACATTTATAACACCAAATTACACCGATTTCACATTATAAAGTCCACTAGAATCCAAAACAAAAACCGTGCAGTCCGTCGAAATTCCCGCCAAGAACTCTGTCACTTTAACACTGACTGACATAATATTATTTTAGTTTAGGGCTTTCACGCGTGACGTATTTAGCCAGTTTTAAAGCGGCGATTACATTACCCAATTTATCGGGCCCGATCTCAGTCTCTCAGTTAGGGACCCTAAATCGGGAAGTCTAATCGCAGTTAGTGAGTTAGTGTCCCGATTTAGGACAATCGTGGCTACCCGATCGCACTAACTCCCTAGTTAGGGCGTAAATCGGGTGGTGTGATCGCTGTCAGTGAGTAAGGGAGCTCAGTAGCCGCGCGGCGCTTGATGCGAGCGGGCGTTCTGTTTACATATTATTATATATTTTTGGAATGTGCCTACACTACAAGGCGTCACATTAAATTTTTCATGACTTTACAGAGCCTATGACCAACTGACAACTAACGATAACTCAATCGTCAAATTCTGATATTTATTTGTGAGAGACGTTATGAGCAACAGATGAACAAATAATACATATATACCGGTCAAAATGATAACCCTCCTTTATGCTTCGTTTATGGGTAAAAAGACAATTTGACTTTTACTTACATTACATCATAGAAGTATGAAGTCTCTAGAAGAGGCGTATTACTTGATACGTCATGTTACTGATACCCTTAAAAGTAGCGTATACTATACACTAGGCCTCAGTCCTCTGACGCCTGTCGAGGGGTATGTAACAGAGTGGAATTTAATTTTTAAAATTATAAACTGGCCAATTTCTGAAGTTCTGTCCTTCTAAAATACTAAAATGAATATTATAGTAAACTATCGCGCTGGACTTTTCTCATTTAAGTAATGCAAGTTCATGTTATTTACAATATTATAAACGTATTTATCCTCCATTAAAAACGTCAAATTCCATTGTCAGTGAAAGGCGGAAAGACGCATAGTGATGCACTTTGTTATTTTTTGCCAAACATCGATAATTTACATGAATACAGATGAGTGTAATAATATAAGTAATAAAGTTAATGCCAAGAAATAAATAATAATAAATTCACTCTCCACGACTTTCCCGCAAATTTATTATTTTTAGTGTTCCGTTCCCTAAGAGTTAAAACGGAAAGGTAATACTAAGCCTTCGACGTCCATCCGTCCATCCATCTGCCACATGACTGTACCTATTGAACCGAAATAGATAATATTCCAAAAGGACAATGCCGGTTATTGGCGTCTTTTTGTTTTCGCGCGGCCACTAACCATACCTTGTTTTCCCGATAGTTAATAACATAATAAAATTATAAGGGCATATATACCTCTAAACTCAGTCCGAACTGAGTTATAAGGATTAGATATTATCATAGTTTTTTGCACTATTTTTCATTAAAAGTTGCAATTAAATAATAAATAAAATTATTTTGGACATTTTAATTACTACTATACTTTTTTGAAGCCTTTTTCATCAACGATACAGCAGCAGGCTCTTCTCCGCTACCTCCTTGAGGTTAAGAGTATATAGTAACTGTTTATTAGGGCAGTCTGAAGTAGCTTTGATAGATACTTGATACATTAGGTAGGTCTTTTTGTTCTTTGCTTGGCCGTCGTCTTCACTGTTTCGCTTCACTCTTGAAGTATTGGTCCAGCCGATAACATAGTGACGTCAGCTTTGACGTTCCCAGGCGAGGGCTTGGTGCGTCACGAGGCAATACAACAAGTACCGAAAACTGTACTTGTTGTTGCTGTCCATGTTCACTTCCATATACTAACAGCGCAACTGCCACTTCATTAGTTGCCATCATTAGTAGTTGATCTGCTTCATGAACACCTGTGAGAGCTTTCGTGGCACCCCGCTCAGTGCTTGGGCAGCATGATGACCCAGCAGTGACCCACGGGGTCACTTCAGCAGATGGCGAACCACCTTATTCAGCAGGCAGATCATACGTTGCACTTGGAACACAATGGGAGTATGCTTTCGCCAATCATCTTGGTTTTGGTTATGACAACAGTGTTTTACTTAGATGGTGCCCTCTCTTGCGGTCTGCGCAACACCATAAGAGATGTACCTCAATACATACAGGATTTAAGAGAGCCCAACCCGTCTTACTTTTTATACAAAGGCTCGTACGTCTCTAGAGGCATGTCTTGTTACTCATACTCTTAAAACAGCGTATGCTTTTTCGCGGCCTCAGTCCTCTGACGTCTGTCGTATTATTTGTAGCGGAACCTTATGAGCTGAACGAAAATTTATTTTTATAATTATAAACATGCCTAGTTGTGTAGTGAAATCCTGCAAAAATACTGTAAAAAATGCTAAAGGGAAACCACAACCTGTGACTTTTCACATGTAAGTAATGCAAAGGACATTTAATTACAATATCATAAACGATAATGACAATCTCCATGGTACAGTGGTTAACGAGCCAGGTACCGGGTTAAATTTCCGGCGCAGGCAAAAACTTGTACTTCAGTTTCATATTTATGTATGTCCGCGTTACTGGAGTTTCATAAGGAGAATTGGCGTTGGGCCGTAAAACATACATACATTCATATTATCACGATCTTCACCCTTACGGTGTAGGCCTCTGCCTGATACCAAAAGCCACGTTTAGCGTGTTTGTGGGCGTATGTAGGTGGAAATCTGAATCAGAGGTGTAATAGGTTGCTAGTCGCATTCCCTATCAAAAAAGCAACTGGTACATTCTCAATTTTTCCTTTTCATCTAGACCAGCATGGAATATATACTTCTTATTACAGCATGAATGCTGTCATAATAGCGGACCCCGGGCTTGGACGCAGCACAACTGAAGATGCCAGGAGTATAAGGAACCAGGGAATCTCTTAGATGATTATGACTATATAATTATTACTACTTCATATGTTGTTTACTTAAATGAAGTCATACTGAAACAAAATCTTGTTGTGGTTTTTTCTCGATATCGATATTACACGGTGTTGTTACATCTCTTATGACAGCGGCGTCAAACGTCATAAGTGCTATTTTCGAATCGACGTGTTTACTAAACGACCGATGATGTATGGAAAATTTGTACTTCTTCATTGAGTCACTCATTTACAAATAGCACCCCTGACACCACGACTCCCTTTCGTCTGCCTCACACCCCCGCTAATGACACACTAGGTTCCCATACAAAAATGGCTAAATGTGACATCTATTCAGAGACACAAAAATTTTTTTTTTAAATCTATGCATTACATACATATTTTACTTATATTACATACATATAGTGTTTTAGACATTTATAGATAGCCCAGCATGTTGTATTTAAGGTCATGATATGAATTTCCTGTCGCTAAAAATCTGACTGATATGATGTCACTAAATTTATAAGATAGTCGAATTTTCCAATTTTTGGTACTTGGAAGTCACAGGCAGGAGCCATCCTACAGCTACACGTGCGGCTGCCAACTGATTGAGGGAGGCGATCTAGTGCGAGTGTAAACGCAACGCCCTAAATATCGGCAGTTAGTGTCCCGACGGATCGGCCCGATAAATTGGGTAATGTAATCGCCGCTTAAGTATAAATGAGTATTCCCAGGATTATCTTATCTCTATGGTATTCCCGCGCTTTTTCTAAGTCTTGTAAACTGAGTTCATAGAGATAAGATAATCACGACTGAGTTGTAAACAACGAAAAGGTGGTGTTCATTTCGTTAATTTGGCCTGGCGACAATCCCCACGTATGCAGTGGCTTGATATCACACACATACGATGTCCACCGTAACTTATGAAATATTACTAAAATAATTCTTTAAAAAATGTGGTATATATAAATTGCAACGAGGCGGACAACCACCACCCCAATAACGCTACCTACGCTTTTACACCGTTATTACTGAACCGATCATCATGAAGTTTTGCATATCCGTTGTCTGGGGTACAGAGAAGGACATAGGGTATATTTTGTCCCGGGAAAAAGTAATGTTCCTGAAGGACCGACATTGGCGCGAGCGGAGCCGGGAGCGAAAGCTAGTCGATTTATATGTTAACACGTCAAAAAACGGTTTATGTACACTTCCGAATTTCTGAGAAAATATTCCTCAACCTGGCAACTCATAAGATATGGCTATCAACGTCATCATTATTTGACGGCTTGACAGTGACATTGACAATGTCATGTAATTAAGCATGGGAATATTAATAAATACATCTTACAATCGGATTTTTAAAAATTCGTTAAATAACATTGAAATGTATGTATTTACAGGAACCGCTTACTAAATAGTTGGTATTTACATTATAAGGTAGGTACTGTCGATTGCATATATAAAAAGTAGCACTTCCGATTGACCGTAAGCTGTCAATTAAAGTTACTTTTCTAAAAAAAATCATTGGAAGTGTAATAATCAGTTATTTTGGCGCGTAAATGTACACTCCTACATTCAATAACTTCACATTCTACACTAGTACTTGACAAGCGATAAACTATATAAAGTTTTTAATAAATAAATATATACGGACAAATCACACAGATTGAGCTAGCCCCAAAGTAAGTTCGAGACTTGTGTTTTGGGATACTAACTCAACGTCCAAGACCCAGGCCAATATGAAAAAAATAATTTTCCATCTTGACCTGGCCGGGGATGGCCGGTGTCGCAGGCTGGCGTGTTGACCGCTGTGCCACGGAGCTAGTTTATGTCACAAGTTCACAACGCCAGCTAACCAGCAGCCGTACTTCGGCATCAGGCAGGTAACCGCAGGTTTAACTGGCGTCAGATATAGAAATTTCTTATAGTTTCGCAATAATATTTATTATACGAAAACATTTAACTATAGGCCTATTAAACCCTGGATCTCTGGGGAATCGCCGTCGCCATGACGAGTTTCTAGTTACCATGGAACGTCACGCGGTGGATATACTCGTTATTAATGAAACATGGCTTCAGGAAGACCAAGATGCGCGCGCACCTATAGTGCCTGGCTTTAGGCTTCGTCATGTGCCGCGCTCTGTGCATGCACCACGCACGGGCGGTGGTGGGGTCGGTTTCTACCTGCGGCGACGAATAAGCGCGCGTATCCTTGAGCACCCACCATGTGAGCATGTTGAACAAATGTGGATAAGCATTAAGCATGGTGGGTATAGACTCTCTATTGGATGAACGTAGAACTATTTTTGAATGCAATGACAGAGTCAGTAGGTCTTTTTTCAAGATTTGATCACGTCATTTTACTTGGAGATTTTAATATAAATCTATTGATGCCTAATGAAAGTAATGCCAAAAATCTTCTAAATTTTATTGATTGCATGAGTCTACGCAAATATGTAACAGAACCGACACATTTCACTGACCACTCCGCTAAATTACTGGACATTGTTTGTAGCAGCACGAGGGTCGTGGACCTGATAGTAGATTATGTACCAGATTTGAGTCATCACGCATTTATATCTTTTGAGTTGAATATAAAAAAGCCAAAACCAAAGCCCAAATGGATCACTTATAGACCACTGAAAGATATTAATGTTGATGCTTTTAATAAAGATGTTGACTCTATACCATGGGAGAAATTATTGTGCGACAGTGTAAACGATTCTCTTGATGCTTTCAACAAACAAGTAACAGCATTATTTGATCGCCACGCTCCGCTTAAAACTTCTTATATAAAACAGCAAAGTTATCCTTGGATAACAGACACTGTAAAGCAAATGATGAAGTTAAGAGACGAGGCGCACTCTAAAAGTCTTAAAACAAAATTGGATAAAGGTAAATCATCATACAAAGAGTTAAAAAAGTTAGTTAATGAAGCATTGCATAATGAGAAATCCGCATACTTTCGTCACAGAATAAATAAAAATATAAAAGATCCATGTAGGCTATGGAAAAACATAAAGAATAATATAAATTTTAATAGGCAGCAATCAGACATATACCTCTTAATATCTCAAACCCTGATGATATCAACAAATACTTTCTAGACGTTCCCGGCAATTCCGTTTTAGATTTGGAACAATTAATATTCCTATGGTTAAAAGATTTAGCCAGTCTGTTTTTAGTTTAAAGCCTGTTGATGAAGCCACAGTGTTTAAAATAATTAAACAGTTTAGTACTAATGCTCAAGGTGTGGATGGCATATCAATGGACATGATATTTCTTACTTTGCCTCGTACATTATCCTACATCACAGCACTTATAAATATGTCCCTTGTAAGTGGTGTGTTTCCAGATCAATGGAAACACGCTATAGTCCATTCACTCCCAAAAGTAAGTAATCCAAAAGAGTTTAAAGATCTTCGAGCGATTAGTATATTACCTTTCTTATCGAAAATATTAGAAAAAATTGTCTGCATACAACTTGTACAATACTTGAACGCAAATAATGTTCTACTCTCTAAGCAGTCGGGTTTTCGTCCTGGGAGAAGTAGGCTACAGCTCTCCTGGACGTGGTTGACGACATTTTGGCAGGAAGAGATGTGGGTGAAGGTGCGATCCTCGTGCTGCTGGATTACACTCGTGCTTTTGACACCATTAATACAACGTTACTCATGGCCAAGCTCACGTTTTATGGATTTGACGGTCCAACACTGAAGTGGTTCTCCAGTTACTTCACAGATCGATACCAAAGAGTGGAAACTACTTCTAGTGATGGCACTAAAATAATTTCCAAAAATGAACTATTATGTAAAGGGGTACCGCAAGGATCAATACTGGGACCAATATTATTTATATTATATACAGCGGACTTGCCCAAGTTCATTAATTATAGTCAATACCATCTCTATGCAGATGACCTGCAGATTTATAAAACATTCAATCCACAGAACACAGACTTTGCGGTCAATCAGATAAATAATGATCTTTCACAAGTGGCGCAATGGTCGGATGCTAATGGATTAGTATTGAATCCGAACAAATCTAAGTTTATAATTATGGGTACTAAAGCACAATACTTTAATATCAAGAGTCAGATACCCATTATCAAACTAAAAGAAGCTGAAATAGAAGAAGTTGCAGAAGCCAGAAACCTTGGTGTTGTAATGGACAGCAGATTTCAATTTGAAAAGCACGTGATCGAGGTTGTTAAAAATTGTTACTATAGATTAAAAGTTCTGAATCAGATACGAGACTATCTTAAGGTGATACCACTGTAAATAAGGTCGTTCTGAACCTTATTTATCTCGCATAATACTTAAATTAGGAGTTTCAAATCTAAGTAATATGATTTTTGACTATTTCATCTCCAAAAATTGAAGATGAAAACACGTTTTGATAAAATTTTCTCGATAGAAATATTTTTTGAAAAATGGTCTTCATTCGCAGAGTTTTTGTTATTGTAGCTCAAATGCGACGAATGAAATAATGATTTTTAGACTAAAAGATAGGTTATTAGTAATTCATCAAAATGTAAATATGAAAATACAATTAACCGGTCTGATTTTATATAAAATAGAAATAACGAATTTGGCGCTTACGTTTTTTTCTTTGAGCGACTCGAGACTATCTCCTATCTCATCATTCACGGGCTAAACCGCCAAGCGCTATCCCTTGCGCGCACTTGATCAGTCCTTTGCCGAGCGAAGGTACCAAACATTTGAGGCCTCGCCTTAATGCGGAAACGCGTATTTATTTATGTGAAACTCTAATTTTATCAAAATTAAATTACGCAGACGTTGTCACAGGGAAATGTTTACTTGCTCGTACCAGAAAACTAATTCAACGGGTTCAAAACTCTTGTGCAAGGTATTGTTTCCCCATTCCTCGTAGAGCTCACGTAACACCTTATTTAAATAGTAATGATCTACTTAACATGGAGTCCCGACGAACACTGCATTTTGCAACACTGCTCTTCGGTGTCATTAAGAAAGAAAACCCACCATATCTATTTGATAAATTGAAATTCACCAGACGTGCTCGAGTGCCTGATCGCCTTATATGTCCCAGACATAAACCCGCAGCTTTTAGGGGTAGCTTTAGATATGCTGCGACTAGCTGTTGGAACAACATCCCTCCACCCATTAGAAATAGCAAAACAGTAAATACTTTTAAAATTAAACTAAAAAGTCATATTCTTAATATTCAAAAGTCCTAAATCGCAGTTTCGTACTAATTAAATAATATTATATTTATTTATTTATAATAATATTATTATATATATTAATAGTATATTTTATTTATATTTACATTTTTAATTGCTGCGCACAATGTAGTGTAACGCCACGTTAGCCTCAATTTATTTTTTATGTCTTTGTGTTGTATCTTATATTATTTGGTTTGTGTAAAACTAATAAGGCATCCGCGGAAGACCAGCGTCGTAGGTTCATACTAACGACATATGCTGAGCGGAGACCTTTTTGATACATTTAAAATACTTGTACATTTTTGTTGATAGTATTGAATGTTCCTTTATATTGTATCAAATAAACATTTTTTCTTTCTTTACATTGTCAAATTAGTCTTATTATCACAAATGAAAGACTACGCGCAATGTAATACGTCAACTCATTTGATTACATTTTTATAGAAAAGTAACTGACATGAAATTTTCGTTAGATTATCTTTACTTAATTTCAAGTTGATACTTACTTATGGTAGGTGTGTTAGGATCTAAACATCATTGTATAATGATGTTTTAGTTCTTTAATGGAACTTCAATTTTGCACACAATCACTGCACAACACGCAACACCATTTTTGAACATATCCAAACGTGTTACATGCACATAAACTCCCGACTGCCAGCGTTTTAGAGAAAAACTTTCATAGTAGCGTTGTCGTTTATATGACAGGAATAGAGTACCTACTATCCATAGATTTAAAAAAAAATGCGTCTCCTACCATCCCATCTTTACCACATTTGGCGCCCGAGTGAGAGAAAATCCGATAGAGTCCCCCGCCCAATACCCCATTATGCTCCAGGTGTTGACGACGCCCCTCTTGACTGTCTTTCTCTGAACTCTGAAGCATGGTATATTAATACATAGGGCCTGGGTGCTTCGCCGCACCCCTTACACCCCCGGGTAAGTACAGCCTTGTATAGTACCTAGCTAGACTCAAACACTTTTCAACGAGGTAGTACATGGATTCTTTTGAACTACTTAATTCATATTACAATATGTTGGAAAACGGAATCAAAAACTGGTGGGTTGTTCTCCAAAACACGGTACGACTCTCAATTAATATATAATTTATTTTTTTATTACTGATTTTGAAGTCACTAAACAATTTGAAAAATTAATAGTCTACTACTATAAACAAAAAGGCTTTATATGTCATGCTTGACATCATGGCAGTGGCGGATATGTTAGGCAAACTAAAGACGTGCCTAGGGGTAGGGGCGCGAGGTTACGAAGTGGCGCGCGACAACAGACGAGGGCTAAACCCTCCAAATGGAAGAAGGCAATAATTAAATTGCTCGCGGGCGGAAAATCAGTAAATCCGCCTCTGCATTACTGACATCAAACTATTTTTACAAGTTTTTAAAGTCTTCTACTTTCACAGTACAGAATTCTTACTTTCATAACTTAGGAAAATATTGATATCATTCGGTTTTTTATTTAAGTTTACATGAGCTGTATGTAAACTCGCTGAAGCAAGACATTTAGAAATCTGGGAGCTTTGTTGGAACATGCGTTGTGCTTCTTTTACTTTGCGCTTTAGTTACAGTTAGGGACGGAGACATAGCCAGAGTCACTGTTATTGTATAAGCAATGATACTTAAAACAAGAGCTCATGACAGGCCTTCTTATTCTATAAAGCAGGAAAGTACTCGTATCTATGTATTTCGCTAATACAGTTAAACACGATGGCCGACTATGAAGTTTGGATCGCGGTGGCTTTGGGAGATATGTTTTAAGCACTGGAATTCCTCTTGATATTTTTGTTAGCTAACTCCAAAAAAAATGTTTGTTTAAATTTAGTTTCATGTTTTATTAAGTGAATATATCAAACTTGGCTTAGTAGCTAGTGTCTGGCAGAAAATAATGCCGGGGTAGATTAAACTTTGGGTCTCCCCCCCGCTGATAAAGGGCGTTACCCCGTATTGACTGGGCTTTGACAAGCGGGCGTTGTCCCATATGAAAGTGAAGGTACCTATATATGACCCAAGAGCTGTTAAAATAAATAAAAGTCAAATGGACAAAAATGAAAGTGCTAATCTTTCTTAATTAAGTGTGGTCAGTCCAAGCAAACCTGGCGAAGAAATAAAGTCAATCGAACTATCCTGGCCGAGTTGAAGCTAGTTTCCCAGGATAGAGCGAGATTAAGAAGCACTGTGGAAGTACTCTGCCCCCACCGGGGGGACATAGGACATTAAGTCAAGTATGTCAAACTAACTGATAGTGCGGATGAACAAAATCTAATATCAACCATATTAATTCATTGAGTGCGAATCGGGATATCAGACGCGCGTCTTGATCACATTCGCCCTGAGGAAGATCTCCGGATGAGATAGAAACAAGTCGGCCAGTAGCTGACTTCGTACGTGAGTAACCCGTTGTTACATACAATATGTTAAGAAAACCCTGTCCGACCTTTGAATTCAGCCCTTCGATATGAATAACTTTTTCTATGGAACCAATGAGAACTCAATTTATTTTTGAGGTTCCCATACACAATGACTGGGTGATCGAACACTTTTGTACAGAAATGTCGAAAATTCTTTTGAGTTCCCCTGCATTGGTCCCAGGAAAAGTTGATTGACGTGATTTATAATATTCTTTCAAATATAAGACATGAGCTTACTTTAGCCTTATAGCTGACAAGGTGGAAGAACCATCTAAACCGTCAACTGATACTTCCTTAAGTTACATCTATAAAATTCAGCTTTAATACTATAACGTAAGTTTAAGTAAGTATTATTTATTTACTATAATTTAAGGGTGTCGGACAAGGAATTGCAACTGTACGTAAGTGTCTGATAATCACAGACGTGATTTTATAATATTCTTCCAAATCTATACATATAATAAAACAGTAAAAATATTTTGTCTGTACATTTCGAATTTTTGACTGAAATGGATAGAGGGACGCTTAAAAAGAATAATAGAAAGCAAAAAAATTTTTTTGGAATTTCTTGTCTGTCTGTCTGTCTGTCTGTCTGTCTGTATGTATGATCACGATTATCTCCGAAAATACTGAACCGATTTACTTCAAACTTTCACCAATTGCTTTGTTTTAACTCAGCAAAACATCTAAAGTTTGTTTCATCAAAATCGGTTCATTAAAGAAAAAGTTATTGTCATTTGAATGAACTCAAAGCATTAGTTTGCCTGCAAATATACACGGTAAATTTTTTATCGTTTTGGACCCATAAAGGGGTGACTCAGAACATCAAAATGAACAACTTTTCCTACGGGAACAATGCTGGGAACTCAAAAAAAAATTCGACATTCCCATACAAACTGGCCGGGCGGCGGGACTCTTTTTTATGGAAATGACGAATTATTTTTTGAGTTCCCAGCATTGATCCCATAAAAAAAGTTGTTCATATTGATGACCTGAGTCACCCCTTTAAGGGTCCAAACTGTTCCTGAGGGATGGACACTAACGGCGGCGTCGTAGCCGCGGTCAAACGGCAAACCAACCGAAACTGCTGCGCCTAGAAACTTGAAATTTGGTACAGGGGTTCTTTTAATGATGTAAGTGAGCGCTAAGACAGGATTTTTAAGAAATTTAACTTCTAAAGGGGTAAAATTTATATGGAATTTTCTCATTTTTGGACTTAGAAGTATGAAAGTAGGTATATAAGTTCTCGATTAAAATTAAAAAAGATGTGTGTGGGTAGATGAAATTTGCAAAATTCCCCTCTTAAGGGGTAAAATGGGGGTGGGTGGGTGGTATAAACTTTGTATCGAAATTTTCTCATTTCTGGACTTAGACGTATGAATTTAAGTATATAAGTTCTAGGTTACTATTAAAAATATCTGTGTAGGTAAAATGGACGATATTTTCCCCTGAAGGGGTAAAATAGCGGGGTAAATATTGTATAGGAATTTACTTATTTCTAGACTTAGAAGTATGAAAATAGGTAAATAAATTCACGATTACAATTGAAAAAGATCTGTGTAGGTCAACTGGAAAAAAATCCCCCAGAAGGGGGGTAAAGATGTTTGGAAATTTTCTCATTTCTGGACTTGAAGTATGAAAATAAATAGGTATGTTCTCGATTACAATTAAAAAAGATATATATGGGTAAAATGGACAAAATTCACCCCTAAAGGGGTAAAATGGGAGGGTAAAGGTTTTATGGAAATTTTCTCATTTCTGGACTTAAAAGTATAAATAATATCCATACTTCCATACTAATACTAAAATTATAAATGCGAAAGTAACTCTGTCTGCTGTCTTTTTACGCTTCAACCATTGAACTAATTTGGATGAAATTTGGTATGGAGGTAGTTTGATGCCCGGGGAAGGACATAGGGTATATTTAATTCCGGGAAATTTTACTGTTCCCGAGGGATCGACACTAACGCGGGCGGAGCCGCGGGCAACAGCTAGTATAAAATATGAGCTTACATTAACGAATTTCAGGAGTCACATTAGACTCTTTTGCTTACCTGATATCATCTAAAGCCATCGTGATCTACATTTCATAGTCGGGGATAGTCTTGTAACCTGTATTAGGGACGAACAGCAACTTTCCGGTTATAAAATAACGAAGGTGTTTTCAAGCTATGAAGCCTACAGTGTACTTAAGATTTTATAGAAATAATATATATACCTTAATACTAAGGTATATATGTAAAATTTGTAAATGTAACACTTAATCCCTGACTGAGTGACCATCCCTATAAAATGTACATAAATAATATCTAATTTAAATACGTTGGTTGGTATGTAGCACATACGTACTTTTATGCAAATCTATCTTATTGCCTTATAGTATCTTATTGTATAATTTACATTTTTGATTAGGTCGTACCGACGTATACTACTTATAAACTCAAATCTATACATATAATAAAACAGTTAAAATATTTTGTCTGTACATTTAGAATTTTTGACTGAAATAGATAGAGGGACACTTAAAAAGAATAATAGAAAGCAAAAAATTTTTTTTCGAATTTCTTGTCTGTCTGTCTGTCTGTCTGTCTGTCTGTCTGTCTGTCTGTCTGTATGTATGATCACGATTATCTCCGAAAATACTGAACAGATTTACTTCAAACTTTCACCAATTGCTTTGTTTTAACTCAGCAAAACATCTAAAGTTTGTTTCATCAAAATCGGTTCATTAAAAAAAAAGTTATCGTCATTTGAATGAACTCAAGGCATTAGTTTGCCTGCAAATATACACGGTGAATTTTTTATCGTTTTGGACCCTTAAAGGGGTGACTCGGACCATCAAAATGAACAACTTTTCCTATGGGAACAATGCTAGGAACTCAAAAAAAAATTTGACATTCTCATACAAACTGGCGGCGGGACTTTTTTTTATGAAAATGACGAATTTTTTTTGAGTTCCCAGCATTGGTCCCATAGAAAAAGTTGTTCATATTGATGACCTGAGTCACCCCTTTAAGGGTCCAAAACGTTCCTGAGGGATGGACACTAACGGCGGCGGCGTAGCCGCGGGCAAACGGCAAACCAACCGAAACTGCTGCGCCTAGAAACTTGAAATTCGGTACAGGGGTTCTTTTATCGATGTGTGTGAGCGCTAAGAAAGGATATTAAGAAATTTTACTTCTAAAGGTGTAAAATTAATATGGAATTTTCTCATTTCTGGACTTAGAAGTATGAAAGTAGGTATATAAGTTCTCGATTAACATTAAAAAAGATGTGTGTAGGTAGATGAAATTTACAAAATTCCCCCCTTAAGGCCTAAAATGGGGGTCGGTGGGTTTTATAAACTTTGTATGGAAATTTTCTCATTTTTGGACTTAGACGTATGAAAATAAGTATATAAGTTCTAGGTTACAATTAAAAATATCTGTGTAGGTAAAATGGACGATATTTTCCCCTGAAGGGGTAAAATAGCGGGGTAAAGATTGTATAGCAATTTACTTATTTCTAGACTTAGAAGTATGTAAATAGTAAGTATGAAAATAGGTAAATAAATTCACGATTACAATTGAAAAAGATCTGTGTAGGTCAACTGGAAAAAAATCCCCCAGAAGGGAGTTTGTTGGAAATTTTCTCATTTCTGGACTATGAAGTATGAAAATAAATACGTATGTAAGTTCTCGATTACAATTAAAAAACATATATGTGGGTGAAATGGACAAAATTCACTCCTAAAGGGGTAAAATGGGAGGGTAAAAGTTTTATGGAAATTTTCTCATTTCTGGACTTAGAAGTATAAATAATATCCATACTTCCATACTAATACTAATATTATAACGAAAGTAACTCCGTCTGTCGTTTTTTTACGCTTCAACCATTGAACTGATTTGGATGAAATTTGGTATGGAGGTGTGAGGCCCGAGGAAGGACATAGGGTATGTTTGATTCCGGGAAATTCTACTGTTCCCGAGGGATCGACACTAACGCGGGCGGAGCCGCGGGCAACAGCTAGTATAAGCTAAATAAATGTAAGTAGGTATCATTATCACCATTATTGCTTAACTTATAGAGTACCATAATACGGTAGATAGTTTAATACGCAGGTGTTCATAGGCTACTAACTAACCGTATCAGGTGGGCCGTATGTCTGTTTACTTACTTAGAGGTACAAAAACAGTCAAACAAGAGCACTGCATAAGAACTCTTTTTGTTTTATTCAATGAGAAAGAAAAGTAAAGGGGGTACGTTTACCGTTACCCCAAACCGTTACCCTGGTAGTACTCGTATGTTGTGAATATTTGTAGATGATTATTGTAGGTTGTAGGCAAGAACCAATGCAATGAAAATTTTTTAGTAGGTGTTTTAACTTTAAGGGTATTTGGCAACAATTTGTTAAAAAAATTGATCTAAGTTACATGGTGCTGATGCTGATATTTGTGAATTTACAGCAATTACATCAATGCACCATTCTCGTTTGGTATGCATGCATTCAATATATTATTATATGCATTTAATCTGCATCCTTTATGGATATACCCTTCTTTAGTTTAATACCTCCAAGTAACAGCTACATTCTGAAGTCTCAAGGTTTGTTGAATAGATTGACTGCCATTGATAAAGGGAGTAACTCTTTAACAGAATGTTTGAACATTAACTTACCGTTTTAGTTTGCCTACGTAGATTCAATAGAGTTTGAAATTTTTTACCGTACCTTTATAAGTAGAAATATTTAGCAGACTTGAAAGTAAAGGGATGTTATTAAAGCCAGGAAAAAACTCTACTTTCAATATTTTTAAAGTTACTCAGTCGGCACGGCAATAAAATGCTTTTGCATGTACTGGTAATAGTTAAGAGAAACTATAGTTACTGGCCTAGTAAATAGATTTGTTATACAGTAGGTATCATATTGACATATCCTATGAATGTTCGTAGCACAGTTGTAGACGTTCCCAGCACAAAAAAAAAAATTAAAAATTACGTGTCACTTAAGTATCTATATAGAATACACGACAAATTAGTAGATCGGACAAAGTCTGGAGAACATGTAGCCAATGGTAGCGATTTCGATTATGAAAAAACTTCACGGATATAGGTAGAAATAAGAAGATAACATGTACTATTTTGCATTTCAAGATTGGTCTACGTTCGTAGCATTGTTGTAGCTCATCGTAGCACTTGATAATCTAGAAAAATATGCGTAGCTCAAGAATACATGCGTTACGATACGAATGCGTAGGTATGTAGACTGTATTCTCTTTCGATTATAAAAAATACTCAATTACTTGAGAATGGGCTGCAAATTCATACATCTAAATTAGTAGCGCAGTTGACCTTAAGGTATGGTGCTTGGTGCCGACTGAAATGTTTTTATGCATGAATAAAGGGGTCTGTTTTTGGTCAATTGTTTATTAGATGCTATCAATACGAAAATATTTGATGGTTCATTAGATTTAAACAAACCTTACTTATCTAGGTGAATATTACGCTTAAATTATAACAACACGTCAAAAATCTTATAGGCATTAGTAGGTCCCTTTGTAGGTAATATTTGGACTGTACTATGCTAATAAGTTATATTTTTATGCAATTCTGTAACTAAGTAAATGTTATAAGGAGACATATTTAGGGAACGATAAAATAAAACGACAATTAAGTTGATTGGTGAGTGATACTGTAAAATGTTTGTATAATTATGAATGAATCATGATATGAAATTCAAACCTAGTAGCTTACGTTTTTGATTTAAAGTTGCAATTCTACTTTAAAAACGGCCCCGTCGTCATTTTATCTAGTTTGGCTTGCATTTTTTATTGTAATTTAAAGAGTATGGAAAAAAGGAGAAGAGTGTAGGGAAGCGTTCGTAAAAGCCACACATTTCTGCTTAGCTACTTGGCATGAATATTTAATAGACAGGTTTGCAGATGTGATATTAAGAATCCATAAATGAAACTCAAACGTACTTTTTATTTACGCAAAATAAAATCACATGCATTGACAGACCTTTTTCTGTTAGTTGCTTAAAATACTCCGAGTTCAACCATTCGAATACATTTTTATTTGAACTTCGGAAGACACTTTTCAAACCTCGGCAATGTACAGTACAGTTACAAACGAGTTATGTATGCTTCTGATGATCATCTAGTACTATGACTTGGTTTTCGGAATGTCCATAGGCCTTTTTAGTTTTTGAAGTAAAAAATTCTTTTGCGGCGTTGTGCACTTTTAGGAATGGGTAAAAAATTTTAAGCTCGCGTCGTAGGTGAGGAAGTAATATCCTCTCTTTCTACCGCGTGGAGTTTTCACTTCTGCCAGCACTCCCGGAGTGCAACCCGTTGTTTTTTTTCTTTCTAGGCAATATGTTGACAGAGGTAGATGGGTAGTGAAGTTGGTATTTAGTATGAGAACAGTTGTATAATATATATAGATACTACCCGTAAAAGTCAACTTAAAACTTCGTGAAAGTTGTTGTCAAGCGTCATAAAGGTGAAATATTCAAAACTATAATTGCTAATTATTTAGAAATATTAATAAACTGTTTCTCAGATCTTTTGTATCTGACGCTCAAAGATCATTTAAGGGCTTAAAAAATTTCATGTTTACGGGGTACTTTTGCGGGGTAAACATGACAGCCCACAGAAGTATGTTCAGCATGGTATTTCATAGCTTCAGTCTTATAGATGCTAAAATGGATTATAATTTTTTTTTGAGTAACGAGTACACCTCATTGTGTTACATCATTTGTTTATACTTTCAGTTATTGAATTGTGATTGTGTATAAAGGCTTATTTTGTACCCCCTGGCAATATAATATCTCGCAAAAACTTTGACAGAATCGAAAAAAAAAAACACTTATGTTATAAGGAACTCTCCTTAAATTGTTAATTTTATTTTGTTTTTATTTAAAGCTATAGCGGCAATAAAATACACATTCTATGAAAATTTCAAGTCTCTACCTATTACGGTTCAAAAGATACAGCCGTGTGACAGTCAGTCTTAGTAATAGGTTTCCTATTGACACCCTTTGGGTACGAAACCCTAAAAATTTAAAAATATTTAGACAGCCCATATAAATTAGTCTAGTTAATTAGTTCTTTTGGTTTTTGGTTCAGAATCATGCTACGCATACTTCTGGGTATTACAAAACACAACTTTCTCTATATTCGAGCCTAATTGAAATGTACAATTCCGATTTGAAACAATTTAAAATTATTTTTCATACTACATTAACTTAGATGACAATGAGCGTTGATGTTCTACAGATCAAATGTAATAAATATACTAAATCTTACATTTTATTATCTTGATTGTCAGGCTAGTATTACCCTGCTTTATTAAGAAACATGTTCCAAAGTTTTAAAATTGGTTCGAGAATAGGAGTTTCCTAATTAAAATAAGTAAGTTGATACCTAAATAGGATTTAGCTATTTTGTGACTACGTACTTATTTACTTTACAAGTAAGAATAAAACAATTGCTATAATTTGAACGCCATAGACATAAATATAAACTTAAAATCTATCACAGTTGTTTGTTTTTAAATAACTTATGTTTTTAATATTAAAATAAGGTAACAATTAAACCTTAAAGCACAACTAAAAAAAGAAGATTTTATAATTCTTAGAGCGATACATGTTTAGAATGTTAGGTTTTAATACTTTGTCAATTTTAAGTATAATCGCTTATGTAGGATTTTATTTACCTAAGTTTTGTGCCATTACTCAGCATACGCGTAGTCGTAGGTTCGTACATTGTAACTTAACCTACCTAGCATTCTGATTATTTATTATCACTATGATCTTTCCCGAATTGATCACGTATATGTGCATCGAAATATTAGATAACTCAGAAAAATATTCTGAAGTCAATGCTTGCATGAAGGTATAACATTTTAAATCAAAAATAAAAGCAAATAAAATGAATGGTTCAATGTGCTTCAAGGTGACATAATATTCAAAGCACATGTCGTGTTCATTTTGTATAACTTTACATTTAGCTTCATCTTATACATAAGTATTTTAATATGTACATGGTCGTATATTTTGAATCAAATTTCTTTGTAAATTTCAAGCATACAAGCAAGATATTAGTTGAAAATATTTATTTATTAAAGATAATAAAAAAGATATGTATTAAAAATAAAGATACTTATTACAAATGTTTTTTTTTGCACATAGGTATAACGTATACTTAAAGTAAAATGAAAATAAATTAACTCGATTATTTATTTAGCGGATGTCTCAGCAAGAACTAGAAAAAAAAATATTTGATTAATTTTTATCATATTTTTTTCTATGTCCTCACATCGGTACAGGGTAAGATGATATCTATTAATGAAAAAATATATGATAAATTGTCACTTTTGCTCTGTCAGCGGTATACAATATTTATAAAGGACAACGTTTTTATACTGAATTTGATAATTTTTAATGAGCTACTTATGTTGAAAGATGTTTTGACCTAAATGAGATGTATTTGCAACAAATAGCTGCCATTTGTTCCCATGCTCGTGAAATAATGACGTTTTTGGAAGCCGATTCATCTCTCGTTTTGAGGTCGAAAGTGCATACCTGCTGAGAGAGTAAGCTAAGTGACTATTTTAATATTTATGAGGTATTTCTTGTCTCGACTGTACATATATATATAAATAGAACTGAAATGAAAACATTAAACTGATATTTTAGGATTTATGTATAATCAAGTTCTTGCTCAAACACGCTACAACACCATTACAACTGCAGAAATGTCGAAATATTAGGTAAAAAAAAACCATTTGAAAAATATGCCAAGAAATCATTAATGATATTCAACTAGGTACCTAATTGCAAATTTCTATAAAATTCGTATATAGGTATGGTCTCTTTCAGCAGTATCAAGATTTGCCTAAATGTCTTTTGTGATTTTATATTAAAAATTAGTGCCTTATAAATCTTTCTGAAAGCAAGAATATAAAAATTAACTATTAAGCGTAGGTACTTAATACTTGTATTATCTATCGCACGCCTATTTCCGAGTTTTTGGTCTTTCTTTAGTATTATACCTACAATACATTACTTATAAGTATAATATAAACGAGTGGAATCAGTGACACTTAGATTAACCACAATATCTATAAATCGTTGTTCGATTGTTTTATTGGAGTTGCACAAGACACACTTTATTAAAACTATTCAATCACACTTAATTATGATTGCTCTTCTTCACTTTGTAAGCACCTATCTAGACCGTAATTGAACGAAATTGACAGCAGCGCGTCGTGCTGTCTAAAAGGAAATGTGCTAGATACAACAAAATACAATACTCTCGACTGCGCCGCAGGATGAGTCTGCCCCGGTTTCCACTCCTGCGCTCCTTAGAGGTGGAGGGAAAATCAGATATGGCTATTCAGTTTAATTTATATACCTAGGTATTGACTGATATTGATGGTATAGGTAATTACTTATGTTTAAGTTATTCACAGCACAATTCGTTTTATTATAATCACCAAGGAATAATAAAGTGACTTTTGATTTTCCTGCGCATTTTGTTTTATCGCTCAAGCAGACATTACGAAAAGAGTTTTGAGTTTTAACTCGATTTTAACCTAATAATATAAATCTTTGATAATACACTGCAGTGTCTGATTCAGACGTCGGGGTGTAGTAGGTGTAAATCGACGGCAACGTCCCGTCTCTGTGCGCGCACGATCCTCGGCGGATGCAGAGGGTGCGCCGCATCCCCCAGGAGCGCTGCATCCTCGGCTAGCGAGTCTCCGGAGCCGTAGCCGCGCTCCTCTGTGCCGTCGCCCTCGCACCACGACGCTGAGCCGGAGCTGCCGGAACCGCCCGCCTCCGCCTCAGTTTCCACGTCCACTGAACAACTTGCACAGACTTCTGTATTAAATATAAAACAATATAATTATTTAATTGTAATAGGAGGTAGTTTTGCAGTAGGTTGTTTTTCTAAAATAAATAATAACTTGACTTACTACCTGTCTTTATATTTATATCAATTATGGTTGATGTAAAAATAAGGCCTATAAATATATCTATTTGATATATAAAACCTACGCTTTAAGCTACTAGCTTTATACCAAATTTTAAGTATTAATTTAAAACTATAAACTTTTATTTTCGTCGAATTTCTTGTTATAAAAAGACAAAGTTAAGAAAGAAAGAATAGTTACCGAACTAGGTAAGTTTGTTTTTATTATTTTTTTCGTGTGTACGTGGCCAACACTAGTGTCAGATTTTTCAAGCTGTCTAAAGGCATCTGTCATAGCATGATGACTGCCATTAATGATGACAGCCGGTATCAACGACTTACCTTAAAAGAACGGAGGAGCTCGAGAAATTTCTATGCCACTTGTGGTAACCCATCCCAGTACGGATCGTGCCCGTGGTTGCTTTACATGCGTAAGCGCTAATAGAGCTTACGCCCACTGCTAAGTAAGTAAGTATTAACATTACCTACTATGCAACTAGCGTATCTGTTACAGCGTTATTATTATACTTATTCAAGCAAAGTAATATTTGCCACTGAATTAAGTTGTTATATTATCTAGTTATTTTATCAAATGTCGTGTAAGACTTGGCTTAAGTAATAAAGTGGGATTATAAGTCAAGCCACAGATTTTTTAGGCTACGGAAACCATTAAACATGGGAAAGTTAGGATCTAATAAATGAATTCACCTTTATTAAATGCCTTGCGTCCTCATCTTAAGGCAAAATTCCCGTGAACAAAAAGAACTAGGCCACAACGGTAAGGTTAGGTTTTCTTATAACCAAAACAGCCGGCCTGTTTGCTAACTCAGTGCACAACGTTTTGATAGTCATTTCAAAGTACATTACGTTTTATATATCTTTAATAAAAATAGTCAAACATAAGAAATCCACGATGTATTTTGAAATGACTATCAAAACGTTGGTCACTGAGTTAGCAAATAGGCCGGCAGGAGCGAGCGAGCGAAGCAAGCGAGCGTCGCAACAAAGGGCGTGAAAATTAAACTGTAATTATTACTTCGGTTATCTTGGACCAGCTATCATGCATACATAATATATAGAAAAAGTGATTACATTCAGTACAGTCTACACAATTTAGTCATTATACATAATAACCACTTATTATTTTTTAGCTATTAAATATTCGCTGTAATATATCTATATTTATTACTTAAAAATTGGTATAAAACCCTTTATTTTAAGGTTACACTTGAAAATTTTGTATATTTTGTACCAATGAGAATATTGTATAAGTACTCTTTATACTTATGAAATCGAATAAGGAATAATCTGTTTAATAAGAATATGTTCATGTTATGCATGTATGTATAAAAGTAAGTATAATCTACTGTAAGTATTTAAAACTACGCCACAGAAACATGCTAAAATTATAAAAAGTGTTCAAATTATAATAAATGAAAAACATAGGTATAATATTTTCAGCATATACACGTTGTCCTTTAAAATCCAATTTTTTATATACCTTCATAAAACCAGTCATGAAACAAGGATGAAACAATTTTTTTTATACTTAAACTTAGTGTGTAACTATGATCACCAAAGAAATTTAAGGAAGCGAAATTTTATAATCAAGTGATCACGAACAATGTTAATTTCAAAAACACTTGGTATATATAAACTCTTACAAACTATGGATATACAACATATCTAATTGTTTTTTGTATGTGAATGGATACAATGTTTTCAATCTTTAAATTCCATAATCAATTTTTAAATTCCATAACCAAAACATCACGATGGTCTACTATTGGAAGTTTTTTTCGTGCTTATTTAAGTACTAATAAAAGTAAGTAGAAATATTCAAAAAATTTAAACGAACAAGAATACTAAATACAACAATTTAAAGTAAGTACATTCATTGGGTAGGAGACTTAGGGGCGGGGGGATAGAAATACTATTATACACATTCCACACATCGAAAGGGGAAGGACAAGGACTCACGCAGCCGGTGCCGGCCTTGTATAATGGGGCTCTCCCAAGCCGTCGGTCAGAGAGAGGTCGACGACGAATAATCTTCATAAGATGCTGCAATTTTGTAATATTCGCATATTTATACCTATGGCAACGACGTGCAATTGGTTAAATTGGCATTTCAAAACAACATTAGCATAGGTAAAACAGTGAGGCTATTTTAAGTTACAAATAAGATGAGCATGTTTGCTGCCGTGCATGTACCTATGTGAATAAAGCCAAAATAGTAGCAAGTTCCATCGTATTCAGTTGTTCTACATCCGCGCTCTTATCGATCGCTTCGGCCCATTCAACAATAAGAGTCATTCGATGTAGGGGTCTGAAAAATTGCTTCTCACTATTTACGATCGTCTAGGAGCATAGCAGATAGGCACTGCGCGATAATAATGGGATTTTACCCATAAAATACTTATTGTAATCCTGAAGTCCTATCGGGCTGGGTGAGAGCGTTTTAGTTTTTTCTCGAATATTTGCCTCAAAAGTCAATCAGTTAACTAATTTCCTGCGATGTCGTTACTTTCTAACACATAAAAGTACACAAACGAACGAAACAACACATTCGTTGGACCCCATATTTTCAGGTGCGACCGATGACCGCCCTCTATGGTCATTTGCGTCTCACGTAGGCCTTAAATAGGTTCAGATAGGACTTCAGGGTCACAGTGAATATTTTATTGGAAGGTAAAATCCCATTATTGTGATTTCTTTCGTCCTATCGGGGCTGGGTGAGGCGTGTCTGTTATCGCCTGAGGAATTAAACTCAATCTCCTCCCTGCAGCATCTCCTCGCTCCGCCCGCGCGGTACAGCAATCGAACGCGCGGTGACGCGAGTTTTAATATAATGACTATAGAGGGCGTCGTCGGTCGCACCAGGATTATATTATCTCTATGGTCGCACCTGAAAATATGGCGTCAAACGGAAGTGCTGTTTCGTTCGTTTATATACTTTTATGTTTCAGAAACTGACTACATCGTAGGAAATTAGTCAACTGATTGGCTTTCGAGGAAAACCTAAAATGCTCTCACCAAGCCCAGATAGGACAAAACAAAAAGCATCGCAATAATTATTATTTCGCCGCATTGCCATGCATTGTGCATGTTACTGGGATTTCAATATCTGTTTTAATTTTAAAATACATTGAAGCTAAAATTTTAGTGTGTATGTTATTTTGAAAGCATAGTAAAATAACAAAACAAAGCGTAGCGATATAGACATGAAACTAAGTATCATGGACCAGGGACCAGGTGAAACTTTTACGCGCAAGTAAACATAAAAGTTGATTTAATGTTATTTAATTACTCATATAAATATATATCAAAGTAGAAATACGGACCTGAACTGTCTGTAACAAGTCTAGGGGGCGTGTCCTCTCGGTCTGTGGGAACAACTATAACCACTTCGTCTTCTCTCGGTGAGTCACCATTTCTACTCGTTGATGTCCTGAAATGTGTGAACGTAAAGTATAAGTAGATAGTTTGAGTGACATCCTTGATCTTCAGAATTCCTTTGAGAATTCAAGCCGCACCCTCTCGAATATTGATAATGCCTCCTCAGGGCGCTAGTGTCAAGTAGTCAACTCCTTGGAATATTTGAATCAAGTGGGGTCACCCCTTCGTGCTGCGAGTGAACACAATATTGATAGGTACTAAACTAACAAATCCATATTTTGCCCTGGTCGTTGCCTGCGACTACATCCGCGTGAGTTTTATGACGCAGGATATAGGTACCCTTTGTAACTTGTACAATATTCAAGTTGGAATAAAGAACGGTTTGAAGCCTACAATACAATTTTTTTTTTTTTTTTCAAAATAAACTGAAGAAGAATATGCAGAATTCAACAATAAAAACCGCTTTAAAATTAAGTAGCTTTGGTACATAACGAATGATATAAATCCGTCAAATACCAATGCTAATTGGTTAGGCCAATCAACTTATTAAGTGCGTCAATATGTTTCCCCGGTTGGGTATACATTGAAAAGATACATAACTTTGTCAGATTATAAAATTGCTTTTTTAGCGTAGGCGTTAACGCTGCTTTGAAGCCATCTGAGAGGCCCGATTTAGATTCCAGATTTATAAATTACACAATGTATCCATTTACGGATGACTTATGGAGTTGGGTTAAGGCGATACCACTGTAAATAAGGTCGTTCTGAACCTTATTTATCTCGCAAAATACTTTAATTAGGAGTTTCAAATCTAAGTAATATGATTTTTGACTATTTCATCTCCAAAAATTGAAGATGAAAACACGTTTTGATAAAATTTTCTCGATAGAAATATTTTTTGAAAAATGGTCTTCGTTCGCAGAGTTTTTGTTATTGTAGCTCAAATGCGACAAATGAAATAATGATTTTTAGACTAAAAGATAGGTTATTAGTAATTCATCAAAATCTAAATATGAAAATACAATTAACCGGTCTGATTTTATATAAAATAGAAATAACGAATTTGGCGCTTACGTTTTTTTCTTTGAGCGACTCGAGACTATCTCCTATCTCATCATTCACGGGCTAAACCGCCAAGCGCTATCCCTTGCGCGCACTTGATCAGTCCTTTGCCGAGCGAAGGTACCAAACATTTGAGTCCTCGTCTTAACAAGAAGAACTCAAGCTGTAAAACCGAACCGGATACATATGAACTCGTAATAGGTAAGGCGTATATTATTCACTTGAACTATAAAAAGCATTCATTACCTCTACTGTAGTCATTGGTATCTATCGATAAAACATTCTACTTACCTATGCAAACAAATAAAGAAAAAGGATTTCATGTTTGTAAGTAACGCATAAGCTTAAAAACTACTGTACTAAATAGAAAAATAAATAAATAGAAAAGCCATATTATCAGCAGATAATTATAAATACTAAAGCAACCCTGTCTGTCTACCTGTTACCTCTTCACGCTTTAACCTCTGAACTAATTTAAATGACATTTGGTATGGAGATAGATTGAGGTCTGGGGATATATAGGGTATCTTCCATCCTGGAAAAGAGTACCTACTGTTCGCGAGGGTCTACAATTCTACATTTATGCGTGCGACGTCGCGGGCAAAAGCTAGCTGGTACACTAAATTATAGGCACTCGAAATGGCGCGAAAATGTGCAAATTAAATTAGATAGAGAGCTCATTATAAATAATCAAGTAGCGTAACCACATAAGACTAGGTAAGTCTTCAGGGCCCGTACTACCTCACACTGCTTTGCATGATTGACTGTTATATCAATAATAATTAAATACTCAAGTTGAAATAAAAATGCAGCAAAGTTTAGGACTAACTCTGGTAACTATATGACTCAAAAACACGATAGCGTTAAATTTTCTCGATAGAAAAAAATTGCAAAGTTGCCTCCAAATCACGTCTAATTTACTCGGTATATAGCATTATTCACCAAATACATTAAAATTAACCTTGAAACTTTTGATTATTATTGCATTATAGATAAGGCAGCCATCATATGTTTTTCTTTTTCGAATAACCCTTGAATATTCCTAAAAAACGAAAATATCCAAAGTAGCCAACGCGTTTAGACCATCCGCGTTTGTATCGCCGCGCCGCCTGGCATATGTCGGGCTCTTAAGTGGTATGTATTATCCTCTAGCTATGGTGCTAGCGGTTAGCACCACAGCCAGAGGTTACCAGCGAGCAGTTACTGATAATGCTTGGGTTGTTTTTAACGTAGGTTATAAATTATAGTCGGTTGTAAATTATATCACTGGAGCTTGTATAACCATAAAAATATATACCTACCCCAACAGCTATATAGCATAAGAGGTAAATCGCACGTTTTTTTCAAGCTGCCTCAGAGCATCTGACATAGTTTAATAATTGCCATCCAATGATGACTGCCGGGACCAATGGCTCGTCTGTTCTGAGCACGAAAGAACTTGACATATGTATGTACGATATACTTATATGTAAAACTTACTTGACAATGACTTTTTTCCTCATGAATCTGGTGCCTAGATCAGAGTAGCCTCTATTCATGGGTCGTTTGTGTGGCAGAGGAGGCGCTGACGCTGGCGCTGGTGGCTCGAATGTCCGGGATACCGGCGAGTTGGGCTCGGAGCACTGTTTGTCGGAGAGCGCCGGCCGTCCGCGTAGCGCCACTGCGCCATCCGTGGATGATCCCCCATCTCCTCCATTCGTCGCACTTGCTATCCTACGTGATCCCCGTCTATCTTCTTCGTATAGTTCTAATAAATGATCCAACTTACTTTCTATATCATCTACCTGGAAAACATATTGATTTTACACATGATCTATATTGACAGGAAATATGTATCTACAACAAAAATATATAACACGATAAACTTACTTGTCTTTCAATCTTAACTACTCTGGAAGCTAGACTGATTTTTGATGCATATACATCTTTAGCTTTCGATCCTTGTTTCCCAAGTATTTGGTCTAATCTGTGGATATCACACAATTGTCAGTACCTACTTAGTTAAGGACAATTAAAATTATCACTGCTGTAAGTGACAGCTACTTATTTCATTTCACTATTTTAATAGAATGATATTACAGTAAATATCACGATTTTCTATTTATAGCATGTGGAACAAATACAATACAAAAATATCGGTTTCCACAACATTACCTAATTGTTTATTTCCAATGCACATAAATATCACACAAAAGCAGCCTGGAACATGCAGAACACGTAGAAACAACAGCGATGGCTTTCAAAATAAAGTACACTAGTATTGTTTTGTTTGAAGTCACAGCTATTTTTTTTATTTAGATGTACAGACAGAACGCGGCTTGTAATTGATCAGCTCATTGTGGCCCGATTTTTTTTCTTGAAAAGTTATTTACGGGTAATATAATATAATTATTTTTCAATAACTGTTCTAAAGTAGCTTTTTAGATTAAGTTCGCTACATCTCTGCATGAAAATGGATAAGATCCCACTATACACCATCTCTTCGAGAGAAATACGATGTGTACTTACTGAGCCTGAATACCTAAGGCTTTTTTCAAAGGAATTCAGGTTACGTTTACTTTTAATATACAATAAAATCAATGTAAACGAGCAATAATAGACCAAAGAATTTTAGAGAAAATTTGTATTCAGCTTAAAAAGAAGTTGTGGGCTCTAAATCAGAATATATTGGCATGACATCTTCATGACATGGTCAGTTTAAGAAGATCGGTTGGCACCTACCTTTTCCGACTATCGATATACGTACGACTGACCGATATATAAATTGAAATAGATAAGCAATTTTGTAAGCTTATGTAAATTAAATGAAAGTGAACAATGTCAGAGATTTGTATTATTTTCGTACACAAATTATAATTATTACTACATACACAATACAAAAATAAAAGTAACAAATTTCATGCACGGATTGTGCAAAGCAAATAAAAGTGCAATGGCAATACAATTTTACCGATTTTAAGACGAATAAAAACATTATTCTACATAATACAAAAATGAGTTAGGTAAGGTAAATCTTGTTTCTGAAAATGTCTGTACAGTGGACCTTTACTCTTTTTCGTAATTTGTGCGAAAGTGAAAGTGGGATGCATTTTTATGAATTTTGACAAATCTTTTTAGATATTTTTAACAGTATTAATTTTACGTATCCGCTTTCAGAGTGATTGGTAATGTTTTCTACAAACAAATAATGGATATCAATAGAGCAGAAGCGGCAAATTTATCATTGTTGAATGTTTACCAAACCTCTCTAATAAAATAAATCACAGCTAATGACAGTAGCTAGATACATAATGTTGATAAATAGAATGTAACAAATACAATCACAATTTGGATTCTAAGATTGGTAGTAATTGCCACCTGTTGATGCCACTTTACCGAACTTTATGACAATAATATCTAATGATAGGTAGGTATAAGTTAATAAGCCCGGGATGTATCTATGCGTGTGTTTGATTGTAAGTGGGCTCCAACATGGCCGAGGAGCTGCCGGCGAGCAGTGGAGAAAGCGCGCGCAGTGCGGCAAGGGGCACGAGAGGTGGCAGCCCTCACACCTCCAACCTCACCTGTACTGTAGGTTCTTAGTTCGGTTTAGAAGATCGGCGTGCCCCGAAGAATATTGCTCTATCACATCTTTCACGTCGTAAGGTTTCAACGCTTCTCTAAATCTCTTGCGTGCGACAAAATACTTGAGCTACACGAAAATAACAGACAAGGAAGGTTTCATCAGAGCGGCATTAATTAGTAGGTACTCTATAGTAGGTAACTCTATTCTTACTTATCCATTGCCAATAACAGTTCTGATCTTTATAAATATATTTCGAATGCCAATCGTCAAGGAGCGGTAAGAGGAGTCGACGAAGGGTCCCTGCACTATCTAGGTTTAGGTATGGCCCAATGTCCCGTACAATAGGTAGCCATGCAAATGAATTTAAACATTCTTATTAATGTGGCACCTGTTATGAATGGTTTTTCAAACCAAGATCTAAACGGCAGGGGGATGCACTGTAAAAGTCATCTGAAAAACAATGATTCAGAAGATATTTTATTGAGATTACAGAAAACTGCACAAGTGCTTATTTCTTTGATTTTCAAGTGAATTTTGCAGTGCTTTACATTGCAATTACAAATAGCATTGCACACATACTAACTACGCAAAAGGGTAGATTAAGTTTATGACGACTCTACAAAATATACTTATCACATTGCAGAACATAATAAGTAGGTAAGGTATAGTCCAGACGAGAGGAAAGTATATAAAGAACGTATATGGTAGTGCAAGGTGTAGAATATCATAGACGGAGTACTACCTAGTCTGGACGTTTTTGACTCGGCCCAGCAGGTCCACGTGGCCCGCCGAATATTGCTCTATTACATCCTTTACGTCGTACGGCTTTAGCGCTTCTTTAAACTTACGCCGGGCCACAAAATACTTCATCTGTCAGAATGTCACAACAAATATTTGAAAACATTTCATATTAGTTTTAAGTAAGTGTGCCTAATCGTGGCGCTACGCCTACGGCCAGAACACTGCCGAAAAGAGATGGGACTGATGGGACTCCGGACCAAGAACAAAATTATGAATAGATCGAAAAAATTTTTGACGGCATTTTCGGTCTTGTTCTGTCGTGGCATAGGGTATTAAACTTAAAAAAAAATATTCGTTAATCGAATCTACCTCTTTAATTAATACTACACGAAAGTGAGGACATTCTAAAGAGCATTTGTTTATTTACTTACACATTATAATAATTTAAAACGTTTAGTTACTATATACAAGAATTTAAAAATAAATACCTATATTATAAGTATATTTTTTTAAATAAACTACTCACTTCACCATGTTCTGAAGAAAATATTTAAATATCGCATTTGACCTGTAAGATTGACAACTTCCTTTTTTTTTAAAGTGAGTTAAAATATAAACCATTATATTCAAGTGTGCAGTAAAAGCAGTAAGTATACTTTCAGTTAAAAGTGTAAATAAGTATACATTTTTAAATAAAGTACTCACTTCACCATATGTTCAGAAGGAAATATTTAAATATAGCATTTGACCTGTAAGATTGATAACTTCCTTCTTTTTAAAAGTGAGTTAAAATATAAACCAATATATTCAAGTGTATAGTAAAAGCAGTAAGTATACTTTCAGTTAAAAGTGTAAATAAGTATACATTTTTAAATAAAGTACTCACTTCACCATATGTTCTGAAGAAAATATTTAAAAATCGCATTTGACCTGTAAGATTGATAACTTCCGTCTTTTTTAAAGCGAGTTAAAACATAAACCATTATGTTCAAGTGTGCAGTAAAAGCAGTAAGTATACTTTCAGTTAAAACTGTAAATAAGTATAAATTTTTAAATAAAGTACTCACTTCACCATATGTTCAGAAGGAAATATTTAAAAATCGCATTTGACCTGTAAGATTATTAACTTCCTTCTTTTTTAAAGTGAGCTAAAATATAAACCATTATATTTAAGTGTATAGTAAAAGCAGTAAGTATACTTTCAGTTAAAAGTGTAAATAAGTATAAATTTTTAAATAAACTACTCACTTCTCCATATGTTCTGAAGAAAATATTTAAATATCGCATTTGACCTGTAATATTGATAACTTCCTTCTTTTTTAAAGTGAGTTAAAATATAAACCATTATATTCAAGTGTGCAGTAAAAGCAGTAAGTATACTTTCAGTTAAAAGTGTAAATAAGTATACCTAATTTTTTAAATAAACTACTCATTTCACCATATTTTCTGAAGAAAATATTTAAAAATCGCATTTGACCTGTAAGATTGATAACTTTCTTTCTTTTTTTAAGTGAGTTAAAATAGAAACCATTATATCCAAGTTCAAAGTAAAAGCAGTAAGTATACTTTCAGATAAAAGTGTAATTTTTTTAAACCTAAATAAATAGCCGAGTATCACCTTGAATATATATTTGGATTATTTACCTTAAAATGTTTAGTCTATTAGGTATTTTACAATTAACCTAGACGATTCAGTAACCTAAGTAAAAAAACTGTCAGTCGCAGTCAACTCAGAACTGCTACGCGATCTGGTGATATACGTAGTACAATACAATGTATAGATCTTTAATTTGCGAAGAAGGTTAATAATTCAAAGGTTCCCTCTCGCGGGCGACTACCATTTTTACCATACTTATCAATTATGTAACAAAGGAACTGTATATTTTATGAACAAACTGGACCCACTTCAGGAGCTAATTTGGGATGCTATTTGCATTTGCAAATCTTTAAAACAATTTCTGTGGCAAGTGTTGATGAAATTAAAAAACTTTTCGACGAGAATTAGTCTAACATTCGTAATCTGAAACTTTGTGCATAAACTGGATAATCATCGTGAAAATATGATTAAATTCATTGTTAATTGGTAAACACATATATTAACCTTATTGTTTAAAGATTCCTACAATAAGAATAGGTAAAACTGCTAAATAAGTACGACTTTAAATACTTTACATTCAGCTATACCGCATGTAAAAATACTACCGACGTTTTCTTGAAAGGGTCACTCAGTCCGTTAAAATGAAAAACTTTTCCTAGGGGACCAATGCCGGCTACTCGAAAATAAACTCGACATTTCCATACAAAAGTGTTCAGCCGGCCCGGCATTCTGTATGAAAATCTCGTTGATTTTTATTTTATGTTTTTTTTTCATATCTCCTTTGTAAAATCGTCATAGATTTTTTACTCATTAATTTATGAACGTACTACTGCCATGGTAAATAACTATAGTCGATTTACAGGATAAATCATTCCTTATTATTACGTAACCATGTTCTTTGAGACCAAAGGAAAGGAATACTGAAAGCTACGAACGAAATGAGAGTAACATTGCATTTGCGTTTCAGTACTCTTAATATTAACATCAGCCTACATTTTGATATGCAGTAGTGGAATAAAATATTTACAAAACCATTTAGGTAGTACGCTGTCAGAATAGGACTTTCGCCGAAGTGTAAGTACCTACTTCGATCAAATATACTGGTAGATACAAAGTCTCATAATGTCCCCGAGTCAAAACATCATGCATAATAACAAGCAACGACAAAAACGGTACGACTGAAAGTATAACTCAATCTTTTTTTCCACTTTTGATGCTTAGTTATTGCATCTTTTCACTGTAGGTACCTTCATCATCGCGAGACGTGTGAGTGCTGGCGCGGTTTATTGAAATTGTTGACAAAACAGCTCCGAAACTCGATTAGTGCGCTGTTTTGCGGGTGCCACATTTCGAGCGCGAATCGTGTATCTACCATTATCGAAGAGTACCTATGATAATAATATCAAATTCTAACAGCTGAGTTAGCATCTAAAGTTTTAATACAAAAGTCACTAAGTGGATTTGCTTTAAATTTTATGTTAAATACCCATTGCCATTAATTTTCTCTGAGTGAATGTAGCTCACTCTCAAATTAAAGCTAAAAAAGAGTTGCCTGGAATTATACGAAATCGGATCCGGTGGATTTCCAAAGATCTTTAGTCATTTAATTAGATACTTTTAGGATCTTATGTAAATCCAAATTTGTAACTTCGAAAACAGTGCTGGCTGAAACATTAGGCTCTACATAAAAAAATCATAAGTGTCGCCCACCAGGAACAATCTTTTTCATCTCATCTATCCGAAAAACAAAGAATTGTTGCCCGAAAAGAGGATCTAAAATTAAAAAAAGACGTTTTTATTCCCAAAGGACTAAGATAATTTCGAATTGTGAACACAAATAATGTTCTGAAAATTTCCGTGTCCAAAAAGGTCTTATATAAATGGACCCACGAGTCCCATGAGACAAGGTCATTGTAAGCCGTTGAGTGTTGTCCATTAACTTATCAGTTTGACCATATGCTCTGTGGTATATTTATATACGTGGTATATATTAACCTTTTCTGTTAAATTAATTCAATATTGTCTGTAACTAACCTAAATGCCTTTCATTGCTTTTTTTCTCATAGAGTTAGTTAAAAAGCAGAATGTGTCTTCTTAGACTGACATAACATTTTTACTTTAGGTTACATATTCCGAATCCCTCGCTTCACTCGGAAGTCTACACTATTTAATCTGTTCGGGACATTACGCTTAGCATTTCGTTACATGATAACATTATTGTAGCTGCTATAGAAGAACAAAAATCCAAATTTCCCAAGGTATCAGACAAAAATCCTGCTACTGATCTCCTGTAGCAGCTATAAAGATGGTTCTACAATCTTGCTTTCATTTAACGAAATGTACAGTGATGTTCCAAATACATAGAGTTACTTAATTTTATCCGTTAGCGGGAATTTTCAATTTCGCGCCCAACTTCGAATAAAAGTGGATAATCTCGTTTTAGGATTTAAGTCATAAGTTACTTATTTTTCGACAATAAAATGAAATGCTTTTTTAGAGAACAATTCCGATTTAACTAAGCTAAAAAAGTGTCAATTTTAAATTTTGCTCCCATCCGAAGCAAAATGTTGGTAAAACCACATGTCCTATTAAAAGATAATTAGAAATAAAGTTACTAGTAAATTTAATAATAGTACTCTGACAATCATAAAAGACAAAAGGAAGGAAGAATATTTGAAGAATTGAGACAAAAGGTATAAAATCATGTAAGTAGGATAATTACCTATTTTTTAATTTGTAGACTCGGATTATTGACAAAAGTATTGAAATTGTGTGTGTACCTAACACTTAGTTTGTTCTATTCATCTAACATCCTTCGTTTTACTTCTTTTTATGATTCCGTACCTAAACAGGAAAAAAACAGTATAAATCAAAACCTCAGGGTTCTTCCCGTGAACTCAGAATCTTGAAATTTGGTACAAAGCAATGTTTTATACAGGGTGGCGCAAAAGTACTGGCACTAAAGAAAATACTTTTATTTTTTTTATATGACATTTTCTGTCATTCTGTTTTTGAAAATTGTGTAGTGAACAAATGTAAAATACACTGAAAATAAACATGGACCGTTTTACTCCCCAAGAACGTGGAATAATTGTGTCAATGTTCTTACGGAATAATTCATCAGTGATAAGAACACAACGTGAATTTCGTCGACGATTTCACCACCGTCCGGCATCTCTCAGGGCATGTCAATAAGCAGAATACTCGGTTCTGGGGCACTGATAATCCGCGCATTATTCAAGAAACACCTCTACACCCACTAAAAGTTACTGTATGGTGTGGCATCTGTGTTGACAGAGTGATCGGACCCTATTTTTTCGAAGACGCTGGAGGCAATGCGATAACTGTCACTGGAGAACGCTACAGAACCATGTTACGAGAGTTTTTGATACCCAGTTTGGACGAATTGGGGCTGGAGCACATCTGGTTTCAACAAGACGGCGCTACGGCACACACAGCGCGCGACACTATGGACTTAGTGAGGGACGCTTTTCCAGGCCGAGTTATCTCTCGTTTTGGCGATTTGCCTTGGCCTGCAAGATCACCCGATCTGACCAGTCCAGACTTCTTTCTTTGGGGTTTTTTGAAATCTCGGGTGTATGTGAACAAGCCACAGACTCTCGCAGCTCTAAAAGAAAACATTCGTCAAGAAATAACGAACATATCGCAGGAAGTGTTACGGCAAGTTATGCAAAATGTCATAAATAGGGCTCAAATGTGTATCAACTCTGGAGGTCACCATTTAAAAGACATCATCTTTAAATCCTAATGGTACGAAATTTAATGGCACAAATATACATTTAAAAAAACCTAAATCTAGTTTTCTAATTTAGAAAAAATGTTATAGCTGAACCAAATAGGGTCTTTACTTTTGCGCCACCCAGTAGCACAGATAAAGAAAAATAGCGAAAAGCACATTTTTAGTTAAAATTAATAAAGATATTTTTAATAATTTTAAGCTTATTATAGATAATGATACGGAACCCTTCGTGCGCGAGTCCGACTCGCACTTGCCCGGTTTTTTTATTCCATACTAGCTTTTGCCATGCTCCGCCCACGTTGATGTCGAACAGTACTTTTTTCCGGGATGAAAAGTAGCCTTAACACATAGGTAGGCTACCTTTAGCTAATAACTTATCTGTGTGCAAAATTTCGTTAAAACCCGTTCAGCCATATATTGGCGTGATTGATAAACAAACATCTACACATCCAAATTTAAGTACAAACATACAAACTTGCGTTTTATAATATCAATGAGAAAATTAGAATTGTATAAGTTATACTTTACTGATAGGACGAGTGGTTTTGCCAATATTTATGTGCGTACGGAAGCTAAATTTAAATTTGACAGTTTTGGGCAATAAAGGTTCATAGGTTTATGAAGCTACGGATAGGTTGAAATTCCTGAAAATTAAATCAACAAAACAAAAATTGAAAAGTCCCAAAATTTTATAGCGTGGCATTTGTTTTTCAAAGTTGCAAGTTTGGATGCAGACAACCCTGACTTGTTGACTTGTATAACATAACACAAACGCAGGAACTACATACATCGTGTTCAAGATTAGCCCTTTTTTGTGCCAATTTACACTGGCCTATATCCCTAAACGATGTTAAAAACATCTGGAATAGAAAAAATGCGTTTTTATGAATTTAAGGCTGATGTTCACACTAACTAAGATTAGGTATATGCCCTTTCATAGTAAGTATACATAATTAGTACATCATCTACTGTCTGTCAGAGCTCTTGAGTGATGGCATGATGGGAGGAGCACTTTCCTGACAATTATGTCTTATTTTTTTTGTTAATGAAATGCTGGCTGCATTTCATTTACATAAAATATGATGTCTTATTTTTTTCTTTTGAGGATCACTTGTTTGATATATTGTAAAGCGGTAAATAAAGAAATCATACATACCTTTCTTATAAATCGAATGGCAGCTTTGTGTCGGGGGGTGAGTGTCACACAGCGGGGCTCTTCGTCTTCGTCTGTCGAAAACAAATAATACTTACTATCTATTATCATAAGCTTAATTATTGTTGAAGTATTTGTTACAAAAATATGTTTGAAGTCGAAAGATGTTTTTATTTTTTATACTTAATTGGTATATCGTGGTAAAAGCATGATTTTTACTATATATGATTTGACAGACCATCTTTTTAAATTTAAAAACTGCGAAACTTATTGTGACCCTCTTTTCCTGACATATATAGAGCGATTTAAAAATATCAAGTGCATGATCAACAAAAGATTGCGAGTTCAGTATACTAGTTCATAATAACGATTTTGTGATTAAATTTTCCGAAAGGCGCAGAATTACTTTCTTCGTAAATTTGTATTCTCCAAAATCGTGTTTAAAAATATTTGTCCGTCCTTATTATTACATACATATTATTACGTATAATATAGTTATAGTTACACATACAAACATATCCACATATATGTATAAGTGAGCGAATAGGTATTATTATAATCATATGTTTGTAGTGATATTATTTCATAGTGATATAATTACTTAGAAAATAGTATTTAATTGAATGACTACTGCCAACGAAAACTTACCTTTAAGCTTAGCCTTGTGTTTTGATATTGTTATATTTTATTGCCCCTAAGCTAAGCAATCATTTAGGTAATTATAACTATTAAGTATATGAGATACCATTAAAGTTTATACATTTTTACTTAATATAATTCGTAATTACCATTACGGGAATCGTAGCTGTTATGACAGCTACGATAATTCTTGTGTTTAAAACTTAAAGTGAAATAGATGCTAGCTTTTAAAATAAATGTATTGTAGCATTAAAGTAAGTGTTCGGGCGTGTTTTTTCAAGCAAGGCTTTAACGATTGCACGAAACATGAAGTCGAGCGTGCTGCATGCCAGTTTCAGACAAATTATGATAATTCTATTGATTTACTATCACTCCCACCGCTAATGAGTGAGGGCGATGATAGTATAACGGTAATGTCTCGGTCAGGAATAAGTATATATATATTATTTCCAGTTTCTCGAAGAATAACTTCTCGAGTATATATAAAGATACAGAAAAATATCATGATTATAAGCACATCCACGTTATGTGCTCGTAATATGCAGTTTCATGAGAAGAGTTATTGACGATTTTGTAAAATTAGGTACTTATAGAAGATACTATATGATAAAGTTTTGTGATAATGTAACCATGATACGGATGTCTGCAAAAAAGAATAACTGTATTCATAGATTTTCTAAAACTTGCGTACCCGATTTGACCTTTCCTATGTGATGTTTTGTATTTAAAAACTACACTTATGTTTTAGTTAAGTTTTCAGCGATTTCGGTAAGATTATCAACCTTCTTCGACTCGTATCGTACATACTCAAAAATAATCTGCCGTGAATAAAGATTCCCGGGTCATCTACCAAACAACACTGAGAGAAAATTCTCGTTTAGCTAACTAGAATATAGTTAATTTTACTAGATTTTATTGTAATATATATGACAGCTAACTGTTTTGTTGACTTTACTAGAAAAATCTGGTAATAGCTTACCAAAATATCTAGCACAGTTAAACATAATGCTGGTACACATCAATACATTTTGGTATCGTGCACATTGCATTCATTTGTATTAATTACATTATTTTTATTTTAAATATAACAGAATGAGTATATTGTTCAGTTTAATATAATTTTATTTTGTGTTTACTAACATTTACTTAGCTATCATCATATGCAATGGTTAAGTTTACTAAAAAAATGAAAAAAATATTGTGCAGTTTACTATTTTTTTTTATTACAGCAATACTCTATTTTTTACTTTACCTATCATAAGTAGGTAATTGTAACAAGCTTGTGAAAGTAGTAAAGACGTGACAAATTTGTACGACTCGGGCTCTTATGACGTCTTAGATGCCTATTCGCCCACTATAAAACAACCCGCCTGCGGGTAAGTCTCCAACTTCAACAATTTTAAGTGGTACAATCGCCCAGCATTGGACTAGAGTAAGGTACTTCTAAAATGAAATAAATGTACGACTTAAAATTAATGAAGGAGGAAGCTCAATTGCGGCGGCTTTTATAGGAGGTGAATTGGCACCTAAGCCATCATACGAGCCGAATAAATCTATCACGTCAACACACGTATATTAAAAACAAGACCAACGTCCCTTTCGGTGTTCAGAGAGTGAACTGGATTCATGGCACAATGCTGGTTTGAAAGCCTGGCTCCGGTGTATGTAGTGCACAATAAACAAGCTTTTTTTTTCAAATGTTTACAATGTTATTCTGTAAGGTGTACCTATGGGTGGGGTGCCTGAAATAAATTCAATTACTCGTATTATTATGTTATTTATTCAAATATTGTCCTTGCTGAAAATGGTTGTAATATCTTGAGCGTACTGCAGCAGTGTTGAACTGGATGTCCTTTACAATAATGTTGCATATATCTTTCTACGACTATTACTTGATAACAGTCCACTTTCAGAATTTATCTCTTTTAGTCCCTAAAAATAAAAATAATTGTATTGTACAACAGTGTTATTAAAAAAAGCTCACTAATTTATATTATTGTTATAAAGTGCCTATTTAAAAACTTACAGTGTATATAAAAGACCCATTAACTGCTGTGTTTGAAGCACTGTTGGTACTGGTATGCAAATATTGAGGTTGAAGTACTTCAGGTGACCCAACAATACTATAGTCTGGAGTTACGCTTCCTTTTTGTATTGATTTGCTGGACGTAGATAAGAACCACATAAAGTTATATATAACTATGAAACGAGTTCAATTTACTAAGTTGCAGTGTCAATTTTACACCAACCGCACAAAAACCACAAATTAGAAAGAATATGTGCACAAAAATGTCCCGCCTGCGCACACGACACACGATAAATAAAAATGGCTCGAAAAGTGTGCCACAATCTTTTTGGCAAACGTAAACAACGTTTCGTTTGATGCACGGTATTTATGTTACACAAAACCATTATATGATAACCTTTATTAACGTAAATAGTAGTTTCAACTTTTAGTACAATGGTTAACATAATACGCCTCATTTAATAGTTAGAACCATATTGCTGGTTAATACAAAATACATTGATAGGCACAGTGAAAAATAACCTGGTTAATAGTACTATATGAATCTAGCATATTCTAGCTTAGTTAACTTTACTTGCATTCTTTTAGAGATTACAAAAATATTGTAGTTATCAATTGACAGCTAGTAACAACAAACAAATTATACAGGTAGACTTTATAATTATTACAATTTTCTCTTTACAATAATAAAATGTACTTGTAAATAGGTTTAAGTATAGTTTACGAAAAATACGATCACTATAATATTCTGGCATACCCTACAATACGATTATTTGATGTTAAAAGTTAATCTGGTGAAAATAACTTTATTCTGTTTCTTTATACTAGAATGATATTTACGATACGTTCTGGTAGTATTGTTAAAATTATTTTTCTCCGTGAAGTACTGTTTGACGACATTTTATTTTCAACTAATTTTAAATGTGAGATTTCTTAGACACGCTTATTCCTTACAATAAAAAACCTTATTGTTTTGGTAACAAAATAGGTTAAATTTCGAGGAATTAGCTTTTTGTAGATGTATGTACTTGTGCAGGTTTTATTTTCTCAAAAACGATTTGGTGGTGCCTTAACAACGTTTCTCTATCTCCTATACGTAAATAATATGTTAAAATATATCGCGTCTGGGTGTGGTGGGCCTTAAATAAAGATATCAATAATAAAAAAATAATTTATCCCTTCTTTGAACTATTTTAAATAAATTTTAAACACAAACTTACATCGCCGTGTTGGTTATAAATTTATATTTATTTCGTTTGACGCAAATTACCTAATAATATCAACTAATCTGTAAACCCATAGTTACAACACAACAAACAAACTAAAAAAAAATAGACAACGTTGCGTTTTCGTATTCTATCTATATTCCATGGACTAAATACATTCAATTGGTATAAAGTTTGATCGGTAAACAAATGCAAATGATAAAAATAAAGATGCACGCATATTATTAAAAATTAAAAATGTCCTTGGCAAGATTTTTTAGGCAACCCACTCGCGATATATTCTAACATGTTTAATTTGATATAGAATAATTCTAATTGTGTAAACAGATGGGTGAAGATCGACCCCGACCCCTCTACGGATCTTAGATCTTATGCAAAAATATTACTTTAGCTTTTTGATTTAGTAAGTACTGGTAAATATCTGGTAACAACTGTTATATAAAGATAGTAAAAATTTTACAGAATTAGTATTTCTCTTCTCGCTTTATCTTAACATAGTTGCATTTCTATTATTACTTATTAGAGGTTCAAAAATCTACATAAAACACATAATTTATCAATTATTTCTGTTTTATATTTTTTAAACCTACAAGATGCAAAAATGTCGTAACTGCGAGCCCAGTCAGTTTTTAAAATCTAGTTTCCTAAAACAATTCCAGTGTTAAAATGTATCTTTTCTTTCGAGTGCAATTTTAAAATAGTTTAAAGTCTTTATTTAGTTTCAAGCTTGGATATTTATGGTTTGACATCTACCTACCTACTAAGGTATTTTTACACTACTATATCTGATGATCATTCGTGTCATGCTGTCCAGCGCCTACAACATGACTTCCACCGTCTCTATTTTGGGTAGTTTGCCGCCCCCGGTATCTCCTACCCTGTCCATATACATTGTGATTGTGCTGACTCCTGAACCTGCCGCTCGGGGCGTGGACCTCGGCTAGTCCCTCCCTAGATCCTGAGCTGGATAAGAACATCCTTATACAAAGACCTTCAATCAAAACAAGTCACAACCTCGTTAAATATTCCTGTATAACATCATTTTTATAAGATTTTGTAAAAATTGTAATCCAGACGATAAATTATAATTTAACACACAAAGGTTTTACGACATTTTCCTTCTTCTTCCATTAATGGTAGGCAAGGCAACAGTTCCTTGCTACATAAACGAAGACAGTACATTGTTCTATATCGATCGGCTTTATCAAGAGAACTTCGCCAAATAGAGACAACGGGCGTGCCTACTCTGCATATTGGATGGACATCATCTTGGCAACGTTTTGTATTGTTACAATATGTATTAGGTACTCAAAACGGATAATAGGTACCTACTACTCAATATTGGCTTGACATTTTGTGCACGGAACTATGTATAATGTATCAGTATACTCTGAAGTATACTTTTATTAAATACACGTTTACACATAGTACGTTAGTGTCTTTCTTTTAAGCATTTAGAGTACTACTACGAGTAATCGGCGTAGGTGAATGAAATGAAGTATGAATGAGGGGAAGGCTAACAGTGTATGTCAGGATCGCCAATCGTGGAAACTTTCTTACCGCGCGTCTCTTTGCGTCGCGCCGCATGATGGCGCCGGGCGCACTACAAAAATCGACTTTATGCTACATACTAATAAGGTTAATATTCTGTTGTTTTGACTCTGCCACGCTTGTGGCGCGCCTCCGCCGCACTGCATCTGTTAGTTTCTTGCTTAATATGATTGTTTAGGAGGCGCCGTTAGAGATTCCAGCAAACAGCGTGATGTTGGAATACTTCTCTATTTACTTATTTATTTAAATATATTTTTATGTAACGTTTTGACGTGACCGTCGTCGGGGCGAGCTGCTTGCTAGTCTCTATAATTAAATTAGAAAATATACCAATGAAAAACAAAAACCCGCGGCACGCCAGCATGTTACACTAGGGACTGCCCCTGAGTGGATTCGATTTCCGGCGCGGGCAAATACTTGTACTTAATTTTCACAAGTATTTGTCTGCGGTTCTGGAGCTACCCAAGGAGGGCTCAAGTCAGGCAGGCGTCGCTCAAGTTATATTACAGCAGGATTGCTTCATAATACAGAAACAAAACTCCGCGAGCTCCGGGCAATATAGCTAGTGATGTGAAAGGGAAAACGCTCAGACGAGAGAGAAAGGAAGAGAGAGAGAGAAAAAAAAAACCTTATGTAATTAAAGTACCTAAAGAAGTAACAAAGTTGATTGTATCAAAATGTATTTCAAGTTTATAGGTTAAATTAAAAAAAGATATTTATACCTTCGTCGCGTACAAGAATACGTTTTTTTAATAGGACCCTATTATTAAGCCTCCAATGACCGTAGAGACTTGAAATTTTCACAGAATGATTATTACTATTGCCGTAATAATCACAAATAGTATAAACAAAATAAAATAAAAGATAAAGCGATACTCATAAAAGAAACATGTTTTTGACGTCTTTTTACATTCTGTTCATTTATTAATTATTATTAAAATGTTAAATCACAGATATGTAAGGATTGTTTTGACATTTTTCTCATAATAGTTAGGGAAGGCAAAGAGATCAAGTCCACAAGTCCATAAAGCCAAATTTTATGTATTTTCCATGTATTTTCAGTTTATTGTCACATACAAAAAAAATCTATGTGTCTGCGTATGCAAGGAAGAGTCAAGTTAATTAACCTCACAAGAGAAATCGCACGAAGGCCGTTTCAGTTAGGTGATGTAATAGATTTTTCGTGTTAAATTTGTCCCGTCAAATGTTAATTTTAAAAATTGATTTTGGATCCTGCTATCCTACAGGCAACTTAGTTGCCAAACGGATATTTTGTCTGATGAAACATTTGATTGATTGTGTTTGTTGTAATGGATAAACTCGAAAACGATATGAGCCGATTTTAAAAATTCTTTAATAACTAAAACTTTAATTTACCCTGGCGAAGTCGAGTGAAAACCGTTATCAAGTTATCAATAAAATTAAAGGGGACCAAGGTACTGCCCTTCGTGCGCGAATCGGACTAGAACTTGGCGAAACCACCTAACCGATTTTGATGAAATTTGGTTTGGTGGTAATAGTGAGGCCGGGGATGGACATATCTATGGGTACCTTTCATCCCGGAATAACGCACTGTTCCCGAAGGATATACATTCACGCGAGCGGAGCCTCGACAAAAGCTAGTGGCTTTATGAATACTAAAATCTTATATTTTTAATTGTACTCTTTATAAATTAAGAAATAAAATATGGTGAAAAAATTTTGAAATTTAGGTCGCTGGTTCAAATCCCGCCCGCTCAAAATTTTTACCATATTTGATTACTTAATTCATAAAGATTATATCAAAATAGCATTATGAATCCTTACTAATATTATAAATGCGAAAGTGAGTTTGTTTGTTTGTTTTTTGTTTGTTACGCTTTCACGCCGTAACTACTGAACCGATCATCATGAAATTTTGCATACAAGTTCTCTGGAGTACGGAGAAGGACATAGGCTACCTTTTATCCCGGGAAAAAGTACTATTCCCGAGGGATCGACATTGACGCGGGCGGAGCCGCGGGCGAAAGCTAGTGCAAAATAAAATTCAAAATATAAGAAGCTGTGTCCCGTGACTTTATCCCGAGCTGACTTGCGGCTCCTGGACCAAGGGTTCGAAAGTCTCTTAGATGAGGATGTATACCAGGAACACGTTCCGATGACAGAGACATCAATTGTTTTAGCAGCATTCTGCGAATAATGACTTTTACCTACTCGTAAAGGCAAATGTTTAATACCTTTGTTACATTGCAATTGAATCTATAAATTGTAGTTTTTTGGAAATAAATATAGCCTATATTACTCGCTGATATTGTAGCTTTCTATTGGTGAAAGAATATTTTAAATTGATTTAGTAGTTTATTTATTTATTACAAACTAACACACAAAAATGCACATATATTTCCTTTTTATAACATTTTTTTGTAGAATATTATTTTTTGCCTTGTCGCATATTTTTAATTTTTAAAATACCGTCATAGTGTAATTCGCCTCTTGTTGCAAACTTTTTTGAATAAAACTACAGTAATCTCTTATTAGTAGGTACTTAGTTTACCAGTACCTATCCATCGACTATCCTTGCTGGCAACGTTTCTAACGTTCTACCCCAAATGACATGTTATCCAACTGTTACCAGAATTACTTAGGCACGTAGGTACCCAATTTTTTTATACCATTTTTTTGCCTTAACCAATTGAAAACTGCGTAAAATAAGAACGTTATATAGAGATAGAAAAGGTTCATATAGCGCCAGACACACAACAACACGATACCTCTAGGAACTAATTAACTACAATCTAGTCACAAACATGTAATAATAATAACGTTCGTGTAGGCAAGGATTACGATACATCATTCGACTAATTAAAACTAACATCACTAGTGCAACTCATTGCTACAAACGTCAGTGACGTTCATCCAGTTAATTTTATTTCTATTTTATAGTTACGTGGTTCTAAGTGCAACGCGTGTCAATACATTTGTAATTATTAGTAATTACGAAAGCTGAATTTTGAGTTTAAGAATTATTTTATAATGTTATCATGAATAGTGATTTGAAAATGGTATATATATTTAAACGATAACTATATAGTATACATTCACCTGTACAAACACTGACAATGTTAAAAGATATTCTAATCGAAAGCGATAGTAAGAGCATACCAATAGACGAACAAATTTGTCTAAAACGGAAAGACAACTATTTGTAGTAACTTTGGTCGTGGAGGCCCACTTTAGTCTTACCGTCGGAGATTTTCTTGGAGAGCGCCGTCTCAGTCACCGAGTCCTCGCTGTAGGAAGGGTTGACGGGCCTGGTTCGCGCGGTGCGCCCGTTCGTCGCGCCTGCCAACCCATACACACGCTCACTTCAACATTGTGCATGTTGAATTTTCTTTCGCTTTTACTCAAACCAATTTTGTAGCATGCTTTTCAAGGTTATTCATGAGAAAATATTTACCTATGATTATTTTTAGACAATTTTATACAATATCGCAGCGGTGATATTATTTTAGTTTAAATTTAATCGGACAAATAAGTAAGTAACAAATTCGTAGTCTTAAGGGAGATTACGCGTACTGAGGACAAATCAGAGTATATATCTAATTAATTATTAACAGATAGACGAAATTATTATAGCAATCGTAAATCATAGCAAAGTTCTTTAAAATAAAGTAGGGTAAGGTGAGAAAGGAGCTTTTTGTAATATGAGTATGGAGTTCTTTTTTCAAGACTGCCAAAAAAAAAATATACTCATTTTCAGGGGCAATACATTTATGTCAGTATGCACAATTCTTTCAAATATGTGATGCACAATATATAAAAAAAACTCTTTGCGGTCCGTGACGGCTCCACTCAGTCCGTCAATGTGAACAGCTTTTCCTATGGGGCCAATTCTGGGAATTTCAGAAAATTTTCATATTAAAGTGTTCAGCCGGCCGGATAATTACTACGGGAATGTCAAAAACTTTTTCAAGTCACCAACATTGGTCCCATAGGAAAAGTTGTTCATATTGATAGTCTGCATGGCTCCATCACAGCTAGAGCAGTATTTTTTATAAATAAATTTAACGTAAGTATGTTCATATGTCTGTTAGTTTCTTTATTTCACTTAATCTTCCAATATATGCATATTATTTGGACGTATATGACACTGTGAAACACTATTATGTAATCATGGTAACTCTTGTTATAATTATTTTGACAGGACAATCCCATTTTTTTAGAAACTCTTATAAGATGTCAAGAGTAGAAAGGTACCAAGTCACATATTTCTACTCGTCTTATGTTTTATATAAGCATATCATCTTACGGTTTATTCGTTTTGGAACCGACTGAATAAATAATTATTTAATACACCATCTATACGAAAAGATATAGGTATAAAAAGTATCCAAAAGTGTTACATCGGAAATAGACTGTAACCTTTATGCACAAAACATTTGATTCAGGGTTCACCCAAATCACGAGCATGAATCCGCCTGTCTGCCTGTCAGTCCGTTGTTTTTGTAATGTAAATGCGTTGAGTTGAGTCTGCGATTGACGAAAATAGCCTTGAAAACTATTGTCGGCACTCCTCTGTCATTAAAATTCATCCAGTTTCGCAACTCGCGAAAAAATGTGCACATTGATTGATGTTTTACCCTTTTCGGGCTTGATAAACGGTTCTTAAATAGCGTTTTCTAGTATTATCACTGAGAAATGCTTATTCATAATATCATCATCATAATATTAGCCGTAAGAGGACAACTGCTGGATGTAGGCCACTTCCAAGGAGTCTTCGTTCTATGTTGCTGTACTGACCACGATTGGCAGGCGGGTGGGCGAGCGCAGTTTCTTTGACTTCTTGTGCTTCCGATGCTGCTGCCCATCAGAAGCATTTTTAAATTGGGGCAGGATAGGATTTGTTGGATTTGGAAAGGAAATTAAAGTATTGGGATACTGTCACTCGGATAAATGTGAGAAAAGTGAATAGCAGTTAGAGAGGCCGGGCGTACCCTATGCTATACCTGCAACCACTGGCCAAGCAGTTTAGGATGACGCCCCTGACCTATCCATAATGTACCAAATATTAAAAATGTTAAAGTAATCCTGCCTATCTGTCACTTTATACTAATATTGGATTTGATTGCCATGAGATTTCGCATACACGTTGTTTGGTGTAAGGAGAAGGATATGGGTACTTTATATCCCGGAAATAAAACTGACCCCGTGGGATCTGCATCAAGTTGAGCTGAGGGCAATAGCTCGTTTTTTTACCGACTCAAAAGACATTCTGATGTTTCTATTTAGGATTCCGTACCCAAAGAGTAAAAACGGGACCCTATTAATATGGCTCCGCCGTCCGTCTGTCACCGGGTGTATCCCATGAACCGTGATAGTAAGACAGTAGATTTTTTTACAGATGATGTATTTCGGTTGCTGCTATAATAACAAATACTAAAAAAACAGAATAAAGTTTAAGGGGGCTCCCATACAACAAACGTGATTTTAATGCTCGTTTTGCTTGATATTGATAACGGCAACACGGAGACGCTTGATATATTCACAGAATATTGAGTTATATATAATATTCATTTCATTTCAAGTCGTTAACTGTCCCACTGCTGGGCAAAGGCCTCCCGCCATTTTTTCCATTCTGTTCGGTCTTCGGCTAGATAATTTCATTTCTTATGGAATTTGTCGAGTTCGTCTCGCCATCGCATTCTCGGCTTACCAGGTCTTATAATAATTCAATTAAAATAAAAGTAATATTTAATGGGAGCTCTATAATGGTATGGAACCCTTCGTGCACGAATCCGACACGCACTTGGCTGACTTTTTAATTTATTTCTTTTTTCGTTAAACCGTCATTAATGTACCGATTTTTATAAAGTTTTTTTTTATTATCTATGACTTCAGATTAGTTCCCTAAAATATTTAAATCGGTTTAGTATTTTGGTTAAAATAGGTTTGTTATCTCAAAGATTATTTAACATATAATACATTATAAATGATTTTTTGAAAGGGATGAGTATTCAAAAGAAAGTAAAAGTAATCATTGATATCTTTTCAAAAATATTATAACACAAGTAGTGAAGGTTTTTTAGAGTGGACTTTTATGTTGACGTTAAAATATTTATTTCAGTTGTTCAACATATATAGTGTCTATATTAAAATCTTAACTTTCACAGCGAAGACAATATTGAGTGTTTTTAATCCCATTCTGCCTGAAATAAAACTAACTATTTAAAATTCTATCAAAGCTGTTAAAAACTTTTAATAAAATGCCAAGTAATGCAAATTGGGCTTGAATAATTAACAAAATAAATAATAATCATGGCTTATCCTACAGCTTATGCTGACAGAAAAGTATTTAAGAACACTAAAAACAAATTAGCTAACGCCGAGAGTAGAGTGATAAGTACCTACTTGCTCTTTGAATTTTCTTATTGTCTTCTTAAGTACGTTGCTTAATTATTTGAATATATTATTTTTTATTACGTGTCAAACATAGCTAATTAATAACAATAATAATGGCCCTTGTTTAAATGTAACTTGTATTCTATAAAGTACACATTGATATGTTCTTCGAACAGATACGCGAATTACCTTTTGTGGCGAGGGAAATACACTGGTACCAAAGGAATATTATTGAATCATACTTGAGCCAGCCTGTTGCTTAGACTAAGCCCAAGTAATGTCGCAGATACCATATCGCCATTGGAGATTTAAAGTCCATTTTCTTGCTTCTCAACAGACGAATGTATTTCTTTGGGGAAATCATCCACACTCAGACTTTGATTACGTTGTGCTTTGGACTGCATCGAAGAAACACCTAAACAATGAGGTCAATGCAGCGTTTGCCATTTAATGTCTCAGCAAACTATCGATCTATTCGTTTTCTCTTTCTAACTTATGTGCAAACGTTCTTCAAGAATAAAGCTTTCATTATATCTTCAATTTTACGAGCACAAATATTTAGAAACGGCTACGACCGATAAAAACGCAACATTAATCCCTGTTTTATAAATTGAATGTTAATAAAATATATCAGCAGTACTTTGGATAAATTCAATGATAAGCGTGATTTGCTGATACAAAATATCAATATACCAAGTAGGGCGATGTCATAATATTAAAAGACGAAATCTCTTTATTTACAAGGAACAATCCTGACAAACTGTTTTTTATGACAGGAAAGAAGTTTGTTTACAAGTTCGGAACATTATAATCTTGAGTTCGTAATAACGGACACCCTAGATCATAAAAAGTTTTTTGGTACACAGTTTTGTCCTTATTATAGGTACTCGTAAAGCTTCTATTTGTGTAACACTTTTTATTGTAATGACTTTGCCTCTCTCTAAATTGAATATCAATCATATTTTTGAAGACCACAATTATAAAAAAAATCCTAAACATTGGAGTGCAAAAGTAAGTTGTTATCATGATTTGTAGGTTTATACGAAGAAGAAAGATACTTGTAGCGTCGGGTTACGCCGTAGCCAGACTCGTGGCGTTGTCGTAGACAACGTCTACGGTGGAGCTCTACAGTTCGTAGCGTGATATTGATCTGTCGTATTTACTTGTAATGCATTACTTTTAAAAATTGCCATGCACTATCTCGGTATTTTGGCCTTTTTGTTTATAGAAATGTATTGGAGCAAAGTAGAATGCATTGTAGTCACAAATCACTTGATAATTAAATATACAAAAATGTATAAAATAGACCCAGATATACAAAATACCCATACCACTTTTTACCTAATATGTGGTGAGAATGAACACATGGGGTATCGTATACCCCAAGTAATCATTCTCACATCACATCTGATATACGATCTTTGTAATTAATAGGGGTTTTTATCGTTTAGATTGTTGACTACATAGTCATACACGATATCACAACACGACAGACAGAAATTAATGACAATGATTTGTATTATGATTATTGCTTTTTTTCACATAGTGCTGGAATAAGACCGTGTTTGTTTCTGAGACATAAAAATATTTACTAAAATTGTCTTTCGTTTAAAATTATACTCTGTCTGTGTAACGAATTTACATTCTAAATGTTAATATATCTTTGTGATATATTATTTTAAATGACGCATATAATGTTGCCATTATCTATTATCAGATATATTGAATAATTAAATTGATTCACTATGGTATTTTTTAAACGGCAAAGTATAGTTTTGCTTAATTTGATTATTGTTTATTTATGGGAAATCTTATTACAAATGTAAGACATTATTCTTGAAAACATAGAAAAGGAGACTGTAAATATTTTATAATATTATAAAAAGAAGTTCATATATTACAAAATTCCTATGAACTATCTGGCATGCATAAAAAAGAATGCAAAGCAGTGTTTAAATTAATTATATTTTATTTAGTAGAGATACTTTACCGAAATTAAAACAGAAGCTTTAAATGAAGCCATTCCAGTATAAAGTCAATACGCTTTTGATATGATTCTGGGAATGTTTTGGGTGAACCTTGCTATATGCTAAATGAACGCATCTTGCAGTCGTTGCTCATACATCATGTTCTCGTCTGTCTACCTCAGCATGGCGCGCGGAAGCGGGCGTCAGTTCCAGAAGCCACTTTGTCAACTGTTCGTGAAGCTTCTCATTGCAATATTGTAAAATACTTCGAAGCCATATGTTACTACGCGGGTGCATTTTTATTTCAAAAAGTGAAAAAAATAGAAAGAAATAGAAGGATGTCAGCAATTGTGTCTGGAGCTAAGAGACGTAGTCATTATCACCGGAGGTCGGATACTATTTCCGGTCTAAATGATGCTACGTCGACAACATAATACTCGCTTTTCGTGTATTCACAATTTCTGGAAGTCTTTACTAAAAGAATTAATAAGAAACGCAGCAGAAATTTATCGACTGTAACTGGTCATGCCATGGTGCCCTCTAAAAGATGAAGAATAGAACCTTTAAAGCAGCGTTTCCAACAATGGAGTAGACAACACGCACGGTCCCCGTCCGACGTATGATTATCTACGAAACAGGGCAATAAATGATTTCACACTCCATTATGTCAAACATCTAGTTGATATTGCACACCACTGTGACAATAATGAAAGTAGTTATTCGTAGAAAATAATTCTGTGCTGGTGTTAGCGGTCATCGTGTTTGAATTTGGGAACTCGGGTGCACTTGATATCTTGTATATATGTGATGTGATTGATGATGACACTCCTTGCCGTTTGCGCCTATGACTGTCCATTCACTTCTATTGTTTATCTTCTAAAATGATTTATCAATCTCTTTGTCTTTCTGTTCTCGAATTCATCGTGTTTGTGAATTTAATTTTAATGGAGTGCCATTTTTGCCATGCGAGCTTAAGTTTGTTCCTTCGTTTTTGTTCTCATGTAAGTACCTAGTGTATTTCATATGAACGCCAATTGATCGAATGAATTTAATACGCCTTATTTTGCTGGAATATTCAGTTATAATTTAGTTTCACTAAGCTGTATATTAAGGAGCGTTTTATAACCCTTAAAATTAAGAGTAAGAACAATAATTTTGGTATCGTAAAATAAATTTAAGTAAAATTGACATGCGACAAAGTGATTAAACGTAAAAATTTTTGATCGCGGATATTTATACTTTGTATTTTAGGAATGTAAATAATGAGTTTAGTAAATATAATTAAATACATGTAAGTTATGCGAACTATAGCACACTAATACTGATTATAATTGGTAGTGGTTATGTGTGCAGATGGAGTAGCGAGGTAGAGCGGGGCTTACCTAGATTTTCAGCGCTAGCGTTGACGTCGTAGCGGTGGTGAGGCGCGGGCTTGGAGTGCGGCGCCGGTGAGTGCAGCGAGGTGCTCTTGTGCCGCCGGATCGTCGGCAGCCGCGACACAAACGACGCATTGTTCTTGAATGATGCACTCATCACGCGACTGGCAAATATACACACACTTGTCACTTGCCGCTTCTATCTCTTGTAATGTAACATTTCATTAGGTTTTATATAAAATGTCGATGTTATGAATGATTAAAGTTCCGCAAAAACCGTAGTAGATCTTGCCAATATTAACAAAAGTATATGGCAAAATGAAGGTAAATTTTGAAGGTTGTCGGTAGGCTAGCGCGATACGCGTTTTCCATAACCTAAGTAATAAAGACATTACTTAGGTTATAGAACACTTCAAAGTGCAGCGACAAGCGGCAGCGGTAGCTGTTGTAGCGACCCGCACCTCTTGTAGCTTTCGTTGTCTAATGCATCTAACGCGAATAAATGATTTTGGCGATGAAGTAAAATACACGCATAGTTAGCCTGATCGGATAGTAGATTGCCGTTCATTCTGCGGTATCTGATGCAAAATAGAACCATGAGTGGCGCGGTGACTGCCGCATGTCGTGGCGACAGCTACTGTCGGTCAACTTCAAAGTCGACCTACACGACCCACGGCACTAGCATAAACTACTCAGAACAAGGTGAGATAAACTATTATTTTCAGTGTTCCAAGTAAACGAATAAATTAAAATCAAACATATAATATATAAAATAATACAGAATAAATTGATTAAGTAGTTCCTCTTACTACGTTGTAGCTCCACAGGTATAAAAAATCTTACTTATCTATCACATATCTGTGTGTAGCACACTACTAAATTCTTTTTAGCTTTTTGCATTGCTAGTTCATGCCTATGTCTGTTTCAGATCGAAACCAGAATCTTATAGGCATCGTGTTATGTACAGTAGTATTCAGGATGACTACTGGTTGGCCATTTAAACACTTTCAGGCTAAGTTCAGTTTATCGAAACGAACAGCTTTCACGTCGAGATTAATTCAGAAAACTAGAAAAAAAAATACTATTAGGACCAAATAAGTATATTAAGGTTTATACATAACACAAGTATATTAAGGTTAGTATTTTAAGGTTTTGGTAGACACTTGAAACGCGTATATATATTTTTTTAATACTAATAAGCATCAGAACCTAGCCAATCTGACAAAATGTTGTTCTTTATTTCTCGAATAAAATTAAAGCAATATAAGGCTACTAAGAAAGTTATAATTATAGCTTGTATTACTGTATTTATTTCCTACACATATGGCACATAATTAAGTAACAATAGCATGTAAACAACTAATATGCGTACGTTAAACAGTGTTGTGAACTTCGCTCACTTCATTTTAAATTCAAATCAGGCACGTACAGCGAACTCTATTAAGAAAAGTAGCACTCATATTTTATTAAGTGCATAAAGTCATGTATTCTAGGCAGCCTAGAATACATGACTTTATGTACTAAACTAGGCTAACCTCGGTTATACTATTGGGAACATAGATGGAGCTTAGAAGATGACTTCGGTCGGTGGCGTTAAGATTCTGAGAATAGTAACCGCTTTAGCCGTATACGTAACCGAAGTTTTGGAACTGGTCATTACTGTTTACTTTACTAGAACAGATATGCCAGGGTAGGTGTTTAACTGCGTTCGTAACAGCACGATCTTATTCGCGTTTTAGGTTAGGAGGCGATTCAGATGTAGTCGCACCAACACGCATCGGTTAGAGCTTCCTTAATAGTGTGTGTAACTACAGTACTACATAATAAACGGGCTCCATAAAGTATTCCTACCTTGTTTGTGGACTTGGAAGTGGAATTTGATGTATCTTCCACGTCGCTATACTCATAGAATGTTCGTCAGCTGCATAACATCTCCATAGAGCTTGTATTAGTGTGGCAGCAGGTTGGCGTCTCCGTATCATATGTTTTTGTCGTTGCTGCTGTTGGACTTTCAGAGCAAAGCCGGATCCCAATATACCCTAGCAAAATAGAAAACCTCTTTAATACCTAGCCAGACACGAGAGCGGCAGCAGTGTTGTTCGGAGTGGAGCCGGGAAATTACAATATGTTGCTTTGAGTAGCTCGTGACGTTGTGCTGCATTGGTCGGGACGTTGTATTCTCAATTTATATGGCTCCGTGACGCACTACGCCGCGCTCTAATTTGTGTACACGATTTTAAAATTAACCTATTATATTAGGGCAATGAAAGTAGTTCTCACAGCGGGGAGCGCGAAGAAAGATATTCCGAGTAGCGCACAGAACGAGGCAATGAACTTCCCTTGCCAGGTCTGCGGGACCATGTCGCCGTATCCCACAGTGCACAGCGTGATCTGCGAGAACAGATACATATATTCACACACTTGTAATACATAGTTCTTGGGAAAGAGGATAATAAAAACAAATTCTGCTTAAATGATTTAGAAATAAAATAACTAATGCTACTCACAACTCCCCACCAGAGAGCTTCGGCAAAATTCTTAAACTTCGTATCAGCGACATCTTTTTCTGCCAGATATACTAGAAACGATGCGAATATAAGTCCCAGGAAGCCAATGTAAAGAGTTGTTATTAGTTCCTGAAAAATAAAAGGTTCATTAGAAGCACTTTAAAAAAATGGCATCTATAGCTAGCCAGAACAATGTACACTTCGCACTTTTTTGGCCCGAGCAGAATGAATGCGGACTATCATGAGAGATACGCGAATTTCTTAGTAAGGGATTTTTCTGGTACATTAGACAAGTTGAATGTAATAAAAGCTGTGATTTATAAAATGAGTCACATCAATACAAAGTAGACATGAAAAGAAAAATAAATGTTACTAATACTGATAATGAAGTTTGAAGGGAATATTTTTGTTATCGCGCAAAACATTTGCTGGGGAATGAAGCTGAAAGCGTGAAAATGCGGCCAAGTCAGTCTATTAGTAGTGTATTGTGATAGAGCAACTTTAACCAGAACCTGTACAGATTGTTAGTAGATATTGAGTCTCACGTTGTATTGTGCTCGTACCTTCTCGTCGGTAGAGGAAATTGCGGTTTGCTTACTCAGCATGGTTATGCAAGCGCCAAAGTTAGCGGCCGCGGACCAATCTACTTATTATCGTAAATATTATGCGGCAGAGGAGCACAACCAAGCATCGCTAAAATGGTGGTATAAAAACAAGCTGTTTTCAGTTGTCCTTGATGTCTTATTTCTCATATAGCTATCAAAAATATTGGAACATTACCTATGTTCCAATATTTTTGATATGTGCCTATATAATAATATCAGATGTAAGGACAATTTCTTATATAGTCCGTAGGTATATGAGAAATAAGACATCAAGGACAACTGCAAAACAAGCTTGTTTTGGTATGTTATATACTTTGGGAATTCAAAACTTGCATATTAGAAATGTAAAGATAAATATAAGTTTATGTAATGTTCTTTAAGTAAATAAATAATAAAAATATACGTATGAATAGTGCATGCTTAGTACCTCTCTGAGATTGAAGAGGATAAATATTATTCAACAGTCATTTAGTTATAGAGTCCCTAGACTTACATAACCAAACTAGTATTTAGTATGAAGGCATGCTTGTTTACGCACTTGTACACAATTAAGAACCTATTACTAATAGGTACTTAATTGTAATACATAGACTATCAGGTATGTTTATGCTAGGTTTATGCTAGCTTCTATTTTGATATAAATGAAACACATTCAAATATATTCAAAAAGTAAAAAAAATGTGATGGATAAAAATATAGCGTAATTTTTATAGCACTGTTATAAGTTCTGTATAAATAGAGCTATATTTATATTATTTTTTTTCATCGCATTTTTATGCTTTTTTCATTTTCCTATGAAAATAGAAGCTTCAAACTATAAATTAAACGCTAGTTAATTAACCGGTAGAGCTCTAGACCCATAGGTAATGGTGTCGGGAGCCTCCATAATTAATGCATGCTCCCAGCGAAAGGGGATAGTGGGGGTATTCCAAGGACTCCCCCTTAATCTTTGCACCTATTTAATTATTTATGAAGTATTAACTGAGTTGCTAATTTATCTTCAAACGGTTGAATATATTATCCTGTTATTATTACGTTATACAAAGTGTAAATTTACCGCCGATATTCCCATGAAGGGGTGACTCAGCCTTTCAAAATGAACCACTTTTCCTATGGGACCAACGCTGGGAACGCTGGGAATAAAAATCGAAGCCTCTACAATCAAGTAAATACTAGTGGTAAATTTACTTTATGTATAAACAGAATAATTGAATATTGTGACAGCTGCTAAAAAGGATTCATCTTTATATTTAGCACTAAGCAATGTTATTTAGCACCAGAGAGTATTTAAGTGAATGATGTCTATATTTGGCCATTGGGAATAAGTATATATTTTTTTGTATATTAGTAGATAACTTTTGAACCCAGAGGGGCCTTTGTCCAACTGTGGGACACAACATCAGGCTAGCGAAAAATATATAAAAGTTTGTAACTTCATAACCCCGTCATTAATAAAACGATTAAAAATATATTTTTAATTAATTACAAGAGTATTTTCGGAATTAGTCCCATTTCAATTTCATCAAAAGTGATTCAGCAATTTGGCTGAAATAGATTTTTTTTTATAAATTATTTAAATAAAATTTGATTTGAGGTTTGTGACATGACAAATCTTATCTGTGAATGATCCAATCAGTTATTGCTTCTACAGAGTTTCATCTCTTCTTATCAAATCGAAACAACTAAGCAATATCATCGAGTAACATTCATAAACGCCATTACTAATCTAACTAAGCTTATGAAAATCTCCGAAAAATATTTAAAAAAAAATATAGTTAAAATAATAAATAGCATCATCATCATCATTATCAGGTCTTTTTAGAATAGCATATTTACTTTAATTTCAACGGACATTTAATCTTTGAAAATTTTACAGCTTACCAAATGACACGCATTCACAGTAACGAGTTCTAATGTCAATATTCCCAAGCAAACTTTGTTTGACCTTATTGCGGCGAAAACCGTTTGGCAACTTCGCGACCTAATTGCTAATTATGTTTCATCGATCGAACAAAATTACTCCTTCGAAATACATCATAATTACATCATTCGCCACTTTCTCTGCAAATTTCTCGTTTTCATACAGTAGGTACATACAGTTTTCATTTACTTAGCTACTCACTTACTATACGGGTTCACTAAAATAAGTACATATAAGTACTACCATTTCTATACGGGATTACCATAACATATTATGTGTAAATATGTTATGGTAATCCCCATAAAGTTTATATTATAGACAATCTTACCGTTTACACCGTACCTACATTTCTGTACCGTTTCCACAATACATTTAAATTTCCACATTTTTATGTATCTAGATAATAGAATTTTCAGAAATTTATTCCGACCCCACTTTCTAAAAACTGCAGACTAGACTGTGATTATGCTAGGGTTTTTGCTGTGTTGGCCTAGATATGTAAATTTCACGATAAACGCTCGACTTCCCGTTTCATTTCAAGGGGCCAAGCTCTGTAAATTACAACTCAAACGGACACGGCCAGTCGTAATATTGTCAAGATTTGAAATAGAATTACACTCACTGAGTGATTAAGATTTTCTTGTCACCATGTCACGTATATAAAAGCAGTAAGCACCTACGTTGATTATTTAAAGTTTTGTCATATTCTTATCATTACTTACGAGCATTAAAAGAAAAAATCACTCTAAAATGTACCAAAGCACTCTTAAGTAATTACATACATACCTATTGAAAGTAAACTGAAACAAGTTAAATTCCGCAATGGTTTGGTATAACAAGCAATGGGGAAAGCCCTCTTTGTCACTTTCGTAACATCACGTGTGTAAGTGATACACATTACCTGTCTGTGAGCGTAAACTACAGAGCCGAGCAGTTTCCAGGTGCCCCCCCGCCGGTCCATGCGCACCATACGAAGAATTTGAAAGAATCGTAGTCCCCGCAGCGCAGATGCCGCAAACACCTGTCCAGACGACCCCATGCCCAGCACCACCAGCGATGCCAGAATCGTTGTTACATCTGTTATTATAATTGTATGATGTAAGTAGGTAATGAACTTATTAAATTAAATATTTTTATTCATAACTAGCTTTTTCGCGGCTCCGGCCGCGTCAATGTAGATCCCCCAGGAACAGTACTTTTTCCCGGATAAATGTGCCCTATGTCCTTCTCCGTACCCCAGATAACGTGTATACAAAATTTTATGATGATCGGTTCAGTAGTTACAACGTGAAAGTGTAACAAACAAACTCTCGCATTTATAATATTAGTTAGGACTTGTTAGGATGAGGATAATAAATTACATGTCAAGGTTATATAGTGAATATTAAATTAAAAATAGTCAAAAAGTCTTTAGTCAAAGAGTTCGCCCCGAATCGTGCCTGACGTAAAAGTGCCTATAACACTTGCAGCATTCCCCCGCTGTATAGCGGGGGATATGCGTTGCGAGCGTCAGGTATGACTTGGCGCGATTGTCAGCACCACTATTTCGTAACTTATTAAATATTTCTCTATAAGTCATTTTTTGAGTAATAGTGGAGCAGGATCAAGTATTAAAATATGTAAGTAGGGTAAATAGTTTCTGAGTAAATAGTCGACCTTTCTGTATGTCAGTTCAGTGCAAAGGATTTTTATAACTTTTTTTTCAATTATTTTTATGACAAGACAACACTAATCTCGATTTTGAAGATAGACTAGAATTTGAAGAGAATTCGATCGATGATAGATTTTAGAGACATCATTTATCATATTGAAAGCAAACTAGTGTCAAGACGTGACGTCAATGCTGTAGTCGTATCGTAAAGCATTAGACAAATCTCGCTGAAGTTTACCGAATGCGGTGAAAATAGGAATTATTAATTGACGGGCAGTTGAATAATTTTGTCAGGTTCATTTTATTGTTCCCAGTTGGGATATCGTGCGGCCATGTTTGGCGGTTAGTACGGTCTCGGGTGGGCCGGCTCCCTAGGGAGCTGAATGGCGGTCGCACGAAACTACTGTCAAGGAAAGGAGGCCGAAAATGCGAAGGTCACAGCAGATTGCTCGCACCTGAAATAGGGTCACTTCGTCACGGTTTATAGACGGAACGTGACTTTTACTTGGAAATATTGAGGATGAAAGTACACTTGAATTGAACAAACCTACAATATTTTTCAGAAATCTGTTTTGTGATATTTCTTGATTGTCCTTTCATATTCCCTTTCTTTGGTTTTGATACTTGAGGGTTTCCATTGAATTCACTCTGAATAGGGTATTAATAGGGTCGCATTTGTCAGCTCAAAATGCTGATTATAACATAGATACGTGTAATGTGGAAATATATTTTGAACATCGTAATTAACGCAAGTCAATTCTTATTAACTCAATAATAAAATAAAATAATTATTGGTCTAGAATGGACTTTTTGTCTTTATGGCGTTAATTTTTACAAATTAGATACAGACATAGATGCTCACAAAAACCAATTCAAACCAATGTTAAGATCCACAAAAAGTTTAATTATAGTATGAGCGGCCGCAGTCGTCGGCGAGTCCCTATAATGGATTAATGCCCGAACTGAAAAAGTTGTGATCAGTTTGGACTGTAGCAGCTTTTCTCGCATTAAAACTTACTATTCTTTCTACAGTTCTGTAACACAAGCAAAAAGGAATTGTATTCCGATGGAATTCTTTGTTTGTTCATCCGTACATCCATGTCAGTAGAATTTCCCTCGGGCCTCTATAAACGTATCAAAAAGAACTGGCATTCTTTTCCGGTACTTCAGGCGTATTTTATTACGAGTTAGGTATTTATCTATCCCGTCAAAATAAGTAAAAGCATTTTATGAATATCACCAAAGGGCTACATTCTATAAAAACGTGGTATTTATCAGATAGATGTTAGTGTATACAGTATACCCTTTTGTGGTTAATATTATGTTAAAGTTCACTTACCGATAATACAGAAGGGCCGCCTCAAGAATTTGAGGCGCCCCATTGAGCCCTGGTATCGGGAGCGGCATCCTGATGACCATAACCTGCCAAAATAAGTGATATTATCCACATGTTTGAATCGCAGATATATATCAAGGAAAATGGGTTTCAAGTAGGTATATAGAGGCAGGTAGGTACTTAAAATATCTACGCGAAAATCCTTTTGATGTCTGTAATATATTTATATTTGGGTTTATATATTTACGTTTAGTAAGGTACTTTATGCACGAGTCACACGGTTACACCTACACGTTTTAGAAGAAGATTCTCTATTTACATCCCAATTTTAAATGAGACTGCACGAAGGAATTTTGCGTACTCGTAAATATAGGCAATTTATCACAGTGTAGTGTCCTTCATCGTAAATATTCAGCAGCGCTCGCTCACATTTTCGCCCTTTTAAGAACGTCGCCTATTTCCCTGTCACCTCTGCCGTACCCGTCTCACCCACTCGACTCTACATTCGGTCTGTAAATACTCCGCAGTTCCATCACTTAGCGTCACATTGTAACGAGTGAAGCACGGAAGGATTATTGTCTCAAGCCCATTCACAGGACTCCATTTGTTTCTCGCAATTCGTCATTCAAAGTAATGTGCCACACGCAATACGCTTTTGTGTAATAATTCAATAACAAACATAGTACCCTATATCAATTCATTATTATAAATGCAAACAAACCTGCTATTACTGTCCAAAATGAAATATTAAACTGAGTGAGACAAGGAACTGAGCTAGCGAGGTATAAACTACATGCATCTTGTTTTATACTCTATAAATATTTGTTTAATAAACGTTTATGAAATCATTTAGACACAAAATAAATAAAGATGTGTTCTTATTTTCCGGCTCGCATCGACTGTTAAAGATAAACTATCTTTCTGCCAACTAGATGAATTTATATTCATCATGTCAGGTTGCCGTGTTTATTTGACAGCGAGCGTACGCGCGTATTTATAAGATGATCTTTTGATTCAATTTTCCTTGATGTGCTTTTAGTACAGTCAATGAAGGCAAAAATCAGCCACAACCTCCGATTTCGTTGAACCTCCATAGATTTGGATAAAAATTTGGGATTGAGTATGTTTTACCCTCTATTTCAAAAGTGACATATGCTCGTCTTGCACTTTTGCATTTTAGGGGTGAAATTCACCCCTATGGTTAAAAATGGGAAAAATTAAGATTTAACCATTCCGACTTAAGTAATTGTGTTTAATTAGATAAAATACATGTGTTTTAATATTTATATGCATGATTTTAATTAATTTTTCAACCACCCCTTAAATCGAAAGTATTTTGTTGTATTTCTGAGTTCTAAAATCGCATATTAACATTACACAAACAATTTGTTTATATGATATAATTTTTGGTTGATCGTGAAATTTCATCCCTTAAAAACTACCCCCATACTGCAGAATCAATGTAAAAATTGGTTTCAAAAACTTCAACCTATTAAATAGTATTACTGAAGTGAAATCTTATTTACTGAGAATTAAAATATTTATTTATTTATTGCATTATTTTTCACCCTTGAAAACTACCCCTTATCATAATAACAAAGGAATATTTTTTTATCAGCTTTAATTAGAATCGTTTTTAATAGATAAGATAAATCTATACTATAATATTATATAGCTCAAGAGTTTGTTTAAACGCGCTAATCTCAGGAACTACTGGTTCAAATTGGTAAATTTTTTTTGTGTTGGATAGTCCATTTATTAAGGAAGGCTTTAAGCTATAAAACATCACGCTGCGAGTAATAGGAGCAAAGCATCAATAAAAAATGTTTTGAAAACGGGGGAAAATTATTCATCTATACTAATTGATCACAATAACAGAAATTGCCTCGGACGAAGTCGCGGGCAACAGCTAGCTTTTATTAATTTATTTTAAACTTTTCTTTTACTTTCTCTACCTTCAAAATACATATACAAATACCCATAAATGTAGTTTCCCTATAATAAATGCATACCAAATCTCTGCTCCAATTTTTTTTCCAAATAAATATAATTTGTTTTTTTATAGTATTTAACTTGATATCTTAAAAATTAACGGAGTTATGAAGTTCATCTAAAAACCATTTGAAAGGTAATTTTAAGAGCTATTAGATCATCTTAAATTGAAAAAAAATAAAGCCCTTATTTTTAAAAAGATAAAGGGTTAAAGGGTAGCGGTTACATGGTTCTCGCAGTAAAAGTTTGGCTTTGAGCATCTCTATCTCGGTTATTTTTCATCCTATAAAAATAAAAAAGAAACCAAAGTCTTTCTTTAAAAACAACTCAAATTTCGTTCCTTATCATTTTTGACGGATATCAAATATTTTTGAAGTTATTTTCAAAAGAAAATGACATTTACGACAATTTTAAAAATTTGGATTTTAATAAATCATACTTTTTTTTCGAAAATAAGCACTCTAAATCAGGAAAAAAATTTGAGGTCATCACTTAAGCTAAAAAAAAAGTCCTTTAGGGATATTCATAAATTTGAATTTTTGTTGAAATGGTGAAAATTTTATTTTCGTTTTTCCAAAAAAAAATGATAGTGTCATCTTATTTTTATCATAACTTGCTCAATTTTTATGCTATTAAGTTTTTACAGTGCTCATTAAAAAGGTATTTTAAGATACTTTAAAAAGTGTTCGGAAGTATATGGCATAAAATTTCCCGGTTTCCCGTTATTTAAGTTTGAATACTAAGATTGAAGTACTCGCCGAAAAAAAATATACATAAAATTACCTATAGCTCAATTTGAATTAATATTAAAAGGTTTTTCAAAATAGGGATTTGTTTGTTTTTTTGTTAGCTTTAATTTTATTAATTACACATTTTTTGTAAAAACTCATAGTTTTTGAGTTATTTATGAAAAACCGCTTTAAAACATGTATTTTTATGACGAAAAATTACAATCTTTGATCTTTAATAACTCAGAAAGTATTTATTTATTCCAAAACCTTTAAATTTTACTTAGAATTTATCTCTTTATCGATTCCTGGGGTAATTTTTATTAAAATAATTTTCACCCCTAAGAAGGGGTGGCATCCATCCCCAGGGCAATAGCGCAAGTTGGCACTATGTCACTTTTGTTTCTTAAGGTATCCCCCACCTCCTCACCAATTTTCATGAAAATCGATGGAGATTCAACGAAAACAGAGGTGAAAACCTTCATTGACTGCACTATTTGGCTTTGACGTTATAACAGTAGACAAGTGCTAAAGCATAATTTTAATACAAATGGAATCATGTTTGTTACACATCTAGTAAAACTGTTTTTAATAGATACCTACCTATTATTATTAATAATATGCAGTATCTTATACACATATTATATTACAATTTCAAAATCCGTTGAGAAGACCTTTAAATAACCAGATACAATAAACAAAAGGAAAAAATAATGGACTGAAAGCTCGCTGAAGCAGAGCAATCCGTCTACATTGAGTGACGAATCACTTCACGCGTCGAAAGCTCTCGGAGCTTATCTACGAGTGCGTCACTGTTTGTACTGCGTGGTTACTTCTGTCTGTGCACTTAACCTACAAAAGAATTTTGGTAAAATATATTCAATTAAAGACGATCCACAACGAGGATTAAAATAATGTAAGATTATTATTTAGAATGTCATACAAACTACACATAATATAAATATTTTTTTACCTTAAAAAGAATTCTATTGCGAACCAAATGACAACCACTGTTTCCATGTAGAAGAGGACAATTCCAGCTTTCGCTTCGTATTCTTCGATGGTAGAGAACACGGAGAGCGACAAGCACATGAACACCATCAGGAACCTGTAATGAGCTCTACTGAAACCAATTCACTCTCACACATGCGCTATATCGTTAACGACAATTTACTAGCTTAGCTTTACTAATTGAATTTAGTTGCTTTATGGGGATTTAGTTGAATAGGAACATAATTGTAAGACGATGACGAAGATGACAAGGTAAAATATTTGTCTTAAATTCTATCGAATTGTTTAGATGTTCGGGAAAAAGCCTAATACTAATTTGTTTTTATATTCCAGTAAGCGTGTTTTTTGTGACTGAGAATATAGTCGATAAAACATTCAAAAACCTAACGATAGCCTTGTTTACAAAAAGCAAAGTGGGTTAATGTCCCTTGGGGGACGACTTACACAATCATATGATAGAGGACAGCCTTTACACCCCTTGGCCGTTCAAGGAAATTGTAGAACTTGGACTGTAGGCGGCGGTAGCGCGCGTCGCGTCGCGTGGCGCGGTAGCTGAGCGGTTTGCCGAGCAGCGACATCCGCGGCGTCGCCAGCCGGTCGCCGCCAATCTTACTCTCACTGCAACCAACGATACCGCAAACACTTTACTCATCCCGACAAATTGTGCACCTGCGCCGCTCGCTGCAGAGAGACATCAAACTTTGGACGCATTGAAACTCAACTTTCGTCCTACAGCTGTGTTTCAGATTATAACCTAAAACTTTTTTTATTATTTGCTATCTATAATAACTTTAAATTAGAATTGAAACATCTCCTGTTAAAGCCTACTGGCATGCCTATTCTTCAAGCCTACCCGATCATTAAGACTGGATTGGGCGCTGACGATCACTTAATTCACTCTTGGGTCGGTTGGTTGGGCACTAATTCGATATCCAGCTAACATTCCATTAACACGTTTATAGTATTACGTTCAAATTGTGTTTTTATACGTGGGTGTACGTCCGTAGCATATACCTATTAGCTATTGTCATTGCGGATACTAAAATGTTGCTTTTTACTTAAAAATGAGATGAATTTAAATGTTTACAATAATCTTCAGCTGGTACAGTCAGCAACAGAAATACCTTGCCAGGCCCTGTATCTATATCTTGAATTTTCTCTTAAACTATAAAAAATATAAACGTGAAAATTTATATTAAGAAAGGCTTCATTAAAATCTTTGTGTATATAATTTTTTATGTTATTAATATTTATAGTTTAAGAGAAAATTCAAGATATAGATACAGGGCCTGGCAAGGTATTTCTGTTGCTGACTGTACATTGACACATATTAGCTAGAACAGTATATGCTCGCTTAAAAAACGTGTTAATGTTTTAAAATAAGTAGGTTGTAAGCGCAAAGTGTGCTGCCTGGCGGCGCGACACCTGCCGACTGAAAGGTGCGCGGGCCGCTTATCTTAAAATTGCAGAGAAAACTGTCGTATCAATCCCGATTCCCGGCAACACTTTCGCAAAACTTCGGTAAACAAACAAGCGACGAGAAGTTTACAAGAGGAAACTGAGCCGCGGCAATAAACTAGCTCGCGGCGCAAACAGTCGCAGGCACGAGTGCCAGCTAACCGGCGCGCTTCAGTTTCCATTCAATTTTCTTACTAATAGTATTGGAAAGCCGTTACCAATTGTTATAAAGCGTACCGTAAATGGTTCAGTGGTCGTGCAATCTTTGGAAATGAATAAAATTATGACTGTTTACGATACGCTTGCTGTTAAGCTTTTAAACTAACATCGAGAGGAACATTGATATCGACATAATATAACAAAAACAGCACTAGTATAGCGACACATACACATGGCAAGGTACACTAGAATGAAGCAGAGTTTATAAAAATCTGTTTTTCTGTTAATAAAGAATTTGGTAGGTTATGGTGTTAACCTGTATGGTTTTATTATATATATCAGATCTCATTATCTTTAAAATGTTTTATAAACAATATTGAATAATATGTGGTTATATTCATACAAATAACAGATAAAAGTTTCAGAAATCGGTAATTTGTCATCTACATTGGTGATTATGTCCAGCCTTTCCAGCCAAGTAAATATTTTAAAATAATAAATAAATTATCATCATCAGGTCTTTTTAGTCTCCATTGCAGGAGCATGGTCCTCTCTGTACTACCGGAGCCATACTTGGCCAGAGCAGAAAGAGGATTTTTTAAAATAAATAATTAATAACAATAAATAAATAAATATAAGGGACAAGTCACACAGGCACAGGGACACCCTGCCATTCAAAAGGCATTTGCGGTACCAACCACTGAGCCACAGGGGTCGTGAAAAAAATATTTAATGAACAAATTCGGTACCGCTACTATTTTATCAATTGTATAGCTTTGTCACCTACATTGGTATCTACATATTGTTTTATTATATATTTAAGTATAGATTACACTATACAATATAGGTACAATAATTCACTAACGTCCAACATTTATGCTGACAAAACAATCGAACAAGTGACAGCCCTAAGAAAGGGACGTTTTGTTTTCTGAGTTCATGGGCGTATTTTTATACAATAGTTTCTAAATACCTTCTAAATGTCTGATCAGATTTAAATGTGTGGGGTATCATTATGATCCCTGCCCCACCTTGAGTGTAATAAATTATAGTCTTTGTGGCATAATGTTTGATAAAGCAATCGTGTTGTTATTATTATTTAAAAGACTTACATAACTGTCTATCTAGGCTAGGACTAATTTCAAGTCCACGCAGGACTTGCGTTAACTTACACCTTTCGCCTTAAATGGCAGCATTATAAATCAATCTAAATGGTTATGCTGAAGATGATACTAAGACACTACCGGATATCAACTGATGCTGAGATTCGCAAGAACCCTGGGTGGAAAATAAGGTTTGGTATCACCACAAATTGTATCTATGCAGTTTGTTTTGGTATAAAAATATAATTCTTTTTCTATAATAAATATTTGTGCAACATGCTAAACGTGGTTTTTATGTCTCAAAGACGTGGGCTGTGTCTACCCCGCAAGGGAAAAAGACGTGATACTATGTATATATAATTAAATAAGATATAGGGTATAAGACAATATTAAATCTGTGTTTTATCACAGAAATCATATACGTAAGTACTAACGTAGTATTATCATAGATATTAGCCCTTTCCATATCCGTAAACGAGACACAATAGTATAATAGTAGAAGCCATTCAAGGGGATGGGCGAAAATCTAAAGAATCATGACAATAGGCTAGCAACCCATCACTATTTTGATTCCGTTTTCCATCTTTACGCCCACCAACACACTTAACTTGGTCTTTCGGTCTTTTGCGACTTTATATTATAAAGACGTGAAAATATGTACGTATGTAATAGTATATAATTTAATTGTTCACTTAAGACTCATGGGACAGGGATGTTAAATTGGTTTTAGGTACAAATCTCTTAGGTCTTTAATACAGACAACATACTCGTATGATAAAATCCTCAAAATGACTATGCACGAAGGTGATAATTTACGCGTCGGTAAGTACACATATTTGCCTGTGAAAGGGTGGGCGCATCTTATGTTTGTAATTTCGTAACCATGGTGCGAAATGCGGATGTCATACAAACATTTGCTTGTCACTTATATTACAAGCTTTTAGAAGATAAAGCTTAGTAAAGCTCAGTATGTATTTTTATTTCATAATGAGCTTGCTATATATGACAATGAAAGGACAAATTATAGAGTAGAGTAAATATTCGTATCTCTGATGATGTCTTTGAAATGATTTCTATAAAAAGTACCTATTGAGTTATGGATAATTTAATTAGAACATTTACTACTGTCACAGTTTTTGGATTTTATTATGTATCTTTTATGCCTTTTTAAAATTTTATACCTGAAAAAGAAAATGGGTCGCTTTTAACCTTTTGAGGAGTTTTTTTTTGTTATTTATGTACTTATTGTCTGTCTGTATGACAAAACCTTTTTTCTCAGTATAGATATCAGAATATTAAGGGGATACCCTAGCTTTAAATGAATATCAATTATGTCTGCGGTCTTTTGAAGCTGTAAGAATATTAAACTTTTAAGCGTCGACTTAAAAGTTTAAAATATATCGCTTTATATTTTTGCACAGACGCAAGGGAGTCAAACCCTATTCTAATAATGACATAGCTAGAATAATAAAATATTAAGTCTATGAGATGTAATGCGATATGAAGTTTTATAATGTGGTAGTCAGACGTGACTCAGTGGTTAAGTGCTAAATGAAAACGTCATAAAAATGTATCTAAACTGGTCAAAATCATACTGCCAATCGTGCTTAGACAGAATTTTAACACAATCAACTCCTACAATTTTCATCCTTCTATACTCCTATAGCGTATAGGAGTATAGAAGTTTGAAAAGTCTAAAACTTGTAACGGGATGTAAGAAATTGTATAATAATATGTTGTGTTTACCAATGAAGTCACCATCCACAGTTCGCAAACACTATGTAAAATCGCGTTGGGACGACGGTCTCGAGACAGCACGATGAACGCATACACGCAGCATGTAGCATGCATTTGGCTATTTCTCCAAAAAAACGTTATTCTGTTGATCGCTCTGGTGCTTTTTATTTACCAGTAGTAAATAAGTTTTATATATTGATTTACACCGAGAACCGTAAGATATTCATTTCTTCCTTATTGGCCCTCTTTTTTAACAAATGGATTTTGAGATATTTATTGTTGAAATTTTTGAGACCAGAGCGATCAATATAGACGCCAGATCGATCAAATAATACCATTTATTATAGGCAAATAAAATTATAATGAATATTATTTGTTTTAAACGTGGCAATAACGTGGCAATTAAAATGTAACACTCAACTTACTTTAGAAATATCATCGTAAAACCACAATGAAGTGAACATGAACAGATAAGAAAGCAGAACTTTTTTTAAAGGAAAAACTATTCATATATATACTTTTAATTCTCTTGCTTTTTATGTTCGTACAGGTATTATTTTTCTATCAAAATTATATGTAACAAAAAAAACTTAAAATAAAAGAGAACAAAGCAAAGTAGTGCCAATTAAATTATTTGACTCCTAAACAACAGAAATAAAATTAAAAAGCTTTTTTTATTGATCTTTTAGTTAATGTTAGTTACCAACATTATATAATAAATAAATCTAAACAATTATGAGCGACTCTTTACTTAAATGTTGGGCACATTAAAATAGAGAGTCGCTCATAGTTTCATACATTATAGCAAGTATGCTATGTGTTTTATTCATTTTTGTCGACCGTTAGGCTAAAGTAGAACAAACATCCAAAAATAATTTTATATTTATAATATCATCTATACTAACTATACTAATATTATAAACAGGAACACTTAACATCAGGTGAGATCGTGATCAATCGCTGGATCATCCAAAATTAAAAAAAAAAAAAAAAAAAACGAAAGATTTAATTGTTTGTTTATTTGTTTGTTACAATTTAAACCTAATACTAACAGATATTAAAATTCGAATGTTTGTTCGTTATGTCTTCAAGTCCTATTAATAAACCGATCTTCATGAAATTTAAAATCGGCACCACGCACGAAACCTAGAATTTGACACTTAAAAGATAACTATTAGAGTTATGCGGTATTGCTATATTAGATAAATAGTTTAAAAGTGACTTAACAGAAACAAAACATTTTATTTCAATTCAAAACAATATATTTTTATACTGTTCTAGCCATACATTCGTAAAACATAGCCAGTTGCTGCTATTTACAAAAATATATCAGATAAATACACTTGCAGCAACCTTTTAACAAAAAAATAGTTTAATATTACTCCAATACCTCACTAATTTTACAACATTATTGATCGCCTTGGTCACTTTTTCCAGAGCGATCAATGCCATAGCAGTCAAAAAAAGGTACATTTTAATCAATTTTGGCAAAAGTAATAACATTAAAAATTTCACTCTTTTACATTATTTTTATATTTTCAATATAAACACTCTAGGCCAAACAATTAGCATGAGAAATAACGTGGCATTAAAAAAATCGAAACATAGCAGTCAATAATTTTGGAAACCAAAACCAGAGTGATCAGTTACTTACCTTCATAAATCGCCAATGCGTGAACGCAGTGCACCACAACTCCCTACAAATGTTGAAACGCGACTGGGAATAGCTAGCTTATGGGAAAACAGGGCAATGCGTTCAAAAACTAGGGAGGTGCAGACGATTTTATATCGTCCCAGAGTAATCAACGAAAACCGTCGGACACATATTTCTTTTTGCATTGACGCAAAACTAAGAAAAATTTGCATGAAATTTATTTTATTTATTAAAACCACATTATTTTTTAAAATTATGAACATTTATGCTGGTCAAAATAAGGCAGCAGAAAAAAGATATAAAACATTTTTGTAACAAATCTGGAGTAAGGACACACCAGATCGATCAACTTTTGATGGTTCGCGATTTTTTTTAATTAACTTCTAATTAAGTTAGGAACCATTAAGTAAATGTCCAAGATAGCCTGCATGCCAAACTACAATAAACAATATTTTGAATAACAAATTTATCTTCAGAAAACTGGATTCTCCATTAAGACGCTATTTTTTTTTTCGTTTGGAGAAGTAGCCATTTCCACTTTTCAAGAGTTTGTTTGTGTGTTTCTGTCTGTCAGTTTGTCACCGCAGCTCTAAATGGTTCAAACGATTTTGATGTAGTTTATTTTTATTCAAAGGTAATCGAAAGAATTGTGAATTCTATTTCATCGGAAAGGTTCAGTCGTTTATTTTACGATTATTTGTGTGATATTTCAAAGAAAATAACGCGACATTTTTGTCAGTTTTGTAAGTCGAAGGCTATTTCTTTTTACATATCCATACCATCATACTACTTATTTTTCATGTCATTACTAACTAAAGCAGTATAGCTCGGAATAACAATATAATTTTTCATATAGGTATATTTTCAAAATGATGTGCAGCTATGGAAAATGGCGTGTACCGGCAACGATCACTATTTTCTCTAAATTCTAAATACCGATGGAATGCTAGCCGGATCGCCTATTTAAATTATTCATTAGATTTTCGCCCATTCACTCGGCTGGCTTCTTTGTTCTGCGTGGGAATCCCCCCCAGACAAAATAATATAAACTTACAATCATAAATAAAATATTTTTAAATAAATAAAATAAATTTTATTTCGAAATTGTTTGTTTTTAATTCGAATTGAAATGTAGCTAGCTCCAAGTGAGCTTTCGCTACTTCACCGGGCGTTTGAGGCGAGGGCAGAGTGCCCTCAACCTTTTAGACAACATCACCAAAGGGCCCCCAGGAGGGACGGACCTCGGCTTTGGGCGTTGCCTGTGTGCGCAAGGCTTAGAGAGACAAAATTCGGTAAAGAAGTAGCTTGAGGCTCGGGAAGGACAAAGGGTTTCGACGTATTGTCACATGATTTTCACGTAAATAACGCCATTACAAAACAAAAGTGGATTTTTTCAATAAATAAAAACAGGACTGCCTTTTTGACAGTTTACGTCCGCCAAACAGATTTTTTGCTAACGTCATATAGCCTATGATACTACGGGGAAGAATACGAATCTTAGTCAGTCAGGTCACTCAGTCGATTAGGCTACATTGACTAGCTCCGTGGCGCAGCGGTCAACACGCCAGCCTGCGACACGGAGTGCCCGGGTTCGATCCCCGGCCAGGTCGAGATGGAAAATGATCTTTTTCAGATTGGCCTGGGTCTTGGATGTGTATCTATATATGTATTTGTTATAAAATATTGTATCGTTGAGTTAGTATCCCATATCACAAGTCTCGAACTTACTTTTGGGCTAGCTCAATCTGTGTGATTTGTCCGTATATATTTATTTATTTATTTATTTACATGAGACGACAATGACAGACGAACTTACATACATCGCGCGAAAAACATTACCCTCGTTCTGGGTAGGTCAGTCGGGTAAAATAACCAGTGTCACTTTCATTTGTGTGCTTTCATTGTGTTGTATTTTTAACCTTAAAAGGCTAAGAGGCTAAGCTAAAGCTTAGCCTCTTAGTCACAAATTCACTATACTCGTACGTTTCGTTCATCATCCATATTAATATTATAAATGCGAAAGTAACTCTGTCTGTCACCTTTGCACGCTTCAACCATTGAACCAATTTGGATGAATTTTGGTATGGAGGTAGTTTGAGGCCCGGGGAGGGACATAGGTACCTTTCCTTCCGGGGAATTCTAATCTTCCTGAGGGATCGTGACTAACGCGGGCGCAGCCGCGGGCAAAAGGTAAACCTGACATAAATATCAACGCACAACAGAAACTACTGTGAGAATAGGAATTCTTTTTATGATGTAAATGAGTACTAAGAAAGGAATTTTGGAAATTGAATCCCTTAAGGGGTGTAATAGGGGGGGGGGGGTGAATTTAGTTTGGAAATTTTCTTATTTTTGGACTTAGAAGAATGACAGTAGGTATATAAGTTTTCGATTAAAATTAAAAAAAGATCTGTGTAGGTGAAATGCATGAAACTCCCCCTGAAGAGGTAAAATAGGGGGGGTAAAATTTGTATAGAATTTTTCTCATTTCTGTACTTAGAATTATATCAAATAATATCAGATACAGGTTCATCCTAGTTTGGGAACCGCTGTAAACTAATTACTACCTATGTTTCTTTGTTAATAAATGCATTATAATAAATATACTTAGCATTATACCTAATTATGAAAAACGTATATAACTAGTTTCTGATGTTTTCGCGATTGTTACACATTTACATATTTAAATAAAATCACTTTAATACGGTATTTTAAATGTATATAAGTTCTAGATTACAACTAAAAAAAGATCTGTGTAGATGAAATGGACAAAATACATATGTTATTAAGTAATTGTTATTAGTGATATTGCGTTTGTTATAATACAAATAACGAAAATATAACTTGAGGTAATTTCTTCGTTCAATCTCAACCATTGTAGGTATATCTGAACTGCGCAACAAATGATTACTTATGCAAGAACGATTAACCGCCACGCCAAAGAATAGCCGCATCACTCAAAGTTTCTTACATTGTTTACAGTCAAAAACCTTTTTTCTCTTTTAGGGTTCCGTACCCAAGGGATCCTATTCATATGGCTTCGCTGTCCGTATGTCACCAGGCTGTATGTCATGAACCGTGATAGTTAGATAGTTGAAATTTTCACAGACGATGTATTTCTGTTGCCGCTTTAACAACATGCTGAAAAACATATTAAAATAAATATTTAAGGGGGCTCCCATACAACAAACGTGATTTTATGCTCGTATTTGCTCGATAATGATAACAGCAACAGATAGACGCTTGAAATATTTACAGAATTTTTAGTTATATTATCTATTCACTTCAAAAATAAATACCTAATCAAATTAATACTTAAAGGGGGCTCCCATACAACAGACATTATTTTTTTGACGTTTTTATAGATAATGTTACAGAACCCTTTGTGCGCGAGTCCGACTCGCATTTGGCCAGTTTATTCATTTTAACTAGGCAAACAGGCATACGACCCACCTAATGAAAAGCGGTAACCGTAGCCTATGGAAGCCTGCAACACCACTTTCAAAAAATTCACTAAAAGTGTATTTAGGGAATAGAGTTAGAATTTATGATAGTGTGTTGTCTTGTATGTTGACATGGTTTTGTATTATAGCGACTTTGGATTTACATTAGGTATAGTTCAATTGCCCGTTTTTTAAAACCGAACGTTTAATTGCAAAACCCTTTGAATATATTATATATATAGGTATCTATATTATCAGGGTAGAGAGTTTTAAGATGTTCTGTCAAATCAGCGAAGCATGATTCGTCTTCACAATAAAAAGAAAATATGTTCAGAGTTACCTTAAAAATTCTATGACGTTTAAAAAGAGATACATGTATCCATCCAATTTTGATTAAAAATCTTTGACCTTTGACTACCTGAGATGCTACGAACCCCCACTACGCATGTGTGTTACGGAGCCGAAGCAGTTCACGGACTACCCTTATGGAAACCGCGGCCTGAATCGACCAGATATTGGACTGAAGTAGATATTTCAGCTTTCAATCGCTAATGTAGTCACATACGTTAGCGGGGTGGTTAATTACAAAAAGTTAAATAGCCGGAATTCCACTGCACACTACTCAGTGTGGCGTTTATCATCTTACCTATTAATTAAACTGTGTAACTGGGCTATAGCTAACATGCCACTGCCACTTAGATACGAAAACTAACAACTGTTTAGTGTGGGAGTTAAAATGTACCGAATTTGATTCAGTACAAATACTGTAGTTAGTACTTGAAAATGGGTTGTTTTATTTTTAAGATACCTAATTCAAAAGATGAAAAGAACATCTTGTAAATAGAATTTGGTTTTTCAAACTATCGAGTATTGACCGTAGAAGTGCCTAGCCCTAGACGTCCTTGCAACTCCCGCCGCACTCGACAGATATTTGAAATAAGATTATTGATTTATGCCCATATTTGGCTGAACTTCTGAACTAAACACGATAATTATTACTACTCGTACCGCGTAGCTCATGGCTTCTACTCTACACTAGTTGGTAAGGAAGAGTTGTTTCATTTTATTTATTATTTGTAAGTAGGTACTTACTTCATTTAAAAAAAAAGATAAAATCGTAATCTGTGCTCTTGTCAGGTAGAAGACTAGGGTCGAAAGTAAAAAACACTTTGTATCCAATTCTCTAAACACAACCTCGCTATTATCAGTAGGTGGTCGACACCAAACACCCCTGCACATGCACTTGCATTCGCCAGGATACCGCGCCGTCGAAGAATATATGCGTCGTAGCGTTGAAATATAAGACTTTAAGTAATTTAACGAACCAAAAGTGTCATATGCGAAGACAGATCATGTGCGAAAATATTAAGAAATTTGCGCAAAAAATTTAAGAAAAATTAGAAAACTTAACGACGTTAGGTATTAACTTTTAAATGAAATCTTAGTATTACATTGCCAGTCGTTTGACACCTGGCGTCTATTTATAGATAAGACAGTACAACGTCTGTCGGGTTAGCAAATTAATGTATGAATGGTGCGAATACATTATACATCGTAAATTGACTCAATAAATATCAAGAAATAAGTGTTTCAAGTTGTTTACCTCTCATTCATTCAGTAAACGAATAACTGCCTCCGTGGTCCAGTGATTAAGGCGTTTGCCTGTTGACCCGGGGGTTGTGGGTTCGATTCCCATGGGAAGCATACTTTGTTTAGTTGTTTCCAGTTTAGTTAGGACATTGCAGGCTTGAATCACCTGATTGACTGATAATAAAGATGATTCCGTGCTTCGGAAGGAACCACGTCGTTAAAGGAACCACGTCAGAGGCCGAGAGGCGGTTCCGAAGAACTCTGACACCAGGGTGTGCATGGTCGATTGACCGTGTCACCTACACGAAATGATGAGTGAACGAATCATCGTATTGGGAGAATTGTCATTCTATTTGAATTAAGACTATTTAATGGTTAGACTTTGTCGAAAGTCGTAATCAGTGTTGTTGTCCCATTACGGGAACTGTGTTAGTTGTTCGTGTATCGAGAGATCATTATTTTCATGTTATTTCAAATTGCCGGCGGGCATGTTCCTTAGGATTCTTAAAACATCAGTAGTAATTACTATCATTAGACTGATGGACCATTTGGGGCAATGTGGTGATAATTCGTAAAGTGTAAGATAACTATGGATACTGTGAGTTGTGTGTACTTGATTATTTTATTATGAATGATGTTGAAACACACCCGACACTGACTGTGTTTCAGATTAGACTATGACTGACTGACGCCTCCTCAGATAGTAAACCGAGGTGGGATAGATAGGAAAATAGTGAAGTTTGTATTCTTATAGGTAGCGTGCGAGTGTCGGGGTCGTACCTTAGCATCAGAGACAACCCCTTTTATTGACTTGACACCATTGATTGGCGGTCTCATACTCAATAGAGCCTATGGCTCCAAGTAATTACCCTCTCCTACCTTTTTATTCCGACATATTTTACATACATGTTACTTTCGACCCGGCCCTGTAATCAAAAGTAACAATGTATATTTTTTAAAGTATCTGTTATTCATCATCATCAACATATATTAGCTGCAAGAAGTCCACTGCTGGATATTTGCCTTCCCCAAGGATTTCTAATACGACCGGTGGGAAGCGGTCTGAAACCAGCGTCTTCCTGCGACCCTAAGGTAATGGCCTGTCTAAACAGGCCATTCGACCATCTGGTCGGTGGGTGTCCGACGCTGCGCTTGGCGGTACGTGGTCGCTATTCGAGAACCCCTTTTGTCCCATCAGCCGTCGGTTCTACGCGCTATGTGCCTCACCCACTGCCGCTTCAAAGAACATGTCGGTCACCTTTGTTCTTCTACGAATCTCCTCGTTTTGCTTTCTTGACTTTGAGATTTCTTATGAGGCCCGTAATAAGGGATCAAGTTTCGCAAGAGATTCCCAATAAACGTGGCACAGGAGCGTAACGGGTCTGTAGTTCTTCAGTAGGGTAATATCACCCTTTTTGAACAACAGAACCACCACACCCCTTTTCCACACCTGTGGCGCAACGCTCTCGAGCAAAACGGAATTAAAGAGCTTTTGAAGGACTTTAATGTATCGTTATTTCACGCGTTTTTAGAAGCTCTGCTGTGAATCTGTCTTCGCCCGGCGTCTTTTTGGTTTTGAGCTGTTTGAGGGAATCCTAATCTCGTTCAGACTTATGCCTGTTAGGTATATCTTCGGTATAGTGTCGGGTTAACTAGCCAATGGATTACTGGTCAAGCTGACAATGGGTTTGGCTTATTATTCATACTATTTAGTAAATAACTAGCTGTTGCCCGCGGCTCCGCCCGCGTTAGTGTCGATCCCTCGGGAACAGTAGAATTTCCCGGAATCAAACATACCCTATGTCCTTCCTCGGGCCTTACACCTCCATACCAAATTTCATTCAAATCAGTTCAATGGTTCAAGCGTAAAAAACGACAGACAGAGTTACTTTATAATATTAGTATTAGTATGGAAGTATGGATATTATTTATACTTCTAAGTCTAGAAATGAGAAAATTTCCATAGAACCTTTACCCTCCCATTTTACCCCTTTAGGAGTGAATTTTGTCCATCTACCCACATATATGTTTTTTAATTGTAATCGAGAACTTACATAGGTACCTATTTATTTTCATACTTCATAGTCCAGAAATGAGAAAATTTCCAAACAAACTTTACCCCCTTCTGGGATTTTTTTCCAGCTGACCTACACAGATCTTTTTCAATTGTAATCGTGAATTTATTTTCCCATTTTCATACTTCTAAGTCTAGAAATAAGTAAATTCCTATACAATCTTTACCCCGCTATTTTACCCCTTCAGGGGAAAATATCGTCCATTTTACCTACACAGATATTTTTAATTGTAACCTAGAACTTATATACTTATTTTCATACGTCTAGTCTAAGTCCAGAAATGAGAAAATTTCCATACAAAGTTTATACCACCCACCTCCATTTTAAGGGGGGAATTTTGCAAACTTTACCCCCCTTCTGGGATTTTTTTCCAGCTGACCTACACACATCTTTTTTAATTTTAATCGAGAACTTATACACCTACTTTCATACTTCTAAGTCCAGAAATGAGAAAAATCCATATAAATTTTACCCCTTTAGAAGTTAAATTTCTTAAAAATCCTTTCTTAGCGCTCACTCACATCATTAAAAGAACCCCTGCACCAAATTTCAAGTTTCTAGGCGCAGCAGTTTCGGTTGGTTAGCCGTTTGCCCGCGGCTACGCCGCCGCCGTTAGTGTCCATCCGTCAGGAACAGTTTGGACCCTTAAAGGGGTGACTCAGGTCATCAATATGAACAACTTTTTCTATGGGACCAATGCTAGGAACTCAAAAAAAAAATACGGCATTTCCATAAAAGAGAATCCCGCCGCCCGGCCAGTTTGTATGAGAATGTCGAATTTTTTTTTTGAGTTCCCAGCATTGTTCCCATAGGAAAAGTTGTTCATTTAGATGGTCTGAGTCACCCCTTTAAGGGCCCAAAACGATAAAAAATTCACCGTGTATATTTGCAGGCAAACTAATGCCTTGAGTTTATTCAAATGACGATAACTTTTTTTTTAATGAACCGATTTTGATGAAACAAACTTTAGATGTTTTGCTGAGTTCAAACAAAGCAATTGGTGAAAGTTTGAAGAAAATCGGTTCAGTATTTTCGGAGATAATCATGATCATACATACAGACAAACAGACAGACAGACAGACAGACAAAAAATTCGAAAAACTTTTTTTGCTTTCTATTATTCTTTTTAAGTGACCCTCTATCCATTTCAGTCAAAAATTCTAAATTGACAGACAAATATTTTTACTGTTTTATTATATATGTATATATATGTTTTATTATATGTATAGATGAGATAACTTCAGACAAACAAAATTGTTATATGGCTAGACTTAGTTCATATAGCGCATGATTTTGAATCTTTGAGCTATACTGAAATCCTGGTATCAGAATCCCTTACGGAATACAGAATTGCAAAAATAGGTAAAAAAAAAACAAAAAAAATTACCTGCCATAGAAATTCGCCTGGCTGATCGACAACTTTGTATGGCCTAATTCTTTTTTTTCGGTTTTCCCTTTTTTTTCTCTCAATTCTAAGTATACTTCGTTAGGGATTCTGCGATATCAAGATTTTAGTATAGTTCAAAGGTTCAAATCACGCGGTATGTATATGCGTACCTAATTCAAACAGAAAGTGGAGGGAAAGTAGAGTCTTACTTTTGCTCCCGCTCTCCACGTAGATTGTTTCTAAATTTTAATAGGTACCTATTATTATACCTATTTAATTTTAGGGTTTCCGCACAAAGACGAGAGAATAGGACGTGCTCTCTACGTTGATCAAAGTTATTCATTTGTAGGAGTCTATTCACTACTAGAATCAGTGGGATGGGATTGCTTAGCGATCAAAATATCGTTAGCGCGCCCACGAAGCGCCAGCTATCGTTCCATCCATTGTATTCCTTATTCATAAGACCCTTAGGTCGATTCGGTCGCACTTGATAAAATCAATGGATTCGAACACTTCGGCTAAACAATTTAATTGCGCCAAATAAACTTTCCGGTGTTATATAAAACAAAGCTTTCCTCGTCAATTAATTGTTGTTCATTTGCTTTTAATAAAGCTCTTAAGGCTAAGATAAATCAAAAAGTGTGTAACTTGAGCGAGTAGAAATTTCCGATCCGGTTATGGAATACCTCTTGAGATAATAATCTCCGGACGTGAGTCATGAAGTGAGACATGGTCAATATTTGGTACATTATGAACCAATTCTAGGTCACTCAAGGGATTGAGCTTTGGACCAATTCACATTTATAACAGTTTCGTAAAACGATATAGCTTGGCAGAGTGTTAATGTGTACATTAATTATTCCATGTTTGCGGTAGAGTTAATAGGCCATTACCACTCCATCTATATAGATAGACTACTTAAAGTTTTTAATGAAAAATTCCGTGTTCTAAGGAACTAGGCGGAGTAAGTAGTGCAATTGGTTACTATGTGCTGTAAGTTCGGATTAGGTTCGGATGAATTTGATCTAAATAAATAGTTAGAAACGTAGAAGAGATTGTGTTTAGACTAGATAGAAGCCTATGAAGAAGGAGTAGAGATTAAACAGAGGATAATTAGATTTATTTCATTCATTTACGATATAGGAAGGTCTGTATGTACATATGTAGAGTGAATTCTATTCTATGTTTTAGTGGTTAGGTTTAAATTTGACATGGGAAACTTACCCCAGGATTATGATTCTGTAAAAATATAAAAAAAACTGTTGTTCATTTCGGAAACAGACATACCTACGTTACGTAGGTAACATGCAGCTTACGGCATATTTGCGTATATTCCATAAATATCTAGGTGTCTATGTTTGTTTAAATTTATTTCTGCTATAAGTTTTTTTTTACAAGGATAAATTGCTAGGAACATCCTGATAAACGATGTCAATCAAGTACTGAGGTTTCTTTTGAACATACATATATGTATTTTTTTAGTTTAACACACACCAATCTGACCGCTGTATATCCTTACATCCAGAGATGTGCACATTTACGATGTTAATGAAATTTTGAGTTTGAGTATCTTATATTTTTAGAGTAGCTACTTGTTTGTATTGGCAGCAAGCAGATTGATTATGAAGTTATGATGTCGTACTTATCAATTTATATTTGTAATAATGCAGTACTTACAATACAATACAATACCCTTTATTGCACTTACTTACCTAGTTCTATGCAACATAAAAATTAATAGATCTTATTGAAGCGATTTGCATCTACTTTATCGATTAAGCTAGATACTTACCTAATAAACAAAATAAAATTTGGAGTGTTCAATATAATTAATAATATAATATTAAATGTTCAAGAATCCAAATAATGCTTTGAGACGCTTTATCATATTTAAAAACTTTGCCCTTTAGCAAAATCACTCGATCATTTAGACTGAAGGGTCAATACTATTTTAGATAATCAAATATTTTACTTTATATCGCTTAGAAATCTATCTACAGCAAATAAAATGAATTAATTTGTTAGGATAAAATAGATTGGGTTAAAATTTAAAACCAAGGTTAAAATAACACAATGAAATTATTTTTGCTACGATAGAGCTACGATAATAGATAATGAAAAATATGCAATATATTACCTATGACGTATAGCATCTTCATGTACCCGAACACGCCTGGTTGGTTTCATTTTCACCTAAAGATTTGATGCCAATGAATATGTTGTGTAATTTGTAACAGAGTTATACTAAAAAGTCAATAAGTTTTCGTTTCTGATCGTCACTATTCGCTGTTGTTTGGGTCGTCGCGGCAAAAACAAAGACAATCCCTTGGTACCCAACTCATGCATTATGTATGTGAGAAGATACGAACGAGGCTCAAGTATTAACTGATGTACGTATGTGTATCATATATAGATATTGACGAAATGCAAAATACGCTTTGTAATATATTAATTTTCCTGATTTTTAAACTAAGTTACAAGGTTAAACATGAAATGTCATTTATGTATATATTGCTTGCCGTAGTAAAATGAATAGCTGTTTTAAAGTGTTTCTACAAGTACCATTATGTTATAGTAAACTTAAACAGTCTGCTGATGAATATAGACTAAAATTTGGGAGAAATTGAGGTCATTGTCTTGAAAATAGAATAATAACTCATGATTATTGTTGGGTATTGTGAATACGAAATCGGCATGTTGGCGGCGGCGCACTGGCGCTTGCTGCCGCCGTCATATTTTAATCACGTAATGTAATGCGAAAAATCTGTTCGACCCAACGTTGCCTTCGTTTAATGGTAAACTATCGATCCAAATATAGAAGTGTACTTCGTACGTCATTAACCGGTCACAGTGGGAATTATGTACAAAGGCACAAAGCGCAATGCGATATCGAGGAGGCATGCTTATAACTTAATAATTTACCTATTTCAATAGAAACGATCATAATAACGACACGTAATCAACGGTAGGTATTTAACGACTTCGTGCAAAAATCGCAACATCAGACATTACTTACGTACCTTAAAATTCACAGCCAATCTAAACAACTGAAAACTGACATCCATAAATATTTACATTCCGGTAGACGTGAGACGCGTGATCGCGTGCGTTTTTGTGTACGAGCTATAGTCGTCGGCGTAGTCTGGGCGGCGCGCGACGCGGTGTAGCGGCAGCGAAGGCGGGCTCGCGGCACGTGGAGAGCGGCCCCGGAGCGCCGGCATAATACCCGCCACTCATGAGCGCGGCGGCTCGCGCGGCTGCTGGCGGCTCGGGCGCGCTGCGGCGAGGCGCGGGTCACGAGCGCCGACTGACGCGCCCGCCGCCCGCCGCCGCCGCCCGCCCAGCGCCCTCCGCGCCGCCCGCCCTCCTCTAATTCTAATTGTTGGCCACCTCCGACGATCCAGGTCATCGTACCTGCATTTAAATTTTTTCCTGAACGAAAAACCCGGTTATAATTTGCATATTTAATACTGATTTCTTCAGAATTGAAAGAATCAAATTTCAGCTTTCTTCAGAATTAGGTTGTTGTTTAGATTCATAAAAAGTAAGTAAGGGAATAATTTGATTATTTATTCAAGAAGATTGAAGGTATGCATTTCCAGCGGAGTCCTGAAACAAAAGAGAATCCCCTCTGGAATATATTGCAAATTGCATGCGCGGAATTAGAATTTAGTTCGGTACTTAGTTAATATTGATTGACTTATTCAGGTAGGTTCAGTGCCTAAACATAGGCTGTAATAAAAAGACACTATTACACAAATTCAATTTCATAGAGTACCAGTAGATTAGAGTACTAGATAAGTATAGTAATTTGTTCATTAAATGTTAGTAAGAAGGTATAATAGATTTATTATACACAGAATATAATATTGACGATATATTAAAGAATGTGATAATGTGGGTAGGAATAGCCTCGCGGGACGGAAGCCCATCGAACAAAACTATTTAGTCACGTGAACTTATAGGTCAATTGTGATATCCGGTAAATGACTTGTATGTATACCATTGTAAAGCATATTTACTACTAATGTTATTTTTAAATTTGGTAGCTACTAGTTGAAGCATAGTCATTTGAACAAGGTCAGGCTATCTTTTGTTAAGTAAGTTTAGTATAGGTACAATACAAAAAAAATAATTTTACCACAAGCTGTTATAATTAACGTTATCATACTAAAAAGTAAAGTGCTTTCTAAGACATACAAAATTATTCCAACCACACACAATGATTTTATCTTGTTAAACTTAGGAAATCCTACGACTACCACCCGAATCCATTATCAGAACGAGCTGTTCTGTCTATTTACTTCATTATAGTGTATTGTTATCCAACTTACACAAGTGTGCAAAATTTCTTCTCTTGGATGAAGATAACTGCCATAATATACAGTTGCCGCGGCAAAAGCTTGTAGTAAAAACATTTATTTTGTCTTAACATGTCAGTCATGAGAGGTTGACAGAGTCATAATACATTCGACTAACTTGTGAAAAATCTACTAGGATGCAGGATTTCCGATTGTATTTTCTTTGCTGTAATCGAATATACATATATGCATAATTAAAATCCGACTTGATACGGTAAGAGGCGGGCCGAAAAGACTTGACACTGGTATACAATCAATTAGCGGCATTTCTAACTACTGACGTGCCTCGGTAATAGGGTAAGATTGTTAAAGTCATGCTAGCGCATATGTCGTTACCCCATTATATCTAGACTGCAACAGTCAAACATCTAGTGAAGTTAACACGAATTCGGTCACCTGAGCAAACGAATGCGAGTGGGAGAAAGGAGACAAAAACATATTAACAAAGGAAGTTTTCCCAAACATTGCACTAAGGTTAAGTAAGGTTTCAGTTATTCGTAAGATGAAGAATTGTGGTTCACAATTCTGTGAAAATTACATATGTTTTTGTTACAGTTGTCTGGCAATAATTAAGCCGCACTAAAACTGTAAAATATTTTAGGCTAAGTTATCAATTTTAATTTTATATTTTGAAGACCTCATACGAGTGGCTTAAGTCGTACATGTAAAAAATCCTAAGTCGAACCAGCACCAATAATGTTTAAAGATAAACATAGTTGATTAATTACTTGTTGTCTTTAGATAATGGTGATAGCGAAGAGAAAAAATAATATTAGGTTGTATGAATAAATAGATGAAACACCTGAATTGTGAAATTATGTACCTATTTCATAAAGAAGCATGTAGATGATATTTTACACCGAAACTTTCATAACCTATTTACAGACGTTCAAATTACGTTCAAAGGAAAATAAATAATGTTTATTTGCCATAATATCTATCTTTCTATGTAGCTTTAGATGTTTTAACTAAAGCCGTACGTATGATTTAGGCTATAGGTGAATAACGTGGCCTTAATCGTATCGAAGAAAGGGTTTTGTAAATTTAACGTTAGTTAACAAAGCTTCTGTTTGTGTTTGTCATATTCATTGACATAAATATTACTGTCATATTCCTTAATTTCATAATTATCATGACCGCCGCAAAAAGTCCACTGCTGGACAAGGGCCGATCCAAGCAATCTTCGTTCCATGGAAGTATATTGCCATACTCACCACGCAGGCAGGCGGGTTGGCGAGCGCAGTTTCTTTGGCTTCTTGTGCTTCCGATGCTGCAGCCCATCGCAAGCATTTTTGGCTGGAAAAGGACAGAAATTTGTTAGATTTGTGAAGGGAATATTAGGTATTGGGGAGCTACTAACTCGGATAAATGGAGGAAAAGCAAAGAGAATAAAAATATTCTCTTTACGTCACGTCTCTTTGCGATAAAGTTGAGTTTGCAAGGTACCTAACCTGTCAGAGGTGGCGGAACAAGACTTTGGGATCGTTCAATCAAAAAACAGGCTTTCTGATCGCTGAATAATGTGAATTAACCACCGACGGATGCTGAGTGTTGAGCAAACATTGAAAGAATTGCATCGAGCGACGGCAACATTATACTTACGACGTCGCCGGTCGCTCAGTGTCAATGCACGGCGGGTCACTTACAGCAAATGGCGGTACGATCATTTGCCACATCTATTTTATAAAGAATGCTCCCTGGATGAATTGCTGAATGCATGCTGCTGCTTTGAGAGCAATATATTAAATAGATATTTCAATAGAGTTGAATATGTTATTGATATTTTATTCTAAAATATTTTTTGGTGTCAACGACGATGTTTACAATACAATATGGGCCATATAGTAAGGCCATCTAATCAGTTATATATTTTTCACATATTACTTAAAACTTGATTACCTAAATCATAACAACTAGAGACGATTTATGACTTGAGTACCTAGTTACTACGATTTTGGTTTTTATAGTTAGGTACTAGGTATGTCACTCTTTGCCAGCGACTATTGTACCTACCTATAACTGTAGACAGAGGGTAAGCCATACTATTTTTTACACAAATTTATGTGTTACATGTATGTTTATATGTAAGTATATTTAATTTAGACATTATAAAATATTATCAACTAGGTACACTTTAGAGTAATCCGTTGTTACATATTAAGCTTATACTTAATAATGTTGAAAAATTCCATAATTTCAAAAACGACTTGACGGATTTGGACGTGTGCGGTGTGGTACCTATCGTTATAATCCTTACTTACTACTCCCGACTCCCGAGTGTGGGTACTCGTAGGTCAATCTATTAGAGTTAACATTTAAGCCAAGTATGAATAAAAATGTTAGCAAGTCAGAGGTGCTGTTATTTTTGAAAAAAATACACTCACATTTTAAAGCGATGTTGGTTTTTCGTGTATGAAGGTCGCCAACAGTTTTCAAGCTGCCAAAAGCCATCTGACGTAGCTAACGGCTACCATCCATGGGGACAGCTGGGTCCAGCGGCTTATCGTGCCTTCCGAAGCACTGAGACGCTCGATTTTCTTTCCCAAATGATGACCACAAAGAATAAAATACAATTAAAGAAATCGCAGTCTTTTTGAAAACTCTAAGATGTTAGCTTACTCATGTAACACTCAATAATATTAATTCACACATATCCAGAGACGCTAAAACAATATAACAATAGCTCCCAAGTTTATTAATGTAGGTATCATCGTCTGTTTTAAGAGCAATAACACCTGAAGATAGTTTTATCCACCTACGCAACCAGATTATGATGATAATGGTTGACGAACAAAATTTTAGCTGCTCAGCTGTGGAGCTTTCGTAACAGTTATTTTCAACAGACTACAATAAAAACTGACCAAGAGTGAGTCGTATTAGAAAGAACACACTCTAACTGCGAAAACCACGTTTCTTGTATGGGTCGTCTAATGTATGAGACATACGAATAAATAATACTTATTCGTGGATGAGTACGCTTAAAACCACTTCCAAGCGTCCATATGTATATATATATATGTTAGGGTGGGTCATGGAGTAATACTTTGTTTTCAGAGATATCGTGTAGTATAAGCTCTATGCAAAATACTTGACGATTTTTTGTTTTTTTTTTCTTTATCTAGGTATGTATGTACGTCCTCCATAACTCTTAAACGAATGTACAGAATTTTATGAAACCTTGGTAGATAAACTTTTAGACCTACAGGACACAGAAGAGGCTATTTATTTTTTTCTCCAGATAAGAGAACATGTGGCACCCATACAAACATAACATAATTAGTAATGTATGCGGATGGAGTCGCGGGCACTGTTAGTTTATAGTATAAAACTAGATGTATAGGTAATCTTGCATTAGTACCTAACAAACCTTTGTGGTTTTTTTAATTAAATAATGTGTATGTCATTTAAATGGTAATACGAGTAAATTGACTAATTTGCAAAAGAAAATGATAATAAAAAAGACATAATACGGTTAAATAGATACAAGTCTGTGACAGACGAACAGGCATACGGGCGGACATCGGAGGCCTAGTACTAGGGTTCCATTTGGGACCGATGTGGTACGAAATCCTAAAAAAGATTAATTAATTTCCTACAAAACATTTAAGTACTGTATGGACTTATGATGTACCTGTACGAGATGATGATGGCCTCAATGGCCTTACTATAGTTATATAATAATACTTTATATCTACTATATGGCGTTGTTTTCGCCCAGAATACCACAACTATTTTCATGTACTGGCTATATAAATAAAATAACAACTGGAAATAACATGACTTATGCACTAACTTTATAAGTCACTGCATATCTTTTAAAATAAGTCTTTTTTGCAAAAATTACATTTTTGTGTAAAGCTTTTAGTAAGTTTAAACGATAATACACACTGTAAAGTGTTTTCCAATACAAATCAAATGAGCCCAAACACGATTGGTGTACCTTGTTTAGTTTAAGAGTTCCTATGGCCACCTTCCGACTCCATCATCAGACCAACGCAACGATTCCATAATGATGATATGAAATACAACAATTGTCATCCGATTTACAATGCATGCAACATTTCAGCTCAATCGGTACCCGGGAAGTATATCAAATGTTATATTACGATAACATATACTTTAAAATGTATAGCAATTTTGATTATGAAGTCATTCCCAAAAACTGCTGAAAAAACTTCTCATATTATTCGTACAAACCAAACACTACATTGTGACGTCACATCTGATAGACTCGTTTAAAAAAATGTGACTGTTACTTTTTTATATCTCAAGAAGTTTTCAGACTATAAAGGTATTATCTTCACTGATGTACCTCTTTTTGGTGCGTCTTTGTTAAAACCTTCATACTTGAAAGTTTTCTTACTGGCTGGCATAATCTTTTGATTTGATTTTTATATTCTTACGTTGCCATGGTGCAAACCTTTACTTCAAAAATTGTAAAATCTCTACTGAGATAGTAAATAATACTAAATAGTATATAAATTACATTTGGTGAATTTACATTGTTTTTTGTTATTTATTTAGTTAATATAATATATTAACATTGGTTATGGGCCGATAATAATAATAAATTTACGTGTTATATATGTGATTATTTTTTTTTGTGAAGTGAAATATAATTTTTTTCATCATGGATGGAAATATTTCGTTCGATAATGTTATCGTGAATACCGATTCTAATATGTCCATCGGTAAATTGGAAGGTGTCAACAATTATGCAACATGGAAATTTCAGATGAAATTGGTGTTGATTGACCATGGTTTATGGGAGTTTGTGGATGGATCTGGTGATGCTTCAAAGAATTCCACCAAAGATCAAAAGGCGTATGCAAAGATTTGTCTAAATATTCAACCTTTATGTTATCCACACGTAAAGAATGCTGTAACAGCTTCACAAGCATGGAAGAATTTGAAATCAGCATATGAAAACTGTGGCATAAGCAGAAGGCTTTCTTTAAAAAGGAAATTAGCACTAATAAAATATGCTGACTTTAACTGCATGGATCATTATATAGGAACTATAATTTCTGTGATTCAAGAATTAGCAGAATTGGCTGCAATATTGACGATGAAGAATTGGCAGAACTTATGTTTATTGGCTTGCCAACTGAATTTGATCCACTTATTATGGCAATGGAAGCTTCTAATACAAAGCTGACATCAGATGTTGTTAAATGTCAATTAATTCAGAGTGAATTCAAGTAAAAGTCAATAGATTCAAATTTAGAACAATCCGAAAAGATTTTAATAGCAAAGAACAAATTTGTTGGAGAGTTCTTGGCGGGAATTTCGACGGAGAGCACGGCTTGTGTTTTGGATTGTTTTGTAAATTGTTTCTAGTGGACTTTATAATGTGAAATCGGTGTAATTTGGTGTTATAAATGCCCATGTTTATGAACAATGTATGGAATAACCGAAATAAACTGTCACGGTGCGGCTGTAGTGAGATTTACTTAGCGGGCTGGTGGACCGCCTCGCCTCGTTGCGTCTGTGATCAAGCCAGTGGATTCGTGGGAATTGTCGCCAGGGGCTCCGTAGAGTCAATGAAATGAACTACACCATCGTTTCATTGATAACAAGACTTAGAAAAAAGCGCGGGAAAACTCATTTATACTTGATACTGGCTAAATACGTAACGCGTGAAAGCCATAAATAAATAAAAAAAAAAAAAAACAAATTTGTTCCTATCTGTCACAACTGTCATGTCAAAGGACATATCAAGCCTAAATGTCCAAAGTTGAAAAATTTCAAGAAAAAACTAAACAATAATTCATCTCAAGCTGGTTCATCATCATCATCGAAAAAGGGAATTAATACTTCTTTATTTTCAACTGAGACTGCTTTAATTAGTACTGTTTGTGATCGTGATAGCTGGATTTTAGATTCAGGTTGCACTAGTCATATGACTAATCGGAAGGATTGGTTATTTAATTATTCTTCTGAAGTTAAAACCCAAATTACTACAGCTAATAGCGATACAATGTATAGTGAAGGCGTAGGAAATGTCAATGTGACATTAAATAATAACAGTGTTAAAGTTATTAAAGATGCTTTGTATGTACCAAAGGTAGCAGCAAATCTTTTGTCGGTTAGCAAAATAGCAGCAAAAGGTTATGTTTTAGTATTTGATATTAATAAATGTTATGTTTACAGGAAGGATAATGTATCCATTACTCGATCATGTGATCTAGAAGCAATTAATATAAACGGTGTTTACAAAATAAATAAAAAAGAGGAATGTTTATTAAATAACCAAGAGCCTAAGATGTCAACCGAAGGTAAAGCTTTTGTATCCAGTACAGATTTGTTGGAGCTATGGCATCGTCGCTTAGGACACTTAAGTTTTAAAGGTATGTTAACCCTTCGTGATTCTTTGGCACGCGGCTAATTACTTTTCCAAATGGAAATCTGAAATCATGTCCTCCTTGCATTGAAGGTAAACAAAAGATTAAATCTTTTACCCGTGGTCAAGCACATAGAAGCGTGATGAAGTTGGATTTAATCCATACTGATATTTGTGGACCGATGTCCATTAATAGTTGGAGTGGAAGTCGTTATTTTATTACTTTTACTGATGATTTTACGCAAAAATCTTTTATTTATTTTTTGGATCGAAATGATCAATCTACTGTTTTGAATACGTTTATTGAATTCAAAAATGTTGTTGAAAACCAAACCGATCTAAAGATTAAGCGTGTCAGAAGTGATAACGGCACAGAATATTGCAACAAAAGTTTTGAGAGTTATTTAAAGCAATGCGGTATAATACACGAAACTACTGTTTGTACACGGCCAGATCTAGCGTTTGTATGCAGTAAGCTTAGTCAATATAACACCTGTTATAATGAGTCTCACTGGACTGCTGCTAAGCGTGTTTTGCGGTATCTATCGGGTACAACTGACTATGGACTTAATTTTAAAAGAGGAAATAATGAAGTTACAATCTCATCCGACGCAGATTGGGCGGGGAATATAAACGACAGAAAGTCTTATTCTGGTTTTATAACTAGATTAGGCAATTGCGTCATAAACTGGCATAGCCACAAGCAACAAAACGTGGCCTGTTCTAGTACAGAGGCTGAATATTACGCTCTTGGCAATGCTGTAAAAGAGGCGAAATTTATCCGTAATTTTTTACAGGAACTTAACTGTACACAATGGTTGAAATCTAAGACAATCACCATTTATAACGACAATCGTAGTACATTGAAAATGGTAGAAAATGAGTGTTTTCGTAGGACTAAACACATAGATGTTCATCATCACTTTATACGAGAATGTGTTGATCGTAAATTAATTAATTTAGATTACAAGCCTTCTTCTGAGCTGGAGGCAGATCTTTTTACGAAAGCTTTACCTAAGGTGAAACACAATTATTTTATTAAGTGCTTAGATTTAATGTAACATTTGTTTCATGTCCTATAATATGTATTGTGTAACATGTATTGATTTATTTATTTTTTAATTTGGTTCAATTTTAATATTGTACTCTCACATTTTGCTGGCAATACCTTTGCATAGTTTGTTCGAGTAAGGGGCAGTATTAAAACCTTCATACTTGAAAGTTTTCTTACTGGCTGGCATAATCTTTTGATTTGATTTTTATATTCTTACGTTGCCATGGTGCAAACCTTTACTTCAAAAATTGTAAAATCTCTACTGAGATAGTAAATAATACTAAATAGTATATAAATTACATTTGGTGAATTTACATTGTTTTTTGTTATTTATTTAGTTAATATATTATATTAACAGTCTTTCCATAGCACAACGAAAATAATATGCATGTTCTCTATTTTAAATAGGTCAAGTCAAACTAATACCTGAATGCTATAGCAGTGTTTGGCGAACGGAAGCTTCTCAAAAGCTGTATGCTCGATCCTCTAACTTGTCGCATGCAGACACGTCTTGCTAGTTATTGTTTCAAAGCATTCCATTGCTGAGTATAAGTGTACTGTGTATTTAACAGAATAGGTTATCATCTTTTCCTGTGTGCGTTACCCCAGCAAAAAAGTACTGAATATCAAAACGTAATATTACTAGATAATCAGTGCCTAACGTCATGTAAATGTGTGTGAAAGTTTGAAATTTGTGCGTCCATTAATTTTTGAGATATTAATTAAAATCTGATTCTGCCAGGATGACATTTCAAACGTTACGCCAGCAAAAAAATTTCTCGGATCCGAGTGAAAGTTAATACAATAATTAGTAGTTAATGTGTAGTAAATGTAGCTGTATAAATAGAATTTGTGCGTCTTCAGACTTTTGTGGTATTCAAATTTTTGCTGGGGTAACGTTTGGCCGATTGCTAGATCTCAGAATTGGCATGGCGTAAGAGTTTGATTTTTTTTACACACTTATGTTATGAATTTGTAGGTCATGTCAGTGAAAACAGCATTTCTAAAAATGTTACCATTCAAGGATTAAAAATGAAAATATGAAATCAGGTATTTTGATTCCAGTACTTTAAATATGGGACTAGAGACTAATTGTTGACGTTAGTTTGTACCTTATAATTGCCTACAATGCCTAGGTAAGTATCAATATGATATCTTGAGTATTAAATAAGTTATGAGAAAAAGTACCATAACTCGGTCGCCAGGAATTTCGACAGCCGATTTGATCAGTTTTTCTATTAGTTCGGAAGTTGATAGTTATCGCACTATTTATAAGGGTAAGTTAACAATTAGTTCGCAAAAAATCAGCTCAGTCCACGCAGTAGTTTAAGAAATATCATTAAATATTCTATTCTTTTCTTTCTATTCTGAGATTAAGTGCGTAATATATTCTTTATTCTTTTATATCTATTTGCATTAAATTGAGTCTCTAAAAGTCAATGTTATTACAAATAATACCCTACAACCCGAAATAAGTAGCACCAGTAATGAAAATACCATTATGTAATGCGTTTTTGTAATGCACAACCAAAAATTACCGATGTCTATGAAAGCTTTTAAGTACTACTTACACCTGCTTACTAACTATAATACTCGTACCAATACACATACGAGGACCTGATACTTTTTGACGGATACAAAGTAGATCTTTCTGAACATTTAATAAATAAATAGGAACACATTTTTCTCTTTTTACGGTTAGTATTCCACGCAACAAAATAGTAACACAACTCGTACACTATGGAACTCGTTTGTCCTACTTTTATTTTATTTCAGCCAAAGCTACAGAATATATATATATTAGTAGTTGCAGCATGATGACAACACGCAGAGAAATATATTGTTTGTTGATTTACTTACGTTTTATTCATAGAGTTTTGCTAATTTCTTAAACTGACTATTATTCGACTTGACTTCTATATAACTAAGAATTTAAGTCGAATATGGAATTAGAGTAACGGCAAACTTCTTAAAAGGTCTAGATATAGGTCATATAAGCAGGCCGCTTCCAACCGGTCGTATTGGAAATCCTTAGGGGAGACCTATGTTCAGCAGTGGACTTCTTGCGGCTGATATGATGATAGGTCAGTTTTCATTATATTTATTTATCATGCTTATTTACAACGTTTATAGTAACAAGTCGCATTAGTACCAAAAAATATGATAGAGGTAATAATGTTAATTTAGTAATTCATTATATTTTCTTGGCTGGTATAATTTTATTTCGCTATCTACAGAATACATATATTTTTGATGTACCAAACGAAAACGCTACCTACCATGAAAATGTTTGTGGTATATAGGTATTGATGTTTTTCTAAATATTATATTCCTAATATATTATACAGATGTATTATATTTATAGGCGTCGGGAAGTGACGACCCTTCCGCCTGCTGAAGGATACCACCAGCGCAATCAGTCAACCGATAAATGGCGGTCAACACATTTAAATTAATCAGGCAGAAATAAATACCTGATACGGGACGGGCAGCAGCGTTGCAATGATAACTTTCTGCCTTACTGCGATCGCCAATCCGCCTGCCCAGCGTGGCGATTACGGGCAACACCCGCCCAAAAATGAGTAGAGAAAGCGCCAACAAACCACGGCCCCCAGTGCCTGGCCGCTCTATTATTCCTAACCACAATAATCCCAAAATGAAGAACGGATACCTAAACAAACTAGACTTGGCAACATACGTAAATACATCCAAAATTTCACTTTAGTTGAATTTGTCTAAACCGAAATGATACTTTTTTTAGTATCATTTCGGGTAATGAAAATAAAAAATGAGTTTCGTGAGCATAAAAAATTCAATTAATTCGAAATTCTCTATAAAATATGCCAATTTCATAGGTAAATACCCAATATTTCCCATATAACTATATATTAAATCAATTTGGATTTAAAGACGAAAAGAAATTTCACTGGACGGCTAAAAATCAATAACAGACTGTGTTCTACACAAGTTGCCAAAAGTATGGATCTAAATAACTTTTGGGAAGTTAAATGTTTTCCTTGTAAGAAATCGTTTAGTCAGAGAACTCAGCGATGCGGAGATGAGTAGGAGTCGGGAAAGTATTAATGGGTCGTTATTATTATTGAGTAAGTAACTTAGTAGATATCAAAATGTATTTATATCTACGCGAATTACTCCTTTAAGCTCATTAGCAACAAAAACTGCGAATTTTGTACCTATGTTCAAATACTACTCGTATTCTGCGTTCGTAATTTTCAAGCGTCTTCGAAAATGGAAGAGGTAGGTACTTAAATCGACGGAATCTTTTATGTTTATTCCCTGATTACTCGAAGACGCTTGGACCGGTATAGAAAATAGCTTTAGGGTTCCGTACCCAAAGGGTAAAAACGGGTCTCTATTAATATGGTCCGCTGTCCTTCTGTCTGTCTGTCCGTCTGTTACCGTGATAGTTATACCTACAGTTGAAATTTTCATAGATTAAGTATTTCTGTTGCCGCTACAGCATCGAATACTAAAAAACAGAATAAATAAATATTTAAGTGGGCTTTTATACAACAAACGTGATTTTTTGCTCGTTTTTGTTCGATTTTGTAGTAAATTAATTTAGCCGTGTGGTATCCATGGATCTAAGAATGGTCCATGGTGGTATCCGGCAGAGTAGAATAGGACAACTCCAAGTCTTCCCGTGGATGTCGTAGAAGGCGGTTTAGGAAATACAAGCTAAACAATGCTTATAAACATCTGTGAAACCTCTCCAACCCGTCTGGCCAGCGTGGAGAGTGTAGGCCAAATCCTCTGTCTGCTCTGACCAAGTGTGGCTCCGGTAGTACAGATAGGGTCGTGCTCTTATAGTGGAGACTAAAAAAGACCTGATGATGAAATTAATTACTACAAGTATTTTACTGCCGAAGTATAGAATTAGATTTTTTGATTTAATTTGGTTTAAGAGTACCTAATAGAATTAAATGATGAGTGGCGCTAGTTTCGTTGATCTAAGCCCCTTAAGTAGGTACTCTAAATAAAATATTTAATTACTAGGTAAGTAGGCATCTTACTTAAGTATAGACAAATTAAAAAATACGTCAAAATCTTCAGGATACGTTTAAAAAGTTTAATGAATTTCGATCGGCCAAGCATATTACGGAGTCCCGCTGTTGGGGAAAGGTCAAAAGCTCTTGATAGAATCGAGAAATAAATGAGTTCTGCTAGGTACACACGTACATAGGTACGTATGTTGCGGAAATAACGTATTACTTCCGCAAAGGCCGCGGGCTCCGAAAGGTTTTTGTTACTCCTACATTTATTTTATACGTTTGAAAACGTACTGACTATTGTATGGAACGAGAATCGAACCTTTGATTTCTTCTTGTTAACTATACTTTATTAGCTGTCGCTCGCGGCTCCGCTCACGTTTATATCGACCCTGCGGGAACAGTCCTTTTTTCCGGGATGCAAGGTAGCCTATGTTAAAATAAATAAATATATAAATATAAAAATAAATAAAAATATAAAGTTACCTAGTCTAAAAATTTTGGCGTTTATAATATTTTTTATTTTAGTTTATTTAACTTCATACACAATAAAAAGTGTAAAGGCGGATTTAAAGCCTACGGCTTTTTCTACTAGTCTACCGAGCAAGTGTAGTAGGGAATGCAAGGGGTAGTGCAAAGACAATAATAAATAGGGTAAAACAATGTATCTTTATACTAAAACTAGCTTTCGCCCGCGGCTCCGCTCGCGTCAATGTCGATCCCTTGGGAATAGTACTTTTTCCCGGGGTAAAAGGTAGCCTATGTCCTTCTCCGTACTCCAGAGAACTTGTTTGCAAAATTTCATGATGATCGGTTCAGTATTTACAGCGTTAAAACGTAACAAACAAACAAACTCACTTTCGCATTAATAGTATTAGTATAAGGATAGCAAATAAACTACACAAAAAATACATATATTACCTATTGTAAACGTGAAAATACTGTCTATTCTGTTATCTATGTGCTTTTTCATTCCTAACCCACTGCACCGATTGGGATGAAAATTGCCATACAGATGAGAAGCTTGGGACCCTAGGAAAGACATCGAATAGATTTTTAACCCGGAAATCAATCAATAAGGAATAAGTATACAATGTAAAACAAAATGAGACAAGAGGCATGATCAGCAAATGATATATAACAAATTGATCCAGGGTACATACATGGGAATACGAAAAAAAAAAATATACCGGCCATAGAAAATGAGCAATAAACTGATCGACTTTCTATGGAAAGTTTTTTTTTTCGTGTCCCGTGGTTGGTCCCCTGGGGAAAGTTGTTGAGTAATAGGTACCAACCAATATAGATATCATATCAATATTAATACCTAAAGTGGATAAAATGTTTTTTTACACACACACATTTACAAATAAGTAAATATACAACTATATTGCTATAGATTGGTACTAACAAGAGTGAGAACGGCGAGGAAAACTTATTCATGGGCTCAGTGCCAAGGAAAGGGAAAATGATAAGAATTTTAGATTTATTCGACGCGGGCGGAGAAAATAAATGATTCGATGGATTCTAGGATAAAAGTTGTGGCAATTTACCATACGTTACATGAAGAGAACTTGCAGATTGTAATTTGGTTATATGCTACAAAGCTCCATTATCATCGAGTGACATAGGCTATAATTAACGCGGTCGATGTCTCAGGAGAAGCTAGTAGTTACAAAAAGAAAGTCTTCTATGCTTCTATTCAGAATTATGTTGCACGAGTCCGAGTAACATTTGGCTGGCAATATGGCATTTTCAAAACCAACGTCAGATTTATTTCGGTACAAATATGAATATAGAGGCATTTCCTCCAATATTCAGGGCCTTACCGTGTCGTGAAAGAAGGTGCGGGCTAGAGATGCTTTAAATAGGAATTCAAATGCGTTCAGAATTACCTAGTATACATCATAGTCATAGCTCTAAAACTTCAATAGTTATAAACGAAGCATATCTATTGCATGTGTTATAGGCTAAATCCCTATAATAGCTCGTGGAATACCTCTCAATGTGTTTACATGTGCAGGCAAGATGAATCGGATCGCGAGTGTTTGTGTATCCACCTGTAACGCAATGTTTCCTGGCTTGTTTGCGATTCGCTATGTTGATTAATTGAACACGTGTGTTTGGTACTGATGATATAGGTTAAAGCTATTAGGAGAAGAGACGACCTAAGACCGACTTTAATTTTTTTTCGTTTTTATATGAAAAGACTTCCAAGAAACGACACCTTAGAGAAAAATTACCATCATCACCATTCAAGCGTTTTCCCGGATGCCTTCGTAACTGTGATTCGTTGGATTTTGGGGTCCACTATTAATCCACATCATTCATGCTGTAATATGATTTAGGGAAAGTTATTACGGCCAGCCTGCCTGCTAGACGATACCGACATGGTTTTTATATAAATAAAATGTTGATGTTGATGAAACGACTATACTGAGACAACTATAATGAGAGAATGATTTACTTCAATATTACATCTCTAGAGTCTCGCCGTAATTGTAGCTCCCTATTCCTTCTCTACAAAATAGTTCACTCAATAATAGATTCACCTATTCTACTATCCCTTCTAAATTTTAAGACCAGATTTAGAGCTCGGAATAAAAATTTTAATACGTTCCACCTTAACGTTTACACGAATAACACTTCCTATTATAACCCAATAGTCAGTATGTGTCGCCAGTACAACGAGGTTCTTGCTGATCACAGGGACCTGGACATATTTAGGCTGAACTTGTGTCAGTTTCGCAACACAGTTAAAATAGCACTTATAAGTACTACTTAAAACTTTGTTATAATTAGTACTTATAAGACTATAGCTTTCTTTCTTAGTATATACACATATTATATAATTTTAGTATCATTAGTTTATAGTTTTATTTATAGTTAATATATTATAGTAGTAGTTTAAATAGTATACATTTTCTTTATATATTTATTGTTAATTATTTCTTCTATCCATTGTTTTGATTGTTCGCATAAATTTATAGCCTTTTTATGTACACATATTTTAGAATTGTAGTCTAGTTCAATACCATTATGTATGCATAACTTGTTCTGTTTTTTTGATTGCAATTTGTATTGTGTACTAAATAAATAAAATAAAATAAAAAAAACGGTCCTTGAACTGTTGTGAAGTCACAAAACTATTTAGCATTTAGTATCTACTGGTAATATAGGACCAGTGTTCCCTTCTTACGCCTACCGAAATTCCCATAGAATAGGCTAGTTTCCTGGGTCCTAATAATAACATAACAATTAGTCCGTCAGTTAGATAATCAAAAAATATAGGACACGTATTTTTTCTTTTGTCAAATAAACAATAAATAATAAAGGTAAAGCGCGTCAAAGTTCCGGAGTGGGGGCTCGTGACATCAAAGTTTGCGAAAAATTGTAGCAAACTATGACGTCACACAGAACTTCAAAGGGCTATATCTTTAATAGTGTCCAATATTTTTTGAATATCTAACTGACGGACTAATTATATTTATTAGGAAACTAGCCTATTTATTTTCGCAGATAATATTTTATGTATTTGTTAACGACAGACAACGTGCCGCTAAAATTGTAAGAGGGTCGGCCAATCACAATGACCGCATTTCTTACCACTCAGGTAAAATCCCCACCCTCGCTCACTCGGACGTACAACCGAGCGCGCATTGTGATTGGTCGGCGTCCTCACGCGTATCGTAGCTACCTGAGTGCAACGAGATAGCCCAAAAGAGCCGCCGCTTATCAACAAAAAAAAAAAAAAAAAAAAAAAAAAAAAACTCGTTGGTAGTTCAGTCGGAGTAGTTCAGCAGGTAGTTCAGCAGGTAGTTCATCAAGAGAATTCAGCACGAAACGGGAAGAGTGTAGCCACATCAAGAAGCCACAGTGTTTTTAGTTTATTTTATTTTCGGTTTTGTCAGACAGATCGTCACAGAATAAATTACATTAGTCACCACAAGAGTGTTTTCTTGCAAAAAGGATCCAGCTCCCAAGATCTACAAAAATATACAGTCCATTCACGCCCATCGTCTACAGTATTATATTTGGTAACTCAAATTAATTACGAACATTATTATTTCAACGACTAAGTAAGTATTTACTTGAATAAAATATAGTTTACAGAAACACAATTCTTTCGAATGTCCAACATCTAAGTAGGTTCATGCCAGAAGATGCTTCGAGTAGAGGCCAAACACGTGTCGGGAGCACGACAGCCACTGCTGCTGCAGCCTGAACGACATGCATGCAGAAACTGTGACAAGTGGGCATGAAGGGTTAGTCCGTTCATGTACACCACCAATATTTGATGCATGCATACCTTGCCGATATTGCTGCATCCGTTGAGGCTGCTGCAGCATCAGTAGAGCGTGGGCGCTAGCCAGCGCTAGTTTGCATGAACAAATTGGTGGCGAAGCACACAAAGTATCTAATTTAACTTAAAGTGCACGTAACTTTAACATCCGCAAAGTAACGCAATAAAAGGTACGTATAGGTACTTTTTAACGGCAATTAATCACTTGATTGCCTGATACTTTTATGTTGAAACTGACACTGTTTGTGATGCGGCATTTTTAGAAACATGTTTCTTGCTTTTCATACATTTCGGGGGTTATCCTAGTTAATAAGTAGAGATATTATGTAAAAAAGGAGTGTATATCTACAAAGAGAAATTAATCAAGAAGCAGCTTTGCAAATCTCAATCAATTAGATTACAAATATGGATTACAATGCTGGATTCGCAATCCAGCTGGATCCAGCACGTTTTTCGGGCGCTGGACCCACTAATCCACAATAAATTGAAAATTAAGAAAAGATTATTAATCTTTCTGGGTAAAAACACCACAACCGCACAAAAACAAATTAAAACAGCCAAACCGCAGAGGAAAATTCAGCTGTATTTTTAAATCTCTAGTTAATGAATTGTTTAGATGCTTAACACGTTCTGGCACTCGAATCAGCTAGAACTTATATAAAATGGAAGAGTAAGATATAGAATTTTAAATGCAGGACACACAGCGGGTTCTTTAATGCTAAATAGTAATAATAAATAAATAGTATTATAAACGTATGTTCAACTTTTCTCTAATAAGTGTTAAAGCCTATCACTCGAGAAGCAAGCATTCAAACGATATCTACCGAACACATCGTTTTGAACAATTTTAAAGCACATAATGCAAGAGCTAAGCAATGTTATAGAATAAGAAAAAGAAAGTCTCACGGAATAAAATAACTCTTTGTACAGAACCCTCGGTCCAATTTACACTTTTCGGTACTTCGGTCGGTACTACGTTTTTTAATGATAGTACCTGGGCGACCGGTTATTATAATATTTAGGTGATAATCTATATTTATGAGAAATATATATTATCATCTCAAACATAAGCTACATTTTTTCAAACTTGTCTAAAAACAATCAAAATTAAAAATATATATATAAAATTGCACATATAAAAAAAGTAAGTTACCGACCGGAATTCGAACCCGTAAGCCGTTTCTTGCCGTCCGCGTCTTAAGCCGCTGGACCAGACTGACAGTGGCCAGTAGGACGAAATTAGCGACCATATTCTGCGTGAAAAGAAACACGCATGAAAACTCGAATACACGCGTTTTCCCAAACATAAGACTAATCTAAATCGATTGTTTACCCCCGAAAACCCCATATACGAAATTTCAGCGAAACCGTTAGAGCCGTTTCCGAGATCATAAAAATAAATTTATATACATATAAATAAATATACAACAATTGCTCGTTTAAAGGTTTAAGATACAAAGCGTGTAGCTCGCTACCTATGCGCATACATCAGTGCTTATACCTACCTACTAAAATTCCTCGAAATTTTTGGAGTTGTCTTTAATGTAAAGATGGGAGAGGTTGGTACCCATTCCTTGCTAAATGCAACCCATGAAATATTTTTAAACTGTTTGATAATGGCGTCTGACACGACGATATATCGATTTTAAATTAAAGCGGTGCTAATTTATGTTATATTTTGTAAACAACGTGGCAAACATGACTGAATTGTTTACACTTAACCTTCTACTCTGAGGGGCTATTAGCACCCATTACCTAAGTATATTGTGTTGTAACGTTAGTGTTTTAATTGTAACGTGTATTTTGATTGGTTATTTAGATAAGTACCTAAAATAGTATTGTTAATGCGCTATTTTCTGTTACATAATCTATATAGATGTAGTCTGTGGCAGCGAAAATAAAAGGCACCACTTCCCATAGTCGAATTGTCATTGTCCTTTACATAAAATATAAATCGGACGGACCCTAGGCTGTGGAAAAATCAAACTTGGCAGTCAACGTCACAACAGTGTTCAACGCGATCAAAAGATAGGAACGGCCGTTTATCACAAAGAAATCTAACCTTTAGGTACTTTCCGGTGACCTAATCATGATATTTGGGAAAAAGCGAGGACTTAACGAATCTTCCGTGCTTGTCTGGGAGAAAAGAAAATACGTAGAAACAACCAGCTGCTTCCCGCGCTGATCTTAAAAGTCAATTGAGGGAATGGACTACATATTAGTAGTCAAAATCTGAGAAATCATATTATTAGTCCAGGTATGCGGCTAGCAAACCATCACTATTTTGATTTCATGTCCATGCTAAACGTGGCTTTTAGGTATTAAAGACCTGAGCTCTGTCTACCCCGCAAGTGAATGAGAAAACACAAGGAGTTAAAGCTGAAAACTTGTAGTTACATAAAAAAAAAATTGTATGTTCCACTCATTGCGAGTCCGGCGCGTACTTTTCCGGTTTACTAACGCACAACATGCTTGTTTTTACAAGCTTATATTTAACTTTTACACGCCAGGGGGTGTCATCACGCCAGGGGGTGTCATTCTTAATTGCCTATCCGGCGGTTGTAGATATGGCTACGGGTACGCGCGCCCGGCTCCCCGAGCTACTACTCACTCATCTCCAAGCCATCCGGGTGAGTAGTATCCTAAATACCTTTATTCCGTTCCCAAATCCACCAAACTCCTGTCCTTCCCCTGCTTCAAATGCTTTCGATGGGCAGCAGCGTCGGAATCACAATAGGCCAAAATAACTGCGCTCGCCAACCCGCCTGCCAAGCGTGGCGAGTATGGCAAAACCTTCCAATGAAAAGAAACGAAAAGACCAGGCCCCCAGTCTCCGGCAGCCCCGCTATTCCTGGCTCCGGTAGCGGTCACGGTAACGGCGGGGCAGGGGGTGCTAAGAATCCCCGGATACGACCCGGCTACCACCCCCGACGACGACTGGCCCTGGTAACAAACAACGTCCGCACGATGAGGCTTGACGAAAAAGTCGAGGAAGTGGAAGAGGAAATGAGTAGGTTACGATGGGACGTAGTAGGGTTGTCTGAAGTCCGAAGAGAGGGAGAGGGAACGACAACCCTTAAGTCTGGTAACCTACTCTATCACCGGGAAGGTGACATAAAAAAAGTCACAGCATGGTGTCGGGTTTCTCGTCCACAGGTCCCTCGTAAACAACGTCGTAACCATCGAATGTATTTCCAGCAGGGTGATATACCTTATACTCAGAGTATCTAAAAGATACTCGCTGAAGGTCATACAGGTATACATGCCGACCGGGGAATACTCAGATGAAGAGATGGAAGTGGTGTATGAGGACATAAGTAGGGCCATACACGCTTCAAAGACCTATTTTGCGGTGGTTATGGGGGACTTTAACGCAAGACTGGGCAAACGGAGCGACGGGGAGTTTAGGGTGGGGCAATTTGGATATGGGGAACGAAATGAGAGGGGCCATATGCTGGCTGACTTTTTGGAGAAAGAGGAACTCTTTGCGATGAACTCTTTCTTCAAAAAGCCACCTCAAAGGAAATGGACCTGGATGGGTCCCACTAGAAAGGGCCAAGCTCCAGTGAAACAGGAGATAGACTTCATCATGTCGACCAGAAGAGAGATATTCAATGATGTCTCAGTGATCAGCAAGATAAAAATCGGCAGCGATCACCGAATAGTGAGAGGCATCTTGAATATAGATCTCAGGCGTGAGGGGAGCCGACTGATGATATCCAGAACCACGACATCTTCCAAATTGAACTCTCCAATCGTTTCGAATGCCTAGACGATTGCGTCTCTGTGGACGAGTTAAACAACGGGTTCGTAGAAGCTGTTCAGGCGGTGGGATATAAGATTTTTAAGTCCCGCCCCAAACAAAAACCTCAAAAAATCTCTCCTCAGACCCTAGAAATTATGGCTGAGCAGCGATCCATGGCGCTGCAGTCCTCCGAAGATGCTGACGCACATCGGCGGCTTAATAGACGAATCCAGAAGTCTCTGCGGCACGACATTCGCTCCTTTAATACCGAGCGTATAAAGGAGACGATTGAGCAGAACAAAGGCTCCAAAGTGTTCGCAAGAGTGGCGTCTATTGGGCAGAGCCGATTGTCTAAGCTAAAGACGGAGGACGGCAAAGTGGCGTCGACGAAGACCGAGGTACTGAGAGAGATCGAGAGGTTTTACGGGCACCTCTACACCTCAGTTGTCAAACCCAACGAAGGCCTGGCTAAAGACCCTAGAGCCAAGCCCGACACTATACCGAAGACATCCCGGACATCAGCCTGTACGAGATTAGGATTGCCTTCAAACAGCTCAAAAACAACAAGGCACCGGGCGAGGATGGAATCACAACAGAGCTTCTGAAAGCGGGCGGAACGCCGGTACTGAAAGTCCTTCAGAGGCTCTTTAATTCCGTTCTGCTCGAGGGCGTGACGCCAGAGGCGTGGAATAGGGGCGTGGTAGTCTTGTTTTTCAAAAAGGGTGACAATACCCTACTGAAGAACTATAGGCCTATCACGCTCCTAAGCCACGTCTATAAGCTGTTTTCGAGGGTGATCACAAATCGTCTCGCGAACAGGCTTGATGCCTTCCAGCCTCCCGAACAAGCCGGTTTCCGAAAAGGCTACAGCACCATAGACCACATCCATACGCTGCGGCAGGTTATACAGAAGACCAAAGAGTATAACCGGCCACTATGCTTAGCGTTTGTGGACTATGAGAAAGCCTTTGATTCGATCGAAACATGGGCCGTGCTTCAGTCTCTCCAGCGGTGCCGCATTGACCACCGGTATATCGAAGTGTTGAAGTGTTTATACAAGAATGCCACTATGTCAGTCCGAGTACAGGAGCAGAGCACGAGGGCTATTCCACTGCAGAGAGGGGTGAGACAGGGAGACGTTATTTCTCCGAAACTGTTCACCACTGCTCTGGAAGATGCCTTCAAACTCCTGGAATGGAAAGGATTGGGCATCAACGTCAATGGCGAGTATATCACTCACCTTCGTTTTGCCGATGACATCGTTGTCATGGCGGAATCGCTGGAGGATTTAAGCACCATGCTCAATGACCTCAATGGAGTTTCACATCAAGTAGGCCTTAAAATGAATATGGACAAAACAAAGGTCTTGTCAAATGTCCATGTTGCGCCGTTACCGGTCGATGTTGGAAACTCCATCCTTGAAGTTGTAGACCAATATGTCTACCTGGGACAGTTGATCCAGGCAGGCAGTTCCAGCTTCAAGGATGAGGTCTTTCGGCGAATCAGACTCGGCTGGGCAGCGTTCGGGAAGCTACGCACTGTCTTTTCGTCTAAGATACCTCAGTGCCTAAAGACAAAAGTCTTCAATCAATGTGTGTTACCAGTGATGACTTACGGCTCAGAAACGTGGTCCCTTACTATGGGTCTCTTATGAAGGCTCAAGGTCGCTCAAAGAGCAATGGAGAGGGCTATGCTCGGTGTTTCTCTGCGAGACCGAATCAGAAATGAGGAGATCCGTAGAAGAACGAAAGTTACCGACATAGCTCAGCGGATTAGCTCTTTGAAGTGGCAGTGGGCGGGACACATAGCGCGTAGAACCGATGGCCGATGGGGCAAAAGGGTTCTCGAATGGCGACCACGAACCGGCAAGCGAAGCGTCGGACACCCACCTACCAGGTGGTCGGACGACCTGACCAAGGTCGCAGGGAAACGCTGGATGCAGGCCGCTTCCAACCGGTCATTTTGGAAATCATTGAGGGAGGCCTATGTCCAGCAGTGGACTTCTTGCGGCTGATATGATGATGATGATGATGATGATGATATTTAACTTGCAATGTATGTCACTATGTTTGTTCGGGTGCAATCTTGCAACTCAATTTTGAAGCAGATATCTTCGACCGATTGAGTTGAAATTGTGTACACTCGTTAAGTTTGGATGAGAATGGATTTAGATTGACGTCACACAGCTTATCATCTGATAAGCTGTGTTACGTCAATCTAAATCAACATGGCGGAACACACAAGATATTATGAGCATGCTAGCTATTTTTGGTGCACTCCGACAATATAGATAGGGCTCGCTGAATATAACTCAAAAAATAATGTGCACGAAAGCCTGTTTTTAAAAAGTTTTTATTTAAATTTGAAGGTAGCAAGTTAAACACGGGACTCATGATGGCTTGAAGAAAAAAAAAAAAAGGTAGCAAGTTAATTCATGTCTAGGTTGTCGACCGATATATTTTCCCGCTATGCCATGTGTGCCACTAGGAAACCGTGCAGCTTCTACTGTGTTGTGGTTGCGGAGGTTGAATTGGAGCTCGGGATTGGTGATAGACCGGCGGCCGGTGGCAGGACTTCCTACCTCATAAGATACCTGAATGAGACTAGTATGTAGTGAAAGTAGGTGCTTTGGAGGTGGGGGCCATGTAGGGTTGCCACCCCGTAACCTGGAAGAACCATAAAAAAAAAGGTGCCGAAAACGTCAATTTTGGCCAAAAATTATCTCATCAGATACTCGAACGGGAGTTTGACGTAGTGAAAGATATCCTTATGGAGAGGTGAACCAGCTAAGGTTGCCTGCGGCAACCCTGGAAGAAGTCCAAGTTTAGCCACCCTGAAGGGGGCGATTTTTCATGGTATTTTATCTCATAAGATACCTCAATGAAACTAGTGCCCGATGTTAGTTCTGAGGGTCGGCACTGCGAATAAAATAGGTTGCCTGCGGCAACCCTGGAGGAACCCATGTTCAGGCACGTTTAAAACGTGGAATTTGAAAATTAAAGTACTAAAAAAAAACTCGGAGCCATATCCAAAAGCATTGCAGGATTACGATCTTCGACTTCAAAAAAAATAGGTTTCCAATCCAATGTTCAATATATTCTCTAAAACTTTTAATTGCATTGTAACTAATATTAACTGATGTTTCATATTACATTTGATTTAGTGTAAGTTCCATCGAAATCGGTTCAGTAGTTTTCGAGATATAGGCTAATACGTATAACTGTGCCATTTTTTTAAATCTCATTAGTACATGAATGAAACTAGTGCCCGATGTTAGTTCTGAGGGTCCGAACTGCGAATAAAATAGGTTGCCTGCGGCAACTCTGGAAGAACCCATGTTCAGGCACATTTAAGACGTGGAATTTGAAAATTAAAGTAATAAAAAAAATCTCGGAACCATATCCAAAAGCACTGAAGGATTACGATCGTAATATTATTTTTAACCGACTTCAAAAAAAATAGGTTTTCAATCCAATGTTCAATATATTCTCTAAAACTTTTAATTGCATTGTAACTAATATTCATTGATGTTTCATATTATATTTGATTTAGTGTAAGTTCCATCAAAATCGGTTCGGTAGTTCACGAGATATAGGCTAATACGTATAACAGTGCCATTTTTTTTTAATCTCATATAGTACATGAATGAAACTAGTGCCCGATGTTAGCACTGACGATCTTGTATATGAATAAAATAGGTTGCCAATCCGTAACCTGGAACAATCCAAGTTCGGGAATGAACTTGGATTGTTCCGGGTTACGGATTTATATGTGGAATTTGAAAATTAATCATTTAAAAAAGAAGTTGGAACCATATTTAAAAGCAAGGCGAGATTACGATTGCGATGGTTCTTAACCGACTTTAAAAAAGTGAGGTTTTCTTTTCCATAACCTATTGGTTATGTTAATTATTTATATATAAACATTAATATTTTTCCCGGTTCGCCTTGTTTCGACTCGTCTACAGTAGTCCAACAGCGTTTCCCTTAGTTGGTTGTCTGCAAATGCTCTCAATGTATTTTCATGTGTCAACTCCATACCCAGTCCCAATCTTCTTCTTTTCGAATCAAAATGGTTGTTTGCCTTCTTTTATACAGTTTTTAGCCGTGCGGTTTCCGATAGCCGTGTAGTTTCCGGCAGAGTAGAATAGGACCACTCCAAATCTTCCCATGGATGTCGTAAGAGGCGACTTAGGCAATACAAGATAAAAAACAAAACTCATAAACATCAATGAGACCTCTCCAACCCGTCTGGCCAGCGAGGAGAGTGTAGGCCAAATCCTCTGTCTGCTCTGGCCCAAGTATGGCTCCAGTAGTACAGAGAGAGTCATGCTCGTGCAGTGGAGACTAAAAAGACCTGTTGATGATGATGATACAGTTTTTGACCAGTAGGTAGCCACAGCGACGCCTTTGTCGCTTGCTTTATTTAAGGTCTTCGATTAAGCAGGTATAGGGACAGTTGGGTACTATATGAGATAAAAAATGGCACAGTTATACGTATTAGCCTATATCTCGAAAACTACTGAACCGATTTCGATGGAACTTACACTAAATCAAATGTAATATGAAACATCAGTTAATATTAGTTACAATGCAACTAAAAATTTTAGAGAATATATTGAACATTGGATTGAAAACCTATTTTTTTGAAGTCGGTTAAAAATAACATTACGATCGTAATCCTTCAGTGCTTTTGGATATGGTTCCGAGATTTTTTTTATTACTTTAATTTTCAAATTCCACGTCTTAAATGTGCCTGAACATGGGTTCTTCCAGAGTTGCCGCAGGCAACCTATTTTATTCGCAGTTCGGACCCTCAGAACTAACATCGGGCACTAGTTTCACTATTGTACTATATGAGATTAAAAAAAAAATTGCACAGTTATACGTATTAGCCTATATCTCGAAAACTACTGAACCGATTTTGATGGAACTTACACTAAATCAAATGTAATATGAAACATCAGTTAATATTAGTTACAATGCAATTGAAAGTTTTAGAGAATATATTGAACATTGGATTAAAAACCGTTTTTTTTTAAGTCGGTTAAAAATAATATTACGATCGTAATCCTGCAGTGCTTTTGAATATGGTTCCGAGTTTTTTTTTTTTAGTACTTTAATTTTCAAATTCCACGTCTTAAACGTGCCTGTACATGGGTTCTTCCAGGGTTGCCGCAGGCAACCTATTTTATTCGCAGTGCCGACCCTCAGAACTAACATCGGGCACTAGTTTCATTGAGGTATCTTATGAGATAAAATACCATGAAAAATCGCCCCATTCAGGGTGGCTGAAATTGGACTTCTTCCAGGGTTGCCGCAGGCAACCTGAGCTGGTTCACCTCTCCATAAGGATATCTTTCACTACGTCAAACTCCCGTTCGAGTATCTGATGAGATAATTTTTGGCCAAAATTGACGTTTTCGACACCTTTTTTTTTATGGTTCTTCCAGGTTAGGGAGTGGCAACCCTACCTGGCCCCCACCTCCAAAGCACCTACTTTCTCTACATACTAGTCTCATTCGGGTATCTTATGAGGTAGGAAGTCCTGCCACCGGCCCCCGGTCTATTTTTAGAGCCACTTAACGCAATCTCGTGACTAGTGTTGTTAGTTATTTCACGTAGATACGAGTTACTTGTCGTGGGAAAATTTGATTGAAGATTACATGATGCCTACCTCATCGGTCCTTGGTATGATCAATGAATGCCAGTGTTCGTTGACTATAACTTGCTCAGAAATCATAGTGGCAGACTAAATTGCGGAGTAAAATGCGTAGGTATGCAGTGTGTAACGAGGCGCGTATCACACAGATCGCTCATCACACTACAAAAATTCTTGTCGCATTTTTTTTATAAATTCTTATTCACACCTTTAATTTATTCGACCCTGACCAGCAGGCTACTCGCTAAATTTGACAACTGATCACTTCAACATCCATTACGGTTTATATAAAATAGTCAAACATACGATAGCCGCAATGTATTTCGAAGTGACGATCAAAATATACACCGTTGTCAAAAGTTAGCAAGTAGGTCGGCTGGTTTCCCATGGTTGATTTTGTAAATGCAATGACTCACCTTCGTGGTATGCAAACAATTTCTGCGAGGTCTTAGACCAGGACATACTCTGGCATTTGCATAGCCGTCATTCTTGATTTTTCTAATCGCTGGGCACTTCTAAGGGCTTTAGTTGTGGTAGAGGCACACTACCGGCAAACTTTATTTTTGCTAGTAGCATGAATGGGCCGGCTCGTCCGAGTAAGCACTACACTCTCACAGAAAATCGAAGTTTGAGTAGAATATTTACCGCATCTATACTTCGTTCGGTGAGTGAGAGCCGGAGCCCCATCCTCTCCCCCCCCCCCCAACTCCTTGAAAAGCCGGCAACGCTCCTGTCACACCCTGGTGTTGCAATTGTTCATGTGCAGCGTTGATCGCTTACCATCAGATGACTCGCTTGCTTGTATGAAGGGCAGACACAAAATCACGCAAACTTGGTCTGCTTGACGCTACATTCTGATTTCCCTCCAGGCAAACAGTTGTTGCCTCCGCTAGAACAGTGCGGCGCCACGTTTGTTTAGGGCGTCCACGCTTACTAATGCTTGCCTTGGCATCCAGTCCAAACTGGACTGTAACGAAAAATTACGTTCACAAGGTCACAATATTTTTAAATCACTTATTCAACAACACCCCACACGTTGAGCTAGTCGCGAAAAAAAAGATTGACTCCCCTTATTAGATGTAGTGGAGCTACCCCTAAAAAAATTCAAAATTTTATTTTTAATTTTTTTTCGGCATTAATATACATATCCATACCACCAAATTGTAGCTCTCTAGTACTTAGTGTCTGAGTCCGCGGACGGACAGACGGACAGACATGGCGAAACTGTAAGGGTTCCTTGTTTACTATGGAACCTAAAAATGGGTCAATTTCTCGAAAAAGAAAAACCCTAAAGACTTTCTGAAAAATTTATTACAATATTTGCATGACAATTCAGACAAACTTCACACAGACAGTACCCACTTAATTCACTATGGCATTTAATTTTGACCAACAATAATTCTCACGACTTCTTACTGCTCAGTCACTTTTTCATAGACTAATAGAGGAAAATCTTAAGTGTATTTACAATACAATTAGCACTATATTAAATATTCACAGTTAGAGTGTGGAGTTCATAGAGTATGAATAATTTTACAATTAGTCGGATTATCTTACAAGTTTTACCACTTTGCTGTACAACTGATTTCATTAAGCAAGGAGTCTCTTGGGCCCTTACCTTCAGTTAATCCTATACGGATTACGCCATTTGGCACAGTGAGGGCTACCGTTTTTATTAGTGAGCATAAAAACGGTGGCGCCCCTGTTGAGTAAGGTACCGAAAAAGCTATTTATTACAAGTGTGGAAACAAAGTATACATTTCAATCCCTTTTAATGCCTTTGTCTACTTAAACTGTATATCTTTATTACTTTGAACAGCGGTTATTGTATAAGTGTAAGTAAAAATATCTAAGTAATGGCTCCAAAAATATACTATTTCAATGAAATTTAGTATATTTTTGGTTTTGGGGGCGAAAAATTGATATCGGGTCTCATATCTGGAAAAATACGTATTTTCCCGTCTAAATCTCGATTTCCCAGGTATTAGTCATATTGAATGTCCTTATGGAGAACTTACGCTACACTAGCGGCTCTAGTGGAAAATTCACTCGCGATAGCCCTCATTGTACTTTTTCCAATCTGAGTTGATTTAGCTCTGTTTACAACTAGTAACGCCCTTCTATCAGCGTGAGGAGGGCCCAAAGTTTATCTGCCGCGGCGCAAGTGTGGCATCGTTTTCGTATCCGTTCAGGACACTATGTACTCCACATTACAATTGAATATCATAATACGCCAGTGACGTGCATTCCATAAATCACAAGACGTAGCTACCATTTACTAATTAAATATATACAAATTTATTTCTAACAAAAAATAAATGTAATTGCCTACGCCGACGCGACGATCTCATTTCAAAATTTTGCGTGTGATCTATCGATCAAATATAATGGTAGATTCACAGTCTCATACAAAATGTAGCCTAAATAATGTCCCCGAGCCAAAATATCATGAATACTTACAAACAACAACAAAAACGGTACATACTGAAAGTATGACACTCCATCTTTCTTTTCCACTTTTGACGCGTAGTTTTTGCATCTTTTCACTGACCTTCGTCATCGCGAGACGTGTGAGTGCTAGCGCGGCTTATTGAAACTGTGGACAAAACAGCTCCGAAACTCGATTAGAGCGCTGTTTTGGCGGCCACTTTTTGAGCGCGGATCGTGTATCTACCATTATATTTGATCGAAGGCGTGATCAGTTTAGTTTCGGACGAGCGTAAAGACAAAAATCAACAAGAGATCTGATTGGACAGGACTCTCTTCTTGAAGTTGTGTCAATAAACATGTTTCAGACGCATCACACATCCAAAATAAACGAGGGCTCTCAATACCGATCGCTTTGAAACGCTACTTTTCTCTTTTTACAATGAGCCAATGGGAAAAATATATTGTTCACGTGACGTAAACATTTAAATTGATTTTTGACCTTCTAATTGTAATTGTTGCCGAGTGAAATTACAAAAAGTTTTATTTATTTTATATTTTTTTAAAAATTTGTTTTGATTAAGGTTGGTAAAATAGTTTTCCTTGTGATTTGAATGTACGAGTTGTTTTCTTAGTGCTTGTGACGGACTTTGTGTGACACAGCCAGTAATGAATATCGAAAATAGGTAAGTAAGTGTTTTTAATTTTGAATGTTTACCTATTTCAAAACGTCTGTGTACGTCACTGTACATACGAGTATATGCATGATTTTTGACAATGTGTGGTTATGGGTGCAGGCCCTTATTGTTGTCATTACAGTTGTGTGAATATTAAAATACATTGTTTAATATTTACTATTATTAGAACATTGAAGCTAACTTATGTATAATATCAATTCATTGTATTATCCACCTTTCTTCCACTTTTCCCCAGGAGTGTATTCAGTCATAGGCCTTCCAGATATGCCACAGGTTCCTATACCAACTCTACCAGTCAAGTTGTCAGGTGAAGCAAAAATACTCTTTGCTTTCACTCCTGCCTTTTTAGAAGCTTTGGAGTGGAAAGAGAGCCATTTATTCTTTTCACTTTCTCTCTCTTCTTCAATTTGTTTAAATCTTTGCTGTTTTTTCTGTTTTTTCTTTTTTAGATATTCTCTGTTGTACCCTTTGCCATGCCTGTAAAGATAATATTGAATAAACTAAGATCTATTTTTGATTAATCTATGCTATACAAAGCAGAAAAATTTGATTGTTTACATTGAATAGACTCCGAAACGACTATACCGATTTGAAAAATTATTTCACCATTAAAATCCTACATTACCCCAATGAATTAGGCAATAGATTGAATACCTAATTCAACTTAATGGCCCGGAAGGCTTTATATACCCGCGCGAGGCCAGTGCGGGCTGCTTGTAATAAATATTTTATTAAATAAATAAATATAAATATATACGGACAAATTTACATATATATATATATATATTATACGGATATTAAAGGACAGACATTAGAAACAAGCCTTTATTTTTATGCATGCAAATTAATCAATCTTTAACTAATGACTGTTTTATCATTCTCATCTCAGTCCATATCAGTACATTGCTGGGTATAGGCCTCCCTTTTTCCATAGATCTGTTTACACTTTTTTTCAAGAAAAAATAAAGCATCTTAATCAAAAGATCACTTTACATAAAAATGAATGTGTAAACAATACTTACTTGCTTTCATCTCCACTTAGTGGCCTCTTAGTGCCCACTCCCAGGGCTTTGATATCATGCACAGATACAGCTTGTAATGTAGTGTAACCATCAAACTTCACTTTGAAATTCTCAGGCCCAATTTCTTCTATGACTGCTTCATAGAACCTGAAATTTTATTGTAAAATTTAGGTAAACAAAGAAAAATTCTGTCAGAAGTTCTGTTTATAATGTGGTATAAAGTTTAAACAAAAAAGTAATTTATTCATAGGTATCACCCTAAGGTGGCAAACATCAACAATTGTTTGATTGACAGTACAAGTGGCATAGTTTAATGACTGCCATCTAATGATTACAGTTGATAATATTTCATTTGTGGTCAATCATCCGAGTGAGGACAACAACGGTTGCTTGACATGTAAGAGTAACTATCTGGACACTCACTGGGCGATTAACGTTCCTTTCTTTAAAAATTTACCTAATTATTTTTTATCATGTCTTCTGTCATGCTTACTTTTATTTTCTATATTTTGCATAAAATGTTTCTATAGAACAGCAGTTCTCAAAATTTATTAAACCAGGGATCCTTAAGAGAGCAAAATATTCAAGGGAGCCCTAAACAATAAAAAAAATTGTAACACATTTTTATGTACATTGTTTTGTTTACCTTATTTTGCAAATTGATTCCAGTGGACTTTATAATGTTAATGTAGTTTAGTGTTATAAATGCCCATGTTAAGGAACAATATGTTGAATGAATAAATTAGACTCGTAGTGCGATTGTAGTGAGATTTATTACAAGTTGATGGTTGCTGGCTTTGCTGCATCGCCTCTATGATGAATAAACCATGAGTTAATTTGTGAAAACTTATTGTCAAAAGCTTCATAGAAGCAATTAAATGATTAACATTGCAGGGATTTATCATGGAACTGGATTTTGCGCGAGATCCGGCATTGTGTATAATCTTGAATACACTAGTCATTAAGACTTATGACAGAAAAATATATAAGACTGGCTAGATGGGCTAGATCCCTTTGCTTTCCCAATAGGACAAAAAATCAAAAAAGTGTCTAAGAGCTAGTCAGTCTCGCCTTTGAAGAGTTCCATAGTAGCAAGCATAGATTAGGGATACATATTTAAACTAAATTACGTACCGACCTAAACATAGCCAAAATACTAGTATTTTAGCCAAAAATACTTTGTTTTTAATAGTGTTTGCAATGAAAATGTCCTATTTGCAGTTTTTGAAAACATGCTTTATTTAACAACTGCTCTTTAAATCATTCAAACAATTTTCAATGGAAGTGTTAACTGAAATCTACAGGGTTTTTAGACCTTTTACTCTCTTATGTTAAATGTTAGATTAAGTTAAGTCACCTTCCAAAGTGGTAAGAGGCTTTCAGAAAAACACATTTAAGAATGTCAATGTCATTTATAAATATCTACTTATAGATACCGCTAACATATTGTTATGAAGTAGATACGAGTTTATCAGAATAGCATTGTGAATGCAAAAAACCCTTACAAAAATATTGAATGGCTTAATTTGATTTTCAAGTACATTGTAAAATAAGTTGAATCAATTATAGGTAGCTGAATTAGGTGACACAAATCTTAATACCTAGAAGGGGACTGGGATATGGTGGAGACTTTCAAAGTGAAAGAAGTTCCTTTCAGAGGATTAATCTAATTGGACATTTTAAACCCACTAGTTCTTTTAACTATTAATTAATTATAAATTGCTCTTACATAAAACTTCAGTGCAGGAAAAAAATGCAGAAATGTTGTATAGATCTTAAGGTTGATGGAAGTGACCATCAAGTACAGTTCTCATTCGCACAAGCCTTGTTCTATGGAGGTCCCGAATTACTATTTCATGTATGTCTCTATCTATGAATTTTCTTTGAATATAAGACACAATCATACCTAGATTCTAGGCCCTTTATTTGATTTAACACAGCTCTAATCGTCATTTTACTTGTTTGAACAGAAAGGAATGTTTGTAGTAATATTGTTTACTCTAACTGTAAATTTATGATTAACATAGTGTGAGAGATAGTTTATTTGCAATGCATAAAATAAAAACTATTGGACCCATTTCAAACATTCACAAAAAGAGCTACTTTATCAGCAAGTAGCGTACACTGTTTTATATTCAAAAATAAACTTGGGATAGATACAAAAATTACATTAAAAACCCTAAGTAACAAAAATTTGCAGAGCTTAGATGACAGATATATCAATATTTTTCGCAGCAAATATTGATATTTCTGTCATCTAAGTGTCACTTGTTACATTCTTTCCTGATATGGTTTGGAACCTGGACATGGTTGGCAGCCTGAGGGCCCACATAGACTGTGTAGTAAAACCGCAACTCGCGCGGACGAAGTCTTGGTAAACAACTAGTGATTATTAATAATTAGACATAACAAATGCTTACATTCCATCAGCTTTCCACTTGGCCAGACATTTCTCGCCCACGCGCCAGCTGGAATAAGACTTTTCTCCGGCCTCTGCTTCCTCAGCCGCCAGCAGCGACGCTGTAACATCATCATCATTACTAGAACTATGAATATTAGTCACTTTGGAGTCACCATCTTGAGTTTTTATAAGATCTTGTGTCAACTCAATTACTTCTTCTAAATCCGTTTTCAGTTTCAGCAGTTCTTCATTTTGTGGATCTGTTAGTAGGGCAGCCTCCACCTGTAAAACATTACGATATGGATTTATTGTACATGATGTAGAAATAAATACGTTCAAGTTTTCGGTCGTGGAGTACTCAATAAACAAAGATTACTTACCTGTTGAAGTTGTAATTTATAATTTCTTAGATCTTCAGCCATGGCTGAAATATCTTTTTATGATTATGGCAGACAAATAAACACAATTATTTTATTTCACAATTTACAATATCATTGACATAACGTGAATGTATTGAAATAAAATATCAATCAACGCAACGCATAGAGATTGGCATGGCATTTGATTGGTGGTACTATTTTTGAAAGTGTGACACACGTCTTCACGCGATTTTTGTTTGGAAACATCACTCGATTACGAATGGCGTCATTTCAAAAATAGCATTTTTGGAATAGAGTCAACGAATGAATCGAATGAATGAAATTTAAGGAATTGGAATGAAAAATATATAGTTTTTTTTATTTATGGCTTTCACGCGTCACGAATTTAGCCAGTATCAAGTATAAAAAAATAGTTTGCCCGCGCTTTTTCTTAGTTTTGTTAGTCAACGAAATGATTGTGTAGTTCATTTATTTGATTCTACGGAGCCCCTGGCTACAAATAATAATATTGCAAAACAACCCAAAACAAAAGCCATGCAGTCCGCTGTTTCCGCCAAGAACTCATCAATATCGAATTTATACTAATCTAGCTTTCGCCCGCGGCTCCGCCGGCGTCAATGTCGATCCCTCGGGAATAGTACTTTTTCGCGGGATAAAAGGTAGCCTATGTCCTTCTCCGTACTCCAGAGAACTTGTATGCAAAATTTCATGATGATCGGTTCAGTAGTTATGGCGTGAAAGCGTAACAAACAAACTCACTTTCGCATTTATAATATGGGAAATAATAAATCAAGCCACAAAATTATGTATTGGCCACGTGAGCAAACTTCTAATTTCATAACTAAGCAACGGTAAAATGACATAGCCTCTAATAAACTAATTGGGAAATAATAAATCAAGCCACAAAATTATTTATTGGCCACGTGAGCAAGCTTCTAATTTCATAACTAAGCAACGGGAAAATGACCTAGCCTCTAATAAACTAATTCGTCTTTTTTACACCGCCAACTAAATATTCTATAGAAAGCGTCAAATAAAGAACATCAATTATTATGCCTTGTCCTTCTTATTTATACGTTGCCACCTAATTTACTAACTCGGCCACGGATTTTATATTTCGTCACCATTTTCCTTTTTACAGCATCAAAACTATGTCCTCAAAAAAATATAATTCAAGCTCCTACAGTCAGCATCATTTATTATAACTTAGCAAGTAAAATAATACATCATATTCTTTTATCGTAAAAATAGCCACTAGATAGACATGAATGGCGTGATTCATGTATCGATAGGCAGGAGAGCTGGTACCAATTTTTGGGAAGGTATATATTTGAAGCAAGTTGAAAAATTGTCACATACCTCTACCTCAACACGGAACTACAGACCTGCCTGGTGAGTTGCGGGACTAAATCAACCACTTTTTTTTTTTATATCCTTTTTTCTTTACCAGAAATATAGATGTCTCAGAGGACACACTGGGGCTTGTAATTAAACCCAAAATGCCTTTTAAATACGCTTTAATACTATAAATACTTTAATTTTACAATTTGGATGCACAACCCGCACGGCTTTTGTAGACGAGAGTGCGGTAGGAAAAATAATTAATAATATTGCGACGTTTGAATGTCCTGTTGCATTTTAAGAGCAAAAATGACGCAGTGGTTTTCGTTGCACACCCAATAGTCACAGTCATGCCGCAACATCTTCCCGCCACGTTGAAAGATAGTTTCAATCTCGAAAGTCTGTTTCCACTGGAAGGGGGCAAAGTCGAACTAGAGGACGACGGACGACCCCTCTGGTAGTATTGACATCTGCGACTCTTGTGATGCCGTCCGGTCCTGGGAACAATTGTGCAACTCTTCCAAGTCTCCAGCACAAAGGGGGTACATTGTCCTCCTGAAGTAGAACTAAATCTCCAAGTTTTAAATTGGCAATGTTGGTTTTCCATTTTGTTCTTTGTTGTATTTCCGTGATATACTCCTTCTGCCATCTACTCCAAAAATGCTGGCGTATCCTTTCGAGCCTCTCATATCTTCGTAAATTTGATTCCTTGCAGTCTTGCAGGTTAGGCGATGGTAGCGCAGTTAGTGGCCTGCCGATGATGAAGTGTCCGGGAGAAAGGCTCAGGAAGTCGTTAGGTGAAGAGGACAAAGGGTATAATGGACGGCTATTTAAAATCGCCTCTACTTGAGAAAACAGAGTTTAAATTTCTTCAAAAGTTAAATGGCTATTTCCTATCACCCTTTTAATGTGAAATTTTGCGGATTTGACACCGGCTTCCCAAAGTCCCCCAAAGTGAGGTGCGTAAGTTGGAGAAAAATAAAATTTAAATTTTTCTTGATTGGCAAAATGATTGAAGGAATTTTCATTATTTTTTAAGAAATCGCTAATTTCTTTGGCACTGCGACAAAATTGCGGCCGTTATCGCAAAATATCTCCGCTGGTTTGCCGCGACGAGCTATAAATCGTCTCAGCGTCATAAGGAAAGCATCTTTTGACAAATCGCTGACAGCTTCTAAATGGATACACTTGTAACGTAGACAGACAAACAGACATAGATAGCATTTTATCAGTTTACTTCCGCGACACTTGCGGTTAAGTATATAAAAAGGTCCAAAGAAATCGGTACCAACAGAATGAAACGGAAAATCAGCTGTTACTCGCTGAGGTGGCAAGTCGCCCATTTTAGGTTGTAAAGTATTTCCGCGAGCACGTTTGCATATGACACACTTATTGACGGTGCGTCTTGCCAAGTCTCTACCTCCAACTGGCCAAACTGTCTCTCTTACAGTCGCCAAAAGCAGCTGCGGACCAGCATGCATGTGCCGTAAGTGCTCCTGTTCAAAATACAATTTAGTGAAATAATGTGCCGAATGTAAAAGAATTTGATGTCTCTTTTGGTAAGAATAACTAGAGGTGTCCATTCGACCACCAACCCTTATTACTTTATTTTCATCTAAAAATGGTGATAAAGCTAAAATTTTAGATTTAGAATTTAGTTGTTTGTTTTTTGATAATAGTTCATATTCGATAGAAAATGACTGTTTCTGAGAAAATACACAAAACCAAATAAAAGATTCCTCTATTTCTTTTAGCGAAAGGTCATTAAGAATTTTATTTTTAGGATTTTTTATGTTATATATATAAATCTTTTGACATATGCAAATGATCTTAAAAGTCTATTTAATTTAGAATATCTTTCTATTTTTATTACAGGTTCAGAAATTGTTGCTGGATGAGATTTAATTTCAGGTAAGTCATTGAGTATTTTACTATTAATGTTATAATTTAAGTTAGGCCATTCTGTTTCATTTTCAGACAAAAACTCTGGGCCGTGCCACCACAACTGCAGCGAGACAAGCGGACCAGCATCGACGCCTCTGGATATCAAGTCAGCGGGATTAAAATCCGTGGGAACATATCGCCAAGAAGACGATTGCGTTTTTTCTTGGATTTCATTTATGCGATTGGCTACAAAAACCTTAAGCTTACTTACGTCGCTATTAATCCACCTGAGAACTATACTTGAATCGCACCAGTGAATAACGCGATGCGGCTTAAATCGCAAGGAGTTTAGGACAGCTTCACAGAGCCTAGCAGCAAGAAGAGCTGCACACAGCTCAAGGCGAGGCATCGTGGTAGGCTTCATTGGTGACACCTTTGACTTTGAACATAGTAAGTTAGTAGAAATTATATTATTCGAATCCACAGATCTCATGTATATGCAAGCACCATATGCCTTTTGAGATGCATCACTAAAGGAGTGAAGCTCAATTTTAACTGGATTATCACATAGAACTAATCTTGGTACTTGAAATTGCTTCAGATGATGCATGTGGCTAGCAAATCTTTGCCAGTCTTCTTTAATATTTTGTGGTAATGGTTGATCCCAATCCACATTTTCCTTTCACAACCATTGCATTAATATTTTTGGTTATATGATGCAAGGGCTCAAAAGACCTAGTGGGTCGAATATTTTAAATGAGTTTGATAAAATACTACGTTTAGTGATTTTGTTATCAGTATTGCAATTAATTTCTTTTAGTGGAAAATTTAAACAGTCACTTGTTGGATTCCAACCAAGTCCGAGGGTACTTGACGATTCACTTATCATCAGGTTATCTTGTGAATTTAAAGAATTGTTTTCAACGATAATGGGAGAATTACATTTGAATTTTCGTAGATTGAAACAACCACTACGTAATGCCTTTGTTACTGCATTTTGGATGTAGCACAGCGTTTCTTCATCGTTACGACCCGTTATTAGATCGTCAACATAAAATCCCTTTGAAGTATCGTTTTAATAAAATCGTCGCCTTGCTCCTCACCCAACTGCCAGAGACACCGTGTACTCAAGTAACTCGCACTTGCGGTACCGTAAGTGAGAGTATTAAGTTTTAGTGTTTGTATGGGCTTAGACTTATCTCCTCTCCATAATATAAGTTGCAAATCGCGATCATCTTCGTGTACCTCCACTTGGCGGTACATTTTTTCTATATCGCCACTTAGAATAAATCTGTATTGCCTGCTTCTAATTAATATGGAGAAGAGGGAGTCTTGCATGTTAGGCCCGACCATTAAGATGTCATTGAGTGAGAATCCAGAACTGGATGGAGCAGACCCGTCAAATACAACACGGAGCTAAGTTGATTCACTGTTGTCCTTTAGAACTGCATGATGGCATAAAAAATATGAATTGTGAGGTTTTGCAATATTTGAATATGTAAGATGACCAAAGTCAGCATATTCATTAATGAATTTAGTGTACTCAGACTTTAGATACGGATTTCGTTTGAATCGTTTTTCTAGATTTATTAATCTCTTTTTGGCTAGGTTGTAGCTGTCTCCAAGACAGTCTGGGGTGTCAATTAAAGGCAGTCTAACACAAAACCTGCCTGAGCTTAGGCGAGTAGTATTTTCTACATAATGCTTCTCGCATGCCTTTTCATTTTTACTGAGAAGAGACCCTTTAGGACAGTCCTCGACTTCCCAGAATTTAGTTAGTGCTTGATCTATATTATTTAGCGTTGTATCAAGTACATTTACATGATTAATTTTGCAATTGCAATTAATTTTGTTGCTGCGTATATCTTTAGATGGTATATTGCCTAGTGCAACTGATGGTAAGGGACCGGATACGAAACACGATAAATTTATATTATACGAACTGTTTATTGCATTTATATTGATAATACATGACTCTATCACGTGTTCAGTACAAGTATTACCTATACCCATAACCTTTATATTATCTATAGAATTTGAATGTAATGACAGTCTTTCTTTTAGTGATTTACTAATAAAAGATGACTGACTGCCAGAATCCAATAGCGCGCGAATGCGTTCCCTTTTATTCGTGACAGGGTTCGACACATCAATAAGCGCTGTAGATAACAGTACTTCACTGTGAGCTATATTACTAGAAACATTAACTAAAAATTCAGTTTCATTAATGGTTAAGTTATTCTTGGTTTCCTTTAATGGATTGTGAAGCAATGAATTATGATTTTGTTTTGCATTCCCTGCAGGGACCCATACGGCAATCAGTTGTAGGATGACCTTGCCTTAAACAATTAGCACATAGTTTATACTTAGACACGTTATTCATTCTGTCTTCAACACTCTTCGATTTAAACACGGAGCACTCATATATTTTGTGATTTTCATTACATATAACACATAAATATTTATTTGAATTTTTATTAATAACAGCAAAAGATTTTGTATGAGAAACTCGATTATTATTATTATTTGCGTTTTGATGATTTAGTTTGTTGTTGTTATGGATAGGATTTCGTGAACTAGTGGGTGTAAACTTGCTATCATTTTTATTTCGAGACACCGATTCTAAAACATCAGCACGATCATTTAAAAACTTATGGAATTGCTCCAATGTTGGAATATCATCAAGAGAATTTCTATGTTCTTCCCACTTAATCAATGTATGATTGTCTAATTTAGATGATAACATGTAAATTAACAATATGTCCCACTTGTCTGTCGGCTGATCCAAGCTGGCTAAGGCGCGTAAATTTTTTGTTACATGATCCACTAAGAGGTAAGCGCAGAAATGAGTCAGACTCCCGTACTATCGGTTGTATATTAAAAAGAGACTTGAGATGATGATTTATAAGAGATCTTTTATTATTATAACGCTCGCATATAATTTTCCATGCTTCCTTATAATTTGCCGAGGATACTTCAAGATTTGATATAACTCTCGCCGCATCACCCTGTAGATATGACATAAGGTAGTGAAATTTGTGAATAGGCGAGATGCGTTTATTATTATGTATCAAGCTCTCAAAAGTATCTCGAAACTCTAACCAGCGGTAGAATGAGCCGTCAAATTTTGATATTTGTATTTGTGGCAATTTAAAATTGGATTCATGATGGTCATGAAAACATTGAGATTGATCTTTATTGTTATCATTGCACTCATCAATTAAAGTTTTGGCAATAGCAATATTGACAATTACATCTTGTTCTATTAAAGCGCGCTCATCAATTTTAGTGTCAATGTTTTCAGCATTTAAAACTTCAATCTCGCTTTGTAAGTTATCAAATATTACTGACAAGCCTTCAAATTTAGTAATTTTTAGTTTTAATTCTACCAATTCAACGTTAGACAGGTGCTCTTGCTCCTTTATTTGAGACAAATAATTTTTAAACTTAGTTATTTGCCCCTTAATTGAGCTTCGCTTAACGCACAATTCTCTTAAACGTTTACTATCAGATGTATGTGAAGCAGCTAAAGCACCTGCTCCCCTATCAGTCATTTTGCTAAACAAGTGTTAACAATATCAATATTGAACCAAACTCCAAATGAATTAGTACTGGTTATGTAATAATGAACAAATAGCTCACGCGCTTCCCTTGGTTACCGCTGAGTACTGCAACTTGAGAAACCGGCTGTCACAGGGAGCTGCGGCGCGCTGAACAGGTATCAACGCACCTTGCCCGTGAAGTTACACACAAATTGTGTACAGTTTTAACTGTGGTTCCCTGGAATAGTTGGCAAAGCTATGTTAGAATTACGTATGAAACTATCTTCTATATATATATATATATATTGTAGGACCTTTTTTAAGTAGCAGAACAAGTATGGTAATAAATTTTGTATGTTTGTCTATGCGCTTGTGCGCACTTATCTCAAAAACTCTTAGTTAAAATACAATAAAATCTTGCACACTACACACACGAATCCGTGGGCACAGCTTGTGCTTAATAAAATATTAGTATTGCAAAATTAATGTTCAATAAAATGAGATAAGTTTAATGTAACTAAGATTGACACAATTTTTTGCCAACAAATAAAATATGATGTAAGTAGTTTATTTTATGTATTATTTAATTCACTAGGAAAGCAATAGGTAGGTACTTATTGTATTCATTTGTATTTTCACGCCTGTATCCTTTATGATACAGCCAAGGGTTATATATAAACGGGACTTAGCACGAACTTCCACCACCACAAGATGACACCGCAGTACTCCAGTCTCGTTGCGACCACGATGTATTTATTACCCATTCCAAAAAGTGCTTAACGCCGCTAAAGAAGTTTTCACTTCAAATAATGACATTAAAATAAACATTGTCATCTCATGACATATCAAATTGAAAAATAATAATAAATTCAAAGATTTATTCAGGAAATAGACCTTTTCAGGCTTTTTAAATAAAACTGATTAAATTATATTCAAATGATTAATTATTGTTCAAAAGCTACAAACTACTAGAGTTTCGGAATCGATCACCGCAGAGAAGAAGACGCCAACAACAAACTATTTTGAACAGTATTGGTCGCCTACTTGCCTGAAGGGCTTTGTACTGGGTGGCGCAAAAGTACTGGCACTAAAGAAAATACTTTTATTTTTTTTATATGACATTTTCTGTCATTCTGTTTTTGAAAATTGTGTAGTGAACAAATGTAAAATACACTGAAAATAAACATGGACCGTTTTACTCCCCAAGAACGTGGAATACACTATGGACTTAGTGAGGGACGCTTTTCCAGGCCGAGTTATCTCTCGTTTTGGCGATTTGCCTTGGCCTGCAAGATCACCCGATCTGACCAGTCCAGACTTCTTTCTTTGGGGTTTTTTGAAATCTCGGGTGTATGTGAACAAGCCACAGACTCTCGCAGCTCTAAAAGAAAACATTCGTCAAGAAATAACGAACATATCGCAGGAAGTGTTACGGCAAGTTATGCAAAATGTCATAAATAGGGCTCAAATGTGTATCAACTCTGGAGGTCACCATTTAAAAGACATCATCTTTAAATCCTAATGGTACGAAATTTAATGGCACAAATATACATTTAAAAAAACCTAAATCTAGTTTTCTAATTTAGAAAAAATGTTATAGCTGAACCAAATAGGGTCTTTACTTTTGCGCCACCCAGTATGATTTTTTATGTTTTTTTTTTTTCTGGTTTCAAGTTATATACAATTTTAATTTACATAAAGTTGTGGAAGACGTTATGTTAGCGATCGAACGTGAAACAGCAGATAAGAAAAGAAAATAGAAGTCTCAAAGAGGTCGAGCAGACCTGTCCCCCCCCGGCAGCACCCGTTCACAAGTTGACACATGGCATCAGCAATCGCTGAGCTCAACCATATAAGAGGGAACTCAACGACCCGACACACAACGCCGCCAACAGTTTGAACATTTTAGTAAGCATGTCTGCAAATAACACTCGATTTACTGGGATTCCAAACGTTTTCTCCCCTGCATTCTCTTATAATTTGAATCCACTCATTTTTCAATGATTCATTCGCTTTAGGAAATCTGTGAAACATGATAGAGAGTTTGAAAAGCGGTACATCTACGCGAATGAAGTCACGAGCAAATGCTTTTTAACAAAACTAAATAAACATGAATCGTGATTATTCAGTTTTGTTTAAATTATTTTAAATTTTTAAACTTGCATTTAAAGCATAGTTGTACTTATATATGTATAGTATGCATAGTTACATAATTTGAATTTGTTCACAAGTTTTTTTATTCAAATAGCTAACAGGTAAGTAGATAAATAACACATATAACATGTAATGAAATCTCCCACAGTTTAGGGTAATTTTTTCATTTCTATAAATGGCAACACCGGTGTATCAAAGAGATGTCAGCTAACATTTTTTCCTTCAAATTATTAATGATTGGTATTTGTTTGTTTACGTATAAGATACAACATAATTTACCGACTGACCTATGATAGGTTATCCCCTCATGTTTCTTAGTTAAACCACTATTGTTGCGGCAGTATTTGACTACGCAGGACGGCATTATTATTTTTTTCGAAATATGTGTATTCGTGTGTCAATTTTAACTCGCGGCAACGTAATGGCGGCCGGTCGTCTTACTTTGCTGTGAATGTGTGCGTGCGCATGTGTCGCTACGATACGCCGGCTTACTTTGAGTGCTTCACTACTAATGTTACTGAAGCGGAGTCCGCCTTTTTTTATACGTCCATGTTATGTAAACAGCTTTTTATTTCACGACAATTGACTTCTCATATTAGTACTACACATGTTGGTATTTTCCTACTGATCGACTAATCGATCGATTTCAAAACTCAAAAAATATAAATAATATATATTTTTTTACTATGTATTTATGTAAACATATATTGTAAGGGGCCAAAATAAAATTTTGAGGAATATCGGTCGAATATTCATATGGTTGGGATAATATGGGTTAAGGACGAACAAGTCGCGAGCTCGAACTCTCTGGCGGGCGCGGTCAAAAAGCACGTTGTTTCACATAGAAGTATGAAGAAAATTTTTTTTTTTTAAATCTATGTTGTTTCACCTAGCATTGTGTCCGACAGAGATAGTATCAGTGATGAGCACACAGAAATATGGATGAGCAGTTAGACGCTATATCTACACGCATACGCCGAGTCGCACGCACACAAACACTACCGAGCGCGTGAAAAATTGCGAAACGTCCTTTGGAAAATGGGGTTTTATGAAAAAACTCTGCATAAATCAATTATAAATAAAGTTAATTGAAATCTTCGATAATTGAACTTTTTCGGTACGGTCTTTGTTTTCGATATATTATACTTCTTTTATTATTTATTTACGTCCAAAGTTGTGTTCAAATTAGTAAGAAAAGGAAAAGCTAAAGTTTGTTGGCCATTAACGTCTTAATGGCTTTTTATTTTACTAATCTGTTACCGTACAGACAAAATTAATAATGAGACAAAACGATATCATGGTAAACTTTGGATGTACAATTTCAAACAATGGAGTACAGCCCCTCCGAAATTTGTATGGGAAAATTCATCGACTCGTTCAGCCTTAAGAGGAAATCGTAGGGCTGTATTTCCAAGCGTAGTCCCTGATTCCTCGCCAGATAGTACATACTAGTAGAGGAATGATTTTTAACAAACAAAATCTATCGGTCGGTATATTAGCATGTCCCTATGTTCAATTTTTTTCAAAACCTGAAAAATTGGTTAGAATTTCCGTTGTGTTCAAACATCAAGAAAACAAATTCGACATGATTTTATTCTCAGAACAATAATTCTTCTGAGATTTTATTAGAAAAACAAAAGATAGAAACAGCCATTTTTTTTCTTTATTTATTTAAAAAAGAAATGAAATCTGTTAAGTTTTGGAGAAGAAATCAGGGGACTACGAAACGATGTTTTTGTGAAATTTTCATAGGTATTTTCGGTCCAAGCTGCAGTTGTCTCTATCGCACTCTGCGGGGATTGTTTGTGTACACAGCGCGACAGCAATAGATTTTAAAAATCTCTCGAGCGCAGTGCTTCCTCTTAATACAAGTGATAAGCTTTCTTTTGACTGTATTGAAGTAGAAATCAACTCAGAGTAACTACAGCATCATTTCATATTTATGATCCGAGACGAAAAACGACAGGTGATATAAGTTTCACCGTTGTGTGTCAAGTCTGTGTACCATGGCTTTTAAACGAGGGAAACCGTTCTCGATGCGGTTTTTTTAATTTGAAAGCAGGTTTTCTAGTTGCAGGTTCTAAGCTAAAACATGTTCTATTAAAATTGGTCCAGCCGCTTACAAGATACAGGGATTATTCTATTAGGGGTTGCTTTAGGTGATGAGATTCAAGTAAAAGGGAATGGTGTAGTCAAAAATTATTTTATTATCATAAATAAGTAAGTATAAAAATAAAGACAACCTTTAATTCAATTCGGTTATTTAAGCTTATTAGTTATTATGGATATTCTTGACATAATTTAGTCTAATGTATAAAAAGGAGAAGGCAACTGGTCTAAAGATATGTTGGGATATTTATTTTCTGTCGCTTGTAATAAACTACTAGTACAGTTAGGGGCAAATAAATATGACCACCTACAGTTTAAACTCTGTTGTTAGAGGGGACAGTTTTACCTGCCCCTATTTTCGACTTTCCGTAATAATTATTAGAGGGACCGTGGGTATGACTACCGCTCTGGTTGGTACGTAGTTCAAAGAATATTCAAAGCTTTATGGGTATCTTTGAGCTAGGTACAATTCAAGCTGGCATTTTTGACTAATTTTCTTTTGTGTCTAAAATCGTAAAATCATATTCATATGTTTTATTCACAATATACCATTAAATTCGAAAATTATCTGTTTTTATACTGCAAAAGTCCTTTTGATTAATACTAAGCTTGAAAGTATGTACAAGGAGTATCTAGCTTCTAATGGTAAGCATAAAAACAAAGGTACTTTCTTTTATAATAATTAAAAAAATCTATCGTTATATGAGTCACTGTTTTTATGTATAGTATGATATTTATCATTTGCTGGTGTGCGCGAAATTTATTTATGATTGTTGAAGTAAAAAATTACGAGTGCGTTACCCCAGCCGACTAAGTGCTCCTTTTACGAATTGATAAATGCAAATAATTAGATCATTACTTCGTGTAAATGTCCCCGAAAGTAAATAATTTGACACCCCGCCGTTTCAGAGATAATGAGGAAAATAAAATTCGGCTGGCGTAACGTTACCCCAGCCGACTTTTTTTGATCCCGTTGGTTTATCTGGATAAAAAGTATGCACAAAGATAGATTGAATTTGTTCTGAAATGTTCCCGATAAAATTAAATTTGACACCTTTATGGATTTCGAGATATTTCATTTTCTGCTGCGGTAACGTTTGGCCAATCTCTGTATCTCTGAAACCGTAAGTCGCAGAATCATGATTTTTTTTATACGTATAGAACGGAATTTGTCACCATTTGACACCTAGTTATCTTAAATATTAATAATATGGTTTGCGAGTAATAAATATTATTCTGAAAACCATATTTTCGGTTCTAGTTATTAAACGAGGGAACCCTGAAAATTCAAACTAGTCCTAATAGATGCCTCTTATAGAGACATACAAAACATCAAAACTTTCATCAGCCTAATCCAAAGCATTGGCAAGTTATAATGATATTACTGGTTCCAGAAAGCCAGATTCTGGGCTCTCGATTTAAACGAGGAAAATAATACTTTCCTTTTACCTGGCTGATTCCATATTTAAACAATAATTAGACACTTTATCGAAAAACATACATACCAATTTTTAGCTTGATATACTTTCGTATATAAGAAATAATAATTAAAAACTAAACCTAGATATTTTTTTCCGATTACCCGACCAAGTTCTGATGTGCATCTGAAAGCGGCTGCGGCATACTACTAGATATACTTCCATATTCGACGGCATTGTATTCTAAATTGGATGGTACAGGCGAGTGGAAATTTTTTTAATAAAAAAATATATGCCTTATATAATGGAATTACTTATTTCCTCCATACTTATACTTTATAATGTATTGATTCCTAACGGGATTGACCAAGTCTATTATTGCAAGACCAAAGGCAGCTATAGGTAATATTGGAAATACGAGTATGTAATACTTGCTTTGTTAGATAGAATTAGAAAAAAATACAACTGCACTTGCTCGGAACTGCTATTTCATTGGCTAATGTGCGCGAGCGGGACAGCGCTATTCCCGAGGGATCGACATTGACGCGGGCGGGGCCGCGGGCTAAAGCTAGTATATATATTTTTTTTATTTTCAATGATTGACACAAAAAAGTATTAATACTCTGTACTGTGGTACAGACTACTTTTGATTTCGAACAAATCTTTGTAAGATGTCCCCTACATCTTCGCATAAAGCAATGCAGAATAAAACAAGCAGTACATAATATAGAAAAAGAAATACGGACTTCTAGTTCATTTGTTTAGCTAATAACGTCGCGTTTTCCTAGTTGATGGATACACATTTTACTCCCAATTTGGAAAACTGACACTTTCTACGCGAGAGCAGCAAAAATAAATAACACTCAAGATTTTTTTTATTTATCTCTTGATAGTCTTACCTTATAGAATATAACCTTGTTTGCGTTGGTTTTTGATTACCAACTACGGTGACAGTTGGATTGAACTATTGTGCAGACGGCAGACCTCTATTTAAGAGGTCTGCCTTAAAATCATTCAAACAAAAAAAAATATAAAAAGATATTTTATTTACATTATTAGTATGTAGACATTGCCATTTAAGTAATAGTTTTGCTGAAAGAGAAAATCTGTAAGCACCCTAAGGTTTCATTCATCATCATCATCATCATCATCATTTTGAATAGGTGTCACGGTCAATCGACCATGCACACCCTGGTGTCAGAGTTCTTCGGAACCGCCTCTCGGCCTCTGACGTGGTTCCTTTAACGTCTACCAGATGGCAGCCGGGACCACCGGCTTAACGTGCGTTCCGAAGCACGGAATCATCTTTATTATCGGACAATCAGGAGATTCACGTCTGCAATGTCCTACCAAACTGGAAACAACTAAACAAAGTATGCTTCCGGTGGAAATCGAACCCACGACCCCCGGGTCAACAGGCAAACGCCTTAACCACTGGACCACGGAGGCTGTTTCTGCTGTTGACCCTACGGTTTCATTTATTAAATACGAGTCTATAATATTAAAATTAATCCTAACAATTTTTCTACTTGAATATACCCAACCACTTATTATTATTGTGCAGATTTTAGAAGGTATACGTTATGTATCGTACGGCCGCTTTTAGATGCACATTCGAACTTGGTCGGGTAATCGGGAAAAATTATCTAGGTTTAGTTTTTATTTATTATTTCTTATATACGATAGTATATCAAGCTGAAAATTTGTATGTATATTTTTGGTTAAAGTGTCTAATTATTGTTTAAATATGGAATCAGCCAGGTAAAAGGAAAGTATTATTTTCCTCGTTTAAATCGAGAGCCCAGAATCTGGCTTTCTGGAACCAGTAATATCATTATAACTTGCCAATACTATGGATTAGGCTGATGAAAGTTTTGATGTTTTGTATGTCTCTATAAGAGGCATCTATTAGGACTAGTTTGAATTTTCAGGGTTCCCTCGTTTAATAACTAGAACCGAAAATATGGTTTTCAGAATAATATTTATTACTCGCAAACCATATTATTAATATTTAAGATAACTAGGTGTCAAATGGTGACAAATTCCGTTCTATACGTATAAAAAAAATCATGATTCTGCGTCTTACGGTTTCAGAGATACAGAGATTGACCAAACGTTACCGCAGCAGAAAATGAAATAACTCGAAATCCATAAAGGTGTCAAATTTAATTTTATCGGGGACATTTGAGAGCAAATTCAATCTATCTTTGTGTATACTTTTTATCCAGATAAACCGACGTAATCAAAAAAAGTCGGCTGGGGTAACGTTACGCCAGCCGAATTTTATTTTCCTCATTATCTCTGAAACGGCGGGGTGTCAAATTATTTACTTTCGGGGACATTTACACGAAGTAATGATCTAATTATTTGCATTTATCAATTCTTAAAAGGAGCACTTAGTCGGCTGGGGTAACGCACTCAAAAATTACCACCCAATGAAGATTGTGGACTATACTTTAAATTAAAACTAACGATTATTTTCAGGCGTCTCTATGCTTGGTTTTTTGACAATATCATTAGGTACAGTTTTAAATCCTGTTTTTCCGTTATTATTTTTGTTTAAAACGTTATAAGTAAATTAGTACTGAGCTTCTTAGATTTTTTTGAAATGTAGATTATTTCAATAATTTTAATAATTCTACTAATGTTCCTATCAAATCTAATATAAATAATACAGGATAGCATATCTCATTTACAACCTTTCAACAAGACTTGATAGATCACATTGCACTTCTTTATACTTAGTTTATCAATCGCACTTCTCTTAGCCTATGTAAGGTTTGGTCTCGCGTCACTATAGACGTCCACCAGGTGGCCCTGAAGCGCTGTGGACTGGTGATAGCGGCGGCGGGAAGCAAAGTCTTCGTTGTCATCGTTCAGTCTTTCTTGTTCCATTGAAATGTCTGCGTGAACTGGCGTAACCACCAGTTGCTCGTATTCGAGTGGTCGTTTTCTGCAACAATTATCACATTTTCTTTTAATGAGTAAGTATAGGAAGTAATGTACAGTGTCAGCAGCGGACGTGCAACTGTAAAATAATAATCATATTAGTCTGCCACTCATGGTGAATACATTTCTCTCATCCGGGCGTGTTTCCGGTTGCATCCTTAGCTGAAGTACTTTGGTGCCCAGGGTTCGCTTTCCGGCAAATCATGGTCTTCAGCATCCTTGATTGTGAGACCATTGACACTCATATCTTCCCCAACGACATCAAGCCAGCACTTCTTGGGTTTCCCCCTTCCGCTGAGACCCGGTGGAGGCAAACCCAGACATTTGTACCTTTATTTAATTTGCCTGTTTTCGAAAAAAACGTGTCCGTACCAGCGTAGGCAGCTCTCTTGTAGCTTGTCCGCTATGTCCCGGACATGGAGACTGCCGCGAACGCGGAAGATTCCCACAGGAATGCGGTCTCGCCGCGTAATTCCACACATCCAGCGTAGTATATTCATTTTCGTGACACGCAGCTACCTCTTGTGCCGCTCAAGCACCAGGCCACGCTTCATTACCATATAAAAGCACTAGGGCTTGCTTCATACCATATAAAATAATAATAAATAAATAAAACACATTTGCGCGTCTCACCAGTCTCCCCCTATCCGCATCTACCAGTGCGATATCGTCAGCATACATAAGCGAACAGACACGGGGGTTGCTCATGTGCATTTCTTATGCTGCATAACACTTCGTACTGTATCGCAACAAGACCGAGCCGAATCCTTTCCCGTCGCAGTTGGAATCCACCAAAACTTTGACTGTGACAGGGAAGGATTTGGTGTCACCGACAGCAGTCCTAACCATGGAATCGAAATCTCATATTGGGACTTATTATTATACAAGCGTGTTCTTATCGAATCGAAATGATTTCATTTGATTAGATTTCTATTATAAAAGTAGGTAGCATATATAAAAAACAGTGATCTTGAGCTTTTTTTTTGCATAGTGGATCCCTTCGTGAGCGTATCCGACTCGCTCTTAGCCTGTTTTATTATTTTAAGTAAATGTAACTAGCCAGTGAAACTATAGAAATATGATTCAATCGCTTTTTGTATGCTATAATGTAACATATGTGCACTATTCAAAATTTTTAAAACCCTTGCGAATTAACACATATTTTAGACCCTGTTTTCAGGCACTTTGTTTTTTGATAGATGAGATGGAAACAAATATTTCACTCTTACCCTATGGCCTGTAAGAACGATATCTTGAGCCAGTGGAAGAAGCGGAACTCGGAAGCCCTACCGGGCTTGACGGCAGGGTTCGCGGCGCCGATGTACAGCCACAGCAGCCACAGGATGGATAGGCAGCCCAGCGCATACGCCCAGTGCACCAGGAACATCAGCAGAACCTTTATAGCCACCTGGAAAGTTTTTTAAGTTAGAATATTTGGACTAAATCCTGAAAAAAGGAAGATATTAGATAGTGAAGAAGTAATTGTAACAGTAGGACAAACGAATTAACTTGAAGTGAGAGCAAATCTACATTTTGAGTTCAACTTTTGACTGAATGCCTATGTGGTAAAAGCAGCCCGGATCAAGAAAACGGGGTAAGCACCAGTAATCAAGCAGAAGGTGGTGCTGATTGGGGAGTGATAGTCCTCTTTTAGATCAGAGGCTAGGTAAAAGAGGTATTTGGGCAAAGATTTGTAGCTCCTTGCCATTTAACATCTAACGGTCCCCATAAATCTAAAAGACAACTATTACGTCGATACCACGTCAAATTTTCCTATAAATTATACCAGATAGTGATATTCACTCCAATGAAGCCCTCAGTGGCGCAGAACACACAAGGGACACTGGGTTTGATTCCCGGCGCGGGCAAATACGTGTACTCTATTTTCACAGATATGTTTCTGTTGTTTTGAGGGTTGACGTCAAGCAGGCGACGTAAAATTATGCTAAATTATATTACAGCATGATGATGTCATAATAGCGAACCCCGGCGTTCGATGCATTACAGCTGAATATGCATAACATATTTTTTGACGTGATAACGTCTTATAAATCGATGAATGAACAATGCACGCACGAAAAAGTATCGCGTTCCGTGTGCAAGCGAGAGCGCGGAACAAGCGATAGAGAGACACGATCGGCCTAAGCGTTCGGCTTGTGACGCATCTATCTCTGTTCTACCGTTATCACGTAAAATTAACGACTGTAACCGACTTTACAGACGACCAATATAGACAAACCAAGCAAGCAAAAATAATAAAAATAGTATGTATAATTGTACTTACTCCAATTAAAGACAGCCATCTGTTACACAAGTGTGAATACCAGTTGGTGTTCTTGGAGTGGACGCTGACACTCGGCCGCCGAGTAGCGCCGTCTCCATTTGCCATTCGGCCGTTCATTATTGCCGAGTCAGTAGGCGAAGGTGTAAAATCCTTAAAGTCGATACAATTTTGCATTTAATAATTTTAACATAACTACATAACTTATGTAGTAAAGTATTTGCATATGGGACTTAAACAGTCTTCGTTTATACAACTCAGTGTGCACAATCTCAGTCAGTCAGTACATTACCGCCAGAGAAAATATGACCAGAAAGAAAATATGTAGGTTTTAGGCATATAGACCTGCCGGCCTGTTTGCTGATTCAGTGTACAACGTTTTGATAGTCACTTCAAAATATATTGCGGCATTCGTATGATTGTCTATTTATATGATATATAGGTATATCGTAATGTATTTTGAAGTGAGTATCAAAACGTTGTATTTTGAGTCAGCAAATAGGCCGTATACGCCGCAAGGGAAAAATACGTAATAGGAGGTATGTAAATTATGATTTGAATTGTGAATGGTGTGGTAGATTAATTTTATTTTAAATTACAAAATGGTAGGAATTGCATATTATGTACTTGCATATAAAAAAATATACTTACAAGATAATGATTTAAATGTTTTAAAATTATATTTTTCATGTGCAATGTGTGCAATTAAGTGTAAACTAGGTGGAAACAAACAATGTTTGATCAACTTGTTTTTATGTTATATTAAACATAATTTCTTATATAGATACTTACGCCGACATTTTTATGCCGTATTCTTTCAGGGAACAACAAATCAAGATCACTGCCAGTAGCACCATACACTTGAGTATCACGCTGTGCGTGGCCTTGGAACCTAGAATACAAAGAACTCTTCATAGTTCTATGGTCAAAGCAATTTATTTTATAATTTTCCTCGCCAGGTAAGTGTGTGTACAAAAGTTGTATATTTATACAAATATATTCACTCTATGTGAATCAAAATTAGATATACCACAAGTAAATATTACAATCTATTTTGGGGGTCTTTTTACAGTCATAATCTAAAGGTTGGGCTGTGGCTTACTAATTTTATTAACGACTTACTTACTATAGTAAGTAAAAACCTAACTGATAACATTTTCCTAACAATTTATGAGGAATATATTTTTGTAAAATATATTTCTTATAGTTCCTAATCATTAAGAAGTAATAACAAATTAAATAATAGCAAAATCATACCTCATTTCACGTCTATGTTGTAAATCAAAAGTTTGAGCGAGTGCAAAATAAGAATAATCAATGCTAGCATAGGTGATGAGGAATGGCATGGTGACGATAGGGGCGAGCTTGTTTATATCACCGATGATGATGAATGTGACGGTCACTATAGCTACTACCACCATTGAGTATATTGGCACTTTGTTTGGACCTCTCTGTGAAAGAAAAAAAATGGCAAAATAATAGTATGATCATAGTGATAATGATTTTAAAAGAGAAAAATATAAAAAAGAGGAATAGAAGAAAAAAAATCCTAATTGTTATGACGAAATTACGTGCGCTCCAACTACGAATAAGTACACTCATTGTAACAAATATGACGTAATGTGAACTTGCACACACTTTTCTTCGTACTATGAAACAGACCTAAATATATCATAAGTGAAAAAATTACTTGCTAACCCAAAATCTCTAAAATGCAAAGTTATATTATTTTTCTCTACCTAGACTTTCCTTTGCAAATACTATATAGTAATGACGTCATAACAAAATCATCACGCGTTCAAATTATATAGGATAGTGTCGAATAGGAATATAACTAGCCCACAGTGTGAAATAATTACTCTTTGTGCAAGTCCCTATTACCTGCCTGTCACATGACATTTTATAAAACTTTGTAATAAAATAATCGAATATAAGCAATTTCTTCCAGTTTCTTGTAAAAACGTATGGTTAATAATTACTGTATTGGATAAGTTAAAAGTATCTTAAGAAATAGTAGTCTTATTTACCCCATGGCCAAGAGATTCTAAACCAGGAATGACTCTTTCATTTGCAATGCTCTGCAAGACTCTCGGGGTGCCGTACATAGCACCGAGACACGAGCTCATGGAGCTGACGTAGAGGCCGGCAAGCAGCAGCACTTTCACCGCAGATATGTCCGCAGCTATGGAAAAATCCGTCAGCAAGGTGTCTCTCGTTACGGTAGCTGCTAATGTTATTATGAACATCAGGTATAGGAATGTCCTAAAAATAATATTAATTTGAAAACATTTAGTTAGCAGTGCGAGGTGCTGCGTTTCTTAAAATTTTGTGGCAATACTAAGACAGTATTTGGCATGGAAAATAAATGAATAAAACTACTTATTACCATATTTCAGACGGTAAGCAAGTACCCAACTGAGACAATAATGGGAAATAACATTCAATAACAACTCATGTGATTGAAAGCAGATTTTACATACCCAGTACTTATCGCAGCTAAGGACCCATTAGGTATGTTGACAGATGGGTTCTTCAGATCACCGCTCATGTTGATACCGGCCAAGATGCCCGTAATGGTTGGGAAGAACACACCAAAACATTTGAACCATGTGTAGTCATCTTGGTAATTGGACCATATATTGCTAGTTATTACGCCACTTAGCCATCCTTGGAATTTGGCATCTAAAAAATTTCCACAGGTTTCATATCACAAGTTGTACTCATAGAATCATTTTTGAAGTTTGTGATATTAATCTTTATCCTTACTAATATTATAAATGCGAAAGTGAGTTTCACCATCATCATCTCAGCCGCAAGAAGACCACTGCTGGACATAGGTTTCCCCCAAAAGTGAGTTTGTTATGCTTTCACGCTGAAACTACCGAACCGATCGTCATGAAATTTTGCATACAATTTCTCTGGAGTACGGAGAAGGACATAAGCTACCTTTTATCCCGGGAAAAAGTACTATCCCCGAGGAATCGACATTGACGAGGGCGGAGCCGCGAGCGAAAGCTAGTTATCAATAAATTTTAATTTTAGTAGGTCAACGTCTGCGAGTGAAATTACATTATATGTTATAATAATAAGCAAGTCAGTGTCTATTTTAACACTAGCCTTGTTCTTAGACGACCAGTTAATAGAACTTACCAAGTGGGCGTAGAAAAAGAGGAAGACTGAGAAAGAGATGGATGGATGATATTAACAAGTTTGAGAAGGATTGGAAGAGTTTATCGAGGGAAAGGAATTTGTGGAAACACCGAGGGGAGACCTTTGCCCAGCAATGGGACACAAATGGCCTAAAAAAATAAAAAAAAATAATATGTACTTAAAACTATATTCATTCTACGAAAAGATCAGTAACTATACTTTTGAATAGTAACTCATCAGAAAAACATTTTGACGTTTGCTCTACTAAAATTGAAAAGATAAATAAATGTCTACCGACCTGTCTCTGTAGTGAATGAGCCAACCAAGAAGTCAAGAGCGGCAAGAAGGATTACAAGGAGTAGAGCAAACTGTAGCTTTATGACCCACTTGACACCAGCCACATTGATGGTGCCTAGTAACAGCACCGCGGCCACAGCGAAGCCCCGCGCCGCCCACGTGTTCTCAGCACCAATCAACGACGCCATGGACTCGCCAAAACCAAACACATTCAGGGCACATCCAACAGCCTGTAATTATCGTTAACTGTCTTGAATCTACGGTAAACAGGTAATCTTAAATATTATAAATATCTGATAGAGTTCCTTTCATCTAGAAATAATATATATGACGCTCAAAAGAGATACATTATATTCAAATTTTAATAAAATTCTATTACATGTCATTATTATTGTTCATAAAATGTTGATGTAATTTTTACTGAGCTTTAGGTAAAATAAAATATTCCCCTCCTTGGCAACTCTTCAGACTTTACTGACAATTTCATCATTATTTAATCAATTTGATAAAGTCATGTAGTTAAGCATGTAAATATTGCTTTAATGCATCCTATGTCAGGTGATTTTTGCAAAAATTCTAAAAAATAATCAAGTTACTTTTGATTGCATAAATAAAACCTACCCTTCCAGATAGGTTATATATATGCTATATTATAACTTATAATATGTAATTTGAACCAACTGCATACTTCAGATAAGTTTGGATCCTAGCAGCAGAGTCCTGAAGTTTGATGTCACGACTACTACAATTTGTGTCAACAGAAATTATTCAGTAAGCATGGTGCTTACTATATCTAAGTAAATTATATGTTTACCTGTCCAAAACAGTAGACCATGCCCAGAGCTCCACCTAATCTGGACCCAAGTGTGTGTGCAAGTAAGAAATAAACTCCACCACTTTCAATTCTACATCTTTCACATATTCCAACAGCTGAGAGTACTGAGATCAGTGCGACAAAAACTGAAATATAATATCAATTTGTTAAATTGTATTTATTTATTTATTTTAGTCTTTTTGCTACATACAACTTATTTACAACTAAAGTACTACTAAGTTATAAGTTGTAAATAAGATTGTATTTGGGTTTAGGTAAATTGTTCTAGCATAATCTATTTGATATGATACTTTGTTCATACACCTGTGTGCTATAAGTCCGGTTGCCAGATGCGATGACCAAAACATCTAAGCAAAATTTCGAATAGTCAGGATTATAATGGGACAAATAATTATTATGAATTAAAAAGTAAATTTTTATTATTAACAAAAAGTTTCTTATTAGTTGGGACAAGGAAAACAAACCTCGCTATAACCAGTTATAGCTGGAGCACGTGGAGCAATGGTTAATACGCCAGCCTGCGACATGAGGGTGCCCGGGTTCGATACCCGGTCAGGTCAGATGGAAAATTATCTTTTTCAGATTGGCCTGGGTCTTGGATGTTTATCGATATATGTATTTGTTATAAAATAACACAAGTCTCAAACTTACTTTGGGGCTAGCTCAATCTGTGATTTGTCCATATATATTTATAGTTATTAAAAAATTAAATGGTGAGTATGCTTGTAGGAGTTTCAAAACTTCAAAATAAGCAATATGATCGCATACAATGTACATCATTCCACAAGAATTATGTTTAATAATAATAATAATAAAGCGGAACAAGTCGCACGCCCTCCACCTCCACCCGCGTCGTCGTCCAGCTCCTCGCCAACATCGTCGGGTGACGAGTTCGCCACTGCACCCGGCACCAGCGAGTCGAGCGACGACGAGCGCGGGCCGTCGGCCGCGCCGCCGCCGCCACCTGCGCGACGTGGACGACCCCCGCTGCCGGCACGCTTGGGGCCTGCGAGGCAACCTGCCCTGCGCCCGGCTCCCGCTACCGGTGGTGTAGTGCGTCGCATGCGATGGACTCAACAAAATAATGAGAACTGCATGCGCGCCTATTATGAGGCTACAGAGGGGGAAACCAACATGACTGCGTACCGTGATCGGATGTTGGCTCTGTTTCAGGTCCTTGAGCCAGCTATCACCGTTTCCGCACAGCGACTATCGGATCAAGTGCGTGTCATTCAACGGTGCAAACGGCTGGATGACTCTGTGCTTGATCGGCTACGACTGGAGGCGCTACCTGCTCGCACGGCTCCCACCATGGCACGGGACACGTCAGCTGTTTTGGCGGGTCCATTTATTAGGACTCAGCCAATGAATGATGATGTCCATAGTGCTGATGGGGGAACAGTGTGACCATAAGCGTAAGTACCCAGGCCCATGAGCACTTGAGGAGGACTTTGGGGGAGACGATCATGCAGTATCGCGCCACATCGGACTCTAGGCCGCGTATACCTCGTCTGCCTACGAATAGACGCAATTTGGCGCTAATGGGAGCCCTGAATGATCTGCTAGCCCCGTATTTAGAGGCTAGTGAAGATCTTGTTGATACGCACTCAATCTTGTACTGTGGGGCCATTGCGGCGTGTCGGGTTGCTCGAGTCAAGTTTCCTGACGTTGACTATGCAGCTCGGCCCGTCGGCGGTGTCCCTGCATGGCAAAAGCGGATTGAGCGACGTATCAGCATATTCAGGACTCTCATTGCAAAGCTAATATGCTTCAGGGAGGGCAATAATCGCCCCCGTGTCATGCGTTTCGTAAACCAGGCATTTGCGGGTACTGGTATTAGACCCAGCGACTACATTGCCTGTGTTACGGAACGCATTGACTTCCTGAAGCAGAAAGTCTATGCGTGGGCGGGACGTATTCGCCGCAACAGAGAGCGTGTGGAACGATTCCAGCTAAATCGGCTCTTCCAAAGTGACCAAAGGAAGGTGTACAGGAAGTGGGAGGGAACTGAACAATGTGTGATCGACGGGCAGCTGCCGAATGCTACTGCTATGAATAATTTCTGGCGTAGTATTTGGTCGGTGCCAGTCGAACACACCGAGAGTGATTGGATGACAGTGGTTGAACGTGAATGTGAGCCTATCGAGTCCATGGGGGCTGTAACTATCAGCCCCGATGACATAAGTTGTGCGATTCGTACGGCGCAGAACTGGAAAAGTCCTGGGCCGGATGGATTGCACAACTTCTGGATAAAGTGGATTCGAAGCTCACATGAACGTTTGGCCACACAATTTCAACAAGCTCTTGAGCTTGGTTCCCTATCTTCTTTCCTTACGACAGGAATCACCTTCCTGCTCTATAAATCCGGTAGTACCACGGATCCCAAGAATTTTAGACCTATCACATGCTTGCCAACTGTTTACAAGCTCCTTACATCCATCTTGAGAGCGAAAATTAACCAGCACATAGTTGTGAACAAAATCATGGCTTCCTCTCAAAATGGATGTAGGGTTGGGTCCCGTGGTACTAAAGAGCTCCTCCTCATAGTCATGACCATCTGCAAGCAAGTTCAACGGAAAAAGACAGCCCTTTCAACTGCCTGGATTGACTATAAAAAGGCCTATGATTCAGTGCCTCATTCATGGCTAGAGGGTCTTAGAGTTGTATAAAGTTAATACAACTTTAAGATCCTTTGTTGGCACGTGTATGAGACAATGGACCACGGTCCTTTGTCAGCCAGGTAGAGGAAATGGCTCTTCGGATCCGATGGACTTGATAAGGATCGAGCGAGGCATTTTCCAGGGCGACAGTTTGAGTCCATTATGGTTTTGTCTGGCTTTGAACCCCCTCAGCAACCTACTGAGGGATTCAAGACTAGGCTGCCGCCTCCGAAGTGACGGGGAGATTGTTTCTCACCTGTTATACATGGATGACTTAAAATTATTTGCACCAAATCCCTCTGACCTGGTGGAGCTATTGAAAATCACAAGAGATTTCAGTAGTTCTATCAGGATGGAGTTTGGTGTAGATAAATGTGCTGTCATGCATGTCCAACGGGGAAAAGTTGTAAATTCAACAAATTTACAACTTTCTGAGATAATGTCCCTCAGATCTCTCGCGGAAGAGGAAACTTACAAATATCTTGGTATGTCACAGTCTTTGAGTATTGTGGATGGGGACATAGAGCAGGCGATGAAAGAGCGTTTCTTTTGTCGACTGACAAAAGTACTTAAAAGTCTTTTGTCAGGTGGTAATAAGGTACGCGCTTTCAATGCCTGGGTAATGCCCCTACTCACTTACTCCTTTGGCATACTAAGATGGACCCAAACTGAGTTAGATGCCCTGGATAGGAAGGTCCGTCAACAGCTGACAGCGCATCGCATGCTTCACCCACGCTCATCCGTTATGAGACTGTACATCCCACGTAAGTGTGGAGGTCGTGGATTTTTGAACGCCAAGACTCTCCATAACCGCGAGGTGTACAGTCTTAGGGATTATTTCCTTAAAAATGAGTGTGGGATGCATCGCGACGTTGTTGCAGTAGATAGGAGCTTTACACCGCTCTCCTTAGCAAGCGAGAACTGGCACAGACCAACGGTGCTGAGCACCGAAGACAGCAGGGACATATGGAAGAGCAAGGAGCTGCACGGGCGGTTCTACCGGGCCTTAACAGGGCCTGATGTAGATCTGCTCGCGTCGGTAAACTGGCTACGATTTGGTGACCTCTTTGGAGAAACCGAGGGTTTTGCTTGTGCAATTGCAGACGAAGTCATGATGACGAACAACTATCGGAGATATATCCTGAAGGACGGTACGGTCGACATTTGTCGAGCATGCCGCCGTCCTGGCGAATCACTCAGGCATATTATCTCCGGTTGTTCTCATCTGGCTAACGGGGAGTACTTGCACAGACAAAACCTTGTAGCCAGAATTATCCACCAGCAACTTGCTCTTCGTTATGAGCTTGTGGATTCCGAGGTGCCGTACTATAAGTACACACCAATGCCGGTTCTCGAAAATGGTCGTGCCACGCTCTATTGGGATCGATCTGTAATCACGGATAGGACTATTGTTGCCAATAAGCCTGACATCGTGCTAACAGATCGATCGACGCGCCAGGCAATGCTCATCGATATCACCATCCCGCATGACGAGAACCTTGTGAAGGCTGAGAAGGACAAACTTACTAAGTACCTAGACTTGGCCCACGAGGTGACCGCTATGTGGGATGTGAATTCGACGATCATTGTCCCGATAGTCGTTTCAGTGAACGGTCTTATAGCGAAGAGCCTCGATCAACACCTCAAGAGGCTCTCGCTAGATGGCTGGATCAAGGGTCAGATACAGAAGGCAGTACTCCTGGACACTGCGCGCATCGTCAGGAGGTTTCTCTCTCTTTAGCCTTAACTGTCGGTAGCTTGAGCCCTGCCCCGCTGCTGGCAGACCTCTAGGATTAGGTTTTTATAAAAGTTGTATTTTTTGTATGATATTTTTTTATATTTTACTTTTTATATAAGTATTATAAAAACCTAGACCTAAGAAATTAAATAAATAAAGAGAATAATAATAATAATAAATTCATTTAAGTTGTGTGAAAATCACAATGCTGTGAAGATCTTAAGAAAAAAAATTGTGAGTTATTTACCTGTAAATATGACTATGAATATAGCATTAACTAGGCCAGCTTGTCCAACAATCCAGCCTGACCTTAGAAACACAATCACTCCAAAAATGTTAATAAGGCATGATGTGAACACTCCATCCCACGTCCCAAACAGGACTGGCTGTGATATGAAAAAGTTGGATTTCCACCACGGAACATCTCCCTGAAAAATGTTAATGTGTAGAAAACTGCATGGTAGTATAGCAGACATTGCCACTTATGTGATGAAGCAATGATGAAGTCTTAAATAATGAAAACAAATAGTACTTACTTATTCAAGAAATATTGTTTTAAAAATATGTACAAGTTGCCTGTGAGTTAGTACTAAGCATGCAGGCACCCCCACACACATACACAAACACACACACAAACACACACACACTAAACATGATAAAAGTAATGTTGCAGTTTTAATCTATATGATCATTCATAATAATTTAAAACTGCAACATTTAAAACTGCAACATTAATGATTTATTTATATCAAATATATATCAACCATATGCATCAGTCGAATATTATTAATTATTCCTTTTTTATTTTAATAAACTAACTTTCTATCCAGCTTGGCAAGTCTGACATATGTATGTCAATTATATTTTACAAAAATGACTGGCTCAATAATAATATTCGGTACTATGTAATAACTTAAATTGAAGGCAATATAAAAAAGTATAGTTTTGGACCTCAATGCATGATAATATTCATACAGAAAACAAATATGAGGTACAGCGGTCAAAGGAAAAAAGATGCTCAAGTTTATGAATAATATTCATTTTATGTTTAACTTTTTGAAGTCTCAGATTTCATCCAAATATGGGTACCTTTTAATTCAAATTAAAATTATAGGAAACGCCGTTATCTGTGACTCATAAAAATATGAGATACTTAGGTTTTTACCTGTATATCAGCAAATATTTCGTTCGCACCAGAGGCTTGGTGTCCCCCAGTACCATATTGTGATTCATTGCCCAAGTCCACGAAACCTCCGGATTGTCTTCTCATACGGGCTCTGTCGAACCCGGGTTCCAGATCACTGCGAAAACTATCAACATCCAAATCATTCCGTCTGGTACGATTTTGATCCATTATTTGTTATTTAAAACCTTGTTCACCACGCATAATCTCAACAAAGTAATGTTTGCTTATCGCAGACGCACAGCTGCTTTAAAATTTATATTAAATTGAATTATTATGTACAGCAAAAATCTTTCGCACATAAATTTATTTTTTGACAAGTGACTTTTTTTTTTTTTTATTTATTTATGGCTTTCACGCGTTACGTATTTAGCCAGTATCAAGTATAAATAAGTTTTCCCGCGCTTTTTTCTAAGTCTTGTTATCAATGAAACGATGGTGTAGTTCATTTCATTGACTCTACGGAGCCCCTGGCGACAATTCCCACGAATCCACTGGCTTGATCACAGACGCAACGAGGCGAGGCGGTCCACCAGCCCGCTAAGTAAATCTCACTACAGCCGCACCGTGACAGTTTATTTCGGTTATTCCATACATTGTTCATAAACATGGGCATTTATAACACCAAATTACACCGATTTCACATTATAAAGTCCACTAGAAACAATTTACAAAACAATCCAAAACACAAGCCGTGCTCTCCGTCGAAATTCCCGCCAAGAACTCCGACAAGTGACTTACCAAGCAAGAAAATGTCAGTTTGACATTTTTTTTTCATATTTGTGTTACGGCATTGGCTTTCTATGCCTTATAGCCCATCATATTTTTCTACATGTTATCAATGAAATGGTGGTGTAATTCATTTCGTTGATTCAATAGAGTCCCTGGCGACAATTCCCACGAGCGACCACTAGCCCGCTATGTAAATTTTAAGTTATTCTTGCTTGTGTATCAACGAAATGATGGTGTAATTCGTTTCGCTGATTTCGACGGAGCCCCTGGCTTGATCATAAACGACGCAATGAGGCGAACAAACACCATTCCGCTGAGTAAATTTCACTACAGTCGCATCATGGCACTTTATTTTAGTTATTCCACACTTTCGTCATAAACACGGGTATTTATAACACCAAATTACACCTATTTCACATTATAAAGTCCACGTCCACTAGGAACAATTTGCAAAACAATCCAAAACAAAAGCAGTGCAGTCCGTCGAAATTCCCGCCAAGCGTCTGTCACTTTGACGTCATATGCCTGGAGAGCTATTTTTGAAATGATGCCGTTCGTACACGAGCGATTTTCTCATACAATAATCGCTCGAAGACGAGTGTCACACTTTCAAAAATAGTACCCCAGGTCCCGATTTTTTAAACTACTGTGAATTTTAAAGCACAGGAATGTTTTTCAGAATTCAATAAATTATCTTGAGTTTAAAATGACTGAAAATAAAGCAAACTTTTGTAATTTTCATTGAGTTTATATTTAATTTATTGTGAAATGAACGATTTTTTGTGTTGTACTTCCTAGCATGGATGAATATTATATTAGCTTTCTAGCACGACCAGTATATCTTCGCTAATTGAGAGATATTAAATATTAAGTTAGTGGTATAAAATAGTATAAATAAAAAAGTTTTTGATGTAGACCTCCTTTCATGAATTTTGAAATAATGTGTTGTCATGTTAATCTTTATTATTGTTGTCAGTTTTCTTTAAGTTGATTAAACCTTTAAATTCTAAAGGTTTACTTATTTCAATTTAATCAACTAAATGTAATAAATAATGGAAAAATATTTAAGGCCTGAAAGATTTGATATCGAACCATCTGTAAGTTCTGCAGCACAAGCATGGGAACATTGGCGGAAAACATTTGAAAGTTTCATTTCCTGTCAACCAGCCGCATCTTCAAGCGAAACAAAGGATGCACATGTTGGAAGGTCGTGATGCTGTCCACGTATAATTGTCTATGATGCACTGCATTTGTATTATGTTTTTTATTCTGATGTACAGTGTCATTATGTAAAATCTATTTTTCTCATATACAAGTAAACACAATGTTTGCAAGTATTATTTACGTTTTAATTCATTCGTACAGCCACTAGTTCACCCTATAAGTGGTAGCAGAGCGTAGTTCGATGAATATATGGTGGCAAATGGAACAAGCATTTTAAAAATAGTAAATAGATGAGAAAATAAAATTTTGTAAAATAAGCTCGAGTTTTAGAAGCATAGAACCGTTGACAAAATCAAATTACGATACCTGGTGCTTACAAGCACAGGCGATTCTCATAAGATACGATTTGTGGGAATACGCTAGTGGTGAAAAAACGTTAGCGGCAACTGCGACTGCCGAAGAAAAGAGTGCGTTCCTAAAGGAAGACTTAAAGGCAAGGTCAGAGCTATTTTTACTTATATCTCCACCAGAACTTAAACAAATTAAAGGGTGTAATACATCCAAGGAGGTATGGGACGAACTAAAGTCTGTATATCAAAGTTCGGGGCCGGCAAGAAAAGATACGCTGTTAAAGCAACTAGTATTAAAGAAAATGACTCCACAAGAAGATGTGAGAGACCATCTCAAAAATTTTATGGATGTTGTAGGTAAATTAGAAGATATGGATGTCAAAATTCATCCAGAGCTATTAAGTATAATGATGTTGTACAGTTTACCTACATATTTCGATAGCTTCCGAACGGCAATAGAGTCGAGAGATGTTCTGCCAAGTCCTGACAATTTAAAAATAAAAATCGTAGAAGAATACGAAGCAAGAAGGCAAACCGAAGTGAGTAAACCTCAGACTTCAGAAGCATTCTACACAAAGACGAAAAAAAAGGTACAATTTTGCAAGGATTGCAATAAGAAAGGTCATTCCACAGAAGTTTGTTGGTCAAAGAAGAGACCCAATAACCCCAATAAAACTAAAGGTCAAGAAAAGACATATCATATCTGTTTAACGACAGGAACGTCGAAATGTAAGGGCAATTTATGGTGTCTTGACAGTGTCTGTACGTCACATATGACGGGTGATAAAAGTATACTCCATAACCTAATCCCCGCGACTTAAAGCTAGCTTCAGAAAAGCATACGACCGAAGTTAAAGGGAAAGGAAAAGCCGAGCTTTATACAAAGGATCGACGCTATAAAATTAGTCTTTCTGACACATTATATGTACCTGATTTGTCGAATAATCTAATTTCTGCAAGCAAAATTACGGATCGTGGCTATAAGGTTCTATTTGAAAAGGAACAAGCCAGTGTCACAAAAGGTGGGAAAATTGTATTAAAAGCTTACAGGAGAAATGGATTATATTATCTTGAATTTGATAAACTGGGAGAGACAGCAAACTTCACGCCTAGTGATGAAAGCGAAATTATGAAATGGCACAAGAAATTAGGTCACGTCAATGAAAGAGACCTTATAGAAATGGTTAAAAATAAAATGATGCGACGACTCGACTTTAAAGAAAAGACTTTGGGTACCTGTGAGACTTGTATCAAAGGAAAATTTTCCACTCTACCATTCCAAAGCCATGGACAAATATTCTCTACCGAAGTGCTCCAGATAATTCACAGTGACGTGTGTGGTCCATTTAAGAATGAATCGATGGCCGGATCAAAGTATTTTGTAACATTTATTGACGATTATACAAGATACTGCTGTGTATATTTCTTAAAAGAAAAGAGCGAAGTAATCGATAAATTCAAGGAATATAAGAATTATGTCGAACTTTTTCATAAGAAAAAAATTAAAATTTTACAATCTGATAACGGAGGCGAATACAGGTCTAAGGTGTTTGGTAAATTACTCAAAGACAACGGTATAAGCCGAAGACTATCTGCGCCTTATACTCCTCAGCAAAATGGCATGAGTGAAAGGAAAAATCGGTCGCTGATGGATAAAGCCAGATGTCTCATGCTAGATGCCAATATCCCTGAAAAATTTTGGGCAGAAGCAGTAAACACTGCAAACTATCTGATAAATAGAAGCCCAGCAAGAGCTCTCAAAGGCAATTCCCCATATGAGAAATGGGTACAACGAATACCATCAGGAAAACACCTACACGTATTCGGAAGTAGAGCGTTTGTGATGAACAAAACCCGAAGAGGAAAATTCACAGCCAAAGCCACAGAAGGAGTATTCTTGGGATATGCGGAATATACAAAAGGTTTTAGAATCTATATACATGAAAGGAATAATGTTGTTATCAGCAGAGATGTAAAAGTAATCGAAAAGATGCATTATGGCGGTACTCCTGCTGAGAAACGCGAAGATCTTACTCCAGAACCTGAAACAGAACAAATTGAAATTGAAATTCCAGAAAAAAGAAACAAAATTAATGAGAACTTACCTTTTCAGGAACCTAACCCCCTTTATTCCAGCTCTAGTCAAGATTCTGTTGATGAACCACCTCTCTCAAGTGGAAGACCACAAAGAGACGTGAGACCACCAGCATGGACCAAAGATTATGAGTTAAGTCGCTGCGTGACCATGTTTACGTCAGAAAATAATGACGACTATGACTGCTCTTTACTCACATACAAAGAAGCTGTGACTGGCACCGACAGACGTAATTGGGAGAAGGCGATACAATCTGAAATGGAATCATTACAGAAGAATAACACCTGGGTATTAGTTGACAAGTCAGAAGCCAAAGGACACAAAATACTGTCGAACAAATGGGTATTTCGAATTAAAGATGACGGTACGTACAAGGCAAGATTAGTCGTACGTGGTTGCGAGCAGAAAGGAAACCTGGATTTCGAAGACATTTATAGCCCAGTAGTAAGTCAATCTTCATTAAAAACTTTATTAGCAATTGCCGCATCTAAATCTTATTACTTCATGACATTTGATGTTAAGACAGCTTTCTTATACGGAGAGTTAACAGATGAAGTTTATATGAAATTACCTGTTGGCTATGGCTCCATTTACATGGAACAAAACTTTTACCCAAGCGATGTATGATTTGGGATTCAAGACAATCAAAACAGATCGATGCGTTTTCATAAACGAAGATAAGTCAATAATAATCGGACTATTCGTTGATGACGGACTTGTCATAGGAAAAGACAAGAAAAAGATCGAAGTTATTTTAAAGAAACTTGAAACCAAATTTGAAATGAAAAAGAATGAAAATCCAAGTACTTATCTGGGTATGGAAATAAAAAACTCAAAAGAATGAATAATTCTTACTCAGAGATCCTACATAAATGACGTACTGGATAAATACAATATGAAAAATGCCAAACCTTGTGACACGCCCGCTAGTAGCGATTCAAAGTCGATACAGGAAACTGCCCAGGAGAAGGAATATCCCTATAGGGAAGCAGTGGGAAGTTTACTGTACCTGTCTACCAGAACCAGACCAGATATCGCACAAGCGGTCAATCTAGTTAGCAGGAAGGTTGAAAACCCCACTAGAGAAGACGTCACAAAAGTCAAGAAAATATTCAAATATTTAGTAGGAACCAAAGAGAAAGGCATTTTGTTCAAGCGAAACAAACCGATAGAGAACATCGATGCTTACAGCGACTCGGATTATGCTGGAGATCCATTGACGCGAAGAAGCACTTCTGGCTCCGTGCTATTGATAGCCGATGGACCAATATCATGGGCATCCAAGAGGCAGCCTATAGTAGCGCTATCGTTGACTGAAGCCGAGTACATAGCCGCAGCAGACTGTTGTAAAGAGGCATTGTATCTCAAATCTCTATTGCAAGAAATAACCGGTTTGGACATAAAAATAAATTTGCATGTTGATAATCAAAGTTCGATTCAACTTGTGAAGTCTGGATCCTTCAACAAAAGGTCGAAGCACATAGACGTGCGGTACCATTTTATACATGAACACTTCGTGCATGGATTAATAAATATTAGCTACTGTCCCACAGAAGTTCAGTTAGCTGACGTAATGACAAAACCATTTTCAAAAGTAAAGTTTGAAAGACACTGTGCAAGATTAATGCATTTATAGAAACGTGTCTCGGCAACATGAGTGAACATCAGGAGAAGGTGTTGGAAGGTCGTGATGCTGTCCACGTATAATTGTCTATGATGCACTGCATTTGTATTATGTTTTTTATTCTGATGTACAGTGTCATTATGTAAAATCTATTTTTCTCATATACAAGTAAACACAATGTTTGCAAGTATTATTTACGTTTTAATTCATTCCTACAGCCACTAGTTCACCCTATCAGCACAGCTGAAACTCCAACTACTGATCAATCATGTTTCACCAACCGTTTACGCTTATATAAATGAAGCAAAGAACTATAATGAAGCAATTGCCTTACTGGACAAACTGTACGTAAAACCAATAAATATTATTTTTGCACGGCATTCATTAGCCGTTAGGAAACAACATGCTGATGAAAATATAAATGCATATCTACAAGCACTTGTTTTACAACTACCGAAAGGTTGTGCTTTCACTGCCGTAGATGCTGAAACAAATAGGAATGATAATGTGCGAGACGCTTTTATAGCGGGGTTAGCATCTAACAAAATTAGACAAAGACTCCTAGAAAACTTTACTTTAACCTTAGAAGAGACATATAATCAAGCAATTTCTCTAGAAACAGCAGAAACTAGCTCCATATATTTCAATACTCCTATTGTGAATGCTATACATAGTGAGCCTGATAAAGTTGAGATCAAGAAAGAAGGCAGCTGTGTGGCTGCTGTCAATTTTAAAAAACAGAAGTGCTTTTTTTGTGGAGGACTGGTTCATCCTCGGAAAAACTGCCCAGCCTTAGATGAAACTTGTCAATTATGCAACAAAAGGGGACATTTCGCTAACGTCTGCAGAGGTTCAAGGTTGACTGCTCCTAATTTAAGCAAAAAGTCAAATTTGACAGCATGTGTTGTAGCAGCATCACCCTCATCTTTGAGCAAAGCTACTATACCAGCTTACATTCGAGGAATCAGAGCAGAAGCTCTCGTAGATACCGGCAGCTCTAGCAGTCTAATCAATTATAGCTTTTTAAAACTCTGCGGACTGAAAAATAAATTTTCTAATCAATCTATATCAATGGCCGCTCTTAATCATACTTCTCAGGTGGAAGGTGAAACATGTCAAACAATCACCATCGATAGTCATAAATACGAAAATGTAAATTTCCTAGTCGTTAAAAACCTTTGCGCTGATATAATAATTGGCCATGATATTCTCAAGGAACATTCTTCACTGGACTTTGCATTTGGTGGACCAAAGGAACCTTTACACGTGTGTAATGTATCTGAAGCTTCTGTACCTGCAGTACCGCTCTTTTCGTACCTGTCGAGTAATTGCAAACCCATCGCGATCAAGTCCCGCAGACATAGCGACGAGGATAATTATTTTATCAAGAAAGAAATAAAGTAACTTCTTGCTGAGGGCGTAATAGAGGAAAGCAGATCACCTTGGAGGGCCCAAGTACTTGTTACTAAAAGTGAAACCCACAGAAAAAGGTTAGTTATTGACTACTCACAAACAATTAATAGATACACTGAATTAGATGCATATCCTCTCCCTAATATCGAGGAATTAGTATCTAAAGTTGCTAAAAATAGCTTTTTCAGCACTCTGGATCTAAAAAGTGCTTATCATCAAAAGGCAGTGTATATTTTGTCTTTAGGTTGAATAGGTCAACCTAAAGACAAAATATACACTGCCTTTGAAGCTCTTGGGAACCTTTATCAGTTCAGACGTATTCCTTTTGGAGAAACCAACGGTGTGTCGAGTTTCCAAAGGACCATTGATTGGATAATCAGAAAAGAGAATCTCCATAATACGTTTGCTTACCTTGATGATATCACTGTTGGAGGACGTACGCGGGATGAAGATAAGATAAATTTAGAACGTTTCATGAATGCGGTCAAGAAATATGGTCTTACACTCAGTATGCAAAAATGCAAATTCTCACAAAATGTAATCAACATTCTGGGATATACCATTGAAAACCATATCATTAAGCCTGATAGTAAGCGTCTCAAACCACTCTTGAGTTTACCGCCGCCATGTGACTTACCAGCTCTGAGGCGAACGCTTGGTATGTTTGCACACTATTCTAAGTGGATACCTAACTTCTCTGAACGAATTCATCCACTAGCTAAATTTTCAAACTTTCCCTTATCTCATAAACAAATAAGATGTTTTGAAGAGCTAAAGGAGAGAATATCAAAATCTTCGATACATGCAATCAATGATAACATGCCTTTTGCAGTAGAAACAGATGCCTCTGATCATTCCATTGCAGCAGTACTTACACAAGATTCCAGGCCAGTAGCATTCTTTTCTAGAACTTTGAATTCGAGTGAACAAAATCACTCATTTATCGAGAAGGAAGCCTACGCTATCGTTGAGTCTCTAAAGAAATGGAGGCATTTTCTAATTGGAAGGGAGTTCAAATTAATTACTGACCAGCGATCTGTATCATTCATGTTCAGTAAGAAACATTCAAGCAAGATTAAAAACGAAAAGATACAAAGATGGCGATTGGAACTTGCTCCATATAAATATGAAATTATATATAGACCTGGGGGCCTACCATAAACTTTCATGGTTTTGGTCCGTTTTGTTTCAAGCTTATTATAATATTGTTTCAAATCGTACCATGAAACTTTAAAACAAGATCGTTTTATTCCTGCATAGTGATGTGAAAGAACGAATGAAATTCTATTGCTTGACGACTGTGAGAGCGAGACAAAGCTATACAATTGTATAGCTCCATCCCTTTTACGCGGCGTTCCGATCTATAACCAACATGGGCCTCCTTTTAAATTAATAAAATATGAATTGTATTTTATAAATTATGTTTAAAATTTTTATTATGTAACACAAACATTTAAATGCATTTTTTATAACATACATTTAATATCATAAAAAGTAACTAGGATTTTAGTTATGATTTTAAACAACATTAGATTTGCTAGCGTGATACGGAGCATTTTTGTACATCAAGACGTGCGTGACGTTATCTGTGGTTCGCGCGCCTACTGAAAAGTGGAAAACTGGTACATATAATGTCTTTATTTTTGGACAATATTTAATAAAATTCGTCTTTTACCACAACTGTGGCATAACCAAGTTAATTATAGTGTATTATTTCTGTGTTTACATTGTGTCAATTACGTTAGAAGTAAATTGTGAATGGCATTAGTAAAATAAAACACTAATCAATAGGGACTTATTTGTTCTAACCATGAATAAAATACAATCAGGATTTTTAGTGATTTACTATTTTCAGCTTTGTAACGCGTCGCATGATCGCATCACACACCTTGATGGCATTCTTAGATTTCTATAGAGAAAAAGCAGCGGCATATAAGCATATACCTATAAACTAGTATCATGTCGTATCAAAAACTACAGAAAAAACGAGGTAGAGAAGTTTCGCGCATACTCCATCGGCAAGAGCTACATAGTTCACACAGAGAATTTTATAGTTCCTAAAATATAAGAAGAAGAAGAATCAAGTAACCTATAACAAAGTCAAAATAATTGTGAAAAGCTTACTTAATAAAATTCTTACGAACATTTTTGTTTTATTTTTGTGTAGCAGTGACAGATTGAAAATAACAATTCTTGTATTGGATTAAAGTAAGTAAGTAGGTATATACCTACTCGTATTCGCTGATCTGCATCAGTGAAATATTTTGATGGAATATAGTTTAGTACCTATATACCTAGAGATATTTATTCGGAGCAAGAAATCTATATATATGCCATGTCTTATTTAAGCTATGCCTATGGCTCAGTGTGCGTGGCGTAATGTTAGCGTTTTTGCATTAAGTGACCCCGGTCCCCAGACCCACTAGGATGGGTGATGCCATGGGTGTACAATTACATATTATATCGAGTTCCTCCATCCTTAGAAAGGCACGATAAGCTATTGATGGCAGTCGTTCAGCTATGTCAGATGCCGTTAGGCAGCTTATCAAATCAGACACCAATGTTGGCCACTTAGGAACACGAAAACCCACTAACCATCCTTGGAGAACGTCACTGATTGCAGTTCGGTCTTCCAAATATGTAGTTAAAGCCTAATAGGTAATAATGCATGGAAAAAAGAATAAAAATACTAAGATACTGGAAACATGGATCTTTATTAGCTTGCATAAATAAGTTCTATTAATAACATCCTTATCGCTAGCAGAGATATAACCCTGCCCTGCAAAAATAGTCACAGACAACCGCATCTCGTTTTCATATGAATTCTTAGATTTTCGACCACTTAATTAAGCGGGTGATAGCCGCAGTTTTCAAAAAAAACCAAAATCTCAAAAACTATTTATTAGGAAATTACATTAGTTACAATTAATCATTACAATTATAAAGTGATACCGAACCGATGTGAGGATACGGAATGAAGTCATCTTTCCAATTCGCAAAAGTCGCCCGGCGGCAGACAATGGGGCCTTGCGCAACCGCGCCTGGGAATCCATGCAACGCTTGCCGTGGGTGGTGCAACCGCCCGAAGTACTGGGAAGCAGCGTTGCGATGTCAGCGATGTTCATAGATTAAGGGTGCGTGACACCTCCCCCCGTAGAACAGCGACTATTGAAGACTTTTGTCAAGAAAGGAGCTGGCTGCTGCTCTGGATCTATTCTCGTTCTGTCTACGATGGTACTCAATTCAGGCATCTCAGGCTGCTTTGATATGGTGTCATTAACATTCGTCTTAATGTGGTTTTGGCGATACTTGCGATACGCAAAAGCGATAATGAGTGCAGATGCACCGAGTAACACCATATAGATTGGTATCGTAGTGTGGTATAAAACGTTATCGTTACCACTCTTGCGAGATATAGGTGGTTGCATAGAGATCTTTGTACTGACAGCGTGTAATTCATCGAGATTAATGGAATTCAGCTTGAATGCAGGTGGTGGTTGCAGGGTTGCTAGGTTACTTTCCGGAATATCGATTATTTTCAGTGCTTGACCTTTCAGATGATCATCCGAGTTCATGAGGGTGAAATCTTCGGTTGCTAGGTAACAGGTACGTGGAATGACAGCAAGATAACTGCCTTGTAGTTCCTTATACAGGTCTTGTCCGCAGGATAGGTGAACTTTAGCTGGGGCTGGAAAGCTGATAGTATAGTGCCTATTGTCTAACTCTTCATATGCTGGCTTTTGAAGGAGGATCTTGGCTGGTTTACAGGCATCTGTCTTCTTCTGAGTTTTTATGAGATGCTGGATGCAATCTTCAGATGAGTGACTCTGCATGCTGTGGATTTCTTCACAAAGATACCATTTATGGGTCTTCGGGCATTCAGCCTCTATGTACCTGAAGTCTTTCTCGTGTATTGCTAGGAGTTGGGAAGGCGGGACTAAGATTTCAGAGCGATTATTGGGAACTATAGATAATTTATATAGGTCATATACTTGCGCAAAGATAATAGGGAATTTATATACTATTATAATATCGTTATTCAAATAATATGACCCTACTTTAATTATATTATAGTATTCTCTCATATCTATGTCTAAAACTCTATCAATACCATATAAATTCTGTAGTTTAACTATCAACTCACGTAATGAATTAAGACTTAAATAGAATGGTGCATTGTGCGTGCTCTTATAAAAGCTAAAACGTTCTGTAGTTTAACTAGTTCTAGTGCAATATAATCAACGTTATCTCCGAGGATAAGGAACATTTGTGCTAAATGTGCATATTTAATTAAGTCGTTATCCCTAGTGGCATCCGACTGACTAATCTTAGATAGCAACTCTCCTATTCTATCTTGATCTTTAGTTATACTTTCAATTATCTTAGCATAACGGGTCATCCAGTCTTTGGTAAGACTGACATGACTATTATATTCTGTAGCCATTTTATTTTCATTGTCTTCTAGCACTTTAATAGCCTGATTATAATGTAAAGCATCAGTGTAGTCTAGGTTACCCGTGATGCTTTTCACCACAGATCCAAGACCATCAATAAGTCCTCTTTTAACGCGATTAGTTTCAAATGATTCTAACTGATCAGACACACTTTGAAGCTTGTTTCTTAAGTAAATAATGTGAGGCTCAAATAAGGATAAAGTTTTATTATTTAGTTCTGGGCTCATGCTAGTTATTTGATCGTTCACTGAACTAATCTTATTTTGTAATTCTAAGAGGCTTATACTCTGAATGAACGAATGGTGATGGGATGTTAGTCTAAAGGGACCTAGTTTGAAAGGAAGTATACCAGGGCCTTCTCCAAGGTTTTCAAGCTTTATCTCCTGCATTAGAGCTGTGCGCAGGAGGAACTGAAGCATCAGGAGGGTCCTGTAACAAATTTGCACTCCTTGGTACTCTTTTCAATCTGGATTTAGCAATAGGGCCGCTCTTCTTACGAGTATATATATATGAATAGGAAGATTAGCCATAACCTTATCGTGTGTATAGCGTGGGGCTAGTTTTTGTCTAGCAGCTATTGGGTTTCTTACGAAAATTTGTTGATCTGGGGAATATTCGACTTCTGTCTCACGCGATTCATTTCGTTTATTAGTTAACTCCGTACGGGATGAAACACCAGCTTCATGTATTAAATCATATACTATGTTCATTCTATTTCTATGATCTGTAATATACTGTTGCAGCAAATGAGCTGACAGATCAATATTAATTGGATCACGAGGGTCAAAGTGTCCAGTAATTAAATCTATTGGCTTACACTTTGTGAAACTGTGAATAGAATGGTTGTAAGCTAAAAGAGCGTATGGCATCAAATTAATAGTCGAATCATTTTTATGCTGGATTTTAAAATACGGAGGTGTTCTAGGATAGTTGAATGAAATCTTTCAACTATACCATTTTCATTTGGAGTGTGGGGCGCTATCCTATGATGCTGGATTTTGTGTAGCTTAACAAATTCAGATACTAATTGATTAGTGAACTCTGGCCCGTTATCTGACACTAGTGTTATAGGTATGCCGTGATGGGTAGAAAACTTAAGTAATGCTTGGACAACGCTTACCGCAGTACCATCTCGCAAGTGGTAGGCCTGAGCATATTTGGAAAATGCATCTACTATTGTCATAAATTTCTCATTTTGTATGGATAAAAGATCCATATGAACTAGCTCAAAGGGTTTACTAGCAGGCGGTACTACACGAAATTGCTGTTTTACAGGGTTTCGGTCGTATTTCGCTTGCCCACAAATGGTGCAATCATTTATGAATTTGGTTATGTGCTCTCGCATTTTAGGCCAATAGTACTTGTGGGATAGTGCTAGATAGCATTCGTTTATACCACGATGGTTAGTCTTTCCGTCGTGGTACTTACAGATGATATCCTGCTGCTTAAGGTATTCTCGGACATTCTCTAATTCTATTTTAGTTAAGACAAGACTCATAGCGGAGTTCTTAAAAGTGCTTTGTATGACTGGTATTATAGAATACATAGCTGTGGATGGAAGGATTAAGAGTCCAGTTTTAATTTTAGGGTGAACGTATTCACGTATTGCGTTAATAACGTCCTCCTGTAGGTTCGACTCTGACACTTGAATAGAAAATCTAGAATGCGTATCAAATGGTTTAGTGGCGACAGTTTTGCCTTTAATATCATTAACTACAGTTAGAACTATTTGTCTAGTGAACTTATTTAAGGGATCATCCGTAATAGGGACTTCCAAGATGGGATTTTCAGCATCTGTATGAGCCGTTAGAGTTTCAGAATTACTAGCGACTTCTGGTACTATTAATCTATTGGGGTCTTCGAGTGGATCTTGTTCAGATGGGTTTACCGCAATAGAGCTCGCGATCTCGTTATTAATCTCTACGCGTGATAATGCGTCCGCATTAGTGTTACTTGTTCCCTTTTCATATATTACGGTGAAATCGTATTCACTTAATTTTAGTCGCCATCTTGTAAGTCTCGAATTAGGTTCTTTTAGACTCATAACCCATTGTAAGGGTTTATGGTCAGTTATAATTTTAAATTTCCGTCCAAAAAGATAAGGCCTAAAATACTTAGTCGCCCAAACTATAGCCAAAAGTTCTTTCTCAATAGTACTGTAATTGAGTTCACTAGAGTTCAAGGTTCTCGATGCATATGAGATCGGTTTATCTGACCCAAAAGGGCCTTGGGATAGAATTGCGCCTATTGCGACATTTGAAGCATCGGTAGTTAGTAAAAATTCCTTATTAAAATCAGGGTACTGAAGGATGGGATCATTTATTAAAAGGGTTTTACAATGTTCAAAACAGTCTATATAATTTTGATTAAGTGTGATTTTACTACCCTTCTTCAGACATTGAGTTAGGGGTTTTGTGATGCGCGCAAAATCAGGGATGAATTTCCTGTAATACCCAAGTAGTCCGAGAAAACGTTTGATTTCAGTTGTGGTTTTAGGCAAGGGGTACTTAGATATGGCTTCGATCTTACTAGGATTAGGTTTAACACCGTCTGAACTAATTACATGGCCAAGAAATTCGGTCTCTAGCTTCAAAAATTCAGACTTATCCAGTTGAATTTTAAAGTTAGAGTCTCGTAGTTTTTTGAATACTTTTTCCAGATTTACCATGTGCTCCTGGAGGGATGTGCTATACACTATTATATCATCTAAATATAATATCTAGGCACACATCATTTTGGAGGTCCCTGAGCACATTGTCCATAACTCTTTGAAATGTTGATGGAGAATTCTTCAGTCCCATCGGCATCCTAAGGAATTCATAATGCCCATTCTCCACATTAAATGCAGTTTTATGAATATCCTGGGGGCTCATTTCGACCTGATAGAAGCCACTTGCCAAGTCTAGTGTTGTAAAGTATTGACACTTGCCTAATTTGTCTAACACATCCGTGATGTTCGGGATCGGATATTTGTCGTCAATAGTTTTCTCGTTAACTTTCCTGAAATCAACTACTAACCGCCATTTGGTTTTGCCCGAGGCATCGGCCTTTTTAGGGACAACCCAAATAGGCGAACTCCATGCAGAATCCGATGGACGTATAATATTCTGCTCTAACATTTTAGCTATCTGATCTTTTACTTCCTGTCTATGTACATATGGGTATCTGTAACTCTTGGTATAAACAGGGGCCTCATCCGTGGTTTTAATACTGTGTTTTATCTTGTTAGTGAATGTTAAAGGCTCACCTTCAAGATAGAACACATCAGCGTAACGCTCACATAACGCTCTTAAATTAGCCAGTTCTTCAGGGTTTAAATGATCAGTGCGGAGTTTTGGAAGGACTTGTTTAGCCCGTTCTGACATTTTGGTATAATAGCTATGCTCAAATTCTGCACTGAACATTTCTACAGACACCGGGTGGTCCATAGAAAATATAATGTCATTAGGTGTTGGGTTAGTAACCTCAACCCATCCGCGACTATCTTTTACCTCTGTTAGGCAATCCGAAATCAAGCAGTTACACATAGTTTGGTTTAACACCAATACTTCTCCATCCTTTGCATTAACTGGTATCCTAACTATTTTCGAACACTGTGCCGGAATTATATCCTCATAGAGATTAACATTACGCGAGTCGTATATTTGTATCGGAATAGTGGCATTTTTGGTTGATATGACTTTATTTTTCAGATCAATATTAGATTCCCAACTATTAAGCAAATCTAACCCTATGAGGCCATCGAAAAATTTATGAAAATCATAGACGAATAACGTAATGTTACCTTCTTCATTAAATTCTGGAAAACTTGGAAGTGTTATCGAATAGTTATTCTTACTAGTGGCATGGATACTGGTTACCTCAAAAGGTTCGTAGTTTAATGGAATATGGCGGAAGTATTTTTCTATTGCTAATGGGCTTATAAAAGATTGATTGGCTCCTGTGTCAATTAAGAATTTAAGTGGGGGATTGTTAGTTTGGACATAGACAAGCTGCCTCTGTGTTTGAAGATTCAGTTCTATTTTGGCTTTTCGGACTTGGAACCCTTCTGAAAATTTTCACAATTACCAGGAATCGGAACTTGAGTAACTTCCTCAACTAAAGCAGCTTCGGTGTGAGTAGGGTACTCATAGTTATCGGTGGAGTAGTATTCGGGCTGATATTCGTAATCATAGTACATAGCGTCGTAATGATAGTCTTCGTTATATGTATTATCATAGTCGAAGACATCACACCCATGATCATATTCGTTAAAATTTACTTCTCGGGTTTTGAAATAGTTTGTGGGTGGTGGATTCCCAAATTTACGCCAGTCGTGCCCTAATGGTGGTAATTGTCTTGCGACATAATGGCTGACACCACTCATAGGACGCGGAAAGTTATTGGCATTAGATTGCTGTGGTTGAGGTTTAGGTGGTAGTCGGAACATATTACTCTGGGGCCTATAATTCGGTGGTGGCGCGCGGAACATCTGCTGGGTACGGCTCGGGCCATTAAAATGAGTTTGGTTAGGCCTCCAACCCTGAAACGGCTGTGAGGGTGGCAACTGCCGTGATGTACCGGGTGCGTTAAATAAGTTATTTTGCAGCTTAGGCATCTGGAAACCCTGGTTAGTAGTAGGCTTAGGCATATGGAAATTATTCAACGGTAAGTTAAATTGCCTAGGCTGAACAGGTTGCCATTCACTCTTATTAAGGCTTCCCGAGTTGCGTTGTTGCAAATAGAGAGTATTGACTTCATCTTGCACAAACTCCAACGCCTTTTCCATACTCTCAGGTCTCATGCAACGAATCCTAGCTCCTAACGGGTCTTTAAGGCCTCGTAGGTAACACTGGAGGGTTAATTTCTGATATAACTTTCTTTTAGCTTCAATGGTGGTCTCAACAGTTTCGTGCAAATTAACGTAAGTCATAATAGTACTAAAGAGGCTTTGGCAGCGCTCATAAAATTCTTGGGGACTACTAGAGCCTTGAGTCTGTAGTGATAAGTCATTGTAAAGGGCGGTTTCATCACGATGATCCGCAAAATTATTAATAAGGGCTTGCCGTATGCTAGACCAATTTTCTGGTATGCCGCTGGAGTTAATGAGCCTAGCGGCTTGTCCTGTGACTTTGTTTAATATACCGTTAATAAGAGCTGAGTTTATTAACTCATAACCAGGCTCTGATTTAAAATGTCTAACTACCAATTGATCGCACAGGTGAAGGAACCGTGTAAGTATATACGGGTTTCCATCAAATTCCGGTAAAAGTCTGAGAGACTTATATATAGTATCTATTCCATCGTTAGCCATGGTTTCGCTGATATTCCTATGCTCGTCTATCAAAACTTTCCTACTAGCTTTTCTGAAACTAGGGCTAGAGCTTCTAGATTCACGGGGATGAAAAATTTTAGAACCAGGCATTTAATAATCACTCATACAATATAATCTATAGCATAGAACTAACCATATAAAGTATATATACGTAAGGATTTAATCGTAAGGATAATACGTTAAAGATAGGGAATAGCAAATACTTGAAAGATTCACAGTACTTACAGCATGATTTTGGTATCTTTGATGATCGATGTCTGGATCACCGCGGCTTCTTCCCGTACACGTAGGTTTCAAAGTCACACAGCGGCTATGCGGAGCCGTCAGGATTCGATTTTTGAGTCCTTTCGCGCCACGTACTGCGTTTTTGACTATCCTTAAGACTGTGCCAATTAAGCGGGTGATAGCCGCAGTTTTCGAAAAAAACCAAAATCTCAAAAACTATTTATTAGGAAATTACATTAGTTACAATTAATCATTACAATTATAAAGTGATACCGAACCGATGTGAGGATACGGAATGAAGTCATCTTTCCAATTCGCAAAAGTCGCCCGGCGGCAGACAATGGGGCCTTGCGCAACCGCGCCTGGGAATCCATGCAACGCTTGCCGTGGGTGGTGCAACCGCCCGAAGTACTGGGAAGCAGCGTTGCGATGTCAGCGATGTTCATAGATTAAGGGTGCGTGACAACTTCACTTTTATGATTTGAGGGGAAACAAAAACAGCTGGTTATTACAGCCCTTCGCAATCACCTTATATGTATACCTAAGTGTATTTTGTTCGGGTTAATACTTATTTTAACACCCTTTCATCACAATTACAACACAAACTTAATTTTGTGTACACTACAGGTACAAGACCACTAAAATTATGCTACTCAAAAGGAAAAAGTTTTGTTTTGGTCACAGCCGACCAACTTTTATAAGATCGTAAAAAATGACGTAAAAACAATATTACTAACTGTCAAGTAGCAGCTCATGGTACCAAATTGAATGAATGATTTGCTCTGACGTCACCAAAACTGCTAGAAAACACAACAATAAAGTAATATTGTTTTGTATACGTCATGGTACGAATTTCAAAAGTAATATTGAAATAATATTGCTTTAAGAGGTTATGGTAGCCCCCCTGGTAGAGAAAATTATGTTGCTGATGCATTTTCCCGAATATGCGGTTCAATCGAATCAAATCAAACAAAATTACTTTCACTCCATGAAGCTTTATGTCATCCGGGAGTTACAAGGATAATTCACTGGATTCGTATCAAAAATTTACCTTACTCAATTGAAGAAGTTCGAAGAATGACAAACTCCTGCCGCACTTGCTGCGAAACAAAACCAAGATTTTTTAGGAACAATCAACAAAAGCATCTCATAAAGGCCTTGACACCATTTGAAAGGCTGAGTATTGATTTTAAGGGTCCAGTTCCCTCAAAAACAAATAATAGATATATCCTTACCGTAATAGATGAATATTCCCGTTTCCCTTTTGCGTTTCCTAGTTCAGATGTAAGTTCAAAAACTGTCATTAAACATCTTAATAATCTGTTTATGATTTTCGGCATGCCTGCCTATGTTCATTCCGATAGGGGAACGGCTTTTCTTTCCAGAGAGGTACAATAATTTTCACACTAGTGGTATTGCCACTAGCCGAACTACTGCATACAATCCGCAGGGTAATGGACAAGTAGAAAAACTGAATTCAACCTTCTGGAAGACTATACTTCTTGCGCTTAAAACAAAAAATCTTGAAATCGAGCACTGGGAGCAAGTGTTACCCCAAACTCTACATTCTATTCGTTCTTTTTTATGTACGGCTACAAACTGCACACCACACGAACGAATGTTCATTCATCCCCGAAGATCGTGTGATGGAATTTCTGTCCCGATCCCAACATGGCTGACAAACTCGGGATGAGTACTTATGAAGAAATTCAATCGCCTTAGCAAATACCAACCGTTAGTAGAGGAAGTTGAACTACTACATAGCAATCCCGATCCCTTTTCTTTCGTCAGGTTGTTGGATGGGCGAGAAGTCTCGGTCTCGAACAGGCATCTGGCCCCTTTGGGAACAGAAGGAGAAGATCTGAGAATCGATGACAGTTCGCAGATTGAAAATATAGCTGAAAATGAATTACCTAAAGAAACAAATCATGACGACAATAGTCAAAATTTGGTTACATCGCCTAATGTGGAAGCTGAAGAAGTCCGTGGTATTTCACATGAGATGACAGATCCACGAAAGGAACCGAGTCTCCATTTTAATTCTCCTGTGTTGTTACGGAGGTCCAGCCGCCTACGCAAATCACCCAAATATTTAGAAGATTACCTAGTTCAGAAAACTAGCGCAGGAGAATGATGTAGACCTCCTTTCATGAATTTTGAAATAATGTGTTTTTTAATTATGACGCTTGTCATGTCAATCATCAAATCATGAGATAGGGGTTTATTTTTAAATGGTGTTTATCTTTATCAGGCCATCATTTAATTATTTTCTAAATATTTACGACATGCAATTTTCTTATAAATTACTCTTTGACTATTTCTAATTCAATACTGTATTTGAAATAGTCAAAGAGGACTGGGATTATTCCATCTCTCTTTAATTTACTAATTACCTACACTTTTCAATTGTATTTTTGTTCTTTCCTCTTGTTCACCCCAAAAAACATTATAACCAAAAAAAATCATGAAAAGTTGTAATGTACATATAAAATTTGCTCAGTGTTCTATGTAAACCACTGGTTTGTTATGACTAGAGATCGGATAACGGATGCATATTTAGCGTGAAGCAACCCTTTACGTTGGAGCAGGGCAGTAAGTGTATGGAGTGAGATGTACTCTCTCCTTACACTTAAAGTTAATCTCAATACAGGATTTTTTCAGTAAAAAAGTGCTAATAATCAACTTCTGAACTCGGACTCTGATTGGATATTCGGATGCATATCTACAAATATCCGATATAGTTATGTATGACACAATTTTGTACATATGGCACCTAAACAATATTATTTAAAAATAATTTAACAGCGAACTACGCTCCGCTATAAAAAATGCTAAGTCATAGGTACTAGTTTTTCACAGTATATTTAGGCCAAAATAAGTAGTGGTACCGGGTGCCATAGGTAACCTATCAAAACGCTAAGATAATTTGTTTTTCGGTTTGTTTTATAACCTTTTATGGCAAACTTCTGCCATAACGTTTGGAGTATATGAAGGTAGAAGTTGACTAGGAAGGTGGGGTGCTGAATGCTAATGCACATATTTTATCGAACATTAATAGTTTAGATATCGTACAAGAAAATTTTATTTGCGATTAGGTATTAAAATAAATACTAGATAAGAAGAATATTACCTTCTTAGACTTACCTACTCAAAAATACTGACATCTTTTTCACTCTTTGTTCTAAAATACCTTTTTTTGAAAGGCTACCTATGCTACCTATATTCCTAACATAAAAAAATTGAGTAGAGAATTAATACTCCTTTGAAAGCAAATAAAATCTTCCATTAATTTTATGGCAACTTTTCTTTAAGACCTGGCCCGAATATCAAAATTTAAGAACATTTTGGGAATAATCTGCTATTTTTTATAAAGAATTTTCATAAAGTATATCATTCATAGAGTATATTTGTATAGCATTGTGATTGCTATACAGATATACTCTATTATACCGGTCGTACATGGACTAGGGTCGCTAAAACAAAATTCACAGTTTGAACAAACCGTGCCCGCGTGAATGCGCTTAAATGTAGTAGAAAAAGTTGACAATGTTTTTGATAAGCTATTACCCAACATAATTTATCATAGAGTTCAAATTATGTTCAAGCGGTTGGTTAAGGCTTCCTTAAGATATTGTTTTCGAAAAAGCGGAAGCTAAAAAAGTCTTAAAAGGGTTCCTTACCCGGGAGTAGCACAGGGTTAAGAAAGTTGCAAACGGGTGTAGAATTAGATCTAGGGAAACTAGGGGTCTCTACAATGTATATCTTTCAAATCTCCGTTACATGCGAGTTTGAAAAGTTCGTTTTTTGTGTCAATTTTAGCCGAATCGACTATTGATATGATTCCTGAGATTAGGTATTAACCATTCCCTAGATTGGCTTTAACGAACTGCATGCATGGTGTATTCTAAGACCAGCAAGGAAGAGAAAATGCAATAAAAACAAATTTTAGTAACATTCTCATCCAGCCGCATCGCTTGAATTATAATTCAGGCAATGCGGCTAGCAACCCATCACTATTTTGATTCCGTTTTGACTTCCGTTTTTCACCCAATGACCACCATCACGCTAAACGTGTCTTATAGGTCTTAAAGAATTGGGTTCTGTCTATCCCGAAAGAGAAAAGACGTGAAAGTATATAAGTATCTGTATTCTGGAGCCAAGGGTTCACCACTATTGCAGACAATGTCCGTAGAGACCACTCATCTAAAAATGATACTACGTTTTATTCAGTAGCATGGGCATGCAAGGATGGCTTACCTCAAAATTGCAGCCGCCGTAAAAATTAAAAAACGGTCATAAAAAGTGGTGTCCGCAGTCTTGGATCCCAGAATTGTCATAACTTCTAATATCTGCACCCCAAAAGCTACCAAAAATACTTATTTGAATGAATTATTCAGCCAGTTCGATATATAGGCCAAACAAGTTTATCTTCAAGTTTTTAGGCCAAATTATAGTTTGTCCTAAACCAAACTTATTAATCCTAACACGATAATCGGATTTGGCCAGTAACATGTATAAATATTCTTTTTATACAACTATGAAGACAAACAGTTAAACGGCCCACCCAACTGACGAAAAGCGGTTACCGTAGAATATGGACGCCTGCAACACTATCTATAGGCGCCACTCGCGCGTTATGCCGAACCTGAAGAAATCTTTTTGAAGAACTCCATGTTGTAGTCTCTGGGGAAATTCATGGCAGGTAGTTCGTTCCACAACTTTAGCGTATGTTAGAAAGTTCTTTTCAAAATGAAAGGCACAGTCGCAGTAGTTGAAATACGCAACCATTTAGGGTCTAACGCGTGAAGGATGAATCCATGTCGATGGTGTGAGTTGCGATGGTAGATAGTGACCGTAGGCATCATGTCAAACAATTCCTCAGAGTACAGACCATTGTACAAGCCATAGAACACAGATAATCAAAATCTCGCCTCAGACTCAGGGGCTCGATACCGCTTGTAATATTGGGATCGTCGACGATTCTGACATGTTGTATTTGGACCGAGTCAAGAGGATCCAGCTGATACTCAGGTGCACCTGCCAAGAGGTAGTAGGCCCAGTACTCTATGTGCGGGCGGACTTGGGACTTATAAAGCGGTAGTCTTTGCCTTGGGGTGAAGTACCGCTTTGCCCTTTTGAACAGACCGAGCCTTTTTCATGTCATCTTGGCCTTATCTCCAAGTGAGTATTGGACGCTAGCAGTTTCGACACAAAGGAATCACAATATTGCTGGAGATGGTAAGGGACGTTTCTTGGAATTGTGGAGCAACAGCAAATGTTTTTTTCGGTGAACGCACAAACTTGCGACTTCGAGGGGTTGAAATTGACCAGACTTTTGGCCCCTCATCAGCGACTTTGGTCAAGGTGTTTTCGATTTCAGACACAAGTCGAACGCGGCTTTTGTTCGCACCTGTACTATCATTCGTATGCTTGAATGTCTTCTATGAATAGAATCATTGACATGCAGAAACAGTGGAAAATATTTTATTTACGATAATAATAATAATAATAATAAAGCCTTTATTAACAATCAATCAATATGACATTCGCATTACATACATTTCTATTTAGTTACTTCGAACAATTTATTATAATTATATTTGTATTAATATTATAATTTCCTATTAAACTAAATTATCAACATTCAATTATCGATTATTAGACACTGGCAATTAAACTAGTGTTTCTGATTGTCTTGCTTTTCAGCATAGGCCTCCCCTAGAAACTTCCATAATTCTCTGTCTTGTGCCTTCCTTGTCCATGTCGCTCCTGCTACTTTTTTGATATCGTCCTCCCATCTGCAATATGGTCTGCCCTTTCTCCTTTTGTTGTATCTTGGACACCACTCTGTCAAGTCTTTTGCCCACTTATCTAGTTTGGTTCTCATCAGATGGCCTGCCCACCTCCATTTTAATTTTTTGATAGTATATGTAACATCTGTGACTTTTGTATGTTTTCTTATAGTTTTTAATTTTACTTTGTCTTTTCTTTGTATATTCAGCATACTTCGTTCCATACCATGCTGGCATGTCTCCAACTTTTTGTATTCTTTGCTTGTTAAACTCCAGGTTTGGCACCCGTAGGTCCTGCTAGGTATTATGCAGCTGTTGAATACTGTTCTCTTAGCTTTTTGTGGTAACTCAGGATTTTTCATAATTTCTTTTAAAGACCAATAACGTTTCCACGCTATGTTTATTCTGTTCTCGATTTCTTTTTTTGATATGTCTTTTGGGGAGATAATCTGTCCCAGATATGTATACTCTTCCACATACTCTATAGGGCCTTTTTGGGTTCTAATTGGAACTTTCTCTCTATTTGTCATTAATTTAGTTTTCTCAATATTCATTAGTAGTCCCACCTTTTCGCTTTCATACACAAGTTGTTAAATCATTACCGGTAGCTTGCATGGGTCTTCATTTATTAGTATAAGATCGTCTGCAAACCTTAAATGATTTAGTAGTGCACCATTGATTTTGATACCATATCTTGACCACTCGAGGTTTCTGAATATGAGTTCGAGAACTGCAGAAAATAATTTAGGTGAGAGTGGGTCTCCCTGCCTTACTCCTCGTTCTATAGGAAAGTATTTACCTGTATTCTCGGTCCGAATGTTTGCACTCATGTTTTTGTAGATATTTTCTATAAGGCGAATATATTTGGAATTGACTCCTTGCATTCTTAAGGCCTCCCATATTTTGCAATGTTTTATTGAATCAAATGCTTTGTTATAGTCTATGAAAGCCAAGTAGTAAGATATGTTATATTCGTTACATTTTTGTAAGGTTTGTTTTATAGTATGAATGTGGTCTAGAGTAGAAAAATCTTTACGAAACCCGGCTTGTTCCTTTGGCTGATTTTCATCTAAAGTTCTCGTTATTCTGTCTAAAAGTATTTTGGAAAATATTTTGTATATGTTTGACATCATGGAAATTGGTCTGTAGTTACTAATATTGTCCTTGTTTCCTTTTTTATGGAGCAAAATAATAGTTGATGATGACCATTGTTGTGGCAGAACCTCGCTGCTGAGAATTTCATTAAAGATATCTGTGAGTATTGGTAGGATAATTTCACATGTGCCTATAAGTAGTTCGTTAGAAATATTATCTTCACCAGAGGCCTTGTTTTTTTTCAGTGATTTTATAGCTTTTATAATTTCTTCTCTCATGAAAATAGGTCAGTACCTAGTAGAAGAATCAGTATTCTTCTTTATAAATCTCGTCTATTGCTGATGGGGATTTTGGTTGCGATCTGGTATCACTATAAAGTTCTCGGTAGAATTCTGTTGCTGCTTCTATTATATCATTTCTGCTTGTTTTACTCTTGTTGTTTTTATGGTGTGTTATTTTATGTATCCAACTTTTGTTTTCTTCCAAGTCTTTCCAAGCTTTTTTGACACCTCCAGAGGTCTTTATGTATGAATCGAAGGTATTGTTTCTTATTTCATTCCTGTATTTTCTTATTCTGAGAGTAATTTCCTTGCTTATTTTGGTTATATCGCTTTTTCTGTTTTTTCTATCTTGCCACATTAACATCCTTTCCTTGATGAGTCGCCTTGCATCAGGGCCTAGATTATCTCTGGTATTTTTGTTTGTGATGGCATCAATTTCTGCTTTTTTCAGTTGATTTTCCAATTCATTATACTTGTTCTGGACTCCTTGCAATTTGTTTATACTGCATAGTGAGTTTTTGAGTGTTTCAAAGACATTATTTGGAATTGGTAGTAGTAATGGTTGTTTACTACCTTGTAAGTGTTTTCGGGACCAGATATGTTTCGATGTTTGAATATGTGCTCGTAGCAGTCTGTGGTCTGAGTTATAGTTAAAGCGATTAACAACTTCCACATTTGAGAATATTTTTGGTTTGTTTGTGGTTATGAAGTCAATTTCGTTTCTTGTCCCGTCAGGTGATTCCCATGTCCATTTTCTATTATATTTTCTTTTATAGTAACTGTTCATAATGTGCAACTTGTTTTCTAAAGCAAAGTTTACTAGACGGTGGCCATTGTTGTTTCTCTTTTTACCTGTTGTATATGGTCCCATAATAATATCTTCGTTTTTCTTTCTGGTACTAATTTGGCTGTTGAAGTCTCCCATTACAATAACAAAAGAGTTGGACAAGTTTTCCATAGTTGACTGGAGACTCTCATAAAATTCGTTTTTCGTGTTCTCATCTGCAAGCTCAGTGGGAGCGTATATTTGCACAATTGACACAGGTTTTGTGTGGCTTGGTAGTATTATGTTGAGGATGGCAATTCTGTCTGAAACACCTTTGAATTCAATTATTCTATCTTTTAAGTATTTTTTTACTAGGAAACCGACTCCATACATTCCAGGTACTTCATTTTTGTAATATAGTATTTATACTCTATTCATGGTATTCCTCAATTTTTTCCTCCGCCTTGCGCACTTCACATACTCCTAATATATCCCAGTTTATATATTTCAATGCTTGGTGTAATTCTAATAATGATTCATGTGTTTTTAAGGTGCGGACATTTAATGTTGCAATGTAAAATTTTGTTTGCTGTTTTTGAGTTTGAGCTTATTTACGATAATAAGATATTAATGTTTAAACTAAATTTAAATTTTTTATTTAAGTATAGTTTTAGTTTTTAATTCTCCCGTGAAAATTCAAAATTTGCCTGGAAATCCAGTAGTTGGATTTTTGTTTGTAATTTAATTATGTTTTTTATATACTTATAGATATTAATAGGTACTTACTATGACTTTATTATTGCAAGAAAAGAAAATCGATGTGATCATAAGTTGTGTCATATCGTATCGAAGCTTTTGCCGTCTATAGACGTAGCTGATATCGTGCGAAAATGATAATGCTTGTTACTATAACATGTTTTCGTCATAGCGGATTTTGCTAGCCTTGGGTTGTGTGCTCCATAGCTGAGCATGCAATTGGAAATCATTCCGTTATGGACGATATAATTATAATTTGTAATATCTGGTGAAAAATCTTATATCTTTTTTCCCAATATTTTGAAAAGGATACAGATATTTTGCTATCCAGATTTGGTACAAATGGTTAATTGTCTTGTCGGTGAAGACGGCAACACCATAATCTTATATGAATCGGTTCCTATTTTCACCTTTTTTGGTGCGATGTGCTATCCGTCCCTGAAAGGCTGGATCAATTTCTAATATAGAGGAACACTCTCGATTGAACTACATCAAAATCGGTTCAGCAGTTTTGGAATTACAATGCCACAGACAGACACATAAACTTGTAACAACAATCTTTTTGAAGCTCGGGATTTAAAAAAAATGTAGTTTAGTGATCCCAAATAAGTTTAATATTAGTGCTACGAGATGCTACGAAGTGTTACGCCCACGTTACGCCAAGTGCTACGAGCATGAGCTTGTCAACATTAAGTGAGATGTTTGGCTAAAATTTCAGAAAAAAATATAATATAACCTTAAAAAATATACAAATTCGGCCCTTCTGTTCCCTTCTGTTCTGTTCTGTTCTATTACTTAACAAAATTTTCGACATTTTCATAAAAATTGCTATGCCGGCCGAACACTTTTTGTATGAAAATGTAATATTTTTCGAGTTCCCGGCGTGGTTTCCATAGGAAAAATATTTCATTTTTACAGCCTGAGTCGCCCCTTAAAGTTTTTGTATCAATTAAAAGGTAGTAGTGTATATAGTATGATTTAAAAGCTCGTGCCATGTTGTCTCCGGATGCCGTCAGGTTTCTATTTTCTGTGTTCTGCTGACTAAAGAGGCTTTTAATGAAAAAAACAGTAACATAGTCTTATCGTCCAAAATCAACATATAAATACATACATATTATCATGTCTTTATCTCTCACGGAGTAGACAGAGTCTACGGTCCTAAGACCCAAAAGCTACGTTTAGCGTGTTGGTGAGCGAGTATGTGGAAAACGGAATCTAAATAGTGATGTATTGATAGCCTCAGCGCCTATTGAAATTATTCATTTTAAGCAGCTGGTACAGTCGGGGGCAGATAAAACTGACCCCTCTAATTTTAAATTGTAGGATGTGTCACATTTATCTGCCCCCCGACTGTACTTATTTTCTTTTGGTTTTTCTTTACTCAAAGACGAAAACCGTTAAAAAATTGCATAGTATAAATTGACTTTTTGCCATAAAACCCGATCCCTGGAATCTAAAGCACCTGATTAAGAAGAAATCGAGAACATATATGAGAGAGATGAACATGCATAAAATATTTAGGGTTATTGTTACACATTGGCGACACAAGTTGACCTTGGCGCTTACATCCTCATAGGGCTTACCTAGCAGTATGACGGATATGTTTAGTAGTACAAAATAAATTATAATTTTATCATTTTTTAGCTTATTTTATTAACGTGATGAATTTTAATGATCACATAGTAAAATTATATGGATAATTTTCATTAAAATAATTTATATTTCCATTTTGTGTTGATTTTTGCAGAAGAATTCCACATCATTATTTGTAAAATTTTCTCACTCTGAATATAGGTAAGGTATAGTAGAACTTTGTTTGGACCTCGTTCTGAAGTCGACAATACTGTTTGGAGTTTCCTGTAAGAATAAAAACTTTGGCACGCCTAAACTTTCAGAAGGCCCAAGGAGTTTCCTCAGGAATTTCATTAGAATATATTAAAATGCGCATAATATTGCAGGTAGGCGTGGATGGGTAATTGGTAAGTAATAGGTCGTTGAAGTAAGGTCGGCGCAGTTTGGAGGCGCTATCTTAATCGTCCAGCGTTTAAGCATATTTATGTCGCAATAAGTTATCAGAAGGCTAATTACGGCCGCGAAACCACCTGTCCGCTATCATCTGTACATAGGCCTTCGCATATACTTCCGTGCGTCTTACGCGCGGACCCACCCCCAGGGTGCGATTGGCTGGCGAGGGCGGTGCGCGCGCAACGGCCCTCCTCGCGGCCTGGTGTGAGACGCTGCGACTCCGAAGGAGCCGGTCGCGGACGCGATGTGCGCTCGCGGACAGTGTTGTCGCGACCACGCCGCTAAGCCATCGTCTGTCCGCTCCTACTGCTCGCCGCCGCTCCGACCGCACGTGACCGTGCGTCTCAAACACTCCACTGATAACGATATAGACTCTCCATTAAAGTTAAAGTGAACCTAAAAGTAACTTTTTACGTAAGTTTACGAGTATTATAAGTAACGAATGACTGTTTATAAATTTGCAAAAAACTTTTTTTCAAGTTCGGTTGGTGATCTCTAGAGTATAAACAACGATCTAAGTTGGTGATGTGATATGGCCATGCTCCGTCGCCATGGTTGCGGATTCGGATCGCGTGCGCGGCTTTTTCTGGCGAGCTGCGCATGGGCATGCGCCGCGGTGATCGTGTGCGCGGATGCTGACGCTCATGCTGATGTCGACACGTCCACAGGCCTCGGGGACAATACCCTCACCAATTCAGGTATGATTAGTATAAAGGTGTTAAATAAAGTACTTCTCAGTTGATACAAAGTTACTCAAACAGTCATCGTGCGTATATAATATATTACATACATATTTAAACACCTACTCTAGAGGAATATTAAGAATTTTCATTAGAAATTGGTGTACATTTTCATTGTTGTTCTACTATTTAAATTTAAGTAAAATAAAAAATACTTTAAAACAAAATATTAAAGTATAAAATGACTAATATTTTATTTATGTAGATAACTATAGTAAAATAAACAAAAAATATGACTAAGCGTTTGTATTGTTGCCTGTATTGTGATGGCAGGAATATAAGATATAATACTCGTATATTAAAAAAAAAACTAGCTTTTGCCCACGGCTTGCTCCCGTGCTGTTATTCTAATGACTAGGTATCCTATAATTCGAATAAAGTAGAGCCCATGTAGCACCTTCTAACTGTGTTTTTTTTTATATAAAGGATGGACTAACACATTTCCACAACAACTATAATATTATCTAATGATGATCATTTTTGGGACACCAGATTAGGTGTACCCATTTTACCCGTACATAATTCAGATGTCCAAGGTTCTGCTCAAACCAGTGCAGTACCTATTCTTAGCAGAAGTTATGTAACATAATCCACATTTGTAATCGTTAAAATTCTAGGTCAAGGTTACAAAAGGGATTGTAAATGTACTAACCTTACATATTAGCTTTTGCTCTCAGTTTCGCCTGCGTTGCAAATACGTTACGATATTTTCCGAATCATACAATTAGTTTTGTACAATATCTAGTTGAATAATGCCCATGATGTTTGTCTTTAATTATTAATAGAATAATTACCTTTGTCATGACATCAGATACTATTTTTTGGCCGAATATTTTTACCCAACTAGGAAATCAGATTGGCTATAGGTTGAGAACACTCGTTTATATTGGTTGTCTTATCCTTAACAGAATAAATTAAGTTAAGACGATCTAGGAAAACATCCTGCTTTGAACACAAGTTTGCGAAATTTGTTGTAAGAAAGTACCTAAATAAGTGTTTGACAAAGTAAGATTTAATAATGGTTAGTAGGTAGCACTATATATAGTAGTAAATGCGGTGCTTAAGGCGCAACCACTTTGAACTAGTTTTATTTTGTACTAAATTTATATTCGTGTTCAAAATAAATTTAAGATAAGAACCGACATAGCTTTGAAATTGCATAGTAGTGATGTAGGCTTATTTTTAATAAAAATATATTTATATATCTTCAAACCATATTTTAAAATTTTCTTTAATAATACACTTTCTGTAAATATTTCATATCCGAGGGATGGGTGGAAAGCGGAGGATAAGTAATAATTTTCTGTAAGGTCGGTACCATTTGGGAACGGAAACCCAAAGGCTTGTGCAGATGAGGGACTTTTATTAGCAGAGGACAAAAATCCTTGACTCATGAAAAAAAGTCTGTCGCGGACTTGCTACGTCTCACCGCACACGGTGTGCGATTCATTTGTTACCTGGGAAATAAGTAAAATACACATTATGGAAGCAAAGATTATGAGATTATATTGTGTTATAATTTACACGAAGTTTAAGAAAAACAGAAAACGTCTTAAAAGAGAATACTGGGTAGTTGTTTTTTTTATGGGGACTCCTCCGTTTTCTCCAGTCCGGGCTCTCGGCGTCCTCGAATTTTGGGGGAATGTTTCGTATCGGATTCTTTTTATCAGTTTTGTGCGTTATTCCTTACAGCTTATATGGGTTTATTTTGATCAACATACAAGTGCATATGATTTGTGTCATTATGATATTTATTTATATATGTATTTATTATAAATTAAAGTATTCATGAGTTAGTATCCGATGACACAGATGTGTGGCTAGTTCAATCTGTGCGATTTGTTCGGTCCCTTCTATTAACGTATTTATTGAGTAACACTCAAAGCAAAGCCTATCAAAAGTATAAGAGCAAAAATTTCTTATTTATTTTCCGCAGCTTAATTTTGTACAAAAATGTGAAATGTTAAGGTTCAGTAGACATCTATAGAACTTTACACTCATTAAGATTTTAATTCTTTTGTCGGTGAAGGCTACAACCATATCTTCTCCATCCGAGCGTTTATCCCAGTTGCGCCATCAGCTGCGATGCCCGCTACTATGACAGCAGTCATGCTGTGAAAGGCAAAAGTTTTTAAGTCTGCAACTACACCATAGGTATAGAACATTGCTCCCATTAAAACACATTTTTTTTAAATAACAGATACATTATCGCGTTTAACTTCACGAGGCAAATAAACAGAACCAAAGGTCGTGGGACCAAAGGCCATTCTTGGTGTGAGTGAAAGATAAGCAAGACAAGAGAATCGGAAAGTGTATAATTAAGTTCTAAATTAATTTAACTTATATTACTTGCATTACTAAAATTATGGTGACTATCTTTTATAGTTATAAGAACTGCCAAACAGTTCAGTATTCACTCGACGTTCTATATTGATCTGAAGGTTTTTTTATTTTATCGTATATTTCGGTTAGCATTACGTTACTTACTTTATTAAGAATGACGAGTGGGCGGCGTCTGAATAGAACAACACCTACAACATTCGTACATAGCGACAAAGAAAGAATTTTGGTCACATCATATTTTCTTAAAATTGAAACCTATATTTTTTTCATCGCAAAATGCTAATTGTTTCTTATAAATTGTAATACATAATAATGTTTGTCAAAATTGACATTTTAATAATTTCTATGATGCAGTATTTAAATTAAGTTGGCAGTTTTAACAAAAGGACGAAATTTAGTAACATTTTCATGCGAGCAGGATTTAAATTAGAAGTTGAAGATTTGTATAAGTTATATTACAGCTCTCATTGTATTTCTTGTGAAGTTTTCTGGGGACGGAACGTTTTTCTGGTTAAAATGATATAAATGAAAACGTAAAGGACACGTCCTTTTCTGAGTCTGTCAATGTTTTTGCAATATTTCCGAACCGATCATTGGATCGGTTTGTTGTTTGGAGTGAAAGCGTAACAAAAAAAAACAACTATTTACCCCCGACAAAAACAGAGGAGGGAAAAATTATAAATTTCACGCGTTAATCTGTCTTTGTGCGTAGATCTTGTATTATGGTAGCCGGATCGACCGGTGAACGGATTTAAACTGCCTCCGTGGTCCAATGGTTAAGGCCTTTGCCTGTAGACCCGGAGTCGTCGGTTCGATTCCCACGGGAAGCATACTTTGTTTGCCTAGTTGTTTCCAGTTTGGTTAGGAAATTGTAGGCTTGAAACACGTTATTGTCTGATAATGATGATATTTCCGTGCTTCGGAGGAAGGCCGTTGGTCCCGGATGCCATCTGGTAGTCGTTAAAGGAACCACGTCAGGAGCCGAGAGGCGGTTCCGAAGAAGTCTGACACCAGGGTGACCATGGTCGATTGACCGTGACACCTACTCGAAATTATGATGATGACTTAGGTTTCATTTAAAACTAAGTTTAGGCGATTAGATTCTTTGTTTTAGATGAAATTGATGGAAATTGGATAATCAACTTCATCTAAAACAAAGATCTTAAGATACCTAAACCGTCTATTCCGTGTTAAGAGGTGAGGTGACCCCTTAAAAAAATAACAATTAAGCAGAATTCAGGTTATTATATTTTACTAGCTGTTGCCCGCGGCTCCACCCGCGTTAATGTCGTTCCCTTGGGAACAGTAGAAATAAAAAAAAAATCCATACATACTTCTCCCCCTCTGCTTTTAATACATTTCACCTGCATAGATCTTTAGCCCTTAATGAGGGGATTTTGCCCATTTCACCTACACAGATATTTTTTATTGTAATGGAGAAATTCTTACTGTCATATTATCTACTAAGTAAATAAAACAAATCCATACAAACTTTACCCCACCTATTTTACCCCTTCAAGGGAAAATTTCGTCCATTTTAACTACACAGATCTTTTTAATTGTAATGTTAACATATATACTTATTTTTATACTTCTATGTCCAGAATGAGAAAAATTCTATACAATCCCCCACCCCCCCTTTATCCCATAAGGGGGGAATTTTGTACATTTCACCTACACAGATCTTTTTTAATTGTAATCTAGAACGTATATACTTATGTTCATACTTCTAAGTCTAGAAATGAAAAAAAATCCATACTAACTTTACTCCCTTATTTTATCCCTTCAGGCGAAAATTTCGTCGGTTTTACCTACATATATCTATTTAATTGTAATCCAGATCGTCCAGAAATGAGAAAATGTCCATACAAACTTAACCCCCCCCCCCCTCCCCATGTTGCCCCTTAAGGAGGGGATTTTATACATTTCACCTACGCAGATCTTTTTAATTGTAATCGAGGACTTAGATACCTATTTTTATATTCTAAGTCTAGAAATGGAAAAATTTCATACAAACTTTACCCCTATTTACCTCTTCAAGGGAGAATGTTGTCTAGTTCACCTAAACAGATCTTTTTTAATTATAATTGAGAACTTGTGTACCTACTTTCAAACTTCTTAGTCCAGAAATGAGAAAATTCCATAAAACTTCACCCCCTTTGATTTTCTAAAAATCCTTTCTTACTGCTCATTTACATCATAAAAAGAATCCCTGTGCCAAATTTCAAGTTTCTGGGCACAGTAGTTTCGGCTGTGCGTTGATGCGTTGATATATAAGTCAGGTTTGCCTTTGGCCCGCGGCTCCGCCCGCGTAAGTGTCGATTTCTCAGGAACAGTAGAATTACCCGGAATACATTAGTTCAGGACTTTCAATGAAACACCTTAATATTGAATTTCAATTAAATACCTTCAAAAGCGGAAAGTTTTATACTAACTTTGCATCCCCGTTATACCCCCTTAAGGGATGATTTTTGAGAAAAATATTTTACTCGTGTTTCATGCCTTTCAGTAAAGAACCATCATGCTGAATTTGTTTCGACTAACTTCAAAAATGGCAAAGTTTCATGCTTACTTTGCACCCCTATTTTACCCCCTTAAGGGATAATTTTTGAGTAAAATATTTTACTCGTATTTTATACCTTTCAGTAAAGAACCTTCATGCTGAATTTCATCCGAATAACTTCAAAAACGACAAAGTTTCATACTAACTTTGCAACCCGTTTTACCCCCTCAGGAGATAAATTTCCAAAAATCCTTTCTTAGTGCTCCCCTACGTTATAAAAGGAACCCCTGTGCAAAATTTCAAGTTCCTAACCCTTATAGTTTAGGCCCTGCGTTGATATGTCAGTCAGTAAGTCAGTTTCTCCTTTTTTTTACTATGGATAGTATGCATAGGTATAAGTAATGCTGTCGTATAATGATAATGAATTGACTTTGGATTTTAATTTTCTTATGTCACATATTATTTTATTTTATTTTTGCTATATGTTTGCAGGCCTTGAGTTCATTCAAATGACGATAACTTTTTTTTTAATGAACCGATTTTGATGAAATAAACTTTAAATGTTTTGCTGAGTTGAAACAAAGCAATTGGTGAAAGTTTGAAGTAAATCGGTTCAGTATTTTCGGAGATAATCGTGATCATACATACAGACAGACAGACAGACAGACAAGAAATTCGAAAAAAAATTTTTTGCCTTCTATTATTCTTTTTAAGTGTCCCTTTAACCATTTCAGTCAAAAATTCTAAATGTACAGACAAAATATTTTTACTGTTTTATTATATATACCTACTAGATAGAAGAAATATAACTATGGAACTTGGTTTAAATAAAATCACTTTAATACGGTATTATCGCGTATATTACATTATTTTTACACCTAACGTTTCGAAAACTTTACAGTTTTCATGGTCGCAAGTAGACTAAGTTGACATTTGTCTTTGTGTTTTAAAAACTATCGCCTGCTTTATTTATTGATAACGTTCCGGATGTACGCAGTATTGGCTCACGGTGTCTGATAGTCTTGCAGTTTTGTGATGAGCTTGAGATTTAATTAAATTGATGACAGGATCCCAAGCTGGTGGTAACTGCCAATTATCCTCTCTATTGAAATTAGGATGTTTTTTAATTTCAATAGCCTCACGAAGCATTCTTGGAATGTATCTGTTTTCTTTTGTAAGGACTTGAGGATTACCAAAACGCATGTAGTGATTGGGTTTGTCTAAGGCATGTTCACAGACTGCAGACTTGGTTGAGCTGCTATTCTTCATGTCAACAATATGTTCTTTAATTCGGGTACCGATGCTTCTCTTTGTTTGATCAATGTATGATAAACCGCACTCACAGTAAATTTTATATACTCCTGCATCTTGTAATGTTGTGTCAAAATTTTGAGTTGTTTGTAAATGTTGCAATGTATACATAACTTTATTTCACTTGACCTTAAATAAATAGGTACTTTTATATTATATTACTAGCTGTTGCCCGCGACTTCGTCCGCGGCAATTTCTGTTATTATGATTAATTAGTATAGATGACTATTTTTTCCCCGTTTTCAAAACATTTTTTATTGATGCTTCGCTCCTATTGGTCGCAACGTGATGTTTTATAGCCTAAAGCCTTCCTCAATAAATGGACTATCCAACACAAAAAGATTTTTTCAATTTGAACCAGCAGTTCCTGATATTAGCGCGTTCAAACAAACAAACAAACAAAAAAACTCTTCAGCTTTATAATATTAAGTATAGAAGTATAGATTAATAACGTTAACATTATTTTTTCCATCATTCTATCTAGCTGTTTTTTTGTAAAGTGTTTTGCACGTAATCAATTAATGGCATAGTTAAATTCTTAAATACGGATTGTGCCCCATAGCATGCTGGGTTTACCTTTAATTGGTCGAGAAATTAGAATTAACTTGTTTGTATGTTACATCGAAGTATATAATATTGTATCGACTGTTTGGTGACTGTGTCGGAAATACATAAGAAATACAGATACACAATTAAAAAACACACATGTTTTGATTTACGGTCAACAGTTGTTCTAGAAGAAAAAGAATAAGTTTATTAAGTTTATAGAAGCAGAAAATATGGTAAAGAAGCCATTTGGCATTTAAAACTTCGTCGTACCGTAATCGAACAAATGAAATTCGAAAAGAAAAAAATCGTGTGTATGATGGGTTACCGAAAATATAGGTATTTAAATGGCTTATGTTCATCAGGGATAATGTAGGATTCTAATAGAGAGAGAATTTTGCAAATTGGTCCAGTAGTTTCAGAGCCTATTCGCACAAACAAACAATCAAATCTTTCCTCTTTATAATATTTATTATTATTAGTTATAGAGTATAGATTAGTATAGATAGTATAGATTAGTATAGATAGTATAGATAAATTAATTTATTACGCACACAGACTGACTGGTAAATCACGTTTTATACTAATATATATATAAATAAATGGGATATTAGATTTTACAGGTCTTAAAAGTTGGTTTATTTTCTTGTGTGGCTTGTAATAGGTCTTGATTGAAGCTCGCTTCAGAATATTACCAATTTTGTCTGTGACTCCCTTTATGTATGATAAGATGGCAGGAAAACGATCGACGATGTGATGCTTTGGCCGTATTCTACGATGTGTTCTTGGAAGGTTGAGATTGTTGCTTCTTAACACCGATTTTACTCGTTGAAGCTCCTCCTTGAGATGGTGGGTATCACAGATGCCGTGTGATCTACTATGTAACAAAGATTTACCAACGGTAGCCAACTGACATGGATGATGGTGGGATTTGCCATTGAGATATTTGTCCGTATGTGTAGGCTTTCTGTACACAGTATGACTAATACTACTGTCAGGATTTCTTATAATTAAAACATCAAGAAAGGCTAATGGATTGTTAGTCTCAGATTCCATTGTGAATTTATGAACGAAAAGAGACTTGAGTTTTAGGAAGAATAACAAAAGTATCATCTACGTACCGTTTGAACATCTTTGGCATAGCCAGGTATGGAACTTGGTACAAAACTGTGAACTGATGTGGATAACTAATGCGTTGAAGTATTTTGTTGCAATTTATTGTACAGAAACATATAAAAAAGTGCGAAAAGGACGATGGGCAGCAATTTTGCACAGTTTGTATAACTCAAAACAAAATCCATGCTATTAATGAACTAGTAAAATACGGGGCAAAATGTTGTCAAAACAATTTATTTCTTTGATTTATGTGACCTTAAATAATATTAGGTTTGTTATTAAGCATTTAATATGACGACAGTTTTCACTTCAATAGCAGTATACATTAAATTTTTCATAATCATATAATTCGTGTACATAATCAAACTCCGCCTAAAAAGAGGTGTGTTTTAATTTGAATTACAGAATTGATACCTATTTAACGAAATTAGTTAAAATGGTATTTTTAAATAACCTTGCTGAAAGAATACAGAAGACTACTTTTTATAAACATTTTTTTTTTTTATAAATAAAGTAAGTATGTTTCATTACATACAGGCTGACTGGTAAATCACGTCACATATTGAAAAGGGGCAGTCAGTACTCGATTCTCATTCTAAATAAAAGTTTACCAAATTATCCAATAAAAACAAGAAGTGTGGACACTCGCGCTAATCAAAGCGCGCGTACTTGTTGACATGGTGAGCTGCAGCCGTCTGGCTGGATGCACTTAGCGAGCATGCGGTTTCCAATCATTCTGAGACTTCGCGGACTAATTTAACTAAACAATTTCTTTGTAATTAATAAGTATTTTGTTGGTTTTATATTTTTTGACGTTACGTGTGATCATTATTTATTTTGTCCTTAAGTATAAAACGTGATTTACCAGTCAGTCTGTGTGCGTAATAAATTAATTTATCTATACTATCTATACTATCTATACTAATCTATACTCTATAACTAATAATAATAAATATTATAAAGAGGAAAGATTTGATTGTTTGTTTGTGCGAATAGGCTCTGAAACTACTGGACCAATTTGCAAAATTCTCTCTCTATTAGAATCCTACATTATCCCTGATGAACATAAGCCATTTAAATACCTATATTTTCGGTAACCCATCATACACACGATTTTTTTCTTTTCGAATTTCATTTGTTCGAAAACGGTACGACGAAGTTTTAAATGCCAAATGGCTTCTTTACCATATTTTCTGCTTCTATAAACTTAATAAACATATTCTTTTTCTTCTAGAACAACTGTTGACCGAAAATCAAAACATGTGTGTTTTTTAATTGTGTATCTGTATTTCTTATGTATTTCCGACACTATGTATATTGTTTTATGAAATAAATGAATTGAATTGAATTGTGATTTTATTTTGATAGATGTTTTGGAAAGAATAATTTAATTTTCTTTATGTATTAACGATAGAAGTAATTTTTTCCATATTACTATTTACACACATTTTCAATAACTACTTACTGACGACAAATTATAAAAGTTTATAAGAAAATAAAAATAATTGGTTCCAAATAAAAATAGTACAAGGGGGGTACGGGGGGCGAAGCCCCCGCCACAACAAAACAACTTGTCCACGATGGGTAGGGTAGGTTCGTTAGGTTATCTTGTGACCAAAACATCACTCAAGCTTAGGGCGAAAATAATAAAGACCCAAAAACAACTTTGTCATGGAAAATAGGTTAGATTTTTTAGGTTTCCTTTTGAAAATAAAACACCTACCTTTTTATCCAATGCTTGAAATATAAACAACATTTAATTTAATTAATAATAATTTTGAAGATGCAAAATTAATATATAACAATAATAAAGTTAATTCACATACTAAGTTTATAAAGATTACTCGCTGCTATGCAGAATAAATGATAGCCTTTTTATTAAATTAATTTTGAAATATCTTTAAATTTTTATCCTTTGAAATGCTGTCTTTTAATAATATGGAAATATTTTTTTTGTTAAATATAATATATAGCAATAGTATCTGCGGATTAACGTTGGGTTGCAATACAAAGCATATAGCTTTAAAAACTATCAATCAAAAATCGAAATTTCAACAATACCTATGGCAATTGAATTTTCGGTCAAATGAAACTATAGAAAATAAAAAAATACGAAACGTTTTTGGTGTTTAAAAATTCGTACATAATCTATTCTTGTTTATGATAGGTAACCATATTTTCCGGCCCGCTAAATTATAGTAGGATGAAACCAATTACAAATGGAAGAGAATATGCCAAAAAAAAAAGGAAAATTAAATTACGGGCGATCTGAGTCTTACTCAGACTTTGTTTTTTGTCTAATGCGATCTAAATATTATCGTTATTTTATTAAAATACCTTTTCAGAATATTTTATATGACTACAAAATTTGATGCAACATTTTTCGGAAATATTTCCTTATGTCTTCTTATTTATTTTAGATTAAAACTGTTGCCAATAAAAGGCATGTATTTTTTTCAGAGTTCATGTGTTATGTAAGTTATGTAAATTCGAGTTCGTTTATAATGTTTCTTTCTTGTCTAAACAAATTTGAATGTAGGGTTTGCCGTAAAAGCCTTACAGCATCCTGGGTATAATCTTATTAAATTAAGAAATAAAACATGGTGGAAAATTTCATGCCGGCGGGGTTTGAACCAGCGACATCAGGTCTATGTACAACCTATGCTCTGCCAGTTGAGCTACTGCATCTTCCAATGTCGAATAAGAGTATATCAAAAGAATTGTGAATGTTAAATAACACACTTACAAAAAATATTGCATGGCTTTGTACATAAGAGTTGATTTTGTAATTCATTGTAAAATAAGTTGAATCAAATACCTTACTTGTAAAAGTCGGGTAGTTGTGTTAGGTGACGTAAGCCTTAATACGTATACGGGAAATGGGATATGGTGGGCAATTTCGGCACTGAGGTTGAAACAAGCAGTAGCTTAGTTGGCAGAACATAGATCGTACATAGACCTGAGGTCGTTGATTCAAACCCCGCCCGCATGAAAATTTTCACCATATTTTATTTCATAATATAATAAGAGTATATCACAATAGCATTATGAATGCAAAATAAAACACTTTTTTATAATCATTTACAAGTACATAATTATATCTAATATGAGCCTAACTATCGGGCGGCGCCTTTATTTACAATTTATGTTTTGTCAATCATTCCTTTACTTATACTGCTAAGTTATAACGAATCTATAAGTTTGTCTATACGCGCAGCTGTCCGTTACAAAGGTATTGGGATACTACTCACTTGAAAGAATGGAAAAAGTGATCGGGAGGCTGGCGCGTACCAGATGCCATATCTGCAACCACCGGACAGGGAGTTGAGTATGACATCCCTGACCGTATATACAAAAACAACCCCTGTCATCATAAATACAAAAACTAAATGTATCCACAATGAATCGGCTAGCAGTCATTGCATTGTCAACGAGTTAAATTGTTATTGTGATCACGCATAATTTGCATTTATCCAATTGTAGTGACGTATTGATTGCATTGTTATTAACAGTGATATCCGACGGGATGCTGTTATCATGTACTCCGGCCTAGTCCGGCCACAATCGCTTTTGCTATCGCGAATTAAAACAATATACATTACTAAAAAGGAAACAAATTTGATGAAAAGGAAAAAAAAAGTATCCAAAGTTTTTGTAGCTACAGCAGTGACTGTATTGTCAACGAGTTAAATTGTTATTGCAAGTAAAAAATTGGTGTCACGTGTCATCATTGTTGCTACCGAACTCTAGTGTGAGACAGGATACAGTGATGTCAGTAATTTGCCAGACAAAAATTGCTACTGTAACGGAATAAAGCATTATGGCGCTAAATACGGACCGTTTGCATTTTCTTGCGACTCCCATGGCCACGGATACGAACTTGCGGTGAATGCGTCACGCCAAAAGTTGTTTCAGTGATCGGCATTCCAATAATTTTAATATTCATGTGTAAATATAGTTAAACACATAGTTCCATTTCGAAATTGAAGCTTGATTATGCTGCAATAATTAATAAATGGGTATAAGTAGTTAGAGCAAGCAACAAACAGTTATAAATTAATAAAAAAGATGTACTACAGAAATATACGTTTTTATTAAACCGTATGAATTACCAAGGTTTTAAAAATAAAATTATATAAAAGTATCAAATATCAAGCTAAAAACTCTGAAGTTTGTAGATATTTTTTAACAAATCAAACTCTTATTTAAAAACACGTTATTTCCATTTGGGAAAATTAATGTCCTATATAGTTTCTAGTTTCAGTAGGAGTGATGCCAGTAATTCATCCATCATTCATGCCGGAATGCTTTAAAGTCATCATTTGTAACTCCCGCAGCCACTGATACGCAGGCATGCGACGTACTTTGTAATTGAGCTTTGCATCAATTAAATTTAGTAAGTGCTTTTTAGCGTAGATGATTTAGTGGATATTAAATAATTTTAATAATTGTTTGTTTGTTATTTTAAATGTGATGCATTTGAACTAGTGGTTCTGTGAGCTGTAAATATCGCGAGACTTACTCGTATTACAGCGAACTAACAATTCAATAATTACAGTAAATATTTTTATTAATTCAGTTTTTAATTATTTCCAAATGACGCCATATACCCTAACAGCGCATGGAGTATGGCGAATTACGCCATTTCCGAAAAAGATCCAAAACCTAATCGACAAAAATATTCGTGATTATTGTATTGAACTGTCTCACAAAATTTCAAGAAAATCGTTTAAGAAATGCGATCTAAGTGGAGAACAATCGGACAGTGGAACATACAAACGACTTTTTGCTTAAGCTGAAACAAAGACACATCTTCGCGCTCGGTCTGTTAATAAATAGAAAGATAAGTTTCTTTTTATAAGTGTTTTATTTTGCATTCACAGTGCTATTTAGATATACTCTTAATAAATAAGAAATATTGGACGTAAGCCTTATTACGTATAAGGGGAAATGAGATATGGTGGAAAATTTCGGCGCCGTGATTGAATTGTGCGGTAGCTCAGATGGCAGAGCATAGGTCGTACACAGACCTAGGTCGCCGGTTCAAATCCCACCCGCATGAAATTTTTTCACCATATTTTATTTCTTAATTTATTAAGAGTATAGAAAGAAAAGTATTTGGGGGTTGATCTAAGAGATAAAACTAAAATACATAGTCATAAAGAGGCATTAGTTCAAAATATATCCCAAAAACACAAGACTTTTTCATAAAAATAAAATGTATGATTTATTATGTTTCTCAAATAAACATTAAAAGACAAAACAAAAAAAGTCAACAGCTTTTTAGAAGTTTTTGAGATTGGAACGAAATAAATCCTTGTAATTAAGCATAATTTACATTTATCAAATTGATGTCATGTGTTCATTGCATTGTTGTTAATACTAGTCAGTAATTCGCCAGTCATAAATAACTCGTGTAACTGAATAACGCGAGTTGAAAGCACAACGGTACCAAACGTAGACCATTTGCATTATCCTGCAACGCCCGCGGCCTGCAGGCGGCCACTGACACGCAGGCATGCGAAGTACTTCACAAATGAGCATTGCATCAATAACATTAAATTAATGACAAATTTGCCGCGGTCGTACCTATATTACACCGACAAACCTGTTTAGTGGATTGCATTAAAATATTCTTTTTCGAGCTTTCGCGCTTTAAAAACATAATCTTCTATACATATACATATAATAAAACAGTAAAAATATTTTGTCTGTACATTTAGAATTTTTGACTGAAATGGATAGAGGGATACTTAAAAAGAATAATATAAAGCAAAAAAAAATTTCGTATTTTTTGTCTGTCTGTCTGTCTGTTTGTCGGTGTATGATCACGATTATCTCCGAAAATACTGAACCGATTTACTTCAAACTTTCACCAATTGCTTTGTTTTAACTCAGCAAAACATTTAAAGTTTGTTTTATCAAAATCGGTTCATTAAAAAAAGTTATCGTCATTTGAATGCACTCAAGGCATGAGTTTGCCTTGCCTGCAAATATATAGCAAAAAAAAATAAAAAATAATAAGTACCATAGGAAAATTAAAATCCAAAGTCAATTCATCATCATTATACGACAGCATTATACCTATCCAAACTATCCATAGTATTCCATACTAATAAAAAAGGAGAAGCTGACTGACTGACTGACATATCAACGCAAGGCCTAAACTATAAGGGTTAGAAACTTGAAATTTTGCACAGGGGTTCCTTTTATAACGTAGGGGAGTACTAAGAAAGGATTTTTGGAAATTCATCTCCTAAGGGGGTAAAACGGGTTGCAAAGTTAGTATGAAACTTTGCCGTTTATGAAGATATTAGACTGAAATTCAGCATGAAGGTTCTTTACTGAAAGGTATGAAACACGAGAAAAATATTTTACCCAAAAATCATTTCTAAAGGGGGTAAAATAGGGGTGCAAAGTAAGCATGAAACTTTGCCATTTTTGAAGTTAGTCGAATGAAATTCAGCATGGAGGTTCTTTACTGAAAGGCATGAAACACGAGTAAAATATTTTTCACAAAAATAATCCCTTAAGGGGGTTATAACGGGGATGCAAAGTTAGTTTGAAACTTTCCGTTTTTGAAGTTATTCATTTGAAATTCAATAATAAGGTGTTTCATTGAAAGTCATGAACTAATGTATTCCGGGTAATTCTACTGTTTCCGAGAAATTGACACTTACGCGGGCGGAGCCGCGGGCCAAAGGCAAACTTGACTTATATATCAACGCACAGCCGAAACTTCTGTACCCAGAAACTTGAAATGGGATTATTTTTATGATGTAAATGAGCACTAAGAAAGGATTTTTAGAAAATCAAGGGGGATGAAGTTTATATGGAATTTTCTCATTTCTGGACTAAGAAGTTTGAAAGTAAAAGTATATCAATCAATTAAAATAAAAAAAGATTTGTTTAGGTGAACCAAGCAACATTCTCTCTTGAAGAGGTAAATAGGGGTAATGTTTGTAAGGATTTTTTCCATTTCTAGACTTAGAATATAAAAATAGGTATGTAAGTTCTCGATTACAATTAAAAAGATCTGTGTAGGTAAAATGTATAAAATCCCCTCCTTAAGGGGCAACATGGGGGGGGGGGGGGGGAGGGGGATTTAAGTTTGTATGGACATTTTCTCATTTCTGGACGTTCTGGTTCGATTTTACCTAATCTTTTTAATTGTAATAATTAAAAAGATGTATGTAGGTAAAATCGACGAAATTTTCGCCTGAAGGGATAAACTAGGGGAGTAAAGTTAGTATGGATTTATTTTTTTATTTCTAGACTTAGAAGTGTGCATATAGGTATATAAGTCCACGATAACAATTAAGAAGATGTATGCAGGTGAAATGTATAAAATTCCCCCCTAAAGGGGTAAAAGCAGAAGGGGCATGAACACAGGGGGGATTTGTATGTAATTTTTCTCATTTCTGGACTTAGACGTATGAAAATAAGTATATAAGTTCTAGATAACAATTAAAAAATATGTGTAGGTCAAATGTACAAAATTCCCCCCTTAAGGGATAAACGAAATTTTCTCATTTCTGGACATAGAAGTATAAAAATAAGTATATATGTTTACATTACAATTAAAAAGATGTGTAGTTAAAATGGACCAAATTTCCCCTTGAGGGGTAAAGATCTATGCAGGTGAAATGTATTAAATTCTCCCTTAAGAGGAAAAAGCAGAGGGGGAGGGGTTTGTATGGAATTTTGATCATTTCTACTGTTCCCAAGGGAACGACATTAACGCGGGCGGAGCCGCGGGCAACAGCTAGTTGTGTATATAAACGGGACTTAGAACGGGATTATTCTTTTTTTAGGGTTCCGTACCCAAAGGGTAAAAACGGGACCCTATTAATTTCGCTCCGCTGTCCGGCTGTCCGTCTGTCTGTCTGTCTGTCTGTCTGTCTGTCTGTCTGTCCGTCTGTCACCAGGCTGTATCTCATGAACCGTGATAGTTAGACGGTTGACATTTTCACAGCTGATTTATTTCTGTGGCCGCTATAACAACAAATACCAAAAAGAATAAAATAAATATCTAAGGGGGCTCCCATACAATAAACGTGATTTTATTGCTTGTTTTTGCTCGTTATTGATAACGGCAATAGTTAGACACTTGAAATATTCGCAGAATATTTAGTTATATATTCACTTTAAAAATAAATAAATAAACAAAAGTAAAATTAATACTAAAGGGATTAAAAATGAATATTAAAAGGATTCCCATACAAAAGACATGATTTTCTTTTGTCGTTTTCTTAGTTAAGGCGCTGTATCCCTTAACCCTTTGTAGCGGCTGAAAGTGGCGATACCGGTTGGCCTGACCCTAGTCTCATTTCAAACCCGTGTCGGCCATTTCCGTGTTAATTTTCACTTTTAATTTAATAATTCAATAATTATAGCCAAATATTGTATTTTTTTTAGGTATCCATCTGGCTCATTTAGTTATACTTTTTATAGTCGTAAAAAAGTTGGTAGTTGTCGCTGAAAATATCAAGTAATTCGCGACGAAACTTTTTCTGGGTATAGCATTTTTGTTATTTTATTTTGCTAGATTTTAATTACTTTTTTGAAAATATTTTGATGTATCCATTTATTTTGATCTCTGAACTGTACTCCATATTTTTTTCATGCTAGTATTCCATGGAAAATAAGGCTAACTGCGCGACGAAAAAATAGACGTTTTACGGTATTCTTGTGATGCACAGCGCCTTAACGGTACGGAACCCTTCGTGCGCGAGTCCGACTAGCACTTGGTGGTTTTTTATTATTTGTTTCCATTGACGCTTCAATGGAATTACATCCATCGTGGTCGCAACGAGTCTGGAGTACTGGGTGTCATCTTGTGGTGGTGGACACAGATTCATTAATGATTTTGATAATTTCACTACCCACCAAATAATAAAAAAGGTTCGTGCTAAGTCCCGTTTATATACATAATTACGCATTAAGATAATTTTATTGATCAATTGTTTACTGTCGGGTTCTGTTTTATATATGAAGTATTATTTACGCAGCAATAATAATTGAGAAGAAATTTTTTTTCAAATAAGTGGGCAATCGAAGGTGGAATGGATCGAAGGTTCCGGGGTCATCTGGAAGGTAAAGCCAAAATGGCATCTAAAAACTTGGGGTGCTCATAGAGCGAGGCAGTACTTCACTCCGGGTCATATTGTGTATATACCGTCTATACTTTAGGGAGTATTCTGAAGAACTTTTTAAATTGGTGCCACCGTCACCGCACTGCTCGCTACAGGAGTGAAGTTCATCCCCACATCCTTGACACTTGGGTCTCCAAAAATGTCAGAGCGTATCTTATTCTTTATCCTTGAATAAAAGTGCTTAATGATAATTTAAAATAGATATTTCTCATGTGTTGAATTATTGTTATTAATTAAGTTTAATAAATACCTTTATCATCATCATCTTCAGCATCAGGTCTTTTTAGTCTCCACTGCAAGAGCATGACCCTCTCTGAGAGAGTGTAGGCCAAATCCTCTGTCTGCTTTGGCCAAGTATGGCTCGGGTAGTACAGAGAGGGTCAATACCTTTATTGATGACTATTTTACTATATCATATTTTTTTGAGTTCCGTACCTCAAAATCAGCTTATTCGTAGGATACAAAAGTAAACACATTACATATATAGACATCTGAGACTCTGAGACCAAGTAATTATAGTTTGGTCAACGGGTTTAAATTATTATTGGGATCACGCAGAATTTGAATTTTTGTCACGTACCTATTAATTGCATTGTTATTAACGGTGGTATCAGACGCGGAGTACAGCGAGTAATTCGACAGTCATAAATTACTCGTTTTACTGAATTACGCGAGTCGAAAGCATTCCATTTGCATTTGGCTGCAAGTCCCGCGGCCACTGATACGCAGGCATGCGACGCACTTCGCAAATGAGCTTTGAATCAATGAAATTTAATTAGTGACGAATTTGCTGAGGACGTATCACACGTGGAATCTGTTTTAGTGGCATTAAAATAGTTTTATTATTTCCGAAGAGACTCATTTGGAGAAAAGCTACAACTGGGATTTTCGGATTAACTTTCAAAACAGATTTTAGTAGGTATATAAAATATCCATTACACAGTAGAGGATAAAACGCAGTTTGGGATGACATAGGTACACTGATTATAAATTGTTGGTGAGGTGGATATTTCGGACGCTTGAGCTAGACTAGCTTACTTTAATACTGCTAGACACTAATTAGATTTGTAGGTATGTCTATTCCTAAACGCTTTTTACTTGCAAATATAATAAAACTATAAACTAAGAAGTCTAAACCTCACTTTAACCAGCTGACGGCGACCTGCAGGCCTAATTACGGTGTACAACGTTTTGATCATCGCTTTAAAATATATTGCAGTTTAAAATATTTTCTCAAATCAAGGCACAGAAATGCCTTGATATGAGAAATTTTACATAATTTCCACCTCTAGTATGCATGAATGGTGATAGTAAAACGAGGAAATCGATTCCAATGCCAATTTGATTTTCATTCACACTAAAATAACTGATAGTGACAACCCCAACAATGCAGCGCTGTTTGAAATTACAGCAATGCAATTATTCTAAAGCTTGGCGTCCTTTCATTGAAGTTCCTCGACTAGAACTACCGATAACTGTGAACAGTGTAACGAATTAATCAAAATTTCACCTCGGGCCTAATATGAGTCGCGATTTCTGGGAACAATAGCGGAGGAGGCGCACTCGAATCGAAGTTGAATCACTACGTACATTTGAGTTCCTTTGTTACGCGACCGAGTAATGAAAGCGGTAGCTGATAATAATTTACGAACAGCAGAAGTGTCGCTGTTTAATGGCGAAAATAGGGGTCCGAGGAGCATTCCAACGGCGGGCGGGTGCCGGCGCGACTGACAACCGCGCCGACAGCAAACTAAAATAATTATCATCATTGTCCTGGCCACGGCGAGCGCTTTAATTGTTCATTTACATTTGCAACGATGATACCAGTTCCGAACTATTTCGCCCGGCGTTTATTTTACTCGCGCCGTTCCGCCGCCGTGTTATTGTCCAGGGTTAATGGTCTGAAAAATAGAAATAAATTGCAACTTGTATCATGTTATTTTTATAACCAATATGCATCGGTTGCATGTCGCGTGTATTAAGTTTTTATGTAGAGATAGATGTCGTAGCTGGGTTAGACAGATTTTATTTATTGTCCTTGGTAATAACGATTAGGATACAATATTTACGAGTTCAGTTATATGTATATCCACGCAAGTAGTTTTGGAACTTGTAAACAATTGATTCAGCAGTGTAATGTTGTCAAAGTTTTATATATGAATGACGAGGAATAATAAAAACTTAGGAATGAATATTGAACAGCTTTATAAATAGATCTGTCTTATTCAGATTAACCTGAATTTTGAATGTTCATCTATTTCAAAATATACTTTATTGAGCCGTACCTACATCTATTTACTGAATTAATAATTATCAATAATGTAATACAAAAGTAACACAAAATAATTCAAATTAAAACTAATACAATTTACAAAGACAATAAACTAACCTAAAATACGTTAGTACTATTGCTTATTCCGAGCCAAAAACTTAATTATTAATAATGAAAATAAAGGAACGAATCTTACTAACAAAAATTTAGAATAAAAAAAAATACTTAAAAACTTATAGGTACTACAACTAAATTATGAATGGCGATTGCTATTCTTTGCTCCAGATAAGAGTCAGCCCTCCTCTTATGTTAAGCAGCATCCCACGACATAAGTTCACAGCTGGCTAGCTCAATATGTGTGATTGGACCTATCTATATCTACACATTTACTATGCATGAGTTATTATGTAAATATATCTTACATCGTACTGATCATATATTTAACATATTTTTGAACTTCCATTATAGGCTTGTTTCCTATTAAAATACCATTTAAAAGAATTAATCCGTCGTATAGATTATCGAAAAATATTAGATATTTTCTTTTTTAAAATCAAACAAAACTTGATAAAGATATAGCTCATTAAATATCCGCGTGACGTCACTATCCGGTACACTTTTCACCGGCCTCTTGCGTCATGAACCCTGAATCCTGAGAGAACTCCTGAACTTTGATGCACTTTATATTTATCATCTTTTGTTTAATTGAAAAAAGAAGAAACACGTATCTTATATTTTTCGTCAATCTATAAGACGGACTAATTATTTTAACTGTTATTTTTTTAGGAAACGAGCCAATTCCACATGTACCTACTAAATATGTAAGGAAAAAATAAGTAGAATATATTATACAGATTGGTACCTCATTCACCATTTAATGAATGTGCGTATTGACAATATACTACAGACCGGAAGTGATGGTTTTTATTTACGCAATCGCAAGAACCTTAAATATAAACACTTCTAGAATTTTTTCTAATTTTTTTACCCAAAATTCATTTTTTTATGAATTTTTGAAAAAAAAAACCAAACTAAAGATAAACAAAAAAAAAACAATATAAGCAATATTCCCATGCTTCATCACATTGACAATGTCAAAAATCTGTCAATCTGTCAAAAAGTTATGACGTTGACTGCCAAGACTTATGAGTTGCCAGGTTGAGGAATATTTTCCCCGAAATTTGGAAGTGTACATGGAGTATTTTTTTCGTGATACTGCTTAGCTTCTATTGTAAAATTTATTTTACTATTGAATACCTACCTACTATTACCTACTATTTTCCATATTGAGGGTTTTCTGAAATGTCGCTAACCAGGCGGCAGCACTGAGAGGTTCAGTTCAGACAACTGTCAAAAATATACATACGACACATAACGGCCTCCAGCTCCAGCTGCAGCGGCAGCAGCACCAGCAGCTGCTGCTGCTGTTCACTCTGTACATGCTGCGGGTGTTCATCGATTTATAAGACGTTATCATATCACGTATGTCATATGATGTACGTATGTGAGGTATGTGAATCATATCACTCTATCAGTGGTTAAGGCGTTTACCTATAGACCCGGACCCGGGAGTGGTGGGTTCGATTCTCACGGGAAGCATACTTTGTATAGTTGTTTCCAGTTTGGTTAGGACATTGCAGGCTTGAATCACCTGATTGTCTGATAATAAAGATGATTCCGTGCTTCGGAAGGCACGTTAAGCCGTTGGTCCTGGCTGCCAGCTGGTAGTCGTTAAAAGAACCACGTCGGAGGCCGAGAGGCGGTTCCGAAAAACTCTGACACCAGGGAGTGCATGGTCGATTGACCGTGACACCAACTCGAAATGAAATATCACGTCAAAATGCAGTGCCAAATAGATTACGGGAACATTGAAGTTCAATGTTACATAAGTGAATGTGAAACTACCAACCATCAAATGCCAGAGCAAGAAGATTTTAATGGAAAATTGATCGAAGTTGAAAATATACAGTTTAATAAAATAAAAGCAGCATAAATTCGAATAAAAGTTTTTATTTCACTTCCATCTGGATTGCTTTCTATATATAGTCTTTGACTATAATACATTAACATATAGGTATATTTTTTGCTATTATTGGTAGCATAAACTATTAGGCCCTCAAACTTCGTTTAGAAGCAATTGGCGTAATTTATTCATTCGGCGGGCAACCACCAACCCGCTAAGTAAATCTCACTTCAACAAACACACCAAGTGAATTTAATATAGTGCAGTATCAAAAAAAGACGGTCCTTGTACGCTGTACGAATTTCGGGAAATATATTCCCCAACCTGGCAACTCATAAGACTTGACTGTCAACGTCATCTTTATTTGACAGATTGACAATGACATTGACATTGTCATGTAGTTAAGCATGGAAATATTGCTTTATAAATCCTACATTTGGGATTCTTTCAAAAATTCATAAAAAATTAAGTACTGGATAAAAAAAAATTAAAAAAGCTACTTTCGATTGCGTCAACAAAAACCACCACTTCCGGTCTGTAGTATGTTGTTAATTATTCGAGTCACATTTCGAAACGGTGTTCATATGAATAAGCTAATAACTTAAGGACTAACATTCTTGAATAAAAGCACACGTTCTCTTCCGATTGTCATTCAGAAGCTTGTGTCGTTTCGCGCAGCGTCGTCGGCATAGCTTTACGAAATGAAATTACAAGAGACGGCCGTAGAGTCCTCCCACAGCATTAATTTGTATCAAGAATTTGTAGAGATTTAGCCGAGTCGGAGTGTTCATCGCAGCCGGCGAGCGTTAACACTTATTAAGGGGGTGCATCCCTGCGACAGATGTAGGGGAGGACCCGCCATTTGCGTAATGTCAGGAATGGTTACACTCGATTTAATAAAACTCCGACAACATTTCATTCTGAAGAATTTAAGAGTCAATTCGTTTTAAACGCCACAGCAGCATAGCGAGAAAAAACCGTGAGCCGAAACGTGCCGGGAATACATTGGCGAGGCTTGGATTTCTTATCGGTGGCAATTGAGATGAGTACTTATGGCTTCTCGAGTGGCTCGGCTTCGTTTAATTTGTTGTTTCAGCGTGGAATTTTTATTAACGTCTCCCCTCATTTTACATTTCGGGGACGTGCGCCTTATTGGCAAGTCGAGGTGACGAGAAAGTTTACTTTGTCATTTTATTTCCTGTAGCATCTTCTAAATAAAGAATGTTAGCAATCTAGGAGAACACAATGTTGACAGTACGGAGTTTTTAAAAGAAATAATATCTTCCAGTCCAGTACAGAATCAAAGGCACGACATCATTCATCATACATACCGCGTGATTTGAACCTCTGAACTATACGGAAATCCTGCAATCAGAATCCTTTATGAAATACAGAATTGCAAGAAAAAAACAAAAACGAAAATAAATATTTTACTTTTCATAGAAATTCAGCTGATCGGCGACTTTTTATGGGACGCCTAATTTTCATTTTCGATTTTTACCTTTTTTCTGGCAATTCTAAACTTCATCAGGGATTCTATTCCAAGATTTAAATAAAGTTCAGTGGTTAAAAATCACGCGGTATAATTCTATTCTAAATTAATTTTGTATATTATTATTTAATTATATTAATAAACTAGCTTTCGCCCGCGGCTCCGCCCGCGTTAATGTCGATCCCTCGGGAATAGTACTTTTTCCCGGGATAAAAGGTAGCCTATGTCCTTCTCCGTACTCCAGAGAACTTGTATGCAAAATTTCATGATGATCGGTTCTATATAATAAAAAAAGATAATCTTTCTTATCAAACTCGACTTTAACTAAACTACTGAACCGATTTTGATAAAATCTAAATGCAAGCAACTGGAAAGCATATTTTCCAAATCGGTTTATAAATGACGTAGTTATGAACTAACAAACATTAAAAAGATAAAATACAACCGAATTAAGAACCTCCTCTTTTTTGAAGCTGGTTGGAAAATCGAAACACATACTTCGCCCCGGATGAAGTCACAGTCAGCAGCTAGAATAAAATAGATAAGTCCTACATTCTTCAATTCATTTCTTATATCCATTACATTTAACAGAAACGTCGCAAGTAAACCAAATATATTTTCTGTAGCTTTTTGGGATTACTCTCAGGCTCGATAATGTCACTGTATAAAATTATAGCCCTATACACATTTCACTTGCAAATACAATCACATTATGTCCAATCCTGTGTATTAGCCGGGGTTCAGAAATTAATAGCAACAGCGCGCGTCGATCGGAAAACACAAGGGGACCACTCAGCAGATGCTTATCTCCACACTCGCTTCTATCAACAATTCTGCCTCCACGTAACTTCCTTCGTATTTTGTGATTTGGAAACGTATTGTTCACCTTCCTTAATTTTCCTCCCTAACTTAGCTTTGCATATTAAAGCGAGCAAACACAAGCTTTTTGGGGATCTAGTTGCCACGGCTGCAGATTTACAACTTTACGTACTCACGTACATACATACATATTATCACGTCTTTTTCCCTTGCGCGGTAGACAGAGCCTAAGGCCATAAGACCGCTAGGCCACGTTTAGCGTGTTGGTGGGCTTAAAGGTGGAAAACGGAATCAAAATAGTGATGGGTTGCTAGCCGCATCGCCTATTATCATGATTCTTTAGATTTTCGTTCATTCCCTTGACCGGCTTCTACGGTCTGCGCGGGAAGAGAAGCTGCTGGCACATTCTACGTTTTTTCTTTTCTCCCAGACCAGCATGGAAGAACGTGCTCACGTGGTTTTGAAAATTATATACCATACGGAAAGTAATATAAGTTAGTGTGTAAGCATTAACTTTAAAAACCCAAATAAAATTACCTATCTGTGGTCCTGCTTCCGTTTTCCCATATATCTACTTCCTTTTCGCCGAGACGGCCTGTGATTGGCCGAACAAGACTAGTCGAAAAAATATGGCGATCGAGTCTTGTTGACCGCGTCCTTGCGCTAATATAATTTCCAAAAATAACGACTCTAAGGGCTTCGCTGGCGAAAACAACCCTAAATCTTCATCGCGCGTGTGTGATGGTGTACCACTAGTGTAGGCAGTAAGGAAAAAATACAGTTCAAGCCAGGAAGATTCCCAGCCAGCCGCCACGAGGCCTGTCGCAGGCGAATCCTTTCCAGGATGCTGGACTTCACCAGTGAATCCAGGTTCGTGTTTACTGTTTTTTTCCTTGCTGTGATTCTGGGGTTGATCGGAGAATGCAGTGACCCTTCCAGAAAGTCGCAACATTAATTTATGGTGCCTCCTGTGAGGAAATTCCTCACGTACTTATTTCAAATTTACTTAAGTAATTACTAAGGAACTGCGGTGTTAAAGGGCCAAACGAGGAATCAATAATAGCGAGTAGTAAAAAATAACAAAACAGTACGTGTCGGGCCACGCTCATTGTAGGGTTCCTTAGTCGCACGTCATTTTATAAGTTGGTCGACTATAACTCTTTTACTTGTGAACCTTACTTACAAAGGGTTTTCTGAATCGATAAATGGCGTTCATACACTGACAATATTTTTAAAAGAGCGATCAACATCGCCCACAGCAAGGCATTGGCGAGAAAAAATATATAGATATATTTTTTCTCGCCAATGCCTTGCTGTGGGGAGTTGTAGATCTCTACTTTACATGTATGGAAGGAAACCTAATATTTTTTTTATTTCACCTCTTTCTCACCACGTCAGAGGCCGAGAGGCGGTTCCGAAAAACTCTGACACCAGGGTGTGCATGGTCGATTGACCGTGGCACCTACACGAAATGATGATGATGATATATATACTCATGCCAAATTACAGTTTTCTAGGACTGTTAGTATCTGAGCTATGGCACGGACGACATACAGATAGACATGGCGAAATTATAAGGGTTCCTTGTTTACTACAGGACCCTAAATAGAATGACCGAATTTTCGTATAATCTTTCTCTAATATATAATTATCGAAGTTTTATTTCTGGTAAAAAAAAACATGCCACTAGGTTGCAAACTTCTTTAACGCCATTTAATACAATGAAATGTTCATGGGAGCTGTATTAAATTTAACTTACCTTTTGCCTTTGTTCGCGATAATGAATCAGTAAGTTCAGATAATAAACTTTTTTATGTAAGTAACTTTTATCCAAATTAATTCAGCAGTATTTGCCTACATCGAAATTCAAAACTTCAACATTTTTAAAGAGGTTCATGGCCCAGTGTGCGTAAGCATCATTAGCGCTTACGCATGTTAAGCAACCCCGGGTACAATCCCTACTGGAATAAACATAAAAAAATCTCGAGCTCCTCCATTTTTTCGGAAGGCGCATGAAGCCATTGGTCCCGACATCGATCATTGATGGCAGACGTTAAGCTATGATGGATCCCTTTAGGCAGCTTGAAAAATCCGATTGCAGTGCTGGCCACTTATACACTTGAAAAATAAACAGTAGGATTACCGTTTTTCATCATCATTTCGTGTAGGTGTCACGGTCTATCGACCATGCACACCCTGGTGTTAGATTCCTCGGAAGCTCCTCTCGGCCTCTGGCGTAGTTTCTTTAACGACTGCCAGATGGCAGCCAAGACCAACGGCTTCACGTGCCTTCCAAAGCACGGAATCATCTTTATTATCAGAAAATCAAGTGATTCAAGCCTACAAAGTCTTAACTAAACTGGAACCAACTAAACAAAGTATGCTTCCCGTGGGAAGCGAACCCGCGACCCCCCTGGTCTTCAGACCGGCCCAGTTTTACCGTTTTTCATATTGAAAGTAGACTTAATGGGTAATTTATTTAAAGAAATAGAACTTTTAATTTTAAGAAATATGACTTAGTATCAAAATGTCTAAGATAAAACCAAGAACTGTAAGGGAATTGACTGTATCTGTAGTAATTTATTAAGATCGTTATTAATAAAATATTAATTTAAGTACTCAAAACAATATACTACGTTTATACATGGGGCACACTGAAAGTTTTGCACTTCTGGCTATTTAAATTGATTTAAATTTTGAATGATATATTTTTTAAAACGTCATAACTTAATGCTATTTTGGTAAAAAAAAATGGCGGGAAAAGATATCACAATTTCTTTTTATCTTATATTTATGTTAGTCGGGTGCAGCGAAAGTGGAACTAACGCGACAAGATTTTAGAGCAATGATTTTCTATGACTTCAAAAGTGATCTTTCTGCTCAAGATTGTGCCGCTCGACTTTAAAATGCTTTTGGGAGAGAAGCACTACATGTGAGTACTGTGAGGCGGTGGTATGCTGAAATCCAGCGTGGACGGGTTTCTTTGAATGATGAGCTTCGTGAAGGCCGTCCTTTAACAGCGACTAATGAAAATGTGACCACCGTGATGCAGTTAATTGAAGAAAACCGACGTATCACCTATGAAACCATTCGGGGACATCTAGGGAATTGGTATGAGTAAGATTCAAAAACTTTTGCATGAAGAATTAAAAGTTAGGAAACTTTGTTCCCGCTGGATCCCTCATGAATTGACGCTGGAACAAAACGGGTGCGTGTTGAATGGTGCTCGATAATGTTACTTAAATACGACCATGGACATTCAAATGCTGTCTATGTTATCATCACAGGAGTCGAAACCAGGATTTATTATATGAACCAGAAAAAAAAACAACAATCTTGTGAATGGGTGTTCGAAAATGATAACAGGCCTACAAAATTGCGGCAGGAAAGGAACGTTGGTAAAAGAATAATTGCATTTTTTCTTCCGTACTGGACCCATTTTCACAATTCCACTTGAGAATCAAAGGAGTGTTAATACTGAGTGGTACACAATCTTTTGTTTACCCTCTGTCCTAGAAAAAGTTACAGAAAAGCGTCCAAGGAGCCGCGTCCTCTTGCACCACGACAACGCTTCGTCCCACACAGTCAGTGTCAGGCGTCAGGCGTTTTTAGCATCAGAAAAAGTAGAGCTGGGACTCATCCTGCACATAGTCCAGACCTGGCACCCTGAGATTTTTTTATTTTTCCTAAAATCAAAGATTTGATGACAGGATTTACCTTCACTACTTCAGAAGAAGCGGTGATGGCTTTCAATCAGCACATAGAAAACATACTCGCAGATGAATAATCCTCATGTTTCGAAAAATGGTTTAACCGAATGAAAATGTGTTTAAAATGCAATGGAGAATACTTTGAGACACAATAAATGACTTTATTTGATTTCTTTCTTTTTTTATTTAAAAGTTACGCATCACTTTCAGTGTGGCCTACGTACTTCTTTTATTAGGTAGGTACACTTGACTTCTAAACTTGTATTAAGTAGATACCTGTATAAGGGATATTAAAAAGGTATATTACAGCTCATAGTACAAAATACATTGCCACAGTTGGAAACAAAATAAGGGCTTAGTCATACGCGTATGTCAACATGTGGCGCGTAAATGTGACTAAACGTAATTAATGATCGATTGTAGCTTGTCGACCATAGAGAATGGACTATGCAACCCTCCGCAAATCTTTACCGGCAAAATAGAAGTCCCCAGGGAGCGGCGCGCCTTTTAATTTGCGAGCATTAGGGGTGCTTCGCGTCGTGTTGCCCTTGTAGAATACATTTTTAAATCTCCCGGTTGCGGATCGATGGGGGTTCACCTGATAAGTCTGGCTACTGCGTTTTAAAATCAAGATGTCCTCTTTTAGAGTTTTTCTGTGTGGTTCAATGTTGCATGTATTTTGAACAAAAAAATATCTAGTACTTAGTACGATAATATTACTATGTAACGTAATAGATGATAAGGTGGGTTAATAAATTATTAGATAGTGTATTATCATATTTTTATTTTATTTGATAAATATTTTAAAGTGAATACAATATTAAAGGTATAACATAGGTAAGGTACACAATATGAGGTAAAAAAACGAAAATAGTAATTATTAGATAATTTATTATAATCTACGAATAATAGAGGAATAGGGAGCCAGGGAATCCTTGTCTTAGTTAGAGTAACTTATCAATAAGTATTCATATTTTAAATCGAAACCTATTCAGTTTTTGAGTCTCAAAAACTGAATAGGCAAAAGGCATCTTCTCAAATATGGAGTCAGTCAGAATTAACGTTTCTTTTAAATGATGTTGTGAGTTGATAGTATAACTATGACTTTACGACTGTTCTCATATACATATTCTCATATGCGTGCCTGTATATCTGTTTTAAGAAAAGATGTTATGAGTCGCTGAGGACAATTAGCTTTTAACAAAGGTTAACTGAGTTAGCAGTAGAGCTGAAATAGAAATCAAAATTATATTTTATTTACCTTTTATAAGCAAAAAGGAAAATATTTTTTTTTGACTGAAAGGAAAACTTGGGCTTATTATAAAAATAACCCTTGTATCGAATTTTTAATCGTAATCCTTGATTCTTTTCGGTGGGGTGCGGTTGTTGCAGAGTTGATTGGGGTAAGTTCACTTGTTTTGTATGATCCAATGCGTGGGGATTGTGAAATAAATTAAACTATTCTATTAATATTTTTCTTCTTCATGTTATGGCTTACCACTGCCGTTTGGTAGATCCTCACCTGGGCTGAACCGAAGATTTGTTAGCCCAGGGCCCCAGGCTATCAGTGTTTGGGGCTTGCTGATTATTGCTATTTTGCAATAAATATAAAAAAAATTCAAACGAAGGACAGTAAAAAGAATCAAACCTAGGACCCTTGGGTCTACAGGCAAACGCCTAAACCACTGAATCACGGAGACAGTTAAATTTTAACACAAATTTCTTTCAGGATTTTGCCTATGGAACCTGAAGACTATGTGATATACATGCCTTTGGGTTTTAATATAAGAGTGGGACCTATGGGTAATTAAAAAATAAAGCTTAATACATACAAAGAGGATTTAAGTTAAATTATAAATATAGATAAACAACGTGGGCTGCATATCCATTAGGCCCTGGGCTGCATCCCAAAAAGTCTTTGGGTTCACACAAAATTCATTGCATTGTCTATGGTTTTGAGCTTTTCCCATCATATGATTTAAAGTGCGGCAGCGAGTGCCCCTAACGATTTTAGGAGCTACGCTTTGAAATGCGCCCTTCATTTTATACTGGAACCGTTAATTACATTTCTGACTTTATCACGGAGCATATACACTATCGTCATTATTTCTATGCTTAGCCAAAGACTGATTTAGGATAAAGAAAACCAATGATCAATATTTATCATAAGATTCGCGTGGACAAATCCGTCACGTGACGGAGTTCTTATATGGTGCAATGTGTGGCAGCGAATGCCTCCAGACAATCTCAGGAGCCATGCTACGCACTGTACTCTTCACCAATTTAAAATGTATATTATACAGACTTCGTTAGTTATATTCCTCTTACTGTCGTCACTATTTCTATACTTAACCTGGGATCAGGATAAACCTAATTTGAGATCAAGTCGTGATCTATTCAATAATCATCATAAGATTAGAGTGGACAAACCCGTCACGTGACGCAGTCCTCGTATGATGCGGTGTGCGGCAGCGAGTGCCCCCAGGCGATCTCAGAAGCCACGCTCCACACTGCACCCTTCACCAATTTAAAATTCATATCATACTGGCTCCGTAAATTACTTTTCTCTTACTATCTCGACCAAATCTCAAAAGAAATTCTGGCTAGTAAATTAGAAGGTTAAGAGACGGTTGCCAATTTTTATCTCGGTGGTAGATCTTATTTCCTTGATGCTCCTTTTTGTTATCTTCCTAGTAAGTATATCATTGTAGTCATAATTAAGAATTTAATGTAGTGGTGCTTCAGAAGGCACATCAAGCCATTGACTCCGGCTGCCATCTGCCACTACATCTTATAACTTACCGAACTTGAAGTTAGTTACTTACATGTCAGCATCTATTAGACATCCATGTCGTGGCCAGTATGACTAGGTTATAATAAGGCGTGGACGTGTCTAATCGTAAATCAATTTCGCTTCCGAAAAACGACGATATCGTTATTGGTGAAACCACACGCGCCCCCGACTGTAATATGAGACGGCAAGTCCGCCGTAATGTTTATTTGATACATGTAATCGCCACATGATGTATGGGAGCGATCGGGTATCGTCGCGATACAAATTATAGATTGCAACAGATGTGATTTCTTATTTCAATTACATTCAGTTCTTGCTACTAAACGTCATTGCATTTAAGAAGGTAGAATGTGGACCCTGCCGGGTAAAGCAAAATTGGAACGTCAAGCGGATTTCTGGGCTTGATGTCATAATGGAGATATAGCCAATTTTTTGATTAAAACTAACGTGAGATATAGACATTATTAAAATATGTAACAACTCCGGATGAGGTCAAAATTTGTCGGTCGTTGTTACATATTTTAATAATATAGCCAATTATTGAAATTAGTAGGATGGTTCAATATTGCAAGTATTTTGAACAGAGCGCCCCATTTTAAAGGGAGTTATAATTCAACTACCTATTTAATGTACAACACAGTAGGCATTACTCTTTAAATATTTTTTTAACTTCATACACAATTACAAGTGTAATGGCGGACTTAAGATCTATGACTTTTTATACCAGTCAACCAAGTAAGTGATGTAGAGATTGGGAGGGTAGTGCAAGGACAATAATAAATAGAGTAAAACAATGTATCTAAATACTAAAATAGAAAACAAACTACACATAAAGTACATACTATAACATAATAACAAAATAAACCATACATATACTACATAAATATCTAGGAACTATATGACAGACTTTGAAGAAACAGTGCTTTCACTATGTTTTTGAAGTTTCTTTAAGTTAGTAAATTATCAATAAATTATTACTAACTCTAACTCTAAAAGAAATCAATAACTATTGGGTATAGGTGGAGTGATAACTGCGTTGTTAAGAAATATGGTGATCGGGTTTTATTTATGGTAAGCCGTCCTACAAAGAAAGTAATTTTTCTTAAATGTATAAGCGAGCATATCGTAAGAGCTTTATAAAATCTAGAAAAATAAACGAAAAGGTATTCGGCGTCCATTGCTTTTTGTCTCGGAGTTGTCAAAAAAAAATCTGAAAATGATTAGTATTATTTAATCGAAATTCTTCTCCTGATGTAATGTCGGGTAAATTTAAGCGATTATTCTGGTCGTTCGTTTATTTGGTGGTCGCGCCCACCGCGCTCGACACTCGTCGTCGTCCGCTCGCCACTCGCCACGACGTAAGGTTTATGATGATTATTCGCTCTAAATGATGATTTATTACAGGATTAGGCAGGCACACTGTCCATTTTGAGGGGAGATTGGCTTTTTTATATCATAATACGATCCTCACATTAAATCGGAAAGAAATCGGATTTGGTGAATATAAATGAGCGTGTTATTTGTCCTTTATAATGGGGGATTAAGACAACGCAGAGCCCAGTTTTTTGTTACCTAGTTAGAAAGTTTTTTTATCTTAACTACTTTGGGGAACTATGGAGACTTTAACTTTAATTCCGTTTCTGATAAGAGGTCCCAGATAGCTCAGTCCCAGATAATGGTAGAATCTCTTTTATCTGTCACATGAGCTAGGGGGACGCTTAGCCGTAGTTTCATCATCATCATCATTAGCAGCCCGCGGCAGTCCACAGCTGGACGAAGGCCTCCCTCAATATTAATATGTTTAATAGTCGTAGTTTAATATATGCTCATTTAGTGTTTGACTCGTAACTTCCAGATATCTACCTTTATTTTTTTCAACTTAAAAGTCATTACATTAGTCTGTAGCTTCTAATTGTCCAAGCTTTTTTCTTCTGCTGTAAAAATAAATTAGTAAATAAATTTGGTCCGGTTTCAGATTTCTGTGGTCCGCATGTCAGTACTATACGATATAAGTATATGTAAAAATAATACACGAGGTAGGTACAATTTTCAATTGTGTAACTGAACTGTTAGTTTGTAAAAATATTATACAGTGTCAAACGATACCTACAGTGTACACATAGTATGAGGCACATTAAAAAGGTACATATCAAGTACGTGTTTAGACTGGTTAAGAATCAAATGTAGTACAGGCACAAAATATTGTTATTTAGTTAAAGAGTTTGCAAGAGAATGTTTGCATACAAATGAAATTGGATTTGATAAACATAGTTACAAAGTATACAATGTGTTCGTATTTACTTTGTGCCTGAATTTTTAATTCCTTTGTTACAAAAGAAGTTGCTTTGTATATTGAGATTACCTTCTATTCTTATAAAAAACAATTTAATAATACCTCTTACTCAAGATTTAAGAATTTAATATTGGCAGCAGCTTGCTTAAATGGACGGATGCTTTTTTCGTTTACCATATTTTGACCGCGGGATAATCAAATTATAATTTGACGAAAAATGTGGTCGGAATTTTCCCATTTGTGTTGGACATTGTAGTAAATAATAATAATTGCAAAAGTCTCCTCCCGGTGTACTCGAGACAAAGCTAATCAAATTAACTTTGCTGCAGGCGTCTTTATGATATGGCAATATAACACAAAAAAGCCTTTTAATTTGTTCACGAAAATGGCAGGTAATATTTGTTCTTCGTGATTTTAAATCTTGAATTTCTGTTGGTTTGGATAACAGTTATATTTGCCGTTACTCTGTATAAATTAATATAGCTCTATATCTTACACGTAAGATGTATCTATTTATAGATTCTAGCGTCAACATGTTTCGAGAAAAGTAATAACATCCAACTTTGTGACAAGTAGAGGAACGTGTATTCAAATGATGTTAAAATATGAAGTCGTGTTTCCTACGGAGTCTGCACAAAAATTCGAAGTGCATAACTTCTAACTTCGGACAAAGAATAACAAAGCTACCATTTAAATTACTTTAATATAAGTTTGTTTCTTTGACTCGCGATGTTGAGGGGAAATATTTGGAATTTACTTTATAGCTTTCTTGCAAAGAAGTATCCAGCATTACTTTGACTTACAGTTAGATCTCGTAGGAAGAAATATACTTTATTAAAAAATCATCTGGGGACCTATATCTTGCTGTTTTTTGGTATTTTTACAAAAAACATGTTCTAATTTATACATTTAGTTTACAGGGTGTTTTATCGCGATCGGTTAGTGGCAACATTTCCTATACGAGATAGAGAAAAAAATTGGGTGACTGGTGAAAGGCATCATAGATGACAATGTTAAGGTGGATGGGTTTGTTTGGGTTTGTTTGCCAACACTGGTATCCGATTTTAATCTGCCTAAACGCATCTGACAAATCTCAGTGTCCAAGCCCAAGCACAGTGGAGCTCAAGATATTTTATTTCACTTGCGGTCACCCATCCCAGTGATGACCGCGCCCGGGGTTGCTTAACATACGTGAGCGTATAATGTTTACACTACTGGGCCATCGGGCGCCTCCGGTGGATGGGTTAAGTGACTAGAAAGGATAAGAGAGGACTAGGTGAGAGCGAGTATACTTATATATATTATACCGCGTGATTTTGAACCTCTGAACTATATTGAAATCCTGAATTCAGAAGCCCTAATGGAATACAGAATCGTAGGAAAAAAAGGTAATAAACGAGAAAATATTATTGACCTTCCATAGAAATTCGTCCAGCTGATCAGCGACTTTGTATGGGAAACCTAATTTTTTTTATCGATTTTCCGCAATTTTTCTTGCAATTCTATATTTCATTAGGGCTTCTCATTCCAGGATTTCAGTATAGTTCAGAGGTTCAAAATCACGCGGTATGTACTGAAACGCAAAAGCTGAGAATCAAAGTATTGGGATGGTATGGGTAGATTTTTTGCAAAGAGATGATAGACATACTACTAGGAATGTATTGTTAATGAAAGTTACTGAAAATCAGAACAAAGGTAGGCCAGAAAAAGTTGGATGGATTGTGTTCAGAAGAATATGGGGAAAGAGAAGGTAATAAATGACATTGTTGGAGACAGAGCGAAATGGAAGACCGACATGCTGTCCCAACCCCACATAAAGTAGGAGAAGAAGAATTAGTAGATAGAGAAAATCAATCAAGTGAGAAAATAAAACCTGCATTTATAGGTTTTCAAAAACTACCCTTCTCCAAGCCGATATAAGATGTTAATGTAAAAAATGTTACTTACCATACTACATGTCCCTTTGTATATCCTTTGAAAAAAACGTATTGAAAACTCTTCGGCAGTTCTGAAACTGCAATCCTTGATAATACAACACGCCCCGGGGCGGCCATTGATTCAAAAGAAAGACAAGTAGAAAGTTTCCCGCCGAAGACATGAAATCATAGAGCGATTTCTTTTACGACTTCGGTTTCAACTTCATACCGATGAATTATGCAGAAAGGAGAGAGATTTCCTAACGATAAAAGTCGTAACACCCAAGAGTGTTCTAAAAAGGAGTTCTTAGGATACGATACGATCAAATGGATATATCGTCTACACATATGGTCACCCTTATCTTCATAACATGATTCACGTACATAAAGCTTTGTTTTCACCTCCAAACGTGACTTTATTTTAACTCTCAAACTAGGAAACATATCTGACAATTTTGATTCGTAAGGAATCAAATCTGCATGCAGTTTTACTAATTATCTTTTCAACTAAAAATAATATATGCTAAGATATAAAGTTCATATTCTGTAAACTAAATCAAACGAAAAATTCTTGTATATTTTTACATTAACATATAATCAGGATCTCGGAAAAGGCTCCAAGATTTTGATGAAATTTAGTGTATAGGGGTGGAAAATCGATATACAAAGCTTGGTCAGCACTATTTGGTCGGTACTACATATTTTTTTAAATAAATTTAATATCGTTATTTCTCTCATCGGTTCTTACCGATATCAATTTTACTGTAAAAATATTTGTTTAAGTATTTTTATGTATTTTCTGCGTCATTTTGCTTTTCCTTTGTTGTTTTTGTAGTTCATTGGCCTTTATTGGTAGTGTATTCTTTGTTATAATTCACGTTATTCCGCTATTCTTTTAATGAATAGCGGAATAACGTGAATTATGATTTCATGAGCCCGCGTCCGCCAGTGGTCATGGCTGGCTGCTCCACATTGCAGGAGCGACAGCGTCAGACCGCAGCTCACTAGACGCCGCGAGGGGGCGCTGCACGCGCTCTGAATACCTAATTCACTAATATTAGTTGCCGAGGGGGAACTTCCTTAGAGGTGAGCACAAAACTTGAGACAAAGAACACGTACGAGCCTTGTAAGGGCTACTTTTTAACTTTTAATACCACAACTTGGCCGATCCCCGTGTCGATTCGCCTTTATTGAGAAACTCATTATAAATTACTTTTGAATTTTTAATCTGGTGAAGCCAGCCATTTTGCAGTGGCAAATTTTATGTTTTCGTAACAGAACCTATAAGTACTTACATGTCAAGTGTATGGGATAAGTAGAGAAGTATGGGTTAGATGTATTAAATTGATCGAAGTGAATACACGAAATTAAAAAGAAATCAATAATAAACTATGTATACTAATAAAGTTTCTCAATAAAAATGTTTAAGATACAAGTCCCGTGTCCGTGTGCTCAGCCTGCACGTAGACTCTAGTCGGAAAAACATGGTTGAAAATGAAATAACCATTAGCGTAATTGGAGTCGAAGTCGAGTTATCGGACTTGCTCCGCTGTTGATGGTCGCCAAGTGCCAGATGCCAGATACAATTCCTAGTTTGAGGTATATGTTCGCGCGTGTATTTATTATGTCAAAATATTTTGACATAAAAAATAAACGTCTTTGTAACACATAGCGACATGGAGCAACTATTTGTTGGTCCTCGTCGGTTTGTTGCAAGTACTTGCGTAAATATCTTTGAAGTCACTATATTTATCCGTCTATATTAACTGGCTGATACACTGGTCTCTAGACGCATTAATTTTGAGCAAATGTTCTTTATACAACGTAAGAGTGATTTTTGGAAATTCATTCCCTAAGGTTAAAATGACGGTAGAAAGTTTATATGAAACTTGGACAATTTTAAAGATTAAGAAATGAAAAAAAATATATATTCTCACAAGAGTTTATTAAATTATTATTAAGAAAAATCATTATTTATGGGCATAACATAGGTGATGAAAGTGTATATGAAACTCTGTAATTTTGAGGTTTAAATTGATGATATTTAATCTCTCTGTAATTCCATTTCACATTGTTTCCGTTTCATATACTTACCTGATATGGTACAGAGCCCGAGGCGACTCGGGAGCTCAAATAGATTGTGTGATAATACCAAAGGCCACGAGGACAATTGATACTAAGTAGAGCCAATCATTTGATTGAGGTCACAATGATGTCTGTGTACTCAGCAGGCATGTATATGCTCTGCTCGGAATAACATGGTTGGCAATGAAATAAGTTCCATTAGCACAATTGGAACCAAAGCTCACGAGGACAAAGTGAAACAACTACACGTGAAACAACTACATTAATTAATACAAAAATAATACTGAACATTTAATTTATATCATTGACGTCAACAATTCTCAGTTGAAAATATATGACAATTAATAAGTGTCCAAATGACCTATGTTAAATAAATGTTTTTGAAATTTTGAAATTTTTTGAAACTGACATGAGATAGTATAATTATATAAAATCGGGTTCGGGACTCGGGACTCTCCGCCGCACGTCTTGCACTTGCCTTGAAAATGGGTTCCGAAAACATAGTCGGTAATCCCGACGAAATAGCACGTGAGTGACCTATATTTGTACATAAAATAATTTGATACTAAGTAGAGCCAATCATTTGATTGAGATCACAATGATGTCTGTGCACTCAGCAGGCACGTATACTCTGCTCGGAAAAACATGGTTGGCAATGAAATAAGTTCCATTAGCGTAATTGGAACCGAAGCCGAGTTATCGGACTCGTTCCGTTTCGTCGGTGACGGACGCCAAGTGCCAGATGATACGATTCCTAGTTTGGCGGTTATCGTATTACGTAGGAGTACTTGATATAAGCGTAGTATAAAATACAAATACAAGATATCTTTATTATGGTACACAGGTTATTATTTTTATTATTTATTTATTTCATTATTATATTTCAAAATCATGTACATAAAACCAGAACCTATTACATTTCAGAAAAAAAACGGAGGTTTGTGATGAAATGCAACAACTTACATATAAACAAACATCTTATGATTCATTGACAAACAATTTCTCATTGTTGTTTGACTACCCAACTAAGTACATAAAAAAAGTAATAATTAAAAAATAGTTTAAATGGGGCAACTACGGTAAGAGTCAATATTGTCCAAGAAATATTTCTTAAGTTTAAGCATAATGTTCTTATTGGAAATTTGATACTTTAAATCACCTGGCAACTCAAGGTATGTATACAAGTGTATTATTTCAAAAAATAAAGACCCGACTGCCATTTTTATAGTTTATGCCATCCATATAATTTTTTGCAACGTCACATAGCCTATGACACTCCAGGGAAAAATACGAATCTAATGATACCTCGCGCTTCAAAATCGTTCATAAGTCGTTTAGACTACAGGAGACGACAATGAAATAGACATACGTACATACATACATAGGTAAATTCATACGCGTGAAAAACATTACCCTCCTTCTCGGTTGGTCAGTCGGGTAAAAAGATGATAGATTATGTCGTGTGTCACAGCGACCTGTCGGTGAGGTTATGTACTTTTTCACTCTAGAATTTATATCAGAAAAGCAGCTCACAACGTTACGAACTTCAGAATTGGTGGAGTTCTGGAATTACTAATAACACTTTTGTCACTTGATGTCAAGCCGTTATGTAGTGAACAACGAAATGTCAGGAATTGTTTTGAGAAAAGTTTGAGTTTTAATATTCTTGAGTGAAAAGACATAGCTACTGAAACTCATATTCCGACTTTATTCTGCAGCATCGGCAGTGCGTAGGTGCGTGACACCGTGTTTGCGAAAGATTATATATCCATATTCGCCTACTGAGCTAGAAGAAAATAGCGAAAGAGAATTCGTTAGTTTAATAGTCTGTGTAATATTCGCTTTTTGGTTCAATATATCTATTGAATAGATTGAATTTTGTTTTTATTTCTGACTAATACCACCGAATATCAGATTAATATCCTATAAATAGATTATCCAAACCAGAAACTCGCGTAGGTAGTATTGTTTATTTCACACTGTTTTTGTATTGTATTTAATTAAAATTTTTTTTTTGTAATTTATTAAATAATACATAGTGTATAATAAAATAACAAAAAAACTGGCCAAGTGCTAGTCGAGACACGCGCAATGTATGGTTCCGTAGTTGCGAATGCCAGCTTTGAGTTCAACTAACTTTCAATTTGTATGAAATGTTACTTGTCCAAGTACATTTATAAGTTGGTAGGCTATAACTCTTTAATTTGTTAATTCTACTTAGCTCTGATAGTTTTCTTATAAACTTCGTTATATATACTACTGCTGTGATTTTTTTCACGTGTTCATATACAACCATTTAGAAGATAGAGTGGGGGGACACTGGACTCTAACAAAAAATTTGACTATAAAGCCAAATATTTCCGATACGGACAAGTAAATCGAAAAATGATGTTCACAAACTTACAAATTTTTTAAAAGACCTATTAAACAACAGCCCACATGTTGGGTAAGTCGCGAAAAAAAAAATTACCCTCTTTCTTACATGCATGGGAGCAACCCTAAAAAAATTTTTTTCAAGATTTTATTTTACCATTTTTTCGGCATACTTAATATACATATCCATACTAAATTACAGCTTTCTAGTACTTATAGTCTCTGAGTAATACCGCGGACGGACAGACGGACAGACATGGCGAAACTATAAGGGTACTTCGGAACCCCAAAAATAACCTAACCTCCGTGTTTTTTTATTAAAATGTATTTATGTTCTGTTGTTTATATACCTACATGATTTTGAATTATAATAATTAAATAAATTAAAAAAAAAAATACTATGAATATGAATTAAAAATACTCTATTTTACAATAACTGAAGAAAACTACTTAGACCTAACTAAAAAGAAATAAAAGACAAAACAAAATAACCTACCTCTAAATCTATTTTATTCCATTACCAGCTGAAGGTCAATTTTCATTCAAAAAACTTCCAAGATACAACTAAAGTGACGTTAAGGACTAGTTAACGAAGTTTTAAAGCTACTGTAGCCCGTGCCCGTCTTATAAGTCAACTTAAAAATACTTACATAAAATAAAGTAGGCACGAAATTTGTAAGTTGAGAAAACCAACGCATTCCAACACAGTCCCAGCTTACTTTGTTATGCTAATCTTCATAATTCTTTAGGCGGAGGAAGTTTCGTCAAGTTACTTTTTTGAGCATAACTTGTAATTCAGTCGTAATTTGTTATGCCAAAATGTGTACTTGAATGGGGCAAAAGATCTACCGTTTGAGGTGAGTAATTCGTGTGAAAACTTTCTTCCCTTTTTTTTTAATTTTCGACATCTGCGGGTATAACTATTTTTATTTTCATTCATGTAATGTTGTAGTTTAAAACAAGTCGGAAAGAGAAGATTTTGCTATAGGAATCATAATTACATAGTGAAAAAGTTAGCACCAGGTGACCAGATCCGATTGTTTTCCTGATTTTGAAGTTGATACTACGGTGAACTCCTTTATATTCAACTGTAAAGAAAAATTATGTGTTTCGTGCGTATTTTGCATGTTTGTAAATTTCTTTATAATTATCTTCCAAACAGCAGGGTGGATTTCGAATATAGTTTGGTTCGTCTCAAATAAGGATAACTTATTTGTTTGGGACACTTGTGCTTATAGGTGTTTAAAAAAAAAGAGAAAGCATTAAGGCTTTTTTTTATTTTTGAAATGATATAGCTTGTTACTTTATCCACATATTACTTAGTGTGGTTCAATTTCCACTTAATATAAAACTGTTTTCTTTTATTTTACTGTATGATTTGTCCCAATATATTTGTTCATTTTCTAACTTTAATATCAATCTGTTTCAGTCTGTTTGGATGCTGCGATACCACAGTTAGTGAAGATCAAAAGGAAGTTATTTTTATTAGCATCAAAGCCAGTCTCGCACACCCTCCTCTAGCAATCTTGATTGTCAGTTTAGTGAAGCTCCTTACTAGTTCAAATTAACGGAGAAAACTTTTCGATCAAGTACGTCTACCTGGAAACACAAAGTAAACTCCGTGCCTTCGCAACTTATCCATTAACTTAAGTAGAATCTGTAGACAGCATGGGAGAATAGTGCCTCCATTGCCATCAAGTTACTAAGTATTTTGAACGTTAAACGAAATTTATGACACTAGATTGATAGGTAGTGCGTGTTATTTTTGGTCGCTCTCTCAGATTGAAAACAACGTAGATAGTATCTTTTGGGGTTCAATCTCAGTAATTTATCATATGTTTTCTATACGGAGAATGTGACGCTATTGCAGAGGCGAATAATGACGAGTCACCCTCCTACATTATGCTACGTAATCATGCAGAACAAATTTTAACTACCACGCAATTCTCATAGTTATAAATGTACTTCGATTTTTTATTCAAGACAACGAAACAATTCTCAGGAGAGCATTTCTCTCGCGGTTGGCCAGGTTTTGAAACTCACAATCTCCATGAAATCTTCATTAATTTAAGAAACTTCCAACAATTTCCTTTTGACTCGGGACCCGAAAATGAAAAATTATTTCTTGAATTTTTACTTCACTTAAAATCTGCACAACGTTGTAGTCGACGACCGCTTTATTATTTATGACAAGGAACACGAAACTCATCTCGAGTTATAAACTTCTTGGAATTTCTCCTGAAGTAATACAGAGCTATTATTATGATGTCCCCACAAAAAATATTCGCTGTGTAGCGGGGCCAGGGTCGGCAGGGGGCGCGCCGGCCGGGCAAATATAGTCAAGCAGTGGAGTGCACGCGGGACAGACGTCTCCGACAACCTTTGTCCTCCCCGGTCTGCACTCTCCTAAAATGTTTTCGAAAATATATCTCCGTTTCACAACAGTTTGTCTCGCACATCGTACATCGAACTTTCGATATAAACTTATCTCGTTACGTTATATGTTGGTTTGAAATGATTTCATATTTTCATGTTTGTTTAGAAGAAATATCTTTACGCACCTACACAGATAGTTTTCTCCATAAATAACAAAGGTATAAAATCTGAAGAATACATAAAAGGGGATTTTGAATTTTCTTCTTTATTGCCTTTCGATTCTTTTACGAGTATTTGACAACCGTAAAGTTTTATCGCACTCGAATCTCGTGATATGGGAATGGGACAGCTCTTATGATATTTCCTCCATACGCGTACGGAACCGTATATATGATTATCTGCGGTAAATAATATTATTTGGCTAAAAGCTTTCTATGCACCGTATGCACCCTAACAATTTACTTGACTAGCCCGCAAAAAGTCTTTGTACATAATTTATACAAAAAAATTGGAAAATCATATGTAGTATTTATATACTTAATATTTACCTTACATTTATGAATGTTTCATATGATTCCGAGAAAATTCACTTATACTCATATTGCTACCGTATGTTCATTCGAAGAACATCCTTTTTTTAGTGGCAGTGGATAGCAGTGGAGCAAAAAATAAGGTGTAGTCGCTTTGCGGCAGACTACACTTATATTATAAAGTTGATAAAGTTTCACTTGAGGAATTATAAAGGTTATTATTACGAAGTCCCGGACGTAAGAAAGCTACGAGACGGGGGATGTTGTACCAACTTCCGAGGGGGTATAGCCGGACGCACTTCGAATACCTTGTTTTAACTTATTATAAGACGTTGGGAATTGGGATAAGTGTAATAAATAAAAAAAATATTTAAAATAAGGCTAAGAAAAATACACGAATTATACATACTTCGTTCCAGCAATCCACGAAGTCCAGCAGGGTTTACATGTATAAAATTAAGTTTCTTGGTTTTGATATTAAAATATTCAAAATAAACCTGAATGATAACCAAAATTGTTTTCCATCGATGTTTTCCCGTGACTTCTTCCTTCTTATTTAAAGCCTTTTTGCTATTTTGATCCAATGCTATACATAACATTCTATAAATCTCTCCACAAACATTTAATAGTTTTTGAACGAAAAAGTTACAAACATCCTCACCAATGTTTACATTTTATTAGAAGGATATTTTTTTGATAGATTGCCAGAATTAAAAGTGATCCGAATCGTAACAGTAGAAAAGACAAATGTTTTTTTCCTAAAGCAAATGAACAGCGTAATCTGCGATTACCTATACAAAGGAATATGCCTTAAATGGCTTGCGACAATAAAAAAGTTTTTGTGATGTTTTTCTTCCAAACCACTTAACAAGCTTGGCGCACGTAGATGTTTGTGTCTTGCTTGCATTATGACGCCGTGTTGCTATAAGATTTAGAGGGGACAAAAGTGAGCAGACTGGGCGGCGCCAGACACGTTGCCTACTACTTTATGTTTTTCACTGTACGATATTTTTCAGCACTCTCTGTAAATTTTACTTAAGCATAGGTTCTGCTCATACATGAATACGATTAAGACATTGTCAAAAGATATCTGCAATATGTCATAATTACTTATCCGCCATATAGGCACATAAAAAATGTTTTATCATTCAATATTTCACATCCTTACTAATATTATTAAACCGAAAGAGAATTAGTTTGTTGTTACGCTTTGACGCGGCTACTGAACCGACCATGATGAAATTTTGCATACAAGTTTTTTGGAATACGGAAAGGGATATAAGCTAATACCTTTCATCTCGGTTAAAGTACTGTTCCCGAGGAAACGACGTTAACGACACCACTTGATTTCGCGGTGAAGAAAATTATTTACTTGTGAGAGAAACATTTCATTCATCAGTTCCTAGGTTACTACCACTTAGTACTAGTAAATGATTTAAGCCGTTGGTCCCGGCTGTCATTATTGATGACAGTCGTTAAGCTATATTGGGTGCACGGTCGGGTGCCTTTAGGTAGCTGGAAAATCAGACACCAGTCTTGATCACTTAAACGAAAAGCAAACAAAAAAAGTGAATTATTATATTTCTTTTAACAAAATGGCATATATGAGCTTTGCTCTAAAGTACCCGGGACATGCAATATATTCCTGATCTTTTCGAAGATAACCATGCAAATATTTTTATTCTGAAATAAACACCGTGTATTCATGAGCACAGTAGGTTTTATCACACGTTATAAGTAACAGAGGGGTGAGAAGCTTATATATGATTTTACAACCTTTGAAAGGCTACGTTACCGTTCTGCTTAGCATTTGTCACCCAAGTTGTTTTTATTTCTTAGTAATATGTATTCGTTTGCAGATCTTATGCATTATTTTTGTCCTCCTAAATCGTTAATATGTATGGCCATAAGTAAAAAAATTAAGTATTTGGTATTAAAACAAGATTCAAATAATGTTAAGGATGGAGCAAGCGTCGGAGTGGTTGTTATTGCGACAACAAGCAGCTCCAGCCGCGCCCGCCATGCTAAGCAGGGGCAGGCGGCGGCAAACTTTAACTACGCTATATTTACAAACAATTCAACACAAAGCTTTCCTTCAGGCACTTAACACGTGTTGTTACAAGATATACACTATTTAATATTTCACATATAGGGGATAGTTGCCTAATACATATAGTTAAGTTTCATTGAGGATAGATGCCCCGCCGCGATATAGAGGATCTATCCCCTAAACTGATTTATATGGCCATAATGACAACACATTCGCAGCTGTATCTAGTGCCTAGGGTATGCTTTTAACTTGGTCTTATTTAATTTCCGCCGCCAAAAATTTTAACAGTCTCAAAATGAAAGAAAAACGTTCTAAATTCGGTGATTTTTAAAAATAAATATTTTTTTTTAATTTGATTTGGGTATTCTTTCTAATTTGTACCATTAAATACGTACAATTTACAATCAGAATAGGATCAGTAGTTAAATAAATAAATAAAAGAAATATTGTTACAATAATAACAGGGCGCAAGGCGGACAACGGAAGCGCAGTGCATCAGGGGTCATGGTAAGCTCCCGCCAAGGCGAAACAACGGAAGTGCAGCACTGCCTACCTTTTCTCCAAGCATTTCGTCGTATTTTTGCACCCTATAGATTAGGTCTGTATTGTTCTACCCTTCTAGATACTGTCTAGAATGTCCAAATTCTAAGAATATGTTGTTAATAGAGTAAAAGGCCATGCCACACATTTTGACTAAGGCGTAAGATTTCTGGACAACTAACAAGTAAGATTTCACTCAGAACGCTTTACACTGCGATGAAAGTTAGAGTATTCCGTTAGGGCGTTTAGTGTAAGGAGCTTGACTTGTGTAGTTAAGATCTGATACATTTTTTACAGCTCAAGAGACACTCGTCTTGGCGTTAGTTTACAATAAAATAATGTTAGTAGGTATCAATATTGTTTGTTACTTAAAGTCTTTCTTCTTTGTTTTTCTCATAGTTGGGGACAAAAAGTAGAATGTGTCATTCTCGGAAGTAACTTACTTAATTTTACTTTGGGAAATATTATTTTGAATCCTTCGCTCCATTCAGGAGTCTACTTTAGAATCTCTCGCAGCGCTCAGGGTTCTAAGCTAGACTCCTTCGTTCCACTTTGAATTCAAAATAATGCCCTCACGTAAAATGTATATGTTGGTCCCCTGTGTCAAAATCTACACATACATTTTAGACGCAGATATAATAAACATTTAAAAAGAAACTTTGTATATTGCAGCTATTGTCATGTTCCACAAATATTTGCTTGAATTTAAAACCTATTGCAGGAGTTCAACACAGACAAGAAGCAAACTATAGCAATAGCTGTCCTCCGTCTAATAAAAGCTATTGTTTTCAATCAAGCTCGGGCGGCAGGCGACGAGCGGCAGCGGAGAGCGTGTAATAGCTGCGCGAGGAAGCACATTTGTCTTGTCCGGCCGTTAGCGTATATTACGCGCCCGGGACCCGGGACGCCGGACACTGCCGCCTTCTTTCATCGTTATCTCAGAATTAACCATTTGCTAATACCTACCTCGAGAAAAGTTTTCATTGTAATCGCTTTAAGAGTTGGCAACTTGCGTTTTAGTAAGAGCGTAGTTTGTTTTATGTGTGTTTGAATAGGAAACAATCTTTTTTTTTCTTTATTGTACACCATAAGTAGCAATTAACAATATATACATTAATCTATGTACAATCAATGGGTGGTCTTATTGCTAAGAGCAATCTCTACCAGACAACCGATGGATGGAGAAAACTAAAAAACGATAACAGAACGGGGTGTACATTTCAACTAATAATAAACATAAATATATATTTATACATAATATAATACTTAAATAAATAAAATATATACAAATTAAAATAAACATACATTGACTACTAATGTTAGACTTAAAGATATGTGAACGAAGCAACGTAACGATGTTGGACAACTAAAACTATTTTTGCAGGTAGAACTCTTTTACGTGGTCTTTAAAACAAGATAGTGACTGCGCTCTTTGGATTGATTCAGGTAACGCGTTCCATAATCTCACAGCTTGGACAGTAAAGGATTTTGAGTAGAAAGAAGAATGATGTACCGGTGTTTTCAAAGTGAGGCTATTAGAAGATCTTAAGCTACGATTACTGGAATCCCCTAGAAACTCAAATCGTTCTTTAAGGTATCGCGGAGAAAATGGGTTAAAAAGAATGTTGTACAAAAGAGAAAGAATATGTGCATATGTCAATGTTGTCGTTCGGTAACTCTACTAAAATGGTGAACGGTGTAAAAGTATTTGAAATTAACATTGGACGCCAGATTTTTAGACTAAAGTTTTTAGATACCTACACAAGATAGTAATTAATTGCATGCATTAACTGATGTGTAAGGTAAATAAACCTTACAGATCAGTTAATGCAGACATGTTTTTTGATGTGATAACGTCTTATAAACCGATGAACACCGGTTGCATGTACGAAAAATGTCACGTTCCGGTCACCAACCCTTTAAGAGGCTTGCGCGGGGAGGATATATTATTATTGTTTTCGGTTTCGTTTTTGTATCACGCATCTATCTCTCTTACACCGTCATCACGTAAAATTATCGTCCATAAACCTACTTTACTGACAACCAATTGTTTACTCAGGCACATTTAGTAAATACTGAGCCTTTTCTATGTTCAATTTGCCGATTGCAAATAAGTAATTTCTGTAACTTTGACATTTATTATATTAAGCCGTGTCGCGCAAGGACACGGTGGCTCGCTCTCGGCACGGCACGACAGACGCTCGTCAGACAAATTGAATTTGCGCGGACGCCGACGACAAGTCCGTTTGCGCGCTAACTAGCTCCGTCCGAAGCAAATGCCGCCCCTGGACTGTAACATGTATGATAAACATAATATGTTTGTAGTGCAGGGAAGTTGATTTCGTATTATGGTACATTTTGATTAACTGATTATGACTAAAAGATATCTAAGAACATAAAGATTCACTTAGTATCATAGCTTCAAAGCCCTAAAGTATGCAGTAATTGTACTAGTAGGTCTGTACATAAATTAACTTTAGAATATAAAAGTATGACCTATCGGGTTTCAATTGATACTTAACAACCTTAACGACGACCTTTTTTAGTACAATAAAATAAGCAATATTAAATTCTGGAAATCAGAAAATCCTATACTGACTTTGACTTTTATTATAAAGGACGTGTCACGCAGGGTTGCTCGCTACCGGCAAGGTACGATAGTCTGTCCGCTTCAGATAAATTGAATTTGCGCGGACGCCGGCGAAACGCCAGTTTGATATTTATTATAAAGGACATGACACACTTTACAGTTTGTGCAAACTTTAGTTCTATGTATGTTATTAGTAATAACTAGAATATCTTGGATTAGTATTTTTATAACTTACTTTAATTTTGCATTATAGTTTTTAATTATAATATAATTTTCTCAATAGTGGTCGTTCCGAAACGCTATAGCAGTATCTCGATTTTGCTGACATTAAAAAATATAAGAAATAAAAATATGACGTTCAGAGAGATACATGTATCCAATTTTTAATAAAATTACCTATTTGACTTGGAGTTGAAATAGTCAACATAAATATAAACATGACTTGAAAAATTTACTTGACTTAAAAAGCGCACTTTCCCGTTTTTATAGGATAGCAGTTTGTGTAAATCTACTGTTCTACACGCTTCTGGTTCTAAAACATGATCGATTGAGAATATGGAAATTTTGTCCTAAATTAGAATGTTTTTGTGTCATTTTATTAATTTTATATTTTAATTGCCTAGTGATTTTTATAAGTTTTAATGTCGCTTATCGGTGGTGTTTCGTCTGGGAATGTTCGCCCAGGTGAGTCTATATCGTCCGAGAACTTAATTTTGTGCTCTCAGTGTTCCCAGCCACGGTTTTTCAAGGGGCAAAGGGGTTTAAAAATTCATGTGGCTAGAGTACACAAGACCCATGCTAGTAGTGGATCCCTTTGCCCCACCGGCATACTTTCTAATCATACTTAATTGGCACATAGTCTTGTTTCTCACTCCTATCATAATCTCCACGAACACCTGTCAGCTTTAAAACATTCAACTCCCGTAATAAAACGTATACCCAAAGGTGCTCGTCGCACTGTATCACTAGCGCTCGCTAGTGATATAAGAAGGACAGTCCGCGAGAACTCAAAAGAGGCTTGGGAACATTTACTCACCTTCGCTTTTAGGATTCTACATGTATCAAACGAAAACCCATCTGGTATTCAAAATCTTACATCAAAAATAAAACAAAACTGTATTAACCCAAATTCCTTAACATTTCGGCATATTTCGATTTCCAAATTAAAGCAAAAAAGTTTGTCACAGTATGTGGAATCAAAAATAAGCGAAGGTGACCTCAAAGGTGCAGCAAGAATTCTTTTCTCGGACGATGCAATTGCCCCAAACACTCCGGACACTCTCTCTGCTTTACAGGAGAAGCATCCATCGTCAGCAGACGACCCCAACCTGCCTGACCCTCCCAATAACATCGATGAGGCCCTGCAAGCCACAGAGGAGCAGGTTTACGCGGCTGTGATGTCCTTCAGAAGTGGCTCAGCCGGCGGTTTAGTTGGTTTGTCACCTCAACATTTAAAAGATCTTTTGAGCGGTGACAGCGTTGACGCCGGCGGTTCGCTCTTGAGGGATCTCACAGCTCTTGTCAACCTTATGTTATTGGGAAGGGTCAATGATAGCGTTACCAGCATTTTATACGGTGCTAACCTATGTGCCCTGAAAAAGAAGGACGGCGGCATCCGGCCTATCGCTGTAGGCTCAACATACCGCCGACTTACAGCCAAACTATGCTGTAGAGCTATCGCTGCCACCCTTGGAGACTACTTTCAACCGATTCAGTTAGGCTTCGGTTCCAAGGGTGGCTGTGAGGCCGCTGTCCATTCTTTGCGCACCTATTTAAATACTCAAAAGGGTGGGGTGTTGCTGAAGGTGGATATAAAAAACGCGTTCAATTCGGTTGATAGGGGCGCTATGCTGGCACAAGCAAAGATCAAAATTCCTTCGGTTTACAACTTCCTCTGGCAGTGTTATAGTCAAAATTCTAAATTGATGTACCAAAACAATCTCCTTTATTCGGCAGTAGTAGGGTGCCAGCAGGATGACCCCTTGGGTCCGGTTATTTTCAGTCTTGCAATCCACCCAGTCATTGAAAAAATTAATTCCAGTTTTAACACATGGTACCTTGACGATGGGAGTTTGGGAGACGTCCATCCTGACACCGTTTTGAAGGACCTAGAAGACCTTAAACGTGGCTTGACTTCTATTGGTCTTAGTTTAAATTATTCCAAATGTGAACTATTTATCGACCATGAAATGCCTCTTCTAACCAAAATTAAAACTGTTACCCAATTTAACGCCTTGGCCCCCAACATCAAAATTATTGACAAGTCTTCGCTTCGTCTCCTAGGCTCCCCGATTTTTGATGATTCTTTTCCCAGTTTTGTTGAGGAAAAAGTACAAAGTTTTCAGTTAGCTTCCGACCGACTTTCCAATATCCATAGCCATTTCGCTTTTTCTATTCTAAAACATTGTCTTTTTGTTCCAAATTTCACAATTTACGGTGCAGTCATCTGTGGAAATACCCGGATCTTCTTACAAAATTAGATAACGTCATTAAAACACTTTGGCGTCTCTTTTAAACATTGAGTTTGATCACTTTATTTGGGAACAAGCCTCCTTACCTATAAGGCTAGGAGGACTTGGAATACGAAAAATTTCTAGTGTTGCTTTGCCAGCATTTTTGTCTTCTGTCCATAGCATACAAGACCTTTTTAAGAAAATTTTACAAAACCCCTCTTATGAAACTGCTTATATGACAGAAACCAGAGACGCTTGGTCAGAGCTTTGTTTAAATTCGGAATTTCCAGATAACCCTTCTTCTCAGAGGCGTTGGGACGAGCCGCTCTGCAGACTTGTACAGAGTAACCTACTTGAATCTTCTTGTGGCAACTCTGCAGAACGAGCGCGTCTCCTTGCCGTTGCGGAGTGGGAGTCAGGACTTTGGTTACAGGCCTTACCTTCTTTCACTTTGGGTACCTTTCTGGACGATAATACATTCCGTCTGGCGACATGTCTGCGTTTAGGAGCTAAAGCGAATGTCCCGCATCGTTGTCTTTGCGGCGATACCGTAGACCAGTTTGGGCGTCATGGACTTTCGTGTCTCAAAAGTGCAGGTCGCATGGCGCGCCATGCCACCATTAATAACATAATTCAAAGGGCTCTTGTCACTATTCACGTGCCAGCTGTTTTAGAACCAAATGGCCTGGTGCGTGAGGATGGCAAGAGGCCGGACGGAATGACCCTTGTGCCGTGGAGGATTGGAAGGCCACTTGTTTGGGATGCCACGTGTGTCGACACATTCGCGCCTTCCCACCTCCCCAGCACTGTGTCTAAGGCAGCCATGGCTGCAGCCAATGCCGAGGCCCTCAAACGGCGCAAATATGCCTGCATCGGCAACGGTTTCATTTTTGAGCCGTTTGGGGTGGAGACTTGATCCATGGGGCCCGTCGGCTCATAATCTATTTAAGTCATTAAGCCGAAAGCTGGTTGAGGTGTCGGGTGACCAGAGGGCTGGCAATTTTCTAGGACAAAGAATAAGCATTGCCATCCAACGTGGCAATGCTGTCAGCCTGCTAGGTACCCTTCCGCGTGACAACGAACTGCGGGACATTTTTTATTTATAATGGTTATTTTTAATTATGTAGGTTAGGCTATTTTATTTTAGTTAGTTTTCGTTTAAATAATTTTAAGTTACATAAGTGTCCAAGTGACGAGATTAAATTATATCTACAGAAATTTATTATAAAAGACATGAGAGGCTCAGTTAGGAATTAAAATCATGCAGCATTTTCAATCCAGTAGATTTTTTACCGGAATGAAGCAAATTTAGTTAGATCCAGCTAAGACTTGCAATGATTTCAAATGTTTAGGTATTCTTATAACTAAACAACTATCTTTAAAAATATCAACAATTTGAATTAGCGCAAATTCAAATACTGAATATGTTTAAAAATATTCAAAAATAAAAAGATGCACTATAACGCCGCGCAGGTGTCAAGCCAGTTTGCGCGCCCTATTGCTCCGACGTGACAGCACCCTGCCTTATATATTTCACTGATGAGGTGCGCTCACGTTCACTTCACATAGTGCACCCATGCTTTTAGCGTTCCGTATCCAAAGGGTAAAAAGGGTATTACTAGGCCTCCAATGTCCGTTCGTGTTACAGAGCTGTATCTATTAAACCGTAATATTACCGATTACGGTATACAGATATGTCCCTATTATAGTTATTTAATATTTATATACAGCGTGTAAATTTACCGCCGACATTTCCTTGAAGTGGTGATTCTGCCCCTCAAAATGAACAACTTGTCATGAGACCAATGCTAGGTTGCTAGTTTCGACTGAGAATATGTATGTTATTGCAATAAACTTTTATTTATACTTGTAGGACGACGCAATATCGGCATCTAAAGTCATAGGTACTCATAACAAATTACGAGTATGACATTTATGAAGCTTCGGATATCATATTGGTCTAGGATAGGGTCTAACAGAGCAGAAGGTCAACGCGGACAGGCGAACAGGCGGCTGCTGCTATATTATAACTGCATATGAACACTTTATGAAAAACAAACATTTTAAATAAAAAAGTCTATATTCGAGACTGTCAGAAGTTACCGTTATATTTCCGCTGTTTTCTATAAGATTCTACATTAAAGAGGTCATTTCGAATTCATTCATTATGGAATTACTCGTCAAGCGCGAGAAACGCAGACACAATGGATTTTCTATTCGACTAGCTCCGTGGCGCAGCGGTCAACACGCCAGCCTGCGACACGGAGTGACCGGGTTCGATCCCCGGCCAGGTCAAGATGGAAAATGATCTTTTTCAGATTGGCCTGGGTCTTGGATGTGTATCTATCTATATATGTATTTGTTATAAAATATAGTATCGTTGAGTGAGTATCCCATAACACAAGTCTCGAACTTACTTTGGGGCTAGCTCAATCTGTGTGATTTGTCCGTATATACTCGTGTTTATTTATTTATTGTTATGCAGACCGATTGGCGCGCTTGGTGGTTGACAAGTCAAGAAATTATGGAATGGTCATTTTGGATTTCGTTGGAAAATCAGAACACGACAAAAAATCATCAATACTGTAATTTTCATTAAAAGCATATGATTTGCTTGCTCTTTTCAGATTTCAATATGAATTCGAAATCGTTAACCCGATACAAATGATACGAGAAAATGATTATTAAAGGAAGTTCTGTGTAAATTTCTCTAAAAGGCGAGTGAGTATTACATTGCGCGATGACTGGCGCTTTATCGAGTGTTAGCGAGATTAATGGCGGCTTGTCGCCCGCTCATAGCTATTACACGCGCAATGTGGCAGCCTGCCGCGTGTTGCTGCCAGATGAACGCGAAATGACGCGCGAGGACTGGAATTGGGACACTGTTCGGTGGCGTAATGAGAAACATTCTTTGTTACATTAATGCAATGCTTATGCAGAAATATGAAATAATTAAATTGTGTGGATGAATAATTTATATCTGCCGTGCATTCAATAAGAACAAATTCATTATACTATTATTAAAATAAAATTGAAATAATAGATTCAGTTATGATGAGTAATGACTACATAATATGCAATATGCATAATGATGCATATTGCATATTATGTATTCCTTCTATCGAGCCGTAGCATTTTTTATCGCGTTGGCTCTGAGAAGAGTCGTTTGTTGTGTTTAGCCGTTACATACGTGGTGAAAGGATTCGCCAGGCTGCATTACCGACTGAGATCCTTCAGATTACCTAAGGTTAATTTTCATTAATCACTTGACATGTCTATTCTTATATTGTATGCCTGAGTTATAGGTAAAACTGTAGACTTTATTTATAATCTAAAAATCTTGTATATCAGCTTCACAATAAATTATTCTGATTCTGATTCTAAGGATAGTATTAATAATAATGACTTTATTCAATGTTTAAATTCACTTGTACTAAGTAAATAAGATAAAGATAATATATGGAATATTAGCTAGGTATTAGCTAGGTACTAGATATACTATAAGAAAATAAATTTACTGCATTATATGCTATATAATAAGATAAAGATTCCACGAGGTTAAGGCCGTGCGACAATTTACCTATTATATAATTGACTAGTTTTCGCCCGCGGCTCCGCCCGCGTCAATGTCGATCCCTCGGGAGTAGTACTTTTCCCGGGATAAAAGGTAGCCTATGTCCTTCTACGTACTCCAGAGAACTTGTATGCAAAATTTCATGATAATCGGTTCAGTAGTTACGGCGTGAAAGCGTAACAAACAAACAAACTCACTTTCGCATTTATAATATTAGTAAGGATATATCTATCATATTGCTTGTTTGCTATTTACCACTTATAAGTTGGTCAATCGATTCAAATCTATTGCTAAGGAGCGCCGGTCTTATTGGGGTTTAATGCATCATTCGGGCTCCTTTACAAATACGCCAATATTAAATATTATTAAGAATCATTACTGAGAACAAAAAAATAAGATAATAAATATAAATAAATAAATATATACGGACAAATCACACAGATTGAGCTAGCCCCAAAGTAAGTTCGAGACTTGTGTTATGGGATACTAACTCAACGATACTATATTTTATAACAAATACATATATAGATACACATCCAAGACCGAGGTCAATCTGAAAAAGATCATTTCCATCTTGACCTGGCCGGGGATCGAACCCGGTCACTCCGTGTCGCAGGCTGGCGTGTTGACCGCTGCGCCACGGAGCTAGTCAAATTGAAGAATGAGAAATCCTTATAGCATATAAATAAAACTACAAAAATACAAACTTTTAAATATTCCTTAAATATTATAAAATTAAATATTTGAAGGGATCTATATATAACTGTCACAAATAAGTATCATAATCACTTTACCTATGTAAGATAGATAAAGGTAAAAAGAAAGTGACATTTATTGACTTTTCTAAATAGACATATGCTTGTAATATTTTAAACCGACTTCAAAAAAGGAGAAGGTTGTATTTTTCTTTAATGTTTAGTTTTTCATAACTCCGTAATTTTTTAACCGATTTGAAAAAGATTCTATTTTATTTTAACGTATATGTAAGAAAGGTCCCATTTAAATTTCATCAAAATAGTTTAAGCAGTTTGTTTAAAGTCGGTTTTTGTATATAAAAGATTATTTAACAGTAATTTTAGTGCGTAAATGAGCGCATGCAGCTAATGATACGAACCAGTATTAACAGAGCCTGATTTTTGCGAGTATAACATAAATCTCCTCATTAAGAATGCAAATTTACATAATTTCCGTCTAGTAGCCACGTCCTCATACATATGAATTTCTCATTCATAAAATATTCAAAATGGTTTCATGCTCCTTAATTATCTGTGTTTGTACGGTGGCGGAAAGTTTGGTATGTTTCGTGTGGGATACTTTTTAATTTTGTATGGATGGAAATACATATATCGATACCTTTTAAGTGTTCAAAAGTTATAAAAATTGCAGCAGTCAAAAATATGATCTATTTTTTGCCTCATTTAATATAAATATGTTCGTTAATGCACTCTTTTTTACGATTAGTGTAGCGCCACTTAACCGTATTGGCTATGTTGTGTTGTCATTTTTTTCATGTTCTTCTATATTTTTTTAATATGGTTGCCACGGAAGACCGGCGTCACGATTAACTCCGTGACCTATGCTGAGCCTGAGCGGAAACCAATTTGGTACATGTTTCACTTTTTTATGTAACGATAAGATTTTAGTACTAATTTTGTGGTACCAAATAAAAAGTTTCTTTCTTTCTTATCGAAAAGATATGCCTACGCTGGTTGGTTATTTTTCGAGTGTGTAAGTCGAGGTTGACGACTACCATTTCTAGTTATTTCGACTAATTTCGACCAGTCTTAGTACGGTGGAAAAACGGTTCTAGTAAATAAAATCGAATTAAAATTATTTCGATTATAGTATGGTATTACATGATATTAGAAAAATATATACTCTATGGCGTAGTGGTTAACATGTAAACCTGCTACACATAGGCACCGGGTACGATTCCCGGCGCGGGCAAATACATTTACTTTAATTTTACTATTATTTGTACCATACAGTTTTTGCCAAAACATATAACATACAGCATGCACGCTATCACAATAGCGGACGCACCATATTTGAAGATGCAACAAACGAAGTAAAACACTCAGATGAGGAAGAGGATGTTTTGATTGGTAATCAATTGGACTTTTGGTTTTGGATTATCTGTTACTACTCGTATACTACATGTAGTAACAACTATGAAAGAAGGCACAAAAAAGTCTATAAAAAACCGGCCAAGTGTGAGTCGGACACCGTACACTTTATCTATAAAAACGACAAAAAAGTCATGTCTAATGTGTGGAAAAATAATTTAACCTTAAATATTTATTTTATTCTGTTGTTAGTATTTTTTGTTATAGCGGCAATATAAATACATCATTTGTAAAAATTTCAATTGTCTTACTATCACGGTTCATGAGATACACTGGCGATAGACAGGGACAGACGGATAGCCGATGAACAGGGTCCCGTTTTTACCCTTTGGGTACGGAACCCCGACAATAAAAAGATAAAAAAGAAACCCCAAGTTTCATAATCACACAATTAAACTACTACCAGTTCTTAATAAATCTTCAATGTGTTTGCGTGAAATATATAAATCTCACGCACGACACGTATCTTATTTAACACAGATTTGCAATAACACAAAACTAGATACGTACGTGTGTGCTACGATGTAGACAGCTACGGCGTAGCACACTCGTGGATAAATGTCGTGTACTCGTTTAAAAGAGCAGCTGTGCGTAGTGTACGTGCTTACAATCAAATTACTGACACACCTAGAAAGTAAACGTCAGACATATGTCTTCTTATGATTTAATCCTGAGATTTAATCATAGATTTAAAAAATGGCGTCTCATGGATTTAATAGATAGATGGCTAGCTCCGTGGCGCAGCGGTCAACACGCCAGCCTGCGACACGAGAGTGCCCGGGTTCGATCCCCGGCCAGGTCAAGATGGAAAATGATCTTTTTCAGATTGGCCTGGGACTGGGATGTGTATCTATATATATATTATAACAAATATATATATATATATTTGTTATAAAATATAGTATCGTTGTGTTAGTATCCCATAACACAAGTCTCGAACTTACTTTGGGGCTAGCTCAATCTGTGTGATTTGTCCGTATATATTTATATTTATTTATTTATGTTCGGAATAACGTATACATTCAAAATTAAACATCTGTAGCGTAGCATGCCCTTGTAGCTGTAAGCATATCGTGTGTATTGTGCAGCCAATGACAGAGTGAAATGTCATTTTGTGACTCAAAGTAATTGTCTGTTCTCAAAAATTAGCAGGTTTCTAGTAATACTCGAGAATTTCTTCATAACTAAAAATTTACGAACCTTTCTCTCCGTCGTTGAAATTTTCGAAAATGACACAACTAATCGTATGCTGGCTTAAGCGAGTAGCTGTGCAAGCTTACAATCATTGATTTTACAGTTATAGCGGGAAAACTACACAAATTTTACTTGACAGATATTTGGAATAGCCTACATTCACAATACACATGGATGCTATGATATGGAAGTCTACGGCGTTGCTCACTTCTTGTATTCGCTTAAATGAGCAGATATGCGTTATGTGTGAGCAACAATCAATGTACCATTTTGACGGTAAACAAAATAACAACAGTCATTTGGAATAACCTGAGGGAATAACTCTACGTTCATAATATACATTCCTTCAAAACATGAATGTTACAATGTAGACATCTACGGCGTAGCACGTGTGCGTAGCTGTTGACGTATGTCGTAGTGTAGGTGCCTGTAAGCAATCACACTACGATATCTACTATAATACTATTGATACCAACCAACCAGATGATGAACCTCAGTAATAAGACTTAAATGAGATTTGGAATACACTAAGATCCCTTTACAAATGAACGCTACGATGTAGACATCTACGGCGTAGCACACACTTGTAACTAACTGTATACATTTATTTCTTGTACTCGTTTAAGAGAGCAGATATTCGTAGTGTACGTGCTTACAATCATAGTAGTGATATCATAAGTTAATCTAATCTATACCACCTAAATGGCAAACTTCAGACACTAGTCTTACTTAACAAAGATGTAGAATACTACATTCACGACACTACACTACACATATGGATGCTACGATACACCGCAGCATGCACGTTCGTTCGCCGCTAACACATGTCGGAGCAGATGTGCCCATAGAATCATGTTGGTACATGTACGTAACATGTGTAATATGGATATTAAACCCATCCATTTCTTATTACCTTATTTCACGGAGACTATAATAATACAATATGTATTTACTATACATAAACAGTATTTTCGCAGTCATACTTGGAACTCCTTTATACTACATGTATTGTTAACTCATGAATCCTTTATCATTTACGTATCTTGCTTAACAAAGATTTGCAATAACGCTGCTAGTAATCATTGCACAAGTTAGTTGTTATGTCGGGTGAAATGAGGGAGAGTGGTGTGTTCTCTTACTACATTCTATGGATGTTAGTTTTAGATGGAAGTTTACTGACATTCCCCTTATTTAACAGGGACTTTGGATTTGGTTGTAAATGACTACAAATAAATGGGTTTAGGTATTATCTAAACTCAATATATGAAAGCAAAGAATTTTTTTTCATATCGCTGTGTAAATGTATCATGTTTGTTTTCGGTGTCAGTCCTGTTCTTCGAAAGCTGATACACTTTACAACTGTATTTCATGAAAAAGTTATATTACTTGGTTTATAAAAAGTTAATTTCAGTAGCAATCCCTTTCAATAAACAGATAGCCGAAATCTAAACATACGCTTACCAAATCTGCTAAGAGGCTCATCTCGGCGTTACGTGACCGAATCGAAAAGAATTTGTCCCTCTAAGCCGCAGCTTTTTTCTCACATTCGATGGACGGACAGATAGTGGTCCCTCCCGACAAATTGCTGGCTAAATCCTAACACTCAACTTCACTAAACTTGCGGTCCTTTATAGGAACTTGATAAACGTTATAAATTTTAACTAAAATCGTGTTACTGACACAATTACAAGGTCTGTGCTTTTCATGGGTAACCAGATCCTAAAATCAGTGATTGATTTTAGGATCTGGTTACCAATACAGACATACAGAAATACTGTCTGTATTTTTGTATGTCTGTATATATAGATTTAAAACAAGAAGTGCGGTCGTGGACCCCCGTCAAGAAAAAAAGGTGTTTTCTTCAACATCAAAAGATTTACAAAATGAAATCCGTAAATTGATTTTTTTACCGAACAAATTTTATCTAAGGATAAACTAGTTTGGCCTAGAGAGACTAGTTGGCCTAGTAAAAAATATTATTCAGTATCTTAGTGTTAAAAAAGTTACTGATGAGATATACTGTTCACAACTTACGGGGCTAGCTCAATTTGTGTGATATGTCCAAAAAAAACCCAGGTCTCACGTCTGAAAAACCTGAACCAATCCGATATTGAAAATAGAGGGAATTTATATCCCACTTTGCCAACAAAGTACGCAGTAACACTTCGGCAATGCACACATGCATGCCGATTTTACATAACGGTCACGTAACATTTCTCTGATTTACTCTTACTCATTAAGAACTTTGTTCTAAATAGTGTCCATGCAGATTCTCTTGATCTATTGACGACATTATGTGTGGAAATAGACCTTTTTTTTGGATGAAAGAAAATCTACTCTATTTAAAAAAAAGAGAATCCTACTTTCTAATCTACAATTTTTCATGAATACAGATAGGTAATAATTTAAACTATCCTCGACAAGCATCTGTAGATAATGTACAGATAATTTTGATAAAAATATCGATAAAACAATGAAAGTATTGCTTCTGGCAACAATCACAGAGGAAATAATGAAAACAAATCGTCAGTCAGGACGCGAGGCAAACGCGCCTCGTGGGGCGTGCCCAGCAGGTGCAAAGATGTTTCATGATTTAATTTGGGACTTAGGGATCTGCTCTATTGAATCTATTGAATCGTACAATCTTTTCATCGGAGCTTTCCCAGAACATACGTTTTGAACGTGCAACATACACAAACGAGTAGATAACACTACCAATAAAATATTGTTTGAATTGTTAACAATACGCTGTGGTCATTCATATTACTATATCAATAGCAGACAACTGTTTTATTTCAGGACAAATGGTTTTGGAAACATAACCACAGGAGAGCACAGACACTGAACAAACGCGCAAAAACAAAATCACGCATGATTGAGCGCGGAGCGAGACCGCCCGAAAAATGAATCACTATTTGCAATTATTGCCATTTCACTCAACAAAATAGTCTATATTCAGAATCGATGAAAGTGCACTATTTTTGGAAAACACTACAGTTTTACTTTTATTAGTTTATAAGGCATAATTATTGTAGAATGTTTGGTTTTCGACGTCACCTAGGTACGTACAATTAATTTAAAAGTACGTTTTAATTATGAACTATTTAACAATTCGAATAGTGATTCGATTTGATAAATAGTTAATATTATTTTTTATCCTTACTAAAATTATAAACGCGAAAGTTTGTAAGTATGTATGGATGTAAACAGCTGAATAGATTTCTACGAAATTTTGCTTACTGATTGGTTGTTGCCTGGATTAACACATACTGTTTTCGCGGGATCGACTTAAAGTCCATGTTTTGAGTGGAGCCGCGGGTGACAGCTAGTGATAATTCGTCCATCCATTATGAGCGTTTTCTCGATATCATAATCGGCTGTAGTGTCTCGGATCGGGGCTCGTCATCATGATAGCATGCATATCATATGATAAAGCAAAGTTGTTACCGCCGGTCGCCTGCCTGGCGCCTGTCCTTGGGCACTCGTAGCTACAGAACCGCAAACATATGTACCTGTGAAAGTAAACAACAAGTACCCTAAGTAAATAACAACCCTAAATAAGCTTATATCAGTGTTTTGACTCCTGATAATTAAAGAGTTTGAGATCCTTCCTTCCATCCCTTTTTTTAAGATCTTGAAAGTATACATATAAATATATATCAGCAATTATTGTTCGCATCTTGCGAAGCGTAGACTTGTTTATGCTTTCAGTGCAATGTGTAGCCAAGGTAATAGTCGTAGGTAACGCTGGCGGAGGCCGTCGTCGGCGGACAGCGGCGCCGCGCGAGGAATACCAAGCAGCCGCCGGCCGCGCCGCAGCTAATATTGTGCTGACTCACATACCTACTTTCTGATGCTCCCCTTTTACCGTTTTTCCTTTACATTTCCCAAACTTTTTTAATTAACGAGTACGTTGGAGAATACGCAGCTATTTCTCTTTTTTCTTACTTTTACCTTATAATATGGTTACAGGAACAAAAAATAAAAACTTCGGATATTCAGTTTAATTTGTAATTTTAAGTGCTTCCTAAACGTTACCGTAGATAGTCATGCACTAGTCCCTAACTCTGTGCGTTTAAAAAAATCTTGAATTTTGTTACTGGTGCTTTTTTGGAAGAAATATACGATTACACGATATTGAGTGATATTTGATTGAGTCAATCTATTCTTTCTTCGTTGTATGCTAAAAATTTATAGTTCGCGGACAATAGACAGACAAATAAATAAATATTTTGTGATATTGATTAGATTGTACAAATCCTTTTCTATCTTTTTCGGCTCAGTTAGCTTTGTGGTTCATTTTCTAAATAGCGTTTCAATTTTGCAGGTAAATGGTTCGTCGTACGGCTGCTGGAGCTTGACAGCGTATTGTAGCAAGGTATTGATTGAGACAAGGCTGTAATAACATTGGTTGTTGTAGCTCGTGATTCACTACGTGTACACGTTCCTGGGATTGATGCGGTTAGATCGGCATTCCACGCCATACGTCAATACACATTGGTAATGTTAGCCAATTAATACCGGATACTACTTATGTATCTTAGTATTGTTTTAAATCTACATCAGAGAACAAACAAAAACCATAGACTTTGCCGATCAGGTTATGTTAATGAATGAGTGATTTAATAAAACAAATTTGTAAGGGTTTGGAAAGACAACAAAAGTTTAATTACTCAGAATTTAATATTTCTAAACATTGTGATTTTATATCATACTTTTAATTAAGAGAGCCAAGCTAACCCGAAACTATACCGAAGATATCCTTCAAATCAAAAACAATAAGGCGATGGGTGACGATGGAATCACAGCAGAGCTGAAAGCGGGTGGAACGCTGATGCCGATGCCCGAGTGCCCTTCAGAAACTCTTTATTCGGAATAAACTGTTCACCGCTGCGCTGTTAACAACTCAATCGTTGAAACTATAGAATAATATGAGCCTGAGTTAACTGGTCAGATTGGAATTTCCAACTTAAAGGTGACGTTTTTTGACGCATCTGACTCGGCAGGTCAGCTTTTGGGAAGCTATGCAATATCCAAGTACTAGTCCAAAATATATCAGTGCCCAAAGACGAAAGCAATGTCAATTAGTGATGTTATACGGATCTGATGGTCACCTTCTATGAGCCTCATAAGAAAGGTCAAGGTCGCTCAAAGAGCTATATATAACAAGAGCTATACTCGGTGTTTCTTTGCGAGATCGAATCAGAAATGAACGGACGAAGATTCGTTAAAGAACAAAGGTCACCGACATAGCTCAGTGGCTCAGCGTTTCGAAGTGGTAGTGGGCGGGGTACATAGCGCGTAAAACCGATGGCCGATGGAGCCGGAATGATCCTCGAATGGCGTCCACGTACCGGTAAGCGCAACTTCGGACATCCGCCACCATATGATCGGACGACCTGACCAAGGTCGCAGGAAGACGCTGGATGAAGGCCGTTTCCAACCGGGCATATTGAAAATCCTTGAAGGCTTATATCGAGCTGTGGACTTCTTGCAGCTGATATGATATAATGATGTCCTATTTGCACCTTAAAAGTATAATTTCATATTGGAGCAGAATTATTAGGGAAACCGAGGAAACATTCGAATTCATAGATTTTTAATGATATGCCCAAAGGAAGATATATTAGGTACAGAGGATAAAGCATACCTAGTTACAATAATGTTTGAAATGTATACAATCAATCACACTGGAATAGATTGATTCCCATGTGTTGATCGACTCGATATGACTTGTTTTGATATTCAAATTATGTGATTATTGGCCAATGCAATTTGGTCAGGCAATAACCACTGTATTTACTCAGATGTAGCTGTATGTCATTGAAGCGTGGATAGAAGTAGTTATTGGAACTTTGAATATGTGTATTTATGACAAATCCTTGTTTTTTGGTAATGTTTTTATTTTTAACTAGCTGTTGCCCGCGGCTCCGCCCGCGTTAATGTCGTTCCCTTGGGAACAGTAAAAATGATAAAAATTCCATACAAACCCCTCCCCCTCTGCTTTTTCCCCTTAAGGGGGAATAATACATTTCACCTGCATAGATCTTTAGCCCTTAAGGGGGGGATTTTGCCCATTTCACCTACACAAATCTTTTTAATTGTAATGTAAACATATATACTTATTTTTATACTTCTATATCCAGAGGAAATTTGGAAATGGGAAATTTCCAAAATGAGGAAATTTCCATACAATACCCCCCCCCCCCCCCCCCCTTTATCCCTTAAGGAGGGAATTTTATCTACACAGATCTTTTTTAATTGTAATCTAGAACGTATGTACTTATATTAATACTTCTTAAGTCTAGAAATGAAAAAAAATCCATACTAACCAGAAATGAGAGAATGACTTTTAATGAAACACCTTAATATTGAATTTCAATTGAATAACTTCAAAAACGGAATACTTCATACTAACTTTGCATCCCCGTTATAATTAAGGGATGATTTTTGAGAAAAATATTTTACTCGTGTTTCATGCCTTTCAGTAAAGAACCTTCATGCTGAATTTTTTCGACTAACTTCAAAAATGGTTGTTTCAAACTTACTTTGCACCCTTATTTTACCCCCTTAAGGGATGATTTTTGAGTAAAATATTTTACTCGTGTTTCATACCTTTCAGTAAAGAACCTTCATGCTGAATTTAATTCGAATAACTTCAAAAACGACAAAGTATCATACTTAACTTTGCAACCCGTTTTACCCCCTTAGGAGGTGAATTTCCAAAAATCATTCTTAGTGCTCCCCTACGTTATAAAAGGAATCTCTGTGCAAAATTTCAAGTTCCTAACCCTTATAGTTTATGCCCAACGTTGATATGTCAGTCAGTCAGCTTCTCCTTTTTTTGTAGTATGGATTACTATGGATAGGTATAATGCTGTCTTATAATAATGATGAATTGACTTTGGATTTTAATTTTCTTATGTCACTTATTATTTTACTTTATTTTTGCTATATATGTTTGCAGGCAAACTCATGCCTTGAGTTCATTCAAATGACGATAACTTTTTTTTTAATGAACTGATTTAGATGAAACAAACTTTAAATGTTTTGCTGAGTTAAAACAAAGCAATTGGTGAAAGTTTGAAGTAAATCGGTTCAGTATTTTCGGAGATAATCGTGATCATACATACAGACAGACAGACAAGAAATTAGAAAAAAAAATTTTTGCTTTCTATTATTCTTTTTTAAGTGTCCCTCTATCCATTTTAGTCATAAATTCTAAATGTACAGACAAAATATTTTTACTGTTTTATTATATGTATAGATTACTTTTGTTTTGTTCTTAATTTTAAGTTGAATTAGTTAAGTACATCAACAGATCGAACACAGGAAGCAATAATATTGTATTCTTTCTATATTTATTTTTTATCACATATCACTATCACTACATAGTATAAAACAAAGTCGCCCGCTGTCTGTCTGTCCCTATTTATGCTTTGATATTTAAAATTACGCAACGGATAGTATGCGCTTTTTTAAAATAGATTGAGCGATTCAAGAGCAATGTTTATATGTACATTGCAAACGTGCAAAACCGGGGTCCGGGTCGCTAGTTAAGTATATATTGTTATAAAACAGTCTGTCAGCCAAGAGATATTCTATTTTTGAAATAGTTTACAGTATGCACTCAAGAGTTGGATTGAGATTTGTTACCAATAGAATTTTTAACACTTTCGTAAACAGTGATGTAAGAAATATTATCCTTAATTTTTTCCTAGTCGATATACTTCTTATAATACAATTATTACTACTACTGGCTTTCAAATACATTTTTACTAGTTTCATTTCATATCCAAATAAATAAACAGACAAACGACGTCTTCATCTTACTAAGTAAGGTATAATTAAATAAATATAAAGCCATTTATTACCATATTTTAGATACATATATACAATTAATTGTATCTATTTCGTAACTGGGTTCTACTGACTAGGTACTATCTTACTATATTTTTTGTTGGTAAATGGTTGATACATATTACGCTACTTACGTATGCACAAACAATCTTACGAGTATACTGGTTATTAGGCTGGGCTCAGTCGGCAATGCATCTACTTACTAATCTACCTATTTAAAACTGTCAACTATCTAAAAAATCTTTCTCATTTCTGAAAACAGATAACGTAACGCAACTCTAACTCAGTATCCATCGAGATCGATAACTTTACCGGGTTTAAACATAGAACGCGAAACGCGATAAAATGCAGCAATCCAATCTAATGATAAAAGTACACAAAAGTGCGTTAATCCCTCGCGAATATAGTCGGCGTGTAACTTTTCGCTTCTTTATCGCACCGTTGAAATCGTACTTCTTTGTGAGTAATCCCTCCACGTCCCAGCGATGTCGCCGACGAAGATAGAGCACGATCTTCACAAATAATGTCACATGCGATTCGTTTCAGACGACGTGACTCGCATCGCCGCGGTTGCCCGCCGTGCCGTGCATAATGGGATAAATATGCTGCGGTTATGTGCCCACATGGCCCTCGAATTAAGTGAGCGCTATTTACTGCACGCGGCGGAACTTCCTTGGCTTGCCCGCTTGATTAACTAGATTGTGTTTACCTTTACATTTGCCTTATTAAATGCAAGATGTTTGCATGGGACGCGCCCGCTTAGCACCCGGCGTCGCGTTCTCTGCATCTCATTATAATAATGTGGAAAGACACGTTTTATGACTACAAAATTAAAGTCATATCACAGATGAAGACGTTGACTTACTTAGAGTTTATGAAAGTGCATTAAACTGTGATGAATAATGTTTGCATAATACGTTATTTTCAAAACTATTTATTTTTTATTGTGTTAGTTATAGCCCTTAGAAATAATACAAATACCTAATTGCTTACAAAATTTGAATAAACGAATCTTGCTAATTCGTAGCGAGAAAGAGTGTGATTTTAGGAGCGTCTCAAGTAAAATATGTAATTTGAGATAAAGCGGCAACCCATTTCAGATAAGACTCAGCACGACCCACGTCGAGCCATCTGACTCGTTACAAGCCGCCCGAAGCGAGGTGTGATACAAAATCATCAATCTTACCCGAGGTTGTACTATTAAATGCCTCTTCGCTCTTTTCCCTCGAACTGGAGACCAGAAACAAATGTAAAAAGTTGTGTGATAAGTTCAATTTGAATTTGTAAAGCCCCTTTCAGCGTTTCTCGCCTGTTTATCTCGGCGAGGAAAGAACGGAAAATACAAAAGTAAGAGATAGGAAATGAAGAGGCGGAAAAAAGTGTCGGGTGCGGAACAAACGCGGAAAAGTTGGCGTTATCCGGGAGACAAGTTAAATCGCAATTTATTAGGGCGTACCAGCGGGCTTAGCGCCGGCGCGATCCCGAGCCGCTCCCGGCGCCGCCAGCGCCGATTGCTCGCGCCACTCTTATCCCTGACATGGCTTTTATCTCGAGCCAAAACATTGCACTAACATCCAAGTGTTAATTTTGTACATTTTGGTTATAGTGCAATAAGATGCTAAGTCTTTGGGTTATATTCAATTATTCAACGATATAGAAGGCAGAATATTGCACTGGACCTAATTGTCTAAAGGGTGTCTATTTTTTTTGCAAAATAAGTGCCCACACTTATAAAGGCATAATATGATTGGTGTTTATTAACACATTCATTACCACTATTTTCATAACAATACATATTCAATTATTTATCACGCGACGCCGCGTGATCTGGCGACCAAGGCGTTAAAAAGGTACGCAATGGTACTATCGACCGCTTCTTGTTGACGTGGCCTTTGTTCTTGCGACGTATGAAATGAAATGAAATGAAAAATATTTATAGCAACACACAATGGCACACACAACACAAACAAAAAAGGACAGTATAAGACAAAACACAATTATAAGGCGGTGTCAGCAGTATTACAAAAGGTGACGGCTCAGTATTACGCTGTACTAGGCATATGCATGACCTAGTACAACACTGATTTTCAGTCGTCACCTTCTGTGGCATCACGGACCGTCCCACGCCTCCCTAAGTTGGGAAGAGACTTTGTGCAAAACAAACAACAAAAGTATAACGAAAAAAAATAAGTAAAATACATACACAAAAAGAAAAAACATAAGAAAAGAAAAGAATGAATAACAAAACAATACACTCACACAAGACAGTCGGTCAAAAGTTAGACAAAGAAACAGTACAACACGTGGCAATAGTGCCACGTCACTAGTAAAAACAAAAACTATTTTTAAAACGTCAAATCATAATCGACAACCAATGAACCAATCACGTACCAGATCTATTCAATCAATGGCTGCCGCCGTGCTTTGTGATTTAAATAATACAATAATTTTATGGTTATCAGTAATTATTTACACATAATAGGCATCACAGACACAGACACAGTATGCCCGTGACTCTATCTACCTTTCGGTACACGGTATCTATAGTGTGAATTTTTTTAATGTATATTTGGCGGCAAACGAGTAGACGAGCCACCTGATAGAAAGTGGTCACCGTCGCCCATGGACATCTGCAACATCAGAGGAGCTGCTGATGCGTTGCCGACACTTAAAATACCTACCTATAAACACGCCTTTTGAAGGACTCGAAGTCATATCACACGGGGAAAACCTCGGGAGCTCATTCCACAATCCTGCTGTACGAAAGGGTTAAAGTTAAGGTGACCTGCAACAAAATGTAAGTACGGCACTCATAAGGGAGTTACAATATCGCGGGGCCCAGACTCGTTCACAAATTCTATTTAAGTTTTAACATTTGCTAAAAGATAGTTCCACAGCAAAATTTATGAATATTGGTAAATTTATGTATTGAGCGGTAGTAGCTGAGTGTTCTAAGAGCGCGACCTATGAGCGAAAGGTCCCTGTTTAAAAGCACGCCCAGCCCGACCTCTGTGTGCCTCTGAGTTTGTAGACCAATCTTACCCAAGTACGGTAATTTTCAACGACCACTACCTGCTTTCGGTGAAGGAAAACATCGTACGGCAACCTGAACGATAGTGGATTGTCCGATAGTGTTTGAAATGGAGAAGGCAATGGCCAACCACTCCATTATTTCCTGCCAAAAATAGTCATTGTGTGCGTTTCTTTCCACAATGACACCGACAAGAGCCTAGCTCTTAAATGTAAGAGAGAGAAATGTATATCATTTTCATCATCATTCTAGCCGTTAGAAGTCCACTTCTGGGCAAGAGCCTCCCCCAAGGATTTTTCGTTCCATCAGAGGATATTGCCATACTCACCACGATTGGCAGGCAGGCTTCCGACGCTGCTGCCCATCGAAAGCAAGCTTGCTAAAGATAGTTTGTAGGATATGGAAAGAATCGAAGGTATTGGGATACTACTCACTCGGACAAATGGATCATTCCCATTAGTTCTATCAAGTATTTGTTCCATGGAACTAGTGAATTTTTTTTGTCCCACTTGTTCCATTGAACAAATGAATGAAACTTCTGATATGGGGGAAAAGCAAATAGCAGCTCGGGAGGCCGGACATACGCCATACTTGCAACCACCGGATAGGCAGTTGAGGATGACACCCCTGATCTTATATAAATGGAAATGTATGTGTTTAAAATTAAATATACTTTTCATTTATCTTTACTATCATTGATTAGCTCCGTGGCGCAGCGGTCAACACGCCAGCCTGCGACACGGAGTGACCGGGTTCGATCCCCGGCCAGGTCAAGATGGAAAATGATCTTTTTCAGATTGGCCTGGGTCTTGGATGTGTATCTATATATGTATTTGTTATAAAATATAGTATCGTTGAGTTAGTATCCCATAACACAAGTCTCGAACTTACTTTGGGGCTAGCTCAATCTGTGTGATTTGTCCGTATATATTTATTTATTTATTATTTGTATCTCCTTTCGGGTCACGGGTGTTGCCCCAGTCCTTTAATATGCTTGCGTAGGGATAAAGATAAAACACGTAGAGGCCCTTAGGAGAAGTTGATGCAATACCAATGTATGGTATGCCCTTGAACGAGGCCTTGCCATCAGGAGGAATTACTATATTTTAAAAGATAAATTAGTTGGTTTTCGGACTGAAATGTGGTTGTGCTGGATTATTTCCAAGGATCCGACACCAAATATTTTACCAAAACAAAAAAGTGAAGCAAATAAAAAATCCGCAACCTACCATTTTCTGAAATTTTATGGTTATCATTATTATTTGTTGAATAATCCTTTGTTGAACTAACGACTCCACTTAGTTAGTTATTTTGCTTAACTATAGGTTATTAGAGTATTTTAGAAGCAGATCAAAAATCATATAGCCCTCGATATTATGCAGATCACAAACCTAGCTCATGTTTTAACCTTTTTGGCGCATGTGCGCTGCTAATTGTGGCGGAGACTAATCGGATCCGCTTCCGTGTGCAGATTCCATTATCAGTAGGATCGCGTCTGCTCCCCATACATATTCATATGACGGGCGGCGAGTCTCACACCGCGCCGATCGAATTACTCGAGATATTAACTAATTTTTAACGTCGGCGTCGTTCACGGACATCTAAAATGCCTCTATTAAATCAGAGCTTTCTCTACTTCCACCCACTTCCCTGGAGTTCCCGGGACAAACTTTTTAATTAGTCTGCAACACAAACAAGCTGTGTCTCTTTAGTTTCGATACATATGTATTCACTTATTTGCTTTCTCGAAATAGAATAACTCTGCCTTCTTGGTTATTCCGGTGATTTATATCGAACAATTTGTATATATTTCAATTTCAACTTTATTAACAAACTTGGGAATATTCAAGGCAAAGTTGTAGATTAATTAACCTCATTAGACATGTGTTACCGAATCGCACAGACTATGCAGGAAATCTAATAACATAACAGGGTTGTTTGTCTTACGGCGAGATGCCGTAATGAATAGTCAACATGCCGGCGACGGCACATTGTATCCTCGTTATGAACTAGATCGTCGTTGTTTTAATACGGCTATTATAACCATGTTTACCGCATATTAAAGTGAAGCAACATCTACCATGACGCACCGACGAAGCGAGTTGTTGACTGCTTTTTTGCGTGATGAAGCGCTAAGCGAAAATTAATTTCTCAGAGGCGTTTTAGGAGTAATAATGGTGTTTTGCAAATGTCATGTCGTAGTTTTCGAGTCTCTGCCGATAGTTTGGCTCTGCTCTCTGAATTTATAGTTATACTAGCTTTCGCCCGCGGCTCCGCCCGCGTCAATGTCGATCCCTCGGGAATAGTAGTTTTTTCTGGGATAAAAGGTAGCCTATGTCCTTCTCCGCACTCTAGAGAACTTGTATGCAAAATTTCATGATGATCGGTTCAGTAGTTACGGCGTGAAAGTGTAACAAACAAACAAACAAACTCACTTTCGCATTTATAATATTAGCAAGGATAAGGATATATTATGAGGATATTTTTGGACCAATTGTTTTTTTTTTATTTATTGCCATTGTCATCCTACGAACACTTACACGTTCAAACGTCCGTCTGCCACAGGGTGTTTCTTTTCAACTATAGTATCTTGATTACATAATATAGTTAAATATAGTACCGTACGGAGCCATTCGTGTGCGAATCCCATTTACACATGGCCGGAGAAGAAACAAATATACTGTTGAACACTTCCTTTTTATTTATCGGATATCACGTTTGGCTAAAAGTTGTGTCTAACTATAAACAAATTGATGAAAAAATGCATTCAAAATTGTTAATGCGAAGTTATTATACGAGTATACATCTGTTGCTGCTTGACGGCGGTAGTCGCGGTTGCGGTGTCGTCGCGCATCGCATGCGAGCGCGACTGCCAGGCGCCACAATTACACAAGCCTCCGTAAATCATAAACATCAACCCCCCATTTAATCCAAATAGTCCGTCGTTAGTCGAGCAGCCTGCTACTAATTTGTCTCCGGTAACTGGAGATTAATTTATTAACATTAATTACGTGACAATAGCTAAGTATTCCATTAGTTTGTGATCCGTGTAATGTACTTCAAACGTTTAGATGTTTCTTTAAGATTCACTCATATTTTGACAGCTAAACTGAAAATAATATTTCCCTGGACCTTAGTGATTATTTAAATAGTTTTCTATAAATGGATTTCTTATACAACGTGCATGGCTATTTGCCTTGCTGTAAACGTAATAGACAATCACTCTACTAAGAAAATGTCCGTCGGTTGGAATCACCTCACCATTAAGATATCTTATTACTGGCTAGACAAAGTACCTATGCTACTTATGAATGTATATCTATAGCGCCAGAACATCTTTTCATTCCCCTATTTTATTAATTTTCCTCGGCAATATGTTGCACCGGTTTCCTAAACTATAGCTCGCTGGGATGTAACTACACGAAGCATAACTTTTTATAGGGGTTTTTGTTTCGAGTACGTACTTCTAATATAACTTCACTTACTTGCTTGAGGCGAACCACAGAGTTGTTTTTTTATATTTAGTAGATGAAATACGAATTTGAGTATACCTGTCTACCAAAACTAAAGTTAGAATTTGTTTTTTGTATAAACTCAACAGGTATATTTTAGAATTCTTTAAATTCCATCTCGTATAGGTAACTATAGCTAATAACAAACGCTATAATTTACTTTACATATACCTAAAAAGTAGCGGAAAAGGCTTGTAAATGTAAATTAACAAAGTGATTCAAATTTACTATTATAACAAACGGTTTTATTCACGTACCTATTGTTTGAGGGACTGCCGTGTCGCGACGTCCTTAACACTCGTCCTGAAGATGGCTATCTGAAACTTGTCATCAAAAACTTGTCGGCGATACCGACTAACAATACGTGAGTGAAACCGTTGGTAATAATAGTAATGTCTCGCGTAACTTTCAATAATATGATTCCAATTTTTATGTCAACTTAATTTCATTAGGTAGGTATACAGAGTGATAATAAAAACAAGCAAGTGAATGGGGTCAATTCAATACGATATAGGTAACAGATATATCACGAATTAGTTCCTCTTTGAATCGGAAAATATTTCCAAAGTGCTATCAATACATTTGGATCAATTTGCATGAATTTTAGTCCAATGCGGAGAGCTTGTTTTCATCATTTTTATTGCCGGCAATTTAACTACTGCGGTCGAACACTCTCACGTTACGCATTTCATATGCGAGGCTAGTGCTTTTAATTACCCTTTTAATCCATCAAAGACTCGTTAAACGTTTCAATAATAAAAATAAAACAATTTAAAAATTAATCAAAACCTGCCTTATAAAGTTACCGTGGTCCTTCCTTTAATTTGAAATGCAATATTTTTATAGGTCATATTTTTATTTGTTATAGTTTAGTTAGAAATTATGAAAATTCCATAAAAATATTTTCATTTATTTCATTGGTGATAAGCAATAATATATATGATTTCGTAGTTGCATACAAAAATTTGTAGATCCGGGGCTACCCGCTGTGGCTAAGTTGTATTTGTATCTTTGTAGCTGCAAGGAAGCAGTTAGCATGCAAGCAAAAATGTATCAAGCAACTCGACGCACCGCTAGTTTCAGTTACACCTTTGCGACCTCCTGTCATAAGTCTAACCCAATGGAACAATTGTGGTCTTACCAGGCATAAAATAAATAAATAAAATAATATAGGCGTATCCATTCGGTTTTGTTTTTAGCGACATATTAGGTATATATGTTAGTTATATGTACATATATTATGTAAAGTATCGATTACGTTCATTCATTTCGTGTAGGTGACACGGTCAATCGACCATGCACACCCTGGTGTGCATGGTCGATTGACCGTGTTCGGGACCGCGGCTCGGCCTCTGACGTGGTTCCTTTAACGACTACCAGATGGCAGCCGGGACCAACGGCTTAACGTCCTTTCGGAAGCACGGCATCATCTCATCGATTACGTAAAATTACTTTATTACAAAAAATTGCATATCAGGCATTATTAACAAACATAACTAACATATGTCATGCGTTGTTATTATCACTCATACTAACAACTTGTTAGTATGAGTGTACAAATAATATTATGGAAAATAAAATAATACTATTTTCATTTGGGTTGAATTCATATCAATTCATGAGTTCCGTTTGATGTATGGTGCCGAATTTTATTTAATTGCATTATTCATTGCGTCACACAATCAGCATGCATATTTTTACTGAGTCAAATCGCAATACAGAAGGTTTGCTTTTGTACGTTTTTAAATAAAGGGCGAGGGTAAAGCGTCGCTGATGGTTGTTTGGGAAATTGCGGAAAATTGCCCGCGGAAAAATTACGCAGAGAAGCGAGCGGCGAGCACATGGCGCGCGACGATACGCCCTACATAAGTGATGACTTTCCAATGGCCATTCATTCGCGGACACCGCCACCGGCCGACGGCGCGCGCCCTTAGCACCACACATAAATTCATGAAATCGCTTGTGTGCTCATGTGTAAAACAATCAACATAACCTCTTTCTATAGCCGCTCGTTTGCCCACTTTTGTCCTATTTTCTTTAACTATCAGCATGTTTTTGTTCAATGTAAAAACAAGTTCAATCATGGGGACACAATACTGCCCCGCTATAATAGAGCCTCGGGAAGCAAAGATTCAAAGTAACAAGACAGTCTTCGATTATTGTCGTTAAACTAATTAAAAAGTTTCAAGTTGGTCGTTGAGAAGTACGAGACGAGTTGTGCAGCACTCAACGGCCCAATGTTTGTAGTATCATGTTGTTAGGAATTAATATTGAGGACAAAAGTTTAAAGGATTTATGCAGCTTTTCCATATTTTTATTTTGAGTTTTGTTACCGAATTGATTTTCCAGAGGCTGTCCCATGGTGTTTATTCCTAACTTATTAAATATGGTTTCAAAAATGCAAATACGAATAACTCTGCATTACTTGTCTGCATTACTTCAATTATTTACATTTACAGAGTTTATTTCTTCTTTTCTACTGGTAAGAATTTTACTCTAAAAAATTACAATTTACCTAGATTGGTACAGGGACTCTATGATGGCGACATTGGCAACACATTTGCAGCTGCATTTAGTGCATTATTTTCAAAAAATATTAGGTATCGTTATTTCACTATATAATTTACTTAATTAGTTTTCATGACAGATTATTTTATTTAATAGGAATTTATTTTATCACAAATGTAATACAATCGAATAAATCAATTACATACGATAATTTCGCGTGACACCGACAAAGCATCATATACTGCCCTACTTTCAGCTAAATAATTAAATTTCCATTAAACACTCTGTATGTTCATAGTGTTTAACATATATTATTATAATATCTATAATAGGAGAAATAAATCAATGTTAACTGTTTTTTATTCCCTAAATTTTATGTAAAACCTGTTATATTAATTAAGTTCAAAAGTGTTTACACTTTTGAAACTAAGAACTCCTTGCGGTCAAAATCTACAGCAATATAATGCTTTCTCTTTACATTATCTACAGGTGTATGCTATGTAAGATATCTTTTTATATATTTGATAGTCTGTGATATTACCGCATATTTTTTTTCTATTAAGCATATATGAGTCTAAAATCTGTGCATCGAAATCAGTTTATACACAGTATGTTGAAAAATACTTTCGGATTATGTATCATTTCTAGTCTTATTTTAATCTTGATTTGTTTTAAATTAGTATGATGAATTATTATATACATAAAGTTTTCTATTCCCAACAAAAAGTTCTAAAGTAGCCACCGTTAAGAGATACTAAGAGCAATATCACCAATATTTTCACATCGAAAATGAGAAATACGTAAGTACCAGTTTTATTTAAAGTCAACTGCAAGGTACTCAAAATAAAAACATATTCTATTTAAGTGTCTATTTACATCTCCGGACGTTTTCTTCCAATACTGTCCATTACTTTAACAAGTTCCCGAACCAATATAGGGACACTAATAATAAACGAAGTTTCCACTGGAAGGGGCGGTATCTCCGACTGCGGAGCAAGTTATTGTGCGATGTTTCAACGCTGCAGTTTGCGCTAAGTGCTCCCCGCTCACCGCGCCGCGCTCCGCACTCATCTCAGTTCCGATGCGATAACAGAACCATTTGTCTGGTCCTTCCATTTAATTATTATGAAGTTGTAATGAACAAACAATATTAATTCCTAATAATTAACTGTTACGTTTCTACTTTTTGTATATAAGCTGCATTTTACGGTTATTAACCTGGGTCTTGGATATTTTTCTATATTATCAAAATAGTATCGTTGAGTTAGTATCCCATAAATGAAGTCTCGAACTTACTTTGGGGCTAGCTCAATCTGTGTGATTTATCCATAATATTAAAATAAAAAAAATGTGGTCGCCGCCTATTCTTTTTGTACCTTTTTTATGATATAGAACGGTAAACAAGCAAGCGGGTCATCTGATGGTATCTAAGTAATCACAGCTGCCTATGGACAACTGCAACACCTACTCAATTTTTTCCCTGATGGGTGTCGAAGCATAGTACCTCTAATAAATGAATAGAACCCACGTACATAGCCAAGATATCGACTATTAAAGTGCATTGAAAACTATGTCAAAGTACCTATTAGTTTTACGGTTGTAATTGTGCGACTCGCCTACAGAATCAACAAATTTTTTCGCTACATTTTTAGACGTTTTATGTATTAATTAATTAGTTATATCCTAATCCTAACTTCCTAACTAAAATTACAAATGCGAAAATGAGTTTGTTGTTTTTTACGCTTTCATGCCTTTATTACTGAACCGATCATCATGAAATTTTGCATACACGTTATCCGGAATACTGACATAGGATACATTTTATCCCGGGAAAAAGTACTGATCCCGTGGGATCGATATTGACGCGAGCGAAGCCGCGGGCTAGTAATTAATACATCTGACTTTGAAATGGCGAGCGAACACAATGATTCACTCACGCAAACAGTAGCAGCACAAAGTAACGGCGACGACCATTCGCTGGATCGCTGCACCGTTTTTCCGCCCCTCGACCTTAAACCTGAAACAAATTTGTACACACGGAGTTAAGTGGCGATAGCACCTATACGTAAAACGGTTTACTACGTTAAACTCTATATTGCTCTGAATTATTTATAAATGAATAATTATACTCGCAACAGATTGAGATAGCCTCATAAAGTAAGTTCGACACTTGTATAACGGGATATTAACTCAATGATACTATATATTAAGTATAACAAATACATACATAGATAAACATGCAAGACGCTGGTCCATCAAAAAGAGATATCTAATTTTCCATCTTGACCTTACCGGGGATGCAACCCAGGAACTTCGATGTGAGAGCCTTGGCATGACTTGGCCACAGTGGTCATCAAGTTATCCCTAAAATGATCTGTTTAAGTATTGTATTCAGTAATTTAGGAATCATCAAACCACTGAACTGATTTTGATGAAATTCAAATAATATTAATTCGGAAGTAGACATCCAAATATATTTTTATTTTAACAGTGAATAGCTACAGCCTACAGCAATGATGGCTACCGCGTGGGAATGCGCAGCATGAGGCATTCGAAATTACATTTAATGGGTCTATACTTGGGAAATCGAGATTAAGACAGATAAACATATTTTTCCAGATATGAGACCCAGCTATATACCTAGATGTTTCGCCCCAAAAACCCCCTATTACTAAATTTCATCGAAAAGTTAAAGCCATTTCTTGGATTATTTTTAATATTTACATTACACTTATTCAATAATCACTTATTTAAAGTATTAAGGTAATATACCTATTTATGAGAAAACAGAGGCATTAAATATGATTAAAATGTTAACTTTGTTTCCGTTTTTTTTTTATTTGACCGTTTGCAATTATTAAAAAAACTATTTTGACGAATGATGCCTTGATTGAATAATATTTTTTGTTAAAAGCACTCCTTTTAAAACATTGATACGTAACGAGTGTGACATTTTGCGAATAGGTTCAATGCCGCCTTAACCCACACGGGTTGCTCACGTGTACTTTGGCCTGTTGCGAGAACGAATATGGACAAATTCAATTTGGTCCCCGCGGCCTTTTATCGAACTGTACACATTTCTTTGATTTCTATATTATAAATGGGTACATATTATCACGTATTTCTCACTTACGGGATACTGACGAACCCACGACACACCAGCGTGTTAGAAGTTAATTAAAGAATGGCATATACTAGCACAGGATCGAGTGACGTGAAAGAATGAGCGAGAAGCCTTTGCTCAATATTGGGACATAAAAAGTTTATAATAATAATAGTCAGTTATTATGATTATGGTAGGTGTCCGACCCTATGCAATAATCCAGCACAAGTCCAGCCACGCTTCAATCCCATTACCTACTAATTTATCTTTTAAAATGCAATAGTTCCACCTCCGGCCAATACCTGCTCTAAAGTATATCATACATTGGTACTCCAGGAGTGGGTCTTGGCTGGAGACCTACATTACGTGAAGTTCTCCAAAGAGCTTCTGGTATTTATATTCGCCTTTTATGGGACCTTAACACCAGTGAAACAAATAATAATATAATTTTTTGTTGATTGGGTATTTGGAAAATTATCAAAATCGCGGAAATAAGCATAAATAATCTAAGCTCTTACAAAGCCTTACTAACTTACAAAGCCACTATTCTTTATCTACTTGCTAGCTTCACGTGTTTCTTAAAAGAAGGATCGAAGAGGAGTAAGAACAAACTGATAGACGGAAAACCAAGCCTATAAAAAATCTTTCATATCCCCGACATTTATAAGAATTTTTTACCTTTTTTGGTAACCTTAAACGTAATGCAATAACCAACAATGTAGATAACTATTTCTGAATAGCTATTACTATAACTCTATTAACATAGCAGATAGTTATATCCAAGTCTAGACTCAAGTCTACGTATCCAGTCAATAACGAACGGCGAAGAAAATTCCTGATAGATAGTTGTGTCTCCCTGACCTAAACGGTAAGTTTATCACAACCCATGCGAGGTAAATCGTTATTCAGAGGTGCTAAGTAGTGGGGAGTGAAGTGTAGTTGTAGCCGGCCTGCTCCTAAGGGACTCCGACACAGTCGAGACTCTTTGATAAATATTTTATGCCCCTCGCGACTCGCAACACATAACTTGCAATATTTCTTCTAGTTTAGATTAAAATAGTTTCTTCCTTCCTTTATATGCTACTCATTGATATTCATCATAGTTTCTTTTGCGGAAATGTAACATTTTATAGGGCTGCTCAGTCTCGAGGCACGGATTTATTCGCGTACAAGAGGAAATATTTTTATGAAAGATGCGAATTGAAACATTTATTTTACTAACTAGCTCCGACGCTTGTCATGCATGTTCTGCAGTGTTTAAATTACTTTTACTAGTTTGGCTCACTATATTATAGGTATGTATAATACAAACACACCAGAACACTACATGACATTATTGAGTAAAACCATGTAACAAACACGATAAATTAGTATGCTTTCGTTGAATTATAAATTCTATGGTATAAGAATTTCATCTGATATTCAGTGAAGATAAATAAATATAAGATGCGAATTTAATTGGATACATAATGAAAAAAAAGGATAATATTTTCAAAGGGCAGTCCCCTTTAAAAATATTATCCTTTTTATTTCATTCAGTTGTCGACAGAGTTATAAACTTATTACTTATAAAGAACAGACAGACAGGTTAGTACTCGTGGAGATAATAAAGACCGGTTCTTAGAGCACATAAATTGTAAAATAATTTTGCTGTAGGTACGTGGTTAAAAATGTTTTCTTCATAACAGACAGTTGGATGAATCAAACAACACATCACACACACGTAGATAAAGGTTTTTCACATTTGCACCCTATGAAATTTATAGCCGAAATATTTCGTCCTCCCAACTTAGAGCCCATATAGATAGAAACCTACAAGTAAATCCTTCTTACGGCTTACAGGACGCTTGTTTTCGAAGCGGCCCCTAACAGTTAAATAAATTAGATAAGACGGGATATATGCTGACGGGGCTCTTAGCAAGTTTCCGTGACGTCAACACTTTTATGGGTGTATTGAGTTGACCCATTACGCTGATTCGCAGATACGACCTTAACATTGGAATCATTGCGTATTTTGTTAATATTTTATGCAATTAAACAGTTTTATCAAATTATTCCGGCGCATCTAGAATAGACGGCAAGAAAAAGTCTGATAACTTTTTATGTCAATGACAAACTCAATAGGCAATAATCTAGTTATGTGTATAACATAAAAAAAGCAGATATTACAAAAAAGGTTCTATAAAAATCATTGTGTAATACCTAGTTTAATTAAGACTTTGTTACAACATCCTTATCCTTCCTTACTATAAATAACCTTATATTATAAATGCGAAAGTGAGTTACGCTGTAAGTACTGAACTGACCGTCATGAAATTTTTTGTAAAATGATGTTTTGAGAAATACTTGTGTGAAATGTTGTATACAAGTTTTCTGGAGTGTGGAGAAAGATATGGCTACCTTTTATCCCGGAAAATTCCCCTGTTCCCGAGGGAATGACGACGTTGACGCGAGCGAAGCTGCGGGCGAAAGCAGTAGTATACCTAAGATAAGAACACAACAGCAAAAATCTAAAAATATTCTTATTAGTTGAACCATAAGCGTCAACAGCGTATATTCGTTTATAATTTTTTGCATAAATCAGGAAATCAAAGTAGCATTTTTCTTTTATCGCTTCCTCTCGGAAAGTCCCACAAAGCTACCACAAGTACAGAAAATGCGGAATACTGTCTGCAGCCTCGCCTTCTAAACTTGGACGCTTCATTTAATCAAGACCTCATCCTTTGAGTGTTTATTCAACCAAAGTATTTGAGGACTCTTCCAATTTCTCTTCAATTTTTATGTATCCCGGAGCATTCAAATTGTATTCAATAGGAATTTCGACTGCACTGAGACTTTTGTACTGAAGCGAACGAGGCAGTACATAAACTTCGTACGAAATTATTTCAGTAATGTCGGGGGAGGAACGATTCAGTGGTAAGAAAAGTTTTAATATCTATTCCGATTAGATTCAGTGTCAGGAAGGAACGCAGATAGCGTCGGCGGAGTTGGAAGGAAATATTAGATGGATCGGGCTTCGAATACAAATATGGGGAGATAGGGAAATCGGATTTGCCCGTAGTCCCAGACGTGTCGTATTATCGGACTCTTTTTGTGAAACATATCACATTTTAATAAGACAAGCTACCAATATCATATTTTCCGCGACCGCATTTTGATTTTTCTTTTTGCAGAAGGTAAATTTATTTGTTTTTTATTGATATAAACCGAAGAAGCACAATATTTTTGAAAATCTTCATTGTGAAGGCTAATTTATCACTAAGCAAAAATATGGCACCAAAATATAATTCAATAAAGCAATTGGAATAAGCTTATTCATAGATACATTCGATAGTAGAATTACTTTTATATTAAAAAAAGTCATATGTAGCCTCATGATTACATTTGGATTTACAATTACGAACACGTACTCAAGAAAGAAAGGTATAGGTTTTTTTTGTTAAGGATTCACCATCGAATCGTACACTTGTGGCAGGGCACGGGCGGCCGGCAGGCACGCCTCCGCGGCTTGCTCGCTCACTAATTAAATCTCGCCGACGACGCGGTTGCAAACCGACAGCCTCTTAATTATTGTTCCGGCTCTTAACATCTGTCTTAACGTCACTACATTTAATTCAGAAATTCTTTAAACTTACGTCACTTAATGTTTCGTTTTACTGTACCTTAACCGTAGAGCGGTTTTACGATTGTGCTAAGACATTATTCTCACATTCCTCGTGTTCATAATGTCGCACAGACGTGGGTACACCAAAACTAAGTATTTCACTCATTAGAACTAAATGTTAGTAGCATCGCAAGAAGTGATAGTGATCAAACTCGAAGTTAGCGTTTATTACGTTAACTGACTACGAAAACTCCTCGGAGAAGTTTTTAATTTTCTTACTGGTAAACAAATTGGTTTCAGAAGCTACAAAAGAAGAAGCACACGTTTGCGCCGGGCGAAGGCGGCCGAGAGCCGAATACAAATTAAGACGCAGACTTCGTTCGCGCAAAACTAGTTAATGTGTGCACTGTCTAGATTTGAGTTTGTTCCAGAGGTGAACTTGCTTTGCGTGCATGTGCTTGTCACCTTCACTAAATTAGATTTTGCTTTAAGAAAAGAAAATATATAAGAACATTTATTTTCATTCATTTAATTTGTAAATAATGTAATAAATTGTTATTAAACTGATCATGCTTTATTAATGATTAATAAAAGGTCCTTCAATACATAATTATACTAGAGAATATCGTAATCATAATAATTACGTTGGAAACATGTAGGTATGTAATAAACTCGAGGCAAAATGTAGTCATGTCACTATTTCATGTCATAATTTCGAGTATGGACGTAGTCACGGACGTAGTAGCCATTGCTGGCAATGTTATGTTGTGCAAAACTGATAAACCATCACATTTTTGTATCTAAAAATATTACTAGCTTCTAGCTTCTGCCGAAGTGTTCGTTTATAATAAAATATGTTTATCGGTCTATTAAGTATGTCAAACGTTCAAACTTAAAAAAATCTTTCTTAGTTGCTATTATATTACTCGTAAATTCATAATGTTATTTAAGATATTTCATTTCAAGGTACTTAACGATGTTATAAAATATATTGCATAGAAATATACAAATAATATCTATCTGCGTCGTCTAACGAAAAAGGGAATGTAATTTTAATTAGTACTTGGTCGGGCCAAGTCGGCGCTGCGTCGAACGGTTCCTTAATTATTTATGCGCTGCAGGCTGACTAAGGAACACACTCTGCTTCACTGCGCCAAAATTAAAAGAAAAACGTTGGAAGTATGCTCTTTGAATAAGTTACGAGGCCGAAATTTGACGATGTGCTCGCTAAGTTATAAAGGTAGACATGTAAGGATATATGATAGCAGGTGCTATAGTAAAATATAGGTCTACATATTACGAAATAATCTATACATATAATAAAACAGTAAAAATATTTTGTCTGTACATTTAGAATTTTTGACTGAAATGGATAGAGGGACACTTAAAAAGAATAATCGAAAGCAAAAAAAAATTTTTCGATTTTTTTGTCTGTCTGTCTGTCTGTCTGTCTGTCTGTCTGTATGTATGATCACGATTATCTCCGAGAATACTGAACCGATTTACTTCAAACTTTCACCAATTGCTTTGTTTTAACTCAGCAAAACATCTAAAGTTTGATTCATCAAAATCGGTTCATTAAAAAAAAAGTTATTGTCATTTGAATGAACTCAAGGCATTAGTTTGCCTGCAAATATACACGGTGAATTTTTTATCGTTTTGGACCCTTAAAGGGGTGACTCAGACCATCAGAATGAACAACTAAAAAAAAAAAAATTCGACATTCCCATACAAACTGTCCGGGCGGCGGGACTCTTTTTTATGGAAATGTCGAATTTTTTTTAGTTCCCAGCATTGGTCCCATAGAAAAAGTTGTTCATATTGATGACCTGAGTCACCCCTTTAGGGTCCAAATTGTTCCTGAGGGATGGACACTAACGGCGGCGGTGTAGCCGCGGGCAAACGGCAAACCAACCGAAACTGCTGCGCCCAGAAACTTGAAATTTGGTACAGGGGTTCTTTTAATGATGTGAGTAAGCGCTAAGAAAGGATTTTTAAGAAATTTAACTTCTAAAGGGGTAAAATTTATATGGAATTTTCTCATTTCTGGACTTAGAAGTATGAAAGTAGGTATATAAGTTCTTGATTAAAATTAAAAAAAGATGTGTGTAGGTAGATGTAATTCGCAAATTTCCCCCTTAAGGGGTAAAATGGGGGTGGGTGGGTGGTATAAACTTAGTATGAAAATTTTCTCATTTCTGGACTTAGACGTATGAAAATAAGTATATAAGTTCTAGGTTACAATTAAAAATATCTGTGTAGGTAAAATGGACGATATTTTACCCTGAAGGGGTAAAATAGCGGGGTAAAAATTGTATAGGAATTTACTTATTTCTGGATTAAAAGTATGAAAATAGGTCAATAAATTCACGATTACAATTGAAAAAGATCTGTGTAGGTCAACTGGAAAAAATCCCTCAGAAGGGGGTAAAGTTTGTTTGGAAATTTTCTCATTTCTGGACTATGAAGTATGAAAATAAATAGGTATGTAAGTTCTCGATTACAATTAAAAAACATTTATGTGGGTGAAATGGACAAAATTCACTCCTAAAGGGGTAAAATGGGAGGGTAAAGGTTTTATGGAAATTTTCTCATTTCTGGACTTAGAAGTATAAATAATATCCATGCTTCCATACTAATACTAATATTATAAATGCGAAAGTAACTCTGTCTGTCGTTTTTTTACGCTTCAACCATTGAACTGATTTGGATGAAATTTGGTATGGAGGTGTGTGGCCCGAGGAAGGACATAGGGTATGTTTGATACCGGGAAATTCTACTGTTCCCGAGGGATCGACACTAACGCGGGCGGAGCCACGGGCAACAGCTAGTAACAAATAATCTAATGAACATAAAACCTAACGTTTTTTTATATAAGTAACTACTTTTGTATATAAAAAGATCGAATGATGTAATTGATATAATTTCATATGATCTATTTTTATGTACTATAATGAACATTTTCTATAATATACTTACTATAATATTAGTTTTCTCTAATAAATACTATATATACATATATACTGTTTATTAGAGTTTATAAATAATTATTTTTTAATTTTCTTATAATAGCAGGATGGGATCAAACATCTTGTTTATAAAATCTAGGTCAATCAGGTTACGTTGGTTAGATTCCGTGTGATAAAAACATTAAACATTTCGCTAAACATTAGTAAAAAGTAAGATTATTACAAATGAGCGTTATATAAAAAGAGTATTAGGACGAGTGTTAATTATAACAAAGAAACATTAATCTTAATGTTATTAGGAAAAATTAGATATGATTATATTATATGTTTATAACATAAATGTTAGGTGAAAAAAGGTTAAGCGTTTTAGCATCAATAAATAAAATTACGTTATTGAAAACGCAAGTGAAATTATATAGTCTGTTATAATGTCGTATATTACGGGTATGTAAATATGTCATAATAACCGATAACTTAATTTTGATTGCACATGCATGTTTATTGGTTAAACTAAGTCACTCTCCAGATTTAATAAAATTAAAAAAGCCGTGACTCTACAATGCTTAAACTTAAACATGTGGCAACACAATACAAGCACTCTTTTATCATTCTTATTATATATTTACCTAATAAAGCTCTATTTTGTACCTTATTACTCCACATTTAACAGACGATGAAAGATTAAATTTTCCCGCCAATCTCTTTTTTTTAATTCCCTGATTTGTAAAGTCAAATTGGCTTCGTGCATCTTTAAAATAGCAGATCAGAGTCGGGCGGGAATGGGGGCGCTCTCCAACAGTACAAAGGGCTAGAGCAGTACGGAAAGTTTTAATATCCCTCCGATTGGATTCAGACGCAGCCAGGACGAAGGTACGCCGATGGAGTGGAGGGAAATGTTTCTCCATTGAACACGAATACGAATTCCAAACGATAAGGAAATCGGCTAAGACGCTCAGTGGTTCTCTCGAAGCTTATCGTGTTTCATCATTTGTATCAATAACTCGAATTAGAGCAGCCTGCCGTTTCTCTCGTATCATTATAAATATTTATTTAGTTTTATACTATTTTTTCCGTGACAGGAAGTTGGCAAGTAGGACCAGAGGTTTTGGAGAACAAGGTCATGAGAATAGGCGTGAATCAGTGGATATTTCACCATTCAAACTAAAAACACACATCATAGTAGGAAATCTTAACTTGGACTAGCTAAAATGCTCGACTCCATATACTTCATAAAAAACGAAGTAGTGACACTGTATCTCAGAATCTCAGAAGAATGTTCTGAGCTCAGAATAAGGACTAAAGCACTGTATTTAACTCTCATCTCTACGTTCTGTCACTCCAACCAAAATTATCAAACACAGCTTTTCAAATCCAAACAATTCCTCCAAATGCTAATTAAACAATTAAAATACTTTAGATCTACGCTATAGATACTATAAATATATTTTTAAATAAAATGCGTTATATTCATGAACAATTTTAAATTAATTTGTAACGAATCTCCACTCCACTAAAGTTTGTAGATATTATTGACTAAAGATTATTTTTCGGTTGTCCGACTACGTCGATAGCACGAGGGTGAGTCGTCAGGCGGACGAAATGGGGAAGTCTCTAAATCCATATTCGATCAGTAGGATCTGCACTGAGCCGATCTGACAAGCTGCCGATCTGTTTTGCATTTATATAAACAGCTCTTACCTCCAATATACGGTTCTATAAAGGTGACATACATGTTTTGACAGCAAAGGGTTCGATGTAGGAAAACTTTCAGCTTTTTATTCAATGCAATAACTTATGTAATTGACATGAGATTTTTTAATAAGATACGTACACCTAAATGTTAAAACATACATTTTTAGTTACCTACATTTTATTTATAGACGAAGTTTGTATTTTTATACTTTTACTTAACTTTTACAATTTATACTTTTTTTGAAATATAATGGAATGGCTGAAAAATAAGTTCTAGGATAATGCAATTGTCTGCATCATTCATTATTTTTGTGTTTACTCTAAGTATAACTCCGAGCAGTATGTATACGCATAGTTCGCACTTTTATTCTCATTACTTAGTTGGCACGTTACCTTCGAACGAGAATTAAACAGTGAGGACTAAGACAGAGGATGCGAGGCGATGGCGTGGGGCGGCCGGGCGCCGGACCTTCATCAAGCGGTTGACTGGTATTAGGGCGTGCAATTGTTCCGCTGTGCATTCCACACTCTACACAACACATATTTCACTCTGTGATTTCACAAATTAGCACCCATGTCTGCAAAGGGTTCATGATTGTAAAAGTTTGTAAGATCATTCTGCTCATTTCGTTGGCACCTTAAAAGAAAAAAAATCATAGAATTTGAAATAGATTTACTCTGGAAAGTGATAACAAGATTTTAAATAATACTTACTATAAAGGGTGCCTTATCGAGCTGAGTCGGTGAGAAGAATTTATTATTTTTATTAAAAGAGAAAATGACAATAAACAATATTTTTATTAAAATTAGTAAATTTTACATTAAACGGTTAATTTTATATAATTATTTTTACGTTGTGTTATTTTATTACCAAAATTGAAAGAGCAGATTGTGAGGAATTATACTTACAAATATTGTATCAAAATTAAACAAAACTTCTATTTTTACCATCCGACATTTTTTTTAAGGGGCATACGATAAAATTAGAAGCTTGATTTAAAAACCACAACATAATTGATTATATAGCAGCCGTACTGCATAAGCTACATAACACAAACCATTTATACTAGAACAATATCATTTACGAAAAAGATGATATCATTTGTAACGGTTGAATTAAAAAAATACAACAACTCCCGAAAATTTCCTGTACATGGTGTCATAAAAATATTTAAGCTCATCAACTCAATTTTCAATTTTATCAAAAAATATCAATTTTTATGTCTCATAAATCAGTATCATGGTTCACTTTCTCTATCTCCTATAGACAAAAGACCCTGTATATAGCTGTTCCAAAATAAACGCAGAATTTGTAGTATTAATACTACTGAAAACTGTCCGTTAAATTTGGGACAGCCATTATTAAAAATGCCTTGTAATATTTTAGTCAAACATGTTATTAGCTTTTTGATTAAAATTAACGTGAGATATATACATTATTAAAATATGTAACAACGGGTAAATCACGTACGAGCCCAACTACTGGCAGACATGAGTACGGATCGGGCGCGCGCCTCGATGCGCCCTGAGTAAGGCCTCCGGATGAGGTCGAAACATATACATGTTTTTTAAATATGTATATATATTTTTAATAATGTTATTAGTTGACAATAAGAATATAAATACCATTATTGTTGTTTCCTGGTTGAATAAATGTATCATAGCATGATAATGACGACTGGTCACCGACATAGCTCAGCGGATTAGCTCTTTGAAGTGGCAGGGGGCGGGGCACATAGCGCGAAGAACTGATGGCCGATAGGGCAGAAAGGTGCTCGAATGGCGACCACGTACCGGCAAGCGCAGCGTTGGACACCCACCGACCAGGTGGTCGGACGACCTAACCAAGGTCGCAGGAAGACGCTGGATGCAGGCCACTTCCAACCGGTCATACTGGAAATCTTTGGGGGAGGCCTATGTCCAGCAGTGGACTTCTTGCGGCTGAGATGATGATGATGATGATGATAATGACGTGAGATCACCCAGAGTCAGACTGGGCCATAAACGCCTGGGTGACTCCCTACAAGCCCACGGGCTACGGGCCCACGATCACCACTATCCAGATAGTTGATGATCGATGGATGCTGTTGGAAAATAATGGTATATACGAATTATTAATTTGTCTGCAGTACATATTAATTTTTGTTTTTTTTCTGTTTCATTTCTTTTAATCTGTCTGGTTGCAAGAGTTGGACCTTATCTACCACCTGGGTCGCGGCAAGCCCCGCAAGCCAGGCCCGTGGTGGGCCCACGTAAGCTGGGGCTTTGCTGGCAAATGCCTAATCGACTATTTGGCCAGTCTGACACTAAGCTCGCCCATGTACCTGGGTACCCCAACACCCATGTATAAGGGTGACTAGAAAGAATATAACATTATGATACGTAAATATTATTTTATTTCTCTACAAAATTGCACTTAACTTTCAAAGAACAATATTTTACGCGTCTCAGTGCTTTAAACTTTGGGCATAATCAAGTCAGTGTAATCTCGTGCAGAGATAGGAATTTGAAAATACGCCAAATATCCTGGAAAATAAGACAAAGCGTTAGCGCTTACTCTAGTTGGCCAAGTTAGCAAGAACTCTTATGTAAGCACTAGTAGATACAACAAATTCACGGCATAAATGACACTCTTTAATGTTTTAGTATAAATATCACTTTAATCAGTTGTTTTCTTTCCTCGAAAGTAGAACATATAAACAACAAAACACACCTTCGTTTCGTTAATGTTAATATGGATTCAGCAATTTTACTCTGGCATCTAATTTATACACAGCAGAGTATCACTTTTTGCTAACTACGAATAACGTGAATAACAACAAAAACATAGAACATAGTACCAACATAGCAAACTCTTAGCCAATGCAAGAAGTTAAGCAATAAACAAGCAAATACCCATTCATATTGAGACGAGCAATTGACATGTAGGATGGTCATCTTTTGCTTCTTGCAAGACTATATGCATTGACTCCTTCACATTGTGTAGGTCATTAAAATCTTATAAGCGATTTCACAATTAAGTGTAATCAGACAGAGATTTTCTCTTCGGTATCCTATTATGAACGAAAGGTACGCTGGAATTTTATAACAAAACATTAAATTATGATTAAATGCCGACAAAAAACGGGATGTTAATTATTTACGGTGACAACAAGTAGGCATCAAAAATTCTAAAATTCGTTTTCATTTCATATCAAGGAACAAAAAGTGTTTGTTCAAGAGGTGTAATTACAAAATCCCTCGTGTACCGAATTTCGCAGTGTTTTCGCGCGGCGTGCGAGTACGTGCCGTAAAAATAATTCGACGCTCCTCTGGGATCGTTTGTAAAACGTCACGCGTAAAACATATTATAAAGCCAATAAAACGTGTTTACAAGGGTGAGTAGAGCCCGTCGTCGGGGCGTTCCGCTCCCGCACGATATCCGTAAACATTTTAGCGCTGCAATAAATTTAACATTATCCAACTCGCGAGACATTCTGTTTTCTTCCGTCCCGGGATCAGTTGGTTAACGGTTGTAATCTCGGCTGTCTCGGATTTCCTGCTCTTTACAACCAGGAATTATACAATTATGTGGCTTTCTCATGTTTTTTAGCCTCATTTTATTTATGAGAATGTTCCGCATTTTTCTTTTGTTATTTATTGCAATTATTTTTATGGTTATAAACTAACTAACAAGTATTGACGAATGTATGAGACGAATTTGACAACCGATGATGGTTTCGTAAAGTAGCAACATTATGTATTAAAATTAAGTATATATAAAAATTATAATTAAGTATCGACCAATGAATTATGAATTAGGCTTATTATTAATTATCAATTAGGCTTCGATAGTACAGAGAGGGTCATGCTTCTGCAGTGGAGACTAAAAAGACCTGATCATCATCAACGAATGAATTATGAACCTATACACGAATGGCGAGCTTCGTGGCGCAGTGGTCAAACGCCAGCCTGCGACACGAGGGTGCTCGGGTTCAATCCCCGTTCAGGTCATGATGGAAAAGGATCTTTTTTAAATTGACCTGGGTCTTGGATGTTTATCTATATATGTATCTATTATAAAATATAGAACCGTTGAGTTAGTATCACAAGTTCACAACTTACTGTGAGGCTAGCTCAATTTGTGTGTTATGTCCTAATATATTTATTTAATGCATCAAACAAATGCGTAGTATCTGCTCGGTACAAGTTTACATATGTAGGAATATTTTGCAGATATCCCTATTTGGAGCCCTAAAATGTGTAATTCCGTCTAGTAACTTAATTCACGTACAGAGTTTGGTATATTATTTGTTCTGTACATTAAGTAATTTATATGATTTGCTTCTTCTTCTTGTGTTGTACCGTCTATGTTATTTTTTGGCAGTTAGCAAAGAATGGAGTGGCATGCGAACGTTTCGCGTTATGCATTTTTATGAAATAACATCATAAAAATGCTGATAATAAACTTGTATAAAAAAAAGATGCACCCCAAATGTAATTAATGCGGTTAAATAGAAAACGTTATATCACATGTTAGTATACACTCGAACACACTCCGTTTACGAAATGAAAGGGAAAGTGAGCAGTCGTAGCATTATCCAATGCAGCGGTCGTTACACTATAGCCAAGGCCATGACAATGTGAGTACCAGGACCGGGCCGCAGAGTATGTGAAGGCGCTTCAAGAGCCTTTGCACACTTATCCATGTACATACTAATCTTATAAATGCGAAAGTCCGTTTGTCTGTCTGTGTGTTACCTCTTAACGTATCAGCGCGGGCGGCGAGCGGGGAGCAAGGGTCAACGCTAGACTATCGTATCGTCACTCGTTAGTAACCGACGCCGGATTCTAACACACAGTCGGATATTGATTTTGTTAATGATTATGACAAAATTTTGTTTATGATTATAGTAATGTAGGTAGTTGACTATTAATGCAATTTACTTTGCTGCGGGCCGCACAAATAACGCCCACGGGCCGCATGGGGCCCGCGGGCCGCGATTTGACGACTACTGATCCAATGAGTTTATCAGAGCCACCTTCGGATGAAGTTATCAAGAAGCTATATAAAGCTTAAGTTATAGTTACTGTAACGATAAGGCTGCATGTTTTATAAACAAAAGGCTTAAAAAAGAGTTTAAAAAAAAAACAGGGAAACACAAGCAGTACTTGAATATACGATAATTGACCTAGTGATTCTATCAAACTAAGAGCAGCCTCAAATCAGTCCAGGAAAATAAATCCCCATCCCCGGTCCCCGGCAGCTGACGGGTGTGGAGTGGCCCACTAAGGATACTGTTTCCGACGCCCATCTGCTCTCATTATGTTGTGAAAACACTTGTTCGGATTTTATGACGTACCTAGATCTTTATCTGCGAATGCATTGGTGGTTTTCGTTTTCTGTCGTACGTATTTATTGGGTTTCTGTGTTACTCTTTTAAAGTAAGGGCTTATAGTTGTGAAAGATGAGTAGGTAAAGGCGCCTTTTGATTTGTGGTTTACGATAAGACCTAGAATACTAATCTTGTCTTTATTCCTTGCGGCGTAGACAGAGCCGAAGTACATTAACCTAAAGGCCACGTTTAGCCTGTTGATTCGGTACGTTAGATGAAATCGAAATTAAAAATAGTGATTAACATGATTCCTTAGATTGTCGCCCATTCCCTCGATCGACTTATACGATCTACGTGACTATCTGGTACAATCTACGATGTTTTTTCTTCCAGACCAGCATGGAAGAGTTTGATAAAAAGTACTCTTTAATGCAAAAGCATTGGAGTGGCTAAATACGCCTAATGACGCTCTAATGGACTAATTACGCCCCTTAAATATATATTTATATATATTTTATTTTAAAAAAATATTGCGTCATTTTGCTACACACAGGGCTCCATATAGATAAAATTTTTATTAGCATCAAAATCACAATGCTACAGCTAGGTATGTACTCGTGCCTGTGCTTATTAGCCAAACTTATCTTGTACCTAGAAATTATATGTTTGAGGCGCATTATTGTATTATTATTTTAAAATCACGTACAGCGCATTTAGATCTATTGACCGATGAAGCCATTGAACGAGTCTTAGGGTGATTAAGTAACAAGCCAACAACGCTAATACGCACACAATAGATTAATCAGAAGCGCGTCTGCATCGCAATGCCCTTTTGCAACGCTGATCCACTTTTCTACGGATGCGAGATTAAAGGGGAGAGTAACAAAATGAGAAATGGAACGATTTCAGGACGCATTGTTGGACCGCCGGCCGTTGTCGGATTTATGACAAAGAACAGCGGATGATTCAATCAGGCCGGTTCTTTAGTTTGTTATATTCATGTTAGACTCGCCATCTACGAGTCTTATTGTTATCTGCGTTCAGCCTTTTTGCTCCATTTTGTACGTTCTTAGGTTATTAATAATTCCATATCTTCGTAGGGCTTTGTTCAGTTAACCTTGTTTACATACGAGAATACGAATGATTTTTGTATTGTACGCATGTTTTCGAGATAGGTGAATTTTATCCTTGTTATAATGTACCGAAATTGTTGTGCAAAACATAGAAGTACATATATATAATATTATTTCCATTTTGATGACAGAATCAGTTGATGTTGTTATTTTTTCGTATGTATAAGTGGCCAATATTGGTTTCAGATTTTTCAAGCTGCCTAAAGGCATCTGAATTAGCTTAACGAATACCATCCAAGATGCCTTGCGAAGCACGGAGGAGTTCGAGATATTATTATGTCACTTGCGGTCACCCATCCCAAAGGGGACCGGCCCAGGGTTGCTTGACATACGTAAGTGCTAATAATGCTCATACCATTGGGCTCCTCTAAAAACAGATTCAATCACTTATAAGCAGTAAACGTTTGATCAATTAAAAAATAATGTGGAAAATTCCAGTTCGAAATATTTCTCTGACATAACTTCATATCGTACTGGATATCTAAATCGATAGTTTATTTCTAAGGACTTTGTTCAAAGATATGACAGTCTATAAAAATATTATTTTTAATTTGGACTATGTGTTGATTTTGTCTACGCGGATAGAGATTAATTTAAAAGAATGGTGTAAAGTTAACTAATATATGTATTTTGATTGAGCACATTCTCGCAGAAAATAAATGAATCATAACTTTTCATCGGTTAACCCGCGAGCACGGCGATTGTAAGTAAGGGAGCAAACTTTGGCAAATAGGTATTCAGTGCAGAGGAGCAATTTACAATTTAAATATTCTTAATGTCTCCAAGTTGTCGCTACGGTAGCGACGGGGTGGGGCGCGGGTCGCAGCACCGACTTCCACTACATCAATCACTCGCGCACACTGCGCCTGAATATTTCTAATTATTCGGCCCGTGCTGAACAATCCTAGTACTAATTATTGTCACGTTTATGTTATTAAGAGCCACAATTGTTTACACCTCTAAAATTGCAGTTACACTTGTGTTTGGTTTTCTGGAGGTCTTGAAATAAAAGATTCTACGGCGAATTAAACTTTGTGTAATATCTGGCTTTCTTCACGTTTTACAATATTTTTTGACGAGAGCTTTTTGGTGCTTGTGCGCTGCACGATAAGATGGCGAATGGAAGGGCGGAAACGGATACAAAAAGACAGCCGCGGTGTTGTCATTACAAAAAAAAAAAAAGGAAAAAATCGATTTATAAGTAAAAGCAAGCGCGGGCCCTACATTTGAGGTGCGTGCTCCAACATCCCCCCGGCCTTGGAAGCTCCTGCTTTCAAAGAATTCCTGGAACTGGATCTAGTCTTCAAGAAGAGGGCAGATTTTGCTGTAGGCACGTCTCACGATGCCTGCCGGCGTCCGTATGTCTGCAACCCTGACAACGCCGTCCTTCCCTGGGATGGTGTCGATGATTCGTCCAAGATGCCACTTCAGGGGGGGCAAATTATCGTCCTTGATGACGACGAGCATGCCCGGCTTCAATGGAGTGTCATTCTTCATGCCCTTAGTCCTTGCTTGAAGCTCGGATACGTATTCCTTCGCCCATCGAGACCAAAAGTGCTGCCGAATCTGCTCCACTCGTTGATAGCGGGTAAGGCGACTCATGGGTATCTCCGTCAAGTCTTCGCAGGCAGGTGCTGTGAGCGGACGGCCAACCAGGAAGTGTGCTGGACTTAGTGGAGAGAAATCATGGGGATCTGTTGACATAGGACTTAGAGGACGGGAATTCAGGACGGCTTCAATCTGTGTCAATACCGTGCTGAATTCCTCGTATGTTAAATGTGCATTGCCTATAACTCGCCTTAAATGGTACTTGCAGGACTTTACTCCAGCCTCCCAAAGACCCCCAAAATTTGCTGCGTACGATGGTATGAAAGTAAATTTGATGTTTTGACTAATAGCATAATCTAAAATATCAGGTGAGCAATTATCTAAAAACCTTCTGAAGTCATTCATGAGGCCAACGAAATTACGACCATTGTCGGAGAATATTTCCAGTGGTTTACCGCGTCTAGAAATAAATCTCTTCAAAGCCAGTAAATACGAGTCGGTAGAGAGGTCACTGACTAATTCCAAGTGTATAGCTCGTGTCGCGAAACAGATGAAAATACAAACGTAACATTTTGTAGTCGTAGCACCCCTCCCCTTGCGATTTAGCATGATCATTGGCCCGGCGTAGTCGACAACAGATCTACTGAAGCAAAAACCTGACTCCAGACGCTCCTTCGGTAAGTTTCCCATGATAGGAGTGGGGGTTCTAGCCTTTAAACGCTTGCAAACAATGCAATTATGAACAATTTTCCTAGCGAGGTTTCTTCCACCAATAGGCCACCACTTCTCTCGTAAATTGTATAAAAGTGCCTGTGGCCCTGCGTGCAACATGTTTTTGTGTTCCTATTGAAAGAGAAGAGAAGCGAAAGAATGGTTACAAGCAATAAGAATTGGGTGTTTCTTGTCTAAAGTAAAGTTTGGTGAGTTAGAAATGCGGCCACCTACACGAATCAATTTATTGTCATCAATAAATAAAGTTAGCTTTGCTAAATTATGTTTGTTGCCTAAAGCTCCATTCTTTGTGAGTGACATGTACTCAACTGGAAATGATTCCAATTGAGACAGCCTAGCAAGTGTCAACTCAGATTCTCTCAATTCATCGACAGTAAGAACGCCTGATCGACAGCTTTGTTTGTTGCGTGTATTATATACAAAGCGAAGCATATAAGCGACAGAACGTTTCATGCGATTGAATTGTGAAAATCTGTTGAACGGGAATAAGCTTTGTACTGAAGTGTTGTCAGAAACAGCAGAAAATGTTACGCTAGCTTTCAATTCAGGCACGTTGTGATGTGAATTAGAGTGGAATGGAAGTACAGAACCGCAGTCAAAACCGGGTTGACGGAGGAAACATGGACCTTCCCACCATAGCGCTGAGGTTGAGAGGTCCTCCAGCGAAATGCCGCGTGAAACTAGATCAGCTGGATTGTCTTTTCCACTGACGTGTCGCCATGGAAGTTCCCCGGTCAACTCATGTATTTCTGCTGTTCTGTTTTGCACGAAAGTCTTTTGTATGTTAGGTGGCATGTGCAACCAACCTAACACTATAGTTGAGTCAGTCCAAAACATTACGCTGTCAAATTTAAGTTGAAGTGCTTTGCTCACTTTGTCGTACAATCGAGCACCTAACAAAGCGCCACACAATTCCGCCCTAGCAATCGAAATTGGTTTCAATGGACAAACTTTACTCTTCGAACACAACAATTTTACAGATACATCACTATTATGATTGGCTGAGCGAACGTAAATACAAGCGCCGTACGCTGATTGTGATGCATCGGTAAAAATGTGCAACTCTAGATGTGTGGCTTTAGGAACCATGACATGACGCGGGACACGGATGGTATCGAGCGCGGACAAACCATTCGCAAACTTAGTCCAAACGCGACCGACATCCCGTGGCACTTCATCGTCCCATCCCAATTGTAACAACCACAACCGTTGTAATCAATCAATCAATCAATTTCAATCAATAATCATTTATTCAGACAATTTAAAACAGTCCATTTTGGTTAGTAAACATTGCACTTATACCTATGTTAGTACCTGGAGCCTCATTATTAATTAATATTATTAATATATTATATTACTTTTATTTCACAAGACGACACTAGTATCGACGACCAACTTAACACAGAGAGCACTTAATATATATATTCTTTTATTAAATTTAGGTTTTAATATTGACGCTGTGCGGGAGAAATTGGTATGTGCACAGCGACCCAACTGGCCATAAAAGGGCCATCCATGCGGTCCCCAACAACACGCAGGAGACTGTTGTCGCTGTCACGAGTCCGCCGCATCATCGATGCTGCTCGCTTGCGCATAGTAGCGTGAAATCCGTCTACATGCGCCTCAGCTAGCATAGTCGACGCGCTGCAGAATCGCGGCAGCCGCAACAGCGTCCTGAACGCGTTATTATATTGAACGCGAAGGGAGTTTAGCGTACGTTGGTAATAAAATTTTGACAACAATAATGATTAAACTAACAAGACCCAACGGATCAAAAATTTATGATACATGTGATAAAATACTACGTTTTGTAATTTTGTCACTGCTTGTTTTAAATTGCGTGTTAAAATAAAATTCATCACTTGTGTTGTACCATCCTAACCCTAAAGTTTTACACTGTGCGTTATTACCTAACGTAAAATCCTTGGCCGAGCTAAAAGGTGCTGATGACTCATCACATTGGAAATTAAACAACCATTTTCGCAATTGAAAGCAACCAGACTCTAATACCTGTAAAGTTTTTTGACATAAATGTAGTAAATCCGATTTATCATCTAAAGAGGTGATTAAATCATCAACGTAATAGTCCTCGGAGATTACTCTGCTTACGTCAGGATCTGCACACTCAATGGCTAGCTGTTTGAGACATCTAACAGATAGGAAGGCTGACGCAGCCATTCCGTATGTGACAGTGTTTAGTTGATAAATACCTAAGGGCTCAGATGGACTGTCCCTCCATACAATCAGCTGCAGGTCGCGTTGTGATTCATGCAATAAACACTGTCTGTACATTTTACAAATATCAGCACATGCAGTAAATTTAAATCGTCTGAAACGCAACAAAATATCTAGTAACTCGCTCTGAAGCGGCGGCCCGACAAGCTGAAGGTCATTGAGGGACACTCCGTTACTAGTAGCTGCACTCGCATCAAACACCACACGCAGTTTCGTTGTCGTGCTATGCTCGCGAAATACACCATGATGTGGTAAAAAATAATGTGGTGTTCCATACGAGTCCACCTTCTTCATATGGCCTAATTCTAAATATTCATGAATGAAGTCACTGTACAGTTTCTTATAACTAGGGTTTCGTTCGAGTCGTCTTTCCAACGCTAGAAAGCGATTTTTAGCCAAAGAAAACGACTCGCCAAGGCTGGTAGAAGACTTCTTGAGCGGCAGGCGCACGCAGAACCTTCCATCACCAGTGCGCGTTGTGGTTTTGATGAAGTGTTCCTCGCAAGCACGCTCCTCGTCAGTGTGCGTGTTGCCAATCCTAGGCAGCTCCTCTAGTTCCCAAAACTGACGTAGTTGTTTTTCGATTGTGTGTGAAAAATTACATTGAATATACCGACCACTGCTGCGTGTATTAGTGTGAATAGGCCCTGAAATTATCCAACCTAATTTAGTGTTTTGTAAAAAGGGGCCATTGGGCAACCTTATTTTACCTTCGCATAGTAAGTCCCAAAATATATCTGCACCTAATAAAATGTCTATACTTTGTGACTCGTAATAAAATGGATCGGCCAACTGTATATGATCTGGAATGTGTTTCTGTGTGCTATGATCACATACAACCGATGGTATCGTACCTGTTATGTAAGGCAACACAAAACACTTAACACGCGTTGAGTAGGCTCCTGTGCGTGATCGGAACTTAACTTCACACGTCTGTGTTGAGTGTGTGACTGAATTGCCTATCCCTCAAATTTCGCAAACGGACTGTATCATATTTAATTCTAATTTATCGCATGAAGACTTAGAAAGAAGACAATGCTGGCTGCCACAGTCTAAAAGAGCATGTGATACGTGAAACTTATTGTGTTTATCAGCTATCTCAATCATAGCAGTCGATAGCAAGACAGAACGCATACCTATAACAGATTGATTGTTAAAAGTATAACGAGTGTTATCTGTGGACGAGTTGTTTACCTGAGACGCTGGAATTTGCATGGGGATGATGTCCGCGGGTTGCGCGGGGGCCGCGGGCGCCGCGGTGGATACTGGCCGTAGCCGCTGGTCACCGCTGCAGGCCGAGTGAAGTACCATTGCTTGTGTGTCGTCGGACGTGTCAATATGAATTAGCGTATTATGTTTTTTATTGCATTTTCGACACGAGCCGAATTTACATGTTTCTGCCGTATGTCCAGGACGTAAACAATTCTCACACAGTTTATTAGTAGCTACAAGTTGCAGTTTAGTGTGTATGTCGGAATCCAAAAACCTTTGACATGAATACAGTGGATGATCGGAATTACACATAAAACACGGCTTTTTAGAATAATCAGTGCGACTCTGCTGTGGCTTATTGGTGGAAACATTGCAGTGTGTTTTGTTGCGTGACGTGTTAGCTTGTGACGTATTGTATGACGTAATAGTTGGTTTCTTACTGTCATGGTCATAGATTTAAAAAAAAAATTTTTGTGTCTCTGAATAGATGTCACATTTAGCCATTTTTGTATGGGAACCTAGTGTGTCATTAGCGGGGGTGTGAGGCAGACGAAAGGGAGTCGTGGTGTCAGGGGTGCTATTTGTTAATGAGTGACTCAATGAAGAAGTACAAATTTTCCATACATCATCGGTCGTTTAGTAAACACGTCGATTCGAAAATAGCACTCATGACGTTTGACGCCGCTGTCATAAGAGATGTAACAACACCGTGTAATATCGATATCGAGAAAAAACCACAACAAGATTTTGTTTCAGTATGACTTCATTTAAGTAAACAACATATGAAGTAGTAATAATTATATAGTCATAATCATCTAAGAGATTCCCTGGTTCCTTATACTCCTGGCATCTTCAGTTGTGCTGCGTCCAAGCCCGGGGTCCGCTATCATGACAGCATTCATACTGTAATAAGAAGTATATATTCCATGCTGGTGTAGATGAAAAGGAAAAATTGAGAATGTACCAGTTGCTTCTCTGATAGGGAATGCGACTAGCAACCTATTACACCTTTGATTCAGATTTCCACCTACATACGCCCACAAACACGCTGAACGTGGCTTTTGGTTTCAGGCAGAGGCCTATACCGTAAGGGTGAAGATCGTGATAATATGAATGTATGTATGTTTTACGGCCCAACGCCAATTCTCCTTATGTAACTCCAGTAACGCGGACATACATAAATATGAAACTGAAGTACAAGTTTTTGCCTGCGCCGGAAATTTAACCCGGTACCTGGCTCGTTAACCACTGTACCATGAAGATTGTCATTATCGTTTATGAAATTGTAATTAAATGTCCTTTGCATTACGTAAATAAATAAATATATACGGACAAATCACACAGATTGAGCTAGCCCCAAAGTAAGTTCGAGACTTGTGTTATGGGATACTAACTCAATGATACTATATTTTATAACAAATACATATCTAGATACACATCCAAGACCCAAGCTAATCTGAAAAAGATCATTTTCCATCTTGACCTGGCCGGGGATCGAACCAGGTCACTTCGTGTCGCAAGCTGGCGTGTTGACCGCTGCGCCAAGGAGCTAGTCAAAGACTATCACTTACATGTGAAAAGTCACAGGTTGTGGTTTCCCTTTAGCATTTTTTACAGTATTTTTTCAGGATTTCACTACATAACTAGGCATGTTTATAATTATAATAATAAATTTTCGTTCGGCTCATAAGGTTCCGCTATAAATAATACGACAGACGTCAGAGGACTGAGGCCGCGAAAAGCATACGCTGTTTTAAGAGTATGAGTAACAAGACATGCGCTGCTTCTAGAGACGTACGAGCCTTTGTATAAAAAGTAAGACGGGTTGGGCTCTCTTAAGTCCTGTATGTATTCAGGTACATCTCTTATGGTGTTGCGCAGACCGCAAGAGACGGCACCATCTAAGTTAAACACTTTTGTCATAACCAAATCCAAGATGATTGTCGAAAGCCATTATGTTCCAAGTGCAACGTATGATCTGCCTGCTGAATAAGGTGGTTCGCCATCTGCTGAAGTGACCCCGTGGGTCACTGTTGGGTCATCATGCTGCCCAAGCGCTGAGCGGGGTGCCACGAAACTCTCACAGGTGTTCATGAAGCAGATCAACTACTAATGATGGCAACTGATGAAGTGGCAGTTGCGCTGTTAGTATATGGAAGTGAACATGGACAGCAACAACAAGTACAGTTTTCGGTACTTGTTGTGTTGCCTCGTGACGCACCAAGCCCTCGCCTGGGAACGTCAAAGCTGACGTCACTATGCTATCGGCTGCACCAATACTTCAAGAGTGAAGCGAAACAGTGAAGACGACGGCCAAGCAAAGAACAAAAAGACCTACCTAATGTATCAAGTATCTATCAAAGCTACTTCAGACTGCCCCAATAAACAGATTCTATATACTCTTAACCTCAAGGAGGTAGCGGAGGAGAGCCTGCTGCTGTATCGTTGATAAAAAAGGCTTCAATGAACTTAGTGAAAAAATAGTGCAAAAACCTATGAATATAATATCTAATCCTTATAACTCAGTTCGGACTGAGTTTAGAGGTATATATGCCCATAAAACTTTATTTTGTTATTGACTATCGGGAAAACAAGGTACGGTTAGTGGCCGCGCGAAAACAAAAAGACGCCAATAACCGGCATTGTTCTTTTGAAATATTATCTATTTCGGTTCAATAGATACAGTCATGTGGCAGATGGATGGACGGATGGACGTCGAAGGCTTAGTATTACCTTTCCGTTTTTACTCTTAGGGAACGGAACACTAAAAATAATAAATTTTCGGGAAAGTCGTGGAGAGTGAATTTATTATTATTTATTTCTTGGCATTAACTTTATTACTTATATTATTACACTCATCTGTATTCATGTAAATTATCGATGTTTGGCAAAAAAAATAACAAAGTGCATCACTATGCGTCTTTCCGCCTTTCACTGACAATGGAATTTGACGTTTTTAATGGAGGATAAATATGTTTATAATATTGTAAATAACATGAACTTGCATTACTTAAATGAGAAAAGTCCAGCGCGATAGTTTACTATAATATTCATTTTAGTATTTTAGAAGGACAGAACTTCAGAAATTGGCCTGTTTATAATTTTAAAAATTAAATTCCACTCTGTTACATACCCCTCGACAGGCGTCAGAGGACTGAGGCCTAGTGTATAGTATACGCTACTTTTAAGGGTATCAGTAACATGACGTATCAAGTAATACGCCTCTTCTAGAGACTTCATACTTCTATGGAGCCGTCGAATGTATTAAGCGACAAAACTGGCAATTTTATAGACTTTAGTTTGCTGTGACACGTATTAGAACTGTCAGGAACCTTGCACTGGCTAAGTAAGTATTCAGCTTGCGAAAGAACACTGTAATAGCAGTCTTCAAACAAATCTCTTTGTGTAAGTTGTGTGTCTAAATCTGAATCGATTACAGTTTTTTCAATATTTGTTTGAATAGTGCTAAATTCTGTGACAAGGCTAGCTGCGCCTTGCATTCGCAGCTTTAAATCTATACACTTTTGAGGCCCTAGCTTTTCACTGGAAATATTGCTCACAAAAGTCGTTAATCTCGTTAGCCTACCTTTGACAATTCCTCTAGATTTGATGAGTTCGGCTAAAAGCTGGCTGTCTGCTTCGCTTCTAGCGGATGGCCTGGGAGACCTGTCCCGTTTAGACTTAGCTCCCTCGTCATATAAGCTCATTTTGGCGGTTTGCGGAAGGCGGTGCAAAGCTGATCCCAAGGCAAGCACTGAAACGTGAATAAAGCACGGGATTAACACAGATTGAACCCACAGGGAGGAGGTTAGGGAGGATGGCTGACCGTACCGTGTTGCAATAGCAGGCTGCTGTTCCTCCAACGCCTTAACCTCGTCACGCTGGTCCGTGTGCTGGCGTGGTCTCAATGCGGCGACGAAGGTCCACCACGATGTTTGGTTTTCTGGAGGTCTTGAAATAAAAGATTCTACGGCGAATTAAACTTTGTGTAATATCTGGCTTTCTTCACGTTTTACAATATTTTTTGACGAGAGCTTTTTGGTGCTTGTGCGCTGCACGATAAGATGGCGAATGGAAGGGCGGAAACGGATACAAAAAGACAGCCGCGGTGTTGTCATTACAAGAAAAAATACGAATGGATCGATTTATAAGTAAAAGCAAGCGCGGGCCCTACATGTGAGGTGCGTGCTCCAACAACTTGTATTTTTGTAGGGTCATAGAATAATGCTAACATATTTGATACCTATTCTATGCGCTAACATAGGAGCATTCACGCAATACCAACTGAAAAATGGTAAATAAGAGAAAGTAACGATAAGGACGTAATTGGCAAAAATAAGGCCTTTCTGAATGAAATTTGGTTATCCATGGGAAAGACTTTGGTAGAACTAAAATGGAAAAAAGATGTCTGTTGTATGGGAGCTCCCCTTCAATATTAAGTTTATTATGATTTAATTATTTATTTTCAAAGTGAATAATAAATACTCAATATTCTGTAAATATTTTTAGCGTCTACCTGTTGCTAAAAACTAGCAAAAATTTCACGTTTGTTATATGGCAGCACCCTTAAATATTTGTTTAATGGCATTTTATGTTATAGCAGTAACATAAATACATTATATGTAAAAATGTCAACTGTCCAACTATCACGGTTCATGAGATACAGCCTGGCGACACATGGACAGTCAGACAGACAGACGGAACAGCGATAGGCCTCCTCCAATTGATGGAGTTACTTGTGACAGTGACATTTAGCATGGTGGGAATTGGGCCTTATTATTGCCGCAGTTTTCACATACCAGTTCGATAAAAGTGGTCAAGTGCAAGTCGGACATTTTACCACTTTTAAAGTATCTATCTTACAAATGATTGACTTTTAGAAAAAACGGTTTTAGGAACATCAATGTTATTTTTGAAGATCAATCTATCTATAGGCACCCCGCACGTCCTTTACCTGCGGGTTCATTGAATATTTTTTAGTTTCAGTGGGATATTCAGTATTCATCCCACGTATTCTCATCCCACGAGTTCAAATTCTTCACTCATCCAATCCATATAAATGGGGATGTTAATCTTATATTTTTTATTATTATATAAATATCGTAAAGTGGTTTACAATATACATCTGGCTACCAAGTTTCAACCCCGTAGTCTTAATAGTTTCGGAATAAAGTGGCAATGATATACGGACGGACAGACAGAAATGACATCCGAAAGGGTTTCGTTTTTTGCCATTCGACTACGGAACCCTAAAAACAGTGTTAATAAAAGCATTTTATTTATGTTAAAATATAGTCTAACAAGGAATCGTACAACTGGAGTGGATCAGCGAGAAAGGCTTTAAGCCGCGGAGATTAGACAGGGCTGTCACCTCGGAGGAGGGCCCTCGTCGAACTCGAGGCCACTTGAGACGAGCGGCATGGTTCTGTTCGACATTTGTGAGCAAACACAGCCTGACAAAGTAGGCTGAGTGCTCTTTAATTAGTGTTAAGAAACAACATTGGATATAGTAACTAATTACATATAGATTTAACGCGAGCTCTAGGACAATATTTTTTAAACAGGCATGTGTAAGTAAACAAAGTTTTTTAACCCTTAGACTGATTTAAGAGTCACGCATTTGACCAGCGCCGGCCACACGCGCGCGCTACCAAGATATTATTGTTGTTCGTTAGATTGTAATTTGCAAAAAATAAAAAAAGTATAAATAAATAAGTCAACTCAAAAGATTTTGTCGAAGCGTGTAGCGAATACTGTTTTATTTATATTTTGACGAAGCATGTTGCTGATTTATTGACCCTAGAAAATAAAACGGGTAAGTAATATAACATATAAACACAAAATATATATCATTTAAGATAAATATCAACGAAACATATAATTTTGTTTAGTATAATTATCAAGTAAGATAAAAATCGAAAGAAATAACTTTAAAAAAACTAAAATCTTTAATTATAACAATCATTCAACATATCAAACCTTTATTATACCGTTTTATTATTATAAACTTTAAAACATCGATTAGTTGTAATTTATAATAAACTTTATATATACATATTAGTACGGATAATAATCATTGTAAATACGAATTAATTGGTAGAAGATTCTTAATAAACCTAATAATTAAATCAAAAAAAAAAACCTAGCATCTCAATCAATTTTATTTTACGTGTTTTTTCCATATCTCCAAAGTTCTCCATTATATCTTCACCAAATTAAAATAGGAACAACTTGGTAGTAAAGGCTTTTAAATAAGAAAGAAATATCAAAATCGGTTTACAATTGGCGAAGATATCGTGTAACAAACATACATAAAAAAAGAAACATACAGTCAAATTGATAACCTTTTCCTTTTTTGAAGCCGTTTAATAATTTTATCTTATTTATTTTTATAGGACGCCTAGCAGAAAATTAATAGCAACCTGACGATCTCGTAAACGCAAAAAAATATTAATAAAACAAAAAAATAAATAAAAAGATAACATTATAATAAAACGAAAATCTGAATATTACGAGTGTGAATTTCTTCTCTAATATAAGTAAAAAATAAATAAAAAAAATAGGTATACTAAAAAAATACTTTAAAAAATTGTGATTTATTTCTAACTTTGTCCTAATATTTACATACAATAAAATATTGTAAAAGTTATATTTCTACTTTAAAAAAAATTGTGATACATACAAAATGCGCGCGCATTTTGTATGTATCACAATTTTTTTATTTATATTATACTTTGCTAATATTTACATACAATAAAATATTGTAAAAGTTATTTTTCTACTTTAAAAAAAATTGTGATACATACAAAATGCGCGCGCATTTTGTATGTATCACATTTTTTTTTATTTATTTCTACCTTTGTCTGACTTGCTAATATTTATATACAATAAAATATTGTAAAAGTTATCTTTCTACTATTAAAAAAAAAGTGATACATACAAAATGCGCGCGCACTTTGTATGTATCACAATTTTTTTAAGTATTTCATACTTTGTCTTAATATTTACATGCAATAAAATATTGTAAGAAGTTCTTTTGTTTGTTATAGTTTTTTGTAATCCTATGAAGTTAATGACTTCTTGTATTACTTTCCGTTTGCTTTACTGATGAAATCGATTACCTATTATTAGTTATTCGATAGTCTGTTTGAATGATGCACCTTTTGCTGGCTACTCCGATTTTTTTACAAGAAAATGAAGTTTATGAGCTTGCGCAAATATGACTTATTCAGTAGGTATTACTGAAATAATTCAAATTCGCAAAATAGACATGGGTCTTTACTAATTAGCTGGTATATTTTCTCTGTTAAATATTTTTAATACGTATACATTTTATAGATTTTGATTCATATTTATTTAAATATTATACTTTTTGAATGGTATACATTTTGGCAGGTATACTGCACAAGTTGTATAACAGGTGATATTTAGTATTCATAAACGTTATAAAAAATGAGTTTATGCTTTTCGTATTGAAAATATTATGAATGTTATAGCTTTTAAGAATATAATCAGTAATGATTATGTCAAGTTAACATTATATCTTTTGAACTTTATTGAAATGAAAATAATTTGATATTATATCAATCAATACGCACCCAAATAAAACAAATATTTGTGTACTTCGTATAGAATAAATAAATTATTATCTATGGCTAATCATAGGATTAGCCACAGATATGAATTTACTTATTTCTTAGATATTATTTGTTAAGTTTGATTAAATAGAAAGTAGTGACAAGGTGACAAGTTACATAGATTGAGCTAGCCCCAAAGTAATTTCGAGACTTGTGTTGTGGGATAATAACTCAACGATACTATTTTTATTAAAAATTCATTATAGATAAACATTCACGACCCAGGTTAATCTAAAAAAGATAATTTTCTATCTTGACCTGACGAATCGAACCCGGGACCTCCGGTGACACAACCTGGCATGATGCCCACTTGGCCACAGATGTCATCATTCGAATATCATCGTTATATGAATGTATTCAGTGATATATCTATAGGATTATATGTTTGACACGGTGAATACAAAATTAATGGTAAATACCAACATAAACTCTGCCAATTCATTAACATTTAATAATAATTGTTCGTGACTATTCATTAATTCAGTAAATTTTAATTACAACTTATTACTCACACGATCATTAATTTCATTCATATACCTCAGTAATGAACACGTCTATTTGTTAAAGAGTTATGTATGAAATCTAATCAGTTAAATAATAAGTGGTTTTGTAAATATACTCTGTAAAATTAAACATTTTAAGCAATCCCAGACACGAAAACCCCTCTATCTCAAAAACAGCTAGACCGATTTTCATAAATTCTATCTATGAACCATCGTTTAGAAAACTAGCTTTCAAATAAAACATAGAGCATGCAAATCGATTTACTCCAAGCACCCATAATTTATATTTATTAAAAGAACTTAACTGAGTATTTATATAAATGTACTTTATTTTTACATTATACGTTCGTATCAATTTATTATTTCTTCATATAAATTTTAAGAAACGTCAAAGGTGTTACTTAAAATAAATCATTATGTATGAATTTTGTGATATATAAACTAATATTAAAAAAATTATTGATTGTTTGTTCAACTCAAAACACACGTGGGTAATGGATTTTAAAATGATTTACCCTATAGAAATCTACATTGGGTCCATTCATTTATTACTCACTAGCGACCCGCCCCGGCTTCGCATGGGGTGCGATAAATTATACTCTTGAATCACTATATTAAAATAACCGCATTAAAATCCGTTTGGTAGTTTTAAAGATCTAAACATACGCGGGGACAGACTGACCCCTGTTGAATATTTATTACGTAAGAAATATTTTTCAAATAAATAATTTTAAGAACTGTTTATTTGCACATATACATAAAACTTTGATCAGTCCAAGGGCTCAAAACCACTCGGAAAGTGGATATAACTAACGCGATTGTTAGAAATATAATCTTAACTTATCGCGTTTTAGTGATCTTACGTAAGAACCATGTATTGAGAGACTTGTAAAAACAAATAAGACAATGTTTACACCTTCCCCCTAAATCATGTTGCATCCTAACTAATATTTTAAATGCGAAAGTGAGTTTTATGGTTTGTCTGTTTGTTTGTTTGTTACGCTTTCACGTCGTAACTCCTGAACCGATCATTATGAAATTTCGCATACAAGTTCTCTGGAGTACGGAGAAGGGCATAGGCTACCTTTTATCCCGGGAAAAGATTCCCGAGGAATCGACATTGACGCGGGCGGAGCCGCGGGCGAAGGCTAGTAATAAACAAATGACCCCTTACCATTTGCTTTGTATTTCCGAGCGCATATAACCTGAATCTTTTTAAAATAAGAGTGAATAGGCTTCTTCTGGGTGAGCTCGCTCGATTTTAGACCATATCTTTGCCTTTGGCCTAGATTATAGTCAAGACTAAACCCATTTAGTATAAAAAAAAAAAACAGCGAGTAAATACGCTATAATTCACGCGAACCAAGTCTCAGAAACAGGTGGTAAATATAATAAAAGTATGAATCTGCTGAATAGCATCTGATGCTGTTTCATCGAGCAAAAGCAAGCAATGTCTTCTAAGTACTTCTGACATGTTTTCCTGAACACAAATTACACACGGAATATCTGCACCAAATATTTCCCCGTAATTTGAGCCTGTTCAGTCGACAGTAAACGTGAAGAGTAACAAATATAATTATTCGCAGCTTTCTCCTAGAAGGCTTGTCGACGCGCCTGATACAATGAATGTGTTTACAGGAAATACCTGCGCGCTTTCGCCGGCCGCCTGCCACATACACAAACATTCCGTCTTCATGCACAATAAATTCGCCATTAAGCCATCCCGGTGTTGTGTCAACTTGTGTCATTCTCCAACAGATTTCAAATTTTGTTGAAAGTGAAAATTAATTATATCTTTCCTCAGCATTCTTTTGTGTGCAATTTTTCACGAAATAATAACAACCTAAGTAAGTATCTCAGTACAAAAAGCTGTAAATATCAGTAGGCATTGCAATAATTTAAACGATCGTTTGAACACAATGATTTAATTAATACGAACTACAAATAAGTAGGAACAGTTCTAAAGGGATAACATAAGCTGAGAAAGAAAATTCAGAAAGGAAAACTTTCAAAGGAAAACGTTTTCTTTCTGAAATATAATAAAAATCAAATTTTTATGTTACATAAGTGATCAAAATGAAGAAATAAAATAAGTAGATATCTTCAATACTAGTGTGGGGAAGAAAGTAAAATGCTGCTTTTCTGTCTGTGCAGATATAGAAGCCGGTTTAGGGATGTTCGAAAATTTAAGTAACCATGTCAATAGGCAATGCAGCTAAGACGTCGCTATATTTCCGTTTTCGATTCACGCGAAACGTCTCGAGGTCTTGGTCCAAGCCTTTGTATCTTTGGAAGACGTAGAGAGAATATTACTTATATTTCTCTCTACACCTTCCAAACAGACTATTTTTGTCAGAAGTAATGATGGTAATAGTTTATTATTGGGCCCTCATTTCACGTACGATCTTTTAATGAAATTTCAATAGTTTATTAATATTTATTTTATTACGTTTGATGTCAAAAATAAAATACAGCATCGCAAGCAACAAGTCACGAGCCATCCAATCATGGCAATTCACTGAGTGCATTAGTCGGCGCATTCTGAGAAAACTAAATCACGGGCGCTAAAATACACCAACTGTTGTCGATAAATGAAATATATAGGTACGTGACTACTTACATAATAGTTTTAGGCATTCGAAAAGTGAGGACAATTAGTATTTTCTTTTTTTTTTGTGATGACCTCTGTGGCCTATTGAGCATCATGCCAGGCTGTCACAGTTGAGGTCCTGGGTTCGATCCCTGTCTGGGCCTGGGCCTGGACCTGGACCTGGGTTTTAGATAATTCTCATCATCTAAATTATAGTAAGTATCGTTGAGTTGGTATCCCGTAACACATCTCTCGAACTTACTATGGGTTAGCTTAATCTGTGTGATTTGTCCGTATATATAAATTTATTTTTCAATATAAGTAAACCATAGAAGTCCCTATGCAAAAATGAATTATAGATTGTTAATTTACTGGTCAGTAAAATACACAGAAACCATTAACAATCGTAGTAATTCTTTAAGATCCAAGAATTCATTCAGAAAATAAATTGTTTAAGGCACTTTTTCACGTCAATTTACATTTGAAATAATACTAATTTCATTATGTTCAAAGTATAAATTGTTATTTAAAAGCTACAACTACATACTAGCGTTTCGAATGCAACCACTGCAGAGAAGAAAACGCCGAAAGAGAACCTATTCAACAGTATTGGTCGCCCACTCACTTGAAGGGTTAATAAAACATGTCTAAGAACGCTAGAAAACCTGCTTTATAAAAAACATATACCAAAAGCTTTTTCTCCTGTTTTATATATATATTTGACCGCAAACGATGGAAAGTGGTCTCCGTCGCCCATGGACATCTACAATACTACGTTCTCCACATCGGACCCGCAACTTTGATGTTGTCATCACTCTGGCCAACTAGCGGTTTCAATCAGTTTTTGTGTCATATATAGCAACTTTGACTAAGCTAGTCTAGCAGCTTTAGGCGCCATCGGGACAAAAGCTGCTTTCCATACAGCTTATGTGACCTGCCCATTTTGTTTGCTGCTAATTTCATTAAAATAATTGTTAAAACCCATTAAATAATATCACTTTTATATCGAGTATACTACAATAAATTATGAAAATCTCTGTCAGTCATAAGTGTTTTGTGTATTATGTAACCAAAAATATATTAACAAAATAAGGGATATTAATGACGTTTTACACTTACTAGATGTACAACGCGCTTGCAGATCTGTATTCATGCCCAGTTGAGGAATGTTATGAATACCTATATCGCGTCGCCGGCATTATCTGCGTGTTCGGTAATGTATTCAAATATGTATCAAGCCCCATCCGCACCACGTTGTCGTTGTTATTTTATTTCGAACGCGTGACGCCGCACTGGCTTTATTTTTTTTTGCTGTATAAGAATATCATATTGTTCCAACAGTATATTTTGGTGCAGTCGCTTTGTGAACGGAAGGGAGCCTTTAGAGTAAAAATTAGAGCTCATTTTGAAGCGTCGCACGCAGCGCATAAAATTTCCCATTCAACTAGTAAATCAGACCTTTATATTGTACGTTGCTTATTAGAATAATATTGCAAGGTATAAGAAAAAAGAAATTAAATCTCAAATATCAAGATAAACGAACGCATCGTAGCAGTCGCAACACACTACCAAAAGCTGCTGCCCGTAGATACTCGTAGCAACTCGTAGACAACTCGTAGCACTTATCGCAGTAGTAGTAGCGATTCGCTTAATATGTTAAGACATGTTGCAGTGTGCGTAGAACTAGAGGTAACTAGGAAATTTTGTTACCTTTAATCGATATTGCTGCCGCTAAACATACATACATATGTTAATAGGAAGGAGCTCCATTAAATAATTGAACGACCTATACCTTCTATTTTGACACTACATTACTTGTTGTGTTTGCACGATGGCTCATGTATTTGATGGCATTCACTTCGTCATGTGACCTAAATAGAAAAAGTACAAAGTGGTACAAAATGGAATAAAAATTGCTGTTTATACGAACCGCTACGTCCCCAGCCTACTGATGCGATTCACTGCCCACACTGCTATGACAACCTATGTATATACGATTTAATTTTACCAACAAAATTTTATTTTGTCAGGGTAAGGTTATTATTCTGAGTGTGCCACCATTTTATAAAAGGTACATAGAAAAATGCGCTGGCGCACATAGTTAAGAGAAATGGCGGCGAGCAGCGACGTCGTTGTGGAAGTGGATATTGATTGCTGCCTGTGAGGAATATAAATGTATCGGCAGACTGCGCGGCTTCGGAGACCCATCCTTTGTGGCGACGTCTCACATTAAACTTCATACTCGGGCGGTGTTTCGAATTTCAGTGGGTCATTTTGTCACTACAAATTTACAAGTAGTTAGTGTAGTGACAAAAACTCAAAGTAGTGACAAAATATCAATTGTTTTTTTTGAGTATACGTAATTAAAGTTGCTCATATGGTTATCATAACTTTATTAATAAACGGTTGCCTGAAAGAGACCGCTTTAAGCGATAAGGCCGCCTTTTAATATTTTTTTAAATAAATTCTAGTGAAATACTCACTAGAATTTATTAAATTTAATTTCTCAATTTTATAATATTTTATTTTTGGTGCAATAAAATGCTCCTAGTAGCTACAGGAGCTTTTACGATTTAATCATACTAATCTATACATATGTCCAGCAGTGGACTTCTTACGGCTGAAATGAAGATGATGATAATAAATAAATATAAATATATACGGACAAATCACACAGATTGAGCTAGCCCCAAAGTAAGTTCGAGACTTCTGTTATGGGATACTAACTCAACGATACTATATTTTATAACAAACTTATATAGATAAACATCCAAGACCCAGGCCAATCTAAAAAAGACCATTTTCCATCTTGACCTGACCGGAGATCGAACCCGGGCAACCTCGTGTCGCAGGCTGGCGTATTAACCACTGCGCCACTGAACTGTCTTCAAACATCAAAGTTTTGTTACCCATAATTTTATTTCCATGTAAGTTTCAATTCGCAAAATATTTGAAACATGAATTTTTGTATCTGTATTTTAAAAGACACCCATTAGCGTAATATACCTCTTATTTATTTATTATCTCTTATTCGAATGGATGATATAATGGATGACTTAAGCCAGTTAGACATATAACATTATTTCTTATTTTGCTTAAATAAAGGTTATACGTATTTGGTTAGATTAAACAATGCCTATACATATAAAACTAACTGATGCCCGCGACTTCGTCCGCGGCAATTTCTGTTATTATGATTAATTAGTATAGATGAATAATTTTTCCCCGTTTTCGAAACATTTTTTATCGATGCTTCGCTCCTATTGGTCGCAGCGTGATGTTTTATAGCCTAAAGCCTTCCTCAATACATACATTATCCAACACAAAAAGATTTTTCAATTTGAACTAGTAGTTCCTGAGATTAGCGCGTTCAAACAAACAAACTCTTCAGCTTTATAATATTACTAGCTGTTGCCAGCGACTTCGTCCGCGAAAGCTATCCTATCTTTCAAGTTGGATCGAACTGCACATGGTGTGCGAATTTTATTATAATCGGTTAAGTGGTTTAGGAGTCCATTGAGGACAAACATTGTGACACGAGATTTATATATATTAAGATAGTATAGATTCTAAATATTAGTATAGAATATTAGTATAGTATAGATTAATTTAATAAATATACGTGACATACTGATTTAAAAATTACGTGACATTTATTTATCTGTTTTTGTTTTAATAAGCGGTATAAGGCGAATGGTAGCAAGACAATTTATATCTTCTTTATGATGCGGGAAAACGTCCGGCTAACACTGCAGGAGCAAAGAGAGCCCGCGGCGGCTAACTAGCAGGTGCACGTTAGCTAGGAAAAATGAAATAACGCAAAAAGGAAAAGTCGCGCCGGTGGGGTGAATCCGGCGGGGTGGTTCTTTCGTAGAAAAGCCAGTTTCCTTTAGTGGAAACAGATAACGATCCGCTGCCGACGACAGAAAACCTAACTGCACTAAGCATCTACATACTAACGGAACGCTCTCCTATCAAAGGTATGTACTAACAACAGATTTTCTTTCTCGGACGGGGAAAAATCGCACAGTCAGTGTTGTCACGATGAATTCCGGCTCATTCATCTTAGCTATGTTGTCGTATTTTAGGGTAGTGTCCGGATTGAATTGATTAGTTATGATAACATTTTTTATATTCGCTGACTGAATGTAATCAGGAAGAGTACACAATGGTAGCGGGCATTGCCGGGCATGCGGGCAGGCGATTCCTGTGAGACGCCGCGTCATGCATTCGTGCGCGGCATCGCAATGCAAAGCTAACAACTGGAAATGCACGGCCATAATAACGAAACAGTTTTAGATTCCTTATCGCTAAAAGTCTACAAAGTTGTGTGCCACCGATATTGCGGAGTCAATATTTGCGCGACGAGTAATGATTGTGCGGGGTGGGTGTGCGAGTATGCGGGCTATTACGATGCGTGTGTGGAAGCCACGCGCTCGTGACCTGCATCCGCTGGTGCATGCTTTTGTTTTGATAATTTGAATGCACAAATTTCACTGTCGCGTATTCGTGTTATGTTTTATGGCCTCTACCAGATTTCCTTTGTACGAGTAATCTACGCAGAATTGGCACAAAAAAAACTATTTTTTTCTTTTCAAGAATGTTCAAATTGTCCATTAAAAACGCTAATTTGTATCATTTTAAAATGAGGCAATACTTTGAAGGTAATGAAGGCCGCACCGCGACGCGCCGGGGGCGCACCGCAGCTCACGCCGTGTCTTCAAAATAAGGAGAGTAAAGAAGTATAGTCAGCTTTTTCAACTTAACTAAGATTCTTTTTTCACGTGGCTTGTTAATATTTTGTGCACAAAGTATTTACACTTGAAATGTCCTAGCTATGACGTCTAAGACTCATACTCTATACTATATACAGCTGTAGACCTTACACGTTGTATTACAGCAAACAGACAATGGTCATAAGAGCCGCAGCGCTTAGGTCCTCTGTGTATTTTTTATATCCCAAAAATTCACCAAAATTATATTCTATATGTGGAGAATAGCCGGATAGTCGGAGAGAGATACAAAATGGACATAAAGATGAATTCCAATTCATAGGTACTTGCTTATTGACAAGACTTTTGCGTTGTAAATGTCTGGTAAAAATAAAAATTATGACTACCGTACCTACAACATATTGCAATAATATATCATCATCATCATCAGGTGCAATAATATATACTTAGTGTTAATTATTTTCTAAAATAAAAAAAAGGTTTTCATGTAAAGAAATAATCAAGAAAATAATGTTTCACTCTGGTGAGAGATTCCCATGAAATTTAAGACCTCATCAGCATCATCATATTGTGTGCATCATGCCGTGCAAGTTTATAGTTTTATAATGTGATAGTTCAAGTAAGAATTGGAGAAAAATAATTCGAATCACTGGACTATTGAACTCATCTGGATGTGATGCTTTGGGGGAGTTTTGTGCAATGTCATTTCCATACCCTCTTTATATCGTGTTGTGGCTAATGGGAGGCATTACCATTCCAAGTCGGTAGGTGCGCGGCAAGCGGTAACCCACCCGACCGCCTTGTGAATATGCAAAGCGAGCCATGCTAAATATTGAACTGCCGTATTGTGCCCAAACGTACGCTAAATTCCCGATACATTTGCTCATTAACTTTTGAAAGAGTACTTACAATATCTGCGAGATTCGATTTTAAAGTCTATAAAGATTTGTATAGTATTGACTAAAGTGAATCTTTCTCAGTAAGCCAGTCTAAGGAATCAATTTACGAGTTAACTTTCTATAACTATATATAAGTGATGGTAGCTTACCTTAAGGTGTTTTAAAGATACTTTAAATTATACGGCGTGTAATATAACCAACTACGTTCCCGTGAAGGGGTGGCTTATCCCGTCTGAATGAACAACTTTTCTTATGAGATTCAAATATTTTTTGACATTTTCATCCTAATTGCCGGGCCGGCCGATCCATTTATAATATTACTCGTATGAGTAAAATACTTTGCAACACATAATTCGTGTGCACACAAGTAAGGTACATACGAATTTTGTGTTACAAAGTACTTATAAAATCTCTTAAAAGTACGGCGCCCATGCAGGTAGTTATCTCAGTTTAGATTTTCTTATTTAAATGATGCGCCAGACAGTGTTTACAGAGTGTACTCTACTCTATCTATTGAGATTGTACCACATGTTTGTAATATGTAATACCTATGTACTTGGTCGGATACTTAGCCTACATAAAAAGAAGTTTTCGATACGGCTGTTGCAAATAGTCGCTTATTTCTTTTTTAATAACGGTAAGTCAAGCTATCCTTACGTTTCAATAGAACATAGTAAAAAAAATTAATTCCCGGAAGTTCAGATACATTTTAAATAATCCGGAAATCGCATTCCGCGTAAAAACAAAAAACTTTGTAAATACAATGAAAATTGAAATATTTTCTACGTCGAGTTTTCCGAGATAGGACCTAATAATGGACTTTCCTGGCAGGTAATAGTATTTTACAGTAACTTAGTTGTTCATTCGCAGTTTACGAGGAGCTAGTTTGTGGAGCGCTACTTTAACGTAGCGACTTGAGGCAATCATGAAGTTGTATTATCGTGAATACGAAATAGAGCACGACGACGAGTAAAATAAACCGTATCTAATCAGCGCCTGAAGATTTACTTCATAATCTCTGTAACAGCAAATGTAATATAATTCTTTCCATATTTATGAGATCACGCAAAAGAAAACCATATTTGACAAGATATGTATAGAATACGAATTTAACGTGAGGCGAATATAATAACGCCATGCTCGTGAAATATTCTTCGATATACTGATAAAAAGCACACGCCGGCGATGGGGCGTCGGAGCAAAAATTGGCGGCGCGCGTCCCTCGCCGGCATTGTGCCCGAAATGACACGTGAAAGCCGAGTGAAGAGCGCTCGCGACTTCACAAAAGGCTTACAGATCCGCGCACCAGAAGATTTTAATGAGGCAACGACTCTGTGTGATTTTATCGCGTGTGCCGTAATGAGAAATAACCAAGCGCATCCTCTTTGACTGCACTCGTTTCGAGCCAGCAAAAATGCTACAACTGACACCTTTGCAGCGACGTGTCGCACTCGTTGCATTGGCGCTGTAAATAACAACCTGCGAATAGCGTGGGGCGCAAAACATTTTACTTTTATTCTTTTAATCGTAATATCTCCGCCTGATGTTTAATATTTATAATATGTGATATTTGCTATAAGTACCAGGTAATTAGATAGTAGTCATTTTTCGTAATTAAAAATACGCGTTTCATGTCGCTTAATAATCGTGTTTTAATTGGAATATGTGGTAAACACAAGTTAATTAGTTTTTAATATATACTCCAATAAAATAATTTGATATTAAAATGAGAAGCATTTGAACGATCATACGGTTGGATAAGTGAACTAATTATCATATAAGTAAATATTTATTAAATAATCTACCACCGAATAATTATACGAGTGATAAAAGTCAATTATGATAGCGCTTAATTATTAAGTCTGAACAAAACGGTATCTGTCATGAAATCGCTTCAGTTTTACCAACGCAATAAAAACAAATTAGGCGCCAAGTAAGTTACGGGAATCGGGTACACCGGCCAATTTTCATCAATGCAAATCACGTTGTCGACTCGTCAACCCAATTACCAAGAAGTGAATTTAAATAAAGATAAGTATCGCCCTCGAGGAGACAATGCTAATAGGAGGCGGAGGCGTGATAATAGGCTCCGACTGGGGCTCGGCGGCGCACCGCGGTAGGTGCTTTAATTAGATCTCTCGACTTACGCCCGTCAGCTTCCAAACACTTGTTCAATTAGCGATCAGCCTTAAGAAACTTTATTATGCAAGCGTTGATTTGCTCGAGCAGCGATCAGCCATTTCACTGTTTGTGTCGCTCTGCCATTTTAACCAACTCTGTAATTAAGAGGAACGTTTTCGCTTCGGTGCGTCCTAGGCTCATTTGATTTTCTTAATTTTTTTAATGTTTTAATAAATAATTCAGATGTCCGTGTTATTTATGCATCCTTCATTAACTAATGCACATTAATCAAGTAACGAATTCTGTAGTACTTTGATTGTTGTTTCTAAGTAGTTTGTAAGTACATATAACTTCATAAAATGTAATAATAATAATATGCTCATCGATATCACCATCCCGCATGACGAGAATCTTGTGAAGGCCGAGAAGGACAAACTTACTAAGTACCTAGACTTGGCCCACGAGGTGACCGCTATGTGGGATGTGGATTCGACGATCATTGTCCCGATAGTCGTTTCAGTAACGGTCTTATAGCGAAAAGCCTCGATCAACACCTCAAGAGGCTCTCGCTAGATGGCTGGATCAAGGGTCAGATACAGAAGGCAGTACTCCTGGACACTGCGCGCATCGTCAGGAGGTTTCTCTCTCTGTAGCCTTAACTGTCGGTAGCTTGAGCCCTGCCCCGCTGCTAGCAGCCCTCTAGGATTAGGTTTTTATAAAAGTTGTATATTTTTTGTATGATATATTTTTATATTTTACTTTTTATATAAGATTTATAAAAACCTAGACCTAAGAAATTAAATAAATAAAGAGAATAATAATATAACACTTTATTGCACCAGAAAATACAAAAAAAAATATAATATATAAAATACAAGATGCACAATAGGCGGCCTTATCGCTAATGCAATCTCTTAGAGGCAACCTTATGAATTGGATAACAAAATAGTAAAAAATGACAGTGGTGCCAATAACAGGAAATTAATTAAAACAAAATCTGAAGCAGTACCACAAATCAGTAAAATCAATAAATAAATAAGAGAATACAAGAAGGATTAAAAACTAATAATAAAATAAATATATACATATAAAATAGATACATATTTCTTATATATACTATTAATATATAAAATATAATATATACACTATATAATGTACGAGTACCTAAGTACGTGAGTTTCATTAGAATTCTATTCCGACATAGAAAGTAATATAACGCGAGCCGCAGTCAGCACTTACGTTATTCGATGGCATTTCTATTGGGTAGTCGAAGAAGATTGGACGTGTCGTTCCGGCGTTCCTAAGCGCCGATGACAGGCGGCAGATAAGAGGGCGCCCGTCAGAATGACCTTCCTGCTTCCGTCTCAACTGGCCGTAGCTATACTAGTTGACATGATTCGTTACGTATTTAAGTTACAGATAATGGGTCGTTAGAAAAGTGTTTATTAGACATAGATCAGAAGTGAAAACTATATTTTGATTTCATCACATGAGAAAGTTACTCAATGGAATTTATACATGGCCCTTAGAGACATTTATTAGAATTCTATTCCGACACGACGTAACACAACGTTAACCGGCGTTACTAACACTAGACGATGGTATTTCTATTGGGCATTCCTAAACGCCGATGACAGGCAGCAGATAAGAGGGCACCCGTTAGTAAAATAACTGTCACTATACCTACTAACAAATTAACACATTATGACATGATTTATCGTATAAATATAATAAGTTAATAGTTATTGGATCGTTAGAGATAGTTAATAAGAATTATATTAGGACGCAGAAGGTAATATGGCGCAAACCACAGTCGGCTCTTAAACTAGACGATGTCATTTCTAGTAGACAGTTGGACGTGTCGTTCTGGTGTTCTAAATACCGATGACAGGTGGGATAAGAGGGGCCTGTCAAGATGACCTTCCTGCTTCCACCTCAAATGACCGTCACTATTACTGTTTGACATTATTATTAAGTTACTTTTCAATGGGTCTTTAAATAGATTTTATTCCAATTCTTTCCTTTTGTACTGACAGACGAAAAAGTATAACCTCATCTACGCTAGTTGATGACATTTCCATTGAACAGTCGAAAGAGATTGGATAGACATATTATTCTGGCGTTGTTTAGCGCCAATAACAAGTGGTACATAAAAAAGTCTGTCAAGGAACTTCCTATAGAAGTTATGAAAGTAACATAAACCACACGAAACTAGGTAGTGGATTATTATAAGACGGTTAAGTAAAGTTTTATTTAAATTATTCCAACAGTTGAAATAGTACCTATAACGCAAACCACGAGTCGATTAGTCAGAAGTTATAGACAGGTCTTGTGGTTTCGTCGCGGTAGTTCGAAGCGCTGAATGCAAACGGCGTAGAAGAGGACGCCTGTCAGTGTGAACCTCCCGCTTCCGCAAAACCGGTTATAAGAGGTGCTTAATACACAATGAAAATATAGCTGTATAACCTGATATTACAAAGATATAAATTAATTAATAGTCACTTGCATGCTTCGTGCCCGGACTACCGTAAAGTCATTGGCATCTCGTCTCCACAGTCCAAAGCGCCGATGACAGGTGTCAGATAAGAGGTCACTTATCAACGTGGACTCCGTCTCTCTTTCGTCAGAGCGAGTTCTCGGTCACATCCTCAGCTGGTCTGCATCGGAGCCCGGAGTACACTAAAGTAAGATATTGGACGTGTCGTTTCGGCATGCGGCAGTTCAAAGCGTCAATGTCGTCGAACATTTGTCAACGTGGACAATCTATGTGTTCTCTCATCTGAACATGTTTCTGGTTGCATCCGCAGCATACACGTTTCGTAGCCGCGGATCCACGTTACAGATTGGACGTGTCGTACCGACACTACGAAGTGCCGATGTCAGGCCCCAGATAAGAAGACACCTTAAGTTAGCCTGGATTTCCCACTTCCACCTACACCAATCGTCAATCACATGTACCAGTGTATTACATACTGGCACTTGTCACATGACTGTTTGCTTCAAAATCATTTTTTTGTTGCATTTTGTGACCAAAAAGATAACTTTTAAAAGCTGAATAGAAACCTGATATATAAAGTTTATTTCCATCCAAGTTACACAATAAGGACATAATAGTTTCTAAAAACAATGAAACCTAAGGAGCAGTTCATTCATGTGAATTACATTCATTAGATATTAGCTTCGATTAGCCGTTTTCCCACTAGTTCATCCGCGGCGATTTATTAATATGTTTTCAAATTCTCGATCTCGATAGTCAAGTGGTATTTTTATTTCCTCAAAATAACATCAAATAAATATCAAAATAATATAAATGCTTCCTGAAACCGTCATAGAAATTGATCCAAAATGCTCAGAACTATACTGACGATCGTACGAATTTTAACACAAATTTTGAATTTTTTAATCTTCCTTAACTTCTATACGTTCCCTTACAGGATGTAAGAAATTGGATATTTGTGTTCGCCAATGAAGACTCCATCCATATAATAATAGTCCCCAAACACTACTTTATACATCAGAAAATCGCATTGGGACGACGGTCTATAAGCTCTGTCCACTCCTTAAAGGATAAATATGTCATTAAGTAATGTAATACTTAGTTCATAATAAAATACTTTAGTAAATTCATGTGGTAAAATAAAACACACATCACTAGTTTCTAAGAAAACAAACATATCGGTAAAATAAATAAAACTATTTGTCCGACCCACCTAACCATGGCATGTAGTAGGGCAATAAAACAAAATTCCTATTTTCCACAATCCGTCCACTAAAAGATAATATGTTACTTTATTTCTATTTTCTGTATTCACTCAGGGTTTATGTATCTCGAATAGTCACGTCCCGGTCTCGGCGAAGGGTAAAGCATACAAATAAGTAAAAGTCCGAGACCGGACAAACACCCGACGCCATCATGTTCTTTATCTGTGGATCTCTTAAAAGAATTTGATCGTATATGAGAATATTACGAGCAACATCTGCGGCAAGGGACGTATAAACTTAAATATTTGGATACAAGGGTAGCTTTTACCATAAAGAAAATCATGTGGTCAGCGCTGGCTTTGTTTACCTTTGTTGATGCCAAATAACGCCAATACTTACACGTATAAAATAGGCAGTCAGGAAGAAAAATGTTACATGTGTTTGGCGACGCTGTCAGCAGAAAGGGGAGGGAAAACAATAGGTTATTTGTCACTGTTGTACGATTGGTGTTGTTATAACAAGGTCCGCCGGCCGGCCACAATCAATCTGGCGGCGCGGTTGTCAATTTGCGGCCGCCCCGGTCAGCCTGATGACTTCCGAGTGACCGCTTCTGATTTGCATAAGGGCTAGCTTTAATATGAGATTATTCTCGAGTTAGGACCGTCCGAAACGGCCCATTCATTATAGTTTCGGAATATTTAGTCGACCCAATTCCGGTTCTAATTATCAAAATTGCTTATCTTACTGTGGAAAATCTATTTGACCATATTTAATTTGAAAGTCTTTAGTAGTTTTCTTTGTGTAAATCGAAGTAAAGCCACAGGTCCGTTAAAATGAAACCTTAAAATAGCTACATCAGTGGAGCGGATACGCTAGATTGGATCTACAACAATGTATCTCGCACAGTAGTCATGGCAAGCCCGCGTCTTCCATCGGTGACAAAGGGATTACCCTCCCCCCGCGCTGTCTGCGGTTCCTTAATTAACCCCTAAATACCCCGCACGCCTTATGCGGTGTGTAAGATTATTGCGAACGTACCCTTGTTAATTTTAATGTACGGTATTATTGAAACAAATAGAACATCTCGACGACGAGCTCCTTATTAGCTTACGTGCTCACGGTCGCGTTACACGTGTTGTTGCCTGAATAACATATTAAATTATAAGAGTTTCATTAAATGGAAACGGAAATTTATATTTTTACTAGCTTTCGCCCGCGGCTCCGCCCGCGTCAATGTCGATCCCTCGGGAATAGTACTTTTTCCTGGGATAAAAGGTAGCCTATGTCCTTCTCCGTACCCCAAAGAACTTGTATGCAAAATTTCATGATGATCGGTTCGGTAGTTACGGCGTGAAAGCGTAACAAACAAACAAACAAACTCACTTTCGCATTTATAATATTAGTAAGAATAAGGATAAGAAGTATATAAAAAGTATTTTTTTTATACGGTTTCATGCAAGTCTAGTCTGAGCTTTTTGACGAAAAAGTCTACTAATGACTTTTTTGTCAAAAAGCTCGGACTTGCCTTTGTCTATTGTGGCATTCTGTCAAAACAAATATAATTCGCCAAAAAAGGCATTGTCTAGTACTCTCAATAAAAATGCTAATTCCGTAAGTTTTACACGTAACACATTCAATTAATCTAGGTATGCGTTAATAGAGAAACGCATACACAGCGAATAGGGTGCGTTATGATAGGTAATGCGCGATTTGCTCAGGACGAGTAAGGAGCAGCCGAGTAGAAAATGGAGCAACGTGCTCAGGGCTAATGCGATCAGTTGAACAAACACGCAACGCGACGCTTTCATCTTCACTCGGGTATCACTTATAGATGCTATCCCACAAATATGCACACATAAATCAAAGCGAGATTCTACGTGAACACACTAAAAATATACACAGTTAAAGTAAAGTGATTTACAAAAATATGACGTGGAACTAGAACGTTGTCATACTCTATATGCCAAAGTTTCCAAAATATAACTTCATTCCCGTTACCGTACGAAAATAAACGTGTTGGAAAACTTTCCGACTATGCAAAGACGAAAATGTTTTTCCATATAAATTCCATTGTCCGAAAGCGGGATAAATAAATCTATTGTTGTCAGTTTGAGCGAGACTGTGATACGTAAACAAGTGCAAAGCAGACGGACCACGGAGTAAGTTTATTCTCCAAACAGCGGTGTGAAGCATATGCATGCGACCGGCTTCGCGGCACGGAACACGGCGCACGCCGCCACGCCACTCGGTATTCCTCTTCCGACCGGCTCTGCTCACTGAATGACAAATATTTACTCTATTCTCGACATAACCTCACAATATCTTACAAAGTCGGTGACTACGCTGCTGCACGTTATCCTTTCTACCAAATCGATAAGCTCTCCGATGCCGCGGTACATAAAAGTAAGAACTTGAAAAGAAAACAAAGAGCGCCAATTTGGCAAGTCGAAGACAAACGCATTTAAAATGGGCAGAGCAGAGCAGCAGCCATCTATCTTTGAGCTTGATAAACGACGACATTATTCCTTATCGCCCACTCAATTTGTTTAAAAGCGTTCTGCTTTGATAATTTGAAAATTACAAATCGTATTTTGACAAAAATGTCCTCATAACTGCAAAGTCTTGCCAGATTCTTGATAAGACAAGAGGGGAGAGAGATCGGTCCAATTTATCTAAATTTATATCTTTGGAATATGCTGCGGTATCGAACTGCGACGACAATAGGATATGTAACAATTTAAAACGTATTTTTAAGACATTTTTCTTTTGCCCGACGGCTCAAGGAGGGCAATGTTATTAAGTGTGTGTATACATTTGTGTTTGTATGTAGTAAAACCCAAACGGGTTGACAGAAGGCAATTTTCATCATAAGATGCTTTATGCGTAGCTGAGATGTATTGGTAGATATGTTTTTTTCCACAGCAAATACGCAGACAGATTGTACAGCAAATTACGCAGTTTAATTGATAATTTTTATTTTAGGTTTATTTGCTTTGTTTACCTATATCAACGTGTAGGTCAACTACGTGAGCCCACTTGGCCTTTTTGACAACTGAGGCCGCTCCGAACTTATCCCATGGGATGAGTTGACAAAATATCAATTATATTATTTTTTCTTTGTCAACTGATCCCACTGATAAAAATAAATATAATGTGTTGTATTATTTGAAACATATGTACACACGTGAAGAAAAATCTTTAGTTAAAAGAATAAATAATATTACCATGCCTTGGTATTACTGATAAATTTAAAAAACACAGTTGTTTGATTAATAAGAAAGGAAACTAAATCGAAATACCTAACGATGAGCCTGCTACCGCTTCACATCTTATACGTTTATTATTTTTCCATATATAATAATATATTTCAATTCAGTTTCGAATTTTTTTTTTATTTCTTAGTGCCGTAGTTGTTTTCATAAAATTTACGGTCAAATACTTTTTTCGTGTCTATACAATTCATAAAATATATCAATGGGCTCAGTTGCCCAAATAAAAACATTCACTAGGAAAACTGATCCCAAGGGATAAGATCGCGAAGCCTTAGTTTACCAAAAAGCCATGCACTTTTAGAGTCTCTAATCTTCTTCTTTTCGAGTAGGTGGCAAATTATTGAATTATGATACTAGAAGCGTTTTACCTGAAATAAAACGCATATTAAATACTTACCTTATTTGAAACTGTACATATTAAGATAGGCCTGTGTTTTCTGCTTTCTCTTTCTACCTATATAGTGCTGTCTCGCTCGCACGATCCCACCATCTCATCTCACCAGGCAGGGTGGGGGGCCCCTTGTAGGGGCGCCCGCCATCTTAGAATCATTGAGACGAAATATGTACCCAGGCAGGAATTAAATTACAGTTTCAAATAAGGTAAGTATTTAATCATCATCATCATCATCAGGTCCTTTTTAGTCTCCACTACAGGAGCACGACCCTCTCTGTACTACTAGGGCCATACTTGGCCAGAGCAGCCAGAGGACTTGGCCTACACTCTCCACGCTGGCCAGACGGGTTGGAGAGGTCTCTTAGATGTTTATAAGCTTTGTTTAGCTTGTATTTCCTAAGTCGCCTTCTACGACATCCACGGGAAGACTTGGAGTGGTCCTATTCTACTCTGCCGGATACCACACGGCCGAGTATTTAATATGCGTTTTATTTCAGGTAAAACGCTTCTATTAAAGTACTTGACCGTTATTTGAAACTGTACATATTGAGACGTGTTTGTTATCGCCTGGGTGAGATGGACGCCAATGTGAGACGAGTAAGATTAAATAATGATACGATTGTATCATTTGTGATCATTTCCATGGTAAAATGAATTTACCAATATAATAATCTCAATTATTATTTAATAATTGATATGATATACAAGTGGGAAGTGCGAGTAAATAAGTTCTTATATTTTTTATAAAATAATATATGTAAATTCAGAAATAAACTTTTATAATGAAAAAAAGAAAATGAATAATTTTTATTCAAAGTAGGATACATGTATCGCTTTTTGAACGTCATATGTTTCTGTTGTTTATTTTTCTTTCTTTTATGTTTGTAAAATCGAAAAACTACTAGCGTTTTGGAATGACCACTGCTGAGAAGAATACGCCGAAAGAAACTCAGTCCAGTCTTTTTTTTTTTTTTTTTTTACTAAATATTGAATTAGGCATTTGTCTCCCATCTCACCTGATGGTAAGTGACGATGAAGACGAGGATGTTACATGCCTATCCAAGAGATACCCATTTATTCTACTTTTGAATGTCCTGGGACTGTACTTGTTTGGGAATATAGACGCAGGCAGTTCATTCCACACCTTAGCTACTCGAACCAAAAAGGAACTGTCAAAGCGTTTAGTTCGACTCTTTGGTATTCCAACGATAAAAGGGTGAAATTTCTGTCTGCGCCTCGTAGTCCGATGGAGGAATGGTGAGGGTTCAACTAGCTCAAAGAGCGCTTTCGCACACTCTCCAAAATGGATCCTATAAAATACCGATAGGCATGCGACTTTACGGCGATGCTCCAGGGATTGCAATTTCCTATTTGAGACCACGTCGTTGTTTATGAGCCTGCGGGCTCTTCGGTCAACAGAGTCCAATGCTTCAAGCTGGTATTTAGCTGAGCCATCCCAAAGGTGACTGCAGTACTCCATGCAAGAGCGAACCTGGGCTGTATAGAGATTGAGCAGCCGTTCAGAGCTGAAGTACCGCCGAACCCTTGAGATGATGGCCAACTTCTTGGAAGCAGTTAGTGCCATCGACTCAATCTGTTGGCCGAAGCTTAATTTGGACGTGACTGTCATGCCTAAAAGCCCAAGGTGGTCAACCAACGGCAAGGAAACACCCTGGAAAGTAGGTGCAAGTGGGAAAGCACTCTTTTTTGCAGAAAAGAGACACGCCTGTGTTTTGGACGGGTTAAACTTAACAAGGTTGGCGTCTCCCCAATCGGACACCCTCTGTAATTTCGAGTTAACCCGTTCAATCATAGACTCTCTCAGAGACTGGACTTCTTGTGGACTTGCACTGGCACTGGACGTATAACTCTCTACAACGGTGCTGTCATCAGCATAGCCAATAATGCCAGATTTAAGAAGGTCATTAATGTGCAGCAGGAACAGGGTTGCAGAGAGAACAGATCCCTGAGGTACCCCGGCATTAATAGCCATTAGGTCGGAAGAGCAGCCATCCATAACCACTCGAATCGACCGTTCCCTCAGGAAATCGGATATCCAGTTGCAAAGGTCCTCTGGTAAACCATACGCTGGAAGCTTACTGAGGATAGCTTCGTGCCAGGCCCGGTCAAAAGCCTTGGATATATCTAGTGAAACGGCAATTGCCTCACCGTGACCCTCCAAGGCTTCGCTCCATAAGTGAGTGGCATATACCAGTAGGTCACCGGTTGAGCGACCCTTGCGAAAACCATATTGGTTGTCACTAAGGAGCTCGTTGGTTTCCAGGTATGCCAGGAGACGATTGTTCAATACACGCTCCATAATCTTGCACAATATGGAGGTGATCGCAACAGGTCGATAATTGGCCGGGTCGGAGCGACTTCCCTTTTTAGGTACTGGCTGTACATTGGCAAGCTTCCAGGATCTTGGGACCTTGCCAGTCTCTAGAGAAAGTCTATAGAGGCGTGTCAGTACAGGGGACAACTCGCAGCGCTTCAGAACCACTGCCGGAATACCATCGGGTCCACTAGCCTTATTCTCTCTATGTGCCTGAAGGGCTCGAATATAACAATATATTTTACAAAAATTAAATTTAACTACATTAAAATATACATTTAAATTATTACCAAGCATTTTTATCGAATAAATAATCTTTTATACAATAATAAGCCCTTTTAAGTAAATGATTTTTTACAGCCGTTTTAAATTGAATTAATGGCAGACCTAATATTTCTGCGGGAATTCTATTATAGAAGCGTACTCCAAGACCCAAAAAAGAATCCATAGTTTTCTGCAATCGCAATGCTGGTGTAAATAATTTATTTTTATTTCTAGTGTTTCTGCTATGTATATCACAGTTTTTTTTTATATAAATGAATGTTATGGCGCACAAACATAATATTAGAAAAGATATACTGTGAAGGGAGTGTCAGAATATTAATATTTTTGAATAACTCTCTAAGAGATTCTCTGGCGCCTAATTTATATATTGATCTAATAGCGCGTTTCTGTAGAACAAATATGGTATTTACATCTGCAGCGTTTCCCCATAGTAATATTCCATACGACATAAGACTATGAAAGTAACTAAAATATACCAAACGCGCAGTATCAACATCAGTTAGTTGTCTTATCCTCCTAACCGCGTAAGCCGCAGAGCTAAGTTTCCCTGCCAATTTTTCAATATGGGCACCCCATTGAAGCCCAGCATCAACAGTTATTCCAAGAAAAGTTGCTTTGTCTACCAATCCTACTGTTTCATTATTGACGACTATACTTGTTGAAACTTTTGCAACATTTGGTAAGCAAAATTTAATACATTTAGTTTTACTAGCGTTCAACAAAAGATTGTTTGCAGTAAACCAGTCCAACACTTGAGCTAATGTACTATTAACCTCGTCAGAAGAGTCAGTATTCCTATCTACTCGGAAGATGAGAGATGTATCATCGGCAAATAGTACAGCCTTGCATGTGTTAATATAGTACGGTAAATCATTAATGTATATAAGGAACAGAAGAGGCCCTAGGATAGAGCCCTGAGGTACACCCATCCTAATACATGATCCGGAAGATTGAACCCCATCTAAACTAACTTTTTGAATTCGGCTACTCAAGTACGATTTGATTAAGTCGAGAGATTTACCTTTGATTCCATAGTGTTTCAGCTTGGATATAAGGGTATTGTGATCTACGCAGTCAAATGCTTTAGAAAGATCACAAAAAGCACCAATATCATTCTTTTTTCCCTCCCAAGCTTCATAGATATGTTTTAAAAGAGCTACACCCGCGTCAGTTGTTGACCGACCCTTAGTAAATCCATACTGTTCACTATGAAAATGATCATTTTTATTAAAAAAAGACAATAATTGATTGAAAATCAATTTTTCAAATATTTTACTGAGAACTGGTAGAATGGAAATAGGCCGGTAGTTTGTGGGATTACTTTTATCCCCTGATTTATATAATGGTATAACTTTACTCAGCTTCATCAAGGCTGGAAAAGTACCGGTATCTAAACATTTATTAAAAATAGAAGCTAAGTAAGGTGCTATTACATTAATGATATTACTTATGACGGATACCGAGATGTCCCACAAATCTCCAGTTTTTTTATTATTTAAGCTTTTAAATGTATCAATGATTGTGAGCGGAGTCACATGTTGAAATATTAAATTATTTTTACATTCGGGTATACAACATGTTAATAATTTTTTAGATTCATCTGTCGATGAACATAAGGAGGCAGTGGTGTTTATGGGAATGTTAGTGAAAAAGTCCTCAAAATATTGGGCAACGTCTGCCTTACTGCTGAGAACATTATTATTTATTTTTAATTCTACTTTATTGTCACGCTGTTTATTCTTACCAGTTTCTGTGTTAATAATTTTCCATGTTGTCTTTATTTTATCTTGAGAATTTAAGATAGTATTTCTAGTATATAATGATTTGGCATGCATACATACCTTTTTAAAAACTTTTGAATAATTTCTAACATAATTAATAAATTCAGGATCCTGGTTATATGCCTTCATAGCCAGTAATTCGTATATCCTATTTCTACTGAGGTAGATACCTGTAGTAGCCCATTCACTAATTTTTTTACGATTACGTCTGGTACAAGTTTTAACTTGGAAGGCATTATTGAATTCAGTTTCTATGACATTAAACATTTTATTGTAAAGGGCATCCGGATCATCTCTCGTTTCTTCGATTAGGGGCATTTTTTCTGATATATTTTCCTTGAATACCTTGATTTTGCCTTTGGTTATAGGTCTATACGTTATCTTTGGTAAGTCTACCTCTACTTGATTTACTAATTTGACAAACTGACCAAAATGATCAGAAGTGAGATTTTTAATTATGTATTTATCAAGAGCACTACAATTGCAGAAAATATTATCTATACATGTTGCAGAATCTCCATTAACTCTAGTTGGTTCTAAAAATAAATTAAATAAATTAAACGACTTAAATACATTCAACAAGCCAACACTTTCAGTTGTAGTTACTAATAAATCAACATTAAAGTCACCGCACACTATGATATTTTTGGGACTACAGGATAGTTTCCTCAAAATATCTTCAATTACTAATTCCAAAGTATTATAATTTGACTTAGGGGGTCTGTATACGCATACTATAATAGATTCCTCAAGTTCAATACATGACAATTCAACATTACATTCTACCGAAAGACTGACGATATCTTTGCGTTCTCTACATTTGACATTGTTTCGCGTTAAAATTAAACTGCCTCCTTTCTCTTTAGTCTTTCTGGCATATGAGCTTGCCACTGAATAATTATCTATACTAAATTGATGCTGATGGGGCTGTAGAAAATGTTCAGTAAGGCATACTACATGTAAATCTATATGATTTATGAATAATTCTAATTGTAATAATTTGCTAGTCAAGCCTTGAATGTTCTGGTGAATGATATTTAATTCTTTGGCCTTGACTGTTGTCTTATCACTCAGTTTAAATCAGAGTGAGAGTTATATATTACAGGTATAATACTACCTTGAATGTTACTATTAGATTTACCTATGTCAAAAGACATAGCAGTTTTACTACTTTTTACAGGACTAAGTAAATTAAAAGCTACAAGTGAAGCTATTTTTCGCTTAAAATGTAATGGAAGATACATAGTATCTTGTGTCAACTTAAACCTAGATATAAACTTATTTAAATCTAAATAGAAAATAAAATCGCCATGACAATGGGCCATGTTGTACATATGTACATTTAAATTATGTATGTGTATATTTCTGTCTTTATCAAGTGATTCCGAATACGGAAAAGCACTTATCATAAACTTACACCTAGTTTTTAAATTCAAATTATTTAAAATGGCAATACTTTGCTAAATGCGATTCATATACATCACAAAGTATGCGTAAAGTAAAGAACACTTCTTGAAATAATTTAAATCACTTTTGTATTGAAAATACACAATCAACTTATTGGAATAAACAACTAGTAATTTTTCTATTAACGGTAGTTGGTATGACCTGTTCCCTGTAAAATTTTCTAAATGTATCACCAGATTGCCAATTACCTCCTGATAAGATGTCGTCTATAGGTATATTTTACAATTTTCGTACCAATTTTTAGATGCAACCGCTGAGCGAACACTCCCCGGAGTTGCCTTTATGTCGGCTTCTTTCAGCGGAGATCTAATCCAGCCTCCGATCAGAGTACGTAAAGCCGAAAGCATAATAAAAGCAATATGGCTGTGTGTCTACTTGCGGAAAATAATTTTTTTATGTCTAAGCTATATTTCAAGAGAAACGATACTAGGTTGTCAATATTCAATATTGATTACTTTTTTAAGGCGTTTGCCTGTAGACCCGGGGGTCATGGTTTCAATTCTCACGGGAAGCATACTTTGTTTAGTTGCTTTCAGTTTGGTTAGGACATTGCAGGCTTGAATCACCCGAAAGATGATTCCGTACTTCGTAAGGCACGTTAAGCCGGTGATCCCGCCTACCATCTAGTAGTCCGGTTCCGAAGAACTCTGACACCAGGGTGTTCATGGTCAATTGACCATGACATCTCTTCGAATGATGATTGTTTTTTTTTTTCTTTTGTTTTAAGTTATACAGGCATTTTTTTAGAGCAATAGATATCAAACTATGCTTGACCAGTACATAAGAACTCAGTTGACCAGAAATTTCAGTACCACATAGTGTGGAAACTACTGATTTATGAAGCAAAATTGTACTAAAGGAAAGATTTTCCCTTTAGGTGTAAGTCAGCTAATTATTTAGCCAGAATCGAGTCATCAGGATGAAATGGACTCAAATGCGATTTATTGCACCGAGATAGCCACCTACTCCAGGCCACTTTATAAGTTTTCCTAGTAGAAGCTCTCCAGGAACTTCGGGCCAAACTAATCTGCGAGTCATTCCAGGTTGTTAGGCTATCTGCCTGCCCCCACATTTCCATACTTCCAGGGTCATGTCCTGGAGTTTGGGTGGAGGCAGACCGGTTGAAGTATCGATTAGATACTGGTGTAGGTTGTGGATTGTGAATCCAACTGTTGAAGCAAACAGGTCCATGAGAGGAGGAACGTATTTTTGAAAAATTATTTTTGTCCTTAGAGGCAATAGATGCAGTTCTAGAAGTAGACGGTAGCGAGACATAATCTGCATGCCCATTGTACTTGCCTGGAATATAACGAGCAGATATCTGAATCTGAGAGTGATCTAGCAATTGATCAATTCTTGTTATTATGTTCATCAGCATTGATGACTTGGTCCTCCTTCGTTGCGCACGTGAGCAACTGCTGTCCTGTTGTCGCATTTCCATAACAGAGTAGACTGGCCCAAATTCCGATTTTGGGTTTCCAAGACCTTTAGAACTGCAAGGAGTTCTTCTTGGTTGCAGTGCAATCCCTGTTCTTGGTTGGTCCAATGACCCGAAAAAGACTGGTTGTCCAATTGGGCTCCACATCCTAAATCGGATGCATCCGTCACCATAAAGTGAGACAGCCCACAAGACTTTGTAAGCTTTTCGGCTCGACTGCAACCTGATTAAAAATTTGCATTATTTTCGCAGAGAGAGTTATGCACTTCTCTTTGGGTAACGATTTCTTGTTGGTTCAAGGCGGTTCAAGTGTCCCAATGCACACCCAGGAATACTAGATTCTGCTGAGGGGTTGCGATTGACTTCTCCATATTCACTTGCCAACCCGGATACTGCAGTCTCTCTAGGAGGATGCAAACATGTGATACTACTGATAGTCCTGAACCTGTCGGGCTTGGTGGACTAGCAGGAAATCGTCCAAATCCTAACTAATATCATAAACGCGAAAGTGCGTTTGTTTGTTATGCTTTCACGTTGTAACTAATGAACTGATCATCATGAAATTTTGCATACACGTTATCTGGGGTACGACATATGGTACATTCCATCGGTATGGTATCCCGGGAAAAAAATACTGTTCCCGAGGGATCGACATTAATGCGGGCGGAGCCGCGGGCGAGAGCTAGTAGACTATAATTTGTAAACCGAGTTCTCTTAGGCTTTGCGCCACCCAGTTTGTAAGGGAGGCAAAGACTTTCGGTGCCGTGCTGAGGCCAAATGGCAGGCACGTCATTTCTAGTAGCTGGTCTTTATAAAGAAACCGCATAAACCTCATGTGAGAAGGTTGGACTCCAAGATGAAGATAGGCTTGCGATAGATCGATTTTGCATAGCCAGTCTCTCGGTTGCAAAAAATCTGGGTTGCGTTGTACTTTTATAAGACGAAACTTTTCCTTTATTACATAATCGTTCAGAGACGAAAGGTTGAAAATGGGACGGTAAGTGCCGTCGCCTTTCGGTATAAGGAACATAGTCGAAATAAAGCTTGGAGACGGTTTGACCACTTCTAAGACATGTTGCTATTTCATTTGTGACAACACGGTTGTAATGGCTTTTGTGGGGGCAGGAAAGTTTCCCTTACTCCTCCAGCTTTTTTGAGGACAGAAGTCAAAGACTTAGCACTAAGCAAATGTTGACATGAGGGTGGAATTTTACGCAAAGCTACTTTGGTATGTGGGTCACGTACAAAGTTAATTATTCCATCTCTCCTCATTTGTATAACCTCAGCTCTGTGGCCACAAATGAGTTGAAGTAATTCTGATGAAACTTGAACACATCACCCTTTAAAAACAATTCCTCTATTTTCCACGTAAACCGTCAAAAGAAATTTCAGATTCTCGGGCCCATTCCAAAAGATCCCGAATAGATGATTATGAGACATCGCGTTGTTTGAGAACACAACATGTTAAAGCACCGTAGGCTTTTTCAGAATTTGCGAAATGACGTAATGAATCGTAAGCTCTTATTTCGTCATTTACTTCTAGTTCCACAAACCCCGGTGTAGGATTATATATTTTTTGCGTGTCCGCGTAACGGACTTCGGACCATTCACTTTTATCAAAATGTTGAATGTCCTTTAAGATGTTTTAAATACTCAACCGAAGTTTTGGGCACAGCAGGCTCCTTTAACTGTATCAATTTTGAGAATTAAATTTGACTTACATGTAACTGATTGGGGCGGACTATTATTGACATCATACAGTTCGCCACTAAATTGTCATCAACAACAGTCAGTTTGACAAGTGTTTACACAATTTTGGCTGTTTCCCTCATAAAAGGTGACTTGCGCCTGCGATATTTGCCCCCCTTTTCTTTCGTTTATATCTATTAATAGCGGAGGAACTAGAACTAGACGACGAACAGTAACTACTTGTAGACTTGTTACTACAAGTACGCGACGATTCCTCTATAACTGTTATTCTCAACATTAGATGGGCCTGCTCGGGGGAATTGTTTTTATTACTGTCAACAGACTCCATATTGATTTATAAATCACACACAACACTTTCACTTTACTTATCTGTGGAAAAAGTCGTGTTAAAACATGGTTAAGACAAACACTTTAATTAAAAAGGTGGAATTTAAAATAAATGGTAATAAATTCGAACGGAAACTCCGTTATTACTACATTAGTCACTACATGACTTTGTAAATTAAGTAATAATTTTATAAAATGTTATTCGAAATTTTCCATGAGAAAGAAAAACGGTTAAATTAAAATGTAATTAATTTAACCAGAATATTACGCAGTCCTTAGCACGACCGTTCACCGCAGAAAACAGGACGCCAATGATTCTAAGATGGCGGGCGCCCCTACAAGGGGCCCCCCACCCTGCCTGGTGAGATGAGATGGTGGGATCGTGCGAGCGAGACAGCACTATATAGGTAGAAAGAGAAAGCAGAAAACACAGGCCTATCTCAATATGTACAGTTTCAAATAACGGTCAAGTACTTTAATACTTTATTAAATTATGTCATTCGCGCCAATATTTTATGACCGGATCATTGGATCCAGGAACATAAGTTCACCTTGGAATTTGATCACCTGACTGAAATCACCCAGGTAAACATTGCTGACATTTAGTATCCTTTGTTCACCCTGGCATCGAAAGACTCAGGCATCGGTATTTTTTTACCACGCTAGTTACCACGCTAGTGAAATTTGTTAATCTACCAACTCTTGTACATAAATGGGCCTATTTAGGTATATTACTTACGACATATTGTATATATTTGTTGCAGTGGTGGAAGAGCCGGAGTTCACGGACGTTATTCAGAACGTGACGGTGCCCGCCGGTCGCAGCGTCCGGCTGGCCTGCTCCGTGAAGAACCTTGGTTCTTATAAGGTACGTGACTGACCTTAATGGTTTTCAATTGCATTAAGGATATGATTTCATCAATTTCCAATTGTAACTTTTACACTATAGTTAGTTTATATATATTGGTTGATACTATAAATTTTACAAGTTGATAGTTTTTTATTCATATCTTTATCATTATATAACTACATGAATATAAAACTATACCTTCCTTATACTTAAACGATACCTTAAATTCGTAAAAATGAGTAAAACTATAATTCATTGTACTCATCATTTAATTTTATTAGATATCACGCGATGAATGCAATTAATGGTGTCAAGGAGCTAATCTGACGAAAGGGAACTTTTGACGCTAAAATTTCATGCTAATAATTTGATCACTCTTGTTACTAATATATTAAAAAAACTCACATATTACTTATCCTTGTTCTTTATGACAGCGTAAAGACTCTATGTATATATAATACCTACCGTAACTATACTCCTTGAAGACAGTACACACCTATTAGTTGGCTGATAATACGACAATATGCGTAGAGTAGCGAAAGGAAACATAAAATAAGAAGCATTTTATCATTTGATTTAGAAGGCGCCGTCGTAATAAAGTGTCCATATAAATGGAGGAAGATTTGATTTACAACCCCTACGCCGAGTTTGCACCTCTTTCGCATAACGAAATGCTTTCGAAACTAAAATGATATCGCATATTGATTATGGTAACAAAAATTGCAGAAGTTAGTATTTTAGCTAGCATCCAGATTTAATGTAGCCTCCTAATTTATCTGAAGCTAGAAGTTCTAAGAATAATCGAACTTTAGAAAAATATCCAGTATTCGTGGAAGGTTACCCTAATGGCTACATACGGTTCGGCCACGGTAGCTGGTGTGAATTGAAGTATAGAGTTACAGCGGCAGTTAGCACGGCGCGGAAAGCCACATGCTGCCGTTGGGTAACTACTCACCGCTAGTCGCACGAGCGGTATCGCTTCATGTGATTACTCTCTGCCGCGATTACAATTACCGCTCGCTTTTAGTTATAGCAACCTGGGTTATTGCCTGCAGTGGTTGTGAAATGCTTGTCTATATTAATACTAATATCGTTGTCGGGACGAAGGCCTCAGACAATATTTATATGCTGATTAATATTAATGATGCTGATTATACTTGCAACAGTACTTGTGACTATTCTGCAATCGATTGGCGTCTCTTGTTAAACCAACTTTAAATTCTCTAGCTTAAAACCAAATTATCTACCTGGTAACTATTTTTGTCAAGTAAACTTATTAGTGTGTTGGTGCGACTCTCCGGACACGCTATAAGCCGTAAGCTATTGGGCTAACTGCCCGCCTCACGCCGCACGAATAGCGTCGCTTCTGGAACTGCTGCCTGCCGTTACCCATTGCTATAGTGAAATAGAATTACGAACAAAAAATATGATAAGTGACTTGGTACATTGTCATCCTAGGTAAACTGTTGTAGGTGTAAACTGAATTTCTATGGAAGAAGAGTGGCAGGCAGCTCGGCGAGAGGTCTCCGGACGCGCGACAAGCCGCAAGCCGTTGGGCTGACTGCCCACCGCTCGCCGCACAAGGGTCGTAGCTTCATGTGACCGCTGCTTCCTGTCGCGATTAGTATTAGCATCCTTTATCGCTGAAATAAGCCGTAGAGTAAGATGCTCCTAATGACTAATATCGTTATTGAAACGACGACTCCATACTGTTGGAGTTGTTTATACCTCACCTCATGCAACTTGTATGAGGTGCGGAATATGTGTAAGTTGTGGAGAGCTTGAGATTATTTTAAGAAGGTATGGACGAGTAATTTCGTAGTATAGTTGATTTGAAGATAAAAGTTTATGCTCAATTAAACGCACAGCTCACGTACTTAGTAGAAGTTTATTAGTAAAGTTAAAATAAAAATACAAGTTGAAAGTTATAATTAATGTTTGAAATTATTAAGTTCGAATGTATATTGCTATGTGACTATATAAATACAAATAAATTGTTTATATGCAGCGCGGCCGAGCAGACCCGCTGCGTAAACAAAAACCTATTGCAGTCGTTCTCTGTACACCCACAATATGAAGTTTAAATTATTCTTGCATTTTTGTCTATGGATTCAACTATCAGCTATCAGTTATCTTTAAGGAAGACCTAATAGGCTATGTACCCTACTAAAAATATATAAAACCCGAAACTTAGCATTGCGGCGATGGCGTATGAACCAAGGTGCGAAAAACCTATACTTACAACTAAGCTTCCTTACTAAGCTTCAAAAATAAAATATCCAGAATTCGTAATTCTGGGCTCAAACTTAATTTTCTACATGGTTACTGAAATAGTCAATATATATTATATGGTTAGTATACATATATATGGTTAAAATAGTCACGTACGATCTGAAGCAAAACTGAATTGAAGCGGTAGTCAGCTCGGCGAGAGTCTCCGAACGAGCGATAAGCCGCAAGCTGTTGGGCTAACTGCTCTCCGCTTGCCACACGAGGGGCGTCGCTTCATGTGCCTGCTGCCCCCTGCCACGATTAGTACTAGCGTTCGGTTATCACTAAATTAACCCGAGTTATTGGCTGCACTGATCGTTAGAGCTAGACGCTCGTAATGACTAATATCGTTATTGAAACGATGTCTTCACACAATATTAAGTTCAAATTATTATGTTTGCACTTTTTTCTATGGATTCCATTATCAGTTGTCTGTAGGGAAGACGTAGTAGACTATGTACATACTAAAAGAGTGGAAATCCTAAAACTTAGCGCTCATTGATGGAGTATACCTAAACCGACGTACGAAAACCACACGACTTATAACCACGCTTTAGAAATTAATATTCAAAATTATCTTCAAGTGTAATTTACTCCATTTAACTGAAATAGTTACTTACGATCAGAAGCACATCTAAATTGAAGCGGCAGTCAGCTTGGCGAGTTCTTCGGAGCGATAATCCGCAAGTTGTTGGCCTAACTGCTTGCCGCTTACCCATGCGAGGGGTGTCGCTTCTTGTGCCCACGATTAGTACTAGCGTTCGCTTATCACTAAATTGAACCGAGTTATTGGCTGCAGCGATCGTTAGAGCTAGACGCTCGTAATTACTAATATCGTTATTCAAACGACGACCTCAAACAATATTAAGTACGTACTGGTATTAATATCCCTACTTGCAATTTCGTTGCATGAATGTAGTTATTTTGCAATTTCGTACTATCTCGTTGAGATGTCGTCGTATTATGCAATCTAATAATAATTTCGTTGAATACAGTATAACCAAAAACATTTATACAACTCAACTGCCAGTATAGTGATAAGTACCTTTGTCTTAAATTTAAAGACTGATATGTAAGCCACTAACCACATGTATTAACTACCATACTGGTAAATTAGTTTTATTTAATAAACTTTATTGAAATAAGTTTGGAAATTCTGAATGGCAATATTGTAAATTAATGCGGAGACATGGTTCACAAACATTGCTCATCGCGTTAATTCTATTGGTTGAACACGGGATGTTACCTCTGTAAAATTATATCGAATATAAAAACCGAGGGTTAAAGCTAGCCGACGATCTGAAGACTTCTTCTGTTCGTTTTATTGCATTTACTTACGTCTGAAACTGTCTGCGGTGCGAGCGCAATAAAAGCCGAGATAGTGTTCTTCTGAAATAAAGGCTTAACTGAGGGAGCCATCACGGTTGCCCTGTATTGACAACAAGAAGCGGATTTTCCCGAAAGCCTCGCCTCTGCCATTAGTTTTCCGCGTCGGTTAAAAAGATTTGCTTCACCGCTCTTTTTTTTTTTAGAAATATTGATGGCAGAAACAAAACATTTTCTCTCTGAGCTTTTCACCTTCGGCTGGATTTTATATGTTTTGGAATCACTTATGTTTTTTACTTTTGATTGAACAAGTGGTGGATGATCTTGTGTTCAAAAACTTTACTGAGAATGACACATACTTATTTTTTCTTTACTTTATGAATATGATAAAATATAGAACATTTTTAGGTCTTTAATCTGCGATTCAATTTTGAATCTTGGGGAACAAAATAATTTATTTTATTTATTTTTAACTTTACCCACTTAATTATTGGCTTAGCAAGAGCATTCGCGATTTAATTATAATATATGTTTGGGATTAGGTAATCTAAGAAGCTAAATTATTTAACCATGTCCTGACTATCAATAACCCGTGATGTTAAATACTCGTGTAAATCGGAGAATCAGTAACCATATGGACAAATCACGAAGATAGAGCTAGGCGCAAAATAAGATCGAGACTTTTGTAATGGGATAACTCAATTACACTATGTTTTATAACAAATACATATATACCAATTTGAAAAGATCATTTTCCATCTTGAACTGATCGGGGATCGAACCCAGGAACTCCGGTGTGGCAGAGTGGCAGATCATTAGGCGTCAAAGCTCGTCAATTATTAAAGACTCATAGAGGTGACTTGATGCGATAACTGCTTAGGTAACAAAGAAAGAGCCCTTTATAACTACAAACTTTTACAGTACATAAGCTCATTATAAATGGACATTAAAATACCTAAACTTATTTTATATACTAGCTGTTGCCCGCGGCTCCGCCCGCGTTAGTGTCGATCCCTCGGGAACAGTAGAATTTACCGGAATCAAACATACACTATGTCCTTCCCCGGGCCTCACACCTCCATACCAAATTTCACCCAAATCAGTTCATTGGTTGAAGCGTAAAAAAATGACTTTCGCATTTATAATATTAGTATTAGTATGGAAGTATGGATATTATTTATACTTCTAAGTCCGGAAATGAGAATATTTCCATAAAACCTTTACCCTCCCATTTTACCTCTTTAGGAGTGAATTTTGTCCATTTCACCCACATATATCTTTAATTGTAATCGAGAGCTTACATACCTATTTATTTTCATACTTCATAGTCCAGAAATGAGAAAATTTCCAATTTCCAAACAAACTTTACCTAACAACTTCCAATTTCTAAACAAACTTTCTGGGGGATTTTTTTCCAGTTGACCTACATAGATCTTTTCAATTGATATCGTGAATTTATTTACCTATTTTCATACTTCTAAGTCTAGAAATGAGTAAATTCCTATACTATCTTTACCCCGCTATTTTACCCCTTCAGGGAAAAATATCGTCCATTTTACCTACACAGATATTTTTAATTGTAACCTAAAACTTATATACTTATTTTCACACGTCTAAGTCCAGAAATGAGAAAATTTCCGTAAAAAGTTTATATATTTTATCCCTTAAGGGGGGAATTTTGCAAATTTCATCTACCTACACCTTGGACGAATTTTAATTCGTCCAAGACCTACACACATCTTTTTTAATTTTAATCGAGGACTTATATACCTACTTTCATACTTCTAAGTCCAGAAATGAGAAAATTCCATATAAATTTTACCCCTTTAGGAGTTAAATTTCTTAAAAATACTTTCTTAGCGCTCACTCACATCATTAAAAAACCCCTGTACCAAATTTCAAGTTTCTAGGCGCAGCAGTTTCGGTTAGTTTGCCGTTTGCCCGCGGCTACGCCGCCGCCGTTAGTGTCCATCCCTCAGGAACATACAGTAGAATTTCCCGGACAAAAGGTACCCTATGTCCTTTCCCGGGTCTCAAACTTCATCCAAATTGGTTCAATGGTTGAAGCGTGAAAAGAAAACAGACAGACAGACTGAGTTACTTTCGCATTTAAAATATTAGTATGGATAGGTATAATGCATGCTGATGATGAATTGACTTTGTATTTAAATTTTCTTATGTCACTTATTATTTAATCACTTACTATTTAAGTGCTATACACGGTGAAATTTTTGATCGTTTTGGACCCTTAAAGGGGTGACTCAGGTCATCAATATGAACAACTTTTTCTATGGGACCAATGCTGGGAACTCAAAAAAAAATTCGTCATTTCCATACAAAAGAGTCCCGCCGCCCGGCCAGTTTTTCATGGGAGGGAATGTCGAATTTTTTTTTGAGTTCCTAGCATTGTTCCCATCGGAAAAGTTGTTCATTTTGATGGTCTGAGTCACCCATTTAAGTGTCCAAAACGATAAAAAATTCACCGTGTATATTTGCAGGCAAACTAATGCCTTGAGTTCATTCAAATGACGATAACTTTTTTTTAATGAACCGATTTTGAAGAAACTAACTTTAGATGTTTTGCTGAGTTAAAACAAAGCAATTGGTGAAAGTTTGAAGTAAATCGGTTCAGTATTTTCGGAGATAATCGTGATCATACATACAGACAGACAGACAAAAAATTCGAAAAAAATTTTTTTGCTTTCTATTATTCTTTTTGAGTGTCCCTCTATCCATTTAAGTCAAAAATTCTAAATGTATAGACAAAATATTTATACTGTTTTATTATATGTATATAGATATAGATTAGAAAACATAACTTTACGAGTTATTATAGTGACATTTTCATAACAATTTTCTCTACATCGCAACATGGTAGTTATTCCTCTATTCATACTGCAATCCAAATAGATTTGGTATTTTATGCAAATGTCTGAAAGTATGCGCGCACGTAGCCGGTTCATCGGCATGAAATGTCAGATAGTCGGCAGTAGCACGTATGTGGGTTTGCAATAACATGCCGCAACGAGTCGCAGCAATGCTACACTCGCGCCGCATGCGAGCGCCGGCTGTTCAAATTCTGGCATATTTCTCGGGCCTTAATACAAGCGAGGCCAAGATGAGGGGTGCAGGCCTGTCACCGACCCCCCTGCAACTGCGTATGGAATGATCGCAATCACGAATATTAACTTAATACAAGCAAACATTTTAATTGAAATTGCCGAGTGTTAAGTCCTTTTAACGAAATTGTCTTACGTCAAAAGTTTATTATAGCGATAAACTCGTAAAGGCGAAAATGTACGAAATCAATTGAGGTATGAACTCGAAGCAGGTTTTGAAGTAAATGAAATACCTAACCTACCAACTTAATGAGAAATCAGATTGATTTTTAGTAAAGATGCATTTATTTTTTTCTTATGAAACTGTCTAGATACCCCTTCGGAGAAGTTATTTTGTATGATTGACAGAATTTACTATTGATTTTTTTGTTTTTATATATAATAACTTATTTTATGAACGTTTTGAAATGAAGAGTTGACCAATATTATTGTCTTCAGCTGCAGGTTGCCCATAAATAAACGATTAAATTAGTTTGTTGAAATTTTACTAACCAACCTTGAGGTCCAAAACAATTTAAAGTATTAATATTATTATTAAAAAACAGCATTAATATAAATTTATGGGTTTGAAGGGATTCGAAATTTTCTCAAATACCTACATACCTATCAAAGAAAATCTGTTAAAAATAAATCGCATCCTTACATCGAAGCGAGCAACTAATGCGATGGCACAGAATGAGCTAACACCGCGCGAGACGGCTTAGCTTACTTTCACTAAAAGCCCACTTAGAGACCTCTTCAGCGGCGGATTTGCCGAGGGCACTCGGAAGTTTTTGCGGAATCCGACCAATAAGTTATTTGGATGATGGCTAGTGGCTATCGGCAACATCTTGTGAAATCAATGCACCTTATTTTGAAAAATACTTTTACGTTTTTCTATTATTGTTTGATACATCAAATCGTGTTCTCTCAATTAAGTAGGTATTAGTCCAAAAGCTCTGTTAATGGATTGGAAGAAGTAAAACAGTATAAATCTTTTTGAAAACTGTTGTGTTTTTCCACGCAAGCAAAAAATTTTACTATTTATGTCACGTATTTTGAAAAAGTGCAAGTAAATCACAGTCTACTGAGTCCTCTTAACCAGGCACTTTCAAATACCTGTTTAGGACATAGAAACGTAAGTTTTTACATAATTTCGTGAAAAAAGAAACATTTTTGTAAAAGATAAAAAATAATTATAACCAAAAACTTGCATATTTGAATTTTTTACATACATTTTGAGGTTATGTGAAAAATTCAAATAAGAAAGTTTTTGGTTTTTATTTTTTATCTTTTACAAGAATGTTTCTTTTTTTAATACAAAAGGGGTAGAGCCTACATCATTTCCATATAACGTTTTTCCACAGGACTTGTAGTTTTACCGGAAATCGAGACAAACCGTTTTTTACCCTTAAAAGCTCACCTCCACCGACCAAACTTACCGACCTCAGAACGCCCGTAATTTATTTTTCCTTTAATTTTTGTTATATTCTCTTTTTTTGCAATGGGTTTCATCCTACTATAATTTATTTTACTATTTTATTTTTATTTTCAAAGGCTTCGGCAATGGTCTAAATAATAATAAATAGTTCTCGGTGGGAATTTCTGCGGTCTGCACGGCTTTTGTTTTGGATTTTTTTTGCAAATTGTTTCTAGTGGACTTTATAATGTGAAATCGGTGTAATTTGGTACTATACCTTAAATGATCGATGAGTGGAATAACTTAAATAAACTGTCATGGTGCCGCTGTTATGAGATTTACTTAGCAGGCGTCGTCGTGGAAATTGTCGCCAGGGTCTCCGTAGAATCCACGAAATGAACTACCCTGCACCATTAACAAGACTTAGATAAAGCGCGAAGAATTCATTAATACTTGATGCTGGCTAAATACGTGAAATCCATAAATAAAAAAAAAATAACATTATTATTAGAATACCTATGTAACAACGGGTTACTCACGTACGAAGTCAGCTACGTCTCGATCTACATTCGCAAAATTGTTTTGCGTTAATAAAAATGATGTTATTATTTTTTTTGATTAAAACTAACGTGAGATAAAGAGATAATTAAAATATGTAACAACGGGCTACTCACGTACGAAGTCAGCTACTGGCCGACATGTTTTGACCTCATCCGGAGGTCTTCCTCAGAGCGAATGTAGATCGAGACGTAGCTGACTTCGTACGTGAGTAACCCGTTGTTACATATTTTAATAATCTCTATATCTCACGTTAGTTTTAATCAAAAAAAATAATAACATAATTTTTTACTAACGCAAAACAATTTATTTTATTTATTAATAATATTATTTACGTTTGCCAAATTCTTGTCTTTTCCTCGATATCGATATTACGCGTTGTTACCTCATCTCTTATGACAGCGTCAAAACTCATGAGTGTTATTTTCATACCGGCGACATTAATAAACAAGCGATATTTATATAGAAAATATTGTACGTTTTCATGAAATCACACTTTAAAAAAGTAGCACCCTAGTCAACATCCTTTCCTTAGTCTCATACCTGTGGAAATGACACGCTTGGTCCCCATACAAAAAGTGATAGCTATCTATTCAGAGAGAAGCATTTTTTTATCTTGCCTTGCGATATTTCTATATATGAATGACACTGCTGTTCATTTTAATGAATGTACTTTAAAAAATAAAAATGTGACACCAAAGAACCATTCAAAGCGTCACTATACCGTCACATAAACTACTAGGTACAGTTTAAATGTGGTGAAGTATTGAGAAACCGAACTTCGATGACCCTAGGTGGAAGTTTTATGAAACAGCTAAGTAGTAAGCGACCTTTTATATCCGTGGTTTTGAAGTGCTTCCCTAAAATAATACTCTTTTAGACAGATCATTATTTTACTGATTTTCAAATATTTATATGCTATATAAAACTTTCTGAGTTATACCTAGGTATTCCTTTAAGAACATAAAATTATGTTTTTAATTGACTATAAAATGAATACTTATAGGTACGTAAACGTAATGTAATCTATTATCTATTACATATAATAAAACAGTAAAAATATTTTGTCTGTACATTTAGAATTTTTGACTGAAATGGATAGAGTGACACTTAAAAAGTATAATAGAAAGCAAAAAATTTTTTTTTCGAATTTCTCATCTGTCTGCCTGTCTGTCTGTCTGTATGTATGATCACGATTATCTCCGAAAATAGTGAACCGATTTACTTCTAACTTTCACCAATTGCTTTGTTTTAACTCATAAAACATTTAAAGATTGTTTCATCAAAATCGGTTCATTAAAAAAAAAGTTATCGTCATTTGAATGAACTCAAGGCATAAGTTTGCATGCAAACATATAGCAAAAATAAAATAAAATAATAAGTGACATAAGAAAATTAAAATCCAAAGTCAATTCATCACCATTATACGTCAGCATTATACCTATCCATAATATCCATAGTAATCCATACTAAAAAAAAGGAGAAGCTGACTGACTGACTGACATATCAACGCAGGGCCTAAACTATAAGGGTTAGGAACTTGAAATTTTGCACAGGGGTTCCTTTTATAACGTAGGGGAGCACGAAGAAAGGATTTTTGGAAATTCATCTCCTAAGGGGTAAAACGGGTTGCAAAGTTAGTATGAAACTTTGTCGTTTTTGAAGTTTTTCGAATGAAATTCAGCATGAAGGTTCTTTACTATAAAACACGAGTAAAATATTTTACTCAAAAATCATCCCCTAAGGGGGTAAAATAGGGGTGCAAGGTAAGCATGAAACTTTGCCATTTTTGAAGTTAGTCGAATGAAATTCAGCATGAAGGTTCTTTACTGAAAGGCATGAAACACGAGTAAAATATTTTTCTCAAAAATCATCCCTTAACTATAACGGGGATGCAAAGTTAGTTTTGGGCTTAAGTTTGTATGGACATTATCTAATTTATGGACGTTCTGGATTACAATTAAAAAAGATCTGTGTAGGTGAAATGTACAAAATTCCCCCCTTACGGGATAAAGGGGGGAGGGGGATTGTATGGAAATTTTCTAATTTCTGGACATAGAAGTATAAAAATAAGTATATATGTTTACAATTAAACCAATCTGTGTAGTTAAAATGGACGAAATTTCCCCTTGAAGGGGTAAAATAGGTGGGGTAAAGTTTGTATGGAATTTTTTATTTACTTAGAAATAGGACAATAAGAAGTTCTCCATTACAATAAAAAAATATCTGTGTAGGTGAAATGGGCAAAATCCCCCCTTAAGGGCTAAAGATCTATGCAGGTGAAATGTATTAAATTCCTTCCCCTTAAGGGGAAAAAGCAGAGGGGGAGGGATTTGTATGGATTTTTTATCATTTCTATTGTTCCCAAGGGAACGACATTAACGCGGGCGGAGCCGCGGGCAACAGCTAGTGATAAATAATTCTTAAAAATCTACTAACCCTACCTATTTGTTCAATATTTTATATTGAAATAAATATTTTCTTTAGCGAAAATCTTCTGAAATTTGTCAACTTCGTACAATACCACTTGTCTAAAAGGGCTCTGCTTGTTCAAAGATGAGCAAACGTTGAAATATAATAAACGTCGACATTCCAAGTGTTGATTGACCATATTGAAAGACGATGTTTAGATCACGTAATAGACATTAATAAAGTCAACTGGCATTTCAGCCAAGCGTAACATGCACCAGGATAATCCATGGATAATCATAACTTATACAATGAAAATTAATTGTTTGTTTACAAAATGAAGGTTTTATTTTACAACACGCTGTGCGGCCTGTTGAACGTGTGGACGATTAGATACTGTCGCACCATATCCAAACACGTGTTCAGCACTCGTTGTGTAGCCGCACTGAGCCGCGTTGATAGATGGGATTTAACCTGAACTCGTTTCGGTCCGTACTCAAACAGAAACAGAAACAAGCCAAGTGCTAACGTTAAAAACCCGCAACAAAATGCACTTTTTATATAATTGATGATCTTTCAGATAAAAAAACCTAATTAAACCAAACTACAGAACTGATTAAAATTATTTTAAAATAGGATCAATTTGAAAGTTTAAAGTAAAAAATTATTTTTCAAAATCGGTTATGTCGTCTTTGAGTTATCGGGGAAACTACATAAAAAACAACGAGTTGCACTCCGAGAGTGCCGGCAGGAGGGAAAACTCGCCCTTGCTGCGGTCACAGGTCACGTGTCCGTCTTACGAATTTTCTATTAGGTCACGTGTCCTGACCATGGACCTAGGAATAATATGGACCGGGCGTGAGGAACGTCAAAGTGAAGCAAACTTTGGTTACATGTGTGCAGTATAGGGTGACCATTGTCATCAAAAATTACCCAATAATTAGGGTAAATAAATTGTGAGTGGTACTGATGCCTAGTAGCACTAATATTATTTTTCTTTTTTTTTACAAAAATTAACATCTGTATCAGGGAAATATTATGAATTTAGACATAATGATCCATAAGGGCAACTGTGAATCCAACGCATCTTTGAGCGACCTCAGACGTTTTGGGTAGCTGAAGCACCGACTCGATAAAAGGAATATATTTATATAAATAACATTGGTTATTATATATAAATAACATTGGTGATGTTCTAAAAAACAGTCGTCACCTTTTATACGCCGACGATAACAAAATTTATAAAATTGTTAGGTGTGTAGATGACTGTGCAAGGTTACAGGAGGACTTGCGTGCTTTACAAGGATACTGCTTGTCCAATCAACTATTTCTTAATACCGATAAATGTAATGTTATAACCTATACCCGTAAAAAAACACTATTATATATAATTATGAAATAAACGGTAAAAGTATTAAGAGAGTCACAAATATCAGAGATCTAGGTATAATTATGGACTCTGAATTATCATTTAAAATACACATCGTTAAAAAAGCCTTTCAAAGACTCGGATTTATATTAAGGATAAGTAAGCCATTTAAAAAAACAATAACTATGAGAATTCTATATTTTACTTTTGTTCGCTCCATTTTAGACTTTGGTAGTGTGGTATGGAATCCCAGTTATAAAGTGCATATAGATAGAATAGAAAAAGTACAAAAAAAGTTTATGAAATCACTGAACTATCGTGGACAGCTTTCAATTGAATCCTACGATGAGGCTTTATGTAGGTATAAATTACTCTGTTTGAATGACAGACGTAAAATGTTCTTCGCATTTCTCTTTAAAGTTCTCAATAATTATATTGACTCTCCAACACTTCTCAGTAAGATTTCGTTGTTACCACCTAAGCGCTTACCCGTACGCTCCTCACGTAATACTCCTCTGTTTTATCCTCCGCATTTACAGAAAAATTATACTCGTAATACATTTATTCACCGTTCCACCTCCTCTTATAATAAAGAATTTGTAAACATTGACATTTTTCATGAATCTATTAACAGTTTAAAACGAAAATTAACAACTCAATTAACTAACAAACCAGGCTGAGATATATATATATAATTTTTTTTTCTTCATATATATATTTTACTTTATCATACATATTTTAAAGTACTAACACTATAGGTATAGTTAGTGATTCTGCCATGATTCGAACCACTTTGTATTTGTTTAATTTTTATAAAAACTTTTTGGCACTGTTTGTCTATTTTTAGAAAATAAGTTCAATAGTATATTTTTGTTTAAATGACTGTTTGTTGCCAAAAAAATAAATAAAAAAAAATAATAAAAAAAAAAATCATTTATATTTTATAAATTTTTGATTTATTTTACATTTAATAATTAAACAAAATACTAGTGGTACATACACACATACCAATATACCAAAGAATAATAACCAAATAAATCAACATTATCATATCAGCCGCAAGAAGTCCACTGCTGGACGCTGCGCTTGTCTGTATGTGGTCTCCAGTCGAGAACCCTTCTGCCCCATCGGACGCGCTATATGCCCACTGCCACTTCAAAGAGCTAATCCGCTGAGCTATGTCGGTGACCTTTGTTCTTCTACGAATCTCCTCATATCTGATTTCATCTCGCAGAGAAATTCCGAGCATAGTCCTTACCACCATTTTTATGAGATAGTAAGGGACCATGTTTCGAACCAGTAAGTCATCACTAGTAACAACAAGTAAATATCATTCCTTGTACTTACAAGAACATGTGATGTACTCTCCAATGGTAAATATAACTGGAAAATAAATAATCAAATAAATCACTGAGTAAAGATCGAAGAGGGAATCAAAATAGTAATGGGTTGCTAGTCCCAACGCCTATTAATATGACTCTTCGGGTTCTTGCCCCTTAACCGGCTACTATGGTCTGCACCTGAAGCAGCTGGTACATTTTACGTCTTTTCTTTTTTTTATAATTTTGATCGTTTATATTTAATATGATTCGAAAAACATCATCATAATCATAAAGTAAACATCAATCCCAAAAATACATCTAAAACAACACATTCATAGAGATTTTTCTAGAAAAGTCGATTTAGTCATATTTGATCCCAAAATTGACGTCACTTTTGTGATCTACACGCCAAAATACCTCGAAAATATCACCCCTGTCTTGCATCCTAAAGGTGACATCGAGTTTGTGATGTACACCCAAAAATAACTCAAAAGCGACACACAAGTCATATTTTCAAAAAATAGTAACAGTCGTCTTGAATCCCAAAACAAAAGTGACGTCAGTTTTGTGATCTACACCCAGAACTACACCTAAAACGTCACCCAAGTCGAATTTCCATAAATAGTGGTGATGGCCATCTTGAAAACTAAAAATGACTTCAGTTTAAAAAACGACACATAAGTGGACTTTCCATGTAAAGTCTTGGATTCAAAAATCATCTCACTTCATACATTTATCATCAAGACATACCTACATCGAATTTCCAAATTTATTTCGTAAATGATGAAGTTATGACATAAAAATATGTAAAAGGAAATACAACTGGAACTTCTCCTTTTTTTGACATCGCGTAAAAATATTATTTTGAAACGTACCTTTTTATGGGCACGCGATCTTAATCAACCGGTGATATGCTCCTTTTATTGCATAAAAATCACTATTGTTGAAATGTTTGGAACAAATAAATTAATAATTTGATGGTACCCAGGATGCATCATTTCTATTTCTCCTAATAATATCAATTTAATGTTTTTTTACATAAGCATCACGATTGGGGAACCTTAAAAAAAATAAACAATATAAAATTTTATATTAAAAATAAAGAACAGGAATCTTGAAATTGCATTCTGGCAACACCGACAATCCGACTTAGCGCCCTGCTGTCACCGTGTCATTGACTTTTGCGGCGCAAAGAAAATTACAAAATTATATTAATTTAATTTAAAAATGTAGTTGAAACGTGTGATTAGGTTACTAACTAATTCGTACATACGAGTAACTGTGGTGTTGTTTGTGTAAATAGTGTAATAAAACAAAGAAAATATGCGATTGAGTGAAATACTTACATAGTCTCGAAAACAAGAAGAAATCCGTACTTACCTATGATACGTGATACCATCCGATTTTTTGTGTATTTTACTATAATTTTTGTATTCTTACCACCCAGCTCGGCATTATTGTATCTTATTTTCAACGAATTTCAAAAGGCGTACCAACTTCGCGGTAAGTACTAGTTTGACATTTGGTAAGTTTGACATTTTGACCAGGGAAAACGTGCATACATTTGAGTGCCGATGTGTGCGGGAGTTTCGGGTCACGACACGTCTGCATACATTTTGATTTGCTTCACTGCCACATTCACAAGGCCCTATCCTGATTATTCTTAGATCCATGGTCCTGACGCGAGTTTAACATTTTTTTACCTATCCCAATAAGTGCACAACGCAGGTAAAGAAGTTTTCACTTCAAAAAATAAATAAAAGAATGTGAGCTTCCTTCCTGATTGAAGTCAGATTGCACTTTATATGTATGTAAAAACAAAAATTAACAAAAAAAGTCTTTTGAAATAAAACACACAGACTAAAAACTTATTTCATCGTACTTACACCTGCTACAATTATACTTAATTTTCTCAGATATTTTTCCATGGCTCTAGAACTAACCAAGGAGGATTAGCGTCAGGCAAGCGCCTGCCTGTAAAAACTTTGCCAAATCATTTTACATGCTGTGATAAAAGTGTACCCTGGGCTCCGATGTATCACAACCGCGCATACAACCGTGAAAACCTCAGAGAGAAGACACTGAAATCTAATTTAAAACTTAGTTGTTTAAAAAAAAATCTCATCACAATCACTAATTTTTTATATGTTACACTATATTTTAAATAATTACCAGGTAAAAAAGTACAGACATCTAAATCCACAATTAAAAAACTACAACAGAGCTTATTGAGAACAACTTCCAACAAACAAAGTACGATAACAGAGTAACGTGAAGCTCCTTAAACGTTTCATAATTAAATCTGTCGTAATATTATTAAACACGTCTACGAATCATCTCCTGCGGCGATAGGGCCCGTCGTTAAAGAGGTCGGTGCGGTGCGCGGCAGAATGGCCAAAGTTTGCAACGAGTCCATTATAAATCAAACGACGCCTCCAAGGCATGTCCTGAGGGACGCTGGCGTCTCCCGCCGTGCCTCCGAACTTCAACTTTGCCTCCTTAATGCCTCAACAATTAAGATAAAAAGAAAGAAGGGCCTAAATTAAAGGTGGTTAAAAGATAACGAGTTAATAGGCCCGGCTCAAACTTCGCTACTGAAACGCGATGATTTTGAGGTTTAATAAAATGTAAATTTATAAGAAACCTAATTGTTGTAGGTAAGTATACAACGTGTAACAAAATGGGGGTAACAATACTTATGGGACATGGACATTATTGAACATCTCATGATATTGAACAATCCCCTGGGACAAAAAAAAATCGATTTTTTTTTTGTTTTTCGATCTACATACATAGATCCAAAAACGAAAAAAGTCGACCTCCTATACAAAATGAGCAATCAGATAATCGACTATGGAAAGATTTTTTTCGTTTTTGTCAGTTAGTCCCCTGGTAAAAGTTGTTCAATGTCATGGGCCGAACAAATGACCTTTAAGTATTGTTACCCTCATTTTGTTACACTTTGTAAAGTTCAGTACTAAAATAAAATAATATTGGTGCGCTACTTGTAATCTTAGTAAAATTATTGGATAAGTCACGCCGACAGGGATCGACATGGCGAATGTAGCCCGCCATAGCGGTCACACTAACTGCTTTAGAATCCGCAGATGACTGAAATTAGATGGCTGCAGTCGCGATTCTCATATTAGATTTGCAACTACTAGCTTCGCTTCTATATCGTTTTACGCAGATTTTCCCGATATACAAGCTAAATGGATATTGATCCGGTACGTCAACCGATTGCAAAAGATATCTCATTTTCATTTCCAATTGCAAAGCTGTTCTTTGAAAATGCATATCTTGTATTAAATCTCGTACTGCCGCTCATTTACACGATACTTACTTTTCATAGAAACTCTAATTCGTAAAGACAGCAATTCATTTCTGAAAACCCATTTTAATTTTCGTTCATTCCGTAACTTCCCTCACAAAGCAATTTTATAATCCTAATTCCAACAAACTTGGGACATTACAAAATATTTCGTGCCGACCCCGGCCGGCGATGCGAACTTCGTCAAGTTCAACACTCAACGCTTATCTCCCAACCGCTTACAATTTTGATTCCTCCTTAATTTTATCTTAACTGTTGGAACAATAAAAGAGAACTTTCAGAAATACCTTTTATGTTATACGGATCCGCGATAACCCTCTGGATCTGGATGATCGTGTGGAGTGCTCACTCGCAGTTAAATCTTTCTGTTTTTATTACTTTCGATAAGTTTACCTATGATATTCCCAATAAAATAAGAATGAAAGTCGTTTTAACTTGAATTTACAAATACAACGTGATTTTGAACCCCCTAGCTATATTGAAATCTGGGAATCAGAATCCCTAATGGAACACAGAATTGCAAGAAAAAAAGGTAAAAAACGAAAAATAAAATTAGGTTTCCCATACAAAGTCGCCGATCAGCTGGACGAATTTCTATGAAAGGTTAAATTTATTTTTTAGTTTTTTACCTTTTTTTCTTGCAATTCTGTGTTCCATTAGGGATTCTGATTCCCAGATTTGAATATAGCTAGGGAGTTCAAAATCACGCTGTATTACACGTTTTATTGCTTGACGATGCATTTAATTTCAGGGAAACATTATCATTATTAAATCTAGGAGAAAAGAAATTGTTGGCAATACAGCTGCTTCTCTTCTGGCACAGATCATAAAAGCCAATGGAAGGAATAGGCAAAAATATATCATCAATGATCAATAGTAGGCGTTGCGATGATTTTGTACGGCGTGTAAGTGGAAAATCGAACCATCATGCAAATGTGGCTTTTAGGTCAAATATCCTATCTGTCTACCCCGCAAGGGAAAAAGCCGTGATGGTATGTACACTTAAGTAATAAAAAGTTTTAATATAATCATACTGTTGTATACGCACTTCGACTTCGTTAAAACCAAGGTATTTATTTAAGCTAAAAGTTTTATTCTTAAAATTAAAGGTTTTATTTATGAGTATACGATTTAATTAATTTTCGGTTACACACAGTGTGCGGACATCATTAGGAGGGTTGTCCATCTAAGCGGCGATGAGCGAGGCTGAGGCTGTAATTGAATGAGCGGGTGCAGAGCACACCGCAGCAAGATTAGATTAGATGCCGGCCACAATTACGTAGATCAGATTTACATCGGCCGCCGTCTGCACCGTGTCACCGGCGCCGCGTCGCCTCCACGTCGGCTCCGCATTTCATATTGTTCACAGCTTGGATTTACGTTCGTTAGCCATTACGATGTTTGAACATGGAATTCAATTTTCAATAATTCTAGCAGTTTTGAAATTTATGATATCTGCAATGGCTTGCCAGCTACTGAAAAAGACATGAATCAAAACGTTTCTACAAACATAGAATACAAGCAGATTTACTTTCACAAACTTAACTAATTTGTAAAGGTCCTCTTGAATTTTACATGAAATTATTTAAACATAAATCACTTGTAATATTAAGCCTTGTTTAATATCCCTGAGCCCCAGGTTACGCCGACAAGTCAGGTCGCCGTCATTAGAGGGGTAACCGTCCCATTGCATAATAAAATGGGCGAAGTTTCTCAAGTCCATTATAAATTAGACAGCGGCTGAGAGCCGCATCACTTAAGATAGGTAAGATGTGACCCGGCACGAGCTGAGCCACCAAACTTCCTCTATATTGCCTTCCCAATCTTGATAAAAAGAACTAACCGGCAGTCATGATTCAAACTTAAAGCTGGATTAAGAGATAAAGGATGCACGTCGAACTTTACGACTTCGATATCTTACAACTTTTAATTTTCGCCGTCCTAAATTGAGTTATTTAAAGTAACACGGTTCATCTGACTTTATCTTCTGCTGGTCCTGAAATTTTATTGGTAGTGCAGCTGTTTGAAAAAATAGATTTTTCTCATGCAATAAAAACGAAAAGATAATTTTACGCGTGGTCAATAATTTAAATAAGCCAAGTTACACTCCACAGGTTTGTGCTGACGGGATTGAATCATTCGAGCACGAAGATTCAAAATAGCGAGATTGCTCGAAGTGTAACAATCTCAGTGAAATGCATTTTAAGCGCTTAATGCCGTGGAAATTGGTGTGAAGCGGCGACGCGATGGCAGCTCCTTGCAATTACAGTTTTCGTGCCAGGCGGCGTATTTACTAAACCACTATTTCAGCTAACTACCAACAAATAGATTAGCGTTTTCTAAGCTTCAACTCTCAATATTATCCTTACTAATATTATAAATGCGAAAGTGAGTTTGTTTGTTTGTTTGTTACGCTTTCACGCCGTAACTACTGAACCAATCATCATGAAATTTTGCATACAATTTCTTCGGAGTGCGGAGAAGGACATAGGCTACCTTTTATCCCGGGAAAAAGTAATATCACCGAGGGATCGACATTGACGCGGGCGGAGCCGCGGGCGAAAGCTAGTAGATAAATAAAGAACACTGTGCATTAAAAAAATATATTATTCAAAAAAAATGGCTTCAGTGAGCTTTAGATTGCGCGAGTCTTATGACAATGAAGTCACAATGATTCTGAAGGCTATAATGGTGCTTAGGTCGCCATTATGAATGTAATTAATGAACTTGCGACGTGTAGAGGAAAATAGCCGGACAGCGAGACATACGAAAGAAATGCCTAACCAAAACCAAAGATCCTGCATACAATTCCTTTATTTTGTGGGTCGATAAAATATACTATTGTGTCCGCTAACGTACATTGTCTAACCGTACGTGTCTACTCGTTAATGCAATATGGCCCGCCCATTTATCGCAAACCTACTTTTCTTGTTTTGGCTACTGTAATGCTTATCTAATGAAGATTTAACTTAGATAATAATCATGTTGTGTTTAATATTATCTGCGAAGTAGAGGTTGGTTAATCCCTTTCCGCTGATGATAATCCCTTTTGATTCCCAATGTGAGCAATGTGAGCACTAAAGTTACTGTTTCATATCATCATCATCAGGTCCTTTTTAGTGTCCACTACAGGAGCACGACCCTCTCTGTACTACTAGGGCCATACTTGGCCAGAGCAGCCAGAGGATTGTTTCATATGGTCCATACAAATCCACTTTGCCCAATCTTGATATTTTTTTTTTAAATCTTAAATTTGAGTGCGTTGTCCTCCATCTTGCCTGATGGGAAACAACGATGAGGTCTAGGGTGGTACATGCAAACTCAAAAATGCCTATTCACTCTTGCCTTGAAAATCCCTAAATTGTACGAGTCGGGAAACAGTGACGCAGGAAGGGAATTCCATTCCTTCGCGGTTCGCAAAATGAAGGAGGAGGCGAATCTAGAGGTGCGATGAGCAGGAATATCGACCACATATGGATGGAATCCCTGTCCACGCCGTGTTGACCGAAGATGGAATGGTGCAGGGGGAATTAGATCGTGCAGTTCCTGTGCGCACTCACCGAAATGCAGTCTGTAAAAGACACTCAGACTAGCTATTAATCGGCGGTGTTTAAGGCTCTGGAGTCGCTTTACCGGCTTTTCTGGCACGTCTGCGATAGCTTCCAGGGCTTCGAGCTGGTAACGGGCGGATCCATCCCACAGATGGGAACAATACTCCATACAGGAGGCGGACTTGAGCTGTGTAAAGGCTCAATAGCTGGCCTGAAGAAAAATACTGTTGGACCTTGGAGAGGATGCCCAGTTTTTTTGAAGCAGTCTTAGCCCTGGATTCGATATAGCTACCGAAGTTAAGGTTGGAGGATAGGTCAATACCAAGAAGTTCGAGATGATTTGTGACGGGAACAGGAACATTTCGAAAAGTAGGAGCCAAGTTGAATGGGCTCTTCTTTGCGGTGAAAAGACATGCCTGTGTCTTCGAGGCATTAAATCTTACAAGAGAGTAAGATTGGTGCGGTCCACCATTGCCTCTCTAAGATCATCGATTTCTGTTCTTTTTGCCCTTGCACTTGAAAAATATCTTTCCGTAACGGTGCTATCGTCTGCGTACCCAATAATTCCTGGTTTTAACAGATCGTTAATTTGTAGCAAAAAAAGCGTCGCGGAAAGAACAGATCCTTGAGGTACCCCAGTATTAATAGCCAATAGGTTCGATGAGCAGCCGTCAACAACTACTCGAATAGACCGTTCTCTCAGGAAATCTGAAATCCAAGCACAAAGACTGGCGGGGATATCTAGACAAACGCATGGATCGAGTAAAAAAAAACTGGCCGCCTACGAGTTAGACTCGCGCATCGTGGTTTCCATACAAAAAGATTTTTTTATGTTCTTCTACAAATTTACGGTGTTAGGGTTTTTTTTTACTGGGACCTTAATTCATGCACAATATTTAGGCTCATGATTCTAGGTCTACGACAAGTGCCCTATGCTTAAACTTTTATCTTTTTATCTCATTAACCTAAAAGTTTGATTTTTTACGGTTCTGTACCTAAAGAATAAAAACGCCTACCCTACCTTATTATATTAACTCCACTATTCGCCTGTCTGTCTGTCACCAAGCTATATCTCATTAACCGTGATAGCTAGACAGTTGAAATTAAAAAAAAAAGAGTCGTAGCTGTAGGACTGTAGGAAATATTATATGTATTCGATTTAGCCAATTAAACCTATCATTGATGAACTTATTTAGTGAAATTCTACGATCAGTCGTTTTCAGCCTGATATTTTAATAAAACTGAACGCTTTTGTAAATACGCTACCAAGCAACCCCTACATTAATGTGGCAGCTCATAAACGTTCAAGAACGCTGTAACTGTTGTCTTACATATACCTATAGATTTAAAAAATGCTCTCAAACTGTTTTTTTATATCTTATACACCCGGTATGACAAACAGTTAATTTAAAAATCGATAAATCCTAAGCCCGAAACTCGATAAAATGTTTATATGGGAATAGCAAAAAAATGAGCTCCTAGCATTGGTCCAACGAAAAGTTGTTCGTATTGAATGCTGCTGTGAAAGGGCAACCTACAGGGTAAATTTACACGCGGTACCATACGTATACCATAGACTATCCCTTGAAAAAATCGGTCCAGATTCCCGGTAACATTAAGATTTCCCTTCCGTTACTCCCGGAGATACAATCAAACAAAGCCACCCCTTGATTGCATCTTAGATAACATAAATCAATAGATAAGTATACGAGTAGTATGTATTTCAGATGATCTGAGATATTGGCATATTTTAATTATATAGCTTATTAAGGAAATATTAGAAAAGAAGACTTTCTGTATGTATAAATCTGTAATAAAATATCTTCGACTACGTTGTATGTATCTGGATGGTTTTGAATACCATTAGAAAGGTACAATTTACATTAAATATCTAAAAATTTAAAAAATATAACTATCTTAGTACTATTTAACAATAAATAAAACGCATTATTATGATCGTTCTTGCACTACTCTCGCATTCTCTACACTACTTGCTTGGTTGACTGGTAGAAAAAGTCATAGACTTTAAGTCCGCCATAACTATTACACTTGTAACTCTGTATGAAGTTAAATAAATAAAACGAACGCACTTTTAATCAATATTTATTTATTATACTTTCGCTATAATCTAATATCCAACCGCTATAAATCGTGAACGATTTCTTTTGAAGTTACTTTATATATTTAGAGTATTTATTTTCTAAAAAAACGTCGTATAAGAAACGCCACGTTCCTTAATTTCCGTTACGTCACCGCTCCAATTGGAAGAACGATTGGAAATCATTGAAGCGACGTTTTCCACCCCTACTTTTACTCGCTTTATTAATGTTTCATAACTCGAAGCAACCTTACAATATTATAACTCATTGTGATGTATTTTGATATTTTTTATCACATTGTTCATGAAAACTTTAACGTCGAACTTTATAATTTTCAGACTTAGTAACAGTTCTGATGCTGCTTCTGAACAAAGCTCTTCCCCTGGTCCTATTCCATATACACAAAATTATTAAAATTTAAAGTAAAAGCTACCTAAGTAAATTAATATTGGGGCCCTTTATTGAAATCCATTTTGATTTTTGTTGAACCTTTTTTTCATCAATAAATACATTTTTATCTTGGAATCAGGATCCCTAATAGAAAAAAACCAGCCAAGTGCGAGTCTTACTCGCGCACGAAGGGTTCTGTATCTATAAAAACGCCTAAAAAGTCATGTCGGTTGTATGGGAGATCCCTTATTTTTTTTTTTATTTTAATAAATTTTTTATTTTATAGTGAATAACTGATTATTCTGTGATATTTCAAGCGTCTCCCTGTTGCCGTTATCAATATCGAGCAAAAAAATTACGTTTGTTGAATGCGAGCCCCCTTAAATATTTATTTTATTCTGGGTTTTAGTATATGTATATAGCGGCAATAAAAATACATCATCTGTAAGAATTTCAACTGGCTAACTATCACGGTTCATAAGATACTGGACAGCGGAGCCATATAATAATAGGGTTCCGTTTTTCCCCTTTGGGTATGGAACCCTAAAAACAAAAACCTATACAGGTCTAAAATTGTTGTCCTTAGTAACTTCTTCCCGCGATTTTGTTCCCGGGTTTCTTATTCGGGTTCAAAAATATTGTGTATGAGGACAAATCACACAATATTTTTATAATAGTGTTTTTAAAAAGCATTAGTTGTCTGTGAATGTTTTAAAAGTGTTAGTAAGTCAAACTTTGCGCAGAAATATTTTTTCCTACAAATTAATAAGTATTTTTAATACCAGGTGGCTTGGATGCACTTCGAGCAATCAGCGATCCTCACGGTGCACAACCACGTGATCACGCGGAACCCTCGAGTGAGCGTCACCCACGACAAGCATCGCACATGGTTCCTGCACATAGCCGAAGTAAAGGAGGAGGACAGGGGCCGCTACATGTGTCAGATCAACACCGTCACTGCGAAGACGCAGTTTGGGTATCTACATGTAGTCGGTGAGAGTCTGTTTATTATTTACTTTTTATATAAAAAACCTAGAGTGATCATCATTTCGAGTAGGTGTCACGGTCAATCGACCATGCACACAGGGTGTGCATGGTCGATTGACCATGAGTTTGTGTCAGAGTTTGTGTGTGGTTCCTTTAACGACTACCAGATGGCAGCCGGGACCACCGGCTTAACGTGCCTTCCGAAGCACGGAATCATCTTTATTATCAGACAATCAGGTGATTCAAGCCTGCAATGTCCTAACCAAACTGGAAACAACTAAACAAAGTATGCTTCCGGTGGGAATCAAACCCACGACCCCCGGGTCAACAGGCAAACGCCTTAACCACTGGACTACGGAGGCTGCCGATCTTGGCTCACCTACATCCATCACTCTAGATGGATGTAGGTGGGCCAAAGAGGTTTGTAAGGATCGTAATAAGTAGAGATCTATGGTCTCTGCCTACTCCCATGGTAAAGCGGCGTGATTATATATATATATATAATCGCCAACGAAAGTTATGAACGTGTATACATAATTTCTTTTCTTTTTCTCATATGACGATAATTTCTAATAGGGGCGAAAATCTGGGGAATCAAATAGGCGCGTTGCAACTAGTAACCCAATACAATTTTGAATTACATCGTGTACGAGGCACGTACACTGGTTACTTAGCATGCATACTCGCGACAGTTAAGTAAAGACTTCCTTTTCAATTTATCAGCATTCATACGTATAACACATTCCCATTTAGACATTAAAACTACCTATTGTGATTAGCAAATAAATCGTGTGTAAAGTTCGAACATCTATCATTTATAAAACTATATAACAACTAAAATGTATGGTGTATCATCCTGGACTGTCCACATCGATTAATTACTTAACAGCTAAGCTAATTTTTCATTTGACTAGCTTAATCGAAAGCCATTTCTAGATATACGCTAAATTTTAAGAACGAAGTATTACTCAGGTATTAAAAAACATTGATCATTTATCTTATACAGATTTTTCTTCCGAAAAATAGTTTGTTTCTTAATTATAGACATTGAACATGAAATTATGTTACTTAGAATATTGATTTCCTGCTTTATTTCTATAAAATAAAAAGAGGCTGTGAAAATTAAGTCACTTTTAGAAAATTTTTAATTCAATCATGAATAAAAACTGGCATGCGTTCTTTTGTGAAGGTAATGGTTTTTTTTTATCTGTAAGAAAACATTATTTTAAGAAACGTTAACGTAATACGTTTCTTAAAATAATGTTTTCTTTCGCCAATTAGCGCAAGGAAAGTCCTTACATTTGCTAAATACAAAAGAGTAAAATGTGTACATTAGTGAGTCGGCTGATGCACAATAAAGTGGACTTATCGTCTGTTGGCAGTGCCGCCGACGATCGACGACTCGCTGAGCTCGAGCGACGTTATCGTGCGCGAGGGCGCCAACGTCACGCTGACGTGCCGCGCTAATGGCTCTCCTAAGCCCACCATCAAGTGGAAAAGAGACGACAACTCAAAAATCTCCATCAGCAAAGGACATACCGGTTAGACATCTATCTATCAATGATCGAAAAAGTACCTTGCCTTTTTGCCTTTACCCGATAACGATCTTGAATTTTCAGTATCTGAATGGGAGGGCGAGGTTTTGGAGATGGCTCGCATTTCCCGATTGGACATGGGCGCTTACTTATGCATCGCTAGTAATGGCGTGCCGCCGACGGTCTCGAAACGAGTCAAAGTTAGCGTTGACTGTGAGTAATTTATACAAAGGTTTCTATCGGCTTTGTGATTCGTATTCGATGCTGTTCCTAACTGTGTTTTGTTTTTAGTTCCGCCGATGCTTTGGATACCACATCAGTTAGTCGGTGCTCCACTATTTTATAATGTGACGTTAGAATGTTTCACGGAAGCACATCCGACATCTTTGAACTACTGGACCCGCGATGATGGGCACATGATTCACGAAAGTCACAAGTACCACATGGAAAATACAGTCGGAGTACCAGCTTATAAAACTCACATGAGGCTCCTTATAAGGCACATTGACAATGAAGATTATGGAACATATAAATGTGTTGCTAAAAATCCTAGAGGAGAGTCTGATGGGACGATACGCTTGTACAGTAAGTATACTTATATCTATTAAAAACAGAAATTGTGCTTTGACCACAGAAGAGAAAAATATGCTTTGACCTGTAAATTAAAATATTTTCATAAACTACTTATGTGCTTATTTTCCTCGCTGAACAAAACGAAACTTCGTATTCATAATTAATCTGCAAATAATGAACAACAGCACAACAACAACCGAAGTTTAGTAGTAGGTTGCTATTTAACGGTTGGTTAATAATTCGAAAATCTTGTCAGCTAATAGAATGTTTTGTTGCTCGTCCTAGCATCGTCTCCGCCGACAACGACCCCCGACCCGCGAGCTGTGACGGTCCCGCCACCTTCAAGACCTCCGCGCAGAGAGAATCCACCAAACGAGAAAGGTATATCTTATCATGGTATAAACTTACTAGGAATGATAGGCGAAATGGTTATATCGAGTAAAAAGGTTTTTAGATCCAGGAACAACTTGTAACATCTCTGGTTCAATTTCTCAAGAGGCATACCGAATAATGTTTAAAATGTTCGGCTTGATACATCTTTAAGACCTTAACTGATATATACTATTCATGTACGTAACTGTACATACATATATAGGTACGTACTTTCTTAAAGTGAGCTTGAAAGAATATTGAATATTATATATAAAATAGATATTATTACTTCGGTTCACGCAGTGCTTGAAAACCTTTTAAATAACTCATAGAACTGTCCAAGTTCTTTCAAAGAATTTAAAATATAACCTCTCCGAATACTACGAGTACTTAATAAAAGTAAAGTAATTGCCACCATGCATTCAAGCAATATCAATAAAGATCAGACATATTGAATGTTTATCCCAGCGCGCTTCCCGAACATAAATAAACAAAACAAAATAGTGAAATAAAATTAAAACGCTTACAGCACATTGTGTGGTCGAATGGGTTCATCAATTTCTGATACCATCGATAAAATGCCGGGAACAACATTTTTACGTCGACGATTCCGTTTATTAAGAGATAATATTACCTTTACGAGTTGTATCGCGGAACGCTCAGCTTGTTTTGATTGTTTGCTGTTTCAGTTATTATTAGTGGTCGTTATATTTGTTTATTGATCATAAACAGTCTGTTAGGGCGATCTGCTTGTCGCCAGCCATAGTTTGTTAACCAGCTCCGAACATAATGGAGATCGTAAAACGTAAACAAATCGTAACCTAAACGTTTATGAAGTGCTGTTGTAGAATTTGCTTTTACGAATCATAAAATTATTTTTATTTATGGGCAGTTAATTTAGAAGTGTCTATGTAATGATTATAATAAACGTTCACATAAGTTATAAAAGGGCAAAAATAACTACGGTCCTTAGTAACGTCAAACGTGAAAGATAACCCTACTTTATGTAAATGATAGTTACAACAACCAATAACAGCTAGTCATAAGTCGGGCGCGCGTTATTACGCCTCCGTTATTGGGAACTGGCCATTTTCTCGGACATGACGCCGGACGACAGACAACATCTTGCGCGACATCCTATTACCGCCAAGTGTTGATTCCGGCTCCCTCGTTACAAACTTACCGACTTATATCTCTCCGCAAGTTTCGCAAATAAGAAAAGTTATGACTTCAAGAGTATTTTAGATCGGGACGTATTTGTTGAATACTCAAGCAAGGCTTCCAAAATACACTGCTTATTGATTTTGCTAGTGCTGGATATAATTTTAGCGTGCATCGATGAACTTGAAAAATCCATTTAGCGGTCGCCTAGCCTGCCGCGGTGTAAGTTTTATTGGGGGATGTTTTTGCGCGGGCGTCGCGTCGACACTGCCGCCAGCCGCGCCGCTTTTCGTTTTATTTTTTGTACCCATTACGAATTTACGACTGGCCCGGCCACTCGACAATATTGCACAACTTTTCAATAACTGTTTGGTGACCGTTTGCCGTCCGCTGTACCCTAGCTATATGGAATATTCTTTTGCAAAGAATCATTTCGTATGATATTTGTTATAAATCTTTCCAGTTTCTTTCCGCACGGTTGTATTAAAGAATGGCTAGGTCCATATATTTCACACAAAACTTTATAATTTACCTACTCTTTAAAATAAGTGTAAATTAGTACGAAGGATGTATCTAGGTGTCTGTAAGAATAATAACTATATTGTTTTGTTACTAGGAACTAAATTCCACTCGAACATGAATGAGATCGATAAGGGGAAGCAGAAGACAGACGAAGGTGGTGGGAAGACGCACCATTGGGTGGGAGGTGCTTCGCAAGTTACAGGTAAGATACGTTTTTCTTACCTTTCATTCACAATAAAACAAATGGCTTTTATTTGGAAAATTTTTGTGTGATCTTGATAAGTTAGTTTTTGTTTGTTTGGTTTTCAAGTGTGAGTGATCAACACTGGTGTCAGAGTTTTCAAGCTGTCTTAAGGCATCTAACAAAGCTTAACGACTGCCATCAATGATGACAACCGGGACCGACGACTTAACGTGCCTTTGGAAGCACGGGGAAGCTCGTGATACTTTTATGCCACGTTTGGCCACCCATCACAGTGAGGACCACGCCCGAGGTTGCTTTACAGGCGTAAGCGATAATAATCCTTATACTCACCAGGTCATCAAGCTCCTCAGTTACTTGTATTCGATCACTAGGAAAATTCCTATGTATATCATTGAGTATATTAATTTCATGTAGTATCTGAGGCCCTTGACAGCCTAACATTTTTTATATTTGGCAAAAATACAAATAGTAGGAGAAAAGGATCAATAATATACAAAAAAGGAAACAAGCGGACTAATAGTATTTTTTATCATTAAGCTTCAATATTTATTTGCAGGTACTGCGCATTGGATTAGAAGTCATTTATGGGTACTACTTTTATCAGCTACACCATTATACGTTTAAGCCATCATTAATTATTAATTTCAAACCACACTGTCCATTTTGTATAATAAATTATGAAATCTAGCTTAAACCAAAAATAGAGCTAAGTTAAAATTGTTTTAGCTTTACAACAAACCAGTTGCCAAAAACAAAAAAAACGAACAATAGAACGCTAAATATACCTAATTAAGGTAACTATGCCGATTTATTTAATTTCATATTCAAAGAAATGAGCTTAGAAATTTTAAAGCTTTTTAAAAGAATATCTACCGGTTGTAGTCAAACAAAGTCAAAATTTATTCAAAATTCACATTGTTACCGACACTATTTTAGAAAAGAAACGTTACAAGTTTAAGAAAGTCCTTGGAAACAGGTAAAGTAGATTAAATATAATATAAAATTAGACGCTCCACGGTCGTTGTACTATTATACAATAGTTATATAAAATTTTGTTCTAATCAAACTATGTTTATATGTAAAAACGTTGTTGTTATTTGCATATAATATACTTAAATTATGTACACAGTTCCTTGAACTAAGCTCACGATTTGGCGGATTTTCCAATTATTTTAGACTCGCTTATATTAAATTAAAGTTTTAACTACAGTAAAATCTGCCAAGACGTGAAATAAAAAAAATAGCAAATCACTGCACATGTATTACTTATAATATAAAGTGCACTATTATATCATATGATTCATATATATTTAAATATATATAGAGTAAGACTGAAAGAAAATTATAATAAATGTATAACCAAGTCTTTAGATGTTAAATATTATTTTTGCTTATGTAAACCTCACGTTTGCTGTGATAACCTTTGTATTGTCGACAAAAATATTTGCGTGCAAATAGTTTTTGGAAATTAATTTGAATAATGAATTTACCGATAAACGAATTTTCTTCAATTGTAAGTAACAGGAACAATATTTCAGTGCATGACGAAACGAAAATAAAGATGAAAGCCTTTACTAATGTTTTTTACTTTATTTTATGGATAACTTAAAGAATAATGCGTAATGAAAGCTAATCATATGACACCGAAGATATCATTTCATGATATTGATTAAAAGTACACTGATTTAATGTTTGAACAAATTATTATTTTTGAACATATCTAATTATTTTGTACTCAATAATTTTTTATTTGTATAATACATATACATAAAACGTGAAAAAGTAAGTTGAATTATACACAATTTGGTTATACGTCTATAATTTTACCGAAAATACATGTTTCTTCTGTCAATTATAGTTTATATATAGTATTGTATGTAAATGTTACCGTTAAACATGTTGCCAAATTGCTAATAATAAGGTATGCTACATAGATAGAAATATTGTAAATATATCCGTAAGCCAAAGCAATCGAGTGTTTTTTGATAAAAGAGGATGTATTGTTTGACTTGAGATATCACTGTGTGAAATCTGGATGATTGTAAACCAAAACTACACGTAAAGACACTAAGAATGACTAGGTTATAAATTAAATAAAGCTTGTTTTAAATAACAGATTTTTATTTCAGAAACACAAATTATTTCGTACTTAATTATGTATGTAAACGGGACTTAGCTGGAACCTTTTTATTATTTATTACCGTTGACGTTTCAATAGAGAAACGTTGTAACAACGAGACTATAAAAAATTAAGGCTTGTTTACAAAAATAATTATGAGTTTATAGCGCGAAAATTAACAAAAAAATATTTATACTTATTTTACACTATGTATACATAGACATATTTCAAACGAATTAATTGTAATAGGAAATACAAATACAGATCTTTATAGTTTTAAACATCACAAAATATATATATTATATATTTTTACTAGCTTTCGCTTGCGGCTCCCTCGGGAACAGTATTTTTTCCGCGATGAAAAATACCCTAAACGACGTATATGCAAAATTTCATGATGATCGGTTAAATATTTTAGGTGTGAAAGCGTAACAAACAAACAAACTGACTTTAGCATTTACGTATAGTAGGAATTATAAGTTAGGAGTTACGACTACCGAAAGTTAGTCCTAACTAATACCAAACTAATACATATATGATAACATACTAACCTAACTAATACATATCCCAGACAACGCGTATGCAAATTTCACGATGACCGGGTCAGTACTTAGAGCGGGAAAGCGTAACTATCAAATAAATAAATAAACTAGTGGCTCTATTAGCTATACGAGTATAGTGAGTCTGTCTTTGGGAATAAAGCTTAAAATGACAAAATATTCACGTACCTGAAAGATTTTTTTAGCAAGCGCTACCGCTTTATATCAAATTGCTGCGTCCCGCGTTTCTTTATTTCACAGATACACACAATAAACAGATATGGATATGTGATGGATATGAGATATCGTTAGTATCTCTCCCTTGTGACATATACTATTATTTTTGACGACACGTTTATTCTAGTCGTGTATTTATTTTTATGCATGTTGGGGCACGCTACTCGCCTATATTATCTTCCTTTGTTTATTCCGCCGGTCTTTGAAGTCTTTTTAGGGTTCCGTAGTAAACAGGAACCCTTATAGTTTCGCCATGTCTGTTTTTAGTCGTTAAACCATGAGACGTGAACTCAAAGCTACGGAACCCTACATTGCGCGTGGCCCGCCACACACTTGGCCAGTTTTTTCTTCCTCTATTCGAAGAAGAAGCTTCATTGTCCTAATTTTTGTGTGGCGATAAAAATTAAAAGGTAAGGCACTTACTCTTTAAGCCTGTGAAAGGGGTTGCCCTTTTATATGTGCAACCTCCAGCAAGATCTGGGTAATGTCAAACCCTGCGATTTATGAATTTAATAACCGCCCATGCAAAAACTGTTTCTTAAAAGCTGTAAGCTCTTTAGAAATCCAAGATCGAGATCTTGGATTTCTCTGAAAGCGGCGATAGGTACCTACTGATCTCATTATGGTTGAACCAGTGTACGAGTAACAGTTATCAAATCTAACCATTACTACTAAAAGTTGTTCAGCGGGTAGTGCACAATTTGGTGGATAAATTAAATAAGTAACAGTGCCAACGAAACCATTTACTCATTCTCTCATAATCCATAATATTGTTTTTAGCATCACCCTGCTGCTAACGCACAGGTAAAGAGCTGACCCTTGCGCTTGTTGATCTACACAGACGCCGCGCGGGCGGCATCTTTGTTATTGTGATCAGCCGACATTTTGACCGTGGGTCTGTGAAGGTTAGCGAATTATACAGACTAACATTCCTGTTTTCCGGATAATCCTCCATTGCATCGGAAAAAAACCAACAATCAACAAAATCACCATCACACAGTTTACCCAATCAGTCTTAGTGAAGTTTCCAATGCCGAACATGCAAACACACTTTCGCATTTATAATTTTAGTATGCATACTTAGAATTAGGATAGTAGAATGTGAGACATTTTTTCGTAAAATAAACAAATTCATTTTAATCGTTCTAGCTAGAATAATAAAACAACGTTCCATCTTGTTTTTGTAGACGTCGCTTATTTCTAAATTTTCTTATTTTCGAAATAATTTATCCGTAGAAAGTTTCCGGCCGTCATATTTTGATGGGCCAAAATGCTTGCAAACAATCTGGGGCGAATCTTTGAAGATTAGGGCTGGCTTTGGGACGGCGAAAAGGCTCCAACTACGTATGGCCGCACGCCAACTCCAGTAAGCCAATCTAACTTCTTTTAAATGTGTTTTTGATGTAAAGAACACATTACGGTACGCATCGCCTCCCGACTCCCAAATCGGGAACTAAATTAGCTTTTGATTTATATGGCTTTAAGTTTGTTACTGCTCCAATGTCATAAATTATTGGAGAAGTTCAAAACTTTTATGATTAAATTAGCTCCGTGTAAACAAATTGATTCATCCTTTTCATAGTTTTCGCGTCATAATTCTGTATCAAGAATGGAAACAGTTACTCAACGAATTAACCTCGCCGACGCGCGTCGCCACTCAATGAGAGTAATAATTCGAAAAATTCTCGCTCGTGACTTTTTACTTAGCAGTGTTTCATATTAAACTCTGTTGCATTGTACTAAAGTTGATAATAGATCGAAAGAGCTGTGAGGATTTACTGCCTTCTACAATAAAGGTAGTGTTTGTAACAGTAGCCTCATTACTTAGCGGTGGCACGGTAGGCGTGAACTTCCGTCGGAACCGGATATCGCAGGGCATACAAATAAAATTAACGCTTATTGCCATCTAGCGAGAATGGCCTTAAATTAGTGGTTCAGTTTTCATTGAACCTTATTACGAGGGAGCGTACGTGCGAAATATAAAAGAATTGGATACCATCAATTCTTCGTAGTTTCTAGTGGCGAATATATTTTGAGTACTGAATACTTACATTACTTTATCCTAAAATATGAATGAGTACAAAAGAGATACAAGAAAAATATTTATATAAAAAGTACGATACTGCCAAAATACAGAGCACGACAAATTTAACAAGATGTATCTTAAGAGGCTATGAAACTTTACATGGACTCCAAATCTTTAAATACTCGATGTACCAAATTTTACTACAATAATCAAATTAAATAAATCAAATTCCCGAATTGAGAAAAAATATCATTAAAACTTAAATATATCATACATACATACATAGTCCTATATCTTTTAGCATGTTGGTGGAAAACGGAATCAAAATAGTGATGGGTTGCTAGCTGCATCGCCTATTGACATGATTCCGCAGATTTTCGCCCATTCTTTCGATCGGCTGTTACGATCTGCGAGAGAAGAGAAGCAGCTGGCACACTTTTCTCCCAGATCAGCATGGAAGGAAAACTTAAATATTAAATATAAATAATATGTATATAACAACTATATATTTGAGCAGTTTGGGGTCGAAACTAAAGGACCGTGGGGGCCATCAGCCCATACGCTGTCTGCACCATTGCCCAAAAATTGATCGAGGTGACCCGTGACCAGAAGGCTGGTCTATACCTTGGCCAAAAGATCAGCATTGCCATCCAACGTGGCAATGCTGCCAGCCTTCTGGGCATACTACCGCGAGGCACCGATCTACCCGGACTATTTTATTTGTTAATATATATTAATTTTTATTTATTTTTAGTTGTAGCATTAGCTAAGTTATTTTAAATTTAAATTGTATATATATTTGAATAAATAAGTTATATATCAAACATATACAGACAAATCACACAGATTGTGTTAGCTTCAATGTAAGTTCGAGATTTGGGTTATGGAATGCTAACAATATGTTCTATAATAGACATAAAACAGATATACATAAATAGATAACCATCCAAAAAATCTTCTAAATAAAGAAATAAAAATTACTTTGCTTTAGTATTATAGCGTACAAAAAATGTTACCTGATAAATTTGGTAAATTATTGTTGTCGTTTAAAAAGACATTCATCATTCCAGTGTCCGATCACCTTACTTTCAGAGATTATAAATTCCAAGGCCGTGTTCCTTTATAAGTTTCATCATAGTGATTACATCGATCATCAGCCTGCAGCATCTACTAAAATAAGATTATAAACCGATCCGTTTTATTGTACCCGCTAGTTTTCGGAGTTTGCAGTTTCTTGCCAAAGGCTTCTCGCGGTGCCAAATAACACGAAAAATTGTGGTAGAATAGATACCTGCTATAAACTTAAATATTCCTTCTTACTTACTATCTATGAAAAATGTTGTAGCGTAGAAAGTTCCTAAATGTTTTTACACTTTTATTTTCTTATTAATTTTATGTTAAAAATATGCAATGAAGAAAATCCTACCGTAACTCACACTTTCGACATCTACAGTTAGTTCCGAATCCAACTGAGCTACCGTGACTTTAAAATCACGTCGAATATCTATCATAATTCTTATGTTCTCGTATAGTGCAATAAACCTTATCTGACTCCGGCCTCGGACACTCGGATGAGACAACCTTATATATTCGTAGGACACAAGTATGTAGCAGAGTCTACGATTCGTAGACGCCAATGCTACGAAAATAAATGGACTCTCTCGCAGACTCAACATAATTTCAAAACGAATTCAATTAATACTACATACCAGTATTATGTTGAATTTGTTTTCGGAGTGTGTTCGACACAGTCCGCCATCTGCGATAAACATATAAATAAAGTAACGAAATTAACCACACATTTTGCAGGTAATTGAATAAATCTTCTCCTCAGCGGTAAGCGTATCAATGTACATATAGTAATATATGATGAATGAACAGCAAACAGCTGCTGGGTCCGTACTCCAGGCACGTTCTGGCTGATCGAGGCGCCGGCGGCGGATTAGCTGCGACCGAAAGTGATCCGTTATAATTTGGAGGGAGGACAGTGACGGCTGCTACGCACAGATTAGCCCCTTCGATAAACAATAGCATTAGTATGCGAGGACGCGCTGACCGCCGCCGATCAGCCGCCCGTGTCCGGATTAATTTGCCTTCTGAAAATTATGGAGGATGCTCTGTGGGCGAGCGCTGGCCCGGACAATATCGGTTTGTTTTCACTGTGCCGTGGTTGCTGGCGCTGCGCTGTTATGGATGATTTAGAGTTTCACCGTATCCATTAGGAAAATGTTATAACCATGGAAAATAATACACCCTATAACTCTTTGATACGTCTTACACATGCCACAATCTAAAACCACATTGTTGTGACGTAACTATCAAATATTATTATATTTTATATTTAATGTCTACTGTTTTAACTTCAACGTTATACCTATATTGAATGAACATACATTCAAGATTAATAATAATTGTCTAGTTTAGCGGCTGGCAAAACATTAAATGCGAAAGTAAGAGGGTGCTATGACCCAGGTTAATTTGAAAAAGATAATTTTCCATCTTGACTTGACCGGGCTTCGAACGACCTCCGGTTTGACAGCCTGGCATGATAACCACTAGATCACAGAGGTCGTTGGACATACTATAGTATATACAATATGCTCCATGTAGATATATCTACATTTATTTATTATCTAAGTTATTTTTAGTAATAAAACGAATGTAATAAAATAACTTAGATAATAAATACATGTAGATATATATTTTTACATGGAGCATATTGTGTGTATATACTGGGTGGCGCAAAAGTACTGGCACTAAAGAAAATACTTTTATTTTTTTTATATGACATTTTCTGTCATTCTGTTTTTGAAAATTGTGTAGTGAACAAATGTAAAATACACTGAAAATAAACATGGACCGTTTTACTCCCCAAGAACGTGGAATAATTGTGTGAGGGACGCTTTTCCAGGCCGAGTTATCTCTCGTTTTGGCGATTTGCCTTGGCCTGCAAGATCACCCGATCTGACCAGTCCAGACTTCTTTCTTTGGGGTTTTTTGAAATCTCGGGTGTATGTGAACAAGCCACAGACTCTCGCAGCTCTAAAAGAAAACATTCGTCAAGAAATAACGAACATATCGCAGGAAGTGTTACGGCAAGTTATGCAAAATGTCATAAATAGGGCTCAAATGTGTATCAACTCTGGAGGTCACCATTTAAAAGACATCATCTTTAAATCCTAATGGTACGAAATTTAATGGCACAAATATACATTTAAAAAAACCTAAATCTAGTTTTCTAATTTAGAAAAAATGTTATAGCTGAACCAAATAGGGTCTTTACTTTTGCGCCACCCCGTACTATATGAGATAGACAGAGAGAGACATTAACTTTGAAAATTGAGGCATTGTGATTTATCCGAGTAACAAGTATCCCAATGCCTTGATTCCCTTCCCAAATCCAACAAATTTCTATGGTTCATCAGCTTTAAAAGCCTCCAATGGGCAGCAGCGTTGGAAGCATCAGAAGCCAAAGAAAATGCGCTCGTCAACCCGCTAGCCAAGCGTGCCGAATGTGGCATGGAACTAAGAATCCTTGGGAGAGGCCCTTGTCTTCTTACTGCTGCAATGATGATAACTTTGAAAATGGCGCCTTTGAACTAAAACTGTAATAAAATAGCCCCAACTACGTGAGTACACTAGTACTCACGCATTTTGGGCTATTTCATCAGTACAAACTATCCTGTACTAACTTACCCTGTGTCAAAATATGTAATTTCGGCAATCACGGAAAACACGCTTGGATGAGAGACAGAGAGAGACACAATAACTTTGAGAGTGGTGTAATTGAGCTAAAACTGAAATAAAATGGCCCAAACTAAGTGAGTACACTAGTACTCGCGCACTTTGGGCTATTTCATCAGTACAAACCATCCTGTACTAACTTATTCTGTGTCAAAATATGTAATTTAGGCAATCACCGAAAACACGCTATGATGAGAGACAGAGAAAGACACATTAACTTTGAAAACTATAGCATCGGACTAAAACTAAAATAAAATAGCCCAAACATGCCATTTTGGCGATCGTATAACATGTGTAAAGTTGTAAAAGAGTCGTTCCACACTGAGTGATAATAAAGGTAACCCTCTATGGCACCTTTATTGTTATCGAATAAAAATAATCCCGGGATTTTTTGGGATGATCGTAAATTATAACAGGATTCACAGGGGTGGCTCGAGGAGACCGGCGTGCTAACGGCTTTTACGCCAGCGTTAGCTTCCTTCACGGCAGACATTTTAAGAATAATGTAAGTAAAGATAACTTCAAGAAGAAGGATGTAAGTAACCTAACCTTCAAGTATAATTCAGAGGTGGTCAGCAATATTTGGAATTTAATTTTTTGTAGATATCCCAAGATTATGTTTGGGTCAAATTGCATTCACAGCAAAATTGTCTTTTTTCATACATTTTTAATCACCAATCATATCGCAGGCGTATCTATGATTAACAAGTCAATACAGTATCTTCGAGTAATGTAACGTAAAGACTACACGTATCAAGGAAAAATCCGCGCTACCATAAGGAGACGATTGCAAGCAAACATCCACGTTGCCTTGTTAACCATTTGATGTCTTGTGAACAGTATGGCTGGAAATCTCAGCATGTCAATATATTTATTAACTGTAAACATTGATGTGAAAAGAAAAATACAGGCTAAACATGAAACTCATAAAGTTTTCTTTCCCGCCTTTGTATTACCACTTAATAGGGCAGTAAACCATCGCAACCGCTACATTGTCTATAAACATTTCAAAAAATTATGCCTCTTCACGAGGCATTTAAAACGAACGAGATGGTAAAGAGCACAGAGTAACAATAACCAGCCCCTCAACGCATATTTTTGACGGTGTGAAGCGCTGAAAATCCACCGATACCAACAAAAGTGGCAACTGAAACTAATGAATTATTCATAGCGGCGGCGCGGTGCATGTTCTATCACTGTTTTATCTATTGCGGGGCTTACGCGACCCGCTCCCCTCGCTCGCACTCGGCCGGCCGCGCAAGGGTTAACTACCTTGCAACCAACAATTTTAGTGCCGTTTGAGAAAGCTAGATAAGCTTCATGACCAAATAAACATTAGCGAAACGCCTCGCTAACACAATTATTACTAGACAAGAACCCTTGCTCGTTTCGTTTAAAACAGATTTTTGCAGCAATAGAGTTGGATACACGATTTTATTTCTATTGCGCGAATTGAAGCAATAACGAAGTTTGCATTTTTTATTACAAAAATAAAATTGATATTTTGTCATTGTGCATTCGGAAACTTGAAATGTTGATATTTTTATTTTTACAATCATAAATACAGGACGTTATTAAAAGACGGAGCCTAGAGTCTTAAGAGCGACGTGTTCTCTTTATACTTACATAACAAGACCAAAAACAAGAGTGTAGTGTTTTTAATGATATACGAGTATGTGTATATTCTATTAAGCTTCGTTATAAACCATAAATGCCTGGACATATTAGAAATCGTTAGCATAAAGTTGCGGGTAATATGAGTAGGTCAATTATTACCAAAAAGATAAGTATCCACCAAACTAATATTATAAATGCGAAAGTGAGTTTGTTTATTTGTGTGATACGCTGTCACGCCATAACTACTAAATCGATCATCATACAATTTTGCATACGCGTTAACTGGGATAGAAGTTTATAGGCTACCTTACCTTGAATCTATCGACATTTACGCGGGCGAAAGCTATAAGTCATAGAAGTAGTTGGCAAGTATATGTTGAAGTTGACATTATTCTATTCCTAATAAAATTAATACATTGATAAAATATAACAATAGGAACATATACGGATATAGACATAAACAGTCGTTTATTTGACACAGCAACACACATATATTACAAAAATATAAAGTAGAAAAATAAAACGTACTTACTATATATAAAACTCAAACTATCATAAGAACATGTACTGATTACTATCGTATTGAACCAGTTTTTGAAACGTAATTATTTTTCTCTATCCTTACTATCCTTACTAATCCTTACTATCCTTATCCTTATCCTTACTAATATTATAAATGCGAAAGTGAGTTTGTTTGTTTATTTGTTTGTTTGTTTGTTACGCTTTCACGCCCTAACTACTATACCGATCATCATGAAATTTTGCATACAAGTTCTCTGAAGTACTGAGAAGGACATAGGCTATCTTTTATCCCGGGAAAAAGTACTGTTCCCGAGGGATCGATATTGACACGGGCGGAGCCGCGGGCGAAAGCTAGTAATATTATAAATGCGAAAGTGAGTTTGTTTTTTTGTTTGTTTGTTACGCTTTCACGCCATAACTACTGAACCGATCATCATGAAATTTTGCATACAAGTTCTCTGGAGTAAGGAGAATGATATAGGTTACCTTTTATCCCAGGAAAAAGTACTTATCCCGAGGGATCGACATTAACGCGGGTGGAGCCGCGAGCGAAGTTTAGTATTACAATAAACCACAAAAGATCCACGTAGCCTACCTATTAAGAAAAGTATCAACTTATAACACCCTGCACCATTATAAACAAAAGAAATTATAAATAGGTATGCCAAATTATACCTGAGCTTAGAAAATCCGTAATAGTAGATCTTTTTAGTAGGTATTACAAGTCAACAAATACTTAACAAAACTACAAATGCTTAGAAAGTATTTTTTTTACTATAGACATATTTTCTCTCGTAGAAATATGTGAGAATTAAGAACAACAATATTTCTGCGTTAGCACCTTATTGTGGGTCCAGACGGCACAGACGCGTCGACGCCGACGCCATAGCGACGCGTGCTAACTGAGCGCTGTAAACAAGATAAAGCCAGGTATATGGAGCACAAATTAAAAAGAAACACGGATGCGACTCACCGTGATGGCATTAAATACACGAGTGAACATACTCCTAGTATAAGACACTACATTTAGGTATGTAAGTCCAGACGGCACAGACGCGTCAACAGCGACGCCATCTGGTTGCATGCTACTGAGCGCTGGGAACAAGAAATATAAATGGAATAACTTATTTAATGTAATAAAAAATAATAATAAATAAGTTAGTTAAAAATTTAATAACGCATCGAGGATAAAACAGTATTTAGAAGCCATCCACATTTTATTATATCTTAATTTTATTTTATTATGGGTATCATAGTGTCACTAGAATAAGAAAAGTTTAAGGTTGAAATTTCAAATGTATAATAAGTTCTTATGTCAAATTTTCCTATGCTGCATATTACTCTAAAAACTAAAAGCGGCTTACCTACATTTGAATCGTAGTGTCATAATGTCTCAAATCACTCATATAAGGGGATCGTGTCCAGTTGTAGGCATTGGATTGACGTTACTTACTTAACTATCCTTCTGTTACCTTCGTTTATTTTATACACGATGCGACACATAAATCTGCGTAGATTTCATTATCCGAATCCACTAGATCCGTGATCTCAACTTATCTGCCTTATAAGTGCCGTTTGTTGTTTTTTACGCATTACCTCTACATCAATTTATTAGATAGTTAAACAGTCGGAAATGTTTTTGTAAAAATATTTCTTGTAATATACGATTGTAGGTATATTGTAGGTACCTAATACTTATCCTCCACTATGACCCCACCAGAAGACTTCTGGTTTCGCAGGAAGGAATAGCAATCGAGTAGGTTTAGGTTAGGATTTGGGTCCCGGGACGTCTCGGGTCTCGAAGTTCCGGGACTTTTCGTAATTTTTGTTGCCTCGTGTCCTGGGACCTTCGGGTCGAGACTCGAGCTTTTTCTTTTTTCTTATGGCGATCACACTTCTGTCAGAAGCTTTAAGCCTTTACTTTATAGTTAGCCAATATCATCATTGATTCAATATATCAGTTCTTCTTGTTTATCAACGAAATGATGGTTGATTCCACGGAGCCCCTAGCGGCAATCATATCGATCATAGACGACGTAGCGAGACGGACAACCACCAGCCCGCTAAGTAAATCTCACTACAGCCGCACTATGACAGTTTATTTTAGTTATCCCACACATTGTTCATAAATATGAGCATTTATAACACCAAATTACACCGATATCACATTATAAATCCATCCACTAGAATAAATTTGCAAAACAAACTAAAATAAACACCGTGTAGTCCGCTCAAATTCTCGCCAATTCAAATAATTAAAGGAGCCTATGGCCTCTTTTAGTTCTTTTGATATGTTGATTTTTACAAAGAATTGATTTATGTAACGTTTTAAAAGAAATTGTCTCAATTAAAAATATTACCCTCATAATAAAAAAAAAAAACAAAATAATAATATAAACACTTTCATTGTAGGCTGTCTCGTATCCCGGGACTTTGAAATTGTCGGAAATTCCTAAACCCTAGTATAGGACAAAGTTGAAAATTATGGATAAATTACGGACGGAAAAACGGAAAAACTAAGAATACATAGGATATTAATCTAATTTATCGTACTTTTATAACTCCGAGTACAAAAAAAATCTTTTAATTCTGAAATAGATAGCTTTTGAGATCTTCAATAATCGTTAATAATTTTTTCAAGAAATTTAATGGTTTTTGCACCAAACAATTGAATTATTTATTCTACATATTTACTACATAACATTAAATTTTTCTTATGTTACTACTATTACTTGATATTTGAGTATATCAATACTGACATTAGTCTTAATAAAAGAATTCATTAATATATTTAAACAGTCATTCAGCTTCTTTACTAATCCATGACTTACAATTAATTTTAACGAAGATCCAAGGTGAAAACCCACGCAGCATAGGTAGGTAAGTTCAACTTTGTTAGCAAACTCGACTAGTCTATACAATACAATACTAAGGTATTGTCGAATTTGCCAACAAAGTTGTTACCAAATCAATAATAATATTAACCTACTGTTTGAACATAAAGTTGTCAAGCTGAGTAACAAGTAACAAGGCAACTGTGTGGTTGTCGTCACTCCGCGTCGAAGTCACAGCGAGTCTGTGCCGTCTGCGCACCGCACTATAAACAACTTTGACAATTAAACTTTTATTACGGAGATCGATATTGGTCTCCCGGGCTATTTTAAAATACTTCCTCGAATCTTGGTCACCGTTACATTTTTAATTAAAAAATTTATGTCTTGAATGTTGTTATCATCATCATCATCATCAGGTCTGTTTAGTGTCCACTACAGGAGCATGACCCTCTCTGTACTATCAGAGCATATTTGGCCAGAACAAACAGAGGACTTTTTTATGTTATAGGCCGGCAAACGAGCAAGCGGGTCACCGATGGTAAGTGAGCACTTTTTCACGTCAAATCACATTTTAAGGGATCTAATTTAGTGATATTTTAGTTTTCGCCCGCGGCTCCGCCCGCGGCTCCGCCCGCGTCTATATCGATCCCTAGGGAATAGTAAGTTAGCCTATGTCCTTCTCCGTACACCAGAGAACTTGTATGCAATTTTCATGACGATCGGTTCAGTATTTACGGCGTGATAGCGTAACAAATAAACAAATTCACTTGTGCATTTATAATATTAGTAAGGATAAGGATTAATGTGCAAAAGCTACAGACTATACTAGTATTTCGGAACCGACCACTGCAGAGAAGAAACGCCAGAAGGAACTCTTTTCAACAGTATTGGTTGCCTACTCGCCTGAAGGGCTTTTTAATTTTATATTTTTTATCATCTAATTTTATCAATTCTTTTTTTTTTCATTTCTGGTAATAATTACAATTTCTATAATATACATGATTATTTTGGAACATATTATGTGAGCGATCGATTATGCAATGACGCGTGACGTAGAACTACGCTAATGGTGACGACAAAATTCATGTATCGTATCGCCCTTAACCCGAAATTATTCAACGTTGTTTGTCATAGGAAGTAACTGACGTCTAAGGTACGAGTACATGAGTGCTATTTTTGAATTTTCGCTGTTCGTAAACGAGCGATTTTTCCATACAAAAATCGGTCAAAGACGAGTGGTCCTACTTTCAATAATAGTACCCAGGCCATGCCTAGTTTAGGCGTCGTGAACACGGAGTAAGTCCGTGAACATGATATGAAAATTATTATTAACTAGCTTTCGCCCGCCCGCGTCAATGTCGGGCCCTCGGGAATAGTACTTTTTCCCGGGATAAAAGGTAGTCTATGTCCTTCTCCGCACTCCAGAGAACTTGTATGCAAAATTTCATAATGATCGGTTAAGTAGTTACGGCGTGAAAGCGTAACAAACAAACAAACTCACTTTCCCATTTATAATATTATATTTATAATATTAAGTAAGGATAAGGATAAGGATTACGATGAACATAAGTGAAGTGAATATGTGGAACAGATGGGGAAACAAAAAATAAATAACTATTATTATTTTCTTTTTGAACCCCATAAAGCACTTAGAACTGTTTCGAATAACACTATACCATAAAGTTATAACAACTTTTACTACCTATAGGAAACAGCTGGTTATGTAGGTATGTTTATTACATTAATTCAAGTCAATTTTGTATCACCACAACAAAGCTGTTACACAAAGTTTGTTATGTTTAGTTGTCAAGCTGTGTAACAAGGCTACTCTTTTGGTTGTCACCAGTGCGCGTCGGAGTCACGGCGAGTCTAGTCTTCGTGCACTATAAACAACTTTGGCAATTAAACTTTTATTTCCAAGATCGATATTGTTTCCCGGGCTATTTTGAATGCTGCTTCCTCAGATCTTGGAGGCATATCGCTACAAATTATATAAGTTTAACAAATACAAAATCTTACGATTCTCGTCTTATCTATATACATAATGTGTTGAGAATTCTGTTCCAATGTTGAAGTAAGATTGTTGTTTTTATAATGAAATGGAAAATATATTTTTCTTTTGATCGGTCTAGGCAATACATAATTTTACACTTACGGCACAAGGTACTTAAACACTTAGAAAAGTGATTACATTACTCAGTATCTTATTTTATCAAACTCTCGACCGTAAGTATATAATAGTTATAATATTTCAAGGATGGACTGTATTAAAAGAAAATTTCTAATTAAGGTAAATGTACCAGTAGTTGATACTATAGTGGGAAAAATACACATTTTCTTTTATAACAATATATTTATTTCAGTTAGAATTTTCAAAGTAAGTAAAAAATATTAATCAGTCTTTCATTTCTCTTACATTGAACTTAAGTAAAGAAAATCAGTGTTGTTTATTTTAATATAGATTTTTTTCGAGAGGACTAAAATTGTACCAGTAATTGATGGGCAAATTTTCAATTGTCCCAGTAATTGACTATGACTTTTTCAAGCCAGTGAACTAGTACTTGATAAGTACGCACTTGCCAAAAAAATACAATAAACTAAAAAAAATAGCAATTGTATATAATAATTTAACAAAACTTCTTAAAATTACGTAAAATCAACATCAACCGGCCAAGTGCGAGTCAGACTCGCGCACGAAGGGCAAAAAAATCATGTCTGTTGTATGGGAGCCCCCCTTTAATATTTATTTTATTGTAATTTAATTATTTATTTTTAAAGTGAATATTTATATATATATTCTGTATATATTTTAAGCGTCTACCTGTTGCCGTTATCAATATCGAGCAAAAACAAGCAATAATCAAGTTTGTTGTATAGGAGCCCCCATATTTATTTTATTATTTTTTTTTAGTATTTGTATAAACACTAAAAATATACGGCAACAGAAATACATCATCTGTGAATATTAACTATCACGGTTCATGAGATACAGCCTGGTGACAGACGGACAGACAGACAGACAGACATACAGATCCATAAAATAATAAGTACAGCTAAACATCTTGAAATTTCTAAATAGTCAGAAAAATATTAAAATTATTAGAATGATCGCTATTGAGATCATCTGGCTTCCGTCCGCTGCATTGTTGCACATTCAGATTCGCTACTTGAATCAATCCATATTTTTTCATAAGTAAATTCTTTTTTCTTTCAGTTTCTTTGCGCGGCGTTTATCTTTTTTGTTTTTGTTAGCTTCTTCTTTTTCTTTCTTCAGCTTTTTTCTGTTTCTGTTCAAGTTGTATAAGCTTATTTCTCTCTTTATTTTTATGGTACTCTTGCCACTTATTTGATGTGACTTCTGGGGGATTTTCTCAGGTTTCCTCTTCTTCTCCTTGTTTTTTTTTCTTTCGCCCAAAATAAAGAATTTTAAATGGTGTGGTAACAATATTTTATTAATTAAATAAGAACCAGCACAAAAAAAGACAATTTTTCTTCTGTCCTAGTATTTGATATTTTATGTTCCAGTAATTGATACCCCCTATCAACGACTAGTTAGAAGTCACTTAGAAAATCTAAATTTGAAACTGAGATAGTTCAACCTTAAGCTTATTGTAATAGTATAAAAAATCGATCGAATCGAGCAAATGAGAATTTACCTAGTAGATGATAGTTGTATCAAGTACTAGAAATCAGATGATTTTTGTCCTAGTATTTGATACCCTTGTATTTCATTAAATTATTATAAAACTGTTATAAAAATAAAACATATATATAATACATACAATCCCAAATAGAATAAAATAAATACTTACCACTTTATGAGCTTCAATTTTGAGTAACACAGTTCGAAAAAAGTAAGGTCCTTATCAAATTCGTCAACATAAACATTGAGGGCCAACGCGTAATGACACTATTGTAAACAAAATGAAAATGTTAATGTTTGACAGCCAATCACAAAGAAAGTAATTCTAAGTTGGATTCAGAGATGTTGCTACTAGTTTAATTAATAAACGTTTCATTGATACCTGTGGAGGAATTCTTATTATAATGAGTTAAAGTAAAATTTATCAACTTCTAGGGCAATATCAATGACTGGTACATTTACCTTACGTAACATTTTCTATTTCAAATGGTTCAAGAAGGTAAATTTTGTATCTCCATAACTAAGTAGTAGCCCAAATCGATAGTTTAACTTTGATTTGAATGAACGTATATCTGACTGGAGTTGACAAACTGTTTAACAAGGCAACTATTTTGAATGCTGCTTCTTCGAATCTTGGTCGTATAATGTTGTCTTGTTACTGAACATTATAGAAGTTGTGGAATAAGGAGAAACTGAATAATATTCAAGACGGACCGTAGCCTGCTTCACGGAAAGCTCTCTTATGTACTTCATTATCACAGGTCAAATACCTGTGAAAATGAAATATTCTATGGTTTTGGAGCTACCTAAGGAATAAATGTCAGTCATGCGGCTAGTAGTAAAAATATGTTAAATTATAATCAAGTATCAATTACTGACCTACTGACATAATAGCGAAAACTGTCCCGTCGCACCAAGCTGAGGATGAAATCGGACAGCAGAATCTGCTCTACGCACCACTATCTGATAGAAGCGTGTTAAACGTACGATACCTGAGTCAGATTGGTTTACGAATTCAGAGACACAGGTCGAACCGGGCGGGGTTTGAACCGGTGACTTTCGCTTATGGGTAGCGCTCACTGAGCTACTACCGTTACAATCGCAACCGCTTCGCTATTTCCCTGTATGAAACCTATATTGAACTACAAAACTTCTATTGAAATATAATAACAACGAAGTTTATAATTAAATCCGTTTTTATTGCAGCAATGGGTTTTTATGGCCGCCGTTTCAAATGTTATTGATAAAGTTTGCTTATTACGATTCCATGAGAATATGTTCTACAAAGCCACAAACTTGTTTACATCGAATTCAAATCGGGTTTTTAGCTTGAATTATGCAGTCGCGGCTACTGCCAAACGCAGTAACACGTTGTTACTATGTAGATACTTGGGATTTGCTTTTGTTTTCAACTTGTTTAGTTTATACCATTGTTTGGTGTATTTTTAATACAGGAATTGTGTGCAAATTGAGTGTGTGAATAATGGTCAGAAGTGTCAACCTCAACTGCTTGGCCGGTGGCTGTAGGTATAGCTTAGAGTAGGCATGCTCGGCCACCCGAGCTGCTACTTGCTTCTCCCCATTCATTCGAGTGAGCAGTATCCCGATACCTTCGTTCCATTCCCAAATCCAACACATACCTATCCCTCCCCAGCTTAAAATTGCTTCCGATGGGCAAAAGCATGGGAGCATAAGAAGCAAAAGAAACCTATATACCTATAATTATAAAAGAAAGAAAATAAAAATATACAAGAATTGCTCGTTTAAAGGTATAAGATATAATATATTGACGAGCTCTGTGGCCTAGTGGTCACCATGCCAGGCTTCCACACTGGAGGTCCCGGGTTAGATTCCCGGCTAGGTCAAGATGGAAAATGATGAAATAAATTTATATACATACATGTAAATAAATATACAAGAATTGCTCGATTAGAGGTATAAGATTTCAAATAATTTTAAAGTTATTATAGATAATGATACGGAACCCTTAGTACGCGAGACTACTCGCACTTGGCCGTTTTTTTATAACAAAAAGCATACCTACTTACAGCTTATTATAGGAAAAAGAAACGAAAAAATACGCATATTTAGATTGTAATCTTTCTAAATCCTAAAAATATTATAAACGTCATTTAAACTAATAAAAATAAAATATTTTCAATTAATATCTTTTATTTTTACCTTCAACATAATAATTTGTTAATAAACTAGTAATCACGTGGTCACGGTTTTAAACCGTTTTAAATTTATTTAAAACGGGTTTTAAACCACGGATTTTGGTTTAAAACGGTTTATTTGCAACTATCACGAGTCTACGCGTTGCTACAAACTTGCTACAAATGTGCTACGCGAAGACGCTACACGTGTACTGAGCTACAAAAATTATAGAGGTATACAATACACACACAGTTTTTACTTTCCAATTTCAAAATAAAATCGCAATATGTCTTTTAATCGATAAAAGTTTTGAAATACTTTTAAAAATAATATGGAATAATAATGTTTTGAGTTCTATGACTCAAAATTGTATAATTTCTCAATTACTATCTAAAAGTTAGATTTGAAGTATTAAGCAGGAATGATGTCTTGGTTCTGATGGTCTAACAAGTTCATTGCTAGCTACAATCAATATTATCTTCAGGCTGGCCGGCCAGCGAGCCACATTCTAACCGCACATTAATCTCGCGGGCAATATGAACGCCGTAACATTACAATAACCCTTCTCGCAGCGGTGTCATATCATTCTCATAGTAAAGAGTAGAACACATGATAACTCATACATGTGAGTAACATGGGCTGCACATGACTGCTTTGTAGCATGATGTGCAGTCCATATTATATATAAATATGTACACTGTCTACACAGCAGTTGCAGAGTATTCATACATTTCTCTCCCTAAAAATAATCGAAAACTAAGGCTAAGGCTTTTCATCGAGCAAAGATCGACAATTTCGGCAGCGATGGCATATCCTTCCTAAAGTAAAGAGCAGAACAAATGATTATACACAAACATAGTAATCGTGTATGTTTATTTTAGATTTACTCAGTAATATGAAATGCCGTTATATCACAAATGTAGTTTATTTCACACAGCGATGCATCAGCAATCTGTATGTCGATCTATTACATACATACATTCTGTTACAACATATTATCACGTCTTTATCCCTGACTAGTAGACGAGCCTAGGGTCATAAGACCCAAAAGCCATTTTTTGCGTACCTATTAGCGGGCGTATGGGTGGAAGACGAAATCAAAATAGTGAAGGGTTGTTAGCCGCATCGCCTTTTAAAATGATTCCTTTTTTTCCCTATTCCCACAGCTGGCTTTTACGACTTGCGCGGGAGAAAAGCAGCTGGCACATCTACGTTTTTTTTTCTCCCAGACCAGCATGGGAGTAGTCGATCTATTTACTAGCTATAATCGATATTACCCCACGCGACGCAAACATCGGCCAGCAAGCCACATGCTGGCCGCACATAAATCTTGCGGGTAATATGAAATGCTGTAATAGCACAATAGATGTTTATTTCACTCAGCAATACGTAATTATGCCTTAATACCGAGAAGAGCTAAAAGACAACTCAGCAGCCTGTATGTCTATTTGTTTATTACGTAGCTATAATCAATATTATCTTCGCGCGACGCAAGCGTCGGCCAGTGAGCCACATGCTGGCCGCACATAAATCTCGCGGGCAATATGAAACGCCGTAACATCACAATAACCCTTCCCGCAGAGATGCAACGCCTTATCACAATAAAGGAAGTAATAGAAGGATACTCCAATATTAAACAAGCTTTTCCAAATAAGATTAAAAAATATTACCTATGAGTGTAGGCCAAATCCTCTGTCTGGTCTGGCCAAGTATGGCTCCGGTAGTACAGAGAGGGTCATGCTCCGGTAGTGGAGACTAAAAAGACCTGATGATGATGATGACCTATGTCATTCAGGATATTTACCCTAAATAATTGCTTTTATACTTTTAAACTATGTTAATTTTAAAGTTCGCGTTTATGGATTGATCCAGAATCTGTTTTCCTCGAACTAAGCCAAGACAGTCAGTTTTATGCGGATGAGGTTTACATTGATATTTACCAACAGAAAATTTCAATTAATTTTGAAAATAGCATTACAATGCTCGTTATATTATTAAAATTGAAAATATTTCATGAAAAATTAATTTAAATAAGTAAAAGCTTTCTTCAATTTAATCAACTTTCTATTCATCGATATGAATGAAGTAGAATACCACACTACTAAATAGTAGGTAGTATTGAAGAAGTACGCATGCTTGAAATGCGTATACCCTACGGGGTAATATGTGATGAGAGAATTCGACGCGGTGATTCGAAGTCACGGTGGTGTAATGGTATCACACTTAGGGCGTTAACCTGGGCGGGTTCGAATCCTACCTGTGGCCGAGTTCTTTTTCATCACATATTTTCAATTTTAAGAAAATTCCAAGTAATCTAAGCTGTCTTAAAAATGTAAACTTCAATTAAAATTAAATACTTTGAAGATCTAAATATTGTATATTTCATCGAGTCATATATATGTCACTCCATGTGTAATAGTCATTTTATATTGATTAAAAATATATTATTACTAACGCCTTTTGAATCAATTGAAAAGTTATTAGAGATAAAACATAAAAGGAATATCTACTCATATCTAATTTTTAATCTTTGATAAGTTTCTTGTACAGAAGAACATCGAAAAATTTTGAAGTCACAATACATCGCAGTATATAAAAATTCTATTTTAAAAGCAAACCTGTAGTCCACTCCAAAATAAATTCTTTATGAACCCGTCTCCTAAACAATTTGAATTTTTTTTTTTTTTTTGGTTGAAGTTGGTATATTGCTAAATTACAAATTAGTTGCCAAAACATTTAATAAATAAAGTTCATCGAAACCCTATTCTTAGAAAGGATAAGAAACTACTATTGAGTTTCCAAGGTACGTGTTTTCGGCGTATTTGTAATAACTTAAATATTTATTCCAGAATAAGGTTACATTTATAAATAAATACTAAAACTTAATCTAAAAACTTATTATAAAATTAAAACTAACTAAACTAACTTAAAATATCTAAAAAATTTGGGGAATCCGGCATTGTCCCGAGGATGCTGGCAGCATTTCCTCGCTGAATCGCAACGCTAATGCGCTGTGCGAGGAAACTGCCAGCTCTTCGGTCCCCTGTAATTTCAGCGAGCCTCTTACCCAGCTCTTTTACTAGTGAATGGGCGCTAGGGCCCCACGGACCAAGGGTCTCTACTCCGAATGGCATAAAAATGTATTCAGAGCCGAGACCCCTGTATTTATTATTTTTTAAGTTTTCGGCTGCTTCTGCTGCAGCCCCCGCTTGCTTGCTGGATCCACGAAGGTGGGAAGGGGCCAGCGTGTCTACACAGGTAGCATCCCACACTAGAACCTTTCCCAGCCTCCACGGAACCAGAGACATACCGTCAGGTCTCTTGCCATCGTCTCTGGCTATGCCGGTTGGCTCGAGTAAAGCGGGCACGTTGACCGTGGCAAGAGACCGGCGTATGATGTCGTTGAGTGCTGCATGTCTAGAAAAGCGGCCGGCACTCTTCTGGCAAGACAAACCGTGGTGCCCCAGCTGCTCCACTTGGCTACCGCAAGGGCACATGTGTGGGGCGTAGATACGGACCCCAAGCCCGAGACACACAGCGAGGCGTAGAGTATCGGGCTCCAGGAAGGTGCCAGTGTTTGGTGAAGGGTGGGCATACAACCAACCACCGGATTCCCTGGTACCCGACGCCAACAGTCTCGCTCGTTCCGCATCTGAATTGTCACTCAAGAGAGATTATTATTTTAATTTGCAGATAATGTCGTCCCAGCTCCTTTGGGATTTTGGTAGAATAGGGGGGTCTGTACTTGGACAAGCAATAAACCATGCGTTTTTGGCTTCCTCCATGCTAGCAATCTCATAGTTTGTGGGACAGACCCGTAAGATTTTGCCGATGAGACTGGTAGAGCTATGGACGGAAGACAAAAAAGCAGGTAAAGAGACATCAGAAATTTTGCGGATCCCTAAACCGCTATGGCGGATGGGTAGGGATGCCTGAGTCCAGGACTGTTCGCTGAGCTGAATATTCAAAATTGATTCCAAATTGGACCTTATGAGGTCATCTAGGGGTGATAACAGGTTTTGGAATTTCCATAAGGGGCAGCAGCGAAGCACGTAAGTCAATTTTGGTACGAATAGGCAAAATCTAAGTAAAGTAATCGCGAAATGCGGGCTTATTTCCAGGAGACGATCAGTGAAATTTTTGAATTTTAGAACGTTGTTGTGTACGTAGTCCGAGAAAGAATCTTCGAAAATTGGGGCCCCCAGGAGGTAAAGAGAACTTTTGTCCACTATTTTGATGTTAGGTGTCAGGGCTTCAAATTTTTGCTTGATGTCGTTTCGGTTGCATACAGAGTGATGAATATAAAGTTCGCATTTACTAAAATTTAGTTCAAGGCCTATATTTTTGAATTTAGTTTTAACAGTTTCAAGATCTGTGAGAACGGTTTCAACATTACCTCCCAGGGTTCCGTCGTCCAGATACCAGACATTGAATTTAGAATTTAAATTTTGGATGATTGGGTTTATGGCCAGGCTAAAAATTGCTGGACCAAGAGGGTCACCCTGCTGACAGCCGACTTCTGAAGAAAGGACATTGTCCCGGTACAGCAGTTTGGTCGGGTCTGCATAGCAGTGCATAAGGTAATTATAAATTTCCGGGACGTTGTGTTTGATTTCCGCCAGCAGAGTGTCCCTGTTAACAGAAATGAAAGCGTTTTTCACATCAATTTTGATCAAAACTTCGACGTCTTGTGATGTACTTGAGAGGTATGTGCGCAAGGAACAATTTGAATTACATTAATAAAGACATCGGTTTTAGGTTAATCCCCAAACCCATTAACTTGGAGTGATAATACGTTTTACAATTGAGTAAGTTTCATAGTTATCCAAAGGCACTAGGAGAGGGAAACACGTCCTCATTATTCAAATGCATCGAAGCAAATTATGGTAATCTGGGAAACCTGTTCTGTTTCACTAATATTAATACACAAACATCGTCGGTATATGCGTCCATCCGTATTGCTTTGCTCAGTGGAAGCTCCCCTCATTGCGGAGCGGACGTCCCTCAAATCGGCGTCTAGGTACGTGTTGTTCCACCTGCACAATACAGCTTCCGCTATCTCAAACTCGATTTTATAAACGATATACGAGACGCAGAGTTAGCTTCATAACATTGTTGAAAATAAGTTACGATCGTTACGATGCTGATATACTTAGCTCTTGTTAATAAACCTTAATTATTTTAGAATATATATTATTTTATTTGTTGTAAGAAACTGCAGATGTTTACAAACATGATGTATAGTCTCATATTTCAAAATAGTTTGTTTTTAAAACATCCTTGCTTGAGAATGTGCATTGTGTATTGTATGAGTAAGTTAGTATTATTATAAGTGATTTCTACTTATGTATAAGAATATGTGTTTTGTACATTAAGTGAAACCCTTTTTATAGTTTTTCTGTTTTCTTCAAACTCAGACTTGTACTTTAATAAATTACTAAGTCGGTGCCAAAATAAAACTAAACACTATGAAAAAAACATTTTTTACTTACGTCCTGTGTTTTATTTTAAATAGAATGAAAATTGAATTGTTAATTGTAATAAAAAGGAACTACTACTCACCACAAATACTTTTGCTTTACTTTCAGAGGATTTTCATCAATATAAATTATTATTTTGCACGAAGTTTGCTAGGAACTTCAAAGTTTTCTAAGAAAACTTTTGCGTAACGTTCAATCGACTACTTTATGTTATCTTCATCAAGCCAACGACGAACAAAAATATGAGTGGTCGAAGTGATAGTAGTCAGTTTGTTTCAATAAGAGTTTAATATTTCTCATCATGTGAGCGTTTTCCCGGTTTCATTCTGAGCAGTGGAGCCCGGGGTTCGGTATTATGACAGCATTCTTGCTGTAGTATTATATGGGAACTTTTATATGGCCGGCCACCAACCCTCCTTGGTTAGCTCCAGAACCAATACATTTAAATATGAATTACAAGTATTTGATGCCCACGCCGGGAATTGAACCCGGTGTCCTTCGTGTAGCCAGCTGGCGAGTTAAACAATGCGCTGTGGAGGTTGTCACGAGTCACGAAAGTTCGATACTCCTGTCCATTTGAAATCAAACTCAAGTCACATACGTAGACGGATTTACGGATTTCGCAGCGGATCCACGGAGGATTCAGATGAGATATTAAATAACTTTCAGTTTCACTTTTTGTATTCTATTTCTATTTGAAATATGGACTGAAATATGACCACTAGTATTAATAAAGTTCGGTACTTACGGATTAATTATTCTCTATTGATATCTACTCACTATTGATACGGTTTCGTTTCAATCATAATTGCTGAAAAACAAGAAGAGAGAGCCAGTACATGTATAGACCGGCGTCTATACATGTACTGGCTCTATCTTCTTCTCGCCACCGTGTCGGCACACGGTGGCGTGTACTAACATAACATTTTTAACATATTATAACAAAAAAACATTTCGTGCATCTTAACAGTGTTTTATCATTTACATCAAAGGTGTTGAAAAACCCGACAGTAATCTATCAAAAATTAATGAACCCAATCTAAGGACATGAGTTTTTCAGACGAACCGAATGATACCATAATTGTCGAAATCCATCCAGTCGTTTGGAAGATACGAGATAATAAAGATATTTATGCGCGAAACATATAACCCTTCTTGGCAGTCGGGTAAAAAGTAAAATACATCATCAAAGAGTACCAAAGAACCAATATTTAATTTTTAGACCATTTGGTTTAATGCACTGATGTATATATAGGTAGATAATCCTCTGATTATCTACCTATAGTCTCTCTAGACAATTTTTTTTTTTTTTAAATCTATGTAGATAATAGACCTAGTCAATTTAGTAGATACTAGAGTATTAGTATAACATTTTAGCAAGTATCTAAACTCAATGATATTTTAACTAATTTTAGCACAAAATCAGAAAATGAGAACCGTAGACCAAACACGTTCGACATAAGTCAGAATTAAATAAAGCAATGCTATTTCCTCATGTCGCTGTGACGTTTTCATCGACATTTCGGGACACGCGTGCTGCCGGGCGCCGCGTCACGCCGCATCACGCTGCTACGCCACGTCCCCACGTCGCGTTACAGCACTGACACCGTGACACTACGCTGGTGCGGCATTACGTCACATGCCACAACAAAAGACGAATAATGGTATCTTTATTAGCTATCGTTCATCAGAATTGTGTTCAATATATATTTCTTACGGATGATTGTTTTACTGTAAATTACACAATCATCACCCCATTATATCCTACTTACCTTGAAAAATGAGGATTCATGAGATTCATGGATGACATCAGAATCTATCGTGTAAGTCACAAAGTGATTTTTGTAAATTTTAAATGACAAAATTTTTCTCACGCGCCTAGTCTATCAAGAGGCTTTCAAAACAAGTCCGTGTTATCTTATATTTTTATCGGTTTTATTTCTATGGCATCGGAAATTTCATGCGGCTAAAGTAATTTTCCGCGAGCACAGAGCGGAAATTACCACATAGTGTAGTGACGTGTTCGACAAACGTCACGTAGCCGGATCCGAGCGCGCAGATCCTTATATCCAATTTCCGGCCGTTTTTGTTGGAAATGAGAATTAGCTGACGTGACGGAAGGCTAAATATCAATGTCGATCGTATCATCGCCACCGCCCCGACAGCCGCGTATCGCAGGTTGTTAGGTGACAAGATAATTCACTGATTAAATAAATTTCTACAGTCTGAGAATTGGCTTAGACTGTTAGATACCCAACTGAATTTAAAATATAAATCTCCATACAATTTATAAAGTATATTTTCAAACATAATTTTAACAAGCGTCGTTTGTTTTGTTGACACTACTGGAATCTCTTCAAAACTTACCCGCCGCACACTTCACTATAAGACTCGCGACTTCTATCCCTCAAGCTCGTTGAGAAAGTTGAAAAGGTGTTTTATTTAATACATTTTTTGTTGATATTCAGTGGAGAGCTCGCCGGTGTCACTCGCGGGCTCAGCGGAGCGCGCGTAACGAACTCGCTGCGGCGCGCCGTCTGAGCACTCCCTCTACGAAAGCCCGCGTTACACCAGCCTTATTACACATGTACAGTAAGCTTTTATAAGAACTGCATCGCTCTTCGTTATTTGCTCTGTAATAATATCGCTCCTCGTTATGTGCTAATAGACACGAAAAATTAGTTAGCGTGGAAATCATCTTTGCGATATTTTTTTTTTATCTAGTGCGTCAGTATTTTCACCTTTCACCTATGTTACTGTATACATATAGTATGAGAACATATAAAATAACAAGCATGACATTGGTGTGCATATTTGATGAAAATAAAAGTTAACTAAACTATTTATACAAGTAAACTCAACGTAAAGACAAGTTTTAAATATTCTAGTTTGGTAGTCAAAAGTAAAAAAACAAAACTAGTCAAAATTGCACATAGGTACTTAAAATTCCTGCCTTCCGTTGTGTTATTAGAAAAAATACATTATTTATGAAAAAAAAATGTAAAAGAAACTTGTGAAAAATTACTATTTCGTGTCCCCGTGCGTTCCTTGTTGTCCCTCTCCTGTCTTCGCTCTGATGCAAAAACGAGCAACATACTCTTATTAAATTAAGAAATAAAATATAGTGAAAAAATTCCAAGCGGGCGGGATTTGAACCTGCGACCTTAAGTCTATGTACGACTTATATATAGAGTATATCAAAATAGCATTGTGAATGCAAAATATGTATAAACACTTAAAAATACGAGCAACATATTGTGGAGCAACTAATATGTTGATACATAAAAGTTTATATCATTTTGTTTTACAATATTTTGCGTTGTACTATTAACCTAGTAATATACATATATACACGTAGATACGTTACATTCCTAACAGCATTGGCATTGACTTGTTATTAAAAAGCAACCCGATGTTTATGAAAAGTCTAGCCGTGCTTTCCTTGGCCTCCCTTTCCTGGCTACGCTTGGATGCAAATACGACATTCCTTTAGCGAGCACAATGGACGTAATGTGGAGCTCTGCCACTGGAAAACGTTGATATAAGTTTATTTGTCTGTTACGATTTTGTTGCATTTTATTCTTTTTTACCAAGGTTAGTGAAGCATCAGGTGAGAAAAAAAATAAACAGCAAAGTAAATAGAATTTTATACTATTAGTATACTAGTCCATTATACAGTATATTTAACTAGTCGCAGTACATTAGGGTTACCAGGCGCATGTAGGCTTTTTTGTTGCGTGTCCGGCCAAATTTGTCCCGTACGTGTCTGGCTATTGTAAGTTTTTTTAAATTTGCATATATTTTGTAAGACTTAAAAAATATTTGTATTTTATGTTAAATCATAATAAAAACTAATTTTACTTTAAAAATTACAAGTTAGATAAATTAAAATACAAACTCCGATACAAAATTACCTTGTCTAACTTGTAAATGGATGGCCAGATTTTGATTACAGTCAAGTACAATTTCGATTGAATTATCTTTCAAACAAATAAAACTGCATAAAATTTAGTTGAGCCGTTTGGGAGCTACACCGCCACAGACACAAACAGACATATCACCTTTTTATTCCTTTCGCGTGTCCGGGTTTTGAGAGCTGGCAACCCTAGTCCTAATAAAGAAACTCGATGGTGACATATTTTTGCTGAAGTCAACATGAGAGCGTAATATCTTACGTTACCTATTCATCTATTTATAAACACGTAGATACGTAAAATTCCTCCATGCGTTGGCACTCAGCTGTTATTGAAAAGCAACTCAATGCTTATGAAAAATTACTGTTTCGTCTCGCCGTGCGTTCCTTGGCCTCCCTTTCTTTATGCTCGGATGCGAATACGAGATTCCTTTAGCGAGCACAATAGACATAATGTCAAGTTCTGCTACTAGAAAATGTTGATATAAGTTTATTTGTCTCTTACTATTCTGTTGTACTTTTATTCTTTTTTAGTAATGTACAATTGAATAATAAAGCAAAAAGTGAGTAAAAAGTTATAATAAACAACAAATAAATAAATTAAAATGCTATCTCTATGCTATTCTATTACTATACTAGTCCTAGCGAACACAATATACACTATGTGAAGTTTTGCTACTGGAAAATGTTGATATAATTTTATTTGTCTGTTAAAATTCTGTTGCATTATTATTCTTTTTTACGAAGGTAAAATTGAATTATAAGTAGAGTATAATAGGACTACTCCAAGTCCAATGGATGTCGTAAGAGGCGACTTAGGAAATACAAGCTAAACAAAGCTCATGAACATCAATGAGACCTCTCCAACCCGTCTGGCCAGCGAGGAGAGTGTAGGCCAAGTATGGCTCCGGTAGTACAGAGAGGGTCATGCTGCTGCAGTGGAGATTAAAAAGACCTGATGATGATGATGATGAATGATAACGCAAAAAGTGAGTAAACAATTACAATAAACAGTTTGCCACTGGAAAATATTGATATAAGTTTTTTGTGTGTTGTCGTTGTACATTATTCTTACTGAAGTCAGTTTGAATCAATGCTTTTACAAAATTTCCTTTTTAACCTACTACAAAAAAGGTTTTATGTTCACAGTTCTATGTCTTTTCTAAGTGTGTTTACCGATTTTTGAGACAAGTCAATATTATAAGCGATTTATACTCTCAAAGTGCTTTCTAAAGCGAATTTAACAAATTAGCCATAACACTATCAGTCTTATAGATATATAAATAAAATAAAATAATATTATAAATGCGAAAGTGAGTTTGTTTATTTGTTTGTTTGTTTGTTTGTTTGTTTGTTTGTTTGTTTGTTTGTTTGTTTGTTTGTTTGTTTGTTTGTTTGTTTGTTTGTTACGCTTTCACGCCGTAACTACTGAACCGATCATCATGAAATTTTGCATACAAGTTCTCTGGAGTACTGAGAAGGACATAGGCTACTGTTCCCGAGGGATCGACATTGACGCGGGCGGAGCCGCGGGCGAAAGCTAGTAGATATATAAAACGAGGACTAACGTTAAAGCATGGTTTAAACCATTCTCTGCCCAAAACAAATTGACAATGACAGCTGCAAACCTCCAGGTACTTCAGGATGTGATAAGTGTTGACTCAATTTGGTTGGATAATGGTTTAAACCTGGTACTAAAGTGAGTCCTCGATTTGTAATAAGACGGTATGGTTTTTCTTTTTAAGTTAAGGAGTTACTTTGGCCACCTTCCGACTCAGACCAGCTCTATGGTTGCTTTGTCATCAGGCTCTCAAAACAATATACTACGCATAGAATTATACAAAGTTTCTGGCCATTCAGTTAAGGAAAAGCTGGTTCAAAATTCAGTTTCAATATTTCACCCGAACATAAAATGGGTCTTTACCTATGAAATTGACGTTTCTCCGCTTGCCATTTTGTTCCTTATGAATACGATTTTAAGATAAACATATTTTTTCAAATTTAATCTTGAAAATTGACTATAATATTAACATTCTGCATGCCTTAATTCTTATGGTTTTTCTGAATTTAATTACTTATTGAAATATGCTAGTTAAATGAACTCGTTTAAAATGTTCCGTTTTTATCCAAAATGTCGTAATTTTTCTATTCTTTTTCTAATTTTTTGAAAATTTTATATCAATCTTACTGTTGTCCGTAAACACATGCAAATTTTCACTTTAGTTTAATTTATCAAATCCGAAATGATACTAAAAACGTGAGTATGAAAAATTCAATTTACTCGAAATTCTCTATAGAAAACGCCAATATCATTGATATTGGCGTGAAATAAAAGCGACCCGATATTGCAAGTTAAATAAAAGCTTGTAGAATGGATCAAACAGTGTTAGTTACGGGATAAACAGATGCAGATAAATCTATTTTAATAATTTGTGTCGGTAATAAATGTTACCTACTCGTCATTATTTGACCATTAAAAGCAGACGTCGTGCAATCAACCTAACAAATAACCTTACGCATGCAGCAAATAGCAAATATTGTTCAATCAAACCTATTCTGCGAATACGTATCATATCGCTATTAGGTCGACTACGCAAAGACACTGGGCCACGCAACCACATTAATTAACCATAACGCGCAGCCACATGAATAAATGTAACACATTAGGTCGGTGTTCTTTGTTCGAGCAAATCATATGATAACATAAACCGCAGTCGGCAGCTTCGACTTAATATCAGGCTAAGTTCCGGCAGCACGGTTCAAGTCGGCGGCGGCTGGTTAATGTGCTAAGGGGTAGGAAAAGTTTCAGGTAAGCGTCTTCTTTGCAAGACGTGACCGGCTTACATGCCGCGTTCATACGTCGCCGGAGTCCATTTACGTCGCATATAAAAAGTAACAGTCACATTGTCACTGAAATTGTACCGAGCTGAATAATGTTCATTATTTGTATGTTACATGTTTACTTAGTTGTTTGTTTATGACAGTTCTGTAGATGTTTATTAAATCCTTGTAACTCAGTTTTTTTAAACAGGGCATTATCTAATGTGTATATTAATTGCTAGATGACCCGGCGATGATATAAACCAGATTGCTGGTAAGAACTGGATTGCTAAGGCTAGGGTTAGAGAAGAATGGCTACGTAGACAAAACGAGGTCAGCAGTAGGTCTGACAAGACAAGCTGACAATGATGATGATGATGACACGGCGAGCTTTGAACCACCTCTTTTTTGGGTAATCGGGTAAAAGCTAACTCAATACGAAATTTCATCAAAATCTGTCCAGCCGTTCTTGAGTTATAAATGGTGTAACTAACCCAATTTTGTTTTATGAATGTAGATTTAAGTGTTATACTGACGATAACCTATTTATGTTCCGATAAACTGATGTCATTGATAAGTTAATCATTACATTTTTAAACAAAATATATTACTTAATAATAACTTGACAATCTTGAAAGGAAACTAAATTTTAAACGTGACCAAAAAAATTCAAAGAACTACGCTCGCGCCAACTCCCTGTCATGGGACCGGCTGGAGATGAAAATATAATAATAGAGGCGCATCAAACGTGATGTTATTAAGGGCTTCCGTGACCGGCGTAGCGATGGAGCGGCAAGCGCGCGGGAACCCGGCGCGCACGCACGGTCGTGCGCTGAATACGCACCCATTCACATGCAAAATAAAACGGTTTCCGAACTCTAGGTGACAACTGAAAGTAAAGCCTGCGATAAATCCCCGCACTTCGTAAACAGTTATTCGCTAAATCGCTTTCTGCCACCTTTAAATAAATGATTGCTACGAACGATTCAGACAGAGAGTAGACGGTAGCGGTACATAGGTAGCTGAAATTAACCTAAACAACATTGATTAAAACAAAACACTTTTTATTTACTTCCGCGCTTTAAACGCATAATTATGTATATAAACGGGACTTAGCATGCCTAGACTTTAGTATATAAACAGAAACAAATAATAAAAAGGGTTCGCTCATATTCATAAAACAAAATAATCTAAATTAAATTAGCATAAGGTCAATCAATAAATTTAAAACAAAGGTATACTCGCAAAATTAATCCTTTCAGAGACAATAGAGTTATGTCGATATTGATAAACTAATATTCCTCCTAGCTCCCAAAGTGCAGGGTCTCCATAGTTTGGGTATCGATTTTAGATTCATTGAACTCGCTATTACCATTACCGTAATCGACACCTCTGTATATATATGTAAGTAACTATGTAAGTAACCGAATGGTCAAGTTTTCATTTCTGTCAGCACTCCCAGATTGCCACTATGGTTATAAATGCATTTAATTTTAGTTTTATTATATTGTCAATTTTCATATGTGTACCTACATAGCTGCTACTTTTTTAGCTGTTTAAACAAAACATAGAAAGTACTTATGTTATTATTTTTTTAATGGTACGCACTATATTTGCCCATTAAATCGATATTTCAATGATAAGTCTAAAACTTAATGCTTTTTTGCTACCTTTTCAATACGTTTGCGCATCTTTTAGAAACACAATAGATACCTCAGTTGGCCGTAAAGGGGGAATTCTTTTATTTTGTTGTAGAAGAGAAGCAACGCCCGACGGCGCCTAATCAAGGAGTTGGCCGGGACTCGCGCCGCTAACGAACAGGTGTACCTATAAATACTTTCCGGGGCGATTGCTTCAGGCTTTAATCAGCGCCGCGGCACCACTTTACCGCTTTTCATTGACTCCCGGCTGACCCGCCAGCGCCGATTGGAAACCTACACTCCGGGGAAATACTCAAGAAAATTTACAACCACTTTTTGGCTCCTTCGACACTTTCTCTAGCCATAACGAAGTATTTGAAATTCCCAGGGTATTCCTTGATGACATCTATTCTTTAACACGTTAATTTTAAGGCGAAAAAATATTTTGCGCAGTTTAATATTTACTAAAAGTATTTACTTATCTAGGTTTTTAATTATATTGTAAAGTTTGGAATTTGTTACTACTTGGAGCTTTCGCTCAAACCTCGGTAATCAATCCTGAATATTCGGGACACATCGTAAGTAGTGCTTTGTGCCAACTTCGCGTACGAGTACATTGAATTAAAAATGAATACGACGTGTAGCGGTCCTGACTAGCTAGGGTTGGTGAAAATTCCTTATTTATTGACCCATTTATGACCGCTAGCTGTGCCCTTTTGTGTACATGTACATATCTAAATATTCATCATTATTTTAGATATCGCTTGTTTAATATCGAATATGCAGTGCAAATCTAAAGGCTACCAAAATGGCTTTCCAGTTTCTTAAAACAGAAAATCAATATTATTGATATTCCGTTCACTTGCAGTTACGTTTAAATATTTAGCTAACCTTAAACAATGCTACGTTTGGCGCTCTGGATTTACAAGCTACGACCGTTCCATTTGACGCCAGACTAGTAATTTCATATTATTTTCTATTTCTCTAGATTATCTTATTTCTATTTCTTAATATTTTGATATTTAGAACCCTAAATCTGCCGAGTTGGATGCTCCACTGGCTACAACTTTTTCATTCGATGTGTTCGGTCCATGACACGAGTGACAAAGGCTATAATTTTAGGACAGTCATGTTTTAATTGTTCTTTATAAATCGACAATGTTTTGTCCTCCATTAGATATTCGTTGATATTCAGCTAACCCTAACCTCCACGATCGGTGTTCCGGCTTAACTGCGACCTTTGCATTCGATGCCAAACTTCGTTGCTGTTAATTGGATTCGCACCGCGTCTCGTGCCGCATGTACACTATCATTGATTTTTGGAAATGCATTAAGTAATTTGTATTTTTTGTGCGTCTAATCATCATCATCATCATCAGGTCTTTTTAGTCTCCACTACAGGAGAACGACCCTCTCTGTACTACTCCTTTTGGCCAGAGCACAAGTGTGCTCACAAGTGAGTTGAGTTACACAAGTGTGCGTCTAATACAAACACTGATATCAGACTTTTCAACATAGAAGTATGAAGACACAAAAATTTTTTTTTTAAATCTATGCTTTTCAAACTGCCTCAAGCTATTTGTGTGTGTTTGTATTTTACAGAACACCACACAGTAACATATATTCTTTTTTACACGACTGTCCCAAAAAGGATAGTATTGTTTTTAGAGTTAGTGTATGTATGTATGTAAGTTACTTTATTATACCATAATCCTTACTAATATTATAAATGCAAAAGTGAGTTTGTTTGTTTGTTACGCTTTCACGACGTAACTACTGAACCGATCATCATGAAATTGCATACATGTTCTCTGGAGTACGGAGAAGGACATAGGCTACCTTTTATCCAGGGAAAAAGTACTAAGAGGGATCGACATTGACGCGGGCAGAGCCGCGGGCGAAAGCTAGTACCTTAATAAATTTGGATGTCTGGCGTGCCGTTGAAATTTTTTATTTAAAGACAATCCACTTTTAATTGTTTTGAAAAAAATAGTCAAAATATTTTAGCTTTTATGATAAGCATATAGTGATTTGAGCCGAAACAAAATGAGTTATCTTGTTTAATTTAAGAGTTCTTATGGTCACTTTCCAACTTAATCATCAGAGCAGGTAATTGACTCAATAACATTTTATTGTCATTTGAGTTACACAAGTATGCAAAATTTCAGCTCAATTAGTTTGACCCTTACAAAAATTAATACAAATGCAAGCTTGTAAAAAATTGACGATCCGATAATGTATAACTGGCATCTAGGTTTATCCAGTGACAGCAGCTAAAAAATGAACAACTTCTGGCAAACCGTGGCGACTAATTAAAATGTTCATTTGCATTCGCCCAAACCACTAATTAGACCGGCTGCATAGTGTAACTGTATTTTCGATAATTTTATTGTGTCGCATAATTATTACGGACCACGTGTGAGTACTGAGTATACATCTCGATGAGTCATCCTCTCATCGAGCTGGGTCAGTGGGGAAGTTTTTTTTAATTTTATTTTAAGAGAAAGAGAACTATGATCAAAGGAAACATCGCACCGAATGTTGTGAAGAAACTGCATTAATAGACTTTCGAGAAGAGCCGGAACTTCGAGAATCGGACCTTCTTGAATTAAGAATTTCCCATATTGAAAATATCAATATGTGGCTACACTGGTCGCTTCGCGTTTCCGAACGATCGGTCGTTTCAGCGCGGGCTGACAGCTGTCAAAGAGACACACGACACGACGTGCTCGGGACAAGAGAACTTTGGCTATCGTATAGCGTCTGTATAATAATACGCGGCCTGATCCTACGCAAATCTACTCCAATCACCAACAGGACCTGTAGTATCGAGACATGTCAATGTCAACAATGTGTCAATGTCACGGCCTTCAGATAAATATGTGTATTCTGTGGATTGTAAGAGCGTCTGTCACATTAACGGAGAGACTGAGCTCATAGGCATCTATTTGTGAAACAATATTAATAAAAGTGTTATCGTGCCATCACTTGGTTTTAATTAAATAAACAACATTACATGGCGCAGTCGTAAAACGAAGAAACGCTCCAAGAATAAAGAATAGAAGAAAGCGAGGATTCACAAGAAAGGTTAGGATTTTTATTTCTTGGAAGTGGTACACGCCGCATGGCGGAAGATCAAGAAATCATGCCAAACATGGTCGAATATAAAATGCCTCAGCCACTGGCGTTGGACTCAATGGATGATCTGTTGCCGAGATGGAAAAAATTTCAACAGCAATTTAAAATTTTTCTTTCTGCGGCTGGTTTCGACAAGCTGTCGGAAACCCGGAAAGCAGCCATCTTGCTGAATGCGATAGGCCCGGACACACAAGATTTGTATTTTAATATATTGAAAAAAGATGAGGACAACCCCAAGTACGAGAGCGTCGTAAAAGCACTGGACGACTACTTTACCCCGAAACAAAACGAGGTCATTAACACCTTCTACTTCAATAACAAGAAACAAGAGGATGGAGAGACTTTCGATGTATTTTTTTCAAGCCTGAGAAAATTAATAAAAAATTGCAATTTTGGAGAACTTGAAGACAGAATGCTGAGGGATCGCATTGTCATGGGCATACATGACAATAAACTACAACAGAAGCTTCTAGAAATCAGCGAGTTAACCCTGGATAAAACAATCAGCATATGCCGTGCAGCTGAGCTGTCTAAACAACATGCAAAGGTCATACAAAAACAACCGGAGTCCCTGTTGGCGGTAGATGCAGTCTCAACACAAAGCGAGCAGCCTAACGTTTCAGCAAATCGAGAAGCTAAGTATACCAATAATTTGGGTAGTAAATGGTCTAGTAGAAATAACAATAATATTAATAAGAAATATCATTGTCTTAAATGTAATCGGGAACATGGCCCGAGACAATGTCCGGCATATGGTAAGAGTTGTTTGATTTGTCATAAATTAAATCATTTTGCTTCTGGGTGTAAGAACAAAACAGTACAAAGTATAAATATTAATGACAATATTGATGAGACCGATGAAAGTAATTTAGTGCAGGATTTATGACTAGTTAAGGTGTGCCACTCAATTGGGAATACAATTAACTTAAAAAATAATGAATGGCTTCAACTCTTAAGAGTTGAAAATAAAAAAGTTTCTTTTAAGTGTGACACTGGGTCACAGGTCAACGTAATGTCCTTGAGGGAATTAAGAAAAATAGTCGATGATGATAGTCCTAAGTGGTCTGAGACTAACATTGTGTTGGAAGCCTTTGGAGGAAGTAGGATAAAACCATTGGGCACTAGGACTTTAACATTGTTTCACAATAATATTAAATTCAGTGAAAAATTTATAATTATTAAAGAATTGGTCAGGCCAATTTTGGGTTTAGACACTTTACTAAAATTAAATTTATTAAATAAAAATAATTGTAATTTGGTTTGCAGCATTAAGCACACCAGTAGTAGTATTACAGAAAAAGATAAAATGATTAATGAAAAACTAAAACTTTTCCAGGGAATTGGGGAATTCAGAACACCTTTGGAGCTACACATTCAACCAGGCGCTCAACCAGTTGTAAGGCCACCACGCCGTGTCCCGCTGGCACTGAGGGATCGTCTGGCAACTAAATTAAAGAGCCTCGAGAAGCACCAGATTATTGAGAAGGTAGAACATCCCAAGTCTTTTGTAAGTAATCTTGTCATAGTAGAAAAAAGTGATGGAAATTTAAGAATATGTTTAGATCCCAAAGAATTAAATAAAGTTTTGATTAGGGAATATCATCTTATTCCTACCTTAGAGGAGTTGATAGCTAAATTAAGTAATAAGTCTGTATTTTCTGTTGTTGATCTGTCTGATGGGTTTTATAATATCCGACTTGCAAGTAATTCAACAGACCTGTGTACGTTCTCCAGCCCGATCGGCTGTTATAAATTTTTGAGATTGCCCTTTGGATTGTCTGTTGCACCAGAAATTTTTCAAAAATACAGTGAGAGCATATTCGGAGACATTGAAGGCGTTGTAATTTACTGCGATGATTTGTTAATTTGTGCAGAAAACGATTTTGAGCATGATAAGATATTAAAACAAGTTTTTGAACGTGCACAATTACATAATGTCAGATTCAACAAACGAAAATTTCAGTATAAATTAAAGGAAGTCAAATTTTTCGGTCATATCTTTTCTGAGGAAGGAATGAAGATTGATCCAGATCGTATTAAGGCTATTTTGGAAATGAAAAGTCCAAAAAATAAAAAAGAGCTACAAATATTTCTGGGTATGATTAACTATTTAAGAAAATTTATTAGCAAATTAGCTGAAATAAGTGCTCCATTACAATCTCTACTAAAAAAGGATGTAACTTGGTTATGGACTGAAACACATGAAAATTGTTTTTCAAATATTAAAAAATGTATCACGAATGCACCTGTTTTACAGAATTTCAACAGCTCTTTACCTATTTCCATACAGTGTGATGCTAGTCAAAATGGTTTAGGATGTTGTCTAATGCAAAATGGTAAAGTTGTAACATATGCGTCTAGAAGCTTGACAGAGGCGGAGAGAAATTTCTCACAGATTGAAAAAGAATTACTTAGTGTGGTTTGGGCTACTAAAAAATTTCACTACTATGTTTATGGAAAAAAGTGTCTTGTTTTTAATGATCATAAACCATTGGAAACTATATTAAAAAGGGGTCTGCATGAAATTCCCTCCGTCAGGCTGCAAAGACTGAAATTAAAATTGTTAAAATATGACATAGACTTTAAGTACATGAAAGGTAAATCCATGCACATTGCAGATCTATTATCGCGGTCATATCTAGATGAAGTAGATGAAGATGAGTCATATATGTATGAAGTTGTACACTGCATTGGACTTGCCTCTCAATTACAATGTACGGAAGAAAAAAAGAAAAACTTAATAACAGAAACTTTACAAGATGAAGAACTTTGTAAACTGAAAGAATTTATTAACAATAGTTGGCCAGAAAATAAGAATGTACCTGATTATTTAAAAGTTTATTACAAATGTCGTCAAGATTTATCAGTAGATCAAGAATTAATTTTTATGAAGGACAGGCTTGTAATACCTAAATCATTAAGAATAACAATTTTGAATAAATTACATGAGGGTCATTTAGGCATGACAAAAATGAAACAAAAATGTAGAATGTTATATTACTGGCCACAAATTGACTGTCATGTAGAAAATCTAGTTAAAAAATGTATTGTTTGTCAAACTTACCAAAATAACAACATTAAGGAACCTTTAATGCCACATGAGGTACCATCTTTACCTTTTTCCAAATTAGGAATAGATATAATGGATTTCAGAAGGAAAAATTATCTGATAATTTACGACTATATGTCAAAGTGGTTAGATATAAGATTAATTTCTAGTAAGTCATCACAAAGCATTATCAATGTGTTAATAGATATTTTTTCTTGTTTTGGTATACCATCTGAAATAGTAGCAGATCATGTTCCATTTGACTCATTAGAGTGTAGGAAGTTTGCTTCTGAATGGGGATTTAGGTTCACTTACTCTAGTCCGAGATATGCTCAGTCAAATGGTATGGCAGAACGGGGAGTACAGATTGCTAAAAAATTGATGAATAAATGTTTTGAAGATAAATCTGATTACAGGCTAGCATTACTTCAGTACAGGTCATCACCTGTGTCTGGTACAATATTTTCACCCTCCCAATTGTTAATGAACAGAAATTTAAAAACCAAATTACCGGTAACACACCAGTACCTCAAACCTAAAATGAATGATAATGTAAAGACTGATTTTGCCAAAGTAGTTAATAGAAATGTAAGTAATTACAATAGAACTGCAAGATCTAAGCCTAGTTTTAAGTTAAATGAGTATGTGTGGTTTAAGAAAGAGCCTAATATTAATAAATGGAGTTTAGGTCAAATTGTAAATAATAACAACTATAGATCCTATGACATAAAGGATAATAATGGGAGTATTTATACAAGGACTTCATATCATATGCGTTCTCAATAGTCTGGTGGCTTCAGCATTGAATGTGTAGACTCTAAGGATTATAGGGATTTAAAAAATTGTACTTAGTAAAAATAAGTATTATGTGTGTATGAAAATAATTTGTTATCTTTTGAACATCTCATCTCAGGGACAAATAGGATGTGTTCAAGCTACTTTTAGTGATCTTTCCGAAAGTGGATTAAGTATACAATGTTAAAGACTTTGTTAATTTTTAGTTAGTGTTAAAACATTAATTTAACCTAGCTTAATTTACAAAAAGGTTAATATTCTTGTTATTGTTTCATTTAAATATCTTTTGTTTGTTTTGGTTTTGGAAAGGAGGAGAATATAGTAGATTAAGTAAACAAATGTTAAAGACTTTGTTAATTTTTAGTTAGTGTTAAAACATTAATTTAACCTAGCTTAATTTACAAAAAGGTTAATATTCTTGTTATTGTTTTTCCCTCATTAAATATCTTTTTGTTTGTTTTGGTTTTGGAAAGGAGGAGGATGTAGTATCGAGACATGTCAATGTCAACAATGTGTCAATGTCACGGCCTTCAGATAAATATGTGTATTCTGTGGATTGTAAGAGCGTCTGTCACATTAACGGAGAGACTGAGCTCATAGGCATCTATTTGTGAAACAATATTAATAAAAGTGTTATCGTGCCATCACTTGGTTTTAATTAAATAAACAACATTACAGGACCATTGGACAGACTGGTTACCTATAAGAGCCTACGATGTTTTCGGAAGATTACAAGTAACTACCATTACAACGTGTTTGATTACAAGTACCCCAAATTGGTGACGCCGACGAGCACATTGAAAATATACCGGAGGGATTTTCACACCAACAAGTTCATATCAGCATCACGCTGTCACTGACGAAATTATATTTCCATCTCAACAAGTTCCATATTGAAAACATACCGGGCGAGTTTTTACGTCAAGAAAATCACATCAGCATCACGCTGTCACTGATGACTACTTTAAGTCAACGGGCACTGTACCGAAATCACGTCACTTCACGTCGAAGAAGCTCACAGCTACCGATACCAACAACTTCACAAAAAAGCAACATCCTCGCCACGGATCTTTCAGTGCATGTTTTCTTGTAGTGTTTGTGAAGTGCAAAATGATCTGAACTAGTAGTGCATCCCAAGAATAGAAACTCCAGAGCAACCACAGGACTGGATAAGTAGGTGCATGATCAAAAATTTTCAAAATTTTAATTTCTTTTTTGTGTTTACATTCTTTTTATTCTATTTTGTTTTAAATAATAGAACTGTTACTGGTCTGCCCTAAATAACACATAGCATGTAATAAAACTAGTATAATAGCATGGAACATGGACATTCAATTCCATACTAATACTCATGGTGTAACTAGGTGTTTTGGCGCATGTCAATCAAACTTTTTACTTTACCGCTTTACGGAACTGCGCACAAGATCACCAGTACTATTTTTGGTATCTTAAGTCTTTGTAAAATAAGGATACACATAGCTTCCAGTTGTCGCTGTTTTCACTGGGTATATATATAAATTAAGGTGTTCGTTTATAATTTTTGCACTATAACTGTTTTGCGCTATAACACTAACACATTGCTCTCACAGAATACGTGCATTACTTTGCATTCTCGGGTTTGTTAAATACCCAATATTGAATAATATTAACTGATTTGACACATTTTTTATGTGTTATCAGCCCTAAATTTATTGCTCTTATAGAATACCTGCACATTTGTATGTACTGACTGCATAAAGACAAAAAGTTTTTTTTTTTTTAGTCTAAGCACTATAATATTAATTAATCTAAATTTTCTCAAACATGCTCGGAAATGTAGGCATTATTGTAGTAAAATGAAGCCACGAAGTTTGTAATTCTTGGCTGGTGCACTACTTTACCGGCCTAGGCCAGGAAAGTAAGTATGAAAATTCATTCCTGGCCGCTGCTCAAAACTTTTTAATTAATCTATGTAACTTGTACTATCTGACTTGTCATACCGCCAATGGCTACCACATTATAAAAGAATGCACTCATCGAGCATATAAGTATATGAATATGAAAATAATTTAATTAAATTGTTGGTAAAATCACACAAAAATATGCCAATAATAAAAAGAAAAAACGCGGGAAAGCAGATTTTTACGGTATTACATTTTTTGGGTAAAATATGCCTGGGCTGTATGGGCTATGTTTCCTTAGCATGAAATGACAATAGAAATTAAAAAAGAAAATAACGCGGGAATGTACTATTATTTATTTTCGGCGTACTGCAAGCAAGGTTGTTGTTTTGGATTGTTTTGCAGATTGCTTCTAGTGGAGTTTATAATGTAAAATCGGTGTAATTTGTTGTTGTATATGGCTATGTTTATGAACAATGTGTGGACTAACTAAAGTGTCATGATGCGGATTTAGAGATTTACATAGCGGGCTGGTGGTCGCTCGCGTTACTGCGTAGTCTATGATCAAACCAGTGGATTCGTAGGAATTGTCGCCAGGAGCTCCGTCGAATCAACGAAATGAATTACACCATCATTTATTTGAAAAATATGAAGGGCTAAAAGGCGTAGAACGCCAAATACCGTAAAACCAATATGAAAATAAAAATGTACATAGTTTATCGTTTTTTTTTTATTATACCAATTTATACCCAGTAGTATGTCTTTCATTATTTCCTCGCATTTATTGAGAAAAGCACAATACATGCCTTTGCCGAGAATCGGCTTGCAGGACTCGTATTTATTGCCAAGGCCTCGCTAACGCTCGGCCTTGAAAACTCTACTCGTCCGGTAATCCCTTACTTCCCGGCCTCTGCAGTAATGTACTATTATTTGCTTGTAACCTGTGGTGATTGGAGCTGCATTAGTAAATAGACAATTAGCAAAATTAGCTTCTGCCATTTACTTTGGGCTGTTTGGTTTTTGTTTTTGCTAGAGTACTCACTAAAACTTAGGTGAAACACCATTCAAAATGGCAGATTCTGAAAAGCTAGAGGAACAGATCCTCATGTTACAAAAGCAACTGAGCGAGTTGCAAGGGCAGCTGCAGTCAACTTCGAGTGAGAATGTTTTGCTTAAAAATAAATTAGGTGAATCTAAGAATAATGCTGCATCTGAGAGTGGCACAATATCCACAACCTCTTCCACGGGTAATATATAAAAGGTAACAGCAAAATTACCACCATTTTGGCCAGACAAACCAGCGGTTTGGTTTGCCCAAGCTGAGGCCCAATTCATAGTGTCAGGGGTGACCGGTCGGGCTACGAAATACAGCTACGTTGTATCTCAGCTGGACACTCGCTATGCAGCCGAGGTTGAGGACATTATTGTCAAACCACCTCCCAAGGACCGCTGTTATGACATATTGAAAGCTGAACTTATCCGGCGCCTGAGCATCTCTGAGGAACAGCGTGTACGTCAATTGATCAATGACGCGGAAATGGGGGACCGTAAACCTACTCAATTTTTAAGATATTTGAAGTCATTAGGGGGCACCATGTTCGGGGACGAAAACCTTATTCGCCAGCTGTGGATGCGACGCCTCCCTAAACATCTACAGGGAATTTTAGCAGCCCAAGCTGACCTTCCCTTAGACAAAGTGGCTGACCTTGCAGACCGCATTATGGATGTCTCACCACTGTTAGCCCCGCGACCGTGTTAGCCACCTCTATTACCCCAACATATGGTTCGCAAACTTGGATATATACCAAACAGGTGAAAGAAAAAATAAGAACATGTCAAGCAGCTATGGAACGATCCATCCTAGGACTCCGAAGGAGAGATAAAGTACGCCACACCAAGATACGAAAACGAACAAAACAAATTGATTTCTTACTCCACTCGTTGAAACTCAAGTGGAAATGGGCAGGACATCTAGCTAGAATTAAAGACGCTCGATGGACGAGTGGTGTAGTAGTATGGAAAGGGCCCACCGGAAAAAGAAAACGTGGTAGACTATGTAGAAGATGGCTCGATGACATCAAAGAAATAGCAGGAGAGAATTGGCAATTAAAGGCAAAAGATAGGAAACAATGGCTAAAAATGGAGGAGGCCTTTACCCTGCTAAAGGGGTTCTCATTAAAATAATTTAAATATTGTTTGTAACTTTTAAATAGCAATAATATTTAATCATTTATTATAAATCAAATTAAAAATTAACATTTATATACATCAATAATTAAACTATTAATTTTGTCAAATAATAATATGTTTTTATATATATTTCAAACTGGTAAAAATTAATACTGTTGCATGCAAACATAAATATATGAATATTGTAAAACTGCATGAAAATGAGAAATATTAAAAGGCTTATTTATTATTTATTTACTACCCCAACTACAGATATTTTGACAGATTTGTCAACTCGTGTCAATGAGTTGGCCCAGGAGGTCGCGGCTCTTAAGAAAGATAGGCGAGAGCGCCCTAGATCGCGATCCGTGACTAGAAGCCGCTCCTCAACGACTCACAGCCTGTGCTGGTATCACCGGACGTTTGGAGAAAAGGCCACTAAGTGCACTACACCATGTGCTTGGAAATCAAGGGAGGAAAACCGGAACAGCAGTCAGTAGCGGCGGCGTCTGCCTGCCCCATTCCAAAATCCCGCCGCCTATTCGTCACTGATATAAATAGTAAAAATCGTTTTTTAATAGATACAGGATCGGACCTATGCTGTGTTCCACGCAGGCTCCTCAGCAGCTGTCCTGTTAATCATCCATCGGGTTATGATTTGACAGCAGCAAATGGTACCGCCATTCGCACATAAGGAACTCTTCCGCTAAACTTAAACCTCGGCCTACGACGAGATTTTAGGTGGAATTTTATAGTCGCGGACGTAAGTACAGCCATTATTGGCTCCGATTTTCTCGCTCATTACCATCTTCTTCCGGACTGTCGAAACAAGCGTCTCTTGGATGGGCAGACTGGACTATCTACCCCAGCAACAATTGCATCGACTGAGCAAACCAGCGTAAAAGCCGTTCACGTAAATACAGATACGAAGTTCTGTAAATTGCTATCCGAATTCCCAGCAATCACGCAACCCCCTGGAGCCCCAAAAGACATTAAGCACAACACAGAGCATTTTATAAAAACGACCGAGGGTCCACCAATCTCCTGTCGTGCACGTCGCTTGGGACCACAGAAACTCGTCGCCGCAAAAAAGGAATTTGAAGAAATGGTACGATGCGGAACGGCAAGACCATCCAAGAGCGCTTGGTCGTCACCTTTACATTTAGAGGAGAAAAAAGACGCGACGTGGAGACCTTGCGGGGATTACCGCGCACTAAATGCCCGTACCATCCCGGATCGCTACCCCGTTCGCCATATAGGAGATTTTAGCCACAACATAGCTGGCGCCTCAATTTTAAGCACCCTTGACCTTGTAAAGGCATATCAACAAATACCAATTAATGAGAGAGACATCTGCAAAACCGCTATCATAACCCCATTCGGACTCTTCAAATTCCCCTATATGACGTTCGGGTTGCGAAATGCTGGTCAAACCTTTGAAAGGTTTATGGACGACGTAACCTTCGGCCTAGATTTTTGTTTCACCTACGTTGATGACATTTTGGTATTCTCCAACAGACAAGAACAACACCTAGAGCACCTTCGTATACTATTCCAAAGGTTGCAGGTATATGGAGTGGTCGTTAACCCGGCTAAATGCGTTTTGGGTGCGAGTGAGGTAATTTTCCTGGGTCTAATTTAGGTACGTCTCCTCCAACTGACAGAATTATTGCTCTTCAAGAGTTTCCCTTGCCAAAAACGGCACAAGGAGTCCGCCGCTTCCTAGGAATGATAAATTATTACAGACGGTTTCTACCAAAAGCTGCTGAAACTCAGGCGCCGCTAATTGAAGCATTAACGGACTCAAAACTAAAGGGTTCAAAACCGATGCCCTGGACACCAGAATTAGAGGATGCATTCCAGGCTTGCAAAAAGAGTCTTAGTACTTGCACACCCTTTACCTGATGCTCCCTTGGGTTTATTCACCGACGCGTTAAGTAAACAGGTAGGAGCATGCTTCCAGCAATTGGTCAAGAGTTCGTGGCAACCTTTAGCATTTTTCAGTAAAAAACTGACTACCCAACAATCGGCCTGGCCAGCCTACTATCGGGAACTGCTAGCAGTTTATGAGGCCGTGCAGCAATTTCGTCATATATTAGAGGCACAGCATGCCACGATATATACGGACCACAAGCCTTTGTTATTTGCGTTTACACAACGTCGCGAGAAGCTCCTACCGACTCAACTTAATCAGTTAACATTCATTTCGCAATTTACGACCGACGTTGTGTACATCAAAGGTGCCGAAAATGTCGTGGCTGACACAATGTCAAGAGGAATTGAAGCCATCTCCCTCGCTGACGACTACGAGGCCCTACGTTTATCACAAGACACAGACGCAGAGTTACAAGATTGTCTAGACCAAAGTACCACGTTGCAACTTCACAAGGTAACCCTTCCTGGTTGCACGACTACCCTCATATGTGATACAGCAACAGGTAAACCTCGTCCATTCCTAACAGAACCCTTTAGACGGCAAGCTTTTAATAAGCTGCATAATTTAAGCCACCCGGGGATAAAAGCCACATGTCAGTTAGTTAGTGAGAGATTCGTTTGGCCTTCCTTGCAAAAAGATATTCGCAACTGGGCACGATCTTGTCTGGCGTGTCAACGTAGCAAAGTTACAAGACATAATTCGACCCCGCTCGGCAACTTCGAAGTTCCACTAGCGCGCTTCTTACACGTTCATATTTATATCATTGGACCACTTCCAATAAATAACGAATATCGCTATTGCCTCACTGCTATAGATCGAGTAACTCGATGGCCTGAAGCCTGGCCAATGCGTTCAATTTCTGCTGCAGAAGTAGCTGAAACCTTTACAAGAGAGTGGATTTCCCGGTATCGAGTACCCCAAATCATCACTACTGATCAGGGGACGCAATTTGAATCGGACTTGTTTCGCCGCCTCATGGACACGTTCGATATAAGACGCGTAAGAACTGCTCCATACCATCCCGCCGCAAACGGGATGATAGAACGTGTCCACCGCCAACTTAAGGCCGCACTGATGTGCCATGAAAACGAATCTTGGATTAGCTCGTTGCCACTCGTCCTCCTTGGAATGAGATCAGCTCTCAAGGAAGATTTGAAGGCTACAGCCGCAGAAATGTTGTACGGTGAGCCACTGCGACTGCCAGGAGAATTTATAACACCCTCAAATTTGAGACAACAGATAGAAGACCCGGCCGATTTTGTCGTGCAGCTCCGGCGAAAAATGTCATCTCTGCGACCCACCCAAGCTTCTTGCCATACGAATCCAACGACATTTATATTCCGAGACCTCACCTCATCAACTCACGTGTTCATTAGAGATGATTCCGTACGTCGTGCCTTACAACCTCCTTACACGGGACCTTACCGTATAATTGGACGAGCAGAAGATGGAAAAACTATTACAGTTGAAATAAAAGGGCGAAGTGCAACAGTAAGTGTAGATCGCGTTAAGCCGGCCTATTGCGAATCTGACTCACTCGATTCACGGACACATCACATTGATTCACCGAATGAACAAAACACTCGCGTTCTTCAGTCATCACCTGACTCTTCCACACCTTCACACTCTTCTTCACTGCCACAAGGCATTACAAAAACGAATCAACCCTACACCACGCGTTCAGGGCGTAGTGTGCGTTTTGCTAAACCCTTTGATCTTTGACCTTCCTTTCTCCGTAGGGGGGTGGTGTGGCTACACTGGTCGCTTCGCGTTTCCGAACGATCGGTCGTTTCAGCGCGGGCTGACAGCTGTCAAAGAGACACACGACACGACGTGCTCGGGACAAGAGAACTTTGGCTATCGTATCGCGTCTGTATAATAATACGCGGCCTGATCGTACGCAAATCTACTCCAATCACCAACAGGACCATTGGACAGACTGGTTACCTATAAGAGCCTACGATGTTTTCGGAAGATTACAAGTAACTACCATTACAACGTGTTTGATTACAAGTACCCCAAAAATAGGATAAGAGTCATTAGAGGATTATTATACTAACTAAACTAGCAGTGCTCGCGACTCCAAACGCGTGCATTAGGATTTTTAAACTAAAAAATAAGTAGCCGATACTGTGTCCTGTACGTCTAAATCTTTATTTACCAAGTTTCATAAAATTCAGTTAATTCGTTTAACAATTATGGAGAAACATACGTACATGCATACACATATACATACAGAAAAACTTCTGAAAATCGTTAATTTAGTTTCAGTATATATATCGTTACATGAGTTATATATATATATGTATATAAACACGATATCTCTGAAAATAAGTTCGGCTATGCAGAATTAATGTTTATTAACAACCTTGGAATCCAATTCTTTTTTAAGTAACATAGTCTGTTTAAAATGTAAGTATTTAATAAAATTTTAAACAAACTATGTTGGTGAACACAGATGACACACTTTTCAATATCCTATAATTTGATATTATAAATAACCCATATTGGTGAAACCCTGTTTAATGCTGCGGTATATTTGGTCCGAATTCAAATAAATGTAAACTTTATATACCTATTACAATTATGATACATATTTTTTTAATAAATAGTTGAATATATATAAAAAATTAAAATGGTAATACACGAAAATAGCAGCCTATATATAATTTCTAAAGATTTTATTAAAAAAAAATATTATTTTAAAATTTAAAATAAAATAAAAGCTTTGGATTCCATATTTGAACATGTCCGTTAAATATAAGAACCGAATAAAATACAAGAATTATGTTTATTTTTCTGATACCTTTTGTTTTATTATAAAAATAAATATTGCAACAACTCCTTAACTTTTAAATTCGAATGATCAAATTCCCTGAGTAATAAATTCCAATCACATGCGATGCGACTATTCCCAATTTGTAATGAAATAGGGGGAAGACAATAATTAAGGGTGAAGGAGGCGGCTGGCCGCAGAAGTAGGAGTGCTTAAAGAAACGGCAGCTGGAGCGCCACTCTGCTCGCAAGAGACTATGAATATATATAGAGATGTTTATATTTAATTTTAATGACTTAATACTTTTATTCTGCCGTCATACGGAAAAAAGACGCATCTGAAATTTTTTTCAAAATTGAGTTACATACATATTCGGAATCAGTAAAAAAAGACGCATCTACTAATATTTTTAAAGTTTACTGAAAACAAACGCTACCCATTAAACCTTACTATAAAATACGACGCATGTGCGATATATCGCTTGTATTACTAATTTGAATAGACATTTCTGATGTATACTAAAATGAAAAGTCATATTTAAGTAGTACTGTCTTATTAACTTATAAAATACGTATGGTTTCATAAAATGAAAAGGAGTTTCTACATCTTAATAATAAGAAAAGATGGTTCTGCGGAGATGTGCCCCTTCATCTTAGCATTACACACTATTAGCTAGACGCAAGTGGCAGTAGCGTCTTTTTTATGTAGTATCGCTAGATGTGCGGGATGAAGTGGGGATCGCGGCAGACTGCCGGTTCAATCAGTTGCAATCAGTTGCGTCCCGGCAGTCGAGGCGACAGACGCGCGCACGCTCCGTGTAAAATTTGCAGCAATATGGTAAGTTAGCTCGAAATTATTTCATGCGGTTATTCAAAAATTGTTTGGGTAAGCGGTTTATGTCTTCGAAATAAGGCTGAAATACGTGAAAATATCATTAAATTTATGTATTGATCGATTATATATTTTATGTATATTGTTTAATTAAGTAAAAATAGATGTATGGGTATAAAGAAGGAGTTCTAAATGTATACTTATATTATAAAGCTGAAGAGTTTGTTTGTTTGTTTCATCAATCATCAATCAGCCTATTGCAGTCCACTGCTGGACGTAGGCCTCCCCAAGGGCACGCCACACTGCACGATCTCCCGCTTTCCTCATCCAGCCACTACCAGCGACCCTCCTCAGGTCATCGGTCCATCTGGCAGGGGGGCGTCCAACACTACGTTTGCCGAGACGTGGTCTCCATTCGAGAACCCGTCTACTCCATCGCTCGTCGGTTCTGCGACAAATGTGGCCAGCCCACTGCCACTTCAGCTTGCTACACTTCTGGACAATGTCTAAAACTTTGGTCCTCTGCCGGATGATTTCGTTACGGATTTTATCCCGCAACGAAATACCGAGCATAGATCTTTCCATAGCTCGCTGAGCGACATGTAGTCGGTGGGCCAGCCTGACTGTCATGTTCCACGTCTCGGCTCCATATGTCATGACGGGTAGGACGCACAGATTGAACACCCTTCTCTTTAGGCACTGCGGTAGTGTCGACGAGAAGATATGACGTAGCTTCCCAAATGCTGCCCAGCCCAGCTGCACTCTTCTTGCGATTTCGCGCTCGAAGTTGTCTCTACCTAGCTGCAATGTCTGCCCGAGGTAGACATATTCTTGGACAACTTCGAGCGCATTACCATTGATCAAGATCGGCTCCGGCGTGATAAAGTCGTTGAACATGACCTTGGTCTTGTCCAAGTTCATCCGGAGACCGACTGACATTGAAGCAGCATCAAGGCTGTGCAGCATTTTCTGCAAATCCTGCAACGATTGTGCCATCAATACTTTGTCGTCGGCAAAGCGAAGGTGACTGAGATATACGCCATTGATGTTGATGCCCAGCCCGTTCCAATCCAGAGTTTTGAAGACATCTTCCAGTGCGTTGGAGAACAGTTTCGGAGAGATGACATCTCCCTGTCTCACCCCTCTGAGCAACTGGATGGGTTTCGTCTTGTGGTTCTGTACTTGGACGGACATCGACGCTGATCTGTATAAACTTCTCAGTACCTCCACATATCTTCAATCGACTTGGCATCGCTGCAAGGATTCCAGAACAGCCCAGGTTTCTACGGAGTCGAAGGCTTTCTCGTAGTCCACAAATGCTTGGCACAGCGGCTGATTATACTCCTGCGACTTCTGTATAATCTGTCTTACTGTGTGAATGTGGTCTACGGTGCTAAAGCCTTTTCGAAACCCAGCCTGTTCCGGTGGCTGGAAGGCGTCAAATCTTGCGGCAAGACGATTCGAGAGAACTCTCGAAAACAGCTTATAGATGTGGCTTAAGAGCGCGATTGGTCTATAGTTTTTGAGGAGGATTTTGTCTCCTTTCTTGAAAAACATAGCCACCACGCTCTCACTCCACGCCCTTGGGGTAGTCCCAGTGGCTATGACGGAATTAAATAGCTCCTTTAGCTTTTTCCGCACTGGAGATTCTCCTGCTTTGAGAAACTCTAAGGTAATTCCGTCTTCGCCGAGAGCCTTCCCATTCTGAAGCTGTTTGAGAGCCCTCCCGATTTCGTCTTCATCCACTTCTGGGAGATCGTCGGTAAAGTGGCGCGTCAGTGTGGCTCGTGGGTCGTTCGCGTCAGGTGGAGGCTTTGGAGCATGCGAGGAGTACAGTTTCTGATAGAAGTCTTTAACTTTGGCGAGGATCTCCGGAACTGACGTGACGGTTTTGCCTTCCGAGGTTTTGAGCTTCGTCAGGTGGCTCCTACCCAGTCTTTTAGCAAAGACTTTTGACCCCCGATTTTGCTCAATCGCCTCTCTTATGAGATTCGTATTGTAGCTTCGGAGGTCACGTCTCACCGACTTGCGGATTTCTTTGTTGAGACGGTGGGTATCCGACGAAGCTCCCTCTGGCATCTCACTTCGAATCTTCATCAGTTCAAGAGTCTCCGCCGAAAGTTTAGAAAAGATCAAAATTTTTATTAATAATAATTGTTATATAAGAAGTTAGTAATGTTATGTTGAAAGAAGTTTGTAAAACTGTATTTTTCTAAATAAATAAAATTGATCTCGTAGTTTACATTTTATTGAAACTAATGACCTGCAGTACTGCGTACAAGCTTTGAAATAGGAATAAATAGGCAGCATTTGAGATTATATTTTAAATATAAACAGACAGACATTATTTTAAAGATAAAGACAATTTACTTTGTACTGTGTATATACCATACATTTGGTTAACGTGTTAGAATTTATCTAAAACTGCGATGGAGTGGTTGGTTATTAAAAATCAAAAACTATGCAAACAGCCATAACTGGAATATATATTCTAAATGTTATAGATAATTAGGTTTCATACTAAGTTTAAAAGCAGCTAATGGCTAAAACCGTCCTTGTTATTTACTTCACTAGACCCTATTTTTACATCTTTACTGAGTAGAAAAGACGTCTCATACAATAAGAAGTTGAAAAGAAGTATCTAGCCATAAACGTCTTTTCATTACAGTATTCGCGTAATTCTTGATATTTTTTTACTAAGAAGAAAAAGAAAATCCGGTTTATTTACTATATAAAATACAATGAATATTATATTTCATATACATACCTATAGATCGAACCCTCTTACACATTTTTCATGTATGAAAATACATCACAGTCTAAATTCCTTGGCGCAGCGAATTTTTTAAATTTAATAACACATATTATTTTTTTTCTCCATTTGCGAGTTTGTGTAGAAACGTCCTTTTTCCATATGACGGCAGTATTATATTACTAGCTTTCACCCGCCGATCCGCCCGCGTCAAAGTGGATCCCTCGGGAACAATACTTTTTCCCGGGAAAAAATATACACTCTATCCTTTACCCCAGACAAGGGGTATGCAAAATTTCATGACGATCAGATCAGTAGAAGCCACAACAAACAAACAAACTCACTTTCGCATTTATAATATTACTAGCTATCGCCCGCGGCTCCAGCCAATATATTTCAGGTTTTTTCAGGATTGCTTATTTGACCTCAAAATTCAAATTTTGTTGCTTGTTCGGTTCCAACTCGTAACACATTTAACACAACATGAATACTTACGCACTCGTCTACACATCGCCTACAATCCCGTAGCAGGGCTACGACAGTCTACGATAAATTCGTAGCAGTCCACGATATTTGCTACAGTTGTTTGTGATATTTATTGCAATAGGGCTTTAATTCCACCAATATATATATTTGAAACTCGTGACACGAATCGGCTTCGCAATCGTTTTTCATAAACGAATTATTTAATCATACATAAATAATTACATTAAATTAAGTTTTTAACATATTTTGGCAACAATTACAATATAAACGACCAACCTTTTTTATATATAAACTAGCTTCCGCCCGCGGCCCCACCAGCGTCAATGTCGATCCCTCGGGAATAGTACTTTTTCCCGGGATAAAAGGTAACCTATGACATTTTCCGTACTCCAGAGAACTTGTATGCAAAATTTAATGATGATCGGTTCAGTAGTTACGGCATGAAAGCGTAGCAAACAAACTCACTTTCGCATTTATAATATTATAGTAAGGATAGTAAGGATGATATTTACTACAAATATCAACTCTTGCTGCAGTTACACAACTCCATAGAGTTCCCGCAATGTCATTCATTAAAATCTTTCGTTTCCGCGTTATATGAACGTAGACTCTGAATACTAATGCTCGCAGGATTGCACAACTTTATATTAATTTACTTGAAGAGTTTGCGGTTGCCCTCTGTGATTTATTACTCATTATCAATTGGTACGTGTACTTTATGTAATACAATAGCTGAGCTTTTATATTGACCTGGGTCTTTGATGTTTATCGATAAATGTATTTATTTTAAAATCTCAAAACACATGTCTCGAAATTACTTTGGAGCTCACTCAGTCTGTGTAATTTTCCATATAATTTATGTATTATACTAGCATTCGTCCGCAGCTTCTCTCAAGTCAACGTTGTTCCTTCAGGAACAGTACTTTTTTCCATAAAATTCCTTTTATTACGGAGTACGGAATAGGACATAGACTTCCGCCTATGTCGTATTCCGCACTCCAAAGAACTTGTTTGCTGAATTAAAGGCGTGAAAGCGTAACAAACAAACAAAGTCACTTTCTCATTTGTTTTAAAATATTGATCCGAATCGATTATTGGTTGTGTTTGAGAGCCCGAATTTACATTGATAACTTTCTTATTTGGCTGTTAATAATTCTAGTATCACGTCCCCCTTCCCCGCGGTGTAGACAGAGCCCAAATCTATAAGACCTTGTGGCCACATTTAACATGTTGGAGGGCGTGTAGATGGAAAATGGAATCAAATAGTGATGGGTTGCTACCCGCATCGCCTATAGACATGATTCCGCAGATTTAGCTCAATCCCTCGATCAGCTTTTACGATCTGCACGGGAACAAAAGCAGCTGGCACATCCCACGTTTTTTTTTCTCCCAGACCAGCGTAGAAGATGGGAGTTAATCATTCTGATTACAAGTTTGACAAAACGTATAGAACATTCACTAACTGCTTGGCATAATTTACAACGAATATAAAGTACGAGTCGCGCACATTTGAAAAACCAAGAACGCAAACTACTTATTTGTAGCAAACTACTACTTATTTGTTGAAAATGTCTAGATCCCAGTTCATCATCATAATGAAAACAAACATTATTGCAGCGTTGTTGTATGTATCGTACACAACTAACGATCTTGTTGACGACTCTTATTGACGCAATTATAATATGGATAGAGTTTGTATCAGAAAGATTATGTAAACCTAAATACCTACAAGTAAACTTGCTGCGCTATCAGTATATTTACTTGTTGGTATTTAGGTTCATTTTCATTTATTTTGTATCAATGAAATTGTGTTATATTACGGTCAGGGGTGTCAGCCTCAACAGTTGATCATTGGTTGCATCGGGTACTCGCGCCCGGTCTCCGAGTAAGTAGTAATCCAATACCTTCATTCGCTTTCTAGATCCGACAAATTCCTATCATTCCCAGCTTAAAAATGCTCCTGAATGAGCAGTAATATCGGAAACACAAGAATATGTATATAGTATGGCAATATCATTCCATAGAACGAAGAACCCTTGGAAGATGCATTTGTCCTACAGTAGACTTCTTAGGGCTGAAATCATGAAGTTTTAGTCGATTTCTCAGTTTCAACCTGCAACGACTGGAATCTTTCAATCGCTAGACGTAGCTGTTGAATCTTCTGCTATAAACTAATATCGAGTCTGTGTCATCAAAAACATGATACTGTACTTTTTTTTTCTAAATTTTACTGGCTTAAAATAAATTTACACAATAAAATATAATGGGCAGTGACAATGTCCCACCGCAACTGCGGAACAGCTGAGAATGGTTCGGTGGCTTCCCGCACCACACGGCAAGCCGCGGCCGCCTCATTAAATCCCGCTATTTGTTTAGGACGCTCAAACACGCGGACATCCCGCCAGGAATAACGGATTTTACGATTTAAAATATTTAGGGAGCAATTTTACCTTTCTGCGTTTGCAACAACAAACCCGCTTTTTATGTTTTCAAAGAGATCTGGCTATTTTAGCACTGATTTTATATTCTTGTGTGTCAGTAACAACACATTTTTTTTAAATTAATAAAATAAATGGTCTCACTCACCTAATAGGAAGGTATCGCCGACAAGTTACATTTTTATAATATTATGCTAACTAAGGTTTTATACTTACTTCGTCTAGACGCTCTAAATCTAATTGGTGGTATTGAAATGACACTATTGCAAACACTTTATTTAGGTAATTTTGTTGTTATATTAGGTATCAACCTCATGGAGTATATATACCTCAAAGTAATATAATATACATCCCCATTATTCTATGAGAATATGCAGTTTGAAACCAGATGTCAGCAGCGCACGTTGACACAGTAAATTTTCATTGCAAATTCTGACTCCGTGCACCGAAGGGGCTGGGTAGGTACACAAACAATCGCGTTATGGATGTCAAACTTAAACGAACCGAAATCGAGCCCAAACGTCAAAAAGCGAAGGCTTGGCTAAAACGTTTTTCTTCTTTTGTAAATTTTGCGAGATACATTCAAACAGTATCAGTGTTTGCTGTGGTAGGTATAGGATTGCATAAGTATTCCAGCCCCGACCGCCGTAACGAACCACGTATGTGTTTTATATTATTCTTGTAGTTGTAGATTTTGCTATTCTTGTTTAAATCGTAGGATTTAATATCCGATGTCGGTGCCGGTGATTTACGCAATGTGTCTACACCCAGCGGGAGCACATGACTGGGAGGCTTATGAGTGATGCAGATAATTAGATCTGGATAGGTTCTACTGAATTATGCTGAAAACAGAATTTGTTCCGACCTCCAGCCAGCAGGATATTTACCAAAGTTACGTCTGATGAACTGTAAATTGGTATTAACGTTTAGACCTGTGATTGCTCTATTCACCAAAACAAAAAACATTCTTCTTACGTCCTTACTTTAACAATCAAGCTGCAAAAAAACCCTCAGTCAGCGGAGGTTTCTCAGGACATTATTTTTGTAACTTTTACATTAAATTAATAAAATTAAAACTATCTACGATTATAATTAAATGATTCGTACATCTTGTGTTAAAATTAAAAGTTTATAATTTGAAAACTAATAAGTGAGTAGAATACAAAAAAAGTCTACAAACTAATTCAAGCTGTTTATGAGTAGGGTAGTTTATTAGCAATACGAAGACCAGTTAGTGTCATTGTGTAAATCACATTTTACAAGTGACATGTGATCCCGCTGGGTGTAGACACATTGTTATGCAGAGTCTACTTTGTTGATGCATTCACATAGTTAGTCAGAATAAACAATAATATATAAATAAAAAATATATATTTCAACTATGTTTATCTACTTATAAATATCTAAGTGTCCCAAATTCGTCAATTCATAGACTTAAACTTTTGCCCGCGGCTCTGCCGGCAATGTGTACAATAGATTTTTTTCAGTATGAAAGGTTCGATATGTCCTATCCCGGGCCTTAAACTACCTTCAAATTAATTTTCCTCGCAATTGGTTAAATAGTTGAAGCATGATGTGGTAACAGACATACAGAGTTACTTTCGCATTATCTTAATATATATAAATCTCGTGTCACAATGTTTGTCCTCAATGGACTCCTAAACCACTTAACCGATTATAATAAAATTCGCACACCATGTGCAGTTCGATCCAACTTGAGAGATAGGATAGTTTTTAACTTATGGCGAAACGAAGTTCGCCGGGGCAGCTAGTAGATTATATAAATATGGATAAGTATATTTATTATCCTTGTCTGATATATTCCAAACATGTATTCAATTACTAAGAGATAATATCGTTTTTCAGGCGCAGCCGTTCGCCCTCATACCTGTCAGGAAGAGGTATTAACAACATTTACGAGTAGCTATCACAGGCCAGACGATGGCGCTCGGATGATATGTAGTAACTATCTTGCAACGTGAATAATACTCTCCGCCAGCAGAATTTAGACTTGCCTTTTAGAAAATACCTTCTTAAATAAATTAATAATACATACTTGAAATTATTTTGCAAATTATAATGAAATCTTATGATCTTTTTATTCATCATCTCAGTCATGAAGTCCACGCCTGGACATAGGCCACACCAATGAATCGGATTCTTCAAAAGTCTCATCCTCATAGCTGGAACAACTTCGAACCTTGATCAATTGATCCAGATAGATATATTGGGCTACAGCTTCAAGGATGGTATTACCGACAGATACCGGCGAAGGCACAACATGGACATTCGACATTATTTTCGTCTTGTCCATGTTTATTTTAACATCTATTTGTTGAGAAACTTCATTGAAGTAATTGAGCATGGTACTAAAGTTCTCCAACGACACTGCTATGATAACGATGTCACCAAAAAATCAAAGGTTAGTTATATTCTCGCCGTCGATGTTAATAATAAGTCCTTCCCATTCCAGAAGCTTGAAGAAATCTTCTAGAAAAGCGGTGAACAGTTTTGGAACTACCAGATGCCTCTCTTTAAAGGCCTTGGTGCTTTACTCCACTACTGGATCTGACATATTGGCTCAACCTGTCGATATAGCGATGGTCGATGCGGTATCGCTGGAGGGACTGAAGCACGGCTCAAGTTCCGATAGTTTTATTGTGATATGCTTTTTACAAAGTAGTTCAAATAGCAGGCAATACCTAAATTGACTTAGACATATAAAATATTAGACTATATGTAATGTATTTATTACATTTGTATAGCAAATAAAACACACAACATACTCGTAGAAGACGGAAACGAGAAAGAAATCCACTGAACCTGAAAGCTCGGGTCAGATTGGTATGGGAGAGCTCGGCAGTACCGCATGGATAGCTAAAACACTCAAATCTAGGAAGATAGATATTATAGCGTATTGATCGAATCATCGATGCGACAACAATTTGCCGGTCCGCTCGGCTCGAGTGTCGCTATGCAAATGCCCGCGCTCCATTTTACGCTCGGGCCGCCGGCGGCTACGGCGGCGGGCGCCCGGGCTCGGTGGTGGGGGGGTGCTGCATGCCGGATGTTCCGCTGTCGTCGCAGGAAATTGAGAGCGCTGCATAAATCCTGATCCTACAAACCAAATTTGATTCGACCTAATCCGGATATTGATACGAAACAAACACCGCAGACGAATATTTTAATGATATCGCCTTTCATTTTTATTTCACGACGTAGCGTAGCCACAATCCTTTACTCCTTGAATTGCTATTCAATATACATTTTGAGTCATTCTTGCGGAGACCTTTCAAATAACATAGAACGTCAGTAGGGTGAAATATTGTCGGGAAAATTGAATACGTGCAAGTATTCACAGTCATTTCGACCTTCTCAAGCTAGAAGGCTACAGTGAATTATTAGACTTTCATAGATAGATTACGAACATTTATTGGTAGATCTTGTGTATTTTTAAGATTTTCTATGTGATAGGTTAGGGCTTTATGTTTATTATTGCCTAAATTTTACTTTATGTACCTATAAATATTATAAAAACCTCAATTTAAGATAAATAAAGTAATACATTATAATAATAAAAACTGGCTAAGTGTGACTCGCATTAGCACACACACCAAGGGTTCCTACCCCCGTACAAATTTTAGCTACCAAATCTACGTTTCTTGTATGGAGCCTCCAATGTATAAGCACGCTCAAAACCTCTTCCAAGCGACATCACTTATGAGGTTAAAAACAAACTTTTTTGAGCATTAACGCCATTGTTCTTTATTATCTGGGGTTTGATAAGTCTCATTAATAAATAGCTACGAATAAGTAATACTTATTCGTCCGTTATATTTTATACGTTTAACGTCGTTAGATAATTACTAAATAAATATTTCTTATTTCTATTTCTTTCTATTTCTATCAATAGGCAGCAACTTTGACAGATTCGAGAAAAAACGCCAAAGGGACAGGTTTCTTGTATAGCGGCAATATTATTGGCAATAATATTTATTGCCGCTATACAAGATACATGTCCCTTTGGCACGTTCTGTGAAAATTTCAAGTCTCTACCTATTATGTTTTAATAGATACAGCCCTGTGAACGACGGACGGACATTGGAGTCTTAGTATTAAGACTCCCCTTGGCACCCTTTGGGTACGGAACCCTAAAAAATTATGATATTATCTTTGACTTGTTATAAGACGCCATCGGCAAATATTAATACACAGAACCTTTTGCGGCTACTCAAAGAAACATTTGCACGTTAGCTGCTTAGTTTGAACGCCATTTGCGTGTTTTCCAAAAGCCGCGCTCAAAGAACATCAAACATGATTTTCTAGTTCAAACACACGTATTTAACTTCGCCGAGTAGAGCTGATTAAGGTGACTTGATAAAATATTTACGTCACATAAAAGTAAAGTAAAATAAATAGGATTATCGGAAAATCATTTTACTTATATTTTAGGGTTACTCAAAATTTGCCAAAGGAGCCTTTTTAGTTCATTACTATTTATAACTAAGTTATCAGTCCATATTTCCCTAATAATATATGCAAAAGTAATAAGAGTTTTTCAAGTTCGTGTAGGTATTTATGTATGTTAATATGTGAGTTGTTATGGTGGAATAAAGTTCAAAACTTCTAAATGCCTCAACGAATTTGGACGTTTGGGATATCGTGAAATTCCTTACATCCTCCCGAGTGGTTGGCTTTATTTAAATGCTAACCAGCTTTTTTTTAAAAAGGCTGGTCATTTTATAATTGAACAAAGCATCGTGAAATTTAGCAGAGGTACATTCTGTCAAGGGTACGGAGGAAGGCAGGTACATCACGGAAAAAGTACTTTTCCAGAGGGTTTGGGATACATATGACGCCAGCGGAGCCGCGGGTGACAATTGTACGGATATAATTGGTGATAGTTACAAACCGATTGAAATTTAATACAGCATGTATTAAATTTATAATGATTTCAATCGGTAAATACTATTGTAACAGGTATATATAGGCGATTTAGTTTTCCCAAATTAATGTACCTATACATACCTCTATACCTGTTCAGCGATAATTGCATCAATTTAGTTAAATAGGATTTTCTCCAAAAAAAATTCCTAATATTATTAAAAATTAGGCAAAGCGCGAGACGTTATGTTTTATTTTTTAATTGGTAAAGCAATAATATACGTATATACTCGTACACATAAACACATTCTATGATCTGTCTACATAGTATTTAAGACAGTATACTCGTATAAGCTACAGCCCACTAACAAAGGAATGGACGGACAGAAGGCTTAGTAACATGATCTTTTTAGCATACTGAACAATACAAGTAAGTCAGTAAGTAGGTGTGCTAAATCGTCGTGAATTCTAGGTGGCGTTATCGCATCTTCACTACATAAAACTATATTTATATGTACATAGGGGTACATTAAATTCAATAACTCGAGTTAGAGAGTTTGTCGCACGCTCCGACCGTCCTCAAAATAAGTGAAGAAGAAAAGTTTGGAAAAACTCCGCTCAACTTGAACCGTATGTGTAAATTTCCAGGGACAACTAAATAAATATGTATTTATCAGTAGGCGAAACCCGTTCGCAGTGTGTCTCTTTACATTACGTCACATTACTTGCAGATCTACAGTGAGTGAAATGTGAATATTATTTCTAGGCAAATAAATGTTTGTCTCGATGCAGAGAAAAAGCCACGAAAGTTTTATCGTGGTTTCATCCCACCAAAAAATTAAAAGAGAAAAGAAGCTGTAGTGTCGACACTTGTAGCGTCCCACACCAACGTTCTTCCCAGCCACAACGCCTTCCTAGGGTACAAGTGTCATCCCGTCTGGTCTCTTGCCATTCGAGACAGTCCATTGGTTATAGAACGTCTTGCATCTGTATGATGGCAACAGCTCGGTGGATGGTGTTGTTAAGGTTGGCATAGCGTGCAATGCGGCCTGCGCTCCTGAAGTAAGACAAATTATTACCGCAGGAGCAACGATGCGGAACAGTAGCTGCAGCGCGTAGGCGGAGGCGAGTCGCTATACGAAATGGAAACCAGAAATGTGCTCAAATCAAAAGACAGTTAGCGCCCATTACAAGCAAGGAGATGAACTCGCTCTACAGAATATCTGGCAGAACATTGAATGAGGCTACTCTGTACAGTCACCTCTGTGAAGCAGGGTGATCCAGATATTTTGAGATGTCTCTGACCACGTTATTTCGGCCCCTGCTATATTAATAGACCAGTGATTTAGTGTTGATATGTTTTTAAAATTTTGATGAATTATCTGTATTTGATTTAGAAAATCTATGTAGGTCTTTTTTAGGAGATCTGAATCGTGTAAAACGGTGTCTTTTGGTCCCATAATAAAAGTCGTTCATTTTGACGGGCTAAGTCTTCCCTTCAAGGTAATGTTGGTAGTAAATATGCACGCTGTATAATGAAGGAATTCTTTCTTTAACTATATTAGTAAAAACGAAGTCTTTGTTATATCTATTTTCCTTCACAAATCGAAGTGTAAATCAAAGAGCTTTTATGTTAGCAGACGACAGGAGAGCCTACGGAGAGAATGACAACTTGAAGCAATAATAAATTCAGAACAATATTTTTTTGTCTTTGGTCAGGAAACCTTGAAAGAAAATAAAGTAAGTAATTAAGTTTGAATATCTACTCTGTAGAGATACTTTTCGAAATAAGCAGTGAAACAATTAATGCTGGTGGCGACACACAGTTGATAGCAAATTAATTTATAAAGTACTAGCTTTCGCCCGCAGCTTCGCTTGCGTCAACATCGTTCCCTCTGGAACAGTACTTTTTTCCGGGGTGAAAGGTACCCTATGTTCTTCTCCATACTCCAGACCACTTTGGGACAATTTCATACTGATCGGTTCACTAGTGTCGGCGTGAAAGCGTAACAAACAAACTCACTTTTGCATTTATAATATTAATAAGGATAACAGATAGCTTTTAAAAACGTACCTTAGTTCATCTTTATTAATATTTTACCCAAAGTATTTTAATAATAAAATAATTATTATAATAATATATGTATAATTGTATATTTTCTTATTAGTAGTTATTTGTTAGTATTTGGAACTTAAAGATACATATAAATGATAGATACGCGAGTATGTTGTCCAGTAAGATAGATTGGTCACTATCATTTACCAACTGTGCCATTAAATACACGTGGAAACTTGGTATTTCCTAGTCCTAAATTCGTCTCACGTATTTGTAGAGCTAAGGCCCAGGGCGCGCGGCGCGGGAGGAAGCGCAGCTCTGACGCGACTCTCATCAACCAATCATTATGGCGCGCAATGTTTTTAAAACGGCTTTGGATACCACGCAGCCCGCTTCAAATTAATCCCCTACTACAATATTATAGACTCGACCTAAATTGAAAACGCTAAAAACAAGAAAACCCTGTGAGATGAAAACTTAGAAAGAAAAATAATATGTAACAGAATATGTATTTATTTAAAATCCTTATTTTTGAGGTAATAATCTTCTTTAACAAGTTTCTTTATTTCGAGGCTGTTTTTTACATATTTTGAGAGAAAAATAATTATTTTTTAAATCTCCAAGTTCTAAAGAAATTATTGGGTACTTTACAAAGTAATCTTTTTCAGATACATTTTGATTGGAAATGAGGACACATTTCATTACACTTCACTTATGTCTCCAAACTTTCGATCAGATTTCAATCAAGAATTTCTATTTTTATAAGTAGGCAGGTACTTCAAAGAAAATAATTCAGAATAGAGGCAGTGTACTTTTTATAAAATTGCTGACTATGACATGACAACCATTTATAAATTCTCAACATTGCTCACAAAGGTCATACAGATAGGGGCAGTGTATTTTTTATAAAACGCTGACTGTGACATGACAACCATTTATAAACTCTCAACATTGCTCACCAAAAGTCATACAGAGAGAGGCCGTGTATATAATAATGTATAAAGCTATTTTTTTATAAAACCGCTGACTGTGATGTGAAACCATTTATAAACTCTCAACGTTGCTCACCAAAGGTCATACACATAGAGGCAGTGTATTTTTTATGAAACGCTGACTGTGATATGACAACCATTTATAAACTCTCAACATTGCTCACCAAAAGTCATACAGAGAGAGGCCGTGTATATAATAATGTATAAAGCTATTTTTTTATAAAACCGCTGACTGTGATGTGAAACCATTTATAAACTCTCAACGTTGCTCACCAAAGGTCATACACATAGAGGCAGTGTATTTTTTATGAAACGCTGACTGTGATATGACAACCATTTATAAACTCTCAACATTGCTCACCAAAGGTCATACAGATAGAGGCAGTGTATTTTTTTATAAAATCGCTGACTATGACATGAAAACCGTTTATAAATTCTCAACATTGCTTACCAAAAGTCATACAGATAGAGGCAGTGTATATAATAATATATAAAGCTATTTTTTTAATAAAACCGCTGACTGTGACATGACAACCATTTAAAAACTCTCAACATTGCTCACCAAAGGTTATACAGAATAGAGGCAGTGTATTTTTTATAAAACTGCTGACTGTGACATGACAAACATTTATAAATTCTCAACATTGCATCGCACGTTGGCCACAGCACAACACGTAAATCCCACATGCCAACAACGCAATTTAAAACTCGCCCAATAGTTCAAATCAGGTATCGGTGTCACTTCACTGCAATAGATGCAATGTACGTGTGCCAATAATTCTCGTCTCTTCGTTCAGGCAATAACCGACACAATGCGGTACAAGTGGCGAGATGAAAATAGGGGTGTATGTATATAGGTGACCAAAGTTAGAAAAAGCAGTAGGCATTGAAAACGAATGGTTTTGATTTCTAATGACTGGTTTCGCCGCCAACAATATACTGAATTTTTAATTTGACGTATGTACCTACTTCATAATTATTATTTTTATAAGTTTGTGTAAGTAATCATACAAGACGTATAAAAACAATAACTGCCAGCTTTAATGAAGCACATCACCTATAATTAAATACTTCAATTACGTCCTGTTTATTTATATTTTTACTAAAGGTGAAAAATAAGTTCATATCGTGGTATGAATCTGACGTTCTGGACACATTGGCAGTACGTCGCGGTATACGAGGTAATTTAGTTCGTGACTTACAAGTAGAATCAATTTAATTTCTAAAATATGCCACGACTATGCGTTACAGTTTTTTTTTTTTAATTCTTAATACACAAGCTTACTACTTACTGTGCTGCTATCTAAATTTCGATGTTCTCCCCGCATATTCATATTATTTATTTATATATATATAGTACTAAGTTAAATGTGTTTTTAATTTGTACTAACATAAGTTTTAATGTAAGATTCCTTTATCTTTTTATGTAGTCGCTCAGACGTTCATGTCAGAGCCGGGGGATCACACCATGCATGTAACTTGCAGTTCACGAAACAGATTACTGCAGGCACAATTTAGTCCTTCTAAAGTGTCAGCCACAATGTCGGAAACATACCGAAATTGAACTTTTTTCAAACAAACATACATAACATGTTTTTAACTAAAATAAAACTTAGACTTTTGTGCAGTTGCCCTTCATTAATAGGCTTTCGCTTGTTTTTTATTCCACCTTGCATATCAATTTATTTTCTAAAAGTTTAAAAAAAAAAGTTAAGGTTATCTTTACTGATATAGATTAAAGGTTTTTATGTAGCAGCCCTGACGTTCGTGGGAGAACCCGGAGACGCCGCGCTGGTAATAAGACCACGCATCCCACTTGCAAGTCACGGAGTAGATTACCGCGGACACCGGGACATCCTTCCGATGCGCCTAAATCGTCAGATTCACACCGCGATATGAATTTTATTCTTTTTATTTGAATTTTCGTCTCTAATTCGCTAAAATACCACCTACAGTGTGAATACTTAGCTCAAACTACAAGCGAAACATTTACACCACATGAGTGTACTCATGTGGTGTAAATGTTTCACAATGCACAATGTAATAAGTACCTTCTATTTTTTCATGACATAAGTTGTACGTAGTACTACGTAAATACTATTAGGTACTTATTACGTGTTAGTATTTATTAGGCGATCTTTGAAGTTTTTTTGGGAATGAAACCTAGAGACTATACTACATGACGGGTGGGCAGTTCTTTAGATTCTTGTTCAAAATTGTCGGTTTAATCATCATCATCATATCAGCCGCAAGAAGTCCACTGCTGGACATAGTCCACGACCGGTTGGAAGCGGCCTGCATCCAGCGTCTTCCTGTGAACTTAGTCAGGACATCTGACCATCTGGTCGGTGGTTGTCCGACGCTGCGCTTGCCGATACGTGGTCGCCATTCGAGAACCCTTCTGCCCCATCGGCCATCGGTTCTACGCGCTATGTCGGTTTAATAACATTCAGCAATTGTGACGACATAACATCATCTTTAAGTTATATTCCGGCACAATTACAAAGCCCCGTGATAATCAAACGCTTAATCTTAATTAAATAGGACCTGCACTTACAAGAACTCGCATTAACCTTTGAATGGTAGAAGCCGCCAGTAAACTCTGCGTTGCTTGCGGGTAACCGAAATCCCCTAAAGGGTTAAAAAGGGCCGCGAATGTCCCTAATTGACGCCCCTGACTTGAATTACATTAAAATAATTAGCACATTATGAATTTTATAATCGGTATAATCTTCTTTTACTGTAATGCTTTAGCGAAACGATTAGGCGATTTAAATTTGCAAAGTTTTTGTTCAAATAGGTACCTACTATACTACGTACACGTTTTTGATTATTATTGCAAGACAGTAACAATTACGAATCTTCAGTCTAGCCACAGAGAACAAATACTTCGTTGTTTGTTTTCTGTGTGCGTAAGTGGTGTCAGATTTTTCCAGCTGCCTAAAGGCATCTGACATAGCTTAACGACTGCCATCAATGATGACAGCCTGGACCAATGGCTTAATATGCCTTCCGGAGCACGGAGGAGCTGGAGATTTTGATATGCCACTTGCGGTCACCCATCCCAGTGGGGACTGCGCCCAGAGTTGCTTAACTTGCGTAAACCTAATTATGCTCACGCCCACTAGGCAATGGGGTTCCTCAATTCAATACACCGTTAAAATGTAACGATTTAAAAAAAACTATCACAAGCTTTTGTATTTAACCGACTATAAAGAAATTCTGAAAAGAGGAGTTGTCATTACTAAAAAAATTGTATTTTGTACACTTGTTTGGGACAAAATTTTGCAACTGTGTTTTGTACCAGCTTGGCAACCGATTGTGCCGAAAATTGTTACATTTATGCAAAGACAATGCAATATTATGATAATAGAGCTAGTCTGATGATGCCGATAAAATGGCCATGGGATTTCCTAAACTACGACTAAAGGAGATAATTTTAGTTATTTTAAGTGAAAATATGTGATGACAAATCTGCAGCTGATGGTGTCGTCCATGGTTTACGATTTTTATTTTATTTTTTATTATTTTACCGACGCAAGGTAATCCTATATAAGAATAATTAAAGGAGATAAACCCTTCGTGTTTGGGCTCAGTTGATTTATCTTGGCAAATACTTTGACGTCTAAATTTACTTATCTAATAAAATATTGTCACAAAAATTAAATTAAAATGAAAACTTATATTAGGGTTCCGCACCTCAAAAGGAAAAAAAACAGAAACCTTATAGGATCACCTTGTTGTCCGTCTGTCTGTCAGGACCGTTTTCTCAGGAACGCGTGGATACCTCCACGCGTTAAGCTGAAATTTATATCAAACTAGCTGTTGCCCGCGGCTCCGCCCGCGTTAATGTCGTTCCCCTGGGAACAGTAGGAATGATAAAAATTCCATACAAACTCCTGCCCCTTTGCTTTTTCCCCTTAAGGGGGAATTTAATACATTTCACCTACATAGATCTTTAGCCCTTAAGGAGGGGATTTTGCCCATTTCACCTACACAGATATTTTTATATTGTAATGGAGAACTTCTTATTGTCATATTTCTAGGTAAATAATAAAAATCCATACAAACTTTACCCCACCTATTCTACCCCTTCAAGTGGAAATTTCGACCATTTTAACTACACAGATCTTTTTAATTGTAATGTAAACATATATACTTATTTTTATACTTCTATGTCCAGAAATGAGAAAATTTCCATACAACCCCCCCCCCCCCCCCTTATCCCTCAAGGGGGAAATTTTGTACATTTCACCTACACAGATCTTTTTTAATTGTAACCTAGAACGTATATACTTATTTTCATACCTCTAAGTCTAGAAATGGATAAATTCCATACAAACTTTACCCCCTATTTACCCCTTCAAGGGAGAATGTTGTCTGGTTCACCTAAACAGATCTTTTTTAATTTTAATTGAGAACTTGCGTACCTACTTTCAAACTTCTAAGTCCAGAAATGAGAAAATTCCATAAAACTTCAACCCCTTTGATTTTCTAAAAATCCTTTCTTAGTGCTCATTTACATCATAAAAAGAATCCCTGTGCCAAATTTCAAGTTTCTGCGCACAGTAGTTTCGGCTGTGCGTTGATATATAAGTCAGGTTTGCCTTTGGCCCGCGGCTCCGCCCGCGTAAGTGTCGATTTCTCAGGAACAGTAGAATTACCCGGAATACATTAGTTTATGACTTTCAATGAAACACCTTAATATTGAATTTCAATTGAATAACTTCAAAAACGGAAAGTTTCATATTAACTTTGCATCCCCGTTATATCCCCTTAAGGGATGATTTTTGAGAAAAATATTTTACTCGTGTTTCATGCCTTTTAGTAAAAAACCTTCATGCTGAATTTCATTCGACTAACTTCAAAAATGGTAAAGTTTTATGCTTACTTTGCACCCCTATTTTACCCCCTTAAGGGATGATTTTTGAGTAAAATATTTTACTCGTGTTTCATACCTTTCATAAGGTAAGGGAAGAAGAAGAAGACTATGGATAGTATGGATAGGTATAATGCTGTCGTATAATGATGATGAATTGACTTTGGATTTTAATTTTCATAAGTCACTTATTATTTTCTTTTATTTTTGCTATGTTTGCAGGCAAACTCATGCCTTGAGTTCATTCAAATGACGATAACTTTTTTTTTAATGAACCGATTTTGATGAAACCAACTTTAAATGTTAAACTGAGTTAAAACAAAGCAATTGGTGAAAGTTTGAAGTAAATCGGTTCAGTATTTTCGGAGATAATCGTAATCACACATACAGACAGACAGACAGACAGACAGACAGACAGACAGACAGACAGACAGACAAGAAATTCCAAAAAAATTTTTTTGCTTTCTATTATTCTTTTTAAGTGTCCCTCTATCCATTTCAGTCAAAAATTCGAAATGTACAGACAAAATAATTTTACTGTTTTATTATATATATAGATACTCGTCTACTTTCCCATGAAACTGTAAAAAATCAAACTTCTAAGCCAACACAATCAAAAGATACAGCCGTTTTATGTTGCAAATTTTCGACATTCACAAGGGAATCAAAACCTACAGGGTAATGCCAGTGACCTCAGAATCTTGAAATTTGGTACGAAGTAACCTCTTATAGCACAAATAAAGGAAAAATTTCAAAAAGCATAAATTTTTAGTTTCATCATATAATAAAATATTTTTAATAATTCTAACCTTATTATAGATATATACCCTTCGTGCGCGAGTCTGAATCGCGTTTGGCCGGTTTTTTTAATTGACAATTTCCTAAACAAAATAAGCATAAGTACGAGTAGGTACTTCTTACCTGTGAAAATTGTGATGGCACAAATAACATTCAAATAGGTACTTACTTTCTTGTTTTCTTTTTTAATTTTACAGTAAACAGAGTTGCTTGTTTATTCAAATGTTAATGATCTTCCTTTGCCTCGCTCTCTAAAGAAAAAGCAAATGATATCCTAAGCTAACAATTAGCCCGCGGCGGGGTTCACTCCATAAAGCTCGACCAAAAATATAAAAAATCGCCCTGGGGGAGCTAAATTAACTATAGTTATAGCAACAATGTATCGACTATACATGTTGACAACAAGGTCTGTGATGTTATTTAGAGGCATAGAGTCCAATCCTTCAGGATTTTGATTTCTAGAAAGTAATTTTTAATAATTTTCGACATTTTTACATAAAAATAATGCACAATGTCCTAGAAATACCTAGACCACGTACGATTAACTTTGAAAGCAATCGACAGATGACATTAATGAAGTCTTAAAGTTACGTTCGTATATTATTTTACTGTATTTCATCACAGAAATAAATATCAACTTTACGTAGATTAAAAATAGGATTTTTTTTTTTTTTTTTACTAAATATTGAATTAGGCATTTGTCTCCCATCTCACCTGATGGTAAGTGACGATGAAGACGAGGATGTTACATGCCTATCCAAGAGATACCCATTTATTCTACTTTTGAATGTCCCTTAATTCTACTTTAGGATCAATATATTTGTGTGGTTTTAAAGATGCATCCATTTCTATAGCTATCCATACATACGATATATAAGATTGTGATTAGAGGTGCCCAAACGACTTTAACCGAAAAAACGTATAGGCAAAGATTTTAAAAAGAAAGAATACCTACTACTAATTTTGTGAAAAAATATCAAAAAATTACTATCAAATAAAAGTGTAAATACAACATAGTTATTAACTAAATCATAAATTCAAACATATTTGGAACCAAAAAGCGTTCACATAGCATTTTGTGTCATACCAATATAACATAATAGCTAAATTTACTTTTTTCAGCAAAACCAAGAGTAGACAGGTAGTAAAATTGCTCTACTTATAAACAAATTACTTAAATTAAATAATGTGGATCATAAACAAAAAAGATAACTTTATGAAACGATGCCTCATCAATATGAATAAAATAAACTATTAAGATTGATTTGCCATTCAACGTGACAATGCTGCCAGTCTTCTGGGTACATTACCGCAGGGCAATGACCTGCGTGACATTTTTTATTTATAGGTAGGTTTTTATTTATTTTTTCTTTATAGGATTATTTTAGATAGGATTAATTAATCTTTAGTTTTGTGGCTAGTAAATAATTATTGTTAACTATAAAAATGTAATCAGTAACATTAAAAGTTGAATAATATTATTATATTGTTACAGTGCGGTTGGTATTAGTCTGGAGACTGGGAATCAAAGTTGTAAAATCCTTTTAGTTTTATCTTTAAACTAGCAACCAGGACCCCGGCTTCGCACGGGTGCAATGTAGTACATATAAACCTTCCCCTTCAATCATTCAATCTATTAACAAAAAAACACAAAAAATCCGTTGCGTAATTTTAAAGATCTAAGCATACATAGCGACAGAAAGACAGCGGGAAGCGACTTTGTTATACTGTGTAGTGATACGTAAACCGACGCAGAATCTCTAATAGGCGGTGGAAAATTGTTCCAAAACTTCGTTGTAAAACGAAAACGAGCACATATGCTTTATTTTTTTCGACAAGACTACATTTTTATTTTAAGGCCCATCATTTTTAAATCTATGTTAAGACGTAACGTTTTTATTAGCATATAAAAAACTTGCTTTTATCAAATCAGAAAACGGTGCGGTCGGAAATCGTAGTCGCTAAAATGTGAAAAGTCCGCTTGCGTGCTTTGTGACAACGCGAAGAAGGTAATTTTACAAAAAAAAATTAATAGATGGCGCGTTTAATTAGATACTTTTTAATAATTCGCTCATAAAAAGTTTATAAAAAGCACAAGCGTGTATGGCTACGCCGTGTTTTAAATCTATGGTATTTGGTGTAGGTATGCATACTTATTTGTTTGTCTACAAAAACATGACAAAAACAGACTTTTTTTATGCGTCATGTTATATTGGTCACCTCTACCTGACTTTATGTGTGTTTAAAAATCTTCTTTTATAAGCTTTTATTTTATTTTACCTGCCCCGGTGTCTGTGTTGACCTGCCTTTCCAATTTCCAATAGAACTGAATATTCTGAATATGTATTCACGTTTAATATTAAATCAGATGACAGTGCAATATTCTAACTCAGAATAGCCTGTTCATAGAATTTTGCATGGCTCATTGGCTCACAACAAAAGCTTATACTAAAAACTAAATATATGAAAAATGTTGTTTAAAAATTTTCCTCAACACTTTCCGGGATATCCCGCCTGTAGATGTAAATTCTATTGTTATTCCTATTCTGTCTGGTTCAGTTTCCGTAAATCAGTTAAACGATAACATTCTAAAATAATATCTGCGAAGAACAATATCCTAAATGAGACTAAGATTACTCTTTTCGGCCCCTATTGTGATTCTACGCTCGGGGCTCTGAGATTCTCCAAATTAGGTTAGCTTTCTTCGCGTTATTTCGTCAATTAGCTTACAAGGTCAGGCAGTTGGCACGTGCCATGCGTCTAGTTACAGTGATTGCATCTTCATTCAGGAGTCAACTAGACCAAATGCTGCTCGGATGCCAAACTAAAATGTCTTCCAATTATAGATGCGGCATTTTTAAAGAAGTTTCTTTATCAAATTGGAATAAAAAAATATATATTTAAGTTGGCTTAAATCAATAGGTAGATAATTCATGTACAAAAAACGTATGTGTTGTTTTATATTAAATGAAACTTATTTTCAATGCAACAGGGGTTGGCTACAAAAACGCAGAATAATTTTGAAGTGTAGAAGTAAAACAATATTGGCTCGTCAAACACAGTTGCCATAGTAAAAAAAAACTGCCTAGTGCATGCCAGGACACACGCAGAGGAGGGTTCCGTAGTTGCGAATGCCACCTTTGAGTTCACGCGTCACGGTTTAACGGCTAAAAACGAGCCCACATAGGAATGTGGTAACTGAAGAAAAAGTTGCCGTATCGTTCCGCCAAGCGCCGCGCGCCGGCGAAACTTAACACATTGCTATTAATATTAGGTATTGTTAAAGCTGCTAGGATTTTATATTTTATTAACTTTACGTGGTTCATTTTTATATTCAGTACTTAGTTGTTTTATGTAACTAACAACTGTCTTAACAAATTTTCCATTGAATGTGTATTAAATTTTACTTTTACGAGTACATTTATAAGTTGGTCGACAACTCTAGATAGCTCTGATAGTTTTCTTTTAAACTTCGTTATATATACGACTGCCGTGAAATTTTCACGTATTCATATACAACCATTTAGTAGATAGAGGGGGGGGGAGGGTCACTAGACTCTAATAAAAATCGGCATGATTAATATACATATTCATACCAAATTATAGCTTTCTAGTCGATGCGGTCGGTAACGTCTAAATGTTCCGTTCGCGAAATGTAAAACCGCGGACGGACAGACAGACATGGTGAAACTATAAGAGTTCCTTATTTAATATGGAACCCTAAAACCGTACCACGTTCTTGTAAGGCCCACCGCCTTACAAGAACGTGGTACGGTTTTAAGGGTCCTAATTTGAAAAAGAAAAAAAATCTTCCATGTCGATCTGGAAGAAAAGGAAAACCCACAGACATCCTGCACAGACAATTAAAACCGGTCTGGGTGATGGGTGAAAATCCAAGCCATCAGTCAATACGCGATGCGACTAGCAATCGGTCTTCAGATATTATGGCTTTAGGTTGTATCTTTTACAACTTAGGTTTTCTAGTTAGGGGTAAATACGTATTACGTACGATAAATATTATCATATGTATGTATGTAAAAAAATCCAGTCTTCTATCTTTTTTTTCTTTACCTGTCGCTGGATCAAAACTTTATTTTTTCCTTCCAATAGGACGCCAACCTGATTACTCTCTCTGAAGCTGTACATTGGTCAGCTTTTGTGCAGGTAGTGGAACATGAAGGGCACGAGAGGAGATGTGGCACGGTTTGATTTTCATGACCACACTGACACTGCGCTTCCGCTTAACCAATGTAATCCCAGCATGCCAAATCATGCCTGCATCGTCCTACCTCAGTACGGAGGCGATTTAAGCACTTCCACGTAGACCATGCAAGCTCGTGCCCAGGGGGCAGTTCCTCAGAAGGAGGTATAAAATCTGGCCATACCACACAAACTTATATGAACTATTCACATCGACATCAATTATATGAACTTAAAATTGATGTATTCGTAGCTGCTAAACGTGGTCTAATTTCTACAATATATAGCTAAGAACCTGGTCTGCTAAATCTTATATGAGATGAAGAAACCGCATTTGAATCCATCTTCTTCTTCTTTCCGTGTCGATGGTGTTTTAGTAATCCTATATTTTTCCACACAATAATGGGCCAGTTCTAAATCTTTTTTGGATACTGTAAGGAGTTCGCCCTGAATTGAGGTGGTCGGGCACCCGGGACATGAGAGGAAGTGCGACATAGTTTCAGAAGAGTGATCACACTTGGCCAGATTGTCTTTGTGACCCACCTGCGTTCGCGATCTATTGAGCGACTTCCAGATGAGCCAGGGAAAATCGTGACCAAGGGGAAGACGCTCTTGTAGAGTGGTAAAATTTGGTGTACTGTGGTCTCTCTCCCACGACTTCATCCGATTTTAATCCATCTACCATACACAAAGTCTAACGCGTAAAACCAGTTAGTAAAAATTGCAACTTTGTCTATTGGATAGAAGACCGCAATACCGCATCCAAAGCAGTTGGTTCTTGTTGTTAGTTCCGAGATGACAGTGGCGCGCGGCGACCGTTGGCTAAGCCAATTAGTGTCCACTTGGGTAAACAGCGGCTCGTTAGCAGACTTGTGTGTTTTATTCAATTCAATTTGCCGGCTCTACTGCCACTTATTGATAGGACATACTTTCTTCGTCTTCTTAATTTGTTGCCGCCGCAGCTGCGGAAGCCTGGAAGCTAATCGAATGAGATTCTTCAGTTTCACATTTACACTGGGTTTTCCACAAACTTAAGAACATCTTGTTAGTCAATAGCTATAGCAATCTTAATTTAAATTTATTTTCTGCAGTCAACATTAAGTTTTAATGAACATAATGATTGTGAAAGTAAGTCAACTTCATCGCTCCTCAAGAGCCCGCCATAGGCGAGGCGGGGCGTGGCGGTACAAACGCTGATGGTCTAAACGCGTTGGCTACTTTAGATATTTTCGTTTTTTAAGAATATTCAAGGGTTATTCGAAAAAGAAAAATACATGATGGCTGCCTTATCTGTAATGCAATTATAATCAAAAGTTTGAAGGTTAATTTTAATGTATTTGGTGAATAATGCTGTATACCGAGTAAATTAGACGTGATTTGGAGGCAACTTTGCATTTTTTTTTTCTATCGAGAAAATTTAACGCAATCGTGTTTTTGAGTCAGATAGTTACCAGAGTTAGTCCTGAACTTTGCTGCATTTTTATTTCAACTTGAGTATTTCATTATTATTGATATTACAGACAATCATGCAAAGCAGTATGAGGTAGTACGGGCCCTTAAGTTCTGCCAAAGCTCTGAAATTTTAGAACCGTTTCTCATTTGCCATCTTGAAAGTGATAACAATGATTGATTAAAGCAATTGATTTGAGGTTGGGCGATCACGGCTCCTTGCAAATTGGCCGTCTAATTTGCGATTAAGTCAATTGGTTGTTGAACGACTAAGAATGACATAAGTTAGAGTTTAGTGTGTTATAAGTTTCACTTGTTAGTCCGTTTCCCAAACGTGTATAGACGGATTCAAATGTCGTTTTATTTAATGGAAATTAAATTAAGGACTCAGCAGTTAGTTGCACTAAGTTGAAAATTGGTGGCATCTAGTTAAAAATTATATGAGAACATCGATTTTAGGCTCAAGCGATTAAAGAAAGTGTTAATAAATTCCTTTGTTTGTTCAGTCTGAGTTAGGTGGAAGACAAGATATACTTAAGGTCGGGGCTGGAGTGTCTTACGGAACTTCAAAGTTTCAAATGACAACTCTGGTATTCAAATAGTAAGGAAGCACATATTACGTGTACCTATTACAACTATTACAAGGCACAAAAAGTATGCAATATTGACTTAAGAGACTTCAAAATTTTGCAATTGCGATCAGTACTCCAAATGTTTGCGATCGCGATGTAGGTACGTCAGTTAGAAAGGTTTATTAAGCATTTACTTCCTACGCCTTTCATTTATTTAGGTATTTGACATTTTTAGAACAAATACAGCTAGTAGACGAACTCAAATTAACAACATTATCGTGATTTGGAACCTCCTAGCTATATTATAATCTCGGAATCATAATCCTTAATGGAATACAGAATTGCAAGAAAAAAGCTGATTAAAAGAAAATATTATGTTTTCCAAACAAAGTCGCCGATCTGCTGAATGAATAAATGAAAGGTCAAATGTTTTTTGTTCGTTTTTCACCTTTTTGCTTGCAATTTTGTATTTCATTCGATTCCCAGATTTCAATATAGCTAAGAGGTTCAAAATCACGCTGTACAGTCACCCTTAAGAACCAAAAATAGATAAATGCGTGCATTGTTTTCTTATGAACGTCATAAAATGTCACCTAACAAGAAACACCAAATATCATCATCAACCCTTTTAACATTATACAGGTTGCATAATCACTAGAAAAACATCCTTCCTTCAGTAGCGAAGAAAAAACTAAACATTATTTTTCATTTTATAATGAGCAAGTTTCCTACACAAAAGTAATTTCAGGAGTGATAAACAGAAGGCGTATGCGTTTCAGGGAGCGGGCGGCGGGCGACGGCACCCGGCAACATCAGTGGCTTGTATCTTGTGTTAAATTTGCATATAAATTGTGTCTTCCGGTCAGAAACCCAGCCAAGATGACGCACGTCCACAATCAAAGGCTCGCTCCTACAGATTATATTTTGGTGCTGGTGAAACATTTAGTGTGAAGTTATTATTTCGTAATATAGTCAAGTACCTGCTTTGAAATCTTTATAAAAACACATACGTCAAGAAAAAGGTAACTTCAATTTTACAAAATTTTAAAAAGCAATCCTACCTACTTCTTCTTCCCCCAATTTCTTGAAAGGCCGGCAACGCTGTCCATGGATAGCGTTGATCGCTTAGAAATTTTAAAAAAATACTAAGTGCGAAAATCTATTTTGCACCTCGCGAACATTTATTTAAGTTTTACAGAAACCGAAGAATCGATTTTGATGCCCAACAATCTTAAATTGAATCTGATACCTAATGTAAACTTATTGTTGACATCAATTACAATTAAGAATATTTTGTATCCATCAAGGTGAAATACGGTCATAATCTAAACAAAAATAAATCCGTATTTACCGTTACTAAGCAAAATTAACGGTTATATTAGTCTTCATCACTCACACTTCCCAAACGACGCGAGGCAATAAAACGATGAAAAGAAGCTAATTTTTCAGCAAATCATCTCCGGGCCCCATGAAGTCATCAATATTCATTTTGCGGCGCGCCTCCGAAACAAACACCTTTCCGAAGGAGCATAACACGCTTCCTTTGAAGGGAACTATGACGTGGGGGCAGCCCGTGGGGGCTAACTCAATTTATTTGGATAATTGGTTTGTTTCACTAACGTCCCCGCACCACACCAATAAATTGTTTCATATTACTGGATATATAGGATAGAATATATTTTCACAGGGATAAAAATCTGTTTTTATAAGCTAATGAACTATCTGAAAGCTTGTGGGAGAAAAATTGCCGCGGTCGGTGAGAATACGTTCAAAGATAAATTATAAATGATAAAACTTCAATATCCTAGTGAGATGTTCTAAGAAATTGTGCGATGACGATGTGTTCAAACATCGATTACGTTAAAATAATAAATAAATAACAATAAAATATAATTAGCCGTGTGGTTTCCGGCAGAGTCGAATAGGACCACTGCTACTCTTCCCATGGAGGTTGTAAGAGGCGACTTAGGAAATACAAGCTTAACAAAGCTCATAAACATCAATGAGACCTCTCCAACCAGTCTGGCCAGCGAGGAGAGCGTAGGTCAAGTCCTCTTGTCTGCTCTGACCAAGTATGGCCCCGGTAGTCCGGGTCATGCTCCTGCAGTGGAGACTAAAAAGACCTGATGATGACGAATAAAAAATTAAATAACTGACCAATTAATTGAAGGATCATATTGTTTGTGATTATCAAATCACTTTACAATTACGGGCGACGGTATTAATATTCAGAATAGGGAGTTGGAATAATTAAAGGAGGACCGGCGGCCGTGGTCTCGTCCCTCGGAACTTCGTAGTGGCCGGCGTATTATCATATAAATTATGGCCCATATGGAAAACACCGTATTGGTAAACACTGAATCACAACATGACGGCACTTCCAAAGTTTTTACGTTATTGGTTAAAGATAATAGACATTTTGCTATTAGATAGCAGTTTATGAGATCCGTAATTTTATTCATAAAGATGAATATATATCTACGGTTAAGTCAGATTAATAAGCTAAATAATTTCAAAGTGTTAATGGTGTAAGTACCTACCTGCTTCAGTTGGTAAATGCCAGTAGGTTAGGTAGGGTCAAAAATAACTCATTTAGGCGCTCATACAAATATGATTTCGTCTTTTACAGTGTTCCCGGTTGCTTCACGTTAAAGTTCCGTTATAAATTAAGAATAAACGTTACATATCTCCGTGCTAGTTACAAAGTTACATAGGTGGTACATGATAAATTCTTAGTTTGTGTTAAACCCTCAACTGACAGATAGATTTAATTTTTCTGTTTGATTATGAAATAACTAAGGTTTTTGCTATTTTTAAACTAAACTAAACAGGCTTAATTAGCTATTTCAGAACCAAGCGCATATTAACTATACTTCTGCTTTAACGAATCATGGTAGTTTGATTAATAAAGGCGAGGCACATAACAATCAAAAACTTATTTAGGTATTGTCAGTTCAGAATCTCTTTATTATGTTAACCCTTTGACCGCGAACGTTGGATAAATTTGACATACATTTTCTATGAAAACGTTTGTAAAATTTATCCGGACCCGGACTTCGCACGAGTGCAATGTACCTACATATAATCCATCCTCTTGAATCACTCTATCTATTAAAAAAATCTCATCAAAATCCGCCGCGTTGTTTTAAAGATCTAAGCATACATAGGGACAAACAGACAGCGGGAAGCAAATATGTTAAATACTATATAGTGTAGTGGTATTAGCTGGTGAGGCCCATGCTCTCCGTGGCCACGTACAGGGCTGTGCGCCGCGTCATTACCGAGATCCGGCGCCAAATGTCAACTTCCTCCCACTGCTGTGTTCTACACCAAAACTACATGTTAGACACATGCTGTCCAAACAGAAGCGTCATATTTTCAGAAATCATTGATTCATGTATTGTAATTAAATTAATATCATCTCAAATGGCAACGTCTAAGATTGTATTGAAACATAGCCGTTAAATATATTTTCGATAGTTTCCCATAAGTATTTATGCGCTGGCACTACTTGATATTCTAATTGGGTACTTACTGTTATTATGTATTACTTACTGGATAAACCAAAAGATAGTTATGAGTAGGTACAAAGCAAAAACATTAGAAATAAAGAAATAAAATTATTTATTTGATGCGAAAAATTAACAAAAATCTTGCAATCATATAAAAGTGTATATATAACAGAGGTATTATATTTGCAACCAAAAACGTGTTTACTCAACATTTTGTGTCATATCTCTCTCCTATAACATTAGTTATGACTGCTGATTTTCAGTGAAACCATAAGTGGGCAGGAAGTTAGATGGCTCAACCTATATACTGGGTGGCGCAAAAGTAAAGACCCTATTTGGTTCAGCTATAACATTTTTTCTAAATTAGAAAACTAGATTTAGGTTTTTTTAAATGTATATTTGTGCCATTAAATTTCGTACCATTAGGATTTAAAGATGATGTCTTTTAAATGGTGACCTCCAGAGTTGATACACATTTGAGCCCTATTTATGACATTTTGCATAACTTGCCGTAACACTTCCTGCGATATGTTCGTTATTTCTTGACGAATGTTTTCTTTTAGAGCTGCGAGAGTCTGTGGCTTGTTCACATACACCCGAGATTTCAAAAAACCCCAAAGAAAGAAGTCTGGACTGGTCAGATCGGGCAATCGGTGCCGGACGGTGGTGAAATCGTCGACGAAATTCACGTTGTGTTCTTATCACTGATGAATTATTCCGTAAGAACATTGACACAATTATTCCACGTTCTTGGGGAGTAAAACGGTCCATGTTTATTTTCAGTGTATTTTACATTTGTTCACTACACAATTTTCAAAAACAGAATGACAGAAAATGTCATATAAAAAAAATAAAAGTATTTTCTTTAGTGCCAGTACTTTTGCGCCACCCAGATATGTAGATTGAGTCATATGGATCGTAATTTAGGGAGTCTTAGATATCATTATTTTATTACACACCAATGAAAATCTATGAGATATATTAAGTTGTATAAAAAAATTAATAATGTTACTAAATACTTTTAAACATTTGCGCTGCATATTTACTAAATGCATTAACGGGAATTAGCGCGAACATAGGTACCGTTTTTCTCTTAACGTTTCGACCAGGCTGCACCAGCCGTGGTCACTAGATGGGTTTGTTCGCGCTAATTCCCGTTAATGCGTTTAGTAAATGTAACTAAAGTTTGACAATGCGACTGCTATGTGGCTGGAGACTGGGAAAAAGCAGATGCCTTTTGATTTATCTTAAAATCGGTAAAAAACAATCAAACGCTACGCTTTACCAACTCACCTTACAAATTTTAGGTATAATACGTCATAATTAGGTATATTACTTAATTTACTTGTAATTTGTAAATATTTAGCTATATAATAGTGGTGATCAGCGACAAGGGCCACGTCCAGCCGCCGTCATTACGGCGGTCCGGCGCCAAATTGCGATATCCGCCGATGCCGGCTGCTGGCGCGACGCAGCGAGATTTTCAGGGCTATATGATTCAATATGAGCCTTTTTGAATTAGGTAGAGCCAAATATTATATGACACACAATATTACACTACAGTTTACTCATATTGGGCTACCTTGCCTGCTTTTCAAACGGAGTCATAGATCCATTATAGATGAAACCCTATCTTTTTCAATTTGACTTGGGTCTTGGATGTTTAACTATATATGTATATCTACTAGCTATTGCCAGCGGCTCCGCCTGCGTTAATGTCGATCCCTCGTGAACAGTAGAATTTCCTGAATGAAAGTTAACCTATGAACTTCCCCGGGCCTCATACTACCTCTATACCAAATTTCATTCAAATCAGTTCAATGGTTGAAGCGTGAAAAGACGACAGATAGAGTTACTTTCGCATTTATAATATTAGTATGGATTAGTATGAATTATAAAATATAGTACCGTTGAGTTAGTATCCCACGACAATATTATTATTATTATGTTGTCTCTTACTCAAGTAATCACGGGCCGAAGCCCGGTTTTTTGAGGCTTGCATGGGGACACATGTCCAACATGTAGAGGCCTTGTGAGACGTTTGCTATAAAATGGGGTGGGGCACTATCCAGGTCATGACAGTAAACACACTATAGAAATGTGCTCACAGACAATCCCCAGAAGGTGCAAACCTATTGATATACAGGAACACTACTCTTAGGGCTATTGAGATGAATGGCTAATGGTTAGTTAATCTGGACTATGGGAATAACTATGGCACCTGCCTGACCAATGTTGATACACACGGAAAAATAGGCAGGTGGTGACTCGCCGACTCAGTCAATGGGTCCCAGAAACGGCTGCACGACGCAAAAATGTGCAGCAAAGGGGCAACATTAGTTGAGCGGCTAAAGGGTGGAGAGGTGTCACTGGACTTTAAACGTACGATCACTTGCATCCTTAGAGGGTCCCATCACGCACGCCCACCCGCCACTTATGTTTCACATCCACCCTTTGAGCATAGCTCTCGCGACTCCACTCTGACCGGCCGATTAAGGCAAGCCAGAGGTAGGGGTTCCTGTTACCTCTTCGGTTTCCACTCCGATCGGCCATCTAAGGCAAGTCGGAGGCGAGGAACAGGGGCCTCCCCTGGGAGCACTCAGGTCCGTGGGGTCGCTACTCCCCAACAGCTCGCCACAAGCTGCCCTTATTATTATTATTATTTCGAGTAGGTGTCACGGTCAATCGACCATGCACACCCTGGTGTCACGACACTATATCTATTATACACACTCATTGAGTTTTAGTACAAACGACGATACGTTCAAACGATGAGAAATTTGTATTGTTATAAAATCTCGGTTGTGAGTTGTTTAAGTGTTCAAGTGTGATGAAGAGACAAGTGGCTGATTTAATCGACATTTGCTATTTTAGAGAAGGAAAAACAGCTGACACCGTCTGGTGGGGTACAATTACAAATTTTAGATTCAGACACACCAAAGCAATTCATAAACCTTTCAAGACAAGATATTTAATAGGACCTTCAACCAGTAAATAAACTAACCCAAATGAATAAAGACTCAAAGAAATTAAAGTAAAATATTTTTACAGTCTCTTAGGAAGGAATATCATATCAGTGAAACAGGCTCTTTCCGACGGCACCTTGAGCCAAGACTTACGCTAGTGGTTCATTTTGAGCGCCGCAGTCGCAACCGCAGTATGGTAGAATTGTATACTTTCTACGCCAGATATGACCACAGGAAATATTTTTCAACCCCAATTAATTGAATATCTGTCAATTAACTATGCATTGCCATGTTAACTCTATGTTAAATGCTCAAATATTCAGTTAAAATAATCTATCATATACAAAACACCGACTTCAATCAAACAACTAAACCGATTTTGATGAAATTCAAATGCAACCAATTTCAAGGCAAACCCTTTCAAACAAAAAGAATTGGTTGTCTGTTAAGTCAGTTTACGGAAGATATAAATAAATAATAAAAAAATACAAATATATACGGACACAAATTACACAGATTGAGCTAGCCCCAAAGTAAGTTCAAGACTTGTGTTATGGGATACTAACTCAACGATACTATATTTTATAACAAATACAAATATAGATACACATCCAAGACCCAGGCCAATCTGAAAAAGATCATTTTCCATCTTGACCTGGCCGGGGATCGAACCCGGTCACTCCGTGTCGCAGGCAGGCGTGTTGACCGCTGCGCCACGGAGCTAGTCGTAGATAATTTTACGTGATACCGGCAAGAGATAGATGCGTGATTGATAGATACTATTATTACTGCTACTGCTGCTGCTGCTCCGGAACGTGACATTTCTCACGTCGTTACGTTATCACTTCAAATAATATTTTTTAAAATTGGTTCATAAATGACGGATTTTTGCGGGAACAAATATTTCTACAACCGAATTTAGGTATCCTCCTCCTTTTTGAAGTCGGTTAATAAGGGATACTTTTACTATTAAAATTTTTAGGCTTGATAGTGTTGCTTAATTTTGGTATAATTTTATCATATTTACACTTTAATTGTACATTTTATCTGTCACTGTAACCATATTGAACCGCCTGAGGAAGTCGGTATGTCCTCTCTTATTAGATGCCGAGTGGCAGCACCGCAGCCCGCGAACGCTCCGCTGTCCACAGTAACAAGCCACTGTTTATTTTACCGCAATGAATTTCTTCGCAATATTTTGTTCGTTTTTTTAATTTTGAATACATTTGAGTACAATTCTCCGTGGTGGTTGCGCGCCCCCGGCAATCTCCAAATTGCCTCTTTATGTGCAGATGTTCCGACCCTCGCTTTTTCCGTCTTTTGAATGTCGTTTTGCTGTTAAATAACGTGCTCCTTTATTGTAATTGAGGTTTGTAAGTTCACTTCCTGCGACAGTTACAGTAATAAGTTGACTTAACTTAATCGTAAAGTGTTTGTTACTCAACTGCACAATATTGTGCTAAAAACTGAAGTTTATTTTATGAGAATAATAGGTCATTTTACTATCCGTACACCCAGGAACTACGACGGCTACTTATCATTAACTTAGATACTTTTAATAATAATAATTTTACAAATAAACCTGTAGGTACCGCACAGAAACGAAAACCTACTTATTTGATTATTTGTACCTACAATTATCTACAATCTACACTATGAAAAAAAAAAGAAAGGTACAATATTTATTAAAACCCCACAGCGTCAGGCTTATTGCACTTCTCTAATATCAAACCGCAAAAGAAAGGTTGAAATTCCAAGCTTGATTTAAGGAAAACTCCCAAATAATAAATTTCATAAGCTTTGACGTACAAAAACAAACATTCGCGCTAAGCGGTTCTTCCGCAAACTGGATTTTAAACTTGGAATGAGAGTTCCTTTGAATTTAATTTTACTAAAGATCACAATTACACGTTTTACAAGATTCGAACTCATTTATTTTCCTCGAACAAATTATTTCTCGTGAAGCAAATTAATTCCCTAGCATTATACTTCTTTCAAGATCTGAATAAATTTGAGCGAGATTTCATAAAAAATAGACGAGCTGAGGGCCCGCGGCTAACGCCAAATTACGTCTTTATTTACAAGTACCTAAACATTTCTTCTCACTGGAGAAATTAAATACTTAAATATTACAACTTAACTTAGTACTTTTTGGAAATAACATACTACATGGTCCTTTTTAATCATAGTAAGATAAATAAGTGATGTTAATATTTTCAGTTCGGTATGTATTTATAAGTATTCTGAGATATATACTAAGAGTATTCTGAGTCATTCTTGGGAAATAATTAAAAGGCATTGGTTATGCTCCCAAACTAAATTTAATTATTAAATAGGTAAATAATCTTCTCCCTAAATATGAGATCTTAAGTAGCGCCTTAGAATAAAAAGTAGAACTGAAACAAAGAAGATAATACTTTAAAAGTAAGAGTTAGGTATAAGTACATAAATTAGGTATATTTTTTAAACATATACATATATAATGTTCTCATATCATATATACTAATCACATCTATATCCCTTACGAGGAAGACAGAGTAATGGGCCACATTTAGCCATTACGCAATTACTTCTGCGCCATAGCCTGCCTTATATTGAACTAGAGTAACAGATTCGTCAGTTATTCTATTTTTTTGTCTAATTTCGTGAACCTGATAACTTGTAGGTAAAAAAAGTACACAGTCTAATTTTCCTCAATGAAAATCGAAACTCTTTAGATAGAAGGAATTGATTAATTATATTGGTTACTTCAGGTGGGACATTTTCGCTAATATATGTAAGTACTACCTATTCTCAAAAGATCTACAAATTAGGGTTTTCTAAAATATGTGGCAGCAGCATTGAGGCGTCGAGTCAGGTAAGCTTTTATTGGGCAACAGCACAGAATATTCTGATACGAGTATCTATGAGGGATATTCATTAAATGAATGATATCCTGAGACACAGACAATCCTGAGATGATATCTGCCATTTGCAATGGTTCAGTGCATGTGGTGGCAATCTAGTGGCAATGCAGAAAACCCTTATTCTTAGTTACTATAACTCTCAGGTAAAATTTTAACTAATAATAATCATTTATTTGCCAAACACAAACATTTACAGATCCATTAGCTGTGACTTACACACTAAGCTAAGCTTATGAGGAAAGCTTGGACGAAAGGAATGAATATTATGAACTTACATCGGGGTCTTTGCCGTACGAGCATTTGTGAACATCGAACGCTCTCTGGCATTTATCCTTATCGTTGGTATCTGGAACATTGCAATGTTTTTAATTAAGACTCCGAAGAAACTCATTTTCTATAGATAATACAGGCTCGCCAAGCTTTTCTCCTGCCTTATCAAATCAAATGTTAATTCGAATATAAAATCCCATCAAAAACATAAAAGTGGAAGAATGAATACCAACTACGAGACATATTAATGAATTTAAAGCATTTAAAGAACGTTACGCATGACAATATTCATACCAATACACTTAATAGTTATGACATGACAAATCAAATTAGCTATAACTACTAATAGGTACAGTTAGATTCAAATTTATAGTTTTACCTAGATGTTTACAACTGAAGATCATTTTGGTCGCTCTTTCAGAGTACTCTTCTGGTATCAAGCTCACTAACATGTCGTAGTCAACAGCGTCATCATCGTCCACCTGAAAAACAAACGCAACCATCAAACTCTTTAGACACACTAACGAGTTTCTACTTTTTAGAATTAGGTCAACTTTAAAATTGTCATTAATAGCTTTATCTGTAGAGCTTCCAGGTTAATCTATGTGCAGCTTATTTCTCTTATTTGTCTTTTTCCGAAATGAAGTATACTTTACTTAATATTACAACACGTACTTTCTATAATTTCTAAAGTTGCGAAAGTGCGTTACAGACAAACCTTCGTGGATTTCGGAACGCATTTTATATTTGTATGTTATAAATAAATTAAAAAAAAAAAACGTTCTATTAAAAAATACATCTCCAAGTATTTATGATAAATTAAAATTACTTAGTTTTAAGCCTATAACAACGCATGACCGTTTTCACGCATAAAACACCAACCATATAACTGCAACACCTTTAAATGCAAAACAAACATCGAATTAAAAATAAATAGTACGCATGTTTGTATCTTATTTCGCAGCGGCAAAGATGAAGAGAGAAATAAACAAAAGAGGGATCACTCACGAGGCTCGCCTCCTCCAGCAGGCAAAACATATAGCACTTCAATTTCGCGTCGTCCTTAAATATGCCGTTTTCGCAATTCGCTATATCCTCTGGAGACAAGCAACAATAAAGACGCTTTAATGTATGATAACATGTCACAGTGCGCTTAGAAACAATAACACGGCGATAAGTGATTTCCCACTACTACACGTGATTATTTGTTTGCTGTTTTTAAGTGACTTTAAAAATCAATGAAGGAGTAAATTCTCAATTCTTAGAAATAGTAAGTTCTAAATCTTTTATGTTTCTCTTTTTTCAGTATGTTCGTCAAAACTTCAAGATGCCTGGACCGATTTGTTTTTTTGTCGGTGTATTTTCCAGTTGGTTCCATTTAAATTGTATCAAAACCGGCTCAGCAATAAATATTATGTACATTATTAGTGGATTCTGAGTGTAGTACTTGGGACATACTATTAACTTTTACTTTACTAACTGATACAACATAACTCTTCAAATGCTGGTAGACGCATAAATTTACCAATCAACAGTCATCAATGTTAAGTTCTTAATGGTTTTTTGACATCGATGGCAATCGAGAAATTAGGCATAGATCTCAGATCGAAACTAATAAATATTGAGAAGTTAATTAGTTTTAGCAACAATTAAGTAATTTTCTGTTTTTACTATAAAATGTAAATGATACAGTGAACATACTTACGACTAAGCATTTATACATACATACATATTATACGTCTTTATCCCTTACGGAGTAGATAGAACCTAAAGCCATAAGACCGAAAGGCCACGTTTAGCGTGCTGGTGGGCGTAAAGATGAAAAACGGTATCAAAATAGTGATGGGTTGCTAGCCGCATCGCCAATTGTCAGGATTCTTTAGATTCACAGAAAATAAAATACTTAGCTTTTTTTTGTAACATCTTTATACATGCATTACGAACAATAAAGAAACTTTGACTTTGACTTTAGCTGAAAATTATATCTGATCATAATAACCCGATTTAATTAAAATATAAATATACACGGTGAAATTTTGGTCGTTCTGGACCCTTAAAGGGGTGATTCAGCCCATCGATATGAGCAACTTTTCCTATGGGACGAACGCTGGAAACTCAAAAAAAAATTCGGCAGTTCCATACAAAAAAATTCGGCCGCCCGGTTAATTTGTATAAAAACGAGTTCCCAGTGTTGGTCCCATAGGAAAAGTTGTTCATATTGCCGGGCTGAATCTACGCTTTAAGGGTTCAGAACGATTAAAATTTCACCATGTATATTTATGTACCTATATTATAATATGGCTATGACTATGATTTAATAATTACATTGTTTTTTTAATGTGGTGCCATGTCTAAAATAAGTAATATCTATGTATGTCAGCAACTAAGCCACAGCGATTGTTTCCGTCATACGCATACACACTTATCAAAGGGCAAATAAAATTTTCCTTGTGAACTCACCCTCAGCGACCCCGGTCTTGCCGACGCACGCGTTGTGAACATGCTGTATTATTTCTTTGATTTCTTCACTAAAAACCTGCAAAGAAAAATATAAGTACAACCAAAATCAATTTGCAGATATCCGCTCTGATCTCAAACTTATAAGGGAAAGGAAAAGTGGATTATGGAGTTGTTATGAATAAGTTAAGATGCAAAGTAAATTTTCGAATGACATATTATTAAGGTACAGGTGTATTCATGAAATTATATTTAAGTTGTGTTCGCTGAATAGAATTTTAAAGGTGGATAAGCGTGAACAAAAATGATAAAAAATCCTGACTTTTGACAAGATACATTGCGGCTTTCGTATGATCGACTATTTTCATTTAAGAAATATAATACGTAATGTATGTTAAAGTGACCATCAAAACGTTGTTCACCGTGTTGTTAAAAGTTAGCGAGTAGGGTGGCTGACCCTGAACAGCTGACTCCAATTAAAAAGAAATACAGAATTTTCTCATCTACGCCTGTCATTTGAACTCAAATGAATGTTCTTGATAGCAAGCTAAGAACTTAACTGCCTCTGTGGTCCAGTGGTTAAGGGGTTAAACCAACCCGGGGGTCTTGGGTTCGATTCCCACGGGAAGTATACTTTGTTTAGTTGCTTTCAGTTTGGTTAGGACATTGCAAGCTTGAATGACCTGATTGTCTGATAATAAAGATTCCGTGCTTCGGAAGGCGCGTTAAGCCGGTGGTCCCGGCTGCCATCTGGTAATCGTTGAAGAAACCACATCAGAGGCCGAGAGGCGGTTCTGAAGAACGAACGAAGAACTCTGACACTAGGATGTGCATGGTCGATTGACCGTGACACCTACTCGAAATGATGATGATGACCCCACTAAATCTTGTTTCATACAAGAATCTAGATAAAATGTTCACTCATTTGGCGACGATACCACAAACAGACGGACCAACATAATATGAAACTTCTAACACCCTCTCTAAACAGATTCTATTCAGATTTATGTATTCAACTATTCATACAAGTTGTATCAGCTTATTATTATTCAGTTACTACAGTACCTCTGTCTCTTGATCTGCACGCGTTACCTTTGAGAGCACCGTAGGGAAAATAAGTCGTTTCAATATTAAAAATGGGATAACATTCTCAAAGAAAATATTAAGTCGTGATTCCATCGGGACCCACCCTATGCGCATCAACTTATATCCTAATGTTAAATATTAATTTAAATGGCATATGCCCGTTTCCATAATACAATAATTTTTTAAAATTTCAAATTGAAAAAAATAATTTCCTGAAATAGAATTATAAAAACGGGATACAATATTGGTCAGTCTTGACTCTTGACAGAGCGGGCATGGTTGTGTAGATGGTCCTAGTGCGGAATGCTTGCTCGTTCGTTGTGCGATGATTGCAGCTTGTACAATGGCTCTACCTGTTAATTCCATTGCTTCCACATTGAACTATGGAAGAATGGGTCGCTATTTTATCAAGTCTGTCCAACGAGTCGGAGATTTGCCTCGACCTCTTTTGCCTTCTAGCCCTTCTAGGCCCTGGACCACAAGTCTCTCCATCGACGACTCATTTTGACTTAATGTCCAAAGAACTTAAGTATTCGTAGCTGGACGGTTGACGAAAGTCTTTCTTTTCTATTAGGTTCTACGTATGAGGATCGAAATATTTGTGGTAAAGCCGGTCCACGGGATCTTTAACAACCGTCTCCAACACCACATCCTAAGTGCGTCAATTTTGCAGCGATCTTGTGGTTTAAGTGACCTAGCTCAGCGGACGGCTAGGAATTTCATAAGGCGAACCTTTGCTTTTTTTTGTTATCCTTGTCCTTGGCCTTCCAAATCTTGCCCAGTCTTTCCACGGTAGATCTCATGTTAGTGCATCAACGTTTCAACTCGACTCCTCAGCCTTCCTTAATGGATTGTAAATATTGAAACCAAGATAATTTGGTACAATCTGGCCATATGTCACCGTTACCAATTCCGATCGGCTGTCCTCTGCTCAGTCGAGAAAAAACAATACGTCATCCTTTACATTACGGAGATTTTTTTACATCTTTCTCTCTCTCTCTCTCATCTGAGCGGTTTCCCTGTTGCTTGCTCCGGTCCGCCATTATAGCAAACCATGCTGTAATATTTTTTTTTTATTTATTTATTCATTCATTTACTTACTCTATTTTTACAGTATTACCCAATGCAATAGAGTAGGTAGTTAATTATTTCATTGACCTGTATACACTAGTTTACAGTGTGACCATGTAAAATATGGGTCTGATTGATGCCCAGCACAGTCGACATATTGTTGTCTGTCCTTTAGATAACTGGCGATGAAAGTTAGGGTTTTCGGCGTGAATCCTGCCTCGGCCAGTTTCATTATAAGGATGTCGTTGTCTACACTATGATTAAGCATATTTTTACCGGCCGCCTGCATGACGCCAAGCCGGAGACAAAAACTACTAGTAGCAGATGAACTTAAAATCTGATACGTTCCGAATCATAATTTTCAATTTTGAATAGAACGCGTAAAATATTTTACTAAACCATAAATCGTATCGTAAGTGAATGGAAAGCAGCGACAACATTTGATATTCGCAGACGAAGACTTTGAGCAATAGTTCGGAGTGTCGTGCGTGCTTCCCGCGCCGACGTTCATCCATCACCTCTACGTTAAAACATTTCATAAACTTACGTGTCGCGAAAAATTGATGTGCCGTGTCAGCATGTCACGTCTAAATGATCACGGGGTGACTCTGTTTTGTACATTTGTCATGAATTCAAGATAGGGTAACTCATGAATATACCTGCTTGCACCTCGCAATCAGTAGTAGATTTTGCTTAACCACATTGTCTTCGCCAATATTTTATGTTCCTACACCGTCAAACAATGGGTAGCTCGACCACCAGTAGTAACTTAGATATCTTGTAGGAAAAGAACTTGATAGAGCGTAGAAGGCTAACATTTCGTTCAGAATATAAACGTGCAAACACAAGTTGAAACCGTACTACCCATATCCCTGATAGGAGTAATAAAGTTTCATGACTAAAATATTATAGTTACGAAGGTAACTTTGTCTGTCAGTTATCTCGTCACACTTCAACCGCTGAACGAACTTGGATGAAATTTGTAATGGAGATAGTTTAAGACATAAGGAGGAAGGGAAATACCTTTCATCCCGTAAAAAGAAACTGTTCCAAGGGCTCTACATTCACGCAAACGGAGCCACAGGCGAAAGCTAGCATAATATATTATTACTAGCTGCCCCGGCGAACTTCGTTTCGCCATAAGTTAACACTTTTTTTCTGGGGGTAGGAGTAGAAATTATAGCACGTTTTTATATTCGCTCCTCAAAAATTATATTTTAAAATTATATATTATTAAAGTAAATCACAGTTCTATGATATATTAAGAGTAGAAGACTTGTACCACCTGCAGTAAATCTCCTTTCACCTTTCACTACACTCACACAATAATGGATACACTGCAAAAATCCATCGTCGAAATGCAGGTACTCTTTCATTCCAAAATGGCAGAGTTTCAACAAGATCTCCAAAATGCAGGTTCTAACACAGTCACTGTTAGCACAATTAGTACTCAGTTCAATAGTTTTAAAGAGTTCGCACTATCTGAACTCAACAATCTGCAAAGCCAAGTGGAATTACTCGCACAACAACAAGATGGATTTGAGATGCGGTCTCGGCGGAAGATGCTTCTCATTCATGGTGTGGCCGAGAGCAAGAAGGAGGACCCGTCTTCAGAGGTGATCAAAATATTTACAGAAATGTTGCAGGACACTGACATCACAACCGCAGACATTAGTCGCTGTCATCGCATGGGCAAGGTGTCCAATGGCAAGTCCAGGCCTATTTTGATAAAGTTCCGGAATCTTTCTATACGCGACAAGATATGGTATGGTAAAACTGGTCTCAAGGGCAGCGGCATTACTGTGTCAGAGTTCTTGACAAAGCCTCGCCATGAAACATTCATGTCGGCAAGGCAAAGGTTCGGCGTCAGTAAGTGCTGGACCAGGAATGGTTTCATTCACGTTGTCACCCCAGATGGGTCGAAGCACCGGATTTGTTCTTGTTCCGAGTTGGATCGCCTCAGCAGTGATGCTAGTGCGTCAGCTGTTAATGCTACAGAGAAGCCAGCAACTTCAGACTCTGTCCCACCATCGGCTGCAGCAGTACGTCCCAAGCGCGGAAAGAAATGAGCTGTTAGAGTGCCTATTTTAGGTACCATTATTATATATATCTATGTAGGTCAATTTTGATTTCGGGGTAATCCTAATAATTTTGATTGCTCCGTTGATTATTATACCCACTAGCTTTATTCACAGTTTTATTTCCAATTATAATTCTACCTTATATAAGTTCTTTGTTTTCGCAAATTGTTTTGACGTGCAGCTGTCAAAATGACACCTGACACTTTTTTTTTTTTTCATTTTATATAATGCACAGGCATCTTTGTTATTTTGTAGCTGTGCATACACTTTTTTTTTTTAATATGTATCCTTGATATCTTTTGATTTTATTTTTTGCCGTAAATGTTATAAGTCCATAATTTAACGTTGTTATGTCTATTATTGTTTCTATTTACCGTATTGTTTTACTGTAGGGTGGACTTCAATTTTAGTGTTTAATCTTATATACTTTTTGTAACTTTTAATTTTATTATTATTATATTTATTATTATCAACTTATACTTATACATACACACACATAATGCATAATGAGCAAGACGATACATTCCTTTCTTTGTCTTCCACTAATTCTGCAGATTTTCAAAGCCTACCTACCCCATTAGATGAAGTCTTACATACCCATTTTTTTGACTGTCCTAAAAATTTTAACGCTATTCATATTAATGCTCAAAGTATTCCCGGTCATTTTTCGGACATGTTATCCTCCTTTGATGTAAAGAGCATCCACGCTATTTTGGTCTCGGAAACCTGGCTTGCTCCATGTCTTCCATCTACATCTTATTCTTTGCCAGGTTATCAACTTGTCCGGAATGATCGTACGGGAATGAGTGGTGGTGGTGTCGCTATTTACCTTCGTTCTCACATTCAATATTCCATCGTAACTGCGTCCAAGTCCTGCACCCCCTCTCATGAACCGGAATATCTTTTTCTAGAACTTCTTTTTTCTCATAGTAAAGTCCTTCTTGGTGTTTTTTATAGCCCATCTCTTAAAATAAACTACTTCTCCACTTTGGAAACCATCCTCGAAAACATTATGCCCTCATATGATCATACGATCATTTTAGGTGATTTCAATACGTGTCTCTTAAGGAACGATTATCGAGCTAACCAGTTACAAAACCTCGCTGTCAGCTGCAACTTGGACATTCTTCATTCCTCTCAACCTACTCATTTCTTTCCCAATTGCATTCCTACCTTACTTGACCTTATTCTTGTTTCTTCCACGGATCTAGTTGCTAAATATGGTCAGTGTACAGCGGATGCATTTTCACATCATGATCTTATTTATGTCTCTTACAAAATCCGTCCTCCAAAACCTAAACCTAAAATTATAATGCAGCGTAATTTTGGTTCCATCGACTTTGAAAGTTTACGTGATGATGCTAAGCGGTGCGATTGGCCCACTCTAATAAACACAGAGTCAGTTGATGAGCAAGTTGAGCTCTTGAATAGGTGGATACTGAACCTTTATGATAGCCATGCTCCTCTCAGACCCGTTCGGCTTAAATATCTGCCGGCTCCTTGGCTAACAGAAGATATAAAAGTGCTTCAAGCCAAGAGAAATAAAGCCAAGTCCAAGTACAAGTGTGATCCAGACCGATACCGTGACCTGTACATTTCTGCTCGTAATAAATGTAATAAGGTGTGTAGGGACGCTCAACGTCGCCATATACATAACTCCGTCCAAAATGGTGATCCAGCTAAAGTATGGAAATTTCTACGATCGTTAGGAGTTGGTAAAAATAAAAACAATTGTCCTAATAATATTGACATCGATAACCTTAATAAGTCTCTATCTTCTAATGATTCTCTTGATGCTAATATCAAAAATAACACTTTAAATTCTCTTTCTTCTCAACCAACTCCTGATATAACTCCCTTTTTCTTCAATCCAATTGCTGATCGTGATGTTGAGAGGATCATTCAGTCAGTATCATCAAATGCTGCTGGTAGTGACAGCATTAGCCGTGCTATGATCTTACCAATCCTAGATATTCTTCTTCCTTCCATTACAGCTATCCTTAATAACTCCTTGTCCTCTGGAATTTTTCCTAAAGCATGGAAAGATGCTCACATAACTCCGTTGCCTAAAAAACCAAATCCTGTACACATTTCTGATTTCCGTCCAATTTCCATTTTACCTTTCCTTTCTAAAATCCTTGAACGAGTCGTTCAGCACCAACTCCAAAATTTCCTATCACGTAATGTCCTTCTTAATCCTTTCCAATCTGGTTTCCGGCAGGGTCATAGCACGACAACAGCTCTAATCAAAATTACTGATGATATTCGTTGCGGAATGGATCAGCAATTAGTCACTGTACTTACATTGTTGGACTTTAGCAACGCATTCAACACCGTTGATTACGATATTTTACTGGCTGTAATGCGTTCTCTCAACATATCTCCGGCAGCAATTGAGTGGTTTCATTCTTACCTGTATGGGCGCCGGCAGCGTATTCATGTCGAGGAGAAATTTTCTTCTTGGTGTGATATTGCTGCCGGTGTGCCGCAGGGTGGCGTGCTCTCTCCTCTTTTATTTGCTCTCTTCATAAATTCGATCACTTTTAATCTTCAATGTTCCTACCACCTTTATGCGGATGATTTACAAATTTATGCACAAGCTCCTGTTGATAATTTTTCATCAGCAATTCGCACTACTAATGCTGATCTAGATGCGATATCGGTTTGGAGCAAGTGTAATGGCCTTATAATAAATCCCCTCAAAACGCAAGCTATTATAATTGGTAGTTCTAGACTAACTTGCAGATTGAACTATAATGACCTGCCCCAGTTAGTATTCAATGACACTGTGATACCCTTCAGTAAACAAGTAAAAAATCTTGGGGTAATAATGGATAGCTCGCTTTCATGGATTCCGCAAGTTGCCGATATGAGTAGGAAAATATTTTTTGCCACAGGATCTCTTAAAAGACTACGTAACTTTCTCCCGATTGAAACCAAAATTACGCTTGCGCATTCTCTTCTTTATCCTATCCTAGACTATGCAGACACCTGCTACCTTAACCTAACTGAGGAGCAACTTAATAAACTCGAACGTCTCCAAAACCTTTTCATCAGATTTATTTACGGTCTTCGTAAATATGATCATGTCTCACAATTTCGTAAATCACTCGAGTGGCTCCCAATTCGACGTCGCCGTGACTGGCATACCCTTTCTCTGTTATACTCCATTATTTTTAATCCCGCCTATCCTCAATATCTTAAAGAACGATTTACATTTTACAGTGAATTTCATAACCGCACTCGTAGCGCTTATAATCTCCGTCTTAAGATTCCCATTCATCACACCGATTTCTATTCCCGATCCTTCACTGTCCAAGCTGTCAGCCTTTGGAACTCCCTTCCGTCCACAATTCGTAGTGCTGAAACTCTAACTAGTTTTAAGAGACAAGTTAAATCACATTTCTTGTCTCAGTCTGACTGAACATTTGCGCCTCTAACTGTAGGTTTTTTATAGGTATTTTTAATCTTGCTTTGTTGTTGTCCATTTTTCCTTGTGTGTATTATTGATTTTGATAATTCTGATATGTATGTATTTTAGTATATATTAATTATCTATTTTATGTATGTATGATTGTTGTATAAGTATTTAAGTAGTTTATTTAGCATATTGTTAGCTTAGATTATAATTCTGCGCCTTACCTACCTCTCGCCTTCATTGAAGTCCTACCTAATTGGTTGCCTGTAAGAAATTGCTCTAGCGATAAGGCCGCCATTGTACATCCATTTTCATAATATTAAATCCCTTTGTATGTATTCTTGGTGCAATAAAGAGTTTATTATTATTATTATTATTATTATTAAGTTAAAAACTATCCTATCTCTCAAGTTGGATCGAACTGCACATGGTGTGCGAATTTTATTATAATCGGTTAAGTGGTTTAGGAGTCCATTGAGGACAAACATTGTGACACGAGATTTATATATATTAAGATTTGTTGTTTTAGAATAAAATGTTTAAGATTTTTAAAGGAACCTTCTCTTTTAATTTAAAACTAGCTGACCCAGCGAACTTCGTACCGCCTCATTTTTAGACATTCGAGTAATGAGGTAACTTTTATGCTAATCCAGGGTGTTAGCTACCTCCATACTTAATTTCATCAAAATCTGTCCCGCCGTTCTTGAGTTATAAATGGCGTAAATAACTCGACATTTTTGTATTAGATATAATGATGAAACAAACAATTTGAAAGACTTACAGGTTTATGCTTTTGTCCATATCCGACGGCCAGTAGTACCAGCAACACCGGCAGCGTTGCCGTGGACATGGCACCTCGCTGTCCATTTGTTGGACGCAGTGGACTCGCCTCGGCATCAGCCAGCTTATATTGCAACAATGCTTCACCTGAGTGAGTTTAAATGATACAGTAAGACGCGGCAGTTGTCCCAAGCTGCAATTATCACATTAGCGGGCGCTCTTGTTGCACTGCGAGCTGTAATCATGAGGCGGAAACTTTCGGAACATGAATGAGTAAGCAGGTAACTGCCGGTGGCAGTTAGCTAGCTACCTTGTAGTTAACTTTTTAACTAATGTTTGAAACCTTTGTAAGGTTAATAAATGATAGTGATTTATAAACTTATTTTGAAAAGGATAAGCCACTATATTTTTATCTTATTGCCCACGTGTTCCCTACGTCATCACTTTTCCTGTCACAAGATCATTAGATAGAAAGATATGTCACCCATAATATCTTCTCTCAGGTATGACGTATGATCAAGGGTGTCATCCTCAACTACCTGTCCGGTGGTTGCAGGTATGGCATCGGGTGCCCGCCCGGCCTCCCGAACTGCTACTTGCTTTTCCCCCATTCATCCGAGTCAGTAGTATCCCAATACCTTTATTCCTATCCCAAATCCAACAAATTTATTTTCTTCCCTTCTTCCGATAGGCAGCAGCGTAGGAAGCACAAGAAGCCAAAAAACTGCGCTCGCCAACCCATCTACCAAGCGTAGTGAGTATCGTCACAGAATAAGTAATAGTACTAACGTGTACCGTATGTAATATCCTCCCATGGAACAAACAATCCTTGGAAGAGGCCTTTGTCCAGCAGTGGACTCCTAATGGCTGGAATGATAATGATGATGATTACTTCTCTCAAACCTCATTCGTTATCATAATATAATAAGAAGCTAAGCATCCAACACCGTAAAAAAGACGAAACTAAGTAACTTATGAAGGCAGGTTTCAATGTATTACGAGTATCTTAAATCCATACTAAACAATACTCGTACTATACCTATTCTTTATTGATAATATAAATTACGAAAGTAATGTCTGTGGATCTGTTGGTCTGTCTGTCTATCTATCTTGTTACTCTTCACGCTCTAATCATTGAACCTATATTAATAATATTTAAAAATTTAAAGCCGGGAAAGGACATACGGTGTAATAAATATAATACGGTGTAATAAAAATAATAAACATAAAATGTTCTTATCCGGGATCTACATTCACACAAATGGAGCCGCGGGCGAATGTTGTATTTATTACATCAGTAGAATCAATTCTTGCGCAAAATTTGCTGCACAAACCAATTATATTTCCCTCCCTCATAATTGCTTATGATAAGTTTGAAATAACTAGTTACAAGTCAAAAAGCTAATTATCACAAAACCAATTTTCAATTTCCTCAGTTGAAAAGTCTTCAAGAAAAAATTACGGGAATTTAAAAATCCGAGCATTTTCGTAGAGTCTGCTTGAATGAGACCGACAGTTTTCCCCAAGTCATTTTCCAACCAGTTTCGAACAATCATTCATTGTTTTCGAGCTGAACAATGAGTGGAGCTTACGTGTTTTTGTGCGCCCGTCTCTATTGTGCTCGACACAATAATAATTATAAAATTAATGTCATAATTTGCGATGTTCTCCGACCGCGGCCACAATAAGCCGGCGATATCAGTCTTAATGATTATTAATGGCTCGAAGACAGCTTGAAAATCATGCAGCAGGCGCGCCGAATATGAACTTTACTAGGCAGGTTAGAAAAGCCGCAAAATCAGTGCACACTGAAGTACGGCGATTTTAATGTTACCCACAAAAGTTGTCAATATTTCGTAATAACGTGTACCTAACTTAACTTATTTCATGAAAGTCGTATTAATATAGAAGTTCTATAGGTATTACCAACACACGTTGGTGCTTATATTCATTCTGTGACATTACTCGTATACATTATAATTAGAGACTGACCGAATATTGGATTTCAGTTTCTTGCAAAAACTTGAGTTTCGGCGTCAGTTTCGGGACCGGTCTGAAAGTCACGTGTTCGGGAGAATTAGTCTCGCAGCATACCCATTTATAGTGTTAGTTAGCCCAGTCTAGATCTAATCTGTACCATTACCAAAATACTACTATATAAAAAAAAATCACTGAAATTGTACTAATATATCAAACAGTCTTGTGATCTTATCTTAGCGAACACACAATTAAAATCTTGCACAAGTAAGATATTAATAAGTATAATGCTTAGACACATTTAAACTTCTTGGCATTATATAGACTCGCACTTAAATTGGAAAGCCGATGTAGAACATATAATGTCTAAAGTTTCTGAATTCTCTTACGCTTTATATGAACTAGTGCAAAGCACTTAAACAGAAGCATCCAAATCAACATACTACGCTTCGGAAATATGCTTATTCCCAACTTAAATACAGTATTATCTTGTGGAGAAACGGCACCAGGGCGCCCGGCATAAGAGGTCGACACCTCTTTATAATGCAAAAAATGTGTCAGGATAATAGAACAAGTAAAACCACTGTATCTTATAAACCATAATTTAAAATAAAAATCTTTCATATAAAAAACCGACTTCAATCAAACTATTGAACCGATTGTGATATTTAAATTGAAAGAATAACCTCAAAAAAAATTACCTATTCAACAAAAACCCACACGTTGGGTTAGTCGCGAAAATGTGACGTCATTCTAAATCCAATATGGCGGATCATCCAACATAGAGGAATAGTTATTTTTAATGTATTTACTTCTGCAATATGGATATCAATTAAAAGGGCTTGTGGAGAGTAACTCGAAAAATAATGTAGCGTCTATCTAAATCCAATGTGGCGGAGCATTCAAGATGGCAGAGTAGTAATTTTTAATGCACTTCTACAATATGTATATCAAATAAAAGGGATGGTTGAGAGTAACTCGAAAAATAATGTGACGTCATTCTAAATCCAATATGGTGGATCATCCAAGACAGAGGAATAGTTATTTTTAATGTACTTAGGGTATCAAATGAAAGGGCTCATTGAGAGTTTTTTGAAAAGTAAGCTTCAGTAGGGTAAAAACATTAAAAGGTCTCCTTATTGAAGAACTGGACTGTTCGAAATTAACCGGCAAACGACCTTGCAGTAATTATGCGTTGAATGAGATGAACAGACTGAGAAACCTAGCCAGCGATAACAAAGAAATAAATTAAAAGCAAAAAAACTTTTTTAAAATAGCTTTTATTTAAATGCTCTAAAAATAAAAAATATGTTTTCCTTAAAAATTTTAACTATCGACTTATAATCTCATAATATACAATTTATATGATCATAAAAACTTGTCGCGCGATTTGTAATATAAATAAACTAGTACCAATTTAACAAAATATTTTTACTGTACCCTTACTAATATTATAAATGCGAAAGTGAGTTTGTTTATTTGTTTGTTTGTTACGCTTTCACGCCGTAACTACTGAACCGATCATCATAAAATTTTGCATACAAGTTCTCTGGAGTGCGGAGAAGGACATAGGCTATCTTTTATCCCGGGAAAAAGTACTATTCCCGAGGGATCGACATTGACGCGGGCGGAGCCGCGGGCGAAAGCTAGTAGAATATAAAACCGACAAAAAAATAGGAGTACCTACAATTTAATTGAAAAATCTGCCAAGTGCGAGTCGAACTCGCGCACGAAGGGTTCCGTACCATTATCTAAACGTCTAAAAACGAGCCCGTGGCTAACAAAACTAAAAAAAAATAAGACGGTAGTAACTGATGAAAGATTTATTTATCCTACTTCACAAGGGAAATTATAAAAAATATCTATTTCATTCTGGAAATCATTGGGGGAGGCCTATGTCCCAGCTCGGACTTCTTGCGGCTGATATGATGATGATTATCTATTTGAGTATCACCACGAGTAAAGGCAAGCGCTGGTAACAAGATTTCGTAGGTATATTACCTACTTTGATTTCCGAGCGTAGGTACCAAGCGGCCTCCTATCGTTCCGCAAAGCACCGCGCGCTGTCGAACGTAAACACATTGCTATTATTTTTGGTATTACTATTATTATTTTTAATCTTCTATGATTTTATACTTACTTGTCTTTACGGGTTTCGAAAATTTCTCTTTAGTAATTGTTTTACGTAACTAACAAATGCCTTAACTAATTTTTAATTCAATTGGTATGAAATTTTACTTTACGGAGTTACTATAACTCTTTAATTTATAAACTCTACTTAGCTTTGATAGTTTTTCTTCAAACTTCGTTATATATACTACTGTCGTGATTTTTTTCACCTGTTCATATACAACCATTTAGTAGATAGAGGGGGGGACACTGGACTCTAACAAAAATTTGGACTATAAAACCAAATATTTCCGAAACGGATAAGTAAATCAAAAAATTATGTTCACAAGCTCACAATATTTTTAAAAGTTCTATTCAACAACACCCCACATTCGCCATGATTAATATACATATCCATACAAATTACAATTCACTAATACTTATAGTCTCTGAGTAAAACCGCCGACGGACAGACGGACAGACACTATAAGGGTTCCTTGTTCGGAACCCTAAAAAGCATTACAAATGCCTTAAAACTATAAACTGTACAGCGAGCACACTTCGGAATAGCAATTGGTCGACCTTGGGTACAAATATAGGTATATACCATACGAGTAACTGCCATTAAAGCTTCATAAAGGGTACTTACTCCGTAGAGAAAGACGTAACGTAATTTGTCTTGTCAAAAAAATCGAAAAAATATATATGTATTTTGGGCTACGACGGGAGGCAAACCTATATAAAATTAAGTGTTTTATCATGCCAAAATAAAATCGGTGAAGAAATTAAGTCAAAACCATACTTTGATTTCTATGTGTATGGAAACCCCTTCGGACCACCGTGTTGCATCCGAATTCTGACGTGCGATTACGAATAATGAGTGGCCGGCCTTTATGAATCATGCCAAAACAGACCAAAACATCTATGCGGGGATCGTCTGAAGTAGGTATCGTATATGTAGCACAGTTATATCTGCTGAAGAGAGCGGCCGTGTGCTCTCATTAAAACTTTCACGTGTTTTTAATTTTTATCGAGAGCCCTCCGCACACCGCAGCTCGCTGCGGCTGCAGGCTTTGATTGCGGTAATGACGTCTCTCTGTACTTCCCCACTCTTCCTACTATCCTTATGTTTTCTTTAGGAATTAATGACAGTGTATTTTTTAATTACTAACCCAAAAGAGTTGACATCTAGTTAGAAATGAATAAAGAAACAGGAAGGCAGTATATTTTATATTTAGTGAAGATATCTTCATGTTCTTCAAGAACTTAGAATGTTCGGTGAAATTTTCGGATTAAAAAGGCAGATGCATTTTTTATTTTACAATAAAGTAAGTATTTGGTAATCCTTACATTGAATAAGGATTGTTTTAGTCCCCGTGTATCATAATGAGTAGGTACTACATATTGATATATTTGACTATAATTTGCATTTACTGTTCAGCCAAAACAGACCATAACATCCAGGTGGGTGTTTCTTCTGAAGGGGTGGGTGTAAGTATACCAGATACTAGAGATGTTCCGACTAGTCGGTAAAGCCGAGTATCCGGCCATTGTGATAGTCAGCGATTAGTCGGCGAATATTCGGCAAAGAACGCCGACTGTCCGCCTTCTATTTTTTGTATGTTCTCAATAATATGTAAATATTTATGTAGGAGGAAAAAGATAGTAGATATTATTTTTATAAATTTTAATATTTTTATTTTTTAATCGGTCTTACACATTTATAAAAGGTTCTTAAATTAAAGCAATATTTTCTTGTAATCAGTCTCTAAAATTACTTGCTCGTAAAAAAAACACTTTAAAAACAACATAATATATATTCTTCTCTTTAATAAACTAAACGTTTGACGGAAATGCCCGACACCGTGATCAGCTCGGCCGAAGTTTAGAAGGATTCTTTTAAACTAAAAATATACTTTGATTGGACAATACGGTAATTATAATTTAATCTATATATAATAATTGACTAGCTCCGTGGCGCAGCGGTCAACACGCCAGCCTGCGACACGGAGTGACCGGGTTCAATCCCCGGCCAGGTCAAGATGGAAAATGATGTTTTTCAGATTGGCCTGGGTCTTGGATGTGTATCTATATATGTATTTGTTATAAAATATAGTATCGTTGAGTTAGTATCCCATAACACAAGTCTCGAACTTACTTTGGGGCTAGCTCAATCTGTGTGAGTTGTCCGTATATATTTATTTATTTATTATTATTTATTTAATCTTTCAAAAATATGACTTTATTTCTGTCGTAATTGCTATAGACAAAAGCTTTAAATATTGCATACGAGTACCTACCTACATAAGAATAACTAGTTAAAAAATCGAATGTTCCAGAAATATATCTTTATTTTCAATATTAAATGGCATACACAGAACTAGTACAGGCACGAGCATTAAGGCCATATAAACACATCGGTTCTGAAGTCAATCAATCTGATAAGATCTAAAATGGAATGCAATGGAACACTGAATAATACTCGTGACTGTACTAATATAATTTCTTTAAAACAAAATGGCTGCACTATCCATGCATATTTATTTCTATCGTGGAATCGCAAATGATATAAAAATAGCAGTGCAATAAAAGGCACCGGCTCGCCGATGCGAGTGCGCACGCATGCACATATGCATAAACGATGCAACCGACAGAGAAGCAACAAATCCGCTTAGACACGGTCACTGCCGCCGCCTACGCCAGCCAGACGCAAACGACTCTAATGGATTTTTCATGTCGATTGAACAAGCCAGATATATATGGCACAGTAATCAAAGGTAGCAAAAATATGCGTTTTCATTCAGCGTTTTCGGAATCGATTTTTCCCCCAGGTAGCAACACTGTGATTATAGGTATTTTTGACAGCCGTCAAAATCCACCAATCATAAAACCGTCAATACAGAAGGTAGGAAATGTTGTAAATAAATCATTTAGCTTCTCTTTATTTTGTTTTTAAAAGGAACGTACAAAAGGAAAAGAGGGAAGCAAACTTCAATATATCTTTCGAAAGAACAGAGTTCTAAAGGAATGCGATGTTTGGAGCCCACAGCAATAGCTATGTACCAACTTCCAACATTTTTAATTAATATACTTAAGTACCTACTTAAAGTTACCTTTTAATTTTTATTATACAGCATGTAACATAACCAACGACGTTCCCGTGAAGGGGTGACTCAGCCCATCAAAATAAACAATATTTCCTATGGGGCCAAGGTTAGTTATGTTACACTCTTTAGGTAGTTTAAATAATACGAGGTAATTATTGAACCGTTAACAAAATTTCAAGAGAATCGGTTGAGAAATGCGAGCGAATGCGATATTTAAGTAGAAGAAACCATAATATTGTATGTATCAATCATCACATTTATTTTAATATCATTTTTTTCACTTGTTGTATAAATTTCAGTTCTTACAGTTCCCAAGATAGTGCCCTCTTATAGTCGGATGGAAGGGCGGGTGAACATACACAGGCGTAGTAATTGGTAAAAAGTTCCGTACCCAAAGAGTAGGGCCCTTTGGGTACGGAACCCTAAAAATATAAATATGCAAACTAATTTCATCAAAATATAGTCAAGGCTAAATAAATTTTATGGAAAAGGTATTCTGCGCCCTTAGAGAATATCCCAGGGCCTGTCAATAAAGACGTTGATTGGACATTTCTGCAATCTTTGATAAAATTCAAAATTGTATCAGCAATTTATGACTATTATAATAAACATAAATTGTTATTTTCCAATGCCTACTTATTTTCTTTATGTACATATGTGTCACCGTATGATTATAACTTATAACGTTAACATGGTACCTAAGTTTATAATTTTTCTCGCTTTATTATTAAACCGTCAATTTAATTCTCGATAATATATAATCTCATTATTTCAGCTGTAAAAGTACATTACTCGACAACGACCTCTCCCAATATTACTTCGTTCCATGGTCATACTTACCACGCTTGGCAAACGGGTTGGGGAGCGCAATGTCTTTGGTTTCTTGTGCTTCCTACGCTGTTGAAGCATTTTTAACCCATGCTTTAACCTGATGAAGGATAGCAATTTGTTGGATCTGAATGAAGGTATACCTAGGGATACTACCTGGATGACACCCATAAAGTATTATAAGTATATGGATGACACCCCTGACCTGTTTATAATAAGTCAATTTCAAATCGTCAATTGTTAGGTTCATAATTTGACAGCTCCGTGGCGCAGTGGTTAACACGCCAGCCTGCGACACGGAGTGCCCGAGTTCGATCTCCGGCCAGGTCAAGATGGAAAATGATACTTTTCAGATTGGCCTGGGTCTTGGATGTTTATCTATATATGTATTTGTTATAAAATATAGTATCGTTGAGTTAGTATCCCATAACACAAGTCTAGAACTTACCTTGGGGCTAGCTCAATCTGTGTGATTTGTCCGTATATATTTATTTTATTTTTTTATAATCTATCCGGTTTTATCAACCGTTCAATTGTGAAACCGTCCCTGATTGATCAGTCTTGGCGGTGGTAGCTCGTTCTAGATCTATAGAGTCAGAAAACAAACCGGGCTAAAATAAAGAAAAAATACAGATATCTAATTGTTTGATAGTGAAACATGTCGTAATAGCCGTGTAGTTTCCGGCAGAGTAGAATAGGACCACTCGAAGACTTTCCATGGATGTTGTAAGAGGCGACTTAGGAAATACAAGCTAAACAAAGCTCATAAACAACAATGAGACTTCTCCGATCCGTCTGACCAGTGAGGTGAGTGTAGGCCAAATCTTCTGTTTGCTCTTGCCAAGTAAGGCTTCGGTAGTATAGATATGGTCAGAGGAAGACTAAAAAGACCTGAAGATGATTATGAGAAAACATTTCGTATTTTATGGATTAATAACGGTCACTAATAACATCATAAAAATAATGCCGCTCGATTTTTCATTTTGATTTAAAATGAAAATCGAGCGGCATTATAGTCATATGATCCATCGATAATGATATTATCTAAATACATATAGTAAACCTCAAAGGATAGATGATCGTATTAGAGGTAGGGAAAACAATTACTAGAGTCGAACCGGGTCCCATACCAGCACCTAGGGTTATCGTTACTAGGGCTTCTTATTAAAATTCTCTAAGTTCTTAAAATAGTTTCAGAGATTTTTACTATACCTAACTTTGTTTTATTTATAAATTTCGTGATGCAGCTCACCTTACTTCTTCAAGGGCTCTTTTCAATGACGATCTTCGATGAGTAAAACCGTGTTTTATTCATACAGTAAAAAAAAACTTGAATACCTATAATAAGTAAGTACACTTGTTCACCGCCGGAGTTTCAAATTCATGTATAATAGCCTAATATGTAGTTGTTGTTGAATGAAGAACAAAACTGAAACATGTCCTTGAGTATTCGCTACTAAAAAAAATTATAAATAGCAGTAATTCAGCGCGACATGTTTGTGACCTATGCCCCAAAATACCTTATACGGAGAAACATGTTTTTCTAGATATCATCATCATCATCATCATCAGGTCTTTTTAGTCTCCACTACAGGAGCACAACCCTGTCTGTACTACTACAGCCATACTTGGCCAGAGCAGACAGAGGACTTTGCACTTTGGGCAATTGTGTGATTCGTCCATATAGATATTATTATAAGGTCCATTTAAATTAAGCGCAAATATTGATAGATCAAAGATATGGGTTATTAGGAAATTTTAAGAAACCCACACTATTCAGATTTATTTTTTAATCAATAAAAATTGATTTTTGTGATAATCGATAATGCAGCTATTTTGATTGTCGACATTAATGACTTAGTATCTATAGAAGGCAATAGTATAAAGAAGGTATCACTAGGCATTGAAAAAATTATAATAATATCTATTTAAAATAACCTAGAAGATTCCTAATAAACCAATCTGTAATCCTCTAAGTAAGTACCTAAACCAGTATCTATCTATGACCAAAACACTTAATTGCACAGTCCAATTAGCCTGAGCAGAAAAGATAATCAAGAAAGTAATGAATTCAAAAGTTCCGTCTGAAGAAGCATCAAATATTTGGCCCGCCCCTACAAAACGACAAAAAAACTGTGATAACGCACGAATAAATCCCTTTGGCAAGATGCATTTTCATTTTATTCATGCAAGCACTTTTTCTGGCAACATAAAAAATCCATTAGATTTGTGCATCGGCGCCAGGCGAACGGGCGACGGCGCAGGGCGCACGAGATTTGCCATCCACTGCCGCAGTTGACCGTGCGTAAGCGGCTTAAAATCTATCATATCTGGTCCGTATCTATTATTTTAGGCAAATTGTATTTTTTATAATCCATCAGCATTATAAGTTGTCGATATTTTTTTGCGAAACTTCCTATGCTTATATAAGCAAAGGTACCTATGGTCAAACTAGGCAGGTACGAGTAGGTACCTGGAAAATTTGTTGTTTTATTTAATACTCAAGGGCTTAAAATCTTTGATCCCTCACCACCAAACCTATTATTGATAATTGTGTAAATTTTTATTTTATTTAGCTAGGACGGCAAACAAGCAAGCGAGTCACTAGATGGTAAGCGATCAACGCTGCCCATGGACAACTGCAACACCAGGCTAAGACAGCGGAGCGTTGCCGGCCTTTCAAGGAGTTAGGGATAGGACATTGGGAGGAGTACATGGGTGGGGGAGAAGGATGGTCCTCCGGCTCTCTCACTCACCGAACGAAGCATAGAAGCGGTAAAGATTCTACTCAAACGTCGATTTTTTGTGAGAGTGTGGTACTTCCCCGGACAAGCCGGCCCATTCATGCTACCTACTAGCAAAAAATAATTAAGGCGGTAGCGTGGGTGTACCACAACTATAAACTTCATGTTTGGTTTTTCATAAAACACTAAAACGTCTAGTTTTACCTAATCCCGCTCGACACAATGGTAAGTAAAGAAATAAGTAGAAAACCTGCTTGTAAGCTTACATAGGTAGGTATTTATGAAATTTTCCACTCATATGAGATGTACAAAGTATTAAGGTAGCTAGAAGATTGGCATAACTGACAAGTATAATACACATAGCAATTAAATAGGTCTCTTTAAGGTAACTATTTAGTAATCTGTGCTATAAGGCTAAAAAATGCAATATAAATTTGTATACATTTTAATCTATTTATTTATTAGCAATTTTTTAACTATATTAATTTAACATATATTTATTTCTAATTTTAATTTTAATTATGTATTTAATATTTAAGTAAAGTAGTGCAACTAGGTGCCTTAACTGTTTGCAGTGCCCTTGCAGGGCGTCACTTGTATTCTAAAACTATTATGTAACACCTCTATGTAATTACTTGTGACTTGCAATAAAATCTGAATCTGAATCTAAGGTTACAAATTTCCTACTGAGTACATAAGTATCTACTCAGCTCCAGTTCGTACAAAAACAACTTTCTATCCCAATAACCCTCTTTCACTATGTGCAGTCGGATAAAAATGGGAATAAATTGTGAGGATCTTGCAAAACAATAGTTGGAAATGGTGTACGCGAGAAAAAGCCGGATGCAAATGCCATTCATATTAATTAGCAAAGCGAGACGAAGCTTTTACGAAATTAGACCGTGATTTCAGTGAAGATTTATTGTTGTGTTTCAAATGGTTTTCGGAGCAAAGGTAGCCATTTAGACGGAGGCAAATTGGTGTTGTCAGAGCGGAGTTTAAATTGAATTGACTGGCGCTTGTTTGTTTTGGTCAGCGAGTCACGGAAAAGGTGGAAACGTCTAATTTGTACACTATTTGTAGTGGAAGAGGCGGGTTGACAAAATGATTAATTGTGAACGGAGTGATGTGGTTTTCATTTTGTTTACCCTCGACGCAAACGAGGGGTTTTTGCATTGGGATGTGCGAATGTTTGTGTGATTGTCTGTGGCACCGTAGTTCCGAAAAGGCTAAACCTAAACCTTTAAATCGATAGTAAATCTAGCATTCCTAAACGAGTATGATCGAAATTTCTTGAACAATCGCAACAGGTTTTTTTGTGTCAGGGGGCTGCTTTTTTTTTAAAATATTATGTTTAACTTGTTTAATGGGGAACTTGTACACATATTTTTTTTGTTGTGTCATAAAACGACTTCCCAAAAATATAATTAACAATGAAAACATTTCCTCACTAACCCAAAATCTCTTAAAGACAGGGTACAAAGACCCAATTTTTCGTCTCTGTCTAAACAACTTGAGACTTTCTTTGACTTTATACTTACCGTCTTTATATACCTAGGTAGTAACGAACGCGTGATGTAAGAACTTTGTTCGGCAGCTATGTTATACCTATACCTATTTCATTCATGTGAATGGCTACTGAACAAAAAAAAGCTATACATTTTGAAGGCACTCATTAAGGCAGGTAGCATTGTTATTTAATAACAAAACCGTTCAAGTGTGACACGAACTCGCGCACGAAGGTTTCCGTACCATTATCTTTAATAAGTATAAAATTTCAAAAAAATCTTTTATTATTAACTAAAAGTGTTTGCGTTTCGCAATTTTTAGTGCCCTAAGACGTTGCTTCATTCGTACCAAATTTCAAGATACTGAGTTCACGGGAAGTACCTACCCTACAGGTTTTGATTCCCTTGCGAATATCGAAAATTTGCGGCATAAACGGCTGTATCTTTTAATTGTGTTGGCTTAGCAGTTTGATTTTTGCACAATTTCAAGCGACACAGTAGACCTGAGTATTTAATATGAATTTAGCTTGATACATCCACGCATTCTTAAGAAAAAGGGTGTTGACTAGAGATGGGAATTTACCGGGAAAATCCCCAAAAATTGTAAAATACCCGATCGGGTACCTAAATATTCGTGTTTTTTCATTTATTACAAAGTGTACTTTTTATTTTAAAGTTTTATCTTAACACATTTCAAGAGAGATTTGAATTTATTTGAAGCTCTAATACGGCAAATGTATGGCGTTTCAATTTACTTAAACCATTTTTTAAATATAAAACTAAGAATGTTAAAATGAAATGAAATGAAATGAAATGAAATGAAATTCTTTATTTGCTAGGGTTATACATACAATGATGATTTCCCGCCTCTTTACAGTCAGGCATGCAAAAATTTTTAGTACCTAATATATTTACATCCAGAATTTGTAAATTAAAAACCTGATAATATTTATAAAGCATTCGTCAAAATTATTTGTAAGTGTAAAATGTCATTGTTATTTGATTGATAATAATTATTAAGTATATATTGATGTCAAGAATTCATTCATATTGTAAAAACATTTATCTACTAGCCACTTAAATGAAGCTCGCTTAAATCTTTTAAAATCCAGCATTTTTATGTTGACCGGTAGTTTATTAAATATTTTCATAGTCATGATATAACAGTTTTTGTCGAGAACTGTACCCTTACAGATTGGTATAAGCAATAACATAGGGTCTCTAGGCCTTAGTCTCGGGTTTAACGATTTGATTTTGAAAAAATCAGGATACAATTTAACAAAACAACAACATTGATGAATGTATAATCCCGTTAATGTTAAAATGTTAAATTTTTTAAATAGCGGTCTACATGACTCCATAGGACCGATACCAGCTAGGGCCCTTATACATTTCTTTTGGCTTATAAAAGCTTTATGGACATCTGTGGAATTCCCCCATAGTAATAAGACGTATCTGAGGACAGAAGCGACATATCCGTGGTATGCTGTTAAGGCGCATTTAATACCTGCTGTTTGTTTCAGTCTTCTTAGCGCATATGTGAATCTCTCTATTTTTCCACAAACGTTTTTTATGTGTGCCTTCCAGTTACAGTGTTTATCTACCACTTTTCCTAGAAATTTTGTAAAATCTGTTTGTTTAAGCTTCTGATTCTCACAATGAATATTTAAATAGGGTCGTTGTGCTTGATAGTTGTAGAATTGAATATAGTTTGTTTTCGTCAAATTAACTTTTAAGTCGTTATCTTCTAGGTAGTCATATATTATTTTGATTGTACTATTAATTAGATTTTCATAAATATTTGAATTATTAATGTCATATGATTCTGTCATGTCATATGGTATAATTAAAGATAAATCATCGGCAAATAAAACACATTTGCTCTCAGTAAATTGAGGCAAGTCATTTATATATAAAAGAAACAAATTAGGACCCAATATACTCCCCTGTGGAACGCCTGTATCATTGAGCAAAGGTGCTGATTTATATGTTATTATTTCTTTCTTAGCATTTAATTTTGATACTTCTACATATTGTGTTCGATCCGATAAATAGCTTTGAATCCAATCCAAAGCAATGCCTCTTATTCCGTTGTTTTCACATTTATCTAATAAAGTTTTGTGATTAACCATGTCAAAAGCTTTTGTCATGTCAAAGAATACAACTGTAACTGGTTTCTTTTTATCAATATTTTCTGTTATGTTTTTAACCATGGAAAATGCAGCAAGTGTAGTTGATTTATTTTTCTGAAAACCATTTTGTTCTTTGCATATCGCATTGTGTTTATCTAAAAAATTTATAAGTCTACTTTTGAAGGCCTTTTCAAATACTTTAGATAAGATTGATACTAAAGTAATGGGTCTAAAGTTGTTTAGATCTTTCTTATCATTTTTTTTATGTAATGGTCTAACAATAGATGTTTTAAGTATAGTAGGAAAAAGACCATGAGTAAAATACAAGTTGATAATATATGTCAGTACTGGCACTAAATAAGGTGCGCTTGACTTTAGGATATGAGTGGATAAATTATCAAAACCTACAGAGTTCGTGTTGTTAAGGCTCATTATTATTTTGAAAACTTCATCTTCTGTGCATGGTGACAGAAATATTGTTTCATTGATGTTATTATTTCCTTTTATACAGGGTTTTTTATTCGACTTTTTTTTGGAAGTTCCAGTATTTATTCCATTTACAAAAAAATCATTAAAAGCCTCAGCTATATGTTTGGGATTGGTCTCAGTTTTACCATTTACCGTTACTGCCTTTATGTCTTTGTTTAAGGTTATGTTATGATTTTTTTCTTTTATAATTTCCCACGCTGTTTTGCATTTGTTTTTAGACTTTTTTAAAAGTTTGTGGTTTAAATTTTTTTGAGATTTTATTATACAAGTTTTTAAAATGTTATCAAACTTCTTTAGTCGCTATTTTAAGTTATCTGTCTTATTCTTGTAATAATCATACCTAAGTTTTCGTTTTGTTTTACACGATTTTTTAATTCCAGTAGTGATCCATTTAGGTTTAGTATTATCTGATTTTATCTTGATCTTCATCATCGGGAAACTAATGTCATAAAATGTACATAACGTGTCATGAAAGTAATTAAAAGCAGCATTTAAATTTGTTTCCTCGTATACCTCTTGCCAGGATAGATTTTCTAAACATAGTTTGAATTTTTCAACATTTTCATAACAGTAATCCCTTTTTTTAATGAACCAGTAGTCAACCCTATATATGTTTTTAGTTATGGTAAATTCCAATATTTGGCCAGTGTCGTGATCCGATAAGAATAAGCGATGTGTCGTCCCCTTCGCATCGGGGATATTGCTAATGATATGATCTAAACAAGAGGCCAGTCTTGTTGGTTCATATATATGTAATTTTAAATTATAGTTTGATAATAAATTTTTAAATTCTGTCGTTTGGTTGGATTGCACCAAAGTATTTACGTTTAGGTCACCCACCACAATAAGTCTTTTTTTGACCATTTTAGTACTTAATCTGTGTAATAGGATATCCAGCTTTTTATAAAAGGATTCAAAATATTTATCACCCGGTATTCTGTATAAACAAACAATTACGCAGTTAAGGTCAGGTACATCTATTCCGCAGCACTCAAAAATTTTATCGGTGGTTATTTCTTCACAAACAGGTAGAGCTTTTGATGTGATGTGATTTTTTAATAGAATAGATACCCCACCTCTTTTATAGGTTCGACAATAGGACGCGGCAACGTAATATCCCTTTAAAAATATATTTGCCTCGCTTCCTCTTTTTACAAAAGTTTCCGTGAAACATAAAATACTTATATTTTTGTTATTTTCTCTAAATTCATCTAAGCATAATTCTAAACGGTCCAGTTTACTTAGTAGCCCTTGAATATTTTGGTGAAATAATAATATTTTTTTATCATTACTATCATTATTTACGAAAAAAACTAGTTGATGGCAATATATCTGAATTTATATTATTTTCCTTCTTAGAAGGAGGAAAGTAAAATGGTATTGTACCTTTTTTGAATTTTTTTATGTCAGTCTGAACGACAGAATGACTATTTTGTGTATCATTCAAATTAGTTTTCAAAATCGGGAAGTAATATGGGATCGTTCCTTTTTTAGGCCTCATCTGTAAGTTTGAGTTTCGAACAAAACCATGTACATTAGATAACCCAACAGTATTTCTAACGGTCCGACAAGAAAAATGCTTGTTTTTAAACATAGGTAGGTATTTTGATTCATAATCACAGCTGTCAATATATAAATTAATTTTGTAGCATAATGTTTCTAAAAATAATGAGTGATATTGACTATTATTATAATAATTAATAAATTTACAATTTGGAAAATTAGAACATATATTTTTAAAACAATTATTTAACTTTATGTCATTCAAGTAATTATTCATGGATACTCCTAACAATAACACATTAGAATGTTCAAAACGTTTTAACACCGCTGAAAGTACAATCTGTAGTCTGACAGGGTTGTAGTCATTTTCTCCAACGCTTATTATTATATAGTCATTGTTAGTAGCTCTAAGTCTATAACATGATTTGAGGATGTCTGTAGATAATGCATATGGTTTGGTAATAGATGATATATTATATGTTTCATATCTTGATAGAGTTAGTTGTGAAGCCAAACCAACACATTGTTGTCCACCTACAATATAAATATTCTTTTTTTTCAAATTTGATTCCGTTTTTTCTGGTGTTTTTATATTATTTTTGTCTATACTTGATGTCAAAGTAACGCTACTTTCGTCATTGGCTGTCAAGCATGGTGTATCACAATGGAAATTTAAAATTTTTCTGCTTAGATTTTTTTTGTCCTTTTTTTTATTTTTTGTTATTTTGCTCTGTGTAGATTCCGTCGTATTCGTATTTTTAATATTATACGCCTGTTTTTTTTCAAGCTCTTGTTTTAAATAAGTATTTTCTAATAATAACTCATCTATTTGATTGGTAGCACTCTCTAATTGTAATTTCAAAGTGTTTATTTGTTCTAAACAGTCCTCCATGTCTTGACTAGGTCCTGTAGATAGGTCCGGAAGACTTTGAGCCTTATTTATTTCTGCATCTGAGTATTCTGATAATGACGAAGAAATGCTAATGTTCTGCTTCGACAAAGTTTTCGGCTTTGGATTTCTGCGTGTAATATTTTCGTAACTCATTGTTTATGTAACTGTATATTCTATTATACAATAAATTAAGAAATATGATGTATCAAAAAATAAAAATAAGTCCCAAGATAAAGACTAAAAACTATATTTCTCGAGCCACGCAGCAGATTTGAACCATGAGTCCTTGGACCATTGGCCGTCCGTGCTCCGCCTGCGCCACCGCTGTTATTACGTGTGTGATGAAAATACTAAACTCAATCCGCTTGCAGATATATACTCGTCGCAGCGATGAATCATCAGTCAATGGTTCGTAAAAACAGTTGAACTTGTCGTTATGACTCACCGCTACCGCCCAAGATCGATCTTCCACTTTTTAAACACTATTTATCCACTTTGTCGCAGTAATATTGTCGTGATCAAAATTCCAAATGTAAATTCGTGTTTGATGTCTTCTACTGAACATTTGTGTAAATAGTTTTGGTCGTAAAACGTACTTCTGACTAATGAAAACATACAATATTTACGGAGACTATGTACTTTGCGTCCTTATACGATGACGCGCGCGCGCGGGTTTTTTTAAACATAATGTCTTGCGGATATCTAGTGCTAATCTGTTAAAAGTTTAGAATCAAAGAAATTGATATACCTAAGACAGGGCTTGTTACCGGTACCAAATTCCCATTATAAGTACCGGTAAGTACCGGTATTACTATTCTGTTAAAATTTTAACGGTAATATGAGGTACCGGTAATCTAGTATTTAACGGTAATAATATTGTTAACAGTTAACGGTAATTTTACCGCTACTTGTTACCGGTACCAAATTCACATTATAAGTACCGGTAAGTACCGGTACCTTTATTCTGTCAAATTTTAACGGTATTAAAATTGCGTTAATTTTACCGGTACCTACGCATTGTTGCCGTCTACCGCATGGGACTCGCTCGACTGTAAAAGTGCCGCCCTATTGTGGGCCCCCGCCTCACGCCGCACATGCACAACACGGCAACGACACACATTAACGAAATGATAATTCCCAATACGATTACCGGTACTAAGTACCGGTACTGTTTACCGGTATTTGGTACAGGTACTTCTTTCAATTACCGGTACCGTCGTTTTATTGAGGTACCGGTACCAATCCAATTACCGGTACCGTTGTATTATAGAGGTACCGGTACTTGATTTTTACCGTTACCAAATGTACCGGTACCAAACCAATTACCGGTACTGTCGTTTCATAGAGGTACCGGTAATGGATTTTTACCGGTATTCCAACCCCTGACCTAAGATTCAAAGATTCAAAGATTTATTCAGAAAATAGGCCTTTTCAGGCACTTTTTCACGTCCAATTCACATTTTAAATAATACTTATTATATTATATTCAAATAATTAATTATTGTTTAAAAGCTACAAACTACTAGCGTTTCGGAACCGACCACTGCAGAGAAGAAGACGCCGAAAGAAACTCTTCAACAGTATTGGTCGCCTACTTGCCTGAAAGGCTTTGTATGATATTTAATATTTTTCTTTTCCTTTTTTTCTGATGTCATGTTATATACAATTTTAATTTACATATTTTTGTGGAACACGTTATGTTAGCGATCGAGCGTGCAAACAACAACAGATATGATAAAAGTCTCAAAGAGGCCGAGCAGACCTGTCCCCCCTGGCAGCACCCGTTCACGAGTTGACGCATGGATCAGCCATCGCTGAGCTCAACCATATTAGAGGGAACTCGACGACCCGACATACAACGCCGCCACCAGTTTGAACATTTTAGTGAGCCTGACTTACTCGATCTCAAGCACAAAACTCGAAAACTAATTGTAGACACTCGTTGAACGCAAACATATACATGTTTTACAATTGAGAGTTGATTTTAGACAATTATACAAAATAAAATAGCAGCAACAAAAAAAAGAAAACAATTATAAGTAAAATTAAAATAAAAGCGTTGAGAGAAGTCCTGCATATCACTCGAGGTCTCGACTCCAAGCATTCTTATCAACGAAATAATCATTAATGCCATAATAAGCTCTTTTCAATAATATATTTTTTGTAACGTCTTTAAACTTCGGAAATGGCAAAGCTTTAATATTGTCAGGCATTTTATTATACAAACGAATACTAAGCCCTAAGAATGTATTCATAGTTTTCTGTAGTCTAAAAGCTTCATTAACTAGTTTATTTTTGTTTCTAGTATTGTATGTATGAACATGACAATTCTTAACATATTTGTGAATATTTTGATGTACATGCAGTATATTAGCAAGAATGTATTGTGACGCAACCGTTAAAATTCCTGTTTCCTTAAATATCTCTCTAAGAGAATCCCTAGCCCCTAGTTTATAAATTGATCGAAAAGCACGCTTTTGCTGTTGACGTTTGCACCATTTCCCCAAAGCAATATCCCGTAAGACATTATACTATGGAAATAGCTAAAGTAAACAAGACGTGCTGTTTCGACATCTGTCAGTTGTCTTATTCGCCAAACGGCGTATGAGCTTAGTCTACCAGCAAGAGCTGTAATATGTGGACCCCATTGTAACTTTGAGTCGAGAGTTATTCCTAGAAATTTAGTCGAGTCCACAAATTCTACCACTTCATCATTAACAACTATTTTTGTGGGCACATGCCTAACATTAGGGGTACAAAATTTGACACATTTAGTTTTTTTAGCATTTAGCAGGAGATTATTAGCTGTAAACCAATCTAATACCTGAGCGAGAGTGTCATTTACATCGTCAAAATTTGTCTTCTGTCTATCAACTTGAAAAACAAGTGAAGTGTCATCAGCAAATAACACAGCTTTACAGGCACAGGCGTAGAATGGCAAATCATTAATATAAATGAGAAATAATAAGGGCCCCAAGATAGATCCCTGAGGAACTCCCATTTTGACAGATTCCCACTTGATTTAACTCCATTAAAACTAACTTTTTGTATTCTATTTACCAAGTATGATTTAATTAGCCTCAAAGATTCATTTTTCACCCCATAATAACTTAATTTATTTAATAGCGTTTCATGGTCTACACAGTCGAATGCTTTAGTAAGATCACAAAAAACTCCTATTGCATTTTGCGACTTTTCCCATGCCTCTAGGATATGAGTGAGCAAAGCAACTCCTGCATCTGTGGTGGAACGACCTTTAGTGAAACCATATTGTTCACTATGAAAAAGTTTATTTTTATTAAAGAAAGAAAGTAACTGTTTGAATATTAACTTTTCAAAAATTTTACTTAAGACTGGTAGGATTGAAATTGGGCGATAATTATTAGGATCGTCTTTACTTCCCGCCTTATGCAGAGGTATAATCTTACTACATTTCATCAGATCGGGAAATGTTCCGGTATCTACACATTCATTAAATATTAACGCTAGATTTGGAGCTATATCGTCTATAATATTTTTTATTAGGGAAACAGAAATATCCCATAGATCCCCAGTTTTTTTAACGTTTAATTCATTAAAAGTGTCGATAATTGTTTGGGGTCACATTTTCAAAAATTAAAGTATTGTTACATTCCGGTACATGATCACGTAATATTTTTTCAGATCTTTGAGATGATGACTGAAGCGAGGCAGTTGTTTTAACAGGAATATCAGAAAAGAAATCTTCAAAACATTGAGCAACTTCAGTATTTGTCTCAACATTCTGATCTTTGACTTGTAATTTTAATGACTCATTATTGCGTTTTTTAGTTTTTCCCGTTTCCTGATGAATAATGTTCCAAGTCGTTTTTATTTTGTCCCCGGAGCTGGCAATTTTTTTACATGAATATATATACTTTGCGCAGGCACACACTTTTTTGAATATTTTAGAGTAATTTCTAACGTAATTTAAAAAAACGGGATTTCTATTATATTCTTTCATAGCCAGCAGATCATATAACTTATTCCTACTTTTATAAATTCCTACAGTAGCCCATTGACAGAATTTTTTTTTGTTAGAAATAGTACGTGTCTTAACTTTAAACGTTTTGTTAAATTCTATGTCTATAGTCTTAAATAATTTATCATATAATACATGTGGATTGTCACTTTCATCACAAATAATTGGCATTTTACTTGATACATTTGCTTTAAATTCATATATTTTAGATTCGGAGGAAGGTCTATATGTTATTTTTTCCAAGTCGGTTTGACTATCGAAACCTGAAAAAACCGCTAATAATCCGAAATAATCAGACGATGTCTTTTTTATCACGGTTCTTTCAAGAGCTTCACAACTACAGAAAACATTATCCAGACAAGTGGCTGACGTTTCAGTAACCCTGGTTGGTTCAAGAAACAGATATTCGCAGTCAAAGGATTTAAACAAATTAACAAATCCAATGCTCTCCTTATTACTTTTTAATAAATCTACATTAAAGTCACCACATATTATGATTTTTTTAGAACCTTGGCTAACTTTATTTAATACATCCTCCATAATTGATTCTAGTAAATTATAGCATGATGAAGGAGGACTGTAAACACATACTATTATAAACCTCTCAAGTTCAATGCAGGACAACTCTACTTGCTGTTCCACCGTAAGGTCAACTACATCCTTTCGCTCTTTACATTTTAAGCCATTTCTAATTAAAATGACACTGCCTCCACGGATGGTGTCCTTCCGGGCGAACACGCTTGTCATAGTATAATTGTTGAAATTAAATTGTACATTATGTTTTTCTTGAAACCAGTGCTCTGTTAAGCAGAGTACATCAATACACTGGGTATCTAAAAAAAGTTCTAATTCTAATAGTTTGCCGGCCAGGCCTTGCATATTATGATGAAAAATGCTGAATCGTTTGACTCTGGCCGTTGTCTTACAGTTTAGTTTAAATTTGCTAAGCAACTAACACTAGTAATGTCAACATTAACATTATTTATTATGTCAGTATTCTGCTTTGTACAAAGTACTGAGGCAGAGTCTTGTAAATTATAAGCTACTAATGTAGCAATTTGTCGTTTAGACTGGTATGGGAGGTACAAAGTATCTCCTGTCAACTTAAGTTTAAAAATAAACTTATTAATATCTAATAAAAAAATTACGTCATTATGACGGTACGTCAAATTGTACAAATGTACATTGAGGTCAAATATATGCTTATTTCTAGTATAGTCAGGTGTCTCCAAGTATGGAAAAGTACATATCATGTACTTATACTTAGTCTTATTATTCAGCTCAAGAAGCCTGTCAATACATAATTTAATGTCTTTTTTTCTTACAAAAAACTATCACCACAAAGTATTAGAATTGTGGTATCTTCATCTAAGGAATCACAATTTATTTTATTAATTAAATTAATGAACGAAGCCCCTGGTGAACATGAGTTATATACTGTACAGCCACAGTTGAGAGTATTATACATAATACTGCTCAGACCTAGACCCACTTCATCCGAATAAATTAACAATTTTTTACATGAAAATTTCTTATTAAAACAATTGTCAATAGTGCTTATCTTTGTTTGCAAGCTACAATTACCACTTTTGCACTCTTTTATTACCGACTAACTCCGTGGCGCAGCGGTCAACACGCCTGCCTGCGACACGGAGTGACCGGGTTCGATCCCCGGCCAGGTCAAGATGGAAAATGATCTTTTAGATTGGCCTGGGTCTTGGATGTGTAGGTATCTATATATGTATTTGTTATAAAATATAGTATCGTTGAGTTAGTATCCCATAACACAAGTCTCGAACTTACTTTGGGGCTAGCTCAATCTGTGTGATTTGTCCGTATATATTTATTTATTTATGTCAAGATTACAGTCAATTAAAGGTGAAGTGGTGATTTCAGTACTGTAAGTCAACGAGTTCAAATAAAACTTGTGCGGTACAACATTATCTGAATGATTGGACTCATATAAGGTAGGTGCGGCCATTAAGGCCTGTCGGGAAATTAGGCCTACATAACAAAAACACACCTTAAAATTACCGCCAAAACTCGGAAGTCACAGTCGTAGGTAGCTAATAATCCAAGATGGTGTCCTGTACGTGACAGGAGTCGCTATCTCGTTCGCTGCCACCAACCAGTGTGACGACATTCATCGTGACCGACGGACGCTCCGTACAAATTATAATATTGCAGGCAATTCAAACGTAAGTTTTTTTCAATAATACTACACTTGTCTACATAATGTTATTGTTTATTTGTCAATTAGTTCATGCTTAAGTAGCCTGTGGTGTTAGAAATAGTATAAAGTAAACTAAAAAGTCTTATTTTAAATTTTCTTTGCTAAATTGCCAGCGATTATTAAGGCCTACAAAATTCGTGTATAGGCCTTATTATACTCCTTTTTTTGCATCATGCATTGACTGTTCTTCAGTTTATTTAACGTCTTCAGAAATGGAATTTAAACTGTTTTCTTATTGGGGCACGACGTCAATGCAGGAACAAAAAAATGATCATACCCCGAAAATAACACCTGATAGATTTTACAGAATGGTTTATGGTAGTTCCAGTTCCGACGATGATGAGGATAATATACCGCTTGCCCAAATTAAAAGAACTGCGTTTAAGCAGCTTATGCCTACATCAGCTAAGAACACTCAAAAGACACCAACATTAAGAAGAAAGGCCATAAATTACAGAGGAACTCCGGTGACTAAGGACCTGTTCTACAAAAATAAAATTGAGAAAAATACCAAAAAAACAAAATATAATAGTGGTGATACTAGCACTAAAGAGACCAATGAGAGTTGGTACTGTCACAGATGTAAGCAGGACGAAAAGGCCGCTATGAGGCAATGTTTTAAATGCAGCAAGTGGTATCATGAGGAGTGCGTTGGGTTGTCAGAGGAGGATGATGATAATTTGAATGTCCTGATTGTAATTAATCAAAATTTTTGTTATTTTTAAGTCTAAATACTGTGATTATTACTTAATTATTAATTACTGATCTTAATCTTTAAATAAAAGACGTATATTTTGTTTCGTTTTGCATGTTAAACTCTTAGGCCCTATTACCCTACTACAGTTTAATAAGGCCTAAAGACAGTGTTTTCAAAATCACTTTATTTTGACTATGTTTCTGGAAAATCCTCCGGTTTTTTGTTTATGGTTGATGTTAATAACTATAACTGTTTGATAAACATTAAAATTTATTGATTCATATTAGTAGTTTTTGTTTATTTTCAATTCCCGCTTGGCTAGGCCTTATTGGCCGCACCTACCTTAATCATAGTCATGGCTCAGGCGGAACGTGACACTTTTTCGTGCATGCAGCAGGCGTTCATCGATTCATAAGACATTATCACGCCAAATATAATCTAACTACAAAATTTAAACGTTAAAAGTCCATAGATCTTGAAACAGGCGACTAAATAAGGTATTTTAAATCACTCAATTCATTTAATAACACTGTTGATATCTATACATAGTAAATGAGTCAAAAAAAAAGGAAAGTAAATTTGTATGAAAATACCCGGCATTTAACTAAGTATTTTGCCGGTAAAAACGCGGAGGGAAAAAACCCAAAGAAGTATTTTCCCAAATAGGATTTTTTTCCCTCCGCCCATCTCTAGACGGACAAATTAGTGATCCTTTAAGGGCTCCGGCCCTAATAATCATATCTTTCTATTTTTATAATTGATAAATCCTTTCTACATTTTATTATAAATATAAATAGAACGAAAGTGCGGAACCGATTTAAATGAAATTTTATACTGTACAAAGTACGTGTATTAATATTAATATTATTAGTACAAAGTAAATAAAAAAAAATTATGGCACCGTTAGTGCAAGTACAAAATGGGAAGAGTTGGGTACCGACGAAATAACCAAACTCCACGAGTGCTGTTTGTACACTGAATTTATTGCATAAATTAGGTCAGAGAACAGATTGCAACTATGCATAACACTCACATACATATATTTTACTAGCTTTTGCCCGCGGCTCCGCCCGCGTTGATGTCGTTCCCTTGGGAACAATACAAATGATCAAAATTCCATGCAAACCCCTCCCCCTCTGCTTTTTCCCTTAAGGGGGAATTAAATACATTTCACCTGCATAGATCTTTAGCCCTTAAGGAGGGGATTTTGCCCATTTCACCTACACAGATATTTTTTTATTGTAATGAGAACTTATATTTATTGCCATATTTCTAAGTCTAAAAATAAAAAGAATCCATACAAACTTACCACCTATTTTACCCCTTCAATGGGAAATTTCGTCCATTTTAACTACACAGATTTTTTTAATTGTAATGTAAAAATATATACTTATTTTTATACTTCTATGTCCAGAAATGAGAAAATTTACATTCAATCCCTCCCCCCCTTTATCCCTTAAGGGGGGAATTTTGTACATTTCACCTACACAGATCTTTTTTAATTGTAATCTAGAACGTATATACTTATTTTCATACGTCTAAGTCCTGAAATGAGAAAAATTACATACAACCCCCTCCGCTTTACCTTACCCCATAAGGGGGAAATTTATACATTTCATCTTTTTAATTGTAACCCCACGGTTACAATATAAACCTGTATGCTATACTTATAAACCTATTTGCATACTTCTAAGTCTCGAAATGAATAAAAACCCATACTAACTTTACTCCCCTATTTTATCCCTTCAGGCGAAAATGTCGTCGATTTTACCTCCATACATCTTGTTATCAAGACCGTCCAGAAATGAGAAAATGTCCATACAAACTTAATCCCCAAAAATTCCATAGAAACTTTACCCCCTATTTACCCCTTCAAGGGAGAATGTTGTCTGGTTCACCTAAACAGATCTTTTTTAATTTTAATTGAGAACCTGTGTACCTACTTTCAAACTTCTAAGTCCAGAAATGAGAAAATTCCATATGAACTTCACCCCCCTTGATTTTCTAAAAATCCTTTCTTAGTGCTCATTTACACCATAAAAAGAATCCCTGTGCCAAGTCAGGTTTGCCTTTGGCCCGCGGCTCCGCCCGCGTAAGTGTCGATTTCTCAGGAACAGTAGAATTACCCGGAATACATTAGTTCATGACTTTCAATGAAACACCTTAATATTGAATTTCAATTGAATAACTTCAAAAATGGAAAGTTTCATACTAACTTTGCATCCCGTTTTACCCCCTTAGGTGATGAATTTCCAAAAATCCTTTCTTAGTGCTCTCCTACGTTATAAAAGGAACCCCTGTGCAAAATTTCAATATTATACATTCCCTTATAGTTTAGGCTAGTCAGTCAGTCAGCTTCTCCTTTTTATTAGTATGGATTACTATGGATAGTATGGATAGGTATAATGCTGTCGTATAATGATGATGAATTGACTTTGGAATTTAATTTTCTTATGTCACTTATTATTTTTATACAGTAAAAATATTTTGTCTGTACATTTAGAATTTTTGACTGAAATGGATAAAGTAAATAAATAAATAAACATAAATATTTAGAATTTTTTGTCTGTCTGTCTGTATGATCACGATTATCTCCGAAAATACTGAACCGATTTACTTCAAACTTGCACCAATTGCTTTGTTTTAACTCAGTTTAACATTTAAAGTTTGTTTCACCAAAATCGGTTAGTTAAAAAAAAGTTATCGTCATTTGAATGAACTCAAGGCATGAGTTTGCCTGCAAATATATAGCACTTAAATAAATAATAAGTGACATAGGAATATTAAAATCCAAAGTCAATTCATCATCGTTATACATCATTATACCTATCCATACTATCTATACTAATCCATACTAATATTATAAATGCGAAAGTAACTCTGTCTGTCTTCTTTTCACGCTTCAACCATTGAACTAATTTGGATGAAATTTAGTATGGGGGTAGTTTGAGACACGGGGAAGGACATAGGGTACCTTTTATTCCGGGAAATTCGACTGATCTCAGGAACACTTAACGGCGGCGGTGTAGCCGCGGGCAAACGGCAAACCTGACGTATATCAACGCAACCGAAACTGCTGCGCTTAGAAACTTGAAATTTGGTACAGGGGATCTTTTAATGATGTGAGTGAGCGCTAAGAAAGGATTTTAAGAAATTTTACTTCTAAAGGGGTATCATTAATATGGAATTTTCTCATTTCTGGACTTAAAAGTATGAAAGTAGGTATGTAAGTTCTCAATCAAAATTAAAAAATTTATGTGTGTAGATGAAATTTGCAAGATTTCCCTCTTAAGGGGTAAAATGGGGGTGGATACCAATCCACGTGGTATAAACTTTGTATAGAAATTTTCTCATTTCTGGACTTAGAAGTCTGAAAGTAGGTATAAAGGTTCTCGATTAAAATTAAAACAGATCTGTGTAGGTGAACTAGACAAAATTCTACCTTGAAGGAGTGAAATAAATAAAAGTTAGTACGGAAATTTTCACATTTCTAGACTTGGAAGTATGAAAATAGGTATATAAGTTCTCGACTACAATAAAAAAAGACCTGTGACGAAGAAATGGACAAAATTTCCCTCTAATATGGCAAAATGGGAAAGGAAAGTCCATACGGAAATTGGAAATTTGCTAATTTCTACTATGAAGTATGAAAATTAATAGGTATGTAAGTTCTCTATTACAATTAAAAAATATATATGTGGGTGAACGGACAAAAATCACCCCTAAAGGGGTAAAATGAGAGGGTAAAGTTTTTATGGAAATTTTCTCGTTTCTGGACTTAGAATTATAAATAATATCCATGCTTCCATACTGGTTGCGCCGCCTATATTTATTAAATCTAATTCGCTTCCCTACTTATATCGATTATAATAGATAATAATATCGATTCGTTCTCATCACTGATTCCCTTCCTAAGAGAATCCCCGCTCGCATCAGTCACCCGCTCAAAGCGTGACCGAGCGCACGCGCCTATAATACGCAATTCACATACCGCAAAACTCGATTCACATCGCGAACGAAATACGAGTGATTTGTCGCAAAAACACTAATTATTTGTGCTATTGTGTTTGAGAAGGTTAAGGGGCCCCTCTTAAAGTGTTAAATAAGACGTTTTGAAGATTTGCGCACGTCGGAAGGTGCAGCCACGAGTTATCACGTGATCGCCAGTTGCAGTTTTGCGAGGTGAGACATTCCTTCATTTTTTCCTACATAGTAGTCCTCTTTTGTCCCGTAATTATTCCCTAAATATACAGTCCTTTTAAACCCCATTCGCGCATCCATTATTTTTGGTCATTACGAGCCGGATAAAGCCATTATTTTTGGTCCATTACGATCCGGATAAATCCAGTAATTTGGTTCCATAACGGGATATCGAACAATCTTTTCCCATAACATTTTTACGAATCAACGTCAGTATTCCAAATTCGGATATTAATATTCGCATTAGTAAATTAATATTGTGTTCATATAGCATACTATTATTGCTTAATTCATGTTTTACTTGAAAATCGAAGTGGAGTGATAATTAATTTCAAATCTACCTCCCACAATTTTCAACATTAATTTCGTTGTCTCATGATCGTTTTATACGATTATCCTACGTAATCAAACCTGATCTAGTGATACTTTGTCTATTTTATTATAATACCCCCCCCCCCCCCCCCCCCCCCGCTCCGCTTAATTCAAAGCTATTCACTAGGTAATGGGTCAGTTACATACTAATGTCATTTTACATAATTGCAGCTATTGTTAATATATACGTATATACACGCCGCACTATACATACCTATATAGGAAGTATAGCTGCTGCAATTTGTAAATGAGCCGCACCGCAAAACTTATGTGTTATATATATAATACAAAATACATAAGTTTAATTTTCTAATAATAAAACTTTGTAATTAAGTTATTAGTTACATAACGAGTTTGGATACACGTATTTGTTTCGTCGTTGTGATCGAGGTTAAAAAACTTATATATTTTCTTTACGCAATTACGCTCATTAATTAATAGGGTGTTATTGCGGATTATTATTGCACAGTTTGTCATCAATTCTGAAACTCAAGTCAAAGTACTAACTTATATTAATAAAACCGCGCCGCACCACCGTTATACAGGGTGTTACCGTATACAATATACAGGGTGATCAATCGTATAAATTATACAGGCTGACAAACCGGAAAGTGCAATATTAATTCGTTTCTTGTTGTTTATTCGCGCATAGTTGATCATGGAGAAAGACGAAAGCAAGTTGTCACTTCTTCACGCGAAGCGAGATACAATTATCACACGCATACAAACTATCGCTAATAGGTCGAAAGATTTATCTGATCCACGCATTAAAGAATCGTTTTTATGTGAAATTGAAACCGTAGACAGGTTGCGTACGGACTTTGAAAGTATTTTGGATAAAATTAATTCCATTGAATCGAGCTTAAATCCTAAATACATGGTTAACTACCAGCCGCTTCTTACTTTCGAGGATTTATACTGTCGAATTAAACGCGCCGCAAAATCGCTTGAGCCTATGCCTGAATTACAGAATAATTCACTCTTTATCAAGCGTGACAGACCAAAACTGCCACCAATTCAGCTTCCTGAATTTAATGGAGACATTAAGTCATGGCCGCTATTTTATTCTTCATTTAAAACTGTCGTACATGATAACCCGACCCTGTCGGACTCTGTAAAAATTACATTATTTGATAGGCAAATTGACAAATAAGGCTCAATCGGTATTCGCAGGTATTACTCCGTGCGCTGAGAACTACAAAATTATTTTAGAGACTTTAATAAATAGATATGAAGATAAAAGGTTGCTTGCAACTTCATATTTAGATCAAATTATCGAGTTAAAGCCTTCTAATTCAATTTACAGATATTTCTTGATAAATTGGTCACTTCGGTTTCAGCACTCAAAAACCTGAAGGTTGATGACCTGTCAGACTTAGTATTTTTGTATATCGCTTTGAAGAAGTTGGATCCCGAAACCGCTCGCTCCTTTGAATTAGATAATAGGGGATCTAATATTCCGTCTTTCGACACCCTAGTTACATTTGTTCGCGATCAACTCAAAATTTTGCAACGCACTTCCAAGGAAGTTAAGAAGACTGTCGACCGTCCCACAGACACGATATCAAAACCGCATAAATCAACGCATAGTTATATCAATACGTCTAACGCGCCCTCTCAACCTCGGTGTTCATTATGCAACTCCGCGCATGAACATTTGTATAAGTGTTCGAGCTTTCAAAATTTAACTCCTAACGAGCGTTTTAAATTTGTTAAGTCTCAATCGTGTTGTTTTAACTGTTTGAGCGCGAAGCACCGTGTATCTGACTGTAAGTCTAATTTGCTTTCACATCACACGATGTTACATTTCGAAAATAATCCCGCTACGCCTACTATAAATGCCAATGATGTTAGTGGTAGTACAGTATCTGCGGCGCCACCGTCGCATGTGAACAGCCCATGCTCACGGGCACCTGTGACGTCGCCTAGTGGCCACACGGGTGATGTCTCGTTGTGTACTTTTTCGGCAAATAACCGACATGTACCTACCACAGTTTTGTTGGCTACCGCGCGCGTTGTGATGGTTGACACTCAGGGTCGTGAACATTACATAGGCGCTTTATTAGATAGCGCTTCGCAGAGTAATTTCGTTTCAAGAAAATGTTGCGAACGCCTAGGATTAAATTCACGTCAAAGAGCGACTAACACTATTGTTAAAGGTATAGGTACCACTAAGACTATTCAAGGTTCCGTACACCTGGAATTTTACTCGCGGCTAAATAAAGCCATAAAGTTCAATATGGAATCACTAATCCTCGACAAGGTAACCGAGCGTCTGCCTACCGTCAACGTCAATGTGTCTATGCTCACAAACTTTGAGGGGTTGCCATTGGCTGATGATACATATCACATTCCAGGAAAAATCGACGTTTTAGTCGGTGCATCAATTTTTCCGCACCTCTTATTATCTCAAAAGATTCAATGTGAGTCCGCAAATATCGCACCTTTCGCATTACAAATCGTTCTAGGGTACGTAATTATGGTTACCGCTCCCGCTACCGCACCCGCATCCACTACTGTTTCAAATGTTTGTTTCGGCGAGCCCATGGAGGCCGCCATCCGCAAATTCTGGGAACTCGAGGAGGTGGACGTTCCGCCGATTCTGAGCCCAGATGATAAGGAGTGTGAAGATATTTATCGTCGCACTACGTCACGCGATGTCGATGGTCGTTATACTGTCGCGCTCCCATTTAAGGGCGACCCATCGACTCTCGGTGACTCGCGCCGCTTAGCAGAAAAATGTTTTTTCTGTCTTGAACGCAAAATGCTTGCTTCACCTAAATTGAAACAAGCTTACGATGATATAATTCGAGAATATTTAGAGAAGGGCTACCTCTCACCCGCACCTCCCGAAATGGAGGAACCATCTTACATAATTCCGCATCACGGAGTCATTCGGGAGGATAAACTCACTTCCAAGCTTCGTATTGTTTTAAACGCGAGTGCTAAAACTAGCACATCCGTTTCGCTTAATGATCTTTTATATAATGGTCAAAATTTACAAGGAAATTTATTCAATATAATCATTAATTTTCGATTGTTTCCTATTGCGCTTTCAGCCGATATTAGGCAAATGTTTTTATGCATTGGAATCCGCGAATGCGATCGTAGATTCCAGCGCATTCTTTACCGCTTTTCGCCTGACGAACCACTTAAGGTTTATCAGTTCATCCGCGTTTGTTTTGGCCTTAAATCAAGTCCCTTTCACGCTCTCCGCACAACAAGACAGTTGGCTTCTGACGAAGCTGAGACCTTCCCCAACGCGAATGAGACGCTTCAAACGGGGATATATATGGACGATTACGTCTATTCCGTAGAAGATGAGGCGAAAGCCATATCTATAGCAGCTGAAGTCATCGCGCTCATGAAGGCTGGTCAATTCGACCTCGTGAAGTGGACCAGCAATTCGCAAACTGTCTTGGACTCTATACCTACTTCGCACAGGCTCTCGTCCGTCAAGGAATTTGACGAGTCTGATTCGCATAAGGTTCTCGGTTTAAATTGGTCACACAAATCTGACTTGTTCAGTATTACAATTTTTAAACCCGCTGAGAAGTGTACAAAACGCGCCATTTTGTCCTGCGTCGCTAGAATCTGGGATTTAATGGGATTCGTAGCCCCAGTCGTGTTATTTGCAAAGCTACTCATTAAAGAGCTTTGGTTAAACGGTTGCGGTTGGGATGACGTACCTCCTGACAATATTGTTTCCTCATGGAAGCGTTTCAGAGAGGAGCTATCATCATTGGAACGAATTGAAATCCCACGCCACGTTGGCATTACCAGAGGTAATGAAGTAATCATCGTCGGCTTCGCTGATGCTAGCGAAAAGGCATATGGAGGCGTAGTGTACTTCCTAGTCAAAGTCAATGACGTCCACAAGGTGTATCTTATGGGTGCTAAATCAAAGGTTGCATCTCGCAAAGTAGTCTCTTTGGCTAGGCTCGAGCTCTGCGCAGCACTCTTGCTCGCAAAGTTATTAAATAACATAATAACCGCTTGTAACAACCGTATACCTATAAAGAGCGTGTACGCGTTTTCTGACTCAACGGTCGCTCTATGTTGGATCCATGGATCCCCACATAGGTGGGATACCTTTGTCGCTAACCGAGTCTCGAAGATTCAGTCATTAATATCATCTCAATCGTTTTATCATGTATCCGGCATAGAGAACCCTGCCGATTGTCTGTCACGTGGACTCAGTCCCGCGCAGATCATCGATCATCCGCTTTGGTTTCATGGCCCGCTTTGGATCACTTCGGATCCGTCGGAGTGGCCAGTGATCGCTTTTGACCCTTCAAGGGTTTCTAATCCACCTGAAGAAAAGAAACATGCTCTAGTTTCCAGCAGCCCGCTGGAGGAAACTCCTATTATTGCTCTGGCAAATCGTTGCTCCTCATGGTCTAAACTACTGCGTTGTGTAGTATATATTTATCGGTTTCTGGGATTGTTGCCTCGACGTGAGTTTGTAGCAGCTGCAGACTTGGAATTCGCTGAACATAAAGTCATTCGCGAGTTGCAGATTTTATATTTTTCGAGTGAGTTTTCTAATCTTCAGGCTGGGAAACCTTGTGGGCGCACACTTCAAAGATTGAAGCCGTTTCTAAAAGATAATCTTATTAGAGTTGGCGGTCGTTTGTCAAACTCAGATTTGAGTTTCGACCAGAAACACCCCATAGTTCTACCGCGTAAACATCATATACTAAATTTGATAGTTGACTATAATCATAAAGTAAATTGACACGCAGGGCCAGATTTACTGATGTCAATCTTGCGCCATAAGTATTGGATTTTGTCCGCACGCAACTTGATACGCAACAGGATACATAAATGTATTCCTTGTTTCCGGCTTCGCCCTAAGCCAACGTTCCCTGAAATGTCAGACCACAAATCATTTCGTGCCCTACAATCAGCTAAACCTTTCATTAATGACGGAATTGATTACGCCGGTCCATTTAGGGTAACCATTGCGCGTGGGCGTGGCATGCGAGCAGTTAAAGCATACGTCTGCTTATTTGTCTGTATGACAATTCGCGCTGTCCATATAGAACTAGCAGATGATTTGAGTACTGCTAGCTTTATGTTGGCTTTTAAACGCTTTTTATCGCGACGTGGGCCTGTGGGATGCGTTTACTCCGATAACGGAACGAACTTCGTTGGGGCTAAGCGCATGCTATCAGAGCTATACGTATTATTACAATCTAAACACTTTAATTCCGAATTTGCTCACATGTTGAGCGAAAATCGCATAACCTGGTCGCTCAATGTTCCCGCTGCAAGTCACTTCGGAGGCAGCTGGGAGTCGAATATAAAAACACTTAAAATGCACTTATTTCGCGTGATAGGTGAACAAATCTTATCGTTTGAAGAAATGACAACTGTACTCGCACAAATCGAAGCTATAATGAATATTCGATCTCTTTGTAGAACGCTCTCAAGCGATCCTTCTGAACCGCTTGCGCTGACGCCCGCACACTTTTTAAGTTTAACTCCTTTAAAATATTTACCCGCTCGCGACATCGATGAGGATAGACTTCATGTTCTCTCTCGTCATGATTTGTTGGACAAGTTAGTCCAATCGTTTTGAAAACGTTGGAGGTCCGAGTATTTACATACTTTGCAGACTCGCGATAAATGGAATACACCTACTAACCCGATCACAACAGGCACTGTCGTAATCCTTATTACAGATAACGCGCCTCCTCTTCATTGGCCTCTAGGGGTTATAGAGGAAGTTTTTCCTGCCACTGATGGCATAGTGCGTGTTGCTCGAGTAAAGACTGCTACTGGCTCGTATTTACGCCCAGTTGTACGTCTGTGCCCGCTACCTAGGCAATAGCTTTCATTTCAATTACTTTTGTTTAGGTTTAGTTTATTTTGTCTTATTTCTTTAATTTATTTGTTTCGAAGGCATCTCAGATCCCTTCAAGCCGGGGGGAAATGGTTGCGCCGCCTATATTTATTAAATCTAATTCGCTTCCCTACTTATATCGATTATAATAGATAATAATATCGATTCGTTCTCATCACTGATTCCCTTCCTAAGAGAATCCCCGCTCGCATCAGTCACCCGCTCAAAGCGTGACCGAGCGCACGCGCCTATAATACGCAATTCGCATACCGCAAAACTCGATTCACATCGCGAACGAAATACGAGTGATTTGTCGCAAAAACACTAATTATTTGTGCTATTGTGTTTGAGAAGGTTAAGGGGCCCCTCTAAAAGTGTTAAATAAGACGTTTTGAAGATTTGCGCACGTCGGAAGGTGCAGCCACGAGTTATCGCGTGATCGCCAGTTGCAGTTTTGCGAGATGAGACATTCCTTCATTTTTTCCTACATAGTAGTCCTCTTTTGTCCCGTAATTATTCCCTAAATATACAGTCCATTTAAACCCCATTCGCGCATCCACATACTAAAACTAATATTATACCTAAATGCGAAAGTAACTCTGCCTGTCGTCTTTTTACACTTCAACCATTGAACTGATTTGGATGAAATTTGGTATGGAGGTAGTTTGAGGCCCGGGGAAGGACCGAGGGATCGACACTAACGCGGGCGGAGCCGCGGGCAATAGCTAGTTTGCTATATATATTTGCAGGCAATCTCATGCCTTGTGTTCATTCAAATGACGATAATTTTTTTTTAATGAACCGATTTTGATAAAACTTTAATGTTTTGCTAAGTTAAAACAAAGCAATTGGTGAAAGTTTGAAGTAAATCGGTTCAGTATTTAAGGAGATAATCGAAATCATACATACAGACAGACAGACAGACAAAAAAATCCAAAAAATTTTTTTGCTTTTTATTATTCTTTTTAAGTGTCCCTCTATCCATTTCAGTCAAAAATTCTAAATGTACAGACAAAATATTTTTACTGTTTTATTATATGTATAGAATATAGATAATTATCGATGACATTAACTTAAATACATGTACTTTATACAGATACATAGCTGCTCTAGATTCTTAGAAGGGACATGGGCTATAATTTACGCGGACGAAGTTTAGAAACAGCTAGTTACCTATATATGTAATAATAAACAAATTGCTATTCGGTATTCGGCCGAATAGTTAACCATATTCGGTCGAATACCGAATAGCGAAAAACAGAGGCCGAATAGCTGAATACCGAATACCAATACCTTCATTCCCTTGCCAAATTCAACAAATTCATACCCTTCCCCAGCATAAAAATGCTTCCGATGGGCAGCAGCGTCAAAAGCAAAAGAAAGTGCGCTCGCCAACCCGCCTGCCAAACGTGGTGAGTATGGCAATATTCTCCCATGCAACGGAAAATCCTTAGGAGAGGCCTCCGTTCAACCGTAGACTCCTAACGGCTGGAAAGATTCTGCCACGGATTCTACCTACATTCAATTCCGATGCATCGTACCCAATAGGTACATAATAAGTATATTTGTTGGTTTGTTTGTAATTAATTTTAATCCCAGGAAAAAGGAGCCGCAGGCAAAACTAGTAAGTTAGAAATTGTACCTACCTAGGTAGGTACCTTATGTTTCATCAAAATTTATCTACCTATTACGTTTTACGTGTAGAAGTAACAAACATCATCATTTGTTTGTTACTTCTACAATACAAAGTTTAACATTTATATTTGTGTGATAAATACCAAACATTCATCATTAGGTATATTAAAGAAAAGGAAAATATCCTAATTTCGTAACATTTGCTTATTTTGCGAAATGCTCATTTTGCGCCTCAAACTCAACGCCTCTAATAGTAGATTGTTGCACTAAGCAGAAAGTAATTTATAATTGCATCGAGTTCACGAGTGCAATATAAATTACTTTATGCGAGGTGCCTAATCTGCTTTTCTTTCAACTACCACAAGAAAAGTATACGAAAAAAACTGAAGAGAAATTACAATCAGTAAAAATTTGTTGTTTACATCCCCGCCTTTTTTTTCTTTATGGCCACTATTTTTTTAGGCCAAGCTATGCACACGTCCAACCTTTTTTTGTGACATGAGACACTATCGGCCGTCGTGCTCAAGAAAACGTGTTTCGCCTCTACACGAGGAAGTGGGTGTGCGCTGGCCAGCAATAGTTTGCATGAACTAACTGGTGGCGGAAGCACGGAAAGTAAATTGTCTCAAAATAAATGTAAAATAAAATTAGTTCGAGCATCCATTGCTCGATCGCCAATTTGCCAAAAATACTATTGAATACTGACGAATCGATAAGTACTGGGTCGTTAGGTGTACCGTTTCTATCATAAGACGCGCTCCAACGCCGCCCAGATTTTTCTATTTTTATAAACATGGAAAACAAACAGCTTAATTTTTCACTTATGCATACAGTGTTGATGTTAGGACCAAAATATACAAAATAATTCAGCAGCAATTATGAATTTCAAGATTACAGGGAAGCAAAGAAGGTAGGTTATCGATGATGCAGCGGCAGACCTATCGTGTCGATGAATTAAAAAAGTATCTCGGGTTATTTTTTTATCAATGTATTTTTGTTTTTAGTGAACGGACGAAGAATGCATTGGCATGATGCATTCTTCGTCCGTCGTGACTAAGGTCCCGCGATTTAAAAAAGAAAATTATACAGTGCAGTAAAGGATTTTCAAACATATTTTTTTTTTGTCTAGTTCAGCAAGTTCCGCAGCGTAGTTGGAAGAAAAAATATTAAAGCTGTAAATACCTACCTACGACTGTGTTGACTAAGTTGGGGTTCCTACGTGCTACTAGTGGTAGCGTATTACGTATACCTACTGATGAGAGTAATGAATAAAACATCAACTTTAGTACAAATGTATTTACCTTGTTATAAGTAGATAATATATACATAAACAGCGTTTACAAACCAAAGACTAAGTATGCCTGACAACATAAAAAATAGATACAACCTGATCATATATAAAGTTTATTAGTTATGTATAGGAATGTATTTGTTTCTCATGACAAAGATATGAACTATTCACTCCTCCAATCCATGTCGGTTTTTTAGAATCTATGAATGCCATTTTTGACGCACAATCTATCCATACAAATGTAGTTATTTAGCCACAGAATACGTACTAGTACTGCGGTTCTGCCTTAGCCTTACAGGCCTTAGCTGATTTATTTAATTTAACTTGTAATAATAAAGTTTCCGAAAGTCAACTTGGTTCTGAGCTTGATATATTTAAATTTGGTTGAAGTGAGAAGGGGTTGAAATGAAAAGGTTTTATAACAAAAATGTATACCTACAATTAGAGGTGGGCAAAACTACTTAGTCGGAAAAGCCGTTTTAGCGACGACCGACGATGCATTTTCTGAAAGTCTGCTTTTAAATAATCACATAATATGCTTTTTGTTTTTATGCCATAAGGTTTTTATTAGAATGAAAAATGTTCCTTTCGTAAAAGCATAAAGCGGCGGCGGCGCCCGCAACGTGAGCGCGGTATCCTTAGAACCTAAATGTCTAATAGTCAACAAGTGCTTTTTAGGTCAAAAACTTTTCGTATTCTCCGGAAATTTTTATTGAGGTGTCTTTCGATTCGGTATGGTATGTAAATATTTTAAAGAAAATTCAATTTTGACTTATAAACACTTGTTGACTAGAATATAAAAACGCTTTCTCCTTGCGTGCTTTGTGACAACGAGAAAGTACTTTTATCGAAAATGGATAGATAGCGCGTTTTTATTGCTTTTTTATAATTTGCATAAAAAAAACAATTATTTATGGTGTAGTTTATAAAGCTTTTTCGATTGTGTAAAAAACAGACGTTTTATGCTCTTGGTTATAACGGCCACCTCTCTACATAATATACAATGAGGTTCAAGAAGTAACCTACAAGGAACTGGAGATAAATAAAGGGTGAAATTAATTTGAATGAGTAAGTTGACAAATACATAATACAAAAGAAAAATAAACTGCCTACATAAAAATAATATTATTGCTATAACCTTATGTACTTATTTATCATTACTTTTATTGGCAAGAATTACAGCAAAGATGATCATGCATAGTCACGAGCTGATGATACGAGATAAGGTTGAAATGGAATACAATTTTACATATATCATTGTTTGTGACTGTACATATTGAAATTAATCTTGAAATAATCTTTCATATAAAAAAACAGATTTTAATCAAAGTAATGATCGTTAATAGATTCAGGTGTTACTTTGCGGAAGTCAAAGTTACATTTACTTTGAGACAATTTACTTTGCGTGCTTCCGCCACCAGTTAGTTCATGCAAACTATTGCTGGCCAGCAATAGTTTGCATGAACTAACTGGTGGCGGAAGCACGCAAAGTAAATTGTCTCAAAGTAAATCAAACTAATGAACCGATTTTGATGAAATTTAAATTGGACAAACTTTAAAGCATAGGCACAAAAAGTAAAAAAAAAACAAATCGGTTCATAAATGACGAGGTTCTGAGGTAACAAAACATAAAAAATAACACAACCAAATTGATAACCTCCTTTTTTTAAGTCGGTTAATAATTTATACAATTGCAACTTTATGAATCTTGGTGATAGAGGTTGAGGCATTATTTTAATGACGAAATCAATTTTTTCATTCTTCATTATTGCCTTTTTTCTTTGCTGGTATAGACAAGCAAGAAAAAAAAGGCAATCAATAGAGATTCTGACATTAAAATGATTCTGGTATTGCCATCGATTTCATAACCTGTATATCGATATCGTCGAAAAATTCAGAACTCTGATTTACATTGACTTACTTACGTTATTTCTGCTCTTACGTTAGGTATTTGCAAGATGAAACAAATGTGTTTATTTCAACTCACTCCTTCTGCTTAAAGTATCGACTTAATTAATATTTGTAATATAAATAGAATTCTGACATAAAATTTTTGGACACACCTTTAATATTTCGGTTAGGTAGCTAGGTACACACATAATCGTATAAGTTTTTAATTCCAAGAACATTGTAAATCTTCATTGTTATCACGATCATTAATCTTTCTTATCTGTATATCAACCTCACTAAAGTAGGTAGAGATATTATAGGTATAAATCCATACTTAGTTACCTTTTAAGAAAATCCGCACATGGAGACACAATCGCCAGGGCTTTTTTTTCTTTCTTTATTTAAGGCAATAGTATTTAATAGTATTTTAGCTTTATCTGTTACAATTTTTATATGCTTGATTTCTATGTTGAAGTAAACAACACAACGCGTTTGTGGCTGCTAGTATGCGAAGGCCCTCAATGAGCGTTTATTAATTTTTGATTACCATTTAAAGCTGAAGAGTTAAATTAACTCGCCAACACAACATTTGTATCTAGCGATTATTATACAGCTAAAACTATCATGCCTTCAACACTGTTTTAAAAAGCGTAGAAACAATATTAAATAATTATTCATAAACACAACCAATATATGTTCTAAGTCTTATTTCCTAAACAATATTTTTCTTTGATTTAGATACTTACTACAATAAAATATTTAAAAACTTGTCATAGGTGTCTAAAGTTGTAGTCTAATTTGGGTTTAATTAATTGTTTTTCATATTAAACACAATCAATTAATAAAAAGTAGCCAAGTATGAGTCGCATTAGTAGACACACTTAACGGTTACGTACCACACTACAATATTTAACTACGAAAATCACGTTTTTTGTTTGGGGACTCCGATGTATAGGTACAGAATTAATATTAGTACTAACGTAGTATAGGTATGATTTAAAATCTCTTCCATTAAGTGACCTCTCTTATGAGGTCAAGTAAACTCTTGAGCATGAACAATATTGTTCTTGGCTGTTTGACGTCTTAGTAATTATTTATTGCTATAGCGGCAATAGATGTAGACATTCTAAGGCAGACGGATGGACAGACACCGGAGGCTTAGTAATAGTGTTCCTTTTGACAGCTTTTGGGTACGGAACCCTAAAAACTAACTGTCACTTAATATTATTCTCAATAATATGTGCACTTACTGTACTTACTTGTTCAGAATGTGAAATATGCATCCAATATTACTAGGTATATAAAGAAATAGAATTCTTAACAATTAGTCATTTGAATGTTTTGATAAATAAATGTTGTATAGAGTACTTCAAACATTCAGCCTCATGCTTTGTGATAAAAGTAAAAAATAAAATATAATTTCAATTTGTGACCTAAATTTTGTGACTGTAATACTTATTTGGTTAATTGTACCAAATTTATAAATAAGTACCTACCTAGTATACTTTAAAAACATGATGTACATACGTAAAGGCTTTCTTTACAAATATTTAAGGAAAGTATTAAACAAATATTTACTTAACTGTCAAATACATTACAAAATACAAGGAAGTTTGAACTGAGCATATAATAATTACTTGATTTGAGCGATTGGCGCACTATTATATAATAATACGCATCTATGTCATCTTAACAATGCCGGATTAAGAGGTCTGGAAACCTCGGGACAACAATGGAGTAGAGGCCCCCATGGCATCAAATTATTTTCCAAATAAAATGGATTTTATTCAATCAAGTTTTCTGATATTTTAATAATTTATTGTGAAACCAAGTATGGATCCTTTTGTTATTTTGTTTGTACAAAGTACTTTAGGTAAAGGTAAGACGCGAAAAAAATATATCAAAGGAAAAGAAGAAAGTAGTAGTCTTTACTAATCTGAATTTAGTTCTTTTTTTTCAACCCCTGTATTGTGAGTCCCCTCTTTTGTGGAAGCCACGGTAGCCCGTCCCTAAATCCGGCCCTGCATCCTAAATAAAGTATAACTAAGTAAAGCTAGTCTATTTTTACAAAATATATGAATGTTTGTTTGACTGACCGATTATAATTTGTCACAAACAGGGAGGAGGCAAAGGCATGTCAATCAACTTGCATACTTCAAGAAGGAAGTTTTTGAGTATAGCAGCTTGGTTATCTTTGGACCCATTTAATGTTATAGTTGGTATGAAAGTAGGACTTATGATATGTGTGTCATCCCCATGTTTCTTCAGCAACTCTGACCCATGATGACTAGAAGCGCAGTCACTGATAGGATCCGTGTCAATTTTCAATTGCTTTGCACACTGTAAAAGAGACAATAATACATTAAATGAACATATCAACCACTCAAAGGCCAAATGTCGGATCCAGTATTATTTTAGGGCAGTATATACAAAGTTTGTATAATCATACATAAACAAATGCAAGGATTGCCAATTTTATGCATAAATCCCGATTTATGATAATTTGAAAAATAAAAGATATGCAGATATTAGATTCATGGACCCCTCTGTCTAGTCATATAGATGGTTTCTGATGTTTTCGCGATTGTTACACATTTAAATAAAATCACTTTAATACGGTATTATCGCGTATATTACATTATTTTTACACCTAACGTTTCGAAAACTTTACAGTTTTCATGATCGCAGGTAGACTAAGTTGACATTTGTCTTTGTGTTTTAAGAACTATACAAAACGACCACCTACAGTATTTATTGATAACGTTCCGGATGTACGCAGTATTGGCTTACGGTGTCTGAAGGTCTTGCAGTCTTGTGATGAGCTTGAGATTTTATTAAATTGATGACAGGATCCCAAGCTGGTGGTAACTGCCAACCATCCTCTCTATTGAAATTAGGATGTTTTTTAATTTCAATAGCCTCACGAAGCATTCTTGGAATGTAATTTCATTTTTTTCATTATCAGGTCCTTTTTAGTCTCCACTACAGGAGCACGACCCTCTCTGTACTACTAGGGCCATACTTGGCCAGAGCAGCAAGAGGACTTGGCCTACACTCTCCACGCTGGCCAGACGGGTTGGAGAGGTATCTTAGATGTTTATAAGCTTTGTTTAGCTTGTATTTCCTAAGTCGCCTTCTACGACATCCACGGGAAGACTTGGAGTGGTCCTATTCTACTCTGCCGGATACCACACGGCTGGAATGTAACTGTTTTCTTTTGCAAGGACTTGAGGATTATCAAAACGCATGTAGTGGTTGGGTTTGTCTAAGGCATGTTCACAGACTGCAGACTTCGTTGAGCGTCTATTCTTCATGTCAGCAATATGTTCTTTAATTCGGGTACCAATGCTTCTCTTTGTTTGCCCAATGTAAACTGTATACCGACCATGAAAACTGTAAAGTTTTCGAAACGTTAGGTGTAAAAATAATGTAATATACGCGATAATACCGTGATTTCATATAAAGTAGTCATATAGATGTTATAATGTGTAACTAAACACAATACCCAAGAAGGTTTAACATAAGGCAGGTAGATGGTTCTAAAAACTTTTGCCAAATCATGAATCTGAATAGTATAGAATAACATGCTGCCTTCTAGTGCTTCAGAGCTTTTCATTTCATTTCATTTATTCATTGTTTCCATGGTTACAGAAGATCTTATAACTTATTAGTGGAGTACATCATGGAACCCTGGTAGGGCACTACAATATATTTGAGTCTATATAAAATAAAATTAATTAAGTCTATACAAAATCATCAGCTAAGGGTCCTAATGGACTTCTGCTTCAGAGCTAATGCTCTGAAGCACTATGGATGACATACCAACTGGGAGCGGGCTGAGATGAGGAGAAAATTACAAGTAAATCTAATATTAATAAAATTCGGAAATATCTTATATACAATCTGATTATATTTCAAGTATTGTATTATGTATAGATTACAGGGAAACTCTGGATGTAAGCCCCTTCCAACCGGTCAATTTGGAAATCTTTGTGAGAGGCCTATGTCCAGCAGTGGACTTCTGGCGGCTGATATGATGATGATGATGTATAAAACATATAGTGTCACTCACTCTTAAAAGAGCAGCATCAGCATCCACATTATTAACAATCATGCACTCTGTGATCTGGACAGCAGTAGTCATGTTGGCCACAGCCTCAATTGCACATGCATGAATTTTGTTTGCATAGCACTCTTCTTCCCCATGCTGGCAGTTAAAGATGTATATCCCTCTTTGTTCTTTTGTCTGAAAAGAAAAATTACATTTTAATTACAAACACAAAAAACGTACATGCTCATTAGGTTTTTAATGCAACAGATAAAAAATGTAACTAATAGTCTTTTGAAAATATTAAACTGATAGCTGATAGTTCAGTCCCTCGGAACAAGTTCAGCTCAAATTCAAATAACAAAAAATTCAAATAAAAAAGCTAAAAAGGTTTTCTAACCTTTTTAGATCATAGGTATGAAACAGATTCTATTTATATTTTACTACATTATCTTATTTGGGGTATGGTTGATGGCTGTATGAGACCTTGACTACTATCTTGTAAATTTTGATAACTTTTAACATTATTACTTTATTACAAAAAGCATTCTGGATTAAGCACATAGATATATCAATAAATTTTAATTTTAATTTATAATCCGTATAAGTTTATGTTATGATATGATATGGGTCTGTATTGTGCCTGAATTAAACAAGTTATTATTATATTATATTATTATTAATAAAAAGTTAAGATATAAATTTTAGCATGAATTTAAGTATTTTGCATATTGGAATCTATAAAACATTCTTATTACTTGACCCAATCTTCACAAATTCATGCTAAGCTATTATTACAGCAAACCCATAAAAAGTTTGTGTGAAAAATTTAAAATTTAAACATACACTGTTTCATGTAACATAGCATAACTAATCTCTAATAGAAATTGCTTTTAGAAACATATTACTCACCGTAGCCTTGCCATATGGAACCAAAGCAACTTCCAAGAAGTCAGAAAGTTTCTCAGTCACAGGCCGCAGATGACGAATGAAGAAATGTTTTGAATCTGGACACAATGCCTCATAATATACTCTCACTTTGACCTTGTCTTGTTTGTGCTTATTATATTTGTCATTTTCTAGCTTCACTATATCAGTCTGAAAATAAATATCACATTTATTTTGCTAAAAGTATGAGACAAAGAATGAAGCACATGATTGATCACAATCATAACTTACAAAATACGTCATTTTTACAGAACATGCTCCAATCCTATAGAAATCTTCTCATGTGATAATTAACTGTGTAATTTTAAATTACATAAAATAAAACCTTTGTATTAAATAATTACCTCATTCACATCAGCTGTATTTTTTTGCGGTAACAAGCGGAAAAACTGCCACATAATCAATCCTAACAGCACTAAGACTAGAATTCTATATCGGTTACAAGAATAAAATGCCATTTTAAATTACGATTTTAAAAATATCAGTAAATTTGAAAATAACCAATTTAAATTATGATTAAAGATGATTACTATGCATATGTACTTCCCACATAAACATTACTATAAATCTTTGGAAGCCTTCTTGCAATTTTTACTAATATATAATAATCACATAATCTACTACCATTTAATTTATAAATTAAAAATAAAGACAATTCTCAAATCTCTTCAAATAATAATTCATTTCAATTTTTTGCCATCACTACTATTCGGGTTATTTTCCCGACTGTCATTGTCAATAAATGCTCTTTAAAAATTAGATGCAAAGACGTAAGTACTGATACAACCTTCCCTTTTTCAATTGCCTCTTTAGCCGATTTTCAGAAGTAGGATCCTCCTAAACCCTGTTCTACAAAGCAGTGTCCTTTTTTAGTATCATTTCTCAAAAAGATACACTACTTTATGAGACACACATACCTACCCTTCTAAATCCAGTTACATTGCCAGTCAGCAGAATAAATAGTTTACTTACGAGAAAATCAATTTTGAATGAAAAAAACCGCATTAAAATCCGTGGCGTAGTTTTTTTTAAAGATCTATGCATACATAACTAGTAGGGTGGATCGCTTAATGTATGGGCGAAATAAAAATCCTAATTTTTGAAAACGATGGGTGCAATTTTAATGCCATGTATATAGAGGATTCCGGGAAAAATAATGAAAAAAATATCTAACGTTTATAAGTGCCTCCACAAAGCAATTTAATACTTTAAAAAAATCTTGTATAAAGTTACATAGTAATTTATTTTATATATTGAAATTAGTGATAAATAATACTTATTTAAAACAGTTCCGTATAACTGTTTCTCTTTTGAGCAAAATGTAAAAAAAAACTGGTAATATAACGATAAAAATTGAGGTGGATAGAGCTTCTAAAACATTGCGTTGACTCTACAAAACGCGAGTATTGATTGACTTTAGTCTGTAGTGAACGCTCAGTGGCATGAAGTTTTTAATAAATAAATTCGTAATTTGTCGTGTGCATCTTTTAATTTAATTATGAAATTAAAAAGTTTATTTACTTGTCCAGTAGTAGGTATTGCACGCTATTTACCAGATAATCTTTTGCCTGCGTACAAAGATGATATATCGTACATATTTGTTGTGGCTACTGGGTAGAAAGACTGCGTTAAAAAATATTTGCCAATATTAAAAACACTACTATGGTTTTTCAAAAATTCAAATACTGGTATGATTTAAACTATCACCAATTAAATTCGTTTTGTGTTTCTTAAATAATAGGGTTTGCCCTCAAAATAGTAGATTTGTGACCAAAATGTGGTCACCAAACAATATAAAAGCAATTCCATAATAAATCACTTAAAATCATCGAGATTTAGGATCTAGAACCAAATAAATGTTTTTGTATGTATTATAATAGGTTTGTCCTAATAAGTATTAAACCAAACTAATTTAAAGAGATCATCAATAAATCATATATTAAGCATGGATCTACTTAGGTCCATGATATTAAGTCACTTAAAAATTCATAAAGCATCAAAAAAAATTAAGGGTTGTCGTCATCATCGTTTCAGCCAAGAGTCTACTGCTGTACATAGGCCTTCCCAAAGATCTTACTTTCCACAGGCAGTATAAATATATTTCAGAAATAATTTATAATAGAATAGTAAATAAAACATAATAAAAATAAAAATAATCGATATATATTGTTATAAATAACAATCACTGAATAATCAGGGCTGGTTTTGACTTTGTTTGATATTTTATCTACTATTTTATTTGCTTTTTTTATTTTAATATTAATGTATTATATTTGCAATTTTAATAATGATATATTTTAATATAATGTTATACATATTTGCACACCTTGTGAAGGTTAAAATGTACTGGGGAAAATAACTAAGATCATCAACTTACTGTACCTACCTACATTTATGCAAATAAATACTTTTAACTTTGAAGGGTACTTTATACTTTTAACCTTTTGCTTTTCTGGCCGATAGGGCCATTTTGCTTTAATTTTTTTGATATTCATTAAATTTATAAATTAATGTATTAAATTGGTAACGATTACTATTATTTTAATAACTAAACTAAATAAAATGTAGCTAAGTACTGTACTGTATTGGTGACATAATAACAAATAAAAAGGAGTCGCAGTCAGGGACCGATAATCGATTTATTTGGTGACAGATCTACCATTCTGAGCACAAAGCTATTAATCAAGTAATAAAACTATCATTAAAAGAACGAAGTTAATATTTTTATAATGAACTATAATTTTATTGGTAATCCATCTCTTATTTTACAAATATATTAACATTAATTTGATAATTCATACCTGAGAACACTTTTTGCTTATCTAAGAATGAAAATATTTCGTGGCGATAGATCTATTTATTTGGTGATACAAGTTAATGATAAATATAAACTTTGGTAACAAAAAATATAGTTTCAATACTTACACGGATGTTATAAAACATAGCAGCGAAATAATGGTCCTATTTATAAAAAAAAAATCTTTTAATGACATTGAACGAGAGTTAATTAATGTTGCGCCAACTCTAGATAGATATGAAGTATCTGATCAGGCAGGGGCAGCAGTTGTTTCTGCTACTCTTCAAGCACTGGGAATAAGAATCGAAATAGACACATCCCACATCATCGACGGGAATAGGATTCTCCGACTCAGGGATACAGAAAGGTTGAAGTTATGCTCATTAATAATGAAACTGAATTTTTTGGTTTGATTTTCGATGGACATGAGGATAATACGTTAATGTTTACAGATAATCGACGTCTAACTAAATTTTAAGGGCATGTAAGCTTGATAAAAGAGCAAGGCTATCAATATATAGGACACTTTACACCGACAATCAGCAACGCGAAAACTTTTCACTGAAAAATACTTGGTACAAATTGTTGTGATGAAACTGCAGTCAATTCTGGTTGGAAGACTGGTAAAATTCAAAGATTGAAAGTGCTGTTAGTTCCTCCTTCAGTGGTGGGTATACGAATTGAACGACAACGATCTCACCTCTCCACTTGTTCGAACATTTACACGGGACTACAACAGGACCAAGAAGTTTTACAGGAGAAATCGGAAAAGCCTTACATAATTGTGAAACACTTCCAGTGGTACAATATTAAGTCAAATCTTAAAAACATCATCTTGGTAATGCTGGCTGATGATCGCGACTACATCAAATTATTGGCTTTAAAAAATATATACGATGTAAATTCTCTCTAAAAATTCGAATATTTTACATAAGTATTAGTGAAGATAAATAAAATACCATGCCACACTCAAGCTGTCGAAAGATATATGAAAATTGTTACTGAAGCATCTGTTTCAGTGTGAACCAATAAGAAGAGACTGATTTAAAAAAAACACATAGTAGTACAGAAATAATTCTTCAATTTGAGAGTAAAAAAGACGTAAAAGTCCTGTAATTTTGGTATATTTTTATGTTTTTAATAATTTTCCAGAAGCTACAGTTAATGTTTAAGTTATTTTATGTTATTAGTATATAACATACCCCTCTCTTTAATTTTAAAATAACTGTGATATGTAAAATATGTTTTTATTATTTAAAAAAAATTAAAATAAGAAACAACAAAAATTTTTATTTTTTTTATTTTTGGGAGCATTGTGGAGGCATTTCCTCTTATTTGATATTTTTTTAATATTTTTTACGTTATAACTATCCTTATTGGCACCAAATCCATACCCATCTGTTAAAGATTTCAAAAATTTTGAAAAATTATCCACCCTAATACATAGGGACGGACAGACAGCGGGAAGCGACTTTGTTTTATACTATGTAATGATAATGATGATATTACATCAATTAATGGTAGCCTTTGTAAATCAATGAAAGTTTTAGTTATATGTTGTTACATTATAACGGAAATGCTGCTGCGGTACGTGTCGCGGGTGCCACCCTTTTAGGTGGTCACACCCACCAGAAAAATATTACATACCAGGGCGCCTGTTGTGCCCCTACTCCCCCCTCATCATGGCTAGGATAACACCCATGCTAGTTTCGCCACTGTCTGTATAATCAGTATACTAAACTCAAACGGCAAGACACAGTAGGTATTGGAATTAGCACTCGTCATCACTGGCTTCTTGTGCTTCTGACGCTGCTGCCCATAGGAACATTTTTTTTAAGCTGAGGAAGGATAGAAATTTATTGGATTTGGGAAGAGAATAAAGGTATATGGATACAACTCAGTTGGATGAATGTCGGGCGCACGTACGTACCCGATGCCATCCCTGCAACCACTGGAAAGGCAGTTGAGGTTTCGCCTCGTGAGGTGACATCTACTACGAATGTAAGTTTTTAATAATAGATATAAAAATAAACAGTTAAGTCAATATATTTATTCAGTCAGTTTCAAGGAATTAAATTTCTCTACATCATAGAAGCCAGCTTTGACTTGACGCCCACCAAAGAATCGTCCATTCAAGTCTACGACTGCCTTTATGGCGCTTTCAATTCGCTTGAACTCCACAAATATTCTGACTGCTTCATCAGGTGCGGCATTGGGCAATTCAAAAATCAACACTTTGATTACATCGCCATACTTAGTGTTACACTCATCTTTTACTTCTGGCTCTAATTCTTCATCCACATCTCCAGAACCAACCATATTCTGAAAGAATAAAATGAAATGACGAAATAATTGATCTCTTTTACAATCTTAACAATGAACTGAATATTAGGCAATAAATAAAAAATAAAATAGAGATGTCTTAATATGTAGAACTAGATGGAACTGCAGTGCACACAGGCACATACAGTGCAATGCTTTGCAATGTTACTGTTATCTATGAAACAGTAGCAAAATATTCATTGTATGAAATTCTTTGTGTTTTTGTTTTTGACAAAAAATGCATTATGTATGCAGCAATGCTCGGTTATTTTTCATAAGTATAATATACATAATATTATACCTATGCATATAACATATTCCAAGGTTTCTTTGAGCGTACAATTATAGAGTTTTTTTATCACTAAAATGTCTGTAATATAGATAATCTAAAACAAAGATGTTAATTACTTTAATATTAATTATTTTATAACACATTACCGTTAATCGTATCATTTATAACAATAGAAGTAGGTGCCAAGAATGAATACTCACTCTCAATAAAACCACTTTACTAGGTGACTTCATTATCTCTGTAATTGAGGGCTCTTGTTTTGATTGAGTTGATGAATTAGGCGAATCTGCAATAAAAAAATACATATAAGTATCTTTGAAGCCATTACTCTCCGAATCTCTTTTCTATCCTTTGGGCCCCGGTCCCTTAAAACCACGTTTATTATATGGGGACGATGGAATATCTCAGTACTAAATTAGCGGGAACTTTCACAGGATCGAGGAAATCCTAACGAAATAGCACGTGACCTGCTTTTATACATAGTTCTATACAAAGTTGCAGTGGGCGAGTGGCCTTTGTCTTTATATCACATTAGTTACAATGATATAATCGACGAAAAATACCTAATAACACGTTTCTTGTATGAGATCCCCCTTTGAGGTACGGAACGTAAACATATCAACCTGAGCAGTTCAGTATTCTTTGTATGAAACTCCCTACTGCAACGCAACTATTTGAATTCGTATCGTAATCGCCTTGCCTCAGTCCAGCTCACGAACCGCTTTGCGGGTCGGTCAACTAGCGGACCCCGCGTTTATGGCTCGCCGTCCACGCGCCTAAACTACCTTTCGTTGGGTACATATTGTGTACCCAACATCTTCTACGTTTCTTTCTATTTTTTCCTCTTCTTCAAGTGCAATGAAGAAGAAGAAGTGCAATGGCTATGATTGATCACATGTTGTGAACCAGGGCATAACCGTGCGCTACACGTTTGTATTCAAAATGATCTAGTGCCAGCCAGACCAGAGCGGTCGGCGAGCGGTGAGCGCGGCGTCGTCGAGTCGACGTGATGAAGCTGATGCGATTTGGTAACATGCCTGCGTCAGGTTACGACTATTTATTTTTATTGCAGATACGGTGTCGATCTCTTTCCGAGTTGATAAGTGTGCTGTGAGATTTAATTATATAATGATAGATGCGATGGACGGATGTACAGATGGACGAACAGACAGCGAAGGCTGGATGCTAAAAACAAATCAAAATAGTTTCAATATGAACAGATGTCCATAAATCAAGGATACCTGATCCTGGTGGCGCCGGCACAGCAAATCCAGGGGGAGGCATGACATTGCCATCTTTTTCATGTATAATACGACCTCCACGTTTAGAAGTCTTTTCCACTTGTAACGCCACTGACATCCCTTGCTCTTTTTTACCCAAGCCTTGGCCTTCCTAAAATTTGGCCATTAATTATTATTTTTTATACATTTAATTTGTATCCTATTACAAAGCTTAGATATGTAACTAGGTATATCTCATTTGCAAAAGCAAAAGCTCATAAAGAAAATAATATCTTAATCTTGTGTTGTTATTTAAAATTATTTTGTACAGACAGACACTTTTCAAATCTACTTTTAAATGTGCCATTGATGTTTGTCTGTTAATTATTGGACTAAAATACCTTGAATCCATATTTTGCCATTATTTTTGCTGCAACTGAACTGGCTCCATATCCTCCTAAAGAAAATGCAGGGGAAGGGGTAGGCATCACCGGGGCCGAGGGCGGCGGGGGTGACGCCGTCTCAGCTGTGAGTGATGGAGGTGGAGCAATAGCAGCACCCGCTGAACGCTTAGTTATCTCCTCAACCTCTTCTTCTTCAGGTTGCTGCAAATCAATTAGAACTCCAATTAAAACCAAATACCATTTTGTCAGAAAATATGTTAGAGGCCATATTAGCAGCCTTGCTGGCGATGCCACTAAGACCACCCAAAAATAAGGCAAACTGATGATATAGTAGTATATGTTAGACTGATGATTAGTTGCACCTATTATTGACAACCTGTGCAGCTCAGTGGAATTTGAAGGTACTGCAATTGCCTTTAAATTGCAGGGTCCCAGGTTCGATCCCCAGTCAGGTCAAAATGCAAAACAATCTTTCTCAGAATGGCCTGGGCGTAGATGTTTATCTATACATATATGTATCTATACTAATATTATAAAGAGGAAAGATTTGATTGTTTGTTTGCATCAAATAGGCTCTGAAACTACTGGACCAATTTGCAATATTCTTTCTCCATTAGAATCCTACATTATCCCTGATGAACATAGGCTATTTAAATACATTCTATTATAAAATATAGTAAGGTTGAGTTAGTAGGTATCCCATGACACAAGTTTACAAGTTACAGTGGGGCCAGCTTTATTTGTGTGATTTGTCGCTATACATATATTTATTTATTGATCAATAGTGTTAAGAGAGGAGACCTTTGCACAGCAGAAGGACAGCACTACTAGTAAGAAAATAAAAAATGTTAATGAAACTAAATTTTTATTTTATCTGGCACAAACACAGCTAGTATTTTATGTGGCAGAGGACGTTTGTTCTATTCATATATTCACTGATAACTACAAAGATACTGTTAGTAAGACAATGAAGCTTTTTTCCCAAACTTCCAGCATCAAAAATGTTAATCAAGTAAATTCAGAATACATGAAGATTAAAATGATTTGTAATTGTGTTTAATATGCAACTCACCATGGGAATAAGTGTTTTTTCGGGAATAGTGTCCTCATCATCGCCAAATCGACTCTTACGCTTTCTATCAGACCTATCATTTCTGTCATTACCATCTAATTGTAGTCTCTTAGCCTGCATTTCTGGAAGAGACAAAGAAAAAAAATTATATTGAAATATATAATAGTAATTTACCAAACTAAATAGAAGCAAATTTTAAATAAAAAATCTAGTGTACCTTTAGTATACAAACATACCTTTAGCAACCTTTTCATAATCATTCGGCCACATGGGATCATATTCATTGGCAACATTCCAATCAAAGTCTCGGACATTCAATGATGCTGTGAGAGTCTTAGGCTGCAACTTTGGGCTGTTTGAATTGGATTCATCGTCTTCCTTTGGTTTACTCTTCAAATCTATCACTGGTGTCAATACCTGAAAATTTAACATGGATGATAAAATCACAAGCTGCAAATGTATTTATATCACTGGTGATGATATCTTCACTCTTTCCATCAGCAACCCATTATGAAAGCAGAGTGACACCTTATTAACAAATATTGTTTACCTGTGCAGACCTCCGTGCAGCTTCTCGTTTCGGTTGTGTGATAGCAGCTTTTTTGAGCTGTAGCTGTGACTGCAATAACTTAATACCAGAAGACCAACCAGCAACCTTTTCTGTGGTCCTTGCTTTGATTGTATCAAGATCATCGTACAAAGACATTTCAGATATAGAGAAATGATACTATAAACACGAGTCTCAGCGCTTAAATATGTAGTCGTTTTATTAAAATCTATTGCTAAAAATGATATAAACAAATCCTATCAGGCAAAAATTAATATTTCGATCACAGTTTTGAAGTTCAGATCTGACGTCTGACATTGCTCTGAGCGTCTGACAAATCAATGACATCACAGCAGACTGACATTGACATCTGCATTTTTTCTTTTCTTCTATGTTGCAATTCATTCAGAAGCATATCTTAGTCTTAGCCAGTGTCTACTTCTCAGAATAATAACGCAAATTATTCTGAGGTCTACTTAGCCAATGGCGTCATTATCTATTCTTCGAGTTATTCTTATGTATCAATCAATAAAATGATAGGATAATAATTACACTATACTGTGGGTTCGAGGGAAATAACCAAATGAATTATTCATTTGAAATGATAGTGTAATAATTACTTTTTATTTAAAGTTTAAATAAATTTATTCATATACATATTATACAGTAATACTTATTCTTTTTATTTGGTTAACTTATTATTACACTATCACTTCGTTGATATGATACACAAGAATAATTTGAAGAATAAATAATGGGCTTCGGCAAAGCCACTAGTTTGATCCATCTATATAGTAAGTGGTTTCCTTTTGGTTTGATCATAGACAACGCAGTAAGGCGGACAACCACCTGCCTGCTAAGTAAATCTTACTACAGCCGAAATATCCACACATTTTTCATATACATGGGTATTTATACCCCAAATTACGACATACGATGCTGATTTTACATTACAAAGTCCATTAGAAGCAATTTGCAAAACAATCTGGCGTAAAGCACATTGAACTGGCGTCGGGCACGGACATAGATCGGGCAAGGACATGGCTCTGATCGGGCGCAGGCATGGCACGTTTCTATTACAATAATCATGGCGAGTATGATCATAAATGACTGGATGTTTCTCTATTAATTCACAGAATGCTATGTTAAACTCGATGTCATCACGCATTTTTATTTTCTATAATCGCTTCTCTAGAAGACATATGCCATACGTGCGCACTGACTGCGAACTGACGCCATACCAAAGAGTAAAATAATATATAGGGATACTGAGGGCCAACTGGCGCGGGCGCCGAAGTGGCGCGCTTTAGCGCGTCCGATGATGCCCGTTGAAGTGTGTTCAAATTGCGACTTTATTTCCAAACATTTAGTACGGTATTTAAATACAAAAGTAAATGCCCTTGCCACGTCCGTTCCAGACGCCAGACCAATGTGCTTTGCGCCTAAAACAACAACCGTGCAGTCCGCTGAAATTCCCGCCAAGAATTCGACATCTGCATTGCTTTGACATCTTTTTAGCCAAAAAAAACGGGACCCTTATGGATTTGTCATGTCTGTCTGTCTGTCCGTATGTCACAGCCACTTTTTGTCGAAACTGTAAGAACTATACTGTTAAAACTTGGTAAGTAGATGTATTCTGTAAACTTCACACAAAAATAGAAAAATAGCAATATTTTTTTGTGGGTTCCCCGTACTTACTAATAAATGATTATGATTACTTACAACTGAAACTCTTTTTATTTTTCATCAAATCCATTTTAATAGTTTGCGCGAGACACTTTTAAAGTGCTAAAATGTGAGTCCGAAAATCGCGGCAATATCATTGTTGTGCAGTCTGTGCCGTACGGCACCTACGTAAGAAGGGGGGGGGGGGGGGGGGGGGCGTTATTGAATATTAGGTGTATTAACCAACCTCAATGGAGTTTCTCAACAAGTGGGCCTTATAACGAACATGGGCGAAAATAGTGTCGAATGTCCATGTTGTGCCTTCGCCAGTATCTGTTGGGAACTTCATCCATAAAGCTGTGGACCAGTATGTCTACTTGGGTCAATTGATCCAGGTTGGAAGTTCCAGCTTTAAGGACGAGGTCTTTCGACGAATCCGACTCGGCTGGGCAGCGTTCGGGAAGCTCCGCAGTGTCATGTCGTCCAAAATACCTCAGTGCCTAAATACGAAAGTCTTTAATCAATGTGTGTTACCAGTGATGACTTACGGGTCCGAAACGTGGTCCGTTACTATGGGCCTCATAAGAAAGCTCAAAATCGCTCAAAGAGCTATGCTTGGTGTTTCTCTGCGAGATCGAATCAGAAACGAGGAGATTCGTAAGAGAACGAAGGTCACCGACATAGCTCAGCGGATTAGCTCTTTGAAGTGGCAGTGGGCGGGGCACATAGCGCGTAGAACCGATGGCCCATGGGGTAGAAGGGTTCTCGAATGTTGACCACTTATCGGCAAGCGCAGCGTCGGACATCCTCCGACCAGATGGCGGGATGACCTGACTGAGGTCGCAGGCAGACGCTGGATTTTATCTGCCTATCCGATGGCAATATTGGGGGGCGATAATTGCCTGCAAAACTGAGCTAATTAGGCACTGTATAGCATTGCTTTTCAAAGTGGGGGCGCGTTCCACTAGAGAGGTGCAAAGACATGTACGGGGGGCGCGGGCACGGGTGGCGGTTTTCATTCCTTTTATAAAAAGAGTGTAAAAGCAATATTTTTATAATAATTCATTAGAAAATGTATTTTTAGATTTTGTTACCCTTATTTTACAATTTCTTGGCGAGTCATCTTGCTGCTACTTGCGGGGCCCTGGGCGGAGGGGAGGCGCATATTTTAAGCAGTAAGGAGGCGTAATAAAAAGTTTAGCAATCCCTGATGGAAAGAGTATTAGAGTGCAAAGAAAATGTAAATAAGAGTGTAAGTACATTACAAGAAAAAAAGATGATGACTCAGGCAGAGGATTTTAAATTGAAATATGACCTTTTTGCAAGTTCAAGGCAGAAAGTAACAATAAAATTAAAAAATATGTACAAGTGAAGTCGACATTTGATATTATTTAAATATGAAGAAACTGCGAAACATTTAGGCAAAATGTATAACTAAATATACATAATTTTAAATTTCTTTAAATGAAATGGGTACGATTGCAAGCAGAGATACCCGACGACGTATAAGTTTTGATAACAATTTTGTTGTATCCCCTTCCATAGTACCAAAATGTATCGACAATGATGAAATTTTAGAATTACATAGCCTAGCTAAAGCAAGTATTTTTTTTTCATATAATAATAATGTAAATTTTAAGTTCGCAAAAAAGTTTGTTGTTGTCTTTTCAAAGAAATACGTTGCATATTTAATTAAATAGGCAACAACAAACTATACAACAGATCAAGCACTTAGATCACTAGTATTAACGAATTTTACTACCAGTTAGGTATTGTTAGTTTAACGTGTGTGCAAGTGGCCAACACACGTGTAAAATTTTTGAAGATGGCCCGATCTTAGACTGCCGTCAATGACGACAGCTGGGGCCAACAATCTTTACGTGCCTTTCTATTACTGAAAGTATTATATTTTGATACACAAACCATGCAGTGACAAGTAATGGGCGGATATTGTTCAAATTCATGCTCAAAAGTTGTGATAATTCTTGTTGCAGGATGCAGATGATGATCTAATGCTCAAAGAACCAAAAATTATTCAATTTGAATCTCAGGAGAGTAATAATGACGATTACTGGGCTCGTCGAATAGATAATCTTAAAAAGGAACATCAAAGCATTAATAAGATAATAGAAACGGAGTATGAAAAAACAGTTGAAAATACCAAGAAATATGATCCTCCAAATTACAAACATAATCGAGTGCAACAAATAAAACCTTGTTTTGATTGGCGAGCCAAAGTAAATATATGTACATTTTTAATTAGTTACCTAAGTAATATGATTTTCATAGTGGACAAAAAAATAACAATATTATCTTAAATAATTTTGCAGATAGTGAAATGTTATGAAGATAATCCTCATCAGCCCTTAATATGTGCTGCAGTAGTTCAAGCTTTCAGTCAGTGTGTCAAATCTTGCAGAATGGAAGACTAACATATTTTAAAAACTCGAATTTGAATGTTTACTTTGTTATTTTGATTTGTATTTTTTCTGGTTCAATTTTCAATTTACCTATATGAAGGAAATTAAATATTTCCTCTTTTTTGGTTCAATTTTCAATTTATATGAAGGAAATTAAATAATTGTCTTTTTTGTCCACGTTTAATTTGGCGAAGTAAGTATGTATCGAGATCTAGAATACTCAAAGCGATGCCAATTCCAAATGATATAAAGTGGTGATTTCAAGAAGGGTTATCCCGCGACATTGTTCGCTTAATTTTAACCTATGTGTAACTCTGGAGTATTGACTATAACTTTGTAGTTTCATCAAAATACATCCGGTAGTTTTTGCGTGAAGTATTATATACTTAATAATACTACCTATCTATACCTACAGTTTGTGGGAATATTAACCATTTATAAATCCCACATCCATATGCATAATTTACATTTATAATATTAGTAGTAAGTAGGTTTCGTACGACTTTGACTTGCCCCTGAATAGAGCACTCCGGGTACAAGCTGCCAGGGTTTCTCGAGATTTTTATTTTGCGTGTGCTAGTGACGTGCAGTGCATGATCACTCATTCATAGTTTTTGGTTAAAGTAGCAGCGCCTCTGAACAAGGACTAAAGAGCAGCGCTTAGCGGCACCATACCACAGAGTACATTGTATATACTGGTTCTGAGATATACTGACCAAAATTCTGACGACTTTACGTATGTCATTGTCATATTATTTCTTTTTATCTTTTTATACACGCTCGGTCCTAAGCTCAGTATTGTTCTGAGGTCCTAAGCAATCCTCAGCCTCGATCATAGACGTACGGTCATCCATCTCTGAGGGTCATCTGCAAAAGTCCATAATAGAAGTCTCGTAAAAAGTCGTGTGTAGGAGCTACGGACACCATAAAACAAGTTATATCACCTGGATTATTTTAATAAATAACAAACCCAACTTGAATCCAACTGCCTTTTTGACAGTTTAGGTCTGCCATATAGATTTTTTGCTAGCGTGACTTAGCTTACGACTAGTGATCGGAATAGGTAGTGCAATTTTGCGGAATTTCGTGTGGTTTTCTTAATATGGATATGCCTTTAAATCCTACTTGGTAGAGATTTAATATAAAATATTTTCATCTTGTTTATATATTTTTTCTTTAAATATGGCTAGTATGTAACAATATATAAAGCTATATAGTGATGACGTAAAAACTTATTTCTGTCAGAAGAATATTTATTTGATCATAACAAGACGTATTATGTAACTTTTTCATGTTCAGTGATTTGACATGAAAAAGAAATTTACTACCTTACTACGACGTTACGATTTATAAATGATAACGACAGACATAGTTGAGATAGATACAGTATGTACTGTACCTACAAAGACATTTGAACTAAAACAATTATTTTTATCAGGAAAACCAGATTTCAGGACAAACTAGTATGTCCCAGGCAAACTCGAAAAAAAAATGGCTTAAAAATGACCTTACATATGCATATCATCACTACACTACATAGTATAAAAAATAAGTTCAAAAACTAAAACTCGACTACTAAAAACACGCCCTAAAAATTTATGAAACAAGAAAATATTCTACGTCTACTTATTAAATAACTCACACGGTACATTTTAATGTGTTTTGTACATAAGTCTTCACAGTGTTTTTATAAGAGGATTGCCGTGGTCGTACGCCACTTATCCTAACACATATTTAGTATTAATCTCTAGAACAAAGTGACATACGATCACGGCAATTAAAATGAGATTTTGAGATTCTGATCCATCATCAATTATCTCATTGTTGTATCTGCTTACATATCATATATCTGTGGTCTTTGGCCAAACTACAAATACTAGGCTAAACTATTTTGACCTATGACGAACGAATAGATTTTGCGTAATACATTTTCAAGTTGTTCGAGATATACCTAATCGTTTATATAAAAAAAAACCGACTTCAAACAAACTATTAAACCGATTTTGATAAAATTTAAATGGGAATGGGACCAATCTGGATACGAACAAAATATATTTTTTCAAATCAGTTCATAAATCACGTAGTTATGAGGTAAATAAATATATACGGACAAATCACACAGATTGAGCTAGCCCCAAAGTAAGTTCGAGACTTGTGTTATGGGATACTAACTCAACGATACTATATTTTATAACAAATACATATATAGATATACATCCAAGACCCAGGCCAATCTGAAAAAGATCATTTTCCATCTTGACCTGGCCGGGGATCGAGCCCGGTCACTCCGTGTCGCAGGCTGGCGTGTTGACCGCTGCGCCACGGAGCTAGTCTAGGTAACAAACAAACATTAAAAAAAACCGAATTGATAACCTTTTTTTTTTAAATCAGTTATAGGATCGCGATACGTACGACGATTGATTTTTAGACATAAAGCCACCGGTGGGTGATCAACTTTGTATGTGTGACGTCACAAAGCTTATGACCCCACCACCCCCGTTGTCACACTTCGTCGACCCCCTCCCCTCCCCTTAACGTGTGACGTAATCTTTGGATGTCCCCTAAATGTCCTGGACAACATACGTAAAAGAGAGAAGTAGCTACTTGTATGACTTTCCAACTTGTATGACTACCTACTTCCAAGATTAGGTTTTTTTAAGGGATATTCTTGAGTGACATACAATAAATGCCTACTGGCGAAATAAATTAGGAAAGGCTCGTAATTTTGGTTTTGACTTCTCGGCGGGAATTTCGGCAAACTGCACGGTTTTTTTATATTGATTTGCAAATTGCTTCTAGTTGTCTTTATGTGAAATCGATGTTATAAATGCTTATATTTATGAACAATGTCAAAAATTCACAGATTTATATAGTTTTATTTGCGATTTACCGGAGTACATCTGAACTGAGTACATCGGAGTTCAGAAAATAGGCATTTTCAGGGCAACAATATTTATTAAATTATCGTCAAATTATTAATTATTGTTCAAAAGGTTCAAAAGCTACAAACTACTAGCGTTTCAGAACCGACCACTGCAGACAAAAAGACGCCGAAAGGCTGTTTTCAACAGTATTGGTCGCCTGAAGGACTTTGTATGTTAATTTATATTTTTATCTTTTTTCTGATTTCATTTCATGTTATATACAATTTCAATTTACATATTTTTTTGGAACACGTTATGCGATCGAGCGTGCAACAACAACAGATATGATAAAAGATATAAGCCTCAATGATGCTGCGGCTGTACGTACGTACATACTACTGACTGTATGATTTATTAACGGGCTGGTGGTTGCCCGGCTTGCTGCGTCGTCTATGTTAAACCAATGGATTCGTGGAAATTGTTGTCAAGGGCTTCGTCGCGTCGAATCAACGAAATTAATGACATGACATCATCATTTTTAAAAATACGAAGGGCTCTTTAGACACTTATCATAGGAGAGGGCTAAAAGTCGTAGAAAGCCAAGCGCCGCAAACACGCAAAACAAATAAAAAAAATATACTTTGAGTGCTGTCACTGTCAGTTCGTGTTCTTATGTTTTCGTTCGTTGATTTTGAAATGTTTCTGGATTTAGCGAAATCAATGTGTATTTAAAATAAATTTATCTATTTGCATTTCTTGAAAAATCATAATGGCTTCAAACGAGTCTAAAAGTGATGACGGTTCCGTTTGCCACACTATTTTGGATAAAATAAATGCAATTAATGAAAGTGTGGTCAGTAAGGTGGGTGAATGTGATTTCAACAATTTTTCTGATTTGTTTACTTCGGAGTTTTCGATGATCTACAGCACAGCAATAAAGTTATACTTAGATCCTCTAAGTCAGTGGTTCTGAAACTTTTTAGCTACGGATACACTTAGATAGCAAAAGATTAAACAGAGCTCTAATCTAAACATAAATTGATTATTGTTATGTATAGTGTCTGTAGAAAACATAATGACCTACGAATGTAACGACGGATGCAAATTCTATCCAGTATTTACGCAGAGCCCTCAGAGGTTTTGCGGATCAAACTTTATGAATACCTAATTCTAAATAAACTGAAGAAGATAGTGAATGGCAAAAACAAGCTACCACTTCATTGCAATCTGTTTTGTGTACTTGCATGGAAAATAATTATAATAGAGCTCTAATCTAAACATAAATTGATAAATTGTTATGTATAGTGTCTGTAGGCACCGTAACAACCATCCAATGTTTAGATAACCAGATATAGTATATAACAGAGCCGTCTCTACCTTTTTTTTTGCAGTTGAAATCAAATAGCCATTAAAATATTAAGGTTCCCCTTACATTAAACTTGATTGGAATACAAAACTGGGCTCTTAGTGCATTAATGTTACATTGATGCTGCTTCTAATGTCCAACAGTTGATACATATTCATACAATTGATACATATTATTCTTTTATTAATCTATAATTGTCCCACTGTTGGGCATAGGTCTGTCTCATCTTTTTCTACTTGTCCCTGTCAGATGTTACTCCCGACGAGTTGTCTAGGTCATCTTTCCAGCGCCTCGATGATGACCATCTACAGGAGACCACTCTGTTGCTATCCTACCCCATCTATAGTGATGCATTCATATAATTAATATCATAATATTATTAACCTCTCCCTGCTGTAATTGCATAAGACAAAGTTCTCATACCCTCATTTGCATTACACTAAAGAACTAGAAGATACTTTAGCTATCAATGTCTACAGGATCTTAATAACATGAAAAGAACGAAAAGATTTATAAGGTACAAATGCCCATAAAGTTATTACTAAATAGATATATAGATAGAAGATTTTAGATACCCCATGTCATGGAATTTTTTCACCATATTTTATTTCTTAATTTAACAAGAGATAACATTGTAAATGCAAAATAAAACACTTACAAAAATAGATATAGATACCAACCAGAAGGCATCTATTTTTGGTACTGCATGAGATATTTTAATTCTATTTTTATTATTTGATATTGTTGCAGGCACCAGATATTAAGGATTTCACAATCATAAAACCTATAAGCCGTGGAGCCTTTGGCAAAGTGTTTTTGGCCCACAAGAATACCAATAAAGAACAGATGTTTGCTATAAAAGTGATGGAGAAGTCTGAAATGATAAACAAAAATATGGTAGCTCAAGTTGTTACTGAAAGAAATGCACTGGCTTTATCAAGGAGTCCGTTTTGTGTCCATTTGTTTTATTGTTTGCAATCTGCTTCCTCTGTGTACCTAGTAAGTATCCTAATTATATGCAAGTCAAGGATTTTCAAGGCATGAGTGTAGGCATTATTTGAGTTAGCATGTTGGTACACCCTAGACCTCATCATTGCTTCCCACCAGGAAAGATAGAGGTCAAACACATTCAAATTATTCATAAAAAAAATTGGTTATTTTTGACGTTTCTACTACATGTCATTCAAAATTGAGTTGCATTGCAGCTATACACAGACAACATTACATGCTACATTAAATAGATATTCATACTACATCTAAACAACGAAAGCATTTTTAATTTTAATATTTATTCAGTAATCGGCGGATAAATACCAGAATGTAATTTGTGATAATTGAATAATTAAATCAAAAGTTTTATTCAGTTCTAATCTAAATTGTTTAACTATCAGTGGACCTACAGCCATCTAATGATGACTTTCGGAACTAACCTAGCTAGAGCTTTTGCCAGAATGTGTGCCACAGGATAAGATTTCTATTCCTGAAGAAGTATAATATTGATGCTTAAGCTAACTAAAAAACCAGCCAAGTGCGAGTCGGACTCGCGCACGAAGGGTTCCTTACTGTTATCTATAAAAAGCAGCAAAAAAATCATGTGTGTTGTATGGGAGGTGGAGGAGTCCTATAATATTATTTTTTTTATATTTAATTATTTATTTTTAAAGTGAATATATATCTAAATATTCTGTGAATATTTCAAGCGTCTACCTTAAATTCTGTTAATCAATATCAAGCACAAAAATCACGTTTGTTGGGAGCCCCCTTAAATATTTAGTTTCTTCTATTTTTTAGTATTTGTTGATATAGCAGCAACAGAAATATATCATCTGTGAAAATTTCATCTGTCTAACTGAACGGTTCACGGCCACGGTTCATAAAATACAGCCTTGTGACAGACAGACAAATAGACAGACAGACGGACAACGGAGCGATATTAATAGGGCTTTTTTACCCTTTGGGTATGAAACCCAAAAATGACTTTATTTAATTGTTGTAATTATTGCCTCTGTGTCCAGAACTTAATACGTATATCTGCCGTACTTCCAGTGGTCTGTATGGACTAAATACAATTAAGTTCTAGGCTGATTTCAGAGTGACGCCGGCGAGACCCGCCATTGACCAGCGCGTTTCAACAGCGTCAGCTTGACCGGCGTGTACTGCGAAACGAGTTTTGGTATCGCGCATTCCGTAACAATGTACAGCTGTGTATAGTCGTTATCATTGGGACAAATATAATGACAGGATTAGCTGTTTATTTTCAATGGAAAAGAGTGCAACAGCGACGTCGTAAAACATTGCAAATTGATTATTGAGCGCGCGCTTCGGCAGTGCTGACCAACGGCGCGCGTCTCACAAACGGGGCGTGTGAACTGCGTGACTAAGAAACGCATCTACTATCTAGTGTTATTGCCACGTTATTGAAAGCGCGCGCGTGGCCGGCGCTGATTGAACGCGTTAGGTACTCTGAAATCAGCCTTATCAACCAACTGACTACACCAGATGGACACCAACTCCCCTTGATTAAATCTATACTTAATATTATAAAGCTGAAGAGTTTGTTTGTTTGAATGCGCTAATCTCAGGAACTACTGGTTCAAATTGGAAAATTATTTTTGTGTTGGATAGTCTATTTATTGAGGAAGGCTTTAGGCTATAAAACATCATGCTGCGACCAATACGAGCGAAGCATCAATAAAAAATGTTTTGAAAATGGGGGAAAATTATTCATCTATACTAATAAAAAAACTAATTAATCATAATAACAGAAATTGCCGCGGTCGAAGTCGCGGGTAACAGCTAGTTGAATGATATGATTATAACTGTTTAACCACATGGTGTTATTACAATTGTAATATTAAAAAATATATGTATTTAAAATATTTATACACTGTCTTCTAATTCAATCTTCTTATTGCAGGTGATGGAATACATGGTTGGAGGCGATTTGAAATCTTTATTAGGTGTTTATGGTTTCCTAGAAGAGTCTATGGCTGTCTTTTATGTGGTAGAGATTGCTCTAGCCCTTGAATACCTGCATAAGCATAACATTGTACACAGGGACCTAAAGCCTGATAATATGCTCATAGCCAAGAGTGGCCATGTTAAGTTGACTGACTTTGGATTGTCTAAAGTTGGAGTTCAAAGAGGTATACAATACTTTAAATAGTATTATCGCAGCTTTGTCACTTTTTGGTTATTAAGTAATTCTAAATATTATATTTTTTATTTATAGTTTATGTACAGATGGAAACAAGCTACTGCCAAGTCGTATCCAATGAGAGTTTATTGCCTACATTCAATTAAATGCATAATATTTTATAAAATTATATCTTGTATAACAGTTTCTTCAAGAGGCCATAAGAGCTTTGATTTTCTTTGTTTGAAACGATAAAAAATAGTCATATGTAGTATTAAAAGAGTCAATAAGTCATTTAAGGTTTGGTGTAGTTATGGTTCTAACAACATTGTTTTTTCAGACTTGGAGATATCGGACTTTGTAAATCGCACCCCTAGTTTGAATTTGAGGACTCCAGGTCAACTGCTGTCTTTGACTTCTCACATATCTTTTGGATCAGGCGGCGGAGAGAGCACCCAGACGTCTATAGTTTCTGTCGATGCCTGTGAGAACCTCCTTGATGAACTTAGGGAGACCAGTATGAATTTGCTATACCGAAACCAGATAGTTAAGTCTTTTTTTATGATGTAATACCAATTACATCATAAAAATTAAGAAATATTTATTTCTCTTTTCTATTTTTTTCATTTGCAAGAAATATAGTTTCCCTTTTTTACTTATTCTACAAGTTTGTTACACAAAAAAGATTCCAAAAGTTTGACTAATAAAAATTGTTACATGTGGTAAATCATATGAATGAAGACAAATTAAAAACTAAAGACTGAATTATCTGGTTGTCTGTATTTTATTTATTTAACTTTGAGTGTTTGTTGAAAAGTAATTTGTTTCTAGGTAAAATGAAGGATGATGGGGTCGGTGGATTAAGTAATTCACATTTGATGGATCATTCTCAGTTGTCCGGTATACACCCTTTTATGAGTGCAGACAGTATTACTATAGATGATGTGGTTGTAAGTATTAAATATGATACTAAAATTAGATAAATTAAAAAGATTTACAATTAAACATGAAGGTAATAAGTGATTACTTAATTGCAAATCATTTTGTTGACATTATACCAAAATATTATCAATTATGTATTTTATAAAGACAAATGGCTATCTGCGTTCTGAAAAGTGTGGTATATATTACACTATCCCTGTAAATGTAACTAAGTTTATCAATGGTGTATAAAGGGTATGGATGGTAAATAAAATAAATGCCTATTCCGAAGTTGTATCCGACAGTTAATTTTAGTTACAACTCAAAGACCATTTGCTAAGAGATATAATAGAAGACTTCTATAATTTCCAGTCGCAAGATTCAGGGTCAGAATCCTTAAGCTCCTACCACACTTGTGAAAGTTCCAAGAACACCACAGACTCAAGGAGCAAGTCCACAAACAGCCAAAACAGTTCGTCGTTTGGAGAATCTGCTGTGTTGTCCGATTCTCAGCATAGCACAGATAACTCTACTTCACCTCTTTGTAGAGGCCATTCATTGAAGAGGATACCCAGGTAAATAATCCTTATTTTCTATCGACTTCAACACCAGAAGGTTCTTAGTAAAGTAGTTGCAATATTTTTTTTTTATGTTTGTACCCGAATTTACTCCAAATCCAATCCCAGTTGATCCCATTTAAGTTTCGTCAAAATCTGTTTAGTAGTTGGAGTTGTTTTTGTACCTATCTGAAAGATTAAAATATACTACAACAACATTTAAGATGGTATTTTTAAAAAATATGACGTTATTTTTTAGGTTGCCATACGCAAAGGGTAAACTGTTATAATACTAAGCATCCGATGTTCGTCTGTCACAGGGCTGTATCTCTTCAACCGTAATAGGTAGAAACTTAAAATTTTTGCAGATGTGTATGTCTATTGCCGCTATAACAACAATAAAAAAATAAAAAAAAACAAAAAATATCAAAGATTAAAAGAATATTGTATGATGATACAGAACCCTTAGTAAATACGAATACGCATTTCATTTAGCCCGTTATATCTTTAATTTTCAATTTTAAGAACGCGATAGTTAACATAGCTGCCTAAAATTGTTCTCACATCACGCCATTGTAATTTTATAGTTTTAGAGCAAAGAAAAGGAAGAGGATTTTGGATTGTGATGGAGATACTCCAACGGGCGTGACTAGTCTTGCCGAATCCAAAGTGAATCATAGCGGACTCACTCAAGAAATAATGGGGTTGGAATTAAGCCAGAACACTCCAAAGCGGTTAGCCATGCATCCTACTCCCGATAGACATAAGAATCCAATAAAAGGCGTTTTGAAAAAGAGGTTTGTATTTCAAAAAGTGTAATTTAAAAAAAGATAAGGCGTGGTTTATATTTGATGATTTCAATCTTTGGATATTCCACTTCACGGCTGGGATTGGTATCGTTTCCGAAACCGCATTGAATAAGGGTTTCTAAAATTATGGGTTGCTGGAGAGATAATTTTAGAGTGATGCTTTAAAAGTGTGTGTTAATAAAAGTGAATTAGTTACTGTTCATACTGTAACAGTGCATAGTAGTCTCCATCAAATCAAAACAAAAGGAAAAATGAAGTTTGTCCCACTATCTACTTGACTCATGTATATAAAATAATCTTCTAAGATTTTTGTAAATCGTAAACAAATAGTAATATACTTTTCTTCTTAAGGGGATTAGACCAGACGGTTTTTATTAATTTAATTAAACCAGCGAACCCAGCGCCATCCAATTTTTTATTTTCTTACTCCTAAACCCGCAAAAAAATGCCGCTGCAGTAATGGGAGCCTTTGAGCCGGGTACGATTCGAGGTGGCATTTTTGATTAAATATATGATAAAAGGGTTTAAGAAATTGTATAATATTTTGATTTGTAACATATATTTTGCAATAAAAAAAAGAGAACTATTGATTACCGTCAAAAGTGGCCATTTTTGGAGGTAATTAGTAGTTATACCAAAAATACTACCTATAAGTAATTTACTACCGAATTAAAGAATTAGATTTTTCATTTGATCGAGTTTAGGAGTAAGTGAATAAAGGTGGGCGCTAGTTTTGCCAGTCTTAGTCCCTTAAATGCTACAACAACGGTTCTACTCATTTCGTTACTTTTCTTCTATTTCAGATGGGTATCCCAAAATGATAGCCATCATTTCAATGTGGGAGTGATATTTTCCACACCAGTCTCAAACAATAAATCAGATGCCAAAAAGAGACACAAGTCAACACGCTTCAACTTGCCTAAAGATGAGCAACCGTCAGGCGCTAAGGAGAAGTCAATAGTGTTCAGTAAACACATTTCTACTAGTTTGGAGATATTCCCAACAAGGAGGCCAAGTAAGGTAATAAAAACCTACAACCACAGAATAAGGACTAGTACTTACGTACAGACGTCGCACTCTGCAAAGAATTATTGACTCAATGTAGTTAGCGATACGGTGTAATTTAGCTCGCATCAGAACGCAGCATCTTTTAGTTTAGATATTTACAGCAAGCCATTTTTATACTTATAGCTCTAAACTAACGATTATTCCTTGAAGTCGGTGATCATCTGTGATAAAAACGCGCATTGCTCCTACCGGATTTTTCGGTTTTCCCCTTCAAAGGGGTCCCCGCGCATAGGTATGTTTTCGATACCGACACGGGGAGTGAGAAGGCCTGCTAAAACGTGTCGTTACAAACATTTTTTGAGAGACCATATGGTATGATTAAATCCCTTGCTATTTTTTTTTATTTGAAACAAGCAAGGTGGTTGTAGAAAAGTATAATCAGTGATGAAACTGGCACATGTTGTTAGTCACTAGTTTGAGAATTAAATAATAAAAACTGGCCAAGTGCGAGTCGCACGTGTCGATGTCTTAAGAGGTCTTGATAGTATCTTTTATGAGGTTAACCAAACTCTTGAGCATGAACACTTTGGTTCTTAATTATTTGCTGACAAACAGCATCTCAGTAATAAATAAGCAGCTTCTATGACAGATTTAAGACAAAACGCCGTAATAAAATGTTGATTGTTATCCATATGTTTTTTAGCAACTTTCTGGACATTTCTTGAATTGGTAATTTTTCTGACGGACATTTCCTGAATTGGACAATCAATCTGAAATTCTGGACAACAGTCGTATTAATCGAATATATCTTTCAGGGAGAGAGGTCACCGACAGATATGTGCAAAACGCCGCTAGCGCAAGCGCAGACGCCTTACCGCACACCAAAGAGCGTCAGAAGGGGCAATCAAATATCAGACCAGAGGATTTTGGGCACACCTGATTATTTGGCGCCTGAGCTACTCTTGAAGTTAGTAACATTTAATCCTAACTTCCTAACTAATATTATAAATGCGAAAGTGAGTTTGTTTGTTACGCCTTCACGCCCTATCTACTGAACTAATCTTCATGGAATTTTGCATACTCGTTGTGTTGTCTGGGGTATGGAGAAGGATGTAGTACACATTTTATTTTGGGAAAAAGTACTGTTCCCGAGGGCTCGACATTTACGCGGGCAAATATAATTTAAGAAAAAATGGGAATGAGCTACGTTATTTTGTAAATTGAGTAGTCACACTCCGTCTTAGACGTTATCCACACATTTCCGGGTCAGGGATGGGAAAAATTACTTGCTTGAGCCTGTTACGGAATGTTGGTACGAAATCTATTGCAATATGTATCCTGTCCTTGACGGAAAACGGTAGGTTCCTTGGTCCAGAAATGCGCTATATTATAAAACGCGGACGTATACTACTACGTATATTACTTGGTTTAAACCAGTAGCCGCCTATCAAATTATTAAAGACACCAGAGAAATCAAAGTGATAAGTGTTGGTAGCTTATACTAGGTACTTAAATAAGTCTTCGTTTAATAATGAACTAGCAGTTGGTGCAAATTATACATATAAATCTTTCCTGGAAAATGCTCTACTTATTAGTGGACACCGCATAAAAATCGCACTTATTGATTGCCTGTACATACATACAGATAAATTACTACATTTAATACTATGTATCGAGATTGATGAAGACGGAGTGTTCATCATTACTGAAAAACTTTATCTTGACATGTAAAACGCATCACACAATGAAATTATATACTTCTCTAAATATATTTCACATGTACATTAAACTTTCAGGCAAGGACATGGCCCAGCTGTTGATTGGTGGGCACTCGGCGTATGCCTTTACGAGTTCATGACCGGAGTCCCGCCTTTTAACGATAAAACTCCGCAAGCTGTCTTTACCAATATATTATCTAGAAGTGAGTTTGAATAGTTAAAGCCTATGTATAATTTTACCCATTTGTTAAGGATAAAATGGACAGACTTTATTAAAAAAAAAGAAATGCTTACCAAGTAAGCAGTTGGATTGAAATAAACACCACACACACGCAAAGGGTACCGTACGACCATGCAGTATTTAAATAAAAATCTCCATTATCGGACGGAAGGACAGCGGTTGCTTATTAAGGCGATACCACTGTAAATAAGGTCGTTCTGAACCTTATTTATCTCGCAAAATACTTAAATTAGGAGTTTCAAATTTTAAGTAATATGATTTTTGACTATTTCATCTCCAAAAATTGAAGATGAAAACACGTTTTGATAAAATTTTCTCGATAGAAATATTTTTTGAAAAATGGTCTTCGTTCGCAGAGTTTTTGTTATTGTAGCTCAAATGCGACGAATGAAATAATGATTTTTAGACTAAAAGATAGGTTATTAGTAATTCATCAAAATGTAAATATGAAAATACAATTAACCGGTCTGATTTTATATAAAATAGAAATAACGAATTTGGCGCTTACGTTTTTTTCTTTGAGCGACTCGAGACTATCTCCTATCTCATCATTCACGGGCTAAACCGCCAAGCGCTATCCCTTGCGCGCACTTGATCAATCCTTTGCCGAGCGATGGTACCAAACATTTCAGGCCTCGTCTTAATAGGGTCCCGTTGGTTGGGTACGGGCCCTAAAAACGCAAAAAAATACGTTCTTTGTATGTTCCTCCTTAATTTTTAATTAAATTATTTGTTATAGCAGCAATATATTCAAAGAATGTGTATAATACATACACATTCTGTGAAAAACTTTCAATAAAACTTAATCTTCAAAAACAAAACTCAATACAGCCCTGTGACAGTCTGATAGAATGGCGGACAGCTGAGACTTAGTAATAGGTACCTAAGAATAAAACTTTATATTCAAAGACCTGACATGTAAAATAAAACATGTTGGTAAAAAAATCTTGATTGTGAAGAAGATTACCCTAAAGCAAATTATTTTTGTTCAAATAAGCATTTCGGACGGTGAGAGTTGGCCACATACACTCAAAACACACAATAAGAAGTGATCAAATGACTTCTTGTGATGATTATATGTCAAGTTTAAACTTATATATTTTGCTCTTTCAGACATAGAATGGCCTGAGGCCGATGAGGCCTTATCTGTGGAAGCCGTGGGTGCCATTGAAGCTTTGCTAACCATGGACCCGCAGGAGCGGCCTGCTGCCAAGGAGTTGCGGGGGATGCCTCTGTTCCGCAACATCGATTGGGAGAACCAGCTCAGTGCCGAGCCGCCGTTCGTGCCCACTCCTGATGACTTGCACGATACTGGATATTTCGAAGGTAATTTAATCTATTGATTTAAACTTACGTGAGATGCTGACATTATTAAAATATGTAACACCGGGTTACTTCTGTACGAAGTCAGCTACTGGCCGACATGTTTTGTCCTCCTCCGGAGGTCTTCCTTAAGGCGAATTTGGATCGAGACGCGCGCCCGATGTCCCTTGAGTGCGGCTCTGCAACTCGTTACATATTTTAGTAATTTAATATGTCTCTACTCCATTCTGATCTAGTAGAAAATAAAAAAACATAGAATGTACTAGCTGCTCCTCATCCCACGCAGAGTGTTAAAGCCGATCGAGGGAATGGTCGAAAATCTGACGAATCATATTAGTACGTGATGCAGTGGCGTTATACCATTTGGGGCCCGTGTTAATTCATTCAATAGGCCCATAAGAGTTTGAGTCGCTCTTTTACTTCTGTCCAGGGCCCCCTAGGACGGGGGCCCGTGGCATTTTGCCAGCACTGCCACCCTGTATATACGCCACTGGCGGCTAGCAATCCATCACTATTTCGATTCCGTTTTGCACCTAATGCCATCATCATGTCACCATCATGCTAAACGTGGCTTTTAGGTCTTACGGACCCGGGCTCTATCTACTCCGCAAGGGAAAAAGGCGTGATAGTATTGTTACGTGGTTAGGGTTCAGGATTTGGACTAAAACACCTAACTCTTCAGAGAGAATTTATTCACTACGGAATCCCAACACTGACTGGTCTTCCAACACGTCGAATATCCAAAACAAAGTCGTAGTCCTAGTCCGTTGCTGTGGTCGTAGAAATTATCACATATCAGTCGCACACAAATCACTCGTATTAGTATCGCTCACTAAGAACACTCGCGGTCAACTGATTAACGATCTTTTTTTTTTTTTTTTTTTTTTTTTTTGAAAGGACTATGTAGCTAGCTCCAAGTGAGCTTTCGCTACTTCACCGGGCGTTTGAGGTGAGGGCAGAGTGCCCTCAACCTGTATAGACAACATCACCAAAGGGCCCCCAGGAGGGACGGACCTCGGCTTTGGGCGTTGCCTGTGTGCGCAAGGCTTGGAGAGTCAGCAAACTCTCATATTGCCTGATGGGCCGCGTATGCGTGCATGCAAGCCTGAAGGGCCAATCTGAGAAACAATGGCAAAAGCCTTTAGAGAGCAGCAACTCTTATCTTTTGCCGTATGGGCCGAAAGCTACGTTGCCAGAAGGGCCTATCCTGGGTGCAAGTCACCCGGGACCGCCGGGCGGTCACCAGTAATCGGAGCTAATCCTACTCTACGCACTCTATTCCGGTGGCGAGTGCGACGGGGTCGGATAGTGGGATTCCTCTGGCTATTCGGAGCCGAAGAGGGGTCGGGGCGGGCTTGTGCGATGTCAATAGGATCATCGGGATCGTCAAGTACGTTCCTAGGACGTCTACGACGTAAGGTCGTATCGTGTAAGTTGGGGGAGTAGTTAGCAGCTTGCACTACTAACGGGTTGGGGTGGCGTGCGGCTTTCTCAAAGTAACGCTTGGAGGCGTTTTTGAGATAGCCGCGAATGGAGGTCTAGGTCACGGTGTAAGTCTGTCATGCGCAAGTACCGTTGGTTACTCGTATTCGTGGCTCGGGTGACGAAGCGGTTCTGCAAGCGTTGCAGCCGATCGATGTGGGAGGGCGCGATATGGGAGAAGACTACGCCGGCGTAGGTCATGATAGGGCGGACGCAAAGCTTATAGAGTGTCAACTTATTTCTAAGTGACATCTTAGCATTGCCTATCATGGGGTGGAGACGGCCTAATACGAAGGCGGCGTGGTTGCGGACTTTGGTGATGTGGGGGCCGAAGGTCATCGCGCTATCGAGTACGACTCCAAGGTATTTAGCCTTGCCTGCCCACTGAATGGGCTTTCCGTACAACGATACTGATCCTAACGAGGGGAGTTCGGCTCCGGACATGGTGATTTTTCGACGTGTCACAGCTTGGTTATCCTTTGAGAAAAACACAGCTGTGCTTTTCTCCGGATTAACTTCGATGCGCCACCTCTTGAACCACCCGCCGAGAGCGTCCACGGCGGACTGAAGACGATTCACGATGACCGTTTTAAGGTGATGGGACGTGTAGAGGGCCGTATCGTCGGCGAATAGTGCCACTTCTACATCTGGGGTCTTTGGGATATCGCTTGTGTACAGCGAATAAAGGAGGGGCGAGAGAACAGCGCCTTGCGGGACGCCGGCTCTAATGGGACGGGGCCTCGAGAGGCATCCCTCTACTCTGTACCGAAAAGACCGATTCGACAAAAAGTCTCGTATGATGTGCACGAGACTATCCGGCAGGCCCAAGTTGGTCAACTTGGATATCAAGCCCGAATGCCAGACTTTGTCGAAGGCTTTCGCTACATCGAAGAAGAGTGCTCCCGTAGGACGTCCCCAATTTCTCAACTTGAGAATATGCTCCGTGAGGCGGTGCAGTTGGTGGTGACACGCGTGTTTGGCCCGGAATCCAAACTGTTCGTCGGGGATGAGACTTTTGGACTCTACGTAGTCCTTGAGTCTTTTGAGGATGATCCGTTCGTAGATCTTGCCTATACAGTTCAAAAGACTGATAGGCCGGTAGGAGGAGGGGTTCTTCAGGTCTTTGCCTGGTTTAGGGATCCCGATCACGATTGCTTCTTTCCAGGCGGCTGGAAAAGTGCAATTTGCAAGACAAGCATTGAAGATGCTTACGAGCAGGAGGAGGAGGGTCTGTGGGAGGCATTTGAGCACTCCGTTCGAGAGTCCGTCAGCGCCGGGCGCTTTCCGGGGTTTGAGATCGCGGATGATTGACTTCACTTCGTCAAGTGTCGTCGGGGCAAGGGGGGTATTCGGTGGGATCGTCTTAGAAGCCACGAAGCGTTCTACGTGCGATTCCACCTCGCGAAGGTGATCGGGGTCTACTGGCTCACGACTAGGGGAGCATTGGCTCTCCAGGCTGTCTGCTAGGCATTCAGCTTTTTCATCATCATCGAAGGCGATGGAGCCGTCTGGACGTGTGAGGGGGGGAGTGGCCGCAACCGTGTCGGTCTTGAGGCTTCTGGCTAGTCGCCAGTATGCCTGGTGGGAGGGCGTCATCTCGGCAAGGAGATCGCCCCAGCGTTCGTTCCTAATTTCCGCGATGCGTTCCTTGACTCGCCGTTGCAAGAAACGAAGGTGGGCACGGGCCTCTTCGGTGGGATAATTGTCATGTAAGCGTGAAGCGCGATTCTTCTCTGTCAACAGCTGCCGCATATCCTCGGGGAGCTCCATTCTGTGGGTGGGATCCACAGAAGGGACTTCCCGAGAGCATTCCTTGTAGGAAGCTTGCAGGTGGCTGGTGAGAGAGGAGATTGCGCTGTCAGTGTCGTCAGTCGTGGTGATTATGTCAGGGATTGCATCCAAGTGCGGTGTTGGCTGGTTGATAACTTTTCCAAGTTTCTTCCAGTCAGTCACCGTCCTTGTATGCACTATACGTCCGTTGTCTGTCGGTCCTAGTTGTAACACTACAGGTCGGTGGTCGGAGGAGATGTCAGGGTGGACCTCTACTGAACACACCTGAAGGGTGATGTTCTTAAGGAGGGCAATGTCAAGAACGCTGGGGTTTTGTCCCTCTTGAGTGGGGTAACGCGTGGGAGCTAACGTGGCCACAACGTCGAAATCTAGTTCGTCATGGAGACTCTCTAGGATTAGTCCGTTGGGCGAGTTCGTGACAGAGTGCCAGCGAACTGACTTGCTGTTAAAATCTCCAGCCAAAATGGTAGAGTTTGACAGCGAGAAGAGGGATTCGAGGTCGCTACGGAGCAACGTCTTTTTGCAGGGGAGGTAAATCGAGGCGATGTTGATAGGCGCATGACCGGTCATGGCTATCCGGAGGAGGGAGCACTCGATATTTGTAAGAGCTGGGGGGTCCAGCTGGGTGCAGTGAAGTGACCTTTTGTAGTAGATTACTGTTCCGCCCTTTTGGGTGCGTAATCTGTCATTACGGATGATGTTGTAATTCGCAATCCGAGGATTGCGATGGTGGGGCTTCAAAAAGGTCTCTTGTGCAAGGAAAATGTCCACCTGATGTGTTGTAAGAAACTCCTGGATGAGGGGTTTCACATCGGTGAATTTGCCGTTGGCGTTGTAGTACGCGATAGTGAGGGAGCGGGGTTTAGTTCTCTTATTGAGACTACCCATATTAACGCGAGGGGAAGTAACGCGCGAGGAAGGGCGCGTTTTCTAATCTTTAATTAACGATCGCCACGTCCTATCCCTTATATACTGACATATGGGTCTCTAGAAAGTTCCATATACTTCCGGTCCTGACGGCCGACAACCAAAACATTCCAGAATATTCGAGTATATGTATGAGCGGGATAGAATACATATGTGTGAGCAGGATGGAAGATGTATGAGCGCGACAGACGATGTTCGGAAAAGTTCTAGACTATTTTGTTCTGGGAGCTTCGCGACAGTATGTATGTTTATGTCTACACAATCTATATAACTATATCAATTTAAACAAACGATTGTTGTAACACTTGAAAATATAAAAAGTAATCTAAGAAGTGGTCTCAACAATCTTGATGAAATTTAGTATATGGGTGGTATTGGGGGCCAAAAATCGAAATAGCGGGTTATCATATCTGAGAAAATCGTAAACTAAACAAACGAAAACCAGAAAATCCGTCTTCCGTCTAAATCACGGATTCCCAGGTATAAGTCCTATTGAATATCATTTCGGATACCTCACGCTACAGTACCGCCTCTAGCGGAAAATTAACCCGCGATACGCACTTGCAAACTGTGTAACTACACATTTTTCTGTTACTTGTTACAGCCCGCAACATCCTTCAACAACTACAAGTGTCTAACTTCGACATGTAGATGCCATCGAGGCCGTATGTAGAACAGTATTAGTTGTATGTAGTAAGATATGTAGTGATTTTAATGTGTGATATTGTAGTTATGAAATATTTATGTGATGCTTGATGAATTATACTAGGTAAAGTTTTAGGGACAGCGCACCACGTTAGACCTTTATTAAAACTGGTACAATGCATATACACAAGTATATTAAGTGGCTTAGATCAGCGACACTAGCGCCAAGCATAATTTTATTCTTTTATTCTATTTTTTTTTTATTATAATTATAGAAAAATCTAATTCTATACTTCGGTAGTAAATAACTTGTAATATTTTTGGTATGGCGGTAGTTTAACTCACGCCGCCACGGGCTTTCTGCAGCAGTACCTTTAAAATTTAACCTTATTATTATTTTTAAGTAGTGGAATTTAACCGATTTCTTGACCAACTTGTCTTGTGCAAGTTGTGAAAAATTATGTAAACAAAAAGAGATAATTTCCCAAAACATAACACAAGATACCTAGATGTAACGTAAATTCTTCAATGTAACTTTCTAGCGAGGCTGTTTTTTTAACAATACTTATACAAATAAACATAGCGTGATACAGCCCTAGTGTGTGTGCGCAGTCCTTATTAAGTCTTAGCGTTATAAAAGGCTGATGTTATGACTGTTCTAAACTCTCAAGTGATTGTAGATTTGTAAATTTCTAATTTAATTTGTTGAATTTATAATTCTATAACTCACATAGCTACTATTGTATGATATAAATGGGGATTTATAAATAAAAAATATGTACGAAAAATTATCTTTATTTTTGAAATCTTAAATAATATTGGCACATCTTCCATTATAAATTGGAAAGCATATCAAAAGTGGAAAAATAGACAAAAATCATTTTTTCCATTTGTCAATTAATTAAGAAAGGCAAGTTTTCTTAGTTGGCTTTCTCAAAATAATTGCCTAATTTAAAAATTATACAAATAATTTTTGAAGGATAAGTAGTTTTCGATGCAGGTAAACTTATTTAGAGTTCTTTTGTATCCAGGGTAGGAAGGCAGTGACTCGGGTGTACACGCCAGGGTACTGGCCTTTACCGCAACCAATGCCCCATGACACGATACCTACTTGTGTCCAACGACCTCCCTCACTGACCATCAACGGGCCACCGCTATCACCCTGTCAAAAAGTAACATTAATTGTTATACGATTTTAGTAATGATCAATTTTAAAGCGTTGTCAAAATTTCTGTGTCTTATTCGTAGGTGTCTTCGCCAAAATATAAAATGTCGTATCATGGAGTGCGAAAAAAAAAACAGTTCATTCTATTTCATAGTTACAAAGATTTGTTCTTTCCCTGTGATAGATTACTTTTGTTAAGAAGAAACAAATGTTTTTTAAGGAAAGCAGCACAAACCATAGAATTTTTTATATCAAATCTGTTTCAAAAATCAATGGACTTTGAAAACCGAGTATTAAATTATTTTAAAGATATCGACATTAAAGTGATACTTACACTGCAGGAATCCATACTAGCTTTACCGGCACATAACATGTGCTCGACAATACCACCGGGCGCGGCCGCTCCGTACTTCTGTCGGCACTCATTATTCTGCCAGATAGGGATCGACACCTCTTGCAAGACCGATGGTTGTGGTCCGCCTGGGATGCAACAAAGATTTCATAATTAAGCCGCGTTCACACGTACGCGATTTCTACATGCGCGACACAGTTAGAAACATCGGAATTAGATGATTATCTTTTGCAAAATAAAGTTCAAAATATTTCAACATAAGGTACGCGCGATCGCGTCGCGCTCGCGTCGCGCACACATCGCGCACGCTTCTTATGTCGATCCAATGTTTCTAACTGTGCCGCGCACGTCGAAATCGCGTACGTGTGAAAGCGGCCTTATCCTTGAAGTTTATATTATATCCAACAATAGTGTGTGGCCTCACTATTTCAATAAGTTTGAACTAGTTTAGGATTATTTTTACTCGTCTTATTGCCTTCTATATTTCCCACACTAGTGAACTGACTCGTATGCAGTTTCCTCGACATATTTTTCTTCACCGGAAGGGTAATGATCGATTAAAATTACCCGAGTATATGAACCACACCAGATTACTACCAACTACCAAAACTAATCTTGTGAACATTCAAAATATAAAGTGGGCAGAAATAAAAGAAAGTATAAAGGATTTTTTTACTAACTTTCTCGCAGACTGCCCCAGCCGATGACCGTAGCGACAATTCCAGCGTAGGCTTTACCGCCGCCTGGCAGGCATACTGGGTGGACTTTTTTCGTGAATGGCACAGGCTGGTCCAGTGTCAATACAGCTACGTCGTTATACTGAAAACATTTTGAGATGAATATCTTGGATTTTAAGCACTTATGTATGCTTTGTAGATTTTAAAATCGAGTTCTACTGTAATGTCTTTAAACTCGGCGGGCTATCTAGCAGCCGCAAAAGCACCTTCCACCTGGAAAAGACCTCCCATGGCTCACGTACCCTGTGTAAATCTTTATTTATTTATTTATTTATTTATTATCACCACTCCGATTTAAACCGTCTCCGTACCCAGGTTGGTAGATGTCGACCCAATCTACATAAATGGGGGTACTCCTTTCCTGATGCGTGTGAATGTGATTCTCAGAACCAGACAATGGCACATCTGCTGGTCTGCCCTCTGTCCCCTTCGACTTGCACTAAGGAAAGCCTAAATGGAGCTACAACTCAAGCCCAAGAAGTGGCCAAACACTACATCAAAGTTATTTAAATGTGAATCATTGACACGATAAGAAGACTAGTAGTATTCAAGCGTCAGAACAAGGGATATTAGGATCATCATTGAAGCTAGATCTTACTCGTCACCTTTTTTCTTATTCTGTTGTACTTACCAAAGTTCGCATGTCGAAGCCTCGATGTCTCACCACCCTCTTGATCTTACGTTCGATGTGCTGTGTTTCTATGTTGGAATGAATATTGTAGTCTCCTAGTCTGGCCGTCAGGCGAGCCACGTCCCAAGATGTCATACTGCAATTATATTGCCAAATTAGTTGACCTTTAAACATGTTCGTTCATGTTGAAATCATATAGGCGTTATAAGGTCATCATTTGTTTTGTATCCTGTACTGTACCCCGGACGTTGCAAAATTTCGTGCTGATAACTATGAAATTAAGGCGTGAAAGTGTAACAAATAAGCAAACATACGCACTCTGGCATTTATGTAATTCGTTGTTACTACATTTAAAGAATATTGAACTCAAGCCCACGATTTCAAACACATTCTTAGGAACGACCGGCCTAAACCTACTGTTGTGTTGAGATTATATAATCTCAACATCAGTTTTAAATGTTCAAGCTAAAATACTGTTATGAACACTTTTCATTTTATATTGATTCATTAAGTTACCTTTATGATCCTTTAAAGTTGGGTGAGCAATATAAATTGAAAAAAAAAAAAAAAAAAACTTAACATAATAATAATCCACTTGATTTATAGTAACCTAGCTTTCATTTATAATAAACTAGCATTTTTCATAAATAACTTGATTTATAGTAAACTAGCATTTTTTCCCGGGATAAAAAGTAGCCTATGTCCTTCTCCGCACTTCAGAGAACTTGTATGCAAAATTTCATTATGATCGGTTTAGTAGTTACGGCGTGAAAGCGTAACAAACAAACAAACAAACAAATAAGCAAACAAACAAACTCACTTTCGCATTTATAATATTAGTTAGGATTAGGATTTAATATATCTGCCAAATGAAAGTTCTAACGCCACCCGTACAAAGAGCTTGGTCGCAACGTCACAGAATTATAGGCATTCTAGCAAAGCGTTATCAAAACGTCTAAAAATATGTCACTTTGTAACTTTTATATCTGAAAAAGACTTTTTTTTTAAGATAAGTATTTTTTTCACTAATATTTTGAATGGTCTTTCCATAGCAACACCAAAAAAGATGTTATTTATTAAATATATATTTCAAAATCATGTAAGTACATACAACAGAACATAAACAAATTGTAATATGCCTATTGTTCAGTTTACTTGCATGGTGCGCCTAACAAGTGAACCCTTAAAAATTGGATTCTCTAGCCATATTATTATCCGTTATCATTCAAACGAGGACAGCCATTGACGGACCCGCCAAGGAGGACATCATGGATACTTACTGGGCGACGCAATGGGCAGCAGACAACACATGTTTGTCGTCAATGAGCGAACCGCCGCAGAACTGGCGTCCGTTGTTGAAAAGCGCCACGATCCAGGGCCACTCATTCAACTCCGCGTTGTGTCCGCCAACTATACGCTCCTCATCCTGCAGGTCGTATGTCTGTAAAGGTAATGACGTCGTTATTTTCTATTGTTGGTAATTTTTCACTGAACTTCTAATCACCTTATGGTTTTTGATGTAATATTCGATTGCCTGCTACCGTCTACAAAGAAAAAAAACTATGTAGTTCAGACTAACAGCGTCTGGTATTTTTTCGACCGGGGTGTGCATATTTCGATGGAGCATGGAGCAGACCACAGGTTTACAGAGTTTATCAAGATACGAAAGTTCATAATTTTCGCATCTTTTAATAGTTTAGTTTTTATAAATGACATGTGTACTATATGGATCTTAGTTGTCTGAATTAAATTATTTTATTTATTTATTTATTTATAATCATTACAGTTAAATAAAGTTGAAAAAGATTAAACAACCCCCAACACGAAAATCCCTTAAAAAAACTTGTTAACGGTTGGACCGATTTTGATAAAATATATCGAACTCTACTAGAGTAGCTAAATGTGGATTTACTCGAGCGTCGTGGGGACCGATTAGACTTTAAAGATCCCATACGGTCCCGGTTTTTAGGGTTCCGTACCCAAAGGGTACAAACGGGACCCTATTTATATCGCTTCGCTGTCCGTATGTCTGTCTGTCACCAGGCTGTATCTCATGAACCGTGATAGTGAGACAGTTGAAATTTTCACATATGATGTATTTCTGTTGCCGCTATAACAACAAATACTAAAATATAGAATAAAATAAATATTAAAGAGGGGCTCCCATACAACAAACATGTTTTATGCCGTTTTTATAGACAACGGTACGGAACCCTTCGTGCGCGAGTCCGACTCGCACTTGGGCGGTTTTATTTCTTTGTACCATCCAGGTAGAAAGAAAAAACCGGCCAAGTGCGAATCGGACTCGCGCACCAAGGGTTCCGTACCGTTATCTATAAAAACGGCAAAAAATCATGTCTGTTGTATGGGTCCCTTTAATTTTATTTTTATTTAATTACGAGTATTTATTTTTAAAGTGAATATATAACTAAATAATCAGTGAATATATCAAGCGTCTACCTGTTGCCGTTATCAATATTGAAAAAAAAGTTTGTTGTATGGGAGCCCCCTTAAATATCTGTGAAAATTTCAACTGCCTAACTATGACGGTTCCAGAGATGGACAGTTGAAATTTTATTCAAATCTATTTGTTTATTTATCAAAGTAATATTTGATCTTTTATGTTTATTTATTTCTAATTGCTCCCATATACTCATTTTTATTCCCTTTTTCGCTGTATGTAATATTTTGTATGTGTGATTATTTAATAATGTGTGATTATTTTCCAATAGATGTTCTGCAAAATGTGATTGATCGGGGTGATTATTTTTAAACGCGTTGATATGTTCGTTATAACGAATTTTAAAATTACGTCCTGTTTGTCCAATATAAACTTGTTGACAATCATCGCAAGTTAATTTATATATACCGGATTTTTTATCTGATTGAATTTTGTCTTTAGTATTACAAAGTGATTTTAATGTTTTGTTTGTTTTGAGAGCGATATGAATATTGTTTTTTCTAAATATCTTAGCTATTTTATCTGTAATTTTACCGTAATAAGATAAACTCGCTTACTGATAAACTCGTGTGATAGTTGAAATTTTCACAGATGATGTTTTTCTGTTGCCGCTTTAACAACAAATACTAAAAAATATAATAAAATTAAATAAGATACAGCCTGGTGACAGACGGACAGCGGAGCGATCACGGGGAGCGATATTAATAGGCTCGAGTAAATCCCAAATATCCTCTTGAGCTCCCCTACTAGAAGAACCATGCTTTCAAATAAACGCCCGCATCCGAATCGTTTAATCCTTTTTCTTTGTGATGTTAACCCGTTTTAAAGTCACACATAGCGGTCAAACTTATAAGACCCTCTATTTGCGTCAGAGTTTATTTAAAATAATCTTTTAGATAAATAAAAACCATCTTCAACCCAAGTACTGACCGAATTTGATGATATTTAAATGGGGCTAGCATGCTCTTAAAAATTTTCAAATCGGTTCATAAATGACGGCGTCACAAAGATTTTTGAAGTTGTTTGAAAACCAAATGTCCATGCGTTCACACAAACATAAAAAATGTACCTAATAGTTAATTTCTTAGCTATTTTCTTTTGATTCAATTTTTCAGCTACACGCTACACGTGGCCATTGGGTTCTTACGGACTTAAAATCTGTCTACCTCGTAAGGGATAAAGACGTGATAATATGTTTGTTTGTATGTACGTATCTTCTAGACTAGACATTTTAAAATAGGATTAGCCTCGGCCTCGTTCTACGTGCATTATGTGTCGTTCTATTTTTACCAACATCGTAAATTTGATAGTAGTGAAAGTAAACAAGACTGTATTGACTCTATTAAAATGCGAAAAAAGTGACACCTGTTTTATGGAACTGGTCTAGAAACTGGAAACGGTATTCAATATGTGCGTCATATGTTAGTTTATGGTAATTCTAAGTAGACTGACTATAGTCTAGTTCAAACTGCCTTCAAAATCTGTCCTGCGGACTGCGGACACAGCACAAGTGACGGCAGGGTGAAGGTTTGCGACATGTCGAATTTTTAAAGAAAGTGTATCTGTTGATGTTGAATCAGACTTCGAAATGCTTCAATGACATCGTTTTAAATGACGTCGGTATATGCGAAGTGAAAACTAATATGGTCTTCGTTCTGTTGTGTGCGATTGAATCACGTCCGAAGTTTTTTGTATTCAAAATACGGTACGAAAATACGGGAATATCGCCAGTGGTGGCAAATGCTACATCCAAAAAATTCGTAAGACGGACACGTGACCTGAGACCGCCGCCGCGGCGTAGGAGAGGAAGTAATATCCTCCTCTCTTTCTACCGCGCGGAGTATTCACTTCTGCCGGTACTTCCGGAGTGCAACCTGTTGCTTTTCTATTTATTTATTTACCTCCATCAGAGGACGGGGGAAGTCCCCACAAATGCGGTAACGCGAAAAACCCTACGCATTAAAATAGACTCGTCGGATTACCTGAGCGCCGTTCTTGATTCCACATTCGGACGTTGGTTGCGGCGTAGGCTTCACTGGCTGGGGCTTGGTTGGATGAGTTGGAAATGCTGGAGGCCAAGTCTAAAACACGATAACAATTTGAAATTATTTCAATGACTAGCTTTTACTCGCGGCTCCGCCCGCATCAATGCCCCGGGAACGGATACTTTTTCCAGAGATAAAATGCACACTAATGTCCGTACCCCAGGCAACGGGTATGCAAAATTGCATGACACAAACTCACTTTAGCCTTTATAATATATATTTCAATGATAACAAACATAAACAAAACAAGTTTTTTGGCAGGGCCTAAGAAAGATTTTATCAATACATCATACATCCAAATCTGTTCAGGCATATGGAAGTTATGATGGATACAGAAACTAGCATACATACATGCACCCTGAAAACATGACATTCCTGTTTTTGGGTTGTCGTGTAAAATGTATAGTGCCACTCCATAGTATATGTATTTTAATTATGGAGTTTTGCTTTGCTATATACTAGGCTAGGCAAACAAATTAAAATAGTGGTTATAACACAGCATATAACTTTAGTTTATAACATTTGAGTTCGTATCGAATAGTCGCAAACGTAACTAGTGTATAGTAGTAACGCGGTAGCAACTCGTCTAAAACGCTGTTCGAAACTTATGCTACTATTAGCATAAGTTCAGACTACTTGCAACTTCAACGAGAAGCTATCTACTCGTCGAAGTTGCAAGTGGTCTGAATTTTTGACTAATAGATATACCTTCGGGTATCTCTGTGATTACTTACTTGCTTCGTAGTGCTAGACGGTCTAGTTGCCCATGTGGTCGTAGTACCAGCGGCTGGTGGTTTTGTTGTCACTCCCGCAACTGGAAGCAAATTGTATCAGTTCAGTATAGTAACTCAGGAAATAGGAAAGTTTATCACAAAAAAGACATTGGATTTCAATGTGGATTAAGCCCAGAACAGAGGTCGACTTAAGCAGTCGAGCAGGTGAAGAGTGACAAAGACTATATTAGGCGACAGAACAAAATGGAGAGAACTATTATAACTACTGATCTGACCTATTTCACTTATACGTATCTAATATCAATAATGGTGTCGAAGGAGCAACTTAAAAAAAATTGCCTAAAGTTAGTTTTCCGTATTCCGTATTCTGTGCCACCTCTGACCAGTCGGATAATTCCAACTTTTTCAAGTCTTTGGCGACTTCATCCTTCTAACGATATCTTGGACACCCCACTGGACGGCGCCCGGAAGGTTGTCCATGGTAGGCTTTCTTTGCGGCTAACACAGAATAGGGAAGAATGGCGCACTTTAATGACGGAGGCCAAGATCCACTTCGGGTCGCTGAGCCAGCGAAGTAAGTAAGTAAAGTTAGTGTTCCTAGATGGATGTAAAATTGTTACCAAGAGAAGGTGGATGAGTAGGAGCAGTGTGGTCAGGTGGGTGCGTCGGTAGTGGAGGCAGCGTCGGCGGCCAATTTGCGGGTATCTGACGGATATTGACGTTCTGGAAATGTGGCCATTGAGGCGACAGCGCAGTCAGCACACTCGAGAATCTGTAACAAGTTTGGCGAGCTCGAGGGTGCGAATTTGCCCAAAGCTATTTGTGTTCAACATTAATAAAGCAGTCGTTTGTTATATGTTTGGAACAAAAACGGTGGGGCCTTTTCTGATGATTTTCCACATTAAAGGGAGCGAAACTGCGGGCATGAAATTAGGTAGGTATATTTTGGCGAGCTCCGTGACGCAGTGGTTAACACGCCAGCCTGCAACACGAGGGTGCCCAGGTTCGATCCCCGGTCAGGTCTAGATGGAAAATGATCTTTTTAGATTGGCCTGGGTCTTGGATGTTTATCTATATATGTAATTGTTATTAAATATAGTATCGTTGAGTTAGTATCCTATAAAACCAAGTCTCGAACTTTGGGGCATCTGTGTGATTTGTCCGTATATATTTATTTATTTAATCTCGGTTCGCCTAATTTTGGCTTAAAATATATTTGACAGCTAAATTGGTAATTATTGACGGCGTCAGGCGCCGGCGGCCGCCGACGGCCTCGCGCCTGTTGGTGTTGGGGCCACACGCACGAAGTAGACATTTTTTTTGGGGCTGACTATAGAATGGCTGAGGGCGCAAGGTCGGTGTTTTCTATCTGTGGCATTCATAATATTGGGAATCATCTATAAATTACGTTACACCAATTTCTTAAATTTAAGACCCCTTGGGCAGTCCCCCCCGCCCCTTTCCCTTAGTGTGACGTCACATATTGAACAACAGTACAAAGAAGACATTTTTTTCGAAACTAATGTATAAAAGCAAATAATCAAAACTTGGTATGATGTAGTATCTACGTAATATTTTTATGTTTTTTTAGAGTAAAAAAGGATAACGCGCAGCGCGCAGGGTGGCCTTGGTAGATGTATATAAAGTTTGATTTTTAAGCTAAGAAAGCCACCGATGAACCGCTATATACGTGTGTCGTTACAAAGTATGCCCCCCCCCCTGTTGTCACACGCTGTCACACTTTGTTGACCCACCTCCCCTTAACATGTGACGTAGGTACTTTATGGAAAACTTCTTGTAGAGTTTGTTTGACGCTCTCCTTTAGCCAGCAATTGTGACGGTATAGTAACTAAACAGCATTGGTTTTACACTTAACATTTGAATAAGATCTACTGTTGGTTAACTCACACAGAATTTACTGGTGGCAGCGACATCGGTATAGCTTGCGGCAAGATGCCTAGTCGTTGCACGTCAGGTTCTTGCTGCGGAGGCGTTCCTACGGGCTCGGTACAGCAGACTCCAAATACCTAAACAAAAAAACAAAAATGTTTAATGATAGTTGATAAGTCTTTTTTTTTTTAACGTATATTATTCACGGAGTTATATTTTTAGCTTCGTATCTTATTTTTAAGATAGAATTGCTCCCTTAATCAAACCATGGGCAAAGAATATTTACACTAGGTACGCATGGGAGCATAGTTCCCACATAAAATTGAACCTTCTGTCCTTCATATAAGGTTTAAAACCAATGAAAAATGTATACCTACGACGCCCGATTAAGGGTTATTCCATCTACATACCACCAAATCACAAGAAAAGAACGAGTCAGGTATTATCAGAAATGTATATATGTACCATCCACTACTTATTAGTATAGAACCGCCAATTTGTGCAGTATACATTAACACAGTTTAACTATACCAATTATCAAATGGTAAACTATGTATCTAGTACACCGATTTTTCTACGAGGGATTGAAATATTACCTCCATATTGTCACCGCTGATGTAACTGCAAGTATCATAGTGTCCCATGACCCACCCATCAAGGCCTGGTAGGTTGGCCACCTTGAATAGCGGGTAACAATCATGGAAACTCTTGCAAGTTCCTCTCTTCCCAAGTGTGGTCTCACAATCCAACCCGAATGCTTCATCTGTCTGTATAAGAGATGTAACAATTTAAGTATCGAATCAGAATATGCAAAAGCCACCATAAAATAAGTCTTCTTGAAGAATGTGTAACCAGGATCATCGTTATAATTTATTGGTTTGAAGGCAGAGTCGAGATCGGGACGTACGTAGTATGTTGGTAGTGATGTTGCCAGGTCAGATAGAATTAAAATCGGAGCAGAAAGCAAAACAAATCGGGATTGAGGGTCAAACAAAAATATTTTTAAACAGGTTTTTTTTAGTCAGAAAGTTAAAGTTTTTTTTAAACATTAAAGACAGTTTAATTATAGAGCAACACAAAAAAGTTAATATAAAGGTTGAATTTATTGCTTTTCGCAACTAATATTACAAGGACATTTAACTTTAATCGTATGAACTTAAGTTTACATACCTGCCTAGGGCGCAAAAGAAGCAGCTGTTTCCCATCCCTTGTGTTATTTACCGCATTCCGCCTCACTCGACTAACGGGAGCTGCAAATTTTAATCGCTTATAAAATAAATATTAATAAATAGCTTTTGGTGCGGCTCCTCTCATGTGAATGTCGATCTGTCGGGAACAGTACTTTTTTCTTATAAATATAAATATTTAATTATATTGGGACAAATCACACAAATTGAGCCCTACAGTAAGTTGTAAACTTGTGTCGTAGGATACTAACCCACGATACTAAATTTTATAATAGATACTTATATATTAAATAGGTCAATCTGAAAAAGATCGTTTTCATCTTGACTTGACCGGGGACCGAACACGGGAACTCTTGTGTCGCAGTTTGGCGTGTTAACCACTGCGCCAAGGAGCTCGCCTTATATGTATGAATATGGTATCCTTTGTCATTCTTCAGGCCTCTAACTACCTCCATACTTTTCATGTAAATCGGCCCAGTGGTTTAAGCGTGAAGATAATAGAGATACAGAGTTACTTTGGCATTTGTAATATTAATATGGATAAACGACAAATCACAAGTATAAGGATTAATATTAGACAATATTTCTCTCGTACCCTGGAAGTTCAGGAGAGTGCTAGCTGCGAGTGTGAGGCTCTTAAACGCTTTTAATCAAAATGTTTTTAAGTATCATTTCATTGAAATAAAGTTTTGAGTAGATATATTTATTCCAGCTTGATGTGATGTAACGCTTATTATAAGTAATAACGATTTTTTATAGAACAGATATGAAACAGAACATTCGGGCTTCTCTGTGCTTCGGAAGGCACGTTAAGCAGTTAGTCCCGGCTGTCATCATTGATGGCAATTGATAATCTATGTCAAGTGCAGCTTGAAAATCTGACTGTCGTATTGGCCACTAACACAAGAAAAACAAAAAAAAAAACAACAATAGAACATTTATTTCATACATACTGAAAGAACTGCGAAAAGAAAACAAATTGTCTTTTCCGAACGCTGATCTAAGATGATCATATAAAAAGTCTAACTGATAACGGTTAATTCATTTAGCAAGTACCGTAATAACGTTAAGGTATGTAGGTGTAAGTGATTCCTGAGAACCAGTTGGCGCCCGCCCACAAAAGCTGGTCCGACCACCGCTCTTATTTATTTAAGCGAGAAGACGGTTTTTATATCTTTGATTTTGGACACGTGACAGTCTGATATTCTTTATGTTGCAGTTCAGGTCAAAGGGTATTTATTTTTATCGCTTTGCTCGTCCGCCGGTATATAAAATGTGTTTACTAAATCGTCAAGGTCAAGAACGCAACGTTTAAGTTACATAAGGGACGTTTATTTGTGTTGAAAAAAACGAAAAAATAGGTTTATTTTCTCTTTTTCTGAAGTAGTGTCAGATTTTCCAAGCTAATTTAGTTTTGGATAATTTTAATACAGAAATAACGCTTTTACTACAATATATCGTAGAAAAGTCGTGAAAAATATTGTACATGTCAGGTGTAATGCGATGAAAATAATATGTACTTACGAGTATATAGAATACTATGTTATCTAAATTAAAAAAAAAAAACATAAAATTATATATATAAATACCAAAACTCCTGCAAGTAAATCCAGCACTTTTATTAATGTAAACATTTTATTAATTAGAACAACATGTGGGCTTCACATTCCAATTATTATAGGTTACATTCAGAAATAAATACCAGGCCAGTGTATACGGGTATGATGAACGATCATAAATCAAGCAATAAAAACAATGCTGTGTACTAATTTCACAGTAATTAAAACACAGATAATACAAAATTATAAAAATAAATGAACTCTCAATAAATGAAATGAAGGGTTGAATATACATAGGTATTTATGTCGTGCAAGGGGAATTATACTTCTTCAAAACTTCATTCTGAATTAAAAAAAATTGAATATATAATCCTCAGGAATACTCGTAAAATTACGAATATTAACAACAATTATAAAAATCAAACCATGATGTTTTGTTTTGTTTTGTTATTCCGAGCTTTAAAACGAACGTACGAACAATTAATCTGATATAACCTACGAATAAGTAATACCCAAAAACTATCAATCCTCTGTCTGCTCTGGCTAATATGGTATATCCGGCAGTACAGAGAGGGTCATGCTCCTGCAGTGGAGACTAAATAGACCTGATGATGATGATGAATCATAAAGTTCACAGAGTTCAAATTATGTTGAAATAGGTAAAGTTGTCTATTAATAATGTTTTTATTACAAAAACATTATTAATAAATAAATAGCTAAAAGAAGAACTTCCTAAAGTTATATTCTTCGAAAAAAACTGATTATTCTTTCATATAAAAAAAAACCGACTTGACTCAAACTACTTCACCGATTTTGAGAAAATTTAAAAGCGGCCAATTTTAGAGTATACCCGTACAAACAATAAAAAACGGTTTATAAATGAAGGAGTTTACGGTGACAAACATTAAAAAAATACAGCAGAATTGCTAACCTCGCCCTTTTTTTAAATCGGATAAAAAGTCCCATTCTTTCGGTGAAACCATGTATACCTAAAAACTCGGAAAAATGCTAAATTACCTATTTGTTTAAAAATACAGTGGCGAAAAAATAGTTTATCGTTATTGTATAAAATTTAGAGGTAAATACATATTCTACAAGGAAGGTTTCATTCAGGAGGCCTGGGTTTCCCCTGTACAGTGTGATTTTGGACCTCTGATCTATATAACACGTGATCAGAATCCCTAAAAAAAATACAGAATTGCAAGTAAAAAACGGTAAAAAAAAATTAGACCTTACAAAGGTGACTTTGTATGAGGTCTATTTTTTAAAATTTTTACCTTATTTTCTTGCCATTCTACATTTCTTTATGGATTTTGATTTAGAGATTTTAATATAGCTCAGAAGTTTAAAATCTTATCTTTAAGTACTTTTATAAAGTCGGTTTATAATGAAAAGAATTTTGTTTACTAGAAAGTATTCGAACAGCAGAAGTCACCAACCGCTAAGCGGAACATAAACTTGCAAGTTATTTACTTTGAATTGAATCCTGCATAACGGGGACCGTTATGCAGAAACAATTTTATTGGAATATGACCTTTCATTGCATTGCATTGTCGTAAAGAATTCACTCCGTGGTTAAACTCATGCATACATAATGGACAAGTCATTTATTATTACAACCTTCGTACGGTTTGTTTATTGGTAAAGACTTTTTGATTTTTACGTAAGTCGATCCTAAAACGTAGGAGTTGTTCGATGGAATATACATTGTTTAGATGTGCTTATGCGCAAAAAGGATGTGTAATTTACATACATAGATAAGTATGGGTCCAGTACGCCAGATCGAATATCATATAATTGATTATTAAATGATTGACAGCCGAATGCCGTTGCGTCAAATATTCGAATGTTCAATCAATCGAACGCTGCATGCATCGAGAACTCAGTAGATCTGCGTGTTTTTCGCTAAGAAGACCCCATTTAACATGGCACCGAAGTTTCAGGACACCTCAATTCTAAGAGTATTGAGATCCTTGGCGTGGATTTTATGAAGGAGGTCCAATTCCAGAGTCATCTGGAAGGTAAAGCTTCTAAAAAACTTGGGGTGCTCAATAGAGCGACGTAGTACTTCACTCCGGGTCATAGACTTTTGTTTATGTATAAAGCTCAAGTCCGGCCCCACATGGAGTACTGCTCTCATATCTGGTCTGTCTGGTGTACCTCAATACCAACTCGTTCCTCTTGAATCCATCCAACGCCGGGCAATTCGTATTATCGACGATCCCACACTCCCAGACGATTTAGACACCCTCAGTCTACGGAGAGATGTTGGCTCTCTTTGTGTATTTTACCGTCTATACTATGGGGAGTGTTCTGAAGAACTTTTTGAATTGGTGCCACCGTCACCTTTCTACCACCGCACCGCTCGCCACAGGAGTAAAGTCCATCCCAACATCCTAGACACTTGGGTCTCCAAAAATATCAGAGCGTCACGTGGTCCTTCAAAAGGCGTGTTTACAGGTATCGTAAGAGTCGGCAACGCATTAGCACCTCCTCTGGTGTTGCAGATGTCCATGGGCGACGATGACCACTTTCAATCAGGTGGCACATCTGCTCGTTTGCCGTCAAATATACATTAAAAAAAATTAAAAAGATCGCATATTCAGCTAATCGAACATGCAAATTATCCAATGTCGAGAGAATCGAAAATTCAATAATTCGGCTGGGTAATCAGTAAGAAACGGGAAAGACCAAACTAACGTTTCGATAACATTAGATCTAGCTATTGACTTAATTTGGACAATCTTATTGATTGCGTTGCGTTGGTGGTTAGCACTGGCATTAAATTGTCAGACAGCTGTCATTTTGTGTGTCTATTGTTCTGTGGCTTCATAGCCGCCAAAAGCGGGAGAATGCGGATTTCTTCTAGAGTTAGCGGGCAAGGTTCCTAGCTATATCGATTCTTCTTCTTCCTTTTTAAGACCCTGGCTCTTCTTATGAGGCAATTTTTAAATCTCTTATTCAGTATTATTCGTAAGTACTCGTGCTCGATGGCCTAGTTTGTGTACGCGTTTATCAGCGTTTACGCGTGTTAAACAATCCCGGGCGTGTTCTCTACTGGGATGGGTGACCACAAGTGGCACATACATTTCTCTAAGTCCTTCCCACTTCAGCAAAATAGAAAGGTAAGGTTCCAGGGCCTTCCGGACGTAGGTCCTCTCCAAGCAAGATTGTTTGAAGAGAAGTAAAAGGAATGGAGAGGACGCAACAGATACAGATACTCGCATTTATTCATTTATTTTACTACAATAACGAATGCCTGGAAAGAAATACAAAAGTAATCGAACAAGGATGTTCAAACGAAAATCTGAGTCACTTTCTAAGATCATTTGATAGTTAAAACATGGAAGTACACTCAACAAAGGGGATTCAGGGGCACAGCCTTCAGCGTCGTATTAAAACTTTAGTAAACCTCTTACCAGATCTCTTGAAAATATTGGTAAAACTAACCGCAAATTAGTTTCGTAGTGCGAAGCTTCCTGTCAATCAAAAACTAGAATCCTCTTGTAAAATTGTTGAGAAGCGCGTGAATACTAAACAAGGGGGGTTCTTTAAAAAAGCGGCTATATAAAATAAGTCTGACACTATTAAAAATATTTTTATTATATGATGTAACTCAAAATGTATGCTTTTTGCAGTTTTTCCTTTATCTGTGTTATAAGACGTTCAAGATTCCGAGTTCACGGCACCCTATAGGTTTTGATTCCCTTGCGAATGTCGAAAATTTGCGGCATCAACGGCTGCATCTTTTGATTGCGTTGGCTTAGAAGTTTGATTTTTTTACAGCTCAACGTGACATTAGACCTGAGTATTTGATATGAATTTCAGCTTGATACCTCCACGCATTCCTGAGAAAAAGGTTCTTGACAGATAGACAGACTGACAGCAAATTGATCCTACAAGGTTCCCGGTTTTCCTTTTGGGGTACGGAACCCTAAAACTTGACAAATAAATTGAGCCAATGAAAAATAATTCCAATAGAACGACAAAGAGCACATCGCCCCCGCTGGATGTAGAGCCAGGGTGGAATCGCTTGGGGTTGGGATCTTATCCTGTAATGTTGGTCAGATCATTCTATGATATGTAATATTTTATATTTGTATGAAACTAAAAATATTGATACTAAGCAGTCGCTGAAAAAGATGTTTCAATTAAAATGGGTTAATACTAACTTATTCGTAAGTTAATATAGATTGCGCGATAAAATTAAAGCCCACGCGACCGAAGTTGCGGACAACAGATAGTATAAAATACATAATGAAATTAATATTATTATAGTGCTACTTTTTTATTCATGTAATGCAATTACATAAAATTATCCTGTAATAATAAAAAAGATGAAGGTGAGAAGCAAATTTTTGTCCAGTCTAGTGGCTAAAGCGAGATTCCTCAGGTACATAAAAAGGGTAACGTACGGCCTTTAAAGGTTTCCAGTTCCCACGAGCTTAATATGACGAAGATATGCAAGTAAGCTGTTAAATGTAGGGGTATGGACCGATTTATTACTACAAATCATAGTTTTACGGTTTATACCGTAAAATTATGATATGATACGTGTATTTATATACACGGTAAAATTTTGATCGTTCCGGATCCTTAAAGGGATGATTCAGCCCGTTGATATAAATAACTTCTTCTATGGGACCAATGCTGGGAGCTCAAAAATTTTTTTGACGTTCCCATACATATTGACCGGGCGGCTGAAATTTTTTGTATGGACCTGACCATTTTTTTGAGTTTGTAGCATTTGTTCCATAGGAAAAGTTGTTCATATCGATGGGCTAGATCACCCCTTTAAGGGTCCAGAACGATCAAAATTTCACCGTGTATATTGTGACATGAACGCGTCTCTAAATAATGTCAGCATATTTGCTCAGTTTCTTAAAAGACTCGGGGCTGAGTAGATCTTTGCACATAAATCCAAATAAATAATTAATAATCATAAATAAACATACCGACAGGTATACGGACAAATTACATATATTCAGCTAGTCCCAAAGGAAGTCGGGAAGACAAGTCTACTTGTTATGGTATATTAACTCAACGTATTGACTTGACCGCGGATCGAACCCGGGAATTGGTATGACAGCCTGGGCATGATGACTACTAGGTTGCCACTAGGCCACAGAGGTCGCCGAATTAAAAAAACATCATGAAGCCTGAAGCATAATTTAATTAAGTTTACAGCAGACCAGTTCTTGATGAAGATAAACATAGCGGGGTATAGTATTCATAGTGGTGTAGCTACTTTGTAGCGGTACATAAGCGGCTCTAGGTTATTCTAGCCGGAGTAGTTTCTTTGTTCCGATCGTAAACAAGTCTGAAGGTTCATTAAATCTCAGACAGGATTCCGGGTTCAGCGATCCAATGCGAGGAAATGTCAGCCGCGTCACCGGCTCAATCTCCAGGCTCCGATCTAATTAATGTCCTCGAAGAGCACAACAAAAAATGTACTTAGAAGCGCGTCAAAGCGCGGCGTGGACAATGCTTTGATTGATGTGATCGGACCGAGTTGTGGGCGTTAGAACATTTGCATTGAATCGATCCTATAGATAATTTCCGAAACATAGCCCACGTGTGTTAAAGCAGCTAGCGGACCGGGTTGACGACCAGCTTACGACAGTAGTCTTGTCTTCGCTTATAAACATGACCGTGATTTGTCTGAGCCAATGCGACCAACATATTCAATTAAATAAATTGGCGTCTTAAATCGTCATCAATTTAGCTGATGCCTTCAAATATATCAATGTTTATTTCCGATCGTGTTTTCGCCGTGGCCGGACATCTTGGTTGCAAATTTTAACTTTCTCTAGCCTCAAAACCTCATACCGGCATGTGGCATGCTTTGTTTGAGACCACACCATACGAATACTTAACGCTAATACATTTCCGACAAAGCGCCGTGCACAAACTAATACTGACATGGTAAATGGGAAAAATATTTTCCAAAAATTAAGGGATTTTTCATTAAATTTAATATATTCTGAAAAAAGTGTTGCAGAAACAATTATTTTACACTAACTTTCGCCTGCGGCTCCGCCCGCGTCAATGTCGATCCCTCGGGAACATTACTTTTTCCCGGGATAAAATGTACCCTATGTCCTTCTCCGTACCCCAGATAACGTGTATGCAAAATTTCATGATGATCGGTTCAGTAGTTACAACGTGAAAGCGTAACAAACAAACAAATAAACAAACAAACAAACTCACTTTCGCATTTATAATATTAGTAAGGATTTTGTATCAATTATTATTATGTAGGTTCGTATAAAGATAAATAAAATGACTTTCCTCAACCTATAGGACACTGCGGCACAAAATAAGTACTAGTAACTGCGGTAATTCAGTGCACATGGGTGTGTGGTGGTAATGTTTACAAAAAACCGGCCTAGTACGAGTCGGACTTGCGCACGAAGGGTTCCATACCGTTATCTATAAAAACGGCAAAAAATCATGTCTGTTGTATGGGAGCCCGCCTTTTATTTTTATTTAATTATTTAATTTTAAAGTGAATGTATAACTAAATATTCTGTGAAAATTTCAAGCGTCTACCAGTTGCCGTTATCAATATCGAGCAAAAACAAGCAAAACAAAACACCTCTGTTGCATGGGAGGCCCTTAAATATTTTTTTTATTATTTTTTTTAGTATTTGTTGTTATGGCGGCAACAGAAATATCTGTGAAAATTTCAACTGTAAGATAGTTGAAATTTTCACAGATATTTCTGTTGTATCACGGTTCATGAGCCAGCCTGCTGACAGACGGACAGACAGCGGAGCGATATTAATAAGGTCCCGTTTTTATCCTTAGGGTACGGAACCCTAAAAACGCGGCGGCAATGTAGTTGACATTTAATTTTTAGTTTAGCCATAAAAAGGTGGCAACCGGCGTGTATTATACGAGTAAAATGGTAAGTATGTTTATCGGTAATGGTAAATATGACTGAATTTCAGATAAACAGTTGTCAACATGTAAAAAAATAATACAACCGAATTAGAAACCTTTTTTAGGAATTGGTTGTATAAAACTGCACTTTAAAAATTTTACACTTAGATTTTATTTTACCAAGATAATATAAAAAAGCTACCTAATTTGTCAAATTAATTTTGCAAATATCCTAGTACACGGAAAAATAATATAAGTACCACTATATTCTTATGTTTTCTTGTCGCTGCCGAAAAATATAAAACTATTACACCGGCTGAAAAAAAATTACTGGCTCACCGTTGAGTATAACCGCATCATCAGTATAAAATGCACCATTCGCCGCAGAGAATCCTTTGCTGCCATCAGAAACACTCCCGCAGGTCGTTGCCAGCAGGCACACCCAAATAACCATACAAGAAAATTCCAGTTTCATTTCTTTTGCTTCATTCACTAAATTTAACTAAAAGTATATAAAGTAAAAGGGGTGACTTGACGGACGCCTCGCGCGAATGTGCGTCTCGCAAAGAGTCTGCCCGCAAAATGTTTTGGCCACGTTCCTCTGCGCCTTTATAATATGTTTACACTGACGCTCTACATTAGGTTTCAAAGATAACAGAGCTTTTTCTCCTTTTGTGTAGCCTGACATTCGCTGTCCTGAGCGAGCTTTATAAATTATGACATCGATTCAGTTTAGTGCGCCCCAAAAGCATTCTTCGATTGATAGCGTTTATTTTTGCTGCATTCACACGCATTCAAATCACACATAAATATCTGGGGAGCAATGAACCCCACGGATTACTTTTTGTTAAAAGGTTAGTAATTATTAAAATTAAAACGTCAGATTTAACCATGGCAAGTAGCTTAATATGCTGCTTATCTCTTCGCGTTCATCCCTGAAAATCATGAACGTATTTTTGTTTTAAATAAGGACAAGGTCTAGGTACCTTACTTTTGCCAAATTAAATCTAAAACCGTTATGTAATTTTTGCTTGAGCAATATACCTAACCGAATTCTGTCTAAGTAGTCTGAGTCACTTAGAACTTTTATAACTTATAATTCATACATAACCTCCAAAAAACAATAAATAATTCAGGAGCAACGAACCTCCAGTCATTTCTTTATTAGGTATGGTTAATAACAGCGATTTAAAAATTTCCCGCCGGTGCCTAAAGTATAATTTAGGGATGTTAAAATTTAATTTCACTTGGGCAATCGGCGAGGCCTTAACAGTGAAAATCGAGTTGATCACAGTGCTTGATCGAACAATTTTTCTGTATAACAAACACTTGCATGGTATTTTAGTTTTTATGTTCCCAGACACCCACAATTACGTGGAATCTCCTATGCTTAAATTAAATTCATCTCGTAATTTAGGCTATAGAGTGTGTCATAGAAATATACATACTATGTATGTACACTCGTATTACAACGTAACTTTGTGGCGCTGTCGGGTTAAACGATATCACTACATAGTATAATACAAAGTCGCTTCTCGCTGTCTGTCTGTCCCTCTATGTACTCGTATGCTTAGATGTTTAAAATTACGCAGCGGATTTTGATGGGGTTTTTAATAGATAGAGTTATTCATTCAAGAAGAAGGTTGATGTGTATAATTTATCGCATCCGTGCGAAGCCGGGGCGGGTCGCTAGTTATATATATATACAGAAAATAAATTGTTCATTATATTTCCAATTATTCGCAACATTTTAATATTTCTATTAGTGTCATCATCATCAGGTCTTTTTCGTCTCCACTGCAGGAGCATGACCCTCTCTGCACTACCGGAGCCATACTTGGCTAGAGCAGACAGAGGATTTGGCCTACACTCTTCTCGCTGTACAGAAGGGTTGGAGAGGTTTCATTGATGTTTATGAGCATGTATTTCCTAAGTCGCCTCTTACGACCTCCATGGGAAGACTTGGACTTGGGACTATCTATCATTGTATTTTTGACTTATTTAAAAATATTTATTTTGCACTCAGTTACTCAATAGAATTATTTACCTACTTATATTTTACTTTGCCATTACTGAGACCATATCAATTCTTCGACAGAATAAGAACTAATAAGGGACAAAAGTCTAGTCATTACTTGTTTCCAACGTATTTTATTCCATAGCTGGGCAAAGGTCTCCCCCATTACTTTCCATATTTCTCTTTTCTTAACACACCAACATTTTCTAGACCTACCACGCTTCCTTTTTAAAACAGTTATTTTTTCATATTTTTTACAATACATATTATATTAAGTTTATATTATTAAATTAGTTTTTAAGGCATAAATGAGGCTTTTGAACTGAATTATATAAAGTTGGTTATCTTAATGAAGGTTTAGGCTGAGAATGTCATAAACTGACCTTATACTCGTACATCACCTCATCTTATCAGCAAATAAACTGTCGAACACTAAAGTGCGGGTAAGATGAGTCATCTTAACTACATATTTAGGGTTCCGTATTGAAAGAATATGGCATCCTATTGTGACCCTCCGCTGTCCGTCTATCCTTCCGTAATCAGCAGGGATTTTTTTAAAAGAATGTGTAATTTTTTTCCGCTAGATAAATCCATATCCATAATTATATTCTGGCTATATGTTACATAAAACTTATCTATTTTTCAACTTTTTAATATTTTAAATTTAGAACGCGTTTATTATCATAAAAAGTTTTTTCGATATCCCGCTATTTCAAATATTTATGGAATGGGATGTTAAAGAAAATAGAATTGCGGTGATCCCCTTGCACAAAGTGGGTATGGTGCCGTCGGTTATATTCCAGACACAGACACTTCAAAAGCTTGGCCGTATGTTCGTATAGCGTACTATCAACAGATACAACAACACTTCTTCTGTCGAAGACCATAAAAAATGATGAATGAATATTCCCGCTAGGACTCTGTCGCGTATTATAAAACAAGACCTGAAGCTCGGTGCTTTTCGTTGATATAGCTACAGGACATGCCCTAATTCAATCTTTAAATAATTCAAAAGAGTGAATCGATCAAAACGCCTTCTGTCGCGATACGCAGGTGTAGGGCACAGAAATATCCTCTTTACGGATGAAAAAATTACACGATTCAATCGTGCACTACAATAAGCGAAATGAAAAAGTTTACGTTCACAGTTCACAAGAACAGTTCTAAAGAAGCTGTTTAAGTGGTCGGAAAGGTACAACGTGGTCATCATCCCGCTTCAGTGATGGTTTTGGTGGGGCGTGTCTTATCAAGGCGTTACAATGCTACATTTGTGTGAAAAACGAGTGAAAACTTCAGCCAAAGCGTATCAAGCAAGAGACGGTCTTGGATCGTGTTGTTAAACTTCTCACTTCATTAACACACCTACTCGAAATGATGATGATGAATACACTTTTTAAAAATGTACCGTGGACTTTCCAGCAGGACTCGGCACCTGGTCACAAGGCACGAACTACCCAAGCCTAGGTTGAAACCAACGTTCCGGACTTCATAAGAGCTTAACACTAGCCCTCATCTAGCCCAGACCTCAACCCTTTAGACTACAAATTATGGTCAGTTTTAGAGGACATGGCTTGCTCTAAACGACACGGCGACATCGAGTCTCGTAAATTTCTCATGGAAACAGCGTAAATCCATAGATTTGTGGCCAGAGTGCTAGACAGATTAAAGGCTTATGTAAAAGCCAAAGGTGGCCATTTTGAATAGAATATAGTTTTTTTTTTGCTTAACCTTTAATAATTATGTGGATATAAGTTTTAGTAATATTATATTAGTTCATAAAAAAAATGCAATTTCATTTGTAACAGAATGGCCGGACTAGGTATACACGGTGAAATTTTTATCGCTTTGGACCCTTAAAGGACCTTACAAACTCAGACTATTAAAATGAACAACTTTTCCTATGGCAACAATGCTGGGAACTCAAAAAAAAATTCGACATTCCCATACAAACTGGCTGGATGGCGGGACTCTTTTGTATGGAACAAATCACACAGATTGAGCTAACCCTAAAGTAAGTTTGAGACTTGTGTTATGGGATACTAACTTAACGATACTACGTATATCTTATAACTAATACATATATAGATAAACATCCAAGACCCAAGAGAAGAGAAGACAGAGGGGGTCGAACCCGGGACCTCCAACGTGGCAGCCTGACATGATGACCTAGTGGTCATCATGTCAGGCTGCCACGTGAAATGCCACATGAAAATGTATTCGAAAACAAAACAAAACTACAAATTTAATACAAGCTCATCTCATCGAATACATTTTCATGCTTCAATCACTGAACCGATTTAGTTGAAAGTAGTATAGAGATAATTTCAAGTCTCGGGAAAGGACACATACTTTCATCCCGGAAATAAGTACTGTTCCCGAAGATTTTGATTCACGCGAGCGGAGTCGCAGGCGAATTGTTATTTTATTATTTACTAGCTAATAATAAAATAACAATTTAATACAAATTAAAGTCGGAACCTACTTTAGAAACGTGAAAGAAACATTTTGTGTTTCTATTCAGTTAGTACGGAACCGTTTGTATGCGAATTCAACTCGCACTGCCTTGCTGATTTTTATTAATATTTGATGTATGTATGTGCCTACATACATTTTGCCAACGATTTTCCTGTTAGGGATGCAAGTCGTTAATGCTTACAAAGGCCGGCGATGTGCTTCGACTTGGATGTTAGTTTTATGGCTGCGGTAAGCAAAAATTTAGGGTCAACGATCCTTTGGAACTCGTTGATGACAGCGATCAAGCTCATGTCAATAGTAACTGTTTTTATTTAGTACTGTATTAACGAGATAGCATTACATGCATATGATCACATTAAGATCATGAGCTAGGTATATCATAGGTAATACAAAAACTAGTTTGGAATGTTGATACTCGTACTAAATAGCACGACATTCAAGCCAACCGAAAACATAGTCTCGATCTGATATCGAATATTTGTATGAAGTTCTTAGTATCTTAATTTAGTCAAAAACATTTCATGTAGGTAATGTTATTCATAATGTTTCCTTGTGTTGGTTTTTGTTTGTACATACATATTCCCGTGACGTCAACAAAGGGTTCGATGGAAGGCCAGTGCTGGCCGTTGTGTATAGCAAGCATATGCTGAACGTCCTATTTCGAGAGCATCAAATTAGTTAAGTACCGGTATTTTTTATTATTTTGTATCTTTCTCTTTTGTGTTTATTGTATATGTCTTTGTGTTCTTAAATAAAATAATTCCTTACCTACTTGAAAGTGCTATTTGCCCACCCCTTGGAAGCTAAATGGTTGTTTATGAATACGTGAAATAATTCAGGCTGTATATAAGACGAAGTTAAAAGAAAACTACCGCAGTTAAGTAGGGTTCACAAGCCAAAAGTTATAGCCGATCAACTTATAAAATGACGTGCATCTACGGAACCCTACACTGCACGTGGCCCGACACGCACTAGGCCGATTTTATTATTAATTTTAATTTGATTCTTATACGAAGTTTTCTCAAGATATGAAGTTGTGTTTTATATAATTTTTGGCTAGCTCCGTTACGCAGTGGTTATCACGCCAGCCTGCGACACGGAGTGCCCGGGTTCGATCCCCGGCCAGGTCAAGATGGAAAATGATCTTTTTCAGATTGGCCTGTAGTCTCTAAATAATATCTTATACATCAGAAAATCGCAGCGGGATGACGGAAGTCCTGGAAGGAAATAACGCATATACGAGTTAATAATCATTTAAGATTGAATCCATAATATTTTAGTAGATTTGATACGAGTAAGTTAACCCATGTTTTTATGGATGTTTATATAGAGGCTGATGAACTTTTGCAAACTAATCCAACGAACGTTAACATTAATTAGGAAGGTATAAGTATAACATTTTGGAAACCCTAACCTCACAAATAATTATCAAAATATATTTTTGGCCTCAAGCGAGTTAAAATTTTTTAACACATCTCAAAAAGTGCACAACGCCGCTAAAAAAGTTTTCACTTCAAAAGTGAGTTTGAAATTTTTAACTTTGAGATGGGTTAAAAATTTTAAACTCGCGTCAGCACACGTGACCTGATCGAAAATTCGTAAGACAGATACGTGACCTGAGACCGCCGGCGCGGCGGAGTAGAGGTACGTAATATCCCCCTCTCTTTCTACCGTGTGGAGTTTTCACTTCTACCGGCACTCCCGGAGTGCAACCCGTTGTTGTAATTACTTTATTATAAAAAAATATGAAGAGGAGAGCAGTTCCTTTTTAGGCATTTCGAACTTGTTCTCACGATACAAAAAATGGAGGTTCATTCCATGTAGGTCTTCTATAGTTTTGCTAGAAGGCCGAGTCAACACGAAAAAGGCATCATTAATCTCCACAAGTGCCGTTATGCCTATGATCGGGATCTTTTGGAGCAAGCAAAAAGTTTTGACAATGAACCGTCACACCGTGACAATTGATCATACGATATGTTGTCCGAGAATCCTAAAGAGATCTTAACGATCAATATGATACCTACATTACGGTACTCCAAACAGCTTTAATGATTGCGTCTCATCTATCTCACCTCAATTAATGAAGATGCATGTTTTTTTATGAATACATAATACTTTATAGGTAGGTATTTTCCACTTGGGTTTTCTTCCCCTGATTGTAAAACTTGGCAATATTTTTTTGATTGATAGGCATGTGCAACATGTTATTTTTGAATGTTTTGATCTTTTCCATTACTAAAAATTCATAGGTGAAAACCGGACGCGTTGAAGTCTTTTGCTCTATATTTTAACTTACCAAATTAAATGCCATAAAAATGTAGGGGATTGCCGCCCTGTCGCTGACACGGGCGCACAAACTGCTAGCCGCGGCCCTGCCGACTTCTTGCAGTTTGCCGCCCCCTGGAGTACCGACCCGTGTCCGGTGCGGCGGGCCTGAAATTGCAACATCTTAAACTTTAACATATTTTACAGATTTTAATATAATACAAATTTCAAATATCCAGTACACAGCAGTAGACTGGCAGCATATGCAGAGGGGCTGCACCGCGAAAGAAATTATTTGTGCAAAAATAACTACCGCCCGAATCTCAGTCACGATTCACAAAAGATTTTAGTATTTAAAATTGAATGCTTTCTGGAAACTTGAATGTATTATTTTTATACGCATTAAAGTACCTAATTAACGACTCTAATATTTAATCCGTCACGTTCACAGGCATGGCAGAAAATGCCGTTGACTTCCATTATGACCTCTATACAGGATAGATCTTTGAGATGGGGGGTCATGGAGTCATGGATTATAACTAAAAGTTATGTCAAAGGATTTTGAGAAAGACTTTTTGACAAAAAAAAATTGATTCATAGGTTTTCTACAACTTTCATACCAGACACAGGAAAAGAAATACATATAGGTATGTATGCATACTTCGGAAATAAATCGTAGTACCTATACTTATTTTATTATTAAAATAGACAGAGTAGATTGTGTGTGAGGAACATGTTTCTATGAATCTTTCTTACCATATTATCTATACATATAATCTATACATATAATAAAACAGTAAAAATATTTTGTCTGTACATTTAAAATTTTTGACGGAAATGGATAGAGGGACACTTAAAACAAATAATAGAAAGCAAAAAATTTTATTTTTAAATTTTTGTCTCTCTGTCTCTCTGTCTCTCTGTCTCTCTGTCTGTCTGTCTGTCTGTCTGTCTGTATGTAAAATAAAATATTTTCATGAACAGCTTTTAGATTCTTCTTCGGCCAACACATGGAAATTCCTTCGTTCTTTAGATCTAGGTAAAAACACGCAACAAACAACTACAACGTTTACTCCTGACGAATTCAATACTCATTTTTCAATGTCTTGCTCTCTTGATCCGTTAGTCAAAGCTCGCACGATCTCTAAAATTTATTCCATGGCCAATCTCAATGTTGATCCTTTTTCTTTTTCTCTCATAGGTGAGGACGAGATCCATAAAATCATCATGTCACTCAAATCCAATGCCGTGAGATGTGATGGAGTGAGTCGGCATATGATTATTAATTTGATTGATATTTTACTCCCTATTATCACCCATATTGTTAATTTCTCGCTTTCTTCTGGCACGTTTCCATCCCTATGGGTGAAAGCCTTCGTTATCCCTTTACCGAAAGTGTCTAATCCGCAATCTTTAAATAATTTTCGCCCCATTTCTATCTTACCCTATCTCTCTAAAATTCTTGAAGCGGCGGCTCATGCTCAAATTTCTTCTTTTGTTCACTCCCACAATCTCCTTACGCCCCTACAATCCGGTTTTCGTCCCGGGCATAGTACCACAACTGCCCTGCTCAACGTCACCGAAGATATTCGCCTTGGCATGGAGAATACGTTGGTCACCATTCTCGGCCTTATCGATTTCTCTAATGCTTTTAATATGGTTGATCACGATATTCTCCTTGCAATTCTTAAATATATGAAATTCTCGTCTTCAGCAACCAATTGGTTTTCTTCATACCTAAATGACAGACGCCAAGTGGTTCGTATGGACCGTGAGCAATCTCAATGGATAAATCTTTCTTCTGGTGTTCCACAAGGTGGCATCTTGTCTCCAATTTTATTTTCCATATTTATTAATTTATTATCTTTAAAAATTAGCTGTTCTTATCATTTCTACTCCGATGATTTGCAGATTCATATTCAAACTGCTGCTGAAAATGTAGAATTCGGTATCGAACAATTAAACACTGTTCTTTTTGAAATTTCATCTTGGTCTGATTGTTTCGGAATCAAAATCAACCCATCCAAGTGCCAGGCAATTGTATTGGGTAGCTCAAGGCAACTGGCTAAGCTAGATATGAAGTCGATGTCTCCTATTGTTTTGAATAACGTAATTATCCCTTACAGCGAATCTGTTAAAAATCTGGGTCTCTATATGGATTCGACTCTTAGCTGGAGGCCTCAGGTGATGGATATCTGTAGGAGAGTCAACTATTCCCTACAGTATTTGAATCGCATTAGAAACTTCCTACCTATTAAAACTAAAGTCACCTTGGTTAAGACGCTTATTTTTCCCATTATTGATTATGCTGATGTGTGTTATCCTGATCTCAATGAAGATCTTCTTAATAAGCTTGATCGTCTTATTAATAATTGCATTCGTTTTATCTTTCGGCTTCGTAAATACGATCACGTATCCTCTTTTCGATTTAACCTTCAATGGCTTCCTATTCGTCAACGTAGACAGCAAAGAATGCTTTGTACTCTCTTTTCCATCCTGAATAATCCTTGTGCCCCTGCGTACTTGAAGAGTAAATTTAAGTATTTGTCGGAATCCCACGACCGTGTCCTACGATCTAGTAACTCTCTTCAACTTTATATTCCTTTGTACCGCTCTGAATTTATGTCCAAGTCTTTCACTCTTCAAGCTTCACGACTCTGGAATGCCCTGCCAGAAGACATTCAATATATCATAAACAGGTACTCATTTAAAAAAAAAGTCCATATGCACCTTCTTCCACAGTAGTTTCGTTAGTGCAGTAGATATTAAGATCATTTTCAGGAACCATTTTGTTTTGTATATCAGTATTTATGTATGTAAGTGTATGTTTATATATATATATATATATATATATATATATATGTAAGTGTATGTTTATATATATATATATATGTGGTAGGCGAATATTAACATAAGATTTGTTATGTTAATATTCGCCTACCACATTTTGTTTCTATTTATCCCGAAGGTTGACTGGTAGAGAATGCTATTAGCATTAAGTCCACCTTTTGTACCATTTTCTTTGGTAAATAAAGTTTTTAAATAAATAAATACGTATGATCACGATTATCTCCGAAAATACTGAACCGATTTACTTCAAACTTTCACCAATTGCTTTGTTTTAACCCAGCAAAACATTTAAAAATTGTTTCATCAAAATCGGTTCATTAAAAAAAAGTTATCGTCATTTGAATGAAGTCAAGGCATGAGATTGCCTGCAAATATATAGCATAAAAAATAAATAATAATGAAATTTGGTATGGAGGTAGTTTGAGACCCGGGTTATTGCATCAATAAGGGTAACAGATTTAGAAAAGCAATAGGCTGCCTTATCGCTAAATGCAATTTCTTCCAGGCAACCTGAGGGTAGTAGAAATATAAGAAAACAGGTAGGGCGCAAAATTTATTGAAGTAGGAAATAAAAGTTATAATGAAGTTAATTCGGTCCGAAAATAAGAAAAAACTAAATACAAATTAGAAAAAATAATTACATATATACATACAATATCTGAAGACAAAGCGAGGATTTAAAACAAAACACGAGAAGAGATAAAATATTCCTACAAAGAGGCCAAGAAGTGTGATTTGACAAGAGATTAAAAACTGGCTAGCGTTTAAGCACACCGGATCGAGATTGGCAGTGAGTTCCAAAGGCTGTAAATGACAGGGAATAAAATTAGAATAGTAATTGTATTGTATGTTGTTATAGCGGTAACTAAAACAACAAAAATAAACCGCTGTGACATACAGACGAACGGACAGCGGAAGCTTAGTAATAGGGTCCCGTTTTCACCCTGGGCACGGCTCCCTAATTATATAAAATACTAGCAGCCCGCCCCGGCTTCGCTCGGGTAGATATAGTGATTTAACGAAAAAATAAAAATAATAATTTTTAATACACTCTTCGCAAACTTTCCGTGCTTAGCGCACTCGATCAAGTTTGCTTTTGATAAACAAACAAAATTATAACAACAACCTACAAATAGATACACAAACAGACGCATAAAACACGTCAAATTTATCACACCCTTCTTTTTGTATCAGGGCTTTATAAAAAATATATTATATTATAAAGATAGCTTCTAATATATTTATTTTTTGACATTGACTACCCTCCCGCACTCCGATGACGCCCACATCGCATGGTGCTGCTTAGGGCATGCAATACCGGAAAGTTATCAATACCGGAACTGATTTTCGGTACTAAAGACCTAATACCGGAATTCCGGTACTAGTTCCGGAATTGGCGATATTCCTATTTAATTTTAAGTTAACCGTAATATACGTAAAAATCTTTAATAATAAGCTTTAATCACTACATATTATAAAACAAAGTCGCTTCCCGCTGTGTAGTCTGTATGTCCCTATGTAAATATATACTTAGATCTTTAGAACTACGCAACGGATTATGATGCGGTTTTTCTATTGATAGATAGTGATTCAAGGGGAAGGTTTACATGCATAACATAGTAGAGGAACACTGGTAATTTTAGAGGTTTCTAATGTATTGTCGTAAATATACACATTTTTTTGCGCTTACTTTGCAAACGCTGACTGAACCCTACGAGATAGGTCAAAATAATATACTACAATTTAAAAAGTACTGTACAATTTAAAATTCCTCCAGCATATGTTTATCTCTTAAAGATAAAGTACTACTTATATCCATTTCAATGCTTTAGTGGGCAATTATAAAACGGTAATGGGAAACCTATTTACACAAATACGGTATTAATCCTTATCATTTGAAATATGTTAGTCGGCTAAAATTATTTTTCCCCTTTACACCATGCAAATTAAATGAATACTTTAAGAGATATAGTAATATCAAAATAATGAGCATCGAAATTAATTTCGTGTCGTCATGATTCGCCGGGGCCGCGCGAGCGTTACGTGACCCGCGCCGCGCCTTTTGAGCCGGGGATCCGAAAGTTTATGTATAGTGGATTTGTAAAAATGGGCCTCTTGGTAAATTGCTACAAGACACCTCATTGATTATGTAGGATGAATCCACCATGAGCCATAGATCATAAATAGAGGCCGGAGACGGAACCGTAAAAGATCTTAGAAACTCCTTTTGTGTGTGGTTTGTGTGGGTATGGGTTTGGGTGTATGTGGTTAGGTTTAGATACAATACATTTGATAGAAAAATATATAATATGTCCGTATATATTTATATCTTAATATAAATAAATCTCGTGTCACAATGTTTGTCCTCAATGGACTCTTAAACCACTTAACCGATTATAATAAAATTCGCACACCATGTGCAGTTCGATCCAACTTGAGAGATAGGATAGTTTTTAACTTATGGCGAAACGAAGTTCGCCGGGGCAGCTAGTTTATTATATGTTTGTGGATTGTTGCAAATAATTTTGATTGTTTGTTTTGTCAAAAGCAGACTTCATCGACTGTTCTTAGCATAGAAAGTCTATAAAGAGAGTGCTAAAATTTTAATTTCTTTATACAGTGTTATTTTGAACCCCCTAGCTATATTGAAAACTGGGAATCAGAATCCCTAATGGAATACAGACTGGCAAGAAAAAAGGTAAAAAATGAAAAAATAAATTTTAACCTTTCATAGAAATTCGTCCAGCTTACCGGCGACTTTGTATGGGAAACCCAATTTTTTTTTTCGGTTTTTACCTTTTTTTCTTGCAATTCTGTGTTCTATTAGGGATTCTGATTCCCATATTTCAATATAGCTAGGGGGTTCAAAATCACTTTGTATTATAAATATTAAAATTTTGTTGTTAACAACTTATAACCACCCGTGCGAAGCCGGGCGGGCCGCTAGTTTTAACAATAAATAAAAAATTCTGGCTGCTATTTTATAGCTAAAAGACGCGAAAGAAACAAGTGAATGGAAGCGCAGACGGCGGCGCGATGCCCATAGGCCAACTGTTTATTTACTTTTCAGAAACTTTCAATAAATACTTATACAGAATTTAAATGATTCATAACATAAAATATTCGCTTTACAGTTATACAACATGATGTAAAAGTATTAACATTATATATTAACAGCCGTGCAAGTGACGCTTCGCTCTAAACTGCATACGTGCACACTCGCTATAGATGGTTACGTACTTATTTATGTATTTATATTTGTTTTTTAGAATACCGGTATTAAGGTATTTGGCCCTTCAATTCCGGTATTAAAATATCGAAAAAATCTGTCCGAGATACCGGTATTACGGTATTCCGGAATTCCGGTATGCATGCCCTAGTGCTGCTGCCTATCTAGTCGAGCGGGGTGCGGGCATTGGTGAGCGCGGACTTCGAGACATCAAGACATGGTTGCTGAATTAACAAAAATTTAAAAATTATTTTTTTTTTACTTAAATCACATTTAAGTAAAAAAATCAATTAGGTAGTAGGTTAATGTATTTTTTTGATGAAAACTAACATGAGATATAATGTCTATATGTCATGTCTATTAAAATATGTAACAACGGGTGACTCACGTGACCCGTTAATACATATTTTAATAATGGTTAATGTAATTGGTAATAATTATGAATGTTTTCGGTTAACTTCAATTAAATGTTTGGGTATACCTTCTTAAGGTAATAGGAGAAGCAAAATTTCTCATAATCTCTTCTCTCGTTGATGTGTCTACCCTCTGCTTACCCTAGGAGGGATACAGGTGTGATGGATGGATATACTCATTTACACAGAAACCATTAGCCAAATTTTTCGCGTCTATTATCTGTTGCAAAAAAACTCATAGGCACGAAAAGACTTAAAAATCTGGAATACGCAGATGAAATCTGAGCAAGGCAACTCTTGGGATTAGACTCAAGGCCCAAGTTAAGACCAACAGCAAGAAAAGTAGGAAATGAACTATGTCGATGAGTATATCTATTTGGGCCAGCTAGTTTCCTTCAGTAATAGGCAGGAAAAATAAATAAATCGCCTTATAGAGGTAGATAAAGCCTGGAGGAGCTACTGGTCCATGAAAGAGCTTATCAAGGGAAACTTTCCATTGTCACCAGATCGTAAACTCATCAACATGTGTATATTGCCCATCCTAACTTACGGCGGTCAAAGTTGGTCATTGACTGAGGAACGGAATTCCCAAGTCAAGACTTACCAGAGAGAGTGAAGCATCCTAGGTGTCACCAGGCTGGATAGAGTTCCAAACACCAAGTACATAACTCTAAAACTGGCATCGTTGATGTGGGGCATAAAGCCGTAAAGTTGAAATGGGATTGGGCGGGTCTTTTGCTGAATTTTTCCGGACCTATAGGCCACTTTAATTAGGTTTAGAAAACTTTGGTGTGATGATAATAAGAAATTTGAAAAGAAATGGTCAGGTGTAGCCCAGCAGTGGGACATAATACGTTAGAAAAAAAATATCTGTTGCCGATAAAACCATTTTTCCATCATCAACACCGCAATTGAGAGTTTTGAGTCATAAACTCAATTGCGGTGTTGATTCTCGAAGATAGCAATTGCTACTTATTCTTTGATATAAGAAGAAAGTCCTAGGAAATAATCATTGAATCCGGGATTGCAATTGATTTTTAGGGTTCCGTACTCAAAGGGTAAAACGGGACCCTATTTTAATATCGCTCCGCTGTCCGTCTGTCTGTCTGTCTCTCACCAGGCTGTATCTCATGAACCGTGATAGTTAGACAGTTGACATTTTTACAGATGATGTATTTCTGTTGCCGCTATAACAACAAATACTAAAATATAGAATAAAATTAATATTTAAGGGGCTTCCATAGAACAGAAATTATTTCTTGCCGTTTTTTATAGATAACGGTACGGAACCCTTAATGCGCGAGTCTGACTCGCACTTGGCCGGTTTTTTCTTTTCTCCCAGACCAGACTTTCTGACTAAACAAACAATCAAAATCATCTGTTTGGGAACTATGATGCCGCAGTTTTCTTGAATTTCAATTTTAATAATTATTACAGTCATGATAACTTTTTAATGGTATGTCCGATTTGAATAATTCAAAAAGTTATTTACAGGTACTGATATAGCCTTGAATTCAAAATGATTTATTTTGATCAGGATTCATACCAAGGTACGAATAATGTGGCCTCGTTTGTATCGGCGTTGCTATTGTATATTTTAACATGAATAAGTAGTTATTGTGACGTAACTGTAATAGTTAACCATATGCTGCCGCGGACTTTTTTGTAGACATTAATGTCCACTATAAAACTGTAGTACATCACTTTGCTCTATTATCAATAGTTTCCGCAGCGTACGCGATAGAAGGAGTTTTCTTGCTATTTTTTTCACATTTTGGGTTACATTATCGAAGTTTTCATACGGATCCCTAACTTTTTGAAAATATTATATAGCCTATGTTTTCAGGGATAATTTAGGAGTCTAATGGTGAAAGAATTATTCAAATCGGTCCAGTACTTTCGGAGCCTATTCAAACCAAACAAACAAACAAACAAACAAAACTCTTCTCTTTATAATATTAGTGTAGACAATATACAACACATATAACTTTATTGTGTTATAAGAGCTTCACTCGGGAACCCGCATTTGCAAGGGATGAGGCCTACATAGGGTAAAAAGTATAACTTCCTTTTAGGCTGTGGCTATTTTGCTACTTGTCTATACTGGTCTTTGGAACTATGTTTTCAAATGCATGTCATGTTGTGTGTACGCGTTTTTGGGTGTCAAGAACTGGCGCAGAACTTATGTATATTATCTTTATAGTGATTTTTTGTTGAATGTAACCTGTTGTGTATACCTAAATTCACCAAAACCACCAAAAAGTATATAAAAATAAAATGAGATTTGCATATTATGAATAGTTCAGTTAAGGATTATGATTTAAAGTTTGAAACTTGTCCATGCAAAGTTGTTTTGGATCGTTATTGCTAAAGCAATAGGCAAGGAGCTTTTTGGTATTGCAAGTCTGGTACCAAGCGCTGCAGTCCATACAACGAAGCCAAGATTGTTGCAACTTCGGTTGAACTACTATCGCCGAAGTTTTGGCTGAGTAGCTTTTAGTGGCTGTGGCTAATACTAAGAAATTGTAATAAACAAACACAGTTTTCTTTAATTAGTTCAAAAAATGTATGACTTAGGTACTCTTATTATATCGAATGAAAATTATTCAGCAAAAAGCTTTTCATATAATAGATACTATAAGCTTATATACCACATATATATCATCTTGTAGGTTCCTAAAAAAAACCGGCTAAGTCCGAGTAGGACTCGCGCACGATGGGTACCATTATCTATAATAAGTTTAAAATTATGAAGAAAATATTTTGTTACATGATATAACTAAAAATTTATGCATTTCGCAATGTTTCCTTTATCTGTGCTATAAGACGTTGTTTCGTATCATATTTCAAAATTCTGACTTCACGGGAAGTAGGTACCCTGTAGATGTAGGTTTTGATTCCCTTGCGAATGTTGAATGTTTGCGGCATAAACGGCTGTATCTTTTGATTGCATTGGCTTAAAAGCTTGATTTTTCACAGCTCCAAGGGACAGTAGACCTGATATTTAATATGAATTTCAGCTTGATACCTTCACGCGGTCCTGAGAAAAAGGGTCTTGGCAAACATACAGACAGACAACAAAATGATCCTATAAGGGTTGACGGACATACGGACGACAAAGTGATCCTATAAGGGTTTCCGCTTTTTCCTTTTGAGGTACGGAACCCTAAACATATGGAAGCCTAAAAATTATTAATACAAAAAACCGGCAAGTGCTAGTTGGACTCGCGCAGGAACGGTAAAAAAAATATGCCTGTTGTATGGGAGCCCCCTTAAATATTTGTTTTAATTTAATTATTTATTTTTTAATGTGAATATATAACTGAATAATCTGTGAATGTTTCAAGCGCCTACCTACCTATTATCATTATCAATATCGAGAAAAAATATCATGTTTGCTCTATGGGAGCCCCCTTAAATATTTATTTAATTCTATATTTGCTGTTATAGCGGCAACAGAAATACGTAATGTGTGAAAATTTCATCTCTCTAGCTATCACAGATCATGAGATACAGCCTGGTGACAGACGGACGGACAGCGGAGCCATATAAAAAGGGTCCCGTTTTTACCCTATGGGTACGGAACTCTAAAAAGTGCTAATAGCATAGCTAGTACCTAAACGCAAACTAGTCAGTAGGCTCATTATTTCGTTTCACGTTTATAGCCACGATGTCGCTTCGGCTACCGCAACTATACTTTGCTAATATAGGTACTTAGTCCAACCAAAATCACTGTTCATCTGAGGAAATCATCTTTTGGCTAAAGGATCAGTCATACATAGCAGTCGCTCAGAACGCGCGTGTACGACGCGTTCCGTAACATGATAAGCTATACAGCGTGTAAATTGACCCTCGACGTTCCCTTAACAGGGTGACTCAGCCCATCAATACGATTTTTATTTCTATGGGAACAATATTGGGAACACAAAAAAAAATCGACCCATAGAAACTGGCCGGGCGGCAGAACTCTTGTATGGAAATGCCGAAATTCTTATTCAGTCCCCAGAATTGGTCCCATAGAAAAAGTTGTCCATATTGATGGGCTGAGTTACCCCTCGAGGGTACATTTACAAGATGTATAATAATAATAAGATTACGTGTGTTCGTGATGCCTATTTTTATAACTTTTGAACTATGTTGTTTTCAGGTTGAGCTGCAGTACATAGTTCCACCTTCACCTACATTTGTTAAAAATATGAATTAATAAATAGTCCTGAATCCTAATTTTTGATTTGTATTGTATGTCTATTTTTAGCCAAATATGTCTAACTATGCACCACTTGATGCACTTCCGAAATATAAAATTACGTATTATATTATAAGCAATTAATTTACATCCAAACTAACGTTACATCAGATACAATACAACTCATTCTCCTTATATGACTAGAGCCTAACTATTTTGTTATGTATTCAATCGAAGTGCAGGCCGATGCCGACATTGAGAGCTAGGTTTATGCAATCACACGCGGACTCTCGGACTGCGGCCCTCGCAACTGGCACAACACACGATACGCTGCTCCACATAACTCGTCTATAATAAAATTAAATATTTAAAAAAAATATGGAGAAATATGTAATATTTGTGTTAGTTTTGCTAGCCAGTTGCAATGGACAGGTGAATATAGGTAAGTACAACACTGGTTTAATTGTGATATTATACAAAAAATATGCATCTTTGAATTATTAAAATCGGCGTAGTGGCCCTGACTTGTTTTCCGTAAAAACAAAATAAAAATTGAAAGTGATGACGAAGTACCTAGTATATGTATTCAGTAGCTTTTTCCCGCGTCTTCGTCCGCGTAATTTTTATATATATATATATACGTTGTAAAGTTTCATCAAAATCCAGCATTTTATTTTCATTAGCATTTTTGTAAAGAAATAACTAATATCCTCATATCTACACATGTACATTTTAACAAATTGTATCTTAATAATTTTCAAATTTTAGCAACCCTTAATTTGTCAATTAGGTAATATGATTTTGTTATTATTACGATTTACTGTCCCTTAAAAAAATAACTCTAGATAATTTAGTAAAAATGTATAGTAATCTAATTAATTTAACTACTAATACATTTAGAACATGGAAAGCTTCTATACCCTTGGAAACTTGGGGTTGAGCTTCTCCGTACTTCGGAAAAAACGTTAAAATTTTAGTTCAAGCAGTTAAAAATAAATAATTTTACTACCACAGATGCCTTTCGGCAGCTTGGATCTTGGGTGTTTATCGATATATGTATGTATTTGTTATAAAATATAGTATCGTTGAGTTAGTATCCCATAAAACAAGTCTTGAACTTTCTTTGGGACTAGCAAGGGGTAGCTCAATATATGGGATTTATGTGTTTTTAGTTTACTTAGAAATAGACCTAAGTCTTTGGTAGATAAGCTGTGAATGTGTCATGCTTATATATCAAATCTATGTAAAATACATCAAGTGTACCTACGGATGAGGGAGCACTGCAGTACTGTTACACAGGCCCTGCCTTCTTCAGGCTCCAGTCTCCTTTAATTTATAGGACAATCTCAACTAATTTCAACAATCTTTATTTTTGTTTTCGAGTAATGGACAAAATAAATACATATACTTTCTACTACACTACTTAAATAAAATTGCTTGAAACATCGAAAAAGTGTTGACTACTTTTAAACAAAAGAAAAACAAGTAAACTTGGGGTTTTATCAAAATCATGGTAAATATTTATTATGTATGTTACAGAAAAATACCTAAAGATATGTGACAGAAACTCTGCGGATGTCAACGATTGCTTGGTAGAGGCAGTACAAGATGGGCTGGCGGTGATGGCTAACGGTATTGAAGAGTTAGGAGTGCCTGCCATAGACCCATACCACCAGAAGGATCTGCGTGTTGAGTACAAGAACAATCAGGTCAGTACATTTATTACTATCGAGCATGCCAGAAGACTGCAAGTAAAGGAGATAAGAGATTAAGGGCCATGTTTTGACTTTACTTTTTACTGAAGAGGCCAGAAGGAAGTTTATGATTTTGAAGTTCATAAAAGCAAGGGATAGGGTCACTTGACTCCAACAAAAAATAGAAGTTTGTGGTTTAATATATCACAAACGGATCCCTAAATTGCAAATTGGACACCGACAATATTATTAAAAGACCTATCTTACGACACGCGCAGCAAGGGATTGACGAAAAAAGAATTTAGCCCCACATTTCATGTACCGGAGGAACCCTAATTTTTTTTTTAATCTTTGTTACACCTCCACCATCACTTTGTCGGCGTGATTCTTCGATCATATATTGCTGGCGTGATTATTATATACCTATACTATACCTATGCCAAATTACAGCTTTCTTTACACTAATAAATCTCTGAGCTAATCCGTGGACAGACCAACATGGCGAAATTATAAGGGTTCATTTTACAACGGAACCCTAAAAACAACTCTTCATTCTTGTTTTTCTAGTTCTATTATCCTGTATCATATACAGTACAGAGAGTTATCTATCACAACCAGGTGAAGGAAAACTACAGAAAACATGATAGCCTTTAAGTCCAATAATATACATAGACAAGTTCGTTTGTTCAGAGCTATATAATTTTCTATGTATTGTAGTAGTTATCCTATTTCATGACTATGATTATAAAAGGCTTTACTTGATTGTTACCTTAGATAACTTACGAGTACAAAATAATATGTTGATTTCCCTTACATTTCCCACATATACGATTTTTTAGCTTATGCGGAAATAAACGTTTCTTGTTACCAGAGATCGTCAGATAGGTCAAACTGATCAATGTTTGTTTGTTTTTCGAGCGTTTGTGTCAATTATTATCTGCATGTGTACGATACCCCGAAAACTGTGGCAGTTCACCGCCAGGAACAAAATGTACTGTTAGTTGTGAGATGCACTTCCATACAATGTATTTTTCTGTTAAATACCTACTCCATTATTATTAGTATCTACTTAATACTTTTCTGGACACTCTCGCCTGTAGACATAAATCTGTTTCTATATTTATTTATTGTTTTCTTGAGTTAACTAATAATTTACTGGAGGTAAACATAATGGCGTTTAATAAAATCATACAATAAAGTAATCAAAAATTTTAATCAATATTTGGCAAGCACTTGTGAAAACAAATAATACAATTTTTCCACTACGAGTTCACCGGGACATTTTGTTTGTTTCATCGGCTATATTTGCCTATTCCGTGCTCAAACGAAAAGGTCATCCAGATTTGAGTCAGATCTATTTTTATAGTTGATGCAATTAATTATATATCTAGTCGTCTAAATTAATATAATAATATGCATCTTATTTTTATCAACTATTATTAAAAATCTAGCAGTTGTTTTTTGCATAAATATCATCCGAGCATATCCAGCTATATCAGCCGTGGTCTCGTGGCGCATCGGAGGAGCACACGATTTGCTATTATGACAGTTACATGGACACCGTCAGGTAGGGCTCAAGCGGGTGCACGCGCACTTGCCTAGATAACTATATATATATTTTTTGTTAGTAAAATATTATAGTTTCACAAAGATCTAAAAGTATAAATCAAACTAGCATTTTACAATCGGCTTGTTAGTTCATTGTATTAAAAAATATTTATATCTATTTGTTGTAGTATTAATCTTTCGAAAGAAAAAGTGCATCATAGAATAACTAATACAGACTTGTAAACTTTTTGATGCCGAAAATGATTTCTATCTGCACCCTGTGCACCCATGGTTTGTCAACTTATCTAGTCAAGCTCACAGGATTATGATACAGTCATGCTGTAACTGTTATGATTTGACAAAGTTATTCATCACTTCTACCCTGAAATGGGGTTAATAAATGAAAGTAAAGTGGGCTGGGTAGTCTCTAAAACTAGGCCTTTCGTTAGTTAATGTCTTCTTTACTACCCTTCTTACACAATGTACTAACAATCGGCCGCCTGCCTGCTTGTTTGTTACCTTGGATTATTGCTCCTCAGGATATATCATCATCGATACTTTAAGTAATCATTATTAATAATAAGTTACAGTTATGTAGTTAGTCCGAAATTAGTGTATGTCTTAGCAAAACTGCTTATTTTTCATTTATCTCTAGTAAATTTTTATTTTTACAAATTTTTACCAAGTTTACACTAAGTAAACTTGAATTTAGATTAATTCGTTAATCCCTAATAATTTGCTTGCTTATAGTCTTTATAATAATATTTGACGGAATAATCTCTAGGTTACTCCAGCATTATTGGTGCCTCAGTGTCTTGTAAAAAAATATTTTCATTATACAGTTTAGACGTGAAATTCGTCAAACAAATACACTGCGTTTATAAGAAGAGAATAGATCGAAACATAATTTGTTGGACCTTAAACTTAGCTAAAATGTTTGCAGTGACCACATTTGGAGAACCTACGCTCAAAGCCACATTTTACTCGTTTTTGCTGTAGTTAGCAGTTATCCTTGATTACGCTGCTCAATTAACAAGACTAACAAGAAACCCTTTTTATAGCCTTCATTTTGTCATCTTATACTTGATAGTCATACCTTATTATCTAGTGACTGGGGCCAAGTCAAGGTTTATAGGGGAAACAACTTTGTATGAAATTAAATGCGTTTTTTTAAGACTTATACATAATTTTGTATTAGGCTAACTTAAAAAAATAATAAATATTGGAACGCATATTTTAACCGACTTCAAAAAAGGAGGTTTGCATAAAAAATGCAAATTTCATAAGTGGTTGTTTGTATGGTTAGAAAATACATTTTAATTACTGTTACAAGTATGTACTGTCAAAGGTACTCATTACAGTCGCGTTACCTCTTTGTATGTTTGTCCGCGCATATTTCAAAAACTATCAGTAGGATTGCATTATTTTTTGTTTAACAAGGTATAGGCCAACTTATAGAACAGTGCAAGCTCCATCAAAATCGGTTCAGTAGTTTTTAAGATGGAAATTTAAGTATGTATCAGTAATTGTAGTATACTACTACTATCACTAGAAAAATTATGACGACGGTTTATTTTTTTAAATTACTTCAGAAAAGAGGTTGTATATTAGGTAGTATTTTTTTTTATTATTTGTTACCTCAGACAGAACTCCTTCATATATGATAAACGCCCGGTGAAGCAGACAAAGCTCACTAGGAGCTAGCTGCATAGTCTATTCAAAACAAAACAACGAGTTGCACTCCAGTAGTGCCGGCAGAATTGAAAACTCCGCGCGGTTAAAAGAGAGGGGAATATTACTTCCTCTCCTACGCCGCGCCAGCGCAGTCTCAGGTCACGTGTCCGTCTTACGAATTTTCGATCAGGTGTCCTGATGCGAGATTAACATTTTTACTCATCCCAAAAAGTGCACAACGCCGCTAAAAGTCTTCACTTCAAAAAAACCATTCCGTCATTTACGAACCGATTTCAAAAATCTTATTTTGTTTGAAAGGGTATGCTTTCAAGGTTCAGTACTTTGATTGAAGTTGGTTTTTTATATGAAAGATTCTCTTAGATCTTAATTCAGTAGTGTTGTAAGGAAATATTATTTTTCAAGTGCCGGTATTTTTATTATCTTGTGTAAACACTACAATTATGTATAGGGATCAATTAGTAATCATAAGGTATATATTTATCCAGACGAATGGTTCCCGATGGTTATTTTACATTAAAGCAAGCAGAGCCGCGGGCAAATGTTAGTCTGTTATAAAATCTATAAACATATAAATGTGTGTTCCAGATTGAAGCTAAGATGTCAATGAGCGACATTTACGTGTACGGGCTGAAAGATGCTACAGTGCGCGACGCTAGGTGAGTGCTTGCTCAATTTTTCATTATAGGTTTAAAGGTGATATGCGGATAAAAAACTCCCTTAGCCCCTCTTTTTTTTCATTTCATGCCGATAACTGTCCCACTGCTGGGCAAAGGTCTCCCACCATTTCTTCTATTCTGTTCGGTCTTCGGCTAGATTATTCCAGTTCTTTTGGAATTTGTCGAGTTCGTCTCGCCATCGCATTCTCGGCTTACCAGGTCTTCTTCTCGAAGTTGGGAACCAGCAAGTGGTGGTCTTTGCCCAGGAGTCGTTTGGCCGACGTTGTACGTGTCCAGCCCAGTCCCATTTCAGCTGGGCAGCCTTCAGAGCTACATCCGCGATTCCCGTTCGAGAGCGCAGTTCGGTGTTACAGATTTTGTCCATTAACTTGATACCCAGTATGCTGCGTTCCATCGCACGCTGGCAAACCTTGAGCTTGGACTTTTGGATCTTAGTCAGAGACCAAGTTTGTGCGCCATAGGAGTAGTATATTATTGGGGCAATAAGCACAGATCCATCATTTAGAGCTCATTTTCATTCGCTCTAAATGATGGATCTGTGCTTATTTACCCCAATAACATAGATATGGATAGTGCGGTTTATGTTACTCGCCTCTCTGTTTCAAAAGTGTCAGTAAAGATTATTATTAATGATGTCCAGGAATTTCAGTTCACACCCGCTGTTTCAAACTCCACATGATTATAATTATCATTTACTTAACGCATCATTTACTTAAATAAGCACAGATTCATCATTTAGAGCGAATGAAAATGAGCTCTAAATGATGGATCTGTGCTTATTGGCCCAATAAAATACTACTCATAGGTCAATATAGGGAGGACGCAGGTGTCCATTAATTTCTTTTTTAGAGAGAGTGGAGTGGTTTGCCCCTCTATACTGCAGAATTACATTATAATCCAATCCAAGATATGCCTGATAGAAAATTCAAAGGATATGTAAAATAGTTACTTTGTAAAAAGGCTTATTATAGTACTAAAGATTTTCTTAATGACAATAATATTTGGCTTGAGCTTGGCGCGAACACCTCGTAGTTTTGTATACACGGTGAAATTTTGATCGTTTTGGACCCTTAAAGGGGTGATTCAGCCCGTCAATATGAACAGCTTTTCCTATAGGACCAATGATGGGAACTCAAAAAAAACTGGGCAGTTCTATACTAAAAATTTCGGCCGCCCGGTCAATTTGTACAGGAACGTCAAAAAAATTTTTGAGTTCCCAGCATTGGTCTCATAGGAAAAGTTGTTTATATCAACGGGCTGAATCGTCCCTTTAAGGGTCTAGAACGATAAAAAATTCACCGTGTATATTACTTTAAGTTTGGTACATTCGGTACAAAATATCTTTAAAGTTGACATTTTGTTTATAACATTTCAATATTTTGACATTTTTTTATTTCAATATTTTATTTTCTAAAACATTATTTTAAATATTTAATATATCGTATATAGTCCACATACCTACCTAGTTTTGAAGATAAACCAAAATTGTAAGGTGACGTCGATTGGAGAAAATGCGCTGTGCAGTTTGTTGCCGCTTCTTCTGCACTCCGCTTTGGCAGCGGCATTAAACTAAGCCTTATATAATTTACTGACGTCAACAATTCTTAGTTGAAAATGTATGACAAATAATAAGTGTCTAAATGATTTATATTAATCTTATTAAATAAACGTTTTGATTTTTTTTTGAGTTGAGTAGCATAGTCATAAGAAACAAATAAATAACTAAACGTACCTACTCACTTTTACATTTATAATACAAATAGCGTGATTTTGAACTTCTAAACTTTAATGAAATCTCGGAGTAAAATATGGAACTGAAAGAGAAAAAGGTAAAAACGAAAAAAAAAATGACATCAAATAGAAATTCGCCCAGCTTGATCGGCGACATAGGTATTATTTTTCGTTTATTTCCCCTTTTTTCTTGCAATTCTGATCGGAATTAGAATCCTTAATGGAATACCATTAAGGATTCTAATTCCGAGATCAAAATTACGCTGTATAAGGTATCCTAAGACTAATCGTGTACCGGTTAGTCTTAGGATACCTTATAAAAATAATTATATTTATGTATTTTAAGTAATCTATGTTTTATTCGTATTGTAAAACTTTGCTCTATCTATCCGTTTAACTTTCCAATTAGTGACACGACCTATTTATTTTGTTTTGTTTTATATTTTTCACAAAGGTTGACTGGGAGAGAATGCTTTTAGCATTAAGTCTACCTGTTGTAGCTTTTAAGGCTCAATAAAGTTTTTAAATAAAAAATAAATAAAATAAAAAAAAGCGCAGTAGCGATGAAAGTCCTAAAGATTCTTCCAATTCTGTAATACTGTGCTGTGTCTATATCTAATAACTAGCTGTTGCCCGCGACTTAGTCCGCGGCAATTTCTGTTATTATGATTAATTCGTTTTTTATTCGTATAAATGAATAATTTTCCCCCGTTTTCAAAACATTTTTTATTGATGCTTCGCTCCTATTGGTCGCAGCGTGATGTTTTATAGCCTAAAGCCTTCCTCAATCAATGGACTATCCAACACAATAATTTTCCAATTTGAACCAAACAACCAAAAGTAGAATAAATGGGTATCTCTTGGATAGGCATGTAACATCCTCGTCTTCATCGTCACTTACCATCAGGTGAGATGGGAGACAAATGCCTAATTCAAATTTTGTAAAAAAAAAAAAAAAAAAAAGAACCAGTAGTTTCTAAGAATAGCGCGTTCGAACAAACAAACAAACAAACAAACTCTTCAGCTTTATAATATTGGTATAGATATTTTATTATCTACTCTACATTCATATAAGTATATACTACGAGTATCTCTTGCAGGGTTTCCAATTTAGCATATGACCATGCAAGTCATGTCCCAAGATCATAGTCATTCACTACGGGAAGTCACCGCGTAAAATGGTAGTTCATCATCACCAATTAAGATTTAATCTCCACGGAAAATGAAGTTAGGTTCAGTAAAGTCAAGTAATTAACACCAATTTAGTTACTTAAATTGTTTTCTCTGTTTATGTTTTGATTATTTACCGGCTTTAAACTTTCTGGGATGCATGCGCCGCCAATGATCATTTGTTACTTCTATTGCGTATTGAGTCTTCCAAGGTTGTGTTATATGCAGACGATATGAAGATATACAAAAACATTAAATCAATTACTGACTGTAAAGAACTTCAGAATGATCTTGATCGACTTTGTGTATACTCGGAAATTATGTCCAATTTTATTTGTTTATAGCTTAAACGATGAACCCATAGCAAGTGTACAAGAGGTGAGAGACTCAGGAATTTGTATTAATAGCAGGCTTGTTTTTGATGGTCACATCCAAAACATATCCGTTAAAGCAACAAAAATGCTCGATTTCATTATCAGAGTTGGCAAAGATTTCAGGCAATTGTCGACTTTTATGACTTTGTATAATACCCCATTCTTGAATATGCTTCAACCGTGTGGAATCCGCAATACAAAATACATATTAATTATAAGATCATGTGTCTTCAACAATCCGCTTACACTAATGCTAGTCTCCTTGTTCCAAGTCTGCAAAAATCAAAGGGACCAAATGCTCCTTTTTAAGTTAATAAATAATATTATTGATTCCCCATTTCTACTTTTTAATATTAAGATAAGGTGTCCCCGTGTTAGAGCTAGAAATACATTGTTCTATTCATTACCTTGCATATAAGAACTAACTATGCCCGCAATACATTTTTGCATAGATCATGTAATGCGTACAACCTTAAAAATTCTGCAGTGTTGACCCATTTCAATTCAATTATTTACAATTTAAGAAGAAACTGAACGAAATTGTTTATACCTGAGTTGTCTTGTGGTTTGCAAAAATATTGCGAAAGTATTATTACTAGATGTTACCCGCGACTTCGACTCCGCGGCAATTTTTGTTATTATAATTAAGGGCCCGTACTACCTCACACTGCTTTGCATGATTGACTGTTATATCAATAATAATTAAATACTCAAGCTGAAATAAAAATGCAGCAAAGTTCAGGACTAACTCTGGTAACTATATGACTCAAAAACACAATTGCGTTAAATTTTCTCGATAGAAAAAAATTGCAAAGTTGCCTTCAAATCACGTCTAATTTACTCGGTATATAGCATTATTCACCAAATACATTAAAATTTACCTTGAAACTTTTGATTATTATTGCATTACAGATAAGGCAGTCATCATATGTTTTTCTTTCTCGAATAACCCTTGAAGATTCCTAAAAAACGAAAATATCCAAAGTAGCCAACGCGTTTAGACCATCCGCGTTTGTATCACCACGCCGTCTGGCATATGGCGGGCTCTTAATTAGTATAGATGAATAATTGTTCCCCGTTTTCAAAACATTTTTTATTGATGCTTCGCTCCTATTGGTCGCAGCGTGATGTTTTATAGCCTTCCTCAATAAATGGACTATTCAAAACAAAAATAATTTTACAATTTGAACCCGTAGTTTCTGAGATTAGCGCGTTCAAACAAACAAACTCTTCAGCTTTATAATATAAGTATAGATATACCTATTTCCTCTTTTTTATTTCTTTTTTAACAGAATGTCGTTTACTTTTAGGTTCATATTATATGTATATATATAGGTGCATTATTTTGTTTTGGTCTGTTCAACATTGAATATGTATTGGTATCTATTTTGTGGAAACTTAGTCGATGTATGTAAAACTTAATTGTATTTGGTAATTTGTAGTATACTCTTATAATTGTTTGTTTCCCTACAATAAATAAAATAGAATAAAAAAAACATCACCTGGTCTTTTTAGTCTCCACTGAAGGAGCATGACCCTCTCTATACTACAGGAGCTGATGGCTCCTGTAGTATAGAGAGGGTCATGGTCGGAATATAAAAGAGCCATACTTGGCCAGAGCAGACACGACGATTTGGCCTATACTTTCCTCGCTGGCCAGACGGGTTGGAGAACTCTCATAGATGTTTATGAGCTCTGTTTAGCTTGTATTTCCTAAGTCGCCTCTTACGACCTCCATGGGAAGAGTTGGAGTAGTCCTATTCTACTCTGCCGGAAACCACACGGCTATATATTAATATTTGGGTAATAATAATAGTATCCAAAATCAAAGCGAATGCAGGTCGTCAAAAAGGCCACCAAAATAATAATAATTATTTGTATTCACAAAGTCAAATCGAATATTTTTTGTTTCTTGATTTGCTCCTAGCATGTCAGTCACACAATTATTGTATCTGGCATTTTGCGAATAGTTGATTTTCCATTGTTCTGATAACCGTTAAAAATACAAAAAAAAAGAAGGAAGAACCTAAGCATTAGAAACAGCATATATTTATTAGTATTACCGAGAGACTACGAATAAGTAATAAGCTGAGAGATAAGTATTAGATGTGGGGTGTTTAGGCCAGGAGTACAATTGCTGGAGTTAAGTAACGTTTTGCAGAATCATGTTTCTCAAAAACCGTTTGCCTGTGTCTGTGCACCTGTAGAATAAATATATATGACTTGCTCTTGATTTGTGTGATAGAAAAAGATTTAAGAAAATATTTATAATTTTCAATTAAACAAGCGTTTTTGAAAACCCTAAATAATTGCAGAACCTAAATAACGTAAAACGTATAAATAAGCTGAAAACCTTATCAGGTCTTTGAAAATTTCAAGTCTAGATATACATGCGCTATTTCTAAATAATACCTAAATCGCGCCAAGTCAAAACAACGGTGCCATGACTTTGACGTCAACGTACAAGAAACCAGCTCAACCAAGTAAATTTTTTGCGTTTAACCAAATAAAATAGTGAAAATTTTCCTGGAATGTTTTGCATATAGATATAAAAAAAACACGTCAAATAAATGCTGGTTATCCGACCATATTCTAATGTGGACAAAAAAGCGAATGATTTATAAATATCCTTCTTAACTTGACTCACGAACCGGTTGATGTTGTGCCTGGATTTCAGTAGAAAATAACTACTAAAAAATAAACTAGATTTTGGATTATATTCTATTTGCTTTTCCGTGACCTTACACTTCGATTAGGTACCTACATAATAGCGCAGCCCCCCCCCACCCCCCTTTCTTTTTTTTTATAAAAATATAAAATTAAAATTAAGCGATTATGTAAACACATTTTTTACATAATCGCTTAATGGTTATGCGCAGCCTTAATGGCTAGGCTAGTACAGAACTCACGTTCTTCGTTCCTTAAATTGATACAATGGTTTTAGAGATCACGATTCTGCAAAACGTTAATCCAACAGTAAATTCTTTTTCTCGAAAACGCGAAGACACACAAATTATATATTTACACCACATTTATCCGCAAATAAGCTCTCCGCTTTATTTCTATCACCGATAATTCTTTTAGAATTTTCCTTCTGGCACACACAACGTTACTTTAGCAGTGATTGCTTTCTTGCACATTTACTTACAGCATCTAACGCTCTTATTATACGTTCCACTCGTATCACGCTAGAAGTCGCTTTCCTGTGTAGTAACGTACATTCTTGGGTAGCTTGAAGATTTTTTATATGGACAAATCACATAGATTGAGCTAGCCCGTAGTACGCTGTGAACTTATGTCGTGGGTATACTCACTGTATGTTTTCATAATATATACTTATATAGCCAATATCCAGTAGCCAGGCCAATCTAAGAATATTCGTTTTCTCGATTATAAAGCACTTGCCACTTGTACCAGTAAGCCAGTGTCATAACACGAAAAGAAGCTTCATCAGCAGTTCATCAGTAACCTTAATAATGCATTTATAAAAGTAAATGAATTCCAAAACAATAAGGTTCGATTCGTCATCAGTGGTTGTTTCCATAACAATTGCATAGGATGCGTTAGAAATTCAAATACCTCTAAAAGTTATTTATAACACTGATATAAAGTATATTCAAAAATGAATTTAATTTACGAAATGAACCGTAGGTAAGCCGTAGGCGAATTTAATATTCATGGCTAATATAATAAGTGTATGTAATTAATCAAATCAAATAATTTATTTTCAGGCAACAGTTCAATAACTATTTTATTAAATAATCATATAGAAATATGTCCAAAGCAAAATGAAAAAAAAAATTAAAATGTTTTAATCTTTGGAATTTACCAAAGGATGGTAACAAAAAATCCAAATATTATTATATAAAATATTATATTATATAAAAATTGTAACAAAATCTTTGTAAAAGCATACATTTAAAAACATGTGGCAATAGTGTGTGTGATACCCCATTGTTGAAAAAAAAGCTAAATATCCGGTATATTGTTTTTATAAAAATGTACCCAAATACATAGGGCGCACTGTAAGTTTCCGGAACTGGCCACTTACATAAACAATATTTAAAAATTTATTGCAACATTTGAAAATAGAACTCTTTGGCTGTAGAATGCAGTTTGTTTCATTTGACTGTCTTTTGTTTTTACCTTGAGGCGCCATTTAAAAAATTGTGTGTCTGCATCAACATGGATTTAACTCGGGAAAATTTTCGTAGTATGATTTTCTACGATTTTAAGTGTAATTTGACAGCTCAACAGAGCATCGCTCGGCTTGAAACAGCTTTTGGCAATGAAGCACCATGCAAGACAACTGTTTATAGCTGGTTTGCAGAATTCAAGCGTGGTCGTATCAATCTCAGTGACGAATCTCGCGATGGTCGGCCGTCCACCGCTGTGACCAACAAAAACATCGATGCTGAGCGCCGTATGATTGAAACAGACAGGCATGTGACCTACCATGAAATTCGCGCATTCTTAGAAATAGGCATGAGTCAAATACAATTAATCCTACACAAACATTTGGGTGTGAGAAAGCTGTGCTCGCAGTGGATCCCACACAACTTGACCGAGGCTCAAAAAACGGACCGCGTCACTTGGTGCAGTGCCATGCTTACCAGATTCAACGAAGGTGCGTCAAATTTGGTGTGGGACATACTAGCAGGTGACGAAACATGGATTTATTGCTACGATCCCAAAACAAAGCAGCAATCGAGCGTATGGGTCTTTCAAGATGAGCCGAAACCAACCAAAGTGGCGCGCGTGTAAAGTGCATGGATGATTGCTTCTTTTTTTAATAAAACTGGACACGTGGCTACTGTTGCTTTAGAGAATCGTCGTACAGTGAATAGTGACTGGTACACGACCATTTGTTTGCCGGAAGTTATTGACGAACTCCGTAAAAATAACCGTAAACGCCGTATCATCCTGCATCACGACAATGCTAGTTCTCACACGGCCAGACAGACAAACGACTTTTTGAAGGCGAAAAATGTAGAACTCATGAGTCATCCTGCATACAGTCCCGACCTGGCACCTTGTGACTTTTTTCTGTTCCCAAAAATTAAGAACCAATTACGCGGTCAACGATTTTCATCACCAGAAGAGGCTGTCGAGGAGTATGAAAAACACGTTTCAGAGGTCACCACAGAGGAGTGGCACAAAAATTTTCAAAACTGGTTTATTCGAATGAAAAAGTGCATAGACGCCAAGGGAGATTATTTTGAAAAACAATAAATTAATTTTGTACCTTTAATAGTATTTTTTCATATTCATTCCGGAAACTTATAGTGCGCCCAACACGTAAGGTAACGTCAAGACGAATCTCATGGCGTATCATTTAACAAAATCTGTTGAGCCATTTAGTAGTTCCGAGGGATATAGGGACAGACACAGGATTATTGGTTAGTCAACCCAGATAGGTACATCCGTTACGAGGTGATAGTTCTGATCAAAATAAACATTTTAACCTTATCCTAAAATGTATGGTTTTCTAGACACTCGATAATTCATTTTTGTTTAGAGAAAGTTTTTCATTGAAGCAATTGAGCTTCATTGCTGTTTTCATGTTCAAAATACTCGTCTAGGATTATTTATTAGACGAAAATCCTACGAACTTTTACGAGTTAATGGATGATACGACCTGATACTCGTACGTACGTAACGTAACTGATATTTTATTAATAATTTATCACTAAGACCTTATAAGCTTGCGCTCTTATAGTCATACATAACTCATATTTTACGAATTCGGAGTCGTATTTTTGTTTTTCGTAATATAAGTAATTCTGCTTAATTTAATAATTACTAAAATTAAATAAATCTGGCTAATAAATAATTCTGGGCTTGGCCCAGCTGGGTAAAAAGCACCTGATACTCTAATCTATATTAATTATATTTGCAGGCTGCGGGCAGATGAAGACCGTTTCCATCTGGAATTGGACATGACCACGCCGAAGGTATTTGTGACGGGAATGTACGAAGGTGAAGGACGCTACAACTCGCTTCGCATTGCTGCGCACGGAGCTTTCAATGCTACCATGAGTACGGATAATTTATTTTCCTTAATACAAAGTTGAATTCGGTGTTTGTTAGTACAATTAAATATACGCATGATGACAAGCAAAAACAATATCAAACTTGTAATTTTTGCTTTGTTGAAATAACAAAGAAATACTCAGGAATAGGGAATTTTTACTACACAAAAAGAAGTGTATTGTTTTTCGAGTTCATGTAATAAATTTTTAAATAAATTAAATTAATATAAATTATACATGGTGAATTTTTTATCGTTTTGGACTCAGACGATCAAAATGAACAACTTTTACTATTGGGACAATGCTGGGCACTCAAAAAAACATTTGACATTTCCATACAAACTGGCCGGGCGGCGGAACTCTTTTGTATGGAAATGACGAATTTTCTTTTGAGTTCCCAGTATTGGTCCCATAGAAAAAGTTATAATAATAACAATTAGCTATGAAGTACAAATTTATCAACAGTATTGGAATATAGACAGTATTGGAAAACAGTCAGCATGAAATCTATTGGGACAGAACAATACATACAGATAGAACCATACATTTTAATAGGCCCGATATAACCGTTCATGATAAAGAAACAAATACAGTATACCTCGGGATGGCTATATCTATATATAGCCATCCCTAATTCACATAATATTCAAAAGACACTATCAGAGAAACTAAGTAAATACCAAGATCTGGCCATAGAACTTAAGTCCCAATGGAGAGCACAAACAGTACACATAGTTCCAATAGTTTTATCATCTACAGGTATTATACCAAAATCACTCACACAAAGTCTAAAAACATTACAAATACCAACCTACATAATACTTTTATTACATAAAGCAACAATTCTTAATACATGTCGCATAACCCGAAAGTTTCTAACATCATCTAGTGTGTCATCTACCTTTTCGATATAGTTTCTTCAGCTTCTATGGCTTGGCTACAGCCCGCCTTAGTTGCTTAAATTTACCCTCTTACGAGGAGACAAAGACATAAAAATAATAATAATATTTATTTATTTCATGAAAATAGACAATTTTGAGCTTAATCTAGTTACACTAGTATCCTTATCCTTACTAATATTTTGTTTGTTTGTTTGTTACGCTTTCACGCCGTAACTACTGAACCGATCATCATGAAATTTTGCATACATGTTCTCTAGAGTGCGGAGAAGGACATAGGCTACCTTTTATCCCGGGAAAAAGTACTATTCCCGAGGGATCGACATTGACGCGGGCGGAGCCGCGGGCGAAAGCTAGTATAACTATAAAGTAATCAGTAATCACTTTACCTCACTGTTATTTAGATGAGTCCATCACACTAGTGTCTAAACTAGGCCGTGCCCGTACTATAGACACTAGGTCCTTCCATTATGCATTTACAATTGCATTTAATTTAATAGTTTAAAAGTTGAAAAACGAGTTGCTCATATTGATGGTCTGAGTCACCCCTTTAAGGGTCCAAAAAGATAAAAATTTCACCATATATACGGACAAATCACACAGTAAATTCGAGACTTGTGTACTAACTCTAACTCAACGATACTAAATTTTATAACAAATACACATATAGATAAACATCCAAGACCCAGGCCAATCAGAAAAAGATCATTTTCCATGTTGACCTGACCGGGGATCGAACCCGGGCACCTTCGTGTCGCAGGCGTGTTAATCACTGGTCCACGGAGCTCGCCAAATTTAATGTAAGTATGTATGCAAGGTTCTTTCATCAACTACAACTTCTAAATGCCACAACGGGTTACGTTTGGGATATCGTTAGAATCTAGACATTAATCGTTTTATGTAATTATTTCCTATTTCAGCCGATTTAGTTTTCACGTGGAAATTAGACGGAATACCAGAGAAGAGGAACGATCAGACTTATATCAGAATCAATTCTTTCTACATGCGGCCAGACGTGGGAAACATCGAGTCATATCTTTCCAACGACAACCCAGAGACGAGAGAACTAAGTGGGTATCAGTTTAACTTTATTATTACAACTAGCGACCTGGACCCCGGCTTCGCCCGGGTGCAGTGCACATATAAACTTTCCTTTTGAATTTCTCTACTAGAGTTTAGAGGGGGAGGAGCAGGCCGTCAAATCTCACCCGATCACACGCTAGGGAGAGGGGTCTCGGCAAATATCACGTATTTTTTCTTTTCAGTTCTCTACCTAAAAGTCCAATCTTCGTGGTCCATATCAATCCTAGTAGCCACACCCAGTCCCTGAATTCTCACTCCATCTGAACTTATTAAAATTTTATTCATATTACCCTATTGCTGCATATGCATAAAAATAATGCATTTTCAACGACATTTTGCCCAGAAAAATCTCACGTGAGATTGAGGGGGGAGGAAGGGGGTCGATTTAATTCTACATTAATAATTACTACTATAGATTTGCTTGCGACACTTTCACATTCAATTTGGAACCTCCAAAATAATAACTTGAATAAGACTCGACTCAGACTTTACCTAGGATACCTGAATATATACTATACAAGCAGGTTCTATACTAAAGGATATTGGAATGTCGAAATTGAAAATAACGTTAGTTTATATTGTCGAAGGGTTAGATAGTCTACGTTCGATATATCTGAAATTACCCAATTACCTATCTACAAAAAAAAAAAACAGGCCCAGTGTAAGTCAAACTCGCGTGAAGTCGCGTACGATAAATATTAAGTTTATTTTTAATCTTGCTCGAATTTTTTCGTGATAACTAAAAATGCATAAGTATATGTATGCATGTAATGTATGTATGCTATAGCATTCCACTCCAGATTTGCATTTGATTCATTTAGCATACTTTTTCAAAACCATCCAGCTCGAAGATGTCGCTTCGGGAACTCCAAGTGTCAAAAAATAATGTGATATGAGTTAATTATACAATGAGCTCTTACTTCTGGAAAATGTTTTCGTAAGGACTATACGTTATTAAAAATATTTGAATTTCGTCTCCTGGTGATTGCAAAAAATCATACTTGATATCAGTTTATTTTTCAGATACTTGTTTGTAATATATTTGATGGTGGGTTAATATTACCATCTGATGTAACTAATTACCTACAGGCCACTAGCTGATATAGCTCAAGAGCAGGCTACGTATACCAAAGATCGCTTCACGTTTTTACCTAAATGAACGACACCTTTTTCCATGACGGACCTTTGAGATTTGTGTATCGTCATTCCTTCAGCTGCTATTTCCGTATATTGAGACCGATTTACTCTTAAGTTCGTCGCCTTCCATTGCTTCACTGCGTACGTAGAGCCTTCTATTAGAGTCCACAGTGACTCTATATAGGTATGAACGGTGATTTTGAGTACCTATTAACTTTAAATTTTTTCCTAGTCGCAATACTGACATTGTTATCAAATTGTAACCACAATCTATTACCTATGTCCAGCAGTGGACTAGTGTACCACCACAATCGCAAAGGCGTTCTTTCATTGCATTCATTTTGCTACTGTCGCACTGTGAAATCGTCCTGTGAACAGTTTGACCTCCGACACCAAATGCGGCCTTGGCAGTAAATGCGCTAAGTAATATTTTTATGTCATCTGGGTTAACCCCTGGCTGCAATTAAAGATAAACATTAAATTTTAATAACGGGCCTTAACTTATAAACTTTGAACCTATTACTTATACTTATAATTTTAAACCAGCACCACCTCTGATAAAATAGTAAAATGTGGACACTAATTCTTGCGTGACCAAATTTCCTAGGTGCAAAAGAAAATTCCTTCGGTCACTGTTTAACATTTTTTAATAATTCGAGCAAAGTATCTTTATTCATTAATGATGGTTTAGCAATTGCTCTACATGTTAAATCACTGACTTTGTTAGTTATTGCCAGAATCAATTTCTTGAGTTTCGAATACATATTCTCCTAAGGGGAAGGCTTTTACTTCAACTCGTTTACTGTGATTTCCTTCGTTGTCATTTTCTACATTTCTAACTGCTGCTAATAATGCTTCGAATTCTTCTGGTCAACTAGCTGCAAGTGAGCTTTTGCTACTTCATCGGGCGTTTGAGGCGAGGGCAGAGTGCCCTCAGCCTTCATAGACAACATCACCAAAGGGCCCCCAGGAGGGACGGACCCCTCTTTGGGCATGACCTGTGTGCGCAAGGCTTGGAGAGACAGCAAACTCTCATATTGCCTGATGGGCCGCGATTTCGTGCATGCATAGCCTGAAGAGCCAATCTGAGAATCTATAGCAAAAGCTAGCAACTCTCTTCTTTGCCTTATGGGCCGAGCTACGTTGCCAGAAGAGCCTATCCTGGGTGCAAGTCACCCGGGACCGCCGGGCAATCACCAGTAATCGGAGCTAGTCCTACTCTACGCACTCTATTCCCGTGGCGAGCGCGACGGGGTCATTTAGGATTCCTGTGGCTATTCGGAGCCGAAGAGAGGTCGGGGCGTGCCTGTGCGATGTCAATAGGATCATCGGGATCGTCAAGTACGGTCCTAGGATGCCTACGACGTAAGGTCGTATCGTGTAGATGAGTAAATTAATCTACTGGGTATTAGGTTCTAAAGAAAACTTTGTAAAAACTTCCATAGCGCGTTCTAACTTAGTACAGCGCCATCTAGTAGCTGTATGTAAAAACTCGTTCGGTAATGGGTTTTCTGATTTGCCCCAACTGTGCCCATCCTATTTACACCATACATTTCTCATGGGTTTTCCTGTAATCTTTAAGTAAAAAACAGCACCATATATATTTTTTTTTTATTTTTACAATCAATAATTACAGAGATAAGGTGGCCGAATGGTCAATTTTCGTCTATTTTTCGTTCGTTCGCTACATATTTGAGCCTTTGGGTAGAAACCACGGGTCCGTGGGGTCCATCAGCCCATCGTCTCTTTGACTTTCTGTCGAAGGGACTGAGGTAGCCCGTGACCAAAGGGCTGGCAATTACCTGACTCAAAGGATAAGTATTGCATTCAACGTGGCAATGCTGCCAGCCTTTTGGGCACTTTGCCGCGCATCGATGGTTTGCAGAGACTAAGTGTATTATTTGTAAATGTTTGTTTTTAAGTAAGTAGGCTTAGTTACTAATATTATAAAAGCGAAATTAAATATTGCTATAATATGGAATTTAACAGCATTGGACATAAAGATTTCAGGTTTGGTATTGACCAGGTTTAGCTGGAAGGTCAGTACAATTGATAATACCATTTTCGATGTTTTGTTTGTACATTGACGTTTTATAACTTTCGACATTAAACTAACTATCGACATTTTAATATGTAACCGTTCTTAATAACATAACGATATTCAAATAACTATGATAACATCGAGTATTATAACGTTGTTTCCAAGTCTAAGTATTAATTACGAATGTGCGTCATTAAAAGGTAGAAAATAACTGGTTTTGTTTCCGGACAAGTCCATTACGTAACTCTATATTCTCAGGCTGCAATTATCATTGTAAGCATAGATTTAAAAAAAAAATTGCTATGATTGTAAGTGTAAGGCATTTATGACAATTCATGTTATTTAGCATAACAGTTTGTTTGATTATAATGTCTACAAATAGTTAGATAGTATCGGATTGAAAGTAGTTTTTTGGAGATTTTCGGAGGTAATTGGTGGTATTTGTGGTTGTTAGTAGGATTTTGTGTTTGTAGAGGTGGTGGTATAGCAATATTTTTTTTCCTCTGTGATAAATAACTATCTATACATGCAATAATCCAAACTAATATGCACTTTTTTGTTTTCTGATATATCTGTCGAGGATAAAATGATTTAATAACGTTATTTCGTATTCAAAGCCTTAGCCAGAAGAGCTGGCATTGTTTGGCGAAGGGCCATTGTGGACATCACCTATATTGAGCAAAAGTGAAGAAAGTAAAACTTTACTAAATATAAAAATGACAGCCACACCTGAAGCGCTGATAATTCCGTCCCATTCACTGGTACAGCGACCGCTTGGCGACCGTCGCCACCCTTGGCTATTTCGATTAAAAGTTGATATACACAAGCCAAAAGAGACACCTATTTAACCTTTAGGTATAAGTAGCGAACACGTGAAGGATTCAACACAATACAGAAACATATTTTTCAAGCTGTGAATCTAAAAAAACCCAGGTCCGTCTGAACTATACTAGGCGCTCGGGTGCGACAAATAAGGCTGCGATCTAATACTATGCCGGCGTCCTCTACCTGATTTTCTTCAGCCTTTAAATTCCGGGCGGATATATCCAGCGAGGTACATTTTCGACCTTCCTGGCGCCCCCTCAAACCCAACACCCGAGTACGCCATACCCTTGGACAGATTTGTAGCCACCTTATATTTCTTACACGTATTTCTAACGAACCTTGTTTGTAACATATTAGGTATCTCATCGTCATTATCATTTCAGCTAGGTATAATAAAGTCCACTGCTGGACAAAAGCCTCTGCTAAGGATTCCTAATTCCATGGAAGGATATTCCCATACTCACCATGCTTGGCAAGCGGGTTGGCGAGCGCAATTTCTTTGGCTTTTTGTAGTTCCGACGCTGCTGCCCATCGAAAGCTTTTTAGGATAGGATTAAGTTGGATTTGGAAAGGGAATGAAGGTGTTGGGATACTCCTCACTCGGATGAATGAGGAAAAGCAAGTAGCAGCTTGGGAGGCCGGGCGCGCATATATACTCGATGCCATACCTGCAACTGCCGGACAGGCAGTTGAGGATGACACCCTCGATCATATGTCCATACCTGAGAGAAGATGTTATGGGTGACATATCTCTTTATCTAATGATCTTGTGACAGGAAAAATGATGACGTAGGGAACACGTCGGCAATAAGATAAAAATATAGTTCTCAAAATGAATTTATAAAATCACTATCATTTATAAACCTTACAAAGGTTTAAAACATTAGTTAAAACCATGTTAAAACGTTAACTACAAGGTGGCCAGCTAACTGCCGCCGGCAGTAAATGACACTCCTAACAATATAATAAGTACCTACCTTCCTACCCATTGTATTATATGTAAGTACCTAATTGGTTTTATCTATTTTTTTCAGCTAACTTGGGAAACCGTTTTTCCAATAACAACTGGAGAGCGCTATACAAAGAGTTCTTGCCTATCGCGCAGGACAACTGGAACAAAATTGGAATTCGAGTGGCCAATAAAATATTTTTAAAAGTACCTTATGACCAACTATTTCCTGCAAACTCTTGAAAACGTTTAATTTTTTCACATTCACCTTATTTTAAGTCATATTTTACATACGTTTAAACTTACAGCTAAGCTAAAGAAGACATTATCACACCAGGTTTCTCAACTATCAAGTATATCTAGAAATATGATGTTATTACTGAAAAACATTTTAGTATAATTTTAAACATTTTTGGCAAGCTGTTAGGTATACTGCAATCCAACTTTAGTATGAATACTTAAGTACCTAATCCTATCTTCACTTTTGTAAATTGTTTACCTACGTATTGTTAAGTAAACTGTTTATTCTTTACCGATTAATGTTACCAGAGAATATTTCTTTTTAATTCTGTATTCAATCTTCGACATTAAAAAAACGACGAGACTGTGATAAATTGTTGTGTAAGTACTTAATTAAGTATTTAAGTATTATTATTATTATTTTAGGCCTTCTTTCAAATGGTGTAATTTAGATTAAATACCTATGTTGTGTGCACGAGTAAGTGTTTATCATTATTATTAATTTAGCCTTAAAAAGTCCACTGTTAGACATTCCAAGGATTCTTCATTCTATTGGAGGATGTTGCCATCGCCCATCGCATGACAAGCGGGTTAGCGAGCGCTATTTCTTTGTCTTCTTGGGCTTTCTACACCGCTGCATAGAAAGCATTTTAAGCTGGGAGAGGATAGGAATTTGTTGGGTTTGGGTAAGGAATGTTATTGGGATAGGTACTACTCACTCGGATGAATGAGGGAAAGTATAAGAACTCGGGAGGTGTGTATTATCTAACTAAAAAATCATTAAAATATGTATCCTTCCTAAGCATTATTATGCGTAACAATCTTGATGCGAGGTATTTTTATAGCAGTGATATAATATGACTTCTCTGGTACGATCACCGACCGGTCATGATGGAAACGGATCTTTTTCAGATTAGTCCGGGTCTTAGGTGATTGTATGGCATCGGATACGCTCGCCCGGCCTTCCGAGCAGCTACTTGCTTCCCCCATTCATCCGAGTTAGTAGTATCCCAATACCTTTCTTCCATTCCCAAATCCAACAAATTCCTAGTCTGCCCCAGCTTTAAAATGCATCCAAAGGGCAGCAGCGTCAGAAGCACAAAAAGCTAAAGAAACTGCGCTTGGCCAACCCGCCTGTCAAGCGTGGTTAGTATTAGTACACACTACACAGTATATCTCTCAATGGAACGAAAAAATCTTGGAAGAGGCATAGGTATGTCCGGCAGTGGACTTCCTACGGTTGAAATGATGTTGATGATGACGACATAAGTTCGCAACTTTTTGTGGGGCTGGCACAATTGTGTGATTTGTCCCTACCTATATATTATTTCATTTATATATATAGTATATGAATGTCAATCAAAGTTTTGACTTTATATAATTTTATATTTTTTGTAGTCGCATATTTTCATGTAATAAATTTAAGTATTTAGGCTTTTATGTTTATGATGTGTGGGGCCTATAAATAAGTGTGGACGTACGTCCTCATGACTTTTGTATAGTAGGGAACTATTTTTGTAATACCTATGCTCTTGTAGAGCGATTTGTTACCTACTCTACGTCTGTCTACATTTCATGATTTATTTTGTTATTATCAAGGGAGTTTTGTAAATAAAAAGTGTAATAAGAGCATTCTATTTCATTATGATCACATCACGTAGCCCAATATTATCGTTTCATAAAGAAGCATACCAATACTGTGCCAATACTAGGTAGGTAGGTACTCAAACTTTTCACTAGAGAGAACATTGTAACTTGTGGTACAATACAAGACCATGCCAGGGATTATATTGTTCTTCGACCCTGATGAATCCTGTCCTAACTGTACCTAGTCGCAGCTGCAGTAAAATATTTGATGAAAAAAAATTCAAAAACCTTTGAAATACTTTAAAAAAAAGTTCAAACCCGTGAAACTAGTTTATAACTTGGTTGAAATCAGTCTTCAGCTTTGTTAATCACCCTTGCGAAGTTAGGTATAAACCATAGGTACGTATTAAACGATTCGATACTATTTGTTCTACTACAGCGGCTGCCTCATGTCCTATCTGTTACTTTAGTAATCTTTGCTGCTAAGACGATCGCTACGGTATTGCCATAACGTTTTTATCAAAAATATACCCTAAAATACTTACTTCCACCATGGAGGTCAGTGCTTACTTCCATCAAAAATACAGATGTTCGGAATAGTCGATAAAATGTACCTACCCAAAAAGTATTAAAATATGAATTTGGTCACACGCACTGAGTTAAACTTGTTTTTCCGACTTGAAATTCGTTTGACTTACTTACGTCTATCTAACTAATGCCGCCACCCATACTTAACCATTCAGTCATTCACATTCTAATTGAAGATTATTTTTTTATAGCGCTGGCTGTATGCTATTTGCATTCCTTGCTTAGAAAGCAAATCTGTCAGTTCAGTTTCAGTAATGTGTCATGTCTAGGAACTGTCAGTCAAAGTGTCAAGATTCAAAGAAAGATGTTTTATTACATTACAAAATAGATTAATAATTTGAGAAAATTTGCTAGTTTTTAAAATAAATACCATAATAATGGCTGTTATTTTAAAGTATTTGGTTGCTGGATTAGTTCGGTATTGGCTCATACACATAGATTATTGGCAGACCATAGCAAACAGGGTGGAAATTGCGACGCCGCTGAACTCATGGAAGAGATTAATTGAGGGAGTTTACCTTTATGATCGTAATATTAATCCTTACGAGGGAGATTCTTTTCACGAATCACCTATAATGCTACTGTTCTTCCACTTCCTCATGAAAAAAGTACCTTTCATATTGCCGGCTTTATTCACCGCATTGGATCTACTTACGGCTTATCTTCTTTACCGGACGTCCAAAGGTTTTATACGTCTTTTTAAAGAATCACAAGAGAATAAATTACTGGATGTGGCCGAAGAATCGAAGCCTATGCTTCTCAAGGACTCTCAGCTGAGAGAAGCATCTGAATATGTGCTGTCAGTGTATTTGTTTAATCCATATTCTGTGTTGAACTGTGCTGGAATGACCACAACTGTAATACAAAATTTGCTGGTAGCAGCATCACTGTGGAGTGCTTCCGGTGGATACAGGATTATGGCTTGTGCATTTATTGCACTAGCCACACACCAGGCCCTGTATCCATTGTTACTTATTGTACCTATTGCAATACTGCTGGCAGATGTCAATAAAGGCTGTAACAAGTGCTCCTACATCAGAACTCTTCTAGTCTTTGTATTATTTTGGGGATTCTTGATTTACATATCAGCATACATAATGAATGGTTCTTACAATTATGTTTATAATACTTATGGATTCATGTAAGTTTAATTTTTTTTTTAAGTTATCTTTTGTATGTAAGTTATGGATTTGCTGAGTTTTGACAACATATATAATAAGTGTTTTACTATTTTTTTAATGTATATTCCAGATTAACAGTGCCCGACTTGAAGCCTAACATAGGACTTTTCTGGTATTTCTTCACTGAGATGTTTGAGCACTTCCGACTGTTGTTTGTTTGTGCATTCCAAATCAATGCACTGGCATTGTATGTGGTGCCTCTCACCCTGAAGTTCAAGAAGGAGCCCATACTGCTTGCCACAGTCCTCATTGCTCTCTCCACAATATTCCGCTCATATCCTTGCATTGGGGATGTTGGGTTTTACATGGCTCTCCTGCCTATGTGGAAGCACTTATTTTCATGTGAGTATACAAAATTATTAATTGATTTCATGGTATGTAATCATCTTTAAATACTTGTCTGAGTACACTATGAAACTAAATTGTAATTGAGTCTAAGCTAAGACAAGGTTGTTATTTTTTATGATTTTAAACTCATTTTGCTTTATCAATATAAGATAGAGGTGATAAGTTCATTTCATTAAAAAATTTAATATTTTTCTGTTCTTTTTCCAGTTATGCAACAGAAGTTCATAGTAGGCAGTGCAGTCATAATTAGCTCTGCACTCGGACCGACTGTATGGCACCTCTGGATATACTCTGGATCAGCAAATGCCAACTTCTTCTTTGGAGTCACCCTTGCTTTTGCCACAGCTCAGATTTTCCTCATCACTGATTTACTCTTTGCTTACATAAAGAGGGAATTTACTCTGAAGCATGGATCTTCGCGAATAGTGGATGGTAAACCAGCAAAGTTGGTTTTACGATGATAAATTATGTAATGATGTAGTTAGACTACAATAATTAATTTATTTGTAGATGATGTGTTTCGTTTGTTTACACACAATCTATACTGATACTTAATATTAATTAGATTCCAACAAGATTTCCTTAACCCACCGGGAGTGTGGTGACAAAAAGTTACTTTTTCTATGTGGCGGTGTGTGACATGCCCCAAAACAAAACGGCATATTTATTAAGTTTTTCACTGAAATAACATCAAATGACTGCTTAATATTATAAACAGGTTTTATTTAAATGTATTTAAAATAAAATTAAATGAAATGGCATACATTTTTATTAATAATATTTATGACATCTAAGGCACTCGTTTTTGGCAACAAATATAACTATCCTCACTTTCAACCATAACTAAAATCATAAAATTTAAAACAAAAACAAAAAATATTCTAGGCACTTAAAGAACATGAGATCTTTAAACACATTAATATATAAAAACTTGGGAAATAGTTTAGGAATATATTAGGAACTTGAATCAGAGTCAGTACAATTTTTGTATGAAAAAATTGCATTTCCCAGGCATATGCCTTTTCCACAGCCTGCACATGCGTATTATGTTTTACAGTCTCTCTTTCGTGAACAATCTACATATCGAGGATAACGTCCAGAAACATTCTGGTCGCATAGGTTCTTTGATTTAAAAAGAAATTCTCTGGCGAATGTAAACATGAGAACAATGTGATTGTAAATGCGTATACACCAGACTTAATCCCAAGTTGCGAAGAAATTATTTATGTATGCGTGTGTCTTTTGTGGGTATTTTCTTCCATAATAATGTAACCATTGATAGCCACCATATTTAGAATTCCATAAAAAATCGTCATCAGCCAGCGCTCGCTGTTGCGCGAGACATCATAAAAAGCACTCGATTCATTTTATTTATAACCTAAAAACAAAGCCAAGATAAGCTAAAAGCACCAAAAAATACGGGTATCTATTGCTTATTGCTCTGCTCTCCCCATTTTGTGTATATAAGTGTAGTTTTATGTAATCTAAACACCAAGAAAATACAAAACAAGGACTAAAAAATTTCACAGAATATGCACACGAACTGTGTGGCGAGGTGTGACTTACCCCACTGACGTTTGCACGTGTGTATTTCGAACGCCGGCCAGTGCAACACTGCGATCACGCCACTTTCTCTTCCCGCATCCCCTAACCTTCAGCTACACGAAACCGCTTAAATCTAGCTTAAAATAATAAAAAGATATTCGCATGTAAATAGTGCTTGGGGTATGTCATACCCCACCACACTCCCGCCGGGTTAAAAATTAATTGTATTCAGCATTAATAGTTAAACTTACACAAGATAAATTCATTAAATATAAACACGGTTTAACTCACGATTATTAAGTTGGAATCGCCAACTAGTTACGAAGACGATCATCAGGGCGAGTATTATGTATGGGTGGCGACAGCAGTGTATTCAACATTCTTTATCTGCCTAACAATTGTATTTCTTTACAGCTCAGTACTACTTCTTCTTCTTTAAGTGCCGCTTCATCACTGAAGGTTGGCCGTCAGCTCTTTAAATCGTGTCTTGTCCATGGCGAGTCTGAACAGTTGTTCCACCGATTTAATTCCAGTCCACTGGCGGATGTTTCTGAGCCATGACATTTTGCGTCTTCCCACTCTGCGCTTTCCGGCAATTTTTCCCATCATGATGGTCTGGAGAAGATGATATTGTGGATTTCTCAAGATGTGACCAAGATATGCGACTTTTCTTGTTTTAATGGTCCTAACAAGTTCCACTTTCTTGCCTATGCGCTTTAAAACATCAACATTGGTAATGCGGTCAGTCCAACTTATGCGTAGCATTCTGCGATAACACCACATCTCAAACGCTTCTAATTTCTTTCGGAGGTCTTCTTTTAGGGTCCACGCTTCACAACCATACAAAACAAGAGGCCAGACATAACATTGAAGCATCCTTGTTCGTAGTTTGATAGAAAGTTCTCGTCTGCATATTACTTTCTTCATTTTCTCAAAGGCTGATCGGGCTATTTCTATTCTGGTTCGGATGTCTATCTCACTTTCCCACGACTCGGTTACCCACGAACCAAGGTATTTATATTTGGTGACTCTCTCCAGAGGCTGGTTATTTAAAAGAATAGAAACCTGTTTAGGCTCCTTTGTAATTACCATGAACTTGGTCTTCTTGACGTTCATATTTAGCCCCACATTCCTACTGCACAACGCAACCCTGTCCACTATTTCCTGCAAATCCTCTTCACTGTCAGCAATGAGCACTGTATCATCTGCATATCGCAAGTTGTTGATTGCTTTGCCATTTATGATTACTCCGGCAGTCATATCTTGAAGTGCATCCTTAATGATAGCTTCAGAATAAACGTTAAACAGTAGGGGAGATAGTATGCAACCTTGTCTGACACCTCTCTGTATGCCAATGGGTTTGGTTTCGTCTCCATCCACTCTCACAGTTGCCGTTTGGTTCCAGTACAGATTTTTAATGATGCGGATATCTTTACCGTCTAGACCTATATACTGTAGTTCTTTCAGGAGTATCTCGTGTTGAACACGGTCGAACGCTTTTTCGTAGTCTATAAAGCACATGTAGACGTCACTTTGCATATCTCTGCATTTTTGTACCAAAACATTTAGTGCAAATTGCGCCTCTCTTGTCCCCATTCCCGGTCGAAATCCAAATTGGTTCTCGCTCACCTGCTCGTCACATTTTTGTCGTATACGATTGTAAATTATGGACAAGAATAACTTCAGAATATGACTCATTAAGCTTATGGTACGGAAATCGGGACATTTTCTGGCATTTGGTGTCTTTGGAAGAGCGACAAAGACGGACTTCAACCATTCTGTGGGGATATCTCCAGTGTCATAAATGGAATTGAAAATATAAAGAAGAGCATCAATATTTTCTGGATCCAACAACTTAAGCACATCAATGCGGATTTCATCAGGCCCTGGTGCCTTTCCTGATTTTGCTTTTTGCAAAGCATAAATAACCTCAGACTTAAGTATTTGAGGACCGCTATATTGGCTGTTGTCCAGTTGCACAGGTGTTCGTGTACTATCAGCAAATAGTTTCCCGATATACTCTTCCCATAGTCCTTTTTGCTAGACATTTGATCAATGTCTAGCACTATTTTATTATGTGCATCTGTCAGGAAACTTGGTCGAGGTTTTTTATGAATGGCTGCCATATCCTTGATTTCTCTGTAAAGATTAAAAGAGTCGTGTTTTACCATCAATGATTCTACGTAAGAGCACCGCCTCTCATACAATTCCGCTTTCAATTTACGACATTCGCGCTGGATTCTTTGTCTTAGCTCAGCGTACTTTGTCTGAGACGCGGTTTTATACTGCCTACGCTCTTCAATCATTTCCACGATTTTGTCAGTCATCCATACCTCCCTTTTGTTACTTGTCCGCTTAATGACAGTGCTATTAACAGTAGCTACGGTGGTTTTTAGATTCTCCCACACGCTTTGGAACTTATCGACATTTTTATGGTTAATTGCCCACTCATTTATATACCGGTGTGCACGTGCCCTCACCTCAGGTTGTTTCAATTTGTCAACATCGACACCAACACTTCTTTTAGCCTTTTTTGTGTGTTTAAGACTACACGAAAATTTTGCTACAACTGGGTTATGGTCTGAACCTATGTCTGTGCCAGGATAGGTCTTGGCGCTTTTAATGCTGTTCTTATATCTGCTGTTTATAAGGATATAGTCAATTTGGATGCGGACCACATGATCAGGTTTGTGTGCAGGAGATATCCAAGTGTTCTCGGATGTAATTTGAAGAGCGTATTCGTAATAACCAAGTTGTTTTCTTGGCAAAATTGGACGAGCAGATCTCCTCTATCATTTCTTTTGCCCAACCCATATGCGCCGACAACTCCTGCAACCTCTCCTTTTCCCACTTTGGCGTTGAAGTCTTCAAGGATTATGTTGATCTCTTCCTTTTTGGTGTTCTTGTAAAGGTAAAGGTAGTACTACATATTAATGGAATACCAAGTTGTATTCAACTGCAAAAGTCTTAGATGTGCCGCTTGTGGCACTAAAAATGTTTAGAATATAATTTTGTTTAAAAATAACTTATTAAAATTATTTAACAAACACACATGTCTAAATGTATGTAATCATAAAAAAAGAAAACAAACAAGCATGTAACTATGTAATTTTACTTAAATTTTTGTATCCTGCCTGATGTATATGGAATAATATATTGATTGGTCTTAAATAATAAAATTATTGTTTTGGATCAATCAATATAACAGTGTGAGTGCATCATAAAGTATTACTTACCATATAAAGCGAACAAAAAACAGCTACAATAACTTGTTAAATGTTTCTGTTAAACTTATAACATATACATAGATAATATTATAACTGTTAGGAATTTTCTTTCATTAAAAATAATTAGGTGTTACAGATGCACACACAGATACAAGAAAATTTCTTGATAAAAGTACATTGTATTACTTAATTTATCATTACTTTTCTTGTGAGGTGTATGTTGTTAATAACACATATTATATTTGGGGATCATCAACCTTGTAAGGTCATCTGACAGTTATTTACAACTAGCTTTCGCCCGCGGCGGTCGATCCCTCGGGAATAGTACTTTTTCCTGGGATAAAAGGTAGCCTATGTCCTTCTCCGTACTCCAGAGAACTTGTATGCAAAGTTTCATCATGATCGGTTCAGTAGTTATGGCGTGAAAGCGTTATAAACTAACAAACAAACAAACTCACTTCCGCATTTATAATATTAGTAAGGATAAGGATGTATTACCTATTGTAGATCTTCAACATTTCAATAAATTTTGAGTTTCTATGCATTAGTGCATACAATAAATAAGTTTCTTGCTTGACACAATAATATTCCAACCATCATCTAAACTGCAAAAATATTTATTATTTTAAGGTTTCATGTCACAATATGCATTTAATATTAATATTTAAATTTGTTCTTGGGAATATATTCATATTTACTTATTTGTTTAAACTTGTGTTCATTATTTTAATGTAGGTAATAAACTATCGAGTATTTTGTAGGACTGAATGTCATCAGAAAAGTGTCAAAAGTTATTTAAGGACCTGTCTTTTTAATATTTGTTTTTAGTACAAAAAATATATGTATATTATGTAAGTAGGCACTGAATTTTGTGATATGAATAAAAGTCCCATGCTAAACTGTCCTCATTGGTATGTGCACTGTTAGTGAGGATACTGTTATTGAAGCGCTAATAATCACACTTTTAAGCATATAATGTTACCTGCATTGTATGAAAATTTCTGCACCTGAAAATATTTGTAAATTATTTATTACTTATTGTAGTGTGTGCGCCGGACGTGAGATGTGTGTACTATATATACCTGCTTTTTTTACTATACCGATTGCCAGTGAGCACGTCTGTGTAACACTGACCTTTGTCTACCTATCCATTATAAATTGTTGTATGAGATTTTAGAGAAAGTGTATTATATGATAAAAAAAGGGTTTATGGCTTACTGACTGGCGTTTAAATACAATATTGTTTTGTTAATATTTTAAAGGAAGGAAGTAGCATGAATGTTTGTTTATTTATTGTTCCTAATTATTAAACTGTATCACCATAAAGTAAGCGGTAATCTCTCCGGAAGGCCTTAGAGTTAATCTGTCAGGTTATGTAGGTGTTTTGCAAAAAAATTTACATTTCGCCGCTTGCATTGTTATAAGTGCGGGCGTAGATTTTTAGTAAACACTGTTGTTGCGATAAGTAAGGAAAGTTTAGTAAAATCTATGTAAACTTTATGATCAGATACCCAGCCAACAAAACAAAACAGACTGACTGTTAGATTATAAGGGAGTTTAAGCATCTACAATGCTTATATGGTAAAGAAAAAAAAAACAATTTTTAACCAATCTTTCAATTTTAATTTTTCCTTATTTAATAATACGAAGACTTACTGTTATACTGAGTTATGTTAATATTACTTTTATTACTTACTTATACGACAGGAGTGAGAGAAGTTATAGTTTATATGGGTTTCACTATACATAATTTCAAATGACAATGAGAATTTGCCATAAAACATTATACGAATTTAGTTTTTGGAAAAATGGAGCACTTAAGTTTTTTTATCATTTGTATTGTAATATATGAGTGACACAATTTCAATTACTACTTTAATAAATTTATTTTCGTCAAATTTATATTATCATTGCCTGTCCCTAGTAGTTTAAGATAAATAAATAAATAATAAAGAATAATATTCCGATTGCGCTAGCTTAGGTACTATATTTTTATAAATTAAAGTAGATTTTAGGCAGGGTGTAGATTGCCTGTGGTTTAATTTATAAGTGCCCCCGTGGTCCAGTGGTTATGGCATTTGCCTGTAGACCCGGGGTCGTGGGTTCGATTCCCACGGGAAGCATACTTTGTTTAGTTATTTCCAGTTTGCTTAGGGCATTGCAGGCTTTAATCACCTTATTGTCGAATAATAAAGATGATTCCGTGCTTCGGAAGGCACGTTAAGCCGTTGGTCCCGGCTGCCATCTGGTAGTCGTTAAAGGAACCACGTCAGAGGCCGAGAGGCGGTTCCGAAGAACTCTGACATCAGGGCGTCTCAGAACAATAGTTATTGTTCTGAGCAGGGCGTGCATCGTCGATTGACCGTGTCACCTACACGAAATTATGATAAATTTATTACGCAATATAGTTTTTCATGCTGAATAGCCGGGGATCAAACCCGGGAGCCTAATATATTCAGAGGCACTTACAAAGGACCCAATGTTGATTAACTCATTGTTATGTGCAAAGAATGGCTCACCGTTTGTTATCTTATCGGCGAGATATTACGTGCCCTGGAGATAGTACGCGTGTTGTTTCGTGACAATAGCAACGGATTATGTGAATAACAATAATGAAGAAATTAATTTTGGTTTTGTTAAGTTTTTGCTGTGAGTAACGTATGGTTTTTGAGATGAATTTTTAAAAATCAATATGAATGAGACCTGATCCGAAATAAAAAATGGCCTTGGTATTCAAGGCAACTTGGATGAGCTATATATAAAAAAAATGCATTGGTGATCTCATTCTAGTTGTAATGAATATCTAAAAGTTTTGTAGTAAAATAGAGAAATGGGATCTTTATCCAACGCAAGTTAATTAGGTGTACGAACAATTTATATAGTTTATTTTTATTACTTTTTGTTGTATATTTTAGTCACAAATGCAATTGTGTTACCAATTATCCCCGATCACTTGGTGCCATGCTATAGAGGCGGAGGGCCGGTCCTTAGGGCGCCGCGCCGTCTGGATGTGTTCTTATCCCTTCTGAAGAAAGTGGAACTAGAATCAAAATTAGACACGCGATTATTGGCTACTTCTTTACTAAGAAGGTATGTACTTTTTGTGCTGTCTCAGTTTTTGCATTTATACATAATGACGTCTTTTTTCCTAACGAGTAATAAGAGCTTATAAGCCTGAGCCTATCAGGCCCAAAGGCTACGTTTTGTTGCTGCATAGATGAAGGAAAACAAAATAAATCGTAATGGCGTTTTGCTGTATTCCACAGATATTTGCGAATTCCTTCGAACTGCTTTTACAGTCTGTGCGGAAAAAGAAACAAGAAGGTTTCGGTCTACGTTTTTTTCTCTCAGGCAACAGATTTTCTTTTACAAAATAATATTTTCGCTATCCTATATCTCTTTTCCGTCGGAGACCGAGGTCCTTATGTTATATAGTAGTATGACAGCATTCATGCTGTAATTGTGATTTGGCGAAAATTCTTACATCTGGCTACCTGCCAGGCTGGCGTCGCCAACCTGGCAGGCAGCCAGCCAGCATGGGTATTTAAAACCGCAGACAAATACCTCTGAAATTGAAGTATGTACAAGTATTTACCTGCCGGAAATCAAACCCGGTGCCCCTCGTGTCGCAGGCTGGCGTGTTAACCAAGGAGGGCGACGAGACTTTCTACGAGTAGATATTCAGAACATTTTCTGCCTTACCTATGTAATACTTGAATATGTTCTGGTGAACTTTGGAAACGCTTTTAATTCAGTCGATCACGACATCCTTCTAGCAATCCTCTCCCACCATTCTCTGTCTTCCCCGGCGGTGGAATGGATATCTACTTCGTGTTCGTCAACGGGCAGTTCTTCTGGGAGATCGCTGTCCCAGCTGGAGTGATCTTGACACTTACTCTTTTCAATCTTCATCATAGATTTAAAAAAAAAATGCATCTCTCTGAATAGATGTCACATAATGTCATTTTTGTATGGGAACCAAGTGTGTCATTAGCGGGGGTGTGAGGCAGAGGACAGGGATGCGTGGTTTCAGGAGTGCTATTTGTGAACGGGCGATTCGATAAAGACGTACAAGTTTCCATATAAAAATCTGTCATTTAGTAAAGTCGACGGTTTGAAAATAGCACACCTGACTTTTGACGCCGCTGTCATAAGAGATGTATCAATACAGCGTAATATCGATATCGAAAAATACACATGAAACCTCTTCTACGCGATTGTAAGATCTTACTTGTAAAACACTATTTTTCTTGATTTTCTGTGTTTTGAACTCAGTATTAAATAAATTGCTACTTTGCAGAATCGAAAAATAACACAAAAAAAACAAGTTTCTTGTATAGGAAGGGTTCCTTTAGTTAAAGTTTCTATTTTTATTTTTTGTTTTAGTAGCAAAAGGTATACAAAATCTGTGAAAAGGACAATGCCGATGCCGATGGGAAGTGGCGATTTCTTTTTTTCGCGCGGCCACCGACCCCGCCTTTTATTTTCTAGCAGCGTTATTAACAAAACTTATTATGACATACATAACTGTAAACTCAGTCTAGACAGAGTTATCAGAATTAGAAATTGGTAATTATTATAATTTCATTTAAGTGCCAGCATAGTGAAATCATATATTGATATTAATTTTATTGTTATTTATATATGCATACATGTATATAATTACTAATCACGTCTTTAATCATTACGGGGTAGACAAACACCAGAGCTACACGATCTAAAGGGTACGTTTGGCTTTGTTTGGTGGACGTGTAGGTAGATGAGGGTATCCAATAGCGATGGGTTGTAGCCGCATTGCCTTTGACATAGCCCGAGATATTCATCTGAGACATTTGCTTGATATTTTAAATTATTTTTTTTTTATTATTAATTCCCGTGAATGTCTTTTTCGCTCTGCTTTTACACAACACATGGTTTTTGTTTATGTCGTAGACCAGCATGATAGAATTAGATTTTAATTGTTTATGACATAATAACAATAACCCTTCTGTACCCCTCTCCACCAAACTGCATACCATTCGAAATGAGACGTATTTTGAACTATCGCTAATTGTGCAAACAAAGCACATTGAGAAGGCCCTTCCCGGCCCGTTGAAAAGCTTGTTGTTTCATCCATTTGACTAACAAGCAAGTGAGAATGTGATAACATTGAATGAAAAACTTGTTCCAAGTAATACGTGTTGAAAAACACGTATTACGCCTTAAGTACTAGTAAGCCTTGCAAGTTAGTGAAATAAATGTTTTTCATTTAGCATGTTCATTACATTTGCAAGGTTTATATAAAAACATTTTCTTTACTTTTACTATTTATGAGTACTTTGTGAACGGCCAAAGTTCAGGTAAAATTTGTGCAAAAATAAGATTTTTGGAGGCTTATACTGAATTTATTTCTCATATTTTTTTTTTATTTCAATAGAAACCTAGAAATAGCGCACAAGATAACTGTAAATTGAAAAGATTTAAAAAAAAGTCTGTTACAACGCCATAATCACGTACGAGCGTTTGTATGAAAAGTAAGACGGGTTAGGCTCTCTTAAGTCCTGTATGTATTGGGGTACATATCTTATGGAGTTGCGCAGACCGCAAGAGGGGGCGTCATTTGAGTAAAACACTTTTGTTATAACCAAAACCAGGATGATTGTCGAAAGCCTAATTTCATTGTGTTCCAAGTGCAACGTATGGTCTGCCTACTGAATAAGCTAGTTCGCTAGCTGCTGAAGTGACCCCGCGGGTTACTGTTGGGTCATCATGCTGCCCAAGCGCTGAGCGAGGTGCCACGAAAGGGGTGCTCTTACAGGTGTTCATGAAGCAGATCAACTACTAATGATGGCAATTAATGAAGTGGCAGTTGCGCTGTTAGTATATGGAAGCGAACATGGGCAGCAACAACGAGTACAGTTTACGGTACTTGTTGTGTTGCCTCGTGACGCACCAAGCCCTCGCCTGGGTAGGTCAAAGCTGTCGTCAGTATGCTATCGGCTGCACCAGTACTTCAAGAGTGAAGCGAAACAGTGAAGACGACGGCCAAGCAAAAAAAAGACCTACCTAATGTATCAAGTATCTATCAAAAGCTACTTCAGACTGCCCCAATAAACAGTTACTATATACTTTTCACCTCAAGGAGGTAGCAGAGAAGAGCCTGCTGCTGCTGTATCGTTGATGAGAAAGGCTTCAAAGAAATATAGTAGTTATTAAAATGTCCAAAATAATTTTATTTATTATTTAATTGCAACTTTTAATGAACTTAGTGAAAAATTGTGCAAAAACCTATGAATATTTATTATTTATTTTCTAACCCTTATAACTCAGTTCGGATTGAATTTAGAGGTATATATTTATGACTTTAGTTTATTATGTTATTGACTATCGGGAAAACAAGGTATGGTTAGTGGCCGCGCGAAAACAAAAATACGCCAATAACCGGCATTGTCCTTTTGAAGTATTATCTGTTTCGGTTCAATAGATACAGTCATGTGGTAGATGAACGGACGGATGGACGTCGAAGGCTTAGTATTAGCTTTCCGTGATTACTCTTAGGGAACGGAACACTAAAAATAATAAATTTTCGGGAAAGTCATGGAAAGTTATTATTATTTATTTCTTGGCATTAACTTTATTATTTGTACACTCATCTGTATTCATGTTAATTATCTATATTTGTCAAAAAATAACTAAGTGCATCACTATCCGTCTTGCCGCCTTTCACTGACAATGGAATTTGACGTTTTTAATGGAGGATAAATATGTTTATAATATTGTAAATAAAATGAACTTGCATTACTTAAATGTGAAAAGTGCCAGCGCGATAGTTTACTTTAATATTCATTTTAGTATTTTAGAAGGACAGAACTTCAGAAATTGGCTTGTTTATAATTTTAAAAATTAAATTCCACTCTGTTACATACCCCTCGACAGGCGACAGAGGACTGAGGCCGAGTGTATAGCATACGCTACTTTAAAGGGTATAAGCATAGATTTAAAAAAAAAAATTTCGTCTCTCTGAATAGATGTCACATTTTGCCATTTTTGTATGGGAACCTAGTGTGTCATTAGCGGGGGTGTGAGGCAGACGAAAGGGAGTCGTGGTGTCAGGGGTGCTATTTGTAAATGAGTGACTCAATGAAGAAGTACAAATTTTCCATACATCATCGGTCGTTTAGTAAACACGTCGATTCGAAAATAGCACTCATGACGTTTGACGCCGCTGTCATAAGAGATGTAACAACACCGTGTAATATCGATATCGAGAAAAAACCACAACAAGATTTTGTTTCAGTTTGACTTCATTTAAGTAAACAACGTATGAAGTAGTTATATTTTATATAGTTATAATCATCTAAGAGATTCCCTGGTTCCTTATACTCCTGGCATCTTCAGTTGTGCTGCGTCCAAGCCCGGGGTCCGCTATTATGACATGCTGTAATAAGAAGTATATATTCCATGCTGGTGTAGATGAAAAGGAAAAATTGAGAATGTACCAGTTGCTTCCCTGATAGGGAATGCGACTAGCAACCTATTACACCTTTGATTCAGATTTCCACCTACATACGCCCACAAACACGCTGAACGTGGCTTTTGGTTTCAGGCAGAGGCCTATACCGTAAGGGTGAAGATCTTGATAATAATCACGTCTTTTTTACTTAGCCAATTTTATTCTCCTTATGTAACTCTAGTAACGCGGACATACATAAATATGAAACTGAAGTACAAGTTTTTGCCTGCGCCGGAAATTTAACCCGGTACCTGGCTCGTTAACCACTGTACCATGAAGATTGTCATTATCGTTTATGATATTGTAATTAAATGTCCTTTGCATTACGTAAATAAATAAATATATACGGACAAATCACACAGATTGAGCTAGCCCCAAAGTAAGTTCGAGACTTGTGTTATGGGATACTAACTCAACGATACTATATTTTATAACAAATACATATATAGATACACATCCAAGACCCAAGCCAATCTGAAAAAGATCATTTTCCATCTTGACCTGGCCGGGGATCGAACCAGGTCACTCCGTGTCGCAAGCTGGCGTGTTGACCGCTGCGTCAAGGAGCTAGTCAAAGACTATCACTTACATGTGAAAAGTCACAGGTTGTGGTTTCCCTTTAGCATTTTTTACAGTATTTTTGCAGGATTTCACTACATAACTAGGCAACAAAAAATTTTCGTTCGGCTCATAAGGTTCCGCTATAAATAATACGACAGACGTCAGAGGACTGAGGCCGCGAAAAGCATACGCTGTTTTAAGAGTATGAGTAACAAGACATGCGCTGCTTCTAGAGACGTACGAGCCTTTGTATAAAAAGTAAGACGGGTTGGGCTCTCTTAAGTCCTGTATGTATTCAGGTACATCTCATATGGTGTTGCGCAGACCGCAAGAGAGGGCACCATCTAAGTTAAACACTTTTGTCATAACCAAATCCAAGATGATTGGCGAAAGCCATTGTGTTCCAAGTGCAACGTATGATCTGCCTGCTAAATAAGGTGGTTCGCCATCTGCTGAAGTGACCCCGTGGGTCACTGTTGGGTCATCATGCTGCCCAAGCGCTGAGCGGGGTGCCACGAAACTATCACAGCAGATGGCGAAGCAGATCAACTACTAATGATGGCAACTGATGAAGTGGCAGTTGCGCTGTTAGTATATAGAAGTGAACATGAACAGCAACAACAAGTACCGTTTTCGGTACTTGTTGTGTTGCCTCGTGACGCACCAAGCCCTCGCCTGGGAACGTAAAAGCTGACGTCACTATGCTATCGGCTGCACCAATACTTCAAAAGTGAAGCGAAACAGTGAAGACGACGGCCAAGCAAAGAACAAAAAGACCTACCTGATGTATCAAGTATCTATTAAAGCTACTTCAGATTCCCCTTAATAAACAGTTACTATATACTCTTAGCCGTGTGGTATCCGGCAGAGTAGAATAGGACCACTCCAAGTCTTCCCGTGGATGTCGTAGAAGGCGACTTAGGAAATACAAGCTAAACAAAGCTTATAAACATCTAAGACACCTCTCCAACCCGTCTGGCCAGCGTGGAGAGTGTAGGCCAAGTCCTCTGGCTGCTCTGGCCAAGTATGGCCCTAGTAGTACAGAGAGGGTCGTGCTCCTGTAGTGGAGACTAAAAAGGACCTGATGATAATGATGATATACTCTTAACTTCAAGGAGGTAGCGGAGGAGAGCCTGCTGCTGTATCGTTGATAAAAAAGGCTTCAAAAAAGTATAGTAGTAATTAAAATGTCCAAAATAATTTTATGTATTATTTAATTGCAACTTTGAATGAACTTAGTGAAAAAATAGTGCAAAAACCTATGAATATAATATCTAATCCTTATAACTCAGTTCGGACTGAGTTTAGAGGTATATATGCCCTTATAACTTTATTTTGTTATTGACTATCGGGAAAACAAGGTATGGTTAGTGGCCGCGCGAAAACAAAAAGACGCCAATAACCGGCATTGTCCTTTTGAAATATTATCTATTTCGGTTCAATAGATACAGTCATGTGGCAGATGGATGGACGGATGGACGTCGAAGGCTTAGTATTACCTTTCCGTTTTTACTCTTAGGGAACGGAACACTAAAAATAATATTTTCGGGAAAGTCGTGGATAGTGATTTTATTATCATTTATTTCTTGGCATTAACTTTATTACTTATATTATTACACTCATCTGTATTCATGTAAATTATCGATGTTTGGCAAAAAATAACAAAGTGCATCACTATGCGTCTTTCCGCCTTTCACTGACAATGGAATTTGACGTTTTTAATGGAGGATAAATATGTTTATAATATTGTAAATAACATGAACTTGCATTACTTAAATGAGAAAAGTCCAGCGCGATAGTTTACTATAATATTCATTTTAGTATTTTAGAAGGACAGAACTTCAGAAATTGGCTTGTTTATAATTTTAAAAATTAAATTCCACTCTGTTACATACCCGTCGACAGGCGTCAGAGGACTGAGGCCTAGTGTATAGTATACGCTACTTTTAAGGGTATTAGTAACATGACGTATCAAGTAATACGCTGCTTCTAGAGACTTCATACTTCTATGATCTTCATAGATTTTATCACTAAATATCTTTAATGTTGGTATCGTCGTTTATACACACATACCAAGGTTGATGACATAGATACTGCAAACTTTATCAACGCTGATTTAAACGCCACAGGCAACTGGTCTAGACTGGACGGTTCGCCAAGCTATCCTTATAGGCAGTTCACATCTGTTAAACAGAATACTCGAGGATATCCTGCCCTCAGTTTATCATCAAGATACCAAAATACCTCTTAGCCCCCATTTAAAAGACCTCAGTATCTGCATCGACTCTAATCTTGTCTGGGGTGCGCAAGTATCGGCTGTTGGCAGTAAAATTACGGGTGCCTTTCGAGCTCCGTACAAATCAAAAGACTTCTTACCAACTAATGTTAAATACTGATGTGTGTTACTTGGACCTGAATTGTGACCTCCTTAACAAACTAGACCGTTTACAAAATAAATGTATCCGCTTTAAATTCGGCCTTCGTCCTACTTACGATCATGTGTCGGCTTATCGCTTACAATTAAAATGGTTACCTGTTCGGCAACGTCGCCATTACAAATTCCCACGACCTTCTATTCATCCTTTAGGACCCCAAAACACTGCCGTATCTTAAATCTAAATTAATTTTCTTTGGTGACACCCATGTCAGAAATCTTCACTCCTCAAGCAATATCCTACTTCATACACCGTGTTTCCGAAGTGGGTTTACTGTAAACGCGGTACAAACTTTGGAACGCTTTACCAGTGCATATCTGGAACTGGGAGGATCGAACACGACTAGCTTTTGAGAGTTAACCGCAATTTACCTTTCATTCAATGAACTCAAATATAACAAGAAATTTTATATTATGTTACTTGCTGCTACGGAACCATTCATGGGCGAGTCCGACTCGGCCGCATTTTATCTGAAAGATTATTGAATTAAACTTTTCTAGTCTCCGCCTAGATGGCATAGAAGAAGCGAGTGACGCGATAGAAACAGAGTTCGTGTTGCCGTACCGAGCGTCATCGTTCCAGTTTCACAAGTACAAAATCTTAATGGATCTATTTCTGCCAAGTCAAGACCTTCTCAGCATTGACGAGATTCTCTCTCTGGATGAGAAGTGTATGTTGCATAAGATGCTGAGTTCTACGGTTCGCCGGTGGGAAAGAGGGGACGAGAATGTTGTGTGCCCATTGTCCACTGAGTTACGGGATACCATGGCCGCTCAGAGTTCTGGTAGGTTAGTAATATAGAAATATCTTTGTACTAAAGTATTTTTTTTTTTCATAAAAATACCAAGTCATGTGAATTATAAGAACGGCGGGACAGAGAAGATAATTATTAGGTTACTGCCATCTTTAAGAACAAATCTCGTCGAGTAAGCTAGTTTGTAAAAAAATATGAGAATAAATTAAATAAAGAAGTACGCACGATTTAAAAAAAAGTAATACTTATTATACATTTCAGAATACATAGCCGCTGCCCCATAGAAGATGGTGTTGTACAAACAAATTGGGGTCCAGTGGCCATTGGGACAATAACAGCTTCTATTGCAGCCTCACTCGAGATCCAGAGTGTAGCTATCACAGAGATCCTGAATCAGGACATTTTCAGCGCTGGAAAGGAGGCCATGGTGGCGAAAGCCAAGCAAGAGTGGTTCGAAGACATTGAGACGCTGGACGACAATGGGCAGGCGCAAAGAAGTGAAGCTGATATTAACAATGTTTGGGTGGCGACACTTGCAGGTAAAAATGTATTGAGGCGCTTTGTTTCTTACTATTTGAGTTTTATACTACCTATGTAGTGAAGTGGAATATAAATTGTCTTTTTACGATGATGAGACTCCGCAAAAACTTGCTGTCCAGACTCCATTTTACGTCTTCCAAAAGGGTTGGCGTTAGGTAGGCGACTGGCCATAAAATCTTTGCCAATTCATGTTACAGCATAAATTTTATGGACCCCGATGTTTCAAAATATCTCAGCTGAGAAAAAGGGAACATACGCTCAGGTGAGAGGGAGGGACCTTTATAATTCGTTATTTCTATGTTTGAAAATTTTAGGTGATTTGGCTGAAGTGGTAATAAATCAGGGCCCGAGATTCGGAGCATCTTCGCTCCTCGTGATCGGCACCAACAACCGATGGAACGACACTTTACTACCGAGAGACCATTACATTTTCCCCCAAAACGCCTCTTTAGTCGACTGGCAGTTCACAGATGCGGAAATCTTAGCAGGCATAGACGGTAATTAATTCGTTTTTACATCTTTCAGGTATAGCTTGCCTTTTGCGACAATCTAGTTAGTGATAACACCAACGATTTAGGCCCTTCTATAAAACTTAACGCTTGTTGTTAAAACATTTAGAATTGAATTTCTTCTCTTCCATGCTGGTCTGGGAGAAAAGAAAAAAAAACGTAGAATGTACCAGCTGCTTCTCTTCCCGCGCAGACCGTAAAAGCCGTACGAGGGAATGGGTAAAATCTGAGGAATCATGTAAATAGGCGATGCGGCTAGCAACCTATCACTATTTTGATACCTAATGCCTGCACCAACATGCTAAACGTGGCAAGGGAAAAAGACGTGATATTATGTATATAGAATAGATTTTTTTTATTTATTTAGTCAGCGTTGAGGAGAAATGCTGGTCTATTCGCTTTTCATTTGCACTTGTAGTACAAAAATGTTCACAGTTCTAAGGGATGGTTGTAACAAGTACTTATTTATATTAGGAGTAGGTAACACATAAAATCAGTTACAATACAAAGGCCTCGCGAAGATTCTCAATTTTTTCTGAAGTTTTTATATTTTATAATATCTACCTATAACTGAGCGTTCAACATAAAATCTAAATCGGCAAATTTGCATTTTATAAAACAAACCAAATAATAATAACACACTCACATATCATACGTTTTTATTAAAATTATTGGTTTTTTGGGCACAAACGTACATTAGTGATATATAGGTATTTGTATTTGTATTTTTCAGGTTTAATCCTCTCTAATTATGTTCCAAAATGGCTAGAAGAAAGGCGTACATTGCGTTTGTCTCAAATTATAGAGATGTATTACTCCAACGAAGGGGTTTCGTTTGACCAGAGCGTACGAGCTTGCGAACGCCAGGCCTTGTTCCGGAGATTATACAACGCCACTGACCTTGCTTCGCAGACCTCTAGACTGGCTCCAATACTCTCTCTGCAGCAAATTACTGTCTCTATCGAATATGAAGAGATGAATAGGATTAGCGCGGCTGCTGTTTCAGTTTTTGATAACTACCTCAGTAAGTATACGAACCTATCTAAAATAAATTTGTTAAATTGAGCCGTCAGATTGTACAGTGCATTACTATGCACTGTACAATATCGTATTGTAAGTGATAGTCTATGCACTCCATTACAGTGCGACAATCAATATTTTTTGATAATTCAAATAATATTGATTGATACACTGTAAATCGATAAAAGCCTGCAATATGATTTGTCCGTATATATTTATTATTAATATACACTTATTAAAGATACTGGCCAGCGTTATTGTAGCGACGTAGACTTTTTAGGGTTCTGTACAAAGGGTAAAAACGGGCCCCTATTAATGTCGCTCCGCTGTCCGTCTGTCTGTCAGTCTGTCTGTCTTTCTGTCTGTCCGTCTGTCACCAGGCTGTATCTCGTGAACTGTGATAGTTAGACAGATGAAATGTTCTCAGATAATGTATTTCTGTTGCCGCTATAACAACAAATACAAAAAAATAGAATAAAGTATATATTTAGGGGGGCTCCCATACAACAAACGTGATTTTTTTTGCTTGTTTTTGCTCGATATTGATAACGGCAACAGGTACAGGCTTGACATATTCACAGAATATTTAGTTGTATATTCACTTTAAACATAAATAATTAAAATAAATAAATAATAAAAAGGGGTTCCCATACAGCAGGCATGATTTCTTCCCGTTTTCATAGATAACGGTACGGAACCCTTCGTGCGCGAGTCCGACTCGCACTTGGCCGGTTTTTTTATTTTTATATAAAAATCTTGATTATTGTAAGATCGTGTGCTAGCATCTAGTATCAATATTTCTTTTTTTCTATGGAGATCACCTATGAATCAGAGTAATGGGATCAGTGACTTACTTTTGCTTTGATTCGTCTAAGTTAAAAGATACTGCTTACTAGATGTAGGATCTACAGTGACCGTCATGATTTATTTTTTCAGATAGCATACTCCGCAAATATCACAAAGACTGCGCCGGTAGCCACAGCATTCCCGTCATGGACCTCGTGGTTGCTACCGACGGCTCGTGGAAAGGATATGACGTCCAACAATTTATGTCGTAAGTGACAAAAGCAGATTTTAACACTGCTCATAGATATAGATATAATGTACATAGATGACAAATGCACCTACTTCGCGTATCTGAACCACGACCAGACGTCGAGGTTGGCCGCGACTACTGACAGTACGCGCGCGTCTGTTTTTGCAGCCGGAAGGTATCATCATCATCTCAGCTGCAAGGAGTCCGCTGCTGGACATAGGCTACATCCTAATGCTAACTAATATATAAATGCGAAAGTGAGTTTTTTTTGTTACACCTTCACGTAATGTAAATCTACTAAACCGATCGTCATAAAATTTTAAGTAGATACTGTTCCCCAGACCACATAGATGGCGCTATAGGTTTATTGAAATGAAATGAAAAGTGTTTATTTTTTATTTGTTGTATACACAATTACAAATTAAAAATATAAAACAATTTAACAAATTATACCACCAAAATGGTTTCCCTCACATGTGTTGTCAGGGCAGGTATGTCATGACGCTGATTTTCAGGGAAGCCGGTTGGACGTGGATGTGAGATGTGAGGCCGGGCGATGTGAGATGTGAGGAGTATTCACTACTGTGTGTCCACCATCACTATCATAAGGTTCTTTTTAGTCTCCACTACAGGAGCACGACCCTCTCTGTACTACTAGAGCCATACTTGGCCAGAGCGTGTGTCCACCATATTATGAGAAAATAAAATAAATAAAAAATATCTTATTTAAGATTACAGAAATATTTTCGGCTTACATAAACTAGCTTTCGCCCGCACCTTCGCTCGCGTTAATGTTGATTTCTATGGAACAGTTATTTTTACCGGGATAAAAGGTACCCTATGTCGTTCTCCGTACCCCAAAAAGTGCGTATAAAATTTAATGATGATCGGTTCCGAAGTTAACGAGTATTAGCGAACAAACAAACGAATAAACCAACAAACAAACTCACTTTTGAATTTGTAATATTACAGTAGGATACCTTTAGGTATACCTATAGTTAGGATAGTTATGATTTAATGGCAGTCATGCCACGATCGGATATACATTGAATTACTGATCGTATAATATAAGGCGTTTCGTAGAGCTGTGACTGCAATTATCTTTCCTTGAATCAATTACCTACATTTATAGATTACTGATGGTTATTCCGTATCTATATAAATAGGTTAAATAATTTAAATATAAGGAAAAATAATGCTGATAGTTAAAAATAGTTCCATAATAGTCTTTTAGTTAGAATGTCAATGAGTTTATGATGCATAGTCGGTCATGGCAAGTGAGTTGTTATAGCCAGTGCGGAAATTTTGGTCAATTTTCCATTAGTCTGAGTCATGCCCAAGGTTTATGTCTAGTGCTTCGATCGTAAAAATGTTTCGTTTTAATGTACTTATTACAAATAAGTGTTATGAATGATTTAATGCATGTCTTTATTGTCTTTATTATGGACCTATATTTTATAGGTACCTATTTATATTTTTTCTTACATGAATGACAAAACTTACAATACTCATTCGCTAGACAAACTCACTTTTTAGGTTCAACAATAATAGATACTTCTGTATTTTCATAAATATATTTTTGGGAATTTCAGGTCCAAGTATACTTCATTGTTTATATTGTTCTTATTATAATCCCTTTTGCATTAATCCCTTTGGCATTTCAGGTATTCTAGGCTTCCGTGTAAATACAGCTTAAAGCTGTCTACACATCAAAGCCGCCAGCTGAACCCGCCGGATTAGTGAAGGCGGCTTTGGTGTGTATAGGTACCTTGTTTTGTAATCGTAGTATTTACCTCAAGTTCATGATTTAAGATGGATGGGGGATGCTCTGGAGATAAACATGCAGCGGAGCACCCTAGGCCTCCTGCACGGGAATACGGCGCAGTGGATCGCGCCCCCTGCTGAAAATCTTACCTCGGTTTTTGCTCAAATCAATAACTTTACCGACGAGTGTAAGTAAGTTTTAAATATTTCTATGTTTGGCATCTGATTTCCATCATAAAGAGCTGAATTATTTTTTGTGTTCTGGGTTTGAATATCAGTATCAGGCTTCGTGATGTCTAATTTAAAAAAAAAAATCATTTAAAAAGTATATTTTGCATATATTTTTATTTCTTCCGTGGATACATTTACTTCTATTTCTGGCCAAGTGGCCATCATGCCAGGCTGTCATAGAGTAGGTCCTGGGTACGATCCCCGGTCAGGTCCAGATGGAACATGGTCTTTGACAGATTGATCTGGGTCTTGGATGTTCATCTATAAATGTATGTACTTATTTGCTATAACATATATCGCTGTAGTACATACTATAGTATCGCTGAGTTAGTATTCCATAATACAAGTTTCGAACTTACTTTGGGGCTAGCTCAATTTGTGTAGTTTGTCCGTATATATTTATTTAAAAAATACAAATACAGCGTTACGCTAGTTTAGGGTTCCGTACCCAAAGGGTAAAAACGGGACCCTATTAATATCGCTCCGCTGTCCGTCCGTTTGTCTGTCTGTACGTCTGTCACCAGGCTGTATCTCCGTGATAGTTAGACAGTTAAAATTTTCACAGATGATGTATTTCTATTGCCGTTATAACAACAAATACTAAAAAATAGAATAAAATAAATATTTAAGGGGGGCTCCCATACAACAAACGTATTTTTTTTGCTTGTTTTTGCTCGATATTGATAACGGCAACAGGTAGACGCTTGAAATATTTACAGAATATATAGTTATAATTTCACTTTAAAAAAAATAATAATATTAAAGATACATGATTATACCACCATACATGATTTTTTTTGTCGATTTTCCGTACCGTTATCTATATAACGGTACGGAACTCTTCGTACGCGAGTCCGACTCGCACTTGGCCGTTTTTTACAAGTAACCCTGTATACAGATATTTGTATGTGTACATTTTAAACAACAGCGTTTGTTCTACGAGTTCTGACCTGACAAAAATGATTTTTGACATTTGTAAGTCTATGTTATTCATAATCTTTCTTTGCGATGCATGTAGAGTTGTTAACATTCAAACGGTAAATTAAATTAATATTTATTTTTGTATTATCTAAAAAAAATTTGACAAATTATCGAAAGTCATAGAACGAACGTTGTTGTTTATGATTGCACTAGTCCTGCAACGCGATTAGTGCTTGTCAAGTAACCGTGTATATCAAAATTAGTTGCCTAAGTAAAAAATATTCTCTCTTCTCGTTTTAGGGCCCAACCGCATAAACATACCAAACATAATATCAGCAATAATCCAACACGAGCGCAACAAAACGCTTGCCGCCAGCGACGATAAAGTGAGCGCGCTGCCAGCTACTGTCGTGCTTGTCGTGAGTCCCTCCGACCGGCCCTCGTCGGCGGAACTAGAAAGGTCGCAGTCTCTCATGAGATCTTTGAGAGCTAGCTTCTACGATGTCTACTTCGTGTATGCGTCTACTGATCTGGCTGACTTTCAGGACATTAATAATTTGTATTCTGACTATTCTGACATGTTCTTGCAGGTAAGTATTTATGTTGAGGAAAAAAATAGTGTTATACTTTATTTTTTTCCTCAATATTATATCATTATTATTATGTTTTTATGATAAAGGGCGGCAAACGAACAAGCGGGTCACCTGATGGTAAGTGATCACCGCCGCCCATAGACTATTTTGGCGGACTGCACGGCTTTTATTTTGAATTGTTTTGCAAATTGTTTCTAGTGGACTTTATAATGTGAAATCGATGTAATTTGGTGTTATAAATACCCATGTTTATGAACAAAGTGTGGAATATGCGGTTATAGTGAGATTTACTTAGCGGGCTGGTGTTTGCTCGCCTCATTGTCAAGGCAGTGGATTCGTAGGAATTGTCGCCAGGGGTCCGTCGAAATCAACGAAATGAATTACACCATCATTTCGTTGATACACAACCAAGAGTAACTCGAGGAATAACTAGACACTGGCTAAAATAAGCTTCTGAATGAGGTTTGAGGGCCAAATAGAAGAAAAGAAAAAAAAATGGGCGAAAATCTATGGAACCATATTAGTATGCGGCTGGCAACCCATCACTATTTTTATTTCGTTTTCGGCCTACACGCCCACCAACAAGCTAATCGTGGCCTTTCTGTGTTCTGTGTACCCCGCAAGGGAAAAAGACGTGATAGTATGTATGTATTATTCAATTTAAAGGCAAAAGGGAATGTAATGTATGTGATGAAATATTATTGACTACGAAACTGTCACTGACCGCGCTTATTTTTGAGTTATATTTTTTTAACTTTATGCATGTTACTTAATCCCGTGCTTAGTCCCATAGTATCGATAAAGGTAGCGTCACCTCTAAAGCTTAAAATCATCAATCAATACGGGCGGGAATAGTAGAATTTCCCGGACTGAAAGGTGTATGTAAGGACATACCTACAGGGAGTTTGAGGCCCGGGAATGGCCCCGGGCCTCAAACTACCTCCATGTCAAATTTCATCCAAATTAGTTCAATAGTTGAAGCATGAAAAGGTGACAAACAGTGATAGAATTACTTTCGCATTCATAAAACCTTCTAATATGGATTATAACGTCGTGTTTCCCATTTTACCATATCACTGGAAAAAGACAATTCTTTTTTAGGCGCCATCATCTGATTTAGCCTCAATATGCTAAATGATGGTGGGTTTTAGGATTCCGTACTCAAAGGGTAAAAACAGGCTTTTATTATTAAGCCTTCACTGTCCTTCCGTCCGTCTGTCACAGTGCTTTATGTATAGAACTGTAATAGGCAATGATGTGAAGTTTTCACAGAATATTTGATTATACAAGTAGATTATTACGTAAGAATGTATCATGTACTAACATAATTTTTTTTTTAAATCTATGTGTACCAAGATATACTGTGACAGTTGTTGACAAACCTAATAAATAAATAATAATAAAAAAAAACAAAATGCGGGGACGATTTAGCAAAAGTCTCGCCGGAATGGCAAAAGGTAGTAGCGAATAGAGCCAAGTGGAGACGTAAGGGGGAGGCCTTTGCCCAGCAGTGGGACACAAAATCATCAGGCTACTAAAATAATCTCTATTATTGCAGTTGCCTTCAGTCGACGTACGCAATGTAATCGAAACAGTCGATTTAAATATAGTTCAGGATGAGATCCCGACCTGCTTAGTAGGAGTGCACTGTCCCTTCAACGGGACCACCTATGAGCAGACTGAGTTTGAGGATTTCGTGCTACCAGGCCGCACTAAACACTACCGTATACATCCATTCTACTTGAGACAGCAGCCGCTGGTGTCAGTGCAGGTAAGAAAATTATAATCAACTAGCTTTCACCCGCGGCTCCGCCCGCGTCAATTTCGATCCCTCGGGAACAGTACTTTTCCCCAGGATAAAATGTACCCTATGTCTTTCTCTGTACCCCAGACAACGGGTACCTTTGCAAGATTTCATGACGATCGGTTCAGTAGCTTTGTTATAAAATATAGTATAGTTGAGTTAGTATCCCATAACACAAGTCTCGAACTTACTTTGGGGCTAGCTCAATCTGTGTGATTTGCTCTTATATATTTATTTAGTAGATGGGTAGACGGCGAAGGCGTAACAAACTTACTTTCGCATTTCAAATATTAGTTAGGGTTAGCTGTTGCGCCCGCGGGAGCAGTACTTTTTTCGTAATGATAGTCTTCGTGTTAATCCTGGTAATAACCTATCTGTGTGCAAAATTACGTTAAAATCTGTTGAGCCATTTTGGCGTGATTAAGTAACACACATCAATACATCCACACATACAAACTTTCATGTTAAGAATTATATACAGTAGGTATATAATATATATTCCCGCACTTCGTCTTTCGGCGTATTCTTCTCACCAGTGGTCGTTCCGAAACGCTAGTAGTATTTCAATTTTGCATATATAAAAAAATATATAAGAAATAAAAATATGACGTTCAAAAAGAGATACATGTATCCAATTTTGAATAAAAATCTTTGACTTGACTTTGACTTTATATACCCTACCAGCGTAACAAAATTTAATTTCTAGTCGTGTTAGGGTTCCGTAGCCAAAGGGTTGAATAAAATGGAGCTTTAATACTAAGCCTCCGCTGTCTGTCACAGGGCTGTATTTCTTGAACCCATGGACGATGCTTGAACCGTATTAGGTAGGAATTTGAAATTTCACAAAATTTTTAATCTATTCCACTAGATTGGCGCTATATCAACAAATAATAAAAACAAAATAAATTAAAAATATTAATGTTGAATCCCCAAACAAGAAACATAACTTATTCGAAGCGTTGGTGGTACGGAATCTTTCGCGATTCCGAACGATATTTGGCGGGTTTTATTTACTTCATACTATACAAGCAAGAGACGCAATTTTTTTTTAAATCTATGCAAGCAAGTGACATTTTATTGAGCTCATTCCTCAGAACAAGGACTAAAGCTCATTCGTGCAACGCAAATGTAAACTTTGAAGTTGTGTGACAGCGGCAAGTGTTGCTCGCATTTTGTGTGAAATGACAGGTCACACTGTTATTTCATGCATAATCTGTTAAATGTAAATATTATTTCATATACATGGTGAAATTTTGATCGTTTTGGACCCGTAAAGGGGTGACTCAGACCATCAATATAAACAACTTTTTCTATGGGACCAATGATGGGAACTCAAGAAAAATTTCGTCATTTGATCATTTCCATACAAAAGAGTTCCGCCGCCCGGCCAGTTAGTATGGGAATGTCGTTATTTTTTGAGTTCCCAGCATTGTTCCCATAGGAAAAGTTATTCGTTTTAACTTGTCATTCGTGAATCACAAGTTAATAGGTAACAAACATTCAAATAAACATACAACCTAATTAAGAACCTACTCCTATTTTGAAATCGGTGAAAAGTGCGCGACACTTGCCGCCATGCCGCCTATCAAAGTTATCCTTAGCTATTAGTCCTAGTCCTGACAGTTACCACTAGATGGCAGCCATTACACCAGAACAAACTCATTGGGGAGATGAAAAACGCTAACGGCAGCTTAAAATAAAATATCGGATGGGAGACCAGGACAACAGAAAGATGTTTAAAAGAGTCAAGTGATCATTGAATCACAGAAAGACAAGAATTTCACAAAGGAAAACTATTTTTTATTGTGCTCATGTGCTGCCATCTATTTGATTTTATTGTTACTTTTCAATGACGAAGACAGGCAGAGCCCTCTGCAGTTACGTTTTGACTTCAGATTTTTAAATTATTACTTTTTTAGTTTTTTTTTTGTGGTCATAAATTTGTTTCAGTTTCGAAATAATGGACAAGGACAGCTGTTGGTATGCGCATATCGCGGTGTTGAAACGTCTCACGTATGCCAGACGTTACCTGAACGAGAAACTTTTAAGTTTAATTTGACTACGCCTTGCCCGTCTCCAGAATTTTGCCTACCAGCTCGTTTTAGTGTTAGCGTTCGGTCCTCATCAAATACCTGTGCAAGTAAGTCAAATATAATCAAAAACAATAAAAAATAATTTTCGTAAAAGTTTAGCTCCAGTCGAGCTAGGCCCCGGGGGGATTCGAACCCCCGATCTCCTGTTTACTAGACAGGCGCTTTAACCAACTAAGCCACGGCGCCGTTAAGCGATGTGGCGAAAATAACGATCTGTTCACATATGTAGGTACATCAGATTTGTGAAATAAATGTTACATAGCCTCGCTACATGAGTTGTGTTGTGTAAATTGTTGTTCGTTGCGTTGAGTTTTATGTGACAATGAAAAGAGATTTTCGTGTCGGAATGCCTAATTTTAAATTTTTTTATATTTATATTGTTATTTACTCGATGTTATTAAACTGTTAGTTTGTTTTTATCGTAATGATCAAATCCTGAAACAAAATTTCGAAGCACTTATCCTAAACCAATTGAGCAGAAAATTCGTAAATCTAATTGTAAATCTGATGACAATGCAATATTGTGTTACAATACAATAGACCTGATCTGATTATGGAGTCGGAAGGTGGTCGTAGGCTTCTAAATTAGAGAAGATAACCCCGTGTTTGGTTGGGGTCATTCGATGTGTCTTAGAAAGTACTTTAAAAAAAGATTGTCACTAAAGAAATAAGTATAATTTCCGTTGAGCTATAGATAGAGGTTTATAACCATAATTTACTGTCCCTTAAGTATCTACAGTGCACTCGTTGGAAGCCGGGGCGGGTCGCTAGTAAAATATAAACCTAGCATATTAATATTTGGTTCATCAGTAGGCTCTTCTTGATAATGTAATAAAAATAAATTACTAAAATATTACTACCTATTGAGCAAAAGTATTATATTTAAAAATTGGTGGAATTTGATTATAGGTATGTACATCATAGAAAAACTATATGGTAAAGACGTCAAAGTTTTTATGCACCTACTTGATATGATAATAATTCTGCTGGGTGGGGACCATGTTACATATTAGAGTAATGTGATTTGTTTGCTTTATTAGAAACTAGCTTTCGCCCGCGGCTCCGCCCGAGTCAATGTCGATCCCTCGGGAATAGTACTTTTTCCCGGGATAAAAGGTAGCCTATGTCCTTCTCCGCACTCCAGAGAACTTGTATGCAAAATTTCATGATGATCGGTTCAGTAATTACAGCGTGAAAGCATAACAAACAAACAAATAAACAAACAAACTCACTTTCGCATTTATAATATTAGTAAAGTAAGGATAAGAAAATATTAGTAAGGATTGCATCGACCATACAGGTGTATAATTTCAATAAACACCGTAAAATGAATTCCTTACCGTAAAATAATTTATAAATTATTAGTATGGTTTGCTAATTTATAAAGAATTCAATGACCTCGATTAGCAAGAAAATCGGAAAAAATTATCATTTAGTACATATCTACATCCTCCAATGTTTGTCTAGCCTAGCCTATGTTCCTGGAATTTATTAATAATTGGTAGGCGCCATTTTCTTTTTATTTGTTGATTTCGATTATTTTCAATTTGTCGACAGATACGGACTGCCGCCTTTCAAACCAAGTGGGGTACTACATACAACATTCCGGTCTAGCTTGTCTACCAATACGAGGATCTGCCTCCAAGACATCGAACTGGCACCTGTACTCTGCATTGTCATTACTTATCTCATTATTCATACTTAGCTAGGTAGGTATCGGACTCGCTGTGCAACGGGGAAATGCTGCCAGCATTTTGGGTACTATACCTCGATGCGGTGCATTGGAAGAAGTTTTTTATTTGTAAGTTATTTATAATTTTTTATTTTTATGTTGTTATTAAGCAAGTTTAATTTTAGATACAATTACTTGATAAATTAAAAGTAAAAATAGATAAGAAAAGCAAATGTAAGCTAGGTAGGTATTTATTGCAATAAATTATTTTGAAAATGTATATCTTTTATTTTTACTACATGTCAGTTTTAATATCTGCATTAAAAAAATATCTTTTCACGATTGAAAATATAAAAAGCAAGGGCAAAATTGTTTTGTAAGAGGTAAGAGAACAAGTTACTTCGAGTAAAAATATGTTTTGAATCCGCGTGTACCCCTGGTGGGACTCGAACCCACAATCCCCGGCTTAGGAGGCCGATGCCTTATCCATTAGGCCACAGGGGCTTGCACGTTATTGCTGAATTTAATATATTTGTTCAGTAGGCCCTTAGTTGTACGAATATTGTCCTCATTATGTTTATTCACCCGACTGCGTCAGAAAAAGGGTTATGTTTTAAAAGTTTATTTGGTAAGTTCTACACCCTAAACCACGGAGCTTAAACAGCGTGATGAACATTGACAGAGATTTTTGACGGCTGTACTATTTTTTTGTAACATTTAGGTAATTTTAGAATTTGGTTTAAAATAAATAAAAAAAAAACTTTATCCCTATATTATTATGCAGTAACTCAAAGCAAAGATAATTTCCTACTATAATTAAATAGTCTTTGCTTTAAGGTATTGCATAATAATTGAACAGGAAATAATACTAATGTACCTACTCAAAGTAGGAAGCCACTGGTGGTTGCCTTATAATATACCACAATGAACTATATGTTCATAAATTTATTTTGCTCCATCTACAATGTACCTATTGTCGTGCGTGACTTCAAAAAATGTTACGCGCGTGCTGTACCATGCTATACATCTTCGTAACTGGCTTGACTTGAGCTCATTGTAGATGGCGCTGTGTATGATTTGTGATTAGTATAGTGACCAGTATTCAAGCAGAACAGTACGCAAAACCAAAGACAATATAATACGCAAAACTAGGTATTCGTGTTATATAAATAACTATATTAATATAACAAATAGGTACTAGTCTATAAAGTTACTACCTACTTATGTATTAACCTCTAAATACCACAAAATATGCTATTTAGGTGGGTGAGTATGATGTGGATACCAATTTGAGTATTTTCAATCTTAGAAACTTTAATGTGGTAATTCCAGGGGATTGATTCCCTTTGTAATAAATGATTTATAAAAATAATATCGGCATTGAAAATATAAGAAGAAATATAAGTGTATTTATACGTATATTTCGACAGAATATACAACGACTCCGTGGCGCAACGGTAGCGCGTCTGACTCCAGATCAGAAGGTTGCGTGTTCAAATCACGTCGGGGTCAAAGAGTAGTATTTTGTTTAATTATTTTTTATCATATTTCGAAATACATAATGCTATATTGTACGCACAACTAGAAAAATACAACTATTATTTATCTGGATGTCTTCAAAAAATCGCAGGAAAGGCAATGGCTGTTTTCACTAAATCACTAATAAGTACCTATGTTATGTACGCAAAAAATATATATATATTTTGGAGGCTGTTTAATCATATTTTATGACTTATATGACTTGGATGTCTTATTACTTGTTGCAATAGATTTCTTATTACTTAGGCTTTGTGTTTTTCTTTTTTGCTATTATTTTTATTGCCTATGCTGGGCATAGGCAAAAAATACTTAAAACTAAGCTTTGTGTTTACCCTTTTGTCGACAGCCTTATGCTTGCCTATGTATGAAATATTGAAATAATGAATGAATAAATGAAAGTAGATACCTACCCTACCTATGTCAATGCACCCATAAAACTTGATCTTGAACTACTTGCTCGATTAGCATTGAACTGGGTTGTCTTACATACTACACTATAGCAAAGACAATATAAATAGGTACTTATTTGTATTTCTGGTGACGTCAAGGAATCAGTCCCATTTCAGTTTATAGCTTCCAATTCGTGAACATTGAGATCGGTTGACAATGCCGGCTTTAGCATTATATCCTCACTGGGTGCGAGGTCTTTGCGCCCCTTTGGTTGCGCAAACGAGTCACCCTGCGCCATTTGCCCGATCTTGACTACGCCCAGCATCACAGTGTCACCCTAGACAACATTCTGTCTCGCCAAGGGTTCGTGGAAGAGATTTCTGGTCCCCTAAACAGACCTGGCAACGTACCGTTCTTGATTAAATTAAAAAAAATCGGTAAGACCTGGAGTGAAGTTAAGCGCGTAGCTCTAGACAGATTGAGATGGAGATGGATGGATTTGTAGACGCTCACTGCCCCAAATGGGGAGATAGGACTATAAGTAAGTCAAGGCGTCCCCTTAGGCTCGGCGTCCCTGGGCGGTCACCCTGCCCTAAAGTCGTCACTGTCTGTTGATTGTGTCGAGCAAATATTGAGTATTCGTACTTACACGGTGCTAACCAAATTGCAAACGATTGAAGCCACTTTAAGCCAGTTAAAAGCATGACTTATTAGCAGAGTTAGCAAGCATTATGCTAGGTAGGTATAAATAGATAGATATACTTCGCGTAAGTATACGTTGCAATCAAATCATAAAAGTTCTTATGGCCAATTTTTAGTTCCCCTGTTGTGATTAATTTCTTGTATAAAATTATAAACATGCAATTCACTTTTTGTATCAATCTCCTCTCTTGCCAGAGTAAATACACTACTGAAGAGAAGCTAGGGAAAAATGAAGTAAAATTACTAAAAATATTACTTTAGTAATTTTACTACATAAGTATAATATAATAAGTTTCTCAAAGAAGATAAATCACGCTACTGCCCGGCTAAAAAAGTATAGCCTGTCACTTGGGATAACGTAAGATTCGAACGCATTGACTTATATAAGTACGTCAGAACAAGGACTAAAGCTATAAAGATTTATTACTTTTGAAATTATTGTTCGAACGACACTCACACATAAATTGCCGGCCTATTGGCTAACTAAGTGTAGGTAGGTACGTTTTAAGTCACTTCAAAATACAATACATTACGGTTTATATATTTTAAATGAAAAATGTAAATCATACGAAATCCGTAATGTATTTTGAAGTGACTAAAACATTGTACACTAAGTTAGCAAATAGGCCGGCTGTTCAAACATTTTTTATAAGGTATGGTGGAATAAAGTCACATAGGTACTTCTTACATACATTACAATGAAAACATATGGACACTTATTTTCGGCATTCAAAAATCAAATTAATGATCTACGCAGTCCAGCAGCTTATTTTAACAGGTTTGCGGAATCCAGGATGTCCATTCAAGTATATGAATGTAGGTGTAGGTACTTGCAAGCGCACTTCGACGCTGCAAATTATGATAGCGTTGCTTGCGGGTAATTATTGCACATTGCCGGTTAAGTAAGTTGAAAGAATTCGTGTAAGGACGGAAATAAGCTGGTGCATAAAATTTATCATACAAACAAGCCGGCTATGCCTACTTTTGCTTCTGCCCTTTGCAGTAGGTAACTTCACGAGTAGGTAGGAGGTAATTTGTTTTCGCATTCCATACTTTTATATACTTATTTATCTTTGTTGTTTATAACACAAGGAAAATTGAATACTTTTTTTAGAACGCGGATAAAAAATCGATTACGCCTAAACGGATTTATCTATTCGATGGCTATCTCTCGATAAACAAATACATATCTGGGGGAGTGGCAATTATGCTTTTACTCATACAGAGATATACGCAAACGAATGCGATAAAGTACACGTGTTGCTCAAATTTATATTTAACACTATTACGCAGCATTTGATTCCAGCTTATGCTCTATTTTGCCTGAAATTACGAAATAGTGTGTGAGTGTGACTCATCGTAGCAAACGGACGAACTGACGGAAAATGTCTGGCGCTGCGCTGGCGCCGCAGTACCTACCACGCAACCTTCTGAAAATTTTCCTTGGCATGCAGGATGTCTCATCGAACTGGGTCAGTGGGAAGATTTTTAAAAGCGAAAACTTCGTTTACGGCTTGTTGCTCTTTTTGCTCGTCAGGACACGTGACCTGATCGAAATTCGTAAGACGGACACGTGACCTGAGACCGCGCCGGCGCGGCGCAAGACAGGAAGTTATATATATATATACCCCTCTCATACTACCGCGCGGAGTTTTCACTTCTGCCGGCAGAGATAAAGACACCGGTTTTTGACAAAATAAAAACTGCATTCATAGATTTTTTTTAAGAAAACGCCATTACCCGGGAATCGGACTTAGTCGATTTCGAAAAAATAAATTGTCCTTGTTACTTATTTTATTTCAAAAAATCTTTTATTACAAAAATTCTTCGGGTTTTAACGATTAAATGTTATCTTGAAACCTTACGTATGAAATTTATAGAAATATCTGTATTAGTTTAGTACGGATGTTCCCAAACTTTTCAGTGTCGTAGACAACTTTCGAAATTTTACTGGTTTCGGTGAGTCCGATGAATGTTTCGGTACATTTCTATCATACATATAAAAAATCATAAAATGTTTAGATTTAACTACGGAAATTTGTATGCATATATAACATACTTAATAAAAAAAAAATAACATTAATAACGTAACGTTAGTTCAACAAAATAAAAACTTGTCGTCAATTTCTAAGCGAGCCTTATATTTGTGCCCTTCGCCGTGGAGACTTTAGGGCCTTGGGGTGCGGAGGCCCGACAAATTTTCAAAGAGATCTCCGCAAGTCTAATGGACGTTTCCGGTGATCTAAAATCTAAAGGCAGGCGCGCATTTTGGTTAAAGAATGAGTCTGGCCCTTGTCTGGCCGTCCAGCGAGGAAATGCCACCCGCCTTTTGGGTATCCTGCCTGACCGCTGCGGTTTGGCATCCATCGTATTTAAAAACAACGATTGGATATGCCCATGATCTGAACTTTCGATTCTGTAATGAAATAAATATGTACCTAGCCTAAATTGCATTTTTTTAGAACTTGTAATTAAAAACAAACCTAGGACTAAAATTAAGAGAAAAAACCTTGGATCGCTATTTTCCATGTGCCTTTTTTAAACTCAAGAACATAATACTGATAACCCGTCCTATAAAATTCATGTCTGTATCCATAACTTCATGAAACTATAGCGAATTTCAAATGGCAACTTTATGTTCACAAGTTCTAAAAAAATGTACTCTATGAATGATATTTTGTTTTTCAAAACAACAGTTTAAATCTCATTAATTGATGTCATGGTTTCTTTGACCACTCTTTTTTTATGAGACCCAATTTGATGAGATAGATAACCTGCATATAGCTATCTATGAAAGATGTGCTTTCAATAGGCTTGTGCATTATCTCAAGTTTTATTTATTTGTTTATAAATCCTATATTGCACAATTTAAATAAAAGAGTACAAATGGTGGTCTTTTACTTTTATATGGCATTCTCTGCCAGTCAACCCAAAGTTGCCCAAATGATTTGCGTGAAACATATTGCATGTAACCCACCAACGGTTTTGTGCACCAGTCAGGTGACTAACATCACAAGTCTACAAGTTTACGTCTCGTCGAAGCACACATTCAGAAACCCTTGTGTGCTCACTCCTGCATACATATTTTACAGTCATATGCATGTACACGACACACCTACTGTACAGCCTGCATTGGTGTGTGCTGGAGGTTCATTTGTGTTCTACTTGGAGGTCATGAAGTGATTGGAGAACGAAGCAAACACTGTTTTTATCGATTCAATATACGTTTAGTTAACATTTATTAACTCAAATTTTGGTAACTGCGCATCATGTACCTGTCACTGGCTATTTTCAGTGATGAAATAGTTATTTCAGCTTTGCTTCAGCCAGTCAAAAGGTCGAACCTTATCTACATTAGTTACACAAATTTAAAACCGTAGCCAATATCTATCCGATAATGTTTCTTTATTGGCTTCTTTTTACCATATGTTGCCCAAATATAGGTATTTATATTTATAAGAAAAAATCGAAGTTGCTGGAAACTAATCTGCTGGAGATAAAAAACAACGATTTCGCTAGCTCTTCTTAGAAACGATAGAGTAGACGTTATATTTGCTTGCGCGACTTTCCTCGTTAACGTTCTGCATACCTCTACTTAATGAGTAAGACCTAATTAATTTGGATCATATTTTCTTCCGTCACTGAATTTGATATGTTGTTGTTGTTTCAACGCTGGGTGAAGGTCTGTTGCTGGAGTTGAGTAGGCGGATCGGAAGTATCATAATAATTTTTCTTCTTATTTTCAAATAATGTTTTGTTATTTGACGATGGTTTATATTTCGAAGGCTTAATCCTTACTAATATTATTAATGCAAAAGTGAGTGGTTGTTTGTTTGTTACGTTTTCACGCCGTAACTACTAAACCGATCATGAAATTTTGCACACAAGTTCACTGGAGTACGCAAAAGGACGTAGGGTACCTATTCCCGAGGAATCGACATTGACGCGGGCGGAGCCGCGGGCGAATGCTAGTATGTGTATAAATGTGTTTAAAGACATGTCCTGCTGTGCATTAACTCTTAAATATTATCATTAATATGTAATAGTTAGTGTATCTTATTTTAAATAAGTTATTTTGTTACTTTATACTGTATATCGATTTTATTATTTCCTTGAATAATTTATTCTTTAGATGTAACATGGAAGAAAAGCGCGGATGAAAACCAGATATCTTTTTAAATAAAAGCATCCTATCATTCTACGCTAGTATTGAAGTTCTACGAAATTCAACTATATATAAATAATTTGAAAACAGACCTCCAAATCTGTTTTCAACGAATTAAGGCATTTTCCTTATTTACTTAAATTGACGAGCTCTGTGGCTCACTGGTGTCGAAAGTGCCTTTGAACCGCAGGGTCTTGTGTTTGGTTTGGTTTGGTTCACAAAAACACAAGTTTATAACTTACTGTGGGGTTAGCTCAATCAGTGCTATTTGTCCCTATAAGTATACTAGCTGCCCCGGCGAACTTCGTTTCGCCATAAGTTAAAAACTATCCTATCTCTCAAGTTGGATCGAACTGCACATGGTGTGCAAATTTTATTATAATCGGTTAAGTGGTTTAGGAGTCCATTGAGGACAAACATTGTGACACGAGATTTATATATATTAAGATAAGATTTATTTATATGTGAATTACAGGTTACTCACGTTCGAAGTCAGCTATAGGCCGAGATGTTTCAACCTCATCCGGAGGTCTTCCTCAGGGCGAATGTGAACCGAGACGCGCGCACACGGTGTCGTCCCAAGTTCCCGACTCGCACTTTATTTATTATTTAAATGCACGAAAAATAAGTTTTTTGGCAAACAACTAAATTTAATAGTTTAATAAGTACTAACTGACTTGCTTTTTGTCTTTTGCCCGTGACAACATTCTAATTTATTTCGGCCTTGATGTACAATGCATACAGTACAACATGAAAAAAATGACGTCACCCTCTGTGATTTTGACGCACACCGCCGCATGTCTTGTAATGAATCTTCGTTATGGCCTATTAAGTTTTTTGTGAACTCCTCGCGACAATTGACCCTCGTTCTGGTGCGCGCGTGAGCGATATCACATCCCTCACAATCAAATCGTTTACGATTCGCAAATAAGCATAAACATTGTTGTATTATCTTCCCGTTTGGTCATTCTTGTCACTCCCATTTACAGTGTTGGCTGTCTTAACAGCCTCCGTGGTCCAGTGGTTAAGGCGTTTGCCTGTTGACCCGGGGGTCGTGGGTTCGATTCCCACCGGAAGCATACTTTGTTTAGTTGTTTCCAGTTTGGTTAGGACATTGAAGGCTTGAATCACCTGATTGTCTGATAATAAAGATGATTCCGTGCTTCGGAAGGCACGTTAAGCCGGTGGTCCCGGCTGCCATCTGGTAGTCGTTAAAGGAACTACGTCAGAGGCCGAGAGGCGGTTCCGAAGAACTCTGACACCAGGGTGTGCATGGTCGATTGACCGTGACACCTACTCGGAATGATGATGATGAGACTATTATACCTATAGGTACCTAATTCAAGCAGTCACCTTTAAATAAGAAAGTGACTTAGTTTATTTACTGTCTTTGCTCTACGTTATCCATGACTGAAATATTACTTAATTTTGCATATAAGTTGTCAGGGTAGATGCATGTGCGTGCATTATGGTACATAATACTGCCGGGCGAAAGGTAAAGTTTAAAATTAATAGTCCATGTGTTTCCACTTTTACGGCACTATAATGTACATTAATTTCTATAAACCGCTTTTACTTTAATTGTATAGGTACTAGAATTACCTACTAACTATAATACTAACATTACTAATTAATTATGTTATATTTATAAGGATGGAGGCCACGTTTTATCATAACTAGAGAAAAAAATTAAGTAGCCTATCCCGTGTCCTGTACGACTATATGTTTATCTACTGAGTATTAAAAAGTTCAAATTCCTCGTCTGTATAGAATATAAAACATATAGTAATTAATTTAATTTATTTCATAATTTTAGCTATTAAATATTAAATCTTACTTTACAGGAAACAGTAAAGTACCTAAGTAAATGATAAACTTTGCGTTAATTAAAACAGGTGTTTCAGGGAAATGAGTGTATATTTCCAATTGGATGACGAAACGTGTATGATTAGTTACAGGCGGTTTCCAATTATGTGTCCAATGTACACAATTTACATCGCGGCACACCCCGACAGCTCACGTCGACTCACATGAGTTCTGCATTACCCGTGACGCCATGTGCAGTACCACGTGACTAAAGAGATGTTCGTTTCGTCTTCAGAATATTTCCATAACCTAAAGGCAGACTGAGTTGAGCGGCAACGACACGTGCCGCGCTCCATACTAAGTTTATTTTAAAGGGGTAGAAAAACATACTGTAGGTTTTTAGGTAGGACATTTGAAATTTTCGAATGCATGAAAGGGAAGTTTGAAAGTGGATAATTGGAAAACTCGAGCACTGGCATGATTTGGACACGTAATTAACGAAGGGTGACTCGTCTAGGGAATGTGTTTTATAGAATTAGGCTAGAATATTAGTTGTTTGAGTGGATGAATTGACTGTTGGGTTTACAACTATATAAAAAGAAACGGCTAGGGAGGAATTATTTTAACGAAAATGACGCCTAGGCAATGAAAAATTTCGTATCGAATCGGGGGACATGCAACTAAGTATTCATTAAATTCAATCCTTTTTTTTGCATCCATAATGTACATATACAAGTCTTTTCTAAATGGTACAGAAGCAGTTAGAGACTTATGGGGCTGACTTGTGTTATAAATATAACCATTTACAATTTCAACAAAATTTTAACTACTCGTATTTAAATTACTTACCATATACTATACATATACCTACTTAGTCTTGTATTTATTACTTGTTGTAAATATTATGAAGGTAATAATAAAGTTAAAAATCTGATAACTTGATTAGCAATGATCAGTCAGAACTCAGGAATAATTGCATACTCTCGGTTGAACAAATCGAACACGAGCTCCACGTGTTTCGACGTTCGCTCAGTGTCTCTAATTGCCAATCTATTTTAAGCGTCATGTTTTTTTCAGGCGCACAATCATTTGGTTTTTGCTGTTCACATCCCATTGTTAGCAGAAACGCTTGCTAATGATTCCAGTGATCATTACTGATATATTTTTTGGTGTTTCATACAGAAACACCAAAATAGTAAGTGGCTGTAATGCAGCTAATTATTCAAATTGTCTTCCCTATAGTTTGGCGTTCAAAGAGACGCACAACAAAGATTAGCGTTATTGCGCCATAAAATAAAACTTTATCTTTGAAACCGTCGACTCATTATGTATTTAAGAATAACCTTTGGATTGTTGTAGGTGTGTTTCAGTTATCAGAACAAAAGTGTAGCAATGAGATTACCACGGTTTCAGTCACGAGTCGACTGTGCATGACGCGCGGGGGCTTGGTTGTGGCGACCAATCAGGATCTGACAGCGGCCACGGCCGCGTGCGTCATTGGCGTCCAATACTAAAATTATTGTGTAAAAATATCAATTATCAAACATTAATCAAAATTAAACAGTTACTAGGTCGTATTTATTACGAACAGTTTTTTCCTGATTTATAGTTTCAATTGCTTTTAGGCGCTTATTCTGCTTATTCTTGTCAGCAGGTGTTATTTCGTCATGTTTGAATTGTTGTGTAGGCAGATTAATTTGATTTTGTGTCTATGACTAACGCAATAAAGTGCGCGTCCCTAATCTAAGAGAAGTGGTAGATACAGATTTGTTTGTTTCCTTGATGAGCTGACAAAAACAATTCATACCTGTATGTATCGCTGATGCAATTGCGTCAGAGGTTTTGCCAGCTTTATATTTGGTTTGGGGGCGCGGGCGGCGGTTATGAGGTGTTTTCAAGTATAGGTACATGGCGACTGGCTCGTCAGCAGAGTGCATACGCGTGTACATGATGGTTGTAGTGTACCTACAACCATTTGTATCGCCCTGCTAAGATAAATTTTTAACCAAGCGAAAATTTGATTTTTAGTACTTTGTTTGTTTAGTCTTATCACTTGCAATAAACTAAAGAGATACTTATATCTACTCTCTGCAGTCCATAATTGATGAAGCGCTATTTCAGGTGATTATTCCAATTGCGTGCGCGTGCAGTTAGTTGGTTGGGAATGCAGTATACAATACAGCGCCCACAGCGCCGTACTTTTCTAAACGATCTACTAACTTCCATCCAGTTGCTACGTAGATGCTATGTGAGATATATGTTTATCTATCCTTAGGATTGGAGTGCACACTTGGGACAGTATCTGTGCACTTGCGTGCGTGTTTCGGTGCGCGTGCGCCGACGAAGGCCCAGTCTGACCACAGCATACAGTCACATCACATACAGCGCCACACCTCCGCGTTACCTACCTACATAACTAGACGCGAGCTAACTTTCTACTTTGCTTGACGTCAGTGACCTCCAGTGTCGTTTCATTTTACACAATGAAACATATGCACCGATGTTGTTACTTACCGATCCTGCCTGACTAAGTACCTATCCATTGTATTATGAGGAACACACTTGGATTTACATTAAAAACAAAAAAAAATACATATTGGCAATGACGTATCTACCTATTTGCAGCCGCGTCATCAAAGTAAACTTATCCATTCAACAGCAAGGTCTTTATCCTACTTACCTATCTAATAATACTGTTGTTCACATTCGACCTCAAAAATTGGTAATTGTACCTCAAAACCACTTAGATGGTAGTCGTACATCATGTACCTACGCGGTACTGAGGTAGGTATCATAAGTAGAATGAGGGAAATTGTTCTGAAAACTGTTCTGGTAAAAATATGTTACGTTTTCGAAAAAAGAGATTGGCCTAGTCAAAATTTTGTCTAGTGCTGAAATTTTAGATTTCGATAATTTGTTTTATCTTCTTTAATTGATTCGTCAAAAAATGCAAGGTTTATGATAAGTATTTTTTATTTTTGTACTTATTATTATTAAATGTGGACTTAAGTAAGAGTTTATTTAGATTCAATCAGTGAAGGTGTTTCATTAATTGATGAATAAGGGAAATAACTTAAGTAGTTTAGTTATATAGTATAGTTTTAGTTATGGTAGAGCCACGCTACCTGTAAAATTAATGTTTGCTAGTAGCAAGAATGGGCCGGCTCGTCTACTACCACATTCTCACAGAAAATCTGAGTAGAAGCTTTACCGCTTTTTATGCTTCGTTCAGTGAGTGAGAGAGCCAGAGCCCATCCTTCCCCCATTTCCTCCCCTCATGTCCTTTTCCCAACTCCTTGAAAGGCCGGCAACGCTCCTGTTACACCCTGGTGTTGCAGTTGTTGTCCATGGGCAGCGCTGGTCGCTTACCATCAGGTGACTCGCTTGCTCGTTTGCCGTCCTATATCATAAAAAAAAGTTTATCTTTCACTTTTTAACTTTATTTTCTGCGGCATTTATTTCATCATCATCCTCCTTACCTTATCCCATAATCTGGGGTCGGGCAGTTTTTTTTTCCATAGTGTTCTGTTATTTGTCATGCCCACGTCTACGCCCACCACCATTTATGGACAGATTTTTCGATGCACCCATGTTTATTTCTTATTATTGATTCAGCGACATTGAGAAATGTAGCTAGCGCGAAACGCTGGGAACCAGTCAACTAACGATGTTCAAGAATAGTATTAAAAAACAAACTGAAGTAGCTATTCCTGAGCAGAAACGGCACCAGGCAGGAGTATTCTATAAACGGATAGCAGGTTTTTGTTCACTCGTCGCGATGAGATTGGCATGAGACACACCAATTTGAGAGTATAATGACTAAGTGCATTATAATTTTAAATTACGGATAATCTTATTTTGCGGTATCAAAGTTCGACCGGGAGTCTTCTTGGTCACAAGATAACTTTGCGTTTATTTTTAAAATGATATTAAAGTGACTTGATATATATCTACATTCTATATGTTTGCTGTGGTATTACCGATCATTGCGAAATTTTGCTTACATGTGAAGTATCCACATTAAAGGGAGCGAAACTGCGGGCATGAAATTAGCTAGGTATGTTTTGGCGAGCTCTGTGGCGCAGTGGTTAACACGCCAGCCTACGACACGTGGGCCCCGGGTTCGATCCCCGGTCAGGTCAAGGTGAAAAATGATCTTTTTCATATTGGCCTGGGTCTTGGACGTTTATCTATATATGTATTTGTTATAAAGTATAGTATCATCATCAGGTCTTTTTAGTCTCCACTGCAGGAGCATGACTCTCTCTGTACTACCGGAGCCATATTTGGCTAGAGCAGACAAAGGATTTGGCCTACACTCTCCTAATATAGTATCGTTGAGTTAGTATCCCATAACACAAGTCTCGAACTTACTTTGGGGCTAGCTCAATTTGTGTGATTTGTCCGTATATATTTATTTATTTATTATTATATAGGTATAATATATTAAATCTCACTAAAAATCTGGTGTCTAAAAAACTGGTGACAAAAGTCGTGTACCATTTGACGTAAAACAGAAATAAAGCAGTAATAGGTCAAAATGTTATGCTGAAGAAGATAGGTATCCAAATCGTTTTTAAAATAGCAACATGAGGGATAATTATGTAGATATGTATAGATTAGACCCGCACTACGCAGTAAAGATAGATTACAGGAAATATTATTATTGTTGAGTGCTTCAGTATTCCAAATTATCCATACATGGTTCAGCACGACAACATGTTTTTTCCTGCTTTTTCCAATGCTGGGAACTCGAAATAATTGACATTCCCATACAAAAGTGTTCAGTCGGCCGGGCAAGTTGTTTGAAAATGACATTTTTTTCGAGTTTCCAGCATTGTTACCAAAGGAAAAGTTGTTCTAAGTAATTCAACCAGTATCATATACCGGGTGTAATTTGAACCGGGTTTTGGGTGGGATATACACTCATAGAAATGAGAGACTTTAATATTTTTTTTGTTAATTTGTGTCTAAACTATTGATTCTGGCCCGGCGCGGCGGCTGGACCGATTTTATAATCTTTGATTCGTCCATCACGAAAATCAAAAAACTATTGAAACGTGAGAAGAATCACAAAGAATAAGAATGACAACTGCTTATTAGCGAACCAAGTTCGTCGAGTCAGCTATTTTAAAATGAAATCGTAACTTTATTAGGTAGGCACTATTTGGAATATCAGAGAAGCATCACAAGTTTTCAAAATCTTACTTAGTAATAACATGTAGGTAGGATACAGCAAACTGTAAAATTAAGGTCGGTAAATCCCAAATTACAACAATAAAATGTAAGAAAACCCAAATGTTAAAGTAATTGACGAACTTTTTGCCGTATAGGTGCTGATTCGCATTGATTACTATGAATCCATCCATACCTAAGCAAACCATCATATTTATACGGCGGGTGTTACCATGGTTCAAGAAATAAGATTAAGCCAGCGTTTTGGGGCAGTTCAATAAGTAGTCTGGTTTGATATTCTACAATAATATGTCAATATAACAAATTGTAAGTGCCAGATCTAGGAAGTTTCTATAATAATATCAAACTGAATATTGTTCATAGAATCATATATTAAAAGTACAAAGAGATATCTAACATTTCTTATTATTCTTGATTAATTAGAGCATACAAAGGAAAATAGTTTCATAGCCAAATAATGTCCTCATTTCCTGAGAATATTCATGGTGCGGTAGATATTTGTATCTTGGTGCTGCGGGCTCCTGCTGAGCAAGCTGAATCAGGCGCCACACTGACGTTAGATTGACTAGATTGATGTAATTGCTGCCGATCGAGAGCGGAATTTTCCGACTGCCTAAAGTGGCACAAACTTGTCATTTATTCAAGAGTATTATGGCTTTCATGGACATTTATTTGCCTGCAACAACTTAACCTTACAGTTAGGTACCTAAATTATAACACAATCGAAGTATGTCACGTATCTAATTAATTATAATGTGAAAATGATAGGACAACATTCTTTTCATGATAAAATAAGATGCTTAAATAATTAATGCTTTCTTTTTCCATGCGGTATATCAATGCAAAAGCATACTTGCCTTTCATAAAATTGCCACATAACAGGCGCAGAACCAGGCCTAACCGGTGCCCGGAGCATAGTTTCACAAGTCCTGACCAGTAAACTCTTCCGAGGAACAATTAAACCACAGATTGAGATTAATCCGTCGTTGTCGTGCCATTCTCCTAATTGAGCTTCGTTAACTTACAAAATGGGTTAAAAGTTTTTCAATACAACTTGGAGCGTCAAAAGCTTGCATTATACACCGTGTAAAAGACCCTCGACACTCCCTTAACGGGGTGACTCAGCCCACCAATATGAACAACTTTTCCTATGTGAACAACAATGGGAGCTCTAAAAGAAATTCGATATTCCCATATAAACCGACGCGGCGGCTGAACTCTTTTGTATGGAAAGTCGAATTTTGTTTTGAGTTCCCAGCATTGGTCCCATAGGAAAAGTTGTTCATATTGATGGACTGAGTCACCCCTTTAAGTAAATGTCGAGAGTACATTTACACGCTGTATAAAAGAAAATGACAAGTAAGGGCATTACTTCTATAGTGGATAACCCTTAGTACTCGTACAATGTAGGAGCCGCATTGTATCTGGGCAAGAAGGATTTGGTGATTGTGATGACAATTATTGACGTCATTCTAATGATAATGAAATTAATAGTGCAAAAGAGGCTATAGAAAACGCAATAATTAAAATTCTAAGTAGCCATAGATTGTACTACATTAGAAAGGGATAAGAACAATGGGTAAGAAGTATAAATGTGATAGAAAATATCTTATATATATTTTTACTTTTGTATTTGCCTTGTAAGTTAATTAGCTAATGCTGAAATACACAATCGAACATAGTAATTCTAAATATCTAATCGTCTGACTCTGATATTTAAGACCAAAGTTCTTTTCGGTGTCATTGTATAGAGCGTTATGCACACAATGCCTATTTTTGGCAGTAATTAAAGAGATCTCAATTTTATACACTTGTGAAGATTCACTAGTGTGCTGGATGCCTAACAATATTTTCCTCTACCAGAAGCATGTAGTTGTTGATGAAAATGACCGTAGTCAGATTGGACTACGGATTCACATGGTACAGATCAGGCCGGAGTGGCTTTAAACTTGAGAACTTTCGCCCACTACTGAGCTACTACAGCTTCTAGCCGTAACTGAGTTTAAATATTGTTTATAAATACAAAAAACAATTTAATACGATTATTCTCAAAGTAAATAAAAACATATAATTATTTAGTTAAGTATATAGTGCATTTCGTAGTGTGATATATAACTATTGTAGTAACTTTGGTGTTAAGATGTTAAACAGCTTAGCTATCTGTTAGGTATACATGAGGAAAGTACAACGACATTTCGTGTTCATTATATAAATTATTTTCCCTTTACGACAGAAAATTAATATCCGTTTTAAAAGCAGCGATATGGGTTTTACAGCCCGTCATTAATAAGAAGTACTTATAAAGTCAATAAAATCGGTTCAATAAGTCACGACGGACAACTAAACACGACTTTGCATAAGAATAAGCAGCTACATCGCAGATTTGCGGCGCATCCTGTGTGCAATACAAACAATACATTCCCCAGTGAGCACTCGAAATTTCTGGTGGTAGCGGGCTCGAGTTGCAGCCTACCGAGGTGTGTATATTCGCATGGCATCTCCGAGGCGTTTTGTTTCATAAACATTGCTTCATTATTCAGCGGGCGAGTGGAAAATTACTGCATACAGCAAATAGTGTGACCAACTCGCCGGAGTAACGAGCGAGACATTCAGGATTTGCGAACACGACTGTTGACCAACTTTCGACTCTATTGTTCTAACATTTAACTTGTTAAAGGTGTCGTAAAACGTTAAACACATTAAACTATGTAACAACTCGATACCTGCTTTTGAAAATCAATTATCGCTAACATTCATAGCTACACATTATTTGTATTGAAACCATTATTTTCTTAATAACATAGATACATACATACTAGTAGATACATACTAGCGGACATAACTTAGCTTGAGGATGTCATGATGTACCCACCATAGATTACATTTTACCTACACGACTTTTGTCCAAATGTTCAAGATTGACATCTCTTCATAATAAGACGCTTGAGTTAATATAAATCTAATGCAAATTTTATGAACGTAATATTTTTTAATAGCAGAAAAAATTATATACGGAGTAAGTACTACATAACTAAATAATCAATACTTATTTATTTTTGTTCGAAAAATAAAAATATGGGGAATACCCATATTTTTACTAGTTTTACATAAAATTAGTCCGCAGTGCAAAGTATATTTAATTAACTATATTGTTTTCATGCCATGACGCGTTGTTGTCTTTTGGTGCACAGGTTTTTCCTTCACTTAAACGGTCAGTTTGTTTTACCTAATTTGTTTTTTAGGTTCTATGTGAGATCGGGTCTATCTTACATAACCTAAAAAACAAAACAAGATCTCCGTTCGTTTTATATGTATATGTAATGAAGTCAAGGCGAAGGCAAGGAATTTTATGCTTGTATACTCCAATATTAGCCAAGATATCAATAGACGCTTGGGATTATGTCACGCAATTACAAACAAAGTAGGCTCCGAAAAGTATGAGATAATAATAGTAGATCATAAATCTTCTATTATCTCATCATTGTTCTTACCAGTTTGTCATAACATAAGTTTCTGAAATAATTTTAACTCTAGGTATAGTCATGGTACGTAGGTGTAGACCATTTCTTATTGTTTTTTATTTTATTTTGCAGAAGTAATCTATAATAATCATACTAATATATTCAAGACGATCGCTTGTCCTTCATGTCTTGAATTTTGGGGAGGTAATCATACAACCATATGGTTGACGTGTCTGTTTATGTAATTTATGTGTTTGTTTGTGGCATCGTAGCCGCCAAACGCGTGGACAGATTTAAATGCTGTTTTCTATATAAGAAACCAGATTTCGCGGGCTAGGTTCTTAGTTATTCTAAGTTATAGTAAGTGGAAGTTGGACCACCCTGAACAGCTAGGATCGCGAGCATCTCATGTATATTGCAGCTAGAACATTGATATTGGGTTCAAATTATTAGTAGAGCAATTGCTATATCCAGGGTCACGTGGAAGATCAGGTCATGTCCCCCTGATCTGACAAATATGTATTTTATTTTTGACTTGTTCCGATATCTATTAAAGTTTCAATTAAACCAAAGACATGAAAAAATCCTAGTACATTATCTAACTATAAACTTGTCAAAGCATTGCACTGACGTCAACCTCGTTTGATCGTACGATCATCGTATGATGCGATAGATTTCTCGCATTTTTGTGCATTCTCCCTGTCAGCTATTTTTACTCAAGATACGTGTCTACCTTTATGTGTATAATGTTCTTAAAAGAACAATATACATATAGTTTACATGCACAGCATTATGAATGATCATTTAGTGCGTTTTACTGTTTTTGTTCTTAAATTAGAGTAGGGTTAATATTTCACTTAAGGGTACCGATCACAGCGGTAATATAATAAACATATGCCTCTCAATGGCCTTATAACGCCATTGAGAGGCATAAGTATATTATACTAGCTGTTCCCCGCGACTTCGTCCGCGGCAATTTCTGTTATTATGATTACTCGTAATTAGTTTTTTATTAGTGTACTTAGATTAATAATTTTTCCCCGCTTTCAAAACATTTTCTATTGATGTGATGTTTTATAGCCTAAAGCCTTCCTCAATAAATGGACTATCCAACACAAAAATAATTTTCCAATTTGAACCAGTAGTTCCTGAGATTAGCACGTTCAAACAAACTCTTCAGCTTTATAATATTATATAAATAAATAAATCCATCTGTTACCAGGCTGTATCTCATGAACCGTGATAGTTAGACAGTTGAAATTTTCACAGATGATGTTTTCTGTTGCCCGTATACTAAAAAATTGAATAATAATATTTAAGGGGGCTCCCATACAACAAACGTGATTTTTTTGCTTATTACTACTCGATATTGATAACGGCAACGGTAGACGCTTGAAATATTCACAGAATATATAGTTATATATTTTCTGTGAATATTTTTACACTTTAAAAATAAATAATTAAATAAAAATAAAATTAATATTAAACGATACCACCCATACAACAGATATGATTTTTTACGGTATGGAACTCTTCGTGCGCGAGTCCGACTCGCACTTGGCCGGTTTTTTTCTTACCGTTGAGTTTCTGTTTCTTAGGTGTGTTGTTCTGTATACAAATTGCGGGTCTGAAGATAGACCTCTAGATTTTAATTATTTCTGAAATACAGGTTCGCTAGAGTTATTCGAGTAGGGACCTACGCCTAACAAGCCGCGAGCAATACGAGGGCTCAAAATATTTTAGTTATAACTACCTTAATTACTTTTACCTTATTTTAATAAATACATTTTTATATTTATGTACATAAAGTCTTTTATAGCTAGGAAAATTGTTGGCATTAGAGGTATCCAACATTGTATACATATAAGAACTTTTAAGAAACACTATGTATAGTAAGGGGAGCTCAAGAGGGGAGAATTTTGGGAGTTACTCAAGTATGTCTGATTAAGATATGAGCGACACTTTGGGTAGAGTGTATATCCGACTTTAAGGTAGAGGGACTACGTTTTTTGTTTTTAGGGTTTCGTAGCCACATTACAAAAAACAGAACCCTTATGGATTCGTCATGTCTTTTTGTCTGTCCGTCCGTATGTTACAGCTACTTTTTACCGAAACTATAAGAACTATACTGTTGAAACATGGTAAGTAGATGTATTCTGTTAACCGCATTAAGACTTTCAAACAAAAATTAAATAAAAAACATAAATTTTGGGTGTTTCCCATATTTGGAAGTGAAAATCATTTTTTTTTTCATCAAACCCATAATAGGTCTTCAAAAATTATATTGAGGTTTCTAAATTTTCAAATACATTTTTTTTAAACTGAATAATTTGCTCGAGAGACACTTTTAAAGTGGTAAAATGTGTCCCCCCACCTGTAACTTTTAAAATAAGAAATAATAAAACTAAAAAAATATATTGATTGTACATTACCATGCAAACTTCCACCGAATATTGGTTTGAACAAGATGTAGTAAGAAGTTTTTATAAATCAATATCAATATCTATACTAATATTATAAAGCTGAAGAGTTTTTTGTTTGTTTGAACGCGCTAATCTCAGGAACTACTCGTTCAAATTGAAAAATTATTTTTGTGTTGGATAGTCCACTTATTGAGAAAGGCTTTAGGCTATAAAACATCACGCTGCAACCAATAGGAGCGAAGCATCAATAAAAATGTTTTGAAAACGGGGAAAAAATATTCATCTATACAAACAGAAATTGCCGCGGACGAAGTCGCGAGCAACAGCTAGTCTATACTAATATTAAAAAGCTGAAGAGTTTGTTTGTTTGTTTGTTTGAACGCGCTAATCTCAGGAACTACTGGTTCAAATTGGAAAATTCTTTTTGTGTTGGATAGTCCATTTATTGAGGAAGGCTTTAGGCTATAAAACATCACGCTGCGACCAATAGGAGCGAAGCATCAATAAAAAATGTTTTGAAAACGGGAGAAAATTATTCATCTATACTAAGAAAAAAAATTAATAATCATAATAACAGAAATTGCCGTGGACGAACGGCCGTCGCGGGCAACAGCTAGTTATTAATAAATCTGTAAGGGTCGGCCATGGAGTAAGTTACTTTGTTTTCAGAGATATAGTGTTTATAAGCTCTATACATTATACTGAAATTAAAATTGATGATTTTTAGATTTTTTCTGTATATGTACTCGTATGTATGTTCCTTATACTCCTCCATAACTCTTAAACCAATTGATTGAATTTTATGAAACTTGGTAAATAAACATTTAGTTAGACGTATAGGACACAGGATAGGCTACTTACATTTTTCTCCAGTTATGATAAGACGTAGCCCCCATACAAATGTACGCGAACGGAGTCGCGGGACTTATTATATCAACGCACAGCCGAAACTATTATACCTAGAAACCTAGAAACTTGAAATTCAGTACAGAGGTTCCTTTTATGATGCAAGTGTGCATTAAGAAAGTATTTTCAGAAATTCAACCCCTAAAGGGGTGAAGTTTATATGGAATCTTCTCATTTCCAGACTTAGAAGTATGAAAATAGGTATATAAGTGTTTGATTACAATTAATAAAGATCTATGTAGGTAAAATTGACAACATTCCCCTCTAAAGGGGTAAAATTTGTATGGAAAATTGCTCATTTCTGGACTTAGAGGCATGAAAATAGGAACATAAGTTTTCGATTACAATAAAAAAAATGTGTGTAGGTGGGAATGGTCAAAATTCTCCCCTAAAGGGGTAAAATGAGGGGGAGGGGGGGGGGGGGGGGGTAAAGTTAGTATGGAATTTTTCACATTTCTGGATTCAGAAATATGAAACTAGGTATAGAATTTCTCGATTACACTTTAAAAAATATCTATGTAGGTAAAATGGTCATAATTCCCCCCTAAAGGGGTAAAATGGGGGCGGGGGGGAGGGGCTTAAAGTTTGTATGGAAATTTTCTCATTTCTGCACTTAGCAGTGAAAATTGTAATTGGTATAGGGGTCTTAATCAATATCAACATTACATAAAATGTACCTAGGCGAGTCAGACTAGCACTAGGCCGTTTTTTTTGCTATACTACAACATATGCATATCGTTATTATATCTTCCTAGTTATTCTTGAATTATGTGCTTCCAAATAAAAAAGAGCCGACCACGGACGAGGATACACTTGCGATTTTTTTGAATTGGGTCTCACGACTTTCGAGTAAATCCACATTTAACATCCATGACTCCCCTACTACTGATATTATCATGCTAGCATGATACCAAATCAGCATTTTTTTCTTTCATTCTTCTTCTTTTTATAGCATTTATCAAAAACATGTTAACTAGCTTCTCTAACAAGCTGGTAACCCTAATGCAATAGTGCCGATGATAACATGAGTCTACAAGATGCGGTCCTCTTCTGGAAAGCTATCATTCGAGTCTAGCTACAGTTTTATGACAGCGATAAACTCGTATGCAGTAAATGCTTTAAGTACTAGTAGAAATATTTATAACGTAAACATACATATGGAAAGTAAGTATTTGAGTGCATCTGTTTTGTGGTGCTCTACGAGTAATGAAGAGTATGTGTGAATGCTGTATGCTATATATAATACCTTTGTAAGTAAGAACAAAGGTTTCCGTACGATCAAAGTATTTACGTAAAAATATACCTACTTAGTCGAAAGTCCAACTATCAAAGTATAACTATTTAGACTTACTAGATTATAGCCCTACCTTTAATCTTTAAACTATGGATTGGACTCTTTAATTGTTTACCATTTTAAAAGTATTATATCATATGAATTATGTTAGATATGCCCAATATCAGGCTGACGCAATGTTTATTTCCACCAAGGCTGTCGATGCATCGAAAGTACTGATTACTGTTTGCGTTGGAGGCTTGTGATTGGCTAGCGGCGGAGGCCTGGCCGGGTGTGGCAAAACGTGTTATTGCTGCTCTGTTCGAAATGACAAGCCACCGGTTCTTCAAGGTGCTGATCGCACAAAAAATAGGCTACCAGGAACCTAATTCACAATTTGTTGCTAGCCATTCGGAAAAAGCACGCTGCCTCGAACCGATTGCATTTTTTTCGCTCACGTCGCGCTTACTATTTATACTATGTAAACCAGCTGAATCGGCTCTAAGTAAACTCAAATTATATTTTTGATTTATAATCGAGGTCATTTCAATGTTATTGCAAGTATACGAGGAAGTATAATAATTACGAATGCGGGCTTTTTAATAAGGAAAAATGTTGAGTAGGCAGATACTTAACAATCTAGTCGCAATTTACTCACAGATGTGGCCCGCCACTTCCCATGCCAGACTGGGATAAAAATGGACTATAATTGCCTACATGGGCTCCATACCTATCTACGGAATGGGACTAGTTCTTTCAGCATTCCTGCTCCAGGAGTTTATTAATAGGTACTTGTTAATCTTGTAGAGCGTATAATATCTACCTAGATTGTAGGTTATAACATTACCATACTGGATACTAAACCCGATTTATGGGACAGGACCAATAATATTTTTTGTTTTGTCGACCACGATTACATTTATGGTTACAGAAAATATACGTGAACCCAATGGAGGGTACTAAGGTTTGGCAATTAAACTGGATCGTAGACCCTATGTACAAGAGGCGATATTAATATTCACGAATAATTAAATATGTATTTGGATAATAATACATATTTCACACTATTGAAACATCCTTGCATATACCTATATGTAGACGTAATGACTATTATTCATTTTTAAATTAAACTTGAAAGTGGACTATATAATTCGCAAGCATACATCTTTGTTGTTTTTCTGAAATGAATTATTGAAAAATGCTCATGCAAAGAACTCGTTTTAGAGGTTGTTCGTTTTGTTCAAACATGTAATTTTTCTATTCTTTTCCTCACTTTTAGTAAATTTTATAATGCGTATATCAAGCTTACTGTAGTCCGTAAATACATGGAAAATTTCACTTTAGTTAATTTATCAAACTCGAAATGATCCTAAACACGCGAGTAAGAAAAATTTAATTTATTCGAAATTCTCTATAGAAAACGACGATTGCAAAGGTTCCTAATATATTGCGGTAAGAATTAATCCACAGTATATGAGCAGGGCAAGATAAGTTTCGTACTATTGTATTTTTACAAGCCATCTCTATTTAACCACTTAAAAAATAACCCATAGACTTGTCTTTATGCTCAGAAAAGCTACGTGACGTGTCTGCCTACGGCATTATGAAACGACCTCAATTTTAATTGCTTCAGACATTTAACCGTCCCATCCTTACCATTGCAGCACTACACTTTGTTTCATCCTCAATTTAAACCGTTGAATAGTTGTTATTTACTTGCCAATCGCCTCCACCATAACGTACCTAAATATGTAATGTATATCTATATGTTTTAAAAGGCCAAGTATCTTTCTATTTCAGACGTAAAATTTCCTTATTTCGACCCAAAAAATAATAATTCAAAATCAGTTATAAAAGCCACTAACGGAAAAGATCAAAAGTTTAGAAATTAAAAGATTAAATTGAAAATATTTTCATGTGAAAGTTGTGTCGCTTAGTGTTTGCATGCCGAAACCGAAATATAAAGTGTTTGTGAACACGCTTTTAAACAAATCAAGTAACTGGTTAGTTAGGGTTAGTTATTCTAAAGTTTCATCTTAAACCGTATGATACGAGTACGTGTACGTGGTTCGCAGGTTGTAATCATATCTCACTTTCGCTTGTTTTAAATACTTTTGCGGTCGAAGTTCGAAAGACTATCATAATATTAAACGAGTTGTAGATAACTAGCCGTATAGTAAGGTAAGGTATATAGGTGGTATATTTGTAAGGTAAGTTTTATAATTATGTCTACCCTATGATAAATGTCTGTGCACGTCACTGATAAATAGGACATTTGTGAACATGGATACAATTTTGAAAAACACGAAGTTTCCTATTGTTGATATTACTAAAAACATTTGAGGATATCCTTCGTAGTTCGTAGTAAATTATAAAAATATGACCACGAGATAGTTTTTAGCATTGAGTTGAGTTTACTTTCCGAGTTATCAACTGGCCAAGTAACAAAATGTAGGCGCGTACAGCACACAGATACATACAAAAAGTGATAAGAGAGTCACGAATAACAGAATTTAGGTTATGTACACAAAACAAACAGCATATATGGTCGATTCTGTTCGTCGTTTTACTTAAAGTATAAAGTGACACAATTCATAATGTTATTGGGTGGAGTTATGGCATACCTCACTATGAGCATTGAAAAACGACTATGGAAAAGCTTGTGTTTGGAAATTATGGGTTTTAATTGGATTGATTAGAAAGATCAGATTCATACCTATAATCATAAAAATATATTTATTTGATCAAAGGTAGGTATAATAAAATAGGGTATATAGTATAATAAAATAAGCGACTCTCGTGTTTGCATTTTACTTGTTACTAGATTTTGTCATCAATTTCGTTAGCGCAAATCGACACGACTGTTATAAAATAATTTGACAACCATCTGGTTATCTGATAATTGATAACCAGATGATCGCCAAATTATTTTATCACCCAGGAAACTGTACAACATTTCAGGACTAGATGAAATCATAGAAGTTTTCATTAAATCAGTACTTTTTATTAAATTTGCGAAATACAGATAAACAAGTATTTTATACTCTATGCCCTGACCTTTTTGTGTATTATATGTTATACACAAAAAGGTCAGGGGTGACATCCTCAACTGCCTGTCCGGTGTTTGCGGGTATGACATCGGGTACGCGGAGATAAACAGTCGAAAACAATAGCTCTCGCTAAAGTAAAAGTATAGGTCCAGTTAGTAACAGCTCTAACGTAGCAGATCAAAGACATTATTAATCGCATTGCACTTACATACATACAACCAACTATAACTTTCGATTTCAATGAATAAAACATTATCTACATAAACATTTGAGCTTATTTATTATATTGCCTCTCTGTTTTTCCATTAGAATACAATACAATCTTTGTATGCACTGATAGCCTAGCATCGCATAACAGGGACGCTCCGCGCTAGTGACTTTCCACTGCACTATTGGGATCTATCAATATCAAAGAAAATTGTACAACCTTCTACGTAAAGCTGTGCTGGCTATTTATTATTTTTATTCTCTTACATTTGGTAAAATATGTCAACAAGTTTTTATTACTTCAAGAACAAGTGTGAAAGTGTTTCTTGATATTACTTTTATAACCTGCAGCGTTATTTATGTTGTCTTTCTTTCTCATCAGTTTTTTTTTTCTTTGGCTTACTTTTGATCTCTTCCCAGCAAGAGTATACCATTCAGTTACTTTTGAGAGGTGTCTCTTGACTTCTCAATGACATGTTCCCGGTTGCATCCTCAGCTGGGACATTACGGCATTCTAAGGTGAGTCTATTGGCGCGAATATCATCCTTAATAACATCAAGCACTTCTTGGGGATTTTCCTTCGGCCCGGCAGAGGGGGCCAAACATATGTTTCTTTTGTAATTTGCCGGTTTACGCAAGATGTGACGGTACCAGCTTTCTTGCAGTTTGTCTGCTATGTCACGGACATGGAGGCTGCCACGAATTCGGGAGTTTCTTACACGGTTTTCCGCACATCCAGCGCAGCATATTCATCTCCACGCTTTACTTTCATATAAAAGGACAGTGCTAATGATGGATTTATAGACCCGTCCCTTCAGTCTAACCAGCAGCTCTGTTTTGCTAATGATATATTTTATAATGATAATCATTTAGATGATCACAAGTCATCAAGATAAAGCGCGTCAAAGTTTTTGACTGCGGGCGTAACCTAGAACGTATATACTTATTTTCATACCTCTAAGTCTGGAAATGGAAAAATTCCATACAAACTTTACCCCCTATTTACCCCTTCAAGGGAGAATGTTGTCTGGTTTACCTAAACAGATCTTTTTGATTTTAATTGAGAACTTGCGTACCTACTTTCAAACTTCTAAGTCCAGAAATGAGAAAATTCCATAAAACTTGAACCCCTTTGATTTTCTAAAAATCCTTTCTTAGTGCTCATTTACATCATAAAAAGAATCCCTGTGCCAAATTTCAAGTTTCTGCGCACAGTAGTTTCGGCTGTGCGTTGATATATAAGTCAGGTTTGCCTTTGGCCCGCAGTTCCGCCCGCATAAGTGTCGATTTCTCAGGAACAGTAGAATTATTAGTTGAACCCGGGATACATTAGTTGATGACTTTCAATGAAACACCTTAATATTGAATTTCAATTGAATAACTTCAAAAACGGAAAGTTTCATACTAACTTTGCATCCCCGTTATATCCCCTTAAGGGATGATTTTTGAGAATAATATTTTACTCGTGTTTCATGCCTTTTAGTAAAGAACCTTCATGCTGAATTTCATTCGACTAACTTCAAAAATGGCAAAGTTTCATGCTTACCATGCACCCCTATTTTACCCCCTTAAGGGATGATTTTTGAGTAAAATATTTTACTCGTGTTTCATACCTTTCAGTAAAGAACCTTCATGCTGAATTTCATTCGAATAACTTCAAAAACAACAAAGTTTCATACTAACTTTGCAACCCGTTTTTCCCCCTAAGGAGATGAATTTCCAAAAATCCTTTTTTTAGTGCTTCCCTACGTTTTAAAAGGAACCCCTGTGCAAAATTTTAAGTTCCTAACCCTTATAGTTTAGGCCTTGCGTTGATATGTCAGTCAGTCAGCTTCTCCTTTTTTTTTAGTATGTATTACTATGGATAGTATGGATAAGTATAATGCTGTCGTATAATGATGATGAATTGACTTTGGATTTTAATTTTCTTATGTCACTTATTATTTTATTTTATTTTTGCTATATGTTTGCAGGCAAACTCATGCCTTAAGTTCATTCAAATGACGATAACTTTTTTTTTAATGAACCGATTTTGATGAAACAAACTTTAAATGTTAAACTGAGTTAAAACAAAGCAATTGGTGAAAGTTTGAAGTAAATCGGTTCAGTATTTTTGGAGATAATCGTGATCATACATACAGACAGACAGACAGACAGACAGACAGACAGACAGACAGACAGACAGACAGACAGACAGACAGACAGACAGACAGACAGACAGACAGACAGACAGACAGACAAGAAATTCCAAAAAAATTTTTTTGCTTTCTATTATTCTTTTTAAGTGTCCCTCTATCCATTTCAGTCAAAAATTCGAAAAGTACAGACAAAATAATTTTACTGTTTTATTATATGTACCTATAGATTATTATTTATCAATATTTTTTGATTATCTAACTGACATACTATTATATTTTTTAGGAAACTAGCCTATGCATTTTAGTAATACATTACCATTGAATTGATGTAATTACGTTAACACTTTTTAACTTCTGTTGCAGTTTTAATGGATAGTTGCGTGTATCGGATCTACTCGGTAAGTAACCTTACAATAATAAATAAATAAATATATAGGGACATACACAATTTGACGACATGATTGATTTACATGAAATATTAATATTAAAATTAAGTAGGAAAAAGTAAATCCATATGTGGAACCCTTACCAATACAGTAAAACTCTTATGGCACTACTCAGTGCATCTGTTCCTTCGTTACACCTTTTTCAATAACATCCTTCCCATAATTAGTAATTCTTTCTCATGGGAGTCAAATGACAATTACATTCTTCTGGCAAATTCAATTAAGCTTAATAGTTAAAATATACTGTATAGCTTTAAAGTTAAAACATTTGCTAGTGACTGTACACTGATTATTTGTTCTGAGGAGGCTTGTTCACCTCGGGTCACGCTGGTCGGTTGTGCGTCGTTCCCAGTAATTTAACGTTTCAACTGTTTCCATTGATTTGACATTGAGACTGTCGATCACTGATGATTGATGCGCAGTTGTTCCATACACCATACATCTGCCGGCCATACAAGCTACCACCGGCTTATATATTCAGTGTATATTATATAAGGCTAGACAATGATCTTATGTAAGTGTATCAATTAAGATTCTTGCATAAGCTGGATAAGACCAATCAATTAAGAACATACGAGTATTTGTGATGTAAGTACAACCCTCGTTTGTAGTACAGAACAAATAAAGGGTTTTCATGAAGAACTTTGTTTTTCAAATAAAATAAAAACAATGAATTTAGGGGTCAATGATTAAAATTTTTAAGAGTTAGGTTTGGCAATTAATAATGAAAAATGATCTGTAACGGTGGTCGAGGTGGACATTTGTCCGATGATAAACCACGGTTACAGATATCATTCTTTTATCAAAATTTTAATCAGTTTTTGGTCTATTTTGTTAATATTATAAAAAAAAATACTGAATATTTTGTATTTAGCATACTTTCGGTATGTATTTGTCTGTTGTCGCAGCAACATTTGTGTAAAATATTTGTGACGTATTTTATGTCAGACTACGTCTATTTTATTCATTGTATACTAGCTGACCAGAGCTGACCCGACAGAATTTGTTCTGTATTAACTATATATAGACGCCAACTGTCAAACGACTGTCAATACGATGCTAAGGTTACATTTAAAAAGTTTATAAAGACGTTAAGATTTCTCATTAGTTTTTTATTTACGTGCACCGTTATTAATATTTTCTTTCATAAGAATCTTCTCTTAAGGGTCCGTACTACCTCACACTGCTTTGCATGATTGACTGTTATATCAATAATAATTAAATACTCAAGTTGAAATAAAAATGCAGCAAAGTTCAGGACTAACTCTGGTAACTATATGACTCAAAAACACGATTGCGTTAAATTTTCTCGATAGAAAAAAAATGCAAAGTTGCCTCCAAATCACGTCTAATTTACTCGGTATATAGTATCATTCACCAAATACATTAAAATTAACCTTGAAACTTTTGATTATTATTGCATTACAGATAAAGCAGCCATCATATGTTTTTCTTTTTCGAATAACCCTTGAATATTCCTAAAAAACGAAAATATCTAAAGTAGCCAACGCGTTTAGACCATCCGCGTTTGTATCGCCACGCCGCCTGGCATATGGCGGGCTCTTAAGCAAAACAAACACGACAAAAAAGCATTAGCCAAATCAATACAGCCATTCACGTGATGCCGCGACCAAGGGAGATAGGGTTTCATTTTTATATATAATGATTATATAAGCATAGATATTATACTTCTATTGGAATACATATAGAATGTCTTATCCAACGGCCCGCGCTATGGTAAAAAGCTGGAGCAAGTTTATTTCCAAAACAAGACAAATTATAATATAATAATGTATTAAAGCGTATAAAAATATATATTACGCATTTGTAAGATATAACTGAATAACTGTAATAATCGAAAATACTTATTATTGTTAGTTGTAGTATGAATATCTGTATGTAGCACGTTACCCCCTCTGTGTATAATTGCAGCACAATTCCAGTTTGAGTGAAACCTTAAAGATGTAAACCTACCGTATTGGTATGGGATCAGCATAGATATTATAAATATCAAGATTTCAATCAAACTGAACAAAGATAAAAACAATTGAACCAGGAAAAATAATTATCTTCCTATTATAAAAGTAATAACGTACATCTTCATATTTCCTTTTAATTTTCTGTAGAATGATATTAAATAATGTATTTACCAGGATAATGGCATTATCAAGGTAAATGAAAACACGTAAACAGCAGTGTAAATAAGTACGTAGGAAGTTTGAAAATAATACAAAATAAAAAGATGCAAAAAATACGTTATTCATTTTCCAATAAAAAGTAACAAAATTTGAACAACATATATTTAAGTATAGTACTTGCTTGGAGATATAGATCCAACGCATAGATGCCCTTAGGAAAAGTTGATGTTATGTAGGCTCCTACCAGAACCTGTTCCTGGACATATCAATGTGTAACGTTGCAGCGTGCCACCTGCATGCTGCATCTCGTCGGACCTCATTTCTCTCATCCTGTCCATTTTTCATTCCTTATTTTAATTCAAATTTCATTCCATTCAATTCCATTTTTAGATTACTTTCTCTCTCCCTCATCACTCATCTTTCAGTCTGCTACCACCTTTCAGTCTATTAACATCTTTCAGTCTACTAACATCTTTGAGTCTACTACCATATCTTGGAGCATAAGTCTCTGTTATTAATTTATTGAAGTTGTAAAGCGAAGTTATAATAAAGTTATTCTCTGTGTTCTGTGTGTCGTCTTGTGCTCTCCCTAACATCCTTATATGTGGGAACTCGGCTAGAGCGTCGGGACGGTCGAGCCCTCACAAATGTATGTATGACATGCCCTTGGACATATTTTGTCCGGAGGGGGAACTATTGTATTTTAAAAGATAAGAGTAGTTTATGGGATTGGACTTGTGCTGGGTTATTGCAAATGGTCGGCCATAAATAAATAAATACGGACAATTTTCACAGATTGAGCTAGTCTCAAGGTAAGTTCGAGATTTGTATTATGGGATATTAAATATAGTATATTTTATAACAAATACATATATAGATCAACATCCAAGACCCAGGTCAATCTGAAAAAGTTCATTTTTCATCTTGACCTTTTAACACTTCCACCTCTGGAGCAACAGCTATCACTTATCTCTGGACGGCCAACTATGGCAAACTAGAGTCAAGAGTGTCCTGCGAGCCCTCTTGTGTTTTCACCCGATCAATGAAGACACGTCCGGGGCGACGGCTCAGACGACTCTCTGGAGCAGTCGGATTTATGATATCGTTACTCACCAAGAGCTGGTCACAATAATAGTATTAAAACTTAGAGATAGAGCGAGATAAATTCATTACAAAGAAACGGTTTCACTCACGTTTTTGTGGAATCGCCAACTAGTTTCGGTCTGTCACGAAGACCATCATCAGGGCGAGTGTTAGGGGTGGCGACACGGCGGTTTCGCTTCACTCAAAGCACTGTGTAAATATGTGATTTGTCTGTAAAAGTGTAATTGGCGATGCCAACTGAATAACGTGAGTGAAACCGTGTCTTTATAAGCTGGGCACAAGCTGCCTATTTTAGTTTTTATTCGTTTTAATCATTTAAGCATCTTTTCTTGACGATATCCATTTCTTTTCTTGATTTCTACGTAATAAAATTAAATGAGTTGGAGAGACATTGATGTCATCAAAATCGAATTTGCTGAGCCTTTCAAGTGCAAAATAATGAACAAATAGGTTTACTAACAAGTTTGACAAACTAACGTATGTGTGTACGCTGTAATCAGCCACACTGCAACGATGTCGTGTTGACTTTCGTGATTTATTGCATTAATTAGTGTTCAAGTAGTACTCCTCTTAATTTGCCACCACGCCATTAAAAACAATAACTTTACATAAAAATACTATTACTTCACTCACATGCAGGTTTTATAGAACAGTGCTAAATGAAAAGGAAGGGAAGCGTTCTTTAGTTGATTGTTTGTCTCGCTATGCTATTAAATTTTGCATTCACAGACCATTTTTTTTTATTCTGAAAAAAGTACCCCTTTCATTACGCGAGTGAAGCCGCGGGCATACATTAGTTGTATTTTAAATTATTATTCTAAGTTAGGTAATGAAGTAGATTTCATTATAAAGACAGAGACCTCTTAATATAATAATGAATAATCTTAACAAAAAATATGTAATTTAAAAAAGACAATAGTGTGCTGTATAACAAATAGATTATCTGATTTGTTATTCAGGCCACGTGTCACAACACAGGTAATGCTAAACCGATTTATTTTTAGACACTTGTACGTAAATCTAACTTGATGATATGTGTTTGCGGTGCGACGAGATCAGATGATGTGGGTTATTTTAACTTGCGGTTCAGATTGATATTGTGTATGCTAATTGCTAATCCAATGAATTTCTCGAAGAGATGTTCGGCATACAAAACTGCACATACATTTTTGTCCAATTTTCAGTCTACAATATATATCACCTCAGACTACTTTTGTAAGTCAAGTATTTGCATTAACTGCGCGATGTGACAAGATGAAACTCCATGTGTCACCTCATACAAGCTCTGTGTGCACACGCATCATCTATGCGTTCATTCATGTAAGCGTGAGGAAACGAAACACCAAATAAATCGAAGATACGGAATTTAATTGTATTCACTAACCAAAAAACAATATAATCATACATATTCTCTTTAAATACCAATTTTGATATTTATGTTGTATCTGTATTCCACGCTACATTAAGTAATAATGATCAATAAAAAAATATTCGAATTAGATGAAGTGACGAGTCACCTATTTTCCCATTCTCTGTATAGACCACTCCTGTTGGCAGAGAGGGCAGCGGTTGTTCTGCTTAACCCACAGCGACATGCAGCAGAAGTGGAAGCTGTGGTTGCACTCCCCCCAAACTACCACACAGTCTTGTTTGCCGTACGAATCCTTCTTGCTCTCGCCCTGGCATCGTAGGCAGGCGTCTGTGGAAGAAATATTTTATTATTAAAAGAGAGTAAAATATATTTATAAATATCCTTCGATCAAGTTTAAAAAACTAGATACTCAGTCACATACAACAATGACACTTCATGATGTAACAATTATTTATATGTAGATATTGTTTTATTATATTAAAAAATCTACGTCAATATAAAAACCAACATTACTTGCATGCCATAAAGTAGAACTTCAAAAGCTGACCGTCTTAGGCATTCAAAATTCAAATTTTATCGGAAAATATGCGGCCAAATGTCCAGTGGGTGCTTAATCTGTTTGATTCTGTGAGGTATTTTTATCGCGAATCGTGTATCTAGTTTTTTACACACAACAACATCACAGTTACAGGTATGTGGGTTATTATAATGAGTTAGGTTGATTTATTTGCCTTTTTTATTATTTTAAATAAATGAATGTCTTATATAGCTGACTTATATAGATATATAGCTGTACGATTAAAAGTAAGCAATCAAGAACGTTTATGTAGAAAAAAAAAGTAGAAAAAAAGAATGTATTTGCAAAAACAAAACTTTATGTACCTACTTATGTTCTATATGACCTTGATCTTTTGACTGTGTTTTAAACATGTAATATTTTTTTATTGTTACACGTAAGTACATCCTTTATGCGTCACTAAAACATGACGTCAACGTTTCGTCTTGATTGACTAAATTAACTTATTTTGATGTTTTTTTTTTATTTTACGAGTACAATACATAGTATTCTAATTTGAGAAAGGCCGAATCTACTTTTGAGCAGTCTGCGTCCTAAAAGTATCATAGAGAAAAAATAAACATTTTACGAAATTAAACACACGACGAGATAAGATTGAGCCAGACAAAGCGTCACTACAATAATAGTCGTTAATCACTATGATTTATCTGTAATGTTGTTTAGGTATAGCTACCCCCTGTCAACACGGGCTAACTGATCGCTATCACTGATAAACGAAGGAAATCAATCATAAAAAATAAACAAATCATGTAGAAAATACGTGGCAAAGAACGCATGTTAATAGATTTTCCACTTGACGACGGAGAAAGTCATTAATCTGTTATCTACCTGGTTAAATTTTGTAAATTGATCTATACATATAATAAAACAGTAAAATTATTTTGTCTGTACATTTCGAATTATTGACTGAAATGGATAGAGGGACACTTAAAAAGAATAATAGAAAGCAAAAAAAATTTTTTGGAATTTCTTGTCTGTCTGTCTGTCTGTCTGTATGTATGATCACGATTATCTCCGAAAATACTGAACCGATTTACTTCAAACTTTCACCAATTGCTTTGTTTTAACTCAGTTTAACATTTAAAGTTTGTTTCATCAAAATCGGTTCATTAAAAAAAAAGTTATCGTACATTTTTTACACATTCGACATATCAACGCAGGGCCTAAACTATAAGGGTTAGGAACTTAAAATTTTGCACAGGGGTTCCTTTTATAACGTAGGGAAGCACTAAAAAAAGGATTTTTGGAAATTCATCTCCTTAGGGGGAAAAACGGGTTGCAAAGTTAGTATGAAATGCTGGGTTAAAACAAAGCAATTGGTGAAAGTTTGAAGTAAATCGGTTCAGTATTTTCGGAGATAATCGTTATAATACATACAGACAGATAGACAGACAGATAGACAGACAAAAAATTCGGAAAATGTTTTTGTTTTCTATTATTCTTTTTAAGTGTCCCTCTATCCATTTCAGTCAAAAATTCTAAATGTACAGACAAAATATTTTTACGGAAAATATTTTCATGGAGTAAGTTACTTTGTTTTCTGATATATCCTGTTTATAAGCTCTATACATGGAACTGAAACTCAATTGACGATATTTCGATATATATTTGCAGGCAAACTCATGCCTTGAGTTCATTCAAATGACGATAACTTTTTTTTTAATGAACCGATTTTGATGAAACAAATTTTAAATGTCTTGCTGGGTTAAAACAAAGCAATTGGTGAAAGTTTGAAGTAAATCGGTTCAGTATTTTCGGAGATAATCGTGATCATACATACAGACAGACAGACAGACAAAAAATTCGGAAAATTTTTTTTGCTTTCTATTATTCTTTTTAGTGAAAGTTTGAAGTAAATCGGTTCAGTATTTTCGGAGATAATCGTGATCATACATACAGACAGACAAAAAATTCGGAAAATTTTTTTTGCTTTCTATTATTCTTTTTAGTGTCCCTCTATCCATTTCAGTCAAAAATTCTAAATGTACAGACAAAATATTTTTACGGAAATTATTTTCATGGAGTAAGTTACTTTGTTTTCTGATATATCCTGTTTATAAGCTTTATACATGGAACTGAAACTCAATTGACGATATTTCGATTTTTTTCTGTATGTATTTATGTATGTGAAACTTGGTAGATAAACATTTAGACACACAAGACAGAGGATAGGCTACATATTTTTTTTTCTCCGGTTGTTATAAAACGTGGCCATGTGGTCCCCATACATATGTACGCGAACGGAGTCGTCGGACTTATTATATCAACGCACAGCCGCAACTACTGTACCTAGAAACTTGAAATTTGTTCATTCGGTCCTTTTATGATGCAAGTGTGCAATAAGAAAGGATTTTTAGAAATTCAACCCCTAAAAGGATGAAATAGGGGGGTGAAGTTTATATGGAATTTTCTCATTTCCACACATAGAAGTATGAAAATAGGTATATAAGTACTTGATTACAATGAATAAAGATCCGTGTAGGTGAAATAGACAAAATTCACCCTCTCAAGGGGTAAAATTAGTATGGTAATTTTCTCATTTCTGGACTTAGAGGTATGAAAATAGGTATATAAGTTCTCGATTAGAATTAAAAAAAGATGTGTGTAAAGAACGTGGCCCCCATACAAATATAACATAAAATGTACGTGATCGAAGTCGCGGGCACTTTTACTTATGAAATATAGTAGTAAAGTTAGTATCCCACCACCACTACACAAGTTCACAACTTAATCCGTGTGATATCTTTTTTTTTTCATAGACATACGCGGAAGTGAAAAAGCCTGTAGGAAGATATCAATATGTACATATTACGAAGGATTTATCTCAAGGGCGAAAGTTAGTCTCACAATGTTATGCACGTAAAAAACGTGGGAAAAATACAAGGGTGTGAAACTTAGTAAACATCGTTGACCAATTTAGAACATTTGACTTTCAACAACATCAATACAACGCTTTCTAAGCGACAACTAGTGCTCTCACTGTCATCAGTACGAATAACTGTCCAAGAGCATGTGTAGTGACGCTTATTGAGGGTTCCGTCCGTAGCCATTAAAAGTTTTGCAAGAAATATTATCACTACTCGTATTTCGTACGTACATTTCCTGTTCGAAAAAAAAATCTTAATCAACCAAAATACTGTTTCTTTTTATTATGAGATTTACTATACCTACCTTGCAATGTTATCTTAATATCTTGAATATATGCTTGAATTTTCGAAGCATGGACAATTCTATATTATGGAACCATAGTCTTGATCTGATGGTGGAGTCGGAAGTAGCTACATTCCGACTAGGCACTTCTAAACTTAAGAAAATAAACCTATATAATCGGCTAGGCTAGTACTTTACAGTATGAATTGGTCATAATACAAACTTTTCTCAAAAGTAACCTTGTTTGCGTTTTAATCTTTTCAAGAAACAAATATAAGGGTTCCCATCATCATTTAGCTGCAGAATCCTAAAAAAAGGCTAATCTATGAATATGTATGTGACTGCCGGACGCTGCCGGATATCTGTCATGTCCTCGAGTCGACCTGGCAGCGAAGAGTACGCTCGCCTGCGGCTATTGAGTTCGTGTTTTCGAATTATACATGTTCAGGATTTAATTATAAGTAAGCGTAGGTATGTGGAAATTGTGACCATTCTTTGATTTACCAGCAATGTAAGATACTATTTTTGCGACGCCTACATGATGCGATGCAAAATGTACACTTGGTTTCAAAACCAAAATGTATATTTACAAAATATGCTGACTTTTTCGTGGCAAACCACATTTAAAAAAATGTATCTACTTAGAAATATTTGTTTTGATGATTATTCATATTCATAAGCAATAGATACACTACTAGCGTTTCTAAAACTCGGAACTGACCACTGCAGATAAGAACCTCTTTTCAAAAGAATTAGTCGCCTACCCGCCTCTTGTTTTCCCTTTTTCCTCTGTTTTCGTGTGATACTAAATTTGATTATCTTTGAATAGAGTATGGAGTGATAATAAATAATGTAAACTAACTATTATACTGGGTGGCGCAAAAGTACTGGCACTAAAGAAAATACTTTTATTTTTTTTATATGACATTTTCTGTCATTCTGTTTTTGAAAATTGTGTAGTGAACAAATGTAAAATACACTGAAAATAAACATGGACCGTTTTACTCCCCAAGAACGTGGAATAATTGTGTGAGGGACGCTTTTCCAGGCCGAGTTATCTCTCGTTTTGGCGATTTGCCTTGGCCTGCAAGATCACCCGATCTGACCAGTCCAGACTTCTTTCTTTGGGGTTTTTTGAAATATCGGGTGTATGTGAACAAGCCACAGACTCTCGCAGCTCTAAAAGAAAACATTCGTCAAGAAATAACGAACATATCGCAGGAAGTGTTACGGCAAGTTATGCAAAATGTCATAAATAGGGCTCAAATGTGTATCAACTCTGGAGGTCACCATTTAAAAGACATCATCTTTAAATCCTAATGGTACGAAATTTAATGGCACAAATATACATTTAAAAAAACCTAAATCTAGTTTTCTAATTTAGAAAAAATGTTATAGCTGAACCAAATAGGGTCTTTACTTTTGCGCCACCCAGTATATGTTATTTATTATTATTCGTCTCAAAGAGGCCGAGCAGACCAGTCCCAGATCAGCCATCGTTGAGCTCAACCATATTAGAGGGAACTCAACGATTTCCAATTCAATCGATGTTTAAGGTTCCAGCCAATAATTAATTCTTGGAATGAGAATCACTAATAGAATATAAAATCATAAGAGAAGAAGATAAAAACAAAAAAAAAGTAGGGATAGTATAATTATATATCGTTTTCCAGAATTTATATATTGTAAGGTGGTTCTCATTTAATCATTTATTTATTCATGGAACAATATTTACATTGTATTTAAAAATATTTGTACTTACAAACTAAAACAAAACAAATTAAATTTATTATAGGAAATAACAAAACTGAGATTTAAAAATCCCAAATTGAGTAACAACACTTCTCCAGTAGCAATGTCCTCAGCTTTCTTTTGAAATGGAAACTTATCTTTCTAATTTCATTTTTAGCATGGTTGTGGTGCAAATATTCAGCTGCATTACAACTCCTAAAGGGAAAGCGTAATAAATATCAAAATAGGGATGATAAACAGTACAAAATCTAAGCTATATAACACAGCTTTAAATTTTTGATAAAGTTTTATTGGTTTTGTTTGGTCATGCCAGGGAGAGTTCATTCCAGCATGACCTACGTATCTCTTAAACGTGAATGAAATTCCGTAATAGGTGTACAAAAGAGTACAAATTCAAAGCTATATTGTTAGTGTTTCAGTTGCTCAAAATTATCAACGGTTGTGTGATGTCATGCTGGGAAGAAAGCTTCCTGGCACGACATGCTTAATTCTCTGGAACGGTAATGGATTGACATTTCAGAATAGGCGTATATAATAGTACAAATTAATGGCTTTTAAATGGCATCTTAATGCGTTTTAATAAATTGAAAATCATAATCGATTACGCTAGGCTATGCTAGGCAGTATGCTTTCCAGCAGGATATTGAATATGTCCGAAAGTGATACGGTACAAAATTTTAAAACAGGTGTACAAAATCGTACATAATACAAGCTACCTTTTACATCTTACCGATATTAGAAAAGCGTTTATGGTCATGCTGGGGAGTACCACACGGTATAGGCAGTTTATTAAACATCACAACGGTTTGGTATCATGTACAGTGAGCTGCAGTTCAATATCAACCCGTAGTAGGTGAACACAAAACATCGATATTAGTCTTTAAATTTATATTTCAATTATAAAGTATATAGGGTTATTTATGGAATAATTAGCTTACGGCCGCGGCTCCGCTCGCGACAATGTCGATCCCTCGGGAACAGTACTTTTTCCCAGGACAAAATTACCGTATGTCCTTCTTTGTACCCCAGACAGCAGGTTTGCAAAATTGCATGATAATCGGTTCGGTAATTATGGCGTGAAAGCGTTACAAACAAACTCACTTTCGCATTTATAATATTACTAGCTTTCGCCCGCGACTCCACCTGCGTCAATGTCGATCCCTCGGGATAAGTACTTTTTCCCGGGATAAAAGGTAGCCTATGTCCTTTTCCGTACTCCAGAGAACTTGTATGTAACATTTCATGATGATCGGTTCAGCGATCATCATGAAATTTACATAAAGACATAGACTACCTTTTATCCCGTGTAAAGTACTGTTACCGAGGGAACGACGTTGATATTCAGAAAAAAACTTTGCATTCCATGGTTCGCTGCTCAACCTCTGTTACGGCGTGAAAGCGTTACAAACAAACAAACTCACTTTCGCATTTATAATATTAGTAAGGAAAAGGAAAAGGAAGTAAGGATAAGGACCAGCTTTCGCCCGCGGCTACGCCCGCGTCAATGTCGATCCCTTGGGAATAGTACTTTTTCCCGGGATACTTTTATCCCGAAGCCTCGGAGAAGAAGAATCGGAGAAGGACATAGCCTACCTTTGTAGGCTATGTTCTTCTCCGTACTCCAGAGAACTTGTAAGCAATATTTCATGATGATCGGTTTAGTAGTTACGGCGTGAAAGCGTAACAAACAAACAAACTCACTTTCGCATTTATAATATTAGTAAGGATAAGGATAGAATGGATACGTAAGGCAAATTACTTCCATAGTTTTGCTAGCGCATACGAACTTTTTTGTCAACATTCTTATTTCTTAATGACGTTTGTAGATGTATAGAATTGGTGACGTATTGTACAGACAGGTATCGAGGTACCTGACCAGGTTCTCTACCAATATCTTGAATTATCAATGATGATATGAAAATATACCTATACAGAAAATTTTCATGTTAATATTGCAGTATAAGAGAAAAATCAAAAATATAGGACCTGGTTAGGTATCGCGGTATCTGAATGTACACTCATACACGAGCGCATTAAGAGATGCGGTATTATAGGTAAAGCACGACCAGAGCCTTACCAGAGAAAAGTATCCGAGAATTTCTGAATTTATCCGATGTTTGTTCTGGCAACACTGGCTGTCTGATGATATGTAAATAGCGGGCATTGACCCAACCCATACCTAACATTTGCTTGTTCGCGAGCATTTGCAGAGCCATCTCACACAAAATAACCAGGGGATTGCAAAGATAATAAGAAGTATATGAGGAGCACAGAAATATAGTTATGGATCAGTGCTCGCTTTTTTCATGTAACATGTGTACAAGTGCAAAATTAAGGTGTAGTGTGACACAGGCGTTGACATTAAACTTGATATAAAGATCAACAAATCACAATGAGCGCGACAGACCCGCCCCTAATAAGTTCAATCAGAGCAATTTTGGCCAGCGCCAATGTGCGTCAACGTTGCGAATCGATGTTTATTCAATTGAGTGTTGGTTGATTATTTCACTCAGCACATTGGCTAAACTGATTAGTTTATATACATAAAAACACATTTTTTTAAGAAACCTCTTTAGCGGCGTTGCGCACTTTTTGGGATGAGTAAAAAACGTTAAACTCGCGTCAGGCAGGTCACGTGACGTGATCGAAAATCCGTAAGACGGACACGTGACTTGAGACCGCCGCAAAGGCGAGTTTTTACTTCTGCCGGCACTCCCGTAGTGCAACCTGTTGTTTGTTTTTTATCCATTTATTAGAATAAGGCTGGAAGACATGAAAAGCTGAATATAGAGGTAGAAAGAAAAGACTCAGCTGCAGTGGAACAATAAGTAATAAAAAAACTAAAAATGGACAGGACATTTGTAAATTAAAGTTACATAACCAAGTTAGTCTAACCCTAATAAAAATTAAAAATATGTTTACTTATTTCTTTTCTAGGCGTACAAAAAACGGGTTCATTTTGGTTCTCTCTAATGGAATATAACAAAAACCCACCTTTTTAGGCTCGTGCCGTACGTAATGCTTCGTTCTCGGTATTTCTTGTTTGAGATGAAGTAGGTACATATTTTTAAGGTATATGGTAATTTAATTTCACGATAAACGAGTTTAATTTGCACATAATATTATATGAGCAGAGTGCTTGTTAACAATGATGATGCCATATTCGCAAATATGTATTGTAGGAAGTGTTTGTGCGATACTGCAAATTTGTACTATATGAGGATTTAAGTGTAGTATTTAGCAATAGGTGCGCAAGCTTGTGTAAATTATTCGAACTACTTTTGGAGTCGTTGGCAGAAGAACTAATTAAATCTCACCTGTTAACAGCACAAACTAGTTTAAAAATAGATTTTAGTAAGCATCTTCTTTTAAATTCGTTATAGATATTATCATTTTATAGATGATACAAATATAGGAGAGAAAGGAGATGACAAAACGTTACATATAATTTATTAAAATAAAAAAAAAAACAAGAACCTGCTTTCATCCTATTGGTACTTTGAGTGTTCAAACTGGAACTAAAAAGTAAGAAATTATATTTTAATTACTTGAAAACAATAAGCATTAAATGATACAACCTATTTACAATTTATGATCAGTTATTTTTAGAGTCGTTGTCGGTTTGGTATAGTCGTGCCTTTACAACAATCCTTCAGACATCACGAGGAAGAATCAAGGTTATTTTTACTTTGACTGGCTACGACTCCAAAAATAACTGATTATAAATAGGTATGTATGTAAGTATCAATCATTTTGTTGAATGACCTTTAATGCTACTTGCTTTCAAGTATCAATTATTCATTTCTACTTTTTAGTTCCAGTTTTTACACTTATGTACAGGGTTGATTGAAGTCGGTTTTTGTTTTTTGTAAGTAATTAAACTAATTTTTTTCTCATTTTTTATTGGGTGTAGTTGTACCTAACGCGCTGGCGAAAAGAGACAAAACCGTTTGAAAGAAACTACTTTCTTTTTCACTACTGACAAGAGATAAGATTGTTTAAAGAAAAGTAGGGAAATAAATGCGTTAAATAATTTGAAATAAGAGTTATGAGAACAAACTTATTAAGACTTAATGAAAGGCTAGGTCATGCTCTGTGACTCAGTTTGTTTCACGATCATCTATCAAACGAAGCAGAAGAGCAACGTCCTCATCAACTTGGCTTGACTCGCGGAAGTTTAGCTAATGAGACCAAGATGCAATATTCTCATCGACTGAGTTTGATTTCATCGACTTGGTAAATAAAAAAAGATTCACTCGCGTTGTTAATTGGTTACTAATGGTAATGACTTTCTAATAGTATTGTCTATCAGCAAAACTCACTATCTTATATAGAGCCAACTCCAAGGTAAGTACTATCAAATAAAAAAGAATAATTTAAATCAATTCTTAATTGGCCATAAAACCCATATCTGCCGTATTCCAGTGCAGCGGCAGCGGCTAATAGAGATAGAATCTATATTATGAACGCATGTTTAAAAGAAAAACAGAAACTTGTAATTAAAAAAAAACGAAACGTCCGGTTTGCTACGAAACACCAAGGAGGTAAAATTCGAAGGTTTTTATTAAATTGAATCTGGCATACAACAGACGTTTTGTTGAAAATAAAAATACACCGCGTTTTATTTCTATTATTTATATAAAAAGTACCTACTTTATTTGAATTTCCACGTATTACTTGAATGAAGTTATTATACATGCCTTGGTCGCAATCATGCATTGATAGACTTACATAAGTCCACGTGTGCCTCGGCTACGCCAACCAAAATGTAAAAGGACGCCGGAAAATTTAATAGGTAAGGCTATTCCTACAAGAAAATATATTAACTGGAATTTTTATTTTCTCCAATGAATTCTTGAAAAAAATATAAAGGGATTTGTATATAACGTGTATCAGATAAAATTACAGAAGCACGTAATACCTACTAGCTAGGGCTAACGTAGTTAAATATTAGACTATTTATCGATCTAGGTAATTGATTCAAAAGAAAAATAGGAGTGATTAATTAAAAAAAACAACGTGCGATGATTCATGGCTTCCCAATTTCAAGCGGCTGCAGCGTGTGACATTCCACGAGTTCGGGAACTTTCATTGGCTTAAACCAACTCTCGAATTGGAGCGCGTGCCAAACCCGGTGCTTGATCCCGGGCCGAACGATCTATTTTAGTATCTACTTATCAAGGTGACATTTAAAAATACTCTCGCTTCCCAGTACGTGGGCGATCCCACGCAACCGAGATGCTTTTTATGAACGAATTGATTATTTCAATGAAAACACGAAAACAGAATGTTTACGTTACACACCAAGACTATTGTAGATACACTAAAAGAGTCAAATTTCTGCAAGTTGATTTCAAAGCGCTGGCTGGATACAATACAACGAAATAGTATCACATTCTCCTTTTCATTGCGGTCTTTAATCATCACCGCGTCCACTCACTTCCTTCTTTTTCCTTATGTTCCATTATTTATATAGTTAAAGCTTAACTATTATTATGCTAGTTGGAAATGAATTCGCATTGAATTATGTTTTCAAGACGTACCTACCTACTTCCTTGTCACTTACAAAGCCGAGAAAATGCTATAATATGCACCATTCATCCTCCCTTTAATTCATTAAACATCGTCACGTCCACTACTATTATTTCTATAGTTGGTGATTTATAAGTTTGTCACGAATTTGTATTGTATTCAATTTCAAGATCGACTGTTGTGCGATCATTATTCATCATACAAATAAATACTTTATGGAATATTTTTAATCTTGAATGGAGGACGAAGAAAAATACGGTTGATATAGTTTAAATGGTTAAGGTTTAATATGTTTCAACTTGATATAATAATTTAAAAGTAAATTTGGAAAATCCAAAAGTACACGCAACCTAAACGAATCAACTTATTATTCTAAATTTACAATAATGTCCCAACTCCTAACCGTTAAGGAGTTGTGCGTTTCATCACCAGCTCATCAACACGAGATGATGAAAACGACAACGGGACCACCTCAGGAGCATACTCTTAAAGAAATATCTGTCTTATAGTAACTATTATATTCAAAGATTACCTTCATCTCCAAACCTGCCATCATCAGCTCATCAACATAAAATGATGACTATCAGATGACATTTAGACACACAGGACACAGGATAGGCTTTTTAATTTTTTTCTCCAGTTATGATAAGACGTGGCCCCCATACATATGTAGGTACGCAAACAGAGTCGCGGACACAGTTAGTATGTGTCTATAAAATTATAGGGTTGCCCTCAATTTCCCTAGAATCCTATCATCAGATCTAAGCTTGATGTAACCCCAAAGTTTTCCCATAAATTCTGAAGCTAAAAAAATATAATTATATGTTAATTGTTTAGTGATTTATAGCGACCACAGACAGGATCCGTAAACACAGATACACGGAAGTCAACGATAATTTTATTATTATTATATCTAATACCTTCGTTGAAGTATTTTTCTTGATATACGTGTACTTGTATGATCCGATAAGTGCAAGTCAATTCAATAAAGACAAAATTTGAAATCTTTTTTTTTAAGGACTATGTGGCTAGCTCCCAGTGAGCTTTCGCTACTTCACCGGGCGTTTGAGGCGAGGGCAGAGTGCCCTCAACCTTTTAGACAACATCACCAAAGGGCCCCTAGGAGGGACGGACCTCGGCTTTGGGCGTTGCCTGTGTGCGCAAGGCTTGGAGAGACAGCAAACTCTCATATTGCCTGATGGGTGGCGTATACGTGCATGCAAGCCTGAAGGGTCAATCTGAGAATCAATGGCAAAAGCTTAAGTAATTGAGAGTAATGCACAACCTCAAACGCTCTCCGTTATGTTATGTGGCGTGCAGTAATATTAGGTTTAGATGTTAGACAATTTGTCATTTAATATTTGTTCAGTATCTTGGGCTAAATGACACACCCTTAAAATGTACATTTAGCTTCTCATAGTGTTTAGTACTATTTAATATGGGAAATCTTTTGACACAACAATGTGATATATATTGAAATAAATTAATAATTAAATAAATAATTTTTTAGGGTGCCGTTATCACTAATTCTATCAGAAATATACATAATTCCTATCTACGGACAGTTTTGTCTTACTCTCTCCCTACCTTATTGACCGAGCGAGCGAAGCGTCTCAGTTTCCACTGGCCCAAAATTCTTTTGTCCGTCTGTCTGTCTGTCTGTCTGTCTGTTCTCGCCTACAGGTCGCATTTCTCAACCGATTCTCATGAAATTTTGTGAGCAGATTCGGTAATTATATAAATTTTTTTTGTCGTGCCAGTTTTTCGAAATTTTAAAAAATGTCGGATATATGGGGGTCCGAAACTTAAAAAAACTCATAGCACGGCTATTTGGAAAAAAAAACAAAAATGTCATTAGACTTTTTTGTTATTCTCATTAAGACGCAACTTTTTTGTCTGAACAACTTTTTTATACGATAAACTTGAACGTGTTTATAGTCGGCAATTTGCCCAAAAGTTGTCTGAAATCGATTTTCTGTATATTTATGAAAGAAGTTGAAGTACGTGAAGTGGGAGAGGGAGTGAAATTGAACAACTTTCCCTAAGGAACAAAAATCAAAATATGAAAAATATTTTTTGGCTTAAAGCATGATACTGCGAATTACTTTTATAATTGAAAACACTGAATAAACTTAGAATCTTGAAATAAAATTTAAAAATAAATAAAAAAGATTCATTCATTCATGCTATCCTGTGACTTGAACCCGGGGCTTATAGATGCCGGCCACTTCTTATCGTAAAGTTCGCATGTTTGTCTGCCATAATAGTTGAAAATTAGCGTCCTATTAAAATGTTGACCAATTGGTAACATAACAACTATGAAACCGGGTACTTAAACTTTGCCTCCTATTCACCCATGCCAAGTTCGCTATTCCGATATTTCCGATCTTGATGAGGATCACTCCAACTTAGTTAATGTGTACAAAAACATACTAAACATGGTACTCAAGGGCCGTGTTTCCATACAAGAGCAGTCCCCTGATTCCTCACTGGATAGTACCAAGAGAGTAATGATTTCTTACTAAAAAAATCCGTATGTTAAAATTTTTTCATAATTGAATTATTTAAAGAGATATGAACCTTCAAAAACATGAAAAATTGGTACGAATTTCCGTTGTGATCAAACATCAAGAAAACAAATTTAGGCAATTAAGTATATAAGAGAAAGAAACGCAGAAACACAGCCATAGCTTATTTTAAATTTTTAATGTAAGAAGAAATTAAATCGGTAAAGTTTTGGAGAAGAAATCAGAGGACTACGAAGCGTTAATTTTGTGTAATTTTTATAAGTATTTTCCGGCGAGCTGCAGTTATCTCTATCGCACTCTGCGGGGTTTGTTTGGGCACGCGGCGCGACAGCAATAGATAATATAAATATCTATTTTTCAATTCTCTCGAGCTTAGTGTTTCCTCTTAAAAAAGGGTCTGGTCGGGTCTTCTGGTAAGGGGAATGTAGGTTTAAATTTCCGTTTCCTCTGGTACCTAATTAAGAGCAATTGGGAAATAGTAACTGAAGGAAATCATGCTTTAGTCAATTAGCATATCAGTAACAGATATATTTTAGAGCACTGGAGGGCAAATGTGGTGTTGGTTGTAAGGGCTCGCGGGGTCTACTGTTCTTGCAGAACCACTAGTATTAATTGGGCAAAATATGTAAAGTAACTGTTGGGATGAAAAAAACATTGGTCCTTTTTTCCGTGCACAAGCGACATTCTGGCTTATTCTTAGGTTGGTTGATTGATGATTTTTTGCATGGACAATTGAGAATAGGCCATGCATGTGATATAGCTTCTACGGCAGTATATATTATATTTTTTTTTATATGGCGCCTACGCAACACACGTCTTGTCGCGAATGCAATGCGTTGTCTTCGACTAGGGATGCGGGCATGCTTTAGTAAAATGCGTAAGTGGCGCTCCGTGGTGGCGCTTCGCTTACATTTTCACACATACGAAATGCTACACATATACACCCGTACCATGTGTGAGTTTCGTGTCAATATTTCGAAACCTCGAAAGAGTGTGAATGCTTTATGCTTGTGTTGGTTGACGGTTCAGGTTTGTCAGTGGTACCAAACCATTTTGGAAACCGATGCAGATGCAACACGCGACTCGTTTGCTATCGAATTTGTCATGCTCATGAACTGTCACATTTCTGACGACATTTCTGACGAAGAAGAAATATTTTATGCGTCGAGTAATCAATTATTGTTTGATCAGAATACTAAGTAATGAATGATGTATTATGCAAATAAGCGCGTGAACAGAACGTGCTCATGTGAACACACCGGGTGGCAAGTAGCTGTTTCACGCCGTACTAGTTATTTGTAATTCAAATAAAATGTTCGTCACCGCTGGACTGGTTTGTGCACTTTTCTTCCAGTACTTTTCCATCCAAACCTTGGCTCACGTATAATTCGAAAGTGAATAAACTATATTTGTCTCTTTCTTACTTTATAAACTGGTAAGTCGTACGTTAGTTGAGTTTATTGAGAAATCCATAGATGGAATACTGTAAGTCTTTCTTATTGAACATCTGATTATTTACTATATATTTAAGAGTCAAAAGATTAGTGTTGATATTTTGTATATATTTATTTCAAAAATATATTTATACATTAGGAATATATTCAACGTCTAATGGAGAGAACCAACTTCATTGAGACGCCTTTGCGGTATTTATTTTTGTACACATAGATCTTCATGTTCAAAAGGAGAATTAAAAATCGATTAATATTTTAAAGATTAAAGAGGACACAAAACAAAAAAAAACATACTCAAGCGAAATAGATCTTATTTCTCCTTTTAAGAAATCTGTTAAAAAGGTCTATCCGTAATTTTATGTTTATAAAAGTAAATAGGCGATTTGGATCTCTTTTTACACGACTACCCTAAAAAGGATGTGTATTGTTTTATTTTATAAAAACCGCTCAATGGATGGATGGACCCAAACCCAACAGATTCGATCGAACGTATGGGGTATTGTTAGAAACCTTATACCCTTCCGAGTGACATAGGGTATATTTTTTTGGCAAAGCAGTCGGTTAAAACTTGTTGTTCTCTTGGATACCCTATATATAGACAGCTTCCAGCAAAAAACTTTCATGAAGGTCTGGGAGGAAAGAAAAAACTTAAAATGTGCCAAATGCTTCTCTTCCCGCGCAGATCGTAAAAGCCGATTGAGAGATTGGGCTAAAATCTGCGGAATCATGTCAGTAGGCGATGCGGCTAGCAACCCAATAACTATTTAATTCCGTTTTTCATCTACACGCCCTCCAACATGCTAAATGTGGTCACAAAGCCTTATAGACCTAGGCTCTGTCTGCCCCACAAGGGAAAAAGATGTGATTCTATGCATGTATGATGTTCCAGGAAATTCAGTAAGAAATAAAGTGTGATTCAGTGGCTCTACTAGTATAAACAAGCAATTTATATGCGATATAAATCTGCTATGGTTAAGTTTTCCATAAAGTACAAGTAATCTATCAATATTTTAGAGAGCTAAATAATCCAACACACTACTCTCTCTGCTGAGTGTGCTCGGGTTCGATTTTCAACGTGGGCTTATATATTTTCACAGATGTGTCTGTGATCCTGAAGCTACCCAATGCACCCTTGGATAGTTCCAAAACCGCAGATAGAGACAGTAAGTACCTAAAAATACTTTCTTTTACTCCAAAGGCAACTTTATATTCACATGGCAACATTCTCGAGTCAGACTATAAGTGAAAAGTAGACGTGGTCATATTTAGGCGGTCCCGCCCGAGTCGAGTTTTATGTTCGCGACAATCAGAGATACCAACACGTGATTTTACGATTCCACTCAAGCTTAAATTCTGTGAATTACAAGTAACATTATAAGGTGTTTTAACCATTTACAAGCTTTACTTCTTAGTCTTACCAAATAATAGTCCATTGAAAGAATAAATTGTTACAGTAAATTAAATTCTAAAACTTACCTCTAATATTGAATAATTTTAACATGAAAAAATATATATTATGTAAATTATTTCGTAAAATAAACTAAACTATTAAAATTAACTTTATAAATACGAGTTATATACTCGTATTTATTTTAGGTATGTCTTGTATGAAGAGCGCGATACTTATTTTGTAGGGTGGTAAATTAAAATGTAGGTAAAATCACGATAAAACAAGTAGGTACTAGGTATATTTTACATTTTTTCTCCATAAAAAATATGCATGATAAAAGCACTATAATGTGCGAACAAGCATGCATTATAAAATACTACCAGAACGTAAGTTATTTTTTTTAAAACAATATAACCGGCCAGTGATACTGTTCAAAATTATGATTCAACCTTTTTGGTCATGACGGAATAAAAACTTATTTTAAACCCGGTTCTCGGGGAACCTTTCTTTGATTTTTAAAAAGAGATGATAATGGTTTTTAAGGTTTATCTGCCAAAATATAGACCTCACAAAAAACTTTTTTTTTGTTGCAAATAATATTATCTACATTTTCTGACCGGTAACTTTTAGTCATAGAATCATACATAAAAAAGTTGTAAGTGTAAATCTATAAAAATTTGAGGAAAAAAATTTATTCGCCGATATGATTTTTTTCTTAAAGAACGGTATCAGTACATTTTCTATATTTTTTTTTGAAAATGTTAAGAAAAACAGTTATATCGACGAATAGTTTCATTTTTCTCACATTTTTATGGATTTTCACTTAAGTATAACTTTTTTATTTATTGTTCTACGACTTAAAGTTTTTGGAAATGTAGATAGTTTTCATTGTGAGACCTATAGATAGTTTGGCAGACAAATTGTAAAACAATTTGAACCCCTTTTTCGAAGATGGCGGCCATGGGACAAGGGTTGCAACTCCACAAACTTAGACTTAACTTTACACTACCCTTCATATATAAAAATATAATTGCGTCCTCTTACAAACGCACGCTAAGCGCAAAAAAAAATTAACGTTTCAATGGATTTTAAAAGCAGGGCTTTAACCTGCGACCTTACCTTAGGTATACAAGGGTTGCAACTCCACAAACTTAGACTTAACTTTACACTACCCTTCATATATAAAAATATAATTGCGTTCTCTGACAAACGCACGCTAAGCGCAAAAAAAAAATTAACGTTTCAATGGATTTTAAAAGCAGGGCTTGAACCTGCGACCTTACCTTAGGTATAGTGTATAACCTACGCTCTGCTAACTGCGTCGAATATCCTCCTCTAATACGCATTAGGGGTTGTGCCGCCTGACGCGATGACCCGCTATTTCAAGTGTGGCATTTGATAAAACTCGTATTGCAATTGCAATGAATTTGAAAATAAATTTCAATTCATTTCATTTCATTTATTTATTCATATAACAATATTTACATTGTATTTGAATATATGTTTACTTACAAGCTAAAACAAAACAAATTACATAATTAATAGCAAATTACAAAACTACTTATAAACTAATTTTAAACATGTCAAAAATTATATATCGTCACTCATTCAAAAGTCCCCAATTGAGTAACAACACTTCTCCAGTAGCAATGATCTCAACTTATTTTTGAAAATGGAAACTTTTCTTTCTAGTTTCAGTTCGGTAGGCAGTTTATTAAACATTACAACGGTTTGGTTTCGTGGACAGTGAGCTGCAATGTTAAGTGTGGGAGTAATAACTCTGATTAACTCTTTCCTACGCGTGCCCTCTCGAGCCATCATTTGTTCTGCTGTTTCGTATGAGTCTCTATTTTTTATGAGATCCGTTAGTAGAACAAATATATATAAAGACGGTACGGTTAATATTTGGAGGTCCTTAAAATGTTCATGGCACGATTGCCATGGAGGTATGCGAACCATGGTCCGTATTGCTCGTTTTTGTACTGCGAAAGCTTTATTTATATTATATTGGTAGCTGCCGCCCCAATATTTTATGCTATATCGAAGTCGGGACTCTACGAATGAGAAGTAAACAGATTTTAGTTGATTCATAGTCAATTCGTCTCTTAAAGTTCTTAGGACGTAACAAGCGCTGCTTATGCTTTTTTCTACCTCTTGTAGCTCCGGTTTCCAGGTTATTGTATCTAATTACAATTACTATGAAGGAAGCGATACAGATTATAAGGGCCGCATGAAGGCCTTGTCTTGGCGAAGTAAATCTCTCCAGCTGGCTTTTTCTAACTTTTTCGTTTCATCTTCTGATTCTCATTACTTTCAGGTCAGGTCTTGTTGTACTCCATCCAGCCATCGAATTGAAGGTCTATCGGGGATCTTCGTCAGTCAGGCTGTCAGGAGGCGCTTGGTGACCGGCCAAAAGATGGTTCAAAGATACCCCACCTTGATGGAGGTCACACACAATGTTTGGCTCTTTGAAGATTTCATAAAGCTCCTGTTGTATCTCGACCGTCAGCTCAATCAATACTGCGCCGAAAATGCATGTCAGGATTTTCGTTTCAAAGGCCAATATCAATATCACGTGTTTATATGTCGGGCGCTAAATAATATTTATTTGTTGTTATATCGAAAGAAGGGAAATATAAAGCTAGACATCTGTGAATGCGGCAGTGAATTTTTGACAAGTGAAGGTCGCCCGGTCCAGTCGGCCTATTTACTAAGTGTACAACGTTTTAATAGACACTTCAAAATACATCGCGGCTTTCGTATGATTGACTTTTTTTTATTTAAGATATATAAAACGTAATGTATTTTGAAGTGACCATCAAAACGTTGTACACTAATGGCCGGCAGGAGGCGTCGGCCCAACTAATCGTACGTTTTCCAAAGACTGTGTTCTAATTCCATTTTATTCAAATAAGTTTAATAATGAGTGGTGCGTATACATTATACTTTTTAGGGTTCCGTCCCAAAGGGTAAAAACGGGACTCTATTAATATGGCTCCGCTATCCGTCTGTCTGTCCGTCTGTCATCAGGAGACACACTCATGGACCGTGATAGAAGGTTGAAATTTTTACAGGTGATGTATTTCTGTTGCCGAAACAACAAATACTAAAAAAATAGAATAAAATAAATATTTAAGGGGGCTCCCTTACAAGAAACTTGATTATTTTGCTCGTTTTTACTCGCCATTGATAACGGCAACAGATAGAGGCGTAAAATATTCTCAGAATATTAAGTTATATATCCACTTCTATACATATAATAAAACAGTAAAAATATTTAGTTTGTGCATTTAGAATTTTTGACTGAAATGGATAGAGGGACACTTAAAAGGAATAATAGAAAGCAAAAAAAATTTTTTCCAATTTCTTGTCTGTCTGTCTGTCTGTCTGTCTGTCTGTCTGTCTGTCTGTCTGTATGTATGATCACGATTATCTCCGAAAATACTGAACCGATTTACTTTAAACTTTCACCAATTGCTTTGTTTTAACTCAGCAAAACATTTAAAGTTTGTTTCATCAAAATCGGTTCATTAAAAAAAAGGTATCGTCATTTGAATGAACTCAAGGCATGAGTTTGCCAACAAATATATAGCAAAAAAAAATTAAAATAATAAGTGACATAAGAAAATCAAAATCCAAAGTCAATTCATCATCATTATACGACAGCGTCGACAGCATTATACCTAGCCATATCCATATTAATCCATACTAATAAAAAAGGAGAAGCTGACTGACTGACTGACATATCAACGCAGGGCCTAACTATAAGGGTTAGAAACTTGAAATTTTGCACAGAGGTTCCTTTTATAACATAGGGGAACACCAAGTAAGGATTTTTGGAAATTCATCTCCTAAGGGGGTAAAACGGGTTGCAAAGTTAGTATGAAACTTTGCCGTTTTTGAAGTTATTCGAACGAAATTCAGCATGAAGGTTCTTTACTGAAAGGCATGAAACACGAGTGAAATACTTTTCTCATCATCCCTTAAGGGGGTATAACGGGGACGCAAAGTTAGTATGAAACTTTCCGTTTTAGAAGTTATTCAATTGAAATTCAATATTAAGGTGTTTTGTTGAAAGTAATGAACTAATGTATTCCGGGTAATTCTACTGTTCCTGAGAAATCGACACTTACGCAGGCGGAGCTGCGTGCCAAAGGCAAACCTGACTTATATATCAACGCACAGCCGAAACTACTGTGCCCAGAAACTTGAAATTTGGCACAGGGATTCTTTTTATGGTGTAAATGAGCACTAAGAAAGGATTTTTAGAAAATTAAGAGGGGTGGAGTTTATATGGAATTTTCTAATTTCTGGACTTAGAAGTTTGAAAGTAGATACACAAGTTCTCAATTAAAATTAAAAAAGATCTGTTTAGGTAAACCAGACAACATTCTCCCTTGAAGGGGCAAATTATAAAGTTGTATGGAATTTTTCCATTTCTAGACTTAGAATATAAAAATAGGTATGTAAGTTCTCGATTACAATTAAAAAGATCTGTGTAGGTGAAATGTATGAAATCCCCTCCTTAAGGGGGCAACATTTGGGGATAACGTTTTTTTTCTCATTTCTGGACGTTCTGGAGTACAATTAATAAGATGTATGTAAGTAAAACCGACGAAATTTTCGCCTGAAGGGATAAAATAGGGGATTAAAGTTAGTATGGATTTTTTTTCATTTCTAGACTTAGAAGTATGCGAATAGGTATAGAAGTCCACGGTGACAATTAAAAAGATCTATGCAGGTGAAATGTATAAAATTCCCCCCTTAAGGGGTAAAAGCAGAGGGGGGGGGGGGGGTTGTATGTGATTTTTCTTATTTCTGGACCTAGACGTATGAAAATAAATAAATATGTTTACATTACAATTAAAAAGATCTGTGTAGTTAAAATGGACGAAATTTCCCCTTGAAGGGGTAAAATAGGTGGGGTAAAGTTTGTATGGAATTTTTTTATTTTTAGACTTAGAAATATGACAATAAGTATATAAGTTCTCCATTACAATAAAAATATATCTGTGTAGGTGAAATGGGCAAAATCCCCTCCTTAAGGGCTAAAGAACTATGCAGGTGAAATGTATTAAATTCCCCCTTAAGAGGAAAAAGCAGAGGGGGAGGTGTTTGAATGGAATTTTTATTATTTCTACTGTTCCCAAGGGAACGACATTAACGCGGGCGGAGCCGCGGGCTATTTTAACAGCTAGTTAAAAATAAATAATGAAATTAAAATAAAATTCATTGGGGAGCTCCCATACAAGAGACATAATGTTTTGCCGTTTTTATATATAATGGAACGGAAACCTTTGTGCGCGAGTCCGTCTTGCATTTGGCCGGTTTTTAGGATTCCGTATAAACAAAGAACTCTTTTAGTTTCACCATGACTGTCCGTCCGTCTGTCCGTCCGCGGTTTTACACAGACTATAAGTACTAGAAAACTGTAATTTGGTATGGATATGTATATTAATCATGGCAAAAAAGTGGAAAAATAAAATCTTGAAATAAATGTTTTTAAGGTACAAGTAACGTGGAAGTAAATACATTTTTTATTTACTAATCCAGTGTGTAGGGTGTTGTTGAATAGGTCTTTTGAATATATTATGAGCTTGTGAACATCATTTTTCGATTTATTTATCCATTTCTGAAATATTTGGAATTCGCAAATTTTTGTTAGAGTCCAGTCACCCTCCCTCTATCTACTAAATGGTTGTATAAGAACAAGTGAAAAAAATCACAGCAGTAGTATATACGTGGGGCGCACTATAAGTTTTCGGAATGAATGTGAAAAAATACTATTAAAGGTACAAAATTAATTTATTGTTTTTCAAAATAATCTCCCTTGGCGTCTATGCACTTTTTCATTCGATGAAACCAGTTTTGAAAACTTTTGTGCCACTCCTCTGTGGTGACCTCTGAAACGTGTTTTTCATACTCCTCGACAGCCTCTTCTGGTGATGAAAATCGTTGACCGCGTAATTGGTTCTTAATTTTTGGGAACAGAAAAAAGTCACCAGGTGCCAGGTCGGGACTGTATGCAGGATGACTCATGATTTCTACATTTTTCGCCTTCAAAAAGTCGTTTGTCTGTCTGGCCGTGGGAGAACTAGCATTGTCGTGGTGCAGGATGATACAGCGTTTACGGTTATTTTTACGGAGTTCGTCAATAACTTCCGGCAAACAAATGGTCGTGTACCAGTCACTATTCACTGTACGACGATACTCTAAAGCAACAGTAGCCACGTGTCCAGTTTTATTAAAAAAAGAAGCAATCATCCGCTTAGATGCACTTTTCACGCGCGCCACTTTGGTTGGTTTCGGTTCATCTTGAAAGACCCATACGCTCGATTGCTGCTTTGTTTTGGGATCGTAGCAATAAATCCATGTTTCGTCACCTGTTACTATGTCCCACACCAAATTTGACGCACCTTCGTTGAATCTGGTAAGCATGGCACTGCACCAAGTGACGCGGTCCGTTTTTTGAGCCTCGGTCAAGTTGTGTGGGATCCACCGCGAGCACAGCTTTCTCACACCCAAATGTTTGTGTAGGATTAATTGTATTTGACTCATGCCTATTTCTAAGGATGCGCGAATTTCATGGTAGGTCACATGCCTGTCTGTTTCAATCATACGGCGCACAGCATCGATGTTTTTGTTGGTCACAGCGGTGGACGGCCGACCATCGCGAGATTCGTCACTGAGATTGATACGACCACGCTTGAATTCTGCAAACCAGCTATAAACAGTTGTCTTGCATGGTGCTTCATTGCCAAAAGCTGTTTCAAACCGAGCGATGCTCTGTTGAGCTGTCAAATTACACTTAAAATCGTAGAAAATCATACAACGAAAATTTTCCCGAGTTAAATCCATGTTGATGCAGACACACAATTTTTTAAATGGCGCCACAAGGTAAAAACAAAAGACAGTCAAATGAAACAAACTGCATTCTACAGCCAAAGAGTTATATTTTCAAATGTAGCAATAAATTTTTAAATATTGTTTATGTAAGTGGCCAGTTCCGGAAACTTACAGTGCGCCCTATGTATAACGAAGTTTAAAGGAAAACTATCAGAGCTACGTAGAGTTCACAAATTAAAGAGTCGACCAACTTATAAATGTACATGGAAAAGTAAAATTTCATACAAATTAAATTGAAAATTAGTTAAGACAATTGTAACATAAAACAATTACTGAATATAAATTTACGAACCACGTTAAGTTAAGGAAATATAAAATCATGGCAGCTTTAATAATAATAATAATACCGACTTTAATAGCAATGTGTTTACGTTCGAATGCGCTCGGCGCTTGGACGAACGATACTAGGCCGCTTGGTGCCTGCCTACTAAAATCTTGTTACCAGCGCTTTCCTCTACTGGAGGTGAAACTCAATCAAATTATTTTTTCTTATTTCCCTTTTTTTAGAGACATGACGAGTTGTCAAAAAACTTAGGCTTGACTAATGGACGAATTAACCATTTTAGGAGCGGTTAGAAAACGCTTGACCAGTTGACAACATTTTCTCGCTTGACCAATTATACCCTACATCACTACCATCCTATGTGCGCTCGTTTTTAGACGTTTTTAGTCGTTAAACCGTGACGCATGAACTCAAAGCTGGCATTCGCAACTACGGAACCCTACATTGCGCGTGGCCCGACACGCACTTGGCCGGTTTTTAACTAGTACAACAGAGTTGATTGCGGAAAGTAAGTCTAAACCTCATTTAATTTCGTTTGGTCACGATAATGATGTCAAATTAATTGACGTCCCTTAGTTTAAAAAATAAACAATTTAGTATCGTTTAAATAGGTAAAGAAAAAAGGCATATAGGTAATATGAATTGCAAACAGAAGGTGAAAAACAAACTAAGGTCTTAAAATATTTTTTAAATATATACGGTCAAATCACACATTGAGCTAGCCCCAAAGTAAGTTCGAGACTTGTGTTATATTAAAGGTCGTAGCTAACGGACGTGTTTTACTGTGCTCCCTATATTCCTGAGGCTTCCCGTAGTATTCCCAGTTACATATACTTCACATATATAGATACACATCCAAGACCCAGGCCAATCTGAAAAAGATCATTTTCCATCTTGACCTGGCCGGGGATCGAACCCGGTCACTCCGTGTCGCAGGCAGGCGTGTTGACCGCTGCGCCACGGAGGTAGTCAAAGGTCACGCAGCTAGTCATAGGTCTTGAATCCATTATCCGTAGCCGCTATACAGCGTGATTTTGAACCCCCTAGCTATAGCTAGGGGGTTTTAGAATTGTAAGAAAAAAAGGTAAAAAACGAAAAAATAAATTCAACCTTTCATAGAAATTCGTCCAGCTGATCGGCGACTTTGTATGGGAAACCTAATTTTCTTTTTCGTTTTTCACCTTTTTTTCTTGCAATTCCGTGTTCCATTAGGGATTCTGATTCCCAGATTTCAATAAAGCTAGGGGGTTCAAAATCACGGTATATACTGGCGATTGATTAATTTTATTACTTTACACCATTGTCTTTTGCAAATCACCTAAATCTTTCTAGACTGTTCCTACAAACCACGCCAAGTGCATCGCCGTGAGTTGCAATGACCTAGATTGCAGTCGATGAAAATTACCTATTACAGCATATAGAATAACATCCGTGAATGGATATAGCACCGCGTGGGTGTTATGAATATTATGCAACCAGCAGACATTTGATGTCTGTGTGTTCTAGTTAGGTCTCGAAGCCAAATCTATGCGACAATTTTCTATAAATAAATCAAAGTTCGTTACAGTTGGCGCGTGCTCCTTTCGGCGGTATTAGGACAATATGCGCTGTGCTGTGCATTATTTAGTTGAGCACGTGTGAGTCGTGTGTCTACAGGCAAACAATAGATGTCAATGACATTTATTAACATGTATGCATGTGAAAAGGATAATTTTGAATGATAACATTTCCAATGTTTATGAACGACGACACCACAATGCGCTCCCACGATCGAATAGTTGACGTAGCTACGAGGTCAGTAGGCTTGAAATGGTACTGGGCAGGATACGATATGCGAATGCCCGATGACCGCTGGGTCAAGCAAGTTAAAAACAGAGAGGAGACCCAATGGCAAACGGCGACGTGACCGGCCCGGAACTTAGTGGTGCGAGGAACTTAACAGTTACGACAAAGAATGGTCTACAGTACAGACAGACTAATACGGGAAGGCGAGAAAGATGCCTTTGCCTAAAATTGGGACATTTTTAAATGTCTCGTAACAATAACATTAATAAGCCCGCAAAGAGCAGCTTGAGCGAGCTATTTATTTATTATTCAATAACATATACAAAAAAGAATTATTAATTTCCTGTACCAAGGTTACAGGAAGACTATTTAATAAATAAGGAATTCGTTTTATTAAGGTTCTGTCCCCAAAGTAAATAATAAATAAATATATACGGACAAATCACACATATTGAGCTAGCCCCAAGGTAAGTTCGAGACTTGTGTTATGGGATACTAACTCGAGCGAGCGATACTATATTTTATAACAAATACATATATAGATAAACATCCAAGACCCAGGCCAATCTGAAAAAGATCATTTTTCATCTTGACCTGGCCGGGGATCGAACCCGGGCACTCCGTGTCGCAGGCTGGCGTGTTAACCACTGCGCCACGGAGCTGTCAAGTCAAAGTAATTATTTACTCTGGATTTAATTGGGGAGTACCGACCGACCCCATGGACCCGAGTGCTCCTAGGGGACGCCCCTATTCCTCACCTCGAGTAAACACCGATGAGGTAACAGGACACCTACCTCTGGCTTTCACCGGCCGACCAAAGTGGAGTCGTAAGAGCTATATGCTCGAGGGGTGGAAGTGTAAAATGTCATAACGCCACGGTCGTCTAACTGGATCACCATGATCTTGCGCCCCGCAGACTTATTTCACTGCATCCGAAGACACCCTACACTAATGTTGCCCTTCTGACGGCAATCGCGGTGACTGATTTGGGGGTTCATTTAGTGAGTGGCGAGTCAATTCCGCGATTAATTCTTTATAGTGATTATGGTAGGTGTCCGATCCCTTGCCAATAGTTCCTTTTAAATCCACGCAAACATAATCCATAGCCCGGTAGTTCTTTTTCATAAATTGCCAATAGTTTCCCCTCTGCTCGCTTGTGGGCATGTCTATATGTCATAACCGGGAGCCGATTTTGGCGGGAGAACCATATTACATCAAAATACTCCAAATTGGCCTCTCCGTGTTGGACCTGTGTCCCCACGCAAGCCTCTCCAAGGACCAAGTTACCTCGCTTTCCTGTGGATATGATAATGACCGACTAGCTTTTTCAGTCAACTAGTATCTCTAAATAGTAGATATGATTGAAAGGCAATATACATGTTCCGAATGTTTCCTATACAGCGTGTAAATGTACCCTCGACATTTCTTTAAAGGGATGACTCAAATTGATATGAACATTTTTTCCTATAGTACAAGACTGGAAACTCAAAAGGACATTCCCATCAAATTGGGCTGAAAAAAATTATGAATTCACAGATATAAACAAAATTTTACATAACTTTTATCGGTTTTATTGATAAATAAAGATGTAAACAACACCGTTTGACCGGATCATCAACTTCAGTGGAATGTAAATCTATCATGAATGATCACCTTTACTAAATTTTTTATTTTTATTTTAACATAATACAGATCTTGCTTTTTCACTTTGGATTATGAATGTAACATTTCCATAATCGAAAGTGAAAATGCAGGTTACTATACACACGTTTCAGTTAAACTCGAGCAAAACCTCGGTGCATAGTAGAAATGTGTTTAACATGTTTAAATTGTACCTACCTGACTGTATGTTGGCTCACATTAAACAATTAATATGTATTGCCCATACTGCACTGCGTGATAATGTTTATTTACGAGTTCTATTTACTATTGTTAGCTACCAGAAAGCAAAGATCATGATTGAATAATAATGAATGAATAAAACGAAGAAAACTAAAAAAGCGGCCAAGTGCCAGTCGGACTCGCCCATGTAGGGTTCCGTAGCAGCAAGTAACAAAATATAAAAAGGTCTTGTTCTTGTATTAAAAAGTACTTACTAGATCTCGTTCAAACCAATTTTCGGTGGAAGCCTGGTAATTTTTAGTTTTATCACCTTCTTATTTTAGAAGTTACAGGACACACATTTTACCAGTTTGGAAGTATCTCTCGCGCAAACTATTCAGTTTAGAAAAAATATATTTTAGGAACCTCAATATCATTTTTGAAGAACTATCCATAGACCCTTACGTGTGTAAGGGTTCGACAACAAAAATTTGTTGAGTTTCAGTTCCAAGTATGGGGAACCCCCAAAATGTATTGATTTTTATTTCTATTTTTGTGTGAAAATCTTAATGCGGTTCACAGAATACATCTACTTATCAAGTTTCAACAGTATAGATCTTATAGTTTTAGAAAAAAGTGGCTGTGACATACGGATGGACAGACTAACACACATGACGAATCCTTATGGATGCCGTTTTTGCAATTTGGTTATGGAACCCTAAAAACGTGATTTATTTAAGGAGCGATTCATGTTTTTATGAATCCGCTTGTCAATTGTAATTCCGTGTTCTACGAGTACGTACACGCCCACTATTATACACGTGGCTATTAGGATTTATGGCCCTAGACCCTGTCTTCCTCGTAAGGAATGAAGACGTTATGGTGAGTTCGTGAATAAAGAACGATATTGTTAGTATGGTTGTTAAAATCTGTGTTACTTCATATAATTTTTTGAGGCTTTAATAAAACAAAGAAAGAACTTTAGATTGACACTAGCTTTCGCCCGCGGCTCCGCCCGCGTCAATGTCGATCCCTCGGGAACAGTACTTTTTCCCGAGATAAAATGTACCCTATGTCCTTTTCCGTACGCCAGATAACGTGTATGCAAAATTTCAAGATGATAGGTTCAGTAGTTACAACGTGAAAGCGTAACAAACAAACTCACTTTCGCATTTATAATATTAGTTAGGATTAGGATATAATTGTGATGTTTAGACCTTTTGAAAGATAATAATCGGAATAATCTAAATATAATATCCAAATAAAAAAAATAATTTGGATTTCTTTAACTATAAAAACAGCATAAAACTACATAGCACATATATTGCGAGGCTACTGATAACTGGGAACAAAACGGAGGTAGGCATGCCGCATGCTTGTCCTTTATTATGCAAGTTGTGTGTGCAAGGCCGGTCAAAGACATCATTGGTATTATGTTCTCGTGTAATATAAATCTAGCTTTAGAAGACCATTCGCGCATTGTGTTCAAAATTATATATGTATATTATTTTACTCGTTTGATTCTGTTCTTAAAAAAAGTAAAAGAAAAGTAACAATATGATTTGACATAGTAACTTCGGATGTTTGTCCGACTAAAAATGATTTATATGCTGTTGAATCTGTTGAAGTATTGTTTTCTCGAGATATCTGTTAATAATAATATGTTCTCAGTTTTCGTGAGATACAACAGGGTCTCCCCAAATCCTACGCCCATTCTTTTCCTGAACAAAGTTTAAAATGATTATATTTAATGAATACTTTTCTGATAAAATAATGTGAAAATTCGGATACTCCCAACCAAACACCGTACATAAAGAATATATACACGGTACGAATTTAAACTAAAATAAAAATAAGCAACCTCCGACATTAAAATCTGTCTATCTTGTAAGCGGCTGGACAAGTTTAAATAAAACATGTCTTACGAGGCATTGCTACAAAGCCTACTTTCTAGTAAAAAAACACCTTAGCCAAATCAGTTTACTCGTTTTAGAGTAACAATGTCACAGAAGTACACAACACACTTACCACACACATAGTGTTCAAATTATAACACCCCTTTTTTGCGTCGTTATTTTAAAACAAAGTTAATATTAAACTAATTTGGTTGTGTATGTTCCGTATCGGGAAATAAAATATTACATACTCGTACATACAATACATACAGCGTGGTTTTGAACCTCTGAACTATATTGAAATCTTGGAATCAGAAGCCCTAATGGAATACAGAACAGCAAGAAAAAAGGTAAATAATTGCAAAAATAATTAACCTTCCAAAGAAATAAGTCCAGCTGATCGTCGACTTTGTATGGGAAGACTTATTTCTTTTCTCGATTTTCAGCTTTTTTTCTAGCAATTCAGTATTTCATTAGAGATTCTGATTCCAGGATTTCAATATAGTTCTGAGGTTCAAAATCACGCGGTATAACTACACAATTGTTTCACTACAACACAGAACTACTACACAGAATATATAGAATAGTCTGGACTGGACTAATAAATGCATTTAAATGTCATATTTTATAATTTGACTTAACTTTTTATTTTACTACGACAGAGCTTATAGATTTGTACATACGCAGTAGTAGCACTGCTCTTTATACAGTGCTCTAGTAAATTTAACAGTGGCGTCAAGATTAAAGCTCGAAGTTAACACCTACACATATAGTGCTGAATTTTCCTCTAGAAACGCCGAGTGCAGTTGCACTGCACCTAACGCGCACTTGCAGCTAAATATTGATTGGCCTAGATAGTGTAGAACGACCTGAAAGCGCCCGCCAAGGACGCGATTATTGATTTTGTTCAAATAACTCATCGTGACCTTTGCAGACAGTGTTTTATTTCGGTTGGTTATTTTTTGTGACACGTGTTTACATTTCTTTATCAAATGGAAAAAAAGAAAGTGTAATCGTCAGGTAGCTTCATAAATACAGGGTGTAACAGTAGACCGAATTTAAAGGGTTACTGAGCCTGTAAATATCAATAATTTTTCCCATAGGTTCAATGCTGGAATTTTGAGATAAATTTCGACATTTCCATAGAAATTGTTCGGTAAAACAAACACTCTAGTATGAAATACGTAATAATTTTTTTTAAATTCAGTATAACTAATTTAAGCTATAAAAGCTTAAATTAGTTTTAAACGTTGTTAATATTAACAAGCTTAGTTGATGGTAATTGCTTCTACATCATCCCTATATTATTGTCCCCTATGATTACTATGTTACATATACAGATATACATACAAACATACGTTCCTCATCCTAACTTAATATTATAAATGCGACAGTGAGTTTGTTTGTTTGTTTGTAACGCTTTCACGCCGTAATTACTAAACCGATCATCATGAAATTTTGCATACAAGTTCCCTGGAGTACGGAGAAGGACATAGGTAGGCTTTTATCCCGGGAAAAAGTACTATTCCCGAGTGATCGACATTGACGCGGGCGGAGCCGCAGGCGAAAGCTAGTTAACTTATAATTTGTATTGATATTAGAATAGTCGATATAAAGGTATCTAAGTCAATTACTGGTCTGCAACTTTTATGGTATTTTTATTGTTAGAAGTATAATTGGTTAGTATTGTAAGTAGGTAATTATTTTATTTGCGTCAATCATGACACAAACGATATTTAAAAAAATCGGCCAAATGAAACACGCGCACGAAGAGTTCCGTATTATTACTATAATAAGTTTAAAATTATTTTTATTCTATTAGGGTTCCGTTTTTTGCTTTTGAGGTACGGAACCCTAAAAAACAAAATCGCAACAACAATAAGACGGGACAATTTATTAAAAGTCTACGTCCCAAACAGATTAAACATATGTATAAGAATTATAGAGAGGAAATAGAAGCATAAATTTTAAGCCAAAAGTCAGATGTGTTTATTTTTGACAGACCTTGGAAATTATTTTTTTAAAGAATATATTTAACAAATGTTCTTCATAGAAAATAATCTATGTTTTTCGGATGTAGAGGCATATTCTATAAATATATTATTTACAAATTCATGACAACGACTGTCATATTTATTACAAATTCATGATATAATTTAATTTTTACATTAATTGAGCAACTGCAGCCAAGTAACATAGCATGTCATGTGCAATGTTGTAATTTTACGCGAACTCCCCGTGGAAATTTTTAATCACAGACCTAATCGGAAATTATCTCAAACTATGTGTGATAAGATAAGGCGTTTCAGGCTGGTCGAGGCAAGACGCGTGACACATTTGTGTCTGCTGCCTGCATAAAATTATCTATATGAGCTTCACCTTCAAAACCAAGTAAGCTTTTTATAGCTGGATAAAATACGTCTGCACAATAAATCATTAAAAATTATTTTTTATTATATGATGTATGTAACTAATAATTTATCTGACTCACACTAGACTTTTTTTAATTATAGCTTACCTTTGTCACCAATATTTACTACAAATATGAAAAAGAAAGAAAAGTTTATTAAATTTAAGAAGGAACAAACAATATAAAACACACCTTATACCCCTTTGTCAGTACCCAAGATAACGTATACACGTTCAATTCAATCAAGTAATTTTACATACGTAAAATTACTTGATTTATCAATTTAGAAATAAAATATAGTAATACTTACTTTTACGTTCATAATATTAGTTTTATAGTACGTACGTACATGTGTATGACTATTATATTGAGGACAATATCTTGTATATATATATGTTAGTAAAGCTACAAAATTTCAATTGAAATATGAAAGATATGTGAAGGATTGCGTCCGTAAAATCGACCTAGTGAGTGAGATACTTATGAAATGAATAGCATTATTAGTCAAAGACTTTACAACAATGGTGTATTTTGTAATGAATTGATCTTGATTATGTAAATGTAATTAATTTAAATCATAATTACAATGCTAATTAGAATTACAGGGATATAAATATTTTTTTATTTCTATCCGAGGTCGGAGAAAAAGGTTAAATCAAAAGACATCAATGCGTTAAAATATTTATTTATTTTACGAACCTTATATTTCGGTTCGTTTATTTACATTTTTAAGAGTTTACTTTAGTTCTATTTTGTTTAAATATCGCTGTAATAATATCACGAAACTCCTCAAATTCTTTGGGTGATTCAATTGATTCCAATTCTGACGCGTCCTAAGTCCATCTTAAGTTGTAATGTGGTTTTGAACTTTGGAGCCAATTCTTGCGAAAGTGAAGGTGATTTAGTTTTGGCCCGATATATTTACATAACATAAAATTAAAACAGAATCCTGCCAAGGAACGCTGAATCCTTGAGAAGCTAGTATGATTCCATAGTTATTCGTTTCATAAGAATAAATCAGATAGTAATATAATCTGTTATAATGATAATTGCCGAAGCTTATCATTATATCGAGCGCAATATATAAGTTATATGACTCAATCAATCAGCCTTTTATGACAATGCAAGTTCAGAAGCATCGCCGCCATGAGGCGCCGTTTTCGAACATTCGAGACTTCTGTCCAGGGATTATTTACTGTCGTGATGGGGATGATCACTAGAAATATATAATCTGAATTGAAAACCTTTTAGTTAAGTAAGTATCATTCACCAACATTATCAATAATCTTTAATTCTACACTTATATTAACTATGGACTTCTGAATAAACCAACTTACCATAAATCTACTAAAAATAAACTATTAATTAAGTTAAAACAATTAATTACATGTGTATCAATGGAAGAAAATATGTTAATAGTATGTTTTTACCCCACTGCCCAAAAATGGATTATTTTACAAAACTGCTCGCAAACGGAATCTTATACATTTAGAGCTCATCCGTAAGTACGTATCCGTAAAATGTTCCTTAATTTCACTATAACTATTTCATTTCGAGTGATAAAATTATGCCTAGGCAATTTTTTTTTGTAGGGATGTCCTTATTTCATTTTTCTATGACAAACTTATGTAACGCGCACATTGCACATGACGTAAAACGGTGTCTTGTAACCCCTTTAGCATGATTAGTTTCACCCGTACCGGATCACATAATTAAAGTGAACATACCCGTTGTGGTCGGTATTTGCTTGGTGCCGTGCCGGTTTCAGTTAGGAATATTCCACTGACATTTTTGTGTCTGTTACGGTGACGTATGTATAAGATGTGCGGTTGTCTGCGTTTACTCAAGTGCGTCTGTGTGGTGTGACGCCATAATAGTCTTTTAGCCAATACCAACGTAATGTGTCGTCATGTCAATCATTCCCCAAATCTATAGTCACACATTTGCAAAATTATACCGAAATATAACAAAACGTCATAAAATGAATGAAGGAGAAACAACAAAAAAAAAAGAGTTACCTTCAGGAATAACGTTAAAAAGATATGTACTCTATATCTAAGTAATAAGGTGTAAAATGTCGAATTACAGGCACACTGACGCAACCGAAGACACACCATCGAAACGAGCACGCGTTCATATGATTTATTTTAAGCGCATTTCGGCTGATTCATTGTGACGAGTGTGTGACGTCTGGTGTTTCCTGCGAAAGCTTTTCGCTTGTGTGAGTGCAGAGCGCAGGGGGGGGGGGGCAAAGACAGTAGAGCTTTCGGGAATGCCGCGGGCGAGCCCCTCACCCCGTCTCCGCAACGAGACGCCATGCAACGTGATATGGTGCACGTTTTCATTCAAAGCAATGCTTGACTTAGAACTTGAATGGTGACCTTCGATCGTAAGTTCTAGAGACCGTGAAATGGGTGATGCATGTATTGGGTAGCGGAGGAATAATAGACAGAATTTAATTCGAAAACAAATTGTTAATATTGATTTAAATTTCGATGTTTTGTATTCGAGCGTGATACGAGTATAATAAGTGCAATAGTTTACGAATAAAAAAATCAGTTTCTCCGGATTGATGAATAAACAAACTTAACCTAAAATAAACTAGTGGCTCCTATAGCTGTAAATTTCGTGATACAGAGGGCAATCGTGAATTGTAGAGAAGAACCAGCCGGATAGCGTGACAAATGGACATACGAAAGAATTTTCGCTATAGTTGACACGGAGACGCTTCGCTAAATGTGAATACATATCAATTAAATTTATATTTATCTTTGGTAATTTTATAAATATACAATCGATGGATTTAGTACAGGTATCATAGATAATGCTATATTAAACATTTACTCACTTTATCCTTGTTTATTTCCTATTGTATTTTCCCCAATATTTTATAATTCATGAAATTCAGATACATATTTCAAAAATAAATAATAAAGTAAATATGTTAATATTGACTTCATGTTATAACTTTAGCTCAATGATTTCTAAGATTTCTTCCTTTTGTGGAAGCATTGATATTGATTTAATAGAAAAAAATATTTGTTTGTTTAATGGATAAACTTAAAAACAACTAAACAGATTAAAAAAATGTTTCACCTACAGAGGATAGCATCAGCGATAATTATGGCCAATATATGGCCATAATTTAGGCAGACGTCGTCGTGTTCGTAGAGTAGAGGTGTAAAGTACAGTAAATATTTTACACAAAATTTATTTAGTGAATTTTACAGTGTCTACATCGATAAGTCCTTACCTCCGAAATCTAAATTATAGGGTAAATGCTTTAATGATGAAGATTTCTGTGATCCTTACGCAAAAAAATCTTATGGAAAATTTCATATCTATTCCATCAGCAATTACACAAATGCAGTACCATGTGAAATTTTCCATTCACCCTTAATTTCGACTTCAAAAAATAATGGGTATTCTTATACTATTTCCTATACCCTTTAATTTTTCGTTTTCAAGGGTTTGTTATTTTAAAAGCATTAGCATATGGTTATTTAAATAAATACACTTAATCATACTTATTATAATGTGCAGTGAATTGATTTACAATTTTTTATTCACAATCCTCAACAGATTCTTGAGCATTTCAAATTAGAAAATGTTTATAGATTTACTGAGTATTTATTTATCAACAATTATTTTTCTTTGGTCAGGTCATGGTCAGGACTGTCATCCTCAACTGCTTCTCCGGTTGTTGCACAAATGACATCAGGTACGCACATCCGGTCATCCCGGCCATCCCGGCCATCTCGACCTACTATCTGCTTTTCCCCCATTTATCTGAGTGAGTAGTATCCCAATACCTTAATTCATTCTCCAACATAAAAATGCCTCCGATGGGCAGCAGCGTCGGAAGCACAAAAAGTCAAAGAAACTGCGGTCGCCAAGTAGCCTGCGAAGCGTGGTGAGTGTGGCAATATCCTTGCATAGAGAAAAAAAAAACCAGCAGTGGATATTGATCATAATGATGATTTTGTTTAGTTCTTTTGTAATGTAATGAAAAAGAAAAAACTTGAGCACTATGTGACAAATATTATCTGATTGAAGTCATGACAATAGCATCCCGCATTTCATTAAATCAATGTAAGCGTACGTGCGTGTAATGACGTCCGCGACCCGCCTACAGTATGACCGTACGGTAGGGCACACACACCTCAACCGCACCACTTTTGTTGTAAAACAGACTCTATTCTAATGCAAAAATGTACGTGCCTGTTGCTCGAGATATGGCTGTCTGTACACTGTATGGTTCTAGGTTCGTAGTGACCGCAAATGAAACCACATGGTGGCCAGTGACGATGATATTATAGCAATAACAATTGTCATTATGTAAATGTAACACCTAAAACGACTAATAAATACCAGTGCATAGGTGTGTCTGGATAAAGGTTTAAGAAAAAAGTAGCTGTATGATAAATAATCGCATATACATATATCTATGTTGGTACAAAGGCTAAAGATTTTGATGAAGCTGACCTAAGATTATCAGTAAGAAAGTGGGATCGAATCAGTAAGAAAGTGGAAACAGATTTTTAAGAAAATGTAAGGTGTATGGTTAATAATTAATTTGAATTTCAACAGTCTTGATAAAAATAAAGAATTTGTGTAATGTTGTAGTGTCATGAAATTAAATTAGCCCCACGCTATTTACGTGTAACTATTTAGTAATCTGTGACGCTATGATTTAAAATCTGGGGATAATTATAACCGATAAAAAAACCGAACCGAAATAAAATCGAAATCCACGCGAACGAAGTCACGGGCAACAGCTTGTTATTAATAATGGTATCTTTGTGTGTACAAACGTGATATCAATAGGAATTGGAGAGATTTTGAAGCAGCTGTCTTTAAAATTTCACTAAGGACGTGGGATTTACTCGTACATGGAATTAGGAACCTAAACCTCGTCTAAATAAATATTTTTGAAGATACGAGTAATTACGAGTTTTTATAATTCGTTTTTATAATGTTCTGATAAATACCGACGTTATACAAACTACAAAAACAGATTTTGATAAAATTTAAATGGAACTAATTGGTAATTGGTATTTCTTCCAAATAAATGTTATTATAAGGTAACATACATAAAATACTCCGACAAATTGAGAACCTTCTCCTTTTTTAAAGTGGGTTGAAAAATTTATTAGGACAACCCATTCCATTTTTATTGACATCTTTAAACATCTTAGTAAGAATAGAAACTGGTCTCTTTGTATAGCGTTATTAAATTGCTAACTCTACATTTTATAAAGAAGAGGCGCCATAAAATGTATGCTCTAAGATTGAACATAGATTTTAAACCTGCGTCTCCTATGAGATTGAATTATGTATGTCACGGAAGACGACATAACATTTAAAATAATTTCAAATGTTTGTTTGCTTTTCGTGTATTGTGGCCAACACTGGTGTCATATTTTTCGATGAAAATATAAGACACTTCATATATAAGCCATTAAGTGAAGTATATACAAGTACTACTATTACTAGTAATATCCTTATCCTTACTAATGTTATAAATACGAAAGTGTTTTTTTTGTTTGTTACGCTTTCACGCCGTAACTACTGAACCGATCAGCATGAAATTTTGCATACAAGTGCTCTGGAGTGCGGAGAAGGATATAGGCTACCTTTTATCCCGGGAAAAAGTACTATTCCCGAGGGATCGACATTGACGCGGGCGGAGCCGCGGGCGAAAGCTAGTATAATATAAATAAAATGAGGTTAAAAATTAATAGCTATAGGTACTAGAAAATCCGGTGAGTCAAGTACGAGATGGCGGGTATAGTACTAGTACTAGAAGTACACACTGATAACTTTTTATCTCTTACAGAACATACAGCCTTAAGACAGAAACATTAAAAAAATTAAAAAGTTATTAAAAAATACTAGCACAAAGTGGAGATTGTGATATGGATAAATTAGGGCCGAAATAAAAATTATGATGATCAAAATAATGGCATTACCTAGTAAGATTCATCAAAATAAATTTCCTTTGAAGTTAAACAATTTGCGGGAAAATTTTCCGATAGTACCATTCTCTACAATGTACCTATTGTAGGCAAAGATTAACAAACGAATCTTTGTAAACCTGTTGCAATTTGATAACTACATTATGTAGTTTCAGCAGAATATGGGGCACCACGTATCACTATTTCTTTCTATTTAGTTCACTATGCTCTAAGTATATAGTACCCACTTGAATATTTACAGTCCAATAAATATTATTTAGCTCAAAATGAAGAAATTGTACATAAATGTTGCGAAAACATAATTTGAGAACTGTTTAATATGGTCGAGTAACATAATTATGGTCGAAACATGATAAATTTAAAACTAGATCTAGAATTAAATGAAAAATTGGAAGAATCCTATTTGAAATAACCACTATAAAATTGCAGGGGGCGCGGCAGTGGCTGTCGCTGTGTGAGTGGAGGGCACACTAACGTAGAGTTCACTGATAGAGCTCAGGTACAGCGCGGGGTGCGGGACGTGCGGGGCGGGAGGATGGCGGCGCGGCGCCGTCGGACGACCAACCTTTCCTATATAAAACACTGCGCTGCCATCTGGAGTTTCAATAAACAACTTGAACTCTGAAGAACCCGGTACGCGCTGCCAACATTTTCGTTTGTTGTGCATGTTAAAGTTGAATGTTGTGCACCCTTGCAGGTCAACGGCGCGTGTTTTCAATTTGTTAATGAAATCGTCAATATTGTAGAATCTAAAAGAGAATTAACTTAAATTTCGTTTCGTTGGACGAGAAACAAGTGTCAGGCCGCTACTGTGGCGCGCCGAAGGTTGTGTGGCTGTGTTGAAACTGAAACGTCCTGAGTGATGCATTTAGTTTGCCGGTAAAATCGAGAACCTGGATTATAAACATTTAAACTTTAGATCACATCCTGTTGAAAGTGCTATTTTTTATAGACATTATCATTTTGACGTTCCCTGAAACAGGTTTCAGTGAACTCTAGGACTATTTACTGTACAAGTGAAAGAAGAAAGCATCAAGATGAGCTTCAATAAGAACAACCCCAACGCAATGGGGAAGATCATGGGATATCTGAAACAGCTCTCCACCGAAATGGTATGTTGACATATCACAATATTCCATTCAGTCCTGAGTAAGATATCGCTGTTTACTTTATAACTCGATCGATAAGAGTCACATGGATTTGTATGTAAATTTATTTAACACAAGTTAATTTATTGAATGCACTACTGGAAACAGCGACATTCTTGCATAAATATTAATTTTAGTTTTCTCTTTTATCGATCGAATTGGTCACAATAAAGTTCCGGTATAATTATATAATATTGGTCACATCACATGTGTATCTGAAGTAGCCAGCAATTTTAGGAGCGCATTGAATTTGGGTGAAAAGTAAACCGGTGCCGCTTCTGGAATTTTCTTTTCGGAAAGCTCTAGACGCGGGGCAGCATTCCACCCGGCTGAACGGCAAGCGGTCGATGTGGCCGGTTGCCTGGCAACTACTAACCTATCAGCTGTTTTACAATTCGATCAATGCTGCTTGTTTCTACGTCTTATCTATTATTTAATAACAATAGTGGTTAGTCTAGCGGAGGTGCGGCGAGTAACGGCCAAGTGGCATTCATACTAGCTAGAGTAGACGGCCTTGCAAGGTCGACGGCTGGGCCATGGGACTCCGACTTGTTGCATGGTTGGCTGAAATCCTTAATGTTAGATAGTGTTTGTATTGAAATATTCATAAAATATAGATATCTACTTGCGAGAATATCATTTTTATTTCATTTTTTTTCTTCCAGCGACAAGGAAAAAACAATATCTAAAAGTAATTCTAGCTATTAATAATTACCTAAAAGTTCCGACAGAAAGATGTAGACTAAGAGAAAGGTTAAAAGTTTTCTCACGTTTCCTCCTTCCGAAACACGAAATAATTACATTACTTGATAGAATTAAAAATAAAATAAAGGTACAAATAAACATGAAGGAGAATCATAGTATTAAAATAAGAGTAACGGTACACTACCACGAAATGATTATGTTCATAAATTGACAGTAGCGCCCTCTTCACTTTACAGCAAGTCCCATGAGTAACATGCGAGTTCATACGAATAACGTTTTATTTACTGGGTAGTTCCTAACTCTAACGACAGATGGCGCTTAAAATAATAAAAGCAACTCGCAAAGCAGTGTTTATTGGATGGATGGCGTTCATGTTTACAATGCAACAAAGAATTATAGTTTTTCTACAACTAACACTTAAATTTTATATTTGAATGGAAATACAAAACAGAACCGGTTGAAGCCGGCTGTCGCCGGGCGGCAGCCACCATGCCGCATGCCATTTAAATATGAATAACCAATAAATAAATACATATATGGTCCAATTTACTTTGTTGCATTATAAATTCGTTCCGACCCGACTCCGTGAAAAGTATCGTCAATACTATCTAATAATATCTTTGAAACGTAAACTAAAAAGGTTTGACTTTCATGGGATGGATAAGCCAAAGTAGAGCAGCATTCTATTCACCCTTGATAACCTGGGCCACTTCATTAGTCATTACGATATCTCGGCTTGAACGGATTCAATCTATTAATGAAAAACAAGTATAACAGGGTCATTCAGATGAAAAATAAGGATATAAATTGGAGGACATCTTAAATGTTTTTTTATTCGGTGGAGTGGCACTACAGACATTCGCGGCTAAATCTATTAATAGTAAAGGGATGTTGTGGTATTGATGTTTGCAATTTATAACAAGTTATTGCTTGCCAGGCCATCCTGATTATCGCGCTTATTTAATAATATCCGATCCGATATATCAACAAGATCCGCCGGGGGGGAACTTTTTTTGGTACTGGGCCGGTTTTGATGCAATTTCCATAATCCTCTGGAAGGTGTACGTACATGTATGAAACATATCCAAGGTCACAAGTTTTAGATGTCTTAATTAAAGTACAAGATAAGCATCTACCTGAATTTACGAGTACGTAGCAGACTGTACATATTGTTGTTCTCTATAAGAAATTATAGTTAAATTTCATAGTTTACTAAATATGCACCTACATGTACGCCACACATAAACCATTTATCGCGTGATTTTGTACCTTAATCCTTACTAATATTATAAATGCGAAAGTGAGTTTGTTTGTTTGTTACGCTTTCACGCCGTAACTACTGAACCGATCATCATGAAATTTTGCATACAAGTTTTCTGGAGTACGGAGAAGGACATTGGCTACCTTTTATCCCGGGAAAAAGTACTATTCCCGAGGGATCGACATTGACGCGACAAAACTGAATTCCTATTGAAAAAAATAATCGATCAGCTGGTGTTATTTTTTTTCGTTTTTTATCCGTTGTTCTTGCAATTTTGTATTCCATTAGGGATTCTGATTCCAGGATTTCAATACAGTTCAGAGGTTCAAAATCACGCTGTATTTTGAGATTTATACGTTTATACCTATGTACTTTTTGCAATAGTTCTGTAAAAATAGTTGTTAATTAGATAAGTATCCTGCTGAATTCAGTTTATTAATTTATATTTCGTTTTTGACTTCATTTATGAGGCTTTGACTTTGACGTCAAAAAAGTGCATGAGTTAAGTAGGGACGTTAGACATTTACTATTTGCAAATTGCACTTAGGTTTCAGCTTTATCGTTTCAATGTGACTTGAGAATACACACGTGACAACATTCATGACCCAGGGTCATTGTCGTCACTCTCTACATTACAAATCACAACAAACTCGGGGCTTACAAACTTTTACCTCATTAGTAGTAAACAAAGGAATAAGATTATATATTGTAATGAGTAATTAATAAAAAATAAAATCCTGTCCACTATAAACAAATAAATTTTCATGAGAATGACATGCAATGATTGACATTGACACCAAAACATTTATCAAAATGTAGAGGTAAATTCTATCGATGTTTCGTCTTTGGAACATTTCGTTCTTCTCAAATGGACTCAAGAGTAACACAGTTCTTTAAAAATTACAGTACATTTTACATTTATCTTCAGTTGCAAGAGGTACCTACTTAACGTACGATTTGTTATAGTGTTAATTGTATGAACTCTATTGTCTTGTGGGATGAACGAAGATTGAAGATAATTATTATTATTGTAATGCCATTCAAGAACCTTCGTTATATGTGCGATGGCCGAAGAAAGTGTTTATACGATTTGTTTTATAAACACGCGGCGATGGCTCGATAACGTCAGGACTAGACAGCACTACTGCTTCCGAGCTCATTATTTACCTGTCCAGCAAATGCTCCACTCGCATTGTTTTGGTTGGGATAAAATATAATGATATTCTTGAGAAAAGCATCTTAGACAGGAATTGTGTAGCAGAGCGGGTCAAGGTCTATTCTTATCAAAAGGTTATCAGGAGCATGCTGTAGCCAAATGATAGTTGGTGGTCAATAAGCAATGGACATTCTCGAATTGACCCACAGCTCCCTTGGGTCAAGACTCTTATCAGGACCCTGGCTTACGCATATTAGATAGCGGATATAATAAATGGGGTATAATTACGAATGGCTACTTCAGTATCGCCTCTCCAGTGTTATTGAGTGACCAATTCGTTAGGTAATAGTCTGTTAGAATACATTATTTGAATATTTAATTGCTTGAGATTTTTTGCTTTTATATAACACTAACTTGCGTTCTATGTTTTCAGGGTGGAAACGAGCAAGCCCGAAGAGGGCAGAGCGACGAGGAGCGCCTCTACCGCTCTCGTGGACCTAAGTACGCGAGGGTCCCTTCAAGACCGACCCTTTCGGCATCAACAACCTGTACATCATTGGCGACATCGTGTGGCTCCCAGGGTACCCTCGCTCCAAATTACGCTGCGATACCCGAGAACGTTTCAACCGAGAGCAGCAGCGAAGACGAACAGGACTCATTCGAGAAGACTCGTCGCCATTTCCAGCAGCTACGTCAAATAAGTCTCGGAAACGAGTTCAAATACAAAATGGAGATGGAAATCAAGAGTGCTAAAGATGAGAACATAAGGAATAGTGTTCCTTTTGTGAAACAGCTGAGTACGGACAGTACTAAAGTAAAAAGTGATTATACGATCAATGGCGACTCTCCACCCTACAGACCCACTACTCAGCAACTGTTTCTTTGGACTCAGGTAAGTCGTACACTGCTATTACAAGGTGTCTAATAGAGATGGGAGATTTTTTTGTGTATAGGATTGTAGTAAAATGTTAAAGATACTATGACAACAAATTAGGTGAAAATAAAAACTACATCCATATATTTTCAATAACTATAATACCCGACCGAGGAATCGAAGCTTGTCACATCCGAATAATAAGATAGTACGATTTTATTGCATTGAATATTTGCAAGAAATCAGATATGGAATATTTCAACAAAATGCTGTATATCATGAAAAGAAAGTCTATAATGATAGCAGCTTTGTTTATATAAAATGAGACTCGTTATAGTATTTCGTACTTGTATCTGATGGTTTTATTTAAATTGCTCATCTTCAAACATATTGCAGCTAGTTTATATAAAGCTTCTACTTTAAACGTGCACCTGTGCACGTGTTAAAAATAATGTAAGACGTTAAAAATACGCTGAAATATTTGAAATATCACATTTTTAATAATATATTAAATAGCTCATTTAAGAATCTACAATTTTTTTTTGTGTACAATTTTCGATTCTTGTACTGGTTTGGTAGATTTCGAAAATCTTTGAATGTTTTTTCTTTTATCTAAAATCGGTGTTATATTTCCTTGGGCCATTTATCTATATATCATATAGATAAAAGAAATCGCTCCGTTGACTCATGTCGATGAGAAACCCCGTACTAGTCATAAATCTTTTGTTTTTTACGTTTAAGTTGAAAACTTATCGATGAAAGGTTAAACAAAATAAGAAAACTAAAAGTTAAGTACTCCGATAACAGCTATAAAAAGGAGTATAACAACGTTCAGATTAAATTCCACGGTTCGCGAGTTTTCAGTTTGTAGCGACTTAACGAGGCACACGTATTCTAGCAGTATAATGATTTTTAATTTCTCCAACACACTTTTGCTATCCAGACGATATGTCAACTGTGTAAGTTCTATTTATAGTCCCTTAGGTAAGTTTGCTTTGCAGTAAACCCCATCTTTACCGACGACGCAAACATTGAAATAGTTTCCTACAAACATAAGTACACATTTTCTTACGTCTACAGCAGTGAAATAAAGGTACATAGTAAAGCTCAAACACTCGTCGAACTCCATAGCTTAACATGGAGGGGTTGAGCGTCAACGTCTAGGAAAGATTTCAGTTTTTGGAAATGGTGTCTGTCATATATCAGGTTCTTTCGATGCCTTTCGTATTAAGATAGCAACGAGATTACAGGAAATACTAAAGTTATATATTTTTCTTCACAGATATTAGCTGCCTTTGCAGTATCCATGGGATCGCTGATCGTCGGCTTTTCATCGGGCTATACTTCGCCAGCTCTTACCAATATAAATTCAACATTGGATATAAACGCAGAAGAGGTGAGTTTTACTTGATTGTAAACCAAGCCAGTAGCAAACCCCTATATGTATGACTAGCTTTCGCCCGCGGCTCCGCCCGCGTCAATGTCGATCCCTCGGGAACTTTTTCCGAGATAAAATGTATCCTTCTCCGTACCCCAGATAACGTGTATACAACATTTCATGATGATCGGTTTAGTAGTTACAGCGTGAAAGCTAACAAACAAACTCACTTTCGCATTTATAATATTAGTTAGGATTACGATTTAGCGAGGATCTTTGAGAATGTATTTTGCTTTTAATGAAGAGTACAGCAACAAACACCCAATACAACGGATGTTGTTGCATTTAACTTCATTCTTCAGAACTTTGAATATTGTCGTTGCATCAAATGAATATCCAATAATTAATGACTTAAATATTTATACATTTTATTTTGTTTTATTGCAGAAAAGCTGGGTTGGCGGACTAATGCCGTTGGCTGCACTGGTTGGAGGTCTATCTGGAGGACCATTGATTGAATACTTAGGTAGACGATGGGCTATAAGCGGGACTGCTATTCCTTTCTTCGTGGGATGGATGCTCATCGGCAATGCAATCAACGTACCTATGGTATTCGCTGGAAGGGCTTTATGCGGAATTTGCGTAGGAATCGTATCTCTTGCATTTCCTGTATACCTCGGAGAAACACTACAACCTGAAGTAAGAGGCGCTCTTGGATTGCTCCCAACAGCATTTGGTAACACAGGGATTTTACTGGCATACTTCATCGGAAGCCATCTAAATTGGTGGCAACTAGCATACTTTGGTGCTGCACTTCCTGTACCATTTTTCTTGCTTATGTTATTGACACCGGAAACTCCATATTGGTTCGTTTCGAAGGGTCGCGTTGAAGAAGCACGCAAATCTTTACAATGGCTACGAGGGAAAAACGTGAACGTTGATAAAGAAATGCGCGATCTAACAAGACTCCAAGCCGATTCTAACCTAATGGGCGGCAATGTTCTAGGACAGCTGTTTAGTAGAAGAAATACCCCCGCTGTACTCATATCACTAGGATTGATGATCTTCCAACAATTCAGCGGCATTAACGCAGTTATCTTCTACGCCGAGTCTATCTTCGAAATGTCTGGTAGCAGTATTGACAAAAATTTGGCCAGTATTATTATTGGACTTGTTAATTTCGTGTCTACCTTTATTGCAACTGCGCTCATCGATCGCCTCGGAAGAAAAATTCTGCTGTATATTTCATCTACATCGATGATAATAACATTAGCGGCGCTGGGAGCCTATTGCTACTTGAAGGTAGCTAAGGTGGATGTATCAGCATTTGGATGGTTGCCCTTGGCTTCCCTCGTGATTTACGTATTGGGATTCTCTATTGGTTTTGGACCCATTCCATGGTTAATGCTTGGAGAAATTTTACCTGCAAGAATCCGCGGTACTGCAGCTTCGATGGCAACTGGACTAAATTGGACGTGCGCTTTTATTGTTACGAAAACATTCCACAACCTCAGTGAAGCCATCCAAATGCATGGAACATTATGGTTGTTTGGGGTTATATGCCTTATCGGACTCTTCTTCGTTATTTTCTTCGTGCCTGAGACACGCGGTAAAACTTTGGAAGAGATAGAACTGAAACTAACTGGAGGTGCTCGCAGAGTCCGTAATATCACAAGCAGTAAAACCAATCAGAATGGGTGCTAGCTGTCATATAAATAAAGACGCATAATGTAAATACTATGTACATTCCAGAATGCAGAGGCAGCAATGGTGATGTACTACTTTAGGTTTATAAGAAGGAGATGAAATTAGGCAAAACACTGTAATCAGTGTGTATGCAGAAGACTGATTTGGATTGTAGCCATGAATTCTCTGTAATCATTTGTAAATATAGAAAAATAGGTGCTTAGGTAATTCTCAGTAACTAGTTCCTTTAGTATAGTGACTTATAGCATTCCGCCCAGGCTCAGCTCTTGGCTGTGCTTAAATATTTGTATGTAATGTAGTAACTTAATATTTTCGGAATCTGGGGCAAGCAAAACTGTAGTTTAATGTTCTTACATAGGGACCAAAGCTACAGATGTGCCTACCCATTAGATAACCAAGTAATTTATTTAAGTAGCTTGTAATTGATCTGAGAGTAATCAAATATCAATATTATAGTTACCATGACAAACTTATTAAATATACTAGATTTATGACCAAATGTTTTGTTTTACCAAATGTTAACCCCCGACGCAAAAAGAGGAGTATAAAAGTTTGAACGCTTTGTGTGTGTGTGTCCGACTGTGTGAGTGTCTGACTGTGTGTTTGCTATATCAGCGTAGCTCTTAAACGGGTGAGCCGATTTGGATGCAGAAAGCATGTTATCAAAATTAGTCTAGCCGTTTACAAGATAGAAGAAATTTCGTGTCGGGGGTTGGTTAAAGTTTTTAACTTTATATAACTTTTGTTAAGTAATTTTAACTTAATGAATTTCTTGATATGAATTTTAGGATTTTGTCAATTTCGTATATTACGGAGTCATATTTATTTAATTTGTTATTATTTTTCTATAAATACAAAATATTTAATAGTAACAGCATGTATTTTATTTCTAATCCTTAACACACAGTGTGCTTTTGCTAGGATTCTTTGATGTTAATTGTTACAATAGAGGACAATAAAATAGATGTTACTGAAGCTCACTTCCGATAAAATTAATAAAATGCCGCTCGGCAAATACAAATACAGAAAAGAAACGATACTGAAAAGCAAACTATTCAGCGAGGTCATCTAAGAACATGAAGTACAGGAATATGGGGAGAATTCTTTTAGAAATTACTTGATAGTCATGATATTAATTCGTGCTTTGTCATCATTCTTTTTCAGCTAAAACTCAAGAATTAATATTCTTTTTCAGCTAAAATTCAAGAATTCAGCTAAAATTACCTATGTAATTAATACAAAACAGAATTTCTCTCTTAATATAATAATGGTATTGCATTTTTATAACTCAATAACTAGGTAACTTGTTACCCACTCACCAATACTAAAAACTATGGTGGCACATTATATTATCTCTATGGGCACATCTTAGTTTTTAACGGTGTCTTATACAAACTGAGTTGCGCTGCAACAATACACAGAGGGCTTATGTGCTACATTTGACAGATCTTAATTTTCGATTATTGAATTTTTTCAAACTACATTTTTATCATTTAACATTCTAAATAGTCTAGTTAACTAGCAGTGGAGCTACAGCCATGAACCAATGATTATAGGAACTAAGCTTGCCAGAGCTTTTGCCAGAACGGGCGCCGTCGGGTAAGATATCTATTCTTGTAGAATTGTAATATCTATGCGAGGAACCATCGATAATTCTTCATAGAATCGATTAAAAGATCTTATTTTTACACATGACTTCTTATAATATTTGTCTGTTCGAAAACAAAAAGACCTTTGAACGGGGTCAGTTGTTTATTTATATGATAACGATTCTGCAGTAAGTATATACAATATACATACATTTCTTATGCGAAGAAAATACGTGTTACATACAATACAAATATTAATAGAATCACACACGTTTATCTTGAAATGTCAATGACATCCTTTTGTTTCCTGATACAAAAAAGGATACCTCTACACTAAGATTCATCCTGACTAATATTTCCTATAAGGGCGAAAATGAGTTTGTTCATTACGCTATTACGCCTTAACTTGTGCACTGAAAGTTTTGCATATGCGTTGTCTTGGGTACAAGGAAGGATGTTGGCATCCCGGAAAAAGTACTGTTCTCGAAGTGTTGATATTAAGGCGAGCGGATCCGTAAGCTATTTTAAAAAGGGATATTATGAATTGCACATCAAATAAATAATCGCATATCAATATTTTTTCATCATTTATATGCTTTTTTAATCAAATAAATAACTTCACTACAAATTACCTAAAAGTTTAACAAAACTAGTACTGCAGAAAATTTTAAAATATACATCAGCATGACATTATTTTTTTCCTCATAATGCGATACAAATAAATTTATTTAGATACAAACAAACATACTAAATGGTTATCAAAAATACTGACTGCACAGCAAATTCACTAGAGCGCATGTAGAAGTACTTATTGTCATAGCAAAATAACTATCCGAGCAGCATGTATACTAATAGGTACCACAAAATTGCTCATTTTATTTGTCTTAAATTTTCAAGACATGCTCGGCAAAATTTATCATTTTATAGAAACAATTCCTTTTTTCATTGCATTGTTTCTAAAACCAGAGCAAATTAATTGAAAAAGGGCTTCGCGTGCTTTTTGTCGCTGTGCAAATGGTACCTATCTATGCATGTAGTCATTCAATAGAGGTATAAAAGACAGCCACGGTTTTCGAGAAAGACTTCCTTTATTTAGATTTCTTTCAGTCGCCGCAACAAACATGCTCAAGGAATGGTCGGGAAATTATAAACCAGATACCTTTTCGACTCCACCTTCGATTAATCTGAAAGACTGGACTCTTGCATATCAATGGGCAAAACTAGTTAAGATTGTCCAATTGATAGAATCTGATTCCGGACTATTTATTATTATTATTACTTACATCATAGCAAGCTCAACAGCAAGTAACATTTCATTTCATTAAGATTGGGATACTTTTGATGGTTATGAAAAAAAGCCATAGCTGAACAAACCGCCTAGATGAACGGAAAGTGCACCTGCCCCATTTTTTAAAGAATTAATTAATTACTCTTTAATTCGGGCTACTGATTCTTAAATTGGGCTACCTGAAGAAGCCAAAAATGTGTATTGGGCAAAAAAGGAAGCGTGGACCCCCACGAAAGCTCATTCAAGTTACTATTTGTATCAATTTTTATATATTTTTTGCTGCTCTAATTATGTTGTACGTAATAAATAATAAGATGCTTATGACCAATATAATGCTGTTTCATTTAGAAAAAAACTGATGTAAGTAATATATAAATAGAAGCTTTAGTTAAAAAAAAAAAGAGTTAACAGGTAGGTGTAGATGCATTAGTCATTATAAGCAGTGCATTAATAAAATTGCTTTATAAATTATTATTGTTTGTTTTCGAATATTTTGTGTTGAGTATTCTGCTGTGCAATCAGTAATTTTGATTGGAATTGGGATTATTATTGTATAAAAAAGTATTTTTTCTCAAACATGCTCGGAAATGTAGGCATTATTAGAGTAAAATGAAGCCACGAAGTTTGTAATTCTTGGCTCGTCCATTACTTTACCGGCCTAGGCCAGAAAAGTAAGTATGAAAATTCATTCCTGGCCGCTGCTCAAAACTTTTTAATTAATCTATGTAACTTACACTATGTAACTTGTCATACAGCCATGGCTACCACATTATAAAAAAATGCACTCATCGAGCATATAAGTATATGAATATGAAAATAATTTTATTAAAATGTTGTAATAATATCAAACATTATTGCCGCGTGGTATCCGGCAGAGTAGAATAGGACCACTCCAAGTCTTCCCGTGGATGTCGTAGAAGGCGACTTAGGAAATACAAGCTAAACAAAGCTTATAAACATCTAAGACACCTCTCCAACCCGTTTGGCCAGCGTGGAGAGTGTGGGCCAAGTCCTCTGGCTGCTCTGGCCAAGTGTGGCCCTAGTGGTACAGAGAGGGTCGTGCTCCTGTAGTGGAGACTAAAAAGGACCTGATGATGATGATGATGAATATCAAACAAAAATATGCCAATAATAAAAAGAAAAAACGCGGGAAAGTAGATTTTTACGGTATTACATTTTTAGGGGTTAAATATGACTGGGCTGTATGGGCTATGTTTCCTTAGCACTAAATGACAATTGCAATTAAAAAAGAAAATAAAGCGGGAATGTACTATTATTTATTTTCGGCGGACTGAAAGGTTGTTGTTTTGGATATTTTTGCAGATTGTTTCTAGTGGACTATATAATGTAATATCGGTGTAATTTGGTGTTATAAATGGCTATGTTTATGAACAATGTGTGATGGTGCAGCTGTGGTGCGGATTTAGAGATTTACATAGTGGGCTGATGGTCGCTCGCGTTACTGCGTCGTCTATGATCAAACTAGAGGATTCGTGAAAAATGACGCCAGGTGCTCCGTTGAATCAACGAAATGAATTATACCATCATTTTTTTGATAAAACGTTCATCATCATTTCGAGTAGGTGTCACGGTCAATCGACCATGCACACCCTGGTGTCGGATTCTTCGGAACCGCCTTTCGGCCTCTGACGTGGTTCCTTTAACGACTACCAGATGGCAGCCGGGACCACCGGCTTAACGTGCCTTCCGAAGCACGATGATAAAACGTTGAAAAATATGAAGGTCTAAAAGGCGTAGAACAACAAATGCCGTAATACAAATATGAAAATAAAAATGTACATACTATTATCGTTTTTTTTTATATTTTACTAATTTATTCCCAGTAGTACGTCTTTCATTATTTCCTCGCATTTATTGAGAAAAGCACAATACATGCCTTTGCCGGGAATCGGCTTGCCGGACTCGTATTTATTGCCAAGGCCTCGCTGACGCTCGGCCTTGAAAACTCTACTCGTCCGGCAATCCCTTACTTCCCGGCCTCTGCAGTAATGTACTATATCTGATTTGCGTTTAAATACCACCCTTTTAAAAATAAAGTATTAAAGATGACTTAGGGAATGCAATCCAGATAATCCAGATTTTCACAAATTATTTTATGGGATGTCAAATTCTTTAAAAAGGTTCTTTTTACCAGGAGGCAATATTTAAATCTCGAAATCAGGACCACTAATAGAATACAGAATCGTAAGAAAAAGGGTCAAACATTTCTGGTCCTCCTCTACAAATTCACAGATTAGCTGGTCTAATTTATATGGGAAGCCCAATAGGGGCTTCTCCATTTTTCTAACTTTTCTTTTTAAGCACGATCGTTAGAATTGTTCTAAACCGTTTGGATGACTTTCTGTGAGGGTTTCAGGAAGCACTAGACCACTGGGCGACGGCTGATTATACATATAAAACTTCATATCTTGAGAAAGCTTCGTAGGAAATGAGAAAGAAAGGATTTAAATTACTGTGTAAAAGCAACTACTAACTAATTGTCCTAACTCCTGAATATGGTTTCATTACACTTTCAAGTACATACATTTTGGACATATGGCAACCTGCTGTAACCAAGTTAGGGAAAAGGCTTCCTAGAACTGTGACAGAGATCGGTCTAAACGGCTCCGAAAAATACTGCTAATTGTGCTTATAATTTTTTTTAACATAATCACCCCTACAAATTTTTTACTTAAAAACTTCCATAACCCTAACCGAATGTAAGAAATTGAATATTTATGTTTACTTATGAAGTGCCCATCCACATATTAGTCCCCAAACACTATCTTATACAACAGAAAATAGCGTTGGGACTATGGTCTATTTGGTGTCTAAATCCGGGAAAATTTATTTTCATTTATTCAAAAGTACTCTTTCTTCTCACTGAGTGTCAGTGAGAAGAAAGAGTACTTTCGCTTTGGCGCCAAAGGCCGGAAAAAAAAGCTTTTCTGAATATAATCGGAATGATTTTATTTTTATTGGTACGGAAACATTGTTATGTTACAAATCATGAAGAGAGTGTTACTCTTTTCATGATTTGTACCTACACAGTTTTTACAAAAAAATAAGTGCATCCAACAGTGTGATATGATAACACAGCCGCTGTGTTGAATTCACTTATATATTTCTATTTTATCAGGTGTTGTCACATACATACATTCACAGTGGGCACATAATGTCACAATGGTATCTATACAATTAACATCGATTAACATAATGACATAGACATGAAGCTATTTTTTTCTTTATAAGGCGAGAAATAACTATTATTTGTTATTTTCTTAAGATTTATATAAAATAAGAAGCAGATGTCCCGCTGCCGCTGCCTGCTAGGTTAATAATATTAACATTGAACGAATAATTTATAGTTGACTATTTGTTTCTGGCGACTTCATTCACATAATCTATAGCCTATGTGCCACAAACTAAAACCCAATCAATATTTTGGGTAAAGAAATTTCACATTTAATCATAACTATTACTACATAGTATAAAACAAAGTCGCTTCCCGCTGTCTGTCTGCCCCTATGTAGGCTTAGATCTTTAAAACTACACAACGGATTTTGACGCGGCTTTCTAGAGTTCCGTACCCAAAGGGTAAAAACGGGACCCTACTAATATCGCTTCACTGTCCGTATGTCTGACTGTCTGCCCGTTTGTCACCAGGCTGTATCTCATAAACCGTGATAAAAAATAGAATAAAGGAAATATTTAAGGGGGCTCCCATACAACAGACATGATTTTTTTTGCCGTTTTTATAGATAACAGTACGGAACCCTTCGTGCGCGAGTCCGACTCGCACTTGGCCAGCACAGTAATCTCGGAATCAGAATCCCTAATGAAAAAGAATTGCAAAAAAAAACAGAAAATCGAAAAAAAGTTAGGTTTCCCATACAAAGTCGCCGATCAGCTAGACGAATTTCTAAGGAAGGTAATTTTTTTCGTTGTTTACCTTTTTTCTTGCAATTCATCATCACATCATCATCATCAGGTCCTTTGTAGTCTCCACTACAGGAGCACGACCCTCTCTGTACTACTAGAGCCATACTTGGCCAGAGCAGCCAGAGGACTTGGCCTACACTTTCCACGCTGGCCAGACGGGTTGGAGAGGTGTCTTAGATGTTTATAAGCTTTGTTTAGCTTGTATTTCCTAAGTCGCCTTCTACGACATCCACGGGAAGACTTGGAGTGGTCCTATTCTACTCTGCCGGATACCACACGGCTGTATTTCATTAGGGATTCTTATTCCCAGATTTTAGTATAGCTAAGAGGTTCAAAATCACGATAAATTTACATAGAACCCGTTCGAAACCGGGCTCCGGGTTGCTAGTAATAATAAATGCGAAAGGTAATTTGTGTATTTATTTGTTACTCTTTCACAACATACTAGTCATACAAGTTAAGTCTGATAAACATGGATTTAGTCTTTTTATTTATTAAAAGTTACGCAAAGACATATTAATTAAATTCCAAAACAATATGGAAGCTGTGTGGCAAACACGGTTATCATTTTCATACGAGGTCGACGCGGTTAGCTCCATGCATGTTCACGATGTTCGTGAGGATCAGCCTTGCAGGATATCCCCGACACTCGTCCTAGGATCCTAAACACTATAGCTATACTATAGACAGCTCCGTGGCGCAGTGGTTAACACGCCAGCTTGCGACACGAGGGTGCGCGGGTTCGATCCCCGGTCAGGTCAAGATGGAAAATTATCTTTTTCAGATTGGCCTGGGTCTTGGATGTTTATCTCTATATGTATTTGTTATAAAATATAGTAAAGTTTTGAACTTACTTTGGGGCTACCTCAATCTGTGTGATTTGTCCGTATATATTTATTTATAGTTATATTATAGAAACTTACGTAGATTATGGCATACATTTTACGATTCATTTTGTAACGACTCAATTACCAATTTTCTCAATTTGTATAAAAATATGTGCCTCTAGAACATTCTTAATATGGCCTTCAATATAGTTGAAATTGATAGCGATACCGACTAAAATTCGAGAGTAAAGCCGTTTGTTTTAGTAGTTGATCTTTATCTAATTGTTTATCAACTGGAACACAAATCAGTAACAGCCTAAAGTCGTAATATACACGTGACGCTAAGCTTGTTTATAAAAACATACATTATGACCTGACAATCACATGTGCCGCCTACAGTTTTATTTACTAGATGTGGTATATCCTATTTCATATAAGGTACAGAAGTACAAACTTAGATAAAACATCCAATACCCGGATGGTCAAACTATTATAGAGAGAAGCGGCTTCCTGGTCCTTAAATCACAAATCCTAATAATAGTGCTGATGGGATTTGGGAAATGCTGAAGGGATTTCAGGACCTTGAATTTTGAATGGTGATAATTAGTGAATATTAATGTTGGCGAGTCTGATCGATTATTGCGTACGCTGTTTTGGTTCAAAGTTCAAACAGATGAATGCTACTCCGCAACGAATTTTGCGCGACAGACAACTCACAAAATTGCGCCCAATTTTACTCACACATTGGGGCAATTAAGCAATGATTTTTTATTATTTCTTACCAATTGCTTATATTACATGATACTTCACTTATTTACACATTGTTTAATGATATCCTCGACAGGATTAAGACTGGCAGGATAATAAATGCAATTATTTGTTCTAAAGAGACTAGAATGCCTGAGAAGAGAACGCTTTGTGCGATTTTTTTAACATGTCGATTGTTAAAAAAGTCGGACATCGCTCCGTGATAAATTCTGTAAGAGGCAAAACAAGCTTTCAAAAAATCATTATGACTGTGTTGCTCGAAATTGTAAAAAATTTACGAGTTTTTAAATCACTTGTACTATGCGCTGAATTAATTAAATACATCAAAAGTATTTGTGTTATTTAGATCGATCCTTAAACAAGATCGCCCCTTTGTTGGAATTTGAAACAGATACATGTGAAATTTAAAAATGATATATTTAAGATATGATATCTAAAAACATTTTTCTTCGAGAACTTTGTAATTTTTACGTCTAAAACAAGAATTCTAACATGACAATATTTATATTTACATCTCGGAGGTCGCCCTTTCTTATTTTTTTTTTTAATAAAATTATAAATATGAAAATGTTAAGACTTTTTATCTTTTTTCCTAATCGCCTTATGGTTCTGTCTGGTTGTCTGTCGCGCAAAATTCGTTTGCGCAGTAGCGACGTTTTTTGTTTGCGCGGTACCTGCTATGGCGTCTGTTTATCAAAACACGGCTATGGTTCCTCTAAATTTAAAAGAGGGTAGAGAAAGCATTGAGAACGATCCTCTCCTCGTGCCGGCGGCGGTCACTGAACAAAACGCAAAAAATGTTAAGAAACTTCTACTTGAAGCTACAAGTAAAAATATTTGCAAAAATCCAAGCTCAATCACTCTACTTTTAATGACCATCATAAGATGTTGAAGGTCAGTGCAAAATGGGTGTCGATGCTCACCATGCCCCAAATATTGTACTGTAAGGAGTTACTTGGAATGATTTCAACCGAATTGTTACTGGGTTCATTGTTATGACTCTGAAAGCCAACAGTAGGCCTTTCAGTGGCATAAAAAGACCAGAGCTCGTACCGAAGATGTTTAAACTGACTTTATCAGCCGGAAAACTCACGCTCGTAAAGTTCTGTAAACTTTTTTTTAAATTAATTCCCTTTTATCATTATGATCAACCGAGTAAATTCGGTCGGGGGAATATGATTAGGTCAGGCCTTATTTGTCGCGCGCCTCTATACAATAGTATACCAGTCAAATTAATGCTTTTCTTAACTTATCTGCTGGCTCCAGCTGTTAAGCCTATGCTTTAATTATCAACTTTTAAATGTAACAAATTCTTAAAAATAACTTAATATTGATTCTGTGACTAAGTCAGATTCATTGGATACTGTTTTGAAGCATACGCATAAAGAGCCAATCAGTTTTGTCAATCAATTTGAACGTAGTGTATAAATTGAAGTTGGCGTGTCGCGGCTCGCACATTTCTTGAGCAGCGCAGTGCATGCGGATCGCTTAGTGACAGTTGCAAGTGATTCAATCAGTGCAGTGGAATTTATATGAACAGTGGAAAGAAAAGCTCTTACCATGAAGATTTTGATGAGAGCAGACACACATTACAGCATAGGGGTGAGGAGTAGTGACTATGAAGATCCTAAGTACACGTGTTCACAGGTGCGACATTTGTATATTATGTTAAAGTAGTGTATATATTGTATATGTAGGCCTAATTTGTCGTAATGATTATTACTAGGCTTATTTGAGAAGCTTATTCAAACTACATTTTTTAATAATCGTTTATGAAGCGTTAAACAATAATGATTGGGGCAGTTTGGTGCTCAATATTTTTCGGGAAGATTATTAAGTACAAATAAAACATACCCGGGAATAGCTAGTAAATAAAATTATACTAAACAGTGGCTGTTAAACCGACTTTAAGCAGAGCAGACGTAATGTATGTATGTGTGCACTTGCCTTGTCATGTCACATACCAATTGTGGACAATTTAGTAACACCAAATTAATTGATTGAATAACAAACTCTCATTGTCAGTAAGGTACATACGGAATTTTGAATAGAGCATGTTTGTATGAAATAATGCAGTTTTGTATATAAGCCATATATACAATCGTATAATTTTGTCATCAGAACTAATGCGGTTTTTCTCTGCTATGCTTAATTATGATATCAACATACGACTTTCCTTAGCTACATACCTAGGAAACAATTGTTGTTTTTCGTCCTTTCATCTAATTTAAGATTAACGAATGAATATTTTAATGTATGTGTTTAATACTCGACAGCAAAAGAACCTCCCTAGGATTAAAAATCTGGAATAAAATTACGAGGGTCTTACTGTTTACTTTTTCCAAACAGCCATGTGCAGACAACAGCAGGTCATGTTACTCACTTTCTCTATAATAGAGAAATCTACGGTGCATACATACGCAACGCATGAGTCTTTGTGTTCAAGCCAGATAAAATCTAAATTTAAACAATTTTCATACAACTTTATTATTAAATTTGGTGAAATCAATTCAATAAGTCATAATTAAATAATGAAAATGCGTCTTGTTAGAGTAGAAGTACATAAGGATTGTAGGATTGTGCGTTTTTTGCTGTTGAAACTCCAAGTATTGAGTTGGCCACCACAAGACGACATCAAAGACTTTATAATTTTGTATATAAACGGAACTTAGCTCGAACCTTTTTATTATTTGTTTCCATTGACGTATCGTTGCGACCCACGCACGATGGATGGTAACTCCATTGAAACTTAACCGGAATCAAGTAATAAAAAGGTTCGTGTGTATCGTAGGTGCTAATTCCTTGTACATAATTATGTGGGGTGTGATATGCATAGCTTAGCACGAATTGGTAATTTTTGATTATTTCTTTTGAACTCGCTTTGCTCTCCTTCACAATATGATTTTTAAAGGGCGTATACGTAATTTATATTATAATAGAACTTTAGGTTAGTATTTGGTGATTTTGCCCTAAGTTTGGGACGCTCGTTCGCTTCGCTCGCTAGCTCCTGTTTTGGTCACAACGAAACGTAAAGAACCGCCTTCCTTTTGTGGTCAAGATTTTTGTTATGGCGGGGGCTTCGCTGTCGAGCCCCCTAGGTAGGCGGCTTCACCCCCTCACACCTCCCCTTTAAAAACTATTGCCAAAGTATGAGAATATGAAAAATAAAATGCTGTAATTTATTAATTTAATTTAAAAACGACGCAATTTCAAAGGGAATTCTGTCCATTCCAATAACGCAGAATACCTATCTAAATTCGTGCTCAACTATTGTAAAGCCCACACTTTTTTAAAGCGCGAAAGCTTAAAAATAATATCAAAGACTTTACCTGACGATATACGAAAGCGTCATATGTCTGACGTCACGGCCTCAGAGTCAGTTTTACAGCCAAGGAGCGTCAAAAAACGTTTCGCATAAAAAAAGAGAAACAGTGTGGCAGTGCCAGAAAAGATAAAAAGCATGCACCCTCCGTATTAATGAAGGGACGATTTTTTTTCTTATAAATATATGGACCACTATGATACAAAATTATGTAGGTATACGATCTCACATATTATGATAAATGGACACAATCAAAGTCATGATTGCTTAAATTAAACCTAGGCGGGTGTGCGCAAATGCGCGTCGCGCGCTCACGCCTCCCGGCGAAAAACGTCACACATACGTAACGGGTTGATACATCACATAACATACTCGTAATCACAATTCAGCCAAGGACAAGGTATTACGGATTACTACATTTTACTTTACCAATCCAAATGACTTAGAATTGTAGTTTGCTTTTCGTTTGTATAAGTGGCCAAGATGTCAGATAATTTTAGGCTTCCAAAACGCAACTGACATAGTTTAACTGCCATCAATGATTACAGGTGGGACGAACGGCTTAACGTGCCTTACGAAGTACGGAGGAGAGGACCCATCCCAGTGGAGAACAGGGTTGCATAACATGCAAAAGCACTAATTACGCCCACTAGGCCATCGACTTCCTAAATTAAATTTCGAATTTTCAGGATTCTTGGGGATCGCTGTGCTGTGCCACTCTTTGTGGTCTCTAAAAAAGAATGACTTTCCGCGAAATAATATTACAATGAGTTTTCAGGGTTATAAATAGAGTAAAACTGGTCTCAGTGAAATGATTCTGAAAGTATTTTTTTTACTTTTAGAAGAAAGAGTAAATCAAAGACCTTACAGGCGTAAAGCAGTAGCTTTATGAATAGGGGACGTTTGGTTCGATTTAAAGACTGCGTGCTAATGAAACAGGTTCTAACTGAGACGTAATGAGGAATTGGCAAATCTAAAAATTAACCTGATAAACCTAAATAAATTTAAGTAGGGGAACATAATAAATCCCACGACGATGCGGCTTGTCTTTCTTACTAATAAATTCACGACACGGCCTATGATACGGCCATCCTCCAGAGATAAAATACAATGACTTATTTGCATAATCTTGATGAGAAGAACTGTAGATTTATTACATGACTGCCCCATTAAATTACTGTGCAAAGAAAATCAAACATGTTGTCTGATCAATTTCAATGACATTTTTGCCGCGACATGTGTGTTTGAAGAGTAAATAATGTTTTCAAGATTTAAGTTTATTATAAACAAATGTTTGACACAGGTATTGGCCGCCGTTGCAGTTTCAATGGGGTCTATGATCATAGGCTTCTCGTCTGGATACAGTTCTCCAGCACTGGTTACCATGGAAAACAGTACCACATTGTCTATAACTAAAGAACAGGTAAAGTCTTTTGATTTCTAAGTTTCAAACAGTTGATACCTAAGTTAATGTCTTTAAATAAAAATACCACCTCTGTGGCCTAGTGGTCATCATGACAGTAACTTACTCCAAGATTTATTATTAGTATTGATTTATTTAAATGTATATTAAGTTACAGGGTTAAGTTTTGGAAATATAGATAGATAAAAGCGACGTGTAGCTTATTTATCTGTCCGATGATATACAAGGAAGGAGACATGACATGACGGGCTCAAATTTGTAGATGCAAAGAAAAAGTAGGATGTGTTCGTTTGGACGATTTCGTAAAGCATTAAACAATGTCGTAAAGTGTTTGCCTGCAACGTCGCCCATAATGTTGATAAAATATCAGACTAGGTCCGCGATCGATTATTTGGTGATCACTAGCCGGCAGCAATTGCTGAGACTACGTCACTACGTCAGAAAAGAACAAGCACGCCAATTTAGATCCATCAGTTAATTCATTGTTTAATTTTGTACCCATTTATAGAATGATTACATGAATTTTACCACACGAAAATGAAATCGAAATTCGGCGATTTTGATAAAAGAAAATTTGTTACAGTAGCTTGCGGTGTTCTGAATGTTCTAATAAACATATTAAAAGTCCCTGAAGACAGGGGTGAGTCGAGGCGGATGGAAAAGGTTTGAGATTCTAGGCTGAAACCTCTAAAACATTTACAAATATCAACTATGTGTTGTCCAATTACTTCTGCAGAACTTTACATCAACAAATTATTTACATAATATAAATATTTTACTCTACGAAAAATACTTTTGAAAATATACAAAGCACTTGGAACGTGAAGTCCATTTAATACTATACAAACAAAGCGGGATAGCTTTGTTTGATTAGAAGTATTCATTCTATCCTGTACCTCACATATCTTTAAAATTTAGGACATATGTATTTTAAAAGCGAAATTTATTTAAAAAATAATTGTTTAGAAAATTTCAATTACTTGCGTCTTATAGGTAAAAAGTTTCTGAAGTTATCGTTGTGCAACAACTGATACAACGACACAGGCTATTGACAATTATCAAAAGCCTGAATCTTCTAAAATATTGATCTATTATTTTATATAATTTTGACGTGATAACGCCCAAAAAAGGACCTTTCATCACCCCTTATACTCGGGGACTTCAATATGTTTATCAGAACAATTCAAATAACAACAGTAACAATTTTTCAAAACTACATAAAGCAAAACATAGTCTTTTTTAAATTTCCTGTATTTGTTTCTACTCGACTACCAAGAAGGGTCATGTGTTTCGCGCGTATCATGTATGTTTGTAAATTTCTTTATTACCACATCCAAACGGCTGGATGGATTTCGATAGTCAATGTATCGTTAGATTCGTCTCAGAAACTCAAATGTTCTTAGGTATATAAAAAAAGGAGGGCTATAGGTTTTTTTTTTTAATTTTTGAAATAACACTACTTGTTTAATATACTTGACTCACAGCAAATATCAAGCAGACAAATTCAAATTTTCAGGTTAGCTGGGTAGGCAGTTTGATGCCATTGGCGGCGCTTGCAGGCGGCATCATTGGCGGTCCTCTCGTTGATTACATAGGAAGACGAAGAACCATATTATTTACTGCGCCACCATTCTTTGTTGGCTGGATCCTTATAGGCTCTGCAACCTCAGTCCAAATGATTTTAATCGGCCGCATCATATGTGGATTATGTGTAGGTGTGGGATCACTTGCATTCCCTGTCTATCTTGGAGAAACTATTCAACCAGAAGTCAGAGGTACACTGGGACTATTCCCGACGGCTATTGGTAATGTTGGCATTTTGATAAGCTACCTGGCTGGTAAATACCTTGACTGGTCACAACTTGCTTATTTCGGCGCAGCATTACCCATACCTTTCTTCCTTTTGATGATCATGATTCCGGAAACTCCGCAATGGTACATATCACGTGGCAGAACAGATGACGCTCGAAAGGCACTTCAGTGGCTTCGTGGGAAGAACGCCAAAATAGACGATGAAATGCACGATATTGCTATGGTTAACGCTGAAAACGAAGCAAGTGAATCAAGGATCAAAGACCTTTTTGACCTTAAATACTTGAAAGCTATACTAATTTCTCTCGGTCTTATGACATTTCAGCAATTATCAGGGATAAATGCAGTAATATTTTACACTGTGACGATTTTTAGAATGTCTGGTAGCGCATTAGATGAAAATATATCAGCAATTATAGTAGGAGCAGTAAATTTCACATCTACATTTGTAGCTACCGCTCTCATCGATAGAGCTGGCAGAAAAGTATTATTGTACATTTCGTCGGTAACTATAACGGTAACGTTAATAATACTTGGTACATTTTTCTATGTCAAAAACGATTTAAAATTGGATGTATCTTCGTTAGGTTGGCTGCCTTTAACTTGCCTCATGGTCTACTTAGTCGGTTTTTCCCTAGGGTTCGGGCCAATACCTTGGCTGATGATGGGTGAAATCTTACCATCAAAAATAAGAGGTGCAGCAGCATCAATCTGTACAGCTTTTAATTGGTTATGCACATTTATCGTCACAAAGACTTTCCTTAAAATCCTTGATGGGATCGGTCCAGCCGGAACTTTTTGGCTGTTTGGTTGCATATGTTTTGTAGGCCTCTTTTTCGTAATCATATGTGTACCAGAAACTCGTGGCAAGAGCCTCGAGCAAATTGAAAATAAAATGATGGGCAGGGAAAACAGAAGCAGAACTCGCAGAATGAGCTCAATAGCGAATATTAAACCATTACCTAGTGGTTGTTAAAGGTATAAGTATTTATATAATAATAAAAGTACCGAATTGGTATTATGCAGTTACATTGGTGATTATTACATTTGTTAAGTACAGTGAACAAAAATGCATGGAATACGTAAGACTTCCATACATCTCAATTGTTGGCACCACGCAAAACAACTTTAGTCGACTTCTGTGGGTCAGTTGTACTGCAAGTACTTTTGAATCTCAGGGGCTCGACCCCGGCCAGGTTATAATGGAAACCATATTTTTCGAATTGGCCTGGGTCTTGGATGTTATAAATATATTTCATTTAAGGCCAGCCTACCTAAGTGTTACGTGTTACCAAATCGGTAGTCCGAGGTTTCTTCTATGCTTTTCTCGTTCACTGGTAAGAATAATAAAACAATCTCAAATAAAGCAATTTTTTATAATATTAGAGACGGTTTACTTATATGTATGCTACTCTGTATTCATAAAGACTTTGTTTTTATATTTAAAAAAATCGTTGCATGAGATTCACGAAAAAGGTTGAGACAACAGTGAAAATTTCGATAAGATGTGACGGCTCGAGGATTTCTAATCTTTTAGAAAAAATCTTAAAGCAGCATGCCAAAACAATTTTTATTCTAAGTAATGTATATGTTACAACATATTTATAAGAAACAAGAAGGAATACATAACAATCTGGTAAATTTATGTATTACCTGAGATGAGACGCCAAAATTATTTCCTGTTACAAGGTGATGCATAAGGTAACTTATTTTTTATAATAATTTAGTTTGTAAGTGTAATTTGTATAATGTGTACTTAAACAAAATTTATTTGTAATTTGACATTCAAATTATGTTTTTGTTATTTTAATAAGAAAAACCTAGTTTCCAATGCCACCTATAAGGAAATTGAAAATAATATTTGCAACGTCGCACACAATTTTTGTAGATATTGAATGGAAAAGTGCATTATAGTTACCTTGAAAAAGTAACAGCTTGTTTGATATCCAACAATATTGTTTGATATGAAAAAAAACTGTGCGGTACTCAAAGGGACGGCAGACTGTCAATACAAAGAACTTGAACTATGGGACTTTACTGATAGAATGTGTTCAGCAGAACTATTGATTTATTTTTGAGTTCCTAGCGTACATAGTTAAGAAGAAATTACAACTTACTTGAAAATAATTGTTATTATTTCAACAAAATGAATGAATGAGTTTGTTAAGTAAGTTTATGGTATTAAATTTGGCAATACATTTTGTTTTTAATTACTTCTCCACATGCAACTTTGAAGGCTTCATTTTAATGGTAACTAACATTTAAAATTAGAAAAAGATTTTTAAAAACTACTGCTTGCCAAGATTATATTAATACACTTCAAGATCCGAGAAGTCCTGACCCGAGGCATCTCATGGCATTTTAATTTGTGTCAATTTTATGTACCCAATGACGCCTGTGCTTTCAAGACCAATCTAATGTCGAATAATTTATCAAGGGCTGGATATAAAGGAACAATACTAAATATATATCCAAACCTAATATTTAGATCATGAAACCCGCCATGACACCACATGAACCCTGAAAATATTGCACTCTCTTTTTTAGGCAGATGTAGATTTAAAAATAAGATTGCAGATTAATGAAATCAAGAATCAATTTATCAGTCTTGCCTAGCAACAAACCCGTTTGTTGTAATCAAGTTGAATTGAACTACCCGAAAATTCAAAAACATTTGAACTAATATAATTGTTTTGATATATTATTTTAGATAAAGATCCCAGGTCGGACCACCCTACATCATTTAGGCAAAGCTGTTTAACAATGTAGAGGGCAATTTTTTGAATCAACACTTAATGCTGAACTCCCGACTTCAAAGAAAACTGTTGGTCTAAAGATTGTTAATAAACTGACACAACATACACCATTACCAACAAGCCTAATCCAGTCTGGTTAGCCTTTATGTAGGTCAGTCTGTCTGGCTGTAAGCTCTTCACTCATTACCCACTAAACTAATTAAAATCTAATTTAGTATGAAAGTAGTTTGAGACCTGAGAAGGAAATAGGCAGAATAGCTTTCATCCAAGAAAAATGGTACTTTTCCCGAGGGATATACATTCATGCGAATGGAGCTGCAGGCATGTTCCATATACAATTTGTAAAAGACTAATGGCTAATAAATCATATCACACACTCATGGCGTAGATAGTATAATAATGGTATGCTAAAACGCTTTGTGTTTTAAAAGAAAATCAGTATTTCTGAAATTGCAGCTGTTTTGAACTTTTTTATAATAAATATATTTACTGCACAAAATATTGAAGAAAATATTCTAGCTTCAAAATTGTTTTGTTTCTTTTTTTTGTTTTTTTTTAAATATATATGGACAAATCACACAGATTGAGCTAGCTCCAAAGTAAGTTCGAGACTTGTGTTATGGGATACTAACTCAACGATACTAATTTTATAACAAATACATATATAGATACACATTCAACTTGGTACCTAAAATATGCACGACAACAAGGGTTTTTGTCAACTTTTGATGGTCACATCAACATCCACTGCGATATGGTTTATAACTTAAATAAAAACTGTGCATGGTTGATTGACCATGTCACCTACTCGAAATGAATTAATAAAGAAAAACTGTCAATCATACAAAAGCCACAATGAATTTTGTACTGATAATCAAAATGTTGTACACCCACCATAGTTGTCAAAGGTTAGAGAGTAGGCCGACTGATAGCAAAGGGTTTCTCACTTTCATATATGTAATTATAATCAATCTGTACAAATATATAGGCAAATATTATTAAGAGGAAAGATTTGATTGTTTGTGTCATAGTAAGGGATAGACTTTTGGGATAGACTCAAAACTACTCAACGGATTTTAAAAATTCTATTACCTATAGAAAGTAAACTATCAGTGGGTATCATCCTAAACCTACCTAATATTATGGATACGAAAGTGAGTTTGTTTGTTACGCCTTTACGTCCTATCTACTAAATATATATAATTTTGAATAGGCAGCCGTTGTCTGGGGTACGGAGAAGGTCATAGGGTACATTGTATCCCGGGAAAACTACTGTTCCCGAGAGACCGACATTGACGTGGGCGGAGCCGGAAATGTCTATAAATTATTATTCAGACAGCGAGAAAGAACTTACCCATTACTTGCACTCTGCAAATAGCGCACGTATCACATTCAACATCCCAACTCCACATGGCAACAGCATTCCATTTCTTCAATGTGAACATTTTATCCGATTTAAGTCCGTCATTATCACCACGATCTATGTCACAGTCTTCCCCAGACATCGTTGAATTTAATTTGTTTACAGTAAATTCACAATTTATTACAGAATTGTAATCAACTCAACTTATTTACGAACGTTGAAATTGTCATTGTCATTTTGACATTGGCAGTTAATTGACAGCTCGGCTGTAGTGCCAACCATGGTTGATGAGTGCCAACAACATTAAAATATAAATTTCGATTGTGAACATTATAGTATACCCATACAAGTTTTTTTTTAAATCTATGAGTATACCTAAAAACGGCCCAGTGCTAGTCGGACTCGCGCACTAAGGGTTCCAAACCGTTATCTATGAAAACGGCAAAAAAAATCGCATCTGTTGTATGGTAGCCCCACTCTAATGTTCGTTTTATTTTTATTTAATTATTTATTTTTAAACTTAATATATAACTAAATATTTTGTGAATATTTCAAACATCTACCTGTTGCTGTTATTAATATCGAGCAAAATCAAGCAAAAAAATATACATATAATATACGTTTATTGTATGGGAACCGCCTTGACAGCCTCCGTGGTCCAGTGTTTAAGGCGTTTGCCTGTTGACCCGGGGGTCGTGGGTTCGATTCCCACCGGAAGCATACTTTGTTTAGTTGGTTCCAGTTTGCTTAGGACATTGCAGGCTTGAATCACCTGATTGTCTGATAATAAAGATGATTCCGTGCTTCGGAAGGCACGTTAAGAGGGTGGTCATCTGGTAGTCGTTAAAGGAACCACGTCAGAGGCCGAGAGGCGGTTCCGAAGAACTCTGACACTAGGGTGTGCATGGTCGATTGACCGTGACACGACCTACTCGAAATGATGATGATGGAACCCCCTTGAATATTTATTTTATTCTATTTGTTGTTATAGCGGCAACAGAAATACATCATCTGTGAAAATTTCAACTGTCTTACTATCACGGTTCATGAGATACAGCCTGGTGATAGACGGAGAGACAGACAGACAGATAGGCAGCGGAGCGATATTAATAGGTTGCCGTTTTTACCCTTTGGGTACGGAACCCTAAAAAGGGGTAAAAGATGTTGGAAGCCTACCAATAAGTAGTAAACGAAGAATAGTAGGTAATAATAAATTTATATGTAGGTAGTAAACACGAGATAATGAGAATCTCAATTTTTAATGTTTTATAGGTAAATGTGAAAACATACCTAGATTTATATACATTTTCTAAATTAATATAAATATATTTATACTAATAATGATTTAATAATTAATCGTACTTATAATGCAAATTAGTAACCAAAATTAAAACTGGCTTATTTACAACCGCGTTGATGTCTTTTGTTACTCCCTGTTAGTAAAAGATAAATTTTTAAGTTACTACATACAGTATAACTGCATATATATGCAATATACTTAAATTTAATTTTGTAGAAATGGCCATACCATAGCGGAGTCACTAATTATGATAATGAATTACCTATGTTATAAAAATTACACTAGCAACTTAGTCAATATATCTAAAATAATAAGAAGGATACTTACTATCTGCTGAGATAGTATCTCTTGAGTGTGGTCAATCAAAAGCAAAAAGCTAGTCGAGGTTTATTTTTTGAGTCTTCTCCACCACTCAATCAGTCATGTTGCAATGACGTTGAAGATTAATTAATATGTAGGAAGACTTAAAATAGTTTTATTATGTAGGTGCATTAGTGCATTACAAACTACTACCTAATGATAAGTATTGAAAAATAGACGAATAAAGAGAATTGTTTGTTTTTCATTTATTTTATTAAAAACATTAAAATGTGGGATCATTTAATTACTGTCGATTTAAAATAATATCTACCCTGTTAATAAAATCTCACATAAATAAAAGCACACTGAATCTTTTTTGTATCTATTCTTACTATAAAACACTTATTTTAATTTACTTTACATTTCTGATTAGTTATTTACCTTAATTAAAAATAATTCAATTTAGGCACAAATCACAAAACAATATACTGTCATTCTATGATATAAATTAATTCTTAAATATACAAAATACTATATAATTTGGTGGGTTTTACAAATTGAACAACACAGCGACAATGAGAAGCAGGACGCTGGCTCCAAAACTGGTTCCGCTGCTGAAGCACTGAAGCTCTTCCACTTGCACGGTGTATCGAATGTCGTATGGGAAGCGGCATAGGTGGGTATCTAAAAAACAAAGGGTATGTATATACTAATCGTAAGAACAAAGAAATTCGGGTTTGACAATACTTACAAAAATCATTTATTTTATAGATCATAATAAACATTTATGTCTCAGTCTAGCTATTCAGGATTATGGGTAATTTTACTTATAACATATATTTTTTATTTTATTTCGAGTACTAGCTGTTGCCCGCGGCTCCGCCCGCGTTAATGTCTTTCCCTTGGGAACAGTAGTAATGATAAAAATTCCATACTAACCCCTGACCCTTTGCTTTTTCCCTTAAGGGGGAATTTAATACATTTCACCTGCATAGATCTTTAGCCCTTAAGGAGGGGATTTTGCCCATTTCACCTACACAGATATTTTTTTATTGTAATGGAGAACTTCTTATTGTCATATTTCTAAGTAAAAAAAAAAAACCATACAAACTTTACCCCACCTATTCTACCCCTTTAAGGGGAAATTTCGACCATTTTAACTACACAGATCTTTTTAATTAATGTAAACATATATACTTATTTTTATACTTCTATGTCCAGAAATGAGAAAATTTCCATACAATCCCCCGCCCCCCCCTTTATCCCTTAAGGGGGAAATTTTGTACATTTCACCTACACAGATCTTTTTTAATTGTAACCTAGAACGTATATACTTATTTTCATACCTCTAAGTCTAGAAATGGAAAAATTCCATACAAACTTTACCCCCTATTTACCCCTTCAAGGGAGAATGTTGTCTGGTTCACCTAAACAGATCTTTTTTAATTTTAATTGAGAACTTGCGTACCTACTTTCAAACTTCTAAGTCCAGAAATGAGAAAATTCCATAAAACCTCAACCCCTTTGATTTTCTAAAAATCCTTTCTTAGTGCTCATTTACATCATAAAAGAATCTCTGTGCCAAATTTCAAGTTTCTGCGCACAGTAGTTTCGGCTGTGCGTTGATATATAAGTCAGGTTTGCCTTTGGCCCGCGGCTCCGCCCGCGTAAGTGTCGATTTCTCAGGAACAGTAGAATAACAGGAATACATTATTAGTTCATGACTCTCAATGAAACACCTTAATATTGAATTTCAATTGAATAACTTTAAAAACCCCCGTTATACCCCCTTAAGGGATGATTTTTGAGAAAAATATTTTACTCGTGTTTCATGCCTTTCAGTAAAGAAACTTCATGCTGAATTTCATTCGACTAACTTCAAAAATGGCAAAGTTTCATGCTTACTTTGCACCCCTATTTTACTCCCTTAAGGGATGATTTTTGAGCAAAATATTTTACTCGTGTTTCATACCTTTTAGTAAAGAACCTTCATGCTGAATTTCATTCGAATAACTTCAAAAACGACAAAGTTTCATACTAACTTTGCAACCCGTTTTACCCCCTAAGGATATGAATTTCCAAAAATCCTTTCTTAGTGCTCCCCTACATTATAAAAGGAACCCCTGTGCAAAATTTCAAGTTCCAAACCCTTATAGTTTAGGCCCTGCGTTGATATGTCAGTCAGTCAGTCAGCTTCTCCTTTTTTATTAGTATGGATTACTATGGATAGTATGGATAGGTATAATGCTGTCGTATAATGATGATGAATTGACTTTGGATTTTAATTTTCTCATGTCACTTATTATTTTTTTTTATTTTTGCTATATGTTTGCAGGCAAACTCATGCCTTGAGTTCATTCAAATGACGATAACTTTTTTTTTAATGAACCGATTTTGATGAAACAAACTTTAAATGTTAAACTGAGTTAAAACAAAGCAATTGGTGAAAGTTTGAAGTAAATCGGTTCAGTATTTTCGGAGATAATCGTGATCATACATACAGACAGACAGACAGACAGACAGACAGACAAGAAATTCCAAAAATTTTTTTTTGCTTTCTATTATTCTTTTTAAGTGTCCCTCTATCCATTTCAGTCAAAAATTCGAAATGTACAGACAAAATAATTTTACTGTTTTATTATATGTATAGATTACGTTTCAATAGATACCGCCCTGTGACAGGCGGACGGATGGACGCCCGAACAGACTGACTTTGGAGTACAAGATTTTTACCTTTTGAGTGTGGAACCCTAAAAACGACTGCCTAGGTAATAAAATATAACCTATGTCACCAGGGCATTTAGAATTATTGTAGAATAACGAAACTCACATAAAAACATACTACTAAATATAGAGAGACATATCACTTATATTGAGCTAGTCCCACAGTATAAGTTGCGAACTTGTGTCTTAGGATGCTAACTCAACGATACTTTATTTTAAAATAGATACATATATAGATATAAACAACCAAGACCCAGGTCAATCTGAAAAATATCGTTTTCCATCATTACCTCACCGGGGATAGAACCCGGAAACCCTCGTGTCGCACGCTGGCATGTTAACCACTGTGCCACGGAGCTCGCCAAACTAATCATATATAAACTCAAAAAATAATACGCTTCTTTTCTGGCTGCCGTGTAAAAATTAAAACGATTGTAAAATTTCAATAAGTGATCTGAATTTTATGAAAATCGTTGGGTCCGTTTCTGAAGTGAACAAGAATAGTTTGACTAAAAGTGAACGATTAAAAAAATAAGACGTAATAATACATTATTTTTTGTCAAATGTCTATAAATTATTATTCAGACAGCGAGAAAGAACTTACCCATTACTTGCACTCTGCAAATAGCGCACGTATCACATTCAACATCCCAACTCCACATGGCAACAGCATTCCATTTCTTCAATGTGAACATTTTATCCGATTTAAGTCCGTCATTATCACCACGATCTATGTCACAGTCTTCCCCAGACATCGTTGAATTTAATTTGTTTACAGTAAATTCACAATTTATTACAGAATTGTAATCAACTCAACTTATTTACGAACGTTGAAATTGTCATTGTCATTTTGACATTGGCAGTTAATTGACAGCTCGGCTGTAGTGCCAACCATGGTTGATGAGTGCCAACAACATTAAAATATAAATTTCGATTGTGAACATTATAGTATACCCATACAAGTTTTTTTTTAAATCTATGAGTATACCTAAAAACGGCCCAGTGCTAGTCGGACTCGCGCACTAAGGGTTCCAAACCGTTATCTATGAAAACGGCAAAAAAAATCGCATCTGTTGTATGGTAGCCCCACTCTAATGTTCGTTTTATTTTTATTTAATTATTTATTTTTAAACTTAATATATAACTAAATATTTTGTGAATATTTCAAACATCTACCTGTTGCTGTTATTAATATCGAGCAAAATCAAGCAAAAAAATATACATATAATATACGTTTATTGTATGGGAACCGCCTTGACAGCCTCCGTGGTCCAGTGTTTAAGGCGTTTGCCTGTTGACCCGGGGGTCGTGGGTTCGATTCCCACCGGAAGCATACTTTGTTTAGTTGGTTCCAGTTTGCTTAGGACATTGCAGGCTTGAATCACCTGATTGTCTGATAATAAAGATGATTCCGTGCTTCGGAAGGCACGTTAAGAGGGTGGTCATCTGGTAGTCGTTAAAGGAACCACGTCAGAGGCCGAGAGGCGGTTCCGAAGAACTCTGACACTAGGGTGTGCATGGTCGATTGACCGTGACACGACCTACTCGAAATGATGATGATGGAACCCCCTTGAATATTTATTTTATTCTATTTGTTGTTATAGCGGCAACAGAAATACATCATCTGTGAAAATTTCAACTGTCTTACTATCACGGTTCATGAGATACAGCCTGGTGATAGACGGAGAGACAGACAGACAGATAGGCAGCGGAGCGATATTAATAGGTTGCCGTTTTTACCCTTTGGGTACGGAACCCTAAAAAGGGGTAAAAGATGTTGGAAGCCTACCAATAAGTAGTAAACGAAGAATAGTAGGTAATAATAAATTTATATGTAGGTAGTAAACACGAGATAATGAGAATCTCAATTTTTAATGTTTTATAGGTAAATGTGAAAACATACCTAGATTTATATACATTTTCTAAATTAATATAAATATATTTATACTAATAATGATTTAATAATTAATCGTACTTATAATGCAAATTAGTAACCAAAATTAAAACTGGCTTATTTACAACCGCGTTGATGTCTTTTGTTACTCCCTGTTAGTAAAAGATAAATTTTTAAGTTACTACATACAGTATAACTGCATATATATGCAATATACTTAAATTTAATTTTGTAGAAATGGCCATACCATAGCGGAGTCACTAATTATGATAATGAATTACCTATGTTATAAAAATTACACTAGCAACTTAGTCAATATATCTAAAATAATAAGAAGGATACTTACTATCTGCTGAGATAGTATCTCTTGAGTGTGGTCAATCAAAAGCAAAAAGCTAGTCGAGGTTTATTTTTTGAGTCTTCTCCACCACTCAATCAGTCATGTTGCAATGACGTTGAAGATTAATTAATATGTAGGAAGACTTAAAATAGTTTTATTATGTAGGTGCATTAGTGCATTACAAACTACTACCTAATGATAAGTATTGAAAAATAGACGAATAAAGAGAATTGTTTGTTTTTCATTTATTTTATTAAAAACATTAAAATGTGGGATCATTTAATTACTGTCGATTTAAAATAATATCTACCCTGTTAATAAAATCTCACATAAATAAAAGCACACTGAATCTTTTTTGTATCTATTCTTACTATAAAACACTTATTTTAATTTACTTTACATTTCTGATTAGTTATTTACCTTAATTAAAAATAATTCAATTTAGGCACAAATCACAAAACAATATACTGTCATTCTATGATATAAATTAATTCTTAAATATACAAAATACTATATAATTTGGTGGGTTTTACAAATTGAACAACACAGCGACAATGAGAAGCAGGACGCTGGCTCCAAAACTGGTTCCGCTGCTGAAGCACTGAAGCTCTTCCACTTGCACGGTGTATCGAATGTCGTATGGGAAGCGGCATAGGTGGGTATCTAAAAAACAAAGGGTATGTATATACTAATCGTAAGAACAAAGAAATTCGGGTTTGACAATACTTACAAAAATCATTTATTTTATAGATCATAATAAACATTTATGTCTCAGTCTAGCTATTCAGGATTATGGGTAATTTTACTTATAACATATATTTTTTATTTTATTTCGAGTACTAGCTGTTGCCCGCGGCTCCGCCCGCGTTAATGTCTTTCCCTTGGGAACAGTAGTAATGATAAAAATTCCATACTAACCCCTGACCCTTTGCTTTTTCCCTTAAGGGGGAATTTAATACATTTCACCTGCATAGATCTTTAGCCCTTAAGGAGGGGATTTTGCCCATTTCACCTACACAGATATTTTTTTATTGTAATGGAGAACTTCTTATTGTCATATTTCTAAGTAAAAAAAAAAAACCATACAAACTTTACCCCACCTATTCTACCCCTTTAAGGGGAAATTTCGACCATTTTAACTACACAGATCTTTTTAATTAATGTAAACATATATACTTATTTTTATACTTCTATGTCCAGAAATGAGAAAATTTCCATACAATCCCCCGCCCCCCCCTTTATCCCTTAAGGGGGAAATTTTGTACATTTCACCTACACAGATCTTTTTTAATTGTAACCTAGAACGTATATACTTATTTTCATACCTCTAAGTCTAGAAATGGAAAAATTCCATACAAACTTTACCCCCTATTTACCCCTTCAAGGGAGAATGTTGTCTGGTTCACCTAAACAGATCTTTTTTAATTTTAATTGAGAACTTGCGTACCTACTTTCAAACTTCTAAGTCCAGAAATGAGAAAATTCCATAAAACCTCAACCCCTTTGATTTTCTAAAAATCCTTTCTTAGTGCTCATTTACATCATAAAAGAATCTCTGTGCCAAATTTCAAGTTTCTGCGCACAGTAGTTTCGGCTGTGCGTTGATATATAAGTCAGGTTTGCCTTTGGCCCGCGGCTCCGCCCGCGTAAGTGTCGATTTCTCAGGAACAGTAGAATAACAGGAATACATTATTAGTTCATGACTCTCAATGAAACACCTTAATATTGAATTTCAATTGAATAACTTTAAAAACCCCCGTTATACCCCCTTAAGGGATGATTTTTGAGAAAAATATTTTACTCGTGTTTCATGCCTTTCAGTAAAGAAACTTCATGCTGAATTTCATTCGACTAACTTCAAAAATGGCAAAGTTTCATGCTTACTTTGCACCCCTATTTTACTCCCTTAAGGGATGATTTTTGAGCAAAATATTTTACTCGTGTTTCATACCTTTTAGTAAAGAACCTTCATGCTGAATTTCATTCGAATAACTTCAAAAACGACAAAGTTTCATACTAACTTTGCAACCCGTTTTACCCCCTAAGGATATGAATTTCCAAAAATCCTTTCTTAGTGCTCCCCTACATTATAAAAGGAACCCCTGTGCAAAATTTCAAGTTCCAAACCCTTATAGTTTAGGCCCTGCGTTGATATGTCAGTCAGTCAGTCAGCTTCTCCTTTTTTATTAGTATGGATTACTATGGATAGTATGGATAGGTATAATGCTGTCGTATAATGATGATGAATTGACTTTGGATTTTAATTTTCTCATGTCACTTATTATTTTTTTTTATTTTTGCTATATGTTTGCAGGCAAACTCATGCCTTGAGTTCATTCAAATGACGATAACTTTTTTTTTAATGAACCGATTTTGATGAAACAAACTTTAAATGTTAAACTGAGTTAAAACAAAGCAATTGGTGAAAGTTTGAAGTAAATCGGTTCAGTATTTTCGGAGATAATCGTGATCATACATACAGACAGACAGACAGACAGACAGACAGACAAGAAATTCCAAAAATTTTTTTTTGCTTTCTATTATTCTTTTTAAGTGTCCCTCTATCCATTTCAGTCAAAAATTCGAAATGTACAGACAAAATAATTTTACTGTTTTATTATATGTATAGATTACGTTTCAATAGATACCGCCCTGTGACAGGCGGACGGATGGACGCCCGAACAGACTGACTTTGGAGTACAAGATTTTTACCTTTTGAGTGTGGAACCCTAAAAACGACTGCCTAGGTAATAAAATATAACCTATGTCACCAGGGCATTTAGAATTATTGTAGAATAACGAAACTCACATAAAAACATACTACTAAATATAGAGAGACATATCACTTATATTGAGCTAGTCCCACAGTATAAGTTGCGAACTTGTGTCTTAGGATGCTAACTCAACGATACTTTATTTTAAAATAGATACATATATAGATATAAACAACCAAGACCCAGGTCAATCTGAAAAATATCGTTTTCCATCATTACCTCACCGGGGATAGAACCCGGAAACCCTCGTGTCGCACGCTGGCATGTTAACCACTGTGCCACGGAGCTCGCCAAACTAATCATATATAAACTCAAAAAATAATACGCTTCTTTTCTGGCTGCCGTGTAAAAATTAAAACGATTGTAAAATTTCAATAAGTGATCTGAATTTTATGAAAATCGTTGGGTCCGTTTCTGAAGTGAACAAGAATAGTTTGACTAAAAGTGAACGATTAAAAAAATAAGACGTAATAATACATTATTTTTTTTTTACCTGTGCAAACAGCGGTTAAGGACGTGGAGGCAGCGACTGCTTGCACGGAAATGTACATGGGTGGACAGGAGCCGATAGTAGAGTAACCAGCGCAGGCGTCGTGCAGACTGATCTCCACATTTCCGGAACTTGTCAAGTCCGCGCAGGTCATCAGGTTATCGTCAACACCGATGATTGTACCATTTCGTCTGAAACATCAACGTTTGACGATTGATTGCTGCACAATAACAAGCTAATAAAAGTGCTCCTCCCTCTGTCCTTGTTCTACTGTATCGATTGTAAAGTCGGTTAGATTTAATCATAACAGCACCCAAGCATCTTATTTATGAAGTCGTGTACTTATTAGGTATCTAAAAATCCTAGCATGATTACCTATTTATAAGCTTTAATTTACTTGTAAAGAACTTGAACTAGGACACTTAATAATTGATAGGTATTATTAGTAGCTATATAATTTATAGGTAGGTAAGCATCTTTTGCAGTTAGCCTAGTTGGAGTTACATTCATATAGTATCGCTTTGGTGTAAAACTGTTATGGTGTTATGATGTTAATTATAATAAATTCATAAAAAAAAACATCAGTCGGTCAAATTTTTGACCTCTCAACCACCAAGGGGCCCGATCGGGCCCCATAACAATAGAAACTCCATTGTGTCTGCGTTTCTGGCGCTTGATGGGCCATCCGGGGCCTTCGGGACCAGCATGTCGAATGATATTATTTTATTATGGAATCATAGAGCTGAGCCAAATGGCATGAAATTTAACAGTATGGATCAACTCACAATAAAAATAAAAATTAAATTTTAAGCCCCTAAACTTTAAAATAAAAAATGCTGAGAAACCAACAAATTTTACTAGTAAATGGCCCGACCGAATTCGATAAAATATAGACGAGAGCCCTCGATTGAGTTACCTTGCAAACAAAAAAGCAACCCATGAGTTACGATGTCACAGACAGACAAACAATACACACACTTATTGATATTTTCAGACGAAGAAACACTTTCTTTTCATCAAAGGTAAAAAAAAAATATCATAAAAATTAAATAAGTAAAATAATATTACCTAGGTTGTACAATAGTCCTAGAGTAACAAACTGTGAGAGTGCCTGTGCTAGCGGTACTACGAGATATGCGTATTCTCGAGTTTTCGTTGTTCCCGTAGAAATAGTTCGGGCTCACAGAGTAGAACTGAATGTAACCAGGCGATATGAAGTCGTCGAATTGTCTGGTACCAGAGGAGCCCGCAATGAACTCAAAGCCACAAAGAGGGTTGATTATCCTTCTATTGGCTGAAAGAATCAGAGAAATGTAATATGTATTATTAATTCAATGACAATATGGCTAATTAAGTAGTAATTAATATAATTATCGATCCACCGGCATCGTGAAATGGTAATGTAGCCAAAGAGGAATACGTCAGGAATACAAAAGGGAAATTGCTTTGTGAGAATTTTATTTGTGAGGTACAAAGTAAGCTGACATTGCTATCATTCGAGCGTCGTAAGATTTCACGACCAATCTGCGGATATATGTGCTTCAACGCGAAGCAGTAAATCTATCCCAACGACAAATACCTAATACCTTGTTAAATAATTATTAAAATCCGACATACCTTGTAGAATTCGGTCTAAGACAAATGCCATTCTAGATGCAACACTGACTCCGTTGGCTGTTAAAGATAAGACATGGATGTCATCGTGCATGTCGCGGACCAAGTTCCATAAGTTATCGAGTTGGTTCGTGGAGGTAGCAAACAGTATCCTCAAATCTGAAATTTAAGAATAGGGATTTTTCTCTTTCGATATCTAATTTCCATTGCTGTATTAGGACATTAGTTTCATAAAGTCTATTTGAAGCGAAGTAAGACTAAGAGGTTGCATGATTCACAAACTTTATTTATTCGATGATAGATTATATGGGCTCAACATAATACTCCACCTACCAGGAACAGTTTCGTTCAAAATTCTAGCCTGTTCGAAGGTCGTCTGGGTATTCTGTATAGTGCCGGCGTTGAGCAGGAATAGAAGTACTGTGGAGTTGCCTCCCACGTAATTCATGGCAGTCTCGTTTGACAATGTGTACTGCATCATAGACCGGATGTTGGTAAAAGCTGTCTCCAGGTTCACGCCCGTCATCACTGTTGAGAAATACAAATAAATTATAACTTTTTCTATTTTATTTAATAATTTATTTGGAACTTCATAAAATTCATAAAAAGATTGGCGATTAAATGAGTATAAGCAGTAGGTAAATAATTTTCATGTTTGTCGAATTGGGACACATAAAATAAATAAAGGTACTTACTGCTTTGATGCTTTATGAGAGTATATTCGGAGTGGAAATCTGCAGGACTAAATGTCTTATTGACCACAATGCTACCATCGAAAGCGCTGAGCAGCGTCACACTGGAGCCGAATTTGCCCACCTCAATGGACTCCAAAAGGTAGGAGATTGCGGGGTAGATTGTTGCATAGGGCCAAGTTGCATCAAGCACTATGTACAGATTGGTCCGCAGATGTAAGTCAGATGTTAATTCTGATATACTGCAGCTCAAGTCATTCATATTTCTCTCTGAAAATTAAACACTTCTATCAAGAACATTTATTCTGTAAGGGAAAAAATATACGTTGACAACTTTAGGGTTAGGTATATAGTAGCTCATTGTTGAAACAAATATGTTTTTACCATAAAAGATCTTGTGAGAGTCAGGTGCAGTACACTGCATATATTGATACGGGACCGAACGCATTAATGTTGCATTTAGCATAGAAGTATATACTTACGTGTGTACGTTTGGAAATTGGTGATGGCACTGGTAACGAACTGTGTTAACCCAGTATTAATGGTTCCTGATAAAAGCATATTGGAGTTCAACGCAACTGCGAAGGCTTCCGTTTGAGCCGCTAGAGCGCTGTCGCTAAGAACTGCCGTGCTCAGCGTGGGTCGGTTGCACACACGCACGGCTGAGTCGAATACTCCATTCTAAAAAGGTATTAAAAAAATAAGATATTGATAAAAGCTATCAACAAAGTAAGCTCATAATTAGAAATACCACGGACATACCCTAGGAGAGTAATACATATCAAGTAGTTGAGAAAGCTTTAATGTGCTGAATGTCTGCAGAATATTTGTCATTCGGCTGCCGAGGATAAAACCATCCATATCTCCTCTGATCTCAGGGTCAGTCATCTCTACATTCTGCCGGCTGCTTAGCATGAAGAATCTTCTAGCTTGCGACGAATTGAAATTACCACTACTTCCAATTGAAATATCAGTTCTTGCTCTTGCCCCCTGTATCAGAACTGCTTCAGCTAAATCACCTATAAAGAGGAGGGTATGTATAATTGCTACACTTTGCTAGAACACTGAAGAGTGTTATTACAAAGAATAATTTATTTATCGTATTAGAAGTTATGTTTCCCCTTACTCTACTCTTCCAAGTCACTCTTTAACATTAGTTTTTGTCGTCTAATAATTGATTGAAAAACAACATACCAGCTACTGTAGCAGGATAAAGATTGACGACATTCTGTTGAACGTTATTGTCGTACGTCACGACTGTGCCTTTCGTAAGTTCCGACAAAGAGACCGACTGCAGTTGAGCCCCCGCGGCGATACCCGCAATCACATTGCCAGCTGAAGTTGCTCCCCAAACAGTGTGGATGACGCCGTCTAGTATGGGGCAAGTGCTGTCTCCTTGCAGCTGTTGACGGGCGGAACGCATTGCCCCGTAATTGCTAGTTGACTCTACATCATCAGGATTGAATTGTCTCATTTGGCCAAATTCTGTGTCCCTGAAAAACACGTAGGGAAAAATATAATTAGTCCAAAAGCACTAGTTAAAATATATCAAACTAGTTTTCGCCCGCGGCTCTGCCCGCGTCAATGTCGATCCCTCGGGAATAGTACTTTTTCCCGGGATAAAAGGTAGCCTATGTCCTTCTCCGTACTCCAGAGAACGTGTATGCAAAATTTCATGATGATCGGTTCAGTAGTTACGGCGTGAAAGCGTAACAAACAAACAAACAAACAAACAAACTCACTTTCGGATTTATAATATTAGTTAGGATTAGGATGATGTCCAAATACCTATTAATATTTTAAAAACAAATTCTAACAAAAGTTATAATTTCTTTGTAAGTTAATTCGCTTTGTTTGTTTCGCATGCGTAAGTAGCAAACACGTGTGTCAGATATTTAAAGCTGCGTCGCCACATTATATTTTAACTTTAACGTTTTGAACATATACTTAATTATTAATATTTTTGATGGCTTTACGCGTAACGTAATTTAGTAGTCTTGTTTATCAATTATCAACGAAATGATGATGTAGTTTATTTCATTGTTTCTACGGAGCCCCTGGCGACAATTCCCACGAGTCGACTGGCTTGATCATAGACGATGCAGCAAGGCGGACAAATACCACATTTGTCAGAAGATAAAAATAAGTTTTATTGAAAAGGATCAATATCAATAAATTGTAAATGTGCGAGCGAAGGCACGGGCGAAACTTACAGACTGTTTTTTTTTTTTGTGGGTAGCAGAGGAAAAAGTTTGACGTCTTTTAGTAGCTTCCGATTATCTTTATTTTAAATTAATTATATTAAACATATATATAAAAATATTGCCAGTTTATGATATAAATAATCAGATAACAGTACCTGCCAGATAATAATTTCACCACTCCTTTCACTGTTTGGACTTCATCACTCACTTTTCACTACAATGGACCCACTCGCACTGCTTTGCAAGAACATGGACGAGATGAAAGAAATGTTTGCTTCCAAGATGTCATCCTTTGAGGAATCCCTTGGTGGTCGCAGCCAGGCCCATGATCCTGTCCTCTTAAGTGAGTACCAAAATTTTAAAACATTTATTTGGAAGGCGGTATCTAACCTGAACAGGCAGATGGAACTGGTGTTTCTCACTCTAGATGATAATGAAATGAGATCTCGAGCCAACATTCTTCTACTTCATGGCCTTAGTGAGAGCAAGGAAGAGGACTTAACATCAAACATTCAGACAATATGTCATGATAAACTGAAGATTTCACTTCAACCTGGGTCAATTGCATCTTGCTGGCGTATGGGAAGGACTGTTAAAGAGGATAAGCCGCGTCCTGTCTTCATCCGTTGTGCTGACATCCGATGTCGCAGTGAGATATGGATCAACAAAAAAAACTTGAAAGGGAGTGGCCTAACTATATCCGAGTTTCTCACAGCCACTCGTCACGCCGTATTTGTTGAAGCACGGAAAGCATTGGGCGTTAAAGGTTCCTGGACCAGCGATGGTAAGATTGTAGTCGTTTCTGCTAAGGGTCTCCGCAAGAAAATCACTACGATGACGGAGTTGCGTGCCATTACTGAGGAGCATGCTGCAGCCAAACCCAATGACGATCAAGTTGCCGCTGGCTCGGAAACGCGATCTGTAGTAAGCCCCTCGGTGAGGGAAATGACCGAGGGTGGATCTTCCAACCGTCCCCAATCTAAAGAAACTAGAGTCCGTATTGCTAAAATTCAGACAAGGGCGCAGAAAAAATGACATTTTCAGTTGGTATTATTCGCTCGTGAGATCTTTTCAATCTCTTTTGTTGAAGTATACATTATATCTATAGCTTTTCATATCACATAAATTATTCAATGCACGTAAGGTAATCCTAAATTCTTTTTATTGTTAATGTTTTTACAACCACTTAACACGATTGCAAACCTTGCTTGTTATTTGAATTGACTATTATTTATTTGACATTGGCATGGCAGAGTTTGACAGTGACAGCAACTTAATACTTTTTTTTTTTTGTTTTTAACATTGTACACTACTTTGCATTACTAGCTACTCTGCCACATATCATTCACAACATGCAATGCGTTTTGTTATAAATTTTTATACCTATTTTTTTTTTTTTTTTATAGTTACCTTGCTTCTACTTCTCTATTTAGTTTGGACTCGGTTTTCTTTTTTGCATCTCTTGCGATGAATCATATAAATTCAAGAATTATCTGATTAGTCCATGAGTATTTCACAATACGTTGATTAAGAGTTTAAGGTTTAAGTAAGTCCGTCTTTATACATTTAAGCTATCTGGCAAGTAGGTATCTGAAATAGATATTTCGGTGTTTAATTGCTATTATAGGTTTATATTTTACTATCAGCATAAGTAATAGTGTTAGATTATTTAGTATATTGTATGTGTATATATTTGTATAGTATTGTATTTAATTAACCATCACTGCTCAATGTCCGATGTACTTTGTTATAATTCTGACCCTGAATATTATTCCTTATCTTCTTCGTCTAATAGTTTTATAAGTATTGAAGAGGACGATTTATTCTCTCTTGAGGACAGTCTAAAAGTCACTTTCTCTACACTTGCCAAAAATTTTAATGTTGCTCATATCAACGCCCAAAGTGTCCCTGCGCATTATAATGATTTACTAGTAACCTTTTCATCCTCGAACATTCATGCAATCCTCATCTCTGAAAGTTTCCTTAAGCCTTCTCTTCCCTCTACTCTCTTTCCTCTACCTGGCTATAGGCTTATCAGAAGTGATAGGACATACATAGCAGATCGAAACGGGGTCCCTAAAATGGCTAACTGCGGTGGAGTGGCCATCTATCTGCGTAGTGATATACCTTGCCGAATTCTATCTCAGTCACCCTCTATATCTCAGACGCCTGAACACCTTTTCCTCGAGGTCACCCTCAATGTCACTAAAATTCTTCTTGGTGTGTATTACAGCCCTTCTCTTCATATAAATTTCTTCAACTCCTTTGAATCTCTTTTATCTGAATTTCGTGCTCAATTCCAACATCTAATAATTCTTGGTGACTTTAACACATGCCTTATCAAAAATGATTCTAGAACAAATGCTCTCCTCACTATCCTTGACTCATTAAATCTGCATTCCTTACCCCTTGGTCCCACTCACTTCCCTCATAATGGACCTCCATCCCTACTTGACCTCATCATCACTTCCTCTCCTGAACTTGTAGCGGTGCATGGTCAACACAATGCGGCATGCTTCTCGGCACATGATCTTATATATGCTTCTTTTAAATTACGCTCTCCTAAAAAGAAAAATAAAATTATGATGCTGCGGAATTTCTCAGCCATTGATCGTGAGCAGCTAATTGCGGATATTGTCGAGACTGACTGGGATGCCGTGCTGGCTATGCAAGATGTCGATAACAAGGTGGCAGCTTTTAATGATGTTATATTGAATATTTATAATAAACACGCGCCTTTACATCCGGTCAGAGTCAAGCACTTTCCCGCCCCTTGGCTAAGTCCAGACATAAAAACCATGATGGCTAGACGAGATAAAGCCAAAATCAGGCTACGTCAATGCCCGTCAGAATCTAACCAGTATGCTTACGTTGCGTTACGAAATCTTTGTAACAAGAAGTGTCGTGAAGCCAAACGGAAATACGTTCATTCAAACGTAGAGAACAATCCTCCCAATAAAGTGTGGAACTTTCTAAGACGGCTAGGTATAGGAAAGCAGAGGTCTGGTCTTAATTCTTCTTTTGATTTAGATGCACTTAACAGATATTTTAGTACACCTCCTGCGAACCTTTCTGCCGGGACAAAGCAAAGGACGCTGGATGGTCTCGCCTCAAGACCTATTCCCGATATTCCTTCATTTGATTTCGCTAATATATCCAGGGACGAGGTAGTAAAAATTGTAAAGGGCATTAATACCAAAGCGGTGGGCAATGACAATATTTCTTTAGACATGATTAAACCCATAGTCGAATTTATCGCCCCTGCCATAGCTGATATCGTTAATTGCTCCCTGTCTTCTGGTGTGTTCCCTTCTGCGTGGAAAGAAGGTCTTATTATTCCTCTTCCTAAAAAACCTAATCCTATAATGCCTTTCCAACTAAGACCTATTTCCATCCTTCCCCTCCTATCCAAAATCTTGGAACATCACGTTCAGCACCAAATTGCATCATTCTTTTCCCGTCATAATTTATTGGCTACTCACCAGTCGGGTTTCCGAGCCGGCCACAGTACAACGACGGCCCTTGTCAAAATCACAGATGACATTCGTGCGAACATCGAAAATAAAACCTTAACAATCCTAGTTCTCTTAGATTTTACCAACGCTTTTAATATGGTAGATTTCGATGTTCTCATAGGCATTTTGCGTTCTCTTAATTTTTCTCCGCATTCACTTTCGTGGTTTCTTTCTTATCTTTCGGGCCGCCGTCAATCTGTCAAAATTGATGATCGTCAATCTGTATGGTGTGACCTGAAGGCAGGTGTTCCACAAGGTGGGATTTTATCGCCGGTTCTGTTTTCAATATTTATTGATCGTATTTCATCCTCTCTGTCCTCTTCATTTCATCTCTATGCTGATGACCTTCAGATATATACGGCCGCACCTCTTCAATATTTGAGTCAAGCTATAGCGACGATCAACTCCGACCTGAACCATATTGCAAATTTCTCTCGCAGCTTTGGCCTCCTGGTCAATGCTGCTAAGTCTCAAGCAATTATTATTGGCAGTCCATATTTCATTTCCAAAGTTGATTTCAGTGCGACGCCTGACGTAATACTTAATAATGTTATAATTCCTTTCTCCTCTACGGTCACAAATTTAGGCATCGTATTGGATCAAACTCTTTCCTGGGGTCCACAATTCAACGGAATTAGCCGTAAAATGTTTGCTTCCCTCCATTCCTTAAGACGCCTGCAAAATTTCCTTCCCACGGATACCAAAATTCTCCTTTCCCAATCCCTTCTTCTTCCCCTCCTCGACTACGCGGATGTGGCATTCTTGGATTCGAATGAAGGAATACTTAATAAATTAGAAAGGCTGCAAAACCAATGCATAAGGTTTATATTCGGGTTACGGAAGTTTGATCATGTGTCCGAGTTTCGTTGCCAACTCAACTGGCTACCTATCAGATTGCGCCGCAAGGTTCACATCTTGTCCTTACTTTTTAACGTCCTATATAATCCAAACTTTCCTAGTTATCTCCATGAGAAATTTACTTTCCGGGAATTAGATAGTCGGCTGCGTGCGAGCGGTAACCCTGTGTTGCAGATCCCCCACCACTCAACAGAGACCTATGCCAAATCATTCTCCGTTTTTGCCGCGAAGTTGTGGAATGCGCTCCCTTTGGATGTTAGAATGGCTCCCTCGATCGCCTCCTTCAAGTCAAGACTTAGAAGATTGTACATGAATCCTTCGATGCGTTGAGCTTATATTATGTATATGTATATATTGTATGTATATGTATATGCATGTCTATATATGTATTATGAATTGTAGTATTTATAACCAACTTAGTTTATTCTATAACCAACTTTAATTTATTTTGACTAGGTACATAGTTTGCCTGGTTTCTTAATTTTCCCCGTATTATTATTATATTTTTATTTTTGTATTTAAACTTTCACCTGTACCCCACATCACATAACTGATTCTGTCCTTTCAGATACCTGGTTGACTGGAAGAGATCCCCTACTGGGATAAGTCCGCCATTGTGCATATTCTCTGTCTAGCTATTAAGTTTACTTCTTTTATGGTATTTGATGTTATTTTATGTACAATAAAGAATATACAAACAAACAAACAAACAAACTGTTTTTCTCTATGTTGTTGTGCGATATTTTCGAGTTAACGTTGAGCAAGTATAAAAAATAAGAAGAATAATACTTACTCTATGGCGGGTACCGGCACGAAGACCTCGACATCATCAGCTACTCCAGCGGCGCGAGGCGTTCTGAGAGCGCGGTATTCCGCCAGCTGTCCGCAGGTATTCTCATCGCCACGGACCCTGGCGTCGATCGTCGTTGACAGCATGTGATGTAAGGCGCACTGAATTTAAGAGTAACACTTATTAATAGATACATCACGTCTTTACTCCTTGTAGGATAGACAGAACCATAAGACCCCAACCAAAGGCTACATTTACCGTGTTGATGGGCGCAGGTGGAAAACAGAATTAAAGTAGTGATGGTTACCTACTAGCCGCATCGCATATTGACATGATTCTTTAGATATTCATTCTTTCCGCCGGCTTTTATTAAATTAAGTAGAATGCATAAAACGAATCACCTGAGATAAGATGTGACTAACTATAGTTATGTTAATCTTTAATGCTATAAAACCTAGGTACGTATTAACAAATTGTGGTAATAGAATGTCATAGTAATATATATGGGAATAGAATGTCATAATAATAGCCGTCGCGCTATTTATAACTATTTACCTACCTTAGGTAACGCATATTCATAATTACTTAAAGTGACACTTCTTTCTTTCTTTAAATACTTGTATTTTTAATTATAAAAAAAATATTTTACTCGACTCGTTTTTGACAGTTTACGACTGCCGTGGTCAAAATGGGTTAACCCGTTTGGGTGTCAGTCGGGTAAAAATATAAACATGATGATGATATATATCCTTACCTTCAAAGTCGAAGGCAACGTATCATTCGCCAACGCTTGAAGGTTGTTAGGAATCAGTTTGGTGAGCAGCAGTCTGTGACGGTGGAATGAGTGAAAGCTTGGCGCGAAAGGCAGCACCACATTCGAGGAGGCTCCAGATTCTAGTGGATGGTACTCGATACCGTCCTGTCGATACCTGAAAAGTTTGGAAATAAATAAATAATTTTATAAAGAAGTTATGTACTTATCTCTATAAATTTTAAACTAAACTTCTTTCATCATCGTCATCCGAACACTATAAATTGCATCCTTAACTGTGGTAGGTCGGCGGTTGGGGTCGGTTATTACGACTGCATTCGTGCTATTATTTAAGCTTGGCTAAGTTTACGTAGGCCGCCTGCCTGACGCCAACCCTCCTTGGGAAACTCCATAACCGCGGGCTAATGCGTTTGAAAATGAAGTACCTACAAGTATTTGCCCGCACTGGCAATAAAGTTCTCTATTCCCAGTAATACATATACGAGTATTATTAATTTTTATTTGTCTGCTGCAATACTCTCTAAAAAATAACAAATAACAGTTTGGTACGACGTTACAATTTTTGGATAACTACCTATTTATTATATTTTTACTGCAAACTGATGATAAGTGATTCAATTCAAAACGTTTATTAAATATAGGTTTCTTTGAACACTTATTAATTGTCATATTTCAATTCTCAACAATTGTTGACGTCAAAAATTTACTTATGGCTAAGTTTAATGTGATGAAAATATGATGACGTAACGACACTTACGTACCCGGTACGTGCAAACAACACTTACGTATGCAGCAAAAGAACAGACAGCATCCGCAGATCTACGTTTACATTAGGGTTATCTTCAATCTTCTGTATGATGTCTATGAGCGTCTGTATAGAGGCAGGCGGCAGGTTGTTTCTGTCCATCAGCAAAGGGTTGGTGTAGCACTCCCTGAGGTCAGGAGCGACGTTGGCTTGGGCTGTGACTTGCGCTTGGGCCCCGCCGACCAGGCCTAGTAAAGCCAATGCTATGTACTGATACATAATGCTATGCTGAAATTATAAATTACATAATATACATTAATTGTATCGAAGTTTTCACAGTGTGTTTTATCAGTGTTAAAATTTCGATTAAAGGCTTAGGGGATAAGCAGTAGCAACAATATGTCAAGTCTTAGGCATATTGGTACAGAGAACTTAGTGAATCTGCAATGCAACAAAACAAGTATAAAGTACCTAATGAATTAGATATGTATGTACAAGTGCACAGCAACTTATAGTACTTCGTAATCGGCTTAATTAGGTTTCGTTTTATTTGGTCGCCGACTTCCTTGAAATGAAATGAAATGAAATGAAATGAAATGAAATTTATTTCGCTTAAGTGTCGTAAGAGTAGGTGAAATACATTAATTTTAGTCCGCACACTTAGCCGTTTCCAGCATGCAAAAGTAAAAGTAAAAAATAAAAATAAAAATTATGCGTAACATATGTCAAAGTATTTATAAGCTAATGATAATCAATCAATTAGTACTTACAATGCAATGTCAATTCAGGCGCGGATCCAGCGTGGTGGGTACGGTGGGCATGCCCACAACCTTATTCAGGGTGTGAGTATTTTTTTTCCTTAGACATAGAATTTCTTTCAAGAGTTAAGTTTGGAAATTGACTTTTTTAAAAACCCTTGATTCAAAGAGATTTTAATTTTTATGTAAAGCAAACTAGGACGAAGTGGGACATTAAATAAATTATATTTTGAACACGTGATATTTTGTCAGCATTGCTAACTACAGTTTTGAACTCGTCAGGAGTCCATTTTCAATGCGAGTTCGGGATGCACGTCCCCGAAGAATCCCGGGTTCGTAGAGTAAATATTTATTTATCTGTGCATGCTCGCGACGCTCTGAATGCGGCGCCGAGGCCCTCACTGTGCCCTAGTAGAGGGAATAGGGGGCTGGACGGGCGAGGGTGTGGATGATTTGATGTGTGAGTGACCCGCTTTCAAAATAATATAAACTTTTATCTCACCTTATTTTCTATGATAAAACTGAAATAAATGTAAAATTTGTGAATCAACCCAAAGCAAATTGGAAAGCGCATCAACCTTTTTTGAGAGCTGGATCCGCGCCTGTGTCAATTTCAATTAGATTAGTAAAATAATTTCTGTATCATATGTCAAAATAATTATAAATGTCATGATAGTCAATATATACAATTGAATGTCGATTTAAATTAGATAAGTAAATACAATGTGACGATTAGCTGTCGTTTGATTCCAAAAAATCATTAATGTTATAAAAACTTTTTTCTACTAACCAATCCTGAAGTTTTCTTTTAAAGAGTCTAAAAGGTAGTACTTTAAGTTCGTCAGGTACTCTATTGAATATTTTAGCACACATAGTACTACAGCCTCTAGAACATATTACAGATCTACTAGCGGGCAATAACAGGCGGTTCGGATATCTACAGCTATAATTGTAATGATCGCCTCGCTTCCTGAACAGGTGCATATTGTTTCTAACAAAAACACAAGTTTCGTAGATGTATAGACCCGAAAGAGTCAAAAGTTTAAGTTCTCTAAAAAGTGTTTTGCAACTTGTTAGAGGAGGAACGTTACTAATTGCTCTAACACATTTTTTCTGTATTAAAAAGAGTCTTTTTATGTCTACTGAATTTCCCCACAACAGAATTCCGTACCTTAAATTGGAAGCAACATACCCATGGTAGGCATGGAGAGCTGTGTTTTGGTCAGTTATCATAGTAAGACGTCGTAAGACATACACAAAACGATTTAATTTTAGACTAACTTTATCTATATGCTGCTTCCATGTGCAACACTTGTCCATGGTTATGCCGAGAAATACTGCATGTTCCTTATCCAGTATCCTTACTTATAATATTATAAATGCTAAAGTGAGTCTGTTTATTTGTCTGTTTATTACGCTTTTACGCCGGAACTACCGACTCGATCATCATGAAATTTTGCATACAAGTTCTCTAGTGTACGGAGAAAGACTATGGGGATACGTGAGCGAAGCTGCGAGCGAAAGCTAGCATAATTATAAAGTACCTAAGTTCGCGATCAAAACTTTTGTGATTCATTTCTACTACATACCTTAGCTTATGGAACCATAGATATTATAAAATGTAGCTTTATATTTTATAACTAACTCAAAGTACCTACTTAAAAAAACTTTAGGCGCTGTGCATCAGAAGAATACCGTAAAACGTCTATTTTTTCGTCGCGCAGTTATCCTTTTTTTCATGGAATACTAACGAGAAAGAAATATGAAGTACAGTTTAAAGATCAAAATAAATTATAACATCAAAATATTTTAAAAAAATATTTAGGACCTAGCAAAATAAAATAGCAAAAAAGCTATATCCAGAAAAAATTTCGTCGCAAATTACTTGATATTTTCAGCGACAACTACCAACTTTTTTACGTCTATAAAAAGTATAACTAAATGAGCAAGATGGATACCTAAAAATACAATATTTGGTTATAAATATTGAATTATTAAATTAAACGTGAAAATTAACACGGAAATGGCAGACACGGGTTTGAAATGAGACTGGTGACAGGCCAACCGGTATCGCCACTTTCAACCTTATTTCATTCCGAGCACAGATTTAAAAAAAAATTCGATGATTTCGAGTATCGCCTTGCCATAAAAACGGGTGAACCGATTTTTATAATATTTGATTTAAAACTATTAAAATATCAAAAATCCTCTCGACAAAAAAATTATAGCGTATAATAAAAGCGCCGGAACAGCTAGTAAAATAAAAAACAAATCCTCATGTTTTTCATATTTAATCATAATGTAGATAAGTAATTATTCTGACAATAAAGATGGCAACCACTATGTACAGTCAGGCCCCCTACCTGGGTATATCTTGAATCGTCTCTTAAACCATAAATAATATTGCCATGAAAATTTATATTAAGGAAGACTTAATTAAAATCTTTCTGTATATACAATTCCATATTATTATTATTTATGGCTTAAGAGAAAATTCAGGATATATTTTAGGTAGAGCTCTGGTCAGGTATATCTGTCCCTGACTGTACATATATGCATTGTTCTAGATATCTTTACTACGAATCGAATAATGTCGATACTGACAAGATAAGGGCTCAATGATGACGAAGTGCGTGCGGAATTTGCTACCTTATTCATTTTAGGAGTGGTTGAAATGTTCAGGATATGAATGTATGACTAATGCAGAATTACAGTGCCTTATTTACTAGGCTAGGCACTTTAAACTCGTGGAGTCCAATCGGGCTAGCATCTTTGAGGTGCAAATGAAGTATCGTGGCAAAAAATGGGACAGCCATCGTCTAGGAACTTCTTAAAATGGCTGGAGACAGAGAATAGTTAAATCAGTAAATAAAGTAGTAAATGTTAGGTTTGTGAGATACAAATATATGTAGATTTATAGAGATTGAGAAAAATAAGTCTCATAGCCAGCCCATAGCTTAAGACAGGACGTAGGTTTACGTTGTCTATAGATTCTTAGTACATGCGTATGAATTTATTCGTAGATGATGATGATGATCTAGTGAGTGACTGTGTTTATTTAGTGGGAATCTTGGTCAAAAAGTGGAAAATATTTAGTAAAAAGATTAGCATTCTAGGGCTACGAAATCGTTGAGTTAAACGGTAAAGTTTCATAATTATTGACGGTAAGTACCTACTTAAATTTCTTTAAATAAGTAGCTTCTTTTATATTTTTAGTTTCTCTAGAACATACTTTTCGATGCACGGACACAAAACTCTTCCGCTACACAAGAATTAATATACTATTGAGTACACACGTAGGTATAGTTTAATGATTAAAGTGTTTTGTTATACGTCTATCTTTAAAGCGTTATCAGAGTTGAATTAGGTTTAGAATGAAGGTTGCCCAATTTTGTTTGCTTGCTCTACTTTTGATAACTATTTGTACTTATTCAGCCCTAGTATTTGTCATGTGAACGATTACTGAGAAGTATTGTGTTCTGATCTCGGCTCTGAATCATGCACAAAAAGGCCTCGGTAAGTACATAAGTCATTTTGTGCATGATTCAAGGTACTGCAGCGTTTTTTAAAGGTGATACCTATGTAAGTTGGTTGGTCGATATCTATTCTTGTGTTATTAATGCTGAGACAATGGCCGTACCTAATTCAATACATTTATGAACGATGGGAGTCCGCAATAATAAAAATGCACACGAGCGGTAAATCTGTAAATCCGTCTCTGCTTTTTTTTAGGACGTACATAATACTTTAACCTCTGGGTTTTAGGTACTTTAGTTCCATATGGCAAATACAGTACCTGGCTAGAGCAACAAAAATAGATAGAAATATTGATTATACAATACCAATTATGAATACCTGTGGATGCACAAGAATTATTTCAATAAAAAAGGAAGACTGTAAGAAAGGAGGTAGATTGTAAGTAAGATATAGACATCACTCGAACGAGGAACACTCACTTTTAACACAAAGAAAGTGAAACTGATTACAAGGTACAAATATCTGACATCAAATATCGTATGTGTTTGAGAACAAAGTAGGTACACCTCGATAAATTATAATTTAATTTTTATAAGACATTGTTTCAGATTTAGATTTAAGTTTTAAGAAATACACTGGCTTGCCAACTGACCTTATATTTCTACAATGAAATGTGTCCCAATTTTTTTTAATAAATTCACTATACCACAGCACAATGTAACACAATCACAACATATCGATTATCCACTGTTGGGTCCTTTTTCTGGAGAGGCCACTGAAAGTGGCAGACCACGATAAAAGCAGATATACAATGGTCAGATTATTTCAGTGCAGGGCGCGCCCATACCAACGTAAAATACAGGGTACCTGCCGGTACTCTGATAAGATAATAGAAACAGGTCTAGATAAATTTGTTACGAGTGATATTCATACGACGGCAGAATGTTATGTGTTTTTGCTAGCGATTACAGAGATAGTGCCAGATTATGGCGAAACTAATGCTATTGTATTAATCAGTTTTAGTCCAATAAATGAGACCATCAGCCTAAATAACCCATTGCGAATTTAAACAACCTGTAGTAATATTTACTGGAGCTAAGTGATACCATGATATTAAAATGGTATGTTAGGATGTAAGCAGGGCCCGGTGTCAAAAGGTGAGAGGGGACTTTAGAAGGAATGAATGCGCGTGCAATGAAGAGGAAAATGTAGAAAATTTACTCCAAGACAGCACACAAAAGCACTGAGAGAGAGAGAGAACCAATGTAAATAACTTTCTCTGGAAATTATTTCCCGTGCGAGTACAAAGTGGCCGCTAAACTGGTTCACATGTTCTATGTATTATATAAAAAGCTCCTGTCACAGTGTTTGTGGTCGTACTGCTCCGAAACGGCTCGGCGAAATTTTATACATATAAAGTACCTATACTTATTTGGTAGGTTCAAAATAGGTCATAATGTATAATGAATATGGCAGAACAACTTGCGGGGGGTCAGTAATAATGTAATATAATGTACAGTCGGGACAGACAAATCCGACCCCCCTACAATTAAGGATCTGTTTTTAGGGGGGTAAGTTCTACATTAATGATCTCCTTAGGCATGTAGATCAAAAAATGGTATTGTTTGCTGACGATTCTTTGATACTAATTACAAATAAAAATCTAGAAGAGTATGAAAGAAGCTGCAATAAAGCACTTAATGACACAGTAAACTATTTTAAATAAAACAAATTCTTTGAAAAAACTAAATGAATACAATTTCATGTCCCATAAAAATAAACTCAAGGACATAACAAAACAATACAATATAAAATAAAATTTGTCAAAGAAATTATTTTTTTAGGTATAATTATTGATAGTCATCTACAATGGAAGTCACATATACTTAGATAGGTAAATTAATTTCGCAAATAAGTAAATATTTGTATGTTTTGAGAATTATTACTTAGGCTGTATCTCAAAAAACTGCTGTATGTGCATATCATACCTACGTAGGTTCAGTTTTAAGGTATGGCATATTGCATTTGGGAAATGCTGCTAATTACTATTAGTAATTTGTAGTATGAAATTAAGTACCTATAATTTAATAATTTGTGCATGAAAATAATATTTTGCACGCCTTCCCAAGGCAAAATGTAATGGAACTTTTAAATACGTAAGTTACCATCTTATGTACCTACATTTATGCAAATAAAGAAATTGAAATATCTGCCCCCGACTGTAGAAGCTTGACGGAAACAAAAATAATCATAAATTATAAATCATAAAAATCATTGAGTAGGTATTGAAAATAATTTTCAGTTTAGTTATTTTGTTACAGATGTTTATGTAAATTGTTCTTCTAAATCTTCTGTACGCAAAATATATGTATACTGCAAAATTTGTGGTAATTATCAATTATTCAACACCTCAACACATTACTAAAACTGCTAATTATAAACACAAAAGTAAAGGCTAAAGCTCACAAATAACGCCCTTATGCCTTTCAGGTTGTCTAGTAAAAATCATTATTGGCATAGTTGTTTATCAAAAATAATCGACGAGGATGGGATTCGAACCCACGCGTGCAGAGCACATTGGATTAGCAGTCCAACGCCTTAACCACTCGGCCACCTCGTCGTATGAGCGAGTCGTTAAATTTAGTGATTAGATTATATATGAAAACAAAATATACAATAACTTGGTTTTAATTTACTTATTTGTTAAACTGTCCATAAAAATGCATTCATAATAACAAAAACTACAAATGATAATTGTATTAGCGAATGAAGTCTTTTCCTACGAGCATTGCTAGCGACACCTGGCGGTATCACTTGGAACTTGTTATAACGTTCATAGGATGGTGTTACACGTCTTCGCGTTCGCTACGCATTTTACTTTACAGTTTCATTTAATTTTATTAAAGTATTTATATATATTAGAAATCACTCTTAAATTAATATACGATTTTATACAAACAAGGGCAATTATATTTGTAATAAATGTATATACAAGCACACAGTCACCAAACCATTAATGTAGAAGTTCCTATATACACCAATAGATGTCGCTATGAATAAGTTGTTAAAATAAATTGTTTTATGTTTATTTATTTATTCTTTATTGGCGGTATTATACACTACAATTTAATATACCTTGTAATAAAAATTAACTTTTTTATACCATTGTAGGCTAACTTACTTAACATAGCTTAGATTATTGCCGGTTTTTTATTATTATTATTTATTTCATTACAGATAACTACAAGAAGTACAAGGTAGACCTACTTTTACTATTATTTTTAGATGAAATATACTTTAGACGGAACACACAAAGAAAATGCTCATCAGAGTCACATCACAATCAGAGTATTTTTTTTTATCTATAGGTACATTAGCATACATATAAAATAGGTACATTAAAATACATATAAAAATATAATTTATATAAAATAAAAACCTAATACTTAGGCATCAACCAAACTATATTTATAACAATGATAGTTTTTTTTGAGCAAGTGCGTCCAAGGGTTTTCAGAAATTATTAACACCAGATGGCAGCACTGTGTCGTAAAGTGCGATAAGCTGCTGTCATTGGTTATTATTTTACAAGCAGTGAAAACTGACACATGGCATGCATGACTGGCCAATAACAGCAAACACGATGGCTTAGTGCTGCCGCTGCTAATATGCGAAAAACATTATGCACGTAATTTACACAAACTATGTTAAAATAGAACCACAGTTTTAATAAAAAAAAGTCTACGACGTAAAGATATACAAAGTAGTAGATATTATTTCATAAGTTAAAATCCCTCTATTTTATAAACACTTCTTTTATCTAAGGACACTTGGATTTTTGAGACGAGTGAGACGAACCATGGAGCCTGGAAGATCAGTAGCTACAAGGTAATAAAAATATACTTCTGAGGAGGTCCCAATGGCACCAAGTCTGGATCTGATGATGAGATTCTAGAGAAACGAGGGCAACTCTCAAATTTGAAAAGCAAATAGGTATTACTTGTTTTATATATTTTCATAAGCTGTTGGGGTATTGCATCTGGTCATAGATTAAAAAAATGGCGTCTGGTAGTCACAGGCAGATCATTCAATGTTGATGAATTTATTATTATTCGTAGGTAGGATTTTATGAAGTCGGTTATTTAAAAGTTTTTATTAACCTATATTGTTCTACTGCTGGGCAAAGATCGCCCTTATATTTACATACGATATACATATACACCTATACAGCGTATAACATAAACTCTGACGGTCCCGTGAAGGGGTGACTCAGCCCGTCAAAATGAACAACTTTTCCTATGGGACCAATGCTGAGAAATGAAAAAAAAATTACATTTTCATACAAAAGTGTTCGGCCGCCTCGCAATTAGTATGAAAAAGTAAAAAATCGCAATTAGTATGAAAATGAGTAAATTGGCAATCGATCTCGTTCACATGTTCTATTTTTTTTTTCAAATAAGTCGTAAGTTGGATATGTTACGAAAACTGGCAAAATTAGCCAAATTGAGTTGAACAAACTCTCTTTAGTTCTCGGCACCCAAGTCTTCACTTTGTACTTTCACAAGATGTGTTGGATACCACTATCCATATTTTATGTGTATCGACTCTCTCTGATGTAGTAGGTATACAGTTATTTGTGTAAAACGATATTGGTGCATAAGACCATTGAACTCTAACAGCTTAATAGAGCAATAAAATATGAACTTACAGCATGTTCAATTATTTTGTTTGTGTTGTAATTTGGTGCGTGCGCCGTTTATGAATGAGGGAGGCTAAGGACCGGCTGTCGGTTGCCTGGCAACGCGCCCCTCTCGGCTCACTGTCTGACCCTGGAGGTCGACATCCCTCAGCTTACATTTAGGTATGTAGTCAGTTCAAGAGAGGTGAATCTCTAAGGTTACTTCAATTTGAATGCACATTTAGCTCCAATTAACCGTTATTTTTATGCTTTCTTAATTATGTATTTTATATTATCGGAGATATTTATAAAAAATACTTGTCTGGAATGTTACAATGTAATTACATTGTTAGCGAAAGCAAATATAATTTTCTGCTTGTACTCATTGGAATTTATTTGCCGAGCGAGCTGGGGTTATATTAGCTTCAGCACTTGATAATCGTTTTCGCATGCTCCCAATCAATATTGGAACTTTAGAATGTTTTGAATTACAAAGTTAAATTTAAATCCTTATAATAAATAGGTGCTTGCAAGTACCTATTTATTTTAACTAGAGCTAACATATTAGCTCCAGTTACTGCCAGAATTAAAGCTGATTTCAGCCAATAAAAGCATTTTTATGCTTATTATATGATAATACCTAAGACTATCTATCTTCGTAAATAGTGCATGCCTAGAAGTGCGCTTTAGGAGCCGGTGACTGTTTGAATAATAATTATTTTTACATTTGAAAATCGCTAGTCTGGTGTAAGCCCTTCAAAAATAGTAGGTATCCCTGGCTCTACACTCGTAGCGTGGCGTACCCTTTGTGAAGTTAATCCGTTAAGAGATTAAAATGTTGTTTTTATAAAATACGATAGAATGAGATGCCGATAAGGGAAATATATATAGGGATAACAATTATGATATATGATTGAACTAAAAAGAAAACAAAAGATATTTCCAGAATATTATACTTTTATTAAATTATTAGCGACCCACCCCGGTTAAGCACGGGTAGATATAGGTATTTAATCTATAGCCTATGTTCATCAGAGGTAATGTAGGCTTCTAATAGTGGAAGAATTTTTCAAATCGATCCAGTAGTTCCGGGGCCTATTCAATGCAGACAAACAATCAAATCTTTCCTCTTATTATATTAGTGTATAGATGTAAAAGAAATATGGTGAAAAATGCCGCGCAGGCGGAGTTTGAACCAGCGACCTTAGGTCTTTGCATGTAGGTCGTAATACGCCTAAGGTCGCGGACAGGGTTTGAATTTGAACTTTGAACCACAAGATCAAACTCTGCCCACGTGGCATTTTTTACTATATCTTATTTTTTGATTTAATTATATTCATCCTGAATTGCATTGCGAATGCAAAAAATACTCTTATAAAATACCTAAAATACAATAAAGTATATATGGATGTGATGTGTGTATGAGGATGTTTGTTTCTGCTTCACGCAAAGACTTCCAGATGGAGTTTATATCTTACCTATACATCAGAATAGCACATTAGCTAGAAATTATACAAATAAAGTCCCGGGAAAAGCTGGCTGGCTGAAAAACATTTCATCGAAACAATAATGGACACGCAATGAGTCAGTTATTGGTCAGATATGTACTTGTACATACTAAATTTTCATTTCTGAAACTCATAACTTCCTAACAGGATGTAGATTACGATGATAAGCCATCATTCAATCAAACTGATTCACGTCTATCATATCTTTGTATAGTTCTTATAACATAAATATAAAAGACAAATGTCAACTTAGTCTACCTGCGACCATGAAAGCTGTAAAGTTTTCGAAACGTAAGGTGTTAAAAATAATGTAATATACGCGATAATACCGTATTAAAGTGATTTTATTTAAATCTATCTTGGATTATGAGTACATAGATAAGGAATAAAAAAAATAGATGAAGAATCTCCCTTATGTAAAATAGCAAAAATACCTAATATTTTGTATTAAAGCCGACTTCAATCAACTAGGTATTTAACCGATTTTGATAAAATTTTAATGGAACGGAATTTTAAATCCGCACTTCAAAGAGCATAAAATCCGCCAATTGATAATTCAAAGCGCGTACCTCATATCCGCCATTTTATTTTTATTTTTTAATCTACGAATAAGTAATAAGCTATCATATACGAAAATCGTTTTAGAGCCATTTTTGGTTGCGCCGTTGATTGGTTATATATGAATGGATATGGTTCAGATCATACATATACAGGTTATGCAAATTACCTTCCTTTTCGGCTTTGCCGTAGTCGGCTAAATTCGTATATTGCTAGCTGATTTTGTTTAAACTCACATTGTCGAAAGAAAAGGAATAAAGTTATGTATAATACAAGGCTTGAAATATTTTTAACCCTATTTGGGTGACTCTCCCTTTTGTCTCCAGCCATTCCTAGTTATCGCGGGAAATAGTTTGCCAGCCACTAATAGTCATCGCGCCACCTCCCTAGGTCTGCCAGGTATACGGCGGCCATCCGGTTCCATCCAACATAGTGGCCACTTTAGCCACCTTTCATCTCGCATCATGCGGCGTCTGCCACGTTTATGGCGGCCACCTTTGATGATGAGGACACGTCTGCCGCATGATGCGAGATGTTGCATGATGCGGCAGACGTGTGCTGCCCAGTCCTACTTATGATTAACTGATTTCACACCTTCATTCTTTACCTGAGTTTTCGCAGAGCAGTTTTATTACTTCTAATACGATCTATACGGCGTAAGCCAAGTATACTGCGCTCCATTGCTCTTTGGCAAACCTTGAGCTTAGACTTTTGACACTCGGTGAGAGATCTCGTCTGTGCCCCATCTATACTAATATTATAAAGCTGAAGAGTTTGTTTGTTTGAACGCGCTAACCTCTGGAACTACTGGTTCAAATTGGAAAATTCTTTTTGTATTGGATAGTCCAATTATTGGGGAAGGCTTTAGGCTATAAAACACTGCGATCAATAGGAGCGAAGCAGCAATAAAAAAATGTTTTGAAAACGGGGTAAAATTATTCATCTTTACTAATAAAAAACGAATTAATCATAATAACAGAAATTGCCGCGGACGAAGTCGCGGGCAACAGATAGTAAGTAAGTATAAGCAGTGAGTGTGAGTGAGAGCAGTGAGCAGTGAGTATAAAATGAGCTAGCACCACAGTAAGTTGTGAACTTGTTAGATACTAAATCAAAGATATTTTGTGATAGATACTTATATAGATAAACATCCAAGACCCAGGTCAATCTGAAAAAGATCGTTTTCCATCATGACCTGAACTGTGACCGAACCCGGTTATTCTCGGGGCGCAGGCTGGCGCGTTTACCACTGCCCAACGGAACTCGTCGAATACACATTCGATACGTACTATTATATATGTAAAAATAATATTAAATAGTAATCGAAAGATGCAAAGCTGGATTACAGCTAAACCTTTCAGTCCCCACTTAAACCACAAAGGGCTTCCGCTCAACATTATCAAGTAGAATATGGTTTCCGCCGATATCGTCGCATATGTCCGACTTAAATCAAATTCAATTCTACGCTGCAATCGTAAGAGCCTTGAGAATGTTTTACACACGATACTCACTAAATAAAACCCTTATTACAAATATACGGGAAAGATGATTAAGTGTTGCGTGTTATGTGTGTACCTTTAAACAGGAAAAGCTGAAGACGTTCTGGTTCATTGATCTGAATTCGTAGAGGTGGTAATGCAAGCACTAGCTAGATCTGGGGTTTATTCGTTGTCTTATGATCTGACCAAATTTGGCACCAATAAATTCATCCGCAATATTTACTCATCTGCTTAAAAAGTAGTATTATAGGTTTAATGTCCATGTAGTTATGTTGTAAATGTGATACGAGTGTATGAGTTTTTTTATTCCACTATAACTCCTCAAAAGATTTGATTATTAAAATTCTTATGCCTTTTTTTTGGTAGAACAGACGTGCATTTGTATATCTTCGAAAATCTATTGGACTTGTGTGATTTTTATATGATTGCTCCAAAAAAGAGATAGTTACGGATATTCGATGTTTCGATAAATAAACGTAATGAAAATTAAATTCTTGTCATGGGTATTTCCAGAAAATAGTTTCTAACTTACATTTTTTTTTAATAATTTAATGACCAGCCAGTATGTACGCAACTTAAGAGTCCCATAGTGCTCTGCTCGCTCGAGACGGTTGGCCGCACAAATCAATGTAATGTGCTGCATCGAAAGCAATCCAAGGAGTCTCGTATCGTCTATCGTCTAGTCTAGACTGTTTATACTACCTTGCTTATTTCTCAATGTCTAAAACATTCAGAGAAGCTTCTGTTCGATAGATTATATGAACCGATATCGGTGAGATATAGCAAGAAAAAATACAATCAAGATATTGTTCAATGCGTAAGTAAATTTAATTTTACGTATTTTTCGTATTTTATTTTTCGTTTTTTATTAAATCTTATTTCATTCAATTCGAATTCATTCTTGTTTTTATTATCTTCAAATGTAATTTTAACAATTCTTGAACACAAAACTTTATTACTTACCTACTAACTTATGCAATTTTACTAATCAAAATGGATCATGCAATCTTTCTTTATAATACATTAAGAACATATTTTCTTCAGAATTTTATTTTACATATACTTTGTACAGAAAGACGAACTCTGTGCTGGGAACTCGCAAAACGTATCATCTACGTTATAAATATATCTACGAGTAGTTTAAACAGGGATAATATCCGGAATCGCATCTACATCCGCATTCCGTTTGTTGAAAGAAGTCGTAAAAATGCCAAGAGCGAGCTTAACTTGCAAATGGCTTGGTTGGCGAACACACCGAGGGTCTTCAAGGCGGTGAATATCGTAGGATTAGCTTTACCATCTCTTATTTCAACTGATTTGAGGTTTCCGATACTTGCGAAGTTCCCACTTTTCAAATAAATTGTCGATGAATGACTTCTTTTATACTTGGCTAAATTATAGAAAAAAGACTTATTTACCAAGGTAAATAATAGCTAAATAAACAACTAGTACTTATTCTTTATTTCTAATACTATACTGGTTCTAGTAAGATCATCATCATCATTAGATGAGGATGATGATAATGATCTTACTAATAACTCTGGCTGGGGAACCATGTTTGACTCATATTTCTATAGAATATATTATTATAAAAGCCATACATATTTTACATATTATGTACGTCACACAGTTGTGTCATGTTACTTACGTTATATTATTAATACGTATTTGTAACTTATTTGTAATTTTTATTTTATTTCTAATTAAGGAATATTTGTAAAAAAAAATACGTAATCATTTTTCACTACTGCTCAAAAATTGTTGTTTCCAGAATTCCTTTAAGTATGCAAATACGTAAGTAGGTATGTTTGTAAGTTGCTTTACTCCACCATTACATCTAAATGACTGAACAGATGTGGATGTGTGAGGTGTTAGAATAACTTCATTTCATTATTCCTATACAGTAGCGTGTAATATAACCAACGACGTTCCTGTGAAGGGGTGACTCACCCCGTCAAAATGAACAACTTTTCCTATGGGACCAATGTTTGGACCAATGCTTTTTCATACAAAAGTGTTAGGCCGGCCCGGCAATAAGTAAGAAAATGTCAAAAAAAAATTAGTTCCCAGCATTGGTCCCATAGGAAAAGATTCATCCGCGTAAACAATATCCCAATACCTTTATTCCCCTCTCACATCCAACAAATTTTTGTCATTCCTAGCTTAAATATACATCCGATGGGCAGCAGCGTCAGAAGCACAAGACGCCTACGAAACTACGCTCGCCAACCCACCAGTCAAGTTCAAGCGTGGTGAGTATGGCAATATCCTCCCATGGAAGGAAGCATATTTGGAAGAGGCCTTTGTCCAGCAGTGGACTTCTTACGGTTGGAATGATGATAAATGATGGGTATGATGAGATGACGATAAATAATGAGATATTAACTTGTCTAAACTCTATTAGGAAATTCAAAACGGAAGCCCACAATTACCAGCTCACAATATTGCAATTTTTCATAACTAATCTTCGGCTATATTCATGCTTTCATATTTCCTCCGAGGGTGCTCCAAAGGCTCCTTTGACTTTAACCATATAAGATTTACTTCCTGCCTTGCAAAAAGTAAACTTAGGACTTTTATTAAAAGTGATTTATTATCCACTTCCACTCAATACCGCATTGATATAATGTGAAAACCATTCTTCGATCAGGAAGGGGAGCCTTTTATAATATTTTACGGGCACAACACACCACAATGACGAAGTCTAGCGACGGATTATCCACTTCAGCCGGATGAATTTTCCTCTTCACCTCTGTGAAAACGTTTATTTTGTTATTATATTTTCATAGTATTTTTTTCAGCCTTGCCAACAACCGATAACGTTATAGAGTTATTGATGACTTTCACTCTTCCATAATAAAAAATAATCTCGTTTGTTCAGTTAGCAGTCTAGAGGATTATGTTGTCCACAGAAGAACTATTTACATAAGGAGATGTTTATCGAAGAAGAAGCTTATTATATAGATTATACATAAGTATAACATATGTATAATCTATTCAATACAAAGTGACGCTTAGAATACACTTATTTCATATATTTGGTCGTAATAACTTCCTATCGGTACGGAATTGAGTTCACACAGGCTTCTCAGCTCCATTCATCGCAGGCGATGGAAATTGTCTGCGGCGGGCGGAAATGTGCGGCGGTCGCGGTCGCTGCGGCTTACCTGCCGTCGACCGTTCTACATATGTAGTTACATGCAACTACGATGTAAATATCCATTGCTGAATATTTTAACATTCAGGTAGCTTAGATATATATAATTATAATATACAATCTGTGTGATTTGCTATATATACACAACAATTTGTGATAGCTAGCCTTAAAATAAGTTCGAGACTTGTGTTATGGGAGTCAACGATAATATATTTTACAACAAATACATATACCTATAGATAAACATCCATGACCCAGGCCAATCTGAAAAATATCATTTTCCATCTTGACTTGACCGGGGATCGACCCCGGGCACCCTCGTGCGACATGAGGCTGGGGTGTCAACCACTGTGCCACGGAGCTCGAATTAGTAAAGGTGAGACCGCCGGTCGCTGTAGGATTCCTACGTGCCATTGTCTTCTACATAGTTTCATTCAGCTATATGCAACAGATCTAATGCTTCTTATTTGAGTAAATACACTTTATGTAAATCCTAGCTGTTTACCCGCAACTTCATCCGCGTAAATTATAACCTATGTTTTCCGTTGATAAGGTTTTCTACATTCTTCACCTGAGTTTTATTACAAACAGACCAACAACCAAATATTTCCTCTTTTATTTTATCTTTTATACGAGGGGAAAAAACACGTGATGTTTTTGGAGACCCAAGTGTCAAGGATGTCGGGATCGGGATGAACTTTACTCCTGTAGCGGACGGTGCGGTGGTGACGGTGGCACTAATTCAAAAAGTTCTTCAGACTCCCCATAGTATAGACGGTAATATTGCATTGTAATATAAATATTGTATTGTATTCAAAATATTTGTCTCCCATCAGGTGAGATGGGAGACAAATGCCTACTTCGGTACTTAGTAAAAACAGTTTGTAAAAAGAAGTTACCGTACCTACCGCTATCGATTCACAAACCAAAACGGAGAGCACGAATAAAAAGAAGTAAAACCATACGTGAACTCGTCGCTAATAAGCAACTTTGCTCGGCATAGTTTGTTCGCTAACGAAATTAACTTCAACTTTTTCTTGCACACTCCATTCAATGAGCGAGCGTGCCCATATTAATTGCAGTTCTGACTTCAGTTAATTACGGACGCTAGTCTCGCTGTGGTTTTATCCTGCATACACTACCCAAGTAACATTTTGGACCTATAATTTAGGTTTATATCACAAAAAGGTTGAGGTTGTTAACGTCGTATAAAGGTTTTTAGCGATACCTACGGGTTTTATAGAAGTGTTTATTTAAGCGTTTTTGCTCTGTAAACTATAGAGCCACATTATTGTATTACCTGTCGATGTAAAGCTTTACTTCACCATTTTATAGAGCCATTATAGACAGGTGTTATAAAAGCTTCAAATATAGCCAGTACAGAGCAATAATACTCTATAGTAGTGTTTGAATTCACCTTTATGTATCTTATTTGCTCTATAAGGGTTCCCTGATTACCGTTACATATATTGCGTTATAGTGGTGATGAATAACTAATAATACAAGCATTTAGCGACATCGTGGTTTCACAAATCACTGCAATAGTGCATGGTCTTTAGTAGTGTTAACGACGCCAAAATAGAGCATTTTTTGCTCTATAATCGATTTGAAGGACACTTCTACAGCAATTTAAAGTGTTTTAATTGTTTTTTAATCTCTTTTATAGTCTTATGGTGGCGGATGTGACTATTAATAGTTTATAGTGCCAAATTTTTTTTTTTTTTTTTTTTTGAAAGGACTATGTAGCTAGCTCCAAGTGAGCTTTTATAGTGCCAAACACTTCTATAATGGATTTGGATGTTCTTTTAAAACGCAATAGTGTACTAGCTGATATTTCACCACCTTTACAGAATAAATAAGGTACATAAAAGTAGGAAACTGCTACTTTTAAATGATAATTTTGACCTGTAATGGCGTATGTATCTCCTTTACATTGAAAAGTACATTGTGCACTGTGCTAACCTAAAAAGTTTATCATCATTATTATTCATCATAATAATATCTATTATGGATTTAAAATCGTGGAAAGATTATAAACGCAATGGAACGTACAGAAGAGAGGAGCAAAAACAATATCAGCAAATAACATCATTGTCCAAAAATTATACTAACAATCAAAGTGAAGTGCGGGCCAAATCAGTGCAATGTAGGTCCGTACAAAATTTTGTTTGTATGAATGAAGTAAATAATAAAGACCCCAGTGATATTAGTGCCGTCACCTTTTGTAATACTGATGGCACCGCCTTATAATTTCTTTATAATTTTGTTTTTGCCTTATACTGTCCTTTTTTTGTTTGTATTCTGTGTGCCATTGTGTATTACAATAAATGTTTTTCATTTCATATTTTTTTTTCATTTCATTCCATAGTGATTGTAGTTCATAATCTTCAAGCTGTGATGTACTTATTTGAGAATAAAAACAAAATTTCGTGACAAAATAAAACAAATCGGCCAATTGATTACAATATAAGTCAACAAACTATTAAGAGCCTCATACATTTAATAAACAACAGACTCGGTAAAGATGAATCGGTATATAATGCACAGGCAAAACATTTTTTACGTAAAATAAAATGGGTTATTTCCCAAGGCCAATCCGCTAAAGCAGGCAGCATAAAATCGTCACGCCTTAAAATGTTTACAGTAATCATTAGTAAGTGCATTTTTCTTATATAAACACAGAAAAGAAAACAACATCACTCTAAAACCGAAATCAAAATTAAGAGTTTGCGTGATCCAACTAAAGTCTTATGGAACCCTAATTTTACTCAAGATGGCTCCAGAAACTTTGTCATGAGTACTATAGTTGGCCGATAAGGACTACGGAGTAACTATTCGCGTTATAGTACAAAACTGAGGTACCTTTAATATTATATTAATATTTAATTATATTCAAAACTAAATAAACCGGAGGCGCGTTAAAAATACTAAATAAAAATAGTTCTATTATATCGGTAAAACTTTTGTCGCAAGTAAATTTTGCAGTATTGAACAAGTTATTCAATGTCAAAATAAGATAATATAAACTTATCACGCTACAATCATTGAAGGTTGAAATCCACACAGATTTTTATGCTTTAATATGAACTACCGAAAGTGTCTGCTCTGCCAATGCTGAAAGAAAAATATTTGTGATGTATAGGAATCACGGACTCTACTATAAAAAAAAATAGCACTATAATGGTAACACAAACGCTACTACTGTATAAAATAACACTATAGTAGCGTTACTGTACCCCTTATGTCAATAAATTGTCATATGAGTCACTATTATATCAACTTTATAGAGCTAATCTATCACCGCTAACACTACTACGGTTCTACTATGTCACTTATTGGTGATATAACTGCGCCAAATCGGCTTTACTCGACCTTTTTTGGCCTTTTATAGTGCCAAAAGTAGTGTTTGAGATACGTTCTATGGACTGCTATAGAACAAGAAATTGTTACTTGGGTAGCTTTTCCTGCGACTTCTTTCGCGTAATTTTTAGCCTATGTGCTATTCTGATGAGTCAGGTTTTGCGCGAAGGAGTAATAAAACGTCTTGACATCCACAAAAACTTTCTTATTTATAATACAAATCGGTTTAGATACGTTTGTTTATTTACTTTCAGCGAGCTCCGTGGCGCAGTGGTCAACATGCCAGCCTGCGACACACGGGTGCCCGGGTTCGATCCCCGGTCAGGTCATGATGGAAACGATCTTTTCCAGATTGACCTGGGTCTTGGATGTTTATCTTTATAAGTATCTACTATAGTATAGTATCGTTGAGTTAGTATCCTAAGACACAAGTTCACAACTTAATATGGGGCTAGATCAATTTGTGTGATATGTCCCTATATATTTATTTTACTTTGGAATTAAAACAATCACAATACTAACTCTAAGATTGATCATTTCATCATCATCATTTTAGCCGTAAAATGTCCGCTGGAGAAAAAACCTCTGTCAAGGATTTTTGTTCCATGGAAGGTTATTGCCATAGTCACCACGCTTACCAACACGCTGACGGGACACGCTGCAAACGCAGTAATTTGGCTTCTTGTGGTGCTTTCGACGCTGCTGCCCATAGGAAGCATTTCATAGCGTTTTTGTACATATATGGAAGGATTGGAATTTGTTGGATTTGGGATGGAAATGAAGGGATATTACGCACTCGGATAAATGGGGGAAAAGCATGTAGCAGCTCGGGAGGCTAGGCGCACGTACTCGATGCCACACCTGCAATCACCGGCCAAATAGTTGGGAATGACACCTCTGACCCTCCTGAATACCTGAAGATAATAATAAAATAATGCTTATTAACTTATAATACTAATAATAATTAAAACTACTTAAAAAATATAATTATTTACAAATTATATAGTCCCTGTAAACCGTCATTCTGCGACAACGTTCCCAAAAGGCTGGCAGCATTGGCACGTTGGATGGCAATGCTTATCCTTTGAGCCAGGTAATTGCCAGCCTTTTGGTCGCGGGATACCTCGATCATAAATAAATAAATATAAACGGACAAATCACACAAATTGAGCTAGTTCCAAAGTAAGTTCGAGACTTCTGTTATGAGATACTAACTCAACGATACTACATGTAATAAATAACAAATACATATAATAGACATCCGAGACCCAGGCGAATCCGAAAAAGGTCATTTCCCATCTTGACCTGACAGGGGATCCAACCCGGGCACACTCGTGTCGTAGGCTGGCGTATTAACCACTGCGCCACGGAGCTCGCCTGACTAGAAGAAAAGTTTAATGATTCTATCTTCTGATACGCAGCGTATATTACAAGTACATTTTAATATATAGTATAGGTATGGGCGTGCTACAATATTTAAAAAGGCTGTAGTAGTATGGGACATTGCTCAGCAGGCATAACACTAATTTTAAGCTTGCGTCTAAAGTAAAAAAAAAAAAATTACCAATACGTAGAAATGTTAATTACCCTATTACCCATTTACGTAATAAATTCTAAAAATAAATCACACTACCTTATGCAAAAAGCAAATTAAAAGCCTTTATCAGATGAAATTTTTTAATCCAAACGTACATTGTAAGGTTCATTAAGGTTATCGTTACTGTAGAAGAAAGCAGTTCAATACTGGCTTCGAGATACACAAAATTATATAACAACTGCCTGGTTTTACTCTATATTCTATAGACTTTTAGTTGGCCTCTTTAAAGTGCTATATTAACTGATTGCAACGTTTAGCTGTATTTGGAAAAACAATAAACTTGACTGTTCTTTTTGACAGTTTACCCAGACAGTTTACGTCCCTATATTGATTTTTTGGTGATGTCATGTCACATATTCTATATAATAGACTATGTGACATCGGATCGATTCCTCGGAGTGTTAACTACAGACTCTATTGTTAACTCTCCGAGGAAGAATATCACTAATGGCACCTCACACTTAAAAAATTGTTAAGTCATTTAGGCTACAAGTGGATACAATGGAACAGACATACTTACATACACAAATACATACGTATATACATCAATGTGCGCGAAAAATGTTACCCTCCTTATTGCTGGGTAAGTTGAGTAAAAATAAGAGTTCGAAACATCTAATTTGACGCATCATATTGCACATCTAGGTAATTTGGCACGGCGGGTTTTAGAAGATAGATAAGGAAGGCCCTCTAGAACTTCTCTTAACCTATCTTACTACAAGTCCTAACATATTATACTAGTATTTGTTGTTCTATCAGGTTTTTATTTATTTACCTTCCATTCATAACGATTGTCGGAGCTTAAGCCATCTGAATAAAAGGGTAGGTAAATATAAATAAACAGTAATTTAGCCTCTAATGTGACCGCCCTTTGTATAAACAGCATATTATATATATTTTTCAAATTCTAAAAGCTGAATATTTGTTTTATTTCTCTCTAATGAAAGTGCGAAATTATTACAAATGATGTCATTATCATTTGTAATAATCTCGCATGCTTTGTTGTGTAGACATACATAACTCGAATTACTGCATACAAAATATAATACCCCCAATAACCATAACCATTTTTCTGAAACTGCCTCCGACTATTACAAGTAGGAATCAACATAAAAGTAAATGTCCTACAATGGTACTTCCTACTAAGCTTAGTTCTTAATGTCTATAGACGCCATTAAACAAAGAAAGAGTACAGCAGGAAGTCAGACAGGGAGGGAGGAAATTAGCAACCGCCGCTCGGAGTTCGCTCGCATAATCAAGGCATTCTTTGTCTGGGTCTTGGTCTGGCTCAGACTTTTTATTCTTACTATTCAAGAGCCATACAAAGTGTAACAAATATCGTAGGAAGTCTTCGTATTAAATGTTATCTTAAGGATTTGTTTCATTTTGACGTATCTAATTAATATATTTGAAACATACCTAATTTAAATTACGAATGAAGTATGAGCAAAAAGATATGATTTTGGAAATCCTTATTCTTATCCTTACTAATATTATAAATGCGAAAGTGAGTTTGTTTGTTTGTTACGCTTTCACGCCCTAACTACTGAAAATCATGAAATTTTGCATACAAGTTCTCTGGAGTACGGAGAAGGACATAGGCTACCTTTTATCCCGAGAAAAAGTACTATTCCCGAGGGATCGACATTAACGCGGGCGGAGCCGCGGGCGAAAGCTAGCAATATTATATTTAAGAGAACAATACATATATTGAAAACTGCTGAAAATAAACCATGTATTTAAAAATGGCTTATTGAATAGGGATTGGATAAAACTTAGTTTTAGTTGAGCTTGTGATGTGATGCTATTCGCGTATAGTAGGTACACAGCACAAGTGCAGCATGAATACGCAATTTTCCGTTCATGTTGTATATCCGTCGATATAAATTTATATATTTCAATGTAATTTTGGCCACAAATATAAATTAATAAGCTCTGATGTTCGCTGCTCACGTTTATTTAGCCTAAGTATATTTAGACAGCTCCATTCATTCCAAAAAGCCAATGAGCCATCAGAGAGGCCTCAAAGGGTCAAGGTTGCTCTCAATGTCGATCTGAACGAACGTTCAGCGACCTCGATTTTCCCCGATGCAAACTTTTCTCGAAAAATAAAGATACTACAGTTTTTGCTTGGGCCGTCTGTATTAAAAATATTTTTCAAAGTAACATTCTCATTGTACGCTTGCTTTAACATATTTATTAGATTGTTTCGTAAGGATTCTTAAGAACTGCTAAAGCACCTTCACTTAAATTGCAATCTTTCTTATCTCCACAGTTATCTAGGAAATTTTGAGTGTATTTATATAAATCAATCGTTGCTCATATATACTCGTATATATATCTCTTCTTGTTGCTGCAGCTGGAAAAAGAAATGGTAAATATACAAAATAGACGAAAATGATAAATTACGAAGAAGAAATTTTTTTATATAGTTTATAGACATTTGTAACACCCCTTTCTCTTTTAAAAAGCGTTTAAAAATCACCGTTATATGCTTTTTATGAAAAAGCTACGCTTCCGTACCGTAGCAGGTGCCGTAGCACCTGCTACGAAGCGCTACGCTTACTTGGTTGCCAATTAAGTTTATCCTTTTTATTATCAAAAATTCAGGTGCATGCAAGTGAACAAGTATTTTATATGAAGCATGTTTCTTGAAAATTGGCACACCCGCTTAGATAATACACACTGGTTGTTTTATTAGTGTGTAAAATTACTTTTGTCACTACCTACGAGTAGATATCAGTCATTGACCTACAAAGTGAACGAACATTTAACTGAATATTGTTAGTTCAGTTCATTGAATTTAATTTATGATATTTTAAAACCTGTTCATAAAATAAACAGGGTGCCAACGGGACCCAATTACTAAGCATCCGATGTACTACCGTCCGTCCGTCCGTCTGCCACAGGGCAGACGGACACATCTTTTGAACCGTAATACATGGGCATTTGAAATTTTCTCAGAATGTGTATATAATATACACATTATATACAAAACAAAATTAAGTAGATTTTGGCATTATTACAAGATTCTGCCAAAGGTGCTAATATTTGTTACTGAGACGTCAAACCACTGATAATTAAAAACAGTAGTGTCCGTGTTCTTACAGAATTTGGTTTACCGCACAAAAGAGGTCGCAAGGAAGAAGTTTCGTTGTGTGTGATTTGTCTCTTTACATTTATTTATTCATGCGGACTACTATATAACCATACAAGAAACTTTGTTTTAGAAGTTAAATGTTCTACGGTGGTACGAAATCCTTATTGTATGTGTGTGAATCCGACTCGCACTTGGTCAGTTTTATTTATTATTGGCTATATAATGAAGAAATTTTGTGATTAGATACCCAGCTTCTGCGTCTATGCGGCTAAAGAAGGGCATAGCACTTGGTTTATATTATATTTCTACGTTTTACTCTATACATACCGTAACACCATGTATAATTATGTTTAAATAGCTCAACAGCATTACTATACGATAGAATATCATTTTGTTTTCTATTTTCATAAAAGACACGTACAAAGGCTATAATCGTATAGAAAATTATTTTTCGATTTTTATCGCAGGGAACGTTCATTCAGAATACAAACTGTCTACTGAATATCTACACAAAAGCCACGACAGACACGAGTATCTCTATACGAGGCTAATAAAAGAACATAGCTATGATAGATACTGTTATTATCATATATCTAACTAATAACTTTTGCCAGCGCCTCCTCGCGTTTGTGTCGATCACTCGGGAACAGTAGAATTTCCCGGAATGAAAGTGGCCCTCTATGTCCTTTTCCGGGCCTCAAACTACCTCCATACCAAATTTCATCCATATTGGTTCAATGGTTGAAGCGTGGAAAGAAGACAGACAGACTTTCGCATTTATAATATTAGTATGGATTAAAGTAAACGGTTTCACTCGCGCATTTTTAGGGTTCCGTACCCAAAGGGTAAAAACGGAACCCTATTAATATTGCTCCGCTGCTCGTCTATCTGTCTGTCTGGCCGTCTGTCACCAGGCTGTATCTCATGAATCGTGATAGTTAGACAGTTGAAATTTTCACTTATGATGTATTTCTGTTGCCGCTATAACAACAAATTTATTTATATTTATTTATTCTCTTTATAGTTTTAACAATTTTTATAGTTAGGTTTAGTTTTCGTTTTTAATTTTATCAATTATTACTTTTATTTTAAGTATTATTATAAGATTTCATATTTGTGACCAATTACCTGAACCGATTTTTGACAAATTGAATAAAGAAAAAGATCCAACTGTGATCCTACAATGACCCCAAATATAACCCCGTATTTTGGGGAAAGTAAATATAGAACGGTATTTCAGGCGAAGTAATTATACAACGCTTTGTAAACAAGGAAGGTAATTTTAACGCAATCGGTTACGATACGAGACTAAAAGTATTAAAGAGTTAGTTGACTAAAAAAAGACGAGGTAAAGTTGGTCGATCATCTGAAACTTACCTACATAGTGCAGATAAGTAAATGATCACTTCTTTTTAACCGACTTCAAAAAGGGGAAGCTCAATTCTGTTATATTTTTCATAACTCCGTCATTTATGAACCGATTTGATTTTTTTTTATTTATTAGGATATGCATCCAGATTGGTTCTATTTTATTATAATCGGTACATTTTATATAAATGATTATTATTTCTAATCACACATACACAGACCGGGAATTCTCTAGGGCAAGAAAGTCATATATATATGCCATTTCTGTATACATAAATAACTAGCTTTCATCCGCGGCTCCGCCCGCGTCAATGTCGATCCCTCGAGATCAGTACTTTTTCCCAGGATAAAATGTAACCATACGGATACGGTGAAGGACATATCCTTCTCCCCTAACTCCAGAGCACCCCAGATAATTTGTGTGCAAAATTTCATGATGATCGGTTTAGTAGTTACTACGTAAAAGCGTAACAAACAAACTCACTTTTGCATTTATAATATTAGTTAGGATAAGGATTGCCCCAAAGTAGGTTCGAGACTTGTGTTATGGGATACTTATTCAACGATACTATATTTTATAACAAATACATTTATAGATAAACATCAAACCAAAAAAAGATAATTTTCCATCCTGACCTGACCGGGATCGAACCCGGGGCCTAACGGAGTGACAGCCTGGCACGATGACCACTAGGCCACAAAGCTAGTCGAATATCATTTATGTTATGGGATTTTAGTTAAATATTTGTAAGTACTTACAAAAGCCACGACAGACACAACACGACACGTCATGACCCTTACTGTGTCTTTATTCTCAACCTTTTTTACTTGGTTCTTTGTTGAGTTGAAGGGAAAAAGTTCAAACTATTTCTCTAATTTTTGTTACGATGAGAAAAATTACGAATATTTCAGACTGAGAGGTAACAGACCTGAACTGCGTAACCTCATTTCGACATTGGGAGTGTGTCGACCGCGGCCGTGAGCTGCAAATCTTTGAGACACTCCTATTATTAATACTCCATCTATTTTATGTTGGGAATACAAATTTAAAATTTCATCGACCTCTATCGCTCAATGGTTTAGAAGTGCTCTTGAATCATAGGGTTTGATCCCTGGCCAGGTAATGATGGAAAAAGATCTTTTACTGATTGGCCCTGGGTTTCCATTATCTACATCATTTCGTATGGCAATCCTTCTATATATTTAGCAAATATTAGACATACGACTTTTTTTACTATAATATAGTATATATAAGGACCCCTTTTATAAAGCCTTTTTTGGAGTCATTCTGGTATGTAGGCTTAGTTTCTAACAAATATTTCTGGTGATCGTTTAAATTATACCTTATTTAAAATATCTCTCAACTAGCTGTTGCCCGCGACTTCGTCCGCGGCAATTTCTGTTATTATGATTAATTAGTATAGATGAATATTTTATCCCCGTTTTCAAAACATTTTTTATTGATGCTTCGCTCCTATTGGTCGCAGCGTGATGTTTTATAACCTAAAGCCTTCATCAATAAATGGACTATCCAACACAAAAATAATTTTCCACTTTGAACCAGTAGTTCCTGAGATTAGCGCGTTCAAACAAACAAACAAACTCTTCAGCTTTATAATATTAGTATAGATTTAAAATATCTCTCAACTAGCTGTTGCCCGCGACTTCGTCCGCGGCAATTTCTGTTATTATGATTAATTAGTATAGATGAATATTTTTTCCCCGTTTTCAAAACATTTTTTATTGATGCTTCGCTACTATTGGTCGCAGCGTGATGTTTTATAGCCTTAAGCCTTCCTCAATAAATGGACTAAGAGAAACACATAAAGAATTTTCCAATACGAACGTAGTAGTTCCTGAGATTAGCGCGTTCAAACAAACAAACAAACTCTTCAGCTGTATAATATTAGTATAGATTATTACGACTTACGACAAAGCCTACGTCAAACAAATTATACCGCTGCAATATCTTACGCAGAAGTTACGATACACCCCCAAACAGAATATAGCGGTTAGCCCATTTCTCAAACGATAATTTAAATATCCTGCCAGCGGAGAAACGATGTGAACAAATTAGGAAAATGTATGGTTGGCGTTACGTGAGGGAAATTGAATCCTAAGAGACCACACAACCGCGCGCCGCGCCTACGAATTGAGTATCCAGCTGAAGCCATACTCCATTAATATTTATTAAATGGAACTCTAAATAATAAAATATCTTCGTAATTATGATTTAAAGCGCTTTGTGACTAATTTACTGTGATGCATGATTACAATTTTTTCACGTTAAGTGGCAATATTTGTGTAAAGTAGTTGGATTATGCAAACATAAAAGAAAAATAAATAACAGAAACAATGACGTTTAAAAAGAGATACATGTATCCTATTTTAAATAAAATATATTCATTTTTATTTATTCTATAAGAAAACAACACAAAGCACTATCAAAAATCGATGACTTTATTACTTTACCTACGTTTACAGAATCTTTATTTGTTGGCTCTAAGCCATATTTCACAAAAAAGAATCGTTTATGCAAGAATGTCAATGAAGTGCCTATTTAGAATCATTGAGAGTATTTATAGTATCTGATATGTTTCAATGTGCCTAAAATACTGGTTCTCGGAAAGATAAGAAGAGTAAATGAAAAAATCCACTAGCGATGATATTTACGGGTAACATTTTCGTTCAACGACCCCAGGGAGTGTCGCTGTAGGAAAGTGTCTGAAGATACACGTACACGTTCGTGCATTCGTATGCGCGTAAATATTTCCTGCTTATGTTGTCTACGCACCCCTCGTGGGGCTAGAGGCGAAAATAGTCATAAAACAGATACAATTTTCCCGACATTTCGTATTTTCACTATTCAATACCCTGAATTTATCTAGACAGCATTCATGTCTATCCTTATCCTTACTAATATTATAAATACGAAAGTGAGTTTGTTTGTTTGTTACGCTTTCACGCCGTAACTACTGAACCGATCATCATGAAATTTTGCATACACATTATCTGGGGTACTCTGGGGTTGGGGGAGAAGGATATGTCCTTCTCCGTATCCGTATGGGTACATTTTATCCTGGGATAAAGTACTGATCTCGAGGAATCGACATTGACGCGGGCGGAGCCGCGGATGAAGCTAGTTATTTATGTATACAGAAATGGCATATATATGTTACGGTAAATTTGATTAATCGAAAATTATTAATAATTTTATAACATTATTAATAATAACCTCGTGTTTTGGTAAATGTGAATAAAAAACTGAAATTAATTACTTTTGGTAGTTATTATTAATAATTCACTACACACATTGGTAAAAGTTATAAAAACACCCAAAGTTATTAGTCCAGCAGGTATTTATTTAGAATATGATATGACGACGATACTACTTATTCGTAAGATATGACACATATAACAGTGCTTGTCTCAGATCACACAAACAAGGGTAGGTACTTGTTTTAAAGAAACTGACAACAATAATCACCTCTTAATCTGTACTCTTAATAAACAAAGTTAAAAGAGTGAGAGAACAGACTCTCGACAGCGAAAGGGAGTCGCTATTGCTGCCCTATCTTGAGCTACTGGAACAGAGTCCACGTTGACGCGAGACTTGCTCGTGTCAATGTAAATTTTAGTTTTTAATATTTTTATTTGGCTCACTTTACTAACCCTAGTTTATAAGCTTATTTTTGGTACTAACCTATGTTATAGAAATGTATTTCTAAAATAAAACGTTATTAGTATTATTGTTTGTATCTACTATGGTTTCACGGGCGTTACCCCGGTCCTTTGGAGGCTTGCGCGGAGATATATATCCAACATGAAGAGGCCCTTTGGAGAAGTTGATGTAAAGTTGGTCTCCAGCCAGAACTTGTTTCTGGAAATACCAATGTATGATATGTCCTTGAACAGGTCTAGGCTGGAGCAGAAACTATTGCATTATGAAAGACAATTTCATGGGATTGAAATGTGGCTGGACTTGTGCTAGGTTATTGCCAAGGATTGGACACCTGCTATTATTATAAAATGGCAATATTATAGACTCGTCATCACCATCAAGAAGGCCTCTTGTGATCAAAGTATTAAAAAGGCCTCGAGATTACCACCATGGGAACAGGCATGAAAATATGTAAGTGTATATTTTAAGGTAGAGATCTTGAAAATGATGTAATTTTTGGAATCCAAGATGGCGGACGCGACTTTTCATGAAAAACCTGCAACCTGCAAAGGGGTCGTTTTTTGGGTTTTTACCTTAGTTATGTAATCCAAGATGGCGGGCGCGACTTTTCATGATAAACCAACATGAGTGTCGTTTTCTAGGTTCTTGGGGTGTAGAGGTGCATATCTCGAAAATGACGTCAGTTATATAATCTAAGATGTCGGACGTGACTTTTCATTATAAATTGACGAGTGTCAATTTCTAGGCTTTTTTTGGTGTAGTTTTGGACAATTACATCAGTTTTAGTATCCAAGAAGGCAAATCTTCGCGTGGCCTCTCGCCCATCCCGCACGCCGCCTCGCCACCCCTGCCCGCACCTCTGTTGCCCGATCAAGAAAAAAATCGCCAGTGTACATTTATTTTTATCGATAGTTATTACATTTATCGGTACTAAGGTTACATTATTAATAATCACCGACAAATGTGATTAATTTCTCACTTTTACCTGTACTTTCGGTAATTATTAATAATGAGAGACAATTATTAATAATTTTTAATTAATCACTCTAACCGTAACATATATATATCACTTTCTTGCCCTAGAGAATTCCCGGTCTGTGTATGTGTGATTAGAAATAATAATCATTTATATAAAATTACCGATTTTAATAAAATAGAACCAATCTGGATGCATAACCTATCAAATAAAAAAAAATCAAATCGGTTCATAAACGGAGTTATGAAAAATATAACAGAATTGAGAAAAAGAGTTCCGAGAAGAACATTGGCTACTTTTATCCCTGGAAAAAGTACTGTTCCCGAGGGATTGACATTGATGCGAGCGGAGCCGCGGGCGAAAGCTAGTATTATATATAACTTTTTAACATAGGATAGGAATGTTAAAAAGTGTTTAAAAAAACATCATGGTTACTCTGTCTCTCCATAATATACACGGAGAATTTTTGTTCGTTCTGGACCCTTAAAGTGATGATTTAGTCCGTTGATACGAACAACTTTTCTTATGCAGGGAACTCGAAAATTTTTTTACGTTCCCATACAAATTGACCGTGCGGTCAAAATTTTTTGTATGGAACTGCCCGTTTTTTTTTCGAGTTTCCAGCATTGGTTCCATAGGAAAAGTTGTTCATATCGACGGGCTGAATCACCCCTTTACGGGACCAGAACAATCAAAATTTCACCGTATATAGCCAGTATTAGACGGAACGATGTTATATTTGAAACTAACATAATTGAATCCTGAAAGCATTGCATTCCTTTTTTGGGCATCAGTCATGTAAAAAACCATCTCCACGTTCTCGAAGAATATCGAGTTTTCAGACCAGACGAACCGAAATGTTTTGTGTTCAACGAGCTTCTTATGCATTTTGTAAACTCTGATAACTTTTTGTCCGCCGTTCGGGCTGGAACATGAGAGGAAATTATATTTCTTGTTAAATCAGAACTTTACAAAGTGAGTGTTAAATTTAATTTGATACTAGCCATGTCCATCAATCGCACTATCTACATTCATACTAATATTATAAATGCGAAAGTAAGTCTGTCTGTTACCTGTTAACGTTTCAACTACTGAGCTGATTTAGATGAAAGTGGTATGGATGTAGTCTGAGAGATTGGCAAAGGCATTGGATATCTTTTATCTCGAAAAAGAGATTTCGCGGAATCAATGTTTACATGAGCTGATACAGGCAAAAGCTAGTACAGAATAATAATAATCCTCAGCTTACTATGACTCACTGCTGGGTATAAGCCTCCTTTTGTCTACGCTATTCCGGAAAGCTAGTACAATATAATTTAATTTTGTAGACATCTACTAACCCTCAACTCCACCTACGATAAGTGATATAGACACGATTTTATATATTCACGGTATTATGTTCAGCCGAATGAGCACAAGGTACTTAACTGCCCTTAGAGATTTAAGGGTGAGAACGTAGGCTTGAGTTGTAGATTGTACTAGCCTCGGGCCTTTGATAACTCATGAAAAATGCAAGAGCTCCTGACAATATTTATAGGTACCTACATGTACTCTGCGATCTGGCATTTCTTACACAAGCTCTTGTCTCGATTGTCTCACTCGCCTTTGCTAACTTCATAAATTTGTTTATGAAGATAAAATTCAAATGAAACAAGGAAAAGAAACACATAATTAGACTGGAAGAAAGCCAACCTGAAAACCACCAATCAACTCACAGATATTAAAAAATAAACAATAGCCAAAAAAATATTATGATTGATACATCTTCCATCTGAAAGTAGTAGTGAATTCGCATTTGTTATTAATTTGTAAACCTTTCCGAAGAACGTTGCATCTATAAACTTTGTAGTAACAACCCGTTTCTTATCTTAGTTCGAACTTATGCAAGTCATAAATAATTACATATAAATAAATCTATAATAAAACTTTAACTTACGAGTAACTTTACTTTATTCATAAGACTACGCGCTAGGGACTTCATCAGTTAATACATTGATGACCATAATAATAATTAGGTATATATAATTTCTATCAAACGACTTTTATAAAATAATAAATGAATTATCAGTTGATATATTTTCGCTGTCCACCCATTTCTCTGATCAAAGGAAAATTAATACGATTGAATATTTTATTCATTCTTCATTCGTTATTTTTGCATGAATTGTAGATGAAATGAACTGAAACTGTAAATTGTATAAAATAGCGCGGAAGCAGTGGACAAGGCAAATACGCAGTCTGCTCAGCAATTTTAATTCCGGGCGACTTATGCAAATAGAAATGAAAATATTTTCCTCCCGCAAACGTAGTATGTTTATTCTTAATAAAACTGGTGTAATAGTGCAATCTCAGCACCCTCCGAAGATAGCGCAGAAAAAAATTGCCTTCATTTCGACTATGCTATGAGCGGTAAATGAGGGAGATATATCCTTGATCCCTTATACAGAATACATACAATACTAACACATAATTTATAAACTCTCACATGAGTATTTTATACTAGGTATCGATTTATTCCTTTGTGATTTTTTTATGCAAACTTTTAACAAAATTAGACTGAAATTATTGTAATAACGTATATATCTATATACGTTATTACAATAATTTCACTAAGTAATCTTACTTAGTTCACAAGAAGGTATTATATTTTTCCCTCCGTGATGATAATGAAAATCTATATCTAAGGATAATATGCATAAAACTCACATATTACTCGAATGTATGGAAAACAGTTGTTCTATCTCTCTCTCATTTGAGCGTGTTCGTGATATGATGTGAGAGTTTAAATGATGAAAACCATATGCTTTTTTCGTCATTGGGATACCTAAAATTGTGAAGCAAAGCTGAGGGTAATGTACAGAAATTATTCAAAATTTCCCGACTTTCCGTCCTCGCAAAGGAGTCCCATAGCCTTGGCGAGAAAAATTATTTAAGGGCATCACTCCGTACTAATCTATTTAATCCACCGAACTCTAGCTACCATCAACATGCCATCCGTTTTAGAACTAAACGGATTGGCTAGAGATGATGGAAACAAGAGACCGGATGGATGACTCTTGTGCCTTGCAGGATGGAGCGGCCTCTTGTTTGGGACGCTAACTTGCGTCGACACACTGACACCGTCTCCCGGTAACAGGGTCCAAAGTCGGTACAGCAGTCCAAAGTCGGAACACCTCAAACGGCGCGAATATAAATGCTTCAACAACAATTATTATTTGAATCGTTTGAGATTTAAACCCGTGGGCCGTCGGCACCTTCAGCCTGGAAATTATTCAATGCCATTGCCAAGAAGTTAATTGAGGTATCTCGTGACGTGAGGGGGTTGGGGACCTGCATTTTGATCAAATATTATCATTGCCATAAGACTTGGCTACACTGCCAGTCTTCTGGGCACGCTTTTACGGGTTAATGAGCTGCCAGGGCTATTTTATTTGTAAAAAGTAGTTTAAGTTTTTGTTTTATTTGGATACCTATTTCGTTTTATTTGTTGAAATATAATGTAAAATTTCTCATGTACAGAATAATGTACATAAAAACTGATAATAAAGTAGGCAAGTAAAATTATACGGGCATATTTTACATTTTTGCCCAACAACTTTTATGATTGCAATTTTTTACGTTATCTGTTACTCGAAGCCTGCAGAAACATCGCGATTCCAAATGAAATCAGGGCCGGCTGAGCAGCGGTTCCCGGGGAATTTCTATGCAAATTAGTTTATCAGACGGCGACATGATTCGCGCGGAATTGATGAGGTTTCGGCGACATTTCACTGCCAATAAATGTAATTTTATTTCTTTGTGTTAGGCTGAACTTGATTGAAAATAAATAATATGTAATAACCTAGAAAATTTACAATTGATTTATATTCACTAAAATGCATATTCTCGTAATCGTAAATAGATAAAAATGTGGTTCCATTTCAATGAATCTATGTTTACATATTCCTATCAGGCTATTAGTGCCTGTTCATTTTGTAAAATTTTATAAATAAGTACATGCTTATGTACAATTACATAGGGTGGAGAGCTGTGGAGGGCCTTGGTACACAATAACACAAGTTCATCATAGCTTGGGTGTCATGGTCTTTTCATTTTCGGTACCATGGTGTGCGAAATATATATATTTTTTTTTTATGATTTTATATAAATATTCCCGTTAGATAAAGGAGTAAACTATGTCTTTGTATATAACGTTATAATATCTGTGATAGTTTAAAACTAACCTTACACCTAGTTAATGTTTGTAGGTAAACATAGTTGTTAACTTTATGCGGATTCAACGTACAAAACTCGATTTTCGTTAAATCCGCTATTAAAAGTGTTAACTTTCATTTCACGAAAACGATGTTGTTAAATTGTCTTTGGAGCTTATATCATTAAAAACTTCGTTTTCCCATCTTTACCTGGCCGGGACCGAATCAATACAATTTGAGATCGAAATAATATTAAGTAAAGACGTACAAGTTATCTAACGAAGTGAATCGTCCTCAAATCTCGCGTTAACATTTCATCGGCATGTAGAGCGCTTCCAATGAAGATTCCCGAGCGTGACCGGCATGCGCGCTCTACCGCACATAGTTATTAAATTATCTGTACCGGTTTGTAGCGTATAATAGATCTTATATTAGTACAAAATCAGAGGATATTAAATGTACTTTGTTCATTTTACAAAATTGTAATTGGGAAAATATTTTTTTTTTTTATTATTGCCAAATACACGAATTACAATATTTGCTACTTCCGTCCTTAATTTGAGTCGCTCGTGTAGTGGTCACCAATAACCACAGATAACCTAACATAAACAACCTAACTTACAGTCCGTCGTTAAGTTGAGTGACATAAACATAAATTGTTTTGTTATCCCCTTAATCCGCCCTAAATTTATATCGCTGGCTCGCCTATCTCGCTCGCTCTTGTTACTAGGAAACCTAACCTACCCTCCGTGGTCAATTAGATCCGATGTTTTTGTTATTATATGCACTTTTGCATAGTCTACTGTACGTCTAGAGAAAAACGGTATGTTCGCGCTAATTCTTGTTAATGCATTTAGTAAATATGCAGCGCGAAAGTTTAAAAGTAGGTATTTTCTACGTAGTCATTTTTCTATTCAATCAAATGAATTTCAATTATAGTTATTTATAATACTACTTCAGAAGGCAAAAGTATAGACAGTAACAAAATAAAAGAAATTAAAAAAGTGTGTGAGTTATAATGACAAAGAAATTGTAAAATTGTTTATTTATTTACAGAACAGTAAAAGCAACAGAAATTACTTCCGGCAACTTAAGACATTTCCAGATAAGGCTACGGTGTTTTATGGGCCATTAATTCATTCAAAATTGAACTCACAAGGAGCATTTGAAGCCTTTTACGAGTGGGTTTGTTTGTGTTGATAAATAAACTTTGTGTTCGAAAACGGTTGTAGATTTAAAAAACCGGCCAAGTACAAGTCGGACTCGCGCACGAATGTTTTCGTTCCGTTATCTATAAAAACGGCAAAAATCATGTCTGTTGTATGAGAACCCCCCTTAAATATTTATTTACTTCTTTTCTTAGTATTTGTTGTTACAGAAATACATCATCTGTGAAAATTTCAACTGTCTAACTATTACGGTTCATACAGCCTGGTGACAGACGGACGGACAGAGAGACGGACAGAAGAGCCATATGAATAGGGTCCCGTTTTTACCCTTTGGGTACGGAACCCTAAAAATGACGGGAGATTCATACAAAATTGTATCCTCTATTTTTTAACTGGTCATTGAGGCAGGAAACTTTTTACATTATTTTCTTCAAAATTAGGTATGAATTTCCAAAAGTTCAATACATCAAAATGTATTTTCACTTTGGGAAACACTGCAAACTTTAAATAGGTTGTACATTAAATACCTACATAATGCGACAAGATGTATGGTAAGAAAAAAACCGGCCAAGTGCGAGTCGGGAAAAAAATATGCCGTTGGAGTAAGAGGAAAAATTCAAAAAGTATTGAGTAATAGCACCTTTTTGCTAGGGTGAGTTTTATGACTGGAAACGGTTGCGCAATCAAAATGAGGTAAAAGGTCTAGTAATAAAAAAAATACGACAACTTCCGCAATTGTTAGATATATAACATCAAATATTCTTGTCTTTTTAAATAATATGCCTATTTAGAGTGTGTTAAAAGCTGACACTATTGTCAGATTTTATAACTGCATCTGATATAACTTTACGAGTACCATGTGTTGTAGGTTAGCCAATATAATATTATATGTGAGGGTAAGAATAAATCAGTTGTTGTCTAGCACTCACGGTGTTTTATTCAAACACAACATGGTGACAGCGGTTATTTGTAATTACGTTTAGTTACGCGAGGAATATTAACGTAATTTTGCAAAAAACCGGCATATTGTGCGTTATTGTGTGTGAATTCATAAAAATTGGGACAATCTGCGGTAAAAAGGTGCAATTTGTAATTGTGAACAATGGAGCACGCTCGACCCCCAGCAGAATTGAACATGGACGGCGGTCCCGTTAGCAGGGCTAACGCGTGGAAAAAGTGGAGACAGCAATTCTTATTGTTTGTGAAGGCTTCGGGAGTGCAATCAGAGTCATCGAGTGTTCAAGCCAGCCTATTAATTAATTTAATCGGTGCCGATGGTTTTGATATTTATCAAGCATTTAATTTTGCAACCGAGGCAGAAAAAGACGACGTGCAAGTGGTTTTGAAAAAGTTTGACAATTACTTTGGAACAAAAGTGAATAAGACCCTTCGCCGTTACAAGTTCTTTACTCGCAACCAAGAAAATGGTGAATCTATTCAACAATATGTGACGGCCTTACGGTTGTTGAGCAAAGATTGCGAATTTTCTAACCTCGAAGATGATTTGATCAAGGATAGAATAGTGTGTGGCATACGTAACCAGACACTGAGGGACAGGTTATTGCGATGTGAAGACCTAAATCTCGACAAAGCGATGAAACTATGTCAGGCTGAAGAGTTGTCCCAGGAAAGCGGAATGCAGTTAAGTGGAAATAGTGCAGTTCAAGTGAATGCTGTCGAACAGCGTAGTGCGTTCAGCAGACGGGGTACTCAGTGGCGCGGTTCCGGTGAGGCCGGTGCGGGCGGCCGCGGGGCCGGCAGCAGGCGCGGCCAGGCCGCGGCGCGCGGCGCGCGGCGGCCGGCGGCTCGGGCCGCGGTGTGCCAGCGCTGTGGCAGCGCGCGGTGCGATGACGGCGATTGTCCAGCGCAGTTTGTAGATTGTTTTGTTTGCGGGAAACGGGGACATTTTGCACGTACATGTAAGTCCAAATATAATTTTAATAATAATGAACGCATAAAACGTGTGTACGACATCGAGGACGATCAAGAGAGTGATACCGATTGTGAATTGTTTTATGTTTCCGTAATTAGGGGTCGTCAAAATAGTGCTGAGGAGTGGAGTGAAATGTTAAAATGTGGGAATGGTGTCGAAAAATTTAAACTGGATACGGGTGCCGACATAAACGTAATGTCGTATGATATGTTTTTGTTTTTAGGATTTAAGCCTGAACTTATTATTACCGAACGAATTAAATTAGAATCGTATAGTGGTGACTCAATACCAATAAAGGGTGTTTGCTATTTGCCATGTGTATATAAAAATATAAAGTATAACCTCAAGTTTGCTATAGCTGATATGAGTTGTCAAAGCGTGTTGGGGCGAAAGTGTTGTGAGGATTTAGGGTTGGTTCGTCGTATTCATTCAGTTAATTTAGCTGATTATAAGGACTTATTCAGCGGTTTGGGGTGCCTTCCTGGGAAATACCATATAGTGGTCGATAAATCTGTGCGTCCAGTAGTGTGCGCGCCACGTAAGGTTCCCTTAGGCCTTCGCGATCGTTTAGCGGAGGAGCTGAAGAAAATGGAAAGTTTAGGTGTAATTAGAAAGGTCACTCACCCGACTCAATGGGTTCATCCTTTAGTGATAGCGGCAAAAAAGAATAATGGCATCCGCATATGCCTTGATCCGCGAGAGCTTAACCGCGCAGTTCAGCGCGCCCACTTCCAATTACCAACGGTATCTGAATTTGCCGCCAAGCTGCATGGTGCTCGTGTGTTTTCAGTGCTGGATGCAAATTCTGGATTTTGGGCCGTGGCCTTAGATGAAGAAAGTGCCGACCTCTGTACATTCGCATCCCCACTTGGTGGTAGATACTCGTTCCAGAGATTGCCCTTCGGGGTATCGTGTGCTTCGGAGGTTTTTCATGGTAAAATGCGTCACTTACTAGAAGACTTAGAGGGTGTAGACAATTTTGTTGATGATATTATAGTTTGGGGAAGAAATAGAATGGAGCATGATATCAGGTTAAATAGTTTATTAGACAGAGCGAGAGAAATCAATTTAAAATTTAATAAAGAGAAGTGCAAAATCGGAGTGCAACAAGTAACGTATCTGGGACATGTTTTTGATGCGGAGGGAATGAGACCCGACAACGATAAAATAAAAGCGGTGAAAGAGATGCCTGTTCCGTCAGATAGGAAGGCCTTAGAGCGATTTTTAGGTGTAGTTAATTACTTATCGAAGTTTATTCCAAATTATTCGGAGCTTGCTCTTCCTTTAACAACTTTATTAAAGAAAGATACTGTCTGGTGTTGGGAGGAAAGTGCACAACAGGCTTTTGAAACATTAAAACAGCGGGTGTGTAGCGCGCCGGTATTGTCATTATATGACGTGACTGGGCCCGTATTATTGTCGGTGGATGCCTCTCAGCACGCGCTGGGCGCGGTGTTGATGCAAGGTGGGCGGCCTGTCGAGTACGCGTCGCGCACACTAACGGAAACACAGAGGCGATACGCACAAATTGAGAAGGAGTTATTGGCTATCGTTTTTGCATGTGAAAGGTTTCACCAGTACGTATTCGGCAAACCTCGGGTTATAGTTGAATCTGACCACAAACCACTGGAGAACATATTCAAAAAACCCCTGATGTCAGTTCCAGCTCGCTTGCAACGCATGATGCTTAGAATTCAGGGTTATGATTTAGTGGTTAGTTATAAGCCCGGTAGATATATGTATATTCCAGATACATTGTCTCGCGCACCGCTGCCCGAATTATACAGCGAGGAAGTACATAAAAATGTGTTATATCAAATCCAAATGGTAGTTAATAACTTGCCCATGTCGAAGAATAAATTAGAATTAATAAAAAATGAAACAGCACGCGACTCCGATTTAAAAGATTTATTGTACTGTATTAAATATGGATGGCCTGACCACAAATGCAATTTGAGCAATAATAATATAAAGGAGTTCTGGTCAATGAAAGATGAGTTATTCGAAATTAATGATATAATTTTTAAAGAAAACTTGGTCCTTATACCTAAAGTCTTAAGAAAAGACATGATACATATAGTTCATGAAGGGCACTTAGGTATTGACCGGTGTAAGCGACGCGCGAGACAAGTTATGTTCTGGCCAAATATGTCAAATGAGATAGAGAATTTTGTCAAACAATGTCGAGTATGCCAAGAGAGCTTAAACGCCCCTGCAAAGGAGCCCATGATTCCTATAGAAATCCCCGAGCTGCCGTGGAACAAAGTTGGTTCGGATATTTTTGAGTTTAATAAAAGATATTTTCTTATCATTGTTGACTACTACTCAAATTTCGTTGAAGTGAGTAAATTGAATAATCTAACTTCCCATTCTGTGATTCAAAGTATGAAGGAAATTTTTTCCAGACACGGCATTCCTGAAACACTTATAAGTGATAATGGGACGCAGTATAGTAGCCGGGATTTTAAAAAATTTGCCGATGAATGGTGCTTCACTCATGTGACGTCATCGCCACTTTATCCACAGGCAAATGGGAAAAGTGAAAAAGCGGTACAGATAGTAAAAACTTTACTTAAAAAGTCAGTAAAATGTGATGGGGATTTTTATCTAGCTTTACTTAATTACAGAAATACACCCCGGGACGGTTTGAGCTCTCCAGCACAGCTCTTAATGAGTCGTAGGTTACGCTGTAAATTGCCAGTTAATTCAAAACTTTTAGTACCTAAGACCGTTGAAAGATATGAATATTCTAAATTAATACAAAAACAAATTCGATCCAAACATAATTACGATAAACATTGTAAAAAATTGTCTGAACTCCAACAAGGAGACGAAGTCATTTGTATTGAGGGAAAACAAAGGAATCGAGCTAAAGTTGTAGGTAAAGCAGATACACCTAGGTCATACATTGTAGAAAATAGGTTGGGTACTCGGTACCGGCGTAACCGTAGGCATCTAATTAAATGTCAACAATTAAAAAATGAAAAACGTGATGTACCGGAAAATGTATCTGAGGAAATATTTTCTGACGCAAACGGGGATATAGGTCTATCCGATGTGCCGAGAAGTAAAGTCGAAACTACATGCGGTTATAAAAACAAAGGTCTTAGTGATCGACCTATATCACCACCGGTCACGCGCCGTCGGGCTAAACAGGGCACAGACGAGCAGGCGTTACAATGAATATTAACAAATAATTTAACATTATTTTTATTTTATTAAGTTTCTTTTTCTTCTCGAGGACATAGTTTTGTTGTCCTAGATTTTGTTTTTGTCTTTAATCTAACTTCATGTATAATGCAACTATTTGGCATGAAGTTAGATTTTTCAAAGTATGTATAAACTTGATTAGTAGTGAGTCCAGTGCATACAATACATATTTAATACGCTATGTCTAGAGTCTATCCGTTAGTATTAAGTTTAATTTAGGAAAATTGTTAACTAATGGATGGATATTTTTTTTTAAATTAGTTATTTCTATATTTTATTCTTAGAAATGACAAGTCTTAAAAAAATATATGTTGTCAAGGCAAGGAGCAAGTATTAATTAGTTTTCTGCATTCTGTTATCACCATCACATACGGTGTCTAATGAATATATCAGAATGATGGTAAAATAAATGTAAAACAAGTAGTATAAGATAAACTAATAATAAGATTTTATTATAAAGTAGGTGGTGGATATAATACTGTTTTTTTTTTTAAAGGAAAAATATGGAACATGTTTCTTTGTTTTGTTTATTTAAAGGGGAAAATGTTGTAGGTTAGCCAATATAATATTATATGTGAGGGTAAGAATAAATCAGTTGTTGTCTAGCACTCACGGTGTTTTATTCAAACACAACACCATGTAATGTCAGGATCAACGGCTCTGATGCCTTCCGATGCCTCTGTCTTCTTTCTTCCCTTTTCCCACTTATGTGGTGTATTTTCGTACCTACGAACCCCTTTTGGATTGTAGACCACTATGTGTGTTGTATGCCTTCCGATTCCTCTTCTTCTTCTTCCTTGCCTTTTCCCAATTTGGGGTCGGCTCTGTATGTTAACTCTCTCCATTTTTTTCTATTATCCACCATATTGGCAGTAGCTCCCCGTTCTTGCATGTCATTGCTCATACATTCCCTCCTATTACGACTTTTTCGGCCTTCCCTTTCCTTTATATCCTGTTACATTGAAGTGTAACATCTTTTTAGCCATATGATTGGCATCCCTCCTTTCGATATGGCCATACCAGGTCAAACGATGGCTCTTTATTTTGTCCACTATTGGTGCGACTTTAAGGCTTCCTCTTACCCAGTCATTCCGGATCTTGTCCATCCTTGTTACTCCACACATCTACCGCAACATTCTCATTTCAGCTACATGCATCTTATGTTATTTTTGCCTGGCGGAGATAATTTCAAAGCAAATCATGAAAGAAGAACGTATACGGTTGAAAAATTGCTTATTTACGAGTATCTGACACTTCGTCATCATCTGTCACGAAATGTAGACTGTACCACTCTGAACAATAAATGGAAAACGACTTGAGGACTTATGCATGTTATAGGTAAAATAATTGTTGTAATTTATATCTTAAATTGTACAGTAAGATTAAAAGGGAAAGAATAGCAGACGCGAGATGTAATTTGCTTCCCTAATGAGATTTATTTTCAATTAGAGCGGTCGATGGCGGCGCCTAATGACATGATTTACATTTCACTTTATTTGCCTCGCCGATTGCCGGGAATTGCAAGTACAGCTACAGTTCAGATTCTAAATGTATTTTCAATTAATTAATTCCGTAATATTAAAGTTACAACCTTCAATCGTACAGTAAAATAGACTAAAGACGGAAAGAATAGCAGACGTAAGGTGTAAACTTTTCCTTAATAATATTTATTTACAATTAGATAATGATAATCTTTCAGATCATAAAACTCGACTTTAACGAAACGAACCGATTTTTATAGGACCAATTCAGTATAGACTTTTTCAAGTCATTTCATAAATGACGAAGTTATGATGTAACAAACATATATAAAAAGAAACAGTCGAATTGTTCTTTTTGAAGGCAGTTAAAAAATTATCAGTCATTTGAACATCATGAAAGTCAGTTGTATAAAAATCGCGGAAGTAGTTGTAAATTTTAAATATATTTAACCTCCCATTTCGGGCAACCATTGCGAGGCGTACAAATAAAATTTATAATGTTAATATTCCCTACATAAAAATCCGCTAGTATATAATATACCTACAAATCCGGCACGGTAGAATTTGATAAAGAAAGAATTACACCCTCAAATTACTGCAAAAAAGAAATACTTTACTTTACCAAAAAAACAATGGCATGTATTAAAAAATATATATAAAAAAGAAAAGCTTGATGTTCAAAAGAGATACATGTATCCAAATAAGAATAAAAAAAATTGACATTTAAATAGCTTTTCCCGAAGAAGACATATCTTTTTTTATTCATTAAAAAAAATAAGTTTTTGTCATCTTTGAATATCTCGTTTTATTTTTATCCAGTAGCCAGTAGTTTTTTTCTTTTCCCCTTACATCGTTACGATACGAATGTATATACCTACATTCTGGTTAACCCGTATAAAGTATTTATTAAAGGCCAACCTGTAAATAAAAAAAATGAGATACCATTTGCGTAAATTACTGCGTAGTACGTCATGTGGAAAGAAACCCGCGTACGCGATGTGAAAAAGAACCATGTGAATGAATACTGTAGGCTACCTTCCTATTACTTTCCACTATTTATACGCAGCGGAAAAATCTCGAATGTTTCGCGTCTTTTCCAGCCAAAGGATGTTTATTTCAACTCTGCAGGTAGGGTATATTTCTCCAGTTTAAAAATCATATTTCATAGCAGCTTGTTTTAACAATTTATTTATCTAGGTATGATATAAAAATTACAGAGTAGATATGATATAATTAAAAATTGAAATCGCAGCAACCATTGTTTGCTTTGTTGTTTTTGTAATCTCCGAAATGGTAAAAACAGAAAGGTAAAAACAACTTAATTTCAAAACTGAAGTTCCTGGTTTTAGAAACGAATGTAGTTGGTAATATTGTTAGTTTTGTGTTGTGTAAGGTTGATTTAATACTATCAACCAAAACAAACATTTATAATCTTACTACAAGCTGCCGTGCAGCAAAACAAAAGGAATTAAAACACAAGCCAGCGCAGCTCTGCTCATGACATACCTGAGAAATTAATTTGTACAGCGTACACGCGCAGAACAATTAATTCAAGTCTGTTACATAAATTAAGTTCAAAACAACTTAAATTCGTATTTACAAATAAATAGTAAGTACACAAGTACATTAGTATGTACTGTGTACTTACTTTACTAACCTTCTTACTTACCTACATGAATCTTGAAACATACATTATAGATTAGTGTTATTCCTGAATAATATGAACATTTTGAGTTAAGCGCCTATTATACCATCCTGAATTTAGGATCCGGAATTCAGTCAACGGATAGTCAACGGACAGTTTAATCGCATTCAGGACGGTCGATCCGCCAATTAGGCGCTTTACCATTTTTCGAGGTCAAATGGCATTTGAAATAATCTGTCGATTATTTAATAGGCAAACCTGACTTTTGTCCGACATGCCACTAGCAATTATCGGTATTTGCGCATCACAGACTTACACCGTGACTTAGATCTGCCGTCCATCCGCGGCTATCTCAAAAACGCCTCCAAGAGAGTATGCCGCACGCCATCCCAACCCGTTAGTTGTGCAAGCCGCTAACTACACCCCCAACCTACACGATATACACGACCTTACTTCGTAGACGTCCTAGGAACGTACTTGACGATCCCGATGATCCTATTGACATCACACAAGCCCGCCCCGACCCCTCTTTGGCTACGAATAGCCAAAGAAATCCCACCATCCAACCGGTGGCGAGTGCGAGGGGCACTCGCCACCGGAACAGAGTGCGTAGAGTAGGATTAGCTCCGATTACTGGTGACCGCCCGGCGGTCCCGGGTGACTTTCAACCTTCTGGCAACGTAGCTTTCGGCCCATAAGGCCAAAAGATGAGAGTTGCTGCTATCCAAAGGCTTTTGCCATTGTTTCTCAGATTGGCCCTTTAGGCTATGCATCCACGTATATGCGGCCCATCAGGCAAAATGAGAGTTTGCTGTCACTTCAAGCCTTTCGCACACAAGCAACGCTCAAAGCCGAGGTCCGTCCCTCCTGGGAGCTTTTGGTGACTTGCAGCCAGTAACATAGTCATTTAAAAAAAACTGACTTATATCAACGCACAGCCGAACTATACCGTACCTAGAAACTTGAAATTTGGTACATGGGTTCCTTCATGATATAAGTGAGCGCTAAGAATAGATTTTTAATAATTTATAATCCCTAAGGGGGTGAAATAAGAGTGAAATGTATATGGAATTTTCTCATTGTACGCAGTGTGTGAAAAACGCAGCGAGAATTGGCGAGCTCACCATCACAGTCGGAATAATAACTTAAGATAAGTTCTCATTAAACATAGTAAGTAACAAATGTGCGACAAAAGTTTTACTCACCGTAACCTGAACTCGCAATAAACTTATTCCTGCCGAGAGCACTTCAATTTCAATCAGTCAACACTATGCTGAAATACTATGTTCGAAGTTTCCAACACTCAGCAAGAGATCAATCAGGGAATTAAAACGAGCTGTGTAAAGAAAAAAGATCATAACTGCAGCGGATTGTAAGCTGGAACCGCTGAACAAAGAGCGAACACTGTTTGGTCTGACTCAGACAGCCCGCTAGGGTTGATTGATTTAGCAATGTTTAAAATAAAAAACCGGACAAGGGCGAGTCGGACTCGCTCACGAAGGGTTCCGTACCGTTATCTTTATAAAAAAGGCAAAATCATATCTGTTGTATGGAAGCCCATTTTGATATTAATTTAATTTATATTCAACTATTTATTTTTAAAGTGAATATAAAACAAAATATTCTGTAAATATTTCAAGCGTCTGCCTTTTGCCGTTATCAATATCGAGCAAAAACAAGTAAAAAAATCAAGTTCGTTGTATGGGAATCCCCTTTAATATTTATTTTATTCTATTTTTTTAGTATTTGTTGTTATAGCGGCAATAGAAATACATTATCTGTGAAAAATTCAGCTGTCTGACTATCACGGTTCATGAGATACAGCCTGGTGACAGACGGACAGCCAGACTGACAGACAGGACAGCGGAGCGACATTAATAGGGTCCCGTTTTTGCCCTTTGGGTACGGAACCCTAAAAAGCTTGCAACCGGTCATATTGGATATTCTTAGGGGAGGCCCAGCAGTGGACTTCCTGCGGCGGAGGTGATGATGATGAAAATAAAAAAGAGGAGCAAACAGTGTGGCGTGTGTGTAAGGCGTGTCGGATAGCGTAATTTAAGATATGAAAAGTTCTGATAGTGCCAAAAATGTTTTTAATTTTACGAATACCTGAGTTTCACAGTATCAATCTATTGGTCAATCTGATTATGTAAATAAGAAAAAGAAAAATAAGTCCTTCCTTAATATAGGACTATGTTAATTATTAGTGATAGACAACCCTTTTCATATGAGTCGGAACGAGGTGGATTGAAACTATGGAGCAGGATTCATTTCGCATAAAAGCTGTACTAGTCCAGATATATGATAAGTAAACAGATACAACATATGAAATTTATAGCATGACAGCCCTAAAATCTTATTTTAACATACATTTCGAGTTTTTTCAGGCGTGCCAAACGACTAACGGGAACCCATTAATATATTTGCACTTTTTCTATTATATTTACGCTTCATGATCATCATCTCAGCCGCAAGAAGTCCACTGCTGGACATAGGCCTCCCCCAAGGATTTCCAATATGACCGGTTGGAAGCGACCTGGATATTTACGCTTATTTTAACACAATTCCTAAATCTAGTTTTTCTTCATGTCATATCATATTATATTTCACTTAAACGCTTATGTTAAGGGTCAACATTTCCCACATTTTTAAAATCGTTCATGTCGTGGTTACACAGTAAACATAAAAAATAACACTTTTTATTTATATTTTGTTATCTGTTGATAAATGGGAATTACGAGGCCTATTTATTCAGTGTTGAATTAAAATTATAGATAATTGAGATATCCGACAGTCAGGCCTTTTTTTATTGGAAATATCTTCCAATCAATGATATGAATATAATATTTCTTTTAACTTATTTGTTAATTTTAATTATTAGGAATTATTTTTATGTATGTAGTGCCTTTCTTTATTTTGGAAGTCATTCATTTGATTATACAAAGTTACTAATACATATACATACTAATACTAATACATATATATATTTCAACATATAATTTATAAGGAATCGGAAACAACTGGTTAGTAGGTCAAATAGGAATGAATACCGATATATGTATAAGGTAATCAACGTGTACCTCATAAATTATTTAATTGGGATATCGGGATCCAGAACATTGCGCGGCCACAATAACTAAAAGTCCATTAGGAGCATGCTAAATGCAGCAGTTCGCAGGCCGGCGTCTAATTAATATTTAACATGGTTAGGTAGGGGGGCCCTCGGGCTCCGTGAGAAGCGTCACCTGCTACAGGAGACACGCATTATGAGGAATTCCGTCTCCTTGAATGCCGTGTTTGTATTTGGGAAATACCCGCAATAGTCAAGTAGGTTTTTCAGCAATTATATTGGTTCTATTGTTACGTAAAATAGTAGTATAACACCAGTATAGAAACAAAGACAAACTTTCAAAGTGTGGCCACACATTTTATCAAGTTGTCCAATAAAGAGAAATTTGGAAAATATGAAAGTACTTCGTGTGATATAAATTTACTAATCCTCGTAAGTACAATCTACAAGTGCCCGCGAATCCATTCGCGTACATTTGTATAGGGGCCACGTCTTATCATAACTGGAGAAAAAATTATGTAGCCTATCCTGTGTCCTGTTCGCCATTTTTTTTATTAAATAATTCTAAATTCTTTATCTACCAACTTGGATAAAATTCAGTTGATTCGTTTAAGAGTTAAAGATTCAAAGATTCAAAGATTTATTCAGAAAATAGGCCTTTTCAGGCACTTTTTCACGTCAATTCACATTTAAAATTAAATAATACTTATTATATTATATTCAAATTATTAATTATTGTTTAAAAGCTACAAACTACTAGCGTTTCGGAACCGACCACTGCAGAGAAGAAGACGCCGAAAGAAACTCTTCAACAGTATTGGTCGCCTACTTGCCTGAAGGGCTTTGTATGATATTTAATATTTTTCTTTTCTTTTTTTTTGATGTCATGTTATATACAATTTTAATTAACATATTTTTGTGGAACACGTTATGTTAGCGATCGAGCGTGCAACAACAACAGATATGATAAACAACAGATATGATAAAAGTGTCAAAGAGGCCGAGCAGACCTGTCCCCCCTGGCAGCACCCGTTCACGAGTTGACGCATGGATCAGCCATCGCTGGGCTCAACCATATTAGAGGGAACTCGACGAGTTATGAAGAAACATACATACATACACCAAAACCATTTAAAAATCCTCAATTTAGTTTATAATAATTTATATTAATTCATTTTTACTTTAAAGTATCATGTATGGCTTATAAACACGAAATCTCTGAAAACGAAGTAACTTTTTTTAAGAAAATTGGTGATGGGAAGCAACGATGAGGTCTAGGGTGGTACACGCAAACTCTAATAATGCTAAATCGAACGAGTCGGGAAGCAGCGACCCGGGGAGGGAATTCCATTTCTTTACGGTTCGCATAATGAAGGACGAGGCGAATCTAGAGGTGTGATGAGCAAGAATATCCACCACGTATGGATGGAATCCCTGCCTACGCCATGTCGTTCGAAGATAGAAGTTACTCCATGGCCAACCCCTACAGATTTATTATTAGTATATTGATAAATAAATATTCTTAAAATCCAAATTTGCTGCAAACGTGTTAGTGTTATTTTATTTTCTACTGTTTTACTAAGTATCATAAACTACTTAATATACCTTGATACGGCTACCTAAAATATACGCGGTACTAAAAATATGAAATAAAAGCTTTCAGTTCAATTTTTACTCGTGTTCGTGTTCGTTCCGCCGAATTCGAGGGCACCAGGCATCGCTTCAATTTTTCATTTCACTGCAGATAAATAAACGCCCCGCGCCGGCCACCTGACGAACTTTTCACTGGAATTTTCTGCTTTTCATTTTTTCTCATTCATTTTGATACTCAAATCTTTAAAATGTTAATAGCAGAGTTATGGCACGCAATGCATTATAAAATACTATTAACAAATGATATTTAAAAACTACAAAATTATCAACACAAGTGAATAGACTATACTTAGCAAAATCACAAAAGTAGGTACGTTTGATCTGTCAAGTTGTCCCACCATAGCAGGCAACCGAGTGGCAGTCTACCTTAGAGGAGAAAGAAACTATTTATGTAGTAAATTGCGAAAACTTATTGCAATTTTTTCCACGATTTGTAAAAGACCGAGCTTTGTTTCGAGTTTATACATAAATACTATCACGTCATTTTCCCTTGCGGGGTAGACAGAGTCTAGATCTTTAAGACCTAAAAGCCACGTTTAGCATGTTGATGGGCATAAGGTGGAAAAACGAAATTTAAAATAGGGATAGGTTGCTAGCCGCATCGCCTACTAACATGTTTCCTCAGATTTTCACTCATTCCCTAGATCGGCTTTACGATCTGCGCGGGAAGAGAAACAGCTGGTACATTCTACGTTTTTTTTTTCTCCCAGACTAGCATGTATAACGTATATATGTAAGTACCTATGTATTTATATTGTTTCTTTATTGCAGAAACTTTTGAATGCCTCAACGGATTTGGACGTATTATCGTTAGAATCCTTACATCCCCGCGTGACATGGACTATAACTTTTTGCCAACGTAATCAACTTTTATTAAAAAAGGCTTGTTGATTGGCTTTAACTGTTTATGTATGGAAGACAAATTGTACCTACATTTTTATTTTTATTAGTGGAAGGGTTGAATCAACGAAGATGTAGGAAACTTCGAGATTGAATCAAAATCCTTCCAGTTAGCAAAGTTTAAAGTTCAGTATTGGAGAGGTAGCGAGGCATTCGATGGCTAGAGATTTGAACAGACCAAGTTTTTATTAAGTTGAACTTGGCGGATGCCGCGGCGAAATTAAGTAACCACGGGTGAAGGAACTACATGCATAGGTAGTGCATCCGCGCTCATGATCGATTTACGTGAGTTACCGAACTTTTGATGCAATATTTAAGTAAATATAGGAAAATAACGATGATTTGTTACAAAAAACAGCATCTAAATCATTTGGTTAACATAGGTTAAAATATTTTGTTTGCAATAAAAAATCATTCAGCAATCCTTGTTTCGCAAACAGTCTTGATAATGTTCAGTTTGCTTCTTTTCCAGTCAAAATGGTTATTTAAGCTTTCTTTAATATCGTTTTTGGCCAGTAAATTGCCAAAGGGACTACATTCTTGTTAGCCTGTTCAGATCTTAAGTGATTTAATCATAAAAAGGCAGCTTAGAATAAATAATATGAGTTTTAGTGATAAACAGTAAATCCGAAAAATAACTATACTTGATCGGCAAGATTTGACTATTGCTCAGCAAAGCTAATTATATCTAAAGCAATTCATTTGATGCGAACCATATTTTAAAAGTGGTTAGCAGAATAATTTATTAGATGGCATTTTTATTGAAAAGTCGGCAATGTACGTTTAAGGTGGGCAGAGCAAGAGCAGGCGATGTCGGGCGCATGACGCGAGATGCCGTTACAATATAAAACCGGCCAAGTGCGAATCCGACTCGCGCACAAAGGGGTCCGTACATAATAAGTTTGAAAGTATTGAAAATATTTTTATTATGTATGTAACTAAAAATGTGTACACTTCGCAATTTTTCCTCTATCTGTGTTTATAAGACGTTGCTTCGTACCAAATAGACAGACAGACAGACGGACAACCAGGTGATTCTCTAAGGGTTCCGTTTTTTCCTTTGAAGGCACGGAACCCAAAATTTTTTTTGATTGAAATTACTTTTTTATAATTTTATTTTACTTTACTCTCTGGGTGGTTTTGTTGTAAGAAATGCTCCCATTTTCCTCTTGAAAATTTTGCTTATTCAAAGAACTGCACAAAATTAGATTATGTAGTTGTATACCCTCTGAGTACTTACCAACATTTTATTAAACATGAGTTATTCATTACAGCATAAATAATTATTATGCTGTACGAAAAATTTTACAGTAGCCCAGAATGACATAAATTGCAAACTAATTTAATAATGTTTGCTAGCCGTGGCTTGCTGGCCAGTTATTTATTTCTACTGATAAATTACATTTCTCTGCTCACAGAACATGAACACTATGCAACTCTTTAAATAATACCATGTGCATGTTTTAGGGTTGAACGGGTTGAGATACAAATCGTATCGAATGGCAAAAAATGCAGCGCAGTTCAGGTAGCGGTACTACTGCAGATAATCGAGTGCCAGTGCAGTGCGATGCGCGCTCTGTGACACACGCGCCTCGGTACAACACTGCATACGAATTTTTAATTCGCGTTTCGCGCGGCTTTAGCCGCTGCTCGAACTAGCCACTATGACTTCTAAGCAAGTCATAGTCAACGAGTTGCTGGCATTTATCGATCATGCCAAGGATACGATGGATGAGGTCAGCATCATGCAGATCTGCAAATCAAGTTTCACCGTGGAGGAGATTTGCAGCGGCAAGGTGCTGCTCTACGATGTACTCGGCAGGACCGCACAGATACCATCTCGCAGGAGAGATGAGAAAGGCGAAAGAAGTCTCCAGGATATCATCACCTTGATGAAGGAGACCGACACTGACGACATGCCAGCGCTATGCGCTGCCAACCTGTCAAGACTTCCACCAGTCTCTTTTGACCATGTGGACGTTACCAGGCTTCTCAAGGACATCACGGCCCTGAAGACCAGCCTGGCACAGATGCAGTTTAGGTTAGAAGCCTCGGAAAATACCATCACCGAGCTGCGTACCGAGTTATTATCATTAAAAAGTAGTAAATCGGTATGTAGGTCACCCGTGGCTACTAACGTCAACACTCGTCGCGGAGCGCAAAATGCATCCATCGGCAGTTTTGAGTCGGCGAAATTTGAGAACTCACCGCCAGCTGTCGACAGCGTTCAAGATGCCCCGCGCCCCGCCCCCCGCTCTTCCCTCCGCGAGGAGCCGACGTCACTGCCGAGCACGTCAACCCCGACACGTGCCTACGCAGCCGTAGCCGCCGACCCGGCTGCTGCGTCACCGCAGCGACCCGTCACAAAGGGGAAAAAACAGGCAAGCTCTCGCATGCCTGTTGAATCGGGTTCTCGAAGGGACCAGTGCGACAAGGAGGGCTTCGTTAAAGTAGAGCGGAGAAAAAAGAAGCCCACCAGCCGAAACCACCACGGCAATGCACCGCACGAACCGACCCTGCTGTTGCGTCCCGAAGTGAAGACGACGCAGCTGTATGTGTCCCGCTTGCATTGGTCTACGAGGGTAGAGGACGTCATAGACTACGTGCTGAAGAAGTCCAAATTCACATTGAGGGTCGAACAGTTGGCTTCTCGCCATAAAGTGAGCTTTAATTCATTTGTGGTGAGAGTGCCGACCCACCATCTAGAGACCTTCATGAAGGAGGACTTCTGGCCGCAGGGAGTCGTTTATCGAAAGTTCCGAGGAAGGCTGCCTGCTGATATCCCGCGCCTCACGTCGCCGACTCTACGTGAAAACTAGTTTTTTTAAGATATATTTTCGTATGTATGTTAGTCTGTAAGGTATATATATTTATGGGCCTATGTAATGTTTTACTCGTTGCCTGAAATAAACGATTATTATTATTATTATTATTTTTAGATCTATTTTATTTTCTCGGCTTGTTGACAAACCGGTTTACTGACAGCACGGGCCTAAGCCAAGTGACTATCAGGCAGGGCGAAAGGTGTTTGTGTAAGTGTGTGAGGATGGCTGTCTGTTTGCAAGAATTTCCTGACCAGGCGACAGGTATTTAAAATCACGGCTTTTTGGAGGAGACTGTAGGTGTAAGGTGACATATTTATGGTTTGGAGTGACTGATGCAATTGTTTGGGTATAACACCGGTTGAAGAGAGGACTATGGGAACTATGGTGACATTTTGGAGATGCCAGAGTCTGCTTATTTCATCCTTCAGTTCTGTATATTTAGTTAATTTTTCAGCTATCGTATTCTGGAGATTGTGAGTATTTGGTATTGCGATGTCGATTAAAAAAGCGGTTTTATTAGTTTTGTTCACAAGTGTGATATCGGGTCTATTGTAATGGACAGTGCGATCGGTAAGGATGGCTCTGTCAAAGTAGAGTTTAGTTGTGCTATTTTCAAGAACTGTTTCGGGGGTATATTTATAGTAAGGTTGTTTGGACTGTATGAAGTTATATTGAAGGGCTAGGTTTTGATGGATGATGTTGGCTACTTGGTCGTGTCTGTATTTATAATCAGTCTGTGCTATTGCTTTACATGCACCTGTTATATGTTGAATGGTTTCGGATGAACTATTACATTTTCTGCAGATATCGGACATTGTCCTTTTAATAATATGTTTCTGGTAATTCCTGGTTTCCACTACTTGGTCCTGGATGGCTAGCATAAATCCTTCCGTCTCCGGGAAGAGCTCACCTCGACTGAGCCACGCGTTCGACGCCTCTTTGTCGACTAGTAGATGGCACAGGTCTTGGCGATGTCTCCCATGTAGAGACTTAGCAGCCCACTCTGCAATTTTTATTCTTTGGTCTGTCTGTTCTTCGTTGGGTTGCGCAGTTTGATTGTACAAATTTAAGGGAGTCAGTTTTTTGTCATTTAATACTATTGATTGATGAAGATCTGATGTTTCCATTTTAGTGAAAAAGTAATTTCTTAGATTTTTTATTTGATTGTTATGCAGATTTACTATGTCGATGAGTCCTCTACCTCCTTCGTTTCTCGGTAATATTAATCTTTGGACACAGGATCTCGGGTGGTGTTTGCGGTGTCTTGTCATGCTGGTATTAATAATGCGCTGTAATTTTTTCAAGTCTGATTTGCTCCAGTTTATTATACCAAAGGAGTAGGTCAGTACAGGTATGGCATATGTATTTATAGCTTTTATTGTGTTTTTGGCGTAGAGGTGTGATTTGAGTATAGTGTTTAATCGGTGTCGGAATTGCTGTATAAGTTTAATTTTTGTTTCTTTATGCTGTATTTGAAGTGCTTGGTTAAATCCCAGATATTTATAAGTGGCATGTTCGTCTAGTGATATTATTTGTTGCCCTGTTTGCATTGTATAGTGGTGATGATAATTTTTACCCTTTTTTATTGAATTTATCTTGCACTTATCAAGGCCAAACTCCATCCTAATATCATCCGAGAACTGTTCTACTGTATTTATTAATCTATTTAGTTGATCCTCCGAATCAGCGTAAAGTTTAATGTCGTCCATGTATAAAAGATGATTTAGTATATAGTTTACCTGTCCGTCTGTCCGTGAAGATTGTAAAGGGTACCCAACTGAGCTAGAGTTTAACATGTTAGAAAGTGGGTTCAGTGCAAGACAAAACCATAAAGGGCTAAGGGCATCCCCTTGGAATATTCCTCGTTGTATTTTAATTAGGTCGGATTCTATGGTCTCAGTATCTGTTGTTAGTTTAAGACGGGTTGTCCATGTCGTCATTGCAATTTTTAGGAATGTAATTACTGTGGGGTGGACTTTATATATTTCTAATACCTGTACTAACCATGAATGTGGGACGGAGTCATAGGCCTTTTTATAATCAATATAAGTAGTGAAAATATTAGATTTTAATTTTTGAACCTGGTTCAACACTACGGAATCTATAAGTAACTGTTCTTTACAGCCTTGACTGAACTTTCGGCATCCTTTTTGTTGCTCAGCTAAAATACAATTGTTATTAATATGTGCATATATGACTTCGGCTATACAAGATGTAATAATTTTATACAGAGTTTGTAGGCACGTGATTGGCCTGTATTTTGCGGGATTTGGGAGGTCATCCTGATCTTTGGGAATCATAATAGTTGTTCCTGATGTAATAAAGGGTGGCATGATGTTTGGGTTTTGGACAAAGTCATTTATGAAGTTAAGGAGGTAGATATGAACAGATGTAAACTTTTTGTACCAGTAGCTGTGAATGAAATCTGACCCAGGTGCTTTCCAGTTATGTGTATGGCTAAGTACTTGTTCAAAGATATTAAGAGGGATATTTTCAAATGACATTTCTCGAGTATTTATGTTATTGTGATTAGTTTCTATTTTTATCCATTCAGCTGAGTTGTTGTGTTCTATTGGTTGCTCCCATATTCCAGACCAGAACTCGTGTAGAGTTTCTTTACTTGGGGCATCGTTGTGTATAGTTGATGTTTCTTGCGTGTTTGCTGTTGTTTTTCCTATTTGTCGATAAAATTGTTTCTCATTGTTTTGGAATTGTTTGTTTTGTTCTTTTCTTAAAGTACATGTATTATATCGTTTTAGCCGTCCCGAAATAACTGATAATTTCTGTTTAAGTGTGTCTAGAGTGTGTGAAAGGTGAGTGTTTGGAGATTCATGTGTAGAATGAATTTTGTATTGTTCAGCTATTTTATTTACTTCTCTTGCTAATTTTCTACTTCTACTGCCATTGATGTAATGCGTTATTTTCCCTATGTGATTACGTAATTCATTTACTCTTTTTTCTAGTCTTCTTTTCCAGTTTGGTTTGAATTTAGGTTTTTTTTGTATAGTTTCTCTAACACTAAGAGTCAATTTTGTTCCATTAACTTTAGCAGCGGTCCAAGCGGCACAATAAATAATAGTTTGTAATGTATTGAAGTCAGTATCTTTATTTGTATATTTAGGTAGTGTAATTTTGTTTAAATATTCAACTATTACTGATAATCGTTTGGATGCCTTTTGTTTGGGAATGTAAGTTCTTAGAGTCGGGTGCGTATTTTGGTAATGTTCATATGCCAGCTGAAAAGTATCGTCAATGTCTTGGCGTCTGTCTGAGTCTAAATTAGGGGTAGAAACAGTAATAATTTCTTCGGAACTCAGTAAATCTGTGTTGTAATTAGGTTGCATTTCAACGTCTTGCATAGTAATGTTTGTCAAGTTAGTAGAGTTGGTGTTGTTTATAGCTAACTCTTCGGAAACCTCTTGTTTAATCATATTTAGTCCACTGTCGCTTAAGTATTTGTTATTTAATATTAATCTTCTTTGGTCTGCTATTCTTTGTTCACTAACATGACTAAGAGAGGGAAACATACTAATGAAGTTTTCGTGTAAAAGTTTTCTATATGCTGTTCTATTAGTTTCTAAATGTGTGATTCTATAGTATATTCTAATTATAGCTTCATTTTGTTCATTTGTCCATCGCATGCGTGTCTGAGTGTGTGTTGGAATTTGGATGCTTTGCGGTATTGTTTGTATGGAATTAACTAAGGGTGATTGAGGTAATTCGGGACTGACTATTTGCGTGCATTGTTGTGTGATCTGTTGTTGATTTTGAATTTCTTGTCTGACCTCAGATTATTATTATTATTATAGAAGCGGCAAAGCTCAACTCAAACGACGATTTTCTGTGAGAGTGTGGTAGTTCCCCGGACGAGCCGGCCCATTCATGCTACTAGCATAGCAAATATGAATATTTCCGGTAGCGTAGCTCTACCACAATTAAACCTACGGGTATCTCGTATAAAACAGTACTGTTTCGGGAAATAAATCCACCGACGAAACCTCACAATCACAACTAAATATCAAACTTCTTATAGAGTTTTTTATATCAAAAGTCAACGTTCCCGAGAAGCAACTTGTACTTGTTCCCGACGACGTCACAACTCAATTTTGCAACAAAATGTAATAAGTGATGTGAGGATGCGCTAAGTTGACAAAGAGCGTCAGCTTTGTGCGGAGCTATTGTATGGAGTTTGCATCGCTCGCCGGATGCCCTTCAGACGTTCACGAAGAATTGCAGACTAGTACATATCTACTTAATTTATGAGTGCAGATGAATGAAGCTCCGGCCATTTCTTTGTCTGCCACTCGGATACAAATTAATTTCACTAAAACACTAATTTAAAAATGCAAACAATTACTAACATTTAATAGTAAGATAACATCTACTAGATGCGCGAATAGAGGATGAGATATATTCGTATCTACTTAAGAAGATGCACGAGAAGGACTTGGAAGTCGTGCAGAATCTTTTATATAGAAGATTAGTTTCAAAGTTCACTCCAAGCATCTTAATCTGTCTCGGAAAGTGTAAGGACAAGGACATTGTGCGCGGACCTTTCGTAGGGAGACCAACATTGTCCTTCAGATGTGAAGAATCGCAGACCTCATGTATGTCGCTGACGTATGGCGCAGATGAATGGAGCTCCGTCATCTTTTTTACCAATTTTATTGCGTTAGTGTTGTTTTGATGTAAATTTTTATTACAACGGACAATGCCGATTTTTTATCTACTTTTATCTGTATGTACGTCGTTTACCAGAAAAATTGTTACCTTAATGTTAAATATGGTCTGCTAAAAAATCAGTAGATCTTATCATCATCATCATCATTACAGCCACAAAAAGTCCACTGCTGAACCCATGTTCAGCAGTGGACTTTTTGTCCACTCCAACAAATTCCTATCCTTCCCCAGCTTCAGAATGCTTGCGATGCGATATGGGAAGGGACTGATAGGTATTGGGATACTACTTACTCGGATGCATGAGGAAAATGCAAGTGGCAGCTCGGGAGGCTGGGCGCGCATCCCCGATGCCATGCCTTCAACCACCGGACAGGCAGTTGAGACTGACACCCCTGACCACAGTAGATCTTATAATCTGAGGAAAACCGACAAAAAATATGAAATATGTAGGTATATCAAAGATTGTACCAACATTCCGTAAAAGCATCTTGTATGTCTCCGACGACACTACAACCCGGGGTTCGACTCTGCTTAATGCGGATCTATTGTAATTGAATGGAGACTGCATCGTTTCCACCTTGCTTCCGACGGTTCATGCGACAAGCGGACGTCTGGCAATGACTTTAGTATGGGCCGAGGTAGTTGGGTGCAACTGCAGATAAATAAAGCTTTACCATCTTTTGACGAGTTTTTAACCGACTACAAAAAAAGGAGCAGGTTATCAATTAGATTGTATTTTTTTATGTTTGTTGCCTCAAAACTCCGTCATTTATGAACCGTTTATAAACATTATTTTTTGTTTGATAGGGGTTGCTTTCAAGTTGGTCCCATTTAAATTTCATCACAATCGGTTCAGTAGTTTGACTGAAGTCGGTTTTTTTAAATGAAAGATTATAATATTATGTTGAGATAGAGTTTTATTCTTAAAAATACTGACAAAGTTCCTTCAGATGTCCCGATTCCTTTTTAACATTTTTAAAAATAAATACCTGTCAGTTACATAGAGATAAAAAATCTTTGGAATTTTGACATGCGATGCGAATTATTTATAAATCTATACTAATATTATAAAGCTGAAGAGTTTGTTTGTTTGTTTGAACGCGCTAATCTCAGGAACTACTAGTTTAAATTTGAAAATTCTTTTTGTGTTGGATAGTCCATTTATTGAGGAAGGCTTTAGGCTATAAAACATCACGCTACGACCAATAGGAGCGAAGCATCAATAAAAAATGTTTTGAAAACGGGGGAAAATTATTCATCTATACTAAGGAAAAAATATTTACAGATATTGCCGCGGACGAAGTCGCGGGCAACAGCTAGTGATACATATAGACCTAATAATTAGTACATGTTTCGGAGAAAAGCTCAATATAAGTAATTATTAATATTCACGGTAATTAGCTCGAATATTTTCGCTCATATTTCTATGGAGTAACATCCATTGCCCCGTCCCACTAAAAAAAAATATATGATTAAAGTGTTTGAAAAAGATTTGAAGCTATATAAGTATCTTCATTATTTGAAGTAGTGATAGCAACTAAAGCCATGAATTACAACGAAATGACATTCGAGTTTGGAAGGCCGGTAATTATCTGCATATTTACTGAAAGGCGCTTCACCAGCGACCTTTGGCTTATTTGATGAACTGCCAGTGACCCGCCCCGACAGCCTGACACTAAGGTAAATTCAATAGAGAATGCGCTGGCATGGGGCCGGCCTCCGATACTACATTGAAAACTTCCAATTTAACTTTTTCCAATAAACCTTTTTTTGTCCTCCGCATCCGTCGGTTGAAGCTAGGCGAAGTAAAATATGCCATTATTTTTCTAGGCTTACGGATTCATGCATTATCAGATATAGATACAGGATCTCCGATTCAGTGTAATTATTAATATTATAAAGCTGAAGAATTAGTTTGAACGCGCTAATCTCAGGAACTACTGGTTCAAATTTGAAAATTATTTTTGTGTTGGATAATCTATTTATTGAGGAAGGCTTTAGGCTATAAAACACTGCGACAGATAGGAGCGAAGCATAAAAAAATGTTTTGATAACGGGAGAAAATTATTCATAGTTGAGGACATCCGACGCGTGGCGTACGATGCGTAAACGGTTCAATTTACCCAAAAAATGTGTATTAAAGAATTATTCATCTTTAAACGAACTAAAAAAATGTCCGCGACAGTATATGTCTATAATAACAGAAATTGCCACGGACGAAGTCGCGGGCAAAAGCTAGTTCTTTATAACCTTAATAACGAAAAGCCAATAACTTATTTATTTTATTTAACAGACTTTCCCATTAAATGTTTTCTATTGATCACAAGGATAGTAAGTGACTTTGTGCATGACCATAGAACATAAGCGGACTTAAACTGAAATGTTTTGAATTTATTTTTTCTTTCGCCTTTTTATTTGGCTTATGAAAATCCTTATCCTTATCCTTACTAATATTATAAATGCGAAAGTGAATTTGTTTGTTTGTTTTTTTGTTACGCTTTCACGCCGTAACTACTGAACTGATTATCATGAAATTTTGCATACAAGTTCTCTGGAGTACGGAGAAGGACATAGGGTACCTTTTATCCCGGGAAAAAGTACAATTCCCGAGGGATCGACATTGACGCGGGCGGAGCCGCGGGCGAAAGCTAGTAGTTCATAAATATAAGATTCATCACCGGAATTAATGGAGGTATTCATAACTGAATAGTTAATTATATTTTCTATTCGATAATTAATATAATTATATCCATGATGATTATAAAGGTAAAAATAAGGTCTTTATTTTTTATATTTATAACCCTGCCAAAGTTCAATTCCCAGTTCCAGTAATAGTTTCCAGAAAGTATATTGTCACAGTTTATTTTTTTACTTGTCTTGTACCTCCCACCGTTTTCAGCAGCAATCCTAACTTAATATTACAAATGCGAAAGTGAATTTGTTTTTATTACGATTTCACGCCTTTACTACTGAACTGATCATCATGAAATTTTGCATAACGTTGTCTGGGGTAGGGAGAAGGACATAGGGTACATTTTATCCCGGGAAAACTAGTACTGTTCCCGAGGGATTGATATTGACACGGTCGGAGCCGCAGGTTAAAGTTAGTATGTAGTAAAACGAAAAACTTTCCTATCAAAAGATTATTCACGCTTAACTTATTTTAATTACAAAGTCTAATGAAGACAGAGATATGTCTCTGTCTTATATCGAATACGCTTCTAAGCACTTCTAAGCCTTCTAATTGCTAAAATTTATGTAACATCAGTTCACTCTGCTTGTAACAGATGGTAACATACGCGACGTCGTTACGCATTACGGGTATTTAATGTATGCTTCAGTCATTTGTATTGTAACAAGCATATAATTATACATAGATATATGTTACTTTGATATAGAATAGCTTTACCCTGTTGATACCAGTCACGCCAGTCTTACTTCGCCAGTCGCTCCATCGAACACACAGACAAATCGAACCCGTTCCATCGTCGATTTACTAAAGCGAAGGTACACCATATAACAGCTGGATTTAAACCAAATAGGATTTAAAGGCAGCAGTCTAAAATGTTAAGTCTCCTTATTCATTTAAATCTTAGGTATAGGATTTAATAATATTTATGTAAAAACGAAACATAAAAATAGCGTACAAAATATGGAAAAATATAAAATCTAACCCTGTAACCAGTACTATTAAGTATTCTGTGCCTACCTTGCCGCCAGCAGCGGAAAGCTTAGAGCATCCTTCTGAATATGCGTGAGCTAAGTCTACCGTCTGTATCAGACCGTTGGTCCAGGCATCCAGTTAAGTGTATTTTTATTATTACGTGACAACAGTGGATGAAAGATAGATGCGTCACAAGCCAAACGCTTAGGCCGATCCTTCTTGTTCCGCGCTCTCGCTGGCATACGGAACGTGACACTTTTTCGTGCGTGCAGCCAGCGTTAATCGATTAATAAGACATTATCACGTCAAAAATTGATTGAAACACTCTTAAGTAGTGCAGGCGCTGGAGGTATATAAGTGTGTAAAATGTGAGGATAATTTTGGTCCTCTCCTGTATTATTCCCAAGATTATATCTTATTGATCACGGCAAGGTATATAAAAGTCGATAATTAGAGCTGTACCTTACTCGGTATACTTTTCTTTCCCGTATTCTAACTGAGAAAACTTCTTTCTTTTTCTTTCTCATCTAATTTTTCAATTTTATTTCTAATAATGTTAATCAAACTGTGCGTGTCTTTTGAATAATTAATAATAAGTCAGCTTAACAGGCAAATGCTTCGCCAGTCTTTGGAATGCCAGAAAAGAGAGTCAGCCAGAAGAAGGGGGGGGGGGGGGGGGAGGAAACTCAGCGAGCGAGAGAGAAAAGCCCAAATGGGAACCCTGATGATTTTACTTCATACATTTTGTAAGAGTGAATAGAGTTGAAAAAAGAACTTCATTCAGCCATGGTTATCCCATGGCAGCTTTGAGATTAAGATCCTAGAGCATAGGTTAAAAAGTACTAAGTTAACTACTGAACCGACTATGATGAAATTGAAACAAAAGATATCCTTTTAAGTATGTCCCATTTCAATTTAAAAAAATCGGTTCTTAAATGACAGAGTAGGCAACAAACATTTAAAAAACACACAACCGAATTGATAACGTCCACCTTTTTCGAAGTCGGTTAAAAGGTGATATAGTAAACATTAATATAAAAAATATGAATAAAGTATTGATACAAATGAAAAGGTTATCTGCTCGACTCCAGACGTGTAAACAGTAGAGAGCTAATCAGCCGAGATAACGTCGGATGCACAAAGGTTATCCCGCCGTCACATGCTGTTTTCATATACTATGACATTTCTATGTTAATATCGGATATGTGTGGGTATATTTACCTTATTTAATTGTTAAATGGAAAACCCCAAATAGGCTATATATCCATAGACAATAATAAGCAAATCCGTAAAACGATTTAGTATTGAATGGCTGTTTACAGTGGTCACTCGACTAATTCGCTCATGATCTTAAAATCAAATGGTCAAGATCGTAAACACACTACAATAACAACTCTATCTAAAATATTTATGGGCCAAAATATCGTCATAGGAATATGAAATGGTCTAAAACTAAAGCTCGTCTAAATATGGGGCTTCAACGATTTCGATAGTACGTTGGGGTTTACAGGAAATCGATCTAGCTAGGTCACGCTGAAGAACTTCTCCGAGCGGAGTTTGGTCGCCCAGGTACTAAATAGTTAAGGGTTTTTGTTTGTCAGTCCTTCATATACCTATATATTTTTATAGTAATTATGCTATCTCTATGATGTACTGAAGATTGGTTTATTTTTAACCTGGAAGGATTTCAAGGTATAATAGGAGATTCTTGAGAGAATAGGATGGGCATCGCGCAAAATTTATCAAGGAAAACCCTCGGAATCGATTAAAGGAGATTATAAAAAAAATTATAAATAAAATATAGATATATACATAGAACAATTTAAGAAAAAAACGTGAGTGTGTGTGTGACTGTTTTTAAGAAAGTAATAAGTACTTAAGAATATACCTGAACAAAGCCTGGTTTATTTATTAGTGTATGTATAGTGAAAACTTATCAAGTAAGTATATAAGACACACTTATCGTCGTCTTTAGTTCATTACCATTGATTGATAACCGAATAACGTTTGTACATCATTTAAAATATAACTTAAACTTACTTTTAAGTCAATACAATGATTGGTGTTTATATTTCATTCTTTCTAAGTTTTTTTTGTGTTGTACAAAATGCATCCGCTAGAGATGACGTCAGTGGTAAATTTTTAGTACTATGTTATGTTTTAATTGCATGTGACTAAACGGTGCCGCCACCTAGGCCTTATATGTTTTTTAATGTATATTTGACGGCAAACGAGCAGACGAGCTTCCTGATATCACAGTAAATACCTGTCCAAGCAAGGGAGATGGATGGTTATGTACATAGGCAGTGTAAGGGACTATGCACCATTATATATCTCTCTGTATTTTTCAGACTTGATTCCTCTCATTACTGGAACAACTGAGAAAATTAATGATCAAAATTTGGATTCAACGACGAGTAAGGTAGGCAATCATAGGTAATGTATTAACCAGTAACACGTGTTTGTCTAAACGTTTTATTCTGTTAAGCGTAGTGAGCATGGCAATATCCTTACATGATCGAAGAAACCCCAAGGTTTCTTCGATCATGTAAGGATATTTAAAATTGAATTTTAAAAGAAAAAAAAGGAGGCATTTTTGGAGCAGTAGACTTCTTGCGGCTGGTGATGATGACTAAAAGCTGCTATTCTTGAAGCTGTAAATAAATCTACTTCTAGATTAATGAGATCAAAAGATTTGGCCGATTAAAATTTGGGATGAAGTATACAAAGGTATGTCAAAGCTTAGATTTCAAAAATCCTAACACCCTAATATTACTTTACAATGCCTTTGTTAGATCTAATTTAGAATACGCTTCTACCGTTTGGAACCCCATGTATTTACAGTATATAAACTTAGTGGAAAATATCCAAAACAAATTTATGAAACGTCTTCATTATAAATTTAAAAAATTTAACGCAGACCAAATCACATCACTAGAAAATAGAAGAGAACATAGGGATCAAATTTTATTATATAAAATCATCAACAACCTCGTTGACTCTCCATATCTGTTGAGCCAAATTAACTTTAAATGCTTAAGACATCGCACACGTAATAGAAATACCTTTTCTCCTCCACTTTGTAATACTAATTATGCACAAAATCGATTTATTGTAAGAGCCTGTGACAGATATGATAAAACTTATAATCACGTCGATATATTTTATAAACGATTGGGTAAATTCCGTAAAATGTTAAGTGGTAAGTATATGAAAAAAAATTGTTTTGTTTTTGCATTTAGGTTTGATTTTAGTATTACCATGTTGTTAATTACCTATACATATTTGAATTAACTTCACTTGTCTTACAACGTATTTATGTGTTACTTAGTAGTAAAAACTATTGGGCTATGTTCTATCTTATATTTAATTAAGTTTACGTGTATTATTCTGCGCCTGTTTGTTTTTCTAATAAATAAATAAATAAAAATAAATACGGAACCCTCGGTGCGCGAGTCTAATTCGAAATAACTTAGTCGGTTTTTAATTGATTATATCGTTACCTATTTAAGGTGTTTTAATGTTACACTCCTCATCCAAGCGTTTTCCCAGTTGTATTCTAACATTTAGGACTTTGGGACCCGGGTTCTGCTATTATGTCAGCAGGCTAGTTTAAATTATTCGTTCTTAAATATGATTTGGTTAGGTTATTTACCCCGCTTTACCCCGCTGATAGCTTAAATTGTGTACTGACTGCGTATAGACTCGCGCGATGTTCCGAGCAGTCAAAAAGTTTGCATCACGGAGTAAGTATTTGCCGCGCGAATCGAACCTGGGTCCCCAAGACTGGCTAGCATGTCACGGATGCCGTTAAATACAATGTTACACATGTACACCCTATAAAAATACTTGAATATAATTGTAGTTGTTATATTTACAGGAAGTAAAAGAAGATGAAAAAGTAAACATCAGACTGTATTACGAATGCCATTGCCCATTTTGTATGCGACTAGCGCAAAACAAGTTGAAAGATGTTATCACTGTATTGGGCTCTCATCTGGATATTAAGTTCTACCCATATGGAAATGCTGATGTAAATATTAGTTTTGTATACTATATTTCAGAACGTAATAAAATAAATCAACCGATCTCTACACCCACATCATTTCTCCAGGTTAAATATACGCATGTGTCTTTCGCATCTTAGCTTATTTCCGTTCAAATTTCCACAAATCCGATATACGTGTGATTTGTTCTTATATATCTATGCCTTGTAGCCCGGAACCCACTTTCCCCATTTTTAAGATCCCGTGCCTCAAAAAGTTCTAACCATTTTTCCTTTGGAAGCACGGGATCCTAGAAACCAATCTTCCATGCTGGTTTGGGAGAAAAGGAAAATAACGAAGAATGTACCAGCTGCTTCTCTTCTCACACAGATCACTCGCCAATAGGCGATGTGGCTAGTAACCCATCACTAAATTCATTAAAATTCTACGAATTTCCACGCCCGACATGCAAAACTCTTCAGGTCTTATGACATTGGGTACAGACAGAGCCTTTGTCTACTCCATAAATACATGATAAGTATTATATGCATTTGGTAAGAAAAAAATACATTAGTCATTGAAACTACTGTACCCATTTTTGGAGGAATCTGGATTAATAATAATAATCGTTTATTTCTGACTTCCACATTGGCCATATAACAAAAATTACTTGAAATAAATTTCACATTTTACAGAATTTAACTGTCTCACTAATTAAATTACAATTATGTTCACATGTGAAATTCAATTTAAAGTTGCAACTAAATCATGAAAAACAAATATGATTTCTAAATAGTATTAATTGCTTTGTTACAATGAGTCTACCCGTGTTACCCTGCTGCACCCATTTCTGAATTATAGGTGAATAAAAATGTAATTTTCAGATGACCGAAGAAAATGGTAAGGTGGTATTCGAATGTCAGCACGGACCCGAAGAATGTTACGGCGATAAGCTGCATGCGTGTGCACTAAAACACATCGGCAACCACACCGCGGCTCTCTTATTCAATATTTGTATGATGCAGATTGATGAAGATGAAGACTCGATAGGATCTGATGATGCTGCTGTGTCTAGAGTAAGTTTTACGATTCAACAACATGTTTTATTCAAATACTATTTTAGATGAATGGATCAGTAGATACTTAATTAATAAGTTGGAATCAAACTAAAAACTAGCAATAATGGCTCCAGAATGCTAACAGATCACGTTGAATGGATTATTCTCCAAATTGCTTACCAAATTATTCGATCACCATTTCAAAGAGCCTTTCAGTGACAAACTAAAAAGTTTTTGCGGACGGAAATGAAATTTAAACAAATCTCACAATGTAGCTTTCCATAAACAACATAATCCTTCTTAACAAAAGACCTAACTTGTGATATCTAATAATTTCAGTGTGCCAAAGAAATGAATTTAAGCGGCTTAGAAAACTCCATAAAAATGTGTGCAAAATCTGATGAAGGAGATCAGCTGCACAAATATTATGGGGAAGAAACTCAAAAGGAATCCGTCCACGGTGTTCCCTATATGCTCATCAATGGCGTCAGGTTCCAGCATGGAACAGCAGACTTAATGGATGATGTCTGCACCCTTTTCAAGAACCCACCAGAAGCTTGTCACCAACAAAAAAATACTATTTCTACTTCTACGGTAGTCACTACTAACTCTCTTTGATAAATAGATATGATTCAATAACAAGCTTTAAGTTAATGTTTGTCTTTTATTTTCCTGGTTTTCCTTAACCTTGATGTGAGTCCAATAGAGCTGTATATATACATCATATACTTGAGGAATTTTTATAAGAATTAATAGAAATTATATAAATGATTTTAAAACTTACGCGATATAAATTCATTACAGAAATCACGGTTTTTCTCACGTTTTATTCGTCGCATTGTTTTTGAAATTATGATGATCATCGTGCGATTCCCCTAATTTTTTTTTCTTTTTCCTTTTCTCTTTTTTTCTGCATTTCGCTTCCCTCAAAATTAACCTAGTCGCGAATCCGACGAATCAAACGTGAGTAAACCTATGACTCTATAATAAAATTATATTAATTTAAATAAAATCACTATAATACGGTATTATCGCGTATATTACATTATTTTTACACCTAACGTTTCGAAAACTTTACAGTTTTCATGGTCGCAGGTAGACTAAGTTGAAATTTGTCTTTGTGTTATAAGAACTATACAAAAAGTTTTCAGTTAGTCAGTTTTTAAAATGTTGAATTTAACCACAACTAAAAATATACTTGCGAAGATAAAAGTAGTTGTATATCTGTGTAGCACTGCATATTATTTAATTATTTTCTGCAGGAATGTAAACAAGTTATGCTCTTATCTTCACATGTTAATTAAACTAGCTATTCCTCGTGTGTGGGGCTACAATGTTTACTTATAAAATATATTTTTCGCTTATATTTTACGAACCTGCACTGCACGAATTTGGGAATATAACTTATATAAATTCCTAAGACTTTATTTGATTATTGAAAACAATTTGTCTTGTTTCAATTAGTTTAGTCTATTATGCGTCATTCCCAAGCAAATATAAATAATCTTTCAAAAATATTTTCGCTATCGATATATAACATAGGAACAAACACGCAGATTGAACTAGCTCCACACTAAGTTGTGAACTTATGTCGTAGGATACTTATTTGCAGTACCCTTACAAAGAGGTCAACTTTCGTATAAGGTTTCTATTAAAAAAAATCATGAACAGACACAACTCTGTCCTAGCTTTATAATACACTAGCTTTTGCCCGCGGCTCTTACCGCGTTAGTGTCGATCCCTCGGGAACAGTAGAATTTCCCGGAATAAAAGAAACCCTATTTCCTTCCTCGGGCCTCAAACTATCCCCATACCAAATTTCATCCAAATTGGCTCAATGATTAACGCGTGAAAAGAAAAGAGACAGAGAGTTATTATCGCATTTATAATATTAGTATGGAAGTATGGATAATAGCCGAGGAGTCGGGTGCTAATTGGAAAATAAGTACTAAAGGCGCCATGTCTGAACTTATCGTTCAAAGAGAGCAGCGAAAGTTAAATAACTCTGGTGCTGGATATTAGTTATATTTCACAATGATTGTTGTTACTTTAATCTTATTTCCAGGGTGTATCTACAAAATTATGGCTGAGAATGATGGTTAGTAAAAAAGCAAAACTATTTATGCATGTTTTTAAATAGTTGCAAAACTCAGAGATATTTGACAATGTTTTAATTGTTTACAGTTTGGTTTACAAACGCTTTGGGAAAGGAATACAGACGTTTAAGTTGAATTTTTATGTGTAAATTTACCACCGACTTTCCCCTGAAATGTCATTGTGCGTATAAATTGACATTTACACGCTGTACATTGTGTGTGTGCTACGGGCCCCGTGCTAGCTTAATCCGGCACTGAAAACCTTTGCTTTGTCTGCATAATATAGATTCATGAATAAACTTTTTTATAAATAGAGGAGGAGGTTGATTACATTTTATTTTATCACTATTTATAATAGCTTTACCAGTAGCATCGTAATTATTTTACTTATACAGTTTTGTTATTATTAATATTTTGTTATCACTCTTCGTCTTCTCGATAAGAATTATTTAAGGAATACAATTATTTAGTTCAGTTTGAAGAATGGCGAAATACAATTCAAAATTGTGGAGGTCACAATTTCTGTTTACCAATTACACACACGAAAAACAAAAACAACAAGAATACCAGAAGCTAGATACGTTACTGACCGCAGGGAAGATATTTTTAAAAAACTACAATAATTAATTAACATAGATTTATTCAGAAATCACAATGATTAGGACATGAAAGATTAATTACGATAATGTGCGATCGCTTCCGCGATTGAAGCAATACAGCCGCCGACGTTGGGGCTCGCCTTCCCACGACGGATGCGTCACCATGCACCTGCAGTTTCGCGATGTCAGCCGTTCAGCTCCAAGAAAGTGAATCACAGTGTTGATAATTTCGTAAATGCGGTGATGGGAATCTATACGTAACATCTCCCCTCCTAGATGAGCAACTATTTGCCCATGTCTAATGCAAATGTTGCGGCTCTATGCTCTTCCATGGATTTGATGCTGCTTTCAGATCTCGCTGCAGGTAGTTCAATGTCAGTTTGGGTTGACTTTGTTAGCCTATGCTTGCGGCAGCAGTTCAGGGAGAAAAGGATTGCACCAAATATCACAACGATGTAGATAGGTATCGTGGTGTGGTAGATGCTTGCGAAATCCGTCGCTTCCATCTTCATTGGCGGTTCCATGAAAACTTGGTGTTGTATGTTGTGCAATGTATTCAAGTCAATGGTGGTGAGGTTGAAATGAGTCATCGGTTTCAAAGAACTTGGTGTGGAGAATGTCATTATTTCAACAGCATGTCCGAGAATTTTGTCATCAACGTTGATAATTGTGAACTCAGGTGTCCTTATGCTGCAATTTCTTGGAATAGTTGCCAGGAAACTTCCGTTTAGAATGCGATATTCTTCATGGCCACAGGATATCTTCACTCGGGTCTTCATTGGGAATGAAATGATATAATGCTGGCTATCTAGTTCCAGGAGAGCTTCTTTGTTAAGTGTAACCGGAACAGGGTTGCAGGAAGGTGTTATTTCTTGCTGATTAATAAGATGGGAAATGCAGTCATGTTGAGTCCTGGATTGATGGATAGTCTTCTGCTGGCAGATGTACCACGTTTCAAACTTCGGGCATTCTGCCTCCATGTACACGAATTCCTTTGAACTGGTTGCTATATATGGGAAAGGTGGGATAATAGTTTGGGTATGCCTATTGGGTACAGGACAAAGTCTGTAAAGGATGTAGGTAGCGGAGTATAGGATGGGAAAATAAAAGACAATAACTATCCTATCATCTATGAAATATGATCCTAGTCTAATTATATCGTAATAATGCCTTACGTCTAAATTCAGGATCGAATTAGTGCCGTAAAGCTCTTTTAATTTGCTTATCATATTAGTTATATCATTAATCGATAATATAGAATGGTGCATAGTATTAGTGCGACTAAAAGCTACGATATTTTCTAACCTAGATATCTCAAGGAATAGATCTTGAGCGTTTTCGCTGAGAATGTCAAATATCTGCGATATTTGAGCATATCGGTTTATTCCGTTTTTATTAGAGTCGGAAATGTTAATAAAATGCGAAACTATTTTTTCCAATCTCTTTTGATTTAGAGTCAAATTGGTAAGGATTTGAGTTTGCTGATAAGTTAAATTTTTGTACATGCTAATATGTCTATTGAAACCCGTGGAAAATTCTTGATCATTTTTCTGTAAAATTTTAATAGCGTTTTCAAATTTAAGGGCATCATCATGATCTAGATTTCCTGTTACGCTTTTGATGAACGTACCCAGAGGGTTCATGAGGCCGCGCCTTACGCGTCTAGGTTTGAAAGAATCTATTTGCTGTGTAATTTTACTAAGTTTATTCAGCAAATAAACTATTCTACTTTTGAAGAGAGAAAAACTGTAATTTGGGATTTTATTGGAAGTATCTGTCAATTGAGTCCTTATAGAGTCTACTAGTTTTTGAATTTTGTCAAGGTCAATGTCGTGTAGGAAGGTGTGGTCGTGAGATATAATTTTGGTGAATCTTAGTTTAAAGGGAAGGATACCAGGTCCGTCGGATAAACTGTCAAGTTTTAGGTTATTTGCTGGTTGAGGGTTGGCTTGCGAGTTGCAGTTGGTCGTCACGAGTATTATCGTCCTGTAACAATACGGGGGATTTAGTTTTCTTTTTCCGCTTCAATCTATTTTTTGCAACAGGGCCACGTCTCTTGGAAGTATAGATATGGACAGGTAAGTTAGAAAGAACCTTGTCATATGTATATCGGGCTGCCAATTTTTGTCTAGATGCAAAGGGGTTTTTGATGTATACCTCTTCATTTTCGTCATAGTTTTCCTGTGGTTCCCTATCACGATTACGTCTATTCATTATATCTAATCGATTTGAGTAGGATTCATCGTGAACTATTTTATATACGAGTTCCATTTTGCCTTTATGGTCTTGCAGGTATTGCTGGAGTAGTCTTTCGGTGAGGTCAAGGTCTGTCGGGTCCCTAGGATCAAAGTGACCTGATATCAAATCGAATGGTCTGCATTTCGTCAAGCTGTGTATGGAGCTATTGTAGGCAATTAGCGCGTATGGAATCAAGTTGAAGGCTGGCTCATTTTTATGCTGTAATTTTAGTAGTCTCAGGTGTTCTATTAAAGTGGCATGAAATTTTTCTATCATGCCATTTTCGTTTGGTGTGTGAGCAGCTGTCGTATGGTGATGAATTTTATGTAATTTTAGGAATTCTTTGACTACCTGATTAGTGAATTCTGTTCCCTGATCCGTGGTAATGGCTATAGGGAATCCATGATGAGTGCAAAAAGTCATCAGTGATTTAACTATATTTGGGGCAGTGCAATCAGGTAAGCGATACGCTTGTGCGTATTTAGAAAATGAGTCTATGATTGTGAAGTATTTGTCTTGTTCGATAGTAAGTACATCGGCGTGCATTTGTTCGAAGGGCCTAGAAGGTGGAGGAACAATTTGGAACTCAGGTCGTACGGGAACACGGTCGTATTTTGCTCGGTTACATATGGAGCATTCGTTAATAAAATAGGTTATAGACTCTTTTAGTTTCGGCCAAAAATAATGTTGGGAAAGAGAAAGATATGTTTCGTTAATGCCTCTATGATTAGTCTTGCCTTCATGATACTTAGAAATTATGTCTTGCTGGTTTAAATAATCACTTATATCTTGTACTTCGCGTTTTGCTAATATTAGCTTCATGGATGCATTTTTAAAGTGCTTCTGAAGAATGGGGACTATACTATACATTTTGTCAATTGGGTTAACCATTATGGCGGTACGGAATTTTGGGTCTATGTACTTTTTAATGACAGTAATTAAATCTTGTTCCAAATTATTTTCAGTTACATGAACAATGGTTTTCCTGAACGTATCAAATGGCTTTAGTATAGAAGGTTTAATAGGAGTAGATTTATCGGTAATTTTAATAACCAGCTGTCGTTTGAATTTATTTAAGGGGTCGTCAGTTACTGGTATTTCAAGAACAGGATGCTCGGCACTGGTATGTACTGTAATCGAAGGTAAGTTGTTTGCTTGATCAACGTTAGGTATCTCATCTGGGTCATTAAGCTGGTCAAGAGATCCTATACTACTTACGGGTCTTTGGCTAGGTGCTGTATCCGTAGATGACTGGCTAATTATGGGTCTATCATCAGGGGCAGTAATGGTAGAAATGGATGAGCGTCGTGAAGAAGATTCTGAACTGATGTTAACTACAACAGAATCCAGTTCTTCATTGTGGATTTCTACGCGTGACAGGGCATCGGCGTTAGTATTAGCTTTACCCTTTTTATAGACTATAGTGAAATCAAATTCAGATAGCTTAAGTCTCCAACGGGTAAGACGTGAGCTAGGTTCTTTTAAATTAAGGAGCCATTGTAAAGGTTTATGGTCAGTAACAATTTTGAATTTTCTTCCATAAAGGTAACGCCTAAAATATTTTGTGGACCAAACAATTGCGAGCAATTCCTTTTCTATTGTTGAATAGTTGATTTCACTATCATTCAATGTCCTTGATGCATAGGCTATAGGCCTATCGGATCCTATTGTCCCTTGCGAGAGTACTGCGCCTAAGGCTACATTGGATGCGTCGGTGGTCAAAATGAAATCTTTTGAAAAGTCCGGATATTGAAGAATGGGGTCGTTTGTTAAAAGGGTTTTGCAGTGGTTAAAACATTTTATATAGTCGGTTGTAAGTTGGATTTTTGCTCCCTTTTTAAGGCAAATAGTTAGGGGTTTAGTTAGTCGGGCGAAGTCAGGTATAAAGCGTCGGTAATACCCTAAGAGTCCTAGGAATCCCTTGATTTGTTTTGTTGTTTTTGGGATAGGGTATTTAAGGATTGCAGCTATTTTATCCGGGTTTGGTTTTACACCTTCAGGCGTTATAATGTGACCCAGATATGGAGTCTCGTGTTTCAGAAACTCGGATTTATCAAGTTGAATTTTAAAGTTACTTTCCCTGAGCCTATCGAATATTTTCTTGAGATTAATCATGTGTTCCTGTAGGGAGGTCGAAAATACCAAAATATCGTCCAGGTAAACTGTACAAATAACGTTCTGCAAGCCTCTCAAAACGTTATCCATGACCCTCTGGAAGGTCGCTGGGCTATTTTTCAAGCCCATAGGCATTCTCAGATATTCAAAATGCCCGTTACCATCTGCTACACTGAATGCGGTCTTATGGATATCGTCTGGGTGCATTTCTACCTGGTAGAATCCGCTTGCAAGGTCGATTGAACTGAAATACTGGCACTTGCCAAGCTTATCTAGGATGTCTGCTATGTTAGGGATGGGATATTTGTCGTCGACCGTCTTTTCGTTCAGTTTTCGAAAGTCTACAACTAACCTCCACTTAACTTTGCCGGATGCATCTGATTTTTTTGGTACAATCCATATAGGTGCATTCCAAGCTGAGGTAGACGGCCTAATGATACCCTGATCCAACATTTTCTCGATTTGGCTCTGTACCTCTTGCCTATGTATATATGGATACCTATATGTTTTACTGTGGACAGGCACTTCGTCAGTGGTGTGAATTTTATGTTTGATTTTACTAGTGAACGTCAATGCTTCGTTCTCTAAATAAAATATATCGGAATACTGCTTGCAAAGTTCAATTAAATTAGCCTTCTCTTCATCATTCATATGTGACGTACGCAAACGTGATAAAACTTCTCGAGTCCTCGCGTTATCTGTACTTAAGGCGGCGACAGGTGTAGTCTGTTCATTAAATAAATAAGCATGTATAGGTTCCGAAATAGTAAAAGTTACATCATTTAAATTTGGGTTAAAAATTTCTACATAAGCATAGCCATTATCGGCAGTGGATATGCAATCTGTAATATAGCAACCACACAAAGTTTGGTGATCTATGCATATGTCACCTGTTGAAACGTCCGTCGGCACCTTAACAATCTTACTCGACTCGGCAGGTATAATTGTTTCAAGTAAGTTGAAAGTTTGTGACTCATGCATTTGAATAGGGTTGCGAGCAAAACGCGTTTTTAGCACCTGTGTACTAAGGTCGATTTTTGACTGCCATTGCTTTAATAAATCTAAGCCTATTAACCCATCGAAGTATTTATGAAAACGATATATGAACAACTTAATAGGATTCCGATCTCTAAATTCGGGAAAACACGGTATAGTTATAGAGTAATCATTTTTTGTAGTTGCATGTATATTTGATACGATAAAAGGGTCATAGTTAATAGGAAAATTAGAGAAAAATGTCTGAACAGCTTCTGGGCTTATAAACGACTTATTGGCTCCTGTGTCCAGGAGAAGTTTCAAAGGTGGATTAGAAATTTGAATATAGGGGAGCTGTCTTTTATTTTGTACATGTATCTCTATTCTGGGGATGTTATCTGAGGCTTCGTGTAAAAATCGTGACTTAGTTTCTTTATTGTCTTCGGATTTGTCCTTTTCAGTAGAATTGGAAATATCGGCAACGGTAGTCGGTGTTGAGTATGAGTACTGTTCATAATCCGCATATTGGTCGTAGTCTACGTACTGGTCATAGTCCGCGTACTGGTCATAGTCATAGTCTAGAGGATAGACCTCGTCATAGTACGAGTCGTAAATTTCATTCATATTAACTTGCGGATTTTGAGGCGTTAAGGGTAAAGTACGAGCAATGGGGTGACTTATACCACTCATAGGGGTAGGTGCATTTTGAATAGGCCGTTGGAAGAACGGTCTGGGAGGAATTCTAAAACCAGTGGACATGTTCGACCGGGGCAAGGCTCGCATCATTTGTTGCGTCCTTGAGAGTCTTGGACCTTGAAAACCGAAATTTTGAGATTGATTGGGGTTTAAAAATCGGTTAGCGTTACTTTGAGGCATAAAATTTTGAAATTGATATGGGTTGGAATTAAATTTATTGGGAACATTATTAGTATTTTGTATCTTATTACTATTTTGTGAAGGTCCAGAATTAGGTCTATTCTGATAAATAGGAATGGGTGAGGGAAAACCGAATGGCTTTGGAATTAATTGAGCGACCGGAGTCATCTGTGGCAAGTTAAAAGGCGATAAGTTAAAACCGGTATTAAATTGAGGTAATTTCTTGGGCATGAGAGCGCTACCATTTTTCTGTTGCAAATAGAGGACATTTAGTTCTTCTTGTGCAAATTCTAATGCCTTTTCTAAAGTTTCGGGCCGCATGCACCGAATCCTTGAGCCGAGAGGCTCATGTAGGCCTTTAAGATAAGATTGCAAAGCTAGTTTTTTATAGAGTGTTCGTTTAGCCTCAACGGTAGTATGTATAGATTCATGTAACTCGACATACGTCATTATAGTACTAAGTAAAGTCTGGACTCGTTCGTAGAAAACATGTGGCGTGTCATTTCCCTGAGATAACGACGATAAATCGGTGTAAAGTGTTGTTTCATCTCTATGATCTGAAAAAGAATTTATTAGAGCATTTCTAATGCCATTCCAGTCTCTAGGTATTCCATTGGCGGCCAGAGTGGTCGCAGCGCGCCCAGTAACCTTATTTAAAATTCCGTTTAATACGGCTGCATTGTTCAATTCATTTCCTGGAGCTGGATTGACATAACTGATAACAATTTGATCGCAAATAGTCAGAAATCTGATCAAGACATGCGAATTACCATCAAACTCGGGAACTAATCTCAAAGCCTTCCAAATTTGATCTGTCAAATTATTAAAAACTCTAGGAGTTTGCTCACCTAAACTATTTTCTTGAGACATTTCGTCTTCTTCCTTTATTCCTTCTAAACTTATCAATAAATCTCTATGAAATCTATTTTCCCTATAACTATCGCGAATATTACGCGAAGTGCTGGGCTTAACACCCCTATAACTACTTGGATGAAAAATTTTGAAATTATTATTCTAACTCTTATAAATGAAAAAGATATATTTTTTTTATATGTATATTTTATAAATTTATTTAAAGATATTCCGTTTTAAAATATCAGGTATAATCACTTTCTTTAAAATACTTAATCTAGGTGAAAAAGCTTCCTACCTATACGAATTGAAGAGATTTCGGAGTAATAGGATATAGGAAAACAACCAATATATAGGAATAGTGCAAGTTACTCACAGGATCGTGGCAATCTGCATTCTTACTTGTTGACCCATCGATGTCTGGATGACGTCGTTCAGGAACTCCCGCGGCCGGTTGTAGGTTCGAAGATAGTCGACGCGCCGACGATTCGACTATTAGACGTATTCGATGCTAGAAACACGCACTAACGCGACTATCCGCTCCGACTGCGCCAGATACGTTACTGACCGCAGGGAAGATATTTTTAAAAAACTACAATAATTAATTAACATAGATTTATTCAGAAATCACAATGATTAGGACATGAAAGATTAATTACGATAATGTGCGGTCGCTTCCGCGATTGAAGCAATACAGCCGCCGACGTTGGGGCTCGCCTTCCCACGACGGATGCGTCACCATGCACCTGCAGTTTCGCGATGTCAGCCGTTCAGCTCCAAGAAAGTGAATCACAGTGTTGATAATTTCGTAAATGCGGTGATGGGAATCTATACGTAACAAGCTTGTCAACATAATAATACTATTCCTACCTCTACTGCTTCTCTTACGGTGTCGTCTGTGCCCACTTCGAGGGATTCCGAAGCCATCAGATATACGATCTTTCCACTTGCGCTGTAAACCCGTGGTATAGAATCTATACTATCTATACTAATATTATAAAGCTGAAGAGTTTGATTGTTTGAACGCGCTAATCTCACGAACTACTTTTTCAAATTGGAAATTCTTTTTGTGTTGGATAGTCCATTTATTGAGAAAGACTTTAGGCTACAAAACATCACGCTGCGACCAATAGAAGCGAAGCATCAATAAAAAATGTTCTGAAAACGGGGGAAAATTATTTATCTACAATAATAAAAATCTAATTAAATATAATAATAGAAAGTGCCGCGGACGAAGTCGCGGGCAACAGTATGAAATAAAGCTACTATTTATGTCTGTGTTAGTCTTTTATTTTCCTGATTTTCCATAACCTTGGTGCATGAGTGCCACATTTAAACATTTAGACTGAACATACTAGTCATCACATAATATATATCAGGTTTCTAGTTTAGGTTTATAAATAACTCTCCATATTATAATAAAGTTAAAAAATAATGTTGTTTTTTGTTGTTATTCATGTGTAACATGTGTGCCAACACTAGTATCTGATTTTTCAAGCTGCCTAAAGGCATCTGATGACTTAATAATGTTGTGTGAATAAGTATTTATGATCTGAGGTAACGAGTGTTATTATTACAAGCTTTTAATTAAAAGCTTGTAGTAAAGTTGAAGTAAAGTTAAATAACTTGCAATGTATGTATGTACTCTTGACAGGTCCGTGGCGCAGTGGTTAACAGGCCAGCCTGCGACACGGAGTGCCCGGGTTCGATCACCGGCCAGGTCACGATGGAAAATTATCTTTTTCAGATTGGCCTGGGTCTTGGATGTTTATCTATATATGTATTTGTTATAAAATATATATCGTTGAGTTAGTATCCCATAACACAAGTCTCAAACTTACCTTGGGCAAAGACAATATAATACATTATTTATATGTGAATTACGGGTTACTCACGTACGAAGTCAGCTACAGGCCGACATGTTTCAACCTCATCCGGAGGTCTTCCTCAGGGCGAATGTGAACCGAGACGCGCGCACGGAGTCGTCCCGATTCGCACTGACACTAGTGACGAGGGACGCGGCATGCGTGGGCGGCGCGGGCAGCGCGGTCCGCGGCTCGCTGAGCTCTCTGTGACAGTGCTGGGGTTGATGGGGGTTGCTGATGTTCTGCATTGATGATTCCCGTAGCTTTTCTGGGATCCCCATTTGCGTCTTCATCATCATCATCAGTGGCTGACATTGCGCGTACGTGAAAAGAGCTCACTGTGTCAAGTTCTGCTGGCTGAACATGGCTTCTACTGTCCGTTTTCTGAAGCAATGGTTTCCAGGTGACGGGTAAGCTCCAACCTCCATCGCGATAGAAATTCGGGCGTTTACTAATCTCTATAGCTTCTCGTATTTTACGAGGGACAAAGCTTTTCTCTCTCGCTAAGACTTTAGCTTTGTCAAAGCGGATGTAATGCGTAACATCCGACTCTATCGCGTGCTCGGCGATGGCTGACCCGGTGCTGTCCAATTTCTTCAGACTCCGTATATGCTCATGCAGCCTTGTTGACACATTTCGTCCTGTCTCTCCCACATAGCTCTTTCCACAGTCGCAAGGGACTTCATACACACCAGGCACATTAAGTGGATCTCTGTCCTTTGGGGAACGTACAAGCTGCCTGATTTTTTTGTAAGGGGTCTGAATATGGTCTTGATGTCAAATTTCCGACGTAAGAATTGACCAATTTTGTCCGTCACTCCCTTAACAAACGGTAAGTACAATAGCGCTCTCTCAGCTGATGTCGAATGTACGCTCCCATTGGTACTAATTCTGAGACTCTGTCTCCACTTATACCCGTTGCTTTCCAACACTGTCTTTACGTGTGCTAGCTCTGACTCAATGTATTGCGGGTCGCACAGTCGTAGAGCTCTGTTTATGAGTGATCGCGGAACCGACGCTAGATGGGCTGGGTGATGGTGTGAATCAGCTCTCAGATAGCGGTCTGTATGCGTCGGTTTCCGATACACTGTCTGTGACAGTGTTCCATCGGGTTGCCTCATAACCAAAACGTCGAGGAAAGCAAGGGCACCATCCTTTTCTTGCTCGCTCGTGAATTTTATTCTTGGGTGTAGCGCGTTTAGATGTTCAAGGAAAGGTGTCACGTGAGCTCTATTCAGAATAGCAAAAACATCGTCCACGAATCTCCACCAATGTCTAGGCTTGTTATCCACGCTATTAAATGCTCTATCCTCAAACCATTCCATAAAAATGTTGGCCACCACTGGAGCAATAGGCGAGCCCATTGCCACTCCGTCAGTTTGAATGTAATATTCGCCCCTCCAGATAAAGAAACCACTCTTTAGGCAACCTGTAGTTGTGAGAAATCAAGAAACCATCACTAATCTGGTAGTAAATTTATCATCACAAGAAATCTCTCCGGAACTAGAGACAGTGTTGTCTAAGGGTTTGAATTTCGCTCCTAGCCCACACAAAATGCCGGTCGAGTCCATAATAACTGGGATAGAGGACACGATAATACGCAATCGGATACCGCAGAGAGATGCAGAATGCCTTCGGCAAGATGTGTCATGTATATTGCGTAAAGCCAAACTGCCAAAGTCGAACATCACTCGAGGAGAGATCAAAGCCCTTAAAGAGTTGCTTCAGAATTCAGACCACCTAGTGTTGCCAGCGGATAAAGGCAACGCAACAGTCATAGTAGATACGGACAGTTATGAGAGTAAGATGACGAGTTTAGTGAGTGATACTAACACCTATAAAAAAGTAAACTATAATCCTACCTCACGAACCACATCGAAACTCGAAAAACTATTGCGGACACTGCCTGATGACAGTTTAAGGAAGCGCCTACGTCCGCTTAATCCCACCACTCCTAAAATCTATGGACTGCCCAAAATCCATAAAGAAAACTGGCCATTGAGACCAATCGTAAGCCAGATAGATGCTCCGACATATAAAATATCACGTTTCATGGCAGACATATTACAGCCGATGACGGGAAAAACGAGCAGCTATGTAAAAGATTCCACACATTTTGTCAGTCTAATAAAGGATGTCAGGCTAACAGATGAAGAAATCATGGTGAGTTTTGACGTAACGTCCCTATTCACAAATGTACCAGTAGAGGACACTATTAATATTATAAGTGAGATTATAAATAACACAGACATACCTACTGAATACTTAAGTAACATGGATTTTTGCCTAAAGAGTGGTTTCTTTATCTGGAGGGGCGAATATTACATTCAAACTGACGGAGTGGCAATGGGCTCGCCTATTGCTCCAGTGGTGGCCAACATTTTTATGGAATGGTTTGAGGATAGAGCATTTAATAGCGTGGATAACAAGCCTAGACATTGGTGGAGATTCGTGGACGATGTTTTTGCTATTCTGAATAGAGCTCACGTGACACCTTTTCTTGAACATCTAAACGCGCTACACCCAAGAATAAAATTCACGAGCGAGCAAGAAAAGGATGGTGCCCTTGCTTTCCTCGACGTTTTGGTTATGAGGCAACCCGATGGAACACTGTCACAGACAGTGTATCGGAAACCGACGCATACAGACCGCTATCTGAGAGCTGATTCACACCATCACCCAGCCCATCTAGCGTCGGTTCCGCGATCACTCATAAACAGAGCTCTACGACTGTGCGACCCGCAATACATTGAGTTAGAGCTAGCACACGTAAAGACAGTGTTGGAAAGCAACGGGTATAAGTGGAGACAGAGTCTCAGAATTAGTACCAATGGGAGCGTACATTCGACATCAGCTGAGAGAGCGCTATTGTACTTACCGTTTGTTAAGGGAGTGACGGACAAAATTGGTCAATTCTTACGTCGGAAATTTGACATCAAGACCATATTCAGACCCCTTACAAAAATCAGGCAGCTTGTACGTTCCCCAAAGGACAGAGATCCACTTAATGTGCCTGGTGTGTATGAAGTCCCTTGCGACTGTGGAAAGAGCTATGTGGGAGAGACAGGACGAAATGTGTCAACAAGGCTGCATGAGCATATACGGAGTCTGAAGAAATTGGACAGCACCGGGTCAGCCATCGCCGAGCACGCGATAGAGTCGGATGTTACGCATTACATCCGCTTTGACAAAGCTAAAGTCTTAGCGAGAGAGAAAAGCTTTGTCCCTCGTAAAATACGAGAAGCTATAGAGATTAGTAAACGCCCGAATTTCAATCGCGATGGAGGTTGGAGCTTACCCGTCACCTGGAAACCATTGCTTCAGAAAACGGACAGTAGAAGCCATGTTCAGCCAGCAGAACTTGACACAGTGAGCTCTTTTCACGTACGCGCAATGTCAGCCACTGATGATGATGATGAAGACGCAAATGGGGATCCCAGAAAAGCTACGGGAATCATCAATGCAGAACATCAGCAACCCCCATCAACCCCAGCACTGTCACAGAGAGCTCAGCGAGCCGCGGACCGCGCTGCCCGCGCCGCCCACGCATGCCGCGTCGCTCGTCACTAGTGTCAGTGCGAATCGGGACGACTCCGTGCGCGCGTCTCGGTTCACATTCGCCCTGAGGAAGACCTCCGGATGAGGTTGAAACATGTCGGCCTGTAGCTGACTTCGTACGTGAGTAACCCGTAATTCACATATAAATAATGTTATTATCTCGCGTTAGTTTTAATCAAAAAAAAAAAAAAAAACAATATAATACAGTTGGGGCTAGCTCAACTCAATCTGTGTCATATGTCCGGCCCCACATGGAGTACTGCTCTCATATCTGGTCTGGTGCACCTCAATACCAACTCCTTCCTCTTGATTCCATCCAACGCCGGGCAATTCGTATTATCGACGATCCCACACTCACAGACGATTTAGACACCCTCGGTCTACGGAGAGACGTTGGCTCTCTGTATGTATTTTACCGTCTATACTATGGGGAGTGTTCTGAAGAACTTTTTGAATTGGTGCCACCGTCACCTTTCTACCACCGCACCGCTCGCCACAGGAGTAAAGTCCATCCCCACATCCTTGACACTTGGGTCTCCAAAAATGTCAGAGCGTCACGTGGTTTTTTTCCTCGTACAGCAAGATTGTGGAATGGACTCCCTCCCGAGGTTTTCCCTGTGTGCTATGACTTGAGGTCCTTCAAAAGGCGTGTTTACAGGTATCTTAAGAGTTGGCAACGCATCAGCAGCTCCTCTGGTGTTGCAGATGTCCATGGGCGACGGTGACCACTTTCCATCAGGTGGCTCGTCTGCTCGTTTGCCGTCGGATATACAAAAAAAAAAAAAAAATTAAAAAAGATCTGTGTAGGGGAAATGTACAAAATTCCCCCCTTAAGGGATTTCTCATTTCTGGACATAGAAGTATAAAAATAAGTATATATGTTTACATTACAATTAAAAAGATCTGTGTAGTTAAAATGGACCAAATTTCCCCTTGAGGGGTAAAATAGGTGGGGTAAAGTTTGTATGGATTTTTTTTATTTGTAGTCTTAGAAATATGACATCAAGTATATAAGTTCTCAAGAGGACAAAATCCCCTCCTTAAGGGCTAAAGATCTATGCAGGTGAAATGTTTTAAATCCTCCTTAAAGGAAAAAGCAGAGGGGGAGGGGTTTGTATGGAATTTTTATCATTTCTACTGTTTCCAAGGGAACGACATTAACGCGGGCGGAGCCGCGGGCAACAGCTAGTAAACAATATGAAATAATCTTGTTAATCACATAGTACAATAAAAAATGTTGGTATAGATACCGAAACATAAAAGTGGTAGATATCAGTGTAGCATTGCTTATATTTGAATTATTTTATGTAGGAATGTAAACAAATTCTATTCTTATCGGCAAATATTTACTAAACTAACTGTTTCTCGCGTCTTTCACTTGTTATTTTTGTCAAATCAGTTTTACACTTATAATAGGTGAACTTATGTCAGTATCTAATCCAATTTTGCTTATCAAAAAAGGCTTGTTCTAATATTGGTATGAAACATTTTTTGATTAAAACTAACGCGAGATAATAACATTATTTATATGTGAAATAACAATGAAGAAATGTGTCAACAAGGCTGCATGAGCATAGACGGAGTCTGAAGAAACTGGACAGCATCCGGTCAGCCATCGCCGAGCACGCGATAGAGTCGGATGTCACGCATTACATCCGTTTTTACAAAGCTAAAGTCTTAGCGAGAGAGAAAAGCTTTGTCCCTCGTAAAATACGAGTAGCTATAGAAATTAGTAGACGTCACAATTTCATTTGCGATGGAGGTTGGAGCTTACCCGTCACCTGGAAACCGTTACTTCAGAAAACGGACGGTTGAAGCCATGTTCAGCCAACAGAACTTGACACAGTGAGCTCCTTTCTCGTACGCGCAATATCAGCCACTAATGATGATGAAGACTGAAATGGGGTTTCTAGAAAAGCTACGGGAATCATCAATGCAGAAGATCAGCAACCCCCATCAACCCCAGCACTGGCACAGAGAGCACAGCGAGCCGCGGACCGCGCTGCCGCGTCGCTCGTCACTAGTGTCAGTGCGAATCGGGACGACACCGTGCGCCCGTCTCGGTTCACATTCGCCCTGAGGAAGACCTCCGGATGAGGTTGAAACATGTCGGCCTGTAGCTGACTTCGTAAGTGAGTAACCCGTAATTTCACATATAAATAATGGTATGAAACATATCGGGATATTTACCGTGAATATATTTACGAGATTTCGATAGTCTAATACTCTCCCAGAATATCAGATTTCGATATTCTAATACCTACTGTCCCAGAGTAACAGAATATCGGAATTTAAAACAGTAATCACTGTTCTATCCTGATATGTTTTATACTAATGTCGATATTAATTTCAAAAGCTACATTGTTTAAATTGGTGGTAATTTCCGCGTGATTCCTGAACAAACAAATGAGGACACCTAAAGATTTCAAAGAAAGAATAATTTATAGACGACCTTTTTTGGCTCAGTGGTATTGTAAATGCCTTCAGGGTCCTAGGTTCAATCCCCCGCCAGGTCAAGATGGAAGATTATATTTTTTAAATTGACCCAGGCTTTGGATGTTTATCTATATAGTTAAGTATCTATTGTAAAATATAGTATCAATCGTTGCTTAGTATTTAGTGTGGACTAATCCAATCGGTGGTGATATTTCCTTATATATATTGATTTATTTATTTATGTACAGACACCTTTCTGTGACAGCTTTATAATAATAGTAAAGGAGTAGGGTGCTAATCGCGAGAATTAGTACAAAAACCGTCGTGTGGGAACTTATATCGTCAGTTCAAAGAGAGCAACGTTAGTTTAATAACACTGGTGCTGGGTATCACTTGTATTTCACAATGTTTGGGGTTACTTTAATTTTTATTCTTGGCTGCATCTTAAATAGTACTGTAGGTTTGATTGATGGTCAGTAAGAAAGCTTAATACAATGTGTTCTGTTTAATCGTTACAAAATTCGGATCTATTTTTTGAATGTATTTATGTTTACAGTTTGGCTTACTAATGCTATGAAAAAAGAATATACGAGTAAATTCACGATACAACAACAACAAGATCTTGACTTCATGAAAAATAATAAGGTATTCATTTTATTAAATGCAATGGTCAGGCGTAGCATCTTCAACTGCTTTCCGGTGCTGCTACTTTATCGTCCTCAATCAACTCGAGCAAATAACAGCCAATACCTTTATCGGATTTCCCCAGTCCAACAAACTCCTGTCCTTTTCTCGCTTATACGGTTTCTATAGGCAGCAGCGTTGGTACCAAGATAAGCCATACGAACTGTGGTTACCAATCCATCTGCTTATAGTGGTGACGAAGTTTCTTACTATTATCGGTAGCTTCATTCAAATACATAAATAATAAATAAATAATAAATATATACGGACAAATCACACAGATTGAGCTAGCCCCAAAGTAAGTTCGAGACTTGTGGTATGGGATACTAACTCAACGATACTATATTTTATAACAAATACATATATAGATAAACATCCAAGACCCAGGCCAATCTGAAAAAGATCATTTTCCATCTTGACCTGGCCGGGGATCGAACCCGGTCACTCCGTGTCGCAGGCAGGCGTGTTGACCGCTGCGCCACGGAGCTAGTGTAGTGTAATACAGGGTGAAAGTAAGATTATTTGCTTCTGCTATCATAATTGTTTTCATTTTTCAGATTGACACGTATGAGGAGTCTGTTGAACTTCAACTTTATTACGAATGTCATTGCCCATATTGCATAAATTTTGAACGGACACAGTTCAAGGACGTTGTCTATGATTTATATAGTTATTTAAATATTAAAACATATCCCTACGGAAATGCTAAGGTAAATATGATAAACTTAATGCTATTTTTTACTAATTAAACTTAATTTTGATATCCAAGCAATGAAGAACTTATTCTACAAAATACGATCTATTATTTTTGCTCTTTAGAAAATAATAACCTGTGAAGTAACACTTAGAGAAATTTTAAATAACGTTTAGCACTTATAATTCACTTGCTATTGCCCGTAACTCCACCCGCGTTATTGTCGATCCCCCGGAACAGTAGAATTTCACGGAATGAAAGGTACCCTATGTTCTTCCCCGGGCGTCAAACTACCTCCATACCAAATGTCATCCACAATGGTTCAAGGGTCGAAGCGTGTAAAGGTGACAGACAGATGGACTTACTTTTGCATTTATAATATGTATAAGCATGGTTTTTTTTATCTTATGATATAGGCTTCCCAAAAGGGCTATTAGGCAAGGTATTTTTTTCTCAAAAATTTGCAATCATAACCTGGAAACCAACAGACATCGTCCGTGCAGTTAGGTATAATGTATATTGCATTTAATATGTTTATACTTTATTGTAGACGGTAGAGACGGAGCAAAAATTGGAATTTGTCTGTCAGCATGGACCTAAAGAGTGCTACGGTAATAAACTTCATGCTTGTGCCCTTAAACACATCTCCAACCACACCGAAGCCTTACTCTTTAACATTTGTATGATGGAGCCAAACAATAAGACGAAAGGGTCTGATGACGAAGCAGCTGCAAGGGTAACACAACACGCGTTTCTTCCTTATTTTTATCCCATCCTTGTCCAATGTTATTTGGGTTTTGTTGCTCTACGTCTTGGATGTTTATCTATATATGTATTTATTATAAAATAAAATATAGTATCTTTGAGTTAGTATCCCATAACACAAGTCTCGAACTTACTTTGGGGCTAGCTCAATCTTTGTGATTTGTCCGTATATATTAATATTTATTGATTTATTTCTATTATTGTTTCAACTTTATTAATCGGAATGTCGATCGTCTATATTTTGAAGTTACAAATAAAGGATCTACCTAAAATTTTTTTCAGTGCTCAAATGAAATGAGTATTGATGAAAGTCCAATACTCCAATGCGCCAAGGGTGAAGAAGGGGACCAATTGCTCAAGTATTACGGAGAACAAAGCAAGCAGGCTAACTTCAAGTATGTGCCGTACGTTCTCGTCAACGGAGCTGAGTGGCAGGGCGACGACTTGAAGCACGACATCTGCGCTAAGTTCCAGAATCCGCCAGAAGCATGTCAACAATAAAATAAATCTTTTAAATTATTTCAATTTCCTTTTCACATACATGATATATTTACAAGTAATTTGTCAATCGGTGAAAATAGACGCTTGGTTGTTCAACAACATCTGTGCCAAAACCTTTAATTTTAAGCTGGAGGCACCAAGAAAGACCACAATCAGAAAAAGAAGGGTACTTACGAGACAGGAACAGCTTTAGGTTATTCACGCTCATTCACGCATTACTAGATTTATTTAAAGTTAAACCAAACTCGTTGCCGGGTTCCCATGTTAACTTAGAACATCGGAGACAAGAAGTATGGTCACACAACGACAGTGCGAGTTTGGTTTTGTTTCCTAATATTAGCGCTGCTTTGCTGTGATAACTTAGCAGCCGTAAGGGCTGCTAAGTTATTCAGGATAAGGGTAAAGATTTATAGATGGAAAAGAAAGAAAGAGTATTCCAGTACTTAAAGTTAAAATTTCTCTTTGGTTTACAATTTTTTTCAAACTTAAAATGTCACACCCTATCACTCCTGTGCCTGTGAATAACATTTTTCGAAATAGTCAATGAGGTTTATAAAACGAATCAATGGCTGGGTGTGACTGTGACGGGTTTCATTCTGACGCTAGTTTATGGTGAGTTAGTATCGTATGGACGCCAACGTAACTACACTATAGTAGCAACTCTACAATAAGAATATTCTTGTCACATATTCTTAGTATCGTAGTCTACTATCAATTGACCCGCGCTAACCCCCTAACTTCTTTTTAAATAGATAAACTAATGAGGTTAATTACATTGTGCTTTATCACTATGAATACCTAATATGTTTACTAGTAGAATCACAAATATTTACGAAGTGCTGTTATACAAAGCAATTAATAAAGAAACAGGGAACGAGACCTGCGCTTTTCAAGTGGCAGAAAGCTGATTTCCAAGTTATGAGATCTGTCTTATCCTGTGCCGATATGTATATTCTTCATTATCTCCAAAGATACTTAATATCTTTGGAGATAATGATTTTTATAAGGCTTTTGCTGCTGTCATTTATGTACTTTTCTTTACTCCTTCCCCTTTTTATATGGAAACTTTAAACTGCCTCCGTGGTCCAGTGATTAAGGCGTTTGCCTGTAGACCCGGGGGTTGGGGTTCGATTCTCACGGAAAGCATACTTTGTTTAGTTGCTTCCAGTTTGGTTAGGATTTGCAGGCTTGAATCACCTGATTGTCTGATAATGAAGATGATTCCGTGCTTCGGAAAGCACTTTGAGCCGTTGGTCCCGGCTGCCATCTGTGGTAGTCGTTAAAGGAACCACGTCAGAGGCCGAGAGGCGGTTCCGAAGAACTCTGACACCAGGATGTGCACGGTCGATTGACCGTGACACCTACACGAAATGATGATATGGAAAAGCCCTAGGCTTTAAATCAAACCACCAAGGTAAATATATTTTGCTTGATTTATTAAACAAAGCTCCCTTTGTCGCAATCTAATCAAAATTATATTTGATTCCACCCTATGTGTTCAATCAGGCTGCATAATTAAATCGAAATCCACGCAGGCGAAGTGGGAAAGAGCTAATTATTTATACTCTTATCATTAGTCCATTCGTAAAAAAGGTTATTACAGTTAACCCTGTGCCACAGAATCACAAAGAAAACATTCATCTGATATAATACCAAGAACGACTCGCGGCTATCGTCAGTTCAATAAGAGCAGTAATAGTAGGAAAACGTTATTGTGTGATTATTATTTTATTATAATGATTGGTTTTTCTGCAATATTTCTGACTTCGTTTGTGTTTGTTATCAGCAAAGTTATAGCTCAAGATGACGGTTGGTACCTTGATATAAGAACTCTAACTTTAATCTAAGTAGCTTTAAACAATTAAGTAATGTTAGTTGTCTTCAGGGATCGTAGTTACGCATGTAAAAATCAAGTATCTCTAGTGAAATGCAACGAGATACTGTTGTTTAACTACTGTTGTTTTACTTTTGTTAAACTAAAAAACGTCTTTATCATACATGTCAGGTGATAGTGGCAACAGATATCTTTATTGCCAGCTTTTCACGTAAGTATGTAATGTAGGGATAAGATTTTGCGTAAGAAAATGTTAAAAATTCATATTTGGTCTTGAAACAATCGATTTTGAAGTAACTTGTATTTATCTAACGTCACCTATAAAATATTTTTTCGTTTTATTTTAATTGAATTTTGTTGTGTTTGTGAAACTGGCTAATATAAACATTTTATGTATTTCACAAAATTTGATAACTTTAAGGACAAAAATATTTTTTTGCTAAAAATGTGGAAATGGAATAGATAGTAGACTCAGACTGATGTTGAAAAAGAAACAGATTTACACACGTCTTGGTAAAATACTTCTACGATCTGAGCAGAGGTGAACCAAAGAAGTAACATGGACCTTTGTGTATTTCATATTATGTACATCCAAATTGCTACATACTCTTATTACTTTTACAGATTGGTTTACAAACATTCTGGGAAAGGAATATATACCTATGAAAGAACAAAAACAAGATCTTTACTTTATGGGCAACAAGGTAATTTTTAATAACATACTAATTTTAAGTAATTAGATTAACATTAGCATATCTGCACATATTTACATTTATATAATGACTTACATATCCGTTGGAATCGTAGGTAGCAGCGCTTTATGTTTGATTTCATGGTAATGTGATTTATTTTGCTATTGACACAAATAAAGCAGTCTAAACAGCCATGACTGAACCAATCTACAGGTTGCAGTTCTATGTGGAATATGTGTACACATTAAAACATTCTTACGTATCTACTTCTAATACACATGTGGAAGTTTATGATCATGTACGATGTATGTATAGTTAAATAATTGTTTTTCTTTCTAGCAAAAATTTCAGGACTAATTTTGATTACACTTTAAAATGTTATTTGTGGGATGTGTAAAGTGGATAGGGACCAAGGCTGGATTGAGTTTCTTTCGGCGTATTCTTCTCACCAGTGGTCGTTCCGAAACGCTAGTAGTATTTCAATTTTGCATATATAAAAAAATATATAAGAAATAAAAATATGACGTTCAAAAAGAGATACATGTATCCAATTTTGAATAAAAATCTTTGACTTTGACTTTGACTTTGGATGTGTAAAGAGAAATAAGATGCAGCCATCTTCTTTCTCTTTACACATTTTAATAGAATGTGAGAGGTTTTCCTTAAAGAGCAGTGGTTCTTAACTATTTGAAATAAATTCTGTATTGCCATGGACCACCACCTCTTTTCACAGTAAAGTAACATAAATTATTATATTTGTACATACAGATAAAAAAATAGGAAAGTCACCTAAAGCTTTTTTAACAATTTAATTTTAAAGACAAGACTAAATTACAAACTTAAAATATTTTACAACATTCAAGTTAATATAACAATATTGTATAAAGCAAATAGTATTTGAATTACTTATTGTCGATGATATTTGGGAGAGTGACGTACGGCACTGGTAAGGAAATAATTCGTGCTATTATATCTAAGCAGCGATTTCCGTTTTGTTACGAATGTTACGTTTTGACAACATTTACAGTCGTCAAGAACGAAATGAAGTTGATAAATTAGCACCAATAAGGGATTTATGAAGTATTTGTCGCAAACTGCGACAAACATTACAAAACTCATGAACGTGTCATACTTGATAAAATGTTGGAAGCTTTTGGAGAAGCGTGTAGATTCTGCCAGTATATACCAGGTAAGCCAGCGAAATACGGGATTAAGCTCTTTTCATTGGTAGATACTTTTACTTTTTATACAAAAGATCTTGAAATGTACGTCGGAAAGTAGCCAAAAGCCATGATCAAGACACTTCTACAAAAGCAGTGGTGAAAAGAATGATAGAACCTAAATCAGGAACCGGGCGAAATGTAATGATGGACAATTGGTTCACCAGCATTCCATTAAAGATCACAATTTGATCATCGTGGGGACCGTTAGAAAGAATAAGCCAGAGATTCCGAACGAGTTCAAGCAAAAAGGAATGGAAGAACACTTGACACTTTTTGGATTTACACAAAATAGCACATTACTGCAATCTCGTCTAGCTATCAAAACTTTACCGCGAGAAATCAAAAGTTTAGTTCGAAGATTTGCATTGCCACTGCAAGAGATTTCACCAGAAGAGACTTCTTTCCGACGAAGAAACGTTGTGTTCATTGCCCGAGAAGAACAGATCAAAATTTCAAGGCGATTTGTCACTTTTGTAAGGGGAACATATGTCCGATCCATACCAAATCTGTTTGTACTGCATCGCAAATGAAAATTAGCGTTATATTTAAATTAGAGAAAATTATGATTATTTTTGCTGCATTCTCTCAATTTTCTAGTTTATAAGTTCATTAAGTCAATACCGTTTATTAAATTAACAAAAAAAAAGAGGTTAAAAGATTTTTATTTTTTTAGAAGTTTTAATTTTTTATTATGTGATGATTGAATCCAAAGAAAAATGATTCCTAATCATAAAGTTTATTTCTGTTTTGTCGTTTTAAAAAACTACTTCACTAAATGTCAATAAATAATATTTTTGATAATCATGATCTTTATTTAATTGGAAACAAAACATAGATAGGTACCTATTTAAACCACACCTGTAGGTGTGCAGAAGTTAAAACAAAAGAATAACATTGCCTATATTTTTATCAACCAGAGCACAATGTTTCCCAAAAATATTTATGCAATGGAATAAGCACGCGAGCGAAGTCGCGGGCAAAAGCCAGTTACATGTACAATTAATTTCTTGGTAGGGATTAAATGGTTCCTAACTTAATTAACTTACATTTGAAAAATTAAAAACGAAAACTAACCCTAACTACACAAAAAAGAGAAAACTTTAAAGAGAAAGCAAACCTAAAAGTAAAAATTTATAGATAAAATATGTCTCGCAAATCATTGCCCTGAGGAAGTGTGCCCAAAAGGCTGGCAGCATTGCCACGTTGTATGGCAATGCTTATTCTTTGTGCAAAGAAAATTGCCAGCCCTTTGGTCATTGGACACCTCTACCAGTCTTTTGCTTACAAATTTAAACATTTTGTGAGCTGAAGGCCCCCACGGCCCCAAAGTTTCCACACCAAACGGCTCAAATATGTAGCCTAGGCTCGCCTAGGCATGCATATTTGCGCCGCTTGAGGGACTCGGCGGCCGCTGCAGCCTCACCAGCCTTGGAACCTCGTGCCGTGAAGGTAAGAAGATGCGACAGTGTCGACGCAAGTTGCGTCCCACACTAACGGTCGTCCCAGCCTCCAGGGCACAAGTGTCATCCCATCCGGTCTCTTGCCGTCATTCCGGGCCAGACCATTAGGTTCCAGAATGGATGGCACCTGAATCGCGACAAGAGCACGGTGAATGATGTTGTTAAGGTTGGCATGGCGTGCAATACGGCCTGCGCTCCTGGAGCAGGAGAGACCGTGATGGCCCAGGCGGTCGACGGTATTACCGCAAGGGCAACGATGCAGGACATTAGTAACAGCGCCTAAACGTAAGCTGGTCGCTATACGGAAGATGCCGTCATCCAGAAAAGTGCCCAAGTTAAAAGACGATAGTGCCCGTAGCCATAAACCTGACTCCCATTCAGCAGAAGCAAGGAGACGAGCTCGCTCTACAGAGTTGCTAGCAGAAGATTCAATTATGCTACTCTGAACAAGTCGGCAAAGCGGCTCATCCCATTGCCTCTGTGAAGCAGGATGGTCTGGAAATTTTGAATTTTGAGATGACTCTGACCATGCGATTTTGGCCTCCGCCAAGCCAGTGATTTCATTTTGAGATGTATTTAAAATTTTTTTGAATAAGTTTTGAACGCTATGAGCGGAGGACAAGACGGCAGGTAAGGCAATACTAGAAATTTTGCGAATTCCTAGGCCTCCCAACCTAATAGGCAAGGAGGCCTGTTTCCAAATATGATGATGGTTAAAATCAATATTTAAAATAGATGATAATGAGTCTTTTACGACATTGTCTAATTTATACAGGAGGTCCGGGTATTTCCAGAAAGGACTACACCGTAAATTATACGTAAAATTTGGGACAAAAAGGCAATGTTTTAGAATAGTGAAAGCAAAATGGATATGAAGGTTAGAAAGACGGTCGGAAGCGGATTGGAACTTATACATTTTATCATCGATAAAATTTGGAAATGATTCCTCGAAGATTGGGGAACCTAGGAGACGAAGTGAGGTTTTATCAACTATTTGAATATTGGGAGCTAGGCTATTAAAACGAGCAATAGTTTGATTTTTTTCTAATAAAGGCATGTTCTCGTCAATTAAAAGTTCACACTTACCAAAATTTAGCATGAGTCCAATATTTTCTAGTTCACTTTTTAGAAGGTCCAAATCATTAAATACGTTGCTCGATGTGTCGATGTGGATTAAATTGTACATATAACTTGCCTATTTTTCAGTTTATCGTTCGAGAGGAGACAGTAGAACTCAGACTTTATTACGAAAGCTATTGCCCCGGCTGCATAGAGTTAGACAGAACACAATTCAAAAGTGTTATCAATACTTTAAACCAGTACTTAAATATAGAAACATACCCATACGGAAATGCCCAGGTAATACATAAAATTATTAATTTTATATCAGAACGAGAGAATGAACAAATAAGTATATATTAAAAGCTTGCCAATAAGCTAAGCGGCTAGCAACTCATCATCGTTTTGATTTCATTTTCCTTCTACACGTTCGCCAACTCGCATAACGAGACTTTAAAACACAGGCATGATTAGTATAAATTTATCCCTACTAGAGACTTGACGGATATGCACGTAGGTTTCACAACATTGAGCCAATTTTAAAAAATAACAATAATACTTCAGATACCCAAGATAGTCAATCTAGGTTATTAATTTTTAATAGATGATAAAGAAAAATGGCAAAGTGGAATTTATATGTCAGCACGGACCTGGAGAGTGCTACGGGAATAAACTACATGCTTGCGCCCTCAAACACATTTCCAATCACACTGAGGCCTTACTGTTTAATATTTGTATGATGGAACCAAACAATAAGACAAGAGGCTCTGACGACGCCGCAGCTACAAAGGTAAGATCTTTATACGAGCACCTATATGATCTGACTATAAATGGTAACTAAACCAAAATATAAATATTTGAACACAGAATGAACGAACATGTCCCCTTTGAATGTTAAACTCTCCTATCATGTAACATTTGAAGTACTTAACTATTTTCTTCCTTCTTTAACTTCCCCATATATACATTTAGAAAAATAGTTTGGTATATGTGATATAGATATATTCAGTTTTATTTTCATTTTTCTCTTCAATCTGCTTGTCTGTCATTCTTATTTTTGCTCTTTATCTTACGCCAGTTTTATATATTTCAGTGCGCTAGTGAAATGAATGTAAATAAACGTCCAATACTCCAATGTGCCAAAGGTGAAGAAGGAATCGAACTGCTGAAGTACTATGGCGAAGAAAGTGAGAAAGCCAATTTTGGCTACGTACCCTACGTACTCATCAATGGGATCGCATGGCACGGCGATGACTTGATGCATGACGGGTGTGCCGCCTTCCAAAAGCCACCAGATGCCTGTCACGAAAGTGCAGTAGCAAGTGCACCAAGACATCGGTCTTATTGCTTTAAAATAGTCTCCCAAAATGAATAGCTAAAATTTGTGAAAACTGTTTTTACAAATATTTAGGAATTTTGAGCGACATCGACATATAAAATAATATAGTGAGTTAGTTTAAATACTGTCTTATTGTTCCATTCGAACAGTTCAAAGATAAATTATATATCTACATTATGTCACACGAGTAGAATGCTTCTCATAGATTTAAAAAAAAAAATTGAGACTTCATACTTCTATGATGCTTCTGTATTTTTTATTGTAACGTCAATCCCAATTGTTGTAAAATCATTTATAATGGCTTCATCTCGTCAAAAAGTCTAATAAAGCGGTGATACTAATGACGTCCACCATTTAAACCTTTTATTTTATTGCGCTCTCAATAATAAAACCAAAGTGTTTATGAAGGTAATCCATAAGATAAAATACCTTATTTTATAACACCTAGCACGTCAAGATTACTTACTATATATTGTTATTTCCGAACTAACATCAAACGGTGTTACTTGTCCCATGACAACCACTTTTTGTTCTAAAAATGTTTTGTGCATATATATCACTGGTACTCTTGGGTATTATAGAATACTCTGGTAAGTCAATAATATACTTAATTGCTGTGATATTATAATAACCAACAATGCTTAGTTCACAAATCTGAGATAATTTTTATATTCTATTAACTATGAAATTGATTACAGAGTCACATATAACTGGAGTGCATCAGAAAGATAACAAAAATGTAGGAAACACGGTAATTATTTTCCTTTTTTTTCATACTTTAGTAATTAGAGTAGTATACAGAATCAAAAAATCATCATCACAACCAATTTGTTGAAGTACTTCATGCATTACACAATTGATGCTAGGGACAAAACAATGAAGCAGATAAGTGAGTGATTTGCTCGTCGATGGAAAAACTATCAGATTCCCGAGGACCTTCTTTATAAAAAGTCAAAACCCTATACAGTAGATATAACATGTTAAAATTCGTAATTGTTTTATTTGCTAGTTCTAAACATATACATATAATTATACGAAAATCAAGGTTTTTACATATCTAATTTAAATCGACATTCAATTTAAAAACTAATAATAATTAAAACTATTTAAAAATATAAAGATGAATAAACTAATTAATCGACATATTATTATAAATAATTCTAAACTAAAAATCTAAATTAAAACTTAAATTAAAAATAAAATGAATGTATAAAAACATCAAATTAAATAAAATATTGATGCCAAATCGCTGCGGTCTGCTGGCAGGGTGCCCAAAAGGCTGGCGGCATTTCCTCGCTGGATGGCCAGACTCAGTCTTTGCCCGAAATGCGCACCAGCCCTTAGGTCACCGGAAACGTCGATTAGGCGTGCGGAGATCTCTTTGAAAATTTGTCGGGCCTCCGCACCCCAAGGCCCTAAAGTCTCCACGGCGAAGGGCACAAACATATAAGGCTCGCTTAGAGCAGCATATTTGCGCCTCTTACTGGCCTCCGCCGTCGCAGCAGCCGCGCCCGCTCCGCGGGCGGTCGCTTGTAAGTGGGATGGGGCCACAGTATCCACGCTAGTGGCATCCCATACAAGCGACCGCCCGTTTTTCCATGGGATGAGTGTCATGCCATCGGGCCTCTTGCCATCATCTCGAGCGATACCAGCGGACTCAAGCACCGCTGGCACCCCCGCGGAGGCAAGGGCACGACGGATGACATCGTTTAGGGCGGCATGAGGTGAAAAACGTCCAGCACTGCGGCGGCATGCCAGGCCGTGGTGGCCCAGGGAATCGACATTTCCCCCGCACCGACAGCGATGAGGTTCATTTGTCCTGGCCCCTAAACGAAGACTCACGGCCAAACTAAATGTGGTCCTTTCCAAGAGAGTCCCTACGCACGCTGATGGGATCGCATTCAACCAGTAGCCCGACTCTGACTCACAGCTAGCTAAGAGACGAGACCGCTCTGCATCGCTGCTAGCAGTCTCCAATAAGGTATTACGGACCTGCACGCAGAGCGGCTCATCCCATTGTCGCTGAGAAGCCAGGTTTAGGGGTAGATGATAATTCGGACCGACTGCATTACACCAAGCATCTCTGGCCTCGGCTAGGCCAGTAAACTCTACGTCGCAAAACGACGGGTCTAAAATTCTACCAATGAGGTTACGTGTACCATTGACCGATGACAGAAATGCTGGTAGTACTACATTTGTTATTTTTCTTATACCAAGACCACCATGCCGTATGGGTAATGAAGCTTGATCCCAACTTCTGTCACTAAGGGAGCAGTTGAATAATTTAATTATTGCCTCCCTTACGGTGTTATATAAGAGAGACAGAAGTTGGTTGTGGGCCCATAGTGGAGTACACCGAAGCATGTAGGTGGTTTTGGGTACAAACATACATAATTTTATGAGAGTATATGCCAAATGGGGTTGATGTCGCCTAGACGGCTGGAAGATTAAAATATAAACTACAATAACATAATTAATGTAATTTTACAGAACACTGCACCCGACATAGTAGACGTCAAGGTGTTTTACGAGGTATTCTGCCCACACTGCATCAACTTCGAGCGGGACCATTTTGATAAAGTCGTCCAAGTCTTAAATCATCGTCTGTTCATCCACACCTACCCATTCGGAAACGCTAACATGGTAAGTGATAAGCTCCACAAGATAGCCAATAATTAAATGTTTGCGGTTTTGCATTTGCTAAGAAACAAAATGTATACAACTGAAAATCAAAGAAACCTTATCTAAGGCTTAATAAAATAAACTTGTTTTGAAATACAAATTCTAGTAATACCTTAAATAAATGTGAAAGTTTGTGGGAATGTAAAGATGTTTGACTCCATCAAGCACTAACTACCTACTTGATGGATTTTGATGAAATTGTGTGTTCACAATGTTACAGCTCGTACTCGTACTAATATTTATTAATATAATAGTTAGTATAAGCTCATAGCACATGCTACGAAACCCAGTGTCGAGTTAGATGACATTTTATCTGATTTCTTTTTCCGAAGATGAAACGTCGACGTGTAGGTATTCTTCGTTATGTACTTTGAGACCTTCCGTAGCAAGATCTTCGAGAAGCAACTACTATAATAACGGAAGAATCATAAACATATTTACTTCATACATTATAATATTATTTCACTCTTTCAGACAGTAGATGCCGATGGTCGCGTAGAATTCCAATGCCAACACGAAGCGAGGGAATGTTACGGAAATACAATACACGCGTGTGCGCTAAACCACATAAGTAACCATACCCAAGCCCTGCTCTTCAACGTCTGTATGATGGGCCTTAATGGTTCTGATGATGCTACTGCTGAAAAGGTAACATTTATAAGACTTATTATATTTAATACTCTTTAGGGCTTTGTACCGCTGTCCGTCCGCCTGTCAGTCCGTCTGTCAATCATCACGTGGCTTTATCATTTAAACGATAAAAGTTAAAAGGAAAAAATTACGTGTGGTATTTTTTTACGTATTGTGTATTTCTATGTCCACTATAACAACATATATTAACAACTTCATTGAAATAAAACAATTGCAGGTACCATATAACAAAAGATGTTATTTTTTGGCGTTTTTGCTCGATTCTGTCATAAACATATAGAAACTGCAATTCCAGTTACAGATTGTAGCCAGTTAATAATGTTACTAATTTTATTATACCTACTTCCGACTTTTTCAGTGTGCGAAAGAAATGAATGTAAACATACTCCCGATCTTTCAATGTGCTAAAGGCAGACAAGGAGAGGAGCTGCTCAGATACTACGGCGAAGAGAGTAAGAAGGCTGGATTCAAGCACGTTCCCTTCGTGCTCGTCAATGGAACTCACTGGACAGGCACCGACTTCATGCAGGACCTATGTTCCTTCTTCCAGAATCCACCTATTGCTTGTTTAGATTAAACTTTAAATAGGTACTTATTCTTTAGACGTATAGTTTGATTGATTAGTTTAGCCACGGAGGAAAAAATACTACGTCGGTAAATGTCGCTAAACATTTATTTGAAGCATTTCATATATCTTCATGAATTAAATGATTATACCTTTAGTATTTTGATTGACTTCTTTCGTTTGCGTCCTTTATGATAGTAACAACATTTGTAAAAAAAACCGGCCAAGGGCGAGTCGGAATTTCACACGAAGGGTTCCGTCCACCATACAATATTTAACTACCACCATGGTACGGAACCCTTAATTGGCGATTCCGACTCGCATTTGGCCAGTTTAATTTGAGACTCCGTTACCTGCAGGGATTATCTCGTAATAACGAAGGTCGTGGTACATAATTTTGTAGATTCTGTGAGTCTGTCTGCACACGGCGATTGGATAAAGTTGACTGCATAATTTGCCCACAAAGAAGAACGTCGACTTGTAGTACCTAGTATTAGTTTTGGAGCTGCCAACGTCTGATGTTTTTATTTTAACGTTTAAATGCAAATGTAATATCTTAGCCGTTTTCCGTTTAAAATTCCGCCGTTTAAAATTAGCTCCAAACCTACACAAAAAACTATAATTTAAGTAACTCTTATCCTTAGAACTCTACTAGCTAGTTTCAGCCAGTTTGTCATAGTGGCTTCCAATTCCAACACTCGCGGCTATCATGCTGCAAATCGATTCTCTTTGTATCGATGTCGGCCGCCGGGATTGATTTGACACAGTGGCAATGGAAAACCGAACACATGCCGTGTTCGGTTTTCCATTGCCACTATGTCAAAAGCATGTCTGAGTGTCTATATCTCTAAAATAAGTATGTGGTAAAGAACATAATTTGGCCATCCGGCCGTCCTTACCTCTACGGTTAGATGACCCATAATAAGTTAAACTGCAGTTCCTAGTTGCCATTGCGGAGATAGAGTCTCGCTAAGAGAGAGAAAGATCTTGAGATAAATTGACGTCGGTTTTACCAATCAAATTAAGCAGGGCGCATATTATTAATTTCACACATATTCAGGTATAAAATCTATAACCTTTACCTATCTTAAATACTTAATATCATAAAGCTTTGCAACTCTACGTACCACTCAAAATCATTTGGTAATAAATAATACCTTATCCTTCCATGTTTTCAGGTGGGGTCAAAAGTGTCTGGTATAAATAATACCTACTCATATTTATCTAAGGCGTGTCGATGCATAGGCGATTTCAATATACTCGTACAATTGTAAGATCGTACGGATCAATAATGACGTAAAATAAAATATGATACTACGTTTACATATACAATACAATGTTTTGTGCATAGATTTAAAAAAATGACGTCTCTTCATTCTTTTATGGTTTTGTGGCTCGTCAGCCAGTGACCGAGACATTCTGAAAACATCCCCTACACGTGAGCACTTTCCCACACGTCTGTCACAAGAGATAAAACTGTAGTACAATAGTTCTCTTTTCTTTGGCAATTTCGACTCGTCATTAAAACTACTTATTGCAACCTCATATAGAAAAAGAAAGGGAAATGGGTGTTTGCAATAACGCCTCGTTAAAAGTAACGCAATACGTCTATCTAAGTTTTGTCTTGACATTTATAAGTATTAAAAATGCACAAAATCGAACAAAAATTCAAACACATACCTTACTTAAAGGTACTTTAAGCCAATGTATAGTTCAAAGATTATTTCTTTATCACAAATAATATATTAACAAGGGTACAAAATACCAAAACAATGAAGTCTTTGGTAATCTTTTATCTAATCAAACTCGACCCATTTAAAGTTTAATTCAGTAGAATGTGTTGTGTATCGCAATATTTGCTAAATTGACAAGCTCAGGCGCTTCGCATTCAGTTTTGGCAGTCGTTAAGGTACACGAAATGTAAAGTTAATTTTAACATAAGTTAGACTATGTAACTTTAACATAATAAAAATGTAAATGCATTACATCTATTAATAACTCTTACTAGATACTAGTTAGGTAGAGGTCGGTCGCCTACTTGAGCACTAAGATAGGAATTTTAAAATTTATAACCAAGTTTGTAAAAATCCATCATATAATTATGAATAATTTCATTTGTGACCCTTTAAACTAAGTCGGTCACATACCGTAACGTTCGCTTTATTTTATTTGTACGGTGCTCCGAGGTCCGAGAGAAGGTGAGGAATGCAGCGGCTATGCGCCGATGAATCATGACCTGGACATTTCAAATATTCGTTTCTTCTTATGACTAAGATATTGTAGACATTGACCATAATGCCTCAAACATTGCGCACTTTTGATAAATCCGAAAAATATGTTGTATGTTACTGTATTTAATGTTTTCGCGATTGTTACACATTTAAATACGAGTAACCCTACTTTATTTTTAAATAAGGAGCTATATTTTCAGTGTAGATCTACAACAATATACAGTTATCACGTCTTTATCCCTTTCGCGGTAGACAGAGCCTAAGGCTATAAAACCCAAAGACCACGTTTAGCGTTTTGGTGAACGTATAGGTGGAAATCGGAATCACAATAGTGATGGGTGGGGATGGGCTACCCGCATCATCTATTGACACGATTCCTTAAAATTTTCACCCATTCCTTGGCTGGCTGTATGCGCAGGATAAAAAGCATTTGGTTCATTCAAAGCTTTTTCTTTTCTCCCAGATTATCATAAAAGTACAAATATAATACTCTAATTTTATTTGAGAAATAATATAGCTACTCATTACAATTTACAAATGTTGCCAAGCTGCAACAAGTTATTTGCGGTATTACTCGATACTACAGTTTTAGTCAAATACTTTGTCGGGAACCCAGCACGGTTTTAATTTATACGAAAGGTCTATCGAAGCATGCAGTGCTTGTAAATTCGACAAGACACGGAACTATTTTCCATTTTTCCTGCAGCAACAACACGTGGGGAAGTAAATGCGTGTAGAGTATGTTTGATACTCTTGTACGCTATTAAAAGTGCAGTCAGACGATAGTTTTTAATTAATACGGTGTGTTTTAGTTTCCTGATGTGTTATCAATACTATGTTTATACTTTTATATCTTGAACGTATGCATGCCACTGCATGCTCTGCTGCCTGCTGCACATGTACAATCACATTGATATGAACACATATCGGTTCATAAGTAAATGTAATGGTCTAAAATGGAATACAATTGTGTATACACAGCGTGATTTTGTACCTCCTAAGTATATTGAATTCTGGGAATCAGAATTCCTATTTTAATACAGAATTGCAAAAAAAAGTTAAAAAAAACGAAAAAAACATTTGACCTTACATAGAAATTCGTCCAGCTGATCGGCGACTTTGTATACGAAAATTAATTTTTCTTTTTTGCAATCACCTTTTTTCTTGCTATTCTGTATTCCATTAGGGATTCTGATTCATAGATTTCAATATAGCTAGGAGGTTCAAAATCACTTTGTACATATAAATGCTCGTGACTGTACGTACTCGTATTTAGTGTTATGTTTAAATCGTCTGTAAAAACGGATAAGGCCGATGATGATTAATTGGGATACTTTGTATTTTACCTATTAATTAAATTATGGCAGGTATGTAAGAAATAAAAGCCAAAAGAGATTTTTATCTTTGTAAATAGCAGTCAACACAAGCTCAATCTGTGGCGCAGTGTTTATTTATTTTTAGTAATGAATTTTGTATTTTCTATGAGCACTTGTTACCTGATGCAAAAAAATAATTAAAAACGATTAATGTATAAATACCTATATACACCTATATCGCATTGACAGTAAGATAGTATACCTTAAGGTTAGGTATCTTTCTACAACATGTACGCAGTAGTCACTGGAAATGATGTTTTCGAGCTGACAAATCCAAGTCCAAATCGGGCGGAATGTATATTAGAAAATATTATTTCTTGGAAAACAGGTACTGGCACCTATTGGGTGATTGACGAAGGACAAATATTTGTTGACGTCAGTCAATGATACCGGAACACCAAACGGAAGGCCGGTATTACCATTGCTATAAACGGGTCGTTGCCACGCATATTATATTAAAATATACAAAACATTTCACCTCAACAAAGTCTTGACCATTTTTCACAGTTAAACCAGTGGCTAATGTTTCGTGGAAATCCTTACTAATATTATAAATGCGAAAGTGAGTTTGTTTGTTCGTTTGTTACGCTTTCACGCCGTAGCTACTGAACCAATCATCATGAAATTTTGCATACAAGTTCTCTGGAGTGCGGAGAAGGACATAGGCTACCTTTTATTCCGGGAAAAAGTACTATTCCCGAGGGATCGACATTGACGCGGGCGGAGCCGCGGGCGAAAGCTAGTAATGAATAATGTGCGCGACTAGAATGCAAATGAACGAAATGGCGAGTGTTGCTGAATTTAGCCAACACTCTCCTTGCTGACCAGACGGGTTGGATAGGTCCCATTGATGTTTATGAGCTTTGTTTAGTTTGTATTCCCTTTGTATTCGCCTCTTACGACCTCCATGGAAAGACTAGGTGTGGTCCTATTCTACTCTGCCGGAAACCACACGGCTAAAAACACTAACATATAGAAGAAAACACCAAAAACTTACATGTTAATGACTAATGAGACTGTCTACTTCGTTGAGGATAATTTACCATACCAATGTCCTTTGGCTTAATCTACAAATAAGTAATGGCTTAATTATTGTACCCAACTCAACTTTGGTAGTCTTCCACAGTCCTGCAACTTGTTATTGACTCCCGTTAGAGCAGCAATCATGTCTGATGCCAATAATCGGACTCCAGGGCATTCTGGACAGCGCATATTAGTTAGTCCTACAATAGAGTATCCAATACCCGTTAGGAATTTACTAATCTCTTTAAAAGATTTTGTATTTTGGTATTCATATTTAAATATACCAACATCGTTTAGCTTAGTTATGGTAACAACAGCTTTATGAGTGTTCTAGCATCTTGCAACTTGCTATTGACTCCCGTAAGCGTAACAATCATGTCCGATGCCAATAATCTGACTCTAGGGCATTCTCGACCGCGCCGACGACTGTTTATTAGTTGGTTCTGCAACAGAATAATGAGGATCAGTAAAGTTGTAGCAAATTCAATAGGACTAATATCCACATTATTCTTCATGACATTACAATGATATATCTTTTTGAATTATCCAAATCGGACAAGTACTTACGAAGATATTAATAATAAACATCATGCGGTTCCCGCCGCGAAAAGGCATTGCACGCCGGTGCGTGTGACGTCACTGTGACGGACCGAGCGCGGTCGGCAGTCGGCACTCATAGAGCGATCATTCGACTGAGCGATGGCGATGCGGTTCGTTGCTATATTTAACAATTTATTGAAATAAAATGTTCTTAGAGTGTAATTTTTGTGATATTTACGTATAAAACGTACTTATTAAGGGAACTAATAAAGAAAAACAAAGCAAAGAAAGAAGCTTTATATTTTTACTCTTGATTGCTATATAGACAATCTTGGAAATTAACTAAACCACATGCTATTGTTACAATAATATCAAAAAAAAGCATGAAATATGGACATAGGCGTGAGGCCCGATCATTTTATAGTCTTTCAACTTTCATTATGCTTCTTTCAACGAGAACTCTTATCGCATATATCAGCGATCGTTTTTGTTTGCAAAACTTTTTCTGCTGTAGGTTTTGGGTTGGAACTGTCCGTACTTAATAAAACTCTTTTAGACTATTCTATTTCTAGTCTTTTCTTAAAACCAGGTCTATCATTTTTGGGTTCCGTACCTTACGGATACGGAGCCCTTATAGGGTTCCGTTTCATCACTTGGTTGTATGTCTGTCTGTCTGTCAAGACCCTTTTTCTCAGGAACGTAGGAGTGTAGAGGTATCAAGCTGAAATTCATATCAAATATTCAGATCTACTGTCCCTTGGAGCTATGACAAAATCCGTTTATGCCGCAAATTTTCGAAGCCAACGCAATCTTAAGATACAGCTAATTGTGCCGCAAATTTTCGTATTTTTAGTGTTCCGTACCCAAAGGGTAAAAACGGGACACTATTAATTTCGCTCCGCTGTCCGTCTGTCTGTCTGTCTGTATTTCTGTTGCCGCTATATCAACAAATACTAAAAAATAGAATAAAATAAATATTGAAGGGGGCTCCCATACAACAAACATGATTTTTTGCTTGTTTTTGCTCGATATTGATAACGGCAACAGGTAGACGCTTGAAATATTTACAGAATATTAAGTTTAATATATACGGACAATAAATATATAAATAAATATATATACGGACAAAATCACACACATTGAGCTAGCCCCAAAGTAAGTTCGAGACTTGTGTTATGGGATACTAACTCAACGATACTATATTTTATAACAAATACATATATAGATACACATCCAAGACCCAGGCCAATCTGAAAAAGATCATTTTCCATCTTGACCTGGCCGGGATTCGAACCCGGTCACTCCGTGTCGCAGGCTGGCGTGTTGACCGCTGCGCCACGGAGCTAGTCAAGTTAAAGTCTAAGTTTATAGATTCACTTTAAAATAAATAATTAAATAAAAATAAAATAAATATTAAAGGGGGCTCCCATACAACAGACATGATTTTTTTGCCATTTTTATAGATAACGGTACGAAACCTTTCGTGCGCGAGTCCGACTCGCACTTGGCCGATTTTTTCAATATTCGCAATGGAATCAATACCTACCAGGGAACTTCCCATGAACTGAAAATCTTGAAATTTGGTGCGAAGTCTTTTAGCACAGATAATGGAAAAATTGCGAAAAGCATACAATTTTAGTTACATCTTATTTATAATAACTTCAAATGCGCGAGGCCGACTCGCACTTCGCCGGTTCTTTTAAAGCTTTTGACATTCAAACTAATGAGGCAAAACTCCCTTCTTCAGTTCTTCAGTTAAAGCTTTCCTCCAACCAACTTAACGTTATTTTCCATGTCTTTTTCCACCCGAAATATATAACTACACCTAAAATAATACAATATTGTATCGGCCTCACATTTTGTATGAAAATGTCGATATTGTTTATTAGTTCAATCCTGGGATTATAATTTTTAATTATATTCCGTTGTAAAAAGAGATGATAGAAAATTCACACAAAACAACGTAAAAAAAAATATTAATGTTTCCAGAAGTTTTGTGTCTTTCGGCACGTTAAAAGATAGTTTTTCTGGCGTTTTTAAAGAAGTTTTTGTACAGTTCGGCACTATACAATATTTGTACATAGTTAAAAAAAAAAATTAGACATAAATAATTTGTTTTAAAGTCGTAATTACCACACAAAACACTGCGCGCCTTGTCACTGCCATCGGGCAACTAGCGGCGTCAGTCACAGTGACGTCACAGTCCACCGCGCCGGCCGGCCAGTGAATTTTGCTAGTAATTTGGTCATAACTTCGTCAATTTTTGTCGTAGAACAATATTTTTTGTTGTGGATGTTATGGATTTCTTAGCTCTATAATCCTGCATTCTCAACTAAAAACTGTACGGATCGTCATTCATACCTGCTGGGTATTTACTAATCTATTTAAAATATTTTGGTATTCAATTTTGAATACACTAACACTCTTTAGATTAGTCATCGTTACAACAGCTATAAGAGTGTTCCACCGTGTTCCTGCAACCGTGTTCCTGCAACCTGCTATTGTAAGCGCAGCAATCATATCAATACTCATCAATGCTGATGACGATCTATTATTAGTCCTACAGGATAATATCGAATAATAGTAGTTTAAGTGTTGAATAATTCTAAATCGTTTAGATTTAGAGAATTGGTGTTTTTGAGAAAGCCCAAGACTGTGATAATTAAAAATATCATTATATTTTGCTTACAATAATCAATTTTGTAGTGCTCTACCTGTACTTTCTTATTGATTCCTGTAAAGTGCAACATTCACATCTTCTTCTCTCACTCATCTTCCCACTTTATGTTGGGTCGGGACATCATGTAAGTATTTTACTTTCCATGCTGTAAAAAGTATGCAGCATTCATACCTGACGCCATTTAATTGGACTTCAGGGCATTCTCAACGCCATCGACAATCAATTATTTCTACAAATCAATTAGCTATTTCTATATCTGGTTATTCCATTCTCTTTTACATTTAAATTAATTCGTGATGTCAGCGCAAGAAGTCCACTATTGGATTTTAAAAATTACTAGATAACACGGCCCATTACCAGCGTTTTTCGGCCTTCGAACTCTGTCACTTCAACATATCGACGACCTTTAGCTAAAATTTAATTGTAAGCAACTTGCTATTGACTCTCGTAATCGCAGCAATCATGTCGGAAGCCAGTTAATCGCCCTCTAGGGAATTTACGGCCAACAACGTCAGCAACTTGACTATTGATCATTGGTTAGACTACAAAATTGTATTAATTCTCTTTTTTAGCTTTATAGCTTTATTCTTTCATTGAAATACGCCAATGTTAATAATTAAATTGTAACCACAGTTTTGGGAGCACCTTAATGCGTTTTGCATGTCTCTTGTCAGTCAGCAATCATGTCCGAAGTGAATTGATTGGACTCAAATCATTTTAAATGCCACCGACAACTTAATAACCGAATATCTATGTTTTTTCAAATCCATGGGGATAGAAATGGCCTATATCCAGCTTTTTCCCGCAAATCTAGCTCGAACGACCTTGACCATTTCATCTTAAATTGTAACAAGAGCTTTGGGAGGGTTCTACTGAGCCTAGCTATTGATACGTGTAAGCTCTACAATCCTGTCCTTAGAATGAATCCGTTTGATTATCTATATTAAAACATATCAAAGTTTCAATTCTTTAGCTTAGATTTTAGATAACCATAGAATTTCAACAACAACTTTGGAAGTGTTGTACGGCACCTTGCTCGTGTTAGTACAGCCATCCTATCCAAAGCTGACTAACCAGCCTCTAAGGCATTTCCAGCCGACGGCAACATGACTATGGATTTTACTACAATATGTCTAAGTAGTAGGTCTCTTTATGATAGTTATATGCCTATGGATTTTACATTAAAATACCAAGTTCCTTTAGCTTAGACTTAATCATTAAATTTTAACAGCAGCTTTGAGAGCGCTTATCTCGATTAGATAGCTAATAGACCCATGTAAGCGTAGCAATGCTATGTGAAGCCAATTAATCGGCCTCTTATCCATTTGCGGCCGATGATGGCAGCAACTTGACTATTGATTTATTAATTTTACTACGAGATATATAAAAAATGCGTTCTGCTCTCATTTTAATAGTTTGATGTTTTTAATATTTACATTAAAATATACCAAAGTCCTTCAATTTAGTTCTTTATTAAATTTTAACAACAGTTTTGAGAGCGCTCTACTGTCCCTTGCTATTGACTCTTGTAAGCACAGCAATCCTGTCCGAAGCCAATTAATCGGCCTCGAGGGCATTTGCGGCCGACAACGCCAGTGACTTGACTATTGATTCATTGTTGAATTATGTACGGGAGACAGAAGTACGACTACAAATACAGACAAGTTTTTAACAAATGTCCCTCAGGTATATATTTTATATAAATGACATGCAGACTAGTGACGCCTTAATTTCGGACTCTTTAAGCACGCACGTTTTTATGGGGTTGGACACGATATCCTGTAATTCAATTTTTATCGCACACTGTGATCTACTGAAATTTTATATCAGTTTTACTGCTTTAACTTTAGTATTTTCACCAGCAATAGGCTAGTTATTCCAAGGGAGTCATTAACTAGGATACTTAGTTTTAAACTTGAACCGACAAGAGTGGTTGCAATAGGCAGGTTTTGAAAAACAAGGCTGTCTATGTCAAACCAAGCTTTAAAACAATTAAAGGTAACAATAAGTACGAAAATCATAATAAGGCTATGCTTTCATCGGATGCACCTCAGCTGAGGATGGAACCGGAAAAACGCTCAGATGATAAAAAAGCTTGGAAGTTTCAAGGAAGTATATCATAATTCTGTAGTAGGATGTGATAATTTCAAACTCAGATCATTTGAAAGTGGATTGTGATTGTGACGCAAAGAAAGGACTGACGCTCTTCGTTTTTAGGCGAGAGCATTATCTTGGATTCTTATAAGAGTATGTTGTCCGAAGTAAAAGTACTATAATAATTTAAAAATACTTTGACATATATTTTATATTATATTATAAATACATGAGAAAGTCCCGAGAAGACACATTTTGCTTCATCTCCCTCTATGAGAAAATAAAACCAGTAGAGTCGAACTCGCGTGAAGTGAATATCATATCCCCTAATAATAAAACTATACTTTTTTTATCGGTCTGCCTGTAATATACCGCGTGAATTTGTACCTCTGAACTATATTAAAATGAGCGACCTTGCGCTTTGTAATGTTTAACTTTTTTTTTCTATTCAGTTTTACGATCCTCAAATGAGTATTATTCTATATTTCTATCTCAATAATTAATCAAGTTGAATTCGTAGTCAAAGATAATATGTATTGATGTTATGAATAACAAGTATTTTATTTAAGATACATATTTATACTAATATATTGCCTTAAAAATGTAAAACTAAACCAATTTTTCTCTTGAATATGCAATATAAGCTTATCTCAAAGGAAATTGAGCAATAAATCAAGATTCTTTTTGGATTTTCTAGTATCTTGTTTGTTATCGACGAAATTGATTCCTGAGGAGGGTCTTACCAATCTATTTCCCGACACCGCCGACATTCCTTTGTTTTCACCTGTCTACAGCTTGCTTAGCTCCATTATTTCCTAGAAAAGTTTTAAAAATAAAATTAAATTTACGTAACGCACAAGTAACCCCCCTTCCTGAGTATTCATGACAATGCCCACTAAAGTATTCTGCGTGCTAAGCCCAGACTAAAATAATAATTCAATGATAACCTTAACAAACGCTGTCGCGACCTTTTAAATTAAACGCCATTTTATTCTAATTAAAAAATGTTTTCATTTGCTACGCAGAGGTATTATGTTGATAATAATGGCGGTCGTCACACTGCGGCACATCCATCGACATGAAGGTCTTTGTGTATTCACCGGTTTACACTATAGTGTCTCATTAGACCGGGAACCTTGAATCGTTGAAATTGAACACTGTTACCGCAAAAACTACAGACGCAGAATTGAAATATAATCTAAAACTTTACACAAAGAATCCTAAAGATAAGAATATTCTAAAGCTACCTAGGCATTTACTACTGACGGAGGTAAGCGTGTGTATAGTTAGAAATGGCTGTTATAAAAAAAACCGGTCAAGTGCGAGTCGGACTCGTGCACTAAGGGTCCCGTACATTATATATAATAAGTTTGAAATTATTAAAAATATATTTTTTATATGATGTAACTCAAAATTTATACTTTTTGCAATTTTACCTATATCTGTGCTATAAGACGTTACTTCGTACCAAATTACAAGATTCTGAGGTCAGGTAGTACCCTGTAGGTTTTGATTCCCTTGCGAATGACGGAAAAACACGAAACATTGCGACATAATCAGCTGTATCTTTTGATTGCGTTGGCACAGAAGCTTGATTTTTTCACAACTGCAAGAGACAGCATACCTGAGTATTTGATATGAATTTCAGCTTGATACCTCTACGCGTTCCTGAGAAAAAAGGTTTTGACAGACTGACAGACAGACAGACAGACGAACAGACAGACGGACAACCGAGTAAAGAATCACTCGGTTGTTCGTCTGTCTGTCAGGAAAAAACGGAACCCGTATAGAAATAAGGGTTCCGTTTTTTCCTTATGAGGTACAGAACTCTAAAAATGCTGTAAGGATGGGAAAATAATATGGGCGTTGGTAAAATTATGTACTACTAAACTCGTTAACACAATTTGCATTATTCTATCAGTCGCACACTAGGATTGTAAAACTATACCTTTCAGTTTATATTTTTGAAAACTATAAGTGTCGATCATGATTTAAATAAATAATGTGGGCCCATTATATTCCTTCTAAGTAGAATTGTTTTAAGATACAAAAAATCCTAACTAATATTATAAAAGCGAAAGCGAGTTTGTTTGTTTGTTACGCTTTTACGTTGTAACTACAGAACCGATCATCATGAAATTTTGCATATCTGAGGTACGAAGAAGGTACATTTTATCCCGAGAAAAAGGACTATTCCCGAGGGATTGACATTGACGCGGGCAAAGCCGCGGGCGAAAGCTAGTACTTACATAAAACTAAAATACCCGCCTTATATATATTTTAGTTTAATTGCGTGTAAAATGAACACGCAATTCAATTATTTACATTTTTTTTGAAAGTATACAAATTTTCATTAAAATTCGAGATATCCAAATTATCCCGAATCATCCCAATCTCCGTTTTTTAATCCGGATTTGCTAGGAAATCCTAGCAAGAGTAATAGTGAGCATTCAGCACAATTTTAGGTCTATTAACCTATTTATGTAGTAAGTTATGTACTATTTACTATTTAGGGTTTTATCCCTGTATTAAGGGAATTTACAAGATCCGTTTTGATTCAGTTGCAAGTATCAGCAAATTTTCAAAATTTGAGATTTAAACGACAGTATATTAGGTTTCAAGTAATCATTTATAACTGCGAAAGTGCATTTCTGAGAAAAAGCTTCTACACTACAACATGCCTGTAGGTATGTTGGAAAATGGCGTGTAGCTTTTACCTTTTGAGCTTCAGAACCAAAAATAAAAGCGAAAATCTAAGTAGTCATTTCGATAGGCTATGCGGCTAGCCACTCTTCTCTATTATGTTTTCCACCGAGGCCCTGTTTACCTCGTAAGGGATAAAGATGTGTTTTATATTATCTTCTCACGAAATCTTCGACCATATTTCCGCGTGACAGTCGTAAGAGAAATCGCACGTCTTGCGAGGGAGGCCGAAGGCAAATGCTAATAAAATACGAGTATGTTTAAACGTCAATATTATTGTCACTCAGTAAGAAGTCGTAGTAACAATCCAAACATGTTTTTAGCTATATGTGCTAGGTATAACTCAATTAGCCTCGTCAATTTGGCGCCGCAGTCCATGTTTTCAAATGGTTATCATAAAATTTAATGGTCATGAAACATTCTTTATTTTTAATATTTTCTTCTGCCACATACGTCACTTTGCATGTCCGTAAATGAGTAATCCTTCACTCATACAGGTACAATACCAGGGCTCTAAGTCTGGTATAGTGCCAGGGGAAAAATAATTAGTTACTAATCACGCGCCGACAATAAGAAAAAGTATCTATACGATTTTAAGCTTTCGCGGTCACAATCACAATTATTGTCAAAAAACTTAGTAAGTCCCACAATGACAATAATAGAATTAAAGAAAATGAATCCTCCGGCACCCTCTTCTCCTACCATATCCTCTTATAAACAAACTAGCTGTTGCCCGCGGCTCCGCCCGCGTTAATGTCGTTCTCTTGGGAACAATAGAAATCATAAAAATTCCATACAAACCCCTGCCCCTTTGCTTTTTCCCCGTAAGGGGGAATTTAATACATTTCACCTGCATAGATCTTTAGCCCTTAAGGAGGGGATTTTGCCCATTTCACCTACACAGATATTTTTTTATTGTAATGGAGAACTTCTTATTGTCATATTTCTAAGTAAATAAAAAAAAACCATACAAACTTTACCCCACCTATTCTATTTCAAGGGGAAATTTCGACCATTTTAACTACACAGATCTTTTTAATTGTAATGTAAAACATATATACTTATTTTTATACTTCTATGTCCAGAAATGAGAAAATTTCCATACAATCCCCCACCCCCCCTTTATGCCTTAAGGGGGAAATTTTGTACATTTCACCTACACAGATCTTTATTAATTGTAACCTAGAATGTATATACTTATTTTCATACCTCTAAGTCTAGAAATGGAAAAATTCCATACAAACTTTACCCCCTATTTACCCCTTCAAGGGAGAATGTTGTCTGGTTCACCTAAACAGATCTTTTTTAATTTTAATTGAGAACTTGCGTACCTACTTTCAAACTTCTAAGTCCAGAAATGAGAAAATTCATAAAACTTCAACCCCTTTGATTTTCTAAAAATCCTTTTTTAGTGCTCATTTACATCATAAAAAGAATCCCTGTGCCAAATTTCAAGTTTCTGCGCACAGTAGTTTCGGCTGTGCGTTGATATATAAGTCAGGTTTGCCTTTGGTCCGCGGCTCCGCCCGCGTAAGTGTCGATTTCTCAGGAACAGTAGAATTACCCGGAATACATTAGTTTATGACTTTCAATGAAACACCTTAATATTGAATTTCAATTGAATAACTTCAAAAACGGACAGTTTCATTCTAACTTTGCATCCCCGTTATATCCCCTTAAGGGATGATTTTTGAGAAAAATATTTTACTCGTGTTTCATGCCTTTTAGTAAAGAACCTTCATGCTGAATTTCATTCGACTAACTTCAAAAATGGCAAAGTTTCATGCTTACTTTGCACCCCTATTTTACCCCCTTAAGGGATGATTTTTGAGTAAAATATTCTACTCGTGTTTCATACCTTTCAATAAAGAACCTTCATGCTGAATTTCATTCGAATAACATCAAAAACGACAAAGTTTCATACTAACTTTGCAACCCGTTTTTCCCCCTAAGGAGATGAATTTCCAAAAATCCTTTCTTAGTGCTCTCCTACGTTATAAAAGGAACCCCTGTGCAAAATTTCAAGTTCAATAGTCAGTCAGTCAGTCAGCTTCTCCTTTTTTTTTAGTATGGATTACTATGAATAGTATGGATAGGTATAATGCTGTCGTATAATGATGATGAATGGACTTTGGATTTTAATTTTCTTATGTCACTTATTATTTTATTTTTATTGCTATATGTTTGCAGGCAAACTCATGCCTTGAGTTCATTCAAATGACGATAACTTTTTTTTTAATGAACCGATTTTGATGAAACAAACTTTAAATGTTAAACTGAGTTAAAACAAAGCAATTGGTGAAAGTTTGAAGTAAATCGGTTCAGTATTTTCGGAGATAATCGTGATCATACATACAGACAGACAGACAGACAGACAAGAAATTCCAAAAAATTTTTTTTGCTTTCTATTATTCTTTTTAAGTGTCCCTCTATCCATTTCAGTCAAAAATTCGAAATGTACAGACAAAATAATTTTACTGTCTTATTATATGTATAGATAGATGAAAATTGTGCCCCTTAGACAGTTAGCCATAATAAAATTAAAACGGGACAGAGTATGTGAATATTTAAGACTATTCTAGGCAGTAGAGTACCAGACAAGGCACCCAGCTACATAAGCCATTGTCAATCACAAACACGTTCCTCGCTTAGGAAATTAATAACACACGATGTGTGGATATTTACTTGCACGCACACCACTTCAAATAGCCATAATTAGCACGATACTGAGTTTGCTTAGGTTTTTTAGGTAGTATAAACTAGAACTTGAACCGGTGAAAGAATCGTCGGACGTCGTTATATGTATATGTATATGAATACAGATGTATATATAAAACATATTCAATTAGTCACACAACTTGAAAATCACTTTGTTTTTTTCCTTCCTGATTATGACACTGGTTTTGTTTTTTTTCTTTCCCTACTTAAATGTATTGCATAATAAAAGGGTTGTGTACAATGTAGTATAGGATTTCAGAATTATTGTGATGTAAAAAAAGTGTAACAATATCTGAATATGTTCAATAATCTGTGATTGTACCTGATGAAATAAAATAAAAATAAATCTCCCTACTTAAATAAATACGACTAAGTATACAACATTGTTTGTAGTTTTGTTTACGTTTTTTTATTGTGCCAAAGACTGAAAATACTTATGATTTATCTGTATGGGTTAACCTTTCCTAGTTATAGGGAAAAATAGCAATAAAACCCTTATCTGTAATTTGATGACTCAATTTTTACAGCATATTCGGAGTTCTTTGTGGTATTTTCGGCAGACAGTTTTTGTTTTGGATTGTTTTGCAAATTGCTTCTAGTGGACTTGTAAAATCGCTGTAATTTGGTGTTATAAATGCCCATGTTTATGAATAATATGTAGACTTACTATAATAAACTGTCATGTTACGGCTGTAGTGAAATTTGGTTAGCGGACTGGTGGTCGTCCGGTTTGCTTCGTCGTCTATGATCAAACCTGTGGATTCGGGGTAATTGTTGCCAGAGGTTCTTCGAATAAACGGAATCATCTACACCACCATTTCGTTAATAAACAAGACTTAGATCAAGCGCGGGAAACTTCAACTTTACTTGATATTGGCTTAATACGCCATGCGCAAAAGCTATAAGAAAGCAGCAATTTGCCACATACTCTCTCTAGTTAATTTTTTTCCCAGAATCAAAAAAAGGGTCAAAACACGTCTCTTGTCATATACAAGAGACGTGTTTTGGCCCTTTTTTATTTTAACCCCCTTTAATTACTTATTTTATTTTGATTTTATTATTTGTTGTTACAGCGACTTCAATAAAATTTTAAGTCTCTACCTATATTTTTTCAAAGAAAAAATATGGCACTTGCACTGGTTCAATGGTCATGTGACAGGCCGACGGCCGGACATCGAGGGCTAAATAATAGAGTCCCGTTTTTACCCTTTGAATACGGAACCCTAATTAAGGACCGTTGAGTGCACGCCGCTGATGAAGTCCCATCATAACCATCTTACGAAATGTACCTACCTAAAAATTAGAGTTTCTAAATGTCTTTATTTTCTAAAAAATAAAGGTATATCTCGTATATTATCATGTATCGAACCGCGAAGTTCGGACAACGTTTTATATATCGAAGTTTTAAATAGCTTCAAATCGAATAAACTAAACATTTTTATTGTTGTTGTTTAACATTGAAATTCCGAATTACCTGTTACCAATTTAGACGGTATCGACTAGCCCCTTATCACAGCAGTTATCATAGCTATTCAATGTGTGATGACATCAGACCAATGATTCACCATATACAAAGATGAAAAGGATAATATTAGTCTGCAGTCTTTCTGATGAATGGCTCGATGACGCTACCGCAGCAAGGCCAAGGCTTTTGTTATGTAAACTAATGCCATGGTGGTGTAGTCATGTTAAAGGTGCTTCTATATGCAAGGAGAAAGCAAGGTCATTCTGCAACTTATATCATACTAGCTGGTATGCCACCAGGTAGTCGTTAAGGGAGCCACGTCGGAGGCCGAGAGGCGGTTTCGAGGAGCTCTGACACCAGGGTGTGAATGGTCGATTGACCGAGGCACCTGCTAGATATGATGATGATGATCATACTAGCTTTCACCCGCGGCCACTTCTTCCCTCGGGAACGGTACTTTTATAAAATGTACACCAGACAACGGGTATGCAAAAATTTCATGACGATCGGTTCAGCAGATAGGGCATACAGTCGTCACAAACATTCGCATTTATAATATTAGTCAGGGATTTGGGATTCGTATATGGTGAAAATTATATCTATTCTATACGCAGTATAAATACTATCAACATTCCTTATACATAAGTTGAAGTGTACTCCTAGCGTTATATTCTACCATTAGCATAGGAAAATAAAAATAGTTATATAGTAGTTAATAGGCGACGTGGCTAGCAACTCATCACTATTTTGATTCCGTTTTTATCTACACGCCCTCCAACATGCTAAATGTGGCCATAAGGTCTTATAGACCTAGGGTCTGTCTACCACGCAAGGAAAAAGACGTGATGCTATATATATGTTATGTATGTAGGTACCTATGTTAGCATAGGTAGCATTCCGATACGACGTTTTGTATGAAAAAGATTGAGTTTTCGACCCATTACATCAGCATCTATTTTAATATATAGAATCTCTCGGTCGATTTATATTTTTACTCGACTACGGCGAAACCAAAAGAATGGTATTGATTTTGGCCGCTATGTATGTATGTATGCACATATGAACGTATAGGTATGGGTGTTTGTTTGCTCCTCGTACCTTCTAAACTACCCAGTTACTTGACATTCCACATATTGTTAGATAAGTCTTGACTATAGATATCAGAATTACTTATCTGTGGTCTTGCTTGCCCGTTCACTGGTTATAGTTTTTCACCCCACATCCACAATGGCGACCTCCAGAGTACAAAAAGTAGTATAGGTAAAAAGAGACGCAATTTTTTTTTTAAATCTATGGTAAAAAATTAAACTTTCTTGAAATATATTGTATTTAGTAGTAAAAGAAAGGTATTTTAATGTAGGTAACAAAAATATATGATTTAATATTACGAAATGTTATACCATTTTCCCGTGAAAATAACATAATATGCCCGGAAATTTAGTACCTAGCCGGGTTTTTGTTTTATAACTATATCCTTTAGCAATTCATATAAAAAGGAAAGCAGTGACATAGCAAAATTTCTGAAGTTCCTGATTTGCTCCTCCTTTTGCTTCACTTGTCCGTTTTACATGCTAATTAGGTGACTAACTAAAACTGCCGACCTTGACATGATCAGGGTGTGTCTAGATTGTTGTTGACATGATCGGGTGCTTCTAGATTGTGGAAGGTCAGTTGTTACATTGCGTCTTTGCCTATCTAGAAGCAACACACCAACAAAACTATATACGACAGCTACTTAATTAGTATTGTGAAGAAAAAAATATAATTTAAATTTCCCTGTCTTACATGAAACCTTTGTTTAAAGTTTCAGTCCATTTTTACCCGACTAAGGCGATGCCTAAAGGAGGGTTTTGATTTTGGCCGCTATAAGTGTATGTATGTTAATTTGTCTTTGATTAACCAATGTAACTTGACATACCTACTGTATATCGCTGTATTATGCGTCTTGACCGTCACAGGAATCTGAAGTATTTTGAGGAAGAAGAATTTTGAAGGTGTGACACTCGTCTTCGAGCGATTTTTGTATCGAGAAACCGCTCGATGACGAGTGTCACACTTTCAAAAATAGTATCCCTGAATTCACACTAAATTCAAGATGGCGCCCTCTTGAATACAACAAAATTAGTAAATTAAATACTTTTTTTAAATATATTGTGTTTGGTATCAAAGGAATTATGTTTTTAAGAAAATAACAAAAATATATTTTAATACATTACATATATAACAATTCTCTCGTGAAACTTCAAAAATATGCTCAAAATATAAGTAGGGTTTTAGTTTGTAAACTTTATCTAAATCTATCTAGTTACTTGACTATTCTGATATTTGTTCTGAATTTCTGATAAAAGCTGACACTGATCCTTCACTTATAAGAAGCATCATATAAAAGTTCATAAGATATCTCGTTCGTGTAAGATATATTGTAATCTTAAGATATATTGTAATAAAAAACAATATCAACCACCTCTATGGTGATGAAGGTTGAGTACAGCAGTCAATTCTTGAAATTACCGCCTACGAATACTTTTTCTATTCGGAACTATCTTCAAAGGTCCTTTCTTTTTAATTTTCTAATACCTTAAGCTTCTGGTGAGCATACACCTAAGGCCAGTGAGCGCTAATCGCTGTGCTAATGTGCCAACTATACCATCACGCCCACTAATGGACGTTTGAAGGACGACTCCGCAGAAACCTGAGACTCTCAGTAGATTGTTGTCACAAAATGCGAACAGTATACTCACTACAATCTAGAGAGATGGGATTTTCATAAATAATATTTAAGGTGCTTTCAGGATTAATCATCTGTCGATACAGAAATTGAATTGGTGATTTGACACGTCATTATTCACCAATCGTATCAAAAATTACATCAGTGACTTGCACATGCTGTTACAACACTGGAGCTACGTCATTCGCTATATTAAAAATACACAATAAACGCTATTTTCTGTTGCAAGGAAATAAGGCTGTGAATAGAAATGGAAGCAAAACTTTTACTCTCGTTCTATTGAGGGTCGACACGCCACGGGCGGTAGCAAATTTTCCGAACCGATCAGTCGACGCCGTCAATACTCGCTTCATCACCCTGGTCCGCGTGTTTTATCTGCGGTTTAGTAAGTGCGAGGGAGTTAGAATGATATGGCAAATCCGCAGACGGCTGGGGTGATACGTGTGTAATACCCCCCATCGTCTGAGACTTGGCAGCGCGCCCAGGGTCCGTGCCAGCAGCCACGTGCTGCTCAGACAAATAACAACTCCACTACTATATAAAAACAACTATTTGTCACTTTTAAAACATTTCTGGCGTAACCCGCTAATAGCGTAATGAACGTTTACGTCATTCAACAGAATTATTTTAGTTATCAACGAATTCTTTTGCAAAAATTGTAACCCAGATTTCACTGTTTGAGCTGAGTGTTCCGCTATTTACTAAGCGTGAATATGACGCTCATTTCTAAATCATGATCGCGTTAGTCAAAATCACGCTCCACTATATTGCTAATATATGTAAATTCGTTTTCGTACTGCCATTAAGCGGAAAATAACCCCGTCACCATACTGCGGACGTTTTGAATATTACATACTTATATGTAAAAACCTGTATGTAAGTAGTATTCCTAAATGTATCATCGTAATTAATATCTGGGTCGGACGTTGAAAGGTCAGTTTTCATTAACGCTGTTATCACTGTCTATGATTAAAAATCAAGGTTTTAGGAAATCGCACTTGATTTGGTTGCGAAATAACAAGAGAATTGGATGTATACTGGCTTATATAGGTTATCTTAAGATTCCTACGCATTCGGCTGTGTCATCCGGAGAGTCTGATCAAGGATAATAACTCCCTCCTACCGTTTTCGTTAAAGAACTAGTAGAACCTACTTATGTCGAGAAATGCGTTCAATCCCACTCATATTTCTAGTTCAGCAAATTATAATCTACATATTTAGTATTATTAACGTTAAACAGATAAGATAGGTACACACAGAAGATTTAAGGACAGTCAGAGCACTTGCATTGATTGTCGCTGAATAATTGAACGGTAATACAGTCCCATTATGATGTCTAATGTGACCATTCGACAATACCATGTACTGTTACAGTATTGCCCACTCATACTTCATCCCTTTTTATTTAATAACAGCATGACTTTGGCCTTTTCCCGAAGCAGATTAGCAAAGACTACATAACTCTACTATTCTGCTTTTCGGGGCTGAAATAATCGATATCATAGATTTTTTGAAATATCTGAACCCACTTCAATAGCAGTAGATTGGCAACACAATCTGAAATCATATATTCAGAATTACTGAGTATGCCACACAGAAATGTATGAGTAAAAAAAAATTGTTAATATGTACAGTCGGGGGCAGATGAATGTTACCCCCGAACAATTTAAAATGTTGAGGTGCCAGTTGTATCAGCCTCCGACTGTACAGTATTTTAGTTTGCCGAAGCTTGTTTAGAAATGTTATAAGTTGCGGTTGATGACGTCAACTGTCTGATTCACGTCGCGGTGTCCGCTCTTGCCGCTGGGCTTAGCATTCTACACAAATCGTCTGCATCCTCGTCTACCATACTTGTTCGCTACAATGAATAATGAAGGCACAATGTCGCCTATTAGTTGACATAAAAATATACATATTCTATATTAAACTCTAGGTTTATGCGGCAACTCTAGCTAATTGTTAATTATTGGTATTTATAACTGTTCTACCTATTATAGTTACTCCTATTTCGAGACTAATTTGACAAGCTCTGTGGCCTAGTGGTCATGCCAGGCTGCTAGAAATCCCGGGTTCGATCTCTGATCAGCTCTAGATGGAAAATGATCTGTTTCAGATCGACCGACCGGGTCTTGAATGTTTATGTTATTATAAACTATAATATCGTTGAGTTAGTATCCCATACATAACACAAATCTCGAACTTACTTTTGTGCTAGCTTAATAATAAATAAATATAAATATATACGGACAAATCACACAGATTGAGCTAGCCCCAAAGTAAGTTCGAGACTTGTGTTATGGGATACTAACTCAACGATACTATATTTTATAACAAATACATATATAGATACACATCCAAGACCCAGGCCAATCTGAAAAAGATCATTTTCCATCTTGGCCTGGCCGGGGATCGAACCCGGTCACTCCGCGTCGCAGGCTGGCGTGTTGACCGCTGCGCCACGGAGCTAGTCAAGTGTTAATAAGTTAATCTGTGTGATTTGTCCGAATATATTTATTTATTCTTTTATACATGAATTCACTAAATATAGTTAACGTTAGCAGTAAAATATAAATGTACAAGATTTTCAATGATTCAATAACTAACGTCTGTCTGTGTGATTTGTCCGAATATATTTATTTATTCTTTTATACGTGAATTCACTAAATATAGTTAACGTTAGCAGTTAAATATAAATGTACAAGATTTTCAATGATTCAATAACTAACGTTACGATATTTATAGCTCCAAACGTATAATTAAACTAATGACGTATAATTTTACACACCAAGAGTTCTTGTAAGCTTGCACCCAGCATATAAAGAAAAATAACAATATCTAGCTGTTATGTCCGTGTTTGCAAATCAACGCACGTCCGAAGAGGTGCGCGGCGTAGACATCCGGCGCATATTCTCCGAGCCCTCAATCAAGTGTATCTGACATGTAGATAAACAAGTTATGAAATACCTTTGTTCTGTTCTTTTTGCTGCTATCAAAAAAGTAAACGTTCCAAATTTGAAATCTCAACAAAATAAGGTTAACAAAACAATATCCGGCAATGCCTATAACAGCATTATCTTTGCGCTATCTAACGATTGTGTCTATCGACGAGGTAACTTCAAAGGTTCATTGAACTATAAGGAATTTGCCTGTAAAATATTTTAGGCCAATAACAATAAGCTATCACAGTTACATCCTGTTCATTAATATTGTATCAAAGTCGCGCATGAAGCACGCCGTGGATGCATTAATCAAGTAAACGATAAGAAGTTCAGTTCGTGCAAATATGATAGTGTAAATCATTGTTGTTATTGTCAACTATAAATCAATCATGGACGGCTTTCGAGTAAATTACAAACATGTCATCATTTACGATTCGTTTTGGGCGAAGTTTATTTTATGTTTCATTAAGGATTCGCGGAAATTGAGCGTTAAAAACAAATATTGTGGATTTGAATGATCAGTCGTTTGAAATTAATTAAATGTTTCACTTTGTGATAGGTATTGCGTTGAACTTTGAAGCCATATTAGTCATAATATGAAATATAATAAGTTTCGTGTTAAATTAACTATTTTATTTTGGTAACCATTAAATTAAAGTCATTTAATGGTCACCAAAATAAAAAAGTTATAGTATAGTAGGAAATTACATCATGGAAACATAACAATGTCGAGGTACTAAAGCTTAAACCACTTTCAGTCAATTTGAACAAATCAAGTGATGTTCACTATAGTAATGGCAAATACGAGTATGAGTAGAGATACACTCCTTCATTCATTTCGTGTAGGTGACACGGTCAAATACCATGCACACCCTGGTAAACCTAGGTACACTTATTATTATAAAGGAAAATTTTGTGATTAAAAATATAAAATAAATATACGAACTCGGTACTTTTAATTTTCAGCATTTTTCCGCGTGTATACTCGCAAGTTTTATTAATAAAGCTATATGTTACCGGCAATCTGTATAATTCTGTATAATATACAATACCTCAGCAGTGCAAAGAATTCCTAAAATGTTAAGGCTATGTATAAATTATTATTTATTTTTTACTTTGCTATACAATACCGATCTATTATACAAAGTCCGCCAGAACAGTCCGACAGTCTTCTGAGAGACATTTTCGATACACCTATTAATCCTGTAGGTACTGTACTAACAAATATGCCACAGCACAGTTGTATTTCACACATGCACCACTGTTCTCATTAAAATAATCATTTAAATATCTTTCGTGGAACACTGCTTTCTGAAATAAATCAATTATTTATATTATTTGTTTCACGGGTACCCGGTCCTTTGAGAGGTACGGGTGGGGCTATAGATCCAACACGTGGGTCCTTTGGAAAAGTTTATGTAATGTTGGTCAGAACCCGCTCCAGAAACAATATTTCCATGAACAAGTCTGGGCTAGAGCAGTTTCTCCTGCTGAGGCTGGGCCGGTCTTCAACTTGGTGCTGTGGAAACAGAATAGCGCCAGTACGTTGGTGCAAGTTGGCGGTGGAAATTACGGTGATCGTTGCTGTGAATTGGTAACTCACAGCAACGATCACCGTCATTTACATCACCAAGCAGATTGGTTTTCAAATAGAAGGAACGGGGACGCAAAGGCACTGTAAAAAAATACATTATTTCAGGCAACAGTGTGCCTCCAGGCCGTGTTTCTGGAGCAAGCGAATTCGTTTTCCTCCGCGCACCCGGGGCAATGTCTCGTCATATTTCCCGAAGACCACATGGCAATAATCATAATGTCCAGACAGTGTGATAAATGAAAATGTTTCAATTTTTATTATTAACTTTCCCTTTGTCTATAATGCCCAAATACTGTGAAACATGCCTCCATTCATCACTTGGTCGATAACATATAGATATAGGTACCTACATATGAGTATAAAACTGTGGTATGACATTAGCTGTCTGCGGTCACATGACTCAGTCGTATGGGGTGAAGAACATGCCATAAACGATAAGTCAGTGAACGATAACACTTTATTTATATTAAAAACGAGTTAATTTTGTTTGTAATTAAACCTCTCAAACTTATCAAACCCATAAAGAGTTTTACCAGTTGCTAAATCAGTACAAGTATTTAGCATCACAAAAAAGTTGGAAGATAGTTAGAATGTTATTAAATTAAGAAATAAAATATGGTGAAAAATTTTCAAGCGGGCGGGATTTGAACCAGCGACCTTAAGTCTATGTACGATTTTTTCAGCATATTTTATTTCTTAACTAGCTTTCGCCCGCGGCTCCGCCCGCGTAAATGTCGATCCCTCGGGAATAGTACTTTTTTACCGGGATAAAAGGTAGCCTATGTCCTTCTCCGTACTCCAGAGAACTTGTATGCAAAACTTCATGATGATCGGTTTAGTAGTCACGGCGTGAAAGCGTAACAAACAAACAAACAAACAAACTCACTTTCTCATTTATAATATTAGTAAGTATTTAAGAGTATATCAAAATATCATTGTGAATGCAAAATTGTAATCTCTAGCGATACTTCGTCAAATATACTCATAACTCCATTGCATGCCTAATTTACCTCATGGAAATTATTAGGTCGCGGCTACGGGACACGTGTGTGCCTGTAGGGGTGAAGAACCCGCGGGCGATAAGCCTCCATCCGCCATTGCGCGATGGGCGATCATTATAAATCACGAACAGTGCGCGCGCCTTTGACCCCTCGTTAGAGCTTGATGCTCATTACTCATGCCTCAATTACAGCTGCGGTTACTAAAATACAGCTGCCCAAAGCATTTTTGTATCAAATGGTAAGTACATCACTCGGTCCCCTTTCGAATTATTGTATGTTTAAGCGATTGGGTGTTTATTTTTGGATCTAGGGGTAAAGTTGAATAATAAAAAAAGTCAATAAAACCTTTGTTAATTCGAATCGTATGTTCAATGCTACGTTTATTATCGATTAACAATAATGTGATTTTCGAAAGAGCCACAAACATTTTTCAAATTTTACAGACAGATTTACGATCAAAATAATCCTATGGCGACTGTCGAAACTCGAACTTTTTAATTAACAGTCAAAAAACAAAGGCTCGCAATCAACAGAATCTATTTGCATGGTCCCTTTGATAAGGCCGTTATCAAACGTTAATATGGTGAGTGTACACAGTATCCGTAACTATTTCTCGTGAATGCAATATCGGCTGTGAGGCTGGCCACACTGGCGGTGACCACCCGTTTCCTGTGATAGCCGGCAAGCACCCTCCCCCCTCTCTCTTCCCTACCGATAAGTGGTGACCGCTATACACTGTATTTATTACACAGTAGTACAGGATATTGTGATCCTGTTAATAAACATGTGCAGGAGGCAGTAGCATCTTATAAATGTATGTTTAGATTCTTCTTTGTGTGTCGATAGGTTGACGGGACTTTATTGCTTAGCTTCCGATGTCCGTCTGTCCGTCCATCCGTCTGTCATAGGGCTGTATCTATTGAATCGTATTAATTAGGTAGAGATTTGAAATTTTCACAGAATGTGTATAGGTCTTTTCCTGCTATAACAACAAATAAAATTAAAAACAATATATAAAGGATATCCCACCCCACACAAAAATCCTTCTTTTTAGTGTAATTTCTCGTATCTGTCAAAGTAAAAGTTGCTATGACTGTGACGTCAAACCAGATAGTTAAGAAAGTGTCCATGCAAGGAAGAGTTTGGTTATCCTTGCAAAGGAAGCCGCAAGAAGCGTGATTTTTGTTCATATATATTGCACGAAACCCTTACTATGTGCAACTCGCACTTGGCTGGTTTTAGTTTTACTTCTATTGATCCTATATTTTATAGGAAAAAAATGACTGTCAAGTCAGAATACGATCCATCCTCAAAATACCTTCGACTCAAGCCATGCCCTATGACGACTGATATTAATTTCCTGCCAAAAAATCATACATTTCGTAAAGACCGATACACTTCTAATCCCTAACAATCCATCTAATGAGGTTCTGAAATAACTCAGCTCCACGCTCGATTGCAGGCGATTTTCTGCACGAGTAATTTTAATAATTGACAGATGTTTTAAGCTTTATCAGACAATTTTTTTTTTGTTTCTACACCCATTATCTGCCATTGTCATTTACGTGATATGCAACCCAATATTATTTGTATTTATCCATAATACAAGCTTTTCTACCCGCCATTTCGACTACGACTCTAGAACAAGTAGTTATTATATTGAAAATTTCAAAACTCGACTGACCTCCCTTTTAAAACATTTTTAGAGCTATTTGGAAGATACGAGGTAATAAAGAAATTTACAAACGTACAAGATAAACGCGAAACACATACATAATCCTTCTCGGAAGCCGCGTAAAAAGGAAAGATTTGGTAGAGATGAAATTAAAAACTACTGAACCGATTTTGAAAATTCTTTCACCAATAGATAGCGGCAATATCAAAGAGATATGCTATACTTTATGAAAGATGTCGCTATCATCCAAGCATTAGACGGTTACATTCTCAGCTGAGATACTTCGGAACCCGGGCTCCGAGAGCCGAGGAGCAACCCAATGGCCCAGATAGACTGTGTAATAAAATTAAAACCCACGCGGACTAAGTAGCGGGAAACAGCTAGTCCATAATAAAATGTAACCTACTAGCTAGTATTTGTGCAAGTTTTAAACAACCTGTATAAGCTAAATGACTGATTAAGTAATAGACACATGACGGCTTCCGTGGCGCAGCGTTTACCACGCTTTTACTGACCGAGAGGGTCTGGTTCCAATTCTCTTCACCAGAGAATACTTCTGCTTCATCTTCACAGGTATTCCTTAACGGTTCTGAACCTAGCGCACCCAAGGATGGTGGGCGTCAATCGTCAGTCGTCTTGGCTTTACCAAGTTTGTGCCTTTAATATTTGAATATTACTGCCTCCAATTCATTTCATGTTTTTAGCATGCGATGTCAGGGGCTCCTTCAAAATCTTCCACCCTAGGCTTCAGACTTCTCTGCCTGCTGATTATTCCCCCACTGTAAAATAACATGCTGACGTTAGGTTCATCGAAAGCTCCGGTTCTACGGGCTCCGACGCATTATGGTAGAGTGCTATAAGTGCATACTATCAGAACACGCTCGGAGGAAAAGGGGAAACTACAAACTTTATCTTAAATTATATTGGGGATTGCAAGAAACATTCATCAGGTTGATGCAGATGGCATAGGCACTTTCCATCAGGTGGCTCGTCTGCTCGTTTTCCGTAAACCTGAATTTGATTGTTTCCTTCTATGTTGTTAAATCAAACATTTGATTAATCCAAATCCTATAATAATGAATAAATATATATAGACAAATAACATAGATTGAGCTACCCCAAACTTACTGTTCGAGACTTGTGTTATGGAATACTAACTCGACGATCATCATCATCAGGTCCTTTTTAGTCTCCACTACAGGAGCACGACCCTCTCTGTACTACTAGGGCCATACTTGGCCAGAGCAGCCAGAGGACTTGGCCTACACTCTCCACGCTGGCCAGACGGGTTGGAGAGGTGTCTTAGATGTTTATAAGCTTTGTTTAACTTGTATTTCCTAAGTCGCCTTCTACGACATCCACGGGAAAACTTGGAGTGGTCCTATTCTACTCTGCCGGATACCACACGGCTAATACGACGATACTATAATTTATATCATTGAGTTATAAACCAGACTAAGGACAATCTGAAAAATATCTTTTTCCTTCTTGACCTGACCGGGGATCGAACCCGAGACCTCCAATGTGGTAGCCTGGCATGAACTAGGCCACAGAGCAACAACATAGAAGGTTAGCAACGTAGAGGGCCAGTGTCTTTTCTACCGGTTCAAATCCGCCTCTATCAAATAATGCTTTTGTAAATCTTTCTCAAACAGTAAGTAGCTTGGGGTTGTCGTAAATAAATTATTTTTACCATTAACAAGCTGTCTTATATGATCACTCCATCTACTACTGATTGTGAGTATATCATTATTCTAAAAACAAAATCCAAAATATTTTGATTATATCTGAGCTAACTAGACTAGCAGATCCAGTTCTTACCTTAATGTCGCAATAGACACGCCAATATTTCTCCTTCCAATCTTTCTCATACCTGCAACCAAGTTTGAACATGATGTACTGAGTTTTGTGTCATTACGAGATCTGTACACAGTATAGGTACAGACGTAATAATTTCCGCTGTCATTAATCTAACAAGCTGTACCTAACCCAAATTAATCCTCAGGAGACCTAATTACGTGAACTCTGGTACTTCGCTACGGATTGCATAGGCCATGAAATAACGTAATTTACACAGTTGCAATCAGAATTAAGACTGAATTCCAGTAAATAAGTGAGCGTAAAGCAACCGAAGGCCATCATTTCATGTCGTAAAGGCAACATCATTAGTTAGGCACCTAACTGAATAGGATAATGTTAATAGACTATTACATAGCAATGCTAGAAAGTGGATGCATTGTTTATTTCTATGAATCTGATACCAACAATTTGAGTGTATATATTATAATCATGTCATACAATAGTATGTAATAGGAATACTCTGGACCTCTGTGGCGCAGTAAGTGCCTTAGAATCACGGGGTCCTGGGTTCGATCCCCGGTTAGGTCAAGATGGAAAACGATATTTTTAGATTGATCTAGGTCCTGGATGTTTATATACAAATGTTTCTATTATGAAATAAAGTATCGCTGTGTTAGCATACCACGACATAAGTTCACAACTTAATGTGGGACTAGCTCAATCTGTGTATGTCCTTATATATTTATTTATAGAAATAGATTACCCAGGCTTGCATTTTCTATCAAATAACCAATTATTTTAAAAACGAGATCGTTTGAAAGATGTTAAAGGACATACTAAATAGAATTCTTTGTTCCATGGGAGGATGATTAAAGGATATTGCCATACTCAACACGCTTTGCAGGCAGGTTGGCGAGCGCAATTTACTTTAGCTTCTTGGGGTGTCCGACGCTGCTGCCCATCGGCAGCATTTTGAATCTGTGGAAAAAAAGAATTTTGTTTGATTTAGGAAGGGAATGAAGGTATTGGGATACAACTCACTCGGATGAATGGGGGAAAAGCAAGTATTAGCTCGGGGGCCGGTCTCGCGTAAACGATGCCATGCCTGCAACGACCGGCCAAGCAGTTGATGATGACACCCCTGACTCCTGACCAATAATAAAACCACGGCCCAGCTTCTTATACAGGATCCATTTCATAAGCACTAGAAATAACAATAATGATAGTATCTGAACATCACGTAACAGATCTTACGATCCTTGTGCAAGTAGGCCAGAGCTCGTACAGCGATAATTCGGCGTCAACTGATATTAGGGTCAATTGCCTTGCTCGGTATGTTGGGCTAGTCTGTGATAACACTATTTGAACGCTGCTACCGACGGCTATGTAAACAAATTATGATTACATAACTTATCTTCTGTAATGTCACCAATTTGTGATGATAGGAGACGTTTGTGTCGTTTACTTCTTTGTTTTTATAATGTCTGAACTAACTAACAGTTATTTCAACGATCATTACTCTGCATAAACAAACCACGTTCGTAGAAAATGTTAAGTAAATAATTTGAATAAAATCATTTGCAAATCATTGCCGCTTTAAGTTTCGATTATATGGATTCCCAGATAAACAAAAAGAGCAATCAGTTGATGTACTCAATACTCGTTACGTACGACGTCTGGCAATACTGGATGTATTTTATTCATACATGAGCCATAAGTCCATAACTTAACGCAATACTGTTTATATCATTCTTGATTATAATAATTACAAATTCAAATGTCCGTACATGTAAGTGCCTTTGGTAGTTGACGTCTTATTTTCTATTGCGTGATTCCTTACGCTAATTCATGAGAATCGACGTTATTAAAATAGTCATAAGACCGTGAACCGAACACTTCATTTTTTATCGACACCGAGCTTCCTGGTACCTAACTTCTATTTAATATGAGATATACGATAACCTGTTTCTACCTGCACTCGACAGGCAAGGGTGCCGATAGATTATCTATATTTTTTGTCATCGTCATGATTCAAATTGTTTCAAGCGGTGGTTGGTATCAGATTGGTACAGTCGTGTTCAATAAGCACTATTATTTATCAGGTGTTTTTGACAATCGCAATGAAATTTTAATAATAAGCACCACCGCCCTGCTAAGAAATTTACCTTATATGTATGTATAAGCCGATTGAACTCAGGATACTGAAAGGATGGTCATTAATTTAAAAGTATGTTGAAACCAGGATTATCTTATCTCTATGGTTGAAACAAAGAACTATGTATATACAAACTTGCTCGTTCAAATATGAAATTGGAGAACTCCGTAAAAAATTACATGTTTACTTATACCTCAAGTTGGGCTTTCTGTAAAATCAGTATTTTATTAAATAAACAATTATCATATGGTGGACTATATAATTTATTTTTTATTTTCGTTTATTGGTAAACAAACAGCGTTACAATTTATATAATATATAGGCTATATAAGTACACAATTAAGGCCAAATAATGTTTACACAGTTAATAATAAAAAATATAAAAGTTTGTTGATTGTAATAACAGATTATATAAGACTAATTATAATGAGCTTTAAAGAAAGGGGATAACATCATTGTTGTTTTTATGCATTTTTCCGATTTCGATTTTAAGTTGATGCTTAGATAAGTAAAATATGTCTAATTTAGAATAAAATTTGTTGTAACTATTTGACATTCGACACAGTACAGAGTTTTGAGAGTAGTTAGTGTTGGCGTGAGGCACGTGTAGTAATGGCGTGTGACGTGTGCGGGACGACGGAACTCTGAGGGCTATTGCAGCTAGAAGGTCAGAGCAGTCTGTTTGACCCGTGATTATTGAGTGCAGAAAAATCAAATCGTATTGAACTCGCCTCAATTCTAAGCTATCCATATTGTAGTGCAAGCATGCCTCAGCGTAGGAATCAAATTTTCTACAGTCTTTGAAAGAGAGAAATTTAATAAACTTTTCCTGTATGACCTCTATTTTTTTCTTGTGAGTGGAATATTGGGGCATCCAAATATTGCAGGCATATTCAAGAATTGTTCTTACAAAAGTAAAAAACAATAACCTAATGCACGGAATACTTTTGAACTCCTGACTTATACGTTTAACAAACCCAAGTTGCTTGTATGCCTTGCTTACTATCGCCTCAATGTGTTCTGTCATCAGCATCTTCGAATCCAACAATACTCCTAAATCTCTTACAGAGGAGGTGCTTTTAATTGTGGAACCACAAATGCTGTAGACAAATTTTATAGGGTTTAATTTTCGCGTAAATGTGATTTGCATGCACTTTTTAACATTTACAGATATTCTGTTATTGTAATAATAGTTTTCTAATGCGTCTAAGTCTTGTTGAATTTTTTTACAGTCATCTATGTCTTTAATGCTCAAAAATATTTTTTTTATCATCTGCAAACATTAGAAAACGTGCATGACTAAAGCAAAAGTTAATGTCGTATAAATACGCATTATAAAGCAACGGTCCCAAAATTGAACCCTGGGGAACTCCAGAAGGTATAGAAACATAGTTACTACGCGCTCCCCCCATCACAACAGCCTGTCTCCGATTAGTTATGTAAGATGTTATCCATCTAAGTAAATCTCCACGTATTCCTAAGGCATACAGTTTGGTCAACAGGATGTTGTGATCCACACGATCAAAAGCTTTTTCAAAATCAGTATAGATCACATCTACCTGTTGACGTTGATTCATGCTTTGAAGCACGTAATTGGTGAACATAGCTAGATTAGTGACTGTTGAACGTCTATTCATGAAACCATGTTGTTCGTTCGGAATCGATTTATAAATTAGTGGACCAATATGTTTCCTAATAAGTCTTTCAAATACCTTATCTATCGCGTTTAGAATCGAAATTGGCCGATAGTTTTCGATGTTCACTCTAGATCCATTCTTATGTATAGGAACTATCAATGCGTCTTTCCATTTAGTGGGAAAAATACCTTTTCGTAAGGAAGTATTAAATAGGATAGCAAGAGGTTTTGCTAGGTATTTTGAGCATTTATTATAAAATATAGGAGGAATATTGTCGCTCCCTGGTCCTTTTTTAATATCTAATTGTAGAAGAACTTCTGCAATTTCCTCTTCACAAAACTCAATTCCACCTATTACCTCACAGGAATCAATCTCTGAAAGTTCAATATTATATGTGTCTGCAGGTTTTTCAAAAACACTTTCAAAAAACTTATTGAAACCTTCACAAGCTTCTGATTCACTACGGTATTCATGATCTTTATATTTAAGAGTGTTAGGATATCCAGAATTATTTTTCCGGAGAGTTTTTATATAACTCCAAAGCTGTTTCGGGTCTCTATAGATTGATTCCTGTACGCGGTTTAAGTGGTTTTCATAACATTGCTTCTGGATAATTTTTTGTCGAGCACGCAGAATATAAAATTCATCATAGTCTCGAGGATTACGGTATCTCTTCCATCGTCTATGTGCCTTATCTTTCTCTTTAATGATATGTATTAATCCTGGAGAATACCATGTTGGATAGCAAGAGTTATAATATTTTCTTTTCATAGGTACAAATTCTTTAATAATATTATTTAAAATTGAGTAGAATATGTTAATTAATTCATCAATTGAGTAATTACTATCGGTAAATGTGCCAAGGCAAATATTCCAGTTTATTTTTGAGAAATGATTATTAATTTGAGTGTAATCGGCCTGAAAAAAATTATATTTTATAATGGGTTTAGGACAAAATGTAGGCGTAAATAAATCAGGTAAATTGATCAAAAGAGAGGGGTGTGCATGGTCCTCCTTGACTAGAGAGACATGGCTTCGCGATAATTCAATTACTGCATCACTAAACACGAGGTCTAACACATTGTTATAAGCGTTTAGAATGCTATTATATTGTTTTAAATCTGCCATGTTACAAGTATCGATTAGTTCACTCGAAGCTTCTTGGATATCAACACTACCGACTTTATGAAACGTGGGAACTGAAGGGAAAGACGTTGACCATTTAATGTTCGGTAGGTTAAAATCACCTATCAAAATGAAATGGTCGTTTATGTTATTAGCAAACAATTTGGTAAAATGGTTCGTGAGGTCCTTTAACCGTGAAGATTTATTATTATCTGGTGGTATGTATAATAAACCAATGTGCAAATCCCTTTTATCAAGAGTGCCAAGTATTTGACCCGGTACTGAAACCCATAAGCACTCAACACTAGGGCAATCCCATTCCGGCCTCTCCTTAACTTGAAGAGCCTTCTTTGAAAAGAGCATTACACCACCACCAATTTTTTTGGTTGATTTTTTGTGGTCACGGTCAGATCGAAACAAGTCATATCGATCATCGCATAGTTCTCCTCTATAAAAACCATCAGTAAGCCAAGATTCCGTTATTAATATTACATCGAAGTTATGTGCCAAGATATTTTGACGAAGTTCTTTAGTTTTAGTACGCAAGCCGCGAGTGTTTTGGTAAAATATTTGAAGATTTTTACCCATTATCATCATACATCGTACTTAAATGTATTTTGATTATTCTAAAATAAATTAATTGTGGCTTGCCGCTTAATACAATATTCTGTGCAATGGTATCCATGACGAAGTTCTGCCTGTGGTAAACGATACAGTCCCATAAAATACTGTGTCGAATGCATAAGTCAAACAAATAATATTTATGAGTATTGAATAATACTTGTTTCCCCAATAAATCGTAGATGAGCATGTAGCAAAAATTAAAGACAAAAAGTAGTGACAATGACAATGACAATATGAGTTTCAGGTGATTTTGCAGAGGTCCTTTTCCGAGTTTATTGTGATCGAAGGGGATTCTTCGTTCTTCCTTAAAAAAATATTGCAGTCACGGATCCATACGAATTTATAGCCTTTGGTTTTTGCCAATTCCTTAGACTTTTTTAGTAGATGTTTGTTGTCTGGCGTCAAATGCTCATCTACAAAGAATTTTTTTGGTGGACCGCTCATCCCAATATTTGAAGTGTTGATGCCTTTGCTTCTCCGCAATCCCGAGAGAATGCGGTCTTTTAAGGATCTGTCTTTAAGCTTGGCTACAATTGTCTTAGGCCTGCCTAATACCTTCTGCATAGGTTGGACGCGGTGAGCGTATTCTATATCACCGGGTTGAAGAATAACATTTGCGTGCTTAGCTATCTCCTTCACTAACTCTATAGTCGTCTCGTTATGCACCTGTGGCAAACCAACTATTTCAATATTCGTCAACCTAGCTCTTTGTTGCTGCTTTCCTAACTGGAGACGAAGTTCACTTATTTGGTTGCTGGCATCGGACAAATCATCGTGAAGCTTACTCATATTGATAGTCATTTGCTCATGCATATCTTGCATCTGGGATTGAGAGTTTTTAAGTCCATTGATCTCTCCAGTAAAGGACTTCAGTTTGTTTTCTACCTCGGCTAGAACTGTAGATTTTAGCTCCTGAACAATTTCTTCCTTAATGACTTTTAATTTATTGTCCAATAATTTCTCTATTTCTTCTAAAAGGTTTTGATGCGATGAGCTAGTCTGTCCTACTTCGGCTGTCTGTCCATCATTAGTAGAATGTGTGGATTGGTTGGTCGTTTGCGGCTGATTTTGGTTTGGTTTTATAGTACGTATAGGGGTATTGGTGTTATCTCCTCCTTTGCGTTGGGCTGCAGTACACGCTGGACACTTCCACTGTGTACGTGGGCTCGATGATTCGTTGAAATTTACGCATTCAGAGTGGTATAATTTTTGACAATTAACGCATTTGATGCGTTTCTGAGTGACAGTTATTGCCAATTTGCAGGCTTCGCACACTCCAGACATGATAAAAAATTTAAGAGAGAAAAAAAAATACTTTTTTAAGACAGTAACCAAAAAGGAAGAAAAGTAAAATAATGAAAGATAAAACAAAAAAAAAAAAAATTTTTTTGATGCGCGACTTCGGTTTTGAACCAGGGCCCCGTGAATGGCGAGTGAAGTACGCACCACTGAGCCACGGAAGATTCAAGTGGTATTTATATATAAACAATATATAATAGTTATTTATATATAAACAATATATCATAATAAAATATTTGTAAATGTTTACGGAACGAAATGGTAATATTGGAAACCATAAACATTTCCACAATATCTATTTCGTTTTAAATTTAGTATGCTGACCATAGACGCAATTTTTTTTTTAAATCTATGATGCTGACCATGATACCAAAATAGTTTCGGTTAGTACGAGTGCTGTTATTTTTAAATTTCCTGAACACTAATTATGAAAGCTGCTACTTTCCTAATTGGCTTTTTAGAAATTTGTTTTATTAATTATTATATATTCAATTTCTGTACGATTCTTTTCCTATCTGACAAATAACAATTTATTTTTTTAATGACTATGTAGCTGGCTCCAAATGAGCTTTCGCTACTTCACCAGGCGTTTCGGCGGCAGAAATAACACTTACAAACAATACTTATTATAAGTTTTAAAACATGAGAAGTTCTTCTGTCATCAGATAAGCTTTAATAAATTAATATTGTATTTGCATCCCACTTACATTAGCGTGCACAATATAAATTCTTTCGGCTGAGGTAACTGCTTTATAAAATCAGTTTCGAGATTTGATCTGAACCAGCATACTAAATATAATATTAAGCTGTATTTTAAACCAAAGAATAAACTGTACATTAACCAAACAGAGCTTATAAAATAATAAAGATTAAAGCGTATAAAAAATCGTTAAATATAATAGCTTTGATTTGTAGCGCTGACTGTACATCCCAGTGACTTGATTGATGGCCGAACACTGATTCAGACAGCTTTCGATACCGTAATCAACTTAACAAGTGCATCCCGGAAGATGCATTTGGTAAATTGTTACAGCAATGATCTCATTTTGAACTACATAGATATATGTTGATGTACACACGTAGGGTGCACGTAGGGAGCCTCCACGAGTGACGAGCAGTCGACCTCCGGCGCACCTGGATAGCTAGTATACTCGGTAATGAGTCTAGTGAACCAATGCCTACACCACGATGGATCGACAAGAAGAAGAGTTTTTATACGTTTATATTATATTTATCGTTTTTATTTACATATTATATAACTCTATATCAATATAAACTTTAATTTTTAAATCAACCAGTTAAACTGGTTAATTTAAAAAATTAAGTTTCTTTTTCTATTTTATTAATCAGCAACAATTTTGCGTATCTATATGTAGCTTCATTATCGAGAACGTTATTCAAAAATATTGCCTTTATTTTTAAATTACCTACTGACATAAAATAATCGAATATAAGCCACAGATTTGTATTGCATTCCTTTTGCTGAAAATCACCTCGACAGGCAGATCCTTCTTGATTTATTCAAATTGACACTGAGAGATCGAATAATAGAATATATTTTTGGAAGGATGTGATATCCATTCCGATATTGCGCGTGATACCTCTGCCCCAATTGAGTTACAGGTGGGACGATTTGAATACTTTATACCACCGCTTTAGAGGTGGGATATTCAAAAACTATGACTCTTTTCACAGCAATGTAGAATACATACGTTAAATGCTTAAATTTTACTTTTAAATAGATATTACACCGTGGCTCAGAATTACGTTGACAAATTTAAAAAGTAAAATCAAAAATGGAAATATATTTTCTTTGTTAAATTTCCACATGTTTGGGCGCCACTCAGTGTTAATTGTTTCGAGAATAAATTAATAGTGTATTTTTTGATAATGTATTATATTTTACTATGTCTTCTGTAACAAATAATTTGTTATTACGCTAAATGCCTGATTTGGTCGGATATTGTCGAGCCAGTCGCATCGTGAGCGATGAGCGCGCGCGGAGTGTGCGGCGAGACGGGGGAAGTTACCGCGGCCGGCTGACCGCGACGCCAGAGGCGATCGGATCGTATGGTAGGCGACACTGTGCCAATTGTCGCTCGCCCGACACTGAACATCGAGTACGCGACTGCGAAATTTGATAAATCAAATATTCTGATTGTGTTCTTCGGGCTTCTGATAATGTATCTAATACGTGCTCCTACTAAATTGTAACTACTAGTTATTCCCATACTGGGTAAGTTGTGCATTCTTATTTTTAAAGCTTGTAGGATGTAGGTGATTAAATAATTTGGGTTAACCTTCAATCACAGGTTACTTTACCCCGTATCACTTTTATAGCCTACAGTATTTATGATATTGTAACCGTTCTCATTTTGCCAATATATATAAATCAAAATAGCTGCCACTCCATCCTAGAACTATTGTAAATAATTTAATTAATCATTTAGCTGGTATGCACCTCCCCTATGCCATTCTATATCCATTCTGAATCTTTGATCATCTGCGATTGTTTCACGCTTCGCTTGAACGGGGCTTAACATGAACCACCGTGTGCATTTCAGGAACTACGTCGGGATTAAAAGACACCTTGGCGAGACAACTATTTCGACGGGATCAACGAGTGTCCCTCGCTATTGTCTCTCGATTCCGCTGAGTCACCTTACTACCGGGGGGAGTACAGACGTCCCTCGGCATTGCTTCTCGGTTCTGCCAAGTCACCTTACCACCAGGGGAGTGCATTGTGTTTTTTTTCTTATTTAATAACCAACTTACTGTCTACCTCCGGCCCTGAGTGCTCACATGTACTGCTATAATTAGGTATTTAACTAGTTTAGTTTCTGAAGAGTACTTTAATTGGTTAGTAATTACTTTAGTTAAGGCTTAGATTAATTAGTTGGTAATTAATTTAGATAAGGCTTAGATTACACCTGTTACTTATATAATATATTACTATATATAACATTTTGTACGTTTTATTTTATTTGATCAAATTAAAACGTGACAATTTTGGCGCCCATCTACTATCGTTTAAAGGCAGAAGTTGGTTACTATTGTTTTTTCTGGTGATGGTAGTGTGTATGTTATTAATTGTAAAACAATGATAGTTGATTCTAAATATCAAGTGGTGTGTGTTCATTAATTTTGCTGACGCTTTCTCCCATACTCGTCTTGATGTAAAAAAAAATATATTTTGTGTTAGCGTTTAACAAAAATCATAATTAAATTATTTTTTTAGCTGTATTTTGGCAGGGTAATTTTTTTTTATTGGCAAAATTTTATAAAAAATTATTAAATTACTATTATTGAACACCTGTAAACCACACCACTTGATCGGACAGTAAGTAGTTTGTTTGTTTTTTATTTTTTTTTCTTCCTCGTTGGTTTTATTGGTAGTGTTCATTTACATTATTTTGTGTATGATTTTCAATCACGTCATTGTTCTCAAACAAGGCTGATTTTTGTAAGAGAACGGAAGAAACTATAACTGGTCTTGGCTATTTTTATGTAGTACTATTACTATTTTTTTTTTCTTTCTTTCTTTCAATTGGTTAATTATCATAGTTAAATCCGATTTTTACCTTGAGCATGTTTTTTTTTAACGCTTAGTTATTTTAACATTTCTATCCTTTTGCATTCCTGTCGTGCTTCAAAATATTATTTTTTATTTTTTCATAGTTTGCACAACTTATCTGGTTTATTAATTTATAAAAATGTCATATCCAATAAAATTTCTTCATTTACAAAAGTCTGAACTACAGTATGAGGTTGCAATTAGAGGCGATATACCGGCTAACACCGTACTTGAACTTAGACGTCAAGTATGTAAATTAACCCAGACCTATCCATCAGAAGACATAGCTGATTCTTGCATCGAATTTGATGATGATATTAAGGGGGTTTTAGAATCTATAAGTAAGGCCAAATCTAACTTAGAAATATTATCAATGTCAGCAGATGAAAACCTTAGTGACCGCACGCGATCTTTACTGAATCATTTACACCACAGGATTCGTCGTTTATTACAACCCGATACAGTTGAGCATAGATCAAAGCTGGAAGCCATAAAGAAATCGTTTAACGATATAAAACTAGCATTTGAAAAAAAAGTTGCTTCAGTGGCCAGTTCTGCAGGTGTCTCTAAAGATTATTTTCAAGACTGTACGGAATCTTTGTCTCTTGATAATATGAATATATCCGTACAATGTGACAGAGGTCTCTTTTCGGATATAACAAAGCTAAAATATGACGGAAAATCCTGCGTTCGGTCATTTATTCAAAGGTTACAAGAATTTCGCTTAGCTAAGAGAATTTCTGACGAAAAACTTTTATCTTATGCTTACGATATATTCACAGGCGATGCCCTCCATTGGTTTAGGTCTGTTAGGGATGATATTAAAGATTGTGATTCCTTGTTAAAACGCCTGCGTGACGATTTCGATGTCTTTGACTATGATTATAGAATGATTACTGAGATACGTAGTAGAACGCAAGGTGAAGCTGAAAATATAATAGTATTTCTGTCAATAATGAAAGGTATGTTTTCACGCTTAAATTCATCTATTAGTGAGAAAGACCAACTTGAAATCCTCCTCCATAATATTCGCCCTTGTTACGCAAATGTGCTTGCAAACTGCCCTGAAATTACGTCGATAAATCAACTGCAGTCAGTATGCCGCAATTATGAGCAAGTAAAAGCACGCAGTGAGAATTTTAAGGAGCCTATAGCTACAACTAGTGGCACATTAGCTCCTGAATTTGCATATAATCCTCCAACTAAAGCTAATTCTAAAGGCTATTCAAATTATAAGTCATATTCTAGCTCCGATAATAATCCTAATAAACAGTCTATACCACAAAACCATAAAGTGTTTGCGATTGCAAACTCAAAATTTTGTTATCGCTGTCGAGTAAACACTCACAGTATGAGAGAATGCACTGCTGCTCGCGACATTTTCTGTTTCAAATGTGGCAAAAAAGGCGTTCGCTCCCCTGATTGCTCAGATTGTAAAAAACATAACCCTACTAACTCAAAAAACGAGTAAGTGAAAATTGTGTCAAACCAGTAGCCAGTAATTTCGATAGCTCGGATTGGAAAAACTGGCTTCTGACCATTAAAAACTTCTTTTCATCATATAATATTGCTCCAATTTTCACTACAAAACCGAGTAACGATCCTAGACCTTACATAAGAATTAATATTAACAATATTAGTAGCTTAGATTTTCACGGTCTATTAGACTCAGGTTCTGTAATTAGTATCTTAGGAAAGCACTCTCATAAAACGCTATTAAAATACGGATTTACATTATTCGACACCGATAAAGTAACTGTTAATGCTGCAGGGGGACAAAGACTTAATTCTATTGGTTATATGCTTATTCCTGTCGTTTTTGACAATCAAACTAAGGTTATTAAGTTTCACGTCATTCCCGAAGTCGATGTTTATCTAATCTTAGGAATTGATTTTTGGAATTCATTTATGATATTACCTAAGTATTTGTCTCAAGTCAAGCGTTTTACTGACGTAGACTCGAACCTACACGAAATATCAACAAAACCATTTTTGTATTGCTACGAGCACTTAAATAACTTGGAAAGGTCGGTAGCCGATAGTTTAATAGAAAATTTCAAAACTATTTCTTTCGAAGAGAAGGGCTTGGGGAGAACCAATATAATAGTACATAGTATTGACACTGGAAATACTGACCCGATTAAGCAACGTTACTATCGCATGTCCCCAGAAAAACAAAGAATTATTACGGAGCAGGTGGACGAAATGGTATCTCTTAACGTAATAGAGCCATGCGAGAGTCCTTGGCTATCACCTGTTCTCGTGGTCAATAAAAAGGATGGAAAGCCCCGTTTCTGTTTGGACAGTAGAAAACTTAATTCGGTTACTAAAAAGGATACTTACTGCCTACCCTACGTTTCCGAAATCCTTGATAACCTAAGAGATGCTAGATACCTGTCAAGTATTGATCTCTCAAAAGCTTTTTGGCAAATTCCTATTAAGGATACAGATCGTGAAAAAACTGCATTTTTTGTCCCAAATCGAGGAATTTTTAAGTTCAATGTCACAGCCTTTGGATTATCCAATGCCCCAGCTACCCAGCAACGACTAGTTGATTCCTTGTTTGGACCAGAATTTGAGCTTAAGGTGTTTGCTTATTTAGACGATATTATAGTTATAAGCCAGTCATTTAATGAACACGTTAACTTGTTAAATCGGGTACTTGGAAAATTAAAGCAGGCAAACCTCACGGTCAACCTCGGTAAATGCCAATTCTTTCGCAACTCACTGAGATATCTTGGATACATAGTAGACTCAAAGGGACTTCGTACTGATCCTGAGAAGGTGGATGCAATTCTCAACTATCCTACTCCCTGTAATAGGAAAGAAGTCAAGCGTTTCTTGGGGACCGCATCATGGTATAGACGTTTTATCCCTAACTTTAGCACTATTGCAGGTCCTCTTAATAAACTTACATCCACTAAAAAGAATTCTCCTCCCTTTCAGTGGTTTTCTGAAGCCAATAATGCATTTCTTGAGCTCAAATCACTTCTTGTAAAAGCTCCTATCCTTGCATGCCCTAACTTTGACTACCCATTCGAGGTTCACACAGATGCAAGCGATTTTGGTATAGGAGCAATGTTATCCCAAACTATTAATGGTGTTGAGCACCCAGTAGCATATATGAGTAGAACCTTATCTGGTCCTGAAAGGAATTATAGCGTAACAGAAAGGGAAACCCTAGCTGTCATAGTAGCTTTAGAGCACTGGCGCTGTTACCTCGAGAATGGTGAGAAGTTTAAGGTGTATACAGACCATTCGTCAATCAAATGGTTTTTGTCGCTATCTAACCCAACGGGAAGATTAGCGAGATGGGGAATACGGTTATCAGCCTTTAATTTCGACATAGAACACCGTCGTGGTAAAGACAATGTAATTCCTGATTCTCTGTCTAGAATACCTACTCTCGCTGCAATATCGGCAGTCGATTCACAGGATCAATGGTATGTAAATATCTTCCAAGGGTGCCAAAACAAACCAGCTAAATTTCCTAACTACCGCGTAGAAAACGGACTACTGTACCGATTAATGAAAAACAAAAACGTTCTTACTGCGGAGTTTAATTGGAAATATGTTGTACCACAAGAACAACGACTTGAAATATTAAAACTGAATCATTCAGAACCAACTGCTGCACATTTTGGTATATTTAAAACCTATAAAAGACTTCTCTTGCGATATTATTGGCCAAAAATGTATGCTGACGTCGTCGAGTATGTCAACAAATGCGAAACCTGCTTAGCATGTAAACTGCCAACACACGGTACTCTGGGTGTAATGGGCAGGCCAAAAGAGTGTAGCAGACCTTTTCAGGTTATATCCATAGATCTCATAGGTCCCCTTCCCCCCTCTAGAAAACAACACACTTACATATTTGTAGTAACATGTTGTTTCTCAAAATACTGTCTTATATTTCCTCTTCGAAGAGCCACAGCTGATCTAGTATCTAAAAACTTAGAAAATAACGTTTTCTTAGTACATGGTATACCTCAAACCATTATACTTGATAACGGTACCCAATTCACCAGTAACGAGTTAAAAAACATGTTTAAAAAGTATTGTATCCCCAATATTTACTACACACCTAAATACACCCCACAAGTTAATACCGTAGAAAGGTACAATAAAACGATAATAACAGCTATTTCTACATACATTACTGATGACCACCGTACCTGGGATATAAACCTTCCAAAAATACAATTCGCTGTAAATAATTCAGTTAATGAATCTACAGGATTTACACCATCGTTCTTAGTTCATGGTAGAGAACTAGTCTCTTGCGGGTCACATTACATCGAGAATGATAACCCCAATGAGATAATTTTCCTGCCACGAGACGCTTACGCAGAAAACTTAGGCTACCTCGCCAAGATATTTGATAAGGTACAGTTTTCTTTATGGCAGGCTCATTTAAAGAATACCCAGCGCTATAATTTAAGAAGAAAAGTTACAGAATTTGATGTTGGTGATTCAGTCTGGAAACGCTGCTATTTCCAAAGTGATAAAGATGCTCAATTCACTAAAAAACTGGCTCCTAAATTCATAAAATGCAAAATCGTACGAAAGAAATCCCCGTTAGTTTATGTCCTGGAAGACATGTCTGGAAATGATCTGGGAACTTGGCACATTAAAGATTTGAAACTTACTACTAATTAATTTACTCGAGTTAAGCGAGTGATTAATTTCGAATTTTTCCTTAATATAAGAGGAAAAATTCTTTTCTGGGAAGAGGGGTACTGTAACAAATAATTTGTTATTACGCTAAATGCCTGATTTGGTCGGATATTGTCGAGCCAGTCGCATCGTGAGCGATGAGCGCGCGCGGAGTGTGCGGCGAGACGGGGGAAGTTACCGCGGCCGGCTGACCGCGACGCCAGAGGCGATCGGATCGTATGGTAGGCGACACTGTGCCAATTGTCGCTCGCCCGACACTGAACATCGAGTACGCGACTGCGAAATTTGATAAATCAAATATTCTGATTGTGTTCTTCGGGCTTCTGATAATGTATCTAATACGTGCTCCTACTAAATTGTAACTACTAGTTATTCCCATACTGGGTAAGTTGTGCATTCTTATTTTTAAAGCTTGTAGGATGTAGGTGATTAAATAATTTGGGTTAACCTTCAATCACAGGTTACTTTACCCCGTATCACTTTTATAGCCTACAGTATTTATGATATTGTAACCGTTCTCATTTTGCCAATATATATAAATCAAAATAGCTGCCACTCCATCCTAGAACTATTGTAAATAATTTAATTAATCATTTAGCTGGTATGCACCTCCCCTATGCCATTCTATATCCATTCTGAATCTTTGATCATCTGCGATTGTTTCACGCTTCGCTTGAACGGGGCTTAACATGAACCACCGTGTGCATTTCAGGAACTACGTCGGGATTAAAAGACACCTTGGCGAGACAACTATTTCGACGGGATCAACGAGTGTCCCTCGCTATTGTCTCTCGATTCCGCTGAGTCACCTTACTACCGGGGGGAGTACAGACGTCCCTCGGCATTGCTTCTCGGTTCTGCCAAGTCACCTTACCACCAGGGGAGTGCATTGTGTTTTTTTTCTTATTTAATAACCAACTTACTGTCTACCTCCGGCCCTGAGTGCTCACATGTACTGCTATAATTAGGTATTTAACTAGTTTAGTTTCTGAAGAGTACTTTAATTGGTTAGTAATTACTTTAGTTAAGGCTTAGATTAATTAGTTGGTAATTAATTTAGATAAGGCTTAGATTACACCTGTTACTTATATAATATATTACTATATATAACATTTTGTACGTTTTATTTTATTTGATCAAATTAAAACGTGACACTTCGCAACGTGGATTTCTTACCAATGTTATAAACGAGAAACTTTGTGAGTATTTGTGGATGTATACATGTATCAATGTTTGTTACTCAATCACGCCAAAACGGCTCAACGGATTTCAACGAAATTTCGCACACAGAAAAGCTTTTACCTGAATTAACACATAGGCTACCTTTCATCCCAGAAAAAAGTACTGTTCCCGCGGGATCGACATTAACGTGAGCGGAGCCGCGGGTGACAGCTATTTTAGTTCTCGGTGTCAGTCGGCAATTACTTTCTTCTACTATTAAACATTATGATGAGCTTGGACATCTTAGAGGCCATGCGGGAGGTAGAAAAATAACTTATAGGAGGTTTAGACTTCGACATATCTTTAAAAAAAGATTGACCCACAATCCACAAGCCAAGGTATTTTTCTAAAATAGCTCTAGATTTGGGTGTAAGTTATACAAAGTTCCAAAGAGTAGTAAAAATTGAGCTCTAGTTGACAGCATACCATCAGCGAAAAGCGCAACTGCTTACCTTGATCATTATCAAGATAAAAAAACCGGCCAAGTGTATGTAGATCTCGCACACGAAGAGTTCCGTACCATGCTTACTTAATATTATAAATGCGAAAGTGAGTTTGTTTGTTTGTTATGCTTTCACGCCGTAACTACTGAACCGATCATCATGAAATTTTGCATACAGGTTCTCTGAAGTACGGACAAGGACATAGGCTACCTTTTATCCCGGGAAAAGCACTAATCCCGAGGGATCGACATTGACGCGGGCGGAACCGCGGGCGAAAGCTAGTTATCTATAATATGTTTAAAATTATTAAAAAATATTTTTATTATGTTATGTAACTAAAAATTTATGTAAATAGATGGCGCCCATGTCTGCGAGCGATGACACGGTCACGCGCGGTTGCGTCACGTACAGTCACGTTGCGTCGCGGCCGATGGATGGCCACTACGGACACTGTACAGCCGGTCTTAAGCCTGGATTACACTAGTAGAGTAAACAGTAGAGTGAATTAGCAAAGAAGCGCGGCGGCCAAGATTTACGCACTCTTTGTCTCCACTTGCGTTGGTATTTCAAAATTCACACATTATCATAATTCGATAGCATTGTCTGAGGATCTATAGTGCAGATGCCTCTAAGCTGCAGCTGCAAAGTTCTAGTTCATTCCAATGCCTACTACACCTGTAGATAAGTTATTTTTATTTTATTCATTTGTGAAGCAAACAATTTAAAAGATAATACAATATAAAATAAAGTAAATTAATAACACAAAAATCTGCAAAGTTTCCACTAACATAGTTCTGAGCATATTCATGTTTTCAACAAAATGAACACTAACAGTACTTAATTGGAAATTAAAAAACCGGGCAAGTTCGAGTCGGACTCGCGCACGAAGGGTTCCGTTATTCTATACCAAGTTAAAAATTATTAAAAATATTTTTATTATATGATGTAACTAAAAATTTATACTTTTCGCAATTTTTCCTTTATCTGTGCTCAGGATTCTAAGTTCACGGGAAGTACCCTGTAGGTTTTGATTCCTTTGCGAATGTCGAGAATTTGCGGCATTAAAATTTAAAATATTTTTTTTTTACATGATATAACAAAAAATATATGCTTTTCGCAATTTTTCCTTTATCTGTGCTGTAAGACGTTGCTTCATACCAAATTTCAAGATTCTGAGTTCACGGGAAGAGTACCCTGTAGGTTTTGATTCCCTTGCGAATGTCGAAGAAAAACGAAATTTTGGTGCATTAACGGCTGTATCTTTTGATTTTTTCACAGCTTCAAGGGCCAGTAGAGCTGAGTATTTGGTTTGAATTTTAGCTTGATACCTCTATGCGTTCCTGAGAAAAAGGGTCTTGACAGACCGACAGACAGACAGACAAACAGACAGACAGACAGACAACCGAGTGATTATTAGGGTTCCTTTTCACCTTTTGAGGTACGGAACCCTTACAAACAACTTGTTGAACTAATGGTAAAAGTACGGTGCTATAGTATACAATATAAAGTAATCATTACAATCAAATCTAAGTTATTTTGTTAAACACAATTGTAGACCTTAATTGCCTTTTATAAACAACAGCAAAATATAAATTCCAAATCCAATAATGTTTTGTTATAGGTAGGTACTGATTTCACGTTCCTGACAAAAACTTATTTCCAGCGTAATTGGTTTTTCACCTAATTACGTGGAATAGCTTGTGATGACGTGAGCCAATTCGAGGACATTTGAAATCAATACAATTTAAGTGAGTGAGAGTATAGTTACAGTAATCTTCTTTTTTTATTTACTCAGTATTATTAGTTCCTGGCAGCATAAGTTATTAGTCGTGCACTTAATATTTTCTAACATTGTCCTGATTGTTATACGTTTAAATTACATCACTTCATACTAATAATAACGTTAGGTATAAAAATAATGTAATAAATGCGATAACACCATATTGATTAATTTAAAACTGCACCAACATCTAAAATTCTCCTTTCTCGGCACCACCTCTGTGGGTTAACTGGTAGATAAAGCTTTTAGCTTTAAATACACCTTTTACGTTTCTAAAGAAAAGTCGTTTATAAAACAAACAAAAAAATAAGTACTCTACTACAACACTATGCCATTAACTAAACCCGTGAACTCAGTACGTTACAGCGTTCCACTGCCCTGCCTGACCAGTGATCTGGCGATGCCGAATCTAGGTTAGGCGGCTCGATCAAGTTCCTTTAAAATCTACTCAAGCGATCTCTGGCAGTCTCAACATCAAAGGAACTATGAAATTGCGACTAAAGTTATCTGAACTCTTTTAAATCCATTCGGAAAATTTATAAAAGACTGTCTTCATCTTTGCATCTATATTTTAGTCGGAGAAATGAAATTGATGACATATAGTCGACACAGATATTTCCTGCAACATAGTCTGTGTATGAAAGGAATTTAATAATTTACTGAAGTAATAAATACCTTTCCTTTACCTTTTGTTTTGACGACAAAAATCGCAATAAAATTAATGGAGTAGGTAGGTAGGATGCTTATAAACTTCCAAGTAAAGCAAAAGACCGTAACGAAGCAAGCAAACGACATACGAACTAATATGGACGAAACGTATTAGCGTGATCGAACAGCGACATATTTTTACGGCATTAATATTCACGGCAAGAATATATTATCCATATATTTGCTGCTACCTAACCTGCACGTTAATTACTCCTCTAAAGAGTTAGCTCTACCTATACTATAGCTCTAATATTAATTGTTGGAAAAATGATAACATTTTCCATAAAAACGGGTGGACCGAGTAAATAAATTTCATTAGAGACAAAATCCACTTCATACGCCAGACGAGACAAAGCAAATATGGACGTTTATACACTTGTATTTTATGCTGTATTCATAGTGAAATAAGATCTACTAGCTTGTAGACAGACAGGGGCACCCGGCGAGTAGTGACACAACATAAATATTCAGACGTCCCATCCCTTGTCACAATATCCTCGTCTGTTTTACAATTTGATGCAGATTTAAGCCGGACGCTGGCAAACGCAGTGTGACGTGACGCGGATGAAGTACTTGCAGGTTAATAGTATTCGGAGTACAAACAGATTTTCCAATAATTGGTTCTGAAGCCACCCGGGCTACCGCCCGCGTGCGTCCGACGCGGCAATGCACTCGGTAAAGTTTATAACTACATCTCTCCTGTTTACGAGATGTGGTGAACTCACTTGCTTCTTGTTATTTGCTTTTTCTATAGCTACTTTCTTAATTACTCGACTGCCGAAATCTGAGTGTACTCCTATCCTACTGTTTTTAGATTTCATGTGAATAGTTAATAATTTCTAAATGACTCAACGGTTTATTCAAATGATCTATAATCTAAAACCTACATTTTCGGATTACCACTGCGAGGAATATACATTCTGAGGAACTTGGAAACTTTAGACGGCCAGACGGACATTTAAAGCTTATCTAATTACTTGAAGCTCTGTGAGCTGTAGACGGGAGTGTTATCTATCAAAGTAAAATCGCAATGGTCCTAAGCGCCTTAGAATCTAGAAAAACAATCTATCTTGGTACAAACCAAATCACAAGATTACCAAATCACAAGAATACCGAATATGCTCACAAAATTTTACGAGAATCGGTTATGATTTGAGAACTGTAGAAGGGAACAGGATTACAGACAGACATACAGAATGACTGTTGCGCTTCGCGCAGTTTATAAAAGTCCTAGTCGTCATAATAAATAGCAATTACAACAAATCCCATTTAGTATCCCGATAATATCACGTGGATTAATATAAATTTTCATGAGTATTTCGTACAATCAAAACGACGCTCCATCTGACCGCTTATAATGCGAGTAACCTGCGGTTCGTGCGGTCTGCCCATAATGCGAATTGGAATTCACTATCACCAGACTATCACCGCAAACACATCGTTCAAAGAGATCACGTTTTCCGTATGAATATTGGAAAAGCTTGTACAAAAACTATCCGGGTAGTGCTCCAATCAAATTATTCCGCGTCAACAAACTCCATATTCGATATTCGAAAATTCACCAAGCGCGGTATGCATGGGGTTGGTTGATTTCCGTAGCTTTACATCGACACGCGTAAACAGCGAGACGGACGACGGCAAAGCCGGATTCACGAGCCATTATTTAAATCCCTTTGGATACGAGTTCCATTATCCCCCGCACAGACCGGCCCTCCAGCGAGTGGACACGACACTCTACCTATAGCGACGATCAACAAAGAAGTAGACCCTCTCGAGTTCGAAATAGCCACTTATACCTTTCACAGAGATGATACACCCATTTGTTCTGCGTGGTCACGGTGCTTGCATGGAAAGTCATTAAAGCCGTATAGGTATGTACTACGAATATGTAGTGCCTATTGATCATATCACAGTGGCAATCGTAATCGATATTCAATCAATCTAATAGGCCGTTTAGCAAATTGCCAGTTATGAATTGAATCGTACAGCGCAGCGAAATTGTATTGCGGAATATTTAATTAAAATAAATCTTTCGAAGACTTGGTAATATTAGCATTGACCGAAGTTGGGAATCAATTTGGGTCACTTTGTCGTTCACTATGTAGGGTTTTTGTTTGATGGAGCAATAATAATTAATCAGTGAGCGGACGGCCGCCGGCGGTGGCGGCTCCGCCTAGCTGTATTTACAACTTCCTCTCAATCGAAGAGCAACTGATGGAATAAAAGATCATCTATTGTTGTCTCAATGTTAATTCATTTAGCAATATTCTGTACAGACATAAGTAACCAATGCTCATCTGTAGAGAATATGCCTTTGATTCATCTATAGGACTTTAATAGTTTTGTAGGGTTCCGTACCCAAAGGGTGAAAATGGGACCCTATTAATATCGCTCCACTGTCGTCTGTCTGTCTATCTGTCTATCTGTCTGTCTGTCTGTCCGTCTGTCCGTCTGTCACCAGGGTGTACCTCACGAACCGTGATAGATAGACAGTTCAAATTTTCACAGATGATGTATTTCTGTTGCTGCTATAACAACAAATACTAAAAAAATTGAATAAAATAAATATTTCAGGGGCCTCCCATACAACAAACGTGATTTTTTTGCTTGTTTCTGCTAGATATTGATAACGGCAACAGGTAGACGCTTGCAATATTCACAGAATATTTAATTACAATACTCTTTAAAAATAATAAAAATAGATTAATATTAACGGGGCTCCCATACAACAGACATGATTTATTTTACGGTAACGATAACGATAACGTTACGGAACCCTTCGTGCGGGAGCCGATTCGCACTTAACCGGTTTTTTTTTACTAGCGACCCGGACCCCGTTTCGCACGGGTGCAATGCACATGAACATTCCTCTTGAATCACTCTATCTATTAAAATAACCGCATCGCATCTAAGCATACAATAGGGACAGAGAGACAGCAGTAAGCGATTTTTTTATACTACGTAGTAAAGTATATACTTCTGTAGAATATATTCGTAATTGATGCGTCCACTGACCTGGCTAACAAAACCATTTCTGTTCAAGTTTATTAAAACACTTTGAAACCACGAACGCAATCATTTATCGTGTCAAGTATTCTGAAACCGAAAACTAAATAGGAAGCAAATTATCGCGACTGAAGTGTAATTATCTTTCAGATGTGACAAGAATTGAGCCAGGCAGGCTCTGTCTGACGTTAATGATGGACGACTGCCGTCAGAAGTTGCCGTCTGAAAGTGTTAGTAACTTCGTGAGACGCTGTTTGTTGAACACGCAATGTAGCCATATTTCATTACAGGAAACGTGAAATAACAAGTACTCAACTAAGACGCATTAAAAACTACTATCCTGGCAAAAAAGTTATAGCTTACTGCTTATGTCACTCAAAAGTCGGAAGGTAAGGATTCTAACAATATCCCATACGTCAAAATAACGCATAAATATAGAAGTTGTGTAGGAATAAGCATATACATACATATTTAAATACTTTTATACGTACATATATTGACTCGAAAAACAATATACTCCTTTTTTTCAGTCGTGTAAAAGGAGGAAACACTTAAGTCACAGTAGTTTCCATAAAGTGTTTCCTCCTTTTACACGACTGAAAAAAAGAAGTATATAGTTTTTCGAGTCAATGTATGATTAAAACTAATTGCAATAAACTGATAGAGTTAACCTTTATGAACCTCTCATTTATTTTATACAGGATATTATTGTAATGTTTTACTCGTTGCCTGACAGTAAACATAATTATTTATTATGGATATTATTAACAAATATTAATTAAAAATTAGACCGTTCCGTACCCTGCCTATGGTGCTGTCAGTCGCTTGACATCGGTAGAGCCAAGAGGTAGAGCGTCATAAACTCACCCTACTAGAATCCTTTGGCCGTTCGTGCCATGAACATTACCAGGGGATCACTCCTCTGAATATTTAACGCTTCACCTTGGAAACCGAGCAAGGACCGAGTCACGTAATATTAGTACGGTGTTAAACTTTGAACGACACCTTACAGTAAATATAGACCACGTTTATTATTATTTTTACGGTAAAGAATTTACCGACGCAGTTACCACCCTCGACTTGGCTCGGTTATCGCCCCCTCCAAATGATAGATCGCATTCGGCGTAGTAAATTTAGTGGTGAAGTCAAGCGCAGTGGTCGTCTGTAATTTTGTGTTGACGGTGGTCGTGTGATAGGGCTGCGGGAGGGCGTAGGTAGCGGAGCGACAGTAATTATCGCGGCGTGTCGACGACTCCGAAAGATCGTTCACCCTGGGGTCGCACAATACGCAACTGTCGAGATCGCGGCGATGCTATCTCAAATCTGAGAGGCTGACTGCATCATGCACTCTCGCCGCACGCCGAACTTTTCGTTGTAATTGATCCTTTAGTAGGTTTTCATGTCATCGGCACCGTGGCGCCGACTGTAGGTGCGTATTGTGCAAATTGCACGATAAAGTGGAATATATAAAACCAATAAAATAAATTACTAATGTCCAAATGGCACTTATAATAATAAATTTTCAAGAAGATAGGGTTTCAGGACTGTAAAATCATATTTATTATGTTTGCACTAAAATCATCGCTTATATTAATTTTACGGCTTTAAATTCCAATACAATAATAATAAATAATTGTTAGACGATGAGGAAAATTGTTATATAACAGTATCATTAATCATATTGTACCAACCAAAGCGTACAACAAAGGAAAATAGAACATGTATCCGATATTTTAAATTAAAAGTACCTATGCTAATAATTTACATATTAAATTAAATTTATTATAATATTAATAAAGGTTTCTACACGAAACAAACGAGTATATGAAGATATTTATGGAAATTTACCATATTAATCTATTATTATTATTTGATTGTATAATACTATTTAAGTATCCGTGTCTGTCCGTCCATATCTGGGGGCTACCTACAACTACAGCCTACAAATGGTATTTAATCTAGAACCCATATTAAATTGGAAGGCCTAACTATACCGATGGCTTCAGTTACCGTAAAACTAGATGGCATACGATTAGCTGTGTCAAACACACGCACATCCAAATATTAAGAACATGCGAACAAAAATTGTCATTCCAATAAGATCTCGGTGGACATGTATAAGCTGGCTATATTATACTAATTATTTAGTTAACATAGTGTCGCAAGCGCTGGGGCGAGGCCCGGCCACTAATCGCGGGCTGCTCACGGTCGCCCGCCGCCCACTCGCCTCTTAAAACCATGTTCGGCAATGCACTATAATATTCATATTTTTATACCATGAAGTAATATGCTAAATGCAAAATGTTAACAGTTAAATTTCATCAAATTATTGGGACGATCTAAAAGCCTAAATCCAATTTAAGCTGCGGTGGGATATATACATTCTCCGGTTGCAATTTTATTCAGATTTATATATGGTCTACGTCAACACGGCGGAGGACAACATTTTAGGCAATTCCGTTTCGTGCACCGTTGCCACTAAATTAAATCAATATACATATTACTTATTATATGTTATTTTACAGTCACTTTCGCCTGCATCAGTGAAAATATATCTTGTACCTCGTATGTAGCCACGTCATAGCTTGAGTCATAGCTTCAATTGTACAGATAACTTGTCAGTATCACATATATTTTGTGCAGTGTTAACAGAAAGGGTAACTTTATCGACTATCGATAATTTTATTCAATTCGCCACATATTCATAAATACAAAACATTTCCATATATTTTTTATACGAGTACTAGCTTTCGCCCACAGCTCCGCCCGCGTCAATGTTGATCCCTCGGGAATAGTACTATTCCGGGATAAAATGTACCCTATGTCCTTCTCCGTAACCCAGATAACGTGTATGCAAAATTTCATGATGATCGGTTCAGTAGTTACGACGTGAAAGCGTAACAAACAAACAAAATCACTTTCGCATTTATAATATTAGTTAGGATATATACAGCATGTAAATTTACCTTCGACATTACCTTAAACGGTTGACTCAGCCCATAAAAATGAACAAATTTTCCTATGGAATAAAAGGTTATTATTTTAGTGCCTCTCCATTACTAGATGTTGGCCGTCAGCTTCCCAAACTCCTCTCTATCCATTGCTACGACAAATGCTGGGAACTCAAAAAAATAGACATGAATAAAAATGTCAAAAAATCGAGTTCCCAGCATATTGGTCCCAAAGGAAAACATGTTAAATATGATGGACTGAGTAGTACACCACCCTTATAAATTTACACTCTTTATATAAAATTAAGTCAGGTTAGTTACACCCACGGAGTAAAAGTTACACCATATTAAAATATAACTTGAGCGCGGCTGGACAGACGTATGTATGATTCTTGCATTTGTCTCAACCGAAAATAACTTATTAAAACACAAAATAAAAAAAAGACAATGTATAAGGATACTTTTGTACACTTAGTAACGGAACCTTAATTTAATTGAATTAAGGTTCCGTTACTAAGTGTACAAAAGTATCCTTATACAAGGTGTTCTTTTTTGGCAGAATAAGTATGATGACGTCTATATTCGAAATGATGATCAGTCAATTTTTTTTCATTTTGTCTGTCTACTGACAAAAGTTTTTAAGAGACTGTATCGTAGCATAGCCGGCTTACACATATACAGTAAACTAATAACAATAGGTTTAATAAACCAGAATTGTTGAATCGTCTGACTCGACTGTCGTCGGTACACAAGTCCAAGTCGCACGTACCCACCATTAACGTAACATGGCCAGTTTATTCTATTTTAACGCTAAACCTGAAGCCAATATGCCATTGTTCTAGCCCGGGTAGTCTATCAACATTCCGGATCGAATGTCGACAACTTGCACTAGGCTTAACTCGTGTGATGTCCTTTATCATTGATTCTTAGCAGGCTCGCCACAAGCAGGCTTGGAGGCAATGTGCATCGCACACGGGCGGCACTCTAAGGGAGCGGCAAACAGCGAGAAGTAGGGGAGACAGGGCCGGAAATTTCGATTTGCACCATCATTAGGGTGAATGGGTTCCTCCAGGAGAGCAGTTGCACAGCGGCGGGGCTGACCCTTAGAAAGAAACCTTTACGGTAAGTACCGCCGGCAGACTTTATACAAATACAGTCTGCATTAGCAGCTTTCTCAGCTATTTCTGCTGCCATACTTTTACATAAGTCTGTTTTGGTTAGAAGGATAAGAATAAGCAGTATAACTTGAAGGTAGGGTGCATTAATATTACTATTGCCACTGAGACGGTAACTTACCTTAGCAACAATATGAGGCTGCTATACTGATGGTCCAACTGTCATCTTTAGGTAGCAGTTGTTAACTTAGATTACAAGCCGTTAGGTAGCTTGAAAGTCCTGACACAAGTGTCAACCCTAGAATAAAATAAAAACCGGCCAAGTGCGAGTCGGTCTCGCGCATGAAAGGTTCCGTATCGTTATCTATAAAAACGGCAAAAAAACCATGCCTGTTGTATGGTCCCTTTAATATCTTTATCATATTTTTATTTAAATACTAGCTGTTGCCCGCGACTTCGTCCGCGGCAATTTCTGTTATTATAAATAATTAGGTTTTTTCTTAGTACAGATGAATAATTTTCCCCCGTTTTCAAAACATTTTTTATTGATGCTTCGCTTCTATTGGTCGTAGCGTGATGTGTATATAGCCTAAAGCCTTCTTCAATAAATGGACTATCCAACACAAAGAGAATTTTCTAATTTGAACCAGTAGTTCCTGAGATTAGCGCGTTCAAACAAACAAACAAACAATCAAACAAACAAACTCTTCAGCTTTATAATATTAGTATAGATTTAAATCTAAAGTAAATATATATCTAAATATTCTGTGAATATTTCAAGCGTCAAAAACAAACAAAAAATTACGTTCATTGTATGGGAGCCCCCTTAAATATTTATTTTATTCTATTTTTTAGTATATGTTGTTATAGCAGCAACAGAAATACATCAGGTGTGAAAGTTTCAACTGTCTATCAATCACGGTTCATGAGATACAGCCTGATGACAGACAGACAGACGGTCAGCGGAGCGAAATTAATAGTGTTTTTACCCTTTGGGTACGAAACCTATTCAGAAGTCTACCCATATGTACATTCTTGAAACAATAAAAAGGAAATTAATTACTCTGACATCATCTGAATAAAAACTACAACACAAAAGCAATGCAAAATATTTTTACCCTTTGATTTTCCCATTTCAATACTTAAAACCTCCTTTCAGTTGCATCGTAGTCCAAAGCAAAACGCTGTCTCTATTGTAAGAAAACGTTCAGAAAAATTTAAAAGGATCTTCAATTAAATATAACTTATGCTATTTTAAGCGCTGTAATTAACGTAATGTCTTGAGGAAGGTTTTCAGGTTGGAAAACAAGTGATTGTTAATAAAACTTCAAATACGTTTTATGGAGAATCTCTCAACGTCATTAAAAAAAAGTTGGTTGTCTGTTAGTTCGGTTTACGGACGATAATTCTACGTAATAACGGTGACAAATAGATTTGTGATAGATACTACTACTACTACTACTCCAGCAGCAGTTGCTACTGCTGCTGCTGCTGCTGCTGGAGGTTCAGAACGTGTCATTTTTCGTGCATGCTGTCAGTGTTCATCGATTTATAACACGTTATCACGTCAATAAATGCGCGCTTTAATTAAAAGTCTATAAAGGAACAGGTAATTATAGCAAATTGGATATTTCTCTATCAATAGGCCGGTAAGTATCAATTTAATTTGGGAAGTCAGCACAGCAAAGGTTTCCCTTATACGAATTGAATACGTGAGTAAAAGCCTTCCATAAATCAGTGAAGACAGTCAAAATAGGACCCCATGGCGACGCCATTAAAGGCTAATTGCGATCAAAACAATGAGTCGTTACCTTTCCCCACTTGGGCGGATTCCCGCGATCTTCCGACGTCTCTATACAAGCAATTACCACGTACCTTACAACGTTATCCGGAGGCGAAAGCTTGTTTAATAATAGTATTGTGCCTGCTATTTTGTTGTTTCACACTTTTCCAGAAGCCGAACGTCACGAGAACATAAATTAAAGGTTTGTAGGGCTTTTTTTTATGGCTAGCTCCGTGGTGCAGTCGTTAACACGCCAGCCTGCGACACGAGGGTGCCCGGGTTCGATGCCCGGTCAGGTCAAGATGGAAAATGGTCATTTCAGATTGGCCTAGGTCTTAGATGTTTACCCATATATGTATTTGTTATAAAATATAGTAGACTAGCTTTCGCCCGCAGCTCCGCCCGCGTCAATGTCGATCCCTCGAGAATATTAAGCCTATGTCCTTCTCCGTACTCCAGAGAACTTGAATGCAAAATTTCATAAGGCTCAGTTCAGTAGTTACGGCGTGAAAGCAGACAAACAATCTCACTTTCGCATTTTTAATATTAGTAAGGATATCGTTGAATTAGTATCCCATAAGCCATAACACAAGTCTCGAACTTACTTTGGGGCTAGCTCAATCTGTGATGATTCTCTGCTGTTAACTATACCCAAATTCCGAAACCTTCTATGTCAGAACTTAAACGAGAAAACGAAATGAGTACGAACCTCGAAAAATGGGACGCAAGATTTAGCCTTGATGACGACACATCTCAAAATATGCCATGGTAAAATAATACTGATCCTATGTCTTTTAACCGAATTCAAAAAAAGGAGAAGGTTATCAAATCGGTTGTCTTTTTTTTATTTCTTTTCTTAATGTTTGTTACCTCAGAACTCCATCATTTATGAACCGATTTAAAAAAAATTGTTTGAATGCGTATGCTTTCTAGTTGATCCCATTTAAATTTCATCACAATCGGTTCAGTATTTTGATTTAAGTAGGTTTTTTTAATATGAAAGATTATTCTTCTCCCACACCTAGGAAGGAATTAAATCATACTTGTCACCAGGCCGGCCTATGGAATATCAAGGCCACTGTCAGGAAAAATAACAAGAGCAGGAAAACAAAAAAGTGTCGGACTTAATTTTCCAGTTCATATCAGACGCAAGAAGTCCACCGCTGGACATAGGCCTCCCCCAAGGATTTCCAATACGACCGGTTGAAAGCGGCCTGCATCCAGCGTCTTCCTGCGACCTTAGTCAGGACCATCTGGTCGGTGGGTATCCGAAGCTGCACTTGCCGGTACGTGGTCGCCATTCGAGAACCCTTCTGCCCCATCGGCCATCGGTTCTGTGCGCTATGTGCCTCGCCTACTGCCACTTCAAAGAGCTAATCCACTGAGCTATGTCAGTGACCTTTGTTCTTCTACGAATCTCCTCTTAATGATCAATTATGCCTAGTAGACGTTTCTGATTTGTGAATGTTCGTGTCTAAATATCTCTCTACACTATAATAATGATAGGTATTACTTATATGACTAACAATAATAATAGGGAGGTGACATCCCCGCATTTCCGATGACGAACGAAATTCCAGAAAGTAGGCCATCCTTTCTAATAGGACTTTATCCATTTAATTCGTCGTATCGTCTCATCTACCTGACAGCAGAGCGCTTTGTTCGGCAAGTCGTCGACCCCTTTATCTACAGGTGCCCTATTGCTCTACTTGCATTCTCAACAATACTTCGAAGCGTTTGTTTGTTTTATTTTTACCTACAGATAATGTTATTTTTGTTAAACTTAAATATACATAATATTCTCAAATGAGGTAGATATGCAATAATAATATACGTGAGCTTAGCCGCGCTACATTATCTTGCAATGCCAGCGGTGTACGTAATTACTTGCCTGGCAAGGCATGATATCCTTTCCTCCTGCGGACTAAACTATTCCCGTTTAACACAACACGTGACGTTAATGAGACTACCGACTAGCGAGTAACTACTATACCTATAGCTACAAGTTTCCGTATAGCTCTCTAAGGGCCTTGGTTCACATGCTCAGTTTGTCGGCGGACAGCAATTTGCCTCTTCGGAAACTAAGTGCAGTCATGTTGTGCTATATCGTGGACACGTTGGGGGAACTAATCGATTTCATGTAGCTTTGATTGTGAGCATCGATATGATAGGAAGATGCTTCTTCCGGATTAGTAAAGCCTCAATAAATACGTTTTTACGATCTCTACCTGAGTAACAAAAAAGGAACACTTATATACTAATAGGATCACTTCGTTTGGTGTCCGCCTGACAAGATCCTTTTTTAATGAAACGCATGATTAGGTAGAGTAATTCAGACAGCGGAAGCGACTTCATTTTCGCACATTTCGCAATTAGCTCAAACTCGCAAAGGAATCAAAACCTAAAATCAGGAACGCGTGGAGGTATCAAGGAAATTCAGTCATACATAAACAAGTAGCAGGCCCTATAACACAAAGGAAATAAAATACGACAACCGCAATTTGTACTTAGATCTAAAAATATACATATCTTTGTACTCCAGGACTAACTTAAGGTGGCTGAAAAAAAGAGATTGAATGTTACCTACTCCTAACATAACCTAACAATAGGCGTAAAACATATATTGATACACATAGTTATGAGTATATAGTTAGTCTTTACAACATTACAATGTCGCCAAAAGTAGATGCAGCATCGATGTATCAGACGTGATCTGACACAATCGCGTGATAATCTAGAACTTGGAAATTTTCGAGAATGCTAAAATTATATTGTGTACCAGTGCCTTTATCAGGCAACTGGTGTGTAGTGACTGCAAAGCGCTTATTGAAAAAGCTTATTCTATTTACAAACAGGTTTACAAATGACTTAATCAATATTATATATATTGTAGGAACTTAAAGATAACTATTGTGCACCAGTTCCACCAGTTGCCCAGAATTATTATAAATATGCTTATTTCTATTTTATTTCATAATTTTAAAGTTGCCCTATGTTTGTTTAAAATACAAAAACAAACAAGCCTTTGAAGCATCTTTCTGTTGAATGCAATGTCAACAGATTTGTAACCAAAATTAGTCGGAGGCGGGTAGTTCCAGGGACGGATACGAGGGGCAAAGGGAGGCGAGGACGCAAATAGCCAAGTGACCCGGCCGTTGACTCGGTTTATCCTAATCCGTCCCACTACTCCAGTTCGCTGGAGTCACTCGTGGTTTACTTATATATGGGTAGCCGCCGCACCAATTCAAACTTTCGCATGACCTAATCATGCAGCTGTTGCATTAACATCACATATGGTAGTATAGAAGGAAATAATCATGTTTTATCTGTGTGAATTTCACTCTTCCCTTTAGACTGCAAAATAAAAAGACAGCAAAAAAGCTCGAAGAGCAAGTCATTTTCACTCTTAATAGTTCACGTTAAGTAGGTATTTTAAATAATCGGGCTTTGTTAAACAGGAAAATAAAACTAAAATTAAAGATTAAAATTATACCAAAAACGCCAAGCTAGGATATAACCTGACCTGACGAAGGTTGCAAGCATCATAAATCTGAAAAATAAACATGCAATAAAGTACATTATTTTCCTGTTAACAAGTAACATAAAACATTTTTGGTCTATAACATCTTGCTTTCGGCCGCAGTGAAATGAAAATAAATATCTCCTCATGGCGTGCGCAAACAAACACTCATTCAACCTACATTATAGTTATTTATTTTAGGAATAGCGAGCACATGGTACATTTTCTCGCGTGTCATGAATTTAGGCTTCGCATAAATCAAATGAACATGTCCTGATGGTAGGTAATACTTATGAATGTCTTTCATTCGCGTTATGAACTGTGTTTGCATTTATAAGGATGTAACCCGGCTGGCCGCTAATGATCGATATCTTGTGCCTCCAATCCTTTTCAGCTCATGCCGGCTCACTACCGTAATGCCGGCTTATGTTAATGCCTCATGCTGCTATGTTACCGCCATTGCTGTCCACAATGGACTTGTCCTCGCGTGCGGTATCGTTAAATAGGATTATGAATATTTATGTATACTCCCCGAAAATCCACATAAGTACATTTTTCTTCAACTCAAAAGGGGTCCCGTGGAACCTTTTAGAAACTAATACCTAAAACGAACACCAAAACAAATCATTCACATGTTTTGGAAACATTTAACTGGGTCAAATGGTTTGGGGATTAAACACTAGAAATTTTATCCATGGGAATGGAGCTATTGAGGTTGAATAAGCAAATCCAATGACGTGATGAAATAAACACGCAATTCTCGCCACTATGCTGTATATTTTAGCTACTATTGAAGCTTTGATGTGAAGACCACATAGCCCAATTAATTTCCATATAATCGTCACCGGTACAATGAGCACACCCACGACGTCTACGAGGCGACCGTTGTCGACATAGCAGCCGTCAGCGCCGGCCGTACATCAGCCTGGCCAGACTTGAGTGACGACAGGCCGGAGCCATTCGGACAATAAGCTATAGACTACGCCTTCCAAACTCATTTATTACCATTCCTACACTTGCAGTACGAGTCTGTCCGTTATGTAGGACACTCCGGTCTGGTGTAACTTGATAATCAATATCCACAGTAGTAGACATAATCCTTATTGTGCAACATAACAGTTTTCGCATGTTACGAAGTGTCATTTGCAGATCCCCTTTGGGTTGTGTCGGAGCTGATGCCGGGGCTGGTGCCGCTCAGCTGCTTGCAGTCCAACGCACACTTTCAACGTACAGTTCACACGCTTTGTTCGAATACAATGACTCTCTACGTTCTTTTTGTTTTCATTGAGACGACCTTTGTTGATAATAAACAATATCGCGACTTTAATGAAAGAAATCATGTAGCGTGAGATTTTTTATCAATTATTTTGCAAGCATTCCTGCCTGTTTGTTCTGTGTTCCCTCAGACAGAACTGTTTCATAACCAGTTTGGTTTATGGAGGCTTTGGATTTAAAAGGTATGGACACATAAAGTGCTTATTAATGCACCGTAAAACTATTCAATGACGATCAAGGATTTCGCGGAGCTTCCCACGTCCGTCGAATTGGTTTACGTCAGTTCGCCCATTACGCCCAAAATACCCGCCACGCGAGCTCTAGGCGCTGGCGCTCGCCGTTCCAAAAGCATGTCAATCAATTTACATTAGGCCTGTGATGAGCACCATGAATAAAACGCATGCGTACATAATCTCGATAAAGAAAATCGATGCGCAGCATTAATTTGTAATTAAGTTTGTAACATTAGAATATCATGGGATACCTACAATATTGTTTGTACACACTGTATACAAGCATAACTTGTGTACAAGTACTTGAAATTTTTCTGCTATAAATTCATCATCATCATTTCGAGTAGGTGTCACAGTCAATCGACCATGCACACCCTGGTGTCAGAGTTCTTCGGAACAGCCTCTCGGCCTCTGACGTGGTTCCTTTAACGACTACAAAATGGCAGCTGGGACCACCGGCTTAACGTGCCTTTCGAAGCACGGAATCATCTTTATTATCAGACAATCAGGTGATTTAAGCCTGCAATGTCCTAACCAAACTGGAAACAACTAAACAAAGTATGCTTCCGATGGGAATCGAACCCACGACCCCCGGGTCAACAGGCAAACGCCTTAACCACTGGACCACGGAGGCTGCTATAAATTAATAACATTTATCTGATATTATATCTATATACATGTTTACATGAAGAGAAAAATAAAAAGGGTTGAAATGTAAAGTACTAAAGAAAATTTATATCTTCGGTATCCTACCCGTGGCATGGTGGCAAGGATGCTAGCTGCGTTCCCCCGTCGGGTAACTATGTCGTTAAGCGAAAAAGCAGCCAACCCTATTACCAATAAAATAAGTCTTATAAAAAAATTAAATGCTCGTCATTCAGACGAAAAAATTTGTGGTTAATAATATAGATAGGCATTATAATATAATATTCTCAATTGATAAGTCTCAAACTAACTAAATTTAAAATGTTAAAAAGAATTAAGTATTAAAGAAAAAGAAACAAAATTAAACAGAAATATTTTAGTCAAAATAGTGTATCCACTGTACATGAACCTATACCTCTTGAAGTATAAAAATCTCTGCGATCAAAGTGTTCGGTGAATCAACTGGTCTAACCAATTACAAAACATAAAACCATTTGTTTAACTCATATATTACCCAATTCTTTACGAAGACAAAACAAACTTGGTATTTATTGTTTGGTTATCTACAATCATGGATTAAAGAACAATAAACAAACATGTTACTACTGCGTGCAATCGATATTTGTAAGAAGCTATATTACTGCCACGGCAGGGTTATTTTGTTGCCCTTTATATCCACCCAATTTTATCCTGTAATGTTAAATATCAAAGCATTGCTGCTTGACTCATTGTGGCGCTTATTATGTAAGAAGATTGTGTGGGGACAGAGCGCGGAACGTGTGACATTTACGGCCGGGGACCGAATCGCGCGCAGCCTCCGACCGAAGCCCCAAATTGACTTCTGACCTTCGATCCTCTGAAGTAGGACACTCGTTGTATGAACTGCCTTTTGTGAAGAAACTGTCAACATCCACGTAGATTGTAAATCAGTTAAATTGTTGTCCATATAGAGAAGAAAAGAGTAACACAGTGTGTCTCACATATCTGTGATCTTTACACATTTTGCATATGCGTGCTAAATAGATCGGTCGGACGCAATGAAACGAAGCAGTGTAAGAATTGTTCAGCAGAATGCCCGTTTTAGGCTCGTTCGAGAAGCGTACGGTGTTATGAAAACCAAAACCGGTTTCAAAAATATATCAATTGAAAGCACTCGCCAGCGCGCATGTTTAATGTTATTGTGCAGCCCAGTCTTGCAACACCGGCGACGAGCCTGTTCCATGACAGATTATCCGTCTGCGACGCTGAACCCAGACGCCACCACACGCCCAGATAGGTCATTCCACTTATCAAACAGACCTATTATCGTTATGTTAATCGCCTCTTGCACCGACATTGCCTCACTTTATTGGAGAAAGTACTCGACTAATGCAAGATATTAGTGTGACTTCCAAAAAACCAACGAGTTTCACAGGTTTTTTTAATATCTATTATATAATTTGCATAATAACATGTTGCCGGAATTAAGTCACATCAAATATTCAAATTTAAAGATCTTTGTAACATCCGTTTTGGTGTCAAGAAAATTTGAGACGATCATAAGTATTTCAATAGGTAACGTTTTAGCATTTATAAGTGGTTTTCCTTCAATGTATATGGGCGTTCTCTGTGCAGTGTAAAAATGGCATTACCGTTAGACATGTGTCATCGCGGCCTCGTTGCGGCCGCTACGGGCCGCGGGCCACCAAACCTGTTCTTCGCTCGTACCCTTATTCAACAACTATGGTACATTTTGCCGAATTCGCAACACTCGCATATTCATATTGCGCCATCGACTTTGACATGGTGAAACTAAACTCATACTATCTTTTATTGGACTTTAAATACGCTAATCCAATAGTTCTCCAATAGTCCTACTCGTATTCTTCATCATCATTTCAGCCGTAAAAAGTCCCGTACTGTAAAGGCATCTCTCAAGGATTAGTTGTTCCATAGGAGGATATTGCCACACTCACCACACCACGGTTGGCAAGCAGATTAGCGAGCGCAATTTCTTTGGCTTCTTGTGTCTCCGGAACTGATGCACATCCGAAGCATTTTTAAACTGGATAGGAGTATGTTGGATTTGGGAAGGGAATGAAGGTATTGGAATACTACTCACTCGGATGAATCGGGGAAAAGAAAGTAGCAGCTCGGGAGGCCAGTCGCGCGTACTCGATGCCATCATTGCAACCACCAAACAGGCAGTTGAGAATTGACACCCCTGATTGTAATCTACTTACTTCTAATTTGTATAAAGAAAATGTTGGTTTGCCAGTAATATGTATACTAGAAACTTCTTGCCCTACCTAAGAACTTGTCGTGAATCACGCAAGAGGAAAATCAAGAAAGGTAAGTCCCAATCCAAGCAATATTCAGCTAGTGTCAACTTTAATTGCAACACCTACCAAAGTGTCGTATAAATATATATTATTATACTGTAATGTATATTTATATATGTACTCTACGAATATCTCTATATTCCACTGTACATTATTAATAACTATATTTCTATTTGCAGGAAATATATATGATACAGCTTTATCATTCTTGTTTTTCCACTCTGCTATTTTTAACTCCAGATGTGTCATTCATCCATATGATAAACCATACTCAAACTTAATATGTATAATATTGATATGCCTTCATACCTTTTCTCAATATTGTTTGATATAGCCCATTATCTGATTAAAAAGGGCACTTTGACATTTATCCAGCCATTAGGCTCAGCAAATCTTGATAGATTTCTTTCTCTGGGTGCTTTAGTTAAAAATAACTTTCTAATTTTGGTTATTGCCATATCTTTATTTCAAACGAGTACTATTTACAAACCTAGATGCTGAAGTTACTTTCATACCAACAAGGTAATAATAAACACTAAATAAATATACTTAGATGTATAGGGACAAAGCACACGGATTGAGCTATCCCCACTGTAAGTTGTATTGTGGGATACTAATTCAACGATACTATATTTTATAATATGGGGCGCACTATAAGTTTCCGGAATGAATATGAAGAAATACTATTAAAGGTACAAAATTAATTTATTGTTTTTCAAAATAATCTCCCTTGGCGTCTATGCACTTTTTCATTCGATGAAACCAGTTTTGAAAACTTTTGTGCCACTCCTCTGTGGTGACCTCTGAAACGTATTTTTCATACTCCTCGACAGCCTCTTCTGGTGATGAAAATCGTTGACCGCGTAATTGGTTCTTAATTTTTGGGAACAGAAAAAAGTCACAAGGTGCCAGGTCGGGACTGTATGCAGGATGACTCATGAGTTCTACATTTTTCGCCTTCAAAAAGTCGTTTGTCTGTCTGGCCGTGTGAGAACTAGCATTGTCGTGGTGCAGGATGATACGGCGTTTACGGTTATTTTTACGGAGTTCGTCAATAACTTCCGGCAAACAAATGGTCGTGTACCAGTCACTATTCACTGTACGACGATTCTCTAAAGCAACAGTAGCCACGTGTCCAGTTTTATTAAAAAAAGAAGCAATCATCCGCTTAGATGCACTTTTCACGCGCGCCACTTTGGTTGGTTTCGGCTCATCTTGAAAGACCCATACGCTCGATTGCTGCTTTGTTTTGGGATCGTAGCAATAAATCCATGTTTCGTCACCTGTTACTATGTCCCACACCAAATTTGACGCACCTTCGTTGAATCTGGTAAGTATGGCACTGCACCAAGTGACGCGGTCCGTTTTTTGAGCCTCGGTCAAGTTGTGTGGGATCCACCGCGAGCACAGCTTTCTCACACCTAAATGTTTGTGTAGGATTAATTGTATTTGACTCATGCCTATTTCTAAGGATGCGCGAATTTCATGGTAGGTCACATGCCTGTCTGTTTCAATCATACGGCGCACAGCATCGATGTTTTTGTTGGTCACAGCGGTGGACGGCCGACCATCGCGAGATTCGTCACTGAGATTGATATGACCACGCTTGAATTCTGCAAACCAGCTATAAACAGTTGTCTTGCATGGTGCTTCATTGCCAAAAGCTTTTTCAAGCCGAGCGATGCTCTGTTGAGCTGTCAAATTACACTTAAAATCGTAGAAAATCATACTACGAAAATTTTCCCGAGTTATGTCCATGTTGATGCAGACACACAATTTTTTAAATGGCGCCACAAGGTAAAAACAAAAGACAGTCAAATGAAACAAACTGCATTCTACAGCCAAAGATTTCTATTTTCAAATGTTGCAATAAATTTTTAAATATTGTTTATGTAAGTGGCCAGTTCCGGAAACTTGAAGATAAACATCCAAAATCAAGGCCAATCTGAAAAACATCGTTTTTCATCTTGTCCTGACCGGGGATCGAACCCGGGATACTGCGATTCAAAAGCAATTGAGGTCCACTGAACCAGCAGACACTTGCGGTAGCAGTATTTCACACATGACCCTGCGCCTCACTTTACTGATAGTGAGCAGCTGTGTCAGACGTCTGCGAGCTGCTGGATATTAAACAGATATTCCTCTCTAAGTTTGGCGCGAGTCAGTGCTAAGTGCTAACTAAGCAACAAACTAATTTTAGGCGCTCGTAAACATTAGATCTTTCAGGTACAACTATTTACTTGCATTAGCTTCGTCTTTGTAAATCACTCGGAAAATCTATTTTGGGACAATAGTACATTACTGCAGAGGCCGGGAACTAAGGGATTGCCGGACGAGTAGAGTTTTCAAGGCCGAGCGTCAGCGAGGCCTTGGAATAAATACGAGTCCGGCAAGCCGATTCCCGGCAAAGGCCTGTATTGTGCTTTTCTCAATAAATGCGAGGAAATAATGAAAGGCGTACTACTGGGAATAAATAAGTATAATATAAAAAACGATAATAGTATGTACATTTTTATTTTCATATTTGTTTTATGGCATTTGGTGTTCTACGCTTTTTCCTTCATATTTTTCAACGTTTTATCAAAGAAATGAAAATGATGGTATAATTCATTTCGTTGATTCGACGAAGCCCCTGGCGACAATTCCCATGAATCCTCTGGTTTGATCATAGACTACGCAGTAACGCGAGCGACAACCAGCCCGCTATGTTAATCTCTAATCCTCACCATGACACTTTAGTTAGTCCACACATTGTTTATAAACATAGCCATTTATAACACCAAATTACACCGATTTTACATTATAAAGTCCATTATAAGCAATCTGCAAAACAATTCAAAACAACAACCTTGCTTGCAGTAAAATATATTAATTTCAATTGTCATTTCGTGCTAAGGAAACATAGCCCATACAGCCCAGGCATATTTTACCCAAAAAATTTAATACCGTAAAAATCTGCTTTCCCGCGTTTTTTCTTTTTATTATTGGCATATTTTTGTGTGATTTTACCAACATTTTAATTAAATTATTTTCATATTCATATACTTATATGTTTGATGAGTGCATTCTTTTATTATGTGGTAGCCATTGGCTGTATGACAAGTTAGATAGTACAAGTTACATAGATTAATTGGAAAGTTTTGAGCAGCGGCCAGGAATGAATTTTCATACTTACTTTCCTGGCCTAGGCCCGTAAAGTAGTGCACCAGCCAAGAATTACATACTTCGTGGCTTCATTTTACTACAATAATGCCTACATTTCCGAGCATGTTTGAGAAAAATATATCTTTTGCTCTCCTTAGTACCCCTGACAACGTTTGTGGTTCAGCAGTTGAAGCGTGAAAGCTTAAGAAATAAATATATATACATACGGACAAATCACACAGATTGAGCTAGCCTCAAAGTAAGTTCAAGACTTGTGTTATGGGATACTAACTCAACGATACTATATCTTATAACAAATACCTGTATAGATAGACATCTAAGACTTAGGCCAATCTGAAAAAGATCGTTTTCCATCTTGACCTGACCGGGGATCGCCCGGTCACAGGCTGGCTTGTTAAACACTGCGCCACGGGCTAGCCACCCATATATAAACTGAATTTCGCATTTATAATATTACTTGGGATAAGTAGATAGAGAAATCAGTAGTAATAAGTCGATGTTGAGACACTCTTTGTATTATTTTCTATCTGTATCTGTAATATGGGAGATCCCTGGCAATCTTTATGAAATATATCACTACAATCGCATTAACCAAAAGACAAAGCAAAGTTTTGCTGTGTCGACCCCCACTTTTTTCAATGCAAATATTTGTAAAGAAATTTAAACCAATTATATATTGGTGTTATGTGTGGCTGACGCTTTTGAGTACTCATATATGAAAAGAATTATTATTAATATATATACACCCGAAGGAAAAATAAAAAAAGAAGGACCAATTACTTCAAGTCTATATCGGATATTTTAAAAGGCCTACCTCTACCTCCATTGTAGTTACTGAATGATAGGAAAAGCCTGTTTTGTTCGTTATAATAATGTAGCGTATTCAATTCAATAATGTTTCCTCTTCGACCAATATTGCAAAATATGAGTAAGTATGACAAAAACCATCGAGTCGTCACGTCCAGTACTGCGGCCTCAAGGGCACGCAAACGGCTCTACATTACTAACTGATAAATATGTTTGTACGTGCTGCACCTACTAATCATAACGTTTATTCGTGAATTTAGCAACGGAAACCAAATCGTTAGACATTTTAAATTTATCTTAACAGCTTCTATTGTAAATGAGAAACAAAGGTTACCTACCTACTAACGCAGTTTACAGTTATGTTCAAGAATGATGCCAGGTTCTTGCATACAATTTGTAACTTTCTTTAACCACGTACATAACTATTCACTTTAGCTTACATTGGATATATGAGATCTTTATCTATCTCGTTTATATAAAACTAGCTATTGTCTGCGGCTCCGCCCGTGTTAATGCCGACCCATCGGGAAAAGTAGAATTTCCCGGAATGATAGGTCTTTCCCCGGGCCTTAAACTATTTCCATACCAAATTTCATACAAACTGGTTCAATGGTTGAAGCGTGAAAAGGTGACTGACAGACAGACAGAGTTACTTTCATATTTATAATATTGATATGAAAGTATGGATAATCATGATTCTAGAATGTTCATAGCAAACATAATTGAAAACGATAAGACAACGTCCTCGAAAATGAAAACATGACAAGTGACGGCAACAACCTGAGAATATGCGTCAGCTGAGTTATCCAAGCTACCGTAGGTCACAGCAATTAAGAAGGCTTCCGTACTGGTGTGACTGCAGTGAATTCCACTGTAGACCCTACGATCACTAGTCACTGTCATTCTGAGAAATATTTCATTTACTACTCACTTAGGTGCAATGCTAGCCGATAGTGAGTCAACGCTAATGACGCCCGAAATGAACTAATGGCTACTTAGAAGGTAAATATGTACACGTAATTACTAAGTAGACGATTAACAGAGGAATAAATAATGGACAATAATCATTAGATAACGGACGATCAACTAAAAATACAACAATAAAATTAAAATAGACTGCTGGAAATACCAAAGCAACTACGCAGTCTTTTCCGATATACTGAGTCATAGGTCAATCCATGTGTATAATAGTTACCTATCTAATCTCCCCATTTCCTGGCACATCCATATTAAATGTCGAATGCAGTCAAATCAATATTCCAACAATTGTTATGATGAGTCATTTGTATGAAACAAAAATCTCTTTAAAATGAGGAAGCATTTATTATACCTAAGTATCTCATAACGTGTGATGTGTGTGACAGTGTTGCATGTGTGAGTACGGAATGTATTGTATGTATGATGTGATGTTTGTCGTGTGAAGTGCTTATCGCTCGGCAGGAAGTGGCTTGGTTTATTATTCGTGTCGTGCTCTGCGCGTCGGCGCAGCGCGTCCAGGATAACAGCTACGCCTGTCCAGATACCCGCTAACGGGACCACAGATAATAATCTCTAATTAACAGAGAAACTCATAGATGTCAACGTTTGCATGCTGTAATGGCGGCTTACGATCCGGTCTCATCACTCTGCCGCTGACGGCCGCACTGATAAAGAGTGAACTTGCAGGCAAGTAAATAACGGCCCGCAAATAGGTACTAGGTGTAAACATCTCTCTTGAATGCATGATCGAGAGATGCATGAGTTACCAATAGAGATTAGTAGTAATAGTCGCAGGGCCTCCACTGCAAGAATTATTCTTAAATATACCCTTATTACCCATACATTCAATATTGAACGACCTGCCACAATTATTAATCTGTAAAAAACACAATAAATTATCTAAGTAGGTACACCTGTGGCATCCTTGCAAAATGCTTCATATCTGCCGTCCTTGTCCCATCGAGATAGGCAAAGACAAGTAGAATTATGGGCCGTTCTATTGTTTTATTTACGTTCACGAACGAACCGGCCTCCTGGGGGAACTGGTTTGGCCGGAGGGAGCGGGGTCAATCGTCTCCGGCCCAGGCGCGGCTGATCTGCGAAAACAAGACGCCCACGCGACGCTGATCTTTAAAAAGTTCGAAAGTAGCTCAATATTTTAATATTTTCTTAGTTCATATAAATAAAAAAATATAGTTTTAAAGACAAACCGACTTCAACCAAACTACTGAACCGAGTTTGATGAAATTTAAATGGAACCAATGGGGTGAAATTTTTATCGTTTGGACCATAAAAGGATGATTCACCCAGTTGATATATGCACAACTTTGGCTATAGGACCAATGCTGATAACTCTTTTTTTTTACATTCTTCTACCAATTTTTCGTCCGGCCAAACATTTTTGTATGGAAGTGTCAATTTTTTATTGAGTTCCCAAAATTAGTCCCATGGGAAAAATTGTTCATGTCGACGGGCTGAATCACCCCTTTGAGGATCCAAAACGATCAAAATTTCACCGTATATACATATACAAAGAATTTCCATTACCAAATTGGTCTAGGCTGGTTAGTTCGATTAATCGGGAAACATACATGAAAAAAGGATGCCAATGAATTCAGAATCTCCTCCTTTTATTGAAATCGGGTAAAAAGACTGAATCTTGCCTGTGAAGTGAATATGGATAAATGGCTAATATGGATAATATGGAAAATAAACAAGTCGAAAAGTTATTCATACTGATATGGCGATTGTTTTACGTGGATCATCTTGGCGTATCAACTGAACAACAGGTTATGGTTCTTTAACTATTAAATGTAAGTTTAACCTTTCTACATATTCGGAACATTTCTTTCTTAACAAGACAATTACAACGGATACTTTACTCATAGTGGCGTAGACTCTACCTGAGCATGTTGCGGATACGGTTTTAGCATATCCGCAAATGCGGATTTCTGTAGGATCTCATCTGCGTCCGCAGATGCGATTCTAGGAAGACTATAAAAAATTATCTCTATATATCTATAAGGCCTTTTTGCTTGAGTTTTCAAGACTCGAAATAAAGACCACGCGCCAACACATGCATTGCAGAACTTAGAGGAATACTTCCGCTAAGATACTCTAGTTGACAGAAATGAAATAATAATTTACAAGAAACGAGTGATACACAATCACAAACATGTCGGTAAATTTTATTTATACAAATCTGGGATAAGTAGTTACTGAGACGAGTACGGCACGCGCCACCCACCGGTCAGGCCCATTTTTCCCAAAAAACCGTCATCTGCATCCGCGTGAACATACGCATTTGAATATTGCGGATGTACATGCGGATATATGCAGATATTCCAACCGATGCAGAAGTTCCACAGATACGGATGCAGACGCAAATATTTGCAACAACCGTGTTCTACACTACGAGTATAACGGCTATATTTTCTGTAGCTATTCTCTCTCTACGTAGACTTTAAAGATTGGTCATCTTTAAAATCTAGGTAGAGTAGAGGTTTGTCAGTGTTATTCTTAACGATAGCCTTGAGTACACCAGGCGTACCATTTGTGACAAACTTTGTGTCTCGTCATCGAGTTCTACCCCTTAAATCATTTGCAATTATTCAAATTTATAATATCAAATTTTATAAGTAATTTGATAGGTTAGATAGGTTTACTACTTATTTAATCAATAATTAACAACAACAAAAATTTATTTACAACAAAAAATATATAGGTAGATATAGATAGAGAAGTCCCTACCGGTATTTTTTAAATGTATTATTATATGAATAAATTATGTACATAAACGTATGGGTGTGTTATGTCACAAAGCTGGTTTTAGCTCTAACTTGAAAACCTTTTAGCAACAAATAAACGCATAAGTATGTAATAGTGTTAAAATAATAGTTACCTAACAAAAGTACAAACGCGTTGACTTCGGGGTGATATTGACCTTGCTGAATTAAGATAAAATAATTCACATGGACGTTACTGTTTCACCTTGTATGTCATGGATCTAAGAATTTGTATGTGTTGTACTTCATTAATACAAAATGACCGTAAAAACCATTTAGATCAAAACATTAGATACCTTTGTATAAATTTGAGAGGAATTTGTTGAGTTGCCCGTAACAAACACAATCGCATCGTACGCAAGTACTTATTAGTTTCGTGTTGAAGTGTAATTGAGCCACTAAAATGGTATGAAGAGAACATTTACCTACAGTAATTGTAGACACAAGTGTAAAACGATTACGCTACTCGTGAATCGTTCGGAAAAATCTACCTGTCAATTGCAAAGAACTCGTTCATCCGACTCTTTCGGATCGCTTCTCATACGCAGAAATAATGGTAGTTTAATAAACAGCCAGTCAAGTTTATAAAAACATCTCTGTAAACGAGACAAGACCCATTTGCATTTGCACTTAGCAAGGATGCGAGGAGCAAGAAGAAAAAATAAATAAGTAAAGCAGTTAGTCCAGCCGTAGTGCGCTGGCGCACGCTCCGCACGCCCGCAATATTGGAAAGAGCTAGAAATTTTATAGAGCTGCCGGCCCTATACGAAACCACAATAATTATAATATGATGAACCTATGTGTCAATAACTTTTCATAATACTGGCTGATGATACATGTATTTAATTAGAAATAAAATTGAATATTATACATGAATACAATTTTGTTCCTTCTCTTCTACCCTTCCCCTCAAAGGAAGTTAGCCTCTTACTTTCGCTTTTTTGATACATATGCATACACTTTTATATTATATTCAGATCATATTGAATTTATGAACACCATTGTAAGGCTCTATGAATTAATTTACTATTGAGTTCACAGCAGGTACATACTATATTAGGTACTAAACCGAACATCTTCAATGTAATATTAGCATTCAAATTAAACAATAGTTAGCTATTTAGAGTGTAGCTCTGCTCTGAATAGTTAACTATTGTTTAATTCTAATGCTAATTATTACACTCAAACATTGAACGGTAATTTTTGTTAAATAATTGTGGTAAGAAAGACCGCTTTCACAAGCAGACGGCCTTTCATGAACTAAATTGGTTTAGTTTCAGTTTCAATTTACCATTAAATGCAAAATTCTAACGGTTCAATTCGGAAATCCATAATATATTTTAATATAAATTTTATTAATAGGTACATTACAAAAAATAAATGGAGTAAATTTCAATGATTTATGATTAAATGGATTTGTAGAGGTTCAATGGAAATTCAATTTAAAAATAAGAAGGTGTCTATTATAAAGAGTTAAGATATCTACTGAGAGTGCCGGATGAGCCAATCAGCGCTATATGAGTCACACACCAGCAAAGCAACCCAGAATCGTGCACCGTTCCCGTATCGTTCTGGGAACCCTTCTCTGCGGGTGTCTTCCCATCGTGGCCGCATTACACGTTCCTCTCCCTCACACTTATCAAGAGAGCAATTATGCCGGCGATAGATATAGGGTTCAACATAAAGATAGTCGGTGGTGCAAGCCGTATCTTGTCTTGTTAGAGGCAAATGTTATGACGCGGCGCTACTGAGCTGCCGACTTGCAGATGCTGATCTGACATGCGTGAATATACGAATAAATAAAAGCATTGGTATCAGTACCTATGCAGTTTATACCTGCCTTGTCAGATAATGATACGTGGCCATCATGTGATTGAGTCTTATCACAGATATTGAATAAATATTGCAATAAATCAAATATAACAGCTATGAGATTTTTTCCTGTGATAGTCATACAGTACAATCGTACTTGCTCTGTTTGTTTTTAGTTTTAAGAAATCTTCGAGAAGGAAAGATATAACAAAATTTATAAAGCTACAATAATATAACTGTGGTTTTTGAGCACCGAAATTGAGAAGTTGGTCGGATTTTTCACTAACTATTCAAGGTGTGCCAGAACTGGCAGATGTGGGGCGCTTGGTTTATTTGTCTAAGTGTCCTATGCTATGTGTGGTACAGAGTGATTTTTCATTTGCTCGGTCTTCGGTGAAACTTTTTACAATTTTAAAAACGAAGGTGGATGAGTATCATCAATACATAGTAAAAATTTTGTCCCCTGGGGTTTATGTCTGTCTGCATCGACTTATCTTGAAAATTACTAAGTATGGCGATTTAAATACAGTTTTCACTGACATGCCGCGTGATTTTTTCGGGAAGGTTTTGTACATACAATGTAAAGTATGTTAGTGCGTGCTTGTGCTAATATTTATATGAAACTTGTATGAAACTAAATAATTTTTGTCAAAATCAAACGCCATTTATGCAGTGTACATTTCAGTAAATAAGTGCATTTGACAAGGTTAAATCAAACAATAATCTTGCTCTTGGTTGTTAATGAAATGGAACGACGTCTTGCAGTTGCGCAAATCGTTCTTGAAATCGCTTTCTACGTCGCGTCACGTCGGGCGGTGATAAGCCGACCTTATCTTACGTAAACTGCCTGTAATGTACTCCTTCGCCACCTACGTCCTACGCTACGTCATCTCGCCTTTTATTAAGGTATCACATGTTGCTCATTTTGCTAAACGTCCAGCCATAACTTTAAAAATTTATTGTCTCCGTTGAGAAGAATATATTGGTCTCCCCACTGCCTACGTTCACATTTATTTATATCTTTCGACTACAATAGAACATATTTTTGTGCAGCGTATTTTTGTCGTTAAGCTATATTTAACGTACTTGAAAAAAAATACATTTTAGCGGAAACCTGGATGTAGCAATTGACATAAAGGTAATCATTGACCATTTGATTTTGAAGTTGCTTATATACTTACTTAAATTACAAGAAGATTTTTACTCATGCATACTCCATTTACCAATTGGTGAATAATGCGATTTCTTAAAATATTGTAAACGTGTTTTTGTTTTTCGAATTAAGAACGCGGTATCTATAGAGGACGTGGTGGTCCATACAAATTACCAACAACTAGTTGGAACTCCAGGAACATTACAATTTGCAAAAGAAGAATGTTAAATGTTACCATTTAGATTTACGTTAATGCTATTTTATTTATTGAACCTATTTTATAAATTTTCAATCACTATGAAACGGCGTTCATTATATGTATAGGAACAAAATTAATTTATTTGAAACAAAATAGGAGAGTAACATATTAACCTTAAGAAATCGATTCACATATGGTCAGGGGTGTCATGATTAACTGCCTGTATCGGGTACGCACGCCCGGCCTCCCGAGCTGCTTCTTGCTTTTCCTCCATTCATCCTTGTGAGTATCTCTATACCTTCATTCCCTTTCCAAATCCAACAAATTCCTTTCCTTCCTATGTTTTAAAATTCTTCCAATGGGCAGCAGCGTCGAAAGTACAAAATGCCAAAGAAACTGCACTCGCCAACCCACCTTGCCAAGCGTGGTATGGCAATATGGAGAATATTGCCATACTCACCACACTTGGCAGAAACGAAGTATCTTTGGGAGAGGCCTCTGTCTGACTTTTTTACGGCTGTTAGGATGATAATGAAATAATGATATGAATCGTTAAACATTGTCAGGTTATTTATATTATGTGGTCTAACCAAGTGATTTTATATTGTAGATTAATTTCTAAGCATGTACTTCAAACTACATGAACTGTGACATGAGAAAAATATAATATACTAAATCTTTCTTTCTTTCTACTGATGATTCACATTTGCCCCGAAAATCCTCCTGATAGTGTTAAAACATGACCAAACCTTATCATTAGCCGTACTCATTTTCTAAACTTCTTCAAACCATCAAAATTTTGGCGAGCTCCTTGGCGCATTTGTTAACACGCCAGCCTGCGACACGAAGTGCCCGAGTTCAATCTCCGTTCAGGTCAGGTCATGATGGAAAACGATCTTTTTCAGATTGACCTGGGTTTTGGATGTTTATCTATATAAGTATCTATTAAAAATATAGTATCGTTGAGTTAGTATCCTACGACACAAGTTCACAACTTACTGTGGGGCTAGCTCAATTTGTGTGATATGTCCCTATATATTTATTTATTTAATATTTAGTTTCATAGTTGAAATTCCAAACACAAATAATCAACCCTCAGCTCAACATGGTTTATAACATCGGCTCAACGGCGTAATATCATTGTTCTCGGCACCGCCCCGGTTGTTCCCAGCCATGGTTGTCACATGATGCATTGTTATTTTGATAGATTTATGATGTTCTAAATTCCGTCCGATGACCGTGACTGCGCGTCTGCGCATCATCACTCGGCCCAAATTGAGTGTAATTATGACACAAATTGCTATTCTTCCGCCAATTAACTTCGACGACCTTACTCAAACGCTATTCACTTGTACTGGTGAAGGTTTGCTTAGAAAAACAACGGAAAAGCTTTAAGCACTGATTTGTCCTGAAAAAATGATTTTGTAGTAACTGTTTTTAAAACTATAGATAGTCATAAGATTACTAAATAGTTACTACGTGTCACAGTATAGACGACTCTCTGTGGCTCAGTGGTAACGGACAAGTGAATCACAGGGTCCTGGGTTCCCCTGGATCCCCGGTCAGGTCAAGATAGAAAACGAACTTTTTCTAATTGGCCTGGGTCTTGGATGTATAAAGTATAGTGTCGTTGAGTATTCCACGACACAAGCTCACATGCCCCGTGTTCACAATTTACTATCTAGCTCAATCTGTGTGATTTATCCCTATATATTTATTTATTTATAGTGGAATCATACGTCAAGGCAATAAGTCACTGTGATTGCCATTAGGTTGATGAAAGTGCTATATAATACGAATTGATCAACTACAATGTTGGGTCTTATCCGAATTTTATTAATCTCCAAAAAGCATGTTTCTTTGCTAAAAAATATGATTGACATTTGATTTTACGGGTAGGTAAGAAATCAATTCAAGCAGCTAAAGGCATCTGCAATGCTGAACGACTGTCATTTTATTTTAAAGTACCTATATTATTTATAGGTTATATTCCCAAAGGATTAAAATGAATTTCAGTTTTGTAAATAGGTCACTGATGTTTTTTCTTGATCAATCATGTTTTACGTGTTGCTATGATTTAATATAAAATTTAATCTTCCATTTTATTGTAGTTGTTTGATGTTCTAGGAAGATAGGGGTTTTAAGCATACCTGTGATCTTATTAATTAAGTATCTATCTACGAGTATCATCAAAATCATCTATTTTATTGGAGTTGTGTGATGAACTAGGAATATAGGAGTTTAAGTATACCTGCGAACTTATACGTTATATATCTTTCATACAAAACCATGTATCTTTACGCTTGATTGGTTCAAACACTTTCACAAATTTTTACATTTATAATACAGAATTTATTGTAAAATATTACCAACAGTTTACAAGACTGTGATTTACTAGCAGGAATGCTAGCATACAAAAAAAACCACTCTGAACATAGCTTACATGTCTGATATCTGTGCCTATGTTGACGAACATATGTTCCAATAAAACCTTGCTTGGGGCTCTAATGGACTTCATTTTGTCTTTCACGTTGAACCCCAAGGGTCACTTGCAGATCATAGACAGATACATTCTATTTCGTAGGCGCATGCATATTCGAACTACGTTGGTCATCAATTTCATAGTTAATTAAATCGCTACAATGATCATAATGATTAACCTTCAATCGTACTCTTCCTGCTGATAGAAAAATAATAGTAATTTACCATGAATCATTCATCAATGAAGGTTACGTGACCGTCTCAAGTTTGTCACTTGCAGAGGAGGTCAGTGCAACGGGGGGAGGGCGGGTGACGTCACACACGCGGCACAGACAGTGCGCCTGCACAGCCAATGTTGCTCGCATCCCACGTTCACTTTCTATTAGGCTATCTGCTGAACACAGTTATAACTTGTCGTGCCAAATATTATAAATGCAAACGACGGACTGTATATTTTGTAATAGAATATGATAATGTGCTAACTGAGTGCGAACCGTGTGATGACTGATCTGATCTTTTTGAAGACTTGTCATGTCACCCATACCACAGAATACTTAATAATGCACATACCTTAGCAAATATGTATCAGAATATTACTATGTTACGTATGTATGTATTATTGCCTATAAAAGGAATGGAAGAATATTGCCATGCTCACCAAGTTTAGCAGGCATTGGCGAGTGTGGGAACGATAGGAATTTGTTGGATTTAGAAATGGATGAAGGTATTGGGATACTACTCACTTGGATGAATGGGGGGAAACAAGTAGCAGCGTGGAAGGTCGGGCGCGCGCATTCGATGCCATACCAGCAACCACCGGCCAGCAGTTGAGCATGACACCCCTGAATATTTAGGTACCTTACCTATCGACTATTGAAAGTGGGAAATTCTGACCAATGTTCTAACCAAGTAAGTGCGTGTTATTAACAAAATTGTGTTTTGACTCCTTTACTGGTTCTACCACATATATTTTTTGCACTGTACATAAGACACCTTGGTCTATATATCGTAATGGTGATGAAATCTGTACTCTTAATAAATTAAGAAATAAATTATGGTGAAACAATTTCATGCAGGCGGGACTTTAACCGGCGACCTAGGTCTTTGTACGACCTATGCTATGCCATCTGAGCTACCGCACAATTCAATCTCGGCGCCGAAATTCTCCACCAAATCCCATTTCCCCTTATACGTATTAAGGCTTACGTCACCTACACAACTACCCGACTTTTACAAGTAAGCTATTTGATTCAACTCATTTTACAATGAATTTGAAAACCAACTAATATGTAGGAAGCGGTGCAATATTTTTATGTGTTTTATTTTGCATTCACAATACTCTTAATAAATTAATCTGTACTTTTATCTCAACCGCAGCTACAATGAATCTGTTTATGTCGGCTATTTTCATTGACCGTAGACAATATTACGTATATCGGTATCGGTTGGTTAGAATCGTCGGAAACATTGGCGGCTTGCCATCGCAGCAACCGTGACTCAACCGTACCTACACACGCACGCTGATTCCTCTCTAGAACTGGGTGTTGCCAAGTGTACTGCCTCAATGTCGCTGATTTGGCAACTTTGAAAACTATAATTAGTTACAATATTGAAAAGCTTAAAAGTTTCCGAAGTTAGGCTCATCTTATCTCTATGAGTTGGACTAAAGAAGAGTAGGTACAATTAAATAAATAAAGTTATTTCATCTATTCATACTTACTTAAAGTTTACAATAAACAAACAGAACTAAAACAATTTTATTTTAAAAATTAACAATATCTTTAAACAAATGAATGAGTATTATTTGTGAAACGTAGTAAATCAAAAATGTTACAATATTTATATCAATATTGCTTTTCTTTTATTTACATGTAGGTATACCATAGGTATCCATATTTTTAAGCTAAGCTGAAGTAACGACTAGTATCCAAGCAGCAAAGCACGCAAAATTGTTCGCTTGTCGCTAAAAGCCTAAACAGCTTCAAATCACCCAGCCTGGCAACACTGCTAGAACGTTGTTTGTAAGGCGCGTACTTACGTGGTACGTACCGCATATTTCAATACAATTAACTGCCGTAGCGATACCAGCGATTTTTTGCCGGCGCGTGTGAATACGCGATTTCACCGGGAAACTCGGCACTATGATGATACCTTTCGCTCGATTCGACGCCAGATAAAGAACAGTAAAAACATCTGTGCCACTTCCCAATGACCTTTGTTGTAAGCCACTAGAAACACTTGTTGCCTATCAGCGCCAAGTTGAGAGAAAATCTGCCGATTCTCAGGTGGATCTCTATAGGGAAATGTTGGCACTGACATCTGTAGAGATACGTCGAAAGGATGCCTACTGGATTCTTATGCTTAGCCTCCGTTACCAGTTCTTCCGACTTTCAGATCAGCTTATGTGCCTATATCATTTGATAGAAATAGGTAGGCAACTAATAATAAAAACAAAAATGATTATTCATGTAATGTGTTTTCGGAATGATACACGGAACCCATTTTGTGCGAGGCCTCACTCATACTTTCCCAGTTTTAAATCAATACTATTTTATAAAACGTAGTGTCACGAGTCGACATTGAACTTTGCGGTATCTTGAGGGATTGGCAAAACACCAAGCGACGAAATATCGCTCTTGGTCGAACCTTTTCTGTGGTGAGATTCTAACGAACTACCTACTCGTGTATAGTGTGATAGTAGGTAGTTCGTTAGAATCTACGAGTAGCTAGTTCATTAACTGACATATTACTGTTAGACTCATCTTATCTCTATGAGATGGACTAAAAAATGAAAATGAATAATTTTTATTCAAACTAGGATACATGTATCGCTTTTTGAACGTCATATGTTTCTGTTGTTTATTTTTCTTTCTTTTATGTTTGTAAAATCGAAAAACTACTAGCGTTTCGGAATGACCACTGCTGAGAAGAATACGCCGGAAGAAACTCAGTCCAGTCTTGGTCTCTATGTGCCTGAAGGGCTCCGACATAACAATATATTTTACAATAATTAAATTAAAGTACTTACTTTAAAATATACATTTAAATTATTTCCAAGCATTTTTATCGAATAAATAATCTTTTATACAATAATAAGCCCTTTTAAGTAAATGATTTTTTACAGCCGTTTTAAACTTAATTAATGGCAGACCTATTTCTGCGGGAATTCTATTATAGCAGCGTACTCCAAGACCCAAAAAATAATCCATAGTTTTCTGCAATCGCAATACTGGTGTAAATAATTTATTTTTATTTCTAGTGTTTCTGCTATGTATATCACAGTTTTTTTTATATAAATGAATGTTTTGGCGCACAAACATAATATTAGAAAAGATATACTGTGAAGGGAGTGTCAGAATATTAATATTTTTGAATAACTCTCTAAGAGATTCTCTGGCGCCTAATTTATATATTGATCTAATAGCGCGTTTCTGTAGAACAATCGCTTCCCTAGTAATAGAGGGGCACAATTCAAAATTTTGTTTTCGATTTTTTGTAATAAATCGGTACAAAACTAACAGTTCTAGGCCCTCGCTTTGAAAAAAATAGGATAAAGGCTCAAATTTAACGAGCGCTATATTTGTGTCTCTTTTACACTGACTCCTCTCTCACGTCTTCCCGTGACAAAGGCCCATTTAGTAAGACGCCGGTATTTGTAGAAGCAGGACCTTTTGCGTGGAAGCAGAATTCGACTTAGGCCCGTATATCATTAATTTTTTGGCAAGTACTGCAAATACTGTTTGTATTAAAAAGGCTCAATAAGATTTAGACCCGTGTATTACGAAAGTGTTTTCTATTACGTGGTGTTATTTTAAATTAATCCCTTATTATACAAACATATTGAACGATTTTCAGTAGATATATCTAAATGATGCCTTATACCATTAAGTTGTAGTAATTGGCCAGGGGGTAGATTTATATTTAAGTCTTTTTATAATATATATTTTTTTATAAATTAATAGATGTGTCTATACTTACAAGTAATTTTTCAAAATAATTTCTAGTTTCTATTAAAATATTTTCATTTCAATTTGCATTATGTAACATTCATAAAACTAATTATTTTTATTGAATTTAGTAAGCAATGATATAATAAATATTGTCAGTATTGTTCAAACCCATTTACATAAAATCTACACGAATAATTAAAATTTAAGCATCTGTTTGTAACAGTTTTTTTTTTATACTAAACGCGTAATGCAAGTAGAGTTTTCGAGGCTTTAGTACACTTGGTATGACTATGCCAGCCTCATATACTCGTACTTAGTACAAACAAAAATATATAACTTTTTTAAACTTTGAACCGATTGTAACGGGTGTTTAACTAATAGAAAAATAACATTATAAAGTATAAGGGTATTTGCAGTCCGTAAGTAACTTTCACTTTGTTAATTATGTGTCAATAATAAACAACTTGGTAGTTACGTAACTTATGCTATATTTATTCATCTTTTTTAGAAATTAAATCTAAAAGACCTCCAGCTAAATTCATCGATTCCACCCAATAAACCAATCATAGAACTGGCTTACAAAGTAAGGCTGGATTTTAATAAAATTATTAATACCTACATATTATTTGTTTTTTTTTTTGTATTTTCACATAAGATAGTCAGTTTAAACTTAATTAGATAACAGAGTCTACCAACTAAACATTGGTAGCTAACCAATGTTTAGTTTTCCCAATACATTCATAAATTTTTAACTATGTAGAACTCTCACTTGCGTGATTTTCTGAAAAGGTTGTTTATATTTTTAGATGTTAACTGAAGATATTATTGAAAAGGAGAATATTCCTTCGTGTAATTAGTAAAAAAATGACAACAAAATATCTAGAAATATTGAAATGACCTGTAAGACTACACTCAATGTTTCCGTAACTGACACCACCTTAACTAATGCAACTGCACCTATACGATCAAGGTATTCTTTCAGTAGTCCCAGTTCCTCGTCCACAATTAACAGCAGAAGTAGTTCTTGTTGCAGCACTTGCAGCAGTTCCTCGTCCCGTAGTTGCGAAGTTAAAGAAAACTCATATTCTTGTAAAACATTGTACTTCATAAATCATCGTACAGAAATGAATACGAAAAAAATTAAGAAATAAAGCAAAAAGATGTTAGACGCTTTAATCTGAACCCAGAGCCTTATACAGCACCATTCGAATTGAGTTTATGTAAACAGAAGGATTTGCAAGAACTAATTTCCAAAAGATTAACTGACTCATCTGGGCGTGTCACCCTTAACTGCTTGTCCGGTAGTTGCAGGTATGGCATCGGGTACGCTTCCCGAGCTGCTAATTACTTTTTCCCAATCATTCGAGCGAGTAGTATCCCAATACCTTCCCTAAATCCAACAAATCCCTATCCTCCCCCAGCTTGAAATTGCTTTCGATGGGCAGCAGTTTCTGAAGCACAGGAAGCCAAAGATACTGCGCTCGCCAACCCGCTTGCCAAGCGTGGTGAGTATGGCAATCTCCTCCCATGGAACGAAGAATCTTTGGGAGAGGCCTATGTCCAGTTGTGGACTTCTTATGGCTGTAATGATGAATTGATCCATTCTATGCCACTTATTTTGAAGCTATGTTATTGTAACTTTTGTCAATTGCGTATTTTTTGTGTATACTTAAAAAGTATTACCGTGATTTTTAATTGTTGAAGATTCGTAAAGTTTTGTATTAGTAGTAACCAAACAATAATTTAATTAATGAAAAATATTATATACATTAGTATTATTAGTATTACAGTAGTATTATATAAAGAAGAAAATCAATTTTTTTCTACATTGATATAAATCAATAAATGAAAAAGATGGAAGTTTCAATTTTTTTAATATGTTATTATACTTTTATATAATTTTATATAAAAGTGTAATTACGTAAAAATAGTGTTCAGTTAGAGAAGTTATTGTTTGAAAAGTTTATGTATTGTAATTATTGATTTTACTATATAGTTCTTTTCAGATTGTAAAATCTAAGAAGTTCCTAACTACATTATGTCCACTTTAGTAATGTTTTAAATTGATTTAATTATTTTTTTTCAATAAGATTTTAATTTATTTCATTATTTTATTCTGAGATTTTATGGCACTTTAACTTAATTCGCGTTAGGGTCTACGAGCAGTAAGGTCCTATTTTGAAATAGTACCTTAAAATGTAGGCATTTATTATCATAAAGGGGCCTAATTCGAAAACTGCCTTAACATAAATATATATTTTTTGTATAATAAAGGCCTTACTTAAAAAGCTTATTTTGAACTTGTTATTTAATGCTTAAACTTAATTATATTTAAAAAAATTATAAACTATATTGTACTATTCGTACCTGAGATAATGTGTACAAAATTTCAAAACTCTAGCCTATAAAATTAGTAAGTTAAAGAGAATTTTAGAAGAAAATCAGATTAACTAAATCTTTATCGCGCTATTCCCAAAAAATATGTTTTTTGAATTGTGCCTCTCTATTACTAGGGGAGCGAAATATGGTATTTACATCTGCAGCGTTTCCCCATAGTAATATTCCATACGACATAAGACTATGAAAGTAACTAAAATATACTAAACGCGCAGTATCAACATCAGTTAGTTGTCTTATCCTCCTAACCGTGAAAGCCGCAGAGCCAAGTTTACCTGCCAATTTTTCAATATGGGCACCCCATTGAAGCCCAGCATCAACAGTTATTCCAAGAAAAGTTGCTTTGTCTACCAATCCTACTGTTTCATTATTGACGACTATACTTGTTGAAACTTTTGCAACATTTGGTAAGCAAAATTTAATACATTTAGTTTTACTAGCGTTCAACAAAAGATTGTTCGCAGTAAACCAGTCCAACACTTGAGCTAATGTACTATTAACCTCGTCAGAAGAGTCAGTATTCCTATCTACTCGGAAGATGAGAGATGTATCATCGGCAAATAGTACAGCCTTGCATGTGTTAACATAGTACGGTAAATCATTAATGTATATAAGGAACAGAAAAGAGGCCCTAGGATAGAGCCCTGAGGTACACCCATCCTAACACATGATCCGGAAGATTGAACCCCATCTAAACTAACTTTTTGAATTCGGCTACTCAAGTACGATTTGATTAAGTCGAGAGATTTACCTTTGATTCCATAGTGTTTCGGCTTGGATATAAGGGTATTGTGATCTACGCAGTCAAATGCTTTAGAAAGATCACAAAAAGCACCAATAGCATTCTGTTTTCCCTCCCAAGCTTCATAGATATGTTTTAAAAGAGCTACACCCGCGTCAGTTGTTGACCGACCCTTAGTAAATCCATACTGTTCACTATGAAAATGATGATTTTTATTAAAAAAAGACAATAATTGATTGAAAATCAATTTTTCAAATATTTTACTGAGAACTGGTAGAATGGAAATAGGCCGGTAGTTTGTGGGATTACTTTTATCCCCTGATTTATATAACGGTATAACTTTACTCAGCTTCATCAAGTCTGGAAAAGTACCGGTATCTAAACATTTATTAAAAATAGAAGCTAAGTAAGGTGCTATTACATCTATGATATTACTTATGACGGATACCGAGATGTCCCACAAATCTCCAGTTTTTTTATTATTTAAGCTTTTAAATGTATCAATGATTGAGAGCGGAGTCACATGTTGAAATATTAAATTATTTTTACATTCGGGTATACAACTTCTTAATATTTTTTTAGATTCATCTGTCGATGAATATAAGGAGGCAGTGGTGTTTATGGAAATGTTAGTGAAAAAGTCCTCAAAATATTGGGCAACGTCTGCCTTACTGCTGAGAACATTATTATTTATTTTTAATTCTACTTTATTGTCACGCTGTTTATTCTTACCAGTTTCTGTGTTAATAATTTTCCATGTTGTCTTTATTTTATCTTGAGAATTTAAGATAGTATTTGTAGTATATAATGATTTGGCATGCATACATACCTTTTTAAAAACTTTTGAATAATTTCTAACATAATTAATAAACTCAGGATCCTGGTTATATGCCTTCATAGCCAGTAATTCGTATATCCTATTTCTACTGATGTAGATACCTGTAGTAGCCCATTCACTAATTTTTTTACGATTACGTCTGGTAAAGAAGAGTACAATTAAATAAATAAAGTTATTTCATCAATTCATACTTACTTAAAGTTTACAATAAACAAACAGAACTAAAACAATTTTATTTTAAAAATTAACAATTACTTTTAACAAATGAATCATTATTATTTGTGAAACGTAGTAAATCAAAAATGTTACAATATTTATATCAATATTGCTTTTCTTTTATTTATATGTAGGTATACCTTAGGTATCCATATTTTTAAGCTAAGCTGAAGTAACGTGTATAGTGTGATAGTAGGTAGTTCGTTAGAATCTACAAGTAGCTAGCATCTACGAGTAGCTTCATTAACTGACATATTACTGTCGTCGTTTTGAAAATCTTTGTTTTGACGGCTCTATGTGACACTTTTGTTATGTTTTTGTACGTTGAAAAGTGCACCAGTAATTTAGATTTTTAAATGTTATAAATGTTTATCTCTTAAATACGTATTTACCTCAAGCACATAATCTCTTCATATCCATTAGGGCAGCATCACCTCAAGACTGAAACTACAGGTGAAACGCTATAATTGGAAATACTGAAATAAAATCAATATTTTTGACGTTATATTGTCTTATAAATCGATGAACGCCGGCTACACGCACGAAAATGTGTCACGTTTCGTATGTAAGCAAGAGCGTGGAGTAACCGATAGAGAGGCACGATCGGCCTAAGCATTCTCTCTAATTAAGAAAAATTATCATAAGGCGCAAATTCTTGCGCCTTGCGCGTTACCCCAACTATTGTTCTTCGCAACGTTCCGTCATGCCCAGACTTGATAAACACAAAGTTTCCGAGAACGTCTGACAGAGCCACCCTCACCCCGAGCCACGTGCGTCCCGCTGCATGTTTTATGAATGAGTTAAGCAATTTCTTCAAATTCCCTTCATTACTTAGGGAAAAAAAACAGAGAGTTTATTATAAAAACACTCCTGTGGCATATCGATGAGGATCCCTTGTGACCGGCCTATACCACTTACTAGATACCTTGTTCATTTTCAGCATATTAGGTATTATTCGATTTGTACATGTTGAGCTTGAAAACAGGGGATCAGAGGATCAAAGGTAAGCACATCAAGCATATCAATCAAGCAAACGATGACGAAAAGACTACAATACCTACTTATAAAAATTACTAGACTAGAAGAAATACTTTCGGGGTAAATCCGCCCTGCAATGGTACAAAATGTTCCCGCATATAGTCTACTACTCGTATAATGTTTACCGCAACTTCGTCCACAGGGTTTCGATTTTATCATAGTCTATCCGGGTCCCGGACACATCCATAATTTTAGCAGAGCTCCCCCAATAATGAAGTTTATTGGCAAATGTTTATACCCTGGGTTACATTCAACTATGCTGTATAATTTTTTGTACGAATACCTATTTTTTGCATACATTAATAATATACATACTAGTGATGTAACGAATATTCGCATTCGCATTCGCGGATATTCGCATATTTTTGCATATTCGCATTCGCATTCGCGAATTTAGGTACTGCGAATGTTTTTGGGAATATTTTTTTTTTATTTTTTTTATTGTTGGTTGATATAATAAAACAAAATCTATACATTAACTACGTTTTAATTCAAGAAAATTATTTAACCTCGTCATCACATAATCAGTCTTCTCTTTATAATTTGGTTGGTAACATTTATTTATTAACTTTGAGAAATTAACCTTAAATCTAAAATTATAATGTCTACAAACATTGTACACAAACAAAAACAATTCTTCTATGAATTTTTACCTTTTTTACTTCTTAACAAAACTAAAAATAACAATCAACAAACATTATTTGTCAACAAGCAATAAACTATAATTATGAGAATCATAAGTAAACTCTTTAAGAAACAAAATAATTTATTTTCTTTTATAGCTTTAAAATTAAATTGTCGCCATAAACTATAACCAATATATAAGTATTGTATTATGTTCTTCTAATAACAAAAATATTTTTTACAATTACGTACGCCTCGTTCGAACGGAACTGCTATCAACTTCACCAAGCGATAGTGAATTGGCGCCAAATTTAAACAAAATCTGAATATTCGCATTCGCATTCGCGAATGTCGGTAGCAAGTATTCGCATTCGCATTCGCGAATGTCCAAAATATGACATTCGTTACATCACTAATACATACAACCTATGTTACTTGTTGCTAATGAAGCTTTTTATTACTAGAATTTTTCAAATCTTAACAGGTATTTTTGGGTTAGGCTTAACTATGCTACATAATTTTTTTGTCCGAATCCCTATTTTTTTGCCAAGTAATATATAGCCTACGTTAGTTCCTGATAAGGTAACTATGTATTGATGATTATTTTTAAATCGGTACAGTAGTTTTCAAGTTTATCCAATTCAACACACACAAAAACACTTTCCTGTAGATTGATAGATTTCTTTCGGCGTATTCTTCTCACCAGTGGTCGTTCCGAAACGCTAGTAGTATTTCGATTTTGCAAAAATTAAACAAAATATAACAAATACAAATATGACGTTCAAAAAGAGATACAATCCAATTTTGAATTAAAATCTTTGACTTTGACTTTGATCGAAGCCTGTCTTCGATCAAATATCATGGTAGATACAGTCTCATACAAAATGAAGCCTTATTAATGTCCCTGAGTGAAAACAGCATGCATAACAACGACAAAAACGGTACATACTGAAAGTATACCTAACCCCATCTTTTTTTTCACTCTTGATGTGTAGTTTTTGCAACTTTTCACTGTACCTTTGTCATCGCGAGACGTGAGAGTGCTAGCGCGGTTTATTGAAACTGTTGACAAAACATCGCCGAAACTCGATTATTGCGCTGTTTTGCCGGTGCCACTTTTCGAGCGCGAATCGTGTATCTATCATTATATTTGATCGAAGCCTGTATATATATTATTAGACAGTCTAAACTAGATATAATGTACAATTTTTATGTTAACAATAATAATTGTAAATATAATAGAGGGTACTTACATAAACGATAATAATACCTAAAGAGTAGGTACTTATTATACTACTTTATTAATTTTGATGAAATTTTACTACACCGGGCGTTTGAGGCGCGGGCAGAATGCTGTCTTATCAGCGGACCTCGGGCTTCAACACATCTCATCTGTGGATATAACCGGGAATATGCCCGAGAGAGAAGGAGGATCTACTCGTAATTAGAAAATCTAGCGCCATTTTGGATGGAGGTAAATAATTATATCACAAATGATAGCTATCTGTAACAATATGTTGGTACTCATGTACCTGTTAGACTACATGACTGAGTCAAGACAATTGTTTCGTAAGAACAATAGATGATATACATACTTACATACTTAACACTTACAACAGTGCTTCGATGACTTAGATAAAATGCTGTGCTAGTGACCCGGATTCTCTTGTGAGTTTGCAGTCATACAGACACACAATTAGGGTTTTAGCGATCTCGCTGGACTGAAAACTTGTCAGATACTCAATCAAGGTACACTAAACAAAGCATGGATGGTAGCTTAATAGCTTTGCAAGTCAGAGCTGCCATATTCACTCGTACTAATTTCTGAATACCTATTAGTTCTGAATTATAGAAAAAAACAAATTTTGTATTGGATTATTCTATTTAATATTATATAACTTTTATTGTTTTTAACCGACTTCAAAACAGAGTAGATTCTCAATTCACATGTTTTAATTTTGTTACCTTATAACTCTGTGTTCTTTATGAAACAATTTATTAAATTCTTTATTTATTTGGAAAGGTTCCTAGATTGGTATCATTAGAATTTCATAATCGGTTAAATTTAAAACTACTTACGTACGACTACGGCTTTGATCATACGATCAACGACAAAGTTTGCTTTTAATCTGAACTCTGAAGAATAAAAATATCATTATGTAGGTACCTTTATTTATTCTAAAGCGACAGCTTAACTCTACTATAATTTGACAATAAGTTCCTTACAGTTATAATTTCTTTACCACTTGTTACCTATAACTTCAACGTTTCAACAGTCTCAATGATGATTTCACCAACATTGGCCATTTAATATCGACCGATGATTTCACTTTTACTACACATTTAATACAATACATCATCAGTCAAGTATACGTTAGTACCGCACGCCTCACAATCGAATCGCATGTTGGAAGTAGTAAAACACGCACGCAAAAAAATCCTATACCAGCTAGACACGTACAAACGTCAATTCGTGATAAACAATTCGTTATGGTTTCACTTCTGATGATGATAGGTACTTTTGTTAGGTATCAGAGATTGGCGGATGATCTGGTGCATTTGATGTTCTAGGGAAGTACTTAAGAACTTACCACAACTTAAGTAACAGCCGAATCATTAAGATTTAAATTTTATTGATTCGAATGTTTAATCTTTGAAAAGAATTTGCATTAGGAAAACAAAAACATTACTTTCACTTAGGCTTGCTTGAAGCTATGCAAATTTTCATTATCATACAAAACAAAATGTTATTTATGCAGTTCTTATTCATTATTTACATTACAATCAGTTGTAATAGATAATAACAGAACGATAAAGATTATTAAAGATAATATACTTTTATAAAATAATAACGTTGTCTTGAATATAATTTAAAGTAGGAACCTGAAATGTGATACTATAAAGTTTAGACGAGAATGATGATTTGATTACCTATAGGTACCGTGATTACACACTCCAACGGCTATGAAATCGGTTTTGGTCATTACAAGCCTCGATCAGCCGACCAATGGAGTGACAAACCGGATTTGATCCCGTGATGACACGCCGCTTGGGATTATAATTGCGAATACGAAGAAATATTAAATGGTATATTTTGGTGTCATCATCATCGTTTTAGCCGTAAATAACCCACTGCTGGACAAAGGCCTCACCCAAGGATTCCTTGCTACACAGGAGGATATTGTCATACTCACTAGGTACACTTGGCAGGCGGGTTGGCGACCGCAGTTTCTTCGGCCTCTTGTGCTTCCAACGCTGCTTCCCAACGGAAGCATTTTAAAGCTGGGGAAGGATAGAAATTTGCTGGATCTGAGAAAGGAAAGAAGGTTTTGGGATACTACTCACCCAGATGAATGGGGAAAAGTAAGTAGCAGCTCGAGAGGCCGGGCGCGCGTACCCGATGCCATACCTGTAACCGGACAGGCAGTTAAGGAAAACACCCCTGACCTCAACATTTTGGTGTCAGGGTGTGTAATAGGTACAACTGGCCTAACAAATTGTATGTGTACCTACACAAATTGTATGTGTACCTACACATACAATTTGTTAGGTCAATTGTAAGAAAAGACAGAAAGGTAGGATAAGTAGGCAGAAAACTTAGGCCGGGTGTTCCTAAGTTGCAGGAACACCCGGCCTAAATTTTCTGTCTGTTGTAATTGAGATGGATATACTTTAATACAACAAATAATAGATAAATTAATTACATAGAGAACAAAAAAAAAACAAAATTGGTACAAACAAAGGCGGACTTTTCGCCTTAGCCATCTCTTCCAGTAAACATAAAAAGTAGATGGATAGATTACATAATATAGGTATATCTTGATAGTGATTGTTCATAGAGACATATAGATATTAATAGAAATCTTACCGAGTTTCAATTTTCTTCAAACTTAGCAACAGCTTTCTTCACAGAGGTGTGCTAAGTTCCCCTGTTTTGCAAGTTCTTCCAAGAATTACATGCAGCAAGGTGACGCTTTCGTACGATAGCGCAGATCATAAAACATGTAGAGACTGGTCGTTAGACGGGAGGAACTACAGTAGGAAACCTTAATCAAATAAAGTATGTAGGATGTAGTAGTATAAAGTAATTACACTTTGGAAGCGGCCAAAACTAACTCTTTGATTAACACTGCACGTCTTTTAACGTAATATAACAATATGGGTAACTCCCATTGTATCTTAAGTAGTATTCAATTCATCAAAGTGTATGTACCTACTTGTAAGTAAACAATAGACATCAAAACTATACTCATGGCATCTCAAATCAAATAATCAAGAATTTGTAATTGATTGATTATGTAATTGATTTGAAAAAAACATGTTAAAGCAGAATTTCTATTGTGTACTCATATTTAGTAAAGAGAGATAAGAAGGCAGAGAACCGAGCATTTTATATAAAAAAAAATATTAAGAGGGTGAAATTCACCTGAGCATGGTTATTATAATGCAAAGCCTACACGTTTTTACTAATTCGAATAATACTTATTAAAAGTTTTTATTCCTACTCTCTAATATATCGTAAGATTCATATCATAACCACTTCTAACCATCTCGTAACACACAAAGCAAGTAAACATTAGACACGAAAAATGCGTCCTCATGGAAATGGCTTTGTTCACTCGCCTTCGTAAAAGGTTTTAGGGTCGATATGTGTAATGCTATTGAGGAAAAACAACAGAAAAACTCCGAAGTGATTGTATGTACTTGTACGAGCCAACAACAATTCTACTTTGTAAAACCTGCCTACTTGTTGATAAAACAGATACTCGTACCTACTACACAACTTTTAATACTTATTTACCTTTTTAAAAATATAAAAAACATGGCAATATTTTAATGTCATTATCAGAATCCCTAATTGAATACCCAAGAAAAATTGGTAAAAATAATGTAAAAAAAATTACTTTCAACGGATCATTATTCTATTATGGATTCTGAATGGAAAGCAATAAATCCATATTTATAATCTACAAGCTTTTCCCGCAGCTTTGTCCACGCAGCTATCTCTCTCTTAATATTGAGAAATGATTGCCTTTTCACCTCATTGAGGTATGATTTCCGGGATAAAACTTTCTCATATATCCTTCTCAGGGTAAGAAACTTTATTTAATAGGTTTCGAACAGGCAGACACTGACTTTAAGCAAGTTATATTTTCTTGACTATTCCGTCTGTTTACTTATTTGTTCTCTTAACAGACTTCAAAAGACAATTGCCGCAATTGGAAACTAAAAATGATAGAATTGCTCGCGAGGGTAATGGATTTTTAAACTCACCTAAGTAACTATATTTTTTTATATTTATATATTTACTTACATAATATCGTTTATTTATAATATTCCGAATGTGCATGGTCTAAACGGAAATTATAAAGAACCTGTTAAACACGTGTTGCCATCGCAAGCCGAGGGCTACCGAACAATGCACGTCTCTCATTTTGTTATTGTGAAGACTCACCCGGAGCACGTGTTGACTATCCCATCCGTAATGTATTACCCAGGCGAAAATGCTATCTATTGCGACAAATTTAAAACTTATTATTGCACTGCCCATGCAATTCGTCACACGACTCTGATAAAGACTCCGCGCCGGACATACTGACTGGCTTTACGAAATTGTTTTGCTGTCGCTACAATATTATTTTTTGTATTAGGGCTCATCGACCGAGTTTTTGAGTTCTTGTACTTACGATACAAAGTCTGATCTTTCATCGTCGTTGTATCTGGAAAGTAAGTATTTTTTTGTATAGGTCTTTCGTAATAGTGTAAAAAGCGTAGGTATCTCCTTCTCCTTGCGATTATCAAAAATCAATCGAGAGATCAAGAGAATAAGAAAGTAGATATACATATGTAGGTAGCTACTTTATCTCGTTTTCCTATTTCCACCTTAGAATGCTTTAAGATCTCCAACAGGTAGACACTCCGTAGTTCTAAGGTCTGTATGTATAGGGTTACCAACTCCCGAAAGGACCAACAGGGGAGGAGTTTATTTATTTATTTAAAAACTTTTTGAGCCTATGGAGCTACAGTAGGTGGACTTAATGCTAAAAGCATTCAAAAAAATATATATAATAAAGTACAAATTTAGTAAGGATGGAAATCATGTATACATAAACAGTTTACATATAAATATTTCATAAACATTAATACATATAAGTATAATAAATATATACTAACATATACATACACAAATTAGAAGGAAAGGATGAATTAATCTGCTAACTCAACATCAGAGAGAAAAGTGTGCAACTTTTTCTTAAAAAGGAATCTGTTTGAGATCTGTCGAATGTCTTCGGGTAAGGCGTTCCAGAGTCGAATAGCTTGTAAGGTAAAAGAATTTGACATGAAACCAGAATGAAACAAAGGAGTGAAGAGCTGAAGAGAATTGCTGGAGCGAAGTTGACGATCGTGAGAATCCGCAAGATACTGAAACTTACATTTCAAGTAACCGGGAGAAAGAGGATTTTTAAGTATAGAGAATAGGGAGCAAAGGAGTCTCTGCTGTCTGCGTAAACGAATAGGGAGCCAGGACAATATAGATCGAAATTGAGAAACGTGATCATATTTACGCAGGCAGAAAATGAAGCGAATAAAATTATTAAGAAGACGGTCGAGTTTATTAAGAAGCTCTTCATTTAGCTCTGGATAACACACATCAGCATAGTCAATAATGGGGAAGATTAATGTTTGAACTAAGGTGATCTTAGTTTTAATCGGGAGAAAATTTCTAAACCGGTTTAAGTATTGCAAGGAGTAAGTGACAGCCCGACTTAATTCAGCAATTTGAGTTCTCCAAGAAAGAGACTCGTCCATGAAAAGACCCAGATTTTTTACCTGATGTGAATAAGGTATAACGTCTCCATTAAACATGACCGGAGGAATCAGATTTAAGTCAACTTTACCCAACTGTACGGTACAGTCAGCCAATGAGATATCTGACCCCCTACAACAGCGCCATTTTTCGCAAACTAAAGAAACATCCGTGGTTTAAACCCAAAGATAAAAATATACAAGTGTACTATCCTTTGCGACTAGTGCCATCTATTGAATTGTGAATGAACAAATAAGGTTAATAAGCAGAAATCTGATACCCTTGACGACTAATGCCATCTATTCTATTTTTGATAAATAAAACAAGCCCTAGCATACGATACGCTTATTTCAAAGATACTTCAATAGTTAGATGTGGCGCAAGTGGTAGGCACTACGGTTTAATAGTTAATGTGATTATGAATGAACAGGGTCAAATCCTCCAAAGCTTTTTATTTATTACAAATATCACCAACTTCGTATTGTGATGTTGGTGTAATTTTGGTTGTTTTAACATAATGTTACCGAGCTAATTACTGTAAATAAAAAGCATTTTAAATTTTTAATTACTTTATTACATCAAAAAAATGTAACAGTGAAATAAATACCTGCCTACTTAATTTAAACTATGATTAATCTTCTGTAGAGAGAACCAACATGCTACTTAATAAGTAACAATTTACATCTCTCAACTTCTTTTTAATCATAGTATTATATTTTTTTAAATGTGTAGGGTCAAATAGTGCTATGTGAATAACTTTGCTTCGATAATAGTATAAGAATGAATATAAACCTATGGCATTAAATGAATTTTAATATGGGAGAGGGTGACCCCCATTTTGAAGCTTTTGTTCAAGTCTATTTGTCATTTCACTTACCATGTTAGATCAGATCACATATCACTTATGCGCATATTTATTAATTTAGTATAACCTTTTTGTCTAAATTGATTTAAATCAAACTTTACTCGTGTCTCGTGTCCCAGTTAAGCACTATTTGACCCTACAATCTGGGATTTTAATTGGTCACTCAATAACAGTTAGATCACAGAACAATTGTCTTAAATAAAATATATTCTACATTGCAAACTGTTGGAATCACCACATCTCATAAATTTTCCAAGTATTTTTCTTTATTCATCCGGCCGCCGAATTCTACCAGCTCCCCTGGGCCCATTGAAGACATCTGTCCCCAATAACCTGCAAAACAATAGTACGATCAGTTACCTATTATTCTACACTGCGTAATACACTAGGTATTAAATATTATTATTATTTTACTTCACTATTTAATGAATATTTTTACCTAATGTTATCCTGCCACTGTTCTCAAAGGCAAATTATTTTGATGGCTATACGCTGGCCATGTCTTCTCCGCAATATTTTTCTGCCATCATCATCAGACTTAAAACTTTTTTCATCAGAATAAAATACGATCTCGTTCTTGTTGAATGTTTCCTCACTGTTTCAATTGAAATATTGTAGTGTATATGTTACGCCAGTTGACTCCGAATCCACAAACGGACGGTGTTTCTCTGTAAGAGATATATTTATCTTAGACATTTATCACAAACCCTATGTTTTACGGAACAAAAAATAGTGTGACAATTAAGTAAGTATATTAAATACTTATAATTTCTACTTACCGCGATACCTAACTCTCTAGATATAGATATTTTAAATACTGTGGTTGTCTTTCAATACAATATTAGCTTTCACAAAATCTGCTATATAAGATGAAACGGGATGCCTAATAACTGGTGGGGTTTTGGATCACTACACAGTAATCGCAGTATCTTATTTGTGACGCGAGTGAACAATATTTTTTATTAGTTGGTATCAGGTATAAATAAATCTGATAGATTACCCTCAATTTATTTGTTAAAGCAATGCGTTGCAGTTGGTGACAATGATGTCATAGCAGTAGAAATAGATAGCCAATTTCGCCCGAGACGTCATATCGTCGGTTGGCGTATTGAGATGAGCGCTAGCTTCTCAAGTCGTGGGTCCATGGTTCGAATCGAACTTTACGTAGGATTGTTTTTGATTCTTTCTTGTTCTTACCATTGATGATTACTTGAATTATTAGCTGAGATAATTAGAAACACAAAATTTGCAACTGAGCAGGTTATCAGAAACAAGTTTATACAAGCAGTTGTCTGTCTACTTGCCAAAAATCACGGTAGGTGGCGCTTCACAGCAAAGTGTGAATTTACGTTTTAAAAGTCAGGGGGTCAGGTATCTGCTTGGCCGACTGTACTACCAATAACCATAGCCTGACATTTCGAACTATTAACTAGAATTCCGAAATCCTGCGTCCAAGAATAGAGTTCCATTAAAGTTTTATTAAGTTGGGCAACTGCATTTGCGATATTCTCTACTCTAGTTTGGACATACATTTGAAGGTCATCCGCATAAAAATGGTAAGAACAGCCAATTGATAATGAAAGGAGATTGATGAACAATGAAAACAACAAGGGGGATAGAATCCCACCTTGAGGAACACCAGAAATTAGCTCATTCCATTGTGACAATGTTTACAGTTGCAAACAGTTTAGGAAGAATATTCATTGTTAGGAGTGGAAAGAAAACAACATTTATTTTCATTTAAAGCCAAGAATTTTGTCTTTGCCAAAAAAGATAAAGACGTCTCTACAACAAGATATGGTTCGTTTTCATCAAAAATCTCACCTCAAAGAGTCCCATCTTCATTAAACAGCTTCATAATTATGAATAACGAACTATGTCAGTACTTACTTTTATTAAGGGCCAACGCTTTCAAAATTCCCCGGAGACTCCGGTTATAAATAACCACCAGACGTTCGGTCAAAAAAAAAATTGTTTAAAATAACAGAGCTCCGTCCTCCGGAGAACCCTAGATCTAGTCTCAACAATACTTGACCTCTAAAGGACCTCAATGAGCATCTTTTTACATGTCATCGCTAAAGACTAGTAGTACAGGAATGCCGTCTAATGAATCCATCGTACTATGTTTAGTGCAAGCAATACAAGTCAAGGTGCAGGCTGCGCAACCGCGCACTGTAAGTAGTTAAAGCGTAACAGACAAGCATGCACTCAGGTCGTATATTTGTTTCTCAAACTTTTGACACGGTATTTTGATTAATGTAGATCAGTGTTATTTAATCTGTGGGTCGGGGGGTCGCCAGCATAAGAACAAATAAAACACTATTTTAATGAGAAAGTCCAACTTACCTCCGTACTTACTTTCAAAAGTCTCGCGGCTTCTTGCAGAGTGGTCTTAATAATACACCAAAATTGATATAAATCATTAGTCTTTTATTATTTTTTTGTCTGTCATAACAAGCACCAGAATTTTTTTAATTGTCATGGGGTCGCGAAATGAAAAAAGTTGAAAAACACTGATGTAGATGATCTGTTATTAAAAAACTATTAAATATTGGTGGTCTTTGCCTGTTTTATTATCTTTGTAGGAAAAGGTATGTTACGGCTGCGTCCATAATCAATATTTTGCTACATATATAGAGCATAGTGGATAGTTGTAACAAATATCAATATCCCTCTATCAACAAATTAGTATTTATTACCCGTGTTATAATTATTGTTTTTATTGTTATATATCTATTAAATAGTAATAATAATTATAATTTTGGTGTGAATGTTTTCTTCTTACCCACACTAACCAAATCAAATCCAATCTACGGATCAGCCCCAGACGTCAGCAAGCATAGCGATAGCCCGGAAATAGATTCTGTCACCTTTAGGACTACTAAAAGGAGACGCGAATGTGATTGTGGCTCAAGCTTTGAATCCAAATTGGACGCTTTCATTCAAGTAATTACTGACTGGAAGCAATCTGCAGACGACAACTTATCCAGTATTAAAGAATCTGTGTGCAACATCCGACGCCAGAATACTGAATTAATCGCATCTAATGTAGAAATACAAAAATCCATAAGCACCCTAACGTTAAAATACGAGGATCTGAGTGCCCAATTATCATCCTATAAAAACCAAACCGAGAGTTGTCTCGAACGTGTCTCCAAGGTTGAGCTAGCAACAGAAGCTATCGACCGATCCTCCCGTGGTGCATGCCTGGAGCTTCGCAACATTCCACACAACCCAAATGCAACACAGGAAGAGCTTCTCGTAATTGCAGCGGCCATAACCTAAAAGCTTTCGATTCAATTGTTAGAATCTAATGTTTTTGACATACACCACCTTCCTACAAAAGCTGAGCACAAGACTATACTTTTGTCGCTACGCTCAGTTTTAACGAAGAATAAAATTCTGAGAGCCTATAAACAATATAACAAGGCCAACCCAAAAAACAGATTAAACTCCACCATCCTTGGGTCGGCCTTTTCGCAGCGGGTGATCTACATCGCGGAACATCTCACACCAAAAGCCCGCCGTCTACACTACCTAGCCCGCGAATTCGCGGCCCAGTCGCAATTCAAGTACTGTTGAATTTCGGGAGGCAGGATTCTTCTGCGAAAAGACGACGACTCAAAATATATTGTCATTAATTCTGAAGACCAACTATCGGCCATGAAGCCTTCAATATAAATATTGGTTCTTTCCTTTTATTTTTTATTAGGTATGTCTTTTTTCTGTTTTCTTTTAGTTCGCTTAGTTGCTCTGTTTCATTTACCATTACCTTTGTTATAACCATTCTTAGTGTTACGCTTATATAACTTGGTACTTAAGTGGAATATCCGTCAAACATAAATATCTACCTTATATGTCATTGATTACAGGTATAACCTATATTCGTAGGGTATAACCCATCCTTATACCGTACAAATAAATAATTAGAAAGTAGTAGGTATAGGTATATAGTAACTTATTATTTTTATTTTTTGTATGTATTTGTTTGGTTTTCGTTTCTCAAAAATATTAATTTATTTATTGGACTAAGTAGAAGTAAATGAATGTATTGCATACTGATGATTAAGCAAAGTAAATAGGTGCCTATAGTTACGAACTACGGTACAATACCCAACATAACACATAATGCAGTTGAGTTTGTATTCCATAGCACAGGTTTTACGACTTATTTTGGACCGAACTCAATTGTACGACCCAACCGAAAAGCCTTCTATAACTTTTTGAATTATTATTCCATTATACACTATTATTTATTTATTTATTTATAGATAGTAATTAAAGCTTCATCCAAAATGAACAGAGATAACGACTTGCTCAATAATATAGACAAATTTAACATTGCCTCCTCGTCAAAGTGTGATGCGAATGAAGTTCGCACACTCCTTCCTTCAATAAATGACTCATTTAACATTCTAACTCAAAATATATGCAGCCTTTCGGCAAACTTACTGAGCTTTCAAGCTCTCCTAAGCGAGCTCGACCTTCAGCCAGACATCATAATCTTAACGGAAGGCTGGCTTGTCTGTAATACATTTATCCCGAATCTGACGGGCTACTCTCTCTACGTGTCCAGTAATCCAGCTAACCAAAACGATGGAGTGGTCATGTACTACAATTCCAATCTTCTTCGAATCTCTATATCAGAGCCACCGATCGTAGAAGCTAGCTGTATCCAAATCGAGATTAATGATGAAACGGTCGTTTTGGGTATATATCGCCCGTGTGCCTTCAAACAAACTTCGAATTTCACTCAATCTCTTCATACAGTCCTGGACTCGCTGAGGTGTTTTAAAAATATTATTATAATCGGAGACATAAATATAAACATTTCTCCTAACTGTTACAAAGAGGATAATGACGATTATTTAAATATGTTGGCTCATCACGGCCTGCATCCGACCCACACCCTTCCTACTCGTGGGCCTAGCTGCCTCGATCATGTATTTTTAAAATCTCCCCTTCTTGCCCACTCTTTCGTTTTACAATCCACTATCACAGATAATAACTCGGTAATACTTTCTCTAGCCACTAACAAATCTTTCTTACAAAATTACACATTTGAACATGTGGACCACAACAGACTATCTCTATCTCTTATAAATACAGATTTTTCCCCCATTCTTGACTCTACTGACCCCGAATTTGCCACTAATTTCCTAATATCTACACTTCAATCTCTCCTTTCCTTATACACTTCCACAGCCAAACCACATCGACGCCGAAAAATCATTAAGCCTTGGATTACCCCCGGGCTCCTGAGATGCATCCGTAATAGAGATCGCCTCCATAAAAAGATGAAAATCTCCCCTAATAATGAAACTACCCGTGTAACATACACAAGATATCGTGCTTTCTGTAATAAGCTATTAAAGGCTACAAAAAGAAACTATGACAAAGATCTTATTAGCAAGGCAGGTGGCGATCCAAAATCACTATGGAGTGCAATCAGAAATGTAACCAACTTATCTAAGGCTTCATCTCCTGCCAACGAGTTACTGTCTTTTCAATCCACTCCCAAAAGCTCTCTTGATCACGTTAATTCCTCCTTTGTAAGCGCTGGTAAAAATCTTGCTGAAAATATCAACCAAATAAGCCCCCTTTTTGTGCGCTCACCCCCTCTATTTCAGCCACCCCTTCTTTTAAAGGGGAAAGTTCGACCTTCTGCTCTTCCTATCAATCCTTTGTTCTTCTTCAAGCTACAAGTGAGGAAGTGGAAGCAATTATTAACTCTCTAAAAAATTACAAACCGCACATCGGTTAGATGGGACAAAATATCAACCTCATTCATAAAGAGATACAAAGAAATCCTAATCCCCCTTATCACACACATTTTTAACATTTCAATGTCCTCAGGCATTTTCCCCACTGCCTTCAAAAAAGCCTTGGTTCATCCTATTTTCAAAAGTGGTCATCGAAATCATCCCAACAACTATCGCCCTATATCAATTCTACCAGCACTCTCTAAAATTCTAGAGAAACTAATAAACTCTCGTCTCACGGCATTTCTAGATAAGTTCTTAATCTTATTTCCCAACCAGCATGGTTTCCGCACTAATAAATCGACAAACAGCGCTGTCCATGAACTTACGGATTATGTGGTGCGCAACTTGGACGCTGGTAATTAATGTCTTTCTATTTTTCTTGACCTCGCCAACGCCTTTGATTCCGTTTCCATCAAAATCCTACTAAACAAGCTAGAGGCCATCGGCATAAGAGGCACCCAGTTGAAACTATTTTACAGCTATTTTGAGAATCGTAAACAATCTGTAATAATAAACAAACAATTAAGTTCTGATCAGCCCATCCTCTATGGCGTACCTCAGCGTAGCATACTGGGACCTACCCTATTCCTGATCTATATAAATGATCTTTTTTCTATCAATACGCCCAACTGTAAAATAGTTTCCTACGCCGATGATACTGCGCTTCTTTTCTCGGCAAAATCGTGGGACCTCGCTTATAAAGTCGCCCAACAAGGTCTAGATATGGTCTCCGACTGGCTTCGTTTAAACCTCCTCACTTTAAATGTCGAAAAAACCATTTCTCTAAATATAATCAAACTGAACAAACGGCTATATTAAAAAAGTTATCCATTGTTGCTCACTCCCATTTTAACCATAACTCTTCCAATTCTCCATGCTCTTGTCCATCCCTTACCGCAACGGATAAGATTTAGTACCTAGGAGTCATCCTTGATAAAAACCTAAATTTCAAGAAACATATCAACCTCACTTCAGGAAGAATCCGCAAACTCATGTTCATCTTCAAGCGTTTAAGACATATTGCTGAGCCAAATATTGTCAAGATGGTCTATTTTGCTTTAGGGCAATCCCTACTGAGTTATTGCATTTCTGTTTGGGGTGGAACCCACAAAACAACCATAATAAGACTGGAGAGAGCCCAGAGAGCTCTTCTAAAGGTATGTACCTTTAAGCCTTTCCTCTTCCCTACTCATAAGTTATATCAATAATGTGAAGTCCTATCTGTTCGACAACTATATATTCTACATACCATCCTGCAACAACATAAAATAACCCCTTATAATCCCAATCCTAGAAAACGTAACCATCTTGTGGCTATCTCCTCTATGCTGAATACTGATTTCTCGCATCACTTCTTTTGTTTCTTAGGACCATTCCTCTACAACAAGCTCAACTCCAAATTAAAAAAATTACATCTCACAAAATATTCCTGTAAATCTGCTGTTTTTAAATATCTTCAGTCTCTGGATTACGATAATACCGAAAGCTTACTAATTCCCCACATCTAACTCTATATCTTAAACCTCTGTTTCTTCTTCTTTTTTATTAATTTTATGTCTATTGTAGTTACTTGGCACCCATATAAATCTCACTTTATTGTTATTTTATATATTTGTTTTTGTAAATTGTTAAGTCAAGTTTTATTATTTAGTTTAGTGCTGTACTTTTTACATTTATATGTTACACATCGCAATCACGGGGAACCCCTATGCGATGTGTATTTTTTTGGGACGTAGCTACTACAGAGAGAGAGCACTGGAGTACTGTAACTCAGGTTTTTACCTTCAACAGGCTCCAGCCTCCTACAATCTGCATTGGCAACCAGCCCATATATTCTGCCATTTAATGTGACTGTATTGTGTGGAGGAAATAAATTACTTTTTTACTTTACTTTTTAACACTGAAAGACACTAATCGGATATTGTTGGATCGGATTATTCGTAGACATTGCGAAAACATGATATGGATCTGCAAGTATGCGTGCAGAAAATGACGTGATCATGTTCAAGCCTTGTTCGGATCACCAAGGCAGTCCTGCCGGCCCACGTTGTCATAAGGCAATGCACCTGAAACTACTATAGTATATACGAGTACCTACCTATGTACGCTCATTTATTGTTTCTTTAAGCAAAGTATCAAATATGTATCAGTTGAATGAAAGAAGCACTGTTCATTCAAAGTGATCATGACATGACATTAAAAAAAACTAATTGAAAGAATATAACACGATTAATCAAAGAAATTTACATCAATCATAGAACAACTTTCAGTTTGCGTGTGATCACTTATTGTATTGAACCGATCAATTTTAGGAAAGGAAGTTTAAATATGGTGTTAAAATTGCTAGAAGTATGAAATTCTCCTTGACTGCGACCCAAAAAAAAACACCAATTCTACGTTTTTCGTTTGTGTAAGTGTGACGCTTGCTTGACGGCTCCATCAATGATGATTGATGACAGCCGGCACTAACGGCTTAGCGTGCCTTCCGAAGCACGGAGGGGCTCCAGATATATTTTTTGCCACTTGCGATCCACCCACCCAGTGGTTACTGCGTCCGGGGTTGCTTAACTCATCAATCGCGAGAAACGCAGACACAATTGATTATCTATTGTTATGTTTCCCGATTGAGGCGTTCGGTAGTTGACTTGCACGCGTAAGCGCTAATTATGCTCACGACTACTAGTTTCACTAGCTAGATTGATTTCTAGGTGTACCTATCTGTATAGCTACTAAAAGATAAATATTCCAGGCCATTCCTCTTACATAAGAATTTAAAAATAATTACACAAAGCATTCATTTGATGTTAATATAAAGCTATTTGATTTAATAATGCTGCTGCACCCGCATTGATTGTTTCCATGAGAACGTCGGAGCCATGGGAACGAAGGAGGGCACCCAACCATTCATGTCGACGCACGAACTCCGAACAAACAACAGAACATTACAATTAATACCCTTTAAAGTACAGCAGTTCTGTCGGCTACATTTACAACTCCATATTGCACTGACCTAAACTTGTTTAGTGTTTAACGGTTACCAACATACCTATAAGTTTTTTATTGTACATTGTTGTTATTGCTTTTTTTTGTCGAATAGTTTTTCTTTCTTTCAACACAGTAAAAGCACAGAGGAAAGAAGCTAAAGTAAAAGGGCCTTTAGTTAAGGACAATGAGGTCCTAAACTAGTAAAATCTACAGTCTCACATATGTTGTTGTTTTAATTACTAGTCATTTATTGTTTGAAAACTGTTTTGCCCCTGATCAAAATAAATTTTGATTGGGGGCAAAATAGTTTAAAGCTCATAAAAACCACACATTAAATTTCCAGTGTGGTGACCGGATTTGAATGTGGTTTTCTTAAATTTAAACTAGAATTAGCGGGTTAGATTCGTAAGCGTAACTATAGTAGAAGGGAAAAGCCAGACTCGAGGCATCTACCTCCAGTTAATTATGGCAGATATTGCATCGATTTTAGGGTCATGATTGGTGTAAACGAAAAAAATCTAAACTCGGATAAGTGGTCAGCAGCGTTATCTATGTTTTAAATTTTCGAATTTCTCTTGGTATTGGTATCTAATATGTATTCGGTATGATATTGCCTAATATAAAATATGGAACGGACGTGCAGCGTACTGTGTAGTGCAAGTATTTATAGCTGCCCCACACGCAGAAGCGAGGTGCGCGGGAGAGTCTCGTCTGGATGCTTCTATTCCAAGAGGACCTTGCTTGCTTGTCCGCAAAATATTTATACAAGATTCTAGGATGATTTCTTGACTGTTTACAAAACCTGAAACGCCAGCGACTTTATTCCAAAAGAAGATTTTTTGGTTGTTATTAACTTCAAAATAGAGGGTAAGTAATTCATCTTAGGAAACTGCAGTTACCTACATTTATTTCTGTGGTTATATTTTCCTTTTCAGATAAGTAGGTTGAAAACGCGTTCCTCTTCGAGTTGTAATAAGAAGTTTTGAGGGTTAGGTATTGAGTGGCCCTAAAGAAAACTGGTCCGCAGGACAGATAATAACATTTTGTAATTACTAGGGATCAACTGGCCCAAAACACTCGGTTGTGGGCCTGTTAATAACATAAACTAAAAAGGAAATAACAATAAAATAAGTGGAAACCTAACCTAAAAAAATTTATTAATATTTATACTTTTTACACTGTTACATGAAAAACTTTGTATTTTTTTTCAAATATTGTTATTGTTATGCCAAACTAGAAAAGTGTAAAGTTTGGGATAAGACTTTAACATGGTGTCCCTAACTCAAATATTCCTAAAATTTCCAAATCTTATCTATTCCAGAATATATATTCCAGAATTAATAATATACTATAGTTGAATAGTTAAATATAAATAATTAAGTTACTGATTTTTAATAAAATATCAACAATTAATAATTAGTACATAAATAATGGCCATTGTTTAATAATTATAATAATTTAATAAATAATAGACTTTATATAACGTACTGATAACCGTAACTCACGCTTGACCTTGCATTGGACCATATATGACTGTGCGCTGCGCACTCTTCGCGCTCTTCCTCAAAAACGGTTGATCGTATAAAAAAGAACATAAAACGAAAATTGTAGAGAATTTTATACTCTACAACTTTTATTATAGGTAAAAATATCATTTAAGCAATAGAAAGCGAGATATTCACAAAAAAACAATTTTTATGACCTTTGACCTTCAATATCTTAAGACGCGGACACGGTATCATTTGTGACTTTTGAGACAACATTTAGAACGACAAAACAAAGGTTTATACCAATTTATAGCTTATTATCTTTCATTCCGAGGTTGACCCCTTTTTTTACCTAATATGACTGGGCTATATATAAGGTCGGGAAGTGGAAGGGGGTGAGCTTTTAAGAGTAAAAAATGGTTTATCTCGATTTCCGGTAAAACTACAAGTCCCATTGGAAAACGTTATAAGGCAAGTAGGTAATAAAAAGTTCTACTCCTTTTGTATTTACACTTTTTTTCACATAACCTCAAAATGTATGTGAAAAATTCAAATAACCTGTACTTTCGATGTTTATCTTTTATAAAAAGTTTCTTTTTTCACGAAATTTTGTGGTAACTTACCTTTCTATGTCCCAAACACACTGTAATTTTTTTGATACAAAAATATTTATTTTTTCACCTTTTTAGGGTTCCGTACCTCAAAAGGAAAAACCGGAACCCTTATAGGATCACTTGGTTGTCCGTCTGTCTGTCTTTCTGCCAAGACCGTTTTTCTCAGGAATGCGCAGAGGTATTAAGCTGAAATTCATATTAAATACCGTTTTCCGTGTAAATTTTAATAAAAAGCTCAAAATTGTACATGATGATAAAAAAAGTAACGATAATTTTGTTTTTATTATTTTATTTTCTTAAGTTACTGAAAAACGTTTTTTTTATATCTTCATATTACCTACGTATTACCTAAGTTTTCAATACACACTTTTATTACTTTGATCCGAGTGGTTGAGAGGCTGGTGTACTGTTTAGACTTTCAGTCTCTCACAATCTTGAATTATGGAACAAATAGTTGTGCGATGTTTACATTTTACTTAATACCTAAGCCAATTTTGAATTCAAAACATGCACAGAATATCTACTAAGTTCTTCATGGTTTTTATTTTAATCTGTCAATAATAATAATAATTTATATGTTCTTTTGTATCTTTATAACCTACGATCAATATCAGGCACAAAGTGAGATCGACCAGACTGTCTGTACTTCCCTAAAGATATTTTAAGGAGTAAAATATTAGATTTACCTATTCCTTACATTTCCTTACCAAATAGATTTATTGATTCGTACCTATTTACTTCCAGGCGCCGAAATGCGACGAATTTATCTTCTTATCGTAACAAATAACGGCTTTAGAAGGTTTGTGTGCACCGTCTTCAAAAATATTGGTTTGGCCATTGAATTGAAAGGGTCGCAGGAACGGACGACCGCATACGAATGTGAGGGCACAATGTGACTTGATTACATCTGAATGAATAAACAAGTCGCTGGCTCAAGTGCACTCTATTATTATTCATATTAGACTCCGACGGTTTGGTTGGTAGTACGCTCCGATGGGCTGGTGACGACCAAAACAAGCCTGTTGAAATTGTCATTTTGTACCTGGAATTATTGTGAGACAGGTAAAATACCTCTACCTAAGAGGTATTTTACCTGTATCATTGTTGCATTTGTCCAACTTTTTCAATAGTTTTTTTCATAAAGGCATTACCTAACATGAGTTGTTTATGACATGACTTACGATGAAACTGGTCGTCTGACATTAGACGGACGTGTAGTAGTTGAAGTATATCCGACACGTACTTCGCACCCTAGACTGATAATTCTGTACTTTCTCTTTGTAAATAAGTTGTGATAAAAAAATAACCTTGTGTTGTCACTTAGTCATCAGATTTAGCATTAATTTTATTACGGGCATAATATGTCCAAGCTTTACAGGAAAGTCTATAATATTATCCGGCGCTGGGTAATTTATAAAGTAAATACCTCAGAGTGAAATAACAATTTATTTACTCACTTCTACCTAAGTAAATTCATGCCTCAAAATCAACATTAATCTTTGGATACCTAATCAGTTAATCACCTAAATGGGCAACTTCAAAGATCTCTACTTTCATTTCTTTTTTATTATGATAGATTAGTGCTTATTAAATCTACGTTTATCGTCAAATACATTGGGTAGCTTGGTAACGTACCTACTACTTGTTATCAGTTATCACTCTTATTACAAAAGCTAGATAAATGTGCCTACAATAAATACTCGTAAGCAACTAATTCTAACTTCTGGAAGTTATGCACAAAGGCTGTTAGACGGGGATACCAAGTTGTTGGTGTTCCGTTATCTTCCATGCCATCAGAATTCTTGTCTATTATTATTAAATAATGTAAATATAATTTATCTCTGTCGTTATTATTTTTTAGGGTTCCGTACCTTAAAAGGAAAAAGACGGAATCCTTTTAGATGATCACTTTATTGTCTGTCTGTCTGTCAAGACTCTTTTTCACACGTGTGGAGGTATCAAGCTGAATGTCATATCAAATAATAAGGGTTGCTGTCCCTTGGAGCTGTAAAAAAAATCAAACTTCTAAGCCCAGCAATCAATAGATACAGCCCTTTCTGTCGCAAGTTTTCGACATTCGCAAGTGAATCAAAACCGGGTACAGGGTACTTCCCGTGAACTCAGAATCTTGAAGTACGAAGCAACGTCAAGAACAGATAAAGGAAAAATTGCGAGGCGAGGATACATTTTTTGTTACATCATATAATATTTTCTTAATATATTTTTAAACTTATTATATTATAGTATAGATAATGTTACCGTTCGTGTGAGAAGCCGACTCGCACTTGGCCGATTGTTTAAGAGTTTTTATCTCTCTATTCATTTGTATGCACCTAGTAGGAAGATGAGTAGTGTCTAATATTGAATTTACTAGTTTAGAGCCCGCGGATTCGCTCGCAGAAGTTATTACCTTTTAATTTTAGTATAGCCTAGAAAGAGACTAAACAGCAAATAAACTAAAACAACACCTTTTCATAGTCCAGTCATTATAAATGCAAAAGTGAGTTTGTTTGTTTGTTAAGCTTTCACGCCGTAACTACTGAACCAATCATCATGAAGGGAGAACGGAGAGGGACATAGACTACCTTTCATCTCGTGTAAAGTACTGTTACCGAGGGAACGACGTTAATATTCAGAGAAAAGCTACACATTCCATGGTTCGCTGCTCAACATCTGAACTACCGTAATATAAAGTTCCTTCTGACGATTCACTACAACGTAATTTATGCCACTAAAGTAACTTTCCTGCGTGGTTAATTCGTTACTGTATAGAACATTATGGGAAACGTAATGACATTACAAGAATTCAGTAAAATACAATGATCTTGGCGCAATGGTATTGGCTAGGTCGCTAGGTATGTATTAGATAGAGCGTAACAATCTGCGGTTAGCAAGCGTGTTGTCGAGTTTAAGGCCACGATTCGAGTGCACAGTCGTTTCGTGCGCTACTACTGTTTAGGTTCCGTTACTGGCCCAGATAGAACTAATTCGCCCGGACATTGACGACTGGGTGTCGTAATACCAGGTTTGCTTCCTTGTGGTGCAGGATCGCCACAAGTGTCAATATCAGCTTTTAATATTTAACTATATTGTCTTTTCTTTGTTGCCCTGTGCCAGCGCGAGCTTTAAAACCTGTGGCTTCTAATAACGAGTTTGAGAAACCAATAATTTGAGTTTATTTCCGTCAATCAACAAACAAGTTGACATGTATCTATAAAACAACTTAGTCCACCTGCGACCATGAAAACTGTAAGTTTTCTAAATGTTAGGACAAATCTTTTATACTGTCCAAACACTGGCCTACTCGACTATTTACAGTTTAGTTAAGGGAGTTATCGTCAACGTAATACATATAACAACAAATATGAGTCAGTATGAAAATTTTGTATATTCGATTCGGAAATTATAATAGGTATATAAAGTTAGAAGCTTCATAAGCTGGTTTTTGACAGATGTACGTGTACGTGCCTTTCAGAACGCCCCAGAACACGTGTAATAGCTAATTTGTGCAGCTGTGAGATACGGTTCATCGTCAGTTAACGCACATAATTGATACTCCGACAAAACACGTAGGTGCCGTTGACTCCTAAGTTTATTACTATTTAACTACCCGCCCCCTATTGCCAGTGCCAGAGCATGCTCCAGCTACCTTCAACAAGATTGATTAACTATTATGTCATCTGGCACTCGGCAATAAATGTTTTAATTAGGAAATCTAAATACTTCACAAGCTTATCACTTAAGGGATCAGCGGGGGGACGTGAAGACAGCCCGTACCTGACAATAAACTAAGAAGTAAAGTTGAGATTTATATTTTCAGACAGACGAAATCTTCTTATATATAATTTGCTTACTATTACACACAAAGTGTAGTCGGAATTGGTTTGAATTCACCATGGTTAGATGGAACCAAAAGAATTAGACAAATCTCGAAAAGGACACTAAGAAGTATAGTAACTCACCGCCAAAGCCAAAATTCACGATAAGACGATTAGAGATGGAATTTATAGACATTAAAATCTAAGTATACATTCGTTCGAATGTATATTGGGTAAATACTGTGGAATTATTTGAGTAAATGCAAGTCTGCACGCAATTCATTAGAGAAATTTGAGTTCTGCATGAGAAGACTATCGCAATATAGTGCAGTTGTAGAAACCGAGGATGGTTGCGTTGCTCGGCGTTACGCTCCAACAGCTTGGCTAGCCAGCACGCGCCCGAGGAGTTTACTCTGCTATAAATGGTGTTGTCGTTATTATCATTATTAATGATGTGTCGATGGATTGTAATTGATTTCTATTACTTAGAGACATTAGGGTTTACGAGGAATGTACTTACATCATTCATTAAATCATTACTTTAATTCGTCTTTTTCTGACCAGCCCAAAAAATAGATAATGGTCAAAAAAAACAGAAAACATATCAGAGTAAGCCACCATCTAAAGGATCTACCATCTAACCATCTATATGAATTAGCTACCAACCTGAGGATTGAAACTTTCGATGGAAGCCAATGGTATAAATCCATCATGTGTTTCGAGATGTCAATTGAGGAATTAAAAAGCTACGTGGCCCGCCAAGGTCGACGCGATAATATCACTAAGCCCCAGCGCCCAAGAGTGCTATTTTGGAACGGGCGATTTCCTTAAAACGTATTATGACTTTTAAGGAAAAAATAGCTCGTTTAGTGAAGTTACCCGTTACCCCAACAAGTTGAAACCACGCGGGTAATACTTACAAGGAGGCAGTCCCGTTATATCCGCAATAATATTATACATAAACAGGACATTGTGAAATCACTTTTCTAACAAGACTGATAAGTGTGCTAATAATAAACTATAGGTATTAGTATATATGTAACTAGTTAAACATTTATGCTTTAGAAACATGTGCTTAAAAAATGAGTAAAAATGTTATGCGTAATATCATTGACTCATTAGGATGAACTAAATTGTGTCATTTAAGTAATATTAAAATTTTATGCGAATGAAGATAAGCATTATAGTACCTGGACAATTGATTTTTATCAATAGTTGTTAACACACTACCCTCTCATTTTGGGCATGTTTCATTCAAACTGCGTGGTCCTATCCTATTAATCACTTTGTCCATGACAGTTTCACTTATCATTTAGGTACCTATATGCATTGTGAACTTAATGATCTAATGAAAAAGTAAATATCTTTTTACAATCGTTACAATTCTTTGCCTACTACAGATTAGGAAGGTACTTAATTAATGTGATAGATAAGATTATGCCACAAAATGTGAATTATGATTTAGAATTAAGTAGGTATATTTGTTCTACACAAATAATAATTACCTTTTCATTATTTGTTAGTTTTAAGTGAATTTTGATAACAAACTTTGATACTATATCTTCTAAAAAAATACATATACTTTTCACTGTATACCTATTCGAATATAATATAGAGGAAAGCTTTGATAGATGGGCATTACAATAGCTTAGCACGAATTTAGATATGCTGCATATTGGAATCGATAGAACTCACTTTCCTCTTCAGCAAGATGCCATTTTTAAAGCGCATCCACTATTTTAATTTTCATATGTTGGCTATACAACATTACAATATATGTTCAACATTCCAACAATTTTAGCATTTACTTTAAAAACACGAACGGGGGGTGCGGGGCGTAGCCCTACACCAAGGGGCTCGCCACAACAAAAAAAACTTGGATCACATAAAGGAAGGTTAGGTTTCCTTGTAACCAAAAACACAGTGAGCGAACATCCCTAACCTTAGGCAAACCCCTGAATACTAACCTTAAATAATGCCATTTAAGTTCGTCTCCATGCTTTAAAATTTAATGTATTGAGAAGAAAAGCAAAGCAAGTTCTGTTAGACCCACAATAGAAATTACTAATTTGTGCTAAGCTATTGTTAAGCTCACCCAATTTTATTGTTGGTTTGTAATGAATAAATACAAAAACTGCACAGATTTTAAAACAAATTTTCATCTATAAAAAGGTCCATTATCAGCTGATGATGATAATGATGATATAGGCTATAATTTACACAGACAAAGTCACAGACAAACCTATAAGTATTGATCATTTGCCATAAAAAAGAACTAATTATTGAAAATGTACCTGCTGCCAATTTGATTTGTGAAATGGCTTGTGACATGATTTTGCCAACATGCATTGCCAATTTGACTTCCCAAGACATGCTCAGTTACAGGAGAACACATTGATACTTTTTGAAAAGTTTTATAATGAAGTATACAATGTAAATTCAGCAATGTTTGACTAATTAATGTAATAAATATGTGAACTAAAAGGTTAGTGAGCTCACCTCAACAACAAAGACCTATTTAAATGGTCAAATTATTAAGTATACTCAAAAGCCTACACGAAAAAGTAAAACTTTGTTAAGAGGGTACTGCAAAAAATTGTTAAAATTGATGTGTTTTCATAATCGCCTAATGGTTATCTAGCCTAGCACGTAGCACCTGCTTAGTATGAAACTGTTTAAAACTATGAAAACAAAAACAAATCAAGTAACAACAAAACTTGACAATGCTTTCACATTTAACCAAATTTCTTTTTATTAGAATGTTGTTTGTCCTACGAACCAAACTTAGTACATAACCAAATATTATTTACTTGGTACCTAAAATTTGATGTACTGTTGGCTTAGTTTTTGTTTTAAAAAATGGCAAATTGTGCTAGACTCATAATATTGAAATGAAAAAAGAAATCCCCACAAAAAATCACCTTCACCATCAATGATAAATAAATACAAAATATAGAAAATTGAGCTTTTACCTGTGGTATCCATAGAATAAAACTGCACTTGTTAATCTCCCACTTAAAACTTTTATTTATAGATATTTTGTTATATGTATTATCACAAATCCTGGTAGACTTTAAAAACACAATCACGCAACTGACAAATCTTACTGTATTTCCTTGATTACTGATTTCTCATATTAACATAATTTACACAATAAAACACAATCTGCGACATGACTTAGGTGTAAACTCTTACATCGCACTCCACTCTACACAATTAAGTTTATTGCATATTATTTGGATGGCTTTATAATTATCTAAACCGCCCTTGTCCTCCAACATCATTAATCTCATGAAATTATATACAAAGTTGACTAATATTACTTTACAATACATGTTCTTGTTTAGACTGACACAGCTCTTGCATGCATCCCTGTTTATGATGAACAAAATCAAGCGTTTCATGATGGTCTTTCGCACTATGTATGCTCCCCAATAAGGATATTCTGCTCATTTATAAGATAATGGTTACTGCGGGAGTATCTACCAGTACTAAAGTATGAAAATATAAGATAAAGCACCTCGATTGGACAATGGTATGTATCAAAGATATTAACAACATGATATGACGCGCAACGCAGCCGCCGAGGTTCCAGCGGCCGGGGCCGGCGCGTCGCCGCCGACCTCCCCACTGGAGGCGACCGGCCGTCGAGCCGAGGCGGACGGCATCCCGCCTCGCCCTTGCAGTCTTACGAGAAATAAATGCCACATTACACTCTAAATATTAAAGCACTGTACAACAACAATAGGGTTTCTTTTCCTTTTCAGGACTAACGTTCATTTCGCGCACAATTTCAGCAAACATTTCGTTGACGTTGGTGCGGCTTTTGGCGGAGGCCTCCACGAATGGGCAGCCCCACATCTGCGCCAGCGCACCGCCCTCCGCCGCTGACACTTCCCGCTGGTGATCCAAGTCTGCTTTGTTGCCTACCAGCAGGATAGGCACGCGCTCAGAACCTTTGACGCGTGTTATCAATTCCTTCATAGGCTTGATGTCTTGAAACGTCTGGTGATTTGTTAATGAATATACTACGACGAAGCCTTGGCCGTTTTTTATGTACAGGTCCCGCATTGAAGCAAATTGCTCCGTACCTGCAGTATCCAATATTTCTAACACACATGGCGAATTGTCTACTTCTATTTCTTTTCTATAAAAATCCTCTATTGTGGGGTCATATTTCTCCATGAAACATCCGGACACAAACTGCACAGTCAAAGCACTCTTCCCGACCCCACCCGAACCCAGGACGACCACTTTGAATTCGCGCATTATTGTGTTTTGTTCTTCACACTAGCTTGTCTTCCACACAACGTTTTAGAAACGTATACTCACTGTGTGCTATAAAAATGTCATTGCTATGTCGGTTTATGACTCACTCAGATGTGATCACTGAAGAACGTTCACATAAACCAATCTAATTGATAAACAGCGACGCCATTTTAGTTGAATGAGTAGCAAAACAACTCCGATTGCATCGCGGTGCTAGTCACTTCAATGAACAAACGCGGAAGCAAACATCTATACAACTGACTTGATCCCTGCTGAAGTCGGTCGACAGCAGCAGCAGGTTGGTCAATGCACTTTATTGCAATGGTTTGATTTGATTGGTGAATGGACGTACCGGATACCAGTATTGCCATTGCTAAATTCCATATTACCCTAAAAGCGACTTAATATTTATTTTAATAAATGGACATGAGATTGACAAACTTTTTTTCTAAAATTAACGAAGTAATAAGAAAAAAATCTGTTTCTCGTTTTATTTAATTCCTATTATAGATTTTATTCGGTCGAAAGTCGAAGGTGTTTCTATAACCCACGCCTCGACCAACGCAAACGCATACGCGCACTTATCGCTCATCATCATCACGACCCTCTCTGTACTACTAGAGCAATAATTGGCCAGAGCAGCCAGAGGGCTTGGCCTACACTCTCCAAGCTGGCCAGACGGAATCAAATCAAATCTTATCGCTCACACTTTCGTTTTTTATTACATTTCGATATTGACAAAATTATAAAAAAATATAATCGCGATTGTCAATTACATGATTTATGAGCTGATAGTGTCAGCGTTCAATGAGGGCTGTCGCGTGTGAATTTTTCGCTAGAGACGCTAGTGTAGCGTGAAATATTAAACAAAATTTAATCTAACTAACTCCTGGAAAACCGAGACTTAGACAGAAAAACGAGATATTCCCTGATATAAGACTAACACTTATATCGAATTTTCGTTTCGCTCCCAAAACCCCCAAAAATGTTAAAGCATATTAAATATTATCGAAATCATTTAAACCATTCCTTAGATTTATTTTTATATTCGCGTTATTAGGTTTAGGTTATACAGTTTATGTACCTAAACCAAGGCATTTTATATCATTGAAATGTAAAATTTGGTTCCATGCGTGTAATAAAAAGCCATGGCAGTGGAAAATAGATCTACTTTACTAGGTTTCACTCAACCTCGTCCGAGGTATCTCCGAGCGGAGCACGAATGCAGCTCAGCTTCAGCCAGCTTCTAGTGCCAGCTAACTATATTTGAGTGTGACACCTATCTTAGAGCGATTTTTTTATGGAAACATCGTTCGTTTACGAATGGCGTCATTTTAAAAATAACACTCCTGGGGTACAATTTTTGAAAGTATACCACTCGTCTTCGAGCGATTTTTGTATGGGAATATCGCTCGTTTACAAACGGCGAAATTTCAAAAGTAGCACTCAAGGCGCTGAATTCAAGCAAATTCTCTGATTGCTCTGGCCAAGTATGGTTCGGGTAGTAAAGAGAGGGAGTGCTATTTGTAAAATAATGCCGTTCGTAAACGAGCGATTTTTCCATACAAAAATCGCTCGAAGAAGAGTGTCACACTTTCAAAAATAGTGCCCAGGGTCATGCTCCTGCAGTGGAGACTAAAAGGACCTGCTGACGACGACGACTCAAAGCGCCCTATTTTTGAAATGACGCCATTCGTAAACGTGCGATTTTTCCATACAAATTCGCTGAAATACGAGTGTCATACTTACAAAAATAGTACACCAGCTCACATTCGCACATCTACTTACGACATTCTTAGAACATGGAAATAAATTATCCCCAATTCCCTAATTTTCTGCGTTCTATGTTATGATGGCAACATTTTGGCCGGAAGTCTATTTTTTCTTCATATTACCAACCTTCAAATATTAGTTCAGTTCAGAAACCAAATTTGTAATAACATTTGAATCGGCCTACACACAATACGGTAGCTGACTATTTTTGAAAATCTTGTTTAAAGTATGTCTTTCGGTCTAATATATCTGAAATATAAATATTTTATCATTTATCAAACAGAATCTTGATGTATTTAACATTTTTATGAAATTTTTGACGTTTCCCGGCCATCTGTCATGGCCTCTCATGTGACGTCACAGTTTGCACTAGTACCAGAGTATTATTTTCTTTGACTAGTACCATCTACAAATTGTTCTGTCCTGTGTGTGACCATCTATCTCATTTTGTGTGTGCTCTTAGTAGTTTGTTGTGGTTATGTTGCTAGCCAGAAAATAGTTCCAATAGTTTTCCGCACTAAGGCGATGTTTTAAAGATTATTTTTGGTGGGCTTTATACCCTTTGGCTTAATGTTTTTTAATACATTGATGTTATTAGTGAAAAGAAAATGTCAAAGTTACATTGACATTAGACTTGAGCTCTTGAGTTTCAATGAATGTCACAACAAGTCAAGTGAACCAAAAAGATCTAAAAAAAAAACAATTATTTCATTACACACCCAGGCAGGCTATCTATATATTTCCGAGCAGACGCAAGGACAAGCTTGGCAAATCACTGGGAACAGATCATAATTAAAATGTGTAGTATCCAGTTGATACATTAATTAGTGTAAGTGTTGTAGTCCAAGTTTGATCATAAGTGTCGACCAAGCAAATTCGGGGCCCCGCCGCTTGCCGGTAATTTCCGTATCATCGACATCATCCGCCGCTTTGCCTGACCAAACAGAAAGGTGACCTATTGGCTTAACATTCTATTCATAATGTGCATCTGGGAGAGAACTTAATATTTGACATTGACCAGAATATTTATTTTTATTTCGATGCCTATTGTTACCCGTGCTTTATACAAGATTAGTATATAATTTTGAATATTTCAAACTTCAAAGTTTGTAATCAGATGATTACAAACAATGTTTGAAATATTCAAAACTTTAAATTCTTCTAGCAGATACTAGAAGAACTACTTGAAAAGCCTAGCATTTTTTCTTTGTTTAGTAAGTGCCTGCGAAAGTCCCAACTCAGGGTGTAGATTAATATACTCGTACATAATATAATTTCAAAAGATTAAAAAAAAATGAATAGCCTCAATTGGAACTTTGCCATACTATATCATATTAAAGTTCGGTGAGAGAAGATAAGGGTTTTTTTTTTATAACTGAATTGTGGTCCCGGTATTTTGATATGAAAATAGTGGGACCTCTTTTTTTTGTTGGATATTTTGAAATCATAGACTAGAAGTTAAATGTAAGTTTAAAATAACACTCATATTGTTTATTAAATAGGTCAAAGCCAGTGTTCATTTATGATGATTAACATTGTTTAGCCTATTCATTTAGTTGGTTAATTCATATGTAGGTAGAGTGTTTGGGCTGCAAACACAGTACATGGAGTTCTGTCTGTTAAACAGGCAGAAGCAAACTAAAATACTATTGATCTGCAGACCAAATAATACTCTATTATTATCACTTTGTAACTTCTGTGATTATGAGAGGTAATCCAAAAGTAATGATTATCAGGTATTTCTAGACATTAATAGAACATTATTTCAGAAAGGTACATTCATTTGAATACTGACTAGTGAAGTGATAACATCAGAATGGAGAAAAAACGAAATTAGAGCTCTCATCGTGTACCTCTGTCTGAAATAAATGTCTACCAAAGATATACACAATGACGTGGTGCAAACATTGGGGGACTCTGCTCCTTCTTATTCCACATATGCACACTGGGCCAAAGATTTTAAGCTGGGAAGAACATCCACGGAAGAATATTATATTTACATTTCTATGGAATCCCTATCTATAAATATTCTATAGCCTATTTCCAACAGCGATAATTTAGGATTCTAATGGTGAAAAATTATTCAAAACGGTCCAGTAGTTTCGAAGCATATCAATTGCAAATAAAAAAAATTTACATCCATCATACATAAACGATGGATGGTGTTACCAAACTTAATTTTTTTTTCATTAATGTAAGCCTTCTCCTTATTTGGAAGTTGGTAAAAATAAACACAATATATGTTCTAAATAATTTATTTGAGTGCCAGGTGCCATATCAAAAATGTATTAGCTAGGGATTCCTTGAGAGAATTATTCAAAGAAATTGGAATATTAACTGTTGCGTCACAATATATTTTCGCCAACATACTTCATGTACATAAAAATATTCAAAAGTATGTTAAAAACTGTCATGTACATAAATACAACACAAGAAATAAGAATAAACTTGTCACGGGAGCTTTTAGACTACAGAAAACTAGTAATTCATTCTTAGGCCTTAGTATTCGTTTATACAACATAATACCAGAAAGTATAACAGCTTTGCCCTTTCTAAAATTCAAAGAGCTTACAAAAAATATCTTATTAAAAAGAGCTTACTATAATATTAATGATTATTTAATGGATAAGAAAGCGTGGAGTCTAGACCTCGTGTGAGATACAGGACCTCCCCAAAAAAAATTGTTTAATTGCCTATTTAATAATATTTAAGGTAACCCACATACCTCAATGTAAAACATGTAAATGTTTGCGATCGACAGGTGGTGGACAGTTATTGTTGTATTTATTTTTGACAAAGTCTTCGAGCCCGAGTAAGTCATGCTCACTCAAATGTTCAAACTAGTGGCGGCGTCGTGTGTCGGGTCGTTGAATTCCCTCTAATATGGTTGAGTTCAACGATGGCTGATCCATACGTCAACTCGTGAACGGGTGCTGCTAGGGGGGACAGGTCTGCTCGGCCTCTTTGAGACTACTGTGTATAATGTAAAATATTATCATTGCACACTCGATCGCTAACATAATATGTTCCAAAAAATAATAATGTACCTATATAATAAAAATTGTAATCATAAAATGAAAAAAAAAATGATAAATGAAGAAATTAGATGATAAATGATAAAGATAGATGATAAAATAAAAAAGCCCTTCAGGCGAGTAGGCGACCAATACTGTTGAAAAGAGTTTCTTTTGGCGTTTCTTCTCTGCAGTGGTCGGTTCCGAAACGCTAGTAGTCTGTAGCTTTTGCACATTAAGTAATAATATAAATATGCCTGCAAAGGCCTATTTTCTGAATAAACGTTTTGAATTTTGAATTTTTGTAAAATTAAGCATGAAAATAGATTTTCTGTTGTCTTATTAGATATGATATTTATTTTTAAATTTCTGTTTTAGCAACCCAAGATGTCACACAAGCCGGAACCATATGCCCCGAACTTTCCATCAAGTCAAGGCTATGCTCCTCCTCACGAGGGTAAAGTTGAGGAGAGTTACCCATTAAACCCAAAGCCGGGTTACCCGGGACCACCGCCGGGTCCCATGCCCCCACCTGGAGCACCACCTGCCATGCAACCGGGATTCCAGCCAGGATTCCAACCCGGGTTCCAGCCAGGCTTCCAACCAGGCTTCCAACCGGGATTTGCGCCTGGCTACCCGCACCCTCAGCCGCAGCCGGGGTATCCTCAACCGCAGCAGGGTTACCCGCAACCACAAGGGTATCCGGCCCCTATCGTTCAACAACCTGGAGCTGCTCCAGGTAGGTAAACAAGTTCTTAGCAAATACTTTGTCACTATCTAACCTTAATCTAAGGGAGGGCAGATAAGGCAAAACTTCTATCCACCCATATAAAAAACTGGGTGACTATTGAACAGTGCCTGCATGATGTTTGAAACATCGAAATTTGAAACATCTTATCCTAGGGAAAATAAAGAATTCAACGTCTTGCTGAAATGGCAGTGCAGTATCAGTCCATGAACATAAAGCAAAGCGATCTTGCGCAACAAATTCGACAATTAAGGTAGAAAATTGGAGGTAGAGTTGTCACTTATCATAATGTGGAAGCGTCGTCCATACCTGTCAAGGAAACATCCTTAGAACCCTCGTTTAAAACATCATCAGGCCTAAAGAAATGAAGCTGCACATTGTGAGGTTTACGGAAGACAAAGAACGACGGTGTTGTTATAAGCGCAGACGTCAAGGCGGACTTCGACAAGCTGAAGCAATCCTCGTAGTCGACTACCTCGGGCTATACCTATTGTTGATGAACCACACCGAAAAGGCGAGTTAAAAAAAAAAAGTCCGTCGGTAAGTTAAAAAAATATTGGACACTATTTTTTTTCTCAAATAAACAAATATTGATAAAGGTATAGCCCGTTAAAATTCCGTGACGTCACAGTTTGCTACACTTTTTAGCAACCTTGATGTCACGAGCCCCCACTCATGGACCTTAAACATGCTTTATCTTTATCATTTAATATTTAGTTGACAAAAGAAAAATACGTGTCCAAGTCATGTCCAAGTGTCGAATACTTTTGAGTATCTAATGGACGGACTAATTTAAATATTATTATTTTGACCCATGAAACTAGGTTATTGTTGTCGTCTATGCAAGATAAGGAAATTCGAAACTAAATTGAACCCCTTCAAGTCATGACACTTATGCATTTCTTAGGCATCCACAACATGATAGAAGTCACAGCGTTAATACGGACTGCCATAATTACTAAGGATAGAGTGTTTATCAATTGCTCGTCGTGACCTGTACGAAATTTTACCCTAGTAACTAGGTATTACTAGTACCGGTATATACCAATGCATATAAGTACATATAGGATAGGTTATCGTATATGTACTTATACGCATTGTTAGAAGTACATATAGGATAGGTTATCCTAAATGTACTTAACGAATTGGTTTTGTTCTATTATTAGGTATTTTACTGAAAATACAACTCTGTCAGTTGTGTCTCTGTCCTTCTGAAATACCGATTTTCGATTGTTATTTTTATCGAGATCTTTATGTTTTGGATGTTAACCGATTCCCTTTCTAACAACATGTTTCCAATATTATCAAAAGTCAACACATTAAATAACTAATAATCTAAAGAAAACTTCTATCATGAGCAGCATACAAATACAAGCAATATGCAAGCATACTAACAGCATGCGAGCAAGCATGCAAGCAAACAAGCATGTAAGTATGTCTCGTTGGCTCCGCCAGAAGAGCCCAGCCCTGCTTCCTGTTGAAAACAGTATGCAATATTTTTTTTATTGTCGGCTACTACTAATAATTATACTTATTTCTCACACACATGCATTTTCGTACCCTAAAAATATTTTTAATTACATATTTCATAGGAATATATAATTAAATAATTAAAAAAAATAACTACTAACCTACAAATGTACCTATATAATGCTTTGTCATCCGACTTACATAAGTAACACAGTAATTGTCAGCGCAATCGGGGTTAAGTGCTTCAAAACTGAGTTGTAAAATGTGACCCGAACAAACATGAACATCATACATTGCAAGTTAAATAAAAGCTTGCAAAAAATGGAAGTAATCCTAACTATCCTAACTAATATTATAAATGCGAAAGTGAGTTTGTTTGTTTGTTACGCTTTCACGCCGTAACTACTGAACCGATCATAATTTTCGAAATATTTCGATCAATTTTGCATACAAGTTCTCTGGAGTACCGAGAAGGACATAGACTATATTATCCCGAGAAAAAGTACTATTCCTGAGGAATCGACATTGACGCGGGCGGAGCCGCGGGCGAAAGCTAGTAATAGAAATAAAAATATACAGAAAACTTAAAATATTGTAAGCAAACTATCTTTTAAGTGAGAAAAGGAACATTTGAGTTTCGTTTAAGGCGCTGTATCCCTTAACCGTTTGTAGCGGACATCGCGCGATATCCTTATCCTTACTTCCTTACTAATATTATAAATGCGAAAGTGAGTTTGTTTGTTTATTTGTTTGTTTGTTAGTTTGTTTGTTACGCTTTCACGCCGTAACTACTAAACCGATAATCATGAAATTTTGCATACAAGTTCTCTGGAGTACAGAGAAGGACATAGCCTACCTTTTATCCCGGGAAAAAGTACTATTCCCGAGGGATCGACATTAACGCGGGCGGAGCCGCGGGCGAAAGCTAGTTATATTATCCTTATCCTTACTAATATTATAAATGCGAAAGTGAGTTTGTTTGTTTGTTTGTTACGCTTTCACGCCGTAACTACTGAACCGATCATCATGAAATTTTGCCCTTTTGGCGACTAAGGACCATCAGGAAAAATTACTAAGTTTAAAAATGACTGTAACGTGATATTGTCAAATAAGAAATTTGGAGAGATGTATTATTATTAACTAAGTATAAAATATGCATTAAGGGATAGTTGTCATTTTTATACTTAGACTTTCTGGATCATAATCTTGACGAAATAATATCTTTACATTTTTCAATATTGACATTTCTATACTTATACTTTCTGGGTTATAGACATTTTTATATCTTGACTTTTTAAAATACCGTTATTTTTTATCCCGGCATAATTAGACTTCGACAATTACATTTCATAAATTCGACGTTTTTATACCTAGTAATTTTTCCTGATGGTCCTTAGTCGCCAAAAGGATGAAATTTTGCATACAAGTTCTCTGGAGTGCGGAGAAGGACATAGGCTACCTTTTATCCCGGGAAAAAGTACTATTCCCGAGGGATCGACATTGACGCGGGCGGAGCCGCGGGCGAAAGCTAGTCCTTACTAATATTATAAATGCGAAAGTGAGTTTGTTTGTTTATTTGTTTGTTTGTTACGCTTTCACGCCGTAACTTCTGAACTGATCATCATGAAATTTTGCATACAAGTTCTCAGGAGTGTGGAGAAGGACATAGGCTACCTTTTATCCCGGGAAAAAGTACTATTCCCGAGGGATCGACATTGACGCGGGCGGAGCCGCGGGCGAAAGCTAGTAAATTATAAATGCGAAAGTGAGTTTGTTTGTTTGTTACGCTTTCACGCCGTAACTACTGAACCGATCATCATGAAATTTTGCATACAAGGTCTCTGGAGTACGGAGAAGGACATAGACTACCTTTTATCCCGGGAAAAAGTACTATTCCCGAGGGATCGACATTGACGCGGGCGGAGCCGCGGGCGAAAGCTAGTTTTATATATTTGTGTCATACCTGTCGTCAGTCTCAGTTCAAATCCGTGTCTGCCATTTTCGTGTTAATTTTCACTTTTAATTTAATAATTTTAACCAAATATTGTATTTTTTGTAGGTATCCATCTTGCTCATTTAGTTATACTTTTTATAGACGTATAAAAGTTGGTATTTGTCGCTGAAAATATCAAGTAAATCGCGACGAAAATTTTTCTAGATATAGCGTTTTTGCTATTTTATTTAGTTAGGTTTTAAATATTTTTTTGAACATATTTTGATGTAACCATTTATTTTGATCTTTGAACTGTACTTCATATTTTTTTCATGCTAGTATTCTTTGAAAAATAAGGCTAACTGCGCGACGAAAAATACACGTTTTACGGTATTCTTCTGATGCACAGCGCCTTAAACGACTTTCTACAAAATAAAACATACGTGAAATAAGTTTATGATTTAAAAAAGTATGTGAAATATAATCTGGTACCTATTCATAACTTCGCTCATACGAACAATTGAAATTCGAACATGTAACTTTCAAAAGTAAAATAGGTTACCAACATCCTACTAATCTTATATCAAGAATGCTAGATAACATGAACGTCAAAATGACGGGATCCCGCCCGGTTTTGCGAATATGATGTGACTAGGATGTAGTACCATATTAGTGCTATTTTATACTTACATAATAAAATTGTACACTCAAATGATTTCAAGATATTCAACAAAGAAAGTGGTCCCGCTATTATGATATCAAAATGGCGGGACCACAATTCAGTTCTTAAAAAACAAATGCTTTCGTCGTAAACCGAACTCACCAAACTTTAATACGATATAGTACGACAAAGTTCCGATTGTTATTTATCATTTTAAATAAATATTTTTGTCAAAAAATCTCCTAAAGGAAAAGTGAAATTTTAACAAGTACAAGAATATTGCTATTCAAATTTGTTTAGGCGCTAAACTTTAAGGCGGCCTAAATTTTGCAATATTTTATACACTTTACAAAGACATTGGTATTTAATGCAGTTATTTTTGGTACTTAAAACTAAACACACAGTTTTACAATAAACACACATCAAGTTTTCTCGTATGACCCTACATAACTATATTTTTTTAATCATGACTGCAGCGGGTAAGTTTAAAACAAATATCTGACAAATATTAAGTTGCATTGTATCAGCAACAAAAAGTGTCTTTATAATTTTTCTTTACTTAGTACCGTGGTAGTGTTCAATAACATTTATAATAGTAATTATCTAATCTGTGTTTGTTACAAAATAATGAAAAAAGGAAAAAATCGGCGGTTCTTATAGATCAACAAAAAAACGTTTTTCTAAAGTACACAGATGTATTTAAAAATCGTCCATATCCTTGTAGTAGTGATCAAGTTTTTAGCCAGATCAGTAATGAACTGAATTATTATATGACGCCGAAAAGTTTGTATATATCACTTAAAAAACTTACGATTATTATAAGGGTGATTCTGCGACATCTGAAGATATTGAATATATACATATCTGTAAAAAATTAAACACTCTAGCTATCACGGTTCATGAGGTGACAGACGGACCGACAGACAGACAGACCGACAGCGGAGCGATATTAATAGGGTCCCGTTTTTACCCTTTGGGTACGGAACCCTAAAAACGGCAAAAAATTATGTCTGTTGTATGGAAGCCCCCTTACATATAAATTTTATTTTAATTTAATTATTCATTTTTAAGGTGAATATACAACTAAATATTCTGTGAATATTTCAAGCGTCTACCTGTTGCCGTTATCAATATCGAGCAAAAAAAGTCACGTTTGTTGTATGGCGGCAACAGAAATACATTATTTGTGAAAATTTAATAACTTTCACGGTTCATGAGATATAGCCTGGTGACAGACGGACGGACAGACAGACAGACGGACAGCGGAGCGATATTAATCGGGTCCCGTTTTTTACCCTTCGGCTACGGGACCCTAAAAACGTAGACTGCTTCTCTTCCTGTATTTCTATGTTACGCCGGTCAAAAGAATGGGCGAAAATCTGAGGAATTATGTTAGTAGGAGATGCGGCTAGCAACCCATCACTATTTTGATTCTGTTTTTCACCTTTACGCCCGCCGACATGCTAGGCGTGGCTTTTAGGTCTCATAAACCTGGGCTTTGTCTACCCCGTAAGGGAAATATAAGTGATAATATGTAGGTATGTTTTAACATTTTGGCTTTGCATTAAAATCACTTAATTTTTAGGCAAAGGTAAATTAAAACAAATTCAATGTATGAATAACCCTCCATAATAAAACTGTCAAACGAACGCCTAAGCAAATTGTAAGGGCAGTATAATGCTACTTGGCTTTAAAATTCACTTTTTCTTCAGGAGCTTTTTCGTTAAAATATTTTTTTATTTTTACAATTGAAATTATTCTTTTAAAAGATAAACAACAATCGTAACTTTGTCGTACTATATCGTATTAAAGTTTGGTGAGTTCGGTTTACGACGCCGGCATTTGTTTTTTAAGAACTGAATTGTGGTCCCGCCATTTTGATATCATAATAGCGGGACCACATTCTTTGTTGAATATCTTGAAATCATTTGAGTGTACAATTTTATTATGTAAGTATAAAATAGCACTAATATTGTACTACATCCTAGTCACATCATATTCGCAAAACCGGGCGGGGTCCCGTCATTTTGACGTTCATTAGATAACAGCTATAATTTGTTAACTTTGAAGTTTGTCGGCAGCGACACGTGCTGCGCGACACCTGGCGCTACGTCCGGCGACAATTCTACTTATTATACTAGGTCCATTTAATTAAGGGCAAATATTTCAAGGGCTGGCTCTCATAGGTCAAAGAAATGATTTATTAGCAAATTTTAAGATATCTACACGCTAGTTTTTATTTTAGGTTTCTTTCCATACAAAATAATAGTTTCTTTTTAATGAAAATTGATAAATCGGCCGTGTTGATTGCTTACTTTAGTTAGTTACGTCTTAGTTACGTCAGTAAATTAGTAAGTATCCATAGTAGGTACCTAATGGTAAAAAGTTGTACGCTAAGAAAGATTTTTTAGATCACAGGGTGTTTTTTGCGTCTGTTTTTCTAAATGGATATATCAGCATATCACCAAAACTAGCTTGTCGATTTTTTTAATTTTGCTTCTTAATCATTTGCCTAGTTTATAGGTACCCCTAAAATGACCTTATACATAGATTTAAAGAAAATTGCGACTTCATACTTCTATGACCTTAGAGATTTGTATTGAATGAGTTTGAAGTGCAGCGAGCAGTGACAGGTGTTACTATCATTCCATACATATGTATAAGCCTATGTCGCTGGCCGCCTTGATGCCTCGTGTCGTGGCGGCAGGCGGCAAATGTCGCAGCGCAGCCGCCGAACTTCAAATTTTACCATAATGTAATTAAAATTACATTATATGCTATAAGTGTTTGTTTGCCTTGTAATGTTGATATCGGTATATTTGTCCTCTCTTGCGTCTTTAAACAGAATTCAAGTTAATGACACCGTATGCAAGATAAAGCCGTGCTATAGGTACTGTATGTACACACTATACAAATCTGTAGGGTTGTCAGTATATTGTTATAAAAAAAATATTTTTTTCATAATATGTATCATTATATCTGTCAACTATTAAGATATTAAAAATATTAAATTTTACTTATTCTTTTTAGTGTTACTATATCTACACTTAAGTATAAAAGATTTGAAAGTTTTTGCGTTGGATAGGTTTCGAAACTACTGGATCGCTTTGAAAATATCTTTTACTATTAGAATCCTACATTGTCCCTTATGAACATAGGCTATAGAATTAAATACCGTGCGAAGCCGAGGCGGGCCGTTAGTTGTTTTATAATGGTGTATATTTAATTTTCATGTTCAGGCAACAGGATAAAGAAAAAATAATATTTCCTCTTTAATTAATAATCCAAGATTTCAACCACACCTATTATTTGTTTCGAATAAAATGTGTTAGAAGTGTAAGTAAGTAAATTCTTGCAATATTCTCCTTCACCTTCAGACCTCAAGTCAAAAATTTCATTTCTTCATTGACATTCCTTAACTTTTTAGTTAGTAATTAAAACTATTTATAACACTTAAACAATATAGCCTAATGAAAATCATATGTAAATTATGTTTAATGATCAGACAGTGGTATTTAGTCATTAATTTACTATTAATCAATTTTCCTCCTAGAATGGTTTTACCGTCTTTATAAAAACATAATAAAATGCCCTTTGTGTGAATAATCTATTTGCTCTGGTATATATCATTTACTAGTTTTCCGTAACCAAACCTACTTTTTTTCTTAAGAATAGAGTGAGAAAAAAACTTTACATATTTGGTTTATTATAAATCTCTGATAAGGAAATAATAATAATTTAGATGTATCAACTAAAACATAAAAGAAGTATCATAAGACTCTATCAGAAAAAAAGTCCTGTGGATAATCTATTTACTCTGGTATCATTTAAATAATTTACTAGTTAAACCTACTTTCGTAATCAAACCTACTTTTTTTTGTCAACAATAGAAAGAGAAAAAACGTTATATTTCTCTTATATTTTTTATTATAAATCTCTTATAAGAAAAGAATTAAATAATAATAATTTAGAGGTACTTTAGTACCTACTTAAACAGATAAGAAACTTGTTGCTTTCGTGTGTGCAAGTGGCCAACACTGGTGTCTTGATTTTCAGGCTGTCCAAAGGCATCTGACATAGCTTAACGAATGCCACCAGTGAAGACAGCCAGAGCCAACGGCTTAACGTGCCTACCGAGATATTGTTATGCCACTGGAAGTCGTCCATCCCAGTGGGAACAGTATCCGGGTTGCTTAACATGTGTAAGCGTTGATAATGCTCACGCCACTGGGCCATCCTGGCTGTCAATACAATATTTAACTAAATCCATATCAAGTAGGTAGCGTGTTTTCAACCCTAAGTATTTCAAGCACAATCTAGACAGTTTATAACAATAAACTACACTGAACCAAATGGAATAATACTTGACGATTGTTACTCCATCCGTTTTCACTCAGTGTAGTGTTTCTGTTGATAAAAAAAAACTTTTATTAAAAACAAATGATGTGCAAAACTGTGTCAGTAAACGACTATGAAATATTTAATAGAAACGCAAAACAATGTAAAAAGCCAAAGTGGTTAAAATTGAAACACTATGTATCGAAAAAGTGTACACACATTTGTTCAAAAGATAGGAGTGTTTATTTTGAAACATTGAGTGTGGCCAGCGTTAGAAGAACGATTAACAGAATTTATAATAGATTGTCTAAATCCAGACATGATGGTTACGAAAAATTTTTATCGGAAGAAGAGAAAAGGTTGAATGTATTCGCTATTGATAAATACAGTTTGGTGGAGGGTGTATAACATCTAACGAGTTACTTTATATCTATAATTAGGTGTTTATATAACTATTTGTGTATTCTATATGTTCATATATGTCTAGTGCTAATATTTTTATGTAAGTATATTTTATTTTTTACCCTATAAAACACTAAAAGGCTATAAAACACTATGAGCACGCGATAATTAACTAGGTACTTACTAGTTGATAACATCACTGTAAAAAAAAGTAAACCAAAAGGCTGATTTGTGTATTCTATATGTTCATATATGTCTAGTGCTAATATTTTTATGTAAGTATATTTTATTTTTAACCCTATAAAACACTAAAAGGCTATAAAACACTATGAGCACGCGATAATTAACTAGGTACTTACTAGTTGATAACATCACTGTAAAAAAAAGTAAACCAAAAGGCTGAATCGTCATTCGTGGATGTATTCTTGCTAATACTTAAACCAAATTGACATAATTTTAATAAATATTGATTTTCTGCATGACGGCAGTTTCAGAAAATTTAGTCATGAATAAAAACTCGAAATATTGTCGAATCGCGGAAATATCGTCATTTGTTTCTCAAAATAATGTTTTCTTTTAGATAAAAAGGTAAAATCATGATCTTCACAACAGTTAGTCCAATAAATATAACTGATGATATCATATAATCCCCTTTATCCAAACCATTTTATAATATTACTAAAAAAATGCTTGTTAAAATTAATCCCGAGAAAGTATGTATATCAAATAAATAAAAAGAGATGTACATGATGTTATATACATAACATTATTTATTTTGTTTATTTATTATATACATAGCATTACACCACACACATCTATATTACACAATCACAATCAGACGGTGCATGATACCTACAAATTTTATTACCAGTCTAGCTGCGGCACGGTAATGATCATTACCGTCAATGTCGATCCCTCGGGAATAGTACTTTTTCCCGGGATAAAAGGTAGCCTATGTCCTTCTCCGCACTCCAGAGAACTTGTATGCAAAATTTGATGATCGGTTCAGTAGTTACGGCGTTCGCTCCTATTGGTCGCAGCGTGATTTTTGCCTAAAGCCTTCCTAAATGGACTATCCAACACAAAAATAATTTTCCAATTTGAACCAGTAGTTCCTGAGATTAGCGCGTTCAAACAAACAAACATACAAACAAACTCTTCAGCTTTATAATATTAGTATAGATATCTTTAAAATTATTAAAAATATTATTATTATATGATGTAACTAAAAATGTATGCTTTTTTGCAAAATTGCAAAATTTTCCTTTATTTGTGCTGAAGACGTTGCTTCCTACCAAATTTCAAGATTCTAAGTTCATGGAAAGTACCCTGTAGGTTTTGATTCCCTTGCGAATGTCAAAAAACACGAAAATTTGCGGCATAACCAGCTGTATCTTTTGATTGCGTTGGCTTAGAAGTTTGATTTTTTTTCACAGCTCCAAGGGACATTAGACCTGAGTATTTGATATGAATTTCAGCTTGATACCTCTAAGCGTTCCTGAGAAAAAAAAGAGTCTTGACAGACAGACAGACCGACAACCCTATAAAACACTAAAAGGCTATAAAACACTATGAGCACGCGATAATTAACTAGGTACTTACTAGTTGATAACATCACTGTAAAAAAAAGTAAACCAAAAGGCTGAATCGTCATTCGTGGATGTATTCTTGCTAATACTTAAACCAAATTGACATAATTTTAATAAATATTGATTTTCTGCATGACGGCAGTTTCAGAAAATTTAGTCATGAATAAAAACTCGAAATATTGTCGAATCGCGGAAATATCGTCATTTGTTTCTCAAAATAATGTTTTCTTTTAGATAAAAAGGTAAAATCATGATCTTCACAACAGTTAGTCCAATAAATATAACTGATGATATCATATAATCCCCTTTATCCAAACCATTTTATAATATTACTAAAAAAATGCTTGTTAAAATTAATCCCGAGAAAGTATGTATATCAAATAAATAAAAAGAGATGTACATGATGTTATATACATAACATTATTTATTTTGTTTATTTATTATATACATAGCATTACACCACACACATCTATATTACACAATCACAATCAGACGGTGCATGATACCTACAAATTTTATTACCAGTCTAGCTGCGGCACGGTAATGATCATTACCGTGGCTGCGGTGAGAAAGCATCCTAGTTTATATGTATACTAGCTTTCGCCCGCGGCTCCGTCCGCGTCAATGTCGATCCCTCGGGAATAGTACTTTTTCCCGGGATAAAAGGTAGCCTATGTTAACCAGCTGTATCTTTTGATTGCGTTGGCTTAGAAGTTTGATTTTTTTTCACAGCTCCAAGGGACATTAGACCTGAGTATTTGATATGAATTTCAGCTTGATACCTCTAAGCGTTCCTGAGAAAAAAAAGAGTCTTGACAGACAGACAGACCGACAACCGAGTTATCCTATAAGGGTTCCTTTTTTTTATTTTTGAAGTACGGAACCCTAAAAAGGAGAAATGTCAATATTTCATTTTTTTTATTTTTAATGGCCATCTTAAAATTGTATTTGTTTCAGGTGCTTGGATGAGTATTCCTCAAGGCCTCAGCAACTGTCCTCCCGGTTTGGAATACTTGTCTATGATTGATCACTTGCTCGTCCACCAGAAGGTGGAGCTTTTGGAGGCGTTCGTGGGTTTCGAGACCAACAACAAGTATATGATCACGAACAGCGTCGGCCAAAACGTGTACTATGCGGTGGAAGACAACGACTGCTGCACCAGGAACTGCTGTGGACCCAACCGACCGTTCGATATGAAAGTTTACGATAACTTTCAACATGAGGTACGAATACAGCGAATATTCTCGAAGTCTGCTTTTACACAATGATTAATAATGTAAATATCAGAATGTAAGGTACCAAACAGACGAAAAGCACTTTGCTGTCGATCACCCAACTGCAAGCGACAGAACAAACTACATCTATCGAAAAGCCAACTGCAGCTGTTGACACTGTTCGGCAACAGAATTCGAATGCCGACGGCTGCAGTTGACTTTTTTACAACTGCAGTTGCAACTGTCGACAACTTCCAGTTGACTGGTCGACAGCAAAATGCTGTTCGTCTGTTTGGCGCCTTATTAGCACAATCCTACGAATACTAATTACTTATTCGTAGGCACAATCTGTGCGATTTTCCCGTATATATAAATGTTCGGGTGGAATCTTGCAACTAAAGTTTGAAGTAGATATCTTCCACTAATAGGCTAGTTTCCTAAAAAAATATAATTAGTCCGTCAGTTAGATATTCAAAAAATATTGGACACGTATTTTTTTCTTTTGTCGATTAAACAAAAAATTATAAAGATATAGCCCTTTGAAGTTCCGTGTGACGTCATAGTTTGCTACAATTTCTAGCACACTTTGACGTCACGAGCCCGCACTCCTGAACTTTGACGCGCTTTATCTTTATTATTTATTGTTTATTTGACAAAAGAAAAAATACGTGTCCAATATTTTTTGATTATCTAACTGACGGACTAATTGTTATGTTATTATTACGACCCAGGAAACTAGCCTATTGAGCTGAAATTACATCCGAGATGGCACACTAGCTATTTTTGATGCACTCTGAAAATATGGATATCAAATTGAAGCTTGATTTAAAAGAGGTTATTATCTTAATTTATTTAAAATTCTTTTTATTAGTGACCGACTGAAGCAGCATATTTTGCCGAAACCTTCGGTTTGGATCTTAGTTTTGACTCAAATCCACTACAATTTGCACTTACAGAGAGATACATTATGTTAATTAACGTAGGTAATAAAGGTCCAAATAACTATAATTTAAAGTCGGAAATTCACAATATAGATATTTCAATTATTCGCTGTTTACAAAGAAAGACGCATTTTAATAATCATGATGTCACTCGGGAGAAAACATGACGTTTTTGGTCACGTGACATACAGAAAATATAACTGCCATTTTAATTTTTAAATTATAACTTTTTTTGGCTTTTATAACAAAATAACATTATATAAATATATAAAGTTGGTAATTGCCAAAGTGGTGTCCCTGATTTCAGGTGATACACCTTCGCCGCCCCCTGGCCTGCGACAGCTGTCTATGCCCCTGCTGGTTGCAGAGCATAGAAGTGACAGCCCCGCCCGGCACCGTGATAGGCACTGTCGAGCAGAACTGGTCCATCTGCAAACCCTCCTTCTCCATCAAAAACGCCGCTGGAGACACCGTGCTGATGATTAAGGGACCATGTTGCACTTTTTCGATATGTGGAGATGTTGAATTTCATGTAAGTTTCATTTGAATGACGACCGTCGAGTAAATGGTGGGATGGTAGAAAAGTGCGTACAAGCAACTTACAGATCTGTGTTTATTTCTCTTTGACTGACATAAGGCAAACACACTTTTACATTTTTAATCAGCAAGAGTACCCTAGATCCTTATCATACATTATATTATCATGTCTTTGTCCCTCACGGGGTAGGCAGAGTCTACAGCAATAAAACCCAAAGGCTAAGTTTAGCGTATAAGTGGGTGTATAGATGGAAAAGGAATCAAAATAGTGCTTATTAAGACACATCGCCTATTGACATGATTCCTAAGATTTTCGCCCATTCCCTCGGCCGATTTCTACGGTCTGCGCGCGGGAAGAGAAGCCGCAGGTACATTCTGCGTTTTTTCATTTCTTCCAGACCAGCATGAAAGGATTAGATTATTTATTAAACAACGCATACAGATTTATAGGGGTTTTGGTTGATCTGGAGGGGTGGCAACTTGCCTTTCGACACTATCTTTGTAGCTTCGGAAGTGCTCAATAATACTTAATGATATTTTTAACTATATTCTAGGTGTACTCTCAAGATGGCGAGACGAAAGTGGGAAAAATAACGAAGCGGTGGTCAGGATTCGCGCGTGAAGCCTTCACAGACTCCGACAACTTCGGCATTTCGTTTCCCATGGATTTGGACGTCAAAGTAAAGGCAGTACTGCTTGGCGCTTGCTTTTTAATTGTAGGTATTTTTATAATAACTGATTTGATCTTGCATCATCATTATTAGTAAGTACGTCATTGTCTTTATAAATATTACGCCTGCTGCGTGACGCCAAGAGTAAGCGCTCTTGGCATCGCGCGGCAGACGCCGCATAGGTACCTACGATTACAAGAAAAAAATACTATTAAGAAGAAGAACCATACATATTTAAATATATATCATAACAGGAATTTTATATAATGCTGTCACCTGTGAGTTAACGTCACATAGTGTAGGTGCGTTCGCTAATGCCCAAGGAAGGACTGAGCTCTCATAGTAATAATTGGAGCAGAAAGCGAAGACAAACTTCGGAATTCTATCTCGCTCTAAAGTAGGGTGACCAACTATAGAATAGATTTCTCGGACATGAAGTACTTAGGTAGGTACCACAGAAATATATCAGAATAGAACGGCCAAATGGGTGGTACACGCGTTTCTCAATCTTGTACGATCGTACGAGATTCGTTAAACGTTCATTCAGTCAGCGCGCACGTCCCAACTTGAACATATGCTTTATTAAGCGTTAATTATAAAAACAAAAGTATGAAAGTAAATAGGTCACACTAGGTATTTTTTTCCATGGGTCAATACTTTTTTTTTAACTAAAATCGTGATTTAACAACAACAAAAAAAAAGACCTATCACGATTTTCAATATAAAACGACAATACAACTAATTCACATCCAATACGCGTTCTAAAAATATTTTATAAAGCTCGTTCCAAGGAGAACGCGCAATGTAAATTTAATTGTGTGATAGCAACACGAAAGCTGCATTAGCATTGCGTTGTTGCCCTCGAACTGATATTATCGATAATATTTAATAGTTAACATTATTATCTCAGGTTTTGTAGGTTGCTCCCATGTGTTGCTTAAAATATTTATCAGTAACTATTATGGAATGCATGTTACGAAAAGAATTCGAACTTTGGCATACAAAAAGTTAAAATACATCACAAGTAGCGTTTTGATGTACATGAATGAAAGGCAAGCCAATCGACAAATACAAATGACTGTTTATCGAAATGACGCGATTTATTTCTGTGGATGTCACATTACTATTTCGCTCATCATCATCATCATTTCGAGTAATCGACCATGCACACCCTGGTGTCAGAGTTCTTCGAAACCGCTTCTCAGCCTCTGACGTGGTTCCTTTAACGACCAGATGGCAGCCGGAACCATCTTTATTAAGGCGATACCACTGTAAATAAGGTCGTTCTGAACCTTATTTATCTCGCAAAAAACTTAAATTAGGAGTTTCAAATCTAAGTAATATGATTTTTGACTATTTCATCTCCAAAAATTGAAGATGAAAACACGTTTTGATAAAAGTTTCTCGTTAGAAATATTTTTTGAAAAATGGTCTTCGTTCGCAGAGTTTTTGTTATTGTAGCTCAAATGCGACGAATAAAATAATGATTTTTAGACTAAAAGATAGGTTATTAGTAATTCATCAAAATGTAAATATGAAAATACAATTAACCGGTCTGATTTTATATAAAATAGAAATAACGAATTTGGCGCTTACGTTTTTTTTCTTTGAGCGACTCGAGACTATCTCCTATCTCATCATTTACGGGCTAAACCGCCAAGCGCTATCCCTTGCGCGCACTTGATCAGTCCTTTGCCGAGCGATGGTACCAAACATTTGAGGCCTCGTCTTAACAGACAATCAAATGATTCAAGCCTGCAATGTCCTAACCAAACTGGAAATAACTAAACAAAGTATGCTTCCCGTAGGAATCGAACCCATCACCTCCGGGTCTACAGGCAAACGCCTTAACCACTGGTCCACGGAGGCAGTTACTACACACTTCGTTAGTAATTACGTACCTAATGGTAGCGGCGTGGCTTATGCAAAAACTGACAAACGCGTTCCCTTTGCAAAGTCCACGCGTACCCATTCTATCCTGATATATTTCTGTGGTAGGTAGATACCTATGTCGGTGTCATTGATAAGACCCATGCTATGATCATTTATGCTGATCACTTTTGACAAATAGCAACTGTAGAAGGGAATAGCAACAGTAGAGATGATCATAGTACGCCTAATAGATCAAAACTTTATTCTATAACTAGCTATTACCCGCGGCTCCACCAGCGTTAATGTCGATCCCTCGGGAACAGTAGAATTTCTCGGAATGAAAGGTAACCTGTGTTCTTCCTCGGGCTCCAAACTACCTCCATATCAAATGTCATCCAAATCGGTTCTATGGTTGAAGCGTGAATTTTTTATTATGGCGGCAATTTTGAGATCGTACTAGGGTTGCTAGACTTAATTTAAATTTAATACTATATTAAGATTGCTCTTTTATTTTCGATAAGAGAAAATTCAAAATTAACTGTAAACATACACTTTGGTTAATAAATTAATTATTCCATGTAAAATAAAACAGGAATTATTTCATTAATAATTAAATATTCCTGTTTTGCTTTACTACCATTTTCTTCTATTATTTACATTTTTATGCAATGGCAAGGGTGCGAGAGGGAAACCATCCCGAGGTATTTCCGTCTCACTTTACCCTAGAAATTTTTGCACAGCCTTATGCTCTCTATTCTTTAAGCGTTAAGGGTTAATATCGTATATCAAATCTGAAACAGTTCTATCAGGGTACTAAGGAAAACACTTACTATATAGATGCTAATGCCATACTCTATAAGTTCATAGTGTAACTGTAACAAAGAGTTCAAGGAGTATGCAGTTTCAAAGTTAGAGCTATAATATTGGACAGTGGCGGCGTTAGAGAAAGGCGCTGCAAGCCGACCGCCGAGGGCGTTGGGTCTAACGGGGCAACAACAGTGCCCAATTTATATACGGAAGGGCCGACAAAAATCTCGGCCTGGAGCACCATAAAAATCGGGCAGGGCAACATGATTCGATATTTGCATTGATGTGGGATTGCTTATTGCGTAAATGTCATCATCATTTCAGTCGTAAAAAGGCCACTGCTTGGATAAAGGCCTCTCCCAAACATTCTTCGTTCCATGGGAGGATATATTTCCATACTTGCCAGGCTTGGTAGTCGGGTGGGCGGCCGCAGTTTTTTTGGCTTCTTGTGCTTCCGACACTGCTGCCCATCGGAAGCATTTTAAAGGTAGTGAAATAGGAATTTGTTGGATTTGGGAAAGGAATAAAGGTATTGGGATGCTATACAATTGTGGATGACACCCCTAACATGTGAGTGAGAGGACGCAAATAAAAGCCCCGCAGATATCTCCCGATGGACAGCATACTCTTTTTATTTTAACTTTTTATATAATCACGACTTAAAATAATTTTACTTGTGTTACAGGACTTCATGTTCTTCGAAAAAGGAGGAAACCAAGAGAGGGACAGACCGGGTATGCTGTAAACTGCCTATCTATTATTTATAAGATATCTTGTTACTTGTTTTTTTTTTTATTGGATGATTTTCTCATAGAAGTACTTTGTCTAACAGTAAGTCTTGAGTACACCTACTTAAATATATAAAAATATTATTATTCACATTTAATGAAAAAAAACTGCGCCTTGCAATGATATTATTTTTTTTCATGCAACACATGCACTCGGATATTGTGGAATCTCAACCGCTTGTGTGTGGCTGATTTTTGTATTGTAAGCACAAGGTTTGAAATTTGACTCGCACAGTTTTTAGGCTTTTTACAATGTTTATAGTGTTTAAGAAAGTCTGTGTGAAATTCGGCTTATTTTATGCCAAGCCAAAAACTGAAATAGTTGTGATCTGATTCGGAAAAATATACCTATTAGCTCTAAAATTTTATTAAATTACATTTATTTTAAAGAAAGTAAAAACACAACGCCAAAAAATATACCCTATGTAACGGCAGGGATAATATTTATTAAGCTATTCAGTGCCTCTTACAGGGTGCCAATCTAAATAAATATTTTTAAAAGAAAACAAGTCTAAATAAAAATATTAAAAATTAAAAAGTCTGAGACTAAACTACCACTCTGCCACGGCATTATCTCGGCAATTTATGAAAAATGTAGGCTGCATATTAATTGACGTTTTGGATAACTATACTGTAATTATTATACCTCTATAGCATACGTTTAATGTTGTTGGTCTGTGTACGGTCAACAACGTTATTAAGTTCGCAGGGCCGCTATTTAACAAAGTTTAAAAACAATATTGGTGTTGAAACTTCAGAAAGTAATAGGTTTAAACTTTAAATTGGTTTGGTAAAATACTAATATATTTATACTTAATTATGTTGTTGACTGTACAATGTTTTTAGTGGCTGAACTGCTATATACATACGTAAATAATAAGTAAAAGCCATAATTATGAATTTATACGTAACTACATATGGGTAATACTCTTAAAAAAATAATTAATAGTATAATTTAAGCCATAGTTAATCACTATGTTTTCGGTTTCATTATTCAAAAGAAAAAAAAGGAAATGCTGGCTGGAATGTTCAACTCGTGCATGGCACACATCCAAAAATTAATATTTGAATTGATCTTTTGTAGGATATTACTTATATTTTAGCTTAATATACGAATATTGATTCATTTTACGTAAATAAAAATGTTAATGGTTATGTGGAAAACTAATTTTGTATTATAATAAGTTATAACGAGAGACATTTGCTATATTTTTCTATTGTGATTTGAGTTTCTATAATAATTGTTATTCATAGTAATTAAAATGGCGACTAATATTGATCTGTATTTACTTATGTTTCTTACGTTTTGTTCTCATAATAGTCTAGAAAAGTATATTATTATTGTCAAATTATATTTTTTCGTAGTTATGTAAAATAAAGAATTATATGTTAGTCAAATGACAATGTATTCTATCTGGTCATTGAATAACGATGCTGTTCCTCGTTCTGGTGCATTTTTTAGGTTCGAAGGAATCCTTTAAGGTAATTTGATATAAGCTAAAGTTTATAGTAATAAGTGATCAGTTTTTCTTATTTTTTTGCATCTTTACTTTATTTTGTACTATTTACTTGTGATAATAAGATTTGCTGTAAGGAAAACAGGTAAGCGAGGCTTCACCCACATCGTTGCTGGATATAGAAGCGAGAGGCGCAAATAAAACTTTCCCTGCGCTAAGTATTCCGTAAATAATTTTACCCAGTCTGCTTAGCTTAGACGAGGGCAGCGCAGGCAGGCTAAAACCAGAAGGGCCTAATTTTGTGAATCTTCTGTCGAGTACATTGCGTTGGCGCATTTTACGCACCAATGGGATTCATACAAAAGTCGAGTTTGAGCCAGACGGACGAGTGTCTGTTGTCAGTAACTTAATATTATAAATGCGAAAGTAACTCCGACTGTCACCTGAATGAAATTTGGTACGGAGGCAGTTTCAGCCCGGGGAAGGATAAAGGGTACCTTGAATTTCGGAAAATTCTGTTCCCGAGGGATCGACACTGACATTGAAAGTGTTTAATATAAATTTTAAACAAATTTTACGCTTCGCAAAGCTCGCAAAAAAGCGGTCGTTTGGCCTCAGCCTCAAAAAAAGTGACAGTAAATATCCTAAGGTGTCAATAATGGGGTGTAGCCTTTATAAAAGTGAGATATGATTTATTTAATGCCATTTTTAGAGGAAACTTTTGTTTACTGGCTTGTTATTAACAATTTTTATATGCATAACGTGTTGTTCTAAGATGCTACATATTTAAGCGGGCGGTATTAATCGGTTTGGCAACTGCCGATTTATGCCATTCGCCTTTTTGCAATAAATTTTAGTTCAATAGTGCTAAGAATGTGTGTGGCCGATGGGGCCCGAAGGATCGGAACTGTTGGCATAAGCCGAACAAGTGTAGTAATTGCTTTGGGTCGGCTTTGTTGTTCGACGAATATTGCCGAACCGAGAATGCCCCGCTTATGTGTGTAGCAAACTTCCTGTCTTCACTTTTACTCATGAACCAATGCATAGCATAAATCAAATGCGAGCGGGCAAGTCGCGCACATTAGCCCGACTTAATATGTCTCTAAAGCTGTTTTTTTTTTTAACTACAGTCGCGTTTTCTGGCCCCCATTCCATGTAAACTTTCGCCACCGTCTAGGGCTGATTCTGTACCGATGGTGCCACAATGACGCCGCTACAACTTTTATTACGAGGGGGCGTTTTTAAGTTCGCGGAATCGGGGGTAAGACGTGGAAATAAAAATACGAGTTTATTTTTCCTTTTCAATATATTCACCTGCAACCCTAATACATTTTTCAGATCTTTCAATCAGCTTATGTATACCCTCGAAAAAAAATGTTTTATCTTTGTCTGAAAAATAAGCTGAAACTGCTTCCTTCGCTTCTTCATCGCTTGAGAACTTCTTCCCCCGAAGTTCTTTTTTCATCTTTGGAAAGAGATAATAATCACTGGGAGCCAGGTCAGGACTGTAGGGTGGATGAACCAAAATATCAAAGCCCACGTTATGCAGGGAAGCCAACGCAACACGGCTCTTGTGCACAGGCACGTTGTCGTGCAGAAGGAGGACACCTTTGGTTAATTTTCCCCTTCTTTTTGCCTTGATTGCTTCCTTTAATCGCTCTAACATTGAAGCGTAGTATTCTCCGGTTATGGAGACACCTTTATCTTTATAATCTATCTACAAGATTCCTTCTGAGTCCCAAAAGATTGTCGCCATGATTTTTCCCGCCGACTGTGACACCTTAAATTTCTTTGGTGGTGTTATGCCTTTTTTGTGCCACTGCATAGAATTTTGTTTGGACTCAGGTTCATAATGATGAACCCAAGTTTCATCCCCAGTAACAATTCGAGTCAATATCTGGTCCATCCTGGTCTTCATTACAGAGGTCCAAAAACGCGCGAGAACACTCTACGCGCTGTTGTTTTTGAGGCGGCGTGAGCATTCTCGGCACCCACCTTGCACTGACTTTGGTCATGCCGAGATAATCGTGAAGAATTTTAAATATGGTTTTATCGGATACCCCAACCATTTCTGCGAGCTGTTTCTTCTTTAGTCTAGCATCTTCCAGTATTAATTTTTCCACTTTTTTAATGATTTCCGGAGTGGTCACCTCGATCGGCCGTTCTGGCCGAGGATCATCTTCAAGTGAGGCCCTGCCTTGCTTAAAAAGGGTATGCCACTTATAAACCATGGTTTTACCGGGGCAAGACTCCCCGTAAACGGATGACATGATGATGACTCTTCTAGTATGGTTTGAACCGATTTACCTTGCTTAGTAAGGAACTTTATGACAGCGCGGTGCTCGATTTTCTCCATTTTTCACAATGTTCTTCCCAACTGAGTTGTTTGATCGACGATAATTCAAATAGTAATGGCCCTATTAAAACAAAACATTCTATTTATACTAATAATGAGCTACTTAACCAGTTACGACTAAGGAAAGTACCCTCATTTATTAATTACCTACCCATTCCGCGAATATAAAAATGCACCCTCGTATATAGATAATGTCTCGTTTATTATGTTTAACTTATGTAGTACATTATGTGAAGTATTGAGCGACTTTAAGCTGAAGCTGTCATTCAAGATTTAAACCTGATTAAACTTATGACCATTATTATATAGATAATGTCTCGTTTATTATGTTTAACTTAGTACATTATGTGAAGTATTGAGCTACTTTAAGCTGAAGCTGTTTTTAAGTCATTCAAGATTTAAACCTGATTAAACTTATACATTACATAAAGGTTTTTCTTCTCTTTTTAGGATAAATTAAGACCCATTTGTTCTACTTTATCCTGTTACACCTGTTTACACCTACATATGTCTATTCAATAGTTGTGCAGTTTGGTTCCTGAGAAAAATGGAAGATAAACATTTTAGATTATATGTATACTCCATGTTAAATGTTTATGAATCTATACTGTACTCCATATGATGCTATGAATAAAGTTTTATATAAAATTAATATTAAGTAGTTTAATTTTTATTTTATAACTTTGCAAGCTTCTTGTAAACTTCTATAACTTGACTCGGTTTTTGTTTGATTCAAACCTAGCATCAAAATTTTTAACTAGTTAACCGAGTTGATATATTGCATATTTTTATAGGTTAGATGATAATACAATATCATAAAGTAGTTGAGCTGGTCTGATAATAAGAGTCGGAAGCTGTAGTAAACTTGTTACAAAAATGTTATTTTTGGCTTATAAATTGTTAAGACTGGATGTAAAAATATTCTTTTAAAGGCTTCTAATCTGATGATATGAGTGGTAATATGATTATATTATTTTTTCCGCTAAGGTAACAGGAAAACGCTGGATTTAGGCCGTTTCGAATCTGTCGTATTGAAAATACTTGGGGAGGTCTGTCTAGCAGTGGAATTCATGGGGTTGAGATGATGATGATGATTAATTTAATAGAGAAGTCAAAGCTACAATTTACTTTGAGACAGGTAATTTCGTTGCTTGTCATTCAAACGATCAACATCTAGGTTTCACTGCCTGAAGATGCCTCGTGTAGAGGCGAAACACATGTAGCGAGCACGACGGCCGATATCGCTGCCCTCAACAGATGCAGCAGTATCGACCAGGGTTGCATGCATCAACTATTGGTGGCGGGCATGACGGGAATAACAGTAGTGGGTGGGCGCTGGCCAGCTATTAGTTTGCATGAACAAACTGGTGGTGGAAGCATGCAAATTAAATTGTCTCAAAGTAGATGATGATTTATCCTAAGTAGTACTATGATCTGAAAGTAAGTTTCATTGTTTACTTGTTCTTAACCACTAAAATTTTTGCACATAACAATACATATAAGGGTACTTCTCATCCCTGAAAAAGTATGTTCCAGAGGAATCTACATGAACCAGAGCAAAGCTGCAGGCTATAGCTAGTTATTTAAATATGTGTACATTATCTAAAAAGAAATTTTGCTATAATAAAAACCATTTTTTTATTAACGTAATTTATTAAGAATTATTAAATACTAAACCATTAAATAATTACTTTAAACACAACACTGTAACATCAATTCTTTTTTGGACGATTGAAAGCTGATTTCTGTGTGCAGACAGACACATCTGCCTGTTGTAACGAGAGGTCTGCAAAGCTGCGGTCATTCTGTTTAGACATGAACATTCTCTTGGCAATATTCATTTCCCTGTGGTCATGTTTCATCACTAGTGGCCTTGGTAATGATGATGTTAACTTTTTTGCCCACTGACATTGAGGTAACCTTTCTGTATCAGGTATATCAATCTGCAACAGAGGAATATTTTATGGACTCATTACTATTTATATAAGAATAAAAGAATGATGCTATTATTGGGAGTATGTGTTTATTTAATTGATCACACCAAACTTTTCATAGCAAATGAGTTTTAGCCTCTCAAGTTAGTAAATTTTTTTACATATTAGATTTTATTAGATCAGACATTATACACAAACACACATCAAACTAACAGTCTGTATCTAGTAAAGTTGGGTGACATACAAACAAACAAACAGAATAATAAACGAAATTTGTCAAGTTGTCTTTGTGAAGGTTGACATGTCTATTTATTTGTGTGTCACTTAGATTGCCATAGCTCCCAAACAATTATAGTTTGGGAATTAAAATGTCATGGTACTCACAACTTCAGTTTTCTTTGCACTTTTGTAAGCTACTGTAGGTAATTTAACATTTTCCTTATTGCTTGGCTTAACATTTTCCTTAGTGCTCTTCACAAACTTGGGTATGGCAGAGTGTCCCGGCAATGGTTTAGATGGCCGTACATCCTTGATAAGAGGCACTTTGGGACAGTTATTGATATAAGATGCAACAGGGCTAGCAACATGTTTATAGCTGGCTTTTGAGTGTGATTTTTTGAGTAAGCTGTGTGGTGTCTTCTTAGTGGATACAAGATTCCCAGGTGTTTTAAAAACAGGGGTTTTGAAATCTGAATTCAAATTTGAACATGGGGTAGCAAAATTTTCCTCTTCATTGAGATCTGTTTTGGATGGTGTCACTAATGGTGTGTTTCTCTCTTTTGGACTATTGTAAGTTTTAGCTGGAGATTTTTCTGTATCAGATTCTTGAACTGTGACTTTAGGTATCGCTGATTTACTGTCAATACACACTTCTTCTTGAACATCATTGCTTTTTATTTTAGGACTGTCATAGTTTTGGGCTGGGCCATTTTTAAGAATATAATCAATAACATCTAAAGTATTATCTAAAGCCACACTACTGTTTTCTTGTGAAATGCACAAGTCTGTCACCATTTTTTCGATTTTCAAAAAACTATCATCAGTAGCTTTGTCCCATTTGTTAGGAGATGAAAGTGGAGATAAAACTGGATTAGAAGTAGCTTTAAGTAGCGGGGATGTTACTTTCGAGTTTGAATTTGTGTGCAAAATATCAGGTGCTGAATGAGTTTCAATAATTTTTAAACTTCTATCCATTCCTCCATTCTTGAGTTCACGATACCTATATAAAATAAATTATTAACCAACTGACAACTATATCATACATCAAGCATGTCTGATTAATTAAGCGAATTGTTCCATGATTTCGATGAGGGTTTCAATAATGTTTATCTACCATATTCTATGTAGGCTTTTATCTAACACACTTTCTTCTTCTTCTCACAAGTAGTACACACCAGCAGACACCTGCCAATGTGAAGTTTTCACTACAGAATACTAAAGCTCATGTTTTATGCATTCGGGCTGATAGGCCGCGGATTCCATTGACCGCACTGCGTCTGCGTTGCTTATTTATTTAGGTATATGAAGCAGCTCGGACGCCTCCGCTCTTCACACATTCTCTTGTGTTTGTTGTGTGAAAGACGAGGCAATAAAAAAATATAAAGAGAATAAAGAGTTTTAATCATGGGGAAACTCGTTGGGCCGCGCGACCGCGCGGGTCTATACAAAAAACGTTTTTACCAGAAGAGCGGCGGAGGTGTTATTAAAATAATTTGTTCGTTGAATATAGTTGCTTGTAATTTCGCGGTGTAGCGGCCTGGCCGCTTAGACCGCGTGGATGTATAAAATTCGAACCTAAGCACAAGAAAATATACTTACCCATCACGCTGTTTATTCCACAAAACACATTTCTTTACTTCTTTGAGAGAGAATTTCCCAAAAAATATTTCATCATCACTTAATTGTTCTTCCTTCAACACTTCCATAATGTATTGATAAGTAACCACAGCGAATTAAAATTGGTAGCTTTTGGAAACTCCTCTTGTTTGTTGTCGAAATTACAGTCAAAATGTCAACATTCGTAATAACGGAAAACGGAAACATTATCTTATCTCTACTCTATGAACAAAACAAACGGATACCATACCATAGACTATAGAGACTTGTAACGACGATATTGACGAGCTCTGTGACTGTGGTCTAGTGGTCATCCTTGGGTCATCTAGGGTCATCCTGCCTGAGTGGTCATCGTACCTGTCGGCCATTGAATTAGGAAAACCGGCCAAGTGCTAGTCGGACTCGCGCACGAAGGGTTCCGTACCGTTTTCTATGAAAACGGCAATAAATCATGTCTTTTGTATGGGAGCCTCCCTTTAATATTAATTTTACTTTTATTTTTTTATTTCTTTTTTAAGGCGAATATTTAATTAAATATTCTGTGAATATTTCAAGTGTCTACCTGTTGCCGTTATCAAAAACGAGCAAAAACAAGCAAAAAAATCACGTTTGTTGTATGGGAGCCCCCTTAAATATTTATTTTATTCTTTTTTTAGTATTTGTTGTTATAGCTGCAACAGAATACATCTGTGAAAATTTCAACTATCTAACTATCACGGTTCATGAGATACAGCCTGGTGACAGACGGACAGACAGACGGACAGCGGAGTGAAATTAATAGGGTCCCGTTTGTACCCTTTGGGTACGGAACCCTAAAAACTATGGAAGCGTAACTCTCATACAACTAACGATTCAATATTAGTCCCATTTACGCAACAACAACATACTTAACTCAAATCACAACGAAAAACTTACGCACTTATTGACGAAGATAGTTTGCGATTGACCATGTCAAGTTCACGGGGCGGTGGCAACACATATAATGAACGCTATGCTGTCAACATAGCGGAGGTAGGTAGACACCGCTCGCGACAGCAGCTCGCCTTGCTCGCTATGATATGTTACTCCAGTGTCACTCTTCCGTCTTTCCTTGCGTTTCCTGCACCAGTTTAGGTTTATTATTCCGTGAGTTTACTACACAAGAAGTCATTTTTTTCTTAATCCGTTAAGACTTCGCAGATGTTTACAAAAAAATGTCGTTAAATGCTTCTATCGACGCGCCCTTCCGTCACAGAGCGCGTAGCAGACTAGTTCGCGAAAAGATATACTTTTTAAGCCCCGCCTGCTTTGATCTACTTGCGTGGTGTCAGTTTTTGAGCGCAATGCTGCTTCCATAGTTTTTCTAATTCAATGGGCCTGGCTACTACACCGGATATTCGGGGTTCGATCTCTGGTCAGCCGGCCTATTTGCTAACTCAGTGTACAGCGTTTCGATAGTCACAAGTTATTCTTGTAATCATTGATTCTCGGACTAGCTGATGCCCGTGACATTATTCGCGTGTACGGCGTGGACTTTATGACTCATGTATTACGAAAGTAATGATGTTTGTATACGGGTAGAGTACACCTTGTAATAACATACCATGGCAGCAGAGCCACAGTTTATATTTAGTTAGCAATATAACGGCTCCTCCTTAACTTCACTCCAGCCGGCCGATTTGCTAACTCAGTGACCAACGTTTTGATCATATCATCATATCATATCAGCCGCAAGAAGTCCACTGCTGGACATAGGCCTCCCCCAAGGATTTCCAATACGACCGGTTGGAAGCGGCCTGCATCCAGCGTCTTCCTGCGACCTTAGTCAGGTCGTCCGACCATCTGGTCGGTGGGTCGCTTGCCGGTACGTGGTCGCCGTTCGAGAACCTTTCTGCCCCATCGGCCATCGGTTCTGCGCGCTGTGCCCCGCCCACTGCCACTTCAAAGAGCTAATCCGCTGAGCGATGTCGGTGACCTTTTTTCTTCTACGGATCTCCTCATTTCTGATTCGATCTCGCAGAGAAACACCGAGCATAGCCCTCTCCATAGCTCTTTGAGCGACCTTGAGCTTTCTTATGAGGCCCATAGTAAGGGACCACGTTTCGGACCCGTAAGTCATCACTGGTAACACACATTGATTATAGACTTTCGTCTTTAGGCACTGAGGTATTTTGGACGAGAAGACATGGCGGAGCTTCCCGAACGCTGCCCAACCGAGTCGGATTCGTCGAAACACCTCGTCCTCGAAGCTGGAACTGCCAACCTGGATCAATTGACCCAAGTAGACATATTGGTCCACAGCTTCAAGGACGGAGTTCCCAACAAATACCGGTGAAGGCACAACATGCGGACATTCGACATTATTTATGTCTTGTCCATGTTCATTGTAAGGCCCACCTGTTGGGAAACTCCATTAAGGTCATTGAGCATGGTACTTAAGTCCTCCAGCGACTCCGCCATAACGACGATGTCATCAGCAAATCGAAGGTGAGTGATATACTCACCGTTGATGTTGATGCCAAGTCCTTCCCATTCCAGGAGCTTGAAGGCATCCTCCAGAGCAGCCGTGAACAGTTTCGGAGATATCACGTCTCCCTGTCTCAGGCCTCTCTGTAATGGTATAGCCTTCGTGTCCTGCTCCTCTCCTCGAACTGACATGGTGGCGTTTCTGTATAAGCACTTCAACACTTCGATATACCGATGGTCAATGCGGCATCGCTGGAGGGACTGAAGTACGGCCCATGTTTCGACCGAATCAAAGGCTTTCTCATAGTCCACAAACGCTAAGCATAATGGCCGGTTATACTCTTTAGTCTTCTGTATAACCTGCCGCAGCGTATGGATGTGGTCTACGGTACTGTAACCTTTTCGGAAACCGGCTTGTTCGGGAGGCTGGAAGGCATCAAGCCTGTTCATGATACGATTCGTGATCACCCTCGAAAGCAGCTTATAGACGTGGCTCAGGAGCGTGATGGGTCTGTAATTCTTCAGTAGAGTATTATCACCCTTTTTAAAGAACAAAACCACCACACCCCTGTTCCACGCCTCTGGCGTAACGCCCTCGAGCAAAACGGAATTAAAGAGCTTCTGAAGGACTTTCAGTACCGGCGTTCCGCCCGCTTTCAGAAGCTCTGCTGTGATTCCGTCTTCGCCCGGCGCCTTGTTGTTTTTAAGCTGTTTGAGGGCAATCCCAATCTCGTACAGGCTGATGTCCGGGATATCTTCGGTATAGTGTCGGGTTAGCTTGGCTCTGGGATCTCTGGTTGAGCCGACAATGGGTTTGGCTACTGAGGTGTAAAGCTGTCCATAAAACCTCTCAATCTCCCCCAGCACCTCGGCCCTTGTCGACGCCACGCTGCCGTCCTCCATTTTCAGCTTTGTCAGTCGACTCTGCCCAATAGACACCACTCTTGCGAACACTTTGGAGCCTTTGTTTTGCTCTATCGTCTCCTTAATACACTCGGTATTATAGGAGCGAATGTCGTGCCGCAAGGACTTTTGGATTTGTCTATTGAGCTGCCGATGCACGTCCGCGTCATCGGAGGTCTGCAGTGGCGTGGATCGTCGCGTAGCCATTAAGTTCAGGGTCTGGGGTGCGATCTTTTGAGGCTTGTGTTTGGGGCGGGACCTAAAGAACTTCGATCCCACCTCCTGGACAGTCTTTACAAACCCATTATTTAACTCGTCCACTGAAACGCAATCCTTCAGGCAATCGAAGCGATTTGAGAGTTCCAGTTGGAAACTGTCGACATTTTGGATATGGGTCGTTGATGATCGGAGCGTAGACTTCATCAAGCGAGTCCTCTCTCGTCTGAGATTGATATTCACGATGCCTCGCACGATTCGGTGATCACTACCGATCTTAATCCTATTGATCACAGAGACATCGTTAAATATTTCTCTCCTCGTCGACATGATGAAGTCTATCTCATTTTTGACAGCGGGTTGGTCCCTTCTGCTGTGACCCATCCAGTACCATTTTCTATTAGGTGGCTTCTTGAAGAAAGAGTTCATCGCAAGGAGTCCCTCTTCCTCCAGAAAATCAGCCAACCTATGACCCCTGTCGTTCCGTTCCCCATATCCAAACTGCCCGACTCTGGACTCTCCATCGCGTCGCTTGTAGTGCGTTGAAGTCCCCCATAACAATCGTGAAATAGGTTTCCGAAGCGTGTATGGCCCTACGAATTTCCTCATACACTACTTCCACCTCTTCATCTGAGTGTTTCCCGGTCGGCATATATACCTGTATTACCTTCAACGAGTATCTTTTAGATACTCTGAGTATCAGGTATATTACCCTGCTGGAAACACTTTCGATGGTTATGGCGTTGTTGATGAGGGACCTGTGGACGAGAAACCCGACACCATGCTGTGACTTCTTAAAGTCACCCTCCCGGTGATAGAGTAGGTTACCAGACTTCAGGGTTGTCGTGCCCTCTCCCTCTCTTCGGACTTCAGACAACCCAACTATGTCCCATCGTAACCTACTCATTTCCTCTTCCACTTCCTACACCTTCTCGTCCAACCTCATTGTGCGGATATTGTGTGTCACCAGGGCCAGTCTCTGTTTGGGGTGGTAGCCGGATCTCTTCCGGAGATTTTTCGCACCCCCTGCCCCGCCGTTACCATGACCGCTACCGCAGTCAGGAATAGCGGGGCCGCCGGGGACTGGGGGCCTTGGTGCGTTATCCATCTTCATAAGGGGTTTTTGCCATACTCACCACGCTTGGCAAACGGGTTGGTGAGCAACCTTTTGATTGGTGAAAACGTTTTGATAGTCACTTCAAAATACATTGCGAGTTTCGTATGATTGACTATTTTTATTAAAGATATATAAAACGCAATGTACTTTGAAATGACTATCAAAACGTTGTACACTGAGTTAGCAAATAGGCCGGCAGGTCTTGGAGCCAAGACCTGGAGTGAAGTTAAGCTCAAGACAAGACAGATCGAGATGGAGAGTCTTTGTGGACGCCCTCTGCCCCAAATAGGGGACATAGGACTATAAGTCAAGTAAGTCATAACGGCTCCTCCGCGCCGCGACGCTCTCTACCATTCGAGATACAGGTTTAATCCTAGTTCGAACAGGGCCATATTAATCTTTAGGCTGATTAGGCTGCAGCCTAGGGCGCGAATAACCGGGGGCGCGTGAAGTCGTGTCTTCGCATGCTGTTAACGTACCGTGCAGATTAAAGAACAACGTCAGTTTCGCGTGCAGATCGATCGATAGTATGAACCAAGTTAACATTTTCACACACAAAGTCAAACCTACTATACTTACTAATTTTTAGGCCGCCCGTAACACATCTGGAGTACTATTTTTGAAAATGTGACACTCGTCTTCTTCGAGCGATTCTTGTATGAAAATATCGCTCGTTTACGAAAAGCGTCATTTCAGAAATAGCATTCCTGGCGGGGCGAAACCCTAGATCAGCCGCTGAGTTCGATGGTGAGTTGCGGAGCTCTGTTGCGGAGTGACAAGGATACCAGGTAAACTGCCAACACATAGGTACATATAAGTGTGCGTGTGGGATTGGGACTTGGACGAATAAACCACCAAGGTTTGGGACAATATATGACACACACTTCATGTGCCTCAGTAAGGAGTCTCTAGAGACCTAGATATGGTTGCGTATGTACGTTGAAAACTCCAAGCCGACTCTCTATTCGTGACTATTTCCAACTCGTGAGACAATGCATGACGATCATGATCAGTAGTCAGTCGCGCTTTACATTCCTCATTGGTCTCTATAGACCTAGACGTGGTTGCGTATATATGCTGAAAAGTCAGTCGCACATAACGTTCTTCATTAGTTTCTTAGATCTAGATATAATGTATGAGTACGCTGGGAAGTCAAGCGTGATTATCTATCTGTGAATGTTTCCGACTTGAGAGACAATGCATGACGATCACAACGACTTGTTGTGTGTTGATTCACTTTGCTCACTGGTCTATAGAGAGGTCTCTCGCAACCACGTCTAGGTAGACGTAGTGGCGTATATACACTGAGAAGTCAGTCGCACATCACGTTTCTCACTGGTCTCTAGAGACTTGTTTCGAAAACTAATTATACCCTGTATGTTGCTCAAGCCTAATTGTTATATAAATAACTAAAGGTTTTATTCTTCCAATATTTTCGGATATTGGCGTGTATAAATAGACAGAGAAACAAAAAATTCTAAAAAACTGGATGTGTTCACTTATATTCTATTTCACTTCTAACATCCCCCTGACTCGGATTTTACCGTTTTTAAGGATTCCGTACCTCAAAAAAAAAAAACGGAAGAAATAACGAAAATACTCAAGTCAACTGTCCTCCAAACAACTGTCCCACGGAGCTGTGAAAAAATCAAACTTCTAAGCCAAACGCAATCGAAAGATACTTACAGCTGGTAATGCCGCAAATTTTCGTGTTTTTTTTTGACATTTGCAACGTTTTATACTTAAAACAGTTATAGGAAAAATTGCGAAAAGTATACATTTTTAGTTACCTACATCATAGGTATAATAAAAATATTTTAAATAATTTTTCGACACTCGCAAGGGAATCACCTACAGGTTACCATCAGGTTACTTCCTTCATCTTGAAATTTGGTACGAAGCAACGTCTTATAACACAGATCAAGAAAAAATTGCGAAACAATTAAAATATTTTTAATCATTTTTCGACACTCGCAAGCATAGGTTTAAAAAAAACTGGACAATGACGCATCAGCAGCTCCTCTGGTGTTGCAGATGTCCATGGGCGACGGTGACCACTTTCCATCAGGTGGTCCGTCTGCTCGTTTGCCGTCGGATATACATAAAAAAAAAAACTCGCAAGGGAATGAAACCCTACAGTATACTTCCAGTGATCTCAGAATCTTGAAATTTGATACGAAGGAACACCTTATAGCACCGACATAATACACCCCTCTTTTTGCGTTGCGGGTCAAAAATAACCGCACTATAGTCAGCTTGGTCTACCTCAGAGATACATGCATGTCAAATGTTCATCATTTATTTCAGCTGCAAGAATCCACTGCTGGATAAAATCCTCTCTCAGCCCCCGTAGCATGGCACGCGCGACAATGTTTACCGACTATCGTCATCTTTAGTTTCTATAATATCAAAGAGCGAGATGTGCATAGTTTATCGCGCGATATCTTGGACGAATTGCGATATAAACGGCGTCACGGGTGCCATGCTACGGGTGCAGGAATTCTTCGTTCCATGGGAGATTGATTGCCATACTCACCACGCTTGCAACCGGGTTGGCGAGCATAGTTTATTTGGCTTCCGAGTTAAATAATAAATAGGCAGCAGCAGTTCTGATGCTGTTGCCCATTTGCAAGCTGGGGAAAGAGAAAATTTTTGGAATTCAGAAGAGAATGAAGGTGTGGCTACCATATACCTTTACCGTTACCTCAAGACCAATTACCAACACACACCACCTTTATTTACCAACACCGGAGAAGCACTTATAACAAGACGCATCAAAGAAACACAGATACAAATAGCCTTGAAAAGGGCTGTTGCGTAGACGCCATAGAAACAGTATTTAGCTATGAAAATAGCCTTTTGCAATGCACGCACAGCGAGCGACCTTCACCATGCACCACCACCATGCAAGCACTTCTTCATCACACGCACAAGCAGAGGCACAGTTCTTCAAGTCAGCAGCAACAATCAAGATGAGCGTGCAACGTGCTATGGTCTACGCGCGGCGCGCCGCCGAGCTCCGTGGATACGTGTGCTGCCGCCTGCGCCGTCTCCGAAATGTGCGGGGCGCGCCGGCTGCAGAGAGTTTTGTTCAGGCGCGACGCGGCCGTGCGACAGAGAGGTCCGAGTTGAAGCAAGACAGAGATTGACGTTGCACGGGAAGTACGGGAACCTCAGAAGAATAATATACATAGAAGCCGCATAAAAATAGAAACTGAAAACAGATAGTTGACACTGTATTTTTCTTATGAGCTTTCGCTTATGACAGAATGAGACAAAAACTTCAGTCAGTTTCTATTATTTTCATGGTTGTCCCGACTTGAAATGTCAATGGACTCCATTGGACTCCAATTAAATCCGACTAAATTCAAAATAACTTATTACAGTTCAACGTCTGTAATATTAGCATCTTGCCGATTTGATCGGGTTATATATCGACAAAAACATTGCGGCGGAATTGTGATGTCTGCAAATTAAATATAGGATTGTGCTAAAATTCTCACGGAAAAAAGTATTAACCGATGTTGGGTTGGTGCGTTATCAAATGACCATTATACTAAACAATGTCTTGTGCAATGGAGCGATGTAAATCCCATTCAGGACGAACAGAAATAAATTCTGTAAAACATAATTTTCTTCGGTAAGTTTTTCAGTTAAAAGTGCATAATTAAAACCCAAAATACCTCAAAATACAACAATAATATTGTCAATTATATAACGTATTGTATAAATGACAACTTTTATAGGTATTTTGCTTAAAATTATCGTTTTTTCCTTATTTCAAATTAGGTTAGTTTTTTTGCTAGTGATGTGGTAAAATCACGTATCTACGAGTATATCGATATTTTTTATGACGGTCTTGCTATCAGGGATATTTTTGTTAGTGTTGAGCCATGCAATAGTAATGTAACAAATTGAACCATCATGGTAATTAAACAACCAGCAAAGTGTGAGTCGGACTCGCGCACGAAGGGTTCCGTACCATCCTTACATATAATATTATAAATGTGAAAGTGAGTTTGTTTGTTACGCTTCCACGCCGTAACTTCTGAACCGATCATCATGAAATTTTGCATCATCATCATCACCATTGCACGATCTCTGGAGTACGGAAAAGAACATAGACATAAATTACATCTCAGAATAAGGTACTGTTATCGGGGATAGACATTAACGCGAGCGGAGCCGTGGGCGTAAGCTATAAAAACGCCCGAAATTTTTGTTTGTAATATTTCAACTGTCTCACTATCACGGTTCATGAGATACAGCCTGGTGACAGACAGATGGATATCGGAGTCATATTAGTAGGGTCCTGTTTTTATCCTTTGGGTACGGAACCCTAAAAAGAATCGATTTTTACTAATATGAAGAAAATTATTGTTGAAATTTTATTGCAGCTCCCTGAAGTAAAAGGATAAAAAGGTGTGGATCCGAGGAACTTTCAAGCGACATATTGGACATAAAATGTCATACATACTCGAATTTGTTCAAAATATTTTACTGCCGTGCCGATACATTAATTTCGAATATAAAATTAAATGGAAGCGATTGAAACACGATGCTTTACCTACATTTATATTTGCCGAATTATAAATCAATGGTAATAAGAAAGTTTACGGAAACGGTTTTATTATTTATATTTAAAATTATGAAAAACATTTTATTTTGGACAGTAATGAAAGTGGGTAAAGTAATCTCTTGTATTTCTTCACCTCTTGTTTTTCTATTACCAACACTGTGAATTTTTCACAAATAACACACTGGCACTTTTTTACCCTAGTGTAAAAGTTTTATAAAATAAAAAATATCACTTGGAATTATGTGTTTCTCTTTACCTACCTGATTATGTTTCCTTTACTGACTGTTCCTCAAAGCTAGCTGGGAAAAGCTTTAGATGGTTTTGGAATATGCTGAATGGCCCATTGATCAAGTGAAAAATATATCTGACCTTATATTACCTTTTGATACATGAGCGCCCCATTGCAATTTAGAGTCTATTGTGATTCCTAAGAAGGTGGTATCATTTACAAAGTCTATTTTACCTTCAACTAGTATGTCAACGTTGGACTGCCTCACATTGGGGACTGTAAATCGAATGCATTGGGTTTTTTGCGCATTCATAGGTAAGGTAGGTAAGTAGGCACTGTTTGAATTTCGAAATAATCGAAAATATGATTGACATCATATTAGGTATTCTGCCGTTCGACCAATACTGGGTAAGGCCTAATGACCAGCAGTAGACAGTAGACGTGCGGTGGGTAATGTATGGATTTTTTTTTTACCTATTTATCAGATGAAGCCAAGCGGCGCCATGCGATTAGGAGTTATTTAGGTGTATCTTGACGTAACTTTTAAAGTAAAAGCCTCTTTAGCGGCTTTGTGCACTTTTTGGGATGGGTAAAATAGAAAACTCGCGTCAGGACACGTGAATTGATCGAAAATTCGTAAGAAGGACACGGACCTGAGTATGCCGCAAAGGCGAGTTTTCACTTCTGCCGGCACTCCTGGAGTGCAACTAGTTGTTTTTTTTTTTTATGAATCGTACTCATTTAACGAATCGATACAATCAGAGTAGAGTACATTTATGACTTTCTTAGGACGAAACATTTAGTCGATAAATATATTTCATCGATATAGTACAACCCTGATCACATCAGTACCCCAGGACAACCTGCACATTTACGCAAATGGCATTGTATATGCATCTCTTTCTGATGCTTTAACAATGCCATAAGTAAAAACAGTGTAGAATATTGTATTTTGTTGTTATTTTAACACGGTTTCTATGCTTTAGTTATTGTTCTGAGACGGGAACCAAGGACGTTATAGTAGAAGGACTGAGCTCTCATAGTAATAATTGGACCAGAAAGCGAAGACAAACTTCGGAATTCTATCTCGCTCTAAAGTAGGGTGACCAACTATAGAATAGATTTCTCGGACATGAAGTACTTAAGTATTTACCACAGAAATATATCATGATAGACCGGCCAAGTGGGTGGTACACGCGTTTCTCAATCTTGTACGATCGTACGAAATTCGTTAAACGTTCATTCAGTCAGCGCGCACGTCCCAACTTGAATATATGCTTTATTAAGCGGTATTTAATTATAAAAACAAAAGTATGAAAGTAAATAGGTCGAAACAAGGTATTTTTTCCATGGATCAATACTTTGTTTTAACTAAAATCGTGATTTAACAACAACAAAAAAAATAAAATAAAAGACCTATCACGATTTTCAATATAAAACGACAATACAACTAATTCACATCCAATACGCGTTCTAAAAACATTTTATAAAGCTCGTTCCAAGGAGAACGCGCAATGTAAATTCAATTGTGTGATAGCAACACGAAAGCTGCATTAGCATTGCGTTGTTGCACTCGAATTGATATTATCGATAATATTTAATAGTTAACATTATTATCTCAGATTTTTTAGGTTGCTCCCATGTGTTGATTAAAATATTTATCAGTAACTATTATGGAATGCATGTTACGAAATGAATTCGAACTTTGGCATACAAAAAGTTAAAATACATCAAAAGTCGCGTTTTGATGTACATGAATGAAAGGCAAGCCAATGGACAAATACAAATGACTGTTTATCGAAATGACGCGATTTATTTCTGTGGATGTCACATTACTATTTCGCTCATCATCATCATAATTTCGAGTATAGTCACGGTCAATCGACCTCTGTCACCCTGGTGACAGAGTTCTTCGAAACCGCCTCTCAGCCTCTGACGTGGTTCCTTCAACGACTACCAGATGGCAGCCGGAACCAACGACTTAACGTGCCTTCCGAAGCACGGAATCATCTTTACTATCAGACAATCCGGTGATTCAAGCCTGCAATGTCCTAACCAAACTAGAAATAACTAAACAAAGTATGCTTTCTGTAGGAATCGAACCCATGACCTCCGGGTCTACAGGCAAACGCCTTAACCACTGGACCACGAAGGCAGTTACTACACACTTCGCTAGTAATGGCGTAATGGTGGGGGCGTAGTTTATGCAAAAACTGACAAACGCGTTCCCTTTGCAAAGTCCACGCGTAGCCATTCTATCCTGATATATTTCTGTGGTAGGTACCTATATCGGTGTCATTGATAAGACCCTATGCTATGATCATTTATTGACAAATAGCAACTGTAGAAAGGAAAAGCAACAGTAGAGATGTTCGTAGTACGCCTTTCAAACTTTATTCTATAACTAGCTGTTACCCGCGGCTCCACCAGCATTAATGTGATCCCTCGGGAACAGTCGAATTTCCCGGAATGAAAGGTAACCTGTGTTCTTCCTCGGGCCCCAAACTACTTCCATATCAAATTTCATCCAAATCGGTTCTATGGTTGAAGCGTGAAAATGCAAAAGACAGACAGACAGAGGTCACCTACACAGATCTTTTTTTAATGTAATCGTGAACTTATGTATCTATTTTTATACTTCTAAGTCTAGAAATGAGAAAAATTCCATACAAACTTTACCCCCCTTATTTTACCCTTTCAAGGGGAGTTTAGTCACGATCCCTCGGGAACAGTAGAATTTCTTCCCTGGGCCTGCAACTACCTCTATACCAAAATTCTTCCAAATAGGTTTAATGGTTGAAGCGTGAAAAGGAGACAGACAGACAGACAGAGTTACTCTCGCATTTATAATATTAGTATGGAAATATGGATTTTATGTACGATGTACCTATAAGTACACATTACTGATAAATCAGATTCAACAAACTCTGCAGATAAGATGGACACCATAGCCAAGGCACAACATTTACTAACTGAAAACGGTTATGTTATTTACCTGAGAAAGGATAATGCACAATGCACTGCACTGTCGCTTCGAGATCTCTTGAAACAACATGTTATATTACTTTACTCTTTCAGTCTGCTTAAAAAATTCGAAGGCTGCGGGTTTTTTATTAATAATATGGCGGCAATGTTGAGATCGTACTAGGGTTGCTAGACTAAATTTAAATTTAATACTATATTAAGATTGCTCTTTTATTTTCGATAAGAAAAAATTTAAAATTAGCTGTAAACATACAGTTTAGTTAATAAATTAATTATTCCATGTAAAATAAAACATGAATTATTTCATTATTAATTAAATATTGCTGTTTTGCTTTACTACCATTTTCTTCCATTATTTACATTTTTATGCAATGGCAAGGGTGCGAGAGGGAAAAAGTGCCGAGGTATTTCCGTCTCACTTTACCCTAGAATTTTTTGCACAGCATTATGCTCTCTATTCTTGAAGCGTTAAGGGTTAATATCGTATATCAAAATCTGAAACAGTTCTATCAGGGTACTAAGGAATCGCTTACTAAATAGATGACGGGAACGAGCGAACCGTTTTGTTATTGGTTAAAATTCTAATTTTTTTATTGGTTATGAGATATTTTCTTTGTAAATAATTTTGTATATATGTTACGGTAAATTTGATTACCTAATTGAAAATTATTAATAATTTTATAACATTATTAATAATAACCTCGTGTTTTGTTAAATGTGAATAAACAATTGAAATTAATTACTTTTGGTAGTTATTATTAATAATTCACTACACTCATTGGTAAAAGTTATAAAATAAATAAAATAAACAAAGTTTTTAGTCCAGCAGGTATTTATTTATGATATGATATGACAAACAGTGCTTGTCTCAGATCACACAAACAAGGGTAGGTCTTGTACCTGTTTTAAAGAAACTGACAACAAAAATCACCTTTTAATCTGAACTCTAAATAAAAAAAGTTAAAAGAGTGAGAGAACAGCCTCTTGGCAGCGATAAAGAGTCGCCACTCCAGCTGGAAATACCAATGTATGATATGTCTTTGAACCGGTCTAGGCTGGAGCAGAAACTATTGCATTATGAAAGAGAAATTTGTGGGTTAATGATTAAAATGTGGCTGGACTTGCGCGAGGTTATCGCCAAGGATCGGACACCTGCTATTATTATAAAACGGCAGAATTATAGACTCGTCATCACCATCAAGAAGGCCTCATGTGATCAAAGTATTAAAAAGGCCTCTGGATGATTCATAGTTATAAATTATTTTGCCCTACCAACATGGGAATGGAAATTGATGTTATTTTTGGAGTCCAAGATGGCGAACGTGAATTTTCATGAAAAATCAGCAAAGGCGTCATTTTTTGGGTTTTTTGGCGTCTAGATCACGATAATTACCTCAGCTATGTAATCCAAGATGGAGGGCGCGACTTTTCGTGATAAACCAACATGAGTGTCATTTTCTAGGTTCAAGAGGGTGTAGATCTCGTAAATGATGTCAGTTTTAGAATCCAAGATGTCAGACGCGTGGTATCCGGCAGAGTAGAATAGGACCACTCCAAGTCTTCCCGTGGATGTCGTAGAAGGCGACTTAGGAAATACAAGCTAAACAAAGCTTATAAACATCTAAGAGACCTCTCCAACCCGTCTGTTCAGCGTAGAGAGTGTAGGCTAAGTCCTCTGACTGCTCTGGCCAAGTATGGCCCTAGTAGTACAGAGAGGATCGTGCTCCTGTAGTGGAGACTAAAAAGGACCTGATATGATGATGTCAGACGCGACTTTTCATAAAAATGCAGCAAAGGGAGTCGTTCCATGACGATTTTTGAGGCGTAGATCTCGAAAATGACGTCAGTTATGTAACCTAAGATGGCGGATGCGACTTTTCATTATAAATCGACATGAGTGTCAATTTCTACGTTTTTTTTTCGGTATAGATCCGGAATATTACATCAGTTTTAGAATCCAAGAAGGCAAATCTTCGCGTGGCCTCTTGCACATCTCGCACGCCCAATCGAGAAAATCTTCGCCAGTGTAAGTTTATTTTTATCGGTAGTTATTACATTTATCGGTACTAAGGTCACATTATTAATAATCACCGACAAATGTGATTAATTTCTCACTTTTACCTCTACATTCGGTAATTATTAATAATGATAGAGTTATTAATAATTTTTGATTAATCACTTTAACCGTAACATATATACTTCGCATTTTACCTAATAAAGACATTCTATCACGTTCTGATCTGGAGTTTAAATCACTACACCACGTCGCCTACAATACTCCAAAACTGGTGACCTCCGACTCAACACTGCAAGAATCTGAAGAAAGCGGAATCCCTGCACGGTTGCTCAATCAAGAAAAATCCACACCACGATGGAAGAAAATACTGCAAGCCGTCAGATCGAAGAAAATACCACCGCCCAGCCTGAGATTGCCAATATCTCACTGGCTCTCCGCATTCCACCATTTTGGCGCGACCGACCTCGTCTGTGGTTCTATAGCTTCGAAGCTGCTACCCACGACCAGAAGAAGGGCGAACAACAAATGGCGCAAATGGTCATTGCTCGACTCGAGAAACAAGACATCGAACAAATCTCCGACCTGCTGTACAACCCGCCAGAAACGAAGCCCTATACCGCCTATTCGTCACCGACAAGAAAACCGGCATATCATTCCTCGTTGACACAGGAGCCAATATCTCAGTCCTACCCAAGAGAAAAACTCGACTTACAACACCGCTGTCATTCAAGCTCTACGCCGCAAACAACACCGTCATATCAACATATGGAGAGAAAACACTCGAACTTGACCTCAACCTTCGTCGACCCTACAAATGGAAATTCATAGTCGCCGACGTGTCAAAGCCGATACTGGCAGCCGATTTTCTCAAACATCATCAACTCAACGTAGATCTCAAAAACAAGAAGCTTATCGATAACGTAACTAACCTACAAATCAGCGCACCGATTCAAGCGACATCTATACCTACAGTTAGCAGTATAAACACGAAAAACTCTTATCACAACATTCTCGCCGAATTCCCCGGTACTACGCGACTAACTGCGATGAATATTAACAACAGCAAGATCGACGTCCAACATTTCATCGAAACTGAAGGCCGACCTATTCACTGCCGTGCACGTCCAATACCGCCACATCGCTATGAAAAAGTGAAGCAAGAATTTCAAAATATGATTGACCAAGGACTATGCCGTCCCAGCAAGAGCCCATGGTCATCACCTCTTCACGTCGTGCCCAAGAAAAATGGAGACTTACGCGTATGTGGTGACTACCGCCGCCTAAACGCGATCACCAAACCTGATCGATACCCTATACCACGCGTGAAGGACTTCACTCACCAGCTTGACGGGAAGACAGTATTCTCCACCATCGACCTGAACAGAGCGTACCAGCAGCTGGCTGTTCGCGAGGAAGATATAGAGAAGACCGCTATCGTGACGACGTTCGGTTTGTTCGAATTCCCCCGCATGTGTCCAGGACTCAAGAATGCTGGTCAAACCTTCCAGCGATACATCCACCAAGTGCTCAGTGGGCTGCCCTACGTGTTTCCATTTGTTGATGATGTCTTGGTGGCTTCAGAAGACGAGACTCTTCACCAAGAACACCTAAGAACAGTACTAAGAAGATTCGAAGAACATGGCATCACAATAAACCCAGCAAAATGCCATTTCGGTCAACCAGAAGTTAAGTTCTTAGGCTACAACGTATCAAGAGAAGGTATCAAGCCTCCAACAGAGAAGGTCGATGTCATCATGAACTTTCCGAAGCCTAATACCATCGAAGAGTTACGCCGTTTCCTCGGTATGATGAATTTCTACCGCGACCACATACCTAACGCAGCGTCCATACAAGCACCACTCAACGCGCATCTTCATAATACCAAAAAACGAGACAAGACCGTCATACAATGGACTGAAGAGTCGACAAGAGCATTCGAAGCTTGTAAGGAAAGCATAAGCAACGCCGTCTTACTCGCACACCCATCGCATCATGCTACCTACGCGTTATTCTGCGACGCGTCCGACAAGTCAGCTGGCGCCGTCCTACAACAATACGTTGATAAAAAATGGCAACCACTTGGCTATTTCTCGAAAAAATTCTCCGACGCGCAATCAAGATATTCTACACACGATCGAGAACTACAAGCAATCTACATGGCTGTGAAACACTTTCGCAAGATGTTTGAAGGTCTACCACTCATAATCTTCACCGACCACAAACCCCTTACATACGCAATGAGCAAAATTACGTCTACAACCGAAACGCCAAGACGCACGAGACAACTTTTGTTTATCAGCGAGTTTACGACCGACATACGTCACGTGAGCGGTAAACGGTATATCGTCGCCGACGCACTCAGCCGCTTCGAATAATATCATACCCATCAACGATCGATTACGAAGAAATTGCGACAGCTCAACAACAAGACACTACCATACCACAGTTACAACAGCAAGAAAACATCAATTTGAAGAAAGTCATAATCCCAAACACCGACATAGAACTCTACTGCGCAACATCAACATCGCACATACGACCTTACATACCCGAAAAACATCGACAAGAGGTGTTTAGAAGCATTCACAACATCAGTCATCCCGGCACGCGCACGACTCGCAAGTTAACAGCACAAAAATATTTTTGGCCGTCAATGAACAGCGACATTTCCAAATGGACAAGAAGCTGCATCGACTGTCAGAAAAACAAGATTCAGCGTCATACATTTAGCGCAACGTCGAGATTCCCGCCAACAGAACGCTTCAGGCATCTCCATATCGACATAGTCGGTCCATTACCTACGACATCTCAAGGCTATCGCTATCTAATAACTATGATCGACCGAGAAACAAAATGGCCAGAAGCAATACCTACAGACGATATAACAGCCGAAACAGTTGCCGAGACTATCTACAAATACTGGATAGCAAGATTCGGGTGCCCATCAACACTCACCAGCGACCAAGGACGTCAATTCGAAAGTCAGCTATTCAAGAACCTCACGAAGCTACTGGGTATAACCAGAAACCGCTGTTCTTCATACCACCCAGTTAGCAACGGGATTTTGGAGCGCTGGCACCGCGTTCTAAAAACATTGCTACGCGCTAAGCTGTCAAACTCAAGCTCATGGATCGACGAGCTGCCTACAGTACTTCTTGGTCTGCGAGCCACCCTACGCACAGATGCTGGAGTTAGTCCCGCCGAACTTACCTACGGCTACAACTTATGTCTACCAGGCGATTTTTTCACTTCAAGCCCGAAAGACACATCTTTGGACTACACCTGCGTCGAAAAACTACGAACTACAATAGAAGAAAACAGGCCACAATTATGTACGACTCATCACAACAAGCAACGCATCTTCGTTCATAAGGACTTACTACAATGCAGTCACGTGTTCGTCCGAGTCGACGCGGTAAAGAAGCCATTACAACCACCGTACGAAGGCCCTTATCGAGTTGTCAAGAGAACGGACAAAGTCTACACTATACAAATAAAAAACAACGAAACAAACATCTCGATTGATCGTCTCAAGCCCGCCTACCTACTGCAAGATATCGAAAACTCACCTACTACATCGCAAGATACGTTACCGTCAAGAAATCAAGTTACCACAAGTTGTTACCTCGCCACAGGAAACTACAGTTACCTCGAGCAATGTGACGTCACAGCCGACTGATAAGAAAACACGTCATGACCGCTCAGTCAAATTGCCCGTACGCTTCGCTTGAAGGGGAGTCCTGTGGCTACCATATACCTTTACCGTTACCTCAAAACCAATTACCAACACACACCACCTTTATTTACCAACACCGGAGAAGCACTTATAACAAGACGCATCAAAGAAACACAGATACAAATAGCCTTGAAAAGGGCTGTTGCGTAGACGCCATAGAAACAGTATTTAGCTATGAAAATAGCCTTTTGCAACGCACGCACAGCGAGCGACCTTCACCATGCACCACCACCATGCAAGCACTTCTTCATCACACGCACAAGCAGAGGCACAGTTCTTCAAGTCAGCAGCAACAATCAAGATGAGCGTGCAACGTGCTATGGTCTACGCGCGGCGCGCCGCCGAGCTCCGTGGATACGTGTGCTGCCGCCTGCGCCGTCTCCGAAATGTGCGGGGCTAGGGATGGGTAAAAAATATCGATATATCAAAATATCGATATTTTTTCAGAAAAATATCGATATTAATTAGCGATATTTTTTCCCGCGATATATCAATTTTCGTTATTTATTTTCAGATATCAAAATCGATATATTTTTAAAGCTCTGCGTCACACACATCATGATTTTGACCAATCCGATTTCTTAAATTTAGAAAATATGCAGTAGGCTGTATGAGTTTAGTTTCTTTGCTTCAATATGACAATGACATTGCTTGTTGGTTTGGTTGGTATCACTGCACTGGACTGACTGCTCAGAAGAATAATATACATAGAAGCCGCATAAAAATAGAAACTGAAAACAGATAGTTGACACTGTATTTTTCTTATGAGCTTTCGCTTATGACAGAATGAGACAAAAACTTCAGTCAGTTTCTATTATTTTCATGGTTGTCCCGACTTGAAATGTCAATGGACTCCATTGGACTCCAATTAAATCCGACTAAATTCAAAATAACTTATTACAGTTCAACGTCTGTAATATTAGCATCTTGCCGATTTGATCGGGTTATATATCGACAAAAACATTGCGGCGGAATTGTGATGTCTGCAAATTAAATATAGGATTGTGCTAAAATTCTCACGGAAAAAAGTATTAACCGGTGTTGGGTTGGTGCGTTATCAAATGACCATTATACTAAACAATGTCTTGTGCAATGGAGCGATGTAAATCCCATTCAGGACGAACAGAAATAAATTCTGTAAAACATAATTTTCTTCGGTAAGTTTTTCAGTTAAAAGTGCATAATTAAAACCCAAAATACCTCAAAATACAACAATAATATTGTCAATTATATAACGTATTGTATAAATGACAACTTTTATAGGTATTTTGCTTAAAATTATCGTTTTTTCCTTATTTCAAATTAGGTTAGTTTTTTTGCTAGTGATGTGGTAAAATCACGTATCTACGAGTATATCGATATTTTTTATGACGGTCTTGCTATCAGGGATATTTTTGTTAGTGTTGAGCCATGCAATAGTAATGTAACAAATTGAACTATCATGGTAATTAAACAACCAGCAAAGTGTGAGTCGGACTCGCGCACGAAGGGTTCCGTACCATCCTTACATATAATATTATAAATGTGAAAGTGAGTTTGTTTGTTACGCTTCCACGCCGTAACTTCTGAACCGATCATCATGAAATTTTGCATCATCATCATCACCATTGCACGATCTCTGGAATACGGAAAAGAACATAGACATAAATTACATCTCAGAATAAGGTACTGTTATCGGGGATAGACATTAACGCGAGCGGAGCCGTGGGCGTAAGCTATAAAAACGCCCGAAATTTTTGTTTGTAATATTTCAACTGTCTCACTATCACGGTTCATGAGATACAGCCTGGTGACAGACAGATGGATATCGGAGTCATATTAGTAGGGTCCTGTTTTTATCCTTTGGGTACGGAACCCTAAAAAGAATCGATTTTTACTAATATGAAGAAAATTATTGTTGAAATTTTATTGCAGCTCCCTGAAGTAAAAGGATAAAAAGGTGTGGATCCGAGGAACTTTCAAGCGACATATTGGACATAAAATGTCATACATACTCGAATTTGTTCAAAATATTTTACTGCCGTGCCGATACATTAATTTCGAATATAAAATTAAATGGAAGCGATTGAAACACGATGCTTTACCTACATTTATATTTGCCGAATTATAAATCAATGGTAATAAGAAAGTTTACGGAAACGGTTTTATTATTTATATTTAAAATTATGAAAAACATTTTATTTTGGACAGTAATGAAAGTGGGTAAAGTAATCTCTTGTTTTTCTTCACCTCTTGTTTTTCTATTACCAACACTGTGAATTTTTCACAAATAACACACTGGCACTTTTTTACCCTAGTGTAAAAGTTTTATAAAATAAAAAATATCACTTGGAATTATGTGTTTCTCTTTACCTACCTGATTATGTTTCCTTTACTGACTGTTCCTCAAAGCTAGCTGGGAAAAGCTTTAGATGGTTTTGGAATATGCTGAATGGCCCATTGATCAAGTGAAAAATATATCTGACCTTATATTACCTTTTGATACATGAGCGCCCCATTGCAATTTAGAGTCTATTGTGATTCCTAAGAAGGTGGTATCATTTACAAAGTCTATTTTACCTTCAACTAGTATGTCAACGTTGGACTGCCTCACATTGGGGACTGTAAATCGAATGCATTGGGTTTTTTGCGCATTCATAGGTAAGGTAGGTAAGTAGGCACTGTTTGAATTTCGAAATAATCGAAAATATGATTGACATCATATTAGGTATTCTGCCGTTCGACCAATACTGGGTAAGGCCTAATGACCAGCAGTAGACAGTAGACGCGCGGTGGGTAATGTATGGATTTTTTTTTTACCTATTTATCAGATGAAGCCAAGCGGCGCCATGCGATTAGGAGTTATTTAGGTGTATCTTGACGTAACTTTTAAAGTAAAAGCCTCTTTAGCGGCTTTGTGCACTTTTTGGGATGGGTAAAATAGAAAACTCGCGTCAGGACACGTGAATTGATCGAAAATTCGTAAGAAGGACACGGACCTGAGTATGCCGCAAAGGCGAGTTTTCACTTCTGCCGGCACTCCTGGAGTGCAACTAGTTGTTTTTTTTTTTATGAATCGTACTCATTTAACGAATCGATACAATCAGAGTAGAGTACATTTATGACTTTCTTAGGACGAAACATTTAGTCGATAAATATATTTCATCGATATAGTACAACCCTGATCACATCAGTACCCCAGGACAACCTGCACATTTACGCAAATGGCATTGTATATGCATCTCTTTCTGATGCTTTAACAATGCCATAAGTAAAAACAGTGTAGAATATTGTATTTTGTTGTTATTTTAACACGGTTTCTATGCTTTAGTTATTGTTCTGAGACTGACTGTATTGTATTTTAGAGTGTTGGTACGACGAACGTTGTTTTGTTTTGTTGTGTTGTCACGAGTAAACTAAGCGTGGCGTGGCTCATTGTTATTTTTTTGTGTAAATTGTATTTATGTTAAACGTCATGCTGTATGAAAGTTCTTTAAAAAAAGTGGGAACAAGGAACCTGTTTCTTGCAACTTGTGCGGTAAAACGTATAAAACTTGTGGAAACGCTACAAATTTGGCAACACATTTAAAAACGAAGCACCATTTTGCTTATTCAATAATAAAACTTATGTTGAAACAGCCAGATGTGTATTTGCTTTAAAATTTCGATAATTTAGGCAATTTTTATACATAATTGCAAATTGGGAAAAAAATATCGATACGATAAATATCGATATTTTTTTTCCATTTGCCCATCCCTATGCGGGGCGCGACGGCTGCAGAGAGTTTTGTTCAGGCGCGACGCGGCCGTGCGACAGAGAGGTCCGAGTTGAAGCAAGACAGAGATTGACGTTGCACAGGAACGAGCGAACCGTTTTTTTATTGGTTAAAATTCTAATTTTTTTATTGGTTATGAGACATTTTCTTTGTAAATAATTTTGTATATATACTTCGCATTTTACCTAATAAAGACATTCTATCACGTTCTGATCTGGAGTTTAAATCACTACACTACGTCGCCTACACTACTCCAAAAAGGTATTGCGATAGGTAGGTACTATTGAAAATGAAAAAATCTTTATTTATGAACATTGGTTTCATTATAAACAATAACGTTGGAAACGATAACATGTGCAGAAGTGACACAAACGTGTCGCATTCGCAGATCAACGCTCAACTCCAAAAACTATGGAACCCTAAAAAATTCAAAATATAAGATATAGTGAAATGACAATTAATTTAGGATCTTTATAACATTATTATTAATTAAGTGTTGGCATTTATTTAATCATTCATAAAATTTTCTATTCTAGTTCTTCAGTCTAGATGGACTAGAGAGTAGAGACTTATGATTATGAATTTCATATATGTATGTACTCTAATTTAATTCACTTCAATTTACTAAAACTTAATATAATCCAATGTAGTTTAATCATCATCATTTCGAGTAGGTGTCATGGTCAATCAACCATGCACATCTCTGACAGAGTTCTTCGGAACCGCCTCTCGGCCTCTGACGTGGTTCCTTTAACGACTATCAGATGGCAGCCTGGACCAATGGCTTAACGTGCCTTCCGAAGCACAGAATCATCTTGATTATCGGACAATCAGGTGAATCAAGCCTGCAATGTCCTAACCAAACTGGAAACAACTAAACAAAGTATGCTTCCCGTGGGAATCGAACCCACGACCCCCGGGTCTACAGGAAAACGCCTTAGCCTGGGCCACGGAGGCACTTAGGTATGTAGTTTAATTTGATTTTGGTATACCGTGTGCGTTACCCCAGCAAAAAAGTACTGAATATCAAAACGTAATATTGCTAGATAATTAGTAAGTAACGTCGTGTAAATGTAGTTGAAAGTTTTAAATTTGTACGTCCATTAATTTTTGAGATATTAATTAAAATCAGATTCTGCTAGGATGACATTTCAAACGTTACGCCAGCAAAAAAATTTCTCGGATCCGAATGAAAGTTAATACAATAATTAGTAGTTGATGTGCTGTAAATGTACTTGTATAAATAGAATTTGTACGTCTCCAGACTTTTGCGATATTCAAATTTTTGCTGCGGTAACGTTTGGTCGATTGCTGGATCTCATAATCGGCACGTCGTAGGAGGTTGATTTTTTTCACTTACACTGTTATGAATTTGTAGAGTGCGTTACCCCAGCCGACTAAGTGCTCCTTTTACGAATTGATAAATGCAAATAATTAGATCATTACTTCGTGTAAATGTCCCCGAAAGTAAATAATTTGACACCCCGCCGTTTCAGAGATAATGAGGAAAATAAAATTCTGCTGGCGTAACGTTACCCCAGCCGACTTTTTTTGATTCCGTCGGTTTATCTGGATAAAAAGTATACACAAAGATAGATTGAATTTGCTCTCAAATGTCCCCGATAAAATTAAATTTGACACCTTTATGGATTTCGAGTTATTTCATTTTCTGCTGCGGTAACGTTTGGTCAATCTCTGTATCTCTGAAACCATAAGACGCAGAATCATGATTTTTTTATACGTATAGAACGGAATTTGTCACCATTTGACACCTAGTTATCTTAAATATTAATAATATGGTTTGCGAGTAATAAATATTATTCTGAAAACCATATTTTCGGTTCTAGTTATTAAACGAGGGAACCCTGAAAATTCAAACTAGTCCTAATAGATGCCTCGGCTGGGGTAACGTTACGCCAGCCGAATTTTATTTTCCTCATTATCTCTGAAACGGCGGGGTGTCAAATTATTTACTTTCGGGGACATTTACACGAAGTAATGATCTAATTATTTGCATTTATCAATTCGTAAAAGGAGCACTTAGTCGGCTGGGGTAACGCACTCGAATTTGTAGGTCATGTCTATGAAAACAGAATTTATAAAAATGTTACCATTGAAGGATTAAAAATAAAAATATGAAATCAGGTATTTTAACTCCTGTACTTTAAATATAGGACCTAGAATCTAATTGTTGACGTTAGTTTGTACCTTATAATTGCCTACAATGCCTAGGTAAGTATCAATATGATATCTTAAGTATTAAATTAGTTATGAGGAAAAATAACCATATCTAGGTTGCCAGGAATTTCGACAGCCGATTTGACCAGTTTTTCTATTAGTTCGAAAGTCGACAGCTATCAAACTATTTGTATGAGTAAGTTAACCATTAGTTTACAAAAAATCAGCTCAATACACGCAGTAGTTTAGGAAATATCATTAAATATCCAACTGTAGGTGAAATACCATGATAAACCGACCATTTTTGGGAGTATAGTAAAAGGCGACGGTACCGTATATTTAGTTGTATTACTGAAATTGGTCGTGTATTCATTTATTTTTGCGGTACATTCATGTACTGAAGTGTTCGCATTTATAAATATAATCTTTATTTCTTCATACGAGAGTGAAGAATACAGTTTGTGTACGTATGCAAACATGAGGATGAGTTTTTAATGCACAGGCATATATTCTTGGTTTTATGCCTTGGTTCTATAGGTTCATCATCATCATCATCATCATCATCATCATCATCATCATCATCATCATCATCATCATCATCATCATCATCATCATCATCATCATCATCAACCTATACTAGTCCACTGCTGGACATAGGCCTCTCCCATAGGTTGTATTCTATAGGTTCATAGGTAGGTACAGATATATAATATATATTATCACCATATTTAATTTCTTTCGAGTAATAGGTACGCTAGGCGTTTACAAAATACCTATTTAGATGAGTAGGAAAAATCTTTTACTTTTTGAAGGCTTCCGGATTTCCGTCTTGTTAAGTATTTGTTATGTAAGTTTAGGTATAATATAAATTAATAGTTATTTCATTTGCAAACTGTAAATTACAAATCTCATTATTGGATAACAAAATCAAAGATTTTTTTTAAATCTGACGCTGTATACATTTAGTTTACATCATTGTATTATGTGCGCGACCGAGACGAGACGTCAACACAAAAAAGATCAACTGTCGTAGTATTCACTCTAGACATTTGGTCGATCCCGCAGGAGTAGCACAGACCGCTCTGCAGCAGCGCCATCTAAATATCAGTTTCTGAAATAAACACTAAGTTTACTCCACTCATAACTCTGTAAATATACAGCAATTTTTAACTCATTATTTATTTTAAATTAGGACATTTAGTTAGTGGTAAATAATATGCTAGTATTTCATACTATGTCTCATTCATAATTGGCGATTTTAAGTGTCAAACGGAAAGATAAATAATGAGTTTACCACTCAAATATATAGAGGGCGTTTACTAATATTGTAAAGAAAGTATCAACCTCATGAATGCACTCTCCTTATCAGCGTTGCCAAATGCTGGTCAGTGACTCATTCTTGTCATGGCCACAAACTAGTTAGAACTTGAGATCCCTGTCAAAGTAATATAAATGTACAGATCTATAATTTTATTCTGTGTTCTGAGAAGTGAAATATGAGCTTTATCGTATACCTATATGTGGTGTGCATGCGGCCGGGTGAGTCGTGGAACGGGGGCGTACGGCCGGACTGGCGCATGGATACCGGTATTCTGAAATACCGGTGTAGTGTATCGGTAAACATTTTCGGTATTTCGATACAGTGATCTATTTTTGCAAGGTTGTTTAAAGACTAAGAAAGCCCGATTTCTTAATGCCGTTTATACTGCTGATGAGTTTTTATATTCATAGCGTAGAAAAGCTGCCTTAATCGCTCTCTGCAAACAAGACTTCCTCCTCCTTCAGACGTTTGAGCGTCGTGATGCCCTCGACCTGAACAATACTTACCAATCGTTATTGGAATTATTTAAACATTAACGGCCATACAATAAAACTTTACATTTACTTTTTTTACCTCCCTGATTTCTGATCAACTGAGTTGACAACCCTAGTGGCGCACGCAACTAAGCGCGCGAAGCGCATAGTCGTGGTCTTGTAAAGCACTCTGCCCCACGTCAGAGGCCGAGAGGCGGTTCCGAAGAACTCTGACACCAGGGTGAGCATGGTCGATTGACCGTGTCACGTACTCGAAATGATGATGATGTCTCGTCATATAAAAAAACCAATGAGACATCACATGATAACCTGTTAGGGAACCACCAAATAAACAAATATATAAATCCAAAACTATATCTACATTATGAGTGTAAGTGCAGCGGCCCGGTTGACGGAATGAGAATAGTACTCATTGAAATAGGACTGTTGGGCACATTCCAATTGAGATTGTATCATAAGTACAATATAAAAAATGTGGTCCTAAGCAAACAATAGTTTTGTAGAATTTAAAAAAAAAAACTTGAATTTAACGATGTACGCGACTGTACTATTTTACGTGAATACTACTGCTAATTTAGGATGGTTAGCAATATATACTGTAGCGTCGCTTTTGCTATAGTTACTCCCGAAATAGTTTCTAGGTCCTATATTTAAAGTACAGGAGTTAAAATACCTGATTTCATATTTTCATTTTTAATCCCTGAATAGTAACATTTTTAGAAATTCTGTTTTTGCAGACATGATCTACAAATTCATAACAGTGTAAATAAAAATAATCAAACTCCTACGCCGCGCCGTGCCGATTATGAGATCCAGCAATCGACCAAACGTTACCGCAGCAAAAAATCGAATATCGCAAAAGTCTGAAGACGTACAAATTCTATTTATACAAGTACATTTACAGCACATGAACTACTAATTATTGTATTAACTTTCATTCGGATCCGAGAAATTTTTTTGCTGGCGTAACGTTTGAAATGTCATCCTAGCAGAATCTGATTTTAATTAATATCTCAAAAATTAATGGACGTACAAATTTAAAACTTTCAACTACATTTACACGACGTTACTTACTAATTATCTAGCAATATTACGTTTTGATATTCAGTACTATTTTGCTGGGGTAACGCACACATGTTGAGAGCGGTGGCAGTGGCAGTCGAGATAAATATTAGCTGTGCTGTGTGATATACATAGATCCATGGTGATATAGTGAGAATAGAATAATTCGATATCCAACATGTTACTTCGACATCATTTCGAGCGCGTTAGAATCGCCCCCTGGTTTGTAGATTACAACGTATTGTACTCTGGCCGATAACAATCTCACTTATAAAACTTGTGGGCAACAGATTGTGAACACCCGTCCGTTCGCTTATATTTTATGGTCTTTATGTATTTAGTTGAAGTTTCTAGAAAGTGCCAACCAATACTTCCGGTCTCGTCAGCCGATAGCCAGAACATTCAAGACTATGTGTGAAGGTGTGGAGTGCACTTTGGTAAAGTGGGATAGAATAGAATACAAGTTTGGAAGGAATGAAGTGAGAATGCGACAGATGATGTTCGGAAAAGTGCTATCTATTCAATTCTGGGAGCTTGGCGATGGCGGCAATACTTTTACAAACAAGAGTACTCAGTGGCTCTGTGGTTATGGAGTCAATGAAAAACGGTAGTTCTTTAATACTCTTATAATTAACGAGTTAAAAAATACATCAGATTAAGTAATTCATTGTATAATATAAAACATTCTCATCTTATGATTAGCGAAAACAATTCCACGTCATAACTACATATGCTTTATAATTTTTATGTAAGCATTTGCTTGTCTTATGAAGTTACCTACCTATATAATCTTTCCGAAAAATAAATAATTGCCAATAGTTGCATTGGCTTTTGCTGTTTCTTAAGAGTGTCATTTAATTTTTTTGAGCAGCTCACTAGCTTCTTTATTTGCGCGATGATCATCATTCGACTTGGCTGGGTAACTGGCTGCTAATTTTAAATAATATTTAGCTTGATCTTCTTTATTCAGTCTCAAATAGCAGGTGCCGAGTCTTAATAAATTCAAACTATAAAATCTGGGTTCTGCTGTTTCTGCTCTCAAAAAATACTCAAGAGCATCTTCATATGTAGAATATGGTGGTGCAGCAAATAAAAGTTGTGCAATCTTCCGCTGGTGCCATGGTAATTCTGTAACTTGGAAACACCACTCTCCTAGCATGTGTAACGTAGTTGCATCACTTGGATTTAATGCAACAGCAAGCTGAAACAAGAAATAGGTTCAACGAATATAATTTAAACCGCAAACATACTTGACTTACTTCAGCTACCTGAATTTAGTACATACATTCAGAAGCTTCACATCACACACAGTGACTAAATCGAAGTTCCAAATGTCATAATTTTACCGCTTTTTCGTAATTTCGTCTTGTTTAACTACGTAGGTATGTTGAAAGAGCATATTATTTGGCATATTTCTATGGATAGAGTACCAGACATAGAATTCAGCGATAGACAGTTTGCAATAGCTAAGTGAATAATAGAAGAAAGGTAAAAACAGTAATTGTGTTTTTGTGATCAAGTTCAATCAGTAAACATTATTTGTTCTACATTTAAGACTGCAAAGGTGAGAAAGTAAAGCTATGTCATGCTGAGTAACAAGTGCTTTGAGTCTGACTGTACTCAATGGCCAAGTGAGGTGAGGTAAGTAGCTGCTCTCCCCTAGAGACTTGCAAAGAAACAACCATTGCTATATGAAAGTCTCTCTATAACCCTTGGAAGTCGAGTGGAAATAAAAATGTCATACCTTATCCCTGAGATTTTACCTATCTATGATTTTTTCCCCTAGGCCAGTCACTGCTCTCCCTGACTTAAAGACTGGCGACAGCGACGCTTGATACTACTTGCTTCCAATACTGAACTCTGTGACCTATGTAAAACTATTGGCCCCATTCATTGTCATCAGATGAGATAGTACTTTGAACCCATGTTTGTATGCAGGTTTTAAATTCTGACACCAGCGTCAGTCCCTAAGACTCCAGAAAATGAAAGGATGTGATTGTAGCGTCAGTTTTTAGGGTTCTGTACCCAAAGAGTAAAAACGGGACCCTATTAATATTGCTCCACTGTCTCTCTGTCTGTCCATCTGGTACCAGGCTGTATCTCATGAACCGTGATAGCTAGACAGAATATTGAGTTATATAACACTTTAAAAATAAATAATTAAATTTAAATCAAATTTATATTAAGGGCAGCTACCAAAGGCCCATAAAACAGACATGACTTTTTTGCCGTTTTTATAGATATAGTTACGGAACCTTTTGTGTGCGAGTACTCACACTTGGCCGGTTTTTTTTACATGCTAGGAAACTTATGTGTCTTCAATACTAACATCCATGTGTTTTCGAACATTTTCCAACTGCCTTATCCTTTCCTTGGTGCCCTCATATGCACTTTTTGCATCTAATAATAGTGCATACCACTTGTGTACTTCAAAACGATCATAATTATCTTGAATGTGTTCTGACATTATTTCAAAAGCATCTATAATGAGCATCTTCCTGTATTCTATGTCATATTTGGCTTCTTTGGACATATTATACATCACACGACATAAACGCCAATGAATGTCTATGTTTTTATTCTGAAAAAGTAACATCATGCTTAAGTAGTGTAACATTCTAACATATAGAAATTATATTACTTATACTTAAATGAAAATGGAAACTTTAGGCAAGCTATTTCCAATAAAGACAGTAATACACGGAAATATTTGCCAAAGCTTTTTGCAGTAGAGCTTAAGAAAATATTCAGTTTACGAGGACTTTGGATTAAATATTTTATTGAAATCTAACATAAATGACGAAGGGGCATAAATTAATTATTACTTATCACTTATACTATAAAGCACTTGCACATAAATACATAAAATAGTCATATTTGTAATATCAAATGTTAAGAATGTTTTGGTTCATTAAACTAATCTACTAATACAATTTTGTACACAACTGCCTAGAAAAGAGAGTATTATTTTGAGTGTTCATGTATAATTTGAGTGTCCTCAATCATTTTTTCATAGTATAAAATTAAGTTGCAGTGGATGCAACTTAATTTTATACTATGTAAAATGATTCATCCTTTCCTTATCCTTACTATATTAATCCTTACTATCCTTACTATATATACTATATACTATTATACTTACTATATAATATTATAAATGCGAAAGTGAGTTTGTTTGTTTGTTTATTTGTTTGTTTGTTTGTTACGCTTTTACGCCGTAACTACTGAACCGGTCATCATGAAATTTTGCATACAAGTTCTCTGGAGTACGGAGAAGGACATAGGCTACATTTTATCCCGGGAAAAGTACTATCCCCGAGGGATCGACATTAACGCGGGCGGAGCCGCGGGCGAAAGCTAGTAGTATAATAAGTCTGTTCGCTTAGCTTTCAACTACTCAATGGATTTTAATGCAGTTTTCAGCAATGTATAGTGATTGAAGCAGAAGGCGTAAACCTATGTATAATTTACTGACCCATATTAGTATCTACATTGCATCAGTGCGAAGATGGAGAGGGCCACTAGTAACATATGTCTAAACAAGTTGGATGTATAGGGTATCTTTAGAATACTAATTACCGATATTAGAATTTGTATATTACACAGGGAATTCATACATTATACAGGTGGGATTATTAACATTAGCATCTACACTGCATGAGTGTGAAACCGGGGCGGCTTGAATACATTATACAGGTGGGATGACTAATGTCTGAAGCTGGCTGTAGACTTCTTTTTTTTTAATTTTATTGAGCTAAAATAGATTACAAATTACCTACATCACAAGATTTTAGCACTTGGTAGCATTCTTCAAAATGTCCATTGTCAAATAATTTGTCTGCAGATTCAATAATAGCAGGATTTGGATCCTCCTTTATTTCAGCACCTTTTAGATTTTTTGTTGGCCACAAAAATGCTAATCCAGATAGCATGAACATGTTTCTTTGAATCAATAGATACTGAAAAACAAAAATTTAAGTTAATTGTGGAAGTTATTTTCAATTTCTATGCAAAAACATCTTCTATTTCTTAAATAGAGCACTTTAGTTCGTAAATAAGTAGTTACTAATCTAAAGCATGTAAAACAGAAATCAATCATGATTATTTCTAGATATTTACAAATGACAAGAAGAAAATATGGGAAATTTAACCGATATATTTATGCTATACTTAGACAGCTTAGCCTTATTATAGTGAGAACATGAGGATTTAGTATGAGATCCAATACTCACCTGTGACATTATTCTAAACTTTTGCGTATATGATTGTCGACCACACATATATAGTCGCAATAATCTAAGAGAACCTTTTAATCTATCTGCAATCATCTTCTAAAACCGACAATAAAGAGAATAACGAAAACTTTTTTACAACAAAATCTTGAATTGTTATGATATGACAACAAACAAACTTTTCTCTGTTTTGTTTTGTAATGTTGCCGGACTGCTCTTCTGTCAGTTTAGAATCGAGGGTGCTATTTTTGAAATTTCGTTGTTCGTAAACGAGTGCAAAACGAGTTTTTACAATAATCGCTCGAAGACGAGTGTCATACTTTCAAAAATAGCTTTCCGAGGATGCATAGCCGCTAAGAATCGTCTTTGCGTTTTCTTCCTTGGGTGAAGTTGGGTGTACCCTTTGGGTTCTAGTCTTGAAAGTATGACCACTCGTTTTCGAGCGATTTCTGATGGGAAAATCGCTCGTTTACGAACAGCGAAATTTAAAAAACATTACTCCTGGGGTACTATTTTTGAAAGTATGACCACACGTCTTCCGAGCGATTTTCATATGGAGAAATCATTTGGGGTACTATTTTTGAAAGTTTGACACTCGTCTTCGAGCGATTTTTGTATTGAAAAAACCACGGAATTTAAAACACAAGAGGAAAGGGCATAGCATATATTTTTAATGAAAACCGCTGTCGCCAAACTCACACAATAACATTTTACGCACACTGAAATTTAACGAATTAGAAAGCTTATAATTTCTTGGAATCACAAAGAAATAACAATCAGTTTGCATTACAAAAAGAAAAACCTTATTTCTTGCGCCATAAAGTAGAATTAAGCAATAACACTTTGTGGTTTTTATGACAGCGTGCATATGCTACGTCGGCTGCTTTCAATGTGCTTTTAACGATCTCAGACTACTTAGTTATTCTCAGACTACTTAGTTATACTCAGCTATTCGCCAAAAGATGACGTACTTAAAAGTTGTACACAATTTTACACCCTATTCACTAAGATTTAAGGTTTCAATTTGAACTCCCTTATTTATTCTTCTAGAATGTTTTATCAATAATGTCCTTGCTACTCAAATAGGGATTGGGTTCATATCTTTTTGCTAATGACGCTAGGAAATCGATCGATTCTAAAATTGGTGTTATTCATTGTAATTCAATAATTATTGTTGAAAAGTAGCATTCGCCATCTTGGTTTCTAAAAATGACCTCACTGTTGTGATCTATACTGACCGACTTCAGTCGACCTCCGTGGGGCAGTAGTTAACATGCCAGCCTGCGACACGAGTGGTCCCGGGTTCGAACCCCGGTCAGGTCAAGATGGAAAATGATATTTTTCAGATTTGACGTGGGTCTTGGATGTTTATCTATATTATGTATCCTTACTAATATTATAAACTGATATTATAAATGCGAAAGTGAGTTTATTTATTACGTAAAAAGTACTATTCCAGATATTGACGCGGGCGAAAGCTAGTTTATTATAAAATATAGGATCGTTGAGTAAGTATCCCATTACACAAGTCTTGAACTTACTTTGGCTCAATCTGTTTGATTTGTTCATTATTTCTTATATTTTATTATTATACCCCTTAAACTACCATACATAATTAAACAATATTTAAAATCAGTTAATCCTAGGCCAAATTAGTTTATTCTATAGAATTCAAGACAAACTAGTTTCAATAGCGGTTTTTCGGGAACATAATTATATTATAAATTTTTTATCTGTATTTTATATTATAAATGAATGAATATGATTATATTTATAGGTAGGTTTTTATTTAAGATTAATTATTTTTTAGTTTTATTTATTAAAATAATTCTTATCCTTACTAATATTATATATGCGAAAGTGAGTTTGTTTGTTTGTTTATTTGTTTGTTTGTTACGCTTTCACGCCGTAACTACTGAACCGATCATCATGAAATTTTGCATACAAATTCTCTGGAGTACGGAGAAGGACATAGGCTACCTTTTATCCCGGGAAAAAGTACTATTCCCGAGGGATCGACATTGACGCGGGTGGAGCCGCGGGCGAAAGCTAGTACGTTAATAACGTCAACTATATTAAAGTTAAATTATCCAGTACACAGTGACAATAAAAAGCGTGTGCATATATAATTCAAAAATTAATATTTTTACAAATCGATATTCGATGATATCACAACCCTATTAAATAGAATGGCTTACTTCGCCTTGTGTCGTAATTTCTGATTCTACCACTCGCCACTAGATGGCGTACATGGTTGAGGCATCATACAATTTTAGACTTTATCTCAATAGGCATACGTGTAATTTTTTGTTTACTCTAATATTTATTTTTTATTTTGAATTAAATAGACAGAGGTTATTGCTAAAACAAATTTATGATATACAGAGTAAATAGCGATTTATTGATGATAAGAAACACCTGATCGTAGTAAGTTCTTAGTACTACTATTGTTTTTGCACTCAAGGATAGAGCATCGAGTCATTTTTAAGAGTTTTTTTAAGAAACACGCAAAGTAACACACCGGCAGCCACACGTCGCGTCACACCAGCAACAACAGAGCAATTGAGCCTGGTTAAGACTCGCTGTGCTTAACTGCGGCACGCGGGCCACGCCTACACGTTCCTTCCTCTGAGGTTTATTATTCCGTGGAAAAAACACTTGTTTACGAACAGCGAAATTTCAAAATTAGCGTATAAACATGAAGTGAAAGAAAAAAATAATTGGAGTACTAGAAAAAAAATTCTTCGAAATCTTGCCCGTGTGGCATGGTGGCAAGAACGCTGGCTGCGTTCTACCGTTGGATAGCTATGCTAATCCGTTGGGCGAAAAAGCAGAAAATAGCACCCTCGATTCTATGAGGATGAGGAATGAAGTTTGAGGACCTAACAGTTAGCAAAAAATATACCGGATTTTTCAAAAATTAATAAAAAAATATTTTTTTAATAAAAAAAATGAAAAAGTTATTGATGTATTTACTCTTAATGTACTTTCGATTCGATTGCATACATAAAAACCATCACTTCCGGTTTGTCGCAAGTTGTCAATGTTTTGTTGTAAAAAAAGGTTTCGTTTTTCTCTCTAATGTCGGTTCCGTCGGTTCCAGAAGATGATTGCAGATAGATTAAAGGGTTGTCTTAGATTATTGCGAAACTTACACTGTTTCTTTTCTGTATGTAGATTACCTAAAATGAATGAGACTTATTCGTTCGAAATGAATTGTGTGAAGGCTACAAATACTTATTCGTATCCTTCGAAAAGAGAAAGTGTAAGTTTTCTCGCTTTTATATACAGCGTCGTCCTGCTCTCTGCTCAATGGCAAATTGAATCGTGTATAGGCCGTTTTTGTACTATCATACGTTTTTTTATCTGTAACATAATTTATTTAGAATGGCAACAATTTTCAAAAATCAATTTCTGCCCGGTACAAGGGCGGATGAAGCTGTTGACAGTTTGGTGAAGTGTGATAAATTTGTGTTTCAAGACATGTTTTTAGTTTGACTAACGTTTCAGTGTTTATATCAAAATGCAGAGATCAGGTAATTATAATTTTACTAAGGCTCTTTACAATTTCTTCATTAATCCTATTCTATTATAAGGAATTACTTCGCGCCAACTATCGGTTGCTGCTTCATGATAATGTATATTATAGTTCATTTCAAATTTCAGCCTGCGTTCAATGTTCTTGTTTTATTGTATTATCGGTGATATTACATATTGCTTACATATTTCATTAATTATTTCCTTTAATAATAATAATATGACGTATTTTTGTTGTAATTCCACATCAGTAAAATGTAAATATAGATATTTTGCATACAATTTTCTATTTCATATGCATTTTATATGTAGGCTTTGTACAATTATGTATGAACCTTTTATGATAACACCTTTATTAACAAATTATTGATTATGGATTACACTTTTACTGCTAAATTACTTTCTGTTATTGCTGATCAAAAGAATAACAATTTACTAGCTGCAAGCCTATATATAACTACAAATTCTAGTATGTATTACTGCAATAAAAATAAATCTGAAAATTATTGATTGAAAAGAGTGAAATTTAATTATAGCAATGCACATCATCATAAAAATGCCAGTAGCAAAGTATTGTACAATTTCAATTTCAAAAACCAAGCCTGCAGTATATCGAAATTCGAGAAAAGTAGTACGAAAAGTACCTAAAGTGCAGTAAAACTGTACAAAATAGAAATAGAATAGGTAGTAGTAAAGTTGCTGTGCTATATGTAGCCTGAGCTGTGAACAGGGGTTCATTAACAAATTAAAGTCACAATTTATTTTGTAGTCTGATTCCTGAACTAGCTCCCAGTTCTTCCTCCTCAGTTGAACATTTCCCTGTTAAAATTATGATGTTACACTAATATCTATTTAAGTGTTATAATAATTTTCTTTCTTTCTATTATTTGTATCTCTGATTCAATGTAAGTGTGCAGAAATATTTTATGGAAATTATGCTGGAGGATTTGAGTACTTATGTCTTCCATTGAAACACATATCATTGTTTTGTCTCTTTGTATAATTACAAGCAGATTTTTTTAACAATGGCAATCTTCAGCACTGCTTAATGAAATAGCTGAATGGTGTATCTCACCTCATGTTGCAATTTGACATTAGTTACAGGCTGCATGTAAGGTCATGTTAGTGGATCGCTGATTTTACAGAGGAATTTTACATGCTATCATAAATTTAATAGATATTCATACTAGATCTAACAATAAAAAGCACTTTAAATTATCAAATTTTTATAATTTAAAAAATGCATAATAATATCTATTTCTATGTTTTAGACTCATTCTAATTAGTCTAGTTAACTGGCATTGGACCGACTGCCATCTAACAATGCTTTTGGAACTAAGCTTGCCAGAGTGCATGCGCTGGATAAGTTATATCCTGTAGAATTATAATATCTAGAGTCCAGTGTCCACAAAGGGTTACATGGCACCAAGAGACGCAGGGAAAAGGTGCAGGAACGACCAGTTTATATGCGACTGGATCTATGAGACGTGTGGCAGGTGGTTAAGGGTTAAGACTGAATCATCTTGCACTATGGAATAATGTTGATTTTAAATTAATGTGATAAATTATAAGCGGTTTTTAAGAATTCACTATGTAACCTTTTAGACTTATTAAATAATGAAATAAGATATGGTGAAAAAGTTCCACACGGGCAAAGTTTGAACCGGCGACCTTAGGTATAAGTACGACCTACGCTCTGCCCTTCAATCATGCACGTCGAAAATCACCATTATACTATTTCTTATTGCGGCTTGCGTCATCTAACACAAAGTAACTACCCACTAATATAAGTGTGGTATTTGATGTACTCGTAATGAATTTGATAATCAATTAATATGTAGAAAGCCATACAATAGATAGAATAGGCATATGGGGTTTTAATCTTTAGCAATGTTATACTATCTTAGTCTAAATAAATGAAGAAATAAGCAATGGTGAAAAAAAAATCCACGGTTTTAACCGGCGACGAGGCGACCTAGTTCTATGTAAGACCTGCGAGCTGCCGCGCTTTAATCCCGCACGTTGAATTACTCCACCATATTCCGTTCTTGCCGTTTCAACTTGTATCTCCGAAAATGAATTAAAAACATATCTTCCCGAGGTATTACAAAGCTTTTCATGCATCTTTGGCTATTTGGGCCATAAAATGCAACTCGAACAAATGCCAGGGCATTTATGTGTATTGTGGCAGGCCACAATATAAGTACTGTTATTATAGTTTCACTATACTAATAACATATTTCATTTATCTAATCAAAATTGGTCACATACAAGTCATTGCACAATACAATTAACAATTGTTTCCATTTACCTATTACCTTTATAAAATTTTTACGTAATCTTTCATAAACTCATTATTAATTGTCATTTTTTGACAACATGACATTAAGATATCGGTAGCAATTATTACTATGTAAAAACATAGGTAATAAAAACCAGAAACGCATGCGTTAAAATAAAAATAATAATTTGATAAAAAAACGAAAAGTTATCATCATATTTGATGACTATAACGTACAAGTAAAGCACGGTGCGAATATACGTCACTTAATATTACCAGATATTTTTCCTCTGTGCTGTAACTATACCTTCACTTTAGTACTCATAGTAGTTTTACTTTAGTATGAAAAGGGGACATTGTATCGTGCTCAGTGAGCGTGTGACCTCATCCTGGAGATTGAGCCCTCGCGCGGAACCGACCACTGACGTCGCGACCGTTTCTGTAATGGACACCACCGCGTTGTGTCTTGCTTGACGTGGTAACTCAGCGTGGTACCTAACGCGAATATCATGTCCATTGTCAAATTGATACTTTAAACACGTTGTAGTAAAAACTTCATTAGGTGCGATGGGCATTTTTTGAGATTTGAAAAAAAACCATTGAACTCTCGAGTCTCGACACTGTTACCGTTACCGTAATCGACACCGCTGTATTTAATTTTAAGTAACTAAAATAACTATAAGTTTTCACTTCTGTCGGCACTTCCGGAGTGCCACTGTTTTGTTTAATACATGCACGGTTTTATCTCAGTTTTGTGTTTACCGGATTTTGTCAGTCTGCTTTGGACCATATCTGATGCAATATCGTCAAAATAGGAGACTGATCTCAAAATTAAGGCCAGTCGCGGGCGGATAAGCGGAAACAACTGTTCCGCTAGATAAAGTTTTGATGTGCTAAATAATGACTTTTGACTGGTTCTATATTTATCAAATAAATATTTATCCCAAAATTTTAACTAACCACTGGTTTTGATACACCGCGCCGCCCGCTCCCCCGCCAGTCACAATCAGGCGCTATAGTCTGAAAGCGCCTAAGGTTCGCGTAGTGTATATATTCTTTGCCTAAGGCGAATTTTGTCAGCCATTTAGAATGCATACTAGATTCTCTTTGCATACTTGTAACTCATGTAAAACGGCGTCTATGTTTTTTTTAATAGTTGGATACTCAAAAGTAACCATTACTGAAACTCATAAGTGATAGTTGCCGGGTTCGAACCCCACCAGGCCTTCCTGTTCCTCTGAGTTTGTAGCCCAGTCTGCCTCAAGTACGGTCATTTTATTACATAACTAGCTTTCGCCCGCGGCTCCGCCCGCGTCAATGTCGATCCCTCGGGAATAGTATTTTTTCCCGGGATAAAAGGCCTATGTCCTTCTTCGTACTCCAGAGAACATGTATGCAAAATTTCATGCTGATCGGTTCAGTAGATACGGCGTGAAAGCGTAACAAACAAACTCACTTTCGCATTTATAATATTAGTTAGGATTAGGATAAAGATGCATATCTACTGTACCCTGTTGTAGGGATTACCTGCCTATATAAGTAGCTAATATTGCTCCTATTTGTTAACTATCAAGCTGATGTGATAATAAACATACATCAGGAAATCACTAATTTTAACCTTGCATTTATTAAAATAAACGTAAACAGTCGATGGAAAAAATGCATATCTAACTTAACAAATGATTGGACGTACCAATCGGAGTATTAATTATAAAGTTTTCCTGTTGTAAGTATCTCTAGTCTAAATGCCTTGATATTGGTTCCATCAGTTCGTCATCATTGGATGGAATTGATTGATCCTTGGGAATAATGTAAGTAATTGTAAACTATCGGACTTTTGCGTAGTAAAAATGAATGAACGGATTGCGATGCGAATTGCTATATTGCGAATCATCAGGAACTTACCGGTAGTTGTATTGCAGTTGCAGTATAATGTTACTAATTTTGCGTTGATTGTGGTGAAAGATAATCCAAATAAGTAGGCGAGTGAAAAAATAAATAATAATGTTCTTAACTTTTAAGTAATCATTACAGAATGATGACGAAGTTTTCTCGACATTGTAAATGTAGTGATTTGACGTGAAGAGTAATATCTAAGTCTATTACTTTTATCAGTCGGGCAATGAATTCATTGACTGTGATGTAGGAATCTCCCATCATAGATGAATATTATATATACTGAGATTTCCCATGTTGGACTGGGAGGTGGGAGAAAAAAAGTAGAATGTGCCCAACTGCTTCTCTTCCCGCGCAGTCGAGACGTGATTTGCATGTACATGTAGGTATATGTATGTAGTTAAAATAATTGTCATAAATACCATTCCATAAACTCGTCGTCCAAGTTGAGCACAAGGCAGTTGCATCTTATTTAAGTTATGCCATATTTACTAAGTGTTCTCTTGCTATAAGGAGATGGTTGACCCCAGAGGGCGCGTAGCGTTCCACGGCCGCTACCCCGACGCTGCGGAATCTGCCGAGTTGCGAATTCCCTGCATGTATTGAAATAGCTTGTAATGCAGTTGGCCGCGGTGCAGGCAGCTCAGTCGCCGCGTACGGGCGATCACACCGCCTGCCGCCAGCCGCAACCGCCTCTCGTGGTTCAACGCTACGGCTACGCTCTCTCATCTCACACGTAAACAGTCGCACGTCTGTGCCGTATCACTGCCACATTCTAAACTTTGTTTCACTGTCAATATTTGCTGGTAACCGGGTCGATGGATTGTTTATTTATCGATACTAAGACGAGTTCGGATTTATTCTCGTGTGGTTTAGACGGCTAATATACAACATTTCCTTTGAATTATGGACGTATGTTATTGTTGTTGTTCGCTATTTAAAGAATAATTTAATTGTCAACAAGAATAACGATAAATCTTGCTACGATGGAAGCCGTGGAGACTTCGGGCCTGTCATCATGTAAGACCTTATTTATTCTATAGCTTGATCATTTCTCTTGAATTATAGAGTAATTGTTTCCCGCGACTTTGGACCGCGAAAATAATAAGCATATGCTACCTGCTGATAACGTTGATTTCTATAGGTGAAATAATTTTTTAACTCGATTCAGTAATTTATGTGTTTATTCATTACAAACAAACACAATTCTTTCACAAAGAAGTGTATGAGTTTATTTAGAAAAAAATAAAACCTACTATTATAGTCTGTTATAATATAAAACACATAGCTTTTAGAGTTCCGTACCTCAAAAGAAAAAAAAAACAGAACCCAGGATCAGTTTGTTGTCCGTCTGTCTGCCAAGGCCCTTTTACTCAGGAAAGCGTGAAGGTATCAAGCTGAAATTCATATCAAATACTCAGGTCTACTATCCCTTGGGGCTGTGAAAAAATCAAACTTCTAAGCCAACTCCATCAAAGATACAGCTGTTTATGCTGCAAATCTTCGACATTTGCAGGGGAAATAAAACCTACAGTGTACTTGAATCTTGAAATTTGGTACGAAGCAACGCATTAAAGCACAGATAAAGGAAATATTACAAAACGCATAAATTAAAAATAGTTTTAATATTTTTAAACTTATTATAGATAATGGTACGGAACCATTCGTGCGCGAGTCCGACTGGCACTTGAACGGTCGCACGTATCACGGTCGTAATGTTCGGTTTAGCTTTTCCGTAATAGGTACTCGTAGGTACGTTATAATAAGTGTGTTGGTTGGGTCCTGTCAGTTTTTCATCCCATGGGATTCATCCAATGCCGACTAAAACCGTAAAATAAATTTCTTTATAATGAAAATTTATTGCAGAATCTGAACGGTGGGGAGATAAACAATGCTTGTTATTGATATGACAGGTCACGTCATTTGTTTTATTGACTCTTACTGGACGCGCGATCAATATTGAAAACAATCAGGATTTAAAAACAATACCAACATTCTGGTCTAGTGATTCACCAAAACGTGCGACGGCTTACAGTACAGTATGGCTCGCTTTATCAGGCGTACCTGTGTGACATTTGTTTCTAGGCTTCGTTATATTGTAGTGATAAAAAATTAATGGACGTAGACTACATGAGTACAGACAGTTTGGAAGAAGTGGGCACGTGTTGTTTGCCCTGCTTAGGTATACGCCGCCCCGTGTGGAATTTACAAACAAATATACATCGCGACTTAGCATACCTACATTTGCTGAAATTCTTTCGAAGCAAACAATGGGTTTATTTAGATTTTCGTACTATGTCCTTTTTCTTTAGCACCCAATGGATTTGTTTGTACAAACATGATTTGTACGTATTGAATTATATACCCCTATAAACCTTGCTCATAACAAAGGCGATATCACGTAGATTTTATACTTAATAATAACTGTTTATTCCCAAATAATATACATTATTTTTCTTGTTTCATGTGCTGTTCTTTATCAACGGTTAAATCCATAGCGGTAAGTAAACAATTTATACATTTCAATTTTAGTTTCAATTATTTAAACTAGCCCATGAAGAATTTCGAAAGGGGTAAGCTGGCTTAATACTCGTAAGTCTGGTACTTATACAGGTAGGAAAGCGTGTCATAATTTACTACGATACAATTTCTGTGTCATTTGTATTGAGGTGATACCGAATAGGAATTATTAGGCCATCAGGACCGTTCGTCCACTGGCACGTATGTATCGTGTGCGTTGTTAGAATTACGAGTAGGAATTTGCGACCGCTATTTGGCCCTGGGCCTCGGTCGAACCCAGCAGGCACCGTGACACCGATATCGAAGTCCCTATGGTCTGCATTAGCAAGTCGACGACACTTGCACACTACCGCCGATTGCAGTGACGAACGCGTTTGCTATCCTCGACGCGCAGTTATCATTATTTCAGTTAGCGAATATGTAATTGTGGAGTGGTCGTTTCGTAACAGTTTTACAGTGACTAATGTATATGTTTCTTAATATTTAAATTCAAAGGTATCATTATTGATAGATTTTCAGTGACATTAATAGCGCGCGGTATCGAAGCTACGTATTTATGTTCTTAACCATTCCAATGAACCAGTGTGACTATTTTAGTTTCCTCACTCGGTAACTTACTGGTACATGAATGCATGCAGAATGCATTATAATGTTCGTATGAATTGAATTAGAAAATCTATTTTAATTTTTTACCTTATTATACTGGTACAAAAAAAAGTCATTCTGTTTGTTCCTAGTACACTCCTTTACAAGTTTATCGGTGTTTGCGTTTAGATACAGTCCTTTATGGTCAGCGTAATCGGTTGATTCATCCGGGCGGTGCTGGTTCTCCGGATGTGATTTGTCGACTGAAAAATGTTGTATCGCATTCATTAGTAACTCATATTGATGTAAAGCGGTTTGCTTGTAAACATTCTGTAAATACTGACAGCATAGTGAATTGAGAAATACGTTAAAGTGCACATCATCCAAATAGATAAGACATGACGTCGATATCGGAATCCCCTCTAAACAGATCAAGGAATAGGCCCGTTTTGGCCCGCTACAGACAAAATGTTGGCAATTCAGAGCAGGTAAGCAAAACCAAATATACCCTAATCCTTCAAATAGAAACTGATAGAACATATTAAAAATTCACCCGAATTGCGAACCTCCTACTTTTGTTAAGTCTGTTAAAAACTAACTATATACCTAATAGAACGAATGACTGTGCCAAAATGTAGTAAGTATTAGAAACCTGTGGTCATTCTTTGTATTCTTGCGCGATTGTATGTAAAGCCAGTCATTGTAGTACAATGTATAGTCGCACAAATCTATTGTATCTATCTAAAGTAAAATACGGTTGCTCCTTTTTCTTTAGACCAGTTGTGAACTGGTGACGACTACTGTGTTTTTGGTTTAAATTTGTTTCCTTTTAACTGTTTTCATTTAAAAGCCTTTTTTAATAACCACGCCTAATCGGATATTAAATTTACTTCCGTAATTTTCTTATTTATTTGATTATTTGTTCTGTCAATTAATCCCAATTTAACAATGTCTGATCTTTAGAATCGTTTATAATAGTGCAGTCGAAGTTTAAATGTTTGGTTTAGATTTAAGGTCTATAAATAGTCGGATTGCTAGTTTAAAGTTGAAAGAGCAAAGAAACGATATCAGACAGACATATAAAAATTTGAAATTATCCCACTTTTTACACATGGCTAGCTATTTTTAAACTCGCAACTATCATTATTATATTTCATTTAAACATCGTAATAATTTATTTTTGTAACTCATATATGGGATGAAGTCATGTTAATATTTTCCTTGTCAGTCGTTTTATATGCTCACAGTATTGTGTAACTTAGTTTAATTAATATTAAAATTTGTAGGATGCATAAACGTAGGCGGACATTTGTCGAATTTTGACGTTTTCTATCCATCATATACTGCGTAGGATTTTCATTGAAGCTTCATTTTACACACCATCTAAACAAGATACGATCATCAAGTTGTGGGATGCAGTCAGTAGGTTATGTTGCAATGTTTAATAGCCTAGGTACATTTTATATCGCCTCGCATGCAAATATTACGTTATTGTATAATCTGGTTAATATTGTAATGATCTAATGGGTCTTCTTTGGAAAATAATTAGTTTAAAATATTGAAAAGAGCCTTACATCGCTGAAAGGAAACAGCAACAAAGACCATTCTTTTGTCTTCCTTGTTCGTAGTTCAATGTCCATCTCTAGTTATTACTAAAACGTTGCACAAGTATTTTCTTCAATATCAAGTAAGTAACAAAAAGATAACCTCTGAGTTTGAACATTTCTTAATTAGTTCTGGCTGAACTCAAATATAATGTTTCTTAATAATATTGCGTAAAATGCTGTACAATTTACTATCATAGTTTCCATATGACGATTTGCTATATTTCCGGTCCAGTTCGATTTCGTCGAAGCATGAGCTGTAATCGTTGCCGGTTTGTGTATTGGGGTTTGTTTTAGAAACATTGCCTGCTGGAACGCACGTGCCTGTTTGCCTAAACGGCACGTTCCATTCAAAACAACTGGCTATTCATACAAAACTGATAACCCACGTTAATTGATATTATTCTTGTCAAATTTGTGTAATCTTCGGAAATGCATCGATGAAAAGTAATTTTGGTGGTGAGAAATGGTTTAGAAAAAGTATTATTTGTAGTGATATTTTCTGATGTCCTGGTAATCAGGTCAAGGATAGTTCATGTGGTTTTTGATTATGAACGATATACAAATTATACCATCTCATAAAAAAAATATTGAATGAACTGAGGTTAGAATTATGACGCTCCCTTTTCTGTGAAATTTGCACTCAACTGAATTATATTTTAGTTAAATAATTTTAAAATGCTGAGTTAAACTTGTACTTAGCGGTTTTATCTGTCGTAAGAGGGGACAGACAGTAATTTTTTTTACAAAGGTTCTTATTTAGAAATAGGTATTGTTCATTCGTGGATGATAAATGAGTACTTCTATGTGTAATGTGTAAATCCGTTATATTCTTTGTTCTTTGTAAGGTATTTTCCTCATTTTCCTCGTTGACATTGACGTAAATAGACTTAGATTGTCGCTGTAAGTAGATGTGCACTCGTAATTACTTGTAACCTCAATAGTTTTATCTTGGCTAATGCCCATACACATTATTTAGTTATTAGAAAAGTCTTTATCAGACGGCGATATCGTTATCCTGGACACCCAATGATAATTGTACTTAGTTTATCATTGAAACTTATTGAAGTTGTTAAATGTTGAACAGATTTAAGCAGGTTTAGTAAGTTTTATTTTCATAGCGCCACGGCCAAGACTCGTTTACCAACATCAACGTAGTGGATGCCAGCGCTCTGCAACATAAATTACTTAATGAAGCATGCCAACTGCACGCCGACTCCAGCCTCATACATATGATTCCAATTAAACATACAGTGTGATGCACAGCTTGATATCAGCGCTGCACTCGTTAAATATACAAATATACATATTGCAATTCCAATTCAAGATATAAATAAGAGCATTGTAGTCGTAATAGTTATTGATAGCAAAATTTGATTTAATATGCGTTTCCAATTACAACTGACACGGTGCCATTTTATAGCACCATCTTTACATACCTATCCAATGAAGATTACGAAAGGACGGCGATATTAGAAATATGGTTGGACAGATTTATCTAGTGTTTTATTTATCCTTACTGTCTTGATCTTGTATGAACCGAGTATTAGTAATATTTTATGCAATAGCGGAAATCGCCATCTAAGGGAGATTCTCATTTTGGAAGTTCTGTACGATCGAGTGACAAAACGGAATTCTTATAAGATCTAAGTCTTTGGTCTCCTGTCATAGCCAATGTGCTCCGAAACTACTAGCCCGATAAGTCTAAATTTGGCACACTTATATATTTGTGTCGTAAATCAAACATGTCTTATATAATTTTGGAGTAGGCTGACAAACCATTATCTTGCGACATATCTAATAAAGACACATTTCTTTATATTGTCAGAAAATACAGTTTTTAAATTAAACAGCAAGTAATTTACAGATACTATTCTACCCTATTCTTATCTCCGGAACCATCGATCCTACAAAATTTACTCAAATACATAAAATAGGTTTTAACTTATAGACAGGAAAATCTATAAGAAATGTAAAGTTTAATTATTAGGGGATTGTACCCCTAATAATTAAACTATACATTTCTTATAGAAAGAAAATTACATTCGTCGTAAGGAACTTTTGACGCAAATTGAGCTTTTTTTTAATTTTTAGCTAGTTCTTGAAAACTAAAGAAACTTCAAAAATTAAAAGCAGGGTAGTACACTAAAGTTCATATTTCAGATGCATAGGGGAGAAATGTTTACGTTGAACTAGTTGTTAAAATTATTCTAAACTTGGATTTGATTACAGCTGCAGGTAATTGTTTACGATTACGTCAGCTTTAGGAGCGAGCGAGCTACATCTTCATTATGTCTCTCAACGTGTTTACGGTTCAATAAACCTTCTAAACGTTTCATTCAGCGTATTGACTTGTGCTGAAACTATTTGCTCTCTTCGCAATTGCCTGTCAGAATTCATGTCACTCTTTGTATATCATTAGTATCATCATGGATCTAGGTGATCAAGATCACATTATCATTTTCTTTGTGTACTTATTTGATCTCGGAGTGTTCTTACGTTGGCATTAGCCAGGTGTCTTCAGTTAACGGTTTGAATTTTTGTTGTAATACTAGCTGTCCGGGGGAATTTCGTTACTCTATAATTCTTTGTCGTAAATATTTCTTATATTTTATTCTGCTATTCGGGGTGATAACAAAAGCAACAAATAAAATCGGTTAATCCGTTCCTTAGTTATAAGTATTCGAATAAATCCCGACTTTGTTTTATATATTATGATTTAATCTCTCAGTGTCCTAAAGATTCGCCGTATCTCAGATTACTAAATAGTTTGGCCATATTTCCTTTCCAATCACCTGTGCCGGTCTATTTTGGATTGATTCTACGTTTTATGGTCTTCTGATCTTTTTAAATCTCTTCTACATCTGAATCTGAGTCTGAAGAATTTATCCTTTATATTTGAGCTAGTAAGGTATCGTCTGAAACCTGGGCCGAATTCCATTTTATTTGTGCATGTTTCATACTCTTATTAACAAGCCCCTCCGTCCAACTTGGGTAACTCGTAATCTAAGTTAGTTACTCATCTCCCGCCTATCTAGTTTTGTGCTTGGTGTTTATTTAATGAGGCCAGGAACGTTTTAAACGAATAATACATTTGTAATAAAAGGCCACATACTTTTCATGAATCTTAGCGTCTTAACTTTCACATATGATTGTTAAGACTTCAATTTATTATTATGATAATACTTTACAGTAACGCCATCTAACCGAATCACACAAAAGTATAACAGTAATGGTTCTATAACAACTGTGCCCACGCATGCTTGTTGCATTAGCATGCTACGAAGTGTGCCAGACATGTTGCATATACAATATTTGACATGAAGCTGTTACTCGTTAGATGGCGCCTCGGTTCGTTATTCGACTTCTGCAGTAAAGAAAGATATGTACTTTAATTAGGTTTTCTATCGTAAAGAATGTATTTAATCGTACAGTAGAAACAAAATTAAGTAAAATATTTCTATTTGAGTGCTGTAGTGTTTGTAATTAGGTATTTCAGTAGATAAAATTGCAATACTTTGGTGCCACAACCACATCCATCCTGATCGAAACGTAAAACTAGTAAAACAATTTGATAATCTGCAGGATGGGATAGCTCCTTCGGCAGGGTAGTCCGGATCTATCTATGATATTGTTTCACGACTATCTTATTCTTTCCACCCTTTGAATACTACAAATTGGCTTAAGTTTAATGTGTGAATTCCTTCTCAAAGGGGTGGCTACTCACAAGTTGCGCATAATACTTGATTGTTTTTAATTTTTACTTCGTAAGTATCTCCCATACTACTTTAAAATTTTATAACAACGAATTAATGAATCGGGGTACTTGAGTGACCTGAAATTCAAGTTGTAGCCGGCCGAACCAGGCCGAACACTGTTGTATGAAAATGCTGATTTCTTTTTCGAGTATTGGTTCCATAGGAATTGTTAATTGTGATGTGCTCAGTCACCCGTTCAAGGGAATATCGGTGGTAAATTTACACGGTGTATAATCTGACTAAACATCAATCATTTAATATATTATCCATTATTACTACCGGCAAACATAATATTGTTAAAGATTTGATAAAATCGTTAAAACTGTTAGGTATTCAAGGTGCGTTTCCGTTGTGGAGGCAGTGCACACAGCACGGTGCACCCGAGGGTTACAGAGACGGTCGCAGCATTGGGGTGCGGACGCGCCTGCGCGCTGGTGACGAGCCGGTCGATCGCTGTACAAGACAACCACATGCGATGAGCACGTGCTCGCTGTATCGGACCTCATTGTTGTTGCCCAACTGCCTTCCCGGCAATTACCACACCGCTTAAAGCAGGATGCCTACTCGTAGTTGTTACAAATTTGTCCGTTTTATTTTTTTTAAATATTGCATTGGTTGGGTTGCCGATCGGTAGCGTCTCGTCACTACCGATGTCGACACATGACCAAGAAGCTAACTATTGGCTGTGCCTTAAAAGTACTTCCGCTAATAGTCCTCTATCCGTTTCAATCGACGTCTTGGGGTCAGGTCGATGAACCAAACGTCACTTCCTTTATCTATTCAAAAGCATTGATTTCGCTCCTCAGTTGGTACGAACTATTTTATGTCACGGTTTAAACATTGTAAAATCAGCTGTGCTCCTCGTCTCGGTGCCCTGCCAATTGAAACTCACTTATATTTAGCCTAGTTACTCCGAGACGTAGAAACCGTCTGGTTTAATGAAATGTTATAAGTATTTATTGCAAATATACATACATAACGTACTATCACATATTTTTCCCTTGCAGGGTAGACAGAGTCCTGGTTTATAAGATAAGCATGTTGGAGCATGAGTGTAGGTGAAAAACGGAATTTACATAGTGATGGGTTGCTAGCCGCATCGCCTACTAAGATGATTCCTCTCAGATTTACGTCCGTTCCCTCGATCGACTTACGATCTGCGCGGGAGAAGAAACAAACAGCTGATAAATGCTACGTTTTTTATTGTCTCCCAGAACAGAATGAAAGAGATAATAACTTACAATATTGCAAAAACCTATTATAAGTCCTAAATTGCATGCGTTGTCTTTTGATTTGAAGCGCTATCAGAACTGAAAAGTTCTCATTAAATATACAAACATGTATTGAACTTTTGACCTTGACTGAGAAGAGGCAGCAATGCATTTTCAACCCTCTGGCAAGGCATTCCTGTAGCAATAATCGTGAGATGCACAAGGGTCGTCGGTGGCGAGTGGCGACGGCGGCATGGCATCGAGTGCGGGGTGCCGTGCCGAACGACTCCGCCCGCGCGCCTCTATAGCTCCGCTTGAGCTGTCAAACCGCCTCGGACGGGCACCCGGCTTGAACGCTCCTACTTCGATCGCTCGTATATGCGATTCATCGTAGTGCGCAATCAGTGGATCAGTGTGTGTCGGTTTATTATTCGCATGACGGAAAGAAGTATAAGGAGATGAACGGCAGCACGACGACGGTGAATGGAAGCGCCGTCAATGGTACCAGTGGAGCGCTTAATGGTATTGGTGCAGCTCCACGAACGGCTACACTTGGAACTCCAAGTAGTTATGCGTATACATCCAGCGGCTCCTTGTTAGGTCGAGGAGCTGCAGCTCGACCTGTGCCACCGCCAACTCTTCCTAAGTACAGTGGATCATTCAGTGCAGGAAGCACAACAAGTCTGCGAGAACGCGATAGGGAAGGCACAGGTGGTTCGCATCGTCTGGCCAGCCTCGAAAGACTTGCACTACGGCAGCGCATTATTGAGCAAAATTCAAATAATCAGGTGGCTAGCCTGACAGCAGTCAATCCCGGTGCAAGCAATGGCGGGCCCACCTCTGCTACCGTCACCCTCACCGACACGGCTACGGTGAGTCCCCTTGCGGCACATCTTGTTCACCCTCGGACCGTTCCCCTAATCGCAGTTAGCGCACCCCGAAATGGGGAGATAGACTTATTTTAGCGCCGCCAACCCCTTGTTACATTATGGGTTTAGATGTTTTTTGATACTTCAACCTATAGTGTTTTGTGTATTGAATTTCTCGTGTAGAATCTATACAAGTGCACTGCATTTATGACGGTGAACTGGATTATATTTCTGACTCTTAATGTACAAGTTACAATGTATAAAACAATATGGTCAAATAGTTGATGTAAACTTCAGTATTGAGTGTCCACTAGAAGCTTTATAAGTAAGTAGACGGGCACTCTGTTGCACCTTTGTTTACATCCAGAACCGGACACATCGATAGTATAGTTACCGACCGTGTCAGGTGTTATGTTACATCATACGTCAGATAGAGTTGCAGTCGTCCATCTCGGTTAGTTATGCCAGGTTAGCTTCATAAAAAAGTACATTAAATTACTGTTTTTATCCGATTTTATGTTATATGGGATCAATCTGAATAGCAGCCTCAGTAAATTAGGTGGCCATAAAACGTTCTTACCTCTCAAGGGGTTATACTAGTTTCTTAGTACTCACTTATCCATAGGAGGATTTCATCTATTTTGAACTCCCATCAATTCATGTGCAATTCATGTGCATGTTCACAAAAGAGTATATGAATAATTTATGAGTTTTTGTTTATTTTTTTAATTTATGATTGAAGTTACGATGACTGTTATAACGAGGGTTAGTTTATAAGTTGAACGTCTAATTTTATAATAAGTACAAACAACAAAAATGATTTTTTTATATATCGACGGAATTTGGGACATTTGTAGTAGGTACTCTTAAGTTTTGACACTCTCAAGAAGTGAGTCATGCATGTTTCAGCAGCCCCCGATGTCGATGTCATGTCTGTATACGTAAGTATGTAGCTGTAGTATTTTTGTCTCTTTCGAAGCGTGTGATAGCTATTGCAAGCTAGTCATCCTTGGATCCTTTTTTATGCAAGCATTTACGTAAACATTGATTGCTGGTTCTGCATCATTGGCCACGCTCTACATATTGTATTCAATTTTCTTTTAGAGCCCAATCCATATTCCGCTAAATATTTATATGAAATATAAACGAACGTGCTCTGAGCATTACTTATAAGTTATATTTTAGTCATGAAACCATCAACACTATCGTGTAGTTCCACAACAATAACCGAAGGCTTTCGTGACTTGACTTTAGCGGGTCACATTCGCATATTCCGTTTGTTTTTGCTGTTTTATCTTAAACTCTCCTAAGTAAGGATATGGCTGGCATCTCACCATATTCCCACGCAGTTCCTCATGTGATAGGACTGGTTCGGCTTGCGGGAGGGGTGAGCGGGTGACTGACCCCATGTCTACAGGGTTAAAAATAACCTCATGCAGCGGCGGCCATTCTGCTCGCATGTGTCGAATTCACTAAACAGACATTAACTGTTTCACGGTCGCACCGCGACCTGCTGATTCTCAGAACATGTTAATGGACATGCAAGTTGCAGCAGTCGCAATATCCTGTACGGGTCAAAAGATGTGTGTCAATCATCTTTAAATGGCCTGTTGGCAAAGAGATCATTCGCTTTGTTATCATATTCTTTTTTGTTGGTTCATAAGATCGACACATGTTTTCATATTATCACATTCAGTCATATAAGAATGTCCAATGCTATAAATTTTTACTAGAATTGCGAGAAGAAATACGTTCAAAAAGTGGCCAAGTGCAATTTGGACTCGGCGAAGCGGTACGTGGTACCAAGCATAAGTGATATAATAAAAAAACTAAATTAATTAGGTACTCATCGCATCGTGCTAATTAATTACCTACACCTAGCCCCAAAATTCAACTATAATTTTTCGCCAGCAAAAATTACTTTGTTTTCATAGCGTTTTTGAAAATGTGCTTTATCTCCAAAACTGTTTACTATATCTCATCATCATTCATCATTCCAGCCGTTAAAAGTCCACTGCTGGACAAAGGTCTCTCTTATGGATTCTTCGTTCCATGGGAGGATGTTGCCCATACTCGCCACGTTTGGCAAGCGGGATGACGAGCGCAGTCTTTTTGACTTTTTGTGCTTCCGACGCTGGTGTTGCCCATTGAAAGCATTTTTAAGCTGGGGAAGGATAGGAATTTATTGGATCTGGGAAGGGAATGAAGGTATTGGGATACTACTCACTCGGATGAATGGGGAAAAAGCAAGTAGCAGCTCGGGATGCCGGGCATGCGTACCCAATGCCTTATTTCGGAATAAAGTGGCTCTGCCATACGGACGGACAGACAGATTTGACGAATCTATCGCTTTTTGCCATTGGCCACGGAGCCCAAAAAATCGTCTAACAAACGCAGCCTTTACGCAACTTGAATGATATAAGGCACTAGTGTAAATGTGTAACACTATTTTTCTTCTTTCTAATTGAGTCCGTTTGTGTCGTAACACAGTAATGCATGATTGACATAAATCTTCATTTGAAAAAAATATTATTTATATTTATTTGTGAGAATTGTCAATAAGTATTTATTTTATTAAATATTGCGCACTTGTAAAATGTAAATTCGCAATGTCTTGTTCGTAAAACCCCACCGCTTGTCCATGACCTCCAGAACTAGGCATGCAATAAACATAAACCTGCTCAAGACCTTCAAGGTACCAGGCATCGGGCCCTTTAGTTAAAGTAAAAAAAGAAACTGAATCTACAGACTATAGACATGTGAGTACCTCCGTGTATTGATACAAAACAAATTGATGTTTGTGCAGAATTCTTAAAAAAAAAACTTATTTATGAGTAGAAGAAAAGTTCTAAATAGTTGTAAATAAGATACAATTAAAAGTCAAATGTAATAGAGTAACGATAGGATTCATTAATAAATCGCCTTATTATGCCCCAGCTTGCATTGAGAAGCTTAAAATTAATAATACGTAACTAAAAATTATACATTTTTACTACGATAGTATAAGACGAGCGATCGAGATTGAAAGATATCAAGTAGAAGGTTGTATTATAAATTAATAAGGACTAAGAACAAATATTTGATAAGAAAGAAGGTATTGTTGATTAACTGAAGCTGGTATTCATATTCATAATAAGTACGTGTATAAGTACCCTAAAAATAGGCGTTTGACCCGGACCGTCGTAAATACTCTATTCATGCCCGATCTCAATGAATACCGGGTTTTGTTAAGAAATGTTATTTGTAAAGCGTTAAAGGAATCGCTTATTTCACCATTTCTACGCAGTTATCGAAGGATTCTTTATTACCATTATGCTCACAGACGCCATATTCTAGGAATTTTCTTTATCGACTGCGTGTTATCTCGTTGGGTGCGTCGAGAAAGCTGCACATAGATAACGGTTTTCTGCAAGTAATAAATTACATATAGATATAAGTTTATTTGTCAATATATGTGACGGTGAGTGACGTCCAATCCTTAAAAATTCGTTATAAAAAGTTTTTGCCTGAAGTTTTTCATCGAGTGGCAAAAGCGGTTGGGGCACGTTCTCCGCCTGTATTGTAAGGTTCGGTGCACAAACTGGCTGACTGCAGTCAAATGGTATCCAATTCTGGTCCTTGCGCGTATATTGTATAAGATCAATATTGCTTTATGATGATTGCTCAGTTTATGTTATTTAAAACCGTCGACCCTTGCTTTTGTGTGTCTGGTGGGCATAAGTGTGACGGACTGGATCCTTTTGCGTCTGTATGTAGTTATAGCCATAATTAACTCGACTCGTACCTGAGTTACAGCGGCCTTTGACACACGGGGTGCTTTCTTGATAAGCTTAACATTTTTTTTACTTTGACTTAAGTTAAATTTAATTGGTAAAAAGTTGTAACTATTTATTTATTATATATCCGTTGTGTGTGTAAATTAAGCAATCAAAATTGAAATCGTTTTAAACTTTTTTATTGATTTATTATGTATGAAGCAGTTATTAATTTTAACTGTACAAAATTGTGCCTTCCCTTGTGATGGGTCACATTATACAGATTAGCACAAATCGTAACTTATCATTAGGATATTTGTTTAATGGATGATCATCAATTTAATCAGTGCTATATCAGTACCATATTACTAAGTCTGTGGTGACGTGCCAGCTCAAGATGATAGTATCTTATCTACTGTTGAGGTTGATACGAATAAATGCAACAAGTTAATCCTGTAAAAGTTCGCCCTGTGAGCCGGGCACGACGCGCTTGTTTCCCCGCGTCGCGTCCGCCACAGCCGGCAGCCGGTACCGCCACTAACTTAACCTCAAACTGACACAGACGTGAATGGTGCTTCGTATTACAAGCATAATTCTTTAAAATATAATTTTAAGTATAAATCAGTTGCTATAGTTCTCATCGAGTATTTGTTCGTGATGTAGTGAATTTGTTATCGTTATTTTATCACCTCAAAAAGGAAGCCTTTTAAGTGAAACCATTTTGAATACATCAACAAATCTTGAGATTATTCAAGTACGCGGTATGCATGTGAACTGTTACAGTGTTTATCTCGACGAGTTAAAGGAGTTGTGTGTGAGAAACATGTGAAGTTGTCAACGGAGAATTGATTGTAACTTTTTTACATCGTTTGTGTACATTTGGATGTGTGCAGAATGGCTAATCGAGGCTTGAGTAACGGAGCTGCACAGCAGACAAGGTTGTCCAGATGCACAAGTAACGTAAGCGACATTGCTAGTGATAAAAATAAAGTTGGATGGACGAGCCCCCGCGATATTTGGAGGAACTTATCACTGCGTCGGAAAGCCGAGGTGATTACATTTTAATTTTAGTATTTAGCTCGATAACAGATATCATGAAGCTCTGCTTGCCGGATACGAGTTCTGAGTTCTGATACTAAACGGCTGCAAACCGGCATGCAGTTATCGATTTAACTTCACAACTGTCAGATACTTGTAATCTGTAGGTGTGGCGGCAGCAGTAAATGTTGTTATGGATCAAGATCATGTTTATATAAATACAAAGTTAAAAATATTTTGAATACAAAGCAAAATAGCAATTGTCTCGTTGCTGCTACGATGTTAACGGTAAACGTGAATACTACGAATATCGTGCAGAACAGATCGAAGTATCCGTTTCCTAATCCTCGACGGTGGCCAGGTCGTTGACTTACTCTATAGTATAATAAGTCACTTCTGTGACCACAATCGCACTCGCGGCGCCTTCGCCTGTTACACTATCTCTGGGTATATGTATGTCACACAAAGGTCCTATATGTTATTGCATGCGTCTACTTACTCAATTATGCACCATCGTAGAATTACAATAGACGTGGGAATTACAGCATTCCTTTGTGTTATCACGTTTTTTCCTAGACTCGGACTGAGGAAACGACGTACGAGGCTTAAAGCTGTTTACTATCGCAATAACAAACAGGCGAATCAGTGCTTAAGGCCTTGGAACTTTTTCGATCCAACTGATATTTAATGTAAGATCAGTGCAAAGCTAACTTAAAATAATCTTTGTCTGAAATTGAAGTAATCGTGAATGATTTCTACTCCGTCTTAATTGTCTCTTACCTCCTTTAGCGAGTACCTATATTCCTTTAACCTCCCGTAATTATAACTATGTATGTATGTATTTCTTACTTGCAACTTACTCTTACTTGAAACAAAAAATAGATATATAAACAAGAACTTCACGTCCCATTAAGAAGCTGAAAAGACGCCACACGTGTGAATCTTTATTAAGTCATGAAGAATTTTAAATAGCCTCACACCAAAATAATCGGGGCATCGTCTTGTGCTGTACATAACATCCATGTTGCCAGATTTGTCATTCTATTTATGGCTAAATCAATAACTATTAACGTAGACATCAAAGACTTGTTTAATTCTGACTTAGACCCATAAATAACGGTATTCCATTTCAGTAATTTGATATCCAAACGTACAATAACTCACAAAAACTGAATAACGTCGAACCACACATTGTTCGTGCTCAAAAAAGTTTTGTTAAACGTGGTTTTTAAATTATAAATATTGTAGGTGGTACGGAACTCACCATGCACTAGCACTTTTTATTTTTAACTAGCTTATGCCCGCGACTTTTTCCGCGGCAATTTCTGTTATTATCATAATTAGTCTTTTTTTTTAGTATAGATGAATCATTTTCCCCCGTTTTCAAAACATTTTTTATTGATGTTGCGCTCCTATTGGTCGCAGCGTGATGTTTTATATAACCTAAAGCTTTCCTCAATAAATGGAATTTGAACCATTCGTTCAAACAAACAAACTCTTCAGCTTTATAACATTATATAGTGTAGATTAGTAGTAGATTCATAACTACGGTGATTTTACTTCAAACCTGCTTGTAAAACCAAATCAATTTTATCGTAATCTGAAACGCTAGTAGTACTTATGCACTTGTTGGGATCATTAATGTATGCACGACCTGGAACTTCGCAGTGTTAATTAGAGTGACAATTAATTTAACCTCAATTATATATTCAATGCCACTGCTTAATGCGATTATTATTGTCCTTATTTTGTGCATATCAAGTAAACAACTTTATTGTTAGAAAGAGTAATACAGCTCCTGTCGTATTTTGCGGCTTAAGTATGAATGTTTACTCTGATATGTATGTAAAGCAAAATCCCTTTTTGCACAAGTAGGCAGTTTCATGGTTAGAACTTGGGTCAGTGAAATTGGCATAGATGTCTTCGCTGAACGCCGTCAGTCACGAAAATCATCATTGAGACCCTCAGGTCTCAAGTTTCTCAATACTAACTCTTGAAATCTTAAATAATAAGTTGTAGATAATGTGAATGAATTAGGTTTATAATAAATGAATGAAGCTCATCTTCATAGCGATGTGTGAATACTCGCTTATTATGTAAATAGACTTACATTAAACACTCAAACTTGTTCTTTCATCGCATCGCACGTTACCAAGGATGCATGAATAATGCAGTATGTGACTGCAAATGCTCTGTTGTGGTCCGAAGAACCCTGTTTAACTACTTAATTAAGTACAACCAGGTACATGCATATCTATTTATTTCTAGCACTTTCTAGTGCGGGTTTTGTTTGGAGAGACTAACTTGTTTATTAGAATTATTTATTTCCTCAATGTTACATCGGTCGGTCGTATTAAATACTAGTTAATACATATAACTAGTGGCTCTGAGAGCTGTAGGCCTCGCGAGACTTACTCGTATCGCAGGGAACTCACAATGGTCCTAAGCGCTATCTATCACAGAATAAGTAATAGTTCGTTAGTACTCGACGTTAGTCGAGCTATAAACCCCAATTGGCGCTGAGGTACTTTGTGACAATTCAGTCATTTTGAAAAATGTCCAAAAACTGAACCGTCAAAAATATTCTATGTTATTATTGAATCTATACTAATAATTTAAAGCTGAAGAGTTTGTTTGGTTGTTTGAACTATTCTAAGGAACTACTGGTTCAAATTGGAAAATTCTTTTTGTGTTGGATAGTCCATTTATTGAGGAAGGCTTTAGGCTACAAAACATCACGCTGCGACCAATAGGAGCGAAGCATCAATAAAAATTGTTTTGAAATCGGGGAATAATTATTCATCTATACTAATTAATCATACAGAAATTGCCGCGGACGAAGTCGCGGGCAACAGCTAGTCGTCTCACAAAATTTCACGAGAATCGATCGAGAAATGCCACCTGTAGATGAGAACAACCGGACAACAGGACATACGGACGTCATAAACGGAGATGCTGCGCTCTCGCTCTGTCAATACAGTATATGATCCATATTTTGAAGAACACTATAGTATAGTTAAATTCTGGACATATGTATACATTATTATATACATTGCATGCATTCTGCATATATTTACTTAGGTATGTAAATACATAAGAATAAACAAAAGCGTAAACACGCTTATATGTTTAATTGTAATTAATTATTTACTGTATAATGTCCTCCTTTACTTTTGCACCTTACCTGTTTTTGTTCACATGTCTCCAACTTATCTCGGTTGACTGGAAGAGATTGCAGCAGCGATAAGGCCGCCATTGTGCATCAATTTGTTAATTGTAATATTATTTTTATTGTATATTTTTGGTGCAATAAAGAGTTATACTACTACTACTATTAAGTACGTAACAGTGATAGACTGTGGCTGAAACATGGTGTGTAAACAACACAAATGTATTCTTGTGATATACAGGCTAATTTTGAACTTCCGAGCTATATTGAAATCTCGGAATCAGAAACCCTCATGAAATACACAATTGCAAGAAAGGTATAAGAGGTAAACAACGAAAATAAAACAGACCACCCATACAAAACCACTGACCAGCTGTGCGAATTTCTATGGGTGGGAAGTATAACTTTTCTTTTCGTTTTATGTTTTTTTTTGCAATTATATATTTCTTTAGGGTTTCTGATTCCAGGATTTCAATCTAGTTCAGAGGGTCAAAATCATGCGGTATACAGGTTGATTTCGAACCTCTGAGCTAAAAAAAATAGTAATAGAAAAAATTTTAGGTTTCCCATAGAAAGTCGCTGGACGAATTTCTATGGAAAGTCAAATTTTTGTTTTCGTCTTTTCCTTTTTTTTCTTGCGATTCTATATTTCATTGGGGATTCTGATTCCGAGATTTAAATATAGCTTAGAGGTACTTGTTGATTTTGAGGTTCAAAATCAACCTCAAAATCAACAAGTCTTTCGTAAGAGTAGCGCCACGGTGTAGTGCGATGTGTATGATTTGTCTGTAAAAAGCCGTATTGATTTCTCGCTGTCTGTAATTTTTGCTTGAGAGAGATAAGCAACGCGGATGTTCTACTTGTGACGATCCACGCACACCTACATTGCTTGTTCACATAAGATATCGCCATTGTTGTTTTCTTTTCTATGAAAATGTAATACTCATACGATATGATGTATGACGATTGCATTAGCTTTATCTAACAAATAATAATGAGTACACTAACATAAACAAATTGTATGATTTATTATGTAAAGTTCATTATTATTTGGAGTATGTTACGAACTAATTATATTCAAATGAAAAGTTATTACTAAGATTCAAGATGTTACTGGCTGGCGTAATCATAAAAAAATGTGCAATAGGTATTTTTTGTTTGATTTTACATATTCACGAACAAATAGCTAGAGGACAACTAGATAAGTGCACATCTCTGATGAGCAGTGCCAGCGAGCTCGTTTCATTTACCTCTCTCCGGTTTGCCTACGCCTCTGAATATTACGCCCACTATAGTTACGCGTCTTGGAAGATTAAAAAGCGTTATTTGTATTAAAGTGTTGGCTTTGTGGTTTGATTCAACATTAGGGCACAATGTGTGGGGCTTCAATATTGATAACATTGTCTTATTGTCAATCTGGTAAAAAAAATAGGACTTTGTAATTTACGTAATTTTTATTTCATTGTAACAATGTAAAATTAAACAAAGTTACTGTATTTATATCATAGGTAATAATTACTCGAAAATAAGAAGATGAAGATCTTCTTTTCGATTATTTTCCCATTTTTTTCATATGATATGAGTTTCAAACAATAAATTGCACATTGAATATGTAATGGAGTTTAGTAACAAGAAAGTTGTGCTATATATTCAGTTAAGCACAATTTGAATTAAATCAACACTAGTGGAGTGAGCGTCTTAATTTTCATAAGTAGATCAGAAGATGGTAACAGGCAAGATCTGGCAATTATGAGGAAACGTTGCAGCGAATCGCCCAGAGAAAGTAAAGTTAAATGAACCACCGTCGACCCAAATTATCACTTTATAGTCGGTGGATACTGTGAAATCGCTGCGATTAAACTTGTTTCAGTAGGTTTCGCAATGTTTGAGCTGGGGCAGGTACCAACTGAAAGTAAATAGTGCGGCTCAGTAAAACTTTGATGGCTGCCGTCATGCAAACTTTTATATTGTTTTTACTAGTGTTTCTTTTTTTTTAATGTTCTTCAACTTCAATATGTTACTAAATCAGTTTAAAATTCGAAGCATTTTTATTGAGCAATTCTACAGATTCTTGTCTTTTAATTTTTTCATGCTATGTACATAAAGAAACCAAGTAATAAAGAAAATAAAATAAGGCATTCTCTACTCGTCAACTGTGCTGTGACTGTGATTCAGTTGCGTACACTTCCCGAAGAATCGATGGTTTTGTTTTGAAAACAAATATCGTCGTAGAAACTATGTATTTCAAGCACGGCCAATACATAAATCTCTGCTGTCACCCAGACCGATATATTTGTAAAGGTTGTTTCTCGCATGGGTAATTCTGTATAATAGTTTAATTAAGTTGTGGTCATAATTGTAAGATGTTCTATTATGATTATACTCGCTCATGGCGACAATGGTGAGTCACAGCAGGAGTCATTGCGGCAGCCGTCAGCTCGGCGACGCTTCGTGTCTCCGCTGGCGCCGCCGGCTAAGGATTGCAATTACACTGGGAGGAGAGGCTCGGGAGTAATATTTTTTATCAACAAACTTTAAATGCTAGCTATGTGCTGTAGATGTTTCGTTCAGAGGTTGAGTTTTTATTTTAGCTGTGAGGTTTTGTTTTTCCAGTTTTCTTCATCCGGATCTTTTGTCTAAAGTTTTCATATTCGTGGTATTTTGCTGATGGCTTTTTGTTGATGATCTGTCTCTCATATTATTCTTTATTTTATTTTGATTATTACTCGAACTTTACTCGACTTTTTGTCCGTCTAATGTCGCACACATTGTAAGCAATGTTATTTTATTTTACGATTGAAGACAATCAATCGTAACGACCACCGCGGCTTTCAAATGACTTCAAAAAATTGTTACTGTTTATGTGTGACGAGTTCTTGGTATTTATTGACTCACTTTATTGATTGAAGTTAAAACTAACCAAAAAGAATATAAGGTGTAAGGAATTGGGAAGGGTTTTGAATGAGTAGATTTTTCATAATTGATAGGCTTCGTTTTTGAAGCAAAATCGAAAGGTTATTTTCATATGTAAAATCTCGTATACATATCGTAGTATTTTATCTTCATGTACCGCGTGTTCTAATATGGTTTGGGTATCATAAACTTGCATTATAACCATTAAACAGTGGAACCGTAAAATTCTTAGTCATTATACTGGGGACTATGATAATCGAGGTAGAGTCACCTAATGACGACACCTTGTGCAAACAATAACAATTAATGTAAAATATTGTTCGCTGGGAAGTTGGATGATACGTACGTACTATGTGCGTGCTAGTGGTCTTATTTTTGTAATTTTCCCTAAGTGACATGTGAAAATTCCGTGCGTGTAACTGAAATGTAACGTACTCACTGTGAAGATGTTTAACTCATTGAAAAAAACATTTAGTTTACGCAAGAAGAAAAACAAGACTGAAAAAGTTTCCAATATACTTTACGTCACCAACGATTTAAATGTGAGTATACACACCCTGAAAAATAAGAATTGAAGTAATCAAATGGAGGGCAAGGCACTGGTGGGTGCGTTAAAATAAAAATGTTCACGCATATCATTACATCACGACACGAAATACCTACTACACTACTCAAAACAAAATAAATACCTTTTTTTTTTGTATTTTTTATGTATGGGTTTGTTTGAATTGGGGTTTGCGAAAATACATACGGTGGCAATTTTTGTTTTCATTTTGTTTTAATCTCGACTTATAAAGAGGAAAGATTTGTTGGATTTGGATAAACTATTGAACTGATTTAAAAAAGAGAAACACCAATAGAAAGCTACATTATCTTATCAGGGAGTTATATAGATTATATTAGATTTTTTAAAAATGGGATTCGTTCGAAAAAATGCATTAATGTGCGATGCGAGCGCTGCGAAAATTACTGATTTCTCTGACAACTAAGCGTGTTCCCAATTACATTCTCACGTTTGTTTCCTCGTAACGTCCTCGTCTCCTAAACTACCCAATGTAACTTGACATATATCATCGATGCGTCTTACTTAACCGTCCGTTGGTTATAATGACGTCATACCAAATCTTATAGGCGTCTAAAGTAGAAAAAGTCAAGAAGTGAAAAAAATGTGTTTGGTATCAAATTAACGGTAGTTTAATGTAGTATAAAAATATATATTATATATATCTGGAATATAATACCATTCTCCTGTAAAAATTCAAAATGCCCGGTAATTCGGTAGTCGGAATATGTTTTAACTTTTTGTTTTATATGTACATATTCATAAAATACAAAAAAAAATATTTCTACTCCGTAATTATATGGGTGGGCCCTATTTAGTTTTGAGTAGTATAATAACATAATAATACGAATGTTTATAGTTAAACTTTAGTACAGTCTTTATTGATCAACTTACGTGTCGTTTCAACTGCGATGTGTGAGAGCAACAGATTTCCAACCAAACCATTTTCTGAACCTTTCATTCTTGCCGGTCGCCTGTTTATACATGCTTTCACTGAAAACAAACAAATACCTTTGGGTCCGATGTTGAATCGGTTTGATTTATTTACGTTACGATGTCCGTGCTCTGGTAAACACTTGCCGGATGGTTGTGCCTACAACACGATCAGTGAGCAATCGGGACTTGTCATTCACGGGCTATTGGCCAAAATTGTTTAGTAATCACCTCTTGTTTATTAGCTATTTAGTAATCACTTATTTTCTTTCTGTGGTTGAAATACACTAAGTTCTTGCGTTTGTATTCCGAAGAAGCGGTTTATAGTTGCTTATAAAACAGCATACACTTTTTTGATTGAACATTTAATGAATGAAATTTTATATTGAGACGTAGTGTTGAGGTGTTTCCTCGTGAAATGCCGAAATGTAATTATTGTATGTTGCAACGTATCTCCATGTTGCAACTACTCAGTGAATGCAAGTGCCAGTTGAATGAAGTCTCTCTGAATTCACCCGCTTGGCGTGCTGTCAAAAAAGAAATGGTGAGTAATATTCATTCATTAAAACCGGGTAAGCAACTAAACGTCTCAGGGGAGGAATAGTCGTTATTTAATTTTGATGGTGTGTCTATTAATTTTTAAAATTTATGTGTTTGTACTTGTTGATATTTATATAAATTGCAAAAATTAATTATTTTTTGATACTGGCAATATTATTATTACAGCAACGCTAAAGTACTATAGTACATAAGAGATAACTCAGGGCTAGAAGTTACCTTTTACACGCAAAGTACCTAGACTTAAAGCAAAACTGTTATCCATTGTTGGAATGGCTCGGTAGATATTATTAGAATTGTCCGTCGTGGCAGGCGCATACGGTCATTAAACTGCACAAAACTGCACATGCGAGCACGATACACCACGAATAGGTGACATGGAGATTAGACAGCGAACAATTTATAAAAAGGTATCAACATCACTTGTGTGACAAATGCGTCCATTGTGTCTACACTCTACGCAGTCGATGGCTTTTAAATCGTCGTTGAATTTTATTTCAATTGTCTTTATAGGCTGCTTGACATTTGAATAGGCTAGAGATACGTCTCGGCAGGAAATATTTATCACGGCAATCGTCGATACATGATTCTATCACCCACTTAAGAATAGGGCACTGCTCTAGTCGTTAAGATATTACCGGTGTCTTAGTATCCATGCTGTATGTAATAAATCTGATAGCCGAGCAAGTAACGCACACATTTCCAATGTAAACATGAATTTTATTGCCATGTTGAGTGCAATTACTCGATGGACAAGTTCCGCGTGACTCACTGCTTTCATTCTTCGCAACTTCTCACCTACATAATTACTCGTTCGAAGTGCATCGACAGCAGCAGGTACCTACTCGTTAAACAACCACTGTTGTAGATTTGCATTTACTCGGTCGAACGGTAATGTATGATTTGTACATAATTATGTGTACCGAGAGAAACTGGTCGCTCATTATGATTTCACCTCAAAGCGTTGGTTTTTTACTGACTTAAGTAGCTATCAAATAACCGCTTAAGTAAAATATTATAGAATACTACCGATTTGCGGTCGTCTAGCCACTAACTAGACTCCAGCGGTTTGTATTTAGACTCAGACGTTGATTTACTTACGTGACTACTCACCTGACTACTTTAGCTGTATTGCAGAGCCGAGAAACGTTACCTTGGTATCGATGAGTCATCTGCACGGAGCCGGCTAGCTAGACCGACTCATAATATGTATATACCAAGCAAACGGCTTTCCTACGATACGAGTGAACTTCGCGGTAACCGCCGCCGAATTTTTATCTTTATTCCTTAGCGAAGTTCTTTGTTCTTCATTTTTAACCGTATTCAAAATAGGTTTTCAATTTGTCGGAATCTTTTATGTATTTTGTGGTTACTCAATGACGCCTGGACCGATATGCGAAATTATTTTTTATTTGAAAGAATTCTTAGTCCCATTCAAATTCATAGTAATCAGTTCAGTAGCTTGACTTGATAAGATTTCTTATCTAAAAAAATATATAAATAAATTATATACATTTTGATAAGATCCCATGTAATGCTAGGTTCCGTGGTACATTGTCTTCGTCATGAAACAAACTTGAACTAATTCTATTTTTTCCTGAGCAAATGAGGTTCCATTTCATGGTGGCGTGACACGGTGTGTAAACTTGTTGATTATACCACTTTGTGCTACATTGATGCCGTAATAGCACATCAATTTGAAAGTAAATTAGGAAGATAGCGTTTTCGTGTATTTTAGAAATTCCCTCATTATACGTAACCTTTCACTTGATGTGTGAACTAGAGATCTAATCTGAATTAATAGCAGCATTAATCATATACAATTTACACCTGTCCAAATAACGGCCATATGTTATTGACTAATGTCGTCATTTATGCTATAATTATAAATTAATTAGATTTGAAATCACTTTCTATGGATACAAAATAGGTTAAGTAAATACAGTGCCGGATTTAGAAGTCTGGAGGCCCCGGGGCAATAAAGAGTGGAGGCCCCCTGGCCCCAAATAATTTTCCAATTGAAATGGTCAATTTTTTCACGCATTTTATTAGCTTCAATACTAGATTCATAACAAACAAAAGTTACAAACAAGCAAACATACAGGTTTGCTTGTTTGTAACTTTTGTTTGTAACCGACTTCTTTGAACTTGATTTTGACCCACTTCAAACGGTCAGATTTAAATAAAATTTGAAGACTTATCAAGGACCAAAAGTCAAAAAAGTCAAAAGTCAAAGATTTTTATTCAAAATTGGATACATGTATCTCTTTTTGAACGTCATATTTTTATTTCTTATATATTTTTTAATATATGCAAAATTGAAATACTACTAGCGTTTCGGAACGACCACTGGTGAGAAGAATACGCCGAAAGAAACTCAATCCAGACTTGGTCCCTACGTGCCTGAAGGGCTCTGAATACATTGTTAACATTAAACACAATTTTTCATACTATAGATTAATTTTAACATTTAATAATTGTTAATATTAAATAAATTTATATAAATTTCCACGCATTTTTATCAGTTATATAATCATCAATGCAGTAATAAGCCTTTTTTATTAACTGGTTTTTTACAATCGTTTTGAACTTAAGTAAAGGCAGACCTAATATTTCTGCAGGAATTTTATTATAGAAGCGTACTCCTAGACCCAAAAATGAATTCATAGTTTTCTGCAATCGCAATACTGGTGTAGCTAATTTATTTTTATTTCTCGTGTTTCGGTCATGGATATCACTATTTTTCTTATATAAATCAAGATTATAGCGCACAAACATAATATTCGCAAATATGTACTGAGAAGGTAAAGTTAAAATATTTATATATTTAAACAATTATCTCTGAGAGATTCTCTAGCACCAAGTTTATATATAGATCTAATAGCGCGTTTCTGCAGGACAAATATGGTGTTTACTTCTGCAGCGTTACCCCATAGTAAAATCGCATAAGACATAACACTATGAAAGTAACTAAAATATACCAAACGCGCAGTATCAACATCAGTCAGTTGTCTAATTCTCCTGACAGCATAAGCTGCAGAACTAAGTTTACCCGCTAACGTAGTAATATGGGCACCCCATTGAAGCCCAGCATCAAGAGTTATTCCAAGAAATGTTGTTTTATCAGTTAAATCTAGTGGTTCATTATCCATTACTATTTGTGTTGGAATTTTTGTAACATTTGGTAAGCAAAATTTGATACATTTCGTTTTCTTAGCGTTCAACAATAGATTGTTCGCTGTGAACCAATCCAACACTTGAGCTAAAGTACTATTAACCACGTCAAAAGAATTAGTTTGTCTATCAATTTTGAAGACAAGAGAAGTGTCATCGGCAAATAGTACAGCCTTACATGTATTGACACAGTAAGGTAGGTCATTGATGTAAATGAGGAATAACAGAGGCCCTAGGATAGAGCCCTGGGGTACGCCCATCTTAACCGATGATCCGGAGGATTGTACCCTATCTAAACTAACTTTTTGAGTTCGGCCACTTAAATAAGATTCAAGTAAATCGCGAGATTTACCTTTTATTTCATAGTGCTCCAGCTTGGAGAGAAGGGTATCGTGGTCTACGCAATCAAAGGCTTTGGAAAGATCACAAAAAACACCAATAGCATTTTGTTTTCCCTCCCAAGCCTCATATATGTATTTCAACAGAGCTACACCCGCGTCTGTAGTTGACCGACCCTTTGTAAATCCATACTGTTCACGATGGAAAAGGCTATTTATGTTAAAAAAAGCTAATAACTGATTAAAAATCATTTTTTCAAAACAAGGACCGATGACAAGACATACGTTTTGTAACTATATTTATTTTAGTCGAGTTTTCCAATAAACAATTTATTGTGAAACCAAGACTTTTATTATTTAACAAACATATAAATATAATCGGAAACAATTATTATGTGAAATTAAATTTTAGCGTTAACAAACAGAACTTCACAGCTTTTTTCGGCGAAAAATCGTTGATGCAATTCAATGCTTGGGAAAAGTCTTGAGTGAACAAATATAGATCGATAATTTCTGTTAATATTGAATATACTTAATCATGGATAAACAAAGTATTGTAGGTAAAGGTAAAACGCATATCAAAGGAAAAGTTGTTTACTTTGTTAGAGTTTACTGTCTGAATTTGTTTTTTTTTCCGAAGTTACTACTGTGTACGTTAACACTTCCCACTTTTTTAGAGGCTCCGGGGCTGTAGCCTCGGCTCTAAGTAAATATATTAATGTAAAGTTCTTCGTAGGTTTGATTTTAGCGAGATTTTGTGATGATGTGTATTGTTCTTGGTTTCAGTTACAAAGTAAACGCGAGCTGTTCTTCAAGTCGGACTCCGTGAGCGGCGCGACGGGCCCGCCGACGGGAGCTCCGCCTGCCCCACCGATCGCTCCATCTGCCCTCAAGGATGCGCTGGCGAAGCGTTCAGCGACCCTCCCGGACCCGCACGAGAACCACCACGAGGCCAACGGCACAGCGCCTGGGGCCAAGCTCAGTAACAGCGTGTCGGTGGACTCTAAGCCTCCCAACACGGCGCCTCCGCCAACGCCGGCGCCGCCCGTGCCCACTTCAGCGCCACCCGCCGCACCCGCTCCACTTAGGAGTACAGAGAATATTATGAAAGTGAGTAATTGTGTACCTGTTAATTACATATCTTGCTTTTGTCTACGTATTTATGGCGTTTGTGATATTAACTTTGTTAAGTTTAAATCACTTTTTATCGCGTTTATTCCATTACCTAACGTTTCGAAAACTTTACTTTTTGTTTTCATGGTCGTAAGTAGACTGTAAACATCGAAACTGTTTTCGAAAAGTTAGGTTAAATAATAATGGAATAAAACCGTATTAAGTGATTAATTTCAATTAAATGTGTAACAATCGTGAAAACATTAGAAAGTTACATAAAAATCTATGCAGTGGTATTTTGCGCGAAGGAGTAACTAATATAGACGCGTACATATACAATATACATACATCTTCTTATTAAGGTATAATAAATACTTATACTTGCTGTATTTACTTGGGGTTTACAAAGATTGCAACTTTTTAACTTGTGTGAATGAGATTTGTCTATTCTATTTAGATAACATCTATGGTGTGAACATGTAATATGCAATGAATTAAGTTAATAGCTGCTATGGCCGTTGACCGCCTTAATTTTTACACTTAAGTGCCGCATGCTTCTCAGTATGGAAAGGCTTTTCATATCACCGTAACAATAATAAAGGCAATTATCTCATAACACTAATGAACTCCTAACAATGGCTGTCATGTTGATATCACCGCGCAATCTTACTTAAACAATGCCAAATTTTTTGAAGGTGTACCTATTGTATAAAGTGGTGTTATTCATTACCGTTATATTTATTGTCATTCTAGAAACCAGACCACCCACCAGTCGCGCCAAAACCAGAATTACCTAAGTTAGAAAAGCCAAAAACCAAAGAACTAGATGGATACGTTGGATTTGCAAATCTACCGAACCAGGTGTACAGGAAGGCAGTCAAAAAAGGATTCGAATTCACATTAATGGTAGTAGGTAAGTGTTACAATACCTTAGAATAATGGTTCTTATTCTCTTAGTTCAATAGATACTTATATTAAATGCTCAGAGAGTGATTACGCCAACCAATCTTTAACATTTGGTTTAATTCCATCAGTTTTCTCTTTCGTGCCTCGTGCATGACCCTTTAATCAACGTGTCATTTAAGTTGAATAATTTTTAGCTGTTTACAGTTTTATAACTATTTAATTAACTATAGAATCACGGTTTTACGTTATGTTTATTCAGTCTGAATCACCGACTAGTTTTGATCAGTTACGAAGACCATCATCAGGGCAGTGTTAGGGGTGGCGACACGGCGGTTAAGCTTTCCGCAAAGACCATAGAGTTCTTTGATTTTGTAATAAATTAAATTTCCGTAAGTAGTATTATTTAATGAATGTTCCTCATTTCTTATTTGCAGGTGAAACAGGCCTAGGAAAGTCGACGTTAATAAACTCACTGTTCCTAACGGACGTGTATGACAAGGACAAACACCCTGGGCCCTCACTGCGGGTAAAGAAGACGGTGGGAGTGGAGACCAGCGTGGTGTTGCTCAAGGAGAACGGTGTTAACCTCACACTCACCATCGTCGACACGCCTGGCTTTGGCGATGCGGTCGACAACAGCAATTGGTACGTAGTCTTATAGACTGATACATGAAGATTGACTTTCTGCAGCTATTTGTATCCCAAGCAGTCGATAAACCTACTTTCTTCCATTGTCATTAATGTTTTTTTAGTTTGGCTCACTTTTTATATTTAATATTTATTGCACTCATTTTTACTTCGTTTTTTTATTATATTATGTTATATCCTACTGCTGGGACAAGGGTCTCCCTAATACCCTCCATTTTACTATGCCTCCATTAAAAGCTTGTCGAATGACTGCAAGTCAATCTACCACGTCTTCGGTCTTCCTCTCTTTCTGAACTAACTGGGTATGCCATCGATTGAAACCCAGTTAGTTTAGATGTGAGTCCATTTTTCTGAGTGCATACGGCAAACGTGACCTGCTCAATTCCACTTTAGTTTAGTTGCTTTCATCCCGTCATCCGTGACCTTAGTATTAGAGCGTAGTGTAGAGTTTCTTATCCTATCAGACAATTTAAATAACTAAGTAAAATATAGCCGAAGGTATTTAAAAAAAGAGCTTCTAAGTAGAATATGAGGACAACGTGTCTTTGGGACATAGAGATGTAATGCGAGGAGAAAGGCGCTCGTTCTCACGGGTGCCATTGTTTTATACGATTTTTTTCGATTCTTATGAACGAAGCCAATTACAGATCGTTGTCGAAATGGTTATCGCGTCCCAAAACAAGTCATTCAACCTGTCTGCAGTTGACGCAGTTCAATTATGTGAATAAAAATAATTTTAATTGCGGCATATCATTTAGTTTGCTGAATCATACATACTTTAATGTAGGTAGGGAATACTGAAAAATGTTTGTTGCATAGATTTATATTTAATTTCTGGTAAATACCTACTATATCTTTAGTGAAACATAATACGTTGTGGAAAATCTCCTATCGTGGCAAAAAATTATTACGCCTGAAAGTGCTCCAATCTTCTTAGTGACATTGAGATCCAACTTTGTATGGCATGGCTTGAGTAATTCATATTCGGTAAATAAACGACAAATTGTATTGTTTTGTAGAAATAATATAGGTAACTACTTAATAGGCTAGTTTCCTGGGTCGTAATAATAACATAAAAATTAGTCCGTCAGTTAGATAATCAAAAAATATTGGACACCTATTTTTTCTTTTGTCAAATAAACAATAAATAATAAAGATAAAGCGCGTCAAAGTTCAGGAGTGGGGGCTCGTTACGTCAAAGTTTGCTAAAAATTGTAGCAAACTATGACGTCACACGGAACTTCAAAGGGCTATATCTTTATAATTTTTTGTTTTATCGACAATAGAAAAAATACGTGTCCAATATTTTTTGAATATCTAACTGACGGACTAATTATCTTTTTTTAGGAAACTAGCCTATTGTTTATACAACACTAGCTATCGCCCTCTGATGTTATGTCGATCCTGCCGGGAGCAGTACTTTTACGGGGATGAAAGGTGGCCTATGTATCCAGGAATAACTTATCTGTGCGAAATCAGCCGTTTTGGCGTGAATGTGTAACGAACATCATATATTCTCACAAACTTTCGGGTCTATAATATTAGTAAGGATTATAATATTATTAATTAAGGATTGGCACCGTCATATATAGCCGTATAAGGTAAAATTTATGAACCAATAAAACAACGGGGCATCAATTATTAAAAAAAAATGTATATATATTAATGTTAAGTAAAAAATTTCAGCTGGCAACCGATAATTGACTTTGTCGAATCAAAATATGAGGAGTTCCTAAATGCTGAGTCGCGGGTCACGCGCAAGGCGGCGCCGCCTGACACCAGGGTACACTGCTGTCTGTACTTCATCGCGCCCAGCGGCCACGGGTTGAAGCCACTCGACGTGGAGTTCATGCAGCGGTTGGGAGACAAGGTCAACATCATACCGGTCATCGCCAAAGCTGACACCATGACGCCTGAGGAGTGCAAAGATTTCAAGGAACAGGTAATATTTTTTATCATAATAATAATTTTACTTACAATTTTGGCAAAAGTCATGTTGGCCAGATTTGAATGGGGTACAATGTCCCATTTGGGACGCTAGTCGAGCAATTTTTGGAGATAACAATGAAAGTTGAACAAGAGAAAGTGGACCTTTCCGATTTTTGTAAGTGTTGAGAAAATGGGCTGTATTATCATATGTATATTACCATATTATATTAGCCCATAGGCTATATTAACTGTATTATAGTTGATTATTTTTCATCCAAGGGTAGCATTCTCTAATATTACCTATTGATATAGTTATTTGACGCCTCAGAAGGCGGACTGGCGTATTTTACTTTTAAACCAAGAAGGCATGACATTATAGCACCCGCTAACTTTCTACTATCCCACCAACAATCACTTGTGTCACGTCGAATTCATTACAGTTCAATGATTCTTATATAACTCTTACTGCGTAATACATAATTGATAATTCATTTATTTTTGTCAGACATGGGTAATATACATTTATAACAAGGTGTCAGTGTTACATAGTGCGCCATGCTGCGCCGTCAGGCATACAAAATTCGATACAGTTTTATTGTGTTCATTGTAGGTATAATTAAAAGTAAAAATGGATTGTCATGCAAAATTTATATAAATCTTAATAAATGTCAATGTCAAACTTGCTAGTAAATTATATGGTAAATAAGTCAACGAATAAAATAATAAATAATCATCTTCAGTATTATAAATTTAGATAGGGATTTATTTACTGGCAAAACACAGTTGTTGTTTAATTGCATGACTTTATTTGAACGACTATATATATGGACAAACAATTAAACTTTTTTATAACTTAGATGTCTGGCACAAAAAAAGCTCTTTGTTTTTTTGGCTATGAGAAAATTGTCATAAAGGAAAGATATATGAATTACGCACTAAATTTATTTCAGATAATGAAAGAAATCGCGCAACATAAAATTAAGATTTACGACTTCCCTGAAAACACTGGTGAGGAGGGCGAGGCTGGTGACGCGACGAAGACGATCCGATCGCGAGTACCGTTTGCTGTGGTGGGCGCCAACACTGTCATAGAGCAGGATGGCAAGAGGATTCGTGGCCGCAAGTACCCGTGGGGCATTGCCGAGGGTGAGTGACATTCGCTGAGATAAAAGCCCAATCAAACTTTAATGAACACAATAACTGTTGAAAGGAACGCCACAGTACGTTAGACGCCATACAAGATATCTCTATTCGGGTCTAACGTACTGCGGCGTCCCTCTCGTCATTTACTGAATTCAGTAAAGTGTGATTGGACTTTAAGACGAGGCCTCAAATGTTTGGTACCATCGCTCGGCAAAGGACTGATCAAGTGCGCGCAAGGGATAGCGCTTGGCGGTTTAGCCCGTGAATGATGAGATAGGAGATAGTCTCGAGTCGCTCAAAGAAAAAAGCGTAAGCGCCAGATTCGTTATTTCTATTTTATATAAAATCAGACCGGTTAATTGTATTTTCATATTTACATTTTGATGAATTACTAATAACCTATCTTTTAGTCTAAAAATCATTATTTCATTCGTCGCATTTGAGCTACAATAACAAAAACTCTGCGAACGAAGACCATTTTTCAAAAAATATTTCTATCGGTAAAATTTTATCTAAACGTGTTTTCATCTTGAATTTTTGGAGATGAAATAGTCAAAAATCATATTACTTAGATTTGAAACTCCTAATTTAAGTATTTTGTGAGATAAATAAGGTTCAGAACGACCTTATTTACAGTGGTATCGCCTTAACCTGGTAGAGAAAAGTTTCCTTGCTGCCGGATTTGATTAACTGCCCGCCAGTTTTATTGGAGTACATCCTGTTGACTTACTATTTGGGTCTGTCAGAGGACTAAACAGAATTGGCTATTTTCAGTTATTATTAACTTTATATCCTTTTGACTGCCCAAAGTCTGTTTAGTAACAATGTATTGATTGATAGTGTTCATAAAGTGTTGTTTACACGCTATCGTTCGAGTATTGTTACTTCTGAATGCAGATAGCATGTATGAGTTTAATTACTTTTTCTTCCAACTACGTGTAGTGCAGCGTGCTGCAATTCTATCATAACTGTACTACATATCCAGCACAAAGCGGAACTTGTTGCTCTAGAGCAGAAAAAAAATATCCTTTACTGCACCGTTTAGTTTTTTAAATCACGGGACCATAGTTGTCACAAAAATTGTCATGTGTATTACTTGGCCTTAAACAAAATACTAGCCGTTAAGAAAAAGGGGGGTAAATTGAAATTTCTCTGCGGTTTTATTTTTTTTATACTTTTCTTTTAGTAGTTAAAAGCAAAGTAGATTATGCACCTCGCATTAAGTAATTTATATTGCACTCGTGCTTTTTAGAGCCCTCGCTGCCGCTCGGTCTCCAAATTAGCACTAGGTGCAACAATCTATTACTGTTTATCTAGCCCGCTTCACAATAATACATTTTGTTGACGAGAATTATTTTATCTAAATGTGTGTGCGTTTATTTTCACACAACGACGCCTACAGTATCAGAAAGATTGAGGTAAATATTCCGGTTCTGACAAGATATGCGCAGTCAACAAAGTAATGAAGATAAGAAATCCATTTGCAGTGGAGAACCTGGAGCACTGCGACTTCCTGGCGTTGCGCAACATGGTGATTAGGACGCACCTGCAGGACCTGAAGGACGTGACGAGCTCCGTGCACTACGAGAACTACCGCTGCCGGAAGCTGGCCGGACTCTCGCACGATGGCAAGCCACACAGGATCAACTCCAACAAGTACGTCTCCTTGTGCTATGTTCGTGTTCTCTTCACTTTACATTTCTAAGGTCGATCAATACTAACTACGGGTCAAAATTAATTGGAATCGTTAACTATTAAACAAGCAATAATTGATAAGTAATGAGCATTTTTATGGCTATTAAAACTTACGCGAGATAAATTCATTGCACAGGCTGACTGAATCACGTAACATACTTAAGGACATAATAAATAATGATGACATGTAACGTCAAAAATATAACACCAACAAAATACTTAACTTAATTACAAAGAAAAACTTAATCTAATTAGTGCACAAAGTCTCGGAATGTTTGGAAACCGCGCGCTCGCTACGCGCATCCAGCTAGCAACAGGTACGCGCGCTTAGATTGGCGCGAGTGTCCACACTTCTTTTTTTTTATTGGTTAATTTAGTCAACTTTTAACTGTAATTTTTTTGATGAACGCCGAATGTACCCACGAAAAAGTGTCACGTTCCGTGTGCAAGCGAGAGCGCGAAGTAAGCGATAGAGAGGCACGATCGGCCTAAGCGTTCGGCTTGTGATGCATCTATTTCTCTTCTACCGTTATCACTTAAAATCGTCCTTAGATCGGCTTTACAGATAACCAGTATTTTGTTTATGTATTTGGAACGAGAATCGAGTGCATTCAATATGTAACGTGATTTACCAGTTAGCCTGTAGAATCACGGGATGCCTTACGTTTTATTACTTAGATCGGCGAATCCGACGAATGAAGCCATGATTCTTTAATAAAAAATATGTGTTGGGGTTTTCTGGGGTAAAAAATCGATCTAGCTCTGTCACCCACTTCTTACTAAGGCACTTCTCTGAAAACATCTTGCAGAAAGTGGCAACTGTTTTCGTAAATTTTGGCTTTCGTAAGTTATAAAGACTAAACAATATTGGTCTAAAGCAATGAAGCAACTCTTCACTTTCCTCCTTATCAAAAGTGCGACTGAAGGGCCAGTATTCTTACTGATCGATTCAATGCCGATGTGCAACATATGTGAAAGCTGTAAAATTTGTAAAGCATATTATACTGCTAGTTTATTATAATATAATAAATAACATAAAACATTTCTAACATAAACTTAATAATTAAACTTGTGTATTGATCATCCTTTCTTAAGTACGTCTTGGGCCTTATCGCTATTACTTCGTTTAAATTCGCACTCTGACTCCATTTCATATATTGAGTTTCATTCTAATAAAAAAAAATTACTGACATAACGAAAAAACTTATTTAAAAGCATTGCAAATTGTAATTAAAATTAAAAAGGCATGGGTAGAGCTAACCAACCTAAATAGACGAGGTTGGTACCATAAATATTTACTAATATGTTAACTATTTTATTACTCAGTTCAGTACTGCAGTCACCGCATTTAAGGTGACCAGACTCCATAACTTTGTACTAATCATTAACTTGAGAAAGTAACATGTGTTTCTAATAAGCTGAAGTATCGATTATTTTAGTAGTTTCATTGCTGCATGTCTGGTCACCTTTCTCTACGTCTATGTGTACTGTCGCGTTGTGCTACAGACGTTCTTTTGTTTTCATTAGGTTAGATATATCTGATAGCTGCATACGACATTCTTTGATTATTATCTGAATGTTCTGTGCTTGGGCATGCAGAAATGGATACTTACTAATGTTAACATTAAAATCATTTACTTTCATGGATTTTATTTTTAAAATATACTATATGTATTCTATTATACAGGACTATAATAGTCAGCTGCATAATGTGATGAGTGAGCCATATGCAGTAAATACAAAATCACACGTATTCGTTTGCGAACCTGCAATACGCAAGGCGTACTTTTCATATAATTAGCAAGCTGACAGTTAACAGCTTTCTATATATGTATTTGATGTAGAACATGTGAAGACAAAGGAAGTCTAAGACTTATTGTGTGAATTTAAAAATAAATCCATGAAAATCATCATTTATCATAATAACATACGCTTTAACAGTGGCATTAATAACCGTCGGTCAACATCACTTCATTTGTCATTCAAGCGATTACGGCAATTTGCGTGCGTCGCACATCGCTGCACTGTGTGATTAAACGCATTTCAATCGCATTACTTCATTGTGTGTCAAAACGTATTTTCCAGTGTTTGTTTTCCTGATACACTATTTTAGTATAAACGGCTTACCTAACACTTTGAAATAGTATGGTTCATAATAATCATTTAGTTATAAATTACATTTTTAAATCAACGTGTTACATGCGCATTGATGTGTAACAAAATGAATAAACAGCACATATTTTCGTAGATATGTCTTCATTCATTTCTAGTTATCATTCTGACAAAAATTAGTAACATATGTGGCACTGTGGTTTTAAGTTTGCTAAGTATTGGAAGTAATGGTAATAATTGCACCACTTAGAATATCGTTTGTATGCAACGTGTGTTTAGCTATAACCGCAAATTAATGCGAGTTTTCACTCTTGTTATGAATTACTCATATGCGATGACATGAAACGAAATGGAAATCTTTACATTCATAGTAAATGTACACAAACGAACAATTTTCTTAAATATTTTAAATTATGCTGACAGTAAGAATTAGGACTAAAATAAACAATTTTGTTGAACCCGGTAACGGATATTGCTCCGTCTAAGAGTGAAATGCAACAATATGGTAAAGTCTATTTTACATACCTGATGAGTAAAATAAAATCTACCTCAGAAACGCATTTCTAGATATATATTTTAGTTACTAATGCCACTGTCGAGTCTTATGTTGGGCAAGCACACCGTGCGCTAACCCAGTTGTTGGTGTTCAGTTTGTGCCCGCAAGGACTGATGAACAGTTTCATGACCGTGTGGTAAGTTCCACGCACGATCTCTTATACCACGTAGTACCATGTAGACACTGTTCATTGTGGTGGTTCACCTTTCGCTTGCTTTGACAATACACGCCAATTAAATCGGTAATTCATATTAAATCACACTACTCTCATTGAATTAGAATATAAAAAAAAAATCTAATGTTTCTATTATCTTACGCATAACAAAAGATATTGATATTCTTTGTTGCAGCCGTATGACATTGCTATGTTTTGAAGCGGTCTTGGAAAAAATAACGACGGCTTCAGTTAAATTGATTTAGATATAATCTATATTTTTTAAGTCTGGTAAAATGCTCGACGAGTACCGTTTTATATTGTTTTTGTTTTCAATGTTGGTTGCACTAATAAAAGTAAACAAATTGCTATGATTATCCGTTTATGTGTATTAGGTCCTCCTAAAATGAATACAATAAAATACATTTATTGCAACTTGTTAAGTTTTTTAAAAATTTATACTTGACGGCAAACGAACAGACGAGCCATCTGATGGAAAGTGGTCACCATTGCCCATGGACATCTGCAACACCTGAGGAGGTGCTGATGCCTTGCCGACTCTTAAGATACCTGTAAACACGCCTTTTTGGACCCCAAGTCATAGCACACAGGGAAAACCTCGGGACTTTTACTTAACTGAAATTAAAATTTTAATTAATTTTTGACATCATTGAACTATCATAAGGTATTGCCAATGTTAGAGAGCTATAACGGACTGAAGGGAAGGCCTTTGCCCAACAATGGGACACATATAGGCTAAATAAAAAAGTACCTCACATATCTTTAGAAGAAAGTGTTTTAGGTAGGGGAATTTAATTGGCCTGTATCTGAATTTGTCATATATCCTGTAATGTCTGTATATCTGTAAGTAGTTTGTGTTGTTTGGCTTTCTTTCGTTATGCATGATTCTAACACAGCAAGTTCAGCTAAGGATAAGAAAGTTAGATTTTATTTGACTGCCAATCAAGGATAAGTTTGTACATGTGTCACCCCATGCATTTTGTTTATTAAAATTTCACTAAATGGTGACAGCAATTGCGTATGATATGCTTCTTTTTAATTTCAAGTATAGATTTGCTGTTGCTCTGATCTTATCAGTATGCCATGCCCAAATAATATTATTTTTTTTTGAGCTACTAGCATGGCTTTTGTTACAATATATTCTAATGCGCATGTGTCTTAAATTGGTCTATAAATTAAATGTTGCAATTATAATAATAGCTATGAAATTGGTAAAAAAACCGGATTACCCAATTAAAGTATCATTAAAGTTCTAGTATAATATTTTATATTTTTGATGTTACGTGACGTGAGTTTATTTTCGTCAATTATTGTATCCGTTCTTTATTAGTCTATGTGTAATTTGGATAGTTGAAGTAAACCCATCCATAACTAAATAGCTAATTATTTCGTTATTTACCTACACTATGTTTACAAATGAAATGTACTTGTTCCCAGGAATCCTTTGGCTCAAATGGAAGAAGAGAAAAGAGAACACGATCTTAAAATGAAGAAAATGGAAAGTGAAATGGAACAGGTACTTTTAATGAGTAGCACACTAAAGTTATTAATATACTCGTATGTTCATGTCGTACTCGATAACTTTTACATTCTGTTCTTCTTATTATTTTTATTAATTTCATGTTTACGTGGTAGTATTTGTATTGATCCGCAAATTCTCGATATCATTGAGACCACAACGATCAAACACGACCTGGCCATGACATATTACCTTATACTTGTTGTTTTCTACCTTTATAAATGTGATTATTTGTTAGGTGTTCGAGATGAAAGTCCGCGAGAAGCGCGCCAAGTTAAAGGAGTCTGAGGCGGAGCTGGCGCGGCGGCACGAGGCCACGCGGCGCGCGCTCGAGGCGCAGGCGCGCGAGCTCGAGGAGCGCCAGCGCGCGCTGCAGGCCGAGCGCGCCGCCTGGGAGCGCGAGACCGGCCTCTCGCTGGACGACCTGCGCCGCCGCTCGCTCGAGGCCAACAGCAAGGAGTAAGTACTCTCGGCTGCCTGAGGTAGTTACGAGCTGTATGCTTATGCTTAAATAAAAACTGGTTGGGTGTCTGATCGCCAAGCCCTGAAGATGTGAAGATCTCGTCCCACATGGGACGAGATCTTCACATATTAATAGATATGGAAAAAGGATTTAATCAAATACACGAGTACATACTCGTGTATTTGATTAAATCCTTTTTAAGAGCACATATATCTGCTAGTACAGAGACAGCCCCGGGAATTACGACCGCTAGTATGAAAAGGCTTATGTATAAAGAGGCGACGACCTGCAGGCACTGTTACGTCACAGTTATCAATATTAACAATTAACTATGTACTGTACGCGACAGCTCGACAGCGCAATTTTCTAGTAATGTGACGTACCAGGTAGTTTATATCGATATTTTTAAATAAAGATTGTTATAATAAAAATGAATTAGATTTATTCAGTCTAGGAATTATGAATAATTTAAGAAGCTACGCAATCGGTTCATTCACAAGCCCTACGGCGGGCGAACTTGTAAAAGAAGAACCGGCAAGAAACATGGCTGTGTTTTCACTCAGTTTTATTTTATACATACAGACAGTTTTTTCTGACTGGAAAATTAACTCAGTTAAGTGAAGAGTTACCTATTAACTTTACTGATGTAATTTTCCACCACAATGTAATATTATTAATAAGATTAACATTGTTATTGTTATAAACACGTTCAATGCGGACTCGTGCAGAGCTAAGACTAAGATGGCGCGGGCGATGTGCGGTTGTCCCCTAACTGCTTAGCTCATACACTGATTGCCATCTCGACCTGTTGCGTACAGTACATTGTCGCTTGTATAGCTCGCACAGGTGTAACGCTATATATGAGAGCTATTACTGTATTCCGCATTTGGATTCAAGATTCTTCATGTGATACAATTTGCTTTGGTAAAAAGAAAGTTCTATTATGCTTATTTGGAACTGATTTCTATATTATTTATTTTTCAGGACGGTGGATGGCAAAGACAAAAAGGATAAGAAAAAGAAAGGTTTGTTCTAAACGTCGTCGCCTGGTCGACAGCCCACCGCCCGTGACTAACCGGCGCTCGCGGCCACACTACGTCAAGCCGCACGAGTAGGGATGCAAGGTAATTGTGACATCGATATTATATTTAAAAAAATCAGTCATGTCAAAACATTTCGGTCATTAAACATTATTAATAGGTCAAAACATTTCGGTCATTAAACATTATTAATCTTTAAACTATAAATAATTTCCTATTTGAATCAATATTGGCGGACAATTAGCAAAGGGCTTAGAATAACCAAAAACTACATTTTTTTGCTTATAAATTAAAAAGAACGTATCGATTGTTTATTTTATATTTTATCGATGTTATCAGTTGACCGTCTTTGCATCCCTATGCACGAGTAGATAACGAATACTTCCTAGTGCATATTCTAATCAAATTTTACTAGCGTTCTCACAGCGCGCCCCATGTGTTGATCAGAATTACTCACTATGTGTAAGTACTTATGTTCCTTTGACATAAATTTCGAAATACAATACTTTTGTCTTTAAATCGAGTCTTTTTGCTGTATATCATAATTATACAGATTAAATGAATAATATTTCCCTTGAAGACTAGCATTGAGATTTATCTTATCAATTTTTGGACTGTACATATCCTATTTGAAATTTGTTGAGAACATAGGTTTTTGATTCCTCTCTAGAACCTATGACAGGCTGTAATGCTGATGAAATTCTCATGAGATAATATGTATAAATATTAATTTATATACCTGTTTCTGGGGTATAGTGCCATTCTCAGTGTTGTGACATATGTTGCTACTGTCATGTACACTTCACGATGTGTGTGGAAACTTACCAACTTTGCTTTCAAACGTATTGTATGTACAGCAAGCTGATGTGTGCTCACACGACTTTTCCTCTTACTTATTTGATTGGTCTAAAACCTTGTTTTATGTGATACTTTTATGTGATTACATTTCTATTTTGTTTTACAAAGGCATTTGATGTTGTAAATATGGTTTTCCTACCTTAAATGTGCAACTTACAACGATTGTATTTGCTTATTTTTTTATTATACCATTGTAATATCTAGGATGCGTCTTTGGACACAGGATGAAACTAAATATTTGAAATAGAGTGACATGGATATATTAAATATGGTTGTCTGACTCATCCTATACCTTACAAAGTGTACCTAGTTACTTGCAAAATATTGTGATGGACATTTTTTTGTTTCAACAATCATTAATGCAATTTTCAGATTGGTCTTTTAAGAGTGTTGCAACTGGAGTAGCAATATAATTTGAACCAAGGTATGAACACAACGCACCAATCTAGCTTAGTGAGTTATAGTATAGCTCTATACAACGATTTATAAAGACTACAGAACGTAATAACACTGTATTTGACATTTAAGGAGTTTACTCAAAATTAAATATAATTAAAGCTGAGATTACTTTTTACGTATTTATTTATAAGATTTTTATTTCGCGATTAAACATTTTTTTTAAATAAGTGAGGCCTAATTTTATACAGTTGTTTCAAAAGGCATTTTGTATACTATTTTGTACGATTATTTATTTGAGTAGTTTGAGAGTTTTGATAATGACAGCGAGGAGTTTTAGCACAAACATTTATACAGCTTATGAATAGACATTTACGTCCACGAAGATGCCAAATAGCTTGTAATGGTCTGCTTTAATCAGCAATAAATGTCTAAAACTTTGTACTTTACATGTTAGGATCTGAAAATGTCAAATAAAATGACGCTCAGCTCAATACTGTGAGGATAAAATCATGGCACTGACATCTGTACTGATAAATATAGCAATACTTATACTTACAAATATATTGAACTAACTACTCGGGCGGAATTCTCTGTTATATTTATAAGTAGAGATATTACATACTGTAGTTACTCGAAAAAATATTACTACACCATTCTAAATTTTAATATGAAATTAGATTATAAATTCATATTTTTTACTTCTTTATCATTATAAATTTAATGATACGATATTGGCTTGTTCTGTGCATTGGACCGGGAGGTGTTGCACGATGTGTGTTATTTGGCGGTCGTACGGATCTTTGGGGTTTCTGGTACAAATATTCACTTGATATAAGTTGTTAAAATTTTAAAATCGTGATCAAGAAGATAGGTACATTAATCTGATGTCAGTTTAGTCTATGGTACATCCAGTACGACTTGCCTTAAAAACATTGGTAGAAATATTGTGCTTAGTATTTTTAAATATGCTCATAGCTCAGTTGTGACATAGACTCTAGCCCTAGCTAGGTGTTAGCGTTCTTTGTAATAATATAAGGGACGGATTAAGGATGGCTCACTTACAAAATTGTTCGCGTATTTTAGTGATATTTATAATAATTTAAAATTGAGAGTCGATTTTGATTTATCGATTATAAATAAATCTATCTGAAGCCCTGTTTCTTGACCTTTCTTCCACTTATCCTACTATAGATCACTTTCTGTAAATATTGTTTTTGCTTATGTTTATGATTATATACCTGATTATATAATTATCGAGATACTCAACTACGACGTTATTATTGAATCATGCATAATCTTTATTTAATCGACATGCCGTGGTTAAATTGTATTATTTCCTACACTACAGTATTGACTTCCGCATTAAAGTTAGGAGTTTAGGTGATAAGATTATGCTTAATTTTATATTTGTGTAGGGTCGCGGCCCACTTTACCATACTGATCATTTGCTTAGTCATTACAATGGATGTGTGATGTATGTTGGGTGAGCAATGAAGCAGACGATGTAATATATTGTACCTTTGAATAAAATATAAATAAATACGTAATATATAGGAAATATTTGTTTTATTTTCTAAATGTCTACACATCCATTCCTTTGTTATTTCGTACGTCTGTTAGATGCGTTAGTTATGACAAAAGGAAAAAATATATGTATAATAGTTACAAAGTTTATCTATTAGTACCTAATTGATACGGAACTGAACTTACTTACTAGGCTAGTTTCCTAAAAAAATATAATTAGTCCGTCACTTAGATAATCAAAAAATATTGGACACATTTTTTTCTGTTGTCAATTAAACAAGAAATGTTAAAGATACAGCCGATTAAAATTCAGTTTGCTACACTTTTTACCGGACTATGACGTCACGACCCCCACTCTTAACTTTGACGCGCATTATCTTTATCATTAATTGTTTGATTGGCAAATAAAAAAATACGCATACAATATTTTTTGATAGTTAGCTGACGGACTGATTATAATCTATACTATAATACTGTTTGAGAGGGAATCACAAAATGTACGGCTGCCGTTCACTCGGTTTGGCAATGTCGACTTATGCCGGTCTTTCAGCGATTAGTTTTAGTTCTTTGTTGCTTAAAATGTGAATGTGCTGATCGGATGCGAAGGAACTACTAGATCGGCACAAGCAGAAATTAAGCAGGATGTATCTAATGCAAAAGTTGCTACTACGAGACGGCATTTTCCTTCCACAAATTCTGCCGAATTGAATGATTTATCGACCTCGTGTCGACCCGCAGGAACTACCCGATAGGCGCAAGGCAAAAAGTGCTTTGGGGCTTTGTTGTTGTTCTACAAATACTGTAATACTGCTTGCTATGGCAACCCTTACTTACAAGTACATTGTTAAGCTTTTTATGTAGTCGGATGCCTGTATAAAGGATATAAATAAAACAGCATGAAAGTTTCCGTATGAATTCTTTTATTTGGTGATGTTTTAGATCACGTACACAGTGTTATACATTCGTCGGTCACATCAAAATACAATCCATAAATTCACGAACAACCTCAAAATATTCTGTTATATAAACAACATTACTACAACTAGGTATTAATATTATCTTTGGCAGCACTATGGAAAATATACTTCTACTTATTTATTTAATGAAAATGCAACTTCAAATATATTATAACAATCACAACAGTTTTCGACAATACAATCTTTATTCTGTATACAATACACATAAAGTAATATTAAATTGTTTTAAAATATTCGACGATACGCGATTAACTAAGATTTTTCATTGAGTTAACACTCTATCAAAATTAATTTTATTTACATTACCTATTTTATCGGGGTTTTACTCCTTCAGGGTTACAATGTATACATTATATGTAAGAGAACAATAAAAATATAATTATTACACATATGTTTTTCGCACCTCGCATAATAGCGTGTTTGTATTAGGCTAATCATAATCATAGATTTTACTTTGGTACCAAACTATCCGGCAATCACTTAACATTGCATCGCGCGACGTGGGGAACTCAGAGCAATATTTGCATCAAGTGAGTATAGTTTTAAAGTTTGAAACCCTCAATGTCAAACTACTTACGTTTCTGACTAATTTTTTCATAGACACAATTTAGTAATTTTCAAAGTGTTTAACTAAAATGTTTATTATTAGTTTTTGATGTTCTCAACATCGTTTTAGTTATTGCCACACATATAAAAGGATATGTTTACATATAGCTGAAGCTGATATATGATGTTAATTGTACCTATTATTTATGGATAAGTATTTGATATTTGAGTCTGGGATCCACCACGTATCAAACGTACTCAGCATTCCAAATCTAACTAATGCCTCTTCTACTACATTATTCTAACTATAAAATATTCCTATAAATAATGGTTACTATTATTGGTGTTTTTGTGTCCTAATTAAACTACTATTAAAACTTGAAATTATAAAGGACGTTGTACTAAAGTTTAAATTTTAACTTTGGTAGTATCACATGACTGTTATTCTAACGCTATACACTAACCAATAATATGTTATCGTTATGCGATGGAAGTCAAATGTGTCTATTACAAGACTCCACTCCTGCTATGGTACATTATATATCGCAACGCAAAGCCTGCGTGATGCTGAAGTCCCATTGGTACGCAATATAATTTTTGAATAACACTATGTGTGGAGGCACTCCGGCACAGCTATTAAACAAATGAGCTACGTATTCTCGTGTTAACTGCAATTATGAATAAAAACGGGTCACTCGCGTACTATTTCGTCGGGATTGCCGACTATTTACAGTTCGGGACTCTGCCGCGCGTCCTACACTCGCCTTGAAAATGAGCTTCGAACGAGTCCGTAACTAGTCGGCAATCCCCACGAAATAGCACGTGAGTGAACCGCTTTTGCTCTAATGTCTTTGTATCACGTTAGTTTCTATTTTGTACGTAGTCCAGCTTGCAACAAATCGAGGTGATTTCACATCTGCTATCGAACAAATTATTTGCAACCGTTCAATACCTACTTACTTACATTTAATTAGTACTATTATGAACTTCTTAGACTTAGTCGTAAAGTGAATTGTTTGGCACAATTCTTAATTTTAAAGATTCATCATTTTCAAAAGATATTAATGGAAACGCTCGAAGTTAAATACTACGAAGTACAAAAATGTTAAGTACTTAGTTAGAGTATCTAAACAGACAAGACCCAGGGCTAAAAGTAGCGGCTTTTGAGAAAATGTTGTAGTAATTAGGGTGAACTTAGCTTGACATCTAATTTTAAGTACAAACGACTGAAAGTGATCGGCGAATTAGCAATTATGAATTGATGGGATAAACAGTAATCATAAGATTTCAATATTCATCAATTATTGTGTACAAAAACTGGATATTCTGATAAAAGTGATATAATAAGATCTATTACAGTAGGCAATTTGATTTTCGATTTAAACATTGTAAAGTTATCGGATTATATGAAAAGTCTTAATAAACTTAATTGGTATTGAACAGTCAAAGCAGTTTAACGCTAGTCTTTGAATCTAATGTTACGTGGCCACAAGTTCGATTCACAACTCTTCTTTATAAAGCTTTATGAAGCTCTTTACATTAGTCAACTTTATTATTAACTACCTATCCTAAGTTTATAATAGAATTCAAACTGACTTATCTACATAGTATTCTATACATAGTTAAATTAAGAAGGCAATAAATAAGTTTAAGAATAGTTATAACAGTAGGTTTAACAATTGTTACAACTAAAACGAAAGCTAACATTGTTCATAGAGTTAAGACTTGAAGAGTAAATGTTAAAGTACCTAAGTCGGAGACTAGCAGTGTTATATAGACCGCTGGTGAACAGGAGACAGCCGACGTGCTTAAGATGTGGCGTGACATAGAAGCGTAGATACATATTACTACTACATGTTAGAGATATTAATTGACAACTAATAACAAGTCGTGTATATTACAGCACAGTGAAGAGAAATAGCCATCAAACTGTACAAAATCATAGGCCGGTCAGACACACAGAAAAGTATCGAAAACATACTAGTTAGTCGTGTTTTAAACTTTGTAGCACCTACAGAGGAAACATCGGTCACTTATTAAGACCACCATCCGCTCAAACGTTTTAATATACTTCGTATAATAACAATACAATATCAATTATACACTAATTAACGCCCTCGTTTGTGTCTGTTGCAGTATCAATAAAGCACTTAATACAACTACTTAGTTTGATATGTTTATTATTGCCATAATGGATCGATTTATCTTAGCAACATTGCAGATATGCTCGATAGGGCAGCATGCCTCGCGATATAATAGCGCAAAACGAGCAGCCGCAGCAAGTCACAGAAGCAGGACCGTAGCTAGGGCGGGGCGAACAGATATACATACGTCCAATAATAAGCTGATTTCAGCTCGCCTATAATCTTAACGTATAAACTTTGGCCTAGTCCCCTAGAAACATAGGTACGGCCCTGTATGCAAGCATGCAAGAGCCGAATGTTTTTCGTCGGCCGTCTGCTGCGCGAAATCTTTGTGGCAAGTCTATATAACACTGACTGTACCCGGGCGACGTGGGAGTTGCCGATGCAACTACCAGAGTCAAGTTCCCATATCTTAACGTCAAACATCCTCCCGTCGGAAAGATGAAGTACGACATTCATTACGATAATCACGTACACACATGCAACACACATCTATTTGTTTCGTTTCACAATCATGCAACGTTCGAGCGCCGCGATAGTATCATTAACCGTATACTAATATGTACACGCATTTTTGAAGGAGAAATTACTAAGTAATGCGAGAACATCGAATGCAAGAGTAACACTGTGTAGTCATGGAAGTCCGATGTGGTGAAAGTAGCATGTCCCGAAATAAATACCATTAGAACGCCAAATTAAAACGGAAGCCATAACGTGCAAAACAAAACAATGTGCAACAGGACCACGGATTGTGCATTATATAGGGTGCATTGAAGTAGCTTAAGAGGTAAACAAGAAATGGGACAATAGTAGAAAGTAGGTACAGTACAGATACATATAATTATTTATAGGGCACACTTATATAATAGGCTCTAAGGGAAACTTAAAAAAATAGGCTTTTCTGTGTGGTTGTAATTACGTATTAATATGTAACAATGTGTAACATTATGAAAGTGTAACAAGTATTTATTGTACGTTTTCACCCTTCTTAATAATTATTGATCACATAGGTATTTATAAATTGAGGCATGAATTTGTAACTGTAACATTGCTTTAAGTTGCCTATCTACTCTACATTACAGAAGATCGAGTGAGTAAAAATTACATGGTGTTAACATTGAAGGCGTAAGTAGTAACAATTTATTAAAATTACATAGTTTAAAGAAATATTTAGTTCTAATTAGTCAACTGCGATGCTTCCCGCTCTTGCCTATCTGACTAGAACAGTCAGGAATATAAATATTCTGCAAGCAGACGCATTGTGTGTCGCAAGTGCTCTAAAAAACTTACTTTATATCGTACTGTCCATCTTAGTTTTATTAATAAACTGTGATCCATCGAATAGCCGCGAATCATTATAGTGCGAACTATTAAACAGATCGACAGCTGATGGGGCTGGGGTGGAGCACCACATGCATTACAATCTACGATATTCAAATATGTATTGGTGTCGACGGTGATGCGTGTGGTACTCTGGACGAACTTCTCGCATGAAGTGCTGGCCTCGCGGACATTATTCGTTGTCGACGTCTAAAGAGCTACCGTGAAAATTTCTTAAAAAATATAGCTATGCATTTATTTTAAGCAATCGTGACGATTTTTTCATCGTACTTTGATCACTTGTTTATCAGTTGCTCAGTCACTAGAAGAAACGCATTTTAAAGCTAGTGTATCGTGCTGTCACTATTAAGTACCTACATATATCCAGGGCTAGGCAAAGCACATGCTTCGCTTTAATTGAAACAAAAATTACCAAATGCTATCGCGCGTATTTGAAATATTAAATAGCAATAAGTCGTGAATTGAAAACTATTTTTAATTATAATACATATTACATAAACCAGTCAGATGTAGATAGGTTAATGTAAGAATTTCCTTAGGTATATGAACACTTTTAAATGTACCGTTAGACAAAACACTTTTTTTGGAAAATAATTAAACTCATTTTGCTTAAGAAAGCTATCGACCTTTTTTTTTTGTTAAACGAGTCATTTTTAAGATCGCTTAAAGTATTTTGTATAATGTATTTCGAATCTGCTGTAGGTATTTTGAAGCTAATAGACTTGTGAAATGCAAATAAGTACATATTTATTTAAAATACTTCAGTCAGATATTTTAATAGGTACTAATAAAACATTACATATTTACCTAGGAAGAAATTCAAATACAAATACAAAAAAAAATACAAACACAATGACATATCATTATTTTAGAGTGTGCCGTGCGAACGAAGAACGTCGAGTTCCGGGCAATGTGCAATACCATCAGACGTTTAGATAAGTCAAAAATTGAAAAGTCTATTTTCATATATTTTTATAAAAAAAAATAAGAAAGGGACCTGCGAGATGTAAATATAAATATTTTAATAGAGAATTATTGTTTTAGACGTAAAATTTCCAACCATTCGAAGGAAAATGTTTTTAGATATCAGAACATACTTAGGTATATGTATCTGTTTCAAATTTCAACAAGGCGGTGATCTTGTGCAACGATCGACCTAATTCAGTGCATTGTACTAGTGATTTGAAAATACGTCAAATTCCACAATTTTGTGCAATACCTTTTTAATAACGTAGGTACCTATATTATTTTCTAGTAAGTAATTCAAATGCTGTCCAACCCTGCATAAATCAGTTAATATCGACAGCCCGAGTCTAGCATTAGCTTTAAAATGGAGTCCACAGCTAACCGAAATGTACCTAATGCTAATGGGTCCTTGAAATACCCGTATAAAAATACTTATCCTAAGATTCCGAAATTGATACAAAACCAGTCAGCAAGAATTGTCATGTCATATCCATTGAAAAAGGGTATTCAGTGTATATTTTGACATACAGTCAAAATGCACGTTAAAAACCCTTTTTAGGTATATAGGCCTCATTCGTATGTATTTACTGTGTCTACCGTATTTTATTTAAACTTGTCAGATTTTGGATTCCCAACGCATAATAGAGTCGTAACTACAAGATTAGTTCTTTCGATAGATGGAGCTATAATGTTTGTAGGAGACGAAGACATGCTGACTGGATTATAAAATATCAGGATAAGTACGATCTGTTTGCAACCCGCTGGTGCTAGTAAGCGAGGTCCGAGGCGCACACTTGCGAGGTTCATCCCCCAGCCGCGGCGACGTTGTTTCAAAGGAGTTGACCGTTTAAAACAGGAGGAAGCTGACCCTGGTCCGGCGCGCGTCGCCTTTGCCGCGCCGGCCCATGCCGTACTGTCACATGGCCGTGTCGGACGAACTCCCCCCAGGCTTGGCGTCTCCTCCAACGCCTGCGCCTCCGTCGTCGTCTCGTGCCCCGCTCGCCCCGCGCCCTGCGCCACCCCCGCCGCTGCCCGCTGACAAACCCGTGAAGTCCAGTTTGTACTGCATCACACACCATAATAGTTAGTGTCAAGGTTCAGTCAAAGAAGCAGTTCCTTTATTCACGGATTCGAAATTACAGTTTTCTGGCGTAGGTAAAAGATGTTAAGGTATTAATCTACAATCGAAGCCAACATATAAGACAATCATGTGATTCACATATAATTCTAGACCCGTATTGTATTTTATGTATCTATTGTCTTATAAATTGTCATCACACAAAAATACTTAGTACAAAAAATAATATCTTAGTGATTTTAAAATATCCACGCCAGGTTGTTATTAGTCTTACTTAAGTACACTTTACCGAATCCGAGAATAGAGGATTATTTAACGAGAACGCGAAACACCATGCACAAGAACGATTCTGCGTTAACAAAGCAGATTTTAGTGGCACGATCGTATTGTTTTTGATCATGTCTTTTTAGGGCACAAATACTTAGGACGTTACTTTATTTGATTCAGTAAAATAGATTATGTCAACGATGAATTCTAGCAAAAAGAACATAACTTAAAGTTTATAATGAAATTTATAAACTTTAAGAAGATTAAAATACCACACAGATGCTAAACTATAAAAATTATCATGGCAACAACACACCAACAACATTCAAATTAGCTATAAATACACCACCAAACAATGTCTACACTAATTCCAATAAACCACGATAATTAGTAGAATGTTATCAGATTTGGTATTACAACTGAAGTTGTTAGAAACAACCATTAGCTCGGAATCCACATAAATACCTACATCAACCATTCAAAACACTATTTTCACTCTTAAATGTGGATGCTTTTCGTAAATTTGGCTTCCAATGCATAGGAACTCTCTCGGGCATACACAGGGAATACTGAAAGTAGCAAATCAAAACAAAACATAAAAGTAAAATAAAGTAAGTAAATAAAGAAAACAATTAAATCAATCACAATGTGTTCCAAGTTGTCAGTAAAATTTCAGGTCTTCAGAAGGGGAGCATTGAGGAGGAAATCTCTCAATTTTCAAAACAAGATTTCATTATAGGTATTACAAAAAAGTCTAGCTTTACACCTACCTATGAGGTTTTAAACATTGATAGGGAGTAAGTACCGGTTTTAGCGCAAAAAATAAAGGCTAATTGATTCTAAGGATACATTTAATTGATGAGCATGATGACACAGAACATGCTTCGGTTTATGAGAAAGCTACATAAATAAGTACACACAGAGGTACGATACGAGTACATAAAGTTGGGTAATGTTTTATGAAAGTGTACAGAGACAGACCGAGTCGTCCCTTGTATTCGCTGAGGTTTTGTTTATCGCTTTGTCCAGCGGTATAAGACCCTGAGAGGACCAACCGGTGCATGGCGAAACAAAAGAAACAGAAAACAAATAAAATATATTGTAAATCAAAACGGGAGATTTGGTATTCCAAATTTATCTATACTAGGTTGTTCAAACTAGAATCTAATTAACTAAAAGATTTATTCTTGATTTTATTTGTTCGTTAAAATATTTAGGGTATAAAAATAAAGTTTACAGTAAAATATGATTAAAAAACGCCTTAATGCTATTTTTCTTAATTAATCAAGAATTAATCTCATGTGTGATCACACTGCTTCACCCTCTTCCCGAAACTCTAACAATCACGAATGAAATATAATCTTCAAAGTACTTAACAGGTGCAACACTCTGGTGCCTTTTAACCACTCCCACACTGGCCTCCCACGGCAAAGGTACCTATGGAACATTACGTTCCAATGCACTAACATCTTTATGTTTCCTATAGAAAAATTACTAAACTTTCAAAATGTGCGACGTGTTGCTCAGAAAGGTCGTAATATAATATTTGAAAAAATATTGGACAAGACATCGTTTACTATCTAGGTATGATTACCTTGTTCGCGCAGTCGAAACACGTGGTGACAACTTTGCTGATGACATTCATGAGATGCTTGGTCTCCTGAATGACGTTGTCTACTTTGCTGAAGGTGGCAGCGCGGCCCACCGTCGGCTCTTTTACCGTGAACTGTAGTTGCTGTACGTACGTTGGTACCTTATCTAAGTGTTCCAATAGTTCTTTTTTTGTCGTCCCTGCTGGTACCTACGGAGTTATATTGTCATATATCAGTTTCTGTTACGATAGATATACATAAAATTATTAGTATTGTTTAGGTGAATTTATACCTGATATGAGAACTGTCGTACAATTTTATATAACCTATTGGCTTCCTCAGCAAAATATTCCGCTTGCGTGAAGAGGTCTTGTGTAGTATTTAGCCGGCCCTCGCCTTTTGTAAACTGATACATAGCGAAGGCCATGGAAGACATATTTTTTGCCCTGAAATTTATTTCGTACATAAATTATTTTAATATTGCTGGAGAAGCGTTTGGAACTTATTTATATCTGTATAGTGTATATAGGTAACCTCTTCACAATGTCGTTGTTCTCGTCAGCAGCGGCGCCCTGCCACTTGTCAGTCTCGGCGTCCATCTCAGAGGACATCATTTTCATTTCCAGACCCGATTTAGCAATCTTCGCTTGCTCATCCGAGTCCAATCGCACCGCTTTTAGCGGTTTACTTGTCGTACCATGTTTCTGTTTGCCAAAGTAAAATGTTGTTGTAACATTATTATCGATAAGTTTCATTCCTCTGTGGTAGCAAAATGTACTTATAAATTTATCTAATTTATTAGTACATTTTGCTGAGATATTCAATATAAGATCTCATATTCCTGTCTGAAAAGATTTATGTACCTATACATACCAAAGACATCAGCGAACGCACTCAAAAATGACATCACGATACGTATTGTATGTACATTTATTTTCAGGTTAGGGAAACAAGGTAATTTCTTGGAATAAAAACAAGATAAACCTTACCCCGGGTCTCGGTAAACTGCTATACTGTTGCTTATCGGGTCTCTCATCCGTCAGGTCTAAAAGCTCGCGCGCTAGTCGCGCAGCATCGGCCAGCAACCACGCCCACATATCTACAAACACGTCGAGGTTCTCTCTCGCCGCGGCACTGCTCGGGTGCGCCGCTAGCGTTCGTGCCGCCGTCACAACCTGAGGCCCGTATATCCTCAGGTTGATCTCCGCGAACTTCGCGCTCACCTGGAGTGTCTCAGACATTGCTATATGCCTGAGCAATTTGCATACCTAGACGAACACATGAAATTATTTAGAGAATAGTTGCATCCCAGCATTTTATGGAATTATTTTGGGAGTAGCAGAGGCTTATCATCCTTTTTTAATATTTTCAATAAATAATATTCGGAGCCTAATATTATGAATTCAGATAAGATTTTAACTAATGTTAAAATATATTTATATAAGTAAAAACAAACAAACTAACCTCTATAATGTGATCTAACTGTTCATGGAGCCGGCCGGCTATATTGTGCAGTCTCTCTGATTCTCTCTCACCACAGGAACTAGCTGAAATACAATTGGATTACGATAGATTCTGTTGTGGTAATCGGTTTAAATTCCATTGTCTAGCTAGCTGTGATTCATACGGAGCGGATTCTCTTGTGGCGTGGTATGATACCGCAATACTGATTTGCATAAGCAATTTAACTTTAAAAGTATTTGTCTTGATTTTGCGTTACTCTCACAAATATATGTTGAACTATGTGTACATGAGCAACCAGGCCACAAAAACATGCGCTCCTTATAAAAGCACCGCTGTACCTATTTTCCGACGTTGGTTACCTATGTGCGCGAGGTCAGACGCCAGGCGGCGAGCTTCTTCCGCCAAAGGCGCTAAGTCTCTCGCCTGGTCTCTCGCCGCAGCAACAAGGGCTCTTTCTAATTCAGATGCCGCACTGGTGGCTCCCGCACAAGCACTCTCGAGAGCCGCTCCGGCACCACTAGCTCCTTGTTCTTCCTGATGTTTTACATTAACAATTGTTATACTTACATACGGTAGGTTCATTAGAATTGGAAAGAGGATTATGATGTATCTTACCACAGATACAGCGACAGCAACTAATCTTTCTAATTCGTATGCTATCCTCTCGGCGAGCGCGAGTATTCTTTGCCTATGTTCGTGCGACGTGTACGCGGAGTCTGTGAAGTCGTGGGTCCTCTCCACGAGGGCCCGCAGCGTGCCCGCTAAGGCTCTTCTTCTGGCTGCGTCTGCTCCGCCTCGCGCTCTTGCTGCTCTTACTTGCCCCGTTAGCCCCCGGAGCGCCCCTAACGCAGTTCCTGCCTCCCATTGTGCAGCCTGTCGGTAATTAGAAGGTGAAAAATTATTTACTTTCACAGAGTATGTGATATAAATTGTTCTCCTAATCGCTGCTCCATATTTCAGACATTTATATTTGTAATACATATCTGTGCTAAGAAGAAGTAAAAAAGGTGAATAGAATTACCCTACTACGACACGATTAGTAAGCAAAAAGCTTAGAGTTGAACCTTGGAAAAATTCTTGTTTTACTGAATGTTTACTCACCTTTACAGAGATTAACATCGTTTGAATGACTAATACTTAGCACGTGGGTTTACTCAAGGGGAATTTGTGCGAATATATCTTTTTAACTCTTTTTGCTAAGCGGGACTAGCCACCATAATCCTAAGCAATGCCAATGTAGCGTGATAATTTAGCATTAAAAATTTTGTGTTTAATTTGGAAAACATACCATTTATCTATTTGTTTAAGCTATACAAATTGGATCTAAATCTAGTTAAATATAAAATGTGCTAGAAGGTGAGTGATGAATTTTGGTTCCTTAAATTCAAGACAACTTTTTCTAAATTCATTCAACTTTTGATGAAAGAAGAATGAAGGAAGTATGCTATATAGCCATAATTTTAATGTATTTGAGTGCATAAGGAAGCAATAATGTTCTAACATTTAAGTGAAGCATAAAAAAAATTCTAATAAAACATACAGTATGCGATCGAGGATAAAATTTTGAAGGTACTCGTTTACCTACTTCTTTTCTGTACCTGTTCATGACTATCCGAGAAAGGTTGCAACTACAAGAAAAGAAACAAAAGTTGTGTTTATGCACGGAAAGTCTGAAATGGAGAGGGGTAGACAGATATTGTGAAGGTGAAAAGAGGTCTAATTTTGTAACTTTGGTCCTCTAAGTTGTTTCACAAAGATACCTACTGCAAACTAAGAGAGGCTAGGTCTATTTTAATCAACGTTACTCAACCTTTGTCCTCGTTGGTGGAAATATAAACAGTAATAGGACTCTCGCCTTACTACAGGTCTGGCTGCTGATTATTTGAAGGGTTATACGTTTACGACCAATAAGGATTTCCGTGGTCTAGGTAGATCTAGCTCTGTGTTATGTCTGATATGTTAGGTATGTCCACATGTCAAAAAATTACCCTGAGTCTGATCAGAGATTCTCAATGGCATAGGTTTGCTAGTTTATTTATTAGTCCGACAGAGTCCGACTATTGAAATGTTAATTGTTTTCGGGCTTTGCGTGCCTTTTTTTAGAGGACGCAATTTTATTTTGGAAATGTAGGTATATGAAGCCCCCCCCCCCCTCCCTCTTAGTTCTAGAGAAATCCAAGTTTGTGGGGATGCAACCCTTGTCCCACGGCCGCTATCTTAAAAACCTTAACTAATGAATAAATTTAATAATGAAAATAGCTCCTAAAGACACCTATATAACACATCTATAAAAATGGTCTTTTTTGTCAAATGATTAGAATAAAATGTTATATCGACAAATAGACATTCTCAATTTTTTATGGATTTTTCCTTATAACTTTTTTATTTATGGTCTATGACTGAAAGATATTGGATAAAAGGTGTATTTTTAGCAATATCTTTTTTTGTGAGACCTATAGTTTGGCAGATAAACCGTAAAAACCTTTTTCCAAGATGGCGGCAGTGAGACGAGATATGGATATGTTAAGTCAGAGTTATTAGATCGTTTTCTGTACAGCGAAGTCCATTAGTTATCAAAACTACCCTCCTTGTGTACCATTAGATTGAGTATCGCTGATTCATTCATACTTACGTAGGCATCGTGCTCCTTTCCAAGCTATCGGAATGTTAGAGTGCTTACAGAGGGAGAGCCGAGGATAGAGTGCTTACTCGTCATTCAAATCCCTTATGTGAAAAATTTCAGGCAGCATTAGTTACGGTACCAAATAGGGTACATATTAAAATCCCAAAAAACATAACACCTTTATTTAAAATGTACGAGCCCGAAATACCCGAACTCAAAATACCTTAAGATTTTAAATACCTGAACCGATTACGCCTTACTGTACAATGCCAGAATTCAAAACACTAAAACATTATGTCAGATTTTTAAAATACCAAACCTTTAAATATTAAATTTTCTATTAACCTTACAATTCCAAAATATGAAATGCATAAAATAAATAACCCAACCTAACCTAATAATCGTATTCTGGTAGCAGCTCGATACTGACGGCGATTTGTTTTCTGGTGGGGTCGCAGTTCTAACCCAACCTAACCTACTATTGTGGTAGCAACGTCACCACCACGTCAGAGGTCGAGAGGCGGTTCCGAAGAACTCTGACACCAGGGTGTGTATGGTTAATTGACCATGTCACCTACACGAAATGATGATGATGGTGGTAGCAACTCGTTTCTGTCGACAATCCGTTTTCTGGTGGGTCACAGTTCTAACCTAACCTAACCTCATATTCTGGTAGCAGCTCGTTTCTGACGACAATCCTTTTTCTGGTGGGTCACAGTTCTAACCTAAAAACTTGTACCAGACGTAATCGTAAAAAATTTAGTGAATGGGCTACTACAGGTATCTACATCAGTAGAAATAGGATATACGAATTACTGGCTATGAAGGCATATAACCAGGATCCTGAGTTTATTAATTATGTTAGAAATTATTCAAAAGTTTTTAAAAAGGTATGTATCCATGCCAAATCATTATATACTAGAAATGCTATCTTAAATGCTCAAGATAAAATAAAGACAACATGGAAAATTATTAACACAGAAACTGGTAAGAATAAACAGCGTGACAATAAAGTAGAATTAAAAATAAATAATAATGTTCTCAGCAGTAATGCAGACGTTGCCCAATATTTTGAGGACTTTTTCACTAACATTCCCATAAACACCACTGCCTCCTTATGTTCATCGACAGATGAATCTAAAAAAATATTAACAAGTTGTACCTATACCCGAATGTAAAAATAATTTAATATTTCAACGTGTGACTCCGCTCACAATCATTGATACATTTAAAAGCTTAAATAATAAAAAAACTGGAGATTTGTGGGACATCTCGGTATCCGTCATAAGTAATATCATTGATGTAATAGCACCTTACTTAGCTTCTATTTTTAATAAATGTTTAGATACCGGTACTTTTCCAGACTTGATGAAGCTGAGTAAAGTTATACCATTATATAAATCAGGGGATAAAAGTAATCCCACAAACTACCGGCCTATTTCCATTCTACCAGTTCTCAGTAAAATATTTGAAAAATTGATTTTCAATCAATTGTCTTTTTTTAATAAAAATGATCATTTTCATATTAAACAGTATGGATTTACTAAGGGTCGGTCAACAACTGACGCGGGTGTAGCTCTTTTAAAACATATCTATGAAGCTTGGGAGGGAAAACAGAATGCTATTGGTGCTTTTTGTGATCTTTCTAAAGCATTTGACTGCGTAGATCACAATACCCTTATATCTAAGCTGAAACACTATGGAATCAAAGGTAAATCTCTCGACTTAATCAAATCGTACTTGAGTAGCCGAATTCAAAAAGTTAGTTTAGATGGGGTTCAATCTTCCGGATCATGTGTTAGGATGGGTGTACCTCAGGGCTCTATCCTAGGGCCTCTTCTGTTCCTTATATACATTAATGATTTACCGTACTATGTTAACACATGCAAGGCTGTACTATTTGCCGATGATACATCTCTCATCTTCCGAGTAGATAGGAATACTGACTCTTCTGACGAGGTTAATAGTACATTAGCTCAAGTGTTGGACTGGTTTACTGCGAACAATCTTTTGTTGAACGCTAGTAAAACTAAATGTATTAAATTTTGCTTACCAAATGTTGCAAAAGTTTCAACAAGTATAGTCGTCAATAATGAAACAGTAGGATTGGTAGACAAAGCAACTTTTCTTGGAATAACTGTTGATGCTGGGCTTCAATGGGGTGCCCATATTGAAAAATTGGCAGGTAAACTTAGCTCTGCGGCTTACGCGGTTAGGAGGATAAGACAACTAACTAATGTTGATACTGCGCTTTTGGTATATTTTAGTTACTTTCATAGTCTTATGTCGTATGGAATATTACTATGGGGAAACGCTGCAGATGTAAATACCATATTTGTTCTACAGAAACGCGCTTTTAGATCAATATATAAATTAGGCGCCAGAGAATCTCTTAGAGAGTTATTCAAAAATATTAATATTCTGACACTCCCTTCACAGTATATCTTTTCTAATATTATGTTTGTGCGCCATAACATTCATTTATATAAAAAAAAAACTGTGATATACATAGCAGAAACACTAGAAATAAAAATAAATTATTTACACCAGCATTGCGATTGCAGAAAACTATGGATTCTTTTTTGGGTCTTGGAGTACGCTTCTATAATAGAATTCCCGCAGAAATATTAGGTCTACCATTAATTCAGTTTAAAACGGCTGTAAAAAATCATTTACTTAAAAGGGCTTATTATTGTATAAAAGATTATTTATTCGATAAAAATGCTTGGAAATAATTTAAATGTATATTTTAATGTAAGTACTTTAATTTAATTATTGTAAAATATATTGTTATGTCCAAGCCCTTCAGGCACATAGAGACCAAGACTGGACTGAGTTTCTTTCGGCGTATTCTTCTCAGCAGTGGTCATTCCGAAACGCTAGTAGTTTTACGATTTTACAAACATAAAAGAAAGAAAAATAAACAACAGAAACATACGAGTATGTCGTTCAAAAAGCGATACATGTATCCTACTTTGAATAAAGATTATTCATTTTCATTTTCATTTTCAAAAATTTTTTTTTTTTTTAACCTAACCTAATATTCTGGTAGCAGCTCGTTTCTGCCGGCAATTCGGTTTCTGGTGGGGTCGCAGTTCTCGTCCAACCTAACTTAATATTCTGGTAGCAGCTCGTAGCAACTTATAGAATCAGGTAAATTAGGTTGTCTTTTAAAGTCAGGTATTTATAGATAAGGTATTCCGTAATAAGATGTTTTAAGCTTGAGCTATTCAACCATAAGGTAATTTAAATATTTTATTTTTTAAATACTTGGTATTTCAAATATACGGTATTTAGAATTCGGGTATTTTGGGCTCGTTCATTTTAAATGAAGGTGTTATAATTTTTAGGATTTTAATATGTACCCACCAAATAGTGATGTAAAAGACCCTAATTCTGAAGTCTTATAATAATGGGAGTTGAGGTCTCTTTGAAGACTGAGTTCTTATTTAAGACTTGAATCCGAGTCTAGCTCAAGTTCTTTCGAATTTCTAGTAATATTAAAGAAGACTGACTCATGACTACCTTCAGAGAACTTATGACTAAAGCTCGTCATGAGAATTCGGTTCCCAAGAATATTAAGAACAAAGATTTTATGATTGTTATTTTATTTTGAATATTTTATGTAGTAAAAATTATATACGATGAATATAATTTCAAATTAAAAGAAAGTCTTTTGAACGTTATTATCTAAATAAAAATATATCAAATATTACATGTAATGTAATTAAATGTTAAATGCAAAGTAAAGATGATACGCAACTCTATTATATAAATGATTATGCATGCTAATGTCGTCCCTCAAACTTTGTTAACATATATATAAAACACTAACTATAAATGCCTCAAGTTTCGAAAATGGAATTTAAGTTCTAGTCTTTTACAACACTAGTACCAAATGGAGGATCGAGTTCGTGAATAGAGAGGGTATATTGTTATTACAGGGTAAAGTTAATAAGTTATCTTAATAAGTAATACGGGGTTATGTTATGAATATGGCCGCGTGGGCGAGTAAACGGCGGTTGCCCATCGCGATAGAGGTGATCCTTATCGGCTGAAGCCAATGACTGCTCGCGGGATGGCATCAAAATATCGATATTAAAAACATGTATATTCTAGTGAGCATTTATATTTTATTTTAAATAATTTAAGCAATACATGTTAAGTCTAATTATATTTTAGGTTTTGATTGTATTAACTTTATACAGACAAATGTTAGACTAATCCTAAGTGAAATTTGAAAAGTAAATTTACGTTCTCGCCTTTTTTTAATAAAACAAAAAATAGGCGAGAACTTAAGTATTATGCAATATAAATTTGTTGCCCGTTTCATATTTTAAAAAGTTATTTTGTCTCAATGTAGCCAGAGTGTCATCCTTGAAAAGCCTTTATTTACTGCTTCATTCAAGTAGGTACGTACTTAAATAAAATAGTCGACATGAACAGGAGTAATATATTCCCTCCCTAGAGTTCACGTATCAAGCTTCCGGCTGGTGTCGCATACGGCAGCCTCTCCAGTCTCGTGTAGGTGTGTGTCTATAGACTACATAAACACACATGCACAGTAGCAGTAACTAGGCTGCATTAATGTTGGCCTTGTTTGTTTTTAATTAAAACATAGTTACTTTTTTTATGCGTTATTTTGAAGATTTTGTTTTTGTTTTATGCGATCAGTATCAGCAATTCATATAATTATATAACCATAAAACCTAGTCTTATTACCTATAATAAAGAAGTTAATTCCATTTAACGATCACGAATAACAAACACATTGAACTAAAACTACCTAATTGTCCGTTTTCTTTTTTTCACGTCCCATATAAATAATTATTAGTCCTCTAGAAACAATATTATAAAATTTTTAAATTTTAATATAGTTACCTATTACTTTGAAAATGTGGTATTTTTACAAAGTATTTAGTACTTACCTACTCAGTAATGAAATGCTATGAGTGTGTTTTCTTAACTTTTCAAAATAAACCTATACAGCTAATAATTAAATAAAATAGCAATTAATTAAAATTTAAAGACGCTCGATGACCCGGTTGGCTTGCGCATTATTAGCGTTTACGCATGTTAAGTAATCCCGGGCGTAGTCCCTAATGGGATGGGTGATCACAAGTTGCACTAATCATTTTCGAGCTCCGATGTGCTTCGAAAAACAAGTAATCTGTTGGTCCCGGCTGCCATATTTAGATGGCAGTAGTCAAGCTAAGTCAGATGCCTTCAAACAAGTAAGCAATTACGTTCCACCTCATACCTACGCTTAACTTTCAAGAAGAGCTTTTATCAAAACTAGAACAAATGTTCCAATGAATGGGCCAATAAAGTTTGGACGTGACGATATTGTGCAACTACCCTCATAATGCGAACGTGCTTAAAAGCTTCTCGCCTAACCTGTTTATTTGATACCATGTATTTACAGTTCCTCCGGGATATTTGCTCTCACCCACCCTTTTCCACCCCACATTTTCATCGTCTTCAATGTTTTCTTCATTAAACCAGGTGTGAGCAAAGCATGGTTATATTATAGTACTAAGTAAAAAATATAAAATCTCTGCTAAGTTTTCATTTTAGATTTGAAGATGTAATAAATGAATCTTAAAGTATAAAATTTTTTACTCGTTTATGTTAGCGTCACGCGAAATGACAATGTTATAAACATTTTATTCAAAACTATTGTTTTGAATAAAATGAAACAAACCTACTGAATTTCGTATGAATGGAAACCGAATTATATGATAATCGATCAATTTATTTCATCCCCATATTCAAATTTCCTAATAACGATAACAATGCAATGGTGTCATCCAGGCGGCTCAGTCTATGCTGCTGTAATCCATTGGATTGTACTATTGTCTGCGGGCTGTTCCATTTGCATTTGTCCACAACATAATAGAATGGCTTTAGACACGAACACCGAACATCGTGGCTTTGTGTCGCCCTCAACCACGCTTTCATACATCAGCCGTCAAATTTAAGCGACTGCAAGTGATCCCTGACTACCTAATACTAAACCGAGATGTAAGACTACAATAGAAGATCAGATTATGCTAATAGGGCACATATATGTGTGATTTATTCGGATATTATTTACCTTTTTATCACATTTCTATATCTGAACATTTTTTATAGCTTTTACTTGCATACGACAAAAAATTGTATGTTGTAAGCCCAATGCCACGTTTTTGAGATACATGAAGTTCTTCTCCTTTTTTTAAATAGTTTTAAAACCAAGAGTCCTATTATTAAAACTAAGTTACTAAGGATCATAAGTAATAAGTATTTGTTTTTCGTGTGAAATATAAATATGAAACGTACGTCGTTTTATATACCATTTGTAATGTATGTATATGTCATAGTAAAATTGTGAAGTCCTATCGGATAAATATTAATCTAATGTCGTTAAATAACAATCTAACCTAACCACTATTTGTATCTCGCGGTAATATTATAAACTGACAATGATTAAACGCGAGAGCCTTTTGGATGGAACAATAGATATTTATCCTTCTAATAAATGAATATGACACAAATCTTGTGAATCATATCTGAAATGCGAACGCGTTTTAGACATGGTTCATATCACTCAATTACAAGAAGTAACATATGGTCGGGCCTGACGTTTCAATTTGCTTGGATTTAGAACAGTAGATAGACATCTATCTATCGAATGAATCTGACGTACTGTGCAGTACGTATTGCTATTACCGAAGTGTGTCAGATATATTTATCTTTATCTCCAGCCGATATCTGTGCTGGTTGTTTATTCTATATCTCTAGTAAAGTGCTTCCATTCGGCTAAGCTTTTTGTGTTTTATTTTGTTATCTTTGAACCCACAATGTACTTACTTATTCGTAACTTAGTATTATTTAGAAATAAAATAATTATTTGAACGAGATTTTGTAAAAAAATATGTGTTGTCTTTCTTAGTTATACGATATTATATAGCTAATGGGCATTGACATATTATTTTTTCTTTTATAATAATTAGGTTTGTTCCAATTTTTATTATTATAAGTAATGTAGTCGATTATCTTTTTCTATTATGACAACCTATAACCAGGCGCGTACCAGCTTTCAACAAAGGTTGGGGCCCAGAGTCCAAGACCAACTTGTTTTTTGGATGAATCTACCGATCATTAACATATATATATATATATTTTTCGAACTTTACTTCAGGTTCATTTGTTTACTAAAAATTAAAACATGATTCAATATAATTAAAATAAAGAGTTTTTGGAAAATGTAAATAAAAATTGCATTAAACTGATTGCATACTAACTCTGGAAAAGCAAAACCTATCAAAAAACATATTGTTTTCTAAGTTATATTATTTTTACACGTAACGTTTCGAAAACTTTACAGTTTTAATTTTAATAAACGCGGTAAAACTGTATTAAGTGATTTAATTTAAAACATATATGCTCATATTCAAAATGGTTGTGGATATGCCCACCGTGCTCACTATACTAGAGGGTAGAGCCGCGCCTGCTTAAACTTATATTTACCAATCAATTAGGTTTGAAGTTAGTAAGGTTTAGTTAATTAAAAATTCCTCCTATTTGTGAAGGTGCAATATCAAACCTCATGCGACGGCTCGTCGTGTCCAGGCAGGCCGTCGCGGACCACGTAGTGGATGAGGTCCATGGCGCGCCGCATCTGGCAAAACACCGTGTCGCGGTTCTCACGAGCTGATGCGCTGCCTGGATGCCGCATACATGTCTGGTGAAGCATAATAAAATGAGCTAATTGAATGTTGTACTCTAAAATACACATAAAATATCGGCAAAGTGAGGCAAAGGTTCCATGCAATATTAACTGTAAAAACCGTCAAAAAATCCGTTTCTTGTATCCCGCTTCGATCTTTGATTTGATTATTTGTCATTAAAGCGCACATTCTGTGAAAATTTCAAATCTATTACGTTTTAACAGAAATAGTCTAGTGACAGACGGATAGATGGACAGCGGAGGCTTAGTGGGGTCGCGTTTATACATACATTCGACAGAACCATAAAAAGCAGCAAAATTGACGTTTTTTGAAACACTCCCTCGCAGCACTAAGATGTCAGGTACATTAAGCTGTTTTTGGACAACTGTTGGCATTTATTACTGTTGTCATTTTTTAATCTAATGACAACAGCTCATTAACCGCTGTGCTTTCGTGCTGGCCGACCTGGTGATAAGTATATTAGAAAAACGAACATGAAATGTGTAAAATTTAACCACTGAAGTTGTGATTTTACGGAAACGTATTACACGTTCTTCTTGAACCACTTTTTATTTCATAACCTATACATATACGACAAAAAATCTTACGTCAAAAAGCCTTTTACAAATAAATAACCCATTGTACACGTAACAGTTTAAAAGCCTAAGAGCTTGAAACCATCTTGTGCTCTTTCCGCTCATTTGTAAAGAATAAAATGAAAAGCATGCCAAAGCCGTGAGCCACCGGGGATTCAAAAGAGTGTTTCAAAGTGTCGCTGTGTCGCAGTTACAAACTCGAAAATAAGAGGGCAGAAAAATGAAAAGTCTTGTGAAATATGTGACATGAAAGGAAGGGGGTAGGCACCAAGCATCGGCGCGCGGGTCGCCGGAAACGGTGACATATTGCTGGCTCTGCCGCCCAGATGTACCCGATTGTGGCCGCCCAAGGACATGGACGTTTGACGACTACAATTTTAGATTTGAAGCTTGTTTCAATTGTAAATATTTTCATTCGTATGCTGATATGTTTAAACAGTATTTAGATATGTATCTCCCGCGGTACCATTTTGGCCGAAACTTCTGGACTTATGTTTTACGAAAAATACTGTAACTGACTTCGTTAAGAATATTTGTTTGTAGATGGCTTTTTACTACATTAATGTTATTGCAGTTATGCATTTATTTTAATGATAGGTATATTTTTAATTTACTCTCCTGTTCACACTTGGTTAGAAACTAAACGAGACACAATAGAAGTTTTATTATTATAATGCTTATAGCCGTTCAGTGTCAAAGAGTTAAAGCCGTAGGAAAATACTACTATCTAAGTACTACTTAATTTATTAATGGACAGTATCTAACAGTAAACAAACACAAACAGTATTATAATACTCGTACCCAAAGACAAGTAAGTGCCACAAATGAAGCCATTAAAGACCATTAAGTAGATTACAACAGACACATTAACGTTTTTTGCTCACTTTGGCAAGCTACAGATTGTCGCGTCACTTTCTGCAAAACAATCTCCTCAAGTTTGCTACACGAGGCACTTAAAATGGAGTATTTAAGAGCGTTATAAATCCCTCTGAAATAAAAGTGTCGTTTAGCAGGCTTAAATAGGCGATTGTTATTACTATATTGACCGATAGCTTTTATTTTATTCGAAACTCCAAGCCAAACTTTTTTACGACTACGGTTATAACTTTATTAACACCCTTACTATATTATAAACATGAAGGAGGGTATTTTTTTTGTTTGACTGGTCTTTATTTAGTAGCGTAGCAAAAAAAGAAGTGATATTCTTCTTGTTTTCGTGTCGATGGAAGTTTGGTTGTAAGTACTATATTTTTCCAGCCAGTGGCAATTATGAGCTACTTCTATGCTTTTTTTGAATGGTGTAAGGAGGACGCTCGGAGTGCAGGTGATCGGGCACTCGGGTCATGAGAATAGGTGCACCATAGTTTGGAGAGAGTGACCACACGTGCACATGTCTTGCGAAGTGTCTATCATTCCCCACTTCGCGAGATTGTCTTAGTATCGACCCATCTGCGTTCGCAATCTATTGAGCGACTTCCAGATGGGCCAGGGTAAATCTTGGCCAGGGGGAATACATTCTTGTAAGGTGATAAAATTATCTGATGGATGATCTGGAAGCAGCTGGACTCGGTAACGCAGAGTCCAGGCTAGCTAATCCTATCACCTCGATGGTAAAAGTGATATTTGTAATTGCAGATATTTGACTACCGGTTGTCACTGTCCGGTACTGACATAGATTACAGTAGCTGAAAGAGGCCAATGTAAAATTAGCGCATTTATATTTGAGCAATCGGACGATAGTTATATCCATTCTCTTTAGAATATTTGAGGTTTGTATGTTAGTCTATATTTATGAAAATATAATCAAGTATGCACATTTCCGGATGCGGGTAGGCTTTTAGTTACAAATACAAAGGTCCAGGGGCTGAATTGTGTGGTACATAATTGATAGGAGGTGCGGCGACCGAGCGACAGGCCTAATTTACGTGGACCGCCCCGGCCTCACCGGACATTGGGATTGGGAATTTATTGCGATCCATTGGTGTTAATAACATCCCTTCAGTAGGTCAAGGTGTTAAATTTAACATCGACTGCCGTGCTAAACATTCTTGGCCATTTGTGATTGGAATGCCCGTAAAACGTTTGATGTTCTCGTATTATAGGTAATTTGAGTGTGAATCGGAATATGGGCAATAGACGATGTGATTTTGATTCCGTTTTCTATCTACACGCTCTCAAACATCCCAAATGTGGCCATAAGGTATTATATATATATATATTATATATAGACCTAGACTCTGTCTACCCCGCAAGGGAAACAGACGTGATGTATTAGAATATGGGCCCCTTCTAGCTTATCGTTATTGTCACTTTACTTTGTCCCTGTATCAAGCTTGTTCCAGATATCTTAGAATACCGTGTATCATCGTATTATTATAAGAGATTTACAAAAAAAAAAAAAATTGTAAAAAGAAGGAAATGACATGACACAAGAAAGACGTCAGCAGTAATAGGCTTAACCATGCCCTCTCCGAGATATCCAATCCACCCAACTTTACCAAGCTTCGTAAGTTCATCATTATCATCATCATCCCACCCGCCAGAAGTCCACTGCTGGACATAGGCCTCCCCCAAGGATTTCCAATATGATCGGTTGGATGCGGCCTGCATCCAGCGTCTTCTTGCGACCTTGGCTAGGTCTCCGACCACCTGGTCGGCGGGCGTCTAACGCTGCGCTTGCCGGTACGTGGTCACCATTCAAGCACCTTTCTGCCCCATCGGCCATCGGTTCTTTGCACTATGTTCGTAAGTTCAAAATATCCTTAATAATAATGTGAACGCGAAAGTTTGTTAGTATGTATGGATGATTATCACTGAATCCCGCCAAAACGGCTGAACGGATTTTGATGAAATTTTGCACACAGTCTTCCTGGAAAAAACTACAGTTCCTGCGGGATCGAAATTAACGTGAGCGGAGTCACGGGCGACAGTTCGTATACAAGTATTTAAAAACCGAAGAAGGTGTATAAGTTATAAGCTTGAGAGTAAACTTGAACGCTCATGATATGTGAAAAAGATACCTTGAAAAAGATAAGAAGCATAATTGTTCCACAGCAAATTGTCTGGTCCTACAAGTCCACACGCTTTTCCGCTGTCTTGCCATTTTTTATTATGATCTATCAAGCTATTATGAAACTTCTGATATATACCTTGGAAGAGGTAAGGAGCATGAGTGTGGACCGTTCCAGGACGTTCCGTGCCGCAGCGACCTGCGCGCGTCGCCGCTCGTCGCGCAAATCTGCACGCCTCTCCGCCGTCAGCCTCGCCAACTCTACCATGCCGCCACCGAACTCTGTGAATGCCCTCACGAATTCCGCGAAGTTTGACACTGATTCTAGTCTGTCCAGTGAGCGCGCCACCTGTAGGGTAAAAGATAAATATGTACATTACATATAAATTACTATTAATATGATATTAATGTATAACAGTCAGGGGTATTATCCTCAACTGCTTGATCGGGTGTTGCAGGTAAAGCGTCGGGTACGCGCACCCTGTCTCCCGAAAAATTTCTATTCTTTCCCATTCATCCGAGTGAGTAGTATTACAATACCTCTATTCCCTTCCTAAATCCAACAAATCCCTATCCTTCTCCAGCTTAAAAATACTTTCGATGGCCAGCAGCGTGGGAAGCACAAGAAGCCAAATATGCTGTACGCCAACCAGCCTGCTAAGCGTGGTGAGTATGGCAATATCCTCCCATAGATCATAAAATCCTTGAGAGTGGCCTTTGTCCAGCAGTGGGCTTCTTACGTCTAAATTGATTAAATCACTATTATAGTGCGTAAGAAGTAAATCAATCAATCTATGAACGCATTACACTCGAAATGTATATTTGATCAAAATACATATTTTCGAATTCTCGTTCACCAATAGTTATTTAGGGACTAAAATCGCTTACAAGAAGCATATGAACTATGAAAATGTAAGAATTCAGTAAACTTATTCTATTTGATTCTGTTTACATCTAAAATGCCAAGAAATTGTGGTATTGAAAGTTCTACTTGCTCGGAACGAACTTGACATTATTTTGTAGGACGTGTTAAGAGCAAAGTTACTATAGATCTAGTTCTAGTTTGAAGTTAACTTATAGAGTAGTTCTACTTTCTATCTTCTGTGTTGCGGGTTCAGCTTCAATTATTTAATGTCTTTGTATTGAACAACACATCGGTTATCTTTACGGTCGGCTGATTTCTGTTTACTTATGTCAGAATATATAGGATGAACGAGCCTCCTAAAAGCTTCCCTTATAATTAAGGAGTTTTAGGGGCCATTAATCCTTCCTTAATACACAAGTTTACTACATATTGTTCGCTGTTTTGCCAAGAGCCGGTTCGTGTATTGATTAGTTAGATTGATGTTGTAATGTATTTTGCTATACTCTTATTAAAAGCAAAGATTCAAATCCCGCCCGCTTGAAATTTTCTTTCACCATATGTTATTTCTTAATTTAATAATTGATGTTGTAAGTTTAAGATATAAATATAGTTTGAATATTAAAATGGATGTTTTGTTTTCTATATCTTTCATATTTTATAATACTACATGGTATATTGTTAGTAAGATTGATCTCATTAGAAAATATTTGTGCCATTATATCCACAGCTTACAGTAAGTGTAAAATTTTATAAAACTGAAGAGTTTGTTTGTTTGTTCGAACGTGCTAATCTCAGGAACTACTGGTTCAAATTGGAAAATTGTTTTTGTGTTGGATAGTCCATTTACTGAGGAAGGCTTTAGGGTATAAAACATCACGCTGCGACCATCAACAAAACCAAGCATCGACAAAAAATGTTTTGAAAACGGGGGAAAATTATTTATCTATATTAATTAATCATAATAACAGAAATTGCCGCGGTCGAAGTCGCGGGCAACAGCTAGTTTTATATTAAAATTTAAATAAATTATAGGTATATAGATTTTTTGAAATCGATTGTCCTTTGACAGGTGATTAGATTTGCTACGAGTTTGCAACAGGCTGAAGGGTAGTCAGCGTAGATGCGGTGTAGCACTGAGTCGTAGACTCGTAGCGCGACTACGAAGCAATGCTTATTACATGCGTCTTCATTGAAGATGTTTTGTAGTATGCATTTTTTTACAGGGAAATAAGCGCATGATTTGAAGATTAAATCATTAGAAATAAACCAAATTGATTTGACGTAAGACTTGGTTGGTATGACAGAAGTGAAAACTTGAACATTCGGTTACATACGAGTATATACAGAGGTGTCGGTTACGGTATCAGTAACAGTGTCGCGAGTTTAGTGGTTTTTGCCCATCCCAAAAATTCCCAACGCGACTAAAGAAGTTTTTGCTTTAAATAAACGTACCATTTTATTAACTTTGTAAGAAAAGTAGTTTACGTTGGCTGATTTCAGAGTGACGAGTTTGAACAGCGCCGTCCAGACGCGCGCGCTTTCAATCACACTAGATAGTAGTCCCCTTTTATAGTTACGCAGTTGAAACGCACCGCTCAGGAAACGCGCGCCGCCGAACAGCGCTGCCGAAGCGCGCGCTCAATTATCAATTTGCAAAGTATTACGACATCGCTGTTGTCCATAGAAAATAAACAGTTAATCCTATTATTATATACCTTTGCGCGATACTAAAACATGTTTCACAGCGCACGCCGGTCATACGCGCTGGTTAACGGCGCGTCTCGCCGGCGTCACTCTGAAATCAGTCTTAATGTTCAAAAGTTTGCTGTTTGTTTTTCGTGTGTGTAAGTGGCCAACAATAGTGTCAGATTTTTCAAGCTGCCTAAAGGCATCTGACATAGCTTAACGACTGCCATCTAAGATGTCAGCCGGGACCAACGGCTAAAGTATAAATACCTTGTCCTTGGCGAGCAACAACTGCCGCACGACGACCATGTCTGCCAGCAGCAACACCCTGGTGACGGCGGCGAGAAGCGCGCGCGCCGCCGACACCATGCCAGCGCCATCTGCGCCCGTGCACACGCGCTCGATTGCACGACCTGAAACAAATTACATACTATTAAAGAATACAATTATACACGCGAAAAGAAACATCACTTGAACATGTGTGTACGTAAAATCGCTTGCAGCTATGTGTATCTGGGTGTCTGAATGGCATCGAGAGGGGCGCGGGGCGAAGAACGTGCCGCCACCGATGGCCTTGATCAACGGCTATGTGTGGTTGTATTTGCGTCTCTCACACGGCACCAATCAACCCTAGCGCTTACGCGCCCCAGCTCAAGGTCACCGTTGCCTGAGCTCTTACATACAGAGAGTGTTTCAATAACAGTCTCCGAGACACAGTAAAAATAAATCAAAATATAAAGACATACTGGATCTGTGTGAACAAATCACACAGATTGAGCTAGCCCCAAAGTAAGATAAAGACTTGTGTTAGTGTTATGGGATACTAAACTGGGTAAGTAATATAACATGTAAACACAAAATATATATCATTTAAGATAAATATCAACGAAACATATAATTTTGGTTAGTATAATTATCAAGTAAGATAAAAATCGAAAGAAATAACTTTAAAAAAACTAAAATCTTTAATTATAACAATCATTCAACATATCAAACCTTTATTATACCGTTTTATTATTATAAACTTTAAAACATCGATTAGTTGTTATGTATAATAAACTTTATATATACATATTAGTACGGATAATAATCATTGGTTATACGAATTAATTGGTAGAAGATTCTCAATAAACCTAATAATTAAATTTAAAAAAAACCTAGCATCTCAACCAATTTTGTTTTACGAGTTTCTTCCATATCTCCAAAGTTCTCCATTAAGTATATCTTCACAAAATTAAAATGGGAACGACTTGGTAGTAAAGGCTTTTAAATAAAAAAGAAATATCAAAATCGGTTTACAATTGACGAAGATATCGTGTAACAAACATACATAAAAAAAGAAACATACAGTCAAATTGATAACCTCCTCCTTTTTTGAAGCCGTTTAATAAATTATCTTATTTATATTTTTATAGATCGCCTAGCCGAAAATTAATAGCAACCTGACGATCTCGTAAATGCAAAAAAATATTAATAAAACAAAAAAAAAATTAAAAAGATAACATTATATTAAAACGAAAATCTGAATATTACGTGTGAATTTCTTCTCTAATATAAGTAAAAAATAAATTAATAAAAAAGGTATACTAAAAAAGTACTTTAAAAAATTGTGATACATACAAAATGCGCGCGCATTTTGTATGTATCACAATTTTTTTTATTTATTTCTAACTTTGTCCTAATATTTACATACAATAAAATATTGTAAAAGTTATATTTCTACTTTAAAAAAAATTGTGATACATACAAAATGCGCGCGCATTTTGTTTGTATCACAATTTTTGTTTTTGATATTTCTAACTGTCCTAATATTTACATACAATAAAATATTGTAAAAGTTATATTTCTACTTTTAAAAAAATTGTGATACATACAAAATGCGCGCGCATTTTGTATGTACCACAATTTTTTTAAGTATTTCATACTTTGTCTTAATATTTACATGCAATAAAATATTGTAATAAGTTCTTTTGTTTGTTATAGTTTTTTGTAATCCTATGAAGTTAATGACTTCTTGTATTACTTTCCGTTTGCTTTACTGATGAAATCGATTACCTATTATTAGTTATTCGATAGTCTGTTTGAATGATGCACCTTTTGCTGGCTACTCCGATTTTTTTACAAGAAAATGAAGTTTATAAGCTTGCGCAAATATGACTTATTTCGTAGGTATTACTGAAATAATTCAAATTCGCAAAATAGACATGGGTCTATACTAATTAGCTGGTATATTTTCTCTGTTATATATTTTTAATACGTATACATTTTATAGATTTTGATTCATATTTATTTTAAATACTATACTTTTTGAATGATATACATTTTGGCAGGTATACTGCACAAGTTGTATAACAGGTGATATTTAGTATTCATAAACGTTATATAAAATTAGTTTATGCTTTTCGTATTGAAAATATTATGAATGTTATAGCTTTCAAGAATATAATCAGTAATGATTATGTCAAGTTAACATTATATCTTTTGAACTTTATTGAAATGAAAATATATAATTTGTTATTATATCAATCAATACGCACCCTACTAAACTAACTCAACGAAGCTATATTTTTATATTTTATAACAAATATATACATATAGGTATATATATATATACTAGCTTTCGCCCGCGGCTCCGCCCGCGTCAATGTCGGTCCCTCGGGAACAGTACTTTTTCCCGGGATAAAAGGTAGCCTATGTCCTTCTCCGTACACCAGAGAACTTGCATGCAAAATTTCATGATGATCGGTTCAGTAGTTACGGCGTGAAAGCGTAACAAACGAACAAACAACAAACAAACAAACAAACAAACAAATAAACAAACAAACAAACTCACTTTCGCATTTATAATATTAAAGTAAGGATAAGGAAGTAAGGATATAAAAACTAAATGAAACTTTTATTTTGGAAGCATGGTAAGAAGTTAATTTATAATTTGATTTTTTTATACTTTCGACAGTGTTAAGTTTTAACAAAATAAAAAAGAGTTGTGGTAAACATGCATTAAACCAATACAGCTTTCAAAATTGAGGGCTCAGACCTGAGGCAAACACATGAATAAATCACGAAGTCGGAAGATTCATTTGCAGATATTTCCTTACTTGTTTAGATTGGAATAGTTTCTTGGAGAGTAGAATTAAGATTCTCTACGTTTATATAGAAAATGCGTCGCCATTCTTCTATGCAAGTCTTATATGTGTGTTACATATATATCTGTTATATACACTAGGTTTCGGTGGATTTTTATTACAAACACTGTTACACGAGAATTTTATATATATGAAGAGATAATTCTATAATGTGTGATAAATATACACAAATTGTATGAACTTAATTGCGATGTGAAGCGGTGCATTCGACCGAATTTGGATTGGATTACCGATCCCCATTCTCTGAATCAAAAGCTCTGTAACGATTCTGCATGATGTTAACCACCTTATTTCATCCTGTCCACCTTTTAACACGACTTTTAAAAGTAGTATGTTGATTTTCGAGATTATGTATATACTGTAAATATGTGAGAATCTTTATTCAACCATAACTTCCATATGCCCTATGAACTTCGACGTATGGGGTGAAGAATCGTTAGAATCCTTATACCACCTTATACTCCCGAGTAATATATTGTTATATATATTTTTTAAATAACATAGTTTCGATTTTTTTGCGTATGCAGGCAGGTTCTTTTTGATGAAAAATTAAGTTTTGTATACTATATTTTAAATATAAATTTCAAATTCTGTTTTATAACTTTACACTTCCTGTTCTGGTCATAATTCCTCTCACATCAGCCAAAAATTAATTTTTTTTTGACCACAACCATAATTGTAACCAGCAAATTTAATATAGTGTTTTATTTGGGATTCTGTTTTCTATCTTCTTTGGTCAGCTAATAGGTATATCTACTTTATGTAGGCACATCAAATTAAATTTGTGATAGATGGGACATGACAACTCTTTAATAATAAATACATAAGAACGAACTACAAAGATTGTGCTATCTAGCCCCACAGTAAGCTGTGAACTTATATCGTGGGGTAACTTAGCGATACTATGTTTTATAATAGATACATAAATAGATAAACATCGAAAACCCAGCTCAATCTGAAAAAGATCGTTTTCCGTCTTGACTTGACTGGGGATCGAACCCTGGACCCTTCGATTACAAGGCACTTGTGGTATGACTGCACCACAGAGGTCGTTAAAACAGAGAATCACAATATCAGAGTGAGAGAGAGAGAAACTTATCACCTTTCTTAATGTTATCAGCTGCGTGACTGGAAAATTAATAGAGACGTTAACGGTATTCACCGAATACTTTAAAGTTATAACTATTAAACGAAAGCATTTATCAATTAGGGTACTGAAATTTATTGGAGCGCCTTGGCAACAAAGGCGGCAGCAGGCATTCATTAAATTAATAATTCCGAGCTAGGCCTACCCGCCGGTGAATTAATAGGCAGTAACGCCTATTGGCGACAAACATCCTTTAATAATAACCACTTCAAATTCATCAATTTATATATGCTGACATAACTTTTTCTCTGGTAATAATCGTAAGTAAGAAACATAAAATTATAAATAATATTTGAACCTTCGATACAAATTCTCTGATTAGCTGATCAAATTTCTGTTGGAGGTTTAACATTATTTTTCGCTTTTCATTTCTATTTCCTTAGGCCTTTTAATTCTATGAGTGATCCTTTTCAAAATTCACCTGCCGATTTTTGAAAAAACGTACGAACTTTAATTGTGGGACTATGTGCGATTTTGTGACATGAGAAATTGTATTTTGCTACTATTTACGCTGTTTTATATATAAGTTCACAATATTGACACTCAACCAGCAGGAATGTAAAGTAATGTAAAAGTAAAAAAAAATATATATTATCTCTAAACAATCTAAAATTAAGATGTATGCAAACACTAAAATGGTGTAATGAACACAGATTGGAGGAGACTGGAGTCTGATGTAGGCAGAGCCTGTATTACAGTATTACAGAGCTCTTTTTGGAAGCTAGTGCGCTATTATTAGGTGTTAGTGAAAATGTATTTTGTACACAATTTATAAAGGATCTACAGTAAGCACAATAATTTAGACTAACTTACATAAAATATAACAGGAAAAACAAAAATAAAAGAAAATTAAAAATACAAATCCGCAAGGTCCAACCGGTGATTCAATATTATAAATGCATACGAATCTAAATTGTACTTTTGACTAAGTTCGATAAATTTGTTATCTTATTAACATTTTGATGGAGAGGGCTATGCTCGGTGTTTCTCTGCGAGATCGAATCAGAAATGAGGAGATCCATAGAAGAACAAAGGTCACCGACATAGCTCAGCGGATTAGCTCTTGGAAGTGGCAGTGGGCGGGGCACAAAGCGCGCAGAACCGATGGCCGATGGGGCAGAAAGGTTCTCGAATGGCGACCACGTATCGGCAAGCGCAGTGTCCGACACCCACCGACCAGATGGTCGGACGACCTGACTAAGGTCGCAGGAAGACGCTGGATGCAGGCCGCTTCCAACCGGTCGTATTGGAAATCCTTGGGGGAGGCCTATGTCCAGCAGTGGACTTCTTGCGGCTGATATGATGATGATGATTAACATTTTAAAATAAATTAGGCATTTTAGTTCGTCGCCTACAATTTTAATAATGAAGCTAATTTCGTCTATAATTTGTTGCAGGCCAGCCGAAATCTACGAAACTTTTTATTGTGACCGTAACAATTTGCTACGAAGACCTATTAAAGTTTACTGCCATTTTAGCAACAAACAACTTCTTTTATACACGTCGTTCTGTGTTTCCGATGGCCAGCAGCATCCAAAGCAAAGGAAGCTCTCTAAACTGCGCTTGCCATCTCGCCTGCCAGGCGTGGTGAGTATGGCAATATCGTCCCATGGAACGAAGAATCCTTGGGAGGGGCTTTTGTCCTGTAGTGGATATTTACGGCTGGAATGATAAGAAAACGTCTACATGTGGTTCCTTGCCATTGTGAAACTTTCAAATACTCGCAAGGGCTATCAAATGCATCAAAGGTTACCATTACAATATTAAAATTATATAAGGTTGTTTTCCGGATAATCTCAAAGTGGCCAAAGTGTTACCGATACATAAATCAGATTTTGGGAACTACAGACTATTATACCTACGTGCTACCTGTTTTCTAAGAATTTTTAATGCTAACTTAATCAATTATAAAATATTTGATATTGTTGTTATAGAATACTTCTACGAATAGTAAAAAGCATCAGTATTAGAAATCTGGCGTAAAAATAAAAAATGGTATCCTACCTTACTGATACAGAATTAGGTGAAATGTATTAAATTCCCCCTTAAGGGGAAAAAGCAGAGGGGGAGGGGTTTGTATGGAATTTTTATCATTTCTACTGTTCCCAAGGGAACGACATTAACGCGGGCGGAGCCGCGGGCAACAGCTAGTCCTATATAATTCAACAAGTGGTGTCAATGTAATTGGCTCACTATCAATACAAAACAAAATTTTACCTACATGATATTCGCTGCAAAAAAGCAAAAAAGAAAACATTATTACAATAAAACTCTGTGTAAAAAGAAAAAACTAAAACTAATTTGAAACAAAAAAATCTGATCACTTTCAATATTTTGTGCCGTAGGGGAAAAATAGCTGGAAGAATATTACTTAGTAAAGTTGTCGTAAAACGTAAGTACACGTTTAAATAAGTAGTTATCTGTATCGAGAATTCCGACAAATTGGAAAAGCGGCAAGTTTGGAGTTCATCTGCTGGGTGGTTGCAGCGAGCGTGTCGTGAAAATGTTGTAAACATTTTATTGGCTTGCGCAAGCATCAATCAAGTTTTTTAACGAATCAATCTCGTTCGAAATGCAATGAATAAAACTATGTTCTTGTTTAATGGAACTTTGTTTTTTTTTTGTATTTCTTAGCAATATTTTAATTTAGAAATCAGAATGCCTAATATATAGACCGGTTGTTTAAATATATAATTTTTATTAGTTTATACCGTTAAAAAATATAATTTTATTTGGAAGGGTATAGTTTTGAATTATAATTTCAATTGGTATCATTTCAATCATCATTTTATCAAAATAAGTTCAGTAGTTCAATTGAAGTAGTTTTTTTTATCTGAAAGATTGCCAATTATCCGTGTTCGAATCTACTAGAGACTGGCATTAACTGGGTTTAGGGTTATTTAAAAAATATATTTCGCAATTTCTATACCTAATATTTCACCAGAGCCCTAATTTTTTTGTTACGTCTGTTGTTTATAAAAAATGCCGAACGAAACAGGGAATTTTCTATTTTGTTTTTCTTCTTATAATAAGACCAACAACGTAAAAAGATTTAATTTCGCTATTACGCGATATTAAGTAATTAGTGGGCGCGAGTCGCTCGTGTCGTGTAACTCATGCGGTCTGAACACAGCTGCGGTGCCGTGCTCAAACGAGCACATTACGGAATTCTGTTCCACGTCTATTAAATAAAGATATAAGATATTGAGATAGTTGACTTTGTCTTTGTACGACCAGTGCTTTAACAATTAGGCAATCGCGCGTCGATTCTACACTTTTTTTATGTTAGAGGACGGCAAACGAGCAACCGGATCACCTGATGGTAAGTAATCACCGCCGCCCATAGACAACTGCAACACCAGGGTGTGACAGGAGCATTGTCGGCCTTTCAAGGAGTTTGGGAGAAGGAAATGGGGAGGGAAGGGGGAAGGATGGGCCTCCGGCTCTCTCACTCACCGAACGAAGCATAAAAGTGGTAAAGCTTCTACTCAGACGTCGATTTTCTGTAAGAGTGTATTACTTCCCCGGACGAGCCGGCCCATTCATGCTACTAGCAATTCATTTTGCCGGTAGCGTGGCTCTACCACACTTGGAACATTTCCATCACATTCCATTCCTCTTTACGCATTAGAGCTTGCGGCACCTAACACGACTACCCACAAGTGAGGTATTAGATTTAACTCATGTTGCAATAAAGTTAAAAATCAATTAAAATGTAGGAAGTCATAAAAACTTTTTATAAGAGTTTATTATTTATTTACAATACTATTCTAACATACTCTTTTTAAACAAAGTCCACGCCTGTCTGAAACAATATGGCCGGAAATTATACAGCTACTCTTAAGTAACAGGCTGAAAAAGTTTTTCTTCTAATTATAAGACTCACAATAAAGTTTAATTTCGCCATTACGTGTTAATTAGTAATTAGTGGGCGCGAGTCGCTCGTATAACTCATGCGGTCTGAACAGCTGCGGCGCCGTGCTCAAACGAGCACATTACGGAATTCTGTTCTGCACATATCAGTTAAAACGGTGCTGCAAATTGTGTTAATATTGCGTAATATTCGAAAATGTTTATTAATTCAGCTTTATAAACTGAAAACTTAGTTCTTTTCAGACTTTAAATAAATTTATTTCGATTTAATTTCGATGATTTATCTAATCTTCAAATAAAAAGGTTTTTTAACTGTCTAGTATCTTTGTCTACAAATAAAGTAATGAAAAGAAGTATATATAATATAATATGCTGATTTTAGACATTGTATTTTCCAAGGAAAAAATAATTCTTCTTTATTATGATTAAACATTTAAAAAGCATAAAAGCTCGAGAAAGAATTAGGATTATCATCCGAGACAAGAGGCTTATTTTTTTCTTACATTTCCTTAATCATTGTTTTATCCTCGAGCTTGAAAGATAATAGAATTAAATAAAAGCTTTGTAACAAAGCACACTGAACAAATCACGGCAAAAGAGAAATAAAGCCTGTTTGGGTCAGATAAGGTTCAATCAAGCGTGTACGTGTTTTGGTTCAACGGCCGTGTATCATCGCAATGCCCTGGGGAGGAGGTGTATTGCGGTAATGCATGCCGACCGCAGGCCGCCGGACGCCACACAAGTATAGTCGGCCAACCGGCCGCTGAAGCTTCCCGTAGTCGTAAGAAGATAATGCCTGACGGAGTTCAGTCGGACACAAACTCACACTGAGACTCGTGACTCGCTTACAGAGCTCTACGTTAATAGGTCTTGTAATAGAAATATGTGCTGTAATGAAAGCATGCGCGTTTAATTAATCCGGTTAGTCGAGAAATTCCTCGACTTTAATCCAAGAAAATTTAAAATAAAGGAAAATGGTGACAGTCTGCTTTTGCAGAAAACATTAAGATCATAAGGCGTGGTGTAGAGAGAGAGACAATACAATTCACTTGTTGCCATTTTATTAAAAAAATATTAGAAACAAAACAGGTAAGAATACATGAACCTTATTCATCTTGTAAACGTAAGATTAAGCGATATCGGAAAACGATATCCGTTCTAAATGTCATCACTTTAAAAAAACGATTTACCATGTTCGAATAGCCCGCAAATCGGTTAAAATCGCTTACGGCCGATTGGAGCAGCAATCCTGCAAAATGACATCAAAACTTGAAATTTTGTAACACGAAATGTATCTATTACTGTGTGGTTATACCATTCAAGAGTTTCTGATCTAAATTCATTAAATAGTTTCGGTTGGTATAAATACCATTCCGTATATAGGTATTCCGTATATCCTAATCCTTACTAATATTGGGTTTACTACTAATTTAGGCTTACCTATGAAATTGGCGTTTTAGAACTTCGAGTAAATTGAAATTTTCATACTCACATTTTTAGTATCATTTCTGGTTTGATTAATTCAACTAAATTGAAATTTTGCATTATTTGCGGACAACAGTAAGCTTGGTTTACAGATAATAAAATTTACAAAAAATAGAAAAAGAATAGAAATATGATGCCATTTTTGGTCGTAACGGACAACATCTGAAACTAGATCCATTCAAGAGCATTTTTCAAAAATTAAATTAAGTAAAATAAAAAAAATTGTGCATACAGAATGGCCACTTGCAAGATAAATAAAAAAAGTGTTTAGCTGAAAATCATAGTCATTAGGAACAAAATGGCAAGTGGAAAAAACGCCAAGTTCATAGGTAAAGGCCCATTATTATAAACGCAGAAGTATGCTATGTACCTGTACATACATATTAATGTTTGTTACTCTTTTACGCCAAAACAGCTGAACGGCTTTTGACGAAATTTTAAACACCGTAGGTTATGGTTTAACACATAGACAGGTAGTCTATGTGTTAAACCATAACCTACATCATTCATCCCATAAAAAGTACTATTCCTGCGGGATCGACATTAATGTGAGCGGTGCTGCGGGCGACAGCTAGTCCAGACATTAAAGTGTAACTTCCATGTGTATAGTTATACACACGGAAGTTACACTTTAATGTCTGTAGTTACAAGCAGTGATTGTTAATTTTTTTATACTTTGAATAATTTTCAAAACAGTTTTTTATAAGTAGGACTTTCTTCTCTTTACATAATGTAAATTATCCTAAAAAAAACATGGAACTATATAAAAGGGAGTGCTCATAAAAAACAAGGGCAGACAATTAACATAAAAAACAAATGTTTTAGCATAATTTCAAATAAAAATATTTTATAATTTCAATTCAATTCATTTATTCACAAACAACATTCCATTGTATTCGAATATTTTCTTAGTCTAATTTATGAACTATATTTAAATGTTAACGTTCGCAAATGCCTAAATTACAATTTGTCATACACATTCATATTATTTCTTTATATGTTTTAATTAAACACACTAAAAAAAATGTTCTATGAGTATCATGCACTTAAAATTTCATTAAAAGTCATCGATGGAATAGCAGCATTTCTCCAATAACAAATTTTTCAATTTTCTTTTAAAAACAGAAGGTTTCCTCTCTAACTTCAGGTCAATAGGTAATTTATTGAAAATGTTCACTGTCTGATTGCGAGCACCATGGGCTACTATATTAAGCGACGGAGTTATTACTCTAGTCAAATCTTTTCGTCTCGTGCTTTCGCGATGTAACATTTCCTCCTCTGATTCAAATAACTTCCTATTTTTAATAAAGTCTGTTAAGAGAACAGTATAAAGTCCAATTAATTGCCATGTCACGCGTGACTTTATGTGTAACTAGCTGTTGCCCGCGACTTTATCTGCGGCAATTTCTGTTATTATGATTAATTAGTTTTTTTATTAGTATAGATGAATAAATTCGTTTTCAAACATTTTTTATTGATGCTTCGCTCCTGTTGGTCGCAGCGTGATGTTTTAGCCTAAAGCCTTCCTGAATAAATGGACTAGTATCCAACACAAAAAATAATTTTCCAATGTTAACCAGTAGTTCCTGAGATTAGCGCGTTCAAACAAACAAACTCTTCAGCTTTATAATATTAGTATAGATTCATTTTACTGCTTAAGCAGTTTTATAAGCATTAGTAGTTATGCGCTTATCCTTTATTGATTATACAAAGAGTAGTAAAAAAGAAATAACTAGGTACTATTTTCGTCGCTCAGTTTTCCTTTAATGTTTTAAAATTTTTGAGTAAATGTAAGAATACATACACTATTTAATTAAGAAATAAGTTATGGTGAAAATATTCCATGCCGACAGGATTCGAACCAGCGACTTGGTCTTTGTACGACCAATGCTTTGACAATTAAGCTACCGCGCTTTTTAAATTCAATGTTTTATCGATTAAGAAGCGCAATAGCTTATTTGGTAAAGCACTGATCGTACAAAAACCAAGTCGCTGGTATAATCCTGCCCGCGTGGATGGATCTTTGCAATGGATTTAAGTTGACCGAGGGGAATTTTTTTTTGGTCTCCCTTGACAAGCTTCTTATTGAAATGAAAATGTATACTAACATAATAGTTGTCGGTGACATCAATATAGACATAAAACCTCATAATATAGATAGACGGTCGCCAGAATATTTAGATCTTCTAACATTTCATGGATTACTACCAACTCATACACTTATTACTCGCGACAAAAAATGTATTGATCACTGTTTTGCAAAAACAAAACATTTTACAACGACTATAGTATGTCAAACATCGATAACTGATCATTTCTGTGTACTATTGTCACTTCCAAAGAAACCCTCATTCAGAAAAAATATATATAGATACACTAAGAAAATAGACTACGCCAAGGCTACAGAAGAGTTGCAATTGGTTGACTGGCCCAAAACGATTCCTAAAAATGATCCTAACATTGCGACTGATACGCTTATCTCTGTAATTAAGGCGATTCTTAAAAAACACACAGTAATACAGAAGCTGTCTTGCAGGAAAAGAAACACAAAGCCATGGGTGACTCCTGGTCTGGTCAGATGTATAAGGAACAGAAATAAACTTCAACAAAATCTAAAAACAGATCCTAGCAATGATGTTCTTAGATTAACCTACTCAAGATACAGGAATACATGTAACAATCTTTTAAAAAAGCTTAAAAGGACTTATTATAGAAAAGAATTAAATAAATATAATAGTAACCTAAAACAACAGTGGTCCATAGTAAAAAATATCTGTTATTTAGACAAAAGTAAAAATAGTTCTAATGATCTTTTGAACCTTAAACATAGCCCTTTAGCGTCAGTAAACTACATAAATAAATATTTTTCTAACGTCGGCAATAACCTAGCTAGCGATATTTTGCAAAAACTCAATACTAATGAAAACAATTTAAAAGACAAGGCCCATAAAATCCTACCATCTACTTCAAATTCGTTTGCTCTTTTACCGACCGATATATCGGAAGTAACAACAATTATAAAAAATTTAAAGTCTACTTCATCAACAGGTCACGATAGAATCTCGACTATTTTCTTGAAACAAGCATGTCATGTTCTTGCAGAACCTATTACAATTATTGTAAATCAATGCTTCTCCACTGGCGTCTTTCCGAACTCACTTAAAAAATCTTTAATATTACCAATTTATAAATCAGGACACAAAAATTGTATTTCAAATTACCGACCTATCTCACTATTACCTAGTATTTCTAAAATCATTGAAAAAATAATCAACATTAGGCTAAAAACTTACCTAGAAAAATTTAACCTACTGTCTCCTAATCAATACGGATTCCGATCACATAAATCTACGGTTGATGCCATCAAGCAAGTAATTTCAACAATCACGTTAAATTTGGACTTACAAATAAAATGCCTAGGAATATTTCTAGACCTAAATAAGGCTTTTGATAGTGTTTCTGTTCCGCTATTATTAAATAAGCTGGAAAAGAAAGGTATTAGAGGTAATGAATTACGCCTTTTTGAAAGTTACCTAAGAGGCAGGAAACAGATAGTCAAGGTAGAGGACTACGTCAGTGAAGAGAGGAGCGTTAATTATGGTGTTCCCCAAGGTAGTGTCTTAGGACCTACCTTGTTTTTGATCTATATTGACGATCTGTGTCGATTAGAGTTACCTGATGCAGAGATCATAACATTTGCTGATGATACGGTTGTATTATTTAAGGGCAATGACTGGGAACTTTTAGGCAAACATGCTGATACCGAGTTTAAAAAAATTACCAGCTGGCTTGATAATAATATTCTTACTCTTAATCAAACTAAAACAAAGTACATGACCTTTAGTATACAGGCTAATACGCTGCCTAACAAAAATTTAATTAAAATAAAGAATCATCAGTGCACCAATACAATGAACTGTAATTGCTATGAAATAAATAATACTAACACAATAAAATATCTAGGAGTAATACTAAATCAGCACTTATCTTGGAAAGAACATATTATGGCCCTGACTAATCGCGTTAGAAAATTAATATATATATTTAAAAATATAAGACACATATGCAACGACAAACTACTTAAGATAATATACACATCTCTTTGTGAATCTATCCTAAGTTATTGTATCTTGATTTGGGGTGGATGTTTTAAAACGACAATGACTACATTAGAGAGAGCGCAGAAAGCTGTATTAAAAACTATGACCTTTAAACCTATAAGATATCCATCAAACCAATTATTTAGTGAAATAAACATCTTATCAGTACGAAAACTATTTATTAAAACGTTAATAATGTATCAGCATAGGATACCGCGTGATACACTACCTACGAGAAGACGGAGGGATAAAATATATTATGTACCTAAATGTAGAACGAGGTTTGCTCAAAACTTTCTTAAATTTCTAGGTCCTTACACATATAATAAGCTTTCGTCTAAAATTTATATAAATAATCTTACCTTATACTCCTGTAAAAAAGTAATCACTAAGTATCTGTTAGGGCTGGACTACTCGGCAACAGAAAACTTATTGAGAGTCTAAAAATAATAAAAAAAAAAAAAAAAAAAAAAAAAAAAACAATAAGAAAATGGGGGAAAAATATATAATCGTGCTAATAAAGACATACATAAATATATTCATAAAACAACATATATATATAAATAATATATACACAATACTGTAATCGTACATATAATATAAATTAATTTAACTTATATTATAAGTAAATATATTCTATTTTTAGATAACAAATATTATATATCTAAATGTATATATATATTGAGAAATATATAAATTAATCTGTAACTAATTATTTCATAAACTTATAAAACGAGCCTATATAACATCTATTAAACTTATTAACAATACAAAATCAAGGTTAGATTTAAGCATTTTCTTCATTTAAAATAACTTCAAATTCTCACCATATTTATTAGTGATAGCTCTGTGCGCAATCGTACACTATGATCTGTTTACCAGTTGACTACTTATGTGAGTCATCTTCGCACCGCTTCGGCCGACCGGTACACATAGACCTGTCAAAGTTATCTGTGTGCATGCGCACGTTTGGAAATGTACCTTAAGATTATTAGCATAAGCTTGCTCGATCACTTAGTTGTTTGCCAATGAGGAATCACTATCCGACCGTGATACAGTAAAACTATTACTACTACGGCGGGTATACGATTAACTCTTTGTGGATAACTACTCGATCTTAATTTCTTAGTTTTTTTGATGTATTGGATGATTGTTATATTGTAAAACTATACATAAGAATATAACTAGGATGTTAACCACAATGTATACAATACAACAATAGTCTAAAATATTGTAATTTAACAAATGGAAATAAAGAATTATTATACTAATTATTATACCATATCTTATTTCTTAATATAAAAGGAGTATATCAAAATAGCACTGTAATTGCGAAAATTTGCGTTTATTCGCAATTCCTTTAACCCCTGGAACTAAGATGTGAAATGAATACACTTGGTGTTTGTTCAAAAACTGTATTGGAGAGAAAAACTCGCGTACTTGCCAACCTATTGCGTACTGAATAAAAACTAAAGGGAAGTAATAGTGTTAGGTGAAAATGCTGACACTGTACGAAGATAACTGGGACATATAGATTGGAAAAAAAATACTTCTTACTTTTGTTTTACAATTATGATAAGCACGTCTTATACACGCTTACACATGTCAAGCAATCTTGGACTTTATTTATAAATCTGATACCAGTGTCTGCAGTAGTTATACACCAAAATAACATAGTATTCCATTCCGCTAATAAGTAGTCTGTAGTAATCTTAAATATTCATTCGTTTTCAATATTATGAATGAGAAATACAGTTTACCTCCCATTCCGTTACATAAATTAGGGTGTACGCATTTAAGAATAAAGTAGGGCGGGCTCTAAAATGAGCCCTTAATAAATTCGTAAACTTCCTCCTGGCACGAATAAAATGGGGGCCAGAAGTTGGATGACGGCGAGCAGTTACAATTAAGATTTCCGCCGATCCGGCTTTTCTTGTCTTCGAGATATCAACGAATCTTCAAGTTTTGAGGATGCAACAGTGTTTAAATAGCAGTTGTCAGCTGCAGCTGTGCCGAATGGATTGGAAAACAATTGTACTAAATTCACTTCTATATGAAAGAATATTATTTTGTTGGTTTATTTAAAGAAATCTATTTTAACACAAATAGAATATTTTATGTATTAAACACAGGGTTTTTAAGGACACAGCAATTAATAGGTACTACAAAAACAATAACTAATAATAATTAAACCTACTTAAAAATATTAGTATTTACAAATTATATACCTAGTTGCAGGAAGCAACCGTCACCAGCGGTTAAGGCTGGCAACATTGCCACGTTGGATAGCAATGCTTATTCTTTGAGCAAGGTAATTGCCAGCCTTATGGTCACGGGATACCTCAATCGCTCACTTTGACAAAAAGTAAAAAAACGATGAGCTGAATGACCTCATGGACCTATGGTACCTACCCCTAAAGGCTCAAATATGTAGTTATCTCGCGCCTTTCGAGGCTTCTTTGCTGCGGTTGCTGTTGTACCGGCCTTTGACTTGGTGATCTGAAGATGAGACGGCGCTAGGCTATCAACGTATTGAGCATGCTTATACCGTACAAAAGGTCGCATTCCATCCGGTCTTTTGCTATCATCACGGACCAAACCACTGGGTTCTTAAGAGGCCGGCGTATTAATGAAATATTTTAATTCGAGACTGATGATACAAAAATAACTTACCTTCTTCCATATATAAATATAGTTATAACAAGAATGATTAGGTCATAAGCCTGCAAGAACATGACAGTTCTATTTAATATCCATGTCACAAAAAATACTTTTGTCAATGAATATGGTATGTGCCATAATGGCACTACAAACTACGTCCATTTTACAGCGTAGGCATAATACCAAGGTTTTTTTTAAATATGTATCCCCATACTTATCTACCTATATTTATATAAGAAAGAGAGTAGATAAAAAAGGTTTGAAACATTTCCATTTCGGACCGGCCGGGTTTCGAAGCCGGGAACCTGCGAATCAAAGGCACTTGCGGTAGCACTGAGCCAGAGGCCGCATTAAGCTATTAGTTATTTTAACATATAAAAGTTTTAAACATACAGTCTCAAACCATTTTGTGTTCATATACATATGTGCTCCGTGGTGCATTGGTTAACGTATCAGCCTGCGACACGACACTCGGGTTTGATCCCCGGTTAGGCCATAATGGAAAACAAAATGGGAGACAAATGCCTACTTCAATACTTAGTAAAAAAAAAGATCTTTTTCAGACTGACCTAGGTCTTGGTTGTTTATCTATATATCTATTATAAAAAATATAATTTAATTTTCTCTACATATAAATAAATTAAAATTGAAACAATACCCAGCACAATTGAACTTCATAACTAACAGATTGCACTCCCTTGGGCGGCTCTCTGTGTATCTATACGGATATTTGTCCGCAATAACGTTACCCTAACGAACGCTAAAAGTTTGCTAATTCAGAGTTTAGTTTCCGTTTAGAACGGAAACATTCTATATAATTTAATAGGAACAAAACTGTTGAGCGTAAATTTGTTTTTGGTATCTTAAATGAGGGATACTTTAGCACAAGCCGTAAAGACTTTTTAATTTTTTGTATATTTTAGGAATCTTTACGACTTGCTCTCACTCATGGACTCCTTCATGAGATTGAAATAATAAGAGGTAATATTTTTTTTTACTAAATGTTGGATTAGGCATTTGTCTCCCATCAGGCAAAATAAGTCATGCTTGGGATTCCAATGGATCTATAAAATATGACATGTACTAACCCCCGTGGGATCCCCGGCACTGCCCAACAAGTTATGTGTCGCTATCGATATGTATAAATTTGGAGCCCTTATGAAGCTTCATATATTCTCATTGTCAAGAAGGTACAGAAAGCATTTTTGAGATTCTTATACAAGAAATTTTATTGTTATTATCCATTTCTGTATCCAACCCAATTTCTGTTGGGCAGTTTGGGTTATAATTCGTTGCAGGTAGGTCGCAATTGGCAGTTACTTATGTATGTCAGTCGGTGTCTCCGAGGTGAATCGGATTGTCCGGAGCTTGTATCGCGCCTTTTTAGACTATTTGTACCAAACAACTACTTGCGTGCTCGCCGACACAGACTGCTTGCAATTCCCCCCTAAAACACAATTGCTCATGCGAAGTCCCCCCTTTTGCGAGGTCTTTCTGAACTCAACGAATTCCTGGCATCAATAAAAGGAAGGGAATGTGATGTTTTTGCTGACAGGTTTGTACGTTTGACGAATGAATACTTAATATTTTGTGAAAAGGATGGATTAATCCGAAGTCCTAAGTTAAGTTGTGCAGTGCTTTGGTATTACTGTAATGCTGTGCAATCTCTTTTTATTAAGAAATAAAAAAAATAAAAAAAAATGTATACACACACTATCCTATTTTATTACTTTATGTAAAGTAATCTAGCTAGGTCAGCTAGTAGCTTATTAGCTAGTAGCTGGGATAGCTAGTAGCTCGGATAGTTTGTAGCTAGTATTTATGATTATGAGAACTTATTTAAGAGAGATAATAGCTTCCATGATGTCGATGATTAGTTCCAAGTTTTTAAATTTCCACGTGTGAAATATTGCAAATTATTATCGGGATGAATTCTTCTTTATGATAAGTCTTAATTTTACCATATCTTAATTTTCCGAATGCCTCAATCTCCTAACTATAGATAGTGCCAATAGTACTCGTAGAACTATATATATACATAACCGGTAATAGTTTACATCAACATCATCATCAGGTCTTTTTAGTCTCCACTACAAGAGCATGGCCGGATGTACCATACTTGGCCAGAGCAGACAGAGGATTTGGCCTATACTCTCCTCGCTGGCCAGACGGGTTGGAGAGGTCTCCTTGAAATACAAGCTATAGTTTACATAATAGTTTTTCTAGAACGTCTAAACGATACCCCGTTAAATAGTTTTTTTTATTAATCCTATGGAATTGACAATGCTGCTGTATTTTTTGTAAATCATCTATAGATATTTTTCATCTAGACATCATGGTAATTTGTTTCATTTGTCCTAGGCCAAACTAATTTATGCTTAAGACGGTACTGCGCGAAATTGAGGAAATAAACGTGTTTTCAAATCACTAGTACTATGCGCTGAATTAATTAAATACATCAACAGTATTTATTTAATTCAAAAGTATTTATTTATTTTGTTCGCGCGGCACCCGCTTAACCTCGATATTGCGTTCATATTTTTATTTTCCCGCTGACTCATAATATTTCGACCACTATTTATTTCATTTGTATTTTCCTTTGTGTTAGTGTAATTTTCACTTAGACTAAATACTAACAAACAGCTGTCTTTTTTGGACGCTATTTTTCCTGTGGCACACAGAACTACTACCGACAAATTTTAGTATTAAAATTTTCAATTCGACTCATTTCCACGCTATAAAATGTATTATCATTGATAAACGCACACGCGCAGCTGATTTTACAAAATCTTGTTAGATTACCGTATTGTAGAGAAACCGTGCCATTTTGCAAACCATCCAGCATTTTTACGGTTCCGTACCCAAAAGGGTAAAAACGGGACCCTATTGATTTCGCTCCGCTGTCCGTCTGTCACCAGGCTGTATCTTATGAACCGTGATAGTTAGACAGTTGAAATTTTCACAGATGATGTATTTCTGTTACCGCTATAACAACAAATACTAAAAAATAGAATAAAATAAATATTTACTCCTTAAATATTTATATGCTTGTTTTTGCTCGATATTGATAACGGCAACAGGTAGATGCTTGAAATATTTACAGAATATTTAGTTATATATTCACTTTAAAAATGAATATATAAAAAAAAAAAAAAAATATGAAAGGGGGGCTCCCATGCAACAGACATGATTTTTTTGCCGTTTTTATAGATGACGATACGTAACCCTTCGTGCGCGAGTCCGACTCGCACTTGGCCGGTTTTTAAGTAACGTTTAATTATGCAATTACAATACAATAATCTTTATTTATTTAAATCTTTATTATTGCACCAGACATATACAGCGTGTAAATTGACCCTCGACGTTCCCTTAACGGGGTGACTCAGCCCATCAATGTGAACAACTTTTCCGATGGCAACAATGCTGGAAACTCAAATAAAAATTCGACATTCCCATACAAACTGCAGCGGAACTCTTTTATATGGAAACTAGCATCGCCCGCGTCTCCGCCCGCGTCAATGTCGATCCCTCGGGAACAGGACTTTTCCCGAGATAAAATGTACCCTATGTCCTTCTCCGTACCCCAGATAACGTGTATGCAAAATTTCATGATGATAGGTTCAGCAGTTACAACGTGAAAGCGTAACAAAAAAATAAACAAACTCACTTTCGCATTTATAATATTAGTTGGATGGATGCCGATTTTTTTTTTGAGTTACCAACATTGGTCCCTTAGGTAAAGTTGTTCATAGTGATGGTATGAGTCGCCCTTTAAGGGAACGTCGAGGGTCAATTTACACGCTGTATAATATAGTACAAATTAAGATACTTCATTTTATAATGTATTTGGGCACAATAAGTAGGCAGCCTTATCGCTAAAGCAATCAATTCAACTGCCGACAAACAATTTATTACTGCCTTGTTATTTTATTTTGTATAAGGATACAAAATAACATAAAAGAAATAAATTGTTTGACTACTTACTTTAAAGTTCGTGTCGTGGTCAGATTTGACACGCAACTTTCACAAACCGATGGTGCTATATCTGCGTGGGAATTACCCGAAAACAACAACGTACTTTGAAACAGTTGACATTACCCTCAGGGCTGACGGATTTTAAATACGTGTCACCACTGCAGTTTCCATTTATATACACAAGCGATGGTTTTCAGAAAAACTAATTATTCTTTTCTATAATTGATATCATCATCTTTTCGAGTATGTGTCACGGTCAATCGATCATACACACCCTGGTGTCAGAGTTCTTCGGAACCGCCTCTCAGCCTCTGACGTGGTTCCTTTAACGACTACCAGATGGCAGCCGGGACCAACGACTTAACGTGCCTTCCGAAGCACGGAATCGTCTTTTTTATCAGACAATCAGGTGATTCAAGCCTGCAATGTCCTAACCATACTGGAAGCAACTAAACAAAGTATGCTTCCCATGGGAATCGAACCCACGACCCCCGGGTCTACAGGCAAACGCCTTAACCACTGGACCACGGAGGGAGTATAATTGATATGATAACATATCATAGTACTTATTTAAACTTTTTGTTATTTTTTTAAGGTACCTACTTACATATTCATGTTGTGGTCAGATTTGATAAGCATCTTTCATAAACCGGTAGTAATTAATTGTTTGAGGCTTAGAACGAAACAACAAAACATATTTTGAAATAGTTGACATAACCCTTAGGGCTGAGGGATTTTACGTGTCAGCACTGCGGTTTCCATGTGCATGCACACGCAATGGTTTTACTGAAACTGATGATTGATGCTCATTGTATTCCGTGTATATATATATATTTTTTTTGGCAAATAAACATTTTTCTATTTCTATTTCTATCATGTTTTAATCGTGATATATTCACATTAGACTTTGAAAGTTACTTTGCTACATTTTTATTTTATGAAAAAATGACAATGTATTTTCCATTGTTAAAATTCTGTTCAATCAGTTTTTTAGAACTGCACCTCATCATCATTATCATTTCAGCTGTAAGAAGTACACTATTGGACAAAGGCCTCTCCCAAGAATTCTGCGTTCCATGGGAGGATATTACTCACCACGCTTGGCAGCTGGGTTGGCGAAAGCAGTTTCTTTGACTTCTTGTGCTTTCGCTGCTGCCCATCGGAAGCATTTATAGCAGGAGAAGGATAGACTACTCACTCGGATAAATTGAGGAAAAGCAAGTAGCAGCTCTAGAAAAACTACACCTATCTGGAGATAGAGAGACACAGAATGTAGTATTATGAATTATGATAGATGATAATTACCGGCATATTATAAGTCAACTAAGTGGTGAAGGGTAGAAATAGGTGAAATAAAAATAAAGTTAAAATATGATTTGCCATTAAACTGCTTAGCAGTTTGGCAATACCATTATTTTTGTAATTAGGAGTAAGTTTATGAATAAGTATATAAATAAATAAAAGAGATGTAACATTTTTTTAAATGGGCTCTACATGTTATTTTGAACCCCCGGACAATATTTAAATGTCGGAATCAGAATCAGAAAGAAACATAAAAATATCACCTTTTCAAATTAATCGGGCTGGTAGAATGTGTTATTAAGAAGTGATTCTGATTCCAAATGGCCATACATATATAGGTACGATGAAATAAAAAAACCTTTTGTTCCTTCTTTTCGAAGAACTTTGTAAGCATTAATTCACTTCTAGCACAATAGAGTAAATATAAACAGCTACAATTTAGTATGGAGTCGCGTGTGTTCCCGAGTCGGGCACGCAACCCCAATCGCTGCAGACTTAATTGCGTGTCAACACATCGCCTAATGCTTAATCGACTGTTACCTCGCATCCAAAGCTCCGCAAAAAATAGAAAACAGAAGGATAGCGCTATGTTATTCAGTAAAATTAAAGTTCAAAAAATATATTTCTTTGTTTTAGACACATTACTGTGGACTTAAAAATGTCAGCTAATGGTGGATATGTTTTCACACCAATCTGGAAGGTCTACTGTAGCAAAAATGCGAAATTGCAAATACAAATTCCTGACTTACCCGAATTATCGTTTATTATTGCTGAATGCGCGAAAGTGGCGTTGGATCGGGCACACGCTGCGCCGCCCTCAAGACCATAACCCCCGAAGAACTCTGGACTGGAATCCGCAGGACAAGCGAAAGCGACGACGCCCAAAACAAACGTGGCGCCGCACTGTCATAGATGAGGCAATGAAGCTGGGATACACCTGGAGCGAAACTAAGAACGCTGCGTCGGATAGAACCAGATGGCGCCAACTTGTATCTGCCCTTTGCCCCGACGGGGGGACATAGGAAGCCAAGAAGATTGCTGAATTGATTTCAATCGATTTTATGTCCTTCTGTGTGAATACATAGAATACTACGTTAACAAGTAAGCGCACATCATGGCACGTCTATTTTCTTTCATACAACGTTGTTTTCCCTAAAAGCAAAATTCGCTAAGATTTCGTCTGTGCGGCGGTACCAGTGCGCACTTTTGCTAAAACGCAATTGGTTCGATGCATTTCAAGCGTCGCATCTGATACTCTCTTGAATTTAATGTGTTGCCTTGTCATAGGCCATTAATACATGGTTCACGTATAATCATCTATACAACAATAGGATATTAATAGCTAATGGTTATATTCCGGGAAGCTAGTAAAGTCTTTGTTCGGCTAATAAATCATTGGACTTGTTTTGGTAATTACGTTGCGCAATAGAAACGTTAGTTAAACAATGTACGCAAATGTATGTTTTTCGTGACCAATGGAGTTATTCTTTTAGAGTGAGAGAGTAATTAGCACCTTCATCTAGTAGGTAACACTTTAAAAGTAGTTAATTAGTAATTAACGTACCTCGGGTTGGTTTTGTACTGCTAGAAATTATGTAATTTCAGCTAATAGTCAGCAGAAACAAAATAATATAACAAAAAGTAAAATACAATGGAAATCATGGGGTGGATAATTTATAAATAATAAGAATGCATGCCAGCCGTCCACTACATGGCTTGTAATTCTCGTTCCAGTTGGTAAATTCCCACACGTACCATCGCGATTGCAACCTACTGCAATTAACCTATTCATTAATCGACTTCATAAAGACGAGGTTCTGTTTTCTTTATTGTTACTTATAATTCTTCAATTTTATAAATTTTACTGAAACTTGATTTTTTATAGTATTACTATAGTATTATTATTGTTTAGACTAATCTAATAATAAGTAGTCCACAGCTCAGTCAGGTCATCCGACTATCTGGTCATTGCGTCCGACTATCCGACATTTATTACCGTGCGAAGCCAGGGCGGGTCGCTAGTTTAAAAAAAATTGGGGTCCCTCCGGACCGGAAATTGCATTCGTCTCTGTCAACTAAGCGTGTTCCTAGGATGCTTTGGAACCCGGGTTCTGGGGGCCGGGGGTTGCCCTAGGTACCGGAAAAACTGTGTGATAAAACGATAACCAAGCGGACAAAGTTGCAGGAAACAGCTAGTATGTACAGTGAGCTTCAATATCGATGAACCTGCCGTTTATATTTTGTGAAGCGCATTAGTGGAAACTGTAATGTTGTACAACTAAAATTTTAAATAAAAAGTAGAGTCATATTTTCTCATACTAATTGTATGAAAATTATAACTGAGAACGTGACATGAGACGTTATCACGCAAAAATAATAGCGGAACTGAGTTTGCCTGCACAGCAAGTTTAGAAATAATCATTAACTTTAATAGCTTGTTCACCGTCTTCTAGTTGTAAATTCACGCACTGGCAGGTCCTAAGTAAGAAAGTTTCGTTATCTGACGGGACACCTGCTCGGGCCATTAAGAAACTAACTTTAAGTGTGCTCGTAACTTGCGTTTTACTGTAGCAACTATTTATGTACAAGCCAAATTTCATGAACTTATTTTTTTATTTAATTTATTTAAAAATCTTTATTGACCACAATGGTACAAAGGGCGGACTTAATGCTAAAGCATTCTCTACCAGTCAACCTTCAGGAAAAACAGATAAAATTGTTGCGATAGGCGCATAAAGACTATTAAAAAAACATATACAATGATTATTTTGATTTGATACATAGGTACACATATACATAAATACTCGTATAAATACATAATTATAAAAAAAATACATATATATATATATATATATAATAATAATACTATACTATCCAGAAAGTGAGTGACTAATTCTGCTGCATGCTATTTACAGAAAGGAGCGCATGAATCTTTTTTTAAATAGGAACCTATTTACGATACTTCTTATGTCTTCGGGCAAGGCATTCCAGAGTCGTGAAACTTGGAGAGTAAAAGAATTTGACATAAAATCAGAACGAAATAAAGGAATATGGAGGCGAAGCGTATGGCTGGAGCGGAGGTCACGACTGTGAGACTCTGACGAGTAATGAAATCTGCTTCTCAAATATTCTGGAGAATGAGGGTTTTTAAGAATAGAGAAAAGGGTACAAAGCATTCTCTGCTGTCTGCGTTGACGAACAGGAAGCCAGTTGAGCTTGGATCGAAAAGAAGATACATGATCGTATTTTCGAAGGCAATAAATAAATCGGATACAGTTATTAATGAGACGATCAAGTTTGTTGAGAAGATCTGCATTTAGATCAGGATAACACACATCAGCATAATTAATAATAGGAAAGACGAGAGATTGGACTAAAGTTAATTTAGTTTTGTGTGGAAGAAAGTTTCTAAAACGATTTAGATACTGTAAAGAGGAGGTAACTCTTCTACTGATCTCAGTTACCTGATGCTTCCAGCTAAAAGTTGAGTCCATGACAAGCCCCAGGTTTTTTACTGAGTCACTAATTGGTATGTTATTATTATTTAACATGATTGGAGAAACAGTACTCTTATTTACTTTACATAACTGTCTTGAACTGCCAATCATTATCGCCTGACATTTCGAGGGGTTAATTTTGATTCCAAAATTATCCGACCAGCTAGAAATATCTAATAGTGCAGTGTTCAGTAGAGCTATACCGTTTTCGACGTTTTCAGCATTAGTTTTAACATAAATTTGCAGATCGTCGGCGAAAAAATGATAAGAACAGCTAATATAATGCGATAACAAATTAATAAAAAGAGCAAATAAAAGGGGAGATAGGATGCCTCCTTGAGGGACACCTGAGGATATTTTTTTCCATTGAGACAACTCACGATCAATTCGGACAGCTTGTTGCCTACAACAGAGGTAGGACGAGAACCAATCGATAACCGAGGATGAGAAATTAATGTACTGGAGTATTGCTAAGAGAATATCATGATCAACCATATTAAAAGCATTAGAAAAATCTATGAGAACCAAAATGGTGATCATTGAATTCTCCATACCAAGGCGAATATCTTCGGTAACGTTGAGAAGAGCAGTAGCGGTACGATGCCCGGGACGAAATCCAGATTGCAGGGGAGTGAGGAGACAGTTTGCGTGTACAAAAGAGGAAACTTGAAGGTGGGCAGCCGCTTCCAAAACTTTTGAAAGATAGGGTAGAATCGAAATAGGCCGAAAATTGGACATAGCCTGTGGACTAGAATTTTTTGGCAAAGGAGTAACGTATGCTTTTACCCAAAGATTAGGGAAATTGCCAGATACGAGTGAACAATTTACAATATGTGTAATGATAGGAACTAAGATATCAAGAATATTAATTATCATTTGCCGACTAATATTATCGCAGCCAACAGCATTAGACTTAAGGGAGATAATAATTTTACGAATATCATCCTCAGTTAACGGAGAAAAAGTGAAGGAATCAATTTGGAGATTAGCCATGGAAAGAATCTTTGAAATTGTTTTGAGTTTGATAGAAGGATTAATGGTAGATATGTTGGAAAAATGATTATTAAAGTCATCAGGCGAAAATAAAGAAGTTACTTGATGAGAACTTTTACCTAGATTTAAGGAATGAAGGAACTTCCAAATGTTGGCCGATGAAGTATCTGTCAATTGTTCGTGGAAATAATTTCGTTTAGCTGCCCTTACCATCCGATTGCACCGGTTTCGTGCTTTTTTATAAGCATTCCAGTTTTCATCTGACCTGTCTCGTTTATACAAGCGAAAAGCACGGTCTCTTCGCGTCATAGCCATGCGAACTCCCCTGTCTATCCACGGAGCCGGTGGCCTTTTAACCTTGACAGAATGCATAGGAGCATGAGCATCATATAATTCCAGTAACGAAGAATTGAATAAGGCGACCTTGTCGTCAATTGATTGTGCTTCAAAAATATTTGCAAAGTCAATGGCCCTAGCATCCTTTTTAAGTTGGTCAAGATCAAGATTCGCAAAATTTCGCATATAATACCGCTTTTAATAAGTCTTGTTCGCGTCTCCGTTCAAGTTTAGTTGCGAGGACATAGGAAGGCCATTACCCGTAGCATAGGCACGCTAAGTTTCATCAAAAGCTGATCACAAAAACATCCAATCATAGCTCAATCTGTGTGATGTATCCATTTCATTCATAATGTGTATAAAGTTTTCTTAAGGACACCAAGATATCTACAATATTATGCATGCAAAACTCAAATAGACATCTGTATGTAATTATTTAAATTAGCTTTAATGTGGGCGGTTCATCCGTCCAGCAACATCAATGAGTAGAAGTGTAATTGTATTTGAGATTTTAAGACGCTCGACCATATTAAATATTGCATGCTATATTTGACTTTGCTTGGTCTCTTTACATTATGACACACTTATATATTAATTCTGTAACTATGGTCCGGATTTGTATGGTTTGCAGAAAATAAAGGTCCAACAAGGTTTTGCTGCCAATGGCTCTGATCGCATTAATGTAGATAGATCCATGGCAAGGGCGGATCCAGGGGGGGGGTCATGGGGGCCATGACCGCCCCCTGGGCTGGGTCCAGAACCTAGGTGGACCACTAATTAAAATTGTTAAACATAATGTTTTTAAATATTCATCCATAAAAACATTTTATTAATGGCCCTGGCTCCAAAGCTGGATCCGCCCTTGATCCATGGGAACAGTAGTTTTTGTCCGGGATGACCAACCCTTACCGTCTCCGTACCGCTGACAAAGTATATTCAAAATTTCATGATATTTGGTTTAGTCATTAGGCGTGAATGCATCAACAGATCTCTCTTTTGCATTTATAATACGAGTATTAGTTAGGTCGAGAATAATGCAGCGATGATATATATAATGTTTGTCACTATTAAATGCATTGAAGGTGCTATAAACGCGTAAGCGATTATAATTATTGTAATGGACATAGTTTAAGTAGCCCCAGGTGGTTGAGTCAAAAGGCGGCACTCGTAATGGGCTATTAGAGGAATTAATAGGACTCGCAGAGATACACGGACGTGCCCTTAGTTTATCCTCCTAATCCCAAACGCGTTACTGCTTCGTGACTAGAAATTTAATGAACGGCCAAACATTTTAGTTTATATAACAGTTTTCTTAATGCGTTTGCCTATTTTCCCTATCAAACTGTACATCTTCAGAATTATACCGTTCCAGATTTTTGAAAAATATAATTTAAAAATCTGTGATAAATACCAGTTTTTTACTTCTCTAAATGCGGTTACCTTTGCCGCCTAATATGAACACACTGTCATTATTTAAGGTTAGCTAGTTGAACATTTGAAGCAAGATCGCACAACCACGAAGTTTTCAACAAACAGTAACTACTATAATAAATAACATTAAAAAATCGTAAAAGCTGATCGAGGGATTGGGCTAAAATCTACGGAATCATGTCAATTGGCAATGCGGCTAGCAACCCATCTCTATTTTGATTCCAGTTCCCATCTACACGCCCTCCAACATGCTAAATCTGGTCATAAGGACTTATAGACCTATATAGGCTCTGTCTACCCCGCAAGTGAAAAAAAACGTGATACTATGTATGTATTAAAAAAAATAAGCGACCCCCGGCACAAAAACAACCCTCTTTTAGAAACAAAGCCCGCATATGCATCGCGCATAAATATTCATGTCTCCTTTTTACGTCTCAAGATGCCGGATTTACATGGGAAATATTTGAAACCTACGAGTTTTTGTGAGCATGTCACGTTTTGAATAATGGATGTATATAATTTATTACCTTATTCATGTACAGTGGGCCAAAGACCCAGTATATAATAAACTTTAAATAGGTTAACTTTAAAATAATAAAATATATTGGGACATTTACACAAATTGAGCTAGCCTGTGAACTTGTATCGTAAGATACTAACTCGTCGATTCTGTATTTTATAATAGATACTTATATGTATCATCATCATCAGGTCCTTTTACTCTCCACTGCAGGAGCATGACCCTCTCCACTGCAGGAGTACTACCGGAGCCATACTTGGCCAGAGCAGACAGAGGATTTGGCCTACACTCTCCTCGCTGGCCAGACGCGTTGGAGAGGTCTCATTGATGTTTATGAGTTTTGTTTAGCTTGTATGTCGCCTCTTACGACATCCATGGGAAGACTCGAAGTGGTCCTATCGTACTCTGCCGGAAATCACACGGCCTCATATATATATAAACATCCAAAATGTTTCGTTTCTTATGAAGCGCATTGTGCTACTGCAAGGAGACGTACATGCAATTATCCGACGAGTACGGGTGGTAATTAGATATTACCAGGAGCCACTACGAGCACTGGAATTAGGTATTACGGTAGCAACCTCGCTAAACTCGTATTATTCTGCAAACATTTGGAGGATAATGACATTGATCATTAAATGGATATTATAACCTGGCATATTCATCGTTTTATCACAAAGATATAGCTCCTGTGCCTCCTGTGTAACATATAGCTATGTGCCTATTCGAATTTAATTGCATTTAGAATAAATTATAAAACAATGACTATAAAAAATTATTTAAAAAAAACAACGGGTTACACTCCGGAAGTGCCGGCAGACGTGAAAACTCGCCTTTACGGCAGTCTCAGGTCACGTGTCCGTCTTATGAATTTTTAATCAGGTCACGTGTCCTGACTCGAGTTTAACATTTTTTACCCATCCCAAAATGTGCACAACGCCGCTAAATTTTTATTCAGATAACTTTGATGATCCATTTTGATATTAACAATTTAAACTTAAAAATATGTTAGTCGTTAGCACCAATTACAATACTAGTCCAGAACGAATGGAGTGTGCGCTCATATTTTGCACATAATGCCTGCAGTTGTTGGTGCTTTCCCGCAGTCTGTTTTGTAAAGAAGCGACTCGTTTGCGTCTGATCTGATATCATAGAAGTCATCAGTAAGAGCTTCAGCAAACATCGCAGATGCACTGCAGAAACTAGGCAGCCGCAATTACATCCTGAACACATTGTTGTACTGTACGCGCAAGGCGATGCTTTAGCTTAGGCTGGATTGGATTGATGGGGTAAGTAGGATACCGATTTTAACGCAAAATATCCGCTTAAGATAAACGACAACATGGGTTCGGCAACTGCATAATACATTTAGTAAACTTGTGAACAAAGAACGTTAAAACGTTTGTTTCTAATAATTTTAACATTGTAGTTTTCAGCAGATCAAACTCTGTACTAGCTAGTATATAACCTGTTATGTAAGATAATAAACATTTTATTATTATAATTATTATTATCCCACCACCCCATATTAATAGTGTCATAAAATATGCATTAAAATATTCCCAAGAGTTATACAACTTCTAAATTTTTCGAAACTTTCTTACCGTAACCAGTCCCGTTTCGTATTAAAATTCAGGATCATTAGTTATTCATAACTCAAGAGCTTGTTCTTTTAGAACAAGTAGGTACATGGTTTTGGCATTTCGCGGAGTAATTTGAAAAATATTATCTACTGTCTACACTAGTACGACAAAGTTACTCCTCCACCTTTATGAGCCTTTTCCTGATTGTTGATGACAGCATTCATGATGTCATCTGTTTTTGGCAAAGTTTTTACGGCCGCTCACCTGCGTTACCTTGGGCAGGCCTGTCTCACTCCCCGTGTCGGTATCCAAAATATACCTACGCGCAGCGAACACTTCAAAGCGGTAAAACCGGGCGGCAAATCCAGTAGGTCGACGCGCGTTTGGTCACATGTGATCACCGACTTCATCAAATTATGAATAGTTTGTTTAATAAACTATAGAATTAAATTGGGTTGCAATGGATTCTGTAGGTATCTAAACGAAATGCTGCTGCATTTTGGCGCGAGCTAAATCCTTATCGTTAACTACATTGAGTTGATATTTCTTTGAAAACCAGAGTGCGACTTCTGTACGTAAGTACTAGTACTTATTCTGTGCCTTGGGTACCTAGCTTTAAAAACGCAGAATTTTTCGATCAAAATGAAGTATTTGCCTACGCTGGGAATCGCAACCAGAGACTTGTGTAGCCTGGCGCGTTACCATACCACTGCGCCACGAAGATCGTTAAAGATACTGTGTTCTTGTTTCATAAAAAACAAGAACATATTTTATCATACGTTGTATGTATCTCATTTTAGGATTTTTCATAAGTTCCGTTGACCCTACTAAGAAGAATGTTTAGATCCTAAATATGACAAATTCTCAAAAGTGATTTCCGAAATATTGACCTTTATTATTAATTAATAAAAAATATTTACTTTACATATACAAAGTCCATTAAAAGTAAGCGCAAATATTCTAAGATCTAGGTCTTATAGGTCAAAGAAATGCTTTAGTAGCAAATTTCAAGAAATCGACATGCTAATTTTTATTTTTGTGTTTACCACCAGCGTGTTGATTATTTTTATTTTCTCCTAAACCATTTTATTTATTTAAATTGACCTTATATATATTGTTTAAATGTTTTACGAATTCATGGCCTACCCTGTACAGTGTACATTCAGTTTTGCAGTGACGTGTTTAGAGGCCGAGTCGAAGAGCCATAAACATAAATTCCATCGTAATCGTAAAGCGTTAATCTCTTCAGCGACTTAATGTATCGTTACCTACTGCCTATTCACCGGGTTAAGTACTCAAACTTGCTAATAATAATAAAAAAATGTTATAGTTACTGTTTTGTAGGCTTGTCTGCCTGTTTGGTTAATTGTAGCAAAATAGGATATTATTTTTAGCCGCTAACCGAAACAGAATATTCTTTTTTAACCGACATTGAAAACGGATCTTCGGATCGGGTCTCAATTTCGGCCGAATCGGCTACTGAAACGTTATTAACCGGTCAACTACCGAACGCCCCAATCGGGAAACATAACAATAGATAATCAATTGTGTCTGCGTTTCTCGCGATTGATGAGTTAAATGTGTAAATAATAACAACTTCTAATATGTTTAAGAACTAAAATCCACTATATTTTCACATATACGGAGAGGTACATCATGTTAATAAGAAAATAATCCAAATTATTTATTGCAAAGTAAATACAGGATCGCTGTAACGTTTTTTTTTAAATTGCTATTCCCGGTGTGTCGCTATTCCCAAAGTGACCTGGTTCACGTAGCAGTAACGTGCACCTGAAACGGAACAGTTTAAATCCGCATGTGCGGGACACTTCGGGCGCTTATACCGCAAATTATGGGGATTTACAGAACGAAGCCTAGAAAAGCTCGCTCGACCTAAATTTTGGGAGTCAAATAGTCATTGCTATCCTAACAGAATTCGAAAGGAGCTAGAAATTTGATTGCATACATTACATGCGATGCGTGTTTTACCTATTACTCGATGGCTATGACAGTGGAAACAAAATGAGTCCCTAATTCCCTAAGAATAATTTTCTCAAGCTTTTCAGATGATGCGAAATGTATTTCGGTATCTACTCTACTACTACAACGTTTAAATGGGATCTGCTTTATACTGTGGTTAATAGTCAGGCCATTTCTGCCATGGTTTAAATTGAAGCACATTCGTATGCACGATTGTAGCTTCTGCTGTTTACACTGTTTTACATGACACACATGCGTGTGTTATGTAAAAGCAAAATACCTAATAACATTCTTATATCTATGCAAAATACCATATAAGTTTATAAAGTAATTCAAGTGATGGCACTAAAATATGCTAGCTCTATGTGTACTCCCATAGAACTAGTAGAAAGACTGATACAGAAACCGCGTGACTGTGTTGCCGCGTCTGCTTCTCTTTTTATTTTAGCTTATGCGGAGCGGAAGCAATGGCATTCCATCGCGCTGCCACGCTCCCGTGAATGCGTCCGCATGTCACATATTACGACTGAAAGATAAAATAAATATAAATAATAAATAAATAAATAAAATCTTTATTAAATTTCTTAGGTGGTAACATATCACAATATAAACATACATTAATAGGTACAAACAAAGTTTTGCCTGAGCTAAGGTGAAAAACACCCTGTGTTTCAGGCTTTAATTGCTAGACATAAACTAACAAAATAAACAATTACAAAAGAAAAATAACGTTGAATACAAAGTTAAAAAATAAATTTTAAATATAATAAAAGATAAATGTTCATAATATTTATGATAAAACTGTTAATAAATCCTCTGTTTCTTCATACGACATATTGAGGAGGGCTTCTTGCAGTATTCTTTTCGTCATACCGAAAGAACAAGGATAAAAACTAAGTTTTTTATTAAGCCTATTGTAAAGAAGGGGACCAAGGAATAAGAAAAATCTAGAAGAAAAAGTATGTTTGTTTTGACTTAACTTTAACTTTGTGTTGCACAAAAGAGTGAAACGGGGAGTTTTCCAACCCGTCTGGCCAGCGTGGAGAGTGTAGGCCAAGTCCTCTGGCTGCTCTGGCCAAGTATGGCCCTATTAGTAAAGAGAGGGTCGTGCTCCTGTAGTGGAGACTAAAAAGGACCTGGTGATGATGATGATGAAAGAAGGGGACCAAGGAATAAGAAAAATCTAGAAGAAAAAGTATGTTTTATATTATTAATGCAAACAATATCTTTCCGTCTTTTATAAGTAATTTCGGTGCGGTATGGCAGTGCGGCGTGTTGTTTTAGTACTGTGTTTAATATAAATAATTAGCTAACTGTTAGTACCCTACAGGATTTATAGAGAAGGTCAGTGGGAAAAAGGAAAGGGCGGAAAGTTGAGACTTTAAGGACGGCTCGCTGTGCCCTCTCAATGGTAAGCAGTGATGTTTTGGCCATGCCTCCCCATGACGTAATACAGTAAGTTAGTAATGATTGGCATAAGGCAAAGTAAACTTGTCTGATTGTTTTTGAGTCCGCGATGGATCGCAGTTTTTTGAATACAAATATTAACTTACGTATTCTGCCATTTAAAATCTCTGTATGTTGCTTGAAACAAAGAGTGTTGTCAATAACAATACCAAGGTATTTTATTTTCTCGGTTTTGGTAATGTTTGGGCACTCGCATGAGTTAGTTACAGGGTTTCTGCAGTGATGTGCATAAATATTTAGAATAGAATGCGATGACGCCACATTACGCATGGAAAATTTAATGAAGCTAGTTTTATCGGTGTTTAAAGTTAGCAGGTGTTGTTGAAGCCAGTTATTTACAACATTAAAACCTTGTTGTGCGTTTTTAAAAACTTCATCCACTGACTTAGCAGAGAACAAGATTGCTGTGTCGTCAGCATAAGAAATAATTTTTCCCCCTACGATGTTCATGTTACATAGGTCGTTAATGTATATTAAGAACAGGGTCGGGCCTAATATACTTCCCCGGGGAACTCCAAAACAAGTATTATCCTGATCAGAACTAAGTATATTGTCAATTTTCACGCATTGAGATTTTTCATACAAATAATTCGTGAAGAGTTTAAGCTCATTTCCTCTTATACCTTAGTTTTCGAGCTTGTGCAAGAGGATGGGAATGGAAATAGTATCAAAAGCTTTGGCAAGGTCAAGGAATATTCCTATGGTTTGATTGCCACTATCGAGTTCCTGTACTAAATAATCGATGAGGTTATGTACAGCATCAGCTGTTGATAACTGAGAACTAAACCCAAACTGCATTTTCGATAATAAGTTGTATTTTTCCAGGTATTTAATAAGCCTGTTGTTTATAATTTTCTCAAAAATTTTGGAAATCGAAGGTAATAATGAGATAGGTCTATAGTTATTGATTTGATGTTTACTACCAGACTTATAAATCGGAACAACGACAGCTTTTTTCGAACTTCTAGGGAATGATCCTTCGGATAAGCACATGTTAAAAATATGAGTTAATGGCCGGATTAGTATGTGTTTGAATTTTTTTAGTATAATATTAGAAATATTATCCCACCCGCTGCACAGTTATCTTTCAAGTTCAAGATTAGAGATTCCACCTCAGCTTCATCAGTATCGAGTAAAACAAAAGATTTGAGTGAACTGGAAGTAGTTTGAACTGAAAGTGAACTGGGTGACTGACATATTATTTTGTCTGCTAAGGATTTGCCTACATTGACAAAGTAGGAATTTGCCATGTTTGCAGATGTCAGCTGTGACGCGTGCGCTTGTAATAAACTCGAAGATGACTCATCACGCTGTTTGGTACTGTAGGTCAACTTTTTAATACTCTGCCATATTTTTTTATTGTTGCTACCTGCTCTTAACAATTCATTTTTTTCGTAGTTACACCTGATTTTTCTAAGAAGGTTATTGCAAAAATTCCTGTATCTTTTATATGACAACTGCAATATTACATTTTCTGGGTTACTATTAGCGGTTTTGTGTAACTTGTCCCTATGTCTCATACAACGGATAAGCCCCGGTGTAATCCAGGGCTTAATGTTATAGTTTTTATTTTTCAAATACGTCGTTGTTGTATTTTTAATTATAGCTTGGCGAACATTTTCTATTAAGTATGTCAGGCAGGTGTTCGCGTCAGCAGTATTATAAACTGGGTCAAAATCAATATTGCATAAATCGTCTTCAAGTTTATTATAGCATATTTTCGTTTTTACTTTTGTTTGGCAACAGTTTGATATTGTACAATTCAAGGTTAGTAGGGCAGCTCTATGATCAGTTAAACTGGAGTGAGGTACTAATGTTAATGATCGGTAATTTGTTTTTATCATAATATGATCCAAACAGGTACCACTTTTCGGTCGTGTTATAAACGTATGAGCAGGGAGTAAGCCGTGAAAAGCACATATATTGAGATATTCAAGAGCATCTGTATTACCGTTCTCAGGACGAATGTTAATATCTCCAATTAATAAGACATGTCTAAAAGAGGATAATTTTTGTAACGTATTATTTAATGACTCCGTAAAAACATTGATATTTGTATGGGAAGGTGATCGGTAAATAGCTAATATGGCAATTTCAGAACCGATTTTTAATAGTAGTCTGTTACAGTCTAATATGATAGGCTCTTCGACACTGACATCCAATGTGCTTCTGGTATAGGCTACTATCCCGCCATTCTTGTTGAAATTATCCAAACTAAGGAATTTATAGAAACCTTGCATAAGGGGCAAGTTATTGCAGCTTTGTAGAAAACATTCAGTTAACACAATAATGTCACAGTCGATTTTGAGTCTATGCAAAAAAACATTAAAATTATCAAAATTCTTATTGATGCTCTGAATATTTTGCGTTAAAAAAGTTAATGGATGGCTAAACGGGGTCAGATATTGTTTGCAGGATTCGACCTCGCAAGATACCGATTCAGAAACAGAGAAATCGTCTAAGTCGGAAATTAACTTATCAATAGTTAGAAACTAAAATAAATAAAAAGAGTAAGTTCTAAAATACCTAATTAAAGTGGCGCTCTTAGGCGCCTCCATAATCATCCAAGATGTACAGAGGTGGATTTGATCAGTCGGTAGAAATATGTAGGTAAGTCAGAAAAGTACGTCGGAATCTTATTTGTTATGTCAGGCTTTGGTAGAAATAACAACAGGAACTATTATCGCCCCACACTTTCTTATTACCCTAGTCAATCAATCAATTAATCAAATATAATTTATTCATCATAAGATACTTTACATATAATTTGGGCAGTACCTGCCGGCCTATTTGCTAACTCAGTGTACAACGTTTTAATAGTAATTTCGAAGTACATTGCGTTTTATATATCTTTAATAAAAATAGTCAATCATAGGAAACCCGCAATGTATTATGAAGTGACTATCAAAACGTTGGTCACTGAGTTAGCAAATCGGCCGGCTGGTCACTGAGGAGCGAGCGGAGCCGCACATACTGCCTGAACTGGAGGGCAAAATCTATAGACACCCCGTACTTATTGGTTTGAAGACAAAAATTTGTTGTTGTCTTAAACTTATATTTTTAAATTTAAAAATCGTAAAGTGGTCCCCAGAATACATTCACCTACGAGTTTTAACTGTGTAGTCCTATAAGTTTCGAAATAGAGTGGCTATGACATAGATACGGACGGACAGACGGACATGGCGTAACTTTTTTGCCGGTCGACTACGGAATCCTGTTGAAGGGTATCATTTTAGAAAAAATATTAATACATAGTTAATATTTTTTTTCAGAACAGTCACTTTTTGAAGTCTATTATTTAAAAGTTTAAATACATAGGATCCTAACGGGTTAATAAATTAATTGTAACCCGTATTTATATACCAGCCAATAAACCTGTAAACAGCGTCTCCGAGCTAAATTTAAACGCACTCATTGACTTTACAACGCGATTACAAAGTTTCGATTTACCTTGAAGTCGATACATGCTCCCGTAAACGATGTGTACCCAGCTCTAACAGGCTAATGCCGTTACGTCCCGGCAACGTGATCTTTATTACAATCGGGAAGTTTTGTGTTGCTCAAAAGAGTGAAACGGGGAGTTTTTCCCTGTACCCCGGTCGAATTACTAGTATGTTGAGCGTCATTTTATGCGCATTTGAGGATGGTATATTGTATAAGATATCATAGATATGGTTATGAGTTGGTTCCGTCACATTTATAGGTATTCAAAATTTTCGTCTACTTTTTTTTGGTACCGTATATACAATGCATGATACACCATACGAGTTTCAAGGGAATATAAGGGTAGAGCGTAAGAACGAACAACAGTAAATATTCTCGAAAAAATGACTATGTGTATGAATATTCTTAGAATGTACCTTTTTATATCTGGCCATTGAGGGTGAATTCCGAGAAAGTGCCCTGTGTCAGACCTATATGTCAGATTTATTTTCGTTGTTTCATATAAATTAATTTCTCATTTTGTTATTGGTACGAATTTAATTCGAGTAAAATTTGCAGGTAAAAAAGAAGTGTAAGGAACGCCTTTTACTTAGATTACTTTTAACAATATGTTGATGCATCATCATCATTACAGCCGCAAAAGTCCACTGCTGGCCAAGGGTCTCTCCCAAGAATTCTTCGTTCGACCGGAAGATATGGCCATAGTCACCACGCTTGGCAGGTGGGTTGGCGAGCGCAGTTTTTTGGCTTCTTGTATTTTCAGCGCTGCTGCCCATCACAAGTATTTTTAATCTGAGTAAGGATATACTTATGTGAATGTAAAAATTGTTATTGAAGTTAATAAATCAATTTGTTCGGATATGAGAAAGGAATGTAGATGTTGGGATACTACTCACTCGGATGAATGAGGGAAAAGCTAGTAGCAGCTCGGGAGGGCGGGCGCGCGTACCCGATCCCCGGACCGGAGTAGCAGTTGAGAATGACACCCCTGACCTAAGTGAAAAATTGCCTATTCGTTATCTGAGGTGCGGAAAGGGAAAAAGGCTACAATTCATACCGGAAAACTTAACTGTTTCCGAGGGATCGACATTAATACTAGCTTAGCCACGGGCGAAGCTTGTCCTAACTAATATTATAAATGCGACAATGATTTGGTTTGTTTGTTTCGCTTTCACGCCTTTACTACAAAACCAATCATCATGAAATTTTGCATACACGTTATCTGGGGTACGGAAAAGGCTACATTTTATCTCGGGAAAAAGTAATGTTCCCGAGGCATCGACATTGACGTGGGCGGAGCCGCGGGCGAAAGCTTTTACTTTATAAATATAATCTGTAAAATGAGTCAGGCACTTCTCAGCTCGCGCAGAAAATCTAAAGGAATAGCCTTCTAAGAGTTCTGTTGAATATTAAATTCAGGGTTGTAATAGCCTAGCGCGAATTTGTAGAAGCAGACGGTTCGTTCGTAGCTTCCATTTTTATCTATTTTATTTGCAAGAATTTGCTACGTGAAATACGTTACACTATCTATTGATGGTTATTTAAAGATATTTCATAATGACTATCATAATGAAAATATTTCTGATGCATTTAACTTATATTCAACATCTTTCTAAAAACGAGTGTTAAGCACACTTTTGATTTGATATTGGTACGCTAAGTTTGATTAAAGTTGGTTAGGCCACATTTTTATTTATTTTTCTATTTAGGTACCTTTACTGTTCCACTGCTGGGCACAGGTCTCTCCCCCATAATTGTGCCATTTCAAAAGCATAAATACATGTAAAAATAATAGTACCATAACATGTCCCTTGAAATATATAAATGAATATAAGAAATATATTTAATAATAGATTAAAGAAATGTGAAGCAAATTTAGTAACTTGCTAAACATTTCTATAATCTATTAAATAGCGTTTAAATATAGTCATAACGCATAGCATTACACATAGCTAACAAAAAATCGCACAAAATCTCACATTTTGCGAAACAAAGTTCTCGCGTACATATTTGACGTTACAGCAGTCTAGTCCTTCAAAGATACGTTTTGAACTCACCCAAAAAATTTGATTTTGTAACATTTCTGTCTAAGGAAAACGGTTAATTTAATATTAACTTAGATTTTCTGTCTCAAATATCTTTGGAGTAACAAGGTGATATAATAGATATTGTTATTCTATTGAAACATATATCTCATCCGGCGGTTCGTACTGGCAAAAGCTCTCGGCATCAAGCTTTCTCTAGATGGCAGAAGGTCCACTGCTAGTAACTATGCTTATTAAAATGTGTTAAAGCATAAAAATATATACCTATTACCCATTTATTTAAATGATAAAAATTAAAACTGAATAAAATGAATAATCAAATTTATTTTTATGGTTCCGTAGCCAAATGGCAAAAAACAGAACCCTTATGGATTCGTCATGTCTGTCAGTCCGTCCGTATGTCACAGCTACTTTTTTCGTAACTATAAGATGCTTTCTGTTGAAACTTGGTATGTAGATGTATTCTGTGAACTGCATTAAGATTTTCACACAAAAATAGAAAAAAAAACAATAAATTTTGGGGGTTCCCCATACTCAGAACTGAAACTCAAAAATGTTCTTTTTCATCAAAACCCATAAGTGTGGGGTATGGATAGGTGTTCAAAAGTTATATTGAGGTTTCTTATATATGTTTTTCTAAACTGAATAGTTTGTACGAGAGACACAACGTCGTTCAAACGTGGTGATATCAAAGTGATATCACTGATATGCCTCAGTATTTAGAAAAATTCTTCTTGTGTTTTGTCCCATAGTGATTGGGGTGGACCTGCATGGGACGAAATCACAGACAATAGACGAAATGCTCAATTACTCGTTTTGAGAGGTCTTTCCATAACACTACAAAACATGTACATACCTACCTATACTACCTACGCATTTTGATGTAGGTAGTGTTTCTTTATAGCACCCATGCCAAATAGTTTTGTCACCTATCAATAAGTTACCTCTGGCGCTTGTCTCATCTCTTCCTTGAAGATTTATTTACCTTCGGTACACGAATATCTCCGTCGCCGGCAAGTGATTTTACTACGCCTTCCGATAGACGTCAATATCCTTACAATCGCTAGCGTCAAAGCAAGGGGTCGAGTATACGAGATACTGTAAGTATCGGTTACAAACGATTTTTAAATTTGCTGCACCGTTTTTTGATTGGAGGAAGGCGTACTTTATGTTGTGTCTGAGGATATTTTACGAGTATAATAGATAAATATAAAGATAAACATCCATTACCAGGTTAGTCTGAAAAATATAGTTTTTTTTATTTTGACCTGACTAGAGAATGAACCCGGGACTCTATGATTCAAGGGCACTTATAATATCACTGAGCCACAGAGGTAGTCAATTTCATAACAGTAACTTCAAAAGAGTTAGTCATTAATTTCAAAATACTTTGGCTAGAGTGAGTGTGTGAGTGTTACTTTAAATCACGATTACAAATCAATTGTTGATAAATTTTCCGAAGCGACATAATCACCTATTGCCGATTTAAAAGTATTATGTATGCTCAGGGCCAAGATGAGGATCTTTTATGTAGCATATCCGAAGGCGATGAAAGGGGCGCGTGCCGGTAGCTACGAAGTTTGAGTGTAGGGGTATTGTGGAACGTGCGGTCGCATAAGGGGTTTTAAAACATGCATCGCCTTGTTTAGGTAATCTACAACAACACGATTTTATGATACAAACGAACGTGATTGACAACGAGGTTGCTTTCGTTGATTGAATTTTACTCAAACGATCCATTTGCAGGAAGGAACTTTATAAAGTTGGTTATATTTTTTATTGGTATTTATTGCAAAAAGATTAGCTCAAAAGCTCTTACTATATTATTTTTAAGTTTATGACATTGAAAATTTAGACTATTGTATGGACTATTATTGTATAATTTATTTTTGTTATATATTTTTGTTAATTAATTTACGTTTCAACACAATTTTGTAATATTATAAAATAAATAAATTAAATATAAATAGATTTGTTTGTGCACGTGTCATAAGAGTTCTAGACACGTTCAAAATAGGTCGTCTTCCACAGTTCGTTATGTGTTAGTTTGTTAATTTATTCTTATAAACCTAAAACGTCCTCTTGAAATCATTAATAGGTCCCTGTAAACAACCTCGGTACTTTACTAAATTAAAACCCTTGCAATTAATAACTGTTGAGGATATTTTTGTTTAAGCGGGCTTTGTAAGCGGGCCTGATTGTAAGCCACGACGCTAATTAAAAGATGGCAAACATTGTTCTCGAAAATAAATGGCACCCGCCTGGTTCCCACATTGCCCCTAAATCAAATAGGAAAAAGGGCATATAAAAGTGCCAAATAACGAAGGGCCGTAGTAAACAGAAAAATGTTTACCAATATAGGTATAATCACTGGTGACCACTAGTTTTGCCTCCTAAGCTTTGAGTATCACGGTGCTGCAATAAGTCAAATACATGTACGTAATCTCATATCTCGTATGCACTGTATGAAAGGTTTTCAATGTGACCCTTGTGGTGAATACTAGCAACCTGTCAGATTATTTCGTCGACTATATAATTTTTATTATTATACAAGTTATTGTTAGCTCTCGATCCTCCTATAGGTGGTTAACCACTACTAAAACATAACTTCAAGTTTTGCTTAAAATATTGTAAACGGCTTAGAATATTTTAACATTATTAAGAATTCATAGCTATCATCATCATCATCATCAGGTCCTTTTTAGTCTCCACTACAGGAGCACGACCCTCTCTGTACTACTAGGGCCATACTTGGCCAGAGCAGCCAGAGGATAGGTTTCATAGCTATAATCTGCTTTATTTTTATAAGGGTATTAAGCATTTACAATGCTAAAATAGGTACTGATATAAAACAAGTTATACAAAGAAAAAAAAACGACTTCCCTACCAAAAAATATACACCATATCTCACTCGGGAAGTTGCACGGATTCTAACAATGACCCATACATTCCAATTCGTTGAAGTATTAAGAAGTTATAGTGTACCCACATTTTTATATCTATGGGTGTGTGTGAAAAACGCACATACATAATTGAACTGTATACAATACACTCCTTTTTGGCGTAATTAAGAAATAAGATATGGTGAAAAGAAAATCCAAGCAGATGACTTGATCTTGGTTTGTGTACGGAAAGTGTTTTCCCAATTAAGCTACCGCGCTTCAAGCTTGCACGTCGAATATCTTCAACTCCTATTTATTTCTCTTATACATTTTCGTATTAGAGTTGCGTGCGTCCAAAATGTTTACTATATCTTATTTCCTTATCTTTATAGTATACTTTATATTTTAATATGTGGTTTACTGGGCCATTGACGGCCACTAAGGTCGGTTATAAGAAAGAGAGAGGTTTATTACGAGGTCTTTGTCAATAAATTGAATATTTTACTGCGCGGGTGTCTGCGGTCGGAGTTGAGGTTGAATTTATGACACTGCGGCTGCGGCTCGCTTGGTAAGGAAATAACGCGGCAAAATTGTTTATGACCGCTGTTGAGTTACGGACCCGTGTTGGAAGCGAAGTGTGAGGCGCGGTTTGCTCTGGGCAGCTGGTGGCAATTATACTCGAAGAAAGGGGACATGTTCCTGTTCTGTGATAAAAAAACGTCTACAAAACACCCAGTGAAGTTACTCTTTATTGGGTGTTTTGTAGGCGTTTTTTCGTTTACGACAAAACTTGGTAAGTACTTACTTTATCGCCAAAATATGCCTGGAAAAAATGCTTATGCTTCAAATTGCTCGAACACAAATAGATTAGGTATGTTAAAAGTACGATAATACTGCGTTGTTGTTATTTTCATCGATTTAAAACATCCTTTATTCGTCTATCGCCACATAATACTAAAAGTAGTAAGTTTTCTGTTTAATTTTAACTCGCAGTTAAAACAAACTTCTATTTGTAGCTGTTTTTCTCTATCTCTCATACTAATATTTTAACTATGTGTGAGTGTCGATTTCATCTTCGTAGTATAGTTATTTTATATGTCGATGAAACAGTTTTACGACACACACACACACACACCCACACACACATGGGTAGTTAATTACATTTTTATTTCATAGTATATATCATAGTTCTGAAATTTCATACAAGCAATTTAATGACACCGAATAAAAAAGAAACCCTAATTCTATGGCAGATATGCATGTGATTTATTTCCAGGCAAAAGAAAATAGAGGCTGCCTGTGAGTAGGGTAACAAAACTGCTGAGGTGGCTGGCTGTCCCTTCTTGACGTCCTTCTAAGCAAACAATGACTAAGAAAAACGCGTTTTTTAAGGGCGAGGCTCGTGTTTCTTATTGTTTATTCCAGAAGATTTGTATAATGACTATTTTTGCAGGCAAAAAATGGAGTGCTCTGCCATTGCGTTTTCAGCATCACACTGTTATGCTAGTTTCCTTTTAATGTCTTCATACACCAGAAATAAGTAGTGATCGATGAATATGACCGTACTTGCGTCAGATTGAACAATAGACTCAGTTAGAATAAATAGAGAGTACTCCAGAGTAGTATAGATCGCGCTGCGCGGGATCGAACCTGAGGCCCTTCGGTTTTCGATTGCGCTCCTACACATAACTTCTACCATCTTCTTCTAAGGAATTTTTCACCTCAAACTAGTTGCGTTCTGACACAGAGTTCGATTAAAAAAATCAAAATTTCGTATTGATAATGTTATGCAAAGATTACATTGTGTGCGTTTCTTTGAACATCCTGCTCTTAAATATTACAGACTAGCTATCGCCCGCGGCTCGCCCGCGTGTATGTCGATCCCTCGGGAACAGTACTTTTTCCCTGGATAAAATGTACCCTATGTCCTTCTCCGTACCCCAGATAACGTGTCTGCAAAATTTCATGTTGATCGGTACAGTAGTTACTACGTGAAAGCGTAGCAAACAAATAAACAAACAAACTCACTGTCGTATTTATAATATTAGTAAGGAAGTAAGGATAAGGATAATTACTAGTTGTCGCCCGCGGCTCCGCTTATGTTAATGTCGATCCCACGGGAACAGTACTTTTTTCGGTATTAATCCATGTAATAATCTATCTTTATGCAAAATTTCGTCATAATCCGTACAGGTTTTGGCGTCATTGAGTAACAAACATCCATACATACTCACAAATTTCCGGTTTATAATATTAACTACCTGTTGCCCGCGACTTCGCCCGCGGCAATTTCTGTTATTATTATAGACCTATACTGTCGCGTCGGATGTCCTCAACTATGAATAATTTTTCCCTCGTTTTCAAAACATTTTTTATTGATGCTTCGCTCCTATTTGTCGCAGCGTGATGTTTTATAGCCTAAAGCCTTCCTCAATAAATGAAGTATTCAACAAAAAATAATTTTCCAATTTGACCCAGTAGTTCTTGAGATTAGCGCGTTCAAACAAACAAACTCTTCAGCTTTATAAACTTGTATCTCGGCTTTTATTTTGTTTTAGAAATCAACTTAATTTAAATCTTAAACAAAAAAATTTATTAAAACTTTATAGTATTAGTATAGATAAGGATTTCAACTTCAAGGTGAAATGTACCGAATATTTCACCTTGAAGTTGAATCTGTACCTATTGGTTTCACATTACAATGCCATATTTCCGCGAGCACTTTGCGGCTGATTCATCTCTAGATTTCAATTTCCCCGTGTGAAATCTGACCTGGCTAAATGCGAATCGGGAACATAAATCAGACAGAATACTAAATGTGTTGTCGCCACGGGGCACGGAAACTGTGTGCTAAGGTTTATGTAAAACACGTTCGTGGAGATTTCCTTGTTGGCTGTGTCAACGTTTGATTTATGAAACGTTTTCGGGAAATTATGGAGCATATAATGAGCTCTTCAAGTGATTTTTTTTTAATTTGCACAAAAAATCAAGAAATATAACTTCGTCTAAACTTACGTTAGTGAAACTTACCAATAAAAAGTTTGAATCGTATTTTAAAATGAAAATGATTGTTTTTTGTTGTTATATAAGTAGAATATTGAATCGTCTTTTTACTATTCGGTAGTTATATGTTCAAGACTTCAAGAGGCAAGTAGTTAATAATAAAATAGATAATAATCTATTTCGTTCTATGGTCATACCTGTGATATTCGGAAAATATTGAAAACTAAATAAAGTAACTTATATTCACATCTTTTCAAAGAACTTTCCACCAGCCTCTATACAAAGTTATCAATTTTCGAAGCACTTTTTCCAGTCCGCCGCAGACGCCGCTTCTACGGCCTTCTCGGACGCTGCTGTTAGCGCGTCTTCCGATGAAACCTGTATCAGTATGCCCATATACCCATGTTTATGAACAATGTGTGAAATAAAGTAAGTAAGTAGTAATAAGTCCCTCGTTTCGAGCGCTCTGTGCGCGGGTGTGTTATCATTGTGAAGCAGTGGACCCTGGTGTTCCGTCGCTTGTTGCTCATTGCAGTAAAATCATCTGGCAGGATTTTTATAGTATACCACTAGGAGTTGATTGATTTGTTTTTTTTAAATCTGGGATTGATTCCAAATACCCCGTCAAAGTGAAGAAACCAGCGATATATATATCTGTCCCTGTGTTCCTCGATCGCTTCACTTTGGTACAGAAATAATAAATAGCCAAAGTTGTTGTTGTTCGTGTGTGTAAGTCGGTGTCGAATTGCGCTTTCTGGATCGTATTGAAATTTCTAGTTCTGATGCAGATCCATTGTTAAATATTTTGATATAGCTAGTAAAAAATGTGGAGGGAATTTCGAATTAGGAATGTTGTATTTTGCAATAAATAGTCACACTGAAAAAACTAATTAACAAAAACTGTTTAGCTATTGTGAATATAGCATAACTGAGTTTACTCGTAAACAAAATCAGTTAAAATGCAAGCAATACGCTTGAGTTACATCGAATAAAACGAGTTATGCTATTTAAGTTAGGCTATCCTTTTCAAAACTGTTATGTGAATGGTTACCAGTAACTGATCAGGTAGTTCTCAACACGAATATTTAGATTATAAGTAAACAAACTGTTCATGATTATTTACACGACCGTTTTGTTGCCAGCAACACAATTGTTTTACTATATTTTATGTTATTTACAGTAAACAGAATTTGTTATTAAACAGCAATTTAGAAGTTATTGTTTACATAAAGAAATGATGCATATGACAAAACTGCTACCGCACGCCCCGCCCTCTCCAGCACTTATGTTTATTGTGCACTCGTTCTCCGCGCCACATGTCACCCGCAATTTTTTTTCCTGAAGCCACCGTAAGGTGTTATTGTTCATCAAGACCAAAGAATTACCTACTCATTAAAAATTGCTCTAGTGTCTCATCAAGTTACCAATTTATGTTTTTGTTAAGTAAAAGAGCTGTGAAATTAAATCGCACGGACATGGAACCATCAGAGGAGGCACCCGAAAAATGTACCATAGCCATTGTGGACTATATTATATCTTGGGGCCTTGAAATATACATTGTTAAGTTCAATCAGGCGGAGTATATTTGGTAGGTAACAAAGTTTTATACTACATTCCTCAATTGTTTGTTGTCTTGTAAAGCATTACCTGTACATAATTATATGATTGGTTATTTACAATCAAGTGATAATTGGTTTTAAATAAATCTATATTTTTTTCGTTGAATAAATATAAAAGTATACTTTTACAAACTTGATTATTACAACTATTTGATTCACATTTTATTTTGCAGAATATAATGAAGAAGCTCTAGATATGGCTGCTTTGACCACTCTACCATTTATGATGAGCACATTAAATGCGACGTCAACAAAAAAAACGGTATAGCAATGGCGACCTTCAAAACAAGAAGTGTTATGTTATGTTATGAAGAAGTGAAGTGTTGTGTGATGGTTTTATTTGTTAACAGTCCAGCCGAAACAGCAGAAACAATTACCAGAAGACGTGATAAGCTAATTAGTCTTCAGCTGCAGCCATTTATAACTGTTTGTAAGAACATCCAAAATATCCATCACGGTGAGGTATATTATTGTTAATAATATTTCATAATGTGCATAAATGTTAATAATATACATTATAAAAGCTGTGGAGGCTTGTTTAAAGGTGATATTTGTCCTCAATACGGAGTATCCCAAAGAGTCTTGCTATGTGTGGCAATTTATGCAGAGAGGATTTTTTAATAAGCCAAATTACGATTGTGAGTGCAGTTTATGACCTACTATAAATATTTTGAATTTTTGTTATTTATGTTGTTTTAATAATATAAGTAAGTTTGTTAATTATATTTAATTGTTTTAATTATAAATTCTGTTAACCAAAATTATTGTAAAAGCCAGTTCTTCTATACAAAGTAGTCCTTAAAATCTTGTTTCCTTCTGTTGTAGATATTCTTCAAGAAATATATGATGCTCAGATATTATTTATATTGGAAGAAAATTGTTATTTTGTTGAGATTTCGATCTTCATTTCTGGGTGATAGTTGTTCAATATCAGTGGCTGTAGTTAGGGTTTCTGGGAATTTAGTGACCACTGAGTCGCGGATTATAATAATTTTGGTTAAAATTTGAACCCCTAATACCTCTATAGTAACGTAACAGTGTGGTTAAAAATAACAAAAGAGTTAGGTAATATATAACCCCTTCGAGATGTTTTGCTCATACAAAAGATTGGTTACCAGTAAAGGAACAGCTTAAGCTATTAATAAGTAAATACTATCTTTAATAGTAACAAAATGTTTTATTAAAATTAATCACAATGCTTAGCATAAACCTACAAAATCTTTAGCTATATTTAACCAAATTGTTTGACAGTGAATAACAAACGATGTTGTCTATTCCTAATAAAATCATTTTGCTGCTAACAACTTTCAATAGTCTTGAATAATACAAAATAGTTGTGTTATATGCTACAAATAAAGTTCGTTAATATTAAATAAAAAAGTTATGTTAGAAAATTACATAACTGGGTTTTGTTACTGGTGGCAACAGTTATGCTGTCACTATTTTTAGGTAACCAGTAGCATAATTTTTTGTAATAATTAGCCCAACAGTTTTTTCAGTGCATAGTTTAGTAGCTAATAGGTGCCGATTATAACGCTGTACTAAATTGGCAGAATTTTTACTTCGAATCTCATTGTAGCTACCATATTAAATACGCCTAAATGTACCTTAATAAATTCGATTCAGTAGATCATGCTGACACATCGCACGTCGTTGGAGCAAGCGAGGCATGTGTATATTGCGCTCTACGTCAGTCTGTCTTGACGAAATTTATAAGATGAAGTGCCAAGGACAATCACTGACGGTGTCTTAATTAATCCTCACCAAGATTGATGAACCTCTCCAGCGCAGGGTGACATTCGCAGACCAATCGTAATTTTCGCTTGCATTTTGATTTGATTCATATGTATGTGACCCAAATTGCGTCGACTCATCTCCAATTCAATTATTTTTGAAGGAAAGCTGTTGATTCAATTACTTACCGTATTGTTTTACGTAGCAGCCTGGTATTTCAGTTTGTCCTTTTAAATTTAAGCTTATTTAAAGGTTACATAAGTACCTACTTTAATAAAAGTGCACTTGTTTCAATAGCTCCTTTGTAGACAAAGAATTTTGAATTTAGCAATATTGCTAAAGCTTTATGAATAAAACTGTAATAGGTAATTAGAGTCGATAGTTAATATACCAATGTACTAGTCCCCCGAGGCTCCAGTCGCGTTAGTGTCGTTCCCGCGGGAACAGTTCTTTTTTCCGAGATGAAAGATAGCATATGTTTTAATCCTGGTATAATCTAGGTATAACCTCTAAACGTAAAAATTCGTTCTTTCGTTATAAGAATGAATTTTGAAAAATTGCGTGGTCGACTAATAAACATCCAAACCTAGTAATATACAAACTTTTTCATTTATAATAAGTATAATATTAGTCAAATATGAATATTATGCTTAGGCTTTAAATCACTTACTGGTCTACCTAGAGCATTTAGGGAATACGGATCTCGTACGTAAGGCTTTGTTGTTGCGTATTAAATCTATTTTTTATATATTTTAGTGTAGTGTATGTTTGTATCTTGCATGTATGTTTGTTTCGGTTAAATCTTGCAACTAAATTTTAACGAAATTTCAGCTTAATCGGTTAAGGATAATTATCCTTAACCGATCTCAAATGAGCTAAAAGGATAAGTATCCTTAACAAATTGGGCTTAAATTTCGTGTACCTACTTTAGAAATTAAATTTAATAAAATTTATTCAAATTTTGTTATCATGTATCTCTTTTTGAACGTCAAATTATTGTTATTTTTATATTTGCAAAATCGAAAACTACTAGCGTTCCGAAACGACCACTGCTGAGAAGAATACGCCGAAATACTTAGTCCAGTATATTATGTAAGTCGTATCACAATCCAATGTACCTACCATACAATTGATCTGATGATAGAGTTAGAAGGTGGCTATAGGTACTTCTAAGATAAAAAAGATAAAAATATCGTGTTTAGCCTTATATGTCTTGGAAAACACTCGACAGTATGAATCGCTCAAAAACATGTATATGCTTAGCTATGCATAGCTTTTTTTTAAATTAATATTTTCATAATTCATGTAAGCATTTAAGTTAAAAGAGTGTACATTTTTCTTTTTAAATGTAGGTACTTTATATAAAATAATGTCATCTCCTTTATTTATTTAAAATCCAAAGCTTGAGGAGTTAGGTATATACTTTATGATGTTTAATTCCATCAGCTCTCCACAGCCGCAGCACAAAAGATGTTTCAGGATTTATTTCATTTGTATTCGAGTCGGGGATTGGGCCATCTGCTATTTACCGAGGGATCGCACTGCTAAGAGAATTTAACGCGGTCTTTGCGAAAGTGGCGTATCACGTGCGGTACGCTCTGGCTCTTTGGGATCACACTCGTGCCAAACTTGAGAAAAATATATTTGTTCAGCTTTGCCCACGAAAAGATACATTAACATGCATCATAAGTAGCGTTGTCATCCGTCCGGATAAAGCCGGACAGTGTTAGGCTTTTTGAACTCTTGCTCCAGCCAAATTAGACTGCGTCCGGTCCGTCCTGCTTTTGTTAGGCTTTTTATATTATCGTTCTATTCAATCACGTCCATCAAGTCAAAAATCCCTTTTTTTCAACGTCCGGCTTAGAAATTCAAAAGACAGTTTAGTTTTAATAGATATTTTTGTCAGAAATCTGTATTTTTTCTTAATGTCTGGCTTTGGGATCTAAAACTCCAGCTTTTTTGACGGGTAAGTCTGGCTATTTGATTTCTAGAGATGGCAACGCTAATTATAGGGCATTATTTCATTAGCTTAAAGAGTTTACCGTCTCGGAACTAGTGACACAATCATTATATCAATAGAATAAATATTGTGTGTATGGGAATAGGAGCTACAGTGACTAAGCATTACGTCACTGATCACGTCCCATATTCCTTGCAGTAGAAAAGTTTGTTACTACTTTTATATTCTCATACCTCGCACACCACATTGCTATCGACCTATTCGTCAAATACACTACTTTTAAAGTACACAAATAAATAAGTCAATAAAAATCAGTGTATATCGCATCGCTGGCATACGATTTCCCCCGCTTCAGGTAGACCGGGCAACCCCGAGCGGCTCGGTGCTCAGTGATTAATGGGAAATGAAAACGAGGATTTACTTCTCGGTACCGTCTTAGTTGAGATTTTCACAAAACACTTTGGATAAATATCTTTATCTTAACATTTTATGTAAGTGATTTAGGTACAGACGTTTTAGTACTGCCATCACACCCTACACACTGACGCTTTTTTTAATCGTAATGAGGTCTAATGGCAAATGGTTTTGTGTGCTTGGCATCACTAAGATCATCGAGTCAATGCTCTTATTCAAGGCCCATCAAATACAAAAGATCAAATGAAATGTTCACAGGATGTTTAATGTGTATATACAGGATGAAATTGAATTTATTAGCAAACGTTTTAGGAGTGACTCAGGCCACAAATCTGATCAACTTTCATTAAGGGAACAACTCTGAAATTGCAAAAAAAAAACAGCTGTTCCATAGATTTGGGCCAAGTCGATATTCCACTTTTGTATGAATCTGTGTGTATGAAAGAGCAGATAATTTTTTTACGATGTCGGAAAAGTCCCCTTTTAAATTATCCCAAGTCGTGTAGTTTTCGTAAAATTAAAAAAAATATTATTACTATCACTATCAGTTTTCACAATTTTAATTATTAAAAGTTCTACAATATCTCACGGAAAACCATAACCTAGCTTTCTCACGTCCACAAAACCTTTTGATAAATAGTTTAACGAAGTATCTTAATAGCAAGACTCTTATATCTTAATAGCAATCTTTTTCAAAACGTATTAAGGCATCTACGAATTTGTGCAATCTTTCATAAGAAATGATACCTTACCTACTAACATAAAAGTCAAAGGTTAGCGTTTTCGATAGAGTGAATTGAACTGAAATGGAAGGAGTAATTTAATTACGCGGTATTAAGGGTCTTAATCGACTTGGACTTTTATATTAACGACTTAATACGTAGTTTGATTAGCAGCCGACCTGTTTTACAGCATTCTCTTACAATTTATTGCCTGACTTTTCAAACGCAATGTAAAATAATGTTTTATTGCCGTTAATAAGATTAGAGCGTAATGTGTGTGCTTTTACCGTTTATAAAACCCGTTCAAATCTTTACATAGTATAAAACAAAGTCGCTTTCCGCTGACTGTCCGTACCTATGTATGCTTAGATCTAACGGATTTTGATACGGTTTTTTTTTTATTAGATAGATTGTTTCAAGAGGAAGGTTTCTATGTACATTGCACCCTTGCGAAGCCGTGGTCCGGTTCGCTAGTAACACATAATTTTGATAAATACTTAAATGATAATCCATTTTAGGGTTCTGTACCCAAAGGGGAAAAACGGGTACTACGAAACTTTCGCTGTCCGTCCGTCGCGTCACAGGCCTGTATTTCGTAGCCTGTATATAATGAACCTTAATAGGTAAAACTGATGTAATATATTGCCGCTATAATGTAAAAAAAACAATACATATTAGCCGCATCAAAATGAAGCGTTTTTTGTAGTTAAATATTGTATAGTAGAACGAAATTTGCGTCAAATTTTCATCCACTACCTGCTTTCAGTCAGGGAAAACAACGTGCTTGCACGTTAGTTGATTTTTAGGGTTCCGTAACCAAAGGGTAAAAATGGGGCCCTAATTTCACATGAAATTTTCACATGTATTTCTGTTGCCGCTTTTGTTTTTTTACTAAATGTTGGATTAGGCATTTAATTTTGTCTCCCATCTCACGATGGTAAGTGACGATGAAGACGAGGATGTTACATGCCTATCCAAGAGATACCCATTTATTCTACTTTTGAATGTCCCGGGGCTGTACTTGTCTGGGAATATAGACGCAGGCAGTTCATTCCACACCTTAGCTACTCGAACCAAAAAGGAACTGTCAAAGCGTTTAGTTCGACTCTTTGGTATTCCAACGATAAAAGGGTGAAATTTCTGTCTGCGCCTCGTAGTCCGATGGAGGAATGGTGAGGGCTCAACTAGCTCAAAGAGCGCTTTCGCACACTCCTCAAAATGGATCCTATAAAATACCGATAGGCAAGCGACTTCCTATTTGATTGCAATTTCCTATTTGAGACCACGTCGTTTTTTATGAGCCTGCGGGCTCTTCGGTCAACAGATTCCAATGCTTCAACCTGGGATTTAGCTGAGCCATCCCAGAGGTGACTGCAGTACTCCATGCAAGAGCGAACCTGGGCTGTATAGAGATAATGATATGAGCAGCCGTTCAGAGCTGAAGTACCGCCGAACTTTTGAGATGATGCCCAACTTCTTGGAAGCAGTTAGTGCCATCGACTCAATCTGTTGGCCGAAGCTTAGTTTGGACGTGACTGTCATGCCTAAAAGCCCAAAGTGGTCAACTACCACAACTATAACAAACAAATACCAAAAACAGATTAAAATACCCATTTGTTTTTTTTGTTCGATATTAATAACGGAAATAGGTAGACGCTTGAAACTAAACATAAATAATGAAATTAAAATAAAAAAAATATTTAAGGCGCTCCCATAAAAGACATCAATTATTGCCATTTTTATAAAAGTCAAAAGTCAAAGATTTTTATTCAAAATTGGATACATGTATCTCTTTTTGAACGTCATATTTTTATTTCTTATATATTTTTTAATATATGCAAAGTTGAAATACTACTAGCGTTTCGGAACGACCACTGGTAAGTTATAGGAAGGTAAGTTACCGAACGGAACCCATTGTGCGCGAGTCCGACTCGCACTTGGCCGGTTTTTCACTAGTGTGTAAAAAGAAGGCAATGCCAAACCAGTCTATAATTGCCTGCCAAAAATAGTCATTGTGTGTTCCTATCCACAGTGACACCGACAAGAGTCTAGCTCATAAATAACAAAAAATATTTTAAAGAAAATTAATAAATAAAATAAGTTTATTTTCAATAAGAGTTTTTACACTTCGTTTAACCCGTCAAGCGCGCGAAACGCAGACACAATGGATTTTCTATTGTTATGCGGACCGATCGGCCCGCTTGGTGGAGAGGTCAACACGTAAAATTAATTAAATTATTTTTAAAGATAGATAGTTCTACACACCATTACTTTTCAGATCTACAATATTATGTTTTAACATATGAAAACCATAAAGATATTGATGTGAGGAGAGAAAATTACAACAACATATCTAGATTAAGTTTACATGTTAGTCGTACGTGTACGCGTGTCGTCGTAGTTAGTCGTAGTGCGTGTACAGTACATGTTAGTCTTATTAAATATGATATTTATTATCCTAAAAAAATTACCAGGAGTTTCCAAACTAAGCAGAGCTTGTAACTTGGAAAACCAGTTTTTCATAAATTTTAATTATGTTACAGAATATTATAAAAGGAATATTAAATGATATTAGTGAAGTATAATATCTGGATATTACAGGTGTAATAATTTTGTATGTTATACGCGCAGATACGAATACTATCTAGAAAAAGGAAAGGTCATTTTTGATTCAGGAGGCATATAATATTTGGAACGCTCCAGCGGGCGGGCTATAGACAGGAAAAATAATTTGCTGCTGGCTCGGGCGGCTGCTTCTCGCAGATTTCTACATTTTTTTATTTTTTTAAGACTCTTTTTAGATAGTGCTGATGATAACTTTTGATTTATGACAAGGTAAATGTACTTATGATTTCAAGTAAAATAGGATTTCTTTTCTTCCTGTGCTTTCTTTACACATTTAATCGTGTTCTTTTATTTATATCTTAGATAGGCAATTAGACAACCATTGCTAAATAAACAACCTGGCGACCTGGCGACGTACCGTTCTTGACGAAATTAAAAAAATCGGAAAGACCTGGAGTGAAGTTAAGCGCATAGCTCAGGACAGATCGAGATGGAGAGTCTTTGTGGACACCCTCTGCCCCAGATAGGGGACATAGGACTATAAGTAGCTAAATAAAGGTATCTTCTCAACTGTTTTTAGTCTAGCGGTAATTATAACTAACATTAACCGTTTGACCTAAAATATCACGCCTCTTCGCAGAGTTTATGCCTCTCCCCATCACTCAAAGGCTGGCGGGCGAAAGACGCCCTTGATCCAAACTAATATTATAAATCCAAAAGAGTTGTTCTTCAAAAGGGATTGTCTAGATTTCACCTCGTGATCGGCCCTTTTCAAGTAGGATTGAACATCGTTTATCTTAAACGGTTATAGGTATCCTGCCTAGCGTCGTTTATTTTATTATTATTACAAGCTTTTATTTAGTTTCCTGTCCCGATGTTTGTCTGTTATCAAATCTTGCAAGTTAAATTTTATCCACTTCCCGTTTACTGATTGAGCTGAAATTTTGCATGCATGTTTAAATCGAATGGCAAAATAATCTTATGGATCGTTGCGCTGAACTGATGAATAAAAATTATAGGAACTCTTAGAAACTAAACAAGGTACACCAATGGTGTTTGGGCTCATTTGATTTGTCTTGGAAAACACTTTGCAGTGTGGATTTCTTTATATGAAAACCTTGTCACAAAAATGTAACTTTTTCAAAGCTTGTTTCATAATATAAAAAGTATAAGTTGATGTTGGGCTACAGCGTCGTAGGCGCATAGATATTTTATTTCTCAGAATAATTATAGGTTATAACAGCTTGAAGATAGTAAATAAGACGCCCTTAAATAACGCACAAATCGCATTACAGCCCTATAAAAATAGCGGACGCGGGTTCGCGAGCTGGAAGCTTGTTTTACCCGTTGATTTCATACCGTAGGTACCCTTTTGCCTTTTAATCAAAATCTAATGGTCTTATAAACGTATGTATAATGAAAGCTGAATACGACTCATTGTTTATTTATTGGAGACAAAAAAAATTAGGACAATTTTTAAGGATATTAGGACCTACAGAAGTCATTTTGTAAGGCTCTTTATTCAGGGTGGTTAAGAAAAATGTTTCCTTTATTGAAGTTAAAAATATAGAGCACAAGTGCAATAATAATTTTACCACGTGCTATATGCTCGAAATACGTACCTAAAAGATGTAGCGACGCCGACGTAAAGCTCTAAGTTTAGACAATCGTAGTACACGATATCGTATCTATCTAGAAAGCATACTGGTTAGATAGGCAGTTAAAAAAGCGATGTTGAATATTCCACAAAAGCGTTGCACATTTATTGTCCATCTTCTAGCATCTGATTCACTTAGATTTTGTAAACAGTTAAGAGGCACTTTTGCTCTAAATAGCCCCATTGACGAAAGCGGGGATAAAGCGGCAGGGCGGGGAGGCAGGTCGGGCTAAAAATAGACGACCGCCATAGTGGGGCAAGGCCATACTCCCTGGCGCCTTAACCCGGGTCGCAGGTACGGCTTACGAACATCCTTGTGATTAATCTGCGAGTATTTGCGACTCCCGTCGAGGATCGGCTTAGGGACACTTAACACAAATCTGAGTGGTCCTTCACAGTCCGTGTTTGGGTGTACTTGTGCTGATATGAAAGCAAACATAACTTGTGTGGCAGGAGAAGAAAAGTTAGGGATTTCATATAATTATCCTTAAGATAAGATACAGAACTCTACACACATGCGTTGAACAATACTTGAATTCATATTTTGCTAATGAGCTTCATAAAAAGTCTTAGAAAATGGTTACAAATTCTAATATTGAGTCAAAATGCCTGAGAGTGAAAAAATATTAAGGAAAGAATCGTAAAGGCAATCACGTAGGCTCTTAGGCCGCTGAAAAGGACATGATCAAACAAAAGAAAACTAACGCTCTCCCGATGGCAATGTTCAGCGGTTTTTCGCCACTCGTTTTTTTGAGGCTTACTAATCGCCACTATAAAAAGTTATCGCAGAAGTCAAGACAATTTCCTGCGAGAGAAATATTCTGAGAACGTTCTATATCAAATTGAATCCAATATGTTCTTACAAGCGACTCATATATCCACTTCCGCGGACTATAGCTGCTCGATGCGATGGGCTGCCGCGATATCGGTGCCCTTTCGGAGTGTCATCGTAATTGATTAGGTTGGCGTGCAGATTGTTTCAAATTCTTGTTACGTTTTTTATATTCATATATGCAGAACAAAAACTGCCTAATCTGCTCTTGAACATGTCGGCTTAATAAGATATTTCAATTCTTTTTATTTTATTGATTTGGTTCACAAACGAATCGTGTTAAATAATGTATTGTGGAATTATGGATAGCTACAGCATTTTTTAAAATAGTTACTGACTTAACGTCGTCATATTGTACTCGTCATATCTGCCCTTCTTACGCCCACTGCTGAGTATACGAGTAGGCCTCTTCGTTTACGCCACTGATCTCGGTCTTGTGTGTCTCTCATCCTGGTCACAGATTACTAATTAGTTTGTTCAGATACAACTGGCAACGAAAAAAACGTGGTAGTATGTATGTACGACTCAACATTGTGGATTGCTAGCCGCATCGTCTACTAACATGATTCCTCAGATTTTCCCATTCCCTGGACCTGAGCGTGATGAGAAGCAGCTGGTACATCTACGTTTTTTTATTTTCTTCCAGACCAGCATGGAAGAGAATGACTCAATACAAAAAAAATAGTTTCATATTGTGAACATGAATAATTAAAAATATAGTTTGATCTCAAAATCCTTGCATGTTATCTGTATAAATATTTCAATAAAAGATTACTTTGTTGTTACCAAACAAAGACTATAAAAATTAAGGCCAACGAGGTCGTTTTAAGCAATATTGGTGGAGACAATACATAATAAATGGTTCAAGTTAGGTTGATGTATTCTGATGGCAGTTTCCTCGGCGCGATACGTCTACTGGGACGACATTAGTATGAGTAATGTTGTGTAACTTCGGTTTACACACGCTGAACACTTTGTGTGCATGAAGGCTGCTCAGTTTCGCGGAGTTACGTGAAGTTAGACATTCGCAATCTAAAGACTAGATATTAGACCTGTGTTTAATTTTAAGGTAACGAAATTTTACACGGCTGCTAAAGAAATGAGTGTACTGTTTTCAAAGTTCAGTATGTAGGTATGTACGTTTGTAAGTATGTATTTGAGTTTTGTTCTCCACCATATTTTATTAATGCTTAATGGGATTTGAATCGTTAGAACCGTTATCCCTCCAGATTGACGTCGGCAATTTTTTTGTAGGGCTGTCGTTTTATTTGGAAAATCTTGTGAGACTATTTGTTTAGAACAGACTACAGTGTACATTGTAGTCTGCTGCTCTTTGTGCTATTATTTATTATATTTATAATGTTTCCCTGGGACTTTGGTCAGGTCGTCCGACCACCTAGTCGATGAGTGTACGGTGCTGCGCTTGCCGGAACGTGATCGTCATTCGAGTAACTTTCTACAGATTGGGTCCGTGTTTATAGAAATCCTTTACGAGTTGTTCTTTGTGTTAATAAAGTAGAGCTGCTCATTGTTTAGAATTACGTAAAGTTATAAAAAGTTTGAGAACCTCTGAGTTACACCATCGCTTCATGTCTGTGTATTATGACTAAAAGTATGTATATGTGACGTAATCTGGGTTAAATTTGCACTTTGTAGGAATAAATTTCTGGGCTCAGTCCAATTTCGAAAAGTTAGTGCTGTGCTGTACATAAAGTTAGTCGAACAATCTCAATCTAAAACATTCAATTTATTGGCCCTGAAGGAAAATAAGGTTCGTTCACAGGAATGTTCAGAAGTATAATATTTTATTTGATTTAAATGGTTCCTGGTAATCTTGTGTAGCTTCACTTGACACATGGAAAAGTTTGTGTTCGTCAAGTTGCTTGGCTTATTTAAACGCCGAAACTTAACTTTAAATGTAATTTAATGTAACAATGTCAGTGCAGTAATATTTTACAGGCGATATTTCATTATAATTAGAAGTATATTTGTAGTAGTAATATGTTTCAACTATTTATTTTTATTACAATTATTATCGGATACATTTTATATTTATAAATATATAGTTGATATACTATTTAATTTTTTGGGCTGGTTTACAGTCTACGTTGCTTATTTGTTTACAGGTCTACACGATAACAAACTCAATGACGTTCACTTTATTTGAGCATACTTTGCGTCACCGTGAGAGGGTTGGTGCTATTCATGTTTATGATGTCAAAGTTTAAAGTCAATTCGGGCATTAGCATTAGCGGCAACTGCCGTAGCCAGCTGATTATGGATAGTGATGGATGGCGCCATCGCGCTCGGTTTTAATGATGACCTCATTTCATGCGCCCTAAGATGAATGCTGGGCTCGACCCTTTTTAATTATGCAGCTTTTGTACTTCGAGTGCCCGAGATTTTTAATTTGTCTCTGACGACTTAAATGAAACGTGTATCTTTCGTTTAAGTTCTGGATTAGCACCTTTATTATAATGAATTTAAATTGCTCTCGTTTATGGAAATGCGCCTATTTAAATTTGTAATAATCTCAATGTCAATGAACAGTGTTTCAATTTCTTTCTGAAGAATATTCCATTTTGTTGGGGAAAGAACCAAAGGTTATGAAAAAGTCGTCGGTTTGATATTAAGCTACAGTTACAGTCATTCAGTGAGTGTGTCTGAGTGTTGTGAATGCTGTTTTCGACTGGTAAGAAAGGAAAAAAAGCGCTTTGCAAGCACCTGTATATGGATTCAGGCCTTTGTTCCGCGGAGAGCGGTCGAGTGCACGACGAGTCACTAGTACTAGTACGCTTCCCGCATCAATTTTCGGTCGGAAAGTTTTAGTACATCAGCATAATATTTAATAGGTTATTTTTGATTAATGACCATTTTCATTAACACTATATATGGTTTTCAATGATTTTTCGAGTAATTTTAAGCAGCAGACATATTTATATAAACACTAGCTTTCGCCCGCGGTTCCGACCGCGTCAATGCCGATCCCTCGGGAATAGTTTTTCCCGGGATAAAAGGTAGCCTATATCCTTCTCCGTATTCCAGAGAACTTGTATGCAAAATTTCATGATGATCGGTTCAGTAGCTACGGCGTGAAAGCGTAATAAACAAACAAACAAATAAACAAACTCACTTTCGCATTTATAATATTAGTAAGGATTCACAAAATACCAAATTTTAGTACGGAAGAAGTTACTTACATCTAATGTTTATCCAAAAGCCACAAAAAGAAACATAAACTGGAAGAATATAAAACTCCTCGTAACAGCCCGGAGACAATTTAATTCCGCGAAAATTTTCACCATGTTTTTCTTTGTAAGATAATCTTTATAACAACTACTTCCCCTTGGAAGTTATTTGCCATAGTATGTTTAACGCAGTTCCTAGCATTCAAATTCCGTGAGTCTACCTATAAAGAGAATAAACTCATACTTCTGAGTAGGTACAAATTTTAACACATTATGGAAAAAAAGTGTTGTACCAACAAGTAATTGATTTATCCCTGTCTTGTTTATGTACTTCCGGTTCCCAGGAACCGTCCCAGTCAAGCTTCACCAATAAGTTCCCCTATACGAGTGTCGCAAGGTTTTTATACGGAGCATAATTGATGTAACAAGTTGTAGGAACATTAGACCTAAATTACTGCTTAGCTTAAAGTGGGGTTAAACTCGACTTAGCTCCTAACGACGCTTAATACCTTGATACTAAAGACACACCTAGTTAAAACTTTTCACTGGAAACTTTCCGACGGATAATTAGGTAATCCTAATACTAGTATGCTAGTTCTATATACTTACTGTAAATTTTGGCGCACTTTGCTAGCGCAGGTCTTCACGATTCAACCACTAAACAGATATGGAGATAGTTTGAGACTCGAGGAAAGACAAAGGGTACCTTACATCCCTGAAAAATATACTGTTTCCGAGGGATGTACATTCACGTGGGCAGAGCCGATAGGGAAAAAGCTAGTGTTTAGAATAAATTAAAATTAGATAAGAATTTTTAGAAACAGACAAAATGTTTTTAAAAGGAAGTAATTATTAGTTGGGCGTCTAAATTATTATTTGGGCAGCAAGATTTTACAATTGGGGCAGCCGAAAAAATATTTGGATAAGCTTTGGCTTTCCTACTGGAACGACCGAGGGCAGAAAAGAAGATTTGTTGACCATAAGTTGCTGCCCAACTAGCTATTTTAGCTGACCGATTACATTTTTTTGCTAACAAGAATACTCTGCTAATCGTTTCAATAACACCCCTGTTTAAATATTCCCAAAAAAAATAACACAGCAAGTTTCTGCAAGCTTTATGCGTAGTGCTGGAATCTAAAATCTGGCTATAGGGTGTATCGTTAGTATAGGAGACAAGCTTCTAACGAGCTATATCCAGACAACGGAAGGCGGTAATGACGCCCCGCGGCATCGGGCTAAATGCGAACCTCGATCGAGTGTATCTGAATTAAATTCCAGCCAAATGATTTAAAGTGATTTTTGAGATTATTCTTCAAAATTATTTTGTTAATCTCTTTTATATTAGTAGAAACTTTTATTTACCTTGGTATGTATGTTAATATGTTACTTCGCGACAATCTTCGCAACGAGACATTTTCTTCTATCAAAAATAAATTATGTTATTTATAAAGTTTTAATCATAGGAATTCGAATATAATATTATTGTATTTAAAAATAATAGCATTTACTTATATTTTTTTTTTTATTTATAGTCTGAGCGTCACGTGACCCAAAACGCCGATCGCCATCTTTTCTCCTGAGTGATGTCAGTACAGTATAAAGAACAGTGGAAAGATTACATTTTTTGTGTTATAGAATGGCAAATGAGTAAGCCAGTCACCTGATGGTAAGCCATCGGCACTGCCCATGGATAACTGCAACACCAGGGTGTAACAGGGGCGTTGCCGGCCTTTCAAGGATTTGGGGGAGGAAATGGGGGAAAGATGGGCCGGCCCTCTCACTCACCGAACGAAGCATAGATTCATGCTACTAACAAAAATGAATTTTGCCGGTAGCGTGGCTCTATCACAACTAAATAAGAGATGTTTTTATATTGAAAATTTGTTACTTTCACTTAGTGGCTTTAAGTTTAATCACATACAAGATTCTAAAAGTTTCTTCCCATGATTGACAATAATGGGTGCAGCCGTTTTGATGCGAATATTTCTCTTTTATTTTTTTCTTTTAGCCAGAGACCTTTGCCCATCAGTGGGACATGAAAGGCTTATTTTAAGAAAAATCTTTGAAGAAACCAGTTGACACAAGTTTGTTGATTGACTATCATGATTGAATATCAAACGATCATTTTAAAATATATTTAGAAAAATAGTAGAATAGCCTTCCAATGAAATCAAGCAATTACCTTCATACGATTAATGGTTAAGATTCAGGGATCTGGTCTGATGAGGAAAAACTCCTCAATGCCTGGTTACAAAATTTAACATTATGATCTTCCTCTGGTCTGGAAAAAAAGAAATAACGTAGAATGTATCAGCTGCTTCTCTTCCCGTAAAAGCCAATCGAGGAATTGGGCTAAAATCTGCAGAATCATGTTAATAGACAATGTGGCTAGCAACCCATGACTATTTTGATTCCGTTTTCCATCTACACGCCTTCCAACATGCTAAATATAGCCATAAGGTCTTATAGACCTAGGCTCTGTTTACCCATCAAGGGAAAAAGACGCGATACTATGTATGTATGTACATAACAAATTCACTTATAATAAAAGCTCATATCACATATGTATAACAATGTAACATGCTGTTTTTGAAAAAAAAAAAATTTTTTTTTGATTATAGTAAATCTACATCAAACCATAACCATGCCTATTTGATAATATGAAGTAATTTAAATGTTTGGAAATGCACTATTTGTTTATTAGTTTACTGTGAATCCCAAGTATAATTGCTGGTTAGTAGCGTTATACCCTGTTTTTTTTTCCGAATCGGACGTGGACAAAAAACATTAACGCTCTTGTAATTTTTTATTAGGTATAAGCGTGGGGAGACGATACTGAAATTTAATTATTAATAATAATAGTGAGAAAACAAAACTGGGGAATATTACTTACTTCCCTTTACTATTGCTATTAATAGCGATGAAAAACTTCGTAGGTTACCAACAATTTAAAAACGTGTCACTAAGCTTGCAATTTTCAGGAAGCGTTTCTTGTGTCGTCTGTGGAAGTAATGTGACAGCCACCGAGTCCTGCCCTAGGACTCAGTGGCTGTCAAGACCGCATCAATTATGAACAGCCTCCACTCTGTTCAAACATAAGAAGCCTTTTGGTCGTGGGTGGAACTCAATTAGTCGGGTGGCTGGTTGGTTACCCGGCGTTTGATTTGCATTGTATGTTCGTAATTTTGGGAGGGCTGAATTAATTCATTTATTATGTAACTCGTAGTTTACTCCCACTTATTACATATTCAACCGTGTCAAAATTTCATAGTTTAATTTAAACTTTATGTATATATAATACTGTCAAAAAGATGACAATCATTTTGAGTTTATTTTATTATCTTTCTGAAGAATTATATCTGTCAACGAATTTAAAAGTACTTGAATTTTAAGCGCGCTTTTTCTTATGTTCCTCTTTTCTGACTTTAAATTACTTTTCGCAATTTTCATGAGCAAAAACAGGAAGTACGGAAAGGATATTACAAAGTGCTAAAATATTATTTTTCTCACTGTAATTACTCAAAATATATATTTAAAAATGTTTCCCTTAAAAGATATGTTCCTAAAAAGAGATACAACTTTTGGAGCGGAAAAAAGGGGTTGTGGTGTACACCTATAATATACTAAGTATAGTAAATGGTTTGGGGCCCGAATGCATAGTTGTGAATGTAGATAAATATCTTTGCCATAATGTGATTATGGCTTCTAATTTTATGCTAATAAAATCTTGGAGCTAACGAACATAGCCCATACAATAGTTATGCCAAACAAAACAATATTTCAAAGTGATATTATATCTAAGTAGTATTATGCCCATAACATTATTGCCTTAATAATTATGCGAAAAAATTGTGATTTTAAAATTATACATTACTAGCGACCCGAACCCCGGTTTCGCGCGGGTGTAATGTACATATAAACCTTCCTATTGAATCATTCTATCTACTAAAAAAACCGCAACAAAATCCGTTGCGTCCTTATTTAAGAAAATAAGTAATCTATCAAAATGTAGGTAACTAAAGTTTTCTTAGGATAGATAGACATAATATATATTTATGCGAGTAACTTGTTAAATTTCGATTTTAGTTCTATGCTTTAATCCATATGTTTTTATTCTATGTTTTTATTTTATTTATAATATCACCGAAAACAAGCCGCAACGCAAATTGTACAACCATATTTCCTAGAACCCATACTTTGAAGACTTACCTTTGTTAAAGAGAAATTAACAATATTTTTATTATTCTAGAGAGTTATTATTATTACGAGTACATATCGTAACGCAAAAGAAAAAAATACTACATAAAAATAGTACGGATTAGGTAATGAAACAAAAATACAAATATTCTTTTGGCAGTCAGTAGTTGAAGTCAATCCGTCAATGTGTATTTTTTTTTCGAGAAAATAAACACATGTATATTCGTTTATATATTATATATTTGGTCCATTTTTAATAAACATGTATTCCATATATTTCGAGGGTGCCTAAATACGAATACGAATTTTGAGAATAAATTTGTATCTCTTGATTACTTATTTAAATAAGCAGTCTCTGAGCGTATACAGTTTACGAAAGTAATAAAACCAAGCTCCGCAGGACTCGAATAATAAGCTCTTTCATTTCTTTTAAATTTCATCCTGATCCCTCCCTTAAAATGGAAAGTAAGGTCATTTGAAAATTTCATCCGTATATTTGGATACGTAAACTCCCGTTTATATTAAAGAAATTTTACCCGAGCGCTTGGAGTACATTTTTAGCAGCTCATACGTTTATATGGGGATACTGAATTGATTGCATTCATTAGATCAGATTTTCAGTTATCTCAGTGTAACACTCAACATATGAAATTAGTGCTGTACTGTAATCTTTCTAAATATTGTAAAATATGAAAAAAATAAGGTATCTGTTACTCATTATTATTTTTTATAATAAATTGGTATTTAGATATTTTTTTAAATAAGTTAGTTTAGTAATAAAATTCCTTAAAAAATAATGCACAAAAGCTTGATTCAATTAGTTGCGTAATTCTATTTAAAAAAGTAGACCTATTAAGAATGATTATATGAAGTATTGAATGAAGTTTGACTTTAATTTGGATAGTACATATACAAAAAAAATAGGTAGTAAGGTTTCCTAGACACTGTTATTTAAAACAGTCACTTAAATTCCAGTTCACTGTAGGTATGAAAGCAAGTTCAAGTGCAAGGACATTCTTAGCGCTATTTCAGATAGAATACGAATGTAGTGACATCACTGGAAACGTTCTGTATGTCTTGTCTGTGTATAGTCGTGGCACTTTGCCAACGAGAGCTATCTTACCTACATTTCGTAGGGGAGTCTTGGGAAAGCACAAAAATTCCTTTGCTTAGTTGCTTGTGTATGTAGCGGTCATGGTCGTATCCTAATACGGATATCTGTGTCGTATCGTAACTACTGGGAAACTATGTTTCGGCCTTCAAGGATCTAGAACCTATATTTTGTTTTTTAGATATTTTGGCAACAACATGTATCAAGGCCAATATTTGCTAACACAGTGTACAACGTTTTTATAGACACTTCAAAATAAATTGCCGCTTTTGTATGATTGACTATTTTTACTTAAGATATATAAAACGTAATGCATTTTGAAGTGACTAACAAAACGTTGTACACTTAGCAAATAGGCCGGCTGGCGGTCTCGGTTGCTATCGTTATATGGAATCATCAAGTTATAGTTATGTAGACATTACGTAGTAGTCGCCTAGTGGTTCAATTTTGTGCTGAGTGCTACAAAAAACATAGACCCGATCAAGTTACTTTTAGTTACTTAATATCTTATACGTAATTCGTTTGAATGAACCTGTGAGTTATATGAACGTCGACTTGCAAACTATTACTTTTAACGAGCGACTAGTTTCCGTTTCAGCGCGTTATTAGCTTTCGCTCTACGATTTCGTTCTTACTCCAATATCACTAAAATTAAGAGATGATTTTAAAGATATGTATCTAAAAAATTCTAGCAGCTCTTAGAAATTTATGCACGACTTGTACCAATTATTGAACCTCCTCGCAAAATTTCAAGAGGAGAACAGGCGGTCAGATAATGGGATAGCCGGATATACGGAAACATTTTTGCCCAAGGTTCCGTATTTATTTATAAGAAGATTGGTGACAGAGATAGTTTGACCATTTTGTTATATCAAATAAATAATTATTATCATCATCATCATCAGGTCCTTTTTAGTCTCCACTACAGGAGTACGAATAATTATTATACATGGTGAAATTTTGATCTTTTGGACCCTTAAAGGGGTGATTCAGCCCGTCGATATGAACAACTTTTCCTATGGGACCAATGCTGTAAACTCAAATTTTTTTTTGACTTTACCGTACAAATTGACTGGGAGGCCGAACTTTTTTTGTATGGAACTGCTAATTTTCTTTGAGTTCCCAGCATTGGTTTCATAGGAAAACTTTTTCATATCGACGGGCTGAATCACCCCTTTAAAGGTCTTTCTTCTTATAGAAACGCTAATATTATATTTGCTTATTACTATTTCTTTAAGTGTGAGTTTGATTCAAACACACACTTAAAGATCGTAATAGAAATTATATTAGATGCTGATCTAAGAAAATCGGCCAACTTAAACGCGAACACAAACAAGAATTTACGACTTTGAATGTCGACGGTCCCTAGTTCCCCATTAGTTTGTCCTTGACAGTTGGAATCGATTCCGAAGAACATTACTTCTTCCTCGAGAACTCTCACTACGATGCTATAAATATGGGCAGTCATAGAAGCTGCCTCGAGAGTAATGTAGGGAAAACTTATCCAGTTAAAGTTGCTGAGCTATTCCAAAGAACTTTCGCGTACAAAAGTCACTGAAGTAACTCTTTACTAAGTGAGAGACAATGCTGCCTGATAAGAATTACGATTGCTTCAAAAATGAAAGACTAAATCCAAGGATAAGACTGAGTATAATATTTACTATACATACATTATCACGTCTATTTCCCTTGCGGGATAAACAGAGCCCCGGTCTATAGGACCCGAAAGCCACATTAAGCATGTTGGTAAGCATTAGGTGGAAAATGGAATCAATATATTGCTGGGTTGCTAGCCGCATCGCCTATTACCATGATTCCTCGGATTTTTGCCCGTCCCATCGATCGGCTTTTATGATCTGCGCGGGAAGAGAAGCAGCTGGTACATTCTATGTTTTTTTTTTCTCCCAGACCAGCATGGAAGTAATTCACGCAAAAATATTACTTCTAATAATAATGAGGAGTCAGATGGCCTAGAGGGCGTGAGCATAATTAGCGGTTACGCAGGTTAAGTAATCCTGGGCGCATTCCCCACTCGAATGGGTGACTGCAAGTGGCATAACAATATCTCAAGCTCCTCCGTGCTTTTGAAGGCACGTGAAGCAGTTGGTCCCGGTTGTCTGCATTGATGGCAGTCGTTAAGCTATGTTAGATGCCTTTAGGCAGTTTAAAAAATCTGACACAAAAAACATTACTAATAATATAATTTAGCGAGCTCCGTGCCGCAGTGGTTAACACGCCAGCCTGCAACGCGAGGGTGTCCGGGTTCGATCCTCCGTCAGGTCAAGATGGAAAATGATCTTTTTCAGATTGGGCTGGGTCTTGAATGTTTATCTATATATGTATTTGTTATAAAATATAGTATCGATAAGTTAGTATCCCATTAACACAAGTCTCGAACTTACTTTGAGGCTAGCTCAATCTGTGTGATTTGTCCGTATATATTTATTTATATATCAGAATGAGTTTGTTTTATTTTCTACTATTAATATTGAAACGAAGTTAGCAACAGGATAGGTCCCTAAAGAACGCAACAGTGACGCAATTTTTATTAATTTATGCAAACGTGTCTCGCTCGACACAAGCTCATCTACACATCGACGGTTAATAAGGTTCCAATTTTAATAATGTTTAATTAATAAATGTAGATTTTATATAAAAATAAATATGTTAAAAATAATAAATAATATAAATATGTTTGAAAACTCCTTTCGCATTAGTATTTATAACGCTCAGTGCTCTAAAATTTAACATATTATACATGTTTTAACTAATTGTGATTTTATCACATTATGTAATGTTATAAAATAATAAAAAAAAAACTTAATGTAAATATATTCAAAATTGCTTTCTTGGAGTTGGTTTTATGGCTATTACATATCATTTAAGGTTAATTTTGCAAATTATGATTCAATCGTATCTGGAGGAGTCGAAACTTTCGGTTTTATGAAAATGATTTGTAAAAAATACCGAATAGTATTCTGGTTTCTAGTTATGCCACCCGGATACAGAAGGCGGATCTGCAATATGAAACCAAAAAATAGGTACTGTATAGTGTGTAGGTAATAAACAATCCTGAGGATAATTTCATTGTCCAGAACAATTCGTCAGGTATCAACAACAAATATAGACTTTCCCCAATGTTACCGAACACTAAAACTTTTTCTCCCGAACTAGAACTAGCGTACAATGTTGTTTAGTGTTTACCATCCGGGACTTCTTGTTCGTGATCCAAATACAAATCCATGTTGAATTGTAACTACGAACAATGAACAAATATAGAGCAATTACAGTTTGTAGAGTCCTTGTCTTTTGTTAATTCTTCTAGTTATATTGCTAAAAATCTACGAGTATTTCTACGTACGTACAAATATGTAATGGTAAGATGAGTAACCTACCTGAAATCGCTTTTAGTATAAAATAAAGATATTTGAAGAATTCTAAGTGATAAAGTTGTTGGAACTTTTCAAACCAAGTTCCCAGGCGTGTCCGACGCTACGTTATTTTTTGAGGATCCGTAGTTAGAAGTTAAGTGAAAAATTCGTGTACTCTTCAGTTTGGACGTTTGGCCGCCCCGTGACCTTTCAAAGATACGGGTTGTTATGTAAAAAAGCTTATTATTATCCGTATTAAATTTAAAGTATAGAACCCGTACTTGTGTTAAATAACTGTCCGTGATGTTATTATCCTGGTCTAAATATCCTGAACACGTAAAGCAACGCTTGGTCACTTTCAGATTGCAGACGCAACTTATGTTACCCTGACCTTAGAATGATCAAGCAAAGAAGATTGAGCAGACTTAATATCAAATACGTACGTACACCGTTCTCACTCAGAGTAGTTACTAGATAGTGTGCTGACGACGATCTAATATTGTTACAAAGTTTAGACGAGGGCTTAGCTATTAGACGCTACGCGAACACTTCCTGTTAGTATACACTTTACTTACATAAATGGAGTAAACATTTTCAAGAAAATCTGGTAATTACTTCAACGATTTGGGAAGAATAAATTAATAATTATAATTTTTATTATCATTTGTAAATTACAAAGGAAAACATGTATATGCCTGATAAGTATTTCTTATGCTGCATATAAATATAGAAATTACAGTGAGAAGATTATAGAACGGGATGAATAAAAAACACTTACTCAAAAAGAGAGTCGGAATCATTAATCTTGAATCGCATTAACGTTGTGGTAATTCTTAAAATAAAATCGCCTAGACGCTGCCCAGACATCACAAATTCATTATGGTTTGTTGACATTGATTGATGGTATTCACTCGTGTCAATCGAAGGCAAAAATAGTACGATAATAGCAGTATTCATCCAAAATTCGCAGCAATTGAAGTCGAACTGCGTAATAAATCGGCTAGCGGGCCGTCTCCCGGGAAATTATTGACGTTTCACTTCTAGCTAGGGGCAATGTTGTTGCAAATCAATGTATTTTATACTGTCGTAAAGAATTCTCTTCAGGATATCGACAGTATCTCTGCATATTATTATCATCGATTTATTAATTAAGAATGAATGAATGAATGAATGAATTATACTTTATTGCACCAAATAATAGGATACAACATTTAAAATTATATAACTAAGTTTAGCACAAGAGGAGGTTAAGAATACAGGACTGTTCAATAAATAGGTGAAAGCGTTTTAGTCATTTTTTAATCCCCGATCAAAAAGATCAAGAAGTATTTTAAGTATCACATGTTTGTCTGTATGTGGTATTATATCGGTGGTGGAAGGATTTAGTATGGTTTTCTTTATCTGAAATTAGGTTTAGCGGAATAGTAGAAATTAGACTAGCATGAACTAGCAGAAATGCGTTTACGTAGGGAATCATTTCAGCTAGCAGCATTGGAAATTCTATATATTTAACGTAACTGGGATTATGAGGAAGATTACCAAGCCCCTATCATTTGATATCCATATTGTAGAAATGCATTAAAAATAACTATTCCGCCATCTTTGATGGTCCGTCATATTGGATTTGGAATGATGTCACATACCATATCGTACATGCAAACGAAACGTGTATACAATATTTCAGCTCAATCGGTTAAAGATATCTACTTCAAAATTAAGTTCAAAGATTCCATCCGAACAAACATACTTACATTGAAAGTTAAATAAAAGCTTTTAAAAAAAAAACGTAACTTCTTCTTTATCAAGCGCCTAGTACTATGCTTTTCTAAATGTTGATTTAGTGCACATAGCGCAACGTCAGCATGTGTCTCCATCAACGAGCAGCCGGATCGATACACGGCTAAGTGATGACCACCGACTTTCCGATTCCACCGTTTAATGCATCTGCCGACCCCTGACTGAACACTATTGCTTTCTAAACGAGAAAAGGCAATTTCACAGCATTTAGCTAATTGCTACCTGGAAATTTCCAGTTGGAAATTACCGGAAAAAATCTGTAATGGAACTTTTTATTAGCATCGATCAAAGTTTCGTTGTCTCTTCAGTTTTAAATAGGCATACCGCATATGTTTTTTCGTGTTGCTAATTACATACCTTTCTAAACACATGGGTGAGAAAAAAGCAAATCTAAACAAAAAGACCCATTTCAGTCTGAGATTTCAGACGATATAAAAGATAAAATGTCACATATTTTTAGACGTTTTAAAAACGCTTTACTGTTATAAATTCGTAATGTCACGAGCAAGCTCTTTGTACACGTGCCGTAAGAACTTTGTTTGCTATAATGTTGTTATACATTTAATAGTTATAATAAATGTTGCTATACATTTAATAGATTATCTTATGGTAATATTGTATTTTCTTATGGTAATATTGAGATTACATACTTTAAGAAATGGTCTTGCACATCCAACTTAAGAGGATCATTAGGTAGGTAACTTAACGAATCTATATCAGTATTTTTAGATAGACATCAGCAACATTTGAAATACATTTTGTATAAACTCAATATAAGTCAAATACCGTATTGTTATTATAATATTCAAGAACGTAAATTAATTCGCCTTTCAATCTATTTCTCGTGGGGTAAGGTATGAAATTCAATACTACAAAGTAGATAATACCAATTAATATTCGGGTATGAAATAATATGTCGGATATTATTTCAGTCCCAAAGGTATGATAAATTCTGTGCTTGAAAATGAAACGTGGCCAATATTTATCTTTTAAAGCCCATCTCAGTGGCTAGACTAACCGCAATGTTTATCCCGACGTTACGTAAGACCATTTGTTCGTTGCACCTGGCATTCGCGAGTTTGGCAGGGAAACCACGGTCGCCTGCAAAAGATAGAAGTTGCGTAAAAAGTCGTGTGCAGCTTCAGATACTATTAAAAAATATTAGCAATTTCAACCTTAAACATGTGGGATAAGGTCCATGATGTTTTAAAATTTATATGCCTACCTAATCACTACAATCGATTTTCACCTTAAGGCTATGTATGGACTTTTGCAGGTGACCGTACATGCTCATATACAGGTGTCTCTCATATTGACTGGTAGGTGGGCGATTTTTTAAGCAATGGGAGGGTTATATTATTAAAATTATGACATAATTAAATGCTAAACCAACGCTTCACTCACGTATTTTTAGTCGGTGTTGCTGACAAGTTTCCGTTGCTTGACTTAAGTAAATGGGGGCCTTTCTGTATAGGCTGAAATTTGATGGCGATATCAAATGATGGCAAAACAACGGTTTCACTCACGAGTAAAACCGTTGTTTGAGGACATAATAGAAGATAGAGAAATATTATGAAAGGAATAGTGCTGCAGATTTTTGAGAAAATTAAAATTACAATAATATCTTGTGTATGCTTTGCCTTATACTCGTATATAAATAATGCGTATGTTTGCTGATAACTTGTTTTCTAAACTAAATGCTGCTTACATAATGTACATTTTTAATCAGATTTAAAAAAGGGATCGATCGACCCTTATGTATGTAATATTGTCAAAATCAGTCACAAAACAGTTATAATTCGTTTTAATTTATTGGGTTCCGTATCCAAAGAATAAAAATGTGACCTTATTACTGAGCCTACACTGTCCGTACGCCAATCTGTCATAGACGTATATCTATTGAACCGTACTTAATAGATAAAGACTTGACATTTCAAATAATGTAATGTTTGCTGCTATCTTTGCCGCTAAAACAACGAATCTATACTAATATTATAAAGCTGAAGAATTTGTTTGTTTGAACGCGCTAATCTCAAGAACTACTGGTTCAAATTGGAAAATTCTTTTTGTTTTATTTTTTATTTAAAAACTTTATTGACCCTTAAAAGCTACAACAGGAAGACTTAATGCTAAAAGCATTCTCTCCCAGTCAACCCTTGGGAAATGACAAAAGATAAAAAAAATAGGTGCAAAATCAAAAAAAAGATATAAAGGATGATACTAAGCAAAGTTTATAAATACTTATATAAAATAACTATACTACACATATGAATAATATATACATAAATAAATAAATATAATATGTAACACATACAGTTAAGAAAAATGATGAATCTGCTTGTAAATTATTCTAAGAGAAAAGAATGAATTTTTGTGTTGGATAGTCCATTTATTGAGGAAGGCTTTAGGCTATAAAACATCACGCTGCGACCAATAGGAGCGAAGCATCAATGAAAAATGTTTTGAAAACGGGGAAAATTATTCATCTGTCTATATAAAAAAACGAATTATGCGAATTAACGAATTAATATATTTATTTTATTATAAATAAAATAAATAAATTAATCATAATATCAGAAATTGCCGCGGACGAAGTTGCGGGCAACAGCTAGTATCCTTATCCTTATCCTTACTAATATATAAATGCGAAAGTGAGTTTGTTTATTTGTTTGTTACGCTTTCACGCCGTAACTACTGAACCGATCATAATGAAATTTTGCATACAAGTTCTCTGAAGTACGGAGAAGGACATAGGCTACCTTTTATTATTATCCCGGGAAAAAGTACTATTCCCGAGGGATCGACATTGACGCGGGCGGAGCCGCGGGCGAAAGCTAGTTAAAAATAAAATAATATTGAAAATTAAGGTGGTGGGTATAAATAGTTACAAAGAACGTATTTTAGTAACGAATTTTTGTAGTTAAATATTATATTATTGTACGGAACCCTTTATGTGGAATTCCGACTTGCATTATTGTTGTTTGATATATTTTTGTTACAACTTACATTAAAATTCAGTTCTAATGGCATAATTTCCCCGCAATATTTTCGGTAAGCTTCCTGTCGTGTGTCGGAAAAGCAACAAAACCAAAGTGATGTATAACTCTACATTGACGTAGTATTATCCGCACGAGTGTCGTTATGAACCATACAATTTGCATGGTGTCATTATGGCGTGGTGTCACGAATGTCTGTGTTGTATAGCGTGCGACGCCGAGACTCTTTTGTGGCTGTCGGGCTATGTCGGCGGACACTGATTAATTCCGGGGTTCGGTGTTGACTCCATATACAACGTGATTTTGAAACTCTAATAGTTAAAAATTAAAATAAACTTAAGTAATTTTAAATCTAAACTAAAAAAATAAAAATTTATTAAAACTATTAAATAAATTTGGTACAAGTATTCTATTACTTAAAAGTAGGCTCCAACATCTTCCTATAAATTTTAAACAATTCACCTAAATAAATTATTTTATTTTTTGATTTTTTAAATACTTACCTAAAGAACACCAAAACTATGAATATAAAATGTCCCGCAGGTCGTTATCACACGGAAGGGTACCCAGAAGGCTGGCGGCATTGCCACGTTGGATGGCAATGCTTATTCTCTGTCCAAGGTAATGGCCAGCCCCCTGGTCACCCGGTACCTTAACCAGCTTTTGGCTCAAAACCTTAAAAAGTTTATGCGCCGACGGACCCCACGGACCCAGTGTCTCCACCCCAAACGGCTCAAATATGAAGCCGTTACCTTACCGACTTAGCATTGGCTGCAGCCAAGCCCGCTTTAGACCTTCTACCTATATTGGAATCTCGGATTGAGAATCCTATTCTTGGATGTTTATCTATATAAGTATTTTTATATATTACTATAGTATCGTTGAGTTATTACTTATTATCCTACGACACAAAAATCATGCAATCGAGTGGACATTAGAAAGTGCGCGGGAGTTAAAACTTCAGGGTGCGGGTCTGATGAATGACACTCAAAGGCCGAGAATCTAAGATACTCATCTTGCGCTACAACTGTTTATAACTTATCATACGTGAGCATGGACTTTTCAATCACCCTGTATAAGTGCGTTTTCATACATTTTATATTCCCTTCTCAAATTCCACGGAATGTAGGTGATCGAGGGGGAATTGTTTTCCAAACTATCCTTCGAGACAAATACTCTTTAGATAGTGCGTTTTTTAAAGGTTGAACTTGTCAAAAAACTATAAAGCTCATCCAATTATGCTTTGGCATATTCCGATATTGCCATCTGTGGCAATATCGGAATATAAGCAAGACACTGGACCGCGGCGAAAAATAAAGCGTTTAAACGCGTTTAAGAACTATCGGATGTTAGACTTGTGATTAAGTCTAGATACATACCCTTTGTCTTTATGCAAATAAATAGTACAATGTATGCCTTTTGAGCACTCCATCTATATGTCTGTTATATTTTCACTACTGAACCGGTATAGATTAAATTTTGTTAATAGTATGACGCCCTGGGAATGACATTTGATACATTTCACCCCGGTAAAAGATACCGTTCCTGATGGTTCTATATTTAAAGCTTTATAAATATTCTTGTTCTGAATAATCTATTTCCTGAGTAGCTATCGTTTAAGCTGATGTAAAACTTCCCATATGAGCAGTTTGGTTTCCTTTTATGGAGTTTCTATGCAAATGAGCCAATTTATCGGAAACGCTATGTTCGAGGATTCCCTAGCGATGAATTAATCTTAAGATCTTACAAGGTAGCGCGCTGTATGACATACTAACGGCCCGCCCTGGCTTCGCACGGGCAGATATAGGTATTTAATTTATAAATTAAACATAGGCTATAGCCTATGTTTATCACGGATAATGTAGAATTACAAAGGTGAAATTTATAATTATTTTTTAAAATTAGTCCATTAGTTTCGGAGCTTATACGATGCAAACAAAAAATCTTTCCTATTTATAATATTAGTTATATGATATACGAGTATAAGGCTCTTATTGGAAAAGTAGAGCTTTTATTTCCCGTCATTGTCTAACTAGGTTGATTACCTTTTACAGGTTGATTTTAATCTTTCGGGAAATATTTAAATTTATAAATTCGTATTCAATACTAGTCGGTAACATAAAAGAGCAAGGAAAAATAAATATAAAACACCCATATAAATTTGAGCAGCTGATCGGTAAAATTGTAGTTTTAAAACTGTTTTTAAAATCTTTTAGCAGGTCTTTTCTACCTATATCTCCTTAATGCAATAGGACAAGTATCATATTATTGACAGATGCTCGAGCCGAAGTTTCATTGCTCTAAGTTACAAGGTTGGTCAAAAATTAGTTTCATTTAATTTAATAATAGCTATAGTGTGGTTTCCGGCCTAGAATACAGAACAACTCCATTCTGTCCTATGGATGTCATATGAGTCGACTAAAGGGACAAGCAGAAACATCTCGTGCAACGAAAGCATTCCGGCTGGTCGTAAACATAAGCCGAAACTTTTCACAGCATGGGAAGTATTAAAGACTTCCTGTTGTTCCGGATGAGAAGTGGGATAAAAAAAAGCTATATTATGTATATCTACATAATATCCGAATATTAATATAATAAAACAGCCCTAAAGACATAAATATTAACTCTCTACCGGACACACTACACTGTACTAATAAAACTATTTTGTCTCGTTTGCGTCCATCAAAGTGATATCACAATATCGAATCAAAATAGAATTAAACGTCAATTTATTTGCACCGGACAGCCAGAGGTCGTGAGGTAATGAGGGCTCAACAAAGTAATACCACAGAAGACCGAAATAAATTCGCAGTAAAGCGTCGTAGTCAGCAATAAATATGTAATTAAAGCAGACACTTAGCTGAGAGGGGATTATGCACTTCTATCGTCTGGGTGCAGGTATTTTACTCTACGAGGGAATTTTGCCAATGACGCGATATTTCATCTTGAATTTTAATTTAACTCTTCTTTCGATAGGAATCGATCTTTAAAAATTTGCAAATTTGCGTGTGTTTACAATGGCATAAGTTACCTGTGTTTTTTTGTAAATTAGTATTTTCACCATTTGATTTATATATTTGTTAAAACAAGCTAGCGTGTGCTTAGGGTTCTGTAAAGTTGAAGCAAAGCGGCTAGATACCCAAAACTATTCCGATTCCACATAACATACCTAACCGCGCGGAACAGCTAAACACGACATTTAGTTCTTATAATCCTAAGTACTGTCTGCCCCGTGCGCTCTAATACCTTATTCCCGAATACGAATTTTATCTGTAGGGTTAGATTTTGGTTATTTTGTCTAGAAAAATCCAGATCCAATTTCCCTACCCAAAATAATTTAAAAATCCTTTATAGCGGGCGACCCTCATATTTTTGGCTCTTTGGATAAAGCAGAGATTTTCTTTTTAAAGGTCGGTTGAGCTCTTCATTATGCAATGTGACATTTTTAGGACTCATATGATAGTGACAAGATAATATGGCTGGAGAGTTGACACAGAATTTGGGAAGATTCTTCAGGCAACGTGAAAACATTTATAAATATTCTCGAAGGCCATCTAAATTTTACAATTCAGACCTAGCTGAAAGATCATGGTTACTTTCGGAACCTTGAGTTTTAATAGGGTTTACCGTATGTCTAATTAAATAAGATATCCATACAATTAATAAAGTCACAGAAATAAAAATATTCCTACAGTCGGATAAACATATAGACATACATGCCAATATAACATATTTAGGACTTCGTCGATTTAAAAAGAAGTTATAAACATAAGACACTATTTAAAAAATGTAGTGGTTTCGTAAAAAACATGATTTTCAGAAACATGACGTAGATTTTAGTACAGACGATTATTAAGCTTAACATTTTAAAATTGACATACTTATACGAAAAATAAAAAAAATATACTTAACTATCGAATGACAAAAACGTCTTTTTTGAGATCATTGATTGATCATTAAAAAAAATGGCGTCTCTCATACTTCTATTTTTGAGAGTTTTCAGCTGTAGGAACAGTAGTTCATGATGGTCTCTGTATATGTACGAGTATATAACAAACGCAAAATGTTGGTGCAAAAAATTTAAAACAGTTGTTAGTAAATAAAGTCATCGTTTGGTTCTAATTCATACTATTCAATTCCATACTAATAATATACATGCGATAGTAACTCTGTCTGCCTGTCTACTTTTCACGCTTCAACCATTTAACCAATTTGGATGAAATTTGGTATGGTTTGACTCCCAGGAAAGGACAAATGGTAACTTTCATTCCGGGAACTTCTACTGTTCCCGAAAGATCGACATGAACGCGGGCGGAGCCGCGGGCAAAAGCTAGTGTGTATTGTATTCCATGTTTGAAAGTTTGAGTTACTGCTCAATTAAATCACAGTAGGTTTGATTGTACCACAAAACCAAAACCGCCGGCCGGCCGCTGTGACTGGACAAAGCCGTTAACAAATTGCTGTCGTTTATTTCACGTTGCGATGCACGAGCGATTGCTATCTTTCTGAAAAATAGGAATAACGTGTTTTAAGTGACCTACATTAGATAGATGGACTGATAGTTCCTATGAATAGTAAAATGCTACGTTCTATTAATAGTATTATTTTTCAAATATCAAAAGTATTTGTCGTTTCCGTAACGCTAGTAGTCTTTAGCTTTTGATCATCAATTAATTATATAAATATTACTAAATTAGTTCCTTTAAAAGGAGATATGACGTAAATTGCCTGCAGAGGCCTCTTTTCTGAATAAACGTTTTGATTTTGATTTGATTATTATAATTAAAAATTGTAAATAAGTAATTTTCCTCAAATATTTTCAGTTAAATTTGCAGATTTGAATACTTAAGTATCCTTTCCAGTACTCTTGACAGCATGTAGTAAATAGCGTGAAATACAAACATTTCATATTTTTGCACCTGTAATATTCATTAGCACTGTAATAACACGATCCATCTCCGTACTATTTGTCATAGGTAAGTGTTAATGCAAATAGATACGCAATTAAAATCAGTAATCATTGTTTGATTAGCTGGATTAATTGAGCAAATGAATCGCTGTGTGGAATTGCTTTCTCTCATTTTAGTCTCGTCGCGTCGGGATATATGTTAAATGAAAAATGTAAAATTTACAGTGACAATACATAGGAACTACTACTAGATATAAAATATAAAAAAGGGCTGCAAGTTTAAGAATTGTAATTAAAATCAGCTATAATTGTTTAAATGGCTGAATAATTGAGCAAATCCATCACTGCGTAAAATCGCTACATCTCGTTTGTGTCGTCGGGAAATATTATCCTTACTAATATTATTAATGCGAAAGTGAGTTTGTTTTTGTTTGTTACCCTTTCACGCCTTTACTACTGAACCAATTATCATGAAATTTGGCATACACGTTACATAAGGTGGCTACAGCTACTCCTTTGTCATGGGACTTATTATGATCTTCGATTGTGCAGGGGGAGGGAAAATTGGGGCATGTCATACGGCGTGACGCCGCAATCGCAATGGTCTTGTTGGAGAAACCCTACTTAGTCCGGCTTTCTTGGCGTCTCCTCACAACAGCTCGGAGTCTGTTGAGGGATTTCCAAAACACCCAGGGGCGACTGCTTCCTGGTGGGAGTTGATCTGTAGGTGGAACCTCGGATGGGGTGGGCGGGTATTTGCTTATAGGAACTACCAAGTTCTACTATACACTAGAACTTTTGATTTGTAATATTTTTTTTTTCTAATACATTAGTGAATATAGTTGTTAGAATCGTTGATAAATGGAGCAAATTAATGAATACCTGCTTGACGAATTGTTTTATCTCGTTAGTCTTGCCGGATACCACGATGCTCGTAAATAGTTTGCATTTTATTTAAGAGCGAAAAAATATTGACGTCAGCAAGTTACGTCTAATATCAAAGAACTGAAATTGGTGTATTTGTTATTTCTGAAGTACGACTGTTCAATATAATGAATAATAATAAAAAAAAACAAGTAGTGTATGCATCACAAAAGAAACCATACCGGATGAAAATAAACCAGTAAATGGGTGATTATCAGAAAATGGTACAAAATGGATTTCTTTGGCACGAGTTTTCCTCTCCTTTCCTCTTTAAAAAATTACATACATTGTAGATGATTTCTAGAAATAAATGTTTCTTTTTTTAAATTTAACTTCTTGTTTATCCGCGAACTTGTCCACGTAAATTATAGCCTATGTTATACGTGCATGATAATGCAGCTTACTATAGAAGAAATATTTTTTAAACTCGTTTCAGGAGTCAGTTTACTATGACATTTACAAACAAACACAACTCTTAATTATTTATAATATTAGTAGCCATGAGATAGTATTTATATGGCCTTTAATGCTATCAGTGACCTACTACGTCGTGTAATACATTTTCTTTATGATAGTACAATAAAAACTCTCATTAACATAAAAAAATCGTTTTTACAGAAATAAAGGAGTATAGCCCGTTAACAATTTTATTATGAATGCGGAAATTTATTGTAACGGTGTGTAAGGGTTAGCTTCATATCTACATAAAATAAAACAAAACGGGAGAAAGTTTGCATAAATGTGTGAGCAATAACAGAACCCTACTTATTAATATTTTTGTTTTTAACACCCCGTCCATATTTAAAGCAAATCCGACTACGCTGTAATCGGCATTAACGCTCCCTTTAATCGCCATGTACCCTCCGACGCCACAACTTTAATATCTATTTTAATTTTACATGAATGTGTGAAAATATTACTTTTACGAGTTGTTTTCACCATTTAAATTTAATCGGATTGAGTTATAGGATTGAAATCTACAATAATAAAAGTGTAGAATATTCCAGCACCTGAAACGACTGGTTGACCTCGTTTACTTCTAGTGACAGCGGCATCGGCCTTACCTGTGACAAAAATAAAGAATTTGACTTTCATTATATACATAGTGTGACAAAAAATTTTTATTTCCATACAAAAGTGTTCGGCCGGCTCGGCAGTTCGTATGAAATTGTCGAATTTTTAAAGTAGTCTTTAAAAAAGTTGTTTATTTTGACAAGGTGTGTCACACTTTAAAGGGAAATCGGTGGTTAAGTTATTCGCTGTATATTTGTAAAAACACTACTATTGGTCACACAGGAAACAAACTTAATTACATAAAAAATGAGACAAAACATGTATCGAACCCAGAGCTCCATGTTAAGCAAGCTGGTGGTGTGCTAACTACTTCGCCATGAGACCATCACTTCCAAATTATATTTAGTTCTAAAAATTCGTATTCAGATGGACACGGAAAACCGGGCACAAAGATATGTTTTTATATCCTGTAGTTTTCATAGTACAGTCAGATACTGAGATATCTGAGCAGGCACTCAACAACTATATCTTGAATTTTCTCTTAAATTAAGAACAATATTAACATAAAAATGTATATTCAAAGCCTTCATTAAAATCTTTCTACATATATTTTCATTTTAATATTATTTTTAGTTTCGGACGTACATATATATCGCACAGTACGTTTCGACTGAATCGAAATTACTAATTGCCTCGTTTGCTCTGTATCTCCATGAAAACCTACCTATCGATTGATTCAATCAGTTGATACAGTATTTTCTTTCACAAACTGAAAACGAAAACTGTAAAATTGGCAAATGAGTACGCGCGGCACCTACAGACTTGTTTCCTGTAAAATTTCAAGCGAAACTACAAATTGCGAGCGCCTCCGATAAATTTCCGGCCGGCTCGACATTTCCGGAAAATGACGAAGCGTTCATATATGGCCTAATAGGTCCTTCGTGACCGAACTAATATTTGTACAAAAATGATAGCAGAATGATCTATTACTCATGCTTTTCCGAATAACAAATCTATTTCAAAAGTTTCTTCAGTTAATAAATTACAATGTTTGCTACAGTTACATGTTCGAACACATTTACGATAGTAGTATGGCGAAAATATCATGATTTTTCCCAGCAACTTCCGCGGCGGCGTCATAAACATGTCAACATGAGACTTTTTATACGGCGGGAAAAACATGTATCATTTTTTGACGCGATAGCAATCCGACAGGCTGATTATAAAAACGTCTCGGTGAATTTGTTTGACAACCAATCATAGCGATAGGAAATATTAGGCTGTTTTGGGTAGAGGATGGGAAACGGGGTAAGATATTAAGAAAAGATGGATTATTTTTTATTTATAATTTGAAACTATTACGATAAAAATCATTATTATTTATACTACAATACTTCTTACGATTGATGAGAGTTTAGCTAGATATTTTGATGACATTGCATCGTTTGCTAACTTAGTGTTCACAGTTTTGATACGTAATATATTTTGAAGACTATGAAAACGTTGCAAGTATCAAAGCAAATAACCACAGCTAGTCAGAGAAAAACTGCCGTTCTTTTTAAGAAGCCTGCCATGATGTTAGACGGCACTAGAGTTATTGCAGTTATTTTTGTTTGTTTAGCACGTTCCTACGTACGAGAAATGTTTGCGTTCATTCAATTTGCTGCGAGAAGCCCCTGAGGGTAATCCCAAGCTTAGGCCTGTTGCGTCCCGCTTTCACATACGACTCACGCCATACCGAATTCTTTTTATAGTTTGCACTTAAACTTATAAATAAAACTGGTAGATAATGCAGTTTACTGCTCAGGGACGCTAGAAATTTTCATTTACAAGTCGAATCGTAAAGGAAGGATTCTATTTCATACATTTTCTATATTCCATAGTTTTTGGACGAAACAAATTACAATTGGACTTTGTATGAATTGTGATGGGAGCTGGGAAACATACGTAATTGAATTAAAAAACTATTAATATAATTTAAGCATTATTTTAATTTAAGATGATTTTTTTGAACCTCGAACAGTACCTGAATGAGCTTCTCAAAAAAATAAGAATAGACTTAAAAACGTGCTCATTTTTATTCTATACCTTTGTATAAATTCCTAAGAATAAAAAACAAAAGCCTACTTAAACTGAATGAGATACCTTCTTATAGATGGATTGCTAAACAAGAAGGGTTCTTTAAATTCTTAATGTAGCCATTTAATGTTGATTGCGATAAGTCTTTTATTATTTTAATGTTGATTAACTGCCTCCGTGGTCCAGTGGTTAAAGCGTTTGCCTGTAGACCCGGGGGTCGTGGGTTCGATTCCCACGGGAAGCATACTTTGTTTATTTGCTTCCAGTTTGGTTAGGACATTGCAGGCTTGAATCACCTAATTGTCTGAGCAGACAATCAGGTGATTCAAGCCTGCAATTTCCTAACCAAACTTATTAGCATAAAGATGATTCATTCGGAAGGAACCACGTCAGAGGCCGACAGGCGGTTCCGAAGAACTCTGACACCAGGGTGTGCATGGTCGATTGACCGTGACACCTACTCGAAATGATGATGATGAAGCTTTTATTTGGTAATATCTCGTGGTAGACTCATTTTTTTTCCAATGATGTAGAAGAAGATGCCTTGAAGCTTAATACACTGATTATATTGGACGTGAAGCTTTGCGCGATGATCTTTGTCTCGAAACGAGTGTCCCTAGAACTGTAGACTCTATAATTAATTCTTAAACTATCTGTTCATTACTGCGTAGAATCTTGTTTCCACAACTTATAATTGTTGCCCATCAGAAAATTTGTTTAGGAGTTATGCTTCATCCATTTTCTTGATGGTCTGGAAAAAAAGTAAAACCTAGAAGTACCAGCTGCTTCTCTTCCCGCGCAGATCGTAAAAGACGATCAAAGGAAAGGCGTAAATCTGACAAATCGTGTTAATAGGCGATGCAGCAAGCAATCCATCACTATTTTGAGACGGTTATCAACCTTCAAGCATATCACAACATGCTGATCGTGGCTTTTGGTCTTATAGACCAGGTCTACCCCGTTAGGGAAAAAGACGAGATAGTATATATGTAAGCTATTTGAGCATATTTCAGGTTGCATCATCCGCTGTGGGGCGTCGGAGCCCAGGGTCCGCCAAGGCAGCATGATAGCTATTCATACGCTAATATGATTTTGAGCTAAACCTACTTGTGTGACTCCAAAATCACAGACCACAGACAAATTAAATATATTTTTGGAAATTAAATATAAGTATTTTCTCACTCACAAGTCAAACCAAAAGCCTATCGTGGAACAGACTAGTTCTGTGATTGTTAGTTTTATTTTATAATGGCGATTGCTTCGTCCCAAGAAAATGACAGTATTGTCGTTTATCAAAAGATGCCTTATGCCATACGATGGAGCGGGCGTCGTCGCGGCTCCGCTATAGACTCCATTTTACAAAATTGCTTTTAAATTGCATACAACCTGACTTATTGGGTCTTTGTATATGTCATTTTGTAAATATGCCTAAACATTAACGATATTGCTTTGGCAAAAAGTATTCAAGAGGGTAATAGTTTATCTAGGCATTCGTTATATGTATTATTATTTCAAGTTTCTACAGAACATGTAAGAATCTTATAGGTATCGTCAATAGGTATAGTTACCAGTGAATACACTTCAAAACATTAATTTACAGAGAAATAAGAGAGTTCATACTAAGTGTTGCAAAGACCCACTTCATCATCATCAGGTCTTTTTAGTCTCCACTGCAGGAGCATGACCCTCTCTGTCTCTCCAAAGCAGACAAAGGATTTAGCCTACACTCTCCTCGCTGGCCAGACGGGTTGGAGAGGTCTCATTGATGTTTATAAGCTTTGTTTGTCTTGTATTTCCTAAGTCCTCTTACGACCTCCATGGGAAGACTAGGATTCCTATTCTACTTTGCCGGAAACCATACGGCTAACCTACTTAGTTTTATAATACTCGTAAAGTAAACTTAAAAAACCTCTCCAACCCGTCTGGCCAGCGTAGAGAGTGTAGGCCAAGTCCTCTGGCTGCTCTGGCCAAGTATGGCCCTAGTAGTACAGAGAGGGTCGTGCTCCTGTAGTGGAGACTAAAAAGGATCTGATGATGAAACTTAAAAAAGCAAACTGCGTTCGTACAACTAGATAGAGACAACCATAATTTATATCCCTCTTAATAAGGGCTTCCTTTAGAGAAATGGCTTGAGAATAATAATGGATCATAGGGCCAAATAATTAAGGAAGGGATCTCGAATTGATGGCTGGGTCGTATGACTTGGGCTTTCCTTCAAAGTAGAACGTTATGAGTAAGGATAATAATAACAGGCTGAATAGTATAAACTAAGTAGACGTTAACAATTTAATATTTGCAATGAACGCAATAAATAAAGAAGATGTTTTTATTCACTTTTAGTACCTATGAAGTCATAAAACCGTTTTTTATTTTATTAAAGTCGCTCACATCATCCTTCTAAAAAATGTCTAGTAAGGGCTTTAAATACAGTTCGTATATTACGAAAAATTTTAGCTTTATTTAATTGCTAAACAAAACAGATACATTCCAAAAATGCTTCGTTAGGCTAATGAAATTAAAAAATATCCTAATTTCAATAGAGAGGATGGTTGGCAGTTACCACCAGCTTGGGAACCTGTCATCAATTTAATAAAATCTCAAGGTCATCACAAGACTGCCAGTCCTTCAGGCACCGTGAGCCAATACTGCGTACATCCGAAAAGTTATCAATAAATATTGTAGGCGGTAGTTTTGTAGTTCTTATAACACACTGACAATTAATGTCAACTTAGTCTACCTGCGGCCATGAAAACTGTAAAGTTTTCGAAACGTTAGGTGTAAAAATAATATAATATACGCGTAATATTTAAATGTGTAACAATCGCGAAAACATCAGAAACTATCGATAGTACTACTTTTATAGTACTAAGTAAGCCTAGTCAGTAGTACAATTTTCCTATGTAGTTTTATTAAGTAGCCAGATGTTTCAGGATTTTATTTTGTTCCATTCGGGCAATAGTCGGTATCTTTGACCGCTTAACCACTACCACTACTACTACATAATTTAGGAATAAATTATATACAAACACTCATACCTTACCTATTTATATCACAAAAATTATATTTTTTATCGCAATAATAAACTCGCAGTGCGCTATTACGGCAAGTCAGGTTATTTCCTGCACGTCAGGTTTAGAGAGCAAAAACATTTTCGCATTCATTGTAGGATCATAAATCGTATGGTAATTTCTATCGTTATCTTATTTACATTGTGGTTTGGCAAAACCGTAATTTCATATATTTTTTCTGGTACCTACCTAGTACAATGTGGTTTTTAATAGTAACCAAATTCACAAAGATGACTCAACATTTTCTATACATACTTTGTTAATAAAGATATTTATCTAACGTTATCGACCAAACCTTCATGAGCCATCCAGAAATCTCAACGCTAAGTTATAATTACTTTAAGACACGCGAAAACTTGGCGCATCTCCGACAATGGATGTTTTCAAGTGATAAGTGTTTGGACTTGCCTAAACTGACAAAACATCAAGTTGCGTGCCGTCGTGGCTTTAGCGGCTTTACTAACTGGGGTAAACTTGATAAATATCCGTTTCGTAGTTAGCCTGTAACAGACTTCGCAAAGCAATATTCGTCAAAAAGCAACGGAAGTCGTTGGCAGCCCCACAAAGGTTGTCAGTTGGCATTGAAACACAAATAAGATAGACATTCAAGCAAACGGGAGCCAAATGCCTTAATAAATTTGCACAACATTGCTTATTGTAGCACACGGCCTTTTGGCTTCAAGTAGATGTCGGTTTGTAACATTTTGAATAATACGGTACATTAATTTTCTTGAGCCTATTTATAAAAGCTACAGGGTATGTTTATTAGATTATAGAAGTATAAATGTCTGTGACAGAACTCATTAAAAGAAACAAATGATACATAAGAATAAAACTCAGAGACGCGGCAGGTTCGTTAACTTTACGATAAATATCATTGATTGTGTCCGCTTCCTTTCATTTTCGGGTTATTGATTTGTTATTATCAGAGATGTCACCAAGAGCGAACGCGATGGCCTCGCAAATAAATAAGAGGCACGTGACAATTTAAAATTAAATTTCAAATTAAATGCCCTCGGGAAGTGACAGCTCAACAGGGAAAGTGAAAATTCTGTTTTGATATAAATTTTCATGTTCTTTGATGGAAAATGTTTGAGTTTCGAATTCTATTACGTTTCCTATTGATTTCTTGATACATTTATAGTTTAGGTGCTTATTGAGTAAAATATATTTTGGCATAGGAAGGTACTCTATTTTACTAACATTTGACGAGATTTGTGTATAAGAAGTAGATTCTTCTTCTGAACTTCTCTACATGTTCCATGGGTAAGTCGATACCTAAGTATTGATCTAAAACTGCTCTTATAGATTTATTTATGCCTTACAAGCAGCTATTGATCAGATGGGTATTCAATCAGGAGGACAGAAAGCGTGTTAGCCTGGTTTCTAAATTTAGTGTTTATGTCTTGTCATATAGAAGGATGTTTATGTATCGTCACGAGGCTCTGAGAAATGCAATCTATTTCGTACAAGGGATATCCGGGCCGGCATAAAGAGCTTATTTGGGTGCGGAGCTTTTGGCTATAATCCGCAGGGCACGGATCCAGGCTGCTCTCGAGAAGCACATTATCACAGCATTATGCTGATGCGTGCTGACGCTCTCCAGCCTAGCTGTCACGTTTATGGCAGATTTATGCCAACAATAGTGCGACTTGTCTTTTATAGAGCTTTTGGAATAATGTTTCTTTGCGAGCGTTATTATTAAAATATAGAACATGTTCTTAGATACAATTAATTAAATTTATATTAGATGCAATTAATTAAAAAAATAAATTTTATTTATAAATAATTTTTTATTCTATAAATTATCATTTAAATGATTTAAAGAAATGCACGTTAAATATTGTTATAGTTTAAAACTTAAGATAAAAAAACACTAACTAAAAACTGGAGTTTTAGTAAAAGTTCTAGTTAAAGTAGGTAAAACTTAAAAATTTACACTAAAAACTTGTCTATAAATAAAAAATGTCACGCAGGTCAGGCCAATTCCACGTTGAATGGCATATTAGCATTTATAGATTTAAAAAAAAATTGCGTCTTTAGCATTGCAATCCAACGTGGCAATGCAGATAGCGTTTTTACGCCTATGTATGTCATTATGATTATAAATAAAAAAAAAGAAAACTATTTGTCTCTGACGAATTATTTCCTAGCGGGACTCTGAAGACACATCCATTGTGCTAACTGATCCCATCCTGAACCCACAAAAAAATAATTGACGTAATTGACGATTCTCATAAATAGGCTTTAAGCCGACCTCCGGACCGTTTTTCACGTTCTATTATTTAGGTTGTATGGCCCTAATTAGCATGATGTTGTGTTCCAATTACTTTGCTTGGACTTGGGTCTAACTCGTGAGGGTAAAAGAGGTGATAATTTATGTTTGAAACGTTGTAAATCCGTTTTCATTCCGCCGCCTTTCATGCAAGTAGGTCGTTTTAGCCGGAGTAAGCTGGCCGAGAAATTGTAGCACCATTTCATGTCGTTTCCTCAGGTGTGCTATTTGTATTCGGTCTTACTGCCATTTACTATTTTTATTCAATGAAGAAACTATCGTGCTTTGAATTCTATAAGCGTAGAGCATTTTATGTTTCTTTTTACGTATGTATAGAAATAGTAAACTAGTAATAACCTCTACTTAGGTGTGGTTTTTAAATTTAAAATTGTAGGTCATATAATTATGTCATCATTATATTTTCATTGCATCTTTTGAATATATAATATACCAGCTTTTTTTAAATAAATATATTAGTTTCATTTACAATAAATATAGTTTTTATAGAGTACTAGCAGTGCCCGCGACTTCGTTCACGTACATTTTATGTAATACATTTAAAATTCACTTTAATACGGTATTATTGCGTATATTACATTATTTTTACACCTAACGTTTCGAAAACTTTACAGTTTTCATGGTTGCAGATAGACTAAGTTGACATTATATACGATAAGTGTATATAAAATTGACTGTGAGCGCGGTTTGTCATACACTAGCTGTTGCCCGCGACTTCGTCCGCGGCAATTTATATAATATTTTTTCCCGTTTTCATAACATTTTTTATTGATGCTTCGCTACTATTGATCGCAGCGTGATGTTTTATATCCTAAAGCCTACCTCAATAAATAGACTATCCAACACAAAAAGATTTTTCCAATTTGATCCAGTAGTTCCTGAGATTAGCGCGTTCAAACAAAAGAAATGCAACATATTGCTGTCATGAAGAATAGACACTCAACCAAGTCTGCAAAGAAAATTTATCTTATTACTTCAGTTATTAACTCAAGAAATATGTCCAAGGAAAGCGACTGTATGTAGAGCTGTGCTCGCTCATGTTTGTATCTGCGTTCTGAGATCGGTAAGCGATCCAAACGGCGCTGTAAAAAATAACGCCCAGTGCTTTCAAGTGTGTTAACAATTTTACAAATACATATATGAATAAACATCCAAGACCCAGGTTAATCTGAAAAATATCGTTTTCTATCTAAACCTGACCGGGGATCGAACCCGGGAACTCCGATGTGGCAGCACAGAGCTCGTTAAATATTTATACAGACAGGCATAAATACATACCGGCTCTTTGGATACTCTAGAAAGGTATTTTAAGTGGAAGATACTCTTGTGTGTAAATCGAAGGAGTAATTAATAATGCACTATTGCTGCGATGTTGAGAAGCTTAGAAATTCAAACTACATATAAATTGCCTGATCGACTGAACACTTTTGTGAGATAGATTTTCTTTGGTCTCTTGGGAAAAGATGGATGGGGTCACCACTTTATATCTAGGTATGTACGCTTAATATGTATGTGTCAACCCATATTACATCAGGCACAATAAAACGTACAAGTACTACTTCAATGAACCAGATTATTCCGATAAATTACTCTTCGTTACTGCATCTGAAAATGCATCCGTGGATTTCCAAAGTGAGCAGATAATTTGCTAGGCGGTATCAGAGCTGTACTCGCTCACGTGGAGTAGATATCTGCGTTCTGCGACGGTTAGCGATTCGACAAAGACGTTGTAAAAAAAAAAAACGTGATTTTGGTCCTATGTATAGATAAATATTTAATTAGCATAGTCATCATCCGAAGATTGTAGTTTTAGCTGTATCTTAAAGGTTTTATAAAATATGACATGATTGTGTAATAGTCATCGAGTCTGTAATTTGTTTTAAGGCAAGTAAGTTATAAATAACAATTAATCGTCGATATATTTCTTTGTTTTCGTGCAAAATAATTTAATTACGTCGTTTAATGTATAAGTCCATACCCGTGGTCCATACACAGTTATTATTTATATGACAAAGTCAGCCATCAATATAGTATTCATCGTAATTCACTAAAAATCGTTATAAATTCCTTAATTAAAAAATGCTATAAATCATAATATATTAATGTTAAAAGATTTAATTTCGTGGAACAATAACATTTCTATTCAACAGAAAGTTACCAGAGGAAATATTTGATTGTTAGTGTGTTTGCATTGAAAAGGCTCCAAAACTAAGTCCTACTGGACCAATTTCAAAAATTCTTTCACCGTAAGAATCCTACATTATCCCTGATGAACGTAGGCTATAGAATAAATAATTATATCTACAAATCCGCGGCGAGACTCTAGTAAATAAATAAACAAATATTAACGCGCTGTGTTTCAGGTTATAGTTAAGAAGCGCTGCTTACGTCATTACACGACTGCAAGGACATAAAATGCAATATTATTCCCGACTGAAAATACGAAACACGTCCTTACTGCGCATGGTTGATAGAAAGGGAAAGTTCATTGATAAATTGCACGGGGAAATTACTACGATATCAAAGTGAACTCGCGTTGATGTCTGTTTGGCGTCGTCTAGTACCAGGAAAACTACTACACAGTTTTCATTGAATTACCCTTCTCTCCACCATTCACGCACGCGCATACAATTTGTTTAGTAATGCTCGTACTTAGATTTAATATGTTTTCAGCTTTTCAATTTATAATGCAAAAGTAACTCTTTCTGACTGTCTGTGACACTTTACGGTTCAACCATAAATGACCAACCAATTACGATGAAATTTCATATGGAGATAGTTTGCGGTTCGGGGAAACACCTTTCATCCCGGAAAAATCTATTGTTCCCGAGATATCTACATTAACGTGGATGAAGCCGTAGATAAAAGCTAAAGTATCATATTTTTTTACGGAAAGCTAAATTCTTATAGTGCAGATAAGTACTAGTACATTTTTTTTTTTGCTACTAAGTAAGGAAACAGGCATACGGCCCACCTGATGGAAAGCGGTTACCGTAGCCTATGGACGCCTGCAACACCAAGGGGTGCCACTCGCGCGTTGTCGACCCTGAAGAAATCATTACACCTGCTTTACGCTAAGACATATTTTTAGTTTCCACCTCTTTATATATATTCCTATAATAAATACTAGGAACAAAACATTTTCAAAAAACCGGCCAAGTGCGGTTCGGCCTCGCACACGAAGGTTTCCGTACCTTTATCTATGAAAACTACAAAAAAATCATGTCTTTTGTAATTATTTATTTTTAAAGTAAATATATAACTAAATAATTTGTGAATTTTCAAGTGTCTACCGTTTGCCGTTATCAATAACGAGCAAAAACAATAAAACAAAACACGTTTGTTGTATGGGAGCTCTAAATATTTATTTAATTCTATTTTTTTGTATTTGTTGTTATAGTCGCAACAGAAATACATCATCTGTGAAAATTTCAACCGTCTAACCATCACGGTTCATGAGATACAGCCTGGTGACAGACGGACAGATAGACAGACAGACAGACAGACGGACAGCGGAAGGAAATTAATAGGATCCCGTTTTTACCCTTTGGGTACGGAACCCTAAAAAAAGAAGCAGCATTTTTAAAAAATATCATTCAAGGGACTATAAATTGTTTAGTTGACTTTGATAGGCCCCAGTCGATTAATTTGCGTGTATAGTTGAACTTTTATTGGCCTTTATGATTTTATTGAAGCATTTCTGTGCGTGACAAGGGACGAGTAAATGTCGCGAAAAAGGCCAGGCTTTGTTGTTTTCAAATTGATTTAAACTACTTGCTGCAAAGACACAAGGTTGACTTTTGTATGTAGCGTTGGCGGTCGTGGGCGACTCTATCGGAGACTCACGTGTCGTTGGCTCTGTACTTTTGTTCAATGAGTTCAAGCAAAACTCCCCTGACACTTGGCCGAACAACCGAAGGAGACGTAATTTCAGTCTTTTAGATGGTATAAAATAGACATCGATTGAATTTTTAATGGACAGTAAAACGCGTTATGAAATTTGACCTTTGAGCTCGAATGATCTCGTTTCTGTTAAGTTGTACGAGTAGTAGTGAGAATTCAGCTTTCATTATTTTTTAAACTATTATAAACGTCCTATATAAACTGCTTATGATAGTATTAAAGAAATATTTAAAACTACTTTATATATTTTTATAACTACGTGTATTTATCATCAAAACCTTCTGCTTTTAGAGCATTGAAAAATAAAAGCTACAAACTAGTTTGACCCAAATGTATTTCATTTCAATTATTAAGGGTAAAATAAAAATGTTTTCTAAAACCACACGTGTGGCAGGCACTGTTTAGCTAAGATAAGAACAAAAGAGGATCGATCAAGGTCTTCCAGACGATAAAAAACTTTTCCCCGACTAAGTTATCAGGCAAAACTTAAAACTGCTGTAAGCAAAGCCATCCAATAAATCTTTCACAACTTCCGTTTACGATTCCTTTGGGTATTTAGTATATATTGAAACCTTAACCGTAACAGCAGTTGATTGCCGCGAAAGATGTCAAAACGTTCCATTCTTTATGAAGAGGGAGGTTTTATCTGCACTCAATATTTTATGTCTCGGCCTTATTAGGATTTTAAACGACAAAGTTAATTTTATTAGTTAGCAATAACTGTCTGGCATTCATGAATAAGGGAGTAAAGCGGAGAATTTGTGCGGGATGCTTTTACGAGTGTTGCGTGATGTCGGCCGACGTAAAGCTCACCTGTGACGCAGATAACTTCTCTCGGAGGCTTTCCTTAGGGTTCTTTCCGAAGATGTCATCTGATTTTTTTGGGTTCTTTACTTTTTTTTTAATAATATGAATAAGTTACTAGCTCCAAGCGATCTCTTGCTACTTCGCCGTGAGCTCGAGGTAAGGGCAGAGTGCGTTCAGCCCTATATAGACAACATCACCAAAGGGCTCCCAGGAGAGTCGGACTTCGGTTTTGGGCGTTGCCTGTCGCCAAGCCTTCGTGCAGAAGGCTTGGCGAAACAGAAAACTCTAATATTGCTCTCTCTCTCATATTATGAGCTTGCATAGCCTGAAGGGACAATCTGAGAATCTATGGCAAAAGCCTTTGGAGAGCAGCAACTCTCATCTTTTGCCTTATGGGCCGCGAGTTACGTTGCCAGAAGGGCCTACCCTGGGTGCGATTACCTTGCGGTTACCCGCGACCGCTGGGCGGTCACCAGTAATCGGAGCTAATCCTACTCTGAGCACTCTGTTCTTGGAGAGTGCGAGGGCGTCGGATAGTGGGGTTCCTCTGGCTATATGGAGCCAAAGAGGGGTCGGGGGGTTTCTTAGGACAAAATGAAACCCTTTTAGGATCACTCGTGTGTGAGACGGATAGACGACGTCCGTCTATCACTGCAGATTTGTACTAAATATACTGGACTGATTAAATTGAATTATCACCACTTGACACCCTTATACATTTATGTACCAACATGCATATTTTTCTTCAGGAAAAAAGTGATATTTAAAAATAAATTTTCATCATGCAAACTATTTTAGTTTGCTTTATGAAAGTGGAAACCACCCGGATGAAATAATAGTTAACAGGTGGTCTTTATAGAATCAGAACCTATACGTATATTATAAATGCAGCTAAGAACTTATCCTTTATAGAAATTCCATTATCTTTTTATCCGACTACGGCGAAAAAAAGGTGGATTATGATTTTGGCTGCTATGTATATTCGTTTGTTCACTCGTAAGAGACGAACTAAACTAACGAACGTATACTTCACTGGAAGGGTCTCGCTGTATCGTCAGCTGGTAATAGGCTATGTGACGTCACACGAAATTCAAAATGGCGCCCTCTAGATTACAATAAGGTCGCGAGCATAATAAATAAAATTATTGTATTTGTTATTAAATGAAAGGTATTTTTATGTACCTAAAGTACAAAAATATATAATTTATTTTCTCCCATAAAACTTCAAAATATGCCAAGAAATATAAAAAATATGCCAAGCAATATAAGTAGTCAGGTTTAATTATTTTTATAAACTTTATTTTATCTTTTTCACAGTGAAAGCATAACGAAGTCATGTTTATATCAAATGTTTTGGGTGCGACCTGAACTGAATGTACTTTATCACGTCATTTAAATTTAATGTTTGTATGATTTGAATGTCCCACTGAGAGAAAACCGTATTTTTTAAATCTATGCCGTATGGCATAAAGTTCACGGTTTGTATTTTAGTGGCAATAACATCCATAAAATCACGTAATTTTTCCCTTGCGGGGTAGACTGAACCTACGTCTTTAATACCTAAAACCACGTTTAGCACGTAGGTGGGCGTAGGGTGGAAAACGGCATTAAAATGGTGATGGATTGCTAGATGATGATTCGTCAGATTTTCGCCCATTCCCTCGATCGGCTTTACAACCTGCGCGGGACGAGAAGCAGCTGGTACATTCTACGTTTTTTTCTTTTCTCCTAGACCAGCATGTAATATATGTGTCAATAAAGCTAATAAATACCTAAGACTACAGTATATGGCTAAAATATATGGCTATTATAATCGCATACTAGGTATTTATTATTATCATGTATTACACAAGTATTTCTCAATTCTCATTTGTCAAAGCTAGTCGTGTCAAATGACGTCACTGAGAGCTTGTATAAGACCAAGGATCTACAATAATTTGTTATTTTTGTCTGAGTAAGTAAGAAGATTAATTGTCAGCGTTGTCACATTCCAGTATTTCCTAAGTTGAACAGAAAGAAACTACTGTTAATTGCTATATTTCTCATATCGCTGTGCATCAGAAGAATACCGTAAAACGTCTATTTTTTCGTCGCGCAGGCAGTTAGCCTTATTTTTCATAGAATACTAGCATGAAAAAAATATGAAGCACAGTTCAAAGATCAAAATAAATGGTTACATCAAAATATTTTAAAAAAAATATTTAAAACCCAGCAAAATAAAATATTGGTTTATATATGGTTGTTTAAATCTAAATATATATAACTTTAAGGTGACTGACTGACATAGTGATCTATCAACGCACAGCCCAAACCACTGGACGGATCGGGCTGAAATTTGGCATGCAGGTAGATGTTAGTGCGTAGGCATCGTTAGCTAAGAAAGGATTTTGATCAATTCTACCCCCAAGGGGATAAAATAGGGGATGAAAGTTTGTCAATTTTAAACCTTAACGCGAGCGAAGCCGCGGGCAAAAGCTAGTTATATATAAAGGTCTAAAGGCAGTGATAAACACCCTCAGCAAACACTCTGTTTGCTTTTGTTATGACTCCAGTTAGTTATATATAATGCACTATAATAACAATCCCCGCCCACAACGCTGTGTGTGGCGAGGACGTATGGTAAACATTTTAGTTGTCCACACATACTGCGACGCATGAATTTTCCTAAAGAATTTTCCTGTTACGTTTTTAGATATTTGTTATCGTTTTTGGTAATCTATTCATTAGTTTGTCAGTCGAACCGCCTCTCTTACCCTAGGGTTCTGAAAAAAAGTGACAATGAAAAAGATAAAAAAAAAAAACTATTTCTGATCTTATTAGTTCTTGTTACCTGATAACGAAGAAAATAATAAATCTCGGGTATATATTTTTCCATCCAAATTAACTTAATACTTGGCTACGCTATAATATTAAATATTTAAAAAATACAAAGCAAAAGGAAGGAAATAAATTGCTATGGAACTATCACGTCAAAAGTTTAAATACTCTTTAACAAATAATCTCAGAAATTGTATTGATTTGATCTCCAACAGCAGCACTCAAATCTAATTTGGTCATAGTTTTCGTAGCTCACTAGGTTTACCGCTTTTCTCTGTAATCAAGATCTAACTAGTTTAACACCACAGATGGCTCGATTACAAAGTCAATACATAATTCTCCCAGGATATATATACCTGATACTGATAATATTTAATAGCCTGATACTTTTATATAATCTAGTTTTCGCCCGCAGCTTCGCGTACGGGATGAAAGGTACTTCAGAGAACTTGCATGCAAAATTTCATGATGATCCGTTTTGTACTTACGGCTTGAAAGCGTAACAAACAAACTCACTTTCGCATTTTTAATATAAGTTAGGTTAAGGATAACAGTCATGTAGATGTGCCACCTGCCTTTTTGCAATCAAACTGATGGACCTTTACGAATCCTCTACGCACCAAATCGAATTCGCAGTCCACTTTCGTAAACAAATAGCTGGAAAGAATAAAGTGAAGGAATTTGGACTGTCATCTATTAGCCGAGTAGGAGCGGCTGCCGACCGAAGGCCAGCGTAGACACCTGTAATTTATTAGATTTGTTTCGATCTGGGATAATCTTGTTACGCGCGACCCGCCCGCCCTGCTTTGCCGGCGCGCCCTACCAGCCGTATTTTTTGGGCGGCAAAAAGGATTGCTTTTCTTAAAAAGAGACGATAATATATGTGTGATCATGATATTTGTAAGTCCTAAAAGATAGAGCTTAGTGATACTTTTAAATGTTACCACCAACCGACTGTTTTTGTAAATGTTACCTGTGACTCACAAATAAAATATTCTTCTTCTTCTTACCTAATTATATGTGTGGTAACGTGACGATACGCATCGTGGATAAGCATATCACACATTCATTCCAATTTAAGTGAACGTGTTACATACCCTCCTGTCAGCGATGGTGACTTGATAACTAGCATCTTATAATAGTATATAAAACAATACAATCACTAACATGTCATAACCATATAAGAAGTGGTGCCGATAACAGTACAGATTTGTTTAAAGGGAAAACTTCTTTAGTGGCATTGTGCACTTTTTGGGATGGGTAAAAAATGTTAAACTCGCGTCACGACACGTGAGTTGATTGAAAATTCGTAAGACGAACACGTAACCTGAAATCGGCGGCGTGTCGTAGGATAGGAAGTAATATCCCCATGATATTCATATACACGCTGTATATTATATCTAAAAAAAAAACACGTTTGTGACAGTACCTATAGTGTCAATTCCTGGTACATTTACATAACTTAGTAGGAGTACGGTAGTAGTAAGTTAGGGGAGTTGAACAGGCCGCCAAGGACCTGTTGGAGGTAGGTTGTACGTGTAATATTTCTTTTAGTCGAATAGCACGCTGAAATAAAAGTTTAAGCACTTTAAAAGCTAAGCTATACATTTTAACACAGATTGAAACGCTGAGTCACGATGTTTGATTTTAGCGAATTCGTTTACGAGTTAATTTCAGACTCCATTGTGATTGATGACTGCGATGTCTGCTACAGTGGACCAAACCATTACGTGTTTTGACGCACAGGATCGCCGTCTAAGTTGCTAGATAGCAGCTTATATAGCGATAAAAGACATAACCATATACAAATGCCTATGGTTATGTTTTTGACTTGTTGTTTTTAGATCTGTTATTTTTTTTCTGTCTCATCTGTTCTCAATTTTGGTTGATAACAAAGCTCATAAATCAAAGGTATAAAAACATACAGGATATAAAATTGAATTGAAAATGCCTGTATTTAAGAAACAAACACACTATGAAATAAAACTGCATTTCTTTGTGCATACTTAAATGCAAAGATTAAAAAAAATGGCGTCTCTATAGATAAAAAATGGCATCTCTTCATATTTCTATGCTGAAAAACGTAGATTAAAAAAAATGGCGTCTCTATGCTTAGATGTAAATCCAGTGATCCTATTCACTATCCAGTGATCTTATCTATTTTTCTCATAATAGAAGTTAATGTTAGTATGTGCTAACGCATACAGTGTTAGTGCCACTAGACGTGCGTTAAAAAAAAGGCATTATTATAAAAATCAGGCAGCGAATGTCTTAAAAACTATTCAACATTAAAGTCTGGTGTTAGCTTTATTAGCCTACTCCTATTGAAATCAAATTCAATTTGTCAATAGACCACATTTAATTTTTACATAAATAATCTGTTTATGTTTGGGTTTATTTTTCTATAGCAGTTGTTGACAAAGAGTACTAAATCAGGACCACTCGCGGAATCGGCTTTTAGTGTCGTATAAACTAATTTATTACTCGTAAAAATGCCCCCATAAATGCGGAATAAAAGAAAAGTGATTTATGCTGGAGTTACACCGATGCCTTTCACAGGAGATGGCAATACGTAGGCCATGAGTCCTTTACAATGGACGTATAGATCAAAAGCAAAATTTAGATATTATGACGTTATAATTTCTTTAGTTCAGTCCATGCTCAATAATATAAACTGCCTTTTGTATACGAATTAAGGATTATCCTAACATCAATTTAATTTATGAAATAGATCTTGTTCAGAAGGGCAGGATCCATTGTTTGGTTCTTTTGTTGCAGGCTATGCGTCCTTTAGCGAAGCATTGAAATTCAGGTCAGCTTGTTGACACAAATTTATGTAGGTTTTGGAAAACGACGCTTTTAATTTGATTAACTAACAAATCATAAAAAAGGTACTTCAAAACTACGTTACTAATTTTACATTTGTAGTACTTACAAACGTTTTCAAAAGATTCACCTCAACCGATGTAAAACTAACAAATTACTGAAGTGGATAATAAATATCGTTATCTATTTGTCCGTATATATTTATTAAAATATTTTGTCGTTAGCAGCACAGTTAGCATTTGATAACGGTATAGTTCTTGACAGTATTGCAAAGGCGTGCAATAATTGAGTAGAAACCATAAAGATACATTTTCTTTGCTGTGACTAAAACACAGCCTTGAAATTCCATAATATCGTCATCGATTAAATAAAAGCAATTTTAATTATATATTTTTTTTGGTTCGGAGTATAACATAAATATAATATTGATCCCAAAAGTACATTCGAGTCTCTACTTCGATAATAAGAAAACACAAGCCTAGCCCACACATAATTTTTCATATCTGAACCTAGACTTCCCTCAAGACTTCTAACGTATGTATTTGTTTGTTTGTAATATCTTTATTGTACGAGAAAAAACACAGAACATAAAAAATAGTATAAACTAAAAATAAACATACAATGGTGGACTTATCCCATAAAGGGATCTCTACCAGTCAAACAGCCAAATGATTGAGAGGATGTTTACTAATTGGGCAGAAGAACGTACAAAACAATAAAAAGAAGAAAATAACTTAAATATATAAATATTTCGCATACATAAAATATATTATAATAATAATAAATTATAGTGTATTTATGTAGCAGTTGTAATAATATGTACGTACACATAATTACAACTGCTACGAGGCCTGACAATAGAAGGGTCCCATTCCGTTAGAAATGTAGGAATGAAAGCGAACTATAAATTAAGGGTCCTTGTTCTGAGATTAAGGGCGAATCGGGACAATCAACAGTTTTTGTTCCATTTTAGAATTCAGATGTTTTTTCCGCGTTGTGTCAAACCTAATACCGTCTCAATGGTTTGGATTTCCTCGCTCTACAAAACTCAGCGCGCACCGTACTAATAAATTAAAATTGTAGCTATTTACCCAGGAAATGTAAATAGCTACAATTCTAGCCAAATTATGTAATCTAAGAACACGGATAAAGGTTTTCCTTGTGTTTATACTTGGTACAAATATTGCTGTCATTTGTTTCGTATAAAAATAAAATGAATGAAATATAATTTTATTCAAATTTGGGTATCATGTATCTCTTTCTGAACGACATATTATTATTTTTAATATTTGCAAAATTGATAAGCTACTAGCGTTTCGAAACGACCACTGCTGAGAAGAATACGCCGAAAGAAACTCAGTCCAGTATTAATTAAACAGTATTATTAAACAGTTTCAATAAATAAAATGCATTAAATTCAGACTAATAGCGTTATAGCGTATGCGTATGATAAATTAAAAATGTTTTAAATGTTTTCTACCATACCTCTAGCTAGAAAAAAAATCAGTTAGGAAAGATGGCTCAGATTGTTAGACATAAGACCTATGTGCTTAAGGCTTAAGTCGAGGGTTCTATTTTCACGAAAATTAAGATACCGCTTAACCAGAGAATCCAACATGGGTGTCGTTTCAATTTGTCACTGTTTGATTATTAAAGCTCTACTTATATAATAAGTAAAAAGCTTATTATATAACCAGCTATAACCCAGTAAACCAGTGCAAGGTTTTATAAAGTCATAATTTAAATGAAGAAAGGAAATTTCAGAACATTATCAACTGCCCTGCCCTCATCCTTTCACAACCTTCGTTTTAACTCGAATGAAATAAAACTGGCCAAGAGCTAGTTGATATCGAACACGAAGGGTTCCAAACATGTTCTTTGTAAGAATCCGCATAATGTTAAATTTAATTTAATTTTTATTATTAAAATGGGAATACACATTCTGTGAAAATTTCAAGTCTCTCCCTATCTAGTATCCTAGTCGTTGACGGACAGACATCGGACGCTTAGTAATGGAGTCCCGTTTTTATCCTTTGGGCACCGAACCCTAAATAAACACTGTATCAATTATACTATCCTATTTATACTTATCTAACTATGCAATATTCACAAAAAGTCCTCGTGACTCGGCACCCTAATGCACAATAGAGATATCGGTAAGATTTATAGGTCACGCGAGCCTTGATTAAAAACCCTCTAAATGGTATGAGGGCGGATTTAACTTCTCTCATTTCCATTTATATGATATGTGTGCACGTCGGGAAATCGATTAACGAAATTACTTTTTGCGACAACTCACGCTGCAAAAGTATCGCATTTTTGGATTACGTTTCTGATGGATCAATCATAGATTTGGATTGGGTTGGGAACTTGTAAATATTGAAGAATTTACCAGCAAATGGCATGTTTGGTTTTTCCCTTGCGTATAGATAAATTTGAATTTTTCATTCGTTTTGGACCCCTAAAGGGATGATTCAGCCCGTCGATATAAACAATTATTTTTACATTCCCTTACAAATTGACTGGGCGATGGATAATTTAGGTATGGAATTTTTTAGAGTTCCCAACATTGGTCCCATATATAGTTGCATCAATGAAGTTCTCAAATGGTTAAAACCATATGGCAGCACTGAGTCGTAGAATTTGAGGAGGGGCTGTCATTGGATAATATTTGATAAGCAGCAACAATTGTCACACTGTTGCCCAATTACAGCTCACTAGACCCAGAGCCTCAGTGCGGCCACTGCTGATTTCAGAACATGTTCATTGCAAGTGCTGCTATATGCTGTAATATGGTTTAGCAAAGTTTTTCCGGCCGGTTGCCTGCCTGACGTTAAATCTCCTTAGTTAGGCAACTTATCCTGGGTTCTCTTCTTCTTCTTCTCTCCTCATCTCACTTTATAATAGGGTCAGGACAGCATGGAAGTCTATTAGATTTTCCATGCTGTGAAAAGTTACGGCTTATTTTTACGACTAACCGCCTGCCTAAGGTCAACCCTCCTTGGGAATGCTTTCGTTGCACGGGATATATGTGCCTGACCGTCCCTCTTCTGTTCCATAGGACAGAATGGAGTAGTCCTGTATTCTAGGCCAGAAAGCATCTAAAATTTATCCTGGATATTATAATATCCCTAATGAAGTTAAATTCCATCATACGCTTGCGTAAAAGTCATGGGTAGAATTAAGTTAAATATAATTGGTAGACTTTTCAAGTCGTTAAATCAAGAGTAAGTCGCTGTTGCGGCGCTTTATAATGAAACTCAATAACGTTTTCCTTTTTATTCGTTACTCCAGCGGCGCGGCTCGGAAAAAACAAGTTTTCCAACGCAGTAATATAAAAGAAATTGCTTTTGGACATTTTAAAATAATCGCTTATACGCGAACAAAACAACTGTAGCATAAAAAACAAATTACTGGGCGCTTTCTAAGTTATTTTATGATTTTATTTAAAGATGCGCAAAGGACTAATGCCTTCTTTTAATTTGTTTTTAAATGGGTGCCCAAATGTTTCTGCAAAATGAATGATTAACATTGTTTTAGGTAAAAAATAAAAGTATATTTTTGAATGTTATTTTTATTATAGAAGTAAACTATATCATCAAATAATGATTTATAATCTAGTGAACACAAAATTTACTACGCGCAAGTATTAGTGCATGGCATTGTTGCTACATAGTGTGAAAGTGGTTTCATAAATTAGCCAAACTATTTCACTGAAATAGCTTGTCCAAAACTATACCAATTTCTATGCAAATTTATGACCATTTTGCTCTGAATTAATGAGTTAGAATATAAATCAACAACCGATGATAAAGCTGGAATATTTGAATAGGGCTAATTTACCTTTATATCAATACTAACTTTCGCCTGCGGCTCCACTCGCGTGAAAATCCCTCGAGAACAATGATTTACTCTAGGATAAAATGTACCCTATGTCCTTCTCCGTACCCCATGATAACGTGTATGCAAAATTTTACAATGATCAGTTCAGTAGTAAAGACGTGAAAGCGTAACAAACAAACAAACTCACTTTCGCATTTGTAATATTATTATTATTAGGAAAATGTACCGTGATTTTCTTTACTTTTTCATCAATATCAGGTAGTTATACTGAAAGAAGTGAAGATGTAACTTCTTCTTTCAGATACAATAATGTCAAATAATTAAAAGTTGATTTCTGATGTGAATGTAATTAATATTTTCAGGAATGTTTTGTCGTTTGGAACATCGTTCTGCAATTTATCGCACGTGATTTCAAAAGCAGCGTGTAGGAGAAATGGGTTAGGGCAAAATGACGCTGGCAAAATATACCAATAAAAATTATCTCTTTAATGTGTATATTAGGGTTTCCGGTCGAGACTTCTCGAAGCGAGTATTTTCGGGAAATCTGGACTTACTCGACGAGAAATAGGTGGCGAGCAATACGAGAAAATAACGGGATTTTTTTTCAAATATTTCTGGTATTACACATTTCCTATTGTTGGCGTATTTAATTTGAGTAGTCTAGGAATTGCAGTTAATGACAATTAAACCAACATACATGGAATGAACGGATTTTCTGATCTGGGAACTAATTTTTTTTACAAATTGGTTGCCGGCCCTACATTTTTGTTTGCACCATTTTTTTGAGTTCCCGGTTTTGTCCATATTAACGGGCTGAATCACCCCTTCAAGGATCGGATAGGGTTTTCTTTACATATTGTATAACTAAATACAACGATACATAGTTCCACTTGCAGTATTTAGTAAAAGTTTCATAAAAGGTATACAACATAGAGAAACAACTACTAACCTGCTATATTTGTCAATCTGTCGGAACGCCGACTTCTATGGTACAAAAATTCAAAAATTCATAAACGTTTATTTAACATAGGTCATTTGGACACTTATTAATTGTCATATATTTTCAACTGAGAATTGTTGACGTCAGTAATTTACTTATGGCTAAGTTTAATGCCGCTTCCAAAGCGGAGTGCAGAAAAAGCGGCAACAAACTGCACAGCGCATTTTCTCCAATCGACGTCAACTTACAATTTTAGTTTATCTTAAAAACTAGGTATGTGGACTGAGTATACATTGTCCTTATTATAGTCATTGTATATTATTACAATTTATATATAACACATATAAATTGTAATTTATAAATGTCATGTACGGTCATGTATTGGTAAGAGACGAGGAACACGTAGTGAGGAAAGCTCCGTACCTCCTCGAGGGAAGAAAAGATCGAGGGCATCCCCCTGCTACCTGATGGACTACTATGACGAAGCTTATAAAAGCGGAGAATCTACCCAGACCGACAACTAAAGACAGATTGTCTTGGCGCCGATTAACTAGGAGAACCGACTCTGTGTAAAACAGGAATGAGCTAGATGTCGGTATACCCAGCAGGCACAGGAACCATTTTTCAGCTATAGTACTAAATATTTAAAAAATATAATAACCTGGACTGAAAGACAGCTCCGTGGCGCAGTGGTTAACACGCCAGCCTGCGACACGGAGTGCCCGGGTTCGATCCCCGGCCAGGTCAAGATGGAAAATGATCTTTTTCAGATTGGCCTGGGTCTTGGATGTTTATCTATATATGTATTTGTTATAAAATATAGTATCGTTGAGTTAGTATCCCATAACACAAGTCTCGAACTTACCTTGGGGCTAGCTCAATCTGTGTGATTTGTCCGTATATATTTATTTATAAAGACCCAAAACAAAAAAGGACACTACTGCATGGTAATTAATTAATAAATATAAACCAAAAAAAATGTATTTGTGAGGTACCAATATTTACGGTCATATATACTACTGGTCTGTAGACCTGCAAACTGAGGAGGGTCCTATTGTGTCAGTTTTCTTTAAAATTCTTTTAGAGAAAACTGAAAGATATTAGGTACTAGAATTTTTCTTAACCTATTAGTGAGATACCAAAACCACCTGTACCTTGGAAGATTTGTATTCTGCCTCCAAGAGAGGTATAGGAGTGGCCCAATACTGGGCCACTCCTATACCTCTCTCAGCCAATAAAATTTTACATAAATTCAGTCTATCGACACGATAAGAAGAAGAAGACTAAAAGCTGTGAATGTAAATATGTAACTGTTAATTCAATTATGCGCAGGGTCCTGCTAGGTATACAGACATATGAGCTAGGGGGAAGAAGAGCTTTACTAACCTGCAGCTCTGGCCTCCTTGCACGCGAGCACCATGCTGTGCCGCACATCAGGGTTGTCGTCAGCTATGGTCTCCCCGACGGCAACGAACCGCTCCACGGCACAGCATACGGCCGCGCCCACACGTTGCACCGCCGCCCCGCCGGCGGCTGCCTCGCCACGCGTCGCTACCAGGCTGCTGATCTGAGAAGTGAACAGCACAATTTTAACATTTCGGTGGCACATACTTTTGATTTTAATCAAACAGCAGTAAGTTGTTTTATCATAGTTTTCGCGTGTCACCTATTTAAGTTCTCTAATATTTAACACAATTGTCCAAAAAGGAATTTAATATTTTTAGAGTTCATGAATGTATGTCAGTATTTTATTTTGCTTAACTCTCAAATTCTTGAATATATTTAGACGTATCGGGTATCGTTGGTATTCTTACGTCACCCTGATTAAAACTTGTTTTAATTTGTTTTGCAAATAGACACATCTTTGAAATTTTGTCAAAAAAAAAGCAGAAAATGGGTTAGTTTTCTAAAAAAATATTTCATTTTTTTTTGGCCGCGAGTGAAATAATAAAAAAATAAATAAATTCCCTCTGACGTAATGGTTTCCTATATTTTATACTTTGACGTCATAAACCCCTACTATGAACTTTAACGCGCTTATTCTTTATTATTTATTATGTATTTGACAACAGAAAAAATACCTTGTCCAATATTTTTTGATCATCTAACTGACGGGCTAATTTTCATGTTATTATTTTGAGCCAGGATTAGTATCCTGGGTCAAAATAATACTATCCTTAATAATACTAGCCTACTGTAACACTCAGTGGTTTTGTAATAATTAGGTATTAACATACCTCGTTTCTTTCTATTGCCTGAAATTTCCATATCTCTCTCTCCTCTCGTTACAATGTGGCAATGTAAATACGAAATTTCGTCATGAACAAATGAAAAAATTACAGACTCACTTTTTCATTTGGAGGAAGCATATAAAATATGTACAAAATTAATTAATGTCAAGTGCTACGAGACTACGAAAGCGCCACTACAAAGCGCTACGAATACTATTCGTAGCATTTCGTAGCCGCGTAGCACCCAACGTGTTCCTTTTTATTATTTCATATAGTTTTTCGAATAAAAATCTATATCGATTGCCACCTTACTAGCGATAAGCGCAGGTTTGTATGTTTAATTAGAAGTAAAATATGTAGATATTCAATTAAATTGCGACGGTAAAGATTATTTTAAACATAACATAATACACCTTGTAAATTTACCACCGAACTACCCTTATAGGAGTTACTTATTCAATCACAATGAACAACGTTTCGTTGGACCCAACACCTTAACCACTGAACCAAGGAGGGAGTCCGCTTTGATAGTGGCGCTTAACTTAGCTAAAAGTAAGTAAATTACGTCAACAATTTTCAATTCTGAAACAAAATATAACAATAAACGAAAGTTCTAATAAACGAAACGAAACGCAGTCATTTGACAGGCATTTATCTGCCGTCCTTGAGCTTCTACTGGAAATGACTAAACAAAGTATGCTTCCGGTGGGAATCGAACCCACGACCCCCGGGTCAACAGGCAATGCCTTAACCACTGGACCATGGAGGCTCCTCAAATAATATAACAGCATGAATTAAGGTACTTGAAATAAATAAGGCCTATGCCTATAGTCCATTAAAATATATTTCTATCAAAAATGCTTCAAACATGCATTAGACGACAATTCCACGGATCGGCAAACAGTGCGCGAGCGGCCCGCTTGCGTTCACAACGGTGGCGGCGGTTGTTTGTTGAAATATGGTCGTTTTCATAGCGCGTTAGATATTAGTTTGTCGTAATTTCTAACAAGTATTAATAAGTTATTTGCCTTCTTTGAATATTTAACTCAACTCTGCGAACTCGCTTTGTACGCTAAATTAATTTCTCTGACTTTCAAATAAAATAAAGGATTTATAAATGTGGCTCAAAAACTAGTCAGATCTAAAGCGACGATATTAGATTTATTAATACCATGGCATCTAGAACTCCTGCATTGGATCGTTACTAATGGCCCGGAATAGAAAAGCCTTTGTTAACCTAGCTAATAACACTCGTATGTTTCAACATATATTTGGGTTCTCAGAGTCTGTACCTTTGCGGAAATTTCCGTAATGTAATTGGATCATTTGGAATGCTATTTGTATGAATCATAAGTAAGTGCATATGAGCTATTTGCTTGTAGATATTAGTGGTTTGTGCCTGTTTATATTGTTTCAATAAAGTACCTGACCCAGGTCCCACCCATGTGACCGAGCCTCACTCACCCTAGGTGACCGAGCTTCGTTCAGAGATGTTCCCCAGAGATGAAACTTAGCTAGAAAAGCTGTCTACATATATACCTAAATCTTAGACGAATAATAACCTAAATACAATATTTATGCCTATTTATACCATATTTTCTTGTACAATAGTGTAGAATAAGATTAATGTAAGTAGATTAATAAAAAAAATATTTATTATTTAAATAATAAATGAACTTGCGCTCAGCCTCGTATAACAATATGTTAGACTAGCTTCCGCCCGCGGCTTCGCCCGCGTGGATGTCATCATTATGATTTAAAGTATCTCCATACCAAATTTCTGTCCAGTCACCAGTGAAAAGGTTAAAATACAGGTAATACTCGTTCTATTATTTGTATTTAGGATACTCAATTTAATGAAAATTGGAGCAGATTTTAAATATGTTCCATACAAATGTTCATCCCCTATTTTATACCCTTAGAGGGTGAATTCTAATAAACCATGAAATACGTATTGAATAAAATGTTTTTAAGAGCATGTATCTCAATTTTTATCAAAATCAATGATTTTCCATACAAACTTTCAACCCTTATTTCACCCCTTTAGGGTTAAAATTTTTCAAAAAACCCTTCTTATTGAGTGTCCGCATTTTAACCTAAAATAACTGTCCAACTTTTAAGTTACTACCATTAGCGGTTACGGTTGTGGGTGCGTCTATATGTCGGTCAGACAGTGGGAACTTCTCCTTTTATCTAACTAGATAGCTATCTATCTAGTTAGATAAAAGGAATAGATCATTGAAATTATACCAAAACATGGAGTCAATACATTCGTATTACCTTAAGGTGGTTCGATTCGGTTTGCTAGGAGCCTCACCGTCAATAGATGGTGTTGATGTTTTATTTTAGCAGTTTTTATTTTTTACGAATGAAACGTGCGTTAATGTTTACATCAACTTGTATTCACGGAAACAACGCAATATTTGTAATATATTCCAACCATAATATATGCATATTTTGTTTCTAAAGTATTAAAAATGTAAATTCTAATGTCGAGTGGATCTTTTACGCACACATTCAAAGCAATTGTAAGTATAAAATAGAATGATAAATTCGCCTTGGATGTCATAAGTTCATTGGACCAGCGGCCAACGTAACATGGTTAACGTTCGATTGGGTTCGAGTTCGAATCTCAGACAAGGTGTATCTTTTTAGCAGTTTTTTTTCTTTATTATTATTTAAATTCCGTAGATTAACTCCTAATTCTGTGTAAATTTAGTTATGTCCATGCTAATCAGATTCTTCTGAAGTTTTTTATAATAATAAAGGAAGATGAGCGGGTTAGGTAGGTAGTTACTAAAAATGACACATTTTAATGTTTTTTTAATTATAATCAAGTACGATTACGAATATCATACACAACACAAAGAATTGAGTTTTACCGTCTTGTACATTGCACAGCATTGCAAAAACAATAATCTATATGTTATTACGTCTGTAGCTGATAGATAGATATGTTGCACTCGCTATATGAAAGTGCCCATCATTCTTTAAATTCGAAATATACATATACATCGTGATTTTGAACCCCCTAGCAATATTGAAATCTGGGAATCAGAATCCCTAATGGAACACAGAATTGCAAGAAAAAAAGGTAAAAAACGAAAAAGAAAATTAGGTTTCCCATACAAAGTCGCCGATCAGCTGGACGAGTTTCTATGAAAAGTTAAATATTTTTTTTCGTTATTTACAATTCTGTATTCCATTAGAGATTCTGATACCCAGATTTTAATATAGCTAGGGGGTTCAAAATCACGCTGTATGTACTTGATAGTAGCTGTGTTTTACCACAAAGAAATATCTAAACACACACTTTTGATCATTGCGAACTCTTCGAAGTAGGTATAATCTCAGGAAATACACAATTTTTAAAAAATGCCACCACTTTTAGTGACATATTCTTTATGAGGTCTTCATCGCGATAAATTTCTAACACGGTGAATATATAAGTCAATGAGTGATATCGTATATTGGAGAGATATATCCAATGAAATAAGCCTTGTCCACTTCGGATATGCGCAATTGGCCTTGGATCTGTAAAAGAATAATCATTTTTTAGAAATTTTGTGCATAATCAGTTTTTAATTTCTATCTGCCCACTACTGAAAATAGGTCTCACGGCAGTCTTCAGCAGACCGTATCAAACTCATGGTAAAATCACTCCTTTTAGGGTGAGGCCAATGTCCAACAATTAATGAATGGCTCGTAGATAGCTGACCCTGACGGAATAGAAAATATTTGAAAAAAAAAAATGGTTTTGACTAAACTTTTCAACTGATAATAGTAATTGGGAAAATTTATACGCTCTTTAGCTGCAGTATATTGTTCTTACCTGGTTGAAGGAAGAACGGGAGTTTCATTCGAAAGAAAGTCGTCTGCTGACGTTTTTTTCCACACTTCACTACGGCTGCAACAAGCCAATTTACACATTTTCGTAAGAACAAAACAAAAAAAATAGTATGTATTTATGTTATACTGTACTTTTCATTATTTAGCTTACCTACCTTTTCACTTATCCATAATATCGTTTCATTTGTGCATAAACGCGTTTCCGACTTTTTTTAGGTCTCGAAAATTGATGTCGGTGTCGCTCATAATCTTTTCGCGATGTACGCTGCATTATATATTTTGATGACCTACCCTACCACAAATGAAGTCAACTTTATCAAAGCACTTCAATACAACTTCAATAAGTAAAACTTGAATCACAGTTCTTGACAGTGACAGTTCTGAACTGAACTGTCACTGTCAAGACACATCAGTTTGAGTTGCCATCTAGGATATCTTTTTACCTATTTTTACATCGGGTGAATTACATAACGGGTTCTAAAAATAATTTCTTCAATGTAGTTCAGTACATTTATTATAATGAAATAATTACACTAATAAGTTGTGTTTACTACATAACCTTATTTTAGTTTTTATTTGTATTTTTACCCATAAATATTCCAAACTTTATAGAGTTGACAACATAACACTTGCCGTACACTACAGTTTCTTTTCTATTTTATCTAAAATTACAAGAAAGGACGGCAACGGCGCATAGTCACAGCCCTCGGCCGTACGGGCTGGCAACGCCCCGTTCGCCTCGCTGTGACGTCGTAGTCACACACCACACACTACAATAACGCTTGAGCGTATGATACTATAAACGCCCACTCAAACATTGATAAAAATTAACGAAAATTTCATTCTGATTAGCGATATAAGACTACTATTTTCTCATGAACAACATTATTTCCCGTAAATAGAATTCAAAATAAATGCCGGCTTATGTCATTACTATGTAAGATTATGCTTCATTAGCCCCCAAATGTGAAGTTCAATTAGTATGGGAATCGAACCACCTTAAAGTATGATTACTACAGAACGTGCCGGGCCGAATATACCATATAACAGAGGAAATTTGACCTTATTACCTAATAGTAGATAAATTTCGTATTTGAATCCACTCATTTCCGTCTTTTACAGGCTATTTTTGTTTTTTCTTTCAAATGATTATTATAATTACAAGCCATTAATGTCCCAATGCTAGGCAAACGCTTTTTTCTCTCTTTTTCATTCTTGTCGGTATGTTATTCGTGTTCTCCAGTGTTTGTTATTGAGTACATCGCACCAACTTGTCTTTGGTCGGCCACGTACTTTTTGTCGTTGAGCCTTCTGTCAGTGACTTTTTGGCCCAGCGACCATTAGGCATACGAGAAACGTGTCCAGCTCGGTCTCGTTTTAAACTCTTGTGGCCACTTTTACAATTCGTGTCTGGGAGCGCAGCGTAGTATTGCGTATGCGATCAATGAGCAACATGTTGCAAATAGGAATTAATTCAATAATGAAATATATTTAAATCATAGTTTGGAACCATCACTAGAGGGCCTCCGACAAGAAAACGGTGACTCGAAGGACCATGTTTAAACGCGGACTCTAGTTATTTTTTTATATCTTTACGTAACTGAAATTTGGTCGATTTTACGCTAGCTTCCCATAAACCACCGAAATTAGCGGCATGTGCAGGAATAAAATGCCAAGTAGTAGACTAGTATAATAAATAAAGAAATACATTTATATGTGCTTTTTAGAAATACTAATTTCCTTGTTAGGTACTGTATTCAAAGGTAAAAACGGGACTAAATAACTAAGCCCGCACTGTCCATCCGTCTGTTACAGATGACGAGCTCTGTGCTTTAGTGGTCATTATGTCTGACTGCCACATCGGAGTTCCCGTGTTCGATCTCCGGTCAGGTCAAGATGGAAAATGACATTGTTCAGATTAATACATATATATAGATAAACATCCAGGATTGTCATTTTTATTTATATATGTATTTGTTATAAAATATAGTGTCGTTGAGTGAGTTAGTGATGTGTGTGTGTGTGTGTGTATGTTATGTTAAATAAAACATAACATACACACACATGTTTTTGGAGCATTTTTAAATATGGTACGTGCGATTCCGACTCGCACTGGGCCTGCTATAATTGGATTGTAATTGCGTCCTACCTCAGTGCTGTCGGTGCATTTTATTTGCAACTACACGCACATAGTTTTTTTTCTTCTGTGTTATACGTATCTGTAACACTGCGTACAGTCATAATACAAAGTCTTTTTGTAGACGGATTTCAATAATTTCGCCACCTTTGTAGAACTCAAAGCGTATTCTCAATTGGATTGGGACGCCCTACAAAACAAGATTACAATGCCTATACTTCGTTCCCCGCCGCGATACAATCTGTGCGTTTGGAGCATACACCTCGGCTTAGAGTGACCGCTCAGCGATTTCAAAAGAAATGTTACTTTAATCTCGCGCGCCAACCTCACTCGATAACAGATTTCTGACTTTTCTTCTTTATTGTGTGAACCCATGTCAAGAACTTATAAGATTTAGTATTTTTTATACCTAGCAGCTGGATTTTGTCTTGTGTTCATAAAACATGTATTCTGTCACAAATTTTAAAAAAAAAAACACTGTCTCTCTTACATTTTAGCTCAAATGTAAAATCGAGCAAAATTTTCCAGTTTTTCTTTGATTTCTTTTTTATTCTGGATGATCCAGCGATTGACCACGATCTCACCTGATGTTAGTGGAGATGTGGTCTATGGTGGAGCTAGCTGACTCATTAAAACCTATTCACTCTATCCTTAAAGAAACCCAAATTATATGTGTCAGGGAAAACCTGCGGTGGCAAGAGATTCCATTCCTTAGCCGTACGCAAGATGAACGAAGAGAAAAAGCGCTTCGTGCGAGCTAGTGGTATATTAACCATTTACGGGTGCATACTTTCACCCCATCGAGTAGACCGATGCCGGAAAAGGGTGGGTGGGATAAGTTCGTGGAGTTCCTGTAAACACTCCCCGAAATGCAACCTGTAGAAAACTGACAGACATGCCAGTCGACGTCGGTGCTCAAGACTTAGGAACTTCAACTTTTCGTTGCCTATAAGTTTTAGGGCACAACGCTCCATCGAGTCCAATGCAGATAACTGATATTTAATAACGTAATCAATTTCAAAATGAATTTTATTAAAGTTACTGTTTTATTATACCTACTTATTAATTACTCTTGTTGAATTTTAGAAAAAACGTAAATATTTTGTCATTCATTTGTGGAAATACAGGTATAAAAGAAGCTCGAGTTTTGTAAGTTTTGTACTTTGATATTGTTTCGTCAATTTATTCCTATCACCTAAGGTAGCCTAGACGAGATTGCCTTGGGGATAAGGCCACCTATTGTCCTATTCTATTTTTATTTACATATTACCTAAGAACTCCTTCATTTATAAACGGCTTTAAAAAATATTTTTTATTTGAAAGTGTATGCTTTAAAGTTGCTCCTATTTAAATATTATCAAAATCGGTTCAGTAGTTTGATTGAAATATTAATTTATATGAAATATAGATATTTTGTTTGAAGACTTTGTGTTGTGAAAAATCACACATGTAGGATTACAGGCCTGGAAAACGGAAACCTGCATTTTGTAGCCTCGATCCATTTAGAAATCCATCCATATTTAATAAAAAGTTGGGATAATACCTACATTGCCTGTTTCTCCATATTATTTCCTCAAGCTAAGGCTGTAGTCCATTATTATACCTACTAAAACCGAACTCCAACTGAAATTTATTACAGCAAATTACAGGATTGCAGATACAGATAATCAAATGACAAGGATTTATGAAGATTTAGGGCTATTGAAATAATATTAACGGACAGGCTGAGACGTAAATGGTATCTATGATAGTGGTGATTAATAGCAGACAGTGTCGGTTCGCGAGGCCGAGCGTGACTGGCTGCAATATTAAGTTGTAGGTTGTTGCCAATCAATGGCTATTCTGTCATAAGCATCGTACTTACTTGCGTGCCAGTTGGCTGAAGGGAGGACTATCACCAAATTTGGCAAAAAATGGTCAAAACATCTGTTTTAAGGTTAGTTGCAAGTTTCTATGATTATGGGTGTGATTATGAGTAACTCCTTTGTAACTAGTACTTGTGCTCATATAGTCTTTATAACTGAATATGTATAAAGTTACACCCTTACATAATACATAGAGAAGGAACAGATGTATCAGAACATATTTTTTTATATTTTTGCGTTTGAATATTATTTACCTAAGGCAAAGTTTTTCCTATAAGTAGCTAAAAACTACTTATATAGGAACACTTTGTCCGAAAAATTAAATATTTAACTTCAAAGAAACCATTTTCGGTCAGTTTACATCAAATAACATTTCAGACCGCGGGCAATTTCTGTAAAGGTTGAAAATTTCTTAAATTACTAACGTAATTAAAAATCTGAAGTAATTGCGATTTTTTTTATATCATTATATAATCAATGTATGCGTGCAGGCCAGCAGATTTGATTGATTACATCAATTGCCTATGTTTTGATCTCGAAATGATATTTACAATATAATTTTTTTTTTTATTAGTTTTGTAAACTCACCCGAACCCACGGTGGCAGAACAGAATCACACATTGATTAAGTACATGTGTATTCTTACCTAGTTATTTTGCTTCTGATTCGAACATAGAAATCGTATGTAAAATATTCTTATTCATTGATTCAACAAAAAAAAACAATGTTTTTATTTGGAAATGTATATTATCCATTAAATAATAACTTCGTTTAAAATATTTTCATGTAATCTTAGTTATAGTTTGTATGCAGGGAAAGGCAAAATGTGGTTATTCCATACTTTAGAAACAAATATGTGCTTTTATTTTAATAACAAATTGGACCCAAATTCACGAAATACACTTTCATTTTATAGGGACAACATGATATGGTTATCGAATCCACCGACAAAAGAATACCTACGGTATTTTACTGATGTTAAGATTATACAAAACATAGAATGTTATTGATATTTATCTAAAAATACTGTTGATAACACTTTTAATTTGATATCGATTCGTTAAACTACCTTAATGATCCTTTAAAGTTGGATGGCCAAGATTATTTTTAAAAGCATGTACCAAAATCTTTAAATACAATTTTGCCATAAGATAATCCACCAAATTTATAGCACGTTTTATTATGAGGTTATTAACCAAATACAAAATATTTAATAGGTATAGCTACCAAACAAAGTTCTCACCCCACCCATACAAAGATCTTGCCCGTGACGTCATGAGTTTATAGGCATTAAAAAAAAAGCATTTTCAAACCGTCTAAAATAGGTATGTAAGAACTTTATAACTTTGATATCTGACAGAATTTGTTTTTCACCAATTTGTTTCTTTTTGGAAGGCTTTTTCTATAGCAATACAAAAAAATATGCTATAGGCCTACTTAGATCTAAATTGGTGCGACGTTCCGTACACCATCCCGAAATTTATTAATAGAAATAAAATTCTTAAATAAATATAACCACAATTTTGTATTCTCATTTTTTTGCCACGATCTTTTTTTTTTAAATATTACTTAAAATTTGAATCATCAAGTTTTTACACATAACAAAGGACTGGTGGTCTATTGAACCAAAACATGGGACCTGGCTTTTGCAAGCATATACGTATAACATTTTAAAACAACAGATTAATTGAAAATTAGCCAAGTCAAATATTGAGTCTCAATGGATGATCAATTATTTGTTTCGTGTAAATAATAATCATATTTTTAATAATCAAACACTGAGCCAACATAAAAATATTAAATATAACATAAAAGGTGGGAATAGAAAAACCGTAGGTAATAAAGAAATAACTAAGACGCCTGAAACTAAAAGTCTGTAAACAAACCACACTGTTTATTACTATAATAGAAGTGCTTAGGCAGACTTAACAGAGCAGTTAAATACAATTCCCTTATCAGGCTAGAGATTTGAGATACACTGATTTTAAGTAATTAGAATTTCAATTAAGATAACTTGTTAAGTGGTCGACGACGGCGGCGGCCGGGCGAGACCGCGCGGCGCCAGCTCAAATCAAGGTCGTTCTTGCACGCAAGCTTCTTCGGCGTTGGGGCTACTTGTTGCGCGTGTTCTCTGCCTTCTACATCGCTGGTCGTGCAGTCGACTTTTAGAAAGTTTGTCAAGACGCAGAGACGGACGTACCTGAGCCTCCCGGCGCGCGTATTCGTCGTCATCGGAGAGCGCGTCCATGTCTAGTAAGCAGCGCGTGGCGCGCGGGCCCGGGCGGGGGGCGCGCGCTCGGCGGCGCGCAGTCCGCGGGCGCGCGCGCGTGCTCCGTGGCGCTGGCGTGTCGCTGCGGCACCGAGCCGCTCCGCCCGCGTTCGCCGCGGCACTGACGGACCTGGCAGCCATCGATCGAGCCTCCCGCCCTCCCTCACTTTCCACCCTAGTCCACGTGGCCCACCCTCTACTTACGCACGAAAACTTAACTTTTCTCAGTGTAAAACTGTTTTTGATTTTAGTCGCTGCGGTCTATTTTAAAATAATGTGTCAAAAAATATCAAAAGCGAAGCAAATTTGGTTAGGTGCGGTAAACAGTTTTACGTACAAATACGTTCGAATATGCCGCCGCTCGACACTTCGTTACTGCGTCGGCGTCAACTAAAAGCGCAACAGATTGCCGACGTAAGCGGGAAATTCTAATGTGTATTTTGGTGAAAAACGTCAGTGTGTGACATGACGAGGCTGGTCGGCGACGCGGTCGACGTTGCGTTCTTAAAATAAAGGTACGTTTATAGAAAACGCGAGTAAAACTCGGTGTTATCACCGAACTTCCCGTGCGACGTCAGCGAGTTGACGCAACAGTGGTGGCGTGAAACGTCACGCTCGATCGCGATGGGGCGCCGGTTCGGTCGCGGTCGAGTAGTGTCGCATGCACGGGGCGTACCTGCTTGATGAGGGGTAGCAGGGTTCTCTCGACGGAGCGCGTTTTAATTTGTGAAAGGTCGAAGTCTGGCAGGCCTGCGGCCGCCATGGCTGGCGCGGGCGCGGGCGCGACTGCGCGTGTGCGCGCGCAGGCGCTCGCTGGCGGCCATTGGCGGCCGCCGTCACGTGGCTCCGCGCCCCGCACCTGCCGCCCGCCCGCCCTACGACACACGCGCCGCCCGCCCACTGTAAACATCACGTTGCGTGTTTCGTGTACTCTTACAGGATTTTAAGACTACAGGTTGACGTGTTTTATATTGTTTTGATTACTAGTGTACACTGTGCATGACGCGGGTGTATTTTTATTTGATTACAAATCGTTGATTATGTAACAACTTTGTTGCTGTTATTTATTTTTTAGTTGTCAGTGCGATTTGCGTGAGTGTCGTCAAGTGCATAGTTGTAAGGTACTCGTATAAGGAAATTAAGTCAAACACATTTATTAACGCAAATTATTCTTTAATTCCGAAATATAACATTTGTTTCCGAATTGACAACTAATTAACTTATCATTAATCATTGGCACATTATCACAAAAGTTGTCAATGATTTAAACCTCTCTAAATATTTACTTTGATGGCAATATTATTAAAATCGTTCTTGGAGATCTTATCAAATTAATTCCATCTATTATAAAGGTCATCTTATAATTAAATTATAGTAATACTGCTATAACAATAAACCATATACAACAAGACATACGATGGACAAGTTTTTTGAAGAAAGTATAACTTAATTGTAAAAACATAGTTGCCCCTAATAACTAAATTTTATCTATATGACTTTGGTAGTTGCATTTTATGAAATATAATATTTGAGAACTTATTAAAAACATAACAATAAAATACTAAATTGATATAGGTGGTTATGTCGAAGACTACTACATAATGTAATTCTATAGATTAATTATGCTTACAATATCTAAATTCACACCATTTAAATATACGTCTGCAAGCCTCAAATAATTCTGATTCGTGTAGCAAACCGATTCAGGAGATTTTGAATTCACTTGCAAAACTTTTTGTCGGAACGAGAACAAAATAAAAGGTAAATATAAATAAAAAAATTGGCTTCCCATTCAAATTCATCGATCCAGACTAGCTAGTCAAATTTCTATGGGAAGTCAATTCTTTTTCATAAATGACCTTTTCTCCACCAAGGAGTTCAAAATTATCCTGTATAATGAGATACTGTTTGGTTTTCTAATTATAGTAAACTCCCATACTGATCTGCGGACGACGTTTATTATACATAGCTTGCCTGGAACCAGTGCTGTCTTGCGAGCTGTCCGACAACCATGGACTTTGGCCTGGAGAATTGCGAACTTTGCGCTTTCTGAGGCTCTCCGTGGGCCCTAAAGTAGGCCTTAGTAATTGTTTAAAGCGGAAAGGCCCTTCCGTATAGTCGTCATCAGAACTAAAGACCGGTGTGGCGAGGATTTCCGGAGAGTTTCGGAGAATTTTGCGAAGGTCTGATTCAGGGTCGTGAGATGGATTGTAGACTGGTCGCGGTGCATGTTCAGCCTTTTGAGAATTCTTCACCAACTCGTTTATTTTGTTGCTGTAAAATGATAATATCGGTTTAATATACTACAAACGAACTGATATCAAAAAGAAATATATGTTCGAATCCTATGAAACTACCTTATTGTAATATTATGTATCCCTTAGGATATATTGTACAATTTAAAGTCTTAAGCTAAAAAAGTTATGTCAGATATTTTTCATCATCATTAATCAATACTAATAATCAATCTGAAGGGTTGGTCATGGAGCAAGTTACTTTGTTTTCAGAGATATCGTGTTTACAAGTTCTATACATAAATAATACTAAAACTAAATAGTCGATTTTATTTTTTGAATGTATGTATGTATGTTCCTCCAAAATTTTAAAAACAATAACTGAATTTAATGATACTTGGTAGTTAAACATTTAGATTTTTTGTTTTTGTTTAGTTTAGAAATCGTAATGTACGCGAATGGAGTCGCGGGCACAGCTAGTAACTGTACTAAAATTACTGTGAACTTTCCCTTGTTCTGAGAAACTTTCACTACAGAACAAAAAGCATTCTAAGTATCCGACGGGCTCAATCTCGGCTACACCAATTCATAAAATCTATTCTAAGATTTCAATGAACTAGCCAGGCATAAAACACTTCGCTCTGAGCACGTGGTCCAACCGATTTCGAAACGACTATAACTCAAAATATAATCATAGACAAATTCTTCAAATCACGCCGGCGGCCTCGTTTGTTCCCGAGCTTCTAAAAATACAGGTTTACGACTTCTGATTGTCAACACCCATCATTCGTCATCCGGACTGTTTCTGACAATGCAAATAAAAATTCTAGCATACTCGGAAAGCTATTTATGCTATTTGTAGGACAATAAATCACTATTTACAAAAAAAAAAACATACATACATAGGTGCTTTAGGCGGGGTAGAGCCCGGGTCTATAAATACCTATACAACCTATATAGGTTTTTATAGACCTATACCTATATACTAATAACCTATACAATCAATCAACTATTTATTGTTAATATTACATATTTTAAATACAATCCAATTGCGGGTGGTGAGTAACATATGTTGTCCAGTGTAACATTATGGGCCTAGTATACAGCCACGTATAGCATGTTGGTGGGCATCTAGGTGGTAAACGGAATCACAATGTTAGCTCTATAATGAATCGGTTGCTAGCTGCATCGCCTACTAACATAATTATATTTCGCCCACTCCCTCGATCTGCTTTGACGATCTGCGCGGGAAGAAAACCAGCTGATACATTTTACAATTTTTCTTTATTCTCAAACCAGCATGGGAGTACTACTTACACCTTTGATTAGGTGCTTATTAAGAACGTATAAATAAATAATAATAAAGAAATAAATAGATACTGACAGATCATACAGATTAAGCTAGCCCCAAAGTAAGTTCGACAAATACATATATAGATAAATATCCAAGATCCAGTTCAATCTGAAAAAGATAATTTTCCATCTTGACCTGACCGGGGATCGAACCCGGGAACTTTCGAGTGGCAGCCTAGCATGATGACCACTAGGTTTGGCCATTCTACATCAAATAAATTGTCTTTTCTAAAATATTATTTTTGTGTAAAAATAAATGTGCCAACCTACATCTATTTTAATTAAAACTGGTGTTTATAATAATCGTGCTAAAATGTCAATATTGAAAAGCCAATAATAATATACTCAGCTACATATAAAATGTACATTTTTGTTATTGTCGGACAACTAGATCCTTAAATGGTAAAAATAATAATAGGTATGTTACCTTTAATAAATAAGTTAGTAAATTATATTGCTGCAAAATCAAGTTGCAAATTGATACGAAGGGGAAAACAGCTAGCACGTTTCTACCACACCAAAAAAAATGTCCATACCCGTTCCTAAGTCCATAAAGTAAAGCATGAACAAAAGAAGGCATTAGTAAGTCTACGGCCAGAAGGTGGTCATGTCGTCAGCGTCGTACCTTACGAGGCCGCCGCACTGCCGGCTGCAGGGCCGGTTCTGCCAGTTCTGGTTGCTGAGGTGCCTGGCGCATTGCTCGTTGCTGGTTTGTTGATATCTGGAAGTATAAATTGGATTTTAGCATTGCAAAAGGATATTTACGGTATTCACGGATGATCAGATCAATTTATAAAATAAAAGGATATAATGTATGTTTTGGGAAGACAAGGAAATACGGCATATTTTTTTAAATCATCGTATTTCTAAATAAATTGTAACTACGTTGAATAGCCATAATTAACTACTTGATGGTTAATTCGACCTTTTATAATTAGTTTGTTGACATAAACTTGACAAAACTATGAATACTAAAATGTAGTTTTTGTCCAGAAATAAATATATCTACTGATGAGGTTTTCAATATGTAATGAGAATTTTTAGAGTCAATTTTTCCCCAGTTGGTGGCACTGTGATATGAGGTATTTTTCACCAATTTTGTCAAAGTTCACCGATCAGGTTTTATCATCACTTTTATGATTGGTGGATTTTGACGACTACTGCCAAAATATCTTTCGTCACAGAGCCGCTACCTGGAAAAATAATAGACTCCGAAAACAATCAATGAGTTGTAAGCACCTATTTCCAACTTTTCAGTAGATGTGCACAAAAAAAAGGACGACACAAAACAATCACCGCCACAATCATTACAAACCTGTAATACTTGATCTCAATATCTTTTCTACTCAGCAATGGCTCATCCCAGGGCCTTGCGGGGCTTTCCAGAAACTCTGGTGATGGACTGCATTCCATGGATGGATGATCCAGGGCAAGCATGATTAAGTACACATCCGGTTTCAAAAGCTTGTGGGTATCGAGACAGGACGAAAATTAAAATTATTAACACTGCGTTGACGGACACTTAACGAGAAGTTTTATTGTTATAACGGCTTTAGCCGTGCAGTGTTCGTTAAAGATTTAATAATACAAATATAATTATATTACTATTCATATTCATTGTCGTGGGATTCAGCCGTAGTTGTAAACTTACGAGGCACATATCTCCTGATATTTGTTTGTGTAATGAACGATGTGTATCAGATAGATTCATGTGCCCTAGTTGTTAAGCGTTAATTTGAAGGTAAAATGAAAGGAAACTATTTACTAATTTCGATCAAAAAGTTCTAATCGCTCGATACACTACAATCATCCTATCTCAAGGTTTCTTGAAAATGTTTTGTCAGAAGTAATAGTTTCACGCTTTCATAAAATATATAACTTATATATTGTCACGTTCGTTTTTGTTTCAGTGCATTTACCTCGAGAGTCTGCTAGCGTCTCTCTCCAGCTGACTGGGCTGACCGCGCACAATGGCAGGGACCAGCGTGAAGCCGGGCGGCGCGCGGTACTCATCTGGCGGCCGCTGCACCGCTTGCAGGCGCACGCCGGGCTTATTGCGACGCAGGTTTTTGTGCACCTCCTGATTCTTGTTGTGCACCTGGTACAAAGGTTTGAAAACAATCATTATCTACTCAAGTACAAAATCAGCTACGGGTCGACATGTTTCGACCTCGTCCGGAGGTCTTCCGGAGTCTAACAACAAGTAGATTTTGTAGCCAAGTAAAAACGTGTCAAGCATGTTCGATGATAAATTGTTATCTGTATAACAGAAAGGCGAATCAGTCAAGGATATGGAACTACTTTTCCCGGGTTTATAGAAATACGAGAAATAAATCGAACTTACATACGAGCAGTCAACCGATGGAGTTTGTACTTGTTCATAAGTATAGTATTTTGTAATATATCACGATATCAGGACACCGTTCTGTACTTATCTACACGGTACTCTCATTCTCTTATTTTGTGTACTTGATTTACATCCTGTTCCTCAAACTGTGTTTACACAGAGAAATTATTAACTTGAGTTCATTATCATCATTATTATTTCAGCCGCAAGAAGTCCACTGCTGAACAGAGATCTGCCCAAGGATTCTTCGATCCATAGGACGATATTGCCATACTGACCACGAGTTCATGATACTAAACTACCTCAGAAATGAAATTGGAGTTATTCGACGAGAAGAATTGAAGCGTTGGTCATACAAAGACCAAGTCGCTACATATGTCGTATGCTCTTATAAAAAAACCGGCCAAGTGCGAGTCGGACTCGCGCACGAAGGGTTCCGTGCAATCATGTCTGTTGTATGGGAACCCCCCCCCCCTTTAGTATTAATTTTATTTTTCTTTAATTATTTATTTAAAAAAAAAAGTATTTTTAAAGTGAATAGGTATATAACTAAATATTCTGTGAATATTTCAAGCGTCTACCTGTTGCCGTTATCAATATCAAGCAATAACAGGCAAAAATATCAGGGAGGTTTTTTTTTTTTTAGAATTTTTTCTTATACCGGCTACAGAAATACATCATGTGTAAAAATGTCAACTGTCTCACTATCACGGTTCATGAGATACAGACGGACGACAGACAGACACACAGCGGAGCTATATTAATAGGGTCCCGTTTTTACCCTTTGGGTACGGAACCCTAAAAACGTTAAATAGTTGACCAGAACAGAGGTATACCTGATCAGCAAACGCGTGCAGCTGCGCGGCCCGTTCTTGCACGGAGTAGTGCTGCATGAGCTGCGGCGTGGGCGCTGGATGGTTCGGTGGCGGCGGCGCGCGCCCTTTTGCCCACTTGCGGCGGGCTGTGTAGCCACGGAAATCTGTGGTAAGAGAAAATATATACATACTTGTAAACATACCTTTGTACCACAATAAAGATATTTTGTGTTTGTATCATTACTAAATGCTAAAACGGTTTCACTCACGTATCTTTAGTCGGTATAAAAATTACAGTGATTGACCAATCACATGTTTTTTTACATACAACACACATTAAATAAATAAATATATAGGGACATATCACACATGAGCTAGCCCCACAGTAAGTTGCGAAGTTATGTTGTAGATACTAACTCAACGTACTATATTTTATAATAGATGCTTGCATAGATAAACATCCAAGACCCAGGTCAATCTGAAAACTATCGCTTTCCATCATGACCTGACCGGGAATCGAACCCGGGTACCCTCGTGTCGCAGGGTGGTGTGTTAACCACTGCGCCATGGAGCACATTACCTCAATACAGTATTTTGTATATTCTGTATTGCAGTCCTGACGCTTATTGCAATGAACTTACGAGCTTTGTGAAGCAAGAATTTTTCTTCTTCGTCCTTTGGATTTAATGCTTTTGGTCTTGGCTCTCATCATGCAGTGCTTAAGTTGATCGAAAGAATACCAAAAGTTAAATTTGGTACAGTCAGCTCAGTCATCAAATAAAATTGTTTTCTAACATTTTTATGTCATCGAAATGTAATAGAATTCACTTAATTTCCAAGGTATTCGTAACCCCCAAGTGTGCTCCCCAAATTTGTTTATTTTGATTTTACAGATTTTTTTTGCAAATAACAATGTACTTACGTACAAAGCATTTTTATTGACAGTACCTTTGAACTTGTTTTAGTATTGGTTTAAACAGTGGTATCCGTTAGGAAAAGAAAAAGATTAAAATTCAAAGCAATACCAGTGATATTCGTTCGTGGTATTCGATCGGAGTAAATTAAAACGGTTGTATGTACACCGTATTTGACAAAATTAGCGACTTGCCCTGCTGATCACAATTGGTCGAATGTTGGTGAAATTGTAGTAAAAAAGTATATTTTAGTGATTCAGAATTCCGTCTACCTAATATACATTTAATCAGCAGTAGAAATAAAGCACAAACTGATTTTATATCTTCTATTAAGTTATTAACCTGTCAGTTTTCAAAATATTATTGAATACTTGGCATTCTTGATAATCGTGCAGCACGCAACTATTAATTCAAGCCAAGGCAGAGAACAAAACTGTTACATTTTCATATTGTAATTTATTATTCGGTAATTCGAGCGAGTCCTGGTCCCTGCCATGCAGATGTTACGGGGTGATACTAGAACAAGCTAGTTTCCTGGGTCAAAATGATAACATTAAAATTAGTCCTGCCATGAGACAATAAAAAAATATTGGACATGTATTTTTTTCTTTTGTCTAATTTACAATATTCGATAAAGATAAACCGCGCCAAAGTTCATGAGTGGGGGCTCAAAGTTAGGTTAAAAGTGTAGCAAACTTTGACGTCACACGGAACTTCACAGGGATCTATGTTTATCGTTTTTTGTTTAATCGACAAAAGACAAAATATGTATCAAATATTTTTTTTAAATCTAACTGACGAGGTGATTATATTTTTTTAGGACACTGGCCAGAAATATTTCAGAATTGTACGATTTTAACGTATTTTTTACTTTACGTTTTAATAAGTTTACTTAAGTAATTCGAACACGTAATTATTTACTATATGAGACACATATGAGAGAAACCTGGCAATCTTTAAAAAGCCATGAGTCACAAAACCAAAATATAGATAAGATAAATAAAAAAATGTTTGTTGATTTCTTTCGCAATTCTATACTGAATCCTATACTTATTACTTAGGTTACTAATAAATTACTCTTAAGACTGCTCTAAAGAGCCGAACTCAAGCGCTGACTATTATAAATGATAGATATTCGCTAAAAATTAAACATGAAAATGAAATCAATCAATTGAGAAGTATCGTAAAAAGGGTGCTGAAGTCAAGATTTATATTTGTTTACCGAAAGTCGCTCCTTAGACGCAGAGCTCAAGGGCGATATCAAGCAGGATTTATGAATGAGCACAGTGTCTCAAGAGTTAAGTAGTATTTAGGCAGGATCGAGATTTGCAAGAAAAAGATCCTCGTACTCACTCGGTGGGACTGAGCCATACGTTACTCTAGATTGGAGAGGATCGGTCTAGCGAAAGAGATATGCCTGATGATAGTGATTTCAAAACTCACGGCTCTGTATGACGACGGCAGCCTTGTTGGTGTCTACATTTTCTTTATTTCCGGAGCCAGTTTCGTTGCTGTCGCTGTCGTCTGATGTCATTCGCTGGAGCACCTTCGCTTTCATCAAGGCTTTGTTTTTGTTACCTGCAGAAATAAAAAAAAACATATGGAACGTCTATGAATTCAATTTGTTCAAACAGGAGAAAGACAAGGGCAAGTAGTGGTTCACGATTTTGCAAACTGAAATTACACAAAAACTGAAGATTATTACTACTTATGTATTTTCAAAATAGAAATATATCATGTATAATCAAGAGTCAGGTAATATCGGTATGAAATATAATTTCTAGCGTATATTTACCAGCTTTTTGATGTTTCCTCTGGTTTTCCTGCTCCCTCTGGAACTCCCGGGCCAGCTGTCGTTGCCGTTCCTGCAGTTTCTTCCTCGTGAGCCATCCGCGAACGTGTCTTTGAAGCGTCAGCACGGAGATGGCCATCTGGGCCTTCAGTCTCTGGAAGCGGCGCCGCGCTATCCACCCGCGGCTGCACGCTTGTACTAATATTATTTTTCTTATCTGAAAATATATGAAATGAATACCTACATGAGAGACTTTTAGAATATAAAGGATATAAGTGGGTACGGTGCCTGATCATATCCACATTACCAGCCTAGTGGTAAATGTCCATAATCTCCAGCTAAAAATCTAATACATAACTGGATATCGGATAGGGATTACTTTAAAAAATAACACGTGTTCTATTTTTGTTGTAATAAATATCCTATGGGGATTTCCAATCAGATGACTCATGTGTTAAATTTATATTACGTGTACTGTAGGAAGTGAGTCTACGCTATTAAGTAAATTGATAATTAAATGATAGTTGTTAAAAATTACCTGTTCTTCATATATCCTGGCCAATACTTCAACGTGATAGTATTTTAAGAAAACTTTGGATTTTCCCAGCGCCCATCCATCCATTTTCAGTCGCATGAGCAAAATTCTACAAGTATCACGACTAGGTTTCACCTCCTCTTCGTAACTGAAGGCCAAAAAGCCGTATCTAAAATAAAATATACAAATATTAGTATGAAACATATCGGGATATTAACCGTGAGCACTGTCGTTTTGCGAGTTTTTGATTTGATTAGGAACTCTAGGTTTCTTCGAGATCATGGTCCATGTAACTAGAGCGAAATATCGAAAGCTCTCAAAACTACAGTAATCACGTTAAATATCCTGATATGTTTCATACTAATGTAGTTAACCGTGATTCTTTAGATTTTCGCCGATACTCTAGACCGGCTTCTTCGGTCTGCTCGGGAAGAGAAGCAGCTTGCACATTCTACGTTTTGTCTTTTCTTCCAGACCAGCATGGAGTTTACCTTTTCAAAAACTCTTCAAACGTCAGCCGATGTGAGAATCCATTCTGTCTTATCCTTATAGTTTCCAATACACCGGTATATCTCAACTGCTTAAGTATCTTCGCTGAGTCGAAGTGTTTGGGTGAGCGCGAGTCATTAGGCTTCAGGCAGCGCACGAATTGTGGTGTACCGCTCACCATCTTCTGCAACAGCTCCATAAGGGAATACCGGAAGTAGGTGGCGACAGTTTGCTGTGCCCGGGACTGTGAAGCTAAGCCGCGGCTATTGAAGCGATCCTGGAATGTAGAAGAAATTGCGATCAGTACATCTAAACTAGATAATTCTCGGATTATTGTCACTATTTCATAGCATTTGTAGTCATCAGGTGTGCCCTGCATTAAACGCTGTAATAGCAATGTACCGAAATAATACCTCTACACCTAATTGTAACAAGCTGTTCCACGTGACTTTGTCCGCGTGGGTTTCTATTTTATTACGAGGTGAAGATGTAACCGTGAACAACACATACATGACAGAGATAGGTATTAATTTATCATACAGTCTATCAGGACCTCCGGGACGACCTCCAGCCCCCGGACTATGGACGGGTTCCGATGAGCATCCTAGCTGAGGATTATTTTATGATAAGGTTAATGGAATAGGAAATCTTTGATATTTGCGGTTATGGCAGTAGCTAACGATATTTACCCTGGTATCTCCATTGGGACTCTCCAAACTCCTTGAGTCGACATCACCTTGCAGAGGCGAATACAAATTGCCAGTTTTGGTGATTGGACACTGAAACAGGAATCTGATGATGTCGTACTGGCTCTGCCGCATCAGTTGCACCACCTCTGGCGGCAAGAAGTTCCGGTTCTTCTCAAGGAAACCATCGGCTTGGTACACTACCCGCCCAGCGAAGTGATGGATTGCAAAGCAAACAGCGTCTGACTTTGGACGGACGTAGTATTTGCTCTTGACGTTGCTGTGGAATTTTTCTGAAATAATTGTAAGTAATTTAAGTATACTTAGATATAAAATGATATATAAATCCTCCTCCTCTGAACGTTTCCAGATTGCATCCGCAGTCATGCTGTGGTGCGTCAAGGTCCGCCATTTTGCAAGCATTCATGCTGTGATATGATTAAGCGTATGTTACAGAGTAAATGTAGTTGGCGCTGGCGCAGAACAGATGAATGAGAAAACAGGACTAGGAATAAGTTGTATCTTGGATAATTAGCGCCATCATCATTATCGTTTCGTGTAGGTGACATGGTCAATCGACCATACACACCCTGTTGTCAGAGTTCTTTGGAACTGCCTCTCGGCCTCTGACGTGGTTCCTTTAAGGGTTTGAATAGGTAAAGCTGGAAACTATGGGACTTTATGAATTTGTAAACAAAATATTTTAATACTTAGGTCCCTTACCTATGAGACTTCTATCTGTGGCACGAGGGAACCGACTTTCTTCGTCAAGTAAAGCTAAAAGTCCCATTGGTCTTGACAAGAGCATATCCAGCACTGGTCTGTTATCAGAAAACTCCACAAGATCCACCGGAACTCCCTCCGCCATGTACTCCTGTTGTTCCCAAGTAAAGATGTGTTGGTTGAAATAATACTGGATTTGTTCATTGGCTATGTTGATGCAGAGTTGTTCGAATGAGTTTCTGGCGAAGTTTTCGAAGCCGAAGATGTCTAGGATGCCGATTGACAGTTGTTCATTTCTGGAAACCAAAAGGTTGTAGTTACTACAAAAAGACTTGCAAGTTCATTCGCAATTTTTGCTTATCTTTGCTTGTAGAATGAAACATACGGGCTGTATCTCTATATCTACATGTCTGTATGTTAATTTGATTCACTTTTTGAAAATTATCACATATGATTTTGCAAATTTTTTCTACCTCCTTGGAAAGTTCCAGAACTGGAGACAAAACCCCTTGAAAAATAAGTTCAAGCTATTGTTCGCGCTGGGAATCGATCAGAACTCTTCATATAGCATGTTAACTACTGAGCCACGAAGGTCGAAGTTGCATATACATTTTTCTAAAAAATTATTAATTTTGAGTACTTACGCAGGTCTATTCTGGCAGAGTAAGGCATTGATCCTCTCAACAATTCTGTCAAAAGCTCTGGCGTATAGACCCCTTGCTGTGGCGTCCCTGGCGACGGCGGCTTCTGTCGGGGAACTATGTCTCGCAATAGTCTCGCCCCGGGCCACAACACTGCTGCTGGTGAGGCATTCGCGAAGGTCTACTGTCTCCACGCCTAGCAGACAGGATGCTGGAAATAATATGTTAAAGGATGTCTATAGTACCCATGTCGCGTTTATCATCACTACATAGTATAAAACAAAGTCGCTTAATGCTGTCTGTCTGTCCCTATGTATGCTTAGACATTAAGATGTGATTATATGCTTATATAGTAAGATAGAGTGATTCAAGAGGAAGGTATATATGTATAATTTATCGCATCTGTGAGAAGCCGGGGCTGGACAGGACAGTAGTTTAATACAAATATTAAATTACCTTGCCACAACCTACCAGAGAGTATATAAGTACTCTTAAGTTAGTTATGACTGTTATGAGATAATATTTCGAAATACTAGGAAGAAGGAGCATGATAAAACCAGGAAAACCAAACACGCATATGTTTTTCTCAAAAATTCGTCACTATAATTCTATTTTACTAAACTTTCCTTTTATAAAAATACTAACATTAATAAAATATCTTACTTAATTACTAAACAAAATGTGAAACTTTCACTACTTAAAAATGTTTCACAATTCTAAGACTCAAACAATAATAACAATATTCCAGCTCACGCAATACAGCGTGTAAAAATACCAACAAAATTTCTTGAACAGGTGAATCAACCCGTCAAAATGTACAACTTTTTCTTTGAGACCAATGCTGGAAACTCAAAAAAGGGCATTCCATACAAAAAAGTCGAAAATATTTTTGAGTAATCCCAGCAATCGTCCCATAGTTTAAGTAATTTATTTTGATATGCTGAGTCACCCCTTCCAGGGAATATCGTTGATAAAAAAGATAAATGGTATATGTAACGTAATTCCGTATGTGGAATCTAGCCAACATCGACAAATTAATTCACAAAACTGTTATATCGCAGCAATTTCGCCGAAGCATAAGATAATGTTTAGTCTTGAAGTTGGTAGCAGTCCAAAATCCTGTTTCAATTACACCTACTTTGGATCTATGATGTTACGAGAAATAAGACCTATCGAGATACGAGTGAAAAGGCTGATTTCCTAAAAAATATAACTAGTCTGTCAATTAGGTAATAAAAAAAAATTGACACGTATTTATTCATAAATAATTATGTTAGGTAGGTAAGGCAGAAATTTAGAATATTCGATTGGAGTATATCCAAGAAGTGTTGGCCTACCGCCACTGCCTTGCCTTAATAAATATAGCCTATGTTAAGGCAAGGATTCGAACGATATCCCACTCATCTAAATCTGATTAGTAATTCAAAAGATATGGAGAAATAAAGAAACTCACATTTATGAACTTTTTTCAAATTTACAGGTTTTCTCAATGTAACCTTCTTTTTAAAGTCAGTTAAAGAAAAGCTTTAACTGACTTTAAAAAAGATTGTAGTCTTTATCAGCTTCTTCAGATGTGTTTAAAATTTCAGAAGTGTGTGTATGTATATTTCTATGTTTGTATGCGCAAAATTCAAAAACTAAAAACATCTTGTTTGGTTGGCCTACTTATTTATTAAAATAACATAAAAGAATTACATAGGTTTATGAATATAACAATGTTACATAAACCAAATCTGGTTTTTCCGAACATTGCGACGAAGTACTTAACATACAATATAATACTTGGTATAGTCAAACTTAGGGAACAGTTTCAATTTTATCAAAATCGGTTCAGTTGTTTTTGAGATATCTACAGTTAGTTTTGAAGTAGGCTTTTTTTGTTATTATTGTCTTAGAATCATATACTAAGAGTAAAAAAACTACACACGTTATATCATTGACTTCTATTTAGGTATTATTTATAGTTTTAAGGCTTGTTTGTCCGTCCTGTGGGGCCCTTAATGGAAATTAATTATTTTATGGTAAAAACTATATCCGTTAAAAGATTTGAAAGGAACTCTAAAATTATTAAATGCATATAGTTTGATGCGTGATTGATTTTGAAGTTGTAGTACTCGTTGTTACCAATGTGGCGGTACGAGTTTACATAATGACATTTTTTATGAAAATAGAGGCTCATTCCGCAAAAGCGCAACGCGGCGCATTTAATGAATTTTGAACTTAGGCGTCACTTCCAACATTTGTTTCTTTTTTTATTTATTTAACGATAAGGATTTTTCTTTAAGTCTTTAAATAAAGTTATAACAAGTATTTTAATAGAAAAATATAAAACACAACTGCCCTCCAAAAACCAAATATACTCAGTCCCCAAATGTCCACAAATATGTCAAGGATTCTAACGATACCACACACATTCATTGGTGGAATAAAGAAATTGACATAGGTACGTAAAAACTTAAGTACCTATATGAACTCGGAAAACACCCTTTTTTTGAGCAGTCGTGTGAAAATATGGTAACACTTAGCAATATAACAAAGTAATCTAGTTACCTCTATGTAAAGGTGCAGTGTCAATAATAGTCGCTCGGTTGTCGGTATTGTCTTCGCCAGCCATCTCTCCAAACTCTATGTCTCCGAGGTGTAAGATGGCAGCCAGCATTTTGTAGATTATCTGTACCTCTTCATCTTGAAATCCAACTACCTATAATTGAAAAAATAATTAAATAATTATCAATACATGCAATAGGTCAGGGATGTCATCCTCAACTGCTAGTTCGTGGTTGCAGGTATTGCATTGGGTACGCGTGCCTGGCATCCGAGCTGCTACTTCAAATTCAATTCAAAACGTTTATTTAATTTAGGTTTCTTTGAACACTTATGAATTGTCATATTTCACTTCTCAACAATTTGTACATCCGAGTGAGTAGTATTCTAACGCCTTTATTCAATTTCCAAATCCAACAAATTTCCTTCCTTCCCGCGCTTAAGAATGCTTCCGATGGGCAGCAGCATCGGAAACAAAAGAAGCCAAAGAAACTGCGCTCGCTAACCCGCCAGCCAAGCGTGGTGAGTATGCCAATCCTCCCATGGAACGAATAATCCTTGGGAGAGGCCGTTATCCAACAGTATACGGCTGTAATGATGATGATATGTGACTCTAATTTTATCAAATCTACTGCTTTGCTAGTATTAGAGTCAAGCATATATCAGCAGTGGATTTCTTGCGGCTCAGATGATGATGATATGCCGATGAGGAAATGTTAGTAACATGTTATAGAGATAAGATCATCATCATCATTTCATGTAGGTGTCACGGTCAATCGACCATGCACACCCTGGTGTTAAAGTTCTTAGAAACGGCCTCTCGGCCTCTGACGTGGTTCCTTTAACGACCACCAGATGCCAGCCGGGACCACCGGCTTAGCGTGCCTTTCGAAGCACGGAATCATCTTAATTATCAGATAATCAGGTGACTCAAGCCTGCAAAGTCCTAACCAAACTGAAAGCAACTAAACAAAGTATGCTTCCCGTTGTAATCGAACCCACGACCCCCGGGTCTACAGGCAAACGCCTTAACCACTGATTTAAAAACACAAAATTAACTATCTACTCACCTAGATTTTTATATATTTTTTAATATAATGAAGTTATACAAAAAAATAAACAAAAACAAGAAAAAAAAGTAGCTTTTGCCCGCGGCTCCGCCAGGGTTAATGTAGTTTCCTCGGGATCAGTAGATTTTTCCGGGATAAAAGATACCATATGTCCTTCCTCGGGGTCTCAAACTACCTCCATATCAAATTGAGTTTTAGTTTGGAATTGGTTAAAAGTTGAAACATGAAGTGGTAAACAGACACTCACACTTACACATTTATTATATTGGTATAGATAGATTGGATTTACTTTTGAAGATATGACGCTCCAAATAATAAGTTTTTAGTAGTAGCATTACTATAAATTAAAAGTAATTTATTGTATAATAAATCTATGTCATATTTGTTGCAATTGCAGTCATTATAAATATAATAACAGGTATAAATCATAATCAAATCAAAAAGGAAAGGTATTAAATTGGTCATGACACCTCAATGCCATCGCCTTCATAGACCATTACTCATCAGATGCTCGAAACCGGTTATTAACATGTTATCATGTGTTAGCGTTAGTCATGTTAGTTGCCATCGACACCCAGATAATCGTTCTTATTGTGAATGAAAGATGTATTAGTTAATTAATAAATATTAACAAATTACACAGGTTGAGCTAGCCCCAATGTAAGTTCAATCTGAAAAAGATAATTTTCATCTTCAACACATCTAAGAACCAGGTCAATCTGAAAAAGATAATTTTCATCTTGACCTTGCTGGGGATCCAACATGTGACTTTCAGTATGACTGCCTGGCATGATAACCCAAGGCCACAGAAGCCGTCAGAAGTACTCAAATAATAGTTTTTTTCTGCATCTTTGCTCGCGTATGGTTTTTAGGGTTCCGTACCCAAAAGGTAAAAACGGGACCCTATTAATATCGCTCCGCTGTCTGTTTGTATGTCTGCCCGTCTGTCCGTTTGTCACCAGGCTATATCTCATGAACCTGATAGTTAAACAGTTGAAATTTTCACAGATAATGTATTTCTGTTGCTGCTTTAACAATAAATACTAGGTATATAATAGAATAAAATGAATATTTAAGGGGGCCCTACAACAAACGTGATTGTTTTGCTTGTTTTTGCTTGATAATGATAAGGGCATCAGGTAGACACTTGAAATATTCATAGAATATTTAGTTATATATTCACTTTAAAAATAAATAATAATAAAATTAATATAAAAGGGGGGCTCCCATACAACAGACGTGACTCGAGCGAGAGCCCCACTCGCACTTGGCCGGTTTTTATGACTAACTTTCCTAAAAAATTACGAGTTCTGATGTTGCAAATGAAATATCACTCTTTATAAACTTAAGCACTACCTAGGTGGCCTAAGAGCAAAACACATACCTATCTGAAAACTCGGGTTCAACCCCTGCCGGCCAGACCTATAAAGGTACATACGAGTATATACCACTATTTGTAGGTACTTGGCTTTGATATTATACATCACGAAACTCATTTACCTTTATAATATTATATTATAAACAACCTTTTAGATTTTTAATCTTTGCGTTCAACGATTGATATTGATCAAATTACGGCGAGACGATAAAACTTCGCTAGACTGAGCGAGTGACGTGTTTACAATTAACTGTATTAAAAGTGCTTGCCCGAGGCTACCGTCTGGCCACTGTTACATATTATCAACATACATTTGTATTATGTAAGTCAATAATATTATGTCAATAATATCTATCCTTTTAATGTCTGTATCTGAAGCTTATTCTTATAGGTCGGATAACGGTAACTGTGACCACTAAAGAGTGATTTTGAATTAACGGCAATATTTTAATGTTGGAAATAGAATTCTTAATAAAAATGAGCACGCATACGAATTCACCGATCAGCTGGTATTTTTTTTGTTTTCTTTTTCATTAATCACCTTTTTTTTTCTTGCCGGTGTATTCTATTCTTTCTATTAGGAATTCTGATTCCGTCATTAAAGTTAAAAATCACCCTGTGTATACTCAATATTCTGCCTATGATAGTATATGGGCCCAGGCACCGACTTGACACGTGGACTTTAATGTAAATAAGAGCTATTATCTTAAAATACCACTATAGAATAAATAAATAAAATAAATTCTCAAATATTCATCTAACTTCATGTGAACGGCGAATCATTTTGGCAACCCACACGTATCTTTTGATAAATAATGTCCCTATTTTTTTCTTCTTCCTGCGGTTAGTCCACAAATAAGGTATATCAAATAGATTACCTTGAACGCTTGATTGAGCTGCCTCCAGCGATGCACATTATGCTCTCGGTGCACTACCGAAAGCGGCTGCAAGTACCGATGCCTGGACTTGAGCTGCTCGTCAAGGTAGAACTTTCTCCAGCGACCTTCGCTTTCGAGGCCGTCGTAAAGGTAGTAGAAAACGTGGAAATTACTTTCACCCCTAAAACAGGACAATCCTCTTATAAGTCTTAGTATTATTTCAGAGATCAAACGAACAGTACAGTATACCTACGCTTTGAATTTCTGTTTTTATATAATAAAACAAAAATATATCACTAACTTCAGTTCATTTGTTTTTGAGAAAGTCACAAAATCGTTTAGATAAGACCATACATCCTTTTTACGTATCTATCGGTAGAATAACAGCCTCCGTGGTCCAGTGGTTAAGGCGTTTGCCTGTTGACCCGGGGGTCGTGGGTTCGATTCCCACCGGAAGCATACTTTGTTTAGTTGTTTCCAGTTTGGTTAGGACATTGCAGGCTTGAATCACCTGATTGTCTGATAATAAAGATGATTCCGTGCTTCGGAAGGCACGTTAAGCCGGTGGTCCCGGCTGCCATCTGGTAGTCGTTAAAGGAACCACGTCAGAGGCCGAGAGGCGGTTCCGAAGAACTTTGACACCAGGGTGTGCATGGTCGATTGACCGTGACACCTACACGAAATGATGATGATGATCGGTAGAATTATATAAATATTATTCGAAATGTGTGGTCATTGAAGCGCATGATATGTTAAGAGCGTACCATACATATGTTGCCATTTAAGTGTTGCAATTCAATGTTTCAAGTACCTAAGCGACACACCTATTCTCAGTAAGTACAAATTCCATTAGCCATAGGTGCAAATAAGTACAAGTGGTTATGGTAATGATGTGCCATTCCTTGGCTCGTAATTTAGAAGTGTTATATATTACAAGCCAAGGAATGGAAAGGAATTATTATATCGCGTTTGTGTTACATTAGTTACATACACCAAATCATCAAAATAATATTATCACTCACTAGTAAAAGAGAAACTTGAGTGAAACATAAAACCTCCATAAGATAATTTCATAGTAGTTTAGAAATAGACATTATGAGATGGATTAAGATAGATAAAACAAATGACAATTCGCCGCCTGCCTATTACCGTAGCATGCTATGGTCGCAATATTGTATGTGAGATAAGTGATGTACATTTTAGAGCACACTTAACGCCGAAACACTTTTACTTAAATTACTTTTTGACACTTTCATCTTAATTCTGTAATCTGGTATTTGGCGGCCAATTTGAAAAATATACTTATGAACTAAAACCAAAAAGATATATAGAAGTTAAATAGAAATCTTAATTTCTAAGAATACATTTCGATTCTTAGTTGCATAATATTTTGACGGGCGCGTATATACGAATATTGCAATAAATTTAAAGCAATTCGCTTTAATACTAGTCTCCGATTTGTTGGAAAGTTACTATAAGTGCATCAAATGAACCGTCAACATCTTACTGAAAATGTAATAGATGTAACTGAAACATACTAGAATAACTTATACCCAAATTCACATCACGTACAAAACTCCATTTAAAACAAGCAGAATAAATCGTGAAAGTTTTTCAAAAACTTACAAAGCTTGATGAACCACTCGGGACTGCTCCAAAAGATAAACAGAAATCCTGGCGCCGGATATCCTTCCGACTCTCATCATCGACAGATCCAAATATTTTCCGAAGCGGGAACTGTTTGCGTTAATTCCCGTGCGGGCGTTCCCGAACGCCTCCATTATTGGGTTTACTTGGAGTATCTTTTCCTCTAAGTTGCGATTTTGCGTCTGTAAATAATACGAACTATATTTAGTTCGAACAATGTATAGTGCGTGTAGATTCATTAACAGTGACTATATTAAAAACTGACGTATGGAAAATATATTTATTTTGATTTAGTTATAACTATAAGTACTTAAAGAAGAAGAAAAAAGAATAGGTAGGTACTTATTATAAGAATTGATAGAACAAAAATTGTCTTGTAAACAATTACGTATGTCTGGCAGAATCAGTCATTCCAGCTCCTTTTTCCCCAGAGATAACGATGGTTTGGTGTTGTTTGATTCAGTGCATGATAAGCAGCATTAGCTACCAGTTACATAAATATGCGACGGGCTCTCTGAACGATAGTGCCCTTGGGACATATATCAGTCTATAATATAGGTTACCTTTGACAAAAACACTAGTTGCTTCAGCAGTAAGTTGGCAGATTCGGTCTTTCCAGCTCCACTCTCCCCGGAGATCACGATGGCCTGGTGTATTTTCTGATGCAACAGCGCCTGATGAGCAGCATCAGCTACCGCGTAGATGTGTGGTGGATTGTCCGACCGACATCGCCCTTGGTAAATCTGCTGAGTCTAGAATGTTGAGTTTTAAGTTCACAAATATTGCAAGATTATTGATTTTAAGTATTGTAGGAAAAAGAAAGTATTAAAAAATCTATTTATAAAGTTTAGTATTATCATGTAGAATCAAGAATTGAGTAGTAAATATAATACACAAGCTGAATATATCTGACACTCGAGATTCTGATAACGTAGAAGGAATAAAATAGGTTTGTTATTAATATTAAAGTTATTGTATAAGTTAAAAAGGCGTAGCGAAGAATCAAAATATATGTTTTAGAGACGCAAGCTATACGAGTACCTTAGAGGTGTATATTCCAATGTCAGTGAACGGATTGACCGCTACTAGTATGTCCCCTATATACGTGTATATGTGGTTTTGTGTGTATCTCTTCTGCAGTTGCTCCACAATAGCATCTTCAGTTAAGACCTCCAAGGTCGCCAGGTCATCTGTATACATCTTTTCAGGTTTGGCTTTTCTGTGAGACTTGAGTTTGCCGCGTTTGGTCGTGGCCTCTGGTGCTCGGCTGTTCCGTCCTTCTGCTCTTTGCCGTTTGATTTCAGCTTGAAGTTCTTTACGGATCTGAAGTAAATGAAAAATATTTCATTTATATATACTACGTTAATCGGTAAATCATCTGAAGTACCTAATTATTTAACACAAAAAATGGCGTGTCTAATTCAATTTCACTCAATAATTTAATGTTTATATTTACGCTTTTCTTCACGATTGTGTGTGGTTACATATCATACTTTAATATAATTATACAATTGTATGACATAAATGCTTTGAAAAAATAAATACCTTCTCTTCGAAACTACTAACAGCCAACAGCAGTGGATGTTCCAATAGTTCTCTAGCAAAAGGTCTTTGGTTCATATCTTTTATTAAGCAATCAGCAATGAAGTCTACCAGATGAGGAGAAAACAGTTCTGGATGAGACAGAGTAGGAGGTGGATTCCGCGGAATCTGAAATAGAGCTCTCATTGGATGTAGCCCTGAGAGAGGCGGCTCGCCTTCTGCGAGCTCGATAGCCGTGATGCCGACAGACCATACATCACATCGGCAGTCGTAAGACTCATCTAGTTGCTGTTCACAGGCTATCACCTAAAAACAAAGGTTTTGTTAATGATAAGACATTAGTCGCAAAACAGGATATACATATACTTTGTAAGTAAGTTTAATTTAGAAGCGTGATCTTTGCCCGTAGCATGCCACCCGCGACGCCGTTTATATCGCGCAATAAGCTATTCGCATCTCGCTCTTAAATATTTTGGAAAACAAGATGGCTGTAGTCGATAAACGTTATCACGCGTGCCATGATAATGCGTCTGATCGCATCTTTTTCATATTTTTTTTTTTTTCACCTCCGGAGCCATCCAGTACGGCGTTCCAACCGAAGTATTTCGCCGCGCCGCTGTCGCCGCCAGATGTGAAGATACTCCAAAATCGACCAGTTTAACTTCGGCATCTTCGGTCAACAGAATGTTGTGACCTTTGACGTCACGGTGCATGCACCGGTGTGCGTGAAGATGCGTTAGAGCTCGCACGGTGCCGCGCAGTACATACGCGAGCTGCGGCTCGGTCAGATTACTTCCGCGCGCCCGCATTCCGGCGCACAGGTCTGTCACAGAACCTCCGGTGCAAAGCTGAGGAAATTATGTCACATTGAGATACGTGATTATATGTAACAAAGTTAGCATGAGCATCATGACTTTAAAATTAAGAAACAGTCTAAATTTGTTCTAGATTTTTAATTGTTCATTTTACTTGAACTACCTGTATTATACCAGACGGCCATACATTAAGTTTATATTAACCAACCTAACATAAGAATCAATTTTACGGCAAAATCATAATCCTTCCTCTATAGCATAATGGAATAAATTACTCTGTAGTATGTATGATAAAACTAACCTCCATAACAAACCATATTTGGTCGTCGTCGGAGCTTACTCCGCGTTTCAGAAACAATCCGAAGAATTCAGGTATATTAGGATGACTCGATAAATCTCTAAACACTAGAAATTCTTCCTCGATTTCCTCAATGTTCTCGGCAATGTTCTCCAAAATCTGTAAAGAAAATTAAGATATAAAATTCAGAGGTCTAAATTAGAGCGGCGCCGGCGTCTATCTGAGTGGTATTAACATTTTTGGTGATAGTTGCATTAGTCGAGTTCCTGCTTGGAAAGAAAGTGAGACCGTTCGTTGACACCACATACCTTTTTCGTTGATACCTACGTTTTATGTAACGTGTACCCCCGTCATTGTGTAACGTTTTGCAAAAGGGCGTAGGGCTCAGAAAACTTAGAAACAGAAAGGTTCAACTAAGACCCCCATACAAATATGATATATTTTTTTCTACATAGTATTTTATTCTCTGTTATTATGTAAGGAATATTTATCATAATGTAAACATTGACACCACGCCGTGTAAATGAGAGGTTAACCGACCGAATCGTGTATTGTTGAGCAGCCTTGACACGAATGCAAAGTTTTGAGATAGCATCTACGCAATCAATTACGGCTAGTACGCTAACAATACGCTCCATAAAAAGCCTCGGGCCTCGGGCCTATTCTTCAACTGTGGACGTTATAGCTCCGATTCTTCATACTAATGTGTTTAATCTTCATTAGTTTTTTCTTTTCATTAGTTTTAAAAGCTGGTCTGGGAGAAAAGAAAAATCTGAGAATGTACCAGCTGCTTCTCTTCCCACGCAGATCGTACAAGCCGATCCAGGGAATGGGCAAAAATCTGAGGAATCATGTCAATGGGCTATGCGGGTAGCAACCTATCACTATTTTGATTCTATTTTCCACCTACACGCCCATCAACCTGCTAAACGTGGCTTTAGTCTCATAGATCTAGGCTCTGTCTTCCCCGCAAGGGAAAAAGACGTGATAGTATGTAATATTACTTGTTGATTGATCTTACATACTTGTCAAGGAGAGAAGAAAAAATTGCAGCTTCTCTTTACGCATAGACCGTACAATTATTTTGATTAATTTTTCACCTACAAACCTTTAGGTCTTACGGGACTTAGCTCTGTCAAGCTCTTATTGGATAAAAGTTCTACAGAGCTAAGTGATTACGTTACTTATGGCTTTGCCTAAACATAGTAATAGCTAGAAAATGCTAGGGGAGACCTTACGTCACACACAACACACAGTGGTTATATGCTATTTGTGTCACAAGACGATGCACAATCTAGCATTAAAGAGCATTAAGCAACGTCAAGTACTCTAAGTATAGGACGATTATAAAAAATGCATAATGCGGCTATTACATCTATATAAGCATCAGTAAGCATAATTATATTTTTTTATATGTGGGAGTGTCATTGGCGCGATTTCCACGTAATACATAATTTATGTAATATATTTGAATGTCAATTAGTCTTAACAATGTCGGGGGCCATGCAATTAATGTAAATTCGGTGTCTTAGCTGTTTTGCGTATTTAAAATAGAGAAATCAGCCGTATAGGAGCAGAGTGGTGTTAAATAAAATTTCACTTGGGTTCCGATTTCTCCTCGCCGCCGTAAACTGGTGCCGGACGCTCGTTATTGTCCATTGCACCCAGCCCTTTTACCGATTGTATAGGTTTATGCTAAAATACTGGTTTTCGTATCGGGTTTATTCACACTAAGAGTAGGAAGTGCCAGCCCCAGGAATATAAATACCTACTTTAAATTATTCCCACTAGAATTATTAGCAATAAAATCCAAACTTGGATTATATATTTATTATTGGATTATATATTGTATTATTTCGTGAAACAGTAATTAATTCTATAGAATACCTAGACAGGTATTTCACACACATGGGAGATGCCGCGGTATACCTTCCATAGCTATCTTAAACTGACCTTAACAGCAACTCTTTTCCCTGACTTCTTGTCCCTCGCGCAGTACACCTCCCCATAGGTGCCCTCTCCGATGAGCTCCTGCAGCGAGAACCTTTCGCGAGGGTCGGCAGCCCGGTCCAACTCCACGTGTTGGGAGAGGCCGCGGTATGCCATGTCGCTGCGCATGGCTCACGCTTCTTTCTAATCACGCATCTGAAACAAGAAAAAATTCTTAATTGGTTTTCTATGCGATTGTATGCATACTCGAAAACCTTTGGTTTTACCTGGTTGAATGCCTATGTTTCCTGTTTGAATTCAGAGAGGTCTGACTTATGCATTTGAGATTTATAGAACTAGACTCGTACATGTAGACACGTTCAATGCGTGAGACCCTCCCCGCGTCTTGAACTCGCCTTGAAAATGGGACTCCTGGACGAGTGCAGAACTATAGTCAGCAATCCCGACGAAACAGCTTGTACTAGTAAATGACTCGTTTTCCATTTTCCATTCGACATAATGCCTTTCACATTCTTCTTATAAATGAAAACCCCTTGTTGTAGTTTTAAGGTCAATATAAAGGACGTCGACTTAAAGATGAGTGTTAAAAATCAATAGTTCTTATAAAGTCCTCATTATATCACCATTTTACATAAGACGTATTCGTTATCTAATCAAGCCTTTCCTCAAACCAAAAATTTCCATCAGATGCCCTTTTAACTTGTGTAAACAAATGAATATATAACTCAGTCGTAAAATCAGTCGTAAAAATATGAGGCAGTCTAATCGATTTATTATTATTTAAATGCTTTTGGCAAACTAAAAACATTGCCTAATATTCTTATATTCGCTCATCAATTGTAATTATTTCTATAATTTAGCATAATTTAGGAGTAAGATACTCGTAATATGATGTAAATAAAAACTTTACAGAATTAACTTTGACATTTAATAACATACGCCGATATTTTAGACTGAGTCATTTAGAAAGTTAATTTAAAAAAAAAGTTTTATTACACGTTCAAGGTGGTTCATATTTTTGAATCAACTCTGATTCATATTCTTACTCATGTTGGCCTTTGCCTATTATTGATTGAGAAGTCCACTTTGAAGAAAACACGACCTCAGCATTAATTAAAGGATAAACGTAATGGAACTTGGAATGTGCAAACAATGTAAGGCCTAGAAAGCAGTGAAAAGATTGTCTGGAGGAGAGCCTGAAGACATAAGGCAAACACACATCTTGGAGACCGGACACTAGAGACAGAGCGAAATGGAAGAAAGTCGTAGAGGAGGCCAAGACCCATAAAGGGTTGTAGCGCCCAGGAAGTAAGAAGTAAGTATTGGCCTTTGCCCAACAGTGAGATTTAATAGGCTAATATAAGTAAGAATTATTATCCAACCAATAATTTTATAAGTAAGGCTTAATATAAAATATTTCACAATTTAATCGACTCTTAAAACTAATGTGGTTTATATAACTTTTAATGACTAATTTGTGTTAATCAATATCGATTCACGTTTAATGATCCGTTTAATTTTAATAAAAACTATTACATAATACTCCAATGAAGTCTATTTGATCGCTTAAAATCACATAAATAGGCAGATAACACTAAAACCAAATTAATTATGGAATTCGTATGCAAAGTTTAATCTTAATCGTCCTGCTTATCGCTGACGAAAAAGGAAAGGAACTGAATGTTTATATTAATTTATTCTTGTGCATACGAGTCCATATTATGAAATAGACGCACTTCTGCTGCCATGTACGGATCTTGAGGATATCCTTGATGTGCATCAATAACTGACAAGTTACAAAGGAAATTCGTCAAGACAGTTAATATAGGTTTGATGACAAAGCACTGCGTGCACTTAAATAGTAATCGCATGACGATGGCAAGTAATGTGAAGCACGGGTTGAAACCAGACAGGTGTGTCTGCTAGCGGCATTAAGGCGATACCACTGTAAATAAGGTCGTTCTGAACCTTATTTATCTCGCAAAATACTTAAATTAGGAGTTTCAAATCTAAGTAATATGATTTTTGACTATTTCATCTCCAAAAATTGAAGATGGAAACACGTTTTGATAAAATTTTCTCGATAGAAATATTTTTTGAAAAATGGTCTTCGTTCGCAGAGTTTTTGTTATTGTAGCTCAAATGCGATGAATGAAATAATGATTTTTAGACTAAAAGATAGGTTATTAGTAATTCATCAAAATGTAAATATGAAAATACAATTAACCGGTCTGATTTTCTATATAAAATAGAAATAACGAATTTGGCGCTTACGTTTTTTTCTTTGAGCGACTCGAGACTATCTCCTATCTCATCATTCACGGGCTAAACCGCCAAGCGCTATCCCTTGCGCGCACTTGATCAGTCCTTTGCCGAGCGAAGGTACCAAACATTTGAGTCCTCGTCTTAAGCCTTAGTGCTTCTGCTCCGGAGCACTTGTGCCATTTTTTTACAGCTTTATAGCTATGTCAGATTCCTGAGCTTGATAAATCTGACTGCTACAAAAATGTTAGCCGCTCATAGATACGAATTGTTACATCATAGCACATAATACTTACCATCAGACATGCATTACCAAGTGGCAATAAACAGATTAAGGTATGAGTGAATATCTGTTGTGAGGATTTTAAATTTTACATATACCTAGAGGATATCTAACGTATACCTATTTTGGAATACTAATTTTCTAACACTAAATATATGTAGGTACAATAAAGTTACACTATTGTTTCCGGCGGTATCGCTTTTAAATTATTTTAAGAATTAATTAAGATTTTGTTCGTAGTATTCATGAATAGAAAGTATGGGACTGTTTTCAGTTTTTATGTTCAGCCTTTTTCGACTATTTTGGTAGATTGTTTTTAAAGGAAGTAGACTTAATTATCTACCATTTGAACAAAATTCAAATTCAAAATTCAAATTCAAAACGTTTATTCAGAAAATAGGCCTTTGCAGGCACTTTTTCACGTCAAATCACATTTTAAAGGATCTAATTTAGTCATATTTATATTATTACTTAATGTGCAAAAGCTACAGACTACTAGCGTTTCGGAACCGACCACTGCAGAGAAGAAACGCCAAAAGAAACTCTTTTCAACAGTATTGGTCGCCTACTCGCCTGAAGGGCTTTTTTATTTATCATCTATTTTTATCATTTATCATCTAGTTTTCATTTTATGATTACAATTTTTATTATATAGGTACATTATTATTTTTTTAAAACATATTATGTTAGCTATCGAGTGTGCAATGATAATATTTTACATTATACACAGTAGTCTTAAAGAGGCCGAGCAGACCTGTCCCCCCTAGCAGCACCCGTTCACGAGTTGACGCATGGATCAGCCATCGTTGAACTCAACCATATTAGAGGGAATTCAACGACCCGACACACGACGCCGCCACTAGTTTGAACATTTGAGTGAGCATGACTTACTCGGGCTCGAAGACTTTATCAAAAATAAATACAACAATAACTGTCCACCACCTGTCGATCGCAAACATTTACATGTTTTACATTGAGGTATGTGGTTTACCTTAAATATTATTAAATAGGCAATTAAACAATTTTTTTTGGGGAGGTCTTGTATCTCACACGAGGTCTAGACTCCACGCTTTCTTATCCATTAAATAATCATTAATATTATAGTAAGCTCTTTTTAATAAGATATTTTTTGTAAGCTCTTTGAATTTTAGAAAGGGCAAAGCTGTTATACTTTCTGGTATTATGTTGTATAAACGAATACTAAGGCCTAAGAATGAATTACTAGTTTTCTGTAGTCTAAAAGCTCCCGTGACAAGTTTATTCTTATTTCTTGTGTTGTATTTATGTACATGACAGTTTTTAACATACTTTTGAATATTTTTATGTACATGAAGTATGTTGGCGAAAATATATTGTGACGCAACAGTTTATATTCCAATTTCTTTGAATAATTCTCTCAAGGAATCCCTAGCCCCAAGTTTATAGATAGATCGAATAGCACGCTTTTGCAGAACGAAAATTGTGTTAATGTCTGCTCCCTTTCCCCAAAGTAATATCCCGTAAGACATTATACTGTGAAAATAGCTTAAATAAACAAGACGTGCTGTTTCGACATCTGTAAGTTGTCTTATTCGCCAAACGGCGTATGCTGCGGAGCTAAGCTTACCAGCAAGAGTTTTTATATGGGGACCCCATTGCAACTTCGAGTCAAGAGTTATTCCTAGAAATTTTGTTGAGTCAACGAATTCTACCGTTTCATTATTAACAACTATGTTAGTTGGCACATGTCTAACATTAGAGGTACAAAATTTGATACATTTAGTTTTTTTGGCATTAAGCACAAGATTATTAGCAGTAAATCAATCTAATACCTGGGCAAGAGTGTCATTTACATCTTTAAAATTTGTCTTCTGTCTATCAACTCGAAAACATAACCTAAACTCTTCACTTTTTATTTTTTAGCAATAACTGGTCTAAAATTGTAGTTTTTCTCAAAAAGTGCCAAAGTATGTGGTAGTTCTGCTCTCCGGGTTCGTACCGAGTATACTAATAAATAAGTGTTCTTAATTTCATCAATCTGAGTTTTTGTAATGGAAGAAATGGTTGAAAAGCAGTCTCTCAATAATAGATATTCTTGACCAAAGAGTGAAAAATTTAAATCTTGATAAATTTGACCAAGTATAAAAATATATACGTAAAAAAGAAAGATGTGATAACACTAGTATATAGATAGTTTTCTTTATTTTTAATTTTATTACAACTTTTCTATAGGAGTATTAGTTTATTAACTATGCAAATATATAGCAAAACTACCTTATAACATGGTACTTTCTGGGAAAAGTCACAATGTTTGACAAGTTATATATCAAAAACTATAAATTATATAGAGTTCAAAACATGTTCAAACGGTCAGTAATTTAGTCTATAAAAATATACGAAAAACGAAAAAGGTAGAATATCGATAAATCTAAAAACAGTCTCATACTTTGTATGTTAACTCTAAACTTCGTAAAAAACAACCTATATATAATAAAAAAAAAAGCGGCGATTAAAAAAATGCCTGACATTCTTAAATGAAGTGTTAAACCATAGAGATAATATAATCCTGACGGATAGAGATTCAAACGGATGCTGTCAAACGAGACAGATTTTGAAATGCAGTTGTGGGTGTGATTTTGCATATGTATTCAGTAGTGTTTGGCTAAATGTACCTGATGTATGTCAATGTATCGATAGTCAAATCATTATACCTTCCCATTGAGAAAAGAAGCAAAATTATACAGTTTTACAGGGATATATACATTTTCCGAAGAGAAACTTCACAAAGAGTAAAAGGCAATGAACTTCTATAAATAATTTATTTACATTGAAACACATCAAATAAAACATAGATACCTTTTTCATTTCTTTATTGATACATAAATAATAGTTAAAATATTTTTCAAAAAAAAAACCGACTTCAATCAAACTACAGAACTTATTTTGATAAAATTTTAATGGAAAAAACTTGAAAGCATACCGTTTTATATAAAAAAAGATTTATGCGGTTATGAGGACACAAACAGTCATGCGATTAAAAAAGGCATACGGCCGAATTCGTAGTCGTATGTATTCGTAGTATTCGTCCTTTTTTGAAGTCGGGTAACAAATCAGCCCATTTTTGAATGGTCAGCTAATAATATATAATAATAATAATAGATAAAAAGATAATAATTTAACCAGACAATCAATAGATTTAGCAATGTATTTTAACTAGTATTGCTCCTATAGAGAAAATTTGTCATGTGCACAGACTAAATGACCCCACCGAGGATATATAATACGTACATTTTCACTATGCATATCAAAATATTTTACGAAAAATAAACCATAAGTATACAAACATATTTCACACCTGATATACAGGCTCAGGCTACTCTAAACATAATTTGTTTAGTTAGTCGTACCTGAATAAACTCTATGATGTTTATTATAGATTCGCTGTATGATTTTTTTATGTCCATGTGAATAGTTTCACCCGCGAGTCTGCAAGAATAAGAAACATGCATAACAAATAGATTCTAAAAAAATACGGCGACGTAAGCATCTAGCTGAAAATACTTTTGAGCACACTTTTGTTAGATATCGTTACGTGAAGTGGACGGACGGCCTATGGAATAGAAAGGTTCTCGAATGGCAACCATGTACCAGCAAGCGCAGCGTTGGACACCCACAGACCAGGTGGTCTGACGACCTGAGTTGACCTTTCCAATTATACTGGAAATCCTTGGAGAAGGCCTATGTCCAGCAAAGGACTTTTTGTGGCTGAGGTGATGATGATGATGATGACGTTAATTTTGGAATAACTTCAATGGGCAAGTTAAAAATTAAAAGAAATAATACAACCATGACACTTGTTATTCATAGCAATTTACAACAATGCAATATTTAAAAAATTGGTCATCTACTCAAAGTATGCTAATGATGCTCTAGTAGCTCTGCTCTTATTAAAAACTGTAATGCAATTAATAAAACACAAACAATTATGTTAGTTTGGGCTATGGAGCGTACCATAAAATGTATAGATACTATTACATTTTTATTCCCTCGCGAGGTAGACAGGTCTAACCCAAAAGCCACGTTCAGCACGGAATCAAAATATTGATGGGTTGCTAGCTGCATCTCCTACTAATATAATTTATCAGATTTTTGCCCATTTCCTAGATCGGCTTTTACAAGATTTTTTTGGAAGAGAAGCAGTCGGTTCATTCTACGTTTTATTCTTTTCTGTCTGAACAGTATGGAAGAGTGAAATAGCATACCATACATATAAGTACGTGAAAGCAACAATAAACCTGCTCCGGACGCAGTCGGGTAAAATATCAAGTAACAATATTTCAGTGAGTGCAATCGAAACTATTGTCGATGTCGATAAAATATGAATAACTTCAAGCACTAGTGTAAACGTGTGCGAACTTTCTTTACATAATATTTTCCTGAATTCTCGTTTATGTTTAAATGTTTTCATTTTCCTATCAATTATGAAGCATACTTAACAATACTATCCTAGTAGAAATCAAAACTGTTCGAGTTTTTTACCGAAACTATACCGGTGACAAAAATGTATACTAACTGATGAAATGTATATTTGCTAGGATTATTCCTACGGGTTGTAGTGCACTCGACAACCGCACAAGACACCATGTTGGTATTTACCTAGTTTTATTGTGTAAGTTAAAAGATTATTTATATTTTAGGTAAAATAATTTCCTTTTCAAATTCAGCGGGCCTTGTTGTGCCCAGGTAATGTCAAATGTCATTAAAAATGGGCCTGCTGTCAGCAGTCTTATCTCTCTTTCTAAAGCACAGTGAAGCCGTATAATGACGTACTACTCATTTTCATTTTGAAAGTCTAAGGTATGTCTATGTGTTAAACACATTTTCCAAAAGGTATAAGAATCAATTCAGGAGCTCTGGGTTCCGAGATTTTAAGATTTTAATGTTTTACGGCACTCCACTAATTCACTTCACAGCATGTGGTTATCTTTATGTCAGAATTACATAAATATGTTTTGAATGTATAAAAAGCGTGGGAAAAATAAATCGACGTGGGTAATTAAAACTTGGAGTTCGTTAGTATCTATTACGGTAGACGTTGAGCCTTAAATGGGTAATTCAGCCCGTCGATATGAACAACTTTTCCTATGGAACCAATGCTGGAAACTAAACAAATGGTAATTTCCAAACAAACTAGTTCAGCCGCCCAGTCGAATCGTATGGGATGTCAAAAAAAAATGAGTACCCATTGTGAATCTGCCCTTTAAGGGTCCAAAACGATCAAAATGTCATCGTGTATATGCAGGTACTTAAATAGCGACGTGAATGTATTTACGTTGAGGAAAGCGGTACCTCTGGTATCTGCACATCCAAAAATTGTTTTGCTTTTTTACTTAATTTTCAAATTGTGTAAATTACATTTTAAACGTAATAATTCGCTAATTTTAGTGTATACAGTGATATTATCTCGGTGTATGTGATAATGTTACTGCATGTCGCATAAGTAATTATTCTGAATAATGAATAAACATATGGTTATATGTTACCTGCATTCGCTTTCAACTAGTACAGGTTTTTTTAAAACGAGAGTAAGTTATGTATGTCATCCGACGTATTGGTTACTTTGTGGCGTAATTTTAGTTCCTATATTGACATGTTTCGCTCAAGAGCGCCAGCAAATTGGTGTCAGTCTCGTTCTGCCTATGGTAAGTGTGTTGTAATGTAAGACATGATTTGTCAATATTTGGACAAGAGTACAGAGATTGCTACTTATATTTCTTTGTTGTATAAGGTTACATGATATGGGTCAATAACTATTACGCGAGTTTTGAATGCAGAGTATTGCATTGTCATTCGACTAAGGTCAGAGATGATAAACGATTTGAAGACAAAACTAAGGTAATACAAATAAATTTGAGCTAGTTTATCTATTTATTTTTTGTAAAAGAAATCATAGATGGGCACTCACACTTGACAGGCCGTAGCTGACAATCAGTGAGTGAGTTGCCCTCCGAGTAGCACTAGCACTGAGCTATGTCCTTTTTGGATTGCTGTAACACACAAATACATAGCTGCGTCTTTTCCGTATATAATGTATTTTTCTTCTTCATGCTATGTAGTTTTTTATTTTTCCTCTGTGTGTGACTTCAGCTACAAATAAACCATTTATGTATTTTCAGCACTTTCATGATTCATAGTAAAATAATAATATAAAGCTTATAATATATAAAGCTATTATATATATATATATTGGCAGAGCTTGAGATATTTTTATGCCACTTGCGGTCACCCATCCCTGTAGGGACTGCACCCGGGTTCGCTTAACATGCGTAAGCGCTAGTAATACTCACGATCATTGGGCTATCGGGCTCCTCCATGCTTCGGAAGGTACGTTATGCCTTTGGTCCCGGCTGTCATCATTAATAGCAGTCGCTAAGCTATGTCAGATGCAACTGGAAAAATCTGACATCAATGTTGGGCACTTACACACACGAAAAACAAAAAAGGAATAGGCAGGGTTGGGCAAAGTAGATGCTTTGCTTGAAATAAAATACTTCTAATTAAATGTATTTAAATTAAAAAAAAAAGAGTTTCCTTACATTAACACTTTTAATGTACTGTCAGAAAAACAAACTTATTTTTTGCAAAATAAAGTTTAATTTGATTTCCAAAAAGAGGGCTTTTGCTAGAAAGCTAATTGTCCGCTATTTTCTATAAAACGCACTTATTTTTAAGCTCGCTAAAAGTATTTATGTAAGACTAGCTGTTGCCCGCGACTTCGTCCGCGTCAATTTCTGTTATAATAGACATATACTGTCGCGGACATTTCGCATCGCACGTGTCGGATGTCCTCAACTATAAATAATTTTCCCAGTTTTCAAAACAGTTTTTATTGATACTTCGCTCCTATTAGTCGTAGCGTGATGTTTTATAGCCTTAAGCCTTCCTCAATAAATGGACTATAACACAAAAATAATTTTCCAATTTGAACCAGTAGTTTCTGAGATAACGCGTACAAACAAAAAAACTTCAGCTTTGTAATATTAGTATAGATGTATTTTGATGCCATACATACCTATGTATGGCATCAAAATACATCTATATTAATATTACAAAGCTGGAGTTTTTTTGTATTTTAAGTATTTCAAATACATACCTATGTATTTGAAATACTTAAAATACAAACAACTCCAGCGTTAGATAGGTATATGAAAAATGAGAAATTACATTATTGGAACAAAATACGTATTTTCATTTCAATTACGTTTTCTAATTACAATTAATTCAAATACTGGTTTTTGTTTAATTTAATTAATTCAATTATACTTTTCTTTAAGATGTAAATCACTTGGGATGATAATCAATACAACACTTTTTATACCTCTACAAGCAATCAACAAGCCGGCAATACACGGTGAAATTTTGATCGTTCTGGACCCTTATAGGGATGATTCAGCCCGTTGATATAAACAACTTTTTCTATGGGACCAATGCTAGGAACTCAGAATTTTTTGACGTTCTAATACAAATTGACCGGGCGGTCGTAATTTTTTGTATGGAACTGCCCATTATTTGTTAGTTCCCAGCATTGGTCCCATAGGGAAAGTTGTTCATATCGTCGGGCTGAATCACCCCTTTAAGGGTCCAGAACCATCAAAATTTTACCGTGTATATTTATAAACGATACAAGAACTTTATACTTTTTATGGCTTGACAGTGTTACAAGACTCTAAAAAGCGACAAGATTGCAACAATTGAGGCATTGAACTTAATCCATCATTAATCGTTGTCGCACGCAATTACAAACTACAATACACAATGTGACGCGGGCCTTTAGCGTTTTTAAAGAAAAAGTCTCAATAACTGTGATAGACGGACGGAAAGACGAGCCAAACACTTTCACTGTTTGTCACGAAGATAGTGTCGGTGGACTGGTCTGGTCGCATCGCATGTGAAATTGATTAATCGATTCTTTATAAATTAGTAGTGACCCGCCCCGACTTTGCACGGATAGGTAATTTGTATGAATAAACGTTCCGGATTCAATGCAGAATGCAGATTACTACGATAAGTTATGAAATTGATGCTATTCGATACTGGACTATCCGATCGCACAAACCTCGTGTTACTGTCTCTATTGATTTGTGCGAATTACACACGTTAGGATTGGAGTTTTGAGTTCCATACGACGTGAGAAAAATAATATAAAATAAATAAATATATACGGACAAATCACACAGATTGAGCTAGCCCCAAAGTTAGTTCGAGACTTGTGTTATATAAGAGATACTAAGTCAACTATACTATATTTTATAACAAATACATATATAGATAAATATCCAAGACCCAGGCCAATCTAAAAAATATCATTTTCCATCTTGACCTGACCAGGGATCGAACCCGGGCACCCTGACGCAAGCTAGCGTGTTAACCACTGCGCCACGGAGCTCGCCTGATTTAAAATAATCACGGTGGATATGTTCGTTAAAACTGACTTTAAAACTACATAGGTATGTACTGTGGTATGTACCTACAGTAAGTCCTGAAGTTTACTTACAAATATACCTACATACATTCATACATACCGACTACAGAAGCAATACAGCAAATATTCCAAATAATTTATGTAAAATAAACGATTCATTTCACAGACGAAATATATTTAAAGCAATGATTTTGTACACTTGCAAGCCAAATGTTGGCACAACTTAAATAAACCCTTAGTTCTTCTGTACTTGAACTGTTTAAATTAAGTTTAGTTCATTCGATATTTCCTCGTTACAGTCGCGGATATGTAAATATATCCGCGACTAATTAATAGGAAACCGAACCTATCAATTTGCCCCAGTGTCTCGTTACGTTCTCGGTTCCGCACCTCGAGCTATTGTCTTACTTGTTCCTCGTCCACACACTCCCAATCTCGTCTTAATCTAGACCATGATATTTAATTATTACTAACTTGCTGTAATTAAATAAAGGAATCCATACTATACATCCATATTCATACTCTATACTAATATTATAAATGCAAAAGTAACTTTGTCCGTCTCTCTGTCACCTTTTCACGCTTCTACCATTGAACCATTTGGATGAAATTTGGTATGGAGGTAGTTTGAGGCCCGGGAAAAGAAATACCATATGTCCCTTAATACATACATACATAGTATTATGTCTATTTTCCTTGCGGGGTAAATAGAGCCTAGGTCTATAAGACCTTATGGCCACATTTAGCATGTTGGAGGGCGTGTAGATGGAAAAAGGAATCAAAATAGTGATCGGTAGCCGCATCGCCTATTGACATGATTTCACAGATTTTAGCCCAATCCCGCGATCGGTTTTTACATTCTGCGCGGGAAGAGAAAGAAGCAGCTGGCTCATATTACGTTTTTCTTTTCTCCCAGACCAGCATGTTCTTGCATTGCGGAAAATTTTCTGATCCCGAGGGATCGACATTAACACGGGCGGAGCCGCGGGCAATAGCTAGTTCTGTATAAATACCCCACTTCAAATCTCCCAAGCTTCTCACATGGCTTCATTTTATGCTAATCATACGCTGTTCCCAGGCTTTGTTTGGACCGTAATTTCCTGTTGTAGGTCGTTTGATGACGATAGCAACTTTGTTTGAAGAAGTTTTTTGTTTGTACATATAAGTAGGTATTATTTTTATTATTCGTTTGATTTGAGATGATGATGATATTAAAGGCTCTGCGTACAATGGTTAGTTAAATTAGGTTACCAACACCATACAGCAAAGCCAATAGTTTTGTTGATAAATGAATTGCCAATGTCAGTTACATACAATCTGCGTCAAACATACTAAAATTGGATGGATAATGAAGAGATCCACTGTTCGAGAGTGACTTTCGTCTTCCCTTTTGTTTTGTACCTGCTTGAATTTTCCTTAATTAAATCAAGCAATAAAATTTTTAAGGCTATTAGCAATTAGTTAGTTTTTTTTAGCAGTATTAGAAAAATGACGTTAGTTTTCGAATTATTTATTTATACTAGCTTTCGCCCGCGTCAATTTCGATCCCTCGAAAATAGTATAAAGGGATAAAGGTAGCCTATGTCCTTCTCCGTACTCTGGAGTACCTCCGTAGTCCGTACGCTTTCACGCCGTAACTACTGAACCGATCATCATGAAATTTTGCATACAAGTTCTACTACCTTTTATCCCGTGAAAAAGTACTATTCCCGAGGGACCGACATTAACGCAAGCGGAGCCGCGGGCGAAAGCTAGTATCACATATATAATTTTTTTGGCGTAATTACTTCTAACTACATACTATAGTTACTTTTAAAACTTCATACGGTCCCTAATGACTGTTATTTTCTAGTCGTACGAGTATCAAGTCTATTATAGTTTAGTTGCCTGCCGCAGTGATATACGTAATTTGATATATCACCTCCAATAAGTCACTTACGAGTAGATAGCGAACAGAGCATTGGTGAACCGAAGTTTCTTTTATGGCACACGCAATCAATTTTATACCTATAGCATGGGAGCAGCGAAAGCGTTAAGAAATTGTTTATCAATATTTGTCGATTCGTTCTGATTTAGCACGATTCTGTAATTTTAGTAGTGATGCTCTGTGATAAATTTCACGTACTTTCTCTGCTTTTAATTGGTTTAGCAAAGTGGCATGAACATTGTGCCGATACAAATACTTTTGTAAACTCTGTTGATTTAATATTGTGGTTACACCGAAACCTTTGAACTGCACAATGCAATCCTTTCATAGCATTAGAGAATGTCCGATAATACGCGACCACGGTCTGCCGACCATATGCCTACGCTTCACACCAGCCTACACACACAGGAATTCAAGCCTTTAAAGTGCTATTGCGAAATGAAGACAAGGCGCTTGGTAACAATATCATGGAAAAGACGAGCACATAATACAAACGCGTCTGCCCATGCATAACAATGATCCAGTTATCTAGTTAAATATTCCACGTTATAATAGAACCATCAATTTTGTTACAGCATTTGCGTATTCCATAACAGCCTAGTCAAACCACTTTTACAAATAATGTCTTAGTTAGAACTTTTTTCACAGTTACCTGAAATAACAAGTTTTATTTAATCATGATAAGTTTTTCATTGAAATAAAGTGACGTTGACGACTCTTTATGCTCTGAAAAGCATCCATAATTATTCTTGTAACTCCTTGAAATTGACAAAAACAGTTTTCGGGGCGGAACGACGACGACTGTCAAAGACGGCGAAGTCGTCAAAATAAACGTGAAGTTGGAGCTGCCGCCATTAGTTATAGATATAGAGAGCAGCACTTTCTATCGGCATTCAAGGGTACAATAAAACTCTATTCAATTATATCAATAGACTATTTTATCAAACCAAGGAAGGATTGACTCGCAAACTGTCACGATTTTGAGCGTTCTGTAAATTCACAGTTTCGAAGAAAAGAATTTAGATTTTACATAATCCCGAACGTATTACAAAAATAGTAAAATTTGAATCACCTTATGAAATGATCAGAGGAATAAGAAATTATTGGGTAAGTGAAAACTTAAATGTCAAAGTAGGATCTAAGTTCGTCACAGAAGTGTCAGTTTTAGATCGATTTTGACTTCGAAATGGGTATATGATCGAAGGATTTTGATATGTATTAACTACTTCTAATGATAAAATACTTATTCTAATTAAACTAACTGTATGAAAACTTTTAAAACTTTTTATACGATTAGTTTACTACTAGTAACTTTTTAAAACTTTTAAAACCGATGTTTATTTAGATTACGTCATCAGTACGTTAGACATCACTATGTCAAAATAAACTGGCTAAGTGCGAGCCGGAATCGCACACGAAGGGTTCCGTACCACCATACAATATGAAACTACAAAAATCGCTTAAGGCGCTCTATCCCTTAACCGTTTGTAGCGGACATCTCGCGTTATATTATTTACTCGTGTCATACTTGTCATCAGTTTCAGTTCAAACCCGTGTCTGCCATTTTCGTGTTAATTTTCACTTTTGATTTAATAGTTCAATAATTATAACCAAATATTGTATTTTTTTTAGGTATCCATCTGGCCCATCCAGTTATACTTTTTATAGATACAAAAAAGTTGGTAGTTGTCGCTGAAAATATCAAGTAATTCGCGACGAAACTTTTTCTGGATATAGCATTTTTGCTATTTTATTTAGCTAAGTTTTAAATATATTTTTGAAAATATTTTAGTGTAACCATTTATTTTGATCTTTGAACTGTACGTCATATTTTTTTCATGCTAGTATTCCAAGAAAAATAAGGCTAACTGCGCGACGAAAAAATACACGTTTTACGGTATTCTTCTGATGCACAGCGCCTTAACAATACGTTCTTGTATTGGGTTTTATAGATACACTTGAATTTCAGAGGATCTGTTAGATAATTTCAAGTCTTAAACTATAACGGATCAATATAGTCACTATGGGATTTAGATTATTTATGAGATTTGTTTGATATTTCGGTAACATTGTAGCTGTCAGCCTGTGAAGATGGCAGCTGCAATGTTTCCGAAATATCAAAAATAATCGCAGTTAGACCCGTAGTTACAACAATAGTGATATTGACCTTGAAAGCTAAAAATCGTATATTACGGTTCAATAGACACACCTCTGTGATAGACGGACGGACAGCGGACGCTTAGTAATAAAGATATGCCCTTTGGCTACAGAACCCTAAAACAGAACAAATAAATAAACATATACGGACAAATCGCACACATTGAGCTAGCCCCAAAGTAAGTTCTAGACTTGTGTTATAAGATACTAACTCGACAATACTATATTTTGTACCAAATACATATATAGACACACATCCAAGACCCAGGCCAATCTGAAAAAGACCATTTTCCATATTGACCTGGCCGGGGATCGAACCCGGCCAAGTCAAGCCCAGTGGTTAACACGCCAGCCTGCAACACGAGGGTGCCGTCGCGTCGGGTCGCAGACTGGCGTATTAACCCACAGCGCCACGGAGCTCGCCAAAAAAACAAATATTATCCAACAACATATTTCTTTAGATAAAATATTTACATACTTATGGACTAATTCATCGATATGCGTTCGCGTTATATGCATGAGCGTTATTAATTTATCTTATCGGGCAGATTTACGCTATGGAAGCATGCCCGTTTTGAATTAATCATAAGTAACGGTTGATTATTGTCACGGTTACAGCGATACACGTTACACAGACGATGGAGTAAATTTCTTTCTTATCCTCAATTTCAGTCCAGACTTCTAGCTGTAAATGCTAATAAAATATGCATTTTCTAATATGTTTTTGTATTTAATTGCAGTAGACTGCGCATTATTTATTATTTCAATGATATATTAAGACTCCGGGCTCCGTAACGTTATAGACGGCTGAAGATGCAACAAAAAGAGACATATTTAAATTATATATTATGCATATCCTAATCCTACCTAACTAATATTATAAACTAGCTTTCGCCTGGGGCTCCGCCCGCGTCAATGTCGATCCCTCGGGAATAGTACTTTTTCCCGGGATAAAACGTAGCCTATGTCCTTCTCCGTACTCCAGAGAACTTGTATGCAAAATTTCATGATGATCGGTTCAGTTGTTACGGCTTGAAAGCGTAACAAACAAACAATAAACAAACAAACAAACTCACTTTCGCATTTATAATATTAGTAAGGATAAGGATATGGATGCGAAAGTGAGTTTGTTTGTTACGCTTTCACGTTGTAACTACTGAATCGATCATCATAAAATTTTGCATACACGTTATCTGGGGTACGGAGAAGGACATAGGGTACATTTTATCCCGAGAAAAAGTTCCCGAGGGACCGACATTGACGCGGGCGGAGCCGCGGGCGAAAGCTACTTAAGAATAAGGTGAATATCAATGACCGCCCGTGGTTCCTTTTAAAATTCATTCACGTATTTCAACGTTTAAAAATCTGATCAATATTAACAAAGAGATATCCAATAACCACCTACTTTCCTTACGAGTACGAGGCCATAGCTATTGCCACCTTGCATTTCAGTTGATCTGTTTACATTTAATTTACCCAACGAGACGTGCTCATGAGTAATACAGCCAATGATATGTAGGTTAGTGTACTTGGTACACATTCATCGAGAGTGGATTTCTGGTGACATAGTTTTAATGGACGCCTGAACAGTCTTATTTGTTATACTGTTCTGATTTTCTACCGCAGTTAGGGATCTTTTGAGAATTAGCAATTTTTGCGAATAGGCCTTTCAAGAATTAGTCCTAGAGAAAGACTAAACGGTTTAAACTATAAGATAACTTCCTTTTTAGTGTACGTTCATTTATTTAAGTTTTACGTAGTTCTAGTGCTATATTTAATTTATTATATTTAGTTTGTTAAATTAAAACAAAATTTTATTTTATTTTTTCATTTAGTTCAATACATCTAGCGGCAACTTTTAGTAGATAGCGTTGTGGATTGCATAATTCATCATCATCATCATCAGGTCCTTTTTAGTCTCCACTCCTCTCTGTACTACATAATTATCAATACATATATACCTAGTTTTATCTAAAGATTATATTATGAAATTATTTGTTACCTATTCCTAAATAAATAAACAAAGTTTCCGGACATCGGAATTTTGACACATATAAACATTACGTTATTTAGTGCCCAAATATCTCAAATTCCACCGTTTCGTCTTAATGTTGATGGAATTCTATATGAGCTAATTTAAAAAATTTGGTAATTGTTGTACTGTAGTTAATCTAGTAACTGCGCGTCATCTAAAAACTCGATCGAATATAGAACTGTATTTTCTCGAGCCAGTTTAAAATATGACGATATTGTACACTCAATATATTCCTCATTGAATACGTAATAATAGATGTCCATTGTCCAATGACTGCACAAATTGACCGAGTGATTGGCCATTTGCATTCGTGTTAGGCAAACAAAGCCGCGCCGGTGAAGCGCACTTCCCCAATTGCAACACTTAATTATGCATACAAAATCCTGCTACTAGTTACTCTTTACCAATAACTATGTTACTTTTGTCAAAATATCCTGAATTAAAAGAGAAATAAGATCTAAGAAACTTTTATTTTTTACTCGGTCTATTGTTACTATATACTCTATCGCCATTTTTTTAAATCTATGCTTAATGTGTTAACATTTGACATGTGTGGTGTACTTACAACGTTTTGATAGCTAATTAAACGTTTCACCATTGCAGTGCTTTTTAACTTAATTTTAATTTACCTTTTGAAAATTGTATTATATGATCGATTTGTACTATAAAGTGCTTGCAAAGACAAATTAAATGAGTCCAAATACGATGGGTTAATCTTCCCTAATTTAGAAATACGTAAGACCATCTTCAGACTTCATCATAGACTAGCTCTTTAGAAATACGTAAAACCATCTTCAGACTTCATCATAGACTAGCTCTTTGGTACGGCTTCAAAATTGAGTTGATAGATTTGACGCTTACAGACAAAGTACAAATTAACATCTAAATAAAAGCTTGTAAAAATTAAGCACATTTAACAACTGCATTGCATATCAAATGACCACCAAAAGGTTATAAAGTTAGAAAATAAGACTAACCATCCGCCTAAGATACAATTTCATAAGTAGTTCGCTAAAAACTTGGATGTTGTGGACGTTGATTTAAATATATCACAAACTACATAACAGATTTTGATTCCCAGTGCGCTTAAAAATTGCACTTACATTTTCTACCGAGATGGCTTCTGTGGTTTTTATTGCTACATTACTATTTAGGCAATATGAGTTCAAACTTAGTTATAGTCACATTTAGTCCTACTAAAAACGGCAATTTTAACATAATATGTATACGTATTTGTCATTAAACTTAAGTATTGTCATCACAATGATACAGCATAGGTCATATTAACATACAATAAAATAAACACAAGGCCGTTGTGGAATCTCTGTTGTGAACGTGAATTTACAGTTCACATTTGTACTACTTTGCGGTTGATATACGAAGCAAGTAACTTACTCACAGTATAGTAATTACAATAAAAGGCAAAGTAAAAAAACTGATTGCCTGTAAAAAGTGTACACTTTCGCTTGCACACAGAACGTGACATTTTTTCGTGCGTGCAGCCAACGTTCATCGATTTATAAGATATTATCACGTCAATAAACATCAAACAACCTTGGAGACCCTTTTTTGCTTTGTATGAAACACACATGGCATTCAAGCAATGCACAATCCCAAGAATACAACAATGCGTACAAGAACGTTTTGCTGCATATGACCCTCATATTATGTATAAAATCAATTTTACTACTTAGGATTTTAAATTACAAATGCAACATAACCCTTTAAGGCTATACATTAATGTTTTAGGGTCAGTGCTGCCCCCATTAGCAATACTTTTCCAATGTTTAAGTAGTCAACACTGGTGTTAAATTTATCAAGCTGCCTAGCTTAGCTACATACATTTACGACTGCCATCAATGTTGACAGCCGGGACCAACGGCCTATCGTGCCTTCCGGAGCACGGAGGAGCTAGATATAATTTTATGCTACTTGCGGTCACCCATCAAAGTGGGGACCGCGCCCGGGTTGCTTAACATACGTAAGCGTTAATAACGTTCAGACCCACTGGACCATAGGGCTCCTCATTAGCAATAAATTATTTGAAAGAAATCGGAGATAGGGTATTGCCAAAAGTGAACCTTTTTGGCAAAATGCTAAGAAAACCTTCACGTTTTCACTTATTGTGAACGAGACGCCATTTTTTTAAAAATCTATGGTGTAAACGGTGGTTCCTAAATTAGTTCGAAGGGTTATCCTATCCAGGGCTTATCTATACTAATACTGGGTGGCGCAAAAGTACTGGCACTAAAGAAAATACTTTTATTTTTTTTATATGACATTTTCTGTCATTCTGTTTTTGAAAATTGTGTAGTGAACAAATGTAAAATACACTGAAAATAAACATGGACCGTTTTACTCCCCAAGAACGTGGAATAATTGTGTGAGGGACGCTTTTCCAGGCCGAGTTATCTCTCGTTTTGGCGATTTGCCTTGGCCTGCAAGATCACCCGATCTGACCAGTCCAGACTTCTTTCTTTGGGGTTTTTTGAAATCTCGGGTGTATGTGAACAAGCCACAGACTCTCGCAGCTCTAAAAGAAAACATTCGTCAAGAAATAACGAACATATCGCAGGAAGTGTTACGGCAAGTTATGCAAAATGTCATAAATAGGGCTCAAATGTGTATCAACTCTGGAGGTCACCATTTAAAAGACATCATCTTTAAATCCTAATGGTACGAAATTTAATGGCACAAATATACATTTAAAAAAACCTAAATCTAGTTTTCTAATTTAGAAAAAATGTTATAGCTGAACCAAATAGGGTCTTTACTTTTGCGCCACCCAGTATTATAAAGCTGAAGAGTTTGTTTGTTTGTTTGTTTGTTTGAACGCGCTTATCCCAGGAACTACTGGTTCGAATTGAAAAATTCTTTTTGTGTTGGGTAGTCCATTTATTGAGGAAGGCTTAAGGCTATAAAACATCACGCTACGACCAATAGGAGCGAAGCATCAATAAAAAAATGTTTTGAAAACGGGGAAAAATTATTCATCTATACGAATAAAAACGAATGAATCATAATAAAAGAAATTGCCGCGGACGAAGTCGCGGGCAACAGCTAGTATTTTATATCTGCGTTTTCATTTCCAATAATAAGGTTAATGTAAGAGATTGCGTAAGCGATAAGGCCGCCTCTTGTACAACTGTTTTCGTATTAAGTACTTTTGTAATATTTGTAAAGGTGCTTAATCTTTATCCTTATCCTTACTTCCTTATCCTTACTAATATTATAAATGTGAAAGTGAGTTTGTTTGTTTGTTTATTTGTTTGTTTGTTTGTTTGTTACGCTTTCACGCCGTAGCTACTGAACCGATCATCATGAAATTTTGCACACAAGTTCTCTGGAGTACGGAGAAGGACATAGGCTACCTTTTATCCCGGGAAAAAGTACTATTCCCGAGGGATCGACATTGACGCGGGCGGAGCCGCGGGCGAAAGCTAGTAAATAATAAAAAAGATATTTTATTATTATTATTCTTTTAAAGCATTTATATCAAATGGGGACAGCACTGGAGCCCGAAAAAACATGTATATTCTTAAATAGTTAAGATTAGCAATTCGCGTCGAATTTCGTGAGGCTCGAATGAATACGAATGGCCTTATTCCACACATGATAGGTTTCCTAATTACGATCACGCGACATTGCAAGGTTGGCAATGTCACGAGTAAGGCTAATCCCTGGCCATCACCTCTGGACACGTGCGGTGATCTACTTACCACGTGCAAACTTCGATCAAGTATGATCGATGCGTGCAAACCATTACACTAGTTTAAATTCAATCACTTAATACGGTTTTATCGCGTTTATTACATTATGAACTATGACAATATTACCCCTAAAATAATCTATACATATAATAAAACAGTAAAAATATTTTGTCTGTACATTTCGAATTTTTGACTGAAATGGATAGAGGGACGCTTAAAAAGAATAATAGAAAGCAAAAAAATTTTTTTGGAATTTTTTGTCTGTCTGTCTGTCTGTCTGTCTGTCTGTATGTATGATCACGATTATCTCCGAAAATACTGAACCGATTTACTTCAAACTTTCACCAACTGCTTTGTTTTATTTAACTCAGCAAAACATCTAAAGTTTGTTTCATCAAAATCGGTTCATAAAAAAAAAAGTTATCGTCATTTGAATGAATTCAAAGCATTAGTTTGCCTGCCAATATACACGGTGAATTTTTTATCGTTTTGGACCCTTTAAGGGGTGACTCAGACCATCAAAATGAACAACTTTTCCTACGGGAACAATGCTGGGAACTCAAAAAAAATTCGACATTCCCATACAAACTGGCCGGGCGGCGGGACTCTTTTTTATGGAAATGACGAATTTTTTTTTGAGTTCCCAGCATTGGTCCCATAGAAAAAGTAGTTCATATTGATGACCTGAGTCACCCCTTTAAGGGTCCAAACTGTTCCTGAGGGATGGACACTAACGGCGGCGTCGTAGCCGCGGGCAAACGGCAAACCAACCGAAACTGCTGCGCCTAGAAACTTGAAATTTGGTACAGGGGTTCTTTTAATGATGTGAATGAGCGCTAAGAGAGGATTTTTAAGAAATTTAACTTCTTAAGGGGTAAAATTTATATGGAATTTTCTCATTTTTGGACTTAGAAGTATGAAAGTAGGTATATAAGTTCTCGATTAAAATTTAAAAAGATGTGTGTAGGTAGATGAAATTTGCATAATTCCCCCCTTAAGGGGTAAAATGGGGGTGGGTGGGTGGTATAAACTTTGTATGGAAATTTTCTCATTTCTGGACTTAGACGTATGAAAATAAGTATATAAGTTCTAGGTTACAATTAAAAATATCTCTGTAGGTAAAATAGACGATATTTTCCCCTGAAGGGGTAAAATAGCGGGGTAAAGATTGTATAGGAATTTACTTATTTCTAGCCTTAGAAGTATGAAAATAGGTAAATAAATTCACGATTACAATTGAAAAAGATCTGTATAGGTCAACAGGAAAAAAATCCCCCAGAAGGGGGGTAAAATTTGTTTGGAAATTGGAAATTTTCTCATTTCTGGACTATAAAGTATGAAAATAAATAGGTATGTTCTAGATTACAATTTAAAAAGACATATGTGGGTGAAATGGACAAAATTCACCCCTAAAGGGGTAAAATGGGAGGGTAAAGGTTTTATGGAAATTTTCTCATTTCTGGACTTAGAAGTATAAATAATATCCATACTTCCATACTAATACTAATATTATAAATGCGAAAGTAACTTTGTTTGTCGTTTTTTTATGCTTCAACCATTGAACTGATTTGGATGAAATTTGGTATGGAGGTGAGGGCCCGAGGAAGGACATAGGGTATGTTTGATTCCGCGAAATTCTACTTCCCGAGGGATTAATTGTTCCCGAGGGATCGACACTAACGCGGGCGGAGCCGCGGGCAACAGCTAGTCTATACTAATATTATAAAGCTGAAGAGTTTGTTTGTATGTTTGTTTTAACGCGCTAATCTCAGGAACTACTGGTTCAAATTGGAAAATTCTTTTTGTGTTGGATAGTCCATTTATTGAGGAAGGCTTTAGGCTATAAAACATCACGTTGCGACCAATAGGAGCGAAGCATCAATAAAAAATGTATTGAAATCGGGAAAAATTATTCATCTATACTAATTAATCATAATAACAGAAATTGCCGCGCACGAAGTCGCGGGCAACAGCTAGTTATTGATAACGTTTCGGATGTACGCAGTATTAGTTCACGGTGTTTGAGGGTCTTGCAGTCTTGTGATGATTGATGACAGGATCCCAAGCTGGTAGTAACTGCCAACCATCCTATCATCAACGACAAAACCGTATTAACTGATAATCGTGAGAACATTAGAAACCAGCATATAAGTACCTACTTAAAGGAGCTAAAGATAATTTTAATGCTACTTGCGGTCACCCATCAAAGTGGGGACCGCGCCCGGGTTGCTTAACATACGTAAGCGTTAATAACGTTCAGACCCACTGGACCATAGGGCTCCTCATTAGCAATAAATTATTTGAAAGAAATCGGAGATAGGGTATTGCCAAAAGTGGACCTTTTTGGCAAAATGCTAAGAAAACCTTCACATAATAAAATACGGTATTGGACGGGTTCCCTTCGTTTTCATTCTTCCATGCTGATCTAGATCTAGGGAATGAGCGAAAATCTGCGGAATCATGTCAATAGGCGATGCGGCTAGTAACCCATCACTATTTTGATTCTGTTTTCCACCTACACGCCTTCAAACATGCTAAATATGGCCATAAGCTATTTTATACCTAGGCTCTTTCTACCACGCAAGGGAAAAAGACGTGATTTCGTGGAATATACAAAAGCATTTGATAGTATTTTCCACCATTCTATCTTTGAAGCTTTACGAAGTCAAGATGTTGAACCTATGTATAATGTAGGAGTAGATGTCCAACTCCTTTAAAATAGACCTATACAGCGTGTAAATGGACCCTCGACGTTCTTTTAACGGGGTGACTCAGCCCATCAAAATGAACAACTTTTCTTTCGTCATGGAAACTCAAAAAATAAAATCGACATTCCCATACAAACTGGCCGGGCGGCAAAACTCTTTTGTATGGAAATGTCGAATTTATTTTTTGAGTTTCCATCATTGTTGGTTGGTACGACAGTTGTCCATATTGATGGTCCGAGTCATCCCTTGGGAACGTCAAGGGTACATTTACATGCTGTATAATAACCACTCAGCATCCGAAATTCAAGTATCCGGCCCGACTTTTAGTATAGAAAGAGGAGTAAAACATGGTGATCCGTTGTTGCCAAAACTTATTTCTAAAGACGTAATACTACATCAATAAACCAAAAGTTGGAGAAATAAGGTATCGAAGCAAGGTGCTCGATGTTTACAAACATCGAACAAAAAACCTGTCGCAGTACACCGACGATGTATCGAGATCTCGCACGGTGAAGGCTTCCTTGTAAGGCTGGCGATATATCAATTTACGAAGAAAAGTGTTTTGCAGACACGTAGGGAACCTGTATTAGACTAATGTTGATTTGAGATCATACAAAACATGTGCTACGGATATCTATCTAAAAATTCTGTTTAGAACACTTTTAATTTGATATCAATTCGTTATGTAATAGTAAGTAAGACCATTTTTAAAAATTTGAAATCATAATATACAGTTTTACTAAAAGATTATCCACTTAATTAAAAGCAACTTTTATTATGCAGTTATAAGTTATAACCATTTTTATAACCACCCTACGAATAAATTTCGTAGCATTTACCAAATATTTAATAAAGCTACCAAACAACTTTTGTGACGTCAGCCGTACTAAGAGCTTAATTGTGACGTCATGAATTTAAAGGCATTGTTGAACAAAGCGCTTCCAAAACGCTTCCAAGTATGTGACTTTATATCTGAAATTTTCTTCACTAATGTCTTTATTTTTGGAACGTCTGTGCATAGCAACATGAAAAAAAGGATGCAATATGCTTATTATACAAGTAAAAACTATAATGGCGGTCTTTTTTACGTAATTATATTTATTAAATATGGAGTATACATAAGAAAATAAGCAAGCGTCCTTTAAAGGTTTGTTTCTACTTGTACATTTTTACTTTTTAATTAGTACAAACACTTTAAAGGTAGCAGCCCGTGAAAATGAACAGATTTTAGTATGTGACCAATGCTGGCAAACACTTTTTGTATTAAGTTCCGGAATTGATTCCCATTTAAACAAGAAATACCAGAAATACGGATTATTCTCACTAGTCCAATCGGCAAATAGTTTCATGGAACTACTGAGATTTTTTTCTGTAGTTCCATTGATCTTGTTAATGGAATGGAACTACTGAGAAAAATGGAACTAGTGAATGATTCAGAAATACACTATTCAAAGACGCTCGCTCTTGATTTAGGCTCCTTTCCTCTAGACGACGCCTTTATGGCTTTGGCAAATTTACTATACCTACTGTTTTAATGGATGCCAATTGAAAAGAAAACAAACCATATTCTGAATGTTACGTATTACGACGTTACAAGTTAAAACGTATTTATTTTTCTCCGATTAATTTAACGCTAACTAAAACTTTATATACGTATGTATTATAAATGCAGATTGATATTTATTGGTAGTTAGCTTTTTATTCTGGTTTCAAAGGTAAGAAACTAGTTTCCGATAAATTTCATTCAATGACCCGTCTTTCACTTGGAAACATGTTATTTGCATTTCTAGTTGAAATATGAATATGACGATGAAATAAAGATCTCACTGAAGTAAAACACAAGTTATACCTTAAGAAATTATTATCTTGCAGCTAGCGGCAAATGGCAGTCTTTACGATAATGCGTGGTTGTGATGTAAACTTTCTATAAATATTATAATAAAATTAAGACTAGTAAAGTTGTAAATATATGCATTTTATATAGATTGTTTGGGAAAGTATTGTGTGATATCTATATCAACATCACAAGAAATGTGTACCTACATATTGATATATATCTAAATATAAAAGATACACTATATGCTAATTCTAAACCTCCTGTCAATATTATAATATCGCAATTAGAATCGCTTATAAAATGGAGGAATAAAAGTTAGAAATCGAAATAAATTTAGACTCCGAAGGAGGTTCAGAATTCAGCCTGTATTTATTGGTAATGTTTATGTATACGTAACTATTGTATACGTAGTGAATAAAAAAAATATCTCTAGTGATTCTTACAATGAAATTCTATCGGCGACTGATCTATTTATCTAAATTTTAAACAGACTTGAGTAAATTCGTGTGCTTGTCAATAGTAAATATTTTTTAATCTTTTGACAATAAATGCAAGATTAATCTTACAAATATGTATGATTATTCCAGCCCGGGGCAGTAGTCCAACTGCTCTTTCTATCGCGATAAAACTACTGCACGGATTTTGAAGAAAACTTACAACGTTATTGCTTATAATATTTACCTTACAATTGCACATAGACTTACGCCGCCGAAGTTGCGGAAAAGCTGGTATTTTACTATTATATGTATATTAGGTAGCTAGTAAACGAGTATAATCATACAGCTAAAACCCATAATGAAATCCATTTGTTTATTTACTTTTATGGCTTTCAGATTTTCAAGCGAGACAGCTCGAAGCGCGATCTATCTCAAAGGCGTCTCTGTTGCTGCTTGGGCAAATAATATTTTTTTTGTTTATCTTTGTATTTCTCAACCGATTTAAAAAATTGTGAGCAAGTTCGGTAATTATATAGAATTTGTCAATATGGGAATTTTTCAAACTGGCGAAAAAGCTTTGATAAGACCTGCAAGGTCTACAGCTCTCAAAGCCAATAGTCATATAATTTGTTGATATCCCAAAATATCTATTTTTTATCCGAATATTATTCTTTTCTTTATCCGAAACTTTCTCATTTTTTTACATTTTATAGAATAGTGCCTGCGTTAACTTATTAAAATGTCCTTCATATTTCTATGGTGCATTCACTACCCCATAAAAAGTATCAACAGATTTATTCTGTGGATTAACTAGTCAACCTAAAGACACAATGACCACTTCCCCGTCACCTAGATTCGGGCGTTCGCTCCTAAAAGGAGAAACCGCGTCAATGACAGTCCGGATCATCCGATTGTTGTATAGTTATTGTTCTGCATCCGATGTATTCAGTGCGTGTACACCACTCATCCGTCAAAGTTGCAAAATACACATGCATTGCTTTTCTGTTCGTTACTAGTAGATACTTATTACTCTTATAAAATAAAGTAATAGTAGGGAACAAATTAAGCCTTAATGTGTATATTGAAATGGTATTCGACGTGCAGGATCGAAGCGCGGTAGCTTAAATGGTGAAGCACTGGTCGGTACTAAAAGATCACGTCGCTGGTCGAATCCTGCCCACGTCTTTATTTAATAAGAATAAGTTTGTCGTAATAGCATTGTGATTGCTTAATACCCTTAAAAAAAGTATTTATTACTTACTAACTTTCGCCCGCGGCTCCGCCTGCGTTAATGTCGATCCCTCGGGAACAGTATTTTTTTCCCGAGATAAAATGTACCCTATATCCTTTTCCGTACCCCAGATAACGTATATGCAAGATTTCATGATGATCGGTTCAGTAGTTACAACGTGATAGCGTAACTAACAAACAAACAAACAAACTCACTTTCGCATTTATGATATTAGTTACGATAGTGAAAACATTTGACTTATTAAAAGAATAGTAAAGTGTTTAGTTATACTAGAAAGTTGCGTTTGAAACTTTCATACAAGTCAAAACAGACATAATGTTCTGTAGCTATTGTTTTTGCGTTTAGTGTATACACCTATTTAGAGAGCAGGCAACACCTCTTTTAAGTAAGCCATCGGCTAAATAGCAGTCCGCCATTTTTTACGATATTTGCTTCTAAATCAAAGGACGTCATCGTATAGAATTTGTGTTACTAAAACTAACCAATAGGCATAGGTCCATGCCAGGTCTTCAGGTCGAATAAACTGTCTAGTCTGACTTTATACCATTGCCGACCGGAACTTTATGTTTGGCGACAAGAACAGAGATAAGGAAGAACTTACTTTACATATTTTATTAGTATTTCTTACTAGCTTGCCGCAAATGTATCACGTAAGAAATTCAGTATGCAATAGCATGTTCTTGCTTATCCTCTCCCAGCCTATATCATCTAATTGAGAAAGTAGTAAGACCTGAACATTTATGAAGATAACACTTACGCTGCAATAATTAAAGAAAATCGTTTACCTAGCAAATATGCAGTATAAATGACCTTTTGATTGCATTGAGTAATATGTTATTTTTTTTAGTCGAGCGTCATTCAAGGGACTGCATAGCTATAAATAAAGTATTAATTATGAATGACTCTCTACGTGTACTTGAGAAAGATGGCCTTGCTCTACATACAAACTCCAAAGTGATTCTATAAGAGTCGAAACTCTAAAATGTATCTAATATACCTACCTACCTACTGAGTAGTTTTCTCAGACATAGAAACTTATTTAACTAACTTGTAAAATGTATTAGGAAACACAATATAAACATTGAATTCAATAAAAAGTTGGATTGTTTGGAACTTGATATTTGAATGTTTTTTTATAACACCACCAAGTTATTAAAGAAAAAATCGTAATGAAGACCTTGGCAGATATCACACAAATTGAGCTAGCCCCACAGTTGATTGTGCCGTATGCTATCTAAACGAAACTCTATTTAATAACTAGCTGTTGCCCGCGGCTCCGCCCGCGTTAGTGTCGATCCCTATGTCCTTCCCCGGGCATCAAACTACCTCCATACCAAATTTCATCCAAATCAATTCAATGGTTGAAGCGTAAAAAGACGACAGACAGAGTTACTCTCGCATTTATAATATTAGTATGGATTAGTATGGATAGGTATAGTGCTGTCGTATAATGATGATGAATTGACTTTAGATTTTTTAATAATTTTCCTATGTCATTATTATTTAAGTGCTGTATATTTGCAGGCAAACTCATTCAAATGACGATAACTTTTTTTTTAATGAACCGTTTTTGATGAACCAAACTTTAAATGTTTTGCCGAATTAAAACAAAGCAATTGGTGAAAGTTTGAAGTAAATCGGTTCAGTAATTTCGGAGATAATCGTGATCATACATACAGACAGACAGACAGACAGACAGACAGACAGACAGACAGACAAGAAATTCGAAAAAAAATTTTTTGCTTTCTATTATTCTTTTTAAGTGTCCCTCTATCCATTTCAGTCAAAAATTCAAAATGTACAGACAAAATATTTTTACTGTTTTATTATATGTATAGATAAATATATCCAGACCGTGCCAATGTGAAAAAGAAAATTTTCCAACATGATCTGGACGGAGATCGAACCGTGGACCCTGCGGTTCAAAGGCACTTGCGGTACCACTGAGCTACGAGCTACGATATACGAACGATATAGGTCAATTGAAAATTATATGTAGATATAATACCACATTAAGCCAATAGAACGAGTCAAACTATCAATTAAAAATCATAAAATTGTCTCTAACATAAACCACAATGACCTATTAGCTTTGTGAAACCCGAGGCTAAAATATGAGTAAAATGATTATTATTATACTATTTCCTCGTACACCAACGTAACCACACTGATTGCTTCTGGTTGCAGTGTGGGTATCACCACATCTCTCACGTTACATCGAGATATGTAATAATGACTGAACAATGACCACCTCAGACGCAACCTATATGGTCTTATTATTTAACAGATAGAGATCAAATTGGAGTAGGATGTGTCAATTGAAATGTTAATGGCAGTCCAGACTGCTACTTTATTGAATTCCGAGTTATTATTTATGAAGTATTGTGTTCGAAAGCCGACCACAATCTAGTGTTTTATGTTTAAAGTGGTTGTTTTAATTCGAGCTCGAGGCCTGGCGATCGTCAACAACACGTTTCTCCACATCTTTTTTTCTCGCGGTGTAAGTGGTTGAACGAGCATTCAACTATTTTTCCCCGTGCTTAAACCAGGGTTCCTTTGAAAGACGGACAAATTCCTATTTAAAGGGCCGGTAAGATTTTTGTTAATAGAGGTATGGCTTCATAATCATTAATTTTAAGTTTATTTTTTATTTATTTTAATTGTGACTGGCAACCTGAATATATTCATATTCAGGTTGTATGGTGCCAGACTTGGTAAGAAGTCCAACACTATACATGAAGGAGTATCCTTGCTTGCACGTTCGTCACGTCATGGAGAAATGGTTTATTGATACTTATAGAGATAGCTGGGTGCGACAGATCCTTTCTCGCTGGCAGTATCCAGGCGCCCAATAGTATCGCTGATCGATAGTATTCGGTCTGCCATTGGTCTCAGTTTGTTATCAGATTATGAAGCTATTTATATTATAAAAACAGCTGACATGCATTATTATATTCGGCACGGATCATCGTAATGTGCGAGGTAAGCAGAGTCTCTCTGATATAAATTTAGGCTCTTGTGTCCTTGAGTGGAAAGAAACGCACATAATGATTATTTTTGGCTTTTGCAGGGAATAAAGGAGCAGTTTGTCATCGCCATCAGTGAACAATCTGCACTAGTAAGAAGGTTGCCTCACGATGTTTTCCTTCACCGGAAACAAGTAGTGGTCGATGACAATGACCGTTCTTCAGTCAGATTTGACTACAAACTCAGAGAGACATAGCTCGGATCGGACGGGTTTTTGCACCCGGGACCTTTCCTTATGAATCACGCTCGCCAATATCGCTTCCACAGTCTTACAGTCAGAGGTTTAGCAGCTCAAACTAAGATAGAACCAAAGGCGTTGTATATGTATATGAGAAAAGAAATTACAACCTCATCCTTTCCTTACTAATATTATAAACGCAAAACTGAGTTTGTTTGTTTGTTACGCTTTCACGTCGTAACTACTGAACCGATCATCATGAAATTTGCATACAAGTTCTCTGGAGTACGGAGAAGGACATAGGCTAGCTTTCATCCCGGAAAGTACTGTTCTCGAATGAACGACATTGATGCGAGCGAAGCTGCGGCCGAAAGCTAGTATTTAAATAAAAATAATAAAAAGAGAGAACATATTGCACAGACTTAGTCTAATAGTAGTATGTAGTGTCACGCTCGTCACCGGCATATTAAATAACTTGTTAAATTGCATAATAAGCGAGATGCCATAATACAATAGGATAATAACATTAAAGATCTTTTCTAATTGTGTGGGAACTCATAAAGACACTTTTGTTCGACTTTGTACGCAAAATAAATATTGCTTTAATAAAAAATTTCATTGTTACAAAGAGCAGTTTGTTTTGTTTCTTATCAGCAATTGATATGCATATGACGTAGCTTTGTTATTTTGAACACAGCACTTTTTATATATTTGAAGGTAATGCACTATCAATTAAATATTTTTTAATTAAACAAAAATTTATATTTCACTTTTTTCAATTTTTAAATACATTGCCGTAATGTTATGCAGTTCCTTCTAATGTAGTCTGGGTTTAAAAACACGACATAAACATTATCGTCATATTATCAATATCCTCCTCTCCTCTCCACCATAATCCTCTCTACCTCTCGTGCAAAAAGTCGAAGGCTTCATGAGTACCTATTATGCTTTATTTGCATACGGTATTGTTAGTGTAGTTAGTATGGCGCTCACATTTCCGTTTGTCTAAATTCAATAAAGATGCCAAAAATTCTTACCCACGTACGAAAAATAAATTAAACTTCGAACATATAAAGAAATTTTAATAGTTGATTGGTAAATTTATACAGCGTGTAACATAAACTAATTCATGGCACATTGTTGCCACTAAAGTCACTCTATTGAATTTCATTGTATATAAACATTGACAATGATATGACTTGAGTCGCAGTGGTAGGTTAGAAGAAGTATAAATAGCATAGTGATAATTAAGGTAGGCTTTGGGACACTAAATTTTTGACTCGACACAAAGTTAATATCTTCCTACCTCATGATTTATTTTCGAATCAAGTCACAGAAGATTTTTTTCTACACGAATATGTAACGTCTATATTTTTTTTAGTTCCCAGCATTATTCCCTTAAGAAAAGTTGTTCATTTTGATGGGCTGAGTCACCCCTTCACGGGAACGTCGTTGGGTATGTTACACGCCGTATATGTATTTAGGTAACAATCAACTTTTTCTGTTTCCTACCTACATTTTGATTTACTCGATTTACTCATCCTGATTCCAAGACTTTAATATTTCCAGGAGGTTCAAAGTCAGCCTGTATATCAGGGAGCATGGTATTTTAGATGAGAACATGTCAACAGTCGTTAAATTTCGGTGGTATCAGACATTACGGAGCTAGATAATGCATTATGACGTAATCGAGTTAATTGCCCTATTGTGGAGATCAATATCGTTCTGTCATCACATCAATTACTCAGCTACAAGTCAATTCCGTTGACGACCACCGCAAATTGCCTCCAAATTGATCTTTTAATTAATAAAAAGTGAGCTATTCCAGCATTGACGATAAAAATAGCTACTAGTTGTGGCTGCAGAGCATTTATCACCTTGGTAGTTTGTAAAGTTGGGTCTCATAGCATCATCTTCTTAATATATATAAATCTCGTGTCACAATGTTTGTCCTCAATGGACTCCTAAACCACTTAACCGATTATAATAAAATTCGCACACCATGTGCAGTTCGATCCAACTTGAGAGATAGGATAGTTTTTAACTTATGGCGAAACGAAGTTCGCCGGGGCATGAAAGTGTATCTATATAATACTCGTATATGTCTCCCTAATCAGTACAATAGATTTTCACCGGCTTTGTACTCGTATTAACTTTTGCAGGTGACAGTACAATTATTATGATCAGATGATTGTTTATTTATTTATTTATTTAAAACTTTATTTACCAAAGAAAATGGTACAAAAGGTGGACTTAATGCTAATGGCATTCTCTAATTGTTTCCGTTTGGTTTTGGTTTATTTGTTATACGAATTATAATAAATCCGTTTGTACATATCGTAAGTATTTGTAGTAATAGTTTCATGTTATTTATTTATAGATATTTTATTGTAATATAAAATTAATAATAATGATGACACTTGATTTAAAGCTATAAAAGAAAAGTTGTTCATCCTAAGTAATTGGGTGTTTGAGGACCATGTCCCGAATTTTCATGAATTATCCAGAAAGTAGTAGTTTCTGAGTAGGTAATGAATGCAAACAAAGTCGCGAGAAGAGCTAAATATAAAATAAAAGTTGCTCTTAAACTTGGGTTAAGTATATTGGGTTAAGTATACTTTGATTCTTCTTCAATTTATCTTCAGCAATGCAAGTGAGTACCTGTCTACTCAAATTCCAGCCATTTGGCAAAACAAGAGGTCTTCTTCTCTCCAACAAACCAATCAATCTGATAGGCCCTGATAAGCTGCTTATCGGAGATTTTTAACATACTTATTTCGTTACAAAAAATGACTGTGCATATAATATACGTTTTGGGCTGTAACAAAGTATTAACATTATCCAAAAAGCTCGGTTTACACAAGGTAATGACTTGATTGACGTGCTCCAATGAGAGCAAGCCGAAATGAAAGCAGATCATTACGCATGTGTTACAGTCACGTGGGAACGACATTACCCTTAATTCGGGGAAAATAGTCACACGCCAAAGTCTCATCGCCAGTCTCATAGCGCCTTTTTTCATATTATGTTCATAGTATTTTCTTATTTATTTCCAATCTTTTGTTGCATTAGTTCTTCTTCTTTTTTTTGAGTTGCATGAATTGAAAACATATAATATTTCGACTTTTTCTTAGTTAACGTTTCGATGTCAAGAGTATTGCAGTAATTGTAACTAGATCGGCTTCTTTAACTAATTACTCAATTCTTAATTAGGAAACCATTGGTTGATTCTTCACGATTACTGTGTTTGTATATTACTGGGACAACAACAAAGGTTTCATCTACAGTTTATATCATTATGATATGAACTATGTTTTAAGCGACGTTGCTAAGTCATACAGAAAAAGTCTTGAGGAATCTGTCTTTGGCTCGATAAGAAGATATTACCCATGAGGAAGGAAGAAGATATAAACTTTGTTTTGACCCAAAGATTAAGTGTCCCAAAGCCTGCCTTAAAATACAATGCTATTTATCCTTCTTCAAACCCACCACTGTGACTCAATTCATAACATTGTCAGTGTTTACATACAATAAAATTCAATAGAGTAACTTTAGTGGCAACAGTGTGCCACGAATAGACGGTCCGTTTTTATATTTCCAATAATCTGAATGAGCCGTACAATCTGCAGTTTCACCGCCAATAACGGGGTCGATATCGTGCGATTGTAGGCGCATCGGCCATCCGCTCTGATTGACAACTGCCGTGAAGTATCGATGGCGGAACACTTTCCGACCGCGACCAATGTTCGAATTAATAACAGAGAGTATGAAACTCGTGGTGTATTTTGAGAGTTGGCTCCCCGGGCAAGTTATACAGCATCATTTGATTTGTCAAATGCGCACGACATATTGTACAAGGCGACTTCTTGTTATCTAGCAGCAATATGTCAAAAAATTAAAAACGTGACTGCTCATTTTGGTTAAGCCATTTAGCCAATAGAAAGCATCTAATTGATGATTGACCCTGGAACGTGGCAGTCTGGTCATGGGTCTTTTTCTCCTTCTTATCATATCTTTTCAAACGAAAACTTCTTTAGCGGTATTTTAATAAGTATTTCGGCGCCGAGATTGAATCATGCGGTAGCTCAGTTAGCACAGCATAGGTCGTACATAGACCTAGGTTGCTGGTTCAAGTCCCGCCCGTATGAAATTATTTCCTATTATATTATAAACCTATTATATATTAAGAGTTCTTTAGACGTGTTGAGCGAAATTTGGTAGGGGAAAATCTTTTAAGTTCGCTTCACCGAAATATACGACATGCTCGTGATGTGATGCTCAATTGTTTTGATTTTTAACTTCTGTGTTAGTTAGTGGTTATTCTTTTCTTCCAGTTGGTTGTTACTAAAGCTATAAAAGTCAACTTTTTGTGCAACTAGTGAGACACGAAATACACAAGAGGATATGAGCCAGGCTCTGATCGTCATGACAACATTGACATTGCAGTTCCGCCTGGTCAATGTAGCTCCAACGTATCAGATTATGACTGCATCGATCCATTGGTAAATACGGCACTATACAAAACAAATTGAATCGTTTTCCATTGCGCCGCTGCTGCACCAGTGTCGCCATTACAATTAGATGCGGAAGAGTCGCTCGGAGCGTCTCTAATGCTTTGTGAGCGGATTGTCATTTTTGGGTAAATAATGTAGGAAAGTGTGTTTGGTTTTCTTCGCTTAATCAGACACCGTGTCGGTTTTCACTAAAATGGTGTCCAGATTATAGTGGAAAGTTGGAGTGTTCCCATCCAATATTAACAAACATCTTTCAATTAAAATGGAACTTTATGCATTTACTAAAAAAACTTAAAAATAGTGCGCATCCTTACTAATATTATAAACGCAAAAGTTTGTGAGTATGGATGTTTATAACTCTTTCACGCCAAAACGGCTGAATGGAATTTTGGCGAAATTTTGCACACAAGGTTATATGCTAGTGTCAGTATAATTTTACAATATTCTTAGCTGTATCGGTATAAAAAGTAGTCTACGGTTAGGACATGAGAAAATATAGGTACCACATAGGTACTATAATAAGTATTGTAAATGGCATTGCAACGTTCAATATCCGGGTCAGATAAGACAGTAAGCGATGCAAAACCGTGGGTGTTCTACTTATAGGAAATCATGTGAAAACGTTCACAATGTGCGAAATGCACTCCCACGTATGGAGACGTGGCGTGCTGGCAAAAACGAGATGAGCGGTGCGGTGGATCGGAACGCTGGAGTTTAGTGATCCACGCTAGCCATGCATTTACTGGTGTTTTGGTCGTTAAGTATAATCAAAGACAATATAAAACTCACGTAGTATAATAGAACTTGCAGTATTCACGATATCTTTCCTTTTCCGTAAAATTTGACCAACGTTAAAAAATTTAGATAGTCAGAAATAAATTTAACCTGTATACAAATACAAAGAAATATATAGGGACAAATCACACAGATCGAGCTAGCGGCACTATAAGTTGCAAAATCGTGTCGTAGGATACTTACTTTTAACGATCCTATATTTTATAATAGACTATAGCTTTTCTGCAATCTGAAAAACTCAGTTTTTCATCTTGACTTGAACGGGGATCGAACCCGGGACCGTGAGATTCAAAGGCGCTTGCAGCACTATTGAGCCATAGTTATCTATCTTGTGTTATTTTCTTCACTTTGTAGGAACGTCTGTTATCACGTTTGTGATACATGTAAATAAAGAGAAGGTAGTGTTGAACATTTTATTTGTGCCTCTTTTTTCTCTTATCCCACTTCTAATAGGTATTCAAAATGTCATCAAAATACATTTAAAAACGAGATGGTCAGTTACTTCGAGATAAATGATAAAAGTAAAATATACTTCTTACTTACTTACAAATGTGTATACAATCATTTGATCAGCGTATCATGCAAATGTGTGAGTGTAACTAATATCAATCATTGTAACGATTTTATATTACAGTAATTTTCAATTATAGGTACAACATGAACCCTGTCTGGCATCGCAAGTATCGCAACAATCATTTTATGTCATTCGTAGACTGCCAGGTGGAGGTATATTTGTATAAACCCCTTACATAGTCTCAATGGGTGCCACCAAAGGGGTGGAACCAATACGGGGTACTCTAAAAAAAATTTGACGTTGTCATACAAATTGAACACCAAATATTTCTAGTTTTCTAGTTTTGTAAATATGTATAGCAATTTGTGTTGTCTCTTGTTAAAGATATTATTTGTGTGTAAGTACATACAGCGTGATTTTGTACCTATGAACTATATTAAAATCTTGGAATCAGAATCCCTATACCTAGAACACAGAATTGTAAGAAGAAAGGTAACGTTTTTATCTTTTTTTTTCTTACAATATTAGGGATTCTGATTCCAGGATTTTAAAATAATTCATAGTTAAAAAATCACGCAATATATCGTTATTACTATGGTGTCTATCATGGCACAAAAGGTAACGGCTGAAAATTGGTACTGGCCACTACCGTATCTAGCGTGACACATGGCCGTCACCTAATTGTAGTATGAGCACACCTTTATTCTAGCTATGTTTTGTAGTTTAAGACCCTGTGTTTTCTGTCTCTGCTGCAATATGAGTTTTCATTTTCATACTGACAGGCTAAATTAAAAAAAAACCTTCATATCTTAGGGTGAAAACTGAAAACACCTTCAAGGCAGTATTAAGACTAAATTTACACCTCTTAATAGGTACTATACGTGTATAATTTTGTCTTTGCTAATACCCAGTCGAAAGCTATCTGAACCTTAATCTATGTGATAATAGTGTTTGCTCTCGGTAACTATATTAACATCGGATCAGTGGAACATGAGTGGAACCTAATTGGAGGAGATAAGGGAACAGGATTAACCAGTGTGTAACTAACTAAAGTCTTTAAATTGCAATGGCGTTTGACTAATTCTTATCATGGAGACTACATGGTGCATGACGAATGTTGGTGCCTATTGTAGTCGCGGTTCAAGGTTATGTAATTTTTATTTTTAGGTATTTTAATAACCCTAAGAGAATAATAGGTATAGTGTTTATGTATGAGTTATATACAATTTTCACATAAAACATATATTTTGTTATAGGCATTGACAGATATGGAATCAGTAAATTTCCTTTCCAATTTTCTTTGGGACGACCTATTTATATTAAAATTAATTAAATTCCTATCAATTAATATTTTGTAACAATAGTTTCGTTTGGTCTTCTTATACATGGTGAAATTTTGATCGTTTTGGACCCTTAAAGGGGTGACTCAGACCATCAATAGGAACAACTTTTTCTATGGGACCAATGCTGGCAACTCAAAATTTCGTCATTTCCATACAAAAGAGCTCCGCCGCCCGGCCAGTTTGTATGGGAATGTCGATTTTTTTTGATTTCCCAGCATTGTTCCCATAGGAAAAGTTGTTCATTTTGATGGTATGAGTCACCCCTTTAAGGTTCCAAATCAATAAAAATTTCACCATACTAATTATAATGCTCACACAAATGATACTATCGATCTCTTGAATTGAAACTCGTATTTAGACCGTCCATTATTGTCTTTGATTGTACTCTGTTATTAGCCGCTTATATAAAAGATCGAAACTTCCAATTTGTTGCCAAATAACATTTTAATTTGGTCAAAGAAAACGCTGACGAATCATTTGCATTGCTTGGTGCACCAGTCATTCCACAACGAACGAATGTGCTTTCGACGCCTATACATTACAATTTTGATGCGATTTTGACTTCACTGTTATTATTGTTTTGGCCAAGCATTAATGGTGAGATGCATTCAAAGAGGCAATGCCGCCAGTGTCATGGGAACCTTTGAGCCGGGTACGGTCCGGGGTGGTATATTTGACTAATTTAAGCTCGTAGCTTAAGTTTATTAGTGTTAATTAATTAATTATCGTATGTATGTTAAATGACTTTGTAATTAATTTGACTACTATTTGATTCAATAAATTGCTTTTTAGAAACGAAACATTATTTCCTCAATAAACTTATATTTATGTCCATATTAAAAAATTCTCCCATTCGTTTCTTTGAAACAAACAACCGCATGTTGTCGCCGGGAAAACAATTATACAAGAATGACATTGTATGACAATGAGACAGCATTATTAATAGGCAATTTTGGCCTAAAAAATCATTTGAATTAAACCACTTCGCTCCGGTGGATGCACTTGGATGCAGCTCGTAACGGCAATCGCCTCTTTACACGAGAGTAGGTGCTTCTGAGTGCAGGCGGTGCAATGATTCAGTAATAAGGCTCAGACCAAGGTCACGAATTAGATCACAGTGGAATTCAACCATGTTAAGGAAATATTGTTGTAATAGTGCAGTAGGAATATTATCTACAAGCTTTCGCCCACGGCTCAGCCCGCATCAATGTCGATTCCTCGGGAATAGTACTTTTTCCTGGGATAAACGGTAGCCTATGACCTTCTCTGTACTCAAGAGAAATTGTATGCAAAATTTCATGATCATCGGTTCAGTAGTTACGGCGTGAACGCGTCACAAACAAACAAACTCACTTTCGCATTTATAATATTAGTAAGGATGTTAGTTTTTGTCATGTTTTTGTACTGGGCCGCATATTTCCGGTATTGTTCCAATTCTAAACGAATGTTTGTCTAAATCCATTTATCTTTGTCTAATATTTCTGTGATCCGGAGTCTCATTTCTTGATGAGTTGTAACATGGATTATTCCAAGGAGCTTTTAATAAGTGTAAATACGAAGGTATTGTCGTGTATTTAAAAATAATGATGCTGTATGTAACCAATATTTTAGTAGTAAGTATAATATTTTATGTTTTTGTAAACGTACGAAAGATAAAATAAATTGTAAATATCTAGGTCGTGTTTCTTAGTAAATTACCTACTTAAATGTTACATCGATGTTTACATTACCGTATAAGCTAGTATTAAAGTGTCACTATTTAATAACTAATCCAATGTAAATTATGTCCATAGAGTGACATAAAAATGCAATTAACATTACAGTTTTTACAGCGCGATTAGCACATCGTCACGTTACATACTACTATAACTTACCCGCTAAAAAAGGACGTCGGATGAAGCTGTATCCAAAATCTTTTAACAGCTCGTTTCCGATATTTCAATCGAATAATCACATGCACATGATCGGACAGTTCGATAGTTAGGTTGCCGGCATTTTCACAACGTCGGAGCGCGGAGCAAGCGCGCGGTTCGCAGCCAAGACACATGTGAAATCAGCTGTGGACGCGGCACGGCACGCGGCCTGCGAAGCCAACGGGACCTGCCCCCCCTACCTTAGACCCGCTGCGCACAGTATCTAGATAACAAACATTATCGCACTTGTTTATTTACGGATAAACTTGCTCTAGTAACGATATAGTAAACGCCTACACGTGGGAAAAACGATGCTCGCTTTTCATCTATCTCAAACTTTATTGCTTTTCGACACTCGATCGAGTGCGTGACTTTGTTGCGAAACTATATTACATTTCGGTAAAAGAAAGGTTCATTCACATCGATAAGATATCTATCGTGTTACATAGTTATAGGAATTATGCATCATGGCACGCAATCAACGCGGCTGGCATGATTAGATTTCATATTTTAATATTCACATTTTTATAGTAAGTATTAATAATTAATACTTACTATAAAAATGACAAACTGACAGGCCAGACAGTTAGTCATGTAGGTATGAATATTTACTCAGGTATACCTGTTCGTGTAAATATGTAGAATTGTGGGTAAATATGTCAAATAACAGCAAAAACAAAACTCATCACGGATACTAAGTACAGCTTTTATAAATATGGAAAATCGAATTGTACAAATGCAGAAATTGTACGAATGTGTCTGAAGGCAACATGTCTTATATTTTCATATAACTTAATAATACCTACATAACTCGGTTTTATAATAGTAGACTTCTAAAACAATACCTGTTAGCTGATAAGGCTTTAATATGCAGCTTGCAAACAGCAAAAGCTATTTAAAATAGTAGTAATATGTGCATGTTTATTAATGTATTACAGAATGGCAATGTATTTTCTTCCTTGTATTATAAATACAAACACAAATCGACATAATACTAATCTTATTTGGAAACTAAATAACGCCTATTAATATAAATTGAAATATAGGCAGACATATAATTTATAAGGCATGACTGTTTTATAAATATGTCGAAGTGGTGAATAATTGTTCCTTTTTTCATCTGATTGTGTATATGTTTGTTTAGGAAATATAGGAAATATATAATCCTACCAAAAATATTTTTATGTCACAACAAACTAACGCCAAGACGAGAACTTACTTAGTTTGTTCTGTAAAAAAATAATCAGACCTGCTGGCCATTTTAAATATTAATTATTTATAAAGTTATATATAGCTTTCATATCTATTTGAAAACCGTCATGCTTAATAAGTACTCTATTGACATCCTAAAAATTTGGAGTTTCCAGATTGAAGCACTGTCCAGATTGAATCTATACAAAAATACGACGAAACACTTCGAGAACCCTACCTTAGGTTAGGTGCCCTTCCATTGTCTTGTCTAGTGGGGGCGTTGCCCTGCCCACTGTTTGATAATAAAGTGATATTGTATACAAAGCATATATATTTAAAAATTACAAGTACATTGTTCATCGAGGGAATTAGATATTTAAGAAACTGCGAAACGTGTGAATGCCTATTGCACACGCACAATATGGTACTGTAAACAAAACAAAAATATTATTCTTCGGTTTAGAATTCCCTAACATAATTCCGTTGTCTTTTCCGTGATTAGCTCAGTGAATTAAATAAAAATAACTTTTTACTTTACCCCAAGAGTTATTATTTAATAAAGGCCCGATTTATATGAGTCCCTGCAACTGAGCCCGGTTGCTCCACATCGTAATTACAAGATGTTTTCTAATGTTTTCGCGATTGTTACACATTTAGTTTAAATAAAAAAAACCGTGTTTAGTCATTTAAAAGCAAATGTACGCTACGAACTATTTGACGGCTACGGAAGCTACGGTGCAGCTGCAGTGGTAGCGAGTGATGCGTTCGTATGTCCTAAAAGTTTTACTGTTTAGTTCTTTTGGTCCGTTTATATAAATTTTCGTCTTTTTCTTATTAAAAACAAATCAAAGTATTTGTTTTTTTCCTTTTTTTTTCGTGACATCTATTCACCTATTATACTGAAGAACGCGTGGAGAGCAGAGGCGTCCAAGGAACTTCAAATAAATTGAAAAGCGACGCGGCACCGGTTGCTGGAATCTGTCTGCGCATCAATCCGCGGACGCATATAAATCGAGTCTAAAACCCCTTCGGGCAAAATATAAGTCAAATAGCCCAATTACATTTTTTTTGTATTGACAAATTTAACGAGAAGATTTCATAAAAATATAATAAAAATAACGTTCTAGGGTGTTTTACAATATGAAAACTCGCAGTTATTAACTGTGAGAGAAAGTTATATAATCATTTTACCTACTTACTAAATAAACCTACTTACTAAAATGAAATATAATTAATATGAACATTCCAGTAGTTTGTAATATTTATGATAAGTTTCAATAAATACAGTTTCAATTATATATATTATCTAGACCACACGCGGAATATAAAAACCATTAATCAATCAAAATTTACTTGCACGTTTTCTGAATAGTAATAACAAAAATGTAGCAATAGTCATGCTATCGTAATTATGATCAATTTAGTGCAGGAAGTTTAAAAATATTGAATTATTCAATAGTTTCAAAAGAGTTGAGATTGAAGTTTCTTATTCAGCGAGCAATTGGTCAAAGAATAACGAACAAAATCAACTACAAAGAACTGAACAATGCCTTAATTACAATTCTGTAATTTAGATGTTTTGTGCACTAATTGCACATAAACTGAGAAGTGGGTTGCCTTGCTTATTTTAGATTTTTTTAGATTTACCACCTATGCGTGAGTTTTGAAACTTTATTTCGCGTTTTACAAATTGATATCTATAAAAGAATTTATTAAAAAACAGCTTGACTAACCCAAAGTTCAGGGCCCATACAAAATATTGCTTATGTTGTAATGAAACAATAATGTAGCTTACGAGCAATTATTCACGTTTATTTTGAAGAGCCTTTTCGACACACATTGTGCAATATATCTAACATATACACCTCCTTCAAAGTAATTTTCAATCTTAATAATATTTACACCATATAAATAATATTATAATACCTCATAGATTGACCAGCTTATTGGTGGTGTAACTGAAGAACCATTTTTTGTTAGCTTTTTTCTTGCATGTCTCTATAAGGGATTCTGACTCCGATATTAAAATATTGTCAGTGAACCCAAAATCATCTTATATATAGAAACTATAGGATAATTAGTAATATTTACATGAGTAAATATACGTACATAAATCTGCATCAATATGAACGTTCAAGATCATAAACACCTGATTTAAGATTACGTGTTAATCAATATAGGACAAGTCTGCAAGTAGGTAGTTACAACCAGTTCAAAAGCGGTCATACAGAGTAAAACGAAAGTGCCGAGAACTTTCAACCGCACTACCTCAAATGATCGTGATCTAAATGACACTAAAATCTTTGGGACATGCGCCGCTTCATGCTCTGATACTGGTCATGGTCCTTATATGGAACAGTACCACTAACTGAATGTATGGCTCATCTTGTTCAAAATTATATTATAATCTCATATATATTTTTGGTGTATATGTAGGCTAACTACTAGAACATGAACATATTAAAACTATCTGGGATTTGCTATCTATAAAAATGTTTGTTGATAAAATAGGTCTCTGTGGGCACTTTTTACGTTGTCACATTTAAAATGAACTTATTAGTAGGTGATATTTATTTTATTAATTACCAAATGTTTAAAGGCTACAGCCTACTAGCGTTGCGAGAACGAAGAAACGCTCAAAGAAACTCTTTTCAAGAGTCGCATTTTCACCTGAAGAATATATAATTATACTTGATACATATAATTATATTTATTTTTCTTTATTTTCTCTTTTTCCGTTTTCGTGTCATATAATATCAAAATACTTACATAATTACATTGGCTTGCAGGCAAGACATTGTTTTGCATGTATAAGTCAAACGTACACCAATACTATGGATATAAACTTATAAAAGGAAAGTTTTTAATAACACAATAGGTTATTTTATTAAAATAATAATAACGAAATTAATCTGTCAATTACATTAATCAAAAAATATATGTCACGTATTTTTTCTTTTGTCTAAATTATCTAAAAGTAAAATTAAAGCGCGTGACAGTTCATGAATAGGGAGGTTCGTGACGTCATAGTTTGCTAAAATTATAGCAAACTTTACCCTTACACGAAGTTTAACGGGGTATCATATTAATTTTATTGTTTAATAGACAAAAGAAAAAAAACAACTGATTGCACTCCGGGAGTGCCTGTAGAAGTAAAAACTCCGCGTGGTAGAAAGAGAAAGGGATATTACTTCCTCTCCTACCCCGCGCCGGGGGTGTCATGTCAAGTCACGTGTCCGTCTTACGAATTTTTGTTTAGGCCACGTGTCTTGACGCGAGTTTAACATTTTTTACCCATCCCAAAAAGTGCACAACGCTGTTATTGAAGTTTTCACTTCAAATATATGTGTTAAATATTTTTTGAATATCGAACAGGCTAAACAGGCTATTTACCTAAAAATATTATTAGTTCGTAGTAGCAGTATTTTAGGAAACTAGCCTATTTAAGATAAAAATATTTTTCCCACACACGACTGTAGCATTGTTAGAAAGGTAAAGGACAACGTATAAAAATATCCCCGATTGTATTAAGGTCGCCCGACGATATTATCTGGGCAGTCACCTTGATCTTTAGACAAATGGACACTACAGCTTGCGACCTCAGCCCTGAGCCTTTCAGTAGCTCTGGCCTACGTAACTGAGGTAATAATTATATCTTCGACAATTTTCCCATGCAATATTATTTTCATTAGCACACTTTAGCATTGATATAAGAATTATACTACTTTGAGAGCAAATAAATACGAGTATCTATAATGTCTCAGCACTCTCAGCTGCCTTTCCTTCCCTTCTTCTTGTATTTATTTCCCCCGTGATTGATAAGACGATATCTTCATAATCTACATAAGTTGGAGATAGTAGTATTTTCAGTGGTAATTTTACTCGAACTTTGTTGTTTCAGAAAATAGTTATGTTTTCAATATGGAAAATTTACGAAAGAAAAAATGATGTCACATTATCATCAAAACAAAATGTACTGTTTTAGCTCTGCTGTCCTGAACTGTTAGCTGTAGCTATTCTGAAACAAACGAAAGTCGAGGTCGGTGACGGGTCACTACACTCGTGTAACAATAGACGAGCAAGATGTTGAAAATGTCCGACTTCCAAATATTCGGTTAGTAGGTACACTTTAATCCATCCGAGGTTTTTAAATGACCTTTTTCAAGACTACTTATTGTGTTGTGCGTAAGCCCGATGTGCGATTTATTTTAACCTATTGGTTATTTTGGCCCGCGTTACGAGGTAGAAAATACCTGTCCACTTTTTTTTATTTCAATACTAAATATCTACTTACGATTACGACTACCGATAGCAAAAAAATTTTTTAAACTATATTCTACTAGCCCCATGGGACTCCTGATACGAACATTTTAAATACTAATGACCGATACAGCGTAGTACCGTAGATATGTAGCCAGGCCCTCACAGAGATTCGAGAATCAAGTTTTTTTTTCTAGACATATGGAGCTTGCCTCAAAGTAAGTTCGGCACTTGTGTTATGGGATACTAACTCAACGATACTATATTTTTAATTCAAATACTACATACATAATCCAAGACCCAGGTCAATCTGAAAAATATTTTTTTCTATCTTGACCTGACCGGGAATCGAACCCGGGACCCCAGATGTCACAGCCTAGCATGATGGCCACTAGGCCACAGAGGAATAAATAGACGAACAGATATATATCACTGTTCGTCTATTCGTTGACGAGGCCTTACATAACGCAAGGCCTTATGTGTAGGTAGTAATACGCCGGCAGCGTATTATAGCGGCACCTTGGCGTTATTGCTAATACGTTTGAATAAGAAACCATACCTAAGTATAAAAGCTTTATTTTTGAAAATTTCTTTGTTGTAACAGAAAGAGCATTTGGGAGCGCTGCTGATTCTCTCGTTGTACTGTAAAAGGTTATTATTACTCTATAAGTATTGCGTCTCTATGAAAGAAAACAACACGACACTGAAAGAAATCTAAGGCAATTAATAAATCGAGAATCGAATCCGGGACTTTGTTTTAGAGAGTGATATTAGCTGAACAATCTGAAATCTATTGCTGATGCCTTGATATACAGTGTCCCAAAAATAGGTAAAGGATGATTTTCTCAATAAAACGCCAATGTATTGAAATTTCTTCATAGTTTTATTTTATTTTGAAGAAGAGACTTGTACAATTTTATTTGAATAGAATATCTGCTAAATCCTCTCCAACCCGTCTGGCCAGCGTGGAGAGTGTAGGCCAAGTCCTCTGGCTGCTCTGGCCAAATATGGCTAAAGTAGTACAGAGAGGGTCGTGTTCCTGTACTGGAGACTAAAAAGACCTGATGATGATCTGCTAAATGGCCACCACAGGCATTTATGCAAATGCCGATTCTTTTGCCGAAGTTTTTCATTACACTTTCACACATTTCGCTGCTTATTTCACCAATAACTCAACGAATATTTTGTTTCAAGTCGTCTATGTTTTGTTGATCGTTGGCGTAGACCGTATCTTTGATGTAACCAAGCCACAAAGAAAGAAATACAGTGGCGTCAGGTCGCAAAATCTCGGTGGCCAATTGACATCACTTCTTCTAGAAATTACGCGATTTCGGAACCTTTTGACCTTATTCGTAGCTCGTAGCTTTTCTTTAATGTGTTATGTGTATATCAAATTTCAATCAGTCTTCTTGAATATTTCGAAAATGGCGCGAAATTGAAATCCTATATGGGTATAATCAATATCTCCAAAAATACTGAATGGTTTGAATACAGTTTTTAGGGCTCCATACCCAAAGGGAAAAGGGTCATGCTCCTGCAGTAGAGACTAAAAAGACCTGATGAGGATAATGAATATTTAGTCAGACAAACGTCTGAATCAGGTTGCTATGTAAATCGTAGTATTGGTTCCCTTAAACGCCACGCGTATTCTCTTTCTGCATAGACTCAAACTCTTCTTATGAGCAAATTAATAAATATTGTGACTGGAATGTTAAGGTTTGACGAGTTTTTCAACATCGCATCAGCTCCATGCATAAACTTAAAAATATACTTCTATGGCTTCATGATAATATGACGAGCCGTGAACCGTGATACAATTTACATAATAATACAAAATTTCAGCTCAATCCAACGTCGGCAGTGTCAATAATTTCCATAGTTTGACTTCCAAAACATACGTACCTACCTACTCACAAACACGGCAATCTTTAGGCTTCTAAAACTGAAATAGGTAATTTCATTGATTTTTTGTGAGCGGTTGATACTGTAAAGTGCTTTCTAAGATGCTTTCCAATTCGAATAAGCCCAAATATGATCCGTCTTGTTATAAAACGAGGGTTAGGTAATAATTAGTTTCCGGGTTTAATAATTACCAGACCAAAATTTTCACCGTTTTCGTGAAGCATCTCTGTTCTAATGACATATTGATGATTGTACTTAAACAGTAAGATGTTCCATTTCTTTGTCATCTTTTAGTTTTATATTCAATTTTTCGATTGTTTGTTGTAATAGTTGTTGTGTGTGATAGTTGATATCGTAATATTTAGTTATTTTAGTATAGAAATAATAGAACTCAGGTAACTTTACTGTCGGCTATGGAAAACCTGAACCTGTATCTCTAAACTGGCTACCACAGGACAGGCATATTGCCTAGTGTGGGGCCACCGCTTACTCACATAGCATATCAAAAAGTTAAATAAATTTATTTCTTTCATTTCATTTCAAAATAAGTCAAACACTTATTACTTTGACTTTGGTCAACTGTCATTGTCAATTACCTTTGAACGGATAATGGTTTATAACAGGTACTTAAGTTAGTTTGTTTTTTATAAAAGGCGATACGGGTCGTCTTTAGTTTAGATGTGCCTATAGCCACCTTCTAACTCCATCATCAGATCAAGTCTATGGAACTATAATATTGCATTATCATCCGGCTTACATAAGTACACCAAATTTCAGCTCAATCCTTGCTTCAATATTGAGTTGCAAGATTGGAACCAAATAGACATACAAGCAAGATCTATGTATCTTGCTTGTATGTCTATTTAGTTCAAATCTTACATTGCAAGTTAAACAAAATCTTGTAAATATAAATTTCCCTTTAAAATATGATCAAGTTACTTATTACAACTACTGCCCTTGTTGGCTACATTGAGCAGTATTATTAGAAAATATGTAATTGCAAGATTTGAACCAAATAGACATACAATCAAGATCTATATATCTTGCTTGTATGTCTATTTGGTTCAAATCTTACATTGCAAGTTAAACAAAATCTTGTAAAAATAAATTTTCCCTTTGAAATATAATCCAGTTACTTATTTATTACAACTAGGTACTCCCCTTGTTGGCTACATTGAGCAGCATTATTAGAAAATTTGTACCGAAGGGAGAACGAAGCCATAGGCAACAATTTTGTAGAAACCTACTGCCAGGAAACCTGTAGTTTAGAAGTGTTCAATCATCGTAAATAACACTGTCAGAAGAAACGCAGTAAGTGACTGCTATTGTTCAGCGAACGAGTAAGCCCTAATAATATTTTAATGTGAAACTTTTGTATGTTTAAGTACATGTTGGATGCACTTGGACAAAATTTGGCATGCAGCTTATTACCCAAATTTATATTTCTTTATCGCGGACGAAGTCGCGGATCAATACTGATGACACGACTACCCAAAACAAGGAATGTTAATTGTTTGTTTTGTTTTCTTTTCATTGATATGTATACTTCATTCACAGATGTATATAGTCTTAATGTAAAACTTTATAAGAATCAGCGGGTCATTTCGATTACGATTATCATTAGATTAGGCATTTTTATTTATTTTTATACTCCATTCCGCGAATATAAAAACGAACACTGAGGTCGCCAAACGAGCAAGCGAGTCACTTGATAGTAAGCGATCACCGCTGCCACGGACAACTGCAATACCATGGTGTGACAGGAGCGTTGCTGGCCTTTCAAGGGGGATATTAAGCGATGCGGCTAGAAAACTAACTTATTACTAATCCTGATTTCGTTTTTCATATTTTCAACACGCCCACAAACATGCTAAACGTGGCTTTAAGATGTTATAGACCTAGTTTCTGTTTACCCCGGAAGGGAAAAAGACGTGATAGTATGTGTGTACGAGACTATATATAATTAAAGGTGTGTAGTACCTAGAGCATCTCTTGAATCAATCTTCTATTTAGTAGGGGCTAATTCTTTTAGGGTTCCGTACCTCAAAAGGAAATTACGAAACCCTTACAGTTATTAAACCAACATCGGGGTGAGTGTTAGGGGTGGCTAATAAAATGTGATTAAAACCGTAAATATACTAAATAATAGATTTATCCCGCGTAAGTATTATAGAAAAATGTAGAAAGGGTTTCGTACCATGATATGAAAAGACTGAACAATAAAAAAGAGTGTAAGTGATATTGGACAAAATTATTAAGGGAACTGTGGTCGCCAAACTCACACATATAAATTGATAGTCATAAATAAACTACACTACAGATAAATAATAAGCTTCATTAGTCATTTTTATTTTATCAAATATGTACTGAAGGAGAATATAGAAAGATGGTGGGAGCTCTACAGACTAGAGCGCTGCTCTTAAATTTTGATGATGAAGTATTTATCATTAAAACTTGAATTATTTTCAGCATTTATTTTTCTTTTGATCTTTCAGATGCACTTAATCGACATCAAAACTTTTACGCTAAGCCGTCTCTCTGTGTACACCGCGGTGTACACTTTCGTCGAAACTTTAACACTACTTTCTTAGTTTTCTACGTTCAATAACTCGTGTGATATCATTACCTCGCATTAGCCTCGGGTTCTGCAGCTATTTATGGTTACAAAACAAATCGCCATCGTTTATCATACATGTCCACCCTAATCGTTCTAGTGACAAAAGATTTTCCCTGCTGAACACTAGACGCATAGAGAAACATTTTAGAAATATAAAATAAATAGAAGTTGTAGAAACTCTTAAAATTTGAGTAGCATTGGTTCAAAAGGACCCCCCGGCTTGTAAACGGCTAAAACAATTGTGATCAATTAAGCTAGAAAACTAGAAACAAAAAGTGCATCAAAATCCATTCATTTATCAAACAAAAAATGCATCATTCTCAATTCAGCCGTTTGTGAGCTACGACGTCACAGACAAAAACAGACAAACACACTTATACGCAAACTAGCTGTTGCCCGCGGCTCCGCCCGCGTTAATGTCGTTCCTATGGGAACAGTAGAAATGATAAAAATTCCATACAAACCCCTCCCCCTCTGCTTTTTCCCCTTAAGGGGGAATTTAATACATTTCACCTGCATAGATATTTAGCCCTTAAGGACGGGATTTTGCCTATTTCACCTACACAGATATTTTTTTATTGTAATGGAGAACTTCTTATTGTCATATTTCTAAGTAAATAAAAATATCCATACAAACTTTGCCCCACCTATTTTACCCCTTCAAGGGGAAATTTTGTCCATTTTAACTATACAGATCTTTTTAATTGTAATGTAAACATATATACTTATTTTTATACTTCTATGTCCAGAAATGAGAAAATTTCCATACAATCCCCCCCTTTGTCCCTTAAGGGTGGGAATTTTGTACATTTCACCTACACAGATCTTTTTTAATTGTAATCTAGAACGTATATACTTATTTTCATACTTTTAAGTCTAGAAATGAAAAAAATACCATACTAACTTTACCTATTTTATACCTTCAGGCTAAAATTTCGTCGGTTTTATCTACATACATCTTTTTAATTGTAATCCAGAACGTCCAGAAATGAAAAAATGTCCATACAAACTTAACCCCCAATGGGGGATGTTGCCTCTTAAGGATAAGATTTTATACATTTGACCTACACAGATCTTTTTAATTGAAATCGAGAACTGACATACCTATTTTTATATAAATCTAAGTCTATAAATCGAAAAATTCCATACAAACTTTACCCCCTATTTACCCCTTCAAGGGAGAATGTTGTCTGGCTGGTTCAGCTAAACAGATCTTTTTTAATTTTAATTGAGAACTTGTGTACCTACTTTCAAAGTTCAGTTCTACTTCTAAGTCCAGAAATGAGAAAATTCCACATAACTTCACGCCCTTTGATTTTCTAAAAATCCTTTCTTAGTGCTCATTTACATCATAAAAAGAATCCCTGTGCCAAATTTCAAGTTTCTAGCCGCAGTAGTTTCGGCTGTGCGTTGATATATAAGTCAGGTTTGCCTTTGGCCCGCGGCTGTGCCCGCGTAAGTGTCGATTTCTCAGGAACAGTAGAATAACCCGGAATACATTAGTTCATGACTTTCAATGAAACACCTTAATATACAATTTCAAATTAATAACTTCAAAAACGGAAAGTTTCATACTAACTGTGCATCCCCGTTATATCTTCTTAAGGGATGAATTTTGAGAAAAATATTTTACTCGTGTTTCATGCCTTTCAGTAAAGAACCTTCATGCTGAATTTCATGCGAATAACTTCAAAAACGACCTAGTTTCATACTAACTTTGCAACCCGTTTTACCCCCTTAGGAGATGAATTTCCAAAAATTATTTCTTAGTGCTCCCCTACGTTATAAAAGGAACCCCTGTGCAAAATTTCAAGTTCCTAACCGTTATAGTTTAGGCCCTGCGTTGATGTCAGTCAGTCAGTCAGTTTCTCCTTTTTTTTAGTATGGATTACTATGGATAGTATGGATAGGTATAATGCTGTCGTATAATGATGATGAATTGAATTTGGATTTTAATTTTCTTATGTCACTTGTTCATTATTTTATTTTATTTTTGCTATATGTTTACAGGCAAACTCATGCCTTGAGTTCATTCAAATGACGATAACTTTTTTTTTAATAAACCGATTTTGATGAAACAAACTTTAAATGTTTTGCTGAGTTAAAACAAAGCAATTGGTGGAAGTTTGAAGTAAATCGGTTCAGTATTTTCCGAGATTATCGTGATCATACATACAGACAGACAGACAAGATTTTCGAAAAAAATTTTTTTGCTTTCTATTATTCATTTTAAGTGTTCCTCTATCCATTTCAGTCAAAAATTCTAAATGTACAGACAAAATATTTTTACTGTTTTATTATATGTATATATAGATAGTCACGGCCTCAGATCACGGTAAACTTAATTATTGCGTGGGGTGTTAAAAAAGTAGTCTTCAGACAATTTACCCAATTGGTTTCGAAACTCCCCCGTGCAATTTGCACCTACCTACGTTAACTTGTACCTAAATAACGCCACGAGCTAAAAGAGTCCTAGTCCAAAATACTGTTGATTTCATATAAAAACAGACTTCAATCAAAACACTTAACCGATTATGATGAAATTTAAAATGGAGCAAATTTAAAGCATACTTTTAAAAAAAGGTTCATGTTATGCGATAGTGTGCGGTAATAAACATTAAAAAAAGCATTGATATACTTCTCCTTTTTTAAAGTCAGTTAAAAAAGTGTTTTTCGGCGTTTCTTCTTTACAGTGGTCAAAGCCGAAGTGCACATAGTCTATTGTTTAGTAAATTAGAACAAAGGGCCGGAGAAGGTCCGAATCTAGTCTGGTTAAATCAATAAGAAATCAAAATCTTTTATTAGAAACTTTTTTAACAGACTTTAAAAATGTTTATTTAGAAAATAGGCCTTTGCTGGCACTTTTCACGTCAATCATATTTTATTTTTTTAATTATTAATGTCTTAAAGCTACATACTAGTGTTTCGAAAACGACCACTGTAGAGAAGACAATGCCGAAAGAAACTCTTTTCAACAGTACTGGTCGCCTTCTCGCCCGTATTGAATATATTTCTTTACTTTTTATCCTCTTTTTTCTGTTTCCGTGTCATAAAATTTAAATATACAAAATTTTATTATTTTTGAACATGTTATGTTGTGCACGGAGATATATTTCTGGAGACTAATTTATATCGCAATCATTTTTTTTACTCGGATCTACATCTAACCAGTTTTTACGTGATAATAACCAAATATCCACGATTTGGCCATAAAATATTGGTACAAGTAGCATGACTTAATGTCGAAATCTATAATAATCTGAACCTATCACAGTATTTATCTATTACGTTGGAATACTAAAATGATGTTAACGGCTAACCGAAACCAATGGTCTAACAACTTCGCAATATTTCGCTCCAAAGGATGGATTTTGAGTGAAAGTTTTACTACGGTAATCTCATTTGGCAGTGTTTGTTTATCTTTGATACGATCTTTTACGACTTTGGAAGCCTAATTAGTTGGTAGAATAAAGCGCAAAAGTTGCAACTAAATTTGTAAAAAGCAAATGGATATGGAGGTACTATGTGATGTTATTTCTAGGACACAAAACTGATATCATAATTTACATTTTTTATGTATATTTGACGGAAAACGAGCAAACGACGTCGACGAAAAACGAGCGACAGAATCGTTACGTTAAACATTGTTTCAAACATTTTTACGTTTCAAAATCTTTTAAAACAAAAAGATACATTAGATAAAAGAGCAACGGTACAGCTTTATTATGAGACGTATTTTATCAAGAAGAGCGTATTCTATATTTCTTATTTGATTCCATAGTCTCAACTAAAAGACATCAACGCGTGACAAATATCAGGTCCGGTTATTTAGACCATACATACATATTATCACGTCTTTATCCCTTACGGGGTAGGCCCACCATATGTCGTTATAAATCACAGACATATACTACTTAATCTGATATCTGTCGAATAAATATATGTTTAAACCTCCTGGCAATATTAAAATCTTTATCATCAAAATCCCTAAAGGAATACAAATTCCAGAATCAAAAGAAAAACGTGAAAAGGAAATAAATATGTAAATAAATAAAATAAATATATAGGGACATATCACACAAATTGAGCTAGCCCCACAGTAAGTGTGAACTTGTGTCGTAGGATACTTGTACTAACTCAACGATACTATATTTTACAATAGATACTTTTATATATATTTTTATATAGATATACATCCGAGACCCAGGTCAATCTGAAAAAGATCGTTTTCCATCTTGACCTGACCGGGGATCGAACCCGGGAACCCTCGTGTCGCAGGCTGGTGTGAACACAATGAAAAGTTTAATTTAATAAGACTCTACATGGATTATAGTTGACAAATCAGAATAGCTATAAATTACGCGGACGCAAACGCAGGAAAAAGCTAGTAATAAATGAGCCTCCTCTATCCACTTCCAATACTCGTACGGTCTCGTCGTTGTTTACCAGTTATGAGTCTTTACCGCATTTATGATAAGTAAGCGGATACAAAAAATGAGATTTATGGCGTATCAAAAACTTAAAATCTCATTTTAAAATACATTTTTAGGTTTTTATTTGGATATTTATATTATTGGTTCGTGTTAAAAAACAATCCCATTAATATATTTGTCAATACCTATTATATTTGCGCTTATTATTAACACAATCCCAAAGTCTAGTTATTCTCCGTGCCCCCAGGGAATATCATTTCATCGTTAAGTATTATATTACTACCGATGTGCCTCTGGTTCTCAATCTATATCATGTATGTGCATCCGCATATACAATAAACTACCAGATCATATAAAACAGCTAACACTAAATAAATTAAAAAAAGCTTTGCACCAATTTTTACAACAAAACATATTTTACTCAATAAATGACTTTCTGGCCCGGGACTAGATAATAATACATTTTGTTTGTCACTAATTTATTTATATAACAAATGTAATTAAAAATGTTTGTACAATTGGAAAATGCATGTGTATAAGAAATCAGTATAATAAGTAGTAGTAGACAGTTATAAAAAAATTGCATACTGTTTTCAACAGTTGAATAGGTTTATGTAATCTGTTATTGACCCTATTTCAGAAAATAAACGATTTGTCCATAACCGCGGATGGACAAGCAAGAGGTGAACAGTGGCAATAATCGGCCCATGATGTCGTAACCGGAGGGTCATCATTTCCACATTTTTAAAAATCATTTGTCTAATGGTAAGACACAACTAAAATAACATGTAATAAAATATATATTTGTATGGAAGGCATCGTGCTATTAAAAATACCAAAAAATCGACATCTTTATTGAAAACGACTAGCTTTCGCCCGCGGCTCCGCCCGCGTCAATGTCGATCCCTCGGGAATAGTACTTTTTCCCGGGATAAAAATAGCCTATTTCCTTCTCGGTACTCCAGAGAACTTGTATGCAAAATTTCATGATGATCGGTTTAGTAGCTACGGCGTGAAAGCGTAACAAACAAACTCACTTTCGCATTTATAATATTACAGGATGATTAGGATACACTATTTTCAGTTTATCAAAAATGGTTTTTCTGTCGTCTTATCACATTGATTGTGTTAATAAAGCAATTAAAGTGCATATCCTCATGTTTTTAAATGTTAAATTGTAAAAAGGCGCTATACAAAACAAATGCTAACTTAAAAGGAGATGGTCCATCATTCGCCAATAAATTTTCTGTACAATGAGCAACTAACATTAATGCGATGATAATCAAAGCCGTTTATTTGCTTTCGTTGACGAGCCGACGTCTGTTTGAGGCTGTGGGAATGGAAACTGCGAGATGCTTGACGGTATTGACTATTGTTTGGACCAGACGAGTACTCGTTTTTAAATTGCCGACTATTAGGCAAAATGCCGCTAGTTATATCATCAATAACAAGAATTTTCAAAAAATTTAATTTTTGGGACACGCTTCGCCAACCTATTTTTGAGGAGGTTGCTGGTTTCGAATTATTTAGACCGAGGATGTAACTTAGAACAGTTCAGAGAATTATAACTGCAATATTTGATTTTTGAGCTGTTTACTGGAAGTTCTTCATCGGTCGGTCCAGCTGTGTTCAAGTTCAGTCCAACCGGACACCAAAGACTTATTATCAGACTTCGAAAACAGGAGCAGGTTATCAATTCGGTTTTGTTTCTTTTTTAGTATTTGCTACCTCATAACGCCGTCATTTATTAACTGACTAGCTGTTTCCCGCGACTTCATCCGCGGCAATTTCTGTTCTTATGATTAATTAGTATAGATGAATAATTTTTCCCCGTTTTCAAAACATTTTTTATTGATGTTTCGCTCCTATTCGTCACAGCGTGATGTTTTATAGCCTAAAGCCTTCCTCAGTAAATGGACTATCTAACACAAATAATTTTCCAATTTGAACTAGTAGTTCCTGAGATTAGCGCGTTCAAACAAACAAACAAATTCTTCAGCTTTATAATATTAGTATAGATTTGAAAAATCGGATCAGTAGTTTGTTTAATGTCGGTTTTTTATATGAACGATTAGACCTAAAATATGTTGGTGTCTTTCAGAGACTAGAGAAAATAAACTACACAAGCAATGTAGCATCTCCGGCAGTGACCATTTGCTGCGTCTACTACACTGGAGAGCCTTATGACAAACTTACTGTTGGTCTGACTGAATCCGGCGTATTAATTATCAAAAATTCATCTCACCCATATATAACTTGTACACATGAAATTTAATATATTTTAAAAACTAGTCAAGTTCGGGGGTATAATCTTCAACTGCTTGGCTGTGGTTTCAGATATTGAGTACACGCGCCCGCCCTCCTGAACAGCTACCTCCTTTTCCCCCATTCATTCGAGTGAGTAGTATGCCAATACCTTCATTCCCTTTCCAAATCTAACAAATTCCTATCCTTCTCTAGCTTATTTTTTCCCCATCGGCAGCAGCATCAGAAGCGATCGCCAACCCACCTGCCAAGCGAGGAGAGTATGGCAACATCTTTCCATGAACGAGAGAATCCTTGGGAGGCCTTCGTCCAGTAGTGGATTTCTTACGACTGGAATAATGATGATACTCACCTTGTAAAGTAAGACACATATGAATAGAATATTTATGTGCAAATTAATAACTTGCTGCGTTTAAAACTGGGGTTATGTAATCTAGATGTAATACTACGAATTAGTAATAAGTCAGGAAGAAAACTCGCAATATCTGGATGTAATTTTGCTCTATACTCACGATGATGCTCGCACCTTTTACCCTCATTTTGTTCGTGTATCTTGTAATTATAGTTTACATAAGCTTAACCAAAGAATGCTATTATGTAGGTACTTTTGAGAGACTTGTTTATTTTAAAATACGGGTTAAAGGTGTAGAGTAGTTGTGATATATTAAGCTTCAAAATCATCATCATCATATGATGATTTTGAAGCTTGCCTATGTATACGCAAGCAAAGGTACCTTGTATGTAAACTCTAGAAAATATCTGATCGAATTTAAATCTGCGGATATGGATATTTCTGTAAATAATTTAATACGTATGTTTGGTATAAGCATACCAGTGCGATGCTTGTGGTGATAATTGTAAAAAAAATTTCAATGGCAATTTTAAAAAGACTTCCTTTACTTCTACGCTTTACATTTTGACTTTCAAGACAAATAACCAAATACAATAGTTAGTACTATATACTCGCCTCTTTATTTCTTCAATACTAGTACCTGAGTGTAACGCTTAATGATGCATGAGAGAAAAGCAGTAAATCCATTGAATGCACAGTGCAACCTGTCAACTGCAGCTTCATCTCACCAGCGGACCGCGACCGAATGCAACAACTGGACAGTAATTAGTACAAGACGTCATTTATCAGTCCTAGTTTAGAGTTGTTATTGAATTTTATGGTCCACTTGATGCAGGCTTTATTGGTTTCGGCAAGACAATAAATGTATCAGTCTGGATATAATCTAGCAAGCTTTACTTGAATTTAAGTTAGTTTTACTGTCGATCACTATTTTTTTGTAAGCAAGTTTACTGTTTGATAAACACTGTAGCTTTTTGGCTTGGAATTGAAAATCTCACATACTTATTAAACATTGCTTTTTTCCTTCTGAAAGTTCCTTTTTTTTCAACAATTGAGCCTCTGTTTTGCCAAATTCAATTTCAAATTTATATATTGTGATTTGTCACGCGTTCTAGTATCATCTTCAATATTGAAAGATAAAGCATCTTATCTTCAATAAGAAAGATACTGCATCTTTTTAATTATGAAAATTTTATGACATTTAACTTTCCCATACTTTTTCAGTGTTAGTCTCAAGCGTGATCTTCTATTTCGAGTCGATCTTATCTAAAGTGTATCGTGATACATATTAGAAAAAGCTTCACGCTTTTCTTCCTGTTTTAGGTGCAGGCTGGCGGTAACATCTCAAGATCAAGTGCAAGTCGTAATATGTCATATGATGAAAGCAGAAGTACTCAGGGTTTTGGTAGTAGGGGTAGCATTTACAAGCGCCAGGACCAATTCTCTGGAAAAAGTGTTATGAGTACATAAGATGGTTTTAATTACCCTGGCAATATTTAATGACGGAATTAGAATCCCTAATAGAACAAAGGTACACAATAAAATAAACGGTAAAAGATTAAAAAAATATATAAAAATCCACCGATCAGCTAGTCTAATTTCTATAGGAAATCAATTTTTTTTTCAAACATTACCCTTTTTCTTCCGGATGTATATGCTATTAGTGATTCTGATTCCCTCATTAAAATATTGCCATGTACATCAAATACTCCCTGTATTTAAGATTATTAACGTAGTACTGATTGAGCGAATTTATTCGCCGTTTTTTCGGCCTATAGAAATGCTAACAAACTGCATAAAAGTGTTTTGACCATAAAGTGGATAAAACAGACGTTTAATAGTATGTTATATTAGTCAGATAAAGGTACCTAATCATTGATATTTTAAATAAACAAAAATAACATTTATGATTTGGCGAAAGAAAACTTACTGACTCCCCTGCTACATTTCTAAATACTCCAGTTGGAATGCTTGGTAGCGCATCAAAACATAATGGCGTGTCGAATTTTGGCAATTGGTGGCCGTACTTCCGTATCTGAAACATAACACATTACTTCTTAGCTCAACGTCAGAATATCCTCGCGGTTACATAGTTTATTTTCTTAGTTACCGGCCAAGTGCGAGTCGGACTCGCGCACGAAGGGTTCCGTACAAAAAACATGTCTTTTGAATGAGAGCCCCACTTTAATACTTTTTTTTTAATTATTTATTTTTAAAGTGAATATATAATTAAATATTCTGTGAATATTTCAAGTGTCTACCTGTTGCCGTTATCAATAACAAGCAAAAACAACCAAAAAATCACGTTTGTTGTATGGGAGCCCCATAAATATTTATTTAATTCTACTTTTTAGTATTTGTTTTTATAGCGTTATTTTGGCAACAGAAATACATCACCTGTGAAAATTTCAGCTGTCCTGTCTAACTATCACGGTTCATGAGATACAGCCTGGTGACAGACAGACAGACGGACAGACAGACGGACAGACAGACAGACAGACAGACAGACAGACAGACGGACAGACAGACAGACGGATAGCGGAGCGACATTAAAAGGGTCTCGTTTTTACCCTTTGGGTACGGAACCTTAAAATAGGCTTCAAATAACGATGGGACAAAACCGTCTATGAAAGCTTTCTCTTTTGAGCATTGAAAGTGATTTGTTCTGTTTGCCTTCCAAAGCACGGAGGAGCTCGAGAAATCTGTATGCCGCTTGTGGTCATCCATTCCAGTAGGGACCGCGTCGGGGGTATTTTACCATCGTAAGCGCTAATAGTGCTTACGCCTCCAGGATCATGTACCTCTTTTAATTGACTATGTAGCTAGCTCCAATTTGGTGATGCCTATTTATTATTTTCCTCGTTATACCAGTTGATTTTGAGCCCTTTTGAGCTTCACTAACTCCGAGGAGAATAGTGATCTGATGTAAATATTGCCAGGGGCTTCAAATCAACTAAAATGGTTATACGCATTCTCAACCGCCCATCCGGTGGTTGCAGGCACGGCACTGGACAACGCATTGCAGTTATTTTGCTCTTATTACTGATCAGGCACAATTACGGTCATCATCACAATTTATTTTATATAGTTACATAAATGTATTTCATGGATTAAATATAAGAAATTTGTAAAGGATATGATGTTTTTTTGACATCGGTAAAATAAAAGACATTTTCAGATAATAAGAATTTAACTGCCTACGTTTAATCTGTACCTTGAAGTTTGGATACTTATTACTCAATCACGTCTGAATATTGAATGCTAAATTCAAATTGGCAATACTTAGATCTAAACTGACTTAAAATAGGTTCCCCAAAATGAGAGTACAAATTATGTAGCCCCAACCAGCCCTTCTTAAAAAAAACTTACGATGATGGGCAGGAACGTCGGAAGTAGCCAAAGAAACTGCGCTAGTCGAACCGCCTGCCAAGCGTGGTGAGTATGGCAATATCCTTTTTTAAGCTTCCGTGCCAAAGGATAAAAACGGGACCCATACAACAGACATTTTTTTTTTGCCGTTTTAATAGATAACGGTACGGAACCCTTCGTGCGCGAGTTCCATTCGCACTTGCCCGTTTTTTACTAAGTATTGAAAATAGGCATTTGTCTCCCATCTCACCTGATGGTAAGTGATGATGAAGACGAGGATGTTACATGCCGATCCAAGAGATACCCATGTATTCTACTTTTGAATGCCCCGGGACTATACTTGTCTGGGAATATAGACGCAGACAATTCATTCCACACCTTGGCTACTCGAACCAAAAAGGAACTGTCAAAGCGTTTAGTTCGACTCTTTGATATTCCAGTGATAAAAGGGAGAAATCTCTGTCTGCGTCTCGTAGTCCGATGGAGGAATGGTGAATTGAGAGGGAAAGCTCAAAGAACGCTTTCGCACACTCCAAAATGGATCCTATAAAAAACCGATTGGCAAGCGACTTTACGGCGATGCTCAGGGAATTGCATTTATGATTTGAGACCACTTCGTTGTTTATAAGCCTACGGGCTCCTCGGTTAACAGAGTCCCATGCTTCAAGCTGGTATTTAGCTGAGCCATCCCAGAGATGACTACAGTACTCCATGCAATCCTCCCATGGAACAAAGTATCCTTAGGAGAGGCCTTGTTCAGCAGTGGGCCTTTTATAGCTGAAATGATGATGATGATGATGATGAGATGCAGAAGACAGATCCGAGCTGAAACTAGAAGATAATTTACTTGTGTTGTTTTCTACTTACATCGTACATTTCACAGCGCTTTGGGTCGTCACTGGAGTCACTCCCAGTGGACATAATTTTCTTCTCGCACTCCCTCACAGAAGGTCTCCAGCCTTCCAGCAACTTCCTGAAGGAGCCAGCGACAACTCGCCCGGCTCTGGCAAAGGGAAGCATCGCCGTCCACCAATGCTTTAAGCCTGCCCTTCTGAACACTGGCACACCATTTCCATTATGTGCAAATGGCAGGCATTATGAGTTATTTGAATTTTTGTTCTTTTTTCATGATTATTAATGTTAATTAGCAATTAACATTAATAAACTTAATATTCATTTATGTTAAGACACATTATCACTTGCAATTTTGATTCGTTTCAACCATATGTAGAGTTCATAAAATAATTGTTTCTGTCGGTCACTGTCACATTTTAATTTGTCAGTATGCCTTGGTTTGGTTTTGACATAGAATTAAAAAAAAATTGCGTCTCTCGGTTTTGACATAGATTTTAAAAAAAAATTGCGTCTCACTTCTATGGGTTTTGAGTTCAGGTTTTGAGGTTTTGAGTGCTATAGTGGTTTAGAGGTGGGGTTGTAATCATACTTTTTTCGCCTATAGATAAGTAGGTCTAAAAAGTATCTATGTCTTTCTTGCGAAATTCTAAAAGTTGCTGTAAAATAATCTTTAACTGCAATAATAAAAAAAAAATTACATTTTTTTAAATGAGTTTGTGAAGCATTTTTCTTTTTTCTATATGTTTTAAAATCTTCTCCTCCGATTTTATCCAGAACCTAAAAATTCAACAAGGAGTTGGCGGGAATTTTAGTGGACTACACAGTGTGCTATTTATTACTAGTGTACGAGCTTACCTCGCACATTTGGGCGACCCGTGACTTACATCATGTAGGTCGCGTGTCAGCTACTTTAATAATATAAATAGCTCTATACCTAATCTTATAACATATCGAGATACATATCGGTGGCATCATGAGACACACATCGAACGGTCGGCGACCATATAGCGCCTGGACTCTGCCGTCGAGAAAGGATCCGTCACACCCAGCCATCATGTAACCAGCAAGAACAATAAATTACTTTTTCCGTGACGTGATCTTGTGCCTCCACACCACCATCTTCAACCTAGCACGTAGCAACATCTTTTCATGTAAGGTGTTGGGCCTAACAACAAGTCTGGCACCATACAACTAGTTACTACATAAATGATTTAAATGGACTTTTAGAATATGAAATCGGTATGGTTTGGTGACATAAAACCCTTTTTTGAATTTCGTTAAAAATGCTAAATAACTAAATTAACAGTTAAAGTGCGAATCTAGTATGATCATAGAGGTAGATATAGAATACTAAGTTTATGAGTGGCATATACCATACTATATAGCATATAGCATACTATAGCTTCATGCATAACCTCAGAACAAGTTGTTCAGAGTGTATAGGCTGTATAAACCATTGAGACAAGATAATTCTATGTCTATGGTAAAAACAGTGTGCTCCTCAGGTGTGCTCAGAACATTAATCGATATATTAGTACACAGATACCTATGTTAGTGAAGAATTGTCCTCAAGCTGCCTCGAGGCAATATAAATAATTATTACTCTTTACACCATAATTGTCTTTATAAAAAAGAATAACTCGCCAAATGATAGACATTGGCCAAAGCTTGTGAATTAAGTGTGATGTGAAACTATTGTGAACAAAATTGCATAACAATTTCAAGCTGCATAAAGTCATCTGACCACTGCCATCTACTTATGACAACCGGAACCAACAAAACTCCTTAGTTAAGTCCTTCCATGCTGGTCTGGGAGAAAATAAAAAACTTAGAATGATGCTTCTCTTTAAGCGCAGATTTTAAAAGCCGATCGAGTAGGACTAGAGTTTCATGGTCCGATTTGTTTTAAATCAGTACATGAGGTTTGACCGGGATTTAGGGTTGCAGATCGGGTCAGTAAACAAAAAACAAGGGGTTTGAGTCTGGGTTTAATTTATTGCGTTTAAACCTCAGAATGTTCTGAGGTTTAAACTACTAGTGCACTACGCTCTGTCGTTCATAGTTGTTCTGAGGATGCGCTAGTGAAGTGATGTGATGTGACGCTGACGCTGATGTGTGCCATTTTGAATTTGACACAGTGATGTAAAGGGTAAAGATAACGAAGCGTACATATGTATTTTTTTATGGAAAAAACTTTTTAATTTCTTGATTAATCGGAAATTTTAGTATCCCAATCAAGTACAAATCGGGACGTGTCCCCAGACCCCTGAAAATCGGGACGACCCGCACAAATTGGGCCACCTGGCAACACTAAGTACGACTCTGAGGAATCATGTCAATAGGCGATGTAGCAAGCAACCCACCACTATTTTGATTCTGTTTTCACCAAATAATAATAACTAACTAGATGTCTTTGAAGAAAAATACATTACTTGATTTGTACTTTGTTATTTATTGTATGAACCAATAATATAGAGTTAGGATATTTAACAGACATTAATGTCAAGTTACAAACCTTTCAATTTTATTTATAAAGAAATAATCTTATATCTATGGTTACACTGAAGAAATATAATCTAGAGGTAATTAAATATACATTTCTAAAAATCTTCACTAACAGAAGTCCAAAAGCAATTAATAAGGAACGTCCAGACGGGAGTAAAAGTCTTAAACCTTTTTTGTTCTCAAAACACTGGAATTGATACAACCATTGTAATATCGCATGCAATGACGGTAACAAGTATATAAAATCTGTTTAATTTTTAAAGAAAAATTTAATGGTGTCAACCGTATTTCATTCAAACAAATCAAAATAATAAACTTACAACAGTATAATTTTCTTCATTCAATAAAATATTTAATGTTGCTTACTATGTTTACTATGTTTTGGAATGAAATAAAGTTGGCCAGGTAATATGACACCGTGTTGTCGGGGAACTCTCGTGAAGTTTCCGTACCCCACATTGTTTCCTTGGAGTACCACCCCAGGGTAACTTTGACGGATAAATTCACGGTGTCAGAAAAAGTAATACGTCATACGCAACTCAAAGTTTCGCTTAATTTTAAAAAACATTAACTGAACAAATTAGTAGGTACTTTTATGGAGACAGCTATTGGATATTGCTTAGATAGATTATTGATAGGTCCCCGCGCGCTATGACATAGGTAATGTACATATTGAAGCGCGCATGCTGTGACCTCATTATTGTAAGGAATATTGATAAAACAAATATGTAACGGGAAAATGAATGAATGTTGATAAATAAATTTCCGAAAAACAAATGAATGTTACGAAGACATGTGACAGTATAAAAAAAACAAATGAAAATCAGAAAACTAAAAAATAATTCATAATGCCCATTTTATTAAATTTTGAAAAAAGTGGGTCATTATTTCTTACGATATTCATTTGCTTTAGTGATCTTCATTTGTTCTCGCAATAGTCATTTGTTGTAACAATGTTTGTTTTCACAATGCTCTTGTGTTTTTGTATGTGGGATGGCCGTTATTCCTTGAAAAGTTTGAAATACTAACCATCATACTACATAGGGTAACGGTTGGTATTTTATTCCTAACCTATACCAGGGACATGGTGAGGGTAACAGTTACTCGTTCCCTCTATTACTTTTCATAGCCGTGTTTCTGATGTCGCCACCGTGGCCTCTCAATGAGAGAGGACCTTGAGTCTCATCACACATTTGCAAATTGAACAATCACATCATTAACTTAAAGATTATATCAGGTTATACGTGTTCATTATCGGTTTTCTTCCAGTTACCGCTGAAGGTTTTCTGTACATTCGTAAGAGCATATGTATATCGTAGAAACTGTTGTGATGGTATGCGTAATATTCTGGATTTTTGTACACCCTGCATTTTCCAGCGCCGGGGCCAAGTTCCTGAAATATTATGTACGTCGTTTTAGTTTGTTACATTGGCTACATAACAAGCTTTCTAAGTTTGTATAACATAGTACAATACTAATTTATAAACACTAGGTAATATTTAGCTTGGAAACTTTCAAATCACTGCAGTGTGCACCTATATCGGCATATCGTTAGTAGTATATTAGTATGTATAGTCGGGGGCGACAATTATCTGCCCCAGACTGTAATATGTAGTAGTATGTATTGTATGTATATAGTAGTATGTATGTATATGTTTCATCTGCCAGCCGTCCCTCGATGGCTTACACTTTTTGTTTTCTCATCTTAAGATTTTATATTTTAAGAAAATAGAGAAAATAAGCAACGGGTGTGAGACCGACTAGTTGGCGTGGCGACATGTCGCACAGTGAGCTCAAATTCGGGTTTCATCTAGTTTCATAGACATTTTTATTTCTTTATAACGCGTTTTTTTATTGAAACAGTTTTAAAAAAGCCTACATGTACCTCCTATTATCACATATGAGGTATATCAATTTTCACAGGGCTCTCAGATTTTTTTCTGAAAATTTGTATCGAGACGACGTAATAAATGAAAATATCTTCGCTTTCCCAGATTTGCGCCTGATATCCTCGTAGTTGGTTGATAACTAAATTTCATTCTGGATTTTTGGACATGCTCCATGTCAAGGTCACGCTTGAATTAATTTTTTTTACAAAAATCAAAAATATTTTATTTTTTACATTATAAAATATAATTTCCATGCTCTGGAATTATATTATGTTCATGTCTGGGAGAAAAGAAAAACGAAGAATGTGCCAGCTGCTTCTCTTCCCGCGCAGATTGTAAAAACCGATCGAGGGATTGACCTAAAATCTGCGGAATCATGTCAAATACGGCTAGCAACCCATCACTGTTATATTGATTCTGTTTTCCATCTTCACGCCCTCCAACCATGCTATATGTGGCCATAGGGTCTTATAGTACCTAGGCTCTGTCTACCCCGCAAAGAAAAAGACTATTTACATTACTTCTTATGACTTGCTTTTAGCTATTACCATTAAAAATATTGTTATACTTAGCACATACGAGTTTAATATGAAGAACTCAACCATTAAGTAATAATCTTATCTTTGACTCGGTTTTTATCTAACTATGATAGTAGGACGCGGCGGGGGGTGTCGTAATGAAAACACTTATTTGTTGGAGTACTGGTCTCCGAACTTGAACTGATTTATTGTGGTTTCTACAAATGCTTATATACTATGTGTTTACGTAAATAGATACGTCACATGACCTTTACTTAATCTAGTACATATTTTACAAGATAACATCGAACAAAGGGTTTATTGCGATCATCCTGACGAGCCAGTGACGCGTGACGTCACGTGCTACGTCATGCACTATGTAGGAGGATCGAAGTGATCGTAGCTGTGATAGTTGCGTGTCGTCACACACTACACCTTCCCCCTTTTTTTTTGTAGACAAAATTTATGAATCTTTTGCCTATTTATCTTAAGTTTACATAGTACACCTTCCTTCCTTTTTTTTTAAATACAATATTAAGGAATCACAAAGCAACTTTAGTATTTATAAGTACATATTTTGAATAGAACCAGCTCCTTTTGTTTTTGTTTTGTTATTTTGTTTTTTTCTTAAGGTACATAATACAATAATAAGCATACATAAGTTATATCTTATTTCTATCATAATTTTAATACGTAATGATAAAATATCTCTAAAAATAGCAAGTGTATTGGATTACAATGCTCTTGGGATTTTTGTAATCTATATTTTAATTCTATTGGATATGAGTCGTAATTATATACTGGATCTATATTATGATTAATTATATTGCTAGGTAATCTACAGCTTTTCCCAAACACAAGTTCATACGGTGTGTATTTTGTTGAAGTGTGCACCGATGTATTATATGAGAAACACCAATATTGTAACCAATCGCTTCACTTATGAGCTTGGTTGTCTGTTTGTATCCTCAAAAATGCTCCTAACGTTTTATAAGAATTTTCTAGCGAGCCTAGACTTTCATGATGGTAAGCCGTAGATTGTATTTGTTTTATATTTAAGATTTTACAAACTTCCTTTCCTTCTGCCTTTCAAGTACGTTACAGTGAAGTCATATTCTTCTAAACATAGTCGGAATTTTGTAAGTCTACTGGATGGGTTATTCATTTTAAATAAATAGACTAATGGTCGGTGATCCGTTATTATCTTGAACTTTCTTCCATAAAGGTAAGGGCGAAAATATTTTACTGCCCAAACGATTGCTAATAGTTCCTTTTCCACAGTAGGACATAGTAGTTCTTTTCCGCTTTATTAAGGGGTCGACTTGCATAGGCTACTGGCAAGCCGTTTCCGTTTGATAAGACACATCCTATAGCTATTCCTGAAGCGTCAGTATGAATGATGAATTCATTTTCTTTAGAAAAATTCGGATATTGTAGTACAGGTGGAGTGCTCATAGAGTGCCTAAGTTTTTCAAACGAAGTAGAACATTCCTTTCCCCATTCGTATATTACATTCTTTTTTAATAAACTATTTAGTGGCTGTGCTATTTCAGAAAAATTTGGTATAAATTTTCTATAATAATTAGCAAAAGCTACAAACCTTCTGACCTCATCAGTGGTTTTTGGCACTGGGTAATTTTTTTTGGATCTGGTTTAATACCTTCAGGTGTTACAACATGCCCTAAATATAAAAGCTCTTTTTGGAGAAAGTTGCACTTTAATGGATTTAATTTAAGGTTTACCTTACGGAGTCGTAAAAAAATATCTATTAAATTTTTATTATGGCTCTCTAAATTACGTCCGAACACGATGACGTCATCCAAATACACGAGGCATTTAATATAGTTTAAACCCGACATTGCTATAGTCATTGCTCTACTAAATGAATTAGGGCTAGTTTTTAACCCCATTGGCAATCGTTTCATTTGATAATGTTTGTCCGCTATGAATGCAGTATATTTTCGGCTCTTAGCATCGAGTTTAATTTGGTAGTACGATTGATTCAAATCTAACGTACTAAAGTACATAGCACCTGATAGAGAGTCTTGTATTTCAGTAATATTAGGAAGCGGGAATTTATCATCTTTTATTTGTTCATTTACCTTTCTATAATCTATTACTAGTCTCCATTTCTTATTCCCGTCTGCGTCTTCCTTTTTGGGTACCAGTAGTATAGGACTTGACCACTCCGATGTGGATTTTTCAATGATATCATCGTCCAACATTTGTTTTATTTGTTTACTAGCTTTCGCCCGCGGCTCCGCCCGCGTCAATGTCGATCCCTCGGGAATAGTACTTTTTCCCGGGATAGAAGGTAGCCTATGTCCTTCTCCGCACGCCAGAGAACTTGTATGCAAAATTTCATGATGATCGGTTCAGTAGTTACGGCGTGAAAGCGTAACAAACAAACAAACAAACAAAACTCACTTTCGCATTTATAATATTAGTAAGGATATGTTTGCAGGCAAACTTATGCCTTGAGTTCATTCAAATGACGATAACTTTTTTTTCAATGAACTGATTTTGATGAAACAAACTTTAAATGTTAAACTGAGTTAAAACAAAGCAATTGGTGAAAGTTTGAAGTAAATCGGTTCAGTATTTTCGGAGATAATCGTGATCATACATACAGACAGACAGACAGACAGACAGACAAGAAATTCCAAAAAATTTTTTTTGCTTTTTATTATTCTTTTTAAGTGTCCCTCTATCCATTTCAGTCAAAAATTCGAAATGTACAGACAAAATAATTTTACTGTTTTATTATATGTATAGATTTATTTCTTGTTTTTGAGACTGTGGTAACCGATAAGGCTTACTGTAGACCGGTGACGCGTTTTCTTTTAAGTGTATAGCTTGTTCATAAATATTAGTTGTATTTAGTAAATCACCCGGTAAGTGAAAGATATCTGCAAATTTTGCACATATATTAGAAATGGAATTTCCCTCTTCTTTATTTAAGTTTTGTAATTTTAATAATGAAAATAATAATTTGACTCTTTTCGCATTATTAGTACATTTATCAAACGAGAAACAATTAAATTCTGACAAACTTTTAATTTCAGGCATGAAACATTTTAAAATTACCTCTTCATTCCGTGTATTTAATATTCTTACTATAATTTTTCCATTAATACTTTTAGTAATTGTATTTGCTACAAAAATTCCTTCGCCAATGTCATTTGAATAAATAACACAATCTCCTGATAAAGGAGTTGACAGCCCTATGAATGATTCACAGCGCGGCGGTAACTTGATACATGCCGTATGATAGTTTTCGCTATCATTTGCACTCACATATAATTGTAATGGTACTTGAATCTTATTGTTATTGGTCAATGTCATTGTTCCACTTTCAAAGTTTAAAATACATTTATATTTTGTTAAAAAGTCTTGTCTTATAATCCCATCTATATTTAAAGGTAATGTATTAAATACATGAAACTTATTGGTAAAATACGTGTTGTGTTTACTATACAATTGTAAGTTTACGTACCCTTGTGACGTCATTTTACCTCCTACTCCGTTGATGTGTGTAACCTTCGGTATGACGAACTCGTTCATAGATGATGCAACGTCACTCTTGATTACACTTAACGACGCACCTGAATCGACCAACCACATATATTGTTATCCGTTTACGGTAAATTTCACAGAGTTCATATTGCCATACGTCATGACGTAATTAGTATTCACGAAAAAAATCGGGGTTGAAGTAATCTGCTGGATCTTCTTTTTCGCCTTCATTCTCCTGTATCATATGTATATGCTGTTTTTGTCCACGTGATGGATAGCTTGAAGATCGTTGATTCGATCGGAAGCTTGGTTTTCCTCTTAAGTTATTCCCACGAGGCCATATATTTGTCCTTGCGTTATTAGCTTGCCCATAGTTCCTAGGCTCTCCTCTGAAGGGTTTTATGATATTTGAACCTCGGCCGTGTATGTTGCTATTGCGTGTGTAATAATCGCGTGCGTAAGCTCCACGTGCGTAGGCTCCGCGTGCGTAGGCTCCCCCACCGCGTCGCACGTATCTTTGCGCGTAGAAAACTTGTTCTGATGTTGACGTTTTTGGACTCATAGTAGTATTTTCGTCCTTCGCACTTTGTATTGCTTCCCTTAACGAAGTGTATCCACGCGACGATATTATGGTACTCAACTTATCATTTCGTAGACCATCTGCGAACTTGCTGATTGCTTGTTTTTCATTTAAGGTTTTGAGAACTTTATATGTTTCCTGGTTCCCGTTTGCTTGCGATAGCGTAAGGTTAACAAAGAGGTCCTCTAGTTCTTGACCAAATTGCTCAATTGACCTACTTCTTTGTCTTGTATTTTGCAATTGTTTTTGTAATGCTACATCGGACTTTTTAATCAGTAGTAATTTTTTCATTTCTTCTACCATTTGTCTAATACCAGTGTATTCTTGAGACAATCTTAATTTACTACTGTGATCTAATCTCGTTTTTAGTACGAAATTAATCAAGTGGGTTACATCAGTTTCCTTAATCATTGTTGCATATAATTCGATCGAGTCAATGAGCTTTTCCGTAGTTTTTTCGGAACCATCTAAAGCTGGTAACAGTGAGACGGCTGTTTTAAGGTCAAAGTTTTGTTTTGAATCCATGATGATTTCTTCTTTCTCGTATTCAATTATTTTTGCATAAACCATTTCTATATTTGTTATATAGGATTGTATTGTTTGAAAGTCCTTTACTGATATTGTTTCCTCTTGTACTTTGTTCGTATAAAGTTCTACATATGACTCATATGATTTATATATTTATTTTGCTTGTTTAATTTTATTAAGTCCATTTTCTTGTTTTCTTCTAATCGGACCAAGTTTTCGAAGACTTACTTGCAACTTTAGCAATTCTTCGTATATTTGTATAATTTCTGTCATTAGTTATATAATTACAACAGGACAACAAAAAAAAATTATGTAATTATATGTAATTATTTGTTCATAGTTAAATTACACTTGTCGGCGTGTATTTATAGATGTAGCCTGGCGTTCAATCTTTTTGGACAGGCATTTGTGGACTCTTTTCCATATAAGGTATATGAATATTACGGCTATCATTGCAACTATGGCTATAGTGACCAGCGAGATATTATATAAAGATGTTGAAGAAGACACCTGAGCAGCACTTGCGCTGTTGCCTGCACCGTTCTGACTGATGACGATGTCTTCTTTTTGGGACTGGACCTTCGCTGAGTTGCTTCCCATTTCTTCTTGATGATGTCGAATTTTAATAACGAAGACCACGGTACAACACTGTTTCTCGGGAAACAGGGGCTGGCAGGGTCGCCATATGATAGTAGGACGCGGCGGGGGGTGTCGTAATGAAAACACTTATTTGTTGGAGTACTGGTCTCCGAACTTGAACTGATTTATTGTGGTTTCTACAGATGCTTATATACTATGTGTTTACGTAAATAGATACGTCACATGACCTTTACTTAATCTAGTACATATTTTACAAGATAACATCGAACAAAGGGTTTATTGCGATCATCCTGACGAGCCAGTGACGCGTGACGTCACGTGCTACGTCATGCACTATGTAGGAGGATCGAAGTGATCGTAGCTGTGATAGTTGCGTGTCGTCACACACTACATAACGATCGTTAAACGCGACGCGTCTTCACGAGTCCACGGTCTATTAAATAATTTAGATGTTTCGACGCGTCGCTACGCTCTATAAAATAATTTCGACGCGTCGCTAGTCGCTACGTTTTATAAAATAATTTTGATACTTCGACTCGTCGCCACGTGCTATAAAATAATATCGATATTACACATCTGCCAGCCGTTAAAAAACAAAATGTAAGCCACGATGGCTTACATTTTTTTTTAGTAAAATTTGTACCTTTTAAAAAAATAACCAGCGTGGTATCATGGGGTTTTCAACAACAAACGCACTATTACGACTTGTAAAGATTGGCTAAATAATTACACTTAATTTTAAGATAGTTAATGTAAAACTATTAACTTATTACCTCACCCTCGGTGTTGCGGAATATATCACAAGGCAGATCAGGTAAAGGCTTAAAGGGCAGATATACGTACTGGTACCCTGGCAAACTATGGCTATATTTACGGCACTGAAACAAAAATCTAGAGGTGATATACGTACCTATCCTAACTATTACTACGTTAATATCTATTATATTGTCGCTATATTGTTGCTACTGCTCTACTCATATTGATACAAATCCACAGAATATTTAAATTCATGCCAAGCTATTCTAAAGTCAAACTCAAAAGGATATTCAGTATGCAGAACTATATTTTTATCAAGATTTGTTTCGAGACACGACTCAATGAGCAAGTTAATGTTTAGTAATTGGGAACCAAAGAGATTTAATATATAGGTACCTAATCCTTTGTCAGAACAAAAGAGGTTTTCTTTTTGATGAGAAAACACTTCACCGTATCGCCTGACGCGTCACGTCTTCTTGAACGAGGCCTTACACTGCACGAATGCGCCATATTAACTCCACACTAACTACACATATTAGAAATAGGCCCAAAGATATTACAAAACTAAGGCGATTCTTACACTGCACCGCATCACGCAGCGTAGCGCGGGAGTGCGTGCTCACGTTGCTTGTGAATATCTCTCTTTGTATTGAAAAACACGCAGTGCAACACACAGAACACGCATTCACGCGCAGTGTAACAGATCACGCGTCACCGCGCGTGGGTGCGAGCCAAGGCGCAAGATATGATACACCGAGTTCTGCAGTATCATGCGTTATTCTGATATCGACCGATTTATATTCGTTACAGTATATAGCTATAGAATACTGAAACTGAAGCATCCTGAACGAGTTCTGCATTAATAACAATTGTTATATAGAAAACCATGCTTTGCACTGTACTATCACCACCGCAAGCTGCTGTGAGAGCCACCGCATACTATCTGCAGCCCCGCGCGTTTTTGCGGGAAAATCTGCATGATGATGCAGATCCGCAACGATGCGCGAGGCTCCATCGCCACGCACCCCGCAGCATGGAGCGGGGCAGTGTGTGAATCGCCTAACACTACCACCAATTTTCATAAGTGATGGTCTTTCACTACACTAATAAACATGTTTTAACCACATGAGGTCTACTCCATTACAGTGAATCGTTCACTGAATGAATGACTAAGAAACTTGTTCATAAGAAACCGTTATTTCTTGATATAAATGAGGATCAGTAAAGTTGTAGCAAATTCAATAGGTCTAATATCCACATTATTCTTCATGACATTACAATGATTTATCTTTTTGAATTATCCAAATCGGACCATTACTTACGAAGATATTAATAATAAACATAATGCCGTTCCTGCCGCGAAAAGGCATTGCACGCCGGTGCGTGTGACGTCAGTGACGGACCGAGCGCGGTCGGCAGTCGGCACTCATAGAGCGATCATTCGACTGAGCGACGCCGACGCGGTTCGTCGCTATATTTAACAATTTATTGAAATAAAGTCTTGTTAGAGTGCAATTTTTATAATATTTACGTATAAAACGTACTTATTATGGGAACTAATAAAGAAAACAAAGCAAAGAAAGAATTTTTATTTTTACTCTTGATTGCTATATAGACAATCTTGTAAATTAACTAAATCACATGCTATTGTTACAATATTATCAAAAAAAAAGTATGAAATATGGAAATATGCGTGAGGTCCGATCATTTTATAGTCTTTCAACTTCCATATGCTTCTTTCAACGAGAACTCTTATCGCTTATATCAGCGATCGTTTTTGTTTGCAAAGCTTCATCTGCTGTAGGTTTTGGGTTGGAACTGTCCGTACTTAAAACTAATTAAAACTGTTCTATTTATTATCTTTTCTTAAAATCCGGTCTGTAATTTTTAGGGTTCCGTACCTCAAAAGGGAAAAACGGAACCATATAAGCATTCCATTTCATCACTTGGTTATCCGTCTGTCTGTCTGTCAAGACCCTTTTTCTCAGGAACGTAGGAGCGTAGAGGTATCAAGAAATTCAGTTTACGCCGCAAATTTTCGAAGCCAACGCAATCTAAAGATACAGCTGGTAATGCCGTAAATTTTCGTGTATTTTCGATTTCGCAAGGGAATCAATACCTACCAGGGAACTTACCATGAACTCAGAATCTTAAAATTTGGTACGAAGCAACGTCTTTTAGCACAGACAATGGAAAAATTGCGAAAAACATTATCTTATCTCTATGCGAAAAACATACATTTTAAGCTACATCATATACCTAAGAAAAATATTTTAATAATCTTTCGACATTCGCAAGGGAATCAAAACTTCAGGGTACTTCCCGTGAAATCAGAATCTTAGATTTTGGTTCGAAGCAACGTCATAAAACACAGATAATGAAAAATTGCGAAATGCATACATTTTTAGTTACATCATATATATTTATAATAACTTCAAACTTATACGTGCGCAAGGCCAACTCGCACTTCGCCGGTTTTTTTTAAAGCTTTTGACATTCAAACTAATGAGGCAAAACTCCCTTCTTCAGTTAAACTTAACGTAATTTTCCATGTCTTTTTCCACCTGAAATATATAAATATAAAATAATACCATATTTTCATCGGCCTCACATTTTTGTATGAAAATGTCGATATTGTTTTCTAGTCCAATCCTGGGTCCCATGCGTTGTTCATTCAGACGGGTTGATTTAATGGTTTTAGGTACAACGGTGTTCACCCTTACATCCGTAATTAACTTATTTGCTTACAACAATCAGGCATAGCTGGGGCAGATACATATTATATCATTCATTATTTGCTTTTTACTCCAGTAAGTCCCTGTGTCATTGTTTTGACCTTGGAATATTACATATAAATGGAAACGGAAGTATTGGAAGGTAAGTAGGTTTGTCCACCAAACTAGAAAGAAATAAGTAGGTATGTTTTTATTAATACATCCGCCTTATAAAAAGAGAATACATAGGTACTAACTTATTTCCATATCAACTTAATAAATGGTAAGAATAGTTATGTAGGTACTTACATCGAAATGATATTCACAACATTGTCTACTAGCCGGGGTAGAGGGTGGAGTCTTATAATCATCTCTTTTTACAACGGAATATAATTTTAAATTGTATTCCGTTGTAAAAAGAGATGATATAAAATTCACACAAAACTTCGTGAAAAATTATTAATTTTTTTAGAAGTTTTGTGTCTTACGGTACGTTAAAAGATAGTTTTTCTGGCGTTTTAAAAGAAGTGTTTGTATAGTTCGGCACTATACAATATTTGTACATCGTTAAAAAGATAAATTAGACATAAATAATTTGTTTTAAAGTCGCAATTACCACGAAAACACTGCGTGCCTTGTCACTGCCATCGGGCAACTAGCGGCGTCCGTCACAGTGACGTCACAGCCACCGAGCCGGCCGGTCAGTGAATTTTGCTAGTAATTTGGTCATAACTTCGTCAATTTTTATCGTAGAACAATAATTTTTGCACTGTATGTTATGGATTTCTTAGCTCTATAAACCTGCATTCTCAACTAAAAACTTTACGGATCCTCAATCCATTTACAATATATAATGTATTCGCATCGTCATGTATAAATTGAATATCTTAGACTAAGACATCTGTTTTTTTTTTTATGTATATCCGACGGCAAACGACATCTGTGTAACAGTTTGCTCATTCATTCATTTCGAGTAGGTGCCACAGTCAATCGACCATGCACACCCTGGTGTCAGAGTCCTTCGGAACCGCCTCTCGGCCTTTGACGTGGTTCCTTTAACGACTACCAGATGGCAGCCGGGACCAACGGCTGAACGTGCCTTCCAAAGCACGGAATTATCTTTATTATCAGACAATCAGGTGATACAAGCCTGCAATGTCCTAACCAAACTGGAAGCAACTAAACAAAGTATGCTTCCCATGGGAATCGAACCCACGTGTCTACAGGCAAACGCCTTAACCACTGGACCACGGAGGCAGTAACAGTTTGCTGACCCTTGATAAATGAAATAAAATATATTTGTGGGGTAAAAAAGTTACCGGACAGAGTATTCACTTACTTGGTACATTTCGCCCATAGATGGATCATAATTATCAGAATCTGGCCCACACGGCGACGGCAAGGGATAGTTACTCGTATCATAATCCGTCCCACAGAAGCCGGAATTACATCGACAACTTTTGTTTAACATCTTCATATAAGGGGAGCTGGTCAGTGCTGCCAATTTGGAACTATAGGCCATTTTAAACAGAGTTTTGTTTGTATTATGTGGTTTGTTTGGATGACGTGAGAATTTTGGAGGATCTCGATATTTTGGATTGGATATTTTATGCCGTATCCATATTTTCAGGGCATTTTCTGTTGTTTATTGAGTTCGGACGTCAAGCTGTCCCTCGGTATTTCTTTCTTTATTTTCTCTATGAATTATTGCCCTAAACTAAATTCTCTTTAGTTGTCAAAAATATGCCTTAATTTTTTGAGTTGTGATCTTATATTTTTATTTTATTTATTTCTTTTCGGAAGATTTACAGCATAACTTAAAAATTAACGCTACAAAAACAGAATAAAACAACAGTATTGCCATTTACAAATCTTCACCTATGTGTAGCAACTTAACAAGTTAAATAAATATATAATTTATTAGTATAGATTACCATTTTTTTTTTTTTTTTTTTTTAACCATAACTAATATATCAAGCAAATCACAGGAGGATTTATCATCACTTTCAAAGTAATTTTGTGTAAGTTTTTTCTTTATAACATGAATGCTATTGCAAAACAAGTCTATATCTATTCTAAGATTATTATAACTATTAGATGCTCGAGACAGGAATGCATTCTGCCTGTAGTTTGAACCTACTGCGTGTATTTGCAAAAAAATTGTTTTCCTTGTGCGTTTACTGGGAGTATTAAACAGTATTTTTCCTAAAAGCTCAGAACAATCAATCTTATCATTCAATAACCCCGCAAGATATGCTATATCACCTATATTGCGCCTCTCCTCTAACGGAAGAAAGTGAAATTTTAAACATCTATCCCTATAACTAGGAGAACTTTGGTGTATCTTATAATCTAAGTAACGCATGAAACGTCTTTGGATTCCCTCAATACGCTGCTTGTACACATCGTATTGAGGATTCCAGACTTGTGATGCATACTCCAAGTGTGAACGTACGTAAGCACAGTATAGTACTTTAACTGCTTTTATATTTTTAAAATTAGCTGATGTTCTTATTATAAACCCTAAGGTTCTTGCAGCTTTCGCGACGATGAAGTCTATGTGCTTATCAAATAAGAGTTTAGAATCCAGTATGACTCCTAAGTCATTGATCTGCTGTACCCTTTTAATCGTCTCACCTTTCAGAGCATAATCCGCAATAACAAAAACATTAGTTTTTCTAGTAAATGATATGCAGAAACATTTGGAGACATTTAGATTTAACTTATTTGTGTAACAGTAATCTTCAAAACTTTGAAGGTCTGACTGTAAGCGATTCACATCTGCATAATCATTAATATTTTTCAAAACCTTCATGTCATCTGCATATAACAAAATTTTGGAGTGTTTGAAGCAATTATCAATGTCAGAGATATTATCTCTATTGTTGTGATCACGGGTTATGATGTGTGTGTGTGGGCCGTGTGGGCTCTGATCAATATCTTTTAAGCACGGCCAAGAAAAAAAATTATGATATCTACAAAGAGCAAGACAAAAGCAAAGATCTACTAGTACAACGCCACAAACTAGTGCCGTTTTTATATTTTATTTTATTTGTTTAATAACAGAATAATAGTTTAGGCCGCAGGGCAGCTTGTGGCGTTGGAGCTGTTGGTGAGTAACAACACCATGGATCCGAGCATTCCAGAGAGTCGATCAGAGCCCTCGCCCCCGACGTGTCAGTCGAAGTAGAAACCCAAGAGGGCTCGCATGTCTCTCGGCTCTGGCTTGCCTTAGTTGGCCGTCGTGAGAGGAGTGAGAGCTGTTGCTCCAGTGGTGGAAGATGGGGCCCATCTAGTGTGCGGCAAGCCACCACCTGCCAATTGTTTATGGCAGGTGTCCGACCCTTGGCAATAACCCAACACCATATTTCAATTCCATAACCCACAAATTCATCTTTTTTATAATGCAGTTCCTGCTGCGGCTCAGACCTGTTCAAGGACATATCATACATTGGTGTTTCCAGGAATGGGTTCTGGCTGGAGAACATTACATCAAACTTCTTCAAAAGGCCTCTACGTGTTGGATCTATATCCCCACGCAAGCCTCTCAAAGAAACGGGAACGCCCTTGAAATAAAACAATATGTACATAGTTTATAATATAACCATCCAAAAGATAATAAGAGCACATTTCCTCTGCCTCTTCATTCATACTAATTTTTATATATTAGAAACGGTCAGGTTAAGAGCCCGCCATATGCCAGGCGGCAGGCGTGGCGATACAAACGCGGATGATCTAAACGCGTTGGCTACTTTAGATATTTTCGTTTTTTAGGAATATTCAAGGGTTATTCGAAAAAGAAAAACATATGATGGCTGCCTTATCTGTAATGCAATAATAATCAAGGTTAATTTTAATGTATTTGGTGAATAATGCTATATACCGAGTAAATTAGACGTGATTTGGAGGCAACTTTGCAATTTTTTTCTATCGAGAAAATTTAACGCAATCGTGTTTTTGAGTCATATATTTACCAGAGTTAGTCCTGAACTTCGCTGCATTTTTATTTCAACTTGAGTATTTAATTATTATTGATATAACAGTCAATCATGCAAAGCAGTGTGAGGTAGTACGGGCCATTAACAAATAAGTAACGCCGGTCAAAATATTTCATTGATAATTTTTATTAGCTCCGAATAATTAATTAGGTATCTTATGAATTCTTTCTCGCGCTGACCAAAGACTAATTTCAGTTTTGTACATTGGCGGGAGCGGATGGCGCCAAGGCATTTCCATTAGGTACTTTCTAAACCAGATAAGTATATGAAAAAATTGTAAGTTTTGTTCCATAATTCTATTTATTTTAAATACATACGCACAAGATATTAAAATTTAAAGTATGTGATGAAAAACAACGTGGGTTCGAATCCTATGGCCAAATTCTTTTTCATCACATTTTGAATTTTAATAATATACCGAGCACTTTAATCCTTACTAATATTATAAATGCGAAAGTGAGTTTGTTTGTTTATTTGTTTGTTTGTTTGTTACGCTTTCACGCCATAACTACTGAATCGATCATCATAAAATTTTGCATACAAGTTCTCTGGAGTGCGGAGAAGGACATAGGCTACCTTTTATCCCGCGAAAAAGTACTATTCCCGAGGGATCGACATTGACGCGGCTGGAGCCGCGGGCGAAAGCTAGTGCTATATGAAAGCAATTTAATTGCATACAAGATGCAATCGTGGTTTTCGACCATCAACACAATTAAAATAATGGTTGTCTGTAAAATCTAACCGTGCCTCGTTCCGTGCTCGTTCCGCGTTCTCACTTGCACACGGAACGTGACACTTTTTGGGGCGTGCAGCCGGCTTTTATTGATTAAAATTTATAAGATGTTATGCACGTTATCACGTCAAAAACAAAAATATACTCTATAGTATATTTACACTCGGAACAAGAAAAGTTAGGTACCTACTTTACATTACACTTCCAGCAGTGAACTTACGACTGATGGAATGTATCAATATAGAGCATGGTATCTGAAGAAAAGCAGTAATCATTACACACGATGTCACGCGCTTTGTCTCCCGCCCGATCGCCAGGCGAGTAGGAGTTAGATGAAATTGACATAGGTCCTATCTGAAAAAATATTGTTGTACTTTCTTAGCTGAATCCTTTCATTAGGTTTCATGTATGTATGTATGTATGTTTGTTCCACGATAACTTTAGAACCAACGCTCCAATTAAGATGAAATTTAGAATGTATATAGGTATTATAAATACAATTTTCAAGTTCGTTGGGCATCAAAATCGGTTTAGCAGTTTACGAGATATTTAAATAAATGTTAAAGAATTTCGAGAAATGAAAATTGAAAATGACGTTTAGGCTGAATATGTTACAAGATGGCGCTGAAATAAATTTTAATTTTGAAGGTTACCATAGCCGCCGCTAGGTGGCGGTATTTCGTTGAAACATGCTTTGTCCATGCTTTGTGTATTAAATTTAAATTTATTACACAAAACATGAACAAATAAATTCTTGTTAGTTCCAAATTTCTCCAACAAATGGAATCAGAGGTCCAAAAATGCGTAGGGATATTTTAATAAGTTTTTGTTTATCTTTAATTTTAAGTATGAATATGTTTGTTCGGGTTTAAGCCTGCAACCAAAAATTAAAGCAGTTATTTACAACCAATTTAACTGCAATTTCGTATCGTACTTAACTTTATGGTGGTGGAAGATAATTATTAAAAAGTCACTGATCTGATTTGAAGATGACGAGCTATTTAATGATGAAAATCCCGTTTACAACATTTTACAGATTCAATCCTTTTACAATAAAAGCTGGTAAAAAACCCGGCCAAGTGCAAGTCGGACTCGCGCACGAAGGTTTCCGTACCGTTATCTATAAAAGTGGCAAAATAATCATGGCTGATTCATGGGAGTTCCACTTTAATATTAATTTTATTTTCATTTAATTATTTATTTTTAAGGATATAACTACATATTTTATGATTATTTAAATCGTCTACCGGTTGCCGTTATCAATATCGAGCAAAAACAAGCAAAATTATCACGTTTGTTGTATGGGAGCCCCCTTAAATATTTATTTTATTCTATTTTTTAGTATTTCCTGTTATAGCGGCAACAAAAATACATCATCTGTGAAAATTTTAGCTGTCTAACTATCACGGTTCTGAGAGAGATACAGCCTGGTGATAGACGGACGAACAGACAGACAGCCAGACAGGCAAACGGACAGCGGAGCGATATTAATAGGGTCCCGTTTTTACCCTTTGGGTACGAAACCCTAAAAAGAAATGAAAAAAATAGTGCAGAAGAAACAAATAATTCCGCAAAACAGACACAATAAAGACAAAGAAATGGGGTTCGGTGGGCGAAAGATAAGTACAGATGTAGAATCCAGACGTACGAAAACCATATTTGGAAGGTAAAGCCGAAGCATAGAAAGAGGAGTATGGGAGTGCAGCACTCTGCGAGAGAAACAAAAACTAAAGCCAAATGAAAAAGGAGCTGAGGGGTTGTCCGGACAAAACAAGCCAGAAAATTGATACGTATGAAAACCAAAAGTTTTATAAGTATAAAGCTCAAGCGAAGAAACGGGGGTAATATGTCTATCGGGGCTAAAAAAATTAAACATTGACGGGTACACATCAAAACCATATAGGTTTAGAAAGCAAAACACATATGTCTCGTTTTTAGAATCTTAATCATCATAATCATACCGACCGAAGCTCAGTCACCCGGATACTAACCTATTAAATGACCTGGCATTTTATATTTCTATTCCCTGAATTTTAAGTCGCAGGCCTATTGACATTTTTTAAAACACTCAAATACGCTTGATATATTGATCAATATTTGGTACGAAAATTATTTTTATAAAATGTCCAATGTTGTGATTCCGTTAATAACCATAGTCTTTCAGATATGACGAAACTGTTACATTTATTTGTGCCTTAGTTAAATTATATTTATTTTTCAGTGAGGACCTACTCAAATTTTACTCTATATAAGAGCTGCGTTGCATAGCTCTTCAGCTACACGTTGCACTATCGAGAGCTAAACGCCTCACAGATGTTGTAATAAAACCTTGTTTTGATTTTGTCATATTAACCCACTTAACCCTACTGTGTCGTAAACGACACATCAACTTTAGAAAAATATTGAGAGATAAGAGGGTACCTAAACTATTTTTTCTGCGTTGCATTTGGTTATCGAGGACTCGGTTAGTCGTTACGAAGTGTTGTTAGTGTGCAGCAGTCAATTTCTTTTGTGCTGGATAACGACGAATTTTGAGGTTTTTACCATGAGTTATTCAAGGTAAGATAACATATTGTTATAAACAACTTTTTATTTCTATGTGATATAATAACAATAGCTTGGTTCCTATAGACCTCTCAACTTTAAAAACGTTGGTAAATTTATAACATTTTCAGACAGAAGTTAGCTTTTTTTTTCGGCGTGTCGTAAAAGACACGGTAGGGAAATGTACTACTAAAATCAAAACTTTTTATTTGTTACAGTAAATCACGAAAACCCCTCACTTTGCATGAGATAATCGAGGAATTAGAACAAAATGATGAGATGGAAGTCCCCGACTCCATAACTATCATGCCCCCGGACAATTGTAATGCCGAAATTAAGGACGAGGACTCTGGAGATGAAGATTTTGTGACCCTTCAAAATCTACCAGGATCTCAACTCAGGGCACCTTCTGATGATAGCGAAGATGACAACTTACCTTTAGTACAGCTTTCGAAACGGCGGCGCCTTGTCTCTGATCCTGAACGCTTTTCCATGGGCTCTTTACCACCAACTCCAAAAGCAAATTTTTCTACTCCTGACCAAGCTGAAGAACCAATTCCGTCTACTTCAAAGAGCAACTTAAGATTATTAACTTCGAAAAAAAAAAATCTATAAATGGAGCTCGAGAGATATTCAACCGATACCCAGTTTGTGGCAAAATATGCATGGTCCAGCTAATAGGATGGATCCTATTGATTATTTTGAATACATGTTTGATTCTGCAGTCATAGAAATGATGGTGAAGTATACGAACCTATATGCGACAAAGAAAAATAAAGAGGGTAATATTAGCACCAGTGAGATGAAATGCTTTTTGGGTATTTTACTTTACAGTGGTTATGTGGTTGTGCCAAGGCGAAGTATGTATTGGGAAAATACTTCGGATTGCGGTATGCCTATTATTTTCAACGCCATGTCAAGGGACAGATTTAGTTTTATAATGTCGAATATTCATTGCTGCGACAATACCCAGCTCAACATGAACGATAAATTTTCAAAACTGGAACCGATTTTCCGCCTATTGAATGCCAATTTTTCAAAGTTTGCTCCTTTTCAAGAATGTCATAGCATTGATGAAGCAATGATACCCTATAACGGTGGGCACCCGTGCAAGCAGTTCATCAGAGGAAAGCCTATAAGGTGGGGCTACAAGTTTTGGGCGGGGGCAACGCGTCTAGGATACATCATTTGGTTTCAACCATACCAGGGACAACAAAGTAGCAATCAAAGTGAGGACAAAAGTTTGGGCCTAGGTGCTAGTATTGTACTGCAGTACGCTGACGAACTTCAAAAAATTTATTCTAAAGCACCCTTCCATCTCTTTTTTGATAATTTTTTTACGTCCATCCCACTAATTGACGAACTTGGTAAACGTGGTCTAAAAGCTACCGGAACAATTAGAGAGAACCGATTATCTAAATGTCCCTTGCCTTTGAACAAAGAATTTCAGAAATTTGAACGTGGTACGTATAAATATAAGTCCACAAGAGCTGAGAATATAATTGTTTGCAAGTGGAATGACAACAGCGTTGTCACTGCTGCATCGAATGCTGTAAAGGTAGTGCCTGTTAACAAAGTAAAACGATTTTCCCAACAGCAAAAAAAGTACATACTTGTAGATCAACCTGCCATAATAAAAGCCTATAATGAGAATATGGGTGGCGTGGACCGTTCCGATCAAAACATCGGTCTTTATAGGACTAGTATTCGTGGTAAAAAATGGTATTTTGCTCTGATCAGTCACTGCCTTGATATGGCTACGCATAATGCATGGCAATTGTATAAGCAAAATGGCGGACAGTTGGATCACCTGAAATTCCGGAGAAATGTCGCTGTAAATCTTCTTGAGAAGAACAAGAAAGCGGAGAGTAACAAAGGCGGACGTCCAACTCAAAGTGTTTCTAGGGCATTGCGGTACAGTCACAACGGACATTTAGTAAAGTACAGGGAGGATCGGCTGCGATGAGGTGTTTGCCACAAAAGTGCTAATTTCTATTGCTTAAAATGTAATGTTACATTACATCCAAAAACATGTTTTGAATCGTATCATACCCTTAATAAGTAGATTTTCCTAGAAAGATATAAATAAAAATATTTTTTTATATTGACTTGGACTTTTATTGGGTATTTCCGAATTGAAAATAAATTGTACTGAAATCTTCATACTAAGTTATCATAGTAGTAGATTCCCCTACTGTGTCGTTTACGACACGGCATTTTCCAGCTTTTCTGGAAATCAGATTTTTTTTTAATTATTTTTCTGCTATTATTTGTCACATAAATATTAGGTATACGAAGTTTCAGATCAATAACTGAAAAACAGGCTATTCAGGAACAAGTGGGTTAATTAGATGATATTCTACTTGTACAGTCGGCCAAGCAGATACCTGACCCCCTGACTTTTAAAACGTAAATTCACACTTTGCTGTGAAGCGCCACCTACCGTGATTTTTGGCAAGTAGACAGACAACTGCTGGTATAAACTTGTTTCTGATAACCTGCTCAGTTGCAAATTTTGTGTTTCTAATAATCTCAGCTAATAATTCAAGTAATCATCAATGGTAAGAACAAGAAAGAATCAAAATCAATACTACGTAAAGTTCGATTCGAACCATCTAGCGCTCATCTCAATACGCCAACCGACGATATGACGTCTCGGGCGAAATTGGCTATCTATTTCTACTGCTATGACATCATTGTCACCAACTGCAACGCATTGCTTTAACAAATAAATTGAGGGTAATCTATCAGATTTATTTATACCTGATACCAACTAATCAAAAATATTGTTCACTCGCGTCACAAATAAGATACTGCGATTACTGTGTAGTGATCCAAAACCCCACCAGTTATTAGGCATCCCGTTTCATATTATATAGCAGATTTTGTGAAAGCTAATATTGTATTGTAAAGACAACCACAGTATTTAAAATATCTATATCTAGAGAGTTAGGTATCGAGGTAAGTAGAAATTATAAGTATTTAATATACTTACTTAATTGTCACACTATTTTTTGTTCCGTAAAACATAGGGTTTGTGATAAATGTCTAAGATAAATATATCTGTTACAGAGAAACACCGTCCGTTTGTGGATTCGGAGTCAACTGGCGTAACATATACACTACAATATTTCAATTGAAACAGTGAGGAAACATTCAACAAGAACGAGATCGTATTTTATTCTGATGAAAAAAGTTTTAAGTCTGATGATGATGGCAGAAAAATATTGCGGAGAAGACATGGCCAGCGTATAGCCATCAAAATAATTTGCCTTTGAGAACAGTGGCAGGATAACATTAGGTAAAAATATTCATTAAATAGTGAAGTAAAATAATAATAATATTTAATACCTAGTGTATTACGCAGTGTAGAATAATAGGTAACTGATCGTATTATTGTTTTGCAGGTTATTGGGGACAGATGTCTTCAATGGGCCCAGGGGAGCTGGTAGAATTCGGCGGCCGGATGAATAAAGAAAAATACTTGGAAAATTTATGAGATGTGGTGATTCCAACAGTTTGCAATGTAGAATATATTTTATTTAAGACAATTGTTCTGTGATCTAACTGTTATTGAGTGACCAATTAAAATCCCAGATTGTAGGGTCAAATAGTGCTTAACTGGGACACGAGACACGAGTAAAGTTTGATTTAAATCAATTTAGACAAAAAGGTTATACTAAATTAATAAATATGCGCATAAGTGATATGTGATCTGATCTAACATGGTAAGTGAAATGACAAATAGACTTGAACAAAAGCTTCAAAATGGGGGTCACCCTCTCCCATATTAAAATTCATTTAATGCCATAGGTTTATATTCATTCTTATACTATTATCGAAGCAAAGTTATTCACATAGCACTATTTGACCCTACACATTTAAAAAAATATAATACTATGATTAAAAAGAAGTTGAGAGATGTAAATTGTTACTTATTAAGTAGCATGTTGGTTCTCTCTACAGAAGATTAATCATAGTTTGAATTAAGTAGGCAGGTATTTATTTCACTGTTACATTTTTTTGATGTAATAAAGTGATTAAAAATTTAAAATGCTTTTTATTCACAGTAATTAGCTCGGTAACATTATGTTAAAATAACCAAAATTACACCAACATCACAATACGAAGTTGGTGATATTTGTAAAAAATAAAAAGCTTTGGAGGATTTGACCCTGTTCATTCATAATCACATTAACTATTAAACCGTAGTGCCTACCACTTGCGCCACATCTAACTATTGAAGTATCTTTGAAATAAGCGTATCGTATGCTAGGGCTTGTTTTATTTATCAAAAATCGAATAGATGGCATTAGTCGTCAAGGGTATCAGATTTCTGCTTATTAACCTTATTTGTTCATTCACAATTCAATAGATGGCACTAGTCGCAAAGGATATTACACTTGTATATTTTTATCTTTGGGTTTAAACCACGGATGTTTCTTTAGTTTGCGAAAAATGGCGCTGTTGTAGGGGGTCAGATATCTCATTGGCTGACTGTACATTAAGAGATTGGAAGAAAAAATCTATTTCAACTATTCTTGCAACAGTAATAAAAAAAGGGGTTTAACGTTGTATGGTAGTTTATTTGTTTGGATAGAAATGAATGTTAACTATTAGTATAAGAAAGTAAGGATATTGTGTTCATTGTATGTTAATTTGAAATAAGTCGTGGTGAGTAAAATAAAAAGAGTGCTTTTGATGTCATCTAAACAATAGCACTATGACAACATGCTTACCAAAATCAGTCTAACAGTGGCTAGCTCACGAAATTGTCAGGAAAATTAAATAATCGCGAGGTCCACGTTCGCAGCGAACTACTAGTATGACAAAATCAAAACCGGCTTTCAATACAACATCTGTAGGGCGTTTAGCTCTCGATAGTGCAACGTGTAGCTGAAGAGCTGCGTTGCACTATCGAGCAAAATTTGAGTAGGTCCTCACAGAAAAATAAATATAATTTCAATAAGGGACAAATAAATGTAACAGTTTCGTCATTTCTGAAAAACTATGGTTATTAACGGAATCACAACATTGGACATTTTATAAAAATAATTTTCGTACCAAATATTCCACAGGCGTTTTTGAGTGTTTGAAAATGTCAATAGGCCTGCGACTTACAATTCAGGGAATAGAAATATAAAATGCCAGGTCATTTAATAGGTTAGTATCCGGGTGACTGAGCTTCGGTCGGCATGATAATGATGATTAAGGTTCTAAAAACGAGACATATGTGTTTTGCTGTGTACCCGTCAATGTTTAATTTTTTTAGCCCCGATAGACATTACCACGGGGGTTCTTCGCTTGAGCTTTATACTTAAAAAACTTTTGGTTTTCATATGTATCAATTTTCTGGCTTGCTTTGTCCGGACAACCCCCCAGCTCATTTTTTATTTGGCTTTTGTTTTTGTTTCTCTCGCAGAGTGCTGCAGAGTGCGAGACTCCCATACTCCTCTTTCTATGCTTTGGCTTTACCTTCCAAAAATGGTTTTCGTACGTTTGGATTCTACATCTGTTCTTATCTTTCGCCCGCCGAACCCCATTTCTTTGTCTTTATTGTGTCTGTTCTGCGGAATTATTTGTTTCTTCTTACATTTTTCATTCATTTTTATTGTTTCGTACATAAAGGGTAAAAACGGGACCTATTAATATCGGTCCGCTGTCCGTCTGTCTGTCTGTCCGTCCGTCTCTCACCAGGCTGTATCTCATGAACCGTGAAAGTTAGACAGCTAAAATTTTCACAGATGTATTTCTGTTGCCGCTATAACAGGAAATACTAAAAAATAGAATAAAATAAATATTACCTCGTAAGGCCCAATGTACTCAGACGAGGCCAAAAAAAAGAAAGCGTTCGGACCCAAGAATTTATATTTTTTATCAACGTTATTACCCACTGTGATCACTTGAGGACAAAATAAAAAAATCCAAGATACTTGAATTTTAGCGCGTAAATGATCTGTCAGTTGTTGTCCTCTGGTTGGTCGAAACATAAACATCAATTTGATGTAAATGAAATTTCTGACCAATGATGTGAAATTAGTCCTTTTTGACCAAAATGGCAAACATGCAGCGTCCACGTCGAAGAGGTGAGTTATAATCTTAATTTATTTCAGTCATCGACGATTTATTTTTTAATCAGTGTTGATAAATAAGTGACTTACATGTACTAGTTTTCAAATACAATACTATTTGGTTTCAATGTAACTGTAATGCATATTTATGTACTATTGAAAAAATATGTACTCGCCTGATCACAGCGGGCGTTACCTCTATTTTTTTATGTGATTACTTGATCACATTGGGTTTTAATTATATTACAAAAATATATTACTTATTTTTATATTTTGTTGCAGATTTGAAAAATTATGAAATCGAGGACTTGTTATATGAATCAGAAATTGAAGATCTGGATTGGTACCTTCTTCAGTTTCTGAATCATCAAGGTCTGACCTAGGGGTCGGCAAGATAACGGCTTATATTCTGAGTTCGGGATTACCTAGGACCGAGATAACAGCTGCTCATCAAAATCGGAGCGCGAAGCTGAAACTACTGCATCAAATTAATGTGGAATTCCTCATGGTAGAAGTAGGGCAGAAGACGCATAGCTAACTCGACTGGGACACAAAATGCAGAATATCCTAGCCACATTATACCTAAATGTTAAGTTTAGTACTTCATGGTCACTACAGCATTGAAATTAAAATACAGCATTTAAATTATAATTATTAGTATCTACCTCGACAAGGTTAAAATGTTGCTTAATTCAAAATGGATGTAGAAGATTTATGATTTAGATTTTTTTCATTTGCAGTTTCGTTTATGTTCATTTATTAAATAAAAGTTTTGAAACTAGTTTTTTTTTAATTTATTAATTATAAACCATTGTACTCACATGAGAACAAATAAATCAAGGACATGTTTGCAAGTAATACCCAATGTCCTCATGCAAGAACAAAATATATTGAATTTTTAAATATCCCAAAATAATCATACATAGTATTAATGAAGCTATCAATAAGTCCCAATGTAGTATTGCATATATTTTGGGTTCATTTTAATAAAAATCGGCTTGGGTCTGAAGCCTTTCAACTTTTTTGCCCTCGTCTGAGGACACTGGGTCGCACTTCATAAAGGTAAATCTTAAGCTTGGGTTTTACGAGGTTAAGGGGCTCCCATACAACAAACGTAAAGTTTTTGCTTGTTTTTGCACTATATTGATAACGGCAACAGGAAGACTATTGAAATATTCATAGAATATGCAGTTATATATATATATCCTATAAAAATAAAATTAAATAAAAAATAATAATATTAAAGTGGGCCCAAGCATCAGACATGATTTTTTTGCCGTTTTTATAGATAACGGTACGGAAACCTTCTTGCGCGAGTCCGACTTGCACTTGGCCGGTTTTTTTTTACCAGCTTTTATTGTGAATGGATTGAAACTGTAAAATGTTGTGAACGGGATGTTCATCATTAAATAGCTCGTCATCTTCAAATCAGATCAGTGATTTTTTTATAATTATCTTCCTCCAATATAATGTTAAGTACAATGCGGTATTGCAGTTAAATTGGTTGTAAATAACTGATTTAATTTTTGGTTGCAGGCTTAAATCGAACAAACATATACATACTTAAAATATCCCTACGCATTTTTTGGACTTCTGACTCCATCTGTTGGAGAAATTTGGAACTAACATGAATTTATTATGGAAATTTTCATGGACTGGTATTTTTCTGTTCTAAAGGTACGAAATGTTGTAAATTAAAAATAAGAAAGTCACTTGGAATTTAACTTGGAACAGACAGCGAAAGAAATATTTGCAATCATTGAAAAATCAAATTTTCTTGCGCGGATCGAAGTCTAATCTTTTCGATCGGGTAACTACCGTACTGCGACTGAGCCAACCATTCGATAAATATAGAGGAGAAAGTACCGTTCTAGTTTATAATTGTTCATGTTTTGTTAGTAAATTTAAATTTAATACACAAAGCATGAACAAAGCAGGCATCAACGAAATACCGCCACCTAGCGGCGGCTGTGGTAACCTTCAAAATTAAAATTTATTTCAGCGCCATCTTGTAACATATTCAGCCTAAACGTCATTTTCAATTTTCATTTCTTGAAATTCTTTAACATTTATTTAAATATCTCGTAAACTACTGAACCGATTTTGATGCCCAACAAACTTAAAAATTGTATTTATAAGACCTATATACATTCTAAATTTCATCTTAATTGGAGCATTGGTTCTAAAGTTATCGTGGAACAAACATACAAACATACATACAAAAAATGTCTTTTCGCCCCAACTTGAAGACGTTTCGCCTTAAATGGGTGAATCCAGTATTCATGACATCTTTGTAGCATTCGGATTCCAGCAGCCGCACCTGTGCAGCGCCGCCGTGAGACGTGGCCTGCGCACGACCCCGGTGGCGTCGCCTAGCCTCTTCGGAAGCAGTACGGCAGCGCCGCTCGCTCATTACGGTATTCAAAATGGCATTTACAAATAAAAATGAGGTTTTAGTTAAATTGCTAAAACGCGCCACTTAAATAAAAAAAAAATACAAAATTATTTTATCAGATACGAATACGATAGGTACACAAAACAAGACTGAACGCACAACTATTCACACTGACTCCTTGAATAATGCACGTGGCAATCGCGGCTCGGGCTGCGGGCTGCGGTCGCCGCCATCTGAAAGGTCGTGGCAGTCTGTCGCGACTGCCGAGATCCGAATGCTACCTTTATAAGTCTGTTACGTCGCCGCCTAGTAGGTACCAGGTTTCTGACGTCCATTTTACACGTTCGTCTCAACTGGCAAAAATCGCGCGAAATTTTACTCGGTGCGTACTAGGCATAATTTCGAGGATAGAATATAATACGCGAGAATAAATATCGCGCGGTAAAAAATCGCAGTGCCCAGTAGGTAGGTATGCAAATTATTAGCTCAATCAAGTTTAGCCCGTGAATCTTAGTGGACAAATTGCTTTGTGGAAGGCTAACAACAAAAAACGAATTTATAAAAAAAATATATTTTGTGTTAATAAAAATGTGATAGTATTTTGCACTTTTTCTTAATATTTCTGAAAATCAGCCACGCTCGCATAGGATCTACTAGCAGAGCTTCATGACTAGCACAGGCATAGCCGCCGCAGGTCCACCGCTCGCCGCCGCTGCGCCGCCACCCGGGGAAGAACAACCTGCGCAAAGTCTGCCGTTAGCATTGTTACTGATCCGAACAAAATTGTGGCGACAGCATCACTACCCCAGATCGCTGACCCGGGGGACCATTCCGACCAGCTCCACCCTCTATCATGCCTCCACTCATGTACTTATTGCGACCCGGTTGGATTCCTGGGTGAGCTTCAAAACAATCTGCTTTACACGGCATGTCCCACACACAGGGCGGCGGCGGCTGCCAGTGAATACAACCTGGCCTAGTACAGGGTTCTTCTTTTACGGAAGGCTTTTGTTTTTTATGGCCATGCCCACCACCACCCCGCACCGATGTCTCCCTTTTAACTTCTTTCACATCGAAATATTTCATTATTTTTGCTAACGTTTCCTCATCGAAAACAAACTTTGACAAATGGTTTTCAGGCGAGCTCGCACCAGTTGAGCACTGACACTTGGGGTGGTTAGTTGATGCTACCTCAGGTTTCTTTACAATTTGACTGCTCGCACTAGTTGAGCACTGACAACACTTGGGCTGGGAGCACTGACAACACTTGAGCTGGTTAGTTGATGCTACCTCAGGTTTCTTTACAATTTGACTGCTAGGGTCTGGACAAATACAAGCCCGAACACCACCAGAGCTTTGCATTGGAACTTGTTTTTGGGGACAGGGACACTTACAGCATTTTCCACCTTTATCCGATGACACGTCTGGAGTTATGCCCTTCAGTTCGCATACGATAAATCTTTTGCCACTTCCTGATCCGGACTCTGAAGAGCCTCCGCCTCCGCCACCGCTTTGAGCCTGCATGTGTGCTGCAAGTGGTGCTGGGTCGGCAAGGCCACGTGCGCGCGCCAGCTGGCTCGGAGCACACAGCGGGTCCGGCAACACCAGACATGCCGGCTCACCACCGCACCCAGTTCGGCGACAGTCATGTTGCAGGCCATTCCGTTTGATACAGTGGCAACTGTAGTACATTACTCCGCCTCGCAATTCCCTGCTTTTGATACGTTTCAGCTGATTTTCCGTTTCATCCTTTTTTTCAGTGCCGCCTTCCTCTGCTCTCGAAGCTCCTTCGGAAGATTTTCCGGGTTTACCTTTCTGGAAGTAAAATACTTGGTATAAAAAACCAGACGAGAATCACACCTGTTTCCTTACTGGAGTCCCGTACATGGGATTTAAATACAATGGGTCGAAAGACCAAACAGTTTAAGAGAACTGACCGCTTTTAAGTATACTAACGCGGATTATTCATCGATACACTGTCTTTCGATCCCCTCTACAGGACCCTGTTCACTCGACTCAACTAGTCGAAATCGTGTCAGTCACTTTTTTAGTCCTCTGTTCTGGTCACAAACCTCGAACGAACTACCCTTGTGGCGTAGGCTTCGCCTCCGAGCCCCCTTGATGACGGGCTGGGCTAATGGATTTCGACAGCAAAAATACCTTGTCACAGTGCCGCCATCTGAAGAGTCCGAAAACAATCATGTTTTATACCACGTGTAATCCTCGTTATGCCTTAAAGAGGAGGCTCTGCTGGTTAAAGTTTTTTAAGGCTTAGCTATTATTGCCTTTTAATATAACTTAAAAAATACACGCAGTGCTGTAATGTGTAAAACTAATGGTCAGACCAGTCACTTAGCACCGAAGAACAATTGTACATTACACGGAATTGTATTATACAGCGATCGTGGTCCGAGATAGCATCCCATTTTAATTCATGCGTTTCAATTTAAAGGGTACGATTATCCGTAGCGCTATCAGATCGTTGACCGACACTACACCACTGTACAACATCTATGGAGCTATTCCGTCATGATAGTGAACTCATTACTCTAAAACAAATATTTTTAAAATGTTATCTATTGAGAATCATCTTTCCAGCAACGGTTTTGTCGGTCAAGTATTGTCGTCCATACATTTGTCAAATGAAGTTGATGTGGCACAATAGTAGTGTCAGTTAATAGTTCTATCAGCCAACAAGCAACTTTCCGTGTAGTGTACAAACGCCCTAAATGAAGCCCTGTCCGCCGCGAAATATACAAATATGTATTACCTGAGATCAAGAGCAGAGCACCAGCTACTACCACTGGGAAATCAGGTCGAAGTCGCTGAATCGTGTGACGTAGGTCTTGCCGGGAGGCGGGCGACGGACGCACGGCGGACAGCGCGGCGGACAAGGCTTCGGGCAGCAGGGGCCCGCTCGACACAGGTATCGAACCGAACCCTGCTGGAAGTACTGACAGTCTTGAAGCCCATTCCGTTTGAATGCCGACCGCGGCAGGCACTGCAGCTAAATATTTTTTATCGTGAATTTCTACTTTCGAGATAAATAGGTACTAGTAAAGCTGTGCGTGCACTGGACCGGAATCGGAGCGGACGGAGCGGCCGGAGCGGCCGGATTTTCAAAATGCCGGTGGGGTGCGTTCACTGCATTCGGATTCCGGACCGGCATTTTTACAGTGTTGCCAGGGCCCTTGAGTCATAAGTTACGTTTCGTTTCCTGAAATGTTACATTTTTGCAGCAAAAGTTACAATATTGTAATTTTTTTAATTTACGTGTTTTTGGGGTCGGAGTATAACCCTCCACACAGCGCTATCCTATAAAGTGGTCACTAACATATAGCATAACGCTTTGCTTTATTTACCGGCGGTGACTTTTGTTTATAATAATAGAGATAGAGAAGATACCACCTAAACCTGTACCAACCTGCCCTGTCCCATTATTATGTCTGTGTCATATTTAAGTCTGTCTTTATCAAAACAAAAAAAAATATTCTAAGATCTAGATCATCACGATGTCTATACCTTACTGGGTAATCATTACTCTGGCTGGAGCGAGATAGATATGGGTGCATAATATGAACTCTAAAAGACTCCTCTATGGAGAGTTTCATACATTATATGCTGATTTATTAAAAGATGAAGATAGATTCTGTGGGAATTGAAGAAAAATTTTTTTGAACTCTATATTCTTGAACCTTATATTTTATTTTACTACTTTTTCGGCATGATTAATATACATATCCGTACCAAATTACAGCTTTTTAGTACTTATAGTATGAGTAAAACCAAGGACGGACAGACGGACGGACGGACAGACATGGCGAAACTGTAAGGGTTCACTATTTACTACGGAACTCTGAAAATTGGTTGACTAAGTCAGTTTACAGCCAATAATTTTACGTGATAACGAGGAGAGATAGATGCGTGATAGATACTACTACTACTCCTGCTGCTGCTGCTGTTGCTGGTCTGGACCGTGACATTTTTCGTGCGTGCAGCCAATGTTCATTGATTTATATCGTTGTTTTTAATGTCAGTATTTTCATCACTGTATTTTCGTCTTACTCATTCACGACATATGTAATTGAGGAAGACTACAATGAATGACTAGCTAATGAATTTAAAAGTTATGGATGATCTAAATCGAATTCCTACGAAATGAGGTTTCTTCCATTCTCTGTTATTCATAATAATATTCCAATATAAAAAGTTCTACCATAAGGGGTAGATCTTATAAACGGCAACACTGACGACTGCCGATGCCGGTGACGTCACCGGCAGAAATTCCGGTCTCCGGCACGGAAATGCCGATGCAGTGCACGCAGCGCCATACAAATCCATACAAAGCAACAAATCCGTCCGCTCCGTCCGCTTCGATTCCGGTCCAGTGCACGCACAGCTTAAATCGTAGTTTCAGTCAAACTTACCGGTGGACCGCAGTCTTCGTATTTGTAACATACCATGGGACCACACGGGGAACACCTGAAAACAGTCAGTTTTACTACAAGTTGATGGGCTTAGCACGAAAAGCGAATTCTAGAGTTCATCCCCCTACAATTTTACAGATAACTATTAGGTGCCAGTGTGAATAGGGACAACTATCGACAATCGGCAGTGTAGTATAGCGATATCGGTTGTCGGCTCGTCCGGGGAAGCACCATTACACAAAGAAACTACGTTTGAGTAGAAACTATATCGCTCGATGCTTTGACCGTGATAGCCGGAGGCTCAATGTCCTCCTCTGACTTCTTGAATGGCTGGCAGCTGGCAACGCTATTATCACACCCTGGTGCTGCAGTTGTCAATGGGCAGCTTTATGCTTACCATCAGTTTCTCGCTTGCACGTTTAACGTCCTATGCCATAAAAAACCTGCCAGACTTGATAACGCCGCCTGCATCCGCGGATCGAGCCCGAAGAAACTACTGCTACAGCCTCTGGTACACGAGTAGAATTGGTGGTAGAGTACACTACCCTACTACAATATATACAGATTGCTGTCACTAACAATTTTTTGTACTCTGCCAATACTGTTATTGGTATAGATAGTAGCACATTTAACACTTCTACGTGGCTTACCGGATAGCTACAATAGAAAATTTCACTACAGTCTTAGATTATGCTAATCATACTTACATTATGAAAAGTCAAGTAATAGCGATCCGATCTTGAAAAAATCAGAGAGAAGGGGCGTTTTTACAATAAGGCGTTTAATTTTTTGGTAAATTTTACATTCGTTTTGTAAAAAAACAGTTATGTACTTGTCTAATTTAGAATTTTAAATTACTATACAATTTTTATAAAATTTTATCAAAAATACATGCACATAGAATGAATCCAAAAAATATTCTGTGTCAATTCTTTCATTTTCGGTGACGATTTTTTTTTCAGCATTCTTTATTTAAATTTAATTTAAAAAATGCCTAGTAGGTTCTACTTTTGTCATACATGCGTTATTTTCTGACTTTGTCTAGAAATTTATTTACGCATTTTACATATGGCTGTTAGAGCTTCTGCGTGTGGATTCTGTGCATGCTTCTGACAAGCTACATCAGCTGGTTTGCATAGCGGCGCAGGGAGCGTTTCGCAAAGAGGAGAATTTTGACATCCTGTCCTTTTACAATCATATTGCAGGCCATTGCGACGGAGGCAATGGCAGTCTATATGTAAAATTCCTCCTTTTAGTTCCCGGCTTTTAGTTGTATGGACTTGGGGCATGCAGTAAGTAGTTCGAACCATTTTTTTGTCTGAAATAAAAATACCAATTTTACAAAAGCGCTCGGTGATCTTACAAACATGTGTTCGATATAGCACGTAAGAGGTTGGCAGTGTCGCTTTGGTCCTAGAAAATAAGCCCTCTATCTCCTCTAATGCCTGACATAGAAGGCAGCTTAAGGACAGAAGCACAAACATCCCGTACTCTAAAAGTATTGTCGTGAGGCAGGCGGACGACCGCAAAAATGTTTGCTAAACCATATTACAAGATCCAGAGCTCCGAAGCATGATAGCTGAGGATGTAGCCATTTTGATGAAGAGAATATCATTTATAATTGTATTCATCATCATTAGGTCTTTTTAAACTCCACTGCAGGAACATGACCCTCACTGTACTACCGGAGTGTACTACTTGGCCAGAGCAGACAGAGGATAGGGCCTACACTCTCCTCGCTGGCCAGACGGGTTGGAAAGGTCTCATTGATGTTTATAAGCTTTGTTTAGCTTGTATTTCCTAAGTCGCCTCTAACGACCTCCATGGGATGACTAGGAATTGTATTGTAGAATTGTATATAATTCTACTTCTATAGAAGTGCAGTAAACAGAAAAAATGCACTCACCTTTTATTTTGAACTTAATACAATAATTTTGATCGATCACTTTAAAGGGATCATGTGAATTAAAAAGAAAGCAACAATATTAAAAAGAAATCAGGAGGGCTACGATTTTTATTTTATTTTTCAAGTAAAACTTTTTTCGTCTTAGATTTTAGGAAACAAAGTCTTATTGAATCATCCCGATATACTTTCAGGTTTTAACAAGATTTAATGTAAGACAAACGCGTTTTTCTCTCTCTTAACGTATCTAATCCTTATCCTTACTAATATTATAAATGCGAAAGTGAGTTTGTTTGTTTATTTGTTTGTTTGTTTCGCTTTCACGCCGTAACTACTGAACCGATCATCATGAAATTTTACATACAAGTTCTCTGGAGTACGGAGAAGGTCATAGGCTACCTTTTATCCCGGTAAAAAGTACTATTCCCGAGGGATCGACATTGACGCGGGCGGAGCCGCGGGCGAAAGCTAGTAAATTATAATTAAACTAGCTTTCGCCCGCTGCTCCGCCTCTTGTATGTGTAATGTTAATGCATTATCAAGAGAAATAAGTAAGAGCTCAAAGCCAAGCCCTGGTGTAGGCCCACCTCCATACAGAACTGTTTAGTATTCCCGGCTTCGAATCGAACTTTAGTATAGGCTTTGCTGTTCATTGCACGTATTAGCTGCAGATACTTCCATAGCATTTCTTTCACATTCAGAGCCCACCACACAACCGCACGAGGAATTCTGTCATATGGTTTTTCGAGGTCGACAAACACCATATGCAAGTTTTAGTGTACTTCACGGTATATTTCACATAGTTGTCGGAGTGCGAATATGCCATCCGTTGTTCCCCGATTCGAATTGGTTCTGTGTTATCTCAACTCTTCTTTCAAACACTTCTTCTCTTTCATACTTTCATTCTATGTGACATAAGATCTATTCCTCGATGGTTGTTACAATTTTGAACATCACCTTTATTTTTAAAAACTGGCCTAGTGGGAGTCGGAGTCGCGCACGAAGGGTTCCGTATCGTTATCTATAAAAACGGCAAAAAAACCATATCTGTTGTATAGGCCCCCCCTTTAAAATTAATTTTGTTTTTATTTAATTATTTATTTTTAAAGGGAATATAATAGTATAATAATAAAACCATTTATTTCAGATAATTACATCCATATTATGTTAGTAAATAATTATAAACTTATTCTAGGGTTAGTAATGATTTTAATGAAATTGGTATACAGATACTGGCCTCCGATTATACCCCTATGCTACAGATATTGGTAGCCAGCAGCCGGAGCATGAAGCTGTATCCAGCGACATAACAATGGGGAGTCCCATCGGTCGGCCAACGCGTTCAGAATGGTGTTCGATGCGCTACGCACTCGCGTCCACAGCGAGGCGCACCGCTTTCTGATGATAGTATAGAAGCAGTCGGTATGCGCCTCGGCGAACATAGAAGACGCGCTGCAGAAACGCGGCAGACCGAACAAGATATATAACTAAATATTCTGTGAATATTTCAAGCGTTGTCAATATTGTTGCCGTTATTAATATTGAGCAAAAACAAGCAAAAAATCACGTTTGTTGTATGGAAGGCCCCCATAAATATTTATTTTATTCTAATTTTTTGTATTTATTGTTACAGCGGCAACAGAAATACGTCATCTGTGAAAATTTAAACTTTTATCTGAAAATTAAATACTACAATATAACCTATTTAAATTCTTTTGAATCATCGCACTAGGTCTATTTCATCTGTGTCGACGTGTCACGTCGGGGCAAACCAACTTGGTTTGCTCCGACGTGACACGACGACACTCGTGTGCTTTGCCATATTATTAAAATGTGTTTAAATAATAAAAATATTTTAAAATCATTAAAGGCTATAAGTTACATTAAAAATCTAATAATAATTACAACTACTTAAAAAAATATATAAATATTTACAAATTATATAGTCCCTGCAAACCGTTATTCTGTGGCAACGTGCCCAAAAGGCTGGCAGCATTGCCACGTTGGATGGCAATGTGCTTAAAACTATTATTATCACAGATTTATTTTTAAACTGTTTATAAAATGCATTTTATGGTTTTGGTATCTGAAAAAGATCATTTTCCATCTTGACCTGACCGGGGATCGAACCCGGTAACTCCGTGTCGCAGACTGGCGTGTTGACCGCTGTCCCACAGAGCTAGTCAATATGTGTTTTTTTAGTCAACATTTTTATAAGAATACATATTTATTTACAACGAATGAAGCGACATAATTATTTTCAGGAGTAGGACTAAAAACTTTTCAGGTTTGCTCAAAAACGTATGATATTAGATATGACGTTTTTTTTATGGAAAATTGTTCGTTTTATAAAGGCTAGGGTTCAAAAATAGTACCACGGGTTAGAAGCAAGTCATCAAGTCGAGTAATACTCGACTTGATGACTTGCTTCTGACCCGTGGTCACACTTGTAACACTTGTTTGAACATTTCACGCTTAACTAATTTAAACTTTACATTACAGGCGAACTCCACGTGCGATACTGAAATTATTAGTAGTCGCTCTTTTCTACAGGACGAGCGCCTAATTGATTCTGGCCCTCAAGTATGAGAGCGACACGGGACGGGTATAATTATGTCAAATGACCCATGACTTCAGTCGGGCCTACGACGAGACAGGTAGAACCCGTCATGTCAGGTCACATGTCACCCCTACTGTGCCGCGCCCATAGCTCAGGAATAGACTCAATTGAGCGCTTAATCTTGTATACAACTTAGCTTTCACCCGCGGCTGCGCCCGTGTTAATGTCGATCCTTCGGAAACAGTACTTTTTCCCGGGATAAAATGTTCTTCTCCGTACCCCAGTCAATTGGTATGCAAAATTTCATGACGATCGGTTCAGGAGATAGGGCGTGAAGGCATAACAAACAAACAAACTCACTTACGCATTTATAATATTAGTTAGGATTAGAATTATAAGAAGATACACAATGTTTTCTGTCCTTTCCAAGTATTTTTTCCCACTCCCACTGCTGGGCAAAGGCCTTCTCTTTTTATCTCCAGGACTTCTTGTCATCCAGGTATAATAAAGAGCTCTATCTACTCAGTCGGAAAATAGTACCTCTGAAATGTCAACACACAAACATATTTTTATATTTATAAAACTCATGATACTGGCATTCAATACTTGACTACAAAGAAGAATTTAATAATTTTGGAACATTGATGTAGGATTCAAACCACTACGAAGGTGATGTGTAGAAGTATTTTGGAATAGTAGGGCAGTGCAATCAAATCCTTAGAGTGGATAACTCACTAAAAAGCTCCAAAAAAACTCCCAAATTTCTGAAAACTTTAAAAATACCGCTGTCGCATATCTTTCATAACTATTTTAGCTCGTAAGTTGTGCTCTTCATATCTGAATCAAGCAAGCTCAGTTATCTGAATCAAGCAAGCTCGCAAGCTCGGTTAACTAAATCAAGCAAGCTCAGTTGTGCTTTTTGAATCAGAATAAAGCAAGCTCAGACCCAAGATGTAAGTATGGTTTTCATGGCAACACAACTAATGTCCTAGTGCCGCAACACAACTAATAACATTTTTCTTTTCTAGGTGTTGCGGAGGTTGCTGCGGTGGCTGTTGCGGAGGCTGTTGTTGCCCCTGCATCACAATCTACACATGCTGTACTAAGATTTGCTAGTTTCGAGGCTGCCCTGGCCCGCGGAGAATGGGCTTCCCCGCATTGCCAGGGATTCCCGTAGCCTCTGTGTTAAGTTGGTCGTCGATACTAGTGTCGTCTTGTGAAATGAAAGTAATATAAGCGCACCCCCTGTTTTATTTACACCTGTTCTGCGACGCGGCCAAGGGTTACACACTGCGACGCGGCCAAGGGTCGCTACACACTGCGACGCGGGACGCGGCCAAGGGTCGCTACACACTGCGACGCGGGACGCGGCCAAGGGTCGCTACACACTGCGACGCGGCCAAGGGTCGCTACACACTGCGACGCGGCCAAGGGTCGCTACACACTGCGACGCGGCCAAGGGTCGCTACACACTGCGACGCGGCCAAGGGTCGCTACACACTGCGACGCGGCCAAGGGTCGCTACACACTGCGACGCGGCCAAGGGTCGCTACACACTGCGACGCGGCCAAGGGTCGCTACACACTGCGACGCGGCCAAGGGTCGCTACACACTGCGACGCGGCCAAGGGTCGCTACACACTGCGACGCGGCCAAGGGTCGCTACACACTGCGACGCGGCCAAGGGTCGCTACACACTGCGACGCGGCCAAGGGTCGCTACACACTGCGACGCGGCCAAGGGTCGCTACACACTGCGACGCGGCCAAGGGTCGCTACACACTGCGACGCGGCCAAGGGTCGCTACACACTGCGACGCGGCCAAGGGTCGCTACACACTGCGACGCGGCCAAGGGTCGCTACACACTGCGACGCGGCCAAGGGTCGCTACACACTGCGACGCGGCCAAGGGTCGCTACACACTGCGACGCGGCCAAGGGTCGCTACACACTGCGACGCGGCCAAGGGTCGCTACACACTGCGACGCGGCCAAGGGTCGCTACACACTGCGACGCGGCCAAGGGTCGCTACACACTGCGACGCGGCCAAGGGTCGCTACACACTGCGACGCGGCCAAGGGTCGCTACACACTGCGACGCGGCCAAGGGTCGCTACACACTGCGACGCGGCCAAGGGTCGCTACACACTGCGACGCGGCCAAGGGTCGCTACACACTGCGACGCGGCCAAGGGTCGCTACACACTGCGACGCGGCCAAGGGTCGCTACACACTGCGACGCGGCCAAGGGTCGCTACACACTGCGACGCGGCCAAGGGTCGCTACACACTGCGACGCGGCCAAGGGTCGCTACACACTGCGACGCGGCCAAGGGTCGCTACACACTGCGACGCGGCCAAGGGTCGCTACACACTGCGACGCGGCCAAGGGTCGCTACACACTGCGACGCGGCCAAGGGTCGCTACACACTGCGACGCGGCCAAGGGTCGCTACACACTGCGACGCGGCCAAGGGTCGCTACACACTGCGACGCGGCCAAGGGTCGCTACACACTGCGACGCGGCCAAGGGTCGCTACACACTGCGACGCGGCCAAGGGTCGCTACACACTGCGACGCGGCCAAGGGTCGCTACACACTGCGACGCGGCCAAGGGTCGCTACACACTGCGACGCGGCCAAGGGTCGCTACACACTGCGACGCGGCCAAGGGTCGCTACACACTGCGACGCGGCCAAGGGTCGCTACACACTGCGACGCGGCCAAGGGTCGCTACACACTGCGACGCGGCCAAGGGTCGCTACACACTGCGACGCGGCCAAGGGTCGCTACACACTGCGACGCGGCCAAGGGTCGCTACACACTGCGACGCGGCCAAGGGTCGCTACACACTGCGACGCGGCCAAGGGTCGCTACACACTGCGACGCGGCCAAGGGTCGCTACACACTGCGACGCGGCCAAGGGTCGCTACACACTGCGACGCGGCCAAGGGTCGCTACACACTGCGACGCGGCCAAGGGTCGCTACACACTGCGACGCGGCCAAGGGTCGCTACACACTGCGACGCGGCCAAGGGTCGCTACACACTGCGACGCGGCCAAGGGTCGCTACACACTGCGACGCGGCCAAGGGTCGCTACACACTGCGACGCGGCCAAGGGTCGCTACACACTGCGACGCGGCCAAGGGTCGCTACACACTGCGACGCGGCCAAGGGTCGCTACACACTGCGACGCGGCCAAGGGTCGCTACACACTGCGACGCGGCCAAGGGTCGCTACACACTGCGACGCGGCCAAGGGTCGCTACACACTGCGACGCGGCCAAGGGTCGCTACACACTGCGACGCGGCCAAGGGTCGCTACACACTGCGACGCGGCCAAGGGTCGCTACACACTGCGACGCGGCCAAGGGTCGCTACACACTGCGACGCGGCCAAGGGTCGCTACACACTGCGACGCGGCCAAGGGTCGTTACACACTGCGACGCGGCCAAGGGTCGTTACACACTGCGACGCGGCCAAGGGTCGTTACACACTGCGACGCGGCCAAGGGTCGTTACACACTGCGACGCGGCCAAGGGTCGTTACACACTGCGACGCGGCCAAGGGTCGTTACACACTGCGACGCGGCCAAGGGTCGTTACACACTGGGACGCGGCCAAGGGTCGTTACACACTGGGACGCGGCCAAGGGTCGTTACACACTGGGACGCGGCCAAGGGTCGTTACACACTGGGACGCGGCCAAGGGTCGTTACACACTGGGACGCGGCCAAGGGTCGTTACACACTGGGACAGAAATTGAAAAATTTCTCAATTCTAACTAGCGTTTTATTTTATTTATTATATTAAACAAACGCGATCCTTGATAATATTATAAATACGAAAGTGAATTTGTTTGTTGCTTGTTTGTTACGCTTTCACGCCGTAACTACTGAACCGATCATCATGAAATTTTGCATACCGATCATCATGAAATTTTGCATACAAGTTCTCTGGAGTGCGGAGAAGGACATAGGCTACCTTTTATCCCAGGAAATAGTACTATTTCCGAAGGATAGACATTGACGCGGGCGGAGCCGCGGGCGAAAGCTAGTAGTATATAAATTGGGATGTGTAACTTATACGTATGTACTTTTTGAAAGTATTGGGGATTGTTTTGGGATGTTATTGAGGATGATCTTGGAGATGCTTTTGGGATGGTTTTTGGTAAGTATTGCTGATGATATTGAGAAGCATTAGTATACCCAACTTGGGAAGTACTGGAGATAGTTTAAGGGAATTTTAAGCATGGTTTTAGGAAATTGGGAAGTATTGAAGACGGTTCTGTAAAGCATAGGGATCATTTTTTTTTTTATTTTATTTTGTTTGGAAGATTATCGACTTTTAACAACATGGTAATCTTAAATCTATAAAACTGAAAGTCATTTACAAATCTTCACTGATAGAAATATAACATGTAACAATAGAACCGACAAATTAGAATTAAAATAAGACAAACTTTATGTAAGTAAACAATAAAAAAATAGAAGCTGAAGTTCTAATATAATGAATCTGACTATGAAGTGTAACCGAGAGAATGCCGTACTAAGCCTGATCCGTAAAGAATTTACTCGTAATAGCTTTCTTCATAACCGCTAATTTGAGACCGAGCATATCGAGATCTATTTGAGGTGAAAGTTTATTATAACTATTACATGCTCTGTAGAAAAATGAATTTTGCCGATAGTTGGTAGCAACTACAGGAACAAAGAATGTAGTAATGTTTCTGTACATTCTTGCCGGGGCAAATATTTTTACCGATTCGAGAAGCTGGGGACAATCGATATGAGAATGTAAGATACGATGCAGAAATGAGAGGTCTGATAGTTCACGACGAGTAACTAGAGGTAGGAGATGGTGTTTTTTACAAGATGAGTTATAATCGGGTAAGCTAGATTTGGTTCTATAGTTAATGTGCTTCATAAATTTCTTTTGTATGTTTTCAATACGGTCAATATGCTCCTTGTACATAGGGTTCCATACCTGAGATGCGTATTCCAAGTGAGTTCTTACGTATGTGCAATATAGAATTTTCAGCGTCTTTACTTGTTTAAAATCTTTGGAATTACGTAAAACAAAACCAAGGCCTTTAGATGCTTTTTTAATTATTGCGTCAAAGTGATCCTTAAAATGCAATTTGCTATCAAGTATAATTCCTAGGTCACGGACACTATTACATTTTTGCAATTCGTGGTTATTAAGAGTGTAAGTAAACTTGACAGCAAAGAATTTTCTCGTAAAAGTAATTGCAGAGCACTTGGCAGAGTTAAGATCTAGTTTATTGTTTTTGCAATATCATCATTTTGGGAAGTATTTGGATATATTTATATATTTAATACTTCCTGTATTAGAAACGTTTTGGAAAGTATTGGGGTTGGTTTTGGCAAGTACCTAATGCTTTTGGTTTTGGAAAACGTAGCAAAGGATTATATAGGTTATATAAGGGTTTGTATTATCTATACATATAATAAAACAGTAAAAATATTTTGTCTGTACATTAAGAATTTTTGACAGTCATTGATAGAGGGACACCTAAGCTGTGCGTGCACTGGACCGGAATCGGAGCGGACGGAGCGGCCGGAGCGGCCGGATTTTCAAAATGCCGGTGGGGTGCGTTCACTGCATTCGGATTCCGGACCGGCATTTTTACAGTGTTGCCAGGGCCCTTGAGTCATAAGTTACGTTTCGCGTCCTGAAATGTTACATTTTTGCAGCAAAAGTTACAATATTGTAATTTTTTTAATTTACGTGTTTTTGGGGTCGGAGTATAACCCTCCACACAGCGCTATCCTATAAAGTGGTCACTAACATATAGCATAACGCTTTGCTTTATTTACCGGCGGTGACTTTTGTTTATAATAATAGAGATAGAGAAGATACCACCTAAACCTGTACCAACCTGCCCTGTCCCATTATTATGTCTGTGTCATATTTAGGTCTGTCTTTATCAAAACACAAAAAAAAATATTCTAAGATCTAGATCATCACGATGTCTATACCTTACTGGGTAATCATTACTCTGGCTGGAGTGAGATAGATATGGGTGCATAATATGAACTCTAAAAGACTCCTCTATGGAGAGTTTCATACATTATATGCTGATTTATTAAAAGATGAAGATAGATTCTGTGGGAATTGAAGAAAAATTTTTTTGAACTTCTCTATATTCTTGAACCTTATATTTTATTTGACTACTTTTTCGGCATGATTAATATACATATCCGTACCAAATTACAGCTTTTTAGTACTTATAGTATGAGTAAAACCAAGGACGGACAGACGGACGGACGGACAGACATGGCGAAACTGTAAGGGTTCACTATTTACTACGGAACTCTGAAAATTGGTTGACTCTAAAGTCAGTTTACGGCCAATAATTTAACGTGATAACGAGGAAAGATAGATACGTGATAGATACTACTACTACTCCTGCTGCTGCTGCTGTTGCTGGTCTGGAACGTGACATTTTTCGTGCGTGCAGCCAATGTTCATTGATTTATATCGTTGTTTTTAATGTCAGTATTTTCATCACTCTGTATTTTCGTCTTACTCATTCACGACATATGTAATTGAGGAAGACTACAATGAATGACTAGCTAATGAATTTAAAAGTTATGGATGATCTAAATCGAATTCCTACGAAATAAGGTTTCTACCATTCTCTGTTATTCATAATAATATTCCAATATAAAAAGTTCTACCATAAGGGGTAGATCTTCTTATGAACGGCAACACAGACGACTGCCGATGCCGGTGTCGTCACCGGCAGAAATCCCGGTCTCCGGCACGGAAATGCCGATGCAGTGCACGCAGCGCCATACAAATCCATACAAAGCAACAAATCCGTCCGCTCCGTCCGCTTCGATTCCGGTCCAGTGCACGCACAGCTTTAAAAAGAAAGCAAAAATTATTTATTCGATTTTTTTGTATTTTTTTTCCATTTTTTTTCTGTCTGTATCTATGATCACGATTATCTCCGAAAATACTGAACGGATTTACTTCAAACTTTCACCAATTGCTTTGTTTCAACTCAGCATAACATTTAAAGTTTGTTTTATCCATAGAAGTATGAAGTCACGTATGAATTTTTTTTTTTAAATCTATGGTTTTATCAAAATCGGTTCATTAAACAAAAATATCGTCTTTTGAATAAACTCAAGGTTTTGCCTGCAAATATATAGCAACAAAAAATAAATAATAAGTAACATAAGAAAATTTAAATCCAAAGTAAATTCATCATCATTATACGACAACATTATACTTATCCATACTAATATTATAAATTCGAAAGTAACTCTATCTTCTTTTCACGCTTCAACCATTGAACCAATTTGGATGAAATTTGGTATAGGGTTACCTTGAAACCCGGGGAAGGACATAGGTTGCCTTTTATTCCGGAAAATTCTACTGTTCCTGAGGGATGGACACTAACGGCGGCGGCGTAGCCGTGGGCAAACGGCAAACCTGACTTATATATACTAAACGCAAGTTTCTAAACGCAACCAAAACTGCTGCGTTTAGAAACTTGAAATGTGGTACAGGGGTTCTTTTAATGATGTGAGACAAATGTCTAATCCAAAATTAAGTAAAAAAATGTGAGTGAGCGCTAAGAAATATTTTTAGAAATTTTAGTTCTCAAGCAAGGAGTAAAATTAATATGGAAGTTTCTCATTTCTGGATCTGTGTAGGTGAACTAGACAAAATTAATAGGAGGGTAGAGTTTGTACGGAAATTTATCATTTCTAGAAGTATAAAAATACGTTTATAAGTTCTTGATTCCAAATAACAATATATTTGTAGATCAAATTTGCGAAATTCCCCCCTTAAAGTGTAAAATAGGTGTGGGAGGGTTTCATAAACTTTGTATAGAAATTTTCTCATTTCTGGACTTAGACGTATGAAAATTATAATATAAGTTCTAAGTTACAATTAAAAATATCTGTGTAGATAAAATGGAGGATATTTTTTTTTAAAAATTGCCTTAAATGGCAAAATAACGAGGTAAAGTTCGTATGAGAATTTACTCATTTCTAGACTTAGAAGGATGAAAATAGGTAAATAAATTCACGATTACAATTGAAAAAGATCTATGTAGGTCAACTAGATAAAATCCCCTAGTTAAAGTTTGTAGGGAAATTTTCACATTTCTAGTCCTAGAAGTGTAAAAATAGGTATGTATATAAGTTCTCAATTACAATTAAACAAGATATATGTGGGTGAAATGGACAAAATTCACCTTTAAAGGGGTAAAATGGGAGGGTAAAGTTTATAATATAGAAATTTTCTCATTTCTGGATTTAGAATTATAAATAACTTCCATACTAATACTAATATTATAAATGCGAGAGTAACTCTGTCTGTCGTCTTTTTACGCTTCAACCATTGAGCTGATTTGGATGAAATTTGATATGGAGGTAGTTACAGGCCCGGGTAAGGGATTGACACTAACGCGGGAGGAGCCGCGGGCAACAGCTAGTCTTGAATATGAATTTAAAAAATGTTTTAAAATTTTGTTTTGTTGTGTTTATGATTTTAAGTATAAAGTAGATGGAATCTGAAACTTCGAAGATAAACATTTAGACGTACAGGAGCAGGACACAGGATAGGCTATATCATTTTTTCTCTAGTTATGATAAGACGTGGCCCCCATACAAATGTACGCGAACGAAGTCGCGGGACTTATTATATCAACGCACAGCCGAAACTACTGTACCTGAAATTTGGCACAGGGGTTCCTTTTATGACGCAAGTGTACACCAAGAACGGATTTTTAGAATTTTTTTACTTTGAGATAATTTACTTTGCGTGCTTCCGCCACCAGTTAGTTCATGCAAACTATTGCTGGCCAGCGCCCACCCACTACTGTTTGTCCCTTCATACCCGCCACCAATAGTTGATGCATGCAACCCTGGTCGATACTGCTGCATCCGTTGAGGCTGCAGCAATGTCGGCCGTCGTGCTCGCGACTCGTGTTTCGCCTCTACACGAGGCATCTTCAGGCAGTGAAACCTAGATGTTGATCGTTCGAATGACAAGCAACGAATGACAAAAACTATTCGGAGCCGAAGAGGGGTCGGGGCGGGCTTGTGCGATGTCAATAGGATCATCGGGATCGTCAAGTACGTTCCTAGGACGTCTACGACGTAAGGTCGTATCGTGTAAGTTGGGGGGGGTAGTTACTTGCACTACTAACGGGTTGGGGTGGCGTGCGGCTTTCTCAAAGTAACGTTTGGAGGCGTTTTTAAGATAGCCGCGGATGGATGGGAGATCTAGGTCGCGGTGTAGGTCTGTCATGCGCAAGTACCGATGGTGACTCGTATTTGTGGCACGGGTGACAAAGCGGTTCTGTAAGCGTTGCAGCCGATCGATGTGGGAGCGCGATAAGGGAGAAGACTACGCCGGCGTAGGTCATGATAGGGCGGACGCAAAGCTTATAGAGTGTCAACCTATTTCTAAGTGACATCTTAGCATTGCCTATCATGAGGTGGAGACGGCCTAATACGAAGGCGGCATGGTTGCGGACTTTGGTGATGTGGGGGCCGAAGGTCATCGCGCTATCGAGTACGAATCCAAGGTATTTAGCCTTGCCTGCCCACTGAATGGGCTTTCCTTACAACGATACTGATCCTAACGAGGGGAGTTCTGCTCCGGACATGGCGATTTTTCGACGTGACACAGCTTGGTAATCCTTTGAGAAAAACACAGCTGTGCTTTTCTCCGGATTAACTTCGATGCGCCACCTCTTGAACCACCTGCCGAGGGCGTCCACGGCGGATTGAAGACGATTCACGATGACCGTTTTAAGGTAATGGGACGTGTAGAGGGCCATATCGTCGGCAAATAGTGCCACTTCTACATTTGGGGTCTTTGGGATATCGCTTGTGTACAGCAAATAAAGGAGGGGCGAGAGAACAGCGCCTTGCGGGACGCCGGCTCGAATGGGACGGGGCCTCGAGAGGCACCGAAATGACCGATTCGACAAAAAGTCTCGTATGATGTGCACGAGACTATCCGGCAGGCCACAAAAATTACGCCGTATTGCCGCCTTTTATACTCTCTAGGAGCGGGGAGGGGATTGATCGTTATTTTGGTTTTGTATTGAAAATATATTTAATAATGGGGAATTATTCAAATCTATTTGTTTATTTATCAAAGTAATATTTGATCTTTTATGTTTATTTATTTCTAATTGCTCCCATATACTCATTTTCATTCCCTTCTCCGCTGTATGTAATATTTTGTATGTGTGATTATTTTCCAATAGATGTTCTGCAAAATGTGCTTGAGGATTTTTAGAAATTCATCCCCGAATGGGATGAAATAAGGGGATAAAGTTTATATGTTTTTTTTTTTCATTTCCAGACTTAGAAGTACGAAAATAGGTATATAAGTTCTTGATTACAATAAAGATCTGTGTAGGTAAAATGGAAAAAAATCCCCTCTAAAGAGGCAAAAATTTTTATAGAAAATTGCTTAATTCTGGACATAGAGGTATGAAAATAGGTATATAAATTCCCGATTACAATTTTAAAAGATGTGTGTAGATGAAATGGTCAAAATTATCCCCTAAAGAGGTAAAATGGGGGGTAAAGTTTGTATGTAAATTTTCTAATTTCTGCACTTAGCAATATGAAAATTGATAATTATAATTGGTGCCTATACTTACTTACTTACTTTGCTGGCTCAGCGACCCGATGTGGATCTTGGTCTCCGACATTAAAGTGCGCCATTCTTCCCTATTCTGTGCCACCTCTGACCAGTCGGATACTTCCAACTCTTTCAAGTCTTTGGCGACTTCATCCTTCTAACGATATCTTGGACACCCCACTGGACGGCGCCCGGAAGGTTGACCATGATAGGCTTTCTTTTCGGCGCGATCATCTCCCATCCACTCCACGTGTCCTAGCCAGCGAAGTCGGGAAGATTTTATTTCTCCGATGATGTTCGGCTCAAACACTAGCTCTTCTATCTCCCGGTTGTGCCTCCGCCTCCATGCCCCATCTTCTCCTCTTGTTGGTCCCAAAATCTTCCGCAATATCCTTCGTTCCGCCACTAAGAGTTTGTTCTCCTCCTTCAAAGTTAGCGTCCATGTTTCGCAGCCGTACGTTAAAATCGGCCTAACAACTGTTTTATAGATCCGAATTTTAGTAGTTCTGCTTATCAACTTGGACACTAACACCTTGTGAAGGGCTGGTGTACATCTTAGGGCGTTGACTATGCGGATGTCGATTTCGTCCTCCCTCTGGTTTGTGTCAGTAATAGTACACCCGAGGTATTTGAACTTGTCAACATCCTTGTATGTTATGCTTTTCACTGTGAATTGATACCTATAGGGGTTCTTATATCAACAAATATCAAAGTAACATAAAATGTACGCGATCGAATTCGCAGGCACTGCTAGTCTTATACAGCGTGATTTTATACCTATGATCTATATTAAAATGCTGGAATCAGAATCCCTAATCGAATACAGAATTGTAAGCAAAAAAGGTAAAAAAACCATATTCGGTACTACCCATATCCATCTCCAATACTTCTCAAACCCATCTCCAATACTTTCTTAAACAATCCCTAATACTTCCCAATACTTTCCCCAAAACCAACCCAATAATTACCAAAACCCCCCTCAATACTTCCCATCATCATCATCATCATCAGGTCTTTTTATCTCCACTGCAGGAGCATGACCCTCTCTGTACTACCGGAGCCATACTTGGCCAGAGCAGACAGAGGATTTGTAATACTTCCTATAACCATCGCCAATACTTTCTAAAAGCATCCTCAATACTTCCCAAAACTACCTACTCATATATTATACATTCCAAACTTCTTCTGAGTTCCAAACCCATCATGAATAACTAGTACACGGCCAGTAAAATTGATTAGAGGCCTTGTAATTTGTAACAAGTAGTTTCATCCTAGCATCCCTTGACAACTGTCAAAAATATTTTAAATAAAAAGAAAAAAATATTTGGTACAGTTGTACCGTAGAGTTTCTATCAAGTAATTAACTGGTCCACAACCGCGTCATTCGGGCCAGATAACTCTTATTTAAAAAGTTATTAACGTATCTGCGGACCAGTTTTCAATAGGGCCACTTAATAGATAATTTTTAGTAATACGACTACGAATCTGAATATTTTCACTATATTTCTTTTATTTTCACATCAAAGACTATACATATTTTTTTAATTACTTTTTTTTTTATATCCAAAAGATATTTTATTAATAATAGGAGGAGGTGTAGGAAATTTTAACCTTATCTACTTCTTCCCTTGAATTTTTAAAAAGTACGGGAATAAATGGGTATTTATTAATTTTTTCCCTTCCAACCCATTTTAACCTTCCCGGATTTATTCCCGCCGCCCATCTCTACTTGGAATACATTATAAAAAATTATTTAATGGTATCTATAGTATAGGTTAAGTTTTGGAAGTGCATATTGTTTGAAAACAATGAATAGACTTTGTTTTCTGAAATAAAAATTATAACTAAATTCAACGCCTAATATAAAACTTGCACTTCGTCTTCTAGGTTCCCCAATTTTCGATGATTTTCCCAATTTTATTAAAGAAACAGTAGGTAGGTACGAAATTTTAAGTCGGCTACTGATCGTCTTTTAAATATCTATAGCCATTTTGCCTTTACTATACTAAAGCATTGGTTATTTGCCCCAAATTTCACTTTTGTAGCTATTTATGGAAATATAAAGTCGATTTTTTTTCTGGTTTCTGAGGTAGGATGGAAATCCCATACTAGCTTATTTGCCTTTGTTTTAAGGTCTTGCTATATGTAACGCAACCGACGAACTGCAATCCTGCAAACCTGGAAACCTGGCGGCGTGACGCGTTATAGTTCACCGCCAAGGTAACTTTTTCTTTTTAGACATTAGTCGTGCAAATAAAAAAAATACATACAGCCGAACATAGAATCCTTTTTTAGAAGACGGTTACAAACTTGCCAATAGTAGCTGGGTCCACATTTGTAGCATTTCAGTGTATCGTATCTCCGTTGCGTGGCGTCGGCGTGTATCATAATCGCTAATTTGGACGCAAGATGATACTGATACGTGCCGTATCTGATACGGCCCGATCCACAATAACCTTGTATCTTTATACACCTCGTATCCGATACGCGTATCATGGTGGTATGGACGTATCTTGATACTGTTTCACGATACTGATCCTGTGTCGATTTTTTTAGCGACAATCAAAGGGGACACACGTCGTATCAAACAAGTTTGGACGTGAGTGCATTTGATACGCGATTATTTGCAGTGTTTCTCTTTACGATGACATGGTTGAACCGTTTGGGTACGAAGCCATGACTAAACCGTACTAGAAGGAAAGGTACACTGAAAGAAACGCGTACCAGGAAAAGATACGAGGATAGGAAGAAAATGAAGCGTCTATATTTGCAAAGCTAAAGCCGATACACTGACATGATACGGCATTTGATAAGTATGGACGCGTTTTTTAAAAATACGCTTTAATAATTCGACATGGACAAAATGAGCGTCCATATCTATGATACAAATACCCGATACGATACGACTGATCGTGATACGTTGAGATCATAGAGATAAGATAATCCTGGTTGAGATCTCAGGTTGAGATGCTACAAATGTGGACCCACCTGCTTTGTAAAAAATAATGTAAATTTTTCTTGACTTTTTCTTTTCATATTTTCTGGCATGCTGACATTTACACAAGAAAATTGAAAAAGAGCAATCGCAAATATAAAATTCCAATATATTTTCTTTCAAAATTCTAAATTATTTTAGTGAATATTACTAACTATTTAATTAAATACTTAAAATGTGTAGCCCAATCGAAAAGTTACCTAGTTATAAGGAGCCCCTACCATGCATACCATGCTACCCAGTCCAGGTAAGGCTTTCTGCTTCTTCATCTTGTTTAGGAGCCGCTACATCAATGAAGTGTAGCCAACAGGAACTACAAACTAAAGTAGGTAAACACAAGGGTGAGCTTTACAATAGCTTAGCACGAATTTGTGATTCTATTTTTAACCACCGACGCAAAAAGAGGTATGTGTGTCTGTCTGTAGTAGCTGTAGCTCTTTAACGAGTATTTTTATTTGAAATCAGGCTTTCTAGCGATGGTTCTTAGATATGTTTTATCATAATAGGTAACAAGATAGAGGGACCTTTATATCGTGGGTTGCTTCGAATTTTTAATTGTATGGTGAAAAATTCAATGCCCCCCAATGAAAAACCCCGCCCGGGTTTGAATCAGCGACCTAAGTCTATATATCACAATTTTTTTTTTTAATACAATGAGAGTATATCAATAAAGCATTGTGAATGCAGAATAAAACACTAAAAAAAAATATTGCATGGTTTCCGACATATTAGTTGATTTTCAAATTCATTGTAAAATGAGTTGAATGAAATACCTCACTGGTAAAAGTCGGTTAGTTGTGTTAGGGAAATGGTGGAGAATTTCGGCGGCGAGTTTAGAATCATGCGGTAGCTTAATTGGCAGAGCGTAGGTCGTACATAGACCTAGGTCGCAGGTTCAAACCCCGCCCGCAAGTATTTTTTTTACCATATTTTATTTCTTCATTTAATAAGAGTGTATCAAAGTAGCAGTGTGAATGCATAATGAATAAAAAACAAAATAATTGTATGCTGGTTTGTCTAGTTATATGCTGGTTTGATAAAAAAATTACCATGTATTTTCTATAAATAGCAACACAAATTGTTGACAGGGCCCGCGATGCCTGCCATGCGGCATAGATCCAGTGACCTTACGGCGCCCCCTTATCGTCGGGGACAGTACGTTTGACTACCGGCCCACCAGCTGGCCAGGTATGCTGCTCAACAACCAGGACAAGAAAGTGCGCTACCAGCTAATCAACTACCAAAGACCGGTACAAGCTTATTTGTTATTATATATTTTTTTATTCTTATAGCTTGAGCCGTTGTATGTTCTCCACAAATACATCATCATCGTCATCAACAAACCCCAAGAAGTCCACTCCTGGATATAGGCCTCCACCAAGGATTTCCAATATGATAGGTTGAAGCCATAGGCCGACGCAAAGAAGCATCATCAATATTCAAGTCGACCGACCTGATCGATGGGAGTCCAAAGCGCTTGCCAGTATGTGGTCGCCATATGAGAACTTTTCTGCCTCATCGGTTCTACGATAGATGCCCGCCCGTACCACTTCAAAGAGCTAATCCGCTAAGCCATGTCGGTGACTTGTTCTTCTATGGACATTGCATCGTTTCCAATTCGATCACGCAGAAAATAATATAAACAAATAACAGGAGTTATAAACCTCCTGTTTCAACATTACCAACGGCTGCTTTTAATGGTAAAAGTAGCCGTTGGTAATATTAATCGATGTGGTTATGTAAATGCTTGTAAGGAATATGTACCCTGAATGTACTGAGTAGCATGAGTGCTAATAGGTAATTAAGTATTATAGAATCTTAGACTTAAAAACACTTAGTGCCCCTCTTGTGGACATAAAGCTCAGGCAAACGACGAAACGAACCCTGAAACGTCATTGTTAGTAATCCGATACAAATCAATTTGTCTTCCACTCCTCACCAGTTGCTCGAAATAATTTCTGTTTACGACGTCACGTCCCAAAAATTACGAAGCTGACAACAGAGTTGAGGAGTCGTTTATTCTTAAATTAGTTTAGGTTATATGAAGTTTCTTTCCGAAGATCGTAAATGCTAATCGAAGAAAAAATGTATAAGTCAAACGTGGCGTTTGGGTCTTAGGGTCTTAGTAAGGGAAGACTATTATTATGTATCTCGCCTTATCATATTGGCAAAATTTCAAAATAATTAAATCAAAATGCATAAAATTCATGCTTTGGCTCCTACGTAAATTGCCCAAAACGGAGAGAGCCTTAAAAGCAATGTAAGGCTCAAAAAGTCCTCGAAACAAATGGCCTAAATTCATACAAAGCATATTACCTGAAATTAAGATTGTCTTAATTTGCCTAAAGGTCAAGAATCCTACAAGCAAAATACCTGAAGCCTTATATATAAATTTGTGACTCTATGGCCACCATAGAGTCACAAATTTATATACTTATAAGGCTTTATATTTTCCCTTTATATTAATAAAGGGCCTTTCTAGTACGGTACTTTAAACAACAAAGGTGGAAGGGATAAGGACGAATATTTTGTTTGACTTATTTTGAATCAGTTAAACTAGCGACCCTACTATAGACTTTCTATTGTTGAAAACTGCATTGGAATCCGTAGAGTAGTAAAAATGGTCATGTTTTGATGGAATTCTTTCAGAAATCAGATTTAACAGCTTCTTTGGACTGTAAAATTGATTGATTATACTAATATTAACTCCACCCGTTCCTCAGTAAACGGTCCTTCATAATTGCATGAACTGATCGTATGAATATGCTTTGCATACAGAGTAGGAAGGAAATAGGCTATGATACTTTACACCCTAGAAATGAATAGGGGTCTATATACTAACGCAAGCGGAGAGCGGAAGCTAGAAGTATATGATGCAAAATGTCTGAAATGTAGTCAATTTTTGTTAGCCTTTCTTAAGAGTATTCATTAAAACATTTAGCATTTAGGCTAGTCTTTTTATTTTAAAGGTATTCTGAAATGTAGTAATTATCAAGTGTGGCATTTTCTTCTTTCTTCATAGACTACTTTAAAATAAGTAACTCTTGCTTCGTAGGTTATTGCTTTTTGGGCAACATGATCAGGACAGAAATGTATAAATGAAATAAGAATCAAAACGAGACATTATTAGACGAGAAGTATTAAGATCCTGTTTATACAAACGGGACCCTAAGCTTCCGCAGTCCATTCCTCCATCGGGTAACGGGGCTGTATCATTAGACCATAATAGGTAGAGCAGAAGTAGAGACCAGCGACTTTGACATAATTTGTACCTATATCAGTCTAAAAAACAAACAAAAAAGTTCTACCATCCGAAAAACGTGGTTTTGAGCAGTTCTGAGTTCTGTAGATAAGTATCGTATAGTGGTATGGAACCCGTCGTACTCTGGGGTATTAAAAAGGCGTGATCCTGATGAGGTCACATCTCTGTCACAACGTTCAAATATGATAAAGGTGCACCTAAATACTATATTTATATTGACTGTTACGTATTATATACATTTGTCAACATTTCATAATATATCCTATCGCACAACATTTAACAGGATTTCCACTGATGTTTTTTGTTATTATTAAAACTCACTTGTAATTTCACTTTTTACGTGGTGCGTACTACGAATAAGTAGAATTATTACTTATTCGTAAGGTACGTACAAGTTGTCATTTATATAATTAGAAGAAAATTGAATGTCTTGATGTGATACTAAAATTTTATTTATTTTAGGCGACATCTCACTATCCGTCCTGCGCGCCAGCTTATAACTAAGCAAAATGATCTAGCAACATAATGCATCCAACAATTCAAAAGAAATATACATAGAAAAGGAATATAAATATAAGCGGAAAAGAGAAGGTAAGTTCTAATGTACCAGCTGCTTCTGTTCCAAGTCTAAGAAATTAGTGCTTCGGAAAGCACGGTAAGTAGTTAGTCCCGGCTGTCATCAGGGATGATAGTTGTTAAGCTTTTAGATGTCTTTAGGCAGCTTGAAAATTTGACACCAGTACAGACACACACGAACAAAAACAATGCTATTAACAACGCGTCTCTAATTTTCATTCCATTACGCACACCAACACGAAATACCTATGTGCTATTTGTCTTGTAGCCTCAGGTTCTGTTTCCTGTAAGGGATAAAGATGCATGCTATGATATGTATGTGTAGTTCTTATACATATATTAGGGATAATTCCATATGAATTTTCATAGCCTCTTCGGATTTTTATAATAGGACACTTAAACTTTTGGAGTAATTAGCCTCCGTCCGGAAGCTCCACAAAAATCCTGGCGATTTTTTGAAGGAACCTTCCGAGGAAAATGAGTAATTCTGTGCTAAATTTTGGGGTTTGATCTGCAGGCCTATTTGCTACTCCGACTTCGAAAAAAGGAGGTTACAAATCCGGTTGTATTTTTTTAAATGTTTGTTACCGCATAACTCCGTCATTTATTTACGATTTTAAAAATAAATCTTCATAAATTACGGAATACATTCAAATTGGTCCCTTTTAAATTTCATCAACATCGGTTCAGTAGTTTGGAAGTTAGTTTTTTTTTATGACTGATTCTCAAAACAATTATTATTTGGTATTAATTACATTATGAGTACATTATGAGTCATGGTCACTTGAATAAATAATTTTTCATTCATTCATTCATTAAAGACTTTTTGATAACGTACTGGCTGGTTACGTACCTGTCAAACCAAAAACAAAAATAAGAAGCACATGTGTCAACATAGACATATTCAATCAAAAAATTTTTAGGCAACCGCAAAATTTTAGAGTGGAAATAAAATATTACTTAAACAGAGAAATATTTATTTATTACCATAAAAACAAAATGTGCGATCGCATGAACGTAATCAATCAACTGCAAACAATCATGTCGGCGATTAAGTAAGTTTTCAGATTTTTAAATCTTCAACTTCGATCCCACATTCGAATATTGTGCACTCAAAAAGTAAAACTTGTCGAATGCTTGTAAAAATCGCGATCTTTTCATTTCGATCTTGCATTTTGTTATACTTGTTTTTGTATTTCATGTCCTCAATGATTCAAGGATAAATAAAATTAACCCTTCCTAATAGTAACTCCATTTGAGCACTCAAAAAATAAAACAATTGAGTTATGATATTCAATTCTTTTTGCTGTTCTTTATTTCTAGAACCAAATATTGCAGATGATTAGGAAGATATTTCTTTCAAACGTGAAAACAGTGTTATTATTCTCAATGCTGCTTGACAAAGTGAAAATCAATTCACCCTGAGCAGCCACGATCGCAAGCACGCGCATGATCAAACATTTCAACTAGAATAGTTATTTTCGATTTGACACCTGCACCCGTAGCATAGCGTCTGCGAAGCCTTTGTATCGCGCGATAAGCAATCCCCATGTCGCTCTTTGATTTTACGGAAAACAAGATGGTGATAGAGACATTTGGACCATGGGGTCCTGGTGCGAGAGCTCTCTACAAAGAGATTGCTCCTCACCTGATCTCCGCCGCACGTGACAAGAGGGCTGGCTGCTTTTTCGTACAAAGGATAAGCATTGCTATCCAGCGTGAAAAAGCAGCCAGCATTCTTGCCAACATGTCATACGGGCAAGAATTTTTAAATTTTTAAGTTCAGTTTTGTTTTAGTATGTAATTTTATGGTAGGTTAGCTAATTAGTTTTTTCCTTTTTTTGTATGGTTTACTTATTAAATAAAATTTATAAAGATGGCGATAGTTGATAAACGTTGTCGCGCCTACATGCTATGTGGGCTGGGTCAGTTGGTACACCATGTCAGGTTGGAGTTAAACTGTTCATATTTTGGTATTCCAGGTGTGGTGGATGCCCTCCTCCGAGGCCACCGTGCTGCCCCGGGTGCTGTGGCGGAGGCGGCTCCCTCGTCACAGTATACAGTCAAGTAGCACATATCCAGTGAAGAGCTGCAACCGCTCTCGATCTTCGATTTAAAGTCACTTATACTTTAGTTACATTGGCAATACTTATTTTTCAAAATTTACATCATCAATAGTTTTGATATATTATAATAATTTGCTGTTTCCCCTCCGAAAAAAATGGTTTACATCCCTATTAATTTGGAAATTTAGTGAATGATAGATATTATGTGATAGCTTACTGTCACATTGTATTTCTCCTATATAGCACAAGTTTTGACAACTGTAGGTTACGCCAAAAAACGGCTTTTGAGAACTTTCTTCTCAATTTACTTAAACCTATTCTTTTTTGTTGTTGTTGCTGTGCAGAGTATGTCGATAGAGAACGACGTTTAGCCCTTAATTGAATTATTTATCAAATGCTACGTGGGAGCAATTATATGTAAGTAAGACAACTTCCAAGTTCATTTATGTAATTTGTTTCTACAGATGCCGTACTTGCTGTCGGCCAGCCTCCGCGTCCTGTGGCTAGCTTCGAAAAAGCCACCATAGCAATAGGATGCCACCGGCCGCCTTGCATCTGCTAACGCTGCTTCAACAAGGCCTAAGAAGTTTTATTCGAAATTGTGTATAGTCTTGTGCAGTATAGTGATTTTTATATACCTTGTAAAGTTTTAAGTAAAATTGTATTGGTTTTTGAATTTTTATTTTATTTCCCCCAAACATACTATGCATTCATTCCGACAAGGACTGCCTCCATGATCCAGTGGTTAAGGCGTTTGCCTGTAGACCCTGTGGTCGTTGGTTCGATTCCCACGGGAAGCATCTTTATTTAGTTTCCAGTTTGGTAAGGATATTGCAGGCTAGAATCACCTGATTGTCTGATAATGATTTCGTGTTTCGGAAGGCACGTTAAGCCGGTGGTACCGGCTGCCATCTAGTAGTCGTTAAAGGAAACACGCCAGAGGCCTAGAGGCGGTTCCGAAGAACTGTCACCAGGGTCTGCATGGCCGATTGACCGTTTCACTTACACGAAATGAATGAAGGACTTCCAAAATTTGTATTACAAACACTAGAAACGTAAAATGTCAGATAAGCAAATTGGCAGAAGCGCATTTTGTGACATTTGTTGGTGCTGGCCCGTGGTGCTGGCACAACTCATTTGGCACAATCGGTAGTGCCATAGGCTATTTTCTATCCCATGACAACTGAAAATACAGCACCACGCGACGCCAAATTAAAAATGCAGAGGCAAGGTTGAAAGAAAAAGTAAGAAACCATAAGTGCCGACTCGCTGTCACCCCAAATTTGTCCTACCAGTTTGATACAACCTCAGAACAATAACTAACATTATCTTAAGTCTATGTACAGCATGCATTTTGCATCGCTTCTCGAAAAATGCATCCATCCGGACCGGATGAAGTGGAATTCCAAAAATTTTCATTTCCAAAAATGATATTTTTCTATTATACAAAATGACCTAGTATGTCGCGCATTGTACATACATTTCGAGGTTCACTTTTGGCCTAAATTCTAAAAAGCAAGGTACTCGTAGTTGCAAATATTCACATCCGCGTCCGCAATTAAGGAGTATTCGCATTATTGAATACTCCAAGTTGAATACCTACCTATTGAATCTTCGTACGTAGCAAGTGCGTCACAAACATCTATCAGGACGAGTAGAATTTATAAAAATGTTAAATTCTACCTCATCCTACAGCAGACATTGAGAAAAATGTAAATTTCAACAATCATCTACATAGTTTTGAATTTGTATACAGGATGTACATGAAATATCAATATTGTCATCGCTGTGACTTTTTTCTTGGTCAATGTATTCTGGGAATTAATATAAGGGTTCCTTGTTTAAAATAGGAAGCTAGAAATAAAATTTAATTTATAGTAAAAGCTGTTCACCTCACGATCTCTCAAATCGTAGCACTCTAGAGAATGAGCGTATACCATGGCTGATATTCCTCCTCCTTATATGATGTGCTGGCAACTTATACCTAACTGTTCTTTATTTATCATCTCCAGTCAACAATCACTATTGCTCCGCCTGTAGGTATATCCACCATCTCGTTGAATCTCTCGAGGCCTTTGGGTTCTTTAACTCATGCCAAAAAAGCGGTCATTAGTGCAATTTATTGTGATAATGCTGTATCACCATGTATTTGAAATCTAATCGTCGGCTTACTAGATTTCACAATAAAATCCATATGGCCCTGGAGTAGTTATTAATAGACCCACTTTCGACGCTGCTGCCCATTTCTTCAGTTACAATAGCACCAATAACATAACATAAAAAATTCAAAATTAAAAAATTTTAAGTGAAGTCTACATATCTCAAGATGAAAGGCTGCTGCGTGCCAATGACCTGCCAACCATCTCCGTGCCCTCCCTGCGGACCCATGATCTGCCCGAAAGACCCGCCGATCCAACGCTGTTACTCCCTGCAGCCAGTGATCAACATCTACAGCTGCAATACCCACATCATGTGAGGAACTTTGGTGACCCATAGAAGATATCCCGTGTTACCTGTACTCAAATGTGTCTCTAGGTGCTCAGGAATAAATTATTCAGAACTGTCACGTTTGTTTTTATCCTCACACTAGCCCGACTGATATAAGGAAAGGAACCAAGCTTCTATTTAAGGTATTATTTTCTTTTACATAGGCATGTAACTAGTACTTACTTATAGTGTAGTTCTTTATTATTATATCTAATCGAGGCCGCTTAGATATAATAATAGAGAACTAAGAATTAACTGATTTGCTATTTTAGAAATATTTAATGTCTGGTTTTTATTAAATTTATTATGCTTTATTTTTAAGTCTATTTCATTTATTTTATATCAGACATCAACGAAATTAGACAGTCTATACAGTAAAATAACTTTCTCTACGAAATACTCGTCCTTTTTTACTTTTTATTTCAAACTCGATTCAACTGACTATCTTTGAGTGTCTATTTTTTATATCGTGCTATAAATTCTAGGAAATGTTATTCAGGGTTATGGACTGAAGCTACCAGTCCCTCACACGCCCTTATAATAAAATACTATAATATATTTAATGAAGACCTTTTATAGCTAGAAATATGAACACATTCTTTGGTCGCCAGATCACGCGACATCGCGTAATAAACAATTGGATATGTATTGCTACCAAAACAGTGGCAATGAATGTGTTAAAGAGAGCATAAAATAAGTAATGAAGACGCTACAAAATTTGAATAATTTCTTACTAAGAGATCGGCTGAAATCTTTAACAATACGAGGGTGGATTGAAAAGTAGTCGGCCTAACCAAGAAAACAAACATGCTAAATCTGTTATATTTTTATTTTTCTACATTATCACCACCATTTTAATGCACTTTTGCCACATCCCCTTCAAAGCATTTAGACCATTGAAAAAAAAATATTCTTCCTTAGAGTCAAAATATACAACTACTGCTGCTTTGACCTCGCCGTTTGTTGAAAATCTTTGACCTCCCAAGTGCTTTTTTAGGTTAGGGAACAGAAAAAAGTCTGATGTTGCGAGATCAGGTGAATAAGGCGGATGCGGTAACAGTTCAAAGCCACAGATTGTGGATTTCAGTCATTGATTGCACAGACATATGAACAAGGGCGTTATCTTGATGAAACAGGACTTCTTCTTAGCATTCCTGTACGTTTTTCTTTAATTTCCTCTCGTAAACGACGTAGTAAGGTGCAGTAGTAATCAGATTTTATGATCTGACCCTTAAGCACACCCTTCGAGTCCCAGAAAACTGAAGCCATCACCTTATTTACCAGCAAAATCGACTTAGCCTTTTTAGGGGGTGGTGAACCAGATCTTCTCCACTGTTTTGATTGTTGTTTTATTTCCGGTGTACAGTAACGAACCCATGTTTTATCCATAGTAACAAAAATATTTAAAAATCATCTGCATCGTCTTCAAATAACTCCAAACAGTCGCGTGAACTGAAAGCAGTCGCGGAACCCACCTGCCAGACACCTTGTGGAAACCCAACTCGTTGACTATGGTGTTTGAGTCCGTTCATAAGAGATGCCTATACTCTCGGCTAGCCGATAGCTCTTTAATTTTTAATCTGCGATCTCCCATAATTAACTCAAGTACTTGTTCAATATTTTCGTCAGTAGTGGAAGTCGAAGGCCTTCCAGAGCGAAAATTAGATTGCTTTGTTAATAAATTTATAAAATCACAGCTAATTATCGCACACGTTTCGAACTTCACACATTTAAATTGTCTGAACTGAACGACTGAACTAAATAATGTGCGTAAATTATATTTTTAGAATTGAAGGGGTCTGCGTTAGGCCGAGTACTTTTCAATAATATTTTATATTACTTTTACACGTTAACTTTATAAAATCGACAATTTACATAGTTACAAACATTAGCGTTAACAGAGTTACGAAAATCGACACACATCCATAAAACAAGAAGCTATTGGCAAAAGCTTGTTGTCAAAATAAAACTTGACTGAAACCGTAGAAACAAAAACAAAATGATGTAATTTTTCAGATTTTGGATCTTGATTTGGGGCGACTAAAATTATGTTTGCAGCTACAAATTAGATGCTAAGCCTTTAAAAAAAAGTGCTTACACATTTTTGCTCATATTGACACGTTACATTCAGATTAACGCAAACAAACATACCTACAGACAAAATGCGTCAGAGACACGGTCAGAGAGGTATTGTAAGAAAGCGTAGTGATGGTTGTTTTCATTCTCGATAACTAGATGGCGCTGAACGTATTTTAGAACTCGCTATCGTTTGTTTTTGGCCGGCACCCTACCCAACGGCGGAACCCAACGGCGGGCTACGAAAACATCAAATGTGAGGAAACCTACTGCAGAGAAATCTGCTTATTTTTCGATAAGGTCAGAGAACATCTGTTGATTTGACCTTTGTCACGAGCACTTATATTTTTACACTCTTGTAGAATATTGAACGGTGCTATATTCGATTGTTTGTACGGTAATGCCCTATTTCTGAATGGACACAGCACAAGAACCAAAAAGGACCCATTACTGATTGAAGTTTAATTTAAACACTTTAATAACTCTGACACCGGTGTGCATGGTTGAATGACCGTGTCACCTACTCGAAATGCATGAATTAATGAATTTAAAGTGATGAAAAAGTATTTGATTTGATCTTTGAGTTCAGATGATACAATTAAGTCATTAATGGGGTTAATGACTTAATTGTCTTTCTAAATATTCTAAAGAATTCAATATCATATTTGTGATATATCCCTATATATTTATATTATTATTCTCTTTATTTATTTTGTTTCTTAGAATTAGGTGTTTATAAAACTTATATAAAAAGTAAGATATAACAAAATATCATACAAAAAATACAACTTTTATAAAAACCTAATCCTAGAGGGCTGCCAGCAGCGGGGCAGGGCTCAAGCTACCGGTAGTTAAGGCTACAGAGAGAGAAACCTACTGACGATGCGCGCAGTGTCCAGGAGTACTGCCTTCTGTATCTGACCCTTGATCCAGACTTACCTTTGACTTTTGCCTAAATGGTTTTTAATACTAAACAATCTTCACCACTGGATTTAATCCGAATCAGCCAACTTACATACGCCTGGGGTGTTCCAGGGCTCGACGTTCGTCCAGCACATCGGCACTGCCAAACTCCGAAAGCAGCTCGAAAGATCCTGCATCTACAGCGAAGAGTACTGCATCATCAACCCAACCGTCTCAAAGCAGCTCACAGTTGATCTTCCTAACCGATTTCAAGACAGCACATTCGTTACTCAACCCATGTGTATGTTCCTTTATCTTTTAGTATGATTTATCAACTCATTTTATTCTTTTTTAGCCATGTTGTTTCCGGCAAAGTAGAATAGGACCACTCCTAGTCTTCCCATGGAGGTCGTAAGAGGCGACTTAAGAAATACAAGCTAAACAAAGGTCATTTACATTAATGCGAGCTCTCCAACAACCAGGCTGGCTAGCGAGGAGAGGGTAGGCTAATCCTCTGTCTGCTCTGGCCAAGTATGGCTCCGATAGTACATGCTCCTGCAGTGGAGACTAAAAAGACCTAATGATGATGATCAATTTATTTCCTTTACTTCCTTTCGCCCGCAGCTTCGCTCGCGTCAACGTCATTCCTTCGGGAATATTTGTTTTTTGCGATGAAAGGTAGCCTATTTCCTTCTTCATACTCCAGAGATACAAAATTTCATGATGATCGGTTCATAGTTACTGCGTGAAAGCATAACAAACAAACTCACTTTCGCATTTTAAATATTAGTAAGGATAAGTATGTATTGGAACCCGATGACCCAGTTTGGCGTGCGTATTTAAGAGCTAAAGCATCCAAAAAATTGCACAAACATTTTCTCGAGCGCTACTGTACTTCACTACATTAGACCGGCGGCCGGTGGCAGGACTTCCTACCTCATAAGATACCCGAATGAGACTAGTATGTAGTGAAAGTAGGTGCTTTGGAGGTGGGGGCCATGTAGGGTTGCCACTCCGTAACCTGGAAGAACCATAAAAAAAAAGGTGTCGAAAACGTCAATTTTGGGCAAAAATTATCTCATCAGATACTCGAACGGGAGTTTGACGTAGTGAAAGATATCCTTATAGAGACCTGAACCAGCTAAGGGACCTCCGGCTCTCTCACTCACCGAACGAAGAAGCATAGAAGCGGTAAAGCTTATACTCAAACTTCAATTTTCTGTGAGTGTGATACTTCCCCGGACGAGCCGGCTCATTCATGCTACTAAAAAAATTAATTTTGACGGTAGCGTGGCTCTCGGCTCTACCACAACAGAAAGCTTTATAAATAGGAATTTATACAATCTCCTACACCCTGATCTGTTGTTGCGAATGTTAAGGCATAATCATGATTTCTTTCACTAAATAAACAACTTTAAGGTCATTACCGTATTTGGAAATTTTTATATACCTAGTAGCCAAATAAGCTTTACACGACTCTTACAAATGATTGACCTGTGACGTCACTTTTCACTATATTTTTTAAGAAGCATTTTAGAATCGGTCAAAAATTTACTTAAACCGACATATCTGAAAGATTGTTTGGGTATTTTTCGCTGATGTGACTATTTTTGGGAGGTCCTTCCATAGCAAAATGAAAAATATATTCATCTTCCAAATTTATATTACAGCCACCGCCTTCGACAACGTCCCGAACCAGTTTCAATCGTAACCCAGCGGGCACGCGGCTAGAAACAATCAACGAGACCAGCCACCAAAGCCGTCCACCACCACAACCTGTTAATTGAGAGTAACATTTAATTTCATCACAGCCAGAATATTAATGTTCACCCAAACAATATTTCGTTAGACAGGCAGCCGGTCTATGAATATTGGAAGGAAATCCTGGACTTTAAAGCGCTACGCTAAGCTAGCACTACACGCTGAGGTCAGTCGGCTTATTTTCTACCTCAGTATACAACATTTAGATAGTCACTTCAAAATACATTCCCCTTAATATATCTTAAATAAAAATAGTCAATCATACGAAAACCGCAATGTATTTTGAAGTGACTATAATATGAACTAAGTTAGCAAATAGGCCGGCAGATCTAAGAGAAAAGATCAAAATAACAGGTGTTTCAAAATTTACGCAACATTTGTGTTGTGTATGCGCCAGTACCTAATACATCTATTATAATAATTTTAAACACTGACTGTCTTGCGCTCACGGTGTGGAAAAAAGTATGCGAAAAAAGTTAACAGTGATTCTGCAATAAGGGGGTAGTTTTTAACGGATAAATTTTCACTGTTAACCAAAAATTATATCATAGGTATCTCGTTGCGCCAATAGTTCAAGCAAAATCTCACTAGATTTCGTAACTGTCCTGGAACCCCGATTCAAAAGTTTGACGAGCCTGCGCTTGACCCACGCCGCGAGAGGTCGCTAGTATCCTCCGTAACGCCGTCGCGCGAGGTTGATCTCCAGAAGGTGACACGATATGTCCTTCTGCTGCTTGTGACTTCATACGCTGTGAAGTTTGCTTGCCCGCTTAAAATCCGCAAGGCTGACTAAATTGGCCAGGGTGACAGACCCACCGCTCGTGATAAATAACCCATGAACTTTATATACGTGTGGACGGTGAAAATTGAGTGTGCCGACTGTAGCTGTCGTAAGCTGATGCTGGTTTCCTGGTTTCCTGAGAGGCTGGTCTGCAAACTGGTAAGTCACTTTGGGGTCGGGATATCCTGAACAGATACGAACGTTTAAGAGATTTGCTTGAATTCGAAGGGAAATTTTGGGTCCATTAGAATCCGCACCCGCTAAAGGCGCAGCACGCTGCTGGCGTCTCCATTTCTCCTTCGAGCCGGATAGGTATTTCGAACCATTTAATTTCATTTGGATTCATAATAAGTTCAAATTTCTCGATAAAAATTTATTGTAATAATATCGTTGTTGCACATCGTCACACGACTTTCGACCATCCTGCTTATGCATTAGGGTTCAATTTGTCATGCTGTCATATTGACTACCTATTTCTTATTTTCGCATATTCCATAGGCAATCTATACATTACTATGATTTAATGCATTGATTTATATCGCCTAATAAGTTAATTCCCGCAAAAGTGTTAATTTCGTTGAGATAGCATTTATCTTTTTAGAATCGGGTAGTTTAACCCGTCGTCGCATGATCGAGACACGCCCAGTGCCGCGCTTTGTTCAATCATACTTTCGAATTAACTAATCGTCTGGGTTTGATATCATTCGCGTATATGGTATCCATCATGTTATGAATTTTGTTATGTTTGAATTAATGTCATTCAAACACTAATCTCCGCTTTTCGCTATAGTAGTTCTGTACTAGTGATTGTAGTTTACTCAACTACCAGCCGTATACTTACGTAACGCGCTAATGCCTGGTGCTAACTATTAGCATTTTATTTCGGATGCTTTTTATTCGATTACTTGTACAGTTTTTCCGCATATTTAAGTAATAAACAGTCCACTCCGCTCACCGCATTATACATAAGTCTGGTATCTTCTCAATCTCGCATAAAGCTATTTGTTTGTTACACTTATAGCTATTATTTTTCTTTTTGCTTTATTTGGGTTTACCGGTCGTAATCATGGGTGACGAAATTCAACTTAAGTTGTTTACGGCTAAACGTAATGCAATTTTTGCCCGTATTCAAGCAACTTACGACAGTTCGTCAGTGCTTACCACTGATAAATTACGTAATAGTTTTATCGCTAAGGCTAAACAGATAGACTTATGGCGAATTGAGTTTGTCGAGATACTGGACAAAATTAATACTATCTCGCTTTCATTAGACGAAAAATATGAGGTCAGTTATACTTCATTAAATTCATTCGACGATTTAGCTAGTGAAATAAAATACAAGCTCAGCTCGTTGGTTGAACCGCTGTCGAAACCGTCATCTCATACTGAAAGTATAGGTCACAAAACCTTAAATATGAAGGTACCGCGAATCGAACTTCCTAGTTTCGAAGGTGACCTTGAAAGTTTTCCATATTTTTATGAAACTTTCACACGTGTTATTCATACTAATTCTGACTTATCGGATGGTGAACGAATTCATTATTTACTTCATTGTCTCAAGGGTAAGGCGAAAAATGTGGCCGCCGGTATCACCCCTTCTGCTGAGAATTACCGTATTGTATGGGACGCGCTCATAGCTAAATATTTAGATTCTCGCGCGCTTGCTACCAATAATTTAAACAAATTGTTTACGCTCAAGCTTACCGGCGCACCGACACCCGCTAATGTTGAGAAAGTTTTTGATAAATTTACCGCTATGGTGGCCGGAGTTAAACAATTAAAAATCGATGACTTAGCTGATTTTATGTTCACGCACTTGGGTCTTAAGTTAATAGATTCAGACATGGCTAAGCATTATGAGATGTCGTTACGATATCAACAAGACTCGCAGAATGTTGATTATGATTATTTTGTGAGGTTTGTTCGCGAACAAGTTAAGATCATGTATCGGACCTTGCCCGCGCGCTCGGCCACAACACCTGCCTCTTCTTCTTCGACTGCTCCCAAGGTGACTCACGCGCACATATCAACCAATGCAAAATGTTCACTCTGTAATAAGGTGCATAATCACCTATTCCAATGTGACACCTTTAAAACCCTGACGGCTAAGGCTAGGTATAATTTCATAAAGGACAAAAAAATGTGCCTTAATTGTTTGAGCCATCGACATACAGTTTCTAAATGTCATTCGAAAGGTACATGTAGGGAATGTCAAGCTAAGCACCATTCTCTGTTGCATTTTGAGACGTCGTCATCGCCGATGATCGCGGCTGAAGTCACCGACTTCAGCCGCGCGCAGTCCTTCTAATGAAACCGTCGCCGCGCCCGCCGTATCGAACGTTTCTTCGAACCCGCCGCCCGCTCCGCTCATCACTTCTGATCGTGTAGCCTTATGCACGCACTCTGCAGCTTACGGCACTAATTGCTCGACAGAAATTCTCGCTACTGCTAAGGTGGTAGTAGTGAACAAAAAGGGGAAAAATGTGCTAATACGTTGTATGCTTGACCCAGGTTCGCAGAAAAATTATATTACTTCGCGCTGCGTCCGTATGCTCGGCTTGAGTGTGCGAGCAGACGACATAAGCATTGTTCGAGGAATAGGTGGAACTTCTCAACCTGTACGAGGTTCCGTCGACTTCACTTTTAGCTCGCGTCTCCGCTCACAACCTAAGTATAGTATCAACGCGCTGGTGCTCGATGAAATAACGGGTCAAATTCCTTTATGCCGTATTAACACTAGTGAATTGCACCACATTGACACTGCGTTACTGGCTGACGACGCTTGGGGAGTGCCGGGTAACATAGACGTGTTACTTGGTGTCACGCTTTTTGCTAAATTGCTGCGTCCGGGTAATGTTACTGATAAGCCAGGTTGTCCTGACGCCTTGGAAACCGTGTTAGGCTATATTCTTATGGGTCAGGCTCCTATCTCAGAGTCCCCCACGGACACGCTTTCATTTCTTTCAACATCGTGTACCGATTGTTGTGACTTACGCAAATTTTGGGAACTTGAAGAAGTATCGCCGCCTTCCACTTCGAGTGTAGATGACGAATATTGCGAGAAATTTTATCGTTCTACCACAACTCGTACACCGTCCGGTAAATATGTCGCCGCTTTACCGTTCAAGTCTGTCACACCCGTTTTAGGAAATTCCTTTGATATCGCACGCCGTCGATTTTACAGTCTTGAACGAAAATTTAATTCGCACGCAAATTTAAAATTACTTTACGATGAAGTAATTAGAGAATATTTAAATAACGGCTATATATCGTTAGTAAAACATGATTTAAAGGACATGTTACAAGTAGGACAAGCTCGTGAGCGATCCGTTACCTACTATATTCCTCATCATCCTGTGATTCGTGAGGATAAATCAACCACTAAATTACGTGTGGTTTTAGACGCTAGCGCACGAACGGACAACGGTACGTCGCTTAATGAGGTCCTACACGCAGGTCCCGCCCTTCAGGCGGACCTTCTCAACATTTTGTTGAATTTCAGACTTTCATCGGTCGCACGTCTTTTTGACGTTATAGGCCTTGTGGCACCTATCATTTTATACGCCAAGCTGCTAATTAAAGAGCTTTGGCTACTCAAACTCGATTGGGACGATGTTCCCCCAACTCGAATTATTCGCTTATGGGAGCAATTTCAGAGTGAGTTGCCCCTCATTTCGCAATTAAACTTTCCGCGTCACGTTGGTGTTGTAGATCGCTGTAAGATATCTTTAGTCGGATTCGCTGACGCCAGCGAAAAGGCTTACGGTGGAGCTGTCTAGGCCCACGTTGTTAGACCTGACGGCACTGTGGTCGTGTCGCTGGTCTGTGCTAAGTCCAAACTGTCCCCACTACGGGTAGTCAGCTTGGCCCGCCTCGAGTTATGCGCTGCATTGCTCTTGTCGACTCTACTTAAAAGAGTTTACTCACTTTACGCTCCTCGACATGCCATTGAGGCTGTCATCGCTTTTTCCGACTCAACAGTGGCGTTGAGTTGGATTCATTCAGCACCACATCGCTGGCACACGTTTGTGGCCAACCGCATCGCTAAAATACATGACAATTTGTCAGCAGATTACTTTTTCCATGTCCGAGGATTGGAAAATCCCAGTGACTGCCTTTCACGCGGCCTTCCCCGGCCCAGTTAGTCCAGCATCTCCTGTGGTTAACTGGCCCGCCGTGGCTGGCATCGCATCGCTCTGAATGGCCTATTAAGCTTTTCACATCCAGTGAGTCACAGGAGCTTCCCGAAATGAAGCCAGTCGCTCTACCTGTGCTCTCACACGCGAGTTCGAACGGAACTATTCCGCCCGAGAATATATTATAAGCAAGAGCTGCTAGATTTTCTTCCTGGCAAAAATATTTAAAAACAATTTGTTTTGTTTATAAATTCGCAAAACGACTCCCTAGAGGACCTATTACCGCGTCTGATTTAGATTTCGTCGAAAATGTCGTATGAAAATTGGTACAAGGGGTTCATTACGCATCTGAGATCCAACACTTGTCTCGCAAACAACTTTGTTCTAAACAAGTGCAGAGACTGAGCCCATTTCTTCATAATGGACTTATTCTGGTTGGAGGTCGACTCGCGAATTCTGAGTTAGAATTTAACGCTCGTCATCCTATCCTCCTGCCCAGTCAGAATCACATAGTAAAAGCCTTGTTGAATTCTAGACCGTTGTACCCACTCAGTTCTGACCCGACAGAACCGACCGCATTAACCCCCGCGCATTTTTTGCATAAGAAACCTCTCGTGTTTTTGCCCGCTCGCGACGTCGACGAAACACGTTTGCACCTTGTTACGCGATATGAATTAATGGATAAATTAGTACATTCCTTCTGGAATCGGTGGCGTAAAGAATACTTGCACACCTTACAATCCAGACAGAAGTGGAACACTCCTGCCTTTCCTGTAAAGGTCGGCATGGTAGTTGTCTCTATGCAGGATAACGTCATGCCCTTGCAGTGGCCTCTAGGTGTCATTACCGAACTATTTCCGGATAAAAACGGAATAGCTAGAGTCGCCTCGTTAAAGACTAAAGGCGGGGTTATACTCAACCGCCCAGTTGTAAAGCTGTGTCCTTTACCGACGCAATAGTTAAATTAATGCTTATCTTAGGTTAGGTCATAGTTCATAAGCTTGCACACGCGTGCATTAGATTAGTTTATTCTATCGCTATTATACCGCTCCGCAGGGTCATAACTAACTCATAGATTCAGGTAGAGTTTCTGACGATGTGCAACCCACAACTAGTTCACTAGTTTATTTCGATTATTTCTTTTTCTCTTTCTTTTCGCTTCCCTCTTTTGTTGGGTTTTGAAAGTAGGTTCTTTTAAGCCGGGGAATGATGGTTGCGCCAATAGTTCAAGCAAAATCTCACTAGATGTCGTAACTGTCCTGGAACCCCGATTCAAAAGTTTGACGAGCCTGCGCTTGACCCTCGCCGCGAGAGGTCGCTAGTATCCTCCGTAACGCCGTCGCGCGAGGTTGATCTCCAGAAGGTGACACGATATGTCCTTCTGCTGCTTGTGACTTCATATGCTGTGAAGTTTGCTTGCCCGCTTAAAATCCGCAAGGCTGACTAAATTGGCCAGGGTGACGGACCCACCGCTCGTGATAAATAACCCATGAACTTTATATACGTGTGGACGGTGAAAATTAAGAGTGTGCCGACTGTGGCTGTCGTAAGCTGATGCTGGTTTCCTGGTTTCCTGAGAGGCTGGTCTGCGAACTGGTAAGTCACTTTGGGGTCGGGATATCAGTAGATGTAATATAGGGTTCCTGGATCCACCTACGGTGTCTCCAAGAACCCTATATAACACTTTTTGATATTTATATTCTGTTCAACAACTGATCAGATAGTCTCACATCTAAAACCATACTTTTAAACCGTATTGGGCTCAATTACAGATCAGAACAGGTTCACCTTTTCTTTTAAAAGCCAATAATTATACTGTATACCTATAATCACTTCTAAATAATTATAGAACAATTTATCTCTTTCATAATCGTGAACATTACAATAATAAAGAAGTCAATATGGTGAACAGCAGACATCTTTTCATGGCGTAATTTTCACATTTGTCAAATAATCCAAACTTATCTTAATTTTCTTCTTGTACTACATCAACTAGACGATTATCAATTCTTATTATTCCAGCATGTAATATTAGTCCTTTATATACAATTCTAGTACATCGCTTGTTTTGTTTAAGAAGAGGTAATATAATGGTATCGTACTGCACATTGTCCTTTATTTTTACGATGTGAAGTCCAGATAATCTCTTTTCCATGATCATTACCTCAACTCGATCTCCAATATTTAAAAAAATAGCTACTAGTAATTTACGTAGATATATTGTAGAATTATATTAATATTATATATGTTATTTTTCTCTTATAAGTCTTGTAAAAATATAACATCTCTCTCAGTAGAATGAATGGAATGTTTTACCTGTTATAATTAGGAGAAGTAGGAATTAAAGAAATAAAATAATAGTTTATTTTTATATTAAAAATTTATTATAACTTTATCTTGATTTTCCTTACACCATCTATACAAACAACATACATTTTTATACGCACACACATTAGTATGATAGATACAAGTTTGGATATCTGAATAATAATTATTATATAATATTTCAAAATTAGGACAATCTTTCTCTTCTAAATTGAACACATTATTTGTTTCCAGCATGTCTTTTAACCAAAACGTTTTTTCAGTACCCTTAGTGAATACATTTTTATTTTTAAAAAAATTGATTATGCTATACTTATACTTATCGTAAGGCACAAAACCTTCATTCCATAAAATCCCTTTGTTTTTTTCAATCCAAGCTACTTGTTGTCTCTCTTTTTTCGTTAGATTATAAAATGGATATGGCGATCTTATTAATAATATCATAACGTGCGACTTAGATAAAATTGCAATTTCTTTAGGTATAAATTGATTCCGCTCATTCTTAAAACCTTGAAGATCAACAATAACATTCATGTTATCTTTCTAATAATGTTACTTAAGGGCTTATACTCGAACAGTCGATCGTTTATGATCAAACAGTAGCCTGTAGTATTCTCAGGTATATCTTGGGATGACTCTATTTCAAGACGCACATCTACTGGTCCGCTCTTTAATGAATCGTTTTGTCTTGAACAATCAATAACAAAAAGTGGAGCCTTTTCTTTAAATGTTAGCAAATTAAGCAACGGGTCAATACCAGAGCCATAATATGACTGACGAAAATTAGTATACATTTCGTATAATATACTGTATTTATCTTCGCCAAATTTGAGATTAAGTGATTCATATGGAAAATATTGTGAATTTAAAAACAATTTGACATTGATAACATTACAGTGATCAAACACGGAAGAACTGTTTATTGAATCATTTTTTCGGTTACTTTGCATTCCAAATATTACATATCTCGGTTTTTCTAACTGAGAATCTGTTTTAACAGACCATGAATGTTTAGTTGTTTTAGGTAACAACGGATATTCATATAAATCCCAATTCCGAAATGCTAATTGAATTGGACGATCTTTTTCTAAATGTTTAAGTAGTAGAAGTCTTTGACGATCAGAAACTTTTATATGAGGTATTCGCCATTGTACCTTTTGGATATCTATGAAGATATTATTCGATTTTTCTGTAGTTACGCAATTTACCGCCGAACTGCTTCTTTGTAATATAAGTTCATGTCTACAATTTAAAATAATTTTATTATAATCTTCAGCAAATCCTAATACTCGATTTAATGGAAGAATAATACTAAAATGACCGTTGGTTTGCTTTTTTCCATTTAATTTCCAGCCCCATACTTCAGCGGCTCTATTTTCTCCCTCATTCATTGAAATAAAAGATTTCATTGTAGTGGTGATCCCTGCATTTTTTATACGATCTATTTCAATTCCATTCAATTCGTATCTTATATCTTGAAATAGAAATGGTATGGCGTTGTTAATAAAATTAATCTCTTTCTTAGACACTTTTCCTGCTGCATCAACGCTGCTTATGCTCACGTATCCTTCTATGTATATCGAGCTTGCGGATGGTAGAACATATACATCTTGTTGATGAATAGGTATTCTAATTTCGTCATAATCATTAAAGCTATTGTTGTACGGATTGTAACTATGTATTTCATAGCTCTCTATCGATTCATCATGTTGCGGTAAATCTATGATTTGTAGCATTTTTTTAATTTAAATCCGAGGGTGCGAAGAAATTTTTTATTGTTCGCTGTAATTATTTGTTTCACACCTAATTGTCTTTTTCGTAGCCGTCTTCCTTCTTTTGATATCGAACGTGAAATGTTAAGATTTTTGTCATTAACAGGTATTTTATTAAAAACTAACATAGTTGTTTTATATAATTTTTATTTTATCGAAATTGATTTGATACATTAAATATACAAATAGAGTAACGGGATTGCTTTTATTGTTATGCAGTATGATTAGAGACTGAGTAAATTAATGAGAAGCGTGTACTTTTATTTTCTTATGTCATAACATTTCCAAAACATAAAGAAATTTCAAACATAAATGTCCACAATTGTATAAATTATTTCCTTGTAAATTATCATAGTTATATCGAATGTTTTGGCCAACATACCTCACAAATTCTTTAGGTGGTTTCAAATTACCATAGCTATCGAAGTATTCGATATAGTCATTAATTTTTGCATAGGCTACCCTATGAGTACCGGAGTTTAAAGAACTATCTAAATTAATTATTCCACATTCTATTTGTTGCGGTTTCTGTGGTAGTTCATCCCTCATAAATACGCCGCGAAAATATGGAATTGCTTTTGAGTGTTTCATAAGGTCAATATTAGTTAAAGCTCTTCTGGGTAGCCGGTTAATCAGTTTTTTGGCTTGGTAACATATATTCCTAAGCCATCTTTGTAGGGCTTGAGATGTAATCCTTTTCCAACACAAAAAGATTTTGTAGCTAACGAATTCTTTTCTTCACTTTTCAATCGCTTTTTGGCATATTTATAGTCGTTTAAAGCTTTTGTTATTCCCGCCACACCACCAGCTATACTACCAGCAGCAGACAATCCTGCGAATATGGGAATCAAAGGAAGAAAACCACCAGTTTTTGGCACTGGTATAATTCTTGGTAACGCAATAGGTAAGTCTGATGCTAGTTCTTGAGCTGCGGCATAAGCTAATTCCGTCAACATTTTTTTACATTTAGGTTTTAAATTACTTATATGTCGTTTTGCATGTGTAACAATATTTTTAAAAGATTTTTCGATTCCCGCGCCCGATGCTGATTTTTTTGATTTTTCTGAGTTCATGAGCTTTCCTTTTTTTAAAAGGATATGACGTTTTTTAGAAGTCATAGTCCTGATTGTAATAGTAGTCTTCTCTGAGTAAAGATCAAAACACAAATGACTTCAGATTAACCGAAAGTTTAATTAAATATTAAACCAATTATAATCTTACAATATATTCGTCTTATCTATCCAGCTGTTTTCACTTATTGGTAGACCTAACCATTTAACGTATACTTTGTCGTCCTTAGACTTCAAAACTTTTTCTACTAGGTATATGTCAGGATGCTTCGTTTTTTGAATTTCTTGCGCATAAAAGGCTCCCAATATTGGTCTTGATCGAGTATCTTGTAGTAAATAGGTTGTAGGATTCGTATATTTCACTTTTATGATCTTAAATATTTCAGTAGACCAATTAGCCGTGTATCCTTTTTCAAAACATCCTTTATGTTTGCTAATTCTGACATAATCTCCTATTTTGAATCTTTTATTTGTTAACATTTTCTTATTTTCCGAAACATTGTATCTTTCCAATATTGTTTTGTCATTATTTTTATTTATTGATGCAGGTTTTTGTCCAATTGTGCTATGATATGAATTATTATATTCATATATTTTTTTAGCAAGTGTACCATACCCATCAATCCATTTATAATTTCCTTTTAAACTAAATTATTTATACAGTTTGTTTTTTACGGTTCTTATTAGTCTCTCTACTATTGAAGCTTTTTTCGTAGAATACGTAGAGTAATGATTAATTTTATATTTCTCAATAACCCTTTTAAATTTATCGTTATAAAATTCTTTCCCTAAATCGGTTTGCAAATTTTTAGGCACTCGTCCTTTTTTTAATAAACTTTGAAACGACTTTGAAACTAATTCCTTATTTTTTTGTTTAAGTGGAATAGCCCAAGCATATTTTGAAAAACAATCAATTATTAATAATATATATTTATTACCATTATTAACTGATGATAATGCTTGCATGTCTATTAAATCAGCTTGCCAAAGATCATCTATACCCTTCAGTATCACACTCCTTCTGGGAAAGTTAACGCGGGCACATTTATGAATTTCATTTACAACGTCTGCTTTACTCATAATGATGTGTTCAACATGTCATTAAAGGTTAACACAATGCTAAATACTAAAATAATGGCTACTTTTACATTCATTTTATTCCTTAATGATTCCTGCTTCTTTTAGTTCTTCAATTATAGAAAGAATTTCATTATCATGATTACTGTTTCCAGCACTTTGAGATGCAATTAGCAGTTGTAACCTCTCAATTAGCTCATTGGGATCATCCCAGTATATATAATCGGTATCACTTTTATATTTTTTAAATGTTGATAAAGAACCTCCAAGTTTTGTTTCTGCTGTCTTTCCAGGAAATAATGGTTTGATTATCTGACAATATTTAATACCCTTATCACCTTTTATTTGACCGCTAGGGTTATAATCACGTTTATGTACGCTTGTAATATCAAGAATGTCTTTGTAATGGCTTTGTCATTATCATTTACTAACTTAAGATTAGGTTTATTACGTATTAACAATTCCTTTAATCCAGGAGTCAAGTCATATTTATTGTTGTTGATACTAATAACATATGACTTTTCAGTTTCATTTGATAAGTCTCCCTTTACTAAAAAGCGAACAGCAGTGTTTCCTATCATTAATTTTTTGTTTTCACTCCGGACTCCAAACGGTACATTTATATCATTATATATTTCCATCAAATCTTCTTTTTTGAGTGAAATTAATGTATCATTTTCTTTTTGTTGTGTTTTCTCAATATCAGAGTAATATTCTGAATTATCATTATTAGAGGTTGTTTTTATTGAGTCCTTGAATTCTTCATATGCCTTAGGAGAACTAAAATCTTCAATTGAATTGTCTGCATTCATAATAATATCATCAATAGTAGCAGTCACGTTAACGTTTTCCGAATTATTCATATTACAATTATTTTTTTCGTTAATTATCATCTCTAAAGGGTCGACAATAGGTTTAAATATCTTTTTGTATTTTAAATTGACCGGATCTTCTTCGTTTTTCATCTTTTTAATTTTATTTTTTATATTTTTAACTGACTTAATTAATTGTTCTTTTAAATCCATTTTTCTTTAATACAAGCGTTAAGCTCAAGTAGATATATCAAAATGAAATATTTTATATTGAATATTAGTATATATTCAATTATCAAAAGTACACAAATGTATGGAACCCTCTTCTATATCGCCCTTTATTTAATGAACAGTCTTTGTTTATAACTAAGAAGTTATAATTATTTTGCCATATAGTACAGCAGAGCCTTTTAAAATTTAACCAATCCATATCTGTATTGACATGCTCCTTGTATATGTGTTTTAAATTAGTATCATCTTGTTTAAATATAATGAGAAAATTAACGTTATCTCTTATAAGTTGTTTAGGTATTTTCGAATAAGTTTGAGACAGGTAAAAGCAGTCTATTTTTTTATGCCTTTCCATAGCAAAGTAATTTCTAATATTTATCTGATTTTCACATACAACATCATCAAAAATAATAACCGAGTTTAGTAATGCCTCATTAGGATGAACTACTTCTTTATTATCACTAAACAGAAATAACTTTACATTTGGGATCCTTGCAATGACCTCATTTAAAAATTTGTACTTTGACTGAAAAGCGGTCTTGGAATAGAGATAAATATTTTTAAATATAAGTCCATTTTCATGTAATAATAAATTGAGCATTATGTTAGTTTTACCACAGTTAGAAGGACCACAAATAATACAACGTATTGTATTTGGTAAAAGAGTACTATGTTTTATAGTTTGTGTATGATTTTTGACGTTTATATTATCGATTTCCAAAGTTTGTGACTGCTTTATGAATTTCATTTTGAAATGAAATGTAATAAGATCTAGCTAGTCTTTATATACCCTGATGAGGAAGGTTTATGTAGAAATAAAAATAGTTGTAAATGTATTTGAAACTTTATTGATCTTATAATTAAATTAGAATATCTTATGTCAAAATTTAAAATAAAATTAACAAATATTCTTAATATTAATCATTATTTAAGATTTAAACTAAATTTGATTATCAAATGTAATAAAATTAATACTATTAAAAATGAAATAACTACTGGTAATACATGTTTAGGTTTATTGTTTTCTAACATAAGTATCACATATTTATTCCATAAACATGGAATGGCAATGACCCCATGGTATAATATGAATGTGATCTTGCAGTACTTGAACTTTATCATCATTTCCGTCTAAAACTTTTTTATCAACTTGTTGAGAATATAAAACATGTTTTATTGATTTGATCATATTCATCTTACTTCTTAGTACTTCATTCATCATTAAGACTTTATTATAATCACTTAAATCTAGATTGTTTGTCACTGATTTAGATATACCTTTCGCTTTTTTAATTCGACTTTCAACGCTATTTATAAAATATAACTTAGCGCGTAAACCAATAAACTCTGTAATTAAGTCATCACCCATTTCATGCTTCTATAGTCCTGGAATTTTCGCATTCGTTTGAGGTATATGAAAAGGATTATCGATTTTGAAATTACTAGTATCGTACTGGAGGATATCGTCGTGCATATCTTTATAAAAATCGTCTGTGTATATTAAATATAATAAGCTATCAGTGTCAGTATAGCAAAGTTTTGCATTATTTGCATATTTTTTCTTTATATAGTTATAGTGGAACTGATATAAATGCTGCTTTGCATATTCTAAAACTGTAAATCCAATATAAATCGGTCTGTCTAAAACTACATTATCGCGATTTAATTCTATCGCTACGAAATTTTCTGAAAATATTGCTATGCTCTTAAGGTTAGGTTTTGCTATTAATTTTTCGGCACCAAGTTGTTTATTTGTTTTATTATTTTTATCAGACCATTTAGAAATTAATTTAACATTTGCTTGTTTACGTTTATTTTCAATAGTTTTGCCAAATATTGCATTGTTAAGTAATTTAAAAAAATCTTTTTCAAACGCTGTTTTTGAATTTTGTCGAAGATTGGTGTCGAGATCAATATATTTTTTCAGAAAGTTCTCCTGTCTAAAGCTAAGAATACGATGAACTTTTTTTAAAATTAAACCATTCCTAATACATTCTTTCAAGTGAGAATAATGAATAACGTAATTTTGTTTGTCATAAAGATTTGCAACTAATTTGTTTGTTTTTCCATAGGGTGGTAATATTTTCTCAACAGCAAACGGTAAATCTTTATGCTTATTATGCAAATAATCTGGATAGTTCAAGTCTACTTCCATAATATAGCCGTAATCATTGTCATCAGAGATGGTCATTACATCAAATTTTTCAATTTCATCATTCGATAATAATCTGAACTCTGCAATAGGAAGTTTTTTCATCATAGCAAAGCCATATAAATTATTACAGTCAAGGTATATTAAATAACTACTTGCTTCAGAAACGTTAAAATGTGGTAAGTATTTATTATTTGCTTTAGCATGACGATGCGAGCACTGTGCTAGTCCACCACGAATGCCTTTTTCTAATAACTCATACATTTCTAAGTCACTTATTAGCTCAAGTTCAACACCAGTATGTAGTAGCATTGCATCCCAACTCAAATTTGCAGCGCTGACGTAATAACTCGGATCCAAGTGATAATAATGCAAACTAGTTCTTCAAAATTTTTCAAATACATCGCAAAGTAAAAGTACATCACATTTTAAATATAAATCTGTGTATTCCCCTAAAGACTTAATATTAAATGTATTCCATACTGTTTGAGCATGTATAAAATCGCTTTCAGTTATAGATTCATCTCTCAGTGTGTTGTAGAAATTGTCTCTAGAGGGTAATTTAGTTTCTTCGAATTTAGACCATGTATTCATGTAGTCATAAGGATAAACGCCTTTTTTCTCAATAAATCGAATTTATTTTTATCAGAAATCTCTCTCGATAAACTCAAAAAATCATTTTCTGATAAACTTTTGCTTAATGTGTCTAAACTAGAACTCAAAAATTGAAAAGAATCAATAAATTTTATCTGAATTGGAAAATTAAATACCTTGCTTTTTATAACTTTCGTAAATGATAGATATTTTTCTTTCGTTTTCGGTATGACGTTGATGCTGCCTTCATATTTTGCTAACTCTTTAATAAATAAATGTGAATCGTATCCAGATAGATTATGAAATACCACTGGAATAAATGAACAAACTCTATAAATTAAATTACATTGAGAGTGTGCTGCTCCTCTATACATGGAAGTAATATGATCATGATCTTTGACTTTATCATCAAGTAATGCTTGTTTACATATATGGCATAAAGTTGCATTTTCATATTCAAACTCCTGCTTTGATGTTAACAATGCTATTGGCTTTTTGTAACTTAAAATTTTATGTATACGTACTGTGTCTTTTATATTTTTTTTAATAAAAACTTCTACACAATCTTCACCCCTATACGATACATATTTATTTAATGAATCATCATGCGAACAACAAATATAATATGCGAAGCATGATGGCTGGTGAACACTTAAACTCTGAGTATTTGCTGAGCTTTTTTTATCGCATTTCATTAATAAACATTCAAAGTCAGCGTAAATAATAAAATTGATTTTTTGTTGTCTTTCATAATTCTTAAATGTCAACATTGTATTTTTTTCAGGCAAAATAGACAAAATCTGAGAACAGTTATGAGACTTATATTTTGTTTCACTACAGAAAAAATGTAAGCATGTATCACATAGATAAACTTTACCCTTGAAGCGGGTTACTTGTTTTCTTACCAAACGTACAAGATTTTTAATTAAACAGTAATGGCCTGTAGTTTTATTTTCTATGTATAATAAATTGAAATGATGCTTTTTTCTACATTTCGATACAAAGAGAGGACCAGTCACAATGTTATTTCGTAGACCATATATATTAACACTTATGTTTGGATTGTTTTTTTCGAAACTTCTAATATCTGTATGCGAAAGAGGAAATGACATTTTATCTGTATTTAAAACAGTAGAATAGTGAGGATATGAACTAATTCTGCATACATTTTTTGTAGTTGGGTATAGTCCAGCCATTATGCTCCATAGAAAACAATAATTATCTTTATTTTTTATGTTTATACAACTTTTTGTATTTCTGATGGCTGGTGGTAGTTCTATATAAGATCCACCTCTCATAGGAGAATATTTATTAACATTAATTTCAACATGACTTAATGAAACAAGAGTCCACCCAGATTGACAATGTTGGAATTCAGTTAATTTTTCATTTAAAATATCTGTCACATTATTTAATAACTCCTTTAAATCAGTGTTCTTGTATATAATAGTATATTTGGTATTAAAAGACTAATTGCGTTTCATCAGATTTTGGTAACATAAAATATGCAAACAACTCAAAATTAGTTTTAATGCAATCATATTTACTCAGTGAAAAATTTATTAAGTCTATAAGGTGCGCTTGGTTGAAACGCAATAACGTCTCTAGACCAAAGTGCTCGTCTTTCTGAGTGATATTCAATCTATATGTTATTATTCTGTTTTTGAAAGCAGTCGCAACAATATTGATTTTTGCGAACTGCGTATTCAATAAAGAATTAGCTTTATGTATATTCGTTCTCATATGATAAGGATATCGTTTTTTTAGTATTAACATTTTGCATTTGTCACAATATATCGATTTTTGAGATCTCGATGTGTCGATAGGGTGAACAACTGTGAAAAAAAAAAAACAGATGCAATCATAAAACTATTTATTATCAATCACTAACTAATTTCATAATAAGTAACGAAAGAGTACATAACAGAGAACATATATTAAGCGTCTAAATATAAAATTAGAGTAGGGAGCAGAAATAATTAAAACTAATTTTATTCAGATTGTATATTTAATCATACGAAAGTATGACTGGAAAATAGAAAGAGATTAAACTGGTTGATTATGTCATACTTTCGTATGATCCCATTAAAGTAACTGGACAGTTCTTAAAGTCCTTTCTTGACAAATGGACAAAGTCCTTCAATGAGTGCCAAGCTTCTTTGCTGTCTTCCATCTTGGTCTTTATAGTTGTAATGGCGTATCGCCATCTGTTTATTGGCAATATGTTTTGGATTTCTTCAGTATTATATATTTTTAATTCTACATAATATTTTCCTTGCTTATTACTATGTACTCGTCGAGAGTACCCCTTTGCTTCCCTTTTCATATAAGTAGAAATTAAGGGTGGAATGTTATTACCGCATTTTGTAGATGGCTTTATCTGCTTCTCCTCCTCACTATCTTCCCCAAACAGATCATTTGCTGTAAGACGAGGCGGAGTACATGGAGCTATCGCCGGCTTCGATTTCTTCCCCCTCGTCTCTTCTCTCGTCTTGCTGGAGCTCCGTTTTCTCTTTTTTTCTATTGGCTTTGACTCAACTTCAGAGTCATCGCTGGATATGAATAGGTCTTTCTCCAATGACTTTGACCTATAAACAAAATATATAATTACTTTACTATATTCTCAATCTCTGATTCTCTCTCATTCTCTGAAATGATTATTTAATGGAAAAATGGCTTGGAAATAATAATTAATTGTTATGATGTACTGTAACTATTATGTAAACTGAGCATATCAGGCACGTAGGGGCCTAATACTGAACTGAGTTTCTTTCGGCGTATTGTTCTCAGCAGCGGACTTTCCAAAACGCTAGTCGTTTTTTGATTTTGCAAATACAATAAAATAATAATATGAAAGAAAAGATAACGTTTAAAAAGATATACATGTGATCCAAATTTGAATAAAAAATATTACCTATATTTGCCATACAAAGAGGTTCAAAGAGAATCGTACTACTAAGTTAGGAGAGGAGTTGCTAATGTCATTAAAGAGAATATGTTTATAACGGAGAATGTGAATAAATTATATAATTAGGGTATGTAAACAGAGTAAGCGAATAGAGTTTATGAATAAAGTATTTATTAGACTGTATGAATATAGTATATGAATAGAACATTTGAATAAAGAGTATGAATAGAATATATGAGTAGAGAGTAAGAATAGAACATATGGATAGAGAGTATGAATAGAACATATGAATAGAGAGTATGAATAGAACATATGAAAAGAAAGTATGAATAGAACATATGAGTAGAGAGTATGAATAGAACATATGAATAGAGAGTATGAATAGAACATATGAAAAGAAAGTATGAATAGAACATATGAATAAAGAGTATGAATAGAATATACAAATAGAGAGTATGAATAGAACATATGATTTAAATGTATGAATAGAGATTATGAGTTGGAGCATCTGAGTAAACTATAAGAACCGATAACATTAATTAGTTCTAGATGAATTGATAGATACTCACATTTTTATTTCTCTCCTTGGCACGAACTTTAACAGATTGTATCACAAGGTAGACCACTGCTACTGGACCAGATTCCTCCCAGGAATTAAATCAAACTGTTAGTTCACTCAACATTGGGATGATTTAAATATGTTTTTATAACAATGATATAAAATTTTGTAAAGATTCCGCATTATGTCTGTCGCTGTACTTATTCTAAGGTAATAAATATCTGACAAATAATATTGATACTAGAATTTCCAAAGTCGACCTTATCACATAAATATAGAGTGCAAAGCGCTCTTGGTTATCGAATAGGTACTTAGGTACTTGTATTTAGTCAAAGCACACGCCGATCGTAACGTTTTTGGGCGTTTCTAAAGATTTATTAATCATTGGCAAAAAAAAAGCAAGGTTTGCATATCGCCCAAATTAGTAAAAGTGCAAGGTATTGTCTTCGTGGTGGTCTTCGGATATACGATGTCCTACTACATTTACTAATGTTTTTATTTTGTACAGAGTTCAAAAATGTTATAAATTATGTTAACTGAAATACAATATTGGTTATTTAATACTTCAGAACTAGAAGACAAGCATGCGGAAAGTATGTACAGATAAATGAGAAATGTACCTAACCTTAAAAAAACATTACCTACCTTACTCAACAGTCGGTTTAATATTAAAATGCGAACATCGGCAATATCTGAACTGAACTAAGAAAATGCTAAGAAATTATTGTATTTTGAACTTTAAACGATACAGTTTCATTGATATAAATTAGAGGTCTTCTGTTAATTCTATATTAGTATTTTTAAAGCACTGTAGGACGAACATGTCGGTAAGTAGCCATTTTAATACTTTTCTATCACTAGTTGTTTCCTACCATCTTTTTCCTATAAGACAGTCAATATTATTATTGGATTAAGTCTTCCAGGCTGGACTGGGAGAAAAATTGAATGTGCCAGCTGATTCCCTTCCCACGCATCCGAATCCGATCCGATCGAGGGAATGGGCGAATAACTGAGTAATCATTTGAGTAAGCTATGCGGCTAGGTATCCATCACTATTTCGATTCTGTTTTCCACCTAATGGCCAACAACATGCTAACATAGCTTTTAGGTCATAAAAATCCGCGCTCTACCCTCCGCAAGGGAAAAAGACGTGATAGTCTGTAAGAATATGTGTAAAACAAATAATTTCAAAGTTATGTTATCTATTTCAGTTCAATAACGATGTCAACAACGTTCGCTACTCTGTAATCTCACCACCGCTTTATGCACCAGACCCGGAAGAGGCAGCCCTGAGAAGGATGAATAGTTTAGACTTCGAGGCACCGAATGTGGAATCTGACATTGCATATTCGCAATTAGTCAACAGACAGAAGCAATTAACTTCAAGTGTTAAAATCACTACAAGTGGAGCGAAACTCATTAGATTAGAATTATATGACGCTAACCAATTCAATAGCGCTGAAAAATCCATTTGTCACTGCAATGCTGAGGTTTGCGTTCAACATGTAGTGACTAACATCTTCACAGACAATATCTACGCTCGAGTAAGAGAAATTTTAAGACATGTTGAAAATAAGGTCACATTTCTGTAATTGTTTTGAGGATTCCTATTTTACTGTACTGTAAGATAATATTAATAATAAACATTGTGTTTAAAGAGTATTCTTTTATTTCATATTATTTATTGCTACGTAAAGTTATTCAAATTAAAATAATAGTCATTTCGAGTAGGTGTCACGGTCAATCGACCATCATGCACACCCTGGTGTCAGAGTTCTTCGGAACCGTCTCTCAACCTCTGACGTGCTTCCTTTAACGAGTACCAGATGGCAGCCGGGACCAACGGCTTAACGTGCCTTCCGAATCACGGAATCATCTTTATTATCAGACAATCAGGTGATTAAAGCCTGCAATGTCCTAACCAAACTAGAAACAACTGAAGTATGTTTCCCATGGGAATCGAACCCACGACCTCCGGGTCTACAGGCAAACGCCTTAACCACTGGCCCACGGAGGCAGTTAATAAAATAATAAAAACCTCTTTTAAGAAATATACACATAAAATAAGCATTGTAATACTGCTGAAAATACTCTGAATCCTACTGAAAATAATTAAAATTACATCCCTACGAATTGAATAGAGAACCTTCTTTTGAAGTTGTATGTAGAATTTAGTATCTATAATTAGATTTGAACCCACAATCTTTCGGTCACAATATCCACCTTTTAACCACTCGACCACCGCCTCTTCATTTATTTGCATCAACTTTGAATAAGTAACTGTATATTTTACCACCATGACACTTTTATTTTCGAGTCATCACAGCTATTACTCACGTATTCCAGTAACAAATATATGTATAGCTTGAAGTTTATACATTCTTTTTTTTAATAGTATAATCTAATGACAATAAAACAATGTCATAATTATTATTGTTCATATTTTATTTTATTTGGATTGAAAATCAGTGTCTGCTAAAATATACATTTAAATATCAACATCATATCTTTTTTACTTTACAGTTCATAAGCTCATATAGTATCGCATTTGAAAGAGATAAACTTTATTGGAAATGAAAAACGCTTTAGCAACAATTTGAGTTATATAGAGTTAATTTATCATTATTTTTGTACTTAAGGCGTTTTTAATACGGAAATTGTTATAAGAGTGATAACTCGGTTGAAATTAAGTATTGTAAATTATGCATCAGCGTCAAGCACAGGTTTGCGTTTAGTTTGAATACAGGTAATTAATACAAACTTAACAGGGAGATAATTATATTAAAAAGTTGAGTGAGGTCTCTCCTAAACATAAATTAATGGACATTGCTGTTCAATGACAATTAAAGTAATAAACTTAAAGAATAACATACTGGGAATCTGATCTGTTGTTAATACAATATCTTGTTTTTTCTTCCACTCTTCATCCCACTTTATATGGGGTCAGGACAGAATGGAAGTCTTTTATACTTTCTTATCAATTTTTACTTGTTGAATAGAATATAAATATCAAAAAGTGTAATATAGGGTTCTTGGAGACACCGTAGGTGGATCCAGGAACCCTATATTACATCTACTGATATCCTGAACAGATACGAACGTTTAAGAGATTTGCTTGAATTCGAAGGGAATTTTTGGGTCCATTAGAATCCGCACCCGCTAAAGGCGCAGCACGCTGCTGGCGTCTCCAGTATCAAATAAACTGTTTCTGTAATGTTAGTATGCGATTATACAACTCAGAAATACAAAAAAAATATGATTTTCGATTTAAGGGTTGAAAAATTAATTAAAATCATAAATCATGCATATAAATATTAAAAAACATTTATCTAATTAAACACAATTACTTAAGCCAGAATGGTTAAATCTGCATTTTTCCCCATTTTTTAACAACAGGGGTGGATTTCACCCCTAAAACTCAAAAAGCGCAAGACGAGCATATGTCGCTTTTGAAGTAGAGGGTAAACATAGGTACTCAATCCCAAATTTTCATCGAAATCTATGGAGCTTCAACAAAATCGGAAGTTGTAGCTGATTATTGCCTTCATTGACTATACTAATATGAACACAAACATTTCAATTGTTTTTCTATTGTTTCTCGTTTTTGGACAGGGAAAGGACTAATAAAAATACACAATTGTATTTTAACATGAGAAGATATTTTTGTTAAAGTCGGCATCGTACTTTCCCATTTTATTCACAAAATATATATTTTTTTATGGATAAAATAAACACAAATACCTACCGATTATAGCAGTACCAAGATGGACGTTTATGTTATTATCAGCAGTACCAAGATAGATGGACGTTTTTGTTGTTAATATTTTTTTATATGTGGAAATAATTTGGACAAATGTCATATATCCTTTCTTTGATGTTTCTTTGCATAGAGATAAGAAATTGAATTTATTTTTGAAAGAAAGTAGGCCGTTCAACATTTTTGTATTAAAATTAAACTTGAAAAACCTATACCTACTTAATTATACCTATGTAATGGGGTTTTACCTATGAAATTGTCGTTGTTTTCCGCTTGCCATTATATTCCTAAAGACTATGATGTGCAGTTACCTTGACACATTTTTTTACATTGAAAGTTGACTACATTATTAACATTCTGCAATTTTTTTGTTTTTGAGTTGAAAAATGCTCATGAAAAGATCTCGTATCAGCTCCGTGGCGCAGCGGTCAACACGCCTGCCTGCGACACGGAGTGACCGGGTTCGATTCCCGGCCAGGTCAAGATGGAAAATGATCTTTTTCAGATTGGCCTGGGTATTGGATGTTTATCTATATATGTATTTATTATAAAATATAGTATCGTTGAGTTAGTATCCCATAACACAAGTCTTGAACTTACTTTGGGGCTAGCTCAATCTGTGTGATTTGTCCGTATATATTTATTTTCGTATCAGATGTCAGTTTTCATCAAAAATTTAGTATTTTTTTGTAAATTTTATAATGCGTAAATCAAGCTCTGTAAATAAAAAAGACATGCACAATTTCACTTAAGTTGAATTAATCACACCCGAAATGACACTAAATCGTGAGTATGAAAATTTCAATTTACTCGAAATTCTCTGTAGAAAACGACGATTTCATAAGTAATTTATATAACTGTAGAGGTTTTTCAGAAAGGTTGAAATTTGTATGTTCTAAATAGTGTTTAGGTAATGTGTGTGAATATTATGATAATTATTTTAACAACATTTAAATATATTGTCATGTAGAACGTAGGTACCTACATTGAAATTAATTTGCTTGGGTCTCAGTCATTAATAAAAAACATTTTCGAAACAAGACAAGTTTATTAATTATTCACGTTATACTTTTTTTGAACTTACAAGACAATTACCTACAAAAAATTACTGAACAAGGGTTTTCGAAAATGCTACCCGATAGCAGCACCAAAACGTCGGTCTAATAAACTGCGTCTAAAAAATAATTAACAACAGCATCAACTGCCAAATGTCATCCAAGAACAGCTTTTTGGACCTAACGTCTCAGAGTCGCCACCATGTATTTAATTAAACCCTCATTTCTTCACTAATCTCTCAAAAATAAATGTTTCATGCACTCACTCGACCACACCCCTGTGACTACCTCAATGGAACGTCAACTGGGTAGCAGCAACCGCTTTGTGGACCCTGCAAACAATTCAAAAAATTTATTATACCTACTTACTCGTTTATCAATACAATAAAGTCGGAAATCCTGCTTAGGGTTCCGTAATAAACAAGGATTCCATAAAGTTTCGCCATGTCCGTCTGCAAGTCTGTCTGGTCTGGTGTTTGTCCGCGGTTCATCTCAGATGAGAAAAAAAATTAAAAAAAGTTTTAGCATTCCTCCCATGCGAGGGAATATGCCATTATTTCTCATCAATCTCTTGCTGTGTGAGGGGATAGGGTACTTCCTGGTGGTCAACTTGGCATAGGACCACTCCATAAGTCCGACATAAGTTCCATCACTTCATATATCAGGTAAGCTTCCTATGGTCCTTATCTTTATCTTTGCTTTCTATGATGTCGTTTAAAGCAAATACGGGACAAAAGCATTCATATTTCGTGCAAACGTGCACCCAAGAAGTGTGAGCGTCAGACAGGCGTAAAACGAGATGACAAAGTTGTGGCGACTTTGTCAACTAATTTTACTACATGTCGTAATAACGGACCTAGTCCCCGTAGCATGGCACGCGCGACAACGTTTATTGACTATCGCCATCTTGTTTTCCGTTATATTAAAGAACGAAATGAGGATATTTTATCACGCTATATATATATATATATATATATATATATAAGGCGTCGTGGGCGCCATGATACGGGTGCTGGCTCAAAAGAACCACAACTGAAAATATAACGGGGAACAATTTTGGTTAATCAGGAAGCTACCCCCTATTCGCGCCATTTTCAAAAGACCCATTGACGCACGATTCTTAACCAGTTTTCGCCACTGATTTCGTCTTCTGTCTATCAAGAGTTAAGAAGGATCCAAAATTTACTGACCTGTCTCACGTAATTATTCACTGTATACCGCACGTTTGGATTGCGCCTTGTGAAGCATTCGACAGGAAATCCGGAAATTCTATTCTGGTAAACACTGTCATGCACAATCAGAGGTCGCCGCCTAGTCACCGGATCCAGCTCGCAGTCGGGACAGCAGCTACGGCAAACAGGGAGGCAAGGGTACGGCGCAGGGGGAGCCCGTGGACAAATGGGCCTCTGCTTTGGCAGTATGGGTGGTGGGCATTGGGGATTGCAGCATGGCAGGACTGGTTGGTAGCATGGAATTGGCTCGGGACATGGGCACACCTGGAAAAAAGGCCCACATTATTTTCAAACTACAAAATACCACACGGGTACACCTGGAAATACGGAACCCTAAAAAAGGTCCCCATTATTTTCAAACTACAAAATACCATACTTACTAAAGCATAGATATGCCTAACAACAACAAATAATTCGTAGTCAATCTTTGGTCGTTTTATTTTTAATTAATATTGTAGTCCCTTTGTTGCACAAAAGTGTCGCAGGATTTGAGTATTTTTTTGTGATATAGGAAGCAAACAAGCAAAGGATTCACCTGATGGTAAGTGATTACCTCTTAAATGAACAATTTTGGTTGGAGTTGGAGATGGGAAGTTTGCTTTAAAAAGTAATTCGGAAATAGTGATATAAGAAATTATTTACTTACAGGTGGCGGATCACAAGGCTCAGGCGGTGGGCAACAGGGCAACACGGGTGGGCAGCAAACTGGTCTCGGTGGTGGCGGTGGCGGGGGGTCCAAAGGGGGGCAACGTCGCGGCCGGCAAGGTGGCAAGATAGGAACTATGGGAGCCACTATATCTGGGATGACAGGCGCTGGACACTGCCTGAACGACGGCTTGCATGTACACTGTGGACACGGAGTACATGGACATGGTGGTGGACAACATGGCTGACAGCATGGTGGAGGCCAGGGACAAGAATAAGTGCATGGTCCAGTACCACATGGAATTATTGGTGGACAGGTTGGACAAAAAGTACATGCACACATTGTCTGACACTCGGGTTTTAGTAATTACTTTAAAATATTACTTTAGGAATTTCAAATTAACAAATTTGACTTTAGGATTTTAAAATAGTAATTTTATTTAAAAATTTACAAATTTTACAAGTTTTTTAGATTTTTATTTAATTTCTGTTGGTCATTTTTGTTGATTTATCACTTTTCAAATGAATTTGACATATTATTTTCTTCTAGGCGGAGACTAACTTTTTCTGAATTTTTCCAGCCAATTATAATCCTTGCTAGCCAGTTCTATCAGCTGAGTATAAAGAAGAAATTAATGACATCAAACGTCTATTGTCATTCCATATTTCCATTATTTTTATCTATCAAAACTATTCATGAAAATCTAAAAATATAAAAACGTATATTTTTTTATTAAATTAATAAGTATAATTACAAAAAAAAGGTTAAAATCAAAATGAGCGCTCCGTTCTACAGTTTTGACCCGTGCGTGTGCACTGGCATGCCCTGTGGGGCCTGCTACCCTTACACCACAAAACCTTGTGTGGCTTCGAGGAATGACTTAAGCCGCTGTTCTGTGTGCCCCGGTGGAGGATGCTCTCCGTGCCCAGCTCCCGTCAGGCCATGTCCAGAACCTTGTCCAGCACCGCCGATTTTGCCTTGCTTGCCTCCTTGTCCTCCTTGTGATAAGGTACGTACCACAGAACAACAAACACATTAGAAGTCTATATTTGAATTCCCAGACGAGTACAGTCCCGGGACATTTAAAAGTAGAATAAATGGGTATCTCTTGGATAGGCATGTAACATCCTCGTCTTCATCGTCACTTACCATCAGGTGAGATGGGAAACAAATGCCTAATCCAACATTTAGTTAAAAGAAAGGCGTTTTCACGCGTGATTTCTCCAGCAACAAGAAAGAAAACCAGCATCACTTCATTTCAAGCACTACTAACGCAACACAATTGAGTAGAAACTCCTCCTTTGGTCAAAGTTTCACTAGGACTTCTCACTTTACACGAATAGCACACATCGGCATTTTTCGATTATTTTTGTTTTCATGTAAATCTCTCTTTTTTGTTCCTTTGACGATCGCAGGACAACTACTTGGTGGTAGAGTAAACTAGTAGGTGATTCAAGTGAGCAGATCGCGCGCAGTGTCCATTCTTGCCATTTCTAATGTCTTTGTTGTTCTGTGGTACGCGTACTGTAGTCTCATTTGTCTTTTTAGTTTATACAGTACGGTACGGTATTTATCTTTATACGGGTAGCCTGGTCGTAGGACTCTGTGACCACATTTAGTTAAACAGTGAGCATACAGATGAAATGGTAATAAATTAAAATGTCATAGGAGGCCATTAGATGGCTACCCCTCGTAGGGAAATAGTCAGATCTATACTGATTCCCTTAGGCATTAAGGAGCTACGTCATCCCTTTGAGTAACCGAATCAACATATTTTTTACAGTCTCAGAGTCTCTAGTATTTTATTATTTTACTCTTAAACTTAAAACTAAGTCGAATCACTTTCTTCAAACCGGTCTCTAAATGAAATATTTTTGTCATTGCAGCCTGGCACTCCAGTACCAAGACCAGAGCCTCTATGTGATACAGTCGCCATTCCCTGCTGTCGACCAAACCGCTACAAGCCCTGCCCATGCTACTGCTGCACGGAGCCCGCGGTCTGCAGCCCCAAGAGATGCAGCTTTCCCGGTGTCCCGGTTTGTGGCTGCGGCTGCTGCGGACCCTGCATGCCCGTGTGGTAGCGGAGCGATAAAAACACCTGAAATTAACGTTTTTGTCAATAACATACCTAGTCCCAAATATACATGTGACGTCACAGATAACTTGTTTCTTTTGTTGTCCTTATTGAATTGGGTACATTAATGCTACATGTGGGTGTATTAATTACACGTTGGCGCCCTCGCAATTGTCCATCATATATCACGGTGGGGCGGGTGCTCTAGCGGCAGCGTCAGGGAAAAACGCAAACACCCCATGTATTTGCATTTTTTCCCTGGCTCTGCCTCTCAGCCTGGCAGCCAATCATATTTTCTTACCTTTCGCGGTGGAAATGAACTTGGGGTCCGGAAGCAAAATTATTTTTGATTTTGAAAGACATCACAACGCATTTAATCGAGGCAACGGGAGACCCAAGAGCAGTCATTTTACTCAGCGGATAAGTCGCGCAATTCAACGAGGAAACACTGCCAGTATTCTGAGGACATTGCCTCGATGTGAAGCGTTGGAAGACTTTTTTCTTGTATTTAAGTTAAATAGATATTTTAATTTGCAAAGTGTGCTGTTACGAGTAACTAATGTTAATCAGAATGAGTTGCACATTAATGTCATATGGCCACGTCTAATGGCATAGATCTTAAACAGTAGGTAGGTAGGAACCTAATGTAGACCTAACTGAGACCAAACTAGACCTGATGTACTGTTTGACATATTGCGGTCTGGAATATTTTACTTTACCAGCCATTGCTCCATGGTACCTGCGATCTCCTCTGAGGGTCTCCTCAATGAAGCCACCAGGAATCTACATTTATGGCTCGTTGTTCAGAGGCTTGGCCAAAATATCCTACGCTGTTTGAACGGGGTCTGCACATTGATGACAAAGGCTTGATCAAAAGTTCGACGTATGGTCGAGATTTGTGCCTTGTCGTAAAATAAAACGCGATCTTTGTTCTTCGATATAATAATTATGCATAATGTCGATCAGGAGATGCCACCAACATGAACCATGTAACATTCTGATATCTATGAAAGCAACGTAGGTTATTATAGCCAAATGCCTTCTTGTCCCTGTGGTTGGCTAGGTTTAGTGCTTGACTTATCTTGGACTATTTTTTATCGTTTGCTATTCAAGCATGGTACCGCCTGTTGCCCCAGAAGATGCATATTTTGCTACATACCTTTCATTCCCGTATGGTAGCGGAACGACAAAATTACATAATATATTAGGATCACTTTCGTATTTTTTTTATTTCAATATACAAACCTACTTTGTCTGAGATATACGTGTGACGACCACGTTGACGACACAGAAATTAGCAATAATATTCGTTACTTATTTAGTACTTACTTAAATGTGTTTTTAGTAATCCTTCCTGGATTGTGTTCCTAAGTTGGTTACTAATTTAATATGCAACTCATGTATAGATAAATAAAGCCTAGTCATCTATCTATGATAATGATGTTAGGTATAGGTATATGACTTTGAGCTGAGCATCAACATATGGTATGAAGCGTAGGACGGAATAATATTTTGTTTTACTAAATCCTGCAGTACTTATACCACAGGAGGTCAGTGTATAAAGTATAATAACTGCTCTCCAAAAGATATAATTTGTCCAGAGGAGGAACGAAAATACTCAATTCAATAATTGCATTCAAAAATACATGTTCACCCAACTGCAAGGAGGAGGTATAAAGTCACTGATCTCCATATACATATACAAATATGGAGGTCAGTGTATAAAGTATAATAACTGCTCTCCAAAAGATATAATTTGTCCAGAGGAGAAACGAAAAAACTCAATTCAATAATTGCATTCAAAAATACATCTGTTATATGTAAAGTACCTAAAGTAAGTAAAAAGTAAAAACATATTTATTATCTCCAAACAATCTACAGTTAATGATGTATACAGAAAAGGAAAAAGTAATAATACTAAAAACAAAAACAAAAAATAAAATAACTCCAATGCGCTCCTTTCTGGATGCCAGTGCGTTTAAAATATTCATTTTAAAAGTTTAAAAATTGTTTCGAGTTGTAAGGACCTATAAATACTATAATTAAACTAACTAACATATTAACACGCAATTCCAGGAAAAACATAAAATAAAAGTAAAAAAACTATAAAACTAAAAGGCCCTGGGTTTCAACCGTCTGTCTGTATGTCAGTTCATCATCATCATCATCAGGTCCTTTTTAGTCTCCACTACAGGAGCACGACCCTCTCTGTACTACTAGGGCCATACTTGGCCAGAGCAGCCAGAGGACTTGGCCTACACTCTCCACGCTGGCCAGACGGGTTGGAGAGGTGTCTTAGATGTTTATAAGCTTTGTTTAGCTTGTATTTCCTAAGTCGCCTTCTACGACATCCACGGGAAGACTTGGAGTGGTCCTATTCTACTCTGCCGGATACCACACGGCTATATGTATGTCAGTTACTTATATGTATGTCATTTACTTATAGACTAATCTCTGTGACTGATTTGACGAAGGGGAATTGTATAGGATCTGAGAAAGAAAATGAAATAGGAAGGAGAGTTATATGTCATGGGTGAAGCAATGGATTTGTAATAGGAAAGAAATACAGGATATTTGAAAAATAAAATTGTCATATCTGTGGAATAAGGAGAGATTTTCAGTACCTATTGAGATAGCCAGAGGAATTGAGATAATTTGTGACCGTTAATTTACAGATATGATTCGAAAGGGGTAGGATGGTTCATTTAAAGTGAAGTCTATTGTAAAGAAAGAAATTACTTTTTCTGGATTACTATGTATTTAGTATAGGTAAGTTTGCATGCAGCTCATAATGAAGTCTACACACATCTGTAAAAATTACAAGGATATAGATTATCTATAAGTACCTACTAGTACTCACGGCTCTACTAAAGTGCTCTGCTTGCTATACAGGATATTTGTATACTAAAACCGTTTTTCCATGCTGGTCTGGGAGAAAAGAAAAAACCAGCTAGAGTGTACCAGCTGCTTCTCTTCCCGCGCAGATCGTAAAAGCCGATCGAGGGAATGGGTGAAAATCTGACGAATCATGTTGGTAGCACACGCGTGTGGTATCTTTTCAGGCACATGTTCTTTCCCGGGGTGTCCATAGGTGTTGTTATCTAACTCGACTAAACAAGGAATGGAGGTTTGAGATTATAGTTTTAATAAAATAAATAAGCAAGAAACGGAGACCACAGAGATGATTTTTAGACAAACCATAATTTTCCTTTTTTCGTGGTCTGGTTAAAAAGAAGAAAAGCTCTGAATAATTCCTCTTTATTTGACATCATAAAGCAAAATTTAAAAAGACAATGTGATTTTCACATTATTATTTTGTCATTCTTTAGATAACTTAGATAAATTTTGTAAAAAAATATTAAAATCTCCAAAATACGAAAAAATTGGAAAAATATATACTGCAAATACATAAAAAGCAACGGTAAGGCCATTAAATATTCGCTTGTAAATAATTATAAGCGGAACTTATGGTAGACGAGATTCTCAATAAGATTGTAACAAGTTTTTTTCAACAAGCTCTTTTAAATTAATTATAATTATAGTCATCACACACATCACACAAAGTTGCGTAGTTATTAAGTTATTACCAATAATTGCTACCTTGCTGTGTTCACAGCTGCCCAGCAAAATCCAATCGTAGGCGACGATTCACAACCATGTCAGTACTTCCCCGAGGATTCGAAGCCTTCAGGCCATGTCCCAGATTCGGCTGTGTAAAGGGCGAGTACAGCATCTACTACAAAAGGCCACGATGCGGACAGCCTAGGGAACAGCCTTTCCAGAAAGAAGTAGCGCCTTACTATGGTGAACCAACCAATGCTCCTAAAGAAAGGTAAACTTCCCATTCATTTGTCTCCTTATAAGCAACGACCTGGATATCTCGAGATGCCTCTGGAGGCTCTGGAGGCAGATATCGAAATAAGCGCCCAGGAGTTCAAAATATAAGATTTATTACTTATTCGTAGTATAAAGCATTAACATTTTACTATTTTAATGCTTTATATTAATACTAGGTTTAAGCAAATAAATGTACCTAAAACGTTGCCAAATATAACTTCTGAATAATCTTCTCAATTTCAATCTTTTTTGCAGGCCGTGTTGCTACGATTACCCATGCAGAGCACATTGCTTCAACCACGGTGCGTGCACTCGGCCGTCAGGAAGATACGCTCGCACTGTGTGGTACCCGGGCGAGTGCTGCCCAAGAGTTCCTCCGTGCCAGGCGTTCACATGCCCTAACCCGCCATACCATCCATGCTGCTTCTACACGTGCAACAAACATGTCTAGCGTGCTTAACCCTCAGACGACCCTCTCTCACGTGGCTTAAATTATTTAGCCAGAAATCCAAAAAGAGCTGTTTTTGTTTTTGAATGCGTGATTTTTATGGTTCAGTTTTGATGATGTTTGTGAATCGTAACCTATGCTGTCCAATAAAAGTTTATTTTAATATGTACCCTAATTCATTTTTAAATAAGATCTCTGGGTCGTAAATAATATTCGATGAAAAATATAATATCAAAGTTTTCGATTGTAACCTGTAAGGTCAGCTTTCTTCTCCAAAGGTTGATGATGATGATGATGTCAGCTTGATCCATGAAGGTATTACTGTGAAACCTCTGTTCAAGTCACACAACAGATTACCTTATTAGGTAATGTGTAAGTTTATAACTTGAACCGAGGACATATGATGTTGGGAATCGTATTATATCGCTATGGATATCATGTTTTGGATGTCGCGGGACCAAGTCTTACATTACCTATTCAATCATGCGTCCTAACTTCTTGTCATAAGTCATGAGTAATTACGATTGGATTGATGTTACGATTATACAAAACTTGTTTAAAATGTTACTCATCTACACTATTATTATAAAGAGGAAAGATTGTTTATATTGAATGGGCTCCGAAGCTACTGGACCAATTTGTTTTTTTTTTAACTACCTACCTATAATACCACATTATCCCTGATGAACATAGGCTGCAGATTAAATACTTATATCTACCCGTGCGAAGCCGTAACTCACTTAATGTGAGCCCGATGGCCCAGTGGTCGTGAGCATTTAAAGCGCGTACGTATGTCAAGCAACCCTGGGCGCAGTCCCCATTGTGATGGGTGACCGCAAGTGGCATAAGAATATCTCGAGCTACTACGTGCTTCGGAAAACACGTTAAGCCGTTATTCAGGCTTTCGGCTGTCATCATTGATGGCAGTTGTTAAGCTATGTCAAATATGGTCAGATGCCTTCAGGAAGCTTGAAAAATCTGTGTAGGCCACTTACACACACGAAAAACAAACAACTAAATTTATAGCGACTTTTATTATGAAGCCATTAATATAGCTACAAAACAAAGTTTTCACACCTGTACAAAGAGCTTGTGCGTGACGTCACGAATTTATAGTCATTTCAGCAACGCGTCTTCAGACCGTCTAAAAATAATATCTGAAAGAGTTTATTTTGTCTAGAAATGTATTGTTCTCGTAACTTCTTTATTTTTGTAAAGCTTTCCATTACAGCAATATGCCTATTGTAGAACTATTCCTCATCGCTAGATTATCTTTCTTTTCCTATATGAAATGGGAAGCACAGTGCCTTTTCCCCCCAGGATTTTAAACAATGTATTGGTCTCGGATCGGTCTGCAGATCTACGGGGAGTAGAAGCAGCACATTGCTTTTAGTTCTTTTTCCTGTCAAATAAGATTCATACAAATGATCCTAAAGCGCCTATTATACTATCCTTGAGTCAGTCACTGACGAGGGGTACGCCGCAATACGTTAGACACGAATGGAAATATCTCCAATCGTATCTTACGTATTACGGCGTCAGTGACTGAATTCCGGATAGTAAATAAGCGCTTAACAGTGTTACATAAACGCATCATGTCCTGAACGGTGAGATTTTGGCACAGAGGTACTAATTAGGTAACAAGATGTATTTCGACAGCTTGGTGTAGCGCCAGCCAAAAGAGAGTTTCACAAATCACAACACAAGTCACAATGCACATTATTTAAGACAAGATTGTGTCTAGACTTGAAGTTATTAATTATGATCTCTTTGTGCCGGAAAACGTAAATACGTGTTTGGGATTTCATTATTGGACTAAACATACATACCTACATACATAGCATCACGTTTTCCTCCCTTGCGGGGTATGCAGAGTTTAGGTCTATAAGACCTTATGGCCACATCTGGCAGTTGGAGGGCGCGTAGATGGAAAAATCAAAATAGTGATGGGTTTCTAGCCGTACCGCCTATTGACATGATTCCGCAGATTAGATTAAATCCTTTTGTCAAGGTCATTCTGTACAGTCAATGGAATGGGCAAAAATCAAATGAATCAAGGGTGCCTTTTCATGGGGAATTTTCATTAGGTATTAATAGGGATCATTTTTTACATTTTTCATTATTAATAGGGATATTTTTTTAAAACTTTTCATTATTAATGGGGATCATTTTTCATTACTAACCGGAAACTTGCATATTTATAAATATATATATGAAATGTTAAAGTCTTAGGACAATCTTCAGTCTCAATCTATGTTTTATCGCGAGATCTTCACCAACCAACCAATAACAAAAAGTAATTTGAAATCAAATGTTTTGGCTGCACTAGTATCCTAAAAGCAGTATAATTTTCACTGACAATACCTAACCATCTAAATCTCGTATCAAATCCAGCTTAGCCATAGTCGGGTAAAAAGAAAAACCACATTTCAATTCGACTACCCTTCGGCGGTTACGATGCACACACTGACAAAAGAACTCATGAAACTTATAACACCCTTCTATTTTGTCGCGGTTAAAAATTACTCTCAGTAGGTACGTAAGTATTGTATCTAGGTAGGAATATTATACATGCTCCTCCCACGTTCGCATCTTTGCGATTTCGACTAGTAGTTAGTGCTCGCTTTCCGTGTCTAGTTGCTTGTACGCCAAATCGACCAAATCGACTGCAATTTCCTTAGTCTACAGAGTTTTCATTTGAGTGAGAATTTTATTGTATTCACGAATGGTTCCCTCAAGATGTCTGTTTTGTATTCGTTTGTAATTATTTGTTTATTTGGTAAGTTTTTTTATTATTATCTTTTTACAAGCTTTTATTTAGTTAGTTTCACCTGTCCCGATGTTTGTCTGTAATGAAATCTTGTTAATTAAATTTGATCCAGTTCCCTTTTATTGTTACGAAATAGAGAAATTTCGCATGCGTTTATAATAAAAACTTGTTAGAACAACGTATTTTTTGCAAAAAATACTTAAAAATACTCTTTGATAGTTGGGTAAAATAAAAGTGAGGATTTTCGTATATTGACTATTCTACTCAAAGAAAATGAAACCAGATTCTACTTATAAATGTGTAGTTAGGCTTGGCGCGTAATAATTTTGTATAACAAAATATACAAACATAATTGGCAAGTTCTTATATTCATTCGCACAAAGATCGGAATGCGGATGATGCATGCGGAAAATGCGTATCATCATCATCATCTTTATGATAAATATTAATACTATAAGCTGTAAATGTGTCTAGAAAAATATATTTATATGAGGGACTATATAACCAAAGATATAAACAAATCTTTGCTTGGGACTTCACCAGTGTGCATAGTCTTTTGTAATCATATCTCAGAAACAAAAAACTTTGCAGTAAATCGCGAAAAAATTACTTTGATGACGTCTAATTTTGATTTATATTTTTTTATTTTATATATTTTTTTTATTTTAAGAAATGTATCCAGTAGTTTAATGTGATAAACAAATAAACTATCTTATAGAAAAATGAAACAAAAAATAAAAAAGACTTCCTTTGAAGAACAGTAATGTACGAAGTAATATGAATTTTTTGATACATTAACAATATACATGCCTATTAAATATACTTAAGCTAATAAAATTCAATAACTCATTGAAAGCAGTGTAAGGAAGTAAGTAATACCTACTTAACGTTATAAATATGCAACTACTTAACACATACGTCCTCCTACACACAATATTTTTTACACGCACTAATAAGATAAGTACGAACTTTTTTATAATTAAACAAACACAATGATCAAATCGAATCACCAGATGACTACCGTAGTCTACAACGCATCAGTTTAAATAAACACTTTATCAACTTGGTTGGTACATCAGTAACACGTTAAACAGCATGATTTTGAACTTCTGGGCTTTATTGAAGAGTCGGAATCAAAATCCCTAATAGAATACAGAAAACGAAAAAAGAATAGACCCATACAAAATCGCCGATCACCTAGGCTAATTACTATGAGGTGTATTTTTCTTTTTGTTATTCGCCTATTTTTCTTGCTATTCTGCAAATGATTTCTTTCGCATTGAATAAATAGGATTACGGTGTTTATCACATAAACATAGGCCTTAAGATAGTCGTTTGTAAGTATATTGTATTATATATTAAATAGTATATATACCTATATATAATATGTATTTATGTATGTAGATATGTTTATGTACGTTTATTATGTTGTAACTGCACCTTCCTTACCGTTATTTATAAAGTTAAGCGATAAGGCCGCCTTTTTACACTACAAAGTTTTTATAGAGAAACGGAATCAAAATATTGATGGGGATGGTGTGATGGGGTAGCCGCGGCGCATATTGATATGATTCTGTACATTTACGCCCATTATATGGACCGGCTTTTACGGTCTGCTAGGGGAGCAAAGCAGATTGAACATTCTTATCTTTTTTCTTTTCTCCTAGATCCCTGTTTAAATCGGTTCAGTGGTTCTCTTAATTTATCAAATGCAAAAAAAAAACGGTCAAGTGCGAGTCGGACTCGTGCACGAAGGGTTCCATACCGTTATCTTGATTAAGTTCAAAATTATTAAAAATATTTTTTATTATATGATGTAACTAAAAAACGGCTGTTATGTATCTTTTGATTGCGTTGGCTTAGGAGTTAGATTTTTTCACAGTTCGAAGGGACAGTAGACTTGAGTATTAGATATGAATTTAGCTTGATACCTCAACGCGTTCCTGAGAAAAAGGATCTTGACAGACCGACAGACAGACAGACGGACAACCGAGTGATCCTATAAGGGTTCCTTTTTACCTTTTGAGGTATGGAACCCTAAAAAACAAGTAATACCAAAAATACTATAAGTATATTAGCGTAGTATCAGAGTTATATATATTTTTTATTTAATCTGATTTAGGAGTATAATAATTAAATAACAGGTGTAGTTTCGCTCTACTTAGCCCCTAAAGTATACTTTACATTCTGTAGTGTTTGCCTTGCTAATGCATTTTCTATAAAATTAAAAATCGACATAATTATACTTAGTATTTAGTACTTATTCTTAGTTGGCGACTGGCATGAAATCTGTTTTAGTATTTATACAAGTAAATCTAATAAAGAGTTTAATTAGTTAGATCAAACGATCACGTTCTAGGTGAGTAGGATAATTTAATTAATTTGGATGATTATTTGATTAACGTGATCAAACACCAATATGTAGGTTAGCCGTGTGGTATCCGGCAGAGTAGAATAGGACCACTCCAAGTCTTCCCGTGGATGTCGTAGAAGGCGACTTAGGAAATACAAGCTAAACAAAGCTTATAAACATCTAAGACACCTCTCCAACCCGTCTGGCCAGCGTGGAGAGTGTAGGCCAAGTCCTCTGGCTGCTCTGGCTAAGTATGGCCCTAGTAGTACAGAGAGGGTCGTTCTCCTGTAGTGGAGACTAAAAAAGGACCTGATGATGATGATGATGTAGGTTAAGTCGGAAGCACGGAGGTAGGAAAGGTGAAACCCATAGTAAACCTATCGTCATTTATTTTACAGACCTTGTATTCAGTTTAGGGCTTAGACACAGACAATAGATGAGCGATTCTAGCGCCACCCGTCATCATGTAAGTGGCCAGCACTGGTGTCATAATTTTCAAGCTGCTTAAAGGCATCTGACATAGCTTAACGAACAGATAAAATAAAAATATCAAAATCTGTACCTCGGTAGTATATTACTTTTAGTATTTTTCGTATTACTTTATTGTTATTGACGTATTACATATTAATTAATGTTTCAAATGCAAAATAATGAAACGCTCTACAGAAAATACTACATGTAGTTACTATCAAAGATTTACATCTGAGTTAGGAGTAAAATAATAAAATTACTGGTGGTGCCAGAAATAAATCAAGCCCAAATAAATCAATCAATCTTGATTTATTTCTGTGGTGGCACTGGTTTCGCTATAAGCCTCTTAACGTTGCCTTATTATGTATTTTAAAACATGATATCATTCTACTCCTGACTACGTATCAAACGAACGGCTTCATACATTTAAGTTATTGATATTCAAATACATATTAATACTATAATTACAATGACAATGATACCGGTATAACAACATTAACGAGTTTCTTAACGCAGTTTAAGTTCGTAAAATAAACATAGTAATAAATAACTTACATAGGTACTTTTCTATGCACATATAATGATAATTTATATTAACATTGGAATGTTGAAGTTAAATTAAAATAAAACAAATATTTAAGGGGGCTCCCATACAACAGACATGATTATTTTTGCCGTTTTTATAGATACTTCTTCTTCTTCTTAAGGTGCCTCTCCAACTAGTGAAGGTTGGCGATCAGCTTGGTACAGTCATCTCTGTTCTTGGTTCGACGGAACAGCTTAGCCGCTTTAGCAATCCCGGTCCACTGTCTTATGTTCCGCAACCATGACTTCCTTCTTCCTCCCACCTTTCTTTTTCTTTTATAGGTACTTAATGGTACGGAGACCAAGTGCGAGTCCGACTCGCACTTGGCCGGTTTTAGAAAGAACGTCATGTCGACACGTTCGTCCTTCTCGACGTCGACTCTTCGGTAACTCATGCACAAGTTGGAAATGTGACGAGACTTTTTGGGAAACTAATGGCGAATCATCTCATATCGCCATATTCGATACCTATGCCATCGATTAGATACCTAGTTGGCATTTTAGTTTGTCGACTAATCCGAATTATAATACAATCACCTCACGCATTCAAGCAAAATTTTACAAACACAAAGCAGTCTAACTCGTTGAACAATTTTATTCCGTAATGGGACTATTATAAAAGTTAACAAAATAATCTATTTATGGTTTTGTGTATGTTTCAGGAAGCTTCGAAGCCCGCCACACGGACATAGACGTCAACAGGTTAGTTTATGACGCAAACTTTTTGGCACTGGCGGAGTGCGTCCCGCCCGCTCGACTGAGCGCTGCAACTGTCATTTCTCTAAATAGGTAAACGGTGACATTGCTGCAGGGTTCAATGCTGTTCAATGCCACTGGGTCTCATGTATAGTTTGTGTGATTTTTAATACAATGCACTTAAAAAAATTCTTCTGCCCGCTTCGCGTCACGTAGGTTAACAAACAAATACAGAGCGTATTAAGAACAGAAATAGTTTAACTGTTGCCTCCCGCCAACCCTGGCCATATACTATTTTGCCGCCCCTTTAGCATGCCCCCCCCCCCTCTCTCTCTCTCCAGGTCCGGAATGTCATTCAGTAGGATGACGCGTAATATCGTGACCCATACAACATAAAGGTTGAGGGCACTCTGCCCTCGCCCAAAAGCCCAAACGCCCGGTGAAGTAGCGAAAGCTCACTTGGAGCTAGCTACATAGCCAATTCAAAAATAATAATAAAAAAATCGTGAGTCGTGTGATTAATATTATATTAGAGACAATATAGACTTATTTTTATAAAGTTCCTATTTATGATTTACTAGCTGTTACCCGCGGCTTCGCCCGCGTTTATGTATCCCTCGGGAACAGTAGAATTTCCCCGAATTAAAAGTAACCTATATCCTTCCACGAGCCTCAAACTACCTCCATACCAAATATCTGTTCAAAAGTTGAAGCGTGAAAAGACGACAGAAAGACAAACAGGGATCACCTACACAGAGATCTTTTTTAATTGTAATCATGAACTTATATACCCTTTTTAGGGTTCCGTACCCAAAGGGTCCGTACAAAAAACGAGACCCTATTAATTTCGCTCCACTGTCCGTCTGTCTGTCTGTCTGTCCGTCTGTCACCAGGCTGTATCTCATGAACGGTGATAGCTAGACAGTTGAAATTTTCACAGATGGATGATGTATTTCTGTTGCCGCTATAACAACAAATACTAATAAATAGAATAAAATAAATATTTAAGGGGGCTCCCATATGACAAACGTTTATTTTTTGCTTGTTTTTGCTCGATATTGATAACGGCAACATGTAGACGCTTGAAATATTCACAGAATATTTATTTATTTATTCACTTTAAAAAAAAATAAGAAGCGAGCGAAGCGTCTCAGTTTCGATTTCGACTGGCCCAAAATTCTTTTGTCCGTCTGTCTGTCTGTCTGTCTGTTCTCGCCTAGAGGTCGCATTTCTGAACCGATTCTCATGAAATTTTGTGAGTGGTAATTATATAGAATATTTTTGTAGTGCCAGTTTTTCGAAATTTAAAAAAATGGCGGAACTATGGGGGTCCGAAACTAAAAAAAAACTCATAGCACAGCTATTTGAAAAAAAAAATCAAAAATGTCATTATACTTTTTTGTTATTCTCATTAAGACGCAACTTTTTTGTCTGAACAACTTTTTTATACGATTTTGAATGTGTTTATAGTCGGCAATTTGCCCAAAAGTTGTCTGAAATCTATTTTCTGTATATTTTTTTGTATTAGTGCATTCAGTATGATGTGGTAAACACAAATCTATGATATGACAAGTATGAAAATGGTGCGTAGTAACTGTGACGTCGGCGAAATGAGAAATTTCCATATAAACTTCACCCCCTCATCATCCTCTTAGTGGTTGAATTTCTAAAAATACTTTCAAAATTTCTATTTAGAGGTACTTTAAAAAATCCCTGTACCAAATTTTGGTTCAGTTTCGGCTGTGCGTTGATATGTAAGTCAGGTTTGCTTTTTGCTCGCGGCTCCACCCGCGTTAGTTATGGATCCCTCGGGAACAGTAGAATGTCCCGGAATGAAAGGTACCCTATATCCTTCTCCGGGCCTCAAACTACCTCCATACCAAATTTCATCTAAATTGGTTCAATGTTTGAAGCGTGAAAAGAAGACAGACAGAGTTTCGCATTTATAATATGAATATCGATTTGGTTTATGACTTCCAATGAAACACCTTAATATTAAATTTCAATCGAATAACTTCAAACCGGAAAGTTTCTTACTAACTTTGCATCCCCGTTTTACCCCCATTATCGATGATTTTGAGAAAAATATTTTATTCGTGTTTCATGTCTTTCAATATAGTATCTTCATGCTGAATTACATTCAAATAACTTGAAAAGCGGCAAAGTTTCATACTAACTTTACGCCCCCGTTTATACCCCTAAGGGGTGAATTTAGAAAAAAATATTTTACTCACGTTTCATGCCTTTCAGTAAAAAGGCCTTCATGCTGAATTTCATTTGAATAACTTCAAAAACAGCAAAGTTTCATACTAACTTTGAATCCCCGTTAAACCCCCTAAGAGATGAATTTTAAAAAAAGTATTTTACTCATGTTTAATGCCTTGTAGTAAAAAACCTTCATGCTGAATTTCATTCGAATAACTTCAAAAACGGCAAAGTTTCATACTAACTTTGCACCCTCGTTTTACCCCCTTAGGGGATGAATTTCCAAAAATCCTTTCTTAGTGCTCCCCTACGTTATAAAAGGAACCACTGTGCAAAATTTCAAGTTTCTCACTCTTATAGTTTAGGCCCTGCGTTGATATGTCAGTCAGTCAGTCAGTCAGCTTCTGCTTTTATGTATATGTTACGGTAAATTTGATTAATTAAAAATTATTAATAATTTTATAACATTATTAATAATAACCTCGTGTTTTGGTAAATGTGAATAAACAATTGAAATTAATTACTTTTGGTAGTTATTATTAATAATTCACTACACTCATTGGTAAAAGTGATAAAATAAATAAAAAAAACAAAGTTTTTAGTCCAGCAGGTATTTATTTATAATATGATATGACACACAGTGCTTGTCTCAGATCACACAAACAAGGGTAGGTCTTGTACCTGTAGAAATTGACAACAAAAATCACCTTTTAATCTGAAATCTAAATAAACAAAGTTAAAAGAGTGAGAGAACAGCCTCTTAGCAGCGATAAAGAGTCGCCACTCCAGCTGGAAATACCAATGTATGATATGTCTTTAAACCGGTCTAAGCTGGAGCAGAAACTATTGCATTATGAAAGAGAAATTTGTGGGTTATGGGATTAAAATGTGGCTGGCCTTGCGCGAGGTTATTGCCAAGGATTAAAAAGGCTTCGGGATGATTCATAGTTATAAATTAATTTGCCCTACCAACATGGGAATGGAAATTGATGTTATTTTTGTAGTCCAAGATGGCGGACGTGACTTTTCATGAAAAATCAGCTAGGGCGTCATTTTTTGGGTTTTTTGTAATCAGTTATGTAATCCAAGATGGAGGGCGCGACTTTTCGTGATAAACCAACATGAGTGTCATTTTCTAGGTTCAAGAGGGTGTAGATCTCGTAAATGATGTCAGTTTTAGAATCTAAGATGTCACTCCAAGTCTTCCCGTGGATGTCGTAGAAGGCGACTTAGGAAATACAAGCTAAACAAAGCTTTCTAAGAGACCTCTCCAACCCGTCTGTTCAGCGTAGAGAGTGTAGGCCAAGTCCTCTGACTGCTCTGGCCAATTAAGGCCCTAGTAGTACAGAGAGGGTCGTGCTCCTGTAGTGGAGACTAAAAAGGACCTGATGATGATGTCAGACGCGACTTTTCATAAAAATGCAGCAAAGGAAGTCGTTCCATGGCGATTTTTGAGGCGTAGATCTCGAAAATGACGTTATGTAACCTAAGATGGCGGATGCGACTTTTCATTATAAATCGACATGAGTGTCAATTTCTACGTTTTTTTTCGGTATAGCCTCTTGCACATCCCGCACGCCGCCCCGCCACCCCTGCCCGCACCTCTGTTGACCAATCGAGAAAAAAATCGCCAGTGTAAGTTTATTTTTGTCGGTAGTTATTACATTTATCGGTACTAAGGTCACATTATTAATAATCACCGACAAATGTGATTAATTTCTCACTTTTACCTCTACATTCGGTAATTATTAATAATGATAGAGAATTATTAATAATTTTTGATTAATCACTCTAACCGTAACATATATATGTTACGGTAAATTTGATTAATTGAAAATTATTAATAATTTTACAACATTATTAATAATAACTTCGCGTTTTGTTAAATGTGAATAAACAGTTGAAATTAATTACTTTTGGTAGTTATCTATATCTATACATATAATAAAACAGTAAAATTATTTTGTCTGTACATTTCGAATTTTTGACTGAAATGGACAGAGGGATACTTAAAAAGAATAATAGAAAGCAAAAAAATTTTTTTGGAATTTCTTGTCTGTCTGTCTGTCTGTCTGTCTGTCTGTATGTATGATCACGATTATCTCCGAAAATACTGAACCGATTTACTTCAAACTTTCACCAATTGCTTTGTTTTAACTCAGTTTAACATTTAAAGTTTGTTTCGTCAAAATCGGTTCATTAAAAAAAAAGTTATCGTCATTTGAATGAACTCAAGGCATGAGTTTGCCTGCAAACATATAGCAAAAATAAAATAAAATAATAAGTGACATAAGAAAATTAAAATCCAAAGTCAATTCATCATCATTATACGACAGCATTATACCTATCCATACTATCCATAGTAATCCATACTAAAAAAAAAGGAGAAGCTGACTGACTGATTGACATATCGACGCAGGGCCTAAACTATAAGGGTTAGGAACTTGAAATTTTCCACAGGGGTTCCTTTTATAACGTAGGGGAGCACTAAGAAAGGATTTTTGAAAATTCATCTCCTTAGGGGGAAAAACGAGTTGCAAAGTTAGTATGAAACTTTGTTCTTTTTGAAGTTATTCGAATGAAATTCAGCATGAAGGTTCTTTACTGAAAGGTATGAAACACGAGTAAAATATTTTACTCAAAAATCATCCCTTAAGGGGGTAATATAGGGGTGCAAAGTAAGCATGAAACTTTGCCATTTTTGAAGTTAGTCGAATGAAATTCAGCATGAAGGTTCTTTACTAAAAGGCATGAAACACGAGTAAAATATTTTTCTCAAAAATCATCCCTTAAGGGATTTATATAACGGGGATGCAAAGTTAGTATGAAACTTTCCGTTTTTGAAGTTATTCAATTGAAATTCAATATTAAGGTGTTTCATTGAAAGTCATAAACTAATGTATTCCGGGTAATTCTACTGTTCCTGAGAAATCGACACTTACGCGGGCGGAGCCGCGGGCCAAAGGCAAACCTGACTTATATATCGGACTACAGACTAGCTCCGTGGCGCAGTGGTCAACACGCCTGCCTGCGACACGGAGTGACCGGGTTCGATCCCCGGCCAGGTCAAGATGGAAAATGATCTTTTTCAAATTGGCCTGGGTCTTGGATGTGTATCTATATATGTATTTGTTATAAAATATAGTATCGTTGAGTTAGTATCCCATAACACAAGTCTCGAACTTACTTTGGGGCTAGCTCAATCTGTGTGATTTGTCCGTATATATTTATTTATTATATTATTATTTATATCAACGCACAGCCGAAACTACTGTGCGCAGAAACTTGAAATTTGGCACAGGGATTCTTTTTATGATGTAAATGAGCACTAAGAAAGAATTTTTAGAAAATCAAAGGGTTTAAAGTTTTATGGAATTTTCTCATTTCTGGACTTAGAAGTTTGAAAGTAGGTACGCAGGTTCTCAATTAAAATTTTAAAAGATCTGTTTAGGTGAACCAGACAACATTCTCCCATGAAGGGGTAAATAGGGGGTAAAGTTTGTATGGAATTTTTCCATTTCTAGACTTAGAGGTATGAAAATAAGTATATACGTTCTAGGTTACAATTAAAAAAGATCTGTGTAGGTGAAATGTACAAAATTTCCCCCTTAAGGGATAAAGGGGGGGGGGGGGATTGTATGGTAATTTTCTCATTTCTGGACATAGAAGTATAAAAATAAGTATATATGTTTACATTACAATTAAAAAGATCTGTGTAGTTAAAATGGTCGAAATTTCCCCTTGAAGGGGTAGAATAGGTGGGGTAAAGTTTGTATGGATTTTTTTTATTTACTTAGAAATATGACAATAAGAAGTTCTCCATTACAATAAAAAAATATCTGTGTAGGTGAAAAGGGCAAAATCCCCTCCTTAAGGGCTAAAGATCTATGCAGGTGAAATGTATTAAATTCCCCTTAAGGGGAAAAAGCAAGGGGGCAGGGGTTTGTATGGAATTTTTATCATTTCTACTGTTCCCAAGGGAACGACATTAACGCGGGCGGAGCCGCGGGCAACAGCTAGTTATTAATAATTCACTACACACATTGGTAAAAGTTATAAAATAATAAAAAAGCCAAAGTTTTTAGTCCAGCAGGTATTTATTTATAATATGATAAGACACACAGTGCTTGTATCAGATCACACAAACAGGGGTAGGTCTTGTACTTGTTTTATAAAAACTGACAGCAAAAGTCATCTTTTAATTTGAACTCTAAATAAACAAAGCCAAAAGAGTAAGAGAACAGCCTCTTCTCAGCGATAAGAGATTCGCTAAATTGCTGCCCTATCATGCTTGAGGCACTGGAATAGAGTCCACGTTGACTCGAGACCTGCTTGTGTCAATGTAAAATAACTTTAGTTTTTAATATTTTTATTTGGCTCACTTTACTGACTCTAGTTTATAAGCTTATTTTTGGTACTATCTATGTCATGAAAATCAATTTCTGAAATAAAACGTTATTATTATTTGTATCTCCTTTGGTTTCACGGGTGTTAACCCGGTCCTTTGAAGGTTTGCGTGGGGATACATATCCAACACGTAGATGCCCTTTGGAGAAGTTGATTTGTAATGTTGGTCTCCAGCCAGAACTCATTCCTGGAAATACCAATGTATGACTTCGAACGGGTCTAGGCTGGAGCAGAAACTATTGCATTATGAAAGAGATTTTTTATCGGTAGTTATTACATTTATCGGTACTAAGGTAACATTATTAATAATAATCGACAAATGTGATTAATTAATCACTTTTACCTCTACATTCGGTAATTATTAATAAAGATAGACAATTATTAATAATTTTTGATTAATCACTCTAACCGTAACATATAGATTATCACGAATTTAACTAACAGTTAATGGATATTTATCGTACGATATTTTTTTCTAATATCTACTTACACTTCTATAGGCTATGTATGTAAAATTAATCTTTAAATCATCTCTAAAATATTCAGAGCTGTCAGAATTTGCTCCCAGTGCGAATACGATATTTGTACCTTCTGAATAGCAAGTCATTCAGTTGATTCAAATGTATGATACAATGAAGTAATTTATCAGCTCAAAACGTGTCAAGATGCAATGAATAATGCATTTTAACAATTGACCTCATTCTAAATCCATTGATTTCAAATGCATATGATTGATACTTTTGTTGAGAGTAACTCTGATATTCAAAATAGAAACTTCCATACAATACAGTAACGTCCTGGGTGGGTTTTACTTGGTATTCGGCTTGTTCAAGAAAGACATTGATTTAAGATAGACAATGGCTTAATACTTTGGACACGAACTATCATAGTATAGAGATACATTGCTCGATATATTTCCTAGGCCTTTTATACCTATTAAATTACCACATTTTGTAACATTATTTACAAATTCTCTTTCATAATGACGCATACAAAAATATGGCAGTAATATACATTTCACGAATTCAAGGGCATAAGATAAATACATATTTTTTATTTTATTTATTAGGCACATCAACATTATAAATGCAGATATTACATTTTTACATTCCAAAAAAATATTAACTTTTACAGGTGTGCACAGCATTGATTATCTATCTCATTGATTACAGTATAACTTAGATATCATACATGAAAATCATATAGTTTTAAATAAGGTATACCTAGTACGTATAATATATAAGATACTTGCTTTCGCCCGCGGCTCCACCCGCGTTAATGTCGATCCCTCGGGAATAGTAGTTTTTCCCGGGATAAAAGGTAGCCTATGTCCTTCTCTGTACTCCAGAGAACTTGTATGCAAAATTTCATGATGATCGGTTCAGTAGTTACGGCGTGAAAGCGTAACAAACAAACAAACAAACTCACTTTCGCATTTATAATACACTAGCTTTCGCTCGCGGCTCCGCCCGCGTCAATGTGGATCCGTCGGGAATAGTACTTTTTCCCGGGATAAAAGGTAGCCTATGTCCTTCTCCGCACTCCAGAGAACTTGTATGCAAAATTTCATGATGATCGGTTCAGTAGTTACGGCGTGAAAGCGTAACAAACAAACTCACTTTCGCATTTATAATATTAGTAAGGATAGGGCGCACTGTAAGTTTCCGGAACTGGCCACTTACATAAACAATATTTAAAAATTTATTCCAACATTTGAAAATAGAACTCTTTGGCTGTAGAATGCAGTTTGTTTCATTTGACTGTCTTTTGTTTTTACCTTGTGGCGCCATTTAAAAAATTGTGTGTCTGCATCAACATGGATTTAACTCGGGAAAATTTTCGTAGTATGATTTTCTACGATTTTAAGTGTAATTTGACAGCTCAACAGAGCATCGCTCGGCTTGAAACAGCTTTTGGCAATGAAGCACCATGCAAGACAACTGTTTATAGCTGGTTTGCAGAATTCAAGCGTGGTCGTATCAATCTCAGTGACGAATCTCGCGATGGTCGGCCGTCCACCGCTGTGACCAACAAAAACATCGATGCTGTGCGCCGTATGATTGAAACAGACAGGCATGTGACCTACCATGAAATTCGCGCATCCTTAGAAATAGGCATGTATCAAATACAATTAATCCTACACAAACATTTGGGTGTGAGAAAGCTGTGCTCGCGGTGGATCCCACACAACTTGACCGAGGCTCAAAAAACGGACCGCGTCACTTGGTGCAGTGCCATACTTACCAGATTCAACGAAGGTGCGTCAAATTTGGTGTGGGACATAGTAACAGGTGACGAAACATGGATTTATTGCTACGATCCCAAAACAAAGCAGCAATCGAGCGTATGGGTCTTTCAAGATGAGCCGAAACCAACCAAGGTGGCGCGCGTGAAAAGTGCATCTAAGCGGATGATTGCTTCTTTTTTTAATAAAACTGGACACGTGGCTACTGTTGCTTTAGAGAATCGTCGTACAGTGAATAGTGACTGGTTATTGACGAACTCCGTAAAAATAACGGCGTTTAGCCGTATCATCCTGCACCACGACAATGCTAGTTCTCACACGGCCAGACAGACAAACGACTTTTTGAAGGCGAAAAATGTAGAACTCATGAGTCATCCTGCATACAGTCCCGACCTGGCACCTTGTGAATTTTTTCTGTTCCCAAAAATTAAGAACCAATTACGCGGTCAACGATTTTCATCACCAGAAGAGGCTGACGAGGAGTATGAAAAACACGTTTCAGAGGTCACCACAGAGGAGTGGCTTTGTGCCACTTACTTAGTTTTCAAAACTGGTTTCATCGAATGAAAAAGTGCATAGACGCCAAGGGAGATTATTTTGAAAAACAATAAATTAATTTTGTACCTTTAATAGTATTTTTTCATATTCATTCCGGAAACTTATAGTGCGCCCCACGTATTAAGTAAAAGGATAATTTGTGTTGTGTTAAATACTTATTTCAAAATTAAATCGTGTCATGAGTTTCAATTACGTAAGTTCCTAAGTTCACATAAGTGTAGTAGAGCTACAGAGTCTCTCGCCTCGGAATTTTGAAGATTTGAATTAAATTATATAGCTAAGGTTGTATTTTCCCCTCCATGTCTGTTGTACCGTGGGACGGTAGGCTCACAGTCATACTGACTACCTACCTTATATCTATGCCATGGCGCCACTCATAGATATCAGGATATAACTAGGTCTATGGCGCCACTCCGCGAGCTTGTTAAATGCGACGCGTGCTCCCGCGTGCGTGGAGTGATTCAAAGAGTTAATATAAAATTTGAATACGATATATCTGCTCGCCCTTGGAGGGGACGCCATAAGGGGTCTAGGTTTTTGGTATCTTTAGTTCTTTCGGCAATGTTGTTCAATGTTGTGGACTGAAGCTATCTCTACCAGTTGATAACACGCACTTATAAATGTTTATTTGCACAAACATGAGATTTTGATCAGTCCAAGGGCTCAAAACCCATCCAGAAAGTGGGGCGTTCTAGTGGCACATGCCACAAGAACACTCCGATTTTTGTGATCTTACGTATGAACTATCAATCCCGTTGTAGGTAAAACCAAATAAGACATGGATGACCCCTTCCCCGCCTACCCTAAATCGTCTAACGTAATCATAGAAGTACGCATTTTATTTATCTATGAACTAACAATAAATGAATATGAACCCTCTACCTCTGGTTTGTATAATCGAGCATGTAGGTAGGTACCTCCCGTTGTGAATCAAAGTATCCAATACTAGCTGTTTTCCCGCGAATTCGTACGCGTAAATTAAAGCCTAGGTATGTTTCCCTACTCATAAAGTAGATTTATATAGGTTTAAATATTTTAAAATCGTTTCAGTAGTTTTTGAGTTTATCCATTTAAAAACAAACACCCAAATCTTTCCTCTCTATGATATTAGTATACTCGTAGATAAAATTAAAAGTAAACAAAAACAACGTCATTAGATTCGCTGAATGAGTACTGCGACGAATTTTAACTTCAATGGAAAAACCATTTTTGAAGATCGTTAATTTTTTTAAAACTAGACCAATAAATAATCTATGTAAATATTTTCTCAAGAATATCAAAGATGCGCTGAAAATAACTCCTGCGTCATTCCTATATTTCAATACAGATTTCAGCTGCATACCTTGGTGTTTGGAAAGCTAACAGACGCTTTTATAAATATTTACGTTGAAAGGTAAAGTGGTGAAGCGGTAACCCTCAACATTTACATACTACCACACGGTTTATTGTGTTTTACCCGACTGTGCTAAGGATAAGGACCGATCCTTGCACGTTCGGGCAAAATTATGTGGGCACTATTTGAATTACTTAAAATTAAAATATGTAAATATAAGATACAAATACGTATTTTGTATTTGTACTTCCTAACAATAATTTATAATTAGTATTTCAAATACCTGACGGGGTAGTATCATAAATTTAGTATTTCATACTTAGGAAGGAGCTATGTAAGTTAGTAAAAAATTACTTCCTAAAAATGTAATTTGTATTTAGTATTTCAAATACCTGACGGTGAAGTATTTTGTACTTAGTATTAAAGCAACTTAGGCACTCTGCGTTATTACCTATAACGCAGAGTGCCTAAGTTAGTTAGTACAGCGAGCAAAGGTTTCAAATATCAAGCGCGAGAAACACAGACACAATGGATTTTCTATTGTTACGTGGCCCGATCAGCCCGCTTGGTGGTTGAGAGGTCAACATACATTTAACTCGAACACTTTAAGTGATCAAAATTAGCGCATTTACAGACATTACATAAAATAGCTTTCTAGCAAAATTAGTTTTATTTATTTACCAAAAAGAGGCTGTTTGTCTGACAGTAAGTAGATACATTCAAAGGTGTTTATCTAAGGAAACTCTTACTGTATTTTGTATTTTTTATTATGAACACATGACTTAAAATTAATTGGTATTTAGTATTTTAATACGTGCGACTGGTATTTTTAATATGAATTTTTGTTTAAAACAAAGAATGTATTTTGACCCAGCCCTATATATATGAAGGTAGGTATATAGTGTCCTGTGAATTTCTTTTTGTTTTGACTGTGTGAGTTGAGGTACTTACTTAGTAGTATATTGTTTATGTACCTAGTTAAGAGTTTATCTATCAGAATCATGACACCCGAGTCGACATTTATTGTTCTCTCTCAAACCCTGCCTCTCCCCGTTAGGTTAACTCTGGTCTGAAAGAATAATAATTGAGATGTCTTACACTTTAGATTTCGGGTTACCTACCTATTTCTTCTTGCAGAGTAAAACTTGTACCAGAGGAGGAATCACGCTTCTATCAACCCAATACACACGGAAGACGTTCTGTGAACGAAGTTTATCACTTTAGCAAACAGCATGATTTTGACGATAGTCGCAGCCGGCTACTCGACCCGCGGCAGACGATGCACCTTCTACATCACGCCCCCGCACCCAAGGAACAAAAGACGCTCAAGTTCCACCAGCCCCGCGAAGACCCCCGAATCTTCTACCAATCTGATGAGTATCTTAAGAAAATGGCTCCGAAGGACTTGAATAATGAGGTGTCTTATATCTATCCCGGGAGAGAAGTGATCCGCCCGCAAGATAAAAGCCGTCTATCGCTCGAGCCAAGTTTGGATGACAGTCTCAAGTACAATGTAATTACTTCAGGTTAGTAATTTGATAGGTGTCTCTTTGTTGCTAAGTACTTATTGAGTATGAGTAGAGTAATCTTATAAATTCACGTGTACAAAAAAAAACTCGGAAAAAATCTAAATCAAATCTTGGACCCTCCCTATGTAGGAAAACGCACTGAAATCTTCGTCCAGATGATCAATTAAAAGCCCCATCGTCGCTTCATCGACTAAAATCCGTCAGGAAGATCTCAAATAATATTTTTTTTGCGATGCGACTCAAAACAGAAACGTCCAACGTCATGATTCCATCCTTACCTGCTTGTCCAGTGGTTGCTGGCATGGTATCGGGTACGAGCTCCCGGCCTCCCGAGCTGCTGCTTGCTTTTTCCCCATTCATCCAAGTTAATAGTATCCCAATACCGTACTCCCCTTCCCAAGTCCAACAAGTCCTATCCTTTCCCAGCTTTAAATACTTCCGACGGGCAGCATCTTCGGAAGCACAAAAATCCAGAGAAACTGCGCTCGCCAACCCGCCTGCCAAGCGTGGTGAGTATCCTACCATGAAACGAAAAATCCTTAGGAGAGGCCTTTATCCAGAAGTGGACGTCTTACGATGAGGATGATCATTAAATAAGTAGACAGACATAGCGTAGAAGGTGATTAGCAATTCTATTTTCAGATAATCCCTGCGTGAGATGTCCACACGATAGGACACTCATTGCCAAAGCCGGCTCAGACCGCGTAGTCCTTCAGTACCCTCGATTGCAGTCCTGCGCCCACGGCAGAAAACTACCGAGGAACGTCCGCTTCATCCACATGTATGGGCCCAATTTCGGATCATTGTTAGAACAAGGAAGTCACGTTTTAGTGGGGAAAATTATGCACAACCACAAGGTAGGTCACGAAAACTTGGGTATCTATTTCAACGAGACGCAACAACTATGTATACTAATATTCGGCCGTACGTGTGGAAGATTCCAACTCGTGGTTGGAATCTTCCACACGTACGGCCATAATCGTATCGATTCTGTTTCGATCTGTACATGCTGCTTTAGATGGAAGACTCTGTAGAGCTTTTGTGAGTTTAACAGCAATGTACAGTTGTAGAGGCCCGTCACAGTCAGCACAAACCAGATAGGCGCAAACAATGCAACGACTGGAGATGCTGCGCACGTCGTTTTCAGCCGCATTCTGTAATTTATTGTTTACAACGTCTGTCCGCGCCAAAGTCTGCGATTAATCTTTACCTTTAGAGATCAAACAGATCGTAGTCAATGTGGTAGTCAATACTTCAATACATATTATAATTTGAAGTCTTTCTTTGCGTACATCTGTTTGTCTGAATGTATAGGTTAATCTTAGAAACTCTGGGGTGATTTCGATGCTACATATTTTCAATATGTCAAACATTTTTACGACAGTTCTTGTGTATGATAGCCATTAATTTTATTCTATGTTACAGACACTCCAAATTTGCAAAATGCAAATCAGCGTCGTAGCTCAAACGTGTGCCGAGCCCAAATCACTAATCACTCATTGTGATGCGAATAACAAAAACTGCACTTTTACCTGTCGGGATCCTAAGCATATGTTGCACGGTCAATCTTCACTGACTTGCGAAGACGGCAAGAAATGGTCTGGGGCTCTACCGGTCTGCAAAGGTGAACTTTTAGTTATCCACTTACTTGTACTTAAGATAAATAATAGAGAGATTATATAATAGAGATAAATAATAGACAATTTTAATCACATTTAATTTTAATTGCAAAATCAATGACATAAATAATTACCATCAATTAAATTACTCTTAAACTGACACTTAACCTCGTCAGAGGAAAAAAAATTCTATGCCCTAAGCACTAATAATTGTAAATTTGTGACGTAACGGTACCTTTATTGTAAATGTAAGACTTACTAGAATAAAAATCAACTTTTGTATACCTGACGGCGCAGCATAGCGCACTATGTAATCAATACTAACACCTTTTGTAACCTATGTCTGACAAAAATAAACGAATTATGAATTATAGATATACTCCGCGTAACTTAAAAATAATCAGAGGTCGCACACCACAGATGGGATAAAGTGTACATCTTGCCTCATTTATAGTGTAGAGCCACTGTATTTAAAAAACACCGGCCAAGTGCGAGTTGGACTTTCGCATTAAGGGTTCCGTACCATTATCGATAATAAATTTAAAATGATTAAAAATATTTTTATTTTATGTATGATGTAACAAAAAATTTATGCTTTTCGCAATTTTTTCTTTATCTGTGCTATAAGACGTTGCTTCGTACAAAATTTCAAGATTCTGAGTTCACGGGAAGTACCCTGTAGGTTTTGATTCCATTGCGAATGTCGAATATTTGCGGCGTAATCTTTTTATTGCGTTGGCTTAGAAGTTTGATTTTTTCACAGCTCGGGACAGTAGACCTGAGTATTTTATATGAATTTCAGCTTGATACCTTCATGCGTACCCGAGTAAAAGGATCTTGACAGACAGACGGATAACAAAGTCATCCTTTTGAGGTACAGAACTCTAAAAATCATCGATCAGGTGAACCAAAACATTTTTCTTTAATCACCTTTTTGATACGATTAGATATTTATTCTTATAGTAATTCTGGTTCGAAGATTTTAATACTGATAGGGTATTCAAAATCATCCAGTATAAGTTCTGAAGAATGATTTTGCAAGCTAGTAATTCATTACAATATTCCAGCTCGTACGTGGTGTGACCCACTTCTTCCACCAGACCACGGCCATATCAGCTGTAAGGGTGCTACCACAAATGACGGCGCCGGTCTCCTAGAAGGCTCCAGCTGCAGACTACGGTGCCAGCGTGGGTGGAAGTGGACGCCTCGGGCTTCAGCCGTGTGTCGGAGAGGAGCTTGGACACATAACCTAGTGTGTCAGCCGAAAAGAATTTAGCATGTATTTAACTAATCTAATATTAGAACTAAGTTTAGCGAATTATTGCACTCAGTAAGTACTCTATTAACTTTTAAGTATATACGTATTAAAATTAATTCAAAAAAATTGCTGCATATATTTTATTTTTTTTAAAGTACAAAGTGTCAGAAGTTCAAATTCTAGTTCTAAATACTATGAAGACTACATAGTCACTTTTCACGCAGTGACTGTTAGACCAAGTTTTGGCATGGATTTTTGTGTCTGATAGGATAGATAAGTATTGACATTTTGAATGTGTCCCACTCTTTGGACATCATCACCATTTCCACTGCTGAACAAAGGCCTCGTTCAAGGATTCTTCGTTCTAGAGGAGGATATTGCCATACTCACCACGCTTGGCAGGCGGGTTGGCGCAGTTTCTCTTTGTATCTAATATAAAATAATAGAATCGACTAACAACCTATTTATTTAGGTATATAGCTTGAAAATGTGACACTAGTGTTAGCCACTTACGCATACAAAAAACAAACGAAACCTATTAAGTATTCTGCCTTCTAGGTCGGAAGCTACAGGTGTTATAAAATGAATTAGCTTACCTGCGATTCTGACTGCACGAACCTAGCCAAAACCGGAGAATGTGCCTAAGTGTCAGCTTTTTACATAGATCCGTCGGACAGAGCTGACGTGAACGGATAGCAAAAATTTACATACAAACACGCATTTTAACTTTTTACATATAAAATACCAAAATGCGTCGAGCCACACGCAGTGTAGGTTCGTAGTTGCGCGTCATTTTATAAATCGGCGAGTATTATAGATTTAAAAAAAAATTGCGGCGTGTATACATAAACCCTACTTGAGCTGTGATAATTTTCCGATAATCCGATAAATACACAGGTATAAAAAAACAGGGCATCTTTTTTTTCACGTGCTGCAAGCTAAATGAGGGGGTTAAAACACTTGACTCCATCAAACATCAGTAGGTAGGTATTATAAAACTGAAGAGTTTGTTTGTTAGTTTGAACGCGCTAATCTCAGGAACAACTGGTTCAAATTGGAAAATTCTTTTTGTGTTGGTTAGTCCATTTTTTTTTTTTTTTTGTAATGACTATGTACCTAGCTCCAAATGAGCTTTCGCTACTTCACCGGGCGTTTGAGGCGTGGGCAGAGTGCCCTCAACCTTTATGGCAACATCACCAAAGGGCCCCCAGGAGGGACGGACCTCGGCTTTGGGCGTTGCCTGTGTGCGCAAGGCTTGGAGAGACAGCAAACTCTCATATTGCCTGATGGGCCGCGTATGCGTGTATGCAAGCCTGAAGGGCCAATCTGAGAATCAATGGCAAAAGCCTTTGAAGAGCAGCAACTCTCATCTTTTGCCTTATGGGCCGAAAGCTACGTTGCCAGAAGGGCCTATCCTGGGTGCAAGTCACCCGGGACCGCCGGGCGGTCACCAGTAATCGGAGCTAATCCTACTCTACGCACTCTGTTCCGGTGTCGAGTGCGACGGGGTCGGATAGTGGGATTCCTCCGGCTATTCGGAGCCGGAGAGGGGTGGTTAGTCCATTTATTGAGGACGGCTTTAGGCTATAAAACATCACGCTGCGACCAATAGGAGTGAAGCATCAATAAAAAATGTTTTGAAATCGGGGAAAAATTATTCATCTATATTCAGCTATATTTTCTTGCCTTTTGCTGTAGAAACTTTGGGTCCCTGGGGCACTGAAGCCAAAAAATTCTATAAGGAATTGACAACACGTCTCATCGAGGCAACTGGTGATCCAAGAGCTGGCAGTTTTTTTGCACAACGTATCGGACTCGCTGTGCAACGGGGAAATGCTGCCAGCATTTTGGGTACTTTGCCTCGATGTGGTGCGTTGGAAGAAGTTTTTTATTTGTAAGTTATTTATAATTTTTTATTTTTATGTTGTTATTAATTATGTTTAATATTAGGTTGAATTGTTTTCTATATTAATAAATCATAATAACAGAAATTGCCGCGGACTTCTTTTAAACAAACAAACTCTTCGGCTTTATAATATTAGTATAGATTAACAATCGTTTAGTAACGTAAACGATTGTTAATTGGAATTCTTTTAAGATCCATGACCTGCAACCTGCGAGGATTATTATTCGTAGAACCTGCAGTTGTTTATTATACCTATAACTATGATAATAAATACATATAATATATAATAAGGTTTTGACGAAGCATGTTGCGGATAATTTTATATGGCAAAAAAAATTGACGAAGCATGTCATGGATATTTCGTTATGGTATATTTGACGAAACTTGTGGCGGATAAATACCAGAATGTAATTTGATATAATAGAATATATAACAACATGATAAATTAATATGATAATAGATCCTAGCTCTTAAGTATGAGACCGAAGTAACTGGCTATACTATTACTATTACACAAGTTAAGACTTCGTTATTTTATTAGGGATATACGACGGAACTACAGCAAAATATTAACCACCGACCAATATAGTAACTTCTTACTTCTTTATAGTTTGTGCCACCCACAGATCCTACCGTTATGGATTTCTGTGGTAAAAAAATTCAAATATTGCCGCGAAGTCAGCGCAGACGGAGCGATGTCTAGAGTGCTATTTTTAATGACGCCGTTCGAAAAATCGCTCGAAGACGAGTGTCACCCTTTCAAAAATAGTACCCCTGCTGCTTTGATAAACGTGCGTGCTCAGTCAAATATTTGTGGTCAACCCATAGACAACAACCCATCCAACAACCACCAATCAAATTAAAGAAGTCAAATAATTAAAATGAGATTGATATTATGTAGTTTATTTTATTTGTGTAGGTAATTAATATTAATTAAACTTAATAATTGACAGTTATCACACAGATAATATATACAGAGAAATAAAACTTATTGTGATGTCCGGTTCCGGTTCGGTGCGAACCGGAAACACTTTAAATCTTTGATGTTTTCACGGAATATAAAACACAGGAGGAAAGAGCATAGCATATATTTTTATTGAAAACCGCTGTCGCCAAACTCACAGAATAACATTTTACGCACACTGACATTCAACAAATTAGAAAGTTCATAATTTCTTGGAATCACAAAGAAATAACAATCAGTTCGCATTACAAAAAAAAAACATATTTCTTGCGCAACACTTTGGTTTTTATGACAGCGTGCATATGCTCCGTCGGCTGCTTTCAATGTGCTTTTAACGACTCAAGACTACTTAGTTCAGCTATTCGCCGAAAGATGTCGTACTTAAAACTTGTACACAATTTTACACCCTACTCGCTAAAATTTAAGGTTTCAATTTGAAATCTCCATTTTTATTCTTCTAGAATGTTTTATAAATAATGTCCTTGCTACTCAAATAGGGATGGGGTTCATATTTTTTTTGCTAATGACGCTAGGAAATTGATCGATTTTAAAATTGGTGATGGTCATTGTAATTTAATATTTATTGTTGAAAAGTCGCATTCGCCATCTTGGTTTCTAAAAATGACCTCTGTTGTGATTAATACCGACCGACTACAGTCGACCTCCGTGGCGCAGTAGTTAACATGCCAGCCTGCGACATGAGTGGTCCCGGGTTCGCTCCCCGGTCAGGTCAAGATGGAAAATTATATTTTTCAGATTTGACGTGGGTCTTAGATATTTATATATATTACTAATATAATAAACTGATATTATAAATGAGAAATTGAGCTTGTTTGTTTGTTATGCTTTCACGCCATAACTACTGAACCGATCATCATGAAATTTTGCATGCAAGTTTTCTGGAGTACGGAGAAGGACATAGGCTACCTCTCGGGAAAAAGTACTGTTCCCGAGGGATCGACATTAACGCGGGCGGAGCCGCGGGTGATAGATAGTTTATTATAAAATACTATCTGTTACCCGCGGCTTCGCCCGCGTTAATGTCGATCCCTCGGGAACAGTAGAATTTACCCGAATGAAAAGTAACCTATGTCCTTCCCCGGGCCTCAAACTACCTCCATACCAAATATCTGTTTATACGTCTAAGTCAAAGAAAATGAAAAATTTTATACCAACTTTACTCCCCTATTTTACCCCTTTAGGGAGGAACTTTGTACATTTCACCTACACAGATCTTTTTAATTGTAATCGAGAACTTATATATCTATTTTTATACTTCTAAGTCTGGAAATGACATAATTTCCATATAAACTTTACCCCCCTACTTTACGTCTTTAGGGGGAATTTTGTCTAGTTCACCTACACAGATCTTTATGGTCAAATGTAACCGGTGGAAGGCGGTGTAGGTCCTTACATACGAAAGCCAGGGGCCACTCTTCCGGATCGGTCGACTTGAACAGGTTTATCATGTCTTGAAGACTCTCCCTTCTAATCCCTCCGTCGAGTGTTTAACTGAAATCATAATCATTCGGAACAAAATGGCAAGCGGAAAAATGCCTATTTCATAGGTAAGAAGTAAAAAGTAGCATACAAGACATATGCTACTTTTTACTATGAGATAATATCTTATTTACATGGAATAATCGCATATTTTGTTAAAAGACTATTTTTTCTTGTAGTAGATTTCTTTTTATAAATAAATATATTTTGATTTTACCATTTTCTTAAAGCTCTTGGGTGGGGAAGACAGGTATTAAAAGTATTTCTCGGAAGTAGTCATTCGCTTTTGGAGAATAAAAATGCAACATCAGAGCGAAACATCGGAGTTTAGGTGAGTATTTCCTTTTTGATATGAAGCCCGATTCCCCACTTTTCACTTGACGAGCTAATAATTGTTGCACTTAATAATGAGAAATATCATATCAATTAAACAAATGGACGAAATGAGTAAATGGGATAGTATAGTATTTTTTTAAGTAAGAAGGATGCGAAAATGATGTGATATTCATGACTGATTGATACAAACCTCCACGTTAGTATATTTTAGACAAGTAGGTTTACATTCGAAATGCAAAACTTTTCTTCCAAAGTTTTCAAAAGCTGTTCCATATTCTCAAGCCTTTGTTTCAATCTACAATTTTGAGCTTGCAAACGTTTGATTTTTAAATTATTTTTAGTTATGGTACTTCTTATTATTTTTAAATTCTTTTTAGTTATTGTCCAACGTAACATTCCACCCAGCTTCTTTTTTCTCTGCGTTGAATACAAGGAACTACTAGGACTCTTATTTGCAGAAGATGCTCCATGACTCATCGTAGTTATTTCATCAGCCGGCTTTATAATAACGCAGTCTTTTGGCAATGGAATCATTTGTATGCTGGCTTTCTTTGTTGGTGGCTCTGAACTCGGTCCTGGTTCCTCTAGAGTGCTATTTTTGGCAGAGGCTGAGGTCAATATTTCATCCTGTAATGTAACATCATCATCATCAGGTCCTTTCTAGTCTCCACTACAGGAACAAGACGTGTGCGTAACCCCAGCAGGAAAGTACCTCGTAGAGTTATATGAGTACGACAAATAATTAGTTCCCAATATGATGTAAACGTACCCTGAATAAAAATTTTTTTGAAAAAACCATTCCTGCTGGGGTAATGTTGCTCCAGCAGGAAGATTCTAAACTAATAATCGGAGCGAAAAAAAGTGTGCATGGGCGGATAGCTTATATATGTGCTGGAATATGGGACGAAAATATAATTTGTATTCAGGTTTTCAAGATATTGAGTTTCATGCTGAAGTAACGTTTTGCAAAATCGTGGATCTACAAAACCATGACATGTGCGCTTGTGAAAGAAATATACACGTAAAGCTCTTTATTTGTGCTATTTTATGGGGCCCCCGGGTGGCGCGGCCCGGAAACCGCAACCCAAATAAAATAAATGTATATCCATACAAACAAAGAATCATGGCGAAATATGTACAAATTAAATTTTAAAAAATGAGAAGGTGAAATATTTTTTATATGATTACTACGGCTCTGGTCAACAACTTGAATTAATCAGAATATTTTTTAAAGACGGGGAAAAAAGATATTTATTTATTTAAATACTGATTTTTTATTCGAAATCCGAACGCATATTAATAATTTTTGAGTTAATATCCGAACACTACCTGCAACTGACACGTTAAAATATATTAATTTATGGCAACACCACGCAAGTAGGCAACCATCCGCTAAAATAAAAAAAAATCTGTCAATCCGACTGACATTTTCTCATTGACTTGACAGTCCTGAGTGACAGATCTACAACAAACAGTCAGTTTGACAACCATTGTGAACTTTTTTAGGCAAATGAAAATGGCAATAAGGCTTAAACTTTTATTGTGAAATATTTTATATAAACGGGGGTTTAAAAATATTTTATATAAACGGGGGTTTAAAAATATTTCTAGTATGCAGACATGTTACTACTAAGGAATCCTCAATACTGCTATATAATTCATCTTCTCTTTTTTTATTTATTTTTCTGTACATTCGATGTATGGGCGTTCGCCATGATTCTTTCATTACTATAGAAATACATATGTATTTAAGTAATGAATTTTGGAATTAAGGCTTTGACAAAGCACTTAGGCTTGAGTCAAAGTTACGGAAACACCTATATAATACCCGCGGTATAGTCTCCATTGTTGCGCGAGACAAGAATGGAGACTACCGCGGGGAAGCGATCGGCGAGCGCAATGTCTTTTAGTTTGCACTACAAAATGGTGTGCGTGTTACATACATACGTTTCATAAGTACCTGCTTGCTCACACACAATGGACCCAAACAAGAGACCTAGTTGTGGAAAATTGCCCACGGAACCAGGTGAAGTACCTGCCTAATCCTATTTAGCACGAGCATAATGGTTTACCAGATTAATTTTGTTTTTAACTGTAAATATACATCAAAGTTTAATAAAGAATTAAAATTCAACCGATTTCCACGAGACGGCAAGTAAATAATTTTAAATCACCTAAATTTAAAATGCATAAAATATTTATTTAATCCTCACAAAAACTAGTAAAGACTAAATAAACAACTAAACGACTTTTAAATATTTAATTAGTAGCTTTTTTATAACATTCCTGACCTGACCCATGACAGATTTTCTGGTACTTACGCAGTTGTGGGGCGGTATACATTCAATAACAAAGGAGTCGAATTAGTGGCAAGAAGTTTTCTCAAAACTTCAAAACCTCTTTCGATAAGTCTGCGATTGTATCCACCCCACCCACTCGATAAGAGAAAGAAAACAATAATACTGCATTTTTGCCCAATTTACGTATGCATGAAAATATTCAGCTCATTTAAAAAATGTACTTACTTGATAACTCATAATTTTTTTAGTTGGAACTACATGGTGATCTATATATCTGTATCCCTTTTTTGTTATCAGGATCTCATTTTCTGCAAAATGTTCCGAACAAATGCAACTCGATTTCGTAGGCATCCAGTTGATTCTACCAGTCGCTGTAATCCACTGCTCTTTTACATAAGCATCTTTAGGGAAACTAAAATAAAATGAACATTATTTAATAGGCTTTATAAATTATTTTACTTTCAACTCTTGCATGATAAAATTAGTACTTACATATTTAACCTAAAATATATAAATATAAAATAAATAAATATATACGGACAAATCACACAGATTGAGCTAGCCCCAAAGTAAGTTCGAGACTTGTGTTATGGGATACTAACTCAACGATACTATATTTTATCTATAAATATAATAAAACAGTAAAAATATTTTGTCTATACATTTAGAATTTTTGACTGAAATGGATAGAGGGACACTTAAAAAGAATAATAGAAAGCAAAAAAAATTTTTTGGAATTTTTTGTCTGTCTGTCTGTCTGTCTGTCTGTCTGTCTGTCTGTCTGTCTGTCTGTCTGTCTGTCTGTCTGTCTGTATGTATGATCACGATTATCTCCGAAAATACTGAACCGATTTACTTCAAACTTTCACCAATTGCTCTGTTTTAACTAAGCAAAACATCTAAAGTTTGTTTCATCAAAATCGGTTCATTAAAAAAAAAAGTTATCGTCATTTGAATGAACTCAAAGCATTAGTTTGCCTGCAAATATACAAGGTGAATTTTTTATCGTTTTGGACCCTTAAAGGGGTGACTCAAACCATCAAAATGAACAACTTTTCCTACGGGAACAAAGCTGGGAACTCAAAAAAAATTTGGCATGCCCATACAAACTATATATATATACAATCTATATACAAACTATTCATAAACTTTGTATCGAAATTTTCTCATTTCAGGACTTAGACGTATGAATTTAAGTATATAAGTTCTAGGTTACTATTAAAAATATGTGTGTAGGTAAAATGGACGATATTTTCCCCTGAAGGGGTAAAATAGCGGGGTAAAGATTGTATAGGAATTTACTTATTTCTAGACTTAGTAGTCTGAAAATAGGTAAATAAATTATAACAATTGAAAAAGATCTGTGTAGGTCAACTGGAAAAAAATCCCCCAGAAGGGGGGTAAATTTTGTTTGGAAATTTTCTCATTTCTGGACTATGAAGTATGAAAATAAATAGGTATGTTCTCGATTACAATTAAAAAAGATATATGTGGGTGAAATGGACAAAATTCACCCCTAAAGGGATAAAATGGGAGGGTTAAGGTTTTATGGAAATTTTCTCATTTCTGGACTTAGAAGTATAAATAATATCCATACTTCCATACTAATACTAATATTATAAATGCGAAAGAAACTCTGTCTGTCGTTTTTTTACGCTTCAACCATTAAGACTGATTTAGATGAAATTTGTTATGGAGGTGTGAGGCCCGAGGAAGGACATAGGGTATGTTTGATTCCGGGAAATTCTACTTCCCGAGGGATTAATTTTTCCCGAGGGATCGACACTAACGCGGGCGGAGCCGCGGGCAACAGCTAGTAACAAATACATATATAGATACACATCCAAGACCCAGGCCAATCTGAAAAAGATAATTTTCCATCTTGACCTGCCGGCCTATTTGCTAACTCAGTGTACAACGTTTTGATAGTAATTTCAAAATACATTGCGGCTTTCGTATGATTGACTATTTTTATCTAAGATACATAAAACGTAATGTATGACTGAAGTGACTATCAAAACGTTGTACACTGAGTTAGCAAATAGGCCGGCTGGCCGGGGATCGAACCCGGTCACTCCGTGTCGCAGGCTGGCGTGTTAACCGCTGCGCCACGGAGCTAGTCATCACCTAAAAATAATGTATTTTATATAACAGGAAACATCTACTGACTTTCGCCTGAAAGTCAGTAAATGTTTCCTTTGACCAGGACTGGCCTTTTACTTACACAAGAATTAGCATTTCCATCTAACGTGGCAATGCTGCCAGCTTTTTGGGCATTGTATTGTAGGGCAACGAAGTGCCGGGCCTTTTTTACTTGTAAATGTTTTGTGGGATTAGTCTTTAATTTAAAGTTTTATACGTAAATAATATCAACTATATTAAAGTTAAATTATCCATTACACAGTGACAATAAAAAGCGTGTGCATATATATTAAAAATTAATACTTTCACAAATCGATAATCGATGATATTACGACCCTTACTTCCGCCTTGTGGCGTAATTTCTGATTCTACCACTCGCCACTAGATGGCATACGTGGTCGAGGCGTCATACAATTTTGGACTTTATTTCAATAGATATACGTGTAATTTTTCATTTCCTCTAATATTGATTTTTCAATTAGATAGAGGTAATTGCTAAAACAAATTTATGAAATACAGAATAAATACTTACCGATGATAAGAAACACCTGATCGTAGCAAGTTCTTAATACTACTATTGTTTTTGCACTCAAGGATAGAGCATCGAGTCATTTTTAAGAGATTTTTAAGAAACACGCAAAGTAAAACACCGCCAGCCACACGTCGCGACCTCAGTATATATAATATTCATTTATGGTCGCGACACTTCAGCAACAACAGAGCAATTGAGCCTAGTTAAGACTCGCTGTGCTTAATTAGGTTAGGTGTATATTCCGTGGGGTGGGTGTTGTGCTGTGCGTTCAGAAATAAGTATTACTTACTTACTACTGACTTTATAATATTTAAAAAAATGTTTATTAATTAAAATACTAGCGAAAATGTTGACTTTTATAATAATGGTACCTATCTATATTTATTAAAATTAACTCGGTCAATTAGACTAAAACATTAATAAAAAATTATTTACTAAATTAAAAAAATTGAGATTACGAACGTACCCAACAGATGGAGGAATTTGAAAATAGAAACAAGTTTTGACAGTTTCGGCCGTTGGATTGTTTTGGGGTTTCTCGTTTTAGTGTGATTACTAGGATTTGTAGCTTATTTTCGCCAACATTTATTTATATCAAGACGTTAACATGGCTTGTTAATTGATTATTAGAAAAATTAATAACAGATCAATAAAATGGGAAGTAATACGAGCAAGGTCAATACTGAAGGAGCTGTTCAAATACAAAAAAACGATAAGGATATTGATGCTAATTCTGATCCTCGATCCCCTACTCCCGAAATAATTCGGACTCCGATACAGGTAAAGTTTTATTTTTTTCCATGTGTAATTCTCTTGACTTATTATTTTCGCGCGCTTTTTGCAAAATTATACTGAATGCTATCAGAACAACAAAAGCTAGAATGGTTTAGAGAATAAGTTATTTTGCAGTCAAATCACAGATTGCCTAATAATAAACTATAATAACCGTATGTAGCTATCATAACATTATAGATATCTTAACATTTTAGAAGTCAGATGTTAATGTTGTACCAGTTAAAATAGTTAAATGAATACAATTTCTTTGCTTACCTACATAACATATTTAACAAGGATCTTACAGAATGAAGTCTGAATATTGTCACAGTTACCGTTGACAGCTGGCAACTCATCCTAACTAATATTATAAATGCAAAATTGAGTTTGTTTGTTACGCTTTCACACTGTAACTACTGAACCGATCATCATTAAATTTTGCATACAAGTTCTCTGGAGTACAGAGAGGATCATAGGCTACCTTTTATACCGGGAAAAAGTACTATTCCTAAGGGATTAACATTGATGCGGGCAAAAGCTAGTATGTAATAATTGATTAAAAGCCAATGTTTTATGATACTGGCTACAACAATATGTTTGGCCTTAACACATAGTTCTTTTTAAGTGTATACTCAAATTTCATCCATTTTAATACTTACTATCAACACTGTTCTAAGTTTGATTTTTTCTTCACAGGGTAAACCAGGAGCAAAACACAATATAACTAAGAATGTTGACTTGCGAAAAACGTTTGAGAATGGCAAAGGTGAAGAGAAACTCATACATAATAATCCAATTCTGTCTGCTGTCATAAAGAATCATTTGCAGTCATATGATCCTCGTTCACCAACGCAGGACTTTGAGCGGACCCCTATCGTAATCACATCACAAGCAGATGAAAAGACAGAAAAGGTGCTTCCAAGTGAGGTAAATTGCAGTAGCCCTATTTTACGAGATGACAATGAGGATTTTGATGAATGTGGTGTTGAGGCTACCAAAAGCCCAGGTTTGGTAGTCCCCAAAAATCTTTGTAATGGATTCTTTGACATGACTCTCGACGATACATTTAAAGAAACTGAAGAACCATTAGGATCATCAACAGCTTCTAATGAAACCATTGAAATTAATATATCAAATGAACAGAGTAATGTCAAGGCTGATGATGCAAAACCTGCAACGCTGTTGGAGACAAACTTTGATTATGTTGAAAATGAATATGAGAATTTTGAAGATAGCGAAGAACACCTTGCGAATTACATCCAAGACAGTAAGGAAAATAAAAAACATATTCCAATCTTCAAAATTCTTGATGTAGATCCTCGTTCACCATCTGTAGGCATTGAGAGAACTCCCATTGTGGTTTCTAAGATCAAGGAAGAGGACACAAGTGAAGAAAATGTTGAAGAGATGTCTGATGATACGTTGATTAAAGTTTTACAGAATACAAATGTAGAATTGAGACAGAATGGTGTCAAACCTCATGATAGAAACTCAGATGGCCTCCTCATTTATGAAGATGAGGCCAATAATATTGATGATACACCAAAAAAATCGAAATCAGCTAGCAGTAGTGGTGTCAGAACTCCATTATCATGTATGAAAAATAAAACAGATGCAGGTCACACTAGATCCAAGTCTGCAAATACCTTGTATGATCCCAAGACGCAATCAGTTATACCAACAAAAGTTCCAACAAGAGTGTCTCATATCCCCAGATTGAAGTCCTTGTCAAAGCAGTCTATTCCGGCAAAAGTGGCTCCGACAGGCAGCAGCATTTCATTGAAAAATATTACAAAAGCATCAACTTTGAGTGGCGACTGTGAGAATACACCACCTCACTCTCATCGTGACAGGTGGGACAAGGAAAGCAGTATTATACTATGAAACTAGAAATGCTTTGAATGACAATCTTATACACATTATTTGTGTTCATCTAATTATTTAAGTCAGTTAATTATGAAAATTGTTAGAATTTCATTTTCTAATACTGTTACTGGAAGATTTTGTCAATGCCAGTTTGCCAGTTGTATTTAAAGACTGCTACATACTGACATCATGATCTATTGTTTAGTTAATAATTAACTTTCTATGACTATTTTAGCTTGACATGTAATAAAGCAAACACCTTTATAAAAACTTTTTTGTTTAATTTAGTGCAGCATTATGTTTAAAAGATGACAAACATTGACTGAATGGTGCTGTGAAATCTGGCAATATAGTAGGTACCTGCTGTCTCACAAAACAATCAGTCTCACCACCACAGTCGAGAATATAAATACATATTTTTTATGGTCAGGCTCTTTGGGATTAGTGGTTTTAATGCCAGAGGGTGTCATTATACCTGAAAATATGCAAATAAATGAAATTTGAATTTTGAACCATATGCATGTCCCGTGGTCGTAGATATGGCTACGGGTACGCGCGCCCGGCACCCCGCGCGGCTCACTCTTCTCTAAATAGCTTTATTTTGTTCCTAAATCCTGTCTTTCCCAAGCTTAGTGGTAGGCAGCGTACTGATGCGGGTGAGTGGGAGTGCCATCCTCAATTGCCCGGCCGGCCCGGCCCGGCAGTCATACCTGTATGACTTGATTTCTCTTTGGGATTAGCCGGCAGCGGCGGTGTTTCTTATATTTAGCTATGTACTCCAAAAGCAAAATATTTTTTTAACAGATCTCTCACGCCAAAATAGATATTTCATGAATGCCTAAACTGGGACTAAGTTTTTGTTTGGACGCACGAAACGCGACTATACGATTAAATAACTTTTTAATTTTTTAAACTTAGACGCACGCTTCCAAGCCCGTGGGCCAAGCCATCCATTTTACGAATGAAATCAAACATTGATTGAAAGTTTCTCATTGTCCTTTCTGTCCTGTCTAACACGTGAAAGATACAGTAATAGGGTGGTACAGTACGTAACGTTTTTACAAATAGCTGCATATAAATGAAACTAGATTTTAATATTATTACGGATTTATTATAGAATATATAATCGCAACACTTAATACATACATTATTTAACTAACATAATGTGCGTTACCTGAATAAGTAATCGTCCTTTTTAACGTGGAATGGTGTTAAGACTGCATTGCCACATAACATCTACGCTTGCATTAATTTTATTAAAATGTTATTTGTTGTAGTTGATGCATAAAAGCATGGATTCATGTCTCAATGTGCACGCACACGCAAACCTTTTTGCCACTATCATTCTCTCCTTACTTCCTTTCACAATCCATATTCTAGAAGATACTTAAAATTTTTAGACATGTTTAATTTTAAGAACTATAGCAGATTTTACCGCCATTAACTTTTGAACATTTCATACTGCAACAAAGGAGCGCCATTTTTTTAAAATGCTCGTCGCGTATCTTATTAAATAAACACCGAACTCATTTTAATCCTAGATTCAGACGAAACCAAATGTGGCGTAAATTGTGCGACTCATTTTAAGCGACCCACTCACAAAATTGCGCTCGTTTGGCTCCGATTAGTCAGGTAACGCACGAGCTAACACTACTACAATATTAGTGTCATCATTTTGTATTTCATAAAAAATAATCACAAATAAATATATACTGCAATATTGCACTTTCTTATGGAATGGTTTTAGAACATCGAAATCAAGATGATTTTGTTAATGGATATAAGCCCAATATAAATATAGGCAGTTAGTCTTATGGCTATTAGGCAATTTTGACGAATCAGCTCATCTTGCATTCTTTACAGTCCACGCAGAGCTAGAAGAAAAATATACAAATGAGAACATCACACAAACAGTAGGTTGTCTGAACAGCAGAATAGTTTGAACAAGTTATGCTAGTTAAAGTTAGCAGTTACCCAATATTGTCAATACTGGATTTATGGCTAATTTCAGAGTGACGCAGGCGAGACGCACGCTGACCAGCGCGTTTCAACAGCGCGCGCTAGAGCGTACGCTGTGAAACGAGTTTTAGTATCGCGCATTTCGTTGCAATGTACAGTTATGTATAGTCATCATCATCAGGACAAATAGAATAAAAGGATACGCTGTTTATTTTCTATAGAAAAGAGTGAACAGCGACGCCGTAAAACATTGTAAATTTATTATTTAGCGCGCGCTTCGGCAGCGCTGGCAGACGGCGTGCATCTCACGAATAGCGCGTTTGAACTGCGTGACTATGTAACGCACATCTACTATCTAGTGTAATTGTAAGCACGCGCGTGTGGCCGGCGCTGATCAAACGCGTGACTCTGAAGTAAGCCTATGGGTCAGTAATATCAATAGGCGACATTATGTACATATAAAAGTATACCATTATACAGGCTGATTGATAACACATTTTATATATACTGATATAGGACAGTCAGAAATCGATTCTCTTTCCAAATATGTAAAAAACAGGTGGTTTAATTTGACTTAATAAATTAATTATAGTAGGTATACCTATATATTACTAGTCTCCGCACATTCATTTTATTATTTTTTTCTCTGCACCTATTTTATTGATATTTTAGAAGTGAAAACTTCTATAGGCGTTCTTGGGATGGGTAAAAATGTTAAACTCGCGTCAGGACACGTGACCTGAGACCGCCGCAAAGGCTAGTTTTCACTTCTGCCGGCACTCCCGGAGTGCAACTCGTTTTTTTTATACATTACATACATGTGACGGTAAACTACCACGTCCTTGAATATGTAGTGTTTATCCAGTCGGCCTGTATATTTTCCATGCTGGTCTGGAAGAAACGAAAATGTACCAGCTACTTCGCATCCCTCGCAGCAGTCGCAGCAGTCGCAGACCCTCAAAGTCGGTCAAGGGAATGGAAGAAAATTTAAGGATACATGTCAAAAATAATAGGCACCCTTATTATTTAAATTAAAATTTTTTTAAAAACTAATGTAACTGAAAAAACTCAAAGGACTCATGGCTCGGAGGACTAATTAGTCTCGAGTCATGAAAAATGAATCAAGTCTCGAATTTAAAACTGTAAGAATTCAAGTCTTATGCAACACTAACTTCAATTCCGCAAGTTACCTAATAAGAGTCTTTACCAAAGTAATAGAGGGTAATTTTTTGCCCAGATCATAAACTTCCGAGTATAGGACGAAATTGCCCAATCACATTACACTTTTTTCTCTGACCTCACACTAGCTTGCTCAACCTCTAAGGTATTAGTTAACTTAAGTATTCGGGGGTTAGATAGCCATTACATGGCTATCTAACCCCCGAATACTCTAAAGAATCTCAACATACTGCTAGGTAATTGTTTAGTCAGAGTCAGAATGCGATTTGAGATTGTTTTTAGTTAAAATGCTTTTGAGTATTAGGGCGTTATTGTAGTTTGATAATAAAAATGAAGGTTTAGTCAGATCATTTAGGAATCAACTTTAAAAGTATGCTTAATATACAATTTTTAAATTGGACTGGGCATCTAATTGCGCTATAGAGATAAAATTGTAATCGTCGCCAAAGTATCATTCACTCAATTGTAAGTCAACATGCTTTCAGCGACAATAACAATTGCATTACAGTTCAATACACGCAAAATTAGGCCCCCTAGTTAACATGTGCATGTAGACAATAAAAAACGTTAGTCGTAGCCATATTCATGCAAAAAAGTCCAAAATCAATAAAAGTTACAGAACTTCAATTTTGAACAAATACCTACTTTTATCCTTAATGGAATGGAATGCATGCTATAACCATAAAACAATAAATTTCAATCATTTTATTATTAAAAAAAAAAATTAAGAAAAAGCTGTTAAAAATGCAAAATTTTGCAAACCATTCGAAAAAACAAGGATCATCAAAATGGCGGTTAATTATAACCCAACCAAAAATATTTTGAACTAATTTCTTTAGCTAGCTGACAAAGTGTGATGTTGATTGTGTCGTGGTCTATTTCTTGGATATTGTGGATAATTTTTACGTAAAAATGCCGTAAACTTTTTACAAAATAACGAAGTGAATGTCTGAAGGATTCCTCTAAGTAATACCACGGACCTTGTTGTCAACATGACTCATGTGTATGAACATAAAATAGCGCCCCCGGGCAGGTTTTTTTTTTTGAACTTTTGGTCGGGTTTTACTTACTATTAAAGGAGCCGTCGACCAACAACATTAAAGGTGACTTTGGTATTCTTAGTCATACAAATTTCTTCCAAAGTCACTACTCGTACCATAGTATTTATTACTACTACTACTACTATTTAGTACATCTACTATTGAAAAAGTACATTTACGGCATTTGCATTAGAAATAAATGTTTGAATTTACTTACTCAAGTTTTTAACCATATATACCGGCCAGTTCGTCTTATCAGTTTTGGCACCGTCTTATGTGAACTATTTTGAATTACATGAATTTAATTTTCTAATAAAGGAATGTATAACATGTATAACTTATAATTAATATTATGCCCATCAAACATCAAAAAACGATAGCTTACTTTAACATCAAATACACAACATTTACTAATTTGACAAAATGGTAACAGCTTATAGGAAAAGTGATTTATACTCACTATATTCTATAAGAACATTAGTAGATAAGCCATGATTATGGTTTTTATTTTCTCTTAACTCACTAACATAGTGACATTCAATGGAACCCAAAATATATAGAGAAATCATAATATTATTACTATCGCTTAGCTCCAATATTTAATTATTCTTAGACCATTTAATGATCAGCATTAAATAAATATCAGTGATCTGAATACTGTTTTTACATTAAAATTATTATTAGGAGGTAGTTTTTTTTTATAAATTTCTTCAAAAACTTTTGTTTAATTTTGTCTTGGGGCATTCAGTATCTTTAAAATTACGTCTAACACCGATATTACGACAATATTAAGGAAAAAATGACACCTTATTACTGGCTTAGTAAATCATTTGACAATGCTTTAAGGACAATTTCAGTTAGCAACAAAACAAAGTTTTTCACAATATAAAAACAAAAAACAAAATGTTGAATTCACAAGGACTTATATATTTGTATTGTGTACTAGTAGACAGACATAATCCTTATCCTTACTAATATTATAAATGCGAAAGTGAGTTTGTTTGTTTGTTACGCTTTCATGCCGTAACTACTGAACCTGATCATCATAATTTTGAACACAAGTTCTATGGAGTATCGAGAAGGATATAGGCTACCTTTTATCTTGGGAAAAAGTACTATTCCCGAGGGATCGACATTGACGCGGGCGGAGCCGCGGGCGAAAGCTAGTCTATTATAAATGTACCTACACTATGGCATTAAGGTTACCGGTAATAATTGTGTAATATTTAAGTCTTGTCGGAGGCATTGTAACCCTGATGTCCGATCCCGGTGAAATGGAAAATTATCTTTTTCAGATTGGCCTGGGTCTTGGATGTTTGTCTATATAAGTATTTGTGATAAAATATAGTATCATTGAATTAGTATCCCATTACACAAGTCTCGAACTTTCTTTGGGGCTAGCTCAATCTGTGCGATTTGTCCATATACATTTATTATTATTTATTGTATGGAATGGAAACCACAAAAACTATTTTTGGCAGCAATAATATAGTGATTTTATATCTACAACGTGATATTGAATCTCCTAGCTATATTGGAATCTTGAAATCAGAATTGAAAGGAAATAAGCTGATTGCAAAAAAAACAAATTAGGTTTCCAAACAGTCGCCGATCAGCTGGACGAGTTTCTACGGAAGGCCGTGTTGATTTAATCGTTTATTACCTCTTTTTCTGGGAATTCTGTATTCCATTAGGGATTCTGATTCCCAGATTTTACATTTACATACATACATATTATCACGTCTGTATCCCTTACGGGGTAGACAGAGCCTAAGGTCATAAGACCTAAAGGTCACGTTTAGCGTGTTGGTGGGCGTAAAGGTGGAAAACCGAATTAAACTAGTGATGGGTTGCTAGCCCAATATAGCTAGGAAGTTTAAAATCACGCAGAAACAGAAATAAATAAAATTATGTCAAATGATTTACCAGTCTACTCTTATAGTATAAGCCCCAATATACACATACAGTTTCAGAGCACCATTTTAACCATTTCCAGGACACTTACATAGATTCGGTTTCTTGAAATAGCCCGAAAACATAATACGACAGAACTGAACTTTCCGCACAGAATAAAAAGAAGAAAGTACATTTTATAGCGAATTTATGTCTTCGGGTTTTTGAATCTGAATTCCGTGTTCTGAAACTGCACATATAGTGCGGGCGGAATGTAGCAGAAACAAATTTCGTGCAATACATCGTTCTATCTCATTCTCCACGAAAATTGAGAGAAAATAGGCACATTGCTCTTTTTCTGCCACGCCTACTAAAAAAAGCAGTGAGAAGGCGATGTGTTATCCGAAATTTATTCCCTAATCAATATGTGGATAAAATTAAATTGGCATCTCTCAGCTATTCAAGGTTAAGCAGATTTGGCTATTTTTATGAGATCTATTATTTTCTAATCAGTCCTCCTCCTCATCCGAGAGTTTTCCTGGTTGCCTCCTCAACTATGATGCGTCGGACACCGGGGTCCGATATCATGACAGCATTTATGCTGAGATACAATTTGGTGTAAGTTTCTACGGCCGGCTGCCCGCCTGACACCAACCCTCCTAGGGTAGCTCCAGAACCGCAAGCAAATACCTGTGAAAGGTCAAATAATTTGCCCGCGCTGTGAATCGAATTCTATACCGCAGGCTGGCGTTTTCACCACTGAGCCAAGGAGACCGTCAAATGCATTTTTTACAAGATATGTATATATGCAAAAAAACAAAAGCAAAGAAATGCCAACTCAACTTTGACGAGTTCATAGACATATCCTTAGGTTGGGTGGAAGGTGGCAAGTCATGCTTCACTCCATGCACTTCATATTTATTTTTCGCCGGCGTTCTGAGACCCTGCCAAAAAACCATTAGTAGATGTTAATACATTAATCACTGCACTCGAAAACAAACTTTAGTTACTTTTGGACATGGCAATCTGTTCTGTAAGAGCGTAGGAAGGAGGTCCACCACGGAATGTAACTGCGCTTACGAACACAAGCTTATGCGGTATCTCCTAGCGCACCTACAACCCTCCGCCTTGGATCACGAATCCTTACTCGAGAAACTGGTTGGGCACGTAGATAGGACTGGGAGTGTATGGGCGGCGCAGTCAGGATGAGGAGAGAAAGGAAGTTAGAACCGACCGAATACCAGCATCAAATCAGTATGGGGAATATAGATACTTGGTGTATAATATATAAAAGAAAGGAAAATTAGACTGCTAGTTACTTTTGGAAATGACAATCATATTTTTATAAGTGTTTTATTTTGCATTCACAATGCTATTTTGATATAATCTTAATAAATTAAGAAATAAAATATGGTGAAAAAATTTTATGCGGGCGGGACTTGAACCGGCGACCTAAGTCTATGTTCAAGTACATAGACTTAGGTCGCCGGTTCAAGTCCCGCCCGCATGAAATTTTTTCACCATATTTTATTTCTTAATTTATTAAGAGTAAATCATATTTTTATTCAGAAGTTATGTAAACAGATTACACTTGAAAAAATGCATTACTAAGTAATACATTGCCATAAATTAGGCTAATATGTACTTGAATACATACACACATATATAATCACGAAGGTCAAGAAGGCATATAACGTTAGGAGCGGCCCACCCCGGCTTCGCACGGGTACATATAGGTGTTTAATTCTATAGCCTACATTCATAGGGGATAGTGGGATTCTAATCGTGAAAAAATTTTAAACGGGTCCAATAATTTCGGAGCCTATTCAATGCAAACAAACAAACAATAAAAATCTTTCCTGCAATATTATTATAGAAATACCTACAGAAATATAGGTACTTAGATAAAACAATATGTTTGATAATTTTTTTTTATCAAATCACTCAATACGGTTTTATCGCATTTATTACATTATTTTAAACCGTCCCAAGTGATTTGAATTAAATGTGTAACAATCGCGAAAACATTAGAAAACATACCGATAACATGTTATCGTGATATATATGTCGCAGGCAAATTGTATGATTCCGCGTTTTACAAACGGCGTCGTCGGTTTACAAACGCTCGCTCTTTTGGAATATGCCGAAGGCAAAATGTGAATTGCCTTGCCAGTATATAATATGCCATAACATTCAATAGACAATTAAATCGCCGTTTACAAAATGACGCGGCAAATTAAAGTTTTTAGTTCTTTTTCTAACCACGCGGCGCTGCTAATCAAAACAAGCAAAATGGCGTCGAGTTGTGATTTTGAAAAATATTGAAAACAGTGCAAATCCTGCGTGTTCAAAAACTTTTTATAAAAGAAATGATAGTTTAAAAGAAATGTATTACAGTAAGTCAAGACAATTTTACGATTCTAAAGCAGGAACAGTAAAAAAGCCGTGGAGAAATGACAGAGTTTTTGAGGTTATCCGGCAGGTTAAAACGCTAAGGTGTCTATAAAATCTGGTGCTCGGAGGACTAATGCGATTATTGGTACAAAAAGTATGATGTGATGAGTCTTGGCAATGTTTAGAATATGTTGTATTTTCTGGGTTTCAAGTCAGCAAAAAATTTCGTATTACCTACCTACAAAGGTCTATCGATTCATGGCGCTGTCTAATTGAAAGGATAAGGAATAATTATAAATGTTAATATAGATTTCATATACTTTTTAAATATGGCGCTAAATGTCACTCAAATGTGACGTGCACAAATAAGTACATGACACGGTTACTTTGTTTTACTTACAGGTATTGAACATAATTCTAGCTTTTTTGGTGTTATCTATTCTAGGTATAATTACGATGAAAAAAGAATAAAGAACAAACAATCGTTAGCTTATTTTTATTATATGTTCCTATATGTTTATCTTTAATTGAAAGTTCCATACTATCCATTATAGTTGTATTATTGTTACGTACGTCATCTGTTTAAATTACGTTTTTGCTACGTACATATTTTAATTACATTAGGAGTGCACAATCACATATTATAAATTACTTCTATTTGAATAGGTACTTACTTGATTTTTGAAATATAGTCGGAATTGTCCAACCCATGTTTTATGATAGTCACCTCTATTACTATCTTCAATTATAACAATTAAACGAGTTGTCAATTTGCCTTCGGCATATATCAAAAGAGCGATCGTTTGTAAACAGACGACGCCGTTTGTAAAATGCGGAATCATACAGTTTGCCTATACATTGTTTATATAATTGACTCTTCCATGCTAGTCTGGGAGAAAAGAAAAAACTAAGAATGTGCCATCTGCTTCTCTTCCCGCGCAGATCGTAAAAGCCGATCGAGGGGATGGGCGAAAATCTGAGGAACCACTTTATTAGGCGATGCGGCTTGAAACCCATTTTGATTACTATATTCCGTTTTCCAGCTTATGCTCACCAATATGCTAAATGTGGCCATAAGGTATTACAGACCTGAGCTCTGTCTACCCCGCAAGGGAAAAAGACGTGATAATATATATTATGTACATAATTGACATATTCACATTTCTTATGTATTCTATATACTATTCTAAAAATTTTATGTCTGTTTTAGTTTATTTACATATAAATTCTTACTTGTTATTTGTAAACTGTTAAATTCAATTTTATCGTTTAGTTTTAGCGCTGTATTTTAGACATTTGTATGTGACACATCGCAAATTCGCAATCCTGGGGAACCCCTATGCGATGTGTATATATTTAGGGATGTAGCTACTACAGAGTGAGAGCACTGGAGTACTGTAACACGGGTTTTTACCTTCAACAGGCTCCAGCCTCCTACAATCTGTATTGGCAACCAGCCCAAATATTCTGGCATTTAATGTGATTGTATTGTGTGGAGGAAATAAATTACTTTTTACTTTACTTTTACTTTAATCCAAAATGTTCCTCATTAGGCTGTGCTGTGAAAATATACTTTACGGTCTAAACCAGCGATTGGCTGGGAGAGGTTGTGTTATGTGATCAATCCACCTTAGTGCCTTCTTTGTTTTAACCATAGGTGATATCCACGCGCTCTCGCAAGCTTAGTACACTCAGCCAACGAGATACCTGACCCCGTCATCTAACTATATCTTGAATTTTCTCTTACACTAAAAGTAATATTAGCATGAAAATATATATTTAGAAAGATTTTAATTAAGACTTTATGAATATAAATTTTCATGTTAATATTACTTTTAGTTTAAGAGAAAATTCAAGATATAGGTAGATAGCGGGGTCAGGTATCTCATTGGCTGAGTGTACCAAAAGTCATCGTTAGATAGCAGTAGGTCTACTGTTAGTCAACTAGACTATTTAGAATGGTTAAACCGTAAAAATAGACATTACGCACTTATTAAAATAAAATCTGAATAAATTAAATAATCGAAAATACTTTTTATTGTAGTATCAATACCTGTCAAATGTAACGCCCTCTGTGTATGCAACGCAACTCAAGTTTGGTGTATTACCATAGTTAGCAATCATACCATAGTTTCAATATATCAACTAATAGAAGATCGTACCACAAGGGCCTAACATAATACTTTTTGGTGAGGGCATTATTCTGAATACAGAGCAGAACAAAGCAGTCTACTAAGGAATTATGTTAGTCCCGAGATGATACATTCTGCTTTTGTTTTCATTTGTTGTAGGAAAGACTACAAAAAAGTTTTAAACGTAAATTAAAAGAACTTTTTAGTCCCTCAGGAATAAAAAGATATTTTCGATCTTGTATAATGGCCACCAAATTTATTTTTAGTAAAAGTTGTGATGAAACTTATATTTTTACCTTGTTCCTTGTCTTCCACATTCTGGGCAATAAATTCGCGGAGCTCCGAATATGCTTTGTCAAGGTTGTCGTTGAGTATAATGATGTGGAAGTTGCCTGGCTTTTGGCCTGAAATTGTAAAAGAAAATACTATTAATTATCTAAAATGTATGTAAATTTATTATTTATCTTATTGTTGGTTCCCAGCATTGGCTCAATAAGAGAGTTAATTGATTCACTGTACGGAAGTCAAAGCTACATTTACTTTGCGTGCTTTAGGTGCCACCAGTTAGTTCATGCAAACTATTGCTGGCCAGCGCCCACCCACTACTGTTAGTCCCTTCATGCTCGCCACCAATAGTTAATGCATGCAACCATGGTCGATACTGCTGCATCTGTTAAGGCTGCAGCAATATCGGCCGTCATGTTCCCGACACGTGTTTCGCCTCTGCACGAGGCATCTTCAGACAGTGAAACCTAGATGTTGGTCATTCGTTGCTTGTCATTCGAACGACCAATCAATAAAAGAGGTCATTCATTTTGATAGTGATTTGATGGATTGAAGGATAATAGTGTTTTACCTTTAGCCCTGTATTAAATGTAAATTTTTGTACATTTTATAAAGATCTTAAGTCATATATAGAGGTGTGGAGCCCTGACACAGGCATGTTTGTTAGCAAAATGGAGACTCAAACACCTATAGATATATAAGATTACCTCCGTAAATTTAAATAAAATAGGTAGTTACATTTTTAATATTTATATTACCTAAGTAATTGTTTTTAACAATTGAATAATAGTTGAAAGTGATAAGCATGTTTACATTTAATTTATGAACACAAATATTAGTTATCAGACAATTTGTTATACAATATGTAACTGTTATATAATAAAACAGGCCAATTGCGAAGGATTGCGTAACGTAATTGTAAATGCAAAAGCCCTGTGAAAAACGGACTGTGGAGGCTTATAAACCGTGTCCCGTTTTCATCCCATGGGAGACCTATGGAACCTAAAGTAACTTACTACATGACCAACCCTTACAGATTTATTATTAGTAGTATTGATTAGATAGAACATGATGTGCCCAAGTTTATATGGTCAGTTGTTAAGCCTGAATAGTTGGGCAGATTCCAATTGCATTTTTATACCATGATGAGTTATTTATTAAGTATAAGTATTATTACCAAACTCAATCTCCCGCTTTGCAGTATCTAAGCGTTTTTTCAGGCTGGCTTCTTCCTCAGTGTTACGAGCGCGCAGACGTCTCTCAAGCTCTTCAATGGATGGTGGCATGACAAATACCAGCAGAGGATTTAAGTCTGTAGTCTTCACCTGCTTCACTCCTTCAATCTCAATGTCCAGAACACAGATCTTGCCTGTGCGACGTACTTCATCCACAGCCTTTTTGCTGAAATGTGTATCAGTTTCAAGTCAGCAAGATAAAAAAAAAACCGGCCAAGTGCGAGCGATCTATAAAAACGGCAAAAAAATAATGTCTTGTATGGGAGCCCCCCTTTAATATAAATTAAATTTTTATATAATTATTTATTTTTAGTATGGCCCTAGTAGTACAGAGAGGGTCGTGCTCCTGTAGTGGAGACTAAAAAGGACCTGATGATGATGATGATGATGATTTATTTTTAAAGTTAATATATAACTAAATATTCTGTGAATATTTCAAGCATATACCTGTAGCCGTTATCAATTCAGAGCAAAAACTAGCAAAGAAATCACGGGAGAATAGAAATGGTGTTATAGCGGCAACAGAAATACATCATCTGTGAAAATTTCAACTGTCTAGCTGGTTCACCTGGTTCCGTGGGCATTTTTCCACACTTAGGCCTCTCGTTTGGGCCCATTGTGTATTCAACTGTCTAACTATTATGATTCATGAGATACAGCCTGGTGACAGACGAACAGACAGACAGAATGACAGACAGGCGGACAGCGAAGCGATATTAATAGGGTCCCGTTTTTACCCTTTGGGAACAGAACCCTAAAAACCAAGCAGGTTTTCTAAATACATACATATACTACCCATACTTGGACACCTATAAAATACTAACTGGTTGCTACAATGTCCCAAAGCTTAGTAACATCTTTATAAACCAGAACAAAAACCTGAGAGGACACTCATTAAAACTATCTCATCCCTTAAGTGCAAGCAATCCTCGTTATCACTTCCTAGCTAATTGCGTAATAGACGCTTGGAACAAACTCCTAGAGATAGAGATTAGTGCCCCCTCAGTGAATGCTTTTAAAAACAGACTAGACAAACTTTGAAAACAAGTGCACGATCAGCACCTAGTGCAGTGCTGCTAGTGTATCAATATATAATAATAATAAACTATCAGCCAATAAAAACTCTGCAGTGTGCAGTGCAGGGACTCTAAAACTTAATCATTTTCCCAGTAGCTTTCTCAGCTGAGACGCGTCAGAGCCCGGGTTTAACTATTATGTCAGCATATGTGCTGTAATATGATTTTAATTAAAACCAATAGATCTTTAGTATTTTGAAATATCAACAACAAGATACATTTTAAAAAGTCTTAGTTTACGTATAAAAAAAAGAACTCAGTTCTGCAGTACTGAAATTGTAATCTCTATGTTCTAACATGGTAACCACCACTCCAGCAGTGACACTATTATAGCTGCCATAAAAAGCACTGCCTTCAGCTAACTTTACTACCAATGCACAACAGACTGACCAATAAAACTTAAGTCAAAGTTTTGTATTTACTTTTAAAAAGTGGTGACTATAATTCAGTATGATAATAAGTACATCACAGGTTCTACAAAAATTGTAACTTTCTAATTAAATATACAGCCCCATGATTATGCATTTTTGGGATTGTGATAAAAGTACTGATGTTTTGACTATGGATTTTGTTATTTTACAAAGCATTCGCATTATTTTACAAACTTATTTTTAAAATAAATAGTTGGTATTGGAAGAACAAATTAAATGTAATCTTACTGGATAGTTTTTGAGTAATAAATCAACAAAATATAATAATAAAAATTAATGAATATATTTATTATATATACATATTTGACTGGTGCCATAGGTATATCTGCCCAACTTTTGTAGATTCAACAATTTAGGTGAATCTACATTTGTTTGAAGTTTCGCTGTGCGTTGTCGGCCATTCATGGAGTTGGGGGAAGGAAATGGGGAGGGGAGGGGGAAGGGTGAGCCTCCAGCTCTCTCACTCGCTGAACGAAACATAAGTGAAAACTAAGCATTGATTGATTTTTCATAGGGGATAAACTTGTGGAAATATCACCACAACACTTTCCATGAGTTATGTACTGTTGTTTTCCCTTTTATTGGCAATCCCTATGACTAAATCACCCTGTAAAGCATTTATAATTAATGTCTTAAAATCAAGCTCAGTAAACAATGATGTTAATACTGAAAACCTGTATTTTGGCAAAGTGCCAATGCTCTCAAAACAACGAGCACATGGCCAAATGAAATTCTTTGTGTAAAACACAGAGACCTGAACACTTACCTGGTACCATACACATTACCACTGAAAGTGGCTGTTTCTATGAATTCACCTCTCTTTACCGCAGCAACCATATCATCTTTCGTAGTGAAATGATAATGAACACCATCTTTTTCACCCGGCCGGGGCCCCCTAGTGGTGTGCGACACACTAAAGCCAAATTTATCCGGGAATTCTTTCAGTAGACGTTTCAACAACGTACTTTTACCCGAACCTGAAGGTCCGCAGAGCACTAAAGGACGCGGTCCTTTTTGCACCATGGTTGCGAATGCTAAAAATAATAAATAATTTAATTAAAAAGTCGCAGTGCAAAAGTTACGTCCTAGTTGTATAATTAATATTAAAAACTTCTCACATCTGAATAAAAACGTGGTTGTTCGATTTAAGTACCAATAGTCAGTATTAAATTGGTTGTATATGGACAAATTAATTGATTAAAATTGTATTATATTCAGATCGGTATTCTACACCATGCGCATTACTTGACAAGGGAATGACAATGACGTTTTGTACATTCATACATTGGCAGATGGGCACATTAGATCTAGCCAAAGACAAGCTACATTTTTTTGACCCTACTACGGCGAAGGAAAAGGGGTACTATTTTTGAAAGTGTGACACTCGTCTTCGAGCGATATTTGTATGGATTTACTCGTTTACGATCGCCATCATTTCAAACATAGCACTCCTGAAAAGGAGGGATGATTATTTCCATTCACTCTTCTCGTTGAGGAACCCAATGGTCCAGCCAGAGGGCATTGCAGAGGATCTGAGCAATAATAAAGCTTTCGTATGTTAAGCAACCCCGACACGGTCCTCACTGGGGTGGGTGCAAGTGCAAAAATATCTCGAGCTTTCCCGTGCTTCGGAAGGAACGTTAAGCCGTTAGCTGTCATCATTTATGGCCGACGTTAAGTTATGATAAACGTTAAGCTAGGCTAGCTTGAAAGATCTGACACCAGTGTGGCCACTTTGCAAACACGACCAACAACAACTCGTCAATCAAAATAGTTTTTTTTTTTTGTGGCCCCCCCCATCTTCACAAATTTGAATTTACATTACTAAGTTATTCTGTTGTAGGACTGTTAGTAAGGGACTACGTTTTGGTTTCGTAAGTCATCACTGATACACATAGACCAAAAACTTTCGACTTTAGCACTGAGCAAAGAGTATATAATCACTACGTTTTGCACTGAGGTATTTTGGACGACAAGACACTGCGGAGCGGGGAGTAATTTGGTTACAATCCTCCCCCAAAAATTTGCAATAAGACCTGTTAGAAGCGGCCTGCATCCAGGACTTTTCTGCTTACTTGGTCAGGTTGTCTGACCATCTGGTGGGTGGTATCAGACGCTGCGCTTGTCGTTACGTCGTGGTCGCCATCCAAGAATATCAAGCACACGTTTTTCCAAAAAAAATCCTGTTTCAAGGAAGAAGTGGACATAAGAGGTGCAAAAAGATCCATCAATGGATCTTTGCAGTGGATCGAGTGGCTGTACGTGGTTTTAAGTTCGTATAAACCTTAGGTCTGCTTACCTCGTAAGGGAAAAAATCGTGATAATATGTATATATTACGAAATTTGTCTTCTTTTTCCATGCCGGCATATAGTTATTTTTATTACCAACTTAAATAGTAACCTATAATAGTACTTAATGTGTATGGTTCCTACTCAATTCTTTAAGTACGGCACGTTAAGCCGGTGGTCCCGGCTGCCATCTGGTAGTCGTTAAAGAAACCACGTCAGAGGCCGAGAGGCGGTTCCGAAGAACTCTGACACCAGGGTGTGCATGGTCGATTGACCGTGACACCTACTCGAAATGATGATGACTCAATTCTTTATTTTATTAATAGAATAGTAGGTTCTATAATACTTACCAACCTATACCTATTATAATATAATATTACAAATTATATATAAATATAGCCTTACTAGATTATGGTCAAGAGTAAACCCATTCAATATTACAAAAAATATATTAATATTGTTCTGAGATACGTGAACTCTCAGTATTGTTCTGAGCGTGAGCTACATAGTTAATGGAACGGCAAGAGTCGGAATACGGAAACAATATTGTTTGTGGTCGGAAAGATGATTATGACCACAGACAATAAATAATAGACAACTGTTGTCATTTTTTAACAGCTGATAATATGTTAGTCATTTATTTGTCTTATTGTGTAAAAATATATACTTTTTTAAATAAAATCTTCAAATAATTTATATTAAATTCTTTATAAATAATTTAACTATTTTTTTTAATGCTATTATCTTATATGTATTATATAAATAACATGATATTGTATATTATTCTTCTGAGATGATATTATGTGTATTCAACATGACTTCCCATATTCAGAAGTCGACCAATGAGATCAAAGCTTTTTGCTTTTGAAATTTCATCCGTTACAATCAAAATCAAACAAATCAAACAGCTCAAGCTCAAAGCTAGCAAGTTCGGTCGCCAGGTGAGCCGTTTACGAAAAGACGTCTCAATTGAATGTATTTAAAATATCCGTGAAGTTAAACGTTGTTTCAATATCGAAGACGTAATATACAGAGAACCCTCTTTCGAAATGGATATTGAAGTGAGGCGGCAGCGATCGGTAAGTTTTTATTTATATACATGTTGCAATGGTCGTTATTTATTATTATTCCGTAGTTTATATTATGCTAACATGTGAAATATCTAGGTGCAGATAGAGAATCAAGAAAATGTGTACGTTAACAAAGGGAAAGGTGGCATGGCATTGGCCACGAAACGGCAAGGGCTGACTATGCGTGGTGCGCTCGGAGACTTGAACAGTAATGTTCAGGCTCAGCGAGAGAATATCATTGGTAAGGTGGCCGTAGCTGCAGCAGAGTTTGAGAAAAAAGCCTCTCTTAACCGTGGTTTGGTTCGTAGGTAAGTGGTGTATTTTTCTTGTACCTTCAAGTAAGATTATCAAAAATTAATTCGAAACTACCATCAAATTACCATCTCAAATAAATATTTAAGTTCCTACTTGTATATCTGAGTTTTGGAACTATATGTGATTAAAAATACCAGTCTTTAGGCAATCTATTAACCAGTTAATTTGAGTATTGCATATATAATCAATTTACATGGATTTTGGATTTCATTTTGTAACTGCAGCTCATGATTCTGTAACACATTATTTATATTTTAATTTCAGCAATTACAGTCATGTGCAGTCAAAGGTGGACACAGGCTTGGCTTGCAAACCGACCATTCAGCCATCGTCAAGACCACCACTACGGAGAGAGGAAAGCACAGCCGGTCATGCTGCTAGAGCTGCTGCCCGCTCAAGAGTAAGTATTAATATTTGTATAAAACCCAGTGTGCTGTGCCTTTTGTTATGGACTAATGATCAATTAACCCATCAGTTGTGGCAAACAACTTTTTCATACTAAATGCGGTCAGCGGTGACCGCTTGGGCATAGCCGGGTTAAACTAACAGGTTTTTCTTAACTGTGGATGGTCGCCTTGTCTCATCCTTTTGTTTTTTTTTATTCCGCAGAACCCTTATAGTGTAACTGTTTGTGCTCTGTTGTTGAAGTGTCTTCATTTCATGAACCATGTTATGCATAACTATAGGTTGTGTTGTATAGTTATCCTAGTGTTTATTAAGTTGGCATTCCTAGACTGATGCTGAGGCTCTGGTGAAATTAATCCATTTCTTACATAAAAAATAATAAATTAAAAAAAATTAACCATCTTAAAAAAATAAATAAGGACCTCTATAAAAAGTAAAAAATAATCAAACTCAGTTTCTAACATGAAAAAAGTTAAAATGAAATATGTACATAATAATCATTGTAATAACTAAATAAAAATAAACAAAAAGCTTATCTACTACACTTAGGTATATTATATTCTACTAATACACACAATTTAGCTTAATACCTATCTAAACCTATTCATTTATTTACAATATTTTAACTACTATTAACTAATTGGTTTGAATTAGGTAATTTGGTAGCAGACCCTTACTAAAAATTCCTCAAAATCCCCTGTAGGGTATAGCGGTCTGGTCCCTGCTTTTATCATCAGCTTCCCTAAATAACTTTAAAATTTGCATACAATTAGTTGTCTGTATGTCTTTATAATATTTAAAGAAATATCTTCTAACTCCTAACCATTGAAAGGTTTGTGTCTTTCGTCATATCAGCTCAGCAATAACATTATACGCAATCATTCAATTATTTAAAAAAAAAAGAGGTTTTTCAATTCAACTGAATATTTTTATTTTGGCCCTAGTGGTGCAAAGAGGGTCGTGCTCCTGAAGTGGAGACTAAAAAGGACCTGATGATGATGATGATGATGATTTTTATTTTGTGTTTGCGGATAATTCCGTCTTTTATGAACGGTTTCGATGATTCTTTTTTTTGTTAGAAAGGAGATATCATAAGGCGTAAAACACACAGAAACGGTGTAAGGTAAAGATGCGGAGCAGACGTGGCGGAGGTACGATGTCGCTTCAAAAAGTATTCATACAAAATGTATGAAAGCGACGCGCGATGTTAATTATACTGAAGCGACGTGGTCCAGTTCTGTGAAATGATTGAACAATATCCGGCTTTATATGACTATACCGGAGTATTCTAATAGAAATATACAGGATAAAATATGGAGGGAAATAGGATTAAAAGTCGACAATTGCCACACAGGATGCACCCAATATTTTCTGTACTGCATATTAATGAGTTGCAGCAAAGCAAGCGCATCTTCGTCTTCTTCTGAAGAAGACATCTTATCGCAGTAAAGTCAACCTGTATAATAAGGCATCGTACCGTCTCGTCGCGTCTTCTGTATCGCGTCTGCGCCTTATCCGTCCCACGTCTACACCGCGCCTTCGCCGTATCTTCACCGTACGCCGTCTCTGTGTGTTTTACGCCTTAGGGTGGTATAAGGAAACTAGGATCTGATCATAGAAGTCAGTTTTTTTTTGTAAACACTACTTATGTGAAAACATTGTACATGCCTTTGAAATTCGAGGTTTTCCCTCGATATCCCCGGATTCCACCATCAGATCCTAACTTGGTTTCAATGGGACTAACTTGGAATTGCACTTTTTCTAATAAAATATGAATTTTGAAAATTTGTCCACAGTTGACGAAGAAATCGGTAAACATACGTAAAAAAAATATACCTACAGTCAAACATGGAGGATTCTAACTCCAACATTAGTTTTGATGAAATAATAATAAAGCCTCTTTATTTTCTTTAAATATTTATAAGTTGCACTACATATACAATATAAATTACTATTCAAAATAAAATATAGAAACCGCTCTAGGGTATAGACCTCGTATTTCTTCATTTTTTTAACTACAATGAGCAAATCGATGACGAAGGGGCTTTTTTCGCGCGCCATATTTATATTTTATTCATCGTAGTAATTGATTAAAAAATAATTGCAATTAATTAAATCACAATGAATTTAATTTATATTAATGAGCTAGTTGCATATTGCAATTAATTTATTTAAATTATTTTATGTTTATAGCAAGATACAAGTTTTAATTGTTTTTAAAAACAATTAATAAGGTATCCTTCTCTGCAGTGTCTGCACCTATACATATAAATGATTTTTCTTTTTAGGGTTCCGTACCTCAAAAGGAAACAAACGGAACCCTTATAGTTTCACTAGGTTGTCCGTCTGTCTGTCAAGACCCTTGCTGCGAAACTTTCCGTCCGTTTCTAAATAGAGTTCGACATAGTTGTAAGCTCTTGCTAAAACTGAAGGCCACATACCATTTTTTATATAACTTTTTTTATATGGACCAATCACACAGCTTGAGCTAGCCCCATAGTAAGTTCGAGATTTAATGTTATGGGATACTAACTATGTACGTAAGTTCTGGTGGACCTACATCCTACGCTCTTGCATCTTAACTACATTCTGGGAGGGCACAGAACAGAACAGACCAACATAAGACCAAAGTACAGGGAATTATTTTATTTGACTGCCGTTGAAATAAAGCATTGCTTGTTGTTGTCTGATATCTTATCATTTTTGTGTGAATTTAAGCTTATAATGACTTCTCCGCCTCTATTTAGAACAATTACCTAGAGTCTTGCATGGCATTCCATTGCAGGTCATGGGAAAGTAGTCTTCCAGATAATGAAACAAAACTATATTGTTTTTATTTTTAACATATTTATTTTCCAGGCTGCATTGAAAGATACTACGAACAAGCAAAATGAGACAAAAGAATCAATAAATATACTAATCCAAGCTAAGAAAACAACTCAAGACTCAAAGAAGAATGGTAAGCTGCCAACGTTGAAAGAAAACAAAGAATCCAAAGCTTTGAAGCCTATCCTCAAAGAGCCAACAGAATCATTAGGGAAACTACATCTAGGTGATACAACTACCTATTCTGAAAAAAGCACTTGTATTATCAACCAAAGTAAATTGGAGCAAGAAGTGTCCAAATTGATCTCATCACCAAAGCCGCCGGAGGACATTGAAGATATCGATGTTGGTGACAACCAAAGTCCATTGTTGATGTCGACTTACATAAAGGACATTTACAGATATTTGACTGAACTTGAAGTAAAGTACTCTATAGAACCTGACCATTTGAAAAAGCAGGTTTGTAAAAGTTTATTTGTATTTTATAGGTATATTTAATAGGAATATGGTAGCTTATGAATAAGACTTGCCTCTGCTCTCTTATTACGGGTAAATACCTGTTTTGTTGCCTGTGGTTCTGAAGGATTCTAGTCAGGCAGCTGGCTGTAAAAACTGCCGATTCATATTATAGTGGACCCAGGGCTCTAAAGCACCCCAGCTGGTTGGATATTAGACATAGCACATAGAACCGATGGCTGATGGGGCAGAACATTTCTCGACCACATACTGGCAAACATAGCGTTGGACACCCACCGACCACCTAGGATGCATGCTGCTTCCAACCGGTCGTATTGGAAATAATTGGGGAAGGCCTATATCCAGCAGTGGACTTCTTGGGGCTGAGATTATGATGGTAGTTAGATTGACTCTTAAGTACCATCATCTACCATCCCTGACTCTACTACAATCTAAAGTTGTGATGCAACATAGGATGCAACTATAGCATGTTACAGCTACCTTTAACAAATGTTCATGCTACAACTAACAATAAAAATCATTTGGATTATTACATTTATTTAGACTACATTTTTAACTTAAATTGCTTTGCGAGTAACACATTCATAATACCCCCTTATCAAACTTTGCCAGAGCGAGTGCTGCCATATTATGCTAAAAATAACTTGGATTTATATGTTGCTTTTTATTCTAATTTGAGTAAAAATAAAAAAGTTGTGGTAGAGCCATGCTACTGGCAAAATTCATTTTTGCTAGTAGCATGAATAGGCTGGCTTGTCCGGGGAAGTACCACACTCACACAGAAAATCAACGTCTGTGTAGAAGCTTTACTGCTTCTATGCTTTCAGTGAGAGAGCCGGAGGCCCATCCTTCTCCCATTTACTCCCCCATGTCCTTCCCCAACTTCTTGAATGACGGGCAACGCCCCTGTTACACCCTGGTCTTGCAGTTGTCCATGGGCAGTGCTGATTATTTACCATCAGGTGACTCACTTGCTTGTTTGCCGTCCTATACCATAAACAAAAATATATAATAATGTTGTGCTGCTATTTTGTACTGCAATATGTTTTATGAAACATTATACATAGAACTTTATTTAGTTGTTTCTGGCATTAAGAGAAGAAATGTAAAGAATGAAAGATGAAATAATTTTACTAAATAAATTAATAAATTTGTTTTCAGACTGTCATCACTGGAAAGATGAGGGCGACATTAATTGACTGGTTGGTTGAGGTGCAGCGTCAGTTTTCACTAGTTTTGGAGACATTTCATCTTACTGTTGGAATTATTGACAGATATCTACAGGTATTTTTTTCTTTGTACCAGTTTGTATTCTGCCATGTTTCTACTTAGGTACCCATTAAAAAATTTGCTGGAATCTAAGTTCGTATTAAAGAGCCAGCTTTCGCCGGTCGCGTTTTTGTCGTATTCCTTGCGAGCAGTACTTTTTCCTGGGATGAAAGGTATCCTATGTCCCCCATACCCCAGACAACGTGTATGCAAAGTTTGTAAGCATTTTGAAACGTGCGAACAGTTCTAATGCTTAGAGTTGCCAGTAATAAAATAGTTATGGCTGCCAGATTATTGGCAAAAATCGTAGAAGCTAAAACTCACATTTGGATCAATGAAATTAGGTTTGCAGATTTCTCTACTTGTGAGTTATCGTTGGATGCAAACAAAATACAAAGAGCTCTCTTAGCGAACACCACAAATCTGCGCAAACACTTTAATATACATATTTCAGTCATACAATTGTATTTCAACATATTTCAGTAATACATAATTATTAATTATCTTAATTTAAACTCAAATCTGTTGGTCAAAGACTCAAACGATACAAATTCTATACAAAAGGCTAGTTTCCTGGGTCGTAATAATACCATAACAATTAGTCCGTCAGTATATTACATCATACGTGTCCAATATTTTTTGATTATCTAATCAAAAAATATTGGACACATATTTTTTCATTTGTCAAATAAACAATAAATAATAAAGATAAAGCGCTTCAAAGTTCGGGGGCTCGTGACGTCAAAGTTTGCTAAAAATTGTAGCAAACTTGACGTCACACGGAATTTCATAGGGCTATATCTTTATCATTTTTTGTTCAATAGACAAAAGAAAAAATACGTGTCATATTTTTTGAATATCTAACTGACAGACTAATTATATTTTTTTAGGAAACTAGCCTAATCTGTTATTTAAACTGTTTGTTCATGCAGTTTAATTTTGAAAAAGTTATTTGTACCTAATGGTTCTGATGTTTTCGCGATTGTTACACATTTAAATAAAATCACTTTAATTCGTTAGTATCGCGTATATTACTTTATTTTTACACCTAACGTTTCGAAAACTTTGGTCGCTGGTTGACTAAGTTGACAAACAAAAAACACAAAGACAAATGTCAACTTAGTCTACCTGCGACCATGAAAACTGTATAGATTTCGAAACGTTAGGTGTAAAAATAAAGTAATTTACGCGATAATACCGTATTAAAGTGATTTTATTTGTACCTGATAAAAATACTATACATTTGTAGGCGGTGCCCAATGTTCAACGGAGTCAGCTGCAACTGGTCGGAGTGACGGCGATGTTCATAGCCAGCAAGTACGAGGAGATCTACGCGCCCGAAGTCGCGGACTTCGTGTATGTGACAGACAACGCGTACAGCAAGTCCGATGTGTTCCAGTGCGAAAGGGAAATCATAGCTAAACTTGAATTCTGCCTGGCGAGGCCCATTCCTTTGAGCTTCTTGAGGAGGTAACCATCATAAAGTCATCATATATCAAAGTAATAGTATGCTACAGCCTATTAACTATTGTTTTATAGCACGCTATTAAATACGATATGTTATAGCGCGCACCCACTGACCAGGTGGTCAGTCGACCTGACCAAGGTCACAGTGAAACACTGGATGTAAGCCGCTTCCAACCAATCATTTTGGAGAGATCTATGTCCAGCAGTGGACTTTTTGCGACTGATATGATGATGATGATAGTGCTATTTGACAAGAAGCGTGTGGGGGTCAGTATAAGCGTTAAATCTTGTAGCATCCTAAATATCGTAGCACATTACATTAACAAATCGTTCGTTAAACGCACTGTATTCTAAACAATAATATTATTTACTAGCTGTTGCCCGCGGCTCCGCCCGCGTTAATGCCCTTGGGAACAGTAGAAATGATAAAAATTCCATACAAACCCCTGCCCCTTTGCTTTTTCCCCGTAAGGGGGAATTTAATACATTTCACCTGCATAGATCTTTAGCCCTTTTTGCCCATTTCACCTACACAGATATTTTTTTTATTGTAATAGAGAACTTCTTATTGTCATATTTCTAAGTAAATAAAAAAAATCCATACTAACTTTACCCCACCTATTCTACCCCTTCAAGGGGAAATTTCGACCATTTTAACTACACAGATCTTTTTAATTTCAACGTAAATTATTTTTATACTTCTATGTCCAGAAATGAGAAAATTTCCACACAATCCCCCCCCCCCCCCTTTATCCCTTAAGGGGGAAATTTTGTACATTTCACCTATACAGATCTTTTTTAATTGTAACCTAGAACGTATATACTTATTTTCATACCTCTAAGTCTAGAAATGGAAAAATTCCATACAAACTTTACCCCCTATTTACCCCTTCAAGGGAGAATGTTGTCTGGTTCACCTAAACAGATCTTTTTTAATTTTAATTGAGAACTTGCGTACCTACTTTCAAACTTCTAAGTCCAGAAATTAGAAAATTCCATAAAACTTCAACCCCTTTGATTTTCTAAAAATCCTTTCTTAGTGCTCATTTACATCATAAAAAGAATCCCAGTGCCAAATTTCAAGTTTCTGCGCACAGTAGTTTCGGCTGTGCGTTGATATATAAGTCAAGTTTGCCTTTGGCCCGCAGCTCCGCCCGCATAAGTGTCGATTTCTCAGGAACAGAAGAATTATTAGTTGAACCCGGAATACATTAGTTCATGACTTTCAATGAAACACCTTAATATTGAATTTCAATTGAATAACTTCAAAAACGGAAAGTTTCATACTAACTTTGCATCCTCGTTATATTCCCTTAAGGGATGATTTTTGAGAAAAATAGTTTTACTCGTGTTTCATGCCTTTTAGTAAAGAACCTTCATGCTGAATTTCATTCGACTAACTTCAAAAATGGCAAAGTTTCATGCTTACTTTGCACCCCTATTTTACCCCCTAAAGGGATGATTTTTGAGTAAAATATTTTACTCGTGTTTCATACCTTTCAGTAAAGAACCTTCATGCTGAATTTCATTCGAATAACTTCAAAAACAACAAAGTTTCATACTAACTTTGCATTCCGTTTTTACCCCTAAGGAGATGAATTTCCAAAAATCCTTTCTAAGTGCTCCCCTACGTTATAAAAGGAACCCCTGTGCAAAATTTCAAGTTCCTAACCCTTATAGTTTAGGCCCTGCGTTGATATGTCAGTCAGTCAGTCAGCTTCTCCTTTTTATTTAGTATGGATTACTATGGATAGTATGGATAGGTATAATGCTGTCGTATAATGATGATGAATTGACTTTGGATTTTAATTTTCTTATGTCACTTATTATTTTATTTTATTTTTGCTATATGTTTGCAGGCAAACTCATGCCTTGAGTTCATTCAAATGACGATAACTTTTGTTTTTAATGAACCGATTTTGATGAAACAAACTTTAAATGTTAAATTGAGTTAAAACAAAGCAATTGGTGAAAGTTTGAAGTAAATCGGTTCAGTATTTTCGGAGATAATCGTGATCATACATACAGACAGACAGACAGACATACAGACAGACAGACAAGAAATTCCAAAAAATTTTTTTTGCTTTCTATTATTCTTTTTAAGTGTCCCTCTATCCATTTCAGTCAAAAATTCGAAATGTACAGACAAAATAATTTTACTGTTTTATTATATGTATTGTTTGCAGGCAAACTCATGCCTTGAGTTCATTCAAATGACGATAACTTTTTTTAATGAACCGATTTTGATGAAACAAACTTTAAATGTTAAACTGAGTTAAAACAAAGCAATTGGTGAAAGTTTGAAGTAAATCGGTTCAGTATTTTCGGAGATAATCGTGATCATACATACAGACAGACAGACAGACAGACAGACAGACAGACAGACAAGAAATTCCAAAAAAATTTTTTTTTGCTTTCTATTATTCTTTTTAAGTGTCCCTCTATCTATTTCAGTCAAAAATTCGAAATGTACAGACAAAATAATTTTACTGTTTTATTATATGTATAGATTAATCCATCGCATTTTAGTCTAAATAAAAGGCGTGAAACAAATCCAAAGAACTCTACTTTATAATTGATTGATTATTTTAACATTGATGTAAATTGTAAATCAAATTATAGGCGTATTACATAGGCCATAATCGGTCATATTGGAAATCCTTGGGGGAGGCCTATGTGCAGCAGTGGACGTCTTTCGGCTGAGATGATGAAACCTCTTTTCATCATCAACAGCTCCATCCAGTTTTAAATTTCACAACAGAAATAAGTTTTCATAGTAATTTTACTGGCCTCAAAAACTTACAGCAATTTTCACTGTTTCAGGTTCGTAAAAGCAGCTCGCGGGACATCAAAGAATCACCACCTGGCGAAGTATTTCGTCGACCTCTGCCTAGTGGAGTACTCCATGGCGCACTACCGGCCCTCGGAGCTAGCCGCGGCCGCTATCTGCCTCTCTCTCTTCTTGCTGTCCAGCAAGACGCTTGAAGAGGTTTGGACGCCCACACTATCCTATTTCTCCGGTTACACGCTCGAACACATCGACCCCATCATTAGAGAGCTAGCCAAAATAGTCATCAATGTTGAGAGTTCTAAATACAAGGCCGTATATAAAAAGTATTTAGATGCGACGTTAGCCAAAGTATCGAGTCTGCCACAACTAAAAAGCGAGGCGATTTATGAATTGGCCAATATAACCCCTAAGTGAATAACTTGTAGGTATTATTGTGACATGATTACGCTTGACATGCAACATTGCAATCCAATGTTTGAATAGCGATGGACTGAGCTTTTCTATAAGATATTGTATTAGGGACCTGTTTGTTGTAGTTTTAATTTTTAGATGTAATTTATGTATGACGGTGAGATTTTTTAGACTAATTAATTGATCTGTATCTATATTGATATTCCCAGTAATACCAGTTATGCTTATATATTTATTATTTGTTTAGGTTATATAAAACTTTTTTAAAATTACATTTGAAAATTGTAATCCATAACATTTTGTACCATTCCAGAGGTTCTAGAAATCTCGATTTTCTGTATATAATTTTAATATTATGTACACATGCTTATATGTTGTATTAAATCCTTACAATTTTTAGATTTACGTTTGACTTGTTTGTGAAGATAAACATTTAGATACGTATGATTGTATGTTATAGCTTACTTTTCCTACCAATGAATATTTTAATACTTTGTCAAAGGGCAACAAAATAAAATTCTATGTAGTATGTAGTAAACAGTGTCTTCTTTTAATAAGTTTTACAAGTTTGTGATTATGAAATGTAATTTTTGATAAGACATAATTTAAGTAATTTTGTTAAATAAAAATAAATCTGTTTAATAGTATCGGATTCCTTTTTATAGATATAGTGGACACTACCTGAAACATTGAGTGCGTTACCCCAGCCGACTAAGTGCTCCTTTTACGAATTGATAAATGCAAATAATTAGATCATTACTTCGTGTAAATGTCCCCGAAAGTAAATAATTTGACACCCCGCCGTTTCAGAGATAATGAGGAAAATAAAATTCGGCTGGCGTAACGTTACCCCAGCCGACTTTTTTTGATCCCGTCGGTTTATCTGGATAAAAAGTATGCACAAAGATAGATTGAATTTGCTCTCAAATGTCCCCGATAAATTTAAATTTGACACCTTTATGGATTTCGAGTTATTTCATTTTCTGCTGCGGTAACGTTTGGCCAATCTCTGTATCTCTGAAACCGTAAGACGCAGAATCATGATTTTTTTTATACGTATAGAACGGAGTTTGTCACCATTTGACACCTAGTTATCTTAAATATTAATAATATGGTTTGCGAGTAATAAATATTATTCTGAAAACCATAATTTCGGTTCTAGTTATTAAACGAGGGAACCCTGAAAATTCAAACTAGTCCTAATAGATGCCTCTTATAGAGACATACAAAACATCAAAACTTTCATCAGCCTAATCCAAAGCATTGGCAAGTTATAATGATATTACTGGTTCCAGAAAGCCAGATTCTGGGCTCTCGATTTAAACGAGGAAAATAATACTTTCCTTTTACCTGGCTGATTCCATATTTAAACAATAATTAGACACTTTATCGAAAAACATACATACCAATTTTTAGCTTGATATACTTTCGTATATAAGAAATAATAATTAAAAACTAAACCTAGATATTTTTTTCCGATTACCTGACCAAGTTCTGATGTGCATCTGAAAGCGGCTGCGGCATACTACTAGATATACTTCCATATTCGACGGCATTGAATTCTAAATTGGATGGTACAGGCGAGTGGAAATTTTTTAATAAAAAAATATATGCCTTATAGAATGGAATTACTTATTTCCTCCATACTTATACTTTATAATGTATTGATTCCTAAACTAAAACTTTGTACGATGTCCCCTACATCTTCGCATAAAGCAATGCTTAATAAAACAAGCAATACATAATATAGAAAAAGAAATACGGACTTCTAGTTCATTTGTTTAGCTAATAATGACGCGTTTTCCTAGTTGACGGATACACATTTTACTCCCAATTTGTAAAACTAACACTTTCTACGCAAGAGCAGCAAAAATAAATAACACTCAAGATTTTTTTTTATTTATCTCTTGATAGTCTTACCTTATAGAATACTAGCTTTCGCCCGCGACTCCGCCCGCGTCAATGTCGATCCCTCGGGAATAGTACTTTTTCCCGGGATAGAAGGTAGCCTATGTCCTTCTCCGCACTCCAGAGAACTTGTATGCAAAATTTCATGATGATCGGTTAAGTAGTTACGGCGTGAAAGCGTAACAAACAAACAAACAAACAAATAAACAAACAAACTCACTTTCGCATTTATAATATTAGTAAGGATATGTTTGCAGGCAAACTTATGCCTTGAGTTCATTCAAATGACGATAACTTTTTTTTAATGAACTGATTTTGATGAAACAAACTTTAAATGTTAAACTGAGTTAAAACAAAGCAATTGGTGAAAGTTTGAAGTAAATCGGTTCAGTATTTTCGGAGATAATCGTGATCATACATACAGACAGACAGACAGACAGACAGACAGACAAGAAATTCCAAAAATTTTTTTTTGCTTTCTATTATTCTTTTTAAGTGTACCTCTATCCATTTCAGTCAAAAATTCGAAATGTACAGACAAAATAATTTTACTGTTTTATTATATGTATAGATAACCTTGTTTTCGTTGGTTTTTGATTACCAACTACGGTGACAGTTGGATTGAACTATTGTGCAGGCGGCAGACCTCTATTTAAGAGGTCTGCCTTAAAATCATTCAAACAAAAAAAATATAAAAAGATATTTTATTTACATTATTAGTATGTAGACATTGCCATTTAAGTAATAGTTTTGCTGAAAGAGAAAATCTGTAAGTCACCCTAAGGTTTCATTCATGATCATCATCATCATCATCATTTTGAATAGGTGTCACGGTCAATCGACCATGCACACCCTGGTGTCAGAGTTCTTCGGAACCGCCTCTCGGCCTCTGACGTGGTTCCTTTAACGACTACCAGATGGCAGCCGGACCACCGGCTTAACGTGCCTTCCGAAGCACGGAATCATCTTTATTATCGGACAATCAGGTGATTCACGTCTGCAATGTCCTACCAAACTGGAAACAACTAAACAAAGTATGCTTCCGGTGGAAATCGAACCCACGACCCCCGGGTCAACAGGCAAACGCCTTAACCACTGGACCACGGAGGCTGTTTCTGCTGTTGACCCTAAGGTTTCATTTATTAAATACGAGTCTTTATAATATTCAAATTAATCCTAACAATTTTTCTACTTGAATATACCCAACCACTTATTATTACTGTGCAGATTTTAGAAGGTATACGTTATGTATTGTACGGCCGCTTTTAGATGCACATTCGAACTTGGTCGGGTAATCGGGAAAAATTATCTAGGTTTAGTTTTTATTTATTATTTCTTATATACGATAGTATATCAAGCTGAAAATTTGTATGTATATTTTTGGTTAAAGTGTCTAATTATTGTTTAAATATGGAATCAGCCAAGTGGAAGGAAAGTATTATTTTCCTCGTTTAAATCGAGAGCCCAGAATCTGGCTTTCTGGAACCAGTAATATCATTATAACTTGCCAATGCTATGGATCAGGCTGATGAAAGTTTTGATGTTTTGTATGTCTCTATAAGAGGCATCTATTAGGACTAGTTTGAATTTTCAGGGTTCCCTCGTTTAATAACTAGAACCGAAAATATGGTTTTCAGAATAATATTTATTACTCGCAAACCATATTATTAATATTTAAGATAACTAGGTGTCAAATGGTGACAAACTCCGTTCTATACGTTTAAAAAAAATCATGATTCTGCGTCTTACGGTTTCAGACATACAGAGATTGACCAAACGTTACCGCAGCAGAAAATGAAATAACTCGAAATCCATAAAGGTGTCAAATTTAATTTTATCGGGGACATTTGAGAGCAAATTCGATCTATCTTTGTGCATACTTTTTATCCAGATAAACCGACGGAATCAAAAAAAGTCGGCTGGGGTAACGTTACGCCAGCCGAATTTTATTTTCCTCATTATCTCTGAAACGGTGGGGTGTCAAATTATTTACTTTCGGGGACATTTACACGAAGTAATGATCTAATTATTTGCATTTATCAATTCTTAAAAGGAGCACTTAGTCGGCTGGGGTAACGCACTCTGAAACATTAGTTCCATAGCTGGAGAACTAATGTTGCCTACCTAGTCTATTATTCCAATGAATTGTCGAGTTTTTTTTGGTTCTGTGAAATCTGTGTTTCTTTTGGTTCTGCAGCTCTGTGGATCTTATCAATATAAGATCCACAGAGCTGCAGAACCAAAAGAAACACAGAAAACCTAAGCAGAAAACGCTTAAATAGACAATATGTGGCCTGTCTCACTCCGTGTCGGTATCGAAAACATACCTACACGCGGGGCGACCTCTTTGAAAGCGAAAACTGAAAAACAATCCGGTAGGAACGAGGCGCGTTTGGTCACATGTGGTTCCCCGACTTGAACGAATTATTAATCGTTTGTTCAGAGCAATCCTAACTAATATTATAAATGCGAAAGTAAGTTTGTTACGCTTTCACGCTGTAGCTACCGAACCGATTATCATGAAATTTTGCACACAAGTTCTCTGGAGTACGGAGAAGGACATAGGCTACTTTTTATCCCGGGAAAAAGTACTATTCCCGAGGGATCGAGATTGACGCGGGCGGAGCTGCGGGCGAAAGCTAGTACGTATATAATTGGCTTGCTGTACTGCCCCGATATGAAAAAAGGACTTAAACTTCCACAAATACGATTTTGAGATAATTGCATTTTAGTAAAAAGTTTTATTTAAACTATTTGTTTTAAATTCTTGATATTAAAGTTTCATAGTATAAGAGTTTTAAATTATTTATAAAGATTTGCTTTTTTTCTGCCTATTTACTTTCGTAATAATGAAGGGGGTTATTTAATTATTTTTTAATTATTTCAACTTTCCTGTACTATGAAATAATACTGTCGCGAAGCTCCCAGAACAGAATAGTCTAGAACTTTTCCGAACATCGTCTGTCGCGCTCATACATCTTCCATCCTGCTCGCACATATGTGTTCTATCCCGCTCATACATGTACTCGAATGTTCTGGAATGTTTTGGTTGTCGGCCGTCGGGGCCGGAAGTATGTGGAACTTTCTAGAGACCCATACGTCAGTATATAAGGGAGCGGACGTGGCGTTCGTTAATCAGTTTACCGCGAGTGTTCTTAGTGAGCGATACTAATACGAGTGATTTGTGTGCGACTGATAGGTGATAATTTCTACGACCACAGCAACGGACCAGGACTACGAGTGCTTTGCGTTTTGGATATTCGACGTGTTGGAAGACCAGTCAGTGTTGGGATTCCATAGTGAATAAATTCCCTCTGAAGAGTTTGGTGTTTTACTCCAAATCCTGAACCCTAACCACGTAACATTTGGTGTCAGAAGTGTGGGATTTGGAAATGCCAGTGTTGCCGAGGGACGAAGAAGATAAGGAAGGCGTCCGGACCCGGGCTCAACGTGCAATGGAGGCTACCGCAGCCGCCGCCCAAGTTGCATCCGCTCGACATGCGCCAGCCGCCCAAAACATCGCAGCCGAGCAACTGCCGCCCGTAGCCCCAAAGGTCGCAGCCGCCCAAGACATGGCAGCCGCCCAGGACATGGCAGCCGCCCAAGACATGGCAGCCGCCCAGAACATGGCAGCCGCCCAAGACATGGCAGCCGCCCAAGACAGGGCAGCCGCCCAAAATGTCGCAACCACCGAAGCCGTCACAGCCACCCTGGAAGTTACGGCCTCCCAAGAGATTGCCGCCGCCCAACAGATGCCAGCCGCCCATCATCAAGCCACGTTTCCTAGCCCCTCTTACCAGGTTCCCACTCAAGCATCTTTTGATTTTGGTAGCTTGATGCAAATGTTGCAGTGCATAAATGAGAACCAGATTGCTAACAACGGAAACAAAAAATACAAAATACTGCAAGCAAACCTCCAGCGTAAACGATTGGCAACCAACGAGATCCTTCTGGAAGCAAAGAAACGAGGTGCTGCGGCTGCCCTTATCCAAGAACCATATGTAGGTGCAGGGAAAACAATGAAATGCAGCAAAGGTGTTAGGCTGTTCCAAAACACAGGGCCCGGAGACGAAGTGGCAAAGGCCGTAATAGCGATATTCGACGACGACATAAACGTCGTTCAATACCCAGAGCTGACGTCAAATAATATTGTAGTACTGGGAATTCAGACTGAAGCCTGGGAAATTACGCTGGTCTCCTGTTACTTCGAACCCGACCCTAAACCGATACAGCCATATATAAATCATCTCAAAAAGATCGAAATGAAACTGGGTCCAAAAAAGTGGATCATGGGAGGTGATTTAAACTCAAAAAGCTCATGGTGGGGAAGCCCAGAAATAGACGATCGAGGTGAGGCAGCAGCCGGAGCAATCCATGAAATGGGTCTCAACGTGTTGAACTGTGGCGATACTCCAACGTTTGATACGATTAGGGGAGGGAAACGTTATACGAGCTTTGTCGACGTTACAGCTTGTACAACAAATATGCTAGACTTGGTGAGCGAATGGAAAGTGGACGAGAGTCTCACGAGCTCGGACCACAATGGCATGGAGTTTAACATTCTTTTGAGCAAGAGTAAGGGTATCAAAGTCAGCAGAACCACCAGGATGTACAATACAAAAAAGGCGAATTGGACCGAGTTTCGGAAGAACCTCAGCCAATTACTTCAAGAGAACCAAATTAACAAGGCCAACATAGAGAAAATGGACACCCTGGAGGAAACTGACAAAGTTGTTGATACCCTAAACAAGCTAATAAGCGAGGCCTGTTCGAGATCTATGCCTAAGAAAAAGAAAAAAAGAAATACTTACCCTGCCATGGTGGTCCGACACACTCGCGGAGATGAAGAAAGCGGTCGCCACCAAGAAGCGTCGAATACGTTGTGCAGCCCCGTCGCGCAGAATGAAGGTCATCAGTGAGTACCTGAAACAAAAAACGGAATATGAGCAGCTTGCCAAAAACGCACAAACGGAGAGCTGGAAGGAGTTTTGCTGCAAACAAGAAAAGGAGGGAGTATGGGAGGGAATCTACAGGGTGATAGGAAGGACAATGAAAAGAGAAGAGGATGTTCCACTCAGAAGCGATGGCAAAATTCTGAGTATGGAGGACTCAGCCAAACTACTGGCTGAGACGTTCTATCCAGACGATAGTGCCGACTCCGATAACTCCAGTCACAGAATGACGAGAGAAAAAGCCGAAAGCGTGAATGCTGGAGAACAAACTGAGTTTTGCGATCCACCATTCACAATCCTAGAGTTAAAAGCGGCATCCTCTTCATTCAACCCTAAGAAAGCACCGGGTTCGGATGGGTTTACGGCAGATATATGTGCACACGCTATTGAAACCGAAATAGAGCTGTTCCTCGCCCTGCTTAACCAATGCTTAAAAATATGTTACTTCCCCGCAGCCTGGAAAGAGGCCACAGTAATAACGTTGAGGAAGCCGGGCAAGGACAGTTACGACACCCCAAAGGCATATAGACCAATAGGCCTTCTACCTATCCTCGGGAAAATTTATGAGAAGATGTTAGTAGCCCGTCTTAGATTCTACTTATTGCCAAAAATGAGTACTCGCCAGTACGGATTCATGCCACAAAGGAGCACTGAGGACTCCCTCTATACCCTAATGAAACACATTAGAGGACGACTTGACCAAAAGAAAGTCATCGTCGTAGTGTCATTGGATATAGAGGGAGCCTTTGACAGTGCCTGGTGGCCAGCTATAAGGGTCCGACTGGCTGAGGAAAACTGCCCGTTGAACCTGAGACGGGTCATCGACAGCTACCTTAGGGATAGGAAAATCAAAATAAGATACGGGGAAAAGGAAATCATAAAAAGTACTTCCAAGGGCTGTGTACAGGGCTCCATTGGGGGTCCCATTCTGTGGAATTTGCTGTTAGACCCACTACTGGACAGTCTCGGGAAAATGAATGTTTATTGTCAGGCATTTGCTGACGATGTGGTGTTGGTCTTCGATGGAGACACCGGATGCGGAATCCAGACAAAAGCCGATGCTGCCCTCGAATATGTTCGGGCCTGGGGTGTCCAAAATAAGTTGAAATTTGCACCTCATAAAACTTGTGCTATGACAATAACGCGCAAACTCAAAGTATGGAGGACTCAGCCAAACTACTGGCTGAGACGTTCTATCCAGACGATAGTGCCGACTCCGATAACTCCAGTCTCTCAGACACCCCACGCCTGAGCATGGGAGGGGTCGACATTGGCATGTCAAAGGAGATGAAGGTGCTCGGTGTCACTATCGACGACAAACTTACATTCAATACACACGTCAGCAAACCGTGTGCTCAAGCAACAAGCTCAATCTGTGTGATTTGTCCGTATATATTTATTATTATTTATTATTATTTATTATATAAGAAATGAATTTTTTAAATATTGCACACAAATTGTTAAAATAGTTAATCAAAGGCACCAATTGTAATACAAACTATGATGTCCAGATATAGGTATTATATTTTGTGTACACCATAGAATTAAGTAGGAAACTAATCATGACGATGAAATAGCATAAAATAGAAATAAGTAAAATAAACACAATAGTAAGTAAGAATACATTGTTAAGTACAATAGAAGGTAGGAAAAAAGGAATGTATAAATATAAGTATAGACATAAGAAAAGAATGTAAAAATCCCTTAGATATATTAAAATAAAACAGCGTCAAATTATTAAGCCCTTCCCTAGTAAATAAGATACATAATAGATAGCTAGGCGAGAGTCCCACTCGCAAAGAGCACGAAAGATAGAAGGAATGAAAGGAAAGTATGCGGTATGAAAGTACGAGAGGCAAAAAAGTGAGAACTGGTATGCAAGAGTAATAAGACGGACAAAGACTCCGATTAGGTTGGAGGTGTAAGTATAAAAAAAAAAAAAAAAAAAAAACTGCAACGCATCAATGTGGAACTTAATGGAGAAATACAAAATATGCGGGAAGAGCAGAAGGAGGTACAAAAGCGCACGAGGGATGAACAAAAGTGCTCGAGGGATGAACAAAAGCGTATGCAGGAAAAGCTGCATCATATGAGTGAGGACCAACGAATGGTATTAGCAGCTGTCAGCAAAGTCAGCAACGTGGTGGACCAGATCCGTAAGGATGTGGATTTGGTGGATAATCGCGTGACAGGTCTGGAAACAAACTTCTCCGGACTAGAGAAGAAAGTGCTGCGCCTGGAGACAGTAGGCGTGAAAGTGACGTCGAGCAACGCTGTTGCTTATGCACCTGGACCCAAGGTGAAAGTGCCATCTTACGACGGAACTACTTCCTGGGCCGCGTATAAACAGCAGTTTCAAACTGTTGCCGCAGCAAATGGATGGACTAATGAACAGAGCCTGACAGCCCTTACCGTTGCACTGAAGGGCTCCGCTTTGACAGTATTAGAAGCACTACCTAACTCAGGTAGTGGCTTCAAGGACTTGTTGGAGGCTCTTGAAGCAAGGTACGGAGAACGCCACTTAGAGCACGTATTCCGAGCCCAGCTTCGCGACCGAGTCCAGCGATCAGGCGAGGGGTTACAACAGTGGGCATTAGAGATCGAGAGGCTCGTAAGGAAAGCGTTTCCCTCAGAAGACCCCCGGATGGTGGAGAAAAATCTACTGCAAGCCTTCGTGGATGGAATTAAGAATTCAGAGGTAAGGGCTACAGTAAAGCTCCAACATCACACCTCGCTTAAAGATGCCCTTGCACACGCCCTTGAAGTGGAAGCGGTAAGCCAAGATGTGCAAGTTCATAAATTGAGAGAAATTAACGAGATAAGCGAGGTAGTCAAGGCGGTTAAGGCCCCTTCAAAGAAGGATAATGGAACTGGGCCTATGTGCTGGAATTGTGGTGAAAGAGGCCATTTACAACTCAATTGCCGCAAAAAGAAACAGTTAAAGGAAGAGCTCAGGGAACAGCTTAAAGAAGAGATCAAGAAAGAGATTAAGGAAGACCTAAGCAATCAGTTTATGATCTCTCCTTTAAAGAAGCAGGGAAACGAGTAACAGCCAGGACTAAGGGGCGGGTACTGGCTGGCTCAGAAGAAGCCCCAGCAATAATCATCTCACAGGCAAGCAATGAAAATTGTCTGGCAATATGTGGTTCAGTGGATGGGAAGAACTGCAGGATGACAGTAGACACAGGTGCATCTAGGACTATAGTTAAGCCACATCTAGTGAAAGCGGCAAGGGGACGCAAGAACATCAACTGTCGGCTTCTTTCTGCTTCTGGCCAGCCAATACCTGTCCTAGGAGAAATGGCAGTTACGATGTACGTGGGAGAGACACCCTATACTCACAATGTCATCGTAGCTGAAATCATTGATGACTGCATACTGGGCCTAGATTTTATGAAGAAATATAATTGTGGAATTGATATCACGAATGGTGTTTTCAAGTGTGGTAATGAAGAAATCTTCATTCTTGGAGCTTCCACTGGAAAAGTAACCTGCCTTAACAAAATTGTTATTCCTGGACGAACACAGGCTCAAATAATGGTGAGACTGCCCACGACGGCTAAGAAAACAGAGGCAAAGAGATGTGTTTTGATTGAGGACACATTACACAAACCAACTGCGAGAGGACTCCTAACAGCAAGAACCTAGTGCGTGGAAGCGATACTGCAGTGGTTAGAGTGGTTAACCTAGACTTCCATGAGGTTAGCCTCAATGAAGGAGATACTGTGGGAAAATGCGAAGAAGTTGTGTGGATGAGAAAGTGTCAATCAAATCTGAGCTCAGTGTCACCTAACATCGCGAATAACTCTACAATTAATGATCTTCTGAAAGACAGCAAAGATAATCTGACTTTTAAGCAATACTCGGATGCAAAGAAGTCACTGTTGCGTTTTGCTGATGTCTTCTCTTCCAAAGAAGAAGATCTTGGAAGAACTTCATTAGTTCAGCACAGGATTGACACTGAAAGCGAAAGACCTATTCGTCAGCGAGCAAGACGAATACCGATTGCCAAGGAGAAAGAAGTTGAAGAAATGTTGGAGGGCATGAAGAGAAATAAAGTTATAGAACCATCTGCAAGTCCTTGGTGTTCTCCTGTGGTTCTAGTTAAGAAGAAAGATGGCAGTACACGGTTTTGTGTAGATTATCGACGACTAAACGAGATCACTAAGAAGGACAGTTATCCGTTGCCCCGAATTGATGACACCTTGGATACTCTAAGTGGAATGCGATGGTTCTCTACTTTAGACCTAAAATCTGGCTACTGGCAGGTAGAAATACACCCAGAGGATAAAGAAAAGACCGCATTCTCAACTGGCAAAGGTTTATGGCAGTTCAATGTTATGCCCTTCGGATTATGCAACGCGCCGGCTACTTTTGAGCGACTGATGGAGTGTGTACTAGCTGGATTAGTAGGAGATGCCTGCTTAGTATATTTGGATGATGTCATCATCATGGGCAGAGACTTTGATGATCATTTGCGGAATCTAGAGAAAGTCCTAAGGAAGATACGGGGAGCAAACTTAAAACTGAACTCAAAGAAATGTCATCTATTCAGGAACAAAGTAAACTACCTCGGTCACGTAATTAGCAGTGAGGGTGTACAAACCGATCCTGATAAAGTTGAAGCAGTGAAAAAGTGGCCTACCCCGAAGGACAAGACAGAGGTGCGAGCCTTCATGGGACTGTGCTCATACTACAGGAGATTTGTCAAAGGATTCTCAGAGGTTGCCAAACCTTTACATCGTTTGACAGAAGACAAACGACCTTTCTTCTGGGATGAGACTTGCGAGAATTCCTTCCAAAAATTGAAGGAATGTTTATGTAAAACTCCAATTTTGGGATATCCACAGACTGATGGTCAATTCATCGTTGACACAGATGCAAGTAACACAACTATTGGTGGAGTGTTATCTCAGAAACAAGGTGACGCAGAAGTTGTAATAGCTTACTTCAGTAAATCTTTGTCAAGGCCTGAGAGGAACTACTGCGTTACACGAAAAGAACTCTTAGCCGTGGTTAAAACGCTGCAACATTTCAACAAGTATCTCATCGGCAGAAAGTTTAAACTGAGAACTGATCATGCTGCTTTGAAGTGGTTGCTTCAGTTTAAAAACCCGGAAGGTCAAGTTGCTCGTTGGATTGAACAACTCCAAGAGTTCGACTTTGTTACTGAACATCGCAGTGGAAAGTCACATGAAAATGCTGACGCGCTTTCAAGAAGGCCTTGCTCAGAAGATTGTAAACACTGTGTCAAACAGGAGTCTAAAGAAATCGCTGTGAAATTAACAAGGACGAGTCCGCCGGGACCATGGGATGACGCGATCTTCAGAGAAGCTCAGGAGGATGATGAAGACATAAGGCTTATTATTGCATGGAAGGAACGCGGAGCAGAAAAACCTAAATGGGTAGAAGTTGCACATACAAGCCCAATCACCAAAGCTTACTGGGCTCAATGGGACAGTTTTGTCTTGGAGGACGGAATACTTTACCGTAAATGGGACAAAACCAAATGGCAAAGAGTTTCACCTACAAGTAGTTGGTCCAAGAGCTAAAGTAAAAGACGTCCTTCGTGAAGTCCACGATGGGGTGTCCGGCGGACATCTTGGCGTCAAGAGAACATTAACAAAGATACGAGAAAGGTTCTACTGGCTCAACTGTCGAGAAGACGTGGAGGATTGGTGTCGCAAATGTACCATATGCGCTGCTGTGAAAGGGCCATCGACAAGAAATCGCGGTAACCTCAAGCTCTACAACGTTGGTGCACCCTGGGAACGCATTGCAGTTGATGTGGCAGGACCATTTCCTATAACTCAGTCGGGAAATAAATACTTCATGGTGGTAATGGATTACTTCACCAAGTGGCCTGAAGTATTTGCCATACCTAACCAGGAAGCTACAACAGTAGCCTCTAAATTAGTTGAGGAAGTGATATGCCGGTTCGGTGTGCCCTTGGAAATCCACTCCGATCAAGGACGGAACTTCGAATCACAACTATTTCAAGAAATCTGTAAGATTTTAGGAATGCACAAAACAAGGACCACGCCGTATCATCCTTAGTCAGATGGCATGGTGGAACGCTTTAACCAGACGCTGGAGAGGCATTTGGCGAAATTGGTTGGTAACCATCAAACAGACTGGGACAAGTACATACCGCTATTTCTCCTCGCTTACCGGACTTCAGAACACGAAAGCACAAGAGCGACCCCAGCTTTTATAAATTTTGGCAGAGAACTTCGGTTACCGGTAGATTTGCTAACGGGAAGACCACCAGAAGTTTCTCACACTGTGACAGATTATGTATCGGATCTCCGGGAAAGAATGCGAGATGTATATGACCTAGTTCGGGAAAACGGGCTGCAAGCAAGTGAGAACATGAAAACTAGATACGACCGAAGAGCAAATACGAGTGGCTATGAAGAAGGAGCTTTAGTGTGGCTTCACAACCCAATACGCCGCAAAGGAAAATCTCCAAAGCTGCAGACGAGATGGGAAGGGCCATATAAGGTGATCACCCGCATGAACGATGTGACATATCGCATTCAACGACAACCAAGAGGAGCATTCAAAGTGGTGCATGTGGACCGCTTAGCACGTTATCATGGCAGCAACAGTGACGCTCGGGACGAGCGTCTCTAAGAAGGGGGCAGTGTCGCGAAGCTCCCAGAACAGAATAGTCTAGAACTTTTCCGAACATCGTCTGTCGCGCTCATACATCTTCCATCCTGCTCGCACATATGTGTTCTATCCCGCTCATACATGTACTCGAATGTTCTGGAATGTTTTGGTTGTCGGCCGTCGGGGCCGGAAGTATATGGAACTTTCTAGAGACCCATACGTCAGTATATAAGGGAGCGGACGTGGCGTTCGTTAATCAGTTTACCGCGAGTGTTCTTAGTGAGCGATACTAATACGAGTGATTTGTGTGCGACTGATAAGTGATAATTTCTACGACCACAGCAACGGACCAGGACTACGAGTGCTTTGCGTTTTGGATATTCGACGTGTTGGAAGACCAGTCAGTGTTGGGATTCCGTAGTGAATAAATTCCCTCTGAAGAGTTTGGTGTTTTACTCCAAATCCTGAACCCTAACCACGTAACAATACGTGGTTAGGGTTCAACAATACTATGAAATAAAATATTAATACTATGAAATAAAATATTTAAAAATGTACATACTAATAAGAAAAGCCATAACTAAGGAAGTAAGGGCCTTTGTCGCTCAAAACCTAAACATATGGCTTTTCATGCTATTAATGTTGTACCTAATCAAGTAGATATTATTTTGCTAGGCGGCAAATAGCTGGATATGATGAAAAAATGTTACCCTGTATCTCACTTTTCATTTTATTTTTAGAAATTAAATTTTAGAATTTTAGAAGTTTTAGAAGCTTTGCTGTGATTCAATCCCGCGCTTTATCTTTTTAAGCCATTTGAGGGCAATCCTAATCTCGTACAGGCTGATGTCCGGGATGTCTTCAGTATGTAAGTAAAGATTTATTTGAGAATGATACAGGAATATGTATTGCGTCGGGTTAGCTTGGCTCTCGGATCTTTAGCCAAGCTGATAGTGGGTTTGGCAACTGACGTATATAACTGTCCGTAAAACCTCTGGATCTCTCTCAGTACGTCGCCCTTTATCGACGCCACTTTGCCATCCTCCAGCTTAGTCTGCCCAACAGACTCTTGCGAACACCTTGAAGCCCTTATTCTGCTGTATCGTCTCCACCGCTCAACCACCAAGCGCCCAACATAACAATAGATAATCAATTGTGTCTGCGTTTCTCGCGATTGATGAGTTAATTCGTTCTGTATTAAAGGAGTGAATATCGTCACGCAAGGACTTCTGAATTTGTGTATTGAGCCGCAGATGAGCGTCAGTATCTTCGGAGGTCTGCAGTGTCATGGATCGTCGCTCAGCCATCATATTTAGGGGCCAAGGAGAGATTTTTGAGAGCTCTGTGTAACGTATAACTCCACGTATCTTTCTGCAGTTTCACGTGCATATTTTTTTAAATTTTATTAATTCAATTACCTCTCCAGATGTTATTGCTTGAAGAATAACAGCAAATCTTTTGACTAGCTCTTCATCCAACCCAGAGATGGCTGCAGTTATATCGGGGAACTCGAAGAACCTTCTTGCTGTATTTCCATCATTTGTTGTGCCTAAGCCTTGTTTTACAATATCCATCAATAGATTGAGTTAGTCTTTGAATTTATTTTGAATTATTCTTTTTCGATTCTCTAGCAAAGCCTTGTGCTCAACGACAACCTCGTGCAGCCCACTTTTTAAAGTCCAGTCTGTATGCAATATGTAAAAGGCATTCCATCGTATTTATACGAGCGTGTAACAATGATAGTCCAAATTCGTATACATCACTGTTCACTGTTTTTGACGTTGCAATATCCAAGCGGTTCGTCTCTGTTAGCTAAGCAAAGATAGCACGATGCATTTGATCTGGCTTCCGAAAGAGCATCCGAAAGCATCAATCATTGTCATCTTAAGTTGATGGCTCACCATGTTTCTGTTGCAATCAGTGGGGATAAGCAACTTAATTTCGTCATCCATTTGCTTTTTATGACTGATGACCACTTCTTCACTTTCCTTAATAAATGTGAACTGCACTGGACGACAATATAACGCTGAGCATGGCTTGGGATTTAACCACAAAATTTCGTCTCCATCAGTCAGGCTTCATGGCACCAAGGACGTCATAAATATGCTTGAATCTTCTTGTTGTCCATCCATTTTCTGTTTATACCGACTTTGGTTGGAAGCACCATCAAAGCCCCACTTGGATGTTAACTTGAAGTCCTTATTTTGCACACTTTCAGGAAGACTTTCCAGGATCCTCTTCACTGTGATGTCAAGCAATGCTTGAAGCGTAATTCTTGCTGATGAATCCGTTACAGGCACTGATTGCTTACTAGGGTAACACTGTTTTTTTACTTGCTGTCCTACTTTATAATATGACGGATAAATGTCAGTTGCACCCTCTCGGATGGTAGTCTCTTTCAGCGTCATATATTGCCACTTTGACAATTTCAGCGAAAGAACAATCCTAGTGCTTTTTCTGAAGTAAAGATAACTCTTTTAACTGGCTTGTTAATCTGCTTCTAGATTCTTCAACATATATTCGATAACAGATGCGATATCCTCACGACCTTCTTCCTTTTAAAGGACTGCATCGGAATATGCCAATTCATTTGGATCTTCATGTTTGTGATCATCAGATCTTCTCTTCTTTTGTTTGCTTCCAAGATCTTCAAATGCTTTCCTTGATGTTTTTGTCATTGTCCCAATAGATGAAGTCGATGGTCCTGGACAGATTGAAAGTGCACTAGGTCCTGGCTGTTCTTCTTCACTGGATTGTGGCATAACATGACCATACTGATTCGCACGCAACTTGGCCAATCGACATTAGACTAAAACCAATTTTCGTACTGCTTTCTGAATGTATGCAGAATGCGGTGAGATTTCTGCCATCTTTGTGATGCAGCACGTGTGAATCTTTGACAAAATTCCTTAAGTGTTACCCGATCCTCGGTCGAAATGCTATCACCAAGCCGATTTACAACTGCACTAAACAATACCTTCCCTTCTCAGCACAACAAACAAGTCTAAATTGGTACGCTGACTTTTCATTTTTAATATTTCACAGTTCGGGATTACGATTTAATGTTAACAGCACAAAAGTTTGAAATAAACTGAATTAGGTATGTGTTAAAAATATTGTTCATTTATAGTTGTTATAGGACTGATTTTAAGTGATTAGCAAATTGACGATTTCTTAATTACTCTCTTTAATAATAGTTAATTAGTGCTCATATCTTTACTTCTTTATTATTACTAGAATTCATTTCGCATTAGTCAATAAATTTTCAGAATAACCTAATCACATTTCAGAATAAAATAACAATAACAATTTTTTTTGGTATGTTCTATTAGAAAATATCATTGTTTACTTAGTTAATATCACTTATTCACACCACTCTACAACGTATCTGGGTTGCATGCTATTAAAAAATGTTAATACACAATTTTTATCACTCGTTTAGAGAGAATTTAGAGTTGATGCCAAAAAAAAAATGTACATTATAATTTACGATTTTTCAAAAAAAATCTGCAGCAGAAACCGTTGTATGTGATATGTCAAAAAATTACAAATAATTATTTATTTATTAACAAGTACACAAACAGTTTGTTAGGTAGTTAATTTTTTTACAAAACACGTTCAAATACTTAATAAAAGCTAACCTAACTCACCAATTAAATATGTACGTAACATAACAGCTCAAAATTAGTTAGTTTAAAAAGTTTAATAAAATTAAAAACTAGAGAACGGGGACAACAATGCAGAAATACAGATAACAAAGAATATATTTACTTTACTTTTGACCTGAATCATTGAACACAATTTTGCATTTTCTTTTAAATGCCGCAAGTGAGTAGAAGAATATGTCAGGAAATTCAGTAGATGAACTTAAAGAGTTATGAAGTCTACACATTCGGTGAACAGGACTATAATGACTAATGTTATTTGAACAAGTCGGTAAGTGAAACAACTGAGGAATTCTTTGACGTCGCGATGTCGCTCTAAAGTTAATTTCCGTTAAGATAGCAGTTGACAGCAGTGAATTAATAATTTTATACAAATATGTAAGGTCAGTACATCTAATATAAAATTAAAACGTTTCAAGCGCTGTTCATATGTCATTAAGGTATCTCTCAAGCCCAAACGGGTTGTCAATAGTCTCAAAAACTTTTTCTGAATGGTCTCTATTTGCTCAACATGAGCTATGTAATGAGGGGACCAAATAATCGAGGCATACTCTAGCTTTGGAAGCACAAATGTTTTATAAAGGGTCACTAAGGTTTGAAAATTCTTAAAATCTTTCGATATCCTACAAATGAATCCAAGGAGCTGTTTACATTTGGATGTCACGTTGTCGAGATGTTGAGAAAATGTCAATTTTGAGTCAAGGGTAACACCCAAATCGCGGGCAGCAGATTTTTTACACAAAGACTGATTATGAAGTCTATAATCGAATTCAACAGAATTGACTTTGCGCGTGAATGTTATAACGAAGCATTTCTCGATATTTAGGCTCATGTAGTTTTCGAAGCACCAATAATACAAAGAGTACTTGTTAAATATTTTTAAGTCGTCAGCGTACAACAAACACCTACACTGAAGCTTCGGCACCAAATCGTTAACATACATGGCAAACAAAAAACAAAGGGACCAAGGTGGGAGCCTTGAGGGACGCCAGATAACACAGATGCCGGTGCTGACAAGAACCCGTTCACTGCTACAAGTTGGCTTCGGTTAGAAACATAAGATTCTATCCAACGCAGAAGACTGCCATGTATTCCGAAAGCAGAAAGTTAATAAATAAGAAGACGGTGATTAACTCGATCAAAAGCTTTTTGGAAATCTGTGTATACTGTGTCAACCTGGCCCTGCTTATCGAACGATTTGCAAAGAAAGTTTGTGTACTCCAATAGATTCGTCACAGTAGATTTTTTTTTAATAAAACCGTGTTGTTCCTCTACAAGAAATGGTTGCACTTGGGACTAGATGCATTTATACGTAACAGATTCGAAGACTTTGGCAAACCAAGATAAAATACTAATAGGCCGAAAGTTGTTGCATTGACTTTGGTCACCTGACTTATGAATCGGTACTATGTGGGCTACCTTCCATTTATCAGGGAATATATCACTTAACAGTAATTTATTAAATATAATTGTTAAAGGAACAGCTAAAGCATTCGCACAAGCCCGAATGAAATATGGTGGTATGCCGTCTGGACCGGCGCCTTTATTTATATCAAGTGATAGCAACTTTTTCAAAATTTCATCTATGCATATGACAATGCTAGAAAGGGTCGATGTGCAATTAAAATCGTCTTTATATTTTAAAGGTTTACCATCATCAGCCTGAAACACAGACGCGAAGTACTCTGAAAATTACAAACGTCTGGACCCGTCGATGCTGACCTAGAGCCCAGGTTCATTGTTGATGGAAAATTATTGCTAGCTTTTTTACTTTTGACGAATGAAAAAAATATTTTTTTTTCATTCGTCGAAAGTATTAGTAGTTACACTCCCTAGAAGGATATTACGGTTTGACTTGCAGGTCCGTAGAAATTCGGATTTGTCAAGAAAGCTCCAAACAATTTTTTCTCTAAAAAATATAATCATTCGCATAAATGCCCAATTACTTTTTTTTACATATTTAGGCTTAATAACTGTAAATAAAAGCCATATCCAACAAAAACAGCGATATTTAAGAATTAATATTCCTATGTCTATGAAAGCTGATTTTCGTCCCACTGTGCGCCCCCCGGCCAGTTTGTATGGGCATGTCGATTTTTTTTTGAGTTCCTAGCATTGTTCCTATAGAAAAAGATGTTCATATCGACGGGCGGAATCACCCCTTTATGTGTCCAAAACGATAAAAATTTCACCTTGTATTTACTAAAGTGCGCCCAGACTCCATATTTGCAACTACGTTTTGTTCATCATATTGAGTTCTATTCCCGCGCCTTATGTGAAGTCTACCGTCTTGGGATGACATTAAACGATTTCTCGTCAGTACAAATGGTCCAGTCAAAATCTAAATACTCCCTTGCAAATGCCAATCTATTTTGTTTGTGGCTCTCGGATAAGTAGGGTTTTCTGCCTGGCTTTTTGTGGTGAAGATGAATTCCTTCAGCATGCAAAGCTCGCCGGACGATGATGTCTATACTAGTGTTGAACATATTTGCGAACATCGGCACAAAGCCATTTTATTCATACTGCTGAACTTCCGCTGTGATGCACCAATAGGTATGCTGCGGACGCCCACTATGCCGTGTGGTTATGTCGTCTTCTTGTTTGAAGCGGCTTATTGAAAAAAAATTGTTTTTATAAGTATTATTTAGTGTGGACTTGTTTCAGTGGATAACAGTAAAGCCCACCGCTCTACAGTTATCCACTGAAACAAGTCCACAAATAAATACTTATATAAACACATTTTTTTTATAAATAATCGCAAATAACAATAATGCTTACAGTCAGAGAGACGAAATTTTTTTTTTAAATCTATGCTTTCAATCCAGTTTTATCAGCAATTTGAGATATGTTATATATCCCATATTATGCAATTCGATAATGCCTCCTATCCTGCATATGAATATTAAATTGCATAGCTACCTATTGGAACTATCAATAGGTACCTACGATTCAATTTTGATAACGCAGGCACCTTCGCTAGCAAACTATTAACGGCAAAGCATTACACAAAGTTAAAATCAATCGCTGTGTAATTTATTCGGTTACCGTCTATTTTTTGAGTTCTTATGGCTTGGTGCTTAGTTGTTTCTTGTTAATTTGAAGAAGTGTTTAGGCAATACTCATACAATTTCTGATCTTTACAAAATATATAAATCTTAAAAACACGCCACCACCAGATGAAAGATGGAACTATGCCGACCGAGCCACTGAATTTCTAAAGGACGGCGGCGAAATTGTTAATATGTTACTTAGCTGTCTAATATATCGACTAGTATAGTAAATGATTAAGGTACTTGTGTAGCTGTGTGAGTGAGTATAATCGCTGGATGCGATACTTTTGCTCACTATATGGACTTTTGCAGCCTACTGTATTTATTCTATATAAACCATATTTATGCTACATAAATAAGAAGCTTACTGAACTAAGTAGAAAATTATAGAAAAGATTTTTCCCATTAATCGCGCATAGATCCGATATCTTTGATAGCGAGAAAGAGGCATCATTGACAGGTCTCATTAAAGTTGGACAGCTTTTAATGGTGGACTAAAAATAAAATGTAGATCCCGATATCTTGAGAAAATTAGCTAGCGACCCCTTGGCAGTCAAAAGTTTTCATATTTTATCAGAGAAAAAATGAAAGGGTCATAGCTAATAACCTAATCTATACATATAATAAAACAGTAAAAATATTTTGTCTGTACAATTAGAATTTTTGGCTGAAATGGATAGAGGGACACTTAAAAAGAATAATAGAAAGCAAAAAAATTTTTTTCGAATTTCTTGTCTGTCTGTCTGTCTGTCTGTCTGTCTGTCTGTATGTATGATCACGATTATCTCCGAAAATACTGAACCGATTTACTTCAAACTTTCACCAATTGCTTTGTTTTAACTCAGCAAAACATTTAAAGTTTGTTTCATCAAAATTGGTTCATTAAAAAAAAAGTTATCGTCATTTGAATGAACTCAAGGCATGAGTTTGCCTGCAAACATATAGCAAAAATAAAATAAAATAATAAGTTACTTAAGAAAATTAAAATCCAAAGTCAATTCATCATCATTATACGACAGCATTATACCTATCCATCTATCCATAGTAATCCATACTAATAAAAAAGGAGAAGCTGACTGACTGACTGACCTATTAACGCAGGGCCTAAACTTTAACAGTGTTATTATAAAACACGGACTAAAGTTAGTACCAGGTTTAAGCCGGGGTCTAAGTCAAGTACTAAGGAAAATCGTATTATAAAACGAGGTTTATCGTTTAAGCCATAGACGATCCTAGGTCTAAAGATAAACCTACGATTCCCTAGTTTAACTCTAGTACTAACTTATTTTGTTACCAACAAATATGTCACTTTTCACCAAAAAAAATGCTTTGATGCTAAAATCTATGTCAAATCCTATTCGCAATGAGCAAAAACCTGGAAAATGCGAAGAAATAAATAAAACCAACACTTATAATTATGAAAAAATATTTTAATTATTTGCATTTTAACATATCAAAACATTTAATTAGATTATTTTCAACGCTTGTGTCGTCATTTATATTTCACAACCGCCACAAAACAATGACTTTTAGGAACCTTGATTTCATATTAGGAAAAAATAGTTTGTACAAATATAAACAAATTTTACACCATATTCACTTTTACTTTATTCACGTAAATTTTATCTAACAGCAACTATAAAACAATTACTTTCGAGACACTGCACCGTTAATTCATTAAATTCATTAAATAAAAATATTTTTTTTACAATCATATTTGAAAACAAACTTTGAGGTTACTTTGGAACAAATTCGATTTGTTGCGCGCGCACACGCGTTCCGTTTCAGGTTTGTAAAATTATTAAATCGTTTTGTATAAAGTGTGATTTTTTTATCTGACCACTGAATATATCGTTTATGACATAAATAAACATGTTTCTCCATTGCAATTTTATTATTTTTAGTTTTATACTAGTTTCTAACAATACATTTTATTATTTATTTTAATATTAGTGTAGATCGGAACGTAGTAGTAGCATACTGAACGAATGATTGAATGAATCCTGCTTCCGTTAGATCATCCAGAGATCGTCTCAGGTCTAAGTTAGTCCTGACTTAGTTCAGTTTTTGTAATGAAACAAAGTTTAATTTGCTAAACCTAGGTTGATCCATCGTTAGTCCGGACTAAGGTAGACCAGGTTTAAACCTGGGTTTTGCCGTTTTTTTATAATAACACTGGATGGGTTAGGAACTTGAAATTTTGCACAGGGGTTCCTTTTATAACGTAGGGGAGCACTAAGAAAGGATTTTTGGAAATTCATCTCCTAAGGGGGTAAAACGGGTTGCAAAGTTAGTATGAAACTTTGTCGTTTTTGAAGTTATTCGAATGAAATTCAGCATGAAGGTTCTTTACTGAAAGGTACGAAACACGAGTAAAATATTTTACTCAAAAATCATCCCTTAAGGGGGTAAAATAGGAGTGCAAAGTAAGCATGAAACTTTGCCATTTTTGAAGTTAGTCGAATGAAATTCAGCATGAAGGTTCTTAACTGAAAGGCATGAAACACGAGTAAAATATTTTCTCAAAAATCATCCCTTTAAGGGGTATAACGAGGATGCAAAGTTAGTATGAAACTTTACGTTTTTGAAGTTATTCTATTGAAATTCAATATTAAGGTGTTTCATTGAAAGTCATTAAATTTGTATGGACATTTTCTCATTTCTGGACTTAGAAGTATGAAAATAGTATATACGTTCTAGATTACAATTAAAAAAGATCTGTGTAGGTGAAATGTACAAAATTCCCCCCTTAAGGGATAAAGGGGAGGGGGATTGTATGGAAATTTTCTCATTTCTGGACATAGAAGTATAAAAATATGTATATATGTTTACAATTAAAAAGATCTGTGTAGTTAAAATGGACGAAATTTCCCCTTGAAGGGGTAAAACAGGCGGGGTAAAGTTTGTATGGATTTTTTTTATTTACTTAGAAATATGATAATAAGAAGTTTTCCATTACAATAAAAAAAGATCTATGCAGGTGAAATGTATTAAATTCCCCCTTAAGGGGAAAAAGCAGAGGTGGAGGGGTTTGTATGGAATTTTTATCATTTCTACTGTTCCCAAGGGAACGACATTAACGCAGGGGGAGCCGCGGGCAACAGCTAGTTTTGTAATAAATTGCACAGTTTTTTTTGCTCAAAAGCAAGCTCTTCAACCAAGGCATTCCTGGAAGTTCTAAGTTACATTTCTAGAGGTAAAGTTGAGCTATGTGCTGGATTGTTAACTAACAATATCATGCATTTTTCTCCATTTTAAGAACATCATATCAGCCGCAAGAAGTCCACTGCTGGACATAGGCCTCCCCTTAAGGATTTCCAATATGACCGGTCGGAAGCGGCCTGCATCCAGCGTCTTCCTACGACCTTAGTCCACCGACCAGATGGTCGTCCGACCATCTGGTCGTCCGACCATCTGGTCGGTGGGTGTCCGACGCTGCGCTTGCCGATACGTGGTCGCTATTCGAGAACCTTTCTGCCCCATCGGCCATCGGTTCTGCGCGCTATGTGCCCCGCCCACTGCCACTTCAAAGAGCTAATCCGCTGAGCTATGTCGGTGACCTTTGTTCTTCTACGGATCTCCTCATTTCTGATTCGATCTCGCAGAGAAACACCGAGCATAGCCCTCTCCATAGCTCTTTGAGCGACCTTGAGCTTTCTTATGAGGCCCATAGTAAGGGACCACGTTTCGGACCCGTAAGTCATCACTGGTAACACACATTGATTATAGACTTTCGTCTTTAGGCACTGAGGTATTTTGGACGAGAAGACATGGCGGAGCTTCACGAACGCTGCCCAACCGAGTCGGATTCGTTGAAACACCTCGTCCTCGAAGCTGGAACTGCCAACCTGGATCAATTGACCCAAGTAGACATATTGGTCCACAGCTTCAAGGACGGAGTTCCCAACAAATACCGGTGAAGGCACAACATGGACATTCGACATTATTTTCGTCTTGTCCATGTTCATTGTAAGGCCCACCTGTTGGGAAACTCCATTAAGGTCATTGAGCATGGTACAGTCAGCAAATGTATTCGGTATGCACCCCTTTTGTTTGTGTGCAAGTCAACATCGAACTAGCGAATATGCCGTCCAATAAAAATCTTGCAACACTTGTGTGGGTAAATCTTACAATCAATGATTTCGTTTTATTCAACACGTGCATAACCATCTAGCGACATCTAGCGACACGATACGTTTAGTGTCAAAGCATAATCAATAATTTCGCCGAGTAAGTCAGCAACTTGATTGGCAGAGTGTTCTAGGAAACCAACTTAAGTCATGTGAAAGTTGCTGGTTCTATTCTGCCTAATGCTTATAAATTTGCGAATAAAATATACATTTTATTCGTATGTTCTTTTTATTCGTTGTTTCGATATTTTTCAGTGTTTATTCATGTTTGAAACTAATTAGCATAAAAGGACATGAGGTTACGTGAAAAAAAAAAATAGTCTTTTATTGCACAGTTTTATTTATTTTTCAATTTAAATATAAGTAAGTAAGTATATAAATAACAGAACGGGATCATTTTATAGTAAAGCAACTCATTGTTAATTACTAAGTAGATTACTTCATACATAATAATAAATGGGTAATTTGAGTAACTGTCTTTTATACATAAGTCAGTATAGGTATAGCATACTGCTGACGAAGAAATACTTCTACAAAATAATTTAAACTGAAATATATATGTAGTCGTTTTTCCTACTGCCATGTTTATTTATATATTTATTTACCTAACTACAGAATCGGACAAGTATGGACGTAATTATCAAGCGATCTTTTTATAAGCAGGTCAGCCACATGTGAGAGAATAAACATGTTAATTGACGTTACGGAAAAACGTGAATAACAATAAACATCTCTCTTTTATGAATCGACCTTTTTTTTATAAACATTTTGGAATGACACTAAATATCTAAGATTGGGGTATAGAAAGCAATGAAAATATTTAATAACCTATCGGTGATCCTTGACTTTTTATAATTAATTCTAACCTATCCCGCATACCTGCAACCATGTTCCAACACATATCTGTCGGCCGCTAGATCGACATGGAAGAACGTTATAGCGTTCCCCTGTTTTTCGCCACAAAATTTTACGTCCATCCTTATCCGATTTAAAAGACTTTACATCCGTTAATATTACAACATTGTTGCACTAATCGAAATTTTTATATTGTTCTGCGAATCTTAGTTTTTCACACTTATGCACATCACTAAGTAACATTTTCTTAGCCGGTCTTCTACACCTTAAACCACTAGCACGCAAATGATTTCGCACAGTCTGAAGAGACACTCCCTCTACGGTTGCCGTCGAACGCGTAGTCTTGAATGGATCTTCCAAATGTGCAGCTACTATGTCACGATGACGGCGTGATGCATCAGTATAATAATAATAATAATAATAAAAATAATAAGCCCCCCGTAAACCCTACCTTACGTCCGTGCCGAACACCTGGCCACGTGGGGGGCGGACACGCGTACTAATGAAACCTACGCGGCCAACAAGGCAAAGGTCAATCCAAGCCAAGGCGAAACAGCATATGCCGAAGGCTGCGTGACTGTGGGAGTGCACAGTACATAATATGCGAACTCTGGATACCGGGGGACCTCCAGTTTTAAGTACCCTTGCCACGGTACGCGGGGCAATGCCGTGGTCGACCTTCAAATCCCTTGCTGCTCGTGGGAACACCATGAAGAATCAAAGAAATTTAAAACGTACTACCCAGTGTCCAACTGATGTAGGAAACCAAAATACCGACCCGACACCCAGCCATCCACAGAATCAGACTAGTAATAATTCCCAAGTAAACTCTGTCAGAAGAAGCACTCGACGAACCTGTAATAGATACCGAAGCTCTTCTCCTCATTCTTCAGATATAGTAGAACCATATAGCCCTAGTACGGCTTCTTACGCCCCATCACTTAGTTCTGTGGATGAAGATCTTAATGATCTTTTACACTCAAGTCCAACTCCAACCTCAGATGTTACGCAGGAGGGAAATGCCTTTTTACCTGCGTCCACTAAGGCTGGAAAACCCAGAGTGCGTATGCAATGGTCTTCTGAAGTCAATACATTTATCATGCGCACTTATTACATAGTAACAAAGCTTGAGACTGACATGACCTGTTATAGGAAAGGCCTGTATGAATCTTTTGTGAGACAATATCCGGGAGTTAAGGTAACAGAACAGCGAATTTCTGACCAAAGGAGGCACATTATTAATAAGAAATACCTCACAGATGAAGCACTTGGGCAGATTAGGGAAGAAGTTAAACAGCAATTAGAAGCAACACCCAACAGTAGTAACTTACCGTATCATAGTGAAACAGAATCAACTTCTTTCAGTCAAAATAATGAAACAGAAATAACTGACATAAATCCATCGCAACTTTTAGCGTTTTCACATTTATCTTCCAATCACATCTCACATACAAATGATAACTTTACACAAACATCAAACATATCCACTCAAACAGATCCTACTCATACCTTACTCTTAGAAAATGATGTAGAAATTATAGAACAGGACGAATCTGATGACGATAATGTTAAAAAATTAAATGACCAATTACAAACAGCGTTATTAGAATACAGCGGTATGGATCCAACTCTTAGACCCAAACTTCCCAGATTAGCTTATAGTAAAAAACTTCATAAACTTGTCAATGTATTTAATAACGTAATACTGAACCGATTTATTGCCGACGAAGCTTTACTCACAAGTATACACACACTAATATATTGCAGTGCATTTGTGATAACATGTGAATTAGGATACAAAATAAATTTGCATACTTTACATTCCCAACCACAACACAAAATTACTAATAAATCTAAACCAGCTTGGCAAATACGAATAGAGAAAGACATAACTAATTTAAGATCTGATATAGGTAGGCTTACGCAATATATAAGAGGAAATAGATCGAGAAAGTTAACAAGTCACGTAGAAAAAATATTTAGAAATAATAGAATACACACTACACATGAAAATAACAATAAAACACCAGAAGAGTTCCTTGACACATTAAAACAAAAATTAACACTTAAAGCCTGTCGATTAGCTAGGTACAAGAAATCGAATCGAAGAAAACAAGAAAACAAACTATTTGCTACAAATGAAAAAATATTCTATAGACAACTAAAGCAAAACACAGATACACAACAGGAACACAATCAGAGAAATATGCCAAGGAAAGAAGCACTAGAAGAATTTTGGTCAAAGATTTGGGAAGAATCTGAAACACATAACGAGGAAGCGCAGTGGATCAAAGATGAAGAAGCCAGATGGGAAATAACAGATGAAATGGCTTTCAACGAAATCTTGGAAGAAGATATAACCGCAGCCACTTCAAAACTTCACAATTGGAAATCGCCCGGTATAGACAGCTTGCACAATTTTTGGTTCAAGAAATTCACTGTTTTGCACAAATCCATAGCCAAAAGCTTTACTCAAATTATTCTCGGACGACATGCAATCCCTAGTTTTCTGGCACAAGGCATAACAGATATGATTCCTAAAAGTAAAATGACGCAAGATCCATCTAAGTTCCGGCCGATAACTTGTTTGCCTACAGTATATAAAATTTTAACGTCTATAATAAGCCGCAAAATTAACAAACACCTAGAAACTAACAACATAGTAGCAGAAGAACAAAAAGGATGCAGACAGAATCACATGGGGTGCAAGGAGCAATTAATAATTGATTCGACTATACATAAACAAGCCAATATTAAAAAACGTAATCTACATTGTACATTTGTTGACTACCAAAAAGCGTTTGACAGCATTCCTCACTCATGGTTACTAAAAGTATTACAGATATACAAAATTAATTCCGCCATAATTAACTTTTTAAAAGAAATAATCCCATTCTGGAGAACAATCCTTTATATTAGATCTAACGACAATAGCTTAGTTACTAGAGAAATTCATATTAAAAAAGGCATATATCAAGGAGATTCTTTAAGCCCCTTATGGTTCTGCCTCGCGCTAAACCCTTTATCCCATCTGTTAAATAAAGAAGGTAAGGGTTATCGTCTTAAACCATCTGAATCGGAAACAACAATATCCCACCTCATCTACATGGATGATCTTAAGTTATATACAAATACTCCAAAGGACATGAAACACCAGTTAGATGTAACCAAACAGTTCAGCACAGATATAAAAATGCAGTTCGGATTGGATAAGTGCAAAACACTGAACATTAAAAAGGGTAGAGTAGTATCAGGCGACTATATACTACAAGAAGGGGAAACAATTTCATCAATGGAACCAGACGAATTGTATAAATACCTCGGTTACCAACAAGCCAAACTTCTTGACCACGCAGCCTTAAAACTGAAAATATCCAACGAATACAAACATAGAGTTAACTTAATATGTAAAACTAAACTTTCCGCAAAACACTTAATAAAAGCTCTCAACACATATGCCATACCAATACTAACATATTCTTTTGGAATAGTAAAGTGGACAAAAACCGACATTATCAACTTAGAAATAAAATCACGAACCATCTTAACTAAGCACAGCCATCTACACCCTAAGTCTGCAATTGAAAGAATGACCATAAAAAGAATAAATGGAGGAAGGGGCCTTATAAATATCCAGGCCTTATGGCAAAAACAAGTACATACTTTAAAAAACTTCTTTTATAATAAAGCTAGAACTAGTAATATACATAAATCAGTTGTCAATCATGATAATAAGTACACCCCATTAGATTTATCCCAAAATAACATTACAGACCAAAGTGGTGGTGATACAGAAACACAATTAGATCAAGAAAAATTAAAAATAGACAGATGGAAAGGTAAAGTACTTCACGGCCGACACCCACACGACCTAGAGCAAAGCCATATTGATTCAGAGGCCTCAAACAAGTGGCTCATGCTAGGATATCTCTTCCCAGAAACAGAAGGATTCGCAGTAGCCATCCAAGATCAGGTAGTTAACACGAAAAATTACAGAAAACACATAATTAAGGATCCCTCAGTAACAGACGACAGATGTAGAAAATGTAAAAAACAACCCGAAACTATTCAGCATATTACAGGCGCTTGCTCTAATCTTGCTCAATCGGACTACACTCATAGGCACAATCAAATTGCAAACATAGTACACCAAAAACTAGCTCTTAAATATAACCTTATATCGAACACACTCTTACCATATTACAAGTATTGCCCCAACCCAGTTCTAGAAAATAGCAACTACAAACTATACTATGATCGTGCAATCCTAACTGATAAATCTATACACTGCAATAGACCCGATATTGTACTTCATGATAAAATAAATAAAACTGCATATATAATAGACGTAGCTGTACCCAATAATCACAATATAAGTAAGACTATCACAGAAAAAATTAGTAAATATACAGAGCTGAAAGAAGAAATAATTAGAATATGGAAATTACACAATGCACATATAGTCCCCTTAGTTTTATCAACAACTGGTATAATTCCTAAAAACCTTCACAAAAGTATAAAAACCTTAGAGTTACCAAAACATACTTACATAAATATGCAAAAGGCTGCCCTCTTAAATACCTGCAGGATCGTCAGAAAGTTCATACAGGCCGATGAAAATCAGTCACCGTAGACACTTAAATTCTAACCAGGCAGTTACTTGGCTTACGCCCGTAACTGCCGTGGATAAAACCAGCTATAAGCTGAGCACTACGAAACGTAGAAAACAAAAAATAATAATAATAATAAAAAAAAAACCCGCTGTCATGTGGTGTCACATCTCTTTGTACCATTGAAATTTTATAAAATATTATTTAATAACAATAGATACAAATCCTCAATAGCTACAATCACAATTAAATTAATGTAAGCCATATAGATCAGTGAGAATGTATCGATGTAAAAACAGAAATACCTCAAAATACAAGGAATAGATTGACTTTGACACTGTCATGTCAATTAAAATATGTGTGATAAATAATGGATACGATTAGATGATTACACGATCAAAAGCGGGACAACAAAAAAACGCACGCCCTCCACCTCCGCCCGCGTCGTCGTCCAGCTCCTCGCCAACATCGTCGGGTGACGAGTTCGCCACCGCACCCGGCACCAGCGAGTCGAGCGACGACGAGCGCGGGCCGTCGGCCGCGCCGCCGCCACCACCTGTGCGACGTGGACGACCCCCGCTGCCGGCACGCTTGGAGCCTGCGAGGCAACCTGCCTCGCGCCCGGCTCTCGCTACCGGTGGTGTAGTGCGTCGCATGCGATGGACTCAAGAAATAAACGAGAACTGCATGCGCGCCTATTATGGGGCCACAGAGGGAGAAACTAATATGACAGCGTATCGTCCCAGGATGCTTTCTTTGTTTCAGGCCCTCGAACCAACCATTACCGTATCTGCACAGCGTCTATCGGATCAAGTGCGGGTCATTCAACGTTGCAAGCGATTAGATGACTCTGTGCTTGATCGGCTACGCCTGGAGGCGTTACCTGTTCGCCCAACTGTCGCCATACCTCGGGGTCCATCTGCCGAACCAATTTATCGGTCGCCAACATCTGCCCAATCACCGGGAATGGTACGGATGAACCCTGTGGCTGACGAGGGTGACAATGCGAACATAAACGTAAGTACCCAGGCCCATGAGCGCTTGAGGAGGACTTTGGGGGAGACGATCGCGCAGTATCGCGCCACACCGGACTCTAGGCCGCGTATACCTCGTCTGCCTACGAATAGACGAAATTTGGCGCTAATGGGAGCCCTGAATGATCTGCTAGCCCCATATTTAGAGGCTAGTGAAGATCTTGTTGATACGCACTCAATCTTGTACTGTGGGGCCATTGCGGCGTGTCGGGTTGCTCGAGTCAAGTTTCCTGACCTTGACTATGCAGCTCGGCCCGTCGGCGGTGTCCCTGCATGGCAAAAGCGGATTGAGCGACGTATCAGCATATTCAGGACTCTCATTGCAAAGATAATATGCTTCAGGGAGGGCAACAATCGCCCCCGTGTCATGCGTTTCGTAAACCAGGCATTTGAGGGTACTGGTATTAGACCCAGCGACTACATTGCCTGTGTTACGGAACGCATTGACTTCCTGAAGCAGAAAGTCTATGCGTCGGCGGGACGTATTCGCCGCTACAGAGAGCGTGTGGAACGATTCCAGCTAAATCGGCTCTTCCAAAGTGACCAAAGGAAGGTGTACAGGAAGTGGGAGGGAACTGAACAATGTGTGATCGACGGGCAGCTGCCGGATGCTACTGCTATGAATAATTTCTGGCGTAGTATTTGGTCGGTGCCAGTCGAACACACCGAGAGTGATTGGATGACAGTGGTTGAACGTGAATGTGAGCCTATCGAGTCCATGGGGGCTGTAACTATCAGCCCCGATGACATAAGTTGTGCGATTCGTACGGCGCAGAACTGGAAAAGTCCTGGGCCAGACGGATTGCACAACTTCTGGATAAAGTGGATTCGAAGCTCACATGAACGTTTGGCCACCCAATTCCAACAAGCTCTCGAGCTTGGTTCCCTACCTTCTTTCCTTACGACAGGTTTCACCTTCCTGCTCTATAAATCCGGTAGTACCACGGATCCCAAGAATTTTAGACCTATCACATGCTTGCCAACTCTTTACAAGCTCCTTACATCCATCTTGAGAGCGAAAATTAACCAGCACATAGTTGTGAACAAAATCATGGCTTCCTCTCAAAATGGATGTAGGGTTGGGTCCCGTGGTACTAAAGAGCTCCTCCTCATAGACATGACCATCTGCAAGCAAGTTCAACGGAAAAAGACAGCCCTTTCAACTGCCTGGATTGACTATAAAAATGCCTATGATTCAGTGCCTCATTCATGGCTAGAGAGGGTCTTAGAGTTGTATAAAGTTAATACAACTTTAAGATCCTTTCTTGGCACGTGTATGAGACAATGGACCACGGTCCTTTGTCAGCCAGGTAGAGGAAATGGCTCTTCGGATCCGATGGACTTGATAAGGATCGAGCGAGGCATTTTCCAGGGCGACAGTTTGAGTCCATTATGGTTTTGTCTGGCTTTGAACCCCCTCAGCAACCTACTGAGGGATTCAAGACTAGGCTGCCGCCTCCGAAGTGACGGGGAGATTGTTTCTCACCTGTTATACATGGATGACTTAAAATTATTTGCACCGAATCCCTCTGACCTGGTGGAGCTATTGAAAATCACAAGAGATTTCAGTAGTTCTATCAGGATGGAGTTTGGTGTAGATAAATGTGCTGTCATGCATGTCCAACGGGGAAAAGTTGTAAATTCAACAAATTTACAACTTTCTGAGATAATGTCCCTCAGATCTCTCGCGGAGGAGGAAACTTACAAATATCTTGGTATGTCACAGTGTTTGAGTATTGTGGATGGGGACATAAAGCAGGCGATGAAAGAGCGTTTCTTTTGTCGACTGACAAAAGTACTTAAAAGTCTTTTGTCAGGTGGTAATAAGGCACGCGCTTTCAATGCCTGGGTAATGCCCCTACTCACTTACTCCTTTGGCATACTAAGATGGACCCAAACTGAGTTAGATGCCCTAGATAGGAAGGTCCGTCAACAGCTGACAGCGCATCGCATGCTTCACCCACGCTCATCCGTTATGAGACTGTACATCCCACGTAAGTGTGGAGGTCGTGGATTTTTGAACGCCAAGACTCTCCATAACCGCGAGGTGTACAGTCTTAGGGATTATTTCCTTAAAAATGAGTGTGGGATGCATCGCGACGTTGTTGCAGTAGATAGGAGCTTTACACCGCTCTCCTTAGCAAGCGAGAACTGGCACAGACCAACGGTGCTGAGCACCGAAGACCGCAGGGACATATGGAAGAGCAAGGAGCTGCACGGGCGGTTCTACCGGGCCTTAACAGGGCCTGATGTAGATCTGCTCGCGTCGGTAAACTGGCTACGATTTGGTGACCTCTTTGGAGAAACCGAGGGTTTTGCTTGTGCAATTGCAGACGAAGTCATGATGACGAACAACTATCGGAGATATATCCTGAAGGACGGTACGGTCGACATTTGTCGAGCATGCCGCCGTCCTGGCGAATCACTCAGGCATATTATCTCCGGTTGTTCTCATCTGGCTAACGGAGAGTACTTGCACAGACATAACCTTGTAGCCAGAATTATCCACCAGCAACTTGCTCTTCGTTATGAGCTTGTGGATTCCGAAGTGCCGTACTATAAGTACACACCAATGCCGGTTCTCGAAAATGGTCGTGCCACGCTCTATTGGGATCGATCTGTTATCACGGATAGGACTATTGTTGCCAATAAGCCTGACATCGTGCTGACAGATCGATCGACGCGCCAGGCAATGCTCATCGATATCACCATCCCGCATGACGAGAACCTTGTGAAGGCCGAGAAGGATAAACTTACTAAGTACCTAGACTTGGCCCACGAGGTGACCGCTATGTGGGATGTGGATTCGATGATCATTGTCCCGATAGTCGTTTCAGCGAACGGTCTTATAGCGAAGAGCCTCGATCAACAACTCAAGAGGCTCTCGCTAGATGGCTGGATCAAGGGTCAGATACAGAAGGCAGTACTCCTGGACACTGCGCGCATCGTTAGGAGGTTTCTCTCTCTGTAGCCTTAACTGTCGGTGGAGGTGAGCCCTGCCCCGCTGCTGGCAGCCCTCTAGGATTAGGTTTTTATAAAGGTTGTATTTTTCGTATGATATTTTTTTATATTTTACTTTTTATATAAGTTTTATAAAAACCTAGACCTAAGAAATTAAATAAATAAAGAGAATAATAATAATAATAAGCCCCCCGTAAACCCTACCTTACGTCTGTGCCGAACACCTGGCCACGTGGGGGGCGGACACGCGTACTAATGAAACCTACGCGGCCAACAAGGCAAAGGTCAATCCAAGCCAAGGCGGAACAGCATATGCCGAAGGCTGCGTGACTGTGGGAGTGCACAGTACATAATATGCGAACTCTGGATACCGGGGGACCTCCAGTTTTAAGTACCCTTGCCACGGTACGCGGGGCAATGCCGTGGTCGACCTTCAAATCCCTTGCTGCTCGTGGGAACACCATGAAGAATCAAAGAAATTTAAAACGTACTACCCAGTGTCCAACTGATGTAGGAAACCAAAATACCGACCCGACACCCAGCCATCCACAGAATCAGACTAGTAATAATTCCCAAGTAAACTCTGTCAGAAGAAGCACTCGCCGAACCTGTAATAGATACCGAAGCTCTTCTCCTCATTCTTCAGATATAGTAGAACCATATAGCCCTAGTACGGCTTCTTACGCCCCATCACTTAGTTCTGTGGATGAAGATCTTAATGATCTTTTACACTCAAGTCCAACTCCAACCTCAGATGTTACGCAGGAGGCAAATGCCTTTTTACCTGCGTCCACTAAGGCTGGAAAACCCAGAGTGCGTATGCAATGGTCTTCTGAAGTCAATACATTTATCATGCGCACTTATTACATAGTAACAAAGCTTGAGACTGACATGACCTGTTATAGGAAAGGCCTGTATGAATCTTTTGTGAGACAATATCCGGGAGTTAAGGTAACAGAACAGCGAATTTCTGACCAAAGGAGGCACATTATTAATAAGAAATACCTCACAGATGAAGCACTTGGGCAGATTAGGGAAGAAGTTAAACAGCAATTAGAAGCAACACCCAACAGTAGTAACTTACCGTATCATAGTGAAACAGAATCAACTTCTTTCAGTCAAAATAATGAAACAGAAATAACTGACATAAATCCATCGCAACTTTTAACATTTTCACATTTATCTTCCAATCACATCTCACCTACAAATGATAACTTTACACAAACATCAAACATATCCACTCAAACAGATCCTACTCATACCTTACTCTTAGAAAATGATGTAGAAATTATAGAACAGGACGAATCTGATGACGATAATGTTAAAAAATTAAATGACCAATTACAAACAGCGTTATTAGAATACAGCGGTATGGATCCAACTCTTAGACCCAAACTTCCCAGATTAGCTTATAGTAAAAAACTTCATAAACTTGTCAATGTATTTAATAACGTAATACTGAACCGATTTATTGCCGACGAAGCTTTACTCACAAGTATACACACACTAATATATTGCAGTGCATTTGTGATAACATGTGAATTAGGATACAAAATAAATTTGCATACTTTACATTCCCAACCACAACACAAAATTACTAATAAATCTAAACCAGCTTGGCAAATACGAATAGAGAAAGACATAACTAATACAAGATCTGATATAGGTAGGCTTACGCAATATATAAGAGGAAATAGATCGAGAAAGTTAACAAGTCACGTAGAAAAAATATTTAGAAATAATAGAATACACACTACACATGAAAATAACAATAAAACACCAGAAGAGTTCCTTGACACATTAAAACAAAAATTAACACTTAAAGCCTGTCGATTAGCTAGGTACAAGAAATCGAATCGAAGAAAACAAGAAAACAAACTATTTGCTACAAATGAAAAAATATTCTATAGACAACTAAAGCAAAACACAGATACACAACAGGAACACAATCAGAGAAACATGCCAAGGAAAGAAGCACTAGAAGAATTTTGGTCAAAGATTTGGGAAGAATCTGAAACACATAACGAGGAAGCGCAGTGGATCAAAGATGAAGAAGCCAGATGGGAAATAACTGATGAAATGGCTTTCAACGAAATCTTGGAAGAAGATATAACCGCAGCCACTTCAAAACTTCACAATTGGAAATCGCCCGGTATAGACAGCTTGCACAATTTTTGGTTCAAGAAATTCACTGTTTTGCACAAATCCATAGCCAAAAGCTTTACTCAAATTATTCTCGGACGACATGCAATCCCTAGTTTTCTGGCACAAGGCATAACATATATGATTTCTAAAAGTAAAATGACGCAAGATCCATCTAAGTTCCGGCCGATAACTTGTTTGCCTACAGTATATAAAATTTTAACGTCTATAATAAGCCGCAAAATTAACAAACACCTAGAAACTAACAACATAGTAGCAGAAGAACAAAAAGGATGCAGGCAGAATCACATGGGGTGCAAGGAGCAATTAATAATTGATTCGACTATACATAAACAAGCCAATATTAAAAAACGTAATCTACATTGTACATTTGTTGACTACCGAAAAGCGTTTGACAGCATTCCTCACTCATGGTTACTAAAAGTATTACAGATATACAAAATTAATTCCGCCATAATTAACTTTTTAAAAGAAATAATCCCATTCTGGAGAACAATCCTTTATATTAGATCTAACGACAATAGCTTAGTTACTAGAGAAATTCATATTAAAAAAGGCATATATCAAGGAGATTCTTTAAGCCCCTTATGGTTCTGCCTCGCGCTAAACCCTTTATCCCATCTGTTAAATAAAAAAGGTAAGGGTTATCGTCTTAAACCATCTGAACCGGAAACAACAATATCCCACCTCATCTACATGGATGATCTTAAGTTATATACAAATACTCAAAAGGACATGAAACACCAGTTAGATGTAACCAAACAGTTCAGCACAGATATAAAAATGCAGTTCGGATTGGATAAGTGCAAAACACTGAACATAAAAAAGGGTAGAGTAGTATCAGGCGACTATATACTACAAGAAGGGGAAACAATTTCATCAATGGAACCAGACGAATTGTATAAATACCTCGGTTACCAACAAGCCAAACTTCTTGACCACGCAGCCTTAAAACTGAAAATATCCAACGAATACAAACATAGAGTTAACTTAATATGTAAAACTAAACTTTCCGCAAAACACTTAATAAAAGCTCTCAACACATATGCCATACCAATACTAACATATTCTTTTGGAATAGTAAAGTGGACAAAAACCGACATTATCAACTTAGAAATAAAAACACGAACCATTTTAACTAAGCACAGCCATCTACACCCTAAGTCTGCAATTGAAAGAATGACCATAAAAAGAATAAATGGAGGAAGGGGCCTCATAAATATCCAGGCCTTATGGCAAAAACAAGTACATACTTTAAAAAACTTCTTTTATAATAAAGCTAGAACTAGTAATATACATAAATCAGTTGTCAATCATGATAATAAGTACACCCCATTAGATTTATCCCAAAATAACATTACAGACCAAAGTGGTGGTGATACAGAAACACAATTAGATCAAGAAAAATTAAAAATAGACAGATGGAAAGGTAAAGTACTTCACGGCCGACACCCACACGACCTAGAGCAAAGCCACATTGATTCAGAGGCCTCAAACAAGTGGCTCATGCTAGGATATCTCTTCCCAGAAACAGAAGGATTCGCAGTAGCCATCCAAGATCAGGTAGTTAACACGAAAAATTACAGAAAACACATAATTAAGGATCCCTCAGTAACAGACGACAGATGTAGAAAATGTAAAAAACAACCCGAAACTATTCAGCATATTACAGGCGCTTGCTCTAATCTTGCTCAATCGGACTACACTCATAGGCACAATCAAATTGCAAACATAGTACACCAAAAACTAGCTCTTAAATATAACCTTATATCGAACACACTCTTACCATATTACAAGTATTGCCCCAACCCAGTTCTAGGAAATAGCAACTACAAACTATACTATGATCGTGCAATCCTAACTGATAAATCTATACACTGCAATAGACCCGATATTGTACTTCATGATAAAATAAATAAAACTGCATATATAATAGACGTAGCTGTACCCAATAATCACAATATAAGTAAGACTATCACAGAAAAAATTAGTAAATATACAGAGCTGAAAGAAGAAATAATTAGAATATGGAAATTACATAATGCACATATAGTCCCCTTAGTTTTATCAACAACTGGTATAATTCCTAAAAACCTTCACAAAAGTATAAAAACCTTAGAGTTACCAAAACATACTTACATAAATATGCAAAAGGCTGCCCTCTTAAATACCTGCAGGATCGTCAGAAAGTTCATACAGGCCGATGAAAATCAGTAACCGTAGGAACTTAAATTCTAACCAGACAGTTACTTGGCTTACGCCCGTAACTGCCGTGGATAAAACCAGCTATAAGCTGAGCACTACGAAACGTAGAAAACAAATAATAATAATAATATTTATTTATTTCTCTTTGTTTTACAAGCTTATAGTACTTAATTAATCTTACGAGCTAAATTACTCAAGAAAGAAATAAAAGCAAAGAGATCAGGTGTTTCACATTGGTCAGTTTTACACCGGTTCCTACACTAGGCTTTGCCTGTATTGTAGGCAACCAGTTTTCCAATCTAGTTGAAATTACTGTCAATGGAAAACAAAGGAGTAATAATTATCTAATACTAATTATTAATTAATGAGATCAATATTTTTTTAATACGAAAGAAAATGGAGTTTGTCATGTGTGTGTACGTGTATGTGTGTGTATGTATGGTGATTTTCGGTGTTTGAGTATGTGTGTGTGTGTGTGTATGTATGTATGTATGTGTGTGTGTGATTGTGTGTGAAAACAGTAAATATGTATAATTATTGAATTCCTCGTAGTATTCGTTCAATGTCATCGTAAACAAGAGTGCTAAGCCACATTGACACGTTTCGTTTTACTTGGTTAATAGAACATTCTTTTATAGGGCATTGTAAATTAACTTTGTTGTAAATATATGGATGGAGGTACGTGCTGAATTTTCTTGCAAATGTTGTGTTAAAGTATGGAAGTGGTAATTTGTAAATTCTTTGCTGTAGCATAGTTTCGTAATTTGGAGACCGCATTGCAGCTTTGTGCATTTTGATCATAACCTTGAGTATGAAGATACCCCGTACAGTCAGTACACCAAAGTCTTCATAAATGCGTTTTGTTGGGTATCTTCGAGGTTTATTTAAAATAACTTTAAGGATGCATCGCTGTGCTCTTTCAAGCAATATCATATTGGTTGAATTAGCACCACCCCATATCAATATACAATAAGAGACAATAGACTGACAAATACTGTAATATATAACTCGCAGTAGTTTTCCATCAGCGGCATCACGTATTTGCTTAAAAAAATAGATTAACTTGCGGATCCTATTTGTTGTATTTATAATGTGTTCCCTGAAGAGTAAGTTATCGTCTATGGTGACAATAGCTGCCACCTTTTGGGCCAGGCCGAACGTGGTCAATGTGCCCTGAGTCCGCATATCTATGCACCCACAATTGCACAGTTCGTCTCTGCGGAAGATATGAAACAAAATAATAATTATTATTTACTTAATTTTAGGTATAAAAACTGCGCAGTATTAACTATTACCTATAACCAAATTGGAAGTTAACAAGAAGGCTCATTCATAGTCATAATTTTCATGTATCAATATGTAGGTAATAAAAAATACTTACCGATATCATTAAGCGCCGAGCGATTTCACTTATTGAAACATTTTGCTCATATAAAATGACTATATCCGTCCTTTTGATTATGCTTAAGTGTGTATTCTCCATGATTTTTACAAAATAAGATACTCAAAATTATATTATGTAATTGCTCAAAGCAGAGCTGCGTTCCTAGCTCTGCTTTGAGCAATTACATATATTATGTAATTGCTCAAAGCAGAGCTGCGTTCCTAGCTCTGCTTGAGCAATTACATAATATTTTAGAATTCGATGCTATTGAACAAGTGCACTTATAAAAAATACTCAAGACCCTCAACAAATATAAACCGAGTTGAATAATCTCTTAATCTGTGGGTAGCAATGCAAATAATTGTCAAGTTACATTAATGCTTATTTCTGACGATTTCTATGAGACAACAACAAAAAATAATCAAACAAAGATCAAGTCAACCTAGTGAGACTCGAACTCGGGGTCAATACCATAGTTTAAGAATAATAAGTCGGTTATCTTAGCCACTGGACTACCATAGCTATAATGCCTTGTGTTGAAATTACGAATAACATTTTACTACGAAAAGTTGTTTTGTAACAAATTAAACTTGTTTATCTTAAATGACTTGGTTGAAAAGACGTGATGTGCTGGTGTGTGTTTAGATAAAAGGATTCCCACACAAATGAACCTGCGTATTATTAGGGCCGCGGCCATTCAGAACGCGCACATTGAAATATAATGATGCGTGTGTGCCCTGCAAACCGAATAACTTGTTCGAGTGTACTTAAGTCCTCCAGCGACTCCGCCATAACGACGATGTCATCAGCAAATCGAAGTTGAGTGATATACTCGCCGTTGATGTTGATGCCAAGTCCTTCCCATTCCAGGAGCTTGAAGGCATCCTCCAGAGCAGCCGTGAACAGTTTCAGAGATATCACGTCTCCCTGTCTCACGCCTCTCTGTAATGGTATAGCCTTCGTGCTCTGCTCCTGTACTCGAACTGACATGGTGGCGTTTCTGTATAAGCACTTCAACACTTCGATATACCGAAGGTCGATGCGGCATCGCTGGAGGGACTGAAGTACGGCCCATGTTTCGACCGAATCAAAGGCTTTCTCATAGTCCACAAACGCTAAGCATAATGGCCGGGTATACTCTTTAGTTTTCTATATAACCTGCCGCAGCGTATGGATGTGGTCTATGGTACTGTACCCTTTTCGGAAACCGGCTTGTTCGGGAGGCTGGAAGGCATCAAGCCTGTTCATGATACGATTCGTGATCACCCTCGAAAACAGCTTATAGACGTGGCTCAGGAGCGTGATGGGTCTGTAATTCTTCAGTAGAGTATTATCACCCTTTTTGAAGAACAAAACCACCACACCCCTGTTCCACGCCTCTGGCGTAACGCCCTCGAGCAAAACGGAATTAAAGAGCTTCTGAAGGACTTTCAGTATCGGTGTTCCGCCCGCTTTCAGAAGCTCTGCTGTGATTCCGTCTTCGCCCGGCGCCTTGTTGTTTTTAAGCTGTTTGAGGGCAATCCTAATCTCGTACAGGCTGATGTCCGGGATATCTTCGGTATAGTGTCGGGTTAACTTGGCTCTGGGATCTCTGGTTGAGCCGACAATGGGTTTGGCTACTGAGGTGTAAAGCTGTCCATAAAACCTCTCAATCTCCCCCAGCACCTCGGCCCTTGTCGACGCCACGCTGCCGTCCTCCATTTTCAGCTTTGTCAGTCGACTCTGCGCAATAGACACCACTCTTGCAAACAGTTTGGAGCCTTTGTTTTGCTCTATCGTCTCCTTAATACACTCGGTATTATAGGAGCGAATGTCGTGCCGCAAGGACTTTTGGATTTGTCAATTGAGCTGCCGACGTACGTCCGCGTCATCGGAGGTCTGCAGTGGCGTGGAACGTCATGTAGCCATTAAGTTCAGGGTCTGGGGTGAGATCTTTTGAGGCTTGTGTTTGGGGCGGGACCTAAAGAACTTCGATCCCACCTCCTGGACAGTCTTTACAAACCCATTATTTAGCTCGTCCACTGATTTTAAGATACTAATAGCTAAATTAATTAAATACATCATAAATATTTGTATAATTTAGGTCAATCCTTGCACAAGATCGCCCCTTGTTGGATTTTGAAACAGATACATATGAAATTAAAAAAAACTATATATAGGTAAATGTTATATCTAAAAACATTTTTCTTCGTAAAGTTTGTAAATTTTACGTCTAAAACAATAATTCTCACATGACAATACTTATCGGTACAGTCTGTACATTTAGAATTTTTGACTGAAACTATACATATAATAAAACAGTAAAAATATTTCGTCTGTACATTTAGAATTTTTGACTGAAATGGATAGAGGGACACTTAAAAAGAATAATAGAAAGCAAAAAAAATTTTTGAATTTTTTGTCTGTCTGTCTGTATGTATGATCACGATTATCTCCGAAAATACTGAACCGATTTACTTCAAACTTTCACCAATTGCTTTGTTTTAACTCAATTTAACATTTAAAGTTTGTTTCATCAAAATCGGTTCATTAAAAAAAAGTTATCGTCATTTGAATGAACTCAAGGTATTAGTTTGCCTGCAAATATACACGGTGAATTGTTTATCGTTTTGGACCCTTAAAGGGGTGACTCAGACCATCAAAATGAACAACTTTTCCGATGGGAACAATGCTGGGAACTCAAAAAAAAATTCGACATTCCCTCCCATTCAAACTGGCCGGGCGGCGGGACTCTTTTGTATGGAAATGACGAATTTTTTTTTGAGTTCCCAGCATTGGTCCCATAGAAAAAGTTGTTCATATTGATGACCTGAGTCACACCTTTAAGGGTCCATAACGATCAAAATTTCACCGTGTATAGCACTTAAATAGTAAGTGATTAAATAATAAGTGACATAAGAAAATTTAAATACAAAGTCAATTCATCATCAGCATGCATTATACCTATTCATATTAATATTATAAATGCGAAAGTAACTCAGTCTGTCTGTCTGTTTTCTTTTCACGCTTCAACCATTGAACCAATTTGGATGAAGTTTGAGACCCAGGAAAGGACATAGGGTACCTTTTGTCCGGGAAATTCTACTGTTCCTGAGGGATGGACACTAACGGCGGCGGCGTAGCCGCGGGCAAACGGCAAACTAACCGAAACTGCTGCGCCTAGAAACTTGAAATTTGGTACAGGGGTTTTTTTAATGATGTGAGTGAGCGCTAAGAAAGTATTTTTAAGAAATTTAACTTCTTAAGGGGTAAAATTTATATGGAATTTTCTCATTTCTGGACTTAGAAGTAGGAAAGTAGGTATATAAGTCCTCGATTAAAATTAAAAAAGATGTGTGTAGGTAGATGAAATTTGCAAAATTCCCCCCTTAAGGGATTAAATATATAAACTTTGTATGGATATTTTCTCATTTCTGGACTTAGACGTGTGAAAATAAGTAAGTTCTAGGTTACAATTAAAAATATCTGTGTAGGTAAAATGGACGATATTTTCCCCTGAAGGGGTAAAATATATTACTCATTTCTAGACTTAGAAGTATGAAAATAGGTAAATAAATTCACGATATCAATTGAAAAAGATCTATGTAATTCAACTGGGAAAAAATCCCCCAGAAGGGGGTAAAGTTTGTTTGGAAATTGAAAATTTTCTCATTTCTGGACTATGAAGTATGAAAATAAATAGGTATGTAAGTTCTCGATTACAATTAAAAATATATGTGGGTGTAATAGACAAAATTCACTCCTAAAGGGGTAAAATGGGAGGGTAAAAGTTTTAAGGAAATATTCTCATTTCCGGACTTAGAAGTATAAATAATATCCATACTTCCATACTAATACTAATATTATAAATGCGAAAGTCGTTTTTTTACGCTTCAACCATTGAACTGATTTGGATGAAATTTGGTATGGAGGTGTGAGGCCCGGGGAAGGACATAGGGTATGTTTGATTCCGGGAAATTCTACTGTTCCCGAGGGATCGACACTAACGCGGGCGGAGCCGCGGGCAACAGCTAGTTTATCTATATATCGGAGGTCGTCCCCTTTCTTATACTTTTTTATAAAAATATAAATTAAAATATAATGACTATTCATCCTAACTAATATTATAAATGCGAAAGTGAGTTTGTTTGTTTGTTACGCTTTCACGTTGTAGTTGTGACTACTGAACCGATCATCATGAAATTTTGCATACACGTTCTCTGGGGTACAGAGAAGGACATAGGGTACATTTTATTCCGGGAAAAAGTTCCCGAGGGATCGACATTGACGCGGGCGGAGCCGCGGGCGAAAGCTAGTTGTTTATATAGTCGCCTAATGGTTTTGTGCAGCCTAAGGGCTTGCGCAGTCGAGACGTTTTTCGTTCGCACGGCACCCGATTTGTTAACCTTGGCTCCATTGATTTACCTACTACATCCAATAAGAGATATGTTAGACTGAAGGTTTGTTAGTTAGACTAGATCTTAGTATATCTACCTTAGTACCTATCTTCTTAACATTTTTGGGGTTTCGTACGATTGACAAATATAAGCCTTATAGGATTTCTCGTATGTCTGTCTGTCCGTCTGTCACAGACAATTTGCGACGAATACAGGTTACAATTGGAGTCCAAATCAGAAAAATAAATTCATCGTACGGAACCCTGCAAATCACTAGTTTAAGAAGATCCTATTTTGTTTGCCGTTTCTGTAATTCCATAATTTACTTCCAAAAGTAAATAAGTATTACAGATCTGTGGTAAGTACTAGGTAGGTAGTAAGGTTACTTAGGTACCTGTAGCAGTAGGATACGACGCTCGTCGTAAAATCGAGGAGCTCGATATCGCAGTAGTCGCCGAGCTATATAATATCTGAGCTCCTCCAAGCTTCAGAAGGCACTTTAAGCCGTTGATTCCAGCTGACATAATTTAGGCAGCTTAGAAAATCTGAAGGCACTAGTGTTAGCCACTTACACACACATAAGCAAAACAAACCATCGGGAAAATCTGTTACGGGTAACTATTTCCGAATAGCGGCCAGATTTCCTTTTTTTCCGCCGCAGGGAGACCGAACAGAAAAAGGGAGCAAAAACGTTTCGGTTAACCGCCAAGCGTTAATAAATTCCTCGAATTTGCGGTAGAAAGGAAAACCGTGAAAAGGAAGGAAATTGGTGACTGTTCAAAAACGTATGATTTTTGTACAGAAAAGCTTGTTTTGAGAAATCATGTTCAAATGTGAGTATTACTAAGTACTCCAGCGCGGCTGATGGATATTGTGACAAAGTCGAGCTGTGCTTGTAATGTTTTCAGGGTGACATGTATTAGGAATGTGAATAACTCATCGGGAAAGTCTGTAAGGGAATTATTTTCAAATAGCGGCCAGATTTCGTTGTTTTTCCACTGCAGGGCGACCGGTCTAAAATAAAGGCATCAAAAACTCGCTTAACGGCTAGCCTAAAATCGACTAAATTGGAACCTAAAGGCTCAAACACATAAACACGTTACGACGATGCGACGTGCCTCGGCACGGCAACGTAACGGTGCACGTTGCGTCATGGTGCCGTGACGTAGAAATCGACGTCGAGCAACGTAATTAATCACGTTACGATAAAGCAATGTGCCACGTTGCACGTCACGTCGTCGTGACGTAAAATCTAATGGTGCACTCCTGCAGCTGTGCCGCATTTGTTATTTAATATTCAAAGATTAACTGCGGTAACTCTACATTGTAGCAAGAAGACTTCTTAATATTAGCAGCAAGAGAAAACATCTAGTGTGGTCTATTTCTTGGAATTAACTGCGGCAATTCTATACATGCGGCGACTTCAATACGACGTCGATGTTCAACGTGGCACGTTGCGTTGTCGTGATGTGATTATTTACGTTGCTCGACGTCGATTTCCACGTCACGGCACTGCAACGCAACATATTTATGTGTTTGAGTCCTAACCCAAAAGCATTTGCGAGTAAAGTTCATGGCTGTGTAGGAAGTGGTATGACTAGGTACTTTGTAACATCGAAGCTGCCTCGAAATCTGTATAAGACATATACTACAAACAAGAAGAATTGTACGTGTCGAACCCAGTCGAACCTATGTTTATGACATGCGACTTGCCGGTAGGAACGCTCAAATTGGGGACAAATTACTTGCAGTAATGTCATAAGGGTGGTAAGGAGTGACGCACAAATTAAAGAATACCTACCATGAAATTTGCAACCTAGCGTTCCGAATTCTCTTGCCGGAAGAGTTTTTGGACTGAGTCATGGGTTATATACCTGAACACTAAACACCGCATCCTAGGGGGGCACCAAAAAAAAATTTGTCTGCACACTAAGTAACGCAGCAGCCCAAACCAAAGTGAGATCTAGTCGGATGTGCAAGAAAAAAAGTGCTGTATTGCCAGGTTCCGACCGAGCTCGGAGTAATATTTATGAACAAAATATTCAAGAGTCGCTAGAATTGGTGCCCGAAATAAAACTTTCATTTCCATATTGAATATGATCGAAGTTTTTATACAAAAGTGTTGGGCTGGGTCGGCCCGGCAATTAGTATGAAAATGTATAAAAAAACTCACCTATGACATATGATGATATAACCATTTGATGACATAGCCCTAAGTCATTGTATTATGAACAAAGTGGATCTCGTTACCTAAAATTAAGAATTTGAATTGATTTAAAAATATTGGTGTGGCCATGCCTCGCTGTACGAAGTTAAAAGTTGTTATTCCGTTGATTTTATTTAATCACTATATCGTGTAAGCTGCAGAAACTATTGACAATAGAGCAGGGATGTCCCTTTACACTTTTATAGAGGACTAGCTGTGCCCGCGACTTCGTTCGCGTACATTTTATGTTATGTTAGTATGGGGGCCACGACACCACACTTATCATGACAGGAGAAAAATAATAACTAGCCGATCTTATGTCCTGTACGTCTATAAGTATATCTACCAAGTTTCATAAAATGTAGTTAATTCGTTTAAGAGTTATGGAGAAACATACATACATACATACTTATATATATTATATTATCATCATCATCAGGTCCTTTTTAGTCTCCACTACAGGAGCACGACCCTCTCTGTACTACTAGGGCCATACTTGGCCAGAGCAGCCAGAGGACTTGGCCTACACTCTCCACGCTGGCCAGACGGATATATTATATTATATACATCAAAAAAATCTAAGAATCCTCAATTTAGTTTCAGTATAATGAATAGAGCTTAAAAACACGATATCTCTGAAAACAAAATAACTTACTTCATGACCAACCCTTACAGATTTATTATTAGTATTGATAACAATATCTACAAAAATACCTATACTCGTTTCTACCAGTAGGAAGCCGGGGCGGGCCGCTTGTGTATAATATATATGTAATTTTATGTATCTGTGTTACAAACACCGAAAAAAACGGGTTCAAAACTTAGAAACTCTTTCTAATTAGAATTATTTAACATTAGTATATAACGACTACTATTTATGAAATAAGTACTAGTATGAGAAGTTATTGTATGTATAAAATATTTTTGATGTACAAAAAGACCGGACATAGCCTTTAGTTCGTAGGTTTTTCCTTTCCCCGCAAATTCGAGGAATTTATTAACGCTCTGCGGTCAGCCGAAACGTTTTTGCTCCCTTTTTCAAACCGGTCTCCCTGCGGTGGAAAAACAAAGAAATCTGGCCGCTATTCGGAAATAGTTACTCTTTACAGATTTTGCCGATGAGTTTGGTTTACGTACTACGCTCTCAAAAGGCTCTCAATTGTCAGTATTTTTTTACAACTTATCCTTTAACTTCCTGTAGTTATGTGTCTCTGTCTACCCCGTTTCAAAATAAAGAAATGAAGTACTATGTATGTATTAGTCTAAAAACAATAACTATGTAGTACTTGGGTGACAGTGCTGAATGATTGATTAATGTCACTCAGCTAATCTGATGACAAAGAACACCTCAATTCGGCCCATAGAGATAAGAAATAATCTCTCGGCCTTAATTTTTAGAAGCATTTAACTTACAATTATATTTAAATAGGTAACTACGAGTATGTTTGTTCGGGTAGAATTTTGCAACTCTATTTTTAGCAGATATCTTCCACTGATTGAGCTGAAATGTTGTATACTCGTTTAGTTTGGATGACAACGCATGGTAAGCTGTGTGACGTCATTCTAAATCCAACAAGGCGGAACAACCAAGATGGCGCAATAGCTAGCTTTTTGATGCACTTCGACAATATGGATATCAAACTAAAGGGCTCGCTGAAAAATAACTCGAAACATAAAGGTGATGTACATAAAAGCTTGTATTTGTTTTTTTTTTACATTTAGCTTATTAACATTATGAATTCGCATACTTATATTAAAGCTTATGCAATGCTTGTAATAAAAATTTAATCGTTTAAGAACTTATTTTCTCCGATAGTTTAAAACTTAAATAAGTAGGCACTTAAGTTGTTTCATAGTTTCTATTTTGTGAAATTCCCTTCAGCATTTATAAAGTGCTTTAATACTTAGGTAGTAGGTTTTTTTCTCTATGTTAGATGGTGTTATTCGGTTATTGTCACGTGGTATCCCTTGAGTTATTTAATATGTGTGTATGTTAGTTAAGTTAAAAAATATTCACCGCTCGAACTCGTTTCCTCCAACTAGAACAGAATTACATTGCAGCGTTTAACCTACTTTAAAAGTGGGCGTATTCGTGTTAACGCAATGGCGGTCCATGTCTGCGCATTTTTGCAACCAGCGCGCAATGTAGGCACAGCGCTGTAATGCCTAAAGCCTGTCTCGTAAATATTTCCCGCACGCAATATACAGCTTTGGGAATCCTCTTAACGGAATACTGCGGCAGTTAGTGTTCAGGGTATTTATAATTTGAACGCCTATTCTAACCGTTGTTTCTAGCCAAAGATTTCAACAAGAATTCATTTCGGACAACCTTGGAAACTTCACACAGCTACTTTATGAGTACTTAGTGATTATTTTACAAACTGATAAGTAAGTTGATGAGTATTTATGAATGTACAAGCTTTCGATCACGGCTCCGTCGCGTTCATGTCGATCCCGCGGGAACAGTCCTTTTTCCGGGATGAAACGTAGTGCGTGTGTCGATCCAAGTACCTGTTTTGTGTGCAAAATCCATTTGTCCGTTTGGGCTTGATTGAGTAACAAACATCCAACAAATAAACCTTTGCATTTGTATATCAGTAGGATATAAACTTTCGCATTTATAAGTACCTAGGATAGGGCAGGATAATATTAGTAGAATATACTTGTTTTATAAAACCTATAAGGTTTGTTTGGGCCAAATCTTGCAACGGAACGTATCCTTAACCTACATATGTGTAAGTAGGATGACAATGTAATACTATGTGGTATCTTAGAACTAGGTCTGATGAAGAATTTCTTAACGGGAGAAGATAAACCTATCGTATTTGGACTTATTTTATTTGTCTTGGCAAGCACTTAATGATTTCGCACATTTCATATTATCATTACTAGGTATGTTTAGTCTCCACTACAGGAGCATGACCCTCTCTGTACTACCGCACATATCTAATTATTTTATTGTTAATTCCATATGTATCTTTTATAAATTCCAACAAGAGGGTGATCTTGTGCAAGGATCTACCTGAATTAGGTCACGTTCCTTGTGCAAGCGAGAGCGCGTAACAAGCAATAGGGATAGAGAGGCATTATGGCCCTAAGCGTTTGGCTTGTGACGCATCTATCTCTCTTCCACCGTTATCACGTAAAATTATCGTCCGTAAACCGTCTTTACGGACAACCAATTTTTTTGTTACAATGTATAACTTACGTAGGTAAGTAAAATATAAAATAACGATCAATGTTAAAGTTAAACGAGTGAAATAGTTTCATTGCAATACTATTATACTTTTCACATTAGAAAAATCTAAACTTCAGTTTGCGTGGCACAAATATCGCGTCGTCTCGCAAGAAAATGTCGCGCATTATTGTCGCATTATACTTTTCTCTTTAATGTCGGAAGTCGCAAGTATTGTTCCGTTGTTTCGTCAACTTTCTTTTAACGAGTTTGTCGGACACTGCGCAATCGGCGACGGGAACTTGCGAGAGATACTTTTACTTATGTTACACTATGTAACAAGACCTCGCATCTAACTGCGAAGATAACTCTACTGTTACATATCTAAAACTTAATATCTCAGCGTCAATATGTAAAGAACAGTTCCATAAATAGCTTTTTTTTAATAGAAAAATACGACGGCGCTTAAATTAAAATCTGCCTAAATAATTAAATTCGTATTTACGTGATCCTTGAAAATATTTCAATGCATTTTTTGAACAATCATTGATAATAAAATAAATATAGTTTAAAATAACTAAAAAACACGCTTTTATCAAATTATTCTATTGTCCTTGGATCTTAATAAACCTACAAAATTTTAATTAAATTTAATCGTTAATAGTGGGTCAAATTCGAGTTCATAAAAAATTGGTTACAAACAAACAAGCAAACAGGAAGCAAACAATGGTGAAGCTAATTAAAGTGTGTAAAAAGGCTGCTCATCTCATACCTTTCGGTTTCATAATCTTGATACCCTTTTCAAACAACGGTTTAAATAAACGGTTTAAGTAACTAAAAAAAAATATTTCGGCTTTATTGAAAATTTTCACTTTGATTATTTTTGAACTTCACTCTCAGAAGAATAGCTCAAATATCGCGTCGTCTCGCAACAAAATGTCGCGTAGGTATTATCTTCTCGTTATAGTTTCTACTTAACGTCAGAAGTCGAAAGTAGCGTCCCGTTGTTTCGCCAACTTTTAACGAGTTTGTCGGACACTGCGCAACCGGCGACGGGAACTTGCGAGACATATGTTACACTATGCTGCAAGACCTTATACGTAACTGCGAAGATAATATGCATACCTAGTAAATTAAAAATCTTCCGTGTCTCAGTGAAACTAAGTGTATCAATATGTGTGGTTTCCGAAGGACTCTGACACCAGGGTGTGCATGGTCGATTGACCGTGTCACCTACACGAAATGATGATGATGATGAATATGTGTGGAACCATTTCATAATGTAAAATGAAAAATTTAAATAAAAATAAAATACGACTGCACTGTGAAAACCTTAACTACTCAAGATAATATAAAAATTGTAATGATACATGATAATATGCTAAATGTGGCCATAAGGTCTTTCTTTCTACCCTGCAAGGGAAAAAGACCTGATACGATGTATGTATGTATGTACACTCATTGAAAGCTGTTAAGCATTTTGGGCAGCAGTGCAAAAAAGGTTGTTCATCCTGTCTTCCTCACCTTCTTAATCACGGTTTAATTTTCGATTGACGGTTTACAATATATATAAATCGGTTTAGAAATCGATCGATACATTTTGCCAGTGTCTTGTTACAAAATGGCTGGCATTATCCTTGCTTTATACTTTTCTCCTTAACGTCGGAAGTCACAAGTGTCGCTACTAGAGCTTCCGTTGTTTCACCAACTTTTAACGAGTTTGTCGGACACAGCTATCTGAAGAGCTCGATAGCCCAGCTAGTATTATTAGCTCAATTTTCAGTTTTCTTGATAGGAATGTAAAGCTACTACGGAAGCTAATAACAAAGAGATTAATATGTTAGTGCTATAGAGAGGCGATTTAGTAAATTATTCAATAAAATTTAGCCACAATCGTGGTCGTTGCCATGAAATTAGGTTTTTCTGAAATGACTACTACCAGGTGGTAGTACATTGGTAGTACATTAGCTTATCAGACCCAATAATTTATATTGGGTCTGATAAGCTGATGTCATAGGATAGTATTGACCAAGGTATTGACAAGCAGGAACAACTTTGTTTTTTCGTTGGTGGCAAAAATTATATATAAAAACGATATGTTTTAATGTATACCCTCAATATACTGACTCCTAAAAAATCTTAAATAAAAATGAAGAAATTATAATTCCTAAATTTTCACTAAAATAATTACTATAACTATTTTATTAACTTATCAATATCAAAAAAAAAGAATATGTCAAAATTTTCATTTTCGGTCCTTCCGGTCGAATACCTATAGTACTAAATATAAGTGGATCTCCAAAGACTATAAAACACAAACAAGGACAACTTCAATTATCCAAATATGAATGATTGGTGTTCTCGGTCGGATCCTCAGCCATATAAATACTTGATGATTCCGCAACGACACCTCAGGTTAACATAGATATTATCATTTCAGATCCGGATTAAGTTTTCAAAGCGGTCGTAGCGTTACATATATCTCCGTCGCCGGTCGCGTTCAGTTTCTGACAAACTCGTTAAAATTTGGCGAAACAACGGAAGTTAGCACTTGACTTGACCCAAGACAAACCTGAGAGACAAACCCAGACATAGATAATAATAAATATATACGGACAAATCACACAGATTGAGCTAGCCCCAAAGTAAGTTCGAGACTTGTGTTATGGGATACTAACTCAACGATACTATATTTTATAACAAATATATATATAGATACACATCCAAGACCCAGGCCAATCTGAAAAAGATCATATTCCATCTTGACCTGGCCGGGGATCGAACCCGGTCACTCCGTGTCGCAGGCAGGCGTATACGTAGATACGTTACTTTATCCCTTACCTACTTAAACTTTATTTTTTTTCCACTATAAACTATCTAAATATATATAACTCAAAGGTGACTGACTGACTGACATAGTGATCTATCAACGCACAACCCAAACCACTGGACGGATCGGGCTGAAATTTGGCATTCAGGTAAATGTTATGACGTAGGCACCCGCTAAGAAAGGATTTTGATGAATTCTACCCCCCATAAAATAGGGGATGAAAGTTTGTATGAAAGTTAACGCAAGCGAAGCCGCTGGCAAAAGCTAGTTAAACTAATAAAGTCAATAATTAATAGTAACGATTTCGGCCTCTTTTGTCACCTTTGAGGTATGGCATGACTAAATTACTTAACATATAACATAAACTAATAATTAAATTCAGCTAGTCAACCCGCAGGTTGAAATAGATCTTACAATTTCAGAAATTGTCCTAAAGTTTCCAAGACGGTAAAGTGTTTGTGTAACTTAGTGTAACATATGTGTTAGATTCCGTCACCAGTCGCGCGAGTCAAGTAGTGGCCGATAGTTTTGTTTAAAAAAAACAAACTTTTCCGAGGTAAAATCGGCAGAGATTCGGCTCTGGTTTATTCAAGTATAATATTCAACAATTGAAACCTTAAAACTAACTTATATACTAATTTAATGTCGATCAGCAATGACGTTTATGAAAGTTGCGTAATTGCTGATCTGTTTCCTATTTTCTTGTCAACTAATCTTATTTGGCATGGTTTACCATCCTTAACTCCTCCCCCCTTAAGAGAGAAATCATCTGGAGATGGTTTTGCTATTTCCGGATGATTTCGTTTAACGAAGTTATAAAACAATTTAATGCCAGTAATGATTCCCGTTATGATTAAAGTAACTATTAAACTTAAAGTCCATACACTTATATCTGTAGTTACGGTTATTTTACTAGGATCACTTTCACTTTCACTATTGTATTTAGCACTATTGAGTAAGCTCTTGATGTCTGTGAAGTCTATGTTCCGTAAATCCGCTTGCTTATCATCCTTCTTGATCTCACGATGGCTTTCAGGAATCTGGACAGCTCTCATCTTTAGGATTGTAGGTGATGATGTTTTAGTTGTAAATGATTTGATTACTTCTTCTCCTATTCGAGTGGTACAGTTTCGACTCGGTGTTATTATGTAGGATCCTTTCAGGAAATGTCTTTGAACTTCTACTCCACATGTCTCTGTCATTGGTACGTCGACTTTGGAATACAGCAACCAAGTTTCTTCAGCTACTCTCTGTATCTTTGTCTCTTCTAGTAGAATTGGTTTTTTGTAGCATGCTGCGTATTGTTCTTTCATAAGCATTATCTGTTCGATGCAAGTTGTAGCCGAAAAGGGTACGATGCTGTTTTCTTTGCAGAGGAATTTGCTGTCTTCAATTTCTTCGCAGGAGGTACCGACAGGTATGTATTTCAATCCATTCACTATAAGGTATGGGTATTTGGGAATAATTGCGTATGTTTTTAGGTTAATGGGATCTTGGACAGGTATGGGAATAACTTTGTAATATATATATGTGTCTGTATCTATCAAGGGTACTTCTAATATAAACACTATTCTATAATTATCTAAGTATGATTTTAAAACTATACTTCTTTCTATTTTCACCAAGTTATCTCTACTAACTGGGTAGATTAAGCGCTGATGTTTTTCTACTTCTGTGAGAATGTTCACTAGTTCAGTTGAGTTGATTATTGAAGAATGTAATGTGTGTATTTTGCTAAAAGCTATTGCTGTTTCTAACTCTTGTATAATATTGTAAATAGTTCGAAAGTTATTAAGAAGCTGATACAGGGTGTTCATTTGGCTTATAATTTTATTTGTTCTAGATTCTAGCGTTTCTAATTGCGAAGTTTTATAATTTAAGTGCATAAGGTTGTAGTTCATATCATCGGAAATATTAACTAATTTATCAAAAGTTTTCTGCATTAATGATACTTTTCTCTCCATTGAATGTTCTCTGTTTTTAAGATTATTTATTTCTGAATTATATCTTATAGCGTCTTCATTATCTAGATTACCAGATATAGTCTTTATGAGTGAACCTAAAGGGTTTAACAGACCTCTTCTTACTCGTCTGTTTGGTATTAATTGTTCTAATCTATCATTAGTTAATTCCATAAAAGATTCTATTTGTATTTCTAGACCGGCAAATTCATCGCGTATAGAAGTATCTGAATTGATTATATCTTTAAGCCTAAAATATTCCTTACTATTATTACTTAAATGATAAGCTATACTATCTAATTCTATAATCTTAATAATAGTCCAGTGACTACTCTGAATCACTGCTGTCCCCATCCGAATCGGTGCAATTCCTGGGTTGTTGCTGAGATTTTGTAGGCTTAGACTGCTTGTTCTTCCTGCTAGTGCCGCTAGTCCCACAAGTATTCCGACTGCTAACCACCACCTGCGGAGGTCGTTTAACATTCTTAATTGCTACCTTAGTTTTACGTTTCTTTAAATCTACTGGTACTATATTCCTAACTATTTCTCCTGAAACTTTAGCTTTTTCGTATCTTGGCAATTCTTTCGCTTTTCTGGTCCTAGTAGTTTTCATGTAAATATCATCCCCTTCTTTTATTTCTGGTACTTCTTCTCCCCCTTTCTTTGCCCTAACTTGTATCTTATCGGCTTGTAATTTTTCAGCTATGTATTCGTATAGAACTTTTAATCTTTTTCTATGATCTTGTATGAGTTTTTGCAGAAAGTTTTTATCTCTATCGATATCAAATACGTTTCCTGCATCGGTGTTTCCAAATACTATTTCAAATGGTGTAAAATTTGTTGCACTATGTATAGTGTTATTGTATGCCATTATTGAATACGTCATAACAGATGCTGCGTCGAGTTCATTCTTCTCATATTTCGCCAACCTATAGATTTCTATAATGGTTGAGTGAAATCTCTCGACAACACCCATTGAACTAGGGTTATTCGGGGTCCCTATATGCATCTCAACTTTATAAAGTTCTAATAATTCTTTGATTAATTTGTTGTTAAATTCAGTACCAGGATCACTATTAATTTTCTTTGGGCAACCATACATACTAAAGTACCTTATCAAAGCTTGTACAACTTCTGGAGTACTTCTATTTGATATATAAAAAGCTTGTCCTAGCTTACTGAATGCATCTACAATAGTTAAATAGTAGTTATTTTCAATGTACAATAAATCCATGAAAACTTCCTCAAAGGGTCTAAATTGTGTTTGAGTAAGTTGTATGCAAGGTTTGATAGGTTTTCTTTCGTACTTCATCTTTCTGCATGGTTCACATCCATTGATCATGGCTGAGACCGTTTCTTGCATATTTGGCCACCAATAATCCCTACGAAGCCTAGTTAGTGTCTCTCTGATGCCTCGATGACACGTTTTGCCCTCATGATATTTCATAACTGTATCCCTTTGATCATATTCGTCCGTTACATTAACTACCCTTTCTGTACATTCTATTAAGTTTTGTGAACCCTTTTTATATAATTCCGTTACTACTTTACTAAATGATTTTCTAAAAGTTGGAGATTCAAAATATATAAAATATTTATGTTTGAAATCAACGTATTCTTTTAAAAATTTCTTAACTAAGTGTTCGTTATTTAAAGATGGCATGTGGACCTCTAATATTCTTTGTTTATTGTTGGAGATATCTTTAACACAAATGTCGTTTTTAAACCAAGTGTGGACCAGTATTTGTTTTGGCTTTGTGTCCACAGCTTCATTTAAAATTGGGATTCCCTCGTGCTCTCTGTTTGAAATGGAATGGGCTGTAGCTCCATCATCTGACTCTGAGATTTCTACCAGTTCTGGTGAAGAGTCTTGTTGAGCTAATTTCATTGTGCCTGTTGATGATTCGGAATCTGACAACTCTATTACTTCGATACTATCTTCATCTTCTACTGGTGTATTCTTAGCATCGTTTCCTAACATTTCTATTGCTACATTTCTAACGAATTCATCTAACTCATCTACCCTATTCTTATCCACATTAACTATCATAGATTCATCATCATTATCTAAAGTATTTATTCTAATTAATTTACTAACCTCTCCCTTTGACTTAACAATGATAGATTTATTATTTTCATCTATGTTATTGATTTTAATTCTTGACAGTGCATCTGCATTTGTATTTTGTGCCCCTTTTTTGTAATATATTTCAAAATCAAATTCTTCTAACCTTAGGCGCCATCTTGTTAGTTTACTATTTGGTTCGTTAAGCGAATATAACCATGCGAGAGGGCGGTGGTCTGTATAAATATAAAATTTGTTACCCCACAAATATGGTCTGAAGTGCTTGACCGCCCAAATGACTGCGAGTAACTCTTTCTCGATAGTGCTGTATCTTGTCTCTGTATCGCTTAATGTGCGGCTAGCATAGGCTATTGGTTTATCGGACCCAATAGTCCCTTGCGATAAGACAGCACCGATCGCATGATTTGACGCATCTGTCGTTAATATAAAAGGTTTTTTGAAATCGGGGAATTGTAATAATGGAGCATTAGTTAAGATTTTCTTACAATTTTCAAAACAATTAATAAATTCTTCATTTAAAACTATCTTTTTACCTTTCTTTAAACATGTTGTAAAGGGTTTAGTAATTTTCGCAAAATCTTTAATAAACTTTCGGTAATATCCTAGTAGACCCAAAAAGCTTTTTATTTCCGTTGTTGTTTTAGGGACGGGATATTTTAATATAGCCTCAATTTTATCATTGTTGGGCTTAAGGCCCTCACTAGTTATGGTATGTCCGAGATAAAGTACTTCCTTTCGAAGGAACTGAGATTTGTCTAGCTGTACTTTTAGATTTGTCTCGCGGAACCTATTAAAGACTGCTTTTAGTTTGTCTGCATGTTCTTGGAGGCTTTTTGAAAATATTATGACGTCATCAAGGTAGACCAGGCAATGTATACCTTGAAGACCTCTCAAGACATTGTCCATGGCTCGTTGGAATGTGGCTGGAGCTGTCTTGAGACCAAAAGGGAGGCGATTAAAATGATAGTGTCCTCCTCCAAACGGAATGCTGAAAGCAGTTTTCTCTTTGTCTTCTTTTTCTACTTCTAATTGGTGGTACCCGCTAGCTAAATCAAGTGTTGTAAAGTACATGCTGTTACCCAGCATGTCAAAAAGATCGTTGATATTTGGTAAAGGGTACTTATCATCGATTGTAATATCGTTTAAACGCCTATAGTCTCTCACCATGCGCCATTTTTGTTTCCCTGAATTGTCTAGTTTCTTGGGGACTAGATGAACTGGTGCACTCCAAGGAGAAAAGGATTTTTCAATAATTTTATCTTTTAGCAATTTCTCTACTTGATTTTTTATTTCTAATGCCTGTGCCGGAGGTAATCTACGGGCTTTTATATGGATTGGATCTTCGTTTTTTGTTCTTATTCTATGTTTTACCTCATTTGAAAAAGATAATGGAATATCTTCACAATAAAAGATATCTTTGTACTCCCTACATATGCTACCTATTACTTGTTTTTCTTCTTCATTCATGTGTTCTAAGTTTAATTTATTTAAGTTGTCAGTTAAAAGTTTATTTATCATTTCGTTGTCATCCATATTCACGTTATTTACTGTAATCGTATTTTTACTATAGGGTGTAACACTAAAAGGTGCTGTTACTACTAAACTCATTTTTTCGGGCCTAATATTCTGTATAATTGTAGTAGCAAATCCGTTACTACATTTAACTAATGCTGTAGGCATCCTAACACCCTCAGTAAATTGTTTATATTCTAGAATAGCCTCGCCTTGTAGTAAATTTACGGGGAGTTTTACCCTTAATTCGCTACGAGGGGGTAGTTCGTATTTTTCTTTCATAGGTGGTGTATAAATTATAGGTATACACGTATTTTTTGTATATAGTAATTGATTTTTCATGTCTATTTTAGCGTCTAATTGTTTAAGTAGATCGCTTCCAATCAATCCATCGTATCGTTCGTCAACACTGTATACATAAAACTTATGCATCTCAGTACATTTAAATATTTTTGGGAGTGGTATGTTAACTATTTCCCCATGTGTACTGCTGGCATGAGTACTAACTACTTCGAAACGCTCAGGCTTTTTAAACATGAAAAAACATCTATTCGCTAGTTCTGGGCTAACGAATGATCGGGTACTTCCCGTATCTAACATAAAAACAGAATTTAATTCTGGTATTAAAATGTGTGGTAAGTTTAATTTATCACAATTTAATACTATTTGTTCAAGTGTGTAGGCCCCCTTATGTAAAAATTTTCAACTACGTTATCACTTGAAGTACTCTGCATAGGTTGCATGTTGCAATCCAAATTATCATTATAATTATCATTATTTTCCGTGTAATTAACACGTCTTGAACTGGCGGTACGCATTGTGACGTCGGTATTGCAACCCGAGACGCCCGGCAACGGCGAGTCATATGAGCCGCGCTGTCCGCTGTAGCTATGTTGTTGAGTAGATATGTTATGCCTATGATTATTAAAATTATTTTGTGAATTAAATGATTGTTGGTTTTGGAATCTATTATTAGCATTGAAATTTCTCATTTGAAATGAGTTATTAGGTGAATTGAAGTTGGAGCTGTATCTGAATTTGGGTTGAAATGAGTTATGGGAAGGTCCTTGTTCGGAAAAGTTACGCATTATGGGGTTATTAAAATTATTCGACCCCGATGGACCTTGTTCATTTGAATTATTTATTTGCGGATTATTATTTAGGTTATTTGTTGTAGGTGTCCGTGTAATAAACCGATTTTGGAAATTAAAACCTGTATTTTGGGAAATGTTACGTTTCTGGAAGCTGTTGTTTGGTCTAATATGTGCATTTTTTTGGTTATATACAGTTTGGAAGTTTTGTTCTTCCAAAACAACTCTAAGGGCTGCTTCCAGGGTCGTTACATTTCTCATGCGGATTAATCTGACAAGATATTGAGGAAGATTATACAAGAAAACATTCAATGAGGTATGTGTATAAATATTTTGTTTCGTGATTCTAAAGCCAACGTCATCTATTGTCTCGTTAACTTTCGCAATTAAAATGCTACGCATATGCTGTACCCTGTGACAAAAGTCTTGATAGCTTTCGCCCCTTTGTATTTTCATGGATTCTAACTCGAGAACCAGACAGTCTTCTGTCCTAGGGTCCCCAAAATGTTCCTGGAGCAAAGCCTTTAGTTCGTCCCAAGAAGTAATATGCTCCCTTTCTCCAAAAAGGGTTGCCGCTTCTCCTTTTAGTCTACTGGTAATGGCGTGAAATAGGTATTCATTTTGTACCTCATTACCTTGGAATTGTCTTATGATATATTCGCTTTTTTGAATGAAAAACGGCAATAATCTAGCGTCTCCCTCGAATACGGGGATAAGTTTAATCATCCCAGCTGGAAGAGTAACCACTCTGTCTATTTCGTTTGATCTTTCCATTTTTATCAATCGAAAAAGAGAAAAATAAAAATAAAGTAAAAATATAATAGGTATACTAACTAATTTCGTGAGACTTAAATCACTTTAAACTATATGGCGTAGCGAGTTTAATAAGGCGTTGTTTAATCCCTACTAAGACACGACACACACATAGATATCACCAGGACATAAAGGAAAACGACAAGGATAGTGAAAAAGATCTACTCACATTCCCGTAGTACTCCGCGATCCTTCTGTGACGATGTGGAATATACACTCAGCACGTCTCCGCAGTTCTTGCACAACTTGACGAAATTTGTAAGTTCGGTACCCCGTTGAACCGTCAACACGATAGTTGAGGCCCGTAGTCGCGCAAAAGTCTATTCGCGAACGCACAGTAACCCAACGACAGGGTAGAAGCCGGCTGCGCCAGTCAAGTAGTGGCCGATAGTTTTGTTTAAAAAAAACAAACTTTTCCGAGGTAAAATCGGCAGAGATTCGGCTCTGGTTTATTCAAGTATAATATTCAACAATTGAAACCTTAAAACTAACTTATATACTAATTTAATGTCGATCAGCAATGACGTTTATGAAAGTTGCGTAATTGCTGATCTGTTTCCTATTTTCTTGTCAACTAATCTTATTTGGCATGGTTTACCATCCTTAACTCGCGCAATATCCGACAAACTCGTTAAAAGTTGGCGAGACAACGGAAATGATTCCTAGATACAAACCTTTTTTTAAAGCGGGTAGACGGAGACTAAGACCAAGACACAAATAATTATAAATGAAACTATCTAGAGAGATAGCTGACTATCTATCGATATCTATATTGACAGGCATAGATCTTGACTGCGCGACATTATCCGCAACTTAACGGATCAGAAGGTTTTGGAAGCTAAATGTTATGACTGCAAATCGACTGCAATATAAAATACTCTGAGAGCAAAACGTCCTCAATTTAAAATGGGTACGGAAGCTAATTGGCCTTACCAATAATTAGTACTCTACAACTAAATATACATGTCATTGTTTCAGATTAATTTGTTTTAATTTTTCAAGTTGGTCGTAAAGTGTTTGTGTAACATAAATGTTTTGGATCTGCGTCACCGGTCATGGGCAGTGTCCGACAAACTTGTTAAAAGTCGGTGAGAAAAGGAAATACACTAGACTTGGCAAAGATTTAGTTACGTCGTCACTTTACGGCGTAGCCAGTGCCAAGGACCATCAAAATTTATGTTTATCTCAATTGTTCTTGTATTCGTTCAACGTGGCACGATCATCTGTATTCTTCAACCTAGATAAATGTAATGACGATTTTTGTTCTACTTTAAATATGCATGTATATCAACTCTGTTTAATCTTTAATAAAGTGATAAACCAAAATTTACTCCAAACAGGTGTTTCACTGTTACCATCTCCGCACAACATCATATGGCGACCCTGCCAATGCCGTGCCTCGTCGTTACTACAAGGGTTTAAGCCAGAATCAAACTATAAACAACATACTTGATATCTAATAAATACAAAATAATAGTCAAATTCAGATACTCTACCCGCAAGTTGACCAAGATGTCATAATTTCAGATCCGGATTAAGTTTGCTTGATTGTCCAAGACGGTCGTAAAGTGTTTGTGTAATAAATGGCATACTTATATATGTTGGATCTCCGGTCTTGCGTTCAGTCCGACGATGTCGTTAACAGTTGGCGAGACTGTGAAACCTATCACTTGTCCTGTCAAAGACTTAGATATAATTTTAATTATTATTACTTACGGGGTAGGTTAGGTTACAGCCAAGTGCCATAAGTCCTACAGAAAATTGGCGATGAAGAATAAGACTAGTGTGCCAGTGCTAGTATTTCGAGAAAACAGAGGTACGAAATTATGGCTAATCGTAATTGAGTAAATTCGGCTTAAATACCACTCGTCATACGTATATGAGTGATAACCTCTGTGATACATTAGTTTCGCAAGTGCCTCTGAATCGCAGGGTCACAGTCAAGATGGAAAACTATCTTTTTCAGATGGCCAGGGTCCTGGATGTTTATATATACCTATACATAACTATTATAAAAATATACTATCGTTGAGGTAGCATCCCACAAAACTCAGTTTGGAGCTCAATCTGTGTGATTTGTCCCTATATATTTATTTATTTATATGGGAATAATACTGACTGTATGGAATTACTGCAAGTATCTACCTACATCAACAAAATAACAATATACTTGATATCTCGCATAAACTTGTCAAATACCGCAACTACACCCCAGGTTAACATAGATGTCATAATTTCAGATTCGGATTAAGTTGGACTGAAATTTCCAAGACGGTCGTTAAGTGTTTGTGTAACATATGTGTTGTATCTTCATCGTCGGTCGCGCTCAGTGTCCGACAAACTCGTTAAAAGTTGTCGAGACAACACAACGAAAGCTAACACTTAAATTGGCACAGACTTAGTTACAACGTCACTTTACGGTATAGACAATCATCATCAGGTCCTTTTTAGTCTCCACTACAGGAGCACGACCCTCTCTGTACTACTTGGGCCATACTTGGCCAGAGCAGCCAGAGGACTTGGCCTACACTCTCCACGCTGGCCAGACGGGTTGGAGAGGTCTCTTAGATGTTTTTATGCTTTGTTTAGCTTGTATTTCCTAAGTCGCCTTCTACGACATCCACGGGAAGACTTGGAGTGGTCCTATTCTACTCTGCCGGGTACCATACGGCACACGGGTATAGACAATGTCCAAGGGTATTTTTGTAAGTTATTTTGCATTCAAAATGCTATTTTAATATACTCTATATATACATAAAAAATACAAAATAATTAAAAGAAATAACTAAAAGTAACGCTCAAAAAAACAAAAAAAAAAATAAAACTACCTAAATAAATAAGATACTATAGATATAAAAAGCAAGTTACTGCCCTGCGAGTATGTGTCCAGAATTCTGGCAGTATTATCACATTGCATTGCAATGCTTACTTATTATTCTTTGTGCAAAGAAATTGCCAGCCCTCGGGTCACTCGACGCTTTTGGCTCACAAAAATATGTACATTTATACCAAGGACGTTGGTACAGAAATAAGATGACATTATGGACTTACTGAAGTATTTGACATCTTACATGTCTATAAATCGAGAGTGACCCTGGTTGCATCCGTAGTTGGGGTGCTTTGGACCCCAGGGCTCGCAGACTATTTCATATTTTGCATAACAGAAGAACAGAAGTCGGAGCGGCCCTTCTCAAATAAAGTATGAAACCCCTACATGTAATCTAATGTACGTCAGATACGGCCAGACCTTAAAATTAGAATATTTAAGATATAGGTAAAGCACCTATATCTTAATTATTCTAATATTAAAGTCATATCCTCACTAATATTGTAAATGCGAAAGCGAGTTTGTTTATCTGTTACGCTTTCACGTTGTAACTACTGAACCGATCATCATAAAACTTTCCATACATGTTATCTGGGGTACGGAGAAGGACATAGGGTATATTTTATCCCGGAATCAACATTGATGCGGGCGGAGCCGCGGGCGAAAGCTAGTGAAAATATATATTCAGAAAGACTCTTTCTAAATTTACATTTTCACGTTAATATTATTTTTAGTTTAAGAGGAAATTCAAGATATACGTCTCTACCTATGTTACTTCTCTATTTTTTTAAATATTCCCATATTACTATGCGCTATTTTCACTAAAATTATATTACTTAGGTGCTTTTTTCTGTCGAGTAGCCTCGTGTTCACTCAGTGACAAAATAGATTTAATTTTTTAGTCAAAATGAAATCAACAACGCTGTGTACGTTGGTCATGTATTATCTACATACATATATGTGACGTGTGGTCCAAGTCAAAAAAACATACGAGAGAATAATAACACAGTTACAAAATACGATTTTACTTATATTTGTATGACAATGTTAAACAATGTTTTAAATTATTTTACACTTTTTTTATCTAGACAAACTACTTGTATTTCGATGCTGCCATACAGCGATTTTTTTTATCAAACCGTATCGTTTATCACGATTACATCTACTAATACGTTTTATTTCTGTTTACCGTTATAAATTCTAGATTCAGTACCAGCCTGGTGGCTGTCAGAAAAGAGTTTTCTGTTTCTACCTCTATTTGACTTGATGGGAACCAACGAATAATACCTATTCACTCTTGCCTTGTAAATCCCTAAATTGTACGTGTTGGAAAACTGGGATGCGAGGAGAGTGTTCAATTCCTTTGTGGTTCGCATAATGATGGAGGAGCCCAATGTAGAGGTGCGAGTAGGAATATCGACTGCATAGGGATGGTATCCGTGTCTACGCTGCGTCATCCATTGGTACGATTTGGCAGGGGGAATTAAATTATGAAGTTCTTTTACACACTCCCCGAAATGCAGCCTGTAGAAGACACACAGACCTGCTACTAATCGGCGGTGTTCGAGGCTCTGTCCTGCCCTTAGCGACTCATCATGAACCAGTCTTCTGGCACGGCGGTCGATAGCTTCCAGGGCTTCGAGCTGATAGTGGGAGGATCCATCCCATAGATGGGAACAATTCCACAGACTACCTAATAGTACTACGATAATACTCCATACGGAGTGGACCTGAGCTGTGTAAAGGCTCAACAGCTGGCTTGGAGATCTGGATTTGGATCCTTTGGAAATTGGATAAGCTGCCCAGTTATTTTTGGAGCAGCCCTAGTCTCAATATAGCCACCAAAGTTATAGTGGCAAGAAAGGTCGATACCAAAAAGTTTTAGATGATAGTCTGCTTACAGCAGGTCCTGATTTATATAAGTATCGGTTTTATCTTCTATCGTTATTGGACGGACACTGGTTTTTATATTTGTATCATAAGATGGTTAAAGACAGGAAATTATGGAGAGAGTCGACATACAAAGCCGACCCCAAGTAGGGAAAAGACGAGGAACAAGAAGAAAAAGACTTCCTTGCAGACGAGATAATGTAACCTTGAAGGATATAACGCTGCACGCGTTAGTGTCCAAATAAAACATTTTCTTTATGCTCAGTGAAGTGAAATATGCAAAAAATCCGGTAAATTATTTAGCCGCTCGCCGCTTATGCCCCGTCCGCTTACATTACAGCGATCAGCGATCCCTGCCGGACCGCCACGGGTATAGCACTTAAAAGTGCCGTTAAAAGGGGCACCGTTTCAAAAGCACCGTATAAATAACGCAGCCAACAGCATTTACGTTAGCGACGATATTTTACGATATTCTTTCATTTCCATTTGCCATTCAACCATGCTGCATACGGATCCCACTTAATATGAAGATTGCTTATTTATTTACCTTTTAATGAGGCCGTTGGAATATTCTGTGCTTGTAATTTTCATATAAATGAAAACAATTTATGTGCGAAATACATTCAAATTATCTATTTTTGTATTTTATATTTATACTAGCTGTCGCCCGCGGCTCCGCTCACGTTAATGTCAACCCCGCGGGAACAGTACGGGATAAAAAGTAGCCTATGTGTTAATCCAGGTAATAACCTATTTGTGTGCAAAATTTCGTAAAAATCCGTTTAGTCATTTTGGCGTGAAAGAGTAACAAACATCCACACAGCCGTACATACTCACAAACTATGGCGTTTATAATATTAGTAAGGATATTTTTTGGTTTTTCATTAAGTTAGAGATGAGTATACCTTATAGTTTTCCATTCCAGTGGCACATAGAAAAAAAAAACAGTTTTATTGTATAAAGCTGCAAATAACTCAAGGATACATCTAGTTTTAAACATAATATTAGTATTTAGCATTGTGTTGATTTAAAAACCTTTCGGTTAAAAATATCTTTTGCCTTTTTAATTCTAATATCAAAGTTCTAATATGGACAACTGGTATGAAAAACAGCAAATACTGCGATCTTTTCGCGCCAAGTTTGTGTGAAAATTACAAGAAAATCTAACTAAATTTACAGATAACGGAAACTATCCTTCGCCAGCAAAGTGTACAACAATTATTGAGTGCAGCGTGCAGACGGGTTGAGCCCAGTGTTTGTTGTCGAGAAGGGATGAGTGGTGCCGTAAAAACGCGCCCCAAATGGGGTGAAAACTGTCGACGTGCGCCTGATCCCAGCGGGGTAGTGATTGCAGGCGCTTATCGATATCTCGTGTTTTTGTTTGTATTCTGCCTGTATCGATGACCAAAGATTTAAAATCGTATTTCTGATTTTTTTTATATTTTTATAAGCTTTTATTGTCTATTAATAGACATTTAGATTTTATTGAAAAAACTGTATATATATATATAAATTAAGAGGAAATTATAAAGGCATCTTGACAAATTAATAAATAATGCTTATATAAATAGGTTATTTTAGTGCAATGCAATAATCTCTCCCGCGGATTGAAATTCACTGATATGAAAAGCCGTAATCCTCTTGATCAATTGTTTCAGTTGCATCAAATTGAATCGCGCCAAATTAAAAATAAACAATCGAATGGCTGCCAGGCTCTGCCAGGGCACCGCCCTCGCCGGATGTTATCAGGAACTCTTATTAGGCAGCTTATTTTATTAGCGCCGTAGCTTTAAATCAGTCTGTCGCAGACAGGTGGGGCGACCGGCCCCTCACACGTTCGCAATAACTCTCCTTTCATTTGATTTGTTCTCGTATAAAGATTAGCACCTCAATACGTGCTTTGAGTGAAACTCTATTACGGACGCAAGCCTCACCGACTAGTTTGATCCAGTTTCGTAATTACGGAGGTTTTAGGGAAGAGTTGAAGCGATGTAGGCATTACGTAAACAACATGCGTAGATTTACAGCGTGATCAATAAATTTTGTACAAGGGACTTTGGATATCCACGTCAGCAAGGGCCTAGGGCCCGGGCCTGATTGCTCCATCTATCTGCTCAGGCCGGAGGGTTCGACGCAAATAAAATAAGAGCCAAATAATCGGCACTTTACGGATAAAAGGTACACGTCTCGCCGGAGATATGAAAAGTGAGGGGATTATTTTTATTATTCAGCGCGAATAATCCTTTTGTGGTTTCACAAGTGCTAATAAATGTTATGTCTGCGTGTTTGAAATATCTAAGGTTCATTTGTATGAGGTTAGAGCGCTTTTTGGATCGTAAGGGTCTGAAATTAAATAGTTTCTTATCACATACCTACTGTGGCGCGCGGCTCTGCTCGCGTGTACAGTACACCTCTCGGGAATCTAAAAAATCTTTTTCCGGGTTGAAAGGTACCCTGTGTCCTGCTGCGAACCTTAAACTAACTACATTTTTTTTTCTAAATTGTTATAGTAGTTGAAGTGTGAAGAGGTTACATACAGAAATACAGACACAGTTACTTTGAAAATAAATGATACACAGATACATATTATGATTCTACAGTAAATAACATATATATCATTCGGAGGCATGTGCGTCGTTAGATGGCAGTAGGCCGACTGCTAATTAACTAAAAATAAATTGTGCATTTAATATAAGTGTGAATACAGATATAATTTTAATTTAAGATACGAATAAGTTGTTGAAAAAGACACGATAAAATGAAGTATTTTTTCAATCAATAGCAGAATTATCAAAGTTATCATGTCAAGATTTTCTTTTTTGTTAGTTCAATAATAATCATCAGTTAAGTAGTACTAACTGATATTGTACTCGTTGTACACTTCTACCAATCGCTCGCAGGTTTCTGTCTGCGAGTGGTATAAAATTGCCTTTGTCGTCGCACAATGCCTTAAACACAAAAGCGTCGCGACGGTAAATTACCGATGCATTCAATGCATCGAGACTGACGTATTAGGTCGGAGAATATTCTTCCGGTTATGTATTTATACAGCGTGTAACACCGTATTGTGTATTGACCGTGACACCTACTCGAAATGATGATGATGGTGAGCGTGTAACATAACCAACGACTTTCCCGTGAAGAGGTGACTCATCCCGTCAAAATGAACAACTTTTCGTGTGCCGGGTCAGCCGAACACTTTTGTATGAAAAGGTAATTTTTTTTTTGATTTCTCAATATTGGTTGGTTGTTCATTTGATGGGCTGAGTCACCCCTTCACGGGATGTTACACGCTGTATAATGTTGTCATAATATATCTTCGGGTATGTTGTATGTATCTAGGTGGTTTCGATTCGATACCATTAGATAGGTACAAATTTTAAAACAAATGGTTTTATAGGCTACTAGCTTTCACCCGCAGCTCGCTTGCGTCAACGTCTCTCGGGAGCAGTACTATTTTTCGGGATGAAAGGTAGCCTATGTCCTTTTCCGTAGTCCAGAGGACATGTATGCAAAATTTCATGATGATCGGTTCTGTAGTTACCGCGAGAAAGCGTAACTAACAAACTCACTTTCGCATTTATAATATTAGTAAGGATAAAATGAATCAGATTAACGATACAGTTGTAAAAGTTTATTTAAAGGGTAAACAATTGAATTTGGGAAAACATATCGAATAAATAAAAAGATAATGTCTTGCTTGATTTTTAGAACAAAAAATTGTAAAAAGCATATACAGCAATAACTTTTTAGATATAATAAAAATTTATCAGTTCGTTATATTCTTGTATAAATGGCATAAACATTTTCGTCAGATTTCCACTTGTTGCGTGATACTTACGCCAAAACTCTGCCTCTAGTAATTAACAATACCTAGATAAAATCCGCAAAGTATATACAATACATATTAACACAACATTATAATTTTTATTCATCCCTACCACCTGGATAACTGGCAGTCAACCACCGTGCGTTTTAACAGACACTTCCTACAACCGAACTGTGGAATGAACCACCTGCGGCGGTATTCCCGAATCGATGCGAAATTGAAACCTTAAAAAAACGAGTCTATGTTTTCTACAAAGACCGGCAACGCTCTTGTCACACTCCTGGTGATGCAGTTGTCTATGGGGGGTGGTGATCGCTTACCATCGGGTAACCCCTTTAGAACAAGAACGAAGGTAACCCGCTTGTTCGTTTGCCATCCTATGTCATAAAATAAAATATTCCATTTTTAAAACTGACCCTACATAATCACAATTGAGCCTTTTAGTCCGGGACTGCTATAAAATAGCCTTTGGCATAATGTCGATTCACATAAAACGTGGCGTTGGAATGCTTCGATTTACATAATATCTAAGCTTATCGATTCCAAATCATCAGTAAAATAGTATTTTTAATAGGACTATAACATCTAGGCTATGATTTTAGGAAATAATGATACATTAAAATCGAATATATATAATGAAAAAATTTGACTACAGGTTGGATTTGAACCTTTTTTTTGAAATTTTTTCATTACATATTTTCGATTTTAATATTAAACCGAGCATTTAATATATTTTTGCCAACATGCCATATGGGCAAGAATTTTTAGATTTTTAAGTATCTATAGTTTTATGTATATCATTTTATGGTAGGTTAGCTTTTTAGTTTGTATGGTTTACTTATAATTAAATCATCTGAATTAAAAACCAAAACTATATATTTTCAAAAAATTTAATAATGATACATGTTCGCTTATTATATTTTTCAGTTTGTTGTTTTGTTTATACCCGACTGACCTATTCACTAGGAGGATAATGTTTTCGCGCGTAAGTATATATGTATGATTTTGAAGTGCGAGGTATCATTAGATTCGTATTCTTCCCCGGAGTATCATAGGCTTGACGTTAGCAAAGAATATAAGGCGGACGTAAACTGTAAAAGAGCGGTCGGGTTTTTTATTTTTTGAAATTATCCGCTTGTTTTATTTTCAGTGGAGCGCCAATAATGTGCTGGGCAGCGAGTTATGAGTCGCCGGAAGTCGACTGCTGCTGCAGCGGAAGCGGAAAGGATTCAGCAATCGAAGACGTCCCTTAGAGCACCCTGCAGATTTAGGAGCCGATGGAAACAACTTTCGAATTTTGTTGTTAAAGAGTAAAGTTAATATTTTCAGAGAATTGTGGTATTGATTGCATGCTGGTCTGGGAAAAAGAAATGTACCAGCTGTTTCTCTTCCCGCGCAGATTGTAAAAGCCAATCGAGGAAATGGGCGAATCTCTAAGGAATCATGTAAGTAGGCGATGCGGCTAGCAACCTATGACTATTCTAATTCCGTTTTCCACCTACAAGCCCACTTATATGCTAAACGCTGCTATTAGGTTTATATAGATTGTCCCTGTCTACCCCGCAAGAGAAAAGATGTGGTAATTTGTGTGTATGTGTATATTATGTTGTGGAAGCGAAAAGAAATCAGAATTCGATGACGCTGTGCGCTCGTGCCTCTATTTTTGGTGGCTGAAGGAAAATAGATTGGTATCGTATTGTTTGTATAGATTAACTTTACATAGCTAACACTTACATAAGAATTTTGGGTGTCATTCAGTTTCAAAGGATTAAGTGAGGGATTAAGCAAATGACACATATTTTTTTCTAATTTAATAGCTTTAACACTTCCCAATTTGTTATTGTAAGTAAAACAAATAGCAACTTCTCTTATTAAATTAAGGAATATTAATGGCAACTTCGTTCGGTCCAGCGGAAATGTAGGTATCGAAGGGCGGGCTTGAAGTGATATTTTTCAGTTAAGCGCGAACAATGCCCTGAGCAGCAAGTTATGAGTCGTCGGAACTCACTGCTGCTGCAGCAGAGCCGGAAACGATTCAGCAATCGACACTGTCCCGCTGAGTGAAGGTGAAAAATAGAAGGTGAATAGATTTTGTCTTTTTTCTGAAGACCAAGTTAGTTTATACTACTTTTTAGACAGTTTTTTTGGTGCATCATAATTGGAAATAATTTGGCAATAGACTCGTTTCGTCCCGTGTACATTTTGTCTACTAGCTTTAGGCGTGGAGATTAAACAATTTTGATATTTTGGTTTCATAAGATCGATTAAATGTTGTAGTATTTTCAGACAAGACACTTTAAAAGTTTTGGTTAAATATAATAGGAAAGGATTCAGCAATCTACGCCAGAATAAATCCTGATATAAGCAAGTGCTATATAATCTCTACATGATACTCTTTCCAACTTGTTATTGTAAGTGACACAATAAGTGTATAAACAGCGCGGGTTTGAGACGATATTTTTCAGTTGAGCGGGAACAGTGTCCTGAGCAGCGAGTTATGAGTCGCCGGAAATCACTGCTGCTGCAGCGGAAGCGGAAAGGATTCAGCATCGACGCTGTCCCGCTGAGAGCCCCCGTCATGAGCAAACGACTGGTGGAAAATAGAAGGCGACAAATTTCGTATTTTCTCTGAAGACTGACTCAATGCAATTTTTTAAGACAATTTTTTTACGTCACATTTGGAAATGATGCCGTTTTGTTGACCCTTATGTCCTCTAGCTTAAGGACTGGAGAGAAGACAATTTTGATATTTTCGTTTCTAAAGGTCGACTTAATAGTCTTTTAGTCTTTACAGACAAGTCACTTTATAAGTTTTGGTAAAATATAATTGGAAAGGATTCAGCAATCTAAATCTACGTACCAATAAACCCTGATGTATAAAAGCAAGCGCTATATAATCTCTACACGACACTCTTTGCAACTTCTTATTATATGTAAAACAAGTGGCAACTTCGTTCGGCTCAGCGGAAATTTGCAGGCGCCGTAAACAGCGCGGGTTTGAGACGATATTTTTCAGTTGAGCGGGAACACTGTCCTGAGCAGCGAGTTATGAGTCGCCGGAAATCACTGCTGCTGCAGCGGAAGCGGAAAGGATTCAGCAATCGACGCCATCCCGTAGGGTGTCCCCTCCAGCTTTAGGGGTCGGTAGAAAATAATTTCTTATATCTATAACGAAGTTCTTTATGTCTCTCACGGGTCTCATTTAGACGTAGGTTTTTCATTTATTTTTTATCAATAGCTGATGCTAGGTCCCATAATGAAAGTTGTTCAGATTCGTGGTCTGAGTCACTCCTTAAACGTTTGCTAATGAATTCAATTTCAGCCTGTATAATGAGGTGTTGGAAACTTGAAACATCGTATGATATCGTAGATCAAATCTTAAGATTAACCCTATGGTTCAGACTTAACCTTTAAATATCAGATGAAAAGACACTCCGTTTTAATCAGAGACAAATTAATTAACAGAGTCGTTCGACAACGAAAATAAATTAATGTTTAATACTCTAGTGTAATTGATTTCATGAAAATCACACTGATTAAATGTTAATCGAACTCACTTGTTTCGATTTTAATTTATTGTATTGTACTTAGTTACAAATAACGTCAGATAAAACATGAAACCCTTAGTATTACGAATAGATTGATAAGGTAAAACTTCAATTAATTTAGAGAAAAAATATGGCTTTATTCGATAACTCGGAATCCACAAAGGTAAAAGAAAGTCATTTACAAGTTTATTCAACTGTTTACTAAGTATTCGTTTTAGGAAAATACGGTCCCGAGCGTTACTTGAACAACTTAAAACTTGTGTTGCAAATGAAGCGTTACAAAAATGAATGCTCCGACCTTACCGAGGACCGGGCCTGAGATATCGATGCCGAAATATAAAATAAAGATTGGCTTTTTGCTCTACATAAATGAGGTTGTTTTACTATTATCTAATATGTGATTATTTCAGTTAGTCTAGCCATTTTAAGTTATGAATAGTACACACTAACTTGTTGTGAGGCATCGCGTGTGAATTTTTTGCTAGAGGCGCTAGTGTTTGTATTTAACGATGTAATGTAAAAGTGATTAAAAGATTTGTATTTATATTTTAACTAGCTTTCGCCCGCGGCTTCGCCCGCGTCAATGTCGATCCCTCAGGAATAGTACTTTTTCCCTTAATATAAAAGGTAGCTTATGTCCTTCTCCGTACTCCAGAGAACTTGTATGCAAAATTTCATGATGATCGGTTCAGTAGTTACGGCGTGAAAGCGTAACAAACAAACAAACTCATTTTCGGTTTTGTAATATTAGTTAGGATAAGTAAGGATTTGTATTTCATGTTTTATATGTGTTGCAGTTTATGCGAAATAAATGATTTATCTATCTATCTAGTGTAGAATGAGGTCTTCGAAATGATGTTTAACTCGTTGACGGACACTGAATCAGACACAAAAGAAATACGTCTACAGGCGGGCAGTGTCCGCGAGAGTGTTAATAGGAATGAACAAGGGAAACGAAAATTGAGACTGAAATTGTATTTACACAGATATGAGACCTAACTACACATAACTACATCAAATTTTAGCCTCCAAAACTCACTATATACTAAAATTCATCTAAATCTCTGAAGCCATTAGGAGCCATTGGAGACATTTAGATTATTATTTACAGGTATACAAATTAGCTAAAACACTTGTCATTATATTTAATACAATGTATGTAGATAAAGGCAATAAATATGATTAGAACGTTAACTCAATTTCTCACCACTCCTATTAATTTTTCTTCAAATGAATTCTTCGAGTGGAAATGCCAATTCTCTCTCAATAGGCTATGTACTCAAAGAATTTTAAGAAAGTTATGCATAACAGGAGCTACTCTTTAGGGATGATGACTTTGATGGACACTTAACAAAATACAATAGAAGTTTTATATTTATAAAGGCTATTGCCGTCCAGTGTCCATCAAAGAGTGAAGTAATTTTGGAAGAACTTGGTTTCCAGTTAGATTTTACTTCTTTTATTAGCAAACCTGTCAACGAAATTGGCATTCTTTTAAAGTAATAGTAGTAATAATTAATTACATATCGGTGACAAAATATTTTAGATACTAGCTTTCGCTTGCGGTTTTGCCCTCGTCAGTGTCGATCCCTCGGGAACAGTACTTTTTGCCGGGATAAAATATACTATGTCCTTCTCGGTACCCCAAATAACGTGTATGCAAAATTTCATGATGATCGGTTTAGTAGCTACAATGTGAAAGCGTAATAACAAACAAACTCACTTTCGCATTTATAATATTACTAGCTTTCGCCCGCGGCTCCGCCCGCGTTAACGTCGAGCCCTCGGGAATAGTACTTTTTCCTGGGATAAAAGGTAGCCTATGTCCTTCTCCGCACTCCAGAGAACTTGTATGCAAAATTTCATGATGATCGGTTCAGTAGTTACGGCGAGAAAGCGTAACAAACAAACAAACAAACAAACAAACAAAAAAAAAAAACAAACAAACAAATAGACAAACAAACAAACTTACTTTCGCATTTATAATATTAGTAAGGATATTCGCATATATAATATAGTTAAATTAGATTTCTTCGCTTATTGGTTCTTGGTTTCTATACTCTGCCGAACTGTCGCACGCAGCGGCTGGGTCGACCTCGCGGCTTTTAAGCCATTACTTACTTCCATGTTTTCGATTTGTTTTTTCACGAAAAAAGGCGCGCCAAATACAAGCAGGACTAACTTGCCGGCAATCAGCAGGCTCAACTTGGAAGGGTTAAATCAAAGGGTTCCGGTTTTATGAAGACTTATTTTCAGACTTACCTTCAAGTTGAAATTAGATTTAATCTGGCTCGAAGCTTTAGGATTGAATTTTGTAAACAATTTGAAATACCTCTACAACTTCCAGTCTTTGTTGAAATACCATTGGGAACTCGCGGGTGCTGTTGTTTAGAAATTCCTTTGAAATGAATTCGTACTTATATGAGGTAGAGTTTTGTATACACGTGTTCAATGGGCAAGGTATGTAAATCTTATTTGATTGAGTTGTTTTTTCGTTTAATTTGAATAGCCGAAATTGTTTTGTTTGGTGCGTGGGTTCTGTTTAGCGGACGAATTTGAAAATTATCTGCGTGGCACATACACATGCACGTGATTTTATTTCATAGGTAGGTTTATTAAACTTACTCTGCATATATTTTTTGGAAAATTCCAAAACTGTGAATAAAAGTAGATATTCCATGTGTGTACTTGCTTGTGAGGTTTCATTAAAATTATTGAAAGTTGCAAAACAAGCAAAATAATTCAAAAATGAATGCTCTATAGATAAATCACGTCATAGAATAAAAGAGGTGGTACGGCATCTTAGTTTTTTTCTTGTGTTATATAAAGACCTCACAAAAATAAGCACATCAGTCAAAAAAAGCCCCCTAAGAATGCGCTCGCCAACCAGCCTGTCAAGCGTGGCGAGTATGGCAATATCTTCCCATGGAACGCAGAATCCTGGAGAGAGGCCCTTGTCAAGCAGTGGACTTTTAGCGTCTGTATGATGATGATGCATGAATAAATTGCCGCTGTTATTCACTTACTTCCTACTTCAGGTGATTTGGTTATTATGTAATTATACAGCAATGACAAGCATTCATTGATTGTTGTCAACACATGACTATTGAATGAGGTAAGCTTATGTCGCTTAACCTAAGCATACCTTTACGTTAAGCGGGCTGATGCCATGTCAAGATATTTTTCGGATCGGTGATTTTGTTGGAAGGTATCCTTTTCCCGACCGAGTCATCTGGTATTTGATCGGCAGGGGGTGAAAGCCTCAACAGAAGCACATATCCTGTCCGAGAAAACTATTGTTGCGCGCACAAAGGAACCGGCTTACGTAGACATGAGTGCCTATTTCTGTTGGTTGATACGTTTCTAGTATTATTTCTGATATAAATCCATTTATTTTTATGAAATATTTTTTAAAAGATTTCAGTTACATATAAACGGATGAATAAGTAACTATTATAATTATTTGTTGTTGTTTTTCATGTATGTATGTGGCCAAAACTAGTGGCAGATTTTTCAAAGTGCCTAAAGGCATCTGAGATAGGTATCTCTGACATAGGTAGTCGGCTAGGTAGCCAACTGCCATCAATGATGAAAGCCGAGACCAGCAACTTAACACGCCTTTGGAAGAACGGCATGTTAAGTCGGTGGTAAGCCTTGAGGAGCAAATATTTTAATGTTACTATCAGTCACCCATCCCAGTGGGGACCCTCACAACCCTCACGACTACTGGACAATAGTAGAATTGCCCAGTAGTCGAGCATTAGTAGGCGTACAGGTTTTACTTACTAACCCGGCTCAGCAACCGAAAGTCTTGGCCCCCAGCACAAGAGAACGCCAGCGCTTTCGGTCCTGTGCTAGCTGTCGCCAACTTGCAGATCGCGTCCGCTATAACTACGTCGCTCCAGCGATACCTGGGTGTACAGGTGGAAAACGGAATCAAAATAGTGATGTGATGCTAGCGGTATTTCCTATTGACCTGTTTTCTTAGATGTTTGCCCTATCAGCGGCCGGTAATGCGGTCTGCATGGAAAAAGAAGCAGCTGGTTCATTCTATGATTTTTATCTACCAGGCCAGTAGGTATGGAAAAAGAAAATGTAATTTTTATCTATTAAAATATGATAAACTGTTTTGTTTTTCGTGTATGTGAGTGGCTAACACAGGTGTCAGATTTTCCGAGCTAATGAACATGATAAACTTATTTTTGGTAGGTAATCATGTTTTCTTAAAACGTGTGCTTTTCACAATATATAGTATGACGTATTTTGTAGAAAGTACTCGTCAAAGGGCAGGCCCCGTCTACGTCGAGATGTGTCACTATTTCCTGTTTTCGGCAGGTGTTCTCTTTGTAGCCTGACCGCACTCCCTTCCCGTCCAGATTGTCCGCTGAATAGAAAATCGATGGATTGAGCCAAATATAAAATATGTAGTAAGCTATTACAGAAAGACGCTGTCTCTCTCTCGACCACGAGTGTCTCACTCTAATTTAAAAAAAGATGCACAAATACAGGTTGCAACTTACATGTATATTATATTGTTAGTAAATACACATTTACATTGTAACATTGTTTATGATGATTCCTGCACTATCTATACATATTATAAAGCAGTAAAACTCGCCTGTCAATTTATGTTTAAATTATTTCTTTAGAATAATATAACCCAAAGAAGAGATTTTGTTTTTTTGTCTGTCGTAACATACAGACAAAAAAATAAAATTTTTAAATCGCTTATTTTTAAAACTTTTTAACCAAAACTGTAGTACTGTACTGTTGTACTGTAGGTACTGATGTTTCGTTATAATATACGAAAAAAAAAACAGCGGCTGCGTTTTTTTTAGGTTTTTAGTACTTATATTATTTCTGTAGTTTGGGTTTGTAGTTTGCTATAAGCTTAACTTTTAGCGCGCGCTTTTGCGCGAAAGGAAAAGAAGGTAGCACACACATCGCTTTTTATATAAACGTTGCTAGATTGGCATTAACATTCCAAAAAAGTAAAACAACATTTTTTTACAAAAATATTAAGTTACGAGTAAGTATACCTAATACATTTGAATTTATTATGCATTCTAAATCAAAGAAAACGTTTCTTTTGCAAATTATTCTAAAAGCGAATAAAAGTCACAAACATCTGAAAGATGTAGAATAATGCTGATGAGATTACGATTTTATTTCGAAACAGGATGATTCTGACTCATTCGCAATTTTTTAAAGACGTTATCAGTCTCTAATGGAACATACAGCCGCAAGTAAAAGGCTAAAAATGAAAAAAAAAAAAAATTGTATACCCATAGAAATTTGACCACGTGATCGGTGAATTGTATGTCCGGTTTGGAAGTCCCTCAACTGACTCCGAGCTGGCGTGGGTAGATGCCGAGAGAGCCGGACTAAGTGGGGTTTCTCCAACAATGACCATTGCGATTGCGGCGTCACGCAATCGATGTCTCACCTTATGACGTGCCCCAACTGTCTTTCCACCTGCACAGTCGAAGATCTTAATAAGGCAAACGACAAAGGAGTCGCTGTGGGCACCTACTGGTCAAAGACTGTACAAGAAAAAGTTTCAATTACAACCATTTTGACTCGAAAAGAAGAAGAAGAATGGACCTCTCCTTTGGGGTTCCATACCCAAAGGGTAAAAACGGAACCCTATTAATATGGCTCCACTGTCCGTTGTATGTTTGTCTGTCCGTCTGTCACTAGGCTGTATCTTATGAATCTTGATAGTGACAGTTGAAATCTTCACAGATGATGTATTTCTGTTGCCGCTATAGCAACATTTAAGGGGGTTTCCATACAATAAACGTGATTTTTTGCACGTTTTTGCCCGATATTGATAACGGCAACAGGTAGACGCTTGAAATATTACCAAAATATTTAGTTATATGTATATTCCATTTAACAGTCGACATTGTCGCTCTTCTCACCTTCACGGCACGAGTTCCAAGGCTGGTGAGGCTCCAGCGGCCGCCGAGTCCCTCAAGCGGCGCAAACATGTTTGGTGTGTGGGCCGTGGGGACCCTCAGCTCACAAAATGTTTAAATTTGTGAGCAAAAGACTGGTAGAGGTGTCCAATGACCAAAGGACTGGCAATTTCTTTGCACAAAGAATAAGTATTGCCATACAACGTGGCAATGCTGTCAGCCTTTTGGGCACACTTCCGCAGGGCAGTGATTTGCGAGACATTTTTTATCTTTAAGTTTTTGTTTTTTCTTTATAGTTGTAACTTTTTTTATAATTTGGTTTAGTTTAAGTTTTTAATTTTGTCACTTATAAGATTATCTTCATATACGTACATACTGTTAAGATGTGCTGGGGGTTATAATATTATATACAAAAAAAATTAAAATAAAATTAATATTTAAGGGGGCTCCCATACAACAGACATGGTTTTTTTGCCGTTTTTATAGATAATGGTACGGAACCCTACGTGTGCTATACCCGACTCGCACATGGCCGGTTTTTTTATTTCGTTTTTTTACGGGTATAATTCTATTAGGGATTCTTATTCCGACATGAAAATATTGCCAGGGAGTTCAGAATACCTGTAAAAAGCAAGTCGCTGGTAAAAGCTAATTACAGCCTTTCCCGTTCAAGTATTCGCCATCAAATCGCATGAATCGCTCGCTTATATTTATGGAGGAAGGAAGGAAAAACGACGTGCTGAATTAAGCCAACATTTTTTCTAAGTGGGCAGTAAACGGGCTGCTCTTACCCATATATATTGAAGTGTCGTATATTTTACGATCCATCCCGCTCGAGGGCACTTCCCAGCGGCAATAGGGCGAACATCCGCATTGAGTGGACAAAATTACCGTCCTCGTGTTTTACAAACTCGACCCTTTGTTTAAATACCAACTTAGCATCTTATCCGATCTTTTCTTACATAGGTTATTTTAGGACAAACATCTTTTGGTATTTTATTTGCAGCGTATTTTTACTGTGTCTTGGGAATTGCTAGTTGAGGAGGCAAACATGAGTACAACATGCTGTGGATATGTATAAATTTTATGCAGCAGTACATATTATTTAGATTATGGCCTAAATTAAATTGACGGAATTTTGTAATTTTTCTCTTTCTATTTTTAATATCATAAGTATTGTTACCTACATGAATGTTTCATGTCTGAGTAAAAAGGTCTTACCTGATAGATACGTAACGAAGTGATCGAATAAAAGTTTCCTTTTTACTTTGTAAGATTTGGAACCTTAAAAACAAAGAGAACTTGCTTAAAAGTATTTTTCTCTTTTAGATATTTTAACTACTGGATTGTAGTGACTTTTGAAGGTCAACAATGCATACCACAGAAATATATCAAGACAGGCGAAGTGGGCGGTACACGCGTGTCTCAATTTTGCACGATGAAGAAAGATTCGTTAAACGTTCATCAGTCATCGCGCACGTCCCGATATGAACACATGCCTTGCTTAGTGGTTTTTCAACTTTAAAAACTGTTTATCTACTTACTCGATTTATTTCTGTGCATGTGACATTACTATTTCGCTAGTAATGACGTCAAATAGGGGGCGCGGCTTATGAAAAAACTGAAACGAAAATTCCTGGGATCCCCGTTCTACCTTGATATATTTCTGCGTTGCATAACCAAAGGTACTTTGCTCTTGGATAGCAGCTGATATCTTATCGACATATTAATATTGTCTCGTTTTCTGCTTATAGGTATATCCGGGTACGTGCATCATCAAGCCAATGTTTGATGTTTTTAGTGCGTGAAGCTAATACTGATGGTGGATTTTTAAGGTGTCTAAAGGCTCCTAGGACTTAGCTAAACGACTGCCTTATAATGATGTTAGCTGACTTAAAATACCTTTCGAAACATGGAGGAGCTGGCGTGGTATTTCTATGCCACTTGTGATAAAACATCCCAGGGGAGACCCCGCCCCGAGTTGCTTAAATTAAAAGTTCGTTGGAACATCGATTTCTTTAAGCCTCTGAAGGCAACGTAAATGACCCATCATCATCATCTCTGTCCTTCTTTGGCCCATTACTGAGCATAAGCCTATCTTCGTTAACGCCACCCCTTCAGCCCGAGACTCTATCATCCAGATATGACCCGCGACCTCAGTTATGTCGCCAACCCATCTCATCACCGGACGACCTGTACCTCTTTCTCTAGTTCATCATTCCAGCCGTTAGAAGTTCACGGCTGGAAAATGGCCTCTCCTAAGGATTTTCTGTTCCATGGGAGGATATTGCCATGCTCACCACGCTTGGCAGGTTGGCGAGCGCAATTTATTTGGTTTCTTGAGCTTCCGAAGCTTCTGCCCATCGGAAACATTTTTATGCTGGAGAAGATTGGGAATTTGTTGTATTTGGGAAGGAAATTGTGGAAGGTATTGGGCTACTACTCACTCGAATGAATGGGAAATGCAAGCGTAGGTACCCGATGCCTGCAATAACCAGACTTGCAGTTGAGGATGACACTCCTGACCATTGTAGACCCTTAATTTGATTATGTCTTGCTTCACCCACCATCCTTCCGTCGAGCCAGGTGACCCGCCCAGTTCCATTTCCGGCTCGTAATCGTTTTTCTGATATCTCGTACTTTAGTACGCTATCAGATTGTTAACGCGTTCGTTTGGTTTGGAACGCGGTCTTGTAATGTAACTTGATGCCGAGCATGGTACGCTCCATGGCTCTGTGCGACTCTTCATTTTTGTAGTTACTTTGTAAGCGTCCAAGTTTCGGCAACATAAATAATAGTATGCAGGACACACTGGTTCTATAAGCAGGTCTTGATTGTAGAGGTAGTCAAGTAAATATTTTGTCTAGTCTATTCTTTGATTCTGAAAACATAAGAAATATATACGTCAAAAATTTTGCCAAACGAAGTTCGCCGACACAGCTAATCCATACTAATATTATAAATGCGAAAGTAACTCTGTCTGTCCGTCTGTCTGTCTGTCTGTCTGCTTTTCACGCTTCAACCATTAAACCAATTTGGATGAAATTTGGTATGGAGGTAGTTTGAGTGCCAGGGAAGGACATAGGGTACCTTTAATTCCGGGAAATTCTAAAGTTCCCGGGGGACCGACATTAACGAGGGCGGAGCCGCGGGCAACAGCTAGTAAAATATATTTTACTGTGCATTAAAACAAGCATAATTTGAATATGGTCTAGATGAGTCTGCGGGTACAGCGTCCGAGACCGACACGGACCGTCCTAACAAATGTGAGGCATTAATAACCCCGTAATTAATTGTTTGCGTGTCCAGGAAGAAACGGCCCGCCTCCGGAAAATTCCCGTATAATTTAAATTAACGAAGTGGTTAAGTACGTCACACGTTTGTCACGGAACAAAATTGTAAATTACGCTTTTGGTCACGGTTGTTTAGGATGGCCGTGGTTTTGTGGGTTTTTAATGTGGTTGCATATTAGCTAGTAATGAAACCAAACTTTATACTTAATATGAGACCTTTTATGTAATTTATTACTGGCATCTTCCCGAACTTACAATTTAACTAGCTTTATCGCTTTTGTAGCGTTCATCATCATCATCATTTCGTATAGGTGACACCGTCAATCAACCATGCACACCCTGGTGTCAGAGCTCTTCGGAACCGCCTCTCGGCCTCTGACGTGGTTCCTTTAACGACTACCAGGTGGCAGTTGGGACAACGGCTTAAAATGCCTTCCGAAGCACGGAATCATCTTTATTATCAGACTATCAGGTGATTCTAGCATTTAATGTCCTAACCAATCTGGAAACAACTAAACAAAGTATGCTTCCGGTGGGAATCGAACCCACGACCTCCGGGTCAACAGGCAAACGCCTTAACCAATGGACCACGGAGGCTGTTAGGTCAGTAGGAAGGTACTGAACGCATGCTGTATTCGAAATCCTTAGGGGAGGCCTATGTCTAGCAGTAGACTTGTTTCGGATGAGATGATAATGAAAAAAAGAGAGTTGGTCCATCGATTTACTTTAGATGTTTTCGAGTTATTTACAAGGTTTTCAATACGATTGGAGATGTATATATTCACTTCAACACGGAGTTCTAAGAATACAGACAGTTTTCTTATAAAATCGGCCAGTAAATATTAAAGTCTGTCAGAAAATATAATAAATTCAAAGAATATTAAAAACATTTTCAAGGAATTTATTAAAAACCTACGCTCTATGAAAACTCTTTTGATCTAATCCTTGCAAATCAAAGAAACGAGTATTTCCTGAGTTCTCGGTAAAATTTAATGAACTTTCCTTTCTTCTCTGCCGTAGTCTTCTTTGCTCTCCTAAAATTTTCTTATTGAAGTCTGTCTGTGACGTCACTCGCGTTAATGGCGATTGTACATTGTCTTATAAGATTGATGTGTGTGTATTTGTGTGTCTGTGCGTCTGTGTGTCTGTTTCCGGCACCGTAGCTATCAAACGGCCAAACTGATTTTCACCATAGAGTTACTTCCGCATTTATAATGTTATATTTTATTGATAATACGCATATAATGGATAAAGTTTCACCCGAAAACACAAGTTTTTGCGTGAAGAAATAACAAACACGCATACATACATCCAAACATCCATTCAAAATGTACCAGTTGCTTCCCGTATACTTCTTGTATCTTATTTGTAACTATGTTCATCATAGCCTTTAATAACACCCGACACAAAAAGAGGGGTGTTATAAGTTTAACGTCGATATCTGTGTGTGTGTCTGTGGTATCGTAGCTCTCAAACGGATGGGTCAATTTCGATGCGGTTTTTCATTGTGTATGTTCATTTGAAAGCCACTTTCCTTGCAGTGGTTCTTAGCTATGTTTGGTTAATATCGGTCCGGCAGTGTAAGAGTGTCAGCTCTTTCTCAAAATGATGTAATGGCGTATGATTTAGTGGGTTGATTAAGTGCTTCACGCGTGCTAGTATAATCGTTAAATGACAATTAATTGATAACTTTGACCTGATGTTGCAATCAGAATGGTCTCCTGAGAACCTTATTTTTCGAAAACTTACAGCAGACATATCGTGTTTGGATTCAATATATTCGTTTTAATGAATAATTTTTTTGCAGATTGTGGACCTGGTGCTTTTTCACTTTTTAAGGATTGTTCCTTAAACTATAAATATTTTTGCGTAGGGACTACTTTGGATTTATTTTAACTTTAGGTGTATGTAGGCAGCCTTATGTAACGTTGTGGAAGTATATTGTTTCTTTGTACACATATAAATACCAAAAGTAAGTTAGCGGATTGCAGAAATCAAAGACGAATATAAAATTCTGTAAATATCTTTCTTCGGGATTTTGTGTTATTTTCTTGCAAGTTTTGGCGGTAAACATTTAGTAATGTAGATATTTAGCTTTTTTATTCGGAGATAGAAGAATTAACGAGTTTTTAATAAAGATGTTAATCGATCAATTTAGCGTAGTCTTTTTATTATAATACTTTCGTTATTTTCTATTAGACCGTTCCCCATGACCGGCTACATTTTGTTGCGAGTTAATCAGCCATCGACAGCCGACCAGAGCCGGTTTGTGATAGGAAATAATGCGGTAAAATACACCCATTGCCTTGATTAACAATCCCGCAGAGAGGAACTTATTACGTACTTAGATATGATTTAGCACGATACTAAGAAGTATAGTGAAGTGAGGCATTCATATTATTATCTGTGAGCCCGTTGTCAATGATCGGCTACATTTTGTTGCGAGTTAATCAGCCATCGGAGCCGGTTTGTGACAGGAAATAATGCGGTAAAATACACCCATGGCCTTGGTTAACAATCCCGCAGGCAGGTACTTATTACGTACTTAGTTATGATTTAGCACGATACGTCCAAGTTTAGTGAGCCAAGAGTGATGCATTCATGTTTTTTTTCTGTGAGCCCGCCGTTGTTAAGAAGGTGCTGCACAAAATTGTGGAATTTGACGTATTGTAGTGATTTAATCACTACAATTAGCTGGATTAATTAAATACATCAAAATTATTTGTATAGTTTAGGCTGATCCTTGCACAAGATCACCGCCTTGTTGGAATTCGAAATAGATCTATATGGATACATGTGAAATTTAAAAACGATCATTATATGGTTTGATATCTTAAAACCATTTTTCTTTGAAAATTTTGTAAATTTTACGTCTAAAACATTAATTCTCACATGAAAATATTTATATTTGCATCTCGCAGGTTCCCCCCTTTCCTAACATATTTTTAAAAATATAAATATGAAAAAATTAAGACTTTTAATTTTTTTACAGACACGCCTAATGGTTTTGCGCAACCTAATGGCTTCAACCTAATGGCTTGCGCAGAATCTACATTGTCGTTCGCGCGCGGCACGAATATGCCTAGGTAGGCTTGCCTACTTTGTTTTTGTGCATGGCTGCCTGGCGAGAAGCTGTGAACGAACATGTACGTCAATAAGTCAATATATATAAACTACATCGATCTGTTAACCAATCGAAATTGACATCATAGGTAAGTTATTTTAATTCCAAAACCAATCATAGAGGCTTGCCTGCAAAAAACATACATTAAATATTATTGCCAAGCTATAACGTTTTAGAATTTTAGCTATTTGATAGGTGCGAGAGAGAAAGTAGAGCGTCCAAGGTCCGTGTAGAACAGGACGCAACATAACAGCTGCACGCTACCTTCAAACCAATAACTAAAGCATAGACAGAGCATAAAATGTCTAAATTGTTGTAAGCAAAGGGTATTTTTTTTGGACGGACTATGTAGCTTTCGCTACTTCACCAGGCGTTTGAGTCATCAGCCTATATAGGTAGACAAAATCACCAAAAGGCCCCCAGGAGGGACGGATCTCGGCTTTGGGCGTTGCCTGTGTGCGCAAGGCTTGGAGAGACAGCAAACTCTCATATTGCCTGATGGGCCGTGTATACCCGTAGCCTGAAGGGTCATTCTGAGAAACAATGGCAAAGTCTTTGGAGAGCAACAACTCTCATCTTTTCCCTTATGGGCCGAAAGCTACGTTGTTAGACGGGCCTATCCTAGGTGGAAGTCGCCCGGGACCGCCGGGCTGTCACCAGTAATCGGAGCTAATCCTACTCTACGCGCTCTGTTCCGGTGGCGAGTGTTCGGGGTTCGAATAGTGGGATTCCTGTGGCTATTCGGAGCCGAAGAGGGGTCGGGGCCTGTGCGATGTCAATAGAATCATCGGGATCGTCAAGTACGTTCAAGGTCGTCTACGTCTACGACGTAAGGTCGTATCGTGTGCATTGGGGGTGTAGTTAGTGACTTGCACCACTGACAGGTTGGGATGACGTACGGCATTCTCAAAGAAACGCTGGTATAAGTCTGTCATGCGCAAGTATCGGTACTTGGGTTTTGTCCGAAATACCTCTGGCAATTATCGGTAATTGCCAGAGGTATTTCGGACGAAACCCAAAGGGTAAAACGGGACCCTATTAATATGGCTCCGACGTTAGTCCCCCAGGGTTAGTCTAAGGTCAAGAGTAAGCCTATTCAAAATAAAAAATAAAAAAAAAAGACGTCTGTCTGTCGCACAGGCAGTCTGTCCGTCTGTCACCAGGCTGTATCTCATGAACCGTGATAGTTAGACAGTTGAAATTTTCACAGATGTTTTATTTCTGTTGCTGTCATAACAACAAAACCAAATAAAATAAATATTTAAGGGGGCTCCAATACAACAAACGCTATTTTTTCTGCTCGTTTTTGCTCCATATTGATAACGGCAACAGGTAGACGCTTGAAATATTCATTCATTCGCTTGAACAGAATATTTATATAATATTCACTTTAAAAACAAATTATTAAATTAAAATTAAATTATTATTATTAAAAATATTTAAGGGGGCTCCCATACAACAGACACGGTACAGAACCTTTCATGGGCGAGTCCGACTCGTACTAGGCCGGTTTGTTTAGGTTTGTTTAATCTATAAAACCTTTTAACAAACATTATTCATATAAATGGATTCTCGATTAATGATAAAAATATGTGTGCCCGATAATTATCCTAGATAAAGGTTTCTGTACATAAGTGTAATATGCATAAGTACACCTATTTATTTGATTATTGATTGGACTACTTGCCCTTCTTGTTATATAATGTCCATACATCATAACATTAAGTTCCAACCACGAAATGTATGTACTGAAAATAAACATAATGGAATCGTACGTAATTACGATGCCGTAAAATTGTGTCGTAATGGTTTATTGGTTAATAAAATTGTTCGGCCATAATGCAAATTTCCAAACGCTGCGTATATTTTATTGGTAACGCAATGCACTCGGTGCAGGCCGTCTTAGCATAATTTCTGTAATATGTATAAAATACTTCATATTTTGTTTAGTTAGTTAGCATGTCAGCATACATTAGAAATTTGTTTGTACGTGCAAAATTGATTTATGTAAAATCACGGCTTAGTGTGTTTATGATGCTGTAATATAATTAATGTTGATAAGGCGTAACCACGGATCGTAACTGTATAAAGTATAGATATGTTTCACAACTTTTTATCGTTTATTCTTCTATTCATATCGGCAGATGCTATACAAATTCTATCAGAGGAAGATTGCATGCAAACCAACAATAAGACTTTTCGAAACAATTTCCTTTTAGGAACATGGTATGACATTTTGAGAATTGGTAACTATAAAGGGAGAGTGCGCTGTGATTGTGGTGTTTCATACTACAAACCAGTGTCCGCTGAAGAAATACGTCGGTATAGACAATTATATATAAGTATCGATATCCCATACTCTTTTGATTTAAATTCAGTAAGGTATACATATGATCGAGGGAAAGAATTTTCAGGAATTTATGTAGGTGAAACTGAAGTGAAGTTTTTTGTATTAAGCCCTGATAGTAAAAAATGGCTTGGTTCATCGTATTCCGCAGTGGTTCATAAAAAAATAAGTGACAATTTTGTGTTGAAGTTCAATTGTTACTTCACTGGAGACTACATTTATTTGATCTCGAAGAAAAGGAAACCGAGTTATAAAGAAATCAATGCTGCTGTATACAAGTTGCCTGAGCATATAAAGAAGTTACATCGAGAAAGACAATGCTGCTCAAGAACTTGATAACATTAAACGTCTATTTATTTTGATATTCATGTGTTGTCTTTTGTTAATCACCTTTTAGCTTTTTAACCGACTTCAAAAAAGGAGGAGGTTTTCAATTCGTCGGAATATTTTTTTAAGTAACAAGTTTTTTTGCAAAATTTTTTTTTGTTGTTATAAGATTTTATTATAAACGATCTACACTGTAAAGTGTTTTCCAAGACAAATCAAATGAGCCCAAATACGACTGGTGTACCCTGTTTAGTTTAAGAGGTTTAGGACCTTCCAACTCCATCATCAGACCAGCGCAACGATTCGATAAAATTGTATTGTCATTCGATTAACACAAGCATACAAAATTGCAGCACAATCGGTAACCAGGAAGTGGATCTGATTTAACTCGCAAGATTTGACTATAGACAAACACCGGGACAGGTGAAACTCTTACTCCGTGGGTGAAACTAAATGAAAGCTTGTAAAATGAACAAAGTGTATTATCATTAATTTATTTTACTTTTGTGTGTTAGAAGATGACGCTTTTTATTATCACGCGTATCTTAAATATCTTCCATGTTGGTTTGGGAGAAAAGAAAAAACATAGAATATACCAACTGCTTCTCTTCCCGCGTAGAACGTAAAAGCCGGCCGAAGGAATAGGCGAAAATCTAAGGAATCATGGTAATAGGCGATGCGGCTAGCAACCCATCACTATTTTGATTCTATTTTCAATCTATACGCCCAACAACACGCTAAACGTGGTCTTTGGTTCTTATAGACTTAGGTTCTGTTTACCCCGAAAGGGATAAAGACGTGATAATATGAATCTATGTATCTGAAATAGCATATAAAGACAAGAGTCGGGACCAACCTTTTGTATTTTATGACTTGCGCACGTATTTTAGCGAGTCTTGTATATGGCTATAATCTTCTATTCTGGTCAAGGCGAAAGAAAAATAAAAATGTAGTAGTTGCTTTTTTCCCGCGGAAAAGCCGGTCGAGGGAGTCAAAATCTAAGGAATCGTGTTAATAAGTGGCTTGGACTGGCAAACTCTGCGGCGCAGTGTTTAACACACCAGCGACACGAGGGTGTCCGGGTTCGATCCCCGGTCAGGTCAAGATGGAAAATGACATTTTTTAGATTGATCTAGGTCTTGGATGTTTATCTATATATTTGTATTTGTTATATATATAGAATCGTTGAGTTAGTATCCCATAACATCATCATCATCATCATCATCATCAGGTCTTTTCAGTCTCCACTACAGGAGCATGACCCTCTCTGTTCTACCAGAGTCATACTTGGCCAGAGCAGACAGAGGATTGGGCCTACAGAGTGTAGGTGTAGTGTAGTAGTACAGAGAGGGTCATGCTCCTGTAGTGGAGACTGAAAAGACCTGATGATGATGATGATGATGATGTTATGGGATACTCGCCTCCAGACCTCGCTGGCCAGACGGGTTGGAGAGGTCTCATTGATGTTTATGAGCTCTTTTAGCTTGTATTTCCTAAGTCGCCTCTTACGACATCCATGGGCCGGAAACCACACGGCTATTATTATATCCCATAACACAAGTCTCGAACTTACTTTGGGGCTAACTCGATCTGTGTGATTTGTCCGTATATAAGTGTATTCCACTTACATATTATATGTTACCAACACGCTAAAGAATTATTATAGGTACCTATAATGTAGCCCTTTATTCGAAATTCGAATATATGAATATTGCATATCGGTTTGCCAATCGGCAAAGGCCTTTTCCACTCCTGTCTATCCGATAGGGTCTTAAATTCTGTCTACACCGTAAACAACACAGATGTGTTTAGTTAGTATTAGTAGTAACAGGTCTGCTCGGCCTGCAGTGGTCGGTTCCGAAACGTTAGTTGTTTTTAGCTTTTGAACAATAATTAATAATTTGAATATAATATAATGAGTATTATTTAAAATGTGAATTGACGTGAAAAAGTGCCTGAAAAGGCCTATTTTCAGAATAAATCTTTGAATCTTGAAACTACAGGACACCGTACTAGAGTTGTAGATTTTGTCGAAATCCTATTGGTCTTGTAAATATCTCCGCGGCTATGTTTTTGTTTTACAGTTATAGCGTCTGCTTAAAAATATATATTTGTACCCAACACCTATATTTGTACTTACAACTATTGTCACTAAGACGCCTTTTATACAAAACAACGCGTTAACCAATAATTTCAAAATTAAATAACGCCCAGTAAAGATAAGCTGGGATTTACATTGCCTCATGAGTCTCCAAAGAATTAACTTTGAGTTAAACGGAGGAAAATTTAAATTGAAACGTTTATTAGCGTTTTATGGACGCAGCGTTTAGGCGCGGTCAGACAGAGGTCCGGTGGAGATATAGATGAGGGAGGCGCGGGACTGGCTGCTATTTATTACACCATTGAACCTTTCCTTTAGCGGTTTTAGACTAAGCATTATTTATAAAATAGACGTGTGGTTTCCGGTAGAGTAGAATACGACCACTCCTAGTCTTTCCATGGTGGTTGTAGGAGGCGACTTAGGCTCAAAAGCTAAACAAAGCTCATTATATTAAATGAGACCTCTCCAACCCGTCTGGCCAGCGAGAAGAGTGTAGGCCAAATCCTCTGTCTGCTCTGGCTAAGTATGGCTTCGATAGTACAGAGAGGGTCATGCTTCTGCAGTGGAGACTAAAAAGACTGAAGACTGATGATGATAAACTAATCTGTATGTGTATACGTGATAATCAAAATTAATACAATTTTTTTGTATGTATTCTGCCTAGATTCTTGCTTTCCACAACTTGTAATAATTATTTACTCAATTTGTGACCATAGTAGTAACTGAGTCCATAGTAATATTTAACTAGTTATAAATTTCTTTATTGTTTTGCTACTGTGAACTTGTTTGTGGTCCATGTCAATAAATTAAAAAAAGTCAAATCATACATTTGAATTTAATGGAGAATATTTCAAATGGTAACGTTAATCAGCGTTTTATGGAGGCGGCGTTAAGGCGGCGGTCAGTCAGAGGTCTGGCGAAGATAAGGGCAGGCGCAGGACTGGCTGCTTTTTATTACTATGATATTTATTGTAAGTGGAATGTTACTATAAGAATCTTGAAGTGATGTCATGGCACAATGAGAAGTATTTATTCATTATCCTTTCTTAACAATAAGTAAGTAAGAAAATAAGTAAGTACTTCACTCAGCTGACTGCGATCAGTCACAATGGATGTTATGTCCTGCTGAGTGTACGGCTCTGAAATCTTGAAACAGCTTGTAACCTGCTGATGTGGCGTCCTTAGATATAATAGAAGAAGATTCTAGACTCATCACAACGGGTGGAACGTCCATCCCTTTCGAATCGCGATGATAAGTAAAATAACCTAATTGGATTCCTTTATATTTGACGAATCGCATGCTGTTCAATTATGGAAGCGATGTTGCACTTACCTACATTATTGCGTTCAAAGACCAAACAGAAGCTAAATTCAGTGAAAATCGAAGGTGCTATACATATTATCCCAATCATTTCGAGTAGGTGTCACGGTCAATTGACCATGCACACCCTGGTGTCAGAGTTCTTCGTAACCGCCTCTCGGCCTCTGACGTGGTACCTTTAACGACTACCAAATGGCAGCCGGGACCACCGGCTTAACGTGCCTTCCGAAGCACGGAATCATCTTTATTATCAGACAATCAGGTGATTCAAGCCTGCAATGTCCTAACCAAACTGGAAGCAACTAAACAAAGAATGCTTCCGGTGGGAATCGAACCCACGACCCCCGGGTCAACAGGCAAACGCCTTAACCACTGGACCACGGAGGCTGTTAAATCACGGTAGATGGCAAATAATTATCCTAATTGTTCGCCATCTACCAAAATCTCTACGTTGAAATGATTTTTTTATAATAAAAATAATTTTACATTTAATTCTGTTTTGTTATAAATACTATTCATTCTTTAGTATAAAAGTATTAGTTGCAAAAAGAGAAAAAGGCTGAGAAGGAATATTTATCCTTTGGAATAAACCTATTAGTTGCAAGAAAAGTGTGGAAAGTCACCACCGAAGCAAAATTATGGAGTCTTTATCAGCACGGAAATGAAATGAAATAAAATGTTTATTTGCAAGGGTCATAATACATATAAATTCCCGCCTTTTACAGTAGGCATGCAAAAATTATATAAGACGGAAGTTAAATATTATTAGTCAATACAGATTTAAAAAATGACAGTGGTGCCAATAACAGGAAATTAATTAAAACAAAATCTGAAGAAGTACGACAAATCAGTAAAATCAATAAATAAATAAGAGAATATAAGAAGGATTAAAAACTAATAATAAAATAAATATATACATATAAAATAGATACATGTGGGAATTTATGTTTAAATTGTTTAAAACTAAGCATCTTTAGGTCGACTGGCAGTTTATTATAATTTTTTATCGACATAAGGTAACAAATTTTTATCACATAGGTATAGTGCCTTTACAGATAGGGTGCAACAGTAGCGAAGGATCTCTTGGTTTTAGTCTCTGATTTACTTTGGTACCGAAGAAATCTGAATGTGTCTTAACAAAAAAACAGGACTGATATATGTATAAACCATATATGTATAATAAGGGTCTTACCATCAGACGTATTGAAGGTAAGAGTGTTGTCTTGTTTCGTCCAGCCAAAATGAAGTGATGCGACAAATAAGAGGATAGAGATAGTAAGTGACAAACCGAATTCATAAGGATTACTTCAATCATCGTCATGTTAATTATGGCCAGATAGACCATTACCTAAGGCTTTAGTAAGCTTAATTTAACACATGTTACAACGTATGCAATTGCCATTTGACCTGATTAATCTCAGGCACTCACCTGGGCTAAGTATGACAAGCAGGTACATAGCGGAAACAACAAAAGACAATTAGCATAATTCGATAACGCGGCTAGGCTGCGTCTAATAGTAATAGGCTCATTTTCAATGGCCACCGTGGTGCAGTATAGTTGACATGCTAACCGATGGACTCTGACTTCGATTCCCAGTAAGTGCAAGTACTTTTACATTAAGTAAAAAGTCTCTCAAATTCTGGAGTTTCCCAAGGAGCCCTGCCTAACGGTAGGCGTTTGTAGGGTTAGGAATTTACGGCGACAGGCCGTAAAAACTTTGCATAATCATTTTCACTATTTTAATAGTGGGGTCCAAACACAACACAACACAGCTGAGGATGCAAATGCAAATGAGAAAACGCTCGGAAGAGGAGCAGTAATAGGATTTGGAAAGGGAATGAAAGTTTTGGGATACAACTCACTCGGATAAATGGGGAAAAGCAAGTAGCAGCTCGGGAGGCCGGGCACGCGTACCCGATGCCATATCTGCAACCACCGGACAGGCAGTTCAGCATGACACCCCTGACCCTCAAATAATGTCTATCAAATCTATGTGACATCAAATAACGTCTCTGAAAATAAATAGCTACATATCTTCATTGCACACATTTCAAAACTTCGCCATATATGTTCGCACCGCACAGTTCTGCTGGAAACACTTACCTACATTTTCACAGCCTGGCTGCACAGGTCATCTTTAGTGCAAACGCAGCCATGCCATTGCATCGAGTAGGTACGCCATCCTCGATTTACTGATCATGATTGGTAAACCTGTAGCATAAACAGTATGGTAGATGTATGGGTATGTTTCTACCACTCAATGTTGGATGTAGATAATAAAAAGCAGGACTCACGTAACTCCAATTTATTCCAACACACAGAAGAAGGTGCAGTAGCAAGAGGTAGGCAGAAAGTCACAGCACAAGCACAGTAGTTATAGAAAGTACAAGAATAGATGATAGACAGTTCGGAAGTAGAAAGGAAACTTAGGATTAACATATATCAATAGCACTCAAGCGAAAGCGCAAACAACGTAGGTACGCGTCGGATAGCAAGCGAGCGTGCTCTCAGTGTAATAGCGAAATCTCGACTGGCGGCGTGGCGATCGGTGCGCCCGCGCATCGACTCGGGGCAGGAATCCCGTTATGCGAGTCCGGCCGCTAGTGCGTCGGACCAGTCGACAATACGTTGTCGATATCGACATCGATAAACTGGTACACAGTTAGGATATTATATAAAATGTCGATTATAAATATTTAAATAAATATGTTTAATATGTTATACATTTATGTATATATTATATTTATAAATGTAAGATAAATAATTATAAGTAAGTTTATAAATATTAGTATGGTATTTAAAAAAGTAATTATTATTTATTATTAATTTATATAAGGTAGCCTACACCACCCCCCTCCAGAGACCGTCAAGGGCGATAAAAGTCGGTAAATTTGACTCTGCGTCCTGAACGAGTTATATATTCTTTCCGAACTACTGGGGAGGGATTGTCGGTCTGATCGGTAAGTATAAATGCTGGCTTTACTCGATCTATGGATACCGTAACTTCTTTGTTTTTGAAAAGAATTTTGAAAACCTTATCCCCTCTAGACAAAACTTTATGTGGACCAGAATAAGCAGGTTGAAGTGAACCACGTGATGCATCTTCTCGCAGGAAAACGTAATCACTGGTTGCTAGATCTTTGTAAACGAATACTTTGGGCTTATTATGGTGGGAAGTAGGTACGGGTTGCAATTTTCTAGCGAATGTCCTAATGCGGGTGGTAAACTCTGAAATATCTGTAGTACCGGCCGAAGTGGGGTCAAAAAATTCGCCAGGCAATCTTAAAGCCTCTCCGTATACTAACTCAGCTGAAGAAGACTGTAAGTCATCCTTAAAGGAGGTTCTTATGCCGAGTAGTACCCAAGGTAAGGATTCAGTCCACTTATCGTTTGCGTGGCATACTATGGCGGCTTTGAGCTGTCTGTGAAATCTCTCGACTAGGCCATTACAAGCCGGGTGATATGCTGTGGTCCGCTTGTGCTCGAACCCAGCTATAGTCGAGAGACATTTAAACAGAGCAGACTCGAACTGCCGGCCGCGGTCAGTTATGATATCCGTAGGGCAACCGAATCTAGCGATCCAACCGGACAGTAACGCCTTAGCCACCGTTTCTGCAGTGATGTCTTCGATCGGTATGGCTTCCGCCCACCGAGTGAATCGGTCTACGGCGGTTAGGCAATACCGATATCCATTGGAATGAGGAAGAGGTCCGACTAGATCAATATGGACCTGTTTAAAACGTCCTTTGGGCACGTTAAATGTGTTTAAAGGTGCGTTTACGTGCCGATGGACTTTTGCTTTTTGGCACATAATGCAACTACGTGCCCAGTCCCGGCAATCCTTCCTCATGCTCGGCCAAACGTACCTTTCAGCTACTAGCCTTGCCGATGCATTTGCGCCGGGGTGGCTGAGGGAATGCAAGCTATTGAACACCTGTTTACGGAAGAAAATCGGGATGAATGGCCTGGAAGCAGGTGTACTGACGTCGCAGTACAACTGAGCTTTGCTACCAGGTACATATAATTTCTCTAGCCGCAATGATGATCCTCCGTCTAACAATTTGGTAAGTTCAGGGTCAGAGGCTTGGGCTTTGGCTAATAACTCGAGGCTTACCGGTGCTCCTAATTCTTCGATACGTGACAGCGTATCTGCAACGATATTATCTTTGCCAGATATATGTCTAATGTCCGTTGTAAATTGGGCAATAAAATCTAAATGCCGGTACTGCCTAGGCGAACAGTTTTTCTTCCTCTCGTGAAAGGCAAAACTGATCGGCTTGTGGTCAGTATACACAATAAAATGACGGGCTTCGAGCATGTGCCTAAAATGTTTAATTGCCTCATAAATCGCGAGTAGCTCCCGGTCATAAGGTGAGTATTTTACCTGAGATGGGCTCAACTTTCGAGAAAAGAAAGCTAGTGGCTGCCAAGCATCGTCTTTAAGCTGTTGAATGACAGCTCCAATGGCCTTGTCCGAGGCATCCGTGACCAGTGCCATCTTGGCAGTGCAATCAGGATGTGCTAATAAAGCGGCGTCAGATAAACTTAGCTTACTTGCCTCAAAAGCTTTTAAAGCCTCACCTGTCAAGTTGATAGGTTGTGATCCCTTCAGCGATCCTGTCAACAAGACGTGTAATGGAGCTTGAACCTGAGCAGCTCGAGGGAGGAACCTTCTATAGAAGTTTAGCATGCCCAAGAATGCTCTAAGTTGACGTACGTTAGTAGGGGTGGGAAAATTTTTTATGGCTTCTACCTTAGATTCCAGTGGTCGGGTGCCTTGCTGGGAGATGCTGTATCCTAAAAAGGTTACCTCCTCTGCCCCGAAGACACACTTGGCTGTGTTCAGAAGCATTCCGTAGTCACGAAGCCTACCAAAGACGATACGCAGGTGCTCCTCATGCTGAGTTTTGGACTTGCTAAATATTAAAAAATCGTCCAAATAACAGTAGACGAAATCAAGCCCTCGGGTCATTTCGTCCACGAAACGTTGAAAGGTTTGGCCGGCGTTTCGAAGTCCGAACGTCATGAACGGAAATTCATATAATCCGAACGGTGTGGTGATCGCAGCTTTAGGAATGTCGTCTGCGCTGACAGGTATCCGATTATACGCCTTAATTAAATCTAGGGTACTGAAGATTTGGCACCCTGATAGCGAATGGGCGAAGTCTTGGATATGTTTAATCGGATATCTGTCAGGCAGTGTGCGAGCATTCAACATGCGGTAATCACCACACGGACGCCAGCCGTTGTCCTTCTTGGGGGCTAAATGTAGCGGAGAGGACCAAGAGCTCTCCGAAGGTCTGGCAGTACCATTTGCGAGCATAGACTGAAATTCCTGTTGAGCAATTTTTAACTTATCTGGTGCCAGACAACGAGGCGCAGAAGCGACAGGGGGCCCTGGAGTGGTGCGGATGTGGTGTACCGTATTATGTGGGATATTACGGTGTGTACCAGCTGGTCGAGTGATTTCTGGGAACTCATTAAGAATCTTATGATATGGAGTCTCGCCAGTCAAGACCTTTACAGAGTATAGGCTAGCACAACTATTTACAGACCTGGCTATAGCTGTTACAGAAGTAGTGTTATCTATTAAGCGTTTGTTACGACAATCTACTATGAGGTGATAAAAATTAAGAAAATCTACTCCTATTATAGGTTTTGTCACATCTGCAACTACAAAACGCCAAGAAAAAGTCCTACGTAAGCCTAAGTCTAAATTAAGATGCACATAACCATACGTCGATATGCTGGAACCGTTTGCCGCAGTCAGCTGGAACCCTGTAGAAGTACGCCGTTCGCGCAGCGCCGAGCGAGGAAAGACGCAGAGGTCGCTTCCTGTATCAACCAGAAACTGCGTCTTTGAGTGTCGATCGGTAACAAATAGGCGACCAGTCGATGTTGGGGGGCAGTCGTCAGCCGCCATTATCGACTGCCCTTTAAGTTTTCCGCCTTGAAGTCACATGGGGTGACGCATCTGCTTGCCTTCTCTCCAAACTTGTGGTGGTACCAGCATATGGGGTGCTTCCGGTAATTAGACTGGGAACGCGAAGATGACCTATTCCGTCCTGATTGATTGGGCCGCGAGCGAGGTCTGCTGTTTCTCTTGGACCCAAAAGCTTGGTTGAACTGCCTGCGTAACTCAGCAATCTCCCTCGTCAGGTTGGTAATAATAGAACCAGGGTTGGCTCCATCTGCTGCCGCGACACTAGGGGATGGGGTGGCAACATCGTTGACTCTGTCCGCCAAATCCGCTAGATCTTCCAAGGACGCTGAACTCGGTTGACCTGCTAGCACCGTCTGGATTCCAACGGGGAGTCGACTAATCCAAATTGTTTTTAGGAAATCATCTGGTACTTCCACGCCAGCTAAACCTTGGAGGTGACGAAGAAAGCGAGAGGGTTTTCTATCTCCTAACTCTTCGTGCATTAAAAGCTGCTTAAGTTTCTTCTCGTTTGATGCGCTCAGTCTTTTAATCAGCTCCGATTTCAGCTTTTCATATTTGTTCTCTGCTGGTGGACTGATAATGATGTCCTTCACCTCGCGAGAATACTGATTATCGAGTTGGCCAATTATGTAGTTGAATTTAGTTACATCACTAGTAATCCGGTTAATAGCGAATTGACCTTCTACTTGTGCGAACCATATTTCGGGCTCTTCTGGCCAGAAAGGAGGTATTCTTATACTGACTTTAAAAACATCGCCTTTTTCTATCGATACGTGCCCCTCACTAGCCTTAGGCCGCTCATCGTTAGCGTCTGCCATCTTGAATCTCTTTGTTCTCGTCCGGTATGCGGACTTGGGGTCACCAGTATGGTAGATGTATGGGTATGTTTCTACCACTCAATGTTGGATGTAGATAATAAAAAGCAGGACTCACGTAACTCCAATTTATTCCAACACACAGAAGAAGGTGCAGTAGCAAGAGGTAGGCAGAAAGTCACAGCACAAGCACAGTAGTTATAGAAAGTACAAGAATAGATGATAGACAGTTCGGAAGTAGAAAGGAAACTTAGGATTAACATATATCAATAGCACTCAAGCGAAAGCGCAAACAACGTAGGTACGCGTCGGATAGCAAGCGAGCGTGCTCTCAGTGTAATAGCGAAATCTCGACTGGCGGCGTGGCGATCGGTGCGCCCGCGCATCGACTCGGGGCAGGAATCCCGTTATGCGAGTCCGGCCGCTAGTGCGTCGGACCAGTCGACAATACGTTGTCGATATCGACATCGATAAACTGGTACACAGTTAGGATATTATATAAAATGTCGATTATAAATATTTAAATAAATATGTTTAATATGTTATACATTTATGTATATATTATATTTATAAATGTAAGATAAATAATTATAAGTAAGTTTATAAATATTAGTATGGTATTTAAAGAAGTAATTATTATTTATTATTAATTTATATAAGGTAGCCTACAACAGGAATATCGAGGTAAATATAAACTACTACAAATATAATGCATTTAGTTGCTCCATAAAATCCTTATCTTAACTAATATTATAAATGCGAAAGTGAGTTTGTTTATTTGTTTGTTACGCTTTTACGTTGTAACTACAGAACTGATCATTATGAAATTTTGCATACACGTTATGTGGGGTACGGACAAGGACAAAGAGTACATTTTATCCCGAGAAAAAGAACTGCTCTGCAGGGATTGACTTGGACGCGGGCGGAGCCGCGGGCCAAAGCTGGTATTTTATTATAAGATGAGGTTAGGTGTGGAATACAAAATAGTGTATTCAGTTTATTACTTTCTACCTATAGGTACCAAGTAATATATATTAGGGACACTCCTATTGAAAAATGTTTGATTTGACTCGCATGGAGCTTCTGTTTCGTGTAGAAACGGATACCTTCTGTATCAATGATTTAATATAACATTAATTATATTTATATATAGCTATTTTGACTCGAAAAAAAGAAGAATGAATTGTAAATAATACATTGTTAAAAAAATATTAGCAATGCTTTAAGTAAACGTAAGGAATATCTATATTGAATTTGTAGTCATGTAGAAAAAATATTAATCTTGCCCCAGAGATCTCATTTTCAATCTTTAACTGAACTTTTCACATAAGTACGGGTGAAAATCGTTATTAGATGTAATTAATTAAGATTATAATTATGTTGATGGATAGGCCTGAGAACCGAGTAGGCGGAAGTCCGGCTCTACAAAGGCGTGAGGACGCAGAAACAATTTTATGGAAGTGAACCTGACTGATTATTTTTCCTCTTATTAAATTAAGAAATAAAATATAGTGAAAAATTTCACGCGTGAAGGGTTTGAACCAGCGATCTTAGGTCGCTGGTCGACCCGCCTCGGCTTCGCATGGGTGCGATAAATTATACATGTAAACCTTTCTATCATCATCATCATTTCGAGTAGGTGTCACGTTCAATCGACCGTGCACACCCTGGTGTCAGAGTTCTTCGGAACCGCCTCTAACGTGGTTCCTTTAACGACTACCAGATGCAGCCGGGACCACTGGCTTAACGTGCCTTCCGAAGCACGGAATCATCTTTATTATCAGACAATCAGGTGACTCAAGCCTGCAATGTCCTAACCAAACTGGAAACAACTAAACAAAGTATGCTTCCTTTGGTTGGCTTGGTGGGAATCGAACCCACGACCCCCGGGTCAACAGGCAAACGCCTTAACCACTGGACCACGGAGGCTGTTTTCTATTAAATCACTCTATGTATTAAAAAAATCGGGACGTTAATAGTCGTATGAACGCCGGTTGGGCAAAATGGCGACAAGTGACTGGGGTCATTTTTGATTGAAATTAAGCTTAAAGGGATGTAAAAAAGCGTGATAAGACCGGTAGTTTTTGGTTCAGGGTGTTGTTGGTGACAGATGAAAGACGATTGCATGCAGCGGAGATGAGAATGTTGAGATGGATGAGTGGAGTGACTCGAAATGATAGGTTGTAACGTTGCTGCATGCCACCTGCATGCTGCATCTCTTTCAACCTCATTTATTTCTCATCCTGTCCACTTTTCATTCCTCATTTTATTTCAAATTTTATTTCATTCCATTTTCAGATCATTTCTCTCGGTCATGAGTCATTCTACGATCATCTCTCAGACTGTTTACTTGGTTCCTACGGTCTCTGATCTGTTATGTTATATAAAAGTTAATATATTTAGGTAAGTTGTGACAAATACTTCTTCACTACTTCCTTATATGTGGGAACTGGACTAGAGCGCCGAGTCCCACAAGGTTAAGGAATGCGTATGTGAGAGGCAGGTCTTATAAATCTTGGTTCTGTCTACCACGCAAGAGAATGATATACGTGATACTATGTATAACATTCGTAGGGGATTATCCTGATTACCTTAGATCTATGGTGTCAGCATGACCGCTGCTGTTTCTCCGTCAGCAGTGACTGCTCAGCTTTGAGGCGCAGCTTCAATTTCGCCCGTTTGATGTGTATAATTACTTTGTTTGTTCTTGTTGGGCGATGCTTGCTGCGGTCATCCTAAGTCGAAAACGCTTGCAAAACTGTTAGCATTCCCAAATTAAATGTAACCCACGTCAAACTAACCAAATAGTTTTATGCTGTAAACGAAATAATTAAACCCGTATTGAGGTTCGGTAGCGTGTAATATTGGGATATTTTGCCCCGAGGCGTTATTATCGAATATTCTACGAGTTTTTGTAAATTCGTGGTGCCTAAAAGTGTTTGTAATTTCGATACAGTGATGTTATTTGGAAATATTACCTTAAGGGTGCCCTGGGAGCTAATAATATAAAACCACCCAAGTGAGAGTCGCAATTCCACACCAAGGGTTCCGTTCAATCATTCAGTATCTAAAACTACAAAAAATAGATTTTTTTATTTTAGTTATTCGTCGTCCTAGCGGCAATAGATAAAAATTATAAACATTCTGTAAAAAAAATAAGTCTCTATCAATAAGTACAGTCGTGCGACGAACGGACAAACAGAGGAGGCTTGGTAATAATCCCATTTTCACCCTTTGGGTTTGGAACTCTAAAAACTAGAATTTGCCGAATTGTCAAGCCCATAGAAAACTTCGAGATTACCCTCGGCTAGAGAGAGAGAGAAAGATGTCGAACATAAGTATTCCTGGTAACATGGTTTTGCGACTTTCTCTGTCTATCGCTAAAGAGATAAAGACGTTAAACTCAATCTAATAACTATACCACATAAAAGAAAATCCTTAGAAAAAAAATATTATAGTTATCGGAAGCAATAATGACAATGATTGTAAATGCAAAAAATACACTTATAAAAAAGTGTTTTTTTTTGCATTCACAATCAAACGCTACTCGTATTTTGATAATAGATTTTCGACGCTGAGGTTTGAAGTATAGTCAATAGGCAGAGCGTAGGTCGTACTTAAGGTCGCTGGTTCAAACCCTGAATGCGTGGAATTTTTTCACAATATTTTATTTTTTAATTTAATAAGAGAATAATAAAATATGTTTAGTCAAGTGTTGGGAGAGCAATGCCAGTATGGTAAACTCATAGAGATGCCAGTTTTTTTAAAAAAACGATGGGTAAACCTAAGTTGTCCTCGTCTACTTCCTTCATGTATCGACAGAGAAATATTCTCAGCTCCATCGCAAATATCAGTCAGTCAATTAGTCAAAAGAAAGGACTAGAACAAGAAACGCCAGACAATTTGTCAATGAGAATTCATTGTTGTTTGGTTTAGTGTAGCCCGCTAGTGAGGCTGATAAATGTCCTTTCAGAGCGCGCCGTCAGTCAAATCGCGGTTGCCTTCCCACAAGATGTATTGCGGACCCTCGCTGCGTCCTTGTGGAGCCAACGCCGCTTTAAAATTCAACGGTTTAATGATTATGTGCTTCACCTCTGTGTCGAGTATTTACTCAGTGGTCTGTAGTTTCCTTAAAGAAATATTTCCATTAGATATTTGGTCTCTACATGATTGACTAGCTCCGTGGCGCAGCGGTCAACACGCCTGCCTGCGACACGGAGTGACTGGGTTCGATCCCCGGCCAGGTCAAGATGGAAAATGATCTTTTTCAGATTGGCCTGGGTCTTGGATGTGTATCTATATATGTATTTGTTATAAAATATAGTATCGTTGAGTTAGTATCCCATAACACAAGTCTCGAACTTACTTTGGGGCTAGCTCAATCTGTGTGATTTGTCAAACAATTTTTTATCACTCAATGGTCACTGATTTACGTATGAACCACGTACGGTTAAGTGCTTACGCATTACCATGCGTAAGCACTTACACTTACTTATGTAAGCTATAGCACGGGATTTGGACGTGGTGGAACATGGTGCTTAATGGGCTCGTTTGCTGGATAGTCAAGTTTTTATACCACAATAAAAAGATCAACTTAATGCTATTTGTATGGTCCCCCAATTCACTATTGGAACATTGTAAAAATGACGATGTCGTCAGCAAAGCGAAGATGGCTCAGGTATTGTCCGTCTATGTTGATACCCATGTCGTTCCATTCCAGAGTTTTGAAAATATCTTCAAGGGCATTAGTAAAAAGCTTCGGTGATATAACATCACCTTGGCGTACTCCTCGTTTGATATGAACTGTCGTGGAAGCATCCTGTATCTGTGTAGTCATTGTAGCTGACTGGTACAAGTTTTTTAGTACCTGAACGTATTTGTAGTCGATGCGGCATCATTGTAGAGAATCAAACACGGCCCAGTGCTCTACAGAATCGAACGCCTTCTCATAATCCACGAAGACAAGGTAGAGTGGTCTGTTATATTCGTGTGTTTTCTGTATCACTTGCCTTACAGTAAATATGTGGTCGATTGTGCTGAAGCCTGATCTAAAGCCTGCCTACACATAACAAATACATATATAGATAAACATCCAAGACCCAGGTCAATCCGAAAAAGATCATTTTCCATCTTGACCTGACCGGGTATCGAACCCGGGCACTCTCGTGCCGCAGGCTGGCGTGTTAACCACTGCGCCACGGAACTTATCACACTTGGCAGTTAGGTTGGCGAGTACAGTCTCTCTCTCTCCCGCAGTACCTCGTGATTACGACGCCGCTGCGCATCGGAACCACTTTTAAGCTGGGGAAGGATAGGAATTTGTAAGAGCTGGGAAGGGAATGAAGGTATTAGGTATTGGTTATTTACTATTAAGTACTATAATTATACTACTAACCCGGATGAATAGGAAAAAGCAAGCCAGAAGCAGCTCGGGAGGCCGGGCGTGCGTACCTGATGCCATACCTGCAACCACCGGACAGGCAGTTGAGGATGACATCCCTGATCATTATATATATAATTATATATAATATATATAACATTTTATCGTAAACTTTACACCTAAGCAATATATCATGCTTATTTTTGGGTTTCAAATAAATTCACACGTTATGACTTTTATGATGCGCAGCCAGTACACATCATATAAAATATTTGGGTGTTAACAGCCTGTCTATAATCCTTTCGTGTGATAAATGATTTCAAACTATCGAAATAACATTTTGATTGAATAAAATACAAAGTAGTAACAGTATGACGTGGTGTTATTATTTCATGAGTATTTTACTTGATTTCATATTCTAAAACAGATAGTAATGTTATTCACTCGTAGGTACAGATCCTACAAAGTAGTATTGTAAATGCAAAATTATGTATATGGATGTGAAGACATTTGTTACTTCTTCACTTTTTTTTTTCACGCAAAAAGTACTGAATGTAGTTCGATCCCCGGCCAGGTCAAGATGGAAAATGATCTTTTTCAGATTGGCCTGGGTCTTGGATGTTTATCTATATATGTATTTGTTATAAAATATGGTATCGTTGAGTTAGTATCCCATAACACAAGTCTCGAACTTACTTTGGGGCTAGCTCAATCTGTGTGTGATTTGTCCGTATATATTTATACTAGCTTTCGCCCGAGACTCCGCCCGCGTCAATGTCGATCCCTCGGGAATAGTACTTTTTCCCGGGATAAAAAGTAGCCTATGTCCTTCTCCGCACTCCAGAGAACTTGTATGCAAAATTTCATGATAATCGGTTCAGTAGTTACGGCGTAAAGGCGTAACTAACAAACAAACAAACTCACTTTCGCATTTATAATATTAGTAAGGATTTATTTATTTAATGGATTTTGATGAAACTTAACTAACATTACAACGTTAGAAGAGACCTTAAATTATGCGATTACAGTCGTGGAAAATCCCAAAAGTAATATATTTATTTTTCCTTGCAAACACTGACGTTAGATTTTCAAAGCTGTCTTGTTGCTAAATAACCGTTTCTAACGATAGCTGGCGGGGCCAAAGATGATCTTTCCAATGCACATATTTTGCAAAAAACTTGTGAACCATTCGTGTGAGTGTGTAAGATTCCTGACGGTTTATGCATCGAGAAGTACGACGTAAAATGACCGACTAAGAACACGAACACATAGGCACAAGTAGGTCCGAATACATATCGTTCCGATGATACTTGACTATCCCCCTACCATTAGTCCTTTATTGAATTAAGTAGTTTGGTTTATGATATAGACAATAATTTCTGAATTAAGGAAATTACTTCTCTAACATTTAGAACTGAGTCTTCGCTTGTGTCAATCGATACGTATCTAACTATCATGTGTTTAAAATAGCAAGCCTTTTAAGTAACGAAGCAACATGGACAATATTACCAGAAATACTCTCAGATAAGAGGTAAAAAAGGAACAAATTCAATAGCAGAGTTGTAAGACGTGTCTGATATTCGAAGCCTTATCTTTCATAACACGCCAAGTCCATAGAACACTAAATTAGACATCGCTTCCATTAAGAAAATAACTATTGAATCTGTAACTGCAGCAATTTGTCGCAGTGTCTCTGGCTACTGACAATAGCCGTTCGTCGAATGTAAGCCACTTATGAAAATGAATGTAAAACGCGGATAAACCAAAGCCTATTTTCCGCGCCAAGTAAAGCGGGCGGTTACAAATTGCTTTGGGCAAAGCGTAAATTTTAATTTTATCTCTAATACCCAAATGAGCACCGTGACTCGACATAATAAATGTACTCTTTCCACGTTAGCGCGGTCGATTCCGTTACTACTAATTTGTCTGCGCTCCCAGTTTCCGCGTTGCATACATTGCGGTGTTGTCTCGATATTTAATTTCTTCACTGACTTCTGAAAAAGTATGACGTTCTCTGTACGTTGCATTTGTAATGTACGAAGTATGCCATATTCTGATGCACTGATAGCTAATAATGTAACCTAAAAACCGCTTAGATGAGATACTAAAAATAAATAAATGGGTATCTGAGAAAAAAAAATTGACTTTGTGTTTTCTCATCATCATCAGGTCTATCTAGTCTCCCTCCACTGCAGGAGCATTACCCTCTTTGTACTACCGGAGCCGTACTTGGCCAGAGTAGACAGAGGATTAGGCCTACACTCTCCTCGCTGGCCAGTCGGGTTGGAGAGGTCTCAATGATGTTTATAAGTTTTGTTTAGCTTGTGTTTCCTAAGTTGCCCTTACGACCTCAATAGGAAGATAGGAAGACTAGGAGTGGTTCTATTCTACTTTGTCGGAAACCACATGGCTAGGCTTTTGTTTTTTTAGGGCCAACTTAATACAATTTTTAGTCATTTCTACGCTTTTTTCTCATTCTACGAGTACTTTTTACGCTTTTTTCTTATTTTACGAGTACTTATGTCCGATTATTTTGCGATATAGGTCTTCTATAGCTCCTTCCCAGTACTTCTATCCTGTGTTAATCTGGAGGAGCCCTTTAGCAAATCATCCTCTCACCTGGCTCATCCAATCATTTGCCTCCCTCTATTCCGTTTTTCAATTCTAGGGCACCACTCAGTTACCTTTCAGTCCATTTATCAGCCTTTGTTCTTATCATATGTCGCATTCATTTCCACTTTAAATTTATAGTTTTAACCGTCATATCTTTTACTTTCGTTATATTTCTTATTGATTTTCTCTCTTTCTGCTAAACATTTTATAAATTGTTATTGAAGTGAAAACTTCTTTAGCGTCGTTGTGCTCTTTTTGGGATGGGTAAAAAAATGTTAAACTCGCGTCAGGACACGTGGCCTGATCGACAATTCGTATAACGGACAAATGACGCGCGGCGTAGGTCTCTCTTTCTACCGCGAGGAATTTTCACTTCTGCCGGCACTCCCGAAATCCAACCCGTTGTTTTTTGACGTGGGCAGGCTCACGAAAATTCTAACATTCGTTTTAGTCACTCAATCGTATTAACTCAAAAAGAAAGTTAAGATTACCTTTCAACAACTCCTTGGCCGTTGTAGTGGCGCAAACAACACCGCAAACCAACAACTCAATCTAGTTATCGCGCCGCACGCTTGGCTTCACATAATACGACCACCTGTTCCCAGTTTTTCCACTCCAGTAACAATGCTAAATATTCCGGACGTAGATTTGGGATGACCGGGGTTTCTGTTACTGACCTATATTGGGTATAATAGTGTGGAATATTTTCTAGTCACGTCCTTTGAAAATCGTTGTATTTTTCAAATAAATTTCAATGTAATACTATTCAATATATGTCCTGTGCTATGAGAAAGTTCTATGACATTTTAATTTTGTTGTATGAACAGAATTTTGATCAGATAAAGTATCGCACATAGACAGTACACATAATAATTTATGGAAAAAATCTTTTATACGACTAGGTATCAAAAAAATGTGTATTATTTTTCGAGTTCATGTAAGTATCATCATAACAGCAGCAGGAAGTCCATTGCTGGACATTGGCCTCTCCCGAGAATTTGCAGAATGGTCGGTAATGAAATTGATCTGTCATGTTAGTATATAGTAAATATGTGTGTTTTTTTTTATTTCACCATAACTTCTAAGTGCCTCAACGTTTTAGACGTATGGGGTGTCGTTATAATCCTTTTACTTTCCCGAATGACATCTATAGGCTATATTTTTTCAACAAGGCAGTCAGTGGTTTAAAAAAAAGATTTTGAGGAGAATTTACATTTTTAACTCTTAATTTTATTTTAATCTGTACCGTTTTTATACTATTATTTTTTTATTTTAATTTTATGTTATGATATGATATGGGTCTGTATTGTACCTGAAATAAACAAATTATTATTAATATTATTTGGAAAATATATTGCTACACAAGATTAGGTTTCTCGCGACTAGCGCCAAAATAGATATGTGGTGGTGGTGCTTTGGCCACCCTTCGACCCCATCATCAGACAACCATCTTATTGGTACCATAATAATTCAGCGCCTTCCGAACTACGACATTTACGAGCTATGCTCTGTTCATTAAATAAGTCTGTCGGTGTCATTAAATAATAAATAAAATTAATTGTATTGAAATGTTTTTTACACTACAACTCAGTAATTGTACAATAAAATATGGCTTGACAAAATCGCTTGTTCCACATTTGCATCCCACCATCGAGCTAGGAATTAACCTCATTGTGTGTAAAGAAACGGAGACAATGAATATTTTTAACAGGAAGTAATAGACTGGTTTGCCATTGCCTTCTCTCGACACTACCCCCATCAGAAGCAGTCAAGTACCTTGGAGTTATAATCGACAAAAATATTAATTTCCGAGAGCAAATACATGTTACAGCTGGTAGAATCCGCAAGCTGATGTATATATTTAAGAACCTGCGACATGTAGCTGACCCTAATATAGTAAAAATGGTTTACTTGGCATTGGGACAATCGCTACTAACTTATTGTGTCACCTCCTGGGGAGGTGCATGTAAATCCTCTATGTTAAAGCTCGAAAGAGCACAGAGAGCCCTACTAAAAGTGTGCACTTTCAAACCTTATCAATTCCCTACGTTTGATTTATACCAATACTGTGATGTACCCACGGTACGTCAGCTTTACATCCCTGAAGTGGTCTTGAAACAGCACGGTATAACCACTTACGACCCACAATCCATTAGGAGAAACCGCCTTGTTGCAGTCTCTTCCTCACTCAAAACTGAGTTCTCTCACCGATTCTTTTGTTTCACAGGACCGTATCTCTACAACAAACTACACTCAAAACATAAAATTTTATCACTTCCTTCTTTTTACTGTAAATTGACCGTATCCAATTATTTAAAAACACTAAACTATAATGAAACAGAAAATTTTATGACACCACCAGTCTGACCGACTAAATAAAAAAAAACTCGTAATTATGTTTTCACGTCTTTTTCCCTTGCGGGATTGACGTAGTCTTGGCCTATGACACTAGAAGGCCACACTTATCATGTTGGTGGGTTTCGGTTGGAGAACTGAATTGAAATAGTGATGGGTTGCATACATGCTTGACTATGGCTGTAAATAATGAATTTTGAATTTTAATTACTGTAGTTGTGTTTAGGTAGGATTTGAATTTGAATGTTGAGTAAGTTTAAAAGTCATAAAACATGTATACTTAACATTAAGATTGTAGCTCTTAAGGGCCCGTACTACCTCACACTGCTTTGCATGATTGACTGTAATATCAATAATAATTAAATACTCAAGTTGAAATAAAAATGCAGCAAAGTTCAGGACTAACTCTGGTAACTATCTGACTCAAAAACATGATTGCGTTAAATTTTTTTGATAGAAAAAAATTGCAAAGTTGCCTCCAAATCACGTCTAATTTACTCGGTATATAGCATTATTCACCAAATACATTAAAATTAACCTTGAAACTTTTGATTATTATTGCATTACAGATAAGGCAGCCATCATATGTTTTTCTTTTTCGAATAACCCTTGAATATTCCTAAAAAACGAAAATATCCAAAGTAACCAACGCGTTTAGACCATCCGCGTTTGTACCGCCACGCCGCCTGGCATATGGCGGGCTCTTAAGTAATTTCACAAACTCCTATGTAGTCCTATACATTCAGATGTGAGAGCACTGGATCACTGTGATACAGGTTTTTGCCTATAACGGGGTCCAGTCTCCAACAGTCCATGATAAGCACTATTTAATACTGTATGTACTTTCATTGTATTACTTATGTACTTATGGAGAAAATAAATACAATTTTACTTTTACTTTACTTTTTTTTTTCTATTTCACACACACGTAAATAAGCCACTAGTGTGCAGGTTGTATCACTGTGTTTTCCTTCATGGCAAGTAAGTAGTGGTCGATGAACATTATTGCATCAAATTGGTCCGACTTACATATGTACACAAATTTTCAGCTCAATCGGTTAAGGCGAGACCTCAAATGTTTGGTACCTTCGCTCGGCAAAGGACTGATCAAGTGCGCGCAAGGGATAGCGCTTGGCGGTTTAGCCCGTGAATGATGAGATAGGAGATAGTCTCGAGTCGCTCAAAGAAAAAAACGTAAGCGCCAAATTCGTTATTTCTATTTTATATAAAATCAGACCGGTTAATTGTATTTTCATATTTACATTTTGATAAATTACTAATAACCTATCTTTTAGTCTAAAAATCATTATTTCATTCGTCGCATTCAAGTCGCAGAAAATAAATAAAATTTTACTTTTACTTTACTTTTTTTTTTCTATTTCACACACACGTAAATAAGCCACTAGTGTGCAGGTTGTATCACTGTGTTTTCCTTCATGGCAAGTAGGTAGTGGTCGATGAACATTATTGCATCAAATTGGTCCGACTTACATATGTACACAAATTTTCAGCTCAATCGGTTAAGGCGAGGCCTCAAATGTTTGGTACCTTCGCTCGGCAAAGGACTGATCAAGTGCGCGCAAGGGATAGCGCTTGGCGGTTTAGCCCGTGAATGATGAGATAGGAGATAGTCTCGAGTAGCTCAAAGAAAAAAACGTAAGCGCCAAATTCGTTATTTCTATTTTATATAAAATCAGACCGGTTAATTGTATTTTCATATTTACATTTTGATAAATTACTAATAACCTATCTTTTAGTCTAAAAATCATTATTTCATTCGTCGCATTTGAGCTACAATAACGAAAACTCTGCGAACGAAGACTACTTTTCAAAAAAAAATTCTATCGAGAAAATTTTATCAAAACGTGTTTTCATATTCAATTTTTGGAGATGAAATAGTCAAAAATCATATTACTTAGATTTGAAACTCCTAATTTAAGTATTTTGCGAGATAAATAAGGTTCAGAATGACCTTATTTACAGTGGTATCACCTTAAGGATAACAGCTTCAAAATTAAGTTGCAAGGTTGTCTCAACACAAAAAAACTAACAGGGCTTGTTATATAAAAGCCTATAAATTCAGTAACTTAGATGGGAAGCAACAAACAGCAGTATAGACGGAATCACACTCGAATGAGATAGAGACAAAGAATCGTGTCCCTTTCATTGCAAATACTATTTTTGTTTGATTAGTGCCACTCTGTTTAGCCTCTGGCTGGTAAGTTACTAAAATAAAATTAAACGACACAAAATATTTCCGAAGCACGGCTGCAAGCAGTGCCACTAGGAGGCAGTTGTAAACAAACATGGCAATCGCAGCCCGCTCATGTCCCATCAACGTGCGAGTCACGACGGGACAGTTTATTTCAACTTCACAACTTCGCCGGCAACGTTCGAATGGGGCATAATTTTCATAAGAAACGCGCCGTTGCTCCCCGACACAAAAATTAGATTCATCAGACTTCCAGGCACATTTGCTCGAAACATTTCGAGCAACCAATTCGATTCGACTTCATAACGAGTGCGTGAACAATGTAATGCGAACTTCTGTTACTTTGCATTCTGCTTTGTAAGTATATTATCAAGCGGAAGTCAAATTGAGATGAACGTGGAAAAACGCTAAAGGTTAAAAGGCAATAAAGTCGTATTAGGGAAATCATATTAACATTACGCCCCTTTATCACGATTAGATGAATAAACGGACTAACCATAAACCACTCGAACATCTTTGGTCGGAATAATTTTGCAATCCACAGCGTATGGGAAATGAATTTTCTTGGATTTGTAGAATACTTCGCGTCTTTATTATCATTTAATATCGGAGATGTATGGGATGGCGTTAGAAGTAATAAATGGTGGCTTTAAATATTATACCATTGCAGTACTCGTATAATTGTATTTGTGAGAGAATGGAATAGGTATATAAAACGTTTTGAAAGTCATCGGCAGTAATATGAAATGTCGTAGAATGATTGTTTTTGTAGGCCGTCTACGACACGCGCGTACTACGCCTGAAAAAGCATGTTGTGTATATTTCTAAACTTTCAATCAGAATATGCAAACTGCTCCTCCTATCAAACCACTCACCTACAATAAATCTCTCAAGAGATAGTCGGGACATTTTCATATATATGATACAGTAATTCAATCCGAGGCGTTCCGTTTTACGCTCGCGCTCACGCTACAGTAATGCGTAACAATATCGTAAACGTAGTGTCGTTCGGAATCAAAGCTATAAACTGTTCGTCGGTAGGAACGGTGAGCGTGTCGCGAGGACTGTAAGAAGGCTTTAGGACAAGCGACGTGCGACAAAGTTTTTATTTCCCTCGGGGCTCACCGATCGCAGAGCCACCTGGGCGGCGCCCCGCACGGATGGAAACCTATATTATTTGTTTGAGCGAAACTTTCTGGTCTCGTGTGAGATAACTAAATTATGTTTGTGTCCCGAATGCCACTTGTATTCAATGTCTTGCACGTGATTTCGATATTCGGAAATGAAAATAAACTTTAGTTTTCAAATGCAAAAGTTCGCATTGCAGAACGGTGATCGGTGGGTTGGAAGGAAAGGAATGAGGTTTTATTTTTATTTGATTTTGTGCGGTATAATTTATTTGGCACTTATTTTGCTGCATGTGGACGAAGAAGGAATAGAGTTAATAAAAACTGGCCAAGTGTAAGTCGCATTAGAATATACACTAAGGGTTCATATACCGTATTAAACTACGAAAACCGCGTTTCTTGTATGGGGAATCTGATGTATAAGTTCGCTGAAACCAAGCGACTTCTCTTATGAGAGTACCTTAACTCTTTCGAGCAGAAATACTTTAGATCTTAATTATCTGTGATGTGACTATGTGACATCTTAGTAATAAATAGACAGAATCTTTGAAAGAATCCTGAAAAACGCCAGAAGAGGATATCTCTTGAATAGGTATATAACATCCTCGTCCAGGTAAGATGGTAGACAAATGCCTACATCGGTAATTAGTAAAAAAAACATGTTTCTTCTATGGGACCTCCATAATTAATATTAATTGTATTTTGTTTTTATTATTTGTTAAAGCGGTAAAAGATATAACACATTTTGGGAAATTTTATGTCTTTACATATTACGGTTCAACAGATACGGCATTGTGACAGATCGACGGACGTACATCGGCCTTCGATGTCAGTCCGTCAGTAATAGGCTTCTTTTTGGAAAAACGACGCAGAAAATCAAAGTTCATTTTAAAATTACATATATTTTTAATGTATCAAAGTTATTACTTTGAAAGGAAACATATTATTCATAATATCAAGCAATATCGATCTGCGGTTTCTCGCTGTCTGTCGCTACAGTCACTTTGGCCCTTGTGGTCATAATCATATCCATACGTATTTTGTGTGTTGGTATGTCACCAATAATAGTGTCAAATTTTTATGCTGCTTAAAGACATCTGACATAGCTTATGATGATGCCAACTTATGATGATAGCCAGGATTCAACATGCCTTTGAAAGGGTGCAGGAGCTATGGTTACTTTTATGCCACTTGCGGACACCCTTCCCCTTTGGAACAGCATCCAGGGTTTGGATGGGTCGTGCCGGCCCGAGACTATGAAAGATCATTTCATGGTTTCCCCCATTAATTTCACAAAATACCAGTTCGCAAAGGCTTCATTGCAACCCTATCAGGTCCTAGCATCTGTTCCTCACATCATTTACCCCAACTTTCGATAAAATTCACAACGTCTTTTAAACTTCGAAGTACAATTGGAAACTGAGTAAGCAAATGAATGCTTATATTGCATTTAAAACAAAAATTTATAACGTAAGTAAATTTGCTATCATTTAACAGAAAATTGACATTTCCGAGTAATATCAGAATATCTTGGAATGAGTTCGCTAATATTACTAGTGTTGAAAGTTTCCGACGTTCCAAGTTCGATAACTGCCCGGATTCTGGCTGGAATTTTTAAATTAATTCGGAGGAAAAATAAAATTAGTAAAACTCGTTGAGGAATAAATTATACTGAACTAATTTATGACACGAAAGTTGCAATGAGATAGTATTAACACGTCGTTTTAGTTTGAAAAATTAGATGAGCAGCAAATTAGATTTGAATAAATCTTTTGAGGTGAGGTGGATATGGTTCATTACACGACTGCCCAAAAAAGAGTGTTATTTTTCTTGACTTTATGTACATATATGCGTACTATCACGTAATTTTCCATGCGGGGTAGACAGAGCTTAGGTCTATAAAACCCCTAGGTTTACACCAATATGGCGTGGTCTAGAGGCCACGCCATATTGGTGATTTGTATGTGTAAGGTATAATTGGAATCATTGCTATATTTTGAGTGACATAGGCTATACATGTTTCGGCAGTACAGTCGTGTATTAATTTGTCCTTAAAATCTATCTTGTACTAGAACTGCATCACACACAACAAACCACAAAAATCCTTAATCCTTAATTGATGTATGTACTCAGTTTAAACATACAAACTTGGCTCTTATTTGCTTTTTTTAATGTATGTTTTCTTAAAACTTGTACCTAAAAACTCTGGTATGTATATCAGTATCGTAAAGCTCTGTGCAACGCTTCTTATTGTTCCAAAAATATAAGAGCAACTTAATACGTATTTGCAGTTTAATTTAAGATAAAGAATTTCTTTTTAAGAGCGAATTTATCAGCCAGATTTGATTTGTAAATAAGCAAGTTTTTATCGCATTACAAACCTTTTCCTTTCACTCAAAACAATCTATAAAATCTTTGAATAAACATTTGCTTCTTTTGCCCTTTTGCACTCGTAAAAGGGGACTGACAACTTCCCTAAACTTATTTAAACTTTTACCCTAGAAAATCCTTTTCGCGAGCAGTTTAAATGTAGAACAGAATATGTATCAGAGGATGTTAGGAACACGGTCCTGAGTTTGTTGATAAAATCTACGATGAAACGATTTAGGCATCGCTACTAGCTACTGTTGGTGACTTTACTCGTTTATCGGAATTCAATATCAAACAATTTTTAACTGACTTAACAAAGGTGAGGTTTTCAATTCGGTTGTATTTTTTATTGTTATTTTTTAAACTTTCGCGCTTTTAACACATAATTATGTATATAACTATGTATTTTTTTAATGTTTGTTACCTTATAAGTCCGTCATTCATGATCCGAAAAAACCTTTTTTTTAAATAATGTTTTCCTATTGGTCCCAGCGACCGAGTAGCGAGCAAGCATCTCCGTTTCAGCTTGGGCAAGATCTTTCGTATGTCCCGCTGTCCGGTTGTTCTCCTCTACAGGTCGCTTTTCTCAACCGAGCCTCGCGGAATTTTGTGAGACAAAAATTGCAATGATTTTGTTGGTTCAGTTTTCCGATTGTTCAAAATGGCCGGATCAACACAAAGGACCTAAGCGCCATTGGGGTATATGGCACTTAGCACGATTGTCAGTTGGCTGTGATACAAGTTAGTCTCGCGAGGTCTTCAACTCACAGAGCTACTAGTATGTAAGATTATTATTGCATAGTTATAGAGTACACACATTCTATAGCTTAATACCTTTAATAGACCTTTATTTCCTACACATAAAGGTATAATAGTATTTATTAAAATACATACAAACTAACTCTTTGTCCCTTGTAGGGAAGACAGAGCTTAGGGCTATAAGACCTAAATGAAATAAAAAAAAAAACAGTAAAATAGCAAAATAAAATCCAGGCGGCTGTACACTTTAATAGAAAAACTGTATTTTTGTGTTTTTTTTTTAAATATAACATCAGCTTTATGATAATCTAGTATCTTTTTATGGACGGCAAACGAGCAAGCGGGTCACCTAATTAATGGTAAGTGATCACTGCTGCCCATGGACAACTGTAACACCAGGGGAGTCAAAGTCAAAGATTTTTATTCAAAATTGGATACATGTATCTCTTTTTGAACGCGTGACAAGAGCGTTGCTGTATTAACTAGTACATTAATAAACGTATACATAGTCACAATATAAAAAGATATCAGTAAATATTTCATACGTAGAAATAGCTTCTTGAAATGTGCTTAGATACGTCCCATACAAAAATATGTTTGATACTATATCGAGTATTTGACTCATATTTAGATAAAACCAAAGAGCCACCACTCAAAACATTAAGGCCTGTCGTACACAATCGATTAGTTTCCGAGACGTGATAAGGGTACATATACTTTCAATAACGCGTAAATGGCGGATCCACTTTTCAAAGGGTCTAAAGTTTAAGTTTGCCCTGAGGTATTCTGGGGTAATCATAGACCAAGATCGGACCGCAAGATGTTATATGTTATTTTATAAGACCTCAGTGGCTCAGTGGTACAAGCGCCTATGAATAGCAATAGTCCTTGGTTCGATCCCCGGATCATAATGGAAAACGATATTTTTCAGATTGACCTGGGTCTTGGATGCTTATCTATATAAGTATGTATTATAAAATTTAGTATCGGTTAGTATACTACGACACAAGTATACAACTTACTGAGGGGCTAGCTTAATCTGTGTGATTTGTCCCTATTTATATAATATACAACGCTTTTTTTGTTTATAACAGAGTGTTGCCACTCAGTATGAAATAAATAAAGTAAGTGTCGGCTAAGTTATAGTAGCCACACAATAACACATAGGTAAATTAGGTGAAAGTGGGTCTAGTGCTATCGCTAGTATCTACATACGTCGTTGGTTGCTTGCTGCATTAAACTCATCATGGTTTACTGTAGCAAAGATACACCATATCGCTGGTACGCTACATCGACAGCCAGCCATATCGTCGGTACACTGCATCGATAGCGCGGAGTATCGACGGTAAACTGCATCGAAGGCGCAGCATATCAGAATTCTCTGTTGCATATGCAGCGCCACAGATACTGAATGATAGGTCTTATAAAAGAAAATCAGAACAATACATCTACCAAGTATTCGGCCAGTTACAAAGTTAGGACTTTAAATCAGCGCAACTATAGGGCCGCGAAACACTGGATTAGCATGGAATGTCATCGGAAGCGACGCGCCATACCACTAGACATAGAGGTTATAATAGCTTGTTTTGAAATGACGCCTCGCTTCCCATAAGGAAGCCCATAAGGAATCGAGTACGCGGGTGACATACAATGAGTGACTATCATCTTCCTTCGATTAGCGTGGAGGCACACTACAGATTTTACAGTCGAAATTAACGCATTAATACAGACAAAGTGACATGAAGAAGTCAATATCGCTTGGCTTGCACTTAAGTCTCCGGTACGTAGCTGCTTCTCTTCCTGCGCAATTCGTAGAAGACCGATCGCCGATGGAATGGGTGAAAAGCTAAGCAATAATGTCAAAAGGTGATTTGGCTAGCATCCATCACTATTTTGATTCCGTTTTTCACTTATACGCCCACCAATAAATTTAATGTGATAGTTCTTATGGCTTTAACTCTATTTACTCCGTTAAGGTTATAGACGTGAATATTGCATTATGCAAATACAACTAAAAATTACCTCTTATCAATTAACAGATGATCTTCAAACCATGCGGTGTGATCTTGTATAAAACAAGGCGGTTTTCCAATTTTAACTTCCCGTTGGTAACGGTGGAGATTTACGAATTATCTTCGTGCTTTGACGGACTCATCAACTTTTTGTTGATCTTGTAAAGCTGTTTCCGCTGAAAGTTTATTTATGTGGCAGATGGATTTATAGAGATAATATTTGATATTTTTTATAGAAGAATGCTTCAGTATTCAAAACAAATTTTGAATATTTAGTACAGTTTTATTTGCGTACGAGTATTATCGTACGAAGTGCGCAGATGGGATTAAAGATTCTTTATACGTAGGGCAATCATAATGACGCTTCTAAAGGTGATGTTAGTTATGTGTTAAAATATATATCTTAAGTTGCATGACATTGTAAATTGTGAAGTTTTATACGCAAATTATCCAATACAAATAGTCTTACTTCATTATTCTTTTGAAAAACATAACATTTTACCCTTTTCAGGAGTCAACGATACTACAAAATAAGCAGAAGATCGTATATATTTAAGACCGTACTGAAATACTGCAAAATCTTATTTATAAGGTAGTCTTCATCAATAAGATGCCCCTTTGAATAAGATTTGATGAAGGATCAGTGCAGCAATAGTGGCACTATCACCAATCAGCATCAGCTCTGACGCCGTGCCGCGGCTTGGTAATAGATAATAGATGGAATAGACGTGAGCACATCGTAATGAATAAGATCATCAGCATAAGCAGTATGTGTGTGTGTGTGTCTGTATAGCTACGGTTCGCAAATGAAATTCGAATGTAATTTCGCCTCATATCCAGTGTAAGTCCAGCTTGCTCCTTTGCCCAGAACCAAACAGAAAATTGTGATATAAGACTAAAAAGAAGTGAATAAGATCAGTGTAACAGTGGCGCTGTCACCAATCAACACCAGCTCTGATGCCGGCCGCGGCTCGCAAATGGAATTTGCAAGTAATTTCGCCGCCACCCCGACGGTGTCCCGGCTTGCTCTCTTGTCTCCGCGTGTCGCTTCCATTACAAATTGTGTTGGAATAAAAATATGGCCTGATATACACAGAGCTGTTAATTCCCAAATGTAATTTAATTTACCTAAAATTATAACAAAATTCTTTATCGTCATTATTTTAGATCCTGAACCTTTCTCCCGTCTTTTGCTGAGTATCAAAGCATATCGACTCCAGATACTAATTTTATGGTTGATTCCATATCGATTCTATGCTGCTCTTATTTATGTGCAACCTGCGCGTTTAAATGTTTCGTGTTACAGATATTTTATTATTATTGGATGGGACGTCCTAATTTAGTTTTTAGTAATATAATACTTTAAAATTTTGCTTCCTTTTACACCATAAAAATATAGAAACAATATCTAAAAGAGTCGACAAAGACAGTACATTCTATTATTTAGTTAGGTAACAACATCTCTATGCAAATCCATCCGTTCACGGGAAGAAGTGGGCGTGTAATAGGAAATGTTCCGCATATTGACTCCGGCGACGTCCTGAGATCTCTAAACAATGACACACGGAGGAGGAGTGCTGAAAACTGGTATTTTTACATCGGCGAGTTTAAGCACTACTGATTTATTCACACTTGAGGAATGAACGTGTAGTTTTAGACTGCGCTGAGGACGCGATTGCAATTGTTTTGGGTTGTTGTATTAGATGTACGCTTGGGATGTACGACAACATTTATTTTCTGTATATATCATTAACAGTTTTCTATTTCTTGTTTGTTTGGGTCCGAGTTGATAACTAGCTGTTATACTACCTACAAGATAAAGCCATATCATTTTGAAATGGCTTTTTTAGTTATTAATTAGTGATAGGTTGCAAGCCGCTGTACATGCTAATCTTTGCGATTGAGGTAAATTTTACCCTTGGCCTGCTTCTACGACCTGCTCGAGGAAAAAAACAGCTGGTCTATTCTAAGTCTTTTCTTTTTTCCCAGACCAGTATGGAAGGAATTCTGCGATACATTAATAAAAGGGATAATGTACTTCTGTGTATGTCATGTTCAGAGATATCGCGCGTTCTCACCCTCACGAGTGAATTAGGGGACAATTGTCTCCTAATGAACGGGAGGCTTAAGGGCTCCCGTAGACTCAGTGGTGCGTCCAATTGAAATAAATGTAACTGTAGATTTATACAGCGTAATCGCCAAAAGCCTTAACATATAGACCACGATCACGTCGATCTAGTTGCGGCGATCAGCGTTGTTTTGCATTCAGTTTTCTTTTCTGACATATCAAATCTAATAATGTTTGTAGCGATGTGACGAAATCGCTGGTCGCACATACATGCTCGAAGAACTCGTGGCTTAAAATACTAATATGTACATTACTGTAGCGGCCGGCAAGAGGCATTGATGAACGAACGTGGTTACATTATGTAAGTCTATCAATACCTGATTGCGGCCAAGGTTTTTATAGTACTTTTCTCAAATAATGCGTTAAAACTAAAAAAAATACTACCTACTAATTTGAATATAAAACATGCTCAACAATTTTTTTTCGCGCCATAATGTTCATGTTCATTTTTTGTGATTAGAAACTAGCTCAAACTGGCTGCGGTAGTAAAGAGAGGGCCATGCTGCTGCAGTGGAGAAAAACCTGATGATGATGATGAGAAACTAGAGTTTAAGAAGTATTTTATCGTCAAAACAGCTTGTTGTCGTAATAATATTGCATTGTTATCTGATTTACAATTAGTATGCAAAATTTCAGCTCGAAATTACAATCTGATTTACATTAGTATGCAAAATTCCAGCCCAAAATTACAATCTGATTAACATTAGTATGCAATATTCCGGCTCAAAATTACAATCTCATTTACATAAGTATGCAAAATTTCAGCTCAATATTACACCAGAAACTTGCAGAGGGATACCAGGACAAATACTAAAAAAGCTTCAATAAAAATTACTCAGATACACTAACGGCATAATACCTTGTGTGGTCATAGTATTGATGTTTCACTTCTTAGAGTGCCATACAACGGTCGAGTTTGGTATTCATAAATAGCTAAAAAGTATATTTAAAAACCGGCCATGTGGCCACCAATCCAATCATGTCTGTTGTATGGGAGCCCTTTAATATTAATTTAATTGTTATTTAATGATTTATTTTTAACATGAATATACAACTAACTAAATATTTTGTAAATATTTCAAGCATCTACTTATTCATTTTTTTAGTATTTGTTGTTATAGCGGCAATAAAAATTCACCATCTGTGAAAATTTAAACTGTCTATCTATCACGGTTCATGAGATACAGCCTGGTGACAGACGGACAGGCAGACAGACAGACGGACAGCGGGTCCCGTTTTTACCCTTCGGGTACGGAACCCTAAAAAGAAAATAAACATAAAAGAGGTGAACTAAAAACTAACAGAAATAGCAATAACATTTGTCTACTAAATGCAATGGAAATGGCTCTCAAGGTTGAGGTAATTTATACCGTTCCTTTTCCCAGCATAAAGTTTTCCGACCTCCTGATTATTGATTTGTAGGTCGAGGTAATTTATAAGGTTTCTTGTGTAAAGTTTACGTTGCAGACGCGGCAAAGTTTGGAGAAGCACCCGCTATGTCTATAGGTTGACGGCCGTGAGTAACCCGGGTTTAATCTTCACTGCAAATAGTTGAAGATATCCAGAATGGATTTTAGTTCGTGGTACGTGTAAATAAACCTTTTAGTGTAAGTGAAGTCATTACTTACCTTTATAACAATATTACTTTTATTGTCAACTAGCTGTTGCCCGCGGCTCCGCCCGCGTTAGTGTCGATCCCTCGGGAACAATTAATCCCTCGGGAAGTAGAATTTCCCAGAATCAAACATACCCTATGTCCTTCCTCGGGCCTCACACCTCCATACCAGATTTCATCCAAATCAGTTCAATGGTTGAAGCGTAAAAAAACGACAGACAGAGTTACTTTCGCATTTATAATTTCCATAGAGAATAGAGAAAATTTCCATAAAACCTTTACCCTCCCATTTTACCCCTTTAGGGGTGAATTTTGTCCATTTCACCCATATATATCTTTTTTAATTGTAATCGAGAACCTATTTATACCTATTTATTTTCATACTTCATAGTCCAGAAATGAGAAAATTTCCAATTTCCGAACAAACTTTACCCCCCCTTCTGGGGGATTTTTTTCCAGTTGACCTACACAGATCTTTTTCAATTGTAATCGTGAATTTATTTACCTATTTTCATACTTCTAAGTCTAGAAATAAGTAAATTCCTATACAATCTTTACCCCGCTATTTTACCCCTTCAGGGGAAAATATCGTCCATTTTACCTACACAGATATTTTTAATAGTAACCTAGAACTTATATACTTAAATTCATACGTCTAAGTCCAGAAATTAGAAAATTTCGATACAAAGTTTATACCACCCACCCACCCCAAAATTTCATCTACCCACACACATCTTTTTTAATTTTAATCGAGAACTTATATACCTACTTTCATACTTCTAAGTCCAAAAATTAGAAAATTCCATATAAATTTTACCCCTTTAGAAGTTAAATTTCTTAAAAATCCTGTCTTAGCGCTCACTTACATCATTAAAAGAACCCCTGTACCAAATTTCAAGTTTCTAGGCGCAGCAGTTTCAGTTGGTTTGCCGTTTGCCCGCGGCTACGACGCCGCCCTTAGTGTCCATCCCTCAGGAACAGTTTGAACCCTTAAAGGGGTGACTCAGGTCATCAATATGAACAACTTTTTCAATGGGACCAATGCTGGCAACTCAAAAAAAAATTCGTCATTTCCATAAAAAAGAGTCCCGCCGCCCGGCCAGTTTGTATGTTTTGAGTTCCCAGCATTGCTCCCGTAGGAAAAGTTGTTCATTTTTATGGTCTGAGTCACCCCTTTAAGGGTCCAAAACGATAAAAAATTTACCTAGTATATTTGCAGGCAAACTAATGCTTTGAGTTTATTCAAATGACGATAACTTTTTTTTTAATGAACCGATTTTGATGAAACAAACTTTAGATGTTTTGCTGAGTTAAAACAAAGCAATTGGTGAAAGTGTGAAGTAAATCGGTTCAGTATTTTCGGAGATAATCGTGATCATACATACAGACAGACAGACAGACAGACAGACAGACAAGAAATTCCAAAAAAATTTTTTTGCTTTCTATTATTCTTTTTAGGCGTCCCTCTATCCATTTCAGTCAAAAATTCGAAATGTACAGACAAAATATTTTTACTGTTTTATTATATGTATAGATTACATAAAATCGATATTTCTGTGTTTTTTTTAACCTTAGTTCCTTAGCGACTTTAGTTCGTACATAGGTTCAAACACTGCCCGCGTGGAAATTTTTCATAATATTTTTACTTAATTTAATAAGGGTAAGTACATAAGAATATCATTGTGAATGCAAAAAAACAACATAAAATATTGGTAATAAGAATAGGTCTATACCTAAGGATATTCTTTTTCTTAATTTAATAAGAGTGTGTACAATAAATCAACTTCGTTTCATTGTTAATAATTTTCGTATAAAATTAGTAACTTAATTATAGTAACTAAGTGGTTTTGGATTTTATATTCCATACATTTATTTATTTGTATGTTAGCTGATCCAAGGGGCTACATAATATTAGAAATCTAGATCTCCATGTATACAGTTAGACCTAAATCAAAATGTAGACTTAGTTTATAAAAAGCTTTAAAAATACGCAAAGTTCAATACACGAAATGGTACGCTGTCTTTAAATATATTAAAGAAACCAAAACTTCCACCATTTTTCCATTCGGTTCACCTGAAATCCAGCAAGAAACTCAGATCAACATGATCAGAACTTTCTTGTTTTCCATGTTTGTGGCATGATTACCAATGGCGGACAGGAAAGACTCGGACTCCGATTGGTATGTAAGTTACGACGCGTTACGGCGAACTTAGCTCATTACCAGTGCTACGCTGGTGGAATGACAATGGTGCGAATTTTTACTTCATTCCCGTCTACGCTTATTAGGTGCTCGCCTCCGAGTAGTGGCAGGAGACTTGAGAACGTTAACGCCATATTGAATTTTCCACTTTAACCCTAGACACTGTTTTGTATTTTGCAACTTTGTCCGCATTTTAAATGCAAGATCCTGACGGGAGCTGCATTTATTCCAGAATTACATTAATTCGACCGCAGTGAAGATTCCAACTTCCTTAGTACATGATACCAATTCCGCTTGGTGTATTTCTATAGGGACAAATCACACAGTTTGAGCTAGCCTCAGTATAAGTTGTGTCGTAGAATCTAACTTAACGATACTATATAAGGTCCATTATATTAAGCGCAAATATTTTAAGGGCACGCTAGCCATACCATAAGCTAGAAAATTGCTTTTAAAAATAGACACGCTGATTTTCGAGATATTTTGCCTTGATCATTTACACCCTGTGTACAAAAATCACTTTCTTGGCGGCGATTTTTTTACTACTATCTTCTAAGGATACTAAGTCATTGACGTTGACAACCAAAAGAGCTGATTTATCAATTTTATAAAAAAAAAATTGTGTGAAAAAGCTGAAACTCGATTTTTTTAAAATTTGCTAGAAAGCATTGACATATGAGAGCCAGGCCTTAAAATATTTGCGCTTAATTTAAATGGAACTTATATATTTTTTTATAGTTTAGTTTTAGTTAGTATAAGTTTATGTTAGTTACTTATATATGTAGATAAATATCCAAGACCTAAGTCAATCTGGAATAGATCTGGGAATAACCCAGAACCCTGTGAGATTCAAACGCAATTGAAGTACCTCTAAGGTCTGAGCACAGAGATCGTCGTATGAATAATAGACACGACTGCAGCCGCCGCAAAGTGTTTATTGTGATAGCTCGGCTGCGTTGACTCATGTGAAATAAAACACCTATATTTTTCCTCTCAATCACACAAGCAATGTCTGTAAGCCAGTCTACTGTTAAATGAGTTAAACGCCACGGAAATATTTCTCTAAAGTGGATTATATTTCAGAGACACTAAGTTTGAAACTGCACAAGTTTTTTGTATTGTTAACCCGATGTCGTTTCCGCGACGGAGTTAAGAATGCAAGGAGTTATACGCGAGTGGATTTGTACAAAACATTCAGTGGCAAGTGCTTTGGGAATAAGGTCTATAATGGTTTGGGGATTCTCTGTTTGCCCGTGAGAGCTCGAATTGAGGGAAGGCGGCAGTAAATAACAAGCTAGATCGGATTATTTCGATAAGATCGTAAAATGAAACAAGGCGCGCCGCAGCGGGACGTTTTCTTTTTGAATATGTCCCGCGTTAACCGGAACATTGGCTGTGGTAATGTAAAATGTGGAAGTTTGACAGGGCGGGACGGCGGTGCGGTGGAATTTTGCGGTGATACCATCTTTGTATTTTATTTACAGACTTTAATTCTGTATCATGTGCTTGATCCTTTTGAGGTGAAGGCAAATCGTAAGTAGGAATGGGAATCAAGATGAGAGTTACCTATTGTAAGCCCAAATCGCATCGTCTACTTACTTATGGCTTTTACTCTGATCTGCACTGTTGAGGAAATTTGATTTACATACTTACATACACCTCGTGAAATGTAAAGTTGTCGAACGAGAGTTTGACTGCAAAGCTTTAATTCGTTCAAGCTGCAGAGACATAAATAAAATTTTGTTGGTTCGGAACTTTGCAGCATTTCTTATGCTGTATTATATATGAAGTCTAGAAGTGACTTATTTTTGAATCTTTTCCCTCACTCGGTAACTGAGAAGTCCAATGGCTCAGTGGTCGTGAGCATTAAAAGCGCTTATGCATATTAAGCAACCTTGGATGCAGTCGATGGATGGAGAGGGGTGGCCGCACGTTAAGCCGTTGGTCCCGGCTGTCATTATTAATGGAAGTCGTTAAGCTAAGTCAGATTGTCAGATACCTTTAGGCAGCTTGAAAAATCTGAGACCAGTGTTGGCCACTTACACACACAAAAAACAAACTCAGTAACTATGAAACATTTAATGAAAAATGTAAATGCTTTTGTAATAATTTTCAACACTTGCTCTCTCGCATCGTATTTTGTGTGCTTAATATTTTTATGTAAATTAGTGGACATGCACGGATTGCAGTAAATTCAACTTGTTTTTAAAGTTCGTTGGCTGTTTAAAGTTGTAAGGACTGTCCATTATATCACCAAATTTGAGTTCAAGTAAAAATGACGAGTAGAGAGGTATGGTACAGTTAAATGAGGCTTTGCTGTAGGAATGTTTTTTTTATTAGCTATTTAGGTCAAACTGCTGAGCAAAAGCCTCCCCTTTCTTTTTCTACTTTGCTCTATGTCTTGCCATCTTTCTCCTAGTTTGATCAAAGGCAAGCAAGTCATCTGCCCATCTCCTTTTAGGTTGTATAATAAGTCCATATATCCGGCACCATTCAGCAAAAGTGATCCCAGTTTCACTTTAAACTAGCAGATTTGTTTCAACATCGAACACTTGTATTATGGCGCGTATTGTTGTATTTCTGACACGATAACAATGGGTTTTGAAAACATGATGATAAGATAAATTCAAATAAAAACAAAGACCTACTTGCCCTTATTCTTAACCCTTTTAAAATATCTTCAACTATGTATTTGAATAAATACCGGGAAGCGGTAACGAGAGCCGGCGGCACGCGCTACGCCGGCAATCTTATTTTCCCGGTCGTTCTAGCCGCTTATTGCCTACGTGCCGCACGTCATATTATTCTATCGGCGGCTATCGGCGGCCACCACGCGATATTAGTGCCGCTGCTTCCTTCAGATATTGCCCTGTCGTAAATAAGAAGGAGGAGTGTTTCTTATCTCCTTAAGCAGTCTTAGAGACTTTCCCGAAACCAGCAATTTGTTTCGAATACTTATGATATACTCATAATATTTCTTTCTCAGATAACGCTACTTTACTTATAACTTGCAAATCTATCTGATTTTACTGCCTTCTTACATGTTCTACTGTGACTATATTACCTTTCTATAGTGAAATTATATGTATTTTGATTTGTTTATGTCAGTGTTCTATACTTTAAACAACTTCATAACACAACCCTTTATCTAGAAAAGATTTAGACCTTTTTATACATGTCAATTTAATAAAATGAGTGTTAAAATCTAGTGTTATATTTTGAGATGGCAATAAGAACCGCCAGCAATCTTATTTTCCCGATTGTTCTAGCCGCTTATTGCCTACGTGCCGCACGTCATATTATTCTATCGGCGGCTATCGGCGGCCACCACGCAATATTAGTGCCGCTGCTTCCTTCAGATATTGCCCTGCCGTAAATAAGAAGGAGGAGTGTTTCTTATCTCCTTAAGAAGTCTTAGAGACTTTCCCGAAACCAGCAATTTGTTTCGAATACTTATGATATACTTGTAATATTTCTTTCTCAGATAACGCTACTTTACTTATAACTTGCAAATCCATCTGCTTTTACTGGCTTCTTACATGTTCTACTGTGACTATATTACCTTCCTATAGTGAAATTATATGTATTTTGATTTGTTTATGTCGGTGTTCTATACTTTAAACAAGTTCATAACACAACCTTTTATATAGAAAAGATTTAGACCTTTTTATACATGTAAATTTAATAAAATGAGTGTTAAAATCTAGTGGTATATTTTGAAATGGCAATAAGAACCGTCAGCAATCTTATTTTCCCGATTGTTCTAGCCGCTTATTGCCTACGTGCCGCACGTCATATTATTCTATCGGCGGCTATCGGCGGCCACCACGCGATATTAGTGCTGCTGCTTCCTTCAGATATTGCCCTGCCATAAATAAGAAGGTGGAGTGTTTCTTATCGTCTTAAGAAGTCTTATAGACTTCTCCAAAACCATCAATTTGTGTTCGCATCCTTAAGATTCACTCATAATATTGTTTCTTTAACACCTCTACCTTACATGTAGCTATCAAATCCATCTGCTTTTACAGCCTTCTTCGACGCCTTACTGTGATAATATTAACTTTCTATACGAGTAGTATAGTTATATTTGACTGGATTAATAGAGATTATTTGACTGGATAATACGTTGTAAAAGGGCAACTGTTATTTAAATTCTTATTTCATCAGTTTTACTGAATTTAATACATCTCACTCTGTGTAAGCATTAACTTTAAAAACCCAAATAAAATTACCTATCTGTGGTCCTGCTTCCGTTCCCCCCTATATCTACTCCCTTTTCGCCGAGACGGCCTGTGATTGGTCGCAAAAAGACAGTCGAAAAAATATGGCGGGCGAGTCTTGTTGAGCGCGTCCCTTGCGCTTATATAATTTCCAAAAATAACGACCCTAAGGGCTTCGCTGACCGAAAACAACCCTAAATTCTTCATCGCGCGTGTGTGATGTTGTACCACTAGTGTAGGCAGTAAGAAAATAATACAGCTCAAACACAAGGATCGTGAGCCAGCCGCCACGAGGCCTGTCGCAAGCGAATCCTTTTCCAGACTCCTGTTCAACGTGAATCCAGGTGAGTGTTTACTGTTTTTCCTTGCTGTGATTCTGGGGTTGATCGGAGAATGCAGTGACCCTTCCAGAAAGTCGCAACATTAATTTATGGTGCCTCTTGTGAGGACATTCCTCACGTACTTATTTCAAATTTACCCACTTAATTTAAATATTTTCAATTAAAGTTATTTCCAAATATGGATAACTAATTTATTCATAAATAGACTTATTATAGATTCAAATTAACTAGGTACTTACCCACCTAGCATTTGTCTATTTGTCTAACAATCTCGGATCAAACAGGGAATTCCATACCTGTGCCATACCATAGTAAATACCTATTGCTTACGAGTACATACTTCTTATCTCGTTAATTCCCTTGTAATAATCCCTTAATCGTTCGATTTGTATGCCATAAGGTACTATCTTGTTACTCAGGCTTTCGAACTATTTTGGATAGCTTATGTACTTACCTAGGGTCAATTAATAGCAGTGAGGTGTGTATTTATGATTATAAGTAATAGTCCGTAGTTTTAAAACCTACGTGTTTTGTGAATATCTGTTCCATTACTCAGTTTCCATTTAAACTTTTGCTACTTACCTACATTACTCGTACTTTTCACAATTAGTGCCTACCAAAACATGGCGGAAGGAGAATTAATGTCCACCATTGGAAAACGTGAATATGAGTTTAAAAATATGCAAATACTTTATGACTTAGCAAAAATTACGAAAGAAAATAAAACTAAATTAGCATCCTTTCGAGCTAGGTATAAAAGAATTGATAAAATTCGTGATAATTTCTTGGAATGCAACGATCGTGTAAACCAGTTGCAACTTAAACTAAATCCTCAATTTGTTATCGATAATAATGCTTTGTTGTCATTTGACGAGTTATACTATTTCGTCATTGAGGTTGCCGATTGTCTCGACGCAAGCGCCGGTGCGAGTTCACGCTCGGAACTGTGTCAAGGTCATGCGCATTCCAGCTCGCAAGTGAAACTACCTAAATTGCAAATAGCTAAGTTTGATGGTAATATAGAGAACTGGCAGATGTTTAAAGACAGTTATACGTCGCTTGTGCATAATAATGTTTCGTTGTCGGACACAGAGAAATTTTACTATTTGTTGTCATGTCTGTCTGGGTATGCCCTGACACTAGCTAAGGGTGTTCCTATAACATCAGCTAATTATTCTGTTGTTTATACAGCGTTGCTAGACAGGTATGATAATAAACGTATTTTAGCCACCGCTTATTTAGAAAAAATAATAAAATTAAATCCGATCCAACGGTCATCATTATCAAACTTATCACAATTAACCAACACACTTTATGAATGTGTTAGTGCCTTGCGCGGGTTAAATATTGATGATTTAAGTGAATTTCTTTTATTTTACATAGCATCACGGCCTCTTGATACAGAAACTAGGAAAAGGTTTGAATTACAAAATACCGAAGAAATTCCTAAATTTAATAATTTGATTGTTTATTTACAGAATTATATAAAGGTATTAGAGGTTAGTCAACCTAGTAATTTACAGTCATTCAATTCTAAAAATAAACAAAACCACAATAATACAAAGAAAGATAATTTTTCTCGGCAATCAAATTCTTCCTTAATTACTTCTTCGAACTCAAATAATAATAAACCTAATCAGGCTGTCTGTGCGTATTGTCATGAAAATCATTCAATATATCGCTGTGGTAAAGTACATTCTATGAATATAGGACAGCGACAACAATTAGTTAAAGAGTTACAATTATGTCAAAACTGCTTAAGGCCCGGTCACACTAGTGCAGACTGCAAGTCTAAGTCCATGTGTTTCATTTGTAACTCAAACATAACACATTATTACATGAAGAACATAAAAGTTTATTATCTAATACCATTGACCTAAAGGCTTCTGAGAATTCCAATATGAGCACTTCCCTAACTTGTACAACTCAGCCAAAAATGTCAAAGACACTTATGAGTACCAAAATTATTGGTTCAGCAGTGGTTCGGTTGAGAAGAGTGGATGGTTCATTGCAATATGCTCGTATAATCATAGATAGTGGCTCGATGGACTCTTTCATTACAAGTAGCTGTGTGCGACAGTTAGGTTTACATATAAAAAAGTGTAATTTAAATGTAACCGGTCTCGGTCAAAATTATGTTTGTAATATTAAAGGTTATACGTTTGGCTCTATTGTGCCTAGGTCAAATGACTCGCCCCAATTCGATATACCATTAGTGGTTTTGCCTAAAATCACTTCAATGATTCCTTCAACTTCGTTACCGTCGGTTGTCAAGGAAGAGTTTAAACATCTGAATCTCGCCGACCAAGATTTTGATAAATCGGGTCCGATCGATCTGTTGTTAGGAGTAGACTGTTTTGACCAGATATATACTGGTTCACGTTATAGCCCAGGTCCTGGTTTTCCATGTGCACTGTCTAGTGTATTCGGCTGGGTGATAAGTGGTCAGTTTCTTCAAAACGTGGTGGCTCAAACTCCAGCCACACCCGTTACGTCACTCATTGCGTCTTCTTGTGCGCTCGATGAGATCGTTCAACGGTTTTGGGAATCCGAAGAACCGTCGAAATGTAAAATTTCCGGTCCTGAGGATGAAATATGTGAACAAAATTATAAAAATGGCACATATCGTACCTCCGAAGGTCGTTATGTTGTACCAATTATGCTTAAAGATGATACTCCAGCCTTAGGAGAATCATATCATCAGGCTCTTAACCGTTTTCTCAACTTGGAAAAGCGTCTTGCCAGCCAGACTGAGTTGAAAACGGAATATAAGGAATTTATGCAGCAGTACGAAGATCTGGGACATATGCAGCCTGCTGAATCTTTGTCTACTGACCGTTATATTATTCCTCACCATTGTGTAATACGACCCGATAGTACAACGACACGTTTACGAGTAGTCTTCGATGCCAGTAGTCGGACCTCGAATAATCTGTCACTCAATAATATTGTTCATGTGGGTCCTAAGCTGCAAGTGGATATTGTCGATTTAGTGACAAAATTTAGACTTCACAAAATAGTTTTTACTGCCGACATCCGTCGTATGTATCGGCAAATATTGATAAGACCCGAGGAAAGGCATTATCAACACGTGCTTTGGCGTAATGATCCAACTGAGATCTTAAAGGAGTACGAACTTAAGACAGTCACGTACGGAGTTAGTAGTTCACCTTATTTAGCCATTCGAACACTTCATCAACTTGTTGAAGATCATGGTTCTGAGTACTCAAGTCGTGTAGCTCAGGTTATTACCCAGGAGACATTTATGTACGATATCACGACTGGCGGCTCTTCCCTTGAAGAGGCGATCAAATTGAAGGCTGATATCACATCTTTGTTGGCAAAAGCTCACTTTGAACTATGTAAATGGACTATCAACTATCCTCGTCTTCTTAAGGATGTTCCTCCTGAATTTTGTCAAAGTTCCAAATCCTTCGATGAATCGGAAAATGAGTTTGTCAAAATATTAGGGATACAATGGAATCCCATTAATGATTCTTTTTCATATGCCTTTTCAGACTCGTTCGAAGTAAAATTTACTAAAAGATCCATACTCTCTTTAGTAGCTCGCATTTTCGATCCACTCGGTTGGATATGCCCAGTAGTCTTTGCAGCAAAATCGCTGTTGCAAGAAATATGGCGGTTAAATTTATCGTGGGATGAGACTATTCCAAAACATTTAACCAAACAATGGCATTTAATAGCGGCCAATTTGTCTGATTTACAAAAAAATTTCTCTTCCGCGGCTAGTTATACCTTCCAATCCGATGGAAGTACACTTGGTAGGTTTCTGTGATGGTTCTCTGAAAGGCTATGGTTGTTGTGTGTATATTTGTGTGGTTACTAATGAGCTCAGAATTTCTACTGCGCCTAGTTTACTGATTGGAAAATCTAGAGTAGCTACTTTAAAACCTACCACGGTAAATAGACTCGAGCTAAGCGCAGCGGTGCTTCTAGCAAAAGTTCTATTGCACATGTATAATTTGCTTAAAGACCATATAACTATTAATTCTATTCGAGCTTATTCAGACAGCAGCACTACCTTGTCATAGCTTAATACCGCCCCTCATTTGTTGAAAATGTATATAGCCAATCGTGTCATTCAAACAACTGATTTGATTAGTCCCGATCATGGGTATTATGTTTCGTCTAAGGATAACCCGGCCGACTGTTGTAGTCGCGGAGTGTCCTGTCCAGAGCTTATAGACCATCCTCTGTGGTGGAAATGTCCTTCTTGGCTACAGGATTTGCCTAGTCAATGGCCTAACAAACGGGTTCTACTTTCAAAAGAAGACTTACCCGAGCTCAAACCACTAGAAACTAAAAGTCTTCACGTGATTGAGGTGAGAAACCCACTTCTGGACTTAATTGCCAGACATTCCTCTTTTACAAAAATTCTAAGAATTGTAGCATGGTGTATTCGATTTATTTCAAATTCGAGGGTTGCAAGGCAAAATCGTATTCTCTCATTTCTCAGTAGTCCTGAACTCGAGAAGTCAACCAAAGTGTTAGTTAAATTGAGTCCGTATCATTATATGTCTTCCGAAGTCAGTCGAGTGCGAGATAATAAACCATGTGTAAAATCCATTCAAAAACTTTCACCTTTCCTGGACGATGATGGGATCGTGCGGGTGGGGGAACGCATCGATGAGGCTAATCTGTCACCATCTGCGTTACACCCTTTTTTGTTACCTAAACAATGTCCAATATCTAAAATTATAATAAAACATTTTCATAAAAAATATTTGCATTGTGGACCTCGAACCTTACAATCTCTTATTCAACGCCAGTTTTGGATAATTGGATTGAGACTTCTGATACGTACCGTGCTGTCGAAGTGTGTTAGATGTTTTATTTCGTGTCCGCGCTCTCGTTGGGTCATGCTTAAGAAAATTACCCAGAGATTTTGGCGCGTATGGCAGCGTGATTATCTTCATACATTACAACGAAAGAACAAAAGGTTCGTACATGAACCAAATATTAAAATAGATAACTTAGTCATAGTTAACGAACCTAATCTTCCGCCGATGTTCTGGAAGTTGGCACGTATTGTGCAAGTGCATGCTGGTTCGGATCAAGTAGTCAGAGTAGTTACTTTCGGAACTGCTAACGGAAAGACTTTTCGTAGGCCGGTAGTTAAGGTTTGTCCCTTACCAATTAATTAAGATATTTTTTCATAAATTACTAAAACATAAATACACACTATCCTTAGGCTAGTTAAAACTTATTTATTACTTTATCTTTCGAAAATAATATTTCTAGATATTCTTGCAATAGTGCGTAGCTATTGCTTTTGTTTTATATCTTTCAATTTGCATTTTCTGTGAAACCCTTGTGGATTTCAAGTGGGGTAAAATGTGTAAGCATTAACTTTAAAAACCCAAATAAAATTACCTATCTGTGGTCCTGCTTCCGTTCCCCCCTATATCTACTCCCTTTTCGCCGAGACGGCCTGTGATTGTTCGCAAAAAGACAGTCGAAAAAATATGGCGGGCGAGTCTTGTTGAGCGCGTCCCTTGCGCTTATATAATTTCCAAAAATAACGACCCTAAGGGCTTCGCTGACCGAAAACAACCCTAAATTCTTCATCGCGCGTGTGTGATGTTGTACCACTAGTGTAGGCAGTAAGAAAATAATACAGCTCAAACACAAGGATCGTGAGCCAGCCGCCACGAGGCCTGTCGCAAGCGAATCCTTTTCCAGACTCCTGTTCAACGTGAATCCAGGTGAGTGTTTACTGTTTTTCCTTGCTGTGATTCTGGGGTTGATCGGAGAATGCAGTGACCCTTCCAGAAAGTCGCAACACACTCTATACACTCAAATTTGTTAAGCAAAAAAAAGGATTTGTTTACGATAAAAAAATGCTTTCTACAAGTTCAGACCCTACAGAAGGCCATGTTCAGAGCGATTGTGAGGGTCGGCCGGACCATGACTAGGTATACCGACTAATAAATTAAAACCAGTAAGTTGTTTTCAACCCCGTAGAATGCAGGTTTTTTTTTACATATAGTGATTCCGTCTAAAATATAACAATTAGATAAACTGCTCCTTTTTAAAATATTTACTTATTTATAGTAGAAGACTATCCATATTACAAACGTGAAAGTAACTCTGTCTGTCTGTTCATTACCACTACATGCTTCAACTATGAAATTCAATATGGAGGTAGTTTGAGGCCTGGGGAGGACATGGGTAACTTTCAACCCGGAAAAATCTACTATTTCTGAGGGATCTACATTAACGCGGGTGGTAAAAGCAAGTTTATATATTAAACTACAACAAAAATCATAAACCACAATTCTCCATTTGAAGTGCGTAATAATAGGCCTCTTACAAAGATCATGTTATTTTTTTAAAATGCTAATATAGAGGATAAATTACGGGCACTGTAATTGATAAAAAATTTACCTTGGTCCCTGTTCGGGCGCCATGTAATTGATAAAAATTTTACCTTGGTCCCGGTTCGGGCGCCAGGTAATTAATAAAAATTTGAATCTCTACTTCAGAGAGGAGAAAGGAAAAAAACACACAAGTATCTCGTAGCAAGGTTTATTTCGAGATCTTCCAATCACAACACTAACAGTTTAAGTTGCTTCGTAAACTAAAATTTAGCATAAAGCACAAATGAAAAATAAAGGGGAGGGTTGTTGGTTCGTTTGGCTGGTCCGAGTAACTAAAAAAACTAAATGCACAAAATTCAGTCGTAAATACAGGGCAGCTTCTTGAGCACCATCAATTGAAATGAAATAAAACTAAATAAAGTTATTTAACTAGCCTTACAAACAATTCTGGCTAATTAAAACGGCAGTATGCTATAAGAAGAACGTAGGGAAAACCCACAGGCTGTAGTACAACCAGGAATTAAGCACCTTAAGTGAGTTTAAGAAAATTAATTAGTTTTAAGTTTTTTAATTAAATTTATAAAATGACCAATTTGGGTTTGGCCCACTCATAGTAACGCTAAACAGCTAATGCTGCAAGGCTGCTCCTTGTTATGAGGTTTTTTTTTAAATTAAAGTAAAAAGAAAGTAAATAGAAAGTAAACTCAGGTAAGTCCGAGCCTGACTTGCCAGCCCGTGCCGTCGAACCAGCCCGGAATTTCTAGCCGACACAAACGCCTCCTGCAGTAAACAAATTAAACACGTCTTAGCTTTTAAACACATTATCATGCTAACATTAGCATGTACAGCCTTCAATCACTAAACTACACCTACACAGCATAAAACTGTCTACGTGTCTACATAGTATTAAACACAAAGCCAAAGACATCTATATCTAATTAAATACACAAGGACACTCAAGTGATCAAATTAAGGGAATATTCCAGCTACATCATTTACTAGTGTACTCTAAGAATAAAGTTGTTCACTCAAAACAGTTACAAAATAAATAAATCACACCCACCCAGGCATGGGAGGTAGACGCTTCAGAGTTGGACGCTTACGATGGCGATGCCACCATGCGTTCACGCCAGAAAAGCATCTCAGGGCGAACGTGCTGAGACCTAACCAATGAAACATAGTTAGCCCTCCTTCTACAGTTCACAGATAAGGTTTTTAACTTCAAGGGACGGCTATCGGTTACTTTAGAAAGAGAATTAAGTGCACAAAGACTTTACATCAGACTTCACAGCGAGTGAGTGTGTCTGAGTTGGAAAGTATATAATACTCAACGTACCTTTTACGGAGGTGGTTTGGGGTTTATAGGATAGTCGAAGACACCAACACGAACAAAATCCACACAGCCACACTGCAACAAATTGGGTTTACAAATTAACAACCTCGAAATACAATCACACATGGGCTCAAGGGTTCACTAAAGTGCAGTTTACTTACCACAAGAAGCCTTAACAGCCTTAACACAGCTTTCCACAACCACGTGCTAGCTAACAGACAGACGCTCTCCTGAAAATGTGTTTCGATTAGATGCGAAAACCAAATGCCACACAGATCACAGGTCGCACATAACATTATACTCACCAAAAGGAACTCACAACCAAACACCAACAGCCACTACTTTTCCACAATTCTCCAAACTACATGCGATGCGTCGACGCAGACCGGCCGGCGCACCCCAAAAAAGAAGCTATCCTCGCGTTTCGTTATACACATCACGCAGTCCATTTCACACACATCCACGGCATTCGAAGTTAAAGAAATTAATTAAACTTTTTATATTTAAAACTCGCAATATGACAAATAGCCAAAAGTAAACACATCCACTATTCAGCAACCATGAAATAACATGAAAAAGTACAAAACCAATTTGACAATCCTTTCTGTCAAGTCAGAACGCAATATCAACAAATAATCAAGTACGTGAAACTGAACACAACAGTGTGACCACTTGCAGTAGATTTCCACTTTTTGGTAGATTCCTAGCATTTTCGTCAAGCATTTGGGTAGGTTTTAGTAGTTTCCGTTATAATAAATTACCCAAAAGAACAACGTTTCGTATAGCAAACCACATAATAATGAAATAAATTAATTTAAACACCTCACCTGACAAGTCACAAGCACACAAAAGGAGGCATTTAGATTTATAAAAACATAACCCTTTCCTTGAAGTCGGGTAAAAATGTGTTTGGTAGATTCTAACAGTATTTTTTTTATATGGTCTCACTGACGCATAAATGTCTCTCAAACCGGCTGTCAAATCGAAATGTCAGTTTACCACAACAAGCAATAACATAACCTAATTTATAATTTTTAAATATTTTAAGGATATTATTGAATAAAAATACCCTGTGGATGCGACAAAATGCTATATAGGATGTAGTACTCGAATGTATGACATTGGAGACGCACAACCAACTGTCTTGGTGGAATAATTTGGTAAGAAAATATTGACTCGAAAATAAAAGTGTTACAGTACCCCCTCGCTCGCCAGAATTTTGCGAGGTAACGAGAAAAATTCACGCTGGCCCTCCAGCTTCACAGTAATCAAAATTCAATCTAAGCCTTTAATGTCTTTCACATGACATTCACTCCTCTTACCGTTCTCATCCTCCAACAAGTATACCAGTTTAGACAACTTTTCCACTATCCTACATTTCTCGAAACGTGGAGCAAATTTATAAGAAAAGTGCTTCGCAGCATCACTTCGCACATGAGTGCGATGCCAAACCACGTCATTCACCTCGAACTCAACATCTCTCCTGCGCCTATTGTAGTATTTGGCATTTCGGGAGTGCGACTTCCTTAATTCTTTATCCACATTCAGGAATACCTCTTTCAATGTCCCCAACTTATCAACATACTCGATCCGAGAAGCGAACATAATGTCGTCTAAATCCTCACTGTCACCGTACATTTTTCCATCTGCAACCGCTTCACGTCCATACACAAGCAGAAAAGGCGTAAATGTGGAAGCATCGTTAACAGCAGTATTAACAGCAAATTGAATTTCACAAAGATGCGAATCCCAACTACGTTGATCAGTACCCACAAGTACAGCGATGGCCGTAACGACAGTACGATTATACCGTTCCACGGTGTTTACCTGCGGACAATAAGTAGGAGTAAAATGTACTTGGGGTATCCTATACTTCTCAAACAAGGCTTTCACGTCGCGTGATATAAACTGCGGTCCATTATCGACAATAACAGTTTGTGGAATCCCATGTACCAAAAATACATGATCTTCCAAGCGCTCAGCTACCACTTTACCAGTAGCACGCCGAAGAGGAAACAACATTACATACTTCGAAAAACAACACACAACCACGAGAATGTACTCATTTTGCTGTCGAGACCTGGGCAGTGGACCAACTAAATCTACGCTGATACACTGGAACGGTCTACGGCACACCTTCGGATTTCCAAACAATCCAGGAGTAGCTTGGTTCGGATGCTTAAATGCTTTACACGTTGAACAATTCGACACATAGTCCTCAACATCTTGGTACATATTGGGCCAATAGAAACGAAGACGCAATCGTTTATAAGTCTTTTCAATCCCCAAATGAGCACCCAAAGGAGAATCATGATTCCCAGTAATTAAACGTTGTCTTTCGTCTAAGGGAACGACTTCCTTCCAATCAAAATCTCCAGTCAACGAAGTTTTACTTTTAGTGTAGCGGTACAGCTTCCCATCGATAATTTGGTAGTTCGGACAGGTTTGGGGTCTCTCACAACACCTATCATATAGATTACGAAACCAGGGATCAGCTACCGCTGCATTTACAACAGATACTGGTATAGCACGAGACAGAGAATCAGGAATTACATGTTCCTTTCCACGCCGATGCTCTATCACAAAGTTGTAAGGAGAAAGTCTACAACCCCAGCGCTCCAAACGACCTGTAGGGTTCTGTAAGTTAAGAAACCATTTCAAGCTAGCATGATCAGTTATAATCTTAAAAGGTTTAGAGCCCTCAAGATACGGTCTAAAATGTTCCACCACAAGCACCACTGCTAGCGCCTCCCGTTCCGTAGCGGAATAATTGCGCTCTGGTAGATTTAAGGAACGACTATAGTAAGCAATTGGATGCTCCTCAAAAGTTTTACTAGCAACCACGATATCATCTAAATAAATAAAAACACTACCACCAAATTCAGGTCCAAACAATTTATCCATGAGTCGTTGCTGCGTAGCTGGCGCAGAGGTCAGTCCGAAGCACATAACTTTAAATTGAAACAGTCCCCGCGATGGAACCGTGAATGCAGTCTTCTCTTTTGAAAAAGGAGTAAGAGGAATCTGCCAGAAAGCCGATTTCAAATCAATAGACGAAAGAAAACATGAGTCCCGAAGTTGATCCAAGATGTTATTGATGTATGGAAGAGGATAAGCATCATGTTTCGAAACTTCATTAAGTTTCCGGCTATCTAAGCAAAAACGCATTTCACCATTTGCTTTAGGAACCATGGTGATAGGGTTGTTCCAAGGACTACAACTGGGCTCAACAACATCTAGTTCAATCATTTCGTCAAGTTGACGATTCAACTCACGAAGTTTATCAGGTGACATAACATAGTATCGCTGCTTACTAGGAGCCGCGTCCCCTGTATCAATGTGATGAGATATCAAATGAGTTCGACCTAAACCCTTCTTTTCAGCCGAGATATCTTCAAACATTTTACACACATCACCCGCCAATTTCTTCTGCTCTTCAGTTAAAGCATCAAAAGGGTGTATACGATTAATTTGAGACACGCCCGCTCCTGCAGCTTTCTGAAAAGTAAACAAGTCTTTTCGTTCGGTCAGACGCAAGATGTCCGGAGCAACCTGAAAAGCTTTCCAAAAGTTGATACCAAACAATAAAGACGAAGACACCCCAGGTATCACAAAAAACTTTATCACACGCAAAACGTCATTGACCACAACCGGCAAAAACATATACCCCTTCACGGGAGACGTAGACCCATTCGCCGTCACAACAGACTTTACTGTATCTGACGGATGCAGATCACCTAAATTAGAAAAATATTCCACTGCAGACCCACCAATAATTGAAATTTCCGACCCAGAATCCAACAATCCTGAAAACGGAACACCACCTATCTCTACATTTAAATAAGGACAAGCGTCCAGACAATCATTTGAACGGACCGTCGAAACATCACGTTTAGAATTTTGAAAAAACACACGCACATATTTACACCATTCACGCCACTCCTCAGGCGTAGTTAAACGACGGCCCGCCTTTACTCGTTTTTTGGAACCGGAGCAGGGTTATTCTTAGGCGCACACTTCGGACACTGAGCAATAGTAACACCTTTTTCACCACAACGGTAACAAATAAGGATACGGGGTGCCTTACACTCAAGGAGCGTATGATCATTCACCCGACATCTCACGCAAAACTTCTCCCCATTCTTCTCACTAGAAACAGCATCACAACGTGGTCGATTCGTCTTCCACTTATAAGCAAGGTCGGGAGCAACAGCATTTTGCACATTCTTCGGCGGCTCCGTAAACGATTCCGCTCTCTGCTTTGCGGCTTCCAGCTGCCTACAATATTTTTTAAGGACAGACCAAGATTGAATATCCATTGTCGCTAGTGGGATAGAATACGACGGCCTAGTGTTAAATTTAACGATACTCAGCTTTTCTTCTGTTCCTATAGGCATTCGCAATCGAGAAAAGTAGTTTTGCATAATACTTAAATAATTAGAAATAGACTCTTCAGGGCCTTGAGTCCTAGAGCGAATCTCTTGCAACAGGCGGTGATCATAATTATATGGAAGGTATTCTTTCATTAACAAACACTTCAAAGAATCCCAATCTTTAACCTCATCGCGCACACCACGGTACCAGTACAAGGCCTCATCTGAAAACAACTCAGCAGCAGAATTAAATAATTTCCCTTTCGAAATATTCCGGGATACACACAACTCCTCTATTCTTTGAATAAACGCCTGCACACTATCCTTTCCGTTGAATTTAAGATTCAAAGAGTGGACGTAAGAGGCACGATCACAGGTCACCACCGGCTTTACTACCGCTGAACCAGTCTCAGCCACATCAGACTCGCCTGGAACCACATCCTCCGCTGGCTTGAAATCATAACTACTACTAAACGTATGCGACATTTAATCGATTCGTTTCAACAAAGGGAGAAGACGGTTCTCCAATTGATCTTTAAAAGTCTGATCCACTTCCGTCGCCGAATCAACACAACTTAGCCTATGAAAGATGTGATTGCCTAATGATTGGATACCCTTAAACTTTTTTAATAAAAGAGCTTTCCCACCTAGTAGCTCCTCCAATTCGCTAATCTTAGAATTAATAGTTTTTAATTCTGCCGCCACGTCTCCCTCAAACACACTCACTTCGTCGGTAGGTATTTCCTTCGACAAAAGCCTAATTTGGACACGTAACCGATCAACAGTATTCTCGGGTACACCATCACGCACAGTAACTTCGTAAAGTAAATCATCTTTATTTAACACATTGAAACAAATTGGCCGTTCCTCCATCATGATGAAGTAATATCTTAAGTATTATAACGCTAACATTAACAATAATATGTTTTACGTCGGTATTGTTTACACAGTAACCTTAATTACTAGATCACTATTATATTATAATGTTCCCACACAATACAATACAAGCAGCAAAAAGGGAAAAATGTAACAAAAGTTACGGGCCAGCCAATCCGTCAGTGAGCAAAAGATCAATGCCGGGGAAAATGTCCACGAAACCAACAACGTCCCTGTTCGGGCGCCATGTAATTGATAAAAAATTTACCTTGGTCCCAGTTCGGGCGCCAGGTAATTAATAAAAATTTGAATCTCTACTTCAGAGAGGAGAAAGGAAAAAAACACACAAGTATCTCGTAGCAAGGTTTATTTCGAGATCTTCCAATCACAACACTAACAGTTTAAGTTGCTTCGTAAACTAAAATTTAGCATAAAGCACAAATGAAAAATAAAGGGGAGGGTTGTTGGTTCGTTTGGCTGGTCCGAGTAACTAAAAAAACTAAATGCACAAAATTCAGTCGTAAATACAGGGCAGCTTCTTGAGCACCATCAATTGAAATGAAATAAAACTAAATAAAGTTATTTAACTAGCCTTACAAACAATTCTGCGCCACAAACGCCTCCTGCAGTAAACAAATTAAACACGTCTTAGCTTTTAAACACATTATCATGCTAACATTAGCATGTACAGCCTTCAATCACTAAACTACACCTACACAGCATAAAACTGTCTACGTGTCTACATAGTATTAAACACAAAGCCAAAGACATCTATATCTAATTAAATACACAAGGACACTCAAGTGATCAAATTAAGGGAATATTCTAGCTACATCATTTACTAGTGTACTCTAAGAATAAAGTTATTCACTCAAAACAGTTACAAAATAAATAAATCACACCCACCCAGGCATGGGAGATAGACGCTTCAGAGTTGGACGCTTACGATGGCGATGCCACCATGCGTTCACGCCAGAAAAGCATCTCAGGGCGAACGTGCTGAGACCTAACCAATGAAACATAGTTAGCCCTCCTTCTACAGTTCACAGATAAGGTTTTTAACTTCAAGGGACGGCTATTGGTTACTTTAGAAAGAGAATTAAGTGCACAAAGACTTTACATCAGAGTTCACAGCGAGTGAGTGTGTCTGAGTTGGAAAGTATATAATACTCAACGTACCTTTTACGGAGGTGGTTTGGGGTTTATAGGATAGTCGAAGACACCAACACGAACAAAATCCACACAGCCACACTGCAACAAATTGGGTTTACAAATTAACAACCTCGAAATACAATCACACATGGGCTCAAGGGTTCACTAAAGTGCAGTTTACTTACCACAAGAAGCCTTAACAGCCTTAACACAGCTTTCCACAACCACGTGCTAGCCAACAGACAGACGCTCTCCTGAAAATGTGTTTCGATTAGTTGCGAAAACCAAATGCCACACAGATCACAGGTCGCACATAACCTTATACTCACCAAAAGGAACTCACAACCAAACACCAACAGCCACTACTTTTCCACAATTCTCCAAACTACATGCGATGCGTCGACGCAGACCGGCCGGCGCACCCCAAAAAAGAAGCTTTCCTCGCGTTTCGTTATACACATCACGCAGTCCATTTCACACACATCCACGGCATTCGAAGTTAAAGAAATTAATTAAACTTTTTATATTTAAAACTCGCAATATGACAAATAGCCAAAAGTAAACACATCCACTATTCAGCAACCATGAAATAACCTGAAAAAGTACAAAACCAATTTGACAATCCTTTCTGTCAAGTCAGAACGCAATATCAACAAATAATCAAGTACGTGAAACTGAACACAACAGTGTGACCACTTGCAGTAGATTTCCACTTTTTGGTAGATTCCCAGCATTTTCGTCAAGCATTTGGGTAGGTTTTAGTAGTTTCCGTTATAATAAATTACCCAAAAGAACAACGTTTCGTATTTGAAACCACATAATAATGAAATAAATTAATTTAAACACCTCACCTGACAAGTCACAAGCACACAAAAGGAGGCATTTAGATTTATAAAAACATAACCCTTTCCTTGAAGTCGGGTAAAAATGTGTTTGGTAGATTCTAACAGTATTTTTTTTATATGGTCTCACTGACGCATAAAGCTGTGCGTGCACTGGACCGGAATCGAAGCGGACGGAGCGGACGGATTTGTTGCTTTGTATGGATTTGTATGGCGCTGCGTGCACTGCATCGGCATTTCCGTGCCGGAGACCGGAATTTCTGCCGGTGACGTCACCGGCATCGGCAGTCGTCAGTGTTGCCGTTCATAAGAAGATCTACCCCTTATGGTAGAACTTTTTATATTGGAATATTATTATGAATAACAGCGGATGGTAGAAACCTAATTTAGTAGGAATTCGATTTAGATCATCCATAACTTTTAAATTCATAGCATGACATAAACTTAATAGCCATAATAATTAAAAAGGAGAATCATTTTATCGCAGAAAGTTAAATTCACACATAGTAACAATGAGGATCCGTAAAGTTTTTAGTTAAGAATGCAGGATTATAGAGCTAAGAAATCCATAACATACAGTGCAAAAATTATTGTTCTACGATAAAAATTGACGAAGTTATGACCAAATTACTAGCAACATTCACTGGCCGGCCGGCGCGGTGGCTGTGACGTCACTGTGACGGACGCCGCTAGTCGCCCGTTGGCAGTGACAAGGCGCGCAGTGTTTTATGTGGTAATTGCGACTTTAAAACAAATTATTTACGTATAATTTATCTTTTTAACTATGTACAAATATTGTATAGTGCCGAACTATACAAATACTTATTTTAAAACGCCAGAAAAACTATCTTTTAACGTGCTGAAAGACACAAAACTTCTGGAAAAATTGATAATTTTTCACGAAGTTTTGCAACTTGTTCTTTTTACAACGGAATACAATTTAAAATTATATTCCGTTGTAAAAAAGGATGATTATAAGACTCCACCCTCTACCCAGGCTAGGAGACATTGTTGTGAATATCATTTCGAAGTCAGTACCTACATAACTATTCTTACCTTTTATTAAGTTGATATGGAAATAAGTTAGTACCTATGTATTCTCTTTTTATAAGACGGATGTTTTAAAAAAAAATCATACCTACTTATTTCTTTCTAGTTTGGTGGACAAACCTACTTGCCTTCCAATACTTCCGTTTCCATTTCTATGTAATATTCCAAGGTCAAAACAATGACACAGGGACGTACTGGAGTAAAAAGCAAATAGTGAATGATATAATATGTATCAGCCCCAGTTATGCCTGATTGTTATAAGCAAATAAGTTAATACAGGATGTAAGGGTGAACACTGTTGTACCTAAAACCATTAAATCAGCTCGTCTAAATAAATAACGTATGGGACTCAGGATTGGACTAGAAAACAATATCGACATTTTCATACAAAAATGTGAGGCCGATTAAAATATGGTATTATTTTATATTTATATATTTCAGGTGGAAAAAGACATGGAAAATTACGTTAAGTTTAACTGAAGAAGGGAGTTTTGCCTCATTAGTTTGAATGTATCTTCTCTATTATTATAAACAAAAGTCACCGCCGGTAAATGCGCGATATGGTCGACCGATTAAATGCCGCAAAGCGTTATGCTATATGTTAGTGACCACTTTATAGGAAAGCGCTGTGTGGAGAGTTATACTCCGACCCCAAAAACACGTAAATTAAAAAAAATACAATATTGTAACTTTTGCTGCAAAAATGTAACATTTCAGGAAACGAAACGTAACTTATGACTCAAGGGCCCTGGCAACACTGTAAAAATGCCGGTCCGGAATCCGAATGCAGTGAACGCACCCCACCGGCATTTTGTAAATGCCGGCGCTCCGGCCGCTCCGTCCGCTCCGATTCCGGTCCAGTGAACGCACAGCTTCAAGCTGTGCGTGCACTGGACCGGAATCGAAGCGGACGGAGCGGACGGATTTGTTGCTTTGTATGGCGCTGAGTGCACTGCATCGGCATTTCCGTGCCGGAGACCGGAATTTCTGCCGGTGACGTCACCGGCATCGGCAGTCGTAATAAGAAGTTGCCGTTCATAAGAAGATCTACCCCTTATGGTAGAACTTTTTATATTGGAATATTATTATGAATAACAGAGAATGGTAGAAACCTCATTTCGTAGGAATTCGATTTAGATCATCCATAACTTTTAAATTCATTAGCTAGTCATTCATTGTAGTCTTCCTCAATTACATATGTCGTGAATGAGTAAGACGAAAATACAGAGTGATGAAAATACTGACATTAAAAACAACGATATAAATCAATGAACAAAGGCTGCACGCACGAAAAATGTTACGTTCCAGACCAGCAACAGCAGCAGCAGCAGGAGTAGTAGTAGTATCTATCACGCATCTATCTCTTCTCGTTATCACGTAAAATTATTGGCCGTAAACTGACTTTAGAGTCAACCAATTTTCAGAGTTCCGTAGTAAATAGTGAACCCTTACAGTTTCGCCATGTCTGTCCGTCCGTCCGTCTGTCCGTCCGTGGTTTTACTCATACTATAAGTACTAAAAAGCTGTAATTTGGTACGGATATGTATATTAATCATGCCAAAAAAGTAGTAAAATAAAATATAAGGTTCAAGAATATAGAGAAGTTCAAAAAAATTTTTCTTCAATTCCCACAGAATCTATCTTCATCTTTTAATAAATCAGCATATAATGTATGAAACTCTCCATAGAGGAGTCTTTTAGAGTTCATATTATGCACCCATATCTATCTCACTTTAGCCAGAGTAATGATTACCCAGTAAGGTATAGACATCGTGATGATCTAGATCTTAGAATTTTTTTTTTTGTGTTTTGATAAAGACAGACTTAAATATGACACAGACATAATAATGGGACAGGGCAGGTTGGTACAGGTTTAGGTGGTATCTTCTCTATCTCTATTATTATAAACAAAAGTCACCGCCGGTAAATAAAGCAAAGCGTTATGCTATATGTTAGTGACCACTTTATAGGATAGCGCTGTGTGGAGGGTTATACTCCGACCCCAAAAACACGTAAATTATAAAAATTACAATATTGTAACTTTTGCTGCAAAAATGTAACATTTCAGGAAACGAAACGTAACTTATGACTCAAGGGCCCTGGCAACACTGTAAAAATGCCGGTCCGGAATCCGAATGCAGTAAACGCACCCCACCGGCATTTTGAAAATCCGGCCGCTCCAGCAGCTCCGTCCGCTCCGATTCCGGTCCAGTGCACGCACAGCTTTAATGTCTCTCAAACCGGCTGTCAAATCTAAATGTCAGTTTACCAAGCAATAACATAACCTAATTTATAATTTTTAAATATTTTAAGGATATTATTGAATAAAAATACCCTGTGGATGCGACAAAATGCTATATAGTACTCGAATGTATGACATTGGAGACGCACAACCAACTGTCATGGTGGAATAATTTGGTAAGAAAATATTGACTCGAAAATAAAAGTGTTACAGCACTTTTTCATTCATCGTCATCATTTCAGCCGCAAAAGTCCACTGCCAGCATTTTTAAGCTGGGGAAGGATAGGAATTATTTGATTAGTGAGAGCAATGAAAGGTATTGGGATACTACTCACTCGGATGAATGGAGGAAAAGCAAAAAGGAGCAAAAATGTAGCAGTTCGGGAGGCCGGGCGCACGTACCCGATGCCATACCTGCAACCACCGGACAGGCAGTTGAGGATGACACCCCTGACTTTTCAGTACTTTCTTGGTAATTCAAAAAGTATTTTTCTGAAAAAGGAGTGTCTCGGAATCTTATTTTTTCGATATTAAAGTCCGTTTATTGCCTACGCACGTCATTATTCTAACGGCGGCTATTCTCAGCCACCACGTGTTATAAGTACCACTACCTTCCTCAGATATTTCCCGAATGTAAATAAGCAACACTCTTATCACCTAAAGAAGTCTTAAAGGACCTACAGGAACTAGGAATTCTCATGCAGAAGAAACTTAAATATCTCTATTTGTAAGTACATATTTGAGAGGATGATTCCACAGATAAGTCATTTGGGAGATTTTTTTTAAACAATAAAAATTCAAACTTATAGGGAGATGTGGCCCAATGTACTAAGATAACTCTGTGTAATAAGAGAATAGGGGAAGAATTTGGTGGCGCTGCTGCGACTTTTCCCTTTGCGACATCATCATCTTTTTTTTTATTTTATAGCTTTTTAAGTTCCTGGTTAAATGTCTACATGATAGTGAAAAACTTCCATCCAAGGAGAAACAAAAAGTAGAGTGTACCAGCTGCTTCTCTTCCCGTGCATACCGCAGAAGCCGAGAATGGGTGAATATGCGTGACGACGTGGTAATAGACGACGTGACTAGCAGCCCATCAGTATTTTGTTTCAGTTATCCACTTATACGCTCCCCTATATGATTACCGTGACCTTAGGCTCAGTCTACTCCGGAGGGTATAAAAAGGTGTGATAATATGTTTAAAAAATGTACTTCAATCGCCAAAGTATCTTCTAAGATTAGCTTATACAGATAAATTAAAACTAGATTATAGATAGAAAGATCGACCTATTTATAGCACCAATCCGTTTAAAACAAATAATGCTTTATGACAAAACTTGTGTATCGCAATTACGTAAACAATAACGTAATAAGGGCTGCCACAGCCGGCGTTATTGTCGCTGGCGAATGTCGCCGCGGAGAGTTGTCGAAAAAGTGAAAGTTTTTATCTGTCTCCCTGGGTGCGCGTTCTCATTTCGCGAGCCACTCTTGATCGCAATCGCCACAGGGCTGCCAAGCGAAATAATTGTTGACATGATATGTCTCTGATAAAGTATTAAGTTGGTCTGTTTATTTAAAACATAAACTATTGGTACCTACAAAATCTTCTTCTGATTGTTTTTATCTGTGTTCCTGGACGCCTGTTGTCATTTCGCCAGCCACTCTTGATCACAATCGCCACAGGGCTGCCAATTCGTCTCTTCAGCTGGCACATCTACGTTTTTGTTTTTTTCTCAGATCAGTATGGAAGAGTGTTTCGAGTGTTTTGTTGGTCTATTTCTGTAAAAAAAATTCTGATAGTTATTATTTGTGTTCCTGGATGCGCGTTTTCATTTCACGAGCCACTCTCGAACACAATCGCCATTGTGCTGCCAAGCGAAATAATTGATGACATGGTATACAGGGCTGCCAATACGTCTTTGATACGTTTTGTATTATGTGTCTGTTTATTGAAACTAGAAACTGGTTTTATAAATTCTTCCCTAGTCCATTCTTATCATACTCCCTGGGCGCGCGCTCTCATTTCGTTCTTGATTGCAATCGCATCAGGGCTGCCAAGTGAAATAATTTTTGATATGATACGTTTCTTGCGGGTCTGTTTATTTAATATAGACACTATTGGTGTAAAACCTTCTCCTGACAGTTTTTATCTGTGTCCCTCAATGCGTGTTCTCATTTCACGAGCCACTCTCGATCGCAATCGCCACAGGGCTGCCAATACGTCTCTGATGTGTTTTGATACTCTGTTTATTGAAACTAGAAACAATTTTTATAAATTCTTCCGCTGTTATTCTTATTGTATGCTCTGGGCGCACGCTCTCATTTCATTCTTGATCGCAATCGCAGCAGGGCTGCCGAACCAGATAATTGCTGGTACGATCATCTGTTCGTAATCATACGTCTCTGATCTGTGTTTTGTGGCCCCTTTCTGTTACTTATTTGGTAGTGAATTTAATCGCTTTGCGTTACCGGTATCTACCAAACTTACTATGAGAGTTTATGTCATCATGTCCATCCAATATTCTTTCTGAACACTCTTCACACAAAAAAAAATGTTGACTACTGAAACAGGTAAGACTGAGGTACTTATACAATATGCTTTTTGTAAAAAATACTTCCTCTGACAATTTTATCTTTCTTCCTGAGCATGCTCTTATTTCGCTAGCCACTCTTGTTAGTATTTAGATACTCGCTGTTGTGAAACACGACTTCAACCGGATTTCGGCTTTACACGCAGTCTATCCTAGGGAAGTCTATATAGGAAAGTTAAATGCAGCAGAATTACCTCGTTCCTTAACTGGATCCCTTTCCTAATCATATGTGAACATTTCAATCCATATTTAATCATTGCCATGGCTACCGATCCAGATAATCGTTGTAATGAATAGTCATGTTATGATACAATCTTGTTATTTAAGAAATCGGTTCGACTCAGTCGGAACTGTCGGAAGTCATTTTTTTTAAGTAAATATAGTATATTGATTGAAATAACTAGTTTATGAACTTTACAGTATTAATTATTATTAATTTATCTGTTATAGTATGTACAAGAGAAAATAATAAGCCTATATGCAACTTTATTAGACTAGACAAAAGTCCACAACTGTTTTGCAAAATATTTTGACAAAGCCAAAAATAATCTATACCTTGATGAAATTTTTAAGCTAAACATGCAGATAATATATATATTTTCAAAGTTTAATTTAGTCAGCATTATTTTTGTATTAAATTGTAATACCTTAGGCTCTGTCTACCGCGTAAGGGACAAGAACGTGATAAAATGTATGTAAAATGTAATGATCTCTATAATGATTCATAACATATGTTTTGCTAAAACAGTTAAAGATGATAATTTTTGTAGTGCCAAAAACATGTAACGTTAAACAGAAGCGTATAAACAAACAATGAATGGCTTACGTAGCGTTAGCTAATGAAACAAACTTAAAAAGTAACAACAAACAACCCTATTTCAGCGGGAGTGGAGAACAAAGAAAAAAAGGTGTACACTCAAGGGGACGATACGTCAAAAAATTATGTGACCCGAGCAACTGCGAGGCGACGCGCGACGCGGCGAGCGATTTGTATCACTTTGCTGAGAGATTTCATTCATTAGTTTGATGGGATTGATCTAATGGCATAACGGAATGTCGGGGCGGTAATGTTGCCTAAAATTTCTACTAGCGGAGTGAATACGTTGAATTTTATCTTTTATTTATTTTACGTATTTTCGCTGTCTGACTGCGACGCTCCACCGAATACGTATACAACTATTGAATAAAAAAACTAGCCCATCAAAAGTATTTTTTAAACACACAATGGCTTCTTTGATCCTTTTTGGCTTTATTAATTAACTTTTTTGGGAAATGATTACTAATAACTAGGGGTCATTACATTAGCGAATATTTGCACAAAGCTTTATTGTCGACAATACGTTAAATTCAGATTTGTATCACTTTGCTGAGAGATTTCATTCATTAGTTTGATGAGATTGATCTAATGGCACAACGGATTGTCGGAGTGGTAATGTTGCCTAAAATTTCTACTAGTAGGGTGAATACGTTAAAATGTTGTGTTTCATTTGGTTTATGTATTTTCACTGTCTGACTCACGGTCTGACTGCAACGCACCAACTATCAAATTAAAAACTAGACTATCAAAAGTATTTTGGAATCATGCGATGGCTTGTTTGATGCTTATTATTACTTTTTGGGTTTATTAATTTACTCTTTTGGTAGGTGATGACTAATGACTAAGGTCATTAATGATTAGATAAACAAAGCTTTATTGTCGACAATAAGTCAAATTTAGATTTGTTTTACATTGCAGAGAGATTTCATTCATTAGTTTGATGGGATTGATCTAATGGCATAACAAAATGTCGGGGCGTTAATGTTGCTTAAAATTTCTACTAGTGGAGTGAATACGTTGAATTTTATCTTTCATTTGTTTTATGTATTTTCGCTGTCTGACTGCGACGCTACACCGAGCACATATACAACTATTAAATAAAAACTAGACCATCAAAAGTATTTTTTAAACACACAATGGCTTCTTTGATCCTTTTTGGCTTTATTAGTTAACTTTTTTGGGAAATGATTACTAATAACTAGGGGTCATTACATTAGCGAATATTTGCACAAAGCTTTATTGTCGACAATACGTTAAATTCAGATTTGTATCACTTTGCTGAGAGATTTCATTCATTAGTTTGATGAGATTGATCTAATGGCACAACGGATTGTCGGAGTGGTAATGTTGCCTAAAATTTCTACTAGTAGGGTGAATACGTTAAAATGTTGTGTTTCATTTGGTTTATGTATTTTCACTGTCTGACTCACGGTCTGACTGCAACGCACCAACTATCAAATTAAAAACTAGACTATCAAAAGTATTTTGGAATCATGCGATGGCTTGTTTGATGCTTATTATTACTTTTTGGGTTTATTAATTTACTCTTTTGGTAGGTGATGACTAATGACTAAGGTCATTAATGATTAGATAAACAAAGCTTTATTGTCGACAATAAGTCAAATTTAGATTTGTTTTACATTGCAGAGAGATTTCATTCATTAGTTTGATGGGATTGATCTAATGGCATAACAAAATGTCGGGGCGTTAATGTTGCTTAAAATTTCTACTAGTGGAGTGAATACGTTGAATTTTATCATTCATTTGTTTTATGTATTTTCGCTGTCTGACTGCGACGCTACACCGAGCACATATACAACTATTAAATAAAAACTAGATCATCAAAAGTATTTTTTAAACACAAAATGGCTTCTTTGATCCTTTTTGGCTTTATTAATTAACTTTTTTGGGAAATGATTACTAATAACTAGGGGTCATTACATTAGCGAATATTTGCACAAAGCTTTATTGTCGACAATACGTTAAATTCAGATTTGTATCACTTTGCTGAGAGATTTCATTCATTAGTTTGATGAGATTGATCTAATGGCACAACGGATTGTCGGAGTGGTAATGTTGCCTAAAATTTCTACTAGTAGGGTGAATACGTTAAAATGTTGTGTTTCATTTGGTTTATGTATTTTCACTGTCTGACTCACGGTCTGACTGCAACGCACCAACTATCAAATTAAAAACTAGACTATCAAAAGTATTTTGGAATCATGCGATGGCTTGTTTGATGCTTATTATTACTTTTTGGGTTTATTAATTTACTCTTTTGGTAGGTGATGACTAATGACTAAGGTCATTAATGATTAGATAAACAAAGCTTTATTGTCGACAATAAGTCAAATTTAGATTTGTTTTACACTGCAGAGAGATTTCATTCATTAGTTTGATGGGATTGATCTAATGGCATAACAAAATGTCGGGGCGTTAATGTTGCTTAAAATTTCTACTAGTGGAGTGAATACGTTGAATTTTATCTTTCATTTGTTTTATGTATTTTCGCTGTCTGACTGCGACGCTACACCGAGCACATATACAACTATTAAATAAAAACTAGACCATCAAAAGTATTTTTTAAACACACAATGGCTTCTTTGATCCTTTTTGGCTTTATTAGTTAACTTTTTTGGGAAATGATTACTAATAACTAGGGGTCATTACATTAACGAATATTTGCACAAAGGTTTATAGTCGACAATACGTCAAATTTAGATTTGTATCACTTTGCAGAGAGATTTCATTCATTAGTTTGATGGGATTGATCTAATGGCACAACGGAATGTCGGGACGGTAATGTTACGTAAAAGTTCTACAAGCGGGGCGAATACGTTAAAATATTATGTTTCTTTTGTTAACTAGGTAAACAAAAATTTACTGTCAAAAATACTTCCTATTCTGATTTGTATTACTTCGCTTTTTTACATAATCACTATAAATAAATAATCTTGCTTATGAGAAAACGGATCTTTGTTTCATAACTCAGTACCACATATCTTAATCCTAACTAATATTATAAATGCGAAAGTGTTTTTGTTTGTTACGCCTTCACGCCCTATCCACTGAACCGATCGTCATGAAATTTTGCATACCTGTTGCCTAGGGTACAGAGAAGAACATAGTGTGCATTTTATCCCGGAAAAAGTTACTGTTCTCGAGGGATCGACATTGACGCGGGCGGAGCCGCGGATGAAAGCTAGTAGGACATAAATAATACTTTATCAGGTCGGGGTGTCATTTTTAACTGCTTGTTTGGTGCTTGCAATAATGCCGTCGGGTACGCGAGCCCGGCCTCCTAATCTATACGGCCTCTACTTGATTTTCCCCCATTCATTCGAGTAAGTAATATCCCAATACCTTCATTCCCTTTCCAAACTCAACAAATTCCTATCCTTCCCCAGTTTGACAATGCTATCGATAGGCAGCAGCGCCGGAAGCACAAGAAGCCAAAGAAACTGCGCTCGCCAACCGTCTTGCCAAGGGTGGTGAATACAGCAATATCCTCCCATGGAACGAAGAATACTTGGGAGAGGCCTTTGTCCAGCAGTAGTATTCTTACGGTTGAAGCTTACTTTGGAAATACTACAACATAGTAGTTTGTTAGTAGAAGTAAACTATCATAGAACAACGCGTTGTATTGTCGCCGGCATGGGCCCTAATAAAATGAGCGAGGTAGCGGCGTGTTTGCCGTGACGTCGCGAGATGACAGATACGGCACGCCACCGGGGCTTAGCCCACTATGTTATAAACTAGTTTTATAAATTATATTATAGTTACTCCTATATTACAAACTAGTTTTATATATTATTTTATAGTTACTCCATTAAGTATCATCATTGCTGAATATACTAGTCTGAATAAAAAATATGTCGCGGACATGGGCCCTACTAATAAAATGACCGAGGTAGCGGCGTGATTGCCGTGACGTCGCGAGATGACAGATACGGCACGCCACCCGGCTTAGCCCACTATGTTATAAACTAGTTTTATAAATTATATTATAGTTACTCCATTAAGTATCATCATTGCTAAATATACTAGTCTGAATAAAAAATGTGTTGCCGATATGGGCCCTACTAATAAAATGAGCGAGGTAGCGGCGTGATTGCTGTGATGTCGCGAGATGACAGATACGGCACGCCACCCGGCCTAGCCTACTATGTTATAAACTAGTTTTATATATTATATTATAGTTACTCCATTAAGTATCATCATTGCTGAATATACTAGTCTGAATATAAAATATAGTATTAGCACGTCGGTCACGGTGTCGCCGACATGGGCCCTACTAATAAAATGACCGAGGTAGCGGCGTGTTTGCCGTGACGCTGGGGCGAGATGACAGATACGGCACGCTGGCTCAGCCCACTGCGTTCTTATAAACACGAAATAAGACTGTGGTATATAATTCGTTTACGCCGCAAATAAATGTACGTTTGACTAGATATGTGACTTGCGGCTTTTGTGAATGACATTGGTTGTAGTTTAAAAACCGATTAATGACACAAAATATATAAGATTTTGATAAAATATGTCTTAGAATCATCGAATGAAACCCGCTATCAAATAAAAAAATAACTACATACGAATGATTTTAACTGTTAAAGAGCTACGGTGACATAGATAGACATACCCAGACATAGCGGTCAAACTTATGAAATCCTTGTTTTACATCGGGGTTTCCAACACATTCTATGCAAATAAAATTAAGTGGGACAGAGTTTTTCAATAAGTAGATATATATGAATATATCAGATAAAATCTATCTAGTACTAAAACAGACTTATTGAATAATGCTGCTATACTTGAATAGCTACTCAAGTAAAAAAATAACTAATTAAAATTAACATATTAGGTTGTAGAAAAATTCTCGGTGTAGTTCAAATCACTACGCTCCGTAGCAGTTAGATGTTCGTAGCACGCCAGCTGCTACGAGTTCGTAGCAACTTCATAGTTGTAGTCGTAGTCATCTACGACATCGGGTAGATGTCTTATAAACTTGTATTAGTAATACCAATAAGTATTGTTGCTGTATTATAGAACATCGTATTAATAGTGCGTCGTATTGTCGCCGGCATGGGCACTAATATAATAAGCGAGGAAGCGCCGTGTTTGCCGTGATGCCGCGATATGACAGATACGAAATGCCACCCGGCTAAGCCCACTATTTTCCTTTATATTAGCTTTATATAGATACTCCAATAAATATCATCATTGCTGAATATACTAGTATTAAAAAATATTATAGTAGTAGCGCGTCGCGTTGTCGCCGGTACGAGTCCTAATAAAATGAGCGAGGTAGCGGCGTGTTTGCCGTGACGCAGCGAGATGACAGATACGGCACGCCGGCTCAGCCCACTGCGTTCTTATAAACTATAGAGAATGTGGTATAAGTTTATACCACAAATAAATATTCGTTTGATTAGATTTGTGGTTTGAAGCTTTTGCGAATTTTACTGCGTATTTTCTATGTGAATTTATGGAAACAACGCAATGTTTTTCGTGATAAATAAAACGTTTTAAAATCCTAACATAATTCATGAATATTCTACTTACTATTAAAAAGCTGGTATGAGTCAGGTCAGGATTTGGTTTATATTCATATTGTTTACTGGTTTTAATATTAGTGATCCAGATATTAGCTCTTTTAATATTTGCCCGATCTCGAGAATACAGTTAACATTTCTATATCTTTATGTATAAAAATGAATCCCTATCTTCCTTGGTCACGGCATCACGTGTTAAAAGCTGGACCAATTTGGTTAATTCTTTTTATGGAACAGACATAATTACATGCATACATATATACGCGCGAAAAACATTACCCTCCTTCTGGGTGGGTCAGTCGGGTAAAAGTATAATTCATCACATTTTATCCGAGCAAGTGCCAAGCATTCAGCCTGAACCAAAATTATATTTTATCTCCGTTACAGGTCCCAATTCTCAACCACAAAATTACATAGATTTTTTCGCTTTAGACCATTGTGAGTTCGCCGTGATATAAGTAAGACTCGCGAGGTTATCAGAAAAAAATGTACCGCCAGTAGGTTGCTACAGTAGTGACATAGCAAACTACAGTTAGCAAACTAACTGTAGTTTGCTATGTCACGGACGTGGAGGTGCCGCGAATTCGGTAGTTTCTCACGTGCTCTTTCCGCGAAGCTCTGCACATCCAGTGTAGCATATTTATCTCCATAGCTCCCAGCTTTACCTCATACCCCTTAAGTACAGGTTCATTTCCATATAGAAAGACAGGTTTAATAATCGATTTATAAACCTGTCTCTAGAATCTAAACGGTATTTTTGAGTCAGATATGACACCAGTTACCCACGCTAGCAGCGTGGTTATGTCGTGTCAGTTTCCTAGCGATCAACTCAAAAACCGAATATCAGACTGCAAATGCTGAAAAACAATTATTTTCCCATCAAGCGCAAGAAATGCAGACACAATAGATTTTCTATTGTTATGCGGACCGATCGGGCCACTTGGTGGTTGAGAGGTCAAATACTTTTGTAGGTACATAATAGCAAGTTTCACCCACAAATACGGGACGTAATCCACATTTTAATAAATATTTAACGCTGTATTCTCTATAACTATTTGTATTTAGATGTTCCAGTCCAATAAATAACTTAGCGCGCAACTAGCGCATGGAGATCATAACTCAAAGGGGTTCCGTATATAAATCACAGTTTAATATCATTAAGCGGCTGCGCCTAAAGTGCGCTTTAAAACTACCCCGTTTTAATTCACCCCTGAGAGGTTTTCATTTAACACATAAGTGGTTTCTTCATATCTCTCTATGATATAAGGGGTGAGCGTTATTTGTCTGTTGTGTTTATTTCTCTGAAATTATTGAATAGGGATAAATGCTCTACCCTTCTATCAATATTAGAAGGCTGCATTAGACTCGCGTTGCTGCTGAGCAAAAATGTGATTAAATGTTATTTAACCCGTATCTTTTAATTGAATGAGCGATCGAAGCGAGTCGTGGTAGAGCCACGCTACAAAAAAAATCAAATCTGAATCGCACTTTCATCTAAAAACGACGTTTGAGTAGAAGTTTTACCGCTTCTATGCTTCTTTCAGTAAGTGAGAGACTCAGAGGCCCAGCTATCCATCCATTTCCTCCCCCATGTCATCCTTAACTCCTTTAAAGGCTGGCAATGCTCCTGTCACACCCTGGTGTTGCATTTGTTCATGAGCAGGGTGATCACTTTCAGGTGACTGACTCGTTTGCCGTCCATCCCATAAAAAAGGAATCTTTAAATACGCCATCATTCTCAAACCAGCGCTCTAGTTAAGACGAAATTCGGAAAGTAGGTACATACTAGTTGTACAGTCGGCCAAGCAGATACCTGACCCCCTGACTTTTAAAACGTAAATTCACACTTTGCTGTGAAGCGCCACCTACCGTGATTTTTGGCAAGTAGACAGACAACTGCTAGTATAAACTTGTTTCTGATAACCTGCTCAGTTGCAAATTTTGTATTTCTAATAATCTCAGCTAATAATTCAAGTAATCATCAATGGTAAGAACAAGAAAGAATCAAAAACAATACTACGTGAAGTTCGATTCGAATCATGGACCTACGACTTGAGAAGCTAGCGCTCATCTCAATACGCCAACCGACGATATGACGTCTCGGGCGAAATTGGCTATCTATTTCTACTGCTATGTCATCATTGTCACCAACTGCAACGCATTGCTTTAACAAATAAATTGAGGGTAATCTAATAGATTTATTTATACCTGATACCAACTAATCAAAAATATTGTTCACTCGCGTCACAATTACATTCAAGATACTGCGATTACTGTGTAGTGATCCAAAACCCCACCAGTTATTAGGCATCCCGTTTCATCTCATATAGCAGATTTTGTGAAAGCTAATAGTGTATTGTGAAGACAACCACAGTATTTAAAGTATCTATATCTAGAGAGTTAGATATCGCGGTAAGTAGAAATTATAAGTATTTATTATACTTACTTAATTGTCACACTATTTTTTTGTTCCGTAAAACATAGGGTTTGTGATAAATGTCTAAGATAAATATATCTCTTACAGAGAAACACCGTCCGTTTGTGGATTCGGAGATTTAAGAAGATTCGATCAACTGGCGTAACATATATTTTTAATTAAAACAGTGAGGAAACATTCAACAAGAACGAGATCGTATTTTATTCTGATGAAAAAGTTTTAAGTCTGATGATGATGGCAGAAAAATATTGCGGAGAAGACATGGCCAGCGTATAGCCGTCAAAATAATTTGCCTTTGAGAATAGTGGCAGGATAACATTAGGTAAAAATATTCAATAAATAGTTAAGTAAAATAATAATAATATTTTATACCTAGTGTATTATGCAGTGTAGATTATTAGGTAACTGATCGTATTATTGTTTTGCAGGTTATTGGGGACAGATGTCTTCAATGGGCCCAGGGGAGCTGGTAGAATTCGGCGGTCGGATGAATAAAGAAAAATACTTGGAAATTTTATGAGATGTGGTGATTCCAACAGTGTGCAATGTAGAATATATTTTATTTAAGACAATTGTTCTGTGATCTAACTGTTACTGAGTGACCAATTAAAATCCCAGATTGTAGGGTCAAATAGTGCTTAACTGGGACACGAGACACGAGTGAAGTTTGAACTTAAATCAATTTAGACAAAGAGGTTATACTAAATTAATAAATATGCGCATAAGTGATATGTGATCTGATCTAACATGGTAAGTGAAATGACAAATAGACTTGAACAAGAGCTTCAAAATGGGGGTCACCCTCTCCCATATTAAAATTCATTTAAAACCATAGGTTTACATATTGATTCTTATACTATTATCGAAGCAAAGTTATTCACATAGCACTATTTGACCCTACACTTTACAGTTATTAAAAAAATATAAAACTATGATTTAAAAAAAGTTGAGAGATGTAAATTGTTACTTATTAAGTAACATGTTGGTTCTCTCTACAGAAGATTAATCATAGTTTGAATTAAGTAGGCAGGTATTTATTTCACTGTTAAATTTTTTTGATGTAATAAAGTAACTAAACATTTAAAATGCTTTTTATTAACAGTAATGAGCTTGGTAAAATTAAAACAACCAAAATTACACCAACATCACAATACGAAGTTGGTGATATTTGTAAAAAATAAAAGGCTTTGGAGGATTTGAACCTGTTCTCTCATAAACACACTCATTATTAAACCGTAGTGCCTACCACTTGCGCCACATCTAACTATTGAAGTATCTTTGAAATTAGCGTATCGTATGCTAGGGCTTGTTTTATTTATCAAAAATCGAATAGATGGCATTAGTCATCAAGGGTATCAGATTTCTGCTTATTAACCTTATTTGTTCATTCACAATTCAATAGATGGCACTAGTCGCAAAGGATATTACACTTGAATATTTTTATCTTTGGGTTTAAACCACGGATGGTTCTTTAGTTTGCGAAAAATGGCGCTGTTGTAGGGGGGTCAGATATCTCCTTGGCTGACTGTACAATTATCAAGTTCGTTGGGATCAATACCAGTTTAGTAGTTTGTACCTGTCACCCGCGACTTCGTCCGCGTGAATTTAAATTATTTCACCCCCTTATTTTTCGGTTATAATTGTGCTTTCCAGATTTGAACTCTTGAAGTTAAAATATGATTCATGCAACCTCGAAGACATGTGTAAAATTTTAAGCAAAACAAATTGGTTATCTGTAAAGTCGACTTACGAACAAATATTACGTGATATCGGTGGAAAAGAGATAGATGCGTCACAAGCCGAACACTTAGGTCGATCGCGCCTCTTTATCGCTTGTTTCACGCTCTCTCTTGCACACGGAACGTGACACGTTTTCGTGCATGTAGCCGACGTTCATTGATTTGTCCACGTCTAAAAAGCTTTTAACCTAGTTATATTATTGTTTTCAATTGTATCACGTATAACTTTTGCCAAATCAAATCTCCGCGCTCGGAATCGGATGCATTGTAATGCGTGGGCTGAGGATGCAACTGGGAAGAACGCTCGGATAAGGAAGAGTTACTTCTATGGTTTTAATGACAGTGCGTAATTTCTCATTAGCGTTCACAAACAATTATTACATACATACTATCATACTCTCACGTCTTTTCCCTGGTGGGGTAGACAGAGCCCAGGTAGTATGTTGGCGGGTATACTCTTAATAAATTAAGAAATAAAATATGATCAAAAAAAAAACTTGCGGGAGGACGAACCAGCGACTTTGGTCTATGAAATTTTTTCACTATATTTTATTTACTTTGAGACAACTTACTTTGCGTGCTTCCGCCACCAGTTAGTTAATGCAAACTATTGCTGGCCAGCGCCCATCCACTACTGTTAGTCCCTTCATACCCGCCACCAATAGTTGATGCATGTAACCCTGGTCGATACTGCTGCATCCGTTGAGGCTGCAGCAATGTCGGCCCTCGTGCTCGCAGCAATAGTTTGCATGAACTAACTGGTGGCGGAAGCACGCAAAGTAAGTTGTCTCAAAGTAAATGTAGCTTTGACTTCCGCAAAGTAACACCTGAATCTATTACCTACTATATTTTATTTCTTAATTTATTAAGAGTATATCAAAATAGCACTGTGAAAAATAAAAACACTTATTAAAAAAATGTTGGTGGGTATTAGGTGGAAAATGGCACCGAAGTAATGATAGGAACTGCATCACCTATAATATGATTCCTCAGATTTTTGCCCATTTCTTCGATTGGCTTTTACGATATGCGCGGGAATAGAGTATACATTCTAGGTTTTTTCTTTTCTCCCAGACCAGCATGGAAGAATTAGACAACTATTAGTTGGAGATATTTGTTATTTTTTCAAGTTATATTTCTACATTGCATTACATGTACTTGTTGAAGCACGGAATTTTTCGGAAATTCGTTTCCAGCTTTGCCACAGTTCACACATTTTGCACTGCAGTGACCTTTTTCTCTTTGTAATTCCCGCCCTGTTTTTATTAATTCCTACTCCCTGACTGAAATAAAGCTTAAAGAGAAATGCTTTCATTTTTAAATACTGTTTAGCGTATAAGTTGTTTTGAGTTCAGCTGGCTCTGGGTGTCGGATGTGTTCTCTTACATATTATTTTGTAAATTCTTATTTGGAGTATAAATAGTTTGAAACAAATTCAGTATTATTATTAATTTAATTTTTTGGAGTAAATGATGGAGTACAGATTTGCGACGTACCTCCATCGAGAGTTCTTTACGCTTTTTCTTCAATTCCGAATGTTATATGCATATATGACATTTGACTCCTCTGCCTCATATATCATTTAACCTGAGCCAAAATTGTACGTAATTACATTTCTATTTTTAATATTATTTTATGCAATTCTGGGCGCCCTTTCCCTTTTTTAAAGTTTGCATAGAAATTTCTTATTTCTGGAATAAGCAGTATTAAAATTGATAATTGTAATTAGTAAAGGGGTCCTAATCATAATCAATATCAGCATAACATAAAATGTACGCGAACAAAGTCGCGGGCACTGCTAGTGATATCATAAATAACTAACGGTCCGCTCTAGCTTTGCAAGGGTTATATAGATATTTAATTATATAGCCTATGTTCATCTTCTTCTTCAGGCGACTCTAGTTTCCAAAACATACCAGCTCTCGATGAATTTTTAGTTTCCCAGTTCTCTGATACTCCAAATACTTTTAATGTTGTGCATATCAATGCACAAAGCATTCCTCGACATTATCCTGAAATGCTATCATCTTTCGATGTCAAAAATATTCATGCCATCCTTGTATCAGAGACTTGGCTAAAAGCTTGTCTTCCGTCTACTAATTATTCCTTTCCCGGTTTTCATCTTATTCGCCATGATCGCGTCAGTGTAGGTGGTGGTGGAGTTGCCATTTATCTTCGTTCTCACATTCCCTATAAAATTCTTCGTATTTCCAATACCCTCGATCCATTCAATAACCCCGAGTATATATTTCTTGAAATCACACTTTCCAATGTTAAAACACTTCTAGGAGTTTTCTATAGCTCATCCTCAAAAATTTATTATTTCTCAGAATTTGAAAATCTTCTCGAAGAGTTAGTCCCACTCCACTGTCAAACAATAATTCTAGGTGACTTCAACACTTGCTTGATAAAAATGAAAGCAGAGCAAAACACTTGAGATCAGTGTCAAATAGCTGTAACCTTAGCATACTCGATCTCAACGCTACTCATTTCTTCCCTGGCTGCACACCTTCCCTCCTAGATCTCATTCTTGTGTCCTCCCCTGCACATGTGTCTAATTATGGACAAATTCCCGCAAGCGCCTTTTCTTACCACGATCTCCTTTACTTATCCTATAAAATTCGCCCTCCAAAATCTAGACCTAAAATACTAATGAGACGCAATTTTGGTGCTATTGACGGCGAGAAATTACGTTTGGATGCTTTAAATTGCGATTGGTCAGCAGTTTTTAATACTGACTCTGTTGAAGAGCGAGTCAATACATTTCATTGCATGCTCATTGAGCTGTACGATCGACATGCTCCTGTTCGACCGGTACGTGTCAAGCATCTTCCTGCACCATGGTTAACGGAGGAGATAAAATTGATCCAAAACGCCAAAAATAAAGCGAAAATTAAATATCGTTCTAACCCGGCAAAGTATAGAGAATTGTATGTTAGCGCTAGAAATCACTGTAACAGGGTGTGTAGGGAGGCACAACGTCGCCACATTCATCAGTCAGTAGAAAATGGAGATCCAACCAAAGTTTGGAAATTCCTTAGGTCATTGGGAGTTGGAAAAAAACACACGGATAGTCCTAAAAACATCGATATTGATGGGCTTAATAAGCATTTCACTTCTCCTTGTTTTCTTGATAATAATGTTAAAACGAATACTTTAAACTCCCTTTCTGCAACACCAACTCCCGACTATTCCGAATTCATCTTTAGTCAACTTACTGATAGTGATGTTGAAGAGGCAATACGTTCGATATCTTCGAATGCTGTTGGCAATGAAATCATAGTACGACTAATGAGTCGTACTATGATTTTGCCTATCCTCGATATCATACTCCCTATCATCACTTCTATCCTGAACCAATCTCTTGCTTTGAGTTTATTCCCTACAATCTGGAAAGATGCAAACATCACTCCTCTCCCTAAAAAACGTAATCCCGGTTCCTTCATTGATTTCCGTCCTATATCCATACTTTTTTTCCTATCCAAAGTCCTTGAACGCATTGTCCACCATCAGCTTAATAAATTCCTTTTAAAGAATAAGCTCCTAAATCCCTTCCAGTCCGGTTTCCGTCCTGGTCATAGTACGGCTACTGCTTTGATTAAGATTTCCGATGACATTCGTTCTGGTATGGACGATAGAAAGGTCACGGTGCTGACGTTACTGGATTTCAGTAACGCCTTTAACACTGTGGATTTTGATATCTTGTTGGAGGTATTGCGTTAAATCAACATATCTCCTAGAGTAGTTGATTGGTTTCGAACTTACCTGTATGGGCGCCGGCAGCGTGTTCGAGTTGACGATGTATACTCGTCATGGTGCTTCACTGAAGTCGGTGTACCGCAGGGTGGCGTATTATCCCCTTTATTGTTCGCCTTATTTATAAATTCTATTACACAAAAACTTCGGTCTTCCTACCACCTTTATGCCGATGATCTGCAGATTTACTCACAATCGAGTATTGAACAACTTCCCTCTGCTATAAGCTGTATTAACGAAGATTTAAATATAATATCTACCTGGAGTAAGTCCAATGGTCTTACCGTTAATCCTAATAAAACTCAGGCTATTGTAATTGGTAGTTCTAGGCTTACAACAAAAATCGATTGGGAGAACATTCCAAAATTAGTTTTTGATGGAACAACTCTGGAATTCTGTGACCAAGTAAAAAATCTCGGTGTTATTTTTGATAGAAATCTCACATGGATACCGCAGATTTTCAATGTCAGTAGGAAGATGTTTGCTGCGTCTGGATCATTAAAAAGGCTTCGTAATTTTTTGCCAACAGGTACCAAGATTGCGCTCGTCTAGTGTTTGCTGTTCCCTATCTTGGATTATGCCGATTCCTGTTATCCCAAGAGCAACTAAATATTGAGCGACTTCAAAATCTCTGCATAAGGTTTATATTTGGACTACGTAAATATGACCAGGTCTTCAAATTCCGTAAAGAACTCAAGTGGCTCCCCATCCGTCGTCGCCGTGATTGGCATATCCTTTCTCTTTTATATTCTATCCTTTTCAATCCATCATGTCCTCCTTATCTCAGGGAACGGTTTGTATTTCACAATGAAACACAGTCCAACCACACTCCCCGTAGCTCTAATAATTTCAGACTTCGAGTACCTGCCCACACTTCTGATTTCTATTCCAAGTCCTTTACAGTACAGGCTATCAGACTCTGCAACTCCCTGCCACCTGCTATTCGACGTGCTCAAACTTTGGCAAACTTCAAATCTTTAACCAAATCTTATCTCCTTTCTCTTCAATAATGCTGCCTGATTTCTCAACCCCTCTGCTCAGATATGTATGGTACTATTTTTATTATTTCCGTATTGGACTTGTATGTATGTAGTATTTATGTATGTATGTAGTATGTATGTATGTATGTGTATATGTATGTATATGTTTATATATAAATATATATGTTTATATTTATATATGTAAGATAGTAACTATTATAAAAATCATAAATTTCTTCTTTTATTAATTATCTGTTACTTTCTGCGCCACCTGTATTTTTGTTTATAAAAGTTTCCATCTCTTCAAGGGTTGTCTGGAAGAGATTGCTTAAAGCGATAAGACCGCCCCTTGTACCACTTTATATAGAATAGTTTCAAATAATGTATCCTAATTGGTGCAATAAAGAATATTTCATTCATTAATTTCATTCATTCATTCATTCATCAGGGATAATGTAGGATTCTAATAGTGAAAGAATTTTTCAATTCGGTCCAGTAGTTTCCAAGCCATGTTCAATGCAAACAAACAATCAAATCTTTCCTCTTTATTATTCATATAATATATAATGTAGATCAATTTATTTGTGGGAGAAGTGATAACAAGTAACAATCAGCATAATTTAATAGTATAACAAAGTAAAATACTAAGATATTCCTTTCAGCTTTTTACATAAACATTTCATTATTCTGTATGCGGAAAAACGCATTCACAGAACAACTTGACTGTAAAGTTGAGTAATATTAAACGCTGTTGCCAACCAATAATTCTGATATGTTAATAAAGGAGGCACAGAGAATTTCCTTTTAAAACTACAGACGGTTCGTTCATATTTATTTGCTACTTGCTTGGAGCAAAGAGCAAGTTATTTTAATTCTCAGACGAAACGTTTCGTTCCTTTTGGTGACGATTCGGATTCACTACGCTATAGAAATTAAAATTGAAGTAAAAGCTTAGTTTCTGTGGAGCAATTTTTTGATAGGGATGAAATCAGTTTGCTACCTCACACCATAATCATAAATAGCGCCCCGATAGGTAAAGTGGTTAAATATTGTGAGTGACAAATAAATGATGACGTGGAAAGGTGGCCATAGGAACTTCTAAACTAAAGAAGATAAATCCATCGTGTTTGGGGGCTCATTAGATTTGTCTTAGCAAGCTCTTAACAGGAGGATGGGCGCAAAATAAAAATGCTTGTCATTATATGAAAATTTTGAAAAATACTTAATCTATTCAAGCATACTGCTATGTTAGGATCACGGAGTGTTAGGATGGACCACAGAACAAGTCATTTTAATACGGTTTCGTTACGGCGATAATTCCGATTTACTACGTCTAAAAATTAAAATCAAAGTGAAAGCTTAGGGCGTGTGGAGCAATTTGCTACCTCACACACAATTACAAATAACGCGTTGATTAGTAAAATAAAATGTCAGTCCTTATAACTATCAAATTTGTAATTTACTTATACCAGACAGTAAATATTTTGGGCAAAACCTAAAAATATAAAGGTAGGCATTGTAGGTTTTTCATGCTCTTTCTTCCATGCTGCTCTGGGAGAAAAGATAAAAACTTAGCATTTACCAGCTGCTTCTCTACCCGCGCAGACCCTAGAAGCCAGTCAAGGGAATAGGCGAAATCTAAAGAATCATGACAATAGGCGGTGCGGCTAGCAACCCATCACTATTTTGATTCCGTTTTCCACCTTTACGCCCACCATCACGCTAAACGTGGCGTTTTGGTCTTATGACCTTAGGCTCTGTCTACCACGTAAGGGATAAAGACGTGAAAGTACGTATGGATTACTTGCTCTTGCAAGTTATTTCTTAAATAAACAGCTACTCGGTACCCGTCATTTGTACTTTATTTAGTGAGAAGAGGCCGTTGTTTTTTTAAGTGATGTCAATGGAAACTATTGCAAATGGGTATAAACCAGGAAGTAGCAGACCAATATACATTTCCAGTATTTATATTCAATGTTCTTCGAAAACTTTTTATGAATATGCGTGCTCTATTTTAATTAAATTCTTCAGACTTCATTTATCGTTGAATTTTAATGACTCCTTAGCTGAAAGCGCATAGCATGGAGCTAATTAGAACTTCAAAGTTATATTCTGATTGCGCGTTTTTATTTTACTTTTATTTAACTCAAACATTGAATCAAAAGAATTCATTGTAGTGTAAAGTGATCTTTTTCTATTTCATCGAGTTTTCCTAGAGTGTTTCAGTACTACTTATTCTATTAGGAACGTAGGCCTCGTTATACTTCCTGAAAAAGCGTTCGTGAAAGTGAAAAGAATGAAAAAGTAAAAAATATTTTTTTCAGTGCTTTTTGTAAAAGGAAAGGCTGTTTTTTATTCATGACATCGATATGCAAGTACAGTCTATGCACGATGGCGAAACCAAAGCTTTTTCTGGTGACTTTTTTTATAAATCGAAGTTACATCTTTGTAATATAAAATAATATACCTAATATAAAATAGAAGTTTTGTCTTTTTTTATATATATAGAAGCATATACGTACGATATTTTTCAATGCTGGTCTGGAGGAAAAGAAAAAAACGTAGAATGTATCAGTGCCTCTCCCGCAGATCGTAAAAGCCGTCAAGAGAATGCGTAAAGCGTGGCCGGCTTAGGGAGGTACAATATATATTGAAAGTATTTAACAGAAATAGTATATTTATAGATAACAAGTTATGGTAAACATAAATTTAGATTTGTTCTATTACAAGCTTATATTTAACTTCCAATATATCTTGTATGTATGAAATCGTATAAGTTTCTTCGGGTCAAATCTTGCAACTCAATATTGAAATACATGCTTAGAGAATTAAGCTGAATTATGGTACCAAAGAGCTTGTCTGATTATTAAGTTGAACGGTTTTGGTGTACCTTTGTTAGTCGGATACCTTGTTACAATGCAATAGTATGGCGCTAAAGAGCCGGTTTAATAAATAAATAAATTTAAAGGAACATATTTACACAAATTGAGCTAGCCCTACAGTAAGCTGTGAACTTGTGTCAGGATACTAACTCAACGAAACTATATTTTATAATAAATACTTATATAGATAAACATCCAAGACCTTGGTCAATCTGAAAAAGATCGGTTTCCATTATGACCTGAGTGGGGACACCGGCACCCTCGTGTCGCTGGCTGGCGTGTTGACCACTGCGCCCGGAGCTCGCCCGGTTTGGTGATGTAATTTAAAGGTGGTCATAGGAACTTTTAAACTAAAGAAGATAATCTTGGAGTATTGGCTCATTAAATTTGTCTTGGTAAGCACATTACAGTAAGACTGATTCATAATAAAATGTCACAAAAATGACACAAGAACGTATTGAAAAAAATATATTACTAGACCATTCAAGCGTAGGAACAATGAATACTCAAGAAATGTGACAATATAAAAGAGCTAAGCCATATACTTATCAAACTTTACATACGTAACAAAGGTCACAAACCAGTGAACCCAAAGTGATATACATTTATGTTCAAGCATCTGAGAAAAGCCATAAAATTATTCGGCTTACTCTATCTCGATTCCATTTGAATAATTCTGGGGCTCGAATTGATTCGACAACTTAACGACTCATTCAGAAGTCATAAACTCGTCTCTCACTGCTTAATATAGCCGCGTTGCAAGAAACAATTAGACAGGGGCACAATCATCCGACGTCCTCAGATGAATCTTAATTTGTTTTGGATGCGGCAATTTCTACTAATTCATTACCATCACACTGGGTTTAATATCACCCTCGATGTGCCTAGAAGTGATTTAGCAAATGATGTGAATGACTTTTTTATTGCTGGGAACACGAAAGAAAGAATAACATATTCACTTACAAATTGCTGTGCTGGCTGTTCACTTTTCATGGTAATCGTGTTCTCTACATATTCTCTATAAGTAGAAAACATATAAAATATACGGACAAATCATACGGACTGCGCGAGCCCAAAGTATGTTCGAGACTTGTTATTTAATACTACTGCAACGATACTATATTTTATAACAAATACATATAACATATACACGGTAAAATTTTGATCGTTCTAGACACCTTAAAGGGATGATTCAGCCCATATCGATGGGGAATGCTAAGAACTCAAAAAAAATGGGGAGTTCTATACAAAAAATTTCGGCCGCCCGGTCAATTTGTATGGGAACGTCAAAAAATTTTTGAGTTCCCATCTATGGTCCCACAGGAAAAGTTGTTTATATCAACGGGCTGAATCATCCCTTTAAGAGTCCAGAACGATCAAAATTTCATAAAAATGTATATAGATAACCATCCAAGAACTAAGTCAATCAGAAAATAATCATTTTTCCATCGTAACCTGACTGGGGATCGAACCCGGGACTGCCAGTATCCCGTATCAAGCCAGCATTATGATATCTAGGCCTGAGAGGTCATATAAAATGGTGCAGCAGCTTACCCCGCACAGATCATATATGGATCGAACAAAATAACGTTATCCTAGAGGTTTTTACCAAATCGGCATTGGGCATTGACACCAATTTGACAGCCTCGTGTTATCTTGCTTAACGTAGACTTGTAGTCTTTGAGTCTCTTTAGGAATTAAAGATGTGGTTCTAAATATATATACCTCTATATATCGCACATTTCCGTCAAATTCCTATTTTCGTTGTGTGAATACGTTGAATACTTTCAAAAAGATTTTATATATGACAAATATAACTTATGTAAGAATAAGAGAAGTAGTAAGTCGTGAAAACCATTCAATAACAATCTGTAAACGGTTCCGTGAAGTGCCTTTATCATTCGTACAAATTGATTGATCTCCGCCGCGCTCCGCCGGTCTATCAATTCATTTCAATGAAGGTTATCGCATGTGAATTTTCTATTTTCTGCTAGAGGCTCTAGTGTAGCACGATAGTACCTGTATGCGATCTGCGATGTATCACAAAATAATAAAGGGCCTTATATTTGAGAAACTAAGATTGAGACGGAAACTGAAAATTAACGTATTTCCCTGGATATGAAACCATTATTAACTAAATTTCATGAAAAATATTTTTTGTAGATTATTGTTGTACAGTTTGTGTAGACAAAGGCATAAAGTAAATATGATTGTAATGTCAACTTTGTTTTCACGCGTATAATAAAATCTTCCTAATCAACACTGCGCCAACTAGTGAGCAAAAAAACGGTAGCCCTCATTGACTTAATGCTTTCTTGGCTCACGGTTCAAAGTAGCGATTATAGTAATTTATATTAAGTTATCTAAGGACGGTTGCCGTCAGACAGGCATACAATCGTAAAGACTTTTAAAAATCATATTGCAACATAAATGCTGTCATAATCATAACAGCGAATTCCGGGCTCCGACGCATCATAGCTGATAGGTGAAACTATTGTAAAGAGTTTTCAAAAATAACTTTGTTTAAATAAAACAATGAAATTATGTGACAATGAATCAATTTATTATTGCATTGTAAAGAGTAAGGTTCGACAATTATGAATAAAAAAATTATGGTCCATGAAAGCGTTTATGAAGGGCGACCTTCCAATGTCTCTTAAACGTCGACTCATCGACATGTGCATCTTGCCCGTCCTAACCTACGGCGCTCAGACGTGGTCACTGACTGAGGAGCAGAAGTCCAAACTCAAAGTGTGCCAAAGAGCGATGGAGAGAAGTATACTAGGTTTCAGAAGACTGGACATAGTCCCGAATGGTATACTTCGCTCAATGACAGGTATCGCCGATGTGGGACACAAAGCTGCCAAGATGAAGTGGGACTGGGCGGGTCATGTCAGTAGAATGTTGCCAGACAAATGGGCTAATAAAGTGACTTCTTGGATACCTGAGGATGGTCGTCGTCGAAGGGGCAGGCCAAGGAAAAGATGGCGGGATGATCTCGACGCCTTTCGGCATGACTGGTCAGATATGGCTCAGGATCGAGATAAATGGAAGGAGGTGGGAGAGACCTTTGCCCAGCAGTGGGACAGAACAGGTTATTAAAAAAAAAAATATTGGACAATTTTTTAATAATTCCTTGGTCTTTTTTGTTAATCAAGTCACTTATTTTGGAAATTAAATTAGACTATAAATACGGTTGCGGTCAATGGATTATGCTATCGAGAGATGTTAACAACTCAATTTTTTTTGTTTTGTTAGAAACTCAAACTGTGGTCGTGGTGAAATTCATTGTTTTATTTAGATTTAAAACAGAAAGTTCTTGTTAAAAACCCTTACCAATCTGTAAACAGATTTCCGTTGTCCTTTCGGCACATACAAATTAATTGATCTCCACTGCGATTCGGAGAATCCATTAATTAATTTGAACCGACTCCCTTCTCTAGTTCTGGGTTCAACGCAACTTTTCGAATGAGTTGCTGACGAGTCTAACACAAAATATATTCGGACTCACTGTCCGAATATATTTTTCACTGACAATTCGGACACCAATAAAGAAAATTTTTTTGTACAGTTAGAAAGAAACTTCAACGATACTTTAAGAGAAAAAGCTGTAAAAACAGTTTTTAACTCGATATTTTTTTTGTCATCATGAGTTAACGCAAGTTTTTAATACATGATGACCGAATCAATATTTGGTATTATTTTTAGCCTGGCAGTAGTGATTGACGTGTAATATACATTCAAATTGTAAACCTCTCCACATATTTTTAAATATAAAATTACCGTATATATCATACAGGTCTTGTCTTCACAACTCTTCGTAGTTTATACGGTTTTTCTTATTTTAAAAATAATAAATACAGTTAATAAAAAAAACTTAAAACACTCTTTTATCTAAATAAAGTCTACATAATTTTAATTAAATCTGACTGTTTAAAGTGAGTCAAAATCGAGTTCAGAGAAGTCGGTTACAAACAAACAAGCAAGCATACAGGTAAAGCTAATAAAAGCGTGTAAAAACCGAAATAAGTCTTTGGTCCATCAATTGACTTGACAACTCCTTGCTTCTTAGCTCTGGGTTCAAAGCAACGTGTCGAATGGCGTGTAATACGGCGGGTATAAATCGTGGAGACACGGTGACGAACCCAGCACACTTACACTCCAAATGAGAACATCCCCGCGATGTGTGCTCGGTAAAATTTCCTTTTAATTGTCTTCTCGAATCTACGACGCTCATATTATTGCCTAACACGCTGCGGATCTCTTTACCTCTTCTATATCTTACGTTTTTTACAGACTTTTAAAAGAGTGGAACTTTATTTTTGTACATTGTTAATTTATACTTTGGTTTCCAATACCGTTTTTCGACGACCGAGTAACTTTTGCCTTTACGTATATGAGGTCAATTTAAAGGTAGTGCAAATATTTTAAGGGCTGGCACCTATAAGCTTGAAAATGCTTTAGAAGTAAAATAAAAAAAAATTGACACGCTAGTTTTCAAGATATCTGGACCTGAACATTTAGAAAAACAGAAAAAAAAGCACCCTGTGTATATAAAATAACTTTTTACTAGTATCTTCTATGGATACTAGGTCACTGATGACGACAACGAAAACAGCTGATTCATTGATTATAATAATAATATTTATTTTGTAGCAAAACACAAAAATAAAAATTAGCGTGTCGATTTCTTTAAATTTGCTATTAAAGCGTTTCTTTTACCTATGAGACCCAGCCCTTAAAATATTGCGCTTAATGTTTAGGAGCTTGTATAAGGTCGCTCGGAAGGCAGTCCGTGACTGTGGTCAGTTTTGGAGGAAACCGTAGCACTATCATTAGAGCAAATTTGTAGTCTTTGACTTGATCTCTTAGATATGATTTTTGACTAGAATTAGCCGACCTAGGTCTATGTACAACCTATGCTCTGCTATCTGAGCTACCGGCCAATTCAATCACGGCCCTGAAATTCTCCACTATATCCACCATATTTTATTTCTTAATTTATTAAGACTATTAAATGTAACTTTATTCTATATTTTAAACTCCTAGATCGTTTTCTTTATCAATTAGCGCTATTATCGTGTAATAACGCGACTACTTTCATGAGCACTCTGTATTTAAAGTGCTTCGGGGCCATAACGCGAGTAACAGTAGACTTGCACAATATTCAAATGAAATTGCATCTTTGCCAAAACTAGCGCGGGCATAGCCTCGCAAACATTAATATACAATAGAATTCTGACCCTCCTTTGTCGCCGGCTCTTTGTTTTTATAGGTTGTTGAATAAGCATTAACGGTAATTTCGAGGTAGGTACAGACATCGGCAGATCAAGTTACCCCATACGCACCTTTATGCAGCGGTAATAGTAGCTAAATTGCTGTGGGTTTGGATAGCTTGATGTGCCGCTGTATAGGTTACTGTTCAGTTTACCTTCGAGGTGGTTTTGTATACGACCGTTCGTGGCAAATTGAAATGGCTTTAATGAGAAATACTGCGTAGAGGAACATTGTATAGGTAAGATATAATAAATAATAAAGTTTACTTTTACTCATCTAATTAATGTTGTACTCAGAAAATCTATGAATTTAAATAAAGTATTTCGAATAGTTATTTAAATGTGGTTTTTATCCGCGGTTTTATCTTCAAGACTAGTTATATTTTACTTTTATAATTTCAAATTGAAAGTGGATTACGGTTACGGATACGCATAAAAGATGTATTAATTATAAGTACTTAAATTTTAATTTATACATCGAGGATAGACTTCCTTTATAGTCTACTAGTTTTCGCCCGCGTCAATTCTTCAGGAACAGTTTTTCCTGGGACAAAGTAAAGCCTATATCCTCGTCCGTACCCCAGAAAACGGGCATGCGAAATTTCATGATAATCGGTTCAGTAATTACGATGTGAAAGCTTAACAAAAATCAAATTCACCTTCGCATTTATAATATTATATAAGTATGGAAGTATAGATATAATAGAGATACTCTTTTTTCAAAACATATGTATAGACTGCTTATCAGAATTTTCTGCCCAGTTAAACTAAACTAAATGCAAATGCCAAGTATTAACTCTAATATTACATAATTGTCTTTTATTTATGCCTGATCTGTGAAAGGAACGCATTAAATCATATGGTTAGTCGCAGAAAAAGCTATCAATTAGAACAAAACAAATGAAACAATTAAATAATAAACCGATTGGTTCTCATAAAATAACCTTTTATTTGTTATGAAACGTTTTATATGGTAATCGAGTTGTTTCTATCGTTTTGTTACTTTTGACTGGAAAATGCAATACTGTCTGAGTAAATTCCATTTAAAATAACTTAACGAGCAAAGTTTTCTCGTTTATTCTGAGCTCATTCGAAGTGGACATGAATTGTGGTTCAATACATTAAACATTTCTAAACCCAATTTTCTGTTGCCCATAGTAAAGTTAGATTCATCTCTTGAGAGTTTTTTCCGATTGATCTTCTGCGGTGATGCGTCGGAACCAGGGGTCTGCTTATGTGACTGCATTAATGCTGTTGGGCCCTTACCACAGATTACCACTTTTTTTTTGTTTTTTTTCTTAACGTACCTAATGAGTTACATTTAAATACGCTAATATCATTACAATCTAGCCTTAAGTCAGGCTAATAAGTAATATTACATTGACCTAGTTGTATAAATTATTTTAGAAGAATGTGTCCATCGGCACTTTTCTTACTGTCTCTATTAAGGGGAAGGCACTTTGTTCGTGTGTCTTTGTTAGCACTATCACTACACTTTTATTTTGTTGTTTTGCACTACACTACACTAATTCAAAAGGTTTAGTTCTTTTAAGACGTCGTACTAGGTCCGTGTTGTTAAGGAGCTAGATAGCCTCGACGTTCACATGGTGAAGCAATCTATACTCGTGAGCTTCGGCATATTTTTTAACGACTGTATCGACGAACTGTATATTGAGGTCCCGGTGCAGGTCATCGTTTCTTACGTACCAGGGAGCATTTACAATAGCCCTCAGTACTTTGTTTTGAAATCGTTGAATCACTTCAATGTTAGTCTTTTTGGTACAGCACCACAGCTGTATTCCATAAGTCCATACTGGCATGAGGACTTGCTTATAGATAACTAATTTGTTGTTTATGGATAAGGGGGAATTTCTCCCAAGCAACCAGTATAATTTTTGAAATTTAATTTCTAGCTCTTCTCTTTTCTTTTTAACGTGGGCTTTCCAGCGAAGCCTCGCGTCTAAAGTCATACCTAAGTATTTAGCTGTATTTACATATGGAATTCGCTTTTCATTTATATATACGGGGTAATAATTGTCGTGTTTATTAGTAAAGTTTAGATGAACCGATTTTGATTCATTAAGTTTGATTTTCCATCGCTTTGTCCACGTAACGACATTATTAACAGCTACTTGGACTTTTTTAGCTGCTTCTGCATATGTGCTTCCAACAGCCATTATAGCGGTATCGTCAGCAAAGGTCGCTATAGACGAAATCTCTAAATTAGGAATATCGCAGGTGTATAGTAGGTACAGGACCGGACCCAATACACTTCCCTGAGGCACTCCAGCATTTATTTCCTTAAGTTCAGAGTATGCATCCTCTCGGCGTACTCTGAAGGCTCTATTCGTAATATAAGATGTGAGAATATCTACATACTCTTTAGGTAACAATTTTTTAAGTTTTACGATGAGCCCTTCGTGCCACACCTTATCAAAGGCTTGAGCAACATCTAAAAATACAGTAGAACATACTTCTTTATTTTCGAGAGCCTTTTCAATTATGTTAGTAATCCTATATACTTGATCTATAGTTGAATGCTTTTCTCGGAAGCCAAACTGATGAGCTGGAATGAGGTTTTTGGCTTCAATAATAGGTTTCAATCTTTTGAGTAATATTTTTTCGAATAACTTTGACATAACAGGCAATAGCGAAATTGGTCTATATGAAGCAGCCTCAGATGGCGTTTTACCTGGTTTTGCTATCATGATCACCTCTGCAATTTTCCATAAATCTGGAACGTATTTTAATCTCAACGCTGCGTTAATGATTGTAGTCAGCTTTACTAAGGCTTTTCGCGGGAGATTATGTAGCAGTTCTCCAGATATCAAATCAAAGCCAGGTGATTTTCTTAAGTTGATTTGTTTTATTTCTCGTAAGACTTCTTTGGGTGTAACAAGCTTAATATTCAAGGATTTATCATTGTCATTGCCCATATCAGTTACAATATCGTCATTGTTTCCTTCTTGACTTTCATTTGGCTTAAATATTTTTTTTTTTTTTTTTAATAAAATAACTTTATTTTCTCTTCACATTGCGAAAGCTCTTAGTAACTAGAGATTTATATTATAAGACTAACCTATGACAAGAACATGCAAGCCTTGTGAAGAGACTAGTTCCTGAAATAGGTCTCCTAAGAGACCTGTACTACAGGTAACTAGGCCCCTCCCTTGGAGTACTTGTTACAGTCATTGGCGCTTAAACAACTAATGTGGTAACCATATGTATGTTTGCTTATATTGAATGTATTTATTTCTAATCTTATGATACTATTTCCTTTTTTAATTAGTATGGCTTTACTTACGTACTAGTTTATATTTATACATATTAAGAATTTTATATTTTACTGACTATGACTAACTATGAAGTTTGTAATGTGTGCGTGTTTGAGATGTGTGCATGTGTGTGTATGGAAGTGAGTATGAAAGTGTGTATGAAAGTGGTTGATTATGAATGGGTGGGTGGATGGGGTTATCAAGTGTGGTGAGGTGAGGTTGGACGATTGCAGAGAGTGGTTGGGGGTCAAATGATATGTTCTAGCAGCTTTTCGGTAGCGGTGTAATCTAATGTTTTTAGGTAGGTCCTGATTGATTTTTTGCAAATATATTTGGGGAGAGGGTATATATTTAGGTGTTTGTTAAGTTTGTTGTAGAGGTAAGGTCCGAGGTAGGAGAAGAAGTAGGTAGCGGTAGTTGTTTTGTGTGGGGGGATTACGCAAACTGTTCTGTTCCGCCGTTTATTTATATATAGGTTAGTGCGCGTTGAGTCAAGTACAGTGCATGCTTTACTTATCTCCGTTTCGCGAGGTCGTCCTTTTCTTTCCTCCGTATACGGCTCCAAGCACTTATGCGCTCCTAGTAGTCGATCCCCGCAGTTGATCACAGTTTTCGTAAATTGATTTATTTTACGAGAATAAATATTCAAAATAATTTTAAGCAGCCAAATACACGTCCGCACTGAGTGGGCTCCGAGGGGGAAGGGAGTTCTGTTCTAAGTGCTCCGCAAATCGTTTAGCTTTTTGTTCATTGCTTACCGCCCACTTTCCACATTCAAGTTTTAAAGGAGGAATGTGGTTTATAGGTCGTTTTATATACTTGGTAGCTTTCCAGAGTGAGTAATCTGTACTGCGGTCATTGGTTAGCTTTTGTAGATATGTGTTAGTACACTTTTCGATATGATTTTGAATTAACCTTTTTAGTTGTTTAGTTTGATGATTCAATTTATTTTTATCTTCTGGGGATCTAGATTGGTGCCATAGTTTTCTTTGTTTTCTTTTTACTTTGATAAGTGCTGTTATTTCCAATGGATATGTATTTTTTGATGTTCTCTTTTTGATAGTGGGTGTATTGTTCCATGCTGCACGTTGTATCAATTTCACAAATTTTTCCAAGTCTAAGTCCAGTTGTTCCGGTGTCTTTAGAGGTACTTTGAGGTCAATCTGGGTATCTAATTCTATTCTAAAACTATCCCAGTCTGTGTATTTATTAACTAATGTAAGATTATTTTCCTTAAGTAAAACTTTCTCGCTTATTTCTAAATATATCGCCGAGTGATCGGAGTTCATATCGTAACTTTGATCAGTTTTAAGATAATTGGATGATAAATTCTTATATACAAAAAAGTCTATGAGATCAGGGATTTTTGATTTGTCAGTTGGCCAGTATGTAGGTGATCCTGTTGATGCAACATCACATTTCAATTCAGTAATGGCATACATGAGGTTCCTTCCTTTTGTGTTCGTTAGTCGGGATCCCCAATACGTATTTTTAGCATTGAAGTCCCCTCCTAGTATAAATCTGTCACCCAGTGAGTGTACAATATTCATATATAAGTCTTTTCGGATTTTGTGGCGAGGTGGGCAGTATATTGCAGCTACAGTAAGTTGATAATTTTTAATTTTCAGTTGTACCGCCGAACATTGCACCTGTGGAATTTCATGTTTAATATGTTCTTGATGTTGTATATTGTCTTTAATGATTACAGCACTGCCACCTCTTCCTTTGTTCGCAGGGTGTAGTGCGTAATGAATCTTATAGCCTTTAAATTTTATAAACGATTGTTTAGTGAAATGTGTTTCTGACACCAGGCACACATCAATATTTTCTATATCTAGGATTACTTGAAGTTCATTTTGATGTTTTAGCAATCCATTGCAGTTCCATGCCATAATTTTTAGATGTCTTATCATTTTCTTTGTTTAGGAATAGCCGTTTTAGAGCTATTTTCAATTTTTTTTAGACGTTCGTCGAATGAACTCATGAGTCTTATAATTTCATTCAGCTTGTCGTCGTTGGCCTGTTCCTTATGCTCAGAGCTAGAATTTTTAGCAACAGTTTGGAAACATTAAAGGAAACATTTGCACTTACAGTTGATACTGGCTTATTCTTGGGTTTTTGTGAGTTACTTGGGGCCTCTTTGTCATGGTTGATTGCATTCTTTTTAGTAGTTTTGTGTCTCATCTTCTGCATCTCTTTGGCTATCATGCAACCTCTATAGTTAGCCGGATGCGCTTCTCCACAATGCACGCATTTTGGTTTTTCTGTTGGTGATTTTTTGCAATCTTTTGTCAGGTGTTTACTAGTGCATTTTACACACCTTGGTTCTTTAGCACAGTACATATGTGTATGTCCATATGCCTGGCATCGTTTACATTGGGGGATAAGTTTCCAAGATTTTAAGGGCTGTATATCAACCATGCAACCCAAGATTGACTTAATCTGATAGATTTTATTTATTTCCTCCTGGTTGCTGAAAGTAAGCATGAACATATTCAGCGGTTCCTTACTTTTCCAGCTTAACTTGTTAACTGCATTTTCAATTTTTAGTCCCTTCGATTTAAGATCTTGGATGATCCTCTTTGGTTTGCAGGAGGAAGGTAATTTTTTTGCCATCACCTTTATAGGCCTTTCCTGTTTGTTTTCATATGAATGCCAAAAGCAGTTATTTTCTTTCAACAGCTTCGATATAGCTCTATATGCTTCGTCATTCGAGGCATTTATCTTCACGCTGTCGCCATTTAGCATTTTCACTGCAAATGTGTTAGCCGGCTGATCTTGTGACAAAAAGTCATAAAAGCTTTGATAGTTATTAACACCATCCACTACAATGGGAGGTGGTGGTGGAACTTTCTTAACCTTCTCTGTTTCTGGGTATTTCTTTTCCTGTGGTGAGAGTGTGGGTGATCTGTTCAATTTCCTTTTCTTTTTGGATTTTGTTCTTATCCACTCTGTCTCCTTGGCTAGTTCCTCCTCGTCGGTACCATATTCGGCATGAGACGTGGAAGTTTCCACATTGGTAGCTGGTGGGGCTGTAGTTGTCGTCGCAACGGAGCATTGTACCTGTTTTTGAAGAATCGTAATTTGATTCTTCAAATCTTCTATGAGACTCTGCTGTTCTAGTCGTTGTTCTTTTTCCTGTTTGTACAGGTTGTAAAGGTAGTGTTCAGTGTCAGTTTTGAGCTGAACCTTTTTAGATGGTGTACTCATTGTTAAGACAGTTGAGAACGTCGCCTTAAAAATTCACAATAACATTCGCCGTACGTAAACATTCCAAGCGCAATGACTTACCGATCTAGGTCATCGTGGCTAGGCTGTTCGTGACGGCGATGTTGTTGTGATGCACTTGCACTTTTGCACTGTTTCACTACGTGACACAACTGTTCTTATTGAAGATCGAACGATCACTGAGATTAACAGATTAACACATGATGGAATAACAGCTGACGTTCATAAGGCTTCATATACAACTCTCACAAGCATTTCAAGATTTTTATAACCTATGATTTGTTAGTTTTGATATCAACCCGAATTGCAGAATAACTACTAAAATATAAGAAACTAGCTTTCGCCCGCGGCTCCGCCCGCGTCAATGTCGATTCCTCGGGATTAGTACTTTTTCCCGGGATAAAAGTTAAGAGCATAAATAGATAATACTGCAGCATAATACTATGGTCAAATAAATATTTTAAGTGTCCGTAACCCTACGAAGGTCTAATACTTTGTCATGACTATGTAGATCCTTACTAATTTACAAGGTTAAGTTTCTGAACGGGGTTTGCTGTGGGATATACCCAAACCGTTATTAATTTCTAGTTTTGGGTCATCATTATACGTAAGTTGAGCAAAATTGCGGCTTACATAACACACTCTATTACAACCAGTCGGTGACTTACGGCCAGGCTTTATAATTGTGTGGCTACATCGACCTTGAATTAGTAAACGGTAAGAATTTTATTTAAAACTAGCTGTCCCGCCACTTCGATTCGCTGTTTTTTGTCGTAAATATCCTTATCCTGTGACGTAGCATCACGAGCCAGTCACGGTGTTTACGCGTGATCAGCGCACGACGCAGGCGCATGGTCTCAGAGCGGCACACACAATGACACGTAGCCACTACTGCGCAGGCGCGCACCGTCCATACGAAGTTAGCTTACGCACACATTGACCGATCGCCGCGTATATAAGCAATCGCGGCCCAGTACTAGGCAGCATTCTGTCCCGAATGCTCAAGAGGCGACTTTCAAGTCGGCGTTGGACTCCTCGTTCGACTGGGCCGTCTCTCCCTTTCCCCCTCTACTCCTCTCCAACCCATCCCAGAAGTACCATTGTCGGCGTGGACGCCGCTGCCGTCGCGTACTTCACCTCCTCCCCCTCACTCTTCCGCCTCCGTACCGCTTCCCCCGCGTACCGCGCTTCCCTGGTCTAGGGGCCGCCCAGCGGTCTCTCGATTAAGGGTGGTAGTGAGGATACCTAACCCCTGGCCTAGGGGTAGTCACAGCGCTAGCGCCTGGCTACCGCTCGGTCCGAAGGGTAGGTACGTTCACCCCCGAGGGTGTATCTTATATGTGGCCTTGTTAGAACGGGTCCAGCAACCCCGGCCACCGTCACCGCGTCCCCGCGCGCGTCTCACCCCCCCGTTATACCCGGGTCCGGTTAGTCATTACAATATACCTGTCGTTGTGTGTGTGCGTGTAGGTCCTTAAGTTAGTATATCCGGTATCTCCTCTCTCCAGAAAGGGTGGTTTACGAGATAGCGTTATCCAGTGTATTAGATATAGTCCTAGTATTTAAGGAACGCCTAGATTAAGATATACAATTGCAGAACCCGTGTAATAAACACATATTTGTTATTCCGTCCGAGTGGTTTGGACTTACTCTCCCAATAGATTCCCATACGTCACAGGCTCCCTGCCATACCCTTCAGGTAGCAGGTCCTTTCACTTGCTGACCCCCGCCATACCCCTCAGGTAGCGGGGCAGCACACTGATCGACTCCTTGCCGTGCCCTTCAGGTAGCAGAGTCGCTCTTTTAATGCTACACAGCCATCCTGGGTTCGATCCCCGGGAAAGCTACGTTGCATTTGGCCATTTGGCATACGGGACCCACGTTGGGCGCCAAATGCAACGTAGCTTTCCCGGGGATCGAACCCAGGATGGCTGTGTAGCATTAAAAGAGCGACTCTGCTACCTGAAGGGCACGGCAAGGAGTCGATCAGTGTGCTGCCCCGCTACCTGAGGGGTATGGCGGGGGTCAGCAAGTGAAAGGACCTGCTACCTGAAGGGTATGGCAGGGAGCCTGTGACGTATGGGAATCTATTGGGAGAGTAAGTCCAAACCACTCGGACGGAATAACAAATATGTGTTTATTACACGGGTTCTGCAATTGTATATCTTAATCTAGGCGTTCCTTAAATACTAGGACTATATCTAATACACTGGATAACGCTATCTCGTAAACCACCCTTTCTGGAGAGAGGAGATACCGGATATACTAACTTAAGGACCTACACGCACACACACAACGACAGGTATATTGTAATGACTAACCGGACCCGGGTATAACGGGGGGGTGAGACGCGCGCGGGGACGCGGTGACGGTGGCCGGGGTTGCTGGACCCGTTCTAACAAGGCCACATATAAGATACACCCTCGGGGGTGAACGTACCTACCCTTCGGACCGAGCGGTAGCCAGGCGCTAGCGCTGTGACTACCCCTAGGCCAGGGGTTAGGTATCCTCACTACCACCCTTAATCGAGAGACCGCTGGGCGGCCCCTAGACCAGGGAAGCGCGGTACGCGGGGGAAGCGGTACGGAGGCGGAAGAGTGAGGGGGAGGAGGTGAAGTACGCGACGGCAGCGGCGTCCACGCCGACAATAGTACTTCCGGGATGGGTTGGAGAGGAGTAGAGGGGGAAAGGGAGAGACGGCCCAGTCGAACGAGGAGTCCAACGCCGACTTGAAAGTCGCCTCTTGAGCATTCGGGACAGAATGCTGCCTAGTACTGGGCCGCGATTGCTTATATACGCGGCGATCGGTCAATGTGTGCGTAAGCTAACTTCGTATGGACGGTGCGCGCCTGCGCAGTAGTGGCTACGTGTCATTGTGTGTGCCGCTCTGAGACCATGCGCCTGCGTCGTGCGCTGATCACGCGTAAACACCGTGACTGGCTCGTGATGCTACGTCACAATCCTTATAATATTATAAATGCGAAAGTGAGTTTGTTTGTTTGTCTCGCTTTCACGCCGTAACTACTGAACCGATCATCATGAAATTTTGCATACTAGTTCTCTGGAGTACGGAGAATGACATAGGCTACCTTTCATCCCGGAAAAAAGTTCCTGAGGGGACGACGTTAACGCGAGCGAAGCTGCGAGTGAAAGCTAGTTTTATATAATTTTACAGTGCGAGCTCAAATATACTGTTCTTTCGTTTTCTTATTTTTTCAGGTAGTTAAATTAAACTAAAATTTAAAAAAAAAAATCGGACTCGTACCGAAATGAAATATATACGGACAAATTACACAGATTGAGCTACCCCAAAGTAAGTTCGAGACTTGTGTTATGGGATACTAATTCAACGATAATATATTTTATAACAAATACATATGTAGATAAACATCCAAGACCCAGGCCAATCTGAAAAAGATCATTTTCCATCTTGACCTGACCGGGGATCGAACCCGGGGCCCTCTTGTAGCAGGCCGGCGTGTTAACCACTGTGCCACGGAGCTCGCCAAATTGGTTGTAATTTGTCATTATTTATATGAAATCTGGTTTTTATGTTAGTCCACTTAACTCGCTTGTAAAAATAACTTAGTCTAGTGAAGGGAAAAGAGAAAAAGAGTAATGATGCAAAAAGTTTAAAATATTAAGAAAGAATCCTCGAAAAACTAGTAACAATAAAGAAATATACGTACGTTCTTAGGTAAATATATTTTTTTTACTGATTCACTCACTTTATCACTACACTATGTTTAGATATCAGTTTCTCTGAATTTGTTTTGGTTTCCATACTCTAATCTATGGAATTCTATGGAAATCTCGGATAGGTACAGGCTTAATTCATTAAAGTTAGCTACTACATCTAGCTAGGTATCTATCAATAGATGAAGACCTCAAGCTTGCCTACCCCATGTCATCGTAATAAAGCTGGTTTTGACATATGCTCATATGTACAGGATATGTTTGAATATACATACTACATAATATTATAAATGCTAAAGTAACTGTCTGACTATTACCTCTTCACGCTTCGACTACTGAACCGATTTCAACGAAATTTGATAGAAAGATAGCCTAAAGCCGGGGGCTTAATCATAGGATACCTTTTATCCCGGAAATTTAATGGCCCGAGGGATCGACATTCACGCAAGCCTAACCGCAAGCAAGAGCTAGTAATTTTGTTAGCACGAGTTGTCTATAGCCTTATTACAAAACCGGCCTACGCCAAAATCAAGCCACCCTTATATTACTTATTTATTTTAGCTTTTCAGGACTCCTGGTAAGTTATATTAAATAGAATGTCGCCGTTGAGTACAAAAACTATTAAAGATGAGAAAAGTCGTCGTTTTTTGTCATAAACCAAATCCCTTTTATTCCTAATACACACATCTACTTAGCTATACTATTAATATACTCATAATCTTAGATTATATAGTACAACACATGACTTTGTTATGGTCCTTTTTTTAATAGGTTTCGTTTAATAAGGGATTGGATCACGCGCTCACCAAAATATATTATGTTTGAAAGAATAAGGTGTCGAAACTGATAAGTACCATTGTCACTACTACGGTGAAAAATTCAGCTTTGCTTGTATGACGTAGGGTAAGCAGACCTCAGTTCTTAGTCTACAAGAGCCGGATAGGCCTGCATCAATAGCAACGCAATTAGTTTGAGTGCACCGTTTTTGATGTAGTGCCGACAGCCTGTGTGAAGAGCTATCCAATATAAATAATCCACTACACGTAAATGATTTACTAAAATATAAAAGCTGCACGAAAATTAAATGTTTGGTGTAAAAGTCCGGGTGACTGATCGCACTTTTAAAAAATATAAAGATTCAGTTTATATATAAAAAACCGGCCAAGTACGTCGTGCACGAAGGGTTTCGTACATTATATATAATTTGATTGAAATTATTAAAAATATTTTGTTATATGATGTTTATTTGTGCTATAAGACGTTGCTTCGTACCTACCAAATTTGAGATTTTTAGTTCAGGGGATATTTCCCCTGAACTAAAAATGTCAAATTTGGTACGAAGCAATGTCTTATAATCCTGTGGTTTTGTTTCCCTTGCGAGTGACGAAAAATTATAAAAATATTTTTTATTATAAGAAGTAACAAAAAATTATGCTTTTCGCAATTTTTCCTTTATCTGCGTTATAAGACGTTGCTTCGTACCAAATTTCATTATTCTCAAATTTTATTTTATTTTAAATATTTGGAAACAGTACCCCAGAATGAAAGTCAGTCTGTTTCTTCCCGTGCCTTAAATTATCACAGCACCAAATTTCATCTTAATCGGTTTAGTGGTCAAGCCTGAAAAGGTAAAACACAGACACCGTTACTTTCTTTCGGCGTATAATATTAGTATGGATAGCTGTTCAATTTTCCGCAAGTAGTTCTGCGAAAAGCACAGAAGTTAAAATAGATAGACGCATAAGTTATATGTTTTTGATAATGGGCTTTCCAGTGACAGTTAAATCAGATAATCAATGCAAATAAAAACATGCCAACGAGTTTATCTATACATATAATAATCTATACATATAATAAAACAGTAAAAATATTTTGTCTGTACATTTAGAATTTTTGACTGAAATGGATAGAGGGACACTTAAAAAGAATAATAGAAAGCAAAAAAATTTTTTTAGAATTTTTTGTCTGTCTGTCTGTCTGTCTGTCTGTCTGTCTGTCTGTATGTATGATCACGATTATCTCCGAAAATACTGAACCGATTTACTTCAAACTTTCACCAATTGCTTTATTTTAACTCAGATTAACATTTAAAGTTTGTTTCATAAAAATCGGTTAGTTAAAAAAAAAGTTATCGTCATTTGAATGAATTTAAGCCATGAGTTTGCCTTGCCTGCAAATATATAGCACTTACTTATATATTATAAGTGACATAGGAAAATTACATGCTAAACGTGGCCTTCAGGTGTTATAGACCTAGGCTCTGTCTACCCCGTAAGGAAAAAAGACGTGATACTATGTATGTATGTATAGTCTTCTTTTCACGCTTCAACCATTGAACCAATTTGGATGAAATTTGGTATGGGGGTAGTTTGAGACCCGGGGAAGGACATAGGGTATCTTTTATTCCGGGAAATTATACAGTTCCTGAGGGATGGACACTAATGGCGGCGACGTAGCCGCGGGCAAATCTGACTTATATATCAACGCAACCGAATCTGCTGCGCCTAGAAACTTGAAATTTGGTACAGGGGATTTTATAATGATGTGAGTGAGCGCTAAGAAAGGAGCGTCTGTTGTCTTTTTACGCTTCAACCATTGAATTGATTTGGATGAAATTTGGTACGGAGGTAGTTTGAGGCCCAGGAAAGGACATAGGGTATGTTTGATTCCGGGAAATTCTCCTGTTCCCGAGGGATCGACACTAACGCGGGCGGAGCCGTGGGCAACAGCTAGTTACATATAAAAGAATTCTTCAATGCGAAACAGCTTTGTGACAAAATTCTACGATGCAACAAATTTGCAAAAATAATGCATACCCCGTCAAATTCGTATAATCGTTGCAATCAGTCGTCAATGTATTGTGACTCGTAGGCTGCACGCAACTAATGAAATCGTAAATCAACAGTGTTGAACACACATCGACAGCATTCCGGATGGCAAATATTTTAGGTGTATTCCCTGTGGGACCGCTGATGGGGGTCGAGGATATTATTACGTTGGTAGATTTACTTTGTCAAATTGTATTTGTTTGAGTTTTAGACAAAATGCGTATTTTTGCGATAATCAGAAGTTCAGAATAAATTAATACTGATCCCTACTTAAAAATATCAAATATTTTGCATTTCATAAGAAATAAGTGGTATGAAAGTTTATCTAATCTATCTATCTTCTAATTTATCTTAAATCTTTAGTTTGTAATAAAACTTCTCCGAAACGACTTGATTAATACTTATTACATTTTGTATGTATATTTAGTATGTGTGAGATTAAGGCGTAAACTATTTTTCGTACCCCTCAGTGATAAGGGTGGTTAACCCCAATTTTTAGGGTCCCGTACCCAAAGGGTAAAAACGGGATCCTATTAATTTCACTCCACTGTCCGTCTGTCTGTCTGTCACCAGGCTGTATCTCATAAACCGTGATAGCTAGACAGTTGAAATTTTCACAGATGATGTATTTCTGTTGCCGCTATATCAAAAAATACTAAAAAATAGAATTAAATAAATATATAAGGGGGCTTCCATACAACAAACGTGATTTTTTTGCTTGTTTTTGCTCGATATTGATAACGGCCACAGGTAGAAATATAAATTCGCATGAAATATTCACAAGATATTTAGATCTAACTTAATATCTTGTGAATATTTCAATTTACTTTAAAAATAAATAATCAAATAAAAAGAATATGAAAGGGGGTCCCATACAACAGACATGATTATTTGCCGTTTTTATAGATAACGGCACGGAACCCTTCGTGCGCCAGTCCAACTGGCACTTGGCCGGTTTTTTATATGGTTGATTTGCCATGTAAAAAACCGGCCAAGTGCGAGTTAGCTAATAATATATAAATATATTTCTTTATCATTAGAAATATGTGAATTTCATTAAGAACCCAGGCATAAGGGGCTACCACCCATCCAAGTAGGGACCGCGCCTGGGTTTGCTTAACATGCGTAAGCGCTAAAAATGCTCGCGACTATTAGGCCATCGGGCTCCTCCAGCTTAAATAAAAAGAAATAAATCCAATCGGACAAAGTTAAAATAATCTTACATGACATATTTTATAATAATCATTGCATTCTAGTTGGTATTCCTGAAAAGCATGCCATGAAAACTTCAGTCAGAAGAATAAAAAAAAATTTATCTCTATTCGGGGACAACGGGAACACACCACGTTCCACAGACGAACATCTCTCTCGCCGTGTTAATTAATAAAATAAAAAATAGCCCTGATGAACGGAAACGGCGGTGGCTAATTATCATCGCCCGTAACAGTCTTATCTCGTTTACCTTTTATTGCTCTGAAACCTTTGGTTCTTAAATCATTACAATAAATAATAATAAATAAATATATACGGACAAATCACACAAATTGAGCTAGCCCCAAAGTAAGTTCGAGACTTGTGTTATGGGAACTCAACGATACTATATTTTATAACAAATACATATATAGAATACACATCCAAGACCCAGGCCAATCTGAAAAAGATCATTTTCCATCTTGACCTGGCCGGGGATCGAACCCGGTCACTCCGTGTCGCAGGCTGGCGTGTTGACCGCTGCGCCACGGAGCTAGTCAATCACAGGTGAGCTTCGTGGTACAGTTGTTACCACGCCAGCCTATGACACGAGGATTCCCGGGTTCGATTCCCGGCCAGGTTATCTGTATAAGTATCTAATATAAAATATAGTATCGTTGAGTTAGTATCCTACGACAAAAGTTCATGTCATATATATTTATATATTTTTTATTTATAACATTTTTATAACATAATTGACATTGTTGATTATGCAGCTTAAAATACGCACTTTGACATTTTTTTTTTATGTATTCATATTTTATGTAAATTATTATCTTTTTTCTGCGGTGTCATTCATAGTTCTGGAAATAACTTTTTGATGCCGAAGTTATGAAAAAAGATCCATCCATATATCCATCCTCATAACTTGGGCATTTTTAAGAAATATAAGATAATTTGAGTTTGACTAATTGAGGGTAAAAGCCGGCAAACTTTTTGAAATCATGGTAATATCTTTTAGTTCATAAAGCATAATATTTTATTTGCAGAATTGGCTTTTATCAAAAAAATTATGAAAACTAAAAAAAGATTAAGATAATCCATTACCCGACCAAAATAAGTCAACACTTACTTTGACGTTTTGTTGACTGTAATTGGCAATTTGTTTTGAGTTAATCCTCGTTTTATAATAAGATGGATTGTGTTTACCTATTTCAAAGAAACATTGTGATCGAATTACTACAATTCGTAACTAAAAATAAAACACGATGTAGTGGCAAATACTATTTTAAATTTATTATCGCAAAACAATACAAAAATTACATGCAGTTTAGCGGGAGATTCGTATTGCAATGAAAATATTCAAATATAGAATCACCTTTTTCAATATCGTCATTTTGATGTAAATTAGTGGCCAGTATATTTTTATAATGTCTTATGTGGATGCAATCCTGTACACATTGTATAACTAAATGTAGGCTTTATATCTCGTAGCCTGGCCTTGTTTGTCCCGTAAGGAACAAATACATGATAATATTTATGTATGCAACAAGACTACTAAATTTCAACTTAATCGTTTTAGTATATTCGGAGTAAATCGGCTATGACAGACGGACAGACAGACATACGAGTGATCATATAAGGGTTCCATTTTGCCACTCGGTTGTACGGGACCCTAAAAATAAAAGTCGCTTTTTATTTATGTCGACGAAAATAATATTACACACACAAGAAAATAAACTCTCTCAAAACATACAAACTTTCTATCGAAAAGTTTTTGGCACGTGTCATCCATATATTGCTAAGGGAACCCAAGTATAAATAGGTGTCCCGATAAACTGCTATTATGTTGCTTTTATCTGCCTTGGGATGAGTCCAAAAATGTAATCAGTTTTTACTACATTTGGCAAAGGTTTCTTAATTCATCTATTCGAGCAAGAATTGTACTCGCTTATGGTTTCCAAGGAAAAGTAAAAACAAAAGGTAAAAATAAAAATCGGCCAAGTGTGAGTCGGAATCGCATACGAAAGGTTGCGTGTCATTATCTATACAGGCGAAAAACGGCAAAAAAAACACATTTACCTGTAATATTTATTTAATTTATATTTATATTTATCAATTTAGTTTTAAAGTGAATATAAAACGAAATATTATGTCTATATTTTAAGCGTCCAACTGTTGCCGCTATTAATGTCGAGTTAAAAACGGCAAAAGATTTCGATTTTATCCCCCTTAAAATATAAATTATATTCTGTTTTTAGTATTTGTTGTTATAGCGGCAACCAAAGTTCATCATCTTTGAAAATTTCAACTATCTAGCTATCATCGTTCATAACATACAGCCTGGTGACCGACAAGCAGACAGATAGTGGTGTCTTAGTAATAAAGTCCTGTTTTTATCCTTTGGCTATAGAACCCTAAAACACTTATACTATTTGTCATTGATTAATTAGGCACTAGATATTTAGTCTTTCAGATAAAAAAAAAACAAATTTGACTAAACTGCTGAACCGATTTCGCAGTCATTGACATGGAACCCAATTCGGAAGTATATTCTGCCAAAAAAGAAATCTAAATTCGTGTGTTTAATTTATAAAAAAAAATATTAGATTCCAACCAAAACATGTTAACAGCTATTTTAACAAATTACTTAAATTAAATTAAGGAATAAAATATGCCGAAATATTTTTTCAAGCGGGCGGGATTTGAAACTACGACCAAGTCTATGTACGACTTACGCTCTTCCAACTGAGTCACGGGCATTGACTTACTTAATTTTATTTAATAAGAGTATATCAAAATAGCATTGTGAATGCAAAATATAACACTTAAAAAGATTTTAACCAACTAAAAAAAAATAAGACACTAATTTAACTTACTTTTCCCCACCTCCTTGAAAGGCCGGCAACGCTCTTGCTACACCCTGGTGTTGCGGTAGTCCATGGGCAGCGCGGGTCGCTTACCATCAGGTGACTCGCTTGCTCGTTTGCCGCCCCGTAACATAAAAAAAAAACTTTGTATTTCTTTACTACATATACTTCTTCGTGATGTACAACCATTTCTCAGTACTTACTGTCCGATTTGAATCCAAACTGAAATGGCATTTCCATTCCATTACGCATTCTGTATACGTCATATTATTTGTCAAAGCCAGGCGCGGTGCAAGCGACGCGCTCCAATTACAAACGCAATATTTTCTATGCGATGACGCTGGACCAAATCAATCTGCGTCAATCTGATAGAAAACTATCCAACATTTTAGAAATTTCAGTAAAGTATATTATAGAGGTACATCATAATCATCATCATAACAGCTGCAAAAAGTTCACTGCTGGACAAGAACCTTTCACAATGATTTTGCGTTCCATTGGAGGATATTGCCATACTCACTACGCTTGGCAGGCTGGCTGGCGAGCGCAGTTTCCTTGGCTTCTTTTGTTTCCCACGCTGCTTCCCACGCCCGGGTTTCCGAGCTGCTACTGGCTTTTTCTCCTTCATCCGAGTAAGTAGTAGGTATTTCAATACATTCATTCCCTTTCCAAGTCTATATTCTTCACCAGCTTTAAAACGCTTCCGATGGGCAGCAGCGTTGAAAACACAAGAAACTAAAGCAACTGCGCTCGCCAACCCGCCTGCCAAGCGTGGTAAGTATGACAATATCCTCCCATTGAATGAATTATCCTTGAGGTAGGTCTTTGTCCAGCATTAGAATTAATTCAAAATGTTGATAAAGAAATTAATATAAAAGAAACAAATATAAAACTAGCATCACGCCTTTAATGTCCGTTATATGATACGTTAAAGCCATCGTCGCCAGGGTGCGAGCGATGCGTTTTCAATTACACAATATTTGATAATATTAAGTTAATTACTGTTAATAGTTTCGAATAATTTTGGAGATAAACTCACTGGGTCGGTTTGAGTGACTACTAAACTACTTATCTCCACCTTAACTTTTATAATGTTTAATAAAAAAAACATATTAGTGAAAGTATAATTGAAACTATAATAGAAATATAAAACAGCATTTAAGCCAGAATCACGCGTTTTATGCCCGTCATATGATTCGTCAAAGCCGTCGTCACCAGGCGCGGTGCACGCGACGCGTTTCCAATTACACATTCGCAATATTTTCTATGCGATGACGCTTGAACGCAATCAATCTACGCCAATCTGTTGGAAATATATCCACAATTTTATAGTTTTCAGATTTTTTGACGTTATAACATCTTATATGGCGTGCATTGCCGGCTGCTCGCACGAAAAAGTGTCAAGTTCCGCGTACAAACGAGAGCGCGGAACAAGTGATAAATTAATATATAGGGACATATCACACAAATTTATAATATATATACTTATATAGATAAACATCCAAGACCTAGGTCAATCTGAAAAGATCTTTTTCCATCATGATCTTCCACCACGGAGCTCGCCATGAGAGGCACGATCGGCCTAAGTGTTCGGCTTGTGACGCATCTATCTCTCTTCCACCGATATCACGTAAAATTATCATCCGAAAACTCACTTTACAAACAACCAATTTTTTTTCAGTAATGGCTTATAAACTAAATATAGGTATGTTGTTTCACATGTCAAGATCTAGAGTCTTTAATAATAATAAATAATAAATTAAAGATATTCAGTTGTATTGATAATTTGCTAAAATAAAATTTGTTAAACAAATTGTCATCTACTTTTTTTTTAACGTCCAGTATTTATTATACTTTATAGCTACCGTTAAGTTCAGGCTGTATGTTCTTACTTTAAATAGATCACAAAGTAAACTTTGTACGCCCAAAAACCTTTACATAATCAATTTATATAACACAACAATATTGCCTTAATGTAAGACAATTTTTCAAAATGATAAAACGCTTGTAGAGTTTTCAATCTCTTGAGAAAAACTCCACGTTGAAACTAAGTTGCGGAAGGCAGGTCGTTTTAAAGATGTAGAGATAAGTGGCATGCGGCGGATAAAAATAGATCAAGTGCAACTTACGAACGGAAAGCCACTCCCGACGCCAACTCGTTCCAAATAATGTTAAAACAGAAGGACAGATCATCTTGGAAGAATAGAAAAAAAATCCCGCGCAAATCGTACAAGCCGAACGAGGAATGGGCGAAAATATGAAGAATCATATTAGTAGGCGACGCGGTTAGCAGCCCATCACTATTTTGGTTTCTTTTCCCACCAACATGCTAAATGTGGCTTTTGGGCTCTGTCTACCCCACAAGGGAAAAAGACGTGATACTACTATGATGCAGATCATCTTGGTTATATTACATTTATGTAATTTTTTATTAGTCGCATATCCCTTATTTCTACATATATGTAGAAATAAGAGGTGTGCGACTAATAAAAATAGAAACCAGACAAGTCGGACTGGCGCTCCATTGCTCGTGTATGAAAATGGTTTTCTTATGGGACCCGTTTAATTTTTCTTAGTTTTTTTTGTTATTGCCACTATAGAAATGCACACATTCTGCTGGTTTCAAGTCTTTACCTATAATGGTTCCGAACATACAGCCCTGTAGCAGACGGATGGACAGCAGAGGCTTAATAATAGTATCCCGTTGGCACTACCTGGTACTCAAACCTCTTAAAATCAAATCAAGTGCAACTTACTAACAGAAACACTTCCGACGGCGACTTACTACACTTAAGTAGGAAATGCACTGCTAATTAGCATACACACACACAGTAGTATAGATCTTTAATTTCCATTACGGAATACATTGTTCTCAAAAATTCAAAGCACATACGATGATCCACAAAAATATATTGACATGACACGTTTTGATTTTACAATATAAAGCTAAAAGTGCAACTGTGTCCCGACGGCGCGGCGGTCACTCTGACCTTAAGGGTCATAATGTTGAAATCTTTAACCATGACTTTGTAAAAATATATTTCTAATTTCATGTTACGAAAATTCATCAGCAACGAGTCGCCAAAAAATTTACAAAATTCATCCGTAACATGCTTTGTCAGAAATAATAAATCTAAAAGACTGCCCCGCATTGTCCCTGGACCAAAAGTACTCATTATACTGGCAGCATTTTCCCTTTCAATCACTATGGAAAAACTCTCAACCAAATTAGATACGGAGCGACTGTCGTTGGTTCTTTCAGCAACACGATTTTTGACTACGTAAAATGCTGCATAGACAGTTTGAACAATTCGTGTCTGGACCAAAATGAGGGATTCTGTCTAGAAAGATTCATTAGTGAAGCAAAATCACATATTTAATGTACCATAACTGTTTGAACTCCAGAAGAACTCCAAATCATGATACAAGAGCTCAATAAAGCCTCTCGACTGTGCGGACTAGAGATGAACCTTAATAAAACCAAGATAATGACCAACTGCGAAAATACCACGTTGAACATCATAGTGGATGATACCGTCATTGAAAAGGTTCACAAGTACGTGTATCTAGGTCAGGAAATGGTGATGGGAAAGGAAAATCAGTGCAATGAAATTCACCGGCGCACAAGACTTGCATGGGTAGCTTACGCCAAAATTAACTACGTGTTCAATATGACCCTAAAACCAGAACAAAAAGCTCGCATACATGACCAGTGCATCCTGCCAGTTCTCACCTATAGGGCTGAGACTTGGGTTTTCACTAAGGAGATTATCCATAAACTCAGGGTAACTCAACGAGCAATAGAGAGAAAAATGGTAGGTGTTTCACTCAAAGACCGGAAAAGGAATGAGTGGGTCAGAGAAAAGAGCAAGATCACAGATGTCATCAAGCGTATAGCGAAGCTGAAATGGCAATGGGCTGGCCATGTCGCTAGGAAGAAAGACTCATGGTGCAAAACGCTTGTGGAGTGGAGACCGTGGGGCGAAAAGCGCCCGCAAGGCAGACTGCAAATACGTTGGTACGACGACATTAAAAGAACAGCGGGTGTGAAGTGGATAGAGAAAGCCCAGGATCGAGAAAAGTGGCATAATCTGAAGGAGGCCTACACCTTAAAGGTAGAAAAAGGCTGAAAAGAAGAAGAAGAAGAAGAACTGTTTGAAGTTAATGACTGCAGGATGCGCTATCGATGTGGCGTTCTGATTGTTATTGCATAATAGCGAAAAATAAATGATTCTTCTGTACTATTTTTATTAAGATAGCTCACTGTGCACGCTACACACTTAGAGCTTATGTTTTAAATGTTAGTTGACTGTTTCAGATATCCATTTCTGCAAAGATATATGTGAACAGTTTTTTGTTTGCCTTGCGCTTACTTATTGCTGCGGAGTAGAGTTTTAGTTGTTTGATTTATAAAAAAAGAAAGAATTAAAAACGCGAGAGAAGCAAAGTTGATTTTTATCTATTTATAGGTCCAATGGTAATCTAAAGTTAGGAATATGATGCCAGTCAGGTCGACAATTAGGTACTTGATGTTGCATTGGTGTTGAATACAAAAAAAGTATTGAGTACAGATAAGTTTCTAATAGGACGTTAATGGAATGACCTATTGATAGGTTCTAACGTTAAATATAATTTGCATTAGTAATTATTTAGACACGTCCTTGCTATATATGAAATGAAATGAAATAGAATTTTATTCAAATTTGGATACATGATGTATCTCTTTCTGAACGTCATATTATTATTTTTTATATTTGAAAAATCGATATAAAATTTTATATACCATAACTCTCCTACCTAACTAGTATAATAAATGTGAAAGTGAGCTTATTGCTTTTTGGTTTGTTTATTTATGTACTATAAATACAAAAGTAACTCAGTCTGACTGATAGTTACCTCTACACGCTTCAATCACTGAATTAATTTCAACAAAATTTGGTATACAGGTAGTTTAACACAGCCTCTTTTGGGCCTAGGATTACAAGGATACTGTTCTTTTCTTAAAATAAACTCATTAAATAAACAAGCTTTCATTTTACATCATAATCTTACAGTACATCTAATATACAATTACGAGCCGCAGGTAAATGTTGCGTATTTCTGTTCCCTTTGAACCAGTGTGTCCCAGCCGTGTCGTAACAAAAATAGTTCCCTCACACTTAGGAGGCGAGTCGAGTGTAGGGTTACCATTTATGTCGTGTTTTCATAAGATCGTGCGATGGGTGGTTTCTTGAGACATAGCTGTTCGTACTTCAAACATTTGTAAAAATAAGTGACAATCGAAAAGTGAACGCGTTGTTAATTTACAACGTTGATGGCCGATGGCCGATGGGGCAAAAGGGTTCTCGAATGGCGACCACGTATCGGCAAGCGCAGCGTTGGACATTCATCGACCAGATGGTCGGATGATCTGACTAAGGTCGCAGGAAGTCACTGAAAGCAGGCTGCTTCCAACCGGTCGTATTGGAAATCCTTCAGGGATGCCTATGTCCAGCAGTGGACTTCTCGCAGCTGATATGATGATAATGAGATAATGTGTAAGGTGCATCATCCGCGTGAGTCAGTAAATAAATTAACGAACAAGATTACTCTTTTAAATTCTATGAGAAAAATAATTAATAGTAACTAAAATTATGCCTTCTGGAAAGATTATTTAAATATAATTCTTATCTTAGAATTTGTATCTATTAGCTATGGGTAACTCCAGAACAGTTTTTCCTCCTAGGTAGGAGAATTAGCAAATCATATCACAGCATGAACGCTGTCATAATAGCGGGACCCTGGGCTCCGAAGCATTACAGCAAAGGGTGAAATAGGTGATATGCTCGGATGATGACAAAAAAGGAAAATACCGGTCATATGGTTACCCTAGTCAGGGGTCGATTGAATCGAATATTCGCGAGTTGGGGAAATGCGATCCACTTCCTTGCGACACTTCCCACTCGATTTCTGATTCCGGTAGTTCTTATATCACGATGCAAAGCAGCTAGGATTTTAGAGAAGTAAGAGAAAAATCTAAAGTAAGAGATAAGCATTTTTTTAAATATATGGGATGAAATTATAATTGCATTATACGCTTTATATAGTTATGAAAGGTGGAGTTATATAAAATGCCACATACATTTAGCCAATTTTGACATGCAAATTAATAGTTAAATAGAATTAAATTAAGACATAGTGATATTCAGTAGTTGCAAATTGGATTCAAGTATCATAGGAGTTTAAGTGAGGAATAAAGCTGGATTTTAATTATTAGTCATTTATGTACAGGGTTCTCTTTTGATAATATTATGTAGACCATTATTAAGCAAGCTGTGTGTGTAAACAAGTAATTTAATTTCATTTTACAAGAAACAATAAAAAATTCTAAATCCCGACTGACCATTGACCCAGCGCCATCTAATTTGGAACTAAGTTTATCAATTGGCTATTCATTGCATTTATGACCGTAATTGGTATTTTAGCCGACGTCACCTTGTTTATAAGACTCTTGGAAAGAATACAAATCGAATGACACCTTACACTTTAAAAATAGGCAAGCCGTTTAGGCTACAGGAGTGGACAATGGAACAGACATACTTACATAAATACATACGCGCGAAAAACATTACCCTCCCTCTGGGTGGGTCAGTCGGGTAAGAACATGATTTTAGAAAATTATTAGCATACTAGCTGTTGCCCGCGACTTCGTCCGCGGTAATTTTATTATGATTAATTAGTATAGATGAATAATTTTGTCCCGTTTTCAAAACATTTTTTATTGATGCTTCGCTCCTATTCGTCACAGCGTGATGTTTTATAGCCTAAAGTCTTCCTCAATAAATGGACTATCCAACAAAAAATAATTTTCCAATTTGAACCAAACCAAAAAATAAGTTCCTTTGTTAAGTTAAGATTAGCGCGTACAAACAAACAAACTCTTCAGCTTTATAATATTAGTATAGATATAGATAAAATTCGACATAAAGAATTAAAATCGGTGTTCCAAAAATCTTTTACTTGAACTTTCGGTGAAATAAGAATCTGGAAAACAAAAAAGACGTAAATAATTGAACAAAACAAATTCAAGATAGACAGCGTATAAAATACTATTTGAGATAACACCAGCAGAAAGTAGAAACTCGTATTCTATTCTTTAACTTCCAAAATATCTAGTTTATTTTATAATCTGTGTACTCTCAATCGTCATTCAGTAACAGACATAGCAGGTGTCCCGTGTCGCACGACACTGTTGACATACAGCCTTTTTGCCGAGGCAATTAAAATCCTTTTTTCATGTTCGGTAACATATCAAGCTGGGATAAATGGTTTACTAGAACAGTTTTGCTGAGTTTTAGACTCTTGCCTCTCAGACACTATACCTGCGACCAAACCGTGAATAGTTGAATAGTACTCCACGTTTTATTTTTCAAGCTCTCGCAGTAAAATGTTTTGAAAGGACCGATTTCACTTTGCGTCTGTTCCGCACACCCCGCACCCCGCCCGCATGTCTCCGCCGCCAACTACCATTGTAAGGCAACTACAATCGTACATTATTGTTTTGCCGTCGGTGTACGTACCTACTCCCACTCCTTTTTATTTCAGGCTTTCATTCAAAACGTATCTTTGCACGGTTGAGTTATGGTGATGAAATTAAAACGGGCTTTTAGTCGGGCGTTTTGTTTTCGTAGTGATAGCGGTCTATCTCGGTTTTTATGCAGATTATTATTTTAATGTTCGCGGCTAAAATGTTGGAGTAGATTAATGAAGTCAGAAATGCATTTTTCGTTAGAAAAACTTATTATTTTTTGTGAGAGTAAAAACAAATGTTGCGACTAAAAGTTACATCAAAGTTTTGTTCGTGCTCCTTGATTAGAGACTCTGGTTGTGTTTTTACGGTACTTATGTTGTTGCTGGTGGTGTTTTAAGGTACTAGCATTTACCGTTTTATCTACTGTCTAAAGTGGTATACTAGTAGCTAAAAACTGTAGAAGCTTAATTGATTGCCAAAAACTGAAAATACTGTTTATATTTAATTTCTTAATGGATGTCATCAGACAGATTTTTTTCAACCAGGCCTTGCTAATAAAAGGACTATGATAAAAAAACATTGGCTCTCCTACTCTTATAATACATGCGTGAAATTAAAAAAAGAAATTTGAGAAATACTCGGCTGACTAGAGGTACACTGTATGAAAGAAAGCCGAGATAGTTGACGAGTGCGTATACAGACGCGCATGTTAACTATGGCATGTAGATACTGCATCAAATGCTATCGACTGATGAATATACCTAATTGAAAAACTTTTTATTCAAAGTCAGTTCAAACCTGCACCAAATCCAACAATTGTTTTAAACCGCAAAGTTAAATTACAATGTATATTGCCAAATCGTATAACGCGTCGTGGGGAGTGCTTAACCCTAAACGGGGAAATGAGCGCTTGTATCTTAGGATTCACACGCGACTGAGCCGCGCTGCAGATTGTTACGGAATGTGATGTTATAAATTAGTAATTCAATAATGTAATAAAAGAGTTTTCCATTGCTTTATCTGGATCACGACTATGTTGCACATATTTACTCCTAAAGCATTAATTGTGACTATTTTTGTCATAATCCTTTTCAAATTTTATTTAGCAATGAATTACATTAAAAGTATATTTTGACTTTCAGTCTGCAAAAATGCTTTATATAAATAAAACTAATATTGTTTTGAACCACAACGTTAAATTACAGCGCAGGCTGCCAAAGCCGTATTAAGCGTCGTGCGAAGTGTTTAACCTACAAACGAGGAAATGAGCGCCTGTATCTTAGGATTCACATGCGACTGAGCCGCGCTGCAGATTGTTACGAAATGTGCCGTCACTAATTTACCCCATGTGTTATAAAAGGATTTTCTATAACTTTATCTGTTGAATCAATTTACTATTAAAGCATTATTTGTGATTATCTTTATCTTATCCTTGAAAAATTCTACTCAACGATGATCAGATATTTGTTATTAAAATAACGTATTTTTCGGCATTCAGTCAGCAATCATGCAATTGGTTTATATAAATAAAACTAATACAGTTTTGAACCACAACATTAAATTACAGCGTATATTGCCAAAGCCGTATTAAGCGTCGTGCGAAGTGTTTAACCTACAAACGAGGAAATGAGCGCCTGTATCTTAGGATTCACACACGACTGAGCCGCGCTGCAGATTGTTATGAAATGTGCCGTCACTAATTTACCCCATGTGATAAAAAAGGATTTTCTATAACTTTGTCTATAATAATAATAATAATAATAATAAAAAGCCGCAGGGCAGCTTGTGGCGAGCTGTTGGTGAGTAACGACACCACGGACTCGAGTGCTCCAGAGAGTCGGTCAGAGCCCTCGCCCCCGACGTGTCTTAATCGGTCGGGGTAGAAACCCAAGAGGGCTCACAGGACTCTCGGCTCTGGCTTGCCTTAGTTGGCCGTCCAGAGAGGATTCGTGAGAGCTGTTGCTCCAGGGGTGGAAGTGTTAAAGGGCATAACTTCGCGAGTAACTACGGAGAAAGCGCAGCACACCTCTCGACACCCCTGAGTCGCCCACACTGGTGTTGCCCTTTTTGCCGGCATTAATCGTCGGCTAGTTTGAGGGGCCCATCTAGTGGGCAGCAAGCCACCACCTGCCAATTGTAGTCAGTTATCATGATTATGGCAGGTGCACGTCCCTTTGCAATAACCCAGCATAAGTCCACCCAAATCTCAATCCCATAAACCCATTAATTTCCTTCTTAAAATGCAATAGCTCCTCCTCCGGCCAAGACCTGTTCAAGGGCATATCACACATTGGTATTTCTAGGAACGGGTTCTGGCTGGAGACCAACATTACATCAACTTCTCCAAAGGGCCTCTACGTGTTGGATCCATATCCTTACGCAAGCCTCTAAAAAAACCGGGGTAACACCCGTGAAAAAAGAGAGATACAAATAATAATAATAAAGTTTATTTATTTTTCCCCACAATTAACAAAATATGAAGTAAGACAATATAAACAGGAGTTAATAGTACTATGCAGTACTAGTATAGAATTACAGGTAATTGTGGAGAACTGGTGCCCGTACTAGGTTCCATAGATCCTGTGTTACGGGTCGCCAGGTCTCTCCCAATATTTCATTGTAAATATAGTCTATGTTAGCTATACTAATATACTTAAAAGGTAGAATGTGGGGTGTGTGGAATGTATATACTCTTGGAAATGGTTGCATATAGGTGTGTGAAAAGTTAGGTATATGACTGAGTAAGCCACTCCATCCAGCACCTCAATAAATCAGATATACCCTAATTATATGCAAGGTTGCAAAAACAGTTAATTAACAATTGTCTGTAGTAATCTATACATATATATCTGGATCGCGCCTCTGTTGCATCAATTTACTACTAAAGCATTATTTGTGATTATCTTTATTTTATCCTTGTAAAATTCTACTCAACGATGATCAGGTATTTGTTATTAGAATAACGTATTTTTTGGCATTCAGTCAGCAATCATGCAATTGGTTTATATAAATAAAACTAATACAGTTTTGAACCACAACATTAAATTACAGCGTATATTGCCAAAGCCGTATTAAGCGTCGTGCGAAGTGTTTAACCTACAAACGAGGAAATGAGCGCCTGTATCTTAGGATTCACACGCGACTGAGCCGCGCTGCAGATTGTTACGAAATGTGCCGTCACTAATGTACCTAATGTGCTATAAAAGGGGCGCTATTGCTTTATCTGGATCACGCCCGTGTCGCGCTAATTTATGGTTACGGCATTATTCGGGACTATGACATATCATAACTCTTGGTGAATTTGTTCTAGTGTTGATTCCCTGTTCGTAAACACTAATTACTACGCCCGAAGTAATTTATAGATGTTTTAGTCTGAAAAAACACTTGTTTTCACTATTTGTATTATAAAAAGAAGACATCTGATTGATTTGTTGTAAACAATTCTTTCACTTAAAGAAGACGAATTTTCAGCGGGTAAATAAGCCATAATTTAGGCGGACAAAGTCGCAGGTTTATGCAATAAAAACTTATACTTATACCATGTAATTGTTTTTTTCTACTCCGTTTATAGCAAATAAATATACCTATATAAATGATAAATATATACGGACAAATCACACAGATTGAGCTAGCCCCAAAATAAGTTCGAGACTTGTGTTATGGGATACTAACTCAACGATACTATATTTTATAACAAATACATATATAGATACACATCCAAGACCCAGGCCAATCTGAAAAAGATCATTTTCCATATTGACCTGGCCGGGGATCGAACTCGGGTACTCTCGTGTCGTAGGCTGGCCTGTTGACCCCTGCGCCACAGAGCTAGCCTCGACAATAATCATTCAAAATGCATTTTATTTATTTACATGGTTTTAAATTTATTCACAGTAAATACTGTGAATAAATTTAAACTTTTATAAAAAAACTGTAGATTGGGGTATTATTTAGTTGGAATAGAATGTAATTCCATATTTTATACATGAATCTACATTGTATTGTAGCTCCTTGATAGCGGATCTACACAACCGTAGACAATTGACTCTCGTAGCTGGCTTGTGCTACGCCGTAGCAGCTATCTGCGTTTGCGTAGATGCAATGTGCTTTGGTACAAAAAGCATGGGCCTTTGTGAAAAGAAAATAGTTATAACTTTATTAATAGTAATACCTTAAAATTATATGAGGAAAAACTAATTGTCGACATATATATTTTATTAAAATAGAAAATATGTGATAAAAATTAACTTGCCACAAGAAGGACTCAAACCCACATCCCCAAGTTTATAACTATATGTTTAGGCTTAAATATCCTTACTAATATTATAAATGCGAAAGTGAGTTTTTTTGTTTGTTTGTTACGCTTTCACACCGTAGCTACTGAACCGATCATCATAAAATTTTGCATACAAGTTCTCTAGAGTACGGAGAAGGACATAGGCTACTAATATTCCCGAGGGACCGACACTGACGCGGGCGGAGACGAGGGCGAAAGCTGGTTTTTTATATTTTCTTAAAACTTGATGTAACAGTTGCAACAGATTCAAAATAAAATATGTATGGAAACATCATTGGCAACTCCGATACAAACATCAAACGTACAATCTTCACAACGATAGCGTACCTAGTAAAAATGTGGAGAAAACTCTAGAAAAATTCAAAGAAAGCTATAAAATTTCATAGCTTTACTCGGGCGGGTGACAATAAAACTGCATCTCGATTCTGATCACACTCGTTTCAATATTCAGTTGCGGGCCAACACCTGAGACGTCGCTTCGTTTGAAAAATGCTTATTATATTGCTTTCCTGTAAATAACTGCGCTTTATTTTGTTCGGGTATAAAGTGGCACCCGTAACGACCCAATTAACTATAAGCATGACAAAGTGGCCACTTTTAACTATGATTTACATTTAGAGTTGCCGCAGTGTCTTTTTCTTGTTCCTTGAGGAATTGGAAGTTTTGTCCACGGAAATAGATAGGCAAATACTTCTTTTTTATTGACGCTATAATTATTTTTCTATGTTTGAAAGATGCGATTTGAGTGTATTCCTCATAGATAAAAAAAAAAATTATGGTATTCTTCGTGAAATCCTATATCTTTAATTCATCATCATCATATCAGCCGCAAGAAGTCCACTGCTGGACAGGCCTCCCCTAATGATTTTCAGAATGATCGGTTCGAAGCGGCCTGATTATCTTAAATTGCTATAATTCTATTGAAAAATAGTTTTGTCTGTCACTGTGACAATTGCGTGATTATAAAGATAATTTTCTAGCATCATGGTTGCGAAAGCACCAACCACCATCAGTTGACAAAAATCTGTGTATCTCTGGACAAATTTGAGAAAGATCTTAGAAGCTTCTAGCGTAACTAAAACAATAGAACTGAAAATATGTGATGTAAAAACTCGCCACAGGTAGGACACGGTGATTTGAAGTCATGGTAGTGTAGTTGGTAGCACACTTAGGGACGTGGTTCAAATCCGATGTACGAGTTCGAATAAATAAATAAATAAATATATACGGACAAATCACACAGATTGAGCTAGCCCCAAGGTAAGTTCGAGACTTGTGTTATACTAACTCAACGATACTATATTTTATAACAAATACATATATAGATAAACATCCAAGACCCAGGCCAATCTGAAAAAGATCATTTTCCATCTTGACCTGGCCGGGGATCGAACCCGGGCACTCCGTGTCGCAGGCTGGCGTGTTGACCGCTGCGCCACGGAGCAGTTTTATTTCATAATTTTTATTTTTATTTTTATAATATACTGCGTAATGCTATGTAGAACAATTTAATCAAAGCTATAGAAGTAAGTGAATAAAAACATTCTTCTGATCATCATCATCATTTCGAGTAGGTGTCACAGTCAATCGACCATGCACACCCTGGTGTCAGAGTTCTTCGGAACCGCCTCTCGGTCTCTGACGTGGTTCCTTTAACGACTACCAGATGGCAGCCGGGACCAACGGCTTAACGTGCCTATCGAAGCACGGAATCATCTTTATTATTAGACAATCAGGTAATTCAAGCCTGCAATGTCCTATCTAAAGTGGAAACAAGTAAACAAAGTATGCTTCCCGTGGGAATCGAACCCACGACCCCCGGATCTACAGGCAAACGACTTAACCACTGGACCACGGAGGCAGTTTATTCTTCTGATATAAAGCAGATTGGTATTTTAGCGAATCCATAACAATATTCTGCCAGAATTTCATTAAAAGAATGCTGTATAATGTATAGTCATGCATCAATTATATAATGTTTGTCCGGCGAGGCCGCATGACGGCCATACATCAATCAGCTGTTGTGACGGCGCTCGCAATCAAATAAAATTTAACTCAAAAGCACCCGTTAGCGCTCTCGCACAGCCGTTTATTGGATACGGCCCTCATCCACTTCCATTACATTAAGTCTCATAGGTTTAATTATTGCCGAAATAAAAAATATATTTTATTAATGTGGGGATGGATTATTGGTATGTTTTGAGCAGCTAGACGTAGCGCTGAAAAAAATTACAGAAAGTGTGCACCTTATAAAAATTGGCATATCTTGTTATGTTTTATATCCATCCTATTATCTGAAAAGGCTTTTATTTATTGGTCATGCCTGTGTCCCCAAGTCTCAAAAGACTAATGTTTTGAGACTTTCCTCACTCAAACCCAAATTTAAACGAATATTTTTTTTATATGGTTGAATTACGAGTATATACATAATCAGGATAATAATGGCTAAGAAATTCATTTGTGACATGGATAAGACGAACATTAAATACAATTAATGTTATCAATGAACTCAGGCAACAATGTATTAGGTTATTCTTGTGAATACATGCACAACACACATAGTATCACGACTTTTTCCTTGCGGGGTAGACAGAACCCCAGGTCCTTAAATCTGAAAGCCACGTTTAGCATGTTGATGGGATACATGCACAAGTTTTATATAGATCAAACCTTTATATATAATGATAATATCTTATACTACTTTATTAAATAACTACCCTGTAGCGAAGACATAACCTAGTTTTTAGGGACATATTAATATCGCTCCGCTGTCCGTCTGTTTGTCTGTCTGTCTGTTTGTCCGTTTGTCACCAGGCTGTATCTCATGAACCGTGATAGTTAGACAGTTGAAATGTTCACAGATGATGTAGTTTTGTTGCCGGTATAACAAAAAATACTAAAACATAGAATAATATTAATATTAAAGGAATATCCTCCTATGCAACAGATATGATTTTTTTGCCGTTTTTGTAGATAACGGGTTCCGTACCGTTCGTGCGCGAGTCCGTCTCGCACTTGACCGACTTTTTTTAATGTAACAATTTATATCTCAAGTGTTAGTATTTGATTTATTTCATATTGCACTTAATTTGAAAAGTAATTAATACCAAACAACCAAACGCTTTGACAGTTCCTTTTAGGTTCGAGTAGCTAAGGTGTGAAATGAACTGCCTGCGTCTATATTCCCAGACAAGTACAGTCCCGGGACATTCAAAAGTAGAATAAATGGATAATTAATTGGGTATCTCTTGGATAGGCATGAAACATCTTCGTCTTCATCGTCACTTACCATCAGGTGAGATGGGAGACAGATGCCTAATCCAACATTTAGCAAAAAAAAACCATATAAAGATTATAAGGGTTGCACTCAGACCTAAGGTCGCCAGTTCAAACCCTGCCTGCACGAAAGTTTCACCATATCTTATTTCTTTATTTTAATAAGACTAAGAAAATAAAGCATTGTGAATGATTAAATACCCCTATATTGTAAAGTACCTACATAATTCAATTTTCTAATTAATTAAAATATATAAAATAATAAAAATAAATACGCACAAATCACACAGATTGAGCTAGCCTCAAAGTAAGTTCGAGACTTGTGTAATGGGATACTAACTCAACGATACTATATTTTATAACAAATACATATATAGATAAACATCCAAGACCCAGGCCAATCTGAAAAAAATCATTTTCCATCTTGACTTGGCCGGGGATCGAACCCGGGCACTCTCGTGTCGCAGGCTGGCGTGTTGACCGCTGCGCCACGGAGCTAGCCTAATTTTACTCTAATAGCTTCTAATTAGTAAACGTATTGCGCAGTTTCTCTCTGTATTCACTGTAATATTCCTCTATTCACGTTTCGGATTTACCTACGAGTAAATTCCACCAGCACTTACGTGGGTTCAAAATGGAGGTGTATGATCGCCGCTCAATTGTTTGATCCAATATCGAGCAGCGCCGCAGGCGAAAATGGCGGACATCTTTCTGATCAACGACTACAGCACTAACTATCATCATTGATAACTTTAATTGTAGCACGTATAGAGTATTATTTTAAATCTTTATGGGTATGTATGTATCAATATCGTATTAGAATCATATATTGTCGTAAAAAAGAAGTGAAAAACTATGGTTTCCCGGATTGCCTACCTCTACAGAATCCTGATATCTTGATATAAGAAGGTAGCGACTTTTCTAAGATATGTGCATGTAAATATAGTCTACCTTGCCAAATGGTTTGCAGTACACAAGAGATTTTGGAAAGTAAATGAAAATATTAAAATTATTTAGTTTGGAAAATATTTTATTTGCACAAAACATGAAAACTTATACAAATTGCTAAGAACCGCCTTTATCTTCCCAAGGACGTAAAACATTTGTTAATCATGTACTTTATATGTATACGTCTGTACAGTGCGTGCCGAGCCTTTGAAGCTGCCGACAACGCCTTTGGCAGGCGTCGACACTTATCTGGTCGGCTGCCGGCGTCGCCTTGTCAAAGCGCGCAAACCATTTGGCCGGATAAAGTATAATTGGATACTGTTCAATTAATATTATTTATCAATTAGGCATTACATACAGAATATACCTTCATATTCCATTTTATGAATTTATGATCTATTTTGTTTCCTATCAGGGTTACATTCTACTGCCATAGACAATACTGTACAAATTCTGTACAGCTGTACAGCGTCGGCAGCACAAGAAGCAAATCTGGGCTCGCCAACTCATCTCAGAAAGCCTGGTGAGTATGGCAATATCCTCCCATGGAACGTAGAATCCTTGGGATAAGCCTACGCCCAGCACTGGACTTCTCACGGCTAAATTATGATGATGATGATGAAATTTCACCAATATTTGCATCGCCGTCCAATTGTTTGTACCAATATCGGGCAGCGCCGCGTACGAATATCGTAGACATCCTTTTAATCATGACCACTACTTACTGCTGGACTAACTAGCTTTGACAACAGTCCGCTAGTAGTCTCTGATCCCAAGATTTATCGCAGGGTTGAATACTATTCCGAATAATCTTATTATTATCTAATAATTATGACAAATCGGCCATCAATACACAGACGCTTTTACACAGACTCTCTCATACACACATACACACACACCCCCTCACCAAAACACACACTCACACACACCCACGCCAACACACATCATCACACACACACCCCCACACACGCACACACACGCACACGCACACACACACACACACACACACACACACACACACACACACACACACACACACACACACACACACACACACACACACACACACACACACACACATAAGTTTATAGATATATAATCTTTTGCTCTAACTTTCATCATGTATTTACGTTAACTAAGCCTAAGTTATTATGATGTGTTCAGGAAGAGCGGATCCACCTGTCACAGGCTTTATCTAAGCTTACTAGGTGGGTCCCAGAAATATGTATTTTTATAAACTAAGGCTTGGAAATAAAGATTTTTTCATTTCATTTTTCATTTCAATCAACAATTACGGCATTAACTGCCATCATTGTCAACTTTAATTGTCGCATGTGTAAAGTATTTTTTTTTTATCTTTATGGCCAATTTCGTAAAAAAAGAAGTGATGGACTATGGTCTGCCGGATTGCTTACACCTTCTGTCGCGATATTACATTACACATCTAAGTATTTAAGTAGGTATCGATATTGCTATGAGACAGTAGAAATATAGTATATTTTTTGATTAATTCGACATCATATGAAGCCTTCTTGCAAATTTATGTTTATACAACAAAAAAATCTGTAGAAATGATTTCTACTTTTGCGGATTCAAAATGGAGGCATATGGTCGCCGCCCAATTGTTTGAAACAATATCGAGCCGCGCCGCGGGCGAGGATGGCGGACATCCTTCTAATCAACGACTACGGTAACTACCGTAATTGTTAACTTTACTCGCATGTACTTTTGTATATTTCAGATCTATTTTTGACCTCCTGCACGAGGTACTTTATGTAATGTTTTATTGAATTACCATGTATTATCGAATCGACCTACTCGATTTCTGTAATTCAGCTAGCATGTAAAGGGCCTTGGCTATTGAAGTGTCCCAAGATATGAAAATCAATAAAATTAAATGAAATTACGGATTTTGAACGAATTCCTATCCTTCCTAGCTTGAAAACGATGGGCAGCAGCGTCGGAAGCACATGAAGCGAAAGAAAGTGCGCTTGCTAACCCGCCTGCCAAGCGTAGTAAATATAGCAATATCCTCCCATGGAACCAAGAATCCTTGGGAGAGGCCTTTGTCCAGTAGTGGACATCTTATGGCTGTAATGATGATGATGATTCATTTTTTAAATGGAAGCAATTCAAGGTACTAAAAAATTATTTTATTTTACTATAGAGAATATTTTTTTATTTCTATTAATAATTTCAAACAACTAGGTTTGAAAATCACGCATTTCGCTCACTATGACTACGTTAGTACTATATTTCCTTTGCTATGACACACCACTACGCAGATACAAAATCCATCGTACATCAATATCATTAATATCGGTCAGTATGGCCGCATACGAAGCCCGGACATTTGATCACATGAATTTTTAATCTGAACAGAAATTGGACCGCCGGAATGGCGGCTCCAGTTTAGAAACCATTACTTTAAGTGCCGGCTTTTAGATATTAGGCCTCTAGAGGAGTTTCATCAGAGCTCTGAGATTCATTTTTAGCTATATATTATTATTTTAAATATGAGTGAAGTAAGACAGGCTAATGAGCATTTGTATATAATGTGTACCGTTATTCCGGTATTAGTTTTGTGTTCGGCCATATGCATATGTTATACAATGATTTAATTATTTCGGTATTAAAGTCTTCTTTTTCTTCAGATCTTTTTAGTCTCCACTGCAGGAGTATGACCCTCTTTTTACTGCCGGAGCCATACTTAGTCAGAGCAGACAGAGGACTTGGCCTACACTCTCCTCGCTCGCCAGACGGGTTGGAGAGGTATTAAAGTCAAGTACGTTAAAATAACTACAGCATCTCTTATTTTTAGGGCTCCGTAGCCAAATGGCAAAAAATGGAACCCTTATGGATTCCTCATGTCTGTCTGTCCGTCCGTATGTCACAGCCACTTTTTTCCGAAACTATAAGAACTATACTGTTGTAACTTGGTTTGTAGATGTATTCTGTGAACCGCATTATTACAAGAAACAAGGTTTTTTAGTTAAATATTGTACGGTAGTATGAAACCTTATGTCTGGGTATTTATGTGACTTACATTTGCCCAGCTTTCATTTAAATTTCACTATACTTAAATGTATTCTTGTTCATATTTGCCTTTAAGTATATGGTTTTTATATTTTTTTATATCTGCCAACTAAGTTTACGACTAAGGTTTTAGCTATTAATTAAAACTATACAGCAATTTACTTTAATAATATAACTACGACCTTTATTCGGCAGTGGGACAGTATAGGTTACAAAAAAGAACAATGGTTTATACTTCGGGAGTGCCGGGAAAAGTGAAAACTCCGAAAAGTAGAAAGACCTGAAACAGCCGGCGCGTCGTAGGAGAGGAAGTAATATCCCCCATATTACTGCCTCTCCTACGACGCGCCGGCTATTTCAGGTCAGGTGTCCGTCTTACTAATTTTTGATTAGGTCACGTGTCCTGACGCGAGTTTTTTTACCATTTTTTACCAATCCCAAAAAGTGCACAATGCCGCTAAAGAAGTTTTCTTCAAAAAATCACGATCATAAGCCATGATAGTGCCAATAGTTATTGTATACTTTACCTAATTCTACTCTACGGGTACGATACGGAACCACGTTACTCTTTTGTTTGTGTATGTTGATGGATGTAAAAAAAGAAGTTTACTAAGATAACGGAGACTATCCTGCTTCTTAAGTGTATTGCAAGGGTTGAAACACACGCGATCTAAGCTCACATATTTTTAGCATTCACCGAATGATATGTCACGAATCTTATGACTAATATGTTAAATTTCAATTAATAAATTAAATTTGATACCACAATCAAATGACACCCCACACGTTTGATGTTTTTTTTTGCAAACAGTCAAATTGTTTCTCGCCTAGTACAAAATACAATACGAGTACCTACGTTAAAGAATAAACATGAATGTTTTTATCTACTTATAGTTCTTAGTGCAATTGTTTTTTTTTTTGTAGTTTAGTCATAAAACTACAAAAAAAAAACAATAATATCATCATAAAAAGTTTTAGAATTACACAGCTTTGGCCTTAGAAGTATACCTTTCTAACCAGTAACGCCTCATTGGCATTAATGGGTATAAAAACAAAAAAAAACGACATATATTAGAAACCGGTATACTTCATGGCATATGATCACAGCCAAGATGTATCCTTATACCTACTTACTAATTTTGTTTGTTTGTTACGCTTTCAAACTGTAACTACTGAACCGATCATCAGTTATCTATAAACTAGTTTTCGCCCGCAGCTCCGCCCGCGTCAATGTCGATCCCTCGGGAACAGTACTTGTTCCCGGGATAAAAGGTAGCCTATGCCCTTCTCCGTACTCCAGAGAACTTGTATGCAAAATTTCATGATGATCGGTTCAGTAGTTACAGTTTGAAAGCGTAACAAACAAACAAGCAAACAAACTCACTTTCGCATTTATAATATTAGTAAGGATTCTCATCGATATAGGAGCCCTGTGTTTAAGTGAGTCTGAGCATTTTTATCGCTTACGTATTTTAAGCAACCCCGGGCGCGGTCCATTGGGATCGGTGACCGCAAGTGGCATAAAAATATCTCGAGTTTTCCGTGTTTCGGAAGGCACGCTAAGCCGTTGCCCGGCTGTCATCATTGAAAACAGAAATTAATCTATGTCAGGTCATCTATGGCAGCTTGAAAATCTGACGAACAACAGAAACGTCAAAAAAGCTCCATAAAGAGTCTGCATTAATGAAAGCGTATCCAGCTGTTATTGACAAGTCGGTGTAGTTTTTAATCAGCTTTATTATGCATGCGAAGTACGCCTTTTGCTTGTAGCTGGGGCTGCGTCCACTCAGCTCGCCCTGCATGAGCATAGCTTCGCGAATAAACTAAGTTTCACATATTAATTGGTTATAAGCACTATATGTAGCCGTGTAGTCTTTCCATGGATGTCATAAGAGGCGACTTAGGAAATACAAGCTAAACAAAGCTCATAAATATCTATGAGACCTCTCCAAACCATCTGGTCAGCGAGGAGAGTGTAGGGCAAATCCTTTGTCTGCTCTGGCCAAGTATGGCTCCGGTGGTACAGGGAGGGTCATGCTCCTGCAGTGGAGACTGGAATGATCTGATGATGATGATGCTATATGGCCGTCGAGGAAAGTGTAGGCCAAATATTCTGTCGGCTCTGGCCAAGTATAGCTCCGGTAGTATAGTGAGGGTCATGCTTCTGCAGTGGAGACTAAAAAGACCTGATGATGATGAATGATGAAGCGCTACATGGCGCCTAGGTCCCTTGTGCTAATTTTCTTCATCACCATCATCATTTGTACGTATATTTCGATTGCATCCTCAGTTCTGTTGCATCGGGGTCCGCTATTATGCCAAGTTGTGATATGATTTTGAGAAAGTTTTTACAGCCGGTGGCCTGCCTGATGCCAACCAACTGAATGGACATATATAAAATTTCACGGAAATTGGCAGAGAAAAGCGACCAGCAGACATACGAAATAATTTTTGCGCAAGCTGAAGCAGAGACGTTAGTGCATCCAGAGGTGCAATTCAACACATACCAAGCAATCCGATGACTGACGATCTTTTCATTGGACCTTTTTGTTTTTACAAGCTTTTATTTAGTTTCACCTCCCGATGTTTGTCTGTAATCAAATCTTGCGAGGTAAATTAGCTCTAGCTCCGTGGCGCAGCGGTCAACCCGCCAGCCTGCGACACGAGAGTGCCCAGGTTCGATCCCCGGCCAGGTCAAGATGGAAAATGATCTTTTTTAGATTGGCCTGCGTCTTGGATGTATATCTATATATGTATTAGTTATAAAATATAGTATCGTTGAGTTAGTATCCCATAACACAAGTCTCGAACTTACTTTGGGGCTAGCTCAATCTGTGTGATTTGTCCGTATATATTTAATTATTTATTTAAATTCTATCCACACCCCGGTTACCGATTGAACTGCAATTTTGCATGCATGTGTAAATCGGATGACAATACAATATTCTGGAATCGTTGTGCTGGTCTGATGATGGAGTCAGGTGTCCATAGGAAATCTTAAACTGAACAAGGTTCACTAATCGTGTTTGGGCTCATTTGATTTGTCTTGAAAAGCTCTTTACAGTGTGTTTTCTTTTTAATAAAAGCTTGTCACAAAAATGATACATTTTGATGCCAATGAGGCTTTACTTCTTCTTCCAAAAATATGAAGCAGATAACAAACAGACTGGCTGTTTGTTATCTGCTTCATATTTTTGGTTCGTTTTTCTTTCGTTTCAATGACTATGATGTGAAAATCAATATGTAGATACTAAATGTTTATTTGTATGTTTAATTCTACGTATTGCATTATGAACTAGACTATAAATATTTTAAATGTAATCATAAATTGCGGTAATTTCAACCCTTGCAAAACTATGAAGCCGCATAGTCTCCATTATCTTAGTAAACTTCTTGTTAACACCCGTCAAGATACATAATAAAAGAATAACATTTTCCAGTGTCATACAAATAAAGTAGAATTAGGTAAAGTATACAATATTTTTTTTTTCAGACAACTTATGGTTCATTTATTCATCATATAACATTAATTGTATTTAAGTTAGGTTAAGTTCTTATTTGCCTTTTATTATACCATACACTTAATGGTATAGTAAAAGACAAATAAGAACTGAAATACTAAAGTATAGCGAAATGAAAATAAAAATTGGCCAAGTGTGAGAAGCGTTAGTACATACATACGAGTACATTAAAAAGCAGAGGCACTTCGTTCGCGCTTCGTGCTGGCTCGCATACGGTCTTAGATCTCTTTTGAGTGTAAGTTTACTCTTATAAGAGAACCAATTGAAAAGTTTTAGATACTTAAAAAAGATAACATGAAGATGATTGATATCATAAATACAGCTGTTATTGACAAGTCCTTATAGTTTTAATCTCCCGCTTTATTATGCATGCAGAGCACGCCTATTGCTTGTAGCCGGGGTTGCGCTCTACTCAGCTCGCCCCGTATACGCCAAAAGCAAAGCAAAACTTCGCGAGCAAACTTAGTTTCACATTTTTATTGCTTTTAAACAACGTGAGATGGATTTATATTAAAATTTTAATGGCAAATTGAGTTGTATTGAAAAGAAACATTTTATAAATACTCCATTGAAGGGGTTTTAACCCAACCAAAATGATTAACTTTTCGATGTCAAATTTTTTTGACATTTTCATAATAACTGCTGGGCCAGTTGAACACTTTTGTTTGAGAATGGGGATTTATTCTATGGGAAAAGTTGTTCATTTTGATGGGCTGAGTCACACCTTTAAGGTAATGTCGGTTGTTAATTTTCACGCTGTATATATTTCAATAGCATTCTTCCATTTGCCATCGCTGTTCAAATTACGGTCTTTAAAATATGTTCACTGCTGGTATTGTTTTTTTACTTAGGAAGGAAAATATTGCTCCCAAAGGCATTTGATATAGCTGAAAGTCACACATGATGATAGCCACGACCAATGGCTTAACGTGCTTATCGAAGCACAGATTTTTACTAATGAGAGAAGTTATACTTACTCCGTGAGTTTTACAGAGTAAACGATATTATAATATAAACAAAACTATATACCCTGTACGATGTCCAATAAATATTATGCCAACTTTCCGAAATATCTACGCATTCCGTTTTCGATCCCCGAGATCATTCGTCTCCCGCGACTCTGCAGACGACGTGCGTCACTGTACTTTCGCTAAAAATGCAAATTCCATCGAAGTGACACCACGCCCTCATCACAAACCAGAGCTGACTTAGGAGCCGGGGTGAGGTCGGGGAAAACAATTTTTCACCAAGCCAAAATGAGCAAGACACACCCCTAAGACTCGTTGAGTACATTGGCGACGTTCTTTGTCGGTATTTCATTATACGACGTGATTTTAAGGAACCCCGTTTTGTTTGTGTTGTAGGTGAAGTTTATCAGCTATCCCTGTTTGTTATTCCAAACTTAATCTTGGTAAGTCCTGCACCGCGCGTGTATGACGAACTTTAATGTGTTTGAAACCTTGTAGAGAAAAACGGTTTCATGCATAACTTTTATGGCGGGCGCTCAGGCTATAATAACTTTTATTTTTTCTATTTCAGTTACCGTTATGTAAATGCTTGGGATTCGCGATTATTTTAGAGGAAGTTTGTTTTGGACGTTTCGGGTTTTTATTTTTAACGATATAGGTCGCCGTCGCTATTTAAGAATCGAAACTTTTAAATAACGTTTTATGAACAAAGAATCGATACATGATTATGGTATGTCTAACTAATTGATTTTTTAACAAATAGATAGATTTTTTTTAGTTCGGGGCAGATAAAAGTGCCCCTACGATTTAAAATCTGTTGTTAGAGGGGTCAGTTTTATCTGCCTTCGACTGTACTCATCAAGATTTTCTTTAGAATTTTTTTTTGTTTACTTTAATAAGTATGTCATTATAAACTTTCTAGCAGTCTGAATATATTTTCATACGTAAACGATATGATTTTAATAATGATATATTAGAAACTTAACTTTTATTAAGTCAAATACAATTTTCACGTTTCTAATAAATATCACAAAGAAATAAATTTCTAAAATTAAATTCCAGTGCAGTCTCGATTTATTTCAGCGTCGCGCGCTCCAGTATAATTTTCTAAGCTATTAACACATTAGTGCACAACGGACGCCGCCGTAAATCAGGCGTGCAAACAGTGTATTAATTACGAATGCAAACAGCGAGTGTGGCTGCAGCTTAATGATTTGCAGATCAGATACGTAGATCTAAATAAAGCCATAAACAAATCTTACTCCGGGTTAAATACGAGTATATACTCGTTAGTTATGGTTACATTAAATCTATAAAATACTAGTGACTTATATCTAGTTTATAAAAAAATCCCGCTACGAGTGAACTTTCGATCGCCTCAGCGTTACACGAACGTTCTTAACTGAATAGGCAATTTACTGAGTGCTCAATATATGAAGCGTTAAATTACTTGAATGTTTAATCATAACCCTTTAATCAATGGTTGTCGATCATATAATCATAGATTAAATTATTTTACTCATTGATTAAATCGTATTCGATAGTTTATAATATTAGTTAAAGATGGGATATATAATTTTCTAAGCTATTAGTACATTAGTGCACAACGGACGCCACTGTAAATCAGACGTGCAAACAGTGTATTAATTACGAATGCAAACAGCGAGTATGGCTGCACCTTAATGAATTGCAGATCATATAGGTACGTAGATCTGAATCCTAGTGCTGCTAAAACCAAACCTTGCTCCAGGTCAAATATGAGTGTTTGTTCTGGTTACATTGGGAGTATAGTTTACACTATCGCCTGATTTGACGTATATAATAAACTTTAAAAAGTCCTTCAGGTGATTGGACGACCAATACTGTTGAAAAGATGTCCCTTATGCGTTTTTTCTCTGCAGTGGTCGGTTACAAAATGCTAGTAGTTTGTAGCTTTTGAACGTTAATTAATAGTATAAATATTACTAAATAAGATACTTTCAATGTGATTTGACATACCTGCAAATGCCTATTTTCCTTAATAAACGTTCTGGTTTTGATTAAATCAACCCTCTAGCATGCAAAAATAAAAGCATACCCTAGTTTCTTGATTACAAGAAACTAGGGTATGCTTTTATTTTTGCATGCTACACCTACAAATATTAATTTATACAGATATGTTATAATAATTGATATTTTATATAGATAAGGCTTACGAATATGATATTCTTAGCTATAAAGTTATTAGTGCATGATGACGATAAATCGTGAGTGCAAACAATGCAACTATAATCCTTATCCTTACTAATATTATAAATGCGAAAGTGAGTTTGTTTATTTGTTTGTTTGTTACGCTTTCACGCCGTAACTACTGAACCTATCATAATGAAATGTTGCATACAAGTTCTCTGGAGTACGGAGATGGACATAAGCTACCTATTATCCCGGGAAAAAGCACTTATCCCGAGGGGTCGACATTGACGCGGGCGGAGCCGCGGGTGAAAGCTAGTATAGTTATAAAGTTAAGTTAAGTGTTATAAATGTTAAGTTTACAATTATAATACATATTTTACATGATATTCCAAGTTTTTAATTGGGTTACATACTCAAGTTGTTGACTTGCCTGAGCGTACTTTTTTATTTCGTTAAAGATTTGTAGTATAATGTTGCGATCCTCTACACTTTATGGTAATTTGAACGGATTATAAAGCTTTCAAAGAAGATTTTGTTATAATGTATCATTTTGCCCTAGGTACAGGGGTGTCATCCTCAACTACTTGGCCGTTGGTTGCAGGTAATCCCCTTCCCAAATCCAACGAATTCCTATCCTTTTTCAAGCTAAGTATGCTTCCGATGCCAACCCGCCTGCCAAGCATGACGACAATGGCGATATCCTCCCATTGAACAAAGTATCCTTGGGAGAGGCCTTTGTCCAGCAGTGGACATCTTACAGCTGAAATGACGATGGCGATAGCCGTTTCAAAATGATGATATAAGTACTACCACACTTACATAAAATGTAAGTACCACCAAATGGTGTCTACTTGAATACCGCCGCCGTAAATCAGGCGTGCAAACAGTGTATTAATTGCAAATGCAAACAGCGAGTGTGGCCGTCTCTATCCTGCTAATGATTTGCAACTCAGATACGTATAATATTGAACTAAAACCAAACTTTGGACATAAGTAAACGTATTTCATAGAATTATGCATACTTAAATTAAATAGATAATAAATCATACAGATTGCGCTAGCCCCAAAGTTAGTTCGAGACGATACCATATTTATAACCTACGAGTATACATTTATTGATAAACATACGAGAACCAGGTCATTTTGAAAAAGATCATTTTCCATCTTGACCTGACTGGAGATCGAACCCGGAACCCTCGGTGTGATAGCCTAACATGATGACCATTAGGCCACAGAGGTGGTCAATAACCTAACTATAAAAAATGATCCGTTATTGTAGTTACGACGTTACTTGCAGAGCTAAGTTATCTTGCTACTATAATTATGTGTAATTTACTATAAAGAACTTTGCACGATCCTTTTATGCATTTGTTACCGTTGATATTGCACAAGTCACGTTGCGATCACGATGGATGCAACGCTTTTAAAATGACAACACTCAATCATGTTGTACACACATAATAGGCTAGTTTCCTGGGTCGTAATAATAACATAACAATTAGTCCGTCAGTTAGATAATCAAAAAATATTGGACACGTATTTTTTCTTTTGTCAAATAAACAATAAATAATAAAGATAAAACGCGTCAAAGTTCAGGAGTGGGGGCTCGTGACGTCAAAGTTTGCTAAAAATTGTAGCAAACTATGACGTCACACGGAACTTCGAAGGGCTATATCTTTATCATTTTTTGTTTATTCGACAAAAGAAAAAATACGTGTCCAATATTTTTTGAATATCTAACTAACGGACTAATTATATTTTTTCAGGAAACTAGCCTATTTAAGAAAATGACCAATGCTTTTATTTGGTTCTACAAAATTGTTTACATGTAAATGTCATGATCTGTAATGTGTGTCTAATAAATAAATAAACTAGACAACGAAAACAAATAAAAAGTTTCGTCAAAGTCTCGTTACAATGTGTTTAAGGTACGAAAGTTTAAAAAAGGATACGACGTGCTCCTTTTCTACAAACTTAACATATACTTACAAAGTCATTAGGCATTTTTAGGATTCCGTACCCAAAGGGTAAAAACAGGACCCTATAAATATCGCTCCGCTGTCCGTCTGTATGTCTGTCCGTATGTCACCAGGTGGAATCTCATGAACCGTGAGAGTTACCTAGACAGTTAAAAATTTCACAGATGATGTATTTCTGTTGCCGCTATAACAATAAATACTAAAAATAGGATACAATGAATATTTAATAGCGCTTATAGTTACGGATATTAAGCAAGTGGCATTAAAATATCTTGAGCTCCTCCGTGCTTCGGAAGACACTTAAGGACATTGGTCAGCCTATCATCATTGATGGCAGTCGTAAAGCTATGTCAGATGCATTGGCAGGGCATGATGAAGAATGCGACACCAGTGTTGGCCACTTACACGCACAAAAAACAAACAATGAAAAAGCAGTTTAACATTAATCAAACGTTATGATTAGCGCTTGACCTGAATGATTCCCGCATGAGTGGTAGTGTCGTCACTCATGTGTCATGACGTCACCAGCAGCCACAGAGACAGCATTGAATTCAATGCTGTATCTGCGACTGTTGTATTCATACATTTAAAAGCAGCGGCGCGCTTAACACACGCCATTGACACTGTCGATTACAGACACCACGCGAACAAGGTTAATATGCGTGAAAATTCCCATTGTTCTCTGATTTACATTATTGGGGATAAAAGAAGTTGTCGTTTATTTTCAAGTACAGTATTTTATTATCCTTTATCTCACTAGAGTTTAAAAGCTGTGGCTGTTGTAGCACAAAACTGCCTATGCGTATGCATAGGCAGTTTTGTGTGCGTAACATGTACGTATTGACCATATAGATAAGATAATCCTGACGAGAAACTAGCCTGATAGTAGGAATAGTTACTTTTTGAAAGGAAGACTGCGCTAACTTAATTAATGGTTTTCCACGTTTTTTTATTTAAAGAAAGAAGCCAAAGAAATTAGGCTTGCCAACTCGCCTGCCAAGCGTGGTGAGTATGGCAATATCCTCCTATGGAACGAAGAATCTTTGGGAGAGGCTTTTGTTCAGAGTGGACTTTTAACGGCTGGAATAATAATAATACAAAATAATGTGCAGTTATTTTGTTTTCTATACAAATTTGTTCGGTATTATTACTGCTGCAAAATTCAATACTGCAATCGTTAGATTTGTTAATAACCATGTAATTCGATAATGCTTTAGGGTAAACCACAAATACAGATACCAAATTACAAGCCACTTTATTTATGGTATATAAATAAAGTGGATATGGAGGATATTGACAATCTCACCACACTTGGCATGCGGTTTAGCAAGCGCAGTTTCTTTGGCTTCTTATGCTTCCGACGCTGCTGCTCTTTGAAGTATTTTAAGTTGAGGAAGGAAAGGATATTGTTGAATTTGTGACGGGAATAAAGGTATTGGGATACTACTCACTCGGATGAATGGGGGAAAAACTAGTAAGCAGCTCGGGAGGGCGGGCGCGTAAACGTTGCCATGCTTGCAACCACCGGGCAGACAGTTAAGGATGACACCCCTGACCTAAAAAATAAATAATTGTACGACGAGATACAAATACAATGATGAGTAGCAGTGATCCAAGTATTAATTACCTAGATGCAGGTGAGTTAGGTGAGGTACAAATAATGACATGGAAAACCATTCAGAGTCTTACATTTCGAGAAACTATAATAGCTTGTTTCATATTGGGTTCCTCTGTCTGCTCTGGCAATGTATGGTATATCTGGTAATACAGAGAGGGTCATGATCCTACAGTGGAGACTAAAAAGACCTGATGATGATGATAGAATTTCGAGTAAATTAAATTTTTCATACTAACGAAATTTCAGGTTTGATAAATTCAACTAAAGTGAAATTTCGCATTATTTACGGACAGCAGTAAGTTTGATTTACGATTATAAAGTTTACAAAAAGTTAAAAAACAATACAAAAATGAAATTTCTGATCAATACGTACAACATCTGAACGAGTTCTTATCATGAGCATTTTTCAATAATTAAATTCAGGAAAACAAAAAGCTTTATGCATGTGAAATGTTAATAATAATATAGTCCACTTTCAAGTTTAAATAAAAAAATGTGTTAATCATTTGAAAATCATAGTAATTAGGAACAAAATAACAAGCGCAAAAAACGTCAATTTCATACCCATTATTTCGTAAAAAGTAACAGTATTATCTATTGACGTAAAAAACGAACTGAAACCTTCCTAAGAGTGATAATTTTGAGTGGGAGAGACTCTCTATGCATATAGGTGTGCCGCAGTTACCAGAAACAGATGATGACGAAATAGTACCAGCCACAACATCTTCGCGCGGAGAGGTGAGCGGCGCGGGTGGCGAATCTCAGTGTTCGAGGAACTGCCATGCCGCGACGTTCTTGACACTCGCCCTGAAAGTAGCCATCTGAAATGGCAAAGACTTGTCGGCGATGCCTACTAGGTAGCAATAAGTTATTGAAACCGCTTGTTATTTTAATAGTGCGTGTTCAAACAATGAAACTCAATTTTTAAATTAGTCGAAGGTAAAAGTTACTCCTCGTTATATATTAAGACGGATTGAGTTTGGACTTATTTGACTAGTCTTAAAAGTACTTAACAATACACGCTACCATAATAGTATAGGTATATGCCCCGTAGTAAAGGCTTACAGTAGTCGCATATGATGTGTAACATCTGACAGTGGTTATTGTATTTGTTGCTACCATCTGACAGTTCGGCGTCTTGTTGTACACTTCCGTACCATTTTACTCCCACAGATTGTAGAAAAGTGAGAGGAAAGATGTTATACATCAAAAAACACATCACATAACTATAATTTTATGTTCATTTATATTAAATATGTATAGCCCACCACGAACTTAGTTGTTTGAAATGTGCTGGGAGGTACTCGAGGCACCATGCCCTTAACGATATAATCCGCAGGGCTCTGATCAGCGCAAACATTCCGTGCGTATAAGAGCCACCAGGACTAAGTCGCACTGATGGAAAGCGTCCTGATGGCTTAACGTTGGTTCCATGGCAGAGAGGCCGTTGTCTTCTGTGGGATGCAACGTGTGTGAGTACGTTTGCCTCATCACACTTAAAAGATACCGTTCGGTCGGTAGGAGCGGCCGCCGATAATGCTGCTGGACAAAAACATATCAAATATGCTTTCTTAAAGCTGGCTTACATTTTCGTGCCAGTAGCCTTCGAGACCATGGGGGTATGGGGAACTGAGGCAAAAGCTTTTATTAAAGAATTGGGACGCAGAATATCTGAGCGGGCAGATGTTAGCCGTTCATTAATGTATAAGCTAAGTAATAAATAAAAGTGAAATCCAAACTTTGATATCACTCTAATTTATTAACTACAAGAGCTAGTAATGTTGTGCCGTGCCGTTCCCAATAAAAAAATTTAATGGGAAAAATAAGTTTAAAATTTAATTTATTACATTGTTAGGAGGGTTTTATATTATATTAAAATGTTTTTGTCAAATTCATATTAAATTTTTAATTGCTTATTCTTCTGAATGAAACTTTTTGAAAAAAAAACAAGCTCTGATGGTGGTTCTGATACCATAGCTATATGGTATCTAATTATAGGCTAGGCTCGCTGAAAATAACTCGAAAAATAAGGTGATGTAGGTACATAAGAGCTTGTTTTTTTCTAAAAGTTTTTTACTTTTTATTTATTATTATCTTCCTTAAAAAGCCCAACCAAATTTTTTTTTTATTTGTATTATGGTACAAAATTACTTGGTTTTATTTGGCGTTTCCTTCATTTCTGTTAAATGTGACTTCTAATTAGTGAGACGTAAAAGCACATAACAATAGTATTCGTGTAAGAAAGAGCTTGGCTAACCTCACAAGAGATACAACATAAAACAAGAGCATAAAATAGCTGCATGCGTACTTATACATCATGATCCCCACATGGTCTCGTGGTTCGGAACCCTAATGTGTGCGAATCCGCAAGTAGGATTCGCACTTTGCCTATTTTTATTTGTACGATCCCCTATTGTGACCTAATAAGAATTGTAAAATTGGTTGAACTAGTCAAAGTTGAGTTTTCCATTATCTAATATTTTTATTAAAAAGAACGCGAGATAATAACATTATTAATATGTGAATCGCGGGTTACTTACGTACGAATTCAGTTGTAGGATTATTCAGCTATAGGCCGACATGTTTCAACCTCATCCGAAGATCTTACTCAGGGCGTATGTGAACCGAGACGCGCGCACACGAAGTCGATTCGCTCTGTTCGGTCAATAGTATCTCGGAAATCTACGATGAGCAACGTAAAAATTCACGAGCGTATTGCTTAAATACCTATGGCTAGAAAAATTGTCAAAAATATATCATAGATAAATGCACAAGGTGGTTTTCAGATGAGAAACTGGCGTAGTAACGACCCGGCAGTCCTTTCCGGCATTCCAAAAGATACCTTAAATGCCAAGGTCATACAGGTTTAAAATCGTAAAGCAGCCAACACTGCTCTTGGTATGTTATGGTACAACTCTGATACACTGTCATTTGATTTGTCATTTAAGCGAGTGCCCGACGATATCATATCACTTAAGAGCCCGCCATATGCCAGGCGGCGTGGCGATACAAACACGGATGGTCTAAACGCGTTGGCTACTTTGGATATTTACGTTTTTTAGGAATATTCAAGGGTTATTTGAAAAAGAAAAACATATGATGGCTGCCTTATGTGTAATGCAATAATAATCAAAAGTTTCAAGGTAAATTTTAATGTATTTGGTGAATAATGCTATATACCGAGTAAATCAGACGTGATTTGGAGGCAACTTTGCAATTTTTTTCTATCGAGAAAATTTAACGCAAATGTGTTTTTGAGTCAGATAGTTACCAGAGTTAGTCCTGAACTTTGCTGCATTTTTATTTCAACTTGAGTATTTAATTATTATTGATATAACAGTCAATCATGCAAAGCAGTGTGAGGTATTACGGACCTTTAAGCGAATATCTACGAAAAGAGACGTTTTGCGTATTGTTATGTCTATTTTCGACATTAATGGTTATTTTATGCCATTTACGTTAAAGAGTGCTTACACTGACAGCTTAATATCTATTAGCTGTACAACATTTGCCTTCTGAAAAATAATATAACAATTGATTAAAATCATAAAAGTGTCTGGCATACTTTCGATTGCGGAAATGCCAATTGTATTCTTTGTAATAAAAGTACTTATTTACCTTACTCTTTATTTACTGTGTGTATTTTGGAAATTTCTATTTTATTTAAATTGGTATATAAACGAATCGTGAAACTCCAGAAGGAGGCACTAGTATGTCCTGATGTCACACATGTGGTGGCGCGTGTTTTTTTAATCTATGGGCGGTGGTAACACCACTGCGCCCACGCCTCTCCGCGCCGCTGCAGGCGACGCGCCACTCTAGTGTTAAGAGCCCGCCATATGCCAGGCGGCGTGGCGATACAAACGCGGATGGTCAAAACGCGTTGGCTACTTTGGATATTTTCGTTTTTTAGGAATATTCAAGGGTTATTAGAAAAAGAAAAACATATGATGGCTGCCTTATCTGTAATGCAATAATAATTAAAAGTTTCAAGGTTAATTATAATGTATTTGGTGAATAATGCTATATACCGAGTAAATTAGACGTGATTCGGAGGCAACTTTGCAATTTTTTTCTATCGAGAAAATTTTACGCAATCGTGTTTTGAGTCATAGAGTTACCAGAGTTAGTCCTGAACTTTGCTGCATTTTTATTTCAACTTGAGTATTTAATTATTATTGATATAAACAGTCAATCATGCAAAGCAGTGTGAGGTAGTACGGGCCCTTAAATACGCATGCACTGCACATCCCAAAAAACTACTAATGCACCCTTAGGAGTTTTCTCGATTGGATTTAACCTCATTGTTTTACTGCGCATCGCACCCCACGCATCCTCAACAATTATTATAAAGACTATGGGACCCTCGTTTGCAGCTATAACAACAAGTTATAAAAACTTGTTGTTATAGCGGCAAAAGATATTCTGTGGACAACATGTCTCTACCTATGACGCTTCAGTAAATAAAGCCCTGTGATAGACGGACAGATGGACGGACGGATGGAGATCGGTGTCTTAGCAATTGGGTCCCGGTCCCGGGTTGACTCTTTGGAAACGGAACCCTAATAAATGACCGTACTGTTATATTAAATTTTTTACAAAATATACCCTAAAATATATAAAATAATAAATATGTTCAGTCAAAAGTTTCTTTACCAATATATCCTTGATTTTGTTAATGATTTATTGAGAATTAAATTTCATAAAGTGCAAATCCGTAAATAAATAAACATGGTCCGCCATATTTACTAGACTGACGGATGAATCTATCTTCTCACTATTAGTAACCTGAAAGCCGAATGCAATATAACCTAATATCCGGTCCTACTCGATCGCTCCCAGATCAGCCTCAGTTATTTTTGTTAGTCACACGGGCGATACCGCGCCTCGCTTGGTCCTTCGAGCACGCTTATTTGAATCTCCTTTCTAAGCGACTTCCTTTTCTGTGAGTGTCAGGTAATTATCTGTGTGGCATTCCAATTTTCCGATCGAACGGTTAATTCAGTTTAAATCTCTTCGTGTAATACGTACTCGGCTGTAGGAACTGCCTAATCCTAGTCCCTCGGAACCAGTTCTCGAGTCGGGTAGCGCGTCCGTAGCCATTTAATGTGGAGAGGGATTCTTTATTCAAGCTCGCACGCGGCTTCTATGGATTTTCACCTATCTCAAGCGCGGAGCTATTTCATTTGAATATGTAATCTCATTTTTGCAAGCAATATTTTATGTGTGCTTTGTATTTTTTTTTTATTTTATGGAAATTGTTCTGCAAGTTGATAGAATGCTGTGATGTTTTGTCTAGATAGATTTCAGTGATGGAAAATAAAAAATAATATTTTTAATCAGGTGTTTCACAGGTAAATAAAATAAAATTCTGTCTTTGAAAGCAGTTAAATAGAAGATAAAAAAGACGTAATCAAGTTATTCATTGAAATACGTTATAAAGGAAAACTTGTTTATTGAAGATAAGCATTTTGTTTAAGGTTTAGTGAGTAAAGTATTTGTATTCATGAAATCACGTTTTTTAGTTTGAGCTTTCATTTTCCTTTACATGTTAGAAAATAATCAGTAGTAGTTTTTATTTTATATTTCTTATTTTTTTTTTATTTAAGAGTCGTCTCGTGTCGTCTTTGATTAAAATAAATATAACTGCCAACTCCAAAGTTAATAAAGTATTTCTTAAATAAAACCTTTATATACATACTAATATTTGTACGTCTTTTTCCCTTGCGGAGTAGATCCAATGGGACCTGATAGCCACTTTTAGCAGGTTGGCGGGTGTATAGGGGGTAAACAGAATCAAAATAGTAATTTTTTATACTAGGTTTTTATACTACTCTTCAGATTTTCGCCCGTTCCCTCGATCAGCTTTTATGATCTGCACAAGAAGATTAGCAGGAGATACATTCAAAGATTTTCTTTTCTCCTACATCACCATGGAAGCCTTTTCATGAAAACATCTAAAATCATCCAATCGAGGGAATGGGCGAAAATCTGAGGAATCATATTAGTAGGCGATGTGGCTAGCAACCCAGTACTATTTTGGTTCTGTTTTTCCATCAATACGCCCACCAAAATGCTAAACGAGGTTTTCAGGTCTCATAGACCTAAGCTCTGTCTACCCCGCAAGGGAAAAATACGTAATGTACGTATCTAAAAATCGATAACCCCAAATATCCGGATCTTATCCCCAAACCTATTTTAAAGCCCATATATAAGCGTTCGGGAAAGCTAATTCCGTCTCCATTGAATACGGCCGTTCAGTAAATAAAGTTCGGTGCCAACTCATCAGGCGCAGTGGGCTGGGATCTGATAAAAGTTGTCGGAAACTTTCTTTTGCGATATCGCCACCTTCGTCATGTAAATTGGACAACTTGCGGCCGCTCCTGATGCTTGTTTCATTGGTAAATATAGATTAGCTCTTAATCTGACCACTTTTCGTACAAAATTGTTTCCGCCCGAACGGACCACCCGGATCAGTTTGGGGTCGGGTCGGGTCGAATATGTCTTCAATATTAACTCTGAATGTACTGGTTCTTATGTCGATTTAATTAATTAAATGGTTGCTATTATTATGATTAAGTTTTTTGGTTTTATTTATATAGTTGACGTTAAGTCTTGTTTTATTCTTATCTAATCTGTTAGATAATGAAAGTTCATTGATATAAGAAATGTTTAGTCTTAATAAATGCAATATTTATTTTTGACCTGACAACGTCTTATAAATTGATAAACGCCGGCTGTACGCACTAAAAAGTGTCACGTTACGTTTGCAAGCGAAAGCGCTGAACAAGCATTAGAGGCACGATTGGGTAAGCGTTCGGCTTGTGACGCATCTATCTCTCTTCCGTCGTTATCACGTAAAATTATCGTCCGTAAACCGACTTTAAAAGAGAGAATATCAGCTACGGCGCTTTTAGGTATTCAAAGGCCAGGCTTAACTTGATTTGCATGTAAGTATGTGTAAAATATCTTGTATGCTGCTATGCAGTTTGTTGCCGCTTCTTCTGCACTCCGCTTTGTAAGAGGCACCAAACTTATTCGTTATTACTTACATGCTCATACAACTCGTTCAAATCTAATAATATTTAGTTTTAGTTAAATAATAATAAATAAATAGGACATGTTACATCGTAGCACATAAGATTTGTAATGGTTATGTATATGTAAAATCAAATTGTATAAATAAAAATGTAAATAATAATATGTAATGAAAGTTTACGTTTACCAATTGTTGATCGAAGTCACCAAATGATATTTACAATATCTTACGATAAAAAAAATATTTCACTTTGTACTTATGGTTTTAAAAATTAAATGACGTTTTTAGGGTTTCGTTTAAGGGATAAAAATATGAATCTGTTACTAAGCTTCCGTTGTCCGTCTGTGTGTCCGTCTGTTACAGGGCTATCTATTGAACCACAAGGTAAAGGAAACTTTTTACAGTGTGTATAGATCTTTCGCTTAAAATAACAATTAATAAAAATAAAATATTTTGATAAAACGTCTTTTGCAGTCTTTGGTAAATAATTGGATCCCGTTTTCACCTTTTGGGTAAGGATCTACAGAATCCTTATCACAGTTAAAATACTTAAAATAAAAAACTTATACGTGAAATGTGTTCAATTCCAATGAAATCTTGAGATTTTGCATTGAATGACGACTTATATTTGACGTTGATCCCAAAAAGTGGAAATCCATTTCCATCAACTTCAAAAGTTAAAATAGATTGCGAGCGCGTGTCCAAACGGCGCGATTGTCTTCAAAGGATTGAAGTTTTTATTGGCCGCGCAGATCCAAAAAGTAAATACAGCCGATACTTTTATCCCTTTCAGCCGGGTTAACCCGTAAACCATCTCAGTTTAAGGAGGCATTAAATCGCAACTCAAACAAGAACCGTTACACTGAAGTTAACTCACATATTGCTTTGTGTCACGAACGCTAAAGCGAGCTGAAGAGAGGCGTAGTCGGAAAGAGATGGGGTATGCTGGTAGGCGCGGGCGTATTTATATCCTTCTCAAGGGGGTGTGAAAGGAGGGCACGTGGACAAAAAAAAGTTCAGAGATGAACTAGTTATTGCCAACACGTCATGTTTTTGAAATCAGCGTTCTTAACTCCTGTCGCAGTTACTTAGAAAATACATTATCATTAAAATTCTCGCAAGTTTCGCTGCAACATTTCACGATTACTATCGTATGCTAAGCGGGGGTCATAACCCCCAAACCTTCCTTTTTATATACGCCCATGTTGGTAGAATGGGTGTGGAGGGCGTAAAAGGAGAAAAACTACATCGCTAAAAGTGAATGCGGTCGAAAGCCTCGCTTATTTCAGTGCTAAGTGCATGGATTTTTTTCAAGTGATGCTATGAGTGAGGCACGTTGTGACATGCCTCTGTGGCGCTAGCGATGCACAAAGGATTTTAGTTTGCGTTTTTAGAGCTAAATTGCCTAGTGAGCTAGTAGATATACTGTACGTTTAATGAAAAATGTACATACATACAATACATACACATATTATCACGTCTTTATCCCCTACGGGATGGACAGAGACTAAGGTCATTTGATGAACAAGCCACGTTTAGCGTGTTGGTGGGCCTAAAGGTGGAAAACGGAATCAAAATAGTGATGGGTTGCTAGCCGCATCGCCTATTATCATGATTCTTTATATTTTCGCCCCTTGACCGACACATTCTACGTTTTTTCTTTACTCCCAGACCAGCATGGAAGAGATGAAACATGTAATGAAAAGTAAAGCTGGAACGAATCTTGAAATGTTTGTAGCGAGTGTATAGAAGTCGCACTGGAGAAAAAGTAGTGAAGTTGAAAAAAATATCAACAACTAGTAGGAATGAATTAGACAAAATGCATTTAGCAGATTTCAATGATGTGGATTTTCGTTTTCAATACATTCTGCTCGTGTAAATGTCATAGAGACAGCACTATTGCATTTATACGACGCTGTAGCTTGAGCGATGCAGCATTACTTTCCATGTAACATCACACACCTTGACCTCTCAACCACTAAGCGGACCGATCGGGCCGCATAACAATAGAAATCAGGGGTTGGAATACCGGTAAAAATCCATTACCGGTACCTCTATGAAACGACAGTACCGGTAATTGGTTTGGTACCGGTACATTTGGTAACGGTAAAAATCAAGTACCGGTACCTCTATAATACAACGGTACCGGTAATTGGATTGGTACCGGTACCTCAATAAAACGACGGTACCGGTAATTGAAAGAAGTACCTGTACCAAATACCGGTAAACAGTACCGGTACTTAGTACCGGTACTTGTATTGGGAATTATCATTTCGTTAATGTGTGTCGTTGCCGTGTTGTGCATGTGCGGCGTGAGGCGGGGGCCCACAATAGGGCGGCACTTTTACAGTCGAGCGAGTCCCATGCGGTAGACGGCAACAATGCGTAGGTACCGGTAAAATTAACGCAATTTTAATACCGTTAAAATTTGACAGAATAGAGGTACCGGTACTTACCGGTACTTATAATGTGAATTTGGTACCGGTAACAAGTAGCGGTAAAATTACCGTTAACTGTTAACAATATTATTACCGTTAAATACTAGATTACCGGTACCTCATATTACCGTTAAAATTTTAACAGAATAGTAATACCGGTACTTACCGGTACTTATAATGGGAATTTGGTACCGGTAAGCCCTGATAGAAATTCCATTATGTCTGCGTTTCTTGCGCTTGATGCATAATAATATATCAATTGATTCTACGACCGTTTTTACGAGTAAAAACGTCGGAGTCCTTAATAATAATTAAGTTTTAGGGATTTCTTACACATCATATTTGTTAGAACGAGGGCCGTAAAGACAGCATAATTGCATATCTGGGATGCCGTGGCTTTGATCAATGCACTATTACTTCAAATAAAACATCGCGCATGTTAATAAAATAGTAATTAATAGCTATTTATGAGTAAAAAAGTCGGAATTAAAAAATATATATATGTCCATATATGTCATTTTTTCATGCTGGTCAGGGAGGAAAGAAAACATATAAAATGTACCTACCAGCTGGTTCTCTTCCCGTGCAGATCGTAATAGCCGATCGAGGGAATGGGCGAAATCTGAGAAATCATTTGGTAGGCAATGCGGCTTGCAACGCATCACTATTTTGATTCTGTTTTCCACCTAATGCCTACCAACATGCTTATTGGTTTTAAAGACCTACGCTCTGTCTTCCCCACAAGGGCAAAAGACGTGATAGGATGTACGCATATGTATTTTTTTAAATTTGTTATCGTGACACTTATGTCCGTAGTAATATCACGCTGCGCACATTAATTGAAGATCAACTAACTATATACATAAGAAATTATAAACATCAGGATTTTCAGTAAAATAACCTACGAATCAGTAATAAATAATTTTTCCTCTTGTATTTAGAAGTATTTTTGTGACACATTGTGCTTGAACAAAGGCGGCGAGGAAAGCGCAATTGCATTTCCGGAGTGCCGTAGCTGTGATCGATGCAGTATGCCTTCGCGCGGAATACCAATATTACGCCACGCACTTTAATTAGAGAAATTTAATATTTTTATCTCATCTTTTCAATAAACAAAGAACTGTTGCCAGGTATCAGGCTCTAAAATATTTTTTATACTTTTTTTCCCAAGAGGTCAGGAGTGTTATCTTTAACTGCTTCTCCGGTAGTTGCAAGTATGGCATCAGTGCATGCAGTATCCCAATTCATTCATTCCCTTTCCAGATCTACCTTTCCTATCCTTCCCCAGCTTAAAAAAGCTTTTAATTGCTTGGCAGCAGCGTCAGAAGCACAAGAAGCTAATGTAACTGCACTCGCCAACCCGCACGTCAATCGTTGTATGTACAGCGTGATTTTGAACCCCCTAGCTATATTGAAATCTTGGAATCAGAATCCCTAATGGGATACAGAATTGTAAGAAAAAAAGGTAAAAAACGAAAAAATAAATTGAACCTTTCATAGAAATTTGTCCAGCTGATCGGCGACTTTGTATGGGAAACCTAATTTTCTTTTTCGTTTTTTACCTTTTTTCTTGCAATTCTGTGTTCTATTAGGGATTCTGATTACCAGATTTCAATAAAGCTAGGGGGTTCAAAATCACGTTGTATATGCAATATGCTCCCTTGGAAAAAAGAATCCTAGGGTGAGGTCCCTGTCCAGCAGTGGATTTTTTGCGAGAGAATATATATATATTATTGTGAACACAAATATTGTTCCGATAATATGGTTGGCATGACCAAAAAGGTCGAACTATATTTTTTAAACAGTTACACTGGCCAGTTACATTTATTAAAAAGAAAAATTAAAGAACTAGAAGTGCACGCTTGTTTAATTCGCGCGCTGAAAGTGCTATATATCAGGCATATTTTTTTATGACGGGGAAAATCCGAAAATAATGTATTTCATCGTTTTTTTGTTATATTTCAATTTACCAACCTACAAAATATTTTAAAATTTGTACAACTGTGCAAGTTATAATATCACGCTCCGGTTATATATAGGTACATAAGACATAGACAAGAGAAGATAGTCATATATATAATTAAAATAAATTTGTATATTTTACTTATTAAATCTTTGTCATGATAAAAAACTTTAATATTATAGTTAACTTAGTTACAGCTTTAATTTGTTTTTCTTGTAGAGGGAGATGAAAAGCAGAATGAGTCTTCTCGGGACTAACATAATACGTTTGCTCGGGCAACACACTATGAAACCCTCACTTCACTCAGGAGTCTACTTAAGAATTTCTATTCTGGCCTCCTTCGTTCCATTCTAGATTCAAAATAATGACCTAACCAAACAGTATTATGCCTTTATTAGCCCCTTGCATCACAACCTAGTATATTAGTTATGTACCCTTAATATTAATCAAAATTCTTAGTTTGCATAAATCTGCATCTTGAATTATGCGTAGTATCTAATGACATTGGGCATGTCGTGTTTCATATGCTAGTTATTACCTAGCATAGTATAATGACTGCCATCTAACTATAACAGTTAGAATGGTTGAACATGCGGTGAAAACATGGAGAAGCTCGAGATGTCTTGTGTTACTTTTAGACACCTAGATCAAATCGGATTTAAGACAATAAACAAGATCTTTTCGTGTAAACTAAATGTCATTTATTTAGTAGATCACACGACACAAAAACACAATAGAAAAATGAACAAGACCGGTAAATATTTTTAAACGAAAAAACATAATCTAACGTCTTCAACCTCATAATTTACTTTACTTTGGGGATAGCTCAATCTGTGTGATTTGTCCGTATATATTTATTTATTTATATTTATTATTATAATTTCCAATATAAAACCTCAATATATCCAAGCATGGTTGAGTTTGCATATTCATTCATAGAAAAATCAAATATTAGCTGAGAATTCTGGTGAGACATTCTGCCTGAACAAAGGTGGCGGGGAGCACAATTGTATTTTCGGATGTCGCTGCTTTGAGGTGCAACCAATATCACGAACTTTAACGGACTATCGATTAGAAGTTTATTTCTTACTCTGTAAACAGCAGACATTATATTTAGCCTACATTAAAAACTCTATATCTGTTAAAAATATAGCTATGTGGTATCCAGCAGAGTAGATTAGGACCACTTCAAGTCTTCCCGTGGATGTCGTAGAAGGCGACTTAGGAAATACAAGCTAAACAAAGCTTATAAATATCTGTGAGACCTTTCCAATCCGTCTGGCCAGCGTGGAGAGTTTAGGCCAAGTCCTCTTGCTGCTCTGGCCAAGAATGGCTCTAGTAGTATAGAGAGGGTCATGTTCCATAGAGTTGAGACTAAAAGGGACCTGATAATGATGAAATGAAAAATCTGTTAAAAATAATGTTTGCAATTTGTGACATATTCTGTCCGAACAAAGGCGACAGGGACAGCACAGCCTGTTGTGCTGTCCCCGTCGCCTGTTTTGTTTCCAGGGTCTAAATATTAATTTTAAAATTAGTCTATCGGTAATGTTATCAAAAATATGAGACACGTATTTTTTTTTCTGTTAATTAAATAAACAATGATGAAGATAAAGCGCGTCAAAGTTCATGAGTGGGGGTTTAGTTCAATTAGTAGACGTCAAAGTTTGCTAAAAAGTGTAGCAAACAGTGATATCGCAGCACGAATCTTTAACGGGCTATATTTTTATAATTTGCTTTGTTTAATTGACAAATGGAAGGAGATGGGACAGTACAGGTTATAAAAAAAAATTAAACAATGATAAAAAAAAATATGTGTCCAATATTTTATGATTATCTACCTGACGAACTAATTAAATATTTTTAGAAAACTAGCCTATTGTATTTTCGGATGTCGTGGCCTTGAGGTGCAAATCAATATAAGGTCGGGCACTTTAATGGAAAATCAATTTGAATGTATTTCTTACTCTATATAAAGCAAACATTATATTTAGCCTCCTTAAAAAACTCTTCACATCTGTTGAAAGGGATATTTGTAATTTATGATACATTCTGTCCGAACAAAGGCGGTGGGGACAGCACAATTGCATTTCCGGAGTGCTGTAGCGATGATCGATGCAGTATTCCCTCACGTGGAATACCAATATCATACCGCACACACTAATGAGACATCAATAAATTTGTTTATTACTTCTTTTTCTTATCGTGTCGACTCGGGCTAATTAAATTTGTGTTGACCAGAACTCTGCCACTGACATAGCGTTGTCATTGGCTTTGTATAGGTCCTCGCGTGTGCAGGTGGCAGGACACGCAGGGCAAGATCACAGGTGTGCCATGGTCTGAGGAGTAGCACCACATGGGCAGGAATATCAGAGCTGAATAGGTGGGGACCTATTCATGTTCTCCTTGCTTCGGCCGACTTGAGTCCGGACTGAGGACGAAGGAGTCTGTTCAAGGACTTCTATGTCGCCCAAGGTAGATCATGACCAGTGTGTTTATTACTTAGGTTTTTAATTGTTGTTGCAGTGTGTTTTTACTTTAAGACCTTGTTAACTCATCTCTTTACATAAATCACTCTTTGTAATAACGGCTTTGACATCATGATTGCATCTCTGGAATGCCGATGCGTTGATATGAGTATTCCGTCTTGGAAATACCTATATCTCGCCACGCACACTAATGAGACATCAATAAATTTAATGATAAATAAATAAATATATACGGACAAATAACACAGATTGAGCTAGCCCCAAAGTAAGTTCGAGAGTTGTGTTATGGGATACTAACTCACCGATACTATATTTTATAACAAACACATATATAGATAAACATCCAAGATCCAGGCCAATCTGAAAAAGATCATTTTCCCCCGAACCCGGGGCCTTCGTGCTGCAGGTTGACGTGTTAACTGCACCACGGAGCTCGCCAAAATGATGATGATAAATCAAACCGTTAAGACCTTGTAAATTATCCTCTTTACATAAATCACTCTTTGTAGTACCGACTTTGCCTGTGACATCATGATTGCATCTCTGGGATGTCGATGCGTTGATAGATGCAGTATTCCCTAGCGCGGAACTTTAATGATGGATCAATTAAGCGTGATACAAGTTTAAAAGCGTAATTATCTGATGTCACGGCCCACAGACCGCATCGTGCATTTGCCTAATTAAGCACATATTGCAAACTTTGTTAAACACATCTTTATTATTACCACAATGGGGTGTGATATTGACGAACCACGGTGGAAATTTTAATGGACAATATGGTGCAATGAAGCGTTTCATATACTTTTTACTACTCTAGACATTGGGGATTTAATTATTTTATATAATTATCTCTCAGTCGAGAGCGTTTCTGGTTGCATAACCTGATTTGAGGTTTGACTCCGTATCTGCTTTTTTGATATCGTTATGTTACTTTTAGCTCCTCATCTGCGTATTTTTATAAGGGATATTTTTGCATTCACAGTGTTATTCAGATGTACTACATAAAAAATAAGTTATGGTGAAAAATTCTACGCGAGCAGGGTTTGAACCAGCTTTGGTCTCTGTACGACCAATGCTCTGGCAATTGAGCTACCGTGCTTCAATTCTTATTTGATTTTGTTTTGGTTGCATCCTCAGATATGGAACCGGAGCCCAAGATACGTAATTATGACAGTTTAACAGTCTGTTAGACTGAGTTCTATATGATTTCGAAAGGTTTAAAAAGCCTGGCATCAAGCAGGCTTTTTACCCACTTAGGGTAGATCTATAACTGCAGGCAAATACCGCAAACAATGAGGTACAAGTATTTTCCGAGCTGGGAATCAAATACAGACCTTCACGTGTAATAATCTAGCATGTTAATCACTGTACCAGTATGGCCGGCATCACTTCACTATTACTTCACACATACAAACATACCACACGCCTGTTTCACATGGATGTATGAGTACGAAGAGTATTCGAAGACTGAATGTCCACTAGCCAAACTTCTTACATATCTCTGTAGCATCAAGTACACTCTTCCAAACAAATTGACTAAATGGACGACCTCAGTGTCCTAGTGGTCATCATGTTAGGCTGTCACACCGGACGCCCCGGGTTCGATCCCCGGTCAAGTAAAGAAGGAAACAGATCTTTTTGTAATAGACTTGGGTCTTAGATGTTTATCTATATACATATTTGTTATAAAATATAGATTGAATGAGTTTGTACCCCAAAACATAAGTCACGAACTTACTTTGGGGCTAGCTGTATGATTTGTCCGTATATACTTATTTTATCAATTTCCGGCACTTCTTACGTCCTTTATTGAGAACTGTAATCCAACCATATTATGTGCGACAATATAGGCCTAGGCAAACTTTTCTTCCTTGTTATCCTTATGCTCTTCAAACAACTGAAATAGACGCTTTGATTAGTTTGATAGAAATCTCATCCGGCTACTCAGAGATCGGGACTGGACTAGGAGTAGCCCATATTGTGGTGAAAGAGTGGTGGTATCTCCCACCATTGCCCACCATTCCTACTTGACTAGACATCCACAATAAGCCTGGTGTCTATCTAGCAATTGTAAGAACGCTTTAAAAAGAAAAACTCAAAATTTCAAAGCCTTACTTACCTAACTACTAATTGGTAAATGAGTTTATAACTTTACATACCCGTTTTCTGGAGTACGGAGACGGACATTGGATACCTATCATCCCGGTTACTGTTCCCGTGTGATTGACATTGATGCAAACGGAGCCGCAGGTGAAAGCTAGTCACTATAAAGTATATTTAATACTTAAAACGTTTAACAACAAACAATTACAGTTATTGTAGGCAATAAATAGTTTTTAGAACCAGCACTTTCTGTATCCATAAATAACAAACTGAGATTTAGTTTCAGTAATTCGATATACGAATTCCACAACAGTTTCGAAAAACGAGTTTAAATTTCATTGCTATTCAAGCTAGTCAGATGAGACGTCCGAAAAACTATGCGTTGAATTGTAAATGAAAATATTTTATCAGATCGAAAATACAAAACAATGCTGGTTTCTAGCTGCTCAACGAGTTTTTTATATCTATACGAGCTGGCAGACGAGCATAAGTGTTGTACAATGGTGATATATCATCGTTACCCATGTCAAAGTAGAAATGTTGCTGACATTTTTTGTATTTTCACAGGTTTTTCATTACTTTTTAATTGACCAATACCAGGACTGTCTCACTTCCCTTTTAAACATACCTACGCGCGGCGACACCTTCGAAGGTGAAATCCGAACAAATCCGGTAGGACCGACATGCGTTTGGACATGTGTTTACCAACTTCAACGAATTAGGAATCGTATGATCAGAGCTATAAGTATAAAATTGACGTGCTATAGGTATCTAAATTAATAGGTACTGCGTTCTGACGCGAGCTAAATTACAACGTATCGCTAACTATATTGAGTTGATATTTCTTTGTGAAAAGATTTATTTTTCATAACTGGCCAGCGTTATAATTCCAATACGCTATTGTTATGGAGTCAAAATTTGTATTTTGACTCCATAACAATAGCGTATTGGAATTATAACCAAGCAAACAATACGTCCAGAGTGCAAAAGATTTTACCACAACACCCAAACCCGCTCTATAATACGCTCCTTATGGCGAGCTCCATGGCGCAGTGGTTAACACACCAGCCTGCGACACGAGGGTGCCCGTGTTCGGTCCCTGGTCAGCTAAAGATGGAAAATAATCTTTTTCAGATTGACCTGGGTCTTGGATGTTTATCTATACTTATACGTATTTGTTATAAAAAATAGTGTCGTTGAGTTAATATCCCTTAGCACAAGTCTCGAACTTACTTTGGGGCTAGCTCAATCTGTGTGAGATGTCCGTATTTATTTATTTATTTCTCTATACGCACACTGAGAGAAAATTCTCGTTTAGTTAACTAGAATATAGTTAATGTTACTAGATTTTATTGTAATATATATGACAGCTAACTGTTTTGTTGACTTTACTAGAAAAATCTGGTAATAGCTTACCAAAATATCTAGCACAGATAAACATAATGCTGGTACATATGAATAACATTTTGGTATCGTGCACATTGCGTTAATTTGTATAAATTACATTAGTTTTATTTTAAACATAACAGAATGAGTATATTGTTCAGTTGAATATAATTTTATTTTGTGTTTACTTACATTTACTTAGCTATCATCATATGCAATGGTTAAGTTTACTAAAAAAATGAAAAAATATTGTGCGGTTTACTATATTTTTTTTATTACAGCAATACTTTATTTTTTACTTTACCTACGTAGTAGTGAAGACGTGACAGATTTGTAGTACTCGGGCTCTTATGACGACTTAGATGCCTATTCGCCCACTATAAAAAACCCGCCCGCGAGTAAGTCTCCAACTTCAACAATTTTAAGTCACAAGTACAATCGCCCAGCATTGGGCTAGGATAAGGTACTTCTAAAATTAAGTAAGACTTAAAATTAATGAAAGAGGAAGGTCACCCGCGGGCGGCTTTTATAGGAGGTGAATTGGCAACTAAGCCATCATACAAGCCGAATAAATCTATCACGTCAACACACATATATTAAAAACAAGACCAACGTCCCTTTGGATCTCCAGAGAGTGAACTGGATTCATGGCACATTGCTGGTTTTAAAGCCTGGCTCCGATGTATGTAGTGCACAAAAAACAAGCTGTTTTTATTTAAATGGTTACAATGTTATTCTGTAAGGTGTACCTATGGGTAGGATGCCTGAAATAAATTCAATGATTATTATGTTATTTATATACTATTTATTCAAACATTCTCCTTGCTAAAAATGGTTGTAATACGAGTATCTTGAGCGTACTGCAGCAGTGTTGAACTGGATGTCCTTTACAAAAATGTTGAATATCTTTCTACGACTATTACTTGATAACAGTCCACTTTCAGAATATAACTCTTTTAGTCCCTAGAAATAAAAAAAAATGTATTATACAAGGGTGTTATTAAAAAAAGCTTACAATTTATATTATTGTTATAAAGTGTCTATTTAAAAACTTACGGTACTGGTAGGTGAGTCACACTCAATTAAAAAAAACTCAAAGTTAATGCACACATTGTGGTTGAAGTACTTGCAGGTGATCCAACAATACTATAGTGTGGAGTTACGCTTCCTTTTTTTGTTGATTTGCTGGACGTAGATGAGAACCACATAAAGTTATATATAATTACGAAACGAGTTCAATTTTACTAAGTTGCAGTGTCAATTTTCCACCAACCGCACAAAAACCACAAATTAGAAAGAATATGTGCACAAAAATGGCCCGCCTGCGCACACGACACACGATAAATAAAAAATGGCTCGAAAAGTGCGCCACAATCTTTTTGACAAACGTAAACAACGTTTCGTTTGATGCACGGTATTTATGTTACACAAAACCATTATATGATAACCTTTATTAATTTAAATAGTAGTTCCAACTTTTAGTGCAATGGTTAACATAATACGCCTCATTTAATAGTTAGAACCATATTGCTGGTTAATACAAAATACATTGATAGGCACAGTGAAAAATAACCTGGTTGATAGTACTATAAGAATCTAGCATATTCTAGCTTAGTTAACCTTACTTGCATTATTTTAGAGATTACCAAAAATATTGTAGTTTTCAATAGACAGCTAGTAAAAACAAACAAACTATACAGGTAGACTTTATAATTACTACAATTTTCTTTTTACAATAATAAAATGTACTTGTAAATAGGTTTAAGTATTGTTTACGAAAAATACGATTACTATAATATTCTGGCATACCCTACAATATGACTACTAGATGTTAAAAGTAAATCTGGTGAAAATAACATAATTCTGTTTCTTTATACTAGAATTATATTTACGATACGTTCTGGTAGTATTGTTAAAATTATTTTTCTCCGTGCAGTAGAATAGAACTTATATATAGATACTGAACAATGCTGAAGCTTTTATACACTCGACGAAAGTGATGTTCGAAAAATCCATACATGAGTCAGCTTTACTATAAACATTGTATGGGTTAAGTTCCACTCTTTAACCGTTCTACGACCACAAAATCCGAGTTATCTTACTTATCATCTTCATAAAGTGTCTCTCCATTACTGAGTTAACATACCTTACCAAACGTACCTATAAAATGAAAATACAAATGCCTATCATAACAATACCATTCAACATTTAAGGTAAATAAAAGTAACGTGTTTTTGACATTCATAAGGTTATTGTATAAATACATAAGGGCGGCCGCACCTGGGGCCCCAGACACTCACAATGGGCACAATACGGCCGCGAAGTAAACTGAATAACTTTATTTAAGAACACAATAAACCACTTTTTACTAGAAAGGTTGAATTGTGTTATGGCTCCGAGCGTACGAAGAAAAACACCAGCCAGTTTCGCTTATTCTGTAATCAATTGATTTCACTCGAAATGCATAATTCATGAAACTTGGTTTTGTAAAAGAAAGTTTCTGGCAATGCATTATTATGTTTTATTATTGCTAACGCCATATAAAAATAACAAGTAATTCTTAAGTTATTTTTTCAATTCAATTTAATTTATTTACTTGCGGTAAAAGTGGTACAAAAACAACAGCTGTTAGAACAAAATACAAAGTATCTCACCTTTAACCTATCAAGGCATGCAATTATTAAAGACAGTTAAAAATAATTATTAACAATAATTAATTCTAAATTATTAATTTTACAATTTGTCAGTAAAGTATTCTTCTACTATGTAATAACATTTCTCTGTCAGTATATTTCGTAGTCTAATCTTAAATGTCTGCAATGGTAGATCCTTTATGTCATTCGGTTACTCATTATTTGTTATCGTTCGGTATTATCGTTTTATTCGTCATATAGTGACTCGCACTCTGCGGAATCCGTACAAAAAGTTGCTTATTACAAGTTTTTTTTTCATATTTTACAAGTTTTGAAAAAATATCTTAAGACGTTTCAACCAGATTGCACCGGCCGTGGTTACTGGATGACACGTCTGGAGAAAAACGGTATGTTCGCGCTAATTCCCGTTAATGCATTTAGTAAACATTTTACCACTTTAAATTTTAGGACAAAGATTTGCTAAGTGCTGCAGACTATTAATCACCATTTCTTAATAAACGCTTCAATATTTCATTCTTTTAGTTTTGCTATGGAAAGATCTCCTAAAATAGATATGTACATATCCATATCTATTTTATTTAGGTGTGATAAAAATACCTTAATAGTAAAAAATATTTTGAGATATATGTATAAAAGTTACATTGTCTAATTTTTTTGGCGAGTCCAATATAGCGCTTTGATACGACCCGACGATGTGACATATCGCTTTTGCGCAGATACGAGTATGAGACGTTCGTGCGATAGCTACATTAATAAAAGTAACTAAATGTGTATAGTGTAACACTGAGTCGTCACCTATTGTAGTACACAAAATTAATTTGTAATAAATTGTAATTGTTTTTTGTAATATTTGTATTTTTGTTTGTGTTTCTACAATAAATATTTTTTCATTTCATTTCATTATAAATCACAATCCTTACTTAATATTCAAACATATTGTATAGAATATTATATAAATACTTGATTGCTTGTACCCAGCCTTCTGGGTACCCTTCCGTGTGATAACGATCTACGGGACATTTTTTATTTATAGTTTTGGTGTTATTTAGCTAGGTATTTGTTCAATAGTTTTAATTAATTTATTTTTTTTAGTTTAAATTAAGTTTATGACATTAGATACATAAGTATTTGGTTAACTCTTTTAGTAAAGACGAGATAATATAATCCTAACTAATATTATAAATGCGAAAGTAAGTTTGTTTATTTGTTTGTTTGTTTGTTACGCTTTCACGTGGTTAATACTGAACCGATCCTCATGAAATTTTGCATATACGTTGTCTGGGGTATGGAGAAGGACATAGGGTACATTTTATCCCGGGAAAAAGTTCTGTTCCCGAGGGATCGAAATTGACGCGGGCGAAGCCGCGGGCGATAGCTAGCAGTATAATAAATAAAAAAAATATATAATATTACAAATGCGAAAGTGAGTTAATTTGTATGTTTGTGTGATTGTTACGCTTTTACGCCGTAACTACTGAATAAATCATTATGAAATTTTGCATACACGATCTCTGGAGTACGGAAAAGGACATAGGGGTTTTCATCCCGGAATGAGGTACTGTTCCCGAGGGATCAACCTTGACGCAAGCGGAGCCGCGGGCGTAAGCTAGTAAATTATAAGAGATGTATTTTGGTAATTAATTTTATCATTAATTATATTTTTGTCATGGATTTGCTGAACCAACTAACCTAAAATTTACTCACCAATATCAAATTAAAAATGTGCTTAATAGCCTTTTAAATAGAAGTTTACCTAATTAGAAATCTTTTTCAAAATCTATAGATGCCGGATATTGTATACTTTGTACTGAAAATATGTTGGTAAGTGAACTATGTGTACCTAATTAACTTTGGTTTTAGTTAGCATTCAAACCTTCCCTATTTTACTTTGCCCTAGTTATATGGTCAGTAAACTATATTATACCTAAAAGTAAAAATAGAAATGTAGATTTTAAAATATATTTGTTTAATTATATTGCATTCATAGCTTTAAGAACTGGGTGTTCTTTTAACCGCTGAGCCGTGTCGGACTACGTTGTCCGACAAACAAGTGAAAAACTATTGTGTCTACGATTCCGGCGTTCAAAGTATTAATAAACTTTTTAAAAAGTCTGACTTTCATTTCCACGCATCCCATGTTGATCTACGAGTAGTAAGTGCTTATAATATTTGTTTATAAGCATGCCATAGATTTTACTTTGCCCTAGAAATATATTGATGACTAAAGTATGTTATACCTAAAAGTAATAATAAGAATGTAGATATTTAATTTTAGCATTCATAGCTTAAAGAACTGGGTGTTTTTTCAACATCTTAGACGCCGTGTCGGACAAACAATTGAAAAACTATTGTGTCTACGATGCCGGCATTCATAGTGTTAATAAACTTCTCAAAATCTGTCTGACTTTCATCTCCACGCATCCCATGTTGATCTAGAGAGTAAGTGCTTATAATATTTGTTTACAAGCATGCCATAGACAGCACAGCGTAGGACGTCCGGCTACAATCTGCATAACAATGGTGCTCCATAGTTTCCCGCTCTCCAGATGGATGCTAATGCCCTCTGTATTCATAATTCATGTCTTAATGAAGTGGACGAACTGTAAGACCCTTTGTCTAACAGACTATTTATATTCATAAACTGTAATCGGATTTGTCAAGGATACGTTGGTGGAACTATGTAACGGCGATGGAAATTAAGGGAGAAATTGAGTTAGATAATATGATTTCATTTTTAATAACAAAGTGTTATGGACGGTTTTGTTACGGATTATAGGAAAAATATTTCCTTTTTGAAACCATTCAGACGGAAAAATCGATTTTAATTAAACTACGAAGTTTAAATGGGACCGATTCGAAAGTATAACCCAAATAAAAATATTTTTCTAATCGGTTTATAAATAACGGAGTTAAAACGGAAATTGGATCCTCCTTTTTTGAAGTCTGTTAAAAATTGATTTTACAACGTTGAACAAAAATATGAAATACCTAATATTTAAAGCACATAGTCCATAAAATTTTACAACTTATCCCAGGGTCCATACTTGTACTTGATCCATACAGTTAAATTTACCCTCGAAACGCCCTTAAACGGGTGACTCGGCCAGTCAATAGTAACAACTTTTCTTATGGGTCCAATGATTTCCATCATTCAAGAAATAATATATTTCCATACAAAAGTGTTTAGCTGTCTGACCAATTAGTATGGGAATGAAGAATTTTTAAATTCCCTGCTTTGGTCCCATAGGATAACTTGTTGTTGTTTGTTAAGGGTTGAGAGAGGCCTTTTACTATCACACTCTGTATATCGGTATCTGAAAAATCGACTACCTTACCTAATCTGCACTACCACCTAACCTAACCAAAGCTGCATTTTTTCTATGTACATATATCGATGTAAGTCATCTGGGGAAAGTTGTTTAATGTCATAGACTGATCATGCCCTTTATATGTTATTTTGTAATTTGATTGACATGAAGAACACTGTTGCCTTTAAGCTTTACGGTAAAGTAACCATGCAGTGCAATATGGTATCAAAATTTGGGGATATTTGAATTTTCACATTGAAGAACTATTTGCAAAGTTAATATAGCTTTAGGGCTAAGTCCATCTATAAAACAAAAGTGTTTCTCAGATAATACAATTTGAAACTTTTGTCAGCTGCTTTTTCATCACCACGTATAGAGGGACTTCATCTATACCTACCTCGTCCTTCTTGTATTTCTCTCTCCTTGCTACCTATTCAGCTGCGATCATGCTATTCTTACGCCTTTGTGAAATACCTACATATTATAAAACGAGAATTAACTTTAGTAACTGGTTTTAACCAATATCTGACCAAAACAAATTGACAAAGACAAAGTAATAAGTGGTGACTTATTTTGGTTGGATAATGGTTTGAACTAGGTAGGTAACTACTAAAGCTAGTGCTCGTTTAATTATAAGAAGAAATATTTATATACTGTAATATGATTTGTCAATATTTCTACCTGATGCCAACCCTCCTTGTGATAAGCTTCATCTCCTCCTACTTCTACTTCTACGTTCGTTATTACGTGACAAACACGGTCAATCGACCACGTACACCCTGATGTCAGGGTTCTTCGGAACCGCTTTTCGGCCTCTGACGTGGTTCCTTTAACAACTACCAGACGGCAGCCGGGACCAATGGCTTAACGGCCCTTTGAAGCACGGAACTTCTACGTTTAAAATAAGCGACTACACAACAAAATTTTACACTTAGTCTTGTAATCATTGATTACGGCAAAACCTTGCCTCCCAGTTCCACAAACAAGGCGGCTATTAAAATTAATAAAATATAACATTGCGAATTTTCGTCCTACGCCAGCAGTTAGCCTAGTGCTCATTACCATAATACAGTATTCTGTAATCAGAGGAGACACTTAACGCAATTACGCTAATTTCGTAGTTGGCGTTGTCTTTCTGTGAAATCTTCTAAGTGGACTTAAATTTTTATGTTATAACGCTACTCAATAATTTCAGATAGTGCTACAAATGGATCCCAAAAATGTAGGCATAATGAACTTATTAATAAAAATTGATTGTCTTTAAAGTCTAGATAACGGTGGAAGTAGATAGATGCGTCACAAGCCGAACGCTTAGGCAACAAAATCGGCGCCGAGGTTGAATCATGCGGTAGCTTAGATGACAGAGCGTAGGTCGTACATAGACCTAGGTCGCTGGTTCAAACCCCGCCCGCATGAAATTTTTTCACGTTATTTTATCTCATAAGTGTAAAATAGCATTGTGAATGCAAAATTTAACACTTACAAAAATATTGCATGGCTTTCTACATATTAGTTGATTTTCAAATTTATTGTAAAATGAGTTGAATCAAATACCTTAAATGTAAAAGTTTTATCTCTTAAGAGTATTATTTTGTCTAAATTCTACGGTAAAACCCAGTATATACGTAAAAAAGTTATGTAATCTTCCTTATCCGTTCTGCTGAAAAGTATCTCCGAACTCCCAAAATCTGTTATTTCACTATACCTACACTATCCAATATCCGGCTCAAACGACGTCTGTCAAAGGATAGCCTATCTTTGTATGGACCCGGCACTAACCCAATAGACATGTACGGCCGGACTCCCCAGGGCGACCAGTTTGAATACCGCTGTTTGCATCTTAAGTAAGGCGAGCTTATATCAATTTGTAGGTTTGTGCTAGTACAGATTTCTGTAGCTTTACAGATCTTGAGTTACATATAGAGGTGTTATATTTATGTGTTGCTACAGATATCATGGGGAGTGTGTAGATATTTTCTAAAGCTAGGACTACACCCAGATACAGTATATACATATTAGTTTATATACTAGTTTTCACCCGCGGCTCTACTCGCGTTAATGTTGAACTCTCGGATTTATTTTTTTCGGGATCAAAAGTACTTTATGTACTTCTCCGTATCCCAGACAATATGTATTTCATGATGATCGGTTGAGTAGTCAAAACGTGAAAGGGTAATAAATAAAAAAATCACTTTCTTATAATATTAGGATATTGTCTCATAAAAATTGCATTTCAATTATAATAAACTAGCTTTCGCCCGCGGCTCCGCCCGCATTAATGTCGATCCCTCGGTAATAGTACAGACATAGGCTACCTTTTTCCCGGGATAAAAGGTAGCCTATGTCCTTCTCCGTACTCCAGAGAACTTGTATGCAAAACTTCATGATAATCGGTTCAGTAATTACGGCGTGAAAGCGTAACAAACAAACAAATAAACAAACAAACTCACTTTCGCATTTATAATATTAGTAAGGATGTTGCACGCTATCGGGGGTTGATGCGTTGTTGCTTTTATCCTCAACTACTTGACCGGTGGTTGCAGGTATTGTATCGGGTTGCCCGGGCAGGTGCGCCCGGCCGGTAGTATACCAATACCTTCATTATCTTCTCAAATCCTTACTAATATTATAAATGCGAAAGTGAGATTGTTTGTTTGTTTGTTACGCTTTTACGCCGTAACTACAGAATAGATCATCATGAAATTTTGCATACAAGTTCTCTGGAGTACCGAGAAGGATATAGGCGACCTTTAATGGGAAAAAGTACTATTCCCAAGGGATCGACATTGACGCGGGCGGAGCCGCGGGCGAAAGCTAGTACAAAATATTCTTAATTTTCCACAGCTTGAAATGCTTACGATAGGCAGCAAAGGCGGCAGCGTTGGAAGCGTAAGAAGCCAAAGAAACTACACTCGCCTACCCGCCTGCCAAGCGTGGTGAGTATATGTGGCAATATCCTTCCATGAAACAAAGAATTCTTCGGAGAGGCCTTCATCCAGCAGTAGATTTTTCATGGCTGAAATGGTGATGATGACTCAAGCCGTGGTTATTTTATTATAATATACTAGCGTGTCGTAGCAATGTAGATACACATAAACATTCCTCTTGAATCACGCTATCTATTAAAAAACCGCATTAAAATCCGCTGCGTAGTTTTAAAGATCTAAGCATACGCAGGGATAGACAGCGGGAAGCGACTTCGTTTTATACTATGTAGTAGTTATTCTACTACAAATGTGTAAGATTGAATCGATGCGAAGATATTTGTTTGCAAAAACTGTTGGCAAAAACTACTGCTAAATTGCCTTACAGGAAAATAAAAATAAACCTTTTCTCACCACATTGCCTTCCTGCAGTCCAAAGAGATTCAATATACCCTTCGCTTAAGTAGGATATGTATATATTATGTCATAATGTGTAAAATAAAACTAACTGAGAATATTTTCTGAATCGCTAAATGCGTAGAATACAGAATAATCTTTCATATAAAAATGCGATTTCAATCAATCTACATTATAGATACTTCATAGAAGATGAAGTTATACGGTAACAAAAAACATACAGATGAATTGATAAACTCCTCCTTTTATTTAAGGCGGTTAAAAAATTAAGGAAGTTCAATTTAAATCATCAAGGAACTTGCAAATTTTCCTCTCATATTCTATAAAAAGGTGACCCTAATAAATAAGGGTGGTGCATGAAACCACAACAGTTTACGAAATTAAATTGCCTGTTTAAATTACCAAATCTAAACAAACTTCAGTCAACAAGCGCCAATTCAAATCCAAAACTCAAGTTATGGCCTAATTGTCACAGTTGTATTATTTTAATGAAACTGTAGAAGGGTTAGTCGGTAACAGAGAAACGATAATCTTACCATTAGGTAATCTAATTCAGAGAAAAAAAAAATTAACGATAAATAAATATTTTTTGTAAATGAAATTACCTTGTTAAGCTGCTAACCTAAGGAAGTTAGTAGTAAATAAGGTAAATTTAAATCACAAAGATACTCGGGATTTTTCTTTCTTATAAAATAAAAAGGTGACCCTAATAAAATAAGGGTTTCATTCATACCCCACAATTAACAGTTTACAAAATTAAATTGCCTCACAAGAATACCAAATCTAAACAAACTTCAGTCAACAAGCGCCAATTCACACCCAAAACTCAAGCTAGGGTTGTCGCAATGAAAATAATAGAGCCCCAGGTAATTTCGCTAATGCAGCGGTTACACTCTATCTAGATCGCACTTACCCACCTTGCCCGGAGGTACCTATTAAGAGGGTCGAGACTCGGGTACCGTCAGCCCTTTCTCGAAATTGTCTATTTTGACTAAGTGTTAAATTAAGGCACGAGTTGTGAAGGCCGGAATCTTGAAGGAACATATTCAATTATATATGGTCGGAATATGGGATGTAATTACTGCAGGCCCTTGCCTTGCGATATTCATTTCATTATTATGTTTCTGATACTATATATAGCTACATAAACTTTAATTTAAAAAATAAAGGAAACTTTTTATAGACATAATAAAGTATGGGAATAAATATTTTTATGTAGTGGATACCATACCGAAAGGTAGCAAACGGATGTTTATTACTAAGACTTGGGCTACATGTCAGAACGTCTAGTACATATAGCATATAGTATATATAATATATATAATAAAAATACTAAGATTGATACTTGAAACTTGTAAGTAAGTAAATAATAAAAGGACCTCTACAACCCGTCTGGCCAGCGAGGAGAGTGTAGGCCAATTATCTGTCTACCCTGGCCAAGTATGGCTACGGTAGTACAGAGAGGGTCAAGCTCCTGCAGTGGAGACAATAAGACCTGATGATGATGATGACGAATAAAAGGATAGTATATAAACAAATGTTTAAGAAATGTGCATGAGAATAATAAATAAATAATAAATACATACGGACAAATCACACAGATTGAGCTAGCCCCAAGGTAAGTTCGAGACTTGTGTTATGGGATACTAACTCAACGATACTATATTTTATAACAAATACATATATAGATAAACATCCAAAACCCAGGCCAATCTGAAAAAGATCATTTTCCATCTTGACCTGGCCGGGGATCGAAACCGGGAACTCCGTGTCGCAAGCTGGCGTGTTAACCACTGCGCCACGGAGCTGTCTGAGGGCTGTCGGAGCTTCACTGAGAATTGATCAGTGTGGTACGGAATACTTTGTTTACGAGTCTAGCTTATACTGACGATATGATTCTATAGCATTTTCTACCTCTAAAACCATTTGAAGAAAAAAAAACAATATCTAAATATATACAAAGCAAACCTGACTAACTCATCTATCAACGCACAGCTGAAACTACTGAACGGATTTTGCTAAAATTTGGCACACAGATAGTTGTAATAACATAGGCATCTGTTAAGGAAGGATTTTTGAAAATTCGACCCCTAAGCGGGAAAAAAAGGGGATAGAATTTTTTATGGAAGTCCGTCATTTTTAGAGCTAGAAGCCTGGAACTTTGTTTTTAGGTTAACAATTAGAAATAAATAATTACTAGGGTTTTTGAAATTCAACCCTTAGGGGAGTGAAAAAGGGCTTGAAAGTTTGTATGGGGAAACACTATTATATTCGAAACTTCACAGGAGTAATAATATCAATAAATGAGTAAACAAGTATTTCAGGCTCTTTCAGAATAAATAATAAATATCAAATCAACAACTATTTCACAAAAATTGCACAAAAACATAAAACAAAAGATTTATACAAAAAATTGCACAAAATTACACCTGAACAAAAAAATTATAACTTAAAATTTAAAAAACAATGACAATAAACAACCAACCAAATATATTTCAGGGCTTAAAAAGTTTGAGGGTGGACGAACTGCTCATGCTACCTTCAAGTAACTACTCAATTTAAAAACAGCCGATACTTCCATTTGTAATATATAGAAACAAAGTAATTTTGCTGAAGTATTAAAACATATTAAAATGATAGTGTGGGATGAAATAACCATGGCTCATAAGGTTAGCGTAGAGGCTTAAAACAGAACTTAACAAGATATAAGAGGAAATGGGAAGAAGGCGGACTTCATCTGCTCTTGTTCTTTTTGGCATTACTGGTAGAATGCCAAAAAGAACAAGAGCAGATGAAGTTAAGGCGTGTCTTAAGAGATCCAGTTTATGGCCTCTAAATTAAATCCTCAAGCTCTCGAGAAATATGCGAGTACACTTAGGAGAAAAAGAGTCTGCTGGTGGATTTGCGAATCTCCTACTCGAAATCGGCAACGATATTTACCCGTTAAATGACGGAATGATAACCATTCCTAATAATTTGTGCACAGTTGTATTTACGTTACAGGAGTTAACATTAAAAATTTACCCAGATATTGCTTATATCCACGATAAGCCAATGAAATGATTGTGTGAACGTGCCATACTAACACCGAAAAACATCTAAGCAGCGTCAATTAAGGATATACTATTAACGTCTTTTGAGGGGGAATGGTGTACACGTCAATAGACTCTGTGGTCAACACAGATGACGCAATTCACTACCCTGACAGTCTGTCGAAATTTTTAATTCACTAAAACCATCGGGTCTTCCGTATCATAAGCTTATTCTGCGCGTGGGCACACCTTTTATGTTGTTGCGAAATTCAAACCTCATCAACAGTACAACGGGACCAGACTAAAAGTAAAAGCGTTATATCGCTATGTAGTGGAAGCCACAATTAAAACTGGATATGCGCAAAGTTCCGTATCCGAGTTCGTAACTCTGAGATTCGACGCCGAACGAAAGTTCACGATGTGCTCTCTAGGGTTGCGACTCTTAAATGGAACTGAGCAGGACACCTGGCTAGAAGGAACGATGGTAGGTGGAGTAAGGCTGTCACTGAGTGGTATCCCAGAAATGGGAAACAGTGTTGGGTGTCCGGCAGCTAGGTAGGTCGATGACATAAAGCAGATTGCTGGTAAGAACTGGATTGCGAAGGCTAATGATAGGGAAGAATGGCGCAGACAAAAGGAGGCTTATACCCTGCAGTGGGTCGTGGAAAGCTGGCAATGATGATGCGCAAAGGGAAACTGTATTCCCTTTCCTGAATGATCTTTCCTTTGAAATCAAACGAATACAGTTTCCCCTCAAAGTCTGCTTTGCAATGACCAAAAACAAAACACAAGGGCAAACATTAAAGTTTGCGGGTATAGACTTGAAGGAAAACAGTATTTCACATGAGCAATTCTATGTGGCTTGCTCCCACGTAAGCTCACCCAGCCTAGTAGCCAGATAATTAGATTAGAGATATTAGGCACATAGTAATAGATTAGCAAAAAATGTGGTGTATAAAGAAGTTTTGTAGTTTACTAGCTTTTCGCTTTCACTTCGTCCGTGCAATTCTACTTCCTTTCTTAGCGCTCGCCTACGCTACGTTACGCTACGATATAACCGAACTCCACGCGGATGAAGTCGCGGGCAAAAGCTAGTATTCAAATAAAACCACATGACATTATTTCGTTTATATTTGTTTCGCAGGCAATATTATATCATACATATAAGGCCGTTATATAAAAACTGACAGATTAGTTACAGATGTATTATATATATAGTTTTAAATTAAATGTAACAAAATGCCTACCTCGAATATTATTGGAACATAATATCACTACTGATACACTCAGTTTATTTCGCCTCTTACAAATTATGATCATAAAATTTAACAGTATTAAAACATTAACAATTTACAAATACCCTAGGTACAAATTTTAACATATTATTAAAAATTTACATTTTATATGAAAACTAATGCAATTTCTGAATTGCAACTAAATAGATGGAGTACATTATTTACGAAAATAAAGAAGCAAAACAATGTTAACTAGATTTTTATTATAATATAGCTAGGTTTTATATATATGTACATACACTTCAACATCTTATAATTTCGTTATACAACATTACAACAAATACATCATACATTTTACGTAAAAGTAATTGTATAACTTTCATATATTTTTAGATAAAAAGAAAAAAATGCAATTATTATAACGCACAGTTAACTCGGAGGTTATTTATTCAACTAAAGGGAAATTGTCTTCAATAATAATTTGAAACTTGACGAATTATTACTTTTGTTTGCGTTGCTTGACAAAATGGAACAGAAACAAGCGGTTAAAACACGCTTGAAGAAACGGGACTGTTTTTGCATTTGACGAATTGATTACTAAATCATCGCTTTACCTATTTTTATAAACCCTATAAATTATTTTAAACAAGTATTATTGTTTTCAGTTATTTTATGAGAAATTATAAATACATATAATCACTTTATATTTTAAATATTGATGAATTTTTCTCCCTACATCTAATGTTAATGTCACATTTATTTCAGTATATACCTATATACATGAGTTGATTTTGGGCTAATATGTCAATAGTAAGCATTTACATTACTATAAGCTTGGTTCAATAACAAGTATTACCTATTTACTTCGAGACATAACGACACAATCACTTTCATTGTCCATTTGATAATAATAACTTATTTCCTGTCGTTTAGTATAGTTCGAGAATATTTGATAACTATTCCGTTCAACGTCCGCTTAGGGAAACATTTTACTAATGACTGTACAAAAGGCCATGCCCAATATTTAAATGTACATTAAGTATTGAAATAAAAGAAAGGATGATTTCATGAAAAACTCTGCTGTCAATAGTACATAGCGAAAAAATATTATGAAATGTATGATACAGTCTAATTCACGAAGGTATTTCGGTTTTTCGTACTTGTACCACCTTAGATATTATAATTAAGAGTGGTCCGTCTGACTCATTATATAATTGACACTAATAATGTAATTATTTGTGCTTAACTTGATAAATTTTAATAAACGAAAAATTCAAAACAATTTTTATTAGAAAACAATACACAATTTAATATAGAACTTTATGTATTTAGAAATTGGATATCTAAACGAGAAACTCGTGTCTGAAGTTGAAAGAACAATAAACATATGATATTTATAAGCGTTTCTTTTACTCAAGTCTTAACTTTGGGCATGGTTTTGAAAAGAAAGTTTAGCACACGAGAACCGCTGCTGATATTAAAAAGATTGCATATGGGGTGATATTGGGCCCTGCAGACTCGGAGGGCCCGCCACCGCCCAGGAAGCCGACGTCATCGGAGCGGGGCCCCCCTTCCCGTAGGGACCCCTGAAGAGTTGACCGCACATCGTTGGTCTCCTCTGGGGATTCATCTCGGTCTTCTTCCTCACGAGATTTGCGATTTGGTAGTTCCATTTCTGCGTATTGAGATAAACAATAAGTTTTAGAGATGAAAGAGCTCTTATTTGAATTTACGAGTATCGTTAGTTTATCACTATTTTAGTGATTTAACTAAATAATTATATAATATATAAACGTGATTTCAAATGACAACTTTATCTTGATTTGTAGATAACTACCTAATTATTTAGTCTACTATAATTTGGAGTTTAAAATTTTTTTTTATGATAGAATGGCCAGCGATTAAGCGAGTCAAAGTCACCTGATGGTAAGTGATCACCGCTGCCCATAGACAACTGCAACACCTGGGGTATGACAAGAGCGTTGCAGGCCTTTTAAGAAAACATAGATTCGATTTTTTGATGGTTCCAATATCGTATCGATTTGGAAATATCGTCGCAGGAAGTTCATTCCACTGTTCGGTCGTATGTTTCATATAATTATGTATATAAACGAAAAAAGAAAAGAATGCTGTTTCATTATGACCCAAATAAATATCCAGTTAAAAACTGTTTTTTTTACAGCTTTCGTCTTTTAAAGTATCATCCAAAGTCTTTCTGACTCTACAGAATAAATTTTCTCTATGGTGTCCGAATTGTTAGTAAAAAAATATTTATAACGTCAAATTAAATGAACGACACATTAATGCTTTCGGGATCGATAATAAGTTTCTTAAACGATAAAAGTATGATCCTGTAGCATAAATTTACCAGTACATGTATATGTCGTGGGATAGAATATATCGTTATCCGATGCAAAATACGTTGGGATAGATACGACTACAATAAGAAAAGTCCTTACCATATAACCTAATATTGCCTTCAGCATCGCCTATAGAGTTCTTGGAGATGCACTTGTACCCGCCGAGGTCACTCCTCTGGATATTCCTGATGACAAGCCGCATCTGCACGCTGTACGCCGAGCTGTTTATCTCGCTCATGTGGTACTTGTCGTTGGATATTATCATCTCACCTGTGGAGAGACAATACAGTTTTAGTATCGATAAAGATAGGGACGTAAAGGGTCTCTATTGATAGTTTGTGTCTACTTCCAAGTATATTACGATTTGTATACCTAATTCGGAATATTTTCATTGATTCTTGTTGCACAGAATAGCAAACAAATCCTTACTAATATTATAAATGCGAAAGTGAGTTTGTTACGCTTTCACGCCGTAACTACTGAACCGATCATCATTAAATTTTGCATACAAGTTCTCTGGAGTACGGAGAAGGACATAGGCTACCTTTTATCCCAGGAAAAAGTACTATTCCTGAGAGATCGACATTGACGCGGGCGAAAGCTAGTTACTTATATTTTTTTATTTCAAGGCCAGGGACAAATTTTTTCATTTGTAAAATTAGGCCATAAAGCACTACCTTCCTGTAAGCACTGGCTTCCTGTTTTTAAATAATTTTGAAGCATCTTAAATATATTTCTGAACTAGCTATTTTCCCATGACTTCATCCGTACAAATTATATCCTGTGCCATCTTCTTAAAATGTAGATTGCTATAAATGCAGGTTTAAATATAAGTTAATAAATAAAATGTCTTTTTGAAATAAATTCATGCGTTTTTAAGTTTAAACATTAAAAACAACATACAATCAAATATTAGAAGGATATCATAATATTTAACTGTGGTAGATATACCTAGTCAATACATGACTTAAAAAAAGATATAGTATACCTACACACTTTGTGTAAATATTCAAAAGCATCTTAATTAAGATCGTTCTCAAATCTCCTTCTGTCACTGTCGAGACCATAGAGATAAGATAATGTCTAGACAATTTGCCTAGCAAGACAAAGACCGCATAAGAGTTAAAAGTCATTAGTTAAGATTATTATGAGTATTCCAGGGTTATATGTGTCATATTCAGAAGATATTTAAATTGATAGTGTTGAAATCAAAATCCCCTTTAGAAAAAAAGGGCGAACTTTGGATGATTTTAAAGACCTGACAAAACATTCAGTCAGCTGACTTTACACCAACAAAAGCACTAGGATATTAGTCACCTTTCTAGTAAGTAATGCAGTATTTTGCTCCATCGGCTGCCGATAGGAACCAACGACCATTTATATTCGGGCTCTTCCGACCATTGTCCCGATATCGTATTGAAATATGTTGTTTTCATGCCACAGTTTGCGCGTCCCGAACAATGCCGCATCAATATGTGCTTTAACACTAAATTAAGTAAGCTTTTAATGAAAAAATATTTATTTATTCCAGCCCTGTTAATAAGTGTTGCAATAGGTACAATGCCAGTAAGTAATATTCATTTTTGAGTATATGTTAATTATCTATATTGTTGCGGGAATTTAAAAAAAGGGGTCTACCTCGGAATTACACATAATTATTATTAGCTGGAACCTCGTATACACCTTAATTTTGGTGTTCTTAAAATTGTATCAAAAGTCTCATACAATATCGTGTCTGCGTCATACATAAGTTATTGAAGGTCAAATGTCGAAAAAAGGTGAGACCATAGAGATAAGGGTGAGACAGGGTGAGATCCTAATACTCAAAATAAATTTTTCTGAGCCTAACATTACTGGACTGTCACTGTGACTGAATGTGTCAAGATTTTATAAAAGAAGGTAGTAAGCAAAAATATATATTTTGCAATACACGTTTCACGCCTACCAAGTACATAAATTTATAAAGCTGGGCATAAGAAATGCTTTGACTTTAATTTCACTAGCCACTTTTCATGGCAGAAAACATTTTTTTTTTTCATATTTCTAAGTGTAAGTATACCTATCTATGTTTTTTATTTATGCAGATAAAACAGATTCAGCTAGAGCGATTCAGCGTTTCTTGTATCTATGCATTCAGCCGAATTTTCGTTGTTGGCTACATTATTACCGCGGCTCGGGTCACGTCAGGTCGCTCGTTCCACATTAAAAATTGCTTGCATTCTTCTTGCTCCGCTTTATTTTGCGGGCGTTTTATTTTTATTCCCATCCAGCCACCATGGTTTATTCCGTACAAAGATATTTAATTGAAATTTTTCACTTTTTTGGCAGTAGCTATTTCATTATGGGATTCTTGGGACTTTTACTACGTAGTTCGTTCTTGTAAGAAATTATATTTTACGTAATCGTTTTATTGTTGTAATATATACGTTTCTTGAAGTTAAAATTTCTTTAGCGGCGTTGAGCAGTTTTTTGGATGGGTAAAAATGTTAAACTCGCGTCAGGACATGTGGCCTAATCGGAAATAGCTGCGGTAGCATGACAAGCGCGACAGCGTTCTTCAACTATCGCCATCTTGTTTTCCGTAATATTTAAGAGCGATATAAGGATAGTTTATCGCGCGATATAAATGTTGTCGCGGGCGCGATGAACTTGGTTTGTGTCTATGTAGGATCACAAACGGGTAGACGGATGATGATGACGAAGGTTTACAAAACCTTCGTCATCATCATCCGTCCTTCGTCATCAATAAGAATTAGTAAATTAACAGTAGCTGCCTAAATCACATCATCATCATTACATATTAAGTAAGTAAATCTGAAAATTTGATAATAACAGCCAAGCTTTACAAAAAACTCAAGAGCGATAAAAATAGGAGGCTTCCTTTCCGCCGCAATCGTGACTTTTATATTTTTCCTCTCTCGTTTTCTAAATGCATCGTCGCACATCGAAGTCTATTTTCAGAAATGCAAGATGTCTCTGAGTTATGCTTTGCTAAAAAATATATACCTATAAGGTAGCAGATTCAGAATTATACACAAAATACTTGAGCGAACTCAGTATTTTATTTTTTTTACAAAATTTTGAAGTAGGCATTTTCCTCCCATCTCACTTGATGGTAAGTGACGATAAAGACGAGGATGCTACATGCCGATCCAAGAGACACTCATTTAATTTTCTACTTTTGAATGGTAAATGTAGGTACCTATGCAACTAGCAAATTTCTGATTTCGTTTTCCACCTACACGTCTTCTAACATGCCAAACATAGCTCTTAGGTCTTACCTATAGCACATGCTCTATCTACCCCGCAAGGGAAAAATACTTCATATTATGTACGAGTAAGTATATATATCAAAAACTTTAGCTCTCGGCTCCACTTGCGGCAGTTTTACATACAGGTTGAATATGCTGTGTTATTTCAGAACACATTATTAAGTAGTACGAAATGGAAGAAATATAGTACCTTTTGTCAGGAATCAAACTAATTTGTAAAAATCGATCTAGGGCACATGCGTGAGAAAATTCTCTAGCTTGGCGAAAACAAGCAATACAAAGTTCGGTCGCTTTGGTGCTGTCTAGCAAACAAGCTTTTTGCAAAAATTACATTTTTGTGACAAGCTTTTGTTATAAAATTAGCCACACTGTAAAGTGCGTTCTAAGACAAATCAAATGAACCCAAACATGACTGGTGACCTTGTTCAGTTTAATAGTTCCTATGGCTCCTTCCGATTTCAGCGTTAGACCAGCGCAACGATCAATAATATTCTATTGTCATCCGATTTACACAAACATGCAAAATTTCAGATAGATCTTAGTTAGAAACTTAGTAGTACTTAAGATACTTAGTGTGAGGCCTGCTCAACGTGTGTGAATTGTCACTATATAAGCTTCATTTAAATATTTAAAGGACAGGATTCTCGACGATTTGTCGACGTTCAAGACAAGATATTTCGAATATCTTGTCTTGAACGTCGCCAATCAAAACATCAGATTTATCGATATTAACAAAAAAAAAAGATTTATTTTGTATGAAAAAGACAAAACAAAAATAAGTGTGTCGATTTCTTAAAATTTGCTAACATTAAGATATATTAGAAAACTAATATTTACAACAAAATGTGTATTTCTATTCATGTTATAGCAATAAATAATAAAACTGGGAGAATAAAGTAGTAGTATATACAAGAAGCCTAGTATTTTAGGCATCTATTTCTGGACTGTATTGTTCGTGCCGTAAATAGTAGAGACTTTAAACATTTTCTAATCTAAGTTTATATATTACTTTTGCCCCTACGATTATTATAATAAAAACTAACTTAAATACAAACGGGCTCCGCAACACAATATATTTCGGAGCAATTTTATCCCACTAGCAACTGGCCGGGTTTTTTTTCGCATTTATCCATTACAAAGAACACAAATATATAATCGAAATCTTTTATTTATTCGTTTGCAAGATTATCGACTACAATTATCTAAAAACTTAGTCATATAAAGTCATTAGCAAATCTCCACTAAAAGTAACAAGAAACTATAATCATAGTTTCAAACTACTGACATTTAGTAGATAACAAAATAATGCGTAAAAAGCAGGTAATCATAATCAGTGTATACAAGTACCCAAGTATTATAAATACTCGTAAGAGATGAAAGAAAGTAAAGTGAGCAAAGCCTAGACAAGGTTTACCGACGTAAAACCAAAGAAAAAAAAAGTATGAAAATAATCGACGTATACCCTTAAAAGAATTTGTTATTTATTGCTTTCGTTAAAATTGACAATTTAGATCCAATTATATCAACATCAGTTTCACGTGAGAATCTATTATAGTTACTGCACGCTCTGTAAAAGAATGAGTTTTGCCGATAATTTGTAGCAGCAACGGGCACGAAGAAAGTAGGGCTGAATCTGGAAACCCTAGGTGGAGCAAATATTATAATATGTTATGCCAAACCTAGATAATTTCGGCTATGTACACAATTGTTGTAAAAAAATGTAGAATTTACTCTAAGTTTAGTCTAGATGCTGAGTACAAAGCATCTCAATAATCAAGTTTATCATTAAACTCGCTATATATATGGCCATTAATAACTGTCGTGGCCGGTAGAGGGCTGGTCAAGAGCCATAGTTCGCGGCAAATCGACCACAGATCCGTGGTCGCTGTACCTGACACCTTGTCTCGCCGCAGTCACGCCCTCTTTTGTTTATTGCCTCACAACTTTGGTTATTAATTGATATTATTTTGAATCACCGCTTTTTGTCGTGAACTTTCGGCGAATTTGTTACTGTAGAGGCGGATTTTCTGATTTTTACCTATAATTTAAATTTCCATTCGCTTTATTCCCCAAACTTTTTTTATTAGTTCAACATTTTCCTAAATGGATTTTCTACATTATAATCAATTTCTAGTCGTTTTCCACTCATCGTCAATTTTCCCTAATCTTATAAATAAATACATTGTATTAAAATATTGTAATAAATTAAGTATCTTATAAATTAGAGAAAGGATTTTTACTGTTCCAATACCAGCATTGGTTAAATTTTCCATGTTGGTATGTATAAAGTAAATTTAACTATCATATAAGTCTATTTATTGATTTTTCATAGACACTTGTCTAGGTCAAGGATCGAAGTTGCTTAAATTTTGATTTATATAATATTTTCGCAATTGTTACCATTTAAATTACTTTATACGGTTTTTTGCGTTTATTCCATAATTATTACACCTAACGTTCTAAAAAAATTTCAACGTTAGGTGTAAATAATAATGGAAAAACTTAAAAACAAAATGTGTTAAGTGATTGTTGAATTGAAGTTTTACGTAACTTTCCTCAAGTCTTTCCGGGACATTCAGCATGTAGACGTAAAGTCGTTTCTATACCTGTTTCAGTGCCGTGAATGAGTAAGTTTATATAGATGCAGATTTGCTACTACCAGATTTATCACGATTTTTTCTCGTTAACTAAATACTGAAAAATTTCTGAATTAATCACTCTACATAATAAATATGCTAAACGTTATTCACGCTGTCCATCGATACACAACAAAGAAAATTTAATTAGAATTTGGTATTAAAATGGCAACAAAAACTGGCGGGTGGCCGTTGGGAGGCCGGACACTCCCATTCCATGTCCTCAGCGGCCAGCGCCGCTTGTCCCGCTCGTCACTCTGTGTATTACCTAATTTAATTTGTACTCTCCACAATTTATGGTCGCAGGCGTCTACACCCTCTATTTGTACGTCTGCGTCCGCATGCGTTTGATTGAAGACTGAAATGCGGAATTAACATTGTTTGTTGCGAACTGAATGTATCTTAACTAGGTATCTCTTGTCTTATTCAAAATCTGGTGTATGAGAAGTAAATTCTATGCAGTCAGTCGTTATAATGTACAGTTTTAACGTTATGGTCTTAATGTACAGTTATTACGTGATATGGACTGAATTTTATAGTATGCTAGCATTTTTTGTGACGTTGTTCGCGTCAACTTGAATAGCCTTTATTCTTACGATAGTGTGGCTTTCTGTCAGGTGAAATAATTATGATTTTTTTTTATGTATATTTGACGGCAAACGAGCAGACGCCAAGTGTAGTTACTTAATTAATTTGTTTAATTGTAGTTTAGTACTGTAGTTTTTTATTTAAAGTAGATTAACTCAAAAACTTCAGATCTGATTTTGAGCTGCCAAAAATAAAGATTAAAAAAACTTTTTTTTCTTCATAATACTATTTTCGGTAAATTGTTCAATTTTCATTTGACTTTTTATAGATAAGCAAAATACTCACCTTTCTTAAATCAATGAAAACACATTTTTGAAAGTTTCCTATAGAAATAAAAAAAACAAGAACCATTCTTAATAAAATCGAATAGTGTTGAATGCGTTGCAAGTGCAACAGCGTTGGGGGTTGGGTGTTGGGCTCGGGTGGTTGGGCGACAATGCGCCGCCTGCCACTAAAGTCGAGTTAGGATCGGATTTGCGGCGAGCGACATGTGTGCGCGGGCCGCGGCCGCAGCTGCCGGAATGTCGGCAACACGAACAAAACTCTTTCGCAATGCGGCCTTTAAACTTATACTTTTTGTCGGTCTAACCCATAGAAGTATGAAGTCTCTAGAAGAGGCGTATTACTTGATACGTCATGTTACTGATACCCTTAAAAGTAGCGTATACTATACACTAGGCCTCAGTCCTCTGACGCCTGTCGAGGGGTATGTAACAGAGTGGAATTTAATTTTTAAAATTATAAACTGGCCAATTTCTGAAGTTCTGTCCTTCTAAAATACTAAAATGAATATTATAGTAAACTATCGCGCTGGACTTTTCTCATTTAAGTAATGCAAGTTCATGTTATTTACAATATTATAAACGTATTTATCCTCCATTAAAAACGTCAAATTCCATTGTCAGTGAAAGGCGGAAAGACGCATAGTGATGCACTTTGTTATTTTTTGCCAAACATCGATAATTTACATGAATACAGATGAGTGTAATAATATAAGTAATAAAGTTAATGCCAAGAAATAAATAATAATAAATTCACTCTCCACGACTTTCCCGGAAATTTATTATTTTTAGTGTTCCGTTCCCTAAGAGTAAACACGGAAAGGTAATACTAAGCCTTCGACGTCCATCCGTCCATCCATCTGCCACATGACTGTATCTATTGAACCGAAATAGATAATATTTCAAAAGAACAATGCCGGTTATTGGCGTCTGTTTGTTTTCGCGCGGCCACTAACCATACCTTGTTTTCCCGATAGTCAATAACAAAATAAAGTTATAAGGGTATATATACCTCTAAACTCAGTCCGAACCGAGTTATAAGGATTAGATATTATATTCATAGGTTTTTGCACTATTTTTCACTAAGTTCATTAAAAGTTGCAATAAATAAATAAAATTATTTTGGACATTTTAATCACTACTATACTTTTTTGAAGCCTTTTTCATCAACGATACAGTAGCAGGCTCTTCTCCGCTACCTCCTTGAGGTTAAGAGTATATAGTAACTGTTTATTGGGGCAGTCTGAAGTAGCTTTTATAGATACTTGATACATTAGGTAGGTCTTTTTGTTCTTTGCTTGGCCGTCGTCTTCACTGTTTCGCTTCACTCTTGAAGTATTGGTGTAGTTGATAGCATAGTGACGTCAGCTTTGACGTTCCCAGGCGAGGGCTTGGTGCGTCACGAGGCAACACAACAAGTACCGAAAACTGTACTTATTGTTGCTGTCCATGTTTACTTCCATATACTAACAGCGCAACTGCCCCTTTATTAGTTGCCATCATTCGTAGTTGATCTGCTTCATGAACACCTGTGAGAGCTTTCGTGGCACCCCGCTCAGCGCTTGGGCAGCATGATGACCCAACAGTGACCCACGGGGTCACTTCAGCAGATGGCGAACCACCATATTCAGCTGGCAGATCTTACGTTGCACTTGGAACACAATAGGAGTAGGCTTTCGCCAATCATCTTGGTTTTGGTTATGACAAAAGTGTTTTACTTAGATGGTGCCCTCTCTTGCGGTCTGCGCAACACCATAAGAGTTGTACCTCAATACGTACAGGACTTAAGAGAGCCCAACCCGTCTTACTTTTTATACAAAGGCTCGTACGTCTCTAGAAGCAGCGCATGTCTTGTTACTCATACTCTTAAAACAGCGTATGCTTTTTCGCGGCCTCAGTCCTCTGACGTCTGTCGTATTATTGGATGCGGAATCTTATGAGCCGAATGAAAATTTATTTTTATAATTATAAACATGCCTAGTTGTGTAGTGAAATCCTGCAAAAATACTGTAAAAAATGCTAAAGGGAAACCACAACCTGTGACTTTTCACATGTAAGTAATGCAAAGAACATTTAATTACAATATCATAAACGATAATGACAATCTCCATGGTACAGTGGTTAACGAGCCAGGTACCGGGTTAAATTTCCGGCGCAGGCAAAAACTTGTACTTCAGTTTCATATTTATGTATGTCCGCGTTACTGGAGTTACAAAAGGAGAATTGGCGTTGGGCCGTAAAACATACATACATTCATATTATCACGATCTTTACCCTTACGGTGTAGGCCTCTGCCTGAAACCAAAAGCCACGTTTAGCGTGTTTGTGGGCGTATGTAGGTGGAAATCTGAATCCAAGGTTTAATAGGTTGCTAGTCGCATTCCCTATCAGAGAAGCAACTGGTACATTCTCAATTTTTCCTTTTCATCTAGACCAGTTATTACAGCATGAATGCTGTCATAATAGCGGACCCCGGGCTTGGACGCAGCACAACTGAAGATTCCAGGAGTATAAGGGAATCTCTTAGATGATTATGACTATATAATTATTACTACTTCATATGTTGTTTACTTAAAATAAGTTAAACTGAAACAAAATCTTGTTGTGGGTTTTTCTCGATATCGATATTACACGGTGTTGTTACATCTCTTATGACAGCGGCGTCAAACGTCATGAGTGCTATTTTCGAATCGACGTGTTTACTAAACGACCGATGATGTATGGAAAATTTGTACTTCTTCATTGAGTCACTCATTTACAAATAGCACCCCTGACACGACGACTCCCTTTCGTCTGCCTCACACCCCCGCTAATGACACACTAGGTTCCCATACAAAAATGGCTAAATGTGACATCTATTCAGAGACACAAAAATTTTTTTTTTAAATCTATGGTCTAACCGAACAGTTTATGCGGATGGAATTATCCCGAGCTTATCACGTTGAAATTTAAAAGTCGTAACTAGATAGTTTCCAGTTTTGTTAGTGATTTGCAAAGAAGCGTTTTAAAAAATTGAAGGTATGCAGTGTTTCTTAGGAATTAGAAGCATTACAACCAAGCTCCCTTTTGTATGGTCTCGTTTAATGTTTTGCTGTATATTTTAAAAAAAAACTAAGCGTATAAAATAGAACTAGTTAGACACTGATGATATAAATTAAGCTAAAATACCAACTTTTTTGAAACTCGTTTAGAAAGAATCATCATATTCAAAATTATTTATTCAGTTTCGTTTCGTATCATAGCTGTTGTAAGTGCAACAAGCATCGGTTGTCGGTTGTTGGATTTTTGGTCAATAGGGCGCCGCTTGCCACTAAAGTCGAGTTAGGATCGGATTTGCGGCGAGCGACATGTGTGCGCGGGCCGCGGCTGCAGCTGCTGGAATGTCGGCAACACGAACAAAACTCTTTCGCAATGCGGCCTTTAAACTTATACTTTTTGTCGGTCTAACCGAACAGTTTATGCGGATGGAATTATCCCGAGCTTATCACGTTGAAATTTTAAAGTCGTAACTAGATAGTTTCCAGTTTTGTTAGTGATTTGCAAAGAAGCGTTTTAAAAAATTGAAGGTATGCAGTGTTTCTTAGGAATTAGAAGCATTACAACCAAGCTCCCTTTTGTATGGTCTCGTTTAATGTATTGCTGTATATTAAAAAAAAAAAACTAAACGTATAAAATATAACTAGTTAGACACTGATGATATAAATTAAGCTAAAATACCAACTTTAAATTTGAAACTCGTTTAGAAAGAATCATCATATTCAAAATTATTTATTCAGTTTCGTTTCGTCTCATAGCTGTTGCAAGTGCAACAAGCATCGGTTGTCGGTTGTTGGATTTTTGGTCAATAGCGCGCCGCTTGCCACTAAAGTCGAGTTAGGATCGGATTTGCGGCGAGCGACATGAGAGCGCGGGCCGCGGCTGCAGCTGCTGGAATGTCGGCAACACGAACAAAACTCTTTCGCAATGCGGCCTTTAACTTATACTTTTTGTCGGTCTAACCGAACAGTTTATGCGGATTAAATTATTCCGAGCTATTCACGTCGAAAGTGAAGGTCGTAACCAGTTACCGGTTTTGTTAAAGATTCGCGAAATAACGTTTTAAAAAAAATTAAGAAATGCAATGTTACAAGAATTAGAAGAATTTGAACCAAGTTATCTTTTGTTTCGTCCCGTTTAATGTTTTGATGTGTGTTTTAAAAAACTAAGCGTATAAAATAGTCAGACACTGATGATATAAAATGAGCTAAAATACCAACTTTAAATTTGAAACTCGTTTAGGAAGAATCCTCATATTAAATAGTATTTATTCAGGTGTTTTTCGTATCGTAGTTGTTGCAAGTGCAACAAGCATCGGTGGTCGGTTGTCGGGTGTTTGGACAACAAACACGTCGCCCGCCACTAAACTCAGGTTAGGATAGGATCAGATTTGTGGCAAGTGACATGTGTGCACGGGCCGCGGCAGTAGTTACCGAAGTAACGGCAAAATAACTACTTTTGCAATGCAGCTTTTATGCGTATACTATCTTTAAGCACAACCGAACAGTTGACGCTTACCTGGTGACGCTCAAATTGATTAGTGTTGAGAGTTTTATGTAGGTATATATAAATGCAGTATATAGATATATGCATTATTTTGTATTTATGATTTTTTGATAGTTTATTATAATATGACTTTATTTAAAGGTTACATATAGCATGAAATTTTGCACCTACTTTTACATTTAATTTTCGGAATTATTTGTTGGTTGACTGATAATAAAGCCTTTAGCTGTATGTCCGCCAATATATGCTTATCACTAAGTTTTTAGACAAATAAAATTATATAATACTGTTTCTGCAAGTGCAACAACCAACGCTTGTCAGGCACTGCCACTAAAGTCGTTATAGGATCGGTTTTATAGCGAGCGACAAGTGTGCTGTGGCGACGGCCACAGCTGCCAGAATGTCGGTAACACAAACAAAACTCTTTCGCAGTGCGGTCTTTAAACTTATGCTTTTTGTTGGTCTGACCGAAAAATTTATACAGTCCAGCTAGTGACGCTCAATTTGGGAGTTCCAACCATATAAAATTTTAGTTTTATATGTGATTTGCATGAAAATTTAAAATGCAATGGAAAACATCGTTATCTTGAAACAAATTTTATGTTCCCTCTGATATTTGTCATTTACAAATCATATTGTGTTATTTCACATTAAATTATTGCGAGAAAAAAAGATCGAAATAGTAAAATGAGTAAAATTAAAATTATTAATAGCGCAATTAGTACCTAACACCGAATAAACCACTACAATTTTACGTACATTAAATGTAATGCCAGTAAGTAATGTCACCGGATTTTTTAGATAACACGGTTGGTGGCAGGCGTATTTCAAAGCATTTACAGAGGCTAATATTCCGCGGACGGGCGAGTGACCGCGCAAAAAGCGAGCCAAATTCTATTACTGGCTGATATGCAACAAAGACCACTGGCTGCCCGCCCCAAATTGCTTTAGCCCACAGTCACCATGGGTATTGCTCGTATAGATATGATACAGGATGATTTTTAACTCTCTGGCAATATATTAATGATGGAATCAGAATCTCTAATAGAATATACATTCGCAATAAAAAAGGTAATACGTGAGAAAAAAAATAAGCATAGAAATTTTACCAGCTGATCGATGAATTTGTAAAGAAGTAAAAATTTTTATTTTACTCCATATTCTATTAGGGATTATAATTTCGACATCCAAAATATTACCAAGGAATTCAAAATCAACATCTATCTGACAAGAACTATCCACACTTATCATTAATCCGATGTATAATTATTACTATAATATCTAATTAATTTGATAAATTAATTAAATATTAATGTTTCCATCCTCATAGCTTAATGCTAAAGTTATCATTAAATATCACATGTTAATAAACTGATCATACTTAACTAATCAAAATTTAATTGTATAATTGTAATTATATACAGCAGACATTTTGAGCATGATTATTGTGACATTGTAGTCCACATGGTTGTTTACAGTATTGCACAAAAAAAAATCCTGATCAGGCATCTCAATAGAAAACCATAGGCTCTGAAGCAATACAGCCAAGGATGCCATAGTAAATATCCTCAAATGAGGATGAGGCACATTTGGATGCATTTAAAAGGTTGGCGGGCTTTTATATTACGCGGAAGGACTAAACTGCGCAAAAAGTAAACCAAATTCTATTACCAGCTGATATGCAACAAAGACCACTAGCTGGCCGCTCTAAATTGCTATAGCCCACAGTCACAGCGTATGTTACTCCTATACAAATCAATATTCAATTTTAAGATTTCAGAACTATGTATTTTATGATCATAAACAAGAATTTAACAGACGTCATTAATGATTCATCAATATAACAAATGTTTTCATGTCACTTGTTTTATTGGAGATTTAATTAGTTTAAATTCGATTATAATTTCGGTTATGTTTTTGTTTTGACATTTATATAATATTATTATTTAAACATGTATGGCCCTTAGTTGACCGAAATAAAGATTTATTATTATTATTTATGTTAAATAAACTAATAACATGTTATAAAACTGACCAAATGTTTTATTTTTTTCCACAACATATGGATATCGTCAGATTATGTTCCCAGTTATTCTTGGATTATTTCCTTCCAAATAAAAACAGCCGACCACGCACGAGATTTTTGGCAATTTTTTCGTCTTTGTCTGCACTTTTATTAATCTCTCACCCCTAACGTTAAGTTCAAATTGTCATATTACTGCCAGTTTTTGGCATGTTATTAAGCCAGCTTGCATAAATTGGACACGCTCAAGTATTTTCATGGGCCTATAATATAACCTTAAATATCATATAACCGTTTTTCCTTTTTACCACTTAATCTTTATTTAGTCCAATGGGTGCCCACGACTATTGATTAAATGAAAATTTTGCATCATGGGCTCTCCTACTACAGTCCATCGATAACATTTTATTGTGAAAACAAAACACTATAGGTAAGTTTGATGCGTTAGCATACAAATTCAATAACTGTTTAGCGACAACATGTGTTCAAATCAGCATCATTAATCAGGATGCTACAAACGCGCGGTAATGATTAATCAACTAATTCGATGTTTCCATCCCAATTGTTTCGTGGTAAACTAACCACCGAATATCACATGTTGGTAAGGTGACCAAACTTACATTGGAGGCGGTAAATATAGTATAAAATTTGTTAATATTGATAAATACTATGATGTTTTCAGTTATTCGTTATAAAATACAAGCTTTTTCAACGGTTCTTTATAATCATAATAAATATAATTTCTCCTTGTAAATCTATTTTCATTTATCAGCTCTAACTGAATGGAACGAAAAATGGATAAATAAAAACTCTCACATCTGAGCACTTAAACCTGTTGCGTCAGCTATGATGGGTTGGGTAACTATAAAACCGTAGACAAATACCTATAAAAAATGGTTGTCTGTAGATATGGTTAACGGACGATAATTTTAAGTGATAAAGATGGAAGAGAGATAGTCACAAGCCGAACGCTTAGGCCGGTCGTGCTTCTATATCGCTTGTACACGGAATGTGACATATTTTCGTGCGTGCTGCCGGCGTTCATCAATTTATAACACAATATCACGTCAAACACATCAGAACAGGGACTCTTGTTCTGAGTCCAAAACCTAAACTTAAATGGCAAACGTACTCATTGACGGATAAACCAACAAAGGAGTTATACCCTTGCTGATCTAACCCCTTAGGTTAGATCAGCAAATTTACCACCTATATTATACAATACACTACCTATAATTTTATTCTTTTACTCTTAACTTAAATCAAATTTAGAATCTTATTCTGTTTTTCGGTAGTAAATTAGTTGTAGTATTTTGGGTATTACTTTTTCATTATTTTAGGTTTACTCTTGACCATAATCTAAGCCAAAGGCAAAGATATGGTCTAAGAAAGCTCACCCAGAAGATGCCTATTTACTCTAACTTTAAAGAGATTCAGGTTATATGCGCTCGGAAATACAGACGCAAGCAATGCATTCCAATCCTTAGCTGTGCGCATAATAAAAGATGAGGAAAAGCGTTTGATACGAATGTTAGGAATTTCGCATTATCCGTAAAAAATTAAATACAGCAATATTTAGCTAGCACTATAAATATTCCAGCCAGTTACGTCTGTGGCAGCGCACATGTGTCGCGGCTAGTGCGGCCTGTACATGCAATCCTAACTTAATATGTAGCGCAGCGCAAATAATAGAATTTGTTACATTGTTATAGTTAATTGGGATATTCGTGTGAATCAGAATGTTATTTTAAAAACAACATCAATAAATGTGGTTATTTTTGCATTTTGTAGGAAGTGTGGAAGTCTCTTGTGATTGTGTTGTAATATGTAGCGCAGTGCAAATAATAGAATTTGCTACATTATAATAGTTAATTGGGATATTCGTGTGAATCAGAATGTAATTTTAAAAACAACATAATCAATTCTAAATGTAAAATTAGGAAAAGCTGTGTGTCGATTTGTTAAAATTCCTTACTAAAGCGTTCCTTTGACATATGAGTTCTTGCCCTTAAAATATTTGCGTTTAATTTAAACGAACCTTATATGTTCTTACATCATCATCATCAAAATTTAAGAGCAACGCTCTTGTCGGTGAAGCTCCCTCCATCTTGGTCTATTCTCTGCAAGTCTTTTCACATCCTGGTACGAAACCCTTTCCACTTTTTCCTTTATCTGTTTAAAATAGCTGTGCCTGGGCTTTCCTCTCCCTCTCCTTCCCTCTATTTTACCTTCTATAATAGTTTTCATAAACTGATCGTGTCGCAACAAGTGTCCTATCATATTACCTCTTCGATTTTCTATCGCAGTTAAAATAGACCTTTTTTCTCCTACTCTATTTAAAACTTCTTCGTTAGTTATCCTATCTATCCAGCTAATTTTCTCCATTCTTCTCCAACACCACATTTCAAACGCTTCCAACTTTTTCCTTTCCTTCTGTGTTAAGGTCCACGTCTCGCAGCTGTAAAGAGCAATGCTCCAGATGTACACCTTGATAAGCCGTTTTCGCGTATTTTTTGAAATATGTGATGTTAGTAGATGTTTTTATGTTCTTACATACTGAATGTATTTAAGTCACTCTCAAGTTCTTTACTCCGACAAGAGCTAATTTTTTGCCTGGTGTCAAAAGTACCTAATAGATTAAACATGGAAGGCTTAGAGTACTCGTCAGTTATTATAAGTGATGGCATAAGTGTATATCTAGCCTGAAAGGGATAAAACATGATGAATATGTTTTTCAATCGGTGTTACGTTTAGTTATTCCTAAGAGAAACGACTTCAAACGACGGTAAATGTAAGAATTACGTCAATGTAATGTCTTATTTTTAAACAAGGTCAGATCTAGCCATTTCCACGATATTCCTTTCTGGAACATTGTAAAGTAAATATTAAACGTATCTTCCATTGCCTTCACAAAGCGAGTGCTTTGTCTGTCTGTCACCGGAACACTGAATAAGCAACTTTTATCCTGAGGGTGCCATTTTAATGAGGAGTAATGAAGTTGCCGTCCCCTCGACCAATGTTTTGTTAGGTTAGCCTTATTTGTATTAGTTACCATGTGTTTTTATTGAGACCCTTTGCTAGCGCACATTCTAATTTTATTAATAATTAATTCTGTAATTAAGTCTCGAGGTGAAGAAAGGTTCTGAATAATTGAACTTTTTTCTGACTACGTCAGGAGCGTCAATAGTTATTTTAGTACTTGACGAATGCCGAATTCAACCGAATTCATTAATTCTGTGGGAGTATTTTTCTCATAGTTATTTTTACGGTATCGCTTTAGGCTCTTTCAAAGCTTATTTCAAGTTATTCAAAAAGTAAACATTAAATTAAAATATCACAAGAAAATAACATCTAGAAATATGATAATAAGAAAACATATTAGTGACATTAATTATTCACAGTTTTACTCACGTTTTACTCGGCAGATTCGCCTACTAGTTTCGGTCTGTTACGAAGACTATCATTAGGGCGAGGGGTGGCGACACTACGATGTCGCTTCTCTTAAAGCACATGAGCGATTTGAGCTTTGCGTAACAGACCGAAACTAGTGAGCAAATCCGATGAGTAAAACCGTGATTAAATAATGAATTTATCTCGAGTAAATTTTAAAATGAGTGACATATTGTTGCTGATTACGTCAAGTTCTTATGAGGCTTACATGAGCGAACTAGCGCAACCCATATTTTATTTCTTTTACTCATATATGAGACCAATAAAAAATTATAAAACTTAACTTCCCCAGTAAATTACTTATAGTATTTTTGGTATTCATTTTCAGTTTTACGCATTGGCTAAATTAGGAAAATCGTTTCTTTTTTTTTAATTATGGTTGGCTCTGGTAAGCTAAGAGGCTTAAAAAATAGTAAATTAACTGTCTTTTAGTTTTTATGAGATAGGACGGCTAACAAGCAGTCACCTGATGGTAAGTGACTACTGCTGCCAACTGCAACACCCAGGTGTGACATGAGAGTTGTCGGCCCTACAAGCATTTGAGGGAAGGACATGAGCGGGTGGGTGGAAGGATGGCCACCGGCTCTCTTACCCACCGAACAAAGCATAGAAGCGCTAAAGCTTCTACTCAAACGTCGATTTTCCGTGAGAGTGTGGTACTTCCCCGGACAAGCCAGCCCTTCATGCTGCTAGCAAAAACAAATTTTGCCGGTAGCGTGGCTTCGCCACGACTGAGAGTCTGAACAAGGTTTTTTGGAAAAATTACATTTTAGTAACAAGCTTTTATTATAAATTAATCCACACGGTAGACTGTTTTCCAAGACAAATCAAATGAGCCGAAACGCGATTGGTGTACCTTGTTTAGTTTAAGAGTTCTTATGGGCACCTTCTGACTCCATCATTGGACCAGCTCAACGATTCCATAATATTATATCGTCGTTCGATTTAAATATGCATGCAAAATTTCAGCTCAATTGGTAACCGGGAAGTGGATCGAATTTTTGAATGAACTTGCAAGATTTGATTACAGACAAACATCAGGACAGGTGATATAAAAGCCTGTAATAAAATGGATATAACTGTGAATATTGAGTTAATTGATTCTGTGAGAGCATTATCTCATTGCTCACCAGGAATTCACTTTAGGCCTTTTCAAAGCAACCTTTCAAGTCATCCGACAAATAGGCACGCGCTTAATATATTTTTTCAGAAAACATAGCTTGCGATTTCCTTTCATTAATTCAGAGTAATATTTTACGTTGTCATCTCGTCGGTATAATTATGGGGTCGTTAATAAGCCGTAACATCGACGCGGTATAATCAAAGTCAAAATAAATCTTGGCGAAATGAAAAACGGACATGAAATAACCGCATATATTTTCCCTTTAAATACAACCATAAAAATGCCATAACTTGTAGCGACCACTAGCCCCAGTGGGCTGTCGCGAAGGATAGTAGAATATGAATAACGGTCTGTTTAATGAGTGCTTTAACGCTTCAAATGTGCTTTATGAATAATGAAATTAGTTGCTCATTCCGTTCTTACGGCTCGTGCTTGGTCTTTAATAAGGTTTGTGAGTTACAACCTCGTAAACATCATTGCTGATATAATCAAAGATAATGGGAGATTATAATTTATTTGACTGTTAGGTTTTCATACCATGGCGTGATAAGGATTTTTATTAATTATAACTAAGACATAACTAAACTGAAAATATTTTATTTTGCATTTGATAGGAACCACATTTAAAGAATACATTCCAAAGGCCAAACGCTCTTTTAGTTTTACATAGTACGTTCGTTTCCATTGAGTTTTAAATTTAATTGTTATTTATAAAGGAATTTCAGTTTTTCAGGATTTTGTATAAAATTTATTGGGTAATTAAAATTTTACTGTGATGATTGAGCTCAGCGATGGCTGATCCATGTGTTTGAGACTTTTATCATATCTGTTGTTGTTGCACGCTCGATCGCTGACATAACGTGTTCCACAAAACTATGTAAATTAAAATTGTATATAACATGACATCAGAAAAAAAAGAAAAGTAAAAAATATAAAATATCATACAAAACTATTCAGGCAAGTAGGCGACTGTTGAAAAGAGTCTCTTTCGGCTTCTTCTTCTCTGCAGTGGTCGGTTACGAAACGCTAGTAGTTTGTAGCTTTTAAACAATCATAAATAATTTGAATATAATTTAATAAGTATTATTTAAAATGTCAATTGACGTGCCTGCAAAGGCCTATTTTATGAATAAATCTTTGACTCTCAGAACAAGATGTGCCACTGGTCCCATAATATTCTTACCGTTTTCTCTAGTCCAATAGTTGATGGCTTTCGGTGAGGCTTCTACGTGACACTGCAGCGTGACGTCAGTCCCGCTCGGCGCCCCCACCAACTGATTTGGCACTTGAACTAGAGGGTGGACTGCGGACAAAAACGACAACATTACTTTTAAGAAAAAATGTTTTCAACTGTTTCTGATAAGAATTTATAAATCACTAAACAAACATAATGATTTCTAAAATAAGACAAAAATGAAGTAGCCTGTCCTGTGTCCTGTTCGTCTAAATATTTATTTGCATAGCTTCATAACAATCTGTTAATTCATTTAAGAGTTATAGAGGAACATACGTGCAGAAAAAATCTAAAAATCGTCATTAGTTTCAGTATCATGTATAGAGCTTATAAACACGATATCTCTGAAGACAAAGTAACTTACTCCATGACCAATTTTTTCAGATTTATTATTATATTAGTATTGATCACCATTTTTTATTTAATTTTATACTGTCTCTCTCTCTCTCTCTTTTTCTGATAATCAAGAGCTAGGCTTTTGTCAGAGTTACTGTGTGAAAAAAAAACGTAGAGAATGATTTATTTTTAGCAGGAAATAATGGAGTGATTAGCTATTGTACTTATGTGCAATATGCTTTACTATGTTTTCTTATACCGGAAACAGGTGCGATGAAAATAACCGTAATGGAGTCAGATTGGTACACACTCTCTCATCTAACGCCCAGTAACATGCTAAACGTGAAATTTTGGTCTTGAAAACCTGGCTTTTGTCTATACCGCAAGTGAAAAATACTTGGTAAGTATATATGGGCCTGGCGGGATTTGAATCCGGGGCCTTTCACTGATAGATCGCTCTACCAATTAGAAGTTGAAGAGGTGGGAATACGTTATACCCACCTATTCTATTTTAGTTATACCTCTACAGAGTATTTAAGTTAGATACAGAGCATACTTTATCTCACTCGACATTTAACACTGTACAAGTAAATTTGGAAATTAAATCATTTGAAAGTCTAGATTCTACCCCAACTATTCAGAGAGATTCGGTTTCTATCAACATAACCGAGAAACACATCAAAGGATTGTTTTCGTAAACACATTGGAATCGAAAGGCTAAAGTTGTGCTTGTCTGCATCGAGCTTTCTCAGTTTGAAAACGATACGAGTAAGGGTAGCATTTTCGTTGAAAGGGTAACATTAGTATAGGTAAATATTATATAGCTTATAAACACGATATCTCTGAAAACAAAGTAGTATTGATCATCACTTTTGATTTAATTTTATACTCTCTCTGTCTCTAAAATTAAGGAGTTATTGTGTGAAAAGAAACGCAGGGAATTATAATTTTTGGCAGGAAATAATGGAGTGGTTAGCTATTGTCTCCTCGATTACATACCCTATAAATCTGACCTACTCTGGGCAAGCTCCATGGCGCAGTGGTTAACACGCCAGCCACAGACACAGGGTTCTATCCCCGGTCAGGTCATGATGGAAAATGATCTTTTTCAGATTGGCCTGGATCTTAGATGTTTATCTATATATGTATACGTTATAAAATATAGTATCGTTGAGTTAGTATCCCATAACACATGTCTCGAACTTACTTTGGGGCTAGTTCAATCTGTGTGATTTGTCCGTATATATTTATTTACTCTCTGTAGTGACACTATACTGAGAGGGGTCAGATGTCTCTGCAGCCGTCTCTACATACGTGCTACATACATAATATCTTTGTTACTTACTTAAATAGAGTCGAAGACGACCTAAGACTTAATGAGGGGTGTGTAGCTAGAAAATGCATCACACATAGACACATGCTGCAATTCTTCAGCTTTGCAAGTACCTATTCCCTTGGCAGACTTTTAGGATGTTCGAGGGAAGAAAAACAACTGGTAAATCTAGTCTCGCGACCATCATGGAGGAAAAGCGATGTTTGGATCATATTAGTACTACACTTTCTTAGATGTTCGCCACATTTGAGACACATTACAGATGTAACTGTACCTTGTGTGCTTAAAAATGCACAACTAATAAATATACCTATATGCACTTGCGTATATTCTGAACACCTATTACGCAATATTCTGATCATTGCAGTCGAAGGAGAAAACAATAGGATTCGCGCACGGTAACATGATAATCCACAAGTTTAATCACGCAAATTATTTTCTGAAGATTTGTGATTTTTCGTGAAAAATCGCTCAATGTTCTCAATGAAGTTTTTAATTCAAACATTCACGTACTCAAAGGGGCTGAGAACAGAAGTGAAATCACAAACGGTGGTTATGTTTCCATTTGTTTTCACTTCTGTCGTCTGATCTGTCTGCAAGTGGTTTCGCGCCACGCGTGACGCGTCACGTGAATCCACAAATTTGCTAAAAATGCAAAAAATTTGCTAATCGAGCTCTAGAAATGTTCACTTCCCAAATAAAGTTTTTTAAGTTCTTATTTCTCTTTGGAGAAAGGAGTGCCGGGAAGCCAGTAGTGTACACGCATACAAGCAGGGATCTATATTAATTTCACTACATGACTATCTGCGATTGATTTTGAGTTTGTAATATTTCGGCAACATTGCAGCTGCCATTTTCACAGGTTCACATCGACAGTGTTTGTGAAAATGAGCGGTACGTCCCTCAATCCGGAAAAAAGTATAATGTTTCATGAGGTAGCTTGTTTTTGTTTATGGTTCCGTGAACGTTTATTTATTTGTATTTGATGATGAACTTCATATGGAGTACTACACTGATAAAAATTCAGACACTATTATAACTTCTAATCCTAATTTCGAAATGTCTGTAATATTTCTAGATGAAAATTTTGTTCGCAAACTAAAAGCCAGTTTCCTTTAGTACGAGTACAGCCGTTAGTTAATTAAAGTACTACGAGTAATGTTACCAAAATACGGACCAGCTGACAAACCGCAACATCCACAAGCCGAGCTTTGGTTTCTATGGACAGTTAGGGGATAGTATTTATAGTAATTACATTTAAATTGTAAAGAATTAAAAAACCTATGTTTAGACCACCAGACTCCACCATTGTTTGGGATCTTAAATCATCATCATCAGCTTTGTAGGACCCACTGCTGGGTATAAGCCTCCTTTTGTCTGCCACTCTATAGCGCCTATTACGGCGACGACGAACTCCGTGGCGTAGTGGTTAACACGCCAGCCTGCGACACGAGGGCCCTGGGTTCGATCCCCGGTCAAGTCGAATGGAAAATAATCTTTTTCCGATTGGCCTGGGTCTTAAATGTTTATCTATATATGTATTTGTTATAAAATATAGTATCGTTAAGTTAGTATCTCATAACACAAGTCTCGAACTCACTTTGGGGCTAGCTCAATCTGTGTGATTTGTCCGTAAATATTAATATTAGGGTGGTTTAGTAAATAATAAATTTAGGGTGGTTTAGTAAATAATAAATAAATAAATTAATTATTATTTAAACCACCCTAAAATCAGTCACTGATGAAAGGGACGCCGCAATACGTGCGATACGATTGGAGATATCTCGTATCATGTCTAACGTATAGCGTCCCTCTCATAGGATCCGATATTCAGGATGGTATAATACCCCCTTATCTCCAGCCATCGCAATCCAGTTCTTGCTACTAGACGTCCAGCACTACGTTTCCCATTCCTAGGATACCACTAGGGAAGGGCCTCACTCCACCTACAATAGTTCCTTCTAGCCAAGTATCCTGCTCATTTCCATTTGAGAGATATTACCTCATCATAAATAAATAAATTAAATAAGGCTATTTTAGCTCATACATTATGTAATAATATGTCTATGCCGGAAGTAAATTTACCTTTAAACTGTTTTATTTTGCATTCACAATGCTATTTTACACTTCATACAGTACATTCAAATGCCTGACCAGGCCTCCTACCTATATCTTGAAATTTGACTAAAAACAATATTACCGTGAAAATGAATATCCAGAAAGTCCGCATTAAAATCATTCTGAATATATATTTTCATTTGAATATTTTTTTTACTTTTAGAGAAAATTGCCAGATATAGGTATAGGGCCTGGTCAAATATCTCGGTATCTGACTGTGCGATGTGATAATATATGAGATCAAAATAAACTATATTATGTCTATACAGTATCTATTTCTAATGGTATGAATGTGAAATAGGAATACACTTTCAGAAACTGCTCGAGATCGCCATTCAAATCGTGGGTAGGCTTTCCAGACTTCGATATGGAATATTTAACTAAATATCTCTTGGAGCTGGGAGCCTGCAATGTCCAATGCCCAGATAGTGCTTCATAAAGCGGTAGATACCTGGCAAACAATCTCGGGATTTATCCGTCGTAGGAACTAGGAGGTAGTACTTTTTATTGAGGAGTTATGTTACATACATACTATCATATCTTTATCTTTATTTGGCGAAAGCCTCAGATGCGGCTGTAAGGTTGCATCATTCTGGGCAGGATTCATTTAATCGTTTGGACCATTGACACGGTAGAAGAAGATCTTTATCTTGCGGGGTAGACAGAGCCCATGTGTATACTTAGATCAATTTGGTCCTTATTTATCTAATCGTTTTTGAGTTAGAGCTATTTAAAGCAACTACGCAATTCATTTCAATAATTAAATAATCTGGACTGCCTACAGAGACTCAGTTAAGTTGTATAAATATTTAAATAGATTTTGTCATAGACTTTTGAATCCCTATTTTGAATACGCTACTTTTTTGATAGATTTTTTTCTATTATCATGTCGCTTAAAATCCGCCATAGTGTTTTATTTTTTACCCGACTGCCACGAAGGGTTACGAGTTTCGCGCGTATCAAACGGCTTGGTTTGATGCCAGTGTCGCAACCGAAATTATTTAAATAGCCCCGATATCACCCCACTATCCTGTAGTTCCACAGTTCCACAGCCGGAGACGTAGGGGTTCTGCAGAAAAGAACGCTTCACAGCCGCCCTCCAAAGTCGGAGCAGCTTGCGGTAGGGGCTAAGCTGGCCGGTACAGATGACTCCCGAGCCCGAGAGGTGAACCCCAATTATTTGGGGATATCCACACACATAAAATGTTAAAGTTCAAATTAAATATCATTGACTACTGTCAACACAAAATGTCTTCTTAGTGCGCAAGCCAGGACTTGATTAAATTAAAACAAATAGCAACGAGTTGGCGTAGCATCGGCTAGCAGTAGAATCCACCAAGTTATTCGACAAGGTGTCGTTACCTACTTCGTCTCTAAAAGGCAAAAATCTTGAGATCGTTTTCTGAAAAAGAAGAAAGTGTGTCGGTTTTTAATTTTTTTAATTATACTTCTTTTTATATTACTCATCTAGAAATGTTTGGTTTGCCAAGACAAATCTCACAACACTGATAATTGAAATCCATGTGCCTACGTATTTATTCGTAGGTGTGTGCGAATAAAAGTTGTTTCGATAAACACCATATTCGAAAGATAACGTAGGTATATTTTTTGACAGCACAACAAAATTCCAAGCACAGTTTGTATAAATCTAGGCTGAACTTTGAAAAAACAAGAAACATTTCTAGAAAATCCTGCTTTTGCTGAAATGGAGCTTACACGCGTTTAAACTAACATAACAACTAGAACATTCCGCTGGGAATAAACACAAATTGAAAGTTATGTTAACAAAATGCAACTGAAACTGTAATATAAGTGAAACGCTTACCCACATTCGCAAATAAATGCCCCGCGGGCTACATCCATTCAAAATTAGTTCAATGTAATTAATGTTTTCCACAATAAATCGCTACACTGTTTAAACACTTGAATTTGTTTTGGTTCATTAGCTTAGCCATTAAAACAGATCAGTATTTAATGGTTAATAATATATATTTACAACAAACAACTTTTGCCGATTCGATTGATTTCAGTATTTTAATTATCTGGTGGAAATATAAATCATAATCAAAAACATATCAAGTCCTTAATTAATTTTATATTTTTTCTTGTTTATGTATCATGATGATATCTTTTCAGGGCAGTTTTTAACTTCGACAAATGTATGAGAGATAATAATGGTCATCACTAAGCAGAAAGCAATAAGTTTTCTTAAAAAGTCATCATCATCATCAGGTCCTTTTTAGTCTCCACAACAGGAGCACGACCCTCTCTGTACTACTAGGGCCATACTTGGCCAGAGCAGCCGGAGGACTTGGCCTACACTCTCCACGCTGGCCAGACGGGTTGGAGAGGTGTCTTAGATGTTTATAAGCTTTGTTTAGCTTAAAAAGTAGAAACAAAAAATTCTCGAGCCCTACAAATATTATTTCTAATGTAGTGTCATAGAATATTGCAAAAAATATACGTAATGATAAAAAAGAAGAATTTAATAATCCGCAAAATCTAAAAGGAAAAGCAAAGGGCTACACTTTTCCAAGTAACGTTGCATTAAAATTTACCAGCGTTACCAGTAATTTACCAGCCTAAAAAATTACCAGCGTAGTAATTAACCAGCATAAAAGGAAATTCAAAATAATTTTCGCTATTTTCATACAGTTTGCCGGCTGAATATGTTTTGTACGAAAATTACGATTATTTTCGAATTCGTAGTATTGGACCAATACTTTTTTATACTTTTTAATTTTGACAGTAATTTTCACGCTCTACCTACAGATATAAGTGATATTCGTCCCACTATAGAAACGCACATTCAACTGAATTTTCGATTGTCTCGAAATCGAAAGAAACTTTTCCGTTTCATTTGTCTGAATGTACCTCGTAATTACCAGTGTATATTTTCATCTATGTGAATCCGCGAATTCAACATCCATATTTGTCACTCGCCACACTGCGCCACTTGGGCAGCGGCAGACTGAAGTGTAGTTAACCTGAAAATCCATAAACAGTCTACTCTATATCATACTGTGTATGGATTTTGAGTTTAGTTGGACTTAGATCCAAATAACCTTAAAATCTAAAGATACTAATCAGCTGCATTTGTTTTGAGTTATTAACTCGACTTTAACACTAACGAGCTCACAGCTCTCGGGTAATATTCTGAGCAAACGCCTGACAGTCGCAGCATTGCAGCCTCCCGCTCCGCAGCCGAAGTGGCGGATCGTGGCGAGCGACAAACATAAATGTGGATTTTGCGGATTGCTTGCTATATAACCGTTATAAGTGAATATTGCATAATTATAATATCATATTTATATAGCACGTTGACTATATATGTATGAAGGATTGAGAAGGATTGAATCATCGTCAAAACCATTATGAATCATGGAACTCGTTTATTCATACAAGTTAATTAATATTCACTCAAACGATATTTATTTATAACTCTTTATTGCACATTCAATTTACAACAATCACCCAATTTACTTTTAAATAATCACACAAGTAAATTAATATTCACTCAACAATCAACAAATTAACTCGCAAACAAACGTACAAACGGTAATCATCAATCAAAACTAAAAATAAATATGTAAGGGTTGGTCTTGGAGTAAGTTACTTTGTTTACAGAGATATCGTGTTTATAAGCTCTATACATGATACTGAAACTAAATTGATGACTTTTAGATTTTTTCTGTATGTATATATAGATAAATATTTAGACGTACAGGACACAGGATAGGCTACTTAAATATTTTCGTTTTGTTTAGTTTAGAAATTGTAATGTACGTGAACGGCCCCGAATCCGTTCACGTACATTACAATTTCTAGCAATTTCTAGCACAGCTAGTATATAAATAAATATGTTTTCACTTCGAGAGTTGATGAAACAATGAATGCACGTCGCCGGTTACAAAATAGCCATTCCTCGGAGAGGGGAGTCTTACGTCACTTGTTTACATCAAGCGAAACATGTGTATGTGTAATATTTATGCTATTGTAGCTACGCGCCGACATACAACTATACACTGGTAAACGTGTACGTGCAGTAAATACTTCCACAGTTATATCTCGGCCATACTCAGTATAGAAACGTACACTTAACTGTATCCGAATAAACTTGAAATCCAAAGATACTCCTGAGCTTTATTTGTTTTGAGTGCTAACTCGAGTTTAATAGCACAAACACAAGTGTGCAACTCTTGGATAATATTTTGAGTAAACACCTGACAGTTGCAGCACTGCATACTGCAAACGTAGAGGAGCGGTATTTGTGGATTGAAAACTTGCAAATTGAAGAGCATACATTAGTAATTGGGTTTTCTAGTCGAGTAAGTTCCTTCTAAAACTAGACCTACACTACACCAATAAAAAAATCGCCAGAATTTTTTGGGCGAGGGCTAAAACACTTCCAAGAAGAGGCTATTATATTGTGACGTTACAATATCTACGTGATATGTGCCCCGCCCACTTCCACAACAAAGAGCTAATCCGCTGAGATTTGTCGGAAACATTTGTTCTTCTACTAATCTCGTCGTGATTCAATCTCGCAGAGAAACATCGAGCATAGCCCTCTTCATAGCTCTTTGAGCGACCTTTCATATGAGACCCATAGTAAGAGGCCACGTTTCGGACCCACGGACATTGGTTGAATAATTTGGACTTTAGGCACAGAGATATTTAGACGACAAGACATTGCGGAGTTGTCCGAACGCTGCCCAACCGAATCGGATTTGTCTAAAGACCTCCTCCTTGAAGTTGGAACTTTCAACCTGGATCAACTGACCCAGATATATTGGTCAATAGCTTCAAGTATGAAGCTCCCAACAAACAAAGTAGTAGGTAAAGGCGCAATATGGACATTCGACGTTATTTTCGACTTGTCTATGTAAGTTTTAAGGCCCACTTGTTGGGAAACTTCATTGAGGTCATTGGGCATGGCATTCAGTTCCTCCAGAGACTCCGCCATGTTAATAATGTCATCAGCAAGTCAAAGGTGAGTGATATACTCGCCATTAATATTAATGCCAAGTCTTTTTCATTGCAGGAGCTCGAAGGCATCCTCCAGAGCAGCAGTGAACAGTTTTGGAGATATCACATCTCCCTATTTCACACATCTCTGTAGTTGGATAGTCAGATACTCTGCTCCTGGGGGATATTACAGTAAAGTGTGAGGAGCAGATCATTAGTGAATGTAACGAAGACAAATTCTTGGGAATTTAGTTGGACATAAATATGAAGTGGAAATCACACAGTAAAAATATTTATACTAAACTGAATAAGTTCGCATATGTCTTGGAGGCAAGTCAGTGTAATCGAACTAAGAACAGCGCTGATGGCATATCACGGTTATGTGGCATCCTTATTGTGATATGGTATTATCATATGGGGGAATTCTGGGGAATGCGACAGAGAATTTATTGCCCAGAAAAATTGTTTACGATATATGTGTAAAATCCCATAGAGAACGAATTGCAAAGATTATTTCAGAAAGTTAAAACTATTAGCTCTACCATCTATTTACATTTATGAAATGTGTCACTTTGTCAAAACGCATTCAACGCTATTTTGAAGGAATGGTGACATGGATAGATATAGAGGTAAATATCCTAATAAACTTATATACCTAACATCTTAACCACTCTTTATGGCCAAAACAGTTATCCAATGGCTATTCGTATCTACAATGAGTTACCGAATCTACCATTGCAGACATTTAAGATAAGACTACGTAATATAATGACTGAGAAATGTTATTACACAATTGAAGAATACTTTACGGACGAATTGTAAAATTAATAAGTAAATGGTCTTTAATATTTTGTATAGAGATATACGACTCCAAGGCTACCTTAATCATTTTTAATAGCATCCTAGAGAAGTTAACTTCAAAAAGTTAAAAAGTACCCTTGTTTGTGTTAAGTTGGCATAATAGCTAGTGCTTTTCAAGTGTATGACGATTATTATGTTGTTTTAAAGACTTTTAAAAGTCTTAATATTCGCAATCACATGCCTCGCAGCAGTATTAATATGATAATAATGTTAGCAACCAGAACGTAAAATATCTCATAATACTGCTGTTTATTCAACAAAATCGCTATCCATATCAGTCGCTGTCCATCTATCAAATCGTTTTATTCCACAACTTAAAGACGATCAAAGTCAGAATTTTAGAAAATCGTTTTGTTCTTGTATTATCTGAAAGTAACAAGGTTTGGTTTAACACAAAAGACTGCGAAGCAAACATCAAAGCGTTAAACCGACGCCTTTAAGAAACAAAAGCGTCAAATTGTTTCTAAAAAGAACGGATTATTTCGCAAAATGTAAACAATCGCACCAGAATCCGAACAAGTCTGCTTAGGGTGAATTAAGGAAAAAGGAATTTTCCTCGGCCTTAGATCGGAGCTTATTTGCGGTTATTCTCTTTGACCGTCGTTAAGTTCCTTTGGATGGCTTTTACGAGTTCGAGTGGCCAATTTAGCGAACAAAATCTGAACGATCAGAATTTTTGTTCTAATTAATAACTCGGCAAGCGACGGGGAAGCCTTTTGCTTATTCAATAAAACGGAATAATGAGCTGGCCGAATGTAAATGTAATTGAATAGCGCAATGTGACATTTTATACGTTAATAGCAACTACTGTATTAGTATTTCGGTTGCTCTAGGAGTAAAAAGTGTATCAGCTGTTCCTCTTTTTACGCTAGTTAAATACAGGTCAAGGAAAAGCAAAAAGCCCTTTGAATAACCTTATTTATTTTTTGTGATGATATTGAAGGGTTAATGGCAACTGGCACGAAAACTGCTTATTAAACTTAAAAAAACACCTGTTATGGCCATCTAATCCAGACATTTGGATCCTGTTCTTCAGTTCTGTCTTACACGTCAGAGGAAAAATAAAAGGAACTTTTTAGTTTAGCAAAGATTATACAAAGTTCAAAGACGATTTAAGGAACGTGATTAAGCAATCTGTAAATATATAAGTTGGTAGGTATTCTCCACAGCAATCAAAAGTTACGGGGAGTTTTCTCGGGAAGGATTCCGCGCGGAATTCTTGAAGTGACAGTTTGATTAACCGAACGGCGCACACGCCTCGCCCGTTTTCGGATTTCTTCGCGTTTTATATCTACTTGGCTCCTACTTTAGTTATTTTAGCACGCCGACTGAGGAATTTCACACACAAAATACGCTCGTATTTGCTTTTTAAATCCCATTTGCTTTTAATTTAAGAGTCGTGACGCAGCCCAAAATTAATTACAGCAACAGCACGACTCCCAGCGAATTGATTGCGATTTGTTCACGTTGTTAGCTGTGTTCCTTTTTGTCTAAATTCAATTTACCGTCTCTCAACTAAAAGAAACTCATCGCGTTACGAAGCACTTACTGTTACAAATAGTGTTGTAAAGATCTCGAGTCTAGGAGTCTAAAATTATACTCATTACGTAGGACTCTGTTAAAGATAAACTAAAACTGATTTGAAAGTTATCATAGCATAAAGACTTAACAGAAATGGAGATGTGTCTTAATTTAATAAAAAAACCCTAGTAGCTAACTAGTGTTCTTTTTTTTTATTAAGACCACATTTTGAGAATAGGCTCAAAAATGGCACAAAGTTAGGTATTCTAAGTTTCACACTTAAAATATTAACAAGTTTAACTCAAGTTTCGCTTACTATGGTAAACATGTAAAACTAAGCATATTATTTGAATATATTCTTCACAAAGCGATTCGAGTACGTATAGTATGAGAAAGCTTGTAATGTTATTGTCGATCGTCGAAAGTTCGAAACCGAGAATAAATCCCTGCTTCTGTTGAATGGTTAACATTATGGATAAGAGTCCTAAAATGTAGACTTCCAGACTCGACTTTTTACAACACTAGATACAAATGAATAGCCCGCTCTGAAATTCTTTTTATACTCGCCACCGCGGTCACAAGTCTGCTGTTATCATTCGTTTTCGGGGGAGGAAATTTAAATTAAATATTTGAGAGCGTTAATTTTGTCTCCTCATCGAGCGAACGCGACGCATTCTTTGTGAAGTAATTAAACTGAGTGGAAGGGTTTCAGACGGCAGTAGTTTGTTTGTTCGCTTCAAATTGCGTTTGCTATGAAGTGAATTTCTCTCGGTTGTCGTCAAGTACTCGAGCCATTGTGTCTATAAGCATCTTCAACTTACGTTATGAACTTAGGAATAACTTATCGAACATTGAATAAATTTTTGATTGCTCGAATTTTGCTATCGTTTTGACAGGTTTCTTTAATAACGCAATGTCTAATTTTGGCAGTTACTTTTATATTGGAAGAAAAGTATCTGATTTGGAAAGTTATTTTAGGAACTTCAATATTTGATTCCAAGTTTAAATTAGGTTAATAATTATGATTTACTAGGCAGCGCAAGACGTATCACAAAAATATACTAGTAGAATTAATAAATATTGTTAAAAATAATAACATTTTAAAATATTTTCATTAAATTACTTAAATATTAACAGTTTTGTAATTTTTATGCATGAGAATATTTTTTGGATTTTAGTTAATATGGATGTCTTTCTGTGCTACGAGTATATGTAGTGATCATGAATAACAATTGCGCAAAATACAGAAAAATGCATAATCCATTTTGTCATTACAATTGCTCAGTCGGTGTGGTGGGAGTTTCAAAATCAAAAGTTCGAGTGATCAAATCCCACATAAACCATTACATTTTTGGTCGTTCTCTTTTTTATTTCATATAGCTATTTTAATTTTCATTAATTTAAAATTTTAATTTTTTTTTCTATTATTTAGTTGTTTTAATAAAAAATTAAACATAAGAACTATATTTTGAATAACATTTGAAGTAGAAGAATTTTTTTTAGATACCTATTTTCTGACGGGGCTCGCCAGACCGCACTTCTTTTGTTTCGTTTGCCATCAATTTGAGTGACACATACATATTTTGAGAATAGATGTAGCAACGCAGCATGCACCAAATTTTAACTTTGATGGTTGTTACTATGGTAAACCAATATAAACACAGTGAAAATTTAAATAAGACAAAATTTCATGTATGGGGAATGCTTAATTAATGTACTGAATAAATGAAAGTATTATTTAGAGATATTTAAGGTACAACGCTTAGGAAAACCGCAGTGACAATTGCAACAAAATATTGTTTTAAGAGTAGTTAATTTGCAAAATTAAATTTGAACGTATATGTAAGTTAAGTGAGCAAATATATTTATCCAATCAGTGTAGTGTTTACATCGGAACTGCCAATAACAGAATGCAAATACGAGCGACAACAGCGCAGCGAGTGCCGACCCGAACCGAAAAACTTTAATATTGAACTAAGCTAGCCGGAGTGGACGGCCAATCAATGAATTTAGATCTGTTAATGAATATACAAAAAAAGGCAAGAGTGAATCGGACTCACATACTGTTGGTTCCCTAGCATGCTATAGAGACAGGTTTAATTTTATAGTTACATATAATATAACAAATAAGTCTCTGGGGTAGTAATGGAGGTGACACATTTCGATATGGTGGCGCCAATGTATAACGATTGAAGGTTGGTGTTAAGCAAGTGGCCACCTGAAAAAGCGTAGCCAAATCACTTACTATTTTTCTGCAGGAATAGTAACAAAATATAATTTTTCAGAAAATAGGCCTTTTTTAAATTTTCAAGTCAAAATATATTTAAAATTATCATGTTTATCTATTGTGTATATATTTAAAATCGATATGTATATATATTCTATATGTATATATATTTAAAATTATCATTAATTATTGTTCAAAACCCAGAGATTATTAAACTATACTATAATATGTTTATGCCACAAAGAACCGTGAATGAGGATGCAACCAAAAATATGAGTAGATTATAATACTCGTATAACTTACTTATTCGTACGAAATAACATAAAGGGAGAAATTTCAGGAATATATCTTTACTAAATTGAGGATGTCACCGGATACACTCTCAGGTGAGAGAGACGTCTATTATAATTAAAAGTATACCATTCTGTGTCAGATGGACGGACGGTCAGTAAATAGAAACTAAAATGGCCTGACTGCCACTCATTGTGTTCGGAATCCTAAAATTACCAGTACATCGATCAGAAAGTGTCACACACAAGTGATCGAACGTTATAGGTAGTCACCACGTTTTTACATTTTTTTTTAATTTTGATGGATCGTGTCTTTTTTACCTGACTGAGGCTGAATGTAGGCTTTGTTTCACGATTATACATGTGTATATTAGTCGTTCTCCTAATTTCATACTTCATACATTAGCAATTATTCGCCAAATTGAATTTTGAAGTTTAAGGTAAACTTGGGTTAGTAATTTTAGGTTTCTTTTTATGCCGACAGTGACACTGATTGTATTTCATTGATGAGTATCAAAACAGTCATATTTTCTGATTTTTATTCGAACAATGATTTGGTATAATTTAATATGTTGTGTTGGTAGAAAATTATCATCATCGTTTCAGCTGTAAGGCCTCTCCCAAAGATTCGAGGATATTGCAATATTCACCACGCTTGGCAGGCGGGTTGACAAACGTAGTTTCGTTGGCTTTTTGTGCTTAAGACGCTGCTTCCTATCACAAGCTGGGGAAGGGTGAGTATTTATTGAATTTGGGAAGGGGATCAAGGTATTGGGTAAATTGCATAGGGGTTAAGTAGCTAGTATAGCAGTTCGGTAGGCCGGGCGCCTGTACCCGATACATGGTGGTTAACACGCCAGCCTGCGACACGAGGGTACCCGGGTACGATGCCCGGTTAGGTCATAATGGAAAACGATCTTTTTTAAATTGACCTGGGTCTTGGATGTTTATCTATATATACAACGTGATTTTGAACCCCTTAGCTTTATTGAAATTTTGGGATTCAGAATCCCTAATGGAACACAAAATTGCTAGAAAAAAAGGTAAAAAACGAAAAAGAAAATTAGGTTTCCCATACAAAGTCGCCGATCAGCTGGATGAATCTCTATGAAAGGTTAGATTTATTTTTTAGTTTTTTACCCTTTTTTCTTAAAATTCTGTATTCCATTAGGGATTCTGATTCCCAGATTTCAATATAGCTAGGGGGTTCAAAATCACGTTGTATATCATCTATAGTATTGTTGAGTTAGTATCCTACGACACAAGTTCAAAACTTACTGTGGGGCTAGCTCATTTGTGTGATATGTCCCTATATATTTATATTTATTTATTTATACCTGCAGCTATCATTTGAGGATAACCCTGACCTAAAGAATATAAAAATAAAGAAACTGGTCTTACATACATCCGACAGAGATTTTGTAACGGCAAGCGAAACTGCGGCAGTGGCAACTAACTTTCAATATTTTGTTACTACCTAACTAGTGTTTTTGACAAACACAAATATTATTCTAGATCTTCTTTGCCAGCCAGATACACAATAACTTTGATGAATTTTATAAGAGTGGAAAAAATAATTTATGCCCCAGCATATCCCAACTTATGTATTTAGATCCCACAGTAATCAAATCCTAAATTAGAGTTTCACATTCATGAAATGTTGCAACGACAATCCCCAGTGCTCCAACACAATCCATGCAGATGGAAATGAGCGTACTACGGTATAAAGTACATGTGATTTTATTATTCTTACATTATACATTTGTTTACATTAACATTATACGTATGAGTAATATATACAACGTAGTATTAGTGTAAGCAGTTTTGACAAATAGATTTTCGAACGTTTCTGTTTTGGGGCAAGCATTATTATGAATTTTTATCGTAAAATTTTCTGAACAAGCTGTTGCAAGTTGATGAGCTCATCATAAGACTAGCTTAATTACTATATAATATTGCATTGTCACAATAAATTTCAGCTTTGCACAAATATGCAGAGTTTAAGCTCTATGAGTTGAGAAAAACTGCTTTAAAATTTACCTGCGAGATTTTCTCCGAACAAAGTACATTCCTTACGTACACTGTCAACTAAAAGTCTTCGGATTGCTTTATCTTTCTTCCCAGTTAAAGGTTGTTTCGTTGGTTAAACTATAAAAGAAAAAAACCATTCTACTCGAATAGACAGACGGATATGTCAAAACTATCCAATTTTGGCAATTAAGACTCGAAACCCGAAACCATAGTACAGCTGTCGGAAATGTTAACTGCTTTTGTATGAAGCTTTGTTTTTTTAAAACCAACTTTAGAATTTTGACGTAACAATACAATTTCTTGTATATTTTATGTATTTAATAGGGTATAAGTTACGGGCAATAAAATGAATATTCATAAAAATAGCTTAAATAAAAAAAAATTGTAACGCGTGCCTAAAAGAAGTGTGAGTGTGTATGTGTGAGCTGCCCAACTGGATGCGATTTTCAGCTTTACTTCTAATTGGTGTAAAAAAATAGAATCTAAAACAACTAGTTTAAAATGTCAATTTTTGAAATAACAATCTTTAAGGGTCTTGGATGTATAAAGTCTCGAACTTATTTTTTGGACTAGCTCAATCTGTGTGATTTGACCGTATATATTTATTTATTAAAATATACTTTAGGCAATAATTATAGCTTACATTGGTTGCCTTAAATCATCTTTAATATCTGGCTTAAATGTTAGCCACTTAAAGGAAAAAAGCAATTAGTTTTCACTCATTGTCATCATACTGTCTCAATAATATTACTTGGGGTCCTAAGCATCACAGCTGAGAATGCTCAGCCGGTCTATTTGATAACTTAGTAAAGTAGCGTTTTGATAGTCATTTCAAAATACATAACGTTTTATATATCTTAAATAAAAATAGATAAAAATAGTCAATCATACGAAAGCCGCAATGTATTTTGAAATGATATTTAAACGTTGTACACTAAGTTAGAAAATAAGGCAGATAAGTGAGAGAGACTCAAACTATGATAGATAAAGTAAACATTCTAAACTGTAGTATCAATAAAACCGATAGAATTCATCAGCAAAATACCGCTAAGCGTGCCGCACACAGATTCTTTGATAACCAGCACTCTGACAAATTAGTTTCGTGTTTGCCACAATCAACCGCATTTCGGGTGCAAATGCAAAATCGCAGTACAGATTTATCTACTGCTACATTTCTTTAATTTCTAGATTCACAAATTTTACCATAGTTTACCTTTAATTTAGGAGAAAAGCATCGAAGTTATGTCGTGAAAATTCTGGTCCTATAGACCTAACTGTATCTTTCTGATCTAACTATAACTTATTAAAGAAAAAATATCGAAATGGGTAACAGGTTGCTTGCCGTAAAAACTTGACATATCGTTTCATAGATTAAAGTGCTAATAACATTGTGACTAAATGATGGATTCCACTACTTCTGACTAAATGAGGATCAAGGTTCCGTGCCCGGGCGCCGCTAAGCCTGCCGTGGGCAGATTCTTTGATAAACACCACTCTTACAAATTAGTTCTATGTTTGCAATAATCAACCGCAATTCGGGTGCTAATGCAAAAACATAGCGAAGATGTACCTTAATTTAGGTTTTAATGAACAACTATTTTAAATTTAACAACACTAATTGAACATTTTCATAATTACGAATCCCGAGCTCTGAAACTTTACGGCTCAAAAAGAAGAAATAAACACCTTAGTGAAAAATCAGCCAAGTCTGGAGCAACAGAACCAAGTCACACTACACCATCCTCTAAAAAGATAAAAATCGAATTTGGCACTATGGAAGCAAGACTGCTAATATACAAACAAACAACTGAATACCCCCAGGGGTAGTCAACAAGTCACTAACTTTCACTAAACATTTGTCGAGTACAGGCGGCGTCGAATTTCAGATGCAGGGCACGCGCCAAAGATGATACGTGATAACACGAAAATCTCCCAATTGCTTACGTGTTCGGGCCTCGCTTCGCTCGGAGTTCCTCACTAACCAAGCATTGAATAACTCGCTTATAAATTAGTCTTGAGATCGGGGGATAAGTGAGCGTTACGCCGGTTTTTGCTGCAGGTAGCGCTTTATCGCTGGATTGAGCCGCGCCGTGAATTCATAATCGACGTCACTTCAGCATGTCACGACGGCTGAGCGTTTAATTCAATGATTGTACCGCAAACGTTTCCGCATTCACGAAATGTGAATTTTGATGTTCAATTATGTGTAATGTAGATTGATATAGACGCAATGCTTATATTTAATAAAAAAAACTTTGGACCCTAAGTTTACTACTAATAGTCATATTATGATCCATATTTTCATGGCAGTTTTGGTGTCATCCATATTAATTTATTTATGTATTGTACACTAGATGTATGGCTCCAGTTGGATGACCTCTGTAGCCTAGTGGTCATCATAACAGGCTGTTACAGTGTAGGTCCTGGGTTCGATCCCCAGTATCCCATATCACAAGTCTCGAACTTACTATTGGGACTATCTTAATCTGTGTGATTGATACGTTTTTGTCTCGTATTTAGCCGTCTTCGTAAGTTTTTGTCCCGACAAAAGCTTCATAATGTAATAAAGATTGTTAAATGTATACGTTTTATCTTGTCGTGATTAGGTAAAGAAAAATATTGACTTAGCACTCACTGGATTGAGTTGCGTGAATTTATAATCGACGTCTCTTTAGCATGTCACGACTGTTGAGCGTTTAATTCAATGATTGTACCGCAAACAATTCCAAGTTTCAGAAGTGTATAATGGAAATTGATATACACTATGTCATTTATATAAAACTTGCTAGTGTGGGAGTAATGAAGATGTGTGTGGGAAGTAAAATCCAGTGAGAGAAAAATCACATCATAGGCGATAAGGCCAGTAACACATCGCTATTTTGATTCTACAACACGCAATACGTCCTTTAGGTCTTAAGGTCCTATCACTGTCTATCTTGTAAGTGATAAAGACTTGAATAGTAAGTATGTGTAATATATGTACTAAGTTGCGTCGGGATCTTATCATAGACGTCTTTAAGCATGTCACAACGACTGAGCGTATGATTAAATTATTGTACCACAAACGTTTTGGAGTTCACCAAATATGTATAGTGATATATGCACAATGTCAAATTTAGTTTTACGTATCATGCATACGTTTATCTAGACCGTGAATAACAAAGTAAGTGCATGCTACCATGTTCATTTAATCTTTGTAATAGACTAGACATTTCTATACCCCTGAGCCGGGACTGTGTTGCTTCTTCTCAGAGTCTTGGATATACCTCTGTGTTTATTATAAAATAATGCTATATTTTGTATCTATATATAATATACTGGGCCTATCGTTGAGTTAGTATCCCATAACACAAATCTCAAACTTATTTTGGAGCTAGCTCGATCTGTGTGATCTGTCCTTAGATATATATTTATTTATTTTATCTGATGTAGTTTTTGGGGTGACGTCACGCCTTGCGTTGCAAGTGCAAGTGAGGGGTTAAGTGACATGAATTTATCAATTATATATTCGTACTCAGTCTTTTTTACGGCAAAGGACTTTTTTTCTACATTTGCAGGTGCCAAAACTATAATAGAAAAATCTTCCTTAGGAAATAATATAGTTCCTCCTCCGACAAAGATATGACAAAGGTATGCATCAAGGCTTAAAATGCATTAATCCTTAGAGCAATACATCATTATAAACCTCTCAACGCCTCTTGGTATTTGAAAATAGGCTTAATCAAGTCTGCCATAGAACCAGGTCAATACCAGAAAAGAGGTACAAAAAATTATTTATTTTAAAGTTTCATAATAGGTACTCACAATGCACGTGTAGCATTATCCTCTTGCTGACGGACGGCGGCACTCCATTAGCGGCGATGCAGAGGTATGCACCCATTTCCGACCGCGTCACCTTCGTGAGATTCACCATTTGGCCTTCTAGCAACGTCACTGCAACAAAGATTTATTTTCTTATACATTTTATAATTAAAATTTTACAATCTGACTCAAGTACGGTAATTTTCATCAACCACTACCTTCACGGAAAGCACCCGGGAAAATATCGTGTGGCAACTTGCACACTAGTGGATTGTTCACTAGCGTGTAAAATGGAAAAGGCCATTGCCTTTTCCACCAATCCATTATTTCCTGCCAAAAATAGTCATTGTGCGTGTATCTTTCCATACAATGATACCGACGAGAGCCTAGCTCTTAAATGTAAGAGTGTTACATTTTTAACTATCGACCAGTAGGAGCTCGATGGCCCAGTTGGCGTACGCATTATAAGTGCTTATGCACGTTAACCCTGGTTGTGGACTCTACTGAGATGGATGACAACAAGTGGCAAAAAAATTCACGAGCTCCTTCGTGCTTCGGAAGGCACGTTAAGCCGTTGGTATCGGCTGCCATCACCAGATGGCGGTCATCAAGCTATGTCAGATGCCTTTAGGTAGCTTGAAATCTCTGACACCAGTGTCCACCACTTCACTTACACACACAAGAAGCTAGCAAACTATCGATCAATTTTAATACATACTCGTACATACATAGTATCATGTCTTTTCCCTTGCGGGGTAGACAGAGCCTAGGTCTATTAGACATGAATTTAACTTATATAAGACGAGAACTTAACTCTCGTACCAAAACATCTATTAAAATGATTTTCCTACAGAACCAGTACTAGGAACTAAAAAAAAATCGACATTTCCAAACAAGTGTTCAGCTCACTCGGCAATTTGTATGAACATTTTTGAGTGTCCAGCATTGGTGCCATTAGAAAGGTTGTCCAGCATTGGTGCCATTAGAAAGGTTGTTCGGCATTGGTGCCATTAGAAAGGTTGTTCATTTCGACGGGCTGAGACTCCCCTTTGAAGGAGTTTGGTCCTATTTTCACGCTGAATATTTATCAGGCATTAGTAAAAACAGTACCTGGGCGACCGAGTTTCACTCGGTTATTACTATTTATTGTAATATGGTGGCGTTTAGGTGATAATCTAGAATCGAGAAAATATATTGCTATCTCAAATATTAACAATTTTTTTTAAAACGTGCCCAATAACAATAAAAATTAAAAAAATATAAACAGGTAGTTATAAAACAAAAACAAAGGTAAGTAACCGAGCGGGATTCGAACCCGTAACACTCGTTTCTAGCTGTCCGCGTCTTAATCCGCTGGACTAGACGGACAGCGGCTGGCCTACTACTTATTCGTAGTGGCCGGTAGAACTAAATTAGCGACAATATTCTGCGTGGAAAGAAAAACGTATGCATAGATCGACCCGATTTACGTACCCCCGAAAACCCCTTATATCAAATTTTAGCGAAATTATTTGAGCCATTTCCAAAATGATAGACATAAATTTATAAACATACATATAAATAAATATAAATTGAGACAGCTTCGTGGCGCAGTGGTTAACACGCCAGCCTGCGACGCGGAGTGCCCGGGTTCGATCCCCGGCCAGGTTAAGATGGAAAATGATCGTTTTCAGATTGGCCTGGGTCTTGGATGTTTATCTATATATGTATTTGTTATAAAATATAGTATCGTTGAGTTAGTATCCCATAACACAAGTCTCGAACTTACCTTGGGGCTAGCTCAATCTGTGTGATTTGTCCGTATATATTTTTTTATTTATAATATACAAGAATTGCTCGTTTAAAGGTAATGAGAAAAGAGTTGTTTGGTATGGTGACCGAATGAGTAGACGGAATGTGTATGCATTTTTCTATTATTTGAAACTTGCTTTATCGGGCAAGAATGTTACGTAGTCTGTGGAAATTCGACAACCCGGAGCAGTCAGCATCGAAGACACCTGTTTAAATATTGCAGATAATAATATTTAGGGTTTCACATTAGCAGTATGGTCGAGGTAAATTTGTATTTAGTATTATCGAGATTCGGTGGAACAGCAAGTCAGGTCGGAGGAATTAAAATTTGGGTTGGTTTTAGAATAGCTGAGCACGAATTTAGATATTCTGTGAATTGGAATCGATAGATTTCAAAATAGATTATAAGGGTTTTTAGGCATTCACAGTGCTATGTATACCAGTAAAAGATATGATGAAAAATTCCGCTAGGACAGGACTGGAATAGGTTATTTTAGGTTTATGAACGCTGCCAATTGCCTCCGTGGTCCAGTGATTAAGGCGTCTGTACACCCTGGGGGTCGTGGTTCGATTCCCACGGGTAGCATACTTTGTTTAGTTGTGTCCAATTTGTTTAGGACATTGCAGGCTTGAATAACCTGATTGTCTGATAAAAAAAGATGATTCCGTGCTTCGGAAGGCACGTTAAGCCGTTGGTCCCGGCTGCCATCTGTGGTAGTCGTTATTAAAGGAACCACGTCAGAGGCCGAGAGGTGGTTCCAAAGAACTCTGACACCAGGGTTTGCATGGTTGATTGACCGTGTCACCTATACGAAATGACGATCATGACTGAGCTACAGTGCTTCAATCCTGCACGTCGAATATCTCCTCCATACCCCACTCTCCTTACTGGAAAGTCAAAAAATTATTTGACATTTTGTTTGAAACGACGTTTTGTTTTGCAAGTTCCCAGCATTGGTCCCATAACAAAAGTTGTTAATTTTGACGAGCTGAGTCACCCCTTCTAGAGAAAGTCGATGGAAGCTTTACACGCTGTGACCCAACTGACCTGCGCGTGAACTGTCAAAAACGCGACGGAAAAGTAGTCTTTATACGTAATTTGCGGCGCGCGAACTGTCAAACGCGTGAAGTTTAAATAGTCAATAATATTTCTAACATCAATTGCCCATTTTTTATATTTCCTTTCCTTAAGAACCTACAAAGTAATAACAATCCATGAAAGAAACAATGTCATGCTCCTGCAGTAAAAACTAAAAAGATCTGGTGATGAACTTTACGGTATTTGGTTGTTTTTCTTTATTGCTATTCAAGCACCCTATACCTTTTGATTCCAATTCGAATTTGAGCAAATTGGCTAAATATACAACATAATCAGTCATATCCTTTGATCTCGTTAATCTGGATTTATGATATTTTCACAGTTCTTAACATGTGATATTAATATCAACGCGTTATTGAGAAATATGTCCTTACCTTACATAGGCAGGCGGACAGATGGACAACCTTGGTCAGTGGTCTTTTAAGGGTTCCTTTGAGTTACGGAACTCTACAAAAAGGTGAATGAATTTGGTAAAGTCGTTTTCAAGTTATTGCGGGGCTAACAATAATAGGGATTCATTTTAATATATCTAAATAGATAAGCGTACCAGGGCATCCAGTCTGCTATGACTATGGAGCTGGGAAAAGTGGTTCGAAAATTAATTCAGATGAAAACTTTATAAAGAGGCTGGTGGAGAGTTCTTTTAAAACCTTTCGGTGCATTGTTACCTAATGGAAAACCTAAATCTAAAACAAATTTTGACCTAGTTCTATCCAAGTTCTCTTATGGTCATTGCATTCGTGGAATGGGGCCGGGACATACAAACGGGCCCGGCGGAGTACATTCAAACTATGCGCATTGTATTGAAATTGCGTAAACACAAGAAAATGTGTGCAATGTGTGCACGGTAAACAAGCAAGCGAGTCGCCTGATGGTAAGTGATCACCACTGCCCATGGACAACTACAAACTGCAACACCAGGGAGTGACAGAAGCGTCGCCGGCCTTTCAAGGATTTTGGGAGGGGACATGGAGGAGAGGAAATGGGGGAGGAGGAGGATGATGGACTAGCAAAAATGAATTTTGCCTGTAGTGTGACTCTAAAACGACAAATAATTCTTCATTATATTAAAATAACCGTTGTGTTAAATATTTTTGCTGGAAATCTTCTACAAATGTTGCCCCAGTTATATATGCAAGTCCTCATGTAGTCATTGCAAGCGCGGAATTGGGCAGGGCCCATAGACGGTCGTCGCACAGTAAACTCAAACTTTGCTTATTGTATGAAATTGCGTGATAACATGAGAACATGTGATCCACCCTCTTTGTTTTGCGTGGGACGCCAACTAAAAACAGGTAATGGCTGCCTTTACCCCGCAATTTCCGTCTGTGCATCCATCTTCCTGACATCAATAGTTTTAACATAGCAAAAAATGATGTCAATCTGTGCACAACACACTGAAAACTTCACATGAACATATAAATATTGAAAATTAGGGTGCTTCTTATTTTTCTACTTTTGAAAAGTAATTGCATCAACCCGCCATTCGCTTCTATTATCTAAAAACGAACTTGTGAATTTCATTTTATTTTTTGAAGCATATTTAGGGGTTGCTACCGCAAGTCAAACTTTGAAAATAAAAAATATGGTAATTTACAACTAATTATATTGTATATAAAATAATTTAATATTTATTTTGTATTGTGTCTATGTCTTTCGCTACTTTTTTACAATCAAAAATAAACTATTAAATTAAAGGATTACAATTAAAATCCCTGGGTTCATATAAAGTTAAATAAATAAAAGTTTCTTATAATAACTACCCAAAAGGCGGCCAAACTTGGTTCATTCAAAATCATTTTCTGAGACGCCAGTCAAACTACATAAGCGTTTTATATTTTGTCCGCAAACTTCTTTGCAAAGTCAACTTGGAGTCGTTTGCACACTACAACCGCTCTAGTGCTTACTTTACATTCCCCAGAACTGTTGGAAAACACTTTCAACCAAAAGTTGACGGGTTCGGTAAACAAGTACCGTTAGTGGTTTGAACTCGACTTGTTTTCCTGACACCTTGCTCAAATGGCACCCAGTACGTTTACAGCCATTATTCAAACAAGAGGATAAAAAGCTGGGGCAATATTTTCCGAAGGAGCTGAAGGTTGATGGTTTAAAGTGTAGAGCTCTCGAGCCGTCGGTTCGTTAGCAAACAATGCCGGAACAGCAACTATGGAGCGGTATTATAACTAAATTAATTGCCAATATCTGAGGTTGCATGTGAAGTGTTTTCTTAATTGATAGATAGTGTTGGGCGATTTGAATAGTTTCAGAACTATTTCTATATACTTTGCTTCTCATGTGCTATAGTTTTCAAAGATGTTTCATGGAAATAATAGTTAGGTAATGCACATAGTACAAGTATGTAAGGGTACAGTTACGTATATAAGTGTTACAGTCGTGAGAGTAAGAAGGATATGTATTCTTTTGTTTTCGCGATTGTTACATATTGTTTTCGTGATTGTTAAATCAAAATAACTTTACAAGGTTTTATCTCATTTGTTACATTATTTTCACGTGACGTTTCGAAAACTTGACCATTTTCCTATTCGCAGGTAGACTCTTCAATGAAATGAAAACTTTAATAAATGGGATAAAACCGTATTAAGTGGTTTGAAAATAGGATATGGTTAATATTCATACTATATTACATAAAATAAATGTGGAAGTAACTCTGTTTGTATATCTGTTACCACTTTATGCTTTACTATTAAAATAATTGCGATGAAATTTGATATGGAGGGAGTTTGAGGCTCGAGGAAGGACAAAGGGTATCTTTCATCTCGGAAAAAATATACTCTTCCGGAGGGATCTACATTAACGCAGACAGAGCCGCAGACAAAATAAATCATTGATATAGCTGTTACATGATATTTCTACCGTAATGTCAAAATAACTGTATTTTTTTAAAATGCTGTGAGTACTTTGTACGCATACAAGGTTGTGGTTTGTTCATTGATGCACACTAGCAATAAATGTCATCTCAGTAGCCGTCATAAATTGTAAGACGTGCACACTACCTTTTTATACCTTATCTATGGCTAAAGAGTTCATTCCATTAAAATAATTTGTTTTTGAAATAATAAAAACTTACTAAAGTATTAAGGCGATACTGATTGTTACATTTGCAAACGACGAAGTACAAACTTTTCTTGTGCAAGTGTCTAAAGTTAATTACTAACTTCATTATTTGATAAAATGCTGTTTTACTAATATTTGGTATTGTTGAGTAGTTTCAACATTATTCTTACTCATAACTTTAGTCTCTGTGATATTGATATGCGGTCTCAAAATAGAAAATTGTAGTGTGCAGCATCTAATTATTGACTTATTTGACTAAAACAAACAGGAACAAAGTGCGTGCTATTTGTAAAAAAAATGTTGCAAAGAGCCTTATCGACAAAAAAGAAATAAAATGGTCGTCTCTATTGTTTTGTGTGCTGTCTTCAGGCCGGGCCGTTGAATAAACTTGGGCTGTCGATGTGTCATAAGTCAAGTGACGCTCGACCTCCCCGGATCCTAGTGGTTTTCCATAGACGTAAGAAACAAAGTTTAAGTCTTTTTGATTATGTCTATTACAGTCGTGTTGGTGTTTTCTTATAACGTTTATTTTTAGGTAGTAGAATATTATTAGGTAGTAAACTTAATAATATTCTACTACTTAAAAATATTATGTCACGATTTTTACGAGCATACGGATGTTTGCTTCTAATCACGCTAAATAGGATTATTTTTCACCATGGATAAAATCGCGGGCAGTAGTTAGTCTGTCATATTTTATGCAAGTTTAGTTGCTAGTTGTTAAGACGAGGACTCAAATGTTTGGTACCTTCGCTCGGCAAAGGACTGATCAAGTGTGCGCAAGGGATAGCGCTTCGCGGTTTAGCCCGTGAATGATGAGATAGGAGATAGTCTCGAGTCGCTCAAAGAAAAAAACGTAAGCGCCATATTCGTTATTCCTATTTTATATAAAATCAGACCGGTTAATTGTATTTTCTTATTTAAATTTTGATGAATTACTAATAACCTATCTTTTAGTCTAAAAATCATTATTTCATTCGTCGCATTTGAGCTACAATAACAAAAACTCTGCGAACGAAGACCATTTTTCAAAAAATATTTCTATCGAGAAAATTTTATCAAAACGTGTTTTCATCTTCAATTTTTGGAGATGAAATAGTCAAAAATCATATTATTTAGATTTGAAACTCCTAATTTAAGTATTTTGCGAGATAAATAAGGTTCAGAACGACCTTATTTACAGTGGTATCGCCTTAAGTAAAGTAATTCGTGTCTGCAGCGTTGGGTGGCGCGAATTGTCTTTCCCCTTATTTATTTTTATTTATTTATTTGCATGCTTTATTGCACCCTGTGAAACAAGTACAACATAAAAATATGAATAATGAAAAACAAAAAGTAAATTGTTACGTATTTATAATATTATGTATATCTTCTTTTTATTTTAAACTTTTCAGTTTAAACTATATACTATCTAATATGCAGTTCGGTAATTTATTTTTATGGAAATAAGACAAACTTTATAATGTACGGTCACCTAAGATCCTAAGATTATAGAATTTGCTTAAAATGTCATGTGCAGTTACGAATACTATTTAATATAACAGTAATATCAACCCTCTGTATAGGTATGACATAAGGTTCTAATTGATAAATAATAATGCCTATGTGCCTTACTTCTCAGTGCAATATTTATTTTCACCTTTAGGGTATATCTAGTGATAGAAACCGTCCTCGTAGACCTCATGTAGAGCTCATGTTATAAACGATTGCATTAAAATTTTGCATATAATATAACAAAATATTACCTAATAATATAATAAATGTATTCTCAAAAATGTAAACGTGACAGATTCATGAATTCGGAACTTTTTTATCGTTTAAATAATCAAGTAAAATACAGTTGCTAAGTGTACTTTGTAAGGTCTATGGAAAGTCAAACAAATAGCAATGGCCAGCCCTTGAGTGTCCTCAAGTAAAATTGAATAACAACACTCCCATCACTCTTTGTTTCAAAGTTATAATTTTAATTAAGAACTTGAAAAGTGTTATACTGAATAGGTAATTATTGCTTTCTATTAAAGTGGCGCCGCCCCACGAAATGCGAATTTAATAAGGCATGGAAATACGAGTAGATAAGTCTTAATGGATTTCCTTGTAATTGGGCCGGTCATGAATAACTTTTATCTGATTCATGCAAATATTTGCTAAAAACGGTTATTAATAAGTTATTTTATAATGGGGATTAAGAAGTCCGGAAAACGTAGCTTCTCAGTAGGTATCCGTTTCAAACTTTGTCGATGAAAAGCGTCTATTGAAAAGTGAACTTTAATTATGCTTCTCTTACTTCGCATAAAATGTTTGTGAGAATAGTCCCAAATCTCAAATGAATTGATGATAATGTTCATCTTTTCTTTGAATTATTTTAGATATATCATTTTTTGTGTTTACGTAACTAATTCCCCCCCCCCCCCCCCCCCAGTCTTTTCAATCCTACTTTAGGTAGTAGACCTCAGGAATTTGTAATTTTGGAAATAAAATGTAGCTCAAATCTCTAGTACCAAGTCTGTATGCTGAAAACCCTGTCAAATTACTGTTTTATTTGGATGTAAACAGTAAAAAAAGTATACCTGTTTCACTTGATCTATGCAATCATTACATGCCTATTACTACAAATACGTAATGCAAGCAAATATTAAATTTCATTAAAATAGGGATTAAAAAGTGTAGGCTAAAATATAGCTCAGTATCTATTTCAAACTTTGTAGATGAAAAGCGACGAATAGAAGGATGGCGAAGTTAATTTGCCTCAGAATAAGTTTCCGCCATTCAGTCGCTTATCTGCATAATTTGGCGTAGAACATGAAATAAATAGGCGCGCGACACGCCGTTGTCACACAATATGTTTTATGCCAAACAATAAACGCGAATTTTGAATAATACGCTTTGTTGTACTACTGTTTGTCGGTATTGTTATATTATTACATTGCTGTTTCACTGTAATATATTCAAACAGCGATGTAATGATATAATAAGACTCTCCACTGGCCTCACATTTGATTGGTGAAATATGTATCTTTGGTAACGCATATATTACATACTATAACGTTTTTTTCCCTTGCGGGGTAGACAGAGCTTAAGTCTATGAGACCTAAAAGCCACCTATCCTACATAGTAATTATGTCATGCATAGTATTCTTTGGCTCTGTGATGTTTCTTTCAAAAGTGATGCCATATATGTCAGGATATAGCGTATTTGCTCTGTTTTTCTTTATAGATACCTGATCAAAATGCGACACGGACGGTAGCGGAGCTTTGTCTTAACGCAGAACGGACCTGAGAGAAGATATGGCCGGGTCGAAACCACAGATATCAGAATATTACTACGAGTAAGTGCTAAAAAATGGAGGTTCGGTGGTCCTTGAAACATTTTCTTTTGCAACGTCTAAGTACAAATAACCTAATAATGTTTTACAGTCGTAGCGCCACAGCAGCGCTTTCCGTGCATCAGAAATACGTTAATTCTTTAGTGAAGAGTTAACAATAATCTTTCTTCGCATTGTTTAGTACACATATTCACAATATACCTTTAATGCAGATATTCAAACAAAACAATGCTTTATATATACCTATATAATAAATGATATGAATTCTCAGTTTTCATTTAAATACATTAGTCCATCTCTAACTAAAGATGTAAGGGTACATCGTGTAGATGAATTATTGCTCGAGCAGCGGACTTTAACATCATTATGTAGTCCGAGGGGGCAACAATATATTAAGATTAAACACTTCCAGTGGAAATTGATTTATGAAAACGAGCGAGTTGAAGTAACGAGTTCGAAAGTCCCTGTTCATTAAAAAACTATGTTTGTCGACTCGGACGCCCCCAACTTTCCTCATTGGAATATTAAGCGAAGAAACATTGGCCTACGTAATGGATAGCCTGTATTGTTTCGCGCTCAGATTTATGGAGGTAACTTGTAACGGCTTCTTTAATTAGACTTCTTCACTCAAATTGATGATTGTTATTGATGTTAGTTAATTTAAAATTGAAGCAAGGTTTCGACACAATTAAAGATAATTTACAAAGTTAAGTAGAGTCATATTGCCAGGGCATAAGGTTTTGTTTCTCAAGTTTCACGATTTGTGGAACGGCGTTTGTATGAAATGTATTAGAGGTGAGCGCTACAGCGCTGATCTTAACACTATTGAAGTGCTCGAGCCGCTGTGAAAGTCATTACTCGTAGTACTTTGTTAGCTTAATGAATTGACTGATGGCTCGAGAAGGTTTGAACAGTGGTGGGGTTAAGTGGGAGCTGCTGATTAATCACCCTGTCAGTAACGCTTCCAATTGCCACTCGTCATGATGCCCTTACTATAATTTTTGTGCTGACTTTCCATAGTTTTATAGCGAAAATACGCATTGAAATATCAGTTACGATTTTCAATTTGTTAAATTGGATTTGCGTCGGTCATTGCTGTCATTTATCTATTTTATTGCGGAGTCAAAATAAAAAATGGGGTTGCAATTTGATGGATAACGAGATGGAATGATTATTTAAACATTGTTTAATTTCCCCGATAAGCCTTTATCTGGCATTTATTTGGCCGAATGCAGAGATGAGTAGGTAAGTAATTATTCCCGGACCGTCTCGAGGTTGTAATCCAGTGGGATTAGAAAGGGCGGTGTGAATGGTAATAGCAGTTCCCGGAGGTGCTGCGGTGTGATTTACTGCTAAGATTCAATAGTGAATATTTTAAGCTGAGATTTATCTGTAGCCCGTTACTTGGAGTTCTTCAAAATGTCACTGGGTAACAACAGCTCTTTATTTCCGTAACATTTGTTGATTTTATGGCTTCCGTACCCAATGGGTAAAAACGGGACCCTGTTAATATCTCTCCGCTGTCTGTCTGTCTGTCCGTCTGTCACCAGGCTGTATCTCATGAAATTTTCACAGATAATATATTTCTGTCGTCCCTATAACAACAAATACAAAAAAAATAGAATAAAATAAATATCAAAGGGGGCTCCCATACAACAAACGTGATTTTTTTGCTTTTTTTTTACCAATATTGTATGTTCTGTTGATAACGGCAACAGGTAGACGCTTAAAATATTCACAGAATATTTAGTTATATATTCACTTTAAAAATAAATAATTAAATAAAAATTAAATTAATATTAAAGGGGGGCTCCATACAACAGACATGGTTTTTTTGCCGTTCTTATAGATAACAGTATGGAACCCTTCGTGGGCGATTCCGAATCGCATTTAACCGGTTTTTGGAAACTTGCATGCTTTTTAACTGTAATGTGTCCATGAGCTTGTGTCTTGTCTTGACACGTTTCCATACATTGGTATTTGCGTTACTGTTATCATTCTTAGCCTATCCTGATTATTCTTACAGTCATGATTTCACATTAAGAAATAATATTTCTAAAAGATATAACATTTTTATTTTCTAATATAAGCCCAATATTATATAGGTGAAAAACTAATGTTTAACTTTATTCTCATCTAGTAAGTGTTTCATAAAAAGAAATACAGGAAATAGTGTAATAAATATTTAATATAATAATAAAATTTTTAAAAATAATAATTTTCTTTGAATAATTGTCAAAGTTATATGATTTATTTGTAATCTTGTTGGATCCATCCATCATTGTACGGGTTCCATCTTGATTTACTTTAACCCAGCAAAAATCCTGGCTAGAAAATGATGCTGGATTGCAATCCCTTGCCATCTGTAAGGATTCCTATTGTCGGTTGAAATTAGCAAAATCGAATAGCATTGCCAATAGGTATAAACATTTTAGGTAGGTATAATGTATTTAGTAAATTAATGATTTTTCTTTCTTTTACTAAATACATTTGAAAAACTATAATAACTGAAAAAGAAATAGTCTTATTTAGGTTTAACCTTTTTTAGGGTTCTGTGCCCAAAGCGTAAAAACGGCACCCTATTAATATGCCTCTGCTGGCTTTTGCTGGATATTGATAACGGCACCATGTAGACGCTTGAAATGTTCACAGAATATTTAGATGTATATTTCAATTAAAATACGGAATCCTTCGTGCACGAGTCCGACTCACACTTGGCCGGTTTTTAATGGTAGGTGAGGTTTTATGTTCGATTGATGACTCAAAACTATTTCGTATGCAACCTACGTCCGGATTTTGTTTATATTTGGTACAGACCGCACTTGCAAAAATAAAACTGATATTGAATGTGATACAGTTTCAACAGAATAATTTGAATTTTTCTATGCAGCCATACAAAGTCGATCTCTCATACTATTGCATAGTATGAGAGATCGACTTTGTATTCAGATAAGATATACTTTATATGGAGAAACCAATTATATAAAAGGTACATACAAGGACATGGAAAATAGTAATAAAACATTGATAGGTTAATAAATAAAATACGGTGAAAAATTCCACGCTGGCTGGGTTTGAAATGAGTTGAATCAAATACCTCACTTCCCTTACTGTGGGCCTCATAAGAAAGCTCAAAGTGGCTCAAAGAGCTATGGAGAGGGCTATGCTCGGTGTTCCTCTGCGAGATCGAATCAGAAACGAGGAGATTCGTAAGAGAACAAAGGCTACCAACATAGCTCATCAAACTTTAAAACGGCAGTGGACGGGGCACATAGCGCGTAGAACCGATGTCCGATGGGGCAGAAGGGTTCTCGAATGGCGACCACGTACCGGCAAGCGCGGGGTCTGTCATCCACCGACCAGATGTACGGATGACTTGATTAAGGTAGCAGAAAGACGCTGGATGCAGGCCGCTTCCAACCGGTCGTATTGGAAATCTTTTAGGAGGCCTATGTCCAGCAGTGGACCTCTTGCGGCTGATATGATGAAATACCTCACTTGTAAAAGTCAGATAGTTGTGTTAGGTGACGCAAGCCTTAATGCGTGTAAGGGGAATGGTACATGGTGGAGATTTTCTAATTTTGAAGCGCGGTAGTTCAATTGGCAGAGCATAGGTTTTCTCGTGACCAAAACAGGAGCGAGCGAAGAAAGCAAGCGGTCTCAACTTAAGGCGTAAAAGTTGCTTACATTGAAGATATATGTATAGTGACTAACAGAGTATTGTATATACCCGCATTGACAGTGGCTGATTTAGTAATTCAGAGGACAATAAATATTTTTAGAGGAGATGCTGGTAAATAGAAGAAAGTTATATAGCACTCTATTGTTAAAATAATTGTAATAAAAAAATCTGTGGTAATTCCTTAATTATATAATAATATTTCTGGACGCTATTTTTTTAAATCTATGATTATTCAGTTACATACTCCGGGAAAAATAAGTAAGAACATTGCATTTTTGTACTTAACTGTACTAAATATTGAAATTTGGGGAATATCTTCAAAATTTTAAAATTTAGTACAGATAACTAGAAACGATCAAATAATATTACTATTAAAAAATATTCCGTGGGAATCAGGACTAACCCTCTGGATTTTTAGAGTTTTAATTGTCACATGTCACGTATCCCTGACGTATTGATAACAATTCTGGGATAAAAAGTTGAACATTTCATTGGGAATAAAGACAAATATATTTTTCATTCGTTATATTAGGATGAATAAATATAAACATTGTGGTATAAATTCATTATACATAAGTAGAAAAAATAATCTTTTAGATGAATAAAACATTATATAAACCATTGACAAACCGCTGGACCGATTTTGATAAAAAATATATAAGACTGATTGATAAATAACAGATTGATTTAAAAATAGGTATCCAATGTTAACAGTTATGGCATTTGTTTACAAAGACAGAAGTTACAATTTGCAAAAAAAAAAAACAAATAAAATAAATGTTTCATTAGAGTTAACATGGAAATGTAAATATTTCCACCTAATGTAAGTTAACATTTTCTACTTTGACCGTAGAATTTTTACAAATACTAAGTACTTTGTTTACAACGTTTCTGATTAAATGTGTTATCGGGCGAATTACGTAGTAATTATTGTTGTTAAGGCTAGTGCAGGCTCATTATAGTAAATTATACGGACACAACACGCAATCGTTTAATGACCTTAGCTTAGTGATTTTCTCGGAATTTCACCTTAAATAGAGCTTTGATTCTTTAACGATATCTTTCGGAACAAAAATAGAGGATAATTTTTCACAAAAATGAGGAGGAGATATTAGACTTTGTTCTGTGTATAATGGAGCCAATAGGCTGTTCTTTCTTGTAGTGAAATTTTATATACGTATCCATCCCGGAGGCTTACCGGTATAACTTATACATACGATGAATTTTCATTCGTTTTGGACCCTTAAAGGAATGATTTAGCCCGTCGATATGAACAACTTTTCCTATGGGACCAATGAAAACTGAGAATCGAACTCAAACCCTTCGTGTAACAGGCTTAGATTACGTAAAGATATACTAATTGACATATCTAAGTGGATAAGTCAACTAGGACTCGGTAGTTGTCTATAATAGTGAATTCGTGTGTTGACGAACCTGCACTAATTTTGTGATATTTCTCAAAGCAGATAAAAAACTAACCTTTCGTTTTTCCCTGTGGTCCGCCCCTCGATATTAAATCGCCTCCATCCTCCCTTCTCCACACTATTTTTGGAGGAGGATACCCTCTCGCCTTGCACACCAGCTTGGCTGAACCACCTTCGGGCACCATCATGTCGCCCGACGTCTCTTCGTAAATTATGTCTGGAGGGATCACGACCTCGAGAAATGCTGTCTGAAAATGTATGGTACGTTAAATTTTATCAGAATTAAAAATACAGCGTGTAAATGTACCCTCGACATTTACATAAAGGGGTGACTCAGCCCATCAATATGAACAACTTTTCCTATGTGACCAATGCTGGAAACTCAAAAAAATTTTTGTCATTTCCATACAAAAGAGTTCCGCCGCCCGGCCAGTTTGTATGGGAAGGTCGATTTTTTTTTTGAGTTCCCAGCATTGTTGCCGTAGGAAAAGTTGTTCAAATTGGTGGGCTGAGTCACCCCGTTAAAGGAATGTCGAGGGTCTATTTACACGGTATATATACTTTAATGTAATGCAATGTAATGATTATAGGTAATTCTGGATTGTTCCGATATACATACTCAACGGGGAAAAAATCCCGTTGTTTAACAGTGTCACACATTGCAACTACCTTTTTCCCCAATGAGTAACAATATTACTCAGTTTGACAGAGTGCCAATGAGAAACAGTGTTACTCATTGGCACTCTGTCAAACTCATTGGTAGTATTGGTCTGTACTCATTGGTACTCATTGAAACAAACAGTAATTCTTATATACCAACGCGTGTCAAAGAAAAACGTTATATTTACATCAAAACAATTGTAATAGACAACAATTTAAGAAATAATTCCTCTGATTTCGAATAATTTCTTAATTCATTATTTTACAGATAATAATTATAATATGCAAATGAGCTGACGTGAATGTTAACGAAGGATCAAAAATATAAATATATATTAATGCTCAAAAATGTATTCACATTATGAAGCGCATCCAATTTACCTATTATACTATCTTTCACGAGTCATATTAACACCAGTAATGATAAACTCTTTATTAATTCACCGCTATCCTCACGTAAATATACCGCAGGTATAATTAAAACAAGGGAGAGGGCTATATTTTACCTGCATTTTCATCGGATCTGTATTAACTTGGCACATATATTGTCCTCTGTCCTCCCTTTTGACCCCTCGGATGTTTAGAGTCCACGTGTTGTAGTCGTTATGCGTGACGCTGAGCCTTGCGTTGTTTGTTATCACGTGCTCATGGATAGCGAGAATAGCCTTCGTGTCCGCCTTGATCCACGCTACCTGAGTCCCGAACATAGTCCCACGGTGTCAGCAACACGTGACGTGACATCCAACGAACGCATATACAAACACAAAAGTTAGAACACAGCAAAACGCCACGTTTCCGTCGCGATTATCGCAAATTGTGAAAAATTCCGATGAAGACTTTCAGAGCGAACAAGTCTAATTACAAGCGAATGCTTCCCAAGAGGCAGTCACGACAACGATCCTCGAGCCAGCAACACTATCTTGTTGCGAACTCCTCGCAAAATGCTCTCGGAATTTTTAATTACATTTTCGTCTGGTGGCCGCTATGAGGCGCAGCGAGCGTTGTGAAAACGGCACTCGTTTCACCCGCTTTACCGAAAGCGTCGACATCGCAATAGAAGCTAATTTCCTGCATAGCGCGTAACAAAAAACGAACAGAAATATGGCGTTTTTACTTCTCGGTGGTACGCTCCAACTTGGGTATTAAAACTTTATTGTTCAAAATACTATTCACTAGACACTAGTTTTACTTCTCAACCATTTCACAAAATACTCAATAATATTCATTGTTCTTTATATGACGATATAATTTGTTACATTATTTTACGAATATTTTGTTTGAATACAGTGTTTTACTAGCAACTCGCTCACCACACGTACTAAAACCATCCGGATATTTATTTGAAAAAAGTCTCCAAATGATGGTAAAATCACATTGACATTAAAAATAAACAGACAGTAATAGATAACTTTGATTTATATTCATTTTATAGTAGGTACATATGTGCAAGAACAGTGCACTACAAAAGGTGTATTGTGCAGTTTAGGTTATATAAACCGCTACAGGTCAACAGTATAGTGCTTGTGCAAGAAACAACACTAACTTGTATCACTAATAGGACTATAGTGAAAATTAACTCTACGTTTAGTACAGAAAAACATTAAAGTGCGGTGTAAGCGACAACAGAAACACTTTAATGCTTACGTTCTGTTTACAAAAGCCGCCAACCCTTTCTTTTGCGAGTTCTAAGCTCTTTGAATGTATATCTGCATTTCTCTTTCAAACTTCAAACGAAAGGATTGCAGCTCTAAACATTACGATGCAATTTCAAATATTTTGAACTCTAAAATATCTTCGTAATTTTCTTAAGATCAAAGTTTTATTTGAAATCCTTTGAAGATGAAAAGATTTTTGTATCAAATGTAAGAAATTGCGTCGTCAAATAACACAAAGAGATAATGAAAGACAAAATAATAAAGAAGATATAGTTACCACGAACTCATCCATACCAGCGGTGCATATCGAAGTGAGGTGTTTACTATTGATCGTGTTAATGTTCATGCGATTACTTACATTACTAATAAAAGCCATATTTTCTGGAAATTACTATTCGTATTGAAAATAAGATTGATTCCCTAGCGAATTTCAATCCAATATCTGAATCTTCCCAAGACGACACTAGGGAAAGAAGCACGCGCCGATATGTTATTAGTGTCGTGTAATTACTTACGAAACCGATATGTGAAAGCAAATATGAGACGATATAGTAGAAGGCAATAGTATGTCGGAGGAAATCGAGTGACCGCTCTAACGGCCCCAAAGAGACTATTATCGAATCTTGTTTCTTGGCGAATCGATTCACTGTTGCTATAAGTATTTATCCCTTTCGATTCGTTGAGGTAGTAATAAGCTTGGAGGATATTTTCCTTTCCGCTTATGTTGTTATTATGTTGGCATTAACTTGTTGTGATGTTGTTACGAGATGTCGATGAAATAAAGATATTTGTAAGTAATGTTGTTAGTACAGATATTTCTTTAATAAATTCATAAGTTGCTTGATCAGATTCTAAAAATAGGACGTATTCGACTTGAGGTCGATAAATCGTTCTAAGATATCGTAATAAGAGTCATGAACAATTTATACGTTGTCGTCTCGAACGGTTAGAAGATAGTGTTCTAGATTAACTCCCGGGACAGTTTGAGAGCAGTACCTCTCGAAATGATTGAACGGGGACCGAGGGGGTTTGCCCTGGCTTTATTTTAATTTCGTAAAGTGACTGCTTTGCAACTTAAATTTCTCGTCCACTGGATCATAGTCGGCTTTGCGGTTTTTGTCCTTCTAATGACTTTGACCGATTAGATAAATAGTCGTAAAAAGTCTCTAATTTCTAATAGTCTGTTAAGAAGAAGAATAGAAATGTTACAGTTAGTGCATCAGTATTTTAACATGCTTCGAAACTTCATTAAACAATTATTGTGCAAAGTTATAAAATTCAAGAATATTGTTTTTTTAAACCAAATATTCTTGAGTTTTAGTTCTATGTGCTTTAAGTGTCTAGTGCAAGTGTCAGTGTACTAACTCTACAACGCTATTGTGGACAAACTTACATTTTATTGTGCAAATATTAGTCGTGTACTCTATGCTAGGATAGAGATAGTCTAAGTGCTCGTGAGTCGAAAGAGTGCTTTAGAAGTGCATTGAAGGTTGTGTGCTATAGAAGTGTGGAAGTTAGTGCAGTGGTCTATTGGGTGAGATCTATAATGTTGAGAAAAGTTATAGTGGAAACAAATAATTTAAAGAGGCAATCCTAATTAACATCTTTGTCAGGTTCATAGTTGAAACTACAGTACGAAAACTGCTTAGAATGCTTCATAGATAAATGTTATTTTCCATCATTCCAAATGTATGCAAATATATTTTTTTAATTGAAATCAGCTAATTGCTTTCCTTGCATATGGAATGAATCAGTATCTCAAAATATCATAGTGATACCATTTTACCGTTTTTTTACTGGGATCCTAGAAAACATGCTTTTTAAGTATCAATTTTGCGATCTAACGTTTAAACTTTTTCATTAAAAACTTTGAAAACAGAACGATGCAGCATCTTTTAAAATGCCTGTGTGGATAAGCTGGCCAGTTAAAATTTCTAGCATTCGGTATTTTGACTATCGTGCTTACGTTTTGTCAGTTATGCAGTAAAGTGAATGTGCTACAGCCGGAATTCTGCACCGAAAATGCAATTTTCAGGAGTATATTTCAGTTAGTTTGGTCATCTCATTTTGAATATCCGTTTTTGTTGAAGGGTCAATTCAGACTAGACTAAAAAAGCTTGAGTACTAAAATAAATAAGATTTCAATGTTGCATACCTACTATTTTCAGATTTGATTGAATGGAATAAGGTTGAAATTTATTATCACTTCAAAACATTTTTCAAACTAAAATCTAAGGAAACTACTAACGGATTAAAAATTCTATCTGAATAATGGACCGTGATAAAAGCTATATCTAGCCAACCCCATTTTGTTATATTTATAAAAATAGTATAAAATATTCATAGATTGGTGCAGTTCTTTTGTGTATCAATCTAGCCTATAAAATATTGTAGGTCGTATAAATATTTTTTTATGGTATACGAACAAGCAAGCGGGTACACCTGATGGTAAGTGATCTCCGCTGCCCGTGGACAACTGCATCACCAGGAGTATTACAAGAGCGTTGCCGGCCATTAGTTCCATTGATCCAAACTGTCCATCAATCTGTGTGTTTGTTTCAGGACTCTATAGAAGTTAATGGTACTGTAACATGTTTCACACAGTACCTACAAAATCTCTTCAAGAACTTTCAAAAGGGATATATGACAGAATAATTACACTAAGACTTCAAATCTCATCAATGAAGTACCTTCATCTCATTAGTGTATACGCTCCCACTCTGCCATCTCCGGACGAAGAAAAGGTAAAGTTCTACAACGAGTTGAATCAGGTTCTAACCAAAATTCCACCCACAGATAAGATAATTTTGATTGGTGATTTCAATGCACGAGTCGGTAATGTTCACGGTGCTTGGAATGGCGTTCTGGGACGTCACGGAGTTGGTAAATGCAACGATAATGGCATTGACCTTCTCACTCTCTGCGCTGATTACGATCTTGCCATCACAAATACCTACTTTCGATTACCGGAAAAGTTCAAGACCACGTGGATGCATCCAAGATCTAAGCACTGGCACCTTCTAGATTATGTGATAGTACGCAAGAGGGACCTCGGTGAGGTAATGATCACACGTGCAATGAGGGGTGCCCAGGGTTGGACAGACCATCGACTTGTTCGATCAAAATTACGGGTCCAAGTAAAAGCACCACGTCGATCATCTCGCAAGATACCATCAAAAATAAACTGTGCAAAGTTAATTCGCAACCCTCATCTGGCAGAAAAGCTAGATGATGCTTTCATCGCGAATATGCCAGAGATAGAAGATGATTTGTCTATCGACGAGAGGTGGCGTCTGTACGCTGAAAAACTCTACAGCTGCTCCTCACGAATTATTGGGAAACCAGAACAGCAAAACCAAGACTGGTTTGATGACTCCGATATGGAAATCAAAAAACTCGTTGAGGAGCACAGACGTGCCCTTAATTCTTTAGACATCTCTGAGCGGAGAAATGCACATCATAGCCTGAAAGCAAAAGTGCGCGACCTCAAAAACAAATGGTGGGTGGAGAAAGCCAAAGAAATACAGCTATATGCTGATACCAACCAATCTGGTAAATTTTTTGAGTGCCTGCAGTCTGTCTTTGGCCCAAGAACTAAGAAGACAGCTCCAATATACAACAAGGATAAGACCCAACGGCTTACTGATAAAAAGGATGTACTAGCCCGATGGACTGAACATTTTAATGATGTTTTGAATCCCAGTACTCAAACCTCTGACTTATTGTATATAGAGTCATTTGAAAGTTTACCGACCATTGAAGATCTGGCAGAACCCCCATTGTTTGATGAATTAATTGCTGCGCTACGGAGAATGAAAAATCACAAGGCACCTGGGGTAGACGGTCTACCATCCGAAATATATAAATATAGCGGACCACACATTCAAAACAGGCTGTTTGAGCTTATATTGAAAATATGGGAGTGCGAAGTTGTCCCGCAGGATTGGAGAGATGCCTCCATCTGTAAATTGTATAAAGGCAAAGGTGAAATAGCGGATTGCAGTTCGTACAGAGGCATCTCTCTTCTCTGCACAGCTGGCAAAATTTTAGCACATATAATTAATACACGTCTATCCCAGCACGCGGAAACGATATTACCTGAGTCCCAGTGCGGTTTCCGCCCAGGCAGAGGTACAGTAGATGCCATCTTTGTCGTAAGACAAATCCAAGAGAAGAGTCTAGAACAGCACCGACCTCTGCATATGTGTTTTGTTGATTTAGAAAAGGCCTTCGACAGAGTACCGCGAGCAGCCCTGTGGATTGTGCTAAAGAAAGCTGGCTGTCCTGAAAAGTTAATAAACTTAATACGCCAGTTTCATGAAAACATGATGGTGAAAGTTCGGCATGAAAATGACTTTTCAGACCCAATCCCTGTAACCAGTGGCGTGAAGCAGGGCTGTGTCTTGGCTCCTACTTTGTTCTCCTTATATTTTGCTTCTGTTATGCGAGATGCAGTTAATATTTGTAATAATTCAATTGAAATCAACTCGAGGACAGACAAAAGTATTTTCGATATTTCCCGTCTTAGAGTTAAGCGACTAGTCACCAGGATCCCTATTCAAGACATTCTATACGCAGATGATGTTTGCCTTATGGCCGATTCAATGGAATGTCTTCAAGCTTATGTGAACTCTCTACACACGTCATGCCGCAAGTTTGGCCTTGTTATAAGCACTAGCAAAACGCAGATTTTAAAACAACCTACACGAGGGGGTCGCGGTGACCAATCTTCTGTTACCTTGGATGGCTGTGTGTTCGAAGAAGTTCCAAACTTCAAATACTTAGGCAGCAGATTAAGATGCGATAATACATTAGCATCGGAGATACCAGCTCGAATAGCAGGTGCTGCAGCTGCCTTTGGCAAGCTTAGAGCCCGTGTTTGGAATTCTCACGACCTCAATTTGCAAACAAAACTGTTAGTTTACAAAGCAATTGTACTGCCTACTTTGTTGTATGCCGCGGAGACTTGGTGCTGTTACAAAACAGATATTAAGAAATTAGACACCTTTCATCTCAAATGTCTAAGGTCCATTCTGCGGATCAAGTGGCAGGACCGAATACCAAACACTGTAGTTTTACGTCGTGCTGGTATGTCTGGTATAGAAGCGCTTATTATAAAGCACCAACTAAGATGGAGCGATCACGTATTACGTATGAATGATAACAGACTTCCAAAGGCAGTCTTTTATTCGGAACTGTCAAACGGAAAGCGCAAGCAAGGCGGCCAATACTTACGGTATAAAGACGTGCTTAAACGTAATCTCGTGGCTTGTAACATACCAACTGAAAGCTGGGAGGTTCGCGCTCGTTTCAGACCGGAATGGCGACAAACTATTCATGAGAACGTTGAAAGTTTTGAAACTAAGCGTCTAAAAGACCTTGACCTAAAGCGCCAAATACGGAAGACCAAGCCAAAAATCTCCTACACTTACACTACCAACTCAACAGGACAGTTATACTGTGCGTCTTGTGAACGAATTTTTAAGACTAGGTTCGGTTTTGCTAGTCACATCAGAGCTCACCGGAACAAAGACCAAAATTAATTAAATTAATTAATAATTAGAAGAAGCGAATAGGAGTCGCCGTCGCCGGATACGGTGTGGACATAATGATGATGATGATGACGAGTATCTATATGTATTACACAATAGTTAGTACCGTAGCTGGATTCTATATTATTACACCGGTTTCTATAAAATCATAAGAGAATGATCCACTATCATTATAGATCTCAACCCGAAAGTGCTCAGTGAGGTGCTCCTCTATTTTCTAGCTGTACCGAGTCGGTTTGATACACACCCTGGCAGTGGCGGAGTCGCCACTCACCCTATAACCCCCGAGGTTATTGACCACGCACGTGAACATCGCGTCGCGACCCTGCGGGATGGTCACGTTCTCCAGCGGGTACAGGAAGTCCGGCTCCAGACCTAGGGCTGCAACAAAAAAGAATCATATTAGATTTTTTAATTTGATTTTGGTTACTTCTTTACCTAGTGTCTCATCATCATCATGTAAACCGCAAGAAGTCCACAGCTTGACATAGGCTTCCCCGAATTATTTCCGATACGACCGGTTGGAAGCGGCCTGCGCCCAGCATCTTCCTGCGACCTTAGTCAGGTCGTCCGACCACCTGCCTGGTTGGTGGGTGACCGTGGTCGCCTTTCTGCCCCTTTCACACCTAGTGACTAATCAGTCTCAAATGTGTGTAAAGCAGCCTAATAGCAAAGATAATATCAGGTGTACCAACCAATAGTTCGCTGCGAACTTAGACCTTGTAAATATTTAACTGTCTCATAAATTACGGAACCAATTCCGATGCCCAATTTACTTAAAAATTGTATAAATTGCTTATATCATACTATTTCAACATTGGTTTAAGAATTATCGTGGAACATGTATATATACATACAAAGAAGTGTTCTCGCCACAACTCAATTTGGAGAATCGATTAACTGTCATCCTATGATAATGAAGCCTATCATTGTAAGCATGTGAAATAGACATTTAACGTATCTACCGATTTTAATCGATCAAGTAAAACGAGCGATTCACAAAAAAAGGTTATGGGCTTTTATATTCTAATTTCAGTTTCCAAACTGGTTTACTTTCCAAAACGACCTGATATCGACAATATAAATACGAAAAAATGCCTGAAATAATGCAGGATAGTTTTTACTGATCTTAGTTTGTAAATCTTTACAGAGTTGGGGGTCCGGAACTAGTAACAATATACTTGTTGAAATGAATAAATGATCACATTGGATATTTGATTTCTTTGTATTCAGAAGGGTCCCCGCACACTGAGCGGGATATCGGCGCTCACTGAAGCGGTAAGTGATTTTCGCCCGCCGTCTGCGACGGTTGTGATTTGCATAAATGGCGAGAAGGGAAGTCGGAGCGACTCGAAAATATACCGGGGGTTGTATGGCTAGGACAATATCATAAAACTAAGTGAAAAGTTACATAAATTAAGGAATTGGAATTTGCTATTATAGATTTTGTAAGACGAGGAATCGTTAGATTTAGTAACAAAAAGAACCACAAAAGCGATTTTACAAACATTCGTGAAATGCAATTAATTTTTTCAATATATTATTATTTTACTAGTGTAATTACTGTAAAAATTGTAGTTTGTAGCCGACTTATAGGGAGACCATGTCGTGTATTTTACAGATGGATATTTTTTATTCTGAAATAAGGCCTTTAGGACTTGTTTCCCTCAAAACGAAGGAAAGAGGAGAAGAGATATGTTTTATACAACAAAAGAATTTCGGGGTTATTCCGGTCTGATCCCCAAAATCTGATACCCTAGTGGATCCGTTTTATTTTTATTAATTTCTATTCCGTTCTGATCCACCGTGCAGGGGATCAGAATAAATAATTAAATATTGTATTCCGGTCGGATCCCCAAGCATATTTTTAGTACAGTCAGTAACAAATATTTGAACTTACGAAATATAGAAATAGAATGCAATAAAAAAAAATTACATTGCATCTTAAGAGCCATTAAGAAAGTATAGCGCTGCAAAATACAAAAATTCTATTTAAAATATAAAATATTTGAAGTGGATAATATTTCTAGATTGGGTATAATAAATTGTCGGCTACCTTAAGGTTAGTAATGTACAATAGATTCTTTATACCTGGAAAACAGTAGGGGGTGGTAGGGGGTGTTATACGATAAAACATCGTTATCTTATCGACCAAGTCCACAAGACGGGTTTTATTCCTTTGTATTTTTTTTTACCTGTGAACAATGGAATGTGGTACTGCATTGTCTAATAATTGCAAAGTGACCAATCACAGACAAGTTAAGTTCGTTATATAGTTAGAGTGTCACAGGGTATATGAGAAATAGATCAGTCAGTACATGTCGCAGATTTGTGCTAACCTGACCTCGGCTGAAAGTTCAAATTTTCGTCAATAATCTATATCATTTTGTGAATTGGTGAAGTGACTAGTAAATCATTTTGTGTCTTGTTGAAAAGTCCAAGAAAGTAAGTACCTATTTATAAACAATTTTTCATTTATATATTTAAAAAAAATATGTTTATATGTATATTAATATATTTGTATATGTATCTTATTTCAAAGTTATTTTGGAAGAAGCTGTAGTAGCTTCCCCCAAAATAACTTTCAAATGCGGTCTTTCTTTTTTTCAATTTAATACGATTCTAAAATAGATAAATATAGATATTAGAATTAAATAACTTAATACGGTTTTTTATCGCGTTTATTACATTATTTTAATACCTAACGTTTCGAATACTTTACAGCATTCAGCAACCACTACATGCGTTTTGATAATCCTCAAGTCCTTGCAAAAGAAAACAGATTTATTCTAAGATTACTTCGCGAGGCTATTGAGATTAAAAAACATCCAATTTTTTATTTGATATATATTTAGTTAAGAACTTATTTACATTTTGATATTAAATCTGATTATTTACATTATTGTATATCATAATATATATGATTACTGTGATAATTGTCTAAAGAATGTTTTTTTGTTAAGTATTTGATTTTTCCCTGATTAATTATTACTATTTTATTTTATGTTGCCTAGAAACTAAGATATAAATTTATGATTATCTGTGATGATTGTAAATTGTAAGTAATAAAACTGATAATTTTTTCATCGACAACTGTTTTTTTCTTGACTGTACTAATCAGGTAGGGGATCAGACCGGACTAATCAATTTTATAGTGGATCAGACCGGACAAAAGTAATAATAATAAGGAAAAGTGGATCCGTTTGGTGGATCAGACCGAAATAACTCGAATTTCGTTAGGCTGCATTTCCACAGACTTATCATTGAATCCGCGCGAAGATAAGTAGTGCAAATCTAAGCTGTTAGCTGATGTTAAGCCGACCGGACTTTGAAGAGGAGATGGGGTGAGGTGAGGATAGCTGAGGATTTTTTTAAAAATCTCTGCCACTATGGATACGCGGCTTTATTTACAGATTGCGTTTTGCTCAGCTTTGGTGGAAACACTGAGCGGAGATATGTCGTATTTTTACGGTAGGATCTAGCCAGCACACATCTCCGCTCTAGCTAGCACACATCTCTGTTCTAGCCAGCACACATCTCCGCTCTAGCCAGCACATATTTCCGTTCTAGCTAGCACACATCTCCGCTCTAGCCAGCAGACATCTCTGCTTCCCAGTACGCATGTCCACATAGCTTTAGTGGAAACACTCTGCTGAAAAACAAATCTCTTGTCTCGCTCTGGATATCTCCGCACATCTTCTCTTTCATGCAGTCTGGCTCTTAAGAAACCGAGCGATGTATGCTAACCTACGTACAAATACACTCACACTAGGGCAATATAACAGAATATCATAAAACTAAGAGAATAATATAATTATGAAATCTTGAAAGTATAGTGAAATGACCTAAAATTTAAATTAGACGAGTATTTTCGGTATATAATTTTATTTACCATATATAACTATTATTTTGGTTTAAAATTAAATACCACGTGAGCATTTTTTCTTCGACATAGTTATAAATTCTGTTCATCTTGTCCTTTGACTAGCTCCGTGGCGCAGCGATCAACACGCCTGCCTGCGACACAGAGTGACCGGGTTCGATCCCCAGCCAGGTCAAGATGGAAAATGATCTTTTTCAAATTGGCCTGGGTCTTGGATGTGTATCTATATATGTATTTGTTATAAAATATAGTATCGTTGAGTTAGTATCCCACAACACAAGTCTCGAACTTACTTTGGGGCTAGCTCAATCTATGTGATTTGACCGTATATATTTATATTTATTTATTTGAAAATCAATGGCAACACATATTCTCTGAACTATCTAGTTTTTGGGCAACCTGTGTTTAGATCCTACCTGGTGTACATCTAAACGGAAAATTTTCGCAGTCATCTTTGTTAATATACCGTTTAGTTGAAAACAACACGTTTTATTTTTTCTTATCATCCGACGAATGACATGAATGAAACGAGAATTAAAAGGCTGTTGATTCCTGTCAAATATTCATTCAGAAAAGCCTTTTATGTTATAGAACTCTTATTTATCTTTTAAAATAACTCGATATCAGATGACGGACGGCGATCTCATTATGCGAAATTTCTTTACAGAAAAACAACAGTTGTGAAACAACATTGTGTCATTAAAAATACAGTTTTGCGAAATTATTGGGTAATGTCAGTGCTGTGTCAAAGAAATTCGTTAATAAATATCGTATAAATTTAAATGTTTGATGATCGAGCATACGAGAGCGATCATAAAATAAACTTTAATGGTTTCATTTCGTGATTACTATCTGCTGGCTTTAACTCGTTGACTGCATAACGATATCTGCACGTAATGGTTAATGTGATGCAAATGTGGTACTTTCGATAAAATAGATCTCTCTCTCTCTCTCTCTCTGTCTCTTTCTTTCTTTGGAGCCCAGGGTCTGCTCTTCTGACAGTTAGTTTATTGATACCACTGCCTGCGTTTTATAATGCAGATAGAAGCACCTACATAAAATAAAGCGCCTACATAAAATTAAGCTGATTTATTAAATATATAGGTATCAATATGAGCTGAACAATTAACATACACCATAAAGCTCCTTGGCGCAGTGGTTAACACGCCGGCCTCTGGCCTCCTCGTGTCGCACACGAGGGTCCCGGGTTCGATCCACGGTCAGGTCAAGATGGAAAATAATCTTTTTCAGATTGGCCTGGGTCTTGGATATTTATCTATATATGTATTTGTATAAAATATAGTATCGTTGAGTTAGTATCCCATAACACAAGTCTCGAACTTGCTTTGGGGCTAGCTCATTCGGTGTGATTTGTCCGTATATATTTATTAAAAAAAGCATAGATTTTATACAAGAAGTATACTACGTGTGAAAATCGATACCCGAAAGGGGCAATTTTCACGGTTATTAGGATTTTAAATTTGCTTAAAAAAATGGTGACATTTAAAAAATAATCGTGATTCTTACACTTCAAATCTTTAACCAAATCTTATCTCCTTTCTATTCAGTGACGCTGCCTGATTTCTCAACTCCTCTGCTCAGATATGTATGGTACTATTTTATTATTTCCATATTGGACTTGTATGTATCATCATCATCATCATTAGGTCCTTTTTAGTCTCCACTACAGGAGCACGACCCTCTCTGTACTACTAGGGCCGTACTTGGCCAGAGCAGCCAGAGGACTTGGCCTACACTCTCCACGCTGGCCAGACGGGTTGGAGAGGTGTCTTAGATGTTTATAGGCTTTGTTTAGCTTGTATTTATGTTTATATACTTATATATATTTATGTATTTTAGATAGTAATTATTATGTAAGTTATAAATTTCTTCTTATATAATTATCTGCTACTTTCTGCGCCACCTGTTTTTTTGTCTATAAAATCGTCTCCATCTCTTCAAGGGTTGTCTGGAAGAGATTGTTTTAAGCGATAAGACCGCCTCTTGTGGTACTTTATACATAATAATAGTGTTAATTAATAATGTATCCTAATTTTATAAAATTAGAATGTTAACTAAAGGATATTTCATTCATTCATACTACTTATTTTTATAAAATTTAACTTAGTAATGTGGTGCTTTCTATCACATATAGTTGAAATTTGACCTTTTTAACTTCTTATAGATCTGTAACTAGATACGGTAGAACCAATTCCAGACGGGCGTTACCAGTATTAGTCGGCCGCTTCATTTGCAATTTGGTTCACTGATTTCGTACGAGGCGGTTCGGCCTCTGAGTGCGGACTCGATGCAGAGTGAATTATGCCCTTTCGTTGTTCCAGTGGTAAAGGATAGCTCAAATATCACCTCGGAGAATTGGTGTTGGATAATACGATTGTGAAGTTGTTATCAATAAACAAGTTATTGCAAGATGTAATATCACTGCATGCTCCTTATAGCACGTAGTTTTAAGTTATGCTTACGTGGACATGATATTAAATCTCTCTACAAAACACGAGCGTTTAAAAAATCTAGTTTGGAAATTAAAAATCTTTGGATTATAAACAGATGAAAGATGAAATAGTGTTAAAAAACTAATGTCTATTATGTGCTCATAAGCGCAAAATATAGCGTGTTTGTAAATTCTTTTAGGTATTAAATTTCATAAATTACATTCGGTCTCCGTGTACGTAGAGCTGTAACTAGACATTGGCAGATAATTTATGAAACTAACTTAGTATATTCTCTTCTGCTAAGTTCTCACCAGAATTCGGCGGAACCAATCACAGACGGGCGTTACCAGTATTAGTCGACTGCTTCATTTGCAATTTGGTTCACTGATTTTATTCGGTGGTTCGGTCTCTGTGCAGACTGAATTATGCTCAATTGTTGTTCCAGCGGTAAAGGATAGCACCGAAGTTTCAGCGTTGTTGCGACTAGAACTAGATTATAGAAGATATGGGAGGGTATCTTAATTCTAGCCTCGGAGTATTGGTGTTGGATAACATTATTGTGAAGTTGTTAACAATGAACAAGTTGTGTTTCTTGGTGCAATATCAGTTCGTGCACAAACTTTTAATGTCATAATTATGGATTTGACACCGAATCTGTATAGCGAATCATTGCTTGAGATTAATCTTAAAAAATGGTTATAAGTAGTATCGAAAAATATATGGCAATATAATGCTCTTGAACTTGTTGTCTAAAGATTATTTGGTAACAGTAATTGAACTCTTCAAAATCCTTGAAACACATACAAAGCATACAAAGACTGATTACTTTGATTACAAAGTAGCACTACACTTGGAACAAACCCAACAATCGTGAAACTCTAAATAAAAATATGTCTCTTGACCGTTTGTTGAACAAACGGATAGCTAGCGGCGTCAATATAGTACGTGACCCGTTCCTCGCGTTCAACAAAACATATGTGTGAAGTGAGCTTTGTGTATGAGTTCACACGTTTTATCAAGCCTTCATTTTTTTTTCACCACTGTAGTCAAACAGGCTTGCCTTCCAAATGTGAGTACAAATGTTATAACCCCACCGAAGGCTAAGAAGCACTGAATTTGGAAAACCTACAAACAACCCAACAAACATAAAAGTGCCAAATATAAATGTGTCCTTTGACCGTCTACATATTGTAAAGCAAACGGAGCGGTCGCGGCGTCAATAAACTACGTGACCAGTGCCTCGCGTCCAAGGAAACATGTGTCGGAAGTGAGCGCTATTTATTCGCTCGCAGAATGGCGATCGCTCACAAAATTATTTGTATGTACGAACGGCGAGCGATTACATCTGCATTCACCTGTTTGCCGGTAGATACTCACGTAACTGTGATTTATTATACGTGAAATCGCCAGGACCCCGTCTTTAAGAAATCATGTAACGACCATTTACTAGATTAAGTGCAATATACCTCTATACAACGTGTAAATGTACCCTTGACACTCTCTTAAAGAGGCGACGCAGTCTTATGGATATGAACAGTATTTCTTACAGGACCTCAAACATTTTTCGACAATTCCATATAAAAATGTTCAGTCGTCTGATCAATTTGTATGGGAATGACGAATTTTTTTGAGTTCCCAGCATTGGTCCCATAGGAAAAGTTGTGCATATTGATTGGATTAGTCACTCCTTTATGGGAATATCGACGGTACATTTACATTTTGTGTACGGACAAATCATATGAATTGAGCTAGCCCAAAAGCAAGTTCAAGAATTGTAATTGGATACTAAAACAATGTTTCAATATTTCATGACAGATATGTAAATATTCGTCATAAAATATAAGTAAACACAACAGAGACCCAGGTCAATTTAAAAAGGTCATTCCGAGCATCGAACTAAGAACTTCCGGTGTGACAGCCTGGTATGAAGGCCACTAGGCCACAGAGGTTGCAATATAAATATAATAAAAAAGTATACATAAGCCCACTTTGAAAACACAAAACCAGAGTAAGACCGAATACCAGAGATATGAAATGTTCAGAAAAACATAGTCTTTTGACCGTTCTCGTATAGTAGAGCAAACGGCTAGTTCTGGCGTTAATATTATACGTGACTAGTTTCTTACGTCCAAGGAAACATGTGTCGGAAGTGAGAGCTATCTATTCGTACGCAGAATGACGATCGCTCACTAAATTATTTGTACGTACGAACGGCGAGCGATTGCATCTGCATTCACACGTTTGCCGGTAGATATGTACTGTGATTTATTATTTGTAAAATCGCCAGTTCCTCGCCTAGAATGAAATATGTGATTTCTGCCTGTATTGTTACGAATAAAGTAACATTTAGATAAACTTTAGATAATTTGTCCTGCACAATAAGTTCGTACAAATAAAAGTAAAAGTTTAAGTAGTCACAACGTTTATAAAACTAAGTGCATTGTGATTGCCGTAATGCAATTACGTATAATAATATATTAGACTTATGATAGTAGCGTGTGTTTGCCTGATGAAACTTATAGAGGTTGTAATTATGTTGGGATTACCTATTTTATATCAGCAATCGCTACTTATAGTTTACAGAGAAACCTGAAAAAATACAATGGTAATAATCACCACAATTACAAATTAACACTATTATAAACGAAAAAAGTACCAAATAATATCGTGGATTAAATGGCTGGCTCGAGGCGCCAATATTCTACGTGACCTTACAAGGAGAAATGTGTCAAAAGTTAGAAATGACAGATCTTTAACTAAAATATTTGTATGTATGAACGGCGAGCGACTGCATCTGGCTAAATGACCCGTTTGCCGATAGATCAACGTAAATTAAGAAAATTGATGAACAGGCATACATTTTTTTTTTATTTTTCTTATTAAGTAACAAGTGTAAACAAGAGGACTTTACTAAAAGACAGAAAGCTAAATACCACAAATGATTATTATATAACGCAAGAACGGAAATAAATCTTAAAATAAGAAAAACATGCTCAAAATAAAAATGTGTCATTTTCCTTTATGACCGTGTATAAATGTAGAAACTCTACGTGACCAGTTCCTCGCGTCCAAGAATACGTGTGACAGAAGTGAGCACTATCTCCCAGTTCACATATATCACACTTTTTGTATAAAGGTTCTAATTTACTCTTTTTTCAAGACTAACCTAAAGTCGACATAGAAGTTCAAAATCCACCTCTTATTGCTTTGAATTAATACCAAGTACTGCTTTGTATTAACCCAAAGCAAAACGACGAATGACGTTTCCTTGATGGGGTAACTCATCATTTCACTCACATTTTTCCAATGGGACGAATGCTGGAAACTTAATTTTTTTTTACATTTTCATATTGATTGCCGGGCCGGCCGAACACTTTTGTCACCATCATCATCATCATCATCAGGTCTTTTTAGATCCACTACAGGAGCACGACCCTCTCTGTACTACTGCCATACTTGGCCATACTTGGCCAGAGCAGCCAGAGGACAAGTTAATAATTTATAATTTTTATTTAGCCAAAATTGATACAGTAGGTAGATTATTGTACCATCTTATAACAGATCAACACCGAACTAGACGTCAGTCTGTATCTCGGAGGTAGCCTGCTAGCAGAGTAGTGTGACAGCTAATAATAATATTTGTGTTTACAAAATGGCAGTAAAGTCTTACATAAAGATTTAGATTTCCCAAACTAGAACTATCTGAAATTTTGGGATATCTGTTTTAATTTAAATAATAAAATAGTAAAAAATATATAAAAATAAACAGACTTATGGCGAGGTACATACATTAATATTAAAATTGCACTATAAGTAGTGGCGAATGAAATATTATTATAATAAAAGGTTTATTGGGGATGATTAATGATTTCAACAATAGATTTTCTGTTTTAGAATAATTGAGCTTTTTTAGGTATATTTGGACGCGTCTTTTGCACAGAAATTTCGTGCATGCATAAATATTTATGTCTTTATTTATTCGGTTATATAGTTTTGGGCTTAGTATTTTGAAATGCCGATTAGCCAGTGAAGTTCTGTGTAGTAATATAGGACATACCTTGTAACGAAGATGTTTTCGTCTATGTGAATTTAGGTTAGTTTTAAATACTATACCAGAATGTTTTCTTATTACCGTCTGAAGCACGAGCAAGTTGCCAGCATTGTTCCCATAGGAAAAGTTGTTCATTTTGACGGGCTGAGTCATCCCTTCACGGAAACGTTGTTGGTTATGTTACACGCTGTATAAGTATTGTGGAGCTTTTAGCGTCCATATTTACGTGACCAGTGCCTTGCGTCCAAGGAAACATGTGTCGGAAGTGAGCGCTATCTATTCGCTCGCAGAATGGCGATCGCTCACTAAATTATTTATATGCACCATTGGATATCAGAATATCGTGATATACGTGCATACGTGTATGCACGAACGGCGAGAGGCGCTTTCATCTGCATTCACCCATTTGCCGGTAAATTATTTGTAAAGCAGTCACTGCTTTATGTACATTATGGTGACAAGTTTTCCAGTTTTAATAATAACATTACTGTCTGTTTTAAGAATACGACGATAATTTAACGAGAATGACTTTTTTGAAATAAAAATGGTCGAGTTTGACATATATAACAACAGCAATCGTTTTGATCGGACTACGGCAAAGCCAAAATGAAGGCTGATTAATATAGATATATTCGTATGTAATTTCTACTTACTAAACTAAACTTTGTAACGACCCCAATAATAAATCAAAATTAAAAAATTATATATATTTTGAAAAGTACTATATTTGGAATAAAACGAAAGTTATCTGTGTTGCCATTTTTATGTAGAATACATACACGTGCATATTTTAATGATAAAAATAACTTCACGTGAATGTTCTAAATACATATGCTAGCTCAAAATGTATAGTAGGGTTTACGTAATACTAAGTATTTTATCTTTGACTAATGAGTTTTGTGGTAGTTATTAAATAATTATCTGTATGTTAGATATTATAAATAAAACAATAAGCAAAATATCGTCTCTGTAAGAAAAATAGCTGAAGCAAAATTATTATATTCACATATTATTTAGCTGGTCAAATATGACCAGCGAAATTGTATGACCAGCGAAACTGTATATACAAGTCTTCTAAGAAACATTTACCCAAAATTTCTTTAATCTATGATATTTTACTGTAGTTCATTTATTTTGAAACTAGTGAAGGCACAATTTGCCGCCGAAATGTTATATATATGTGGTTTTTAATCATTTTGTATTATTTTTTTTGTCTTACGTTTAATCAAATCAAACTTCTAAGCCAACGCAAACAAAAGATACAGCCGTTTATGCCGCAAATTTTCAACATTCGCAAGGGAATCAAAACCTACAGAGTACTTTCCGTAAACTCCTCCTGAAATTTGGTATGAAGCAACGCCTTATAGCACGGAAAAGGAAAAAATTAATAATGGTACGGAACCCTTAGTGCGCGAGCTCGACTCGCTCTTGGCCGGTTTTTTTTACAATAAAACCTCAGTGTAAAAGTTCCTATGTCTAAGCTAAAATAGATTTGATTATTTGTCTCTAAAACTCTATGGAACTTAATGTAACATTTATTGAACACTTTTATTAAAATATCGTCCCTGGTTCTGGAATCGTACATTTTTCGGACAAAGGAGCTTTTCCCCTTCATATGATGTAAGGCCAAAGATATGAAGCTTCCGCGATGCCAAAAGACAGTATCCGAGTGCAAATATATTGTGTTAGATTTTTATAGCATATTCTGCAGTTTTACATTTTCTCGCGTTCGATAGAAGTAAAACTAATATTATACGCCGACATGTTTTTTTTCTTTAAAACATTAGTAGCAAGTTCTTATCGTATCTATTATTGACTGATTTTAGATTTTTAGCCACATTATGTATGAGAAATAGTCTTGACCTTTTGTTAGCCTGCGCTGATTGGCATCTTAAGCCTAAATAGGCAGTGTAAAAAACGTACTCCATAGACTATTGTGAACGTACGTTGCTAACACCTTAAGCTAAGTCATCACTTGATATCAATAATATTGATACCAAGTTATCACTTAATATAAATAATATTGATATCAAGTGATAGACAGATCCCAACGGCTTCAGCGTGCCTTCCAAAGCACTTCACACTAGTTCTACCTTGGATGAAGAAAGGGCTTATAAGACGTTTTTAGAACAAATTCTGCATTTATCTTGCTAGGCTACACATTGACAGGACTAGATTGATAGGATGTTTTTAGGTGAAAATGTTAAATAGTTTGTAATTTGGGCGTTGTCAAAGCATACCTACCCAAGAAATTAGCTCTGATAAGTAGAAAAGTAAAATAAGCTTATAATCAAGCAGCCAAAATATGCATAATTATGTATGTAAGGCACGGAGCAGATTCTGCTCCGTGCTTAAAGGTAAACTTACGCGATAAAAAGGTTCGCGCTAAGTCCCGTTTATGAACATATTAGTGTATTTAAAGCGCGAAAGTTTAAACAAGTCAAAATATGGTTTTGAATATACGAGTATATTTATATTTCAATCAAATTATCATGTGAAAAAATGGTTCTTAATCCTTACCAATTTATTTTACAACTATAGAAGCTAAGCAGTATCACAAAAAATGGTCCTTGTACCTTTATGAATTTCGGATAAAATATTTACTAACCTTACAACTCATAACTTAAGACTTGCTTGTCAACGTCATTATTATTTGACAGACTGTAAACGACATTGACAATGTCATGTGATTAAGGGAATTTTACTTTATAAATCCTACATTGAGTAGTGGGTACGTTGTTTCAAAAATTCATAAAAAATCTAAATTTCGTTTTAAAAATCTGGGTGTAATTACATGTCACTATCGCTCAGATGCAATTAGAACATGTTTTTGAACTTGATTTAAAGCAGTTGTTTAAGAAAGTTGGTGAAGTTTCACATGCGCGTTGGTGTATATTTGCGAGTACGGAACTGTGTTGGTTAACTGCTTTAGATATGTTGTGTTATATACATACATACTGTAACATTGTTTTTCCTTGTGGGGTAGACAGAGCCCGAAAACATTTATACTATATAAAAGACCTTTCCAACAACATCCTCCACGTTTAGTTAGTCGAGAAGACTTTCACTTGTATTGGATCTATACTCAAAACTTTTTTTTAAGATTTAATTTTACCACTATTCCGGCATTTTTTATATGTATATATATACTTTCCAGTACTTAAAGTCTTTAAGTAAAACCGCGGACGTACTGACAGACATGGCGAAACTTAAGTACTATTAGTGATCATAAAATAAACACTATTATTGCTCACAAAACTAAATGTATTGTACCGACTATGTATTCAAAATGACAGTTTTTTTAAATTAAGACACCTTTGCTAAATAAGATTTAGAAGTTACTTGCGTACTGCACAAGTGCTTTTTACTTTACATTATCGTACTTTGCATTATTTTGGCAAATGAGCACTCATGGTTAATATGCTGTTTTATGAGTTACTAATCGGTGTATCAGGAGTCACTTTATGACACGGTATGTTGAAAAATAATTCGAAACAAAGACGTAATATATTCTCGTACCATCTGTTTCGCAAGATAACTCTCTATACGAAATCTGAACTAAAATTGAAGAAACCTTCGCTTATATTCCTTTTAAGTATATTAATCGTAAAAATATCGTGAACACTGCAATATGCATGATATAAGTTGCACAGCTTTCCTCGAGTGCAGCTAACAATTAACCAACAAGGTTCCATACTCGTGGAGGTGCGAGTACAAAGTCACGCACACAACTGCGCTCATGAAACTTTACCGCCGTTCTCAAATAACTAGGTAATTTAGAAATTTTCTGGATTGAGGACTTTTAAAAGAGCAATAAAAAAACTCAAATTAGATAGATTGCGTTGATAAAAAGGCAAATGTCAATGTCATGGATAATAACAAAAAACACTAGGGCTTTATTTGATACTTGACTTCATCAACGCCATCTAGTCCAAAAAATAGTAATCATCACTTTTTCATTAAATGTCACTTTGAAAACCTCTCATTGAAAAAAAAAGAAAAACAAAAAACCTTTTTCCAAGGACGTTCTATATGAAAAAAAAAACCGCTTACTATATAATGCCTTTTTCACGCAGAATAAATATTATAATAGGTATATATAATAGAAACTCCTTTTTTGACCTTTAGAACCTTGGGTTTACAGTACGTTTTAATTTTGTAAATTTTAAATTTTGCTACAAAAGCATCTCTTTGACCTATGGATACTAGCCCTTAAAATATTTGCGCTTAATATAAATTTACCTTATATAGGAACATATAGCTGATTTTTTGTTGGGTAGTACCAAACCTTTTCAAGTATAAAATAATAAGAAAAATAATGTAGATTTAACACGATAACCGTGCTGCCAATGCGATCATTGAGGCCAAAATCATATGTAATATAATAATGTCACGATATACAAAGATACAAAAATCGGAGGGAAAATTGTCGTTTAAATAAATGGTGTGAAGACAATCTGTGGCGAGTTTGCGGTGTCGATACTGCGCAGTCTCGGGATACCCAACTATTTAGGTACCATCTGCAAAACTATTTCAAAAAAGTAAAAATCTTGTGTGACTGCAAATAAAAGAAACATATAATTTTAAGTTCATCGTATGTTTATGATGCTAATACTGTATCAGGTTATTAGATACACTATACAACGATTTAGGTACTGACTGTAGAAACGTGCACTGAATTTTAATAATACCAGGCGAATTCTTAACGTTGAAAACACTGTTTTAAATTGTGTTTTTAATATATCTTACAATAAAATGTAGACCAGCCATATTTTAAATACAATGTCTGAAGATGAGTTTTACCATTTTGTATTAAGAGTTAATAATGTTTTGTTGTATTATACTGCTTCAAATATAATTCTAAATAATTCGCCATTTTCCTGTACACATTTCAGTGTGCTGAAAATAAATAAATAGTGGACGAGATTTAGTTTTCAAAGCAACCTTGACAATTACGGTGTACCACAATTTTGTCATCACTTCAAAATACAATGCGACTTTCGTATGATTTTTTTTTATTTAAGATAAATAAACCGTAATGGAACTATCAAAAAGTTGTCAAAAGTTACCGAGTAGTGGTATCGATACGATACCGAGCAGCCACAGTACGGTTTATTACACTTATTATTTAAAAGTACTGACTGCACATTCAACTTACGTTAGTTTTTTTAATCGTTTTTATGGTAATCAAATAATGAATCTGAATTTACAGGGCAGTGTGAAGGGCTATAGCCGTTACAACAATATAACTTATATTGTGTCTCGTTTAGTGTCTTGTAAAGTGTTAAATATTAATTTTTCTGGCAACTTCTTTTTAACTAACGTCAAGCACTCTGGAGTTCCTCATCTGATCAGATACTCGTAAATGACCCTTTCATATTGCGTTGTCATCCGAAATTACATACGCATTCAAAAGATATGTACATATTTTGCAAACTTGATCATACTTGCCGAGGAATCAAAACCATTAGGGTACTTCATGCTAACCTAAAATCATGAAATTAAGCAATTAAAAAAAGCAGTAACTTAAAGCAAAAATAAAGAAAATTAATCCAAAAATCGTTTTATAGTTACATCACAATACTCTCCGACTCCAACTAGACTCTACCTAGCTGTTTATTTTATAAACCATACAATTTCTCATTATATCTTACAAATGCTTGTTAAAAAGAGTAAGCCACAAAATAATTATCTGTTTTGTTGCAAACCGCAACAAAACCTATTTTTTTCCTTTTTGATAATACTAAATAATTGAATTCATATATCATGGTTTTTAATACCGATTCCTACCGAATATGATTCAAAATATGGGTCTCGCTTTAGGGTTGATGACGTCATTTAAAGTAAAAAATATTTTATAGACGGTAATATCTTTCGCCCGCGGCTTCGCCCGCGTCAATGTCGATCTATCAGGAACTATTTTTCCGGGATAAAATGTACCCTAAGTACGTCTCCGTGCCTCAGATAACATGTATGCAAAATTTCATGATGATCGGTTCAGTAGTAAATGCGTGAAAGCGTTACAAATAAACAAACAAACTCACTTTCACATTTTAACATTAGTTAGGATGTGGTTAGGATACTCACGAGCACAATTCTGTTCCATCCAAAAAACCTCGGCACTCTTTTCGTAAAATGTTGTTTATTATTTTTATATTTAAAATTCTGTGAAATCAGTTAAAAACTGCGTAAATAAATAAAATGCATCTTATTAAAGAAGATGTGTGTAAGAATTGTTGAATTATTGCTAAAAACGAAGTCGAGAAGTTTAGAATGTGATTTTTTGGAATAAAATCAGTCAGTGGTTAAGAGCCCGCCATATGCCAGGCGGCGTGGCGTTACAAACGTGGATGGTCTAAACGCGTTGGCTACTTTGGATATTTTAGTTTTTTAGGAATATTCAAGGGTTATTCGAAAAAGAAAAACATATGATGGCTGCCTTATCTGTAATGCAATAATAATCAAAAGTTTCAAGGTAAATTTTAATGTATTTGGTGAATAATGCTATATACCGAGTAAATTAGACGTGATTTGGAGGCAACTTTGCAATTTTTTTCTATCGAGAAAATTTAACGCAATCGTGTTTTTGAGTCATATAGTTACCAGAGTTAGTCCTGAACTTTGCTGCATTTTTATTTCAACTTGAGTATTTAATTATTATTGATATAACAGTCAATCATGCAAAGCAGTGTGAGGTAGTACGGGCCCTTAAGGCGTTTGCCTGTTGACCCGGGGGTCGTGGGTTCGATTCCCACCGGAAGCATACTTTGTTTAGTTGTTTCCAGTTTGGTTAGGACATTGCAGGCTTGAATCACCTGATTGTCTGATAATAAAGATGATTCCGTGCTTCGGAAGGCACGTTAAGCCGGTGGTCCCGGCTGCCATCTGGTAGTCGTTAAAGGAACCACGTCAGAGGCCGAGAGGCGGTTCCGAAGAACTCTGACACCAGGGTGTGCATGGTCGATTGACCGTGACACCTACTCGAAATGAATGAATGAGCTAAAACTCTTTTTTCGTCAGTTCGTCATATTCTGTTGTTTGCTAATTTGTTTTTCATCTATGTAAGTACTCAACACTCAAATCGGGTCTTTCCAGTTGCCTTAAGGTACGTAGGTACAATAAATCGCTTTACCGGCTACAATGATAATCACAAAGACCTTAGTTATTTGTATAAAGATAATGTTTTTAATGTACTCCGTGTATTAGTAGATAAAAACGATAATTACACAACACTCAAATTAAATAAGTCGATTCAGCATTGAACAGATTATTCCCAGGAAACTTCTTTGGGGTGTAACTTAATCGTCTGCAAAATTCCCTGCCCAGATATCCTGTGTTTTTGCCAGTCATTGTTAATTTACTGGTGCTTCAGTTCTTAAAGTACTTACGTATAGATCTTACAATATATGTTGTTTATTTTATACAATAGTAACTGATGGCAGTTAATTTCAAATCAACTATTAAAGTTACAAAATATGTTTTTGGCTAGCAAGTATATTTATCAATACAATATTAAATATCAATAGATATATTTATATCTTATTTTTTAAATATAGTTGTTTTTTAGACAAGCTACTAATATAAATGTGAAAGAATATTTATTGGCAAGTACCTTAATTTGAGGTTACTCATCGACCAAGTAGTCGGAAGAGCCTACCAAGATCGCAGGGTCGCAGGGCAAACTTTAGATGCAGGACGCCTCAGACCAGTCATTCTGGAGTTTGTTGATGGAGGGCTTTGTCTAGTAGTAGACTTCTGGTGTCTGATATGAGGTTAATGATGATATTTGAGATTAGCAAAAGACTACATATTTCACCCAGTAAAAGATTCTTGAGATATAAATAATATTCTGTCGCACGCAGTTAAAAAGCTATTGGGTCTAAATTTAAGTATAGCTTATGTCTAAATTTAACTACATTAAGCTTATGCTAAGCTTTATACTAAGCAATGGGAACTCGAATAAAATTCAAGATTTTCACACAAAAACGAAATTAGTTTTGCAAAATTTGTCGGGTTTAGCCACCCCGTCTAGGGAATGTCGGTACAAACTTATACCCTGGCATTTTCAGAAATATTTATAAAATTCAATAGCTAACAAACTTCTTCAAAACAATAATATAACTCATCACATTAAATTTTCGTCTCAGCTTACAAAATAAGAGCAAATCTGTTCATATTACAGAACTTAGTAGACGATCGACCTCAGCAATTGAGTCACTGGAATATTTAATGAACTAGTTCGCGGTGGAAATGACAATTAATCGGAACTCCGTCTCAAAACTTACCTAGCAATCTTCAGCCTCGCATGAAACGAATGTGTCAATGTTTTTCGTACGCTTTTTAATTGAACAGAAAACAGCAAAGTATACTCACTCAAGAAATCACGCCATCCAAAACCGTGCTGTAGTAAGGTACGTAACAGTGGCATGAAAAAACCCTACCTACGTACGGTACAGTAAGTCCACTCACGAGAGGAGAAATATTTATAAAATCCTATTAGCTAAGAAACTTCTTTAAAAAAACAATACAACTCATCGCATTCAATTTCTCGTCTCAGCTAACAGAATAAGAGAAACAAATCTGTTCACATTACAGAACTTAGCAGACGACCGACCTCAGCAATTAAGTCTCTCGAAATATTTAATGAACAGTGCTAGTTCGCGGCGGAAATGACACTTAATCGGCTTAACTCCGTCTCAAAACTTAGCCAGTGATGTTCACCCTCGCTTCCCACCCCTCTAATACCTACTGCATCAAAGAAGTTGGAGAATGTGCAATTATGAGATTGTTTTAATTTATAAACAATGTTGTTAAGAATTTCCTTACTCCCAGTAAAGTCGGAAACCCCAAACCGGGATTCTCGGTTTTGCTCCAAATTGTTTCTCATTTATTGCTTCGCTCTTGGAATTTTTCAGTTATTGCTCTTGAGATTATGAGGAATTTATTGCGTCTACGGCATTATCTTTGTTATTCTACTTGTTATTAAGTAAACAAAAAAACATAATAAATATATTCTTTGAATAAAGTTTCTGTTTTATTTTTTTGGAAATTCAGTCCTAGAACTGTCGTTTTTTGTATTGTAATACTGTTTGTTATACAAAGTTTTAACTGACGTCAGCAGAAATACGAGAATATTTTAACTAGTTACAGCTTTGATCAAATATAATATTCGATCGAAGACTTTTCACTTTAGTGAAGCCAAGAACAGAGTTATGATTTAGGGTGCTTTGTATGTATTTAGGCTGGTATGTTTATTTATTATCTTCAAAACTACGCAAAATAATTTGATAAATGATCAATCGTTGGAAGCGTCTTAATTGTCCGCTATTTTAGCTACGTAATACGTCGTCGGTTGAGTAGTTACGATAAAAAAACAAACTCACTTTTGTGAGAGTTTCTGTAACCTGTTATTATCGAAAATAACAGATAAGGTGTACTACACCACATCTGTTTTTGTCGAAATTAAAAATATATATTTTTTTATGTATTTTATTTGGTATCGAAAGGTATTTTTATGTAGGTTACAAAAAAAAAACGTAACTAATTCTGATGAACGTGAGTTTGTTTTTTTGTCGTAACTACTGAACTGATTAATACTCAGCAATGTCTGGTATACGGAGAAGGATATGTGCTACTGTGTGTAGTGTGTACTGGTTACGGGGGATCAATGTTAACGTAAGCTAGTTACTTATACAACGTGTTAACTGAGTGTAATATTTAAGGGCAAGGTAAGTCCACGATATTGAACAACTTTTCCTTGGAGACCAACCACGAAATACGAAAAAAAATGTATACTTTTATAGAAAGCCGATCAGCTTTGTATCCCCTGGGGAATGTTCAATATCATGGGCTGATCTTATCTGCTGATATATTATCTCATTTAGAGAGAGAATTGGAATGTTGTTTGAATAAATAAGTTAAAATACTTTCGCAGACTTAGTATAAACGATGAATAGCTACTACCATTCAAGAGCCTTCATTTTAATACCTTTTGACCCGAACCACTCAAACAACAACAATGGTACATCTCTGACTTGGGTCGTTGTAAGTTAACGCGAACATTTAACAAGTTGTCGCGTGTGAATCCGGGGTGGGTGGCTAGTGCGGAGTGCTGACCAATACCTCGATTTGACATTACTTCTTATTATTGTCATAAATGTGGAAGTTTGTGAGGATTAATGTATGGATGGTAAGTCTATTTGGATGTTTGTTGCTCCTTCACGCAAAAAATATTCTTTATAAATTACTAGCTGTGTCCGCTACTCCATTCGCGTAAATTACTAATTAATTATTATTTTCTTTTTTCTTAATATAATAAGCAAACAAGTACACAATACATAATAATTAAATAATCTAAGAGGCAAAATAAGTCAATCATGCATTCAGCCCTGCTTACCACGTAATTATTTTATGTTTGTATGTTGTTCGTTATTTTTGGCTGTTTGGGGGCTACGTCTTATCATAACTGTAGAATTAATGTGTAATATAGTAAAAAGTATTCCGAAAATCGTCAATTAATTTTAATATCGTATATAGAGCTTATACACGATATTTCTGTAAACAAAATAACTTAATCCATGGCCAACCCTTACAGATTTATTATTAATATTAATGACGGTGTTTGATATCGAGTATAGCACATAACGTAGACTATAAATAACGTGGATAAAGTTTTCGAAAAACTGTTTTCTTAATAAACTTTACCACCATCAAGGTTCAAGAGCTTTCAATACTGACCGAAAACACTCGAACAACAATAACAAGGGTACATCTTGGACTTGGACCGTTGTAAGTTCGCGCGAACATTTAACTAGTTGTCGCAAACAAACGCACGGCTGGTGCGGAGCGTAGTTTTGCGGCAATTAACTTTCAGTAACTTAATAAACATTTTTTCTTTACTATTATTTCTTACTAGCTGTTGCCCGCGACTTTATCCGCGGCAATTTCTGTTATTATGATTAATTAGTATAGATGAATCATTTTTCCTTGATTTCAAAACATTTGTATTGATGCTTCGCTCCTATTAGTCGCAGCTTGATGTTTTATAGCCTAAAGCCTTCCTCAATAAATAGACTATCCAACACAAAAAGAATTTTCCAATTTAAACCTACTGGTTTAAATTTTCTTTATTCCTGAGATTAGCGCGTTCAAACAAACAAACAAACTCTTCAGCTTTATAAAATTAGTATAGATTGCTAATTTAATTTTGCATTATGACATGACAATGTGAGCTCAAGTCCATACATTTAGTTCTAAGTATGTCGTAGATTGTAAGTTGATGTCATTCGGAGAAAATGCGCTGTGCAATTTGTTGCCGCTTCTTATGCCCTCCGCTTCGGATGCGGCATAAACTTAGCTCATCATCATTTCGTGTAGGTGACACGGTCAATCGACCATGCACACCCTGGTGTCAGAGTTCTGCAGAACCGCCTGTCGGCCTCTGACGGGGTTCCTTTAACGACCACCAGATAGCAGCCGGGACCAACGGCTTAACGTGCCTTACAAAGTACGGAATCATCTTAATTATCAGACAATCAGGTGATTCAAGCCTATAATGTCCTAACCAAACTGGAAGCAACTAAACAAACTATGCTTCCCGTGGGAATCGAACTAACGACCCCCTGTAAACTTAGCTGTTAGTAAGTTATTGACGTCATATCAATAATATTTTAAATAATAATGTGTAATGTAAGGTAACATTCACCAAATGATATTTAAAATATCTTACGATGAATAAAATATTAGCTTTGACTTTGTATGACTACAACATGAGCATTCAATATTTGATTGTAACATACATACTATCGCGTTGTTTTCCCATGCGGATTAGACAGAGCCCAGGTCTATAAGATCTAAAGGCTACGTAATTAGCATGTTGGTGGACGTAGGTAGGTGGAAAATGGAATCAAAATAGTTATAGGTTGCAAGCCGTATCACCTACTGACATGATTCCTCAGATTTTCGCCCATTTCCTCGATCGACTTTTACGATCGATACGGGTAGAGCTGCAGTTGGTATATTCTACGTTTTTTCATTTCATCATTATGCTTAATAATGAATAGCTTTTTCCCGGGATAAAAGGTAGCCTATGTCCTTCTCCGTACTTCAGAGAACTTGTATGCAAAATTTCATGATGATCGGTTCTGTAGTTACGGCGTGAAAGCGTAACAAACAAACAAACTCACTTTCGCATTTATAATATTAGTAAGGATAGTAAGGATATCTTAGACGCAGGAGTCTAAAAAAGATAATTCTCCATCTTGACTTAACCGGGGATCTAACCCAGGACCTTCGGTGTGACAGACTCACACAATAACCACTAGGCCACAGAGGTCGTAAAAAGATGACGACTTCTGAGGCCTTGTGATGAGATACAAAGAGGAGGCGTGAAAGGGTACTAAACAAAACCTGACTTTGCATTTAAAATTTACATAGGAAAATAAAAACAAAAAAATATATAGTGTCTACTGATTACTACTTGAATGATTTTTATGATCTTAAATCAACATTACTCTGAAACAACTTGTGATACTTAACCAAATATGCGTTAATTTTTTTTTTTTAATTTGAAAACACTAAGCAACTACAAACTACGGTATTGTTAGCTAACATAAAATATTTCCTCGAGATAAACACACAAGCCACATTCGTGCGGCAGAAAGTCCATTACAGTCAATTCGTCTGGACGAGGCACGTGTTGAAACTATTCTCACGGGTAAACGAATTACCTGCGCTAGATAAATAAAAGAAACGGCCGAGCTACGATAAAACCGAATAACAATTAAAGCGAGAAGAGAAAAATTCGTAGTGCAGTCTTTGTTTACACATAGTTTGGCTTGTGCAATTGAATATGGATCACGTCTTTACTTAAAACCATAGAAGTATGAAGTATGAAGGTATGAAGTATGAAGTCTCTAGAAGCAGCGTATTACTTGATCCGTCTTGTTACATATACCCTTAAAAGTAGCGTATGCTATACACTCGGCCTCAGTCTTCTGACGCCTGTCGAGGGGTATGTAACAGAGAGGAATTTAATTTTTAAAATTATAAACATGACAATTTATGAAGTTCTGTCCTTCTAAAATACTAAAATGAATATTAAAGTAAACCATCGCGCTGGCACTTTTCACATTTAAGTAATGCAAGTTCATTTTATTTACAATATTATAAACATATTTATCCTCCATTAAAAACGTCAAATTCCATTGTCAGTGAAAGGCGGCAAGACGAATAGTGATGCTCTTAGTTATTTTTTGACAAATATCGATAATTATCATGAATACAGATGAGTGTACCAGTAATAAAGTTAATGCCAAGAAATAAATAATAATAACTTTCCATGACTTTCCCGAAAATGTATTATTTTTAGTGTTCCGTTCCCTAAGAGTAAAAACGGAAAGGTAATACTAAGCCTTCGACGTCCATCCGTCCGTCCATCTGCCACATGACTGTATCTATTGAACCGAAACAGATAATACTTCAAAAGGACAATGCCGGTTATTGGCGTGTTTTTGTTTTCGCGCGGCCACTAACCATACCTTGTTTTCCCGATAGTCAATAACATAATAAACTAAAGTCATAAGGGCATATATACATCTAAACTCAGTCCGAACTGAGTTATAAGGGTTAGAAGTTGCTAAATATTCATAGGTGTTTGCACAATTTTTCACTAATTTCATTAAAAGTTGCAATTAAATAATAAATAAAATTATTTTGGACATTTTAATAACTACTATACTTCTTTAAAGCCTTTCTCATCAACGATATAGCAACAACAGGCTCTTCTCTGCTACCTCCTTGAGGTGAAGAGTACCTATATAGTAACTGTTTATTGGAGCAGTCTGAAGTAGCTTTTGATACTTGATGCATTAGGTAGGTCTTTTTGTTTTTGCTTGGCCGTCGTCTTCACTATTTCGCTTCACTCTTGAAGTACTGGTGCAGCCGATAATATAGTGACGACAGCTTTGACCTACCCATGCGAGGGCTTGGTGCGTCACGAGGCAACACAACAAGTACCGTAAACTGTACTTGTTTTTGCTGCCCATGTTCACTCCCATATACTAACAGCGCAACTGCCACTTCATTAGTTGTCATCATTAGTAGTTGATCTGCTTCATGAACACCTGTGAGAGCTTTCGTGGCACACCCGCTCAGCGCTTGGGCAGCATGATGACCCAACAGTGACCCACGGGGTCACTTCAGCAGATAGCCCCGTAATGGCTAAAGACGTGATTAGTAATTATATACATGTATGTATGTAAAAATAACAATAAAATTCAAATAAATATATGATTTCACTGTGCTGGCACTTAAATGAAATTATAATAATTACCAATTTCTAATTCTGATAACTCTGTCTAGACTGAGTTTACAGTTATGTATGTCATAATAAGTTTTGTTAATAACGCTATTATCTGCTAGAAAATAAAAGGCGGGCTCGGTGGCCGCGCGAAAAAAAGAAGTCGCCACTTCCCGTCGGCATTGTCCTTTTCACAGATTTTGTATACCTTTTGCCGCTAAAACAAAAAATTAAAAATAGAAACTTTAACTAAAGGAACCCTTCCCATACAAGAAACTTGTTTTTTTTGTGTTATTTCTCGATTCTGCGAAGTAGCAATTCATTTATTACTGAGAGTTCAAAATATAGAAAATCAAGAAATATAGTGTTTTACAAGTAAGAGTTTGCATTTTCATGTTTCATGTGTATTTTTCGATATCGATATTACGCTGTATTGATACATCTCTTATGACAGCGGCATCAAAAGTCTGGTGTGCTATTTTCAAACCGTCGACTTTACTAAATGACAGATTTTTATATGGAAACTTGTACGTCTTTATCGAATCGCCCATTCACTAATAGCACTCCTGAAACCACGCCTCCCTGTCCTCTGCCTCACACCCCCGCTAATGACACACTAGGTTCCCATACAAAAATGACATTATGTGACATCTATTCAGAGAGAAACAATTTTTTTTTAAATCTGTTCTTAAAACTAACATATGGAAACATAGAGATGATTTTAATAATGGCCTATCTTATAACTATACTAGCTGTGCCCGCGACTCCGTTCACGTACATTACAATAGGTTTATATGGGGGCCACGTCTAATCACAACTCGAGAAAAAAAAGTAGCCTATCCTGTGTTTTGTACATCTAAATGTTTATCTACCAAGTTTCATAAAAGTCAGTCAATTCGTTTAAGAGCTATGGAGAACAATACAGAAAATAAGTCCGAAAATCATCAATTTAGTGTCAGTATCATGAAAAGAGCTTATAAACACGATATCTCTATAAACAAAGTATCTTACTCAATAACCAACCCTTACAGATTTATAATTAGTACGTATTGATTTTCAGGTGTTCCTCGGTCCTTCATATGCAGTGGTCGGAATGCGTGGAGAATACTTACTTAAGCTTTGAGAGATAAATAACAAGAGCAAATAATACCACTGCCGTATAAAGGCTCGTAAGCATGATCTAGGTATCATTCGCTCTATATGGTCTGCTTTCTTTAATGTCCGCGCGTATTTAAGAAAATATGCTCTGCGAGTACTGGGCTCTGGCACATGTGATGCTAAATATTTCTTCCAAAATTTTCCCCGTTTAAGTAATTTTTTTTTTAATTATACAGATTTCAGTTAATTTTATATTGCTCCTCTCAGCATTGCAGTTACAAGTTAATAAGGTGGCTGCCTCGTCAGTATCCTCACTTCCTTATTATCATTTTTTATACGCACACTGTAAAAATGAATGGCATAAATATGATGTACGAGTACTTATCCACATAATAGTTTGTTATTTATTAAAATTGATCAAAGTCGAAAATATTAAAAAAAGTTTTACCTAAGTCTTCATTTTAAAAAATGTATATCGAATATTTTAAATTACAAAGTATTGAAAGTTAATCATTAATTTGTGAAAATGAATTTTGTGCTTGTTTTTGGTACTTAAAATTTACATGAATTCATTTTGCGTTTAATACGAGTATATTAAGGATACTTTTATAATTACTGTCTTGGTTATTTAATTGCTTAACATTAAAGCTTCGGTGTAAAGTTAAGTAAGTTTTCAAATCATATAGATTGCGAGATAACCTTTTAAATAAAAAAACCGACTTCAACCAAATAACTAAACCGATCAGGTAAAAAATGTTTTTTTTTTTCAAATCGGTTCTTAAATGACGTAATAAACATTAAAAAAAAAAAAAACAACCGAATTAATAACCGCCTCCTTTTTTAGTCGATTAAAATAGTTTTAGTTCATGAACTAAAACTATTCACTGACTCATTAGTCAATGAATTTTTTACAGAAAAAATCGAAGTTACACAAAATTTAAAGCGTTTTAGGCTCAGTGAAGATTAGGCTAACCGTAAGCGGAAAACAGAAGGCTGCTCCAGGCAAATCTTCGCAAACCACTCCTGTCTGTTGAATTCTGTTCAGCCAGAAGGTTCCAAAATACTTTTGCCTTTACATTCTGATCCAACCAAAAAAAAAAAAGTAAAGATTCGTACAAGTTTATAGGTAAAAAAACAGTAAAATAAATTAAAAACACAAAAATTGAGATTTTCCGCGTAATATAAAATAATTATATTAAAAAACTACCTAAACCATTAATCCTTACACATAATTTTTCTATAACAAGACTCATTTCATTTATGTGGCTTTTAATTTTCAGAATTTTAGTGATAAACACCTGTAAAAATAAATAAGATAGAGATTTTTTGTTGCAACATAATGTATTGAATGTGCCGTGCGAATACTGACTGGAATAGGAGTTTCAAAGCTGCACAGCTTGTACTGTAAAAATGTGTTCTAAAAACTCACTCCGATAACGAGGCGTATGAAGACTGAGATTGTCGGAATCGCTATTCCAGTAATCTCCTTCTCCATATGCCATAAGTTCCCTGACATGGCTGACCCAGAAAAGTAAACTTGGATTTGAAGTCACCATCATCATATCAGCTCCAAGAAGTCCACTGCTAGACATAGGCCTCCCCTAAGGATTTCCAATACGACCGGTTGGAAGTGGCCTGCATCCAGCGCCTTCCTGCGACCTTAGTCAGGTCGTCCGACCATCTGATCGGTGAGTGTCCGACGCTGCGCTTGCCGGTACGTGGTCGCCATTCGAGAACCTTTCTGCCCCATCGACCATCGGTTCTGCGCGCTATGTGCCTCGCCCACTGCCACTTCAAAGAGCTAATCCGCTGAGCTATGTCGGAGACCTTTGCTCTTCTACGAATCTCCTCGTTTCTGATTCGATTTCGCAAAGAAACACTGAGCATAGCCCTCTCCATAGCTCTTCATAGGATTTGAAGTACGATGGAGTTTTTGGGACGGAAAGGATTGAAGGATATGCAACTTGCGACGTTGGCGAATGGGTAACCATTTTACGTTTGATCAGCCACATGGTTCCGATGGTTCACGCTCAGACTGCTCTGTAAATCTTGAAAAAATTGGTTGTCTTCGGACTTCGGACAGTCGGTATATGGACGATAATTATACGTGATAGTGGTGGAAGCTAGATAGAGGCGTCACAAACCGAACACTTAGACCGATCGTGCCTCTATCGCTTGTTCCGCGGAACGTGACTGTGTAAGCATTAACTTTAAAAAACCCAAATAAAATTACCTATCTGTGTTCTGCTTCCGTTCCCCCCTACATATCTACTTCCTAATTCGCCGAGACGGCCTGTGATTGGCCGAAAATACCAGTCGAAAAAATATGGCGTTCGAGTCTTGTTGAGCGCGTCCCTTGCGCTAATATAATTCCTAAAAATAACGACTCCTAAGGGCTTCGCTGGCCGAAAACAACCCTAAATCTCATCGCGCGTGTGTGATGGTGTACCACCAGTGTAGGCAGTAAGAAAATAATAAAGTTCAAACACAAGGATCGTGAACCGGCCGGCACGAGGCCCCGTCGAAGGCGAATCCTTATCCAGACTCCTGTTCAAGATTGAATCCAGGTGAGTGTTTACTGAATTTTCCCTTGCTGTGATTCTGGGGTTGATCGGAAATGCAGTGACTCTTCCAGGAAGTCGCAACATTAATTTATATTTCAATGTTTCCAATTAAAGTTATTTCCAAATATGGATAACTAATTTATTCATAAATAGACTTATTATAGATTCAAATTAACTAGGTACTTACCCACCTAGCATTTGTCTATTTGTCTAACAATCTCGAATCAAACAGGAAATTCCATACCTGTGCCATACCATAGTAAATACCTATTACGAGTACATACTTCTTATCTCGTTAATTCCCTTGTAATAATCCCCTAATCGTTCGATTTGTATGCCATAAGGTACTATCTTGTTACTCAGGCTTTCGAATTATTTTAGATAGCCTAGATACCTACCTAAGGTTAATTAATAGCAGCGAGGTGTGTATTTATGATTATAAGTAAAAGTCCGTAGTTTTAAAACCTACGTGTTTGTGAATATCTGTTCCATTACTCAATTTCCATTTAAACTTTTGCTACTTACCTACATTACTCGTACTTTTACAATTAGTGCTTAGCGAAAACATGACGGAAGGAGAATTAATGTCCACCATTAAAAAACGTGAATATGAGTTTAAAAATATGCAAATACTTTATGACTTAGCAAAAATTACGAAAGAAAATAAAACTAAATTAGCATCCTTTCGAGCTAGGTATAAAAGAATTGATAAAATTCGTGATAATTTCTTGGAATGCAACGATCGTGTAAACCAGTTGCAACTTAAACTAAATCCTCAATTTGTTATCGATAATAATGCTTTGTTGTCATTTGACGAGTTATACTATTTTGTCATTGAGTTTGCTGACTCTCTCGACGTAAGTTCGCGCTCGGAACTGTGTCAAGGTCATGCGCATTCCAGCTCGCAAGTGAAATTACCTAAATTGCAAATAGCTAAGTTTGATGGCAATATAGAGAACTGGCAGATGTTTAAAGACAGTTATACGTCGCTTGTGCATAATAATGTTTCGTTGTCGGACACAGAGAAATTTTACTATTTGTTGTCATGTCTGTCTGGGTATGCCCTGACACTAGCTAAGGGTGTTCCTATAACATCAGCTAATTATTCTGTTGTTTATGCAGCGTTGCTAGACAGGTATGATAATAAACGTATTTTGCCACCGCTTATTTAGAAAAAATAATAAAATTAAATCCGATCCAACGGCCATCATTATCAAACTTATCACAATTAACCAACTAACTTTATGAATGTGTTAGTGCCTTGCGCGGGTTAAATATTGATGATTTAAGTGAATTTCTTTTATTTTACATAGCATCTCGGCCTCTTGATACAGAAACTAGGAAAAGATTTGAATTACAAAATACCGAAGAAATTCCTAAATTTAATAATTTGATTGTTTATTTACAGAATTATATAAAGGTATTAGAGGTTAGTCAACCTAGTAATTTACAGTCATTCAATTCTACAAATAAACAAAACCACAATAATACAAAGAAAGATAATTTTTCTCGGCAATCAAATTCTTCCTTAATTACTTCTTCGAACTCAAATAATAATAAACCTAATCAGGCTGACTGTGCGTATTGTCATGAAAATCATTCAATATATCGCTGTGGTAAAGTACATTCTATGAATATAGGACAGCGACAACAATTAGTTAAAGAGTTACAATTATGTCAAAACTGCTTAAGGCCCGGTCACATTAGTGCAGACTGCAAGTCTAAGTCCATGTGTTTCATTTGTAACTCAAAACATAACACATTATTACATGAAGAACATAAAAGTTTATTATCTAATACCATTGACCTAAAGGCTTCTGAGAATTCCAATATGAGCACTTCCCTAACTTGTACAACTCAGCCAAACATGTCAAAGTCACCTATGAGTACCAAAATTATTGGTTCAGCAGCGGTTCGGTTGAGAAGGGTGGATGGTTCATGGCAGTATGCTCGTGTAATCATTGATAGTGGCTCGATGGATTCTTTCATTACAAGTAGCTGTGCGCGACAGTTAGGTTTACATATAAAAAAGTGTAATTTAAATGTAACCGGTCTCGGTCAAAATTATGTTTGTAATATTAAAGGTTATACTTTTGGCTCTATTGTGCCTAGGTCAAATGACTCGCCCCAATGCGATATATCATTAGTGATTTTGCCTAAAATCACTTCAATGATTCCTTCAACCTCATTACCGTCTGTTGTCAAGGAAAAGTTTAAACATCTGGATCTCGCCGACCAAGATTTTGATAAATCGGGTCCGATCGATCTGTTGTTAGGAGTAGACTGTTTTGACCAGATATATACTGGTTCACGTTATTGCCCAGGTCCTGGTTTTCCATGTGCACTGTCTAGTGTATTCGGCTGGGTGATAAGTGGTCAGTTTCTTCAAAACGTGGTGGCTCAAACTCCAGCCACACCCGTTACGTCACTCATCGCGTCTTCTTGTGCGCTCGATGAGATCGTTCAACGGTTTTGGGAATCCGAAGAACCGCCGAAATGTAAAATTTCCGGTCCTGAGGATGAAATATGTGAACAAAAATATAAAAATGGCACATATCGTTCCTCCGACGGTCGTTATGTTGTACCAATTATGCTTAAAGATGATACTCCAGCCTTAGGAGAATCATATCATCAGGCTCTTAACCGTTTTCTCAACTTGGAAAAGCGTCTTGCCAGCCAGACTGAGTTGAAAACGGAATATAAGGAATTTATGCAGCAGTACGAAGATCTGGGACATATGCAGCCTGCTGAATCTTTGTCTACTGACCGTTATATTATTCCTCACCATTGTGTAATACGACCCGATAGTACAACGACACGTTTACGAGTAGTCTTCGATGCCAGTAGTCGGACCTCGAATAATCTGTCACTCAATAATATTGTTTATGTGGGTCCTAAGCTGCAAGTGGATATTGTCCAATTAGTGACAAAATTTAGACTTCACAAAATAGTTTTTACTGCCGACATCCGTCGTATGTATCAGCAAATATTGATAAGACCCGAGAAATGGACTACTAACGCTCTTCGTCTTCTTAAGGATGTTCCTCATGAATTTTGTCAAAGTTCCAAATGCTTCGATGAATCGGGAAATGAGTTTGTCAAAATATTAGGGATACGATGGAATCCCATTAATGATTCTTTTTCATATGCCTTTTCAGACTCGTTCGAAGTCAAATTTACTAAAAGATCCATACTCTTTTTAGTAGCTCGCATTTTCGATCCACTCGGTTGGATATGCCCAGTAGTTTTTGCAGCAAAATCGCTGTTGCAAGAAATATGGCGGTTAAATTTATCGTGGGATGAGACTATTCCAAAACATTTAACCAAACAATGGCATTTAATAGCGGCCAATTTGTCTGATTTACAAAAAAATTCTCTTCCGCGGTTTGTTATACCTTCCAATCCGATGGAAGTACACTTGGTAGGTTTCTGTGATGGTTCTCTGAAAGGCTATGGTTGTTGTGTGTATATTTGTGTGGTTACTAATGAGCCCAGAATTTCTACTGCGACTAGTTTACTGATTGGAAAATCTAGAGTAGCTCCTTTAAAACCTACCACGGTAAATAGACTCGAGCTAAGCGCAGCGGTGCTTCTAGCAAAAGTTCTATCGCATATGTATAATTTGCTTAAAGACCATATAACTATTAATTCTATTCGAGCTTATTCAGACAGCAGCACTACCTTGTCATGGCTTAATACAGCCCCTCATTCGTTAAAAATGTATGTAGCCAATCGTGTCATTCAAGCAACTGTCTTGATTAGTACCGATCACTGGTATTATGATTCGTCTAAGGATAACCCGGCCGACTGTTGTAGTCGCGGAGTGTCCTGTCCAGAGCTTATAGACCATCCTCTGTGGTGGAAAGGTCCTTCTTGGCTACAGGATTTGCTTAGTCAATGGCCTAACAAACGGGTTCTACTTCCAAAAGAAGACTTACCCGAGCTCAAACCACTAGAAACTAAAAGTCTTCACGTGATTAATGTGAGAAACTCACTTCTGGCCTTAATTGCCAGACATTCCTCTTTTACAAAAATTCTAAGAATTGTAGCATGGTGCATTCGATTTATTTCAAATTCGAGGGTTGCAAGGCAAAATCGAATTCTTTCATTTCTCAGTCGTCCTGAACTCGAGAAGTCAACTAAAGTATTATTTAAATTGAGTCCGTATCATTATATGTCTTCCGAAGTCAGTCGAGTGCGAGATAATGAACCATGTGTAAAATCCATTCAAAAAGTTTCACCTTTCCTGGACGATGTTGGGATCGTGCGGGTGGGGGAACGCATCGATGAGGCTAATCTGTCACCATCTGCGTTACACCCTTTTTTGTTACATAAACAATGTCCAATATCTAAAATTATAATAAAACATTTTCATAAAAAAATATTTGCATTGTGGACCTCGAACCTTACAATCTCTTATTCAACGCCAGTTTTGGATAATTGGATTGAGACTTCTGATACGTACCGTGCTGTCAAAGTGTGTTAGATGTTTTATTTCGTGTCCGCGCTCTCGTTGGGTCATGCTTAAGAAAATTACCCAGAGATTTTGGCGCGTATGGCAGCGTGATTATCTTCATACATTACAACGAAAGAACAAAAGGTTCGTACATGAACCAAATATTAAAATAGATAACTTAGTCATAGTTAACGAACCTAATCTTCCGCCGATGTTCTGGAAGTTGGCACGTATTGTGCAAGTGCATGCTGGTTCGAATCAAGTAGTCAGAGTAGTTACTTTCCGAACTGCTAACGGAAAGACCTTTCGTAGGCCGGTAGTAAAGGTTTGTCCCTTACCAATTAATTAAGATATTTTTTCATAAATTACTAAAACATAAATACACACTATCCAATCCTTAGGCTAGTTAAAACTTATTTATTACTTTATCTTTCGAAAATAATATTTCTAGATATTCTTGCAATAGTGCGTAGCTATTCCTTTTGTTTTATATCTTTCAATTTACATTCTCTGTGAAACCCTTGTGGATTTCAGGTGGGGGAAAATGTGTAAGCATTAACTTTAAAAACCCAAATAAAATTACCTATCTGTGTCCAGCTTCCGTTCCCCCCTACATATCTACTTCCTTCGCCGAGACGGCCTGTGATTGGTCGAAAAGAACAGTCGAAAAAATATGGCGTTCGAGTCTTGTTGAGCGCGTCCCTTGCGCTAATATAATTCCTAAAAATAACGACTCCTAAGGGCTTCGCTGGCCGAAAACAACCCTAAATCTCATCGCGCGTGTGTGATGGTGTACCACCAGTGTAGGCAGTAAGAAAATAATAAAGTTCAAACACAAGGATCGTGAACCGGCCGGCACGAGGCCCCGTCGAAGGCGAATCCTTATCCAGACTCCTGTTCAAGATTGAATCCAGGTGAGTGTTTACTGAATTTTCCCTTGCTGTGATTCTGGGGTTGATCGGAGAATGCAGTGACTCTTCCAGGAAGTGGCAACAGTGACACTTTTACGTGCGCGCAGCGTTCATCGATTTATAAAACGATATAACATCAAAAAGGACGCAATGCTGTATCTTTATTTACCTGTACAAACATTGACATATTAGCGGGTAATTTCCTCAAATCTCAGGATCAAGATCGACGTAGTGAGTTGCGGCCAGCGAAGCAAGTTTGCTCTACGTGATCCGTGTTAAGTACATGTTTGCGGATATCTAACCAATTTTCCGCTGATTATTATATTAGCAGTTAGGGTTGTCTGCTTATAGGAGTAGGTTGCCTGTGCAAATTTTGAACGTGTATTATATTCTGTTATTATATTTGTGTCCTATGATAAAGTAGCGTGAATTATTAAATATTTCCGCTTATAATTTTAGCTTGATAGCTGTAGAGGCTATTAAGTCGTAAACACTAAAACATTCATAGTGAATAAGTGTAAAAAATGTTTAGAATTATAAAAAAAACCTTTAAATTCGCTATCAAATTTTAAATAAAGGGAAAGGCATTTTCTTTTTATAAAATTAAAATAGGTTTCACAAGAATTGAAAGTGATATGTTTGAATTATTTTGTTTATCTGACATTCACTTTCTTTAAGTGATACGCAATAATTTCAGTATGTAACGTAAGAATACATTATCTTTCACACATTGCGTTTTACGTTTGTATGTTTATATGTCTTATTTGGGTTGATAAATAGTTAAAATACCTTTTAAGTTCAAGTAATATTTGGCTTAAAATTATAACCAGCTTTAGGTCGAAGAATTATTTAATTAGGTTCAGCAGGTTCTGAGTTAATTAATAACTATCACACAATGAAATCTTTATAATTATTGTTAGTAACGATTTTGAGTTATCCGTTACAAACACATAAGTAAATAAATTCTTTACAATACTTTATTCTATATAATATTTTATTAGTTCAGAAAAGAAAACCTCAACAAGACCGCCATTTTATCAAACTATCGAATAGCGTGTAAAGTCTCATACAACATGTTGTATAAGTTGACCCGCGTCACAGTTGAAGCGCAAAGTGCTCCGATAACCGCCGAGACCGCAGCCTATCGCTTTTTGATAGCATCACTTTGCCCAACTTGCCAGCTGGCGCCCATTAGCTTTGGGATATTGAAAAAGTGGCCGGCAGACCGATCGGTGCTCGTATACGCGTGTTGTACTCATATATACCTATATGTGTATCTAGCAAGTTAAAACAAAGTTTCAGGTCGTAATTAAAATATTTATCTTTTTAATATACTTGGGTATATTACGTTTTTAGTTATACCTACGTACATATGGTCTTTTGTGCCATTTTATGATAATCAGTCATTTAAACGTAAACGCGTATAAAATATGTGAAAACTAGCCAAGTCGATTCTTACGTTGGTGATGTCGACATCCACATCATATTCTTACGACAACCACAAAACTTATTGTTAAAAAACCGTTACTATTCAAAATAAAAAGTTATTCAGGTACTAAAAAAAATTGCGAAAATACATAAGAAATCTTTAATTTTATAATTTTAAGTCACTGTAAATAACGAATAAAATCAATTCAGTTTTTTTTTGTAACTGTATCTTTTTTATTGTATTTCGTTTGTGTTCATATAATCAAATTTTTCTAGGTCTCAATATCTGTAAATATTTTTATTTAATAATAGATTTAGAAATATGAATAGATTAAACGTGGCTTCAAATGGTTCGTGTATATTATTTTGAGCTGCTGCTCGCCAGGTCTTGGCTTTCACGTGTCTCGATTAAAATTCTTCCTGTGACTTATTGAAGAACTAAAAAACGTACAAGGCGAAAAAGGTTAAGGATATGCGGCGTGGCACGTAGCGCGTAAAACCGATGGCCGATAGGGTAGAAAGGTTCTTGTAAGACGACCACGTATCGGCATGTACAGCGATGTATACTCACCCACCAAGTGGTTGGAAGCCCAAGAGGCGCTGCAAGAAGGCCGTTTCCAACTGGTCGTATTAGAAATCCAAAAGGCAAGCCTTTGTCCAGCAGTGGACTTCGTATGGCTTAAATGATGAAAAAACTAACACGTATGTAACTTGAATTTTATAAATGTGTTTTCTTGTTCTCATAAAATACGTACGTACTCTACCCTTACTGAGGAAATATACCTATAGAAAAAAAGTTGCGAGACCAAATCCTTTGTATAGAGAAAAATGCCCTTACTGTTTGTTTCGTTATTATTTTATAATGCTAACTTATATCACAAAGTTGTTCGTCCAACAGTCTGATCCCATCTAAATCTTATATCTACTCTCTGATTATTTGTTTCGAATATTCTTTGCTTTTTATTTAACAATATAAAAAGAGTTTAAATGTTTTAAAACAAAGTCTTTTTGAATCTGTCATGACAATATGATAGGTTCTTTGATAATTCAAAAATAAATAACTAAGTAAAATTACACTCACAGCCAACTGACATAAGTTTAATTGTATTAATTAAATTTCTCGAACACAAGAGGACAAAGGGTGTAGAACAATGCAAATGGTGTGTACTAGCATGCTATCTCATAATTTTACCTGACTGAAAAACAAAGACGGGCAGCAATCACGTGCCGAGGTAAATACAATTAACTCAAATTAAAAGGGCTTTGTTACTAAACATAACTGGATAAGACTAATTTGCAGTAACAATGACATTCAACTTAATGCGAATCATTGTAAAGCTCATTTTCGAACGCACACGCGATATAAGATACTGCAAAGTTAGAAAAATGTTAATGTTAGGTCGGATTTATATTTGCATATAACTTCTTACATTTTTAAGCGTAGAATTCTAAAATTTTATTTGAGCGAGTGAGCGTGCAGTATCTCTGCTTTAGCTTGGACAAAAATCTTTTCTTAAGGGCCCGTACTACCTCACACTGCTTTGCATGATTGACTGTTATATCAATAATAATTATGTTCGGTTTCGTCCTCGAGATTAGCATACATCGTAGTACCGTGTACGGCTCGACGAACCCTTCAAATAATTATGATCGAACTTCACGTACAGGTAAGTTCGTTTAATCATTAATTAAATACTCAAGTTGAAATAAAAATGCAGCAAAGTTCAGGACTAACTCTGGTAACTATCTGACTCAAAAACACGATTGCGTAAAATTTTCTCGATAGAAAAAAATTGCAAAGTTGCCTCCAAATCACGTCTAATTTACTCGGTATATAGCATTATTCACCAAATACATTAAAATTAACCTTGAAACTTTTGATTATTATTGCATTACAGATAAGGCAGCCATCATATGTTTTTCTTTTTCGAATAACCCTTGAATATTCCTAAAAAACGAAAATATCCAAAGTAGCCAACGCGTTTAGAACATCCGCGTTTGTACCGCCACGCCGCCTGGCATATGGCGGGCTCTTAGACGATAACGTGAAAATTTTGTGAAAAACAAATTTTTCAATTATTACATAGAAATATTTACAAAAATATTTTGACATAGAATTATAAAATATTCGGAAACTCGGTACTCGGAAAAATAAAATTTCATACAAATTGAATTGAAAATTAGTCAAGACAGTTGTTAGTTACGTAAAAGAACTACTGAATATAAATTTACGAACCACGTAAAGTTTTAAAAATATAAAATCATAGCACATTTAATAACAATAATACCTAAATTAATAGCAATGTCTTTACGTTTGACGGCGCCCGGCATTTGGCGGAATAATACGAAGCCTAGCCCACTGCGCTCGGGAGTTAAAGTAATATACGAAATCTGTTAATAATCAAAGTTAAGAAAACATAAAATCATAACAGCTTTATCTATACATATAATAAAACAGTAAAAATATTTTGTCTGTACATTGAGAATTTTTGACTGAAATGGATAGAGGGACACTTAAAAAGAATAATAGAAAGCAAAAAAATTTTTTTAGAATTTTTTGTCTGTCTTTCTGTCTGTATGTATGATCACGATTATCTCCGAAAATACTGAACCGAGTTACTTCAAACTTTCACCAATTGCTTTATTTTAACTCAGATTAACATTTAAAGTTTGTTTCATAAAAATCGGTTAGTTAAAAAAAAAGTTATCGTCATTTGAATGAATTTAAGCCATTAGTTTGCCTTGCCTGCAAATATATAGCACTTACTTATATATTACTTACTTATATATTATAAGTGACATAGGAAAATTACATGCTAAACGTGGCCTTCAGGTCTTATAGACCTAGGCTCTGTCTACCCCGTAAGGAAAAAAGACGTGATACTATGTATGTATGTATAGTCTTCTTTTCACGCTTCAACCATTGAACCAATTTGGATGACATTTGGTATGGGGGTAGTTTGAGACCCGGGGAAGGACATAGGGTATCTTTTATTCCGGGAAATTCTACAGTTCCTGAGGGATGGACACTAACGGCGGCGAAGTAGCCGCGGGCAAATCTGACTTATATATCAACGCAACCGAAACTGCTGCGCCTAGAAACGTGAAATTTGGTACAGGGGTTTTTATAATGATGTGAGTGAGCGCTAAGAAAGGAGCGTCTGTTGTCTTTTTACGCTTCAACCATTGAACTGATTTAGATGAAATTTGGTACGGAGGTAGTTTGAGGCCCAGGAAAGGACATAGAGTATGTTTGATTCCGGGAAATTCTCCTGTTCCCGAGGGATCGACACTAACGCGGGCGGAGCCGTGGGCAACAGCTAGTAAGTAATAATACTCGAATTAATGGCAATGTGAACCTACGAAATCTTGTTACCAGCGCTTGCCTCTACTCGCGGGGTGGTAGTCAAAAAGGTAATATTTTTTCTAATTTCCCTTGTGAAGTAGGATTTTATAACTCTTTCTTCAGTTACCTACCACCGTCCTACGTGGGCTAGTTTTAAGACGTTTTTAGTCGTTAAACTGTGAGGCTGAAAGCTGGCATTCGCAACTACGGAACCCTACACTGCGCGTGGCCCGACACGCACTTAGCCGGTTTTTATTATTTGTTTCCGTTGAAGTCTCAATGGAGTTACAGTTAATTTGTTAATAAATTACATAAATTTTGACTTTTTAATGTTTTGGAATGAACATATTCATCAATTATTTTTATTTAATGGTTATTGATTTTAAAGTGATTCATTTTCGTTTCAACTAGTAGATATTTGATTAACCAGTTACAAATTTGTATTCAGTTTCTATTAAACACATAAAAAATAAAATATTTTTACTCATATTATGATCCACTTCTTTTTTGATTTAATGCAAACGTACTTTGCGATATTGATGTTCTTTTTTTTGTGTGATTGTTAAATACGAATGTATATGTTAAAAATAATACTAATAATTATTGTGATAAAAATATAAAAAACCAGCCAAGTGCGAGTCGGACTAGCGCACAAAGGGTTCTGTACGTACGTTAGTTTGATATTATTAAAATTATTTTTATTATATGATGTAACTCAAAATTAATGCTTTTCGCAATTTTTCCTTTATACAACGTGATTTTGAACTCCCTAGCTATATTGAAATCTGGGAATCAGAATCCCTAATGGAACACAGAATTGCAAGAAAATAAGGTGAAAAATGAAAAATAAAATTAGGTTTCCCATACAAAGTCACCAACCAGCTGGAAGAATTTCTATGAAAGGTTAAATTTATTTTTTCGTTTCTTACCTTTTTTTATTACAATTCTGTATTCTATTAGGGATTCTGATTCCCAGATTCCAATATAGCTAGGGGTTCAAAATCACGCTGTATATACTACAAGACGTTGCTTAGTAGCAAATTGCAAGATTCTGAGTTCACGGGAAGTACCCTGTAGGTTTTGATGCCCTTGCGAGTGTCGAAAAAGAACACGAAAATGTAACATTATACTAACAAATAAAACCTTTTTCTTGACTTCGTGCGCGAGTCCGACTCGCACTTGGCCAGTTTTTTTCAAAATCTGTCCAATTTAGAATACTATGTCTTTTGTAGAATCTGTCATTATTAGGCTATGATGTCCAAAGTAGAATCTGTCAAATGCTTTACTCTTTTTGGAAATTATATTTATTAAATCATTTTGTTTAACATTACCACCAATTATTTTTCACAAGTGACTTATTTTTGTATTTACTAAATATCGATGTACCTAAATTATTTTTGCAGTTTTCATTAAATTTTCAATTCACAAAAAATATGTTATGTGTAGCATACCTTACGCAACAGTTTGCGGTAATATGCCTCTGATTTCAGTAATAAATCAAGCACTATTATGAAATATTTTGTTTTCATTTCATAATAAAAAGTTCTTGAAATTTTTGATATATTTTTAAAACATCAGTTGCGATGCATGTCTGATTGTTGGTAACTAAAGGTCTATCAAATTAGTGAAATAAAATAGCTGTAAGTTACATATCTATTTATAACATATATACCTGTCTTTTTAATAAAACTTTCACTTGCCAAATATGTACGTTTCATATCTTATCTTGACACAAGCAAAACGTGAAACAAAACACAACTTTTTGCTACTGCGCAAAAAATCCGTGTAATTTACACACTTTATTATAAAACTTTCTTGAGATGTTTAAGGCAATTTCATTACGCGTCAAGACCGTCATGGTGTGATGAGGCTCGGCCGGGAAACTCTAAAATGCTGCAGCGCGCTCTCCGCGCAATTTCATTGGTTTCTTTCGTATGACTTATGGGGTAATATAAAAGCGGGGTTTTAGCGCCCCCGCTGCATTGTTATTCAGTCGGTGAACTCTCAGGCGCGCACGCTCCGCAGCTTATCGCCGGCCCCCAGCCGTTGTAAATTAAATAAATATACATCTAATGAGCGGAAATACAATGCATGACTAAGCTAAATAATTGCTTTATCTTACTCGCAAATTCCTTTATTGACAATCTGTTTTGAAATTTCTATTACGTTGGGGTGATGGGCCTTTCTGTTTACAAATTGCAGGTGTCCTTTCGAGGCGAATTTTAGATTATACTTTGACTTCATATTTAAATCTTTTAAATGAATTATCTCTAATGTGCAATTTATAAAAAGAAATTGCCGACTATTTAACATAATTAAATTAAATATAATTAAATAATTCTTACTCTCTCTTCTTAATTAGACCCAAAGTTAATTTGGAAAATTACCTTTGAAGAAGTAAGTAACCATTTACTTTGTAGTTTTCGGTATAACTGAATAATTTGGAGTAATATTTTGAGAAATGAATATAAATAAAGGTAAGAAACAAAATAAGACATATTGTTAAATAAGCAAGGTTGACACAGAACAAAAGAAAGTTGATAAAATATTAACGATTACTTAGCGCAGAGTGATAAGTGCCGAACAAAGTCTAAGACAAAGATAGTTCCACTCCATTCATGTAAATTTATTCCATCCAAAAAGAGAATAACTACAGATTTATTATTCGGCATCTCAATTTTTAAGTTATTCAAGCGAGCTCCGAAATGTTTACGGAAACTATCATATTATTTATTGCTTTCCGTTAGGTCGCCTGTTTAATTTTTATTCAAAACAGCGGAACAAGATGAAAAATATGTGGGGGTAAATTTTACCCCCTGCGGCGCTATAAGTTATGATTGAGAGCGACTTCCTAGGGCTTTGCTAGTCATTGTTATACGCATATAATAACATCGGTGCATTGAATATGATGACAATAAATTCTTATTTATCGATATTTTAAAATTCTGCTATTATATATATATATTTCAGTGAAAGAATAAATGTGAAAGGGAAGACAGAGATAGAAATTGTTGCTACATAGTTGGCATTTAAGATAGCAACCTCCGTGAAGCAATGATTAAAACGCCAGTATGTTACGCGAGGGGATTAAAGTTCAATTCCGCGCGGAAATATATTTGCCTTCATTTTCAAGCTACCTAAAGAGGGTTAAGGTTTATAATACAGAATGTATTATTATAGTTAGACACTGGACACCAACGAATTACAACTGAGAATGTAACCGAAAAAAAAAACGCTCTCATGAAATGTATTACCTTTAACTTCGATCATCTTGAAAACCTTTAACTTTTTCATGAAGCATTAGATACGCATTATATGCGCCATATACTTCTTCTAAAACTTAATGATAACTATTGCCAATTTTGTTATAAAATAATGGTAATAAATTCTAATAATTTACCGTTATTTTGAAAATAGCGCTGATAAATTCAGTTCCAGTTAATTTAGAATGGTTCCCAACCGATTTTAAAAGTTATTTCAATGGTGGTCGGCCGATAACCGCATGCGTTCTAACCGGCTCAATATTACATAAATTCTACGGAATAAAGCCTAGATAAAATGGTTTATTTCAAAATGGTTCCTTTGTGTTTTTTTATGGTATAGTCTGTTTTAGTTTTTATAATGTTGAACTAGGTACATTCGGGATTGTCGATTGGTCGGAAAGAAGCACTTTTTTAAAAGATTGGCTTCCGCAATGTAACACCTGAATCTATTATCTTTTTTTTTTCTAGTTTTCAGCATGGTTTTATGCAGCAGGAATGGTTATACCTATTGACGGGCTTTGGACAGTCACCCTTTCCTATGTCGGGGATAAATTTACACCGGGGACAAACCAGAAATGAATATTATTAGGTTCCGTAGCCAAATGGCAAAAAACGGAACCCTTATGGGTTCGTCATATCTGTCTGTCCGTCCGTTTGTCTCAGTCACTTTTTCCGAAACTGTAAGAACTATACTGTTGAAACTTGGTAGTAGAGAAAAAAAAAACAATATATTTTGAGGGCTCCCCATACTTAGAACTGAAAGGCATTTTTTCTTTTTATCAAACCCCGTACGTGTTTGGTATCTATGGATAGGTATTTAAAAACGATATTGAGGTTTTCAATATATTTTTTTTCTAAACTGAATAGTTTGCGCCAGTGACATTTCCAAAGTAGTAAAATGTGTTATTTCTTAAATAAAGGGATGATAAAACTAAAAAAATATATAATATACATTATTTATTTATTTAAAAACTTTATTGAGCCAAAAAAAGCTACAGTAGGTAGACTTAATGCTAAAAGCATTCTCTCCCAGTCAACCTTTGGGAAAAAATATAAAACAAACAAAATAAATAGGTGTCACTAATCAGAAAGATATAAGTAAAAGGAAAGATAGAGCAAAGTTTTAAATTATCATGCAAACTTTCACCGAAAATTGGTTTGAACGAGATCTAGTAAGTAGTCTATTTTTTTAATACGTCATAATCGTAAACCTCAATTTACCCTTCATTCAATCAACTCAAATATAACCATAGCTTTTATATTATGTTACTTGCTGCTACGGAACCCTTCATGGGCAAGTCCAACTCGCACTTGGCCGCATCTTTTCCTTATTTTTATGTTTACTACACGTTATTTAGGTTCATGTTTGTAACTCAAAACAACTTCCGGATTTCTTATATTACTTAGAATGTTTTCTTCCTCAAAAACTACTCCATATTCTATAACACAAAGTAGTTTACTTACTCGATGATAACAATGGAAGAGTATCAAAGGATGATACTGCGAAAACATTGCATTGTCTGCTTATTTTTGCAAAACCTTCTTCCCGATGATATAATATGCATAGAGTCTTTACATATAAGAGGCCCGCGGGTATAGTTGAGAGCAAAGTGTACATAAAACGGTATGCAATAGCTGGAAATTGGTTTGCTTGAGGAGTTCTAGCAGGGTGTATATTTGAAGCAGTTTGAAGCCTGGTGGATGTTAAAAATTGATATAAACAGTCGTTTTCTCTTATTGATAAGATGACTTTGAATTCAAATTCCTACCCAGACTTCTGATATTTTATTTCAATTTCTGTCGCAGTACATGCTATTCAACTCTGAATTTACCTACTACCTACTATTTGACGTACTCAAACTTAAGCAATCAAATTTCTTACCAAATCTTATTACCTTTTCTTTTTGGTAATATTATATTATTGTTTGCTTATTAATTTACTTTAAAAAACTATTTATTTTTACAATTTGGCACATTAAACACATAATTTTGTAATAAAAAAAGTTTTTGCTAAGTCCCGTTTATACATACATCATTATGTTTTATTTGGTTTTGATCTGTAAAGGTGATTCCATTTTTCGTTTGCTTTATGCAATAAGACCGCCTCTTGAGATACTACAACTAATGTACGTCTTAATTATTTTATACTAGCTTTCGCCCGCGGCTCCGCCCGCGTTAATTTCGATCCCACGGGAATAGTACTTTTTTCCGGGATAGAAGGTAGCCTATGTCCTTCTCCGTACTCGAGAGAACTTGTATGCAAAATTTCATGATGATCGGTTCAATAGTTACGGCGTGAAAGCGTAACAAACAAACAAATAAACAAACAAACTCACTTTCGCATTTATAATATTAGTAAGGATCTTTCTTCATTCATAAGGTCATATTCGATGGTAAGCATATTGCAAATGAAAAAGTCTGTATGGTATTTAACAAACCATGCATAAACAGCTGACTGCATATCGGTAGAGTGGTGCACAAAAACAGTTTATTGCTTACTTGTACATGGGATTTTGTCGCGGGGCAAGTCATGGTCGTCATGGTACATATTCTTATAAGAAATGTGTACCTTTTGTATTTGAAATTGTAAGAAATAATAAAATGGGTGCTATAGATTTCTATTTTTAATTGTACTATTATTTTACTTGCCCTATTTTAAAATGCTTAAAACGGTACAGCAAGAAATTGTGAAAATTGACGTGTTTTTAAATCACTAGTACTATGCGTTGAATCAATTAAATACATCAATGAAATCAAAAAAAAGTATTTGTATAATTTAGATCAATCTATATGAAATTTAAAAATGATATATATATATGGTATGATATCTAAAAGCATTTTTCTTCAAAAACTTTGTAATTTTTACATCTAAAACAATAATTCTGACATGACAATATTTATATGTACGTCTCGAAGGTCGCCCCCTTTCTTTTTCTTTAATATTTTCCTTACTAATATTATAAATGCGAAAGTGAGTTTGTATGTTTGTTTATTTGTTTGTTACGCTTTCACGCCGTAACTACTGAACCGATCATCATGAAATTTTGCATACAAGTTCTCTGGAGTACGGAGAAGGACATAGGCTAACTTTTATCCTGGGAAAAAGTACTATTCCCGAGGGATCGACATTGACGCGGGCGGAGCCGCGGGCGAAAGCTAGTAAAGATATAAATATGAAAATATCAAGAATTTTCAACATTTTTCCTAATCGCCGAATGGTTCTGCGCATCCTAATGGCTTGCGCAGTAGCGACGTATGTCGTTCGCGCGGCACCCGCTTAAGACCTATACAAATCAAAATATATTACTTGTAATTATTGTTCTAAGTATAACATCTGAAAATAAAATATAGGTTGGTTTTTCTTAAAATAAAGACGCGTACACTATACAAGTCTACTAGAGGCGACTCTAGCTCCAATGAATGCAAACAATATCACAAAAAATTTAAGTGAACAATGGAACAGTAAGTAAGAAATAGAATAGGAACATAACAGCCGAAATGAAATTCAAAACCGATTTAAGTAAGCAGACATTGCAACATGCATATTTACAAATGTTGGCTTAAAACACGCTTACGTAAAACTAAAAGCTAAGTATCGTATGTTGAACATTCGCTACCGTGAAAAAAAGTAAAATCTATTCAGCGGAAAAAAATCAATACCGTTATCAAAATGCAGTGGACGTTCAAAGGATAGGTGCCGCCTCAAAGGACGCTCGCGAGCCGGACGGTTCGGATCAATGTACAAAAGTGTACGAGATACTGAGCACTTTGTGGGCTTAGTACAATTTTGTCACAAATATCAGTTAGAGCAATAAAAATAAACCATGATACATATAAGTATATGTATCATGGTTTATTTGGGTGTTCAAAGAATTAATTGACTTATCAAGTAATAGCAAACAAGAAAGTAGCAAATAATTTACTTGTTGTATTTTATGCTAAGTTGCTTAAAAATAATAGAATTGTAAGCAACATGTACTATATAAAAAACTCTACACCGCTTTTAAAATGCAGTGGACGATCAAAGGCTAGAGGCTGCCTCAAAGGAATCGCGAGCCGGACGGTTCGGATCAATGTACAAAAGTGTACGAGATACTGAGCACTGCAGAACCAGTCCTTTCTCATACTTTTGTGGGCTTAGCACAATTTTATCATAAATATATGTAAGTAATAAATGTAATAAAAGTTTACTCATTATGTTTCTTTCTTTATTTGGTTGTTTACGAATTTATTGAGAAACTGACAAAGAATAAATGGAATTATCAAGTAATAACAAGTAAAAAAGTAGCAAATAATCCGCTAGAAGCGCTAGTTTAGCGTGAGGTGTACTAAATGCATTTATTAAGACTAATACATAAATAAATAAATACTTGGGAAACCTAGATTTAACGATGGATTTTCCCAGATTGAGCCCCAGCTATATACCGATTTTACGCAACTTAAATACTAAATGTTATCGTAATTGTTCAACATTTAGTAAAACAATTTCTCAGATTATTTTTTATATTTTGAATACGTTACAAGAATCGTTTGTTCAATTTATTAAATAAGGTTAGACAGTTTGTGGGGACAAAGGCATTCAATATCATCTAAATTATACGCGTGTAATAAAAATATATACATTCATAGTATCACGTCTTTTCCCTTGCGGAGTAGACAGAGCCTAGGATTATAAGACCTTATGGCCACATTTAGTATGTTGGAGGGCGTGTAGATGGAAATCTGAATCAAATAGTGTTGGGTTGCTAGCCGCATCGGCTATTGACATGATTCCGCAGATTTCAGCCCAATCCTTTTTTTTTTAAAAGCTTTAATAAAAAGCTTTTTCGAAACCTTACTTATCAGTGACACCTACTAGTGAATCAAAAAAACAGTAGCCCTCATTGGCTTGTTGTTATATACTAAGTTGCTTGAAAAAATATAACTGTACCACAACTAAAATGCAGTAGGCGATTAAAGGACGCTTGCGAGCCTGATGGTTCCTGGTGTACAAGAGTGTAAGATCTCGTACGCTTTTGTACATTCAGTATCTGCTGCGGAACTTGTTCCTTCTTATTCTTTAGTGGAAATTGATGTACCATATCGTTGGAAGTTATCGTTTCTATTGTAAGTTGTGTAAGTTCTGTTATTTGTATTTTCCTATTACATTAAGCTAACTTTACTGTTGATATAGGATATAAAACATATTTAAACATTGTATTTTCCGAGCACTACTTTATTATCGTCCGTTTGTGAAAATGTATCTACTATTTCGTTGCTAATAATGGTTGATGCTTTATTTCGTGTATTTCATTTAGCTAAGTGTATTATTGTCATAATAGCCGCATCTCAAGGAAAAAATGAAATTTATTACGTGTATCTGCTTCGTATATAAAAATAACAGTTGTTCTTGAAATGTGTCCTTGTTTTTTTATATTAAAATGTTTGCTTTTCGAGTATGCAGATGGTCAAATTGATGATGATAGTGTGTCTGAATTCACATTTTTCAAGATGCGTAGTATATTTATCGTAGCGTAACGACTGCCACCAAATGATGACAACCGGAATCAGCTTGCCTATGAAAATGAATGTTTATTTTCTTAAATAAATTAACGCTTTTTAGTAAGGAGTATATTAGCCAAAAGAAAGGGGCCGTGTCAAAGGAAACTGGCAAGCTGTACGGTTCCCAGATCAATGTACAAAGCTGTACAAGATCGTATTTCGTACTGAGAACTTTGCAAAACTTAGTTTTTTTTTATTTCTGTTGGAAATTTATCTACCGTGATGTTTATCTAAAAATGTTGAAATATTTTTGGGTTTGTTTATTTTGATGTAAAAAAATATTTCACCCGTTGATTAGATCTCACACTACACGAATTATCATTATAATTCAACTCCACACATTTAATTAGTACGCAATATCACATTATAAATCTAACACGACCTTCAATATGTAAGTGTTGATCTCTCACTACACAAAAAAAACACCGAAGTTCCCGTAATCAAACTATTAGACTGAGCAACTCCTATATATATGAATTCGTCTTAATTTGTTGTGTGTAGAAAAGCATGGTGTATTGATAGTTACCGTTACTTGAATCAGTTATTTTTGATATCAGTTGAGTGTCCAATGAAAATTCACATTTTACTTGCTATTATTAATCACGCCAATAGTGGTGAAATGAGAGGAGTGCCGGCAGAAGTAAAAACTACTTCCTTTTCTACGCCGCGCAGGTGGTCTCAGGTCACGTGTCCGTCTTATGAATTTTCGATCAGGTCACGTGTCTTGACGCAAGTTTAACGTTTTTTACCCATCTCAAAAAGTGCACAAAGCCGCTAAAGAATTTTTCACTTCAAAACCCCTACCTGCTATAGGGTGTCGTGTCGTTATGGTGTCGTTGGATAAGTAAAAACATTCTTGGTGTCCGAACATCTAACGTCGCTCAGGAATCTATTTGTAATAATATTAATAGTATTATTTTTAATAATATATAATCTTTGTTGACGTGATCAACAAAAATGATATTAGATCACATTAATCGAACATTCAAAGTATTTGTCTTTTGGCTCCTGACCCCATCCCGCTTGCGAAGGGAGAGCGTTCGAGAATTTCAATTTAGGAGAAGAATGTGCCGACATAACGTGTGGCCCGAGATATTTTGATAGGACATGTTCTTCGTGAATAAATTTATTTCCACATATTAAAAGTTTTAAAGCTTATTTATTATCATTTGGAGAGGACGGAAATCGAAAATCGATGTGTGGCACGCTCAGTGGCGAGTCGTTATTAATATCACAAAATATTTTCGTAAATGAAGTGGTTTGAAGTGTGTACTCGACTCGTATGAAAATAACAGCGATACGGTTAAAATACGGGTGTAATTGTCGTGTTTCCAACGGCACGTCAAAGCCTCAAAGTTTATCTTTTTATTATTTTCTCTTTTAATTTTCTCTTGGATGAAATTTCATTCCATGATATTAATTGATTGTCTATAAAAGCTGTTTACGGACGATAATTTTTCGGGATAACGTAGTGAAAGAGATATAGATGCGTCACAAGTCGAACGCTTAGGCCGATCGTGCCTCTCTATCGCTTGTTCCACTCTCGCTGGCACACATCGATTAATAAGGCGTTATCTCGTCAGCGCTGGTCTGGGAGAAAAGAAAAACGGAGAATGTGCCAGCTGCTTCTCTTCCCGCGCAGATCATAAAAGCCAATCGAGGGTTTGGGCTAAAATCTGCGGAATCATGTCAATAGGCGATGCGCCTAGCAACCCATCATTATTTGATTCCGTTATATTCACAATTTGATACATTGGTGATTATAAATGGCATATTTTTCAAGATATTTGTCTGCAAAATTCTTTCCCAAGTAATTTTTTCTTAAATATTTTATGAATGCAATACATGCTTACTGTTGATGCTGCTTATAATATGGTATCCTAAAACCAGTTAGTTGACAGAGCTTCTTTTCATAAGGAAATTTCTGTTGTAAAACGATTTGAGGAATCATTTAATTTTGCTCATACACTGTACGTAGGTACTCTCACTTTACAGATAACCCTTTGGAATTTTCAATTTGATCAGGGAATGCGGCCGGCAGAAGCAAGGCCTTAGATTTGCGTGCATGCGCTGGTTTGTTTTTTTTTTTTAATAGGGTTTAAGGAATCTTTTTAAAAAGCAATAACTGGGAATTATGTATCATTTGTTTGCGCTTTTATGCAATTAGGTATATTGATTACTAGCTTTCGCCTGCGGCTCCGCCCCCGTTAATGTCGATCCCTCGGGAATAGTACTTTTTCCCGGGATTAAAGGTAGCCTATGTCCTTCTCTGTACTAGGTCTCTAGAGACCTTGTATGCAAAATTCATTCATATCATGATGATCGGTTCACTAGTTACGGCGTGAAAGCGTAACAAACAAACAAATAAACAAACTCACTATCGCATTTATAATATTAGTTAGGATTAGGATACTTTTCTCTTCGGAATGGTAACCATAGTTCGACCGTCCGTTCATCCGTGCGATACTCCGAATCGTGATAGCTAATCGTATTTCTGTTGCCGCTTTAACAACAAATACAAAAAAATAGAATAAAGTATATATTTAAGGGGGCTCCCATACAAAAAAAAGTGTTTTCTTTTTTTGCTTGTTTTTGCTCGATATTGATAACGGCAACAGGTAGACGCTTGAAATATTTACAGAATATTAGGTTATATATTCACTTTACAAATTAATATAAAAGGGGGGCTCCTATTCAACAGATATGTTTTTTTGCCGTTTTTATAGATAACGGTACGGAACCCTTCGTGCGCGAGTCCGACTCGCACTTGGCCAGTTTTTTTATATCTATGTCACAAGATCATTATCCAATTATATACTACTACCTTTCGCCCGCGGCTCCGCCCGCGTCAATGTCGATCCCTCGGGATTAGTACTTTTTCCCGGGATAAAAGGTTGCCTATGTCCGTCTCCGTACTCCAGAGAACTTGTATGTAAAATTTTATGATGATCGGTTCAGTAGTTACGTCGTGAAAGCGTAACAAACAAAGAAACAAACTCACTTTCGCATTTATAATATTAGTAAGGATAAGGATTGATGCTAACATTGCTTTGAACTAGATTCTTGATATAAAAAATAATGAAATATATACATAAACAGGTATCGCTCCGACTGAGTTTACAATTTACTGAATCAATTCTGTATAACAGCATCAGAAAAGAAAGACAGGAAACGGCTAAAACAAGAGAGCCGCAAAATGTCGTATTTTAAGAAAAAAATGTGAGTGTAGTCAAACGATTAATATTATTGGGAACAGGTATATTAATACATTTATAAGTTTATTTCATTGATCTGTTAGTTTAGAATCTATACCTAATTAGTATTATGTTTACCAATTAGGCATAGATTACGTTAATCTATGTGCTAATAAGTACTCATGACATAGATCCTAATCTAATTAGATTAGATCACAATATCACAGATATAGATACTGACTACGCGTTAAACCTTTTTTCAAGGTTTTATTTTTAATATGCAATGTATGTAACTATGTTCGTTCTGGTCAGATATTGCAACTCAATTTTGTACCAGATATCTTCCACCGATTGTGCTGAAATTTTCTATACTCGTTTAGTTTGGATGACAATGCATGGTAAGCTGTATGACGTCATTCTAAATCCAACATCGCCATGTTGGATTTGAGAAGGAGACTGGAGATAGCGGAATTTTTGATGCACTTCGATAATATAGACATCAAATTAAAGGGCTCGCTAAAAATAAAGAACCATAAAGCAATGTACGTAAAAGCTTGTTTTTAAACAGTTTTTTTTTACTTTTTAACTTATTTTAACTACCTTCAATAAAGAAGAAGGCTCTTATTACATACTTACATACATTATTATCACATCTTTTTCCCTTGCGGGGTACAGAACCTAGGTATTCAAGAACTATAAGCCACGTTTAGCATGTTGGTGGGCATTAGGTAGAATACGGAATCAAATTAGTGATGGGTTGCTAGCCGCCTCGCCAACTAATATGATTCCTCAGATTTTTGCCTATTACCTTGATCGCCTTTTACGATGCGCGGGAAGAGAAGCAGCTAGTACATTCTACCTATTTTCTTTTCTACCAACCAGGATAAAAGATTCTTAATTCGACTGTTCATTTTTCAGGAAAATGTTGTCTTTTTCAGAAAAAATAGTTGTTGTACCAGTACTGCACTGACTGAGTTAGTTTAAAATTTATTGTATCAATTTCGTATAAAGGCACCTGGCGGAATAGGTAAGGAAAGGCTAAAACTAGAGCGCCGTAAAACGTCGGATTTAAAGAAGAATTGTTCGATCAAACGATTAATTTTATTGGGCAAAGTTTTATTATAGTGTTTTATTGGAAGTTAGATGTTCCTAAAACGCAATCGCTCAGAACTGAAACCCTTCTAAACTTTTGCCTGCTTATTGAAGATTTAGGCAATATAAACTTTGTTTTTGATTTTTAGGATTCCGTACTTCAAAAGGAAGATACGGAACCCTTATAGGATTATTTTTTTGTTCATCTGTCTGTCTGTCAAAAACCTTTTTCTCAGGAACGCGTAAAGGTCAAGCTAAAATTCATATTAAATTCTCAGGTCTACTGTTCCTTGGAGCTGTAAAAAAAAATCGAACTTTTAAGTCAACGCAATCTAAAGATAAAGCCGTTTATGCCGCAAATCAAAACCTACAGGGTACTTCCCGTGAACTCTAAATCTTGAAATTTGATTAAAAGCAACGTCTTATAGTGCAGCTAAAGGGAAACTATCGAAAAGCATACATTTTTAGTTACAAAATACAATTAAAATATTTGTATAATTTTAAATGTATTATAGATAATGGTACGGAACCCTTCGTGCACGAGTCCGACTCTAACTAAGCCGGTTTTTTTTATAAAGTTCAATGATTATAGAAGGTTGTTCTAAGTTTGACGTGTCTGTTTGTAAGTTTGTCTGTGACACCATAGTTCTCTTTTTTTTGAATGCAGTATTCGACGCGATAACGTCTTATAAATCGATGAACACCGGATGTACGCACGAAAAAGTGTCAGTGAATCAACACTTTTGAATAATAATATAGGTGTGACTTTCTTAAATATATCATTTAAATTGACGTCTCCTAATTGTCTTTGTCTTATTCATCATCATCATCAACAGGTCCTTTTTAGTCTCCACTACAGGAGCACGACCCTCTCTGTACTACTAGGGCCATACTTGGCCAGAGCAGCCAGTAGGACTTGGCCTACACTCTCCACGCTTGCCAGACGGGTTGGAGAGGTGTCTTAGATGTTTATAAGCTTTGTTTAGCTTGTATTTTAAAACTTTGTCTTATTAAAACAAAGTAAAAGAAACGGCCAAGTGCGAGTCGGACTCATGTATCGAGGGTTCCAAATTTTTTGACGTGATAAATAACGTCTTATAAATCGATGAACGTCGGTTGAACGCACGAAAAAGTGACAATTTCCGTGTGCAAGCAAAAGCACAGAACAAGCGAAAGAGAAACACGATCGGCATAAGCGTTCTGCTTGTGACTCATCTATCTCCCTCCCACCGTTTTAACGTAAAATTATCGTCCGTAAATCGACTTTAGGTACAGACAACCGGAAATTATATACATACAGAATACGCGGAACAAGCGATAGAGAGGCACTATCGGCCTTAGCGTTCGGCTTGTGACACATCTATTGGTTGCGCGAATGGGGTTTAGAGTGGACTGTAAGTTTAGGGAATAATTACGGGACAAAGGGGACTATTATGTAGGAAAATTGAAGGAATCTCTCACCTCGCAAGACTGCAACTGACGATCACGTCACAACTCGTGGCTGCCTTTTCCGACGAGCACGAATCTTCAAATCCTGGTTTTCAGCAATTACGAGGGGCCCCTTAACTTTCTCAAACACAATAGCACAATTAATTAGTGTTTATGCGACAAATCAATCGGATGTCGTTCGCGTTGTGAATCGAGTATTGCGGCGTTATTTTTGATACGTGCGGCGCGCGCGGCGATCTCTGAGCGGAGACTGAATGTGAGCGAGCCTAGCTAGGGATGGGATAAATGGTGCGGGGAATCGATACTATAGTGCGGCGCAACCATTCCCCCCGGCTTGAAGGGATCTGAGAAATAAATTAAAGAAGTAAGACTAAATAACCTAAACCTAAACAAAAGTAATTGAAATGAAAACTATTGCCTAGGTAGCGGGCACAGACGTACAACTGGGCGTAAATACGAGCCAGTAGCAGTCTTTACTCGAGCAATACGCACTATGCCATCAGTGGCAGGAAAATTCCTCTATAACCCCTAGAGGCCAATGAAGAGGAGGCGCGTTATCTGTAATAAGCATTACGATAGTGCCTGTTGTGATCGGGTTAGTAGGTGTATTCCATTTATCGTGAGACTGCAAAGTATGTAAATACTCGGACCTCCAACGTTTCCAAAACGATTGGACTAACTTGTCCAACAAATCATGACGAGAGAGAACATGAAGTCTATCCTAATCGATGTCGCGAGCGGGTAAATATTTTAAAGGAGTTAAACTTAAAAAGTGTGCGGGCGTCAGCGCAAGCGGTTCAGAAGGATCACTTGAGAGCGTTCTACAAAGAGGTCGAGTATTCATTATAGCTTCGATTTGTGCGAGTACAGTTTTCATTTCTTCAAACGATAAGATTTGTTCACCTATCACGCGAAATAAGTGCATTTTAAGTGTTTTTATATTCGACTCCCAGCTGCCTCCAAAGTGACTTGCAGCGGGAACATTGAGCGACCATGTCATTCGATTTTCGCTCAACATGTGAGCAAATTCTGAATTAAAGTGTTTTGATTGTAATAATACGTATAGCTCTGATAGCATGCGCTTAGCCCCAACGAAGTTCGTTCCGTTATCGGAGTAAACGCATCCCACAGCTGCTACAAACTCACGTCGAGGCAACAATCCTAGAAATCGATAAACATATACTACACAACGCAGTAGTTTAGACCATGAGGAGCAACGATTTGCCAGAGCAATAATAGGAGTTTCCTCCAGCGGGCTGCTGGAAACCAAAGCATGTTTCTTTTCTTCAGGTGGATTAGAAACCCTTGAAGGGTCAAAAGCGATCACTGGCCACTCCGACGGATCCGAAGTGATCCAAAGCGGGCCATGAAACCAAAGCGGATGATCGATGATCTGCGCGGGACTGAGTCCACGTGACAGACAATCAGCAGGGTTCTCTATGCCGGATACATGGTAAAACGATTGAGACGATATTAATGACTGAATCTTCGAGACTCGGTTAGCGACAAAGGTATCCCACCTATGGATCCAACATAGAGCGACCGTTGAGTCAGAAAACGCGTACACGCTCTTAATAGGTATACGGTTGTTACAAGCGGTTATTATGTTATTTAATAACTTTGCGAGCAAGAGTGCTGCGCAGAGCTCGAGCCTAGCCAAAGAGACTACTTTGCGAGGAGCAACTTTTGATTTAGCACCCATAAGATACACCTTGTGGACGTCATTGCCTTTGACTAGGAAGTACACTACGCCTCCATATGCCTTTTCGCTAGCATCAGCGAAGCCGACGATGATTACTTCATTACCTCTGGTAATGCCAACGTGGCGTGGGATTTCAATTCGTTCCAATGATGATAGCTCCTCTCTGAAGCGCTTCCATGAGGAAACAATATTGTCAGGAGGTACGTCATCCCAACCGCAACCGTTTAACCAAAGCTTTTTAATGAGTAGCTTTGCAAATAACACGACTGGGGCTATGAATCCCATTAAATCCCAGATTCTAGCGACGCAGGACAAAATGGCACGTTTTGTACACTTCTCAGCGGGTTTAAAAATTGTAATACTGAACAAGTCAGATTTGTGTGACCAATTTAAACCGAGAACCTTATGCGAATCAGACTCGTCAAATTCCTTGACGGACGAGAGCCTGTGCGAAGTAGGTATAGAGTCCAAGACAGTTTGCGAATTGCTGGTCCACTTCACGAGGTCGAATTGACCAGCCTTCATGAGCGCGATGACTTCAGCTGCTAGATATAGATATGGCTTTCGCCTCATCTTCTACGGAATAGACGTAATCGTCCATATTAATCCCCGTTTGAAGCGTCTCATTCGCGTTGGGGAAGGTCTCAGCTTCGTCAGAAGCTAACTGTCTTGTTGTGCGGAGAGCGTGAAAGGGACTTGATTTAAGGCCAAAACAAACGCGGTTGAACTGATAAACCTTAAGTGGTTCGTCAGGCGAAAAGCGGTAAAGAATGCGCTGGAATCTACGATCGCATTCGCGGATTCCAATGCATAAAAACATTTGCCTAATATCGGCTGAAAGCGCAATAGGAAACAATCGAAAATTAATGATTATATTGAATAAATTTCCTTGTAAATTTGACCATTATACAAAAGATCATTAAGCGAAACGGATGTGCTAGTTTTAGCACTCGCGTTTAAAATAATACGAAGCTTGGAAGTGAGCTTATCCTCCCGAATGACTCCGTGATGCGGAATTATGTAAGATGGTTCCTCCACTTCGGGAGGTGCGGGTGAGAGGTAGCCCTTCTCTAAATATTCCCGAATTATATCATCGTAAGCTTGTTTCAATTGAGGTGAAGCAAGCATTTTGCGTTCAAGACAGAAAAAACATTTTTCTGCTAAGCGGCGCGAGTCACCGAGAGTCGATGGGTCGCCCTTAAATGGGAGCGCGACAGTATAACGACCATCGACATCGCGTGACGTAGTGCGACGATAAATATCCTCACACTCCTTATCATCTGGGCTCAGAATCGGCGGAACGTCCACCTCCTCGAGTTCCCAGAATTTGCGGATGGCGGCCTCCATGGGCTCGCCGAAACAACAATTTGAAACAGTAGTGGATGCGGGTGCGGTAGCGGGAGCGGTACCCATAATTACGTACCCTAGAACGGTTTGTAATGCGAAAGGTGCGATATTTGCGGACTCACATTGAATCTTTTGAGATAATAAGAGGTGCGGGAAAATTGATGCACCGACTAAAACGTCGATTTCTCCTGGAATGTGATATGTATCATCAGCCAATGGAAACCCTGCAAAGTTTGTGAGCATAGACACATTGACGTTGACGGTAGGCAGACGCTCGGTTACCTTATCGACGATTAGTGATTCCAAATTGAACTTTATGGCTTTATTTAGCCGCGAATAAAATTCCAGGTGTACGGAACCTTGGATAGTCTTAGTGGTACCTCCTATACCTTTAACAATAGTGTTAGTCGCTCTTTGACGTGAATTTAATCCTAGGCGTTCGCCACATTTTCTTGAAACGAAATTACTTTGCGAAGCGCTATCTAATAAAGCGCGTATGTAATGTTCACGACCCTGAGTGTCAACCATCACAACGCGCGCGGTAGCCAACAAAACTGTGGTAGGTACATGTCGGTTATTTGCCGAAAAAGTACACAACGAGACATCATCCGTGTGGCCACTAGGCGACGTCACAGGTGCCCGTGAGCATGGGCTGTTCACATGCGACGGTGGCGCCGCGTATACTGTACTACCACTAACATCATTGGCATTTATAGTAGGCGTAGCGGGATTATTTTCGAAATGTAACATCGTGTGATGCTTAAGCTGACATTTACGGCAAAGCAAATTAGACTTACAGTCAGATACACGGTGCTTCGCGCTTAAACAGTTAACACAACACGATTGCGACTTAACAAATTTAAAACGCTCGATAGGAGTTAAATTTTGAAAGCTCGAACATTTATACAAATGTTCATGCGCGGAGTTGCATAATGAACACCGAGGTTGAGAGGGCGCGGTAGACGTATTGATATAACTATGCGTTGATTTATGCGGTTTTGATGTCGTGTCTGTGGGACGATCGACAGTCTTCTTAACTTCCTTGGAAGTGCGTTGCAAAATTTTAAGTTGATTGCGATCAAATGTAACTAGGGTGTCGAAAGACGGAATATTAGATCCCCTATTATCTAATTCAAAGGAGCGAGCGGTTTCGGGATCCAACTTCTTCAAAGCGATATACAAAAATACTAAGTCTGACAGGTCATCAACCTTCAGGTTTTTTAGTGCTGAAACCGAAGTGACCAATTTATCAAGAAATATCTGTAAATTATTTACATGAGCGGAATTAGAAGGTTTTAACTCGAAAATTTGATCTAAATATGAAGTTGCAAGCAACCTTTTATCTTCATATCTATTTATTAAAGTCTCTAAAATAATTTTGTAGTTCTCAGCGCACGGAGTAATACCTGCGAATACCGATTGAGCCTTATTTGTCAATTTGCCTATCAAATAATGTAATTTTTCAGAGTCCGACAGGGTCGGGTTATCATGTACGACAGTTTTAAATGAAGAATAAAATAGCGGCCATGACTTAATGTCTCCATTAAATTCAGGAAGCTGTATTGGTGGCAGTTTTGGTCTGTCACGCTTGATAAAGAGTGAATTATTCTGTAATTCAGGCATAGGCTCAAGCGATTTTGCGGCGCGTTTAATTCGACAGTATAAATCCTCAAAAGTAAGAAGCGGCTGGTAGTTAACCATGTATTTAGGATTTAAGGTCGATTCAATGGAATTAATTTTATCCAAAATATTTTCAAAGTCCGTACGCAACCTGTCTACGGTTTCAATATCACATAAAAACGCTTCTTTAATGCGTGGATCAGATAAATCTTTCGACCTATTAGCGATAGTTTGTATGCGTGTGAAAATTGTATCTCGCTTCGCGTGAAGAAGTGACAACTTGCTTTCGTCTTTCTCCATGATCAACTATGCGCGAAATAAACAACAAGAAACGAATTAATATTGCACTTTCCGGTTTGTCAGCCTGTATAATTTATACGATTGATCACCCTGTATATTGTATACGGTAACACCCTGTATAACGGTGGTGCGGCGCGGTTTTATTTATATAAGTTAGTACTTTGACTTGAGTTTCAGAATTGATGACAAACTGTGCAATATTAATCCGCAATAACACCCTATTAATTAATGAGCGTAATTGCGTAAAGAAAATATATAAGTTTTTTAACCTCGATCACAACGACGAAACAAATACGTGTATCCAAACTCGTTATGTAACTAATAACTTAATTACAAAGTTTTATTATTAGAAAATTAAACTTATGTATTTTGTATTATATATATAACACATAAGTTTTGCGGTGCGGCTCATTTACAAATTGCAGCAGCTATTCTTCCTATTTAGGTATGTATAGTGCGGTGCGTATATACGTATATATTAACAATAGCTGCAATTATGTAAAATGACATTAGTATGTAACTGACCCATTACCTAGTGAATAGCTTTGAATTAAGCGGAGCGGGGGGGTGTATTATAATAAAATAGACAAAGTATCACTAGATCAGGTTTGATTACGTAGGATAATCGTATAAAACGATCATGAGACAACGAAATTAATGTTGAAAATTGTGGGAGGTAGATTTGAAATTAATTATCACTCCACTTCGATTTTCAAGTAAGACATGAATTAAGCAATAATAGTATACTATATGAACACAATATTAATTTACTAATGCGAATATTAATATCCGAATATGGAATACTGACGTTGATTCGTAAAAATGTTATGGGAAAAGATTGTTCGATATCCCGTTATGGAACCAAATTACTAGATTTATCCGGATCGTAATGGACCAAAAATAATGGTTGCGCGAATGGGGTTTAGAGTGGACTGTAAGTTTAGGGAATAATTACGGGACAAAGGGGACTATTATGTAGGAAAATTGAAGGAATCTCTCACCTCGCAAGACTGCAACTGACGATCACGTCACAACTCGTGGCTGCCTTTTCCGACGAGCACGAATCTTCAAATCCTGGTTTTCAGCAATTACGAGGGGCCCCTTAACTTTGTCAAACACAATAGCACAAATAATTAGTGTTTATGCGACAAATCAATCGGATGTCGTTCGCGTTGTGAATCGAGTATTGCGGCGGTATTTTTGATACGTGCGGCGCGCGCGGCGATCTCTGAGCGGAGACTGAATGCGAGCGAGCCTAGCTAGGGATGGGATAAATGGTGCGGGGAATCGATACTATAGTGCGGCGTAACCATCTATATCTCTTTCACCGTTGTCACGTAAAATTATCATCCATAAACTGACTTTACAGACAACCAAACTTTTTATAATTTAAAATGTTATTTAAGTTTTATTATCTAAATTGGTTCAGTTATTTATTTTTAAGAGGGATTTCTTGTGTCGGGGTAGCTTTACATTTTAAATTTATTAACATGTTTCTTGCAATTTACAGTGTTTTATTTCTGTTTTGATTTATTTGATTAATCATGATGAATATTACGGGTCATGGGAAAGAGGCGTAATAGGTATGTATGTTAATAAAGCGGCTATTAAAATATTACAGGAATAATTAATTTAACATAAGTAGGCTTTAAATTACGGTTGTAAAAAAATCAAAGGTAATAAAATTTCGAAATAAACACGCATTTTACTTAGTTGTTAAAACTAGAAACAGTAACATTACTTATTATGCAGACTTGATTATCTGTGCTACTAGATATTGTATCTATGACTGATCTCTCTCTCTCTCTACGTCGTACGTCGACCATAATACACGCATCGTTCTGGAGCCCTACATTTCAATTATCACCTGCAGTGATCAACCCTACCAAGTACCAGTGCAAGTTACAGTCCAAAAAACCCTTACATTAGTCAAGTAATAATATCAGAATATTTCATATGTAGGTACTTATCTAATTTTAAATTAACCCTTTGACCACGAACGTTTTAAAGTTAAAGTTTAGTTTGAAATATAAATTTCACTTAACATTTAGTTTGAAATCATATTACGTTTCATCATAAGTAGGCTTTAAATTACGAATGTAAAAAAAGATTAGGTTAAAGCCAAAGAAGATTAGATTTTGAAATATATTAAACAGGCATTTAATATGTCAAATAATATTAGAGTTTCATATCTACTTATCTAATTTTAAACAAGTTTAGATTAAAATATAAATTTCATCTAACATTTAGTCTGAAATCATATTACGTCGAATACCAACCAAATAATATCAAAACTACGGATACCAAAACTATCCGAATAGCCATTTAAAAAGCAACTAGCATTCGGTTGGCAGATAAGCCTGTTTTCATAAGCCATATCAAATTCATTAGGACAATAAACTCCCAAATATATTTACGAGGGATCACGTCATGAATAAATTTCGTGAACGGAAAGTTTGATGGGTACCATAGCGGCATCAACTTAGACAAAGCTTCATAAATGTTCATACGAGTTCGTATACTGATATTTGTCTGCATAATATTTCTTATAAAGTATATTGGAAGAAGGCGGGAATTAAGTTAAATTTTTGTTTAAAATCATTTTCTTCCTAGTTATGACTATGTATTCACTTGAAAGCATTTTTAATAACTAATTTATCTCATAAGTCATCATTTCGTCAGTCAGTTAATAAATTTTAGATGAAATTAAAAGTGGCTTATTTCTCTAAACTATAAGTTTGCGAGTGACTTACGCTTATTTGATATTGTTTCGTATGTAAGTTCTTATTTTTGCAAGCGGTAATGAACATTGATGCCTTATATAGTCGCATCGTTTCGATTATTGTCATTTACTCCATGATTATTCCATACATAGATAATTATACCGGATAATGACCCTCGACATAACATCTAAGGGGTGACTAAACTCGTCAATATGAACAATTTTTCCTAAGGACCAATGCTGGAAAGCTGAATTTTTGTTTTGACATTCCCATACAAAATGTTCAGCCGGTCGTTGGTCTCATAGAAAAAATTGTTTATATTGATGGGCTGAGTTACTCCTTCAAGAGAATGCCAAAGGTAAATTAACACCCGGTAGAAAGCGTATTAATGTTAAAGTTATCTATTCTACGATTACCAACTTTGATCTTAAAAGTATTCCCATTTTCTATGAAGTTTAGTTAGAATAAAGCAAAGTCCTATGGTACTATCAGGCTAGTTCTCTAAGTCAAAATATTAACATTATAATTAGTCCGTCAGTTAGACAATCAAAAAATATAGGACACGTATTTTTTTCTTTTGTCAATTAAACAATAAATGATAAAGATAAAACGCGTCAATGTTTATGAGTGGGGGCTCGTGACGTCAAAGTTTGCTAAAAAGTGTAGCAAACTATGACGTCAAACGGAATTTCAAAGGGCTATATCTTTATAATTTTTTGTTTAATCGACAAACGAAGAAATACGTATCCAATATTTTTTGTTTACGAGTATTTAACTGATGGACTCATATTTTTTAAAGAAATTAGTAACTAATTATTATTTTTAGTTATTCAAAATCTTGATACTTTCTTAATTCACTAGGTACATATTCTACAAATACTAAGGCACCTAATAGATTTTAACTTCGAACGTTTTTAATCTACGAAAGCTGATTCGGAACATTGTGTTTTTTTGGACCATAACACTTGACAATCTTGACAATCAAGTTTCTGTCAATAAACCATCTCGTAAATGGATTTCCATACCCACCTAAATAGCCAGATAATAAAAACAGCTAAGATCATACCAGATACATTAGCTAAACTAAGTCTAAACTATTCATCTCACTGCATGCATGAACTCGAACGTAACGCGCGACCCCCGACATTTTAGTCCTCATAAATATTTATTAACACTATAAAATAGACCAATAAAATATTATGCACTTAAACTGAAAATTAAAGACAAAACATAAAAGTTTACGTGTTATAAATAAACAAAGCTGGAGGGGTGCTCGAAGTAGATAACACCCTTATGGGCTCGGACGACAAGTGATGACGGTCACGTTTTTAATTACTACTGGCTCATCCGTAACGTGTCACTGGGGGGTTGGATAGAACTACGTACGTGAAACTCAAGTTTGTAAGGCTTTAGTTATTAGTTAGTCGTTATTTTAATAAATTACGCTCTGAAAAGACTTCGATAAGGGTTCATACTATGGATTTCATAGTTACACCATATTTTTTCTGAGAAAATTAGGTACCACATTTAGTATATTGTTCTTTATTGTTACAGAAGTAGCACTGCTTGAGTTGCATGTTGAGTGCTCTGCGGAGTACTCTCACGACCAAATAATTTTTAGTCTTATGTATATGCACCTCCTGTGTACCAGCATTTTGCTCAATTAATTATGCGTCTTGGAATTGTGACCAGGTAATAAGTTTCGCGTCCCTTTCATGACGTCTATAATGAATTGAATACTTATTTTGATATTATTTTCAATGGACTAATCGGATAGTGGATCCTATAATGACTAAAGGAAAACAAGAACGGTTCATAAATAAAAAATAAGGATATGAGATAGAAAACATTTCCTGTTTTGATGTCGGTCAAAAACTAAACTTTGATTGATGTAAGACTAAAGGTACACCAAACACCAAGCATGATCAAAATAATAATGTCGACTTGAGAACCTCCTTCTTTTTTTGTTTTCGTCGGTTGAAATAGCCGCCTTCGATATCAGACAGGTAAAAAGAAATAAAAAGCAAGCCCTGGTCTAAAAAGATAACTTCAGCGCTGTCTTTTCATGAAAGCTATTTAGTTTAAACTTAGTGTAACAAGACAAAGAAGGCCATCAAATTCCTTCTAAAAGAAAATAGACTCTTCAACAAGTGTAGGACAAGGAAATAAAGCATTAAATGGCGCAAACTCGACGTGTTATTATGAGCCGCCGACCGGGAAACTATTTTCCAGATTATTTGTGTAACTTCTAGGCTCTGAAAGTTGTTATGAAAGAAGTTACCGCGCTTGAAATTTTAAAAGCTTTTACATTTCTTAGCAGATAAGGTAGAGCAAGTTAAAGTATATGCTTCTTAGGAGTTTAGTTGGGAGCAAAGCAGATAACTAGGTTTATGTTCACTTTCAGATAGATAGTTTAGAACCAAATTTAAATTAGAGATAAAGTTATTCATAAAAAAGAGAATAAAATCAGGTAGATTAAGATTATTCCAATATGGAGACTTCTTTTAAGTAACAAGGGGCTAGTTTTCTAGGTCAAAGTAATTACATTAAAATCAGTTCGTCTGTTAGATAAACAAAAAATATTGAACACGTATTTTTTCTTTTGTAAAATAAATAAATATATACGGATAAATCACACAGATTGAGCTAACCCCAAAGTCAGTTCGAGACTTGTGTTATGGGATACAACTCAGCGATACCATATTTTATAACAAATACATAATATAGGTGTTTCTTCCATGCTGGTCTGGGAGAAAAGAAAATACGTAGAATGTGCACTCTTCCCGGACGGACCGTAAAAGCCGATCGAGGGAATGGGCTAAAATCTGCAGAATCATGTCAATAGGCGATTCGGCTAGCATCTCTACACTATTTTGATTCAGTTTTCCATCAACACGCCCTCCAACATGCTAAAAGTGGTCTTAGAGACCAAGGCTCTGTCTTATCCTCTCTGTTACACAATATCGCGTCTTTTTCCCTTGTGGGGTAGACAAGGGAAAAAGACGCGATATTGTGTAATACATATATAAGTAGATAAACATCCAAGACCAAATCCAATCTGAAAAAGGTTATTTTTTATCTTGACCTGACCGGGGATCGAACCCGGGCACCCTAGAGTCGCAGGCTGGCGTGGCCACGGAGCTCGCCAAAAACCTAATAAATGGTATAGATAAAGCGAGTAAAAGTTCATGAGGGGGTTCTTGACGTCAAAAATTGCTAAAACATGTAGCAACCCATGATCTCACACAGAATTTCAAAGGGCTATCATCACCTAAGTAGCATAATCTTTATCATTTTTTGTTTAGTCGGCAAAAGAGAAAATACTTATCCATTTTTTTTTGATCATCTAAGTGACGGAAGAATTTTATTTTTTTAGGATTCAGCCTAATGTATTTGTTAGGAAATATATACTAAAAAGAATTTTATAATTATTCCCTTTCCTGTTTGTGAAGACAATCAAATGTTATTGACACGAAACCTATTTATATGAGAAAACAAAATGGAACCCGCAAATTCTTTGCTGGTGGCATGCTTATTTGATTTTTTTACTTTTATATTTCTTCATATACAAGGAAAGAGTGCTTTTTTTATAGAATAGAACTATTAATTTGTGAATCCACCTAATAGTTATCCAGTTTTTTTGCGCGATTCATTTCTAAACAAGATTCATGTACGAGAAAACATAGACGCCACGACACGGCGTTATAAAGAGCTGTATTTGGAGCCTTCCACTCTATCCTTTGTTTTGGAGATGAATCACGAACTAGGAAATCGAATTGAGGATTATTTATTTTGATAAAAAATATATCTTTCCTTATTTCGTGCGTGTGTTAGTTATTATATTACTGGTTTCATCAATGAACTGAAATAAGCCATGTTAAATAGTATGGAGTGTTTATGAGTAATAACAATAATATAAATTTTATAAGCCAGTTATTAAATTTGAAACATATATTAAGAAGCCGGTAAGTATAGACTTACATACTTATATAAAAACTCTGCAATTCTGACAATATTACAAACATACGGTGCTAATTGATAACCTCCTTTTTTAAAGTCGGTTACAAACAAATTCAAGGTTAAAAACAGAAATTGTAATAAAAGTTAAAATAAAATATAATAAGAATTGGTATTTACATAGGGTAATAATATTAAACTCCCATTTTTTCCGCGACTTCGTCTAGGTAAATGTAAGCCTATGTTACCTCCTGAAAATATACATAAGCATTGTATACAAATAAAATAATTTTGAAAATCCGTTAAGTATTTTATGAATTACAAAAAAATACACAAGCAAATATTTTCTCTTTATAATATTACTGCAAATATATATTAATAATATTACAAATTGTTAAAATTGGATGTTGATGCATCTTACTTTTTTTTTATTAAAACACTTTACTTTGAGAATAAAAATAAACACAGCAAAGTGCGGATTGTTCACGCCCCTGTTTAATAGGAGCTGGAAGCAATCTCTTACTTCGAGATCTGACGCCACCGAGTCAAGAGGGTAATAAATAAAATAGCTCCCCCTTTGCCCAATTTTACATAAAAACGCGTCCCATCCGCAATCTGCATGTTTATGAGCAAATATTCTATAAACAAGTCGGAAGGCAATACGGCTTATGGTGTGTGTGCTTGAGACAGCAATATTCAGAATTGCATGCAAATAAGATAACAGCAATATATACAGGATTTGTCTCTCGAATTTATTCCTCGCGATTTCCTTAATGCTTATAAAGTTTATGAGTTCTTTGAACCTTATTTTTTAGATTTTATTCAATTTGTTTCGGACGGGCAAAGGAAGTGGCCAGAGTCGCTTGTATTTCCGCATATTTACTGAATTATCTTACTTGAGGTTTCTTTTTTACAAGTAAACGCAAGGGCCTCACTACATAAAATATCGTTTCACGCTGTCTGTCTTTTCTTACGTATGCTAAGATCTTGAAAAAACTACGACTTTTTTAAAGAGATAGAGTGATTCAAGAGGAAGATTTATATGTACATTGCACCCATGCGAAGCCGGAGTCCGGGTCGCTAGTTTAGTTATAAAACAGTGACTAGTAGCTTTGAGAGCTGTAGACCTCGCGAGGCTTATCACATCGATCTCACAGTGAATCTAATTGCCGTAGACCATAATAGCCTTTGGGGCCTTTATTGCAATATTCGCTATTACGAAAAATATCTCAAAATTGAATCGACAAAAACTAAACTTGAAGCTCCTAGATGAACGTCTGCGGGGGTGAAGACTAACTCGAAAATCACCTTTGCGGAGTCTAAGCGTGCGAAAATGGATTTAACATTATTAATCCTTACTAATATTATAAATGCGAAAGTGAGTTTGTTTGTTTGTTTGTTTGTTACGCTTTCACGCCGTAACTACTGAACCGATCATCATGAAATTTTGCATACAAGTACTCTGGAGTACGGAGAAGGACATAGGCTACCTTTTATCCCGGGAAAAAGTACTATTCCCGAGGGATCGACATTGACGCGGGCGGAGCCGCGGGCGAAAGCTAGTATTCTTATAAAAATGAAAACATCGACAAAAAAAGACTACAGAGACGAAAATGTTCAATTTGTATTAGGTGCCTCGTATCAAAACTCTTGTCATTATGAACAAAGACTAAATTAACGAACAATAACACTTTATATTATTAAAATCTTAATTCTTAAGAGAATCCAAAATACAAGGTTCTAATTTTTCGTAACCGAAAGCTTTTAGGGCCTTCATAATTATCTGCGTCTGTCAGCAAGTCGCTAGGGAAGGATTATTCATCCGCTATGTCCAAACAGAACGGCTCATTGACTCTCTGATTAATTGCAAAGAAAGCCGCGGTGACATTCAGATGCAGAAAATATTTAGTAAAACGTTGCTTATTAGTTTGGTCCGTTATTAGACGTTCTCAAGTCCATGTTTTAGCATAAAATGAGATTGAACTTCCATCTTGTAACTAATCGAAACCAAAACGGTATTGATGATGTTAAAAATTATCACTATCAGACATACATATTACACCAGTTCGGACCTTTTACATTGACAAGCCAGACAACTTGGTTTATCAAAATCACAAACATTGACCTTCCATTTTAGTAGCTTGGTAAGGTACCAGAACGCTCCGCTCCCTTTTGTTTGGGGATCCCTATAATAAAACACAACTTTATCGACCTAGGACCGTCGCGCGTAAACCCGGCCCATAAAATCATCTGAGGCCCACTTCATCATTTTGCGTCAGCACGTATCTGTCATTCTGAGTACAAGTGCCGTGTTTCACATAAGTAGGGATTTGCAAAAAGGCGGTAATAAGGTATGCAGCCCTCTACCCTTTGTCGACCAGTCTCAACGTGAGCAGAATCGCCGCGCGAGAGATTCGCTAAGTCTCTGTGAAGAATTCCTGAAATGTAGTCGTAAAAGTGTTTATTTATTCATACATTTTCGCTTTTATTGTACGTGCGGTTAGATTGAGGCTTTATCCACTGGGCGGGAACCACATGCTATCAAGTATACTTTGTTTTAATTCACCGGAAACTAAGTAACGGATCACACGTTCATTTTGCTTTGTGTTTGACAGAACATTAAATAAAGGCATTTTGTAGGAAACAGAGCTTGAGAAATGTGAAGGAATCACTTCTACTGCCCATATACTTATCCATTTGTGATTGGTGAAGGAGTATTCCACTAAGTATGTGTGAGACAAGAAAAAATTAAGGCATTTTCTGGCAGCAATGCAAAGAAAGTAATGGTAAAGAAGATAAAGATTGAAACATGTCCGCCTATACCTGACTTTGTACGTGAGCAACCCGTAATTGCATATTAATAAAGTATAGAAAGTAGTTTTAAGGTAAGTTTATCTTTTCAAAAGATGAGACAGACAGACATTCAGTTCAAAGGGAATTAAAATAGGAATTATGTTATACATTTTAATAAAGTAATAACCAGACTGAGATACCCCTACCCTTTATTATGAAACCATTACATTATAGGAAGTACAACCCGCGGGATTGCGAAAGCCACTTTGTATACAAATAAATGCGGCTGGCACAGAGGTATAATACACCTATTCCCTAAATAATAGAAGTACGCATCCTCATTTGTTATAGAAACTGAAATTTGTATCGTAGCGTAAAGGTGGGTGGACTCATGGGTTCCCAAACATTTTCAAATCCAAGCGCGATGGATTCGTCATTTAAATTATATTGTAAAACGCCGTGAATACTTTTGTAGACCTTTGTTACGACTCGCACAGAGCTTGTCGACTTCTTTTTACGACTGAGCACTCATCCCTCCTCCCAAGTTATTGCCATACGGTACACATTTTAGAATTTCTATATAGACCCTTTTGAGGCTGTCCATGGAGGTTTACCACTTTGAGAAGCACTGAGTATACACGGACGGGGTCGAGCGGCCACATCATTGTGCGGGCGGGCCGCGCGCGCGATTACAATGCCTTCGCTGTGACATTTTCGCTAATGGTTCCAGGGTAGGCACAATAAAACGACAATACGACGGGAGATAAGGTGGCAAGTGAAAATTTTACAACGAGATTAATTTAATTCCTCCGTTCCGCCGCGATGTGACTAGACGGGTTCATGGGTGTTGCTGAGAAGTTGTCTCACGCTTACGACGTTGTGTAATGTAGGTTGTTTTATGTATTTACTTATTTATATGAAACCATTGATCCACCCGGCTTCAACGAATAAAATACAGCTTTTAGTAAATAAACATGGCTAGTAATCTCTCCATTGGATGTGGGTATTTTCTACTTGTAAGTAATGAAATAGATTAATATTTTTCGATAACATTTGTTACATGTATCTCATTTGGCTTTAGTATTTTACTTTAGTAGTTTATTTATTGATTACTGTTAATTTGAGCGAGAATTTAAATTTCATTTCAATAACAATTATTCATAATACATATAGGATGCTTTTCACTAAAATACATTTAACCAATCAGGTGAAGTTTCAACTGAAAAATTCTATATACGAGTATTTTAGGCTTACAATTGGATATTCGCAAAAAATATAATGTTAGATAATCATATTTAACCCAGATACTCCTGAAACTATTTTTTATTTTAGATTATCGTAATTTTTTGATATGTTGATATTTATGTCACCAACAGTCTCGGAAAAATACTGAAAAAAATCCTAGTCTTCTGGAAAAGTCGGAAAACTATGGGTGTTATAACGCCCGGTAGGAGAATGCCCTGCTATCGCTTATATGTACGGGGGGAAATCGAAACAAAAGATTATATTTTTGTAGTTATATATTACAATATTATTATAATTGTAACTATTACAAACAAAAGTACTAATTCATATTGAGTGTAGGAAAATGTAGGCTCCAGGTATGACATAGTATTTTGTCAGTTTGTATGGTATGAAACGAAACAAGATTTAGGATGTAAATGAACATTACACTTTATACAAAATAAATTGGTTTTCTTTTTGCAAAGAGTGCACCTGAGCTGATTTTCAAACATAGAATTAAAATAATATATCGGTGGCTGTTTATTATTGGGGACCTGAACATTTTTCCACTCTGGATAACTATTAGGATTATGACGATTACGCCACTTATAAGTTTGGTTTTTCGAGACAGTAGGGGCAACTAGTATACTACCACTTGACGACGATGTACTTGGTATAGCAGAACAGGGCTTTGACGACGATGTACTTGGTATGGCAGAAGGGCAGGGAAGCACATCTTTCAGATAATCAACAGGGCTTTGTGTAGGGGATTCTACAGTGCGTCTTCTTTTGGTGATACGAGATAGGGGAATGTCGTCTTCATCATCAGACGATAAATCGGCGTAAATGACTTCGGCTTCCGCTCTGAGTCCATGTAAAAGAAAAGATAACGATGTTTAGTATCAACTATACTTATGATGTGTTTGACAGTTGCGACAAAATCCTGAGAAGATTAGTGAGATATAATTCCACCAACCTGGTAAATTCTGTATGTTTACATAATCTTCATCACCAGAATCCTCAACAGTCACCTCGGCGTTTGCATTTTCTGGTGGTAAAATTGCAACTGCCTTCGGGAAAGGAACATCGTCATCAGCCGCCTCCAATTCATCTATTATTTCATTCAACTTTAAAAATTTTTGTGCTGCAATCTGAAAACCAATAGTAAACTATTATAGACGTCCATTGTCCTACGGGGCGTTATAACACCCATGAAATATTTAGATATGAAAGAACCTATAATTGTACGATATTAGTAACAGACATTGCATCAAATGATAATACTATGCACTTACAAGATTTATATCAAACAGATATTTTTTATACTTGATAATATAATATAATACATACCTTTTTGACGACATTATCCGACAAAAACACTTTGTAACTTTCAAATACGAATAAAGATTCAATAAGCAAACAAAACAGTCACAATTACTGCACGAAATCGAAGTTCCATTCGTAATGAATCAAACAAGATAAGAAATAATAACTACCGTGCACATTTTTAGGATAAAAATAAATATATTTGTGGGTAGTTTTTTATGGTCCTTATAACGCCCCGTAGGAGTATCTGGGTTAATGTAAATACACATTAAATATGATTATCTAACATTATATTTTTTTCAGATCTATTAGTGTGGTTATTAATGTTAATATATAAAAAAATCTTTTAGTAATAAAAACCTACGAACATAATAATAATATATGAAATAATTTTTCGTCCTCCTTGGCGCAGTGTTTACACTCCAGCCTTCTACACAAGGGACTCCGAGTTCAATTCCCGATGTGGACAAATATTTGTACTCCATCTACACAGGTATTTGTTCGCTATTCTGGAGCTCCAGAACCCATTCTTGTACAGTCGGCCAAGCAGATACCTGACCCCCTGACTTTTAAAACGTAAATTCACACTTTGCTGTGAAGCGCCACCTACCGTGATTTTTGGCAAGTAGACAGACAACTGCTAGTATAAACTTGTTTCTGATAACCTGCTCAGTTGCAAATTTTGTATTTCTAATAATCTCAGCTAATAATTCAAGTAATCATCAATGGTAAGAACAAGAAAGAATCAAAAACAATCCTATGTGAAGTTCGATTCGAACCATGGACCTACGACTTGAGAAGCTAGCGCTCATCTCAATACGCCAACCGACGATATGACATCTCGGGCGAAATTGGCTATCTATTTCTACTGCTATGACATCAATGTCACCAACTGCAACGCATTGCTTTAACAAATAAATTGAGGGTAATCTATCAGATTTATTTATACCCGATACCAACTAATCAAAAATATTGTTCACTCGCGTCACAATTACATTCAAGATACTGCGATTACTGTGTAGTGATCCAAAACCCCACTAGTTATTAGTCATTCCGTTTCATCTCATATAGCAGATTTTGTGAAAGCTAATATTGTATTGTGAAGACAACCACAGTATTTAAAGTATCTATATCTAGAGAGTTAGGTATCGCGGTAAGTAGAAATTATAAGTATTTAATATACTTACTTAATTGTCACACTATTTTTTGTTCCGTAAAACATAGGGTTTGTGATAAATGTCTAAGATAAATATATCTCTTACAGAGAAACACCGTCCGTTTGTGGATTCGGAGATATAAGAAGACTCGATCAACTGGCGTAACATAACACAGTGAGGAAACATTCAACAAGAACGAGATTGTATTTTATTTTGATGAAAAAAGTTTTAAGTCTGATGATGATGGCAGAAAAATATTGCGGAGAAGACATGGCCAGCGTATAGCCATCAAAATAATTTGCCTTTGAGTGGCAGGATAACATTAGGTAAAAATATTCATTAAATAGTTAAGTAAAATAATAATTATATTTTATACCTAGTGTATTACGCAGTGTAGATTATTAGGTAACTGATCGTATTATTGTTTTGCAGGTTATTGGGGACAGATGTCTTCAATGGGCCCAGGGGAGCTGGTAGAATTCGGCGGTCGGATGAATAAAGAAAAATACTTGGAAATTTTATGAGATGTGGTGATTCCAACAGTGTGCAATGTAGAATATATTTTATTTAAGACAATTGTTCTATGATCTAACTGTTATTGAGTGACCAATTAAAATCCCAGATTGTAGGGTCAAATAGTTCTTAACTGGGACACGAGACACGAGTGAAGTTTGAACTTAAATCAATTTAGACAAAGAGGTTATACTAAATTAATAAATATGCGCATAAGTGATATGTGATCTGATCTAACGTAATGGTAAGTGAAACAACAGACAAAGTACAAATAGACTTGAACAAGAGCTTCAAAATGGGGGTCACCCTCTCCCATATTAAAATCCATTTAATGCCATAGGTTTACATATTGATTCTTATACTATTATCGAAGCAAAGTTATTCACATAGCACTATTTGACCCTACACATTACAGTTATTAAAAAAATATAAAACTATGATTAAAAAAAGTTGAGAGATGTAAATTGTTACTTATTAAGTAACATGTTGGTTCTCTCTACAGAAGATTAATCATAGTTTGAATTAAGTAGGCAGGTATTTATTTCACTGTTAAATTTTATTGATGTAATAAAGTAACTAAACATTTAAAATGCTTTTTATTAACAGTAATTAGCTTGGTAACATGAAAAAAACAACCAAAATTACACCAACATCACAATACAAAGTTGGTGATATTTGTAAAAAATAAAAGGCTTTGGAGGATTAAACCTGTTACCTCATAAACACACTATTTATTAAACCGTAGTGCCTACCACTTGCGCCACATCTAACTATTGAAGTATCTTTGAAATAAGCTTATCGTATGCTAGGGCTTGTTTTATTTATCAAAAATCGAATAGATGGCATTAGTCATCAAGGGTATCAGATTTCTGCTTATTAACCTTATTTGTTCATTCACAATTCAATAGATGGCACTAGTCGCAAAGGATTTTACACTTGTATATTTTTATCTTTGGGTTTAAATCACGGATGGTTCTTTAGTTTGCGAAAAATGGCGCTGTTGTAGGGGGTCAGATATCTCCTTGGCTGACTGTACTTCACCTAGGAGTGTAGAGTCAGGCAGACCGCCGGTCGTAAAATCTATGCCATATTATAGTATAGCATAAACGCTATTACATTAGAGGACACCGTCGTCCAATGTGTCACAGCTGAGGATGCAGACGGAAAAATGTTTATGAGAGAGAGAGAGAGAGAGAGAGAGAGAGAAGGAGAAAATATAAAATAATTTAGCCTATTAAACGGGGAAGCGTGTTCGTTGGTGTTGATTTGTCTTTCTTTTGCGTTGTAATGAAGGAAACAAACTACATATCTATTCATATTCATATACAAAAAATATACATAGGAAACTTGTCTTTGGAGTTCTTTAGAGATACGGGAAATAAGCAAGCGTAGCCATGATCAAGTACTAAGTACTAGTACTACAATTGAATAAAAAGTTGATAAAATCTGCATTAATCTGAATATAGAAAAATGTCGTTCATTTAAAACAGTATAAAGACACCCAAGAGATTCAGCCGATCCATCTATAACCTTTCCGTCGCAGACACGCGTGTGTTGCGGAGCGCTCTGACATTTTGACCCGTGGGCCGTTTTTCAATGAGGATTCCGAGCAGCGCTTTGAGCACTGAAAGGGTTATCCATGTTACTCTACGCTTTTATATTTTTATCATCGTCGAATGAATGCTTAAATGGGACTGCGAAAAATCCATTTGCAAAAGTCTCTCTGGACTATTAAAACCATTATTGAGAATGCACGTAATTTTACTATGCTTAATGTTTTAAATACCGACCATTAATTATTTTACATGAAATCTAAGTTTATAATTTAGATTTATAACTACAATTTTAATTAGTCTAATGACTGTAGGTATATATACAAACGTGAGTATAGACTCGAATTAAGAATTTTGACTGAGCCCTGAAAATTTTGTCCACGTTACTAATCTTTTGTATTTTATCATTTTCGAATTTTGTTTTTGTGTGTATAAGTGGCCAACACTGGTGTCAGATTTTTCCAGCTATCTAAAGGCATGATGATTTTGTCGCATTTACAGTTTCAAGCACGAGAAACGCAGACACAGTGGATTTTCTATTGTTATGCGTCCTCATTGGACCGCTTGGTGGTTGAGAGGTCAAGGTATGTTCAATACGTAAAGCAAGAATCTTAAAGTAACACATTTAAGAAGTATTAAAGTAACACATTTTTATCACATACCTGGACATAATTGACAAATGTCGTTGGTCAAATTCTGTTATTTTTTAACTGCAGACTATAGTATGTTTTATTACTATTGTGATCTGCATAAATCAGAATATAGAAAATACAAGAGATTCAAACCATTCATATAAGCCACTGCTAAGCTTTCCGTCGCGTACACGCGTGTGTTGCGAAGCTCTTTGACATTTTGACCCGCGGGCCGTTTTTCAATGAGGATTCCGAGCAGCGCTTTGAGCACTGAAAAGGTTATCCATGTTACTCTGCGCTTTTATATTTTTATCATCGTCGATGAATGCTTAAATGGGACTACGAAAAATCTTTTTACAAATGTCTGTCTGGACTTTTGAAGCCATTATTGGGGTTTTTAATACGTGTGATGTTTTTAATACCAGTATTTTTTAAATTAAGTATTAAATTAGGCATTTGTCTGCCATCTCACCCGATAGTAAGTAGCAATGAAGACATATAATTTAAATCTAAAGAGTTTATATTTATAACGACAATTTTAATTAATTACAGTCTCGATATTTTGAAACGTAAAATATATGTACAAACTTGACTATAGACACGCAATAAGAATTTTGAGCAGCGCTTTGGGCACTGAAAAGTTGATCCACGTTACTATACGCTTTTGTATTTTATCATCGTTAAATGTTTTTTTTTGTATGTATAAGTGGCTAATACTTTTTACAGATTTTGTAAGTTGCCTTAAAGCATGATGGCATCGACGAATTTACAGTTTCTTTAGGTATGTACTGTAGGTACTTGAAGCAAGATTTAATCCCAAAATATTAAAGCAATTTTTTTCTCTCTTATACCTAGACATAATTGAAGACTTACGCGGATAAAACGTTGGTCAAATTGAGTTATTTATTAACTGGAAACTATAATATGTTTTATTACTATTGTAATCTGCAATTTATACAAGCCATCGCTAAGCTTTCCGTCGCGGACACGTGTGTGTGGCGGAGCGCTCTGACATTTTGACCCGCGGGCCGTTTTTCAATGAGGATTCCAAGCAGCGCTTTGAGCACTGAAAGGGTTATCCATGTTACCCTACGATTTTATATTTTTATCATCGTCGATGAATGCTTATATGGGACTACGAAAAATCCATTTGCAAATATCTCTCTGGACTTCTAAAACCATTATTGGGGTGCACCAGTTTTTGATACATACTTTTCTTTTTATCAAATAGCTAAAAGTATTTATTAATTTCAAAACTATTGTAAGGGCTATGAAAAAAATCAGGTCATAGATCACACTTTGTAATATTAAGTCTTTTAGATCAAAATACAAACTCCAACCAAATAATTGTACCATAAGAATGTCATTTTCCAAATAGAATGATAAATAACTGAGTAACAAACAAATAAAAATGCTGAAGTAATAATCTCCTTGTTTTTTTGAAATCGTTTAAATATTTTACAAATCTTTAAAAAACCTTACAAAGCTGTATGGTATTTCATATAGTAGTAGTATGCGTATTTCGTCGGTCTAATAAAAACATTATTCACTGCCTTTTCTGATCTGGCCTAAAGGTTTGTAAATTGTATTTCTTTGAAAGTATTTATCTGCGCCGAAAATAGCCCCGTGCGTGTAGCAGTCGGTCAGGGGTGTCATACGGTCAACGGTGTCTTCCTTAACTGTCTGCCCGGTGGTTTCAGGTATAGCATCGGGTAGGCGCGCCTGGCCTGAGCTGCTTATTGCTTTTCCCCTATTCATCCGAGTGAGTAGGATCTCAATTCCTTCATTCTCTTCCCAAATCCAATAATTTCTTATCGTCTCCCCAGCTTCAAAACGGTTCTGATGGGTAGGAGCGTCGGAAGTACAAGAAACCAAAGACACTGCGCTCGCTAACCCGCCTGCCAAGCGTGGCAAGTATGGCTACATCTTACCTTGGAACGAATAATCTTTGGGAGAGGCCTTTGTTCAGCAATTGACGTTTAACGGCTGTGTAGATGATGATGATTAAGTGCTCATTAATTTGAAAATATATATCTTCTAACTTCCACACTAAAAAAATATTACAAATCAAGCATTTCTGAATATATTTTCAACATATTTGTACTCGTATTTTCGTTTCACATGTTAACCAAGCTGTTGTATCTTCACGCGAGTTTACTATGTGACCTGAAACTTGAGATACAAACGTTTGTTTACAATGTAAACAAATAGTTCGGTCGGTGTCATGCTATCCGTATTTATACGAGCATCGTGATAGCTTGCGCTTTGTGAAATGAGACCGAATGCAAAAGAATCTCGTTTTGGATTGGGTGGACTTAAAGGCCGTTGACATTATAAATCCGACGAATTAGACCAGTTTTGTTTGCCGAACTATTTGAAGCTCTTTGATTCCGTACTATCTTCTTAAGAAAGGCTTTTTATTCATACTATAACTAAACTGAATAAGTGGGAGCAAAAGGCTATATTCATGAAGAAAAAAGGGTTTACCAGACAGACAAACAGACATTTGAGTGATCAATTATGGATACTTTTTGAAGTTTGAAACCTTTAAAAAATATTTCAATGGCCACTAACATTAGAAATCCAGCTATGGACAAAATGGCAAGACCGCCATTGAAATTGTTACACACCTACCTATTTGAGGCTATTCTATTCTGTACTATTTGAGGGAACACTGCCCTGAGGCGGGTTTCCTATTACGTTTAGAAATTTCTTGGCTAATGTATCTTTAGTGAACATGAACAGTTTGTGGGTGAGCAGTCACTTATAATTAAAAATAAGCTTTTACCCGAGCCACCGTATGTTTGTGTTCTTTGGAAACATACATTGGAGACAATAAGACAAAAATATAATTCATGTCTTGACATTAATTATATTTTTGCCAAGTTTCATTAAATTTCTTCCAATGTCTAAAACTGACTGTGTAAAAAATATATTTTAAAAACTTACAAACAGCATAATCATCTAATTTACTCAAAATAATTTACCAAAAATATAATATTAAGTAAAATATTGAAACATTTGTTTGTTCTTTGAAGTGCGACCTCTTTGATCACCCAACAGGAACCACGCTTGGGGTTGCTTTACGTGCACAAGCGCAATTCGTACGCGCACACGGCCAGCAAGCTCTTCGATATTATATACGTTTATACCAGATTATCTTATCTCTATGGTTTATACGTTCTTATGATTTGACATATCGACTTTGCTGCCAAAAGTACAAACACAAGTTGTGAGAGAATTTTGAGATTAAGTCTTTAGAGGTGTAATTTCATTATACCTAAATAGTATTCTGTAATCATTGTTATCGATATTTTATGTAAGTATCAGTTTCCTCTCTCGGGAAATTTGAGAAGAGTAGTTAGTTTTCCTACTAAGTAGTATAAAAAAAAAAAAAAAAGTTATAAGATTAATGAAGGGAAACCTGAATCTGTTTCCATGAATATCACCTCAAATCCGTTGTATCAATACTAATAGGTAGTCTATAGTGTATCTAAAACGTGTTTGTGCTCGATAGAATATAAAATGTAATATGTCAGTTTACAAATATATGTCATCGTAATCATGAAACAGATAAATGACAGATAAATGACCTTAAATACCAGATTAGTTGATCTTATTTAGTTTGAGACTTCATACATATTATTCAATCCGCGATCACACATCATGAGTTCCAAAAAACTCGTGGTGAATGAGTTGCTAGCTTTCTTGCAACTTTCTACATTGATGAAGTCGTTGTTCCATTGATGTTCTGTTGTTCCATTCATGAATTCAAATTTGTAATTTGTCTATGCGGCGGCGGATATTAGCAGTGCTAAAATGCGAAAAAGCGAGTACGAACTTGGCTGCAGTGCAAGTAAAGATTGAAGCTTCTCAAACTACCGTCAATGAGCTGGGTGCCTATAGTTTTGGCTTTATGTTCCGCTATTTCGATAAATGGGTCACAAGAGGCCGTCGACATGAACATGCGTCACGGTGCATTCAATATTTCGCACTCGAGTTTCTGGTTGGCGGAATTTGACTTTCCGGCTGTTGTCCCTGCGAGGGTACGTTAGCGCCTCACGCCGCCCCGCCCGCGTTATTACAGTCTCCCATTATTACCGTGACGTTGACCCAACGTGCGTTGACCCTTCGCTGTGTGCTGGTGCTGTCAGCCGACCTCAAATAAAATACAACAACCTTAAACTGAAGGAGAAAACGCGAACCAACAAGAGCATGTTCCACCGTCACTTCATTATCGCCGCGACGACAGGCAGATAAAGAAAGCTTTTATAAAGTAGAGCAAAAAGCAGAAATTTTCAAAATTTAGCACCTCCTCTGGTGTTGCAGATGTCCATGGGCGACAGTGACCACTTTCTATCAGGTGGCTCGTCTGCTCCTTTGCGCAACTTTATGTTTTCCGCCTGTTTTACTCCACTTAAGTATCAGATGTTGTAGAGTATCTGCGCACGAAGAACACCCGAGTCCCGCCACGAAATAGACTTTACGTCGTTTGCACTGCGATTGCAAACTTCTGGCCAAAGTATGTGATGTTTCGGAGATCCCAAGCAAGGCTGCGCAATGTTTTGACATCAAAGAAAACACCGATGCCTTTATGTTAATTTTATGAAAGTTGTTTTGTATTTTTGTTTCTGTCTCTATATGGGCCTGCGTTGCCAGAGATAAATTGATAAATAAAAAAAAACATGTGAAAAAAACGCTATGAAGACCATTATACAGGCTGATATCAAAATGGTGAAATAATATTAAAGGGGCATAATCAGTCTACATTGAACAACCTTCTCTAGGGTACATACACCAAAGTACGAACACAAAGTCCCATTGTCACCAAGTCAGGATCCGATCCCATAAATTTCGAAGGCTAATTTGCGTGTAACCGGAAATCTGTATAATTCAGGTATTCTATAAAATATCTAAGCAATGCATAGAATACCTGGTGCGTGCACGCAATGTATAAAAATTATGAATATTAAATGTACATTACATACTTTACCTTGGTAATGTACACACTTCCCAGGGATTGTATAGAGTACCTCCTGATGTACCGGAAATGTGTAAGGTAAATAGATTTTGGTCTGTATTTATCAGTGTTATGTAAATATCTAAATAAAAAACAGATAAAGCACCTTATGTTTACTTAAAATCAACTATCAAATGGAAATTAATAGTGCCTGCCCATTAAAATTTATTCTATAAAAAAATTAAATCTTCTGAAAAGGAACTTGTAACCTGTCTATAACTAAAGTAAAATGACAATAAAATTTTCGTAATATTAAATTTTTCTGGCTTTAGTAAAAACTTGTAAAACTTAAAGAAACAATTAATTATGTATTCATATACGAGGAACAATTAAATTAAAAATATAAAATAGAATATATTGATAATTTATTTCTGTCACCCAAAGGGAGCTTGGGAGATATTAGTCTGGGCGATAAGGCCGCCTATTGTTTTGTATGTATGTATGTAAACTCTTTAATGCACATAAAAAAAGTAAATAACAAAAGGCAATTCTTAAAAAACTAAATAAGTACAATGGCGGACTTATCCCAATAAGGGATTTCTTCCAGTCAACCGGCATTCGAGAAAATAGGTAAGAAGGATACAGGGTAGCGTAACAAATATGTACAATATTAAACAATGTGCGAAAATTGTATTTTTTTTATTTCTTACAACAATTAGGTATTCTCTGAATTCCCTATGTATTGTTTTCTAATATTTTCGCGATTGTTACACATTTAAATAAAACCACTTAATACGGGTTTATCGCGTTTATTACATTATTTTTACACCTAACTTTTCGAAAACTGCAGTTTTCATGGTCGCAGTAGACTAAGCTGTTATTACCTAAGCATTGTATATAAAACTGTACTACACAGATTGCCGGTAACATAGAAACGTATTACGTCTTTCATATGTTTTCTAAAGCTATTCTATTATAAGTGTTTGGTAATCATCATCTCAAGTTGATGAGCTGGTGATGGAAAAACAACTCGTTAATGGTAATGTAATGTAATTTAAAGGCCAAATATTACGTGTAGGTACGGATAGACCTTCGTGTTGTAGATCAGGAGTTAGATGATATTTTAAATTGCACTTATAAACATCTGGGATAAATTTCCAGGTTTATGTTCATAAAAGAAACAGTATCTTAATTTTGCACCAGCCAGCGATTAGGTACAAGTAAAATTTGTCGACTTTGGATTCACGCGACGGCTTGCACCAACGTCGCTTCAGAGTCATTTAGTTAATTTTACGTTCCAAGATCAACATTAACGCAGTTATTCAACAGTAAAAACGGCGCAAATAGCTGTTTTTACCAAAATGGGCTATTATTGTGTTATTAAACGTTAAAAGGTTAGATTTTTATGAAATAGTCGGTACTGTGAAAGACCATCCTAGTTGAAAGAGATCATTTTGCGATTTTGTGATGAGCAAAGTTTTCTTCAAGAATCAAGGACAAGTAAAGTTTTCTCCAAGAATCACCGAAACCCAGAAGTAAAACTACATCACATAGTTGAACTAAGGTATGTATTTTTTAGTAAGATTTACAGCACCAAGTATAGACTTCTTCCTATCAGCCTAATATCGAGCACTAGGAAAACAGAAAGTGTATGTCATAATGTTAAAACAATTCTTGAAAAAACGACAGTGAAATAAGCGTATAGAACGGTTATAACATCAAAAAACCCGCAGCATGCTATTTGCGATTGCGGCGCAGTCTTTCCTCATCCCTTTAGTGTCATCTCCTGGTATTCATTGTGTATATTATTTTACTCCAGAAATATGTATAAAAATTAACTCACCAACAAAGTTAACATGTAGAATGGCTAGCACCAAAATGCGCGCGAGGGGTCCACCGTCTCGCACGTTCACCGCCATCTTGCCTCAGCGTGTCACCGTCCTTTGCTGCCATCTACCGCTACTTTTCATCCGTCTTGATCTTCTCATTTTGTTTTAGTGTATCCTTCTGTGGTTGGAAGTCATCTTTTTGGGTTGATCTGTAAAAATTAACAGTTTATATATTCTTCAACATCACTTTTACTAATATTTTTAAAGATTCGGCAGCTTCGGCAGCAGCAGATTTCGGCAGCAGTCAAATAACAACATTTTTTGAAAATATATTTTATGTCATTTTCAGTAAAAGCAAATGAATGCGCATCTGCAAATATTTTTATTGAGTTTATTTGGAAATAATACCAAATTATTTGTTTCACGTATCTTTTTCTGCTTAGCTAATCACTAAAACAAAGTAGATATGTTTACCGTTTCTACGTTAAAAACAAGTAAGTCTATCCAAGATACTTAAAGTTCAAATAGAACATTATATATGACATTGATGACTTATATAGTTGAAAGCTAAAAGCAAGTATATTTTTAAGATACTTGCTTTTACATAAGAGTAATGTTCTCGTTGTGTTTATGGTTTAATTTTCAGGATTTATTTAGTGTGAAAAGTTTCACAGTCATTAAATATTTTAAATACAGATTTATTAGGATATTTAAAATTTAAGAATTGAAAGCTAGACCAACTAAAAAAAAAACATTATGAAGTAATGTGATACTTGTTTTTAGCGTAGAATGGTATCAATATTTCGATAAGAAATTCTACGCTGAACGCTGAATACTTATTTTGCTTGTCAAAATGAAAGTAGCCAATTAAAAGTATATATTTATTACATAAATATATTTATACTATGAATATGAATGAATGTTTGGGGCTATAATTTCATATTTTAATGGTAAAAATACTAAATTCCTTTTTTTTGCCACCTGTAAAATTTGGGTAAAATTAGTTACTTGGATATGGCTTAGGGCAGCCGCAGTTAACTTAAACTGAAATAACAATTTTATTTACTCTTTGAGACTGGACCATTTAGTTTTGTCTTATATTTTATTGTAGATTTTGATTATATTCGTTTATTTATAGATGATGTTAATTTTCAAACGGTAAGGGTTTATATCCTAAAATAAGTATTTACTCAAGAAACTTGACATATACGAGAAAACATGAATTTATCTTCATCAGCTAAAAAAATGGTTGATATAGGTACCTATTTATACTATATTTATTGGATTAATAAACAGACAAAATGTATTGGGCATTGTAATGTTAGCCGTAAAAACTCTACTGCTGGACAAAGGCCTCGTCCAATGATTCTTTGTTTCGTGGGGGGATATTTCTATACCACGCTTGCCAGGTGGATTGACGAGCGCAATTACTACAGCTTGTTGTGCTTCCTATGCTGCTACCTATCAGAAGCATTTTAAGTTGGGGAGGATATTGTGTAAGCATTAACTTTAAAAACCCAAATAAAATTACCTATCTGTGGTCCTGCTTCCGTTCCCCCCTATATCTACTCCCTTTTCGCCGAGACGGCCTGTGATTGGCCGAAAAAATAGTCGAAAAAATATGGCGGGCGAGTCTTGTTGAGCGCGTCCCTTGCGCTAATATAATTTCTAAAAATAACGACTCCTAAGGGCTTCGCTGGCCGAAAACAACCCTAAATCTCATCGCGCGTGTGTGATGGTGTACCACTAGTGTAGGCAGTAGGAGGATAGTACAGTTCAAGCCGGAAAGGTTCCCAGCCAGCCGCCACGAGGCCTGTCGCAGGTGAATCCTTCAAAATCCTGTTCAACATTGAATCCAGGTTAGTGTTTACTGAATTTTCCCTTGCTGTGATTCTGGGGTTGATCGGAGAATGCAGTGACCCTTCCAGAAAGTCGCAACATTAATTTATGGTGCCTCCTGTGAGGACATTCCTCACGTACTTATTTCAAATTTACCCACTTAATTTCAATATTTCCAATTAAAGTTATTTCCAAATATGGATAACTAATTTATTCATAAATAGACTTATTATAGATTCAAATTAACTAGGTACTTATCCACCTAGCATTTGTGTATTTGTCTAACAATCTCGGCTCAAACAGGGAATTCCATTCCTGTTCCATACCATAGTAAATACCTATTGCTTACGAGTACATACTTCTTATCTCGTTAATTCCCTTGTAATAATCCCTTAATCGTTAGATTTGTATGCCATAAGGTACTATCTTGTTACTCAGGCTTTCGAACTATTTTGGATAGCCTATGTACTTACCTAGGGTCAATTAATAGCAGTGAGGTGTGTATTTATGATTATAAGTAATAGTCCGTAGTTTTAAAACCTACGTGTTTTGTGAATATCTGTTCCATTACTCAGTTTACATTTAAAATTTTGCTACTTACCTACATTACTCGTATTTTTCACAATTAGTGCCTACCAAAACATGGCGGAAGGAGAATTAATGTCCACCATTAAAAAACGTGAATATGAGTTTAAAAATATTCAAATACTTTATGACTTAGCAAAAATTACGAAAGAAAATAAAACTAAATTAGCATCCTTTCGAGCTAGGTATAAAAGAATTGATAAAATTCGTGATAATTTCTTGGAATGCAACGATCGTGTAAACCTGTTGCAACTTAAACTAAATCCTCAATTTGTTATCGATAATACTGATTTGTTATCATTTGACGAGTTATACTATTTTGTCATTGAGTTTGTCGATTCTCTCGACGCAAGCGCCGGTGCGAGTTCGCGCTCGGAACTGTGTCAAGGTCAGGCGTATTCCAGCTCGCAAGTGAAACTACCTAAATTGCAAATAGCTAAGTTTGATGGTAATATAGAGAACTGGCAGATGTTTAAAGACAGTTATACGTCGCTTGTGCATAATAATGTTTCGTTGTCGGACACAGAGAAATTTTACTATTTGTTGTCATGTCTGTCTGGGTATGCCCTGACACTAGCTAAGGGTGTTCCTATAACATCAGCTAATTATTCTGTCGTTTATGCAGCGTTACTAGACAGGTATGATAATAAACGTATTTTAGCCAACGCTTATTTAGAAAAAATAATAAAATTAAATCCGATCCAACGGCCATCATTATCAAACTTATCACAATTAACCAACACACTTTATGAATGTGTTAGTGCCTTGCGCGGGTTAAATATTGATGATTTAAGTGAATTTCTTTTATTTTACATAGCATCTCGGCCTCTTGATACAGAAACTAGGAAAAGGTTTGAATTACAAAATACCGAAGAAATTCCTAAATATAATAATTTGATTGTTTATTTACAGAATTATATAAAGGTATTAGAGGTTAGTCAACCTAGTAATTTACAGTCATTCAATTCTACAAATAAACAAAACCACAATAATACAAAGAAAGATAACTTTTCTCGGCAATCAAATTCTTCCTTAATTACTTCTTCGAACTCAAATAATAATAAACCTAATCAGGCTGTTTGTGTGTATTGTCATAAAAATCATTCAATATATCGCTGTGGTAAAGTACATTCTATGAATATAGGACAGCGACAACAATTAGATAAAGAGTTACAATTATGTCAAAACTGCTTAAGGCCCGAACACACTAGTGCAGACTGCAAGTCTAAGTCCATGTGTTTCATTTGTAACTCAAAACATAACACATTATTACATGAAGAACATAAAAGTTTATTATCTAATACCATTGACCTAAAGGCTTCTGAGAATTCCAATATGAGCACTTCCCTAACTTGTACAACTCAGCCAAAAATGTCAAAGTCCCTTATGAGTACCAAAATTATTGGTTCAGCAGTGGTTCGGTTGAGAAGAGTGGATGGTTCATGGCAGTATGCTCGTGTAATCGTAGATAGTGGCTCGATGGACTCTTTCATTACAAGTAGCTGTGTGCGACAGTTAGGTTTACATATAAAAACAGTGTAATTTAAATGTAACCGGTCTCGGTCAAAATTATGTTTGTAATATTAAAGGTTATACTTTTGGCTCTATTGTGCCTAGGTCAAATGACTCGCCCCAATTTGATATACCATTAGTGGTTTTGCCTAAAATCACTTCAATGATTCCTTCAACCTCGTTACCGTCGGTTGTCAAGGAAAAGTTTAAACATCTGGATCTCGCCGACCAAGATTTTGATAAATCGGGTCCGATCGATCTGTTGTTAGGAGTAGACTGTTTTGACCAGATATATTCTGGTTCACGTTATAGCCCAGGCCCTGGTTTTCCATGTGCACTGTCTAGTGTATTCGGCTGGGTGATAAGTGGTCAGTTTCTTCAAAACGTGGTGGCTCAAACTCCAGCCACACCCGTTACGTCACTCATCGCGTCTTCTTGTGCGCTCGATGAGATCGTTCAACGGTTTTGGGAATCCGAAGAACCGCCGAAATGTAAAATTTCCGGTCCTGAGGATGAAATATGTGAACAAAAATATAAAAATGGCACATATCGTACCTCCGACGGTCGTTATGTTGTACCAATTATGCTTAAAGATGATACTCCAGCCTTAGGAGAATCATATCATCAGGCTCTTAACCGTTTTCTCAACTTGGAAAAGCGTCTTGCCAGCCAGACTGAGTTGAAAACGGAATATAAGGAATTTATGCAGCAGTACGAAGATCTGGGACATATGCAGCCTGCTGAATCTTTGTCTACTGACCGTTATATTATTCCTCACCATTGTGTAATACGACCCGATAGTACAACGACACGTTTACGAGTAGTCTTCGATGCCAGTAGTCGGACCTCGAATAATCTGTCACTCAATAATATTGTTCATGTGGGTCCTAAGCTGCAAGTGGATATTGTCGATTTAGTGACAAAATTTAGACTTCACAAAATAGTTTTTACTGCCGACATCCGTCGTATGTATCGGCAAATATTAATAAGACCCGAGGAAAGGCATTATCAACACGTGCTTTGGCGTAATGATCCAACTGAGATCTTAAAGGAGTACGAACTTAAGACAGTCACGTACGGAGTTAGTAGTTCACCTTATTTAGCCATTCGAACTGTTATACCCTATAATAATACGAGGGCTAAACTTAGTAAGCATTTTTACTGTTTTCTAGCCTCGTCAGCATTTTGTTTGCCTCATGGCTTCCTTTATTTTAGTTATAGTTCAGTTAGTATCTGGAGCTCGGAAAAGCAACAAGTCGGGATACAGTGCCAAATTAATTAAGTGTATTTTTGGGTTTTGAGTGAAATAAAAGTGTGGTTTAAGTGCGTGGTTTTTTTTTAAAAAGACCGACAGGGACTTCCTCACAACAATTTTGGTGTCAGAAGTGCTGGATGTTGTAAGTGGCTTCCGTTGAAGTCCTTTCAAGAACCCGAGGATCCCATCACGGTCTCTGATCGACAGTAAGACTTGACCCAAAGGTCAAGCCTGCATCAGCCGCACTCTGGTCGACGGTCAGCCTCCGCCCTACAGCGTGAGCCCGCGCCACGTGTCTCACCGACACACCCCATACACAAGGTCGACGGTCAGCCTCCGCTCTTTAGCGTGAGCCCGCGCTGCGTGTTCTCCACACCCTTTGAAGGTCGACGGTCAGCCTTCGCTCTATAGCGTGAGCCCGCACCTCAAGATCACTGTATCATCCCTGCGCATGGTCGACGATCAGCCTCAGGTGTACCCTGAGCCCGCGCCACATTCCAGCCCCGGTACTAACTCACCACCATCTTCATCATCAAGAGCACACCTCTACCATACCACAAGGTGCTCTCCGCGCATAGGCTGCCCACGTGACTGCCGCGTGTTCCAGTTCCCACGCCGTGAGGGCGTGAACTCTTCAGCATCGTGTACCCAGAATTCAGAATGCTAGTGAAAGTGATCTTCGTGATTCTGTGAGTGTATTACTATTTCCTATACTCGTGATTTGACTCTATCTTTACAATTTCTATACCATTTCTTTATTTTACTATTTCCTAATATTTTACACTGATGTCGCTCAAAGCAGAGTCAGATGGTCGCAAGACCTCTACTTCCGAGAAATCTGAGAAGGTCCCACTAACATTTTTATCAAAATTTATTAAACCCTTTAATGGTGAGAGAGAGTCACTTCCCGCCTTTTTAACAAACTGCGATAATGCTATTTCTCTAGCCACTCAAGAACAAGAAAGTGTTCTGTGTAAATTTATTTTATCCCAGTTAGAAGGCAAGGCTCAAGCAGCCTGTAGTTTAAGGAGATTCGAAACATGGGATGAGCTTAAATCATTCCTTAAAAATACCTTTGGCGAGAAAAAGCATTCTACGCACTTATTAATAGATTTGCAGAATTGTAAACAATTAAGCGGTGAAGATGTTACTAAATATTCACTCAGAATTGAGTATATATTAGCTAGGATACATTCCGAGGTCCATTACAGCTGCAAGGATACTAAGGAACTTCCTGGTCGAATAGCTGCCATGGAAGACCTTGCTCTCAATACTTTTATGCTAGGATTAAATAGTTCAATATCTGCGGTTGTCCGGTGTAAGAACCCCTCAACATTAAATGAGGCAGTACAACACGCAATTGAGGAAGAGAAAATAGTTAATTTATCTAGATCTAATTTAAATAAATATGCTAAACAATGCTCTGTATGTAATAAGTCAGGGCACACGTCCTCTGAATGCTTCTTAAAAAATAAAGCTTCTAGTAATTATCCAAAATTTAAAAAAACGTATCATTTTAATCCTAACTCTAACAATAACTTAAATCCTAATTCTATTTCTAATACTAACTCTAATGTGAAATCATGTAATTATTGTAAAAACTTAGGTCACACGATTGACCAGTGCCGTAAGCGTAAATATAACATGCAGCAGCGAGGAAACGCTAGCTATGCACAACGTGACTATCAGGCGCCTCGTGGCAACGCCACTGGCACGGTAAACATATGTGATGCAAATGAGTCGCGGTTCGATCCCGCCGACACTCAGTTAAACTAATCCCGATTTCGGGCACGTGTCTACCGAAATCGAATGACGTAAATGGCACGACTATACCCACTGTATCTTATACTAAATCTTATACTAATTCTACATCTCAGTCCAAGCAGCTGAGTCCTATTAACTCTTCATCTCAGTCCGAGCTACTGAGTCATACTAAATCTACATCTCAGTCCAAGTTACTGAGTCCTACTAAACCTTATACTAGCTCTTATACTAAATCTTATACTAATTCTACATCTCAGCCCAAGCAGCTGAATCCTACTAAATCCTCATCTCAGTCCAAGTTACTGAGTCCTACTAAACCTTCTACTAGCTCTTATACTAAATCTTATAATAAAAATGAAATATCTAAATCCTATCAAGTCAATGGCTCTATACCTATTTATGAGACAGATATAAAAATAAGGAAAATATCCCTGCCTCATATATTCTTAAAGTCAAGCTACTCTTCTAAACTCTTAAGCCTTCTCGTAGATTCCGGTGCCTCAATAAGTTTAATAAAAAAATCTAGTATGAACATTATACCTCCCTTATCTCGCGAAATCGTTAAATTAAGAGGTATTAATAACACCGAATTCTGTTGCGAAACATTAGGTACATTTGAAATGGATTTCACACTGTCTTCTAGTACTTTTAAATACAAATTCCACGTGGTCAATGATGACGTGTCGCTAGACTATGACGGCATCATAGGTAGTGATTTTCTAGGTTATTTTAAAGCGACCATTAATTACGATTCTAAGTTATTAAACATACAAGGGCATAACTTACAAATAAACTACATACAACCTACTTATATCATCCCGGCCCGTTCCGAGGTTGTTATTGAATGTGCTATATCAAATTACTCGCCCGAGTCTTATCAATGTAATGAGGGTCTCGTACTAGATCAAACCTTATGCAATGGTGTTTATATTGCGAATTGCATTGTCTCTATCAAACCTAATAAAAGAATAAACATTTCTGTTCTGAACACTACTGATTCTGACGTAATGATCAAAGATTATTATGCAGAGGTGCTACCTCTTGACTATGACTTAAATACCTACGAGTACCAAACTGTTAATTCTATTTCTAGTTCTAAATCTGATCGTGTTCAAAAGGTACTAAAGCTCATACGCTGCTCTCATTTAAACTCTGAAGAGGAAAAAGCCCTCTTAGAATGTTGCTCTCAATATACTGATATTTTTCATCTCCCTGATGAACCACTGTCTTATACAAATGCAATTGAACATTCTATTAATTCAGGTAATGCACCTCCAATCCATGTCAAGTCTTATCGCTTCCCTGAATGCCATAAGGAGGAAGTAGATTCCCAAATTCGTAAAATGCTTGACCAAGATATCATTCGCCCCTCTGTTTCACCATGGAGTGCCCCAGTATGGGTAGTTCCCAAAAAATTAGATGCGTCTGGCAAACGCAAATGGAGGATAGTCATAGACTACCGCCGCCTCAATGACGTCACTGTTTCTGAAAGTTATCCACTGCCTCTCATCACTGATATTCTCGACCAATTAGGTCATTCAAAGTATTTTAGTACCCTTGATTTATCAAGTGGGTTTCATCAGATCAAAATGAACCCTAAAGATGCTGCTAAAACTGGGTTCTCAATAAATACTAATTCAAGTAGTTCTGGGCATTATGAGTTTACTAGGATGCCCTTCGGGTTGAAAAACGCCCCTTCAACGTTCCAGAGACTCATGAATACAGCTCTATCAGGTCTCCAAGGTCTCCACGCGTATGTGTACCTAGATGACTGCATTATTTACTCTCATGATCTCGCTAGTCATATTACAAAATTGAGGCTCATATTCGATAGACTAAGAAACTTTAATTTAAAGCTGCAACCCGACAAGTGTGAGTTTTTACGTCGTGAAGTTGCATATTTAGGCCACATCATCACCGATAAGGGTGTATCTCCTAACCCCGACAAAGTCAAGGCCGTCACCGATTTCCCTACTCCCACGAATGTTAAGCAAATAAAGTCCTTTCTAGGCCTCGTGGGCTACTATCGCCGTTTCATTGAGAACTTCTCAAAACTAACTAAACCTCTCACGTCTCTTTTAAAGAAGGATGTTACTTTTAACTGGACCCCTGAACAAGACACTGCTTTCCAAATTCTCAAAGATAAGCTTACAACAACTCCTTTACTACAGTACCCTAATTTTTCTGAACCGTTTGTAATTACAACGGATGCCTCTAGTTATGCTATAGGAGCAGTGCTATCTCAAGGTGATATAGGTAAAGATAAACCTATAGCCTTCGCATCTCGAACTCTTAATAAAGCCGAAGGAAATTACTCTACTACGGAGAAAGAACTCCTCGCTATTATTTTCGCTGTTAAGACATTCCGCCCCTATATTTTTGGGCGTAAATTCAAGATCGTTACTGATCACAGGCCCTTAGTATGGCTATTCAATAATAAGGACCCAGGCAGTAGACTCATTCGCTGGCGTCTCAAACTCGAAGAATATGACTATGAAATAATATATAAACAAGGTCGCCTTAACCTTAACGCAGATGCATTATCTCGTTGCCCCGTAAATGTAATTGATATAAATAACTTACATAACTTATCTTACGAAAAATATTTTAAAATGCAATTTACTAATAAAATACCAACCCTTAATACTATTATAGAAGAACAAAGTCAAAGTTTACCCTTAACTAAAATAAAATCAATCGTTTGTCCAGTCTCTCTAGACTTTGATTATTCTTTGCCCCACTGCGAAGAGATACTATCGCAGTTCGAAGATTCCGCTAACTTACTAAGTTCCGAACGCGAGTTATGTACAATTCAAGCCGTGAATAATAAGAATAGAACTTACTATTTCCTTTATACAAAAGTTCATCACTATGAAGAAACTAAATTTAAAGATATATACAACTTATTAATTAAATTAAGAAATAAAATAATTACCGAAAATCCTGAGGTCACTGAACTTGCTATGCCAGACTTCACGGATCCTTTCTCAAAGATACCTTATACTAAATTATATAACATTATTTCTTATATTTTCCATAACACTAATATTAAAATTTATATATACAAAAATCAATTAATTTATCCAACCCCTGTTGAGGTCCCTAAAATATTAAAAGAAAATCATGACTCAACGGTTGCGGGTCACCCCGGTTCAACACGGATGTATAATCGAATTAAAGCTACCTATTATTGGAAAGGCATGCGCTCTGACATTGAAACCTACGTAAAAAATTGTAAGCTATGTCAAATAAATAAACCCTTACGAAAATCTAACAAAGCTCCAATGGAGATTACTTCTACGTCTACTAGGCCATTTGAGCGCCTAGCTCTCGATATAGTCGGTCCATTACCAGAAGCTGGTGTCCAAAAATTTAAATTCATGCTTATTCTTCAAGATGATCTCACTAAATTTTCAAGTGCCTATCCTATGGTAACTGCTACTAGTGAAGAAATCGCTAGAAATCTAGTTCATTTTATGTCTCTATTCGGTTTCCCAAAAACTATTCTCACTGATTTAGGAACTTGTTTCACCTCAGATTTATTTAAGCAGTTGGCCGAAATTTGTAAGATAAAATCTCTGTTTTCTTCGCCTTACCACCCCCAAACTAACGGCGCCCTGGAGCGCTCACATTCTACCCTTAAGGAATACTTAAAATCCTTTGTTAATGAAAACCAGAATGACTGGCATTGTTACTTATTTACTGCAATTTTATCTTATAATACAACTCCGCATAGTACCACTGCATTCACTCCACATGAGTTGTTATACGGTTATAAACCTTATATACCAAATTCCTTATATGATACTAGTAACAATACTACTTATAATGAATATATTAGGGCTTTACAATATAGAATGCGGTTCAGCAGAGAAAAAGCCATTCAAAATATTATAAATAGTAAGGAAAAGTCTAAACAATATTATGATTCTACTTCCCGTGATATCTCTTATAAATCAGGTGATATGGTATACCTAAAATGCCATCACAGATTGCGCAAGGCTCTATCCCCTGTATGGAAGGGCCCTTACAAAATCATTAAGGTTCATAATAAACGTAATGTAACATTACAAGTAGGCCGCAAGCACATTAAATATCATACTAATGAAATTAAGCCTGCTTCATCTTAAATCATACCTACTATAAATAATTTTAATTCTACTATTTCTAAGCTAAATCAAAACGAAGTTAAAATAAACTCCCAAATACATATAATTAATGAAATCTTATCTCAATCAACTAAACTAAATAACTTACTATATCATATGTCTAAGATAAATAACTTACTAAATCTTATTGAAAGCTCCTTGTTAGCTATATCTAACGTACTAGATTCAACCTTAAACGCTATACTATTTTCTAAGGTTAATATTCTACATCCTAGTGTGTTAAGTCCTTTAAGTCTCTATAGTGAACTAAGTAAGCATAGCAACCAAATAAAGAAGCATTTAGACTTACCGCTGCAATTAAATATAAATAACATCCACTCTATTATGGATGTTTCTCAACTTAGTTGTTATTACTATAATAATAAGATTGTTTTTGTTTTGCAAATCCCTTTAATAAGTGACGACAGATACACTGTCTTTAAAAATATACCCTTGCCTACACCTCATAATGAGTCACACATGAAAACATTTGCTCTTATTCAACCTACCAGTGTGTACACTGCTTTAAGCAATAACAGAATGCATTATGCTATGCTAGATAACTTAGATAGATGTAAGAAAGTTAGTGATGAATATACTATATGTGAATTAATAACTCTGTACTCTTGTATTGCAAGCCCAAGCTGCGAGTCAAGGCTGTTGACTGAGGTCATCTTATCGTTACCACCTCAATGTAATTCGAAACTACTATATGGAGATATAGATATTTGGCAGAAGCTACTTAATAATAAATGGATTTTTGTTCAATCCAGTGTTAATAAATTAACAATAAAATGTGATGACGACATAACTGATAATTCTATTGTTGGTACTGGATTAGTTAAGTTAACTAATAATTGTATAGGTTATTCTAAAACTATGCAACTAATTCCTACTAGTTATTCTACATTTATTACTAAGTCCTCTATAGATATAAGTTTCGATATAACGGCTGACGACTGCTGTAATAGAGAGGTACTTAATAAAACCTTGCCATCTTTGTCACCGTTATCCTTAAGTAAGATAAACTTAGATAATTTAAGATATGCATCTCATCAATTGGATGATTTAGAGAAAGAGATAAATACCATTCAGAGTGAATCTCACTTCATAAAATATGGCACTTATTATTCTACATTCACGTATTTCTTAATTGTTTGTTTATTTCTATATTCTATATATAAGTTATATAAGTGTTTCAGAAATCGTAATTCTAATTCCGGATGCTGTATCCAAATTTACAATCAATGCCATAATAAGAAAATTGTAAGAAATAAATCAAAAATGTCAAGCTCTATTGAGATGTCTAATATCTCTAGTTCTGATGAGGATAAACAATCTGTAAAATCTCTAACATATAATCAACAGAAACATAGGGTTGATTTCCATAACTCTAATAGGAATATAAACATTTAAATTTTGAATTTATATAACAATTCCTGTTTTCTGAAATCTAAACATATTATACTAAGTCTAGTTCTTATCTTAATCTTAATTACTATTTCATAACTATCATGTAAACACTGCATCCCTGACTCAATCTTACTTCGCTTCATCTTAATCGAGATAAAGCTCCGTCAAAAGGGGGGGACTGTTATACCCTATAATAATACGAGGGCTAAACTTAGTAAGCATTTTTACTGTTTTCTAGCCTCGTCAGCATTTTGTTTGCCTCATGGCTTCCTTTATTTTAGTTATAGTTCAGTTAGTATCTGGAGCTCGGAAAAGCAACAAGTCGGGATACAGTGCCAAATTAATTAAGTGTATTTTTGGGTTTTGAGTGAAATAAAAGTGTGGTTTAAGTGCGTGGTTTTTTTTTAAAAAGACCGACAGGGACTTCCTCACAACAGAACACTTCATCAACTTGTTGAAGATCGTGGTTCTGAGTACTCAAGTCGTGTAGCTCAGGTTATCACCCAGGAGACATTTATGGACGATATCAAAACTGGCGGCTCTTCCCTTGAAGAGGCGATCAAGCTGAAGGCCGATATCACATCTTTGTTGGCCAAGGCTCACTTGGAACTACGTAAATGGACTACCAACTATCCTCGTCTTCTTAAGGATGTTCCTCCTGAATTTTGTCAAAGTTCCAAATACTTCGATGAATCGGGAAATGAGTTTGTCAAAATATTAGGGATACGATGGAATCCCATTAATGATTCTTTTTCATATGCCTTTTCAGACTCGTTCGAAGTCAAATTTACTAAAAGATCCATACTCTCTTTAGTAGCTCGCATTTTCGATCCACTCGGTTGGATATGCCCAGTAGTCTTTGCAGCAAAATCGCTGTTGCAAGAAATATGGCGGTTAAATTTATCGTGGGATGAGACTATTCCAAAACATTTAACCAAACAATGGCATTTAATAGCGGCCAATTTGTCTGATTTACAAAAAAATTCTCTTCCGCGGCTAGTTATACCTTCCAATCCGATGGAAGTACACTTGGTAGGTTTCTGTGATGGTTCTCTGAAAGGCTATGGTTGTTGTGTGTATATTTGTGTGGTTACTAATGAGCCCAGAATTTCTACTGCGACTAGTTTACTGATTGGAAAATCTAGAGTAGCTCCTTTAAAACCTACCACGGTAAATAGACTCGAGCTAAGCGCAGCGGTGCTTCTGGCAAAAGTTCTATCGCACATGTATAATTTGCTTAAAGACCATATAACTATTAATTCTATTCGAGCTTATTCAGACAGCAGCACTACCTTGTCATGGCTTAATACCGCCCCTCATTTGTTAAAAATGTATGTAGCCAATCGTGTCATTCAAGCAACTGACTTGATTAGTACCGATCACTGGTATTATGTTTCGTCTAAGGATAACCCGGCCGACTGTTGTAGTCGCGTAGTGTCCTGTCCAGAGCTTATAGACCATCCTCTGTGGTGGAAAGGTCCTTCTTGGCTACAGGATTTGCCTAGTCAATGGCCTAACAAACGGGTTCTACTTCCAAAAGAAGACTTACCCGAGCTCAAACCACTAGAAACTAAAAGTCCTCACGTGATTGAGGTGAGAAACCCACTTCTGGACTTAATTGCCAGACATTCCTCTTTTACAAAAATTCTAAGAATTGTAGCATGGTGTATTCGATTTATTTCAAATTTGAGGGATGCAAGGCAAAATCCAATTCTTTCATTTCTCAGTAGTCCTGAACTCGAGAAGTCAACCAAAGTGTTAGTTAAATTGAGTCCGTATCATTATATGTCTTCCGAAGTCAGTCGAGTGCGAGATAATGAACCATGTGTAAAATCCATTCAAAAACTTTCACCTTTCCTGGACGATAATGGGATCGTTCGGGTGGGGGAACGCATCGATGAGGCTAATCTGTCACCATCTGCGTTACACCCTTTTTTGTTACATAAACATTGTCCAATATCTAAAATTATAATAAAACATTTTCATAAAAAATATTTGCATTGTGGACCTCGAACCTTACAATCTCTTATTCAACGCCCGTTTTGGATAATTGGATTAAGACTTCTGATACGTACCGTGCTGTCGAAGTGTGTTAGATGTTTTATTCCGTGTCCGCGCTCTCGTTGGGTCATGCTTAAGAAAATTACCCAGAGATTTTGGCGCGTATGGCAGTGTGATTATCTTCATACATTACAACGAAAGAACAAAAGGTTTGTACATGAACCAAATATTAAAATAGATAACTTAGTCATAGTTAACGAACCTAATCTTCCGCCGATGTTTTGGAAGTTGGCACGTATTGTGCAAGTGCATGCTGGTTCGGATCAAGTAATCAGAGTAGTTACTTTCCGAACTGCTAACGGAAAGTCCTTTCGTAGGCCGGTAGTAAAGGTTTGTCCCTTACCAATTAATTAAGATATTTTTTCATAAATTACTAAAACATAAATACACACTATCCTTAGGCTAGTTAAAACTTATTTATTACTTTATCTTTCGAAAATAATATTTCTAGATATTCTTGCAATAGTGCGTAGCTATTGCTTTTGTTTTATATCTTTCAATTTGCATTCTCTGTGAAACCCTTGTGGATTTCAGGTGGGGGAAAGTGTGTAAGCATTAACTTTAAAAACCCAAATAAAATTACCTATCTGTGGTCCTGCTTCCGTTCCCCCCTATATCTACTCCCTTTTCGCCGAGACGGCCTGTGATTGGCCGAATAAATAGTCGAAAAAATATGGCGGGCGAGTCTTGTTGAGCGCGTCCCTTGCGCTAATATAATTTCTAAAAATAACGACTCCTAAGGGCTTCGCTGGCCGAAAACAACCCTAAATCTCATCGCGCGTGTGTGATGGTGTACCACTAGTGTAGGCAGTAGGAGGATAGTACAGTTCAAGCCGGAAAGGTTCCCAGCCAGCCGCCACGAGGCCTGTCGCAGGTGAATCCTTCAAAATCCTGTTCAACATTGAATCCAGGTTAGTGTTTACTGAATTTTCCCTTGCTGTGATTCTGGGGTTGATCGGAGAATGCAGTGACCCTTCCAGAAAGTCGCAACAGATATAAATTTGTTGGATTTGGGAAGGGAATTAAGGTATTGGGATACTATTCACTGAGATGAATAGGGGAGAAACAAGTAGCAGCTCGGGAGACCAGGTGCGCGTAACCTGCTACCACCGGCCAAGCAGTTGAGGATGACACCCCTGACTTAGTAAGACACACCGACTTATTGGATATTAAAATAGAACTTAAAAAGTAAAACCTACATAATATGAAGAATAGTAAATTCCAGTATCTTTTACCGTCTTGCGGGAATGGCAAAAATATACGTATTTTTATTCACATGCCGTTTGCATAGTAGAGGTACAGTCGAACGTTATCTAAAATATGAGTGAATGTGCGGCTACGTGCGGTCGGCTCTAAAAGAATTTGATATCAAAGATTCGCTCGCGCGGTATAAACACAAGCCGTGCCTGCTCCACATTGTCTCAATGGAAGAGACAACACTACAGTTTTTTTATGAAGTGTAAATAATGTACGTCGTTAAATTCACTGTAGAAGTTTTATTTTATTGATTTTTAAAATATATATATACAGTTGAAATTTAAAAAGATAATGGGTACTAATGCTACAACTAAAAATAAATAAAATTTAATATACATTTACAAAAATATAATGCAATATCAAAATTACATATTATGTCATTATTAAATTTGGATATAGTATTATGATCAGTTTATTAACTCGTTTACAGAAATGTTGCTCGAAGTAAAAGTATTATTTTAGTCCCAAGAAGACACATTTTGCTTTTCATCTCCCTTTATGACACTATATTTATTTATTAGCGTACTAAACATATTACATTCATGTTTATATCCTTACTAATATTATAAATGCGAAAGTGAGTTTGTTTCTTTGTCGCCGTAACTACTGAACCGATTATCATGAAATTTTGCATACAAGTTCTCTGGAGTACGGAGAAGGACATAGGCTACCTTTTATCCCGGGAAAAAGTACTATTCCCGAGAGATCGACATTGACGCGGGCGGAGCCGCGGGCGAAAGCTAGTAATATATAAAGATTATAAATTGGTTTAAATCTAGAAAGTAATCCTAACATAAGTATGCCTAAAATCTAAGCAATGTAAATTAATAACTAAATATGTATCGCTAGAGTAAATTATTAATTATGTGAAAGCAGAAAACCTCATTATAAAACACCAAAAAAAAAAGAGAAAAAAAGGAAATAAAACATTATTATAACTATTGCAAATCTGTTATCGGAGGTTGAGATTAGACTTAATTTGCCGCCGGAACTTATAAAGTGTATGGTGATAAATGTTCCCTATCGGACAAAAGGACTTCATTATATTGGCCACACATTCTAACAATTGGGTTATAAAAAGATGTATTATTAGAGTAAACTTTGAGGGTAAATGCATTACAGTTAGTATTCCGCAACCTAAAACGTGTGTTGAAGTTAAGCAATGAAAGTAGCTCAGGAGAATCAATAAGGCCATGGACGAATTTGTATAGTAATACAAGATTTAAGAATTCACGACGCCTGTTTAGGGGGGACTTATTAAAGAATGAAAGGCGTTCCACATAAGATGCTAATTTGCGACCCATACCTCTTCTATAGCTTAGGATTTTCAAGCAACGCTTCTGAATTCCTTCAATGCGATCAATGTGAACTACGTAAAAGGGAGACCAAATTGTAGAGTTATATTCAAGGATACTTCTAACTAGTGAATAGTAAAAATGAATTAAGCTGTTAGTCTTTTTGAAGTCTTTAGTGATTCTACAGATAAATCCTAGTAATCCCGAACAACGTCCGATGATATAGTCATAGTGATCGTGAAAGGAAAGCTTGCTATCAAACAAAACACCAAGACCTTCTTAGTAGCTTGACAGAATAACGTTAAGTTTTTTTGTAAATGTTATAACAAAACATTTATCAATATTTAAATACATGTAGTTCTTATGACACCAGTCAGCTAGCACATCCAAATCATTTTGAAGCTTCAAAATATTAGACACATCTTCAACTACAGTAAAAATTTTAAGATCGTCTGCTTAAAGCAGACAAGGGCAATTGAGTTTCTCGATTAGATCATTGATAAATACAATGAAGAGTAAAGGCCCTAAATGGCTTCCTTGTGGTACACCAGATGTGATTCAAAGATTCAAAGATTTATTCAGAAAATAGGCCTTTTCAGGCACTTTTTCACGTCAATTCACATTTTAAATAATACTTATTATATTATATTCAAATTATTAATTATTGTTCAAAATCTACAAACTACTAGCGTTTCGGAACCGACCACTGCAGAGAAGAAGACGCCGAAAGAAACTCTTTTCAACAGTATTGGTCGCCTACTTGCCTAAAGGGCTTTGTATGATATTTAATATTTTTATCTTTTCTTTTTTTTTCTGATGTCATGTTATATATAATTTTAATTTACATATTTTTGTGGAACACGTTATGTTAGCGATCGAGCGTGCAACAACAACAGATATGATAAAACAGGTATGTGACCGTGACAGGTGTAGAAAGATTTAGATTCTAACTGCAACTAGCTGACTTCTAAGGCTTGGGTATGACTGGACCCATCGCAAAAGGCTTCCATGAATGCCATTTTTTGCACAGAACTCTATGGTTTACCTTATCTAATACTAAGTTAACTCTAATATTGAAGTATTTTAACATGAAAGAGCTACACCTAAACAATGCTAATTAATTGCTAAAATAAAGATTTTTTTTCCAGTTCAATATATTTTTCTTTTCTTATGTATGTATGACTTACGTTTAAAAATAAAATATAAAAAAAACTTTTACTGGCTTGTCTCTTCTAGGTGTATATATTCTGTAAGCGGCCTCTGCAAACGTATTATCACAAATGTATACAGTGGTGTCTTTTGCCCTTTCGCTCTGTTATGAAATATAATGTACATTACCGCGAGTTAGGCTAATGGTATTTTTTACAAACCCGTGGCGCGTTATGGGTTCTCAGATTTTTTATGTTATGAACTGCATTGTTTTATATATTTTTACCACTTTTACTCTCTATAGTGTGCATAGTCGATTGACCGTGTCACCTACACGATATGATGATGACCACTTTGGAATTGTCTTTCTTTAAAGCAATTGACTTTGAGAATAAAATAGTTTCAGGAACTTCAATGTAGTTTTTAAAGACATTTATCTATTATCTATAGACACCCCGATGGTTAGATAAAAAAAATAAGCCAGTTCCACATGAGGCTCGCATAAATAAAATAAATAAATGAATGAATATTTTTCTTCAAGAAACTAAGTCTCATTGGTTGGTAAACTTAATATCTATGTTAGTACTTATATAAATATAATTTAATTTTGCAGTTTTATTTTAATAAATCGTTATGCGGTTCATATAATTATCTTTCTTCCGTGTTTCAAGTTTCAATTGTGTATTCCTAATAGTATCGGAATAAAGTGGCTTTGACATATGGATGAACAGACAGACATGACAAATCTATGAGGTTTACGTATTTTGCCATTTGGCTATGCAACCCTAAAAACAAACAATATACCTTGCTTTTTATATGGGCACATCTTAATGGCGAGACATACGCAGTTTTAATTAGTGGCCTATTTTTGTTGATGATTCTCTTTTGTAAAGGACTATTTAATTGTTAATTAAAATAAACCAAACATTAGTAAACTTTTATATTGTTGCCTGAGACAAATAAATAAAAAAAAAATATATTACAATTCAATATAAATTAATGGAAACTATGTATTATTTGGTGTCACATCCGAATAGCATAGACAAATCAAATCGTCACATAATATTATGAGCATTAAAAAAAAACTTACATATAAATTGTTCGTGTTTTATCAAATAAATACTATTATATATAAATAAAAACAAATAAATAAATATAAACTGATTTTACTCTCAAAATTTAATGAAAGTTCCGTACCGGCTATGTATTTACATAAGTTGATTAATTGCTATATGAGTTAAAAATCGGTGTATCAGAATTGACTTTCTGACACAGTGGGTCAAAAACGAAAAAAGGTAAATTTTATTGAGACAATAGTATACTATTATGGGTTACCAAAAGGAATTACCAGGAATTACTGTTACGCAAAGTAGGCACTATCCCTTAAGGAATTACTGTAACGCAAGTGGAGGTTCGGGCTAAAGCTTGTAGAAAGATAAAAATATCCTTCAACAGGTTTGCTTGTCCTCCAAGCATATATAAACTATTTTTAAATGACATTTGATACATTTATATGCTCTATTATGGGTCACTGAATATATTATTGGATTTCAAAATTTTTAGGTAAGTACTTAAATTTGTATTTGTTACTATAATGTTTTAGTCTGTTTGGGCTGCTATGAAAAGTACTAAGTGAGCAGTTGGTAATGCGAATGAAGAACCAAGTTCTTTATCCTACGTTAAAATATATCTATTCAAAATATCTTTATTTCTTTTTCTATTGAGATATTTCTCAAATGTATAATTAAAACACATACAAAAACTCTATATTTAAGTATAAGTATAGTGTAAATACATTTTGCTGAAGATTCTAGGTACTTTTGTTCAAGATTCTACAGACAAATATGTTTACGTAATATTTACATCCTAAATTGCTTTTTATTTGTCTGTGCTGTGAATCGTACCCAGGATGAAGGTGATATATAATGTTATGGGCCACAATTACAGTTAAAACAGTTTAAGATATAAAATAAATAAGTTAACTACTCGTAAAATGTTTCTTACTTGCTAAGCGTGCAATGGGAGGTGACCCCGTAAGCAGTAATATATTCGTTTAGCGTGCTGCCACGGGTGCATAGCGGTCGTTGCTTTTGCATATAAACAGGGTGCTAAGACTGTTGAGGAACTATGCAAGTGTGAAGAAAATATTTTGTTTGTCGCTTAAAGTTTTAACTTTGCCATTTGAATAGGGGATCCAAGTATAAAAAGTAAGGATAGAAGAAGAAGAAGTAATAAAAGTGCGCACTCTCGGAATACTGTGAATAAATAATATTTACTGTTACTACTTTAGCGAGCTCCATAGCGCAGTGGTTAACATGCCAGCCTGCAACATGAGGGTTCCCAGGTTCGATCCCCGGTCAGATCATGATGGAAAACGATCTTTTTCAGATTGAACTGGGTCATGGGTGTTTATGATTGGTTGGATTTGATGATAAATATCTATCATAAAGTATAGTATCTTTGAGTTAGTATACTTCTACACAACTTACTGTAGGGCTAGCTCAATTTGTGTGATATATCCCTATATATTTATTTAATTATTTACTGCTTGAATGGATTGTTAATTCAAATCTATTGTATTTATACTAAAAAGTGTAAATTTAATACTGATTTTACAGCAAGCTGTTAAAGTTTTTTAAAAATAGCAATGGAAAGAGTGAAAAGCATATGAAGAATACTTAATTTTATGAAGAAGGTCATAATTCTGGTGACCAGTTGTGCGTTATATGTTTAAGGGGAAAGCCCGTAATCTGGAACTGTAAAATATTCTTTTAGCCGGCTACCACGGGTGCATAGCGGTTGTAGCTTTTACATTTAAACGGGGTGCGAAGATTATTCAGATATAATCTATGTTAGAGGGCAAAGAAGTCGTCAAAACAGAGGGAAGTAAAAAAGAAGAAGGAAACATTTCATCAAAGTGGAAAGAAAATATTTTTTGTCGCCCAAAGTTTTAACTTTGCCATTTGAATAGGGGATCTAAGTATAAAATGTAAGTAAGTAAGAAGTGCAGTCTCAGAATACTGGATTGAAAACAGAAGGTTTGCTGCTTCTATAGAGTGTATACCTACTTAAATCTATTATTACCTATACTAGTAAGTATAAATTCGATACCGATTTACAACAGCAGTTAAAAATCTTCTGAAAAAAGCAAGAGTGGAACGTAATAAAGATTAATTAATTTAATCAAAAGGGTTATTATTATGCTTAACAGTAGTGATACGTGTAGCATGATATAATGGGTGAGCCCGTAAGCTGGATGTAATGTACTTCTTAGCCCGTTTCCACGTGTACATAGCTAGCTAGCATATGTTAATTGGCAAAGAAAATGGCTTAAACCAAAAGTTTACCTATGAAAGGCAATTTAGAGGTCGCCAAGTAGAGAGAAGTAAAAAAGAAGAAAAGGGGAAACATTTTTCAGGCCATGCATACTCCATTTTATATAAAGAAGGTGAGGTAAAAAATATCTTGCATGAAGTGCGTGATATAAATGAAGAGGGTAAGGAATAAAAAATCTTCCAAGGAGTGCGTGATATGAGTGCTAGCTAATTTAGAGAGCTGGACTGAATGTAAGAGGTGACCCCGTAAGCTGTAATATATGCGTTTAGCGTGCTGCCGGGTGCATCATGGCCGTTGCTTTTACATATAAATGGGCTGCTAATATTGTTCAGAAAATATATAAGGAAAGAAAATATTTTGCTCTTATCGACTTTTAACAGCTCTACATTGCCTTAGGTCTCTTATTATGGAGAAAACAATGAAGAGTAAACATACAAAATAATTTATATATATTCTGTTATTTTTTGTCCTGACCACATCTTCTTTTTACTTTCTAAAGCATAGACCACAGAGAAACGAACTCTCGTTATTAATTTAATCGCAAAATCTGTATCATTTATCATCAGGTCTTTTTAGTCTCCACTGCAGGAGCATGACCCTCTCTGTACTACCAGAGCCATACTTGGCCAAAGCAGACAGAGGATTTGGCCTACACTCTCCTCGCTGGCCAGACGGGTTGGAGAGGTCTTATTGATGTTTATGAGCTTTGTTTAGCTTGTATTTCCTAAGTCACCTCTTACGACCTCAATGAGAAGACTTGGAGTGGTCCTATTCTACTCTATCGGGAACCACACGGCTAAATCTCTAGTCTTTATTGTAATTAGCAACTTATGAATACTTTGCATTAGCAAAGTATTCATAAGTTGCTAATTCCTTGATAAAGTTATGGTAATTCGACGCATGCAGGAAAGGAAAAGCAGTGTTTTGTGCACATTAATTAACAGTACGACTGGCGATTGCAGCGTTATCGCGCCTTTGCGAGGCCGCTGTTCGATGTAATTTGTCATTGCCAAGCAGTATTTATAGTATCGATTATCGCCGTGTTCTCTCCACTTCCTATATCGACATGATAACAGAAATATCAATTTTCATTTAAATTGTTTGTAGTTCGACACCGCTTTAAAAGCATTTTCTAGTAATGTGAGAAAGTTGGCTGCAATTTTTGGAGTTCCGCGTAGCCAAATGGCAAAAACGGAACCTTTATGGTTTACTCATGTCTGTCTGTCCGTTCGTATGTCACAGCCTTTTTTCCGAAACTATAAGAAATATACTGTTGAATCTTGGTAAGTAGATGTATTCTGTGAACCGCATTAAGATTTTCACACAAACATAGAAAAAAAAAACAATTAATTTTCGGGGTTCTCCGTACTTAAACTCATTTTTTTTCTCATTAAGCCCATAATGTAAAAAAAGGATATTCTAAACTGAACAGTTTGTGCGAGAGACACTTCCAAAGTGGTAAAATGTATGTACCCCCTGTAACTTCTAGAATAAAAGATAGATAAAACTAAAAAAAAATATGTCTAAAAATATAAACCATGCAAACTTCCACTGAAAATTGGTTTGAATGAGATCTAGCTTTTTTAGTACGTCATAAATCGTAAACCGCAATTTACCTTTCATTCAAAGTTATGCTGTCTGTCTGTCTGTCCGTCTGTCACAAGGCTGTATCTCATGAACCGTGATAGTAAGACAGTTGAAATTTTCACAGATTATGTATTTCTGTTGCCGCTATAATAACAAATATTAAAAAATTGAATAATATATATACTTAAGGAAGCTCCCATACAACAAACGTGATTTTTTTGCTTGTTTTTGCTTGATATTGATAACGGCAACAGGTAGTCGCTTGAAATATTCACAGAATATTTAGTTGTATTTTCACTTTAAAAATAAATAACTAATTAAAAATAAAATCAATTTTCAAGGGGGGCTCCCATACAACATACATGTATTTTGTCGTTTTTATAGATTATGGTACGGAACCCTTCGTCCGCCTCGCACTTGGCCGGTTATTGACTATTTAGGAAGTTGGTGAGAGTGCGAGCGAGAATAAACTGGAAGATTATCGTGTCACGTCTTGAAAATTTTACCAAATTACTTTATGGGTCCCCTCAAACCATGAAACTGTCAATATTTACACAAGTAATGGATAACTTGTAGTGTGCAACAATAAATAAAAAATACCGGCCAAGTGCGAATTGGACTCGCGTACGAAGGGTTCCGTACCATATTGTGCATAATTTTAGCAACTGACAACAATGACAAAATATTTCGCTTACGTAACATATGGGTGTAAAGAGTCATAAGTTGAATTGAGTACATTCATTATTATAGTAAAGTATTTGCCAATAGGTTGTTGCCATATTAGATTTAGTAGATAAATATAAAGCATGTCTACAATATTGCTACTAAAATACTGCTTTTCCTCCTTCTATGAGTCAAATTACCTCACAAGAACTTGGCAACTTATAAGGCTTTAAAGTTATGCAGCGAACCATAGTGAATTATTCCAATTTGCAAGGAGCGGAATAGTTTGTTGCGAAGTTTTTAGGGTTGTCTCGCATGACTTGTTTTTGTAGCGGCAAAGGGAAATCGGCCTACTTTCGAAGTGAAGTAGGTAACTGATTAAAATTCTTCGGCTTCGCACGTGAAGTGAAGGGACAGATACGGAAATCTAAATGTGAAATGTTCAGTCGGAATTTTCAGTTGAGAATTAGTAGTAAAAAGTAGGTAACCTATGTACTTATCTTGTACATCTAAATATATATAACTCAAAGGTGACTGTCTGACATAGTGATCTATCAACACACAGCCCAAATCACTGGACGTATCGGGCTGAAATTTGGCATGCAGATAGATGTTATGACGTAGGCATCTACTAAGAAAGGATTTTGATCAATTCTTCCCTCAAGGGGATAAAAAAGGGGATGAAAGTTTGTATGAAACTATACTTCTTAACGCGAGCGAAGCCGCGGGCAAAAGGTAGTAGCTAATAAGAAACAAGATTAAGTAGATAAGGGTCTGATATTTAACTAAGGACTTAGGATAAGATATAGGATTTTGTACTAAAGCTCTCGATGGGCAGCAGCGTCAGAAGCATAACAAGTCAAAGAAACTGCGCTCGCCAACCTGCCTGTAAAGCTTGGTGAGTATAGCAATATCCTCCCACGGAACAAGAAACCCTTGGGAGAGGCCTTTGTTCGTTCAGTGGACTTTTTACGGCTGAAATGATGATGATAGGATTTTCAGCTACTTGTTGTTGGCTTATAATGTGGGTCATACCTCCTAGAGTTGCTAGACTCAAAGGTTTCAAGAGGTATGGAATAAAATTTTGATATTTATGAACCTACTGCAATCCCAGTTAAACCAACACAAAGTCGATTTAAGCATTATTGTATTAGAAATTAGATATCAAAGATGTAACTTTAAAATAAAGTCTCCATATAAAATACGAAAAGACTTTTTCCCCGACCTAATATGCCATTTTAGGCTTTATTATATTGACTTAAGAATCGATGTGTTATTAATGTTTTTAAAGCTCGTGACTGTGCTTATAGTAAACAAACAAAAACAACACTCCATCAAACAAATTAGTCCCAGTCAAACCGCGATGCCAGAATTTATCCTAATGCAAATTGTTTCAATACTAATCACTTGATTGTACCAAAATAGGGACGCCATCAGTGTCCCTGATTACACAGTTTATAATTGGTGCACTTACAAATGAGCTCAATGCCAATATGCCGATAACGAAATGTTTTCAGTGGCTCGTTCATTAATTTGAGTATATTGTCAGCGCTGACAATTGTCTGATTAAAGTGCAGATTCATCTGACGACTGAATAACCGTGTTTTGATTCGTTACGTCATCAATTAATGTTTTTAACACACTGAATTTGTTTATGTTCTTTCTGGATATTTAATGTTTCTTGCTTTCGTTGTTTCTTTAAATATCTGGGGAAACTAGCTAAAACTAATGACTGTACTGAGTTTTTTACTAACTATTTATGTTTCGCTGCTGAAAAAGCCTCAGGTACGTAAGTATTAGTACTTTTTCTGTGCCTCAGGCCTTGTTTACGGAGCGGCGTGGCATTGCGCAGCGCGTCGAATATTCTTCCTTTCGTTCGCTACACGCACGAAAAAGTGTCATGTTCCATGTGCAAGCAAGAGCGCGGTACAAGCGATAGAGAGGCATGATCGGCCTAAGCGTTCAGCTTGGGACGCATCTATCTCTCATCCACCGTTATCACGTAAAATTAACGTCTGTAAACTGACTTTACAAACCATTTTTTTTGTATACTTTCTTTCTTTGTATTTAGAAAGTTGAGCCAATTAAATTGATTTTTATTATTATTTAGGTATAATTGACAAAAAGTGAGTGGAGGTACCTGTCTTTCCTTATACAGTCAGAGCTAGGCAATAAATCCTTCCGAATTTTCGAGGCATATGAGCATGGTCCCACCATGCAAAATTTTTATTACAAATAACACTTTTTTCTTTTAAGAAAGTGGAGCCTGCCACAAATCTCCCTAAACTTTTAAGCATCACATATTTGTGTCATCCGTCGGGACATCCTGTTATTAATGTCGATGTGAGCACAGCGGGTCCTAATGAATGGCCGGTGTAACGCGACTCAAAAACTGCCCGTCATACAACACTGCGAATAACCCTGTTGGTACTCGAGTAGGCCGAATACATGAGCATCCATCGAGTATTCAATTGGTACTAAATGGTATATACTGATTTTATTTATCAGTTAAAAATAAATCATGGGCTAAAGAAACGTTGAATATTATCCAGCCATTGACTCGAGTATTTAATTGGTACTAAATGCTTTAAACAGATTTATGCAGTAGCTAACAACAAACTATTGCCTAAAGAAATGTTGATTATTGCCAGCCAATGATGAGTGATGGTGGGTCCTAATGAATGGCTGGTATAACGCGAAGCAATAAATGTCCGTCTGCGAATAAACCTGTTGATACGAGAATAGGCCGAAGACGTATGTAACCATAAAGTATTCAATATGCTTTAAACAGATTTGATTTCTTAGCTAAATAAAAACAATGGGCTGAAGAAAACATTGATTATTATCAAATCAGGCAATGACGAGTGATGGTGTGTCCTAGTGTATGGTGTAACGCACAATGCAAACATAATCTATGCGAGTAATCCTGTACATACGTACCTGTAAGTACCTGTACTGTATAGAATTCATATATATTCTTGAATTGTTTCTTTCCAAATTCAAAAGAGCGGACTACACACGATGATTCGCTGGTGATTTTTATCGACTTTTTTGTCTGCACTTTCGTTACCCTCCCATCCCCTGACGTCATATTCAAATCGTCACATTAGTTCTATACGCAATTTTTGGCATGGAATAGCATGCAAGAATTTTCATGGGGCTATTTTTTTTTTAAATTTATTTAACCCCTAGCTGCTCTTATGAAGAATATCATATAACCTTTTTTTTCTTCTACTACCTAATATTGAAGTCCAATTGGTACGACGACGCTCGAGTAAATACATATTTGACATCATGGGCTCTCCTACTAAAATGAATGCTGGTAAAACACGATGCAAAAACTGCCCGACATACCACATCGCAATTAACCTTGTTGGTGCGAACATAGGATGGGTACTTCATCCATTGAATGGGTTCAAATATATTGATTGCCTGGCTAAAACCAATCAATGAGCTAAATAAATATTGATAATCCTATAGTCTATGGCAAGTCCTAATGATAAGCTGGTAACGCTACGCTAAAACTTTCCGGCTTTGAACATTGCGAATAACCTTGTTAGTACAAACATAGGGTGAGTACACAAGTAGCTTTTGATTTGAATACTTCATAGCAAAAAGATGCAGTTAGCTTATTGAAAGCGCAGACTGTAGGTATCTAATAATAATATAATTTGAAATTTTGTATTGATATGAGGATGTTTGTAACTCATTCTAGCTAAAACTACTGGATGGTAAGTCCATTTTACTATGTTAAAAATAAATATTAAAGCAGCACAGATGCTATAAAATACGCAGACCAAGTCGCGGGGAGCTAGAAGGTAGGTAATATATATAATTGGCTCATAATGTAATCAAGCACATGCATAGAGAAATTCTTTAATAAGTGGACACCTTATTACTGGCGGGAAAAGTCTTTATTTAACACTGCGAATAGTTTGAAAGTAAGAGCCTGATACAAAAGCAAGAAGTGTTTATTGAAAGATCAGTAATCAAATCGGCGGAGTGCGAGTTGGACCCTCGCACAAAGTGTTCCGTACCATTATCTACATTAGACATTAGATAATTATAAACTATTTTTTAGTTTCACGTTTGTTATATGACAGCCCAATTAAATATTTATTTTATTATGTTTTAGTATTACAATATAGCTTTATTTATTATTAAAGTGAAAACTTTAACTGTCTAACTATCACGGTTCATGATATACGGCCTGGTGACAAATGGACAGACGGACGGACGGTGGAGTCATATTAATAGGGATCTGTTACCCTTTGGGTATGGAACCCTAAAAAATGCAAAAACAAAAAAGAACACAAAAATAGTTGAATAAAAATGCCTTATCTTACATTGAAAGTATCACTTTAATAATATTTTTTAAACAATAATTAATGTACTGCAACATCAAAAAAAAAAAAAACAAAAAAAAATAACCAGTGGTTTAGAATGTAACTATTTGATTCAAATCTTGCACTTCAAATCACTCACACTAAACCTGTAATACGAATATTTATTGACTACAAATTGCAAGTTACAACACAATTGCCGAACACACAACATTGCCAATAAACTTGTCAGTACGAGCGAGTGTGTAGGTACACGGTTTTGTACACATAAAAGCATTGAGTATTCAATTAAGCAATGTTTGAATACTAGGACGCAAACTGGTATGAAAACGACCTAACAAGCTCTTCTGCTACTGATGGCTGCTAACACAGTTGTGAGACAAAATAAACGCTTTATTTACGAAGCGTACCCAAAATATCTACGACGTCAATTATGTAATTTTATTTATTTACTCATAATGTATTTATGAAGCAGATTGATTGCTTTTTATGTATGGAAGTAGCCTATACTGTTGTCAGTTTAAACAAGTTCAACAGTAAAAACTGAACAGTAAAATAAATAGAAATGAGTAAAAAATATTGAAACAAGGAGTTAATCAAATATTAAGTGGTAATGACCAGTCAGTCAGACTGGTCAGATATTAGTGGTCAGTTAACAAATAAAAATTATTGGGTTAGAAATTTGATTCGAAACAGTTCTATAAAAATATTGGGTGTTTCGCCATAATTTGAGGTCGCACGCACGCATCGTTTGCTTTCCTGTTTGTCTTTTTGCCTTCCTTCTGATTGACTGATTGACCTTCCGTTTATGGCCAAGATGTTTTTGTTAGATGATACATTGAACTGCCGAACTCTTTATCGAACTGCCAATTCCATTATTTACTGGCAATTAATAATTGAATACATGACTAATTTTTGAATCGGATTTGTAGAATAGATTAACTGTCAAAATTTAATGGTTTCTGATATTTTTAATTTATTATAAGATCTGAGCGTGGCGAGTCTTGAGGCTGGACTAGAGATGAACTGCTCAAAGACCAAAATAATGACGAATAACATCAAACATAAGATCAAGGTTAGTGGACAGGAATTGCAATATGTCGAGGAATACATATACCTAGGCCAGATAGCATCCTTTGCAAACAAGCAAGACAAAGAAATCGATCGTCGAAGGCAACGCCTGGAAGAGCTTCTGGTCTATGAAGGCGCAGATGAAGGGTAGCCTTCTTCTCTCTCTAAAGCGCAAACTCCTCGACATGTGCATCCTGCCCATTTTGACCTACGGTGCGCAAACGTGGTCCCTGACAGAATCTCAAAAGTCCAGACTCAAGGTTTGCCAGCGGGCTTTGGAGCGGAGCGTGCTTGGGGTAAGAATAATAATAATAATAATAAAAACTCTTTATTGCACCAAGATTCTGTGACATAAGATACAATCATAACTAATAAGTAGTATGTACAATGGCGGCCTTATCGCAAAAGCAATTTCTTACAGGCAACCAATTAGGTATGTAGGACTTCAAAGAATGAGATAGTTAGGTAAGGCGCAGAAATACAATCATCGTTTGCAATAATTACTTACTATATACTAACACAGTTTACATATATATATATATAGTATCAAATAGATGACGAATATATACTTAAATACATACATATCAGACTAATCAAATGCACAAAAACACACACAAGAACAATAAGACTGCAGAAAACCAATATAAAAAAAAAACTAAAATCTACAGAGGGGGGGGGGGGGGGGGTATGAGAAGGAGGTCATTAAGACAGAGACAAGAAATGTGATTTAACTTGACCTTTAAAACTGGAAAGTGATTCAGCACTACGAATGGTAACTGGAAGGGAGTTCCAAAGACGGACCGCTTGGGCATTAAAGGATCGGGAATAGAAATCGGTGTAGTGAATGGGTATCTTAAGACGTAGATTATAAGCACTACGAGTGCGGTTTTGTACTTCACTGTGAAATGTGAATTGATCTTTAAGATATCGAGGATAGGTAGGATTAAAAAGGATGGAATATAATAGGGAAAGGGTATGCCAGTCACGGCGACGTCGGATTGGGAGCCACTTGAGTGAATTGCGAAATTGTGAGACATGATCATATTTACGAAGACCGTAAATAAATCTGATGAAAAGGTTTTGGAGACGTTCAAGTTTATTAAGTTGCTCCTCCGTTAGGTCAAGGTAGCAGGTATCTGCATAGTCGAGGATAGGAAAAAGAAGAGTTTGTGCAAGCGTAATTTTGGTTTCAATGGGGAGAAAGTTACGCAGTCTTTTTAAAGATCCTGTAGCTGAAAAGATTTTTCTGCTCACTTCGGCAACTTGAGGAATCCATGACAACGAGCTATCCATTAACATACCAAGATTTTTTACCTGTCTGCTAAATGGTATCACAGTGCCGTCGAATAGTAGCTGGGGCAGGTCTTTATAATCTAATTTGCAAGTTTGTCTAGAGCTACCAATGATAATGGCTTGCGTTTTAAGAGGATTGATTATAAGGCCATGACACTTGCTCCAAACCGATATCGCATCTAGATCAGCATTAGTAGTGCTAATTGCTGATGAAAAATCATGAACAGGTGCTTGTGTATAAATTTGTAAATCATCAGCATAAAGGTGATAGGAACATTGAAGATTTAAAGTGATAGAATTTATGAAGAGGGCAAATAAAAGAGGAGAGAGCACGCCACCCTGCGGCACACCGGCAGTAGTATCACACCAAGAAGAAAATTTCTCCTCGACATGAATACGCTGTCGGCGCCCGAACAGGTAAGAACGAAACCATTCAATTGCCGCCGGAGATATGTTGAGAGAACACATTAGAGCCAGCAAAATGTCGTAATCAACAGTGTTGAATGCGTTACTAAAATCTAATAGTGTAAGAACAGTGATTAATTGTTGATCCATTCCGCAGCGGATGTCATCAGTTATTTTGATGAGAGCTGTTGTCGTGCTATGACCTTGACGGAAACCAGATTGCAAAGGATTAAGTAGGTCATTTCTTGATAGGAAATTTTGGAGTTGATGCTGGACGACACGTTCGAGTATTTTAGAAAGGAAAGGTAGAATGGAAATTGGACGGAAATCGGTCATATGTTTAGGATTTGGATTTTTAGGCAACGGAGTTATGTGAGCATCTTTCCATGCTTTAGGAAATGTTCCAGAGGACAGGGAGTTATTAAGGATAGCTGTAATGGAAGGAAGAACGATATCAAGGATTGGAAAGATCATAGCACGGCTAACGCTGTCACTACCAGTAGCATTTGATGATATTGAACGAATGATCCTCTCAACATCACGCTCAGCAATTGGATTGAAGAAAAAAGGAGTAGTATCAGGTGTACGTTGAGAAGAAAGTGAATTCAATGTATTGTTTTTGATATTTATATCAAGAGAAGTACTAGAAGATAGAGATATATTAAGGTTATCGATGTCGATATTATTGGGACAATTGTTCTTATTTTTACCAACTCCTAACGTTCGCAAGAATTTCCACACCTTAGCTGGGTCACCATTCTGAACCGAGTTGTGAATATGGCGGCGTTGAGCGTCCCTACACACCTTGTTACACTTATTTCGAGCAGAAATGTATAGATCACGATATCGATCTGGATCAGACTTGTACTTGGACTTAGCTTTATTTTTCCTGGCCTGTAGCACTTTGATATCCTCTGTTAGCCAAGGAGCCGGTAGATATTTAAGTCGAACGGGTCTGAGTGGAGCATGTGTATCATACATTTTTAATATCCATCTATTCAAGAGCTCAACTTGCTCATCGACTGACTTCGTGTTTATTAAGGTGGACCAATCGCAGTGCCTAGCGTCATCCCGCAAACTTTCAAGATCAATGGAACCAAAATTACGTTGCATTATAATTTTAGGTTTAGGTTTTGGAGGACGGACTTTGTAGGAGAGATATATGAGATCGTGATGTGAAAACGCATCAGCAGTACACTGACCAAATTTGGCAACTAGATCCGTAGCAGAAACAAGTATTAAGTCAAGTAAAGTGGGAATGCAATTTGGAAAAGAATGAGTGGGTTGAGAGGAATGAAGGATGTCCAGGTTGCAGCTGACAGCAAGGTTTTGTAACAAGTTAGCTCGATTATCATTCTTAAGGAGACACGTATTAAAATCACCTAAAATGATCGTGTGATCATAAGAGGGCATCATGTTTTCGAGGATGTTTTCCAAAGTGGAGAAGTAGTTTATTTTGAGAGATGGGCTATAAAATACACCTAGAAGGACTTTAGTATGGGAGAAAAGAAGTTCGAGAAATAGATATTCCGGTTCATGGGAGGGGTTGCATGACTTGGATGCAGATACAATGGAGTATTGTATGTGGGAGCGAAGGTAGATGGCGACACCACCACCACCCATTCCTATACGATCATTTCGGATAAGTTGGAAACCTGGCAAGGAGTAGGATGTAGATGGCAGACATGGAGCAAGCCAGGTTTCCGAGACCAGAATAGCGTGGATATTCTTAACATCGAAGGAAGATAACATGTCTGGAAAATGTCCCGGAATGCTTTGCGCATTGATATGGACGGCGTTAAAATTTTTTGAACAATCCGAAAATTTGGAATGCAAGACTTCATCTAATGGAGTAGGTAAGCTTTCAAAATCTGCAGAGTTCGTTGAAGACAAAGAATGAAATGTATCATCCTGTTCACTGTGCATTGTGTGTGTGTGCGTTTTATGTTAATAATAATAAATATATAATTTAATAATGTCAATATAGCAACATAAAAAAAAAAAAAACGAATAATAAAAAACAAAACTAAAATTAACACTATCGTTGAAGTCCACCTTACAGTATAAACTTTTAATATCGTTATTCTAATTAGATAACACTATATAAAAAAAAAAAAAAATTATGAACACAAATCTATGCTTATGAAAATTAAATAATAAAAAAAAAAGAAAAGTTATATTAAATCTGCACGGATATAAATTACTCGAATGACTATGCTTAACAAACAAATAAAAGAAAAAAAAAAAGTGTCATGTTGTGTCATGATGACAGCTGTATGTCAAACAAAACAAAATCTTGTAAATACAAACAGCTTGTGGGTAGGGTATTAAGTTTATCGAAAATACGGAGAAAATAAGGAATACCCCGTTAAATAGTCACCTACACAGTTATAAAACAATCCAAGGTACTCCTAACAGCTCACTTCTTTCCGCGTCTTGGACGTGCTGCTGCAGCCGATGTTGAGACAGAGACCGAAGTTGCTGGCTTCTCTGTAGCAGTTACGACCGATGCACCTGCGTCAACGCTGAGGCGGTCCAATTCGGAACGAGAACAGATACGATGCTTCAATCCATCTGGAGTGATGATGTGAATAAAACCATTCTTGGTCCAACACTTACTGATGCCAAACTTTTGCCTTGCCGACATAAATGCTTCGTGGCGAGGCTTTGTCAAGAACTCTGACACAGTAATTCCACTGCCTTTGAGACCAGTTTTACCGAACCATATCTTGTCCCGTGTGGAAAGATTCCGAAACTTGATTAAAATAGGCCTGGGCTTACCACTAGACACCTTCCCCATGCGATGACAGCGACTAATATCTTCAGTAGTGACGTCTGGAACCTGGAACTTTTCTTCGACTATTTTGACCACCTCTGAAGACGTGTCCTCCTTCGTACTCTCCGCCACACCATGAATAAGAAGCATTTTCCGCCGTGAACGCATCTCAAATCCATCTTGCTGTTGTGCGAGTAATTCCACTTGCCTTTGCAAATTGTTGAGTTCAGATAGTGCGAACTCTTTGAAAAGATTGAACTCAACACCAAGTGAATTAACTGTAACTGTGTTAGAACCTGCATTCTGGAGATCTTGCTGAAATGCTGCCATTTTGGAGTGAAAAAGCACCTGCATTTCAAAAATGTTTTTTTGTAGAGTATCCATTTTAGAGTGTGTAGTGAATAGTGAAAGGATATTTACTGCAGGTGGTACAAGTATTCTACATTTAATTAATCATAAAACTTTTTATTTACTTGTATAATATATAATTTTAAAATATAATATTGGAGGAGCTATTTTAAAAACGTGGTATAATTTCTACTCCTACCTCCCAAAAAAGAAGAACAGAACGAATCCGAAACACAGACCTGCGTTCAAAACCCCGAGTGATGGACGTGGGTGTCAAGACAGCCTCTCTTAAGTGGACATGGGCAGGACATATTATTCGGATGAATCCAAGCAGATGGGTCCGAAAGGCTACGTTATGGAAACCAGAGGGGCAAAGGAAGAGAGGCAGACCAAGGAGAAGATGGCGAGACGATATAGAAGGCTTTTTAACTGGTTGGCAGCAAATAGCCCCGGATCGGGAAGTGTGGAAACAGAAAGCGGAGGCCTTTGCCCAGCAGTAGGACACAACAGGCTAATAAAAAAAAAATATTTACATAACCCTACATGTTTTGCTGCTATAGCAATTACCTTTTACAAACCACTAGAAACTTAAATAACTGGCCATTATAATGTTTAACAAGATCATAAAAAAGTCCTTAATATTCAAGAAGGTAACAGTTTTGATAATTTTAAGCGTATCTTTACATACTATCACATCTTTTTCCCTTGCGGGTTAAACATAGCCCATGGCATTTAGCATGTCGGTGGGCGTGAAGGTGGAAAACGGATATTGTATGTATAACATTATACACTACACATACCTATAATACGTATAGCGAATACACAGATGGAGATACACTTATGGACTATACTGATTTTTTTTTTTAAATCTATGATGAAACCTCTATGATTGTTTTGTCATCACTATGACATAAAAACAAAACGCAATCGTTCTTTTATATCGGAAAAAAACTATAACTGGCATAATCTGTGATTCTGAAATATTCGTCCTAACAACATCGCAAAAAATACTTTTAAACTTTCGGGCTGCATATTTACTAAACGCATTAACGGGAATTAGCGTGAACATACGGTTTATCTCGAGATGTTTCGACCAGTTTGCACCGGTCGTAGTCACTGGATCAGTCATCCATTAGGTAAGCTGATCGCATAGTATATATAGTAGTCCCTTAATAGTCCACGTTCCGCAGTTTAAACCATTCCACCATCTCATACCGACTGTGACACAGACGAACCTATATATAGCCACGCATCAAAATCCACCCCAAACCACAGCTAGCTACAAAGATAATTATTCTACGAGTATTATGTAAAAAACTAAGCATAAAAAGTTTGATAAAAAAAATGTAATCGGTTTCATTCAAGATTTCGTGGGTTTAAATGTGATTAAAATAGAGATCGGATAACATGCTATTTTTATTAAATTGCTTATCTGCTTAATGCGAATGCGAATTCGCCTAATATTTAAATTGCTATTTTTAACACTGCTATATAGTATCAAAAATTAGCAGATGTCAAAAATATTACTATGCACTATACATTATTTAACACTTTCCGGGACGTCCCGCCTGTAGACGTAGACTTCTATTGTTATATCTATTGTGTCTTGTTCAGTATCCGTGAATGAGTTAAGTGTAAAATGTTTTTTTAAGCTATTGCATAGCTTCTATCGCGGGCCTTGAGCGTGGAGACCGAATTCAGAATTTCCGTAACGAAAATAACCTAACACCCTCCACTCCGACCGGCACAGCGGTGATACTTTGACTTAGGTGTCGCGACAGGCTCAACGGATTTACTGTTAGAGTATTACAGTAACGGAGTTACTGTTACAGTTAGTTAACTTAGTAACAGTAAGTTAACTTAGTAAGTTAAGTTAACTTAGTAAGTTAAGTTAACTTAGTAAGTTAAGTTAACTTAGTAAGTTAAGTTAACTTAAGTTAAGTTAACTTAACAGTAAGTAAAGTTAACTTATGTTAACTTAAAAGTAAGTTAAGTTACTAAGTTATAGTAAGTTAACAGTGAGTTACAGTAACGGAGTTACTGCATAAATAAAATAAATAAATAATTATAATTGCAGTTGATAAAAAAATGCTATGCAATAGCTTTACCGCGGCAGTCACCGGGTGCCACATGTCTTTTTTTATTTATTAAGTTAAATAAACTTATAAAGTATTTAAAGCACACATCTAGTACAACACCGTCGAACATTTCTTAAGGCGAGGCCTCAAATGTTTGGTACCTTCGCTTGGCAAAGGACTGATCAAGTGCGCGCAAGGGATAGCTCTTGGCGGTTTAGCCCGTGAATGATGAGATAGGAGATAGTCTCGAGTCGCTCAAAGAAAAAAACGTAAGCGCCAAATTCGTTATTTCTATTTTATATAAAATCAGACCGGTTAATTGTATTTTCATATTTACATTTTGATGAATTACTAATAACCTATCTTTTAGTCTAAAAATCATTATTTCATTCGTCGCATTTGAGCTACAATAACAAAAACTCTGCGAACGAAGACCATTTTTCAAAAAATATTTCTATCGAGAAAATTTTATCAAAACGTGTTTTCATCTTCAATTTTTGGAGATAAAATAGTCAAAAATCATATTACTTAGATTTAAAACTCCTAATTTAAGTATTTTGCGAGATAAATAAGGTTCAGAACGACCTTATTTACAGTGGTATCACCTTAATGAAGCAATTTACGAGATGGAACAAATATTGAAAACTTACACTCACTTCGTCAATTTGAATTGCGTTAGCTGTAACAAATTCGCGACCAAAAATAACAAAGAAATCGTGATGTGGCCGAGCCCTAACTGCCACAGAGCTCTAGATGTCAAAATGATAGGCACATATTGGCCGGCTATTGATTTTCAACGGACACTGACTGAAGCTGCAAATTTATTTTCGATGAATCAACTATATACGGATGCCATTTTATTTTGAAAGTGCTTGTGGCTGAATTCTGGCTTCTCATGGTGATTGGAAATATTTGTCATAAATTCGAGCTCTGTGGCCTAGTGGACATCATGCCAGGCTGCCACACCGGAGTTCCCGGGTTGGATCCCCGGTCAGGTCAAAATGAAAAATGAGCTTTTTAGATTGGCCCGGGTCTTGGATGTTTAATGTTTTACTATATACCTACGCATTTGTTATAAAAGTGTACCAGTGCTGGGCAAAGCACATATTAGTTATTTACCATTTATTTATTTATATCTTTATGGAGTAGATATATCTTAAGATCATATGACTCGAAAACTACGTCTGGCGAAATTATCAACGTGAACATAAAAATTGGGATTGGGGATCAAAATAAGTAACTATTTGGTCCTCATTTCTATGTTCGCATGTGAAGGTATATCATAGTCGCTCAAAGTGACTTTTGGGGTTTGGGCCGATGTGTGCGTTGTGAAAGCAGCTTATGACACATTTAACGGGCCCTCCGTACGTTGTACCATCATCGCGCTGATTCACTGTATATTGCTGTTGAATTCACAAAATCTTTTGAGAGTTTTCTATTCAACGCTGCATTCTATAGTGAATCGCCGTTATGATAGCTGAACGTGTGGGGGGCCCATTAGATGTTAACGTTGCCCTAAGGGAAAAAAGAGTTAACCATAAACATATAACGTCAGTATATATCGATGACGTTAGATTTCTAGCCTAGAAAAATATAAAGGATTGTTTTTTGTTTGTAGATATATTAATAGAGTATTTCGAGACATTGCTTGCTTCATTTCATATACAAGTGTGAATAATCCTATTGTACAGGGATCTCGATGTATTCCTTTACCAGAAGTAAGTGATGTTTTATGTAGACAGAACTTACAGCCTTAAGTGATAAATATCGCTTAGCATTTTATTCCTACCGATCCCCCTAGATATTCTCCCATTTCCTCGTTGTCGTTTTGTTATTCGAATTTGTATGTAATCAACACTAGAGTTAGATTTTTCATGCTGCCTAAAGGCTAAATCTATTTAATTGATAAGTTTTAATGATTGCGCTACAAAAATCACCCTTAACATTTTAGATCATCTTTTCAGGAACGAAGGAGACTTTTGCATACATATACAGGTTGATTTTTAATTAACTGGCAACATTTCAATGTTGGAATCAGAATCCCTAATAGAATATACATCTGCAAGAAAAAAAAGGAAAAAATTATGAAAAATAACTAAGACTTTTTATACAAATTTGACCAGCTGATCGTTTGTATGGGAGGCTCAATTTATTTTCATAATTTTACCGTTTTTTCCTGCAGGTCTATATTTTATTAAGGATTGCGATTCCAACACCAAAACACTGCCAAATAATTAAAAATTACCCTTTATAAATTACTTAATTATGTATATAAACATTCATCATATCAGCCGCAAGAAGTCCACCGCTGGACATAGGCCTCCCCCAAGGATTTCCAATGATTGGAAGAGGCCTGCATCCAGCGTCTTCCTACGACCTTAATCAGGTCATCCGACCATCTGGTCGGTGGATGTCTGACGCTGCGCTTGCCGATACGTGGTCACCATTCGAGAACCCTTCTGCCCCATCGGCTATCGGTTCTACGGGCTATGCGTGCCCCACGATATAAACGGGACTTAGAAGGACATTTTTTTTTTCTTCTATTACTACTTCTCGTTGCGACCACAATGTATGTGTGTACTTCATAGAAACGGCAATGGAAACTAATAATAAAAAGATTCGTGTTAAGTTCCATATATATACTTATGTATATGAGATTAAAGTGCGAATGTTTAAAAAATACATATTTACGTGTATTTTTGTGAACTGTAAACCATGCGAATCTTTTGTCAGTGAACTAACAGTAGTCCTAAACATTATCAAGACCCTAAAATAAAAATACAATGCAATTATTGAACATGACTAAAACCTTTTAAGACAATCGGTTGAGAAATACAACCTGAGTGGAGTACAGCCGGACAGCAGGACACATGATAGAATATATTTTCAAGTTGAAACAGACACGCTTTGCTCGCGCTACGCGCTCGCTAGGTCAATTAATCACGTCTGTATCCCTTAGAAAGTAGACAAAGCCTAAGACTCAAAATCCAAGTTTAATGAGTTAGTTTTATACTGCGAGAGTTAGACCTATACTAATATTATAAATGCGAAAGTAACTCTGTCTTCTTTTCACGCTTCATTCATTGAATTAATTTGGGATGAAATTTGGTATGGAGGTAGTTTGAAACCCGGGGAAGGAGTACCTTTCGTTCCGGGAAATTCTAGTGTTCCCGAGGGGTCAAAACTACCGCGGGCTGAGCCGCGTGCAAAAGCTATTTGATAAATATAAAAATATTGTGGCTGCTATATTGACGGCGTTTATACTTTATACAAAAAAAATGTCACATCTTTTTCTCTTGCGGGTTAGACGAGCCCAGGTCTTTGAGATTTAAAAACCACGTTTAGTATTTTGGTTAGGTGGAAAACGTAATCGATATAGTGATGGGTTACTAGTGTCGCCAACTTACATGATTCCTCCATTGACTTATATATGACTATGATTCCTCAGATTTCCTATTCTCTTAATCGGCTTTTACAATTTGCGCGGGAAAAGAAGCAGCTGGTACATTCTACGTTTTGTCTGTTCTCTCAGACCAGCATGGAAGATAACTTCTACTTTATAGACACGCCATTTTATTCCCAAACTGCTTGGCGTTGGATCGCCGGCATTTCTCATTTTGATTCGATATTGTACGATGCATTAAGCGAACGTGTAGTTGGAATTGTTTACTGATATTAATTATCTTTTTGTTTTTATACGGCGCTTCATATAGCCACATTTTAAATACTAATTTTACTTAGTTAATCCCTTGTTATTCTTCTTAAATAATTGCTGTTAATTTATAATAGCTGATAAATAATACCCACCTACATTATGACATTATCTTATATTTTTAAGGAGGTAAGAAGTTGATAATCAATAGGGGTTAATTCTGACATAGCTCAGCAGATTAGCTCTTTGAAGTAGCAGTAGGCAGGGTACATAGCGCGTAGAACTGATAGCCGATGGGGCAGCGTCGGATACCCACAGACCAGATGGTCGGATGACCTAAGGTCGCAAGGAGCTGCTGGATGCACGGAGCTTCCAACCGGTCATATTCGAAATTTCTTACTTGTCTTTAGACTTATAATTTTATTTTTAACCAACATCAAAAAAGAAGGAGGTTATCAATTCATTACAATCTCCTAAATGTTTATATATTATTGGCTTATTTATAACTTCGTCTTAATAAACAGATTAGATTTTTATCTATTTCAATGAGTATATTATTATTCACATCAAGCACAGAGTGCAGGAGACAGTCAGTACAGAGCCAAGGAGCCAACCAGGTAATACTGATATCCTGTTGCAATGGGAGTGTCAATAATTACACCACTAAAGAAGCCAAATACTGGTGTGAAACGGAGATAAAAGCCGGAAAGTGGACTTCGAGCTCCGAAGCATTTTATGGGCATGTTTTATAAAGTCTTTTTTTTTTGTCAATGTATTTTTTGTATTGTCAATCAAACAAAAATTGATAAAGATCCGCGTGACGTCACTGACCGGTACACTTTTTACTGGACTGTTGCGTCATGGGCCCCCACTCCTGTACTTTTTATCTTTTATTTGATAGAAAAAATAAAAAATACGTGTCGTATATTTTTCGATAATCTATAAGACGGAATAATTATTTTAAATGGTATTTTTTTTGGAAACAAGCCTCTTAAATATACAATCGGTTACCTCACGAGTATTAACATGTAAACACAACGGTTCTTAAGTCAATGTGATAAGGTCTCAAATACATGGCAATGCTCTTCACTGTACTTCCATGTTCCGATAATTAAGAAAGAGAAAGATTTTACACAGTTTGGTATCAATATTAGCAATGTATAGCTACAAAGAATGCTATAAAAGTTGCATTTATTCGGCGAAAAACTAAATTGATTAACGATTTGATAAGAAGAAGAAGTTTTTTTTTGTGTGTTAGACATAAGGAAATACTTTATTTTTTATGTGTAAGTCTAAATTATTTAAATTAATCGACCCTTTTGAATTCAAAATTAACGGAATCAGGAAACGCTTAAAACAATTACAACCGTTACCGTGATTAACGTGATTTTTATTCGTCTTTTTCTTATCTTAATAGTGTGAGAAACAAAGTGGTTTTGTAGTCACGAGTGAGTCTATGTTTCCTGAACATTGGTATAAAATGAAGATGTTGTAGAAGAATAAGTCGGGTATATCGTTACCGGCCAGATGTTTTGTTTCATTTAATTGCTATTTTTATAATACAAGACAAAATAAGTATTTTGTCTTGCATTCACAATGCTATTTTGATATACTCTTATTAAATTAAGAAATAAAATAAGGTAAAAAAAATTTTTCGTCGTACATAGACCTAGGTCGCTGGTTCACATCCTGGCATGAACATGTTTTCACCATATTTTATTTCTTATTCTAATAAAATTATATCAAAATAGCATTGTGATGCAAAACAATACACTTTTAAAAATATTGTGTGTCTTTCTTCATATTACTTGATATTCAAATTTATTACAAAATGAGTTGATTTAAATACCTTACTTGTATAAGTCAGGTAGTTGCGTTAGGTGACGTAAGCCTTATTACGTGTAAGGGGAATGAAATATTATGGAGAATTTGGTGGCAGAGCATAGGTCATACATAGACCTAGGACGCTGGCTCATACCCCGCCCGCATGAAATTTTTTCACCATATTTTATTTCTCCATTTAATAAGATTACATTAATGACTATTTAGAGAGCACTATAAGGATACTAACTGAGTATTAGATTTGTTTATGAGATTAAATTATGGTGAGATATGTTAATACCATACTCTCATGCCTGGGTATGGGTATTATTTCAATGTTATATTATTTAAGCAAACGGTTAAAATTATTATTGACATAAAAAGAGCTACAACATTTTTGTCACTATTGGTAGATTATCATTTGTTGTCTGTTTGAAACCATAATCTAATATTATAGTGTCAACGACATATCAGGCTATTCAAAAATATATTTGCAGTACGACAGCGAAAATAATAATGACAATTGAAGTGCCCATTCTGTGATTTCTTTAATTTATGGCAGTGAGTTATTTAAAGACGGCAACCGCTGATATCTGCGGGCGCATCCATTACTCCAACAAGGGGGTACGAGTGTTCCATAAATTATAAGGAGGAATACTTATACTCTGATTTATATTAAGCTGTAAATTTTCGATTCCGTACGAACTATTAGTTAGGTTCGGTTTTGCTTGCTAATATGAATGTAATAATATGGAAGTTTTACTATTTTTTAAGTATTCTATGGCATATTGGCATATTTATATATTTGTTATGTTAAATGTTCAATGCTTTGAAAATATATTAACAGAACAGTTTTGAATGTTAACAATGTGAGTTCTATTGTTATTTCAATAACATTATGCACATTTTTGTATTCGACTTTTACCCAGTGCTGAGAATTTTTACCATAAAAGGTTAAAAAAAATACCATGATTTGAATTGCCAAGGGCTCCAAAAAAAGTATTGAATTCGCACTTTTTTCATTATTATTTTAAATAAGTTATTACTAAATAAAAACAATTACGTTTAATTTCCTGTTTTCTGATATTTTTCTTAATTAATTTGATATATGACCTCCCTACGTGTACAAATTAATGATTCTCAGTACCTCATACATTTTGTCTCCCGTGTGTTTGCAAATTTAAAAAGTATGTATGTGACAAACAGCCCTTTCTTTTGAATGCATTGACTTAAACGATTTATGTTCTCACAAGCTTAAGAAACTGCAGAGATTTATATATGAAATATTAATTTAATTTAAAAATATTTATATATGCCGGACGAAAAGCTCATTTATTATATTATTATAATATATTTAATAGACAGACGGCAACAAATTATACTTTTACCTTTTTAACTTTTAAGTACGGAACCCTTAAATTATTTGTAGCTTTAAATTGCACATTTACCATTAATTACTAGAATAATTAACAATTTGGCCTATTATTAGTAAGGTAATATAGAGCTTAAATACTTTTAGAAATACGACTCACTGTTTTACTGATTAACCTTACTATTTTCACGTTTCCAGATTGCTTCTAATCTATACATATAATAAAACAGTAAAAATATTTTGTCTGTACATTTAGAATTTTTGACTGCAATGAATAGAGGGACACTTAAAAAGAATAATAGAAACCAAAAAATTTTTTTTCGAATTTTTTGTCTGTCTGTCTGTCTGTCTGTCTGTCTGTATGTATGATCACGATTATCTCCGGTAATACTGAACCGATTTACTTCAAACTTTCACCAATTGCTTTATTTTAACCCAGCATAACATTTAAAGTTTGTTTCATCAAAATCGGTTCATTAAAAAAAAAGTTATCGTCATTTGAATGAACTCAAGGCATGAGCCTGCAAATATATAGCAATACATTGAAAAATAAAAATGAAATTTGGTATGGAGGTAGTTTGAGACCCGGGTACATAGGATAAGGACATAGGGTACCTTTTATTCCGGGAAATTCTACTGTTCCTGTGGGATGGACACTATCGGCGGCGGCGTAGCCGCGGGCAAACGGCAAACCTGACTTATATATCAACGCAACCGAAACTGCTGCGCCTAGAAACTTGAATTTTGGTACAGGGGTTCTTTTAATGATGTGAGTGAGCGCTAAGAAAGGATTTTTTGAAATTTAACTTCAGTAGGGGTAAAATTTATATGGAATTTGTTCATTTCTGGACTTATAAGTATGTAAGTAGGTATATAAGTTATCAATTAAAATTAAAAAGATGGGTTTAGATGAAATTTGCAAAATTAAGGGGTAATGAAATAGGGTAGAGTGGGTGGTATAAACTTCGTGTGGAAATTTTCTCATTTCTGGACTTAGAAGTCTGAAAGTAGGTATATAAGTTCTCGATTAATATTAAAAAAGCATCTGTGTAGGTGAACTAGACAAAAATTTCCCCTGAACGAATGAAATAGGGGGGTAAAGATTGTACGGAAATTTTCTCATTTCTACACTTAGAAGTATAAAAATAGGTATATAAGTTCTTGATTACAATTAAAAAACACCTGTTAAATAGACAAAATTCCCCCTTTTAAATGGCAAAATGGGAGGGTAAAGTTTTTATGGAAATTTTCATATTTCTGGACTTAGAAGTATAAATAATATCCATACTTCCATACTAATACTAATATTATAAATGCGAAAATAACTCTGTCTGTTGTTTTTTTAAGCTTCAACTATTGAACTGATTGGGATGAAATTTGGTATGGAGGTATTTTGAGGCCCGGGGAAGGATATAGGGTATGGTATGTTTAATTCCGAGAAATTCTACTGTTCCCGAAGGAGCTAGTACTAAAATAGAACTGTATAAATTATTTACAGGGATATATTACCTTATTAAACGAAAATAATTCTCAAATACGGACAGGGAGTAATAAAAAGCCCGCAGCTTTTTATCAAAGCTCTCAAATTTTTCCGTACACAGAAATTCATACAGAAAATGAATAGAATATTAAATTATGTTGGTCCGCATTTTGTAAAACTGACGAAGCTTCTTGTTAAGCTTTCAAGAAGCTTTTAAGTTAATGAACAACTTAAAAAATATGTATTGACTCTTACGTGGAATCTGAGTAAGGTATTAATATTAAAGAAATGAGAGTAGATATTATTAATTAATGTAATAGAAGAGAAAAACATTAAACGAAAAGTTTATTAACATTGAAATATAATTAAGTAAATGAAATTTGTCCAATGGTTTCAGAGGCCTAAAATAACACACTTTATTAATTGAAGGGTAATATTAATTATCATGTTGACTAAAAGCCTGTCTGGTACAAAAAGGAGCAGTTAATGTGAAATTGTTTGTTTGGTAATAAATATATTATTTTGGGCTTACTAAATGTAATTAATAGAAATGTTTATGGAATTAACTATACTGTTAAATTTCTATGAATATCTAATAAAATCGCTGACAAGTTTGAAAATAGTTTTAGTTAAAATTACATTGTTTAAATACACATACATTTATTCAGTTTTTGTTAGGTTTTCAAAAAATAAATCCAAAAGGACCTGAATGGTTTGGTTTATCAAAATAATTTTAGTAAAGATAAAACGAAGAATTGATCATTTTTGAATTACACTCCTGCGCACGAAAGAGGAAGGTCATCTAGTTTATGCCGTAGTGCAAATTTAGTTACTATCTAAATTTCAATATAAATTAAGAACCTTTGCTATTTATTATATCCTTAAGAATATCTCAGCAATATCTTACTCGTCTTCATGAGATTGAATAGCCTAAAATCGTAACTATAAGTTATTCTAACTAATATTATAAATGCGAAAGTGAGTTTGTTTGTTACGCTTTCAGGTTGTAACTATTGAACCGATCATCATGAAATTTTGTATACACGTTATCTGGTATACGGAAAAGGACATAGGGTACATTTTATCCCGGGAAAAAGTACTGTTCCCGCGGGATTGACATAGCCGCGGGCGGATCCGCTGGCGAAAGCTAGTTAAAAATAAGCTAAATTTTACGGCATTTTCCATCATTTTCTCGTTAACTAACTAAAGGATGGTACCCTGTTTACTTCTTCAGGTTCGAACCTCCATAATGTGTAATTAAAATTTATAGATGAGTAAATTAAAATTTGGAATGTGTTTATATTCCAATTCAACCTGGCATTGTTTTCTATATATTTCTGAGTGTACTAAATAAGGATTTTTTTGTCGTGGTCTGACTTCATCAACTATAACTAAGACCGTTTTTTGATCTTGTTTAAAAACTGCTATTAAGACCATCAAATTACAGACCACCCAAAATAGGTTATTTGCCTAAACCGAAAACAAACTTTCGGGTTGGGGGTCAAATTTAACTTTAAAATAGAAACGATCTTCTCTTCACAGGGAGTCAACATGCCGCTATAAACAGACTATTAAAATAAATATACTAAATGGCAATACTCGTATATAAATATTTGACAGCAGAGTTTATAACCAAACATTGATAGTCATAAAAAAGGCAAATAGTCAAAAATGTTAATATTAGTTTATATTCTAATAGGGTAAATTATTCTTGGACTATTCAAATAATAGTAAAATTAAGTTGGTTTTAAGGGAAATATTATTGACTTATTACGACTCAATTCAACAATCTATAAATAATTTTCAGGTTTCACAAATACATAGAACATTTGGGAGGTTTCCCATTTTCCCATTATTTGAGGTTTCAAATAATTATCTAATTATAAAGAGTAAGGAAGAAAACTTGAATAGGCATCTACTTATTCCAGTTTTCTTAAAACATCCTTTCAAAAAACGTTTACTGAAAAAATATTTGTCCTATATCCCGTTCCTATATCACGTATTTGGGTTTTGGATATTTAAGTACATAGTTGATTCTTAAGGTGAAATTTTTATTATGTTTTTAAGATTCATACTATAGTTGCTACTCTATCGTGTGTGATCTTCCACTATCTCACAGCAGTGATTTTAAAACAACTACTAAAAAACCTTCTTAAACACACGACCATTCCTTTGAAGAGCTAAAATAGTACAATTTTTAACAGGACTATATTAGTCAATTCAAACAAGTAAATTCAGGAAACAATATATTTACCCGGTAAACTAAAAATGCCTTACTACGGAAGGTTATAAATAATTCATTGAAATTAGTTCAGAAAACAGCCCCGCATATAAAGTTATACATGCACAGCAGTGGTGCAGGTGCATAATAATATGCATTCGAAGCCAGCCGGATTATTTTAAATTTATTTATGGCCAACATTTTGCTGCATCGCACTGTAATGTTCTATTCAATGATAAAATGCGTGCTTATCTCGTTTGTTACCAATTTATTTTATTAACAAGCAGGTATGGCATGCGTTTTTATTTAAACGCGCTTACGCATGTTAAGCAACTCACGATGTAATACCGATTTGGATTAGTAATTACAAGAGGCTAAATATCTCTAACTCATTCGAACATAACAACATTTGCTTACATTCACATTTCCTTTGGATACGATGCACTCGATAGGCCCGTGGACGCATACATTGATTGGCGCTTACGCATGTTAAGTAACCCAGCGTGGTACCCACTTAGATGGGTGGCCACAAGCGGCACAAAAATCTCGAGTTTCTCCATGCTTTCGAAAGTACGTTAAGCCTTTGATCCCGACTGACATCATGTAAGGCACTTTAGGCAGCTTCAAATATCTGACACCAGTGATGGACACTTACAAATAGTAAAAAACAAACAAACTTGGAAAATCTAATCTACTGATAGTCAAAATCACATAAAAAAGATAGCTTTGTATGGTAATGTCAAGTTTTACAGAATATTCCACTCATAACTATTATAAAACCTTCACAGGATTTTTTTCTCTTTATGTGATGTCTCATTGAGCTTATTTCATATAGATTTATTTAGGTTTTGCTTAGGTATACAAAAAAGCAATGGTGATTTACACAAATAATATATACCTACAATCTATATGTAATAAAATAATTAAAAGTAATTCTTACGAATTACTTTTTTATTCGAAAGAATGGTGCCGGAAAGATGCCGGGATTATAGAACAATCTCATGGGTACCTACTGATAATCAAGAAGTAAACCAAAAACAAGATGGACAGACGACTTGACTGTTTTTAATAAAACTTAGAGAGAGATGGCAAGAGATAGAGCAAAGTGGGAAAATAAAGGGGAGGCTTTTGCCCAGCTGTGGGACTTATATAGTTAATAAAAAAAATCTTATCATCATCATATCAGCCTTTCTTATTCAAGCACTTTTTTTAAAACAGATCAATAGTGGATTAAATTTCAAACAGTAAATTACAATTTGAAATATCTACATTTACTTACATCTATAAAATTACGTCAACAATTAAATATTGAGTCTGCCCCTGATCGTATCTGGTGGAAAAGTGCCCAATACGCTTGCTGCATTGCCTCACTGAATTGCAATGGCTAGCCTTTACACCTTCAGCCTTAGAAAGAGTGCGGGCGATTGAAAAAAAAAGATGAGAAAAATAGTCATAAAATTTAAAAATATCGTTGATGGGGACACCAACTCTGTTGAAAAGAGTTTCCTTCGGCGTTTCTTCTCTGCAGTGGTCAGTTCCGAAACGCCAGTAGTCTGTAGCTTTTGCACATCAAATATTACTAAATTAGTTCCTTTAAAATATGATTTGACGTGAAAAAGCCTGCAAATGCCTATTTTCTGAATTAATGTTGTGATTTTTGATTTTGGTCAGCATTTTCCGCAATGCGGCGCCTTATTTCGCGAATCAACCGTTAAAATTAAAAGTTTTTTACAATATACTCGTAGGTTCATTCATATATTTCTCATAATCTCTCTTTTCTATCGGTTCGTATTTAGCGATAACCTGAATGATGTGATATGATGTGTATGAATAGCCGATATTGTTATTTAAAATAGCTCTATTAGCTTAGTGCTTTTTGTAATACGCTCATCGACAAAAAACTAAATAAGACATAGGTATACACCGTGTACATTTACCGCAGAAATTTCTTTGCAGAGGCGATAAAGCCTGACAAAATGAACAACTTTTTATGGGACCAAAGGGAACTCGAAAACAATTGTTATTTTCATAGTGTTCGGTAGGCTTAGCAATTTGTATGTAAATTTAAGCTTTTTTTTAATTTTAAGTATTTAATATTAATTCCGTACTTGAAATAACATGGAAAAATAAATAATTTATTTATCAATCCGTATTTAGTTCAATAAATAACGGAATATTATTTTAAATTCAAATTTTATGTGATTTTTCACAAGGAGGTTTATTATATGTAATGGTCTGTTATTAAATGTTATGATTTTTTGTTGTAATGTGATGTTGTAAACATTTAATGTTTTCAAAAAACCCCGGATTTGCATGGCTATAATATATTCAGTCACTAGCCCTACTAATACTGCGTATATAAAAATGGGTATTATTTAAACCGTTAGCAGAATATTCGTATTTTTGTTATCAAAAAAATGTAATCGGTTAGCTAAAATAGCTAGTTGGGCAGCAACATATAGTCAGCAAAATCCTGGTGGTCATAAAAAAATAACCTGCACCTAACTTCTTTTCTGCCCTCAGTCATTCCAGGTGAATATCCAAAGCTTATCCAAATGTTTTCTCTGCTGCCCCAATTGTAAAATCTTGCTGCCCAAATAATTATTTAGCGGCCCAACTAATTACTTTCCAATAAAAATACTATATTACTTGAACCTCCTTCATTCGTATTCTGAAAATAATTAAGCTTCTCAAAACCCGCATACAGAAATAGACATAAATAAAAGCTACTATTCTATAAATTGACTACAAATCATAGATTAAAAAAAAAAATTGCGCTACAAATATTCAATGTATATAATATGATCGGTCATAAAGATCAGGTCAAAACATTTTTGCTGTTACTATAGTGTCAATTTGCATATTAATTAAACTCTTGTTGTGATTAATTTTAGCTAGCAATGTTTATTTACGGGTTTAAATTAAATTGGAAAACCTGACTTAGCGCTACGCACGCGAATATTATCTCAAAGTTCGTTTCAGTGCCTTTGTTTTAATTCAAATCAACAATATAATTAATATGGAATATTTGTTTGTAATAAAAAGGAGAAAAGTACTTACGTAAATCAATTCGAAGGCAAATCATCTAAAACTCATAATTTAGCAAAGATAAACAGTAATGTTGATTTGTACACAGTCTCCACAAAGCACACAACAAGTTTTTCACTTTATACCCGCAGAGTATTCGTCTATTTATTTACGTTCCCGCCTCACTCTTGACTCGTATTAATTTTGCGAACTCAAACGCGAGGCGATATTTGCGTTTTGCAACACAAACTAAACTCGTGAAAACGAATAGGAAAGTTGCGTAGTAACGTGATACAGTCCTACACAGAGTCCCAGTCGGCACTGAGTTGTACTGTGCGATACAGCTCGCGACCGAGCGACTTGGCAGCGACGGCGTCGCGATTCATGCGCGGATCACTGGGTAGGAGGAGTCTTCAACAAAACCACGCCTACCAAGGAGCTACACATTTCTTTTTCAATATGTGTAATTCAATTTCGCTTATGTCTTCGCTGGGAAAGTTGATGCCCCTTTGTCGTTCAACACGATGTTTTTATGTAAACTGTAATGTAGTTCGCGAACCGAGTCGGCCCGTGATGCTACGCTCCGAGTGATTTTCCCTTCTCTTTTTTGTTGGCAATTTCACGTGCAGTTGCTTGTTTATATCTAGTGGAATAATATAAGGAACTGGAGCAACTTTAAACACTTAAAACTTTATATGGATGTAATTTAATGTTTGTTCGAATGCTTTGGTATCTCTTATTTTCATTTATTTATGGAAATGTAATGCACAGTAATTAAAAAGGCTTATTGGATAGCATTTTTTAAACGTAGAATAGAATGTATACTAATATAGTAATGTGATTAGCAAATATTTCTTTTGTGATCAGATTTTTTTCAGGTTTTCAGACAGTCAATATAATAATATAATATAAATTGAAACGTTATTTTGTAACTGCAATATCCGTATCGTTATCATATACAGCTACGAATACACTTAATGCTCATAAACTTGCACATTTCTAATTGGCTAACATATTCGTAAAATGTTAAATTTATAGAATTTTTATTTATAATATGACAAACGCTTTTATCACAAACAAAAGAGAACTTCTGTAGCAGTTCGTAATAGTTAAAAATTTTATAATATTATTCACGATGTAATGAAAAATTGTTATTGGAACTTGATAATTCACAGTAGATCTATACGTTAGAAAATTAACTTTCAAATTTTTGTTCCTTACATTTATGGTCAAAGAATAACCGAATGTATATGTTAGATCCATTTAAGTACTTCTGAATAAATAACATTAAAAAAATGACTTAAGTATTATATAACTATTGGTTAAAATATCCTGAATGACTATTTCGTTTGTACAATAAAGTATCAAAATTCATCTTTGAATTTGCTTTTGATATTCAATGTTTTACTTAAATTAGGCGGACAACGATACTAAGCAATTCTTATTTTAGAAAACATTTTTAACATATTGTTGTTTATTCAAGACTTGTAAGGTACTTTAATAAAAGATCAGGGAGGCAGAATTTGTCATACTGAGAAGTACAATTCCCGGCACAAAGCACAAGCACATGCGTCGTCTCCGAAGCCCACCCGAGAAGAGAGCGAGGCAAGCCAACCGTCACTCCTACGTCATTTCTCTTTTTCATAAACTTGACCGCTACTGCAAAGAGGTCTACACCAACAAAGAGGCTCCATGCTAACAATATTGTATTAATTCATGTGTTTCTTTGCGATGTCAAAGTAACATGCACCTTAACTTAAATATAAATAAATGTATTATGACAAATAACACAGATTAAGATATCCCTAACATAAGTTTAAGACTTTTCTTATACGTTACCAACTCAACGATACTATATTATAACAAATAAATATATAGATAAACATCAAGCTCCTGGCCAATCTGAAAAAAAAATCATTTTCCATCTTGACTTGACCGGAAATTGAACCAGAGACCTCCAGTGTGATATGGCTTGACTTGATCTGTATACTACTAAATTTCGAAGCCTAAAAACTTCGAGATTTATATAATGTTTAAGTAGGTTTTCAGTTTCTGTTACAGTGTCATATCGATTGTTGTAAAGTTTTACAGAACTGAACTATTAGTTTTTCTATCTTCTTTAGTATTCTTATGAGCAACTCTACTTTCTTGATATTTAGAAAATCCTAGAGATCACAACCCTTTTACTAGTAATAGTAATTATTAAAAATGCCGACAATATTCTACGTACTTATCCACAACACAACCAAAACACACGCAGCGCCGCCACCACGTCTGTCTGCAGGAATTCACTAAATTATAACAGTAAATTTAGCGGCAGTTTCATTTGCCTTACAAAGTGAATTATGCGTCGGTGTCTTAGTTCTGTCACCACGTAAGTTACTACGGTTCAAAATTAATACAGTGCCATAAGCCAGCGTTAATACCCCTGTGCCCTCAGACTCCTATTTACCGCATCAAATTTTAACAAACGATACACGCAAATTTAAACCCTATAATACTTAATCATAAGAGCGTCATTACCCTTCTAGTTTAATAGGCGGATGTGACGTTTCTGACAAAATTCAATTCATTATTAAGTGTACACCTATTTGTTTGGTGTCGTATGTAACAAGATCCTAATGACGACTGACATCAATTCTATAAATTAGATACGTGTACTGGCGGGTTTTGACACTAAACAATACACCTTGGCAAGGTACCTGAAATATTGTAATGTATCAAAGCATGATGATTGAGTTAACTAAAAAAATTATTTCAATTTGCTGTCTTTGAAGAGCAACTTGAGAATAATGCGCAGCGTAGCGGAAACGTAGCTTTGCTACGAATATGCTACGAACGACGGCAAGCTTGGCGTAGCATTTCGTAGTACATTCGTAGAACAGAACGCCTAAACCAAATTATTTGTTATTGCATCCGTGTTTAATTGTAATATTTTTTCAGCTTCTAGCATTAGTCCCATTAGAAAAATGGTACATGAGCTAAGCTGTCCCTTCTATTAAAAAAAAATATATAGGTAAGTATTAATATCGCCATATTTTCACATAAAAAATAATACACAAACAGTAGCCTTGCGTCTGAAAATGGGTCTTCTATATAAAAAAAATCTTGGCGTCCATCTTTTTACTACTTAATTTATCTATAATTATTAATATTAATGAATCAATATCACAGCATGTACAAGAGGTCGGTTTAAAAAAAAATTGTAAATTACTGAATCATCATCATCATCATTTCGAGTAGGTGTCACGGTCAATCGACCATGCACACCCTGGTATCAGAGTTCTTCGGAACCGCCTCTCGGCCTCTGACGTGGTTCCTTTAACGACTGCCAGATGGCAGCCGGGACCACCGGCTTAACGTGCCTTCCGAAGCACTGAATCATCTTTATTATCAGACAATCAGGTGATTCAAGCCTGCAATTTCCTAACAAAACTGGAAACAACTAAACAAAGTATGCTTCCGGTGGGAATCGAAACCACGACCCCCGGGTCAACAGGCAAACGCCTTAACCACTGGACCACGGAGGCTGTAAATTACTGAAGAAAAATGAACACTTAGATTTATCAACAAACTAGTGGAGTGTATTCATAATTTCGTGATGGTCGCATCAGTATTTAAAACGTAATAAGCAAATAAACAAACCAACAAAGTTACTAAACTATAGAAGCGAAAATATGAGCCTCAAATATTTGCCCTTTGTCTTTTGTTCCATTCAATAAAGCTTATTTATACCCAATTCAAGTCAATCTACCTTTTTCCTCATGATAAAAGTTTGCAAACAAATTTGGTTCCGTATCTTGATTTAAGATACTTTGTTTAACCGTGTCAGTTATGTTTGGGCTTTACATGACTGGGAAGAGAAGTGCTGGTACATTCTACGTCTTATCTTTTCTCCCAGACCAGCATGGAAGACAATATAGATTTTATGTACCTATATTTTATAATAACCAATAACAGGTATGCACAAACTTTTACCATTTATATGAACTAAGCTATATAATATTTTAAAAGTGCAATTGTGATTATTAATCCTTGATAAGATTCAGCAACTTTTGTTTAAATACATTCAAGCTATCGTGAAATATGTCGAAATCCTCTGAGTCGTGATTTAGTTTAAAAGAATATCCTTTTATATTAGACCAATTTAAATTTCATCACAATCGGTTCAGAAGTTAGTTTGAAGTCGGTTTCTTAAATAGATTTAAAAAAAAAATGCGTCTCTATTTTTCGTTTTACGATTCTCTCTATTTTTTATGATTATTAAAATGATGTAAGCAAATTGCTGAACGATCTCTCTTAGTTTTTTTTTTTGTATTGAAGCATGTTATTTATTAGTGTTTGTAAATAATTGATCATACAAATGTTATATTGAATAAACTTCTGTAGAAAATTGTTGAAATTTTGACTATAATGTAATTTTGTAAAATCCCTAAAGATTTGATTTAATCATAAGTGCTGCCGCGGAAATCGCTTCACTCCAATAAGGCCCAGAGGAATACGATCGTCTCGTTTTACTTCCTTTTTCGCGAAACCGATCTAGCTTCAAACAAAGAACTTAGAACTAGGATTCACCAGCTTAGTTGTTTCCTTTATAGTTAGGGTGACCTTGTCTAATTGGCTTAATATAGTTTATATGATGTATTTTTATGACTTTGTATGGATACTGAATCACATTTAACCGCTAGGTATACAAACCTAGATGGTAAGCTTAACAAGATGGCTAGCTGCTAACTGGCCAAGTGTGAGTTGGCATTGCAGACAAAGGGTCCCGTACCACTGTAGAACATTTAACAAATACGTTCAAACCATTTTCCTTATGGGCCCTTTATATTTAATTTTATTAATTGTTGCAAAAGCTGGCAATAGTTATAAGCATTGAGAAAATTTTAAGACTACCTAGACGGAAGGACAACGGAGGCTTCAATTACTAAGCCCTGTTACTAGATACGGGTTAAAATAAAATAAAAAATAAAATATCTTTATTTCAGATTTTTTTTTTATAGTCCCTATTACGAGTACTTGTTACAGGTATGTCAGTCATTCTCTCATTTAATCATTATAATTGCAAAGAAATCACTTACTCTTGCATCCGCGAACATCCCAGTCGAGGCAGTCCCAACAGCATCCTGAAAGCATTATTGTACTGAACTCTTAGGTTGCCGACAGCTCGTGCCGTATAGCTAACCCATAGGCTGCATGTATAGAAAGATTGACAATATGCACGGAATAACGTTACCTTCACATCCGCTGTGCATCTAGCAAACCTACGAGCCACCATATTACAGCGAACTGCCAGCGACCTTCGTTCTCTTTCTAAATCTAAGTCATCACTCAGGTTATCTGTGACTATGTGCCCCAAGTATTTAAATTGTGTGACACGCTTCAGGGGGACCCCTCCTAGAGTTGCTACCAGTCTCGGGCAGTGTGCAGATTTTCGTCCAGAGCGAAATACCATTACGTCACTTTTTTTGGAATTATAAATAAGCCCATGGGACTTTGCATACGACTCGCACACTGCTATCAACTCCCTCAACTTAAATTTTAAAAAATCCTATTAAGGCCTCATAGTATGTATGTCTGTATATTAAAAAAATACTTTGTAGTTTTATAAAATCAGTCAATAGCGGCAACAAAAAACTTGATAGACTTGTTATTTGAAGTAATTTCTGGTATTCGCGAGTAATCAGAATTATTTCAAAATTAAAGAATCGTTTATAAAAAAAAAACACAGCATCGAGTAACCTTTAAGATAAAAAGTGTTTAGATGAAGCAGTGTCTGAAATCTTGAAAGAAACATTTAAATGTCGAATCTTGAAAGATTGATTTTATCATAAGAATTGCCATGGAAATAGTGTCTGAGAAGCGGGTTCTTTTCTTTTAGCATTTTCTAGTGGAAGAAAGGAAGCGGTCTAACTGAAGGAAGTTGTCTGGCTTTTTTTATTTTTATTAACAAATAAAATAATTATTCAGACATCTTAGAAACAATAGAAAAAAGTGCCTTATAGTAATGTACTAGGAATTTGATAGATGTGGATAAAAATATTTCAAATATCATATTGCCATGTTATTAATATATTCATATGAAATCCTAACTTTAAAAATACTTAAAATAGATTTCATCAAGTATAACTTAACGACAAAAACACTTCGCTAGAACGAGGCCCCAGGGAGCGGGGTCTTCCCTTTTGCTTTCTTTACTGTGCAGTGTAGGTCTAGCTGAAAAATACCGCGATTACGCCAGCTTACATCACTTTACCCATTTATTATCATATTTTTTTATTAGTCAGGAATAATACTGGCTGGTAAATAATAAGTGAAAATTAATAAAAAAATTACAAACAAGCTTTTATGTACAGGACTTTACGTTTCAACTTATTTTGGGCGAGCTCTTTAATTCGATATCAATATTGTTGACGTGCATCAATAATAGATAGTCCACCATCTTGGGTAATCCGCCATATTGGATTTAGAATAACGTTATATTGTTTACCATGGATTGTCATCCAAACTTAACGAGTATACATAATTTCAGCTAAATCTCCAAAAAGTACTAAATGTACTTACTGTTTTATATTAAGATTTTACTACACAAGGCTTTTAATTTATTTTTTACAGTTTTAGATAAATAGTCATACAAGTGCAATGTTATGAAATGTGAAAAATAAATCAACGAAGAAAAAAACCCAATTTTTATAAGCTAACTTAAAATACATTTCACCAAGTAAGAATTAACGACAAAAAGCGTTTCTCTCGAACGAGGCCCCAGGGAGTGCAGGCTTCCCTTTTGCTTTCTTTACTAAAAAGCCTCTAGTTGCAAAGTTATAGGGATTACCTCAGCTTATATCACTTTTTGTGCAATTTCGTCTACTAACTGGTTTGAGAATAAAAAGTATAATTTAAATCATATATCTCAATAAATATAACAAAGGCTGAAGAACACAAACAATAGATAAAATAGAAAAGAGAGAAAGAGGCCTTTGCCCAGCATTGGGACACTAATGACTCATAATAATAATAGCCAGCTTTAAAATGGCTTCACTGCAACAAGGTCCAAGGGAAAAATATTTTTTCTCAAACATGCTCGGAAATGTAGGCATTATTGTAATAAAAAGAGGACACGAAGTTTGTAATTCTTGGCTCGTGCATTACTTTACCGGCCTAGGCCAGGAAAGTAAGTATGAAAATTCATTCCTGGCCGCTGCTCAAAACTTTTTAATTAATCTATGTAACTTGCCATACAGCCAATGGCTACCACATTATAAAAAATGCACTCATCGAGCATATAAGTATATGAATATGAAAATAATTTTAAAATGTTGGTATAAAATCACACAAAAATATACCAATAATAAGAAAAAGAAACGCGGGAAAACAGATTTATACGCTATTCCATTTTTGGGGTAAAATATGACTGGGCTGTATGGGCTATGTTTCCTTGGCACTAAATGACAATAGAATTAAAAAAGAAAATAACGCGGGAATATACTATTAGATTATTTTCGGCGGACTGCAAGGTTGGGTTGTTGTTTTGGATTGTTTTGCAGATTGCTTCTAGTGGACTTTATAATGTAAAATCGGTGTAATTTGGTGTTATAAATGCCTATGTTTATGAACAATGCGTGGAATAACTAAAATTAAGTGTCATAGTGCAGCTGTGGTGCAGATTTAGAGATTTACATAGCGGGCTGGTGGTCGCTCACGTTACTGCGTCTTATGATAAAACCAGAGGATTCGTGGGAATTTTCGCCAGGAGCTCCGTCGAATCAACGAGATGAACTACACCATCATTTCTTTGATTAAACGTTGAAAAATATGAAGGGCTAAAAGGCGTAGAACGCCAAATGTCTTAAAACAAAAATGAAAACAAAAATGTACATACTATTATCGTTTTTTTTTATATTATACTAATTTATTCCCGTCGTGCGTCTTTCATTATTTCCTCGCATTTATTGAGAAAAGCACAATACATGCCTTTGCCGGGAAACGGATTGCCGGACTCGTATTTATTCCAAGGCCTCGCTAACGCTCGGCCTTGAAAACTCTACTCGTCCGGCAATCCCTTACTTCCCGGCCTCTGCAGTAATGTACTATTACATTTTACTTTCTTTACTTCAGATATAATCTAGATGCAAAGTTGTCGATATTCGTCAGTTTCCATCACTATACGTGTAGATTTATATTATACTATTACTGGGTTGTTGATAAAAGCAAAATTTTGATCATAAGACTTACAGGGAAAGCTATTGTCTCATTGAAACTAACGTGAGATACAATTAATTACATACAGTAAGATACAAATTTAAATTTGATACGAAGCAACATCTCATACAGCACAGATAAAGGAAAAAATGCGAGACGCATACATTTTTAGTTACGTCATATTATAAAAATATTTTTAATAATTTTAAACATAGTAAAGATAATGGTAGGGAAGGCTTCGTGCGTGCGTCTAACCCACACTTGGCCTGTTTTTATTTTATCTTCCACATCCAGTAAAGTATATATGCTATTTAAAGCTAAGAGTGACGTGAACTTATTATATATGTACGGAACCCTTCGAGCGCGAGTCCAACTCGCACTTGGCTGGTTTTTTAACCAGAGTGTCGATGAAGCTGCATTTCAAAAAGAGTTAAAAATTGTTTTTCATTTTTTATTCAAAGTTTAAAGGTGAGGCAAGTATTGTCACTAAAACTTGATTTGTTACTAAATGTCACATTTTGCTAGATTTTACCCATTTAAGGCCCGGGAAGTAGGACGATTCTATTTTGTTTTCTCTAGCCTTGCTGCAAAGTTTCCAGGATTACGTCGGCTTCATTCGGTGCAACAAGGGAGCGAAACGTTAAAGAGTTAAGAATATGTTTCTTTTTTCCTCGCAGTTTAAGTTTCGGTTTGGTTGGGTAAAAGTTGATTCTTTGCTTTCAAGTACGGTGTAATTTATTATCATCATCCGAGCGTATTTCCGGTTTCATGATCTGCTGTAATGCGTCAAAGCCTAGGGTCTGCTACAATGACAGAATTCATGCTGTTATATGATTTGGTTTTATTTTTACAGCCGGTCGCCTGTCTGATAAACGCTAATCTTCTTTGGCTGAGAAGCTCCAGAACCGCTGGCGAATATCTGTAAAAATGGAGTTAAAGTATTAACCCGCGCCGGGAATCAAACCTTGTACCCTTTGTGTAGCATTTCGCCATGTCTATGCCTCACACACATGCATCAACTATTGGTGGCAGGCATGAAGGGACTAACTGTAGTGGGTGCTGGCCAGCAAAGTGCATGTAACTTTAACTTTCGCAAAGTAACGCCTGTATTAACTCATTATATAAACCTATTAAATCTTATCATAGTCTCTGCTTACTCTTTCTAGTTGTTACAAAGTATAAGTTTTCACTTTAATCAGAATTATATTTAAACTAGCTTTCGCCCGCGGCTCCGCCCGCGTCAATGTCAATCCCTCGGGAATAGTCCTTTTTCCCGGGATAAAAGGTAGCCTATGTCCATCTCCGTACTCCAGAGAACTTGTATGCAAAATTTCATGATGATTGGTTCAGTAGATACGACGTGAAAGCGTAACAAACAAACAAACAAACAAACTCACTTTCGCATTTATAATATTAGTTAGGATTAGGATGCAGCAGAGATTTTGCATTTTTGCCAAATATTGAGTCTGGCTATCCAGCGAGGAAATGTCTGCTGACTGCAGCGATTTGAATTCAATTTTTTTATAGATTTTATGTGTTTATTATAAATTAGTTATTTTCTCTTAAACTTAATTTAAGTTCAGTTTACAGTTTTAATTTATAGTTATTAGTCATTGTTTGTCATTTAATGTTTGTCAATGAAAAGTAAATAAAAAAATTGCTAAACTTGCCTTGACTTTATAAACAAAATATATCCAAATTTTAAAATCGTCTTCATTTGGAATTTACTTCAACAATTACTGGATAGACGGATAGTCTTATTGCTTTTTTACCACTGACTTGGTGATTCTCTGTAGTATGAAAATAAAATAAAACTTTTTCAATGGCATTTAAAATATGTAGTTGCTTCAAAAGGTTTACATGGCTAATTAAATCGAAGTATTTATTTTTTCATTTTTGATGATGCAGTTTCGTAACTGATGTCGAATTTTGCAAGTATTTTTTCTGATAAATAATGATAAACAAAAGTATGTAAGACTGTAATCACTATACAATGGTATCCAAGTAATGTATTTAAGATATACGACAGAAATTGTTTAATCGGACGAGGCCTTAGGGAGAGCGATCTTCCCCTTTCATTTCTTTACCTCACAGTCGATCTAGCTGCTGTAAACTAGGATTACATCAGCTCACTTCGTTGCAACATGAAAACGAACCGTTACATTTAACATCTTTTTAGTTTTATCATTCGTAGAACAGGTACATTTTTTTACTCACAAAACTGTTTTAAATTTGCGGTTGAAGTATTAACCACGAATATAAAATAGTCTCGTTTTTTAATTTTTGTAATATACAGGACGATTCTGAACACCCTGGTTAACAAATCACGATGCCAAGTAGATTATAGAGCAAGAAAAAATGGTGAAAAAATTGGAGTTATGGGAGGCCCAATGGTTTTTTTTTTCAAACACGACCGATCACCTGGTCTAATTTACATGGTGTTATTTTTTATTTCCCCTTTTTTTTCTTGCGGATGTATTCTTAATTGGAGATTCTGATACCGTCATTAAAATATTAACAGTGAGTTCAGAATTACCATATTTAGCAATAATATAGACAACGCCATAACTAAGTACTTTCTCCAATTCATTTAATTAAGGAATCCTTCCAGGTGATATAAGTATTCAAACAATTCAAGAAATCAAAGGCGAAAATCGTTCCACTTGCTACGAGACTTCAGGGAGTATTATATTTATTTTGCTTTCTTTACTTCGTCGTCGGTATAGCTGCAAACTTTCCGGGATTACGATTGGCTTACTCCGCTTCAGCATGGAAACGAACCGTTAAAGAGTCAAAACTTTGAATTTTCCATTTTCTCCGTTAAAACATTCACCTAGTTAACGGCTTGACTTGATTTAAATTTAAGTTTTGTTCAATACAGCAAATTAATAAAATCTTCTAGTATATTTAGCCGAGCGAGCGCAAAACGTCTCCGTTTCATTGCGAGAAAAAATCTTATGTATCAGGTGTCACTTTTTAACCAACTTTCATGAAATTATATGAGCAGGTTCAATAATAAAGTAGATGCTTCCAGATTTTACCATTAAAATATATACATACGATTTTAGGTATAAATACTATTGTTTAAACTGTAAAAGGTTCTAGCGCCATTAGGGTCCATTGCACTTAATACAATCGTGAGATTGCTGTAAGTATCGCAAGGTCACTAGTTTAAGTTGAGCTATTAACAAACAGGTTAAAATTTGGCTTATAGGACATACACTCCGAATTTTTATTCGTGCCGCTTAGGACAATCGTGAGTTCGCTGTGTGTTAAGATCTACATTTTATAGTGCCCACGGTAGCTTAAAATTAGCTATTTAAAAACTGGTTTTGACAGGGAAAGTAATATAACTGAAAAACTATTTTCCTATCAGTATATAGCATATAATGTCAACTTATCTTTTAAAAATTTCACAGTTAACCATATACCTAATAAGCATAATAAGCCATATAAGTACTGAATATTACACGGTTATCAAAGTTTGAAGCTTTTCTCATTAAATGCAACCACTTTGTCCAACATGACCAAACAAGCAAAGTTATGAGCTTGAGGATAAGGGATAAATACTTAATTTATTTATGTTTTTTGCTTCGGAAAGCACGTTAAGCCCGGCTGCCATCTGGTAGTCGTTAAAAGAATCACGTCAGAGGCCGAGAGACGGTTCCGAAGAACTCTGACACCAGTGTACATGGTCGATTGACCGTGACATCTACTCTAAATGATGATGATTTATATTTTCTTATTCTCAACTTTTCAAGTGCAATTGGCACGGTGTTCATTACTTTGTATTCTTAAGAGAGTGATCATTTATTTTACAGACTTGAAATTATCTTTAGGGAGTGGTATTTTAGTTGAGATTAATGCGCTGTTTTAATAGTGGAACTTTTGATTGTAATAGACAATACGAACGAAGTTGTTAATATATTTTAAGAGTTGCAATTTTCTGAGGTATTTCTTTTGTAAATCAACGTTTATTTTTTACTTTGACAGTGTTAATGACGAGTTGTGGCTCTTTAATTTATTTTTTATTAAAATGCTTTGTGAGTTTTTATACAATTTTTTTAAGGTTTTAGTTTTTTCGTGTTATTTGCCTTTATCATACATCATGCTCTGTAGCCCAGTGGATATGAATGCGCATTATTGGCGCTTACATGGCAACCGCGGGTGAAGTCCCCACTGGGATGGGTGACAAGTGGCACTTGTGGTACGTCTAAGCTACAAAAACTAAAAGTAACGTCAAAAAATATTTCTATTATGAAAAATTTTGTAATGCTATTTGCGTATTTGAGCAGTGTCATTGTCGTTTACCCAAAACTTTCTAACATACAAAATTTCAATTTATTTGCGATCGCAATGACTATTATTATCACTATTCTGTTGTCTGTGAACATGGCAGTGAAAGTGCTAAAATATATATTTAATGTATATAATATACACATATCACAAATAATCGTGGTGCCTATGTCCTGTAGTGAGAATATTATTAGAGCCGTAGAGTTTATGGCGAGCTGTTGGCCAATCACGATATCATGAACCCGACTGCAGAGAGTCGGTCAGAGCCGTCGCACCCGGCGTGTCTTCACCGGTCGGGGTGGAAACGCAAGAGGGCTCGCAGGACTCTCGGCTCTGGCTTGCCTTAGTTATCCGTCTAGAGAGGAGTCGTGAGTTTAGCGTCATTCCAGGGAGTGGAAGTGTTAAAGAGCATAATGCCATTAGTAACTACGGAAAAGTGCAGCAAATCTCTTGACACGCCTGAATCGTCTGCACTAGTGTAGCCCCTTTTTCCCGCTATTACCATAGAGTTTGAGGAGCCAATCTAGTGAATGGCAAGCCTAGCTAACTAGATGGGCTCATGGAATAAAATAATATTATTTGGAGATGTCAATAAAAAAAATATTAAATCTCATAGAAAATTAATAAACAGTAAAAAAATGGGCAAAGTGCGTAGGTTCAACGCATATTTGACCGTTTGTCATAAGAAAGTTACAAAATCCAAAAGTCCGACCATTGGCAATATTCCAGAATAAGTCTGTACAAACAATACATAACAATTCCAAATCCCACTATTTTTTTCAATTAAATTCAAAAGTTCCTTTTCAGGCCAAGTCTGTTCATAGATCTGGCATATTTGGTATTACCAGGAATGGGTTCTGGCTGCATACCTACATGACATTAACTTTTACAAAGTGCCACAATGTGTTGGAACTATATCCCCACGAAAGACTCTCAAAGGATCGGGGTATTAGGGTTACATTCGTAAACCGAAAGGAGATAATACAAATAATACTATTTCGTCAAAATTATTGTAGATAAATCTCAAACAGTTTTTATATATTAATTATATATTGTGCCTAAAAGTTTTATGTTATTTAAAGTATATGTGCACATGAAATATTTTATTTTAATGACAAACCATTAATTCCTGTCATTTCCTGTTTGGGAATACTAAACGTATACTTTATATTTAATAGTTACTGACTTTACACGCAAAACCCTCTGCGATAAAAACAGATTTACATAAATGCTAATATCACAAGTATTTAAAGAAACTAACAGACGTTTAAATTTTATTTAACACTAACTTTTATTTGATTCTTACTTTAAAATAAACAAGAGTTGTAACTTGTGAAGGTTATATGGAAATGTTCATCATCATCATATCAGCCGCAAGAAGTCCACTGCTGGACAAAGACCGGTTCGAAGTGGCCTGCATCCAGCGTCTTCCTGCGACCTTAGTCTTAATCTGTCGGTCCATGACCTGACTAGGTCATGGAAATGTTAGAGACACACAACTACAACGTAAAAAACATTATACAACCAAAATAAAAAAAGGGTAATTAGGTATCTCGTCTATACTTATTTACATAGGTGTTTCTCCATCTCTTCCATGCTGTCTTGTCTTTCCATTTCTGGGAGATAAGAAAAAATGTAAAATACACCAGCTGTTTCTCTGCCCGCGCAAATCATAATAAAAAATAGAAAGTTGAGAGAATAGACTAAAATCTAAGGAATCATGTAAGTACGCAATCCCATCACTAATTTGATTCCGCATTCCACCTACACGCTTCAACACTCTTTATGTGGGTTTTAGGACTTATAGACAATAGGCTACGTATACCCCGCTAGATGTATGAATGTGTAATATATAACATAATTGGGTTTTGGAGAGCCTACGAAGTATTTTTTTCATTATTTCCATTAGTGCATTTACACGGGTGACATGTCTCTCTATATTTTTGTGTGCATCGACTGCGATGCCATGAGACCTAAAGGCCAGTTTATTAAATCTTAGGCCATGGGCTTTCTACCACGTAAGGGATAAGGCCGTAATTTGGATATACATACAACGTGAATACTGTGATTCGCAGTTAATAATGACACCATATTTACGTTACGGTGGCTGCGCTTCGTTAAAGGTAATTATATGATTGTTTGCCATTGCACGATAATTACCGTTTGATTTGTTCTCATTATCTTGACTAATTATAATCTGATAATAACTTTACCCAATCAAATTTGAATTGTGTGAAATGTATCAAATACAAATACCGAATAACGTTAATGATTATGTCATTATGCCATTACATATACAGCGTGATTTTGAGCCCCCTGGCTATATTGAAATCTGGGAATCAAAATCCCTAATGGAACACAGATTGCAAGAAAAAAAGGTCATCATCATTTCGAGTAGGTGTCACGGTCTATCGACCATGCACACCCTGGTGTTAGAGTTCTTCGGAACCGCCTCTCGGCCTCTGGCGTGGTTCCATTAACGATTACCAGATGGCACCTGGGACCAACGGCTTAACGTGCCTTCCGAAGCACGGAATCCTCTTTATTATCAGACAATCAGGTGATTCAGGCCTGCAATGTCCTAACCAAACTGGAAACAACTTAACAAAGTATGCTTCCCGTGGGAATCGAACCCACGACCCCCGGGTCTACAGGCAAACGCCTTAAAACAAAAATTAAAATTTTAACGAAAAAAAGGTGAAAAACGAAAAAGAAAATTAGGTTTCCCATACAAAGTCGCCGATCAGCTGGTCGAATTTCAATGAAAGGTTAAATTATTTTTTTCGTTTTTTACCTTTTTTTCTTACAATTCCGTATTCCATTAGGGATTCTGATTCCTAGTTTTCAATATAGCCAGGGGGCTCAAAATCACGCTGTATATGTAATGGCATAATGACATAATCATTAACATTATTCGGTATTTGTATTTGATACATTTCACACAATTCAAATTTGATTGGGTAAAGTTATTATCAGATTATAATTAGTCAAGATAATGAGAACAAATCAAACGGTAATTATCGTGCAATGGCAAACAATCATATAATTACCTTTAACGAAGCGCAGCCACCGTAACGTAAATATGGTGTCATTATTAACTGCGAATCACAGTAATCTTTAAAAAAAATTGACTTCAATAAAAAACTATAGCACCGATTTTGATAAAATTAAAATGAGACGGAGTTATGAGGAAACAAACATAAAAATACAACCGAATTGATAACCATCTTTCTTCTTATTATATACGAGTATTTCTAATTTTATCATAGTTTGGCTAATATGGAATGGACAGTAGGTAAAGTAAGGGTGTCACTGAGAAGTATCACAGAAATTTGAAGACTTTATTATTGGAAGTCCGGTAGCTAGCTGGGTTGACGACATAAGGCAAATCGCTCAATAGAACTGGTTTGGAATAGCTAGAGATATAGAGGATTGATGCAGACAAAAGAAGGCTTAAAGCCTAACAGTGCAATATGGCTGCATAATGTTCTGTTGAGCAGCGGTCGATACAGGTAAAGTACAAATACGAAGTGTAATGAGTGTTTGCCAATTTGCGATACCTAATAATTGTTTGATTTGCACTAATTATTTTGAAACGTCATCCGATAACATTAAAAGCTTAACATATGTAATTTATTTTTAAAGAAATCTATTTTGCTTTGTGATTAATTTATTAATTAACGTAAGCATGTATTGCAGTACTCTTCAAATCAAAAGCACCTAAAACCCGACATTTAAGTACCGACTTTATAATGAAATTTTGGTTGCAGTCACGTTTATTTAGTTGGAATCGCCGACTAGGAGTGGAAGATGGCCCTTAGGGCTTTCAGAAAAACGAAACTCGCTCCGATGATAGTCTTTAGAACAGACTGAAACTAGTTTGCGATCGTGAATAAAACAGTGATTTCACTAAAATGTTGACGCGTAAGGTTTATTTTATATTATTATGTTAATGATTTCATACCTCAAAATGCAAAAATTAGGTAATAGTCATTTGTTTTTTCTAGGTTTATCCTTACTAATCCTAACTAATATTATAAATGCGAAAGTGAGTTCGTTTGTTACGCTTCCACGATGTAACTACTAAACCCATCGTCATGAAATTTTGCATACACGTTATCTGGGGTACGGAGAAGGACATGGGTACATTTTATCCCGGAAAAAAGTACTGTTCCAGAGGGATCGACATTGACGCGGGTGGAGCCGCGGGCGAAAGATAGTCTATTATAGTTTCCATATATCCATTTTATATTTTATGGTCAGGGGTGTCATCGTTAACTGCTGATCGGTGGTTGCAGGTATGGCATCGTACATGCGCGCCTACCGAGCTGCTACTTGCTTTTCCTCCGAGTGAATGTTATCCCAATACCTTTAATATCCTTCCTAAATCCAACAAAATGCCTATCTTTCCCCAGCTTAAAAATGATTGCGATGGACAGCAGTGGCAGAAGCACTAAAAGCTTAAAAAGCTACACTCACCAACCCGCCTGCCAATTGTGGTATGTGTGAGTATGGTAATATCCTCCCATGGAACGAGGAAGCCTTGGAAGGGCCTTGTCCAGCAGTGGAATTTTTGTGGCTTTAATCCATTCATTCATTTTCGAGTAGGTGTCACGGTCAATCGACCATGCACACCCTGGTGTCAGAGTTCTTCGGAACCGCCTCTGACGTGGTTCCTTTAACGACTACCAGATGGCAGCCGGGACCACCGGCTTAACGTGCCTTCCGAAGCACGGAATCATCTTTATTATCAGACAATCAGGTGATTTAAGCCTGCTATGTCCTAACCAAACTGGAAACAACTAAACAAAGTATCCTTCCGGTGGGAATCGAATCCACGACCTCCGGGTCAACAGGGAAACGCCTTAACCACTGGACCACGAAGGCTGTTGTGGCTTTAATCAAGATGATGATATCCATTTTACTAAAAAAAAGTTTGTATATATTTTATTTAATAAAATTTTACTTCTTGTTTCCTCAGTTGGCTGATAGAAAACCGTTATGGTCAATGTACTACTTTGTATGATTTAAAATTAATTATTGGAGCCACATTTGTGACACAGTGGCTGCGTTGTGGTTCATTTAGAGTTAAATACAGGTAATTCCACGATAATTTATATTTGATTTGAACTTGTTATCTGCGAACACTATAAACCAATAATTACTAAAGCTTACGAAGTAACGGATACCATTACACCTTAAATTGATTGTCATATTATTTATCTGTGGTATAAACAGACAGTCTATTTTTGGGGGGTCTTCCTATGGCACAAGGAAAAAAAATGCATTTATATTCCTTCCTCTTTCATAGATTGTAAATTTTTAAAAACCAAATGCTATCTAGCTTACCGTAGCCTTAGTTTTTTTAATTCTATCTGCATCAAAGATATGATTTTAAATGTTATTTTTCTCTATGCCTTATGTAACAATAAAAGTCACCACAAAAGAATACCGAAAAGTCGGTTAAACTAATTTTTTTTACTAGCCTGTTGGTGTTGTGTCCCACTGCTGGACAAAGGCCTCTCCCTATTTTTTCCACTCATCCCTATCCTTCGCTACTTCTGGCCATCCATTTTGAATTTATCTAGGTCGTCCCTCTGTCTCCTTCTTGGTCTGCCTCTGCCACGGCAGTCGTCCGGTACCCAGAAAGTAACTTTCAACATTAATAATTAAAACGCCCCATACAGCAGGGTAAGGTTAAATTAATTTTGTAAGAATAGAACGGGTAGCAACTAACACCACATAATTAATCTTTTGTAACACAAATGAATCTAAAAATACAGCGGCTACTAAGACTGACATGTTCCCAGACGGGCGAAGTGGACACGAAAGCCTCCGTACCCAAACTTGACACTGGACGTTCAAGGAATTCAATTAAATATTTGAAGTCACAGTAGATTATTTTAACTTCAGTTGTTTGATTATTTTAGATTCGTGTCTATTTTTAGCGTTATACGTCTACAATACGGCTGTATGTAACCACAAATATTATATTTTCATCCGATGAACTGTGTATGACAAACATAACCACTATAGAACACCGAAAAGTTGGTTTTATAAGACTTTCACAATTTGATAACAATAGCCATAGATAGCAGATGAGCCTTAATAAAACTTGTGGAAATAGAACGGATAATAACCACCACACAATAAATACCAAATACTTAAATCTTTTGGAATACAATGGATCTAAAAATAAAGTAGCCACTAAGACTTGCAGTTCGCAGACGGGCCGAGTGGACACGAAAGCCTCCGTACACAAACTTGACACTGGACGTTCAAGGAATTAAATTAAATATTCGAAGTCATAGTAGATTATTTTAGCTTCAGTTGTTTGATTATTTTGGATTAGTGTCAATTTCAGCGTTGCATTGTATACAATTTGAGTAATTGTTAATTTATGTTATTTTTTGAATATTTTCCGTGTCTTATTACAGCGTGCTATCTCCATATCCACTTTTGCATTTATAATATTAGTAAACGTTATAATAATTTATGCTGTAAAATGATTATTACATTTTTTTTATGTTAGATTGTCTTTCCAATTCTCAATAGGAAATAAAGTTTGAAAAATGTTTAACTATATATTTTGTTTTATTTATATTTGATGGTGAATGAACAGACGAGCCACCTGATGGAAAGTGGTTACTGTCCCCCATAGACATCCACAACACCAGAAGAGATGCTGATGCCTCGCCGACTCCTAAGATACCTGTAAACATGCATTTTGAACGACTTCAAGTTTTTTCCACAATCCTGATGTACGAGAGAAAAAACCACCTGACGCTCTGACATTTTTGGAGACCCATATGTCAAGGATGTGGAAATAGACTTTACTCCTGTGGCGGGCTATTTAAGGAAATGTGGATACTTCTATCCGTAAGTTGATGTACCAAGTAAAATTTTCGTTGGGTTTTAAAATAATAAACTGTATAAGAACCAAAATTATGGTCCAGTGGGTATCAGCATTAATAGCACTTACGTATGTCAAGCAACCCCGGATGTGGTTCCCACTGGTATGGGTGACCGCAAGTGGCATAAAAATATCTTGAGCTCCTTCGTGTTTCGGAAGGAACGTTTAACATGGTCCTGGCTGTCATCATTTATGGCATTCGTTAGGCTATGTCAGATGTCTATAGGCAGCTTTAATAATCTGACCAGTGTTGGCCACTTATACACACGTTAAACAGCGACTACACCAAAATTATGAAGAGAAAAGTTACGGAAGTCAACAAAATAGACAAAGAAGTCCGAGATGGATACAATATAAATAAAATTCTACATTAATGCACAATTTCATGAAATTTTTTTCTTACTAAGTAAGTACATTAAAATAAAATATTTATATATTAAACATATTGCAACTACACCCAACCACGCGTTGCTGTGGCTTATTAATGATCGTGATAAAAAACCAATTCTCTCTAACACAAAAGCTATTTATTTTTATCTACGATTAAATGAACCCGCTAATTTCTTCTAAAAATTTGTTTCAGTATGGAAAGAATAAAAGTTTTCCCTGCCTTTTTACGGCGAAAGGTCAACGAGGAGGGTTAAGCATTTCAGCCATTAATCAATCAGTTCCGGCGAGACGTTGAGCCTCAATCGGCCCATAAAGATTATCACGTTTAATAACCTGCTTTGTTCTTATTAGCTAAGTTTTTTCTTATTAGGAGCTGTCGACGAAGAAGTTCAGCCTCCGTGGTATAGTGATTAACACGCCAATCTGCTACACAAGGGGTTCTGGGTCCGATTTCTATGACGAGGAAATTCTTCATGTTTTATACGGATCTAAGACTGTAAGTTATTATATTTTGTTCAAAATGATTTGATCAAGAATGAAATTTAATAAAGCAACAAAAAATGTTACGTGCAACTGTAACATTGATCGCAATCTGATTCAGGAGTGAAAAATTTCCAACTGTCAACGCAGCGAGCTAAAACAAATGAATTGGCACAATACATCATATGGCCGCGTTGTAAAGCGATAAATAAAGCTAAATTCCGCATAACGATCGCAGAAACTCGCCAGTTTAGAAATTACGACCTACGAGAATGAAAAATAAATACTGAAGAAGTGCTATGTATATTTAGAGCATATTGTTATGTGTTTGCGTTATCTCTTCTATGTACTTTTCTGGAAAGACTTTGTTTGTGACATAGTTTTTATGTGTAAACCTTTTGGTATGGGAAATCCATAGGCTACGGTAACCGCTGTCCATTAGGTGGGCCGTATGCCTGTTTGCCTATTAAGTTTTATTAATAGGGGATTTCAGACTTGTAAGTTTTTTGTGTTTTTTGTGTACATTTCAATCCATATCAAAAATACAAACAAGCAACGAAATGATCAACAGATTTTTTAACAAATTTACAACTATATCCTTATCCTTACTAATAGTATAAATGCGAAAGTAAGTTTGTTTGTTTGTTTGTTTGTTTGTTACGCTTTCACGCCGTAACTACTGAACAGATCATCATGAAATTTTGCATACAAGTTCTCTGGAGTGCGGAAAAGGACATAGGCTACCTTTTATCCTGAGAAAAAGTACTACTCCCGAGGGATCGACATTGACGCGGGCGGAGCCGCGGGCGAAAGCTAGTGGGTTTATAAGAATATCTTAATTTACAGAAAGTAAAACAGAAACTGGAGGATATCACCATATATTAGTTGAAACTCTCTAGTTTAAAAAATCAAACGTTTTTCATCACTGGAAAAAAATAATAATATCCAGTGAATGATTTACTTCTAAGATATTTATTTTATATTTTACATAACTATACCAACCAAACAACACGCAACAGGATTGATATACAGCGTGATATTGAACCCCTGAACTATATTAAAATCCTAGAATCAGAATATCTAACGGAATACAATACAGCAAGCAAAAAAGGTAAAAAAGAAAAGAAAAATTTGACCTTTCATATAAATTCGTCCAGCTGATCGGCGACTTTGTGAGGGAAGTCAATTATTTTTTCGATTTACAGCTTCTTTTCTTGCAATTCTATATTTCATTAGGGATTCTGATTCCAGGATTTTAATATAGTTCAGAGGTTCAAAATCGCGCGGTGTACTCGTAACAGCAGATATTTTTTATGCAACTTTGTAAGATGTAAAACATTATTGTTATTACAGAAACAACAATAGGCTAAGTTGCTATTGAGTGTGTTGAGTTCAAAAAAGTATCTGTGATCGAACACTTTCGACGACAAATGAATCAAAATGTATATTTTTTAATCCCGTGTAATTTGAGACTTGGAAGAGCTAGTATGACTGCAGTGCAGATTGCGTTGGCAAAAACATGCATAATATATTAAAATCAACTTGTGTTTTGCTCTCATCCATCTCATAATTTTATTTGGAGAAATGCGCTCGCTTGGAGCTTTGTTCCCGTCATATTTTTATGTTTGTACTCTGTAGCAACTAACATATATATTATTCTTGTAAAAATGAACAAGTTTTGGATAAACAGTAACATAATATGTAGGATTTTGCGGCAAGATTTCTTACTTTTAGCAAATTTCACAATGAGTTAAAGCCCCAAATGACTAAAGGATTTTTTTTAGTAATTCATGAGTATCTAGGTAATTTAAAAATGGTAATCGTGCAGGCAATAAAATAATTATCGAGCGTATTTTAAATAAATTGCAACAAAGTCAGCAGTAAAGCAAACACAATATGCATGTGTAAAAATTAATTTGTGAACAACACATTTCTTCTTCCGGGAAATAACGTAGGAAATAGATGAAAGTCAGTACTCTTTTTGCTGCTTTGACCGCCGCAAGCGTAAGTGGCACGTAAGTTACATTATTAGTTTTCAACTTAGAAAGTTTAGCTGCGCCGCATACGGGCCACTGCTGTTGCCTACAAAAAAGTTACGTATAACGTTTATAGATATGGCTAGTAAGTAAAATTTTTCAATTTTACATAACAGACTAGACTAATGGCTGAACTACCTATACACATTTAAAATGTACCACAAACCTTAGTAAGGCTATTCAAATAGCTGGTGTCAATATAGTCAGGAAAATCGAAAATTTTCCACATTCTGTCTTGCTTTACTTTAACACCACGTTCTCTTGGGCTCTGACAGGGATAGACCTAGGATTTAAACGTAAGTTTGACATATTATATACATAGTAGCTGTGTTGTTTCGGGCAGAAGTAGAATAGGACCATCCCTAGTCTTCCCATGGAGGTCGTAAGAGACGACTTAAGAAATACAAACTAAACAAAGCTTATATACATCAATGAGACCTCTCCGACCCGTCTGGCCAGCGAGGAGAGTGTAGGCCAAATCCGCTGACTATTCCGGTGAAGTATGGCTCCGGTAGTACAGAGAGGGTCATGCTCGCAGTGATGATTATATACCTATAAAAGAATTAGTAAAGTAGAAGTCGTAAAAATCCAGTTATTCATTAATAAAATTACCATATTTAAATCTGAATTAGTATTTTAATAAATTAAATCCTCGTTAACTCTTCGAGGATTGCACGCTACTCATATACTCGAATGTCATAATATTCTTTTTTACCTATTTTTTTTTTTAATAATTTGTCATGCTAACTAAAAGCCACACTTATAACGTTATCAAAGTCTTCACAAAGATCATTCAGAGTGCTGGAATTCAAGAATCCAGGGTACAAAGGAAGATACGCCATAGCGTGCGGAGAGAGTCCGCAATCGCAACATTACCCACAATTATGATAAGTAAACATTATTTTCTATGTCTTAATTTTCTTACACATCCCATGTTTTTTTGTCGCAGGAATAGGGTAGGGGTGGCGTATCAGCGAGACAAGTGGCTCGTATGCGAAGTCACTCGTATTCGGCCCGCCGTTCAAATTAGATGCTTAGGATCGATACAGTCTGTGTTTTTATTGCGAACTTAGTTTCGGTTCAGTGTAATTTAAAGTTTTAATAGCTGTTGTGTTGAAGACTTATATAATCTTTTCTTGTTTGAGTATTTGCCATTACTATTAAATATATTTTATCGTTATTTTTAAAAGAAATGTAGGTTCTTTTTCTCTCTTTGCATATTTACTGAGAACAAGCTTTCAAACGACTTTGTCCACATAAATTGTAACATAGTAGGTACTATTCTTATGAATTACTACTAATAGCATTTTCGATATATCAAGATCCATCCAGTAGTTTTTAAAATTGGGAGTTACTATCATCTATTTTTACGAACATCCATACATCTTTATAAAGTACAGTATTTATAATTCATATTATAAATAAGATAAAACTGATGCCATTTTATTCAAACAACCAGGGGAGTACTGAATATTAAATAATAGGGGTAATACGTACGTCATTTTTAATTAAATAAAGCTAAAAACTTACGAGCAGGTTATATTCTAATTATGAAGACGTGAAAACTATTAAAACTGAGCGCATGAAATAGACATCGCAGTAGTTCATTAACATATTCATACTGTCTTATGCAATTTTAAGGCTACATAACTCAACTGCCTTTGTTCTCTAAAATAAAATATTAAAAGCCGTCGCATGTTAAAAGATGCTCCGTAGGATATCTATCGAGATAGTTAACGGGCATTCTTCGGTTAAAATATAATCCAAAAAAAAATATTGTAGTTTTAGACTTAGAAAGAATAAGGTTTAAAGTGGTTTGAAGAGTTGTAGTTATTTTTCAGGAGGAAAGAGTTCGCGTGCCCGCGTGGCGTAGTAACGTAGTACTGAATAAGTAAACGCTGAAAATAAATCAAGTTAATTGCGACGGGGCACCTCCTCGTATGGCCAGCAGCCCCAGTACAGTTTCGATAGAGAAGTTGTATCGTTCACTTCCTGAACCACTGTCTTGGGCTTTTACGAGCTCTTTTAGTTTTTCCTTTATGAATTCGTCTTAATCGTTGCAAAAATTTAGTTCGCTCTAATATTTAGGTGCTAAGTTGCTGTGTAAAAAGAAACGCACACAATGACTATTTCTGAAAGGAAACAAAGAATTGGTTTACGGTTTGTCTTTTCCATTCTTCACACTAGTGAATAATTCCCTAATGTGCAGGTTGCCTCACGCACTTTTCTTTCACTGAAAACAAATAGTGATCGATGCAAAATGACCGCACTTGAGTCATATTAAACTACATATTTAGATGTACGAGTACAGTTCCGACCATGCGAGGTTTGAACTCGGGACCTCGGGATCGAGCCACAGACCTAAAAATATTGTTCAGTCACTCGTTAATAAATGTGTGAGACTCGAATCAAAAATGTCATCTATATTGTACCATATTACAAGCAATAAAGATATCAATCATTCATTCATTCGTAATTCATTAATTCATCATTCGTTCATTCATCATAAATTAATCCATCATTCATTCATTCATCATTCATTCATAATCATATAGGTAACTAACGGAAGACCGACTCGAATTACCCTGGGAATGATAGTTAAGTTAAAAATTTTCGAACAGAAGTTGGACAATCTTTCACCACGGTAGTTACACGTCTATACGTTATAAGTTTAAGTACTTTAATTGTAAAATGTAATAATTTAAAAAGTAAAATGTAATAAAGCATTTTTTACAATTTTGCTTCCGTGCTTCCAAGCTTCCATGCTGGTCTGGGAGAAAAGAAAAAACGTAGAATGTGCCAGCTGCTTCTCTTCCCGCGCAGGTCATAAAAGCCGATCGAGGGATTGAGCTAAAATCTGCGGTACCCTGTCAATAGGCGATGCGGCTAGCAACCCATTACTATTTTGATTCCGTTTTCCATCTACACGACCTCCAACATGCTAAATGTGGCCATAAGGTCTAATAGATCTAGGCTCTGTCTACCCCGCAAGGGTTTTCCCTTGCGGGGTAGACAGAGCCTAGATCTATTAGACCCTATGGCCACCAGACGTGAGACTATGTATGTATGTTCACAATTTGGACAACATGGTATTAATATCTTGTAAGACATAATAATAGTAGTATCTATTGTAACCAAACCCAAATGCAATTGACGACAGAACACAATAACGCTTCAATGCAAGTGTAAATAAGAAGAAGAAAAAGAAAAGAAGTGCCCGAATTTAGTTTCTCAAACTGTGAGCTATAACCCCCTTTAAAAACGTGTAAGCGGCGCGCCTACGGCGACTTGTCAGGCGTCGAGAAATTAACACTGCGAACATAAGTCAGTGCAGACAGTGCTGAAGTGTTCCGCGGGGACGCTTTTATCGATGTCTACTCGATTTTCAGTTCAACCAACTCTTCATAGTAGAAATTTTTAGGGACTTTTAAGTTTGCGGAATTGGCAATCTACTTTTTATGATGTTACTAGCTTTCGCCCGCGGCTCCGCCCGCGTCAATGTCGATCCCTCGGGAATAGTACTTTTTCCCGGGATAAAATGTAGCCTATGTCCTTCTCCGTACTCCAGAGAACTTGTATGCAAAATTTCATGATGATCGGTTCAGTAGTTACGGCGTGAAAGCGTAACAAACAAACAAACAAACTCACTTTCGCATTTATAATATTAGTAAGGATTGCTAATCGATCTATACACCTTATCATTGTATGTATATAGAGAGGATAACAAACTGAGAGACAAACCTGTTTTACTCATTCTTTTTAATTACCACAGATTAAAAAAAGTAAAAACCATTACAAGTAAGCTAGGACATTAACAGCGTGTAAGCGGCGCGCCTTCGGCGATTTTGTCGAGCGTCGCTAAATTACGTAACACTGCGAACATAAGAGCAGGGACAGTGCTGCAATGCTTCAGGGACGCTTTTATCGATGTTAACTTTATATTACTTAAGTTAAACCAACTCTTTAAGTACATAATTTTTACGGACATTTTGGCCCTTTAAAATTGATTTTAACAATATCGCTCCGCTGTCCGTATGTCTGTCTGTTTGTCTGTCTATCTGTTTGACTGTCTGTCTGTCTGTCTGTCTGTCTATCTGTCTGTCTGTCTGTCTGTCTGTCTGTCCATCCGTCCGTCCGTCTGTGTATCTGTTTGTCTGTCTGTTTAAATTTTCACAGGTGATGTATTTCTGTTGCCGCTATAATAACAAATACTAAAAAATAGAATAAAATAAATATATAAGGGGGCTCCCATACAACAAACCTGATTATTTTGCTTGATATTGATAACGGCAACAGGTAGACGCTTGAAATAATCACAGAATATTTAGTTATATATTCACTTTAAATGTATATTTTAAATAAAAAGATTATTAAAGGGGGGCTCCCATACAACTGATGCTTTTTTTTTTAACACTTTTATAGATAACGGTACGGAACCCTTCCTGCGCGAGTCTGACACACACTTGGCCGGTTTTTTAACTTAAAGCAAAACAAAGTTCGCTGGGACAGCTATAATACTAGCTAAAAATATTTAATTTTTCTAATAAGTAAAAAATTAGATTTATTTATAGTTGTTTGAAAAAATTTATAAATATTTATATCGGGAAAATATAAAGTACGATAAACATTTCTAATCGAGTATCTATTATAATTGTTTGAAGATTTGCATCATACTTTATATTTTAAAAATACCATTTAGTTTTGTAAGCAAAAATATACACAATTGACATATTTCAACCAAAGTCATAATCAACAATAAGCAAGGGGAGTCATTAAATTAGAACGTAGGCAGCGCAGCGTGCCTCTGTTAGTTTTTTAAGCGTCACGACACGAAGCGAATGTAAGTCAGTGGGAGAGTAGTTCTGCAATGCTCCCCGAGGACTATTTTATAGACGGGTATTAAAATTTCAGTTCAGCCAACATTCACACTGATACATTTTAAGGTAATTTAAGATGCTTAAATCGATTCATCGATCTATATTTTTTGTTGTTAACGCTGATTGATCATTAAATTGACATTTTAAATAGTGCGGAGATATTACCGCTTAAAGACCTTTGTAATTTATATTAATAATATTTATTTGTCGCCGCTAGTCACCTTACAGACTAGCTTATACATAACATAAGACATCTAAGACTAATTACATGATCTTTGTTACACAGATTATGTTATTCAAAAACGTTTAACAACTTACTCATTGAATTCAGATTCTACGAATGATTAGATAACTTATGCTAGAGGGACCATCAAAAGCGTGTAACTGGTGTGCCTCTGGAGAATTTGTCAGGCGTCGAGAAATTAGCACTGCATTCATTAGCGCGGACAGAAATGTAATGAACCTCGGACAGAATATTGTCGATACATATCAGTATGGCTCTAGCAGTACAGAGAGGGTCGCGCTCCTGTAGACTAAAAAGGGCCTGATGATGATGATGATGATAGCACAGATTAACTTTATCAAAGTCTTGACAAAGAAAAACTTCAAAGTATTCTTATCATAAGAATTGGTTTTCCTTAGGGCTTACCTATTTGTAATGCCGATTAATTCATTAAAATTTTACTGCAAGTTGATTCAAGTCAGTCTTTTACAGACGTTTATATATACATTCATATAATATTACTAACAAAATTTAACATATTTTGAATTTGTGACAAAACAAACGTACAGACAGATCATGATAAAGCTCCGTTCCTATGAAAATGAGCTAAAGGATAATATACGAATAAGGCATTATGAGCGTGTAACCAGCGCGCCTCTAGCGTGTTTGTCAGACGTCACGAAATTAACACTACGAACATAAGTTAGTGCAGACATTGCTGCAATGCTCCCCAGGGACGATTTCATCGATGTCTACTATAATTCAGTTCAACAAACTGATCTTCAGCTGAAATTTCGGGTATTTTTTTTATTTTCGAATTTTTAGGGTTCCGTAGTAAACAAGGAACCGATAAATTTTCGCCATGTCTGTCTGTCCGTCCGCGGTTTTACTGAGAGACTATAAGTCTAGTACTTATAGTCTCTCAGTGACCGCGGACTGAAGCTGTAATTTGGTATGGATATGAATATTATTCATTCCAGAAAAGTGGTAAGATAAAATCTTGATTTTTTTTTTAGCTCCTATATAGGTAAAGTGGGAGTAAATTTTTTCTCGACCGTCCCAGCGTAAATTATTTGTTAGACCCATCTTTCCATCTTTCTACTAAATGGCTGTAACTGAACAAATTCACAGCAGTAGTATATATAATGAAGTTTAAAGGGAAACTATCACAGCCAAGTAAAGCTTACAAATTATAGAATAATAGTCGACCAACTTATAAATGTACTCGGAAATATAAAATTTCCTATAAATTGAATTGTAAATTAGTTAAGACAGTTGTTAGTTTCGTGCAATAACTACTGAATAGAAATTTACGAACCACGTAAAGTTTTAAAAATATAAAATCATAGCAGATTTAATAACAATAATACCTAAATTAATAGCAATGTGTTTACGTTTGACGGCGCGCGGCACTTGGCGGAATAATACGCGGCCTAGCCCACTGCGCTCGGGAGTCAAAGTAATATACGAATACTGGCATTTGCAAGTACAGAACCCTACACTGCGCGTAGCCCGACACGCACTTGGCCGATTTTTTCAGATATGATTGCTGATCAAACTATAGAGCGAGATTGGATTGGATGGATAAATTGTGGATGAAAGTATAACAATAAATTTTAAAATTTCAGTTTTGCAGAACTTATATGATTAAAAAGCTCTGTGTAGGTAAAATGTACAAAATCCCCCCTTAAGGGATAAGGGGGGGGGGGGGGTTGTATGGAATTTTTCTCATTTCTGGACGTTCTGGATTACAATGTATGTAGGTAAAACCGACGAAATTTTCGCCGGAAGGGATAAAATAGGGGAGTAAAGTTAGTATGGATTTTTTTCATTTCTAGATTAAGAAGTATGAAAATAAGTATATACGTTCTAGATTACAATTAAAAAAGATAAATTCCCCCCTTAAGGGATAAGGGGGGGGGGGGGGGGGGGGGGCGGTTGTATGGATTTTTTCTCATTTATATGTAAACATATATATAAGTATATATGTTTACATTACAATTGAAAGGATCTGTGTAGTTAAAATGGACGAAATTTCCCCTTGAAGGGGTAAAATAGGTGGGGTAAAGTTTGTGTGGTTTTATTTACTTAGAAATATGACAATAAGAAGTTCTCCATTACAATAAAAAAATATATGTGTAGGTGAAATGGGCAAAATCCCCTCCTTAAGGGCTAAAGATCTATGCAGGTAAAATGTATTAAATTCCCCCTTAAGGGTAAAAGCAGAGGGGTAGGGGTTTGTATGAAATTTTTATCATTTCTACTGTTTTCAAGGGAACGACATTAACGCGGGCGGAGCCGCGGGCAACAGCTAGTCAACAATAAGCAAGAGAGAGTCATTAAATTAAAACGTAGATGGCGCAGCGTGCCTCTGTTAGTTTTTTAAGCGTCACGACACGAAGCGAATGTAAGTCAGTGGGAGAGTAGTTCTGCAATGCTCCCCGAGGACTATTTTATAGACGGGTATTAAAATTTCAGTTCAGCCAACATTCACACTGATACATTTTAAGGTAATTTAAGATGCTTAAATCGATTCATCGATCTATATTTTTTGTTGTTAACGCTGATTGATCATTAAATTGACATTTTAAATAGTGCGAAGATATTACCGCTTAAAGACCGTTGTAATTTATATTAATAATATTTATTTGTCGCCGCTAGTCACCTTACAGACTAGCTTATACATAACATAAGACATCTAAGACTAATTACATGATCTTTGTTACACAGATTATGTTATTCAAAAACGTTTAACAACTTACTCATTGAATTCAGATTCTACGAATGATTAGATAACTTATGCTAGAGGGACCATCAAAAGCGTGTAACTGGTGTGCCTCTGGAGAATTTGTCAGGCGTCGAGAAATTAGCACTGCATTCATTAGCGCGGACAGAAATGTAATGCACCTCGGACAGAATATTGTCGATACATATCAGTATGGCTCTAGCAGTACAGAGAGGGTCGCGCTCCTGTAGACTAAAAAGGGCCTGATGATGATGATGATGATAGCACAGATTAACTTTATCAAAGTCTTGACAAAGAAAAACTTCAAAGTATTCTTATCATAAGAATTGGTTTTCCTTAGGGCTTACCTATTTGTAATGCCGATTAATTCATTAAAATTTTACTGCAAGTTGATTCAAGTCAGTCTTTTACAGACGTTTATATATACATTCATATAATATTACTAACAAAATTTAACATATTTTGAATTTGTGACAAAACAAACGTACAGACAGATCATGATAAAGCTCCGTTCCTATGAAAATGAGCTAAAGGATAATATACGAATAAGGCATTATGAGCGTGTAACCAGCGCGCCTCTAGCGTGTTTGTCAGACGTCACGAAATTAACACTACGAACATAAGTTAGTGCAGACAGTGCTGCAATGCTCCCCAGGGACGATTTCATCGATGTCTACTATAATTCAGTTCAACAAACTGATCTTCAGCTGAAATTTCGGGTATTTTTTTTATTTTCGAATTTTTAGGGTTCCGTAGTAAACAAGGAACCGATAAATTTTCGCCATGTCTGTCTGTCCGTCCGCGGTTTTACTGAGAGACTATAAGTCTAGTACTTATAGTCTCTCAGTGACCGCGGACTGAAGCTGTAATTTGGTATGGATATGAATATTATTCATTCCAGAAAAGTGGTAAGATAAAATCTTGATTTTTTTTTTAGCTCCTATATAGGTAAAGTGGGAGTAAATTTTTTCTCGACCGTCCCAGCATAAATTATTTGTTAGACCCATCTTTCCATCTTTCTACTAAATGGCTGTAACTGAACAAATTCACAGCAGTAGTATATATAATGAAGTTTAAAGGGAAACTATCACAGCCAAGTAAAGCTTACAAATTATAGAATAATAGTCGACCAACTTATAAATGTACTCGGAAATATAAAATTTCCTATAAATTGAATTGTAAATTAGTTAAGACAGTTGTTAGTTTCGTGCAATAACTTACTTACTTACTTACTTCGCTGGCTCAGCGACCCGAAGTGGATCTTGGCCTCCGACATTAAAGTGCGCCATTCTTCCCTATTCTGTGCCACCTCTGACCAGTCGGATACTTCCAACTCTTTCAAGTCTTTGGCGACTTCATCCTTCCAACGATATCTTGGACGCCCCACTGGACGGCGCCCGGAAGGTTGACCATGATAGGCTTTCTTTGCGGCTCGATCATCTCCCATCCTCTCCACATGTCCTAGCCAGCGAAGTCGGGAAGATTTTATTTCTCCGATGATTTTCGGCTCAGACACTAGCTCTTCTATCTCCCGGTTGTACCTCCGCCTCCATGCCCCATCTTCTCCTCTTGTTGGTCCCAGAATCTTTCGCAATATCCTTCGTTCCGCCACTAAGAGTTTGTTCTCCTCCTTCAAAGTTAGCGTCCAAGTTTCGCACCCGTACGTTAAAATCGGCCTAACGACTGTTTTATAGATCCGAATTTTAGTAGTTCTGCTTATCAGCTTGGACACTAACACCTTGTGAAGGGCTGCTGTACATCTTAGGGCGTTGACTGCGCGGATGTCAATTTCGTCCTCCCTCTGGTTTGTGTCAGTAATCGTACACCCGAGGTATTTGAACTTGTCAACACCCTTGTATGTTATGCTATTCACATGAAGATCTTTTCTCCTGGCTCTGGGGTCTTTGTACCGTTTCATGTGAAGATATTCAGTCTTCTCACGGTTGATTCCGAGACCCACACGCTTTCCCTCTTCCTCCAGTATCTCCGTCATTTTGACTACCTCCTGTTCACATTGCCCAAGGATCGCTAGGTCATCGGCATACCCTACAATTTGATGCTTTCCATTCAACTCTACTCCCCCATCTATCAGTAGGACTTTTCGGATGATGTGTTCGAGAGCCAAATTGAACAGAATAGGCGACAGGGCGTCACCCTGCTTGAGTCCGGTTACAACTTCAAACTCCTCAGTCAGTTCCCTTCCAACTCTAACCCGCATTTTGCTTGTTCCCGTAGTTGTCTTGATCATTCTCACAAGCTTTTTCGGTACTTGGAAAGATGTTATTATCTGGTAGAGTGTCTCTCGATCGATACTATCGTATGCTTTGGTGAAATCCACAAAAAGACAATGGACGCTTTGGGCATACTCCCAACGTTTTTCCATAATTTGTTTCAGGAGAAACATTTGATCCACTGTGCTGCGGTTTCTGCGGAAGCCACATTGATAGTCCCCGAGTATCTGCTCTGCATAAGGTTCTAAGCGGGCGAGTATAACGTACGAGAGTACTTTATATGCCGTCGGAAGCAATGCAATCCCTCTGTAGTTTCCGCATTTCTTCCTGCATCCCTTCTTATGTATCGGGCATATAATACCCACATTCCACTCCATAGGTTGTAGTTCTTCTTGCCAGATTCTACGTATTATTTCACACAGTCGCGATTGCATTGCTCCCCCCCCATATTTCCACAGCTCACCCGTTATATCATCTATGCCAGGGGATTTATGGTTTTTAAGCCTCATTATTGCTTTGCGAACTTCTTCAAAGTCTGGTGGTTCCTCATGATGCTCGTATTTCTGGTCTTGACAAGTCGCTGAGTCTGTCGGGGTTTGGTTGATGACCGGTGGGCAATTAAGGAGTTGCCGGAAATACTGGCGCCACATAGTCTTCTGTTTTTCGGGATCCGAGACAAGGTTCCCTTCTTCATCTTCGAGGAGTTGTGTCACAGGTTGGTATGCCTTTTTAACTGTTCTTAACTCTTGGTAGAACTTCCGTGATTTGTTCGATCTTATTAACGTTTCAATATCATTTAATATTCCTGTCAGACGGTCTCTTCTTGCTTTTCTCACTAGCCTCCTGAGATCTCTTCTTGCTTCGTGGTGTTTTTCCTCCCATCTATTGTCCTGTTCAGCCAGTACCTTGTACTCTCTCTTTCGCTCCATTGCCCTTTCGCAATTTTCATTCCACCATTTCCTTCTTTTCTGTCGCTTCTTCTTGCCCAGTACTCGAATCCCTACATCTTTGACTACTTGTTTTGTTTGTTCCCAGTCCGTGTTTATGTCCACTGTTTTATCTAACTCCGCAAATCGATTGTTCAGCTCCAGGTTCAACCTGGAGCAACCGTGCAATAACTACTGAATAGAAATTTACGAACCACGTAAAGTTTTAAAAATATAAAATCATAGCAGATTTAATAACAATAATACCTAAATTAATAGCAATGTGTTTACGTTTGACGGCGCGCGGCACTTGGCGGAATAATACGAGGCCTAGCCCACTGCGCTCGGGAGTCAAAGTAATATACGAATACTGGCATTTGCAAGTACAGAACCCTACACTGCGCGTAGCCCGACACGCACTTGGCCGATTTTTTCAGATATGATTGCTGATCAAACTATAGAGCGAGATTGGATTGGATGGATAAATTGTGGATGAAAGTATAACAATAAATTTTAAAATTTCAGTTTTGCAGAACTTATATGTATATGTTTGCAAAATTGATGATAAGTATCATTGCTTTTGCACGCATCTAACCATCCGTATCTTAGATGTTTTAATGCACCTTCTATTACTTTTGTAAAGCATACATACTTACTTTCAGGTCTTTTTCCATAGGGGATTAGACAGAGCCCTGGCCTATAAGACCTAAGAGCCACTTTCAGCATGTTGTTGGGCGTGTACGTGGAAAACTGAATCATAATAGTGATGGATTGCTAGCCGCATTGTCTACTAACACGATTCCTCAGATTTTTACCCATTCCCTTGATCGTTTTTTACGATTTGCACAGGAAGAGAAGCATATGGTACATTCTTCTTTTTTTCTTTTCTCCCAGACCAGCATGGAAGAGTGAAAACGTAGCAATGAAATAAGAATGCGATTATGCTAGTAAAACGTTAAATAGAGAATGTTTAAATGGACAAATGAAAACAAAGCAATGCCTATTTTAAGTGTAAGTGAGGTTTTTTGCCGCCATTTTTTTTAATCTATGATTTTTTGTGTCTTTGAAAAGCCAATGGTTTGCATAGGAGAGATAACCTATTCAAATGTGCCGAAAACATAGAAACTCTCATTTATTCCAGAAGATATATGCTTTCCCCTAAAAGCGTTTATATGAAGTAGCAATAATTGCAGCGACATCGCTGTAGACGCGATGTTATTAACTTGAACAGCCATAAACGTTGTGCAGCTTATTGCATGTGGTATCCTGGATATAATTCCTCTTTTAGCTTTTGATTTAAGCCTACCTAATCATGGACTTCAAGGATGCTACTATAAGCTTAATAGAATCGTTTATGTGTGTATATTAAATTGAGCAATCATTGTGACTAATTATATTATTTAATATAAAAAAAAACCGGCCAAGTGCGAGTCGGACTCGCGCACGAAGGGTTCGGTACCGTTATCTATAAAAACGGCAAAAATATAATGTCTGTTGTATGGGAGCCCCGCTTTAATATTAATTTTATTTTTATTTAACTATTTATTTTTAAAGTGAATATATAACTAAATATTCTGTAAATATTTTAAGCGTCTACCTGTTGCCGTTATCAATATCGAGCAAAAAGAAGCAAAAATCATGTTTGTTGTATGGGAGCCCCCTTAAATATTTCTGTTATTCTATTTTTTAGTATTTGTTTTTATAGCGACAACAGAAATACATCATCTGTGAAAATTTCAATTGTCTAACTATCACGGTTCATTAGATACAGCATGGTGACATACGGGCAGACAGACAGACGGTCAGCGGAGCGAAATTAATAGGGTTTTTACCTTTTGGGACAGAACCCTAAAAAAAAACATCAAATATTTTTCAATTTTGAGTTTTGGACTTATTTGGCTATAAGTAAATATCTGACGTCAACATTTGTTGTGTATGTATCAAATAAGACATTTAAGTATTCTAAGACACCAAAGATTATCTATATTCGTTCGGAGCGTCTCATATTTTATACTCGTATTAGCATATACACGTATATTTTGGATTTTCTTAGTGCAAAAATAAGTTGTTAAGATACAGTATGCCCGTAACACACATGTCAACAAGATCCGGATAATGTAAAATTTGAGAAATGTTAATTACACAAAAATAGGCAAAGTAGATATTTCTCAAATTTCTGTTTAGAGAATTTCGTCTTCTGTTGGGCCGACCGACCGGAATGCAACAAGAGCACACTTCCCCGGGAATTCCTATCTTACACAGAACTAGTACTTATAAAACCTCCATCGCAGTTATTCCGGTTTTCACGAGACATTTTCCGCGCAGGTAGCTTTAGAAGTTTACAGAGGTGATACACTGTGTTTATTTATAGCAGAAAAAGTTAGCTGCTCTTCCTCAGGTTAGCCGATAACAGAAGTGGCATAGAGGTGTTAATATTAGCTTTCGTATAGATTTTCTATTTTCATTGCGTTAATAAAGGCATTATGCAGCGACAGAAATGGTTTTATACTTACAGAACTATGTGCCGTATGGTTACCGGCCTAATAGGATCACTTAGTTTCTTCCTACGGATGTCTTATGAGACGACTAAAGTATTTAGCGTATGTTATATTTAACAAACTCCTGGGCTTCACAGCATCACGCCAGCGTTGATGTATCCACACATCCACACCACTTATTATAGAAAGTAAACGTGTAGCTGAAACAAAGTGCTTTGGGCATATTTAATAATTTTTACGCCAAAAATTCCAAATTAAAGTTATATGTAAGGTTAAAGTAAAACCTGTGAATTTTACAAATATTTAATTTAAATAGTTTTTAAAAACAAGCTTTTATGTACATCATTTTAATTTTAGAGTTTTTTTTTCAGTGACCCCTTTAATTTGATATACATATTGTCGTATTGCATCAAAAATAGCTAGTCCGCCATCTTGGGTGTTCCGCCGTCCGTCGTCACACAGCTTACCATGCACTGTCATCCAAACTAAACGAGTATACAAAATTTCAGCTCAACTGGTGGAAGATATCTGCTTCAAAATTGAGCTGCAAGATTGGAAACCCGAACAAACAATGACATAGAAGCATACATATATTATAAGTTAAATATAAGCTTGTAAAATAGAGATATAATTAATTTTATTTAGTTATTATGAAGAGAGTAAGTTATACTTACCATAGCTAGACTAGCTATCTCAGCTAACTTCATTTCGCTATAATTGTTTTGTCGTGAGTATTTCTTATTCTTTAATTGGGCTATTCGGGGTGATAAAAAAACGAACAAATCAAATATTATAAAAATTGGTTCATTCATTCATGAGTTGTAAGGGGTGTAACAAACCCAAGCCCAAGGTCCCTTACAACTCATGAATGTGTTTTATAAAATAAAGATGATAGATGAAGAGAGTTGACATCTTCTTCTAGACAAGAAAATTTATTCAAAAAGACACAGTAAACTTAAAAATCTGTCGACAGAAATCTACTCCACTCGTCGCGGAGCCAAACATCTGTAAAAACTTGGTTCATTTGGTCGAATGCACCTCGAATTTTAATACTTTTCTTTATCTTGAACTTTACTTGTTACCTCCTTATTCCACGTTTCGATTCATTGGCAGTCGACACTGTACTCATACTTTGTTCTTACTTTATTATGGAAGTTTACACTCAGATATTTATTATGGTATTATTTTTTATTCAAATAAAAGAAAAGTAAACCTTCATATTATTATTACATAGAAGCGTAATTTATTTGCTTAATAGTTTTTTCCAAAGAAAAAAACCAAAACTGATATTTGCGATAGTCTATTTACTGAAAGAATAATTACATTTCTCTTAAATTAGATCCTAGTAATGATATTCTTAGAGTAACTTATACCCGTTATCGTAACTATTTATGTAATACTATTAAAAAGCAAAAGAGAATATACGAAAGAGGAGAGTTAAATAAAGCTGGATTAAATCCAAAAAAAACTGTAGCAGGCAATCCGAAAAGTTACTGACACCAACAAATGCGTTTATAAATCAGAGTCCCTCCTTTCTATTAAAAGTACACCTTTAGAATCAATTGATAGCATCAACCAGTTTTTCTCAAACGTAGGAAAAATATTAGCGGATAAAATCACGCCTACCCGAAGTAATCATTATGCTACCTGCTCCTTTACCTAAACCTGACTCCTTTGTCCTCAATACCGTTGAGGAATATGAAATAATCAGCATTATTGACTCTTTAAAGACTGATGCTGCCCCGGGGTGGGACAATATTTCATCCAAAATTCTTAAAATATACAAATCCCAATTGTGTTCGGCCATCACCCATATTTGTAATCTATGTATTACAACGGGTATTTTTCCTAGTGTTTTTGAAAACACTAGGAAAAATACCCGTTAACAACGGCAATTTTTAAATTGCCGGTGTCCATCCGATATTTAAATCTGGAGATAGCGATCAGGTTAATAACTACCGTCCCATATCAATATTGCCAGCATTATCCAAAATCATTGAACGAATTATGAGTAAAAGTCTTATTAATTACCTTGAGAAAAACACACTTCTTTCGGATAATCAGTTTGGTTTCCGTTCGGGTAGATCCACCTCTCAGGCAGTTGCAGTACTTGTCGACAATGTTGTCAAAGCTCTCGATTCTGATACCCGCTGTCTTGTAATTTACTAGATCTGAGTAAGGCATTTGATACCGTCTTGATTTCTCTACTTATTTCAAAGTTGGAAAAAATGGCATTCGTGGAACACAGCTAGAGTTATTTCGTGACTATCTGACCAGCCGAACACAACGTATAAAAGTAGGTAATTACACTAGTTCGGACCAAAATATACAATTTGGAGTCCCACAAGGAAGTATATTGGGTCCAAACTTATTCCTGGTGTATGTGAATGATTTGTGCAATCTACTTCTTCAAAATTGTAAAATGGTGTCCTTTGCTGATAACACTGCACTGATATTTACGGGCAAAACCTGGTCAGATACATTTAAATCAGCTCAAATAGGTTTGGATTGTGTTAACAGTGGTTGAATGAGAATTTCCTAACACTGAATGTCGGTAAAACTAAATACATGGCGTTCAGTATAAGAAACATAAATCGTCTAGATCCCAACATACACAAGTTGTTTGCCCACTCACAAGCAACAGCAGATTGCTTTAGTAGTTCTTGCGAATGCCCAACCCTAAAGATGACAAACACCACAATTTATCTCGCAGTCTTAATTGATTCCAACCTTAACTTTGCCCCACATACAATACAACTCTCAGCTCGAATCAGGAAGCTCCTATACATATTTAAAAAAATGCGATATATAGCAGATGCCAATATACTTCGTATGACATATTTAGCCTTATATCAATCAATTATATCATATTGTATTACATCCTGGGGTGAAGCCGCAAAGTCTCATCTTCTTTTAGTCGAAAGAGCGCAAAAAGCTGTTCTGAAAGTGTGTACTTTCAAGCCATACAGATACCCTACAACAAACCTTTACAAATTTTGTGAGGTACTAACAGTACGACAGCTCTTTATTCTTGAAACAATAATGCAGCAGCACACAAGACTCCCTTTCCTTCCGCAACTACTTACTAGAAGTAACAGGATCATTAACCTTTCTATCCCATCATTAAACACTGAGTTCTTTAAAAAAAAAAACTGTTTTCTTGGTCCTTTTCTCTACAAGGAAATGAACAAAAAAGTGCCATTATTTAAACTAAATAAATACGATTGCAAAAGGATTGCACGTGAGTGGTTACAAAAACTAACATACGAGGAGACCGAACAATTTATGACAACTGTGCTTTGACTTATGCATATACTTCTATAGATCTAACTTAAATAATTAACTAATTTATTATTGTTATATTAACATAATATTACTGTTAACACTTTTACTTAGAAACATTTTGTGTCTAATACTCTATAGCTTATTCAAGTACTTACTTGTTTAAATGTAATTTTTTGAAATTTTGATACCATAATTTTATTTTAAAATTTTATTTTATTTTATTTTAAGTACCTAATTTAATAAAGATAGCGAGTCCAGGTGACCCGTAATAACAGGTTCCTCGGAAACCTAGCATGGGCACCAGTCCTCCTCTAGAATATAAGTACCTGTGTAATGTATATATTACTTAAATATGTCTCTTGTATATTTTTGTATTCAATTGTATTTTTATTGGAGGAAAATAAGTACAGTTTTTATTATTATTATTATCTAAAAATGGATCACCATCACCATCATCATTAAGCAGCCTGCGGCAGTCCACTGCATTTTTACTCGCTTTAACTCTTCCATGCTGGTCTGCGAGAAAAGAAAAAACATAGAATGCACTAGCTTCTACTCTTCCCACACAGATCGTAAAAGCCGATCGAGGGAATGGGTGCAGATCTGACAAATCAAATTAATAGGCGATGCGGCTAACTATCCATCACTATTTTGACTACGTTTTCCACCTAACGCCCATCAATATGCTAAACGTAGTTTTAGGTCATAAAGACATAGTCTCTGTCTACCCAGCAAGAGAAAAGGACGTGATAATATGTATTTTAAGTAAAGGAAGTAGGATCCCACACCAGCGGCCCTCTAATTTTTAGGGCAAATTAGCGTCTTAAACAGCTGATAGTTCTGGAGCATGAGTTTGTTTAGAAACCTGTACCTGCCAGGAGATCACATCAATACTCATAATGACCGGGCAGAGTGATAATTAGAGATGTTTAGATTATATATATTAACTGTTCCCTAAGTTACTTATCAAGTTTATAATGCCTTAGCACGATAGGGATTGTCTAAATTTATTACTTGGTCCATAGCATACAAAGGTACACATGGAAATAGTCCTCTTCTAAAACTAAACTAACTTTTTCATTTTACCGTCCTGCTAAAATAGTAGTAACTCGGTTGAGCTTTTAATATTTTGACAATTATAAGGACTTATATCAAAGACTTGCAACGTTTGTATAAAACCCAGCCGCAGGCCAAAGCCATTCATAAATAAATTTCTCTTTAAAGCAAAAAGTTAGCGTGGGGAAACGCGAGATGATCTGAAAAATGCGACGAGAATCCTGCTTAATGTAATAACATTTTTGTAAATTTAATATTGCAATCATGAGCTGGACTTGTGACTTCGACTCAAGCGCGAAGAGACGTATACTCCAGTATTTTACCGGTGAATTTGCTTTATTACGAAGCTTATAGGATAAAATATAATATCGCATGTTTTATTTAATCTCTTTTGTCTGTAGATCTGTTTCTTTTTATTACACTTATTAATTGACATTTAAAAACTCTCGTTTTATAGATAGGCTGTTTTTTTTTGTTCTATTATTATTTGTAAACATAGTATAATATCCGGATTAAACTTAAGTATATTTTGTACAGTTTCTAGTTCAGTCATTTTTACACGACAGCCCAAAGAAAAAGAGTTTTGTATTTTAACCTTCAAGCGCGAGAAACGCAGACACAAAGGATTTTCTATCGTTATCCGTTCTCATTGGACCGCTTGGTGGTTGAGAGATCAAGGTTATGCATGTATGCATGTGTGAGTACTTTATTACACCATAACTTCTTAAAGGCTGAACGGATTAAGAAATATGGGGTATCGTTAAAATCCTTACACCCAGGAGGGTGTAAGGATTTTAACGATATACGGCATTTAAAATATTAATATAGATGTTACTCAAGAGAGTGACATCTATATTAATATTATAAATGCCAAATTAACTCTGTTTGTTACCTTTTTATGTTTCAACTATTAAATCAATTGCAATAAAATGTGATAAAGATAATCAATAATAATGCGAACTGGCTAAATATGGAGGCACGTAGAAAGTTACACCTCGCCACGAAAATGTTTGTTCTGATGAAATACAGAAAGCCGGAATATTTACATGACAAATTAAAGTTCAGCACTTTTCATAATAGATATGGCCCTGGCACTTCCAAATCAGACCGAGCACTTTTGGCTATGCATGTGCATAGGTGGTAGAAAGAGCCTTCTCCTCAAGGTCGTCCATAAATATGTCGGCGGCAATGGTTGAGACTAGGGAACCCATGGCTACACCGTCGATTTGGATGTAAAATTTATTCTCCCAGAAGAGGTAGCCTGATGTTAAGCAACTTGTCTACCTGCGACCATGTAAACTGTAAAGTTTTAGAAACGTTAGGTGTAAAAAATAATGTAATATACGCGATAATACCGTATTGCAAGTCTTAAATATAAAGTCTTTGTGTTCTCATAATATTAAAAACTTAATCGTGTTACCACTATTTTAGCAGGACGGTAAAATGAAAGACTGCAAAGCAAAACCGTAACAAACGTACGGAAAAATAAATCCGCCCCTAAATCAAGAAATAAACGAGAGACGATCTGAAAAAATTTGACGAGATTCCGGTTTAATGCAATAAAACTCTTGTAAATTTAATATTGCAATCATGAGCAGGATTTGTTCCCTCGGCTCTAGCGCGTCACTGCGTACTCCGGTATTTGGCGGTAAATTTGCTTTTCTCGTATTATGAAGCATAAAATGGAAAATTATAAAGTAATGCGGTATCCGGTAGCCCAATACCCCTACAGATCTTCTCCAATATGATAGCGGCAATTAAAGAGAAAATTACCCCAGGAGGGTACCTGCGATCATGCGCAGGAGAATCCCTCCCTGGGCAACAATGCTCAGGCTGCCCTACGTATTCTGGGGAGGGCAAAATTCCGCTTTTGAAGGTTGAAAATCCAAATTACAACCAACATAGCAAGCGCTCTCCGGCCGAGCCCCCTAAGCTTTTAGTCGATTTCTGTAACATTAGGGGGATACATTCCAATCTTGATGCAGTCCATTACCACCTCGAGACTGCCAAGCCGGCCTTGCTATTTCTGACCGAGACGCAGATCAGTAATCCGTCAGACCTGTCATACCTGTATTACCCAGGCTATGTCCTGGAGGCCAAATTCCACCCCCACGCGGGCGTGTGCATGTATGTCAGGGATGAGATCTGTTGTCGGCGTCTCCATGACTTGGAAGTTCCGCATTTCTCCGTTTTGTGGGTTCATGTAGATACTGGCCTTGATCATATTGTTTACGCCAGTGTCTACCGTTCGCATAGCGGAGACTCTGAGACAACTCGGCTCATGGAATATCTCAGCGATGCTGCAGATAAGGTCCAGCAACGTTTTCCATCTGCGCAGTTGGTATTTCTGGGGGATTTTAACGCCCACCACGGAGAGTGGCTGTACCCGTACCAGGACACCGACCATGCTGGGAGAGAAACCTATAAGTTTGCATTAACTTACGGTCTCTCCCAACTTGTCAACGAGTCGACGCGCATTCCTGACGTTGCTGGCCACACTGCGTATTGCCTGGACCTTCTGCTGACAACCGATCCTGACAGGCATTCGATGTCCGTATCACCACCGCTCGGGACATCGGATCACTGTGTGGTGAAATCTGTATCACACTACTCGCTTCCTGACACCAGCCCCAAAGGCACCAGGCGAGTATGGCGATACAAGTCGGCAGATTGGGATGAGATGCGACATTTTTTCGCATCTTATCCTTGGCGGCAGGTTTGCTTCTCTTCTAGGGATCCATCATGCTGCGCTGAAGCTGTCTCAAGTGTGATATGTAAGGCAATGGAGTATTTTATTCCTTTTGCTGACGTATCCCTTGAAACCAAAGCTCGCCCATGGTTCAATGCTCAGTGCCTCTTAGCCGAAAGGCGTAAGCGGGAAGCATACTTGTCCTGGGCTGATGCCCGCAGAATCAAAGCTGATGATCTCCAAGACAGGAAGAGAGTGTATAACGCTGCTGCCAAGTCCTGCAAAAAGGTGTTCAGAAGAGCTCGTTTCGACCACGTTGGCCGTATTGGAGACAAGATAGCTTCCTGTCCCTCAGGAAGTAAAGCCTTCTGGTCTCTAGCCAAGTCAGTGGAGATGAACTTCTGTCGCCCATCGCTGCCACCATTGCAGAAACCTGACGGTTCTCTGGCCCATGGTGCAAAAGAGAAAGCAGACTTGTTTGCCAATCTATTTGCAGACAATTCGCGTCTAGATAGTAGCAATAAAAGCCCACCCCAGTTACCTTCGTTCGGCCCCAAGATGCGGGCCGCTCAAATCCACCAAAAAGAGGTACTTAAATGCATGCTAAACCTAGACGTGAATAAGGCTAGTGGACCCGATGGTATTCCAGCAGTGGTTCTGAAGCGCTGCGCACCCGAGTTGTCCCCTGTACTGACACGCCTCTATAGACTTTCTCTAGAGACTGGCAAGGTCCCAAGATCCTGGAAGCTTGCCAATGTACAACCAGTACCTAAAAAGGGAAGTCGCTCCGACCCGGCCAATTATCGACCTGTTGCGATCACCTCCATATTATGCAAGATTATGGAGCGTGTATTGAACAATCGTCTCCTGGCATACCTGGAAACCAACGAGCTCCTTAGTGACAACCAATATGGTTTTCGCAAGGGTCGCTCAACCGGTGACCTACTGGTATATGCCACTCACTTATGGAGCGAAGCCTTGGAGGGTCACGGTGAGGCAATTGCCGTCTCACTAGATATATCCAAGGCTTTTGACCGGGTCTGGCACGAAGCTATCCTCAGTAAGCTTCCAGCGTATGGTTTACCTAAGGACCTTTGCAACTGGATATCCGATTTCCTGAGGGAACGGTCCATTCGAGTGGTTATGGATGGCTGCTCTTCCGACCTAATGGCTATTAATGCCGGGGTACCTCAGGGATCTGTTCTCTCTGCAACCTTGTTCCTGCTGCACATTAATGACCTCCTTATGTCTGGCATTATTGGTTATGCTGATGACAGCACCGTTGTAGAGAGTTATACGTCCAGTGCCAGTGCAAGTCCACAAGAAGTCCAGTCTCTGAGAGAGTCTATGATTGAACGGGTTAACTCGAAATTACAGAGGGTGTCCGATTGGGGAGACGCCAATCTTGTTAAGTTTAACCCGTCCAAAACACAGGCGTGTCTATTTTCTGCAAAAAAGAGTGCTTTCCCACTTGCACCCACTTTCCAGGGTGTTTCCTTACCGTTAGTTGACCACCTTGGGCTTTTAGGCATGACAGTCACGTCCAAACTAAGCTTCGGCCAACAGATTGAGTCAATGGCACTAACTGCTTCCAAGAAGTTGGGTATCATCTCAAAGGTTCGGCGGTACTTCAGCTCTGAACGCCTGCTCAATCTCTATACAGCCCAGGTTCGCTCTTGCATGGAGTACTGCAGTCACCTTTGGGATGGCTCAGCGAAATACCAGCTTGAAGCATTGGACTCTGTTGACCGAAGAGCCCGCAGGCTCATAAACAACGACGTGGTCTCAAATAGGAAATTGCAATCCCTGGAGCATCGCCGTAAAGTCGCTTGTCTATCGGTATTTTATAGGATCCATTTTGGAGAGTGTGCGAAGGAGCTCTTTGAGCTAGTTGAACCCTCACCATTCCTCCATCGGACTACAAGGCGCAGACAGAAATTTCACCCTTTTATCGTTGGAATACCAAAGAGTCGAACTAAACGCTTTGACAGTTCCTTTTTGGTTCGAGTAGCTAAGGTGTGGAATGAACTGCCTGCGTCTATATTCCCAAACAAGTACAGTCCCGGGACATTCAAAAGTAGAATAAATGGGTATCTCTTGGATAGGCATGTAACATCCCTGTCTTCATCGTCACTTACCATCAGGTGAGATGGGAGACAAATGCCTAATTCAATATTTAGTAAAAAAAAAAAAAAAAAAAAAAAAAAATGCGTCATTTTGTTTGTGACAAACGTTCTTTTAACACTTTGACACTGAACGAGACACAATACAAGTTTTATTGTTATGTATGCTATAGCAGTTCACTGTCTAGAAATGAGTTAATAAGATTTATCATCATCATCATCTGAGCCACAAGAAGTCCATTGCTGGACATAGGCCTCCCTCAAGGATCCAATACGACTGGATTGCCTGCATCTAGCGTCTTCCTGCGACCTTAGTCAGTTCGTCCAACCTGTTCGGTGGATTTCCAATGCTGCGCTTGCCGGTACATGGTCTACTTTAATACGAGTACCATACAAATACATAAATTTTAAATTTATAACAATAGAAACATAAAGAAAAATAAGTAACATGAAATTACATGAGCGCGTCGCTGACAATAACATTGCCATTTTACTATTTGATGTTGGCTAGTTTGCTATTGACTAGTATTTACTGTTTTATTTTTCATACTATCAGAAAAATATTGAACATTTTAATATTCAATGTTTTTATAGCTAGAAGCTAGAAATATTAACTATCATGACTAGTGTTAAAAATGTGAAACTAATATAAAATCTGGATTAAGTTTCTATCGACGTATTCAATGGTTGTTTCGAAACGCTAGTTGCCAGTCTCCATCTTATAATAAACGCATTCACTATCTCAATAATTTTTTACATACCTTGACATGTCGTCATAGTGACAAATTTATATTTTTTGACTCTAATAATTTTATTAGTAAATGTTTTCTAACAGAAGATAGTGTCTATCTTTCTAAATATAATAAACTAAAAATTGCTACTTTGGTAGCCTATATTAATAATATTAATTCTTGGACGAGTTTACATTGTAAACAATACCCTAGTATTAAGACGTATACCATGTGTCCACAAACTTGTAACAGTAATTGTGTGGAATTAACAAATAGTTTTGTAGATTTGACGGCAGATTTAAACTGCACATTAAGACAATGGGAAAGTCTCAAGAACTAAGGATAGTACATCAAAATGTACAAGGACTTCCCGGCAAAGAATTATTAGTAGAATTAGTCTTACAAGATTTAAATGTGGATATTTTATGTTTGACTGAGCATTGGCTCAAAGAGAGTGAGATGATGTTCAGCCTAACTAATTATAACATTGTAAGCTGCTTGAACAGAAAGTCTGCTGATCGAGGCGGTTCTATGATATTAACTAAAAGTGGTATCCATAGCAAAGAGCGGATGGATATTGTCAGACTTTCTGTGGAGCGCTGTGCTGAGGTGACCTGTGCCGAGCTAGTAGATTATATTATTATCTGCGTGTACAGTCCCCCTGATAACCGCAATAAACATTTTAAAAATTTTATAAAAATAATGGATGAGGTCCTTAAAACGGCATCGAAAAGTAAGAAACATTTAATTATCTGTGGTGACTTTAATGTTGATATTTTAGTAAATACCTCAAAAGCACACAATTTCTTAACCTTTTTAAATGTTACAATTTAGTAAATGTTTTCTTGGAACCAACCAGAATAACTGCCACAACGGCCACATGTCTTGATAATTTCTTTTGCAGTATTCAATATATAGACAAATCTATTATAAATAAACTTCCATCTGATCATGCAGGTCAATTGGTAACTTTTGTCAAAGATTCCTCCTATCCCTCAGAGGAAAGTAGAATTATGTGCCGACACATTTCTTACAAAAATATTTTAAAACTTAAAAAAAATCTAGAAAATAAATTAAGTTCAGTCATGTACACTGGTAGTAATGCTGATGATCACTATACAACATTATTTAATACTATTTCTATTGAATATTCCAAAACACTTAAACAGAAACCAGTCAATGTACATAATCGATTACAGTTTAGTGAATGGGCTACTACAGGTATTTATATAAGCAGAAGGAAGTTATTTGATTTATATGCCCAAAAACAATTTAATTTTGATCCCAACTTTATTGAATATGTTAGGTGTTATTCTAAATTATTTAAAAAAGTCTGCAAACAAGCTAAATCTATTTTTATTGGAGGAAAGATAAATGAAGCGCCTAATAAAATCAAAGAAACTTGGAAAATCATAAACAAAGAGACTGGTAAATTCAAATCTAGAGAGAATATTAGCAAAATTAAATGTGGTGACACAACAGTTACATCTACTAAAGATATAGTCAATGTTTTTGAGAATTTTTTTACAAACATTCCTCTTGAACTTACTTCTAACGTAAATTCTTGCCCAAATCTTGCTGAAGACCTACTTAAAAGTAATATGTCACCTAGTAGCTCCAAATTTAAATATAACTATATTAACCCTAGTGATATAGTCGATGCTTTCAAACAGTTTAACTTTAAAAAATCCGAAGATCTATGGGGTATGTCAGTTAGAGTCTTAAGCAACATTATATGTATTATTGCTGTTGATTTAGCTTTTATATTTAATGAATGTATAGACCAAGGCATATTTCCAAATTTAATGAAATGTAGTAAATTAATTCCATTATTTAAAAAAGGGGAAAAGTCGGATCCCAGCAATTACAGACCCATTTCTATTTTACCTGTTTTGAGCAAGGTGTTTGAAAAGATCATGCTCAATCAAATGCAACATCTCTTCAAAACCTGTAATCTTTTCCACAGCCAACAATTCGGCTTTACTGGCGGGAAATCTACCACCGATGCGGGAGTAGCACTTGTTACTCATATTTATAACGCATGGGAGAATTCACAGGATGCCTTTGGAGCATTTTGTGATCTCTCGAAAGCGTTTGATTGCGTTGATCATCAAACACTTTTGCTTAAACTACAACAATACGGGTTTGATAATAAATCAATAAAATTAATTCAATCTTATTTAACAGATAGGCTTCAAACTGTCGATATAAATGGTATTAAGTCTAATGGATCTAATGTTAAAATCGGTGTACCGCAAGGATCAATCTTAGGGCCTTTCCTTTTTCTTGTATATATCAACGACTTGCCTGATATCGTTGAGAAAAAGGCCGGCATTGTGCTTTTTGCCGATGATACATCCCTAATATTCAAATTGGACCGCCATAACGAAGATGCAAGCACGGTAAATAGCACTCTGACTGCTATATCAGATTGGTTTTCCGCCAATAACCTCATATTAAATGCTAAAAAGACCCAATGCATACGGTTTACACTACCCAATGTGAGGCAGGCTTCCGTTGAGATACAGATTGATAGTCAAAAAGTAGATTTGGTTGAACATACAACGTTTTTAGGAATTACTGTAGACTCGAAACTTCAGTGGGGCGCTCATATATCTAAACTTTCCAATAAACTTAGCTCTGCGGCTTACGCTGTAAGAAGAATCAGACAGTTGACAGATGTGGCAACTGCTAGGCTAGTATATTTTGGTTATTTTCATAGTTTAATGTCATATGGGATACTGCTATGGGGAAAAGCAACTGACATCAAAACTATATTTATATTACAAAAAAGAGCGATACGTTCCATTTACGGCTTAGGACCGAGAGAGTCACTCAGAGAATTATTTAAAGAAATAAATATATTGACTGTAGCTTCGCAATATATATTTGAAAATATAATGTATGTGAGAAAAAACATTTCAACCTTCAAAAAAATAAATGATATCACGAATAGACCCTTACGTAATAATAACAAATTGTTTCTCCCGCGTTATCGGTTGAGCAGGGTTAGTAATTCGTTCCTAGGGAATTGTATACGCTATTATAATAAATTGCCACAATCAGCCCTTGATATGCCTGACAGAAAATTCAAAGCTTACGTTAAGCAGGTACTTTGTAAGAAGGCTTATTATAGGACTGATGATTACCTTAATGACAAACATATCTGGCTTCAGCCTGGCACAGGAACTTCTTAACGCATCTGTATTTAAATTCATGTCATATATAGATATATTATTATATTTTATTGACATCCTTTCAATACAATTTGACATTGTACTCAATTTGAATTATGACATGACAATGTAATCTCAGTCCACATATAAATATATGTAGTTTTAAGTAATATACTATAAATTGTAAGTTGACGTCTGGAGAAAATGCGCTGTGCAGTTTGTTGCCGCTTCTTCTGCACTCCGCTTTGGAAGCGGCTCTAAACTTAGCTTTAAGTAAATTAACGTCAACAATTCTTTGTTGTAAAATAAATGTTAACGTTCACCAAATGGTATGTAAAGTATCTTATGATGAATAAATTATATTTGAATTGAAAACGCCAGCAAGCTTTCAACGTTGTATATATTAAAAAATAAGAAAGATAAATATGGAGTTCAAAAAGAGATAAATGTATCCTTTTTTTAATAAAAACCTTTGACTTTACTTGACTTGAAATTGTGTTTGTTAATTTATTTGTTTGTAATGCTGTCACGCCTTAATTACTGAACGGATCAGCATGAAAAATTTCCAACAGGTTATCTAGGGTACGCAAAAGAACATAGGGTATTTCTAATTAAAAAAAAATTATTCGGAGGGATTGATATTAACGCGGGTGGAGTCCCGGGCGAACGCTAGTCACAGATAAAGATGTAAACTAACCATGTTTTATATAAATACAGCGAGTAAGACAATGGTATACTGTAAAAATAGCTACCTACTCGTAGTTAATTGACGGCAATTGACGAAACCATAAATTAATTTTTACTTTACTTAATTAAAAAAAATATTATTGGGCAACGTTTATAATTAAAACGTAAAAAAACGTAGTCATATTTCTTTTTAAGCAAAAAGAAATGGAAAACACAAGACGATCCAAAATGATGCGACGGGATTCCAGTTTAATGCAATAAAATACTTGCAAATGTAATATTGCAATAATGACCTGGATTTGTTCCCTCGACTTAAGTGCGTCACTCCACATTTCTAAAGTTAGCCGGAAAATTCATTTTATGAAGCGTAAATAGAAATATCGTGTTTCCTATGTTTAATTTACCGCGAGCCAAAGCTAAAGATGTAAAAAGACTATGCAAATTTAACAGGTAGATGATTGAGTGAATTGAGGAAAACCAAGAATTAATTCTAATTATATTTATGAAAAAACAAACACGGGACAATGTGCATAAGTTAAAACGTAAAAAACATAGCATGGGATAGGGTCATTCATAAATAAATTTATTTTACAAGCAAAAAGAAATGGAAAACACAAGCCAATCCAAAATTTTGCGACGGGATTCCAGTTTAATGCAATAAAATTCTTGTAAATGTAATATTACAATCTCGACCTGAATTTGTTCCTTCGTCTTAAGTGCAGCACTCTGCATTTCTATATTTTGCCGGAAAAATCGTTTTATGAAGCGTAAAGAGAAATAATAATATCTTGTTTGCTATGTTTAATTTACCACGATAAGAACTATGCAAATTTAACAGGTACATATTTGAGTACATTGAGGAAAATCAACAATTCATTCTAATTATATTTATTACACAAAAATATTGCACAGTGTTCATAAATCCAAAATGATACGACGAATTTAATTTTCAAGCAAAAAGAAATGGAACACACAACACGACCCAATGCGACTACCTAGATTTGTTTCCTCAACTTCAGTGCGTCACTCCGCATTCCTATATTTGCTGGAAAATTAGTTTTATGAAGCATGAAGGAAAATAAAGATGTAAAATTGGCGATCTGTGACGCAGTGGTTAACACGCCAGCTTGCGACACAAGGGTGCCAGGGTTCGATCCCCGGTCAGGTCATGATGGAGAACGATCTTTTTCAGAATGACCTAGGTCTTGGATGTTTATTTATATAATTATCTATTATAAAATATAATATGTTGAGATAGTATCCTATGTTACAAGTTCACAACTTACTGTGGAGCTAGCTCAATTTGTGTGATATGTCCCTATCATCATTATCACAATCAGGTCTTGACCCTATCTAAACTACCGGAGCTATACTTGGCCAGGGCAAACAGAGGATTTCGCCTAAACTCTCCTCGCTGGCCAGACGATATCGTTAAGCCAGATTTTTTTAAATTATTTTTTTAAATGAATTTGATTTTTATTTTAAATGAATAAATATATCCCTATATATTTATTCATTTAAAATACTGTAAACGAGGTTCAGTTGCTGAAATAACCATGTTTTATATAAATACAGCGAGTAAGGTAAGGGTAAAATGCATATTTTACAGGTAGATGGTTGAGTTGGGGAGATGGGGGGAATATACTTAGAGGGGTGACTCAGCTCACCAATATGAACAACTTTTCCTATTTGAACAATAAATAAATAAATATATACGGACAAATCACACAGATTGAGCTAGCCCCAAAGTAAGTTCGAGACTTGTGTTATGGGATACTAACTCAACGATACTATATTTTATAACAAATACATGTATAGATACACATCCAAGACCCAGGTCAATCTGAAAAAGATCATTTTCCATCTTGACTTGGCCGGGGATCGAACCCGGTCACTCTGTGTCGCAGGCTGGCGTGTTGACCGCTGCGCCACGGAGCTAGTCAATGATGAGAACTCTTTTGCATGGAATGCCTTTTTGGGTCCCCAGCATTGCCCCCATAGGAAAAATTGCTATTGATGAGCTGAGTCACTCCTTTAAGGAAATGTCGAGAGAATGTTTACACGCTATAGATTCAGCATGTTGTGAGAAGATATTGCAAAAAATTTATATCCATAAGTTCCCGGTCTTAATAAAAATTTTGCATTATTCAGTAACGCTAAATCAGAAGTTACGGCGGAGCGATGCCAGTGCTGCCATATTATAACTTCATTTCCTGACATCAAGCTGGGTATAAATGCAAAACGAAAAGTTTGATATTTAATAGCTCCTAAAGGCACGCTAAGCTGTGGGTATCAATATCACACAAATGTCGTTAAGATATGTTTAGTTTATTTTGAGTGGCCTAAACAATCTGACCCTTAACTCAAACTGAAAGAAAAAATACTCATGAAATAACTAAGTTTACTTATTTAATTGAAACAAATTCCCATAAGTTCCCGGTCGTAATGCAAGTTGTGCATTATTCACTAACACTTAATCAAAAGTTACGGCGGAAAGACGCTAATGGAACTTCGTTTTCTGAATACGGGTGTAAAAGCAAATCCAAAAGTATCATATATAGAAAGGCTTCTGACGTTACCTAAAGTCAACGTTTAGCTGTGGTAGAGCTACGCTACCGGTAAAATTTATTTTTGCTCGTCCGGGAAGTACCATACTGTCTCAGAAACTCGACGTTTGAGTAGAATCTTTATCGCTTTCATGATTTGTTCGCTGAGTGAGAGAGCCGGAGGCCCACACTTCCCCCATTTCCTCCCCCCCTGTCCTTCCCAACTCCTTGAAAAGCCAGCCGCTCCTGTTACACTCTAGTGTTGCAGTTGTCCATGGGCAGCGCTTTCGTTAAAAATCCGATTTTAATTTTGACCACTTACTCAAATTGGAAGAAGAAAAAGCATATCGTAACAAAATGACGAAGTCAGCAAATTATAATAGATTTACTTAATACGGTTTTCCATAAATTTCTGGTGATGATGCAAGTTGTGAATTATTCACTAACGCTTAATCAGAAGTTACGGCGGAGAGACGCCAGCGCTGCTATATTATAACTTCGTTTCCTGACATCAAACCTCGTGTAAATGCAAAACGAAAAGTTTCATATTTAGAGGCTTCTAAAAGCTCGTTAAGTTGTAAGTATCAATTACTATAATACAATGGCATTAAGATATGTTAAGTTTACTCTGAGTGCCTTGAAAAGTCTGACCACTAACTTAAGTTGAAAGAAAAAAACAAAACTTCAGCACATTATAAGTATCATAATCTGCATTATTCATTAAAGCCTAATCAAAAGTTACGGTGGAGATATGCTAGGTCCGTAATATTATAGCTTCGTTTTCTGACATCAAGCCGGGTATAAATGTAAATTTTATAATACAAGCATTTATAGCCGCTTTATAAAACCATAGATTTAAAAAAAATTATACAAACTAAGTGATTTAAGGCTGTTTTATTAGTGGATTTCTAAACAATATTGTTCAGCCGCCTGTTCAATTTATATGGAAACGTCAAAAAAAAAAAATTAGTTTCTCAGCATTGGTTCCATAGCAAAAATTGTTCATATCAACGGGCTGAATTACCCCTTCAAGGATCGCACAGGGTTTTCTTTTCATACTGTATATCATAGAAGCAAAGGTTAGGTTAGTTATTTATGTTCACTGTTCGCAGACAGACTAATCAAAAGTCAATCTACTCTACCTGCCATCATGCAACTTAACTATATAATAAAACGCGATAAAACCGTATTAATTGATTTAATTCAACAAAGTACCCACTAGATTTGCGGATGTTTATTTTATCTATGTAGGTATGTTTTTATTCTTATAGAGCAATGTTGACATTATATTTTTGCTGACTATACAACGCGTTGATTTCATAGTTGCAATATTAACACAGAGGTATCCACTAATATACTGGACAACTTTCCATTTGGGATAAATATATAAATAAAATAAATAATGGCAGGATGCCATAGAAATTTGATACTTTCTGTGAATTTAAAATAACTAAATAACTGGGTAAGTTACCAATTTTTTTGCGCGTAGTTAACACTTTTTAATTTTTTGATCCATCTGTGGTGCACTACTACTAAACTTTTTACTCACAAAAGTCGTATGAACAACCAACCTTCAGGGGGAGAACCGCTATGACATTACTTCATAGTACGGTAAAAGTTGAAGAGATGGCGCTTTGCGGCACAGAGGTATTTTCCAGAATAAAAACCCAAGGTAAAGACTTCGTGTTAGTTTTGAATAATTTATCTAGAGGGCATTGTTGTATTTTTAAGTAATATCAAAAATGTATTATTTTGTACTTTAATTTTATTTCGCTGTTAAACTAAGTATGTTTTTATTACAACCACATTAAAATAGATAACTAGGAATTCAACGCGTACTTAGACTTCAAGGGAATTTATTGAAATGTAGTTATATAAAATAAAATGAGGTTGGTTTGAACACTTGTAACTCATGAACGGGTAAACCGATTTTTATAATCTTTCATTTATTGGTAATCCCCCCAAATAGCAGATGGACCATTAAAATATAAGAAATATCAATACTAACAATAAGTCGGTAAGGGTTGGTCACGGTGTAATTTACTTTGTTTTAAGAGATATCGTGTTTATAAGCTCTATACATGATACTGAAACTAAATTGTAAAATTTAAAACAAGACTTGAAGCTAGGTGCTTATTGCCGATATATAGGACATGCCCTAAAGCAATCTTTACTGTCAGTCATAAAACATTGAATTAAATCTTATAAAATTTCCAAATAAGTAAAATACGAGAAAAACTGCCGAGAGCTGCGTTGCTGCACAAGTAATTCATGTGTGCAGAATAGAAATAGTTGAGCAAAACGCAGTTTTGTAAGCTGCTTTTGTTTTATTTCCCATTTCATTCATAATGAACTTTATTACCTGGTAATAAGAATTCGTTTTGTGTTCTATCAAGCATGTATCACGTATCTCATATGCGACTAGTTTGGAGTTCATTGTACGGTCAGCTGAAAAACTGGTAATATAAAAAAAATGTCTAACAAGACAAATAAATATAATAAATGATTATAGGATGTTTTTGAAAAAAAAACCTACAAATTCCATTAGTAAGATATACAAAAAGCACTATAATAAGTTTGGCATTTGTGACGTGAGACTACGGAATCCTACACTGCAAGTTTAGGATTCCCTAGTTGCAGTCGTAGTAGGTATAATAGAAACTAGCCAAGTGGTTGTGGACGCCGTGTGGTATCCGGCAGAGCATAATAAGATTACTCCAAGTCTTCCCGTGGATGTCGTAGAAGGCGACTTAGAAACTACAAGCTAAACAAAGCTTATAAACATCGCTGAGACCTCCCCAACCCGTCTGGCCAGCCAGAAAATTGTGTAGGCCAAGTCCTCTGGCTGCTCTAGTAGTACAGAGAGGGTCGTGCTCCTGTAGTGGAGACTAAAAAGTCCTGATGATCAAGTGATTGTGATCCACTTGGCAAATGGGTCCACAACCACTTGGTTAGTTTTTATTATATCCGACTAGCTTTCACCCGCGGCTCCACCCGCGTCAATGTCTATCCCTCGGGAACAGAACTTTTTTCCGGGATAAAATGTACCCTATGTCTATGTCATGTATGCAAAATTTTATGATGATGGGTTCAGTAGTTACAACGTGGAAGCGTAACAAATAAATAAACAAAGTCACTTTCGCATTTATAATATTAGTTAGGAAGGATTAGGATAATGTGAATCTTACCATTGGAGTCAATAAAGCGAATCATTTTATCCTTTTTAGGATTCCTAGCGACCGACAGAAAAAAACGGACACCTTATACGATCACTCCTGCGTCTGTCTTTCCGTATGTCACAGTCGATTTACTCTAAATCTAAATTTAACAGACTTATAGATTTACGTGACTGAAACACGAGCATGTAACGTGAAATTAACGTAAATAAGTAAATTTGACTTTGGGGGCAGTTTTGAGTTTTGCAAACCAGACCATATTACATGTCCAAAAAAGGCTAGTTATTGGAGCGTCAATCAAACAACGAGGTTGAAAGCTGACTGGTTTATTAAATCAAAGGAACCTACCCTCATACATGTAACAAGTCAACCCTACATTTTTCCCCTTTTAATCTACAACTAACAATGTTAAAAACAAAGAAAAAACTTTATTGAACTTATTCTTAGATCGATTATACCTAATTGAACTTATTCTTAGATCGATTATACGCCCGCATCGCCCGGGCGGAAGTGCTCTGCGCCTGCGAGGGAGGTGTGGGAGAAAGTTCAATTTGAGGCGCGGTGGTTGCGGGAGGAGGACTGTCTATGATGGACGTTCCCGAGCATGGACTTCCACTTTTTACCTCCGACTCCTCCCCCTCAGCGTCCTCAAATGTTTCGTCGGCCTCGTTGACCAGTTTCTCCGTGCCTTTGATCCCTTTTTGCTCCGTTGAAATGGGACGTGACGTGGAACGCGACAGCGAATACCGACTATTTTTATTTGATTTTAGAGTTATAATTTGGTCTTGATGCCGACGCCACTGTAATCCATCCCCTACATTAACTCTAAACGATACTGGGCCAGTTTTTTCCACGACTCGGCCCTCCACCCATTTTGGTGTCTTAACAGAATAACCTCTAGTTAAAACGGAGTCACCTACGTCTATTTCTCGGTCCTGGCCCCCTTTATTCCTGACTTGTCGATCTTGCGCCGTCTGTACTACCTTGGCCACGTCTGGGCGCAATGCATCAAGCCTTCCGCGAAGTCTATGACCCAATAGTGCCACTGCCGGTGCCACATTCGTTGTAGCATGTTCTACGTTTCGATATTGAAATAAAAAAGTCGACAGTGCTTTAGGTATGTTATCGCCCTCGTGAATGGCCCTCTTAATGACTTTTTTAATAGTTTTTACGGCATTTTCAGCCGCCCCATTTCCTTGAGGCCTGTACGGCGCCGACGAAACATGCTTAACGTGGTTTTTACAACAATATTTCTTAAATTCTACTGATGAAAAAGGCGGCCCGTTGTCAGTGACTAGTTGTAGAGGTAAGCCAAACCTTGAAAAAACAGTCCTTAGCGCAGTAATAGTGGAATCTGCGTCGGTTCTGCTCATCGAGATTACTTCTATCCACTTCGAATACGCATCTATTACTATTAAATATTTTTTTCCGCCACATTCAGCAAAATCGGCATGAACTCTTTGCCAAGGCTTTAGTGGAAATTCCCATGGATGTAGGGTGGCATGCGGAGGTGCGTCACGTACTACCTGACACGCTCCGCATAAACGCCCAAACCGTTCAATCTCTTGGTCCAAGGTAGGCCAATAAACGTAATTCCGCGCTAAATTTTTCATTTTATTAACACCTAGGTGTCCTTCGTGAATTTCCTCTAAGACCCTAGCCCTCAACAATGGGGGTACAATAATTCGATATTTAAAGAGTAAACATCCCAAATTGAGTACTAGTTCCTCTCTGCGTGCAAAATAAGGCTTTTCCTCATCACAACTCGCCTTCTGGGGCCAGCCGAATAATACATAACCTTTGATCTTACTGAATAACTTATCTTTATCTGTCTCCGCCCGGACCTCTTTAAAATCAACTGGCATTTTGTCCCCAACTAAACTCACGTAATTTACAGCAGTGCAGTGTGAGCGCTGGTACGGCAGCGGCAGACGTGACAACGCGTCCGCGGGGCTATTATCACTAGACCGTACAAACTGTACTGAGAAATCGTACGCGGATAGCCGAGCGGCCCATCTCTGAAGACGGCTTGCCGCTGTTTGGGGTATACCCCCTTTTTTTCCAAAAATATAGCTCAGCGGTTGATGATCAGTCCGTAAAATAAATTGCCGTCCATACAAAAACTGGTGATGCTTAGTTATACCAAAAAATATGGCCAGCGCTTCTTTATCTAGCTGGCTATAATTTTTCTCCGCTGAGTTCAGTGTTCTGGAGACACAGCTAACGGGCCGCTCGCTGCCATCCGGGTAGCGGTGCGCGAGCACGGCCCCCAGCCCATACGCGCTGCTGTCTACCGACAGTACCACCGGCCGCCCCTCCTCATAATGAGCGAGAACATTATCACTCGAGAGAGCCTCTTTCGCTGCCGTAAAGGCTTCCTCACACTGTGCATCCCAATTCCACTCCGCAGACTTCTTAAGAAGCGCATAGAGGGGATGCAATAATATACTCAAGTTAGGAACAAACTTGCCGTAATAATTTAACATTCCCAAAAAACTTTTTAATTGAGTCACATCTTGCGGCGTAGGGGCTTTATGAATTGATTCGAGTTTTTTTTTATCCGGGCGTAGACCAGTTTTATCAATTATAAAACCTAAATATTTTACATTGCTTTGCAAAAAACTACATTTTTCGAGCTTTACTGTAAAACCCATATTGCGTAATCTTTCTAATACAGCACGAAGATTATTAATATGTTCCTGTCTGTTGGATCCAGTCACACAGATATCGTCAAGGAAAACTACTGTCTTAGGAACACCTCTGAGTGTCTCTTCCATGATTTTTTGAAATTTTTCCGGGATACAAGATAGTCCGAACGGTGTTCGGCGGTAAAAAAATGTACCTATCTGTGTCGTAATAGCGGTATACGGTTGGGACTCTTCCGAGAGCATCACTTGTAAATAACTATTTTTTAAATCAATTTTCGAGTACTCCTCCCCGCCACTTAAAGTGGCGAACAATTCCTCTATTCTCGGGAGGGGATAAGGATCGCGTTTAAGTTTTGGGTTAATAGTGATTTTATAGTCCCCACATATCCGTATATCGCCATTTTTTTTAATGACAGGAACGATTGGTGTACCGTATTCTGATTGCTCGACCCGGTATATGGTGCCCTCTCGTTCGAGCCGCATGAGCTCCTCCTCCACCCGGGCGCGCAGCGCCAGGGGCACGGGCCGCGCCCGCACATACACTGGGCTCATATCACTCAAATTCAATTTCATTATTTTTTTACATGTTCCCAATTTATCTCTAAATACCTCAGGGAATTCTGAGATCAGACGGTTCAAAAAAGGTTTGCTTGCAAGATTATCATTTACGAGGTGCAAATCAATAGTAATATTTTTAATTTCTAGAGCGCGTACCCACTCTCTGCCTAGTAACGGCCGGCCTCCTTCTCTAATCACGTAAAGTTTACAATTTGAAGCTGAGACATTACCGAGAACTAAGTTAACATATATAAATCCGAGCGATACCATTGTAGAACCGACATAGCTACGTATATTGAGACCATGTTGCTGAATACGTTTATGACTAAATCTACGTCTATAAAAGTCCTCACTTATTGTCGCGATCCGACTTCCGGTATCAACTTCAAATTCGATTGAACACCCATCCACCAACAAAGTAATTAAATAAGGTTTGTCACCTGTGCCGTCCACTTGAATGTTGTAAAAATCTTCGCATTCGTCGTCACTTACGAAATTATGTCGGGCCGACGCCCGCTCCACACTACGAACCTTATTGCACATTATTTTTAAGTGGCCGCGCACACCACACTCATCACAATTATAGTTTGCAAATCTGCATCGATCCGCTCGATGCGGCTTGCCGCACCGCCAGCAGCGCGGCGCGCCGCCGCCGCCGCCGCCGCCGCCGCCGCCGCGTCCGCCGCCAGCGCGCGGCTGCGCCGGCGCTCCTCCGCGCCGCCCGCGCACGCAGCCTGATGCAGGCCCTCGCCCGCCGCGTCCGAGTTCCCCGGCCTCGCGAGCGCCGCAGCTGAGGCCGCGCCCGCTTGCGTAGCAGCGCTCACCTTTGCGTGTCGCTCAGCCGCTTCCAACGCCAGAGCCAGCTCCACAGCCTCTTTGTATGTAATTTGCTTTTCGGCAAAAATACGCGACCGCATAGCCTCGTTGACTAAGCCCGACACGAACTGGTCGCGTAAATTTTCCTCTAAGTTTGCCCCAAAATTACAGGTAGACGCCAAATGTTTTAAATTTTGCAAGTATTCGGTTAGCGGTTCACCGACTTGTTGCCGTCGTAACCGAAACATGTGACGTTCCGCTATCTCGGAACGTTGGGGTTCCAAATGTTCCGACATAAGTGTCGCGAGTTCGTCGAATGTTTTTGATTCCGGGTGGTCCGGGGAGCACAAATCACACATGAGCATATACGTGGCTTCACCAACGACCGTAATTAACAAAGGCACACGCAATTCTTCCTTCACTTCGTTCAATAACATATACTGCTTAACCCGGCGGATATAAGCAGGCCATTGTGTTGAATTCAAATCAAAAGGCTCCAATTTTCCGATAGGCATGATTTCACTAAATGTAACACTCCCGAAAACTCACAAATCGACGCGTAAATTCGCCTCGTCGCCAGTGGAGCGTCAATCAAACAACGAGGTTGAAAGCTGACTGGTTTATTAAATCAAAGGAACCTACCCTCATACATGTAACAAGTCAACCCTACAGTTATGAGGACCTCAAAACAAGGTTTCACTCACGTTTATTCAGTTGGAATCGCCCCAACTAGTTTCGGCCTGTCACGAAGACCATCATCAGAGCGAGTGTTAGGGGTGGCGACACGGCGGTTTTGCTTCCCTTGAAGCACTGAGGGTAGTATAGGGTAGCATCGCGCGTCGCCGCCCGCCGCGCTTTCCGCGCTGCACGCCTCGAAACGATGTCGAAATTTTGGTCGGTGTTGCCTGTGGTATTTCATCATCGTCTTCTGAGTCCGGTATAACGAGCGCACTTGTTTGCACCGATCTGACGTATCGATATCTCTTACAGTATTGCTATAAGAGTTTCCTAAACCTTGGAATACTGTTTTTATAAGTGTTTTATTTTGCATTCACAATGCTATTTTGATTTACTCTTAATAAATTAAGAAATAAAATATGGTGAAAAAATTTCATGCGGGTGGGACTTGAACATGCGACCTAGGTCTATGTACGACCTACGCTCTGTCATCTGAGCTACCGCGTGATTCAATCTCGGCGCTGAAATTCTCTACTATATCCCATTCCCCTTATCGGGCACTGGTACAAGTCCCGCCCGCATGAAATTTTTTCACCATATTTTATTTCTTCATTTATTAACTTGAAGTACTGTTTTTCAAGTGGAAGGTAATGTTCATCCTCCGTCTCGATTAAATTCGGGCGTCTGGCACGGCGACATTGCAAGACTTGAAAGCCGATTCCAAACTTCTACGTTGCAACAAAGTGCTACGAATATTGTAGCATTGCTACACATGGCGTAGCATTATGGCGATGCTACGCCGTGCGATGTCCTATTAGTTACTTGGAAGAAAGTAATAGAAAAAAAATTAAAAAATATTTTTATTTTGCAGTTGTATAGCGGTAAATTTACGACCATTTATTTTAAGTAAAAAAAACCATAATTAACAGTATAAATAGATAACTATATCTATCTATACTGTTAATTATGGTTTTTTTTTAGTACTAACTCATAATAATAAAATTAGAAGTAAACAAAGTACATTACACACAAAGGAATCTAAATAGGAGCTAACCCTCCGAATAAAGATACCAAATATATCAAGCATACCCCATGCGGACCGTACGCCGTGCCGCATACACGTGACAAGTCCGGGAAAGTTTCCTTGTCTTGTCGCTGCCGTGTTTGGCGGATTGGATTTGTTTCCGTATGCTAATACAATACGCGAGCAGCGTGACATCGCTGGATTAGCGGATGTGTGAGAATGCAAAAAAGAAACAATAACAATGACAAAGCACCCCTTTTGGTGAAGATTTGTGTTCTTCTTTTATGTTTTTGTTTATTTGAAAGGGCTAACAACTAAGCAGAACATTTTACGCGTATACTTAGTTTGATACCCCACACGGTATTATTACAAAACATTTTTTAGTTCATGACTTGAAGTCCTCTAGAGGGCGCCACACTACTTTATTTAACTTATAACCAGCGGACATCAAGACGCTTCAAACGATACCTCAATTGTCAAATTCTGATAGTTTAGACGTAATGGACGACGTAAAAAATGAAGTCGCTTCCCCTGTCTGTTTGCTTAGATCATTTAAACTACTAGAGGGATTTTAATGCAGTTTCCAGCAAAATATAGAGTGATATAAGAGGAAAGTTTATATGTATAATACATTGCATCTGTGTGAAGCTGGGCCCTGGCCGGTAGTACAAAATAAATAAACCTGATTGAGCGTTTGAAGTTAAATATTGTATGGTGGTATAGACCCTTCGTCTATCGTCGTCCATTTCGATGCGCACTTGGCCGGTTTTATTTCGAATCATAGGTGTTTTTAAAAAAAGTTTATTTTAAAACATATTAATTGTCATATTTGATTACACAACAACTGATAACACCAATAATGTACTTGCATCCTTGTATCACTTCCTAAGGCGCAAGTGCAGAATTACGCCTAAGACGTGGCAAGTGCAGATAAATACGTACGAGTGTGTAAAAGTGGATTTTTGATATGGGATCGAGGACGATAAGTCCTGAGATATTTCCGTAGATAAATATGTAACTACTTTTATAAACAAAAATATCATGGAATAGTTTTGTAGCTTTATACAGCCTGTATTTATCTTAATATATTTTGTACAAAAAGTTTAATCATAGGAAAACAATATTTGCAGTTTATACAATTTATGTATATCACCCGCGGACACAGCTTCTATAATTTGAGATTTGAATGCAAAACCGTCTTTGCCACAACGCAATACAAAACACAATCGCAAAAATGGGTTTCCCAACTGCAATATGCAGGAACGTCGACGTAAGCGTGTAAATTGTTAAAGTTGGTAGCGGTTGCAATTTTCGCAGCTGTATAAAATATTGTCACGAACAATATCCGGCTTGGTTTTAGTCTATGGTTAGTGATGGATGCGTCCTTTGGCTTTTTGGCACGTTTCAGAGCCACGTCGCCGATTGAATCATATTCCATCGCTACCCGAGACATGTGTTTCAGATTTCAGATATTGGTCAAGTTTTCGATAGACTGTATCCAGAATTCTTATAAATCTTTTAGTTATCTTTCTAGTTGCTTTATTTATAAATATGGTTGTAAATAAGAATTAAAAACAATTCACGCTGTTAAATAAAAATGACGAAGCGTCTTACTAATGGACTACTGTAGTGTCCATAGCTCTTACCGAAGCATGTTACAGATAGCCTTGAATATTACTTAACAGTCAATAAATATTGTTATAATTTTTAATTTTTCATAGATAATAGCTGGTTTATCAATTAGGTATAATACATTCAATGTGGCTTGCCCATACTCACTTACGGTACAGAAACATGTACGCTCATAACGCAGCACATGCACATGATTGCAAAAAAGGCTATGGAGTGTGCCATGTTTGGCATAACACCTTAGAACAATGGTTTAAGACTTAGGTACGAATCACACAATTGAAGTGGGAATGGGCGGGACAATTGGCTAGAAGACAGGGCAATCGATGGTTCAAAGCAGCGACGGAGATCAGTCGGAAAACCACCAGCTCCCTTATCAGATGACATTGTTCGGCTGAGGAAAACAGTGGATGAGATGATGAGCACAGGGCCGCAGAAACCGGCGTAAAAAAGGGAGGCTATACCCATGTGGGTTAATGTTTGCTGAAAATAATGATGATGATTGTATTTACCAATTAAAGATTATGAAAATAATTTAAAAAAATTGTCTGTTGAAACAGAAAATTAACTGTTTTCTTTAAAATTTTTCAACTTGAATATGCTAACTTAAATTTGGATTCCACAGAACTATAAACTAATCCAGTTCCAATTGCCATATACTCGTTTCATGTACAGCTTAAGCTACAGCGCCTAGCATTTGCAGCCTAAGTTCTAGAATTTCTGAAACTATTTAGCGCTACGTTCCGAATTAGGTACAGCTGTCAGATTTGGGCAAACAGTCGTGGAGCTCGTTTGGGACAGGGCAGGATCCGCTCCGTTTCTCACATTAGTTCAATTCGATGAATTGCATTTGCTTGGGAACTGTTTGTTCCGTTATACGCTGTGGTATTTGGATGTAGTGATCTTGTATTGCATGTGTTGGGATTTTGCAAAACGACGTGACGTAATTTGAATATGTTGAAATTAGCATATTTTATAGATTTCTAGACGGTCTGTATTTTTATTTGAAATATTTTCTTCTTAAAAATCTTGAAGATTTTATTTTTATTTTACGCGTTATTATTTTGTACGTTGAACAGCTTGATGGAATATTTGGCGTGCGTATTATAAGTGCTTACGCATGTAAAGCAATACCGGGCGTGGTCCCTACTGGGTTACCAAAAGTGGTATGAAAAATTCTGAATCTTCTCCGTGTTTTGGAAGGCACGTTAAGCCGTCGGTCCCAGCTGTCATCATTAGATGGCCGTCGTTATGCTATGCCAGATGCCTTTGGCAGATTGAAAAATCTGACATCATTGTTGGCCACTTACCCACAAGAAAAGCAAAGCAAGCATTTCGTAATGTACAAAAATTGTTATTTGGTACTTGTAGGTGGAATAGAAAAGAATAGAAATACTAATTGGAATATAAAACATGGACAATATTGCAAACAAAAACAAAAGCAGTTTAATAATAAAAACAACGAGTTGTCGAAAAAATATCAAAGCAAGAAGCTAGAAATATATTATGAAATAATTAACCAAAAGACAACAAAATCCGCTAACGTCTCCATGTAAATTAATTAGGTACTTCACAAAATCCTTGTAGAATTAAATATGTTTCATAAACTTCCCACGCAATGTTCCAAAGTTTCGTACGTGTATGGTATAGAAAATAATATCAAAACGCGAATGTAGGCTCATCTAATTTCGTAGGTGTCGTACGTCGGTACATATTAATGCAATTACCTGTTAAAAGGCCCGCCTAGTGCCCCGGGCTTCATGTTCAAAGTAACGATACGTCTATTGACATGAAACTAATAGAGAGATGATAAAACATTCTATCCTATTCTTATAGCGTATAAATATATACATCGATATTTATGCCGAAATATACGAACAAATTATTTCGGTTTGATTACTTATCCATCTGACTCGTAAATATGAATTCGGAGTGTGCTTTAATAGCCTCACGCATGTGTAATTACTAAGGATTAGACCTAATAGGACTAGCTTTGCTATTCTTTACAATATCCTAATCCTAATAACTATCCTTACTAATATTATAAATGCGAAAGTGAGTATGTTTGTTTGTTAGCTTTTACGTTGTCACTACTAAACCGATTTTCATGAATTATTGCATACACGTTATCTGGGGTACGGAGAAGGACATAGGGTAAATTTTATCCCGGGAAAAAGTACTGCCCCGAGGGATCGACATTGACGCGGGCGGAGCCGCGGGCGAAAGCTAGTGATTTATAAAGCGCATAGGTGACATTTAAAGTTACGTTAAAAAAATACATACATACTATCACGTCTTATTCCCTTGCGGGATAGACAGAACTCTTTAAGACCTACAAGCCACCTTTAGCATGTAGGTGGGCGTCGGTGGAAAACGAAATCAAAATAGTGATGAGTTGCTAGCCACATCGCCTAACAGGATTCGTCAAATCGCCCATTCTCTCGATAGGCTTTTACGAACTGCGCGGGAAGAGAACTAGCTGGTACATTCTGCGTTTTTTCTTTTCTCCAGTTGTACGTAAGGTACGCACGAAATCGCTCTAAAATAAATAAATATATTCTTTATTTTCAATAAATAGCCTTATAATAGCAAGTATGGCGTTTGTCGACAGTTATTATATTTTTGTTGTATGTTGGTAGCTTTTTTAACGGTATAGATAAGCTCGCTCCATCGTAGATCTTGTCTTTACCCCCAGGGTTAGTCTAAGGTCAAGAGTAAGCCTATTCAAAATAAAAAAAAAAAATAGATTGAGGTTTATCATTGAGGAAAGGTTGTTCACCAATTGGTGGCGCTAGTATTGTTGTTATATGAGAAATACTTGTTATCATCGCAGCCGCAAGAAGTCCACTGCTGGACATATGCCTCCCCAAGGATTTCCACTTGACGGGATGGAAGCGGCCGGCAACCATCGCCTACCTGTGACCTTGGTCAGATTGTCCGACCACCTTGTCGGTGGGTGTCCAACGCAATGGTTGCCGGTACGTGGTCGCCATTCGAGAACCTTTTTGCCTCATCGGCCATCGGTTCTACGCGCTATGTTCCCAACCTACCGCCACTCCAAAGAGCTATACGAGTAGTCCGTTCAGCTATGTCGGCGTTTTGTACGGATTACCTTTGTTATTGTACGGATCTCCACGTTTCTGATACGATCTCGCAGAGAAACACCCTTTCCATAGCTCTTTGAACAACCTTAAGCTTTCTTATGAGGCCCTAGTAAAGGACCACGTTTTGGACCCGTGGGTCATCATTGGTAACACACATTGGTCGAATACTTTCGACTTAAGGCCAGTGCCTTAAGTCGAAAGTATTCGACCAATGTGTACAGCTCCGCAGTTTTTTCCTCCTGTATTTTGGACGAGAAGACATCCTGCGAAGCTTCCCAAACGCTGATTCGTCGAAAGACCTCGTCCTTGAAGCTGGAAATTCCAACTTGGATCAACTGACTCAGATAGATATATTGGTCAACAGCTGCAAATATGGAGCTCCCAACAAACACTGTTGGTGGTGGACTTAGCGGAATCGCTGGAAGAAATACTTGTACAAAAAGTAAAATAATGTTAGGTTGTACATAATCTTGTAATCTTAGTACGCTACTTAGCGTAAAACCCACTCCTCTACTCAATAAAATCTTCAAATATTAAAAAAAAAAAGAAAATATTAAAACACTACAAAATGTATGGAATAGACGGTTTTCGTGTAGTTATACACGTTGTTCGCAAAAAATATATCTCGCACCAATGTACGTAAAAACAATTGTTTGATTTAAAATATAGATTCGTTTTCAAACTTACTATTGAAAAAAGTCCATAAACAGTCTCCAATCTCTTAGTATTTGCTTTTTTTTCTTAATGAAATTTAATGAAAAGGTTAATTAAAGTGACATTAAACTTAACTAATCGAAAAAAGCAAACAATAGCAATACGCAATGTGATTTGCCTTGGTAAATACAATTCAAACATAAACATTTACTCCAATCTTTTAAGAAATTAAAACAAACTGAGCTGTTACTGTAATTGCATTTGTAACTAAATAAAAACAAAAGGCAAAAAATAAACAAGCGATTGTTTCATCTCTCAGTGATGTCTCTCAATACTATTCCAAGAACATTGGTCTTTGTAAAGATTTATTCAAAATTAAATGACGTGCGTTCGCTTTCAGTCTCCTAGATTAAACCTTTAATAAGGTTCCCGCCTTCATACCAAATTGTTTAAGTGTGTTTAACGGCCAATTTGAGCAACTTCGAGCTCATTTTGTATACATAAAGAGAAATTAGGTAATTTGTTTCTTGTCCCGTTTTATTTGAATCTTTCCCGAGAATTAACGCGCCGTATTTCGATTTATTATCTGGATCTTAGATGAATTGATACCATCCGATGCGTAGGTGGGGTTATTGTTTGAATGTACCTCGTGTCATATATTATTTGTGATGTTAATAGTACCTTGTGTTATAGATGTCTAATTCATGTGGCAATATTCTCATTTTGTTAGGTTACGCGCTCAGTTATGATAGAAAATTACTCATATTATCCTTAGCGAACTAGATTATTTATCATGTTGGAGTGTAGTGTCCTTGTTTATTCGTGAGTGCTTACGTATCTCGTTTAAACGTTAATTAAAGCTAGATTAATGTTGCAACAATGTTTGATGTCAACTATTTAGAGAAAATTTTTAGAATTGTACAAACAAAATGTCTACTGTTTGACTAAAATTCTTTGTTTTGTTTTTTTGACGTGATATTATCTATAGGAGCATCCACTTTCAGTCTCCTAGATTAAATCATCAATAAAGTTCTATCATACCAAAATGTTTAAGTGTGTTTACCAGCCAATTCGAGCAACTTCAAGCTCATTTTGTATACATAAAGAGAAATTAGGTAATTTGTTTCTTGTCCCTTTTTATTTGAATTTTTCCCGAGAATTAACGCGCGGTATTTCGATTTATTATCTGGATCTAAGATGAACTGAGACCATCCGATGTGTAGGTGGGGTTGTTTGGAATCTCGTGTCATATATTATTAGTGATGTTAATAGTATCTTATAGACCGTCATTCCAACTCAATTTTCTGATGTATATAGTGTTACTATAATATATGGATGGGTTAAATATCCTTCATTGGCTAAATATCCAATTTCTTACATCCAGTTAGGAAGCGTATAGGAGGTATAGAATATAATAAAATTCAAAATTTGTTAAAAAATTTAGCTGTTATTTTGTTAATAAGTTTTATAGGCACAATTAGCTGTATTGTTATGAGCAGTTGAGACCAATTTCTGTCACGGTTCTAGGGAGCATTTTACTTGTAGATAACTAATTTGCCATATGTCTAAAATTTATGTATTTGATGGTGATAAGTCTATATTCATAGGCCTTTCATACAGTAATTTAATACCTTCTTTCCTATTTCTAATGAAGCTTTCTCAAGATATGAAGTTTTATATGTGGAAGTCAGCCGTGAACCAGTGGCCAAGTGCTTCCTGAAACCGATACAAAAAGTAATCCAACCTACTCAGATCAATACTGCCAATCGTGCCTATAAATAATTTTAACACAATTAATATAATTTTCAATTTTTTTACAATTTTAAAAATATTTCAAATTGGCTTATTTTCTTTAAGCTTCCTGAGCGATTGTAAGAAATTGGATATTTATGTTAACCGATGTAGTGCCCATTCATATATTATATTCTCCAAACACCTCAGAAAATCGCATTGAGATGACGGTCTTTTACAACGATGTGTTATTAGATGTCTAATTTATGTGGCAAAATTCTCATATTGTTAGATTACGCGCTCAGATAAAATAGAAAATTACTCATATTATCCTTAGCAAACTAGATTATTTATCATGTTGAAGTGTGTTGTCCTTGTTTATTCGTGAGCGCGTACGTACCTTGTTTAACCGTTAATTTAAGCTAGATTAATGTTCCAACAATTTTTGATATCATCTAAAAACTAAAATTTCTATTATTTGATTAAAATCCTTTGTTTTTAATTAATGGCAACTAAAATTAAAGATATGTAAGGAACAACTCCATTTAAAACCAAAACTCATTTAAAATACAAAAATATCTAAGACCATATGATTCTATTCAAGATCCCATGTAATAAAGGATAAAGAAATAAAAAAGATCCGTGTAATAAACATACACCGATATTTTTTCTGGCAATTTTTAATGTTGTCTTAATTTTAAACAAACCTCGAATATAATGTCGATCGACACAATTTTAAAGCGACTGCGAAAATATTATCACCATTTAAAGACAAGTTTATTCCATGGTTTATAAAAAGCGCTTACTTCTAATAAATAGCTCCTTTCAACAACAGTCTTCCTCGATCGAATATCCTAAATTGAGTTCAAAACGTATCGATTCCAGAGACAGAGCAGCGTGTTGTTGACATCAACTGACATCGTCTGCAGTGTGTCATAGGCTGCACATCCCATCACTATTTTCATTTTAGATTTATCCAGTTAACCCTCAGTGAATCACAAGATTAAATTTCAGAGAAAATGACTTCTCCGGCATTTTATATGGGATGTTATGAATCCAACTAATATTATTAAAAGGAAGGATTTGATTGTTTGCATTGAATAGGCTCTTAAACTAACTAGACTGATTTGAAAAATTCTTTCACCTTCAGAATCCTACATTATGCCTGATGAACATAGACTATAGAATTAAATATCTATATCTATCTACATGTGCAAAGTTGGGGCAGGCAACTGTCCTTTCTATTTTAATTCTAATTATTTTCAATTAATCAAATAATCGGAAATGATTTATGGATTACATAAGAATCCAATTCAATATTATTAGTCTGAATATTTAAAACTTCTATATTATATTTATAATTCCATACTAATATTATAAACGCGAAAGTAACTCTGTCTGTCTGTCCCCTTTTCACGCTTCAACCATTAAACCAATTTGGATGAATTTGGATTGGATTGATGGTATGGAGATAGTTTGAGACCTGGGGAAGGACATAGGGTAGATTTAGTTCCGGGAAATTGTACTGTTCTCGAAGGATCGACATTAACGTGGGTGGAGCCGCGGGCAAAAGCTTGTTATTACGTTTAATTTGCAGATGAAAAAAGGTATTCATTTAATTTATTTGAATTATTTTTTTTTGGCCAACACTGGTGTCAGATTTTTCAAGCTGCCTCAAGGCATCTGGCATAGCTTAACGACCGCTATCTAGTGTCGACAGCCGAGAGCAACAGCTTAATGTCCCTTCCGAAGTACGGAGGAGTTCGAGAAATGTTTGTACCACTTGTGGACACTCATCCCAATGGGGACTACCAGAGTTGCTTTACATGCGTAAGCGCTAATAATACATACGCCAACTGGGTCATTGAGCTCAAACTATTATAAATTAAAACGAATCCTTATCCTTACCCTTACTAATTCTTACCCCAAAAGCTAGTAACCTATATTTTATTAGAAATAGAAAAATTGTTAATTCCACCTTTTAAAATGGCTTTGCTATGTAACTATCCACCTCTCTCCTCATCTGAGCTTGTTCCCAGTTGCATGCAGGTGTAGTCAAAGGCTGGGTTCATGCCTTAGGATGGATCCGAAGAAAACAACTTTGAAAAATATCTAGATAAGATTCATCTGTTTTTTGTTACGGTACTATTATATTGATATACTAGCGACCGGACCCCGGATTTCACGAGGGCAATGTACATATGAACCTTACTTTTAACACATACTCTATCTCTACTCTACCTCTAAAAAAACCGCATCAAAATCCGTTGCGTAGTTTTAAAGATCTAAGCATATATAGGGACAGACAGACAGCGGGAAGCGCCCTTGTTTTATACTATGTAGTGATGAAGCGATGTGGTCTAAGAACGTGACCTATAAGCGGAAGGTCCCGGGTTTAAACCTAGCCCAGCTCGACCTTCTACCTCTGAGTTTCTACAAACTAGACTAGAGACTAAAAGGTCCACATTATTTCCAATCAATATACCATAGGTCAACTAACCATGCACACCCTGGTGTTAGAGTTCTTCGAAACCGCCTCCCGGCCTCTGACGTGTTCCCTTAATGACTACCAGATGGCAGCCGGGACCAACGGCTTAAGGTGCCTTTCGAAGCACGGAATCATCTTTATATTATCAGACAATCAGGTGATTCAAGCCTGCAATGTCCTAACCAAACTGGAAACAACTAAACAAAGTATGCTTCTCATGGGAATCGAACCCACGACCCGGAGGGCTACAGGCAAACGCCTTAACCACTGGACCACGGAGGCAGTTCTACCACTACACTACCAATATCAATTGCGAGGGTTTCTTTTACACATTTACACTGACAAGGGCCTAGCTCTTAAATTTTAGTAAGACTAATATATTTTCTTATGTTGAGGTCGAGTCACACGGAGGGTTAAAGCTACCAGAAGTAATTGAGCGCACCGTCTTTGATGTATCGATTCTTTTATCGGATTGGACGGACGCAATAACAAACCGTTGATTGCTTCCAAGTGGACTTGGGAGATTGATTATTTTCTCGTTACTAGAAATCCCGTAGTTGTTTTCTGCGATACAGTCGTGCGCTACCTCATCTAGTGTGAGGAGAGGATATAATTGAAATATGATCAATCTTGGTGACATGAAATAATGATAAATGGAAATGGCATAAGTTTTCTAAGTCAGGGGGTGCAATACTCAACTGCTTGTCCAGTGTTTGTAAATATGGTTATGGGTATGCGCGCCCGGCTCCCCGAGTTGCTGCTTACTTATCCAAATAATCCTGTTCCCAAGTCCAACAAATTCCCAGCCATCCCTAGCTTAAAACGCTTCCGATGGAATCAAACGATTAAATAATAGTATAACAGAAGTTATTAATTCTAAGTTGACATCACGAAACACCGAAATTACATCGTTGACATACTACAAGATACAATTTTTTTAGGTACCTATATACATAGACGAATTTTTAAATTGGAAAAAAGAATAAGGTGCCCTTGAAAACTCTACCTTAAGAGCTTGTTATGCAATATGGTCTTTAAGAAATGAAATATCACAGACACATCTGATAAAAGTATACCATGCATTAGTGAAGTCCAAGTTAAGATATAGTACTAAACTTTGGGATTATAATTATCAGTACAATCAAAGCCTTTGTGATACAAAAGAAAGCTATTCGCGCAATGGTAGGTATTCCGTCGTGGGAGTCGTGTGAACAGTATTTTGTGAATCTGAGAATTTTGACTGTCCCATGTCTATACATTTTTGTTCTATAAATCGACCTGAATAAAAGATTGCCTACTATATAATCAAATGATAAAAAACGAAAACTTTTCGAAGAAGCGCTCTCAAACACAATATTGTAACCAATCTAAAAATTATAGAGCAAAGTACTTAGTATCAGGCATTCAAAACATACAATAAATTGCCAAAAGTTGTTAAGGATACGCAGAGCTTTAGGCAATTTGAGTCAAAATTCAAAACATAATTTTTGAACCATAATTAGTATTGAATTGATAAATATTTTAAATGAAATTTTGTAATTATATACTTGAATTAAATTGTAACATTTCAATTTTTATACTTACTTTTATTATACGATTGTGAAACTACTGTAGCTTATTTAATTTATTGTTTAAATTAAATATGTTACAATGGTATCATGAATCATCATCAAAGGTATCAACATCAGGTTCTTTTTAGTCTCCACTACAGGAGCACGACCCTCTCTGTACTACTAGGGCCATACTTGGCCAGAGCAGCCAGAGGACTTGGCTTACACTCTCCACGCTGGCCAGACGGGTTGGAGAGGTCTCTTAAATGTTTAAAAGCTTTGTTTAGCTTGTATTTCCTAAGTCGCCTTCTACGACATCCACGGGAAGACTTGGGAGTGGTCCTATTCTACTCTGCCGTATACCACACCGCTAACAATGGTATAAATTTCATAAAAATATACAAAAGGGGTAGTAGCTCATTGGTCTGATAACAAAAAGGTCCATGGTAGAACAAGATCCAGCCTGGCCTTGTACCTTCGAGTTTGTAGTTTAAATGTAAATTCATAGACCGCTACCTGTTTCCTGTGGATGTAGCGTTCATATCCTTGAATAACGTTTTTAATTGTTAATCTACTAAATATGATCTTCAGTGCTGCTAGTACTCGAAAAATTGAGTTACATGTACATTAACATTTTTACATAATAGAAAAGATTTTCACGAAGAAAGTTCATCACGTCTTTAATATATATAGACTTACGTGTGTGACCAGTGTCTATGATGTTGGTCTAAGCCACCTGTTATACTTTCCGTTCGCGTATTTCAAATTTTAAAAAAATATATACAAATATGAAATGAGAGCCCATCCAACGTTTTTCTAAAGAGGTTTTTCAACAATGGTTATCCTCTGGCAGTGTGTATATATGGCCTTAAATCGGTATTGCTGTAAAAAAAGCAAACATTAATGTGAAAATATTGTTGGTCAAGCGGGCGTCCGACGGCCGCCAGCCAAAGCTCATAAATAAACAGAACTGGATTCTCTGTCGAAAAGTTTGGAAAAAACACGCGGACGTAAAATTTACAGCCGGGAATTCAGATGAGTTTTAATTAACTATGCTACCCAGTTGGTGCGGAACCGATGGTTAACATATTGTTATAATGTTGTTACAGTACTGCATTTTTAAATAGTTGAAATGTAAGTTGACAAGTGGTCAAATGGCCTAAACGTCATCTAAAGGGAACGTATATTCCTTTGAGTTCAGGCTGAATACTAATAATACATACACATTTATACATCTTACTCTCCAGTTGGCATGTATAACTGTATGACCTTTACTTAACAGCAGGGTTATATACTTATAGTATCTATGAGTATGTACCCTGCTGTGGATACGACATTGTTTACGAATGACTTGTGGACGAAAAACCCCAAGCCATGCTGGGATTTTTTTTAGTAACTCACTTGATGATAGAGTAGCTTACCACACTTCCTCGACTTATTTGTTAAACTTCATCATGCAAATGTGTGTAAATCTGAGGGGAGTCTGAGCACAGCCCCGCCGTAGACCAATACATTACTACCCGTTTTGTATATTTTTATTATTAATTGGTATATCAACATTTCTTGGTTATTCTGGCTCCTTATTTCTTTAAGTTTGATTCAACCCATAAACCAGATGTAACAAAACTCGTTCACGAAGAGTTGTGTATTTGTACGCTAAACTAATATGCATACATAGCAAGCAACATGGCGGTTGTTTGCGCGAGTAAAAATGGCAAAGTTTGGGAATAACGAAGACGAGTGAACAGTGATGGAACTACAGGGTGGCAGATGAGTAACTCGCAGCGCACAGACTCTCATTGGCCCCATTGTATAAGATTTTCACTGGCTAGTTACACCACTGCCAGTGTACTCGCTGCCAACTGCAAGTCATCGCAGAAACTGCACAAACTTAGCCAATGTGACCATGATATATTGTTTTAGTATTATTGTTTGTTTGTAATATCTTTATTGAACGAGAAAAAACACACAACATAAAACATAGTATAAACGAAAAGTAAACATACCATGGCGGACTTATCCCATGAAGGGATCTCTACCAGTCAACCAGCCAAATGATGTTTACTAATTGGGCAGAAGAACGTACAAAATAGTAAAAAGAAGAAAATTTGCCTGATAATTAGGCGTACTACAGGTTTATATTTAATTGATTTATTAGTTTAGTTCCTATTTTTCTGGTGATATTACAAACTGTTATATCTTTTCCGCGATATGCACGGATAGACAAATGTACATCCTAAACCTAAACCTAAATCTACGCAGAAACTGCAACCAGCCTATTTGGGTATTAGACGCACCCGTTAACCAACTTAAAATTAATATTAACCTATACAGTCCTGTCATGAAACCACTCGATACCATTCGAATGTTCCCATGTCATATCTGTTTTAAGTTAATATAAGTAAAAATAAACCAGATGTAACGAGGCTTGTTGGCGAAAAATTATGTGTTTGTAGGCTGAGCTAATTTACATACATAGCAAGCAACATGACGGCTCTTTGCGCGTGTGAAAATGGCAAAGTTTGGGAATAATGAAGACGAGTGAATAGTGACGTAACTATATGGCGGCGGCAATGCTCAGACTTTGATGAGTCTGATTGACTGAATGTACTGGATTGAATGAGTGGCTTAGATTATATTGTAACGCCGCTGCGATTAAACTAGTTGCCAACCGCAACTTGCAAGAAACTGCCACAGACTTAGCCAATGCGGCAATGCGGTTGTTTCTTGGGTATTGTTTACCTAAAAATTAAGCGTAGTTACAGGTTTATTAAAAAAAATTTGGTTATATCAGCTCCTATTCTCTAGAAAGATAATCTGCGCCTCAGAGGCACAACCAAAATACATTTATCGCTGTCTCTTTTTAACGAACGCGCTCTCGAATCTGTCACGGTAGGTAATCTCAGTCGTCGCCAAGTACAACAGCGGGGCGGGCGAGTGCGATCGGTGAGTACTTTCTATTGACTGCATTCATTGCAGCGCATGATTATCTTTTGTGTAACTTTCGGACGTGTGTGTCGACTGCACTTAAAGTGCCATTCCTGCCCCTGTAGCATGGCTCACTGTCTTCGTTGATAAAAAGACAAAATATCGCGTTTTGCGTCTTTTAACCACGTAAGCATGGCACTCGCGTTAAATAATGTCAAATTTCATTCATAAATACGTTACAAGTCGCGGGGTGCGCGACTTGCGAGCATGGGTTTGACAGCTCGCAATAGACAAATCCAGGCAAAACTGAGGTTGGTACCTTGAAATCGCATAAATTTATCGGGGTTTAGCAAAACCTAGATAAAATATTTTTCATACGCATTTCGAACATTAAAGTGATAAAACAAGAAAAATATTTTATTTTACGTACTTACAAGCTGTCAGACACCTATAATGAGTATAATATTTTAATGTACAGTACAAAAAGAATGATTTTTACTAAAATGAAAGCCCGATACTAGTACGCCATCTTGCGTGAGAAACGAAAACTCAAACGGAAAGAACCACTTTACCGACAGATTAATGACAGATGTTTACTGTCAGTGTAAAGTGGTTGTTTGCATTTGATTGGTACACGATTTACACTCCGTTATTTCTATATTGAATAATACGTCCATGACTGAATAAAAATAAATCCAAATATATTTAGTTCTTAAATAAATATCACTAAGTATTTTATAAATTATGTCTAATACGATTGTTTTCTTTAATCATACGAGGTTTTAATTTTTTTTATTGAATTTTCGTGTTTGAAATATGAATAATGTTTCTAGGCTGTATGCGTGCTACGTATCGTATGAGATAAATACTACGTTTTCATTGGTGGGCTTCGATAACTTTTAAGTAGGCTGCTTTTTTATCTATCTTTGGCGTGAGCTGTAGATAGTAGCCTCAGAACAATAACTAAAGATAGTAGCCATGCTGCGGGGGCTGGACCCAAAGTTATTTTTTTTATTACTAATGTTAAGTAAAATTACGCATTACTCGCGATAGTGATCTCTTAAAGACAAGACTGATATTTTTTGTTACTTTTTCTAAGAGATTTAGAAAGTTGTATTAGGTTTTAAGTAAAATAAATAAATTGAACAAAGTTATATCTTTAATTTTTTCTATTAGGTATAAACTTTATACAAAAGTAGGCTGGTCCTGATTAAAAAAGTTTGCAGGCCACAAACAGACCTTACTATTTTGTTCGCTCGATAGGCGCATGATTATCTTTTACGTGACTCCCAACATGATTATCTTTCTAGGGTTAAATTGATATAAAGCATCATACAGATGTAGGGAAGCTTGTTGTCGAAAAGTTGTATGTTTATTTACTGAACAAATTATATACATAGTTTCATTATAGCAAGCGATATGGCGGTTCTGCGCGTGTGTGAAAATGGCAAAGTTAGGAATAATGAACACGAGTGTACAATGATTTACGCCACTTTTCACTGGACTTCATTATTCCTAACTATGACATTTTTAAATTTTGCCATTTGGATAGGGTGGTAGAAAAGTAACTCGCAGCGGACAGACTCTCATGGACCTGACTGAATGAATGTACTACGGATCTTACCAACAGATAATATAATTACGCCGCTGCGAGGGAATCAGCCGCCAACTGCAACTTGCCAGGAACTGTCACCGACTTAGCTAATGTGAGTGAAGATGCGAGCATATTGTATAGAATAGTATGACATGATACAGGAACCAGAGTCGAAGCAAGACACTGTAGCAGGCGATACGGTGTAATGTTATGGTAGCATTCGGTTATAAGACTACTTTGTGAAATCACGACTATAGATATATCTATGTAGTTTTAGTATTTTTTGAGAATTATTTTGTATGGCAATATAGAAAAAGTAAATATCTTTTATATAATATTTAATTTCTCGCAAAAACGGTGGCGAGTTTAATAAAATATTTAAAAAAACTACAAATCTGTTTTTTGCGCGAATACTCAAAACCGGCATGCATATAATACAGTGTATTAGCTTTACACGACAGTGTATCACTATTTGCTATCGGTTCAGTGACGAGAGATTTTATGACATAAATCTTCGGTAGCTATTCTACATTTCCGACCTTCAAACTGAAACCAAAAGTAAATATAGCTTTGTTTATGAGGGTGCAGTTATGTAAGCGACTTTTCTGTCTAGCGTTATGTATATATTTTCATTGAAACAAAATATAAACCCTAATGTAACAAACCTTGTTCACAGAGAGCTTTGTATTTGTTACTTTGCCCAACTAATTTGCATAGACTCTCAGGCGTGTGAAAATGGCAAAGTTTGGAAATAATGAAGACGAGTGTAGATGTCGGTAATCCGCCGCTGAAAACTTGCTGCCGCCGCAGGTTGCCGCAGGAACTCTCGCCAGTTGCCACACAAACTGAGAATGTGAGCTCGTTTTCAATTACTTACTTGACTTTGTTTTCTTACTTTGTTATTTTTTAAGTAGTAATATTTTTAATAAGACAGAAAAGCTAGTGTAAACATACATGTCATAAAATTTATATTTAGTAATAATTTTCAACAATGCCGGGGATGCCGGACCACTGTACCACAGAGGTCTTTATTAACATTAGTGGGAATAGTGAAGACGAGTGAAGATGTCGGTAAGCCACCAAGAAGTTGCTGCCAACCTTAGCTTACTATAGGAACTGTAGCTAGTTGCCAAAAAAAAACATTAGTTTAATGCTAACAAATTTACTTCAATTATTATAAAAAATTAAAGTTAAACACAATATTCAAGCCACGATTTTATAAAAAACTCTGTATTCATTTTGTACTCGACTAACAACTTCACTCGCGTAAGTTACTTTAAGATTTTCAAATCATTAATGGTAAATGACGAATGAATGCAATATTATTGACATATGGCAGTTATTTTTTTCTAAGTTACGCTTATCTCTTTATGTTTTTTTACAGATCTGTACGTTGGTATACGACAGATATATCTCGCCTAGTTATAGACTAAAGCTGGGACAATGAATGGCTTCCTTTGTTCAAGAATACACATGCCAAAAATACAGTTTAATTTAAAAAATCGTATTAATAAACTATAGTTGCCCTGCCCATTGGTCCAGAATTCCAGATGCATTCAGCAAACGTTACTCGTCTATCATGATGGTCACAGGAAACAAGGTAACCTAGGAATCGTTGGTGCGATGATATCAAGAGCTATGTGGATAAATGGAAATAGGGATATTTGGAAAGACATATAGGAGGGCTTTGTCCAGCAGTGGGACAATGTAGATTATTTAAAGAAAAAATATTAAACAAATGATTTAATGCAATATCATTTTATTTTTGATAACAGAATATTATGTTCTTATATTTATATTATCTATAGTATGCAGTATATCGGATAATAATTTGTATAGAAGTGAAACATTGACTTGGATATTTGTCAATAAGTATTTTATGTAACATGTTTTATGTGCCTAAACCACGCAACTTACATACTTGTACAAAATGTTATTTGCCAATATAAATAACTAGCTTTCGCCCACAGCTTGGCTCGCGTCAGCGTCATTCCCTTATTAACAGTACTTTCGGGGAAAGAAAGGTAGCTTATCTTTTTTTATCTCCTTTTTCGTACTCCAGACAACATGTTTATAAAATTTCATGATGATCGGTTTATTAGTTACGGCTTAAAAGCGTTACAAAGGAACAAACTAGCTTATTAGTAAGAATGTTTATCAACTCAAACAGGCTACAAGTAAGAGACATTGATGAATTCAGATTGATTTCGTCGTCGCATTTATATCAATTTAAAAGAAAGTTTGTATTACAAAAGTAACCACTAAACTAAGTCTCATAATTGGTTACCATGCAATGAATATTAAACATTATAAAAAGAAAAAAAAATACTTCTAATCAAAAATGCCACCCCGAATAGTTCCTGGCTCAAAGGTACCCATTACACTGGCTGCGTTGCCTCGTTGAATAGCAATATATATTCTTTGAGTCAGGTACCATCCGGAGCGGTGGTCATATCCGCGGTCCCTTAGACCACTAAACCGATCTCCACGAAATTTACTATACTCCGACCAAAAATATAAAAATACCTGACCTGGGGGCGCTAAATCAACTATAGTAATAGCTACAATGTATGGTCGTACAGTCGTACACAAGCGTCAAGTTAAAATTATGGTCCGTTATTTTATTTAGAGGAATAGAGTGCAATCCTTTAGACATTTACTTCGATAAATTCATTATAACGTAAATAAGTAACTTTTAATAGTTTCCGGCAGTTTTTAAGAAAAAATTAACACTTTTTTTTTAATTTCACATTTTTACCTTTAAAATGCCGAAAACTCCATTGAATAGACCACGCACAATCAACATCACACTTTGACAGTAATCAACCCATGATATTAATGACATCTTAAAGTTGAAGAAATTTGTTCCTATTACTTTCCGCAATATTGCGGGTTCATTATATTTTTGGTTTAATATCATGGAATATACATACTATGTATACAAGGTTCTTTTTGAAAAGGACCTTGTATACATGACCAATACATACATATTATCACGTTTTATCCCTTACGGTGTAGACAAAGCCTAAGGTCATAAGACCGAAAGGCCACATTTAGCGTGTTGGTGGGCGTAAAGGTATATGACCAATGAATTGTGTAATGACCAAGAGGTCTTTATTAACGTGAACAAAGACCCAAATGGAGACTATTAGACTGTGAAAATTAGATGATAATTCATTTACTAGTACAAAATTGTAAAGTATATAAACTACCTAAAAATGTAACATACTTGAGATCATTTTTAAGATTGACAATATTATCAGACCTTATCGGAGACATATTTTAAAGCTCAGCACCTAGTTTCATTTTTACGACTATATCTATATACAATACATTGCAATCTCAGTTATACTTTTCTGTTATATAATATTGAGAATTGATCGATATGATACTTGATGATGAGGTGCAATTCAATCTATTTGAAATAGGCATAACTTAACTAAATGTTTAGGAGTGTCATCATTTACTACACACACGCGTCCGTCCTCCTGAGCTGCTACTTGCTTTCCCCATTCATCACAATGAGTAGTACTCCAATACCATTATTCTCTTCGTACATCTAACAAATTCCTATATTTTCTTCCGCTGGGCAGCAGCGTCGGAATACAAGAAGCCAAAGTAACTACGCGCGCCATCCCGCCTGTCGAGCGTAGTAAGTATGCTAATATCGTCCTATGGACTAAAGTAATACTTTGCCCAGCAGTGTATTACTTCGTTCGTTCTTACGGCTAGATTGTGATGATGAAAGTGAATTATTGAACATGCTTAGATAAAATATGTTGTATAGCTTTATCGTGTAATATTAGATGTTTTGTGTGCATATTTTATTCTGTTGTGTTTATACATAAGCGATAGGTACAATTAAAACTATTTTAATTTTACATTTAGTATTACATGTACACCAAACGATTCGATATTTATATTCAGATAAAATAGATATATGACATATGTGTATTGAGCTAAGTCATTCTTGCAATATAATTTACAGAGTATGGGAGAAAAAAAGGTTTTTCATTAGACTTATAACATAAATATCTATTTATTATAGAATAGACAGACAGGGCCTAAAGACCAACGGTCGAGAAACATACGTGAGATATATATAACTCATATCTACACGGATTTACACGTACTGAATAAATCAAATTATGACCGTTCGACCTGACTCGTTTTTAATAATGTTATTTAATAGCTCAAATTAAATAGACGATGTTAGATTAAAATCTTTAGTATAGGGTAAACCTATATAATAAGGGTAATAGAAAGTCGGTAGGAAGTCGCTCATCAATATCAATTTACGGTCCACTTCAAATTCTCCAATTAATCACTTCGGGGCCGATGGTTATTTTGCTAACATTTTGTAGCTAATCATTTAGTTAGAAATTTTTTATTCGATCAAGTAGACCATTATTTTTAGGTGTTATTTTTTGCATTCGCAATGCTATTTTGATATACTCTTATTAAATTAAGAAATCAAATATGGTGAAAAAATTTCAAGCGGGCGCGATTTGAACCTGCGACCTTAAGTCTATGTATGTCGTACATAGGCTTAAGGTCGCAGGTTCAAATCCCTTAATTTAATATGAGTAGACCATTATAATTAGAAATGCATAACTTTTTGATAATAACATGATTGGGTACATCATTTTATAGCTAGGAATTTGTTCAGAATATTTCAAAACATCGCTTTATTTATAACGCCAAAAAAGTGAGTCATCAAAATTTAAGAGTAAGTAGAGCTCTCTTACTGGCTACTTTTTGTCATCTTCATACTAAATTACTCTTACAAAAAAATACTAGTTATGTATAATTTCAACTTTCATCTAAAATCTTGACCCAATGAACTGTTCCATTTGTTTATAGAATAAGCAATCATCATATCATAATTAAGTGTTTATTAAACAGGTGATATTATAATATTAATAACAATATTTGATATTTTACGTACATTACGTTTACTCAGTGCCTTATTAGCATCAATATAAAAAATACTGCTAAATTAACGCGCAATTTAAACAAAGTTTGTAATTTACAACTACTATTTATTTGAAATTCTTCTACTATATCAAATTGGTTTATGATTTTACGAACTTTATTGCTTAGCTTATTTTCATTTGTATTTATATTCATAAATAGATCTATTGTTTTATTTTTATTAGTTACGTTATCTATTTTGTGAATTATTTGTGGTTTTTCAGTCGAATCGTTGATGGGATCATGGTCATCTTCATCGTCAGACCGTTCAGCAGAGCCGAATTGGTTGTCAGGTCCTTCTAAAGGCGTGGAGTATTTAAATTCTTCTTTCTTGTTCGGTGGACTGGTGTTCCGGATGGTAGGTCCAGGGATTTCTACAACAAGATAATAGTTTAATATTTCTGTAGGTATATTTGTTTGTATATTTTATATGGTATTGCTTTAATAGTAGTGCTAGTTACGTGGGTAACGATAGGTGGACGTAACTAGTCTCTCTAGGCTTATTTAGAGGTATAAAACCAACAAAGTAGCTTTTTATTGTTCTACTATACAACGTGAACTTACGAATACTAAAACTTTAATACTAATAGAACAACAGCAAAAACTGTGTCTGTTGTTCTTTAGAAAATTGAATAAAATGTATTGGTGTGAGTAACCGCAAAAGTTCATTTTTATGAGAACAAATGTATTTTGGCTTTTAACTAACATTATATATTTTTAACTGGCGGCATTCACTCTATTCCATTACCGAAAAGTGAACAGTTTTTATAAAATATGAGATTATTTTATAAAACAATCCACAAACAACACATTTTAACGGTTTACTTTTACGAAACTTTTAATTTTCTAAACACCGTTAAAGTATTACTCGAATTCCGTCTAATACAGCTTAAGGGGGCGTACAATATACTTGGAGCGACTTAACGGAGCTCTGTCAATAGCTGGGACTCAAAATTAACTCGGTCGCAAAGTCGCGGCTTGTCTATACAAGCGGTAAGATGTCGTCTTGCCGATTCTCCCACGCTCGCGTGGTTTTATTGCTTGTGAGACGTACCAATAAGAACGGTGTATTTTTAAATTGGTCTTGTTTTATATAGTTTGAGGGAACAAATATGTTAATAGTAGAAAAATATTCTATTATTAATGTGAACAATAAACTAAAGCTGATTTCTTTAAGACTTATCAAAACTCTCTTTCTTTCAACTAAGCGTGTTCCAGGTCGCATCATCAGCGGAGCTATGCTTTTGAGCTCGAAGTCCACCAAATCACATTTCTAAGTATTCTCATAGAAACTATTCCACTAGCTTCGAAATAGTTTTAATTGTAAAGACAATTATTTAAAACATTGAGTAAAATATAAGAAAAGCATCTTGAATTCGAATAAATTGGAATAAAAATACACGAGAGGAATTGACATGCTTTGCTTTACATAGTAACTAAATATAGTTTTTAAGGTTTTCTTGCAGATGATTTTTACTATAAGTATCAGCAAAGATACGCTCTTAGAACTGTACAACTCAGAATCTTCTAAACATATAATTAGGAGATAAATATTTACTGTACACATTAACCTAAACATACATACATTGTATCACATTTTTTTTATTAGACCTTCTTAGCAAAGAAAGTTGTTAAGATAAAATTGAATCAAATAGTGATGGGTTGCTAGCCGTATTGTCTATTGACATTTTTTCGCAGATTTCAGAACCCAATCTCTCGATCGTATTTATGATCTGCGCGGGAAGAGAAGCAGTATATTGTACGTTTTTTTCTTTATCCCAGATCAGCATAGAAGCTAACATAAACATCTCCGTGATAATCATCGACTATGCCTTTTCATATTTAAAAACAAATGATTTAAAAGAAAATGTCAATTTAATATTAACAGTATGCTAGAGAGAAATAGCAACCTCAGCTTACCATACAGACGGATAATGCTATCCACTTCTCCAAGAGAGTTCTTGGCTACACACCGGTACCCACCGACGTCAGACAGCGTTAGTCGACGCACGGTTAGAGCCATGCGACTCTCGAAGGAGCTCATTACTGTGTTCACCACCTCATATTTGTTGGATGATATCACCATTTCATCTGTGGGAAACGAAATACACTTAGTTATTACTACGAGTAATATTTTATCTGCGACGGTTTGTGAGTATGTATGGATGTTTGTTACTCAATCATGCCAAAGCGGCTGAATGGATTTTAATGAAATATTGCACACAAATAGGTTATTATTTGGATTAACTCATAGGCTACCTTTCATCCCGAAAAAGGTGCTGTTCTTGCGGGATCGAAACCACCAAGCGGTCCAATGAGGACGCATAACAATAGAAAATCCAATATGTCTGCGTTTCTCGCACTTGAAAGGTAAACGTGAGCGGAGCTGCGGGCGACAGCTAGTTGTGAATATAATAAGTGAACATGAGGTAATAAAAGAGGCAAACCTAGCTTTTCTTTCTTTTTCATAAGTGCTCTCAAAAGCATAGAATGAAGCATGAAGGGCAATTATCCTTTGGTGGCATATAATTGAAACAGTAGCTAATGTATATTTAAACATATTATGCATATGTGTAATATTTTACAAAATTTTGCCCATAATTTCATCTTCGTGGATTTTTATTTTATTTGATTTCTCAAAATAGTAGGCGGTTGTATAATACCAATGACAAGAAATGGTTTAAATCATATGGCTTTTCTTTTAGAAAATAGGGAGAGGAGTAACAAAGAATACGCAGATTATAACAGCGTTTCTTTTAAGTCATTTTAGTATTTTGGACATGGTGTAAAACATACTAGCAATAGCAACTAATCTGAAATTGTTCAGCCATAAATTAATTACGTCAGTAATAATAGTGGTAAACCTATGTGGATTGATTACATTGAAAAAAAAAAAACTATTTTTTTGACAAACTACAGCTATATGCTATTTAATCAGTAAGGCCACTGAAAAGCTCAGGTACAGTTCTCGGTTTATTATTTGATTTGGATTTCAATAACTAATTTTTTATCACATACACCACAATACACCACATATAATCAAATTATAGTATATATTTCCAATTTGCGATAGTAAAAATAGTCAAGTTTGCAAGGAAGAAGTACCATTTATCATAAAACAAAAATAGAATCTATGTAATGCCGTTCAATCCACCAAAGATTCCCGGTATACCCACAGAGTATACAAAATCCTTTTGAGTTCAATAAACAAGTAGACATAGACAAAGCCGTCTATTTACACGAGCACCAGTGTTTTCCTAAAGCCATTCGCTTTATCATTCGTGGACAACAGTCACTTGGCGCACTTGTCGTTCAAAGCGGTTATTACAAAGACTATATTTCAGACGACTGATACAAAGGTGTTTTAACCATCAAATATGTTTAATGATAAAGCGTTTTCGAATAAAATATGACTGTTCGAGATATTATAAAGTGAGGACTATTTTCAAAACCGACTTAAAAAAAACCCTTATAGAATCACTTAGTTGTCCGTCTGTCTGTCTGTCTGACGGTCTGTCAAGACATTATTTTTATTTTCTAATCGGTATATATCAAACGTTAAAACATTTGTAAGTCATATAAGTATTATGTTATTGCTGTGCTTATTTTTGACTAATTCAAACTAGACTAAAGATTTATTTTATCTTGCCCAAATGCTATGCACAATAACTTTCTCAATCATAACAATATTTCATCAAATATGCATTCTTATAATTTTATTTAATTTTCCTTGTCATTGAATGTACAAGATAAATTGCGTAATATTGTGTTATGGGTGTTATCCATCAAAGAAGATTCATAAGTTTTGTCCTAGTAATTGGGTAGAGTGTCTTATTATGTGTATAATTCATGAACTTGTATATAAACAGATATCAGGATAAAATCATGTCTCCCAGTGAATTTAATCTTGGAAATAATAATTCTAACTATATTCTAACATATTACTCGTATATATAAATGCGAAAGTGAGTTTGTTTGTTTGTTAGGCCTTTACGTCTTATCGGTACTGAACCGAATATCATGAAATTTTTCATGATTATTGCCTGAGATACGGAAAAGGACATGGTGTTCATTTTATCTCGCGAAAAAGTAAAGACGTGGGCGGAGCCGCGGGCGAAAGCTTATAATTTATAAATAGTAGTCTCAGCTATAGATAAAATTTTTGTCAAATCATAACAGCTGAGGTAACAACAACAGCAAATGCTGTTATAATAACGGACCTGCTCCATCGCACCACAACTAATGATGCAACTGACAAAATGCTTTGATGACGTTTATTTTTTGTGTGTAAGTGGTGGTGTCAGATTTTTTATTAATAAAGTCCATACTACAGTTTACTAAAGTACATACTATAAAGTAAATACTACAGTAATAATAAGCAACTTGAAATTTTGAATTTAGAGATATTTAAGTTCAGTATTGGAGAGCATTTAAACAACATTAATTTTAGTGCATGCTTCCAACTTCACAAGGAAGCGATAGCAGCGTCGCCGTCTCTCCTAATCTTAATTTCCATCGAAACTTAACTTTGTTTACCCAAGAGTATTTCTTCGGCTTTGCGTGCAAACCTTCGTTTAAAATTATCTCCCCCTCCCATTTCATTATATCAAGAATTTTCATCTCAATTAATGTCTAAAATAACAGTGTTACACTCTTAATTACTCGAGTGAGGACTGCTTAATTAACACTTACATGTCGGCGAAGCTAACATAGATTGATGACAAACGAAAATGACGATACGCTCGCCCTTTCGGGTTGATTTTGGCAATGGGAGAAAGCGCCAGTCACTCTACAAGTTTGGCAAACAAAGCCACAATATAGCTACCATGGATCATAACGCAGGCGTTAAACAAGTTGGGACCCTAATGCGTTTTATTAATTAGCGATGCGGAGTGGAAATAACTTCCCAGCCGTTTTTTATCGCCCAGCCAGTATTTTTTTATTTGAGTGTGACTAAAAGCATTTGTTTGGGACATTTTGAACAATGTGAAAAAGTTTTCTAAATCTAATGTTATTATAATAAACAATCTGCGTTGGGCCATTTGGAAGTCTCTTATTGAAGTATGGGCACAAGTGCCAGTATGGTTCCTATACTCAAACTTTGGCACACTTACTCACACGTCCCAAGTGCCCAAACACCTGCAACAGGAACGAATAATTTTTTACCAATAATAGACTATTGAGATTTATTTATTTATTTCTTGCTTTTTCGTTTTTAGAATTAATTATAAGATTAAGTATTCATGTTTTCACGTAGAGTCTTGCATTATTACCTAACAAACCTCCGTGGTTTTATTGTAAAGCATGCTACGAGAATATGTAACTATTTAATGTTATAATCGTGCTTAGCCACTTTTTAAGAAAACACCTTTGGTAATTGAAATCTTCAAGATACTGATCAGCTTTTATGACATTGAAATTCTGACATGAAGGCAAACAATACAGTTTAGTTTCAAAACAATTTTTTATCCAGAGTTTGAAGTAAATCATTCTGAATGATTTTTACCACCAGCCATTTATACAATCCCATGGAGATTTTACGGCCTTCGTAGGGTAAAAGTATAATTTTTAAAATTTTATCATGTTTGATACAATTTTAAAAATTATATCGCATAGTTATGCGACGCACATAAAAATTGACTTTGAACATAAATGTTTCATGATTTATGCTTATTTGTGTAAAACATCCAAATAGGACAAAATAAATATAAAGAGGTATATGCGTTATATACTACTAACGGTATGAATCATTTGTACAAGGGGCGTGTTATGACCCGTAACGGGTTCACCTCGTTTGTTCAGCGCCACTATAAACTGCACCTCATAAAATACTTGAGGGTGAACTTGCGTAGTTTTCTGTAAGAACCAGTATGAGGTTCTTAGCTTGATATATAGATAAACAAATTCTATAAATATCTATTGTGTTATTTTATACATAACTATAAAATGAAAATAATGAAAAGCATACGCTGACACAATGGATTTTCTATTGTAACGTGGCCCAATTGGCCCGCTTAGTGGTTGAGAGAGGTCAAACATTAACTGTATAGAATAGTTTTAGGTTAAGCTTTTAGGTTAAGTACTGACTTAAGTTTACAATATTAATAGAAAAATGATAATAAACAAAACAAGAAAAAAGTAAGTAAAAAGAAGCATGTTGTAGATAGTCTTGTGTAATTTTTTTGTTGAAAGTAAGATAAAGAATTCTATTATGAAGTTGCAAAAAAAAAGTTATTGGAGTTTGAATTTAAAACTTTATAAGCTCTACTCCGATAACTTATCTAGTCTTGTTAATTAATTAGGAGAGATGTAACAATATCACAGAATATATAAGTAAGATATTATAGAACCTATCCTAGGAATTACTGCTTGAACACCCTACATCACCTCAAAAGATAACAGGTAGCAATGTGAGCCGCAGTTCATACATAAAGTTACATTCCCTTTGAGAGTCTTACGCTCCTTCAACCTTTCAACATAAAAGAGCCGTCATTCATATTGTCAGCGGAGAGCGTTGTCAGCACTACGTCGAAAAGCTTGTCCAGAAATGGCGTTTCGTATTGTGGGCTTGAAGTTAGATTATTCATTTTGTTTATAAACGTGCGTTTTCTTTTTAATATCACGTGTCGGTCTTCGGATTTTGTACCCATGCGATATTTAGCCATCGAATGTAAGGTACTATGTGACGTTTCCTATTACAAACATACATTGTAGTAGTAGTTGTAGTGACAAGAGAGCGTTAGTGGTAACCAGAAGTGCTTCTCGAAATAAACATAAGATTGATTTTATTGACATGATAAAGAAATGAAGAAACTTCTTGTGATCTTTACCAAAAAAGTTTTGCTGTAATGCAAAATTATAAGCAAAAGTAAGCTTATTATAAGTTATGCTAAAGTAGTTTTATTTGCCGTAAATATTTCAGAACTGCCTCAAACATCTGGATCTAACAACACATCATACATAGCGTGATTTCAAACTTCTGAGTTATATTAAAATCTCCGAATAAGAATCCCTAATGAGTAGAAAATTGCAAGAAAAAGGTAAAAACAAAAAAAAATAGTAGATCTCCGCCTTATTATTATCTTATTTTTCCTTAATAAGAAAAAATAGGTCTTCGGAAGGTCCTATTTTCTTTTTATCTAATTTCTTGGAATTCCCTATTCCATTAGGGGCTATAACTCCTAGAATTCAATATATTTCAGAGGTTTGAAATCACGATATCAAAACCCAAAAAACGCGTTAAATCAAATGATACCCTGGCACGTAAAACGCCTTATTTGAACAAAGCCAAATCACAAGCTGAGAAATAACGTACTTAGTATTACCACTGCGTCACGTATTCTCCGTTTCGGATGAGCGCCAAGCATAATGTGGAACTTAAATTTTCCAGAAGCTCAAAACTCGGTTCCCATTGAAAATTAACCCGTAAATTTCACGCGACAACTGCCGAGCGTAGAAGTTTGCGAAACCGCCGACGGCTGTGCGGAGGGAAGTGGAATACGGCGTAACAGCTAGTATCGTTCCATCCAGCTCATTACAGCTCGTTCTCTGAGTAGGGCAACGCGAACAGCTGTTCCTACGGAAATATCAGATTTGTCGTTGACGGATTAACTCTTCTGCGCGCCGCGTGGACTTGATATAAAAATGTAATATAGATAGTTCATATTTTCCGTGATAGTATGTTATATGTTGCCCAATTAATATAATACTATCCATTCAAGTGTTTGTGTATTAACAATATAAAATGGTAACTTTAGCTTGCGTTTATTCCTTTGATTGTGAAACGATATAATTGGTAATTTCTGTATTCCTGTGTTTTATTTGATCTTGGCACAACTTTGCCGTGATATTACATCAAAATTTCGGTTGGATTCAGTAACAAATTTTGCATAATTTAGAAATAAGCATTTTAACACAAGCTTTTTTTATACTTTCGTATTTGTAAGCAAAATTAAGTAGTAGTGTGCTACGTTCCACTATTAAAAGTAATTTCATATTTTTTGAGGAGTGCAAAGGCGATGGGTGCGAGCATTATTAGCATATGCTAAGCAATTCCTGGCCTGTCCCCACTAGGATGGGTGACCTAAATGAAAATAGGCAAATGGAATAAAAATATCTCGAGCTCCTCCGTGCCGTTGGTCGCGGATGTTATCATTGATGGCAGTCGTTAAGCTATCTCAGATGCCTTTAGGCAGATGGAAAAATTAGAAACCAGTGTTGACCACCCACACACAAGAAAAACAAAAACAAACATTAAGTGTAATAAGTGGTTACTACAGAAACAAGGAGTAGCATGTTGTACAAAATATCTATGTACTTATTTCACGTACAAGTTAATGGATTTTCGCAGGATAGCACATGTGGTTTTATTATGACTCTCCGTAATGTTTCTACTTTTCTACGTTATTGAAACGAATTTGGTTTTATACGACGGAAATACGAGCTAGTGTTCACGTGACAGATTCAACTATTGCACTCAGAAAATTGATAATTTCTATGCACAGTTGCAACTTCAGCTTTTGGCGTTTCTTCAAAATTGGACGCTTTATTTTTTATAAGTGTTGTTATAAAACACAGATTTTTGTGTTTTATTTTGCATTCACTATGCTATTTTGATATAATCCTTATAAAAAATCATCATTAGGTCTTTTAGTCTTCACTACAGGAGCACGACCCTCTCTGTACTACTAGAGCCATACGTGGCCAGAGCAGTCAGAGGACTAAAAAAACATGGTGAAATATAATAAGAGTAAACAAAGAGTTTTTACGAGGACAAAGAAAAAAGAACGTACAGCCACCAAGCTTTATATGTGTCAACTGGAAGTAATGAAGATGAGTTGATACTCGAATAAATCAGGTAGTCATTTAAGGAATAACTGGTTTCTTGATTGACCGACCGAGTAAGCTAGCTAAGTAAATATTTTAAAATATTTTTTGTTAAGATGCTCTAATTAAGATTAAATTTGAAACGAATGTAGCAAATATGAGTAAAATTTTCAAGTTGGGCAAAATAAGTTCCGGAGTTTTTAAATATTAAATGTTCGCGAGTTCAAATTTTCGCCCAAATACTTGTTTTGCGTTTCATAATTATTGATTTTTGTGGTTTTTAAATTAGTTTACACGTTCATATTAAGATTTAATTGTATTTTTTTCTTCTATATCCTATATTTTGTTTAAGTTCGCTTTAATTATGTGCTACTATATAAAAATTGATAGTATAACTACTAATTAAAGAAGATAATATAGATACAGAAGAGCAGGATCTCCAAACACGGGTTATTATTAAATTACTTAAATGGAGATCCCAATCACTAGTTGTTACTGTATTGAATAGTACTGAATATGGCTCGTGTGCTCGTTTGCCGTCAAATAAACATAAAAAAAATAGAATACAAATCAAAAAGAAAACAAAAATTATACAATATTAACATTAGGTTCATACAATAATACATAACATTTCAAATTTAATGAAACAAAAGTAAAATTGTGCATTATTATTCAAAGATCGTATACTTTCCGGCATCTTATTATAAATTCTTATTGACATATGATGAGTGCCTGATTAACACCAAAACAAACTGATAAACATTCATTTACAACACATAACTAAAAGACGCAAAATGAAACGATTTATGTCAGTACGAGTATCTCGTGATAAAGAATTTTACATGAAATTCACCGGGAAGCAAGGAAGATGAGGCCCTCACCTTATACGTGGCAATATGAATAAAATATGGATTCATCAGTTGAATAAACGAACATTTCGTGCTCGAATAACCTTGTATTCACGCAGGGCGTATAATGATCACTTGGGTATATTTGAGTTTGTTTGAAAATCTGCAGCCTTTGCAGAACATTGATTTGTTTAAATACTACATGACAAAATATTTTCATGCGTGCAAGATCGATGTATTCAGTATTTTTTATCACTCCAAAAAAAAATCTCCCTTTTGTAGGTATGACAATATGTAGGCCATTAAATATATCAGTTACAAAATTTACTTTATAATCATTGAAGTCTTTAATATATTTGAGTAGTAGTATACAGTCAGCACAGAGATGTATAGTGTGGGCCTGCGATTGTATTTTGAAGTAACTATTAACTTACTTAGCCGTGTGGTATCCGGCAGAGTAGAATAGGACCACTCCAAGTCTTCCCGTGGATGTCGTAGGAGGCGACTTAGGAAATACAAGCTAAACAAAGCTTATAAACATCTAAGAGACCTCTCCAACCCGTCTGGCCAGCGTGGAGAGCGTAGGCCATGTCCTCTGGCTGCTCTGGCCAAGTATGGCCCTAGTAGTAAAGAGAGGGTCGTGCTCCTGTAGTGGAGACTAAAGAGGACCTGATGATGATGATTAACTTACTAACTAACTAAAACGTTGTACACTAAAATAGCAAATAGATCGGCAAGTCTTTAAAACTTCAAAGCCACATTAAGCATGTTGGTGGGCGTTAGGTAGAAAACAAAATCAAAATAGTGATGGCTTGCTAGCCGCATTGCCTACTAACATGATTCCTCAAATTTCACCCATTCCCTCGATCGGCTTATATCGCACAGATCGCGCGGGAAGAGAAGCAGCTGGTACATTCTAGGTTTTTCTTTTCTCCCAGACTAGAATGGAAGAATAGAGATATATATTTTACAAAAATTCCAAAAAATCTATACATATAAGTATCTCTACATTTTGATTCTGTTTTCAATCTATACGTCCAACAATACGCTAAACGTAGTCTTTGGTTCTTAAAGCCTTAGGCTCTGTCTACCCCGAAAGGGATAAAGACGTAATAATATGTATGAATAAGTGCCAAATTGAAAAGTGGAAAAAAAAATAGTAAACATCACATTGAAAAGCTTGATCAAAATTAAAACAAAAAAGCAGACACAAAAAACTCTTTAATTCAATTTACAGTACCTACATTGATGAAGAAATTATTTTCAGAAGTAACTTTGAAGCTACTTCGATGACATTTCAGAAACACGAACACAGCCAATATGTAGAGTTGAAACCTTGTCAGTTAGTTTGTCCTTCTAAGCGTAAAGTTAGTAATGTGGCTGAGATTCTATGTTCGCCTACTTAGCTTGTTGCTCTACTTGCAACTTAGGTAAGCAAGTCGACACAATCCTAACTTGTTTACAAGATGACCACATGTATGGTCGGTAAAACAAATGTTCAGATTCATGAATAAAGAATAATATTATAAAGAGGAAATATTTGCATTGCATGCAGCGAAGATGAGAATGTTGAGATGGATGAGTGGAGTGACTCGAAAAGATAGGATAAAGAATGAGTCTCACATGAGAGAAAGCGCGAAAGTACCCTTATAACTGAAAAATTGAGAAGCTGTAGATTGGAATGGTATGAACATGTTTTGCGAAGAGAAGAGAGCCATATAACTAGGAAGGTGTTGGATATGAAAGTAATTGGGAATCAGAGTAGAGGTAGGCCAAAGAAAAATGGATGGAATGGATTGAGTGTGTGAAGAAGGATATGGGTAAAAAGGTAACGAAAGAAATTGCTCAAGATAGAGCGAAATGGAAAATGCTTACATGCTGTCCCGACCCTACTTAAAGTGGGATAAGGTGAGGAAGAAGAAGATGATAAAGAAGAAATATTTATTTCATCATTACAGCCGTAAAAAGTTCACTCTCTCAAAAGAAAACCTCTCCCAAAGATACTTCGTTTTATATCTCAATATCCCAGGATATTGCCATACTCACCAAGCTGAGCAGGCGGGTCAACTTATTGTGTTTCCGACGCTGCCGTCTATAGGAAGCATTTTTTAAATAGGGGAAGGATAGGATAGGAATCTGTTGGAGCTGGGAAGGGAATAAAGTTATTGGTATACTACTCGGACTCACTGGAATGAACAGGAAAAGCAAGTAGCATCTCGGAAGGCCAGGCGCGCTTACAGCAACCACCGGATAGGCAGTTGAGGATGACGACCCTGACCGTGTATGTATGTTTGTTTCAAATGTATAAACTTAAAAACTACGTTTGGCAACGGCCGGTACATATTCGTAAGAAATGGCACTTTTTAGTGTCAGACATCATGTTCCATTTTGCCATTCCATGCAATGCAATTAGAATAGTTTGCTTATTGACTGTTTTTTTGTAAGCTGATTGTGATTCGTTGGTAGGTTTATCCTACTACTTCAGACATCAGCTCTTCAACTTTTCAGCCTTATCTAAGTTTAAATAATCTTACTGCATTTCCTCAGAGCTCCTGGTCGATTGACCGTGACACCTACTCGAAATGATGATGATGAGTAGGTATCATCCGTCAAATCGCACCTTCAATACTTAATTGAGATATGGGGTGCTACTGCGCCAACTAATTTAAAACCTTTACAAACATGTCAAAATAAAATAATTAAAGCCTTATTTCATTATTACTCTCGTACACCAACAAAGCAACTATACGCAAAAACTAAAATATTTAATGTATCACAGCTATATTTATATAATACATGTATATTAATCAAGAAAATTATTACGAACTCCATTAAATCTAACATACAGCTAACTAAAAACCATAATACACATAATCTCCGTAATAAAAATAAACTTACTCTAATAGCACCAAGGACTAATTATGCAAAAAAGACAATATTGTTTGAGGGAGCACAGCTGTATAATAAGTTGCCGAATGAGCTGAAAGAATGTGAGAGTGTCAAACTCTTTAAAAAGAAACTTTACCTACACATCGCAACTAGCACTAATAATTGATTTAAATCCTTTTTCAAATATTTTATATGTACTTATCTCATTGTAAATGAAATGTGATTTCTTATGAGAATAAAGTTCTATAAACCTAAACCTAAAACATTTTAGTGAAAAACTACATTAGGTTTTCGTGTATTAAATGGTAAATTTTCCAGGAAATCCGTAGTAGGCGGTGCTGTTTGCAAGTAATGATACATGAGTTTAATTTACGAGTGCGTCGCGTCCAAGAAGACTGAGCTATTGCGGCAGAGACAATGCGCATTAGTGCCGGCCTAGTGGACGCGGCTCAAGTGTATGTGGCTCTTTGAGGCCGAGAATGCTTTTATTGTAATTTTTATTTTATTTTTTTATTCAAACTATTGCACAAAAAGCGTATAAATAGGTGAACTTAATGCCTTAAGGCATTTTCTGTCAGTCAAACCTGACTGTCTCGGATTGGTCTAAACCAATCCGAGAAAATATATAAGGTGGTGCCATAAGGTGTCATGAGAAATTAATTACCACCAAAAGATGTGCGATATGCGTCCAGCCTCGGTTGTTAAAGTTTAAAACTAGGTACCTTTATAATACCTTGCTACCTATAATAATTTTTTTTTGATAGATTATATAAAATTGGTTTATATTTTTTCTTTGGGTAAAAGAATGAATATAATATATAAATTAATATATATACGGACATCATCCATAGAATGGTGTGGTAATTTTGGGTATTATAATATAAATAAATTACTTTTCAGTTAAACTATACTTTAACCATGTTACATAAATAAATAAAACAAGTATTTATTCTTACAGGACATGCAGAACCAGACACTAGAAAAGGGCTCCAAAATTGATATTTTGTTGCCAACAGACAGTGGGTTGGTGGACAGTTGGGCTTGCAAGTAATGAGATATGAGTTTAATTTACGATTGAATCGTGTCTAAGGAGACGGAGTTATTATAGTGGTACAGACGCGTATTAGTAGGGGCGCAGTGGATGCGGCTCAAGTATTTGTGGCTCATAACGCTTTTATAATTTATGTCCGAAGTATGTGTAATATTGCTTCCAGCATGTGATATAACATTTTATTGGCTACTGAACTGTATATTTTATTATATAGAAATAGTAGTAAATAAAATATTATTATTACGTGTATATAATCATGGAAAAAATATGATTATTTCAATATACTCGTACCGTAATTTTCTTAAAATGTAACTATCATTTGAGTTCATACTTAGATAAGTATAATACAAAGTCATCTATCTTACTTACCCTACTCTAATTTTACACAAGAATGTGGTAAGTTTCATAATTAATTCACAGACATTTAACTCAGAAACTAGGTTAGACTGTCTAAAATTGTCACTTTTTTGGCAACAGGCAGTAGGCGGTGCGGCTTGCAAGTAATGACATGATTTTATTATAAGAGTGCGTCGCGTTAAAAGAAACGGAGCTGTTACGGCAAAGACAATGCGCGTTAGTGCCGGCCCAGTGGATGCGGCTCAAGCGTTTGTGGCTCTTTGCAAAGACAATGCTATAATTTATCTCCGAAGGATGTGCGATATTGCCTCCGGCCTCTTTTATTACCACTTTGCACTAGAAATGTTCTAAGTCAAACCCACTCTTATTCGCTTCTGTTTTGGCGATAATTTCTAAGTAAAAATTAGTATCCAGATAATTTTAATACATAAATATGTTTATTTGAATATTATAGAAATTGACCATTAAGTAAACGCAACCCGATCTTCGGCCACGGCCCAGAACACGCTCAAATGAGAAAAAAAGGTATTCTTAGTATATATAAGTATCTATTAAGTAAGTATATATAAGTATCTATTTATTTCTAACAAGCTGTCGCCCATCGCCTCACTCGGTTTAAATGTACTTTCTTCCAGAATAAAAGGTAGCCTATGTGTTAATCCAAAAATTAACCTGTGTGCGAAATTTTGTCAGAATCCGTTCACCCGTTTACTTGCTTAAATAATAATCATCTAACCATAAACACTTTCGCATTTATAATATTCATTTATTCATTCATTTCGTGTAGGTGATAGCAATCGACCATAAACATCCTGGTGTCAGAGTTCTTCAAAACCGCCTCTCGGCCTCTGACGTGGTTCTTTTAACGACTACCAGATGGCAGCCGGGACCAACGGCTTAACGTGCCTTCCGTAGCACGGAATCATCTTTATTATCAGACAGTCATGTAATTCAAACTTGTAGTTTATAATATAGGATAGTAGGATATACGTAGCATAAAGCTTACTGTTATACCCGCCTAAGCCATTTTTATATCCATGTAAAAGAAAGGTCTTCAGTACAAAGCTCGGACCAAAATTTTGATTTTATTATTTTTGAAGTATTACCACTTCAAGTCTGTGAAAAAAAAACATAAATTAACTTGATAGAAATAGCTGATTTAAAACCGTGGACTTTCAGAACTTCCCACAAAAAAGGTGTCAAATATTCGGCGAGACGTTCCAACCTAGATTGAATGACAAAGAAGCGAGATAGCTTAGTTTAGAAATGTTATTGAACAGCAGGTCAGAGGTGTCATCATCAAGGACGTCGCGACACGGCAGTTCCTCGAGCACTGCTCGAGGGACTACCGTGTCGCGACGTCCTTGACACTCATCCTGAAGATGGCCATCTGAATTGGCTGAAACTTGTCGGCGATACCGACTAACGATACGTGAGTGAAACCGTTTGTTATAATATAAAATAATAAATACATATAAACGTCCAAAATCTAGATGTTCATTTTCCATCTTGACCTAACCTGGGATCGAACCAGGGACCGGTGTGACAGCCTGCCATAATGACTTCTAGGCCCTAGTCGTCGTCAAATTTGCTATCGTATTTTAATATTACCTATAAAATAAAGGGTTAGTCAAACTCTTCTAATATCTTGTACACTTTCATTGGGTACACAGAACTGAGAATTCAGCGCCGCTTTAGTTCCACAATGACGAGCGTGGAGCGTGTCTTCTGTTATTCATGAACCCGATAGAGCAACGATTGTGAGTCTAAAGTCTATTTTACTATGTTCAACGGGCTTGCCAGATGGTGTATTTATGGTTTAATGAATTATTAGCATCTATTGTAAAACCAAACTGCATAGTGCACACCCGTTAGATTCTAATGAACTTTATCTGCGCCCGCGTTAATGTCGATCCCTCGGGAACAGTAGAATTTCTTGGAATGAAAGGTAGAGCTTATGTCCTTCTCCGGACCTCAAACTACTTTCATACAAAATTTCATCCAAATTGGTTCAATAGCTGAAGCGATAAAACGTGACAGACAAACAGATAGTAACTCTATCTGTTTGTCTGGTACGTTTATCGCAACTTCGCAACTTTCGCATTTATAATATAAGTTTGTGTTTTTTTTCATATACACGCCAAGAATGACTAATATGTCTTAAGCTCCTGCAATAAACCAGTTCAATAAGCCGGTATGAATGAATAAGTAGATCGAATGTAACTTAATATTCTTTCTTTGGGCAACATTTTGTAACATCGCGTCCTTACTGCCCTCCGCGCACCGCGTATTCCCTCCGTGGGCCATATATAACCTGCAGTGGCGAGTTAGCCGGTCTTTTAGCTCCGATCACTGGTGACCGCCCGGCGGTCCCGGGTGACTTGCACCCAGGATAGGCCCTTCTGGCAACGTAGCTTACGGCCCATAAGGCAAAAGATGAGAGTTGCTGCTCTCCAAAGGCTTTTGCCATTGATTCTCAGATTGGCCCTTCAGGCTTGCATGCACGTATACGCGGCCCATCAGTTAGAGTTGGTGACACGGTTAATCGACCATGCACGTCCTGGTGTCAGAGTTCTTCGGGACCGCTTCTCGGCCTCTGACTTGGTTCCTTTAACGACTATCAGATGGCAGCCGGGACCAACGGCTTAACGTGCCTATCAGGCAATAATTTGAGAGTTTGCTGTCTCTCCAAGCCTTGCGAACACAGGCAACGCCCAAAGCTGAGGTCCGTCCCTCCTGGGGGCCATTTGGTGATGTTGTCTAAAAAGGTTGACGGCACTCTGCTCTCGCCTCAAATAACCGGTGGAGTAACAAAAGCCCACTTGGAGCTAGCTTCATAGTCCTTCCGAAAAAACGAGCCGGTCTCTTGCGGTGAGGCTGTTGTCAAAGCTAAGTACTACTGCTACTGCCTACTTGGACGCCGAGACTTAACCCATGAACAAATATTTGTAAAAACTACCAATTGATTATATTCGGCTATCTGTTTGTTTCCTTACATCGCCTCAACGTTATTTCTTAAATGATAGATTGCGTGATTCATGTTTTAGGGAGAAATATACATTTAAAGTATGAGCATGCAGTGTATATTCTACAGATTACATACTTGAGTCTCGAACCCAATAGTTGATCGACTTCGGCGAAGATTCGACATAGCACTCTAAAGTGACATCTGTGCCCAACGGTGCACCCACCAGCTGGTTTGGCACTTGGATCACCGGGTGAACTGTGAACAGAAAAATAATCTCTAAATAACTAAATATATAGGGATAAGTCACATATAATGAGCCAGCCCTACAGTAAGTTGTTAACTTGTGTCGTGGGATACTAACACAACGTTACTAAATTTTATAATAAATACATAATATATATATATGTGATCTTTTTCAAATTGCCCTGGGTCTGGGATGTGTATCCAAGAACCAGATCATTTTGAAAAAGATCGTTTTCCATCTTGACGTGACCGGGGATCGAACTCACTTGCGTGTGTGTTGAACCTTCTTGCTCAGTGGTACCACAAGTGAGAGATTTTGATGTCCCTTACTCTACGTTAACAAAATCTCTAAAAGGTTAAAATATACATTTCAGACAAAACGGTGATCGTCATGGTTGCTAGTAAGATGTTATTAAAAAGATAGACAAAATGACAATGCAATTTTTTTGTTGCCCTAATAGATCGTCTATTAGTATTAAAATATAAAGTTTATTTAAACAAGTAAATTACTTGTTACTCTAAAGATTGTCTGTATAACATAATAATCTTCAAAATTTTCACGAATGCTTACTGTAATATGAGATAATAATACTAACAATCAAAATTTCAATGCAATTTGTGATCTAATGGGATTTTATGAAAAAAGGTATTTTAATTAGTTCATCGCTGTAGTTATAAAGAATGTTTAGAAAGTTATTCCGAAACAAGATTAATCATATTTCTTAATTGAAGAACAGTACCTTCAACAACCTTTGGTACCGTCTTTATGTAGGTATTTTTTTCTAAATACTTTTAAATATTTTTGCAATTTAATGTGAGTATTGGACTTTTTTGTGTGTCTATTATAAAAAGAAGAAAAATTTAGTTTGTTGTCATATATTGTTTTCTAATTCTTGTCAAGGAGCTGAATAAACACAGAAGTTTTATTCGGGTGTTTTAATAGTTTCCTAAAGATACGTATTTACTGCGCCCGAACAATGAGCACATCTGTAGTGTGGATTTGTATATATATAAGATATGATATGAGGAGTTAGATCATCATGCTTTGCATATAAGTTATCAAAAGTGTAGAAAAGAACTTGAGGTACCTTTATCGCGAGCAAAAGCTAGTAAAAAAATATATTTTTATATTTCGTAAGGTTTCTAGTTAACGGAACGTATAATCGAAATATTTTTTCCGCGACGCCTTTTCCGAGCAACTTCATTCAGACGACAGTTCTCGGCAAATTCGCTGTAATTGTTGTTTATCTTGGCAACTTTCAGAGGTTTCTTGTTATTAATGGTGTTATTTAATGTCGCCCAGTAGCTAGCTTTTAATTATTTTTTGGCTGAAGGACTGTTTGCGTCTTAACACCAACTCGCGCTTAACAATCGGTAACTTTGCGGAAAATGCTCAGTGCAGTGCCATTTTAAATTAAAACATTCTCTACCGTATTTGTAAAAAGCGGCCAAGTGCGGGTTGGACGCGCCCATTAGGGTTTCGTAGCAGCAAGTAACATAGTATAAAAGGTTTCGTAGTTCGTTGTAACATTGATTGAATGAAAGGTAAAAAGCGATTTCCGATTCATGATCATGAAAACCAAACCTCGCTGCATTAAATAAACTACTTACTAGATCTTGTTCAAACCAATTTTTGGCGAAAGTTTGCATGGTAAAGAAGTGGGCAGATAAAACTGACCTCTCTAACAACAGATTTTAAATTGTACGGGGGTCACATTTATCTGCCCCCGACTGTACATCATATATATTTTTTTTAGTTTTATCAGTCTCTTTTTAGAAGTTGCAGGGGGAAGACACACATTTAACCACTTTCAAACTATTTAGTTTAGAAAAAAACCGGCCAAGTACAAGTCAGACTCGCGCACAAAGAGTTCCGTACCGTTATCTATGAAAACGGAAAATAAATCATGTCAATCTCAAAAAATCAATGATGTAATTTTTTTTTTGTCTTTTTTTTTATGTATATCCGACGGCAAACGAGCAGACGAGCCATCTGATGAAAAGTGGTCACCGTCGCCCGTGGACATCTGCAACACCAGAGGAGGTGCTGATGCGTTGCCGACTCTTAAGATACCTGTAAACGTCTTGTACCTTTTTTATTACAAGTATATATTCAATTAGGGATTCTGATTCCAGGATTTTAATATAGCTCATAGGCACAAAATCACGCTGTATATATACCTAAACATAATATTCTTAAAAAATACGTATTGTTACTCACAATGGACTTTGATTTGGATCCTCTTGCTAACGGAGGGCGGGACGCCGTTGCTCGCGATGCATAGGTAAGCGCCCATATCCGACCGAGATATCTTTGTTAGGGTCAACACTTCCTCCTCGTAGCTTGTCACTATGGGGAAATGGTATATTTACATAAAAACACACATGGACTTAGAAAGTGCCATTATATGAAAAGCTGTGGATTTTTGAATATTTTTCGTGATAAAGACTTAATTATGTATCACACTCTTCGATGAAATACAATGGTAGATACACGATGTGCGCTCGAAAAGTGCCACCGGCAAAACAGCGCACTAATCAAGTCTCGAAGCTATTTGTCCACAGTTTCAATAAACCGCGCTAGCACTCACACGCCTCCGATGACGAAGGTACAGTAAAAAGATGTCAAAAACTACGCATCAAAAGTGAAAAAAATAGTTAACCGAATATCAGTGTGTACCGTTTTTATCCTTGTTTGTAAGTATGCATGATGTTTTGACTCGGGGACATTATTAAGGTTTCATTTTGTTTGAGACTGTGTATCTACCATTATATTTGATCGAAGATCACACTTTGTTTAAAAATGGCAATCAATTTCTTACCTTTAGTTTTACCGCCTTGGGGATCTCTAATGACAATATCGGCCCCATCTTCCCTCCTCCACATAATCCGAGGGGTCGGCATACCTCGCGCTCGGCAAGACACTCTTGCGGTACCGCCTTCAGGGACCATCACATCCCCAGACGTCTCCTCTGGGACGAAGTCCGGTGGTATAACTACCTCTAAGTACCCCATCTAGAAAAACAAAATAAATTTGTAGATTCAATAATGATTGAAAATTACACAGGCGCCAACATAACATGTTGAATCGCCACGGACAACAAGGACGTATTTATTGCACAAAAAAAATGCATCAGAGCGTTATGCCACCTCAAACCAATGGAATCAAGCAAACCACATTTTAAAGAACTAAAAATTCTCACTTTTCCGTGCTTATATATTTACGAAGTATCTTATTTTGTTAAAAAAAACTTGAATTTATTTAAAAAAGTTGAAAGTCAACGTCGCTCGGACAAACTTCACCTTACATCTTGTAAAAGTACCTTTCTGCATAAAAGTGTATACGCAATGGCACCTAAAATCTTTAACAAATTACCCACACACATCAGAGTTTGCAAAGAAATACATACCTTCAAACGACTACTGTCTCAATTTCTAATTGAAAGAACTTATTATAGTGTGGATGAATACCTTTCTGACAATTTTAATCACATTTAATTTTAATTGTAAAATCAATGACATAAATAACTACCATCAATTAAACTATTCTTAAACTGACACTTAGCCTCGTCAGAGGAAAAAATTCTATGCCCTAAGCACTAATAATTGTAAATTTGTGACGTAACGGTACCGTTATTGTAAATGTAAGACTTACTAGAATAAAAATCAAATTTTGTATGCCTGACGGCGCAGCATAGCGCACTATGTAATCAATACTAACACCTATTTGTAACCTATGTCTGACAAAAATAAACGAATTATGAATTATGAATGAAGTTAAGTGATGATAATCGATTTGCAAAATTGGCTTTTGCGTTAGTGATATATATGATGAAATAGTCACAAAGATATTAAGAAAATCGATTATGATATCACGACCGAGAGTTTAACTATCTACAGTCATCCCAAAACCAATGTGCAACATTTGCAAATATTTATTATTTACCTATGTTATATGATGATCTATATGGTGATCTAAGCAGATAGCTGCTTGGCAGTTCCATAGATCACCACGAAGAAGTACTTAATGTACAAATATAAATCCGTTCAAATTATAGTACCTGGGTGACCGAGCCCAGCTCGGAAAAGTTTCCTAGTAGAAATACAAACGAGTTTCTCAATTATATGTGTAATAATAATATGAAGGGACCAACGCTGAGGTCTCCAAAGCTCCCTGCTATGTTGACCGTTCAAATTGTATGTTAATTTCGAAATAAACTTCTAGATTCCATTATTGATTTCATACTAATAAACGCACTACACTTCCAAGTACATCTGTATTGCATATTTTTACCTCGGATGATATTATTGACAACTGTCCGTCACTATAAAGATGGAGGTAGACCATCGGACTTGTTCAGCCTTGATAATGACGCTATTCAATGGATTCAGCAACTAACACTATCTTTGACCAGTATTTTGAACGATTTATATTGCCATACGAATAAATAAATAACCTTGGATCAGGTATTCATTCATACAGTTTTTCGAATATTGAATAAGTACGGCGTCATGCTGTGTCGACGTCACAGCAGTGCTGTCGCCAGTGGCGATTTATGCCGTTATCAGGCCGGCATATAAATTACATCGCGGCGCAATAATTTAGGAGCACCATGCACGAATCATTACCCGCTGTGCCGGTTCCCTGCGTGCAGTTTAATTCACTTTATCTCCCCAATGTTTACCGTAATTGCAGTTTAATTCGTTAATACTATTAGTGACGTCTGCCGCTTGTTGACCGGTCTTGATCGGCGGGGGATAGAAAATAAAATGCTTTTCTATTCGAGCCTGAATGAATATGGCAAAACAACGTATTTCGTTTATTATTAAGCCTGCCAATGATGTTATAGTATTATTGTAAATATATAGACCCTTTTTTAAGTCTAAAATGTTTGAATAGATTATTTCGATAATATGCGCATTATTAGCGTTTAGGCATGTAATTCAACCCCTGTCGTAGTTCCCAATAAGATGGGTAACCATAAGTACCACAAAAGTCGGCAAGACAGGCCGTTGATTTCTACTGTCATCACTAGATGGCGGCTGATAAGCTGTATCAGTTTCCTTTAGGCAGCTTGAAAAATCTGACATCAATATTGATCTCTTACACAACACATTCGAAATAGCAAAGCAAGAGTAATGTATATAAGTTGATTCGATCCCCCTGGCAATTCTATAATTTCAAAATTAGGATCACTAATAAACTAATATACAAGTTATTTCGCAGAAATAATTTTTTTGTCAAGCTTTTATTAAAAACAAATCCACATTGTAAAGTGCTTTCAAAGACAAATCAAATGAGTCCTAACACGATTGTGTACCTTGTTTAGTTGTTAATATGGCCACCATTCAACTGCATCATCAGACCAGCGCATCGATTACATAATATTGTATTGAAATCCGATTTACATTAGCATGCAAAATTTCAGCTCAATCGGTAACCGGAAAGTGGATCAATATTAACTCGCAATATTTGATTACAAACATCGGGAAAGGTTAAACTAAATAAAAGCTTGTAAAAATGCAAGAAATATAGGAGAAAAATAAATAAATAAATACGGACAAATCACACAGATTGAGCTAGCCACAAAGTAAGTTCGAGACTTGTGTTATGGGATACTAACTCAACGATACTATATTTTTTAACAAATACATATATAGATACACATCCAAGACCCAGGCCAATCTGAAAAAGATCATTTTCCATCTTGACCTGGCCGGGGATCGAACCCGGTCACTCCGTGTCGCAGGCTGGCGTGTTGACCGCTGCGCCACGGAGCTGGTCAAAAGGAAAAAAAGGAAAAATGGATTTAAATTTCCCAGTGACTTCTAAATCCTCCTCTTCCTCATACAAGCTTTTATCTCGTTGTATCTTAGGCTGTGATGCATTGGATGCACACAAAAACAATCTTTATATAAAGTAAATAAAGTATGCCGATCTTCTACTTACTAGGCCATCATAAAAAATAATATTGGAATTGTTAAGTGCTAACTGTAACAGCCAAGTAGTCGAATAAGTACGTCTATGGAACTCATTTGTATAAAAATTACTATGATTCAAATACATACCTGACTTTTCATAGGGTCTGTATTAATTTGACACATGTATTGACCTTGGTCTTCCTCTTGAACGTTCCTGATGTGTAAATTCCACACAGACTGTCCGTTGTGCGAAACGCCAACTCTATGATTGTTTGTTATAACATGAACATGTATGGCTTGTATGGCTTTTGTGTCGGCTTTGACCCAACCCACCTGTGAATATATTACGGTTGGATGAATCTGAAAAATACTGGCTGGGATCCAGTTCGTTCTAGATCGAGCATAGGTATTTTATTTCTATTACTATTGGTATAAGTATATATATATTATACTGTAAGTGGAAGTCAACAACAAATAATCTGGACAAAGTAAGTCGACCTTACTGTAAAAAACGAGTCTCAAAATAAACACTAATTTACCGAAGTACTTTTTGATGATAATACGAGTGCCTCTGGTGCTCAAATCTCATCAGACCCGACCTAATCTCTAGTTTGTTGCTCCATTATCACTCATAATCAATCACTTACAATGACCACTGTCTGATTCTGGTGAAGGAAACCAGCAACACGCTCACTTGTGGATTTTTCATTAGTGAGTAAAATGTAGACGGCAATGACAAAACATTATTTGCGCCTAAATAGTTCATCATCATCATATCAGCCGCAAGAAGTCCACTGCTGGACATAGGCCTCCCCCAAGGATTTCCAATATGACCGGTTGGAAGCGGCCTGCATCCAGCGTCTTCCTGCGACCTTAGTCAGGTCGTCCGTCCATCTGATCGGTGGGTGTCCGACGCTGCGCTTGCCGGTACGTGGTCGCCATTCGAGAACCTTTCTGCCCCATCGGCCATCGGTTCTGCGCGCTATGTGCCCCGCCCACTGCCACTTCAAAGAGCTAATCCGCTGAGCTATGTCGGTGACCTTTGTTCTTCTACGGATCTCCTCATTTCTGATTCGATCTCGCAGAGAAACACCGAGCATAGCCATCTCCATAGCTCTTTGAGCGACCTTGAGCTTTCTTATGAGGCCCATAGTAAGGGACCACGTTTCGGACCCGTAAGTCATCACTGGTAACACACATTGATTATAGACTTTCGTCTTTAGGCACTGAGGTATTTTGGACGAGAAGACATGGCGGAGCTTCCCGAACGCTGCCCAACCGAGTCGGATTCGTCGAAACACCTCGTCCTCGAAGCTGGAACTGCCAACCTGTATCAATTGACCCAAGTAGACATATTGGTCCACAGCTTCAAGGACGGAGTTCCCAACAAATACCGGTGAAGGCACAACATGGACATTCGACATTATTTTCGTCTTGTCCATGTTCATTGTAAGGCCCACCTGTTGGGAAACTCCATTAAGGTCATTGAGCATGGTACTTAAGTCCTCCAGCGACTCCGCCATAACGACGATGTCATCAGCAAATCGAAGGTAAGTGATATACTCGCCGTTGATGTTGATGCCAAGTCCTTCCCATTCCAGGAGCTTGAAGGCATCCTCCAGAGCAGCCGTGAACAGTTTCGGAGATATCACGTCTCCCTGTCTCACGCCTCTCTGTAATGGTATAGCCTTCGTGCTCTGCTCCTGTACTCGAACTGACATGGTGGCGTTTCTGTATAAGGACTTCAACACTTCGATATACCGATGGTCGATGCGGCATCGCTGGAGGGACTGAAGTACGGCCCATGTTTCGACCGAATCAAAGGCTTTCTCATAGTCCACAAACGCTAAGCATAATGGCCGGTTATACTCTTTAGTCTTCTGTATAACCTGCCGCAGCGTATGGATGTGGTCTATGGTACTGTAACCTTTTCGGAAACCGGCTTGTTCGGGAGGCTGGAAGGCATCAAGCCTGTTCATGATACGATTCGTGATCACCCTCGAAAACAGCTTATAGACGTGGCTCAGGAGCGTGATGGGTCTGTAATTCTTCAGTAGAGTATTATCACCCTTTTTGAAGAACAAAACCACCACACCCCTGTTCCACGCCTCTGGCGTAACGCCCTCGAGCAAAACGGAATTAAAGAGCTTCTTAAGGACTTTCAGTACCGGCGTTCCGCCCACTTTCAGAAGCTCTGCTGTGATTCCGTCTTCGCCCGGCGCCTTGTTGTTTTTAAGCTGTTTGAGGGCAATCCTAATCTCGTACAGGCTGATGTCCGGGATATCTTCGGAATAGTGTCGGGTCGGGTTAAATTGGCTCTGGGATCTCTGGTTGAGCCGACAATGGGTTTGGCTACTGAGGTGTAAAGCTGTCCATAAAACCTCTCAATCTCCCCCAGCACCTCGGCCCTTGTCGACGCCACGCTGCCGTCCTCCATTTTCAGCTTTGTCAGTCGACTCTGCCCAATAGATACCACTCTTGCGAACACTTTGGAGCCTTTGTTTTGCTCTATCGTCTCCTTAATACACTCGGTATTACAGGAGCGAATGTCGTGCCGCAAGGACTTTTGGATTTGTCTATTGAGCTGCCGATGCACGTCCGCGTCATCGGAGGTCTGCAGTGGCGTGGATCGTCGCGTAGCCATTAAGTTCAGGGTCTGGGGTGAGATCTTTTGAGGCTTGTGTTTGGGGCGGGACCTAAAGAACTTCGATCCCACCTCCTGGACAGTCTTTACAAACCCATTATTTAACTCGTCCACTGAAACGCAATCCTTCAGGCAATCGAAGCGATTTGAGAGTTCCAATTGGAAACTGTCGACATTTTGGATATGGGTCGTTGATGGTCGGAGCGTAGACTTCATCAAGCGAGTCCTCTCTCGTCTGAGATTGATATTCACGATGCCTCGCACGATTCGGTGATCACTACCGATCTTAATCCTATTGATCACAGAGACATCGTTGAATATCTCTCTCCTCGTCGACATGATGAAGTCTATCTCATTTTTGACAGCGGGTTGGTCCTTTCTGCTGGGACCCATCCAGGTCCATTTTCTATTAGGTGGCTTCTTGAAAAAAGAGTTCATCGCAAAGAGTCCCTCTTCCTCCAGAAAATCAGCCAACCTATGACCCCTGTCGTTCCGTTCCCCATATCCAAACTGGCCGACTCTGGACTCTCCATCTCGTCGCTTGCCCAGTATTGCGTTGAAGTCCCCCATAACAATCGTGAAATAGGTTTCCGAAGCATGTATGGCCCTACGAATGTCCTCATACACTACTTCCACCTCTTCATCTGAGTGTTTCCCGGTCGGCATATATACCTGTATTACCTTCAACGAGTATCTTCTAGATACTCTGAGTATCAGGTATATTACCCTGCTGGAAACACTTTCGATGGTTATGACGTTGTTGATGAGGGACCTGTGGACGAGAAACCCGACACCATGCTGTGACTTCTTAAAGTCACCCTCCCGGTGATAGAGTAGGTTACCAGACTTCAGGGTTGTCGTGCCCTCTCCCTCTCTTCGGACTTCAGACAACCCAACTATGTCCCATCGTAACCTACTCATTTCCTCTTCCACTTCCTCGACCTTCTCATCCAACCTCATTGTGCGGATATTGTGTGTCACCAAGGCCAGTCTCTGTTTGGGGTGGTAGCCGGATCTCTTCCGGAGATTTTTCGCACCCCCTGCCCCGCCGTTACCATGACCGCTACCGTAGTCAGGAATAGCGGGGCCGCCGGGGACTGGGGGCCTTGGTGCGTTATCCATCTTCATGAGGGGTTTTTGCCATACTCACCACGCTTGGCAAACGGGTTGGTGAGCGCAGTTATTTGGCTAATCTAGGTTCCGATGCTGCTGCCCATCGAAACCACTTTTAAGCGTGGAAAGGGTAGGATATTGTTGGGATAGGGGAGCGGGAGAAGGTTGATGGGATACTGCTCACTCGGATGAATTGAGGATGAGCAAGCGGCAGCTCGGGGAGCCGGGCGCGCGTACCCGAAGTCATATCTTCTACCACCGGACAGGCAGTTAATAGTTAAGTTAATAGTTAGCCTAAATAGTTATTATGTGAGTTTCTTTATAAACAATGTCACCGAGTATAGTCTAACTCTTAAAATATCGGACAGATACTCGTATGTGCAATCCTGCTCGCAAATTTTTGACACCTAGAGTGTACAACGTATTGATCGTCACTTCAAAATACATTGCGGCTTTCGTATGATTGACTACTTTTATTTAAGATATATAAATCGTATTGGATGTTGAATTGACTTTTACGACGTTGTACACTGTAGTAGTCAAAAGTCAGCGAGGTTTGGTGTTCATTTGTCAGTCACATGGCCCATCTTACAACTAGAACCTACGAAACCTAATATACTAGAACCTATGAAATTTAGAACGTCACCCTAATTTTAGAGTAGTCGATGGAGATGCATATCCCTTTATGCCAACACATTAATCAATTATGCGTTATCCCTAGTTTGCTAATTCTGCACCTGCACCCATTTCGCTCATTCTCAATACTTGTATTGATTCTATGTATTCTGTTCTGGAATATAATACAATCAATTTTTCTAGTAGCGGCTCGTCCGGAGAACTACCAAACCTCACAGAATATCGATGTTTTAGTAGAAGCTTTACCATTTCTATGATTTGTTCGGTGTGTAAGAGAGCCGGAGGGCCATTCTCCCCTATCAGGACGGGAAAACAAAGGAAGGAAGAAACGGGGTCATTCTCTCCCCTCTGTATCCCCCATGTCCTCCTTCAACTCCTTAAAAGGCCCGTACTTCAAAATGAACCCTTATATGATTAGTCGTTTGTATGTCTTTCTGTAAAGAGACTTCTTCTCAGAATCATGTGGACGTATCAAGTTGAAACTATTACCGCATTCTAAAATTAGTGGTTCCTTAAAGACTTGAAAAAGTCTAACTTCTAAATCTACACAATAAAAAGATATGCCCATTTATGTCTTTAATTTTGCCAATCTGTTCAAAATTATAAGGGAATCGAAATCTTTATGATAAAAACCGTTGACCTCTCTAACATTTAAGAGCAAGGCGCTTGCCGGTGTCATTATGTCGAAAGAAACGCACACAATGACTATTTTTGGCTTTGCCTTTTCCTTTTACACACTAGTGAAATATGCACTGGCGTGCAAGTTGCCTCACGATGTTATCCTTCACCGGAAGTAGTTAGTGGTGGTGGATAGAAATGACCGTATTTGTTTCAGATTTGTCTACAAACTCAGAAGTACAGGTCGGCCCGGGCGGGGTTTGAACCCGAAACCTTTTGCTCATGATCGCGCTCTTAGACCACTGAGCCACTACCGCTACCCGATTACCTATAATTACGAAATTTAACAAGAAGCAAGGTCTTATAGAACCAATAAAGGATAAAATCTAAAATCTTAATAAAAGTATATTTTTTTGTAGAGAATCCTCCTTACTCGAGTCCAACTAAGCCGGTTTTTTTAAATCATGCAAAACAAGAAGTGTTTCTCAAAATATAATGTTCTTAATTCTCAACAATAGTGGGAAGACTGTTTACTGTGTGTAGTTATTCTGTTACTTACTCTATAACCTCCCAGATTTTGAACAAGGCATCTGAACGTCGCATCTCTACCAATAGGTACTGTTAAATTTGTGATTGGTTCTGCAAATTCAGGTTGAAAAGCTTCCCCTACAATCAAAATAAATGCATTTTTATTACGTTGGCGAAAATATACATATAACAATATTTAAGAAATCTGATATTCATCATCTGTGGTGCTTCGGAGCCCGGGTTCGTTATTATGACAGCACTCATGCTGTAATATGATTTGGCAAAGTAGTTACAGCCACCTGTGCATGCATGACACCAAACTTCTTTGGGCACCAGAACTGGGAACAAATACTTTGAGGCTGTTTACAGAGTGAGGCGTTTGAACATCGCCGTCCAGAGTCCAGATGCACGCGCTTGTAATTCCACAAGACAGAAGTGTCCTTTGTAGTTACTTAGTGTAACGTAGTTGAATCGCACTGCTCGGGAAACGCGCGCCGCCAGCTAGCGCTGCCGAAGCACGCGCAATAATGTGCAATGATTTGCGACGTCGCATATGCACTATTTTCCATAGAAAATAAAGAGCTAATCTGTTATTATATTTCTCCCAATGATAATGACTATACACAAATGGACTACTACTACTACAAATGGATATTGCAATGTAATGTGCGATACTAAAACTCGTTTCACAGCGTACGCCGGTCTAGCGCGCGCTGTAGAAACGCGCTGGTCAATGACATGTTTTGCCGGCGTCACTCTGAACTCAACCTGAAAATAGGTACAGGTATTTTTCTTCCAAAAAAAATGCTTCTCGGAGGCATACCTATAGGATAGCAACATATAATAGCCGTTATTTATGTGTCAGTAATAAAATTTACTCGTTACAAACATTCCATTGTAACATATAGCTGAATTCATGTTTCGTCTGAAACAAAGAATCAATGAAATACTGAACTAGGGTAGAATAATTTTTATTTTCTTCAAAATATATTTTGTTTTAGATTCGATATACTTTTAATAAAATTAGTAAGTATTGACTAATCAGTTTTCTTGTATTTATGTATATTATTTCACTAGCATTCGCCTGCGGCTCCGTCCACGTAAAATCGATCCTTCGGGAACAGTACTTTTTTCATGATATGTAAAAGGTAGACTATTAAGTGTCAATTTAGGTTGTTACCTTTATGTGTGCAAAATTTTGTCAAAATACATTCAGTCGTTTTGGCTACTTATAATAATATTATTAGGATAGTAAAATTCTTACCAACAAGCTTGGAATCCAGACCGAACATGAACACAGCGAGCAGACACATCGGCCACCAAGGCTCCTGCATATTTCCAGTCACTCCCATCCCTTACTCGACCCCGACGTCCGGGGTATCCATGGGTCTGCACAGATCAATGTATTATGAGATTTATTTAGAAAATTTACCATTTCAAGATAGTGGTAGCATCACTATTTGATAAGAAATATGAGCTGATTTATAAGTTACCTATTTAGTGAATAAAAATAAATGTCATACTTTTTAATACCCGTAATTTTAATGCACGAGCAGTGCGTCGAGAGCAGTTAGTTCGGGAGCCTCCGCCGCGCGTCTCGCACTCGCCTTGAAAATGGGCTCCTGACGAGTCCGAAACTATAGTCGGCAATCCCGACGAAATAGCACGTGAGTGACCCGTTTTTAGTACATAATGTACATCTGTATCTCACGTTAGTTTCAGTGATATAAGATACAATATGTAAAGAAAACCATGTCCTATCTTTGAAAGGGTGATTTAGCCCGTCGATATAAACAACAACTTTTGCTTTGGGATCAAAGCTGGGAACTCAAAAAAAATGGATATTATCAAACAAAAATGTTCGGCCGCCCGGTTAATTTGTATGGGAACGTCAAAAAAAGTTTGTGTTTTCAGCATTGGTCCCATACGAAAAGTTGTTCACATCAATGGGTTGAATCACCTCTTCAATAACGGACAGGGATTTTTTTACATATTTTATAGATTATTTAAGACCAAGGCCAATCTAAAAAAGATCGTTTTCCATCATGACCTGGCCGGGGATTAAACCTAAGTACCACTAAGCCATAGAGGTTGTCATGGTATTTTCACAATTTCATAAGAAGACCAAATACGTCAAGTTATTTTCGTTTTATAAATCGGATCAATGAATGGGTTTATTCATTTAAGTTTTTTTTACATGTAGGTACCTATATATGTGTGTCTTTTCCGGACATTTCAAACTTTATCGTAACTATCAATAATTGACATCAAACAAACCGCAAATGTATTCCCGCAATTAGCAGGCAATGACACAATACACAGGAACGCTGTTTCACTCCCTTTCAAAATATCATCAGTAGACTAATTTATCATTCAAAGTTCTCTATGTTACATCACATTTAGTCATTGTGGCTTAGTATCTGCATTTCAGAGTATAATGCCGTTTGAACATTTATTAAAATTACACCCCAATAAAAGGATCTCTTTATGAATCGGATAAATATCATGATATTTTGCAATCGGTAATGATTAATTTAAGCATTTTCATGCATTATTAATATGCGAAGTACGTGTTACTCACCTACAAAGTCAGATATAGATCATTTCAACCTTATCCGAAGGTCTTAATCAGTGCGAATGTGCGAAATTTCCATGCATTAATATGCACTTATTTTTCCAGAGATATCAAACTTTAACTACTTAAACTATCAATTATTGACATCATACATACCGCAATTGTATTCCCGCAATTAGCAGGCAATGACACAATACACAGGAACGCTGTTTCACTCCCTTTCACAATATCATCAGAAGACTAATTTATCATTCAATGTTACATCACATTTAGTCATTGTAGCTTGGGTATCTGCATTTAAGAGTATAATGCCGTTTGAACGCCTATTAAAATTACACCCCAATAAAAGGATCTCTTTATGAATCGGATAAATATATTTTGCAATCGGTAATGATTAATTTAAGCATGTTCATGCATTATTAATATGCGAAGTACGTGTTACTCACCTACAAAGTCAGATATAGATCATTTCAACCTTATCCGAAGGTCTTAATCAGTGCGAATGTGTGAAATTTCCGTGCAGTAATATGCACTTCTTTTTCCAGAGATATCAAACTTTAACTAAACTATCAATTATTGACATCATACATACCGCAATTGTATTCCCGCAATTAGCAGGCAATGACACAATACACAGGAACGCTGTTTCACTCCCTTTCAAAATATCATCAGTAGACTAATTTATCATTCAAAGTTCTATATGTTACATCACATTTAGTCATTGTGGCTTAGTATCTGCATTTTAGAGTATAATGCCGTTTGAACGTTTATTAAAATTACACCCCAAGAAAAGGATCTCTTTATGAATCGGATAAATATCATGATATTTTGCAATCGGTAATGATTAATTTAAGCATTTTCATGCATTATTAATATGCGAAGTACGTGTTACTCACCTACAAAGTCAGATATAGATCATTTCAACCTTATCCGAAGGTCTTAATCAGTGCGAATGTGCGAAATTTCCATGCATTAATATGCACTTATTTTTCCAGAGATATCAAACTTTAACTAAACTATCAATTATTGACATCATTCATACCGCAATTGTATTCCCGCAATTAGCAGACAATGACACAATACACAGGAACGCTGTTTCACTCCCTTTCACAATATCATCAGTAGACTAATTTATCATTTAAACTTCTCTATGTTACATCACATTTAGTCATTGTGGCTTAGTATCTGTATTTAGGGCAAAATGCCGTTTGAACACCTATTTAAATTACTCCCCAATAAAAGTTAAGTATTTATTTATATGAATTGGATTAATATGATGAGATTTTGCATTTGTAATAATTAACGCGAAGTAAGGCTTTAGTAGTACAGAGAGGATCGTGCTCCTGTGGTGGAGTCTAAAAAGGACCTGATGATGAATGCGAAGTACGTGTTACTTACGTACAAAGTCAGATATACTCGTAGGTCGTTTCAACCTTATCCGAAGGTCTTAATCAGTGCGAATGTGCGAAATTTCCATGCATTAATATGCACTTATTTTTCCAGAGATATCAAACTTTAACTAAACTATCAATTATTGACATCATACATACCGCAATTGTATTCCCGCAATTAGCAGACAATGACACAATACACAAGAACGCTGTTTCACTCCCTTTCACAATATCATCAGTAGACTTATTTATCATTCAAACTTCTCTATGTTACATCACATTTAGTCATTGTGGCTTAGTATCTGTATTTAGGGCAAAATGCCGTTTGAACACCTATTTAAATTACTCCCCAATAAAAGTTAAGTATTTATTTATATGAATTGGATTAATATGATGAGATTTTGCAATTGTAATAATTAACGCGAAGTAAGGCTTTAGTAGTACAGAGAGGATCGTGCTCCTGTAGTGGAGACTAAAAAGGACCTGATAATGAATGCGAAGTACGTGTTACTTACGTACAAAGTCAGATATACTCGTAGGTCGTTTCAACCTTATCCGAAGGTCTTAATCAGTGCGAATGTGCGAAATTTCCATGCATTAATATGCACTTATTTTTCCAGAGATATCAAACTTTAACTAAACTATCAATTATTGACATCATACATACCGCAATTGTATTCCCGCAATTAGCAGGTAATGACACAATACACAGGAACGCTGTTTCACTCCCTTTCACAATATCATCAGTAGACTTATTTATCATTCAAACTTCTCTATGTTACATCACATTTAGTCATTGTGGCTTAGTATCTGTATTTAGGGCAAAATGCCGTTTGAACACCTATTTAAATTACTCCCCAATAAAAGTAAAGTATTTATTTATATGAATTGGATTAATATGATGAGATTTTGCAATTGTAATAATTAACGCGAAGTACGGCTTTAGTAGTACAGAGAGGATCGTGCTCCTGTAGTGGAGACTAAAAAGGACCTGATGATGAATGCGAAGTACGTGTTACTTACGTACAAAGTCAGATATACTCGTAGGTCGTTTCAACCTTATCCGAAGGTCTTAATCAGTGCGAATGTGCGAAATTTCCATGCATTAATATGCACTTATTTTTCCAGAGATATCAAACTTTAACTAAACTATCCATTATTGACATCATACATACCGCAATTGTATTCCCGCAATTAGCAGGCAATGACACAATACATAGGAACGCTGTTTCACTCCCTTTCACAATATCATCAGAAGACTAATTTATCATTCAATGTTACATCACATTTAGTCATTGTGGCTTGGGTATCTGCATTTAAGAGTATAATGCCGTTTGAACGCCTATTAAAATTACACCCCAATAAAAGGATCTCTTTATGAATCGGATAAATATATTTGCAATCGGTAATGATTAATTTAAGCATTTTCATGCATTATTAATATGCGAAGTACGTGTTACTCACCTACAAAGTCAGATATAGATCATTTCAACCTTATCCGAAGGTCTTAATCAGTGCGAATGTGTGAAATTTCCGTGCAGTAATATGCACTTCTTTTTCCAGAGATATCAAACTTTAACTAAACTATCAATTATTGACATCATACATACCGCAATTGTATTCCCGCATTTAGCAGGCAATGACACAATACACAGGAACGCTATTTCACTCCCTTTCAAAATATCATCAGTAGTCTAATTTATCATTCAAAGTTCTCTATGTCACATCACATTTAGTCATTGTGGCTTAGTATCTGCATTTTAGAGTATAATGCCGTTTGAACATTTATTAAAATTACACCCCAATAAAAGGATGTCTTTATGAATCGGATAAATATCATGATATTTTGCAATCGGTAATGATTAATTTAAGCATTTTCATGTATTATTAATATGCGAAGTACGTGTTACTCACCTACAAAGTCAGATATAGATCATTTCAACCTTATCCGAAACTTTAACTACTTAAACTATCAATTATTGACATCATACATACCGCAATTGCATTCCCGCAATTAGCAGGCAATGACACAATACACAGGAACGCTGTTTCACTCCCTTTCACAATATCATCAGAAGACTAATTTATCATTCAATGTTACATCACATTTAGTCATTGTGGCTTGGGTATCTGCATTTAAGAGTATAATGCCGTTTGAACGCCTATTAAAATTACACCCCAATAAAAGGATCTCTTTATGAATCGGATAAATATATTTTGCAATCGGTAATGATTAATTTAAGCATTTTCATGCATTATTAATATGCGAAGTACGTGCTACTCACCTACAAAGTCAGATATAGATCATTTCAACCTTATCCGAAGGTCTCAATCAGTGCGAATGTGTGAAATTTCCGTGCAGTAATATGCACTTCTTTTTCCAGAGATATCAAACTTTAACTAAACTATCAATTATTGACATCATACATACCGCAATTGTATTCCCGCAATTAGCAGGCAATGACACAATACACAGGAACGCTGTTTCACTCCCTTTCAAAATATCATCAGTAGACTAATTTATCATTCAAAGTTCTATATGTTACATCACATTTAGTCATTGTGGCTTAGTATCTGCATTTTAGAGTATAATGCCGTTTGAACGTTTATTAAAATTACACCCCAATAAAAGGATCTCTTTATGAATCGGATAAATATCATGATATTTTGCAATCGGTAATGATTAATTTAAGCATTTTCATGCATTATTAATATGCGAAGTACGTGTTACTCACCTACAAAGTCAGATATAGATCATTTCAACCTTATCCGAAGGTCTTAATCAGTGCGAATGTGCGAAATTTCCATGCCTTAATATGCACTTATTTTTCCAGAGATATCAAACTTTAACTAAACTATCAATTATTGACATCATTCATACCGCAATTGTATTCCCGCAATTAGCAGACAATGACACAATACACAGGAACGCTGTTTCACTCCCTTTCACAATATCATCAGTAGACTAATTTATCATTTAAACTTCTCTATGTTACATCACATTTAGTCATTGTGGCTTAGTATCTGTATTTAGGGCAAAATGCCGTTTGAACACCTATTTAAATTACTCCCCAATAAAAGTTAAGTATTTATTTATATGAATTGGATTAATATGATGAGATTTTGCATTTGTAATAATTAACGCGAAGTAAGGCTTTAGTAGTACAGAGAGGATCGTGCTCCTGTGGTGGAGTCTAAAAAGGACCTGATGATGAATGCGAAGTACGTGTTACTTACGTACAAAGTCAGATATACTCGTAGGTCGTTTCAACCTTATCCGAAGGTCTTAATCAGTGCGAATGTGCGAAATTTCCATGCATTAATATGCACTTATTTTTCCAGAGATATCAAACTTTAACTAAACTATCAATTATTGACATCATACATACCGCAATTGTATTCCCGCAATTAGCAGACAATGACACAATACACAAGAACGCTGTTTCACTCCCTTTCACAATATCATCAGTAGACTTATTTATCATTCAAACTTCTCTATGTTACATCACATTTAGTCATTGTGGCTTAGTATCTGTATTTAGGGCAAAATGCCGTTTGAACACCTATTTAAATTACTCCCCAATAAAAGTTAAGTATTTATTTATATGAATTGGATTAATATGATGAGATTTTGCAATTGTAATAATTAACGCGAAGTAAGGCTTTAGTAGTACAGAGAGGATCGTGCTCCTGTAGTGGAGACTAAAAAGGACCTGATAATGAATGCGAAGTACGTGTTACTTACGTACAAAGTCAGATATACTCGTAGGTCGTTTCAACCTTATCCGAAGGTCTTAATCAGTGCGAATGTGCGAAATTTCCATGCATTAATATGCACTTATTTTTCCAGAGATATCAAACTTTAACTAAACTATCAATTATTGACATCATACATACCGCAATTGTATTCCCGCAATTAGCAGGTAATGACACAATACACAGGAACGCTGTTTCACTCCCTTTCACAATATCATCAGTAGACTTATTTATCATTCAAACTTCTCTATGTTACATCACATTTAGTCATTGTGGCTTAGTATCTGTATTTAGGGCAAAATGCCGTTTGAACACCTATTTAAATTACTCCCCAATAAAAGTAAAGTATTTATTTATATGAATTGGATTAATATGATGAGATTTTGCAATTCTAATAATTAACGCGAAGTACGGCTTTAGTAGTACAGAGAGGATCGTGCTCCTGTAGTGGAGACTAAAAAGGACCTGATGATGAATGCGAAGTACGTGTTACTTACGTACAAAGTCAGATATACTCGTAGGTCGTTTCAACCTTATCCGAAGGTCTTAATCAGTGCGAATGTGCGAAATTTCCATGCATTAATATGCACTTATTTTTCCAGAGATATCAAACTTTAACTAAACTATCCATTATTGACATCATACATACCGCAATTGTATTCCCGCAATTAGCAGGCAATGACACAATACACAGGAACGCTGTTTCACTCCCTTTCACAATATCATCAGAAGACTAATTTATCATTCAATGTTACATCACATTTAGTCATTGTGGCTTGGGTATCTGCATTTAAGAGTATAATGCCGTTTGAACGCCTATTAAAATTACACCCCAATAAAAGGATCTCTTTATGAATCGGATAAATATATTTGCAATCGGTAATGATTAATTTAAGCATTTTCATGCATTATTAATATGCGAAGTACGTGTTACTCACCTACAAAGTCAGATATAGATCATTTCAACCTTATCCGAAGGTCTTAATCAGTGCGAATGTGTGAAATTTCCGTGCAGTAATATGCACTTCTTTTTCCAGAGATATCAAACTTTAACTAAACTATCAATTATTGACATCATACATACCGCAATTGTATTCCCGCATTTAGCAGGCAATGACACAATACACAGGAACGCTATTTCACTCCCTTTCAAAATATCATCAGTAGTCTAATTTATCATTCAAAGTTCTCTATGTCACATCACATTTAGTCATTGTGGCTTGAAATCTGCATTTTAGAATATAATGCCGTTTGAACATTTATTAAAATTACACCCCAATAAAAGGATCTTTTTATGAATCGGATAAATATCATGATATTTTGCAATCGGTAATGATTAATTTAAGCATTTTCATGTATTATTAATATGCGAAGTACGTGTTACTCACCTACAAAGTCAGATATAGATCATTTCAACCTTATCCGAAACTTTAACTACTTAAACTATCAATTATTGACATCATACATACCGCAATTGCATTCCCGCAATTAGCAGGCAATGATACAATACACAGGAACGCTGTTTCACTCCCTTTCACAATATCATCAGAAGACTAATTTATCATTCAATGTTACATCACATTTAGTCATTGTGGCTTGGGTATCTGCATTTAAGAGTATAATGCCGTTTGAACGCCTATTAAAATTACACCCCAATAAAAGGATCTCTTTATGAATCGGATAAATATATTTTGCAATCGGTAATGATTAATTTAAGCATTTTCATGCATTATTAATATGCGAAGTACGTGTTACTCACCTACAAAGTCAGATATAGATCATTTCAACCTTATCCGAAGGTCTTAATCAGTGCGAATGTGTGAAATTTCCGTGCAGTAATATGCACTTCTTTTTCCAGAGATATCAAACTTTAACTAAACTATCAATTATTGACATCATACATACCGCAATTGTATTCCCGCAATTAGCAGGCAATGACACAATACACAGGAACGCTGTTTCACTCCCTTTCAAAATATCATCAGTAGACTAATTTATCATTCAAAGTTCTATATGTTACATCACATTTAGTCATTGTGGCTTAGTATCTGCATTTTAGAGTACAATGCCGTTTGAACGTTTATTAAAATTACACCCGAATAAAAGGATCTCTTTATGAATCGGATAAATATCATGATATTTTGCAATCGGTAATGATTAATTTAAGCATTTTCATGCATTATTAATATGCGAAGTACGTGTTACTCACCTACAAAGTCAGATATAGATCATTTCAACATTATCCGAAGGTCTTAATCAGTGCGAATGTGCGAAATTTCCATGCATTAATATGCACTTATTTTTCCAGAGATATCAAACTTTAACTAAACTATCAATTATTGACATCATACATACCGCAATTGTATTCCCGCAATTAGCAGACAATGACACAATACACAGGAACGCTGTTTCACTCCCTTTCACAATATCATCGGTAGACTAATTTATCATTTAAACTTCTCTATGTTACATCACATTTAGTCATTGTGGCTTAGTATCTGTATTTAGGGCAAAATGCCGTTTGAACACCTATTTAAATTACTCCCCAATAAAAGTTAAGTATTTATTTATATGAATTGGATTAATATGATGAGATTTTGCATTTGTAATAATTAACGCGAAGTAAGGCTTTAGTAGTACAGAGAGGATCGTGCTCCTGTGGTGAGTCTAAAAAGGACCTGATGATGAATGCGAAGTACGTGTTACTTACGTACAAAGTCAGATATACTCGTAGGTCGTTTCAACCTTATCCGAAGGTCTTAATCAGTGCGAATGTGCGAAATTTCCATGCATTAATATGCACTTCTTTTTCCAGAGATATCAAACTTTAACTAAACTATCAATTATTGACATCATACATACCACAATTGTATTCCCGCAATTAGCAGACAATGACACAATACACAGGAACGCTGTTTCACTCCCTTTCACAATATCATCAGTAGACTTATTTATCATTCAAACTTCTCTATGTTACATCACATTTAGTCATTGTGGCTTAGTATCTGTATTTAGGGCAAAATGCCGTTTGAACACCTATTTAAATTATTCCCCAATAAAAGTTAAGTATTTATTTATATGAATTGGATTAATATGATGAGATTTTGCAATTGTAATAATTAACGCGAAGTAAGGCTTTAGTAGTACAGAGAGGATCGTGCTCCTGTAGTGGAGACTAAAAAGGACCTGATGATGAATGCGAAGTACGTGTTACTTACGTACAAAGTCAGATATACTCGTAGGTCGTTTCAACCTTATCCGAAGGTCTTAATCAGTGCGAATGTGCGAAATTTCCATGCATTAATATGCACTTATTTTTCCAGAGATATCAAACTTTAACTAAACTATCAATTATTGACATCATACATACCGCAATTGTATTCCCGCAATTAGCAGGTAATGACACAATACACAGGAACGCTGTTTCACTCCCTTTCACAATATCATCAGTAGACTTATTTATCATTCAAACTTCTCTATGTTACATCACATTTAGTCATTGTGGCTTAGTATCTTTATTTAGGGCAAAATGCCGTTTGAACACCTATTTAAATTACTCCCCAATAAAAGTTAAGTATTTATTTATATGAATTGGATTAATATGATGAGATTTTGCAATTGTAATAATTAACGCGAAGTACGGCTTTAGTAGTACAGAGAGGATCGTGCTCCTGTAGTGGAGACTAAAAAGGACCTGATGATGAATGCGAAGTACGTGTTACTTACGTACAAAGTCAGATATACTCGTAGGTCGTTTCAACCTTATCCGAAGGTCTTAATCAGTGCGAATGTGCAAAATTTCCATGCATTAATATGCACTTATTTTTCCAGAGATATCAAACTTTAACTAAACTAACCATTATTGACATCATACATACCGCAATTGTATTCCCGCAATTAGCAGGTAATGACACAATACACAGGAACGCTGTTTCACTCCCTTTCACAATATCATCAGTAGACTTATTTATCATTCAAACTTCTCCTATGTTACATCACATTTAGTCATTGTGGCTTAGTATCTGTATTTAGGGCAAAATGCCGTTTGAACACCTATTTAAATTACTCCCCAATAGAAGTTAAGTATTTATTTATATGAATTGGATTAATATGATGAGATTTTGCAATTGTAATAATTAACGCGAAGTAAGGCTTTAGTAGTACAGAGAGGATCGTGCTCCTGTAGTGGAGACTGAAAAGGACCTGATGATGAATGCGAAGTACGTGTTACTTACGTACAAAGTCAGATATACTCGTAGGTCGTTTCAACCTTATCCGAAGGTCTTAATCAGTGCGAATGTGCGAAATTTCCATGCATTAATATGCACTTATTTTTCCAGAGATATCAATCTTTAACTAAACTATCAATTATTGACATCATACATACCGCAATTGTATTCCCGCAATTAGCAGGTAATGACACAATACACAGGAACGCTGTTTCACTCCCTTTCACAATATCATCAGTAGACTTATTTATCATTCAAACTTCTCTATGTTACATCACATTTAGTCATTGTGGCTTAGTATCTGTATTTAGAGCAAAATGCCGTTTGAACACCTATTTAAATTACTCCCCAATAAAAGTTAAGTATTTATTTATATGAATTGGATTAATATGATGAGATTTTGCAATTGTAATAATTAACGCGAAGTACGGCTTTAGTAGTACAGAGAGGATCGTGCTCCTGTAGTGGAGACTAAAAAGGACCTGATGATGAATGCGAAGTACGTGTTACTTACGTACAAAGTCAGATATACTCGTAGGTCGTTTCAACCTTATCCGAAGGTCTTAATCAGTGCGAATGTGCGAAATTTCCATGCATTAATATGCACTTATTTTTCCAGAGATATCAAACTTTAACTAAACTATCCATTATTGACATCATACATACCGCAATTGTATTCCCGCAATTAGCAGGTAATGACACAATACACAGGAACGCTGTTTCACTCCCTTTCACAATATCATCAGTAGACTTATTTATCATTCAAACTTCTCCTATGTTACATCACATTTAGTCATTGTGGCTTAGTATCTGTATTTAGGGCAAAATGCCGTTTGAACACCTATTTAAATTACTCCCAATAAAAGTTAAGTATTTATTTATATGAATTGGATTAATATGATGAGATTTTGCAATTGTAATAATTAACGCGAAGTAAGGCTTTAGTAGTATAGAGAGGATCGTGCTCCTGTAGTGGAGACTAAAAAGGACCTGATGATGAATGCGAAGTACGTGTTACTTACGTACAAAGTCAGATATACTCGTAGGTCGTTTCAACCTTATCCGAAGGTCTTAATCAGTGCGAATGTGTGAAATTTCCGTGCATTAATATGCACTTCTTTTTCCAGAGATATCAAACTTTAACTAAACTATCAATTATTGACATCATACATACCGCGATTGTATTCCCGCAATTAGCAGGCAATGACACAATACACAGGAACGCTGTTTCACTCCCTTTCACAATATCATCAGTAGACTTATTTATCATTCAAACTTCTCTATGTTACATCACATTTAGTCATTGTGGCTTAGTATCTGTATTTAGGGCAAAATGCCGTTTGAACACCTATTTAAATTACTCCCCAATAAAAGTTAAGTATTTATTTATATGAATTGGATTAATATGATGAGATTTTGCAATTGTAATAATTAACGCGAAGTAAGGCTTTAGTAGTACAGAGAGGATCGTGCTCCTGTAGTGGAGACTAAAAAGGACCTGATGATGAATGCAAAGTACGTGTTACTTACGTACAAAGTCAGATATACTCGTAGGTCGTTTCAACCTTATCCGAAGGTCTTAATCAGTGCGAATGTGCGAAATTTCCATGCATTAATATGCACTTATTTTTCCAGAGATATCAAACTTTAACTAAACTATCAATTATTGACATCATACATACCGCAATTGTATTCCCGCAATTAGCAGGTAATGACACAATACACAGGAACGCTGTTTCACTCCCTTTCACAATATCATCAGTAGACTTATTTATCATTCAAACTTCTCCTATGTTACATCACATTTAGTCATTGTGGCTTAGTATCTGTATTTAGAGCAAAATGCCGTTTGAACACCTATTTAAATTACTCCCCAATAAAAGTTAAGTATTTATTTATATGAATTGGATTAATATGATGAGATTTTGCAATTGTAATAATTAACGCGAAGTTAGGCTTTAGTAGTATAGAGAGGATCGTGCTCCTGTAGTGGAGACTAAAAAGGACCTGATGATGAATGCGAAGTACGTGTTACTTACGTACAAAGTCAGATATACTCGTAGGTCGTTTCAACCTTATCCGAAGGTCTTAATCAGTGCGAATGTGCGAAATTTCCATGCATTAATATGCACTTATTTTTCCAGAGATATCAAACTTTAACTAAACTATCAATTATTGACATCATACATACCGCAATTGTATTCCCGCAATTAGCAGGTAATGACACAATACACAGGAACGCTGTTTCACTCCCTTTCACAATATCATCAGTAGAACAATTTATCATTCAAAGTTCTCTATGTTACATTACATTTAGTCATTGTGGCTTAATATTAACGCCGATTAAAATTACTTCCCAATTTTAGGATCTCATGACATTGATATGACATTGCAAATGGGGGCAAATCATTGCAAATCATTACCGATTTTGCGATCGGTAATGATTAATTTAAGCATTTTCAAAAATTAATGTGCGTGTTTTTGTTCTGGAGATATTAATAATATGTAACTACGGGATGACATGTTCGACCTCATGTGCAGATCGGGATGACTTAGGGGGCGCGTTTTGACTCACAGTCGCCCTGGATGCCCTTCGGATGAGGTCGAAACATATCGGCCAGTAGCTGACTTAGTACGTGAGTAAGCCTTTGTTGCAAATTTGAATAATTTCTTAATCCCAAATTTGTTTTAATAAAAAAACAACGTCTTTCACTCCAAGAGTGCCAGCAGAAGTGAAAACTCCGCGCAGTAGAAAAAGAGGGGGCTCCGCGCAGTAGATATTACTTCCTCTACTACGCTGCGCAGGCGGTCTCAGGTCATGTATCCGTCTTACGAATTTTCGATCAGATCACGTGTCCAGAGTCCTGACGCGAGTTTAACATTTTTTACCCATCCCAAAAAGTGCAAAACGCCGCTAAAGAAGTTTTCACTTCCAAAAATATTTATGCTACATATGAGGGTCGATTAATGGATTATATTTTTTGTGAAGACTTGTAATTTAATGTATTCATGCAAAAAAGTGATTGAATGATTAAAATATTAGCTTTTGATTTAAATCGTTTTTTCCGCTTGGTAAAAATATAAATTTAAAGATCCTGGTACTAAATTAATTACTAAATTAAGTGTTTCATGTTTTTCCACCCATGCAGCGAGACTAACACGGAAATAACTTATACACATACTATGCATAGATAAAATAGAAAGTAAATAAATACTCGTAATATCAACACTATTGTTCGCAATCATCCCTACAATTGCGCTACCGCTCATAAAATTGAAGGCATCAATAATTGAAGCCACACAAACCACAATTGTATTCCAGCAATTAGGAGGCAGTGACACAATACACAGGAATGCTGTTACACTCCCTTTACGCTATTTCATCAGTCAATTAATAACGATATAACATACTTACAGGTACAGGTATGTGATATACTCACATGTACGATTATTAAAAGAAGCTATTATTGCTGTAATACGAGTAAATTTAACTAATCGACATTCTATTAGAATAAAATTTATACGTAAGTAGGAATCAAATCAAAACCAAAATTATTTATTTGCCTTAAGTACGGCACATATTGTAATTATTATGGTACAGTATAGTAAGTACAAGCATAATATATTCTCAGCATGCATATTTTCTTAATATAAGACATCGTCATCATTGCAATTTATTAATGAAAATAGGAAAATATGTCATAATATTATAAAAGTGAATTAAATTAAAATGTGAAATCGAATATATATCGTCAATTATATAAAAACACTTGTCTACAAGCCATTTATTTAATTTTGTCCTAAAATTATTTGAAGGTAGTTCTCGACTAGTTCTTGGGATCTTGTTATCTTTTATGACCATATAGTACCTAGTGATTTCTTTGAAAATATGTTGTCCTAGAACAAGGAAAAAGAAAGTACTTGTAAAAAATCTTTGATCATTTAATTTAGCGAACATCGATATTATTTTTCACATCAACCTGTTGAGTTTGGCCATATAAACGATAAAATTCGCCGCAATTAGGAAACGTGGTGATTTCCACAGAAAAGCTCTTTCGCTCCCTCTTAGCGCTTTCATCAGTCAGTAATGACGTGTGTATGTGCTGCGTTATATGACACAAAGCTGTTATACAGCATTGAAAATGACTGCGGAGGCGATCGCACACCGGTAACTACTTTTCCGGAAAAGTGCGATAATGCTCGAGAAAAATTCGAGGCACATCGCCGCGGCCATTTCGATACGGCGGCCGACATATTGGAATTTGTAACGTTTTTGGTCATAGCGCGTGTAGATAAACGTTTTGAAGTCCTATCTGTTCTCTTGGGGACGCTGGGGTTTGTAATCCAACGTTAAAATCGAATGTTTGTAATTTGTTTATATCAGGTATCGCAGATTTATGGATTAAATTTACTCTACGTGAGATCTAATCAACAGAGATTTTGCAACGTAATTTTTGGTGATTCCGCATTGCCATGAATTTTTATAATTATTTGTTATAAGTATTCCCTCGGGTTCGTATTCTCACCCACACTTAATATAACAAATAAACTTTGGTAGTTATGGACTCGAAACTGTGGAACATTATGCAAAATTTTAGGGGGAAGGACAAAGGATAGTTTTCTTCCAAGTTTTTATACCAGAAAGTGGTACCGTGTTTAAGGGAAATAAAGGTCTCTTATCGAGATGGGTCAGTATTTTATTCATGTAGAGATAGAGAAAAATGGTATCAAAGAAATCCATGACACTAATAAGTACCCACCCTACGAATACAATTTATTTTTGTAATACACGGACGGACACGGTTCGATTTCTGGATCAGGTATGACGGTTTTTAAGAATCTGAAAATGCAGTTCTTATTTTCTCAAAAATCGGTGTCAAGGTTTCTTTATCAAAATCTCTCCACTGTCCCATGTCGTTAATACAAAAATATACAGGATATTCACACGAGTAATGCCTTGCGAACAAAACCTTGTAATATTACCAATTTCACTTTCTAAGCCTCATATCTGCATACAATTTATAGGCTGATATTCAGATTATATATTCGTAAAACATGATTCAAATGTCATTTTGCTTAAAACGCTGAAAGAAAACTTTTAATTTGATGTAGATTCTCAAGTTTGCTTAATAATCCTTTAACATGAGTAAGCAAGTCTATTTTTAAAATATGAAAAATATTAGAAAATCTATATGTCCACTTAATATTTATTGTACCTATATAGCTACCAAACACAGTTCTCTTATCATGTGTACAAAAAGTTTAATTGTATGTAAGTTGCTCAAATTTTCAAGCTGCCTAAAAACATCTTGTCATCAGCCGGGACCAACATCTTACCATACAAAACGAATAAGTAGGACGTAACAAACATTTACAGGCTTTTTAATTTGAGCGTATTTAAAACGACTTCAATTAAGTGGATTTATAACTTGATACTGTCTGAACTAAAAAAACTTAGACTTTCCTTAGAATTTGACCACCTGATTGGTGAATTTGTATGGAAGGCTCAATTTTTTTTCATCATTTTTACCTATTTTTCCTTCAGTTATATATTCTATTAGGGATTCCGCTTCCAACACCAAAACACTGCAAGGTAATCATTTACGTTTACCTCGTATATTTTTTTTCAAATGAAATAAAGAAGTTATACAGGAACTGCTTTATTTCCTTTGAGAAAAAAAAAAGATTTACTTCTATATTTTTTAAGAAAATATATACTTTCATATCAGTCCATTTGAGAAAAGTATTGGCAGAGCTTGATTACGTTTTTTATGAAGCCACATTACCATATATCAAGACGCGCAAGGTGTGCTGTATTTGATTACAATCTTTATGAACTCTTACACTTCGAACCTGGCTCTTTCCGCCGCGAAATATAGTCTCGTTAAGATTTTTAAAGGTATAGGTACTTCTTGGCGAGCTCCGTGGCGCAGTGGTTAACACACCAGCCTGCAACACGAGGGTGCCCGGGTTCGATTCCACTCAGGTCAAGATGGAAAATGATCTTTTTCAGATTGTCCTGGGGCTCGAGAGCCCAGCAATGTCTTATCTTTCATACTTCATAAGTATGTAAAGAAAATGCGATGGAGTGTCAAAATCAGGGTTACTCACAAAAGATGAATTTAAACATTATAAACAGAAATAAAAGTGCTTCTGATTCTAATTATGTCGATTTTTTTTTTGGTCAAATACCTGGGCATAATGTAAATTATCCAAGGTACAAGTGGTTGAGCACCTAAGTCGCGGTAAAAGATACACCATGGTTGTATAAGCAAAAAAACTAAAGTACTAGCGCCAAAATTTATGTACCTCTGTAATGCTTTTGTGATGAGAAAATAAATAAACTTATTATTATTTCAATACATGCAGAAACCATACTTCTGCGAGCTGTTGACATTCCTCATTAATTCATTGACCTTCTTTATTCGTTGTCTACATGGATAGGCCACTGCAAGTAGCATTAAAATATCTAAATAATAAATAAATATATACGGACAAATCACACAGATTGAGCTAGCCCCAAAGTAAGTTCGAGACTTGTGTTATGGGATACTAACTCAACGATACTATATTTTATAACAAATACATATATAGATACACATCCAAGACCCAGGCCAATCTGAAAAAGATCATTTTCCATCGTAACCTGGCCGGGGATCGAACCCGGTCACTCCGTGTCGCAGGCTGGCGTGTTGACCGCTGCGCCACGGAGCTAGTCGCTCTCGATCTCTTTCGTGCTTTGCAAGGCATGTTAAACCGTTTGCCCCGGCTGCCATCATTGAAAGAAGTCATAAAGCCATGTCAGATGCCTTTGGATAGCTTGAAAAATCTGACACCAGTGGTCCACCAGATGGTCAGGGGTGTCATCCTCAACTGCCTAACCGGTGGTGGCAGGTATGGCATCGGGTATGCGCACCCAGCCTCCCAAGTTGCTACTTGCCTGTCCGCCATTTATACGAGTGATTAGTATCCCAATACCTTCAATTCCTCCCAATCGTGAACTATCAGACCTCTGATTTCTACATCGTATCTTACATTCTTCCCAGCTGCTCGAATCTGTAAAAATATTTTCCTGTGAAAGAATGCGCAGAAACATTCCTACATTCTTTATGCCTATAGCTTCTACTAACTATCGGCCAACATCAATTATTGCAATATGCATGCGACTCGCAATCGCTTTCTTCAAAACTGCTAATTTAAGACCAAGTATATCGAGATCAATGTTAGGTAAAAGTTAATTAACTCTATTAATGCGAGTAAATTGTTTACAGAACAGGCTTAGTGCGGCATTCTTTCGGTTACGCTTTAGTATATTAGAACTTCAGCTCCTATTTTATAATTGTTTACTTACTTACATTTAATTTGCCTTATTTTATTACTAACGTTATATTTCTATCACTGAAGTTTTGTAAATGACAAGTTTTTGAGGTTTATGACTATCAGGTTTAAAAATAAAATTAAAAATTCCAACAAATGCCAATCGTCCCCAAGTTGAAAAATGCTTCCGATGGGTAGCAGTGTCGGTAGCACAAGAAGCTATAGAACCTGCGCTAGCCAACCCGCCTGCCAAGCGTAATATCGCAGTATTCTCCCATGCATTGAGGAATCCTCGGGAAAGGCCTTTGTCCAGCAGTGGACTTCTTACGGCTGAAATGATGATGAATGATGATTTGATATAATATTTAACTTGATATCTTTACGAGTTCCTAAAAAATATTATTATAAGAAGACAGAGAAACGGAAAGTATAGAGATTCTATAAACGTTTCCTTTTCACGTAAGATTCAGAACCCTAAATAGGTAGTTTCCCATCAGAACCAAGACACACGATACCATATAGTTCAAAGGCAACAGAGGTAACACAACGCCATTAATTCGACTCGCAGAAAGTCCTACAAACTTACAACAGATATTTCTTTTCAACATTTTATTTCGACATGAACAATAACACGCGGATTAAAATACTGGGAATTAAATTTGCTTTTCATACTTTTCATATCACGAAAAATGTCAATCGCTTTCATATTGACGTGTAATCCAGGTGTCAATTAATATTCTGACAGTAAGTACGTCATACGGAAAAATACTAACCGCAGCGGATATACACACTTCTATACTAATATTATAAATGCAAAAGTAACTTTGTTTATTTGTCTCTTCATGCTTCAACCACTGAGCCAATTTATAAGAAATTTGGTAGTTTGGGGCCTTTTATTTATCCCGGAAAAAAGTTCCCGAGGAATCGATATTCACGCGAGCATAACGGCGGGTAAAAGCTAATTTCTAAATATATGATGTCATTTTCATAAACATAGGGATAGGAAAGTCTTGGTGTATTATTTGGCATCGTGGCGTAACACATGGCTTTTTTATTCATAAAAGTCCTATCTTATCAGGACATGACATTGTGTTTTGAGTGGCATTGGAAACTGTCTATTATTTTCGCACCATTGCTCATTGGCATACTTTGAGCTTGGACTTCTGTTCCTCGGTCAGTGACAACGTCGAACACCGTAGGTAAGGACGGGCAAGATACAGTAATAGGTAGGTCACACTTCAAGAACGCTTTTATGAACCAGTAGCTCCTGCCAGCATTCTCTATGCGGCGGTTTATTTCTTTTTCCTGCCGCTTGATAAGAAGACAATTATTTAGACCAAGTATGATGATGATGGTATGTGTCGCAGTCGGATTGTGTAATCCACCGTATTATATTACGGCTAGCTGTTATCAAGAACAGGGCCGTTTTGAAATGCGGCGATTCAACGACTAGCCGGATTGTCATTGCGATACGATCTTCAATAAGGCGGCCCAAATTTAGCCGCAACGTAGGTTGTAGGTTGACCATACTTACAAAATATAAATGTATAAATGAAAATCAATTTTATTTAAATAAGATAACAGATTTCTTCTTATGATATTGCTTACTATTTTTAATTATTTTTTAATTATTATTATAGTTAGTTATTATTATATTTATCACATTTTCTTTGTTTATTTTACTATTAACTTCGCAGTTTTGCAACACACTTTCTGTATCCGACGCCATTATTGTTGTTATGTCAGGCACCGCCACGAGTATTAAAAATGGGAACTAAAAACTGTCGAGGCGGCAGCTAAGGACTCGCTGTATTACATTAAGGCTAGCCGTGTTGAAGAACGTATGGCGCGTGTACATTCAAAGAGATAGTGTGTGTCACATTTTTACAATAAACTCCGACATTAATAAACTGTTTTGAACAATCTTTATTTATTTAGCATTTAAATATCATGAAAATCCAGTATTTTTTTTAAGTCTTTTGTTTATGAAAGTATCATCGTAAAGATATGGCCTACATCGAGTAAAGGGACTCACAAGGGCTAATCAATCAAAAAATAAACAATAGGTTGCACTCCGGGAGTGCCAGCAGAAGTAAAAATTTGAACATTAATGTTACAGCAGGAGCCGGCATATATTTTGACTGCGCGGTAGAAAGATAAGGAGATATTACCTTCCTCTCCTACGCCGCACCGGCGGTCTCAGCTCACTTGTCCATCTTACGAATTTTCGATCAGGTGACGTTTCTTGACGCGAGAACATTTTTTACCCATCCCAATTAGTGCATCACGCCGCTAAAGAAGGTTTCACTTCAATAAAAAAATGTGATCCATTGCAGGACGGCTGGCAGATGTGAAACATCGACATCATTTTGTTCATATCTACTACTAATATACATACTATCATATATAGCTATACCTAGTTCTTTCACATCAAAAACAACCCTTAATTAAGTAAGAATTTTAAAACATGCAACTAGTTATACACGTACCAATATTATAATTGCGTCTTAGCAACAAAATCCGCCGTGTACTTACTAACGATAAACAGGCAGCTTCTTTGTACATAATAGGTTGTCAAATATTTGGAGAACGAGGAATAACTCGGTGTTTAACACCTTCAGCCGCGGCCCGCTAATTACTATGCTCTGGTTAAGCGAAGACTATAAAACAAACGTTCAAATATATTCACTACAAGCTCTTAGCCCAGCTTTGAGTGTATTGCTAGTGGTCATGCACCAGTGCATCGCCAAGGAAGGTTCAGGATTGGGGACTTGTTGAACCCAGTACTCAGTCAACAATTCAGTGTTAGAAATTATTGCAAAAATTAATTTCATTTTAATGCAGTGCCATATTATAATTTTTTGATACGATATATATATTTATTTTTTACTAATTATTGGATTAGGCATTTGTCTCCCATCTCACCTGATGGTAAGTGACGATGAAGACGAGGATGTTACATGCCTATCCAAGAGATACCCATTTATTCTACTTTTGAATGTCCCGGGACTGTACTTGTCTGGGAATATGTGCTTGTGCAGGCAGTTCATTCCACACCTTGGCTACTCGAACCAAAAAGGAACTGTCAAAGCGTTTAGTTCGACTCTTTGGTATTCCAACGATAAAAGGGTGAAATTTCTGTCTGCGCCTCGTAGTCCGATGGAGGAATGGTGAGGGTTAAACTAGCTCAAAGAGCGCTTTAGCACACTCTCCAAAATGGATCCTATAAAATACCGATAGGCAAGCGACTTTACGGCGATGCTCCAGGGATTGAAGTTTCCTATTTGAGACCACGTCGTTGTTTATGAGCGTGCGGGCTCTTCGGTCAACAGAGTCCAATGCTTCAAGCTGGTATTTAGCTGAGCCATCCCAGAGGTGACTGCAGTACTCCATGCAAGCGCGAACCTGGGCTGTATAGAGATTAAGCAGCCGTTCAGAGCTGAAGTACCGCCGAACCTTTGAGATGATGCCCAACTTCTTGGAAGCAGTTAGTACCATCGACTCAAACTGTTGGCCGAAGCTTAATTTGGACGTGATTGTCATGCCTAAAAGCCCAAGGTGGTCAACTAACGGCAAGGAAACACCTTGGAAAGTGGGTGCAAGTGGGAAAGCACTCTTATTTGCGGAAAAAAGACACGCCTGTGTTTTGGACGGGTTAAACTTAACAAGATTGGCGTCTCCCCAATCGGACACCCTCTGTAATTTCGAGTTAACCCGTTCAATCATAGACTCTCTCAGAGACTGGACTTCTTGTGGACTTGCACTGGCACTGGACGTATAACTCTCTACAACGGTGCTGTCATCAGCATAGCCAATAATGCCATATTTAAGGAGGTCATTAATGTGCAGCAGGAACAAGGTTGCAGAGAGAACAGATCCCTGAGGTACCCCGGCATTAATAGCCATTAGGTCGTAAGAGCAGCCATCCATGACCACTCGAATCGACCGTTCCCTCAGGAAATCGGATATCCAGTTGCAAAGGTCCTCTGGTAAACCATACGCTGGAAGCTTACTGAGGATAGCTTCTTGCCAGACCCGGTCAAAAGCCTTGGATATATCTAGTGAAACGGCAATTGCCTCACCTTGACCCTCCATAAGTGAGTGGCATATACCAGTAGGTCACCGGTTGAGCGACCCTTGCGAAAACCATATTGGTTGTCACTAAGGAGCTCGTTGGTTTCCAGGTATACCAGGAGACGATTGTTCAATACACGCTCCATAATCTTGCACAATATGGAGGTGATCGCAACAGGTCGATAATTGACCGGGTCGGAGTAACTTTCCTTTTTAGGTACAGGTTGTACATTGGCAAGCTTCCAGGATCTTGGGACCTTGCCAGTCTCTAGAGAAAGTCTATAGAGGCGTGTCAGTACAGGGGACAACTCGGGTGCGCAGCGCTTCAGAACCACTGCTGAAATACCATCGGGTCCACTAGCCTTATTCACGTCTAGGTTTAGCATGCATTTAAGTACCTCTTTTTGGTGGATTTGAGCGGCCCGCATCTTGGGGCCGAACGAAGGTAACTGGGGTGGGCTTTTATTGTTACTATCTAGACGCGAATTATCTGCAAATAGATTGGCAAACAAGTCTGCTTTCTCTTTTGTACCATGGGCCAGAGAACCGTCAGGTTTCTGCAATGGTGGCAGTGATGGGCGACAGAAGTTCATCTCCACTGACTTGGCTAGAGACCAGAAGGCTTTACTTCCTGAGGGACAGGAAGCTATCTTGTCTCCAATACGGCCAACGTGGTCGAAACGAGCTCTTCTGAACACCTTTTTGCAGGACTTGGCAGCAGCGTTATACACTCTCTTCCTGTCTTGAAGATCATCAGCTTTGCTTCTGCGGGCATCAGCCCAGGACAAGTATGCTTCCCGCTTACGCCTTTCAGCTAATATAAATTGAAATGGATTTTGTATATATATATATATACAAAATCCATTTCAATTTATAGCAATACTAGCCTTAACCCGCGGCTCTACCCACGTCAATGTCGATCGCTCGGGAACAGTATTTTTCCCGGGATAAAATGTACCATAATGTCCTTCTCCATTCTCAGACAACGGGTATGCAAAATTTCATGACGATCGGTTCAGTAGATATGGTATAAAAGCGTCACAAACAAACACACTCAGTTTTGCATTTACAATATAATAATTAAGGATAACAATAGGTCCGTAATTGTTGGATACAAGAGAAGCAACTTGATATAGATATAAACAGAGAGGGTCATGCTCCTGCAATGGAGACTAAAAAGACCTGATGATGATGATGATGATAGATATAAATTGTCACAAAATAGCACGTACATTACTTGTAACACAAGTAGGGTCTATTGACCACACTTTACCAATACAATCAATAATTTCCAACATCGTGCATAACCTAGACCGATCTGCAGTGAGTTGCGCCTAACTTGCAGCGGAGAAGTTCCCAACCGTCGGAAACGTACGGCCGGTCTAAACATTTATACAAACTAACTTACGATTGAGTTAAGGTATTTCTAGTGCAATTCTCATGTTTAGATTTGCTTTACCTTCGAGATATACTAAATACTAGTTTTTGCCCGTGGCTCTACTCGCATCAGTTTATATACCTTGGGAACTGCACCTTTTTTGTAACGAATGGTACCCGATGTTCTTACCCGGCCTTCAATTGGACGTAGTTATGCAAACCATATCCAACCCACACCTTGGCCAAAATCGAGTTTTATACACAGAATTATTCAAAAATAGGCCTTTTGTCTATGGTAAAAAAGATCTACGAGGTTTTCATTAATCTAAAAATTACTATTTCTCAAAGATACTACCTAACATGTTCAGGAAATAAAATTAATAATTATATACATGTCATTTGGTTCTATATATTATGATGAAATAATGGTTTTATGTGGACCATACCGACTGGATCTTATTTACATAATACTTACACTCTAATTTACATATTTTGAATAAGATCCATTCCATTTGGTTCTATATTTCGTTTCAGTGTAATACAATTTTTACAAAACGTGCGGTGTGGATCTTGTCTGTAATTTAAATTGCCTATTAAATCAGACTCATGTCGCTTAGTTTCGCGTAAACAATATTTTTTTCCACTTTGAGTAAGATTTACATTGATTGATGTCCGTCTTGACGTGTCTGTCAACGGCGAACCTCGTTCTAATTCCGTTGATGAGAGCGGATATGGTTTGCAACATCAAATTTTGTTTTGAAGGATCGGTTGCAGGGTGCGCTATGCGACTGACCTGATTAGGTATAGGATGGCTAAGGCCGGGTATCCCTAAGTATGCGTTTTGTAACCAGCTTTTGTTTTTCTTTTTAATTTACACAGTTTTCTATACAGAGTTGCGCCAAGTTTATCTTTTTGCAAGTTCTTCCTAATGGTCAGGCGAAAGGTCGCATGCAGTAAGGTAACGCTTTGATACGTCACTATATCGCAGGTATTGACCCCCAGCCTTATGATTGCCACGTTGCAGCTGTGAGTAAAATACAGACTTAGGTAGTCTGGTATCGTCTATCTGTTAGGATCACGCGAGTCCTAAACTCTAGATTCTAGTCTTCCAAGAGAAGATAATGCCTTAGAGATCCGGGAGGAAATTTCATGCTCCAAACGGTTATCATCACGAATGTAACTTCTCAAGTAGCGAAAGTTCTTCACTTCCTCCAAGACATGTTCACTTAGCAATACAGATGACGCGTCTACCGGTGTGCCCCGTGCAGGTTGTTTAAGCACTTGAGTTTTAAAGACGCTCACAACAAGGCCGAATTTTGACAAGAGTTGTTTAGATTGTCTAAGAAAAGTTGTAAGGTGTCAACATCATCAGAAATAAAACATACATCATCCGCATATTGCATGTCCAAGACGATATTCCGTACCATACGCTCAGATCTAAAGCGGGACAAATTAAATATACTTTTATATGTTCGGACTTAAAGGTGATTTATCTGGTGCAGTTATTATATGCATCCTTTAGAATAACGGTGAAGTAGATAGAAGAAATTGTGGGAGCTATCACACACCCCTGCTCCACGTCAGTGGCAATAGTGAATCTGTCCGTTTGGTTATCACAATGTTGAATTCTAGGGGTCATATCATCATGAAATTGACGGCTAAGCTCTATACACTTCGCAAGGTATCCTGTGTTTTCAAAGCCAATTCATAGGGAAGATCGCAGTACACGGTCAAATGCTTTTTATAAGCCCATAAAGACATAAAGAGATCATGTTATTTGAGGCTCTTTTCTTGGTTGTCTGTTTTTTATGCTCTGTCAATCGTCTCGGTTTGTCGCGCTTTGTTTCTATCTCGAGACAAACGATTTTAAAAACGTGTAAAATGTTATGCCTCCAGTTCTTAACATACGAAAGGGAATATTCATCAGTAAGTAAAATATGACAGGACATGATGAAAAGCTAGATTATGTAATTGTGTTAAAAATAAGCGTTTTAAACATTTTAGATATTGACAAATATATAATAGGATTGTATTTTTAACACGTACCAATAAAAAACCGGCCAAATGCGAGTCGGACTAGCGCACTAAGGGTTCCGTACTCCATACCGTAATGTTGTATATACAAATTTCATTTTGCGGTTGATTCCATACATTTTGTTCGGCCGACTGTAACTACATAAGTTGGTTGAGTTGTATAAAAACAACTAACTATGATACCGAGACCGCTATACTTTTAATTGAAAGTACATACTTTGAGGTATATACCACATTTTTTTCAGAATTATTTTAGTAATATTTGAAAAGTTACGGTGGGGGGACACCTCAAATTTTAACTATGTATTAGATTATCTCTAGAGTGGGGGTTTTATCTACATAATTTCAAAGCAGTTTTTATTGCATTTTAAAAGACCTTTTCAACAATACCCCAAACGTTGAAAAAAAAAATATTTGTTCATAATTTTAAAAACCAACTTTTGGAACTTCAATATTTATCTCTCCACCAATTTTCGTGACAATCGGTGCAGTAGCGGCGGAGTAAGAGCCCGGACAGACAGACGGACGGACATGACGAAACTATAAGGGTTCCTACGGAACTTAAAAAATACACAAAAATGCAAATAATGTAATAATTGTATGTTAAAAAAAAAATAAGATTTTAGGATTCTAATACGCTAGTCATATTTGATGTAGCCGCTTTTTTTAATGGGGTTCTAGATTTAACAGGTACCAAAAAAAATACAAAAAAGAAATTGGAATGTACCTATGTTAAAATAAGATTTTAGGATTCTGATACTCCATAAATCTTATTTGTTGTATATGCTTATTATATAGTCACAATTGTGATTGATAATTATAATCTCGGTTTAAACGTTTACAAAAGCGCAAACGTCCTTTGATTAAAAATAATGATCAATTATAGCAAACTTGTATTATAATATCACTGCTATTTTATAAAGATACGTGTCTATCAATTTAAAATTATTGACCTACCTATATTTATATATAAGTTCAAGTTATAAAATCATTCATTATTTTCGTCAACGTTTAGATATGGATTATACTAATCAAGACTTTATCATTTACGGAAATGATAGAGCCTATAAAGCTGAAAGACTTGGTATATTTAAATTTAAAGTAAATATTTCTATCCATAAGTTACTAGCTGTTTCCCGTAATTTCATTCACGTGGTTTTCGGTTTTATCACATAGTCTATCCGGATCCCCGGGCCGCACCGTGGTCCTAGGAACCCGGGGTTCGAAGCAACTCCGGTAACCGGAAACACGCTTAAAAGACTGATAATATCAATAGCTTTTTATATAATTATGACATTTGTAGGCAATTTTTTAATACCTTGTGTTACATTATTGCAATTGCGTATATATCACTAATTCCTTTAAAAAAAATATATAATTGAATATAGCTTTTGTTACTTGTAGTTTTATATTGGTAAAAGATTTTTTTATTAGTCCAGTATTTTTGAATATATCCATTACAATTAAACACACATACGAATCTTTCCATAATAATAGAACTATATATGTATAGAATTCTTTAAGCCTACATTTTATAAGATTATCGTAATACTTTTTATCAAAGTAAAGTAAAAAAATATATATATAGCTATTCATATTACTGTATGATTAATTATCAAGCTATCTCAAACTGTTAAAGTTTAAGATTTTGCTCCATGAAAAATGTTCTAAATCTTTCTATATATATACTACAACACTACAAAATAATAACAAAAAAAGGTTGCTAGTAAATACAAATAGAAGTGAAATAAATTATTACACCATTCGTAGTTCCCAAACTAAACGTAAAACAGAACACAGACGAAGCGGGAAAACTTCACAGCAGCGTCAAAAAGAAATAAGCTCACTTATTTTACACGTGAAACCGCTCAGCGAAATCCCCTCTAGTAAAAATGGTCAAATCACAGAAAAAGATTTATGAAAAAAGAATGATCAAAAACTTACCTTCCGGAAAAGTCAGTGATTTCAAAAATTGTCCAAGATTTTCTTAATAGTTTGTATATTGTTTCGTTCGCAAGTTTATTTTAGGCGATTTTGAGAAAGTTTTTTCGGCGGAAGTTTGCGGCGAGTCCCGAGAGAGCACGCGACATGCACGGCATGGGCGAGGGCGCGCTACACACTGAGGCGATTGTTCATTCAGATCTCCTCTCCATCGTTATTCTTACGCAGATGTCCATATGATGAAGGCAGATATGAGCCGATGGGATTTGGCAGGCGTACATAATTTTCTAGGCGGTTTTACTTCGAAATATAATACGATTTGGGTAACTTTTTTGTTAAATTGGAATGGTTTCCTAAAATTTTGACGTAAGAAAAGTTTGGTCAAGTTTAAACTAATGGTTGAAAGTAATATAATTTAAACATAACATTAGTTTAAACTTACAAGTTTAAAAATAATTATTTGGTGATATTATTTAGTGTTTATTAAGAATAAATACATTGTGATACCTCGAAAAAAGGCACCTAGATGTAACTAATGTCAATTTGCAAAAAAATCCTGCAATTCTGAAACTAATGAATAGATTTTGATTAAACTTTGTAATTATCCGTATTTTGGTCCAACTTAAAAGATAGATAGTTTTTATTTTATAGCAAAACGAAGTTCACCGGGACAGGTAGTTTTATTAAATAGGTATTTTAAATATAAAAAATGCTAACGGTTGCGTTTAAACAATCATTGTCAATAACTAAAAATAAATTAAAATGCGAACTAACATTTACTTTTTTTTTCAATTATGCGTGAGTTAAACTGCATGCAAAACCACGAAGTCAATCTCGGCTGACCCCGCGGGACCTTCTTAAGAACTAACTTAATGAAATGGAGATAGAATAATTAGCCACTTCCCGCTAATTTCCAAAGTTATTAATTGAACCGTTAGAAAGGGCCGTCATCTGCTCGCCTATGAAAGTCCGACATCTTATACTATATACGTCATTTTAGTCAAGATCCCGACCTTTAATTACTAACGTCATTTTCATCAAAATATATTTTTACTTCAAATAGGTATACTATAGTTACATCAAATAGGTTTGACAATACACATTCTTATAAACTTTTAAGTTAATTTTATTAAAACTAATTACTTAATTATCTAAAAACTAATATTTCCAAAAATATTTACTTGTTGACCAAATAAGCAAAATTAAATGTACTTTATGATAAAACATATATTATTCATGCCTAAAAGGTAACAAAAAATATTTTAATCTTATAAAATGTGGAAATACATCGCGATTAATTCTAGTTTATAACATTACTATCAAATATCAGATGAGACTCGCAATCGTGTGTCAGGATCTTGGACTATATATAACGTGTAATATGCTAAATGACGCCACCCCATTGTGTCAGGACAAAAGCTCATTAGCGGATAAATTTATTCAAACTATAGGCTTTGACGCCATGTTTGATTGCCTCCTTCTCAATCTGAAATCTTCTATGCTGGTGTCAGCCCAATAATAAAACATCAACTGTGTTATCCAAATACAAAAGTGGTTAAAGTTGATTAAGGGATTAAAGTGGTGATTTTACAAGCTTTTATTTAACTTGCAATGTATGCAATGTAACCATGTTTGTTCGAGTGGAATCTTGCAACTCAATTTTGAAGCAGATATCTAACACGAACTGAGCTGAAATTTTGTACACTCGTTGAGTTTTGATGGCACTCCAAGGGCTCGCTGAAAATAACTCGAAAAACAAAGTGATGTACCTACATAAAAGCTTGTTTTGAAACAGCTTTTTACTTCTGTATTTCTTATAAAGCATTGGGCCAGCGAGCTTAGTACTCAAACTCATTTTGATACCTAATTTTATGCCCTCTAATGAAATCTCTGTGGCTCAGTGGCCAAGTGTCATTGAATCGTGGGTTCTTGGGTTCGAACCTCGGTCACGTCAAGACACATTATTTGACAGATTTACCTGGGTTTTGGATGTTTATCTATATATGTTACATGTATTTTGAAATGTATTTGACATTCCCTTGAACGGGTGACCTATTTCGTCAAAATGAACAACTTTTCCTATAGGACCAATGCTGAAAACTAAAAAAAAACAACATTTTCAAACAAAAGTATTCGGCCAACACGGCAAATTATATCAAAATGACAAAAAAATGAGGTTTCAATATTGGTGCGCCGAGTCTCACCTTAGCCTTAAAAGGAAGGTCGAGGGTAAATGTACACACTTTATATACTGTATTTTAATGTATACGACTTTATATTTACGATTATAACCCACGAATAAGTAATAAGTCATTATAACTCAATACTCAATATGAAATGATAATATTTCAACGATTAAAAATACCGTCTTGAACTAAGCACTAAAACGATTTCGATGAAAAATTAAATTAGACCAATTTGATCTTAGTACCGCTGTATCTTTTTAGCCCATCAACAATAAGACGTATAACATTACTTAAATCTTTCTATAAGGACTACAGTTCAATTTATTTAAAGACTCTCGGGACAGAATCTGTTTGCATTGTGTGGAGAGTTTACAGGAAAACTCAATAGGTGCATAGTTTTGATTTTTCTAAGGAAAAATTTTGTAGCCAGGAAAATTTTATGAGGGTGAATTCCAAAACTTTAAAACAAAATTTAATGGACAGTATTTTATAAGATGCAAATTTTTAATCGTGTGATTGTTCTAAATAGAATAGACAAACCGCACCAAATATCAACATGGCAATCATAGGATCCAAAACACGAAATTTAATTAAAGTTAAGCAAGATGTTTGAGCTACATACGCAAAAGTTACAGGAATTGTCAATTCTGTAACTTATTCGTATGTAGGTTACATTGGTAATTTATAATCCGAGGGTAAATAATAAATTCAATTGTCTTTAGACACATATAATCTTCTTAAGTGATTTAATCTCAGAAACCAACGATATTTTGTTGTAAATTTCCCTATAAAAGGTTTTTTTCTGAAAACTTATGATACATGTCAGAAAAAGCTGGGAGGATTACTAGTTTGTATTAAAAAATGCTTCTCTGAAACCAATAGGTTCATAAATAGTTTTTATTTTTTAATCAAATATATCTAGCAACTTTACTAAAACAATGCACCACATTTGTGTTTACGAGTAAGAAATAAAATGCAAAAATAAATAATAAATAATAAATAAATATATACGGATAAATCACACAGATTGAGCTAGCCCCAAAGTAAGTTCGAGACTTGTGTTATGGGATACTAACTCAACGATACTATATTTTATAACAAATACATATATAGATAAACATCCAAGACCCAGGTCAATCTGAAAAAGATCATTTTCCATCTTGACCTGGCCGGGGATCGAACCCGGTCCCTCCGTGTCGCAGGCAGGCGTGTTGACCGCTGCGCCACGGAGCTAGTCATCAGTAAAGTTATTTCTTTTTCGGTGGCGGCGGCTTAGGTTCATTGTAGCCTTCATGGAACGTTTTTGAATAGTGCCACGGAGATTGCAGTTGAAATTGACGGTACGCCTGAGCAAACTCCACTGGCTCGTATACCAATTTCTTAAGTTCGTCGTCATAACGCACCTCCGTGTATCCTACCAGAGGGTAGTCCTTCCTCAATGGATGACCATTAAATCCGTAATCAGTGAGAATCCTCCGCAAATCCGGATGATTAGTGAAGATAATGCCGTACATATCGTATATTTCTCTCTCAAAGTGATTGCAAATTTGCCACAGAGAGTAAGCTGAATGAACAGGCGTTAATTCGTCTGTATAACTTTTTACTCTGGCACGCTCGCCATATCTCAAACTGAGCAGCATGTATATCACTTCAAAACGGTACTCCCTGCTTAGCACATCAATAGCGGTTACTGCAGAGCAGGTGTTAAAGTCAGCGTTATGGTGATGAGCCATAAAGGATAGTACTGGAAAGAAACCTTCTGGGGCACATAGTATCTCCAGTTCATCATTGTGTTGCATTTGGACTTTTTGGACGAATTTAGGCATGCAGGCGGCGACGTACAAACCAAACTCGTAGAGTCGCTGACGCCGGCAGTTGTCGTGTCTCCGAAAAGTGTGTCCCTCGTCTTCGATGGGTTCTAAGCAAAACGGACTTTGACCTTTAGTCATTGAGTCTTTTTGCAACATACTGGAACACATGTGAAAATTTCTCCTGAGGAGAACTGACAAAGTTTTGTTTGTACATGATGATATTAAATTCATTTTGTTGAAATCGGAGATATCTTTACAGTTATTTACAAAATGCAAAGTTTGTCTGATGTTTGACGCAATATCTTTGTCAACATATAAAAAAATATGTCAAGTGACAGAAAAGTAAAAAAAAAAATGATATTGAATTACTGAAAAGATCGTATACCTTTGGATTATTCATAAATATATATTTTTTAATAACAGAACACTATAGCTGATTTCAACTCTATGTAAATACATTCAGTGTACAAATTGAATCTAAAAAGTAGAAAATAATAATTTAATACTTACTTGAAGGCAAATTCCTAACATTAAAATTATTGTCTTCATACCTATTTATATTTTATAATCAGTTATTTTTGGAGTAATTGCATGCCAATATAAAAAGGACAGTTTAAGTGTGCCTTTACAACAAACGTTCGGTCAACACGAGGCAAAAAAAGGTTATATTTACTTTGGAGATTTTAGGCATTTCTACTCCTGCAGGCCTATTGACAACTACGGTGTGAAACCATTGCGGCTTTACTATGATTGATTATTTTTATCTGTTATGCATAAACCGTAATGGATGTTGAAATGACTATGCACACTGGTTGTTATCAAAGTCTGCTGGAATGGAACAGCACCATTGGAAATAAAGTAGTGACATTAAACATTTCGAATGAAAGAAATGTCTAATGAGCAGCAGGCCTTCAGAATCTTTCAGGTGAGGACATAGACAAACTTAAGGCAAGTAAGTGATCATGCTATACGACCTGGTTCAATTTGCAAACATTTATCAAACGAAACAGAAGAGCAACATTTTCATCGACTTTGCTTGATTTGCTAAAGCTTATTTATTAGCTAACTAGCTGTTTTCCCTCGACTTTGTCTGCGTAAAACATAGCCTATGTTCAGCGCAGATAGTGTAGCTTCCCAACTGTAAAATATTTTTCAAATCCATCTAGTAGTTTCGGAGCCTATTCGCGTCAAACAAACAAACAAACAAATCTTTCCTCTTTATAATATTAGTATAGATAGTATAGATAAGATCGAATTTCGATTACAAGGACTAAATATAATATAAAATATTTTTGAGAAACGAAATTCTGTAAACTTAAAACAAAGCTCTTTAAAAAAATAAACTTACTGATAAAAAAAATAAGAGTACCGAGGTAATTAAAGGTAATTATGAAAACTTTTAACAAAAAGTCTTAGCTTCTGAGGGTTGAGGTATATCTTTATACGTGTACTCGCATGCTAGCTGGCGGACACATGTCGAAACTTCTGCCTGGGAACTTCAGCACAGACCTGTTCTTGAGCAGTGGGAGGCTTTTAGTGATTATAAATTAAAAATCGCTTAACTTCACTAGAATTTAATCGATTTTAACGCCCTTGAAAGGGGAAAACTAACGCTTTGATTTTATATACTAACTAGCTGTGCCCGCGACTCCGTTCGCGTATAGGGGGCCCTCTTAGCAAACAGAGTAGCGAGTCTTATCATAACTGGAGAAAAAATGTAAATAGCCTATCCTATGTCCTGTACGTCTAAATGTTTATCTACCAAGTTTAATAAAATTCTGTGAATTTGTTTTAGAGTTATGTAAAACATACATACATACAGAAAAAAATGCCAATTAGTTTCAGCATTCTGTAAAGAGCTTATAAACACGATATCTCTGACAAAGTAAATTACTCCATGACTAACCCTTACAGATGTTATTGTTTGTATTGATAGGTCTTTTTTTCGATCAAATATTATATTTCCTGTTGAATTTGTTGAAGCTTTATGTTATTTTATAGTGTTTTTTGTTAAAAGTAAAGATGAAAAAAGGGCAATATTAAGTTTTACAATAAATGCAGCAAAGTTCAGGACCAACTCTGGTAACTATATGACTCAAAAACACGATTGCGTTAAATTTTCTCGATAGAAAAACATTGCAAAGTTGCCTCCAAATCACCTCTAATTTACTCGGTATATAGCATTATTCACCAAAAACATTAAAATTTACCTTGAAACTTTTGATTATTATTGCATTACAGATAAGGCAGCCATCATATGTTTTTCTTTTTCGAATAACCCTTGAATATTCCTAAAAAACGAAAATATCCAAAGTAGCCAACGCGTTTAGACCATCCGCGTTTGTATCGCCACGCCGCCTGGCATATGGCGGGCTCATAACGAATATTGTTTGTTCGTCATATATATATTCGAAAATGTAAATATCTAGGTAATATTTCGCATATTTTTTTAATAAATTGCATATAAATTTTATTATGATTGATTAAGCATTAAAGAAATAAAACCCTCCGCTATTACTAACACAACTTGACAACAGCGGGTAGGTTCGTACGGTTTGTGAACAAACAGCAGCGAAAGAGCGAAGCGAGCGAACGTCCGCAGCGCAGCCAGGGCCAATATTAAGAATTATATATGGTCCTCGCAAAAAGCCCATTTATTTGACACATATTTTTAATAGTTGTAAAATATTTAATATATTATATATTAATACTTAGTAAAGTTCTATAATGAAATAGACGAAAAGTGAACATCCCCCTTCCTTATTTCTAAACATTTGAAAAAACTTAATTTAGTTTTTACTAACAGATTAAATTAAAACACATTTTGGAAAAGACTAGATATGATAAAAGTATAATAATATTGTTATCCAGCAATTCTTTTATAAACATTTACCCTTTTATTCATACAAAACAGCAAACGCTTAATAAATCTATTTTTTTTAAATATGGTTTTACTTATCCCTCTCTCTATCGATTGACATGGAAAGAACGAGACAAAACATATTTTAACTAAAATTGGTTATTAAACCTATTTTATTTAAAATATGCGTTTACAAAAAAAATGCGTTTACATATATTTATGAATAACAAGGTTAATTATATAATCAGGATCTCGGAAATGACTTCAACGATTACGATGAAATTTAGTATTTAGGTAGTTCCGGAGGCGAGAAAATAATCTCACTAGGGTACATTTTTTTATACTGTTTTGCTAATGTTTTAAGAAATTAAAAAAATATATATACTACTAGAATTTGTAGCCAGAAATTTGGGTCAATGGTATTAGATTGTTCTTCCTCTGTGGTATTCGGAAAGTTTCTGAAGAAGGAAGTCGAGAGGGTCAAAATTTCTGTACGTTTTAATCCAATTTCCTTAAAATTATGCTTTTGTTATTTCAACACACTTTTTGCGTGTATTTATCAAATAAAAATGTCACATCACAGGCTATAGGTAATTTTCATAGTAACTTTTCGTAGTTTGACATTTCTCCAATGGTGACAGAGTCAGTAATTTAAAGCAAGATTTTATAATTTAACTTGGAATATATGTCTGGTTAGGTTAAATTTTGCAACTGCGATTTAAAACAGTTATCCTCACAAATTTAGGAAAAATTTTGCATACTCTTTCTTTTGCACCAAAAAAACACCATCGACCTGATACGTATAAAAAACACAATTAGCACACAACACTAAAAAGTTATTTTTGCAAAAAATACATTTTTGTGACAAGTTTTCGTTATAAACGAATCCATACTGTAAAGTGCTTTCCAAGACAAATCAAAAGAGCCTAAACACGATTGGTGAACCTTGGAGACTATAGAGTGGGCGCTCTTTGACAATATGTCACAAAGTTTGATCTCGCCCCTAGTCGCATTCTGGGGATCTTTGTAACCCCACTTATAGAGGTGGTGATTGGACGATCCGTATCTTTTTCAGAATCTGTTTAGTTTTACCTACACCCCTCTTTTACCATTAAAGCCTGCTTGGCTCGTATAGGTGGGAAATGGCATTAAAATAGTGATGACTTGCTAGGCGCATCGTAAATTGTTATGATTCCTTAGATTTTCGCCCACTTCCTCAGCCGGCTTTTACAGCCTGCGCGGGAAGAGAAGTAGCTGGTACTATTTCCTTTTTTTTACTTCCAGACCAGCATGGAAGATCTTTATCATGCTATTAAAATAATTACTCGTATAGGTTTCATAGCGTTTAACGAAACTGTCTTATACATGTATCTAGTTGGTCAAGCTCGTGACATTAAAATGAAGTAACTTTTTGTATAAAATATTGCTATCAAAATGAAATACACAATTCAGCCAGATCCAAAATGTCGATGGAGCTCCCACCTCAACTACAGACTGGTGATTTGGGCTTGGATGATGAACGAAATATCAGTTATGTATGGAGCGTCACACATGTCCCACTTCGGGTATTACCTGCATGCGATTTTATATGTTTTCAGTGCCATTTTTATAGCATTACCATTGGTATATTCTGAAGTATGTATCACACAGTACACGAACTGCAGCGGTGTTAACATGTGGAATTATTTCCCACTCCTACGTGGTGTTGGATATAGCGCTATCTTCTTAGTTTTACTGAAAACGCTATATGTTATGGTTTTATCAATATGGTATATAGAGTACGCCGTATATTCAGCAAACGACACACCACCGTGGTTTTCGTGTGAAGACTTTAATGATACATATTGCATGGTGAAAAGAATCAATATTTCAGTATATCAACACTGCTTGGAAACGCAAATTCTGTTTCAAGAAGACTGTGGTATGAGAACGGCAAGCTTTTGCTTTTTTCAAAGAGAGATTGGTGACAAGAATACGATGACGTCATTAAACTGCATGTACGCATGGAAACCGCTGGTATCCAGTGGAATAATAAACTTAACATTATTTTTATTTTCATTAAAAAATGAAAAATTTGTTCAAATTTTGGTTAAATTTTTAGCGTTTTACGTAGCCATTACTATATTTATTCTTTTGATCATATCTTTGTCTACTAGTGGCTCGTGGTATTCTCTAAAAACAATAACAGACTTAATTTGGGACAATATGATTTACAGTGAATGTCTTAGGCCAGTTACCTTAGGATTTTTGTCTCTCGGTACTGGATATGGAATTCTAAGCCATGTCTCCAGAGATGTCCCTTTCAGGAGCAATGCAATGATGACTGCTGTGAGCACCTCGCTATTTTCAATTTGTTCGGCTGTTTTGTTGGGCTTGATTGTCTTTAGTGGCATAAGAACAATGTCATATTACCATGGTGAGGAGGAAAACATTATAGAATATACAGATAGTTATTTCTTTTTTCCATTAGCATCAGTTTCTGAGATTTTAACTTATTTTGATGCAATTACAGTGTGGTCTTTTATTTGGTACTCCTCTATATTTCTGTGCTTATATGTGGTTCTTTGGATTCAGTATTTATATCTGAAAGATTTATTAATAAACCACTTTTACTTTGCACAGAAATATCAGAACTTTGTAAGCGGATTATTATCTTTTCTATTGACAATTTTATCCTGGCCTTTTTTGTGTTCCGATCTAACCGGTGCATTAAGTGATTCCACGGAAATTCTCCAGATATGTAATAGTTTGTTATTTTCAATATCCCTTTACTGGATTTATGGGTACAAGAAACATAGTGTTGATATCGTATTTATGATTGGCATTAAATCTAGCTACTTCTGGCAAATATGCTGGGTTCTTAATCCTATTTTTATAATGTTTGTCTTACATGCCAAATTGCAATATTGGGCTGAACTTGAATTCGAAGAGTCTTATGAAATATTATCACTAGATATAAGGCTCGATAAACTGGTATTTTTTGTTAATTTATATACTTATTGTGGTATTATTTTACTTGGTACATTATACGAAATATTTTTGTACTGCAGACATGATAGCATAATAAATATAGTATTGCCATCTAGAAATTGGGGTCCAGTGGACCAAACATTGTTTAGAAGTAGAAAAATGTTTGTGCCTGAAATTATGACTAGAGAATTTCTGTACCGACAAGTAAGAATACATGGCCATAAAAAAGGCAGTAAGACTTACAGCAGAAAGTGTAAGAACTTGGACGCTATGGCAGAAAAAGCATCAATTGAAATTGGTCAGTGGAGTGTATTGACATCTAATTAATTCTAGTTAGATATATTATGAGTAATAAAATGAATTACGTATAATTGCATTTCTTTTATTTTATCAGATTTCTTCCATGCGTGAAAAAAGTAGAATGCACCAGCTTTTTTTAATAAATATTAATTTAAATTGCATTTTATATATATGTAATTGTATAATGTTTAAAAAAATATTACGATTTGCAATTTTGGCAAAAATGTCTTTATTTTCCATAAAAGTATTTTCATCACACCAACTCTTAAACGGTGTTAATAAATTTATGCACAATGGGCTAAATAGTTATAGATACTAAATTATGGCCGAGGGTCTATGAATCCATATAATTAACATTGTGCCCGAGATCGTGTAAGTATTTTTTTTATTTAATATTACGCAATACTACGCATTAGTGTCATTATCGACTAGACCAAAAATGTTTTCTATTTGGATACCGTTTTGGTACTAGTCCAATTCCAAGAGTTATAGAGAAAATATTGTTGCTGTTTCTCTTTAAGAAGTACTACACGAAAATGTGGAATTTGACGTATTTTTAAATCACTAGCACAATTCGCTGAATTAATTAAATACATCAAAATTATTATGTTATAATATAGTTTAGGTCGATTCTTGCACAAGGTCACCGCCTTGTTGGAATTTGAAACAAATACATATGAAATTTAAAAACGATACATATATGTTACTAGCTGTTGCCCGCGAATTCGTCCGTAGCAATTTCTGTTATTATGATTAATTCGTTTTTTATTAGTATAGGTAAATATTTAGTATTTATATAGGTACTAGTATTAGTATAGGTTTTTTTTCGTGGGTAGGTGTTAAAAAAGTAAACACTGAGCTCTATTTTATATAATTGATTTTAATTAAATTAAGTACTTACAGTGCATCCATTTCTACTCACCAGTCTTGAATTTAATTGCAACACTCTAAACTAGTGTTATCCTGACTTAGTAAATGGATTAAGTCACTAAATTTACACTGCACTGTCCTGCCTGCCTACCTAACCTCAATTTTTAAAACAAAACTGTTTCTACACATCCATGGCGAGTCTCGAGGATGTTTTGCAAGCCCAGCGCTCCATGCAGGAAATGTTTGCCAACAAAATGGGTGTCTTTGAAGCTAAACTGAATGCCCCAGTGGCTCCAAGTACCTCGATGACGGCACCAGCAGATAATGTCAGCAGCAAATCCTTAGATCTGGCCCAGGAGTACTACAGTTTTAAAACTCATGTGCTTGACATGACGAACAAATTATGCCAGCTTATCACATCCCTTGTCACTACTGTTGACTCTATGGAGACTCGGCATCGGAGGAAGTTTCTGTTGTTCTCTGGTGTGCCAGAGGATGGTTCTGGTGATTTGCCCGGCGCTATTTTGAAGATCCTCAGGGAGAACTTGGATATCCCCAACATGACACCAGAAAAAATCTCCCTTTGTCATCGAATTGGAAAACTGGATGAAGGAAAGCCTCGACCAATCCTTGTGCGTTTCACTGATTCTTCAGTGAAGTCTACCATCTGGGGTAAAAAGACACTGCTTAAAGGTACTTCATTTAGTGTATCCGAGTTCCTGACCCGTCAGCGGCAGACTGTTTTCATCAAGGCACGGAAACGCTTCGGCATGAGGAGATGTTGGACGCAGAATGGCAATGTCGTGCTGAAATTGAAGAATGGCTCGAAGCGAAGTATCTTCTCTGAAGCGGACCTGGCTGCGATTGACAGCAGTGAGGATGAGCAGACAGCGGCGCCGAGTGCGCCCCAGGTAGCTCCGCCAGCTGAGCAGCAGAGGCAGAAAAGGACAAGAGCGAAAAAGTGAAGGCTTATTTCTGTTTCACTTATTGTTTTTATCCTTTTAGGTATGACAGCAATTCTGTTTTGAGTATAATGTTCCAATTTGTTTTTGTTTTTTGCTGTCATATAGTTTCACTTAGATACAGTACGATTTGTTTGTAAATTACCTTACACTTTTACTTTTAAATTTTATCTAATCTCTTGGCTGGCTGTCATACTGACATACATGTCAATGTCAAACTAGCTAATTTTCGTTTTCGTATGTATTTCAACTTCCAGCATTTTTACTTGGTGCGTTTTGTTTGTGCCAAGTACAAACCAATTACGTTTTGTTTATTTTTACACTCTCCGGCAACTGGCAGGACTGGTAAATATTTTATATTAATTTAATTATTTAGTATTATAATTATATTATTTATTTATTATTTGTACTAATGACTTCTGATGATTCTAGAGATGAATCGTTTCTGTCTGCTCTAAATGATGTTAATGTTAGTTTCTCCTCTAGTAACAGTGACTCATTTCATGATCCGGAAACTCTGCACACCCAATTGCATGATGCCGTGGATAAAACATGCCACGCTTTTAATGTTTGCCATACAATGCACAAAGTGTTCCGGGTCATTACTCAGATCTACTTGACACTTTTTCTTCTTCTATTTTCCATGCCGTTCTGATTTCTGAGACTTGGTTTCCGACTTTTCTTCCTTCTTCCTCCTGTGCTCTTCCTGATTTCATTTTGATCCGCCATGACCGTGTCGGTAAAGGTGGGGGTGGCGTTGCGATTTATTTGCGTAGCCAAATCCCCTACAAAATTTTAGCTACCTCTCCATCTCCGTATGCGGATACTGCAGAATATCTTTTTCTTGAAATTTCTGTCAACGGTGTTAAGGTGCTTCTAGGAGTCGTATATTCCTCTCCCTCTCTTAATTATTTCGCTCAAATTGAGCCTGTCCTTGATTCCCTCTGTTCGGACTATGCACATCACATAGTAATGGGTGATTTCAACACTGACCTTCTTGGAACACGTGGAGACCCACGAATTTTGGCACGCTCTCAAAAACTTCTCACTATATTAAACTCTGTTAATCTCTCATTTTTACCTCTTGATCCCACTCATGTCAATGCAACAACTGATGACACGTTTCTTGATCTCATTCTCACCTCTTCTCCAGATAGTGTGATCAAGCATGGGCAAATATCTGCGCCAGCCTTCTCTAAACATGACCTAATTTACTTACAATACAAGCTGAAACCCGCCAAATCTAAGCCAAAATCTATTCTGATGCGTAATTTTGCTCGAATTGACGTAGATTCACTCAAACGGGATGCAGAAAATATTGACTTCTCTCATGTACATAATGCGACTACATCCGATGAAAAGGTTTCTCTGTTTAATGCTTCTGTTTTACAGTTGTATGATGCCCACGCTCCTTTACATGCGGTTAAGGTAAAACGACCACCAGCACCCTGGATCAACAGAGGAGTCAAGATGGCAATGACACGCCGTGATCGTGCTTTTCGTGCTTATAAACGAGATAGGTCAGATGATCTCTGGAATGCATACAAGAAGGCGCGAAACCGTTGTAATTTGATGGTAAGGACAGCTAAGCGTGACTATTTTGATTCTCAGTTGACGGGTTCTTCTTCGGCAGATATGTGGAAGTTTCTCAAATCCATTGATTTAGGCAATTCTGTCATAGATTTTCATTCTTCCTTTTCTCCTAATGATTTTAATGATCATTTTTCATCTGCAAATGTTCTTAATGTCTCAGTTAAGTCTCGTACTTTAACTAAAATATCTTCCATGCCAGAACTTCTTATTAATTCGTTCTCTTTTTCCCCAGTTTCTGAGGATGAAGTTAGGAAAACAATCCTATCCATTAAGTCCAACGCTTTGGGATGTGACAATGTCAGTCGACATATGATAATAAGTTTACTAAATGTTTTCGTGCCTATTATTACTCATATTTTAAATTTTTCTCTTTCTTCAGGTGAATTCCCTGCTCTCTGGCGAAAAGCTTTTGTCCTTCCTTTACCTAAATTGTCAAATCCTCAGACTCTAAACAATTTTCGACCTATATCTATCCTACCCTTTCTATCTAAAATCCTTGAAGCAGTTGCGCATAAGCAAATGTCTTCTTATGTTTTTGATAATAATATACTTACCCCACTTCAGTCTGGTTTTCGCCCTGGACACAGTACTACAACTGCCCTTCTTGATGTCACTGAAAATTTGCGTCTCGGCATGGAGAATAAAATGGTCACCATTATAGTTCTTATTGACTTTTCCAATGCTTTCAACATGGTAGATCATGATATTCTCCTTGCTATTCTTAATCATCTTAAGTTTTCAACCTCGGCACTGAAGTGGCTTTCTTCTTATCTCCATGGACGTCAGCAAGCGGTTCGTATTGAGCGCGAACTGTCACTATGGAGTGATCTCGTTTCCGGTGTTCCACAAGGTGGAATTCTCTCCCCTCTATTGTTTTCATTATTTATTAACCACCTTTCTTCGTCTCTTGGCTGTTCTTACCATTTCTATGCGGATGATCTCCAAATTTACGTGCAAATACCTGCAGAGGATATTGATGCTGGAGTTTCTCAGATTAATGCTACCTTATCGACAGTTTTCTTGTGGTCGCAGGACTTTGGTATCTCTGTCAATGCATCTAAATGCCAGGCAATGATAGCGGGAAGCACTAAACAATTGGCAAAATTAGATTTACACCATGTATCTAAGGTCATGTTTAATGGGACTGTAATAGCTTACAATACTGTAGTTAAAAATCTTGGCCTCTATGTTGATTCATCACTCAACTGGATTAAACAAGTTTCCGAGGTAAGCCGAGCAGTTACTTACTCTCTCCAATTTTTAAATCGGTTTAGAAATTTTCTTCCCGTAAAAACAAAAATAACACTTGTCCAATCATTAATCTTACCCATTATAGACTATGCTGATGTGTGCTATCCAGATCTAAATGAAGATCTTCTCAATAAACTCGACCGTCTTCTCAATAATTGCATTCGTTTCATCTTCTGTCTGCGTAAATACGATCACATCTCTGCTTACCGATCTAAACTCAATTGGCTTCCTATTCGATTACGCAGACAACAGAGATTACTTATTTTCTATTCTTAAAAATCCTAATTCTCCCGAGTACTTGAAATGTAAATTTCAGTATCTCGCGAACACTCATGATCGCCAACTTCGTTCTTCTGATTCACTTCAGCTTTACACTCCACTATTTCATTCTGGATTTATGTCCAATTCCTTTACTTTGCAAGCTATACGACTATGGAACTCCTTACCCGAAGACATCAAAGAAGTCTCAAATCGATTAAATTTTAAGAAAAAAGTCCATAATTGTCTCTGTCAAAAAATTTAGCAGCAGATTCATCAATTTTCTCAACATTATTTGTGTACATATAATATATATTTATTCTTATATATTGTATAGTATATGTTATATATTTATATCTATATTAGATTATTGACTATATATATATATATATATATATATATATATAGATAAAACTTTGCTTTATCATAATATCATATCTTTCTATTGATACTTAGATACCTACTTATTTTATCCGTTTAGCATTTCCCAAAGGTTGACTGGGAGAGAATGCTTTTAGCATTAAGTCCACCTATTGTAACTTTCAAGGTACAATAAAGCTTTTTAAATAAAATAAAAGTAAATAACTTTCCCACGTTTTCAAAAAAAAAACTTGATGTTCGCTCCTATTGGTCGCAGCGTGATGTTTTATAAAGCCTCTTAAAATCCACACATTTATAAAGCCACCACATTTATAAACACCCTGCCACATTTATAAAGCCTTTTACAATAAATGGACTATCCGATACAAAAATAAATTTTCCACACTGATACATTTTCATTCGAAAGTTTGTAAATATTACATCCAAATCAATAATTCTCACATCAAAATATTTACATCTCCCTTTCTTAATTTTTTTATAAAAATATAAATATGAATATATTAGGACTTTTTTATTTTCTTACATAATCGCTTAATGGTTTTGCGCAACCTAATGGCTTGCGCAGAACACGACTTCTTTGTTCGCGCGGCGCACTCTATTGTTAATAGTCGTAACTAGCTCGGTACAATATCATCTCGTCTACTACATCACCGGTCGCTGCATCGAACCTGTTTACAGTAGCAAAGGTACACGACACGATATCGCTGGTATACGCTACATCGCCAGCCCACGACTGTATGTATTAATTGGTCTGCGACTTTCTTTTTCTGGATAAAACATTTTGAATCTGTATTATTGCAGTTTCCTATCATTTATTTTCCAAGAAAAATATGTAACTCGCTGGTGTGATGAAAAACATTTTGTGTTTCACGGGCAATATACATTATGAACTCGGACTAGTATAAGCACTCGGCTTCGCCTAGTGCTTGTTAGTAGTTACTACCTTTCGGATATAATGTATTATTATATCTCTACCATAGATACATTATAGCCTAGGGCTAAATAATAAAATGGCCAAAATACCTAGAAGGTACATCGCACAAAGTAGTATAAACATAACCACAATTAAACCGAATAATCACTGCATTCCATAAATTAAATTGAATATTATTTTAAATGCTGCATAACACGTCCACCCGGAAGTGATGTAGTGTGACGTCACGGTTGCAAACAGCGCATGCGCACCGGAAGCGGAAGCTGTGGTGTTGCGGCTCACAATCTGGAGTTGGGCGCCGGGAAACGGTACATCAAGTGCAGCCTGCTTCTGTTTTATGTATGACACTGTGAATGATAAATGGCTACGTTTTCGTTTGAAATAATGCGTTATTTTCAGCACGATTAATTTATAATGTTTAAAATAATCTTTAAAATGTCTTAGTTATCCGGAACACATGTATATTATGAAGACTAGCGAGGGTTTCAACCACCAAGCGGTCCAATGAGGACGCATAACAATAGATATCCATTGTGTCTGCGTTTCTCGCGCTTGAAGGGGTAAATAAGGCTCTAATATTGAAGCAATTTAATAATAATTTTTATTTACCGTGTAATGATAGCAAACAGGCATACGGTCAATGTATAAAAAATGTGAATGTATGCAGGAATTAGATCCTACAGTGCCACAACCAAAATTACATACTAACAAGGAGCTATAGGCAATATTTTACAATATAACAAGAAATTCCATTGTGATTACCTTTAATTTAAAAAAAAATCATACACCCGTCTTTTTCCCTTAGGTACAGGTTAGACAGAGCCCGGGTCTTTAAGACCGAAAAGCCACGTTTAGCATTTTAGTGGACGTTAGGTGAAAAACTAAATCTAAATACTGATGGGTTACTAGCCTTATCACCTACTACCATCATTCCTCTACATAGTATATAACAAAGTTGCTTCCCGCTGTCTGTCTGTCCCTATGTATGCTTAGATCTTTAAAATCACGCAACGGATTTTGATGCGGTTTTTTTAATGGATAGAGTGATTCAAGAGCAAGGTTTATACTTACATTGCACCCGTGCGAAGCCGGGATACGTGTCGCTAATAATATGTTTATGAAGAAGTAATTCTGTATGTCTGTTACTGACATTTCAACCATTGAACTAATGGTCAAGTCGGAAAAAGAAAGGAAACTTTTATCTCGAGAAAAAAATATTTATCCCGAGAACGCAAGCGGAGCCGTGGAAGAAAGGTACTACAAAATGAATTTTAAACTAGTACAAAACCGAATGCCTTCTGCAATATTAACGTTCATAAGCAGCAGTTGGCTTAGGAATTCGCGGCCGAGGCCGAAATGGCGACCGGAAAGAAAGACTACGCCAAGTTTTGAGCTCCGTAAACCGCTCAGGATCATTCTGAATATTTAAAAGACCACTGACGGTGGTGGATTATGCTGGATGAAAATTAAAATAACACAGTGATATTTTCGCTTAAGTATGATAAGATTTACTCAGGTTTAATTTTATTGCGATTGTAGTAAGTAGCTTAAATTAAGGTTTTCGAAATTAGCTATTATCATGCGTATTCGCTATAGCCACTTCACTGTCCGCCAACATTGTTCCACTTCACATATCGTATACCTTTAAACGAGCAAATCTTGTATATCCTTACTAATATTATAAATGCGAAAGTGAGTTTGTTTGTTTGTTACGCTTTCACGCCGTAACTACTGAACCGATCATCATGAAATTTTACATACAAGTTCTCTGGAGTACGGAGAAGGACATAGGGTACATTTTATCCCGAGAAAAAGTACTGTTCCCGAGGGATCGACATTGACGCGGGCGGAGCCGCGGGCGAAAGCTAGTTTATATATAAATTTATTTCTATGATTCCGGAAACGGCTCTAACGATTTCGCTGAGATTTGGTATATGGGGGTAAACAATCGATCTAGATTAGTCTTATGTTTCGAAAAATTAGTGTTTTCCAGTTTTCATGCGTTTTTCTTTCGGTCGCTAATTTCGTCCTGCCGGCCACTGTCCGTCTGGTCCAGCGGGTTTAGACGCGGGCGGCAAGAAACGAGTGTTACGGGTTCGAATCCCGCTCGGTGACTTACATTTGTTTTTTTTTATGTTCAAGTTTATATATATATATATTTAAGTTTTATTGTTTTTAGTCAAGTTTAAAAATGTAGTTAATGTTTGAGATAACAATATATATTTCTCATAAATATAGATTATCACCTAAATACCACCATATTACAATAAATAGTAATAACTGAGCGAAGCTCGGTCGCCCAGGTGCTTTTATGTAAAACGCGTAAAACGTCACTCGCCCGTAGACTCAAGTATGATATTTTTCTAAGGAGCTTGGCTATTAGGGCAGTGGATGGCAAGCGTTTTATCCATACAATTCGTCATATTGCCAAACAAAACGTGGTAACGTGACAATTGGCAGTAGTAACGTGACAATATGCACAACACGGACATCTCTAAGAAGACCGGCCAGATAGAATGCTATCTGGCCGCTAACGTTTTATTGGACCGAAATAAAAAAAAATGGACTAGGTACTAGTATCCAATGTCATTTATATTCTACACCTTAACCACTGGACCACGAAAGCAGTTATAATATTAGTAAGGATAAGGATCGTCATGGTCACGTGGAACCGAAAAAACCGACCTATTGTTAGATTTTTCGGACATTCATCAAATGGAGTTCAGCCATAATTGTGAACGTATTCACGATACCACCTATGATCGCTGAGCACTCAATCGGTATTTGTTTACAGTACGACGCGGTCCTGTGAATATTCACACATTGAGTTGAGAGGGACTTTATGACAATACATTTAATTCAACGAGTTATATTATACCAGCTTTCGCCCGCGGCTCCGCCCGCGTCTATGTCGATCCCTAGGGAACAGTACTTTTTCCCGGGATAAAATGTACCCTAGGTTCTTTTCCATACCCCAGATAACGTGTATGCAAAATTTCATGATGATCGGTTCTGTAGTTACAACGTGAAAGCGTAACAAACAAACAAACTCAATTTCACATTTATAATATTACCAGTTTTCGCCCGCGGCTCCGCCCGCGTCAATGTCGATCCCTCGGGAATAGTACTTTTCCTGGGATAAAAGGTAGCCTATGTCCTTCTCCGTACTCCAGAGAACTTGTATACAAAATTTCATGAGAATCGGTTCAGTAGTTACTACGGCGTGAAAGCGTAACAAAAAACAAACAAACAAACAAACAAAAAAACAAACAAACAAACTCACTTTCGCATTTATAATATTATTAGTAAGGATTTAGGATAAAAGTGAACCTATGATTTGAGAAGCTTCGCAATGCGATGATAATCATGAGTCATTCTGTAATCATCTATCATTGAATTTTGAAAGGAGGCAGTGAGGGCAATGGCAATCACGGTTGATTCCGTAGTAGCCATCGCTTTCTTAAGGCTGTTTAGAAATATAATATTTTCTAAAAGATTTTACCTGAAAACCGTGCATTGCAATATTAAAATTATCAAAGAGTATTTGGCTTAGAAATTCGCAACTGAGGTTGAGTAGGCCGCGTCCTGCGACCGGAAAGGAAGATTCCGGTAAGTTCTGAGCTCTGTAAACTGCTCAGTATCATTCTAAATATCTAACGGGCGCGGACAGTGCAAGTAGATTATGCTAGACGGAAATGAAAATTAATAATGCATTATTAATTATTATTATATAGTTAAGCTCCATAAGTAATGTTCAGGTTATAAATGACGATGCGTGTATTTGGGGTAAATGGCATGCTTGTGCATTTTTGATAGACGCACTATCAATCAAATGAAAACAAATCTCAGTATATCTTTAGATAGAGAAGTAACGGAGCTTTCTCGGTTTTTATTATTTTTCGTTATAGCGGCGAAAGATACATTATGTGAAACTTCCAAGTCTCTAGCTATCAGTGGCGGCTGTACCTTAAGTGTGCTTGTGCGCTGAACCACCAATACAAAATATTAAAAAAATTAAAAATATTAGTTAATTTTTATTTTTCAATTTCCTTATCAATACTTTTTCTTAAACATACAAAAATATTACCAAATAAATTTACAATTATAACGAAACAATTTAAACGCTTTGCTAAACTATTAAGATTTATTTTCCCTGTAAAGAAAGAATCTCGTGCGCTTCGGCGAGTGCACGCGCTCATAGAACTTGTACTAGTTACGAGCTAACATGCCAGGCGCGTGAGACAAAAGATAGTTCATATAAATGTACAAGAAATGTACCGAGTATTTTGAGTATCATACTAATAATAATAGGCCTAAGAGGTATTGTACTGACAAATAACTAAATTACATTGTACCTACATGAATATTGCATGCCTGAAAGGGTAAGACTGTTGAAACTGTTTTTGTTTTTTATTTTAATATCTTTGTAACACAGTTATGTGCAATAAATATTTTGAGTTTGAGTTTGAGTTTGAGTTTGAAAAAAGTCTTTTCTCGAGCGCCGCACGCGCGCTCCGAAGATTACCGAGAGCGCCCGATTGACGAAATTCGCCGGCGAGCGGCTTCACTGTATATGACGCGTTATTATTTATTGATTTTTGATATTAAGTAGGTAATTGATTTTTGTTTTTGTTCTATTATATACTGTGTGTACAGTGTGTGGAGTGAGTAGAAATTTTATTAATCAACGTTTATTGATTATATTAAAGACAATAACAAAACTTTTAAAATAAAGTTGATATAAAATTAAACGAACCGCTAAGGCCCATTTTAAATTTAAAACAAAGCGCACCACCAGTTCGATTACCCACCAGCCACTGCTAGCTATAACGGTTAAAAACTAACAGGCCGTGACAGAAGAATGTACAAACAGATAGCGAAAGCTTTATAATTGGGTAATATTAATAGTATTTTCAGGGTTCATATACATACGATGCGGGGTTCTTTATTTTAATAGCGTCCTTTTATTTGGAGGCAATGAGAAATGTGCACATTTTAAAAGGTTTTACCTCAAAATCATATACTGCAATATTCACATTCCCAGATAGCAGTTGGCTTAGAAATTCGGAGCCGAGGCCGACTCAGCCGCGTCCTGCGACCGGAAAGGAAGATTCCGCCAAGTTTTGAGCTCCGTAAACCGCCAGGATCATTCTGAATATTTACATGGGCAAGGCGGAAGTGGATTATGCTAGATGAAAATTAAAATTATTATAGGGTCAAATCTTTTTGCAAGCGTTGCAAGGACGCATATTTTTTTTAAATCTATTGTTGCAAGGTAATTTTGGTAATTTAAACCCTTTTTTTATACGACTGTTAAAAAGGAGTTTAATGTTGGTTTTCAATTTTATGTATGTACTCGTATGTAAGAAAATTATGTACATGTATACATTTGTAAATTATGAGTTTCCTTCTACCATGACTTCTAAATGCCTCAAAGGATTTAGACATAGATACGTTAGTATACTCACACTCTGCCGAGACAAATCTATAATTTTTGACGTGAATAACGTCTTATAAATCGATGAACCGCACGCACTAAAAAGTGTAACGTTCCGTGTGCAAGCGAAAGCGCGGAATAAACGATAGAGAGGCACGACGGATATATTGTCGGTATCTCTTATTTTTTCTTCCCTTGTCAGGATATGTAGTTTACGCTTTATTAAATATTAACTTTACCAAGTGGTTGGTATTCAAAGGAATATTTCCATACTTTCGTGAAAAGGTGACAGTTAATAAATAAGCTCATTGGTCATTTATTAAGTCTGCTTCTTTAGACTGCCCTAAGCCAAATTCAAGTATCTCACTTTACCCAAAATTTAAAAAATAGCAAAAAGAGTATTTTTATCGTTAATATTTGAAATTATAGCCACAAAAATATAAGTACTTCATTCATATTGAAGGAACTTTTATTAGATACTTTCGTTTGTCAAATTATGACATTATTCCGCGTAGATTTATTCATAAATTTTTTAAAACCATTCTTCGGTATAAACAAGTATAAGAGGCCTTCTTCAGGACGATTGTGAATCGAGAAGCGCGCACGAAGTCGTACGCACGTCTCGATTCACATTCGCCTAGTTGACATTAAACATGTCAGCCAGTAGCTTAGTTCATACGTATATAATTAATAATTGCATAAATCTGTCTTAAAATTTAAAACATGAGCTAGTACTTTATACTTTACATAAAAAAAATACATTCATCAAAATAAATTGCCACCTTTCCTTTAAAATAAAAATAAATCATAAATGTTAAAAATATTTTTATCATTTTTGAAGAGTACGCTGGCACGAGATTATAAATATTTCGCGCAACCTCCTTTTATCCGGCTGTGGTCATGATTTGTAGTGGAGTATTTAAATGAGAAAAATATTTTTACGCTCTCTTCGAGGTAATAGCTCATATCTCTCACTTCCTTTTTCATAAATGTTCATATTTTAAATTGTGAAATAACAATTTTATGTAATTCATGGTGGTAACAGTGTGACTCCAGTCCAATAAGGTTATGTCCCAAAGAACCAAATCAATGCGTAATTAGTTAACTTGTGGATGAGAAAGCAACAAAAGAGTTAGTGAAATTAGTCCTCTGGTGTATTTCAATAGGCTAGTTTCCTGGGTCAAAATTCATAAAATTAGTCGGTCAGTTAGTTAATCAAAAAATATTGGACACGTATTTTTTTTAAGCAATGATTAAAATAGAGCGCATCAAAGTTTATGAGTGGGGGCTCGTGATGACACAGTTTGCTAAAAAGTAAGTCGTAACGTCTAAGATTTTGTGTTAACCTTTTCAATGCCACAATCTGATATATGTGACAAATCAATAGGCATGTTTCCTAAAAAAATACAATTAGTCCTTCTTATAGATTATCGAAAAATATTAGATACGTATTTTTTCTTTTTTCAATCAAACAAAAATTTATAAACTTATAACCCGTTGAATTTCCGCGTGACGTCACTATCCGGTACAGTTTTTTACCGGCCTGTTGCGTCATTAGCCCCCACTCCTGAACTTTGATGCCCTTTATCTTTATCATCCTTTGTTTGATTGAAAAAAGAAAAAATACGTATTTAATATTTTTCGATAATCTATAAGACAGACTAATTATTTAAAATGGTATTTTTTTAGGAAATAAGCCTGTTTCGTGCCCGCGCTGTTCGTTCAGTCTGATAGCGCCATAGATTGTGAATGCATTAGTCATTAAATTGGTTTGTCACATGTATCAGACTGTGGCGTCGAAAGGGTCTAACTGGCAGTCGAATCAGTTTTTTTAAGAAACTAGCCTATTGTATGTATTTTATTCTTCACAATGTAGTTTGTGGAAACTTTTTATACAGTTAGATGGCAAACATTACAAGTGCTATTTTCAGTAAGATATATTTTTAGGTTTAACATCATGTTTGCTGACCGTACACATATATTTCTTTTATCTTTTAAATTGCCTCACAGGCTACTTTAGCCTTTAAAACAACTGTAGTACAAGGTAGTTTTCCTTAACTCAATTTAACGTATAGTGCAGTGGATGCAATCTGTACTGACGTAAGTTTACGTCTTCACGTTAGTATAGTATGTTATCACGCAAGGTATGCAAAAATGAAACTATTATCTTGTAAATAAAGATGCCCACACGTTCCTCACTTGCGACGGACTTAAAACATTAATTCCCATTGGATCTTAATATTTGATCCACATATTTCTTATTGTCTTTCCGTTGGATCTTTAAATTCTCAACAACTTTATAGATACTTACGTTGGAAATGAAATATCTAGTCTAAATTTACTGGACTTCTTCATGTAAACTAGACCAACAAATACTTAATACAAATGTGTTTTTGTATATGTACTTAGGCCAGACTTGAAACTGGTTAACTGGTTAAAACTACCATTTTTAATTCGGTTTGCACCACTTATGTAAGGCATTTTTTGGGAAGGTTTATGTACCTTATTATTATTGCGAAACTTGGGTTAAGTTATCATTACGTGATGATGAATGCAGTGGCATTAAATGATTCATCTTATTTCTCTACCTGGTAAATTTTATAAAAAGAATAACTATAAATACTTCTACCTTTTAAAAGTGCCAGTCGGACTCGCGCACGAAGTGTTCCGTACCCTTATCTATAAAAACGGCAAAAAAATCACGTTTATTGTATGGGAGCCCCTTAAATATTTATTTTATTCTATTTTTTTGTATTTGTTGTTAAAGCGGCAACAGAAATACATCATCTGTGAAAATTTCAACTGTCTAGCTATCACGGTTCATGAGATACAGGCTGGTGACAGACGGACAGACAGACAGACAGACAGCGGAGCGAAATTAATTGGGTCCCGTTTTTACCCTTTGGGTACGGAAGCCTAAAAATGAATGGAGGTATTAGAAGCTTGACGTTACTGTTTTTGTATTTTTCTTTTTGCTTGTGTGGTTGTGTGTCACTGTAGCTTCCAAACGGCTGAACCGATATTGCTGTAATTTTATTTTTAAGTAATTCCTTAAGTAATTCTTTAATAGCCTTATATTGAAGTTTGTTTTTTCACACCGCAACGCACCGCCTCTCTTTAAACGAGTAAAATCTTATACTGTCAAAGAGTGAACTTTGACAGTATGAGGACGAAAAAAATGTACTTAAAATGTCGATGGAACTTAAATGCCAAAATATTTAGATCCAATAGGAAGAAATGGTTTAAAGGGGTAATTTGTTAATGGAGTAGCCGCAAATCTGGTGTTATCTGATGCCACTGCGACCCGCCTTTTCGAAACTCTTTTTTTAAATAATGTTGCGGCGTGGTTTGTTTAGTACCCTTCCGCGATAAGAACTCTTAAAAAGATATTAAGAGCTTTTAAAGAAATTGTCTCTGCGGTTTTGCTAAAGACCTCGATACGCTAACTTGGTTATCTGAGTTTACAATATCTTTTCGGGTTTACTGATCGAGTCTTTGATAAAAATGACGAGCTTTTAATTCTGATATTGGGAAACGAAATTTGTCAAGTTGAAGGTCAAATTATTTGTGCAAGGGATACTGTTTGTTTGGGCTCATTTGGGCAAAAATGTATAAAACTTTGTGCTTATAGAAAAAGTCACATTTAAAACTTCTCGATCCATTTAGCAAATAACTCGACATTGATTGATTCTTGCAAACACTTCATAGTTTTTTATTAGTTTCATTAAAATTCACCCATAACCATTTATAAAAGTATTTTTTTTAGTTGGTAGGTTCATGTGCGTTCTGTACATGAATATTCTATTCTCAACATCTTATATACAGCGTGCAACATAACTAACGACATTCTCGCAAAGGGCTGACTCAGCTCGTCAAAATGAACAACTTTTTCTATGGCTTTTTCTATGGTTAGGCGTTTTTACTTTTTCTAAATCTATAAAAACAGCAAAAAATCATATCTGCTATATGGGAACCCCCTTAAATATTTATTTTATTCCATGTTTTAGTATTTGTTGTTATAGCAGCAACGGAAATACATCATCGGTGAAAATTTCAACTGTCACGGTTCATGAGATACAGCCTGGTGACAGACGGACAGACAGACAAACGGATAGCGGAGTGATATTAATAGGGTCCCGTTTTTACCCTTTGGGTACGGAACCCTTAAAAACTGTGACTACCGTAAGAATTTCTTACAGTTTTCGTCTTAAGTTGGATTGAATTTTAAGGTGCGTTCTTGTAAGAACGCACCTTAAAATTCAATCCAAAGCCATGTCAGACAATCATAATAACGAGTGAACCTTAATATAGATATTAGAAAACGTACCTGCCAATATACGTAACGAGTAGGTATATAAGAAAAAAATCACTTAAATATTTATACCCAATGAATATGTAAACATTTACAAATCAAAATACCTAAAGTTGACATAAACAGTTGTACGTAGAATAGTCAGTCCGAATTATATTTCGACCAAAATATTCGTACTCCATCCGAATACAACGTTTACATTCAAACTGCATCTAACCCGCTATTCAATTTCCATAAACGGCCGAAGATTTAACTTATTCACACGTTTCCCATAACCTGTCATCGCTTCATAATCGAAACGCAACGTGCGTTTTGTTTACACTATCGAACGCAAACAAACCCTTCGTTTTGTTTATACTCGTATTGAAACACTTGTTGGGTGCGGCGTAACGGTTAAAAAGAAAAATAAACAATACTGATTTGTGATAACTGTCTTAATTTTTTTATTGAATGATAATTATTAGTTGCTGATGTAAACAATGGTATCCGGTGTAGTGTCACAGTACTAAAATACTTTGATACAATTTATTATTGTAATGTTTTTTCACGTATGAAAAATAAATGTGATATTGTGTGAAAAAGTGTGTAAAAGTGAAAACTCTATACTACCTTTCATGTTAATCTGTAAGAAAAGAAAAAAAAATGTATAATATACAATTTTCTTCCTGCGCTGATCGTAAAAGCTGATTGAGGGAATGGGCGCGAAAATTTGAGAAGTTATATTAGTAAGCGATGCGGCTAACAACCCATCACTATTGTGATTCCGTTTTGCCACCTAATGACAATCAACGTGCTAAACGTGGTTTTTAGGTCTTAAAACGGGCTCTGTCTACCCCGCAAGAGATAAAGCCGTGATAGTGTATATCAAATTTAAATAAAAATCAGGCGAAAATAGCTGAGAATTAATAACATAAGACTACCTAAAAATTATTAAGACATTATACATAACATGCTTCTTCTTCTTTTCGAGTCAAAATGGTTATTTAAGCTTTTTTATATATTTATCTTTTGATGGTTGTTGTACAAAACATGGTTATTTAAGCTTTCTATTAGTGAGCGGTGGACTGTAAGGATGAATAATAATAAAAATACCTGTTTAGATGATGTAGGTATATAATAAGATGATAAAAATAACATGAAAAAGAATAAGTGGCAAATCGACACAAGACAAACCAAACACCAAGTCACTTAGCAACTGCTTGACATTACATCACAGGAGAAATTATAAAACATAATAACAAAAAAGGCCGCACCATAGCCAGTCGTCAACATACCGGACCCCCAGTGTGGTACACTAGGAATTGGTGGCTACTGGCTGGGGTGCGGCTTCCATCAAAATAATTTTTCGAAGCGGTCTGCGCAGCGTACCACCTTTAGTGTAAATATCTGCAACGCGGGCCACTCCGTCTGGTCCAAAGTAGACCTTGACTACCCTTCCTAGTGGCCACAAACCACGAGGAAGAGTAGGGTCGGCGATCAGCACCACATCACCCACGCAAAGTTTCAAAGCTTCTCTGGTAGCTCCTCTCGGCCGAAGCGTGGGAAGATACTCCCGAAGCCATCGTGCCCAAAACTGATCTGCGAGTCGGAGAATTCTCCGCCTATCACATCTTCCGGATAGTTCAGCGTCCGTCAGTGACGATGTCCACGGCACGACTGATGAGGAGCCAAGTATAAAATGGAACGGTGTTATGGCTTCTGGTGCATCCGTGTTTGACGAAATATAGGTGAGCGGCCTCGAGTTTACAATTGATTCCGCTTCTAGGAGGAGCGTCGACAAAACGTCTTCTTTGAGTGGTTGATCGTGAAGGCAGGATCTTAGAGCTGTCTTCACAGTCCGTACCAGCCGTTCCCATGCACCCCCCATGAATGGCGATGCCGGTGGGATGAAGCGCCAACTGATTTTATGATTAGTGGCGTACTCAAGGACGGGATCATCGAGAAGACAGCGTAATTCTCTCGAGGCACCGACAAAGTTGGTACCGTTATCTGAAAATATGGTAGTGGGTGATCCTCGGCGTGCAATAAAACGTCTGAGACTCATTATAGCAGCGTCTGACGATAATGAATTCACAACTTCTAAATGTAACGCTCTGGTCGAAAGGCATGTGTACAGGGCGACGTAACGCTTTTCGCGGCGTCGTAAAATTGACACCATTATTGGGCCGAAATAGTCGAGTCCCGTGTGGGTAAAAGGTCTCTTATGATGATCTAGACGCTCTAATGGTAAGTCACCGGTCTGTTGTTGAATCGGCTGTCCTCTCCACCTTCTGCAACGTAAGCAGGCGCTTGCTACTCCACGGATGGTGCTTCTGGCCCTAAGGATCCAATATCTCTGGCGGAGTTCGTTCAAGACTAGCTCGTTGAACTGATGTGAGGCTTTGACGTGTTCGTGGAGGATCAATAGACGTGAGACGTGATGGCGGCCGTCTAAAATTAATGGTGACTTCATCTCCTCGTTTACTCCTGGGGCGGATCTTATACGTCTTAAAAAACCTTCTTTGTCGAGTGTGGGTGCGAGTTTCTTAATGCGACTGTTCTTGGGCACCGGCTTTGAAAATTGTAAGGCTGAAAGTTCTTCGGGGAAACTCTCTGTTTGTGCTAGGTGCACCACCATCTTCTCTGCTTCTATGATGTCTGTCGCGTGAAGTTGGTGGGGGGACGTGGTGCTGTCGATATATAATTTTGAATTTGATTCTATTGGCCGAGACAATTTAAGACGAAAAAGTCGTGCTCCCTGGAGAACACGGGCGGTGGCGCGTAATAAACGCAGCCAAGAGCTAAAACGCGTCGGTTGAGGTATCAATTTTGATGATACAGTAACAAAGACTAGACCCACCAGTTCTGATTTTAACTCAGAATCTGGTAAGATTCTGGTAAGATCTGCATCGGTACTTCGCTCGGTCGGCCAATCGCTTGGTGGTTCTAAAAGAAAATAAGGACCGGTAAACCATCGATGTGTCACGGAAAATTCTAGTTTTTTTGGTTTTGTTGCGTCGTCTGCAACATTGAGAAAGGTAGGGATCCACCTCCAATTAGATGGGTTAGTGGTCTCCAGAATCTCTCCCAACCTGTGTGCTACAAAAGGTTTAAATGTACGAGCGTCACTCCGGATCCACTTGAGGACAGTGGTTGAATCAGTCCAGAAAATGGTTGCAGAGGGCTTAATACGATGCGCATGTAAAATTGTTTGCGCATAACGTGTAGCAATAAGAGCAGCCTGTAATTCAAGTCGTGGAATTGAAACTGGTTTAAGGGGTGAGACTCGTGCCTTGCTACCGATAAGTGTTGTGGAGACTGACTCGTTATCGTAACTGAACCGCCAGTAGGCGACACAAGCGTATGCTTGCTCACCACCGTCGGCTATTACATGTAACTGAACGTCAGACACGTCTGGCCTATTCATGTACCAGCGAGGTATTTTAATATCAGCTGCAACTTTTAACTGTGCGAACCAGTCTTTACATTCGCTTATATACATGTCGGGTAGCTGCGCGTCCCAACCAATACCTGCTCGCCATAACCGTTGTATTAAAATTCGGCCCCAGATAACGACTGGCATTAGTAGACCGAGAGGATCGTAAACTTTCATAACATTCGACAAAAGGTTGCGTTTGGTTAGAGTGTCAGTCGGTATCTGCGGTACTGCGCGAAAACCGAATGAGTCCTGACGAGGGTTCCATTTAACACCTAAAACTCCAACGTCGTTACTGGGGGGTAGGTATACGTCAGATGCCGCGTCACTTCGAAATTCTTTAGGTACGAGTGACAGTGCCTCTGAACAATTCGACGTCCACGCTCGCATTTCGAAACCACCGGCCTTATGTACGGAGATTATGTCCGCAGCAAGTTGAGCCGCGTCGCAAATGCTTGTGTGGCTGCCTAAATAGTCGTCCATATAATGGTCGTTGATGATCGCATCATATACAGCAGGATAGCTGGCCTCGAACATCTTTGCATTCTTATTTTTAATGTAGAGTGCGATGAAAGGACTCGATACAGCGCCGAAAATCATTGAGGCCATGCGATATTCCTTCAGCTGTCCATTCCTGTCGCGCCAAAGAAAACGTTGTGCGTCTCTGTCTCTAGCTGCGATCTTCACTTGTGGAAACATCTCCTTTATGTCACCGTTCAACGCTACAGCACCTTCTCTAAAACGGAACAAGATGTCAATCAGGGAAGACAGTAGGTCAGGGCCTTGTAGGAGCATGCTGTTCAAGCTCACACCTTTTGTAACCGCAGCTGCGTCATGGACTGCTCTTAGCTTCTTTTTCTGCGGATGAAAAACGCCAAAGATAGGTAGGTACCAGCGGATGGGAACGTCAGTATTAACACAAAAGTTTTTAGAAGGCAATGGCGAGTGGTACGACTTAGGATCGCACTCTTCGGCATAGCCTTTGTTAATAATATCCCTTATAAATTGTTGAAAGGCATCGGCAAAAGCTGGGTCCTTTGCCATTTGCTTCTCGATGGCTTTAAAGCGTGAGAGTGCCTGGGGATAACTATCTGGTATAACCTTTGGAAGATCCTTGTTCCAGGGTAGGCCAACTTCGAAATGTCCATTGTCAAGCTGGCGAACCGAAGATTCAATAATTTCTACCGCACGCTTGTCATCATCGTTTGGTAGTGGTGCTCTTTTCGTGATGCCTAAAGCATCGATGTCATATTGACTTTTTATGAGAGTGTCCAAATCTTCAGATATATGATTAATAAACTCCAGCGGTTTTGACGAAACTGAAAATGCGCCATGGAGCACCCAACCCAACAAAGTTTTGGAGGCTACAGGTTCGTTCTTTTTCCCACATCTTACTTCGCGACTTAGGGACAAGTACCAGTCTGGTGCACCGATAAGGACTGTGGGGGCTGCATCAGCAAACGAAAGTTCGTTAGATAAGCCTGCCAAGTGATTGTAATTCATAAGATTTACCATATCTGGGTTTTGTGCTCGAAGCCCTAAAGGGGTAATTGCTCGAGCGTGCTTTATTAAATAGCGATCAGTCCGGTTACGGCCGCGTATAAAAAAGTTGACATAACTTACGTCAAGTTCCTTGGTCATACCACTGACACCTTCAATGCGGAGACGCTCCTGACAGGTTGTCTTTGCTCCGATGCGTGTTGCAACCTCGCCTTCGATTAGTGTAGCCGAAGAGCCTTCGTCGAGGAGTGCTGTCGTTTCGAAGTCGCCGTTGGGTCCCTCGAGTACAATTGGTACGACTTTTAGCAGACCTCGTGGGCGTGAGTCCAATGGCGAAGACCCTGTAACATTAGTGCAGAAATCAGTAATATTATTTATGTTGGCAGAGCCACCTGAGTTGAGAGAAAATGTTTCATTGGTATTGCACTGCCCAGAAGGTGCCGCGCTAGCCGCGGTGTCGGGTGTCGCTGTGCCATGTAGGAGCGCGTTGTGACGTCTTGGACATCCGTCAACTCCACATCGTTTGGCGCGACAATTGTTCCACGTGTGCGGGTTAGACTTTAGGCAACGGTAACCCGAAGGGGAAAAAATTACTTTAGTTCTCTCATAGCTACTTTTGAAAGCCATCCATTGACCTACATCACCCGAAAATGGGACCAGATCAGGTCTTTTTGGCCTGTTGGAAATATTGTTGATAGCTTGTGAGAGCTTTATGATTGGGTCTTGTGACTGTTCAGATAGATGTTGGCGTGCCATTGCATCATAATTATTTCCTAACGCGGCATATGTGGGTTTCGAATTGGTTGCACGGTTGACACGGAGGGGTAGCTGTGACTGAAGTCCTTGAACGTTTTCCAAGGTGACAGGTGGCCCACCAGTCATGTTTGCATGTCTTGAAACCCAGGTTTCTGTGCGTTTATCAGAAATACGACGATCAGAACGATATGATTTGGCTGACTTATCTGAATTTGTGGCGTCTAGGGCGGCAAGCTTTGCTTGCAGCTCTGTGTCCTCCGCCTCGGCTTCGAGGCGAGCTAGCTCGCGCTCACGCTTCGCCTGTTGTTGAGCGAGCTCGCGCTCGCGTTCCGCCTGTTGTTGAGCGAGCTCGCGCTCGCGCTCCACCTGTTGTTGAGCGAGCTCGCGCTCACGCTCCGCCTGTTGCCTAGCGCGCTCCACTCGGCGTCGCACTGCGTCCGCTTCGATGGCCAATCTCTGCGCACGAACGGTTGCCGAGGAACGCGATGAATGTGAGCGCTCACTGTGCGATTGCTTGCTGTGAACACTACGGGTTTTATCACATGGTGCTTCGGCTTCGGCATGCGGGGCGTTACACACCGATTGTATGCCGTCTGGTTGTGCCGGCGTGTTGTCGTTGCCTGTGGCTGAACCCAGCCGGGCACCACGCGGTGAACGCTCGTGGCATTCGCGCTGTACCCGCCCAGTTTCTGTAGCCGTCGGGTTTGCCTTCTTTTTGCTACGTGTTTCCATGATTGAAATTAATGAATATATGTAGGCAGAATTCTAGAAAATGAAATGAAAATTACAATGACCTACTTACGTGAAAAACAAATGAATCTATGATGGGTTCTACTTTTACGGCTCGATGAACCAAATATTAGTGAGCGGTGGACTGTAAGGATGAATAATAATAAAAATACCTGTTTAGATGATGTAGGTATATAATAAGATGATAAAAATAACATGAAAAAGAATAAGTGGCAAATCGACACAAGACAAACCAAACACCAAGTCACTTAGCAACTGCTTGACATTACATCACAGGAGAAATTATAAAACATAATAACAAAAAAGGCCGCACCATAGCCAGTCGTCAACACTTTCTTTTATTTAGTTTGTGGCCACAGCTACTCCTATACCGTTTGCCTTTTAAGATATTCGAATGTGCAGATGGAGGAACAATTGAGGCACGCCATGAGGTAAGTTATCGATTGCCTGACGCCACAATCACAACATATATTTTGTGTATAGCCTAAAGATAGTTAAAGAAAAAAAAACACACAGACTTAAAAAAAATTGGGACTTTTAATAACACCTACAAAAATACGATATTTGAAATTTACCTTTCATATTCAAATATTGATTGAAAATCAAAAGAGAAATATTATTATATTTGTTAAAGAATTAAACGTAGGTAGGTATCATTTTGCGAAGTCGGAGGGAGTCAATAAAATGGAATGAAAAATACTCCATTTAACAATTTTTTTTAAACTATATGCAAAAAAATCTTTACTGGCCGCTTCGCTCGTTTATATAAATTGACATGAACCTACGACATCAATTTCGTAAGTGGCCACTTTTCACCGCGGATGAGAGAGAGCTTCCGGTTCACGATTGCTGGCGCGAAATAAGTGTTGCTTTAAAACGTCTTGAGGAGACTTTTTTTGCGACTGTACAGATAATACCTACAAAAATATTCTATATATTATAAATAAGAAAGTAATCTCTTCGTCTGTCTATTACCGTTTCACACTTCAACCACGAGACCAATTTAGATCATATTAAGTATATGGAGATAGTATGAGGCCCGAGAAAAGACACAGGGTACCTATCATTTCACGCAGCGGAGCCATGGCCGAAGCCTTGTAATTTAAAATGTATAATATAGTTTTAATTATTTTGCTTACAATCTTTTAAATACGATATGCCAAAAATAAATATTCACCGGTCGAATCGATCTAAATTGACGTAAATTCCGCGAGTGGCCACTTTTCGCCGCGGATGAAGAAAGGTTTGGGTTCACGATTGCTGGCGCGAAATAAGTGTTACTTTAAAACGCCTTGTGGATTGAAGTGTACGGTGAAATCGTTAATTGTAGACATATTATTTTTGTAGCTGTGAAGAGATCTTTTAGATTTCCTTTAATGGTACGAGGTCTATTTCCAGTAGTAGACTTCTTACGTGATGATAAATGTAGGTTAATTATCCGTTTCTGGTTAACTTTACTTACGTTTACAAACGAAATTACATATTATCCCAGATTGCTTATCACTTAAAATTTACTTATAAAAAGGCTTGGGTTCTTATAAATATTTATTTGTTCACATAGCTCTTGTCCTTTAATAGTAAAGCCATAAAGGACAAGCCAACGAGCAAGCGGGTCACCTGATAGTAAGCGATCACCGCTGCCCATAGATGACTACTACATATTGTTTCGAAACTCTACTATTTATAAAAATTATTTCAATATTTGAAGTATTATATTTTGCATTTACAATGCTACTTTGTTATACTCTTATTAAATTAAGAAATAAAATATGGTGAAAAACCTCAAGCGGGCGGGATTTCAACCTGCGACCTTAAGTCTATGTAGGTACCCTTGAGATTGTTCACCATATTTTATTTCTTAATTAAGTAAGAGTATATTTCAAAATATTTAAAAAAAAAGTATAATAGCCAGTCACAATCTAAAAAAAATAGCTGTGAAAATACGAGCGACGAATCGTTGGCTCGGGAGCCGCCATGAATAATCCTTCCCGTCAACTCCACGCGAGCTCACTGCCCAATTAAAAACGTACTCTTTCCACGACTTTCAGCTTAGAATATTGTATAATAAGCCAATAAAAAACCCCACTTAACGCCCTGAGCGCCAACGGCAATGAAATATGCACTTTTCACCCTCATTATGGCAAATTGAAATTAAATGCAAGAACTGCGCGACCCTCTGTGCCCGAATCAAGAATCGTTATTGGTTTGTTGTTATTAAAAAGTTCTTCTTTCCTTTTCGAATGTGTGTTTCAGCTATCCTAGTTTTAGATCATACATTGTATATGTCATCATTTAAGGGATAAAGAGGAGGTCTGGTAAAGGTGATGTTTAGCGTGTGTAGGTGGAAAAGGGAACTGAAATGGCTATGGGTTGTTAGGCACATACATTTTTGGTATGTTTTTCTTTGATAATGTACTATCTTTATTCTGTATGTAAAAATAATTCAACTTCATTTATTTTTTAGTTCATTCATGGGTCCGTGGGATCCATTAGCCCATCGTCTCTTTGACTTTCTGTCAAAGAGACAGATCGAGGTATCCCGCGACCAAAAGGCTGGCAATTACCTGGCTCAAAGGATAAGCATTGCCATCCAACGTGGCAATGCTGCCAGCCTTTTGGGCACGTTGCCGCAGAATGACGGTTTGCAGGGACTACATAATTTGTAAATAATTATATTTTTTTAAGTAGTTTTAATTATAATTAGTTAATTAGTATTATTTTAGTATAATTATATAGTACATATTATGCAATAAATAAATAAATTTTTGAATTTTTGAATGTTCATTCATTAATAATAAACAATCAAATCTTTCTTTTTTGTATTATAAGTAGATTTAAAACATTCAGATTGGATTTTCATCAGATTGGAAATTCAGAAGTATTTACAATTCGTATTTGTCGTTGCATATTGTTGAAATATAATTAAGATGGGTCCATCAAATCGTTTCACACCACGATCGACTCGAACTGTGGTGAGAATCACTGTTTACGAAGTACTGTCTCTGAATGTTACCGTTAAAGTGAGCTAAAAAGTGAGCTAGCCCCACAGTAAGTGCTGAACTTGTGTTGTAGGATACTAACTCAATGATACTATATTATATAATAAATACTTTATAGATAAACATCCAAGAGTCAGGTCAATCTGAAAAAGATCGTTTTCCATCATGGCCTGACCGGGAATCGAACCCGGGAACCCTCGTGTCGTAGGCTGGCCTGTTAACCACTGCGCCACGGAGCGCTCAAAGCGAGTTAATAAAATACAAGCTTTAATTTAAACCTCATGACCTGCCGGCTAACTTTTACCATCAACGGTGAACAACCTTTGTATATCACTTCAACATCCATTGCCGTTTATATATCTTATATAACAATAGTCAATCATACGAAAGCCGCAATGTATTGTCGAACAAAACTATGTTCACTGTAAATAGATGTCAAAAGTTAGCAAGAAGACTGGCTGTTTTGCTGCTCTCAGCTAATATCGCTAGATGGCAGTTGTTATGATAAACAGGCATCTATGTGGCTACAAAACTTTGGTGTTAGGTACAGAGTCGAGAAGAAAGATGACGGTTTTTGTGCCGCTGAGGGCACTAGGTTTGATTCTTGGCATGGTTTAAAGCTTATATCCCACTTGCACAGGTTTTAAATTGTGGTATGCCGTTCTTGAATTTTTCTAGAACAAACAAGTTCGCAAATTTTCCTCTGTAATTCTTCTTTGTTTTCCCAAAAGTGAGAATTATTGAGAAATACTCGAGAATTATTGAAAATTTTCCGCAAATTTTAGACAGAAGGAATTTACGAGAACAGAGAATTTCTCTTCGGCACATCACTAGTTCTGATACTACTCAAGAATAGTTGTGGCGGCCGGCCGTAGAAACTATCATTGATCATCATCATTTCAGCCGCAAGAAGTCCGCTACTGGACAAAGGATTCTCCCAAGGGTTCTTCGTTCCATGGAAGGATACTACCATATTCACCACGCTTGACAGGCGAGTTGGCAAGCGCAGGTTCTTTGGCTTCTTTTGCTTTTGACGCTGCCTATCGAAAGCATGCTAAAGTTGGGGAAGGGCAGGATTTTGTTGGATTGGGAAAGATAATGATTTGGAATAATTAATTAAAGAGGAAAGCAAGTAGTAGCTCGGGAAGCTGGGCGCGCGTACACTATGCCATACTTCCGAGCTCCGTGGTGCAGTGGTTAACACGCCAGCCTGCGACAGGTCATAATGGAAAACGATATAAAAATAAAACATAAGCAGACACATCTAAAAATGCAATCAAGGAAACGCTTATAGAGAGAGAGAGAGAGAGAGAGAGAGGAACTCGTAAAGGAAGAAAGAAACAGAACAAACAATGAAATAAGACAAAATATATTAATTTAAAAATATAGACCCCAAAGCTCGTATCTCATCTCGAAATACTTAAAGCAGCATAAATTATTAAAAAGCGGGTAAATGTACTGATGTGTGCTGAGTTTTACAGCAGTAATAACTCATAAGTCGGGAGTAATGTGCGTGAAATAGATTCGGCGCCCTCGCTGCTAGAAGAAATGTTTGAATTTAGTCGCTTCAGGGGATATGCTGCTAACGCGTGTTTCATATACATTATCATGTCTTTATCTCTTACGAGGAAGACAGAGTCTAAGGTCATATGACCCAAAAGCAACTTTTAGCGTGTTGGTGGTCGTATACTGTGGCCACAAGTGCCTTTGAATCGCAGGGGCCTGGTACGATCCCCGGCCAGGTCAGGATGGAAAACGTATTCGATGTTTATGTATGTAAGTATTTTTTATTAAGTACTAGCTCTCTTCCACAGAACAGTACTTTTTCCCGGGATAAAATGTACCCTTGCCCTTCTCCGTACCCCAGATAACGTGTATGCAAAATTTCATGATGAACGGTTCAGTAGTTACAACGTGAAAGCGTTACAAACAAACTCACTTTTGCATTTATAATTTTAGTTAGGATTAGGATAGTATCGTTGACTTATAATTGTAAGTTTACTGTTTGTTTAATTTATTGTTTGTTTTGTTTCTTATTTATTATATACATAGCATTACACCACATGTCCACTACACGAGTGCACTCATCTATATTCCCGTTAACAATCACAGTCACACGGTGTATAATACCTATACATTTTATTTACCAGTCTGGCTACGGCGAGAAAGCATCCTAGTTAAATGTATATACTTTGTCATTATTAGTTCCTAAATTACAGTGGGATACACTTGTTTAGGAATTACTACGCACTGATCTCTAAATATTGTAAATGTCTCTCCTAGTACCATCTATTTCAGCACATCACAGCCACTTGCACGATGCTCCCCACCTCGAGATACAGGTTAACACCTAGTTCGATGGTGTGGTGCTAAAATGTTGATGCTATTTTTATTCAAACAAACATATTTACTTATGTGTAAAAAAAGGAAAAATGTCAATAAAAATATTTTTATTGACATTTCTCCTTTTTGGTAGAGAAAAAACGTAGCTTTCTCCAAAGCTCTTTGAACTTTCTTATGAGGACTGTTAGTAAGGAACTACGTTATACTATCATATAGGTCAAAAGCTTTCGCTCGATCTACTTAAATGTACTGCATAGATCCATTGTCCTATATATTATTTGATTTTCAAGTTTATTATAAAATAATTTAAATCAAATACCTCACTTGCCACAATGGGGTAGTTGTACAACTACCTAGTACTAGGTGACGCAAACCGTCATGCATATTAAAGGAATGGGATGTGGTGCAGATGTTCGCCGTGTATGATTGAAAGCGCGGTAGCTTTAATTATTTATGTATTTGAAAGACCAGCAACAATTTTAATTGTAGTAATATACAGAATGGGTAAAAAAGACATATTTCAAGCCTTATTGGTAAAGCACTGGTCGTACAAAGGACAATTATGTCTAAATAGAACTGATCGATGAACAAATAAATAATAAATGAACGTTATTATGCTTCGATCAAATATAATGGTAGATACACGATTCGCGTTTGAAAAGTGGCACCGGCAAAACAGCACCCTCATTGGGTTACGGAGCTGTTTTGTCCACAGTTTCAATAAACCGCGCTAGCACTCACACGTCTCGCGATGACAGAAGTCAATGAAAAGATGCAAAAACTTCGCGTTCTTAAAGTAAAAAAGAAAGATAGAGTGTCAAACTTTCGGTATGTACCGTTTTTGTCGTTGATTGTAAGTATGCATGATGTTTTGGCTCAGGGACATTATTTAGGCATCATTTTGTATGAGACTGTGTATCTACCATTATATTTGATCGAAGTTTTTATGTAATCAACGTTAAAAAATATCCGATTTTGTTTGTGTAAGTGGCCGACATAAGTGTCAGATTTTTCTGCCTAAAGGCATCTGATATAGTTTGACGAGTGCCATCTAACAGCAAAGAACAGTGAACAAGAACAGTTTTCTGATTCCGAGATAAAAATATTACTTTACATACTTCCTGCGTCGTCGTCGCGGGCGCAAGCGCCACAGTTCGTATCGCGCGATAAACTAATACACATCACGCTCTTTGATATTCCAAAAAATAAAATGGCAATAGTCGATTAACGTTGTCGCACACTCTTTCTTTTATGCTATTCTGGGAGAAAAGAAAAAACGTAGAATGTTCCAGCTGCTTCTCTTCTCGCGCAGATCGTGAAAGCGTTTTGAGTGAATGGGCGAAAATCTGCAAAATCATGTCAATAGGCGACGCGGCTAGCAACCCATTACTATTTTATTTCCGTTTTCTATCTACATGACCACCAAAATGCTTAATGTGGTCATAAGGTCGTATAAATATATAAATAAATATATACGGGACCGTCAATACGGGTTCCGCCACGGGCGTAGTGCTGGTGATCTTCTTGTGTACTTAACGCACCGATGGGCAGCCGCCATCGAGAGCAAGGGAGAAGCACTGGCATTTAGTCTAGATGTCACAAAGGCTTTTGACCGGGTCTGGCATAAGGCTCTTCTCGCGAAGTTACCATCTTTCGGGCTTCCTGAGGGACTATGCTTGTGGGTCGCTAGTTTCTTATCCGGGCGAAGCATTCAGGTCGTTGTAGACGGATTATGCTCCGATATCATGCCCATCAATGCTGGCGTCCCCCAAGGATCTGTTTTATCACCTACGCTGTTTCTTCTGCACATCAACGACATGCTTAACACTAGTAGCATCCATTGCTATGCAGACGACAGTACGGGTGATGCATATTATGCAGGTCATGCAAATATCCCTCAAACACAGGTGGAGGAGAACAGAAAGAGACTTGTGTCTGACATTGAGACCTCTCTGGAGCAGGTCTCTGAATGGGGTAAACTAAACCTAGTTCAATTCAACCCTACTAAGACACAAGTCTGCGTGTTTTCCGCTAAGAAGACCCCATTTAACATAGCACCGAAGTTTCGGGACACCTCTCTTACCATTTCTAAGAGTATTGGGATCCTTGGCGTCGATATTACGAAGGAGGTCCAATTCCGGAGTCATCTGGAAGGTAAAGCCAAAATGGCTTCTAAAAAACTTGGGGTGCTTAATAGAGCGAGGCAGTACTTCACTTCGGGTCATAGACTTTTATTATATAAAGCTCAAGTCCGGCCCCACATGGAGTACTGCTCTCATATCTGGTCTGGTGCACCTCAATACCAACTCCTTCCTCTTGATTCCATCCAACGCCGGCCAATTCGTATTATCGACGATCCCACACTCACAGACGATTTAGACACCCTCGGTCTACGGAGAGACGTTGGCTCTCTGTGTGTATTTTACCGTCTATACTATGGGGAGTGTTCTGAAGAACTTTTTGAATTGGTGCCACCGTCACCTTTCTACCACCGCACCGCTCGCCACAGGAGTAAAGTCCATCCCCACATCCTTGACACTTGGGTCTCCAAAAATGTCAGAGCGTCACGTGGTTTTTTTCCTCGTACAGCAGGATTGTGGAATGGACTCCCTCCCGAGGTTTTCCCTGTGTGCTATGACTTGAGGTCCTTCAAAAGGCGTGTTTACAGGTATCTTAAGAGTCGGCAACGCATCAGCAGCTCCTCTGGTGTTGCAGATGTCCATGGGCGACGGTGACCACTTTCCATCAGGTGGCTCGTCTGCTCGTTTGCCGTCGGATATACATAAAAAAAAAAAAAATACGGACAAATCACACAGATTGAACAAGTCCCAAAGTAAGTTCGAAACTTGTGTGATGGGATACTAACTCAACGATACTATATTTTAAAACAAATACATATATAGATAAACATCCAAGACCCAGGCCAATCTGAAAAAGATCATTTTCCATCTTAACCTGACCGGGGATTGAACCCGGGGCCCTCGTGCCGTGGCTGGCGTGTTATCCACTGCGCCACGGAGCTCGCTATTTATAAACGCACTTATAAAAGTAGGCTTTGTCTACCCCGCAACTGAAAAGACGTGGTACTATGTATGTATGTTGTCGTGCGTGCCATGCTACGAGGGGTATAATTCATAAGAGGATAAGTTTTTATGGATATAAATTGTCCTTTTAAAGCCATTAAAACTTTCGTATATGTCATAATAATAATTATACTTAGTGTGGTTAATAGAAATAAAATTGGCCTTCCATTCTTTATTTGTCACAAGTTTTAGAAAGGACAGTCACGCAGTAGTTTTAAATACTGTGCTGTATGTAGAATTATAATATCTATGGCTGTATCCTTTGTGATTTGGGAATGGTCGCAGTGTCTGCTACCACCATGTCGAGACTTCGGGGCGCCAACTCCGGAGGAACGACCAGGCAATGGAGTTATATAGAAACACACATCGCGATTTTGTGAGTATACCAAGAACTGGTATAATATAAATGTATACACTAGACTTTCCCGTGAAGTTCACCACGTAAATAGCCTTGTTAAAAATTATATTTACATCCGTATAAAATCTCATGCAATATTTATAAGACGATACATTTTTTATAGATGTTGATTGTCCTTAAAAGCTATTAAAACTTTTGTATATGTCGTAATGATAATTATGAATAGTTAGTTATAAGTGTGAAATAAAATTGGCCTTCCATTCTTTTTTTGTCACAAGTTTTAGAAAGGACAGTCACGCAGTAGTTTATAATACTGTGCTGTGTATAGAATTATAATATCTATGGCTATTTCCTTTGTGATTTGGGAATGATCGGAGTGTCTGCTACCACCACGTCGAGACTACGGGGCGCCGAATCCGGAGGAACGACCAGGCAATGGAGTGCTATAGAAACACACCATCATTTTATGAGTACCTCGTGAACTGGTTTTATATGGATATATTTTATGGATGCTTTTTACCCTCTAAAATCTATAAAATTGCACGACATATTGTCGTGTTAGATTATGTGGAGATTTGAATATATGTTTACACTTAAGTTAATTGTTTTCTTACCTAGTATCTATAGTACGAAGTTAAAAAGTGAATTTAGTACTTAATAAAATAAGATCTTTAAATTAGATGAATTCGAACTTCCTAGCAATAGATACTTAGCTATCAAATCTTTGATTCAGGATGACTAGAAAAAAACATAAAATGTCAAGCAACAAAACGTACAAAAATGATCCCCCAATACAAATCCACCGACAAGCTGGTCCCATTGCTATGGGGAGGTATTTTATTTATCTTTTGTTCTTACGATTTTTGTATTACATTAGTGATCTAATAGTGTGATATAATAATGATTTGTTTTATGCTGTTTCACCTCATTCATCAATTGCATTAGTTAGACTATTATAATAGTTCCGAGTTCACTAGATGACTCTTCCTACTTTTGTCATAACTAATCATTATATTATATATTATATCACACAGTTACAATCATTAAGAATAGGAAAAACATCTTAAATAGTATAAACCTATATATTAGCAAATAAATTAGACCATACAAAAAACATGTAGTGTGATCCTCACATGGTGTATTGAACCTTAAATAACAGGTCAAAATACAGGAAGCACTCGAAGGGGAAACTGCAATCGAACGTTTTCATACAAAAATACGGTATGACGTTGACTAATCTTTCTAGCGATCGCAGGCGTATTCAATACTCTTCCATGAATTTTGTCTATAGAATTCAGAAAGCAAATCTTTGTGAAAAAGATATAGGATTATTTCGTTGAAGGAAATAATACATTTCGTAATAAGTATTATGATTAACAACTTTGTAATAATTTCATGAAGTAAGGAATATTTATAGTCTTAGAGTAACTTATTATGTGTATTATTGGTCATGAAGTTATCAAAATCACCAGAGGTACGAGGTTGGGTCCAGAAAAAGACAATGCACAGTTTAAATCAATTATGAGTATTAATTAGGTATTACGAAAAGATGATGTTGTGTTTATGTATATTTTCTATATTACATTTTATTTTAATTTTAAATGTCTTAGAATCGAGGAAACCCGGTCGAGTTAAAGAAATTAATTTAAACCTGTCGCCTGCGGCTACGTCCACGTTAATGTCGATCACGCGAGAACAGTACTCTTTTGCCGGAATGAAAGCTAGCGTATATGTTAATCCAGGTGATAACCTAACTGTGTGCAAAATTTCATTAAAATCCGTTCAGCTGTTTTAGCGTGAACGAGTAACAAATATCCATACATCTATATATACAAACTTTATCGTTTATAATATTAGTAAGGATAGTAAGGATAACATTAATTCCTTCACATAGAATACGTAGAGAAAAATGAAAAAAAAATGGGAAATACGATCTTTATTTCTTCTAAGTGTACGGTTCTACGGAGAATATCCTTACTAATATTATAAATGCGTAAGTGAGTTTGTTTGTTTGTTACGCTTTCACGCCGTAACTACGGAACCGATCATCATGAAATTTTGCACACAAGTTATCTGGAGTACGGAGAAGGACATAGGCTACCTTTTATCCCGGGAAATAAAACTATTTCCGAGGGATCGACATTGACGCGCGCAGAGCCGCGGGCGAAAGCTAGTCAATAAATACAGTTAATTCAGTTCGTACTTATAAATGTAATATAAGTACGAACGTACATATAGATATATGGACGAAATATACTTATTATGATAATATATATCCCGTCCATTTCAAAGAAAATCAGATACTAGGAAACCCTTTGTCCATATACGGATATTGATATTAGAGATTACAGTAATAAATCAGAACTTATATGGCTTCATGATCTTTCGAATAATGTTACTCTATTATAACTAGTGTCTCATATCTGGCTGAGTGTTCATACTCGATGTTCCAATAAAGTTTTGTCAGGGGATCTTTGCCGGCACATAATAAAGTATTACAAAAGCCAAAGACCGTCATTGTTGCTGGTGCTTCAATCCCGGGCGTCAGTGGAGCGTTCGAATGGGCGAGTATACTTGCCCACAGTACTAACATAACTTGACAAAATAGCGAGCAAATTCAAATGGTTTTGAGAGATAAACTTGAAAGTATAAATATAAAATTCTTAAGGTTATAAAGAAACATTGTCAATGGAACATTGGCAACAATTTTAATGAAAAGCAAATTCAAAAATTTCCGTTGTAAACAATCATCGTTGTAAAAAAAATTAGAATAACTTGACTCAGTAAATTTTTACTGATCATGTATAAACATGATACCTAAAATAAAAAAAATAAATATATATATACAAATCATCACCATTTATGTTGTCTTGAAGTTAAGTAGGTAGATGTTTTTTCAACTTAATACTATGTTATAAATAAATAAACACCTTTTCGGCTAATATATTTACATTTTCTGTAAATGCATTACAAAATCGGCAGATGTAGACTGTTGAAAATATATACAACGTGATTTTAAACCCCCTAGCAATATTAAAATCTGAGAATCAGAATCCCTAATGGAACACAGAATTGCAAGAAAAAAAGGTGAAAAACGAAAAAGAAAATTAGGTTTCCCATACAAAGTCGCCGCTCTGCTGGACGAATTTCTATGAAAGTTTAATTTTTTTTTTTTTGTTTTTTACTATTATTCTATTAGGGATTCTGATTCCCAGATTTCAATATAGCTAGGGGGTTTAAAATCACGCTGTATTAAAAAATAGAGATTTAAAAAGTCATAAAAAAATTACACGGTCCATAGATTTTTTTTTACTTAAACCTACTTGCAAACTCGTTTTTATTGTATAAATTATTACGGTTTTATGTTATTTATGTCGTAGTAAGTGGCTTATAATAAAGTTCATGGTCTAGAATTCTATTCGAGTCCAGCAGTATTACAAATATAATAAAAAAAATGTAGACCGTATTTCAGTAAAAATAAATTTTATTCATTGCGAATTTATTATTTTTTAAATCAAATCATCAATATCCTAGTAGATTAGTAACAAAAATTAATAATTATTTAGGTACGCCATATGTCCATTTGCTTGTAAGCGGTGCCAAATCAGCCCGTGCCAAATTGAGCCGTACTGGGCCGAACTACCTAATAGAAAGCAAACTATTAGGTAGGCACGTGTTTTTCACCAGCTTGCAAACTCATATTTATTTTTTTCACTAAAAGTATATATATTATCAAATATTATGGTTAACTTCTTCCTCACAATACATACCATTTATATGTATAACCAAAAGCGCGGAGATGCGCTATTTTAAAATTGTAAGCAGTTTAATACTTATACTTTGGTATACAAAATAAGTATTTTTGTAAATTTTATGTCTTTAAGGACACACGAAAAGGGAGTGGGGAATGCAGACTCGTCCGAAAGATACACTGAGATGTATAAAGCCGCTGCTTGTTATGATTAATGTGCGAGAATACATTCAAAAACTCTCGCTAAATGATTTTGAATATTGAATAAAATACAGTGTAATACAATCATGTTGTTAGGAGTGACGTTTTAGCAAGCGAATTTACTCGCCCACTAAATAAATTTGACATATTGTACAAGAATCAGAGTGAAAATGGCTCGAAGGAGACAGATAAGTTATATTAGCCCACCAGTTTGTTTATAATGGTTTCTAATGTATTCGCGATTGTTACACATTTGTAATAATAATTGTCTCCGTGGTCCAGTGGTTAAGGCGTTTGCCTGTTGACCCGGGGGTCGTGGGTTCGATTCCCACCGGAAGCATACTTTGTTTAGTTGTTTCCAGTTTGGTTAGGACATTGCAGGCTTGAATCACCTGACTGTCTGATAATAAAGATGATTCCGTGCTTCGGAAGGCACGTTAAGCCGGTGGTCCCGGCTGCCATCTGGTAGTCGTTAAGGGAACCACGTCAGATGCCGAGCGGCGGTTCCGAAGAACTCTGACACCAGGGTGTGCATGGTCGATTGACCGTGACACCTACTCGAAATGAATGAATAATAATTGTATAAATAAGTGATTTAATTTAAAACAATTATCTGGAGAACAGCCAGTGTGCACTGCGTAGGAAGTACAAAAAGGTATAATTTGATTATAATTCAAATTTAATTAATATACCTACTGCATATCATTCAAAAATTTAGTTTGATTTATGTTTATAGATTTCAAGGATTACCACTAGGTGACCGCTCCACCACCACTCGACCACTCGCCCGCTAAAGTAATTTGAGATGCAAGTACAAAAATCAGAGTGAACGCAGCACGAAGGGGACAGATAAGGTTTTATGAGCCCGCCACGTCGTTTATGTGCGGGTACAGCGAGTGTGTACCGCGTAGGTTGTACAGAAAACCAATTACGTCTTCTTGCTTATTTATTTAGTTCTTTCAATTGGGCTAGTAGACTTACCCACATAAACAGTAAACTAAAGTATTGGGTTTTGTTACTCAGAAAAACTTTACTGTCTTTACAAATAGTATTATATTAACATTATTTTTTTGATATATTGAAGATAACACAAAAATAAACGGATTGTTTTCTTTTGTTTAGAAAAATAAAACATATTAAATAAAGCATATTTTTGTTTGTTTTTACCTAGCATCGTTGAATTTTATTAATTAAAATTAGATCAATAGTTTAAATGATAAAAAAAATGGGAAGTAAAGCTCAGTAAATGTAATATGCTACATTTTAAACGACTTCAAAAAAGGTTATCAATTTAGTTGTATGTATGTATTATTATATTTATTAACCGATGGATATGCATCCAGATTCGTTCCATTTAGTTTTTAAATCAAAATTGGTTCACTAATTTGCTTGAAGTCGGTTTGTGTTATGAGAGATTATTCAGAGTTGTTACTCTGAATATAAAAAAAAAAGCAATAGGACTTATTTAATGCTAGAAACTAAAACAAAATGTTTAAATTACCTTTCTGTTCCTTAGTTTTACTAAGTCCATATTTTAAAAGATTATTAAAACAAAAGGAAATACGTTTGTATTCTATTAAAAGTAAAGTAATTTTAACGTACAAAAGAATTTAAACCACACTTTTTCCGAGATAACAATTAAGTAAACATGACAACCTATTAGGAAACAAAGTAACAAAACTTCATATTCATTGCAGGGTAACAAACAAGCAACTTGCAATAAAATAAAGGAAGCCTGCATTCACAACACAGCTCGCGTCATGCCATTGAATTAGAAAAACTATGGAAGCAGTATTGTGCTCAAAAACTGACACCACACAAAGTAGATCAAGGCGGGCGGGGCTTAAAAAGTATATCTTTTTGCGAACTAGTCTGCCACGCGCTCCGTGATGGAAGGACGGGTCGATAAAATCATTTAACGACATATTTTTCGTGAACATCGGTGAAATCTGGGTGCGTATTGTTTGATATAATAACAAATTCTATAGTTTTCATTTCAATAAAGTTCAAAAGATATAATGTTTACTTGACATTATCATTACCGATTATATTCTTAAAAGCTATAATATACATAATATTTTAAATTCGAAAAGCATAAACCCATTATTTATAACGTTTATGAACACTAAATATCATCTGTTATACAACTTGTGCAGTATACATGCCAAAATGTATACCATTCAAAAAGTATACTATTTAAAATAAATATCAATCAAAATCTATAGAAATCAAAATGTATACGTATTAAAAATATAAAACTGAGAAAATATACCAGCTAATTAGTATAGACCCATGTCTATTTTGCGAATTTGAATAATTTCAGTAATACTTACAAAATCATTTGCGCAAGCTCATAAGCTCATAACTTCATTTTCTTGAAAATAATGCGGAGTAGCCAGCAAAGCGTGCATCATTCAAACTTAGATGTAGGTAATCGATTTTATTAGTAAAGCAAAAGGAAAGTAAACCAAGAATTAATTAACCTCACAGGATTACAAAAAAAAACTATAACTAACAAAAAAAATTATAACAATATTTTATTGTATGTAAATTTTAGGACAAAGTATAAAATAAATAATAAAAAAAATGTGATACATACAGAATGCGCGCGCATTTTGTATGAATCACATTTTTTTTAAATAGAAAGATAACTTTTACTATATTTTATTGTATGTAAATATTAAGACAAAGTACGTATTAAAGAAATAAAAAAATTGTGATACATACAAAATGCGCGCGCATTTTGTATGTATCACAATTTTTTTCAAGTAGAAATATAACACTATTTTTTTTTATATAATAATAATGTATTACAATTATTTTTAATAATACCTATTTTATCTTATTTTTTTTAACTTATATTAGAGGCCAAGGGTCGAAGAAATTCACTCTCGGAATATTCAGATTTTCGTTAAATATATTGCAGTCTTTCTTTTTGTTTTAATAATATTTTAACACTTTACATTATAACTACTTTAAGTAAAATAAGTGTACGATATCTTCGCCAATTGTGAACCGATTTTATGTTCCTTTTTTTATATGAAACCCTTTACTACCAAGTTGGTCCCATTTTAATTTGGTGAAGATATGATGAAGAACTTTGAAAATATGGAAGAAACTCCTAAAATAAAATTGAATTCGGTTTTTTTTTAATTTTATTATTATGTATGTATTGAGAATCTTCTACCAATTAATTCGTATAACCAATGATTATTATCCGTAATAATATGTATATATAACGTTTATTATACATAACAACTAATCGATTTTTTAAATTTTATAATAATAAAACGGTATTATAAAGGTTTGATATGTTAAATAATTGTTATAATAAAAGATTTTAGGTTTTTTAAACTTATTTCATTCGATTTTTATATTACTTGATAATTATACTGACCAAAATTATGTATTTCGTTGATATATATCTTAAAAGATATATATTTCGTGTTTATATGTTATATTACTTACCCGTGAAATCTTAAGGAATTAAGAAAAAACTTACTTCTTGTGTAAGTAATGTGGTGCAGGAAATGCAAGGAAAGACGGAAAAGTGACACTGGAGTAACTTTTCATAGCGAGCGAGGCGAGCTGCTATCGCGAGCGGTGCATAGCGTTCATTAGATATCTTGACACCGCCCCGTGACCTTAACGCAGCCAATCGCTAGCTAGCTTGGTCTATGAGTGCGTAAGTTTTTCGTTGTGATTTAAGTTTGTTTGCGTAAATGGGACTGATATTGAATCGTTAGTTGTATGAGAGTTACGCTTCCATAGTTTTTCTAATTCGATGCGTCATGTACAGGTCACTCACACGTGGAAGATATCACAATAGGGATTATTAGGGCCCAGTTTGTATCTAGTTGGGGAAATGTACGCAGACAACTATTGTTATTCATACATACTTATCACATATTTACCCCTAACGAACTAGACAGAACCTGACACCACAAGACATGAAGGCCACTTTTAGCGTATTATTGGGCATATAGATGTATAACGGGGTAGTAGATAAAATAGTGATAGATCGTATACTTTATTATAAATGGGAAAATAACTATGTCTATCTTTGTATATTTTACCTATTTACGCTTCGATAGCTGAACCGATTTCGATTATTATAGAGATAGTTAAAAGTCTTGTGAAGGTTAAATAGTACCTTTCATCCCGCAAAAGGTTTCCGTACTCGAATGATTCACGGACACGTGACCAGAGTAAAAGGTAATGTTTTATAATCCTTACAAGAATTTTAAAACACACATTTGACGAAAACAGTACGAACTCTCTATCGATCTTATAAGACACAATTATACACAGTTTGTAACTATGTATAGATGTGTGGATGTATGGCTGTTTGTTACTCTTTTAGGCCAAAGCCACTGAAGGGATCTTGACAAAATTTTGAATACAGATATTTTATTACTTCGATTAATACATATACCTAGGCTACCTTTCATCCTAGAAAAAAGTACTGTTCCTGCAAGATCTATATTAGATATTATTATAATAATAGTATTAGAAATTTACATGAATTGTAGACAAATAAGCAAAATACTCATACTTAACATAAAGGAAGTCTGCATTCACGGCACAGCTCGCATCATGCATAGGTCACTCACACACGTAGGACAGCACAATGGGGATTATTGGAGCGCTGTTTGTATCGAGTTTATTCGCCGTGGAAAAAGATTATGTTTTAAAATACTTGCAAGGAATTTAAAACTAAATTTTAAGACAAACCAATGAAACATCTTTAAAATTTAAAAATAACGAAGTAACAAGAATTCGTATAAATTAGAGAGTAACAAACGAGCAAAATAATCGTGATGAACACAAAGGAAGGATGCATTCACGGCACAGCTCGCGTCATGCACAGGTCACTCACACGTTGAGGACAGCACAATGGGGATTATTGGAGCGCTGTTTGTATCGAGTTTGTTAAATTTACGGCAGGCAGCTATTGTTATGATTGTAATGTCACAATTTAATTTTGACCCAAGTGTCTTCAAAAATATACACGTAGGGATACTTAATATTATAAATTACTAATTAACCTTTTCACGATTAAACAATTGTATCAAATTTGATGGTATTTGATAAAAGGATTCCAGGGAACGATAAAGGAATATTTCATTCCGGAACAAATAATGTTTCCGATAGGTCTATCTTTAAAATAACAGAAGCGGAGCCCTGAAAATAGACTATGTTTTAAAATACTTGCAAGGCATGTAATACACAATTTTACGACAAACCAATTAAACATCTTTAAAACTTTAAAATAACGAAGTAACAAGAATTCATCACGATTATTTTGCTCGTTTGTTACTCTCTCATTTAGAGAGTAACAAACGAGCAAAATAATCGTGATGAACACAAAGGAAGGATGCATTCACGGCACAGCTCGCGTCATGCGCAGGTCACTCACACGCGGAGGACAGCACAATGGGGATTATTAGGGCGTTGTTTGCTGAAATGGACGTAGGACACCTATTGTTGTGATTGTAATATTACTATTGCCCGCTATTATGTCTTCTTCTGTGTTTGTCTTCAAAAATATCATAAGGTTAATAAGGATCCTGCGGTGATAGCAATATATTTTAGCAGGTAGTATTGTTGTGAGCAGTTTAGTTAAAAACAGTTTCTCTGACGGTTTCAGGAAGCCTTTGTTCAGTGGTCACTCAGTTGGGGACATCCCAAACTTGTTCACGGTTTGTTGCCTCTTAATCTATGATCATTTATGTATTTGATAGAGATGAAACTAGATTAAGAAGTTAGAACATCACACTCATAAAAACAGTTTCTTTCTCATCTCTTTCAAAGTCGTTAAAAATAAATGAAGTTTTAGCTGTGACCATAGCAAGTACTTCCTGAAACCGTCACAGAAATTGTTTTGAACAAAGAACAATTTACTATCGGTCATGGTAATAAAGAATAGAACAAAATTATCCTACTTACATTTTTGAACTTTTATAGCTAACATAACTGGAATGACCCTTGTGCCCTGGAGATTGGGGCGAGTGCTTGTGTGGGACGCAACCTGCGTGGACACACTGGCGCCGTCTCACCTTCCGGGCGCAGGGTCCAAGGCCGGTTCAGCAGCGTCAGCGGCAGAAGACCTCAAGCGGCGCAAGTACAGTAGTCTTGGAAACAACTACATATTTGAACCGTTTGGGGTCGAAACTTTGGGACCGTGGGGGCCATCAGCCCATAAGCTGTTCGGCACCATTGCCCATAAATTGATCGAGGTGACCCGTGACCAGAAGGCTGGTCTATACCTTGGCCAAAAGATCAGCATTGCCATCCAACGTGGCAATGCTGCCAGCCTTCTGGGCACGCTACCGCGAGGCAACGATTTACCGGGCCTTTTTTATTTGTAAATATATATTATTTTTTTTATTTTTAGTTGTAGCATTAGTTTAAGTATTTTATATTTAAATTGTATATATATTGATAAAATAAATAAAGTAACATAACTTAGATATTATTGTTCATCAATGAAGTGCCTATCTATATATGTATTACAGACTCCAAATACCATCTTATATGAAAATCGAGTTGAGACAACGGCACCAACTTTACCGATGGCACGCTCTCCCGTCTTCGCAGATGGCAAACTGCACTTGACTTATTACTAGACAAGCTTTTACCCGCGACTTCATCCGTGTAGAAGTCAAAATTTTAATAGCAGTAGATTGGACCAAGGAATCAAATTGTTCCATACAAATTGACCCCTTTTTTTCATAGGGGGTAGAATTTAGGGAAATCGTTTCTTGACGGATGGGTACGTTATACAAGAATATCCCTCCAAGTTTCAGGTCTCTACGATCAGCGGTTTAAGCTATGCGTTGATTCGTCAGCTAGTCAGTCATTTATTTATTTATTAATTAATACAAAATTAATACAAAACAGATTATGACATATAATAACATAATTGTTACTCCAAATAAAAAACACTGTTGTTCAGGACAAAGCATTTTATATGTATAGAAAATCGCCCGAGCACGTCGTCATTGGACAAATGTGACGTGACGCGACCGTGTAGTAAATAAAACCGGCCAAGTGCGAGTCGGTCGTGTTATCTATGAAAACGGCAAAAAAATCATGTCTTTTGTACGGGAGCCCCCCTTTAATAGTAATTTTATTTTTATTTAATTATTTATTTTTAAAGTGAATTGTATACCTAAATATTCTGTGAATATTTCTAGTGTCTACCTGTTGCCATTATCAATAACGAGCAAAAATAAGCAAATATATCACGTTTGTTTTATGGGAGCCCCCTTAAATATTTATTTAATCCAAATTTTTTGTATTTGTTGTTAAAGCGGCAACAGAAATACATCATCAGACAGACAGAGAGACAGACAGGCAGACAGATGGATAGCGGAGCAAAATTAATAGGGTCCCGTTTTTACCCTTTGGGTACGGAACCCTAATAAAAGATGTGAGTAAACTTAACTTGCACAAAACCGAGGTAGAGTGCAATCAGAGTGCTATGCCATGATTGTCATTAAGCGGTCACTAAGTAAATACAACAAAGTCAAAATAGAATTACATTTAGTGAATGATTTCATCAAACTTTAAGGGTGCACTTACCTTCAATATTTTAGTAAAATTACGGGCGCTTTGGTCTGTATGGAATAATTAAGTTCGTTTGCGAATGTAGAGGTAAAATTTGTAAAGTTTGGACGCTTCAAACTCATGAAATATTTCACTCGTTGTTTACACGTCAGTAATTTTATTATCTCTATAAATATTTTATAAGTTACTTAACCTGAATTAGTTTTGTTTGGCTGTTGAAGTTGAATAATGAAACTATTTTATGAGTATTAATTGGCAAATATGAAAATATTTTTGAAATTTAGTATTTATAATTTTATAATCTGAAGTTAGTGTAATTTATTTTTACCATCTATTTGGAGGTAAACAATTACTTGTACAAAAAAGTACATAGGTACATAGGTATTTATATATAAGCGTATTAGTATAGAGAATTAACAGCTATGTACAAGACTAACCAATATCCATACCTATGTAGCCGCAGGGCGTATAGTTAGATTAAGGATAACTAATATTGATTATGATCATTATTATAATACATGATCAGTTGCATTACCCATTTATTTAAAATGTTGTCTATCTATCTATCAAGAAAAAAATAATATTAATTAAAACTACCTAAAAAATATAAATATTTACAAATTATATAGTCCCTGCAAAACGTCATTCTGCGGCAACTTTCCCAAAAGACTGGCAGCAATGCCACGTCTGATAACAATCCTTTGGGCCAGGTAATTGCCCGCCTTCTGGTCGCGAGATACCTCGATCAGTATCTTTGACAGAAAGTCATACATGATTAAAAATGGAATATAGAAAGGACTTAACCTGTTATTCCTCGTAAGCAAACACGGATTATCCTATCCTAATCCTAATCCTAACTAATATTATAAATGCGAAAGTGAGTTTGTTTGTTTGTTTATTTGTTTGTTTGTTACGCTTTCACGCCGTTACTATTGAACCGATCATCACGAAATTTCTGGAGTACAAGCATACAAGTTTTCTGGAGTACCGAGAAGGACATAGGCTACCTTTTATCCCGGGAAAAAACACTATTCCCGAGGGATCGACATTGACGCGGGCGGAGCCGCGGGCGAAAGCTAGTATTTGAATAAATCCGCTCGTTATCATGTACATCCTGGTGTCTCGGCACCGCACGCCGCGAACGTGTCACTTCAATGCCAGTAATGGAATTCTCATGCTCGCCCGCTGACGGTTTGCGGCGTTATAGACCTAGAGACAAAAGCTTAAAATATTAGAAAACAAAAAGCAGGCGTTGAGTTTGTCAGAGTCAAGATGATAATAGCATTAGTCGTTGGACTTGTGAGAGCCTAAACACTACTGGTCAAATTTGTAACGAAGCAATGTCATATAGCACAGATAAAGGAAAAATTGCTTACATCAAGTAATAAAAATATGTTTAATAATTCCAAACTTATTGTAACGAAACCCTCGTGTCGTCTCGCACTTGGCCGGTTTGTTTATATACCTCAATAAACGGTTCATAGTTCCACTTACAGTAAAAAAATTAACTAAAAACTGAACGTATACAAATCAACTCGGACTCATCACTCTCACAAAATAGTAAGCATTGCCTGACAAGTACATTTCATCCATCCACAAATAAACACATCACATTCATGCTCAGGCTGTACATTGTTTGCATTATTTGTTATAACATTAAAAGTAGTAGTAAAAGATTGCCACCAACTTCTTATACCATTTTGCCTATTACATTTGCCTATTATATTTTCTCAGGACTGATACAATACAATACAATACAAGAACGCTTTATTGCACCAAAAATAAAATACATAATACAAAGGAACACAAAAACAAAATATGGTATACAACCGGCGGCCTTATCACTAATACAAAAAAACCCTAAACTATAACCGTATTATCTATTAGCCTAAATTTAGTGTATTTTATTTCGCTTCTACTTATTAGACAAAACCATTAAATGATTTTAATCAAATTAATGATTTTAATAAATACAATACAATACAATACAATACAAGAACGCTTTATTGCACCAAAAATAAAATACAAAATACAAAGGAACACAAAAACAAAATATGGTATACAACCGGCGGCCTTATCACTTAAATGATAATAAATACAAAAAAACCGTAACTATAACCGTATTATCTATTACCGTATCTATAACCGTATTATCTATTAGCCTAAATTTAGTGTGTTTTATCTCGCTTCTACTTATTAGACAAAACCATTAAATGGTTTATTAAAATTAATAGCATCCAAAGCTGCCAAGCTCTCGAACTATTAGTAATACATACTTTAAATTTGCACCGGTAACGCCTGCAGCCGTTTTAAGAAGAAAGTTTTCTCAAGTTTTATAGGAATCTAAGTAGAATCTAAGAGAAAAAGTATAAGATAGCTTGGATTAGTCCTTTTGTTTAATTTTTAATTGATAAAGGACAGCAAATGAACACGCGAGTCACCTCATGACCGTTATCTAAACTGCCAACAACAGGGTGTGACAGGAGTGTCGCCAGCCTCTCAAGGAGTTGATGGAAGGAAGTAGGGTCTCTCACTCACCGAATAAAGCATAGAAACCGTAAAACTTCTGTCCAAACGTCGATTTTTAGTGGTATTTTCCCAGACTAGCCGGCCCTTTCATGCTACTAGCAAATTTAAATTTTGCCGGTAGCGTTGCTCTGCCACAACTAAAGTTCTATGTATTATAGGGTCTAAAATCATTTCATAATACAAAAATCTTAAAAAAAAACATGCTAAGTCACACAGATTGAGCTAGCCCCAAAGTAAGTTCGAGACTTGTGTTATGGGATACTAACTCAACGATACTATATTTTATAACAAATACATATATAGATACACATCCAAGATCCAGGCCAATCTGAAAAAGATCATTTTTCATCTTGACCTGGCCGGGGATCGAACCCGGTCACTCCGTGTCGCAGGCTGGCGTGTAGACCGCTGCGCCACGGAGCTAGTCAGTATGTAGCATTATAATGTTAAAAGGAAAACTAAACAGCTAAGTATGATTCACAAGTTAAACAGTTAACATCGAACAAGTTTTAAATTTTTGTGTTAAATACACAAAAATGTAAAACTTGTTCGATGATTATGTACCTATTAACTTTTATTCACTAATGTAAATATTCGACTACAAAATTAAATTATATTTATTGCAATTAATCGCCACGCTCTAACTGCGTACATTTTATTCGGAATAATATTGTTGTTAACCTTATACTATACATATAAGCCAATATAAATATGAAAATGACGTGCAAACACTACACTGCGCGTGGTCCGACACGCACTTGGGCGGTTGTTTTTAATATAGGGCTTTATGTCAATGTAATACATATTCACGGCCAGACAGCATTATATTTGAGTGCCTATTATAATCCAATAGACAGTTTCGCAATAATAATCTTTCATATATATCTATATACATATAATAAAACAGTAAAATTATTTTGTCTGTACATTTCGAATTTTTGACTGAAATGGATAGAGGGACGCTTAAAAAGAATAATAGAAAGCAAAAAAAATTTTTTGGAATTTCTTGTCTGTCTGTCTGTCTGTCTGTCTGTATGTATGTATGATCACGATTATCTCCGAAAATACTGAACCGATTTACTTCAAACTTTCACCAATTGCTTTGTTTTAACTCAGTTTAACATTTAAAGTTTGTTTCATCAAAATCAGTTCATTAAAAAAAAAGTTATCGTCATTTGAATGAACTCAAGGCATAAGTTTGCCTGCAAACATATCCTTACTAATATTATAAATGCGAAAGTGAGTTTGTTTGTTTGTTTGTTTATTTGTTTGTTTGTTTGTTTGTTTGTTTGTTACGCTTTCACGCCGTAACTACTGAACCGATCATCATGAAATTTTGCATACAAGTTCTCTGGAGTGCGGAGAAGGACATAGGCTACCTTCTATCCCGGGAAAAAGTACTATTCCCGAGGGATCGACATTGACGCGGGCGGAGCCGCGGGCGAAAGCTAGTTTGTTAATATAATAGAACCGCTTTTTACGAAATTTAAATTGTATCCATTTAAAAAGATACCCTTTCAAACAAAAAAGAATTTTTAAAATCAGATCTAAAATGACTGAGTAATGCGGTTACAAACATGAAAAAAATACAACCGAATTAAGAACCCCTCCTCTTTTGTTAAAAAATGGTGGAGAATTTTGACGTCGGGTTTAAAATATGCGGTAGCTCAGTTGGCGGAGCGTAGGTCGTATACACCTAGAACGCTGGTTCAAACCCCGCCCGCATGAAATTGTTTCACCATATTTATTTCTTTAAATAAATAAAAATATAAAATGTAAAAGATAGGTATATAAAAATAAAACCTATCTCAGTCTTGAAATATTGATATAAAACAAAATATGATAAGCGTTTTGTATTTAGACAGGAGAATTTTGACTACTTATACAAATATTTGTAATAGACAAAGCTTTTTCATGGACAGAATTCACAAGCTTCCGAAACTTATCCTTATCTATACATATAATAAAACAGTAAAAATATTTTGTCTGTACATTTAGAATTTTTGACTGAAATGGATAGAGGGACACTTAAAAATTATAATAGAAAGCAAAAAAAATTTTTTCGAATTTCTTGTCTGTCTGTCTGTCTGTCTGTCTGTCTGTCTGTCTGTCTGTATGTATGATCACGATTATCTCCGAAAATACTGAACCGATTTACTTCAAACTTTCACCAATTGCTTTGTCTTAACTCAGCAAAACATCTAAAGTTTGTTTCATCAAAATCAGTTCATTAAAAAAAAAGTTATCGTCATTTGAATGAACTCAAGGCATTAGTTTGCCTGCAAATATACACGTTGAATTTTTTATCGTTTTGGACCCTTAAAGGGGTGACTCAGACCATCAAAATGAACAACTTTTCCTATGGGAACAATGCTGGGAACTCAAAAAAAAATTCGACATTCCCATACAAACTGGCCCGGCGGTGGGACTCTTTTTTATGGAAATGACGAATTTTTTTTGAGTTTCCAGCATTGGTCCCATAGAAAAAGTTGTTCGTATTGATGACATGAGTCACCCCTTCAAGGGTCCAAACTGTTCCTGAGGGATGGACACTAACGGCGGCGGCGTAGGCGCGGGCAAACCGCAAACCAATCTAAACTGCTGCGCCTAGAAACTTGAAATTTGGTACAAAGGTTCTTTTAATGATGTGAGTGAGCGCTAAGAAAGGATATTAAGAAATTAACTTCTAAAGGGGTAAAATTTATATGGAATTTTCTCATTTCTGGACTTAGAAGTATGAAAGAGAGTATATAAGTTCTCGATTAAAATTAAAAAAGATGTGTGTAGGCAGATGAAATTTGCAAAATTCCCCCCTTAAGGCGTAAATTGGGGGTGGGTGGGCGGTATAAACTTTGTATAGAAATTTTCTCATTTTTGGACTTAGACGTATGAAAATAAGTATATAAGTTCTAGGTTACAATTAAAAATATCTGTGTAGGTAAAATGGACGATATTTTCCCCTGAAGGGGTAAAATAGCGGGGTAAAGATTGTATAGTAATTTACTTATTTCTAGACTTAGAAGTATGAAAATAGGTAAATAAATTCACGATCACAATTGAAAAAGATCTGTGTAGGTCAACCGGAAAAAAATCCCCCAGAAGGGAGTTTGTTTGGAAATTTTCTCATTTCTGGACTATGAAGTATGAAAATAAATAGGTATGTAAGTTCTCGATTACAATTAAAAAACATAAATGTGGGTCAAATGGACAAAATTCACTCCTAAAGTGGTAAAATGGGAGGGTAAAGGTTTTATGGAAATTTTCTCATTTCTGGACTTAGAAGTAAAAATAATATCCATACTTCCATACTAATACTAATATTATAAATGCGTAAGTAACTCTGTCTGTCGTTTTTTTACGCTTCAACCATTGAACTGATTTGAAAAAAATTTGGTATGGAGGTGTGAGGCCCGAGGAAGGACATAGGGTATGTTTGATTCCGGGAAATTCTACTGTTCCCGAGGGATCGACACTAACGCGGGCGGAGCCGCGGGCAACAGCTAGTTATATTATAAATGCGAAAGTAAATTTGTATATTTCTTGGATTGTAACGCTTTCAAACCTTAACTAATGGACCAATCTTTTTTTTGTAAACTTTAAATACATAGGGTACCTTTGAGTACCTTTGAGGCAACATTTCTTTTATAAACTTTAAATATATAGGGTACCTTTGAGAAAAAATGTAAAAAAAATATTTAAAGAAGACGTATAATCCATGCAAATTGACTTGCAGGGTTTAATTGGTGCAGTGCGTTATGTTCAATGTAAAACACACCGTCAAACATGAAATTAGAATCATTCACAAGTTGATCGTTTGTCTCTATTTCTTAATTTCTATGATTTGTTTCTTACTCAAGCACTTATTTATGTAACTGAACAAAATTTCAACCTTGTTTTTCGGGAAGTAATTATTTTTCACCTCCCAGCTGTGAGCGGTAATTGTGTTAAACAAACAATCGCTGAAAAAGAAATATCAAATTACGCTTTCCTTAATTTGGATGCTTTGAAATAAATATTTTTTCTGAAACTAAGCTTAGATACTTTTTAAAATAAATTATGTATAACATTTTCATCATCGCAAGTCCACTGTCGGACAAAGGCTTATCCTAAGAAGGATAAGAATTTGTTGGATTTGGCAAGGGAATTGAGGTAATTGCAAAGTGCTCACTCAGGTATATGGAGGAAAAGCAAGTAGCAGCTTGGGAAGCTACGCGAACCCGATTCCATACCTGCAACGTCCAGCCAAGCAGTTGAGGGTGACATTCTTGGCCATGAAACATTTTATAAAAAAGTCAACTGTTTCACTTACGTATTTGTAAACTAAAAGCATGGTTGTACCTTATATTGTTATTCTTTTCCTACTGAAGACCTTCCTTCCAATGTTACTTTTAAGATTATTAATTCATCATTAGGTCCTTTTTAGTTTCCACTACAGGAGCACGACCCTATCTGTACTACTAGGGCCATACTTGGCCAGAGCAGCCAGAGGACTTGGCCTACACTCTCCACGCTGGCCAGACGGGTTGGAGAGGTGTCTTAGATGTTTATAAGCTTTGTTTAGCTTGTATTTCCTAAGTCGCCTTCTACGACATCCACGGGAAGACTTGGAGTGGTCCTATTCTACTGTGCCGGATACCACACGGCACTTATTAATTGATGCGTCATAATTAAAATGATAATAGGTTACTAATTAACTAAAAAAACTATACAAGAAGACCAAATAGGGTATACGCATTAATCTCCAAAGCAAATCATTATTTCTCGGCCAGAGTCCGGCCACAAAAATCCTATCGAAGCATTTCAATTAAATCTTGAAAGGTTTCTGTTGAAGGAATGCTTCTCGCTTAGACAAAGGACTTACAAAGCCGTTTCAGGTAATTAATCCTCTCGGAATTCTTTTAGATGTTGCCAGTCAGGGAAAATAATCAGAAAGCCCGCAAACCATGACAAAAGATCAAACAGCCTTTTCTTTGTCAAGGATTCGTCTTGCTGACATTTCGACGCCACTTCGGATGTTATTTACTGAATGTACTGCGTGACCCTCTGTTCTTATGATAAAAGTACGGGCTAGATGGCTTTCCACAAATTGACTTTTAAATTGGAGGAATTTTCGAGACTTGTTTTATGAGACTTTTGGCGGCTGTAATTACTGATATTGTCAAGTATCTTCGTAAACAGTTGTTTATTAAGGACGAAATAAAACAAATTGAAATTCGAATATAATTTGAAATACTTTTATTTGATTAATTATATATTGTAAGCAGTCTTACGACTATGCTACTGTATTAACTTAAAAACCGATAAAATTTTGCATACACGTTGTCTGTGATACGTTAAAAGACAAAGGCTGTTCTATCCCAGATGATCTTTCATATAAAAACCGACTTCAATCACTACTCAACTGATTATTATTAATGAATTTAGAGAATTTATTTGAAAGTAAACCCTTTCAAACAACAAAAAAATCAGTTCATAAATGATGGAGTTAAACAAGCGTAAGAAAAATAGAACGGTATTGATAACTTTTACAAAAAGTACTGCTTCCTAAAGAAAATCATAAAAGCGTAAAGCGGAACCGTAGACGAAAACTTGTATTAAGTATATAAAATAACTAAAAATAACCACAAAATCTTTAAAGACATAAATCTCTTATGTTCTCTTTTACAACCTGCGTTGTCTCGCTCCAGTAGAGTTGCAGTTGTTAGCGACTATTAGTTCTATTAGAAGTTGGTAATCTAGACACGCTCCCAACTTTGAACTATCAGGATGAGTTATGAATATTCCTATACACAAATTTATGCTAAGTATTGTAGGTAGTATTGTTTGGCATAACGCTGTAAACAGTAACAGTCACTGATTCGTATTTTTTCGACGCCAATTAGTAAGATTTTCTTTGATAGCGAAATATAATATAAAGATTTTCTAAACAGGCTGTTGTGTTTGCACTTTTGGAAAGAGGAAAAAAAGGAGCATGAGATACCAGTTAAACCCCAGAATTGTTTAGAAAATCAATCGAAATTCAAGAGGCTGCTTTGTTTAGTGTGATCAGATCAGATCAGATCCTCAGATTAGTAGGTCGCTAGCCGCTTACAGACGTAAGCAGCTAGCGACCCGTAATCTGAGGAAGCATGCCAATGCTTCTTCAGATTTCAAAACCTGCCTTCGGCCTGCTTTTACGGTCTGCCCAGGAATAGTACATACATCATCATCATCATTTCTTTTTAGTCTCCACTGCAGGAGCATGACCCTCTCTGTACTACCGGAGCCATTACTTGGACAGAGGATTTGGCCTATACTCTCCTCGCTGGCCAGACGGGTTGGAGAGGATAGATACATACTATATTTTGATTTTTCAGCATTGACTTGGAGGATTTTTAACTTTATATTTAACTAGCATTCGCCCGCGGCTCCGCGCGCGTCAATGTCGATCCCTCGGGAATAGTACTTTTTCCCGGGATAAAAGGTAGCCTATGTCCTTTTCCGTACTCCAGAGAACTTGTATGCAAATTTTCATGATGATCGGTTTAGTAGTTTCGGCGTGAAAGCGTAACAAACAAACAAACAAACTCACTTTCGCATTTATAATATTAGTAAGGACTAGCGACCCGTCCCGGCTTCGCACGGGTGCGATAAATTATAGGTACGCATTTTGTCTTGAATCACTGTAGCTAATTAAAAAAAAACCGCATCAAACCGCTCGTTGTGTAGTTTTAAAGATCTAAGCATACATAGGGACAGACATGTAGTGTGTAGGCTGGATTTGGTATATCTTGATTTGGAAGAACTTTTTGAATTGGTGCCACCGTCACCTTTCTACCACCGCACTGCTCGCCACAGGAGTAAAGTCCATCCCCACATCCTAGACACTTCGGTCTCCATAAATGTCAGAGCGTCACGTGTTTTTTTTCCTCGTACAGCAAGATTGTGGAATGGACTCCCTCCCGAGGTTTTCCCTGTGTGCTATGACTTGAGGTCCTTCAAAAGGCGTGTTTACAGGTATCTTAAGAGTCGGCAACGCATCAGCACCTCCTCTGGTGTTGCAAATGTCCATGGGCGATGGTGACCACTTTCCATCAGGTGCTCGTTTGCCTTCAAATACACATAAAAAAACTATTTTATTTATAATATTTCAGAAATCTAAAAAATTACATTGCCTGATTATATTTGACATGTCTAGACTGTTATTTTATTTTGTTTTAATTTGCGTATGGTTATTTTATGCTAAGTGGATAAACGGTTTCTTTATAAAATATGGTGTTTATAATCTACGTATATCAGATGCCGAAGCAGGTCGCAAATGACTAAATCAAATAAAATACAATCTAGGTTTTCATTTCTAAAAGAATCTGTACTTTTGTAATAAAAATAATGCTCTCAGAATCATAATAGAAAATATACTCTTAGTCAAAACTAGTGAAACTTCCCGGAAATGGTCAGAGCTCTGCAAATTTAAAGTGACAATTTGATGCCGCGCGCGAACCGAGCAAGACTATTCCATTTACCTGACCGGCACTACGATGGAATTAAGCCACTTTGTAGCCGAAGTCCTGGTCATAATCGTAACCTATGACCCTTTTTGAAGACGTGTGAGCGGACCCTCTCATACCAAATATGGAGTTACATATTGTATGATCATATGTATCTACTAAGTATTATGTGCATGGAAAATATATTTACTCTTCAGATGATAACTGAACATTAGCTTTTTTTATGCCAAGCATGCTTTAACTATTTATTTTAAACTGTTTCTATATTCATACTATTTTTTTTTTATAAATAGATAAATATAAATATATATATACGGACAAATCACACAGATTGAGCTAGCCCCAAAGTAAGTTCGAGACTTGTGTTATGGGATACTTACTCACTGATACTATATTTTATAACAAATACGTATATAGATAAACATCCAAGACCCAGGCCAATCTGAAAAAGATCATTTTCCATCTTGACCTGACCGGGGATCGAACCCGGGCACCCTCGTGTCGCAGGCAGGCGTATGGGAAAGTAACTCAATCTGTGTGCCAGTTACATTTCTTTGCTTCAAGTATTAAACCAATTACGATTACACGCTTCTTTAGAACGAAAGTGGCTTAATTCAAAAACTCTACTTTTTGAGAAATCGCAAAATAAGATTTCTGTTTTAGTCATTTTTGCATTAGTTTAAATATATCTTCCAAACTAATTAAGATAATTGCTCTCTGATTGTTGATATGTTTTAAATAACTATTAGGCTTGATATAAATTGACATTTTTTTTTATTATCTATACATATAATAAAACAGTAAAATTATTTTGTCTGTACATTTCGAATTTTTGACTGAAATGGATAGAGGGACACTTAAAAAGAATAATAGAAAGCAAAAAAATTTTTTTGGAATTTCTTGTCTGTCTGTCTGTCTGTCTGTCTGTCTGTCTGTCTGTCTGTCTGTCTGTCTGTCTGTCTGTCTGTCTGTCTGTCTGTCTGTATGTATGTATGATCACGATTATCTCCGAAAATACTGAACCGATTTATTTCAAACTTTCACCAATTGCTTTGTTTTAACTCAGTTTAACATTTAAAGTTTGTTTCATCAAAATCGGTTCATTAAAAAAAAAGTTATCGTCATTTAAATGAACTCAAGGCATGAGTTTGCCTGCAAACATATAGCAAAAATAAAATAAAATAATAAGTGACATAAGAAAATTCAAATCCAAAGTCAATTCATCATCATTATACGACAGCAATATACCTATCCATACTATCCATAGTAATCCATACTAAAAAAAAAGGAGAAGCTGACTGACTGACTGACATATCAACGCAGGGCCTAAACTATAAGGGTTAGGAACTTAAAATTTTGCACAGGGGTTCCTTTTATAACGTAGGGAAGCACTAAAAAAAGGATTTTTGGAAATTCATCTCCTTAGGGGGAAAAACGGGTTGCAAAGTTAGTATGAAACTTTGTTGTTTTTGAAGTTATTCGAATGAAATTCAGCATGAAGGTTCTTTACTGAAAGGTATGAAACACGAGTAAAATATTTTACTCAAAAATCATCCCTTAAGGGGGTAAAATAGGGGTGCATGGTAAGCATGAAACTTTGCCATTTTTGAAGTTAGTCGAATGAAATTCAGCATGAAGGTTCTTTACTAAAAGGCATGAAACACGAGTAAAATATTATTCTCAAAAATCATCCCTTAAGGGGATATAACGGGGATGCAAAGTTAGTATGAAACTTTCCGTTTTTGAAGTTATTCAATTGAAATTCAATATTAAGGTGTTTCATTGAAAGTCATGAACTAATGTATTCCGGGTTCAACTAATAATTCTACTGTTCCTGAGAAATCGACACTTATGCGGGCGGAGCTGCGGGCCAAAGGCAAACCTGACTTATATATCAACGCACAGCCGAAACTACTGTGCGCAGAAACTGAAATTTGGCACAGGGATTCTTTTTATGATGTAAATGAGCACTACGAAAGGATTTTTAGAAAATCAAAGGGGTTGAAGTTTTATGGAATTTTCTCATTTCTGGACTTAGAAGTTTGAAAGTAGGTACGCAAGTTCTCAATTAAAATCAAAAAGATCTGTTTAGGTGAACCAGACAACATTCTCCCTTGAAGGGGTAAATAGGGGGTAAAGTTTGTATGGAATTTTTCCATTTCTAGACTTAGAGGTATGAAAATAAGTATATACGTTCTAGGTTACAATTGAAAAAGATCTGTGTAGGTGAAATGTACAAAATTTCCCCCTTAAGGGATAAAGGGGGGCGGGGGGATTGTATGTAAATTTTCTCATTTCTGGACATAGAAGTATAAAAATAAGTATATATGTTTACGTTGAAATTAAAAAGATCTGTGTAGTTAAAATGGTCGAAATTTCCCCTTGAAGGGGTAGAATAGGTGGGGTAAAGTTTGTATGGATTTTTTTATTTACTTATAAATATGACAATAAGAAGTTCTCTATTACAATCAAAAAATATCTGTGTAGGTGAAATGGGCAAAATCCCCTCCTTAAGGACTAAAGATCTATGCAGGTGAAATGTATTAAATTCCCCCTTACGGGGAAAAAGCAAAGGGGCAGGGGTTTGTATGGAATTTTTATCATTTCTACTGTTCCCAAGGGAATGACATTAACGCGGGCGGAGCCGCGGGCAACAGCTAGTTTTAATAAATAATATTTTGAAATAACGATTTTTGAAAACTTGTCACTATTAGGTCACTTTTTGACCGAACTTCTTTATTATCGTTTGACTTAATATGTATTAAGGCGCTGTGCGTCACAAGAATACCGTAAAACGTCTATTTTTTCGTCGCGCAGTTAGCCTTATTTTCCATGGAATACTAGCATGAAAAAAATATGAAGTACAGTTCAAAGATCAAAATAAATGGATACATCAAAATATTTTCAAAAAAGTAATTAAAATCTAGCAAAATAAAATAGCAAAAATGCTATACCCAGAAAAATTTTCTTCGCGAATTTCTTGATATTTTCAGCGACAACTACCAACTTTTTTACGACTATAGAAAGTATAACTAAATGAGCCAGATGGATACCTAAAAAAATACAATATTTGGCTATAATTATTGAATTATTAAATTAAAAGTGAAAATTAACACGGAAATGGCCGACACGGGTTTGAAATGAGACTAGCGACAGGCCAACCGGTATCGCCACTTTCAGCCGCTACAAAGGGTTAAGGGATACAGCGCCTTAAGTCAGTTTCGTTTTAATAACTTAAAATTGGTGAATAGCCTCTTAAGTATTATGTCATTTTCGTATTAAAGTTAGAGTAAGTCAGGTTTACTAATAAGTCACTTAGATCAAAATTGGAGCTCGCAGGGCAGCGGCGAGCGCATTGACGAGTAATGGAATGTTGTGTATTATGTAGGTATTGTGCCGCTACACTGTTTTGTAATAAAAACTTGGGTTTTATTACAAAACAGTTTTGATCAAAGTGTTCAAGTTATTTATTGTATTCAGAGAATAACATAAATTATTGTTTTTTAAACTTTCGCGGTTTAAACACATAATTATGTATACAACGTGATTTTGAACCCCCTAGCTATATTGAAATCTGGGAATTAGAATCCCTAATGGAATACAGAATTGTAAGAAAAAAAGGTAAAAAACGAAAAAATTAATTTAACCTTTCATAGAAATTCGTCCAGCTGATCGGCGACTTTGTATGGAAAACCTAATTTTCTTTTTCGTTTTTTACCTTTTTTTCTTGCAATTCAGTGTTCCATTAGTGATTCTGATTCCCAGATTTCAATATAGCTAGGGGGTTCAAAATCACGTTGTATGAACGGAACTTAGCACGAACCTTTTTATTAGTTTTCGACGTTTCAATGAAGTTACATCCATCGCGGTCGCAACGAGACTGGAGTACTGCGGTGTCATCGTGTGGTGATGGACGCAGTTTCACTAATAATTTTGATAATTTCACTACCCACATAAAGTATTGTGTTTATGTGTTAGCCCCGGTACACACCACACTAACAGTGTCCGACTTTATGTATGACTCCGGACGACGCGGTTTAATAAAACGGTTCGTCCTAAGTCCCGTTTAGTTACATCATTAATAACATACATTGTTCCAAATAAATTACTATCAGTTACTAGTATGGTTGCATGGAGAAATAAAGATAAAATAAGCTATACTTACCAAATGCATTAACTGGAATTAGCGCAAACATACCGCTTTTCTTCAGTAGTGTGTGCTGGTAGTTGGATAAAAAGTAATATGCCGGTGGATGAAGATACCACCGCGCCGACGGAGTATTGACACCGTTGCATCAGTCATTCATTGACCACGGCCGGTGCAACTTGGTCGAAACGTCTAGAGACAAACGGTATGTTCGCGCTTATTCCCGCTAATGCATTTAGTAAATATGCAGCGCGAAAGTTTAAGAGTATTTATACGCTATACTTATTCAAAAATTACACACTGTATTCATCAGCTCCCATCGAGCCCATGTCATTAGAGGGTGCAAACCGATACGCTCAGATTAGAATTACTAGTATGGTGTCTAGGGATTCCAAGGTGAAATAAGGCTATATTTAAAAAAACACAAGTAACATATTATTTAATTACTTTGATTTAACTAAAGATTAAGTACATTAATTAAATAAGTAAAGGTTTAATATTTGGACTCTTACATCTACTTATCCGTAACGATTAGATAGTAAAAAATAAATGTACATATAAACAAGAACAAATTTAAATAAACAATCTCTTTGGCGCGTTATTATTATTTTTGAATTAACAACAACTATTTACTTTAGAAAGTAGGTATAATTGTAAATTTAATTGAATAAAATAAGTAAAAATATTAAGTGTGTAATAGGTGAACTTACAAAAGGATGTAATCTTATCAATCACACTATGAAATATATAAATTTTTGACAAAATCTATATTATACTATCCATATAACATTATACACGGAGGGGCTCCCCGTGTATAATGTTATATGGAGAGTATGAACAAAGAGAAGAGGGGGGTGCTGATGTCGTTATAAATTAGCACATGATGCTTGATAAGACTTGTATTTGTCAGCCAAAATGTCACTTTGGCACAAATACTTTTTTGTATACGTAACATTGTCTTAGGCCATGCTTGGTTGCCACATTTAAATCTTAATATCTCATCAACGCTTTGTAAGAATTGAGAAAGAAATGGTTTTATTGGCTGTGTAAAAGATGCCCTAGCTCCTAGGTGAGGTCTCATCACACTATCAAATACATACATTTTGAACAAAAATCTCTTGGTACTATAAAAAGCGTCTGTTTGGGCAGATGCTCCCTGACCCCGTGACAGAAATTGGTCTAACCTGCACAGGACAGTGCTGCCGTTCGTGCTGTTAAGGATTTTTACACTATCAAGTACCTACTACGCACTATATTGTTTTGACAAAATTTGCATTTTTCAAACTGTCTAGCTCCTAAACGCTTCCTATCCGGATGTAAGAAACTGGTTATTTATGTTCAACAATAAAGTGCGCATCTTTGTATTATAGTCTCTAAACACTATCTTATCCATCAGAAATTGGCGTTGGGACGACGGTCTAATGAATATTTTACTTACAGCCTCAATCAGATTCAAATGGTTAGTTTCTTGATTTTCACGATCTTGCTGTTTCAATAAACGACGCATTCGGGGAAATATTTTCACTGTTAAATTGTGTTTCCTGAAAAAGCAAAAAATAAAAGCTCATATCACCAAAAGCAGCAAACCAAATCTTAAAAATATGCGTTACTAAATTTTATGCTATACCTATTATTAGCAAAAGTTTCAATGCGCCGTTCAATTTGTGCTTTTATGCTTATAAATATCTAAATTTTAATGATAAATTGGTCAAAACAGAGTATTTTCACAACTTAAGAGTATAAAACGAAATATGCTTACCTGCTGCTCATTCTCGTCTTCGTCCACACTCTTTTTTTTTGTTGTATTTTCCAAAGTCATGAGCGTTCTCCTTTTCCTCTTTCACGAATTAAAAAAAAAACAATGGCCTAAAATAAAAAACTTATGGTAGCATTGGAATTCAATCGTCTGAAAACTCAAAAGGACGGTATTATCAATAATCGTGTTAATATAAAAGAGACTTAATCCATAATAGGACAAAGAACATGACGAAAAGTTTTATAAAAAAGTGACTTATTTGTTGTTAAGTCATGACGTGTAAAACAGATTTTAGTAATAAAGTGGCGTAAGCACGAATAGGTCGTAAATATAATAACAATATTCGGAAATATATCGACTTAAAGCCTACTAGGTCACTTTAATAACAAAAATTAAAATGTAATTCTTACCGTTTTTCGGAATGAAAACGCCTCAAGAACTAATTGGTCACTTTATTTGCATTCCGTCAACGTGTTGCGCTGGCATTGACGTTCCGACCCGGGACCTCTTCGCGTCCAGTAATAAGGAGACGAACATTGTGCGTTCGTACTCTTCTAACACAGTTGGGCCATTTTCCGATTAACTAAGCGATAGAATACGATGTGTAGAGTCGTTCGGAAACATTAACTCAAATTTAAGATTTTTTGAGTTAAGTCGGTTTCATTCTAAAGACGCGCATATGATATGGAGATAGTTTGAGGCCAGAGGACAAGGATACTTTTCATCCCGGAAAAGTCTACTATTCCCGAGGGATCGACATTAATGCGGGCAAAGCCGCTGGCAAAAGCTACTATATTTTGGATGATATTTTGATTGTAGATGTATGTCTGAGTGGGAAAAAATTTGTTACTCATTCTTGCAAAAATTACGAGACAGATTTTGTAGAAAGTTTTGTAGAAACTGACATTAGCAAAGAACAAATACTATAAATTAATCGCACGAAGTCTTGGGATATAGCTAGTATTTTATATGGGAACTATGACTGAAACACTGTACTCCAGTTTTGATATGTTACCTGTTTGTCATATGGGTAATTTGATGTAAAAGCTGTTTATTATATGTAAATGATTTTTGTTATTAAGGTCAGGTCAGGTTATAAAGGTCATCCATGGGCAGGGAAGTTATATTTAATTGCTTATCCAGTAGTAGAAGGTATAGGGAACGCGCGCCTGCCTTCCAAGCTTCTACTTTCTTTTACCCCGTACATCCAAGTAAATAGTATCCCAATACCTTTATTCCCCTCCAACAAATGCTGATCCTTCCCCAGCTTAAAAATACTTCCGATGGGCAGCAGTGTCAGAAGCACAAGATGTCAAAAGAAACTGCTTGCCAACGCGCCTACCAAGCGTTGTGAATACCTATGGTAATATCCTCCCATTGAACGACGAATCCTTGGGAGACTCCTTTGTCCATCATTGGACTTCTTGCGACTGTAATTATGTTGATAATTTATGTAATCAATTTAATAGAAGCTCACACAAATGCTTAACAAACAGCTGTCCAGAACATGATTCGCTTATGGTTTGGCTTCAAGGAGTGACCACAGAACGGCACACAAAACAACTAAATAAATGTCATCATCATCATCATCTTCATATCAGCCGCAAGAAGTCCACAGCTGGACATAGGCCTCCCCCAAGGATTTCCAATAGGACCTGTTGGAAGCGGCCTGCATCCAGAGTCTTCCTGCTACTTTAGTCAGGTCATCCGACCATCTGGTCGGTGGATGTCCGACGCTTCGCTTGCCGGTACGTGGTCGCCATTCAAGGAGAGACCACAGAACGGCACACAAAACAACTAAATAAATGTAATAAGCTTCAATGACTTTACTGCCCCAATAAATCATAAAGCACGAACAAGCATTACAAACAATTTGTTGTCACGGGTTTATTTGTCCCACTAACACTTCGTAATACCAACTGTTTGCACGTCAGCACTCGTATACCTTTTAAACCAGAAAATGGATGGTACAGAGAAGTTATAAAAGAAATACGGCATTCCTCGTCTCTGTTTATTACCGTACATTAGTTATACTGCTTCCGTAGTGTCGTCGCGGCATGAAATGGGAACTAATGAGATTTTGATGTTTTTTTGACTGTGCTTTTATTTTCCTTGGTAACGTAAAGATGGCAGACCCCGGAGTGTCAGTAGGTGCAATATTATTTTAAGAGACCGTAAGGGTAATATCTTATTGTGCTCTCACGTTTTACGGCTCATATAATGCCTTTGAACTATTGAAAGAGTCTACAAAGTCATCGCAACTAATGCTTCGACATCTTTTAATAGCTGCTGTGATTCGAAAATGAAACTTCCAGATGAGCGTCAGCGAAATAAAAAAGTTTATTCTTGACGTCATTAATGTCAAAAAGTCTTAATTCAGCTATATTCGACAAAATATTTTAGAAACATTTTATAGATCATTAAAACTAAATATATCTTTCAATTTTATTGTAGACATAAAATGGTTATATAAGTCTTGTTATACTAGTAAAAATATATTTATATTAGCTATAAGATCTACATTATATAAAATTTTGATTATTTACTCTGTTTCCTTTTTCTTATTTCGATGATCTACTCCAGCAAGTGCCTTTTAACCGCAGGGTCCCGGTTTCGATCCCCGGTCAGGTCAAGACGGACAACGATTTTTTTCAGATGGGCCTTGGATGTTTATCTATATAACGTATCTTTTATAAAATATATTATCCTTGAGTTAATGTCCCAAGACACAAGTTCACAAATTAGTGTGGGGTTGGCTCAATCTGTGTGATTTGTCCCTATTTCATATTTATTTATTTGCAGTCTCTTTACTCAGATCTTCATAACTTGGAGCTCATCAGATCAGTAGCAGGTAGTTTTCTCTTTGGATTTTAAGGAATAAAAACCTAACGTTATGCATCCTATACCCTATGTAAATGGCAATAGGTAAAGGATGAAAATGTTTAATTTTAGGTAAAGGATGAAAATGCTTAAGTTACTGTATGTTAAAAAGGCGTACAAAGAAACAGGCTAGTCAATGACACATTCGTGTCGCGTGGTTTCTCTATTAAAAGTAACCGATTTTTTCATTGAACTTAAGTCGAAATCACGCGCGTGATTTGATGAACTTTAGTCATCAATAAAAATACTATTCTTACTGTTTTGAGTGATAACATTTTTATTAAATTGTGCCAACATAAGAAAATTGTCATCTTAAATATCAATTGTAACGGTATTTTACATTTTTTTTAGAAAAATTGGTGTGTATGATTACAAAATTTAATTTTCGGATGTCGAATTTAAAAAGTCATATTTATAGGAAGAACATTGATTAAAGTATATAGTTTTTTTGTTATATTCTTTACTGGTTTGTAATTAAAATAAGAGAATTTCGATTTTTAATAAAAAAAATCAGCATTTTTGAATTCCGTACCGTTAAAAAAGCATATTAGGCCGTCACAGAGCTGGATAGATATGATACATGCCATTTATTTATAAAATATTATTATTTTCTCGCCTATTGGTGTAGTGTTCCACTGCTGGGCAAGGTCCTTCCCTGGATTCTCCACTCATCTCTATCCTTCGCTATATCTGGCCATAAATCATGATATAAAATATTATTACATCATTTAATTGAGCTCATCATGTTACTCTCCAATTTCCGAAAACGAGTCCTAAATAGTTAGATGTCAAATTTGGAAATTCCATCGTAAATTTCTCCCGTAATCGATGAAACCGTTTCTCCCTAATAAGCTCTCAGTGACTAACGATGCAGCAACCAATATGATATTTCAATTGAATGTAACTGAAACTGTAACTAAACTTGTAAGTATTTGTGCAAGCGACCTACTCGCGAATTCAGCGCAAAAGTATTGTACGCCTGAGGCGGATCACACGAAATAACACGCCGTGGGTAAATACCCATATTGTTTCTTCGTCTAGAACGCTACGTATGCTAACCACCATAGCGCTAAGAAGACGTAGAAGGAAGATATCACATTTTTGGTATGCATTATTGAAGTCTTGAAAACTTGAAAATATTTATCAGTGTTCAAACCAAATATATTGTGCGCCAAGGTGAATCACATGAAGTCGCCATGGATATTATCCTTAAGCCTTTATCGTCTAGAGCGCCCCGCCAAATGGTAACCGCCACAATGTTAACGATCTAGGACAATATAACAGATTGTCGATACAACTGACCACACAATAAAATAATACTTAGAGAAGAGACAGTAGCCATCGGTTACTCCGTAGAGGGTCTAGCTATTTAATTAGAAGAAGATTGGTATACCGCATTTTTAGTTTAACGATTCATACACTGATATTAATTTCTAACTCAATTTGTGTGATATATAGGGACAATATTTATTTATTAACTGTTGGAAACGAAAATAGCCATGGAAATATTTTTTTTTAATAACTATAATACAAAAAATTACAAATGTATATGTAAAATAATATGGGTGGCGCAAAAGTAAAGACCCTATTTGGTTCAGCTATAACATTTTTTCTAAATTAGAAAACTAGATTTAGGTTTTTTTAAATGTATATTTGTGCCATTAAATTTCGTACCATTAGGATTTAAAGATGATGTCTTTTAAATGGTGACCTCCAGAGTTGATACACATTTGAGCCCTATTTATGACATTTTGCATAACTTGCCGTAACACTTCCTGCGATATGTTCGTTATTTCTTGACGAATGTTTTCTTTTAGAGCTGCGAGAGTCTGTGGCTTGTTCACATACACCCGAGATTTCAAAAAACCCCAAAGAAAGAAGTCTGGACTGGTCAGATCGGGTGATCTTGCATGAAATCGTCGACGAAATTCACGTTGTGTTCTTATCACTGATGAATTATTCCGTAAGAACATTGACACAATTATTCCACGTTCTTGGGGAGTAAAACGGTCCATGTTTATTTTCAGTGTATTTTACATTTGTTCACTACACAATTTTCAAAAACAGAATGACAGAAAATGTCATATAAAAAAAATAAAAGTATTTTCTTTAGTGCCCGTACTTTTGCGCCACCCGTTATAAATATTAAAAAAAAATATATATATACGGACAAGCTTGCCCCAAAGTAAGTTCGAGACTTGTGTTATGGAATACTGACTCAACGGTACTATATTTTATAACAAATACATATATAGGCTCGCCAAATATGTAGTATAACATAAGGTTTTATGATGATGAACCCTTCATGTTATAGCATACATATTATATTTTGTAAAGATGGAAAATAGGCGGCGTTTATAATTTATTGGCAGTTCTAAACAATTTATACACCTGCATGCAGGATAATGTTGAGCTGTACTTAAAAACAACACAGCAACGGGTATGTTCTGTGTGCAACTAATATAGAAATGTATTGTTTTGCTAAATTAATTACTTTACCTGTCATTTTATTTGTATATTTTTTAAACGTCTGTCAAAAACATATTCTTTTACCCTGTATGTATGTATCGTACCATAATTTTAACACTTCATAACTTTTAAATTACTCAATGGATTTATATGTTTCCTAGTGACATAGGCAAACATTTTGTCAGGCGTGTTATTATTATTATTATTTATTTTAAAACCAATTTATACATAACATTTTTTAAATCTCTGTGCTGTGTTACTTGATAACCATAGTTTGGATAAGTGAAATATGAACATTGACATTACGTTGTTTTATTTAAGAAAATATCTAAAATAGGAAATTTTCTTTTGACGAGATAACGTCTTAAATCGATGATCACCGACTGCATGCACTAAGAATGTCACGTTCTGGAGCAGCAGCAGCAGTAGTATGTATCACGCATCTATGTCTCACCGTTATCACGTAAAATTATTGTAGGTAAACCGACTTTAAAGACAACCATTTTTTTAAATAAATTACTAATGCTTATGTTTTTTATTATAACAAACGGTTTCACTCATGTATCGTTAGTCGGTATCGCCGACAAGTTTTAGCCGCGTTTGTTATAATATAAATTACTAGCTTTCGCCCGCGGCTCCGCCCGCGTCAATGTCGATCCCTCGGGAATAGTACTTTTTCCCGGGATAAAAGGTAGCCTATGTCCTTCTCCGCACTCCAGATAACTTGTATGCAAAATTTCATGATGATTGGTTCAGTAGTTACGGCGTGAAAGCATAACAAACAAACAAAAAAAACAAACTCACTTTCGCATTTATAATATTAGTAAGGATGTCTCGCGTAACTTTTAATATTATTATTACTAATACTTATGCCTCACACTGCATATTTAAAAACTGTCTTCGGTCTTACATGCTGGTCTGGGAGAAAAGAAAAAACGTAAGAGTGTACCAGCTGCTTCTCTTCCCGCGCAGATCGTAAAAGTCGATCGAGGGAATGTACAAATCTGACGAATCGTATTAGTAGGCGAAGCGGCTAGCAACCCATCACTACTTTAATTCAACTTTCCACCTAACGCCCACCAACATGCTAAACGTAACAGCCTCCGTGGTCCAGTGGTTAAGGCGTTTGCCTATTGACCCGGGGGTCGTGGGTTCGATTTCCACCAGAAGCATACTTTGTTTAGTTGTTTCCAGTTTGGTTAGGACATTGCAGGCTTGAATCACCTGATTGTCTGATAATAAAGATGATTCCGTGCTTCGGAAGGCACGTTAAGCCGGTGGTCCCGGCTGCCATCTGGTAGTCGTTAAAGGAACCACGTCAGAGGCCGAGAGGCGGTTCCGAAGAACTCTGACACCAGGGTGTGCATGGTCGATTGACCGTGACACCTACTCGAAATGAATGAATGCTAAACGTGGTTTATATTATATCTTTATGGGATAAAGACGTGATAATATGTATCGCTTAGGGTTACATGTATAGGATTTACAGGCGCCGCGGAAGTCAACACGTTCATACTATTACATTCACCCCTACAATAATGAATCATACGGGTTCGACAGTACTTCCGAAAATCGAAACAGTAGGTAGTAGTATATTTAATCAGCTTCCGACCGAATTGAAACGCTTCAAGCCGATTAGGTTTATTAGTGATTAGATAATCAACTGGGGAACAAAGGAGTTAATAATCTTAGCGTTTGACTAACTGAGCCAAAGGTTGGATTTCACCAGACCATGAACTGGGAGATTAAAATCCTCTATTGATGTTGTATAAGCGAAGAATGGCGATTCATAATTCATTTATTTTTGTCAGATATGAGTTTACGAATAGGTATTAGAAGTGCACATGCTGCACCGTTGGATATAAAAATTTGATTATTAGTACTTAAAGTTGCACCATTAATTATAATATTATTGACTTTTAATAGCGCTTTTATTTAATTAACAATGTATATACACGTGTATGCATCTCGTACGTTTGTTTTAGACAAATATTGAAACTAAATTTAAAGCAATTATCCTAAACGAATTGAGTGGAAATTTTATGTATTTACGTAAGTGACAATTCAATATTATGGTACCACAGACTTGAACTGATGATGGAGTCAAAAGGTGACTAGAAATGCCTAATTCTAAAGTAAAGAAAATAAATATATCCATCCTGTCTAATTATAAAACGCTCAATAATGTTAAAAGGTTTGAAACATTGTCTAGCTCTGTGGCGCAGCGGTCAACACGCCAGCCTGCGACACGGAGTGACCGGGTTCGATCCCCGGCCAGGTCAAGATGAAAAATGATCTTTTTCAGATTGGCCTGGATCTTGGATGTGTATCTATATATGTATTTGTTATAAAATATAGTATCGTTGAGTTAGTATCCCATAACACAAGTCTCGAACTTACTTTGGGGCTAGCTCAATGTGTGTGATTTGTCCGTATATATTTATTTATTATTATTTATTTATTTATTTATTGGCAGCCTGTAAAATATTGCCAGTCGGAGCTGAGAAAATATCAAAAAAATAGTGTTGACGTTTTTTAGTCGAATATTGATTTATTTAAAGTAAGTCCTAGTTTTATAATAAGACAGATCGAGTTTGGGCTCATTTGATCTATCTTGGAAAGCACTCTACAGTTTTACAGTTGAATCGCTCTTATGAAACGTTTCAACATCAAAAGTTTCTTTCTTTTTTATTGTTCGTAATGCATGTATAAAGATGTTACAAATTCGATAGTATCAATGCACACTACCCGTAAGGGCATACAATAATGACACATAACAATATAAAAAACAACATACAAGTAGCTTGTCAAATAATTAATATATAAAAAGAAATATTTTTTTATTTTTAAATATTAGTACGATTAAACTATGTCAATGTGAGTTAATTAAAGATTATGTTCACAATTTATCAAAAAATTTTTTCATTGAGAAATTCGCTTATGGCATAATAACATTTGTTCAATAATATTAACCTTAATTTGCTTCGAAACAAAGAACAAGACAGTTCTCTCAAGGACTTAGGCAATTTGTTGTAAATTGAAGATGCCATACCGAGTAAGCTTTTGCGCATCATAGATGTTTTGGAAAAACGGACGCAAATTTTATGTTCATCCCGTCGGTTACGGACTACAGTATCTCCCATAAATAACATTTTTGGAAAACTTATTAACCACATGTTTTATTTACTGTTAATCTTCCATGTTGGTCTGAGAGAAAAGAAAAAACGTAGAATGTACCAACTGCTTTTCTTCCTGCGCAGATCGTTAAAGCCCATCGAGGGAATGGGCGAAAATCTGAGGAATCATGTCAATAGACGATGCGGCTAGCAAATAATAACTGAATTTGCCCGTCCCCTTGTCCGCTTTTTAAGATCTGCGCAAGAAGATAAGCAGCTGGTACATTCTACGTTTTTCTTTTCTCCCAGACCAGCATGGAAGTAGATAGATACAAACAAGATAGACAAGATAGATACAAATCACGCAGATCGACCTAGCCCCAAAGTAAGTTCGAGACTTATGTTATGGGATTCTAACGATACTATTATACTATAATAAATACATATATAGATAAAAATCCAAGACCCGGGTTAATATAAAAAACATAATTTCCTATCTTGACCTGACCGGGGATCGTACCCCGGACCCTGCGATTCAAACTTGTAGTACCAGTGAGCCACAAAGGTCGTCAAAAGATAAAATCACATACTGAACTAATTGCTTTGTTTGTGCTCGTTGTCATAAACGCAACAATGTTGCAATCAGTTGCAAGTAATAACTTCCTTATGAAGCAATGAGTGTAAATTTGTTTGCACGAGCTCCTACAAAGAGGATTTACTGGTAATAGATACAGCATCATCGTGACGCATCGCATGAAGTCCGATGGCTCAGTGTTCATAAGCATTAAAGGCGCTTACGCATGTTAAGAATCATGCGGGCGCAGTCCCCCTGTGATGGGTGACCAAAAGTGGCATCCTTGAGCTCCTCTGTGCTTCGGAAGAAAGGTTAAGCCGTTGGTCCTGGCTGTTATCATTAATGACAGTCGTTAAGCTATGTTAGATGTCTTTTAGGCAACTTGAAGAACCTGATGCCAGTGTTGGTTGGTGCCACTTACATGCACGAAATACAAATAAAAACATCGTGACGGTCTAATTGGCGGATTTGAATCTCGGCTGGGGTAAATACTTGTACTTCAATCCACAGGTATTTGTTTGCTGCTCTGGAGCTACCCAAGGAAGATTTGAGTCAGTCTTGCGGTCGGCCGCAAAATCTTTACAGCATCCAATTACAGCAGCAGTCATACAGCATAAGTACTGTAGTATGATCGGGCGGCCATCATTATTCCGGCGTATCACTTTTAGGAGACATCCCGGAAAACGCTCAGATGAGGAAAAGGACGAGATGCCGTTTCATCGTAGCAAAATAAATATGAGGATACGATTGCAAAGCACAAAAACTAAATTGTGGGCCTAATTGAAAATACTAATAGGCAGTCGCTCACTTAGGAGAATCCCAGATATACATTCACTTCCTTAAACGATTTTTGCCCTTTGAGAAAGCAATTGTATATTGTCTTCACTATGTCACACAGATAGATCGTCTCTGTGTAAGTTTCTCACGATATTTTTCTTCGTTGGAAGTCCAATGGTTAATGAAAAAAACCATATTAGAGTCAATTCCTCATAATATATTTACACGGACAAATCACACAGATTGAGCTAGCCCCAAAGTAAGTTCGAGACTTGTGTTATAGGATACTAACTCAACGATACTATATTTTATAACAAATACATATATAGATAAACATCCATGACCCAAGCCAATCTGAAATAGATCATTTTTCATCTTGACCTGACCGGGGATCAAACCCGGGGCCCTCGTGTCGCAGGCTGGCGTGTTAACCACTATAATAAACTTTGTGATAGGAGTCGGGGTGGATTGAATATTGAACATTTGATTTCGCTCTTTTTAACTACTTAATCACTGCCCCTTCATAATAACAGTTTACCATCTTCATCGTCTTTACCATTTCCCAGCATTACGTGGTGTCGGCACATCATTTCAGTCTCTTCCAATCTAATCTGTCACTGGTCATAAAATCTGTAACTTCTTTTTTAATAAAGTCGTCTCTGATGAACACCGTCCTTTTCTTAGGTCTTTTCTTTTTCTATGACCACTTACTTCCGTTCTTAGGATTCTTTTTGTTACGTGATTTTCTTTCCTTTTTATAATGTGGCCAAACTAACATTGTCTATTCAAAAAATGTTTATTTCGTTAAGTTTAATAGTTACAAAATAGGTAGTAGTTGGAGCCTACTTTTAAGTATCAAAATACTTGTGCCAGTAGGCTCCGCTCCTCCATGTGTGTGTGTGTGTGTCTGTGTGTGTTTAAGTTTTACATAAATGTAACATAAATTCTCACCACTAATTACTAATGAAATTCTCCATTTCATCATAGCTCAATAGTTTGAGCCAGTTTATTAGTAGCAGTTTACATTCACGTGAAGTTTTGTTATGTATTTTAAATTCTTTATTTACTTTGTTATAAATTTTAGCAGATCGACCATTATATTGAACTCGTGCAAATTCCGTCTTATAAAAGGGAACACGTGCTGCATTCTGTATTCTTCTATTAGAAATTTGTAAATTAAAAGGCAAGGTTTTGATTACATATTTGATAAAGATTACTTGTTAAGAATGTTCTTTTTTTAAAGTACATCACTTTCAGGAGGTTTCTATGCGCTCTTTCAACTTCTAGGAATCTAGTTTTCAAGGCATTGCTTATTACTTCTTTATTTATAAGTCACAGGTACTATCATACTTCCTCTTGTATACTCATTCCATATTTAGTTCTTCCACACACCCATCTAAACATTCTCATTTCAAATTACACTTTACAATAATATTATAATCTCATTTTACAAACAAAACACGTTAGAAAGTTTCATTTTCCCCTTAGCTGTTTCAGAGATAATGTCAAAATCACTATAAACATTTGTTTGTGTAATATGAATATATTTGTATTTAATTTCGCCGGCTCTAAATAAATTCATTTGCAGTGCGGCGAGTAAACGTGGAGGGTCCTTTTTGTATATTTCGCGAAAACTTGGATTATTTACGGGTTGCTTTTTGCGTTTATGTTGAGTCGTCAGTTATATCATAACAATATGAAGATGCAATATTATTTGTCTTCATCTGTATGTTATTTAATCTATCACCAAGTAACTTGGACTTTTGAGATGAAAAAATAAAAGTCATAGGAAGCCATATTGCATTTCCTTGCACCATTGATTGAATAGTAAATTTTCAAACTCGTTTTTCTTTATGGCAGTCTCATCAAAATCAAGAAATGGTGATTTCTTAGTTCTTTTCTTCTAATCTAGCAATCGCCCGCGGCCCAGCTAGGATTTAAATCGATCTCTTGCGAACAGTATTTTTTCCCGGGGAAAAAAACTATCTTTTACCGTACCCCAGAAAATGTTTATACAAAATTTCGTAATGATTCGTTCAGTAGTTAAGGTGTGAAAGCGTAACAAACAAATTCTCTTTTACATTTAAGTATTCCTGGTTTGAAACCAAGAATAATAATCATGAACAGCGCTTCAACCTCTACAACAAAAACGTTTTCAGTTCATTGTAGTCGTAAGAACGCAAAGAGTACTTTGAAAATATACATACATACATACATACATATAGTATCACGTTTTTTTCCTTGCGGGGTAGATAGAGCCCGATAAGACCTGAAAACCACGTTTAGCATGTTGGTGGGCGTTAGGTGGAAAGTTGAATTAAAGTAGTGATGGGTTGCTAGCCGCATCGCCTACTAATATGATTCGTCAGATTTGCCCATTCTCTACTCTAGATCGACTTTTATGATCTGCGCGGGAAAAGAAGCAGCTGGTACATTCTACGTTTTTTCTTTTCTCCCAGACCAGCATGGAAAACCTTAGACAGTTTTTAAATTATAACATGCAATGCAGTCTGAGGCATTAGTATTAGTACTTTATTAAAAAAAACTATATATTATGGCCACATTGAGTATCTTGGAAGGGCGTGTAGGTGGAAAATAGAATCAAAATAGTGATCGGTTGCTAGCTGCATCACCTATTGACATGATTCCTCACATTTTCCCCCATTCCCTCGATCGGCTTTTACGATCTGTGCGGGAAGAGAAGCAGCTGGCTCATTCTACATTTTTTCCTTTTCTCCCGACCAGCATGGAAGAAATAAAAAAATGTCGAAAGATTAAGTACTTCATACTAAGTCACTAAATAAAAAAGTATTTTCCCAGTTCGGATTCCCCTCCCCTACTTATACGAAACAAGTAATAAAGATGATAAATGACAGCATTCCCTATCCCTAAATATATCCTTAAAGACAAAGATTACACCCTATTTGAGTTGTCACGGAACCCATACGCGATTCACAACATCCATGAAGGAACATCGATGTTTGAATTAAACATGAGATCTTTTGGAGGCACTATATAGATGAAGTATTAGATGCCAAATTGATACGAGTTATTCAACTATATCGATGTAACTTTAGATGAAGATGGTATATATAGTCGAAAGGAAGTATATTACCTAACAATAACAAACAAGTTTTATTATGTGGTTGACCTTGGTGAAAAACAATAGAAAATATTATACCTACAGTAGTAAAATCTACGAATATGCAGCTTTTTTGTCGACATTGAACACGGATAGACTATATTATAAGTTTGATTAAACATCTTAAGTTTGATTTGATTGAATTCTATCAGCAGCACTTCTTTTGTTGGTGACATTTGTGAGCTTTAGTCGTGGTAGAGCCAAGCTACCGGCAAAATTAATTGCTAGTAGCATGAATGGGCTGGCTCGTCCGGGAAAGTACCACACTCACAGAAAATCGACATCTGAGTAGAAGTTTTACCGCTTATATGCTTCGTTCGGTGAGTGAGAGAGCTACAGGCCCAACCTTCCTCCTCCCATTTCCTTCCAACAACTCCTTAAAAGGCCGACAACGCACCTGTCTCACCCTGGTGTTGCAGTTGTCCATGGGCACCGGTGATCACTTACCATCAGGTGACCCGCTAGCTTGTTTGCCGTCCTATAACATAAAAAAAAGCTTCTAGCCCGTAGGAATATATTTTCCTTTCCATCTCATCTTTTTTCCCAGTTGCATTTTAATCTGTGATGCGTTGGAGCTTGGGGTACGTTTTTATGAAAGAGTTTATGCTGTTATATGATTTGTTATTTTTTCAAGTAGCTGGCTGTAAAAATTGCTTTATTATTATTAATCTCTTTACTTAAATTGTTTTAAAATAGCATTACAATGCTCAGTATATTATTAAAATAAAATTGTTTGTTTCATTGTTCAATTTTTATTCATCTTTTTATTTAGTTCAAATTTTACGTCTAGGGTTTTTATAATATAACATAAAAACCTAAACCTACCTTGCCACCAGCAGTAGGATATGGCTCAAGCTACGGGCGGTTAAGGCTGCAGCCTTCTGTATCTGTCACTTGATCCAGCCATCTAGCAAGAGCCTCTCATGATGTTCGTCGATATGACCGGTTGCAGATACGACTATCGGGACAATGACCGTCGAATCTACATACCACATCGTGAGCCAAGTCAATGTACTTGCTGAGCTTGCCCTTCTCGGCTTTCACGAGGTTCTCGTCATGCTGCATGGTGATATCGATGAGCATTGAACACGATATCAGACTTATTGGCAACAATATTCCTGTCCGTAATAACAGATCGATCCCAGATCGTGGCTGGACAATTTTCGAGAAGTGACGCTGGCGTGTACTTACGAGTATAGTACGGTACCTCGGATTCAAGATTTTGGATTCAAAGAACGCAAGACCATATCGAAGAGCGAGTTTCTGATGGTTGATAACTTTGGCTAACAGGTTATGTCTGTGCAAGTACTCATTGGCCAGATGAGAATAATAGGAAATAATATGCCTGAGTGACTCACCGGGACGACGGTATTAATATTATTCATTAATTAATTATAATATTTATTTTTAATATCTTTAGATACTAAATTGGGCTAGGCATATACATATAAAAATGAAGTACTAGTAATAGCCCGTGCCGGGAATCGAACCCTGTGTCCTTAGTGTCGCAGTCTGGCGTGTTAACTACTGTGCCACAGAGGCCTCTACCCTTTTCTATAACCATTGCAAATTAAGATCGAGTAGTTTTGACGTGAAGACATATACAACTAACTTTTTCGTTTATAATAATTTACGACAATGATATTTATTTAGTGATTAATATCATTGTCGTAACTATATAATAAAGTGTATTAATTTAATCCTATAACTATAAGTCGCCTTTTTTCCAACTAAATATTCAAAAGTAGCACCAAAAATACTGATTTGCACACTATAAAATAAATATAATCCTAAACTTAAAATCAACCTTTTATGAACAAATTATTCAAATCTCACACCAAAAATACTGACTTGCACAGTAAATATGCACATTGCGACATTTTTTAAACAAAATGTCGCAGTTCTTACTAAACCTAACCTACTTTTCTGGTAGCAACTCGTTTCTGATGCCGAGTCGTTTCCTGTTGGGGTCGGAATTCTGACCCAAACTAACCTACTTTTCTGTAGCAACTTGTTTCTGATGGTGATTCTTTAAATGACTGATATAATTTGTTTTTTGTTAACTGAGAGAGTTATTATTGTAAAGCTTATTAATTACTAGCTTACGGATTCCTTGGGAATAGTACTTTTTCCCAGGATAAAAGGCAAGCCTATGTCCTTCTCCGCACTCCAGAGAACTTGTATGCAAAATTTCATGATGATCGGTTCAGTAGTTACGGCGTGAAAGCGTAACAAACAAACAAACAAATAAACAAACTCACTTTCGCATTTATAATATTAGTAATAAGGAAGTAAGGATTGTAATGCATATTTAGAAACCAATATAGAAATTCTGTTGTAAGATAACTAGTTTGCAATTCAGTATTTTTGTTAGACAATACGTATTTTTTATTTTAAAACTGGTAAAAAGATTATTTAGTTTTGATTGACTTCATATATTCTTTAGTAAAACATGTTTAGATAATTAAGGAGTTTATTTGTAGCTTCTTCATTTTTCTGGTATACAGTAAAATAATTAGTGGAATGACTTAGTTTGCATAAATTGTAATTAGAGGTGTAGAAAAAAAAATCCCTGTAATAAATGATTTAACATCATCCTTTCCTGAAATAAAAAGTAATGAAAGGTAGTACATTTATCTGTTTGTAAGGTTTTCATGCTTTTCTAAACCGATAAAACTGTAATTTTGTATACACATTGTTACAGATAAGAACAGTGATATAGAGAACCTCTCATACCAAAAATAAATGATATTACCATGGGATTTATTCACAACAGTCTAAATTCCAAAGCAATATCATTTGCTGTTATGAGAAAAACACTGGTTAAAAATAAGCAAAAACGCATTATTGTTAACACTATTTAATAGACTAGAGATCACGCATTGCACTGACCATCACTATCACTTAAGTGGTTATTACATATACAAAGTCTTTGTTCACACGGGTACATTTTCACTAACTACTTAAACTAATTTGATAACTGCTTACTGGTATCACTTACGTGCACATGCACTCACAGCCTTATAAATTCTTAGGTACGAACTAATATTGTCTATTAAATCTCTTACGTATCTGCAATAAGTACGTTGGTGATTAGTTAACTGTCTCTCTATTATTCTGTGCATTAAATCTTCCTCCGGGCTCCGACTCGTAAAACAAAATATTTGCCTTTGCCATCATCGTAATCATCAATTAAGTTAGTATATTTAATCTTCTCTTTTTCATTTCATCTTCTGCTATCTCTTTATCCTATTTTTTGGCACCACTTTTGTCTTCTCTTTTATTTTGTAGAGTTCCTCGGCTTTCCATTTTATCTTCTAACAAATAAATATCCAAGACGTCACTGACTGAATTATCAGTTACGTATTAAAGTTCATCAAAAATGTTAACTCGACAAAAGTTTTCGTGTGCCAGTTCATCAGCTATTACTAAACATACAATATCATTGTATTTTCTTCCAGCTCTTTTCATCAGCTGAGAAAATTCTCATTTAAAATCTCTTATTTATTCAGCATTCAACACTAGGACATTTGGATTTGTTCTAGATTCTTCCTTTTTTTCTTATCTTGTATATGTATAAGTATCATATCTGGAAGCCACATAACTAGAACTACGACTAAAAATAGGTTTTGTGCTGAGATGCATACGATGTAGCTCTCTGTGTAATCTCTTATCCAGCCTAGGAAGTACCCAGCTGGAGGCACGATGATGCCCATAGTCAACATACCAAGCCCAACAGCAGCAGGCACTTGGTCCATGCGGCAATTCTCAGAAATAGCAATATTTCTGGCAACAACAATCATGCTTCTGCCAAAACCGTAAATACAGGACATTGCGATCAGTACTTTCAGGTCCGATTGATACGCCAGAACTGAAATTAAAAATATAAAATTATATTGTAGTTGGATTACTTTATTAAGATTTTAAAAGGATTTATTACAATTTTAACCGAAAGATTAACATTAAGATTTTTTATACATTTAAAATTAAAATTTGGCTTTGAATAATATTAGCTTGTTAATAAATAATATTCAAGTAAAATACACTATTCCTTTTTTTCCGGATACTATTTATAAAGGCAAAGGAATCGTTACCGTTATTATATATGTTTACCTTATATTTGTATATATAAGAAATTCGCAATGTAAAAATAACAATAAGTTTTTATCCAAAAACTTATTGTTATTTTGTTTTTTACGTATACTTTGTACTTACACATTGCTATATTCATTTGGTCCTGAAGGTATAGGCTATTTGTAAATGTATTGGTACATTAAATATACTTGGAGAAAACTTTTTATAACTAATTGCGTGATATAACAGTATAAAACTTGGATTAAGATTATATTTCGTAGTATTTGCGATACACTATCATTAGATTCTCTATTTGTGATCCTAACCCTGAAAATCTTAGTATGAGGTGTGTCCATAGTTACGTATGTGTTATATTTTTATATGCTACTACTTACTCTGTCGAGAAACAATAAGCCAGCAGCACGTCATGATGAGCATCCACCTCGCCTTGATCCTGAACTTATCCTGGAAGATAGGCAGAATGAGTCGACCAGCGATGTCAGCTGCTGCTACTGCCGACATGCATATCGCTGTTTTTTCCTTGTCAAACATTGCTTGTTTCTACAACAAAAAAGGCATAAAAATACTACAACAAAAATATACAAAAAATACACCTACTGTGAACGAGTTTTTAAAAAAAAAACAATTATAAACTAATGTTATGTAAATAAGATGAATATAGCCAATTTATAAAAAAAAATTAAATTTTTTTTTAGGTTGAACCTTTGAAGGCTGAGCCTTGTTTTTGGAAATAAGTTTGTTAGCGCCGTTGCGCCGAGTAGTAAGTTCTCGGGCCTAGAACCCATCACTAAAATAACGTTTATTGTGCTAAGTGTGAAGTATGTGTGTATCATCTTCATGCTACACACATACTTCACACTACAGATATTTTAGCAATTTAGCAATGTACCTAGTTATTTCATTATCCATGTAAATATTGCAATGGGTACTCTCAATAGTAAGGTCTACTGTACACAAAGGTTTCAAATATTTTCATCATCTTTTTGACGTGATAAAGTCTTATAAACCGATGAACACCAGTTGCATGCACAAATAAATTTACGTTCCAGAGCAGCAGCAGTACTGTTATCACGTAAAATAAATATTATCACCCGTAAACCTACTTTACAGTTAACCAACACTTATATCTCAAAAACGGGTGAATCGATTTTTATACTCGAATCTTTGATTTTTATAAGATTTGTTGGTTTATTAATCGCTCCGAATAGCAGAATATCCATTAAAATAAAAGAAATTATTATGACAAAAAATAAAGGTCGCCAAGACAGCTAGTAGCAACAACTAACACTTGCCATAAGAAATTATAAAAAACTATAAGGTGGTTCAGAGTTATATGAAATAAAAAAAAAATTGAATGAAGTAGATCGATTTACCTGTAGGAATAGTGGGTACAGCATGCTGAAATTTTGTATAGACGTAACAGACAGCGCCGTGCCGAACAAGATGTTCAAGAAACGAGGACTGGACAGCAACGAGATATCGAACAAAACGAAAATCTTGTGCAATATTCCTTTCTTCTTGGGTGCTTCTGTTTTATCTAAAACAAAAGACATCTTTTATAACGATTTTGTATATATTATAAAATATAAAAATATGACGTTCAAAAAGAGACAGAAATATCCAATTTTAAATAAAAATATTTGACATTGGTTTTTTTTTAACTATAAAACAATACCTATTTAAAATTCTTTCATAAATCAAAAGGTCCTAGCTCAGCGACTAACAAATTAATCTTGTTTTTTTTTCATAAAAATTCGGGTCCGTACAAAAGTTGCAAAAATAAATACCCAAGAATACAAAATTAATTTTCTTATTAGGTAAGTAATATTGAATGAAATGCCGAAGTATTGATATCAAAAATTAGGGACCGACCAAAATCGCAATAGTAAATACTAAAGGTTACAAAAATTACCATCTTATTATATAATTTATTCTCAATCTAAATCAGTTTATCACTTTACTATGATAAAATAAATATATCAATATTGTGTCACACAGCTGTGCGTAAACAGCGTAATCAAATATACTCTGAACTCTGATAACGGGTCGAAATATTCCTCATCGATTTCATAATTGTGTTATTTTGCATTGTTTCGATATTATGCTAGTGCAACCGCAAGTACTAGCTCGTACCTTTGCGTATAATGCCGTCATTTCATACAAACTTCAGTTCTTTTTTTTATATAATCTTTTGTCTCTGATCATAAAGAGAGATTTAATATTTTTACTTTTGCATACACAAAAATTAACGCGTGAACAGGTGGGTGTTCAGGCGTTAGTTTTTACATATGTATTTAAATGTCTACCTATGGCATAGCATAAGCGTCGAACAAATAAACTGTTTAAAATAAAATTTTGCAGACTATGTTTAAAACTAAAGTCGATGTAAATTAGGCTACCCTTAGTGGCGATTTTAAATTCAAATAAATAAAAAGACAATTTTATATCTAATGTGTAAAATCTTAACACCGACCTCACTTTGTCTTATTTTATCTTTTAGTGCATGTCTCGATCATGTAATAAAATAAATCGGCATTCCGAATTTATTATTAGGAATTATATGTTTCTGTTAAAATGCTATACATCAGACAAAAAATACGGTCTTATATCAGTATATAATATAATACATTACAACTTAAGCTCTCGTGACGTTTATAATTAATATTCTTATCAAATCGTTAAATCCACATAAATAGCATTTTATCGCAATTTAATGAGTTCATGTATTATCATTTTGGTCACATCAGTTGTTTAAACATAGATTTTTTTGTCTGATTAACGACCTAGCTCACTAAAGATTTTATTACGTAGATACTACATAATTCATGTTTGTGATAAATTAAACTGGAAGTAAATGTAGGTAAATGATGATTGTTAAATTATGTTAGTTGGAAAATCCAAATAAGTACCTATTAAAAGCAAAAAGTGTCAATTATAGCACTGTTTCCGATTATAAAATGATTTCATCATCATCATCAGGTCTTTTAGTCTCCACTGCAGGAACATGACCCTCTCTGTACTACCGGCGCCATACTTGATCAGAGCAGACAGAGAGTTTGGCCTACACTCTCCTCGCTAGCCAGACGGGTTGGAGAGGTCTCATTGATGTTTGCTTTTTTAAGCTTGTATTTCCTGAGTCGCCTCTTACGACCTCCATGGGAAGACTAGGAGTGGTCCTGTTCAACTCTGCCGGAAACCACACGGCTAAATGATTTAATAATACGCATTAATTTGAGCTTAAGTTATTGGGCAACCTTGTATATACATACAGCGTGATTTTGAACCTATGAACTAACCACCTAACCAAATCCTGGAATCAGACTCCCTAATGGAATACAGAATTGTAAGAAAAGAAGGTATAAAAAAAAAAAATTATCTTCCAAAAAATTCGTCCAGCTGATCGGCGACTTTGTATGGGAACCCTATTTTTTTTCATCTTTTTTTCCATTGCAATTCTATATATCTTAGGGATTCTGATACCAGAAATTCAATATAGTTCAGAGGTTCAAAATCACGCGGTATTATTAGCTCTACGCAGGTTGTTGTTCTGATTTGATTGTTTTTTGATTTCAAGAAAGCAAACTTAATTTTATTATGTGCTTTCTTATGTCCCGTCTCTAAATCATATATTGTTAAGTATTAGGCTCTCAATAAATTGATTATTAACGTTAATTTACCTATTTCTAAGTTAGAAACCAATATTTTACCGACAGTTACTCAGAAGTTCCGAAAACGATCATTAAACTGAATCAACTCATCAAAACCCAGGGCGAAACTACCGAGTCTCTAATAAAATAAGTGAGATGAAAACTTATTGATAGCGAAAATAAAGTTTACCGCAGACAATGAGTTAAAAAATGAGTAGATATTTTACAAGTGCACAATAATAAATATTCATTGTATATATTTATATTTAGTCAATTGTCAAAAAATTTTACTCTTGGAATATAAATACAGACAATTGCCTTAGTTCTATATAGTACTAATGTATTGTCTTCTACCTGTGTATTTTTATCTTGTTATCTACCATCCGTTTTCCAGCTATATGATCCACCAATATGCTTATTGAGTCCTTTCGGCCTTATGATCTTAGGCCCTGACTAGTATTGAAGGGATAAAGAAGTAATTATTATATATTCCTGTCTATTTATATTTTAATTTGGGGCAAATTGCTCTTTGCCTTTATAAATGATGTTTTATTTCTAGATAGGTATCTACCGAAGACCACAAAAGTATTACAGATTTCATTGACATGTATCGCAAATAAGTTTTAATTCTTAATAACATTAAAAAGATAATTATCAGTGTTTGTACGTGTACAAAAGTTTTTTATTTTTTTTAAATTAACTAATACTCTTCGGGCTAGTCTGTTAAATTATATGGAAATATTTCTCAAAATTTTACTAACTACTCATCATCAGGTCCTTTTTTAGTCTCCACTACAGGAGCACGACCCTCTCTGTACTACTAGGGCCATACTTGGCCAGGGCAGCCAGAGGACTTGGCCTACACTCTCCACGCTGGCCAGACGGGTTGGAGAGGTGTCTTAAATGTTTATAAGCTTTGTTTAGCTTGTATTTCCTAAGTCGCCTTCTACGACATCCACGGGAAGACTTGGAGTGGTCCTATTCTACTCTGCCGGATACCACACGGCTAACTACTACTAACTACTCTTATGTGTATTATTGAGTGATTTAGTAGATATAAATAAACATAACCTTGAAAATGATAGAGATATTTTTATCATGATTATGAACCTGTGATAACACGTAAAGATTTATTCTCCTCATATTCCAGTGGTTTTTCATCATATTATAAGCTTTTAGTTACGAAAAAATATAATGAAAAATGACTATACTTCGTATAGTAAATTTTTTGTCTCAAGTCAAAAGTCAGTCGCATACAAAAAACTTCATGGTTATTAAATATTATTAGCCAATGATATAATAAAAACATATCAATGGCCACTAAGAATAAAGTCGCATCTACTTTTTTAATATCATTGGCCACAGACAATTTTCAGCACGAATACTCACCAACACCATTTGCTTTGGACAATGCGAGTTTTTCACCATTCAATTCTTTATGGCTCTCGGATTTCTTGTTCACTATGCTGGGATTTTCTTTGCCATTTCCGTTGAGAGTTGGCTCGGTAGCCCGCCTGCCATTATTTGCCACTTCCGAGAACGTTTTTGAATCTTTTCTTATTACTATATTTTTATGCTTTTCCTCTAGTAAATGCAATTTTTCGTCCACTGGAACTTCTTCCACTACTTTCTTCATATGCCATTCTACTGGTTGAATTAATAGGACTCCGCCAATCTGCAAAGTATTTGGATATACCTTAATTGCTTATGAGGTACTCGTATTTATAATATCTTACAAAATTAACTGACCTTTTATCTTAAACGGAAAATTAAAAATTGTTTTGATTTTACTAATTATGGGTCTTATTCAGTGTATGAGATTAAAACGAACCTAACCTCCAAAATAATAAAGATCATTTTTATCATGTATATAAATCTATGATAACACGTAAAGATTCATTCTCGTCATATTCCAGTCGTATTTCAACATACAAGCTTTTAATTACTATTGAAATAATAGAACAAATAATACTATACCTCGTATAGTATTTTTTTTAACTGATGCGTGCGCTCGTATTTCTTTTCACATTCGTCCTGAACAAGACGAAACATGATGAAGTCGAAACATGATGGCCTATTATAGCCGACTTTGTGCGTAAGTAACGCGTGATTCGTATATTAAGAAGATGTAGTTATATTTATACTGATATCGTAAGAAAACACCAAATACAAAGAAATGACACGTATACAACTATGTAATCGTTATCGACACTCAAGAGATAAAGGAGAGAAAACATATGAATACCTAGATAATCGTGAATACTAAAATTTACTGTACAGATAAAAATAATGTACCGTACAAATAATGTACAATTAACCTCTCGCTCGTTTCTTAGATATTCATTAACATAAACAAACGTATTATTACCCCATGAAGGCTCAGACCGGACAGGATCAAACACGCTCCTTGGAAACCGTAATTTTCCAAGAGATATCTCACTAAATGAGGCATCAAAGTCTGTCCCACACCTGTTCCCACATTGGCCAGCCCGACTGCACGGCTCTTCTTGAGTTTGAAGTAGCCATTTATGGCCACAAATGACGAGTTTTGGATGAAGCCTAAACCTAATCCTGAAAACAAAAGGCGTGCTTAAGATAACGAGTAAAAATTAAATTCGTAATGTACTCAGTAATAGCACAGTTTATAATCAAACAATGATAAAATAACTATGTGCTAGGTACAATAAGTAAATTCGTTTTGTTATGTATCTATCAACTTATTTTTTTTAAATTTTGAAAGCATATATATATTTATTTTATTATTTATTCGGTTGATTCTTGTAGTAATAAAAATAGTTTGTAAAATGGCATATGAATTTGACAAGGAAGAAAAATATTGTGGCACTATATTGTGTGATATGTCCCTATATATTTATTATTATTATTATGTAAATATAACATATTATATGCATCTTTTCGGTACAATAAAGCAATTACCTATCAATCTACTATCCCGTAGTAAGAATAATAGTGATTGTGATCGCGAAATCTTAAAAAATCATGCATAAATTTCTGTTTTGTCACTATTTTCGAGTAATTTAGATTCAAAATTTAATCGTCATTTGTTATAATTTAAATGATTATCATATCTCTATGTACATATTAATGTGCTCTAACTTTTACAAATGACGCCATATGGTACTGTTCTTTGACATTTATGTTAAGGCGATGTAACCCTTAACCTTAAGTATATATAATATATCACACAATGTCCGCTACAAACGGACATCGCGCAATATATTATATATACTCGTAATGAAATAAGGTTGAAAGTGCGGAACGGTTGGCCTGTAACCAGTCTCATATCGAACCCGTGTCTGCCATTTCTGTATTAATTTTCACTTTTAATTTAATAATTCAATAATGATCACCAAATATTGTATTTTTGGGTATCCATTTTGCTCATTTAGTTATACTTTTTGTAGACGTAAAAAGTTGGTAGTTTTCACTGAAAATATCAAATAATTCGCGTTGAAACTGTTTTCTGGATGTAGTTTTTTTCCTATTTATTTTGCTAGGTTTTAAATAACTTTTTAAAAATATTTTGATGTACCCATTTATTTTGATCTTCGAACTGTACTTCATATTTTTATGGTTAAAGAACTTTATTTCTCAAAAGAATACAATATTATATTCACTTACAGAGAAATCACTTAAATATACTTATATAACTAAAATTTCGGCGAGCTTAGTATAAAGTTATTACAAAAATTGGATAAATGACAGTTGCACCGATAAAAAGGGTAGTTAGCCAAAACACCGACCCGAAGAGCGCAGGAGTGTGCGTCCGCTATGCGTTATTTTTTCATGCTATTATTCCATGAAAGATAAGGTTAATTGCGCGATGAAAAAATAACAATTTACGGTATTTTTCTGATGCACAGCGCCTTAAGTATGATAAATGGTAAGTGTTTTTGTCACGCGTGGTTTTTGTCATCATTTGCTTACGATACCTAACCATAAAGATAAATAAAGAATTTTAAATTTATGAGGATAACTTACCTAATAAGAAACCATAAGTTAGTGTTAAATGTATTATATTCGTCGAGAATCCACTTAAAAATATGCCCAGCGTACATGAGATAGCACCCGTCACAGCCACCGTCCTCGGCGAAGACAACTTGATGATGGCTCCAGCTATTGGCCCTCCAAAATTCGTGACAAACAACATTGTGCTTAATACTATAGCAGCCCCTTGCGTTTTGTGACCCATGGCTTCTAATGCGTCTCCGTACAATAAACTAAACAGTGACAGCATTGACTGATTGAATATCTGAAAGAAAAAGTTATTTATAGAGTTCGTTATTTACCTTTTATTTTATCATCTTATAGAGCTATTTTAAGTGACGAATCCATTTAAGAAAACACAAAGTATAGGTCATAAACCTAAATTCTGTTTGGCTCTGTACGGAGTAGACTCCGTAAAGGAAGAAGTCGCGATAATATGTATGATAACATAAAGAATATAGTCCATCCAAGACAGTACTAAGATCCGGTTCTATTCAAAGGGCTTATTTTACAACTTATTTGAATTTTGGACGTTACTAAACGATTATATTTCACTTTTTTTTTGTACCATTGTTTTACTTTTTTTCAATTGACTGCAAACTGTATACTCCAATCTTTTTAGTCATTATTTGAGCATGATATTCTATTAAATCTTGACATAGCCGGGTATAAATCCGTAGTTACTGAAATGTCCAAAATATAATTAAAAGCTTTTCATTAACTTGTGTCAAAAAGTTAAATTTTGGTAGTCTCCTTTTTCATCGAGCTGTGGTAAAACTTTTTTAACTATCGCCTAAGTGGGTTAGATTGGGTCGCGCGATTTACCCATTCCATTATACTTTCTTCTTCTTTTTAAATTCTTGTTATATTCCCGGTCAACTCAAGATAAAAAAGACAATATTTTTGTTTAGATTGGCCTAGGTCTTGGATGTTTATCTATGTATCTATTATAAAATATGGTTCGGACCACTCCAAGTCTTCCCATGGATGTCGTCGGCGGCTTAGGAAATAAAAGCTAAACAAAGCTCATAAACAACAATGGGACCTCTCCAACCCGTCTGGCCAGCGAGGACAGTGTAGGCATAATCCTCTGTCTGCTCTGGCCGAGTATGGCTCCGGTAGTACAGAGAGGGTCATGCTCCTGCAGTGGAGACTAAAAAGACCTGATGATGATGATGAAGCTTAAACGTGTCATTTGCCCCATATTTTTTTTTATGTATTGTGAATTAAACGTGATATGGCTCTTACACGCCGAGATTGAGTTTTATCATTCACAGGAAAATAACTAAAGATATTTGATAAGAAACTACCTACCATTATAAATACCTATGTCCTATATCACTATTGATATGTTGACAGCTCTAATAACATAAGTCGGCTTTCGGGTTAACTTGCTATCTAAAAAGAAGATAATACTGAAATATATCCTGTTGTTTATATAGTTTTATCGACACTCAAAGGTTCAAAACCTTACTCGTGCTGACGTAAATGTAATATTCTGTGTGAAAAATAAATATGCAACACCGATTATTATTAGTCTATGCCATAGATTTAAAAAAAATTGCGTCGTCTATGCTGATTCGTTGTACTAATGATGAACACTATGTGTAATGAGATTTAAAATGGCTTCCTCTTTGCTTTTTCATTTTCACATTAATAAGAAAATATATATTAGTTACATGAATGTATATTTCTTATTTATTTTTATTATTATATTATATAAATTAATTGTGAATTTGGCACTGTACTGGCATGAAGGTACTCAGTAATAGCTATCTGGCACTGTATCTGAGCTTCGGTCCAATTCTGCTTTTTTTATTTAACCCGTCAGATAAGGGATTTTTCGATAACAATTTTTTAACAATGGACGCGATGCCTAATTAAGTATATTCGTCGTTGACGGGTTAAATAAATTTGATTATATGCCTCAAAAATACATCAGAAACCAAATACATTGGTCATCATCATTTCGAGTAGGTGTCACGGTCAATCGACCATGCACACCCTGGTATACATTGGTATAAAACAGAGGTGGAGTTTCAGGCAAAAGCTAGTAAAAAAAATCCATGTGTTATTTAATGTACAATGTTGACATACATATATTTACATATAGATCTTATCTTACCATTTATAACATTTTTATGGTATTATTTTGTGCAATAAAATAATTACAACCTATTTTATGAATTTCAATAGCGTTAGCAAAATGATGTAGCAATTTTATGAGCTAATGCATTTCAGTGCTATATTTTAGTTTCTACTTTTAAGTCCAACGATTTTTTTATTAAATTTTTTCTGTTGAACATTATTAAAGGCTACTTTTCTTGTTAACTACGTACAACAGACGAGTCTCCGTATCGTAATTGACTGATCTTTATCGAATCGCAGATAAATTGAAACCTTTTTATCTTCAGATATTGTTATCCAAGTATCTGTTATGTTTCAATTACGGAGCGCTTCCAGCTTTTTGATGGAGACTCAGCAGACGTGATATTTTAAGTGTCGACAGTTTTGTGGCACACTTTTGTGTTTGACACATTTTTTAACAAATTATACTGCAATAATAATGAAACTTACGCTAAACAAATTCAATAACAAAACACGTTTATTCAGTTCGAAACGCCAACTAGTTCGGTCTATTACGAAGTCCATAATATTTCAACGTAACAGGAGCCAAGGAGACAACGTGATTGCAACTGTGTTTTTATAAATAAATTATACAGCGTGTAAATTTACCAAGATTTTGTCTTGAAGGGAGGACTTAGCCCATCAATAGAACAACCTTTCCTATGGAATACAAACTGTGAACTTAAACAAATTTTCAACATTTACAAAAATAACTGCCGGATAGCTAGAAATGTGTATGAGAATGTAATTTTTTTTTCAAGGCTGATTTAATAGGCTCTAATTTTTTGCCCTATTATCAGTTAATGTAGATTTTGTCTTTTTTTTTAGAATTGGCACGAAGAAGTGGTTGACTGTTGAAGCTGTTTAATGGTGTTTGAGCGCAACCCGTGAGCATAGTCTCAAGTTTCACCCGGCCCGAACTATACCTCAGAGAAGTTCAATGTGTATGTTATTTTTATAGACCGCTACCTACTTCATGAATATTCCTATGGAAGAAAAACATCTTGAGCCAGCCTGCGTACATATTATTATTTACTAGTGTGTAAAATAAACAAGGCACAGACGAACTACTCCTCTAATATTTGTTAAAAAAGTTAGACACACAATATTAAAATAATATCAGGTCTGCTACTACCCTAAGCTGATGAAATCAATCGATGGTACTTACATTAGAAAGTGCTGTTCCTATTAGAACCATCCACCCCCACCCTCCGTCGGGAGGTATTAATTTTGTTACTTTCTGATATTTCTTGGGCACCATTGCGCTTTTTTCCATCGACATTTTTCGTAAATCCTTACTATCCATTTTGCAAAATATAAATTTTTTGTACGTATATTTGTACCATGTGTTTTCCGTGTTATCTGAAACAAAAATCAATTGTCAATCAATTAAAATTTCACTTGGCATTTAATATGCAGCCGACCAATAAAGGAAATTCTGAATAATGTTACATCATAAAATTATACGCAAAACTGCTGCCATAATAGGTAGATGTAACCGGGAACACACTCAAATGAGGAACAGTCTATTCGTAATGATTTACGGTAAAAGCGCTTGAACCAACCATCAAAATTAAAAATATGATTAAAAAGTTTTAACTACCATATATGTATAACCTATCATATATAGAAGATACCAACCTTACGTGATTTATCCTTATCCTTATTTTCCTTACTAATATTATAAATGCGAAAGTGAGTTTGTTTGTATGTTTGTTACGCTTTCACGCCGTAACTACTGAACCGATTATCATGAAATTTTGCATACAAGTTGTCTGGAGTACGGAGAAGGACAAAGGCTACCTTTTATCCCGGGAAAAAGTACTATTCCCGAGGGATCGACATTGACGCGGGCGGAGCCGCGGGCAAAAGCTAGTAATATTATAAATGTGAAAGTGAGTTTGTTTGTTACGCTTTCACGCCGTAAATACTGAACCGATCATCATGAAATTTTGCATACAAGTTCTCTGGAGTACGGAGAAGGACATAGGCTGCCTTTTATCCCCGGAAAAGTACTATTCCCGAGGGATCGACATTAACGCGGGCGGAGCCGCGGGCGAAAGCTACATAGTTTATACAAAATATGTATGTTTGATGGCAAGCCTTTTTTTATAATAAGTTTGTTTAAACATTTAAAAATTTTATTTTGCTAGTATATAACTAGTGGTATTTTTGATAATCAATTTCATTATTTTTTCAACAAATATCTTAATTTATAAAATTCGCAATAATGAAAAGTGATACAAAAATCTCTCCCATGGTGATCTGGGAAAAAACGTAGACTGTACTAGTTACCAATCGAGGGAAAGGCAAGCCAATCGAGGGAATAGGCGAAATTCAAAATTTCAAGTTTAAATTCAAATTCAAATTCAAAACGTTTATTCAATATAGGTTTCTTTGAACACTTATTAATTGTCATATTTCACTTCTCAACAATTGTTGACGTCAAAAATTTACTTATGGCTAAGTTTAATGATAATGATAAAAGAATAAAATCTGATGAATCATGTTCGTAGGCGACACGGCTAGTAATCCATGACTTTTTTGATTCCGTTTTTTCACCTACACGTCCACCAACATGCTTAACGTGTCATAGATCTGGGCTCTGTCTAACCCACAAGAATAAAAGACGGGATATTATGTATGTATATAATACGAAAAATACTACTTACAAGTCATTTAGTAGCGAAGTAAAGTTAGATTAGATATTTTTATATGAGCTGTTTTAGGAGTAAATAGAATGATGGGTGGCACAAGTTAGCTGTAAGTCGCTTAATGATAGATACATATCTCTCATAAAGAGACTTAGATGAGAGAGAGAGAGAGAATAATACGTACAAACGTACACTTTAATATAACGTGTTACGTGTATTCCTTAATATTCATAAATTTTGTAAGTGTACATACAGTTGATAAAGAAAATAAACTGATTTCAATTATTGGTACAACTCAGTATCTCATAGTGATGTAATTATGACCAAGTAGGGTGTGTCAATGTGTCACTGATAGCTTGAGTTCAGTATACGACCCTGCTATCACAAGTCAGAGCCATGTGCATACAGGAAAAACATTTTTTAATCAAAGAAGTTAATTAACGTGAATTTGATACGAAGTTGCTTGAAATTACTTGATATCACTTTATTAGATTTTGGTCCTACCGCACATATAGATTGATATTGAGAAAATAGAATGAAGTACATTAATACTAATCACGTCTTTAATCGTACGGGTTTTAAACATAGTCTTGGCCAAAATATTTAAGTGATCGGTACGAAGCTGGAAATATAATTTGTTAAAAAATATTGTACACTAGCTGTTGCCCGCGGCTCCGCACGCGTTAGTGTCGATCCCTCGGGAACAGTAGAATTTCCCAGAATCAAACATACCCTATGTCCTTCCCCGGACCTCAAACTACTTCCATACCAAATTTCATCCAAATCAGTACAATAGTTGAAGCGTAAAAAGACGACAGACAGAGTTACTTTCGCATTTATTATATTAGTAGTATGGATATTATTTATACTTCTAAGTCCAGAAATGAGAAAATTTCCATAAAACTTTACTCTCCCATTTTACCCCTTTAGGGGTGAATTTTGTTCATTTCACCCACATACATCTTTTTTAATTGTAATCGAGAACTTACATAGGTACCTATTTATTTTCATACTTCATAGTTCAGAGATGAGACTGAAATTTCACCCTTTTATCGTTGGAATACCAAAGAGTCGAACTAAACGCTTTAGCAGTTCCTTTTTGGTTCGAGTAGCTAAGGTGTGGAATGAACTGCCTGCGTCTATATTCCCAAACAAGTACAGTCCCGGGACATTCAAAAGTAGAATAAATGGGTATCTCTTGGATAGGCATGTAACATCCTCGTCTTCATCGTCACTTACCATCAGGTGAGATGGGAGACAAATGCCTAATTCAAATTTTGTAAAAAAAAAAAAAAAAAAAAAAAAAAAAAAATGAGAAAATTTCCGTACAAAGTATATACCACCCACCCACCCACATTTTACCTGTTAAGGGGGGAATTTTGCAAATTTCATCCACACATCTTATTTTAATTTTAATCGAGAACTTATATACCTACTTTTATACTTCAAAGTCCAGAAAGGAGAAAATTCCATATAAATTTTATCCCTTTAGAAGTTAAATTTCTAAAAATCTTCATGTCATGCTCATTCATGTCAATAAGAGACACGACACGGGGGACAAGACCCCCTGTACGAAATTTCAAGTTTCTAGGCGCAGCAGTTTCGGTTGCGTTGATATAAACTCATGCCTTGAGTTCATTCAAATGACGATAACTTTTTTTGTAATGAACCGATTTTGATGTAACGAACTTTAAATATTTTGCTGAGTTAAAACAAAGCAATTGGTGAAAGTTTGAAGTAAATCGGTTCAGTATTTTCGGAGATAATCGTGATCATACATACAGACAGACAGACAGACAGACAGACAGACAGACAAGAAATTAAAAAAAAAATTTTGTTTCTATTATTCTTTTTAAGTGTCCCTCTATCCATTTCAGTCAAAAATTCTAAATGTACAGACAAAATATTTTTACTGTTTTATTATATGTATATAGATTTTGGCCAGTATTACATTAAACGGGAAATCATTTTTTAAATAAATTCTGTACTTTTTAAGTTCATGCAATAAATGTCAATTAATAGTTTAAAAAAGAACTAAAAAGCACGCTTTTATGCAGGGTAATTATATAAACGTATTAAATTATTTTTAAGTCATCGGTCCTTGATAAGTCTTTAAAGCTTAAATTAATACTGACCATTTAAAGTGGATCAAAATCGAGTGCAAAGAAGTCGCTTTCAAACAACAAAAAATACATATGCAGGTGAAGCTAAGATAAAGCGTATAAAAATATGTCTTCTTTTTACAATAATTATAAACACATGAGCGATTGTTAGAAAACAGAAGGAAAAATTGATTTTGTGTTTAGCAATGGTGATATTCCTTTCATATTACATCTAAAATAGTAACGATTGAAAGCTACAAAATTTCTTTTCACACACTCGTAGATCTTGATGTATTTTGATGATACTTCCATGCTGGTTTGGGAGAAAAGAAAATGTAGAATATATCATCTGCTTCTTTCCCCGCGCAGATCGTAAAAGCCGACCGAGGAATGGGTGAAAATTTGAGAATCGTGATGCGGTAGGTAACTCATTACTATGTTGATTCCATTATCCATCTATACACGAACCGCTTAACGTAGCCTTTAGATTTTGTGGCCTTAAACTTTGTCTACTCCGTCAGGGATAAGGACATTATAATATGTATGTATGCATCTTACAGCGTTCGTTTCAACAAAAACACTACCGTTCTTTACGATAGCAACTATAATAAAACAAAGTTGATAAGATAATTGATTTATTTATAACACTGAACAAAGTCCGTTGTAGTGTACAATTTGTTCAGGGTTATAATATCTAAGGTAATCCGGATAGCTATGATCATCAGGTTGTAAGATTAACTTTTTCCCGATCAATATGTACGTCTTACTAAATTTTATTTAGAATATTCCACAAAACGAAATTGTGAAAATTGACCTGTATTCAAATCACTAGTACCATGCGCTGAATTAGTTAAATATATTAAAAGTATTTTTATAATTTAGGTCGATATTGAACAAGATCGTTCCTTGTTGGAATTTGAAACAGATACATATGGAATTTAAAAATGATATAGGTATGTTATGATATCTAAACACATTTTTCTTCGAAAACTTTGTAATTTTTACGTCTAAAAGAATAATTCTCAGATAAAAATATTTATATTTACATATACAGGTCACTTTTCTTATTTTTTTTTTTTTTGTAAAAATATAAATATGAAATATTAAGACTTTTCATCTTTTTTCCTAATCGCCTAATGGTTCTGCGCAGCCTAATGCCTTGCGCAGTAGCGACGGTTTTCGTTCGCACGGCACCCGCTTAAATCAAACTACTTAACCGACTTTGATGAAATTAAACTGGGGGTAAATTAAGAAGCATATTCATTTAAATAAAAAAATAATACTTCAATAAAGATGAGATGAAAAATACAAAAAAAATATACAACCGAATTGAAAATCTCCTCTTTTTTTAGGTTGAATAAAAATAGATTTTTATATGATTGAAAACTCATTAACAACTAGCATTTTAGAACTGGAATAAAGATAATGTATATCTTCGACATGTGTTTCCTCGATAGCCAGCCATCTGCGTGCTTATTTTTTTTACGGTAAACCTGTCCATAAAATAGGATGAAAGATGTATAACAAGCTGCTACTTGCTTTTCCCCCCATTCATCCGAGTGAGTAGTATCCCAATAACCTTCCCTTCCCAACTTATTCCTATCTTTTCCCAGCTTAAAAAAATTTCAAAAGCAGCGTCCGAAATACAAGAAGCTTAAGACACTGCGCTCTCCAAGCCTTGGCAGACGCCAAGCGTGGCGAATATGACAATATCCTCCCATGGAACAAAGAATCGATCGAAGAAGGCGACCAATACTGTTGAAAAGAGTTTCTTTCCGCGTCTTCTTCTCTGCAGTGGTCGGTTCCAAAACTCTAGTAGTTTGTAGCTTTTGAACAATAATTAATAATTTGAATATAATTTCATAAGTATTATTTAAAATGTGAATTGACGTGAAAAAGTGCCTGAAAATGTCTATTTTCTAAATAAATTTTTAAATATTTTGAATCTTTGAATCCTTGGGAGAGGCTTTTGTCTAGCATTGGACTTTAATGGCTGAAATGATGATAATGAAGATGATGTTTTGTAAAAACGGTGTCATATTTTACAAGCTGAAGACAAATACTACAGCTTAATCTGCTCGTTTGTGACATTTTCCATAACTAACGACTTTCAGAATTCAATATGATGGTTCTGAAGGTTTTAACACGCTTTTGAAAGGTATATTTATGCCTTGTTTATATCCAGCATATTATTTTTCCTATCACTAGATAATAAATTCATCTAAAACACCGCTCGCACTTGTAAATGTAATCACAATCTTTTTGACCGATATTTTTCTATTCCCTTATCTAACCTTTGATAAATATCGATATTAGCCTTCGCAAGTGTTTCATATTGATAAACAATAACTGTTTGTGTTTTCTATGTACCTATTAGAAATTTAAATAATTCACGCCTGCAGTTTATTTTCGAGCCCCCACTGATAGAGTAAGCTCAAGAAACGTTAGCTTGTTGTAGTCCCACCGACGAATCCTAAAAGAATTATGTATCGTTAGATTTCAAGACATGTATAATTTTAAAGGTTTAGTTGTATCAGCTCCTTTGGTTCTGGGCATAACTTCCCGTATAGTTTTCACCCGTTCTATCCTGCGTCATAACTTTTGTTCCATAAAATTTGTAATACTTTTTTTCGTGAGACATCTCGTCGTACATTACTCTCTCGAACATTATGCGTTTTTGTTGTTTTACTACAAGGAATGCACAGCCATGGTAGTTAACGTAAATTAACATAATTAACTCGGCGACGTCTTGGCTACGTACGTACGTACGTTTTCACTTAAATAATAGTAAATGACTGAATGATGCCACGTTCTTTGTCACTTCTTATACGAATATTAAGTCGCAACTTAGAAACTACAAAGTGGTTCTTTGTTCGAGGTTACTTAAAGACATTCTTAGAGTAACAATGTGCAAGCTGATTACCAGTACCAGTGCAATTATTAAGAATTTGTAACAAGTTCCCTCTCCTCCTCGTGGAAGCGTTTTCCCGGTTTTATCCTAAGCTGCAGTGCATCTAAGTATAGCGTCCGTTACTTTGACAGCATTTTACTAACATATCCGCATAGTCCGCTATTTATCTTGGGCTCCACTAATTCAGGTTTTCACAACTTCAGGTCTACATACAAACGCCTTAAATTAAGTGTTTAAGGCGTTTGCCTGTAGAGTCGTGGGGTCGTGGGTTCGATTCCTACGGGAAGCATACTTTGTTTAGTTGTTTCCAGTTTGGTTAGGACATTTCAGGCTTGAATCACGTGATTGTCTGATAATAAAGATGATTCAGTGCTTCGAAAGGTACGTTAAGCCGTTGGTCCCGGCTGCTATCTGGTAGTCGTTAAAGGATCCATGTCAGACACCGAGAGGCGGTTCCGAAGAACTCTGACACCAGGGTGTGCATGGTCGATTGACCGTGTCGCCTACACGAAATGATGAAGAGTTGTGAAAAGTCCATTTTACGTTAGCTAATTGTGGGCAAAACATAATGGTAACGATTCTCTTACCTCAAATCTAAAACAGAGTGAGCTAACATTTTGATCGTTATTTCAATGGACAGACTGACGTAAATATGAGTATAAACACTCGATGTGTATAAGTTGCTACAACAACGTTATTTGATACGGGCGCGTATTCGCATCCACACTTCTCGATGCACGTTATGTTGATCTGTTTCTCGATGCATAACGTAGTAGCTACTAACATCTCGTTCTTTTAAACCGATTCAATAAAAAGAGGTTGTCAATTAGGTCGTATTTTTTTTAAATGTTTGTTTCCTCTGACCTTTCTCATGTATGAACCAATTTTTAAAAAATATATTTTGTCTGGAAAGGAATGTTTTTATATTGGTCCCATTTAAATTTCATCAAAATCGGTTAAGTAGCTTGATTGGGGTAGTATTTTTATATGAAAGATTATTATAAATTGTATAAATTTTTCTTACTAAGATTAAAGTTATATTTCAGATATAATTTACATAAGAAATAAGATATTTTTTTTAAGTGCAACTTTTTTTTATATATTACTAGCTTTCGCCCGCGGCTCCGCCCGCGTCAATGTCGATCCCTCGGGAATAGCACCTTTTCCCGGAATAAAAGGTACCCTATGTCCTTTTCCGTACTCCAGAGAACTTGTATGCAAAATTTCATGATAATCGGTTCAGTAGTTACGGCGTGAAAGTGTAACAAACAAATAAGCAAACAAACAAACAAACAAAAACACTCACTTTCGCATTTATAATATTAGTAAGGATTTACAAGAACAGAATTTGATATGCCAAACTTTCACATCCACGATTAACGTTACATGTACTAATAATTGGTTACTCTTATTATTTATATCGTGGTAGCTACACAAACAACACCACTAACGTGGTAGTATCAAGGGCGTCGCCAAGGGGGGGCAGGGAGGGGCAGCTGCCCCCCCCCTAGAGATTCTAAAAAAGTAGGCAAATATAATGCAACCAAAGTCCTAAGTCTAGTACTAAGATACTGTTGTTATTACAATCGCTGTAGATGTAAGGCTCGTAGTACAAGTGAAAAGCTTCATGGGCTGTCGACTTTACCTACAATTCATACCTACTTTTCTCATTCATAGAGAATGAGAAAAGTATGAATTGTAGTAGGTAAAGTCAACTTGCCCCCCCCTGCGCCACCGGCTGGCGACGCCCTTGGGTAGTATCACCATCTTTGACGTTTCATGCAAAGGGGTGCTGTAACTATACACAGAGGGCGTCACGTGCTTTGTTTAACAGATTATTCATACTACAACAAACAGAAAAGCATTACCGATTATTAAAATTATTCATATTCCATTTTCATCCTTTTCATGAGTGCGTCATATCTAATTTAATTTTCTGACGCATTCCATTAGTCTAGGTAACTATCAGTGGATCTACCGCCATCTAACGATAATTTTTGGGACTAAACTTGCCTTTCAAAATTCCTGCAGATTTTTTTTTTTTATTTCTATTTGGCCATCAAACTTCATTCAGAAGCTTATTTTAGCCAGTGTCAAGTTATTCTTCGAGTTATTCTTGTGCATCAACGAAATGATGGTGTAGTTCATTTCGTTGGTTCTACGGAGCCCTTGGCGACAATTCCCATGAATCCTCTGGTTTGATCAAAGACGATGGAGTAAGGCAAGCGACCACCAGCTCGTTATGTAAATCTAACTACAGCCGCATCATGACACGTTATTTTAATTATTCCACATATTGTTCATAAAAATGGACATATATAACGCCAAATTACACTGATTTCATATTATAAACTCCACTAGAAACAATTTGCAAAACAATCCAAAACAAAAACCGTGCAGTCCGTTGAAATTCCCGCCAAGAACTCCCTTTAGAATTATAATATCTATGCTAATCATGTTTTTTAAAATATTTTTATTATGTGCCATCGCCGACCTATATCATGATACAGTTACGTATCATGATACGTATAAATATCTACAATAACGTTATTTGATACGGCCGCGTTTTCACATCCACGCTTCACGTCGCACGTACCGATGATTTGTTGCTGTAATTATGCGTAACGTGCTTCAATTTGGAAGCTACTGAAACAACACTAATAATGTAAAGTACAAATTAGATAGGCGTCTACCAATTTATAATTCACGAGTATTTTTGGTTTATAATTTTAGTTGGTTTATAGTTATTGATTGAATCACAATTGACAAAACGAGCGCGTCTCCGTACAGTTAGGGCAAAAATGCTTTTCGGATGCGGTTGTTATCCTCTACTGTAAAATTTCAATAATAACTTTTTTATTCAGTTCAGTTATAAGATTGTAACTAAAATGGCAGAAAATGGCACATGGAGCTGAACTGCCATTTTTTGTTTATTACTCTTAGGATCATTGTGAATTCGTTGAGATAAGACTCGCGCGGTTTATAGCGGCCAGAGCTCCATAAATCTATAGAAGCATAGATTTATCGAGCTCTGTATTTATTTTTTTATTATAAATATTAACATCATGGAAAAAGCATATAAATATACAGTTTTTGTCTATAAGTTTGTCATGTATAAACGATGTCTTATCTCCCTAGTTATTCCTCACAATGTTTAGCTCTTGAAGATAGATAGAATATAAGATAGAATCACAGTTTTACTTACAATTATTCAGTCAGAATCGCTGACTAGTTTTAGTTTGTTACGAAGACCATCATCATGGCGAGTGTTAGGGGTGGCGACACTTCACTTCCCCCTGACAGACTGAAACTAGGCAATGATTCTAACTGAATGAACGTGAGTGATTGCAACTGTGATTTTTTTTACTTATGTTTGGATAAAAAGCTTTAATTCCATTGATATGATTGTAGGGGCAATGTGTTATGTATGCGCTTAGGTAGCATAGAATTAATATACCTATGTAATGAGTGTAACGTCAGTCGCCCTGAATCGTGCAGTCGCTACGCACGTCAATAAACGCACGTATTGTACCAAAGTATTTCATTTGCCAACCTCCCAGTTAGTGCCTAAGTAGTATCTTAACACTAGATGATTTAACTTATCCCACTCAACAACAATTTTCAACAACATAATTCAGTTTTAAACTTTACCATATACCCAAGCAGGGGTGGGGAGTCGCAAATGTATATTTTATTTTATTTATTTTATTAAAATTGTTATTAGCTCCGTGGCGCAGCGGTCAACACGCCAGCCTGCGACACGAGAGTGCCCGGGTTCGATCCCCGGCCAGATCAAGATGGAAAATGATCTTTTTCAGATTGGCCTGGGTCTTGGATGTGTATCTATATATGTATTTGTTATAAAATATAGTGTCGTTGAGTAAGTATCCCATAACACAAGTCTCGAACTTACTTTGGGGCTAGCTCAATCTGTGTGATTTGTCCGTATATATTTATTTATATTGGACAAAACTTTGCCAACGATATAAAAATACATGTTCCTTTAATAGGAGGGATTAATTTTTACAGACAAGTTATTATCTGTACACACAAGAAAGTTGGTTGGAAAGTACCGATGTATCAAATGACGTAGAAACAGATACGTATCATACGAGTACGTGTCAGGAAATTACATAAATACTAAATGTGATAAGACTAAATTATTGGCAATCGTAACATATTCCGTTTACAAGATAAGTCACGTTTTCTGGTTACACTATTTATTGTATTGCCCATGAAATTGACAATTCGAAAGGGTCAATTATTGCAAATTAATCTAAATTGATTCTGAGGTTCTGGTGCAATTAGAGAGAGAATTTAACAAAGTGAGTTTGAATCACCTGGCAGCTTTTGGTGTTGGAAGCGAAATCCGTAAACGAATATAGATCTGCAGGACAAAAGATCAAAATGATGAAAAAAAATTGACCCTCAATACAAATTCACCGATAAGCTGGTCAAACTTCTATGGAAAGTCTAAGTGTTTTTTCATAAATTACCTTTTTTTTCTTGCGGATGTATATTTTATTAGGAATTCTGATTCAAACATATTATCAGATAGAAATATTGCCAGTTATTCTAAATCAACCTGTGTAACATCATCATATCGTATGGCATGGTCAGCAAGAATCTGTATATCTTATAATTTCAGCCAGTGTTCGGCTGCTAGGAAAAGGGATTGGGGTTCGTTAAGGCCTCCAGGAAACCATAGACTAGGCACTCTTCGAAAATTATGCCACAAAGTATAATCTGTGGCCCTACAGTTACATCCTGGAAAGTCTTTGTAACCACACCTAAGGTAGAGCGGTGGTGATTAAACTATCCATATCCTGCTCAGAATCGGTTTTAGTTTTACCCACACTCCTCTTTAAATATTAAAGCCTGCTGATTTTTTCGTTGGGTGCAAAAATAATAGACTTGCTAACTTACACAGATTCTTCTGTGTAAGGTTGCAAGACTCGTATTTATAACATTAGTTTGGAGTATGATAGTATAGGTTGGAATTTACAAACTGACATAAATACACATTAGAAATACATTTATTTGTAATGTGTATGTATGTATATATGTTTTCTAGCTTTACGCCCACCAACAGCTAAGCGCGCGTTTTGATCGTATGTACTTAGGCTCTGTTTACTCCGCAGGGGTAGTATTAGTATCAAGGTATGTGTGTTAAAAACATAGAGATAAGATAATTAGGTAAAAAATAAGCTAACCGGTGTCCGTTTCAGAAGAGCTTAGCTCTAATTTAGATGTTTTGCGGATTGGAATCGATAGATTTCACTTTACTCTTCATTGTGACACTATTTTTAAAGCTAGGAACGCAAAATATTAAATTGTTAGCAAATATTTTTTTCCTTTTATGTTGGTAGTTTTTCTTTATCAGAAATCAGGTAAAAACGGAAGTGAAAGAGAGTGGGGGTTGCAGTCAGTTGCCTCTTAACAGCCTCCGTAGTCGAGTGGTTAAGGCGTTTCGATTCCCACCGGAAGCATACTTTGTTTAGTTGTTTCCAGTTTAGTTTGGACATTGCAGGCTTGAATCACCTGATTGTCTGATTATAAAGATGATTACGTGCTTCGGAAGGCACGTTAAGCTGGTGGTCCCGGCTGCCATCTGGTAGTCGTTAAAGGAACCACGTCAGAGGCTGAGAGGCGGTTCCGAAGAACTCTGACACCAGGGTGTGCATGGTCGATTGACCATGACACCTACTCGAAATGATGATGAGTTGCCTCTTGGTGGAAGCACCAAGAGGCAGGTGGCCACAGAGGTGTGGGTCTCATAAAAAGCTCAAGGTCGCTTAAAGTGTACTACGAGACCGAATCAAAAATAAAAAGGTCCGTATCAGCACAAGAGCTACCGACATATCTTCCTAATGCGGCAGGAGATGGTATAACCCAGGAACAAATAATAAAACCGTCCTTTGTTTAGAAACATAAAATTTACAAAGTGCATTGTTTTCTTAGGTTTAAAATAACTCTTAACTTTGTCTAGTCAATTAGACTTCTATAATTACAGTCTTGTATCCGAGAGAAACGTCAGACTTATACATTGAAACTATCATTTGAATCATTGTTATGGGAAATATTAGAATTCACATGACCGATGTCCTAAACACTAAGTCTCAAACATCGCACAATGTCTGTAAAATTTATTTTCTTGATCTGCTGCTATACATCTGCATTGATCCTTACTAATATTATAAATGCGAAAGTGAGTTTGTTTGTTTGTTTGTTTGTTTGTTACGCTTTCACGCCGTAACTACTAAACCGATCATCATGAAATTTTGCATACAAGTTCTCTGGAGTGCGGAGAAGGACATAGGCTACCTTTTATCCCGGGAAAAAATACTATTCCCGAGGGATCGACACTGACGCGGGCGGAGCCGCGGGCGAAAGCTAGTTCTTTATAAAAGGCAAAAAAATGTGTCGTTACATTACTCCCCGATATGACAAGTGTCGTCATCAAATGTCATCACGGTTAGCAAGAGGTCTTTGTTATGATAAACGCAGCGGCGCAAAATGATTCATATCCCGTGTTTGTATTGTGCAAACTGTATTTATTAGTATTGAGAAATAGCCGCGAAATATGGAATGTTAAATTGTTTTGATTTTTTTACCAGTATTATACAAACACTAGCTGTTGCCCGCGACTTTGTCCATGGAAATTTCTGTAATTGTACTGTCGCGGATATTTTTTTAGTTCGTTTAAAGCGGAATTATTCTTTAATACACATTTTTTGGGTAACTTGTACCGTTCACGCATCGCACGCGTAGGATGTCCGCAAATATGAATAATTTTCCCCCGTTTTCAAATTTTTTTTATTGATGCTTCGCTCCTATAGGTCGCAGCGTGATGTTTTATAGCCTTAAGCCTTCCTCAATAAATGGACTATCCAAGATAAAAATAATTTTCCTATTTGAACTAGTAGTTCCTGAGATTAGCGCGTTCAAACAAACAAACGCTTCAGGTTTATAATATTAGTATAGATTTCAGGAGCGTCAGAGATTCAATGTAACTGTAAATGTCTACCTAAAGTCCGTTTGAAAAATCTACCCTATCCATACTTGTAGTTTGTCTGTCTGTTGTATCTGCACGCTTCAATCACTGAGCCGATTTAGATGAAATTTAGTACGTAGTAAGTTGGTAGCTTACGTTCTGGGGAAGGACATAGGATACATTTCATGCTAGCGGCGCCGCGGGCAACAGCTATAATTTTTAGACTATTTAATATTTATTTTAATATATTGACGAATTTAATTCTGAGATATTTTTAAACTTCTATTTTCTTACTAGCTATCCGACTGCCTCCGTTGGAACTAAATCTGAAATTGGAATTCTTCAAGGTTCATCATTATCATCATCTAAGCCGTAAAAATTCCACTTGAGGTGATAAGCCTAACAAAGATTTCCAATACGACCGATTGGAAGTGGCCTGCATCCAGCGCCCTGCAACCTCGGTCTGCCTGTCTGACCACCTGGTAGGTGACAACGGTAGGTGGTCACGTAGGTCAAGATCATATATACCTCCGTAACCAAATATATCAAAATAAAGGGTTACAAGTAGGTTACAAGTATAGTTACTTTCGCATTTATCATAGAACTAGCTGTTGCCCGCGACTTCGTCCGCGGCAATTTCTTGTATTATGATTAACTAGCTGTTGCCCGCGGCTCCGCCCGCGTTAATGTCGTTCCCTTGGGAACAGTAGTAATGATAAAAATTCCATACTAACCCCTGCCCCTTTGCTTTTTCCATTAAGTGGGAATTTAATACATTTCACCTGCATAGATCTTTAGCCCTTAAGGAGGGGATTTTGCCCATTTCACGTACACAGATATTTTTGTATTGTAATGGAGAACTTCTTATTGTCATATTTCTAAGTAAAAAAAAAACCATACAAACTTTACCCCACCTATTCTACCCCTTCAAGGGGAAATTTCGACCATTTTAACTACACAGATCTTTTTAATTGTAATGTAAACATATATACTTATTTTTATACTTCTATGTCCAGAAATGAGAAAATTTCCATACAATCCCCCCCCCCTTTATCCCTGAAGGGGGAAATTTTGTACATTTCACCTACACAGATCATTTTTAATTGTAACCTAGAACGTATATACTTATTTTCATACCTCTAAGTCTAGAAATGGAAAAATTCCATACAAACTTTACCCCCTATTTACCCCTTCAAGGGAGAATGTTGTCTGGTTCACCTAAACAGATCTTTTTTAATTTTAATTGAGAACTTGCGTACCTACTTTCAAACTTCTAAGTCCAGAAATGAGAAAATTCCATAAAACCTCAACCCCTTTGATTTTCTAAAAATCCTTTCTTAGTGCTCATTTACATCATAAAAGAATCCCTGTGCCAAATTTCAAGTTTCTGCGCACAGTAGTTTCGGCTGTGCGTTGATATATAAGTCAGGTTTGTCTTTGGCCCACGGCTCCGCCCGCGTAAGTGTCGATTTCTCAGGAACAGTAGAATAACAGGAATACATTAGTTTATGACTTTCAATTACTTTCAATTACCTTAATATTGAATTTCAATTGAATAACATCAAAAACGGAAAGTTTCATACTAACTTTGCATCCCCGTTATATCCCCTTAAGGGATGATTTTTGAGAAAAATATTTTACTCGTGTTTCATGCCTTTTAGTAAAGAACCTTCATGCTGAATTTCAATCGACTAACTTCAAAAATGGCAAAGTTTCATGCTTACTTTGCACCCCTATTTTACTCCCTTAAGGGATGATTTTTGAGTAAAATATTTTACTCGTGTTTCATACCTTTCAGTAAAGAACCTTCATGCTGAATTTCATTCGAATAACTTCAAAAACAACAAAGTTTCATACTAAATTTGCAACCCGTTTATCCCCCTAAGGAGATGAATTTCCAAAAATCCAGTCTTAGTACTCCCCTACGTTATAAAAGGAACCCCTGTGCAAAATTTCAAGTTCCTAACCCTTATAGTTTAGGCCCTGCGTTGATATGTCAGTCAGTCAGCTTCTCCTTTTTTTTAGTATGGATTACTATGGATAGTATGGATAGGTATAATGCTGTCGTATAATGATGATGAATTGACTTTGGATTTTAATTTTCTTATGTCACTTATTATTTTATTTTATTTTTGCTATATGTTTGCAGGCAAACTCATGCCTTGAGTTCATTCAAATGACGATAACTTTTTTTTTAATGAACCGATTTTGATGAAACAAACTTTAAATGTTAAACTGAGTTAAAACAAAGCAATTGGTAAAAGTTTAAAGTAAATCGGTTCAGTATTTTCGGAGATAATCGTGATCATACATACAGACAGACAGACAGACAGACAGACAAGAAATTCCAAAAAATTTTTTTTTGCTTTCTATTATTCTTTTTAAGTGTCCCTCTATCCATTTCAGTCAAAAATTCGAAATGTACAGACAAAATAATTTTACTGTTTTATTATATGTATAGATTATTATATGTATAGATTAGTATAGATGAATAATTTTTCCCCGTTTTCAAAACATTTTTTATTGATGCTTTGCTCCTATTGGTCGCAGCGTAATGTTTTACAGCCTAAAGCCTTCCTCAATAAATGTACTATCCAACACAATAAGAATTTTCCAATTAGAACCAGTAGTTCCTGAGATTAGCGCGTTCAAAGAAACAAACAAACTTTTCAGCTTTATAATATTAGTATAGATTATATATTTGCATTACACCTTAGTCAACTTTGAAATAATTACGTTGTTATGCGTTACTCTGCACATGAAACTGCGATCTCATCAAACAATATATTATTGTAGTTAATACAGTGGATATTCATTGTAAGATGATCCGTTGTTATTAATTTTTTATAAAACAGTAAGTTTGATGTGTTGATATGACTAGCCTATTGTGAGTTACGATGGCTTCGTTATGAATGTAATTGAGTGCTACTGTAGGTATTTGTAAACTTGATTCGAATATTTTTTTATATATTTTAAAAACTTTTTGAGCCTATGGGGCTACGGTAGGTGGACTTAATGCTAAGAGCATTTTCTTCCAGTCAACATTGAGAAGAAAACGGATAAAAAGTAGGTAAAGTGTGATAAAAAAAAAGATTTAATTAAGTACAAATTTAGTAAGGATGGCAGTCATATATACATAAACAGTTTAAATATAAATAATTTATAAATAATAATACGTATAAGTATAATAAATATATACAAACATACATACACAAAAAGGAAAGGATAAACTCAAGATCAGAGAGAAAAGTATACAACGAAAATGCTACACCCACACTAAACATATATTACTTATTTATTAAACTTGTCAGTAAGATTTTACCTGTGCCTAAAAATACCTCACATTCTATTTCGTCAGGTTTGTCGACTAAAGTTTAGGACTCGTCAGGAGCCCATTTTCAAGGCGAGTGTGGGACGCGCGGCTTAGTAATAGTTTAATTCATAACTTTGCCGACAAGTTAAATAATCAGTACAAATTAAGTCAAATGTAGTAATAATAAATGTAGGCTTCCCTGACACATAAATCCGTCGATTAAGACAAACACTTTTTTATTATGCAATTATCATATAATTAAATGTATTAACCTCAAAATCAAAAACATTGCTTGACTCATATTATTAAAGCAGTATCCACTCCATATCTCATAATGTAACTATATTTTTAAGCTGGTATAGCGGTTATGTTTAGGCGTTTACTCCTAATGTAATAATATTCCTTTTTTTTCTGAAAAGCACGTGAAGTCATTGGTACTGAAAGTTATCTTTAGTTGGGAAATATTACACTATGTCAAACAATAATAATATAACACTTTATTGCACCAGAAAACACATAAAATTTTTACGATAGAATATAACAGTAAATTTTAAATCTAAATATTAAGAAGACAATATAAGACAGAAATTGATAAAAAAACACGCTTAAAATCAGCTTTTAGCCACTAAAAACTAATAGTGAAAAGAATCGGTATTTATCAAGTGAATAGAGTTAATGCTTAGCAACGTTTGTTTTATAAACTGCAATGAGATAATTTGAATATCGCGAGATAACCAACTCATTAATATTTGCTAATCAGCCTTAATTATTCAAGGGATTCGATAACAATATACTAAATCTTCCACAAGAATGACGTAGGCGACGTAATATTAGATAGGTATCATTTCGTTTTACTTAAATCCGATATGATTAAAATTTTACGTAAGCCATCAGCCATTCAAACTTTTTCCACCTTTTTTCAGCAAAAGTAAGAAAATCTCTTCTCCCCTCTCCCAAGTTTACGTAAATATTGTAGTATTTTCACAAAAAAATATGTTTTTTCATCACTCCTTAAACCTCTCGTTCCTCATTTTTTTAAAATAAATTTATGTACTTAAAAATATATATAAAAAGAAAGTGGAAAGAGCTTATTACTCGTATATAATGAACGTCGAAAATCGAATCTTAGAAAAAAAATCTCCTCATTTCAAAGAGTTTATCATTTCGGTTCCAATTACCGTAAACCAAAATCGTTAAAAATACCAACTCACCTAATCATAATTTAAGTCACGGTTCAAATTATTCGTAAATCCTTGCACTTATTCCGTATCACACACTATATGTCATATAAATTTCAAATACACGTCTATTTGGTTTGACTTCACAGCCATCAATGAACATTGACATGGACGGTGTTGAGTAAGCGCATACGATAAATACGTAATATAAACGTCTATATGGATAGGCGTTGTAGACAGACTGATATAATGATATGGTTTTTGCGCGGCTGATGTGGTCCAAACAAAAAAGTTCCGGTCGTTGGTTTTGCAAAGGTGAGACGAAATTGCCAACATTACTCGTATGTCAGTATCCTCTTATGATTAAAAAAGTATTGAATGAAAGAAAATGAAGCATTCATAAAAACCTATTCTCTTTTTGAGCCAATTCTCAATTACATCCTGTGACATTGAAGTGCCATCCTTGAAAATTTTAAGAACGGTTCGGAAATTTTCTTAAAAATCGACAGAATTTCTCACGAGGACAAGAATTACAGTGAAGTTTAGAATATTAAAAAAGTCACAAAAAATACTTTAAAGAGATTTTTAATAAGTGTATTGCATTTAAATGCATTAAAAGGTAGACACAGTAGTAGGGTAAAGTACTTTATAAGTGCCATATTTTTCGATATATTCTTAAAAAAGACGCCTTTTTTCAAATTTCCCGAAATATGTATATTAAAATAATGCCTAACTCTCCTTTTTTTTTAAATATATACTGATAGGGATTCAAAATTAGAAGATAATACTTACGGCATGTTTTGTGTGAATGCGTTAGTATACAAACAAAAATGTCAACTAATGCAGGTATTTACAAGTATGGTGGCATTGTGTCTTTTGTATGAACAAGTTGATCGACTAGTCTAGTAGTTTGAAAATTTAACGTGTGACAACATATTTTTTACATGCATGCACTTTGGGGGGCTTTCAGTTTTACATAAAACAATATGTAAAGGTAACGTAATGGTATTTTGCACATCAGAAAATAAAACGCTTGAACCCGTCCTAAGCTGTGATAACCTGGCATTGTGACCACTAGGCCACAGATGTAGTAAAATGGAACATCTAGAATTTATATATTTTTTTTTATTTAAACTTATTATACCTGCTTTTAACATATCTCCTTAATCATAAAAAAAAATTTCACTCAAATATATTTAATAAGCGTTTGTTTATTTTATGAACTAGCTTTCGCCCGCGGCTCCGCCCGCGCTAATGTCGATCCCTCGGGAATAGTATTTTTTCCCGGGATAAAAGGTAGCCTATGTCATTCTCCGTACTCCAGAAAACTTGTATGCAAAATTTCATGATGATCGGTTTAGTAGTTACAGCGTGAAAGCGTAACAAACAAACAAACTCACTTTCGCATTTATAATACTAGCTTTCGCCCGTGGCTCCGCCCGCGTCAATGCCGATCCCTCGGGAATAATACTTTTTCTCCGGATAAAAGGTAGCCTATGTCCTTCACCGTACTCCAGAGAACTTGTATACAAAATTTCATGATGATCGGTTTAGTAGTTACGGCGTGAAAGCGTAACAAACAAACAAATAAACAAACAAACAAACAAACTCACTTTCGCATTTATAATATTAGTAAGGATACTGGGGATATACATTATTAAAATATGTAACAACAGTTTTTCACATACGAAGGCAGCTCCATTTTGGCCAGTGGTTGACTTCAAACGTGAGTAACCAGTTGTTACTAGGTTTTTACATATTATAATAATAAAATTTCTAGTATTAAGTAAAGCTACTTAATTAGCAGTAAAGGAAAAAATAGACAGCATGAATTGCCGTTATCGGTTAAACTTTTTCTATGGAAGAAGGTACAGTTAATTGAATTGATTAATTTACTCTGTTACCGTGTTTCCAAATATGGTTGCAGAAGAACTCGATATAAACCATCCCCTACCGGCTTGTATCTTTTTATTCCTTATAAAATAACAAGTGTACGGAGATGGTGGACTAAGAGATGGAAATCGAAATTGAATTACTGGTTGTTAAGCCCAACGATTTTATAGGTTCTGTACCTCCAAAAGTAAACAGAAAACCTTATAGGATCAGTTCGGTTTTTATCTGTCGTTGGTCTTTTTATCAATGTTGCTGCCGTTTAATTATCGGTAAACAATTACAAATGCTAGTCAACTTAAAAGCGGTACGCACGATTAAAAATAAACAAAATGGTTGTCTGTAAAGTCGGTTTACGGACGATAATTTTATTTAAAGGCCCGTACTACCTCACACTGCTTTGCATGATTGACTGTTATATCAATAATAATTAAATACTCAAGTTGAAATAAAAATGCAGCAAAGTTCAGGACTAACTCTGGTAACTATCTGACTCAAAAACACGATTGCGTTAAATTTTCTCGATAGAAAAAAATTGCAAAGTTGCCTCCAAATCACGTCTAATTTACTCGGTATATAACATTATTCACCAAATACATTAAAATTAATCTTGAAACTTTTGATTATTATTGCATTTATTAATTATAGGCCTATATCACTAGCTACTATTACATCCAAAATTTTTGAGAGAATTCTGAATGAACATTTAAATGAAGATAATATTCCGTTAAATAATGCACAATTCGGATTTCGTAAGGGTTTGTCCACAGACATGGCTATCTTTAGTCTCAAAAATATAGTTAAATATTATGTGTCACGGAATACCTCGGTGTATGGTTGCTTTTTGGACCTGAATTGTGCCTTTGATACAATTGACTATAACATCCTCTGGAACAAATTAAGATCAACCAAGGTGCCACCAAAAATCACAAATTTATTTCAATACTGGTATGACAATCAGGAAAACCAAGTTAGATGGGGTAATAGATTCTCTGAGACATATAAGTTAAAATGTGGAGTAAGGCAGGGTGGCCTGACGTCACCGGTTCTTTTCAACCTCTATATAAATGACCTGCTGAGCGAGCTTGATAGGGCTGGTGTTGGCTGTCATATTGGAGGTAAAAGTGTTAATAATCTCAGTTATGCGGACGATATGGCCCTGTTGTGCCCGTCCCCGGCAGGTCTACGTAAGCTACTGGCAATTTGTGAGAGCTATGCGCTTGCTCATGGTCTAACATACAATGTCAAAAAGACTGAAGTCATGATATTCAAAGCAGGTCGTGGTCCTGAAAGGTTGTCACCATTTATGTTATGTGGTACCACTCTGACATATGTTCAGAAATTTAAGTATCTTGGTCATATCCTGACTGACTCTCTATGTGATGTGGCCGACATTGAACGACAGCGACGAGCCCTTGCCATGCGAGCCAATATGCTGGCAAGGAGATTCACACATTGTTCCAAACAGGTTAAAGTGACTCTGTTTAAGGCATATTGCCAGTCGCTATACACCAGCCAGCTGTGGTATAAATACACTAAAATCTCCTACAACACACTTCGTGTTCAATACAATAATGCATTTAGGGCAATACTTGGTCTACCCTGGCGTTGTAGTGCGACTGGTATGTTTGCTGAGAATTGTGTCATTGATCTGACCTCCTTACACCGTAGATTAAAAACATCCTTTCACAGGAGGATACATGAGTCCAAAAACTGTATTATACAAATAATTTTCTCAACAATTTATCTATACGACAGATGCTTTGCTCTGTGACCTTTATCTAGGCACTCTTTTAATCTAGAAAGACAAACACTGTATAACTATTATTATTTATTGTATTATGTAGAGAATTATATTGAAACTACAATATAATATGATATATTGATTAGATTTATACATTATTGTATCCTGACAATTTGTTATGCAATGCTATATGGGTATTTACCTGAAATAAACGTCTATTATTATTATTATTATTACAGATAAGGCAGCCATCATATGTTTTTCTTTTTCGAATAACCCTTGAATATTCCTAAAAAACGAAAATATCCAAAGTAGCCAACGCGTTTAGACCATCCGCGTTTGTACCGTCACGCCGCCTGGCGTATGGCGGGCTCTTAATAGCGTGGAAGTAAGATAGATGTATCACAACCCGAACGCTTAGGCCAATCGTGCCTCTCTATTGCTTGTTCCGCGCTCTCGCTTGCACACGGAACGTGACACTTTCTTGTCCGTGCATCCGGCGTTCATCGATTTATAAGAAGTTATCAGCTCCAAAAATATAATCTATTTGTGTTATCTTTTATGCCTGTTCCACTGTTTTAATTAGAATTCCCCATGTAGTTCAGCCACACAGTCATTACAACAGTATTTGTGACGTCAGCAACAGGTTGCCGCCACGTAATGGCGCTAAGCACTTGTACTCACACGTACTCGTGAGAATTCGCGATAATAGTGTGTTAAGGCCAGGTGATTTTCCCGCGTAGCAGTTTTTTTTTTAATATCCCTATTTGGCCAGCAAAATTCATTCAGAAGCTTATTTTAGCCAGTGTCTACTTATTCTTTGGGTTACATTTGTGTATTACCGAAATGATGGTGTAATTTAATTTCGTTAATTCGACGGAGCCGCTGGCGACAATTCCAACGAATCTACTGGTTTGATCATAGACGAGGCAGCAAGGCAGACTACCACCTGTCCGCTAAGTAAATGTCACTTCATCCGCACTATCATAGCTCATTTTATTTTCACAAAAAAATCCCGCATTGTTCAAAAATATGGGCATTGATAACATCAAATTACACTGATATCACAATAAAGTCCACTAGAAGCAATTTGCAAAACAATTCAAACAACCGTGCATTCCGTTAAAATTCCCGCCAAGAACTTTTGACTTATATATTAACAAATAAAAAGTTTTATTTAAAAAACCTTATGTAGTCGATAGGGTACATATATTTACCCCATCGCAAAAAAATTGATAAATATACACATTTATTTATTTTTATTAAATAAGCAGGATGATAAAATAAATGTTCTTTTTTTGCTCGTGCCGTTCGGATATGAGAACTATAAAAAAGTTAAACGCCGGGAAAATAACAGAAAGTTTCGATTATTTATATATTAAATATTTGTTATAAAATCACAAAGTTAAATAGTTCTTCAAGCAGAATCATAGAAAAGAGGGTACTAAAAACAACTGCGTATATATTGCCATTTAGATGTCTCCGTATAAAACAAGGATTGTTTGTTTTTTTTTCTTTTATTTTTCATATAAATGTGTTTAAAAACTACGTATGTCACTAGTGTGCTTTGAAAATTATAATCTAATCTCACTCATACCTCCCGCGCACAATGGGCTAGTGTGATCACGCCTCGATTTTAATGATCAATCACACTGTATGAAATGTTCATTGCATTACTACGTAGTTTCTTTCAGGTAGGAAATGGATAAGATAAATAATGTTTGGTGTCATGAGTACTCTATCATATTGATTAATGTTGTTTTCAAAGTCAAGTAAAAAGCAAAATATTTAGTTTGCAAATTGATAATGCTGATTTTATTACAAATATCCCTATTTATATAAAAATAAAAAAGTAATATAATATAATTGATGAATATAGAACATAAATAAAAAAATGTAAATACGTTTTAGAATATGTATTTCATAATTATGTGTTTAAACGGGACTTAGTACAAAAAAATAAATAAAACAAATGTCTTCTTTATTCAATGAAGATTTTGAAAGTGAACATTGAAGATCATGTAGGTATATAATTTAGAAATTATAAACCAAAAACTTAACTGATTTATATCATACTAGCTACACTGATTTATATTATACTAGAAACATAGCATACGCGGCTCCGCCCGCGTCAATGTCGATCCTTCGGGAATAGTACTTTTCCCGGGATAAAAGGTAGCCTATGTCCTTCTCTGTACTCCAGAGAAATTGTATGCAAAATTTCATGATGATCGGTTCAGTAGTTACGGCGTGAAAGCGTAACGAACAAACAAACAAATAAACAAACAAACAAACTTACTTTCGCATTTATAATATTAGTAAGGATATGAAATACCATTGTATGATATTAACAATATAAACTTATTAATAAAATGTAAAGTTTTTTTTCTAGGTATGATTTAACAAACAAAGAATACACGATATTGCTATCTAACTCAGCTGGTAACGAGGTGCTAACTGGCTGCTAATAAGTGGGCCGATTGGCACATTGCCAAGTTTTTTGTGGTGAGAACCCGGTAGAATAAACGGTAAAATTTACGAAATTTAGAGAAGAAAAACGTAGAATGTGCCAGCTGCTTCTCTTGCCGCTCAGATTGTAAAAGCCGATCGAGGGATCGGGCTAAAATCTGTGGAATCATGGCAATAGGCGATGCGGTTAGCAACCCATCACTATTTGATTCGTTTTTCCATCTACACGCCAATATTTTAAATGTGGGCATAAGGTCTTATAAATAAATAAATATATACGGACAAATCACACAGATGCAGCCCCAAAGTAAGTTCGAGACTTGTGTTATGGGATACTAACTCAACGATACTATAATTATGACAAATACATATTATATAGATACACATCCAAGACCCAGGCCAATCTGACAAAGATCATTTTCCATCTTGACCTGGCCGGGGATAGAACCCGGGCACTCTCGCGTCGCAGGCTGGCGTTTTGACCGCTGCGCCACGGAGCTAGCCTCTTATAGACCTAGACTCTGTCTACTCCGCAAGGGAAAAAGATATAATACTATTTATGTATGTATGTATGTTTACTAATAGCTAACACAATAGAATAGCAAATAGCAGATACGCGGAAAAGACCAGTACTCAAAAATACAGTACGAATAAGTAGTAGAGTAATCAAAATTACTTAAGTGCGCCTAGCGTATCTTTATTATTAGGTCATCAATAAACGACAAATTTTTGACTTCGGCGTACGTGGTATCATCACTTCAGCTGCCGCTGGAAATCCACTGTTGGACATACAACTCTCCCAAAGTCCTTGATGTTCTTGTTATCAAATTATTAGGTCTAGTATACAGTGAAATCCTTTTGCTGTCTTTTTTATAGTATGACGGCAAACGAGCAAGCCACCTGACGGTAAGCGATCACCGCTACCCATGGACAACTGCAACACCAGGGTGTGACAGTAGCGGTGCCGACTTTTCAAGGAGTTGAGTGAAGGAAATGGGGGAGCAAATGGGGGGAAGGATGGGCCTCCGGCTCTTTCACTCACCGAACGTAGCATGGAAGCGGTAAAGCTTTTACTCAAACGTCGATTTTCTGTGACAGTATGGTACTTCCCCGGACGAGCCGGCCCATTCATGGTACTAGCAAAAAATAATTTTGCTGGAAGCGTGGCTCTACCACAACCAAATTTTAGGGTTAAGCCCTAAAATTTGGTTGTGGTGTGGAATGGCATGAATGGAAAATGGGAATTGAAAATTGTGTCAGGTGGCCGATCCATTGCCTGTGTACACCCCAGTTTATGCCGATACCCTTGATCGACATTTTTGTGAGCGTGGGAGAAGAAACAATGTTGGCAGCTGGCACATTAATGTGTTTTTTTCTTTCTACCAGCGTAGAAGTTAACAAAGTATATATCATCTAGTGGCTCTGTGAGCCATCCTTTTTGGCAATTATAGCCATTCAGACATATTTCTAAAAGCGGAATCGACATTAAAAAAAACTATACGGTATGTAAAGAAAACCCTGTTGATGATTCAGCCCGTCAATATGAACAACTTTTCCTATGGGACCAATGCTGAGAACTCAATTTTATTTCGACGTTATCATACAAATTAACCGGTCGGTCGAAGATTTTTCTTTGATAATGCCAATTTTTTGAGTTCCTACCATTGTTTCAATATGAAAATTTGGTCAATTCAACTTATCGAATTTACATACAAAATTTCAAGAGAATCGATAGAGCAATACAACCGAAGAGTTGATCGACTTGTACTGTACAGTTCTCCTCTACGGCGGCATTTCTCAATTAATATAGCCGGACAGACAAACGAAACCATTTATTGCCTAAGCTAAAATAGAGATGAATGGTACGCACTTCGATCATTCCATTTAAAATTTTTAAAACAAACATGAATCTTGTTGAAAAATGATAAAGGTAAAAAAAGACTTACCAATATCGACAATTCGATTGTCTTTTATCAAACGCGTTTTATTATTATTAATAGTTTAAAATTACGAGATGTCAATGAAAAAACGATTTTACGTTTTTGCGAGCTGACTTCTTGCTGATTGTTGGTAATAAATGGATAATCTGAGTTTCTTGCCCGTGACCAGTTATCAGCTAATCAGATAAGATACTGGCCAAACATGGATACCGATGCTTGTATTAAATATTTGCATAGTGATAGCATTATCCAATATTGTAACAAAATCACGAACAAATAGTATGATTAATTTAATTCAGGAGGGCCGTATGCCTGTTTGCCTAATAAGTAGTATACAAAAAATATTTGAGTAAAAAAAACAAACAAGTATACAGGAAAAGAGTTGTAAAAGGGATTATAAAAGATATAAAGGGTCCATTTAAATCAAGCGCAAATATTTTAAGGGCTGGTACCTACAGGGTAGAAAAATGCTTCAGGGGCAAAATAAAAAAATCGACACGCTTTTTTCGCAGATAAAAAAAACACACTGTGTACAAAAAAAAAGAAAAACTTTTTGGCGACACTGATGTCATAATAGTAAAAAAAATGTATGAAAGCACAAAAACAAAAACTAGCGTGTCGATTTTATAACCTTTTGGCGTGAAGGGAAGTGTGAAAGTTTAGCCGTCTTACACCAGTAGGTACTCCGCGCACCCTGAGTTTCCTTTAAATAGCTCTATTTAGAGCCTGGAAAAATTAAAAACCTTCAGGATCGGGACTAATTCTGTGTATTTATTTGACGTACATTATATCAATGTTTTTTCTATTTGAAGGTAAAATAGAAAAAACATTGACATATTAAAAAAGAATTCAAATTAAAATAACTATAAAAAGAGGCCGCAACATACTCCGCCCCTGCGCAAACGCAGCATCAACGTGCCTAACCTACAAATCTAGCCTTACTGGCACTTTTACTTTGCGGCCAGAGCGAGTGATTTGCGGTAGATAAGGGCAATGAACAAAACTTGAGCTTGCCTCATCGTTATTTGACGCTGATGATTTCGGGTCGCTCAGGGCTTGTGCGATCTCCAAAGGATACAGACGTTGGAAAGGTCTAGTTCTTATTCCTCTCGCCGTTTTAACTCGTGCGACTCGAACTTCATTATCCACTCCAGGTATAATTTCAAGAACTAATCCTAAAGGCCAATTTATACGTTTAATATCGTCTGATCCTAACAAAATGATTTCACCTACATTTATTAGACATTTACTATCTAATAGACTTAGCTCTGCAGCTTACGCTATTAGAAGGATCAGACAGTTGACAGACGTGGCAACTGCTAGGCTTGTATACCTTGCATATTTTCATAGTTTAATGGCTTATGGCATACTTCTGTGGGGAAAAGCAGCCGATATAAATACTATATTTATATTACAAAAGAGAGCGATCCGTGCTATTTACGGCTTGGGTCCGAGAGAATCTCTCAGAGAATTGTTCAAAGAAATAAATATCATGACAGTAGCTTCCCAGTATATATTTGATAATATAATGCACGTAAGGAAAAATATTTCGCTTTTCAAAAAAAAAAGTTACTTTACTGATAGGCCATTACGTAATAAAAACAAATTATTTCTCCCGCGGTATAGGCTTAGCAGGGTTAGTGATTCGTTTTTAGGTAACTGTATACGCTATTATAATAAGTTGCCAGAATCAGTCCTTGATATGCCTGACAGACAATTCAAAGCGTATGTTAAACAGGTACTATGTAAAATGGCTTATTACATGACTGATGATTTTTTAAACGATAAAAATATCTGGCCAAAGCTCGGTGCCGGACTCTCGTCACGATACTAATATAAAAATGACATGAATTGGTACAAATTGTACGTATTGTGTTTTGACTTTTGACATTTAATCAAAAATTTTATTTCTTGTGTCGTTACTATTCATTCATACTACAAATTGAAATTTATTTTACGACATGACAATGTAAGCTCAAGTCCACACATTTAGTTCTAAGTATGTCGTAGATTGTAAGTTGATGTCATTTGGAGAAAATGCGCTGTGCAGTTTGTTGCCGCTTCTTCTGCACTCCGCCTTGGAAGTGGCGTAAACTTAGCTTTAAGTAACTTATTGACGTCAACAATATTAATGTTGTAAATAATAATGTGTAATTTAACGTTCACCAAATAATATTTAAAATATCTTACGATGAATAAAATGTTTTGACTTTGACTTTGACTTTATTCCGTTCGACGTCTTTCCACACCGTTGAGTTAACATCGACAAATATTCGCTACGAAACCTTTGCTTTAACTCTCCGCTAAGCTTTTGAATGTAACGATAGCGCGCGGTTAAATTTGAAGATTCCATACTATCCAAATCCGGGGTACTTGATGGTCCCACCTGTAGGAACATAGCTGGAGTTAATGGTTTCAGATTTTCCGTTAAATCCGTGAGATAAGTCAAGGGACGAGAATTTACCGTAGCTTCAACCTCACACAAAACTGTATAAAACTCTTTTTCATTGAGTGCTGCCTTACCTAAGACTCGTCTGAGAATCTCCTTAACTGAACGCACCATTCGCTCCCACCAACCTCCCCACCATGGCGCTAGTGGTGGTATGAAGCGCCATGATATTTTTTTTATTGACGTTTTTGCCACAATTTCATCCCAGTCAATATCGTTAAATAAGTTGGCAGTGCCATGAAAATTTGTTCCATTGTCACTGTAGATTAGTCTCGGACGCGTTCTCCTTGAAATGAACCTCCTCAAAGTTAACAAGAATTCTTCTGTCCTCAATGACGTGCAGAGCTCCAGATGAACTGCACGGTAGGTAGCACACGTAAAAAGACTATCCACGATTTGGTTCCATCTTTAAGTAGTATTGGCCCTGCCAAGTCCACTCCTGACACTCAACAGGTAAAGGAGCTCGAGGAACAGAACAGGCCTTTGCGCTGAAACGCTTGCAAATGACACAACTTCTTACTATTTTCTTTGCACACCTTCGAACTCCAATAATCCAATAATTCTCTCGTAAACTACTGATGACTGTCTGACTGCCAGCATGTTGACTAGAGATATGTTTTTGGTTTCTGGATTACAACTGAGTGTTAACCTAGTTTTTACTCGAATTAATCCTTCCGAATCTTTAAATACTTCCATACTTAATTTCGACCTTATTTCTTCAATGTCTCCAAATTGTTCCGATTGAATCATAAAAAACAACCTCTTTTCAGCTTCTATATATTCATCTCCAGTGATTTCTGAACACTCTTTCTTATAGCGACAGTTTTTACCAAATCTCACACACCATGCTACAGTTCTTACTATTTTCGAATATTTACTGAAGTATAAAAAACGTGCCGAGAAAAAATGGATTTCCTGTACGGCTAAACAACTGGTTTTGACTTCCTTGTCAACTTCAAGTTGATCAACTTCATCTTTACCGACAGGCCACCTTGAACAGGGCCTTTTAAGCCATGAAGGACCTACCCACCATTGACTCTTTAGTAAAATATCACCATTGCAAGCCCTTGACGGTAGATCTGCTGGATTCAGATCTCCAGATACATGATTCCAACTATCAGCACTCGTTCTACTCAAAATTTCATTCACTCTGTTTTGGACAAAAACCTTAAGTCCAATTCCTTTCCTAATCCATGCAAGGACGATGCTAGAGTCTGTCCAATAATACGTTTGACAGTTTACTTTTTGAGCTGATTGAGCTTCTGCTGCTAACCTAGATGCCATGAGAGCGGCAACGAGTTCCAATCTTGGTACTGTCAACCTTTTCAACGGGGCAGCTCTCGATTTCGCAATCACTAGTTGAATATCTATATCACCATATCTGTCTGAATGCAAATATACACATGCAGAATAAGCTAATTGGCTGGCGTCGCTAAAAACGTGTAGGGTATTTGTACTTTCTTGAAGTAGGTGATGACTTATTCGTCTTGGTATGCGACACTTCTCTACAGCGCTTACAGAATCGTACCATGTCTTAGCATGTTTTTCTATATCAGTAGGAAGTTCTTGATCCCAATCGAGTGATAGCTCCCAACATTTTTGAATTAATAATTTTGGCACAATAGTTGTTGGGCTATTGTGCCAAAATTATATCCAATATAAATATCCAATAGGATCGAAAATACTTTGGGCCATGGACAATAAAGATCTTTTAGTTAACTTCAATAATATCGACTTTAAAAATGGTACCTTAAAGAATAACTCGTCCTTTTCTGGGTCCCAGGTGATCCCCAACACAGATATTGGTTGACTTTTATTTTCCGTTAAAATCGGGCCTGTCACCCAGCATCTTAGTTCAAATTGACCTTTAATTAAAATCTGCTTTGCTTTCCTTACGAACTTCTCCATTTTTTCGCTGGTGTCCACACTTAAAACGCAATTATCTACATAAAAACACTTTCTTAGTTTGTCAGCTGTTGCACCTGTATATTTTTCCAGATGATACAATAAGGTAGCCGATAATAAGTAAGGACTTGTAGTCACGCCAAACACTACGCGACAGTGTCTAAACACTAAGCTCTTTGGTTTCTAAGTCTTTCCACCACAAATATTTTAATGTAGTTAAATTTAATTTTTGTAAAATATATTGTTATATTCGAGCCCTTCAGGCACATAGAGACCAAGACTGGACTGAGTTTCTTTCGGCGTATTCTTCTCAGCAGTGGTGATTCCGAAACGCTAGTAGTTTTTCGATTTTACAAACATAAAAGAAAGAAAAATAAACAACAGAAACATATGACGTTCAAAAAGCGATACATGTATCCTACTTTGAATAAAAATTATTCATTTTCATTTTCATTTTCAAAAACTTAAGAAAGTCGCGATCATCGGGATGGATCGATATTTGCAAAAAAGCCTTTTTTATATCAGCCGTTATTCCTATCGCCTTTTGACGAAATTGTATTAAAAGATGAGAAATAAGTTCTATTAAGTTAGAGCCTTTTTCTAAGCATGAATTTAATGAAACCCCGGCCTTTGTAATAGCTGATGCATCAAACACAGGACGTATTTTAGTAGTTAAAGCTCGATTCCTTGACAACTGCATGATGTGGTAAATAGTGACCTAAATTAGAGTGGTCTTCTTCCACCCCTTCAATAATTCCACTTTCTACCCAGTCATTAAAAACATCATTGTAGTCTTTCAGTAAGTTCAACTTCTTAAGTCTACTAGTTGTAGAGAAAAGACGTTTTTGTGCAGAATCATAATTGGTGGACAAAATACTGGAAGTGTCTTTCCACGGAAGACGAACCTCGTAACGGCCCTCTGTATTTACCTTAATAGTTTCTCTAAAGAAGGCGTCAACCTCGTTTTCATGACATGTAACGCTTTTGACTTCCGCCTCGTCTTTAATGCCTAAGGTTTCCAATTTCCACAAATCATCAACGTCAAATGAACAACATTGAGTGAAATTGTAATTTTGAGAATACGTACCAAAGACGGGACCCTGTAGCGCCCAACCCAGCTTCGTTTCTAACACAATCAACTTTTGACTCACTTGCTCTGACCGCCCAGTGTACAGTTGACCTAAAAAATCGGAACCTATTAACATAGAAATAGCTGTTGAATCATCCACACAATCAGAGAGGTGTATACCTTGTTTATTTAATTTGGTTAATACCTTACTAGGTTTTATCTATGGAAGATCATCACAATTTTTTTTCTGCTCAAGCGCTTCTAACTGAAATGAAATTTTTTTATCTAAACTTCTGCATTGCAAAACATACGCATTATGAGTCTCCAGCTTAGTGACTACACCACCAAACAAATAATGTGTCAACTTTTCTTGGCCAATTGGTTTTGCATTAATCATTTTTATTGAGTCTGACTTGATAAATGACCGTTGGGCACCTGAGTCTAAGAGAGCTCTGACTCTGACAACCTTATCTCCTTGTGTTATTTCCACTTTCACCGTCTGTAGTAGAACAGTTGCGTTGGTAGTTGTTTTCAGTACAGAAGTATGGTCTTCAACTTTGGTTTCCAATTCTTTTATGGCGGCGCACATTATCGGATAGTGTCTTTTCTGGCATACAACACATTTAGGGAATTTTGTACATTTTCTTGAATAGTGACCTATTTTCAGACAAATATGACAAGCCTTTTTTTTGTTTAAATGTTCTTTTTTTTGTACCATGGTCATTTTTATCGGAACTCTGCATTCGGAGCTATTGTGGCTAGGTCTCTGACACCAAGTGCACTCACTAGGATGAGTCAGTTTTCCAATATTTGGATTTACGACCGCTGTTCCTACCGCCGCAGCTGTTAACAAAGATGCCGATGGAGCGACTACGTCATCATTTGACCCTTGACCTCTTGCCATTTTAATTCTCTCTTCCGACTCTACCTCCTTTTTCAGAAAATCTAATATATTTGACAGCTCGGCATTAGAATTACAGTTGGTTCTATTCCATGCTCTTAAGATTTCTTCCGGTAAAGCAGATTCAACCATGGGTAAAAGGAAGGCTGCGTATTTGTCCTGAGTGACTCCTAATGACTCTAAAGAAAGTATCTGTGTCATCAGCTGGTCGTATAGCGCGCAAGTTGATATTGACTTTCCTTTTCTTGCTACCAATTTTAACATCTCTCTTACGTAATGTTCAATAATTACGTTATCCTTTCCGTATCTTTCTTTTAGTTGAGAGACTACTTTAGGATAATTCGCCGATGATGGTGGAAAGCTTTCTACAAATTCTCTTGAGCTGGAGCCCTTTTCCATGTATTGAAGCAGATATTGGAATTTGTTGCTGTCATCTATGTCTTCATCATCATGAATTTTCTTGTATTGAGCCCAAAATTGCAGCCACCTGGATACAGACCCGTCAAATTTCGGGAGCTCCAATTTTGGCAAGCGAAAAAGGCGGCGCCCCGTGCTGCTGCAACTCTGGTTGTCTCTCTCATTATTATTTTTGGTACTTGAATTTGCTCGATTGATCGTTTCCTTAATTACGTGAAAACTACTCGAGTACTCTTCTGACTTTTCAATGTCATAATCTAAGAAATTTTCATCCCGTTCTGGATCATCCAGCCAGGCAGACATTAGTTTATTTTGGATTTCAGAGAGTTCCGTGTTTATTATATCTAATTTATTGAATTCGCTTACCGCTTTTATATCGTCCTTCTCCAATAAATATTTATCAATCTTTTTCTTACTTATTGTGAATTTCGTTCGGACGATTTTTCTGTTCGATAGGATCTTGTCCATAATTTTGTCGATGGTCGCCACAATGTGAAAGTTTAGCCGTCTTACACCAGTAGGTACTCCGCGCACCCTGAGTTTCCTTTAAATAGCTCTATTTAGAGCCTGGAAAAATTAAAAACCTTCAGGATCGGGACGAATTCTGTGTATTTATTTGACGTACATTATAACTTCAAATAGAAAAAACATTGACATATTAAAAAAGAATTCAAATTAAAATAACTATAAAAAGAGGCCGCAACAGGAAGTGTGTATTTTTATCTGAAATATTCAGCTGTAGGTAGATTGTAGACTAAACGAAATTTAAATAAATTTTTGCCTCATTTTTATCTATAACAAATTTGTGGTATGTTATCGATAAAAAAAGGTCGATATGGTTCGATGGTGTAAAAAAATAGTAATGCACGTTTGTCAACTGACTTCAAATAAAGAAAAAAGTAGCTACTCAATTCGTCAGATTTTTTTTTATGTTACCTTATAATTCCGTTATTTATGAATCAGTTTCTTTTTCCTTTTTCTTTTCTCTTCCCAATTGTTTCCATTTAAATTTTACCAAAATCCATTCAGAGGTCAGTTTTTTTATCTGAAAGATTAACAATCATAAATAAATAAGCTTGAACGCTTATGTCGCGATATTGTCATAGGGTTTGGTCAGAATCGCGTCACGATCAATGGTTACCATTAACTATTATATCGTAAAAGATTCTTCAGAATAATAGCTCTTTTACAATAAAGGGTATTTAAATATATATTATTTAAAGAAATTACTGAACAAAGATTTTTTTTTATGTTTTTATTAAAAATCACACAATTTATCTGTATAATGGTTTCTGAAAATTTACTGTAAGGGGGTTTATCATACATTGGGCAAACAAAGAGAAGCATCGGTACCCGAATTAAAGAACATATTGCTGACATGAAGAATAGACGCTCAACCAAGTGTGCAGTCTGTGAACATGCCTTAGACAAACCCAACCACTACATGCGTTTTGATAATCCTCTCGTCCTTGCAAAAGAAAACAGATACATTCCAAAAATGCTTCGTGAGGCTATTGAAATTTAAAAAAACATCCTAATTTCAATAGAGAGGATTGTTGGCAGTTACCACTAGCTTGGGATCCTGTCATCAATTAAATAAAATTTCAAGCTCATAACAAGACTGCAAGACCTTCAAACACCGTGAGCCAATACTGCGTACATCCGGAATGTTATCAATAAATATTGTAGGCAGTAGTTTTGTATAGTTCTTTTATCACAAAGACAAATGTCAAATTATGTAGTTTTTGAAACGTTAGGTGTAAAAATAATGTAATATACGCGATAATACCGTATATAAGTAATTTAATTGAAACACAAGTTATAATAATTTTAAATGTATTAATATTCAATATTGCGCATAAAGTATAAATAACTTGGCGTGAAGCCTTATCGAACATACTCGTATGAATTGAAAGCACAATTATTTTTATTTATGAATGAGTTTGATGATTTTATGAACTTCAGCTTAACAAGCGCTATTTGAATTTCGCTATCTGTTTTTCAGTTATAATCCTTATATCCTTATTCTTCCTTACATATATTGTAAACAGGAAAGTTTGTGAGTAAGTATAAATGTTTGTTACTCAATTACGCCAATATGGCGAAAAGGATTTTGATGAAATTTTGCACACAGATAGGTTATTACCTAGATTTTCACATCTGCTACTTTTATAAAAAAGTAATGTTCCTGCGGGATAAACATTAATGTGAGTGGAGCCGCGGGCGACAGCTAGTACCTTATAATATGCTAGGCAGAAATCATCACACCCAACTCCAGAAACCAACCCCGAAATGGTTAGAATTAGGTAATTAACTTTAACTTTTCTTTCAATGGTCAGTTTATCATGAACTTTGTGCTTGACTTACATGAACTTCATATCTATGAAAAAACTTGTAACGAATCTTATTACGAATACATAGGTGCTTCTTACTATATTTATTTACACTTATTGAGTATCTACCATTATTTGAACTAACAAAAGCCATATCTTATATTTATTTCAAGTCTAAGAACATGCCTAGGGCTGAGTTTTCCAACTATTCAGGATCTTAAATTCAGATAGTACTCCAGCTACATGCTTAACTATGTAAATTCCCAGAAAGGAGGGTCTCGGTAATTTGGATATGTCCCGGTACATCCCTTTCTTAGTAAGACGTACGGCGAGCAAACTACTCGCTGCGAGAAATTGCTGCATTTATCTTTGTTTAATCAATTTAGAATCATTTTCAAACTTATGTTATGTCAATATGAAAGTATTGGAATGTTTATAGAAGCTAGTGAAAATTGAGGTACGTCGATAATCTGAAACTTCAGTCAATTTGACGTTCAAGCTTTCGTTTTTGAGCAGTATAATACTTACTTCGTTTTCTTCTCATATAAATAAAAAAAAATAATATTAAAGAACAAAATTGTTTTGAAACAAAAGGACAATACGTCGAAAAAAAATAATTTTACACTACAATACATCATTAGTTAACCTGCAATAAAATTATGAAATTTAAAGTTTTCATTGTAAATTTTACATTTCATTATCACCGATTAATGTTCTCTGAAGTTTTCCCGATTGTTATACATTTAAATTAAATCACTTAATCCACCTAATTAATACACCTAACGATAGATCTACATGCAAACGTTAAAACTGTAAAGTTTTTGAAACGTTAGCTAAATTATGTAATTAACGCAATAAAATCGTATTACGTGATTTAAAAACCGATATTATTTTCTTAAGGCGCTGTATCCCTTAACCGTTTATAGCGGATATCGCACGATATATTATACTCGTAATGAAATAAGGTTGAAAGTGGCGATACCGGTTAGCCTGTCACATTTCAACCTGTTTTTTTTTTGCTAGGGTTAAATATTTTTTTTGAAAATATTTTGATGTAATTATTTATTTTGATCTTTGAACTGTACTTCATATTTTTTAATGCTAGTATTCCATGAACAATAAGGCTAACTGCGCTACGAAAAAATAGACGTTTTACGGTATTCTTCTGATGCCCAGCTCCTTAATACTTAACGTAACAAAAGCACTATATTTAATTAAGTCTACGAGCATGACTACAGTTAGAGTTCTCAACTATTCGCGGCGCTAAATCCAGCGAGTACTGCAGCAGTATCCAGCAACATGTATACCTATGTACATTTCCAGCAAAGGAAGCCCCGTTAATTTGGCATTGTTACGGTACATCCCTAACTTGGTACGCTGTACGGCGATCAAACGGCACATTTTCAATACAAGAAGAGCGATAACTATAATTTTACCTGACTCATCTCACACAAAACAAAAATTAGGTTTAAATACCAAAACGAGTTAGAGCGCAAATACATTATATTATATGAATGTAGATGGTACTTATAAGTACAATGTTAAAATACGTTAAACATCAAAATCGGTAAAGCTGTTTATGAGATATTAAAATATTTACACTAAATTTCTGTAATGTAATGTATACTACAAATGTATGTAAAGAAGACTCAGCCCGATCCTTGAAGGGGTGACTAAGCCCCTATATATGACTTTGGTATTACTAGTACTCTTATAAATTTTTTTTGACGTTTCCATGCAAACAACAGTCGAACAGCATTTTTTTTAGTTCCCAGCTTTGATCGCATAGGAAAAGTGGTTAGATATGAACTCTATGGGCTAAATCACCCCTTCAAGATTCGAACAGGATTTTCTTTACATGTTGTATATGTCTTGTGTGATAAGTCAAACTGTAAATAATAAATTAAATTTGAAAGACTATAAAAAACAACTGCTAATATTTGAAATTTGCGTTTTTTTTACCATATCATTTACGTAATTTGACCGATTTAATTAAAGAATTAGTGTTTTAGTTCTCTAATTATTCGCGGCAATCCAGGAAGTACTGCAGCGGTATCCAGCAACATGCACACCAACGTGAATAGCCAGTAAAGGAGGCCTCTTTAACTGTGTCACAAAACAACCCTGTCTTGGAAAGCCGTACGTTACTCTCGGTTCCAAATTACCGCGTTTAAATTTCATTGTAAAATCGGTTTATTCACATAAAGTACAATACTTCAGACCTTTTAAATCTAATACGTGTAATACTAGTTATACAATAAATAAAAGACTTAATCGGTTGCCTTAAGCCAGATATAAATATGTCAATTTACCAGAATTTTACAGAAAAGCTTATAAATGAAATTTTGTATTTTTATTGTTAAAATGTCAAATGTCAAAAAATTATAGTCGCCGAAACATTAGTTGTCAATTTATATTCATAGTAAAATTAATATATGAATGTAACAAATATATACTTTTGTTTTGGTATTCCATATAAATTACAAGTATCTTGGTAAGACTAACATACTTGTTTTTAAGGTAAAAACAGAAAAGTAATCAAAAAGATACTATAAATATTTTTTTATTTCTAAAATAAACTAAATATTAATAAAATAAAAATATTGGGATATGCGTATTGATTTGTTTATACAAAAAATATTTTAAAAAATGATATATTTACTTAAAATAACAACTTTTGTTTATAACATACATATTAAATTAAATACAAAAAAAATCCTTTATGATTTTTGCTGCAAAAAAAGATACCACTAACTTAATAGTTAGTGGTATCTTTTTTTGCAGCAATAATAATATTTAATAGTATCTACTTACTTTATATTTAGACTTGTTATTAACATAGGGATATTATATAAGGATTATTACATGCTTATTATTCATTTAAGATGAAATAAATAAATAAATATGATCAAGAAATACCTAATCTTGTACCTTTTTATTTTTATTATAACACTGAGTTAATGAAAGCACTGTCTTTGATAACAATCTACGAGCACGCCTAGAGCCGGAGTTCTCAAACTATTTGTGGCACTAAATCCAGCGAGTACTGCAGCAGTATCCAGCAACATGCATACCTATGTAAATTTCCAGCAAAGGAGGGCCCCGTTAATTTGGTTGTGTCACGGTACATCCCTTTCTTGGTACGAGTACGTCGTACGGCGAGCAAACGACTTGCGGAGAGAAATTGCCGCGTTTATCTTTGTTAAATCGATTCGCAGTAGTTGCGCATTTGTATTACAGTATCATATAACACATAGTGTTTACACCGATATGAAGGAGGTAGGTACATATGTTTGAATGCAGTTTTTATGAAGAAACTAGCTTTTGTATGGGGGCCACGTCATATCATACCTGAAGAAAAAATTAAGTAGCCTATCTTGCCCCCGGTACGTCTAAATGTGTATCTACTAAGTTTCATACAATCCAGTTATTTCGTTTGAGAGTTATGGACATACATACAGATATACCTACATACTTACATACAGAAATATATTCTAAAAGTCATTAATTTAGTTTCCGTATCATGAATAGAGCTTATAAACATGATATTTCTAAAAACAAAGTAACTTACTCCATGACCAACCCTTTCAGATTTTTTATTTAGTATTGATGATAGTAATGACAATAGATTAGACAAATACTTGACCACCGTAGCGCAGTTAATACACCAATTTGTTACACGAGGGGCAGTGGGGCCGATTCCTGGGGCGGGAAATTGATTTTACACTTCATTTTCACAGGTATTAGTCGGCAGTCAGGAGCTACCTAAGGAGGATGAGCATCAGACAGGCTACCTGCCGTAAAATATCCCCGAGCTCCGACGCTCTACAGCTGAGCATGCAACTGGGAAAATGCTCAGTTAATGAAGAGAAGATAAAACTTGTGCTCGTCGGAACAACTTCAATTCTTTTCATTAATTAATCTAAACCTTACTGTAATGATTTCGTGTGACGACTTAAAAAGATGTGAGGAAGAACTATTATCTCTAAGGATTATATTATCTCTATGGGAAGAACGCAGTTTTTGTGTAATAAAACATCTAATTAGGGTTGTTTTTCGAATACTTTTTTTATTTAGAATGATTGACGAAGTTGATAACCCTAATATAAATAGATTGAAATACGATAATATGGTTTATGTTATATGCCTATCAATATTTGTAAATCAAGGTAAGCGAAAATGGTATAAGCATCAGAAATATAACAAAGCTTGCCTATTTTAATTTCAGGCAGGTATTTTTTTATACAGTAGTAACTATGAACAAATAATACTAAATGCACAATGCGAGTTTAATATAAGTTCGCAAAGAATATTATTCGAACACTTATGTTCCCTTATTGTTATCCGTGTGGTATCCGGCAGAGTAGAATAGGTCCAAATCTTCCCGTGGATGTCGTAGGAGGCCACTTAGGAAATACAAGCTAAACAAAGCTTATAAACATATGTGAGACCTCTCCAACCCCTCTGGCTGCTCTGGCCAAGTATGGCTCTAGTAGTACAGAGAGGGTCGTGCTCCTATAGTGGAGACTAAAAAGGACCTGATGATGATGATGACTTATGTTCCAAAACGTCAGTGTTTACATGCGAGAGATATTTATGTGAAATGTCGATCCATAATACAACGTAACCCAATCTCGATGTAACGGTAACCTTGGAAACTGGTAATTGGAGACATCAAAAAATATAATCTTATACATTTCTCCACAACTTCTGGCAACAAGTTATCAGTTGCAAATTTTGTAGGAAATGAGAGCTGGGTAACTTAAATTGAAATTAACTTTCCTATCGATTAATTGATTTATTTGGTAAGTATTCCGTATCAGAATGATGGTCTATGATATGTATGTCTATCTAAAGATACCATATTCCGTATCAGAATATGGTATCTTTAGATAGACGCAGTCTATCTAAAGATAGACTGCGTCTGTTCGAGCTATCTTAATAAATAAATAAATATATAGAAACATATCACATGAATTGGGCTAGCCCCACAGTAAGTTGCGAATTTGTGTCCTAGGATACTAATTTAACGATACTATGTTTTATATTATAGATACTTATATAGATAAACATCCAAGACCCAAGTCAATCTAAAAAATATCGTTTTCCATCATGACCTCATCGGGAATTGAATCCGGTAACCCTCATTGCAGGCTGGCGTGTTAACCACTGCGCCACTGTGCTCGAAGGATTTGTTTGTTCAATAGATATTAAACAATCAAATCTTTCCTCTTTATAATAGGAGTATTTGTATAAATAGATCTTAAGCCTACACACAATGCCGGCGGCACAGCTGGCGGGTTTCTCCAGCAATAGTCTATGTGACTGTGGTGCTACTCAGTCTATGGCACACCTTTTGTCATGTCCCAACTGCCCCACTTCTTGTACAAATGAAGATCTTAGCGAAGCCAATGACAAGGCGGTCAGCGAGGCCAAATATTGATCAAAATATATTTGAAAATAGCCATCTCCTTTTGGCTAGCTCCGTGGCGCAGCGGTCATCACGCCAGCCTGCGACACGTGAGTGTCCGGGTTCGATCCCCGGCCAGTTCAAGATGGGAAATGATCTTTTTCAGATTGGCCTGGGTCTTAGATGTTTATCTATATATGTATTTGTTATAAAATATAGTGTCGTGGAGTTAGTATCCCATAACACAAGTCTCGAACTTACTGTGGGGCTAGCTCAATCTGTGTGATTTGTCCGTATATATTTATTTATTTATCTCCGACTCGATAAGACGACTGTGCCTTATAGTACATATTTATAAGGCACATAATGGGCTCCGCGCACGGCCCGGCAAACAGCGGCTTACCCGGCGCCACCGGTGGCCTGCCCGGCGGCCACCGGCCACCGGCTTTGTGTGTAGGTAGCCTTTAGACTGGCAACCTGTGATGCAAATAAACACTTACTGATTTTGGTCGAGTCAATTATAGTTCAACGATTCCATTGCAGCCGTTGTAAGGTACAAAATGGTCCCGTAGGAAGCTTAGTACTGAATTCGATTCAACTAATGCCCCGTAATCCTGGCCGGCACGCAAATGGATGCATTCCGAAAGGCCATGTGCAATTCGCAGTTGGTGATTGATGATAATCCTGCCGCATCTGCGACCAAACAATACACTTGTCGAGTTGCATGAAATAATTTTTCACGTATTTCTTTATGGAGTGGTTCTCTCAATCAATATGTTCATAAACATGCTAATACTCTGCTTAAGACGGTTCTGCACGAAATAGTGAAAATTTACGTGTTTTTAAATCACTAGTACTATGCACCGAATTAATTAAATACATCAAAAGTATTTGTATAATTTAGATCAATCATTAAACAAGATCGCCCCCTTGTTGGAATTTGAAACAGATACATATGTAATTTAAAAATGATATATATATAGTATGATATCTAAAAGCATTTTTCTTCGAAAACTTTGTAATTTTTGCGTCTAAGACAATAATTCTCACAATACAATAATATTTATATAAATATTTATATGTATGTCACGGAGGTCGCCCCCTTTCTTAATCTTTTTATAAAGATATAAATATGAAAATATTAAGACTTTTCATCTTTTTTTCCTAATCGCCGACTGTTTCTGCGCAGCCTAATGGCTTGCGCAGTAGCGACGTTTTTCGTTCGCGCGGCACCCGCTTAACGTAGTATAGTTTTCATAAAATCTGTACTTTGCTTAGCGAAGTATACTTTTTATAAAAATTATTGCATCTGCCAGTTTTTTTTTTAAGTTTATATCTTACAATTTCATTTATAAAAGTTTATATTGACTAGCTCCGTGGCGCAGCGGTCAACACGCCTGCCTGCGACACGGAGTGACCGGGTTCGATCCCCGGCCAGGTCAAGATGGAAAATGAACTTTTTCAGATTGGCCTTGGTCTTGGATGTGTATCTATATATGTATTTGTTATAAAATATAGTATCGTTGAGTTAGTATCCCATAATACAAGTCTCGAACTTACTTTGGGGCTAGCTCAATCTGTGTGATTTGTCCGTATATATTTATATTTATATTTATATTTATATTTATTTATATATATGCATCTTAAATTTACATTTTACCCTTTAAAAGTTAGCATAAATATGAACACATACGTATAACGATTAAAAGCTTTCGCGTTTTCGAGATTTGTCTGATACTTCGGCAACTGTGGAGCTGCTATTTTCACAGACTAACTGAATTAGAGATAAAAAATAATTGCAGTTAGTCCCGGACTAACAATAATAGTAATATGCGTGTATTGAATTTTACTAGTGGCTTCAGATTTACGAAAATAAAGTATATACACAATGTAACAGATAGCATACATACTATCACGTCTTTTTCCCTTGGATGTAGACAGAGCTTAGTTTTTTATGACCTAAAACCACGTTTACCATATTGGCGGGCGTGGATGTGGAATACGGAATCAAGATAGTGATGGGTTGCTAACCGCATCGCCCTCTAACATAATTCCTCAGACTTTGCCCATTTTTTGATGATTTCTCGCGATCGGATTTTACGATCTGTGCGGAAAGAAAAACAGCTGGTACTTTCTAAGTTTTTTCTTTTCTGTCAGACCAGTATGGAATACACATAGCAGTTAATAAATATATCGTTAAGTTACCTTTCAGCCATTGCAAGGCGTATGCCTAAAATGGTCCTGAAGGAAAATTAGTGTGAAATTTTATTCACCTAATGCTCCCAAATCTTAGCTGGTAATAGATGCATTCCTAAAGGTCATTTGCAATTTGCAGTTGGTGATTGATGATAATCCCGATGCATCTGTGACGAACAATGCTTTTCTGCAATTATGTATAGTTATATTTTATCGAAGGTTCCTTTGGGGGACTATTTATTCTATCACATAACCTTAAATATTAATCACTTATTTTAAAGACTATTTTGTTTGCATACTTAGAATTTACGAATAAAGCAATTATAGCCGCTTGCTTATTTTGTTTAAGGTTCATTAAAAGCTCTTATAGTGCAGTTGAATACACAAACTATATCTTGTAGCACTTTTTAACTTATAGGTAAAAATACCCTACAGGATAAAGTATCCTGGTAATAATAAACAAACTGACAAAAATATTGCTTTCATGACTTTTTATTGGCTTCAATTATGAAAAAAAAAACTGCCAGAAACTGTTGATTCATTTCTTTGGTTGAATTTGGTTAACCATTGTAGCCGTTGCAACGCATGCAGAATATCATCATCATCATCATCAGGTCTTTTTAGTCTCCATTGAAGGAGCATGACCCTCTCTGTACTACCGCAGCCATACTTGGCCAGAACAGACAGAGGATTTGGTCTACACTCTCCTCGCTGGCAAGTCGGGTTGGAGAGGCCTCATTGATGTTTATGAGCTTTGTTTAGCTTGTATTTCCTAATTCGCCTCTAACGACCTCCATGGGAAGACTAGCAGTGGTCTTATTCTACTCAGCCGGAAACCACACGGCTTCCGTAGGAAAGGAAGTACTGAATTCCGCCGGCCAAAAGCCGGTGCGTAAATGGATGTATTCCGGAAGGCCAAGTGCAATTCGTAGTTTGAGATAGTTAAAAAGCTTCTCGCATTTGCGACTCAACAATCCACTTGTCGAGTTGCATGAAGTAGTAGTTTATTACGCGTTCCTTTGTTTTGACCCTTCTCCAATATTTATCACGAATCACAGTAACAACAGTTTAATAAATTAGAAAACTGATGAATTAAATTAAAATAGATGATGGCTTCTCTTGTGCAAGGGCAATTAAAAGCTTTTTAGAGCTTCAGTTTAGAACTTCAATGCCGATATGCATAATTTGCTTTGGAGATCCTAAGAAAACTTTCGTTTAAAAACTTTTATATTTTTTTTTTGACTTTATAAAATTTTATCCAGGAAATAAACAGTGACTAGTACCAGTAAAGTCGTTTCTTTGGTTAAGCGGGTGCTACGCGAACGAAAAACGTCGCTACTGCGCAAGCCATTAGGCTGCGCAGAACCATTAGGCGATTAGAAAAGATGAAAAGTCTTTATATTTTCATATTTATATTTTTATAAAAAAAATAAGAAAGGGGGCGACCTCGGAGACGTAAATATAAATACTTTCATGTGAGTAATACTCTCTACTTGTTTTAGACGTAAAAATTACAAAGCTTTCGAAGAAAAATGTGTTAAGATATCATAACATATATATATATATATATTATTTTTAAATTTCTTATATATCTGTTTCAAATTCCAACAAAGAGACGATCGTGTTCAAGGATCGACCTAAATTATACAAATACTTTTGATGTATTTAATTAATTCAGCGCATAGTACTATTGATTTGAAAACACGTAAATTTTACACAATTTCGTGCAGTACCGTCTTAAGTTTTAGGCATACAGAATAAGAATTCCCTTAGGAAGCTTAGTACTGAATTCGATTCAACTAATGCCCCCTAATCCTGGCCGGTGAGCAAATGGATGCATTCCGAAAGGCCATGTGCAATTCGCAGTTGGTGATTGATGATAATCCTGCCGCATCTGCGACCAAACAATGCACTTCTCTGTATCGAATAATGGTTTTTCAGGTATTCCTTTGTAAACCGGTTTTAATTCGTATGATCCTAAATATTTAATGGTAAGAATATAGACTACAACAATAAAAAGCACATCCATATGCACTTAGTGTTTTTTGAAGCTAGCAAAAGGCATGCATATCAAGTCAACAGAAACACATCTAGTCCAAAAGTTAGCAAAAAATCTGACTAGGTTCTTTATACAATGTGAAAATGTAGATAGCCACGTAATCCTGGTAATTTTTAGGCCAAACAAAATGTTATTTATGCAAATTGAAATTTTTATACGCCTTCAATTTAACATTCAAGGAACAGAAAAAATATTTAGTCGGTCACCTATGGTTTTATGTAATAATAACGTCGTCGTTTCTGGTGCAAAGGATAGCCATAGCTATCCAACGTGGTAACGCAGCTAGTGTTCTGGGCACCTTTGCACCGGAAACATTCAGTGACGGGTTATAATGTATTGTATTTATTTTTATTTTATTTTATTTTATTTTTGTGTTTTTAATGTACTTGCATGTTTAAGAGTAGTTATATTTGACGAATATTTTACGTATTTAGTTTTAAATTTATTGACATGCTTATAAATTTAATAAAATTTAATGTATTACCATTGTTCATATTAACAATTAGACATAATAACGGTAACTGACTAAATCATATCATCAAAATGTAAGTACAAAAAGTTATCTAACAGTATCTATCAGTCTATCCTTAATAACTTGAGTTTGAAATGCTTACCCCATAAATAAATTAATCAAGAGAAAATTAATTGATTTCAATTTTAGTTACCCAGCTCTCATTTCCTATGAAATTTGAAACTGATAACTCGTTGGCAGAACTTTGGAGAAATGTTTGAGATTTGGTATTTTTTGGTACCTATCTCCAATTATCAATTTCCAGTTGTTCTGCATGTTTGAGAATTTAGAGTCTAGAGAGAGAGAGAAAAGCTGCAAGCATTTAGAAATTCAACTATTACTGAAATAGGAAATTACCCGAAAAGTAATGTAATGTTTGCAGATTTAGTATTTATTTGTGAATAGCTATTAGCAACATAAATTCTTATTGCCTTAACAGATAAGAATCTATACTAATATTATAAAGCTGAAGAGTTTGTTTGTTTGTTTGAACGCGCTAATCTCCGGAACTAATGGTTCAAATTGGAAAATTCTTTTTGTGTTGTGTAGTCCATTTATTGAAGAAGGCTTTAGGCTATAAAACATCACGCTGCGACCAATAGGAGCGAAGCAACAATGAAAAATGTTATGAAAACGGGGAAAAATTATTCATCTATACTAATTAATTGACCGAGCGAGCGAAGCGAGCGAGGTCTTCAATTTAAGTTGGGGCGAAAAGACATTTTTTGTATGTATGTATGTTTGTTCCACGATAACTTTAGAACCAATGCTCCAATTAAGGTGAAATTTAGAATGTATACAGGTCTTATAAATACAATTTTCAAGTTCGTTGGGCATCAAAATCGGTTTAGCCGTTTACGAGATATTTAAATAAATGTTAAATATTTCGAGAAATGAAAATTGAAAATGACGTTTAGGCGGAATATGTTGCAAGATGGCACTGAAATAAATTTTAATTTTGACGGTTTCCACAGCTGCCGCTAGGTGGCGGTATTTCGTTGAAGCCTACTTTGTCTATGCTTTATGTATCTCCAATTAAGATGAAATTTAGAATGTATATAGGTCTTATAAATACAATTTTCAAGTTCGTTGGGCATCAAAATCGGTTCAGCAGTTTACGAGATATTTAAAATAACTGTTAAAGAATTTCGAGAAATGAAAATTGAAATGTTTCAAGATTTCAAGATGGCACTAAAATAAATTTTAATTTTGAAGGGTAACATAGCCGCCGCCAGGCGGCGGTATTTCGTTGAAGCCTGCTTTGTCCATGCTTTGTGAATTAAATTTTAGTTTATTACACAAAACATGAACAATTATAAACTAGAACGGTACTTTCTCCTCTATACTTATCGAATGGTTGGCTCAGTTCAGTCGCAGTACCTACGGTAGTTACCCGATCGAAAAGATTAGACTTGGAGCCGCGCAAGAAAATTTGATTTTTCAATGATTGCAAATATTTCTTTCGCTGTCTGTTCCAAGTTAAATTCCAAGTGACTTTCTTATTTTTAATGTACAACATTTCGTTCCTTTAAAACAGAAAAATACCAGTCCATGATTTGAAATTTCCATAATAAATTCTTGTTAGTTCCAAATTTCTCCAACAGATGGAGTCAGAAGTCCAAAGTGGTTGTTCGGGTTTCGGAGTGGGGCTCCCATGTCTGATGCATGGGCCCTACTTTAATATATTTTTTTAATTTAATTATTTATTTTTAAAGGATATGTATATATATATATATATATATATATAACTACATATTCTATGAATATTTTAATCGTCTACCTGTTGCCGTTATCAATATAGTGCAAAAACATCACGTTTGCTGTATGGGAGCCCCTTTAAATATTTATTTTATTCTATTTTTTTGTATTTCCTGTTAAAGCTACAAAAGAAATACATCATCTGTGTAAATTTCAGCTGTCTTACTATGACGGTTCATGAGATACAGCCTGGTGAGAGACGGACGGACAGACAGACAGACAGACGGACACCGGAGCGATATTAATAGGGTCCCGTTTTTACCCTTCATGTACGAAACAATAAAAATAAATGAAAAAAGTAGTGTAAGAAGAAACAAATAATTCCGCAGAACGGACACAATAAAGACAAAGAAATGGGGTTCGGTGGGCGAAAGATAAGTACAGATGTAGAATCGAATTGTACGAAAACCATATTTGGAAGGTAAAGCCGAAGCATAGAAAGAGGAGTATGGGAGTGCAGCACTCTGCGTGAGAAACAAAAGCCAAATAAAAAATGAGCTGGGGGGTTGTTCGGACAAAACAAACCAAAAAATTGATACATATGAAAACCAATAGTTTTATACATAGATTTAAAAAAAAAATTGTCTATGGTTTTATACATAGATTTAAAAAAAAAATTGACTTCATACTTCTATGGTTTTATAAGTACCTATAAAGCTCAAGTGAAAAAACGGGGGTAATATGTCTAGCGGGGCTAAAAAAATTAAACATTGACGCGTACACATCAAAACCATATAGGTTTCGAAAGCAAAACACATATGTCTCGTTTTTAGAACCTTAATCATCACTATCAGGCCGACCGAAGCTCAGTCACCCGGATACTAACCTATTAAATGACCTGGCATTTTATATTTCTATTCCCTGAATTGTAAGTCGCAGGCCTATTGACATTTTCAAACACTCAAAAACGCCTATGGAATATTTGGTACGAAAATTATTTTTGTAGAATGTCCTATGTTGTGATTCCGTTAATAAACATAGACTTTCAGATATGACGAAACTGTTACATTTATTAGTCCTTTAGCGAAATTATATTTATTTTTCTGTGAGGACCTATTCAAATTTTGCTCGATAGTGCAACGCAGCTCTTCAGCTACACGTTGCACTATCGAGAGCTTAACGCCTCACAGATATTGTATTGAGACCTGGTTTTGATTTTAATAAGATGAAATTCTACTCGTACATTTAGGGATTGGAAGGGAAAAACTATTTCAACTATTCGTGCAACAGTAATAAAAAAGGGGTTTAACATTGTATGGTAGTTTATTTGTTTGGATAGAAATTAATGTTACTTAACTATTAGTACAAGAAACTAAGGACATCGTGTTCATTGTATGTTAATTTGAAATAAGTCGTGGTGAGTAAAATAAAAAGAGTGCTATAAAATCATCTAAACAATAACACTATGACAACATGTTTATCAAAATCAGTATAATAGTGGCTAGGTCACGAAATTATCAGGAAAATTAAATAATCGCGAGGTCCACGTTCGCAGCAAAATACTAGTAATAATTAAAATTGCCGCGGACGAAGTCGCGGGCAACAGCTAGTATCATATATTTTCCATTAAATATTATTTTTAATAACTTCTGTAATCTGCTGCAAGGTTATAAATATGTAGATGTAAGGTGTACGTGGCACTGAAATCAATATCCTTACTTTCTTACTAATATTATAAATGCGAAAGTGAGTTTGTTTGTTTGTTTATTTGTTTGTTTGTTTGTTACGCTTTCACGCCGTAACTACTGAACCGATCATCATGAAATTTTGCATACAAGTTCTCTGGAGTGCGGAGAAGGATATAGGCTACCTTTTATCCCGGGAAAAAGTAATATTCCTGAGGGATCAACATTGACGCGGGCGGAGCCGCGGGCGGAGCCGCGGGCGGAGCCGCGGGCGAAAGCTAGTTAATATTATAAATGCGAAAGTAACTCTGTCTGTTTTCTTTTTACGCTTAAACCATTGAACCAATTTGGATGAAATTTGGTATGGAGGTAGTTTGAAGCCCGGGGAAGGATATAGGTTACATTTGATTCCGAGAAATTCTACTGTTCCCCAGGGATATACATTAACGCGGGCAGAACCGCGGGCAACAGGCCTATAATAAGTAAATTTATGAGCGCAATGTTTATTTAAAATAAATAGGTACTTAAATTATGAAGTTTTCTAAGGCTTTTAAGCGCTGCTATCGCTTTTTAGGCCTTTAGCTAGCGGTGAATGAGGAAAAAGTCTACCCCTTGCGTCATTTTTACCCAACAAAGGCGAAACCAAAAGAAGGGTTACGATTTTGGCCAGTATGTATGTATGTTTATATGAATACTAGCTGTTGCCCGCGACTTCGTTCGCGGCAAATTTAGTATAGATGAATAATTTTCCCCCGTTTTCAAAACATTTTTTATTAATGTTTCGCTCCTATTGATCGCAGCGTGATGTTTTATAGCCTAAAGCCTTCCTCAATAAATGGAATATCCAACATAAAAATAATTTTCCAATTTGAACCAGTAGTTCCAGAGATTAGCGCGTTCAAACAAACAAACAAACTCTTTAGCTTTATAATATTAGTATAGATTTTTGGATATCTTGAACCGTTTACGCATCGCACGCGTCGGATATCCTCAACAATGAATAATTTTCCCCGTTTTCAAAACATTTTTTATTGATGCTTCGCTCCTATTGGCCGCAGCGTGATATTTTATAGCTTAAAGCCTTTCTCAATAAATGGACTATGCAACACAAAAATAATTTTCTAATTTAAATCAGTAGTTTCTGAGATTAGCGCGTTCAAACAAACAAACAAACTCTTCAGCTTTATAATATTAGTAAAGAAGTATAGATATAAGTATTAGTATAGATGTATTTGTTAAACAATAGTTCTCCTCCCCTACAAATATTTGGTGGAAGTGCAGCTTTACAGTAATTGTTTTAACGCTATCACCTGTAACATGCGGTGGATGACGCATTATACCCATTTGTACTCTGTACTTATTCAATAATAAGTGATGTGTACTTTGAACCACAGAGAATATGATCGGTGACTAATACAACTAGTGATTTGTGTTCTTAACCTCAGTTACCCATTGTTCAATTAAGAGGATGACTTTTCAGTTTCATAGTTTATGTAAACAATGGTAAACCGGTCAACCGTCATGAGTGAGACGGTTTACCCTTTTGTTAATCATGGGTAAAACACAACTTTTAACCACGCTGAGGTTTTTCCAAAATACGAGTAAAATTTAGTTTAGGTATTTGTTTTCGCTGCAGGTAACTAACCAATAAATATTCTAAATGATCTTCCGTACTAATATTATAAATGCGAAAAAACTCTGTTTGAGCCGATATAGAGGAAAAACTTTTTCCGGGTTAGAAGGTAAAATGGAACCAACCCAAAAAGGTACTGTTCCCGAAGGATCGATACTCACGCGATCGGAACCGCGGGAAAAAGCTAGTTAATAATAGTTAATAATCATTATAAGATGACAGTTTAGAAAAAATATTTTTATGTTTTATTTACTTTGTAGCAAGAAAAAATAGACAAATTTAAGATCAAGTCACAGAAGAGGGGTTTCGTATGTAGCAAAAAGAGTATAAGATCATTCTTGTTGGAGCTAGTGGGGCACAGAGGGCACGAAAGGAAGTGAAACATGATCTGGTCGTAGTGACCAGATTGACACTGCACCTCCGCTTGTTGGATAAAATCCCATTTAGCCAGATTGTCCGTCATTGACCTATCACAGTGTGGAGGTAATTAAGGCACTTCTATGTGGTCTAAGAAAGCTTGTAGCCTGAAGGTAGCTCTTTAGATAAAGGGACTAAAACTGTTGGAGGGAACTAGTAATGCCAGACTTCAATGCGGGAGGAGAAGGTATTTTTCATAAAAGTTGTTGTGGCTTTTTACCCGATAAAAAGTTTATTGAATATAATAGAAGTCTCTAGGCGAAGACTTGTTTTTTCTTTTCTACCTGACTAGCTATGTTACTCTAGACTGCAGGTGGTGCGATACCCGCCAGGGCTAAAATATATGTGTACAGACGAGCGATTTACAAAATAATATTTTCTTTTTGCATTATACTTCCTATGGTGGAGCGAAGATTCTGTAAAATAGATGAGATATCTATATTACGTACATGATTTGTAGAAAATCTATCGGTACACCCGTGTAAGTCAGTCAAACTGTTAATAAGCCGCATACAGGGTCTTAGGGGGATTTATACGAGACTTGTATCGAATCGTGCTCGCGGTAGAGAGATTACAATTTGCAGGTAATATTAATATGAATAGAGTGAATGGCAAGCATCAAGTTTAGTAATAGAGATAAAGTTTCGACTCAGTACACCAGACATGTTATCGAAATAATATATATATATTTTTTTTTAAAATGGTAAGTAACTGTTCAATACGTTGCCTGAAAAAAGATGAAAAATAACATATTTTTAAGCAACATGAAAGTAACGAGTGTATAAAATAAAATTACAGACTTAATTTTAGGCAAATTTTATGTTAAATTATAAAATAGTTATATTATTTATTATGTGGTTTTCTTAAAAATATTTTTGTAATTATTGTGGTAATGAGCAAAACCGCGGGCAAAAGGTCTAATTTAGGTTTGTAAAATGTAGCCAAAATATATTTAAAAATCTTTTTCTGTTTTATTTTTATCGCGAAAATCTATTTTTACCATGAGACGTTAATTTACAAGAGCAAAGCCGCGGGCGGAAGCCATAATTTAGATTTAAAAATGTACCCAAGTATTAAAATGAATGTTTGTCTGTTGGTGTGTGAGCGCTGGGGTGGAGCGTGGGCGGTGGTACTTCCGGAAGCAGAGCCATGTAAGAATAATGCAAGAATAAAGGAAACATTTCCTGTTACACGTTTGGCAACATTATTTAGGGTAAATTTGAACTCCCTGGCAATATTTTATTGATAGAATCAAAATACTAAATAGAAATATATATCGGCAAGAAAAAAGGTGAACTATGAATAAAATGGACTTCCATAGAAATTTGATCAGCTGATCGGTGAATTAGTATAGGACACCCAACTTTTTTTTCCTTTTTTATTTCTTATGTATATATATATATTCGTTTTTTAATTTTTTTTCTTACAACTAGGAATTTAGATTCCTGGATTTAAATATAGTTCATAGATACAAAATCACGCTGTATAATTAACATTCTACATGCATATTTTTATATGGTTTTCTGAATTTAATTATTGAAAAATGCTCTTAAAAAGAACATGTGTCACTATTGTCCATTTTGATCAAAAAGTCGTCATTTTTCTATTCTTTTTCTAATTTTTTGTTCATTTTGTCTGTAACTACATGCAAAATTTCACTTTAGTTGAATTTATCAAACCCGAAGTGATACTAAAATCGTGAGTATGAAAAATTAAATTTACTCTATAGCGGGGAACACTGGGTTGGATGTACCGCCACCAACCTCTGTGCCACCGACTCGCCGTTCAGCGCGTGCGCGAAAAGCACCCCGAATCTTAAGTCTATGACTCAAGTAAGTTGTCAGTTCCGTTGTCGTTTTCTTTGAAAATAAATTACTTTTTACAATTCTTTGTATTTTATGGACGCGCGCGCTAAGCCAGTTTGCCGTTCGCTATAATTGGCGCCCAACGTGGGGCACGGACATATCTTAGTGATTTTCGTAAAGTCTGGAACTTTTCCCGTGTTGTGAAAATTCGAACTGTAAGCTGTGCGTGTTTTTTCCGCTGCGCGATCGTGTTTTTGTTCTTGTCTGCGACGGTCGCTTTGCCGTTTTGTACCGTGGACATAAGAAGATTTTGAACTGTTTTTATTTTCCCCACGAATTTTGTGACAGTTTTGAACCTCGTACTGTTTATTCTACGAACGCGTGTGTTTCATGGGGCTGGGAACCCACTTTCCAGTTTTCCTACGTTCGTGACAGTGCATGGAACTTTTTACTGTTTGGCCCACGAATTCGTGTTGTTCTAGTGTTGGCGACAGGAATTTCTGTTTGTTACGCAAACACTCAAACTTCCCTTCTTTCCCTTTTCCGCGTTTCGTGACAGTTTTCAAACTGTTTGTCCAGCGCAACGCGTGTTGTTTTGTTTCGATACTTTTACCCTGTTTAGATGGACTTAGCTATTTAGCGTTTGAGCGCTGTGGTGTAAGTGTAGTATACCTACCTAGACTGTGTTAGTGCTGCGGGACTTTTTGTGCAAATATTTCCGACATGGTGCTTACGAGATCGCGCGCCGCAAGCCCGGCAGCTGCCGGCGCTCCGTCGAACGAGGCAGCGCCACCACCTGCGCCGGAACATCATCAACCGGTTGCACCTGCGCCGGTACTACAACAACCGTTTGCACCCGCGCCGCTTCTCATCACCAACGAGCAGCTAGCAATGCTGTTGAGTCGGGTAAATAATGAAGGCCCAAACGTGAGTACTCGCTTTCACGGTAATTTCGCAAAATGTACGTCCCGTTATGACGGTAATAAAAGCAGTAACGTCGAAGCGTTCATCGATGCAATAGAAGTCTACAAGGACTGTGTTGGCGTGAGTGACAACAACGCGCTTCGCGGCCTCAGCATGCTGCTCACAGGTCTCGCCGCGACATGGTGGCAGGGAGTAAAAGATCACACCACTTCGTGGACGGATGCACTCGAGGCTCTTAAACAAACTTTCGGCCCGAGGCTCCCTCCTCATAAAGTTTACCGCAGAATTTTCGAAAGGGAGCAACGAGACAATGAGGCCACGGACATTTTCGTGTGCCATTTGAGGGCATTGTTCGCCCAGCTGCCGCCTCTTTCTCTCGCAGAAACTGTGCAGCTCGACATGACATACGGCTTGCTGCATCGCTCTATAAAAGAGAAAGTGTCTCGTACGGATTCTACGAGCTTTGCGGAACTAATTACATTGGCCCGCCGTGTAGAAGATATATTAGATGAAGGACGACCTATGGCCACTGGTAACGTTAAGACAACGTCACCGGTTTTGACAAAGACAATGTTGGCCCCCACTACGTCGAGCTCTGGACAATCAGCTGCTAAATCGCAAAGCAAGCCTCGACTGCAATGTAACTATTGCAGACAGTATGGGCATTTGAAAGACACTTGCCCAAGGCTGAGCAAGCCCAAGAAGGAGCAGGAATTGGAATCGCGGGAACCTGTTATAACGTGTTTCGGATGTGGCGCGCCCGGCGTCATCCGCTCGAATTGTTCCACGTGCAAACAAAAGACAGATGTTAAGGTTCCGACCGCCTCGTTCCATACGATATCAAGTATGAGCTTAGACTCTAGAATGCGTCCTGTGTTAGAAATAAAAGTGTATGCTGAAGCAGGAAGTGTTTTGGTTGACACTGGTGCAAAGCATTGTATAGGCAGTGTTAGTTTAAGGGCCCATCTGGCCAAACATGGACATGTCTTTGAAAATATATTTACAGAACTTAAATATGCCGATGGTCGGGTAGTTGCGCAGATTGTTGAAAGAGCGCAAGTAATGGTTGAGGTTCGTGGCGTTTCATTCAACGTAATGTTCATTATGTTACCGGAGGCAACGGAAAGCCTTTTAGGAATGAATTTTATACTGGACGCTGGCATGGTACTTGACTTTGTACGCGGTGTTTGGTTCATGAAAAACGATATGACTCCTCAGCCAATCGTATTTGAGGGACAAGAAACCTTGAATAAGCTACTTAGTTGTTCGTCAGTGTGCCTTCGAGAGGACGAGGGTAATCACTTGGAAATAGACGAACGTCAACGTCTGTCTGATCTCCTGAATGTCAATGAGGACATTTTTGCTCCAGGGGGAGGACCCACCAAGTTCGCTGTTCATCGTATAGATACTGGTGATGCTAAACCAATTGCAAGTCCGCCTTATCGAGTGACGCCTGCTAAGAAGGAGCTGATTAAAGCGGAAAGAGAGAAGATGTTAGAAGGTGATATCATTAAGGACGCTGAGTCGGAATGGGTTGCTCCTGTGGTACTGGTACCGAAGAAGAATGGGAAAGTCCGTTTTTGTGTCGACTATCGAAAATTAAACAGCGTTACTCGTGATGATAAATACCTACTTCCAGTTATTGATGGAAAAGTTGCACAGCAGAGTTTTATTCCCCAAATCACACCGTATTTGGAGCGTTTTGCTCAAACCCTCGTGGAGGTACATCAGCGTATTGAGTCGCAACAAGATGTACGAAAGGCTGTCGCTGATCAAGCGCGAAGGCAGACGGTTGCCTTTAAGGAAGGAGATCTGGTTCTCGTAGAAGCACATTTAGCTAGTAACGCAGCGCGTGGTTTTACTGCAAAATTTGCACCTAAGCGAGAGGGACCATATCGTGTTTCCCAAGTTATAAGCCCTACGTCTTATGTAGTCGTTGACAGTAATGGGATAGTCAAAGGAAAATACCATGCTAGCGCCTTGACACCATATGTAGAGCCGTCTCCAGTAATTGCTCATCAGCGCCGCCGTAGTCGTCCAACCAAGCCACGGTCGGGTCGACCTCGTGACTTGGAGGGGGAGGATATAACGGGGAACACTGGGTTGGATGTACCGCCACCAACCTCTGTGCCACCGACTCGCCGTTCAGCGCGTGCGCGAAAAGCACCCCGAATCTTAAGTCTATGACTCAAGTAAGTTGTCAGTTCAGTTGTCGTTTTCTTTGAAAATAAATTACTTTTTACAATTCTTTGTATTTTATGGACGCGCGCGCTAAGCCAGTTTGCCGTTCGCTATAACTCTCTATATTTAATTTCTAAACTCTCTATAGAAAACGCCAATTTCATAGGTAAAGACCCAATATAAGGGTCGCTTAAGCGCGAGGCCAAAGGCCACAATCACTTGGAATACAGCTGCTTGAAAAATCATTTTCATATAGATTTTCATTCGCCGTATCCGGCAGAGTAGAATAGGACCACTCCAAGTCTTCCCGTGGATGTCGTAGAAGGCGACTTAGGAAATACAAGCTAAACAAAGTTTATAAACATCTGTGAGATCTCTCCAACCCGTCTGGCCAGCGCGGAGAGTGTAGGCCAAATCTTCTGGCCACTCTAGCCAAGTATGGCTCTAGTAGTACAGAGAGGGTCGTGCTGTAGCGGAGACTAAAAAGACCTGATGATGACCTGAAATGATTATGATAGATTTTTAAGTAGCACTTGTTACCTGCCGACCCATTTTATACTGCACACCCCACATTACCGTACCTTACCAGCTGCCCGACCACCTCAAATTCTACCCAAACAATTAGTCAGCTTAATAAAACTACTTAATCTTCACCAAAAACTTATCAAACTAATCTTATACTCTAATGATATGCCCATGAAATGAAATAGCTAAAAATACTCCCTAATTAATGTTTCCAAGCCCTTGAAAGCTTAAAATGAAAGGAATATCTAGAAACCCATTCATAAAATACATGATAAAAGCCAGCCATGAAAATGTAGCCGACTTGTATTTAAATAAATTCTTGTCAGATGTTGAGCGTTGGGGCGGATCAAGGGCGGGGTGCGTTCGGAAGCAAGACCGTGTAAGACAAAGAGAACATTTCCTGTAACTGTTACTCGAAATATTCTGTTACTACGGTGTTATACGTTTGGTAAGATTTAAAAGCATTTATATAACAAGGTCTTAATACTTTGGGTTAAAAAAATTTTACTTTTGAATAAAACATGTTTTAAATATAACTTCATCATTCCAGCCGTAAGAATTACACTGCTGCATAAATAAATCTCCCAAAGAATCTTCTTTTCTTGGAAGGATATTGTTATTCGCACCACGCTTGTTTCATTGGCTACTTGTGCTTATGACGTTGCTACCTATTGAAACTGCCTCCGTGGTCTTGTGGACAAAGCGTTTGCCTATAGAACCGGGGGTCGTGGGTCCGATTCCCACGGGAAGCATACTTTGTTTAGTTGTTTCCAGTTTGGTTAGGACATTGCAGGCTTAAATCACCTGATAGTCTGATAATTAAGATGATTCCGTGCTTCGGAAGGCACGTTAAGCCGTTTGTCCCGGCTGCCATCTGGTTGTCGATAAAGGAACCATTTTAGAAGCCGAGAGGCGGTTCCGAACAACTCTGAAAGCAGGGTGTGCATGGTCGATTGACCGTGACACCTACTCGAAACGATGATGATGACCTACTGAAAGCATTTTAAAGCCGGGGAAGGATATGACTTTGTTGGATTTGGCAAGATTATATCGGGATACTATAGGATAGGGGAAATGCAAGTAGCAGCTGGGAGGCTCGGCTCGCTTACCCGATGATCTGCAACCACCGAACAGGCAGTTGAGGATTACACCCCTGGCCTGAAATTAAATATTACTTATCACTCCCTTACGTTAAAGTGTTTTGAGCATAAATAATTAGTTGTGAATGTTCTATGGTCGTTAAATAACTACTCATACATAGTTAATAGATTCAGGTGTTACTTTGCGGAAGTCAAAGCTAAATTTACTTTGAGACAATTTACTTTGCGTGCTTCCGCCACCAGTTAATTCATGCAAACTTTTGCTGGTCAGCGCCCACCCACTACTGTTAGTCCCTACATACCCGCCACCAATAGTTGATGCATGCAACCCTGGTCGATACTGCTGCATCCGTTGAGGCTGCAGCAATGTCGGCGGTCGTGCTCGCGACACGTGTTTCGCCTCTACACGAGGCATCTTCAGGCAGTGAAACCTAGATGTTGATCGTTCGAACATACATACATAATATCACGGATTTATCCCTTACGGGGTAGACGGAGCCTAAATCATAAGACCGGAAGGGCACGTTTAGCGTGTTGGTGGGCGTAAAGGTGGAAAACGGAATCAAAATAGTGATGGGTTGCTAGCGGCCCATTGTCATAATTCTTTAGATTTCCGCCCATTCCTTTAACTGGCTTCTACGGTCTGCGCGAGAAGAGAATAACTACTCAAATAGCTATTTCCATAAAAATGTATTCAAGTTATATTTAAATCAATATCTGTGTCGTTGTGTGAGCCATGAAGGAGAGCAGGGCGAGGGTGCGTTCGGAAGTAGGATCGTGTAAGATAAAGAGACCATTTCCTGCAGCACGTCGGGCAAGATTAAGCAACGTTTATTTTACAAGTCGTTGTGATTCAGCTTATTCTTATTCTTATGTACATATTTAAAAAAAACACTTATTTGTAGCTTCTCGAACGTTGCGTACGGCGTCGAAAGACCTCATCTTCAAAGCTGGAACTTCTAACCTGGATCAATTGACCTAGGTAGATATTGGTGGACAATTGGTCCAAAGCTTCAAGGATGGAATTAACAATAGATACTGCTGAATGCTCTACTTGGACCTTCTATATTATTTTCGTCTTGTCTATGTTCATTTTAATAATAAGGAATAATGGCCCACTTTAATGTCGGAGGCCAAGATCCACTTCGGGTCGCTGAGCCAGCGAAGTAAGTATGTTCATTTTAAGATTTATTTATTTTTAAGTTTGCCATCAAGTGGGTGGGTATTTAAAAAAAAAAACTTTTCAAAGTAATTAGTCCGTCTAGTAGATTATTGGAAAATATTGGACACGTATGTTTTCGTTCTTCAATCAAATAAAAATTGATAAAGATATATTCCGTTAAAGTTCCACGTGACGTCACTGACCGGTACACTTTTTACCGGTCTGGTACGTCATGAACCCCCACTCTTGAAATTTGATGCGCCTTATCTTTATCATCTTTTGTTTGATTGAAAAAATAAAAAATACGTAACTTATATTTTTTGAAAATCTATAAGACGGACTAATTATTATAAATTGTGATTTTCTTTTCGGATTCATGCCTAACCAACCAACCATTCGGTTTGTCTTGCACCACCTCTTGCCAGTTACCTATCTAATTCGCTCGCGTTCCTTCGTGGGCCTTCTTTACCTCCTCTTTGTAGAGGCGGTGAGGCGACTGGTCAGGACTTGGTCCTCTGCAGTAACTGTCATTGCTGCCCATAGCTATGGGCAGGTCGTTGGGGTGGAAGTGGCGGCCTGCTGTGTTCCTGCTTCTGCGGTGCCCCTGCTTTTTTTATGGAAAAAACACATATTTTTATTATTTTCTCTTTTATTTTATTTGCATTACTCAGCTGCAATGATTGAGGCTTAGAGTTCCCTGAATGGGTGAAAAAACTACTCAAATAATAGCTATAACCTTAAAAATGTAGCCAAGTAAATTCAAACAAATTCTTGTCAGTTATTTTGTGAGCGCTTTGGCGAGAGCGGGGTACGTTCGGAAGCTAGATCTTTAATGTAAGGGGTCAGTGTAATTATGTCTTTGCTTCTTTCTTTTTCGACCATTTGTTTGAACCTTTTATATTTAATAGCTACGAAATGGATTTTTTGGTTATGTTATGGGTACCGTTCGATTCGATGCTGTCGATGCAGTTTATATAAGACTAGCTTTCGCCCGCGGCTCCGCCCGCGTCAATGTCGATCCCTCGGGAATAGTACTTTTTCCCGGGATAAAAGGTAGCCTATGTCCTTCTCCGTGCTCCAGAGAACTTGTATGCAAAATTTCATGATGATCGATTTAGTAGTTACGGCGTGAAAGCGTAACAAACAAACAAACTCACTTTCGCATTTATAATATTAGTAAGGAAGTAAGGATAAGGATATGGCGGGTTGTCGATGTAACGTACCAGCTACATATATAGTGTATCTTCGCTATTGGGTTGATCAGTTTCAGCTTTCGATACAGCGACCGATGATGTAGTGACCGGTGATATAGTGCACAAGACCTTGTTCAACCAAGGTTGCCAGTGGATAATCTGTAATACGTCGATGCTTTACTCTATCTGATCATGCTGTATTTCATGAACAGTAATAGGTTGATGAACTTTTTTGAGGAATATATACCTACATACATTTTTAAGTATTTTTCTTTAATTTTTCTATGAACAGCAAATAATACACAAAAATGAAATTATTTTTAAAAGATGGACCCAGACAGTACATTTGTTAATTAAACAATTTAAATACAAAACAAAAAGATACAACCCTTTTGTCATTTGGTTAGTTACCTTTGTTTTTTGGACTGGCAGTTGGTTGGATTTTATCTATTTATTAGATCGTACTTACTCGTATTCGAACAGAAATTTTCACAGTCAACATTAGATATATTTCTTACCTTTTGTCTCATTTAAAATAGAATTTTATGTTTTTGAATGGATTAATTATAGGCTTTAAATAATGTTTACTACATTTTTTTAACCTATATTGTTTGTGGGGAAAGGTCTCCCCCATTTCCTTCCAAGCATCCCTATTTTGTGTCACTTCAGACCATTTCTTTTCATGGCTCGTGAGATCATCACACCAGCGCTTTCGAGCCCAAGATGGATACAGAAATAGAGGTAGGTCTCGAAAGCACCTCGTATGTACTACATAATAAATATAAAATATTATGAGTAATGAAGATATACATTATAAACAAAGTAAAACGAAATAATTAAATGTAATGTATCTACTCCAAATCATGCGAGCGGCGGCGTTCTTTACTGTTAGTATTTTCGCATTACGTAGTCGGTTCTGCAAAGATCCGGACATAAAATAAATAGCTTATAGAAAAATAATTCTTTTTTATCGTCACTTTTTCAAATTGTTTCTACTATTCATAAATTAAAAGGCGCGAAAGAGAGATCATGGCTGTGTTTAAATTTCCAGGTTTAAACCCGTTTTTACTTTGTTAGAAAATACCTACTTATCTGTGTTTATATATTTATCCGTAACCTTATGAGTCTAATGCTTTAGTGCGCGACAAATTAAAGAGAAAGCCACTTTCATATAGGCCATCTTACTATTTCTACTAGAAGAACACACTTAAACAGATGGTCACGAAACATTTAGCGAGACAAACAGTTCAAATATGGAAAAGGGGCACCCCAAAATCTTCCATTCCCTTATTCTCTTATGTTTATATTTTGTACCCATGGCTCTTTTGAGTCTATTGATGTGCAGACAGGTGCGCGACTAACTTTTTCAAAGCCCAACTTCGTAGACGGCCGCGACGTCTGCGCTTTTCGTTTAGTTTTAACGGCGCGACGGAACACAATACGAAAGTAATCTTTTTTTTTTGTATGAGCATTTCATTTTATTTTTATTCCTGACTGTTTTGGGAATCTCTATGTAACCATCCCACAATCAGCTGCCACCATACCAGGCAGCGCTTCCTATACCTACATACATTTATGTCATTTAATTGATTGATACAAAGAAATCGTTGAGTTAGTATCCACCACCACTATATCTTAAAAAAAATATATAGATAAATATCCAAGACGGTGATTTTGCTGGGGCTTGGGGAGGGGGTGCAAATCTGAAACAGACTGCCCGGCCATGCATATAAATCAATCAATTAAATGACATAAATGTATGTAGGTATAAGAAGCGCTGCCTGGTATGGTGGTAGCTGATTGTGGGATATCAGTTCAGTCCTCGTAATTACCTGGTTACATAGAGATTCCCAAAACAGTCAGGAATAAAAATAAAATGAAATGGTATCTGGTCCAAAGGATATCCATTGGTATATCCTTTGGACTAGATACCATACCAAGCGGTGGTGTAACCCTCGGAATCTCAAGCGGCGTCCTATTTCTTTGAAAAATTCCTTGACCACTGTATACCAAGTACCAGCCGTTTCAACGGCGACTGAGACAAAATCATAATTAAATACTAGAATAGCATATTTAGTGATTTTTTGTGCTGCCGCCACCCGAGCAGCAGCTCCGAATGTAAGCATTGTACTATTGAGACAGGACGCGGGTACGAGTACTCACGCAGGTTGCGTCCCACAACAAACTGAACCTTCTCTGCCATGGTAATAAGGTGAGTCCATCGCAACGCTTCCCATCGGTCTGCAAAAGACCAGGGGGTTGTAAAATTAAATATGACAATTAATAAGTTTTAAAATTCATCATATGGTCTTTTTTTTGTCTCCACTGCAGGAGCATGACCCTCTCTATACTACCGGAGCCATACTTGGCCAGAGCAGACAGAGGATTTGGCCTACACTCTCGACCGACCTCCATGGTTCCGAAGAACTCTGACCCTGGGGTGTGCATGATCGATTGACTGTGTCACCTACACGAAATAAAGATGATGATATGCTTATTACTGTCACTTTCTCATAATTTTATTTATAACCGTTTAGCCGTTATCATAAATATGGTTATTATCGTATTTATCGGGTATTTTGCTCACTCGTAGTTTCTCTCAGAAGTCTAATGTACCTACGTCTTATTTTGTACTTTATCATTGGTAATTTATTACTACTATTAACGATAGACATGTTTGTTAATGAAGTATAAAATAAATTATTATTGTTTATTATTCATGTATAAATAATTTACTAGTAGCTAATTTATTGTTATCTTACACCTTTAAACGAGTAATTCTTGTATATTTATTTATATGTATATAAATTTATTTCTATGATCTTGGTATATGGGGGTTTTCGGGGGTAAACAATCGATCTAGATTAGTCTTATGTTTGGGTTTGTCTATTGTTTGGGAAAACGCGTGTTTTCGAGTTTTCATGCGCTTTTCTTTTCACGCAGAATATGGTTGCTAATTTTGTCCTGCTAGCCACTGTCCATCTGGTCCAGCGGTTTATACGAGCACCACGACAAATAACGAGTTACGGGTTCGAATCCCGCTTGGAGTCGCCCAGGTACTGTTAAAGTAAATAAAGCATATTTATCTAACTTTTGTATCGTCCCGTGAGTATCGATCCCTTGGGAAGTGTAGGTATTTTTTTGGGATGAAAGGTAAGTCCTTTCCCGGGCCTCGAACTACCATTGTATCAAAATTTATCTAAATCGTCTCAGTGATTGAAGCGTGAAGAGGTAACAGACAGAGTTACTATCGCATTTATAATATAAGTATGGAATGTGACCAAGTAGAATGGACTATGTTAGTATGACACGATAGGATAATCATACAATTTACGGTAATTTAAGAGCCTATATTACACACTCGTTGTGTATCCATTAAGGCACCAGGTAAGTGAATATTTACATACTCGTTTTCTTTCTAAAAATAAAATCAGGCTTCATGAGTAAAACACTACAGATTTCAGCTATGTATGATATATGTATACATACTCTTATTAAATTAAGAAATAAAATATGGTAAAAAAATTTCAAGCGGGCTGGATTTGAACCAGCGACCTTAAGTCGTACATAGACTTTAGGTCGCTGGTTCAAATCCCGCCCGCTTGAAATTTTTTAATTTAATAAGATTATATCAACATAGCATTATGACTACAAAATAAATCACAAAAATATATGTATACATATTTACATAAACGTTTGAAAAACACTCTCTCAAAAATGTTCTGAATATTACTTGTAAAGAAAAAGGACAAGCGTAAACGTCGGCCATTTTTTCTCAAAAAACTTCGGCTTAAAACTTTCGTAAAAAAGTTTTCAGAAAGTGCCACCTTGCTGGCCATCAATGGACTTGGCCATTTCGGAAGATTCCATAGAGTAGTTACTTGCTGCAAGGAGTTCCGAGATGGCGGAGTTATTACCTCTTTGTTCGCGGCTCGGTAAAAGCACAAGTTTTGCGCTGCGGAGGATATCAGTCATATTCTTTTATAACGACAAAAATACGTCCGTCCGTGTACTACAGATGTATTACACGGTGAAATTTTAATCGTTCTGGACCCTTAAAGGGATGATTCAGTCCGTTGATATAAACAACTTTTCCTATGGGACCAATGCTGGGAACTCAAAAAATTTTTTGACGTTCCCATACAAATAGACCGGGCGGCCGAAATTTTTTGTATGGCCCATTTTTTTTGATTTCCCAGCATTGGTCCCATAGGAAAAGTTGTTGATATAGACGGGCCGAATCACCCCTTTGAGGGTCCTGAACGATCAAAATTTCACCGTGTATAGTTTGTACTCAGAGTTTGCATGCTTCGAGGGTAAATAAAATGATGACGCGAGCAAACGATACACGTGATCCCAAAAAAACCCAAAGAGATAAATAATAATTGATAACTCTCGTCTTAGTCTTGCTGTGTGATAATCTCGTCAGATTGATTTTAATCTTGTCAGCATGTGTAAAGGTATGTGGGAATGTGTATACACAGTAAAAACAGGATTCTCGGGATAAAAGGACGCCTATGTCCTTCTCCGCACTCCAGAGAACTTATATGTAAAATTTCATGATGATCGGTTCAGTAGTTACGGCGTGAAAGCGTAACAAACAAACAAACAAATAAACAAACAAACAAACAAACAAACAAATAAACAAACAAACAAACTCACTTTCGCATTTATAATATTAGTAAGGATTGACGACCTCTGTGACTGTGGCGCAGTGATACCGCAAATGCCTTAGAATCACAGAGTCCTGCGTTCGATCCCCGCTCAGATTAAGATGTTTTTTTTTTTCAGATTGAACTGATCTTGGATGTTTATTTAGTTAAGTATGTATTATAAAATAAAGTGCTATAAAACACGTCTCATCGAAGTAATTGAGGCAGTTATTTTGCTCAGCGGATAAGTCTCGCAATTCAATGAGAAAACACTGCAAGTATTCTGGAAACGTTGCCTTGATATGAAGCGTTGGAAGATTTTTTTCTATATATCGGTTAAATGGATGTAAAATGTGCTGTTTATGAGAATAAATATCTTACACTGCCAAAATATAGGGTCGTTGAGTAAGTGTCCCACGTTATTTGTCCCTTTATATTCGTTTATGTCAAAAAAACCTAGTGAATAAAAGTAACCAAAGATGCTAGCATTATTAGCCTTTATAGTAATTACAGCTAAAAATAAAGATCTTAAAATCAAAACATTATCTTTAGCGTAGGTGTCACGTAACATTACCTTAATACGGTCTGTATTTCACATAGTTAAAAAAATCTGATGAAATGAGGAGTGACCTAGGGAATGACGGCATAGTAATAATAAGTGCCAATTGATCCAAATGAAAAAGTAATTTCAAAGCCTTCTGCTCCCTGACAATCTGAAGACAACTTATTTAAATTGAATATCTGACAGGCGTTAGTAAATCGTAAAATCGAAGTAATGGACTCAATGAGAATTGCACCAATCTTGAGCCTCCTTTGAATAACGCTGTCAGCCGCATGCTCCCACTTAGTGATTAGTGCGAGTGTACACTGTAGTTAACGGCTTGGTGCCCGTTGCCGAGGACATCCCTCTTAGTATAATATATCTGTATGGTCTACTATAGAGGACATTAATATTACTTACAACATTAAAATAAATATTACCTACAAAGTAAATGGACGATATAAATGCAAAATTCGACATTAAAAATATACGCCTATCTCATAAACGACGAGGCCTATCAGCCTGTTGGTAAACGCGAATTTTACTAGGGGATCGATGTCGAAAATTGAAAAAAAATACACGCTCACTCTGCATTCACCTATACATATATTGCTAAGACGGCTAATCACTTTTGCTAAACTAATATTAATCATAAATATCAAAAGTTGAAAAAAGATTTAGAAAACAGCAACATGTTATGAAAAAACCACCGTGACTCACCATATTAATATTATATACCTACTCTTGTATACTCACTTTAAATTTGACTGTACAAGTCAAGAGAGCAAGGTCTTCAAGTCAAATTGGATCGAAAATACATTTTTTGTAATGTAGTTATGTATGGTTTGATATCTTTCGAATTTATACTCCAATAAAGACAACATTTTATTTTATTTTTATTTACTTATTAGTATGTACAATTTTCAAGTTCGTTGGGTATCAAAAACAGTTTTGCCGTATTTAAATAAATGTTTACGAGATTCAAGTTCACTGCAGACTTGAATTAATTATAAATTGGTATCTATAAGCATCAAGCATTTGCATATTGTAGAACGTTGTCTTTAAGTTTCATCTGCAAATTTACGTACTATATATTTAATAAACATTTTATAGGTAAGGATCCCAGGCCTGTTTACACCTACGTCATTTTGACAAAGCTGGTCTTCATATAATGTTGAGTTTGATCCTATATTATTGTTAAAAAACAATGTTATAAACGCCAAACACGGACTTGGCGGCCTTTATGATATCAGATACGTTAAAAGATTGTTAATTAACTACCTTATTCTGTGTCATCATCGAGCCTAATGTTACCATTCTAAGTATCCAGATTATAAAAATCAGATGGGTGATTGAGAAGGCGGACACAATGTAAGTATCACCAGTTATCTTCTTCTTCTTCTTCTTCTTCCGTCCCTGTTCCCGTTATCTGGGGTCGGGTCTCCTCACTCTACGGCGCCAGGTTGATCTGTCCTGGGTTGTCGGTTTTGGCAATTGGGCTTTCTTAAGGTCTCTTTCGATGTTTGACCAGTTATCTATATAGCGTTAAATTAATTTGGGTGTTTTTTAAATGGTTAGTAGAATATTTGTATTTTTTATTAACAAAAAATGTAATCGGTCAGCTTAAATAGCTATTTGGGCAGCAACTTATGGTCAGTAAAACTTCTTTTCTGCCCGCAGTCGTTCCGCGTAATCATATACCTGAACCTAACTTCTTTTCTGCCCTCAGTAGTTCCAGGAGGAAAGCCAAAGCTTATCCAAATGTTTTCTCTGCTGCCCCAATTGTAAAATCTGCTGCCCAAATAATTATTTAGCGGTCCAACTAATTACTTTCTGTAAATTTTTCATATTTTTAGGTATACCTAACAATAATGTGATAAACGGGACAAAACCGTATAAAGTGATATAATGAAGACATAACTATCCCTACTTACTGGACTTCCATTCAAACTACGGATACCAAAAATAACAGCTTTGGTAAAATGACGTACGATAGTCAGGCCTGGGATCTTGATCTATAAAGTATACACAGCAAGCTCAGCAGTGTGTCAACAGTATACACTGCAGCGCTGCGCCGTCAGCGATTCTAGTTGACCTATTCATTGAACTACAATTATTGAGTTCGCAGTGCGCGGACACGTTCTAACCGATAGAGAAGATAAGTGGATTGAGCTTACAATATAAAGGTTTTTAGTATTCAAATCTTGAATTATACTTACGTTTACGAAAATTTCTTCTTATTTGGAATGAACAAAATTTCTTAGATTTATAAATTTTCACATTAATTCGTGCTTTTCGTTTTTATGTAAATAGCCAAAGGGCCAAATAAAAGTATGCAAGTATGTCAAAACTTTTACTCTAGTGGCGAAAAAGTAATATCTTGAAGTAATTTATGGTTAGTTAGCGTTAGCCCACGGCTCCGCGTGCGTGTATGTGGGTCCCTCGAGAACTTTTTTTGGGATGAAAAGTACCCTGTATACTGTATAGTAAACTCTTTCGGGTGCTAACCTACTTTTATACCAGACTGCGTCTAAATCGGTTCAGTGGTCGAAGCGTGAAATAAATTGACCGACAGGCAGATACTTTCACATAAATAATAAAATTGAATTAATGTTATAAATTGTATTATAGTTTTATATATGGAATTTAATTAATGGTATAAATGTATTAAAGTTTTTTCCATGCTGGTCTGGGAGAAAAAAAAAACCATAGACCAGCTGCTTCACTTCCCGCGCAGACCGTAAAAGCCGGCCGACGGAATGGGCGAATATCTAAGGCGATGTGACTATCAACCCATCACTATTTTGATTCCGTTTTCAATCTATACGCCATTTCACCAACACGCTAAACGTGGTTCTTATTGCATTAGGCTCTGTCTATTCCGAAAAGGACGTGATAATATGTTACATACGTATTATCACGTCCTTTTCGGAGTAGACAGAGCCTAATGCTATAATGTATTATATTATGGTATACTCAAATTTTGTGAAATTAAGATATAAGTTGATTTAAATTTACGGTATGAAATATAATAAACAGGTTTCAATTCACCGAGCATAACATATTTACTCATTTTCAGAATGTGTTGTTCCCGGATATGCCTTACACAATAATATTATAACCTTGCAAAAGATTACAGGCAATCTAATCAAAAAGGCTAATTGGACAAAATAATCCTAATTTTTATTATCGGGATTAAAATAAAGTTCACACACTTATCACATTTATAAAAATATTGTTAAATTATCTTATCACGATCTAGTTTAGGATGGTTTCAGAGTGACGCCAGCGAGAGGCACCGTTGACCGCGCGTTTAAAATTGCGCGCTTGAATGGCGGATCGCCGCTGTGGAACGAGTTTTGGTATTGCGCGTTTCGGTGCAATATACTGTTGTGTATAGTCGTCTTCATGAGGACAAACACAAATAACAGGATGAGCATACTTATTTTTATGGAAAAGAATGCAACAGCGACGTCCGTCGTAACGACGTCATACTTATTTTACGTAAAAGATTGCAAAGCGGTGCGCGCGATGCGTTCCAGGTGTGTAAATAACTGCGCAGACTGCGCAATATCCTCCCATGGAACGAAAAATCCTTGGCCCTTGTCCAGCAGTGGACTTCTAACGGCTGGAACGATAAAGAATGATTAATAATGTACCTAATTCAAATTGTTAAAATTTCTGAATATATCATTCTACGGTAGTTATTTGTACATGTATTTATAAGTGGAAGAAAGTAACTATTAGATGTGCTAGTAGGTAGTTAGCTCAACCGGTAATCCTAATAACTTGTTTGTCTTAATAATTTTCTAGAAAAAGCTTAGTTTAGAAAATAGCTCATAGACCTTAGGTTCTAAAAGCCGTATTTATAAAAAGGCCAACCTACAATAACAGTTATCTAGCAGGTGGATGCCTACTACATTAAGAAGACTGATTTTACAAAAAGAATTTAGCACCTCTGAATTTAGTTTACCTACTATAGCACTGGTTATAGTCAATTGGATTTTTAACGGAGTACAACAAGAAGGTAATCAATTCGACCGGTAAGTATATATGTTATATTATCAAAATTGCATAGTTTTAGATTTTTAACCGAGTGCAAAAAAGGAAGTTATCAATTCGACCTGTATGTATGTAATTTTATCAAAATGACACAGTTTTTGTCATTATTAGACTATACTACTAATGTATATGAGTATATTTGTCATCGCAAAAACTAAAAAACTAGAATTTGAATCGCAAGAAAAACCTTTTTATTTGAACCAGATATGGTCCAACTTAGGAAACAGTGCAAAACTTATCAAAATCGATTTAGTCGTTTTTGACATAGATAGAGTTAAGTGCGCATCAGTGTGTACCATCTTAATCACAGCCATGAATTAAGTTTTTTTAATTATCATTATTACGAATATGGCAGCAATTAATTCTAGACAACTTACCAATATCAAGTAAAGATATACTAACGTGCCGTTCCGGCTTCACACGGGTAGATATAGGTATTTGATTATAGAGCGTGCATCAGGAATAATGTAGGATTCCACAATTTATATATTTTTTTATATCATTTCAGTAGTTTCGGAGTCTATTCAATATAAACAAACAATCAAATCATTCCTCTTTATTATAACAGTGATGTCTTTTAAAATAATACAGTAAAAATTTCGTTACGCCTCAACTAGCAGGGATCCGAATCTTACTCAAGATGAAGACGCTTTCAATGCAAAAGCGCTGAACCGAATTCGCAGAGCAAACCGCATTTCACACAATGTTGGTTTTCATAGCTTTTATAAAATTATTAGAAGTATCGACGTTTAAAAAGTTTCCAGTTAAAGTTAAATAAGTTTCCAGAAAAATTCAAAGTAACTTCAATTGACTAGTTCCGTGGCGCAGCGTTTAACACGCCAGCCTGCGACACGAGAGTGACCGGGTTCGATCCCCGGCCAGGTCAAGATGGAAAATTATCTTCTTCAGATTGACCTGGGTCTTGGATGTATATCTATATATGTATTTGTTATAAAATATAGTATCGTTGAGTTAGTATCCCATAACACAAGTCTCGAACTTACTTTGGGGCTAGCTCAATCTGTGTGACTTGTCCGTATATATTTATATTTAATTATTATTAACACACCGTTATTTAGTCGTTAGCCATCAATAAAATCATTCGAATAAAAGGATTTGGCCCATAATAAAATTGTGTTTACAAGCTTTCATTGGGTTAGTCCTGATTAGTCTCCCCATTCTTGATTCTCTCGATATTGGATAACATTATTTAATAGTTTTCTCGATCCCCCCAAATTTCAATAATCATAACAGTCGAGAACAATAATCCTTCATATAAAAAAACAGACTCAATGAAAATAGGGCCAACTTTAAAACATACCCATTAAAAAAAATCAAATCGGTTCATTAATGACGTAGTGCTGAGGTAACAAACATAAAAAAGCGGCCAAGTGCGATTCGGACAATATACATTTTTAGTAAAACTAAAGGTGAAAACTTATTAGTGACTAATTAAGAGAGCCAGGCATTATAACATTAACCTGCTCTATTATAACGTAAATCTCATTTCAGCCCTTATTCTAGCCGTAAGAAGTTTACTGCTGGAAAAAGGTCTCTACCAAGGATTCATTCATGGATCCAAGTGAGAATATTGTCATACTCACCACACTTAACAAGCAGGGGTTGGCGAGCGCATATTTTTTGGCTTCTTATCCTTCCGACGCTGCTGCACATCAAAAGCATTTTCAAGCTGGGAAAGGATAGGAATTTATTGGATTTGGGAAGGGAATGAAGGTATTGGGATACTACTCACTCGAATGAATGGAGGAAGTAGCAGCAGCTCGGGTAGCAGCCGGGTGTAACGTAAATCGTCTGATTAAATAAGTAAAACTGAGGACTTTCAAACTATGAGACCCCATACTTCACTCATTGAGATTTTTCCTATAAGACAAAGGACATTATATGGGCGATTACAATAATTATGAGGATAGTAACTGAGCCTATACCTAAGTATTCAATATTTTGTCATTATATGTGATGATTGAAATCTTTTACTTATAGAAATGACTTACAAAAACCATTTTATATTTAAATTTTAAGACATATAATATGCAAATCTTAAAGTTTAAACATTTGGAAAAATCCATATTTCATTTTAAAAAACTCAAGTCAAACCAAATTCACAAATAATCTATGATATAAAAAAACAACTTCAATTAAACTATTGAACCGTTTTTATGAAATTTAAACAATAATAATTAGAAAGAATACAATTATCAAAGCGATTTTACGCAAAAAATATTTTTAAATCTATTTATAAATGAAGCAGTTAACCGGTAACAAAAATAAAAAAAATCTCCTCCTTTTTTTAAGTAGGTTAAAAATTAAGAATAAATTTGCATAATAATAATGTTACAAGGGATTGGTTAGTTCAATGCTCACAGTCGATAAAAGTAAACTTTAAATATAAACATAGTGCCATACATTTTAACTGAATAGACGATATACCGAACAAAGACCGCCTTCATATTAACAGACAGTGATTGGTATAATTAAGGAAAATTGGAGACACTTCTACTATAAGAACACATTTCTCTTAACTACTCGTTGAGTTATTATTGGTAAGGGTAGGGACAAAATAGCCAGTAAGAGAAAAGCTCCATAGTCACCGACTGAGTTATTAGTTAGTATAGTAAAGTATGGACATGTGATAAGGAAAGAAGTTAAATTCATATCACAAGAAAGACATTGTATTAGAAAGTGGAACCCGAAACAGAGGACGACCTAAGAAAAGATGGATGGGTTTTCTCAACAAGAGGATGAACAATAAAGAAGCGAAAAAGCGACAAAGGCTATGGAAGGCGACAGAACAAAATAGAATTGACATACAGTGCAGTGATGACCCTAAAGAAGAAGAAGAACAAACTCGAAGGTTGTTGCCTATAAGCCTATACGTAAAAAAACCGGCCAAGTGCGAGTCGGACTCGCGCACGCGCAAGGTTCCGTACCGTTATCTATAAATACGGCAAAAAATCATTTCTGTTGAATTGGAGCCCCCTTTAATATTTATTTTATTTTGATTTAATTATTTATTTTTTAATTGAATATATAACTAAATAATTCGTGAACATTTCAAGCGTCTACCTGCTGCCGTTATCAATATCGAGCAAAAACAAGCAAAAAAAAATCAAGTTTGATTTATGGGAGCCGCCTTAAATATTTATTTTATTAATTTTTTTTTGTATTTTTTGTTATAGCGGCAATAGAAATACATCATCTGTGAAAATTTAAGCTGTCTAACTATCACGGTTAATGAAATACAGCCTGGTGACAGACGGACAGACAGACGGACAGCGGAGCGACATTAATGGGGTCCCGTCTTTAATTAAAAAAAATTTAAATTAAGTTTCCAGCTTTGCTCCCATAGGAAAAGTTGTTCATTTTGACGGGCTGAGTCATCCCTACACGGGAGCGTCGTTGGATTACACGCTGTATGTACAAAAGATAAGTACGTTCTTTCAGTCGGTAAAACTAATTAAATAAAATTACTTTAATACAGTATTATTGCATATATTACATTATTTTTACACCTAACCTAACCTAACGTTTCGAAAACTATACAGTTTTCATGGTCGCAGGTAGTCTAAGATGACATTTGCCTTTTGTGTAATAAGGATTATACAAAACTACCGCCTACAATATTTAATGATGGCGTTCCGGATGTACGCAGTATTGGCTCACGGTGTCTGAAAGTCTTGCAGTCTTGTGATGAGCTTGAGGTTTTATTAAATTGATGACAGGATCATAAGCTGGTGGTAACTGCCAACCATCCTCTCTATTGAAATCAGGATGTTTAACGCAGATTCGATTGACAGAGACTCTATTGAACGCAGATGTATCTATTTTCTTTTGCAAGGACTTGAGGATTATCAAAACGCATGTAGTGGTTGGGTTTGTCCAAGGCATGATCACAGACTGCAGACTTGGTTGAGCGTCTATTCTTCATTTCAGCAATATGTTCTTTCATTCGGGTACCGATGCTTCTCTTTGTAAATAAATATAAATAAATAAATATATACGGACAAATCACACAGATTGAGCTAGCCCCAAAGTAAGTTCGAGACTTGTGTTATGGGATACTAACTCAACGATACTATATTTTATAACAAATACATATATATGTTACGGTTAGAGTGATTAATCAAAAATTATTAATAATTCTCTATAATTATTAATAATTACCGAATGTAGAGGTAAAAGTGAGAAATTAATCACATTTGTCGGTGATTATTAATAATGTGACCTTAGTACCGATAAATGTAATAACTACCGATAAAAATAAACTTACACTGGCGAATTTTTTCTCGATTGGGCAACAGAGGTGCGGGCATGGGTGGCGGGGCGGCGTGCGAGATGTGCAAGAGGCCACGCGAAGATTTGCCTTCTTGAATTCTAAAACTGATGTAATTTTCCAGATCTATACCGAAAAAAAAACGTAAAAATTGACACTCATGTCGATTTATAATGAAAAGTCGCATCCGCCATCTTAGGTTACATAACTGACGTCATTTTCGAGATCTACGCCTCAAAAATTTTTATGAAAAGTCGCGTCTGACATCATCATCAGGTCCTTTTTAGTCTCCACTACAGGAGCACGATCCTCTCTGTACTACTAGGGCCATATTTGGCCAGAGCAGTCAGAGGACTTGGCCTACACTCTCTACGCTGAACAGACGGGTTGGAGAGGTCTCTTAGACGGGAAGACTTGGAGTGGTCCTATTCTACTCTGCCGGATACCACGCGTCTGACATCTTGGATTCTAAAACTGACATCATTTACGAGATACACACCCTCTTGAACCTAGAAAATGACACTCATGTTGGTTTATCACGAAAAGTCGCGCCTTCCATCTTGGATTACATAACTGAGGTAATTATCGTGATCTAGACGCCAAAAAACCCAAAAAAATACGCCCTTGCTGATTTTTCATGAAAAGTTACGTCCGCCATCTTGGACTCCAAAAATAACATCAATTTCCATTCCCATGATCGTAGGGCAAAATAATTTATAGCTATGAATCATCCCGAGGCCTTTTTAATACTTTGATCACATGAGGCCTTCTTGATGGTGATGACGAGTCTATAATTCTGCCGTTTTATAATAATAGCAGGTGTCCGATCCTTGGCAATAACCTCGCGCAAGTCCAGCCACATTTTAATCCCATAATCCACAAACTTCATAATGCAATAGTTTCTGCTCCAGCCTAGACCGGTTCAAAGACATATCATACATTGGTATTTCCAGCTGGAGTGGCGACTCTTTATCGTTGCCAAGAGGCTGTTCTCTCACTCTTTTAACTTTGTTTATTTAGAGTTCAGATTAAAAGGTGATTTTTGTTGTCAGTTTCTTCAAAACAGGTACCAGACCTACCCTTGTTTGTGTGATCTGAGACAAGCTCTGTGTGTCATATCATATTATAAATAAATACCTGCTGGACTAAAAACTTTGTTTTTTTTATTTACTTTATAACTTTTACCAATGAGTGTAGTGAATTATTAATAATAACTACCAAAAGTAATTAATTTCAATTGTTTATTCACATTTAACAAAACACGAGGTTATTATTAATAATGTTATAAAATTATTAATAATTTTCAATTAATCAAATTTACCGTAACATATATATAAACATCCATGACCCAGGCCAATCTGAAAAAGATCATTTTCCATCTTGACCTGGCCGGGGATCGAACCCGGGCACTCTGTGTCGCAGGCTGGCGTGTTAACCACTGCGCCACGGAGCTGTCAAACTGACAAACACGGAGCTGTTTGTTTGTCCAATGTATGATAAACCGCACTTACAGTAAATTTTATATGCTCCTGCATCTTGTCGATAATACCGTATTAAAGTAATTTTATTTAAATGTGTAACAATCGCGAAAACATTAGAAACCATTACAGTAAAACTAATCTTAAAATTCCGATATAAGGCGCCAGACAATATAACTCGATATAACAACAATATCTTGAACAAAGACCCCATCCATAATAAAGGACAGCGACTGATATAAATAAGGAAAATTGAGGATACTTCCATGGGAGTCCAGTGCTCTTAACCACTCGTTGGGATATTATCGCAATATAGTGGGACATACAAAGTAAATTCCTTTATAAGTATTTAATATTTTTTAAGTGTTTTATTTTGCATTCATAATGCTATTTTGATTATTTATATTTATTTCGAGCCATCATGTGTCCCACTGCTGGGCAAAGGCCTCCCTCCACTTCATCCATCCGGTCCGGTCCTGCGTTATTTCCTTCCAATCATTCTTAAATTTATCCAGCTCATCGCGCCATCGCATTCTTGGTCTACCGAGTCTTCGACTATTGGTAGGGATCCAGCCGGAGGTGACCTTTGCCCAGAAATCATTTGGCCTGCGATATAATATGTGACCAGCCCAGTCCCATTTCAACTTTGCGGCCTTCTACATCTTCGATTCCTGTTCGATCGAGAGCGTAGTTCAGTGTTACGGATTTTGTCCATTAATTTGACACCTAATATACTACGCTCCATTGCTCGCTGGCTGACCTTTGGAGTTTAGTCAAAGACCAAGTATGTGCGCCATAAGTCAATATAGGTAGGAAGAATGCAGATGTCCATCAGTTTTCTTTTTAGGGAAAGAGGAAGGTTTCCCTTAAATATTGGACCCATGGACCAATATCGTTTCCAGGCGTTTTCCGTTCTTCTTACAACTTTCTCTTTTTGCCGGTCCTGGAAGGATACTAATTGGCCCAGGTAGATGTATTCAGTGACATACTGCACTACTTCGTTATTCACGCTGACAGGGCATTTAAAGCTGTTGGTCATAACTTTGGTCTTTGAGATATTCATCCTCAGTCCAATCTCAAGGCTTGCATCGCTCGGATCTTGTAACATAGACTGTAACTCCGAGGACGAACGTGAAAATAAAATAATATCGTCGGCAAAACGCAGATTCGTCAGTCTTGTTTCGCCAACGATAATACCCTTTTGGTCCCAGGCTGGTTTGGATATAGGTACTCTTATTAAATTAAGAAATAAAATATGGTGAAAAATCTTGGCGCCGTGGTTGACTGATGCGGTAGCTTAGATGGCAGAGCGTAGATAGTCACCTATTGTAGTACAATTTTATTAGTTGTATTTTTATGTTGTAATTGTATTTTTTGTTTGTGTTTCTACAATAAATATTTTTCATTTTATTTCATTTACATAGTATGCTGGTTCATACCTCACCCGCATGGAATTTTTTCACCATATTTTATTTCTTAATTTAATAAGAGTATTTAATATTTGTCAATATGAATGATTACTTAAAGAGTTAAATATTTTGCAAAGCTCTACCTATTATTTATTTTATTATATTTTAAAATGCATTGTATTATTTTGAATTCAGCATAGACAAACTTTAAAGTTACGGTAAAAAGCGCCAGAAGTTATATTATTCAATAGACCATGACAACCTAAACAAAAATCTGCCCATCGACTAATATGTATATAAGAACACTTCTACTCGTACTAGGAGACTCCATTGTTCTTAATTACTCATTGCCTTACTGTCCCATAATGGGAGAGGTATAATGGGAGCCCACAACGTAAGGTGTTGTGTTCATTATCTGTATTAACTGCTTTCGTGGTCCAGTGGTTAAGGCCTGTTGACCCGGGGGTCGTGGTTTCGATTCCCATGGGAAGCATACTTTGTTTAGTTTGGTTAGCACATTGCAGGCTTGAAACACCTGATTGTCTGATAATTAAGATAATTCCGTGTTTCGCAAGGCACGTTAAGCCGTTGCCTTTTCCCCCGCGGAACAGACGGTGCCCAGGTCTTTAGGACTAAATGCAACGTTTAGATTCCACAGATTTTCACCCATTCACTGGATTGGATTTTACGATCTGCGCATGAAGAGAACCAGTTGGTACATTCTTCGTATTTTGTTTACTCCCAGACCAACATGGAAGGTACATATTGTGTTATTATGAGCATTTAAATATGTCAACTTATAATCGATTAATATACCTAATTGCCTCTAGTGACAACTCTTTATAATAGAAATAAAACATCTATAATTTTATGCAACATTCACAAAACTCAGTTACAATGAATCAAAAAACAAAAAAGTAACAACGAAAATTCAAACAAAATCCAAGAAATCTACCGCTGCTAAATTAAGGCTTTAGATCTTATGGAGTCTCTATGACATCTCTACCCCGTAAGAGATAAATACGTGAATAGCATGTATGTTCAGTTGAGGGCAGATGAAACTCACCCCTCTTAAAATAGACTGAATTGTAGGGGGTGAGATTTTTAAATCTGACCCCCTACAATTTAAATGGGGTGTTATATATAACACGGTCAAATCGATGCACACCCTGGTGTCAGACTTCTTCGATACCGCCTATCGTCCTTTGACGTGGTTCCTTTAACGACTACCAAATGGCAGCCGTGACCAACGGCTTAACGTGCCTTCCGAAGCACGGAATCATCTTTATTATCAGACAATCAGGTGATTCAACTCTGTAATCCTTACCAAACTGGAAACATCTAAACAAAGTATTTTTTCCGTGGGAATCGAACCACGACCCTCGGGTCTACAGGCAAACGCCTTAACTACTGGACAACGCAGGCAGTTTCAGTCGATAAAACTTATCTTTAGATTCCGATACAAGGCGCCAGACGATATTACTCAATTACGTACAATATTCCGAACAAAGACCCGCTCCGTACTAAAGGACAGCGACTGATATAAATAAGGAAAATTGAGGACACTTCTATGAGACCCCATTACTGTTAACTACTCATTGGGTTATAGTACCCTCTACGAACATAATGGGTGCTTGCCATATGAGTACTACACTACGACTCCTACACTTGTTCAATATTTTTATGCCACGATGAATTTGCTGACTCCAGTTTAAGTAATTCCTACCATATCATTACATGTTTGGGTACCTTCACATTTTGAGGTGCACATTTATGTCTAGGATCTAGAGGATATTAGGATATTTAGGTTTATATGTGGATATATTCTTCCTATTGATATAAGTTATATGTAAGTGTGGAAAATTCGAATACAATGTTTTTATTGTTTATGAATAAAGAAATTGAAATTATTAAAGAGTCTGTAGGTGGAATGCAAGGAGAATACAAATTCTCTTTGGTGGAGTGATATTCAATTTTGTGGATATATTACCTATTATTAAAATATAAATAACGATAACTGACAGATTGAAAGATTTAGTTAGCCATAAATTATTTTTACAAAAGGTAGGTAGATACTGCCAGAATTCCTCACAAACTTTCATAACCTTTGAAAATCTCTTAAATGTTATTTCAAAACAATTTATTTAATGACATTACTTGGTGTAAGTAAAATATTGTATTTAATTATTAAGTCCTTCAATATAGTAAAATAAACATTATATTGCTTCAGTAAATATAAATCATTTCTGTTTTTCTTTTTCTTCTTTATATTTATTATAAAATTGTTAAGGATGTTTATGAAAAGTAAAAACATAATGTACCAACTGCATCTTTTTACGCGCAGATACAGAAAATTGATTGAAGAACTGGGCTAATAATCTCAGAAATCATGTAGTGAACCAGCATCTGTCATCATTTTAATTCATTTTTTTACCTACACCTTACCTAACTGAACTTTTGTATCCGCCTGTATGTGATACTATAAATATTTAAAGTAATAATGAGTTTCCGAGTGACTCGATATAAAACTGTTACTTCTAAGTGACATATACTTCCCGATACGAGGTCGAGTTTGCTTGCGGATCGTTCCAAAGTTAAACTGAACTATTTTGAGTGCACTCCAGGAATCTTGTACTTTTATAACGCAATAACCCTGTCTCTTGATATTGCTCGCACTCGAAGTTTCAGTACTACTTGAGGGATACAAGTTTTATATGAATAACCTATCGATATACCAGTATAGAATGGAACCTTTACTTATATATAATACATGCAATATAAACATATAGTGGAATGGCATAAATAAACACATACGGTGGAAGAGAGATAGATGCGTCACAAGCCGAACGCTTAGGCCGATCGTGCCTCTCGCTTGTTCCGCGCTCTCGCTTGCACACGGAACGTGAAACTTTTTCGTGCGTACGAGTACAACCGGCGTTCATCGATTTATAAGACGCTATCACATCGATAAAACGTACACTTGCGTTAGAAAGTATCTTCTTTATTAAAATGTGTTACGAGCTTGCTCAATAATTAAGGTTCGTTTTCATAAAATATTAATTATCTTAGATGGAGATATGATTTAAAAGAGCTCTTTATCCTATTTTAAAGTATAGTGTAGTAAATAATTTTTACCTCACTGGCCAAACTTATCACAAGATATGGCCTGGCTTGCTTAAGTCAAGTCATTGTAGTACACTATACATTATGCGCTGTAAAGTAATACGGAGGTTTCCTCAGCTTTTCGATAATTGGCGGTCAGTGAAGACCAACTGAGACCGCCGTTGTGTAATTATTAGGGGGACATCAATACTTTAGCGAAATGAGATTAAATAATTTAGAGCCATAAATATATTTATATAAATGTAATGTTCCTATTTATTATTTTTATTTTTATTTTCTATTACAAAGAGTTTCATTTTTCTTTTTTCCTAATGCTTTTCATTGTATGCATTTAGTAATGTACATGAATGCTTTTTGCATGGAAAAATAAAGAATCATGTTTTAATATCTCAGTTATTTAAATTATTAAATAAAAAATACAATTTAATGATAGTCTACATAGGAATATTATTAAAAGTGCCAGATAACAGAAATATAATGCATTTAAATACCTATATTTATCTGCCTAAAGTAATTAATTCTCACGTCAAACTAATCACGGGATAGACCTGGCTTGCTTATGTCAAGCCATTTGCAGTACATTATGCGCTATGCAGTAATACTGAGTTATCCTCAGCTTTGCGATAATTGACGGTCAGTGAAGCCCATCTGAGACCACCCTATTGTATTAATATGCAAATATTAATCAACCTATAAAATTGTTAAGAGAGATTTGTTATAATGTGATAAAAAGCAGTCTTATTTTTTGTAGTGACTTACACTCCCCTGATTTCAACCAATCATTTCAATGAATTTTTATTCAGTGTGGCAATGTATGGTGATGCACTGTCTAAAAAAAAATATTTTTAGATTCAGTTTACATCTTTTCTAATAATATGACTAGAAGTGTGTACTTTATTGTGAATTTATTCCTGCAATTTACCAAATACAGCTACTTTTATGTCATACAGTAATTATTCACGCATTACTCAATCACTAAATAAAAGTTGTAGCTTAAATGAGTTTCTTTTTTAATTATTTCTGTACCAAGTTTGCTGCCACAGTTTACGCAAATAAAATCTGTATTTAAAAAAAGACATCTTAATGGTATCTGACATAAGATTAAGACTACTATTCGCTGATGTCAGTAGCACTTTGAAGCAGTTTCCGCTAGTATTTAAAATAGCCATCTAGTATCTAGGTTTTCTAATACAGTTTTTGGTCTACGGGGGTAAGTAGCAGGGCTTGTTACCGGTACCAAATTCCCATTATAAGTACCGGTAAGTACCGGTATTACTATTCTGTTAAAATTTTAACGGTAATATGAGGTACCGGTAATCTAGTATTTAACGGTAATAATATTGTTAACAGTTAACGGTAATTTTACCGCTACTTGTTACCGGTACCAAATTCACATTATAAGTACCGGTAAGTACCGGTACCTCTATTCTGTCAAATTTTAACGCTATTAAAATTGCGTTAATTTTACCGGTACCTACGCATTGTTGCCGTCTACCGCATGGGACTCGCTCGACTGTAAAAGTGCCGCCCTATTGTGGGCCCCCGCCTCACGCCGCACATGCACAACACGGCAACGACACACATTAACGAAATGATAATTCCCAATACGAGTACCGGTACTGAGTACCGGTACTGTTTACCGGTATTTGGTACAGGTACTTCTTTCAATTACCGGTACCGTCGTTTTATTGAGGTACCGGTACCAATCCAATTACCGGTACCGTTGTATTATAGAGGTACCGGTACTTGATTTTTACCGTTACCAAATGTACCGGTACCAAACCAATTACCGGTACTGTCGTTTCATAGAGGTACCGGTAATGGATTTTTACCGGTATTCCAACCCCTGGTAAGTAGAAGAGCAATATTCATCACGACAAAATATAACAGCCTAAAAATATTTAATACAATTCACACCTCACTGGCCAAACTAATCACGGGACATACCTGGCTCGCTACTATCAAGTCATTTACAGTACATTATGCGCTATGCAGCTATACTGAGTTATCCTCAGCTTTGCGATAATTGACGGTCAGTGAAGACCATCTGAGACCGCCCAAGTGTATTAACGCGTATATTAATCACCCTGTGTAATAATCAGGGGAATTGTAATTGTTTTGTTAAATGTGGTCGACTAAAATGTACTTGATAACCAATTTTATTTCCAACTAGCTGTTGCCCGTGACTTCGTCTGCGGCAATTTCTGTTTAGTTTTTTTATTAGTATAGTATAGATGAATAATTTTCCCCCGTTTTTTAAATTTTTTTTATTGATGTTTCGCTCCTATTTGTCGCAGCGTGATGTTTTATAGCCTGAAGCCTTCCTCAACAAATGGACTATCTAAGACTAAATAGTTTTCTAATTTGAACCAGTAGTTCCTGAGATTAGCGCGTTCAAACAAACAAACTCTTCAGCTTTATAATATTAGTATGGATTAATCAAGCCTTTGCTATTTTTTATTAAACCTTCGAGTAGCTTGATGGCCCAGTTCGCATACGCATTATTCGTACTTACGCGTATAAAACAACCCCGGGCGTGGGCCCCACTCAGATAGGTGACGGCAAGTAGTAAAAATTTTCTCGAGGTTTCGTCGTGCTTCGGAAGGCCCGTTTGGCATTGTCATCAACATCATAGATGTTGGTCGTTATGCTATCTCAGATGCCTTTATTCATTAAGAAATCTGACCACTAGTGTTACCCACACTTAAAGTGACTTATACACTTTACAATTAAACTTGTATATATTTGTTCTATAACTGTATTTCTAGTGTTGCTGAATTTTCAGCCTACAATAGGATTACTCCATCAAATTTTACGTATTTCGTAACATTAAAGGCACCCAAAGTACAAAAATCGTTTACATGTCATGCAAAGTCATACCAAAGAAGGGAAGCCTTTCAGGCATGCGGCAGCAATTGAAAAAATTGTGGGACCGATAAATACCAGAAGCAAGCTGTTTTTATAGCTGCCTCTTCTTCAGATTATAGCTGACCTCGGGCTCCAAAGATCCAAAACTAATGATGCAATCGAGAGCTCGTATGGACGATAATATTTCAGAACTGGACTCCTTGATTGTGATGAACAGAAAAAGAGAAGAAATCAAAGGGAGGTTTATAACCAGTAGTAAGTCGTCAAAGTCGATGATGAAGATGGTGTTATTTACTCTATCTACTTTCTAATACATCCTATCATCATCTTTCATGGAATGCTTGTCTTATAACGCTTATTATTCACAAAATCGATCAATTTCAAATAATCTTTAAATCATGACACAAATATCAAAAAAAGATACTTACCATAAAATATCTTTTTAAAAAGCATAAAAACAAAAACTATATTTGGTCAGGGGTTATGACATTAGGTCGGGGGGTATCATCCTCAACTACTTCGCTGATGGATGAAGGTATGACATCGGATAAGCGCGCCCTGCCTCCCGAGCTGCTAATTGCTTTTCCCCCATTCATCCGATTAAGTAATATTCATATATGTACCATTATTTCCTTCCTAAAACAAACAAGAATCTTCTATCTATCCCTAGCTTAAAAATGTTTCTAATAGGCATTGGCAGCAGAAGCCAAAGAAACTGCGTTCGCCTGCCTGCAAATGTGATGCTTATGGCAATATCCTCGGAACTGAGATTCATTAGGAGAGGCCTTTGTCCAGCAGTGATCTTCTTTATAACGGCTGAAATGATAATGATTTAAAGAAATACGATAATAGCTGTACCATGCTGTAAAATCAAAACCATGTAGACGAAGTCATTGTATATGAAACCGATACGCTCTTTGGGATCTGTTAATAATACAAATGCTAAGAGGAAAGCCTAGTTCAGACTAAGTACGTTTCAGTGATAGCGTCGGAAATAGCTGCCGTTTCTTATCTGAATATTGCAATGCATTGATTTGGGAAAGCTCCCAAAAGCAATTTCGTATATATTCCCAAATCCAGGCATTATTTAAAAAAATCGTAGTATTGCTTGTTTTAATACGCGGCTCACATTAATAAATAAACACAAAAAAATAAATAAATATAAACGAAAAAAATCATACAGATTTAGCTAACACCAAATGAGACTTATGCTGTGGAATACTAACTCAACGATACATTATTATATAGATCCAAGACGCTGGCCAATCTTAAAAAAAAAATACATTTTCCACCTTGACCTCACCGGGGATCGAATTCGAGACTTCCGGTGTGACACTATGGCATGATGACTAGGCCACATAAGTCAGTCAGTAATAATGACTTTATTATTTTTACAAAGGATTTTTTTGAAAAAAATAAAATAAATAGAATTTTCTTTTTCATACATTTGACGACCTCTCTGGCCTACTTACACTACTAAAAACAGAATAAAAACATATTTATGGGTAGGTTATTAGAGGTAGGCTCCCATGCAATAAACGTGATTTTTTGCCGTTTTATATTAATTACGGTAACAGGTCGACGCTTGAAATATTCACAAAATATTAAGTTATATATTCACTTTAAAAATATATATTTAAAATAAAACAAAAAATTAAAGAGGGGCTCCCATACAACAGAAATGATGTTATTATACAACTAAATACTATTCTGTGAATATTTCAAGCGACGACCTGTTATCGCTGTCATTATTGAGCAAAAACAAGCAAGACAATCACGTTTGTTGTATGGGAGCCCCCTTAAGTATTTATTAAATTTTTAGTATTTGTTATTCTAGTGGCAAAAGAAATACATCATCTGTGAAAATTTCAGCCGTCAAACTATCACGGTACTTAAGATCACAGTTATAGACAAACAGACAGACAGACAGCGGAGCCATATCAATAAGTCCCGTTTGCGCCCTCCGTGTGCGTCCGACTCGCACTTCTCTTTTAATAATATCTGTCAGTTCCATTTTATAAAACACACGTACTCGTACATAACGATTACACGGTCTGCCGAAGCTACCCGCCAACGCTGTCATTTGCAGAATATATTCATTTTCTCCGGAAGGTTTTATGGCCCTTGTCTAGTCTACCGTCTATGTCTGGCATGAGTTTGTCGAGAAATGCGGCATAACTATCTTGTAACTACGTATTGAATTGTGGCTTGTACTTTTTATCATCATTTCAAATATATCTGCGTGCAGCAGAAGTGTCACGTGCCTTGGAAGAACCAGATAGGCTGGCCAAGGTCCAATCCCTCTCAATTGAGAGGGTACCGGAGCTACCCTGCTGCGAAATAGCAGCCACTGCGCTAGGGCTGTGGAGCATTAAGAAGCACACGGCCCGGGCATTATGCGGATTAGCGTATGACACCGTGTGGTTTTAGTGGGAGTTCAAGTCCCACATACGTATCCCGTGACCGACTAGACGAGACATGAGTCGTTCCACACGTTAAAAAAATGGTCACGTGCCTTGTGCAGTTGGAGATAAGTCAGGTAACTTTTAGTTGCCTGAAAAAGGGTAAATATCCAAAAGGCCGCAAATGTGTTTGAACTAAATCTGATGGAGAAAGGGGGGCAGACAAAAATATAATAAGCACTCGTAGTACCAGTCGGCATTGTACGCACATTATAGCGGCTTATTCCTTTTTTATTTATAATGTTCTATTACTTCATTTTTAGGGTTCCGTTAGCAATGAGTGAAACCGGGACCCAATGAGCTTACGTCCCTAATTCTTTCGTACTATTACTTATTCTGTGCCTTCGTCTGTCTGTCACAGGGCTGTATAAATTGAACCATAATAAGAAGAGAATTGAAATTTGTATATTCACAGAATGTGTATTTTTACTGGCGCTATAACAACAAATAATAAAAAATACGATCAACTTGTGTTTGAGCGTTTTTGTAATTACGAGTAAATATCGTATGGTGGTACGGAATGGCTTTGTGTGCAATTCCGACTCGCACTTGACCGGTTATATTTATATTCAGCCCATAAATAAACGGTTAATACAAGGGACTGTTGAAAACTTTAATAAAGAAAACATTTTCTGTGGACCAGTAATGAGAATTCGAAAAAAAACCGACATTCCCATATAAATCGTCTAGTCTGCTAAGTACTGTCTGAAAACAACATTGTAAGAAAAATCTGATATTATTTTAAATTCCATCATAATAAATTAAAAAATAGTAAATATACAGGGACATATTACACAAATTGAGCTAGCCCCACAGTAAGTTGTGAACTTGTGTCATGGGATACTAATTCGACGAAACGATCATTGATCACTTTGTAACAAAACTTGCTGATGCACAACTTGCTGGATATACTATTAATTACTTACACCCTGTTAAACAATATTCGTAAACGAGCATTCTCACTAGCAGGATTTTCACCATCATTACTTTAGTCGTAAGAAGTCCACTCCTGGCCAAAGATGTCTTTCAAGGATTCTTCATGCTATGGGAGGATTTTGGCATACTCACGACACTTGACAGGCGGGTTGGATAGCGCAGTTTCTTTAGTTCCTTGTGCTTCCGCCGCTACTTCCTATCAGAAACATTTATAAGCTGTGGAATGATAGGAATTTGTTTGGGACAAGAACGAAGAAACTACGAAGTATCAGTTCTGAAGGCCGAGGACACGTACCCAATGGCATACCTACAGCCACCGACTGAGAAATTGAGAATACTCTTGACCTAACTAGCTGCAGGATAGGCTATCCTATATTTCAAAAATAATAGTAAAACACTGACCTCCTGCGAAGCTATTACGTCACGCATACACATTACACTACATTATAGCACAGTCGGTATAATAGCGGCTATTTCCCGTTTTCTTCCGCGTTCAATGGCTCGGTGCACCGTCTCGGTCCAGCGTGTTTTTCTATTTTATTACCTGACCGTACAGTTAAAGCCGCACAAACGGTAAGACAAAGGATTCATTAAGTAATTCAATTATTCTGATGTATTCGTGGAAAACACCACTCAATTTCCTTTTTGTTTAAAGGATATTCTGTGCGTGTTTCGCTTTGCATATTTAAGTATTTGAAGTAATATTCTTAATAATACATGACAATGAAAATGATGGTAAAGATTCGAGTTTTAACGTTATTAAAAGTGCCTGGAAGTGTTTCTGGTAACGTAATAAACCATAGATTGGATCTCTGTGGGCTAGAAACGAAAGCAAAGCCGTCAAAAAAATTAGAACTTCAAGATATTTGGTTCAAGTTACTAACGTTGTGTCTTATGATGTTTACGTACATTTCAGATTACATAAAGTACTTAATTCACAGGTTATTTTTTACACAAAAAAAAATTAAAATGAGTTCCCACATTTTTTGTTCCATTAGCAAAAATAAGATTCTTACAACATAAAACTTATTCTACTTACATCGATTTGGTACTACTTACTTGTATAAAGCATAATAAATTGTAAAATTGATTCGTATTTCTATGATGCTAAGCTATAAGATTATACAATAAAAAATTGCCGTGCTAAAAAAATTGTCGATATCACTTAGTGTAATGTAAAAATTTTAATAATAACTCGTACATCCTTATCTGATAAAGCAGTCGCGGTTGAATAAAAAAAAATCTATCATAAGAACATAATTACATGGGACTTTATCAAGTTCCGAAAAAAAAAAATTGAGTAAGACAATACAATAAAACGGCTCAGTGGTATTACTATACTTAAAAACGGCTAACTTCAGCGGCTCCTGCACCGGCCCGCGCCCCTGCCCGTCGCAGCTATGTTTTTCAAATATTAGTTAGGACGTGCTGTCGGGTCATCGTGGGTCAGATGTAATAAAAAACAACCGACAAACGTCCATCCTACCACCCAACATACAGAACTAGCTATAACAAACTTCAAGACTTTAGTATTTAAATTTTTTCTCGCCCAAACAAATGCCATCTAATGATTGCTGCATCTTACAAACTTATTTATTAGGTATGTTTTTATATATGAAATGTATCTATATGTATTTTTTTATTACATTTATGTATATTTATAGGTATGTTATTGTATTAATGTTACTATGTTAGAATCTTTTAATTTACATCCACATTAAATTCTCTGCATAACCCAAAGGTTGACTGTCAGATAATGTTTTTAGCATTAAGTTTACCTATGGTGCATTTACATTGTATTTGTATAATAAAGATTAAATAAATAAATTAATAAAGACACAGAACAGCCAGAAGTTTCTGCATCTTCATTAGAAATTACTAGGTAATAGAGAAAAACAAGTCGTTAATGTAATAATTACTAAATTCGAAAGAGAGAAAAAAACAACAGAAGTGATTTACATATAATTTCAAACCTGGATATAACATTAAATGATCAACTTACTTTTCAGAAAATACTCGTAATAATAATGTTATTACGAGTATCTTCTGAAAACTTAGTTCAGAGATAAATAAATATAATAGTCCTTCCATAATATGAAATTGACGATATAACGAACTGGCCACTCTGAATTCAAAAATCCGACTTTTGTTTAGGAATTCCAAATTCAAAATTATTTCAATTTTAAGCTTGTATTTTTGTGTTCAAATGTGCTAATTCATTTGTTTTTGCGCCTTTTAATTTTGCTATTCTTAAAATATCATTATTTTCGAATAAGAGTTTCATTGTAGCGCTAACGCAGCAGAAACAGCTCTAAGGATTAATTATGTGTAAAAAGAAATCACAGCTTTCATTCAAGAAATTTGCTCCACCACCAGAACAAACCTCGTGGATGGCCGTTGAAAGTAATCGTGGAAGCGTATCCATCTCAAACCACGTCAGACAGAGATAGCTGCAGGCTTCGATGTAAGAATAAACCATTTGAAACAAATTGGAAAAGTGAAAATGGTGGAGAAATAGTGGCTGCATGAACTAAGTGAAGCAAACCAACAAACAGGCGTCGACTGCTGCGTCACGATACTCAACCGTCACAATAACGATGGGATTTAGAATCGTATCATTAAGTACTTGTGATGAAAAGTATATCCTATACGATAATCGGAAATGCTCATCACAGTGGTTAAACCCAGGAGAACTGGCCAAATCCTGGCCCACCACTACCCTTTTTTGAGTTAACTTTCGACCTCAAAAAAGGGTAGTGGTGAGTGCCTGGTAGACCAACGGGTGTCATCCACTATAGTTTCCTAAGATCTGGTCAGACGACTACGGCAGAACTGTATTACCAACAATTGAAAACGATGATGAAAAAAGCTAGCCGGTAAACAACCGATATTTGTAAAATAGCTAGACCAGTTGCTGTTTCAGGACCACGTTACACCACACACTGCACAACAGACGGTGGCGAAACTAGAGGAGCTAGGACTGGAATGCCTTCGTCACCACTCCCCGGACCTTGCTCCTACCGATTACCACTTTTTGAAATTTGTATAATTTCTTAATGGGAAAAAATCTATTCAGATTAGGCAGCCTAAAACGCCTTCAGAGATTTTGTTGATTCCCGCAATTTTTTCAGCAAAGGAACGAATGAACTGCCTATAAAATGGCAAAAATATGTAATTGCTTTTTCCATATAAAACATTAATTTCACATGTAATGATTACATTGTATTAATTATGAAAATAATTGTGAAAAAGGGTAGAAAAATTGAATTATAATTTTTATTTTGATCTACAAAATATCTTTTTAAATTATATAGGTATACCAAGTTTTGATTTCGCCGTCTATTTAACTTAATGCTTTTACATTTCGACGTTACATTGCTACTCTAAAACACAGTTAACTTGGATTATATTGTAAAAAGTATTTTCTAATTTAATAAAATATCGTATTTCTCATTGGATAAAAAATAAGCAAAGCAGTTAAAGTTTGTTAACGTTTCATTTTGAAGTTGTTCTGCTATCAAATTTTACTAGTTACATTTCAAGAAAACGGTTAAGTATTTTATATAGTTTTGTTATTTTACCTTACTGCTATTAGTAAGACTACATACATACAGTTATAATCATGTCCAAATCTAAAACACAGTTACGCTTCAGCTAGCCGTCTTTTACTGTTGTAGAGTTATTGGTTATTATTTTATTTTACTGCGCTAAAAAACAAAACGGTTAATAAAATAAATACTAGATAACGTACTAAAAAAATATTTACACATATTAAAAGTGCCAATTATGTTTGTTTATTATCAGCTGAAAACATCACGCTATGTTGTCAAAAGATGTAGAAATTTTAGTTTCCCGCTTTTTTGCCCATAACTTAAAAAGTTGTTTTATCACTTAACGGCCTTTTATTGATAGGACGGCAGAAGTGTCAACAACCACGCTACTGGCAAAATTTATTTTTACTAGTAGCATGAATAGTCCGGCTCGTCCAGGGAAGTACCACACTCTCCCAGAAAATCGACGTTTGAGTAGAACCTTTACCGCTTCTATGCTTCATTCGGTGAGTAAAGGAGCTGGAAGTCCATCATTCCCCCATTTCCTATCCCCACGTCCTCCCCCAACTCCTTAAAAGGCCGTCAACGCTCCTGTCACACCCTGGTGTTGAAGTTGTCAATGGGCGGCAGGGATCGCTTAACATTAGGCAACTCACTTGCTCGTTTGCCGTCTCAGTGCAATTTGAAAACATCTTTAATCTTACAATATCTTTTATTCATTTTATAAGCAGTTAAAATAAAATAATATTACATCATTCGAAATAGAGAAAATCGGAAAGAATAATAAAAATAAAACTAAAGCTCCTCTACCCGTGTAACAAGCGGAAACTAAAAATCCACATATTTGAAAGCGAGAATATAGTCATTGTTGAAATGATAAAAATCTCGTTGCCGAGTTTGTGTACTCCGTGTCGCATTCAACTCGTTTCCGAAAATTCAATTTTGGGAATTTGTTTCCTTCCGTCGAACGGCGAGCGGAATACTGATGCGGCGTACACCACTGCCACTTTTTATTTCAACAAAATAAAATATGTACGGGTGTACTTGACGTCTTAACTTATTGTCTACTTTGGATGGAACCACAGACTTAGTGGTTTTCTGTAGTAAGACGCGCTATGAATTAGTTGTAGCTATCTTGCTTTTGAGTTATGGGCTTCCTGGGTACATCCTCGGCCAGCCAGCCTATTTTCTAACTCAGTGACCAACGTTTTAATACACACTTCAAAATACCTTGCGGGTTTCGTATGATTGACTATTTTCATTTAAGATATATAAAGAGTAATGTATTTTAAAGTGACTATCAAAGCGTTGTACACCGAGTTAGCAAATAGGCCGGCAGTTCAGAGTAAACATGTCTAATCTAAACTATTAAAAATAAACTATTTTTTTCCTAGACCTGACCGTCTTCCACTTGACGCTGGATGTAGCATGTAAACATGATTTCGATCCCGGCTGTTACATTCCCATATTGGCGTTTTGTGTAAGTATTGCACTCGCAATTCCTTTAATTGATATTATAGAGGTAGACCAATGATATTGTTTACATATTATTTGTACGTATGCCAAATATAGAAAAAGAAATATCTGCCGTAAATTTTAATACAATGACTTTCTCTTCAGTTTCGGATTCTCGTAGATTTACCCTTAATATAGCCTTGACGTAGCAACTCATTCAGTCAATATAACTCTTTTATGGAACCAGAGCAAAGATATAAATTAAATCATTTTTATCATCTCTTGTACAAAATACTCAGATAGGAATTCTCTTAATGCTCTTAAATACTGTAAATATTATTCCTTGAAAACCCAAATAGCCAAAATGGCAAAATAGAAAGCAATGATTAATATTTAAATTAAAACTGAAATAGATTTTGCCAATCTTCTACTTCTTACATCTATGGAAGAAGCAAGAAGTTTAGCAAGGACAGAAACTAAGAAGTTACACCTCTTTCAAAACAAAACAAACTGTTGTGTTCGCGATCCGAAACGACGTAACACTATTTTAAATTTAGCAACTCTCGTAAAAGCACTCTCTTTGTTACTGAAAGAAATATTTGCTTTAGTACATGTATTTCTCTCGCAAACTTTTTATCAAAAGTAATTATGAGAACAAGATAAAGTTTGGAAGCGTTGGTAATTTTCGAGTAAATTACTTACAAAATTAGAAGACAAAATATAATTAAGAAACAAAATTATGAAGGTTCATGTACGCTTTATAATTTTAAAATATTACAATATGTAATCTGATTAATATCAGTTGACAGACATAAGGGGTTAGTCCAGTCCATGATTAAAAACAAAATAAGTTACAATAGAATTTGTACGTGACATTATTTCTCCTCTGTTATACAAATGACTAATCAGTTGTTCAAATTTAGTTTTTAATGGTAAATGATTAAAAATATAATTCTTGATAATAAAAATAGAAACTGTCTAAGACGTTGGGTCTCTAGGACACTGAAGCCGAAAGATTCTATAAGGAATTGAGAACGTGTCTCATCGAGTTAACCGATCATAGCTCATCATAGCTGGCAGTTTTATTGTACAGCGTATTAGTTTCGCTGTGCAACGGGGAAATGCTGCCAGCATTTTCGGCGCTTTGCCTCGTTTAAGCTCGTTTGAAGAAGTTTCTATAATTGAAGGAATTGTTTTGTTTAATTTTATGTAATTGATATTATATGTTATTGGTATTTATTTATTGTTGAATATTAACTGAAATTGACCTTAAAGTACGAGTATCTACCTCAACTGATTTACTAGACAGAATTCTGATGTAAATCATACCATGCATTAAAAGCTGTTTGTCTCAACCAAGCAACTTTAAAATAAACTAATCATTAGTTTTTTCAAGTTAGTAGCATTTTACTTAGCACAATTGAAACTACCAGTCAACTCGTTGGAAAATGAATACAAAAAGCTAACATTAAAACCGTAATCCGCAGCTAATCATAATAGTAAATTAACAGAAGTACTATTCAGTAAATGAAAGCATAATACTTTAAAATGCTGCGTTAATAATTTCCAAACGTTGTGGATTCAGAAGAACATTCAAAGGTAAATGACCTTAACACACAATGTTAATCATCATCAATGTAATTTTTTATACGAAGCCTCTAATGTACTTAAAGTATGACAAAGTATTTGCGACTGATCTTTACCTGGCACGCATGTAATCTGCCCTTGATTGTCTTGCTTTGTAATCTCTGTATATATAGTGAGTATAAAAATATTACTTAAAAACCGTAAACCAAAGCTAATCATAATAATAAATTAACAGAAGTACTATTTAGTAAATAAAAGCATAATGCTTTAATGTTGCGTTAATAATCCCTAAACGTTATGGATTCAGAAGAACGTTCAAAGGTAAATGACCTAAACACACAATGTCAGACGTTTGTAATTTTTTATACGAAGCCTCGAAGGTACTTACAGCATGACAAAGTATTTGCGACTGGCCCTTACCTGGCACGCATGTAATCTGCCCCTTATTATCTTACTTTGTAATCTCTGTATGTATAATAAATGTAAAAAGATTACTTCAATACCGTAAAACCGCAGCTGATCATAGTAGTAAATTAACAGAAACACTATTTAGTAAACGAAAACTTGGTTCAAAATGTTGCGTTAATAATCCCCAAACGTTGAGGATTCAGAAGAACATTCAAAGGTAAATGACCTAAACATACAATGTCAGACGTTTGTAATTTTTTATACGAAGCCTCTAAGGTACTTAAAGCATGACAAAGTAATTGCGGCTGACCCTTACCTGGCACGCGTGTAATCTGCCCTTAATTGTCTTGCTTTGTAATCTCTGTATGTGTAATGTAAGCTAAGTTAATATTTACTGCTTAGTTTAGTTTGAGTGTTCTAGAACTTCTATATCAGTTTTTGTTTTAATACGGTAAGTATGTGTTATTTCTTAATTATGCAGTTATTAAGGTTTGATTAGTGAAAGGTACGATGGAGTTATATAAATTCCTGCAGTAATATTAACTTTGACGTTAGCCGTTAATAAATAATTACTATTACATTCAATTGTACTATTATGACTATACATTTAATGAATAAAACTGCATGGACGGAATACATTATTATCTATACACATCATCAATAAATGTGACTCTAACCCGTCTAGCCAGCAAGGAGAGTGTAGACCAAATCCTCATAAATGTAAAATATGTAATTCTAATTGATATAATTGTACGAAAGCATAGCCCTTCAGGCACGTAGGGACTAATACTGAACAGAGTATCTTTTAGCAGTGATTATCTCGAAAAGCTACCTAGTAGATTGTTGATTTTGTAAATATTGATAAAGAATATTATGACGTTCAAATGAGATATATTTTATGCAAATTTGATTAAAATTTCATTTCATATCCTCAAGGTACCTATTTACTTGCGTAGGTAATCATTAATTACAAAAACTTTCAGACTGACGTATTTCTGAACAATAAATGCATCATATTGATATAAATAATATATCCTCACGTGTTAATTAGCATATCAAACGAATTTTGAATAAAGTCGTATCTTTTCATTACTGGTGATGATTACTTTGCTAAAACTACAAGGTTACCCATAATAACGTCATACAAAGCGTCGTTGAAATTGTAAACCGCACTAAATTACAGAGGTTTGTTTTGTTATTAAAATCATAACACTAAATAATGAAGCATTATTAATTTCAAACGCCGAGAATTCGAAGCACGTTCAAAGGCAAATGAACTAAACCCACAAAGTCTGACGTTTGATTTTTTAAATGAAGGTACTAAATGTATTACAGTGTGTTTGCGGCTGACCTTTACCTTAGACGTATGTTACCTGAATATATTGCTTTGCAATAGTCATACATACAAGCCATGCTATAGAGATTACTACTTAAATGAGCTTGTGTTTAAAAGCTCTAACGAATTTTTTTTTTTAAATCTATGTCTAAAGTCATTTTGTGTTTTTTGATGAGCTCTGTGGTCTTGTAATCATCATGCCATGCTGCCACATTGGAAATCCCGGGTTCGATCCCCGGTCAGGTCAAGATGGCAAATGCAATATATTTCAGATTGTTCTGTATCTTGGATGTATTTCGTTATATGTATTTGTTATAAAAATCATTATCATCAGGTCATTATTGTGTCCACTACAGAAGCAAACCCCTCTCTATACTACTAGAGCCATACTTGGCCAGAGCAGCCAGAGGACTTGGCCTACACTCTCCACGCTGGCCAGACGGGTTGGAGAGGTCTCTCATATGATTATAAGCTTTGTTTAGCTTGTATTTCCTAAGTCGTCTTCTACAAGATCCACGGGAAGACTTGGAGTGGTCCTATTCTACTCTGCCGGAAACAACACGGCGGTTATAAAAATACAGGAACGTTAAGTTAGTGTCCCATAAAACAAGACTCAAACTTACCCTACAAGGCTGTCCTTTACCTAACATGCATGTAACCTGTCTCTGATTATCTTGTTTTTTAATACTTACATACAAGCCAAGCTATATGGAGATTGCTTGAGAGAGCTTGTGTTTGAAATCTCTAAAGTTATTGTGTATATTAGTCTTTGTATTTATTCAGGTGTAAACTCATTGTACATCAGGAAGTTATACAGTTACATATTGTATATCTTATAGTTACTTCTGAAAATTATGTACGTTTGACGTCGATGTTGGGATTATTATAACTTTAATATAAGCAAAAAGTACTTAACGCATTTGTGTGTACATGATCATAGGATTACTCAAATAAAAAGTCAGGTAGATAATGTATATATTATATAGATAAAACTCGACGTATCCTACTACAGCACTTATTAATGTACATTAATGACCTCTATTATTAATGTACATTAATAGCCGTGTAGTATCTGGCAGAGTAGAATAGGACCACTCCAAGTCTTCCCGTGGATGTCGTAGAAGGCGACTTAGGAAATACAAGCTAAACAAAGCTTATACACATTTAAGAGACCTCTCCAACCCGTTTGGCCAGCGTGGAGAGTGTAGGCGAAGTCCTCTGGCTGCTCTGGCCAAGTATGGCCCTAGTAGTACAGAGAGGGTCGTGCTCCTGTAGTGGAGACTAAAAAGACCTGATGATGATGAATAACCTTCAACGTCGCGGACTTAAAGCACGTTCAGTCAATGACTGAATACACAAAGCCTGATGTTTGTAATCTTTTATACGCAGCCTCGAATGTACTTAAGGCATGACAGATAATTGCGTCTGACCCTTACCTGACACGCATGTACACTGCCCTTGATTATCTTTCTTTGCGATTGGCTTAGAGCTAAGTAATGGGGATCTTGCTACTGTTACTTAGATAAGCTATGTGTTGGAGCTTTTGTTCATACATAAGTTCTTTTTGGGGCATTAATTGTAAATTGTGTAGAAATTTATGTTTATTATATGCTAATCTAAGGATTATCCTAACTAATATTGTAAATGCGACAGCGAGTTTGTTTGTTTGTTACGCTTTCACGTTGTAACTACTAAACCGATCATCATGAAATTTTGCATACACGTTATCTGGGGTATGGAGAAGGTCATAGGTAAGGTCATTTTATCCCGGGAAAAAGTACTGTTTCCAAGGGATCGACATTGAAGCGGGTGGAGCCGCGGACAAAAGCCAGTAAAAAATATGTTAAAAAGTATCAAATGATTATCCCGTAAGAAGACAGACCGAAATATTTCTACAAGGTCAACGTTAAACAGACATTAAACATTCTCAAAGTCGCATAGATACTTGATCAGTTAATGGGAAGTTTGAAAATAATCATTTTGCTCAAACATTGATGACTTTTAAATTGAACATACCAGAAACTATTAAGCAAATCGTTCAAAATTACAAAAGAGACATCTTTAAAACTGTTATCCGCAATAATAGAGGTAATTTATTTAGCCACTGAAAGCATAATGCTCATGACAGAATTAATAATTCTAAATGCCGAGGACTCGAAATACGTTCAAAGGCAAATGACCTCAACCCACAAAGTCAGGCGTTTGTAATTTTTTATACGAAGTCGTGGAGGTTTTTAAGGCCTGACAGAGCATTGACCCTTACCTGACATAAGAGTAACCTGCCCCTGTTTATCATACTCTGCAATACTCATAGATACATAGAAGTCAAGTTATGTGGAGCTTGCGACTAAGATTAGCTATGGGGTTGAAAATTCTGGAGCTTTTTCATCATTTAGTTATTTTACTCAGATAAATGCGTATTCTTTAGCTAATTGAAACTACAAAAAATATTTAATTACTAATAAACTTATTTATTTCTTTCTTACTAAGCTATTAGGTCTCAGCAAACTTCGTTTTGCTTAAATTTTTTTGTCGTTAGTGTTTTTCTTTTTTTATGTATATTTGACGGCAAACGATCAGACAAGCCACCTGATGGAAAGTGGTCACCGTCGCCCGGTAACCGTCGTGGTCACATCTGCAACACCAGATGAGCTTTTCTTACATTTGAATTAGTTAATTGTGCTATTCGGAGTAAAAACAAAACCAACATATCACTTAGTTTATAATTTATATGTGCTCGCATAAACCATAAATTACTTACTAGCTACTCTTATTCTGGCAAATTTTGCTATATAAATAAATTTAAAAATTGGGGTGGACCACCCATATCGATCAAAAACAGTTTACGTCCTATTTTCACACCTATATAATATAATATCATATATCTTTTTTACGAAAAAGAATGGATTGCTCAAATAAAATCCTTAACCGAGTAAGTGATACTTTTGGATTTGACATATTAACGCCGAATTATGTATATCCGGTCCTTTGAAATTATCTTCTCTAAAATTATAATAAAAATAGATTTAGGATTGTGGCGTCCTGCGCCCATCGGTGACATTTTTCTTACTTATTTTTATAGGAATGTAACTATTTGTTGTCATATACGGAAATAATGCAATGTAAATCTAATTCTATTCTGTAGTTATTAAACAGTCAGAGGAATGTTTAATATTCTTGCTATTTAAACTTTTATTTGCTGAACTAAAACAATGTAAATTACTGGTAGCGCTAATCACTACATCGCTGGTCACTGCATCGAATCCGATCTATCGTCGGTATACTGGTAGTGAAGGTATATAATATCGCTGTACGCTGCATCGACAGCTCACTTCTCGATGGTAAACTGCATCGAAGGCGCACAGTATCGATGGTACACAGTTGGCGTCACTGGTGACGTCCTTCGAGCCCAGGTCTAGTATATTATATCTAGGATAATGATGCAGGTTTGATAGGCAGGCATAGACTTTTTTTCAAATACAGTATTGAGATTTAGTTCAAACTGGTGGATGTAGACACAGAGTACCTCAGAGATGGATGGCTCCTACACAATAAATATGACAATGTGATAGACCCCAATGGTGGGGTCTATCATATTGTTATATTTAATGTTTATGATTAAAATCAGTATATCTTCCATGCTGGTCTGGGAGAAAAGAAAAAACGTAGAATGTGCCAGCTGCTTCTCTTCCCGCGCAGATCGTAAAAGCCGATCGAGGGATTGGGCTAAAATCTCCGGAATCATAGGCGATGCGGCTAGCAATCCATCACTATTTGATTCCGTTTTCCGTCCACACGCCCTCCAACATGCTAAATGTGGCCATAAGTTCCTTTAGGCCTAGGCTCTGTCTACCCCGTAAGGGAAAAAGACGTGATACTATGTATGTATGTATGTATGATTAAAATCAGTAACAATTTCTGGGACATCTTGCCTGTAGACGTAAATTATATTGATATTTCTTGCTTTCTTTTATGCATATATTATGCAACTGAACGTTTTTTAAATGTTGGATACAACCCATCTACAGGATTACCTACACAATGAAGCACACTAAGGAATTGGTTAACAGCCCCAACTCAACTCAAAAAGAGCTAAACTGTGAAATTACTTCAAGAGAATTATCTCAGTGCAGTTGTTAAATTGCACAAAGACGAATTTAAAGCCAGTTGGAGATTTTCCGGAATCTTAAACTTATGAAGCTTAATATCTCAATGTCTTGAGTTTTGGCTTAAAATTCTTTGCAAATTTTTAGTTGTCACGACAGTTTTATTAAAGATCAATATACATAGGAACAAATAATCACGTCTTTATCCCTTACGGGGTAGACAGAGCCTAAGGCCATAAGAACCAAAGTCCACATTAAGCGTGTTGGTTGGTAGACTCATCACATGCTCGTTTGACGCCCTAAATCATAAAAAAAAATATTTGTTTTCATCAGAGTCCCCATACAAGGATTGGGTTTTTTGTAGTTAAATAATATACAATGTTACGAAACCTTTAGTATGTGCTAAAGCGACTCACACTTGGCCGTTTTTAAATTTGTTGAATGAATTCAAGTTAGTCTTCTCACAATCGTAGTAGTGTGAATTGTGAGTTACACTATGGCTTAAGTTTCTCAGAAAAACTAATTGCTTTTAGTCATAGTCCCTCTAGATTCTCTTGTTAAGAAAGATAATAATTCACCGAGAGGATATAATTGAAAGATAAATTGGTTCTGTCGTAATCTCACGAATCACTTCTTTGGTAATTTGACAAAGTCAATAGGCTAGTTTCCTAAAAAAATATAATTAGTCCGTCAGTTAGATATTCAAAAAATATAGGACACGTATTTTTTCTTTTGTCGATTAAACAAAACATGATAATGATATAGCCCTTTGAAGTTCCGAGTGACGTCATAGTTTGCTACAATTTTTAGCAAACTTTGACGTCACGAGCCCCCACTCCTGAATTTTGATGCGCTTTATCTTTATTATTTATTGTTTATTTGACAAAAGAAAAAATACGTGTCCAATATTTTTTGATTATCTTACTGACGGACTAATTGTTATGTTATTATTACGACCCAGGAAACTAGCCTATTGTTTCGCTTTACGAAGAAAAAGTTACGTAGTTACTAATATGTGACATAAAGTAGTAACTATTTAGTAATCTTTGACATACCCTTTTTTAAGAGCCATATTAATCTAACACTTACCAATGTATCTCTGTTTCTTCTTCTTCTTCCTTCTCTCCTCACCCACTTTATGTGGGGTCGGGACAACAATGGATGAGACAATAATCTTTTATATAAAAAAGAACTAACTTCAATCAATCTACTGAACCGATTTTGATTAAATTAAAATGGGACTAATTCCAAAAAAAAAATATTTTTTAGAATCGGTTCCTTAATGACGTAGTTCTAAGGTTACAAACATTTAAAAAAACATACGGCCGGATTGATAACCTCCTATTTTTTTAAGGCGGTTAAAAAGGAAAGTATTCAATAATTTTGATGTCTTTAAAATCAGTAGTATCGGAATATTTTTACGACTGGCAGCCTGCTTAACGTTAAACCTCCTTGGGAATATCGTAGTTTTTCTCTACTATATCAATGAAACGCACTAATTTTAACCGACTTCATAAAAAGGAGAAGGTTATCAATTTGGCTATATTTTTTTAATGTTTGTTACCTCATTATTTTTGAACCGATTTTATAAAATATTTTTTGTTTGATAGGGTATGCTTTCAAATTGGACCCATTTATATTTCAAGAAAATCGGCCCAGTAGGTAGTTTGATTGAAGTGGGTTTCGTAATATACAAAAGATTATAATAATATGGTAAGAGTAGAGTAAAATAAGATTAGCTTATCCAGAATCGTACGAAGTACGAGTATGTTTCTTTGGAAATTGATATTCAGTTGGCACTGTTTTGTGGGCGTGTGCCGAAATGTAAGCAGAGTCGCGTACTCGATACCAACTTTGTCTTTGGATTCGATACATGCACTGCTTAAAAATATTGTTTGTATTATTCGTTCTATTGATGTAATATACCCAAATGTCTTAAAATCGTACACAATCTTTAAAAATTATGACACTCGAAAAATATTTAAATCGCTTCAAGTAAATTTGTCATAAGCGACCTAACGAGGCAAAGGCCAAACTAAGTAAGTCTCATCTGTAGAATCACCTATTTGCTGACATAATATACCACTGTTGTGCCACCATACTTTCGTTATATTTACGCTTCAAACCGCATCAATGAAAACATAGCTGTATGGCGACATAATGAAATGAAATAGCGATGTACTCATGCAAATTACTTTCTGGTAAAGGTAGAAAATCAGTCAACAAATATTTACGTCATGCATCTTCTGTATATCTTGTATTTCAAATTTCTTCGCAAGTAAAATATACAAATCAAGCATACAAATTTTGATATCTATATTTGAACTTCAGCTAGAGATTCAATTAGAACTATCCCCAATACCTCAGCCTTCGTCTGCCACTAGCAATAGCCCTAGTAATTAATAACACAACAAAGGCCTAAAGCCTAATATCATAAAGCGTGATGCGAAACGCAAGTGGGGTGCCCGATTTTAATTATTTTCACACTACGACGAAGTAATTAGCAAAATTACAGCATGCGAGGCTTATGGACTTAAAAGTTATAATAGAAAGAGCACTTTGTCATGTCAGGCTTTTAACAGGCTCTTTAATTTCTCTTTGTGCAGTAAATTAAGACGTTAAATCGTTTACGTCAAGGTTTAATAAGAGTACGTAAATGAATCAAGCGTATACGTGAGACGAAGGTATTGAAAATGACCCAATCAATTTAATGATGGCAGGCGATGTAATTATCTATATGTATGATAGGCATTTGGAAAGGCTGTTATTTACCTTAAGTAGATACCTATATCATCATCATCATCATCAGGTCCTTTTAAGTCTCCACTACAGGAGCATGACCCTCTCTGTATTACTAGGGCCATACTTGGCCAGAGCATCCAGAGGACTTGGCCTACACTCTCCACGCTGGCCAGACGGGTTGCAGAGGTCTCTTAGATGTTTAAGCTATGTTTAGCTTGTATTTCCTAAGTCGTCTTCTGCGACCTCCACGGGAAGACTTGGAGTGGTCCTATTCTACTCTGCCGGATACCACACGGCTAAGATACCTATATCAATTACTGTCAATGTCTTAACATAATTCTGTATTCTGAGGAAAAGTGATTCGAGATGGCCTATCGAAGGAAACAAATAATACATATGACATAAACAGAGTCTAGACGAAGGGTAATAGAATATTTTATTTTAAGAGCCAAACTTAAGACGATATATATGCAAAAGGTTTCTAGGAGCATTAAATAATATAATATGACCGGTCAGGTTTGGCGTAAAAAAGAGTCTGCTTTGAAGTTAAAAGTGCGAAGGCCTATTTGATGAATGAAAGTTTCGATTTGATTTTGATCAGAGGCTATCTTTGAACTAAAACTGAAATTAAATAGTTGTTCCTGAAGTTGTTTTCTTAAAGCGATTGATGTCAACGTCTCCGATATTTTTAAAAAGCTCACTTGACTGTACTCAAGTATTATTATTCATATGTCAATTCACTAACAAATCAGCAATTTTAAACGTACCCTAAAAAGGGTTCCGTACCCAAAGGGTAAAAACGGGACCCTATTAATATCGCTCCGCTGTCCGTTTCTCTATCTGTCTGTCACCAGGCTGTATCTCATGAACCATGAAAGATAAACAGTTGAGATTTTCACAGATGATATACTTTGGTTGCGGCTATAACAAAAAATACAAAAAAATTAAATAAAACAAATTTTTAAGGGGTTCTCATACAACAAACATGATTTTTTTGTTCTTTTTTGCTCGATATTGATCGGCAACAGGTCGACGCCTAATATATTTACAGAATATTTATTTATATATTATTATTATATTTAGTTATATATTCGTTTTAAAAATAAATGAATTAAATTAATATTCCAGGTTGCTCCCATACCATACACATGATTGTTTTGACCGTTTTTATAGATAACGGTGCGGAACCCTTCATGCGCGAGCCCGACTCGCACTAGGCCGGTTTTTTATATATGGTGGTTTGATACTGCCCCAGATGAGTTCAGAGGTGTCATTCTCAACTGCTTGGCCGGTAGTTGCAGGTATGGCATTGGGTACGCGCGCCTGGCCTTCCGAGCTGTTACTTGCTTTTTTCTGATTCATCCGAGTGAATAGTATTCCCAATACTTTCATTCCTTTCCCTTATCCAACAAATTCCTAACCTTCCCTAGCTTAAAAATGCTTCCAATTGACAGCAACTTCGTTAGCACAAAAACTAAAGAAACTGCGCTAGCCAACCCGGCTGCCAAGAGTGGTGAGTATGGCAATATCCTCCCACGAAACGAAAAGAAGCCTTTCTACAGCACTGGATTTCTTGTGGCTGAGATGATGATAATAATACTGCCCAAATCTTAATAAGCTGTCCAGAAGTTCGTCCAAGAGAAGGACGCATGTAATTTTCAGAACTTACATATTATCATAGGAGACTGGTGATATGCGAACTCTATCATCTATACATATAATAAAACAGTTATTTTGTCAGTACATTTCGAATTTTTGACTGAAATGGATAGAGGGACAATTAAAAAGAATAAAAAAAAGCAAAAAAAAATTTTTGGAATTTCTTGTCTGTCTGTCTGTCTGTCTGTCTGTCTGTCTGTCTGTATGTATGATCACGATTATCTCCGAAAATACTGAACCGATTTACTTCAAACTTTCACCAATTGCTTTGTTGTTTGAACTCAGTTTAACATTTAAAGTTTGTTTCATCAAAATCGGTTCATTAAAAAAAAAGTTATCGTCATTTGAATGAACTCAAGGCATGAGTTTGCCTGCAAACATATAGCAAAAATAAAATAAAATAATAAGTGACATAAGAAAATTAAAATCCAAAGTCAATTCATCATAATTATACGACAGCATTATACCTATCCATACTATCCATAGTAATCCATACTAAAAAAAAAGGAGAAGCTGACTGACTGGCTGACATATCAACGCAGGGCCTAAACTATAAGGGTTAGGAGCTTGAAATTTGGCACAGGGATTCTTTTTATGATGTAAATGAGCACTAAGAAGTTTTAAAGTAGGTACGCAACATCTCAATTAAAATTAAAAAAGATCTGTTTAGGTGAACCAGACAACATTCTCCCTTGAAGGGGTAAATAGGGGGTAAAGTTTTAGTTTTGTATGGAATTTTTCCATTTCTATACTTAGAGGTATGAAAGTAAGTATATACGTTCTAGGTTACAATTAAAAAAGATTTGTGTAGGTGAAATGTACAAAATTTCCCCCTTAAGGGATAAAGGGGGGGGGGGGGGGCATTGTATGAAAATTTTCTCATTTCTGGACATAGAAGTATAAAAATAAGTATATATGTTTACATTACAATTAAAAAGATCTGTGTAGTTAAAACGGTCGAATTTTTCCTTAAAGGGGTAGAATAGGTGGGGTAAAGTTTGTATGGATTTTTTTTATTTACTTAGAAATATGACAATAAGAAGTTCTACATTACAATAAAAAAATATCTGTGTAGGTGAAATGGGCAAAATCCCCTTAAGGGCTAAAGATCTATGCAGGTGAAATGTATTAAATTCCCCCTTAAGGGGAAAAAGCAAAGGGGCAGGGGTTTGTATGGAATTTTTATCATTTCTACTGTTCCCAAGGGAACGACATTAACGCGGGCGGAGCCGCGGGCAACAGCTAGTCAATAAATAATTTTCAATGATTCACTGATTCAAAATTACGATTTCCATGCACGGCTTTGCAATGTATCAAATTAACAGGTATGTAAATTTATACAGGTTGATTTTAAACTAGTTTATTTTAGGAACACAAATAGAGACCACTCACTAATTGGTTTATATCAAAACATTTGTCGCGTTATATTATCGTGGTGAAACTAGTGAGCTGTAAATATTTGCCTAGAATTTTCCGTTGCTCTGGAAGAAAACTAAGTCATAGAATGTACCAGCTTCTTCTCTTCCCGAGCAGACCGAAGAAGGTGATAGAGTGAACAGGAGAAAGGTAAAGAATCATGTCATAATAGGCGATGCAAGTTTGATTCCGTTTTCCACCTTTACCGCCGACTAACACGCTAATCGAGGCCTTTTCCTAATGCCATAAGACCTTATGGCATTGGGATCCGTCTACCCCGTAAGGGATAAAGATATTATAATATGTATCTATGTAGAACATTCGTCAGACGATTGCTACATTTTCTGAAAACAATCTAAGTTAGTACTCATGGATTTTCCTAAAAGCATAATATGTTTTCACAAATTATTTTTCTTCTTTTTTATTCAGATCGGCATTCATTAACGCTTGGATTTATCTTTGAGGAAATTTCATACTTTGTAATCTTGCCGATTTTCTTGCGATAAGAAGATTACTACCGATAATCTTTGGTTAGCAAGATGATCGGATATAATACGTATCTGACGACTTCAAGCCGATTTGTTCAATAATTATATTTTCTTACTTAAAAAAGATCTTTAAGTGATATTTTTAATACCGTTTAGCCGCTGCAGATTTATTTTATATTAAAAAAAAAAATATATTTTTTTTTAAATGTAATCTGCAAACCTTTAGGTATATTTAGAGTATTACGGAGCGACAGATCGTGACAATGTTTGTTTATTTTATGTGTGTACTCGGTAAAGAGACTTTATGCTGCTGTGGAGTCCTCGGTTCAGATCCACGTTTATTATATTCATATGAAAAGATCTATTATGAATCTGTAAGAACCTTAGCACACGGCGTATTTTTAACGCGCCGTTGACGCGCGTTTACGCGCTTTAAACGAGATTCGAACGCAACCTTGTAGCCTAAGTATTGTATATATTGCATCGCGTTTTAAACGCGCTTGAATCGGACAAACGCAAAAGTCGATATTTACGGCGCCGTAAACGCGCGTTCCTGAAACGCGCGTAGTCAGCGCGTTTAAAATGCGCCGTGTGCTGAGGGCTTAAAAGAACAGATGTTCACTCACAGATTCAGCCGAAAATTAAAAATGGCTTGGTTCCATAAAGTTATAAGAAATATGTATACCCGATAATGAAGCCGTCTAACCGATTAAAATTAGGATACTTCCTTATTTCAAAAATAATTCAGCTTCCTTTATAGTCGAAGTATAAAGTGGCGTTCAGTCGCAAGTATCTTCGATCAATGCAGCTCGATCCAGTGGTTAGTTTCCGTTTGAGAAAGATGCACTATGGCCTACTTTACAATATCCCTATTTGACTGAAGTTATGTGCTCTTTTACCCGTTTAGATAAAGTCCTCTTGGTTTGTCCGATATATGAGCATCCACAGCTACAGTAAATTATATAGACGCCTGGTTTCTTTAAGAGCGAGCTTTAACTGGCCATTTTCTTGGCTGGGGTATACGTATGGAACAATTTCTCAAAAATAAGTGCGGACTAAACCACGGAACCACGTCAGAAGCCGAGAGGCGGTTCCGAAGAACTCTGACTCCAGGGTGTGCATGGTCGATTGACCGTGACACCTACTCGAAATAATGATGACTACGGGACTTACAGAATTATTTTTTTATTCAGATTGCGAAAGCTTAAAATCGTATAAGATACAAATGATCACAAACGGCTTGTCTACAGTAGCAACACTTCTAAAACGCAACTGGAGACTCATGTGAATAGCAACTCGTTACTCGTTGGAAGTAATCTGAATCATACATTTGACTAAAAATTTTTTTTTTTAAATTTTATACAGAATAAACTCTCTACTTAAAAGTAGAGTATAGCGGAGCGGCGGTTCGTGACACCATGTTTGTTTATTTTTCTTGTGTGTAAGTAACCAACACAGGAGTCAGTTTCTGTTGTGGTAGAGCCACGCTACCGGCAAAATTCATTTTTGCTAGTAGCATACATAGACCGGCTCGTCCGGGGAAGTACCACACTCTCACAGAAAATCGACGTTTGAGTAGAAGCTTTACCGCTTCTATGCTTCGTTCGGTGAGTTGGAGAGCCGGAGGCCATCCTTCTCCCCCTTCCCCCATGTCCCCCCACTATTCCCTACTCCTAATGTCCTCCCCCCAACTCCTTGAAAGGCCGGCAATGCTCCTGTCACACTCTGGTGTTGCAGTTGTCCATGGGCAGCGTTGATCGCTTACCATCAGGTGACTCGCTTGCTCGTTTGCCGCACGATATCATTAAAAAAAATCAAGGCGCATTAAGGTAACTGATTTTGAATCTACCACTAATTTAAATTACTACGACTGTTATCTAATCATAACAGTCATGATCAAGGGCTGAAAACACAAAAGCTCAAGCTGTAGGCGCCTCGATAAATTACTTGAACCTGGTGTACCGCATTGATAAAAAATTTTAAAAATATTGAATTGTTTTTTCTTTATTTAATTTAAGAAAATAAAAAAATTGTGACCTTATGAGTCCAATGGTACTGCTTAAGTAAAAATATACCTAATTGGGTACTAAACAAAGTTAATTAAAATATGTTGTGAAATTATTATTTTTTGCAGTAGTAGATACATTTATAAAGACAGATAAATAAATACTTTACCTAGATTACATTTCGAAAAACCGCCCAAGTGCGAGTCGGACTCGCTCACCAAGGGGTCCGTACCGTTATATATAAAAACGGCAAAAAAATACATGTCTGTTGTATGGGAGCCCCTTGAATATTTATTTTATTCTATTTCTTAGTATTTGTTGTTATAGCGGCAATAGAAATACATCATCTGTGAAAATTTCAACTGTCTAGCTATCCCGGTTCATGAGATACAGCCTGGTGACAGACGGACAGATAGACAGACAGACAGACGGACAGTGGAGCGAAATTAATAGGGTCCCGTTTTTACCCTTTGAGTGCGGACCCTAACAATCATTGTGTTATGACGACTTAAACTAAAATAATAAAAAAATCTAAGAAGTTACGTCCTTGAGAAAAAATAAGAAGTAGCCTCAAAATTGAAAGTCAAAGTATCTGGTTTAAGTGTAAAGTATTCAACAGATGATACACTATCAAATGGTTTATTATATGGTTTTAATAGTTTACTCTAACTTTTGTTACAATAGAGCAACGGGGATTATTGAAAGTTTGTAATAGTTCCCGAATCTTTACTAGTTCGATACGTGGCTTCGAACAAAGTTTCTTGTTTACTTAGAAACTATGTATGGCACATAGTAACCAATGTATTATTATTTCTTCATCGTTTATTTTTATCGAATAATAATTAACCTTTATATTGTGTGCGTGTGCGTTTAAGTAAATACAGCAGCTCCTGATAATCTGAAACCATAAATAATACCTACAAATTCATGAAAGATACCCATAAAAATGTATGTCATTTCCTTTATTTTTAAGATTTTATTTTAAAACCGGATTAGATTTTAAAGCAAATTCATAGAAAAAGAAATACGATTAGATCCGACAATGAACGGATATCTATGACCAGGAAAGCAATTAACCTAATAAGACTTTAGTTTGATTTATTGTTATTTTATATGATTTCTCCCCCAAGGATTTCTAATATGATTATATTGGAAATCCTTGGGGGAGGCCTATGTCCAGCAGTGGACTTCTTGCGGCTGCTATGATGATGATGATGATTAATATTAAATTATGTAACAACGGGTTACTCATGTACGAAGTCAGCTACTGGCCGACATGTTTCGACCTCATCGGGAGGTCTTCATCAGGGCGAATGTGGATCGAGACGCGCGTCCGATGTCCCGATCAGCACTGATACTAGCAATCGGAAGCGTGGGCGGCGCAGGCAGCGCGGCCGGCCGCCCGCTGCGCTCGCTGTGACAGTGGGGGGTTGCTGATTTTCAGCTCGAGTGATTCCCGTGCCTGTCCAACCCGTCTGGACCTCTCCAACCCGTCTGGCCAGCGTGGAGAGTATAGGCCAAGTCTTCTGGCTGCTCTGGCCAAGTATGGCCCTAGTAGTACAGAGAGGGTCGTGCTCCTTTAGTGGAGACTAAAAATGACCTGATGATGATGATTCCTGTGGATGTACTAGGAACCATTGTATCCTGAACATCGTCTACAGTTACTGGTGATGATGCCCGTATGTGAAAAGAGCTCACTGAGTCGAGCTCTGTGGGCTGAACATGGCGTCTACTGTCCATCTCTTGAAGTACCGGTTTGCAGGTGAGTGGTAAGCTCCAACCTACATCGCGATTAAATGATGATGATTGCTATCGCAGTCATAGTTTCGTTATCTACTTACCATTTAGTTTGACAACAGCTTTATGTAGCCTGGCATAAACTCTAAAGTACCACGATATAACTCTAAAAATCTTACGCACGAAAAATATGACTAAAGCTTTCTATTTTTATAGAGGTGAATTATATGATCGCAACTGAGTAACAGCCCTTTGGGAATAGATACTTATCTTTGCTGAGAAATCTTACAATTTATAGTAACAAGTACATAGTATGAATAAAAATCTGAAAGCCTTATATAAACTAAGTTTCAATATAATTGCTCATAATAATCTGATAGTGATTAACGGAATATATTGTTGCACTTAAATACAAAAATAGTCCGTGCTTAATAATAATTTTAAGTACAATTTTACTTATTTATTTATTTTATTTTATTTATTGGCACACAAAATAGTCATACAACACAGCTTTACAAAATAATATATATAATAGAAACATGTCTAGTTGCAAAACCAAAAAAATAGTGCGCCCAGCATGCTAAACATTCTTTACGGACAAGTAAACAATAATGTACTTATAAATACATATTTTTTGACAAACTAAAATAAAGAAAATATACTAAATACTATCTTATATATACTAAATACTCGTGTGCGTATTTTTGTACCATATTTCTTATAACTTTATGGTACCATGCAATTTATTTGAAGTGAAAACTTTTTGGCTGCGTTTTGAAGTTTTTGGGATAGGTAAAAAATGTTTAACTTGCGTCAGAACACGTGACCTGATAGAAAATTTGTAAGACGGTCACGATACCTGAGACTGCCAGCGCTGCGTAGGAGAGGAAGTAATATCCCCCTCTCTTTCTACCGTGCCGATTTGTCACTTGTGCCGGTACTCCCGGAGTGTAACCCGTATTTTTTTTCTGCTGAATCTGTAAACATTGTTCTCTAACAGATTCTTATCAAATCTCTTCATGTGAATATAATAGACGCGGATTCGAACCGAGGACACCCCAGCAGCAGAAAGTCTTTTTACCGACTACGCCAAACTGCAGTTACGTATTTCGTTAATATAACATATCTCATTCAATGTCTGTCAATTTCTAGGGATAATTTTGTACTGACTTCAATTCAATGAATGTTGATGCAAAATTGAACTCTATGTCCATATTATATTATGTCCACGTTTCTCGAGAAATCGACTCAACGATCAACTTATTTTGTGAGGTCCTTGAATTAAAAAATAATGTTATATTTACAGCTTAAAATTAAATACTGAGAAAGTTTGATGTTCTGTGAGATAAAATACAAGAAAAGTTTATTTTCCAAGGCTGAACACTATGGAGTCTTTCATGGTTGAAATGTTTCTCAAATATCCTCTATCTTGTCAATCTAAACGTCCGTTATTATCTCAAATAAATGGTACAATATTTATTCTTACACGACAACGACTCATACACAAACCGCCTGTCGATAGTTCCAATATTCTTCTAACAATCTAACATGTAGTTAAGAAACATCCTATATAGGTTATCTCCAACAAACATTGTCAATCCTTTGATCTAAGTGTCAATCACAGTCGTCACCACATCGTCACTATCTCCAAAAACGTCACCAAACAATCCGTAGCAATAACTTGGTGCTAATTGAATCGCGTAGGTTTCTGGTGCATCGCGCGCGAGCGAGATGTCTTTGTGCCATGTGACACGCGTCAGCCATGCGTCCATCGTGTCAGTGTGTCCATAGCCAATAGTGCTTCGAATTCAATTTCCGATTGCGCTATGCACGGGACATGTATTTAATTTTGGTGATGAAATTGATTCACCAACACGCGTTTCGATATAGGGGGATAATTCCGAATTGCTATCATTTCAGCTATTTATTTTTAAAACTAATCAATATTATCCTTACTAATATTATAAATGCGAAAGTGAGTTTGTTTGTTTGTTACGCTTTCACGCCGTAACTACTGAAACAATCATCATGAAATTTTGCATACAAGTTCTCTGGAGTGAGGAGAAGGACATAGACCTTTTATCCCGGGAAAAAGTACTATTCACGAGGGATCGACATTGATGCGGGCGGAGCCGCGGGCGAAAGCTAGTGAAATATAATTTTATATTCCCAATATCCCCATAGAAAAAAAGTAATTTATTTTGATGGTCTGAGTCACCCCTTCACGAGAACGTCGTTAGTTATGTTACACGCTATATGTCTATCATATTAAATGTAACCCCTTAGAAAACATAGAAGTGACTTTGTTCTTTATCTATAGAACATTATACATTAGCTATATTGCCCCGGAAAACACTACAAACTTAATCCCACACTAAAAAATACTTAGGCGACATCGAGCATAACTCTTGCACATTGATATTCAGAAACGGATACAACGTGGAGCAAGTTTTTAAAATTGGATCTGGGGCTGCTGCAGTAACAGAAATACATACGTAGCTATTCTGTTTCTTTGTACCACATGCACGGTGACTTGATAATGTGTCGGGGGAATTGTGGTGGAAATTGTTTTTGCACGAGTTCTGGCAGCCTGACATATGTTGCTAGGAAGTATATCGATATACACAGAACGTACAGAATATTCAAATTACTAAAACACCTGCTAGATAGGAACTTACAAAAAGGAATGAATCTTATGATAGATATTGACTTTTTATACGTTATTATTATTTGTAGCAAATAATACACTACGTTTTTGAAATGAGAACTTCTTTAGCGACGTTGTGCACTTATTGGGTTGGGTATTTTTTTTATACATTTATATATGTTTTATTTATATATATATTTGTTTGTATGTATTATAAATATCTATGTCAATCATTAAGATTTATGTTAATGTTCGCCTACCACATTTTATTTCTATATATCCCGAAGGTTGACTGGTAGAGAATGCTATTAGCATTAAGTCCACCTTTTGTGCCATTTTCTTTGGTAAATAAAATTTAAATAAATAAAAAAAAATTAAACTCGTATCAGGACATGTGACCTGATTAAAAATTCGTAAGACGGACACGTGACTTGAGACCGCCGAAATTTAAGGTCTCTCAATAAACTATCTATTCTCAAAGGGATGTTAGTCAGTCGCGGTTGTAGAATTCATCTCTTTAAAAATAGAAAGCTTTGAGAATATTTTTAATACGTGAGATTTTTAGAGTTCATACGCTATGTAAAACGTAAAACAAAAGGATATTTAGGCTACGGATAGGTTCTACATAAAAGGCGTGAACAGAAGATTTCTTCAGAGTCGGCGACGCGCGAGTGACACCCTCTGGTATTGAAAAACATCCATAGGCTACGGTAACCGCTTTCCATCAGGTTGGCCATATGCCTGTTTGCGTACTCAGCTGTATGAAAAAATCGCAGGTAATAAAATCGCAGGATAATGATACAAACATATACTATCACGTCGTTTTCCATTACGGAGAAGACAGAGTCCAGATCTTTCAGTCTTAAAAGCCATGCTGGTGCGGGCATGTAGGTGGGAAATGGAACCAAAATAGTGATGATTCACTGTATTCAGGCGACGCGTGTGTCTTTTATTTTCTTTTATTTTCTTTGAGGAGTACGTCAGGGTCTTATTAATTTGACGAGATAGAAGCTATTATGTTGTTGTATGTAATCCTCCAGACCACCACTGAAAAAAAATATAAACAGATACTAGTACAACACACTTACAACAATCAGGAAAATAAATACCTATATCGTCAATAAAAATATATATATATTGGTTAATAAGCGTCATAGAGAAGTTTTAACGTAGGTGACCAAGAAACTTTGTTCAAAGCCACGTATCGAACTGGGAAAGATTCGGTAACTATAACAAACTTTCAATAATCCCCGTAAGTCAGTTATAACGAAAGTTTGAGTGAAACAATAAAACTATTTGATAGCGTATCGTCTGTTTTGAATAAACTACACGTGAACCATGTAGGTTTATCTTTTACAAACTAATTCATGTGGGAGTCGTTATTAATTTCAATCTCAGTGTTTGTTATTTCAAACTGTCTCAGTCAAACAGGTTGAAGTTGTTGTGTATGTATGTTGAAAACATACATACACAACACATATTAATCAAATCTTTATCCTTTACGGGGTAGACAGAGCTTAAGTTCATAAGACTCACACTTTACACTTAATTTGTAAATTAAAATAACTTGTTGATTAAAATAAAAATTCTTACGAATATTATTTTAGTCAACAAGTTATTGCGACTGTCAATGTTATAAAATAGTTTTCTACACGTCAAAGTGGGTCTCCATATTTGATGAGTAGATTATTTTATAAGTGGTAATAATAATTGAGATTATTTTTTTATGGATATGCATACATATGGTATATCTATTTAGCATACCTATCTACTTAGAATACGAGTGCAATTAAGAATTTTATCATAAATTTGTCATGAATTAAAGTTGCTTAATTTTTTTATTAAATTTGCGGCTGTACCTTCATATCCGGGCTATATTTTAATAATGGCAATACAGATAAAACCAAAATTTGAATTCCACACACACATCTATCGGGACGTGACACCCACCGTCGATATTATATTAACAACCGTCCTTTGTCGGAATACTTGCGGAGCATTAAGGTAATAGGGAACTACCAAATCACGTTACGCCCCAACCTATTACTGCTCGGGACTAGCCTAAGTGTATTACTGGCTATTTATCGTGACATTGAGACCAGGCTCATCAGTGAGTGTCATCATGATAGTGGAGACTGCAAAATTGCCTCGTAATAGCGTATTTATTGGTAATCAACGTTATTCTTGGGTATAGCGTGTGAATTATTACAATGCGAAGAGCCATAACGACTAATTTGTGACTTATGGCTCTATTTTTAGGCAATATTATGTGGTTGTACATAAATTGTAAGTTTTGATTATGGCTGGAGAAAATGACTCTGTAATTTCATATATATTACTAAATTATTTTATAGAGGAAATCAATTGATTGAGGAGAACGTTTAAAAATATACATATTAAATTGAACATAAAATAAGCTTCAAAGTACTATATAAGGTCGATTTAAATTAAGCTAAAATATTTTAAGAACTGGTATCGATTGCACAGCTAGATGCATTTCAATAAACGTAGCTGTTCGTAGGTGCGTCAAATTACTGCTAACATATAATCAATTAAGACGTACAGAGATGTGCACTATGTGTGGGCTTGAATAGAACCAATAAGAGTTAAACTGTATGCAGATGTAAACAAGACGCCTCAAGAATAAACATCTCGTTAATAAGCTCAAGTGGTCGGAAAGGTACAACGTGGTCATAATCCTGCGTCAGTGGTGATTTTATAGGGCGAGACAAAGCTATATTTTTGTGAAAAAGAGTAAACACTTCAGCCAAAATTTATCAAGAGACAGTCTCGGATCGTGTTGTGAAACCTCAATACACTTTTTAAAAATGTACCGTGTACTTTCTAACTCGGCACCTGGTCACATAGCACGAATTACCCAAGCCTGGCTTGAAACCAACGTTCCGTACTTCATAAGAGCTGAAGATTGACCCTCATCTAGCCCAGACCTCAACCCTTTAGACTACAAATTATGGTCACTTTTAGCGGACATGGCTTGCTTTCCTTTTTTGTTTTAGCACGAATTACCCAAGCCTGGTTTGAAACCAGCGTTCCGGACTTCATAAGAGCTGAAGATTGACCGTCATCTAGCCCAGACCTCAACCGTTTAGACTACAAATTATGGTCACTTTTAGCGGACATGGCTTGCTCTAAACGACACGACGATATTGAGTCTCTTACAAAATCTTTGGAGCAAGCTGTGGCAAAATTTCCCATGGAAACAGTTAATCCATCGATTCGTGACCAGAAAAGCCTGTAAGCCAAAAGTGGCCATTTTGAATAGAATATTGTTTTTTTTGCTGAAATTTAATTAAATATGAACATAAAAGTTGTAGTAATATTACATTACTTAATAAAAATACATTTAACTTTGTAACAGTACTTATGGCCGGACTAGGCAAATAAAGAAATGTAAAGTAACATAGATCAACAGATTGAGCAAGCGCCACGGTAAGTTGTAAACTTGTATCAAGACTTTATTTTATAAAAGATACATTATCATCCATTACAAAGTCTATAAGAGATAATTTTCCATCATGATCTGGCCGGTACAAACACGATACCCTGCAATTCGAAGGCACTTGCCACCAAGCTACAGAGGTTGTCAAATGAAATAACTATTTCGGTATATGCACTATATCACAACAAACGCTAAGTAAAAGCAACATTACATGATGCACATTTGATGTTCCTTGCGTAACATTCGTTTGAACAATCTACATTGATAGTCTTATTAAAATAAGAAATAACCTATTTACGACCTACGCTATGCCAATTGAACTCCCGCCTTCAATTGGCAGAGCGTAGGTTGTACATAGACTTAAGGACGATGGTGAAACCATGCCCACGTGGATTTTTTTCACCACATTTTACTTCTTAATTTATGAATGAATGAATGAATTAATTAATTAACTTTTTATTGTACACCAAAGAATGAGCTATAAAATAGAATACAAATAAAAGATTTAAATGCACAATGGGCGGTCTTATCGCTAAAAGCGATTTCTTCCAGACAACCAATGCATGGAGAATAACTTTAATTATACATACTTATATACTAGCAAAAATACATAGATAAATATATACGGCAAAAATAACTAGATATAATGTATATAAAAAGATACTTCTTAATAAATATATATTTATTAAGAAGTATTATCTGACTAGCATTGTGAATGCAAAGAAGCACTTATAAAAATAACCTGATAGAGGTTGTTAAAGGAATGTAGGGTTAAATTTAAGGATTCTAATGAAACCTTATACATACAAATGTGTTGAGGCATAAGACAGTTGGTGGGATAACGAAGATTGATACTTGTGATGTTTGCGAGTTGTTCTTACTATATGGTATTCAATCAAAACGCTTGTAGAACGGATACTAGAAAATAGTAAGATTTTAGCAATGAACATCGACGAACTTTTGAGATATCTTGTTTAAAGGTTACGGTTGGGAACAAACAAACGTATTGCGAAGTCTTCGTAAGAAAATACGACTTAGCAGTACATTGTGGCTACACTGGCGTAATAAATGAGAGGGCGGTTTCGAAGTTCCTAAATACTCCTTTATGGAAGTATTTTGCTGCAGTACTTTTTAGGGTTCCGCAACTAAAGGGTTAAAACGGGACCCTATTATTAAGCCTCTACTGTCCGGCCGTCCGTCCGTCCATGCGCCTGACACAGGTGCCGGAGGCTTGAATTTTTTAGAATATGTGCTTCTATTGCCGCTATAACAACATAATATAAATAAATAATAAAATAAAAAATGTCTATTATTGCCTTTGCTTACAGTAAACATAAAAATTGCAATCTTATAAAAATAAATGGCAAAGGAATGCCTCAGCTTGTGTTACCTTACGTGGGTACCTACGTGGTGGTAACGCTATTTTTCAGCACCCCCTCTCCCTGAGATCAATATCATCATCATTTCAGTCACTGGAAGACCACTGATGGACAAAGGCCTTTTCGAAGGATAGAAAGCGATTCCAAATGTCTGGTCGGAAGTGGCATACATCCAGCATTTCCATGCAACCTTAGTCAGGTCGTCCTACAACCTAGTCGACGGATGTCCGTCGCTGCGCTTGCCGGTACGTGGTTACATATCGGAGGGGTGCTGACTTGCAGTGAATGTGGACGTACTTTTACTGCGAAAATTGGCTATATCAGTCACCTGAGAGCTCACGAACGTAGCTCTCATTAGCCAGAGGCAAAGTCGCTGTGGCCGAAATCGGTCTGGATGGATTATTATTATTATTACATGGCCGGTATTATATAAAGTACGTAAGATTGTTTGGTATAACTAGAGAAAATTAGGTATTTACAATTTCTTCCACGTAATTTAATGTTTTTAGGTAGTAGAAGTATATTTTTGATAGTTTTTAATGATTTTTTCTCTTTATTGAGTAAGTAGTTAAAAGTAACCGTAGTATCTTTTTTCTCTGAGGTAGTGGTGTTATATTATATATATACGGACAAATCACACAGATTGAGCTAGCCCCAAAGTAAGTTCCAGACTTATGTTATGGGATACTAACTCAACGATACTATATTTTATAACAAATACATATATAGATAAACATCCAAGACCCAGGGGAATCTGAAAAGATCATTTTCTATCTTGATCTGACCGGTGGTCGAACCCGCCACCCTCTTATCGCAGGCTGGCATGATGACCACTGCGCTACGGAGATCGCCTACTATTTAATATTACGAATTGCCTTATAAGTAACCCTTCTCGCTATATAGCTTTAATACGTATAGACACTGATATTTTCAGTGCATGGCAAATATACTTCAAAGAAAATCGTGGTGAATATACAATATCTTATCTAATAAATAAAACAAGTCTCTAGCTATCAAACTATGTCAATCTATTGATACATTTAACAGATTATCCGATAATATGCACTTGAATTGTATGACAGTATCTAATTCTGTTTTAGTATTGAGAGTGATAAGAAGAATGTCACCTTATATCACCTACGTAGGTAAACATGTTGATCAAACCCTCTGGCAATATCAATATCAAAGTCTTAGGAGAGACGACGACTTAGACGTGGTCTCGAAGTGATTACAAAATTGTAGAAAATGCTATAGATTCGACTGTCAGCGGAAATAAATAAATATATACGGACAAATCACACAGGTTGAGCTAGCCCCAAAGTAAGATCGAGACTTGTGTTATGGAATACTAACTCAACGATAAAAATACATATATAGATACACCAAAACCCAGGCCAATCTGAAAAAGATCATTTTCCATCTTGACCTAGCCGGGAATCAAACCCGGGCACTCTCGTGTCGCAGGCTGGCGTGTTGACCGCTGCGCCACGGAGCTAGCCTTAATAAATAAAAAGTTCGGCTAAGTCCCATTTATATTTTTAGCTATGTGTATCGAACGCGAAAGTTTAAAAATGAACACCGTACAATATTCATCAGAATTAGATTCATTTATTTTGCATAAAATATGGTACATGAAGATGTTCACATAATAATTCAGTTCACATATAACCAAGCTGGGTATGCAAAAATACAATAAGACAAAATTTAAAATTAATAAGTAGGAAATTATAGTTTATCTTCAAGGAATTATTTTATGCTGTAGAAGGATTTGGTCAATAACATTTTATATAATAACATAGAAGCGGTAAAGGTTCTACTCAAACGCCGATTTTCTGTGAGAGTGTGGTACTTCCCCGGACGAGCCGGCCCATTCATGTTACTAGCAAAAATTACTTTTGTCGATAGCCTGGCTCTACCACAACTCTAACTAAGACTAAATAGGTATGGATATGGACGAGTTGTGAATGGGACGATTTGCGTCACAATCACAACCTATTATATAAATACTAAATTGAATACATATTATTACTAGCTTTCGCCCGCGGCTCCGCCCGCGTCAATGTTGATCCCTCGGGAATAGTACTTTTGCCCGGGATAAAAGGTAGCCTATGTCCTTCTCCGCACTCCAGAGAACTTGTATGCAAAATTTCATGATGATCGGTTCAGTAGTTACGGCGTGAAAGCGTAACAAACAAACAAACAAATAAACAAACAAATAAACAAACAAATAAACAATCAAACAAACTCACTTTCGCATTTATAATATTAGTAAGGATTTTTAAAACGTTTACCTACAAAAGCACTCAAGTATACGTTTTCTTGTTCTATGTCTTGACTATATCAAATTACCATTATCTTCATCATTCAAGACAGTACAGCCGGAAGTGGCCCGGGCCTCTTATTTCGGGCTTTTTGTTTCCAAAATTTTGATGCCTATTTTTAAGGTCTTCGGCACCATCCATTCATCTCAGTTTTTTTTTTTAAAGAAAAAAAAAAGTACGCCCCATAATTATCAAATCGCAAAGATAGATTAATATAACAGGATATTACTACGGAAGTACCTTATAAATACTACTCAAATATTCTCGCCTCCATTCCTGAAACAACGGAACGTAACAAAATCAAATTTCAAGAATATCAGGAAATTAGAAATTAGCCCGGCTGTGTAATAAAGTAGCAATTACAACTTCAAAGCGTGCCCCGTAGCCAGATCCGAAATTTTCGGTCACAATTCTCGTTAAGCTTAAATTAGTGAAATAGTAAAATAGTGCTATTTGAAATTAAGCAAGTTCATAATGGATATTTATTGCTTTAATACCTTCCAGCTGGGCTGTGGAGTTGGGAATAACAATCGCTGTTGCATATAGGAAATTGCCACACGAAGTGCCTTTTTTACTCCTATGTTGTTCGAGGAACTAATATATGAGCGTAATTACTAGAGTAAAATGAAAGTTTGGACGTAAAAGCAGATTTGCTTCTTTATTTTTGGATTTTATGCTCTGTTAAGTATAGATTTATTTTTGTTCTCTAATATCGATTAACCGGATCGAACAATAAATGATGAGTGAAATTAACGCCAACAGTCATTTTATTTAAATCACTAGGTGAACTTTACTTACATAAATACCTACCATGAGTCCTATGGACTCACGCTGTATGGGTGTAATGGGTCCGCTATTATGATAGCATACATGCTGTGATATGATTCGGCAAAAGTTTTCACGGCCGGCTGCCTGCCTGCCAAGCTTTTTTGAGTACAATTCAATCATCCTAATCGTTAGGATTATAAATGCGAAAGTAAGTTTGTTTGTTTGTGACGCCTTCACGCCCTATCTGCTGAACCGATCGTCATGGAATTTTGCAGACCCGTTGTCTGGGATATGGAACAGGACATAGGATACATATTATCCTGGGAAAAATCACTGTTCCCGAGGGATCAACTTTGACGCAGGCGGAGCCGCGAGTGAAAACTTTTGCCGAATCATATCACAGCATGTATGCTATCATAATAGCGGACCCATTACTAGTACTTAATAAAACGTATTGATCGTTCGATTCGATGCACTCTGTCAGTTATAACTTTCCATAATAATACAATTTCCTCATCCCTTGCATCGATTTATTGAGTGTGTTCCAAAAAAGCTATGATGAAATTAGTAGTGAATCTGGAACAAGGGATGATCTTCTTATTTTCTTGCCGATTGGCTGAAGTAGTCAAAGAGGATAATCTTACCATAGATGTATAAATTTTATTTATTTATTATAAGTATTTTATTACAACTTTGTCTCCTTAAATTATGGTGTATACATTTATACATACAAGCATTGTAAAGTTTTAGCAAATCTAATTCATTCGTTTTTGCGTAGATGAGTTAACCCTCTGCAACTGAGGGTCGTGCTCCTGTAGTGGAGACTAAAGGGGACCTGATGATGATGATGATGAACTGAGGTAAAATTACTGAAAATATTCAAATGAGGTGGAGTCTGTCAGACGTCAGTGTAAAAATGCTTATATCTTTAAAATATTAGGATATACTATTTTATTTTAACTGATATAATATTAAGTGTTTTATTAGTGACTAATTTATTTATATTAAATATATTTTTAAATAAATCTCTTTAAGTAATATAACTTTTTTTTATTGATCACAATCAAATTCAATGTTCAATAACTAGCATAACAAAATAATTATATATTTTTAAATGACATTTGAACTTAAAAAATATTAACTTTTTTTCAAATCAACTATTTAACACATATAAAAAATAATATTAAGATCGTATGATAGGTTTAGCCACAATTCAGTCTTAAAATAGCAGCAAAATTTTATATATCTAATTTACAGTCTTGGTAAATTTGAGCTAAACACTGTAGGCAAATAGGTTTTTTACAGGCACAGCAGGCAAACCTGGTCTGTCGTTTTAATTTGCTTGGGTATATACTACATAGTTTTCTAGTTTAAGGTCCAGGTTCTGGTTGTACTTCAGGTTGACGAGGCATATCCCTACCCAAAACCCGTTTAACGGTCAGACGCAGTTTCCTTAGTAGTCGATCGTTATAAACACGCTCTACATGGACCAAATATCGATAAAACTTTGAGATAAAAGTGGCTGAGATGATCGAGGACCTGCATGATGTTATGAATGGGTGTTCTGCTGGTTCTTCCAATTTCAGACCATGGTCACTATGGAAAGTTACATGTGTTACTGAGGACTCGACTAAGAGACACTATGGAGGTATAGATATTTTTGTGAGGTGACGTCTATCAGAATCAAGAGTTATTGCTGTCCTTACGTCTTACAGACACCATGTACTCCTACCACCTCACGTGTGTTCTGTGTAGCCATGCGCGCTACACTACCCGCTGCGTCTAAGCATTCTAGGAAGGTACTGAGGGTACACGAAAGGCAACGTCGCATTAGTTTCGTGGTGTCTGAGAGACTACCACCTCGGTTGCAGAGGGTTAAAAATGTCACATTTATGATTATAAGTATGTAATGGTAGATGTAAGAGACTATGAGCCTCAAGGAATTAGTAAAAAGGAGATGGTTAATAACAGAATGTAAAAGAGAGGACTGATATACTGTGCTAACTCTTCATGCTTTAGAGACCAAGATAAAGTAGACTATCAGTGATTTATGAGTATGAATATGGTACTATAAAAATGGTAAGGCATTATCGCTTATTGGTAATCAGTAATAGGAAACTGCCACTTTAATAACGGCCGTGCTATTTGAACACCAGAATCAACACTATTAACTGGAGGAAATGGGTACAATACTAACATTGCTTTCTCAAATTGATTGTCTATTGTCTTTACATTTGAAAAATGGTTTATCTTAAAGGCTTTCAGAGGTTAGATTAAAAAAAGTGGCTAAGTGCGAGTCGAACTCGCACACTAAGGGTTGAAGTTTAAAACTTTTTAACTGCCTCCGTGGTCCAGTGGTTAATGCGTTTGCCTGTAGACCCGGGGGTCGTGGGTTCGATTCCCACGGGAAGCTTACTTTGTTTAGTTGTTTCCAGTTTGATTAGGACATTGCAGGCTTGATTCAACTTATTGTCTGATAATAAAGATGATTTCGTGCTTCGGAAGGTACGTTAAGCCGTTGGTCCCGGCTGCCATTTGGTAGTCGTTAAAGGAACCACGTCAGAGGCCGAGAGGCGATTCCGAAGGACTCTGACACCAGGGTGGCATGGTCGATTGACCGTGTCACCTTCTCGAAATGATGATGATGAGTTCAAAACTATTTAAATATTTTTATAATAATAATAATAATAATTCATTTATTTCGGTTTCCCATATAATGTTAGTAACAGTTTGACTTAAACACCTATATTAGTACAAATTTATAATTTTATTTTATTTTATATCCTACCTCCTATAGCCACCAGCATGCAGCGCCTCAATATGGTACAGTCAGGGCGTGAGGCTAACATCCTTAGGATGGTGTTGTTGCCGTTCCGCACACACCGCAAAAAGGAGGCCGCCTTTTTGCGTATCACGGCATGAAACCCGTCAACCCTGGCCTCCGCAAACATCCCTGATGCACTGCATCTGCGAGACAGCCCCAACATCATCCTAAGGATGTTGTTGTACTGAACATGCAGATCTCCGACGGTACGGCGCTTATATTTTTCCCACAGGCTACTGGTATAGAAACTCTGGCCGAAGGCCTTGAAAATTGTAGTTTTAACCAGAGCAGTACAGCGGCTAAAACGACGTGCTACCATATTCCCTCTTACCGCCAGAGCTCTGCGTTCGCTCTCTATATCAGCGTCGTCAGTGAGAGCTGAGTTCACAATATGCCCCAAGTATTTAAAACTAGTGACCCGTTTCAATTCCTTACCATACAGTAAAACAGGTGGTACAGATTGAGGCTCCTTTGGGCCTGACTTAAAAACTAACACTTCACTCTTTTTGCAGTTGTAGACCAACCCATGCTCACTAGCATAGCTCTCACAACTGGCAACCAGTTTTCTGAGGCCACTGATTGATGGGCTCAGCAAAACCATGTCATCAGCAAAGCTTAGGTTATTAACAGCCACACCATTAATATGACAACCAACATGATCCTTGCTGAGCTCAACAATCAGCTCGTTGATGTACAAATTAAACAATATTGGTGAGGAAACTCCACCCTGCCTAACACCGCACTTAAGAGTATACTCATCAGAGCAACCACCATCCCACTTTATCTGGTTTATTTGATTGGAGTACCAAAAACGTAACAAAGAGACATATTCCACCGGCATACCCGCTTTAGACAACTTTTCCCAGAGCCTTCCATATAACACCCTATCAAAGGCTCTAGACAAGTCAAGAAAACACGCGTACACCGGTGTCTTCCGTCGCGTATAGTACTTGACAGTATTTTTCAAACATAAAATAGCACACTCCGTTGACACCCCTGCTTTGAAGCCAAACTGAGCATCATGCAAGTCTACGTGCTTAATTTTTTTTTATGATGCAACAAAAAATATATGCTTTTCGCAATTCTTCCTTTATTTGTGATATAAGACGTTATTTCGTACCAAATTTCCAGATTCTGAGTTCACAGGAAATACCCTGAAGGTAGGTCTGTAGGTAGGGAGTCAAACTCCATTACAAATGACGAAAATTTGCGGCATAAACGACCGTATCTTTTGATTGCGATAGCTTAGAAGTTTGATTTTTTCACAGCTCCAAGGGACAGTAGCAAGCAGACCTGAGTATTTGATATGAATTTCAGCTTAATACCTCCTCGCATTCCTGAGAAAAATTATCTTCACAGACAGACAGCCAGACGGACAACATAGTGATCCTATAAGGGCTCCGTTTTTCCTTTTGAGGTACGGAACCCTAAAATGGCGTATTTGTTTTTGCTCAACGTAAAATGCATGCGTTTCAGTCTGGTTGAGTAACCGCAAAAATTGTTAAAGAATGGTATTTAAGCCGATTCAAATTTACTGCAAGATAACCCGTTGGCTGCTTTTGTAATCTATGTCGCTAATACATAAAAAATTGTTATTTATTGGCTGTGATACTACAAATCCTGACTGTCAAAAAATTGCTACAAACTGATCAATATTGTATGATTAATAAAAAAAAAAAAACTTATATAGATAACTAGCTTTCGCCCGCGGCTCCGCCCGCGTCAATGTCGATCCCTCGGGAATAGTATTTTTTCCCGGGATAAAAGGTAGCCTATGTCCTTCTCCGTACTCCAGAGAACTTGTATGCAAAATTTCATGATAATCGGTTCAGTAGTTACGGCGTGAAAGCGTAACAAACAAACAAACAAACAAACAAACAAACAAATAAACAAACAAACTCACTTTCGCATTTATAATATTAGTTAGGATATATTTGAAACACCAAACATCATTATAACAGCGTCATTAACAAATCGTTCATTTAACAAATCCAACAATTTAACCAATTGCTGCAAAAGGAAATGTATCGATTTTTGACTCTATAATAGCTATGGTTGAAAAACATCCACTACTTCCCATCTACTTTTAGATTTCAATTGATTATTTGCAACAAAAATGCAATACTATTAAGTTAATCTAAGAAACTTCATACGTCACTAACAACCAGTCTAATTAGCAAATCGTAAAGCTAACAATCTCTCTCTCCATCAGGATTAAATCGTAACTACCTAATACAAGGTACATAATATTCGCTGTTCTCCACGATCCTCGTTTCCTTAGAGCCGGATTAAAAGATCAGGCGGCCTTGCTGTTGATTTCGCAATCTTGTTGACGTATATCCGGATACCGTCTTCGAAATGTACTTCTCAATTTGAAGACCAGATGTTTTTACATTTTCTTATAAATTAAGCCCACATGAATTGTTAGCATAGAAGTATGAAGTCTCACGCCATTTTTTTTCAAATCTATGATTGTTAGTACCTGGGATTGAGGTGAACTGATGACAAATTTTGTTTTTTTTTCCCTTTTTTAAGGCCCTTGTTGATAAAACATGCCAGCCTTTTCGTTATGTAAACTATAAACCATAACTCAGAAGGTATCTTAAATTATCATCATCAGGTCTTTTTTGTCTCCACTACAGGAGCACAACCCTCTCTGTACTACTAGAGCCATACATGGCCAGAGCAGCCAGAGGACTTGACCAACACTCTCCACGCTGGCCAGATGGGATGGACAGGTCTCTCAGATGTTTATAAACTTTGTATAGCTTGTATTTCCTAAGTCGCCTTCTACGACATCCACGGGAAAATTTTGGAGTGGTCCTATTCTACTCTGCCGGGTACCACACGGCGGATCTTAAATAGTATATCTTAAATTAGTATTCGTATATTCCTTGTTGGCTTCATCCGAACATGGTTATGACAAGTTAATACCAATATCCCATTTATTCAAGTTCAGACTGCTCTAAAAATCCTTACTTTATTTCCCTATCATTTCGTATACACTCCACTAGCAAGTAATACACATCTCATATTTTACCGCATAAATTACAACTCACAAAAAGAGGACTCACCTTTTTCATTAAGAATGCAAATTTTGCGAGTGGCATGTATGTGTCTGGAGCGAAGTCTAAATCCAAGTGTCAGGATAGGTCGTTCTCATTTATTGCCTATGAGCCATGGAGACCGGAAAAGTTGACAAGTTTTTATTGTACAAGTTATAAAGTCCCGTGTTACAGTGCGTGATGCGACATTCGTATCCAGATTTTGCCGATTTGTCTCACTTACGAGTACTATACATCAATGCAGTGAGGCCTTTTGCAGTCCAACTCCGTATTATAAGTCGTTTTTTTAAAGCTTTCACACTTCAACCGTATTCGTAAAAATTTGTTTTTTTTTTTATTTATACATAGTGAAATTTTTACTGTTTTGGACCCTTAAAGGGGTGACTCTTTTGTATGGAAATGATAAAAAAAAATTGAGTTCCCAGCATTGGTCCCATAGAAAAAGTTGTTCATATTGATGGTCTGAGTCACCCCTATAAGGGTCCAAAACGATCAAAATTGCAACATGTATTTGACGGCAATCGAGCATTTTAATTTTACCCAACTTCAAAAAAGGGAGGTCATCAATGCGACCCGTATGTATGTAATGTTGTCAGAATTACAATTTTTGAATATGTTACAGGTTGTTTCCAGCGACTTCGTCTGCGTGGGTTTTTGCTTTATTACGCAGTCTATTCGGACATTCGAGTCAACCCCGGGCCTTTGGATACTAGGTTCCGAACCATTTCAGACGAGGATGTAACCGGAAATACGCTCGGATGACAACGATATGATATGAGAGATTAAATATTTTGACGTAGTTTGATACAAATTTTCATCCCCTATTTTACCCTCTTGATAATGATTTTTTAAATAATGATTTTGTAAACTTTTGTTTGAACTATGAGCTCAGTCATAATATTTTTCAATAAATAATTTAAAAATTGACAAAGTATTACACAAACCTGCAACCCTCATTTATCCCCTTAGGGGATGAATTTCCAGAAATCTCTTCTTAGTGCACACTCACATTATTTAGGAACGGCTGTGCAAAACTTAATGCTTCTAGGCGAATTGGCATATCTTTTTAAGTTGTGTTTTAAATAATGGTTAATACCTATTAAAGTATGTAGCGGCTTTATTATATCTTGCGCAAAATATAAACGAAATATATCTACTTGTATGCATACTTCTCTGTCCGATAATGAAGATATCCACAGTGTCAATATCAGGCACGTTAGCAACACGCTCATGACTGACGGTCCTCTGAAATGCCCTTACAGCGATGGGCAGGATGATATCATCACAAAATACAAACAGTCCAGAAAAAACCTCAATAACTAAAAATATTGTTTTAAAACTTGTTTTACAATTGTATTTAATCTATCCGCAACAAGTTTCGTCAAATAGCCAAAGTGCATCAATATGCTTCATCAATAAACACACCTAACGTAATGTAAATGTTGCCAAAAAACTTTCATTAAGTAGATTTGAGTCATCAGAGAATCGTTTTTGATTTAAAGTATTCGGGCCCCCAAGTGGGACAGAGGGCTACAGTATTTCGCCATCGCGATCTGTTTTTGGCTTCGCGTTTAACACGAGCCAGCTCGATTGTCTCTATGTAGAGGTATATGTGGGGTCTCTCCTGAGAGTATAGTCTATCCATGTCCTTTTGCAACACATAGGCTTCTTGTCTATTGTCATTTCTCAAGACGCCTCCCACAAGACTTCCGTTAGAGATCTTCCTAAATCACAAAATGCCAAGTATTTGCCGTAAGTAACGGTTGCTGCGTGATCTATTGGTTTGCTTCCATGTTTCACACCCATACAATTCACATCAGAGAGTGATAAACCCAATATTTAGCTAAATAATCTTTTTATAAAAACTCTTAAGAAAAAGCGCAAATGAGTGAAACCGAGGGCATAAGCTAGTGTTGGGTATTTTGTGTAAGTCTATATGGAATCGGGAAGCATAGAATTAATCTAATATAACTTTTTACTCAAGTGTATGGATTTTATAAAAAACCGCTTGCTCCTAGAAGCATAAAAATGATGAAATGTGTATGATGATTGATTTTTATTAAAAAAAAAACTGCTAACTTTAACCATTGTAAATATTTATTAACGGTATTGTAGGTGCACTAAAAACAGGATTTATTGCCTATTTTTGAAAATGAATTTGAAAATATCAAAGTTTCTTTCTCTTTGCCCTTCTTCATGATTCAATCACTAACAAAATCCATCACGTATATCTATAAATAACTTATTGGTACCGTGAGTAATCATATATGAGCTGGCAGTTGAATGTGTTCCTACTATTGTATGTAGTTCCCGAAGTGTCTCTTCTGGTTCGTCATACTTTGTTATTTTATGTTGAGACTAGCTAGATAAGAACCTCATTCTACATAGTAACGTGTGAATAGTGATGCAAATGGATACTTACTTCACAAGGCAGCAAAGTTAATGTTCCATCATGGTTATATCTGAAACTTAAAAATTTACAAGAGATATCTTAAAAGATACTAACAAAAATATTTTGATTAAATTATATATAAGATAGAGATAATATTTGAATGATTATAATTTTATTTTCGATTTACTTAGCTAAACATATTTGTACATAATTCTTAATTTACCAAATTTTCGTTAATTGTTAAAATAATAATATATATTTTTTTATAATCTAAATTATTGTCTAGTCATATTAAATAGGTAAATAATGGTTGTTGTTGTTGTTTGTTATAGTAAAAATATCGTATGTATCTATCAATGTTTAAGGGATTTTGTTGTATGCGGTCATGTTTATTGTTTGTTTGTATCCATTAATTTAGAAAATAAGTAGGTTAAAGGACCAATAACAAAAAAAAACGTTAAATAATTTAGGCTTTAGCTTACAGGTCCGTTCACACTCTCGTATCCTTGAAGCTCTCAACGCCTCGGTGACGCCTAATATGATTTTCAAATCGCCTGCACCACTTTGAGTTCTCTTGCTGTCATCGCAATTCACGTCATCTAAGTACAATAAAGCTTATGTATAGTTAAACTAGCATTTGCAACTAATCAATTTTGCTCATAATACAATGTAATAATTTTTCTATGTAGATAAAATCAGTTTATCATATAAAATCCGACTTTTACCTTTATTTTTTATACATTATTTTTCGGTTCATCAATTACCAATGATGTCCAAAATAAATAGGCAAAAATCTCGTAAAATAAGTAAACCAAAGACTTTCATTGAAAAAAAGTCAAATTTTCAATTCTTACACGACTGGCTAAATGTAATTCCGGGCCAAATGTACTCGTATGTATGCGAGTTACTTCCAACATAACTGCTTAAGCATGAACTTTTAAGTCAAGTAAAACCATATTCTGGCAGGATAAGACACATGTGTTATAGATAGGTAACTTGCTTGACAATACACAAAATATCGCAACCGAGATTTGCACTAGTGGGAAAGTGTGCTCAATATTTTGAAAACATTAATTAACTCCTACTTTATTTAATTATGTCCTGATAAAATATTATTGCTTTTATTTTAGTAAACGAATCTCTATTTTCGTGTTGAATATTACAGGATATTTCGCTAGTCAAATTTGTTTTATCTCGTAGTGAAATCATGCAAAGCGGCATTTCCTAGAAAACCACACATTGAAATGAATTAAAATTAATATTTTTATGTTACTTATTTAGTATAACCATAACAAGCCGTTTAAAAGGTTTTGTGATAAATATTTTCTGATTTTTTAAAAGGCTACAAAAAATGAGAATAATAATATGAATGAATTGAAATTCTGTATAAAAATATTCAAAATAAAAAGATTATTTAGCTTCAAACATCGCCGAAAGCGATCCCGACTCATTCCGACTATGTATTATTTTCTTTTGATATTTTTAAGAATTTCTTGGAATATAGACTTTTATATACATAGAAAAGTATGTTTAATATATAATTTAAAAAAATATCACCGTATAGTTGTTCCTAACTACATCATAATTATTTCAGCCATCAAAATTCCACTGCTGGACAAGAGGCCTTTGTTCAGCAGTGGAATTTTGCATTGGAGGATATTGCCGATCTCACCAATAAATATTATGATATTGTAATACGATCTATACAAGTGAAACTGAATCATTAGCAAACGTTTAAGGGGTGACTCAGACCACGAATCTGAACAACTTTCATTATCGGACCAACTCCGAAATTGCAAAATAAAATTCCCATAATAAAAGGTCCCATAATGAAAGTTGTTCAGATTCGTGATCTGAGTCACTCCTTTAACGTTTGCTAATATAATATAATATATAATATATTACAGACTCTGCTAATGAATTAATTCACTTATTTATCTGAATAAATAAATATAAATATACAGGGACAAATCACACAGATTAGGCTAGTCCCACTGTAATTATGAAATTGTGTTAAAACACAAGTTCATAACTAAAAATTTGTAGTTAACTCCAATCCTAACGAAACTCCTATATAGACATGTAATTCAAACTATATCAACCAATAATACAAAACTCAAGTACGCCGCTTAAGTTCGCAATAATCATGTATCATAAGAACTAAAATCCACTATCACTTAGTTTTACACATACACGGTCGCCTCGTCTCAGTCCATCTTTGCACTTCGCAGCCACTAACGTGATTTCCCAAATCGGCCGGCTCTCCACTCTGAGTGCTCTTGAAGCTCAGTAAAAGCCATATCACGGATATACACTCAGTAAAGATTCATACGGCTATATCGCATGAGGTAGTGTTCAAAAAATATGTTACTATGTTTAGGGTAAAAGCTGTGTAGTACGTGTGTATTAAAATGTTGCATTGGTATCTGAATTGTATTTATTTCAATTTAAAATATTATGTAATGTATTAAATAAGGGAGTTTATGAAGGAGACGTAGATTTTTTTCCTTAGATTTTTCCCTTCATTTCATATAGAAACCGCCGATTTTGATGAAATCTATATAGGACCAATTTGAAAGCATACCCTTTCGAACAATAATTACGGAGTTATGCGGTAACAAACAATTAAAAAAATACAACCGTATATCACATATATCACACACAACCCTATATCACAACCGTATACCATTTACACAATACTTTTTTTGAAATCGATTAAAAAAAACAAAGACAGCACGAGAACGTGCTCCATTTTTCAAATCAGTTGAAAATAGACATGGTACCATAAAAGTGATGTACACTTCTCAATTCAATCTATTTATCTGGGCTAAAGTATTAGGTCAGTAACTACGTCAAAATAATAAAAATTGTAGCCTCAGTACAAATAAAAAATATAAAACTGTTTTAAATATTATCCTTACTAATATTATAAATGCGAAAGTGAGTTTGTTTGTTTGTTACACTTTCACGCCGTAACTACTGAACCGATCATGAAATTTTGCATACAAGTTCTCTGGAGTGCGGAGAAGGACATAGGCTATCTTTTATCCCAGGAAAAAGTACTAATCCCGAGGGATCGACATTGACGCGGGCGGACCCGCGGGCGAAAGCTAGTATAATAATAAAGCCTATTGTCTTTTTTACACTAATCGTTCATACATCCATAGTATAATTAACCTACATATATTTCTAGGAACCGATCTCCCAGTAGGTCAAAGGCAAGATTCCGTGAGTGATACGTGTCAATCCAAGCCGAAGAATTGCTGCAGGCTTCACATCAATCATTTTGGATTAAATGGTTGAAATTGGAACTCTTAAACTGCTTGCTTTTTATTTGATATGGTTTCTTACTTTATTATTTCTGAAGTAAGGAACATTTTTTCGTTCCCCTCAACTTTACCTTATTATTATGGTACTTATGTTATTGTAGATTAAAAGGTTTATAAGCAATCTTAATCTAAGAGTGGCCCGCCCCGGCTTTGCACGGTCAGTTATAGGTATTTAATTCTTTAGCCTATGTTCATCAGGGACAAATTCTAATGGTGAAAGATTTTAAAAAATTGGATATGCGTAATTACAGGGGGGGGGGGGGGGGGGAGTTATGGAGCGAGAAGCTAATAAGGCACCAAGAAAATTTGAAAGCCAATTCAAACCCAGCTCGCAGCGTATTTTTTTTCACTATATCTTGTCTTCAATACTAATAATAAATCTGTAAGGGGTCATTGAGTAAGTTCCTTTGTTTTCCAAGATATCGTGTTTATAAGCTCTAAGCTCTATACATGATGCTGAGACTAAATTGAGGATTTTTTGTTTAGGATAAATTGTTTTTTTTTTTCTAAATATATATGTATTCCTCCATAACTGTTAAAATAATTAATTCAATTTTATTAAACTTGCTAGATATAAATTTAGGCGTACAGGACACAGGATAGGCTACCTATTTTTTGTCCCGTCGTGATAAGTTGTGGCCCCCATACAAACATAACATAAAATGTACGCTAACGATGTCGTGGGCACTGCTAGCTGACTAATAAGATTGTAATTTTTTTAACTTTCTTCATTTCAAACAACTTTCTTATGTATTTTCATTTAATTATTTAATAAATAGCTACATGGTACATCATCATAAATGCTAGATTTGTCAGCATTAGTGGTGCAATTTAAATTAAAATTAAAAGCTAGTCGGACTCGCGCATGAATGGTTCCGTACCGTTATCTATAAAAACCAGAAAAAAGTCCTGTCCTTTGTATAGGAGACCCCTTTAATATAATTTTTAAATTATTAGTTTTTAAAGTGAATTCATAACTAAATATTCTCTGAATATTTCAAGCGTCCACCTGTTGCAGTTATCAATATCGATCAAAAACATACAAAAAATAACGTTTTTTGTATGGGAGCCCCCTTAAATATTTATTTTATTCTATTTTTTAGTATTTGTTGTTATAGCGGCAACAGAAATAAATTATCTATGAAAATTTAGACTGTCTAACTATCACAGTTTTTGAGATACAGCGTGGTGACAGATGGACTGACAGACAGACAGACAGAAAGCGGATCAAAATTAATAGGGTCCCGTTTTTACCCTTTGGGTATGGAACCCTAAAAAAAATTGGTTATATGTTAAGTTGGTCGGAAGAAAGTAGTTGCGTCAGAAGCCGAACGCTAAGGCCGATCGTGCCTCTCTATCGATTGTTTCGTGCTCTCGCTTGCACATAGATCGTGCGAGCAGCCGGTGTTTATCGATATATAAGACGCTATCACGACAAAAATACAAACGATTTGATAACCTCATTTTCTTTTTAAGTTGGTCAAAAAAGTAGTTGGGCCATAGAAACTTTCAGGAAATGACTTTGTTATTATGACATTTCTCTATTTGTCCTTACCAAATAGTTGCAAACACCAACACCAAACGTTACAATATATTTTCTCCAGATATACACAAAGAAATAAAGGTTATTTTTCCTCCGTCAACAAAATTTTTAGCGAGACATAAAGAGATAATAAAAAACAGTAATGAAGTAAATTAAGCCAGGCCCGCTGAGAAGAATCCAACTAAGATGGATGACGTCATTTTCCTCTTCATTAACCCATTTACTTGACTCGCTGAGCCAAAATAGTTCTTGAAATCAAAACATTACTACAAGCTCGTTTTTCGGGTTCCGTAGTTAATAAGGAATTCTTATATATTGCCATATCTACTCGTATCTGTCTGTCCACCCGTGGTTTAGCTTAGAATCTATTAGTAATAAAGTAATTTGCCATGAACATATATATCGTATTAACCACATCCACACTGACAGTAGTAAAATAAAAATAAAATTTTCTCTTCTACACGTGGAGGCGATCTCCGTGGCGCAGTGGTTAACACGCCAGCCTGCGACACGAGGCTGGCGGGTTCGATCCCCAGTTAGGTCAAGATGGAAAATGATCTTTTTCAGATTGGCTTAGGTCTTGGATGTTTATCTATAGATGTATTTATTATAAAATATAGTATCGTTGAGTTAGTATCCCATAACACAAGTCTACAACTTATTTTGGGGCTAGCTCAATCTGTGTTATTTGTCCGTATATATTTCTTTATTTACGTGAAGTGGAGATGTTTTTTTCGTGAATCCTTTGCTGTAGGTTGTAGAGTAGTGCATACACTATATCCCATTTACAGCGACCGATCGTTATAAAGATCAAAAAATTATAATTAAAGTACCCTCGATTTAAATATATGAATGAAGTAAATAAGATGGTTTATCGTTCACGAATCGTCGTAGTGATTGTTTGAGCACATTTTATCATACTCAATAAAAGTAAATCAAATTTTTGAGCAACTTATTGTGTTTCTATTCGAGCAAGTGAAATTTAATTTCACCACGTCTTCGAAAAGGTAAGTTTTTACAAAATTCCTTGGCATATGGATTTACTTTACTAGTATTTTTTATAAATTTGTAATGTTCGTTAGAGAATGATAATATATAAGTCGATCTCTTATGAAGTTTTAATCGAAAAAAAAATACTTTACATTTAATGATCGTTATAACAATCGATAGTAATTTAAGGATGAATTTCAATTTTCAACTGTCTCTCAGCGAAATTATTGACGAATTGATATTGTGAAACATTTTCAACAGCTATAACTATTTTTCCACCTGATAATGCGAATGCAGATGTAACAGATGAAGATTCTGGTGATGAAGAGTTGGTCACATTGGATAATCTTCCAGGTATGTTATTATTTTTATACATATTTTTGTTGTTTTTTATGCATATAAGTTCTCAACGTGCCTTTTTTACAGGATCTCAACTCCGGGCTCCTCCGGGAGGTTAAATCTAGGGTTGAATATAAATCTGACAGCGATGATGACATACCCTTGTCTTTTTTAGCAAAACGAAGTCGAATCATCGAAGAACCTTTGATCGAGGAAGGTTGTGAATCTATGCCATCTACATCTACATCAGCCACTGCCATTCCTTCATCATTCGTTCTTTTTGTTGAACCTACCGTGACCAAAAATCAAAGCTATACCTGGAGGAATACCCATAATCCCCCTTATAGACCAAAGTTGCAATCAAACCAGGGGCCAAACTATCTTCAAACAACCTTATATTACTTTGAATGTGTCTTTTTTGATACCGTTGCCCTATTTTGTCACTGCTCGTGGTCGTTGTCCAACTCCTGGCCTGACATGGCTGTTAACAATTCGTGGCAACTTTATAAATTTTATGGGGGAGTGTACGATCACCTTTCTTTCTGGAGAACTCTGGCAATTGCTGTCTGGTATATTGGAGACACATAAAAAAATCTGAGAAACGTGGTCCTTGTCCAACTCCTACTCATCATCTGGAAACTTCACGCTTTGATAGATTAGATCATATTATACTTAGGATACAATAACTCGCAACTTCGATGTTTTGTATGTAAAAAAACACTAACTTCACTTGTCAGAAATGTAAAGTCCATTTGGACCCTAAAATATGTTTTTTGGTGTATCACACCCCTAAATAATTTATCTAATGTTTTTTTTAATTGTTGCTAATTCTGTAATTAAAACTTTTTATAATACCTTGTTTTTTATTCCTTCAATTTAGATTGCTTTGTCGATTGATGATGTATGGACGGTAATCTAACCGCTCGTTACTACCGATCGTTAAAACGATCCACATTTTCCGGGATTTCCAGAAAACTCCGATTTTTTTTACTATTATTCCCTGTTTACTAGTTTCTTTAATAATGTAATATCAAAAATTCATTGTGATATGAAACAAAAAATAGTTTCAGTAACATCTGGGATATTATTGTGTATATGTGAACAATATTTTTCGATTAATTCGGTTTGTGATATTTTTAAGTCTCTAAAGCATATTCAGCCTGGACATTTTGTAGGAGACAAGTGTGGCCCCTTGTTAGCTAAATAGTTGTTTATGGATACGTTTTTGATGGTATTGACGGTTGTATAAGAAGATAAAAGAAAAACTATCACAACTAAGTAGGGTTCACAAGTCGAATGGTTAGAGTCAGCCAACTTATTACAGGTAATGCTATTGTTATTACACACTCGATCGCTAGCATAACATGTTTTATAAAACTATGTAGGTAACTATGTAGGTACATGAATATAATACATTTTTTTCTATCTCCAGACAAGCATGGAAGCTAAATTTACCTAAATAAAACCGACATTCACTGATCTAAATTTAGAATTTGTCAATTTACATTTGTATTGTTATGGACTGATATATCTGTTTGAAAAGCCTTATCAATCTCCATTGTATAACTTTATTGTTCTAGTTATTGTGTAAGACCGAATTTTTATCTATTTTATAAATGTTACTTATAATTACAATTTTTTTATTTACACATATAGTATAACGATTTATATTTTTGCTGTTCATGTTTTTGTCTGAATATCTGTAGCTACCGAAAAAGAGTTGATATCAGGCAGACAGCCCGCTTTAAAAATATTTACCAAATGTTATAACAGCATACATTACTACGAGTAACATACTGTCGTAAAAGCTTTTCATGGGACTGATAAGATCTAAGAAGAGCTTTGTTTAATCTTTTCACAAATGGAGTAGAGTAGACATCAGTAGCCCTCGATCGAAATAGTTGGAATAATAATGCTCTGCAGTGAGACAGTATAGGCTAGAAATAGAAATAGAATAGTGAAGTACATAATTCCATTAATTAATGATTATTATGCGCTCGGGAATACTGAGCAGTACCTAAAGCGTCTTTGCTTTAAAGCATCTCTAGGCTGCAGTTTATCATAGAATTAAAAAAGTATAGTTTATTACTAGTAATAGTTTATTTGAATATTAATAAAATAAAAATATATTATTTTTTTTTGTTTGGAAAAGTACTTCCGGGAATACTCAACGCCAGTTTCAGCTGCTACGCCTCGCCGCCGGCAAAGCTACGCCCCGCTTCAACGAGCTACGAAACTACGATAGCCAACTACGAAAAGCAACTACAAAAATAAATATTCATTGAACTGTTTTATTTAGAACAATTTTTATTGTTGTTTATGTTTCTCTTAGTATTAATATTTAAACTTAACATGAACTAGTCATTTCTTTTGACAAAATAACTGGTCAAGTGTGAATCGGAATCATAGACGAAGGGTTCCGTGCCACCATACAATATTTAACTAAAAAAACGATCAAAAATACGCTTTTGAGTCTGCGAAGGTATTCTTCCCATGTGATCTACAGTTACGCAAGCAAAAGCTAGTATGACATATATATTACAAAAAACTGGTACCTGCAGTATTGAAAGTAAAAAACAACTCGAAAAATTAAACATATAATTAACTTTTAATAGCGTACATGCAAACAGCATCACAGCAAGCGTACAGGGGCAAACATCAATTTGTATTCAACATTCTAACATTAACCTACTTTTTGTTTGTCTACGTGGAAAACAAAAGTAATTCTCAGGAACCAATTTGTGTAAAGCCGATTATAATACGAAAGGAAGGGAATACAGGCTAATTGAGAAGATCAAGTGTTTATTTTATTCTTTTCAGGGATTAAAAGTAGCTTTTTGGCATCATTATCTTTCAGGTACAGTTCTTTTGGCTATCGTAGCCAGCTACGAAAAGAACTACTGAATTAAATATTCATTATAATGTTTTATGTAGAACAACTTTTAATTGTTTATGTTTCTCTTAGTATTCATATTTTCACTTAACATGAACCAGTCATTTCATTTGACAATGAAACTAGTCAAGTGCGAATTGGAATCGCACACGAAGGGTTCCGTGCCACCATACAATATTAAACTTAAAAAAAAGGCTCAAAAAAATCTGATAATAACAATGTATTCCCGTATTTCCCTGCGAATAAAAAAAAACGAATTTATGGTACTTAAAAAAATCCTAAACTTGGACAAATTTTACAATAAGTTCATTGTTATTAAGATGCTCTTCCTTGTAATAATAACTGACCCCATTAATTGAATTCTCAGTAGTTAAACAAGATTCAATGCTTGCTATCTGCAGCTTCCGTAGCTGCAAACATTGCTGTGGTGGCATCAATCGAAACATTTTAGCATTTCCAATAACGGAATAGGTATTTTGTTTTCTAGTTATTCAGTTCGAAATTCGTAGGAGTATCTCATTTACGGAGCCTTATTTGATGATAAACCTACATTTTAGCGATAATGTTACAGTTAGAAGATCTATGAGACCTAAAAGACCGGCCTATAAACTCAAATGTATCAATCACATTTTTATCATAAACGAGATAGGTAGATCTCGCTACGCATACGCTTAGCCATATATGTTTTTGCTAATCGACAAAGATTCAATAACGTCAAGTGAAAAATTGCAAATTAAATTAAATAAAACTGGATAAAACCTGTAGTCTCTTCGATGTACCTCTAGTAAGTACATACCCATGACATTTTTTTCTTGTGACCTCTCTTGAGGTTATCTAAACTCTTTCTTGGGCAAACACTTAACGTACAGTCAGTCAAAGCTTAGTAGTAGTCAGGACCAAACATACGTTTCTTGTATGGTACCCTTAATTTATAATATTTTATGAAATATTAAAATATATAACAATAACGGTTCAAAAGATACGGGCCTATGATAGACGGGCGTGTACAGCCGGATGGAAGGACGTACAATAGCGGTGGTTTAGTAATAGGGTCCCATTAGCATTTTTTGAGTACAGTTAGTGAACACCAAAGCTGAGGATATAACGGGAAAAACGCTGATGAGATAGATAATAAGTTTGTAAAAACAGCAAACGTCATGTTCGTCTTACACTTCAATGTAATACAATAGCCAATCAAGCATCCACTGCGAGCTATCTGGCTCGGCAGCTCCGCATTTCCCTTATAAAAGAATGAGAGTACAGAACTGTCATCTAACGCCTAATGTAGTCGATTTGGTTCACGGTGTAAGATTTGGTTGCTCAGAGGTAAAAGTCAAAAAACTCCTACACACAAGACACGGCACGCATTTGTCGGAAGGATTCTTCGCTAGTGAAATGCAAGGTTTAGATTATTTGTAGGGTTCCGTACCGAAATGATGAAAAATTCTCTACAACGGATGTCATAGAGCTGTACCTATTAAATCGTAATAGGTACACTTGAATTTTTCCCAGAATCTGTATGTCTATTGCCGCTATAACAAAAAATGATAAAAACAAAATAAAATTAAAAATTAAAGGGGGGTCACATACAAGAAATGTTTTCTTTTTCTCGATACAGCATAAGCTTTTTTGATAATAAGTTGTCGCTTATTTATAACTGAGACGCCAAACCACAGATAATTTAAGAACAATAGTATACAAGATCAAAAAACTTTGCTTAAGAGGTTTAAAAAGTTGTTATGAGAAGAGATTCCTAACATCTGGCAAAGAAAATGGTCTCCCTAAATAATAATCCCTAAGTAAATGGCTACCGAGAAAGGAGATGACCTAAAAAGTCGTGAAATGAATATATTAGACGGTATATGAGAGACAGGGAATCAATGCGAAAATGGTTAATGATAGAAAGAAATGGGAGTCGACATGCAGAATCGACAGCAAATAGGAAAAAGGCGAGCCAGATGATTATGGTGAGAATATTAGTCATTCATATTGTATTATACGTAGTAATTATTTCCTCATATTGTAGACAGATCCTACAGAGATGCAATAATACAAAAAAAACTTGTAATGATATTTACATGATAATAGAGTAGCACTTTAAGGTATTCAGTTTCATTATTGGCAAAAAAATTAATCGAAAGTTTCTTTAGCAGGCAAATGTTGTTGTTGTTATCCTATGGCCATAAGAATTTTCAAAAACTTACCTTAGGACAAAAACAACTATGAGTAACTTTCAGTTTTCAAATGAAAGCTATTTGAATGGTTAGTTCCTAAATATTTATAGGGTGTCAAGGAAATCTATTTTAAAAATGGCATAATTCATGTCGCTTTAATGAATTAAATAATAATTTTGACTATATTGTCTGTTGCATGTGTGAGACTATCTATCTGATATGTGAGACTTTTATAAATCATCCGTCTGGAAACCACATTTTATGCTATAAATATATTATTCATTAATTCATTCAATGTAAATATACAAAAACCGAGGTTACAGAAGTATGACTGACTCATATGCAGCTTCGGTAGTTTGCGTTCCAGCGGGGCATTAATCCGCACATTCAGCTAACATTTCCGTTATCTCGAGCCCCAAGCGGCTGAACGGCCTTTACTACACATTGTCTCTGCTTTGGAGATATTATTTTGTATTAAGTCCCAAATAGCTTAAGTCGATCGATAAAATTACAAGCCTCTATTTCGGTAAAATGTTTTGATTTCCGGATAGTGAAACTGAATTACAGAAATTTAAGACAAATTTGTTTAACTTACAGATATAATCTAATAAAATTTCAAATACATAAATATATGGAGACATATATTTTATACAAATTGAGCTAGCCCCACAACAAGTTGTGATCTTGTTTCGTAAGATACTAACTCAACGATACTGTATTTTATAATAGATACTTCTAAATATAAACACCCAAGACAGAGATCAATCTGTAAAAGATCGTTTTCCATCATGACCTGACCGGGAAGCGAACCCGGGCACCCTTGTGTCGCAGGCAGGCAATGGCGTGTTGACCACTGCGTCGCGGAGCTCGCCTTTTGGAATATATTGGAATCATGCACTATCCTTTATAGTTATCTTTTAAGTTATCGCTCGATCCATTAAATCACTTTGTACTTTATTTTGACCTAGTTACCAATCAATCAATTTCCAATCAATACAATGCTTCATATAAATCCATAATGTAAAATTTGGTGGTCATAAATAAAAATATCACAGAATTTACAATTAAATAACCATTGGATAAAGTTATCCATTGGAAAGTAAATAAAGACGATATTTTTTCGAGATCCCAGGTTTGCTCCAATAGAAAATGTTGTTTAAATTGACGGGCTCACACTGGCTTTTAAGAATATAATATCAAACTTACATTTATATTATGTAAAGTTCTAAATATCCTTTTACTGACATATTATTACAAAATCCTGAGCAAGAATGCGCTTAAATATAATGCTCGGTCAATTTTGTCACGGTGACGCGATGTCACTAATCCGATTCCAAGTCAGAGCAGCCATGCACTAGGGACTTCCGTACATAAAGCTTCTATTAACTGACAAAAACACATAAAATGTTTTACCTTAGTACCTTATGTGCCGATACATCTTACCAATTCGTCAGGACACGGCTTCTTGAATGTTATGCAAACCTCAATGTATAATCACGTTCATATTTTTGTGGATATATGGAATACGCCTATAAAAAGTACAGAGCAAGCTTACCTACGCTTCAAGAAAGCCCGCGTGATTCCTGGTATCACTAATCCAATTTTAAATTGCAGTGGCCGTCTATTCAGCGCATCCGGACAATGAACTTCGTTTACTGAAAAAAAAACCTAGAAACGATTTACCTTAACGCCTTCCGAAACGAACTTCTCACTTTTATGTATATAATAAAGCAATTTTGCCAGACAAGACATTGAGTGCCGAAAAATAGTTATAAAAATTAACTTGCGTCTCTAAACTACGCTAAATATATTAGGCGTACATGTTTTTTTTTATGTTTCACATTTTTTTGCCTGTATATGGAAGATCTGGATGTTACAAATGGACGGCCTCTGCGACTTGGAATATAGTTAGTGATACCAGAATCATCCGATCATTTTTTGTATTAAATTTCTCAATCTTACTCTTTTTCTTTTTATATACGTTATCGTTGCAACATTCAGAGAGGAGATTAACAAACTTGTCGTTTGTATAACACTTAATATTTAAACATACAGAAGTAGGCATATTTTGTAAAATTATTTGCGTATTTTCACGTTTTGGTACGGAAAGTGATGTTATCAGGAATCACCCAATTTTTTTTTCAAAGCTCAGTGTTATTCTTTTTTTAAGAAGTTTAGAGACGCAAGTTAATCTGAACCCTGAAAATACATCTATTAAAAAATACATACTTAGTATCACGTCTTTATCTCTTACGGGGTAGACAGAGTCTAAGCATGAAAGGCCATGTTTAGCATGATTTTGGGCTTAAAGATGGAAATAGTGATAGCCGCACCGCCTATTTACATGATTCGTTACATTCCCTCGGCCGGTTTCTACGGCGTGGGAAGAGAAACAACTGGTATATTCTACGTTTTTTTCTTTTCTCCTAGACCAGCATTATAGAGGCTATAAAATAGTTACGTAAACAAGTTTTTACGGTACTGTTGAAGTTGGAAAAAGGAGAATTATTAAAAGCAAACCTTAATAAAATGCTCATAAACACGCAATGAAACATCACTTAAAGAAGGAAACGTCTTTCATTGAGCCGTTTTTAATAAAGCGCAGCAATATCGAACAAAGAAAATGATTCGAGGTAGTACTTTAAAGTAAGGATTAAAAAACATAGGCTAAGCGCGAGTCAGTATCGCACGCCGAGGGTCTCATACATTTTTTTTCTATAATAATTATAAAGGATTTACGATGTTTTTACTTTACTAGTGCTATAAGACCTTGTATATTTTATTGTTAAATTTGTTGATACCAGGTCATCATAACTGACAAGGAAATTAAATAACCTCTATGGTACCTGCATATAGGTATTCGTTCGTTAGTATAATCTATTCGGAAACAACAATATTTTTTATTCGAAAGTTAGGATTAAAAACAGGCCAAGCGCGAGTCAGACTCACACTCTGAAGGTTTCATATATATATATATATATATATTTTGCTTTTTATTAAATGTAACTGGCCAGTGAGACTGTGTATGAAAATATGATTCGACCTTTTTAGTCTCGAAATGTTTTGCAATAATTTCTGCTAGCTAAAGATACATATTCTAAGAATTCATTCCTCTATTTTAAGGTATGGAACCCTAATAAGAATGAGACTCGACTTCGATACCCGATTAGGTCAAAGGAAAAACGATCTCTTTCATATTCACTATGCCCTGTCCTGACAAGTTCACAACTTTTAGTGAGGACTAACTCTATATCTGTGACATATTATTTATACAATATAGAAAACCGTATCCGATCTTTGATGGGGTGATTAAGCCCGTTGATGTTCATATCTATGGGACATAACTTTTCCTATGGGACCAATCTCAATTCTTTTTTTGACATTCCAATACAACATAACATCGGCCGAACATTTTTGTTTGGTAATATCCATTTTTTTGAGTTACTATCTTTGATCTCAGAGGAAAAGTTGTTCATATCAACGAGCTGAATTACCCTTTCAAGGATCGGATAGAGTTTTCTTTACATATTGTATAAGTAATCGTACCTGCTTTACTTACTACATACTTAAAGCTATCTTATGTAAAATATATGCCTGTTTTCTTTACCTATATTAGGAAACGTGTACCTAAAGCACGGAGACCATCAAAAGATAATCTCCGTTCCGCTGCGGTTAATACGAGATACTACAGTTCCAAGGAAGGAAAGTTGGTGTCAAGCAAATCGGACGGCTGTAAAATCTGTGCTAAATCGTTACAATATGAAAGCGGAGCTCGATGGCCTAGTGGTCGTGAGCATTATAAGGGCCTATACATGTTAAGTAACCCCGGCCGCAGTCCCCACTGGAATGTGTCCCCACTGGAAGGTGACCGCATGTAGCATTAATTGGACTCGAGCTCGTCCGTGCCTCGGAAGGCATGATTTTGTCATTTTTTTATTTTAATATTTTGTTTTCTAAAACATCATTTTCAAATTCAATTTATAATGATTTTAATAAGGATAATATATACTCAGTCCACATATCTAGTTTTTAAGATTAACTAAAATTGTAAGTTGACTTCGATTGGAGAAAATGCGCTGTGCAAAATATGCTGTGTGTGTTTGTTGCCACTTCTTCTGCACTGCACTGACGTCAACAATTCACAGTTGAAATTGTAAGACAATTAATAAGTGTCTAAATGACCTAAATTAAATAAAAGTTTTGATTTTGAATTTGTTAAAGGCGCGTCAAGAAAAATATTATTGCCTCTGTTTATTAAGGAATAAAACGCACTGCAGTAGAGCAACGCGGCGCTGCGCGTCGCAACAAAGTTAATTCCTTTACTTCGATACGGTCGCGCCGTGTCGCTCCGCTGCAGTACCGCTCTAGTGCGGTTCAACCTCAAGCCGTTAGTCTCGGCTGTCATCATTGATGGCAGTCGTTAAGCTATGTCAAATAGCTATAGGCAGCTTGAAAATTTTGCCTTTAGTGTTGGCCACTTATACGCACGAAAAACAAAATATGATGAGATGCCACGATAAAAGCGAAACTCGGGCTCCAACACACATAGTTGACTATGCAACAGGGAAAAGGCTCAGATAAAAGAGACACTAGAAGAAAATCGTAATACTTCTTTTGTATGCGTATTTTGATAAAGTTTTATCACTGAAGTTTGTAATGCGCAAAATGTTTTTTCTTAGTCTAGGTCTCTAGTACGAAACTGGATAATTTTCCCAGGAGAACTATCGCCTTTTCGTTTTATTTTTCCTAACGGAATAAACTTTTTTCATTTACTGTGTTTCTAAATATTAAAAATGTAGTTTATAGTGACACGCATAAAAATTAAGTTTGTTGTTAAGAAAAATACTAACAGAGAGAGCGTAAGATTAATGAATGTAAATGTAGAGGTAATGAAGAGATTATTTTTAACCTCAAAAAAGGAGGAGGATCTAAATTCGACTGTAGGATTGTTTATTTATTTATTTATTAAGGAACAACAAACAGTTACAAAATAAATCAATAAAAAAGAAACTACATTTAAACAGTTTATACAATTTTGCAACCAGTTACGTTATTCTCAGACTGCTTATATACATATTATTTAAAAGATGCTACTAGGGAGTAATAAAATATGATAAATAATCCAAACATATAATAAATAAGAAAAGTAATAGCAAAATAACAAAATAACAGTTTGTGCTTAATAATACATAAGGAAGACTACCTACCTTGTTACCTCATAATTCGGTTATTTATAAACCGATTAGATATAATCTTTTTCAGGAGTTAAATAGTCAGTGGTGAAAAAGTCAGGGGTGATAACAGTTAGGGGTGTTATCCTCAACTGCTTGGACGATGTTTGCAGGTATGTAATTGAGTATGCGCGTCTGACCTCCAAAACTGCTACTTGCTTTTCCCCATTCATCCAGGTAAGTACTACCGTAGCTTAAAATGCTTCTAATGAGCAGCAGTGTCGGAAACACGGAAAGCCAAAGAAACTGCGCTCGCCTATTCGCCTGCCACGCGTGGTGAGTAAGGCAATATCCTCCCATGGAACGAAGAATCACATAGGCTACCTTTCATCCCGGAAAAAGTACGCGGAATCGACATTAACATGAGCGGAGCTGCGGGCGACAGCTAGTAAATTCATAAAACCAAAAGGTCACGTTTTGCGTGTTGATGTTTTGGCTAGCTCTGTGGCGCAGCGGTCAACACGCCAGCCTGCGACACGACAGTACCCGGGTTCGATCCCCGGCCAGGTCAAGATGGAAAATGATTTTTTTTAGATTGACCTGTGTCTTGGATGTGTATCTATATAAGTATTTGTTATAAAATATAGTATCGTTGAGTTAGCATCCCATAACACTAGTCTCGAATTTACTTTGGGGCTAGCTCAATCTGTGTGATTTGTCCATATATATTTATATTCATTTAATGGAGAACGACATCAAAATGATGAGGGATTGCTAGCCGCATCGCCAATTTCTCTCTTGCCAACAATTTCTCAAATCTGTGCGGGACGAGCTGCCCACCACGTAAGAGGTTTAACAAAAATAAAGATTCCGACAAATTAAGAACCTCCTCCTTTTTTTGAAGTCGGTTAAAAATAGCTGTCTTGATGTGCTTAAAATATTTTTTGAATGTGTCCTTACTATTGTAACGTTGCAGCATGCCACCTGCATGCTGCATCTCATCCAACCTCATTTCTCACATCCTGTCCATTTTTCATTCCTTATTTTAATTCAAATTTCATTTTTAATTCAAATTTCATTCCATTTTTAGATTACTTTCTCTCTCTCTCATCACTCATTCTTCGATCATTCTTCAGTCTGCTACCACCTTTCAATCGGTTAACATCTTTCAGTCTATCACTCATTGAGTCTACTACCATATCCTGGAGCATAAGTCTCTGATAATTATTTATTGAAGTTGTAAAAGCAAAGATTATAATAAAGTTATTAGTTGTGTTCTGTGTGTTCGTCTTGTGCTCTCCCTACCATCTTTATATGTGGAACTCGGCCGTCCCGACGCTCAAGCCGAGTTCCACATATAAAGATGGTAGGGAGAGCACAAGACGAACACACAGAACACAACTAATAACTTTATTATAATCTTTGCTTTTACAACTTCAATAAATAATTATCAGAGATTTATGCTCCAGGATATGGTAGTAGACTCAATGAGTGATAGACTGAAAGATGTTAACCGATTGAAAGGTGGTAGCAGACTGAAGAATGATCGAAGAATGAGTGATGAGAGAGAGAGAAAGTAATCTAAAAATGGAATGAAATTTGAATTAAAAATGAAATTTGAATTAAAATAAGGAATGAAAAATGGACAGGATGTGAGAAATGAGGTTGGATGAGATGCAGCATGCAGGTGGCATGCTGCAACGTTACAATACCGGGGGGGGCGGGGTAAAAAAAATTTTTTTTTTTAAATAATAATATAATAAAATATAGTAAATAATAAAAAATAAGTAAATAAAAATAATGATATATGTGTGATAAATTTTGGTGTAAGAATGGAAATGTATAATGAGTATTTACATAAAAACAGTTTCTCCTTTCATTCATCAATCAATTATTCTCCAAACATTCATCTTCTGGCATAGTCTTTATGTCTTTAAGACATAAAAACGCTTACACTTGAGAAGAAAAAAAAAATATACAATTTTTTCTCCAGAAACTGCTTTAAAATAGTATAGGCTTATTTAACGTGTTACTACGACCGCACGATGATGTGAGCATTTGGCTTATTTTACGTGTTACTACGACCGCACGATGATATTATTTACAAGTTTTTAATGTATTTGCGTATTGTCGCATACGCGATATAGAGAGCACGTATAAATGCTAAGGATATACGATCAAGGCTTATTTAGAGTGTGATCAACCGCACTTAAGGACATACGATCAAGGCTTATTTAAAGTGTAATCAACCGCACTTAAGGATATACGATCAAGGCTTATTTAGAGTGTGATCAACCGCACTTAAGGATATACGATCAAGGCTTATTTAGAGTGTGATCAACCGCACTTAAGGATATACGATTAAGGCTTATTTAAAGTGTAATCAACCGCACTTAAGGATATGGAAAATAATTGCAGGTCAACATATGACTGCAAAGAATGAAGAGACAGAAGAAGATAAAATAAAGGAAGAAGATGATCAAAGTTGGAGTTGACGTCCGTCAATAAGTAATGGGACCAAAAAAAATAATGAAGGTGAATAAAAAGAAATTGAGACTATTAAATGGTAACATTATTATCAAATAAGAAGTGTAAAAGAAAAAAAAATTTGAAAGTAAAATAAAAATAATAAAGAAAGGATATTTAAAGAAGGTAAAAATAAAATAAATAGAGCCAAATGAGTGCTAAAAGAGAATCAATGAATTATCTTGGGCAAGATAGTTTTTGAATTTAGAAAAAAATAAGACGGGAAAAAGAACCATGAAAAAAATACAGTGTGCGTATAGCCTTAAAAGTAACGTGTGTAAATAGCCTATTGTCTATTGATATTATAAAAGGAACTAATTTAAAATTTTGACAGTGTCAATAAAATAAATGTTGACAGTGTCAAAATATAAATCAAGGAACAATGTAAATAAAGAAAATGTTCAAAGGATAGTAATGAAAATATAATAAAATAAATTAAGTAAATATTTATTCCAGATAACGAGAAAAATGAAATATAACTACGTAAGTATATAATATTATTGTAGTTGGTGAATGTGAAGTGTGTTTCGATATCCTGAAGTCGGCCTCGAAAGCCTAAGGATATCGGACTAACTACGTGAGGCCAATACTATAGGATATTCTCCTATAGCTAGCTGTATAGTATAGGATTCCAAAACAAAGGATAACCAGTTTGGTTTAAACCCAGAGTTTCAGTCACCTGTGTAACTGCACAAAGGCAGCTTGATTGTATTTATGGCTGTATATGTGTGTTATAATGTGTATGTTAAGTGTACTGTTAGTGTATTTATTGTAAAGAGAATAACGTAAAAGTGTGATAAATTATAATAAATAAACTAAAATAATCTATATATTACAGGAATATCTGGAATAAAATTAAAGATAGAAGAGCTCACCTGAATTGGAGACCGAGAAACATGAAATGTAGAGATGAAGTGATGATGGAGCTGTAGGGATATAATTTTTAATAAATTTTATTAAATACAAATGTTTAAAAAATAAATGGTATTTTCTTGAACCGACGCTGGCAGATGGAGACGCTGGCAGATGGAGAGGCTGGCACACGGAGACGCTAGCACAGAGATGCTAGCACGCAGCACTGCAATCCAGGGGCCAGGGTAGTGTAGTAGGCAGGCAGCAGGTAGCAGGTAGCACTGGCACGCAGTACTGCAATCCAGTAGCAGTAGCAGCAAGAGGCGGGTACCAGTGTACTCTAGTAGAGTAATCCAGGGCGTAGATAGTACAACACGTAACGGGCGCCAATGTGAAGGCTCGGCCGTCCCGACGCTCAAGCCGAGTTCCACATATAAAGATGGTAGGGAGAGCACAAGACGAACACACAGAACACAACTAATAACTTTATTATAATCTTTGCTTTTACAACTTCAATAAATAATTATCAGAGATTTATGCTCCAGGATATGGTAGTAGACTCAATGAGTGATAGACTGAAAGATGTTAACCGATTGAAAGGTGGTAGCAGACTGAAGAATGATCGAAGAATGAGTGATGAGAGAGAAAGTAATCTAAAAATGGAATGAAATTTGAATTAAAAATGAAATTTGAATTAAAATAAGGAATGAAAAATGGACAGGATGTGAGAAATGAGGTTGGATGAGATGCAGCATGCAGGTGGCATGCTGCAACGTTACACTATGATACGGATAAATTAATAAAGTCGCAGGCTAAAGCTAGTGAATGATAAAATTGAAGTCGTTTACGAGCGATCGTCGCAGAAGCTGCCGTGCCGCGCCTTTAGGATAATGTGGATAATCCCGGACGCTTGAAATGAAGGAGATCCGCTCAGCCGACTGCAAAATTATTTATTAATATTATCATAATTATTATATTAAAATTTTAATAAGAGTAAAAATAATTGAAGTCGTCTTAATAGCCAAGTACAGTGAATTCACAATAGCTCGACATAGAATGGGTTGAATTTATTATCCGCTATATTCATATAACTGAATTTCCCGTTATATTTTGTACTTCACACACAATTTTCAAATATAAATCTTAATTTTTGTGTAGATATAATATTTAAGCATTATATTATATGCGGATTTTCCCGAAAAATCTGAGGAATCATATTAGAAGGTGATCCGGCTAGCAACCCATCACTATTTTCATTTTGTTTTCCACCTAATGTCCACCATCTTTTTTAACTAGGCTTTTAGATCTAATAGACAAGGGCTCTGTCTACCCCGCAAGGAAATAAGACCTCCAAAGGAAAAACCGGAACCCTTAAAGGATCACTTTGTTGTCTCTATCTGTCTGACTGTCTGTCTCTCTGTCTATCAAGATCCTTTTTCTCAGGAATGCATGGTGGTATCAAGCTGAAATTCTTATCAAATACTCAAATCTATTGTTCCTTGGAGCTGTGCAAAAATAAAACTTCTAAGCCAAAGCAATCAAAAGATACAGCCGTTTATACTGCAAATTTTTAACATTCGCAAGGGAATCAAAACCTACAGGATATTTCCAGTGAACTAAAAATCTTGAGTATCTTGACATTTGATACGAATCAACGTCTTATCGCAAAGGTAAAGGCAAAATTGCGAAAAGCATAAATTTTAAGTTACATCATATAATGAAAATATTTTTAATAATTCTACACTTATTATAATTACCTATGTAGATAATGGTACGGTACCCTTCGTGTGCGAGTCCAACTCGCCTTGGCCGTTTGTTTTAAATAACTAATCAAATCATTTTAAAAAGTTTAAAAGCTTACGAAATAAAATTAATAAAGATAAAATCAACTCGTTGTTTACAAATGTGTTTGTTTATTTCCTATTTCAACGTCAGCTAATTAGCAAGGAGTTCATTTATTTATAATAACCACTACGAGAAACTTTCCCTCAGCCGGTATCTTGTTCGCTTCGTAGTAAAATGAAACTTGAACAATTATTAGTGCTTAAAATTATAAAGTATCATTTGTTGTTTGTAACCTCTGGAACTTCTTCTCGCTTTGGTTATACCTACATAGAAAATCGAGGTTATCTGTATTTATTTCTTTCTCGGTAGTAATTTAAAATTAAATGCTCTGCATTTCCATATTTTATTACTTTCTCAGCTAGATTAAAAGATACTTAGAGTAATTATGTCATGTAGTGGCATCGAAGAGAGCGGTGGGTGATAATTACGTAACACTAAAGAAACAAAATGAAAATCTTTTGAGTCATTAACACTATAAGAATTAAACTAACATAACCTAAGAAAATACGGGAAATAATTTGTAACTATAATAACTTGATAAAAACTGATAAAAGTAAAAAAAATATCCAAATCCGAACACACTAATTAGAGCTATACCGACAAAGAGAGACATTAATGTACCGGTCAAACTTATAATACCCCTCTTTTTGCGGTGGGGGTTCAATACGGAAGTGCCCCTCATTTTGTGCCTCTTCGTATTTAACTCATAATAATAAGTGCGAGCAAACAGACAGCGACCGCAGCTCAACAGTCGCACGCAAATAATCGCAATAATATTGAAAGACGGATTAAATTAATATTTTGTCCTATGGGGTTCTATTCATACAGTGTTTTGTTTCGAACTACGAATAGTTTTAGTGTTGTTTTCATTTTCAATACCAAATTTGAAATATTTTTAGAACAATACCTTATATCTGGAACTGTTGAAACAAAAAAAATACTTTACTTGAAATTTAAGCAAAAGTATTCTAATGAGTCGATATTTTTGTTTTCACTTATTACTAGCTAGGCTTTATCATACAGTCCCTGGAACTCGGGTTCTAAAGCATCTCAGATAAGGATGTAACCACGTTAATATGACAGTGACATCAAAATTTTTTGCAGTGCTCGCCTCTACCTTATTATGGGCATAAACGGCTGTAACTTTTGATTTCGTTGGCTTAGAAGTTTGATTTTTAACAGCTCCAAGGGATAGTAGACCTGGGTATTTGATATGAGTTACAACTACAGACAGACATGAAAGTGATCCTATAAGGGTTCTTTTTTTTTTATTTTGAGGTACGAAACCCTAAGAATATGATTGGCCCATGTACTTGCGTTTTTCCCTGACTCTGCCGCTAGAGTAACCGCCCTTGTGTGACTGGATCCACATCCAGTCACACAGGGCATCCACACATGTGGCGTCCCACACAATAAATTTTCACAGTTTCCACGGGATTAAAGAAAGCCTATCTGCACGCTTACCATCTATGCGGACGATTCCGTTTGGCCAATATGTTGTTGTTTATTTATTTACCTTTCTGCATCATTTATTTTCTACTTCAAAAATATCTGCAAAATTTATAACATCCGTAAGAACTTGAATTTACAATATAAATTTAAGTAAAACTTCAAATAGCACGCAGCAGTTCTCAAATTCAACTCGGTTTTTTACTCGTCTTTAGATCTACATTTATTACTGCCTTATTGCTTGTGGAGTGGGGCGGAAGTCAACAAGAGGTTATTATGTTGAGACTGGCGAAAAATGAGCGAGGAACTTGCATTCGCATTGGTGTCACGGAACGCCTAAAGAAAATTCACTTTTTGCTGCAAAAATAATATGAATGAACCAGAATTTTACTTTTAACATTATTTCTTACTCCTTAGGGGCAAACAGCGTTACAAGCACTTAGATTACTCTCGGTATAAGCAAAAAACTATAAACGACTCCTCTGTGGTGTAGTAGTTAACTCTTTACTCCACTAACTGAGAATATCTACGGTCCATTTCTGGAGCGAGAATTATACAACGTTTAACAATACTAAAGGGGCATGATCAGATATTGAACAAATTTCTCCAAGGGATACGTACATGCATATATAAAAAGACAAAATTCTTCCTCCCGTACAAAATGAGCAATCAGCTAATCGAATTTCTATGAAAAGTAATTTTTTTTGTTTTTCGTGGTTGGTCCATTGGAGAATGTTGTTCAATATATCATAAGCTGATCGTGCCCCTTAAATATTGTTACCCCGTAAATATTGTTGCAATGTTTACCTACAATTTCTAGCACTATAAAAACCGTTACTTTTAAATTCATAACAATAAAAAAAACATTGAATAACCAGCATAAAATATCTTCACAAAAAAGTTATTGTTGTTCCATTACAAAGGGAATCTGTAAACCGAATGGCATTGGAAAAGATTCAAAGTGACCTAATTTGAGTTTTCAAATATTGGTGTATTGTAACAAAAACCAATAAACAGATGCGAGTTATTTGTTGGTTTTAAAAGCATTATATGCCAAAAAGGATCTTCTGTGTTATGGCATAATGCGTATAAAGGTACATTTGGTGCGGATTTATGAAGGAGGCCTCGGTTGGTTTATGATGACAATGCCTCGCCGAGCGCCGGGAGCAGCACCTCATTTCCTCACCGAAAGTTATAAAAACATATTGAAAATGAGATTCCCGCAGTGGAAGACCTAGCGAGTGTTATCTTGTTTTGTGATTTGCTTGTTTTTATGTACGCTTGCGGGAAAATAAACGTATTTTAGAGAGAAACCTTAACAACTTGAACTTTGAGCTCCTTGCCTCTAATTTCTTGTCACTTGTTTATCATCCTTTCGATGTTTGCTTTCAATATTTTTGTAAATAATTTGTATTCTCGAATTCAAGGACGGTCTTTGTAGGTTGTCTGCTGTTAAAGCAATATTCAATGTCTAATTGAGTGGAGAACCGATGGGGAGGCTTTTGCCCAGCGGTGGGAAACAATATCGACAGGTTAGGAAAAAAAAAATAGTGTGAATATTTTTGTTTATCTGCTCTTTACGTCAAAACTAACCCGACGTGTTGACAGTGTACATGTATAATCAATGACCATAAGCGTGAAAATAATACATATAATAGCATTATTTTAGATACACGCCAGCAAAGTTACAGGTAAATGCTGTCAGTATATATAATTCACTTTGCAAAAGAGAATATACACTATATGCTACTAACTATACGAACAACTTTTCCTAAGCAAACATTGCTGGGAACTCTAACAAAATTTTTTCAGCCCCATAAATAATATTCAGACGGCTGAATACTTATGAACATTTTGTATGAACATATTTTGGTAACTGTATGGAACTTGTTATGTATATTATATTTAAATACTAGCTCCGTGGCGCAGCGGTCAATACGCCAGCCTGCGACACGGAGTGACCGGGTTCGATCCCGGGCCAGGTCAAGATGGAAAATGATCTTTTTCAAATTGGCCTGGGACTTGGATGTGTATCTATATATGTATTTGTTATAAAATATAGTATCGTTGAGTTAGTATCCCATAACACAAGTCTCGAACTTATATTATATTTATTTTATTTAGCTGTTGCCCGTGATTTCGTCCGCGTCAATTTCGAGTTGAGTGTATAATAATAGGAAATTAATTAATATACAAATCATATTAATTTTTGAAATATTTACTTAAATGACCTTGACTTTACCGAATAAAATATTTTTTATCAATAAAGAAATTCTTTGAGGTAAAGTAAACTCAAAGAATTTCTTTATATACGACATTATTTGATTTCGGGGTATGGAAAAATAGATGCTTCGCAATACTGACCCGTGAGCAAGCCACGTAAAGTGGGCCATGGGAAGCAATAACCGTTATAAAATAAGCAATTACACCATTTAAATTAAGTAAATTCAGTTAAATAAGTGACACAAGTAGCTTTGACTATTATAAATTGTTAGCTACACAATTTTTTATACCTATACCCATCTAGACTTTAATATTTTTTTTCCTCACGTATTTTTAGGCTTAGATTGCCTTTGACTACAACAGTATGGCAGTGGAATTCTTTGGCATCATGTATCGAACTCACCTTGAAAATAGACTGGAAACTATAGTCGGCAATCACAACAAAATAGCGCGTGACTGACTTGTATTGGAATATAATTTTCTATTAAAATCGTAAATATGTGATAAAAAACTTCGCCACAGGTAGAATTTGAACCCACAAACCTTCGACATCTGGCCCGTCGATGCTCTCAACCACTGAGCTGTCGTAGCTTCAAATCACCGCGACGAATTTGTTCATTACAAATTATAGGTACACGCATCCGAAGCATGTATAATCTCCATTACTACCCACTATTTAGAAGTGCGGTATCCGAATATTAATTTTAAACAGATGAATTAAAAGTTGCTTAAAGTGGAGAAAGCTTTATCAATTAATTATATTAATAGCATTACAATGCTCGATCTAATATTAAAATCAAAAATAGGTTATTTACTATTTTTAGGCCGGCTCCATCCACTTTAATGTAGATCCCCGAAAATAGTAGATGTTTCCGAAGTAAGATGTATTCTATATACTTCCACGGGTCTCAAATTATCTCCATATTTAATTTCATCACCATTGGTTTAATAGGTTCATAGTTACGTAAAGTGGTAACTGAGGATCATTCTCACTAAATCCATCGGCAAATAGTTCCATGGTACTAGTGAGATTTTTATTCTCAGTTTCATTGACTTTGAGAATGGAATGGAATTACTGAGAAAAAAATATTCTCATGACCAGCTACAGACAGAGTGTCGCATTTGAAATATTAGTATGGATTTATATCACGTTAGTTTCAATGATATAATTGCTACGTTTCTCTAGTGTTGTGGATGTAAACGTAAAATGTCAAGATAACAAAAGTTGTAACTTTCTTTATAATACGAGAGAAGGCATATTCATTAATTAGACTTTCAAAAGTCGTCTGTAGACACGTGAAAATGTCGTATAATTTAGTTAACAAGTTTGTTACTCGCCTTACGTGCCATTTAGCAGAGCTCGCTTTACCAAGCATGGATCTAATTATAACACGTAAGAGGTGTAGTTACTTATATTTCGAGCTCATAATACAACTTTGTGTCGTGGTTCTGTGTAACGGTATTATTTAAAATTTTGGTTTGAGAAATATATATATATACCTATAAAAAAAAAACATATTTAAGTTATTAATTCACAAACTTTTGCCCGCGACTCCACTCGCGGCAATATCAGTCCCTCGGGAATAGTCCTTTTCTTGGAATGAAAAAGTAGTAACAAGCATTGATATCACATGGGGTTTTAAGTCAATGTGTTAAGATCTAAAATGGAATACAATTGTAATTATATATATCAATGCTCATGACTATACCTAACCTATTCCGATCTCCGAAAAACGTGTATGCAAAATTTTATAATGATGGGTTTAGTATATATTATAACAAACAGTTTCACTCACGTATCGTTAGTCGGTATCGCCGACAAGTTTCAGCCAATTCAGATGGCAGATACGTGAGTGAAACCGTTTGTTATAATATAAATTATGTCTCGCGTAACTTTTAATATTATTATGGGTTTAGTACTTTGATCGTGAAACCTCAATAGGGGATCGGAATAAAAAAAATTATGTCCGTCTTATTCAAAAATTATTCAAAAATTTTTTAATACGTATTTTTTCTTTTTATTGTTTTTTAAAAACTTACGACGATACAATGGTTTAAAATATCACATGTCGTCATACGTGGGTACGTTTTATACTAACAGTGACGTATTTAGCCCCCACTCCTGAACTTTAATGCGCTATATCTAAGTATTGTTATGTTAATTCGACGAAGCAAAAAATAGAATAAAAAAATATATGCATTATTAGGTACTGTTAATTATATGGCATAGTTTTCTTATTCACGACACCATTCCTCCTTTTTGAACGACTCCTATATTAATATACGGAGTCGTCTTTTAGACCGTAAACCATACACCTAGAGTTTCTAAACATGTGCAATCGTTATCGCATCGAGCTCAACGAACGCTTTCGTGTTTTTTAAACAAACAGAAAAAACCATGCTTTGGAAGGCACGCTAAGGCGTTGGTTCTGGCTGTCATCATTGATGGAGCACGTTAAGCATGTTAAGCATAGCTTAACGTGGAGTACGTTCAGCTATGCTTAACATTTCAATGTTGACGGGTGCCTTTAGGCAGTCTGAAAAATCAAACTTCAGTGTTGGCCATAAATTCACGAGAAACAAACAACAAACAAGTAACAGTCTACCACAAAGCCTCGCTGAAATCGATATCTGTCAGCGATGTCTGCTGTTAAGGCATGATATTTTGTTCATGCGTCAATTATTGTCAGGTCAACTACTCAAATGAGCTTGAAATTTATTGAAATTTTCGATTGTTTTTGTTTATGACGGTGGCAGTTTTATGTAGGTATCACGAGTATATTAGTTCTCAGTTATCAGACATAAAGAAATCACACGAAACAAAAGAAAATCGTATAAAACAATAGAAAATCGCCAGATACAGCTAAGGAGTTAGGGTCTAGTGAGGACATTATTCGATTTGATTTTCTTTTGTTTCGCGTGTTACATTTATTTTTCGATGCTCAATTATTTTTACTTTATTACGTCTGCTTTTTAATTTTTGAATATATTGTGTTTATTTATTCGAAATAAAATTGCGGTATAGTCACAGTTTTTTTCTCCGTATGTATGTACGTAGATATGAGAGGTTATTCTTTACTAGTGTAGTAATTAATCATCATCAGGTCTTTTTTAATCTCCACTGCACGAGCATGCCCTCTCTATACTACCGGAGCCATACTTGGCCAGAGCAGACAGAGGATTTGGCCTACACTCTCCTCGCTAGCCAGACGGGTTCGAGAGGTCTTATTGATTTTTATGAGCTCTGTTTAGCTTGTATTTCCTAAGTCGCCTCTTACAACCTCCATGGGAAGACTAAGAGTGGTTCTATTCTACTCTGCCGGAAACCACATGGCTAAGTAATTAATAGCTAATAAATAGTGGCCAATAATGGGGCAAATAGGTTCTTCGAATGACTACCACGTACCAGCAAGCGCATCTTCGGACACCCACCGACCAGATAGTCGGACTACCTTACCATGGTTGTAGGGAAACGCTGGATACAAGCCGCCCAACCGGTAATTTTGGAAATCTTGAGGAGATGCCTAAGTCCAGCAGTGAACTTCTTAAGGCTGACATGAAAATGACATGATGATGAATCCTTATCCTTACTAATATTCTAAATACGAAAGTGAGTTTGTTTGTTTGTTTGTTATGCTTTGCATGCCGTAACTACTGAACCGATCATCATGAAATTTTGCATACAAGTTCTCTGGAGTGCAGAGAAGGACATAGGCTACCTTTTAACCCGGGAAAAAGTATTATTCCCGAGGGATCGACATTGACGCGGGCGAAGCCGCGGGAAAAAGCTAGTAAGTTATAAATGTTAAAACAGAAGATCAATTAAAAATAATGTGTTCAGACAATTTATTATTATACCTAAGGCTAATATAAAAAAGTAATGTGTCACATCAACTCCATAACAAAAACAATTTCATTTAGTTAATTTGCTTTATGTCCACATTAAAATGTTAATTTATAATAAAATAACACACTGATACCAAGTTACAATATTCAGCTTTCAAGAGCTTTAGTTAATTTTATAGGTTCATCAGTTCTAATTATTTTTTGTTTCATTATTTTTTAATGTTGATACCTCTGTTTCAAATTATTAAATTAATGCTGTGAAAATTAATAACAATATGCGCTTTTATTTGTCGTTTTTTGTCTGTGTGTAAGTAGCCAACACAAGCTGCCTAAAGGCGACTGACATAGCTTGATGGCAGCCATCATCGTGTATTCCGACCCAAAGGAGTTTGAGATTTTTTTATGCCACTTGCGGTCACCCATCCCAGTAGGGACTGCGCCCAAAGTTACTTAACAAGCGTAAGCGCTAATTATGGTCACGCTTTTAAGTTGTTTTTCTAGTTTATATATTGTTGACATAGGTAAGTGTTTTTAATCATTTAGTACTTTCAGAGTAAAAGCCTCTGTCATGATCGGTAAATTCAGAAAATTAACAATTTAATTTAAATCACTCATTTACTTTGAGATAATTTACTTTACGTGCTTCCGCCACCAGTTAGTTCATGCAAACTATTGCTGGCCAGCGCCCACCCACTACTGTTAGTCCCTTCATGCCCGCCTCCAATAGTTGATGCATGCAATCGCTCGATACTGCTGCATCCGTTAGGTTTCACTGCCTAAAGATGCCTAGCGATGAAGGCGAAAAACGTGTCGCGAGCACGACGGCCGATATTGGATAAATATTATTGATAACGTTCCGTTGAACGTAGTATTGGCTCATGACGTCTGAATGTTTGACACACCAAAAGCTACCTATGTACCTACATATATATAAGATCCATCATAATGTTAAATAAGTATTGTAGCATAATTATTTTTTTTCCTGTTTAATATGAGAGTGTTCTGCAGAGCTTGAGATGATCCCAAGCTGCTGGTAACTGCCAACCATCCTCTCTATTGAAATTCAGATTTTTTTATTATTAATGTAATAAACGCGATGAATCCGTTTTAAGTGATTTTAACATACAGTAACATTCAAAGAAAAAGGTAGAAAGATTAACTATTACCTATTTGATACATTTCCGTAACGTTTTTAATTATGGGGACACACCCAGATAATCAATTAAGAATTGATTATTAGGAATGTACAGTAAAACGTGGTCCTTCCTCACACTTCCCGTTAAATGTCTTGACTTGACGAATATCATTGCAATGCTAGCCACGGAGTTAGTACCTAATGGTAGATTATAAGACCTACGTTAAAGTCGATAATGGAAAACATCAAACTGTAGGAATTCCACTGTTTCTTATTCTTGATTTCACATCTAAATTTGTGGTACATCTAAACTTTTTAATATATTCTTGAAGTACATAATGACTGTTGTATAACATTTTGCAAATACTACATATTTATGAGCAAGATTTAATCATATACGAATCCACACTGTAAAGTGCTTTCCAAAACAAATCAAATGAACCCAGCACGCCATTGTTGCACCTTGTTTAGTTTAAGAGATCATCGGCTTTTGACTGCATTATCGGACCAGCCCAACGATTCCATAATATTGTATTGACATGCGATATACACATGCATGCAAAATTTCAGCTCAATAGATAACCGGAAAGTGTATCAAACTTAACTCGCAAGATTTTATTACAGACAAACATCGGGACAGGTAAAACTAAATAAAAGCTTGTAAAAGATAAATCCGAATTCATAACAAGTAGGTAAGATTGGTTTCTAAAGTTTATATTACATTCATTATAACAACTACATACTTATATCAATTCAAATATTATACAAATACAAACAAAAATATTTATGTAATAGATCAACATCCATTAAATTGACAAAAGATATCAAAATTTTAATCAAACAGTCAACAACAAATCCACGAAACCGGAAGAAAATATTTTTATTAATACAATACAATCAAAATCAAGATAAGAAATAGCATACGCCAATTAGGGATGTCACACTCGAGTTAAAAGGGCTCGAGACAAAGCAGTTACGTTATCCATGTGAAAGCTAAGTTGTTGTCTCAGGGTTGTACAGGCAAAGATTGTCTCGTCAAGAGCGAGGGCTCAGTTGTTCGCGCCCCGCGACTCAGGGCGGACGCAGCGCCCAGTGATACCGTAGCTCACTCTCACCGGCACTTACACGTAAAGTTTGACATCGATAAACTGTAGGTGTTGCGATTCGGCATGTAAAAGATAAGTTTTATTTCGGACCGTGACAGTAATTTACGATTTAATGGAATATCATTGCGCGTGGACAATTTTTTTATAAAGATTCGTAAGTATTTTTGTTTTTTTTTTCAAAAAATATTTTCGTAAATTCTTTGCATTTTATTTAGATTTCAACCAAAATTAAGTAAGTAAGCAAAACTAAATTTTGTAGTTGGTAACAATTAGGGCCGAGTTCGTTTTCATCACATATTTTCAATTTTAAAAACTACTTTAAAAAAAAAGGCCTGGTATCAGTGACAACTGACAGCTTATTAACCTGTGATGGCGTGCCCAGAAGGCTGGCGGTATTGCAACGTTTTATGATAATGCTAATGTGACGATTGTCACATTTATAATTAGAATTGTTAATTTTATTCTATTGTAAGTCAAGAATAACAAGCAGTCCACATCGTATTTAAGCATATCCATAATATTTTGTATTTCTATATATTCATCACCACGATAGCAAAAACTGAACAAATAAAATAAAAGAACTGATTATTAAGAAACAATAAGATACCTATCCAAAAATATCGTTGTGTGGACGTGATTTTACTAGGTATGAGTAAATATTGCAATATCTTGTGACGGTGCTGTTTGTTCGGTGATGAGTAGTTATTCACCAATAGATCAGTTTCATGATACAACCATAACATTGCATTGCACTCTGATGAGCATACCAACAGAAAGTGATTCTAATTGGGCATCTTAGCTTTAACCCACACTAAGTTAAATAAAATCTTGTGAAAACGAATATCAAATTTGAAGCATAATGCCGACGTTGAATTTACAAATTCTTTGTGTTTCGGCTCCGGAGAAACACTAGCCATGAAGATTATCACGTTTTATTTAGAATTTATTATTCTTAGGATAATATTGCAAAATTTAACGTACTTATATAATGAATGACTCTTGTATTTTTCGATGTCTACAAGGAGGTGGATTGAAATACATCTTTCAATACCTTTTACGAAATGTTTTGATTTTTTTATAATATCTGCTTTTCTAAAGTTACAGTCAAACTATAAAATACAAATTATCCTAGGTGGATATTATAAGGCTTGAAGACAAGTTGTGTAACTTAATGGGCACTTCGTTATAAATTTTACAAAATCAAACCGAAACTCGACAAATATAGCTAGATAAAATATGACAAGATTCTAAAACAGACTATAATTTTGCTTAAAAAAATTATCTAACAGTAAATACATTTTAATACATTAAATAATAAAGTTGGGTTTTTTCGAACACTTATATACAATTTAGATATAACTTAAGAATGGATGAACCGATTTTTATAATCTTTGATTTGCTGGTTTTGTCACCCCAAATTACCGCATATCAGATTAACTACTAAAATATTAAATATTTACGATAAACATCACGACATATCAGTCGGCTTTCTTGCCAAATCACATCAAAAGATGTTTCACATGAAAAGACAGCAAAAATAATTAAATTACAAAAGTAAATTTCGATATACGTACTTAATACTCCCAGAACTCAATAACAAAGAAAATTACTCCAATGATGTGTACTTGGGACCTCTCGATTTATTTCGGCCTCCTTTGTTTCCTATCCCGTCTCGTCAAATCGCTTTATGTTGCCAGTTACTGAAGATGAAAGGAAAAATAATTAGTTGTGATAATACACAGCTTTGATGACAGTTCTAAGTGCCTTATTTTCCTCGCCATTGCAATTAGGGCCAATAAATAGCTTTTATTCAAATAATTATTCAATCTATTAACGGGTGTGCCGTCTTTATGTTTTAGGGCTTCTCTTAGCTCGAGTTCGTAAGTCAATAATATCGATGGACAATTAACTTTACCACTGCTTCTATTAAATATAATTTTAAAGAATAAAATAAATCCGTTTAAAGCCTACCTGCCTTGATAGTCATTTCAAAGTTCATTAGGTTATATATATCTTTAATAAAAATAGTCTATCATAGGAAACCCGCAAAGTATTTTGAAGTGACTATCAAAACGTTGGTCACTGAGTTAGCAAATAGGCCGGCTGGTTATTAATTTTAGGTTTCCAAGAGTGTAATAGTATTTGTTGTTTTAGCGGCAACAGAAATAGGTACATTATCTGTGAAAATGACTACTGTCTAGCTATCATGGTTCATGAGATACAGCCTGAAGACACACAGACAGACATAAGGACAGTGGAGTCTTAGTAATAGGGTCCTGTTCTTATTCTTTGGGTACGGAACCTAAAAAATTATATCCTTACCAAATACAATGTCATCTTCATTGGACAAGACTAGTCAATCATGTTGCGCAGGTTTCCTCAAGACATTTCATCCATCACACACACACAATAATGCTTCATTGTAACCCTGCCTATCCATTAACGTGTAAAACCGGCCTTTGTGGCCTATTTACCAAATAAACAATTTGAGTTGAGCTAGTTCCAATAACAAATGAGAAAGTTTTCGGCATTCGCCCTCACTAATTACCAAAACCAACTCAAACAATGTTATTCCGTTATGTATTCGTTGGACGCGAATGAAATATAAACCATTAATTACAAGATGTCAAACAGCAATATTTAAAATAGATAGTAAACTTTAAAATTTACATTTATCTTAGTAAAAATTAACGAGGATTTTTTTTTATTATTGTTTCCGTGATTGTTAGACATTTAAATTAAACGTTTTGAAAACTAGTTTTCATTATAATAATTACACAGTTGACATTATAATTATTATTATAACACAGTATAAGTAAATAATAAAATACAATATTTAGACAAATGTCAATTTAGTCTACCTGCAAACATGAAAACCTGTCAAGTTTTCGAAACGTTGGGTGTAAAAAATAATGTCATAAACGCGATATAACCGTATTATATGATTTGATTTAAAAGAAAAAAATTGGTTATGTTTAAGTAGTAAAGATGGAACCCTTGTATAGTTTCGCCTCGTTTCTCTACATCTCTATCTCTGCTTAACTCAGAGACTATTATTACTAACTAGCTGTTGCCCGCGGCTCCGCCCGCGTTAGTGTCGTTCCCTTGGGAACAGTAGAAATGATAAAAATTCCATACAAACCCCTGCCCCTTTGCTTTTTCCCCGTAAGGGGGAATTTAATACATTTCACCTGCATAGATCTCTAGCCCTTAAGGAGGGGATTTTGCCCATTTCACCTACACAGATATTTTTTTATTGTAATAGAGAACTTCTTATTGTCATATTTCTAAGTAAATAAAAAAAATCCATACAAACTTTACCCCACCTATTTTACCCCTTCAAGGGGAAATTTCGACCATTTTAACTACACAGATCTTTTTAATTTCAATGTAAACATATATACCTACTTATTTTTATACTTCTATGTCCAGAAATGAGAAAATTTCCATACAACCTCGTCGATATCTCAGGAACAGTAGAATTATTAGTTGAACCCGGAATACATTAGTTCATGACTTTCAATAAAACACCTTAATATTGAATTTCAATTGAATAACTTCAAAAACTGAAAGTTTCATACTAACTTTGCATCCCCGTTATATCCCCTTAAGTGATGATTTTTGAGAAAAATATTTTACTCGTGTTTCATGCCTTTTAGTAAAGAACCTTCATGCTGAATTTCATTCGACTAACTTCAAAAATGGTAAAGTTTCATGCTTACTTTGCACCCCTATTTTACCCCCTTAAGGGATGATTTTTGAGTAAAATATTTTACTCGTGTTTCATACCTTTCAGTAAAGAACCTTCATGCTGAATTTCATTCGAATAACTTCAAAAACAACAAAGTTTTATACTAACTTTGCAACCCGTTTTTTCCCCTAAGGAGATAAATTTCCAAAAATCCTTTCTTAGTGCTCCCCTACGTTATAAAAGGAACCCCTGTGCAAAATTTCAAGTTCCTAACCCTTATAGTTTAGGCCCTGCGTTGATATGTCAGTCAGTCAGCTTCTCCTTTTTTTTTAGTATGGATTACTATAGATAAAGGATAGTATGTATAGGTGCTGTCGTATAATGATGATGAATTGACTTTGGAATTTAATTTTCTTGTCACTTATTATTTTATTTTATTTTTGCTATATGTTTGCAGGCAAACTCATGCCTTGAGTTCATTCAAATGACGATAACTTTTTTTTTAATGAACCTATTTTGATGAAACAAACTTTAAATGTTAAACTGAGTTAAAACAAAGCAATTGGTGAAAGTTTGAAGTAAATCGGTTCAGTATTTTCGGAGATAATCGTGATCATACATACAGACAGACAGACAGACAGACAGACAGACAAGAAATTCCAAAAAATTTTTTTTGCTTTCTATTATTCTTTTTAAGTGTCCCTCTATCTATTTCAGTCAAAAATTCGAAATGTACAGACAAAATAATTTTACTGTTTTATTATATGTATAGATAAGCTGTAATCTGGGAAAGCTTAAAATATAAAAAAGAGTTCGTCTCTTACATGTACAATAGGATGAAGTCAATTAACCTATTAAATGACGTGTAATGTAAATTTAGTACTGCAAAAACTATATACTGACGATGAATAAAAAATGTATATTGTGACTCTAAATACGACCTTCGCTCAGGCTCATACAAATCTATACTAATATTATAAAGCTGAAGAGTTTGTTTGTTTGAACGCGCTAATCTCAGGAACTACTAGTTTAAATTGGAAAATTATTTTTGTGTTGGATAGTCCATTTATTGAGGAACATCACGCTGCAACCAAGAGCAGCGGAGCATCAATAAAAAATGTTTTAAAAACGGGGTAAAAATTATTCATTAATCATTATAACAGAAATTGCCGCGGATGAAATGCGGGCAACAGCTAGTATTAAATAAAGGTTGAGCGATTAGAATAAAAGGAAAATAAATATAAACAAAATTGATTACACATTGTTGTGTTTTGCAAGTAACTATGCCAATATAGCAAGTTTTATAATGCCACTCATAAAAATATAGAAGTCTGTATTTTTTTTCAGATAAGTACTTACTGTTTTTTCTTGTTACGGATTACACAGAGCCAAAATATCTGGATCAATCCAGATGTAACAATCACAACAAAAAAAATATATCAAAATAGACAACATAAAATATTTGTTGTGCCAACAACTATGCACATGTCATGTTCGTATAACATCTGTGTTTCTCGTAAGGGTATGCAAACAAAATAGCGTTTGCAAATTTTGAAAACGATATGTCTTAATTTTTGTTTAGAGACTGTAACATATTTTTCTTTTATGAAATAGACAGCCATAAGTCCCTGGACAACATCCACGTTTAGCAAAAATAACAAAGAAATAATTATTTTTACATAATCAAACTAGACTACATATTTTGTTTGTTAAAAGGCGGCAATACGGCGTAATTTTTGTCATTCGAACGATCAACATCTAGGTTTTCCTGCCTGAAGATGCCTATGTAGAGGCGAAACACCTGTCACGAGCACGACGGCCGAAATTGCTGCAGCCTCAACAATGCAGCAGTATCGACCAGGGTTGCATGCATCAACTATGGTGGCGGGCATGAAGGGACTAACAGTAGTGGGTGGGCGCTGGCCAGCAATAGTTTGCATGAACTAACTGGTGGCGGAAGAACGCAAAGTAAATTGTCTCAAAGTAAATGAAGCTTTGACTTCCGCAAAGTAACACCTGAATCTATTAACTACATATTTTGTATTAGTACAAACGCATAACATAACAGATGTGTACGTACATGTCATGATCAGTACACATCTGTTATATGATTTTTTTTATATGAAAGTTTATAGAGGATATGCAAACAAAATAGCATTTACCATGCTTCTGGAAATAAAATATTTGTATTTTTATTCAGAAGCTGTAACATTTCTTTTATGGAAAGGACAGAGCCAAAAGTCCCTGAACAAAAAAAACGTTTAGCAAGTTTTATTTAAATTTCATTAAAAAAAGCAAAATACGTTTAATTAACTAAAAGCTTTGTTCAATTTAATCTCTTTCTATTCATCGAATATGAATGAAGTAGAATAAACTACACCACTAAATAGTGGGTAGTATTTTTGAAAAATACGCGTGCTTGGAATGCGTGTACCCTACGAGGTAATGTGAGGAGGGAATTCGACGCAGTGATTTGAAGTCACGGTGGTATAGTTGGCAGCACACTTAGAGCGTAAACCTAAGGGATGTTCAAATCCTTTCATACGAGTTATTTTCATCACATAATTCGGGATATTATTAATTGCATATCAATATATTTTCATAATTCGTATAAAGCATACGAATTATGAAAATATATTGATATGCAATTAATAATATCCCGAATTATGTGATGAAAATAACTCGTTTATTTCATCAAATAAATTACTTCCATGCTGGTCTGGGAGAAAACAAAAAATGTAAAATGCACCAGCTGCTTCTCTTCCCACGCAGATCGCAAAAACCGATCGAGGGAATGGGCAAATCTGATGAATCATGTTAGTAGGCGATGCGGCTAGCAACTCATCACTATTTTGATTCCTTTTTCCACCAAACGCCCACCAACATGGTAAACGTGGCTTTCAGGTCTTAAAGACCTAGGATCTATCTACCCCGCAAGGGAAAAAGACTTTATACTATGTATGTACTTCACTACAAATAAACTAAATGTGAAACAAAACTAGTCGGTACTGTAGAAAATTTTAAAATATACATTAGCATGACATTACTTTTTTCCTAATAACGCGATAGAAATGAAATTTATTTAATTACCAAGATACTAAATGCTTATCAAAAATACTGACTACACAGCATTTTGAATTCCCAGCATTGGTCCCATAGGAAAACTAGTTCATATTGATTGGCTAAATCACTCCTTCAAAGATCGGTAGGGTTTCATGACAAGAAAGTCGCGTTTTTTTATTTATTAATTTAAAAAACTTGTTATCTGCTTACAAACCAGATTAATTAACATTTTAATCGTTTTTATTTAATTAACGTCTACCATCAAATACTCTATTTAATTTAACTGTATTGTTATTTTAAATACCTTTTTGTTGAGTCTGTATTCGTCACATAAAATATTTTGATAGGTTTAGCTTTCATAATTTTTAACGATATTGGTTCTATGTTTGGACTAAAACACATATTTTATATAAACCAAATAATGGTTTATTTATCCGTTTGCAAAATTTTGTGTTAACTTTCACCTGATTGTGTGACTGTCAAACAGGCTATTTGTTATGAAATTTATTTCAGAAGGCTACGTTTTTAGCTACCTTTGTAAGGACTAGTACTTTGGTGTAAATGGGATGACTCAAAAATGCAAAGATCAAAGAAAACTTAAATATAAACTTAAATTGTTGGCTATTTGTATAATATTTTTATATAACCACTTTATTTTAATAGTATTAGGGAAAAAAAAGACGTCGTGGTACCAGCTGCGTCTTGCTCGCACAGATTGTAGAAGATGGCAAGGAAATGCGTGAAAATCGGAAACATGTCAGTAGGCGATGCGATCAACGCCTATTTTGAATCCAATTTCCATCAACACGCTAAACTTGGCCTTCTTTGCTTTAAAATGTATATAAGTTAAACTTAAATTAAGCGCAAATACTTTAAGAGCATGCGCTCATAAGCTAGAAAACTTTAAAAAATAACTTGGCGATTTTTTAAAATTTGCTACTAAAGCATTCTTTCATGTATGAAATGAATTGACTTAATATATGGATCTTAAAAGGCCCTAAAGATTAAAAAAAAACTATTTCAGTACGTGGAAGTGAAATTCCAGTTTTTTTTTATAGTAAATTGGTAGTGGTTGTTTTTATTAAGTGTGCAACATATATCTTCTTATACCTGTACGTACACTACCCTAAATTAATATTATTTCAACAACAAGATATCCCACAAAGTGTATGCGCACAAAATAGTTCTCAACGAAAACTGTAATTAATGTATCATTAGTCGCATGTTTATTACACACAAGTTCGTTCACTTTTTGTTCGTAGTTACTTATAGCTAAACGTTTTGGGAGTCACGGCCGGTCCCGAAACTTTTGGCCGGCCAGTAATTACTTACCGATCTATTGTAGATGTTTATTCCCAAAAACACTTCACTAACAAAGTTGCTAACTGTTTTGCAACAAAAAGGTTAGTGCACCGGTTAGGTGTTTTTCAATACGCACATTGAATATAATTTATAATTTTTTGGAAAAAGAAGCTTTAAAAAATTTTTTGGCCAACTATTTCTATGAGTAAATAATTTAAAATAATTTGTAGATGTTTATTCCCAAAATCACTTCACTAATAAAGTTGCTAATGGTTTTTGCAATGGAAAGGTTAGTGCACTGGTTAAATGTTTTTCATTATTAGGATTGCTGTTTGCATAATACGTTTGCCTAAACAAAGATAAATTTCAATGAGCATTTATTGATATTTATCGTATTTTAAGCTAATAAAGTTAAAAAAATATTTATATCTGGCTAATAATAAACAATTAACGACCAATTGACTGTCTTCCTAAAAGCAATTCACTAACAAAGTTGCTAACTAGTTTTTGTTGCAACGGAAAAGTGCACCGGTTGGATATTTTCCAAGTATCAACTGGATCCATTTGACTAGGTCCTTACTAGGTCCCAAAGACGAGCTGACAGGATTCTCAACGACCCCAATATTACAAACGAAATTATTGAGCCACTGAGTCTATGAAAAGATTAAGCTTCTCTGTGTATTTTCACGTTTGTGCAATGGGCTATGGTCCGTGAAACAATTTGACATAATACCTACGGCCACCGTTTTCAAAGGTACTTTTTTTCCACGAACGCTAAAGTTGTGAAACAAACTCCCTGACATGGTTTTCCTGAGAGTCTAAAACATGGAGTTCTCCAAAGAGGGCGTGAAAATATTTCCTCAGGGTCGGCAACGCGCAAGTGGCACCCTGGTATTTTTATAAGTGTTTTTTTTTTGCATTCACAATGCTATTCTGATATACTCTAATTAAATTAAGAAATAAAATATGATGAAAAAAAAAAGCCACACGGGCGGAGTTCGAACCGGGGCGTCCGTCGCCTGAAGGCTTGTGTCGATGCCGAGGTTTGAACACGCGGTACTTCAAATAGCAGAGCATAGGTCGTGCAGATTATTGTATTTGCTGTACTTTATACGAACTTTATTATAAAAAGCTATTACATACTACGAATAAGTATAGATTTCATATATTAATGGCCGATTGTATTCATAAAGAAACATTAAAATTAAAATTAAAGATAATAAATGTCATCCACAAACATATCCGGTATTTATTTTTACTTCCAGTGAAAACCGTTATTTTATTTACATAGAGATATATTATCTACATACAGAGTTCACGAGAGTAACATCGCACAAAAAGTTTACTGTTACAAGCTGAGAGACGTTTTCAACGAGTTTTATAAACATCTGCCTTTGAAATGAAATAAATACTTGTTTATTCAGCTTTATTCTGTGTTAATTAATACGTTACTTTTGCTGACCAATTAATGAACTACGTTGGGTAATCAAACAAAGGAAACGTCGAGGGTATACTTCTTTTATTTTGTAATCTTCTTTGTTTTATTAAAGATAAAGAATAGATAAGAAGACGAAAGAGACTAGGTGCCATGACACAATTATAAATTATTAACATGGTGAATACACCATGCTAATAAATAATTAACACGGTAAATACACCATGTTAATAATTTATTAACATGTCATATTTTGTCCATGGTCAGGGTTCTCATACACAACTGCATGTCCGGTGTTTGCAGGTATGGATTGTATCAGATACGCGCGCCCAGCCGCTCGACCTGCTACTTACTTGTCCCCAATTTATCCAAATAGTATCCCAATACCTTCGTTCCCTTCCCAAATCTAGCAAATTCCTATTCTTCCCCAGCTCAAAAATGCTCAGAAATACAAGAAGCCAAAGTAACTGCGCTCGCCAACTTGCCTGAAAGGCGCGGTGAGTATGGTAATACGAAGTATCCTTGCGGCGAGGCTTTTGTCCAGCAGTAGACTTTTAACGGCTGAAATGATAAAAAATATTATTTAGATACACAATTATTGAAATAAATTTTCAGTTCATACAAATAAATACTTATTTATTCAGCATTATTTTGTGTTAATTAAAACGTGCCTTTTGCTGACCAATTAATAAACTACGTTGCGTTATACAAACAAAGGAAACACCGAGGATAAAGTAACAACTGGAAGTAATCCCTTTTGGGATAAGTACGCAACTGAACATATAAATCCTTAAATCTGTATGTAACATTCTTACAAAGAGTATACATCTAAACAAATAACTAATAATTGTAATCCATTTTGTTTGTGATAATTCCTACTACTACTACAGGCGACCTCTGTGGCTCAGGGGTATCGCAAGTGCCTTTGAATCGCAGGGGCCCAGGTTCGATCCCCACTTAGGTTTAGATTGAAAACGACATTGTTATGTATCTATTATAAAATATTATTATCTTCCTTCCATGCTAATCTGTGAGAAAAGAAAAATAACGTAGAATGTGCCAGCTGCTTCGCTTCCCGCGCAAGCCGTAAAAGCCTATCAAGGAAATGGGCTAAAATTGGCGGAATCATATCAATATGCGATGCGGCTGACATTCCTATCACTATTTTGATTCCGTTTTCCATCTACACGCCTTTGACACGACACGACTTTGACCATGCAATTAAACATGATAGATATTTTAGGACTTTAAAACTTCGATACTAGTCTGGGAGAAAAGAAGAAATGTAGAATTTGCCAGCTGCTTCTCTTCTTGCGCAGACCGTAGAAGCCGGTCAAGGGAATGGGCAAAATATAAAGAATGATGACAATAGGCGATGCAGCTAGTAACCTATCACTATAATTTTGATTCCGTTTTTCACCTTTACGCCCACCAACACGCTAAACGTGGATTTTATCCCCGTAGGGGATAAAGACGTGATAATAATAATGTATTAAAAAGATACAAATATCTAAAAATCCAACGTTTCTATTGATAAATATGTATAAAAGGATGGTGAGAATGAATAATCGATGAGATAAGTGATCAAGCACGTACAACCATTAACGGCAGTGTTGTCCGAACTTATTACTACTTAATTTATGACTCAAATTACCGCTTCAGGCGCCATTACCCGGCTAAGCCCGGGAGTGAACAAACTAGAGAAGTATATTGTAATATATGAAACATGCCTGTATCCCAACAAGGCTCAGGTCTGGTCCGACATAGTTGGTTGGCTTTATAAACAATTCATATTGTTATAAGGTATCATGTATTCATCCCAAACTTTGATAACCAGACTCTAAAAAGTACTAAGAAGCACAATCGCACGTAGTCATTTACCACAGTATTGACCGAACTTATTACCACTTAATTTATGACACACATTACCACTTCAGACGCCATTACCCGGCTAAGTCTAGGAAGTAAATAAACTGGAGAAGTTTCTTGTAATATACGAAACACGCCTAGGTGTATCACAACAACGCTCAGGTGTGGTCCTACATAGTTAGTTGGTTTTAAATACAATTTATATAGTTATAAAGTATCATGTATTCATCCTTAACGTGGATAGCCAGAGCCTAAAAAGTAAAGCGCTATCGAGCACGTAGTCATTAACCACAGTGTTTTCCGAACATATTACCGCCTAATTTATGACTCACATTACCGCTTCTGGCGCCATTACCCGACTAAGACCGGGAAATGAACAAACTGAAGAAGTTCCATGTAATATATGAAATAACCTTAGGTATACCAACAAGGCTCAGGTCTTGGCCCACATAGTTGGTTGATTTTATTTACCATTCATAAAGTTAAAAGGTATAATGTATTCATCCTTATCTTGGATAGCCAGAGACTAAATAATACTAAGAAGCGCTATCGAGCACGTAGTCATTTACTATAGTGGTTTCCGAACTTATTACCGTTTAATTTATGACACACATTACCGCGCAAGGTGCCATTACCCGGCTTAGTCCGGGAAGTGAACAAACTGGAGAAGTTCCTTGTAAAATATGAATCAACCCTAGGTATACCCAACAAGGCTCTGCTCTGGTCCCACATAGTTGGCTGTATTTATATACAATTCATATTGTTATAAGGTATCATGTATTCATCCTTAACGTGGATAGCCAGAGCCTAAATAACACTAAGAAGCGCTATCGAGCACGTAGTCATTAACCACAGTGTTGTCCGAACTTATTACCGTTTAATTTATGATACACATTACCGCTCAAGGCGCCATTACCCGGCTTAGTCCGGGAAATAAACAAACCGGCGAAGTTCAAATGATGGACCGTTCATCCATTAAATAGCTAGAGCCTTCACAATTCATGCTGTTTTAGTAATCGTTTAACACCATAATAATTTTTAATCTTCAATTATCATAAGTAGTTCAATAAAAATAACAACTTATTAATATTTTAAATCGACTTAATTTTAAATCAGAAACTAAAAAATTAAAATTAATTATAACTATTAAATAAATTATACCTACCTAAATAACACCAAAACTATAAATAAGAAATGTCCCGCAGGTTGTTATCACACGGAAGGGTACCCAGAAGGCTGGTGGCATTGCCACGTTAGATGGCAATGCTTATTCTCTGTCCAACCAAGGTAATGGCCAGCCGTCTGGTTACCCGATACCTCAAACAGCTTTTGGTTCAATACCTTAAAAAGTGGTTTGGGGTGGAGACACTGGGCCCCACGGACCCAGTGTCTTCACCCCAAACGTTCCCGATACAAGCATATTTTCGCCGTTTGAGGGCATAAGTACCTATGTATTTAAAGAAAATTTTAATGATAAAATGAAATCAGTGTTGGAATAGAAATATAAGATACCTGCATCTGTCAAAAGTCTCTCTTACATAGAACTAAGGTCGCTGGTTCAAGCCACGCCCGTATGAAAGTTTTTCACCATATTTTTTTTTTTCTCTGGCCAAGTATGGCTCCGGTAGTACAAAGAGGGTCATGCACTGGAGACTAAAACAACCTGATAATGATGATGATTTTATTTCTTAATTTAATAAGAGTAATTTAGAATATTTTATAAGAATTGACGATGCATTCGATTAACTATCTATGGAATATATTACTTCCTTGCAGTTTTAACCGTTAGATAGTCATAAATACAATAGTATAGGCACACTATGGTATTCTAAGTAATTATTTTTTACTGTTACACAATACATTTGGCCGTCTTTTACATAATAGTTTTACTTTAACAGTTTTAATAGGGCAACTATTAAAAAAATATAATTTATCGGTCGATAATTCCAAACTAGCACTATAAAGCACGCAGTTAATATGATAGCGTTGTCCAAACTTACTTAGTTTATAACACATAATCAATGCTGGGAACTAAAAAATAAATTCGGCATTTCCATACCATAATAGTTCTGCCACCTGGTCAGTTTGTATGGGAATGTCGATTTTTTTTTGAGTTTCCTGCATAGGACAATTTGTTCATATTGATGGGCTGAGGCACGTTAAGGAAACGTCGAGGGTCAATTTACACGCTGTATATGATAGTCGCCCTACATTCCAAGCCAACTCAGCCTCAATACGCTTTAGGGTGTTGTAATCTTTTAATCATATTCTAGCTTTGCTCGGAGAAATTCTACAAGAATGAGACCTATGTTGAACAATTTATCGCCCCCTAAAAATCCTACACTTTTAAATGAGCAAATAAGCGGGTGCCGCGCGAACGAAAAACGTCGCTACTGCGCAAGCCATTAAGCTGCGCAGAACCATTCGGCGATTAGCGAAAAAAGATGAAAAGTCTTCATATTTATATCTTTATAAAAAAAATAAAAAGGACAACCTCCGAGACGTACATATAAATATTGTCATATGAGAATTATAGTTTTAGACGTAAAAACTACAAAGTTTTCAGAGAAAAATGCTTTTAGATATCATACCATATATATATCATTTTTAAATTTCATATGTATCTGTTTCAAATTCCAACAAGAGGACGATCTTGTTCAAGGCTTGATCTAAATTATACAAATACTTTTGATGTATTTAATTAATTCAGCGCATAGTACTAGTGATTTAAAAACACGTCAATTTTCACATTTTCGTGCAGTACCGTCTTAAGACTAAGTTTAGGGCATTTGGCCCTCGCCTCAAACGCCCGGTGAAGTAGCAAAAGGTAACTTAGAGCTAGCTAAAAGCTGCAAGGTTTGGAGAAGGAGCAATTTCTCATATTGATTAATAGGCCGTAAAGATAAAACATAGCATCAATGTTACATTTCCCGCGCGGAATGGCTAGCGGCTACCAAGCGTAGCGTTGGATACCCTTAGGTGGTCGGACGACCTGACTAAAAGTCACAGGGTAACGCTGGATGCAGGACGCTTCCAACCGGTAATTTTGGAAATCTTTATGCCTATGCCCAGCAGTGGACTTCTTGTAGCCGTAACGATGATGATGATGAATAAAACTAGCGACCCACCTTAGCTACGCACTGGTTAACAAGCTTTTTAATTTTAAACACGCATTCTCTGCTAAAAAGGGTCTTGTAAGGGTTGTAACGTTATCTATTACTTTTTTTCAGCCATTTTAAACTTAGGTGGGATTAAAAAACTCTGTTTAAAACAGAAACACATTCATGAAACCTGAAAGAATTTCTTTCTTAGGTTAGTCACATAGATATAGCCTATGTAACACAAAAATAAAGTTATTTCACGTTGTTAAAAGATTTTAGAAAAACGAATTTTGTTATCACCCCTACAAAATAACGTTACAACTCTAGACTCTATACATAAAATATTAGTATAGACATGAAATTCCAGCCTTCAACGACTCTCTAGATAAAGTACAGCGTTCGCTCGTGCTATCGTTAATTTGTCTCTGGTAGACCATAAACATTTTATAGCCGTCTATTGTCGAAGAGGATTATTTTTTCAATTCTTTTATTTTTATCTCAACAGTTGGCTAAAAATAATATTTGCTGATCATTCTTATTTAGGAACTAGGGAGATTTTTTTTTTCAGGTCTGGCTATGAACAAAATTGCATTAAATAACATTTTGCAATTTTTTTTAACCGTTACTGTATTTAAAAAAATATTTCAAAAAATGAAAGGTACTTTTAGCTTAGAATATTGAAATGTTTTTCCATTAATTCACCATCATAATTTCAGTCGTAAGAAAACCACTGTTGGACAAAGGCCTCTCGCAAGGACTTTGGACACTGTTGAACAAAGGCCATGTCCTCTGGCTGCTCTGGCCAAGTATGGCCCTAGTAGTACAGAGAGGGTCGTGCTCCTGTAGTGGAGACTGAAAAGGACCTGATGATGATGATGATGATGATGATGAACAAAGGCCTCTCCCGAGGTTTTAGTTGTAGGAATAAATGTGGATTATGTTATGATTTATATATAATATATATATACAACGTGATTTTGAACCTCCTAGCTTTATTAAAATCTCAGAATCAGAATCCCTAATAAAATTTGGAACAGCAAGTAAAAGCTAAAAATCGAAAAAAAAATTTTGGGTTTCCCATACAAAATCGCCGATCAGCTGGACGAATATCTATGGAAAGTCAAATTTTTTTTTTCGGTTTTTACCTGTTTTTTCTTGCGATTCTGTATTCCATTAGCGATTCTGATTCCCAGATTTCAATATAGCTAGGAGGTTCTAAATACCGCTATTGTTTTCTTTTTGTTTTTGTGTACGGGTCGTGAGTTGTCCCGTGATGCCTCAGAAGGTGACGGCTGAAAATCAGTGCTGAATTAGGGTATCCCTGTCCAGCGTAACGCTGAGCCGTCACCTTTTGTAACACTGTTGGCACAGGTTTTATCCATTTTCTTTGTGTATTTTTTTTTAAGTTTTATATTGTGTTGTGTGTCAATGTGTTGCAATAATCATTATTCTATTCTATTATATTCTAAGGATTCTGCCTTCCGTGGGAAGATATTCCCATACCCATGACGCTTGGCAGGCGGGTTTACGAGCGCAATTTGCTTTTTTTTTTTTATAATCGTAAATTTGAATGCCTTTGACCTCCATCTTGCCTGATGGGAAACAACGATGAGGTCTAGGGTGGTACACGCAAACTCAAATACGCAAACACGCAAAAAATGCTGCCCATTGGAAACATTTGAAGCCGCGGATTTACAGGAATTTGTTGAATCTGGAATGGGAATAAAGGTATTGGAATACTACTCACTCGGATGAAAGCAAATAGCAGCTCAGGAGGCCGGGCGCGTGTACCCGATGTCACACCTGCAACCATCGGACAACCAATTGAGAATGACACCCCTGACCTAGACATCTCTCATCTCGTTTTATAATTCCTGTTATCTGTATACATTCATTAAAGAAGGTTTTAATTTACTTCTTCATTTTTAGGGTTCCGTACCCAAAGGGTAAAAACGGGACCCTATTAATATTGCTCCGCTGTCCGTCTGTCTGTTTGTCTTTCCGTCTGTCACCAGGCTGTGTCTCATAAACCGTGATAGTTAGACAGATGAAATTTTCACAGATGATGTATTTCTGTTGCTGCTATAACAAAAAATACAAAAAAAAAAAAACAATATTTAAGGGGGCCCATACAACAAACGTGATTTTTTTGTTTGTTTGTGCTCGATATTGATAACGGCAACAGGTAGACGCTTGAAATATTTACAGAATATTTACATATACCTATATGCACTTTAAAAATTAATAATTAAATATAAATAATATTAAAGTGGGGCTCCCATAGAACAGACATGATTTTTAAGCCGTTTTTATAGATAACGGTACCCTTAGTGCGCCGACTCGCACTTGGCTGGTTTTCTTAAGAAGTCATTATGTTTACCAGATCTATTTCAAACCAATAACAGAGTAAAATAGCGAATAAATATCAAACAAAAGATAAACGTTTCCAGTATTGCAGTCAATACGGAAAATCGCCCGGGTAACCCGATTTCTTCAGGAAGTTATGTACACAAAGTAAAAAGGTCTCGCCTACCTCGATCCAATCAACGATGACAATCGAATCCATTTTAACGGCCAATAAAAGTCCCTGTAATCACATGTAAATAAACTTGGGGTGTCTATTGTCCTTGTGGATTATGTTATGTTTATGATTGCTAGATATTATGTTTGGTATACAAAGCCCATGACAAATTATCACGTAAATTTATCTACGTGGAAGTAGGTGTTTTAAAAAAAAACAGGAAATTGTCAGTACACAGTACACTAATATATTTCACTTTTTTCGTCTTACTTCATATCGTCTTCCAAATCGTCCTCTCTCTTTTGTTTTTTCTTCTCTTATACTAAATTTAAAAATAGCGCGCGTCTCTTACTATCTCTTTCACTCCCTTACATACCTCTTCCGTCTTTGCCTTTTAAAATACGTTCCGTTCATTCCAAAATCCTTTCATCCCACATCTGTATTTATAAAAAAAAAACCGGCCAAGTGCGAGTCGGACTCGCGCACGAAGGGTTCCGTACCGTTATCTATAAAAAACGGCAAAAAAATCATGTCTGTTATATGGGAGCCCCTTTTTTATATTAATTTTATTTTTAGTTAATTATTTATTTTTAAAGTGAATATACTCAAATATTCTGTAAATATTACAAGCGTCTACCTGTTGCCGTTATCAATATCGAGCAAAAACATGCAAAAAAAAATACGTTGGTTGTATGGGAAATTAACTTAAATATTTATTTGATTCTATTTTTTTGGATTTGTTGTTATAGCGGCAACACTAATACATTATCTGTGAAAATTTCAACTATCTAGCTATCACGGTTCATGAGATACAGCCTGGTGACAGACGGACAGACAGACAGACGGACAGCGGAGCGAAATTAATAGGGTCCCGTTTTTACCTTTTGGGTACGGAACCCTAAAAATAAAAATTTCGTGTCACAAATGTATATTCGGGATAAACTCAGAAACTACTGAACCGATTTTGATCAAACTTCATAAATTTCTGTAATTCAGTCTAAAAAATAGGATATGTGGTTTTTATTTTATAGCGAAACAAGTTCGCTGGGACAACTAGTAGAATATAAAAGTTAGACGTTAAGGTTATGGAACTAGTTTAATCTTTTTCCATAACAAAACTCATTCGATGATATATAAAATTTGAATCTAATCAATAAGAATAAGAATAAGAATATTTTTATTTGTGAGTCACAGGTAACATTTACAAAAACAGTCAGATGGTGGTAACATTTAGAAGTATCACTATGCTCTGTCTTTTAGGACTTACAAATATTATTAACACACATTTATTATCGTCTGGATTAATTACAAATGTCAATTCAAGTAAGTATTAAAAATATTGATGTTAAAAAATAATATATAAACATTACAATTCTAATTTATCAGTTAAAAAGTCAGACACTGCATAATAGTTTTTATTTAATAGAAGAGAAGTCAAGTGTTTCCTGAAGAGCGTGACATTTTTGGTTTTTAATTCTTGCGGCAACTTATTATATATTTTGGGTGCCATACATAGTACACTATTATTTTTCATCATTGTTTTACACGGAGGTGCGCATAGTCGTTGGCCTAGTCGCTTGGGTCGGTTTGATTTATTTATTGATGAAAATGTAGGAAATAGATAAGGGTTTGATTTTACGAAACTAGCAACTTCTAATATATATAAAGAAGGAAGAGTTAAAATTCGTAACTTCTTAAATGCTTCTTTACAGCTATCAGTATTTTTTAAGTTATATATTGCTCTTACGCATCTTTTTTGGGCCTTAAATATTAGGTTTTTGTTTATTGAATTTCCCCAAAACATCAGTCCATATCTTAATATAGAAGCAACGTAACCGTTGTTTTCGGTTAATGCTGTTTCAACGCTAGATATTTTTCGAAGATTTTTTAGGGCATAGACAAAACTATTAATTCTTTTCCGTAAATCTTCAGTATGTACTTTCCAGTTTATTTGGTAATCAAGTTGAATGCCTAAAAATTTTGCTATTGGAACAGTTTCTATTATATAATCTTTATATTTAGCAGTGATTGGGGGTATTTTTGTGTATTGAATCAAAAATCTGATTCGAAATGATTTTTACGTAAAATATAATTTTGAAACTGCTATCTTATATTATAGATAGATAGATAGATAATGTTTATTTTACAAAAACTGCATCACACACAACAAAAGATACTTATATTACTATACATTACATAAAAATAACTATATGTATGTGCTGCAGTAGTGCAAAAAGGGCCAAAACTCAGCGTGCTTGGCCATAAAGACGGCACACTGGTTTTCAGTTTCAGCCTGAAATGAGTACACGTAGGTGCAAATTAATAAAATTAAAATTAGGGCTTGTGTTACTTAAAATGTAGGTTTTTCATACATAGTAAAATAATTATAATAGTGTTTAAAAATCACATTACAGAATAAAATCAAATTTAATTAAAGTTTATTATTAAAACAAAATCTAATTATAAATTAAATTAAAACAAGTATTTCTTCCATGCTGGTCTAGGGGAAAAGAAAAAGACGTAAAATATACTAGCTGCTTTTCTTCCCTTGCAGAACGAAAGAACGAAAAAGCCCATAAAAAAAGACAATAAAAACTTACTGTTCCGTTTTTCACCTAATGCCCACCAACATGCTTAGGGTAGCTTTTAGGTCCTAAAGACCTGGGCTCTGTCTACCTAAGGACAAAAGACGTGATAGTATGTATTCATGTAAATTATAGTTGAAAAAAACTTTTTTCACTGTTGAAATTTGTTTCTGTCATTTCCTATTTTATCATTGAATTAGAAATATTAGAATTAGCGTAACCAGAGAATAATAGCGTATCGTATATACGAAATAGATAGGTACTTGAAATTAATTATCTACGATATATAGGAAAGTAAGAATAAATTTGGATCAAGTATGTCGCTATTCAATAAAGAACCGACTGAAACTTGCAAAGTAGCGAGTGTTTCGCTTGTACTCGTAATCACCGATCCCTTGACAGTTTCCGTAATTTGTGTTGCAACTGAGCCATTCCCAACCCTAGTCACAAGACACCGAGTCGGAAGGCACGCTCGGTAATGTATGGTTTGTAAGCGAAGTGATGTCCGCTAAATGTTGTACAATCTGGGTTCTGGTTCAAGCCGAACAGGGATAAGTTATTGGTCTGTCAATGATCCGAAACTAAGGAATGATTTAACATTCCATTGTACATGTTTTTTGATATGTAAAACGTATACATGTTTACGATTAATTATGTCTCTAAGCAAGTTGCAGACATTTTGTTATTAAATATTGATGTTAAGATAGGCCACTGGTAATTAATGCCTTTTTTTAAAGCAGACCCCATAATACCAACCCGATTTTTATAAGTCAGTTTATATAAAAATTAGGTCATTTATAATCATAACACATTATAATAGCAATGTTAAATACATCTATGATAAATATTTTATAAATTAAAGTAAAATTAACAAATTTCTTTTTAAGTATTAGAATTAAAAGTTACAGAATACCTTTTTTACATGACTGCCCCAAAAAAAGACTATAATGTTTTTAAAGTTCTTGTATGTACGTGAGTTCACTTATTTATTTTTAATACTTTATTTCACCATAGCTCCTAAATACCTGAACAGTTTGATATATGACATATCGTTGGAATCCTTACGTCAACGCAAGTAATATTGGCTATAATTCTTTTAACAAAGACTTTTAAGAAAGCTTAAAAACATAAAAATATGAAGTTGGAGAAAATGTTGGAAGATCACTAAGGAAAAGAAGGGTGCACTTCTAAATTCTACCGACAGGTCTCGTATTACACGACTGTATTTGACATATTTCTATTTACTGGGTCCTCATTTGTTACAAGCAAAAGCAACTTTTACACCAAAGACATTAAGTTTGCTTTTGTAAAGTTGAAGACACGTGCGGAAAATTACGACCGGCTCCTCTAAACTGTGCTTTAAGTTTGTGGGTCAGAGTTTCAATTAGCTTAACCGGAAAATTTCAGCAAAAAGTGGGGTCACGTGGATACTGTAGATTTTGTTGCTCGGGTAATACAGTAGGGTTTGGCCCGGCAAAGGTGCGCCGGGAAGATTACCTAGACATGCAGACGACGATAAGCGCTCCGTCGTTACAGAGGTTGTCGTGGACCCTTAAAATATAAACATCGTCCAGATGTCACAGATAAGCGTCGAGAGCTTTTTGCCTTAATGGCAGATTACTCCGGTTGAATATGTTGCGTGCCGGCGTCGCCGTGACTTATTGAATGGAAAATTTCTCACGATCAGATAACGGGGTTGTAACTAATTTTGAAACTAATCGTTTCTTATAATCTGTGTGTTAATCATAAATCCTGTTGAGTAAAATAATAAAAATAACTTTTATTTAAATTGGATATCGTTATTTGTCCTTGAATTTGTTATGATTTACATAATTGAAAAAAAATACTTATTTTGTTTTTATAATATTCTTAAAAACCAAACATGGAATTAAGCCCAAATTTTTTTTTATAGATTAGTCACTGTTTGTTTATGTCATTAGACAAAAAAAGGTGTGGTATGGGATACCTACTTACTCAACGATTCAATATTATATAGTAAATGCATATGCATATACAAATAAATATCATAGACCCAGGTCAATCTGAAAAAGATCATTTTCCATCTTGAACTGTCCGGAGATCGAACCCAGAACCTCCGGTGTGACAGCCTGTGATGATGTCCACTACATCACAGAGTCGCATGGAAGATGTTTCATCGTACTTACCTATATACATCGTCACCATACAAGAAATGTGGATTTAAGAGTTCCATACCCAAAGGGTAAAAACGGGACCCTATTCATATGGCTATGCTGTCCGTCAGTCTGTCCGACTGTCCGTCCGTCTGCCAGGCTGTATCTTATAAACCGGGATAGTTAGACATATATAAATCTACTATAACAATAAATACTAAAAAATATTTAAGGGGGGCTCTCATACAACAGACGTGATTTTTTTTCTCGATATTGATAACGGCAATAGGAAGACGCTCGAAATGTTCACAGAATATTTAATTATATATTCACTAAAAAACAACTAATTAAATTAAAATAACATTTATATTTGAGGGGGCTCCCTTACAACAGACATAATTTTTTGCCGATTTCATAGATAATGGTACGGAACCCTTAGTGCTTAAGTCCGACTCGCACTTGGACGGTTTCTCCTTTTTGTAGTTAAATGTTGTTTTGGAACTGTGTCCAAATCCGACTCGCTCGTTGTCAATTTTAGTTTTGGTTCATCAAATAATTGGATGGTTAATGGTTTCAAAATATATTAACGTCAGTTTTTAACTGTAGCCTTCGTGTAGGAAGAGTAATTCATTTAAATTTATATCTGTAAATATATATAGAAAGAATCACTTCATTTTAATCATGTCAAAAATTTATATACGACATGCCGAATTAATAACATTGTATTCACACATTAAATTCTCCCGCCCGCATTATAATGTGACCAAAATGTAACCACAATATTTATTAATTGGAAAATCCAATTGAGGTAATTATTACCAAAGCCATCAGTCTATTTCACAATGCCTTTATTAATCGTCACTATTGTTTACACTGGATTTATTTTATTACATGACAAGCTTTGCGTCACCCTGAAAACGGCTATCTGAATTGGCGGAAACTTGTCGGCAATACCGACTAAAAATACGTTAGTGAAACCATTTGTCGTAAAAGTGGTAAAGTATACCACTTTACGTTAGTTTTTAGCGTCTCCCTTTATGTATGGGAGTCACGACAAAATTGGTAATATTCTGAAGCGAGCTTCAATCAAGACCTATTACAAGCCGCACAAGAAAATAAACCAACCTTTAAGACCTGTAAAATCTAATATCCCATTACAAGATGCAGGAGTATATAAAATTGACTGTGACTGCGATTTATCATACATTGGGCAAACAAAGAGAAGCATCGGTACCAGAATTAAAGAACATATTGCTGACATGAAGAATAGATGCTCAACCAATTCTGCAGTCTGTGAACATTCCTCAGACAAACCCAACCACTACATGCGTTTTGATAATCCTCAAGTCCTTGCAAAAGAAAACAGATACATTCCAAGAATGCTTCGTGACGCTATTTAAATTAAAAAACATCCTAATGTCAATAGAGAGGATGGTTCGCAGTTACCACCAGCTTGGGATCCTGTGATCAATTTAATAAAATCTCAAGCTCATCACAAGACTGCAAGACCTTCAGACACCGTGAGTCAATACTGCGTACGTTTGGAACGTTATCAATAAATATTGTAGGCGGTAGTTTTGAATAGTTCTTATAACACAAAGACAAATGTCAACTAAGTCTACCTGCGACCATGAAAACTGTAAAGTTTTCGAAACGTTAGGTGTAAAAAAATATGTAATATACGCGATAATACCGTATTAAAGTGATTTTATTTAATTGTGTAACAATCGCGAAAACATCAGAAAAAAATATGAATTTACTTGTATACTGAAGCTTATAATATACAATGTATTATTATAAGCTTCAGTAAACTAGTAAATTCTAAAAATCCTCAATTGGATTCAGTATCATGTATATAGCTTATAAACACGATATCTCTAAAAACAAAGTTACTTATACTTACTTCATGACCAGCCGTTACGGATGTATTATTAGTATCATCATCATTATATATCTCTACCTATTAGATAGGGCGTTGTCTGGTTTTCAGAAGCTTCTATTTTGCAAAACTATTGTCTACTGACTGTACTACTTACATGGGAAAAAACCAAAAAAAATTTTTTTTTATTCGTATTTATTTAGACTTCCTGCTTAACATAGTTTTGTGGTCTTGTGCTCTTTGTGTTTTATAAATTATAACGAATATACAGTTATTACAGTGAATTTAAGAATATATATTTCATTTTCCTGTGTTACGTTTTAAGATACAATACAAAGCTTCAAAGAGATTCATAGATTTATTCAGAAAAAAAGCATTGTCAGGCACTTTTCGACGTTAATTTACATTTTAAATGTAGATACTAATTAATTTGTATGTCAATTATTAATTAATGTTCCAAACGTCAGGTAGGTCAAAATAGAAATTATAGGTGTTAGGTATTTCTATATTAAATCGTTATGAAATAAGTAATGTGAGTGTTGAAAACAAGAATTTTCAGTATTTTCGAGTCCTATAATCATTATATTAATAATTGTTGCCTGTGTATTAATACTGCCAATATGATCATTAACTACTAAAACTTCTTCTTTACTAAAAGGTCTTGTACAGGTTTCTTATACCTCTGAGATACCTCTGTAAATTCCCTAAAAACAAATGTTATAAAGACAAAAGAGCGCTACAAAGGCATTTTTAAAGTCTCTTGTTTGTTTTATAATACGCAGTAAATCTACTACGTAGGATGTAATATATAGAAATCAACATATTGATAATGTTTTTGCCATACACGCTGTTATAATTATAGGTGCTATGCGTAGTAAAAGGTTTCTTGTTGTTGAACTTATATTTTATAATGATAATATATGAATTATAAAAATGTACCTACATTTAATATAATTTCTGTGAGTCTGTGAATCGGCAACTTGAAATGTATTTTACTCTATAAATAGGTACCTTGAGTCATTGTGAGACACATACTTAAAAAAAATGTATAATGGATTAAAACATATGTAATCATTACTTTTAAGCTTTTTTCTCCCTGGTCTCAAAAACTCTCCAGAAATCAACAATACACAAACAAAAGTAACATTTTTCCTGAAGTATTCTAATATTCCTAAATAAATTATATCGTAATTATTATATTGATTACCCCACATTAACATCACCATAAATTATTGTTTATTCATGATATAAAAAGCATGATTTTAATTTAATTGCATTTAATTTTTCCAGCCCATGAGCCGTCGCTCGCGAAATCTGAGACCGCAAACACAAATAAAATCCAGCCAAATGAAAGTCGCATAAGTACACACATCGATGGTTCCGAACCACCATACAATTTTTACCTACAAAAATTACGTTTCTTGTATGGGTACACCAAGGACGCTTATAACCTCTTCCAAGCAAGCTCTCTTATGAGGTTAACAAAACTCTTTCGAGCACGAATAACTACTTTTTTTTTAAATTATCTCTGGATTGCCAGATATTGATTGTCAAGGGTGTTATGCTCAACTGCCTGTCCGGTGGTTGCAGGTATTGCATCGCGTACACGCGCCCGACCTCCCTAGCTGCTAGTTGCTTTTACCCCATTTATCCGAGTGAGTATACTACTCACTCGGATGAAAACCCGATACTTTCATTCCCTTTCCAAATCCAACAAATTCCTATCATAGCTTTAAAATGCTTCCGATGGGCAGCAGCGTCGGAAGCAAGAGAGCCAAAGAAACTGCGCTCGCCAAGCCGCCTGCCAAGCGTGGTGAGTATGGCAATATCCTACCATGGAACGAAATATCTTTAGAGAGGCCTTTGTCCAGTGATGATCTCCGGATTGGCGCCTTAATAATAAATAAGCAGCAACTTTGACAGTCGAGAAAACGCCAAAAGAACGCGTGTGTTTTAATAGACCCTATTTTTATTGTAAATATTCTCATTCTGTTAAAATTAACGACACTTCGCTTGCCGGTAGGTGGTAGTCGCCATTCGAGAACCTTTTTGTCCCATCGGCCATCGGTTCTACGCGCTATGTGCCCCGCCGACTGCCACTTCAAAGAGCTAATCCGCTGAGCTATGTCGGTAACTTTCGTTCTTCTATGGATCTCCTCATTTCTGATTTGGTCTCGCAGAGAAACACCGAGCATAGCCCTCTCCATTGCTCTTTGAGCAACTTTGAGCCTTTTTATAAGACCCATAGTAAGGGACCACGTTCCTAAGCCTGTTTCCTATTGCTCCTTAAATAAGAAGCTTAACAAAAAGCTGGACAGCTGACTCTGACTTACTCGGCCGGACACGTACCAAAAAGCCTAACTGTGTTCGGCTTTAGGCCTGGCTCTCTAATCCCAAGTCCAATAGAATTGGTACGTAATATCTAGTTATTATACGAAAAAATATATGTTCATATAATATATTATGAAAAGTACATAGCAGTACGAGTAATATTCCAAAATCAACCTAGGAAATATTTCCATTATAACTTAAATAGGATACCGTATTGAATAAGGCTTGACAAAGAATCCCCGACCGTACGGGCTTGTCTACTAATTAGGTTTGGCCTAATGAATATAGGGTGGGTTCATCCGTAGTTGTCTGGGTAATTAACAGCTGAGATAGGAAATATTAATATTTATAAGCGTCGGGCGCCAACAAATTTTCCTTATACGTTTTAGCTAGTGAAAGAAGCAATATGAATTTTGCATTTTGATTATGCTAATAAAAGTCAGATTTAATAATATTCATGTTGCGTGGTATATTTTAAGTTATCTTTATTAATTTTAAGCTAGTCATTGTATTTTGTATTAAGTCGCTAGGATTGGTGTCTGATACGAGTATTTTTCCGGGTCTCGGATTTGATCTCCATTCAGGTCAAGATGAAAAACGATTCTGTTCAGGTATAAGCATATATTATAAAATATATCGTTGAGTTAGTATCCCACGACATATGGTTACAGCTAACTGTGTAGCTAGCTCAAATATTAGCGGTTAGTCCCTATACACGTTGAAATGATGATCGTTTCGAACCCTTGAAGGGTTTATTTAGCCCTTAAATTCAATTTTTTGACATTCGCACACAAATTGCCTGAGCGGCCGAAAAATTTTTAATTTTTGTATAAAAATGTAATTTTTTTTAGTTCCCAGCATTGGTCCCATAGGAAAAGTTGTTCATATCGATGGGCAATTCACCCCTTTTAGGGTCCAGGATCAATATTTCACCATGTGTATTTGTCAGAAAATTATATTTTCGGCAAGGCTGTAGAACTTCTATATCTTTTTTAAGTCGAAACCATAAATTAAACCGACTAACATGCGAAGTTATTGAAGATTAAAGTTATTTTATTTATTCAATAGCGACTTGGACCCCGGCTTCGCCAGATGCAATGTACATATAAATCTTCCTCATGAATAACTCTATCTATTTGAAAAAAAACTGCATCAAAATCCGTTGCGTAGTTTTAAAGATCTAACCATACATAGGGAAGTGACTTTGTTTTATACTATGCAGTGACTTAAATGAACGTCACAAAACTTCTGACACACTTTAACAGGGATACAAAAACGGACAGAGTACCCATTATCCGGAAATAAAGTGCTACTCTTGGGGATCTACGCTAGTGGCTTATAAAGTACTTCTTGAATTCCAAATGACATATTGTAATGCCACATGAAAAGCGCATTCAATTTATAGGTATATTATTACAATGTATCACTATTTCTTTGATACATATTCCCATCTAATGCCCACCAACCAACTTGTCTTAAAGGTACAGGTATCAAAGATCTAATAACCACGTATAGGGCTCTATCTACTACGCAGGGGAACAAGATGTGATAGTATGTATTACTTCTATTTTATACGTATAATATATATTGGCCTACACTCTCCTCGCTGGCCAGACGGCTAATCCTCTGTCTGCTCTGGCCAAGTATGGCTCCGGTAGTATAAAGAGGGTCATGCTCCTGCAGTGGAGATTAAAAAGACCTGATGATGATGATGATGAATATATATTAAGCTAGAATTAAAATTTATGCACGCCAGGTTAGTGGTAGGTTGGTTATATTTGACATTTAATTCTATTCTTTTATTTCATACATAGATACATATTATTATGTCTTTATCCGTTACGGGGTGGACAGAGCTTAAGGTGATTAGACTGAAGCCACGTTTAGCGTGTTGGTGGCGTAAAGGTGGAAAACGGAATCAAAATAGTGATGGGTTGCTAGGCGTATCGCCTATTGTCATGATTCTTTAGATTTCCGCCCAATACCTTGACTGGCTTTTACGGTCTGCGCGGGAACAGAAACAGCTGGCACATTTAACTTTTTTTTTAGCCTAGATCAGCATGGAAGAATTATTTCATTTACCTATATTTTTATAATCACCATCTGCCTTATTAAATCATTCTATATGAATTAATGAAACGTTTTCAACTACCTACTCAAATTACCCATTTAATAAAATATACAACTTTATGCAGCGAGTATCACAGATAATAAAAGCATTTTATTGTCACAGATGCATGAAAATTCACACCATAAAAAGTAAAAATAAAGTTATGAAACTTAACGATATACATTTGCACATTAAATGGAGCGTGTTGAATCAAATTTTATTTTTATCGCGTCAACAAAAACAAATCGCTTTATGTCCAAATTTAAATTTCAGTGTTCCGGGGGTAAGCTCCCCGGCTGTAATAAGGCGATGTTTTTATTACACTGGGCCCTTCTAATAAGCGGACAGTCGGTGTTTGTTCACAAACAATCTCATCCTATTCCGTAATTTTACACCTATATCCTAACGAAACAAAATTACACGGGCTTGATAGCTTGTAATAATAAGATACAAGTTTTGGAAGATTTTTTGTGCATTTGGAGTTGTATGAGCTTTGAATTAAAACTACAGAATATTTATATACCTATTCAGGTCCAATATTGCATTTTGTAGGAGGCTTCAGAGCCTGATTGTTTTCTTTATAAACAGATATATAGGATTTTCATAATTATCATCTTGTAAGGTGCCACTGACTGCAAAAGTCTGATACACAGCTAAACATATAGAAACTATTATATATTTTATATTGACGGAAACCGATAAAGTATAAATATAATTAAATGTACTCAATTACGTCTCCTAAAATGTTTGCTGCATGATTGCTGCATGCCTGCTGCAAGTTTACTGCATGCATACCTACTGCATGCCTGCCGCATGCCTGCCGCATGCCTGCCGCATGCCTGCCGCATGCCTGCCGCATGCCTGCCGCATGCCTGCCGCATGCCTGCCGCATGCCTGCCGCATGCCTGCCGCATGCCTGCCGCATGCCTGCCGCATGCCTGCCGCATGCCTGCCGCATGCCTGCCGCATGCCTGCCGCATGCCTGCCGCATGCCTGCCGCATGCCTGCCGCATGCCTGCCGCATGCCTGCCGCATGCCTGCCGCATGCCTGCTTCATGCCTGCTGCATGCCTGCTTCATCCCTGCTGCATGCCTGCTGCATGCTTGTTATATGCTGCATGTTTGCTTGCATTCTGCATTAAAGTAGCAGTATTATAGAATGCAATTTTTAAGCACGTGATATTGTGCGATATTATGTTAGGGCGAAGAATTATTAGGGCATATCCTTATTATGGAAAATTTTTTATGAGATTTTAAATTATACATAGAATTTTAATGAGACAAAATAGAGAACCATAATCATCATCATTATTTCGTGTAGGTGACACGGTCAATCGATGATGCACACCCTGGTGTCAGAGTTCTTCGGAACCAGCTCTCGGTCTCTGACGTGGTTCCTTTAACGACTACCAGATGTCAGCCGGGACCATTTTCAGCTTATTATCAGACAATCAGGTGATTCAACCTGCAATGTCCTAACCAAACTGGAAACAACTGAACAAAGTACGCTGCCCTTGGGAATCGAACCCACGACCTTCGGGTCTACAGGCAATACCTTAACCACGGAGGCAATCGGAGCAGGCAGATTATAATTAAAGTAAAATTATAATAATATATAATTACTACTTTAAGAAAAAATTATCATTTTTGTCGGAAAATGCCGACACTTTCAGCCTATTCAGAAGGTTAGTTTCAGGTCAACAGTCAAGAACGTCACGGCGCGGCCTTCCGATAGTCACAAGAAAGCCATCTAAATAAACTGAAACTTTCGGCCTTTACCGACGAAAAATACATGAGTGAAACTGTTTTTTTTAAATGTAAAATTTTATCCCGCGTATGTTTTAATAACATTAAAATTATGATTGACACTATGTTTAAGATACATAACAATAACTTCCTCTTCAATATATTTAGACTGACTGACTTATTAAAGTTGAAGAAATAATATCTGTAAGCTTAGAAGTTAACATATTTTATTATTTCTTTAACATTAATTTAAAAAAAAAACAACATTTTTCAAAGCAATTTTATCTTACCAAGAAATATGTACACTGTAAACAACTCCAATGTTATTTTAGCCTAGAAAATACAAGTCTTTAGTGCAGAGCGCCCGGTTCATCGCGGAAATTACTGGTAATTTAGATATATTTTCTATGGACACTAACGCGCCATAAATTCACATCATTACTTCCCGGCAGTGGCGCGTTCTTTGGTCAGTGATATTTAAAAATCCAATATCCTTTAGGCATGCGGTTGGAACTAATATACTTATACCTTCTACTACCAATACATCTGAAGGACTTTTATCTTGTATTTCGGAACTTCATTGATTATAAATATGTTAAATCAAGCGTTATGTATAAAATTTTGTTTTGTTATAAACGTCTAGTTCATGGTACGCAACTTTATATTTTTTTAACGAATGAAATCGAAATATTTAAATATAAATATATACGGACAAATCACACAGATTGAGCTAGCCCCAAAGTAAGTTCGAGACTTGTGTTATGGGATACTATATTTTATAACAAATACATATATAGATACACATCCAAGACCCAGGCCAATCTGAAAAAGATCATTTTCCATCTTGACCTGGCCGGGGATCGAACCCGGGCACTCTCGTGTCGCAGGTTGGCGTGTTTACCGCTGCGCCACGGAGCTAGCCAAAATATAGCTATATCTTACGTTAGTTTTAATCAAAAGTAATTGAAGTGGCCGGGCACTCCGTGTCGCAGGCTGGCAGGCTGGCGTGTTGACCGCTGCGCCAAGGAGTTAGCCAAATAAATATTTTATTAAAGATAAACTTTTCTTTTCATATATTAGTGCTGGTGTTCAATGTTTCTGAAACAGTTTAATAATTATGTTATTTCTTAGCTTAAGACAAGTTATTTAGTGTCAACAGGGTGTAGGGGGAACGATAAAAAGGTATTTGTGATTGTACTTTATCGGCTGAATTGGGGATGAAAAAAATGCTGCCCGGCACTCCGACCTGATGCTAGTAGTTGAGGATCCTCAACTGCCTGTTGTCAAGGGTATTCCCCTGATCACTATTTTTCCCATTCCCACTGATCCAAACATTTAACATAGTACCTGGGTGACCGATTTCCACTCGAAGAAATTCCCCTATAAGGAGTAGGGTCACGATTGAGCCAGAAAAACACGGGCGGAGACTAAATATATATTATATGTTGATTATGCACAAATATGCAGATAGACAAACAGTTTTTAGAAATATCAGAGAAAATATAGTAAGACGCTTGTTCGCTTTCTCTGCGCGGATCGAACTAACGGTTGTGGGCATAACTGCCGACTACCCTTTAAATTTACAATAAAAATTCAAAAAATTACAAATATTTAGTGGGTACCACACATGCTAAGTTATACAAAATATATCGTGAAAATACGTTTCATTTCACTAATACGAGTACCATACAAATACATAAATAATTTTGAATTTATAGCAATAGAAAAATAACAACAGGAAATTACATGAGCGCGTCGCTAACATCCCCTAAAAACCAAAACTGTTCGTTTAATAAGTATAGGATATAAATAAGTAATAAAAAAATTAGATATAACTATAGGTATAGTTGTGTAGTTAATAATAAAAACAAGTTCTGTGTATTTTAAACACTACGAGTGGCACGAAATACTCAGAGACATCAGATATAAAAGCTCATAATTATTATGATAGCAATGCTGTGCCAGTAAACTTGAGTCGTTGCATTTGGCCAATTTGCTAAACTAATTTCTTATGATTTGAAGAGAAACTTCGCGTCTCTTATTACGATTGGATGCCCAATTGCCATCTTAATTAAGCAAATAAGTTATGGTCTTCAGTAGATTGTTTAAAAATAGAAATTTAAGAGCTCGATAGCCCGGATCATTCCCACTAGTTCCATTGGCAAATAGTTCCATAAAACTAGTAATGGGCATTACCATCATTAGCGCTTAGATTAAAAAATCGAGATTTCTTCAGTGTTTCGGATAGCACGCAAAGCCGTTATTGGCCCCGGTTGTTATCATTATAGTAAAACCAGAATAGTTGCCGCAGAGGTATAGCTGCCTTTATTGCATTTACTCTAGCTTTACGGACGAACCGCAAGCTATGTTATTAATCTATCGAAAGAGTCTCTACTAAGTTGACTGTTTTGCAGGTCTCGGTGCGATTGCATGTGTAAGAAAATTGCTACCAAAGACTTCATGGGATAGATGCCTCGTTTTTGCGGCGAGACATCTATCCCTAATTAAATTTATATGGACAAGGTAACTATCCCCTAAGTGGGATAGATGCCAAAAAATAGAGGTCCGTAAACTTCGCTATTATTTTTTAAATGTCATATTTGTAGATAAAGAACCAAAATATTAACCAGTTCTAAAAATAAAGTATTTTGCTTTATGTACTAAAATATATAAAGGTGATTTTGAAAAGTGCGACAATGGTCCGGATTTTACCCCAATAGAACCTAATTAAGCTAAGTCAAATACCTTGGCTTGATTACACTCACAAAAACAAAAACTACATTATTGTTTGAGTCTTCACGTTTGAGTCTTTTAGCAAATTCACCAAAACTGTTACATTAGTAAGCTTGTGACGAAAAAATGTTTCTTCGAAATCTTTTATTTCTGAATACGTGTCTTTGATAATCGCTGTCATGTTTCGTTTTATCTTATATCTCTGTATTTTATTATCTGTTGATTAAAATTTCCCTCGTTGAACTGTGCTATGTATTTACGTACCTTTATATTATTACTGCTTTTAAATAGTAAATACACAGTTTTATTAAAACATTAGGTATACAAGCTTAGTTAAGTAAGCGTAGTAAGCTTATTTATAGAGGTATATTAGCTTAATACATAACATTGTACGAAAATATTAGCTGCAGCGAAAGTCATATTAAACGTCTTAAAAAGTTTGACAATCGTATTCCAGAAACTCGCATAAATGAATGTTGCTGCTAATGAAGCTGAAGAAACGACGTACGTGAGTGACTCGTTACTAAAGTTACGCGAATTCGTCTTTCAGCGACAGGTAATAAAATCTGCCGTAAGTGTTGCCAACATCGCGGTAAAGATCCAACAAATTAGGCGCATAAGTAATTAAATGCGGTATTACCATCTAGCTCGGCGTATATTATAACTGCATTATCCGCTTAATATTCATGAGCGACAAACTTCTCTTAAGTGACGTGAAACTGGTGACGAATCTCGCGACTTATCCACCGCATACAGTTTGCCGCATGAATATGCCGTGAGAGCCAGATAAGCGCCTCTTCAATGGTGCACTTTGACACTGATCATTTAATCGCGCGAATACAAAATACCATACTTAAAATCAATGAGGGACAGCTTACGACCCAAATTATGGCGCCATCTTATATCCGGAGATGTACGCCCTATAATGTCCTACAGATTACCCAAAGGTTCAGATTAAGCGTTCTCGCGTAAGAAGTCGAGTGCTATCGGCTAAATAAAAATCAATATCTGAATCGGTTGCGAGTTTCTTCTTCACAATCCATTTGCTCTAAGAACGTAGTACTTTCTCAAAGGGATTTCTTCGGCCCTTATTTCGAGATCCTTTAGGACCACACTTGAGGAACGGCGTTCTGCCTTTAGGACCCCGCTTCCGCCCCTCCGAGAAATGCCCGAGATAAGAGAGACGTTTTGGCGCCATTCATGTTTATGGCAGGCCAAATGGCCCTAGAATACTGCGTACTTATTATAAACAAGTACCTCCAGACAATATATTTAGAAGAGCTCACAGCGAGATTGAAAAATGACATTTGGTTGTGCGCTCTTGAAATAATACGTTCGAAATAGCTCAAAGCTGATATGAAAGAAAGTTAATGAGGCTCCTTTCCCCATTTCCTCCCCGAATATAAATATAAGCTTGGCTTCTTTAATTACCTACATAACTTCTTTCAAGTGGTTATTGGGTTTCCTATTTAATTATATACGCGTAATGACGTTGTGCTTCGCTAGGCGGGTATTACAGGAATTTCTTTTCTGTAACGATCTAAACATTAATAGCTTGGGTCGCGAGCACTAACAATTTCTTCAGAGATTCCTTTGTTATTTGTAGGTGTAAAGGACGGGTCGGGAATGGAATTACTTTATTTTACAAAATGTAGTCACCGTAAAATTTTATGGAGCTGTTTGTGAATGGCGTGGTCATTACCAGCCTACCTACACGATGCGAAGGCAAGTGTACGTACGATACGTCGCGTCGCCTGGGGCCCTGGGCGCCTTCCAAGTCGTTGATTTCAATTACCACCCACTGTTATCGTTATATTAAGTCTCATTACGGGTAATTTCTTCAATTTTCTTTATCAATTTAGTTGTGTCTGAAACAAAACGGTGTGTTTTGTCTAATAGCACTACGTCAAAGTAAATTTATTGATTTGTTTAGCCTAACTTAATTCAATTGTCTTATGGCGCTTTTATTTATTTTATTTATTAAGCTATACTGAGAAATGACAAATCTACCTAATTTAAATATAGTTTTACCGTGTGATGAGTATTCTATAGAAGACTAAGAATAATGAGTTGTCAACTGATTGTATACGGGTTCTTTTATATATTATATTTATTGTTACTGCTCTTATATAGTTGGAATTATATTCGTGTTATTTATATTTAACTTCAAATGAACTGCAACATTCTTAAATGCAACGTTAATTAACTAATTAGCGGATCTGCAGATGGAACTAGTCATAACTAGTGAGTTATGACTAGTTCCATCTGCAATCAATTGTCTTTACATAGTATTGATGTGTCATCAGCAAATAAGACATATTTTTGGTCTGTGATTTTAGGCGAGCCATTGACGTAAAGTAGAAATAAAAACTTTGCTAAAATACTGCCCTGAGGAGCAGAATAATAATCTTGCAGTTAAAAATCTGATCTGTAGCAGATTTTAATTACTGGATACTTGATTGATCTTAACACATTGACTTTAATTTTATAAAAAGCTTTTTATGATTGTTTGATGGAATTATACCCTAACCTATTAATAGACAACCGTAAACCAGATAAAGGCTTCTCGATCAGATTGTTTCCGGAAACAGGTATACATATATCTACACGATACGCTTCTGGATCGGAAAGCCGCCCGTGCCCACGTAAGCACGAAACAAACAAGCTACATTGAACATGTCCGAAACACACAAAAAGTAGAAATTGGAATATAGAGGTGAAACCCAACGGACTCGGGAGTTTACCCGTGTCCTCTGGGGCACTTGCCAAACAAAGTTTTTGTTTTATCAAACTGGTAATTCTCATTTTTTGTTTTATTGCCCCGAAGCTCAAGAGATTTATGGGTAGCCACTTTGCATTAATTTCGCATTCATTACAGATCTCTTGAATTTTCGGTAAAATTTTTTGCGTCTATCGAGTGTGAATTACAGAGAAATTATGCATATTTTGTATTCGAGTTGCGTGCAAAATATTGTTATAAATTAAGTTGTTCTGAAGGATATAATGGGGCGGTCCGTTGTACTGTAAATTTCTTTGCGCATTTGCACGTAATAAACACGAATAAGATTAATCGCTACAGCCTTGTAACCATTGTTGAGTCGCTTTTGAGATCATCTGTTAGATTGGACTAAAAGCCTATTTTTATCTTCTTCTGAGATAAACATTGTAAACGTCTAAAAAGGAGCATAATAAATTAATGTTCTGGCCATTTACCAGTATATATAATTGAGATGTTATGTAATAATATTGTACGCTAATTTAAAATGAATTAGTCGAAAGCACCTTGTTACGCACTACTATGTTGACCTACGATCTATTTCATTATATAAATAGTATTCTCTACATAACATTTCATTTAACTCGTGAGTTACCTGTAAGATAAGGTCATAAATTCAGTACAGATATGTTTTTTTATAAAATGAAATATTATGGATTTATATTAACAATTTGAGCATTAAAATGTTTACAAGTTTTAATATCTGCAATTTTTTTCATCCATACAAAACGAAAATAGAATATTTCCAAAGTTTTCATCTCAATTATGGTGCTAGAAAATATTGACATTTTAGGTATTCAATATTGAAAATTCGTCCCGAAATTTTCCTGGAAAATGTATAAAATGAGAGCTTACCTGGTAATAAATTTATACTTTATTGATCATTATGTAACACAAAGCAACCCTGGGCGCCGGCTTACTAAGATAGATGATTGCAAGTGGCATATAAATATCTCGAGCTTCCCCGTGCTTCGGAAACCACGTTAATTATTAAGTGGACAAGATTGGTGTTAGACTTTTTATGGCAACTAACGGTTACCAATCATAGCGGAAACCACATGGACGTCGTTTCCGTTGAATGAACCGTGAAGAGTTGCTTGTCATGCGTGGGATCGGAGTGTTCTTTTCCCTCCCCAGACCTATGTCTCTTCGAACCCTCAATCCCTGTGGTTAAAGCAAGAGAAGACCATTAGTTAGATAACCGAATGTTAAAGACGAGTATATGCATTTTAAGTTGAAACGCGGTCATAGAGGCCCCACGTCGGTAGATACGAGACATTTTAGGCTAAGTTTAAAATCATCATCATCATTACAGCGGTAAAAAGTCCATTACTGGACAAAGGCCTCTCCCAAAGATACTTAGTTCCATGCGAGGATATTGCCATACTCACCACGCTTGGCAGGCGGGTTGGCGAGCGCAGTTTCTTTAGCTTCTAGTGCTTCTGACGCTGCTGCCCATTGGAAGCATTTTAAAGGTGGGGAAGGATATGAATTTCTTGGATTTGGAAAGGGAATGAAGGTATTGGGATACAACACGCTCGCATGAATGAGTAAAAAACAATTAGAGGCCGGAGGCGCGTGCCCGTTGCCATATCTGCAACCACCGGGCAGGCAGTTTAGCATGACACCCCGGACCGTGAAGTTTAAAATATATTTCTTCTTTTATTATTACTTTTTCTTCTTTTATATCACTCTTTGTCGATTGAATAAATCATCCTGTACGATCTTGCTTAATACGTAAAAGCGACGACTCCATTTACAGCAAAAAGGAAGATTAACGGAAAGGAGGACTAAGTCTATCCAATATTCTGGCAAAGTCATTGAAAGTAAGACTTTGGTGATGCTACGCCTACCTTAGCTGAAAACAACGTAAGTACTTCAGTCACGCTTATATTTTAATAATTATTTATTTACTTTATACTTAACGTTTCTACCTCGTTTTAGTTCCGTTATAGTCTATCGCCTATTGGCCAGGGGTCTCATACTTAATTGCCAGTCCGGTGATTATACGTATGACATCGGGTACGCGCGCCCGGCCTCCCCGAGCTGCTACTTTCTTATCCCCAATCCTTCCGAGCAAGTAGCATCCCAAATACCTTTTCCCGTTCCCTCAGCCTAATAAATTCCTTCCTTTCCCAAGCTTAAAGTGGTTTCGATTGGCAGCAGCACCGGAACCCATTAAGCCGAATAAACTGCGCTCACCAACCCGTTTGCCAAGCGTGGTGAGTATGGCAAAAACCCCCCCCCATGGTTGTAGAAAATATGCCAAGGCCTCCAGTCCCCGGCGGTTCCGCTATTCCTGACTCCGGTAGCGGTCACGGTAACGGCGGGGCAGGGGGTGCGAAGAATCTCCGCAAGAGATCCGGCTACCACCCCCAACAGAGACTGGCCCTGGTAACACACAACATTCGCACAATGAGGCTAGACGAGAAGGTCGAGAAAGTGGAAGAGGAGATGAGTAGGTTACGATGGGACATAGTGGGTCTGTCTGAAGTCCGAAGAGAGGGAGAGGGCACGACAACCCTAAAGTCTGGTAACCTACTCTATCACCGGGAGGGTGACTTTAAAAAGTCACAGCATGGTGTCGGGTTTCTCGTCCACAAGTCCCTCATCAACAACGTTGTAACCATCGAAAGTGTTTCCAGCAGGGTAATATACCTGATACTCAGAGTATCTAAAAGATACTTGTTGAAGGTAGTACAGGTATAAATGCCGACCGGGAAACACTCAGATGAAGAGGTGGAAGTGGTGTATGAGGACATTAGTAGGGCCACACACGCTTCCGAAACCTATTTTACGATTGTTATGGGGGACTTCAACGCAATACTTGGTAAGCGGAGCGATGGAGAGTCCAGAGTGGGACAATTTGGATATGGAGAACGGAATGACAGGGGCCATAGGCTGGCTAATTTCCTGGAAGAAGAGGGACTCTATGCGATGAACTCTTTCTTCCAGAAGCCGCCTCATAGAAAATGGACTTGGATGGGCCCCAGCAGAAGAGACCAACTCCCTGTCAAAAACGAGATAGACTTCATCTTGTCGACGAGGAGAGAGATATTCAACGATGTCTCTGTGATCAATAGGATTAAAACCGGTAGCGATCACCGAATCGTGAGAGGCATCGTGAATATCAATCTCAGACGAGAGAGGACTCGCTTGATGAAGTCTACGCTCCGACCATCACCGATCCATATCCAGAATGTCGACAATTTCCAACTGGAACTCTCAAATCGCTTTGATTGCCTGAAGGATTGCGTTACAGTGGACGAACTAAACAATGGGTTCGTGGAAACTGTCCAAGCGGTGGGATCAAAGTTTTTTAGGTCCCGCCCCAAATACAAACCTCAAAAGATCTCGCCCCAGACCCAGGAGTTAATGGCCGCGCGACGCTCCACGCCGCTGCAGACCTCCGAAGACGCAAACGTGCATCGGCAGCTCAATAGACGAATCCAAAAGTCCTTGCGACACGACATTCGCTCCTTCAATACCGAGCGTATTAAGGAGACGATAGAGCAAAATAAGGGCTCCAAAGTGTTCGCAAGAGTGGAGTCTATTGGGCAAAGTCGATTAACGAAGCTGAAGACGGAGGACGGCAGCGTGGCGTCGACAAAGGCCGAGGTGCTGGGAGAGATCGAGAGGTTTTATGGGCAGCTTTACACCTCAATAGCCAAACCCATTGTCAGCTTGGCCAAAGATCCGAGAGCCAAGCTAACCCGTCACTATACCGAAGACATCCCGGACATCAGCCTGTACGAGATTAGGATTGCCCTCAAACAGCTAAAGAACAACAAGGCGCCGGGCGAGGACGGAATTACAGCAGAGCTTCTGAAAGCGGGCGGAACGCCGGTACTGAAAGTCCTTCAGAGGCTCTTTAATTCCGTTCTGTTCGAGGGCATTACGCCGGAGGCGTGGAACAGGGGTGTGGTGGTTTTGTTCTTCAAAAAGGGTGATAATACTCTACTGAAGAACTATAGACCCATCACACTCCTGAGCCACGTCTATAAGCTGTTTTCGAGGGTGATCACGAATCGTCTCACGAACAGGCTCGATGCTTTCCAGCCTCCCGAACAAGCCGGTTTCCGAAAAGGCTACAGTACCATAGACCACATCCATACGCTGCGGCAGGTTATACAGAAGACCAGAGAGTATAACCGGCCATTATGCTTAGCGTTTGTGGACTATGAGAAAGCCTTTGATTCGGTCGAAACATGGGCCGTGCTTCAGTCCCTCCAGCGATGCCGCATCGACCATCGGTATATCGAAGTGTTGAAGTGCTTATACAGCAACGCCACCATGTCAGTTCGACTACAGGAGCAGAGCACGAAGGCTATACCATTGCAGCGAGGTGTGAGACAGGGAGACGTCATATCTCCGAAACTGTTCACCGCTGCTCTGGAGGATGCTTTCAAGCTCCTGGAATGGAAAGGACTTGGCATCAACATCAATGGCGAGTATATCACTCACCTTCGATTTGCCGATGACATCGTTGCTATGGCGGAGACGCTGGAGGACTTAAGTACCATGCTCAATGACCTCAATGGAGTTTCCTAACAGGTGGGCCTTACAATGAACATGGACAAGACGAAAATAATGTCGAATGTCCATGTTGTGCCTTCACCGGTATTTGTTGGGAACTCCGTCCTTGAAGCTGTGGACCAATATGTCTACTTGGGTCAATTGATCCAGGTTGGCAGTTCCAGCTTCGAGGACGAGGTGTTTCGACGAATCCGACTCGGCTGGGCAGCGTTCGGGAAGCTTCGCCATGTCTTCTCGTCAAAAATACCTCAGTGCCTGAAGACGAAAGTCTATAATCAATGTGTGTTACCAGTGATGACTTACGGGTCCGAAACGTGGTCCCTTACTATGGGCCTCATAAGAAAGCTCAAGGTCGCTCAAAGAGCTATGGAGAGGGCTATGCTCGGTGTTTCTCTGCGAGATCGAATCAGAAATGAGCAGATCCGTAGAAGAACAAAGGTCACCGACATAGCTCAGCGGATTAGCTCTTTGAAGTGGCAGTGGGCGGGGCACATAGCGCGCAGAACCGATGGCAGAAAGGTTCTTGAATGGCGACCACGTACCGGCAAGCGCAGCGTCGGACACCCACCGACCAGATGGTCGGACGACCTGACTAAGGTCGCAGGAAGACGCTGGATGCAGGCCGCTTTCAACCGGTCGTATTGGAAATCCTTGGGGGAGGCCTATGTCCAGCAGTGGACTTCTTGCGGCTGATATGATGATAGTCTATCGGTCACTGCTACCCCACGTCGACGGTTAAGTGACAAAAAAAATGTTTTTTTGGTGGTTATTGGTTAAAGATGTGTACATTGGTTAGACGTTTACCAAAAAAAAAAGTTTATAAATGGCATTTAGCTCGAACCTTTAATTAAATTTATTTGTTTCTGTTGATGTTTCAATAGAGTTACATCTGTCATGGTAACGTGCGACCATAATTATGTTTTTAAAGCGCTAACGTTTTATAAGAACGAAAAGTACCTAATTTTGTCCTATATCTTCGAGAATCAGTTTCTTTCTAAATAAATAATAAATAAATATATACGGACAAATCACACAGATTGAGCTAGCCCCAAAGTAAGTTCAAGACTTGTGTTATGGGATACTAACTCAACGATACTATATTTTATAACAAATACATATATAGATAAACATCCAAGACACAGGCCAATCTGAAAAAGATCATTTTCCATCTTGACCTGGCCGGGGATCGAACCCGGTCACTCCGTGTCGCAGGCAGGCGTGTTGACCGCTGCGCCACGGAGCTAGCCAAAACTTGCAAACAAAGTTAATCTGCAATAAAATTATCGATATTTCTTGTATAGTTTGAAAACTCTAGACTACATGTATCGGACATTAACATAGTTTTCAGATAAACATTCGTAGTTCGCGACATCTACTTGGTAGCGACCGCACATAGCTTTAGAAACCATTAATGAAGATTAATTGTTAACTGAGAAACGCTAACGGTATGTAAGCTTTTGCCCGTTACTTTGCCCGCCTGAATTAGCTTTTGACCTGTCTGATGTAATTATACTGTTAAATAAAATAAAAACTTGTAGTTATTGAATTAAAGAGTAACAAATCAATATATAGGGACACTATGCTGGTCTGGGAGAAAAGAAAAAACATAGAATGTACCAGCTGCTTCTCTTCCCGCGCAGATCGTAAAAGCCGATCGAGGGAACGGGCAAAATTCCAAGGAATCATGGTAATAGGCGATGCGGCTAGCAACCCATCACTATATTGATTCCATTTCCTACTTAATTAATGCCTACCAACAGTCCTGCTAAATGTGGCCTTCGGGTCTTATAGACCTGGGCTCTGTCTACCCCGTAAGGGAAGAAGGCGTGATACTATGTATGTATATAGGGACAAATCACACAGATACAGCTAGGACACTAAGTGTGAACTTGTGTCGCATGGTACTAACTCAACAATACTATATTTTATAATAGATACATAGATAAATCGATAATTGAACTTACCGGGGATCGAACCCGGGACCCTGCAATTCAAAGGCACTTGCAGTACCACTGATCCACAGAGGTAATCAAACAATTAACCATTGATGCTTACATACATCAATCCTTAATATATCTCATCTACTATTATAGCAAAGATATCAAATTTTTCATTGGTATTAAAATAGAGTACTCTATAAATGAGCAAAAGTTTGAATAATTTTTCTATTAGCGCCAGCAGTTCCCAACTACTACCGACACTACCTTAAATATAAGCATTGTAGAATGGAAATGGACATAGAAAACGAAAATTAAATTCCTTTGTTTATATAGCAAAGTTAGTTAAAAAATTGTAGTAAGCAACGTCTCGTCGGAAAGGACACGGATCTTGGGAGATGGGGTGTTATTTGCTCTCGTGACGTTCGTTATTGGACGGGATAAGGACTCGCTGAATATGAAAGAAGAAAGAGTAATGGAATAAACTTCAGCACTCTGAAAATATAATTTATAATTATAATTTAAGAAATTTTCCATTAATTTACCTGAACAACAAAAAAAGTGTAAATCAATACACTAAAACATTGATATTATAATAAATAGACATAACGTCGTCTTCATTTATCTTCCAAACTGTTAACAAACCCAATTCATCGGGCGACATCACTTCCCATCGTCCCAGATTGCGCCGTGTCCGTTGTTCTTGGCTTATCGCTACGAAGTGTCGGGACGCTATTGTCCCAAAATAGTATTCGTCTAGCGGGATGGTCCTAACGACTCTTTGATTAGAAATAAGTACTTATAATATTCCCTGGCTGCATATATACATAACTCGTGTTATCGTAGACATCTCGGTATCCTCGGCGGACTGGGTAATATTTCAGCTTGCGACACGAGGGTTACTGAGTTTGATTTCCGGCATGAGCAAATACTTGTACTTCATTTTCAAAGGCGGTAATTTTTTACAGTCTGCGGTTCTAGAAATATTAAAGGAGGGTTAGCGTCAAGCTAATAACTTAAACTAAGACATACAAAAAAAGAACATAATATAAGACTAGAAGAAGTAATAAACAAAAGTAAAATCAAATAAATAATGTCGATAAAATATATTTAAATATCTCAGCACTTTGTTGTGTCCTACAAAACGTTATCGAAGCCAATTCATCAGCAACATCTCATCTCATCGTCCCACCCAAATTGCGCCGCGTTCCTTGTTTCTGGCTTATCGCTGAAGTTTCGAGACGCCATTGTCCCACAGTGGTAGCCATCTAGCGGGACGCTCCTAATAACTCATTGATGCTAACTATTTAGTTAGAATCATTGAATTAGAAAAACTATGGAAGCAGCATTGCGCTCAAAAACGGACGCCACCCAAAGTAGATTAAAGCGGGCGGGGCTTAAAAAGTATATTTTTCGAAACTAGTCTGCAGCGCGCTTCGTGACGAAAGGACGCGTTGATAAAATCATTTAATGATACATTTTTGTTTACATCGGGGAAATCTTAACGAACTAAGAAAAAAATGACTTCTTGTTTAATAAAGTGGTGCACGAATCGCAAAAAAGACGGAATAGTGACACTGGAGTAACTTATCATAGCGAGTGAGCCGACCTGCTGGCCTACCTACCTCCGCTATGTTGACACCATAGCGTTCATTAGATGTGTTGACACCACCCCGTGACCTTAACGCGGCCAATCGCAAACGAGCTTCGTCTATGAGAGCGTAAGTAAGACAGAGGATTTGGCCTACACTCTCCTCGCTGGCTAGACGGGTTGGAGAGGTCTCATTGATGTTTATGAGCTTTGTTGTAGGAATGGTCCTATTCTACTCTGCCAGAAACCACCGCAATGTGGAAATGTATTTTTTTCGAGTTCCCGGCATTGTTTCCACATGGAAATGTGTTCATTTTGATATGCTGAGCCTTTTAGAGTGATCGTACTGATTAAAAAGTAAAAAAGGGAATATTATATCTATGCTTTAGGTACAAACTAATAGTAAAGTCCAAGAAATTTACACCAAGCATACTCTTAAGCATATTTTAGGGCCAAGCATACATTTGTGTTTCAACATTCTTATGGTTTTCTATTATCCTCCAAATAGCTCACAAATCCATTTCATCAGGCGACATCTCATCCCTCTCCCAGATTGTACTGCGTCCCTTATTCCTGGCTTATCACTAGGAAGTGTCGGGCCGCCATTGTCTCAAAATAGTAGTCATCTAGCGGGACGCTCCTAACGACTATTTGATTAGAACTAAGTGCTTATACTATTCTCTCGCCGCGTTTAAACCTCACCCGTATTGCAGCCATAAGCAATGATCAAAGTAACAATTTCAATCTAAACTAATTATAAGTTAGTTGTAGTAAGTACCAATAAAATAATGTACTTACAACTTTAAGGGTATGTTTGAGTCAATGCAACATTATTCTTTTGTCCCACAAAAGGTCAACATACCCAATATATTAGTGACGTATCTTCACTCCTGGCGTACTCGGAATTTTCGGAATATCATTATATACAATTAATTTATCGGGATATTCCTAATGATGTCTACACACCGAGGCCGCCGGCTCAACCCGCCGATCAAGGAGGCGGCTTCATTTTCATACAAACCTGCAGGCGGTTTACGCCGGCGCATGTTGCCGTGCCAGCGTCTTTGGTGTGTAGAGAGCTTAACGATTCTTTGATTAGAACCTACTATTTATACTAATTTCCCCGCTATGTTTTACCGCAGTAGACAATGATAGTACTAACTATTTAAAACTATTATATTTAGAAAACGGGTCACTCACGTGCTAATTTAGTTAGGATTACCGTCCGACCGTACCGACAAAGTTAGTGTATAGGAGATACTCGTTTTCAAAATAAAATGTATTTATCTCACGTTAGTTTAAATTACGTGACGATAAAAAAACGTGAGAATAAAAAAGGGTGTTTAAAGTGAAGTTAAATGACTTCTAGTAAATTCCAATATTAAAATCGAATAAATCTGCTCTTAGCATCCTAATAACTGTATGATACACGATTGTTTTGATAAAATAATAACAAAATGTTGTCCACCAAACGTCAAAAACCCAATTCATCGAGCAAGATCATTTCCCATCGACCCAGACTGCTGCGTCCGTTGTTCTTGGGTTTTCGCTAGGAAGTATCGGGATGCCATTGTATCGAAATAGTAGTCATTTAGCGAGTCGCTCCTCGGATTCTTCGATTAAAACTAACTAGTTTTAGTCCCCTCTTTGAATTAATTATTTACTAAATCAATACTTTAGTTACTTGAAGTTGGCTAGCTCCGTGGCGCAGCGGTCAACACGCCAGCCTGCGACACGACAGTGCCCGGGTTCGATCCCCGGCCAGGTCAAGATGGAAAATGATCTTTTTCAGATTGGCCTGGGTCTTGTATATCTAATATGTATTTGTTATAAAATATAGTATCGTTGAGTTAGTATCCCATAACGCAAGTCTCGAAGTTACTGTAGGGCTAGCTGAATCTGTGTCATTTGTTCGTATATATTTATTTATTTAAGTACTTAAAATTATAAAACATTCTTGATATATTTTATTTCGGCCAACGATTCAAGAATTTCTTGATAAAATAATAACATTTTTCTGTTATGACATAGGACGGCAAACGAGCAAGCGGGTCACCTGATGGTAAGCGATCACCGCTGCCCATAGACTACTGCAACACCTGGGGTATGACAAGAGCATTTCCGGCCTTTTGTGAAAACATAGACTCGTTTAAACATAATTCCTTGACAGCTTTGTTTGTCCTCCAAACTGTTTTAAACCCTTTAAACTCAATTCAACGGGTAACATCACTCCTCGTCATCTAGATTGCGCTATGTCCATTGTTCCTAGCCTATCGTTAAGAAGTGTCGGAAGCTTTTGTCTCGAAATAGTAGTATCTAGTCTGAAACTCCTACTTGATTAGAAACTAACGTCTTTTAAGTGCGTCCATACTTCCTTTAAACAAAACGCGTACCAGTGTTGCATCAAAGAATTTGAATATTGTATCATAAAAGTCTATCAAGGACTGATATATGTATTGTTATTATTCTTTAAATTAAGGCAAGTACAAATAAATATTTGAAGTGTCTTCTCAATTACAAAAAAACGTGTTTAAGTATATATCTCTATATTGTTTCTGTACCTTCTCGCAGTCAGTCAGTGAAACGCCAGGCATAAAAAGTGACTAAAACCTAAACATAGTGTATTGTAACTTCGTTTTTCAGCACTCATTTAATAATGCATCATATCGTCTATACAAACTTTCACATTTATAATATGAGTAGGATAATACTAATATTTATATTAATAGTAAGAAAAATAGCCTATGTGTTAATCCAGATTAATACATTTTCAACCCAGAAAAAAAAACTGTTCCCACGGGATCGTCACTAACGAGAGTGAACCCGTGTGTTTAGTTAGTCTTTCGCTTTCCATTACTTAGATGATAGAGTTTCTCAAAAACTGGTTGGGAGAACCTCAGTATCAGGAGTCGGGAAAAACTGGTGGCAACATCACCCAGGGACAAATGAAAGAAGATGGAACCTTGTCCAACAGTGGGATAATTTACCTAGTAAAATATAAATATTCTAATATGGCTGCGTCGATTTAAAAATCGATTATAATATGAACTTCAATTTGGCGTATGGATTCTCACATTAAATATATATTGGTAGAGAGTGTGAGAAGCGAAAATAAGACGAAAATAATTTTGACACCTTAACAAAAAAAAAGACTAAAAACGAGTATATTTGATATATGTGACTGAAATATAACAGAAACTAATTTCATTTCAGTATCGTCTTATCTAATATCATTTGCCACGCTCATGAACATACCTAGATAGTATAAAATTCTCATAATATACTCATACCAAACACCCAATGTGGCGAAAAGATTCCCCTTTACCACGCGAACCATTTTTATAGTCAGTAAGATGGTTAATAATATCGCACGATATCCTAAATAATATGCGCAACGCAGTCTTATTACTCGTACCATTTCCATTTAATAACGTCGGTGCTGCTACCTAATATTTTGTTGTATAAGCAAAATGTAACTTAATATTCCAGTAAGCTTTTTGTTTTTAGGTTACATTTTTAGGGTTCCATAACCAAAGAGTAAAAACCCCTACTAATATGGCTCCGCTGTCCGTCTGTCTGTCTGTCTGTCCGTCTGTCACCAGGCTGTATCTAATGAAACGTAATAGTTAGAGAGTTGAAATTTTCACAGATTATGTATTTCTGTTTCCGCTATAACAACAAATACTAAAAAAAGCGGCCAAGTGCGAGTCGGACTCGCCGATGAAGGGTTTCGTAGCAGCAACTAATATAATATAAAAGTTCTTGTTATATTTGAGTTGGTTGAATGAAAGGTAAATTGCGGTTTACGATTTAAGACGTATTAAAAAAAAACTACTTACTAGATCTCGTTCAAAACAAGTTTGCATACTTTTTTTTTGTTTTATCATTCTCTTATTTTAGAAGTTACATTTTACTACTTTGGAAGTGTTTTTCGCGTAAAGTATTCAGTTTAGAAAAAAAAAAGATATTAGAAACCTCAATATCATTTTTGAAGACCTATCCATAGATACCCCACACGAATGGGTTTGGTGAAAATCATTTTTTTGTGCTTTTGTTCTAAGTATGGGGAACCCCCAAAATATAGTTTTATTTTTCTATTGTTGTGTGAAAATCTTAATGCCGTTTACAGAATACACCTACTTACCTGGCTGTGACATACGGACGGACAGACAGAATGAAAATTTTTAAACAAGATTTAAAGCCTATAAAGTCCACTTGCTGGACACAGGCCTCTCCCTAGGATTCTTTGTTCCATGGGAGGATATTGTTATACTCACCACGCTTGGCAGGCAGGTTGCGGTAAGCCCAGTTTCTTTGGCTTTTTGTGCTTCCGACGCTACTGCCCATCGGAAGAATTTATTAGGTCCGGGAATGGAATATATGTATTGGAAACTACTACTTACACGGACGAATGGAGGAAAAGCAAGTTGCTGCTTGATTTTCCTCTCCGCTCGGGATGTCGAGTGCGCAACACCGCGTACGCGTTGAATTTCCTATGTCCATATTCTGACTCCACCACCAGATCAACTCTATGGTATCATAATATCGGTTAAGGAGAAGAACTTCAAAAGCTGCAATAAATTCATCGTTGCAATCAAATATTCAAAGTTTTATTCAGAAAAAACAGGCTACTAGTCACATTTTAAACAATAATAAATAAATATATAGGGACATATTACACAAATTGAGCTAGCCCCACAGTAAGTTGTAAACTTGTGTCGCAGGATACGAACTCAGCGATACTATATTTTATAATAGAAACTTATATAGATAAACATCCAAGATACTAATTTACATAAATTCCTATAATTTATTATAGTGCAAATGCTTCAAACTACCAGTGTTTTGAAACCGACCACTGCAGAGAAGAAACGCCGCATGAAACTCTTGTCAACAGTATTGATCGGTTTCTTGTCTCTTCTTCTTTTTTTTTAGAATACATGTAAAATGTTTCAAAATATATACGTATTTCATATGTATATATGTCTGAAAATATTTTCCTATGCAACAAATACCTAAGGCAATTTTTACATAAAACTAAACTTGACGGCACTTTCAATTATGAATATGATTGGTGCCCAATAATTTTGATTGGGTAATTTACACACATTTTTTCTTTTGTTATGGTTATAGAAAGACTTCCCAAATAAAGGCAAGTCAGTAACAAAAAACCTTGTAAACCCAAAATCTCTTTAAAATATACAGGTTGCAATATGCTATTATTTCACCTCGGTCTGACCTATCCTTGGCGAATACTACAGAGTATTTTTTAGGCTTTTGTGTCACAATCTACTATTTATGGGAATTCAAACATCATTACAAAAAATTCTATTCAATTTGAAGGAAATGTATTTAAACCTACTCGTATCATATTAAAAGTGCTTATATGTATTTTTTAGTCGAATACTTACACAATCTACTCTTTATGCAATCTTTCATGCTAGTCTGGGAGTAAGAATAAACGTAGAATGTTCCGGCTGCTTCTCTTCTCGCGCAGATCGTAAAAGCCGATCGAGGGAATAGGCGAAAATCTACGGCTAGCTATCCATCTTAACGTGGTTCTTAGGTCTTAAAGACCTGGGCTCTGTCTGCCCCGCAGGGTAAAAAACAGATGTGATACCATGTTATCTTATTGCAAGTTTTCCATTGGAAACTATTGTTATTTTCTGTACTTACATTACTAGCAAGTTAAAAGCTGGAGTTTCGATCAACTAAAGTAAGTACTAAAAATTCCGTCCGCGTTCACAGCAATAATATCTTATCCACTTAAACGTCCCAAACCTCAAAATCCAATTCATTATGGGTCTTATAGACGGGGTGCAATCTAACAAAACCATAGCAGCCGATAAACTGAAACATTGTTGCAAATGCGACGGTTGAAATCACTTGTGAGCGTCGCACGGCTCAAAATCATTTATCTAAAAGCCGCTCCCTTCCGCCATCAAAACTAAATCAAGTAGGGCGAGGAACATAAACCGGCCGCCCTTGCAGTAAGATAAAATGTAAAGGGAAGTTTGATTCACTATTGCGACACCACACGTAGGCAACACGACCGCCTCTCAACCCTCCGTAACGACGTCTTCATACAAGAATATCTCTCTATTTGACTACGACTCATATCTTGGAGTCGAGGGCACTTAGTGGGACATTATTGGAAAACTCCAACCTACTATAGTAAGATGAACTTTTATTTTGTTGACTGCGTTTGCATCTCTCAAAACGTGAATAAAGTTAATTGTTAATCTTCTTTAAAAACACTTCATATGTTTAATCTTCATCCTCATCAAGCTGGCATAGACCTCCGTATTTTTTACGCCGTTTTGAATATGCTTATGTTTATACTTATATGTCTTTAATTTGACGAGTTCAGGCGAATTTAATATTGTTTAAGTAATCTTAAGGGTGACGATGACGAATCCCACAACAATTAATACCATCTCAGATAGGCAATGGAGACTCAATTTACTGTGACTTTTTGTTTCAAAGACTCAGCCCTAATTAATATAAGTTTCCGACGGCAGGAGACTTTCGACCGTAAAACTTTATAATGATACTTAGAGTTGTATCTGTTACTAACGCTATCGAGAATTTCAGTTATTACGGTATTCTTAATTACTTAATCCGCTATTCGTTTTGTAATTAGAATTAGCGGTAGCGGAATGAGGCTTTGAAAAAAGCCATTCGAGTAGGTCTTAGCGGGCAAATATCGCTGCGAAGGTTCATCTTGAGATAAGCGGCGGGGGGCGCGGGGAGCGGCGGCATCTGGCCCGGTAATTAAGCGCATCTGCCTACGCTCAATTTTGAAACGCGCGGATGAGAGTTGCCCCACGCCTTTGGTCCATTCAGGGGTACGAGCAAATTGCTAAACTTTCAATTAAAGAGTTGTTATTCAAACCGCTCCCGGTTCCTCAACGGAATTATATTTTACTTCACAACGAAAACTCTAATAGCTACTTGTTACAATGCTTCAGAGTTTTGCGATTTCCCAAACCGTTTCAAAATTAATGTTTCGGATGCATTATGAGAAATAATTGTATCGTTAAGCGGAATGCCGGCACGTTTTGTGAGTAACATTTTATTTGCTCCTTATCTTCGATCGATTCTAACGTTTACGGCTTGATGTAAGGAAATATTTATAACTCACTCTTCCGTAAATGAATATGTTATGAGGATGGGAATTTCTCAGCCTAAATCCTGATGTGTGGAACAATTTGAAGCAATCTTATCGATTTACCTTGACAAGAGTTCACTTTTAAAATAAAAACACTTATAGTGCTGTTTGACTGCTTTTTTTTTACTTCGTCGTATTTTTTTAAATTCACCTTTTTTGTTGTTACTTCGTCGTATTTTTTGAATTAACCTTTTTGTCCTATGACATGGGAAAGAATTCGTCACTTATTATTAAAATATATTATTTGCTTGTGTAGTATTTTAGAAAATTACAAATGACTGAAAATGTGATAACCATATCCAAAACAAAAAAGTGTCCATATAAAATCACTTCAATTTCATGGACGTATTATACGTTGAAATCGTTTAATTATATTAATAGCATTACAATGCTCGGTTTAATATTAAAATCAAAAATATGTGATGAAAAAATTTCGCCACAGGTAGGATTTGAACCTACAACCTTCGACATCTAGCCCGTCGATGCTCTCAACCACGTAGCTTCAAATCACCGCGGCGAATTTTTGCGTTGAATTCGCGTTTATTCCATTATTAACACCTAACGTTTAAAAAAACTTTACAATTTTATGGTCGCAGGTAGACTAAGTTGACATTTGTGTATAACGTTATAAGAACTATGCAAAACTATCGTATATAACAACATGTTAACATGCTCTGAACAAACCCAATCACTAGACGAACAGTTTTATATGAACATTGCTTTTTTTTCGAGTTTCCAGCAATGGTCCCATAGATAAAGTTGTTCATTTTGACTGACTGAGTCATACCCTTTCAAGGGATTGCGGTGGTAAAACATGGTGTATAATTAAATTTGCTTCGACTGTACGAAAATTCTGCTTTAACAAAATAAACCCAAAGTAGGATACACTGTGTATGGTAAACACACAATCTAAATCATTATTTCTGTGAAAATAGATAAGAAATAAATAAAATGTACAAATATTCTGAAATAAATGAATCACCTATTACAGTCCGGTCCGTGATACGCCGTCCGCCCACATATTGTCTTGTTTGTGGTCGCATACAAATAAATTGAAATATAAAATTAACTGGAACAACAGTGCATTATGTTTGTCGCCAAATAAGTATCTACTTTATGTACAGTTGATGTTACACAACATTTTATAATGTGTCGTAACGATACTGTTTGAACAAAACGAACATGAAGTAGTTCACACTGTGTATAATAATTACAAAATCTAAATCATTATTCCTGTGACAACAGATGAGAAATAAATTAAATGGACATTGCGAAATAAATGAAATACCTATTACAGTCCGGTTCGTAACGCGCCATCCACATATTGCCTTGTTTGTGGTCTTATATAAATTAATTGAAATATAAAATTAACTGCAACAACAGTGCTTTCGTTTGTTGTCAAATTAGTATGAACCTTATATGCGGTTAGTATTACACAAACTTTTTCATTGACGATATAGAATTTTATATTTGATGTAATGCTTGATTTTAAAATTTCTTATTAATACAAAAATGAAAATAAGAAAGTACTTAACATAAGTCTTTAAACTAACCATTGAATATAATAAATAACGTGATTAAAAAAGTATAACAAAACAGCTATACAGGTAAATATATAAAAGAGTATACAAATGTTATCTATCGGTGAAAGAAAGCTACGTACTCTTTTTCTTTTCGCTAAAAATTTTATCTTATCATTTGCAAACAGCTACGAGATGTCTACGAGACGGCTACAAAACAGCTACGAAGTATTTTTATATGCGAAAAGAATGGTTTAAGTTCCACGGGCGTTACCCGGGTCTTTTGAGAGGCGTGTGTTGGGATATATATATATCCAAGACGTAGACGCCCTTTGAGAAAGTTAATGTAATGTTGGTTGTCAGCCAGAAACCGTTCCTCCAAAAACCAATTAATGATTATGCCCTTCAACAGTTATTGGTCGGAGGAGGAACTATTGCGTTTTAAAGATAAACTAAGGGTTATGTTATTGTAATGTGGATAGACTTGTGTCTGGTTATTGTCAAGGATCGGACACCTGCCATAATCATGATAACTGACTACAATTGGCTGGTGGTGGCTTGAAACCCACAAGGTAGTCCTCTCAAACTAGCCGACGATTATTATTGGCAATAAAGGTAACACCGATGCAGACGACTCAGGGTCGTCGTAATGCCCTTTTGAAACTTCCAACACTTTTTTTTTGTTTTTTTTTTTGTTTTTGGAAGAAAAATGCCTTCGCATCATCCACTCTGCCACGGGAGAGCAGAGTGGGTATGTGGGGCTTGAACCCACTAAAAAACCCCCCCGGTGTCGACGCCTCTACCACGTTTGCCGGGCTATGTGCTACTCTCGCTCCACAGCCCGGCGCGGTGGCCACTTTGGTGGCTCAGCTCGGCTCACTCACGGTACCTTCTCCGGCAAGAAGGTTCGAAGTGGCCTGCGAGGCGACCCTTCGGTCTTTAATTCTACCCGCTAGGGTGTCTCGACACCGACACGCCTTCCACCCGAGGGCCATACTTGTCGAGTGACCGGATCCCGTTTTCGTCACCCGACTGGCCCACATTATTCGGGCTGCAGGTGCAGGCCGTATGCCCGCCTCCTATACCCTCTGACACTTCCAACCCTGTAGCAACAGCTCTCACGACTCTGCTCTAGATGGCCAACTAAGGCAAGCCAAAGCCGAGAGCCTACTGGGCCATCTTGAGTTTACACCCCGACCGATGACGACAATTTTTTAACAAAAGTTTTATTTGTTTTGACTTTTGTAAATTATATATAACTAAAATAACTCTCGATCTAATGAATTATATGTAATTTTGTTTCAGTGTAAACTGAGTGTTTGGTGATTTCGGCTCGATGTGCGTCCGGAGTGCGAGGAGGGAGCATGCTGGTGCCCCTCTTGATACTTAGCACCGCCCTCGCGGCAGCGAACACCGGTAAACACGGTATGTAACCGAATATACAGAAATAGTACCCAAATCATTACTACAGAGTCTCAACACCTTAAACATGCTACATACCTACATACTTTATCTCCTACAAAAAGCTATCGTGCTTAAAGATAAAATAGGAGATTTCTTACCAAAAAAATCTATAGGTTTATTAGCATGTCCCTATGTTTTAATTATTTTCAAATAAATAATTGAATTATTTAAAGAGATATGTATGAAGCATCAAAAATCTGAAAAATTGGTAAGTATTTCCTTTGTGTTCAAACATTAATAAAACAAATTTGACGCTATTAATTAGAAGTGAAAAAATAGCTTATTATAAATCAAATATTTTTTTTTTTATCGTTTATGTATTGGAGAAGAAATTAGGGGACTACGAAGCGTTTATTTTGTATACGTTTTATAGGTATTTTCGGTCCGGGCTGCAGTTGTCTCTATCGCACTCTGCGGGGGTTGTTTGGGTATTGCTGTAAATAGATTTTCCAAATATCAAATTTTTCAATTCTCTCGCGCTTACTGTTTCCTCCTAACACTTGCCGCATCACCCGGAAGTTCCTATCTTCATCTAGCATTTCAGCATCCAAAAGTAATTTAAATAGAGAATATTTACATTACTTTCCTGCTACTATCGCTTGGTTTTGGCCCGCGGTAGTAGCTTATATAACCCTCATATGAGGAGAAAAATGTAGAAAGAAAATATAATATTAAATGATTAACTGCAGTCACAAAGATCCATAAATCCATAAAATTATACTTATGTAACGCCTTATGCTTAGATCTAGTATAAAAATATACACAAACCAGTATTTATTTTAGTAATAACAGTGTATATTTTCCGAGTGTTATCAATGACAAATATGTCTTAAAGTATTATTTAATATTTTTCTCATTACATACATAATTATGTTATTAGCTTTCGCCCGCGTCGTCAGAAACAATACTTTATTTTCGGGATGTAAGATAGCCTATGTCCTTTACTATGCCTCAGACAACTTGTACACACAATGTCATGATGATTAAACAAATAAATAAACAAACAAAAATGCCAATTCACTTTTGCATTAATATTAGCTTGGATACATGTCGTGGTTTAATTGTACAGGTTATATTTTATTTTTTAATGGTAGGCATGTAATGTGCAAGAATGTTTGAATAGAAATTCGAATTCGAAGTTAAATTTGATCTTGTGTTCCATGTTGATATTTTGTAAGCTCAAAATCAGTCGGTTTATACAATATGTAAAGAAAACACTGTCCGATTCTTGAAAGAGTAATTTAGCCTGTCAATATGAACAACTTCTTCTACGGGACTAATGTTGAGAGCTCATTTTTTTTATGTTCCCAAAAAAACTAACCGCGCGGCCGAACATTTTTGTTTGGAAATGTCTATTTCTTTTTGAGTTCCCTGCTTTGATCCTATAGGAAAAGTTGTTCATATCGACGGACTGAATCAACACTTCAAGGATCGGACAAGGTTTTTTTTACATATTGTATAAAAAGATGTGTAATGTTAAAATTACAAGAAATTTGAAAAGCACACTTCTTTTTTTTAAGTTTAATAATATTGGCGAAACTAAATCTTACAATATGGTTAAAATGGCACAGCTATCTAATTACCCCAGTAATCGATTAAAGCGTTAACGTGCAGGCGTTTAAGCAAACTACTTAGAGATGTTGCATGAATTATGTCACTATTATGATAATTTTCGTTTCTCACTATTATGATAATATTTGTTTCTATGAATCTTTACTTTATTATTCTTCTTCTTCAGGCCTATTGTTACCTAATGCTGAGTGTAGCCCTCTATCAATGCTCGCCATTCTCCTTGGTCTTGTACTTTTCTCATACCATTTAGTGAGTGTTTTAGCCACACTTAGGTGGAATATTCTGTACTTTATTATCATAACATAATCTTTACAATGACAAAAACAATAATTTCATTTGTCTTTTACTCACAAGACTGCTTGTAAAACTTGATCTGGCATGTAATTATAGCAGCTAAGGTGTGGAATGAACTGCCTGCGTCTATATTCCCAAACAAGTACAGTCCCGGGACATTCAAAAGTAGAATAAATGGGTATCTCTTGGATAGGCATGTAACATCCTCGTCTTCATCGTCACTTACCATCAGGTGAGATGGGAGACAAATGCCTAATTCAAATTTTGTAAAAAAAAAAAAAAAAAAAAAAAATACAATAGTCACTAAATATGCAACTTTTCGTCAAGTACGAAACTTGCCCTCTTATACAGCCACTGAAACAAACAACTCTTGATTCATAAACTAATTGTGACAAGACTAGATATGGAGTGCTTTAAAAAGAATTCTTATAAAAGAAGATAAGCTCTAACATTGTTATTCTTAACGACACAAGTATCTGATTTCCCTAGCACTCGACGCTCTTTGAGCTAATGCGCAGCCTGCAGCATGCAGGCACTTAGGTAAACAGTTCAGGTAAACTTCATTCTTTGTGTCATTTTATAACAAGATTTTTATAAAATGACACAAATTACAAATTATTTTTAGCTTTTTTTAAATAAATGGTTATTCTGACACAACCCCAAATAATGAAAGAAAAACAGTCTTGTTCGGGTAAACGATTCAGCGATGATAAGGCTTCTGTATATTATTTACTATGGTCAGTATTATAAATTTCATCCTTAACACCTGAATAACTGGCAGTCAACCACCGTACGTTTTAACAGAAACTTCCTGCCACGTACGTCTATGTTTTATTATAAGGAACTGCCTGCGGCGGTATTCCCGAATCGATACAACATTGGAACCTTAAAAAAAGAAGTCTATGTTTTATTAAAAGGCCAGCAACGCTCTTGTCGCAACCCAGGTGTTGCAGTAGTCTATGGTCAGCAGTGATCGCTTAGCATCAGGTGATCCGCTTGCTCATTTGCCGCCCTATGTCATAAAAAAAGAATATAAATTCATCCTTATACTTACATTATGTAGCATAAGAAAGTACTGTCTCACAAAACAATGTTGTTAAAGTGACACAACTTTTTGATTAACCTGTCACTCGATGTTTTCTGAGCAAACGTTAAGTACGCAGCATGCAGCATGCAGGTACTTCAGCAAACAAGTGAGTAAAATTTCATTCTAAATATGACTTTTTATATCGTTTACAATGTAATGTCTTATAAATAATTGTTTTAGTGATAAATTGCATACCTTTTATTAGAATGTTTAGTACTTTTAGACAGAGAGAAAGATTCTTTAGAACTGTAAAACAAACTAATATTGACATACGCTATTACATGTCAGAAATGACAAAACATGTGAGATTCGTATCGAAAATTTAATCTACATTGTACCACATTTTGCGCACTAAAGATGTCGTTAATTCATTAATTCTATCTCACAATGTAATTTTGACAAAGTGACAAAACTATCTGATTGTGTTTCTTGATATTCTCTGAAGAAGCATCATACAGCATGCGAGTGCTCAGGCAAACAACTCAGTTTCTCACATTAATTTTCGAGCTTCGTTACAAGCATTTAATACACTTGTATGTTATTAGAATAGTACATGTAAAGTTTAAGCTTATTTTTTAAAACTAGAAACGATATAACTGAAATACGATGTCGGCACAGCAAACGTCAAGTGCACTGCTTAAAGCATGCATGCACTCAGGCAACCAACTCAGTAACATTTCATTTTAAACGTCTCATTATGAAAGGATTTCTTAATGTTATTTACTATGGCTAAAACCTTCTTACAGTAAAATAATCCTTCCTAACTAACATTATAAATGCGAAAGTGAGTTTGTTTGTTTGTTACGCTTTCACGTTGGAACTACTGAACCGATCATCATGAAATTTTGCAAACACGTTATTTGGGGTACGGAGAAGGACATAGGGTACATTTTATCCTGGAAAACTGTTCCCGAGGGATCGACATTGACGCGGGCGGAGCCGCGGACGAAAGCTAGTGCAGAATAAAGGACTGTTTAACAAAATGTTGTCAAAGCGACACAACTATCTGATTACCCCGGCACTCGACGTTCTCTAAGCAAACTTCAAGTGCGCAGCTTGTAGCATGCAGGCACTCAGACAAACGACTCGGCGACGGTTTATATTAAGCGTCACATTATGTGAATGCTTGTTTATAACAAACATAATATGCACTTCGTTCATACAATATCTATGGGTATGGCCAAACATCATATTCTATAATAAAATGTAAGAGAAAAGTATTGTTTCTATGATGGTTTGGGACTACATAAAGAATTGGTTGTCTGTAAAATTGTTTCCCTACGATAATTTTATGTGATAACGGTGGAAGAGAGATAGCTGCGTCACAAGCCGAACGTTTCCAATAGATGAATCAAAGCCGGTCTTGCCTCTCTATAGCTTGTGCCGCACTCTCGCTTACACGCGGAACGCGATACTTGTTCGTGCAGCAGGCGTTCATCGATTTATAAGATGCACATCAAAAACGTAGAATTTTTATTAACTTTCTTATTTTCTCATGTACATAGTAATAGCCAGACAAGGGCATACGCCAAAATCTGAAGAATCATGTTGCTCGTCGGCCTCTAGGTCTAAAGACCTAAAGTTCCGTCTACCCAGTACTAGTCTGTCAGTCTACGTTTTTAACCCTAAATCGGCTAGTAGCTTACCCTAAATTGGCTTTGGTCTTAGAAATATTTCCAGTGTAATCTGTACATTGAAAATTATTTTAGCCACCCTTAAAATTATTAAGCTCATATAAACTAAACACATACAATTTCTTTAACGACACTACTCGCATTGCAACATATCGCATGCAATAACTCTAAACTGCTGGCGCTCAAAATTTTCTATGTATTGTAAGAGAGAAACAAGTACCGTACTTGTATTGCAGTCGCTTATACAGGCGCTTTGTTGTGTCTCTATAGCTTGTGTGTCAAGTGACATCTGAATTTTCTGCCTAAAGGCATCTGACAAAGCTTAACGACCGCCATCTAGTGATAACAGTCGGGATCAACGATTTAACGAGCCTTCTGAAGCACGGCTACCAATAGGGGCCACGCCCGGGGTTGCTGTAAAGCAACCCCGGGCATGGCCCCTATTGGGATGGACCCTATTGGCTTATGTAAGCGCTAAAAATGCGCTGCCAACTGGGCCACGGAGCTTCTTATGTCTCTTTGCATGAGGTTATATAACATGACGTTGAAAATGCAGTATAAAGTATCCAAATTAACATAAAATTTTATTTCATTTCGAACATCAAATTATATATTTTTAAAATAAATAACAAATCAATAATTTCTATCGGTATAATTTTCTGTCAACATAAGATCCATAAATTTTATTTTTATTATAATAATGTACCCATAGAAGAATGGGACGCAATTTTTTTTAAATCTTTGAATGTACCTAATTTTACAAACCTTTTGACGACACGTAAATCCACGAAAACAATTGATCGTGAGCAATTGGTATAACATTCTCAACATGTAAGATTGGATTATATTAGATTTATTAGATTAGATTAAATTATATGTTAGATAACAAACTTTTGATAAAATGCCATGCCATATGGAAAACTAATCTAACCTTCCCTCTGAGCCAAGTCGTTTTTTGTTATTTTGCGGGTTTGCACTTAGTTCGGGATGGTATTGGTCACAAGGAAACCTAACAAACCTATCCTACCCTCTGTAGTGAAGTTGTTTTTGTTATGGCGGAGGCTCCGCCTCCATTTACCACTTTTGTGATTGCTTTCTTGTCTTCCGTCTATAAGATGTACCCAAACACTTGTTTATAATATGTAGGTGATATTCACCTACATATTATAAACAAGATGTTTGGGTCATATAAAGCTGCTAACATAATCATAAAAATATCATTAATGAACAAACATTGTAATTATTTATAGAAAATCGAAGTTGCGAGAACAAGCAACAATTTGCATAGCCATGAACTTCCATCACCAATGGATCATCATTTTTCATAAAAATTTCAATTGCTATAAAAAGTTTTTTTTTTTACTAAATATTGGATTAGGCATTTGTCTCCCGTCTCACGTGATGGTAAGTGACGATGAAGACGAGGATGTAAGGTTATATTATAATCTATTCAACGTTTGTACGTGTTCTTCTATTAAATTATTTTCTCTTCTATTAAGTACATAATGAAGAATTTCTTGGTATTGAAGTCTGTAACTTATTTTTATATTTATCGCCAGACTTTCCCTTTGAAATGAAACTTACCAAGAAAACCTCAATCTATTAACGTTGAAACCTATGATTTCCAATTAAAGTGCCAACCACAGACTATCGATCGCAAGTTTTTGTGCTGGAAACCATTTACATAATTTATACAATGTCTTACGTATTAATCGGATCCAATCTGGGAGCATGCGATAGAGGGTTGAGGTAATTAAGCAATTTATAAAGGTCAACAAACTATCGTGCGTATAGGGTATCGGGGTTGGTACAATCGACGATTATATTTCATAGCAGATAGCTTGTTTAACGTTTATACGGATACGTATCAGAAAATGAAGATGATTACGGGTTGGAGCTCGTAGCAGAGTCAAGACCAAAGTAAATTCTACAAAACAGGTGATCAATTATATAAAATCAAAAATTTTAAGTTACTGTTATTTGTCCTTGACAAAAAACCTTTATCTTGTAAAGCGCTGCACCAATTTCGACCAAATGTAGTCTTAAATAATTTCGATTATACTATCTTTCAAACCGAAAATAAAACTACGTTAAAATTAGTTCAGCTGATTAGGACCTAAGGTAATAGAGACAGACACACAAGTAAATACATAAAAGACGCATCAATCTAATAACACCCTTATTTTTTCGTTGAGGGTTAAAAACTGACAGGTGGCTGCCCAAAATCTGTTTAAAAATCACGGTCTTTCCTTATCTTACAAGCTAAAAAAATATATATTTTTTCCTTGATCTCCAAGCTAACCAATTTAAATGGGAGAAGGAGCAACAGTCCGAAATAATTTGCATATTTTATTCTGAGAAATGATTTTTGTATTAAAACAAAATATACAGGCTGATTTTTAATTATATGACAATATTCAAATGTCAAGAAAAAGTAAACAAAATGGAAATGAAATAGAGCCTCCTATATTTCACCGATCAGAAGGTCAAATATGGGAAATCACAATTCTTTTTCATAAATGAGTTTTTTTCTTGCGGATGCATGTATAATCTATTAGGGAATTTTATTCATTAATATTATTTTATCCTCTGTTTGCTTTGGCCAAAAATGGCTCTGGTAATACAGAGAGTGTCATGCTCCTGCAGTGGAGACTAAAAAGACCTGAATGATGATGATGATGATGATTCATTAATATTGCTAGGATGTTGTGTGCCTAGGAGTTTTAAATCACTCTGTCTGTATAGGTAAAGGAATACTTATTTATACCTTTCTCCTTATAATATTGCGAAATGGGAAAAACCTGTCCATTCTAGTACAAGCACACAGATTTAGTAGCTGCACATTATTATGTGATGTTATGCATGCATACATAATCGTATATTTTGGATCATAATCCCAACATTATTCTTTAACTTTCTCAAGATTCAAACAGTCAAACTCCGGCGTTGTTTGAAAATAATAAGAATACAGAGTTGGTAAGTAAAAACATTTTGGCGCTAAATTTGCATAAACCTCACCGAGCCCTGTTCACTTTTTCATACTTTCCTTTTTCATCTCATCCCTCACGCGGTTTTTCCTAACTCATTTCATTAAAAGATTGTATAAATTATTTTTCAGGTAATACAGCTTTGCCAAATATTTATACGCGAAGTTTTAAACTTTGAAACATTTTGTTCCTTGATCGCTTGTCAAAATAAAAATTGAATTTTATAAATATGATCATATCCTTCTACTTCAAATTGAGCTTTATTGTCTTTATGTTCAGCGGTTAGCTTTTTAATTGTAACCATTAACTGGATAATGAGTTTGAATTCGCTTGTTACATGCTAAATGGCTATCATCAACCTATATCACATATCTTTAAGCAGCTTGTAAAATACTTTAGCCGTGTGGATTCCGGCAGAGTGGAATAGGACCACTCCAACTCTTTCCAAAGATGTCGTAAGAGGTGACTTAGGAAATACAAACTAAACAAAGCTCATAAACATCAATGAGACCTCTCCAATCCGTCTGGCCAGCGAGGAGAGTGTAGGCTAAATCCTCTGACTGCTCTGATCAAGTATGGCTCTGGTAGTACAGAGAGGGTCATGCTCTTGCAGTGGAGACTAAAAAGACCTGATGATGTTGATGAAAATACTTTATGTAAACTTGTTGTACTAATAGATTTAAATTCTAACAATATATTGTTTATCCCTAAGTCTTAAGTACAAGCAAGCAACGGGCTAACGCTAGTACAGGAATAAAGAAGCTCAGCTGTTAAATCCCCATTTTTTCTGACGTTTTCCTCGTCTCCCGAAAATTACGCTAAATCCGTCGCTATGTCTGTACATACCAACCTTTCGTGTAGTTAGGCTACTGCAAATATACGGTGGCGTTGGAAGGCGTGTACGAATGCGACAGCGGAAGCGGAATCCTGAAGAGAAATATAATTTTTAGTTTTATATATATTAGTTTCATGCTAGTTTTAAGGCAAAAGTAATTTTACGTAACTATCGGCACAAATTTTTAGTTTTCCATTACTTTTACAGTATAAAGTAGGATGAAAATATGCTCCTTTGAGTCATTACTGCATTCTCTATGTTACATCCACGCTTGCAATGTAAACAGAGTCTAAGGACAACACGTGTTATGACGGCGTGATCTCGTCAGAGCAATCATGTCGGTGATTTTGACTTCCTAGGAGAGTTATATCTAATTCCGCTTTTTACTTATATTATAAATTCTCATTTCGTTTTTTATTTACAAAAAAATATACTTATTATCTATGTCACAGCCATGCTTGCAATATGAACAGAGTCTAAGAACAACACGTAGTTTGTCGGCGTGATCCCATTAGAGCAAACACGAAAGTGATCTGCACTTCCTAGAAGATATTAATCTCCAATTCTTCTTCACTTATATTTTAAATCTTCAGTTATTTTTGTCTTCTTATAAACTATACTTATTTTATATGTGACATCCACGCTTGCAATGTGAACAGAGTCTAAAGACAATACGTAGTTTGTCGGCGTGATCCCATTAGAACAAATACGCCAGTGATCTGCACTTCTTAGAAGATAGTTGTTGACGACTGGCTGCAGTGCGACCTTTTTTGTTATTATGTTATGTCTATAATACTTATTTTCTGCTGTCTAATCTGAGGTCAGGCAGTTGCTAAGTTACATTGCTTTTGTATTGTCTTGTGTCGATTGGTGTTGTTTTTTCCTAAATTTGCTACTTATTATTTTTATCATCTTATTATATTTATACATTATCTAAACACGTATTTTATTTATCCTTACAGTCAACCGCTCACTAATAATAGTAATCTCCAATTCCTCCTCGCTTATATTAAAACTCTTTAATCCTTTTTCTATCTTCTTATAAATTATACTTATTTTATATGTGATACCCACGCTTGCAATGTGACCAGAGTCTAAGGACAACACGTGTTATGTCAGCGTGATCCCGTCAGAGCAAACACGCCGGTGATCTACACTTTCTCGGAGACACTAATCTCCTCCGCTTGACTTATAAATGGTACAATTTGTTTTGTATGGCTACTCTGCGCTAACTCTGCTAGGTCAACATAATCATATTTGAGATTAAAAGTTGCGACAATTTGCACAATTTTGGCCAAGTACATTTTCCACTTTTGTATGAAAGAGCAAATAATTTTTTCACGATGACTAAGTTGGTCCCATAATTAAAGTTGTTCAGATTTGTGGTCTGAGTCACTCCTTAAACGTTTGCTAATGAATTCAATTTCACCTTGCATATCATTCAAGCACATTTCAAATTTAAACATTCAATTCTGTTCTAGATTCAAGAACATAGACGAACACTAGTGCTGCTTATTACGCACTCTGATTTGATCGCTGGCAGTTATGTGACGGCGATAATTAGTTGACATGCAAATTGACGCATGGCTGACTTGTGTGCAGCCATTCAATCGATTTATGAGCATCAATTGGTAAAACCTAATCATTTGTCATTCAAATCATTCATTCATTCAACCAATACAATCAACTAAACTGAATCGATTATGTAGACTTCGTGGCTCATTTATATTAGTGTTTGGTACATTAAACAAGTTCCCTGTCCCATGAGTCATATGTGAATATTTTAATTGTTTTACTATTGTTTCTCATTTATAGACAGAGAAGTTGTTAATAAGGCTATGTATTATTCTCCATTCATCATCATCATCAGGTCTTTTTAGTCTCCACTGCAGGAGCATGACCTTCTCTGTAATACCGGATATATGGCCAGAGCAGACAGAGGATTTGGCCTACACTCTCCTCGCTGGCCAGACGGGTTGGAGAGGTCTCATTGATGATTATGAGCTTTGTTTATCTTGTATTTCCTAAGTCGGCTCATACGTCCTCCATGGGAAGATTAGGAGTGGTCCTATTCTACTCTGCCGGAACCACACGGCTACATTCCCCATTCAAGCGTCTGCATTCTCTGCTATGGTGTGTCGTAGTACGGGGTCCTTAAAAGACTGTAACGTCATATTCGTAAATTTTAAGTGTCTTAGACCGATTGCTTGCCTGATGCTAGCTCTATTTGGATAATCATAATCATAATAATTTATTAGTAAATTAAATTTACACGTCAAATTTACAGTTTAAGGTCAAATTACAATAATATTCAGATTAAATTAAAATTAAGATTAAAATATTTCATAATTATAAATATCACAATTTCATATATTTTTTATTACTATATATTATTAACTACAATCAGTCTGGAATCATGAGGAACTTCAATCCGATATTCTTCTCGTATGGCATACATGACATGACTAAAAGAGATAAGTAATAACAGGGCTGGAAATCACATGACAAATATATCAAGGATGAAATTTTATAACTAAACATATATGATAATTATTGAATTCAATGTTACTTTGCGGAAGTCAACATCACTGTGATTTCAATAACACTGTTTATTTCTGCCACCAGTTTATCATGCAAACTATTGCTAGCTAGTGCCCACCCACTACTGCCAATCCCTTTATGCCGCCACCAATGTAAATATATGGAACCCCGCCGATGCTGCTGCAACAAAGTTTGTTGGTTGTGGCAGCGGTAACCCATAATCCAGCCTAGTTATTTCTATTTCATTATAGTATATTTCTATAGATGCCATACGAGGTGAAAAAAGTACAAAAGTACGAATATGAGGTAAAAATATACCCAGGTAGAAGGATCAGACACAAAACCAGAATAAAAAAATGAAAGTCGTGAATTATATTATAGTTTTAGAGCGGCTCCGAAATACGACGCCAAAGCGTCAGACAGGACGCCGGCTAAAAAATATCGCCATATCATATCACAGCATAAATGCTGTCATAGCAACAATCCTCGGGCTTCAAAGCCTCATAGCTGCCGCAACCAGGAAAACGCTCAAATGCTAAGGGAGAGTTGACCGACAGAACGACCAACAGGGTAAGATAAATAAATAAACTTGTGTAAAAGTACATGTGTCAGGAAAGAAATTACAAAGCTGGATATAAAATATAATAAAAATTTAACTAACTAATTAAACAAGATGGCGCAGCGACCCAAAGAGTCTTGGCCTCCGATTATAATCTCCACTTCGGTCTTTCCTGTGCCACCCCTTGCCAGTCATCGGCCTTAAGCCAGCGCAGGCTCTTCTTAACCTCGTCCTTTAATAAAAATTTAGCTTAATCTATTCAAACAGCTACATTTGTCAAAGTCTATTTGTCCAGCAAATTAATATCTTAGTGCTAGAACATTACTAATGATTGAACGATTACAATATTATTCTGAACACAATTATATGCACTTGACAGCTAAATAATGCAATGAACTGTTTAATGATAAGCGGTATCATATCGAATAGTAATGTTGGCGGGTGAACGCTGTGGAAGTTGTATATTAGATTAGTTACATATAAAATTTAATTGTTATATTGAGTTCATTTTAATTAAGCGCATATATTTTAAGAGATTGCAACCATAAACTAGAAAAATGCTATAAAAGCAAATTCTAAAACTCGACACTTTAGTTTTATAGATATTTTGACTTTAACATTTAGAAAAACAGACGCAAGAATACCCTATGCACAAAAAAAACACTTTCTTGACGTACAATTTTTTCTAGTACGTGTACCAATTCACTGACGTCGATAATTTAAATGGCTGATTTATCGATTTTCATATAAAAACAATAATTCTTTTTTATAAAATAGAAAAAACAAACTAGTCGAATTCTATAATGTTTGCTACTAAATAATTTCTTTGACCTATGGAGGCTAGCCCTTTAAATTTTGAGGCTTTCGGCGACTGAGACCGCAGTTGACTCGGACCGCGTGCCCAGTTGCCGGATTCATTTTATTTTATATGTTTTTTTCGGTGACTCACGAATTAGAAAAAAAACTATTGTTCAAGCCAAAAAGGACAGTCAAACGAAAAATATATTAGGTATAGAGAATAAGTTGTTATAGTAGATAAAAATACTTAAGTTCAAATAATAGAATCAAGTAAATTCCACACCTTGATGATGATGAAAAAAATCTTTTTAACATTTTTATGCATTTGTAGAGAAATTTCATAGTCTATCGTGAAAAATAATATCGTTACGATATTGACAGTAAATTATTATTAGTTGAACTATTACAATATAATTCTAAACGTAATTGCACGTTCGCTTGACAGCCAAATAATGCAATGAACTGTTAAATGATAAGCGACGCGATATCGAATAGTAATGCAATGCAAGTGTACGGAGTGGAAGTTATTTATTATTATTAGACTAGTAAGTAATACCAAATCATTTTGATATATTACCATTATTCTCAACAATATTTTAAATGATACTAATACAAATAATCTAGTCGAAGAAGGGAATGCTATGAATAGATTTCAGACTTATGTAGTGACTTTTTATTTATTTGCCTATAAAGTTATATTTGATAGAATCACGGGATACTGACGTTTTACTCGTCGGAATTGGCGACATGTTAAAAGGGAAACCGTGATTCTATCATTTTTAGGGTTCCGTACCCAAGAGTAAAAATGGGATCCTATTAATATCGCTCCGCTGTCCGTCTGTCTGTCCGTGATAGTTAGACATTTGAAATTTTCACAGATGGGTATTTCTGTTGCCGCTATAACAACAAATACTAAAAAATAGAATAAATTAAATATTGAAGGGGGCTCCCATACAACAAACGTGATTTTTTGCTTGTTTCTGCTTAATACTGATAACGGCAACAGGTAGATGTTCGAAATATTCACAGAATATTTAGTTATATATTCACTTTAAAAATAAATAATTAAATTAAAATAAAATTAATATTCAAGGGGGCTCCCATACAATAACATGATTTTATTGCCGTTTCTATAGATAATGGTACGGAACCCTTCGTGCGCAAGTCCAACTCGCACTTGGCCGGTTTTTATTTTCATCTCACGTAAGTAATCGTAATATTACCGAAGTCATGTTATTGCTGTCACATAACATAGATTCAATCCGATGCTCTGTTTGACATAATTCGACCTAACTAATATTATAAACGTGTTCTTTTTTCGTATTTCATGAGATTTCCGTTACTTACTTTTTCCTCCATTAACTTATGTGGGAGTAAGATCACATTACCGTTCATTTCCTACCCAAATCCAATCAATAGGCTAGTTTCCTAAAAAAATATAATTAGTCCGTCAGTTAGATATTCAAAAAATATTGGACACTTATTTTTTCTTTCGTCGATTAAACAAAAAATGATAAAGATATAGCCCTTTGAAGTTCCGTGTGACGTCATAGTTTGCTACATTTTTTAGCTAACTTTGACGTCATGCGCCCCCACTCCTGAACTTTGTCGCGCTTTATCTTTATTATTTATTGTTTATTTGACAAAAGAAAAAATACATGTCCAATATTTTTTGATTATCTAACTGACAGACTAATTGTTATGTTATTATTATGACCCAGGAAACTAGCCTATTCTTACACTTCTCCAACTTAAAATTCTTTCAATGGGCAGCAACATCCGAAGCACAAGAAGCCAAAGTAAATCCGCTCGCCAATTCGCCCGCCAAGCGTGGTAAGATGACAATATTCTCTTATGGAACGAAGAATCTTTGGAAAACCTCTTCCAAAGATTTTTCGTTCTGCAGTGCACTTTACGGCTAAAATGATTATGTTGATCATGTCATGAAATTATGCATACATATAAGAGCGTAATGTACCTTCTGAGGATAAGGCAAGTGAATCCGCAAACAAAAGCTAGTTTAATATACATTGGTATAAGCTAACTATATAGCTCGATTGAGAACAATAACTCCAATGCCCGAAATTTCTTAAGTCGTATTATAACAGGACAGGGAGTAATAACAAGGAACAAAACTGTAACTACGTGACCGGAATATTCTCTTTTAATGTAACATACAAACAATTATTCACTAATTTTCATAAGTAAGAAATTAAGATTTTACCAAGGACATTTCCTTTTTCTATTTCAATGGAAAAAGCAATTTAATTATAAAGCTAAATACAAATTAACGAGAAAGTCATCGGTAAACGACGATTTTCGCGTTGATTTACCACATAGAACACGCAGGGTACAGAGCTCGATTAATGGTCCCATTAAAGTAATCGAGCCTAGTGGTCATTATGCCAGATCCTCGACCAGCTTTTACGATCTGCGCCGCAAGAGAAGCAGCTCATCGCCTCTCAGCCCCTGACGTGGTTCCTTTAACGACTACCAGATGGCAGCCGGGACCAACGGCTTAACGTGCCTTCCAAAGCACGGAATCATCTTTCTTATCAGACAATCAGGTTATTCAAGCCTCAATGTCCTAACCAAACTGGAAGCAACTAAACAAAGTATGCTGCCCGTGGGAATCGAACCCACGAACCCCGGGTCTACAGGCAAACGCCTTAAGACGGTACTGCACGAAATTGTGAAAATGACGTGTTTTTAAATCACTAGTACTATATATACGCTGAATTAATTAAATACATCAAAAGTATTTGTATAATTTAGATCAATCTTTGAACAAGATCGCCCCTTTGTTGGAATTTGAAACAGATACATAAGGAATTAAAAAATTATATATATATGGTATGATATCTAAAAGCATTTTTCTTCGAAAACTTTGTAATTTTTACGTCTAAAACAATAATTCTCACATGGCAATATTTATATGTACGTCTCGGAGGTCGCCGCCCCCTTTCTTATTTTTTTTATAAAGATATAAATATGAAAATATTAAGACTTTTCATCTTTTTTCCTAATTGCCGAATGGTTCTGCGCAGCCTAATTGGCTTGCGCAGTAGCGACGTTTTTCGTTCGCGCGGTACCCGCTTAACCACTGGACCACTGAGGCAGTTTAGAAGCAGAGAAGCAGCTGTTACATTTCAAGTTCTTTTTCTCAGACTAGCATGAAAGCTAAATTTTCTTAAATCTACACATCATGCACGTTCCCTAAAAAATGATAATTGTTACAAAAAAGAAGAAAAGTCTGTTAGCCTTCACGCTTCACTTTTTGAACCCAATTTAGATGGAATTCGTTTCATGAGATAACCATTAAAATTTATAGTAACTTTTATTATGAGGCCAGTCCCATAAACGAAATATTTAACATAGCTGCTAAACAAACTTTTTATATCACCCGTACAAAAGCGACAATGACGTCACATCTGTCTAATTTTATAGCGCTGTAATGGACTTGCCCAAAAAAAATACTTGAAACTTATGAATCTGAAAAAGTTTTAGAAAGAAGAATTAAGTAAAAGAACTTTTATCATTGATATATTTACTTTTGATAGGTCGTGCCACACAACAAAAAATATATATGTATGCAGTCTTTTGTGCTTTGTAGGCAAAAACAATAGATATTTATTTTTCTATCCAATCAATACGAAGTTCGCCGGTAGAATGGAGCATCACAAAGCAACTGAAATATGAAATATCCAGTGAGCATTGCCTTTGTGAACTTGGAGCTGAATCCCAGGAGGTTTATGTCTTTTCGGATCATGCGGCTTATGGGAGGACGCGCGGGAAAACTCCTTTCGCTCATAAATATTTACTTTATGAAATAACGCGCCCCGGGCTTGGCTTAGTCTCACACAGACTGAAACCAGGTGATAACTCCTGTGCTCAAAAATAATATTTTCATCGCAGTCGATAGTACAGTTTGCCATGTAACGTAATACGTACGTTAAAAGTCATTTACAGAAACCTAATATTTGTTCATACGGTTATTATTTTAGCGAGTATAACAACAAACGATAAAAGATATGGTTTGAATCTATTCAAACGAGAATCCGACTCATGCTTACCTCAGCTTTTCGTACTTATTGAGAGCTTGTACTTTATTTTATTAATTTATTTAATTACTGAGATCGCAAACAGTAAAATGGAACTAAGAGCAACAGAAAAATAAAATTGAATTTATATTTTGTGTACCCATCCAATAAATTAAGGCTAATGGATTTGGTAAATTATAATATGTATGTGAACAGAAATTATTATTATAAATTATAATAATTATAAATTGTGATTTAATATATCCAAGAAAAAAAAAATATTATGTTTTTAATTAAGAAGCCCTAACAGTGATACGTAGAGCGCTGACTGGAAATAAACAGGAATTGTGCAGACTTATACCCAGTAGTGGGTAGTAGACAGCTGATGATGATGAACTGTGATCGTCTGGGAAAAAAGGGCACGTACACTTGCTTAGAAACTCGCTATTTCGGGTTTTTACCTCCTCCTCTCAGAGTTATCTCGTTTGCATCCTGCTTTGGTGCATCGGGAGTCTACAAATACAAAAAAAAATATGCCTGAATATAATTTAGCAAGTTTTTTAGGCGTGGCGTACCATGGGAAAGACCTACGTCCAGCAGTGGACTAGTATAGGTTGATGATGATGATGAAGTTTTTAGGGTCTGAAGCCAACTCTCAATGGATAAGTAACTCGCTATTTAAAAATGGCAAGCTTGGTCATTACAAACATCGTTAACAAAATAAAATTTCGTCATCTGCCTCCAACCGTACCCATATTTTTACCAGAAACCTATTTTTTTTTTAATTTTATTTATAAGATTATCGACTAATAACAGCGTGATAGTCATAAACCTAGAAAATTAAAAGTCATTTATAAATCTTCACAGATAGAAATAAAACATGTATGCAGAGAATCAACTAGTTGAAATTAAAATAAGACATACTTAATGTAAGTAAGTAAACCATTAAAAATAGAAGCTGAAATTTTAATATAATAAACCTGACTATGAAGTATAACCGAGAGAATGCCGCACTAAGCCTATTCTGTAAAGAATTTACTCGCAATTGCTTCCTTTAAAACCGCGAATTTAAAACCAAGCATATCGAGATCAATTCGAGGTAAAAGTTTATTTAACTATTATTATATGCTCGGTAGAAAAATATTTTTTGTGTTTACTTTAATTTATATGAAACTTTTATACCACTATTTCCCGAGACTTCTATAACGCGTCCCGTGTGCAATGTCATCATCATCATGTCGTAAAGATAAAGATAAAGATTATTTATTTGTAAAACATGTGTAACATACAATGTGTTAATAATAAGTAGGAATCAACATGTTTACCGTTAGAGTGTACAAATATCGAATCAGATAAATAATATTAAATTACAAAATAAATCCATATATGTACAATAAGTACTAAAAAAATATATAAATAAAGAGATTTAAAAAAAAACACTAAATTTTATCATTAAAAAACGCACTAATATCATAGTAACACTTCTGGTTCAGGAATGATTTTAGTTTTTTCTTAAATAAATTTATATTTAATGTTTTATATTCCTTAGGGATTTTATTATAAATTTTCGTAGCCATACAAATAACACTCTTCTGGAGCAGAGCTGTTTTTGATCGATGCAGACAAAGTCGGGTAGGTGTCACGGTCAATCGACCATGTTCACCCTGTCAGAGTTCTTCGGAACCGCCTCTCGGCCTCTGACGTGATTCCTTTAACGACTACCAGATGACAGCCGGGACCAACGGCTTAACGTGCCTCCGAAGCACGGAACCATCTTTATTTTCAGACAATCAGGTGATTCAAGCCTGCAATGTCCTAACCAATCTGGAAACAACTAAACAAAGTATGCTTCCCGTGGGAATCGAACCCACGAACTCCGGGTCGTCAGGCAAACGCCTTGGAGGCCACGGACCACGGAGGCAGTTAATGCAATGTCATAAAACAAAATAATACTGGTACTTTATTTTACTGAACCACATGTGCAAAATGACGTTTTAAGAAATTGAAAGAATAATAAATCAATCTCACAAACGCACTTTAGTAATAGACGCGGCACTCGCTTCTCCACCCTCGCAATTTTTTTGAGTACGTAATCTTTTCAAGTAATGTTTCGGAAGTGTAGATAGTATTTAGGGGCCCCACCCCTACTACGGTAGATACTTGACAATGCGTGTAACCAAATATAGGGAAGCTTGTAGCAAAATAGATATAAATCAACACATTAGGGGTACAATGATGTATTCAAAATAACTCAATGAAAAAACGTTTTGCTAGTATGGCATTCCATAATACCAACTGTTTGTAGGGGAATATCTAATAATATATTTTGGACTCAAGGTATAAACATTTTTTATTAAATATATTTCATAAAGAAGAGAATGCTGTCTTTTACTTTATTTATTGGTCTCATTTGTTTATAAATTACCTACAAAATTTTGCCCTCGGTTTTACTCGTGTTAATAAGGACCTTTAGGAAAAAGTACTAGTGCGGGATATTTTTTTCTAAATTAGCTATGAAAATAGGTTTGCAAATTTCTTGATGATTGGTCGGATAGTCAAATAAACAAACTCATTTAAAAAAAAAAGTTACGATAAGATCACGGAATATCAGTTGGAAATAAGCTTAAGAAGATTTAGTCAAGAAAGTAAAAATGTACTAATAAAAACTAAAACTTTTAATATGTCATGCAAAAAACATGTATGTATTTATACAAACTTGTAGGCTTTAAACTATCAATATCCACTACGATTAAAGCACGTTTTAAAACGTAAAAAGTTTTCAGCTATCATCGGCGACAAGTCATTGTTTGAAAAAATATTGGATGCACATAGTAATTTATAGCGAAAGGCACATTTTCATCCGATCTCCAATTTAAGGCTGTATTTTCGGGCAGTTCGCAACCGGAATTAACATTCGTTAAGTGGGAATAATTAACCAATTATGAACATACGTTGAGTTGTATTCATCAGTTGTATTGGAGGTATCCACGTGTAAAACGCTGCACTCTGTGCATTACTGCACAACAATGGATTGCGTCCACCATTGCTCGTGAAAATAGTGTTGTTCAAAAGTTCAGTCTCTCGGCCATTTTATTTTATTTTTGAGATATTTCTGAACTGGGGGAGTTTTGCCATACTCCACGCTTGTCAAACGGGTTGGTGACCGCAGTTTATTTTGCTTATATCAGTTCCGACGTTGCTGCCCATCAAAACCATTCATTGGATTAAGAGAACGGTAAAAGGTGTTTGAGATGATACTTACTCGGAAGGTTTGGGGATGATGAAGTAACAGCTTGGTGCCAAACGTACAATCACCGGACTGGCAATAAAGTACCTATGAGACTCCTGGCCTGATGAATGCCTGCATCAACTAATCCTTGAGAGAAGCCTATGTCCAGTAGACTTCTTGTGATTGAGGTGACGACGATGATGGTGACTACAGAACTTCTTTCAGAATCTATTTAGTAAGCCATTTGGCGATTTTATTCTTTAATGTCAATGAAAAGTTGGAATATAGTTTATAAATGGTTTTTATATACAGAGTGAAATTGAATTCATTAGAAAACTTTTAACGAGTGACTCAGACCACGAATCTGAACAACTTTTACTATGTGACAAACTCGAAAATTGCAGCTATTCCATACATTTAGGCCAACTAGATATTCCAGTTTTGTATGAAAAAGCCGATAATTTTTAACGATGTCGAAGTTGGTCCCATAATGAAAGTTGTTCAGATTCGTGGTCTGAGTCACTCCTTAAACGTATGCTAATGAATTAAATTGCACCCTGTAAATAATACATTAAATTTCACTACAGCCACACTGTGATATTACAGCTATTCCATATATTGACTACACAGAAACTTATAACACAGGGAAGGCAGTGGATAAGAGTGAAAGGAACTCGATATAGAGGACGACCTAATATGGATATGTCAAGGAAAGTATGTTCAAGAAAGAAATGACAAATGCTAAGGTAGGTGACAGAACGAAATGGAGGGAACTGACATACTGTGCCGACCTAGATATGATAGCAGTTTTAGTCATATATTAAACACCAATCTGCACAAATTTCACATTCTACAATATTCATGTCACTAGGATCGATAAAAAGTTAGCGCAATAAGCTAAAATAAAACTTATTATCGAATCACGGTCTTTCTCATGTTTTATTCGTCGGATTCGCCGACTAGTTTTACTCATTGTGATTCTATAATTAACTTTAATTTAGATTATTCTGTAACTTTATTATTAAAGGCTAAATATATATTTTCCTGCCTCTCTTTGGTACTTAAGAATTAGACACGACTTAATTAAGAAGCTGTGCATAAAGGTACGCAATGACTAGGTATTATACATACCTCCCTCCGTCCTCGACAACATGCCAGTCCTGGGTTCTATCCCAGGTCGGTCAAGATGGAAATTATATTTTTCAAATTGCCCTGAGTCGTGGATGTTTATCTATGGATGTTTTTGTTATAAATATAGTATTGTTCAGTTAGTATCCCATAACACAAGTCAAATTTACTTTGAGGCTAGCTCAATCTGTATGATTATACCGTATTTATTTTATTTTATTTATTTTTATGTTCTACACTTGTAAACGATTTTGTCCCATTTAGTAGGGTAAGTTTTGTTTAAATGTAATCCCGTAGCTCTAATACAGTTATTTTATAACTAAATTACGTAAAATCTTCTAGTTTAGACAAGATAAAGTCATAAAATAGGCTTGAGCTTTAAAAATCACAACAATGGACTCCATTTACAACACTATATGAAAAGTTACACCAATTAATAGGAATTGATGACGCGCGAACTAGCCGCACGAGTGGGTTTGACAATCGCTGTCAGTTTAAAAATTCAATATTTTTTTCTCGCTTTACTTAATGGTTAGGCTTAGTCAGCGTCTACGTAGGTATATGACGAAACTAAACAAAAAAATAATCAAGTGTGTTCTTTTTCTTCGCAAAAAGATTTTTTTGCGTGATGTAGCTATGTAATATTGATAAATATTATTTATTTTATTTTCTTTAATGCGGGTCTTGGAGTAAAGAAAAACGTAAAATGTACCAGCTACTTCTCTTTCCACGCAGACTCTTAAAACCAATCAAGGGAATGGAGGTTGACTGGGAGAGAATGCTTTTAGCATTAAGTCCACCTACTGTAGCTCTAGATGCTCGAAAAGTTTTTTAAATAATAAATGAAAATATGAAGTATCATGTTCGTAGGCAATGCAACTAGCAAGCCTACTTTGATTCCGTTTTCCACGTAACGCACACCAACATGCTAAACTTGGCTTTTTGATCTTAAAAACCCTAAGCTCTGTTTAACCCACTAGGGAAAACGACGTTATTGTATGTATGTGTGTTTTCTTTATTTTCAGTGGCTTAAAATTCCATTGAGAGTTTTTGATCAGTAACGGCATAAAATAGACTCGAGTTACAAACAAAACCAAAAAGCTCGCATTTACAACACTACATGAAAAGTTGCCCCAATTAGTAGAAATCGATGACGCGCGAACTAGCCGCGCGAGTGCGTTTGACAACCACTGTCAGTTTAAAATTCAATATGCGTTATAACGCATTCAGATGCGGTTATTTTAAACAGCCCGGAATATTGATGGCCGATGTCGATTTATATTGTAATTTTTCGGTGTGTTTTGTAACTGTGCATCCGTGGTTAATGGTTGTTATCTCAATTGATTGATGATGTAACGAGTTTGAATTCGATGATTTTTATAGCTTGAATGTAATAGGTAGCCGTGTGGTTTCCGGCAGAGTAGAATAGGACCACTCCAAGTCTTCCCATGGATGTCGTAAGAGGCGACTTAGGAAATACAAGCTAAACAAAGCTTATAAACATCAATAAGACCTCTCCAACCCGTCTGGCCAGCAAGGAGAGTGTAGGCCAAATCCTCTGTCTGCTCTGGCCAAGTATGGCTCCAGTAGTACAGAGAGGGTCATGCTCCTGCAGTGGAGAATAAAAAGACCTGATGATAGATAGATAGATATAGCTTGAATGTATCTACAGTCTGAGCTTAATTAATGCTATCAAAACAAATTAGCTTTTTAATGCGAATAACACACTAAAATCTATATATATATATATATATAAAAGGCGAACCTGACTCACTGACTTATTAACGCACAACCAAAACTACTGTACCTAGAAACTTACAATTTGATATAGTGGTTCATTTCATGATGTAAGTTAGCACTAAGAAAGGATTTCTAGAAATTCAACCGTTTTATTTAATATAAAAAATATATAACTACGAAAACACGTCTACGACGGTATTGTATTTTTTTACACGACTACCAAAAATTAGTGTTTAAGGATTAAGAAATAAAATATGGTGAATAACTTTCAAGCGGGTGGGATTTGAACCCGCATACATATAGGTACATAGACTTAAGGTCGCAGATTCAAATCCCGCCCGCTTGAATTTTTTTCAAAATATTTTATTTCTTAATTTATTAAAAGTATATAAAAATAGCACTGTGAATGCAAAACATAAACACTTAAAAAAGAAGTGTTATGTTTTTTGTGTTCATGTATGTATGTATGTGACTTTTTTATTTCACCATAACTTCTAAAAAGTTTTCTATTCTATTTTTTTGTGAGCACTTACGTTGTCAGATTAGAAGCTACTCGTATTTTGATTTGATTACAATTACAAATTTGACATCAATGATGGCAGTTGTTAAGCTATTTCAGATGCCTTTAGGCAGTTTGACAAATCTGACACCAGTGCTGGCCACTTAAATACACGAAAAACAAACAATATCTGGCCTTTAATATATAAATGCCTTAATTAAATAACAGCTAATAAAAAGCGCATGCATCCCGTTTTATTTATTACGCAGCTTAAACTCAAAAAAATACAAATACTGCCAATATATCTTTCCTCCTTCATAAGAATCTCAAGCGGATGTTTTCGTAAATTTCAAAATAAACTCCATTATTTAACCATGTAATCTTATATTCGCGAATTTCAACGAGCTTCGAGATATTAACCTTTCAGACGCAATCTTAATAACGATCGTGAGTTGATTACGCGTGAAATGAAAGTAAAAGTACTTGTCTATGAAACCATTAAAAATTCTCCCAGAAAGGGTTGCGTAGAAGCAAGCATAGATAAGAGATATATGTTTAATAATAATAAACTGAATTAGTTATTCACCTAATGTACCGATTACATTCACCTAGCCATAACAACACTATTATGTTAGGCAGATAAAAATTACTATGTTTTTTATAGTGTTTGTATGATGACAAAGTTTTTTTACTATGCTGACTGTATCTAATTCAAATCAATTTTCGTTGAAAGTGTTCATTGAAATCTACAGCATATTTTTTTTCTTTGTATAACCACTATATTTCAACAGTTAGGAACTTCAAACGATTGACTTTGAGTAAAATGGGTTTAGGAACCTATATGTTTATCAACATCTACATTCCACGTTTTAACTGTGTAGTCCTAATAGTTTCGGAATAAAATATTTATAAAATATGGACATACAGACAGACGAGCATGATGAATTTGTAAGGGATCAATTTTTTTGCTATTCGGCTATGGAATCCACAAAGTAAGTTGAAAAGTAGAATAGGAGCAATTAGGGGTTGCTAGTCGCTTCGCCTGTTGTTTTCATTCCTCAGATATTCGCCTACTTCTCGATCAGTTAATTATGATCTGATCTGTGCGGGAAGAGAAACATCTTCGTTTGTCTTTTATCCTAGACTAGCCTGGAAGATACAGCAAAAGCATGACTTAAAAAACTTAAAAAAAAAATGTCTGACTCTGAAATCGTTCTACGGATGATAATAGATAATACGTGATAACGATGGAAGAGAGATAGATGCGTCACAAGCCGAACGCTTAGGCCGATCGTGCCTCTCTATCGCTTGTTCCGCACTCTCGCTTCCATATGGAACGTGACACTTTTTCGTGTATAAAGCCAGCGTTCATCGATTTATAAGACGCGTCAAAAATATATGAATGAAAATATTTCACAAATATTAAAAAAACAGGAATATTTCAGTGTTTGCGAAGAAACTGTATTATTGGAACTATTTGGTAGATAAGTTCAAAGAGTTGGACAATTCTTGAATCTTTTATCCTTTTGAAGATCGAATTCAACAATCACTCACAAATCAATAATTCTCGAATGGCGACCACGTATCAGCAAGCGCTAATCTTTGGTAGAGGCCTATGTCCAGCAGTGGACTCCTTGCGGCTGATATGATGATGATTCAAATGGTCACTTTCAAAGGCAATCTCAATTCTTATTATCTCAGTTCGCAGTACTTTGGTCCGTTTTTATATGCCATAATCCTCCCTCTATCGTGGGAGGTCACTGAAATGCCTACATCAAAGCAATGTCATCAAATCATCAAAATTTGAGAGCAACGCTCTTGTCGGTGGAGCTTCCTCTATCTAACTCTATTCTCTGACAGTCTTTTCACATCCTGGTACGAAACCCTTTCCACTTTTTCTTTATTTGCCTAAAGTTACTGTGCCTTCATATTCTTATTTTTACCTTCTGTAATAGTTTTAAAAACTGATCGTATCGCAACAAGTGTCTTAATATATTACCAAAGCAATGCATGAACTTGAAAATATGTTTATGTCCCAAGACAATCATTTGTATAAAAAAATTGAGGAAAGTTCAGGAAAAAATAATTGTGGCCGCCACATCAAACCATAAACAGTGATTGTACAACCGAAACAAGTGAAGCGTCAAATTCCGGGAAATCTTTATGAAAGTTATAAAAAAGGAACTCTAACGCCTTTCATCATAATAACGTGACGTCTGTTTTCTGAGAAGTATTTTTGCAGTCGTTCCGAAATTATATTCTTATTTCGAAATAAAAATATGTATTGAAGGAAAAGTGTATCGTACAATATTGTAATATGGCATAGATTAAAAAAAATGGCGTCTCTTATATGGCAACACAATATGGTACTGTATCCATAACATATTTACAAACACACAGTTATTATAACTAGTATACCTAATCGGGTGAACTTCTTTCATAAGAACCTGACGAACTCTGTGACACAGTGCACGAGTTTGAATAACAGAATTCTGGGTTTGATCTCCGGCCAGGTCAAGATGTAAAACGATCATTTTTAAATTTACCTGCATCCTGGTCCTGATCTAAGACCTAGACCTTTATCTATATAAATATCTATTATTATAAAATATAGTATCGTTGAGTTAGTACCACGAATTAAATGATTTAGCTATGCTAAGTTATACGTACTGAATGTTTTGTAAGATCTTATATACGATAGTAAATTAACAACTTACAGAGGGGCTAACTCAATCTGAGTGTTTAATTTACACACTTTATTGCTTTATACGTCACTTTATTCGATCATCAGACGCTAACTAATCAAAAATAGATAATCCATTTACCAATAACCTCAAAACTAGCTACAAATAACCACGTATTTTTTTACAAGGTTCAATCATAGAACTATTCGTCACAATCACTAATAACATACAAGAGCGCGGCCGCAAATTGTTGTGTTATTATAACGTAATGGCGCCATATTCGACTAATATTAGAGAAAACGTATTTTCTTTGTATATATGGCCAGAAATGTACCAATAAAAGGAATGCCAATAATTATGCCGGGCATTTCGAATAACGACCGGGTGCGGACGCACTGCTGCGCGATTTTCCTCAATTTTCATTTGTTTTTTTTTTTCCGTAGCTCGGTAATAACTGGCTGTAAACGGCAGTTGTAATTGAACTATTTAGTATGTGAATAACGAGTGTATGTTTTCGAAAATTGAATCTACAATTTCTATGAAAAAAAATATATATTTGATTTTTAAGAACAGTTTTATGATGCCAGATGTTAAATTCAGATTAACTTTTTACAAATAACCACAAAGTTACTTAAGTTACTTATTTTTTTTTAATTTTTTTTTATAATTTAGTAATAAGTAGCTGGTAGGGGCATGAATTGTAACTACTTAGTAATTCATCAATTATTATTCAGTTAGCTATAAATAAATACATAGAATTTATAAAGAGGTAGCTTTTAATCATTTAAACCAACTGGTATACATCACAAATGAGGATTTAAGTGGTTATAAGAACTTATATGTGTTATATGTATTACAGTCTAACTATCACGGGTCATGAGATGCAGCCTGGTGACAGACGCACAGACAGACGGACAGCGGAGCGAAATTAATAGGGTCCTGTTTTTACCCTTTGGGTACGGAACCCTAAAAAGCAGAATAAAATAAATATTTAAGGGGACTTACATACAATAAACGTGATTTTCTTTCTCGTTTTTGCTCGATATTGATAACCGCAACAGGAAGACGCTTGAAATATTAACATACTATTTAGTTATACATTGAATTTTAAAAAAATAATAAATTAAAATAAAACGAATATGTAAGGGCGCTTCCATACAATAAACGTATTTTTTGCTGTTATAGAAAATGGTACGAAACTATTCGTGTGCGAGTCCGACCCGCACTTGGCTTGTTTTATTCAAAGATGTGTCTCTTGACGCAGCCCGGTCCTCTAAAACTGTGCAGTTCTGCTGATGAAACTACCTTCATTACATTTAGTAGTTTAGTACGAACGAAAAGTCCTTATTTTCATTTTGTTCGTACTTTATTTTAGTTGCGCAGCCTAACGTTTATTGCCAATAAAAGATATACTATATAATAATCCTGACTTTCATATTGTTATTTAGATTATTTCTATAACAAATATAATAAAAAATAAGAAAAAGTTCGACTATCTTTGACACAACTTTTTAATCAAAACTTTGCGCGGTATAAAGTCAAAGAATTTCCACCTGACGCGTACAGCCTGGCATTTGACGTTTACACGTATCCCAACTATTATTATCGTTACTCTTTTACGCCTTTACTACTGAACCGATCATCATGAAATTTTGCATACACTTTATCTTTGTTACGGAAAAGGACATATGGTACATTTTATCCCAGGAAAAAGAACTGTTTCTGAAGGATCGACATTGACGAGGGCGGAATCGCGAGCGAAAGTTAGTTAACAATTTAAATAATAAGAAAAAGTCTGATTATTTTCGACACTAATTAAAACTTTGAGCGGTGGAAAGTCAAAGATGTGCCTTCAGACGCAGCCCGCAAGCTTTAATTGCACTGCCTGGCGTTTGTACACTTATTACTAATAAAAAGTCTTAATTTTCATAAGGGTATAAGGGTAATATAAACGCTCACCAGAAATATTTTAATCCCAAATGTCTGTGTGTAAGACATTATTTGGTATCTTTATATTACCACCAAAAACCTTCCATCAAATTGATTTGACTGTCGTCCAAAACTTAGGTATAAATTGAATATTTTAATGTAAGACAAAAATTCTAAACAATAGTTTTTCAGTGAATGGGAAGTAATGATACCAATCAATAGTGATGATTGGTCAGCTTGTATGTATAACTGTTCTTCATTCTTAAAACAGTAAACATTAACTGGGTTTAGCAATTAGGCTGAAGTACGTGGCACCTCATGAAGCCAGGAATGTGCCTATTGTCGAGAAAAGAAAAAAAGCAGCCAGCTAAATCTAATAAAGTTACGCCCGGTGAAGTAGCAAAAGCTCACTTGGAGTAACTACTAGTACTAGCTAAACAGTCATTTCCAAAAAAAAAAAAAATCTAAAAAAGTTATGTTAATTCAATATTTTTTGCTATTTTTAACATTTTATAGTGTCTATGACTGACTGATTAAGTATAAGTTTTGTGTTCCTATATGTGCTATTGATAAATCTTAAGTACAAATTAATGTTAGTAGTTCATAGTTAGGTAATAAAACTATTTTAAAGAAATCATTTTATGATTTCTTTTATAAATGAACCTAATAAAATTGAGAATGAAATATATATTTCGATATATCATCATATTTTAATTAATTTCATTTAACATTAAAGAAGTGACATGTTATATTGCGGTTCCCGTTTGGGAAACGCAATATAATATTTGGTATTTAAAAAAAAAATATTCGATGGATCGTTAGCTTTTTTACATTAGCAAAAATTACCAAATTGAAACTCGTGACATTTTCTTTGTTTTTTTTTTTTATGAATAATTTGAATGCGTTTGACCTCTATCTTGCCTGTTGGGAATCCGCAAACTCAAATAATGCCTATTCACTCTTGCTTTGAAAATCCCTAAATTGTACGAGTCGGGAAACAATGACGCGGGGAGGGAATTCCATTCCTTCGAGGTTCGCACAATGAAGGAGGAGGCGAATCTAGAGGTACGATAAACAGGAATATTGACCACGTACGGGTGGAATTCCTGCCCACGCCGTGTCGTCCGAAGATGGAATGGTGCAGGGGGAATAAGATCGTGCAGTTCCTGTGCGCACTAAGCTTCGCTCGTTCCGCTGTAAGCAACTCATCGTCAACGAGTCTTCTGGCACGTCTATTGATAGCTTCCAGGGCTTCGAGCTGATAGCGGGCGGATCCATCCCACAGATGGGAACAATACTCCATGCAGGAGCGGACTTGAACTGTATAAAGGCTCAATAGATGTCCTGGAGTAAAATACCGTTGGACCTTGGAGAGGATGCCCAGTTTTTTTGAAGCAGTCTTGGCCCTCAATATAGCTACCGAAGTTAAGGTTGGAGGATAGGTCAATACCAAGAAGCTCGAGACGATTAGTGGCGGGAACAGGCACATTTCGGAAAGTGGGAGTCAGGTTGAACGGACTCTTTTTTGCCGTGAACAGACATGCCTGGGTCTTAGAGGCGTTAAATCTTACTAGGTTGGCATCGGCCCAATTGGAGACATCCTGCAGAGTCAGATTGGTGCGGTCCACCATTGCTTCTTTTTTTTACGGTTTTCTTGTCCTTGCACTTGAGAAATATCTTTCCGAAACGGTGCTATCGTCTGCTTATCCAATAATGCCGGGTTTAAGCAGATCGTTAATGAGTAGCAGAAAAAGCGTTGCGCAAAGAACAGATCCCTGAGGTACCCCAACATTAATAGCCAATAGGTCCGATGAGCAGCCATCCACAACTATTTGAATACAACATAACATATTGGAAACATCTATTTGGTGATAATATAACATGATTAATCTGAAATGAACTTAAAAGGTGTTCATATATATATTTTTAAAGCATTCAATACAAATAAAAATTGGATCCATTTTATAGTATTTTAGGAAACACAATTTGGTACTCATTTATCCGTTTTAGTAACCGCTTCGAATTTTATTGATAGCGAAATAGGTACATTGTTGGCAGGCGTTTAAACACAAGCCTTTTTATAATGTTTTTATTTTTATTTCTATAAATAATAAGAAAAAGAATGATAATCTTTGACACTAATTAAAACTTTGAGCGGTGGAAATTCAAAGATGTGCCTTCTGACGCAGCTCACCTGCTTTAATTGCACTGCCTGGCATTTGTACACTTATTACTAATAAAAAGTCTTCATTTTTATAATGCTTTTAATTTTATTTCTATTAAACTAAGAAAAAGTATGATTATCTTTGACATTAATTAAAACTTTGAGCGGTGGAAATTCAAAGATGTGCCTCCTGACTCCTGACGCAGCCCGCTCGCTTTAATTGCGCTGCCTGGTATTGGTACATCTATTACCACTGAAAATGTCTTCACTTTTATATTGCGCTCAAGGTGGAAATTGCGATGCAAATTCATTTTAGCGGAACCAACGAAACAATTTTAACAAACTGATTACAAACCCGTCTGCTAATCATTTAAATTGTATATACATTTTTATTAGCCTTTCCTATAATCTGAAATCTGTAAAATGAAACAATAAAGTGTTAAATAAATAAAATATTTTTATTTTTGAGCCTTAGGTTATATAAGGGAACTACCGTCTTGGTATTTTTTTTATTTCCTACATTTAGGACACTTGGATTTTCAGACTCTAGATTACAAAACCCATCCAGCCATTTGGATGATATGAGGTCATAAATACGAGTAAGAGATTTTACGGCTTAAATTAATGTTGTTTATTTCTTTTCATTCTTTTATTTTTCCATTGTAGTTTATTAACTGAGCAGGTAGCATTTTTTTTATATTTCTCCGTTTGGCATGTGTCCAAACTTACTTTTAGTAGTTATTAGGTAATTAGAACAAAAAGATTACAACATTGACATTACTTATTTAATTCAAAATTGATAAACTGGGACCAGGACCCCTTCACTTTAATTAAGTATTGAATTCGTCCCATAACCAAGTTGGACTGGTCTCACTTACCCCTTACAAAATTTATCAAGAGGAAACATGTCCCTGGGCCAAGTTTTGAGTGGAATGATTAACCTGCTAACCCAACGTTGGCGTTACCAGCTGAAGAAATAAGTTCCAATAATTTTCCGCAATATGGCGAGGTATTATTTATACTTTTGGTCAGGCTTTGAAGTCGGGGACAAAAGCTAATAAATATTAAACTGAAATAAATGTAAATTGACATACATCTTCTCATCTCAGCGTTTCCTCAATTACACCCTAAGCTGGGAAAATGAATAAAAAACCTAAAATAAAAATACTACAAAGTAAAACAAATATTGTAGACTAAAGAAAGGAAAAACGGTCGGTGTACTCAGCCAACGGAACAGAAGGTTTAATCTCTATGCGGTACAAATAGCTCGTTATGTAAATTGAATCTCTTGCAAATTTGAATCGCTTTCATAAGCCAATTCCCTCTGAATAAAAACAATAGGATACTCTTTCAACATTTAAGATATTTCTTGAGGAAATTTATCTCGGCTCATTAATTATTCAACTGTGTATTGAGATAGCGGCGTCATTTTCATTAATTTTATAAATGTCACTGAAGTTTTGTGTAACGAGGATTTTTTGTGCATCTAACAGTTTTAGTACTAGCATATGAAAAATGTAGTTTAGTTATCTTTGTTTACTTCTACTTTTTTGTTATTATTGTACTTATCTCTTGATTTGTGCAATAATAGATGAGTAGATTGGGACGCAAGGTTTCAACATAATACTTTTCAAGTCAGATCAATATTTTGAATCCAGAGCGTAAGGAAGGAGTCTAGCATAGTATTCCGACCGTAGAGAGGGAATCTAAAGTAGACTGAGTGAAACGAGGGATCGGAGTATATTACCCGAAGTAAAAGTATTATGTAAGTCACGAGAAACACATACGGTGTTTCATCTCCCTCTATGAAAAAATAAATTAAATTCTTAAACTTGGTGGCCTAAGAATATTTTTGTTCAAAATTTTATCCAAATCCGGTTTAGCCTGATGAGTTACAGATATAGATATTCAAACATCAAAATAAAAAAAAGCTATACGAAATCTAGTTGAACCACAAAAATAGACGCAAGTGCATGCAAAAAACTTTAGATTTCGGACAGGCAACCTTAAAAATAACACGTACTTAGAAATCAGAGTACAAAGTCCACCGGCTTAATGTTTGTTTGTCTTTCGTGTGTGTAAGTGGCCAACACTGGTGTCATATTTTTCAAGCTACCTAAAGGCATCTGACATAGCTTAACGACTGCCATCAATGATGACAGCCGGGTAACGTGCCTTGCGAAGCACAGAGGAGCTCGAGATATTTTTATACCACTTGCGGTCACTCATAGTGGGGACCGCGAGAGTTTTTAACATACGTAAGTGCCACTGGACTATCGGGATCCCCCGTCCCTTGTCTTAATAATCTAGGCTTTAAAAATATCTAACTCCACATCATTTAGGCATAAATAGAAATTCAAAGCAAACGCTCGTAAATTTCGACTATTATTCTGTGTTCTGTCTCGTCAACCTGTGCTCTCGCAAAGTGTGTCAAGCACAGAAAATTGTCACCATTCATTCTATGAATAGGCAGATCAAATGCAGCGAGGACAGTTTTGCGAAGTGCAATCATTTTGCAAATGTTATGGATATCTCTCTATCTTCTTCTATATTATCAAAATCCAGTCAAGTCAAGACGAAAAATGACGTTTTTCAGATTGGCCTGGGTAATGGACGTTTATCTTTATATGTATTTGTTATAAAATATAGTATCGTTGAGTTAATATCCCATAACACAAGTCTCGAACTTACTTTGGGGCTAGCTTTATCTGTGTGATTTGTTCGTACATATATATATATATTATATGTATATTTTATTATAATTTGAAAATAATTGTATGTTTATTTGTAACAACCAGCCCGCTCCGGCTTCGCACTATGTATTTTATTCCAAAACCTATGTTCATCAGGGAAAATTTAGGATTTTAAAGTGGGAGAATTTTTCCGATCGTCCACTCGGAGTCAATGCAAACAAACAAACAATCAAAACTTGAATCTGTATAATATTAGTGTAGATGGATAAACTCAAAAACTATTGAACTGATTTTAAAATTATTTCTAGTTGACTTAGGCTTTAATTTATGTGGACAAAGTTGTGGGTAAACGATTAGTTTTTTGTAAACTTTTTAAACTAGTCTTAAGACTAACTATTTTAATTGAGAAAGAATTTTTTAGACTAATGGAACCGGAGACATTTGCCTAGCAGTGATTCGGTGCAATTTTCGATTTAATTTTGCTTACTACATTAACGAAACCAGAAAGTTTCGCTAAACTACTCGTACTCATATTAACACACAGAATATTATTTTAAGAAATAGATTAACCGCAGGATTATCGCCATTTTCATTGGTGGATGATGATGAAAACAAAAATAAAAACAAGTACCTAAACAAGCAAATACTACATATTTGTGAAAAGCTTTTATTATAAACGAATCTACGCTGTAAAGTGTTTTCCAAGACAAATTAAATGAGCCCAAAAACGATGGGTGTACCATGTATAGTTCCTGTAACCACCTTCCGACTCCATCATCAGCAGACCAGCGCAACGGTTCCATAATATTTTATTGTCATCTGATTACAATGCAAAATTTCAGCTCAATCCCAGCAAGTTCCCAGTATTGGTCCGATAGGAAAAGTTGTTCATTTTAACGGGCTAAGTCACCCCTTTACGGGAACGTCATTGTTGTATTTGCATAAATACTTTTTCAAATACTCATCGAAAAGAACGCGTACTGTGTTTTTAAATGTCAGACCAGTGTCCGGCGATTACGTGCACAAGTACTGACTGGGAACTCTGTCCGAACAAGTCAAGTCAAGTCAAGTCAAGTCAAGTCAAAGATTTTTATTCAAAATTGGATACATGTATCTCTTTTTGAACGTCATATTTTTATTTCTTATATATTTTTTTATATATGCAAAATTGAAATACTACTAGCGTTTCGGAACGACCACTGGTGAGATGAATACGCCGAAAGAAACTCAATCCAGCCTTGGTCCCTACGTGCCTGAAGGGCTCTGAATACATTGTTAACATTAAATACAATTTTTCATACTATACATTAATTTTAACATTTAATAATTGTTAACATTAAATAAATTTATATAAATTTCCACGCATTTTTATCAGTAATATAATCATCAATGCAGTAATAAGCCTTTTTTATTAACTGGTTTTTTACAATCGTTTTGAACTTAAGTAAAGGCAGACCTAATATTTCTGCAGGAATTTTATTATAGAATCGTACTCCTAAACCCAAAAATGAATTCATAGTTTTCTGCAATCGCAATACTGGTGTAGCTAATTTATTTTTATTTCTCGTGTTTCGGTCATGGATATCACTATTTTTCTTATATAAATCAAGATTATAGCGCACAAACATAATATTCGCAAATATGTACTGAGAAGGTAAAGTTAAAATATTTATATCTTTAAACAATTCTCTAAGAGATTCTCTAGCACCAAGTTTATATATAAATCTAATAGCGCGTTTCTGCAGGACAAATATGGTGTTTACTTCTGCAGCGTTACCCCATAGTAAAATCGCATAAGACATAACACTATGAAAGTAACTGAAATATACCAAACGCGCAGTATCAACATCAGTCAGTTGTCTAATTCTCCTGACAGCATAAGCTGCAGAACTAAGTTTACCCGCTAACGTAGTAATATGGGCACCCCATTGAAGCCCGGCATCAAGAGTTATTCCAAGAAATGTTGTTTTATCAGTTAAATCTAGTGGTTCATTATCCATTACTATTTGTGTTGGAATTTTTGTAACATTTGGTAAGCAAAATTTAATACATTTTGTTTTCTTAGCGTTCAACAATAGATTGTTCGCTGTGAACCAATCCAACACTTGAGCTAAAGTACTATTAACCACGTCAAAAGAATTAGTTTGTCTATCAATTTTGAAGACAAGAGAAGTGTCATCGGCAAATAGTACTACAGCCTTACGTGTATTGACACAGTAAGGTAGGTCATTGATGTGAATGAGGAATAACAGAGGCCCTAGGATAGAGCCCTGGGGTACGCCCATCTTAACCGATGATCCGGAGGATTGTACCCTATCTAAACTAACTTTTTGAGTTCGGCCACTTAAATAAGATTCAAGTAAATCGCGAGATTTACCTTTTATTCCATAGTGCTCCAGCTTGGAGAGAAGGGTATTGTGGTCTACGCAATCAAAGGCTTTGGAAAGATCACAAAAAACACAAAAAAACTTTTTTTGGGGGTAGCTGTTAAAAAGATCACACGTCTTCAAGTGTGCTCTCATAAATTTAAATTTCAAAAATCATTATTTGTATTAAAAGTATTATTTTATTTGCTTATGATATAGATGAATAACTAGTAGTACTTGCCAGATAATTTTTACAACACTCCTATCACATATTTTTAACACAATATATAGTCATCACAATGGACACACTCGCACTGCTCACCAAGAACATGAATGAGATGAAGGATATGTTTGCAGCCAAAATGTCATCTTTCGAAGAGTCTCTCAGCAGTCAAGGTACCACCACAAGCACTACAGTACTACACAGTATACCAAGCATTTAAAACTTCTATCTGGAAGGCAGTCACTGATCTCAGTAGGCAGTTGGAGCTCATAGTTTTCTCTCTGGATGAGTTTGAGATGAGGTCACGCTCCAACATATTACTCCTACATGGACTAGTTGAAGATAAGGAGGAGGACATTGCTGAGACCCTCCAGAAAATCTGTCATGAGAAACTGCACCTTTCCATTCCTCATAGTTCATTTTCTGCATGTTGGCGGATGGGTAGGACCACCAAAACAGATAAGCCTCGTCCTATAGTTATCCGGTGTGTGAGTCTTCAAACAAGACAGGATATATGGGCAGCAAAGAAACTATTAAAAGGCAGTGGCTTGACGTTCTCTGAATTTTTGACTGCTCCAAGACATGCTGTGTTTGTTGAGGCGGCGAAGGCTCTAGGTGTTAAAGGCTGTTGGACTAGCGACGGAAAAATTTTAGCCGTCACAGCTAAAGGCTTAAAGCGGAAGATAACTTCGATGGCAGAATTGCGGGTTATCACAGATGAGATGGCGGCCGTCGAATCTCGTCAGCAGCAGGCACCTGACGCGGCCGGTTCTATTAATCCGGCGCATAAACCCCGTAGTGCCCGTCTTCAAGCGAAATCTTCAAAGAAATAGGCCTTGCTACTAGGTTCCATTATTTTCTTTTAGGTCGGTTCTTGTTGGTTGTTATGTTTTCGGTGGGTATATTAATAAAGCTTATGTACGGTACTCTGCAATAAGCTTTTAGAATTCCAAATTCTTCATTTTATTTTTGCTTATCGAATATAAAACAACTTGCAGGTTACGTTTTGATTTATGACTTGTCATGTCAGATTTGACATTAATTTTGACAATGACTTTTTTTTTTTTTTCTCGTCTTACTACTAGCCTAGGTGCCTTACGTATCATCCATCTCGCCTAGCCTTATTACGCGTGGATGAAGGGTGCTATTTTTGAAACGACGAATATTTTTATTTTTTTATGGTTTTCTAAAGTCCTGTACCGACGGTATCGCTCGTGGGAAAGGAGGCACGTGTGATAGGTTGGGTTGGGATGGGTGATGCGTAGGGCCCTTAGACTTCGATAGCTGCATGACAATGACCAGGTACATTAGTTAGATACCTAACGATATTGGCTACTGTACTGTTCTGTGTATTTATTATGTATGTTTTATGTCTATTAAGTACCTACTATTATATCTACTCTTACTCCAATTTTTTTTTTTCATTTTGTTAACACTATAATTTTTTTTTTTTTTTTCTCACTCTCTCTCAACCTGTTATTGTTGCTCGCTCTCTCCTTCTAAATGTTTTCTAGTACCTACTTTCATATATTTACAAGAACCGACTGCTTCTGATTTTTTTTTTGTTAACAGACATGTTAAGTATATTTTGTGTGTGTTACTTATATTTTCTTTTAAATGTGGTCTGGCAAGTATTCCAATCGTATGCAAATTGATTAAAGTTAATAATTAAGTTTAGATATAGTTCTGCTAATCATATTTTATTTTAGCGTTAATTTTATATATATATATGTATATGCTCAATGTCTGACGTACTTAGTTATAATTCTGATAATGAATATTTTTCATTATCTTCATCATCAGTGAGTCTTTTGAGCGCTGAAAGCAATGATCTGCCCTCATTGACCGAGAATTTAAGCGTTACCTTTTCTTCTCTGGCAAGAAACTTCAACGTTGTTCACATAAACGCCCAAAGTGTCCCAGATCACTATAATGAATTACTGTCTAACTTCTCCAACTCTCGTATTCATGCAATATTAATATCAGAAAGTTTTTTAAAACCCTCCCTTCCTTCTACTTTGTTTCCTCTCCCTGGCTATAGACTTATAAGAAATGACAGAACGTACTTAACTACCACCAGTGGTATTCCCAAAATGGTTCGATGTGGTGGAGTAGCAATTTATCTACGTAGTGACATTCCTTGTCAAATCGTATCGCAATCCCCTTCTTGCTTCGAAACTCCCGAACATCTTTTCCTTAATGTATCTCTTAACCATTCTAAAATCCTTCTTGGGGTTTATTATAGCCCATCTCTCCATATCAACTATTTTAATTCCTTTGAGTCTCTGTTGGCTGATTTTCGCAATCAATATGAACATTTAATAATTATGGGAGACTTCAATACCTGTCTCATCAAGAATGACTATCGTTCAAAATCACTTCTATCCTTAGTGCATTCCTTGGATTTGAGTATACTCCCTCTCTCAGCCACACATTTCCCCCATAATGGACCTCCTTCCCTTCTTGATTTAATCATCACTTCTTCCCCAAATCTCGTTTCTATCCACGGACAATTTAATGCGGCTGGGTTTTCTGCTCATGACCTTATTTATGCTTCGTTTAAGTTGCGTCCTCCAAAACAGAAACATAAATTCATTACATCTCGAAATTTTTCGTCCATTAATGAGGTTCTTTTCAAAGCGGATTTTGCTAAAGCAGACTGGAACTCTGTACTTACGGTCTCTGATGTGGACAAAAAGGTTGAGAACTTTAACACCATAATTAACGGCCTCTTTGATAAACATGCCCCTTTTCGTTCGGTTCGCATTAAACATTCTCCTGCTCCGTGGCTTTCCTCGGAAATTAAAAGCTTCATGGCCAGAAGGGACAGGGCAAAGTTAAGATTGCGTCAATGCCCGTCGGACGATAACCGTGTATCCTACATCACTCTCCGCAACTTATGTAATAAAAAATGTCGCGAAGCCAAACGCAAATATATCGCATCACGAGTTGAAGACTGTCCCCCTCAAAAATTGTGGATGTTCTTGAAAAGCCTGGGTTTAGGTAAACAGAGCTCGGAAAATGTTTTCGGTATGGATGTAAAGGAGCTAAATAGATATTTTTGTCAATCTCCTGCTGGTTTTGCCCCGGGTGTTAAGCAGAATACATTAAAAAGCCTCGATGCTCAATCTACTCGAGATGCTCCCTTATTCTGCTTAAGTAAAATATCTGGTGATGAAGTTATTGTAATTATTAAAAAGTTAAAAACAAGTGCAGTTGGCAATGACAACATATCTCTCGATATGATCAAACCTATCGTGTCATTGGTTGCCCCGTACATCTCGGATATAGTAAACTGCTCCATCGCTACTGGTATTTTCCCCACCTCCTGGAAATACGGCCACATTATTCCTCTCCCGAAAAATCCTAACCCATCTTGTCCTTCCCATTTCCGTCCCATATCCATCCTACCTTTGCTCTCCAAAGTCCTTGAGCATCACGTCAATCAGCAGGTAACGAAACATCTCTTGCGTTATAACCTTCTTACCTCTTTCCAGTCCGGATTCAAACGTGGTCATAGCACTATGTCTGCTCTGGTCAAAATCACAGACGATATCCGGGCTAATATTGAGAACAGAAATTTAACTGCACTTGCCCTCCTTGATTTCACAAGCGCTTTTAATTCAGTAGATTTTGACATTCTGATTGGAAAAATGCTTATATTAAATTTCTCAATTAACTCTCTTTCTTGGTTCCGCTCTTACCTGACTGGACGCCGTCAGTTAGTTAAGCTCAACGACAGTCGCTCTGACTGGGAAGATCTCTCTGCTGGCGTTCCTCAAGGTGGAATTCTGTCTCCTATCCTTTTTTCTATTTTTATTGACGGCATTACGACATCCCTTTCTTCAAATTTTCACCTCTATGCGGATGATTTGCAAATATATACTGCATTTTCTTTGGATAACCTCAGTGTAGCAATTAACACTATCAACTCTGATCTCACCAAAATTGCTCAATGGTCCCGAGATTTTGGCCTGGTCGTCAATGCAGCTAAATCCCAAGCTATAATCATTGGAAGTTCTTTCTATATTACAAAGGTCAATGACATGATGGTCCCTAATGTAGTCCTGGACAATAACATCATTCCTTTCTCTTCTTCAGTCAGTAACTTAGGGATCATTATTGATCAGACTCTTTCTTGGGTTCCGCAAATCAACGACATCGGCCGTAAGACGTATGCCTCCTTACATTCACTTCGTCGTTTACAGAATTTCTTACCGACCAGAACTAAGATTCTCCTTGCACAATCACTCCTCATTCCCCTTCTGGACTATGCCGATGTATCTTACCTAGATGTCACTGAGGAGCAATTGGACAAACTGGAACGCTTGCAAAATCAAGGTATACGTTTTATTTTCGGTTTACGCAAATTCGACCATGTCTCGGAGTTTCGTCGTCGGCTGGATTGGCTTCCGATCAGATTTCGACGTAATGTTCACATCCTCTCCTTGTTATTTAATATCCTTTTTAATCCCTCTTTTCCGAACTACCTACGCGAGAGATTCTCATTTCGTGAAATTGATAGTCGTCTACGGGCTAGTAACAATTCCAAGTTAATTATACCCCCTCACACATCGCGAGCATACGGTAGGTCATTCACTGTGCTGGCTGCCCAGCTTTGGAATACACTTCCATTAGATGTAAAGTTGTCCACTTCCATTAACTCTTTTAAGCGCTGTGTTAAAAAAATGTACACTGATTCGTTTGACATTTGAGCATATTATATTAATTTAATTTATATATATATATATATATATACCTATATATTTGTTTATTTATTCATGTATTTTAGATAAGATTTTATATAAGTTATAGATGTTGTTGGTTTAGTTAGAAATTAAGTATTTTCGCAATTTGTTTAATATTGTACATAATTGTTACACTACCCTGTAGCCTTCTTACCTATCTTCTCGAATGCCGGTTGACTGGAAGAAATCCCTTATTGGGATAAGTCCGCCATTGTACTTATTTAGTTTTAAAGAATTGCCTTTGTTACTTACTTTTTTTTGTGTGCAATAAAGAGTTTACATACATACATACATACACCAATAGCATTTTGTTTTCCCTCCCAAGCATCATATATGTATTTCAACAGAGCTACACCCGCGTCTGAAGTTGACCGACCCTTTGTAAATCCATACTGTTCACGATGGAAAAGGCTATTCATGTTAAAAAAAGCTAATAACTGATTAAAAATCATTTTTTCAAATATTTTACTAAGAGCTGGCAGAATAGAAATGGGACGGTAATTAGTGGGATAATTTTTATCGCCAGATTTGTACAAAGGAATGACTTTACTTAACTTCATCAAGTCAGAAAATGTCCCAGTATCTACACACTTATTAAATACAGAAGCTAAATATGGTGCAATTGCTTCAAAGATGTTACTAATGACAGCTACAGAGATATCCCACAAATCTCCAGTTTACTTATTGTTCAAACTCTTAAATGTATCAATGATTATTTGAGGTGTTACATGTTGAAATATTAAATGATTGTTACATTCTGGTATACAGCTTGTTAATAGTTTTTTAGATTCCTCAGATGATGAACGTAAGGAGGCAGTAGTATTTTTTTTTTTTTTTTTTTATGTATATCCGACGGCAAACGAGCAGACGAGCCACCTGATTGAAAGTGGTCACCGTCGCCCATGGACATCTGCAACACCAGAGGAGCTGCTGATGCGTTGCCGACTCTTAAGATACCTGTAAACACGCCTTTTGAAGGACCTCAAGTCATAGCACACAGGGAAAACCTCGGGAGGGAGTCCATTCCACAATCTTGCTGTACGAGGAAAAAAACCACGTGACGCTCTGACATTTTTGGAGACCCAAGTGTCAAGGATGTGGGGATGGACTTTACTCCTGTGGCGAGCGGTGCGGTGGTAGAAAGGTGACGGTGGCACCAATTCAAAAAGTTCTTCAGAACACTCCCCATAGTATAGACGGTAAAATACACACAGAGAGCCAACGTCTCTCCGTAGACCGAGGGTGTCTAAATCGTCTGTGAGTGTGGGATCGTCGATAATACGAATTGCCCGGCGTTGGATGGAATCAAGAGGAAGGAGTTGGTATTGAGGTGCACCAGACCAGATATGAGAGCAGTACTCCATGTGGGGCCGGACTTGAGCTTTATATAATAAAAGTCTATGACCCGGAGTGAAGTACTGCCTCGCTCTATTGAGCACCCCAAGTTTTTTAGAAGCCATTTTGGCTTTACCTTCCAGATGACTCCGGAATTGCACCTCCTTCGTAATATCGACGCCAAGGATCCCAATACTCTTAGAAATGGTAAGAGAGGTGTCCCGAAACTTCGGTGCTATGTTAAATGGGGTCTTCTTAGCGGAAAACACGCAGACTTGTGTCTTAGTAGGGTTGAATTGAACTAGGTTTAGTTTACCCCATTCAGAGACCTGTTCCAGAGAGGTCTCAATGTCAGACACAAGTCTCTTTCTGTTCTCCTCCACCTGTGTTTGAGGGATATTTGCACGACCTGCATAATATGCATCACCCGTACTGTCGTCTGCATAGCAATGGATGCTACTAGTGTTAAGCATGTCGTTGATGTGCAAAAGAAACAGCGTAGGTGATAAAACAGATCCTTGGGGGACGCCAGCATTGATGGGCATGATATCGGAGCATAATCCGTCTACAACGACCTGAATGCTTCGCCCAGATAAGAAACTAGCGACCCACAAGCATAGTCCCTCAGGAAGCCCGAAAGATGGTAACTTCGCGAGAAGAGCCTTATGCCAGACCCGGTCAAAAGCCTTTGTGACATCTAGACTAAATGCCAGTGCTTCTCCCTTGCTCTCGATGGCGGCTGCCCATCGGTGCGTTAAGTACACAAGAAGATCACCAGCACTACGCCCGTGGCGGAACCCGTATTGACGGTCACTAATTAGCTGATGATCTTCAAGGTAACCAAGGAGCTGGATGTTTATCACACGCTCCATCACCTTAGAGAGCAGGGAGGTTATCGCAATAGGCCGATAGTTAGACGGGTCTGTGCGGTCACCCTTTTTAGGAATAGGGTGAACGTAGGCTACTTTCCACGAAGACGGGACTTTTCTTGAGGTGTAAGACAGCGAGAATAGGCGTGCTAACACCGGAGCCAACTCAGGTGCACATGTTTTGAGCACAATTGCTGGAATGCCATCAGGCCCGCTGGACTTCCTGACGTCGAGGGAAAACAGAGCACGTCGCACTGCACTTTGAGTGAAGCGAATTTCCCGCATTGAGTGCTCGCATCGCGGTAAAAAGGGCGGCGATGCTCCTCCGTCGTCAAGGGTAGAATTTGACGCAAAGAGAGTAGCCAAGAGATCGGCCTTCTCTTTTGCGGAGTGAGCCAGCGAGTCCTGACGATTGTGCAGAGATGGAAGTGAAGGGCGACAGAAATTCCCCTGCGCTGCCTTAGCAAGAGACCAGAATGCTCTACTCCCGGAGGGATAGCCAACCAGTCTCCTACCAATGCGCGCAGTGTGCGCAAACTTTGCTGCAGTGATCTGCTTCTTGTAGGCTCTTGAAGCTGCGTTGAACCGCTTCTTCAAATCAGAAGTATTACGATCCTTGACACTTCGCGCAGCAACCCAGGCTTCGTAGGCTTCGCGCTTGAGGTGGGCGGCACGCAAACGGGAATGTTAGTAAAGAAATCTTCGAAATATTTTGCGACGTCTTCATTAGTACTGAGGATCTTATTATCTACTTTTAATTCTATTTTGTTGTCACGATTTTTAGTTTTCCCGGTTTCCATGTTAATAATTTTCCAAGTGGTCTTTATCTTATCATGAGAATCTAGAATAGCTTTTCTTGTATATAAAGATTTTGCGCACAGGCACGCCTTTTTAAAAACCTTAGAGTAAATTCTAACATAATTAATAAATTCAGTATTTTTATTGTAAGCTTTCATAGCTAATAATTCGTATAACCTGTTTCTACTAACGTAAATACCAGTTGTAGCCCATTCACTAAATTTTTTACCGATACGTTTGGTACATTTTTTAATTTTGAATGTATTGTTGAATTCCGATTCAATAACACCAAACATTTTATTATATAGAGCATCCGGATCATCTCTAGTTTCTTCAATTAGGGGCATTTTTTCAGATATTTTTTTCTTAAATACATTTATTTTAGCTTTGGTTATAGATCTAAAGGTTACTTTTGGTAAGTCTACTTCTACATCATTTATAAGTTTTACAAACTGACCGTAGTGATCCGAGGTTAGATTTTTAGTTATATATTTGTCAACAGCAGTGCAATTGCAGAAAACATTATCTATGCACGTTGCAGAATCTTCAGTAACTCTAGTTGGTTTTAACTAACAAATCAACATTAAAGTCACCGCACACTATAATATTTTTGCGACAACAACATAATTTTCTCAAGACATCTTCAATAACTGATTCTAAAGTATTATAATCTGATCTTGGGGGTCTGTATACACATACTATAATATAATTCCCTAGTTCGATACATGACAGCTCAACATTACAATCTACCGAAAGACTAACAATATCCTTACGTTCTTTACATTTTACGTCACTTCGAGTTAGAATTAAGCTACCGCCTTTCTCTTTAGTCGCTCGGGTGTAAGAGCTTGTCAATAAATAATTTTCTACATTGAACTGTTGCTGGTGCGACTGCATAAAATGTTCAGTCACACAAACTACATGCAAATATTTACTGTTTATAAACAACTCTAATTCTAACAATTTGCTAGTCAGGCCTTGGACATTCTGATGAAAAATATTTAATTCTTTAGCCTCGACTGTTGTCTTATTAATTAGTTTAAATCAGACTGAGGATTTTGTATTTTAGGTATATCATTAGTTGCAATACCTGTGTCAAATTTAAAATTATTTGCAGTTGTACTACATACAACAGAAGTTTGTAAATTAAAAGCTACTACTGTAGCTATTTGTCTTTTAAAATTAAAAGGAAGATACATAGTATCGTTAGTCAACTTAAATCTACTTATAAACTTTTTTATATCTAAATAAAAAATAAAATCGCCATGACGATACGTCATGTTGTACATATGTACATTTAAATTGTGTATGTGCTCGTTTCTTTTCCTATCTAAAGATTCCGAATACGGAAAGGCACATATCATAAATTTACATTGTGTTCTTTCATTTATATTAATTAATTTGTCCATACTTTGTTTAATATTCCTTTTTGATACAGAGGAACTGTCACCACATAATATTAATATTGTACAGTTTTCATCAAGACTGTCACAAGTAATACTGTTTACCAGGTCTAAATAAGAAGCGCCGGGCGTACATGTGTTGTAGACAGAACAGTTGTGGTTGAGGTGACTTAAAATTATGCTACTAAGACCTTGACCTAATTTATCAGAGTATATTAATAATTTGTTACAAAACCTTTTTTTATTAAAACTATTATCTATCGTACCTATCCTTTTTTCTAAGTTACATTTACCAGTATCACATTCTCTAGACTCAGGAACAATGGCTATTACAGGTGACATTGTAATTGCCGTTTCAGGAGTACTATAGCACTGCTGCTTTTGTAAGAGAGCATCATACCGCTCTTTATTATAGTGAGCTTCAGCCACAAATTCTTTGGCCTCTAAAATATATTTACTTATATCTTTTTGGGACAATTCATACATTTTTGATAAATTATTTAAGGACTGTTGCAATTCCGAGACCTGTGACTGCAACTCATGAATCTCGGTGTCATATATACGGCTAGCCATATATAGGTCATCTTCACATGATCTTAGTTCCTTAGACAAACACAGTTTTTCCCTAATTAACTGCGCTAAAGATCCTTGAAAGAGTGATTATGCAGCTTTTTGTTTTTTTTTTTCTGAGAATTATTTTATTACTAGCTTTCGCCCGCAGCTCCGCCCGCGTCAATGTCGATCACTCGGGAATAGTACTTTTTCCCGGGATAAAAGGTAGCCTATGTATGTCCTTCTCCGTACTCCAGAGAACTTGTATGCAAAATTTCATGATGATCGGTTCAGTAGTTACGGCGTGAAAGCGTAACAAACAAACAAACTCACTTTCGCATTTATAATATTAGTAAGGATAAGTAATTAAGCCCACTGAAATGGACAACTTTTACTATGGGATCGAAGCTGGGAACTAAAAAACATGAAGATATCCATATAAAAAAATGTTCCCAGCATTGATCCCATAGGAAAAGTTGTTCATACTCCTTCAAGGATCGGACAGGGTTTTCTTTACATATTGTATATCTACGCGTATGTAATACTTCAAGTAGGTCAGGTACTTCAATATTCAAGTTCACTCGATCCCGGTTGTCCTCTGAAACCCATTATATCTCCACGATCATCAAAATTTTATGTCCATTTCGGGTACTTTTGTGGGGCATAATATCTGATTCTAGTTATCCTTTGGGGCATCCGGCTTCGTTTATTCCAATGGTGATAACTCACGGACCAAAGGTCAAGGATTACCTTCAATTTTTTGACAATACCTCCCTTTTATTTGTTGTGATTGTATTTGCAAATAATTTTAAACTTTGTTTTGGGGGAATCATAATCAATTTTGAATCACTTGGTTTACATTTTACAAATGTTGTATTGAAAAAAAAAAAAATATTTTCTGGAGGGGTGAAACTGATTTGGTGCACATATGTTAGTTCTTCTTCTTCTTTTGGAGTCGTTAAATCATTAGACTACAGAAATTTTGCCCAGTCTGGGCCACGGCCACTGCCCTGTCATTGGCTCCTCTAGATCTTTTGGTGTGCAGTGAGTGGGGCATTTATGGCACGTCAAAAGGTGGCTCATTGATTGAACATCGCCGCAATCGCATGTGCCATTGCGGGAGAAACCCCAACTCAACCGGTTTTCTTGGCATCTCCCTACACCAGCCCAGAATCGGTTTAGCGACTTCCAGACTGATCAGGGAAAATTGCTACCTGGTGGAAGTTTTTTGGCTAGCGGTGAAAAGGATGATGATTGTGGGTACAGACTTAGCCACTGCTTCAATCTGGCCTTCGAAGCTTCCTTGGATTCAAGTTCAGACTGCCTGAGAAAGCTGTTACGGTTCTTCAGTCGTGATGGTGGTGGATTATGATCGTATAATGAATGAATGAGATCCCTCGCTTGCCTGTACATTCCTACGGCACACGTCATTACGCCTTACACTTGGGGAGCATTACCAGATAGAGAGTACAAGTGGTGCAGTGGTGTAGGCTTCAGGGTACCCGTTATTACCCGGCAGGAGGAGTTAACGGCAACACCTGGGCATGCGTATTCGCCTGCCTACAGAGCCAGGCCACTCATACGAAGTACTTGAGAATATTAAATTCGTGAGTTCACCTTAGACTTCAGGTTCTTACAAATGTCCGTATATGTTAGAGACCAGTCCAAAGTGACATCGAGGTATTTTGCTGTACGATTGTGTTTACTTTATAAGTATGATTTCTCTTTTATATCAACCTTTTTTCCCTTCAAAGTTTACAGAAACAAAAATATTATTAAGTATCTATCATTTTGAACACTAAGTACCAAAATAAGGCTACCAGGTAAAGACAAAATCTGAAACTATTTCCTACAAAATATTTTGTTCATATGAGCGCTAAGCATTTTATGATAGCACTTAGCTCATTAATCATTATCTCATTATGTTTCACTTAGCTCAGTTTAATAAGACATCGCAACAAATATTTTAATTAGAGAGCTTAAGCCATGTTCAGAATGGGCGCTTAAACTTACTGACGGGAGTCAGGGTGAAGTTTTGGGTCACAGAAAGTAGGAAGTATGTTTTGATTTAAACTACTTTGTGTCCTTTCACCACCAGTAAGTTCATTGCTGGCCACACCCCAACTACTTATATATAACCTATATATATATATGTCGAACATAGTCCTCATATGTTCGACATAAATTGTTGATACATGCACTCCTTGCCGATGTTGCTGCATAGAAGTGGTAAAAAAATGTTTTTAATATATCACACCTCAGAACAATCATGTATATTATTCTTCTGAGTATCACACAATTAGCAGACAAAATGATGATTGGTTACAGTACACAATTGACAGACCAAAGCCATCTGGTAGTCGTTAAAGGAACCACGTCAGAGGCCGAGAGGCGATTCCGAAGAACTCTGACACCAGGGTGTGCATGGTCGATTGACCGTGGCACCTACTCGAAATGATGATGACTGTCAAGTTTGACATACAATTTAATAGCCAAACAGAACATATTTCTGCTGTATGATGTGGTTGTATGGATATGTAGTACAAAATTAGGAAGATGTATTAAAATTACAGAATTGGATTTTTGTTATAAATAATTGTTTTTTTTTTCACAGTTACATTTAACTCTTATGTGTAAATATAACCATGTGACAGCATTTTGAGTATTTTAAATAGCGGCCTGAATGATGTATAAGGGTAAGTATAACATATAGCTCTCATGCATTGCGTGACGGCTGACATGCGCTTGCGCTAAAGGTTTGCATCGTCAAAGTGTATAGATATTTAACTTACAATATTTGTAGATTTTTTTAGCGTTTACTCGAAAAGCTTTTATGGAAATAGAGGTTTACATCAACTTTCTTGCTGAATTGTCATTTGAAATAATCGTGTTGCTAAACATCCAATTTTCTAAATGTCAACTTGCCATATCTTCTCATTTCTGTGCCCTACTCGGGCAGGCTGAAGACGCGGCCTCATTCCGCTTAATCCCGGCAGCACCCGATGAATGGACATAATTTTCTGTACTTGACACCCGTGTCTCGCTCATTGTGGAACTCAACTACTGTTTTGTTCCTTTTTATTACTGTCACTCGTTAATGTGTCTTGTTCCAGCAAAACAATGCAGCACTTTTGATTAAAATTGCAGATTTTATACAGTTTAAATGCTTTGTTTTGATGGTAACAGTTGAGCTGGAATAGAATTAAAAGCTTCTATTTCGGATCGTCTATGTTATTTGATGTTGATTTGATTTTTAATAGCTTTGTCACAAAATCTTGAAATACTTATAAAATATTTGCGTTTATTTTGTTATGATGCAATAAATAAAAAAGATTTTTGCATGCAGGATTGTATAGTGAGACTCCTCACATCCTGATATCATGACGGGCATATTCAGAATTATGCACATGTAAAACCATGGAATCATCAACATCAGACATTGTCAATGAAATATTCCTTAATATATTATGTACGTGAATAAGGTTTGAGGTATAATGGTTATAAAGCTGTTACTATTTTTAAATAAACACGCAGTTTTAGAAATTGTAATAGTTTTCACGAAGTAAATTATAAACAAACAATTTCACTAGAACATTTTACACACACAGCGCATGTAGTCCTAAATCCTAGCTAATCTTTCCGGAAAAACAGGAATATTGTTATGGACTGAATATGGTCAAAAAATATTGCTAATAGTTATTGTTATATTGATTGACATTTATACATTTGTGTACCGACTGGAGGCTCGGCATGTGATTCAAATAGTTGTTTACATTTACAACAGCACTCTTATTAACCAACATGGAAAGAGGAAGTTCTCAATTCGTCGAAATCTATTATTTTTATGTGTTACTAACTGTTGTCAGCGACTTAGTCCGCGGGAATTTCTGTTATTATGATCAATTAGTTTTTTCTTAGTATAGATGAATAATTTTCCCCCGTTTTCAAAACATTTTTTATTGATGCTTCGCTCCTATTGGTCGCAGCGTAATATTTTATAGACTAAAGCCTTCCTCAGTAAATCGACTATCCAACACAAAAATAATTTTCCAATTTACCAGTAGTTCCTGAGATTAGTGCGTTCAAACAACCAAACTCTTCAGCTTTATAATATTAGTATAGATGAATGATAACGACAACTCCGTCATTTATGAACTAATTTATTAAATCCTTTTTTATTATTTAGAGGGTCTCATTTAGGTAAATTTCATCAAAATCAGTTCATTACTTAGGTTGAAGTCGTTTGTCTCTCAAATTTCATTAAATTTTACTTGTACTCAGGAAATGATTCCTCATATTGTGGGCTCATCATGCTCAAGATATAAACGTACAGTCGAATAATGTTCTCTTTGTTTGTATCATAAAAAAAGATCATTAGATCTTTGCATATCTTTTAATAAAAACTCTTAGTTGGCTTTAATTGATTCTTCAACGGTACTTTTTATTCAAGAAAACGGTCGCCAGTTCTCCACGAAAGCGTTCAAATAAGAACTAAAAACGTGACCTGGCTTCTCCGAGAAAATATTTTTTTCAATCCGTCGAGTTATGTATTTCTTATTGGAGATAAGACTTCGCCCCGTCTAGCCCCGGTTGATAAAACGCTAATGTTCCGAGGACGAGTTTATCGCTTTGTCCGGAGGTCATTAATGTCTTAACGACATTTGATTTATCATTAATGTATATGTTAACACTTTCGTCTCCATTAGTATTCTTAATGATGATTTGTGTAGGGCAATGGAAGTGCTAGGCTTTTATTGGTACTAAATTGTATGGGTGGTCTGTTGTGATAGACTGTGATCAACAATTGGTAACACTAAGCAAAATTTATCTCAGAGTATATTATGTATCATAAAATTGCCTCGTAGGTAGACATCTGACATTTTATACAAAATTTTGTCTTATATACTTACAGGCCGATTTATTGTAATATTTCAATCTCGAAATCAGAATCCCCAATAGGATTCAGAAAATTAATTAGACTTCCTAAAGAAATTCGGATGATCAGTAAATTCGCGGGAGGTTTCACTTTTTTGTTTTCCATTGATTATTACGATTTTATGTTTTATTAGTGATTCTGATGCTGATAATAATAACATAATCCTGCAGATCATTGGTGAGAGGATGGATGCCGACATTTATTAAAGGCATATATACCTTACATAAATCCTCCAATAAACAACCATTTGGTAATATTATATATACCAAATGGTTGTTTATTATATATATATATATATTCTGTGTGTGTGAAAATGTTTTATACACTTTACGTATATGCCGTTATGGACTTATCTAATCTCAAATAAATAATGTTTTTTTTTTATTTAACTATCTTTCGCCCCGGCTCCACCCGCGTCAGTGTCGATCCCTCGGGAAAAGTAGAAATTGTATGCAAAATTTCATGATGATCGGTTCAGAAGTGAAAGCGTAACAAACAAATAAACTCACTTTCGCATTTATAATATTAGTAAAAAATAAGTATAATTTAATTTCCAGGCAGCTGAGGATCACCAAATATTTTTATTTATTAAAAGTTGTAAAGGTGATGAGTAATCCTTACTAATATTATAAATTTTAATTTTAATTTTCTTTATTAAGGTACACCAACAGTATTTACATGTTACACTTAAAAACACACTCTTATCACTTTGTTCTAATGTAAACACACATAAAAGGTATACACAACATTCTTTATACAAAGCTAAGTATACTAAACAAAACTAACATTACGCATTAAGAAGTTTAAGCATCTTATTTTTAAACATTTTTAAACTATTCGAGAACAGATCCAAGTCCTCTGCGTCCCGGTTAAGGAGATTGTAAGTATTGCACATACGGTTGATAGGAGCATGATGTCCTAAATTCGTTCTCGATGATGGCCCGACAAGTAATTTAGATATAGGGTAACGCGGCGGTCTAGAAGGAACTTTAAAATTTAAAAATGACACTAGTTCGTTAGAGTCTGTTAAATTGTTCAATATCTTGTACAAAAAAACGACGTCGTGGATTTTTCTTCTGTCACATAAAGAATTCATTTTAAAATATTTAAGTCGTTCATTATATGGGCAGCGATGAGAAATATTGGGCGCTGTAAATGCAAGGTGCCTTGTAAACGCTTTTTGTATTTGCTCGATTCTTTGAGAGTGGACTGCATACGTTGGGTTCCAGACTGAACAGGCGTATTCTAGATTGCTTCTGACTAAAGTATTAAAGAGTAATATTTTAGTATCAGTAAATCGAAAGTTTTTAGTATTTCTTTTCAGAAAACCCAACATTTGTGCTGATTTTGTAACAATTGCATCAATGTGCTTTACAAAATTGAGCTCTGAATCTAACCATACACCTAAATCCCTGACTACCTTTACCTTTTCCAGTTCTTCAGATGCTATTTTGTAGACTGTATTAATTGGTTTCTTTTTTCGCGTGAAAGTGATGTGATAGCATTTGTTCGTGTTTATTACCATGGAATTTTTATGACACCAGTCTAAGAGTCGATCAATGTCGTCTTGTAAAAGAAGGGTATCGGTTGAAGAATGTATCACTTTATAGATTTTGGTATCGTCAGCGAACAACGAGCATTTAGAACTTAATATTACATCAGGTAAGTCACTGATAAAAAAAGAAAACAGAATGGGCCCAAGATGAGACCCTTGTGGGACTCCAGAATCAGTATAATAGACTTTAGATTCGTATCCCAGAACCGCTACAAATTGTGACCTTCTTTCTAGGTAACATTTGATCCAGTTTAATAGTGACCCATGGATGCCACTTGATTCTAGTTTTGCAAGCAGTAATGAATGATTTAGTCTATCAAATGCGCTACTAAAATCTGTATATACTGTATCTACTTGCAAACCGCTATCAACCTCATGCTTTAAATCAGACACTATTGTACACAAATTTGTCTCTGTCGAACGTTTACTCTTGAATCCATGTTGATATGGGCTTATATGATTGCTCAGATGATGACATATAATAGGTTGAACCACCGATTCAAAACCTTTGGGGAAAATAGAAAGGATGGATACTGGTCTGAAATTTTTGATGTTACTCAGATCTCCTTTCTTATGCAATGGTATTATCCGTGCCTTTTTCCATTGCTCCGGAAATTGACCCTTCTGAAGCGAAGAATTAAATATTATACAAAGGGGCAAATTCAAAGCTGCGCCGCACCTTTTTATAAAAATTGGTGGAATTCCATCAGGACCGGCACTCTTATTGACATCCAATTTACGTATGTTTAGAAGAATATCCTTTGCTGTAATGGATATATCTGATAAAGCGTGACACATTTTAGGGGAAACCTGAACCGATGCATTAGAACCGCTAGAGAAGTTTGAACTAAAATACTTAGCAAACAAATCTGCGATATGTTGACCATTGTCTTCAATTTCGCTGTCCATATGCATACGAGCTGGAATGTTTGTTTCTGACTTACGCTTCTCATTAATCAGTCGCCAAAAAGCTTTAGGGTTTACGGTAATTTCTTTTTCTGTGTTTATTGAATACATTTTCATATTTTTATTTTGTAATTTATGACACCTGTTTCTTAAAATTTCATATTCTATCCTACCGCGCTGATTTTTAAAATTCAAATATCTTTTTCTTAATTTTTCCTTTTCTGTTAATAGTTTTTTAAGAGTATTATTTAACCATGGAGGAACTGTCTTGGATCTGTTTTTGCGTATAGGGACATATTTGTCTATGCACTTTTCTAAAATATTATAGAATGCAGAAACTTGCAAATTTACATCATCCTTACGCAACAAAGTATGCCAGTCTGTGTCATTGAGTTCGCGAATAATACCAACATAGTCTGCCTTAAAAAAATTTAATTCTAGTCTTTTGTTCGGGAGCAGCTGACTTGCAACACTGGCCGACAACCGCAAAAGCAGCGGAGGATGCCTGGGGAGAACCTTACTAATACAATCTAATGGTGTTGATACCTCAACCTCCTCAACGGTACTTAGGATCAGATCGAGCATCTTACCCTCCTCATTACATATTTTATTGACCTGAGTTAAGTTATTGATATAAATAAAGTCCAGCAAAGCATGGCCCTCTCTGCAATAACCGCCGGACAATGCATATAAATCCTTGTCAACTTGTGACCAGTCAATAAATCTCATATTGAAATCCACCAATATAATGACATCTTCACAACTTTCAAAAACCACACTGGCTTTATTAAAAAATATTGATATGTTATCTAATTTGATAGGAGGAGGCAAATAAACAGCGCAGATGGCTACAGTTTTTAATTTATTTTTGATGGTAATGTCCACAGTGACCCATAGGTCCTCGCATTCACTCTCCCAATTAAATCTACGAGCTGATTTAATACTTTTCAAAACTGCTATAATGATACCACCCCCGTCTAATTTAGAAGTCTTAGAGAAATCCCTATCCCTCCGGTATATTACATATCTTTCATCAATAATTTCCTTGTTATGGATGCTACCATTAAACCATGTTTCTGTGAATACAATTATAGGATAATTACACAACGCAATATTACTATATATTTCAGATGTTTTAGTCTTAAGACCTCCAGTATTTTGATAATATATTTCTAAATCCATAAAAACAGTGAAATAGGCGTAACACTTATTTTACTACTGTATAAATTAAAAGCTATTTAATTTTTAACAAACTATCGGTACTGCGAATAAGAATAGGCTGAGAAAATTCATCCTTTCTTGTAAAAATGCGGCCGTTACGCACCCATACAAATTTGTATTTATTTTCCTTTGCCGCCTTCCGCGCTTGAGAATGCAATGCCTTGTTGCTTGGAGTTAGGTGCTCCGACACGTATACAGGATTGCTGGCTCCGTCAAATCCCAACTGCCGAGTGTTAAGTTTATCCGTAGGATTTTTTTTGTTAAAATACACCACTGATGCCAAAAAATTATCCCGATGACGGGTGGTTTGGAATTTTGCAATAATGGTACGCGGACGAGCACTATTTTTGTCCATTTTTGCAACCCTTGTAACATGGGATATATCCGTGTCAACCATGGAGTAATTAACGGTGCTGGCAATTGTAAGGATCATGTCCGTAAGATTTTTGTCCTTTCTACTCTCAGGAACGCCATTAATTTCTACATTGCAGTCCCTTTGTAGCTGTTCCACTGATTCCAATCTTGATGTAAGATTTTCAACAGATGTTTTTAATACCGAGTTTTCTTCCTTAAGTTTTTCAATGAAGTCTGATTTTTCCTCGACTATAGCTTTTAGCACCGAGTACTGCTTATTGAAAAATTCCGCTGCAGTTTGAAAATTATCAATTTTTTCATGAACGCTTTTTAACTCGGCTCTCATAGTGATAATAATAATAATAATAATAATAAACTCTTTATTGCACCAAGAATACATACAAAGGGATTTAATATTATGAAAATGGATGTACAATGGCGGCCTTATCGCTAGAGCAATTTCTTACAGGCAACCAATTAGGTAGGACTTCAATGAAGGCGAGAGGTAGGTAAGGCGCAGAATTATAATCTAAGCTAACAATATGCTAAATAAACTACTTAAATACTTATACAACAATCATACATACATAAAATAGATAATTAATATATACTAAAATACATACATATCAGAATTATCAAAATCAATAATACACACAAGGAAAAATTGACAACAACAAAGCAAGATTAAAAATACCTATAAAAAACCTACAGTTAGAGGCGCAAATGTTCAGTCAGACTGAGACAAGAAATGTGATTTAACTTGTCTCTTAAAACTAGTTAGAGTTTCAGCACCACGAATTGTGGACGGAAGGGAGTTCCAAAGGCTGACAGCTTGGACAGTGAAGGATCGGGAATAGAAATCGGTGTGATGAATGGGAATCTTAAGACGGAGATTATAAGCGCTACGAGTGCGGTTATGGAATTCACTGTAAAATGTAAATCGTTCTTTAAGATATTGAGGATAGGCGGGATTAAAAATAATGGAGTATAACAGAGAAAGGGTATGCCAGTCACGGCGACGTCGAATTGGGAGCCACTCGAGTGATTTACGAAATTGTGAGACATGATCATATTTACGAAGACCGTAAATAAATCTGATGAAAAGGTTTTGGAGACGTTCGAGTTTATTAAGTTGCTCCTCAGTTAGGTTAAGGTAGCAGGTGTCTGCATAGTCTAGGATAGGATAAAGAAGAGAATGCGCAAGCGTAATTTTGGTTTCAATCGGGAGAAAGTTACGTAGTCTTTTAAGAGATCCTGTGGCAAAAAATATTTTCCTACTCATATCGGCAACTTGCGGAATCCATGAAAGCGAGCTATCCATTATTACCCCAAGATTTTTTACTTGTTTACTGAAGGGTATCACAGTGTCATTGAATACTAACTGGGGCAGGTCATTATAGTTCAATCTGCAAGTTAGTCTAGAACTACCAATTATAATAGCTTGCGTTTTGAGGGGATTTATTATAAGGCCATTACACTTGCTCCAAACCGATATCGCATCTAGATCAGCATTAGTAGTGCGAATTGCTGATGAAAAATTATCAACAGGAGCTTGTGCATAAATTTGTAAATCATCCGCATAAAGGTGGTAGGAACATTGAAGATTAAAAGTGATCGAATTTATGAAGAGAGCAAATAAAAGAGGAGAGAGCACGCCACCCTGCGGCACACCGGCAGCAATATCACACCAAGAAGAAAATTTCTCCTCGACATGAATACGCTGCCGGCGCCCATACAGGTAAGAATGAAACCACTCAATTGCTGCCGGAGATATGTTGAGAGAACGCATTACAGCCAGTAAAATATCGTAATCAACGGTGTTGAATGCGTTGCTAAAGTCCAACAATGTAAGTACAGTGACTAATTGCTGATCCATTCCGCAACGAATATCATCAGTAATTTTGATTAGAGCTGTTGTCGTGCTATGACCCTGCCGGAAACCAGATTGGAAAGGATTAAGAAGGACATTACGTGATAGGAAATTTTGGAGTTGGTGCTGAACGACTCGTTCAAGGATTTTAGAAAGGAAAGGTAAAATGGAAATTGGACGGAAATCAGAAATGTGTACAGGATTTGGTTTTTTAGGCAACGGAGTTATGTGAGCATCTTTCCATGCTTTAGGAAAAATTCCAGAGGACAAGGAGTTATTAAGGATAGCTGTAATGGAAGGAAGAAGAATATCTAGGATTGGTAAGATCATAGCACGGCTAATGCTGTCACTACCAGCAGCATTTGATGATACTGACTGAATGATCCTCTCAACATCACGATCAGCAATTGGATTGAAGAAAAAGGGAGTTATATCAGGAGTTGGTTGAGAAGAAAGAGAATTTAAAGTGTTATTTTTGATATTAGCATCAAGAGAATCATTAGAAGATAGAGACTTATTAAGGTTATCGATGTCAATATTATTAGGACAATTGTTTTTATTTTTACCAACTCCTAACGATCGTAGAAATTTCCATACTTTAGCTGGATCACCATTTTGGACGGAGTTATGTATATGGCGACGTTGAGCGTCCCTACACACCTTATTACATTTATTACGAGCAGAAATGTACAGGTCACGGTATCGGTCTGGATCACACTTGTACTTGGACTTGGCTTTATTTCTCTTGGCTTGAAGCACTTTTATATCTTCTGTTAGCCAAGGAGCCGGCAGATATTTAAGCCGAACGGGTCTGAGAGGAGCATGGCTATCATAAAGGTTCAGTATCCACCTATTCAAGAGCTCAACTTGCTCATCAACTGACTCTGTGTTTATTAGAGTGGGCCAATCGCACCGCTTAGCATCATCACGTAAACTTTCAAAGTCGATGGAACCAAAATTACGCTGCATTATAATTTTAGGTTTAGGTTTTGGAGGACGGATTTTGTAAGAGACATAAATAAGATCATGATGTGAAAATGCATCCGCTGTACACTGACCATATTTAGCAACTAGATCCGTGGAAGAAACAAGAATAAGGTCAAGTAAGGTAGGAATGCAATTGGGAAAGAAATGAGTAGGTTGAGAGGAATGAAGAATGTCCAAGTTGCAGCTGACAGCGAGGTTTTGTAACTGGTTAGCTCGATAATCGTTCCTTAAGAGACACGTATTGAAATCACCTAAAATGATCGTATGATCATATGAGGGCATAATGTTTTCGAGAATGGTTTCCAAAGTGGAGAAGTAGTTTATTTTAAGAGATGGGCTATAAAAAACACCAAGAAGGACTTTACTATGAGAAAAAAGAAGTTCTAGAAAAAGATATTCCGGTTCATGAGAGGGGGTGCAGGACTTGGACGCACTTACGATGGAATATTGAATGTGAGAACGAAGGTAAATAGCGACACCACCACCACTCATTCCCGTACGATCATTCCGGACAAGTTGATAACCTGGCAAAGAATAAGATGTAGATGGAAGACATGGAGCAAGCCAGGTTTCCGAGACCAAAATAGCGTGGATGCTCTTTACATCAAAGGAGGATAACATGTCCGAAAAATGACCGGGAATACTTTGAGCATTAATATGAATAGCGTTAAAATTTTTAGGACAGTCAAAAAAATGGGTATGTAAGTCTTCATCTAATGGGGTAGGTAGGCTTTGAAAATCTGCAGAATTAGTGGAAGACAAAGAAAGGAATGTATCGTCTTGCTCATTATGCATTATGTGTGTGTATGTATAAGTATAAGTTGATAATAATAAATATAATAATAATAAAATTAAAAGTTACAAAAAGTATATAAGATTAAACACTAAAATTGAAGTCCACCCTACAGTAAAACAATACGGTAAATAGAAACAATAATAGACATAACAACGTTAAATTATGGACTTATAACATTTACGGCAAAAAATAAAATCAAAAGATATCAAGGATACATATTAAAAAAAAAAAGTATGCACAGCTACAAAATAACAAAGATGCCTGTGCATTATATAAAATGAAAAAAAAAAAGTGTCAGGTGTCATTTTGACAGCTGCACGTCAAAACAATTTGCGAAAACAAAGAACTTATATAAGGTAGAATTATAATTGGAAATAAAACTGTGAATAAAGCTAGTGGGTATAATAATCAACGGAGAAAACAAAATTATTAGGATTACCCCGAAATCAAAATTGACCTACATAGATATATATAATAATGGTACCTAAAATAGGCACTCTAACAGCTCATTTCTTTCCGCGCTTGGGACGTACTGCTGCAGCCGATGGTGGGACAGAGTCTGAAGTTGCTGGCTTCTCTGTAGCATTAACAGCTGACGCACTAGCATCACTGCTGAGGCGATCCAACTCGGAACAAGAACAAATCCGATGCTTCGACCCATCTGGGGTGACAACGTGAATGAAACCATTCCTGGTCCAGCACTTACTGACGCCGAACCTTTGCCTTGCCGACATGAATGTTTCATGGCGAGGCTTTGTCAAGAACTCTGACACAGTAATGCCGCTGCCCTTGAGACCAGTTTTACCATACCATATCTTGTCGCGTATAGAAAGATTCCGGAACTTTATCAAAATAGGCCTGGACTTGCCATTGGACACCTTGCCCATGCGATGACAGCGACTAATGTCTGCGGTTGTGATGTCAGTGTCCTGCAACATTTCTGTAAATATTTTGATCACCTCTGAAGACGGGTCCTCCTTCTTGCTCTCGGCCACACCATGAATGAGAAGCATCTTCCGCCGAGACCGCATCTCAAATCCATCTTGTTGTTGTGCGAGTAATTCCACTTGGCTTTGCAGATTGTTGAGTTCAGATAGTGCGAACTCTTTAAAACTATTGAACTGAGTACTAATTGTGCTAACAGTGACTGTGTTAGAACCTGCATTTTGGAGATCTTGTTGAAACTCTGCCATTTTGGAATGAAAGAGTACCTGCATTTCGACGATGGATTTTTGCAGTGTATCCATTATTGTGTGAGTGTAGTGAAAGGTGAAAGGAGATTTACTGCAGGTGGTACAAGTCTTCTACTCTTAATATATCATAGAACTGTGATTTACTTTAATAATATATAATTTTAAAATATAATTTTTGAGGAGCGAATATAAAAACGTGCTATAATTTCTACTCCTACCCCCTTTTTCCAATTCTTGTTTTAATATCTCCCTGAAATTGGTGATTACCAATTCTTGTTTTAATATCTCCCTGAAATTGTCCTCCGTTAAAACCACTGAAGTCGTCGGAGAGCTGGAGTCATCCGCTTTTTTACCACGTTTAGAAATATTCACAAAACAGCCGTCGGTCATTTTTGCTGAAGATCCGCTCGTAGTCGACCTCGAGGCACAGTCAGATACTGCAGCTCGCATTGGAGTATTCGAATTATTGCTTTTTGGCTGCTTACTGTAACATTCTGGGCACTTCCATTGATTTTTATGTTCTAAAGTCATAATATTAAAACGCTTTTCTGGTACATTAGCGCACTCCAAGTCATAAATCAATGTACAGAAAGAGCAAACCAAAAACTGTCTAGTAGAAACAGCATTACGGCAGCCCGAGCACTTTTTTGTTGCTATTAGACATGTTTACTTTTTAAAAATCAAGCGGTCAATCAGCTATGTAATGTATACAGCGGCGGTAAGCACAAGCGCTGCGATGTTCCGTGCGCGTGACCTTGAAGCGAGTGAGTCAGCGGTAACGGGCGGGCGCCTGGCGCTCGCTCGATGCAGTGCAGTTCAATTGACGATCGTAGTAAAATTATAAAAATATTTCTGCTATTACTTACTTGTGCTAGCGTATTTCTTGAAAGCACATATACCACTGTATAGATCACTTAATTCTCCTTCTCACAATGCGTATCACAATGCGATTTGAATACTTTTTACTAGTTATTTCGAATAAAACTCACAGAGCAAAACGTAAATGATGCCGTTTGCGCGTTCGCGTACATGTCGCGTACATGTCATAAATGCGAAAGTGAGTTTGTTTGTTTGTTTATTATTTTGTTTGTTTGTTTGTTTGTTTGTTTATTACGCTTTCACTGTTACTACTGAACCGATCATCATGAAATTTTGCATACAAGTTCTCTGGAGTGCGGAGAAGGACATAGGCTACCTTTTATCCCGGGAAAAAGTACAATTCCAGAGGGATCTCTTTCAACTTTTAAATTATATCGATCTTAAAACATACTTTTTCACGTCTGCATCAAAATGTACAATAGTTTTTTTTATGGTATGCTATGGTTATCTCCAGAAGACCCACCCAAAGCAAACGACAGCTAAAGATGGTGAAGATAACGTAAAACCTAAATTTTCGTTTAACCCGACATCATTTTGTGAAAGAAATCCCAACAGAAGTAAGAAGAGCTCGGATAATGTCCTCTGGCACTAATTAAAACTTTTGGCACAGACAGAAAAAGGGTTGAGAAATATGGTGTTCTGCGGATAGTAATGGCCGCGGTCTTGTTTAATAACCGCAGTTTTTCTTCCGCGGTTTCGAATTAGAATATTAAAATCGTCGGCGGTCCGCACCCACCGTGTTCAATGCTCGTTTTTCCTGATTGAAATTTACTTTTTAACACTGTACGGGACATCCCGCCTGTAGACGTATACTTCTATTGTTATGTCTATTGTGTTTGGTTCAGTGTCCGTGAATGAGTTAAACTGCTAGGGTGCGATTCCGTGCTTTTTTGACCCGAAAAGGTAAAAAGAACAAGAAAGTATTGAGATAATATGAGAAATAAAATAAACATGGCCTGGATATTTCGTTTTAAAATTTATTCCTACTTTAATTATTATGAGACAATTTTAAATTATGAACACCATTTATTCGAAAACGATTCTTTGATATATGTATCGGTAAAAGTAATATAGTACTGATATAGGTATAGGTAGAAATTATATTTTTCTTTTGCAAACTTCGTTTAAATCTCGCTTTTTTTTAATTTCCGGAAAACTCGTCGAAAACGTACGGCCAGTGATTGATGGTAAAGGTTGTTTAAAACTAAAGATTTGTTAAAGAAGTTCCAACAACAGTGAGAAGAGCTTGGATAATGTCCTTTGGCACTAATTAAAACTTTCGGCTCGGATGGAAAAGGGGTTGAGAAATAAGCCGTCCAACGGATAGTAATGGCCGCGGTCTTGTTTAATAACCGCAGTTTTTCTTTCGCGGTTTCAAAATGGAATATTTAAATCGTTGACGGCAACCACCGTGTTCAATGTTCGTTTTTCCTGATTGAACTTTACTTTTTAAACCGCTGGGAATCGCAAGCCTTTCTTGATCCGGAAAGGTAGAGAAAAAGCAGATTTTATGCGAGATAAAATGAAACTGGCCGGTTGTAGAGTTCTTTTTTCGTATTTCAGCCGGCCAGCAGCTTCTTTTTACTCAATCGACGATTAAAATATTACGGAATATTTTAAATATACTGAGATTAGTATCGATTTTAAAAACTTAAACTTTATTAAGGAGTATTAAACTAACACGAAACTAGTATTCGGGTAGGTATTAAATGTGCCTGAGATAATTATATATAATAAAAAGGTTGACATTTTGTTGTAAAAAGTATGTAGCTATTTACTTAGTAGCCACACTTAAGTAGTAAGTAGTTACTTACTAAGTACTTAAGTGTGGATGTAAAAAAAAACTGAATTAGTTTATATACCGGATTTTACGAATATGTCCAAGCCATTACACGTCCTACTAGAAATACCACCTTAAAAGTGGGGAGAAGCAAGTCGTTGCTTTTACGTAGCTTAAGGCTTAAGATTCTTTTAGATTCATCCCCGATTCTTGTTTATAGTATAATGGTAATGTAATTATTGAAATAACTCCCCCGTGGAGAAGGTCAGTCAGATCAAATACTGGCGCGAAAAACACTTGTACTTTATTTTCTCAGGTATTTCTCTTCGGTTCTGGAGCGATTCAATCGGGGTCAGCGTCAGGTAGGGAGCCGGCCGTAAAAACTTACGCCAAATCATATTACAGCAAGAATGCTGTCATTATAGCGGGCCCTGGGTTTCGACGCGGCCCAACAGTGGACGGAAAAAAGAAAAATTAGAATCAATCTCCGTACCAAAGTAGTCAAAAAATCCATTTTTAAGGTCCGATAAGATAATAATAGTGTTTCTTTTGACAAACTAGACTTATAAGATAAGATTTAAGCTTTAAAATAATCTGTAAAGAAAAAGTAATTTTTGATATACATAAAGCGCCTATTATACCTTCCTGAATCTAGGATCCGGAATTCAGCATCCGATAAGGACAAGAAATTCAGTCGTCAGAGCTCCTGATTACACCGTTCGGAACGTGTCCTGAACGGAGACTGCGCGTCCTGAGAGAGCCATCCGTTTGCCATCCTAATTGCGTGAGAGGGACGCCGCTATACGTGCGACGCGATTAGAGATATTATCGTATCGTTTCTAACGTATAGCGGCGTCCCTCTCATGCGGCGATCCTGAATTCCGGATGGTTTCACTTTATGCTTCCGTTATGCTTCCGATAAGGACGTCGGAAGCCATTCTGTCCTGACAACGGATCGGCGATTAAACTGTCCGTTGACTATCCGTTGACTGAATTCCGGATCCTGAATTCTGGATGGTCTAATTGGCGCTATACTTGGAAAATCTTCACTGCATTTCAACTAGTGGGAAATAAACAATATATTTTACTACTCATAAACTAAACTTAGTAGATATATGCATGCTGTGACCCAAAGTTATGTCATGGGACCTAGCGCAATAGAAAAAGCACTTAAGAGGAAACACTGCGCTCGAGAGAATTGAAAAATAGGTAATTGTAAAATCTATTGCTGTCGTGCTGTGTGCCCAAACAATAACATCAGAGTGCGATAGAGACAGCTGCAGCTCGGACCGAAAATACCTATAAAAATTACACAAAAATTAACGCTTCGTAGTCCCCTGATTTCTTAACTTAATCAATTTAATTTCTGTTTTCATTAAAAAATTAAAATAAGCTATGGTTGTGTTTCTCATCTTTTCTGTTTCTAATATAACGTCGAATTTGTTTTCTTGATGTTTGAACACAACGGAAATCCTTACCAATTTTTCAGGTTTTTGAAGGTTTATATCTCTTTAAATAAACTAGACTCCCACTTTGTGACTTATTGTTTCATCACATATTTTGAATTCATATATACCTTCATCGACTTAATTTTTTTTTTTGTAACGGAGAAAAGAAGTGGCGTATTAATTAATTCCCTCATCAATCATTGCCGTTTCTCCCGAACCCGCCGTCATTCACAATGTAACAAGTCGACACAATCTCGCAAAAATAAAAGTAGCTTTTCTCTTATACGATTTCTCGTAATTTTCTTTTTCTAAGAACTTGGTGCACGGTGATTATTAAGTAATTAAAAATACCTGACTTAAGAATATCTAATGTAATCTTTTTAATAAGTAGATTTGTTAAATGGCTTATTTTAATAATTAAGATTTATATGTATTTCTTGTACTCATTGATTACTGATAGTTTTTTAGGAATTAAAAATGTATCCTTACTAATATTATAAATGCGAAGGTGAGTTTGTTTATCTGTTTATTTGTTACGCTTTCACGCCGTAACTACTGAACCGATCATCATGTAATTTTGCATACAAGTTCTCTGGAGTGCGGAGAAGGACATAGGCTACCTTTTATCCCGGGAAAAACTACTATTCCTGAGGGATCGACATTGACGCGGGCGGAGCCGCGAGCGAAAGCTAGTAATAATATAATTGATCAAGCTATTAGACATACATTCATATATTGACATATATTTAATGATAATCCCAGACAAATACCAGTTAAATAAAGTATTCTCCCGTACGAATCGAACCCAGAGCCCCCTGTAGCAGACTGGCATGTTAACTAATATGCCACTGAGGTTATAGAACGAAGACTATAATATCTGTTACCGGCCTTATAGGTGACTGCAAATATTAAAACATAAATTAATAACTGTCTCTGTGAGTCTAACTCTCATGAAGAGGGTTCCATACTATAAATGTTTTGGGAACAAAATTCCCTTAATTAAACTACACATTTCATTAAAATTTTCATTTGATATGTGGGTTCAGTTCGTAAGACTTTTTATTTTCTGAGTTGTGTACATAATTATATTTTCGTGATATGCACTTATTTTGGATCACTTAAGTCCATAAGGGTGGCAAAGTTCAACTTAATCAGTCCAGCAGATTTGGAGTAAATCGGCTGTGACAGACGGACAGATACACGAGTGATCCTATATGAGTTCCTGTAATTATATTTATGTATGTTTATTGTAGGTAATATTATGTCATTAAGTAGGTATGTTTTTCTACCCCGCACAATGTTTCTTCAACATTGTTTATTTCATTGCAAAGGTTGCCTGGAAGAAATTGCATTGCGATAAGGCCGCCTTTTGCACAACTTGTTAATTTTTATTTTACTGCTTTGTATTCTATGTATCTTTTTGCAATAAAGGGTATTGTATTGTATTGAGTTCCGTTTTGTCACTTTTTCGTATGGAATCTTAACCCTCTGCAACTGACGTGGTAGTCCCACAGACACCACGAAGTAGATAATCTTCCCCCAAAACTTTATTTCTTGATTTTCGATTCCCGCGTTTCTAGTACCTTCCTAACTTGCGCCGCGGAACCCGTCAGCCTGGCGGCAGTGGTTGCAGAATCTACACGTGAGTGCGTAGGTGCTGCAGTGTCCACCACTCTACCACATCAGTATTACCGTAAGTATCTGTCAGACTACCACATCAGTAAATTTGTTAAATTACCATAGTGTCTTACAGACTACGATGTCAGTATAATTGTTTGTTTGCTATAGTTTTTGCATAGTTTTTGCACATATTTCATATAAAACACAATGGACAGACCTTCCAAATCAAAAAGAACATCAGCTGGAAAATTTGCTTCTACAACAAGCGATCAGCAAATAGTTGAATGGTTGGATCAAGAAAAAGACGAGGAGTTCAGCGATTTGGACGATCTTTCGGCGGACCCTAATTTTAAACCGGAGACAGTGCACTTTGAAGAGGGCATGATTTCATTGGAGGCAGAAGAAAACGAGAGCATGGGGATAGAAGGCAAAATAACCAAGAGGTACTTGAAGAATACACTCAACCATCTAACGTAGGTGTGTTCAAAGGTAAAAATGGGTTTAGGTATTTGGAATACTCAAGAGGGTCCTAGGACATCTAGAACTTTATCTCATAATATTGTAAGAATACCACGTCGTCGAGAAAATACTTCTCAGTTTGAGGGCTATTTGGAGCTGGCAAGTTTTGGACCATATAAAAAAGGGGCACCTGCAATGATACTTTGTCGAGTTCTGGGAAATGATTTGCCTCCCCCACCTCCGAAAATTGTAACTGCAACGTTACAATTTTCGGTTACAATTTTCCAACAGGGGGACGAAGGCTATTTTCTATTTGCCCAAGTAAATTAAAACGGCAAACTAAATATAACCGTTGTGATTGTCTGCAATGCTCGAAACGTATTTGTAAAATCTGTCAACAAAAATTGTAACACTTTGAGACTGTGTTATTTTAGATCTCACGGTTAAATTTCAAGAATTTCTATTTTCATTATGTTTATTATTAATAGTTTATCAAAAAAAATAATAATTAATGGTAAAAAGATTGTTAGATATTTTTTAGTTTAAGTTTTTGAGAGGAGGACTGAAATTTATGTTCATAGAGTGCCATATGCAATAAAGGTTGTAATTTTGTATAAATTACTTTTATTTTGCTTTTTATTAATTTACTATATTGTTTAGTACATACATTTTACCTAAAGACATATAAAATAGGTTTAAATGACAAATTGTAATAACTACTTTAGTGAGAAAAGGTGTCTTCTAGTCTACCACGTCAGCAAAATTGAGAAAATTATACCACGTCAGTTGCAGAGGGTTAACAATACACTGTTTATCCAATGTCACTATACCACTGCAATAAACAAGAAAGATCGACTGTCGATAAACTGATATACAGCATAAATGAATGAAAATGACAAATGCATAACGTATTACACTTTCTCTTCCATCGGAAGTCTGACTCTGTGTGACAAATGATTTCCTCCCGATACTAGGAATAGATAAAGTCACTAGGGGCGCTGGTATGTGTCACACATCGAGGGCCCTACGAGCTGGATATTGTCGTAAAATAGACGTATATTTGAAGCTGTCTATTAGGAATAAAGGTCTCCTGGTACTGCATTGCGATATTTATTTCGATTATTTTCTGTTAGAAATGGATTCACCGTACGAATCCATCCATCATTGAGATACTATGTAACATAAGTACATAAGTAGGTATCGCAATGTAAGCCTTTCTCTGCCTATATGTTCGTATAATACTTATTGACAATTAAAATGCGAAAAATAGTCTGATTTACGCATGAAACCTTTTCCATGCGACTTTTCAATTCCAAAGATACAACCCCGTGGCAGTCGAATGGACGGGCGGATATAAGAGGCTTAGTAATATAGTTCTGTTTTTACCCTTTGCATACGGAACCCTAAAATCTACTTTTTGGATAAACTTACAACAAAATTTCTGAATAGCTTGTTCGTAGAAACAGCACTACCAGGATCCTTGAATTATCATCACGACGGGTGGCAACGTCCAACCCTTATACGGTCCCGATGACAAGTGGCTGTCATCACTATGGATCAATTCACAAGTGAAAGATCGCTTCATCAATTACTGAAGCAATGTCGCACTTACAAGTACCTACATTTCTATACAGAGGCCGAACTAATAATTTATCAACTAACTTTAAAATTTCAAATTAAGAGAGGATTAATTTTGACGACAAAAAGAAAGCAGACGTTTCAGACTTCATTAAAAATATTTGGCCACAGCTCGATGCCGCTAAATGAACTTTTCCCATTTCTCATTTTCGTAATTACGCCAGATTACAGAAAATCTAGAGCCAGGTAATTAGGCTCAACTAAATTCTTTGTAGAACAGGAGTTTCATTTTATATGTCTAACATTTTTACAATAAACCTAACTTTACATCATCTGTCTTATCTGAGTAGAGTATAATATACAACTTTATTTGAAACGTGGTTGGAATCGAGAAGTGCAAGAATTTTAACAGAGGAGACGGCCACAAATTATCACCAGTATGAGATCCAGTGATTGGCAAAATTAAACCGCGTCTCCCGGAGCAAAAAGTCGGATGATGTTAAATAGTAAAGATAAAGCAAAGTTGAGACCTATATTACAAAAATGTAAAATATTTTAAGGGCGGGTGCACGCCCTAGAACAAACTAGAAAAATGTTATAGCAAGAAATGTAAAAAGTTGACAGTAATTTTAGATATCTTGAACATTTAGAAAAACAGACACAAAAATCACCTAGTGTACAAAAAAAAATATTTTCGTGGCGTACTACTTTTACTATTGCCTACTATGGATCGACAATTTAAAGAGCTAATTTATCGATTTAGATAAAAAAATATTTTGTTGGATAAAAAAATAAAACTAGCGTGTCAATCAAATTTGCTACTAACGCATATTTTTGACTTATGAGCCCTTAAAATATTTGCGCTTGATTTAAATGAGGTTTATAATCATTGACCTCACATCCACCAAGTGGGCCAATCGATCCGCATAACAATAGAAAATCCATTGTGTCTGTGTTTCTCGCACTTTAAGGGTTAATAATAATTCCATCCATTATTTATGTTACTAGTAGGCAAAACAACAAAATCCTGAGTGAATACACTAAATGATTGAATATACAGTACATCGAAGCTTTTACTAAATGTCATAAATTCGAGCGAGTTGAGTGATATAAATTTTAATATTTTGTGTGACGCCGTCCTACGGGCATTAACAAATGGAATACATCTCACATGTGATTATAAGCGTGTGTCCATGAATCATGTAATTGCTGCTAGGGGTGAGTGTGCTTTACTCAGTATTGTAATAAAGTGAGAGATAACCTTGCTGAAAACCCACATTGCAAACACTTACGATTAGTTTGTTAATTATTTTGGGTTGATGTAAATTTGCCTCAAAGTTAATTCGTCACCTTTTTTAAACTTCATACATTGAAAGTGAATTCGTCACATGCGTTAAAAGTATGTGTTAATTAAATAATATAAGTATGGGTTATTGTAAATTTGCCACAAGTAATAAAGTACCGACGACAAGCAAAGTTATTGTTTAGCGGTCAAATGAATAAAGTTTATTTCTATTATATTACTATTTATTGCTATAATTTAAATTATGTAAGTATACAAGGTTGTAAGATAATCTGAGAATAATAATACAAACATAGGTACAAGACAGTGCTCCTGCTGCTAACTACTTATCAGTTCAGTGTCACACATGACCTTACTGATGGGTGGAATTGTGATATTTTTTTCAAATATCATTACATTCCCTAAAAAGAAACATTTGCATTGCCATGTATTTGTTGTAAATCAAAGACCATAAAAGGAATTATAGTTTTAAATAAATTAATATGAATATAAATGCTTGTGCGAACTACGTCTATAGACGGCACATAGCTTGGATACAATATGCCAACACGTTTGATAACGTCGTACTTTTATCGCATTACCGCAAAATGTTAGATCACGGTAGTTGGCTGTACTAAATACTATATAATAATAGTGATGTCATTGAGCCATATGATATCTAAATCTCAAATTTCTAGCGCCACGCAATACATAACATATAAATATCCAAGCACACAGCATACACGGACGCGCAACGTCATTATACGGCTTGTTACGTTACGTACCTACATCTTCCCATACATCAGTCAGTTTGCGCCGTATTACGTTTGAAGCCGTGTCAGAGGCGCGAAACGCGCTTTTCAAACTCACCTTCTTGGTTCGGTCACGATAACGATGTGATGTTTATGAAGTTATGAATATTTATATCTCTTTCACGTGTGCAATGTACATAAACCTTCCTTTTGATTCACTCTACCTATTTCAAAATCCGTTGCGATGGATTCTTTTATATTAAGAAACAATATTAGTAGTATATGTAACTTTAATCTCGATAGATCCCATCGAAGCCTCGGGCGCTATCCCATGTGTCATTGCCATATCTCGACCTCTTTGGCTAAGTGATGCTGCAATTTCCTCTGAATTGCAAGGCCCCAGGTTCGATCCGGCGAAGTCATGATGGAAAATAAGTCTTCATCGTCACTTAACATCAGGTGAGATGGGAGACAAATGCCTAATTCAATATTTAGTAAAAAAAAAAAAAAAAATCATATCTTTCAGATTGACCTGTGTCTTGGACGTTAAGCGCAAATAATACTAGTGGCTCTGTGAGCTGTAGACCTCGCGAGACTTATTTGTATCACAGCAATACATAACATATAAATATCCAAGCACACAGCATACACGGACGCGCAACGTCATTATACGGCTTGTTACGTTACGTACCTACATCTTCCCATACATCAGTCAGTTTGCGCCGTATTACGTTTGAAGCCGTGTCAGAGGCGCGAAACGCGCTTTTCAAACTCACCTTCTTGGTTCGGTCACGATAACGATGTGATGTTTATGAAGTTATGAATATTTATATCTCTTTCACGTGTGCAATGTACATAAACCTTCCTTTTGATTCACTCTACCTATTTCAAAATCCGTTGCGATGGATTCTTTTATATTAAGAAACAATATTAGTAGTATATGTAACTTTAATCTCGATAGATCCCATCGAAGCCTCGGGCGCTATCCCATGTGTCATTGCCATATCTCGACCTCTTTGGCTAAGTGATGCTGCAATTTCATCTGAATTGCAAGGCCCCAGGTTCGATCCGGCGAAGTCATGATGGAAAATAAGTCTTCATCGTCACTTAACATCAGGTGAGATGGGAGACAAATGCCTAATTCAATATTTAGTAAAAAAAAAAAAAAAAATCATATCTTTCAGATTGACCTGTGTCTTGGACGTTAAGCGCAAATAATACTAGTGGCTCTGTGAGCTGTAGACCTCGCGAGACTTATTTGTATCACAGCAAACTCACAATGGTCGTAAGCGTCATATGCCCCAAGTGCGCTTAAATTCCGCCATATTGTAATTAATGAACCGTCACACAAAATTTCATGAAAATCGGTTAAGGCTGCACCATACCCCAGCGGAAATCTAAGTTTTGCCCCCGCCACCCGGGGCCGCGCCGCGCGCCCCGCCCCGCACGCATCGCTTGTAGATTTTGCGCGCGCGTAATAATGTGCCGATAGAGGTTATTCGAGGTTACGCAAATCTAGGTAAAGAATATATAAATGGCATGCAGATTATTTCAGTACCTGCATATTCAAAATATTAAGTATCCTAACTGATATTATCCTAACTAATATTATAAATGCGAAAGTGAGTTTGTTTGTATGTTTGTTACGCTTTCACGCCGTAACTACTGAACCGATCATCATGAAATTTTGCATACAAGTTCTCTGGAGTACGGAGAAGGACATAGGCTACCTTTTATCCCGGGAAAAAGTACTATTCCCGAGGGATCGACATTGACGCGGGCGGAGCCGCGGGCGAAAGCTAGTATTAAATATTTACAAAGTTATTAGGATAAGGTCAATGACATCGTACTCGTAGGTAGTAGAGTTACAGTATGAACCGTTTAATAAAGTAGGTAATTTTTTAGTACATTCTAAGTAATAAATAAATATATAGGAAAATATTCACACAAATTGAGCTAGCCCCACTGAAATTTGTTTTATTTTTATAATATAAACATAAACATTCAAGACCCAGGACGATCTGAAAAAGATCGTTTTCCATCTTGACCTGACCGGGGATCAAACACGAAGTAGGGTCATTGCTTGGGATAACGACCAGTTAGCCGAGTTACCCATTTTAGAAAAGTAAAAGAAAATTTTGCCTACACGCAACATCCTTACTTCCTTAATATTCTTACTAATATTATAAATGCGAAAGTGAGTTTGTTTGTTACGCTTTCACGCCGTAACTACTGAACCGATCATCATGAAATTTTGCATACAAGTTCTCTGAAGTGCGGAGAAGGACATAGGCTACCTTTTATCCCGGGAAAAAGTACTATTCCCGAGGGATCGACATTGACGCGGGCGGAGCCGCGGGCAAAAGCTAGTAGTATATATATGTTAGTGTAAATTCCAAAGTTCTAAATAGTCTGAACTGACTAGAATATAGACTAGTCCTAACTAATATTATAAATGCGAAAGTGAGTTTGTTTGTTTGTTTGTTACGCTTTCACGCCGTAACTACTGATCCGATCATCATGAAATTTTGAATACAAGTTCTCTGGAGTACGGAGAAGGACATAGGCTACCTTTTATCCCGGGAAAAGTACTATTCCCGAGGGATCGACATTGATACGGGCGGAGCCGCGGGCGAAAGCTAGTTGGGTTATAAAACATGAAAAAATATAACACCTACTTTAAACCATAAACTATTCAAAAATAATGAAAAAGTGAATATAATTATAAAAAGCCATAACATCGGATAGCTACCACCTTCATCTGTTTACGACCGCTAGTGAGCTGGTTAGTGACCAGTTTTTTAATATTATAAATAGTGTTTACATATATATATTATATATTTTACTAAAGTATGATTATATTAAAAATTGACAAGTTGCATCTAAGCGGAAGAAATTTTATTTTACTTTTACCTAATTTAATTTTTTCATGAATTTTTGAAAAACCTTTATGAAGGATTTATAAAGCAATATTCCCATGTTTAATCACACGACGTTTTTAATCTGTCAAATAATGATAACGTTGACAGCCAGGTTTTATGAGTTGCCAGGTGGGGAATATTTTCCCGGAAAATTAAAAAAACTACAAGGATCATTTTAGGAATAATATCATAATAATTTGGAGTATTTTTACTCATTTTTATTTGTTTATTTTCCCTTCTCTTTCTTTCGAATATCATTGTAACATTTTTATACGGCGTACTGGACAATCTTCCTTTTTATTTGGTGCCTAAATGGATGTCGTTGTTTTGTCTGATTTTCACAACTTATTCGAACAGGAAAATAGTAATCTTTACTATTCGTCAGATTACACTAACAAATTAAATAGAAGAAAACACACTTTGGTTGGCGGCTGTTGTTCGAATGTCGGTGGCCGTAAACCGTGTTATATCAATGATGTGGGTTAGTGACCACCTGTTAAAACACAATATTTGTAGGTAAGTTAAACTAAGTTCTTTCAAAAAAACTGGTGGTCGCTTACCAAATAATTGCATCTTTACGCTACAATAATGTTACCCCTAAACTATAAAAGAACCATTAGGATTATACTACGCAAAACAAAATAATGCTCACCATCATCATCATCAGGTCTTTTTAGTCTCCACTGCAGGAGCATGACCCTCTATTAAGAGGAAACACTGCGCTCGAGAGAATTGAAAAATAGGTATTTGTAAAATCTATTGCTATCGCGCCGTGCCCAAATAACAGGGCTATCGACGTGTGAGTGAAACTGTCAATGGATGCATGGCGCACCGCCCCGCACCCCGTACCGACCGTACGGAACCAGCGCCGCGCCGCCGCTTTGCACTTTGCGGTCGGCGAATTGATTACGGCGTTTGCGCAGTGTTTATTTCGTGTTATTTTATTATTTGCTCTTTCTTTGACCCTGGCTATTGTTTACTGGACTTGTTTCTTTGCTTCACTATTTGAGTCGGCTTGCGTATTGGATTTTCAAAATTTTATCATCATAAAAAGATTCCTAAATCGACTTGTACGTAAGTTATTTTTATTTATTACAATATCAATTCACACTGTATAGATATTTTTAGACCGATATAAATATTGTAATTTTAATATTTAATAAGAAAAACCCGCCAATTGAGAGTCGGACTAGCGAATGAAGGGTTCCGTACATCAAAATCATAAATATAATAAAAGAGTAAAAAAGAAATGAATCTGTACATTGAAGATATTTAAAAAAAAATATATAGGGCGATGTAGACACACTAATAGAGTAGGAATTTTAAAAAAAGGCTGTCTATTTATACACGCTAATCTCCGGAAATACTTGACGGATTCGAATTAAACTTTTTTCATTAACCGTAAATCTGAGTATTTGATATGAATTTCAGCTTGATACCTCAACGCGTTCCTGAGAAAAAGGCTCTTGACAGACAGACGGACAACCAAGAGATTCTATAAAAACTTAATGATTGCACTAATTAAACATCTATGCAAGTGCATATAAAACATGATTATGTTTGATTATGATTTTGTATTCGGGGTTTTTGAGATTGCTGATTATATATTATTTAGTCAAATTTGTGTTCTTCAAAATTTTAAGATGGCTGCTTTATCATGTGAATGTGACAGTAAAAAATGCATGGTGGCCATATTTATATATATAAATAATTGTACGGAACCCATCGTGCGCGAGTCCGACTCGCACTTGGCTGGTTTTTTCATTAGTTATTCTTTAAATAAAAATAAATAAGTTGAAGACCGATCCTGGGTGGAATAACTAACGAGAAAATATTGGGTGTAATCAATAGCTTGGCTAGGACGCCATGGAATCGGAGTCACAGACAATGTTAATATAGATCTGGTAGTAACGTAGTGGGCACTGACCTCAGTGCCCACTACACCATCTTTCGAGGAACACAATCGAACGCCTTCTGCATATCCAAGTACAGGAAGTGAACAGGCGTGTTCTTCCTCCCATTACGATCCTTAATAAAATAGGGTCCATACTCCTTCGTCTGGGGAAATCTATATTGACTTCCTATGGCGTTATTTTGGCACTAGTCCCTGTTTTTTGTCTTTGATCGTTGATTTGACCTCTTCTGCTGGTTCAGCATCTTGTGAAAGTACAAAAGCCGACTGAACTTCGCCGTCAGGTTAGCGAGGAATTTAGTTATATCATTTTTCAAAAATAAACATGGGTAAATCTAGTTCAAATTAATACCATGTTATTTTGTTTATAATTAAGTATAATTAATATAATTGTACTATAGTATAAACATGTTTAAAATCTTTTTTGAACGACTTTATCTGTTTTATTAGCATATTTTATAATATAAAAAATGCGTAGTCGCAAACCAGATCACTAGTGGTCGTAGACTAATGAAAGTGGTCGCTATCCGATATTTTGGCTATATGTATATTCATGGTATAAAGTATTATATTTCACGTTTTACATTTGAAGTAGAATAAACTGGGAGCCAATTTGCACAAACATATACTTTATTGCATGTAGTATTTACTTTTTTTTTCATCTAAAGTGGGTAACTCGGCAACCGGTCGCTTTCCAAAGCAATGACCCTACTTACTTTATGGCGTTGCCGACGTGTTTATCTATATATTTAAGCAAACTTTGTTTTTTTTTTTCTCTTTTTACAAACATACATTTTATCACGTGTATCCCTTTCGGGGTAGACAGAGCCTAAGGTCATAAGAACCAAAGACGACGTTAGCGTGTTGGTGGGCGTATAGATTGAAGATGGAATCACGATAGTGATGCTAGCCGCTTCGCCTATGATTCCGTAAATTTTCACCCATTCCCTCGGCCGACTTTTACGGGTTGCGCGGGAAGAGAAGCAGCTAGTATATTCTGCTTTTTTTTCCTTTGTCACTGACCAACATGAAAGAAACGTTTCTCATTTTGTAAAAAAAATGGTTATTTGTAAAGTCTGTTTACGGACAATAGCTTTAGGTGATAACGATAAACGTGAAGAGATAGTAGATGCATCACAAATCGAACGCGAGGGATAGGCCGATCGTGCCTCTCAATCGCTTTTTCCGCGCTCTCGCTTGCACACGGAACGTGACACTTTTCGAGCGTGCAGCCGGCGTTCATCAATTTACAAGAAGAAAACCAAAACCAAAAACGAAACCGAAACCGAAGCCGAAGCCGAAGCCAAAGTCAGTGCCAGTGCCAGTGCCAGTGCCAGTGCCAGCGCCACTGCCAACGCCACTGCCAGTGCTAGTGCCAGTGCCAGTGACAGTGCCAGTGCCAGTGCCAGCGCCAATACTAATGCCAAAACCAAAACCAATGCCAATACCACAAGCAAAACCAAAAACTAACAATTACAATAACAAGTGGATTATTTCAAAAAATAAAAAACCCGGCTGCTATTTTGATAGTTATTATGTCCGCCATATATTTTTTTTGCTAACGTCTATGTGACTTATGGCACTCCAGGGAAGAATACGAATCTAATGATACCTCGCACTTCAAAATCGGTCAAACCGTTTAGGCTACAGGAGACGACAATGGAACAGACACACATATACACATCATCATCATCATATCACCCGCAAGAAGTCCATTGCTGGACATAGGCCTCACCACACATACATACATATATACATACATACCACGAACCACGTTAGGGGCCGAGAGGCGGTTTCGAAGAACTCTGACACCAGGGTGTGCATGGTCGATTGACCGTGACACCTACTCGAAATGATGATGATGATACATTCATACATACGCGCGAAAAACATTACCTTCTTCTGTGTAGGTCAGTCGGGTAAAAATAACGGAACGTGAACGTGACATTTTTCTTGCATGCAGCCTGCGTACATCGATATATAACACGTTTCACGTCAAAAATCCATACTAATATTATAAATGCGAAAGTAACTCTTTCTGTCACCTTTTCACGCTTCAACCATTGAACCAATTTGGATGAAATTTAGTATTAGAGGTAGTTCCAGGCCCGGGGAAGGTCACAGGGTACTTCTTATTCCGGGAAATTTTGCTGTTCTCGAGGGATCGAAACTAACGCGGACGTAGCCGCGGGCGTTAGCTAGTATACAATAAACAAATTATTTTCACGCGACTTGTTTGTGTTGCGATCTTTTCAGTCAAGTAGAGCGTTGAGCGCAAGTGACACAGCCTCCCCCTACGACAGCCGAAGCGCGTCTGAGAGGGGACGCGGGCGGCCTACAAACGGATGTCTAACCGCGTTGGCTACTTTGGATATTTTCGTTTTTAAAAAATATTATAGGGTTATTCGGAAATTCGGTACTCGTGATAGATGCCTTATCTCTAATGCAATTGTAATCAAAAGTTTCAAGGTTTATTTTAATGTATTTGGTGAAAATTAGACAAAATAATGCTTTTTAGTCGTGATTTGGAGGCAACTTTGCAATTTTTTTCTATCGAGAAAATTTTACGCAATCGTGTTTTTGAGCCATGTAGTTACCAGAGTTAGTCCTGAACTTTGCTGCATTTTTATTTCAACTTGAGTATTTCATTATTATTGATATGATAGTCGATCATGCAAAGCAGTCTGGCATAGTATGGCCCCTTAAGAAATCGACCTGTAGAGAAGGATAACTGGACGGCGGGTTATACGACAACTTTTGGAACCAAAAAAGTTTGTTTATGATACCAAACCTTTATTGCTTATTTCTAAACTGTAACTTTTTACTCAAGTTGAGACGCTTCGCGCTCGTGCAATCAAAACTATAGACTTTTTTGCGTAACGATTTTAAGTCAACTTAACTATACATTACATTTTGACAAATGATAGTCATTTACAGATTATTGCTTAACGTTCTTTAACGTTAATGTTCCTGCACATAATATAAGTGTATGATTCATAAATGTATATTTCCGAACGCTGACGTGACTAGACGTTGTTGCTTTACAAAAGCATATAAACTAGACAGATGGTGGTAAAACGTTTATAGACGTTTGGAAATTTGTATTAAAAAAGAAGCCATGGCGGAGAGTCGAGTAAAAGGCACTGCTTGCGGAAATTCGTTAAGTAACTTTAGTTAATCAACCTCTAGTAATTTAATACAAAATGACACAAAAATTATAGTGCTAGTAGTAACTTTTGATTAAACGCTGGAGTTTAAGGATTGTATTTGAAATATATATATATATATATATACACGCTGCTTTCAGTGAAAAGTGTATTAAACTATTTTATAAGTAGTAAAACAAAACATTAATTATCTATAAAATAAAAAAACATAAGACTAATTTATTACTACTATATTAATCTTGCCTTGTAAGAGATAGTCGTGTTTCGTAGCGTTTATGTTAAGTCGAATTAACTCCAAAGCCAGCTCAAATTGACTTAATTGAATTTCAGGGCAGACTTTACCACAGTACAAAACAGCTTTGAGATACACGCAGAACTTTAGGCGCGAGACGTCAAATAAAGCGCGAGTCACGTTCGAGTGAGTGATATCACGTCTACGACTCATCAGTGGCTGCACGTGACGACTTTAGCACAAACAGATTTCACAATACGACCACCCAAACCTGACCTCCAAAAACGAGCTAAAATTTCTAAAAAAGAGGTCTAAGTTCAGTGGCGAGGTTAATAAATACGCAAAAGAGCAGCCCGCTGCAAAGTTTTCTTTCTAACTTTATTATGCCATTAGAGTTCGCGTGACGCAGAGTCGCACTTTCGCCCGTAATATAATTTATTTTGACGATTGTATCTGCCGCACGGATTCTTTTTATCTCACGAGGCGTGTGTCAGATCTCATTACGTCTGCTTTAGCTCTTGAAATTTGTTTTTTGGGTAAGGCTCTTAGTCATAGTGGTAAGATTGTTTTCATTGGAAATCTCGTTTTTGTTTGAGATTAAGTAATGATAATGCCAACTCGTATTGTCAAAGTGTTGAATTTAGGGACTTTTTATCGTAATATGTATCTGAATATGCTTATTTGTTCAAGTAGAGAGTGAATGTCATTAATTGTTTCAATTGACACATTTCTAAACAATCCATTAGTGTGTAGGTTTCCTCACGACGTTTTCATTCACCAGAAGCAGGCTGTGAAGCAGCAGTGCAGTTAGTGTCAGATAGGCCTACGAACCAGGAGTACAGATCAGACTGGGCATGGTTCTGATCAAATATCTTTCACTTAGAGCTTTAGCCTTCTTCAAGATAAATGCGATTACCCAAACAGTCCTCCTTTTTAGGGTTCCTACATCTGTCCGTCCGTCTGTCCGTCCGCAGTTTTACTCAGATTATAAGTACTAGAAAGCTGTAATTTGGTATGAATATGTATATTAATCATGCCGAAAGAGTGGTAAAATAAAATCTTGAAAATAATATTTTTTTAGGGTAGGTTCCAAGTAAATTGGAAGTAATTTTTTTTCTCTACTAAGCCGACGTGTTGGGTATTGTTGAATAGGTCTTTTATTATTGTGAACTCGTAAACATCATTTTTTGATTTACTCATCCATTTCCGAAATATTTGATTTTATGGTATCCAGTTTTCCCCACCCATTTGTAAACTGTACATAAACTGCCGTGATTTTTCTTTACGTGTTCATATACAACCATTTATTAGATAGAGGAGGGGCTATCTAATAAATGGTCGTATATGAACACGTAAAAAAATTCACGGTAGTTTATGTAGAGTTTACAAATAAACAGTTATAGTCGATCAACTTATAATTGTACTCGGAAAAGTAAAATTTGATTAGTTAAGACAGTTGTTACTTAGGTTACTAAGGAACTACTGTTCACTACTGAATATAAATGCACGAAGCACGTTAATATCAGAAAATATAAAATCATAGCAGCTTTTATAATAGCAATATCTAAATTTATAGCAATGTGTTTACGTTCTACGGCATGCGGCGCTTGGCGGAACGATACGAGGCCGCTTGGTGCCTACTGCGCTCGGGAGTCAAATTAATATAGGTACCTACAAAATCTTGTTACCAGTGTGTTTGCCTCCACTCCCGGTGGTACTCAAATAGATTATATTTTTTTCCTATTTTACTTGTGAAATAGGATTTTATAACTCTTTCTTTAATTACCATCGTTCTATGTGTGCTCGTTTTTAGAAGTGTTTGCATTCGCAACTACAAAACCCTACACTGCGCGTGGCACAATACGCACTTGGTCGGTTTTTTACTTATAAAGGAATTAACCAACACGCGATGTTATAGTAATTACAATCTAACTACTATCCTCGTATAGTACTTAACGTGTAAGCGAAAGGTCTGTATACGTCATTAGGCGACTTCCGTAGCCTAATTGCGACGTTGGAGCCCAGGAAGTCAAAAGATTGCCTCCAAATAGCAAACGTTTCAGACAGTTATTAGACCAGCGACTGAAAAGGCAGATTTGCTCCCTTGTAATTTGCCTCTTGATTGAGCTTTTCGCCTGGTTCATTTTTAGTGATCTATTCAGATTTTTTGATCGCTGTCCACTTTGTTCTTTGGATACTATATTACTTATTAGCTTCTGAAATTCTCTTAGTTTTGCAAGCTTGCATTTTTTTGTAATAAACACTGATTTGCTGTTATTACAGTATGAAGTTTATGACGTAAATGTTGGCTGCACGCACGAAAAACTGTACGTTCCGTGTGCAAATGAGAGTGCGGAATAAGCGATAGAGAGACACGATCGGTCTAAGTATTCGGCTCCTGACGCATATATCTCTCTTCCACCGTTATCACGTAAAATTGTCGTCCTTAAACCACTTTACAGACAAACATTTTTTCTTAGTAAAAATGACCTGCTGTAATCACAAAATGATCTAACGTTTGGCTTTGCCTACCTTCGTGCTTTGTAAGCCGTTGGTCCCGGCTGTCGTATTTACCCTTTGGATACGGAACCCAAAAAAATATCTAAAAACCCCTTTAATAAAAAATGCTTTCAAATAAAAGAAACAACGGGTTGCACTCCGGGAGTGCTGGCAGAAGTAAAAACGTATGTTACGCTTTCACGCCCTAACTACTAAACCGATCATCATAAAATTTTGCATACAAGTTCTCTGGAGTACAGAGAAGGATATAGGCTATCTTTTATCCCGGGAAAAAGTACTGTTCCCGTGGGATCGACATTGACGCGGGCGGAGCCGCGGGCGAAAGCTAGTAATATTATAAATGGGAAAGTTTGAAGATGTTTGTGACATCTTCACATAAATGGACTATAATATTATACCAGGAGACTAAACAATAATAAGAGATTTAGTTTTCGAGCCGATGGATATGATGTAACCCGAGTCGGCTTCGGTTTCCGAACTTGTGTTTATCCTACTGTTTCCAACACGCCCAGTTTCGGGCGAATTTTCCCAAATGAGATTTCGCACATTCTGGCTGGCATAAACTCTGCCAAGTTCTCGTGTTCCCGGGCAAAGGTTTAATTGAACTTTTCGAGTGATATACTCGTTCTTACCCGTTTTATTTGACGCTTCATGCATATTTTACTTTAGTTTATTACGCGTCACGTTTAAACAATATCACAATGTTTAAAGTTTAATTATACATACATACTTTCACGCCTTTTTGACAGCTCCGTGGCGCAGTGGTTAACACGCCAGCCTGCGACATGGCTTCTCAATTACTGTCACAGTTTACAAATGAGGTTAACAGTCATCTGAATAAAAAAAAACACTTACTTGTTGTTTTTATTGATTTCAGCAAAGCGTTCGAAACTTTAAAATATAATATATTATATAACAAGCTTGAGCAGGCAGGTATCCGTGGGCCATTATTAGAGTGGTTCAAGAACTATCATGCTAATAGAAAAACAGCTGTCAAAATTGATGGCAAATTAAGCGACATGATACCGACTGATGAAGGCACGGCACAAGGCTCGATAATTGGACCTACTGAGTACTTATTATATGCCAATGATATGTGTAATATTATTAAAGAGGGTTCTGTATACCAGTTTGCTGATGATACTTGCTTAGTAGTAGCGCACAAGCATATACAGAAAGCGCAAGAGCTTATGCAAAACAGTTTCGATATCTTGTGCCAATGTGCACATGATGCTGGCTTACATATTAATGCACAGAAAACAAAATGACTACACATACACACACCTTACCTAAAAACACCTACTGAACCTACTATAGTTGCCCACGAACATCAATGCCTACATACTACAGTGAAACCATGTAAATGTAAAAAAATAGAACTAGTTAAGGAACACACCTATCTAGGACTTATAATTGATACGAGTTTCAGTTGGAAACCCCACATCAATTACATTTGTACTAAACTTAGTTATGTCTAAATTGTCTATTTTGAAATATAAACTCCCATATCATATTTTGCGCATGCTGTATATGTCACTAGCGGATAGCATTATTAACTATGGTATAAGTAGTTATGGCAGAACATACAACACACATATTGAAAATATTTATAAACTACAATTAAGGTTACTCAAGATTATTACCCCGACTAAGATAAAAAATAAATATAAACTTAATTATAAAGAATTATTCAATTATTGTAAAGTTATAAACGTATATGACAAAGTAAAAATGGAAATAGTGTGTGAAAACCTACAACAAATTAAACATTTAAAAGTAAGTACTAGGAGTGCGGGCTTGCGTAATTTATCATACTTATCTAAATATACCCTACCGTCATATAATAACGTTCACGGTAAAAGGATGTGGGAGTATTTTCTGCCATATACACTAAATGAATTTCCTAACAATATTATTGATCAAATAAGTAATATAGATAAGGCTACCAAATGCAAATATGTGCTTAAAAATTACATATTAACAAACAAAAATTGTAACGAGTAGTGACTCCTTACCACATATAAACCTATATAGGTTTTTGATGGTAAATATATGTACCAACAATGTAAACTTCTTGTAAAACATAAATAAAGAACTATAAAAAAAAACCCTTTGGGTACAAAACCGTAAAAATTAAGAAAACACCTAAACAGACAACAACTATAAATAAAAAATGCCTCGCGGTTCGTAGTCATGCGAAAGATGGCAATACTGTCAACCTTCTAGGTACCCCCTAGAAGGTTGACAGTATTGCCACCTTGGATGGCAAATAATTGCGGCAGAGTGGTGTAATAAATCTATAATAAATAAATGAAAGTTGTAATTGAAATTGTTGATGCTTACAATAACATAGCGTACCAGCTGCTTCTTTTCCTGTGCAAACTATAGAAGACAGCTGATAGAAAGCTTAAAAAAACATATCAGTAGGCGATGCCTAGCAACCCATCACTATTTTGATTCCATTTTCTACACCGTACTCTAAAAAGCCTGTGGGTATATAGGTTCTGTATGCCCCGTAAGGGTTAAATGTTTATTATGTATGTTTGCATAATCCAAAAAAATCATATTTGATGAAAACCTTAAAAATAACCTTCAATCTATCTATATATATAAAAGGAGAAGCTGACTGACTGACTGACTGACTGACTGACATATCAACGCAGGGCCTAAACTAGAAGGGTTAGAAACTTGAAATTTGGCACAGGGGTTTCTTTTGTAACGTAGGGGAGCACTAATACAGGATTTTTGGAAATTCATCCCCTAAAGGGGTAAAACGGGGGTGCAAAGTTAGTATGAAACTTTGCTGTTTTTGAAGTTATTCAAATGAAATTCAGCACGAAGGTTCTTTGCTGAAAGGCATGAAACATGAGTAAAATATTTTTTCAAAATTCATCCCTTAGGGGGTTAAACGGGGGCGCAAAGTTAGTATGAAACTTTGGCGTTTTTGAAGATAATCGAATGAAATTCAGCATGTAGGTACTTTATCAAAAGGCATGAAACACGAGTTAAATATTTTTCTCAAAAATCATCCCTGAAGGTGGTAAAACGGGGATGCAAAGTTAGTATGAAACTTTTCGTTTATGAAGTTATTCGATTGAAATCATCAATATTAAGGTGTTTCTTATTTATTTATTTATTTATTTATTTATTTATTTATTTATTATTACTTCAATCACACACAGACTTACAGTAGTTACACCAAGTCATCTGCACGTTACATAAATAATTTACTTAAATTTAAAACATTATGAATAGCAGTTTTACAGTTTTCAGCCTTTGAAGAAATTAAGTTTCACTAAAAGTCATGAACAAAATCCATGCTAATATTATAAATGTGAAAGTTACTCTGTCTGTCTGTCTTCTTATCACACTTTAACCATTGAACCAATTTAGATGAAATTTGGTATGGAGGTAGGCCCAGGGAAGGACATAGGGAAGGACATATCATTCCGGGAAATTCAACTGTTCCCGAGGGATCCACACTATCGCGGGCGGCGTAACGAATAAAAGGCAAACCCGACTTATATATCAACGCACAGCGGACACAACTGTGCCTAGAAAAATGAAATTCGGTACAGAGGTTTTTTTATGGTGTGAATGGACAATAAGAAAGTATTTTTAGAAATTCAACCACTAAGAGGGTGAAGTTAATATGGAATTTTCTCATTTCTAGACTTAGAAATATAAAAGTAGGTATATAAGTTCTAGATTAAAATTTAAAAAAAATCTGTGTATGTGAACTAGACGAAATTTCCCCCTAAAGAGGTAAAGTAGAGGGGTAAAGTTTATATGGAAATTTCCGTTTCCAGACTTAGTAGTTTAAAAATAGATATATAAGTTCTCGATTACAATTAAAAAGATCTGTGAGGATGAAATGTACAAAATTCCTCCCTTTTTTTTCGAGTAGGTGTCACGGTCAACCGACCATGCACACCCTGGTGTCAGAATTCGTCGGAACCGCCTCTAGGCCTCTGACGTGGTTCCTTTAACGACTACCAGATGGCAGCCGGGACCACCGGCTTAACGTGCCTTCCGAAGCACGGAATCATCTTTATTATCAGACAATCAGGTGATTCAAGCCTGCAATGTCGTAACCAAACTGAAAGCAACTAAACAAAGTATGTTTCCTGTGGGAATCGAACCCACAACCCCCGGGATTATGCTCCCTGAAGGGGTAAAATAGGGTTCAGTTAGTATGGAATTTCTGTCATTTCTAGACTTAGATGTATAAAAAAAGGTATGTAAGTTTTTGATTACAATTAAAAAGATCTGTGTAGGTAAAATGTACAAAATTCCCCCCTGAAGAGGTAAAATACGAGGGTAAAGTTTAAATGGAATTTTACATTTCTAGACTTAGTATAAAAACGGGTATATAAGTCCACGATTACAATTAAAAAAGATCTGTGTAGGCAAACTCTATCTGTCGTCTTTTCACGCTTCAACCATTAAACAGATATACTAAAACATGGTGAAAAAATTTCATGCGGGCTGGACTTGAACCAGCGACCTAGGTCTATGTACGATCTATGCTCTGCCATCTGAGCTACCGCACAAGTCAATCACAGCGCCGAAATTCTCCACCATATCCCATTTCCCCTTATACGTATTAAGGATAACGTCACCTTCACAACTACCCAACTTTTACAAAGGTATTTGATTCAACTCATTTTACAATGAATTTGAAAATCAACTAATGAAACATGGCTTCCTACATAATAGTTGATTAGACACTTATAAAAACATTGAACAGATATTTGGTATGGAGGTAGTTTGAGGCCCTGGGAAGGACATAGGTTACTTCTCATTCGTGGAAATTCTACTGTTCCCAAGGGATCGACATAAGCCGCGGGTAACAGCTAGTCTATACATATAATAAAACAGTAAAAATATTTTGTCTGTACAATTAGAATTTTTGACTGAAATGGATAGAGGGACACTTAAAAAGAATAAAAGAAAGCAAAAAAAATTTTTTCGAATTTCTTGTCTGTCTGTCTGTCTGTCTGTCTGTCTGTCTGTCTATACATATAATAAAACAGTAAAAATATTTTGTCTGTACAATTAGAATTTTTGACTGAAATGGATAGAGGGACACTTAAAAAGAATAATAGAAAGCAAAAAAAATTTTTTCGAATTTCTTGTCTGTCTGTCTGTCTGTCTGTCTGTCTGTCTGTCTGTCTGTATGTATGATCAGTATTATCTCCGAAAATACTGAACCGATTAACTTCAAACTTTCACCAATTGCTTTGTTTTAACTCAGCAAAACATCTAAAGTTTGTTTCATCAAAATCGGTTCATTAAAAAAAAGTTATCGTCATTTGAATGAACTCAAGGCATTAGTTTGCCTGCAAATATACACGGTGATTTTTTATCGTTTTGGACCCTTAAAGGGGTGACTCAGACCATAAAAATGAACAACTTTTCATATGGGAACAACGCTGAGAACTCAAAAAAAAATTCGACGTTCCCATACAAACAGGCCGGGCGGTGGGACTCTTTTGTATGGAAGTTGCATGGAGTTCCCAGGGTTGGTCCCATAGAAAAAGTTGTTCATATTGATGGTCTGAGTCACCCTTTTAAGGGTCCGAAACTATCAAAATTTCACCGTGTATTCAACCGAAACTGCTGCACCTAGAAACTTGAAATTTGGTACAGAGGTTATTTTAATGATGTGAGTGAGCGCTAAGAAAGTATTTTTAAGAAATTTAACTTCTAAAGGGGTATAATTGATATGGAATTTTCTCATTTCTGGACTTAGAAGTATGAAAGTTGTATATAAGTTCTCGATAAAATTAAAAAAGATGTGTAGATAAGGTAGATGAAATTTGCAAAATTCCCCCCTTAAGGGGTAAAATGGGGGTGGGCGTGTGGTATAAACTTTGTATGGAAATTTTCTCATTTCTGGATTTAGACGTATGAAAATAAGTATATAAGTTCAAGGTTACAATTAAAAATATCTGTGTAGGTAAAATGGACGATATTTTCCCCTGAAGGGGTAAAGATTGTATAGGAATTTACTCATTTCTTGACTTAGAAGTATGAAAATAGGTAAATAAATTCACGATTACAATTGAAAAAAACTGTAAAAAAAATCCCCCAGAAGGGGGTAAAGTTTGTTTGGAAATTGGAAATTTTCTCATTTCTGGACTGTGTAGTATGAAAATAAATAGGTATGTAAGTTCTCGATTACAATTAAAAAAGATATATGTGGGTGAAATGGACAAAATTCACTCCTAAAGGGGTAAAATGGGAGGGTAAAGGTTTTATGGGAATTTTCTCATTTCTGGACTTCGAAGTAAAAATAATATCCATACTTCCATACTAATACTAATATTATAAATGCGAAAGTAACTCTGTCTGTCGTTTTTTTACGCTTCAACCATTGAACTGATTTGGATGAAATTTGGTATGGAGGTGTGAGGCCCGGGGAAGGACATAGGGTATGTTTGATTCCGGGAAATTCTACTGTTCCCGAGGGATCGACACTAACGCGGGCGGAGCCGCGGGCAACAGCTAGTATGAAATAAAAAGAAACGACAACCAAACTACTTGCCCATTCTTAATTTTTTTTTATTGAAAACACTTCCAAAGAATAATCTTCTCAATAATAAAATATTTTTTCAAATGGGTACATATATAACGTAGTTATGTATGGCGTAACAAACATACAAAAACATATTTTTTCAAAGCAGTCAAAGAAAAGCTATGAACCCAATTACAAAAAAAGTTCAGGAGCTGTGGAGTGATTTCGACCGCCGACTAGACCGTTCTCCCTCGACATTCACTTACCTTCCGGAATCATAATAACTTCCACTGCTAAAAAATAAACTATTTAAAAAGTCATTTATGGGAGGAGATCAACTAAGTGTTTATTATAGAGCTGCATACTGTGTAGATTTTGAAAAATATTTTTGATTGCGTAAGCTTTCTCTTTAATAAGTTAAAAGAAAACCCTTATTGAAAACAAAAAATTGTTTCGAGTTATTTGCAGCGAGCCCTTTAAAATAGCTAGGCTGCCATCTTCGGTGTTCCACCATGTTGGATTAAGAATGACTTCACATAGCTTACCAAACATTGTCATCCGAACTAAATAAGTATACAAAGTTTTATCTCAATCGGTGGAAGATATCTGCTACAAAATTAATTTGCAAGATTCCACTCGAACAAACATAGTTACATAAAAATACTATTATGCACACTTTTTTTTTCATATTGATGATTAAATATGGTTAATGTTAGTCTCAAATTGCAAAAAAAATATTACCTCAAGATGTGATCTTTTATTATGAGGCCATTCCCAAAAACGGTATATTTAATATAGCTGTCAAACTTTTAAAATGAGCGACATGTGCGTGACGTTACATCTGTCTGGTCTAATAAAGGCGGTGTAATGGACTAGCCAAAAAATATGACTCCAACGTTTATATCTCAAAGAGATTTTAGACTATTTAGCTAGTCATTTTACTGACGTGCCTATTGTTGAAAAATAAATGCATGTTTATTATCTATTGAGTGACCTGTCATTTGACATCGAACTATTACAATACAACTGACCTTTACGGTTTCTAAATAAATATATACGGACAAATCACACAGATTGAGCTAGCCCCAAAGTAAGTTCGAGACTTGTGTTATGGGATACTAGCTCAACGATACTATATTTTATAACAAATCAAGACCCAGGCCAATCTGAAAACGATCATTTTCCATCTTGACCAGGCCGGGGATCGAACCCGGGCATCCCGTGTCGCAGACTGGCTTGTGGCATGTTATAAAAGGTATGAAATATTTATAGGGTTTCAAAGCGCAGGTTTAGCCGTAATACCTTAGGATAAAATCAAGCCAAACATCAACAATGCTAGCAATCTTTGTAAACAAAATCGAATGAACTCGAACGAGTGCATCACCTCTGATAATAAACCATCGAAGACGAGCCTTCTCACTTCTTTTGTTTCAATCTCCGCCATTGTTCGCAAACTTTGAGTGTTATTACGCTCTTTGGAAAATAAAATGTGACTCCTCCGCTACGGTTATTATGCGAGTTTATTTAACAGCGTAAATGTATATTTTCGTCATGGGAATGTCTGTTGTTAATTAGTTTGAACAGTAATGTAAGCTTGCAGGTAAATAGGAAGTCTTGTTATTTAACAATGTAATGACTGAGTTTATACACTTGGAATAATTATATAGACGTCTTTACTTTTCACAGAGATGTTTAAAATTGTCCCTTGTGCAGCGCCGAAAATCCCCGCTAATTCTACTGAGTTTTTTCTCACGTTCTTTCTCTGTCCAAGCTGTACTTCTTTAGAACTCACTACCACTTAACATCCGATGTGCTCAAATGCTAGCCAGCTTCAAATACTAAGTTAAATCGCATTATTTATCTTTTAAAAGTTTTTTTTTTTTTTTCAAATTAAGCCGCTTTTGCATGATTTGTAATTTTTAAGTTTATTTTCATTTAAACTGTTTCATTTTCTGAAATAAAGTATTGTATCGAATAGCATTTACCTGCAGTTTAGCTTGCGTTAGTAAAGAAAGATCCCTCAGTGATTTATTTAGCGACTTTATAAATCATGATATTTCGATTCGACCCTTGTTAGGGATAATTTCACGAAACTTTTTACTCAAGTTTATATGTATACCTATATAGTAAGTATATATATATAATTTCAGTTTTTACGTAAGAAAATAAATTAGTACTGACTTTCACAGCGATAACTGAAAATTTCACTTCTAAAACTAAAGCCCCATTTGACTCCTATAAGGGATTACTTTTAAATAGAGAAACTTGTATAATTTTTCATGATCTTCAAAATTCACCACCTTTCATACAAACTTGTTTGCCCTATTTAACCCCCTTAGGGATGATTTTTCAAAAATCCTTTCATAGTGCTCGTTTTAAATATAAAAATAAATTTAACCCCTTAAAAATATAACTTTATAAGACTGAAAGAAGGTTTAAAATTGGTTTAGTAAATTTTATGTTCTAATCTTAAGACTTTATCATTTTAGTTTCGATGAATATAGTAAGATACTGGGAGTACAAGATGAATTATTTTAAAATTCATGGCCTGTTATTATGAAGGCTTCTATTCAGAGAATCTGTTAATATTATGAAGAGATTGTATTATTACTTTGTTAGTAGTCAGCACTGTTATCAGATTTTCAATTAAGCTGCACTTAGGCATCTGACATACAATCTAAGATAGACGAACCTTTGCGTAAAATAGTAAACTGATTTGAGTTAAATCAAATATTTAATTGCAGTGTTGCAAAACAGGCATTTACCCGAAGTAAATGCCTGTTTTGCAACACTGCTTACTTTTAAGTTCTCTGTTTAGTTAATACACGTAAATAATAAATTATATTTTCACCAATAAATTGTATAACCTCTTCTTTTGTTCACTGTAATATCTACATCGATACACATATAAATACCCAATGGAGACAACAATGAATACGTATCTGGGCAGTAGGAAAATCTATAAATTCCTTTTACTCAAGAGAGTATAAGTTATACAATATGTCAAGAAAACCCCTGTGCGATCCTTGGAGGAACAATGTAGCTCGTCAATATGAACAACTTTTCTTATGGGACTAATGCTGGACTCAACATTTTTCTTGACGTTCCCATACAAATTGACCCGGCTGAACAATTTTGTTTGGAAATGTCAATGCTTTGACCCCATAGAAAAATTTGTTCATATCGAAGGACTCAACCACCCCTTCAACAGGGTTTTCGTTACATCCTTACTTCCTTACTAATAGTATAAATGCGAAAGTAAGTTTGTTTATTTGTTTGTTTGTTACTCTTTCACGCCGTAACTACTGAACCGATCATCATGAAATTCTCTGGAGTACGGAGAAGGACATAGGCTACCTTTTATCCCGGGAAAAGAACTATTCCCGAGGGATCGACATTGACACGGGCGGAGCCGCGGGCGAAAGCTAGTACTGTATAATTTAATAATAGAAGTAATATATTCTCCTATTAATAGGACAAGTAACATCACATATACTAGCTCAATTACATTAAGAAGTTATTAAAATGAAGAAAAAGTATGATAAAATATGTAAATAGGTTTCCTCTACGGTTAATTCTTTTCTTAGGAGACAAGCCATTATTCATGGATAATGTTTCCTGTTTATTTACCACATTTTTATAGCGGAAAATCTTCTGCAGGGTTTTCGTACTCATATTTTATATTATTTTTTATCAAGTTAAACATCTAGGGCTGTAATATAGATGTCATAGAGGAAACAATACCTAAATTATTTTCTCTCGAGAGAGTTGCTTTTTTACATTTTCTATACCTTTCCATATAAATTCGCAACACCTGATCGCAGACTTTCTAAAGGAGGATTTTTTTCCGTTTCGTACCTATTGTCTTGCAATCCTGTATTCCATTAGTGATTCTGATTTTGAGATTTAAATATAGCTTAAAGGTTCAAAATCATGCTGTATCATTCTTTGTTTCTAAACATTGATGTTGTAAGTAAGACCAAATAAAACAATTTTTTTTAAATAAAGAATTAAACGAAATTCTTCATATATAATTGAAAATAACGTTAGATGAAGACTTTATATATAAAACTGGTCACTGATAAGTCTAAAACTATATTTAACAATACCACGAATTAGCACCAAAATGCCTAAAACATTATCAAATATCGAAACATAGCACCAAAGTGAATGACCCTATTTTACGTATTATAATTCCCTAACTATAAACTAACTTCAATTATGAAACTAATGGTTTAGATTCGGCCATTCGGATATTTGCAAGGTAACACTACTAAATCTAAATGGTTTATTAGTTACAAGTATGTGAATCATTTAAAAATTTGGACGTTCCAATTATTGAAGTTTTTTTCTAATCGGTGCATTATTGACAATTAAGCAGATTACATAAAAACAGTTATGATTCCGATGAATTAAAAAACTCCTATTTCGAAGTCGGTTAAATAAACATACTTTACATATCAGAATTATCACAATCGCTCCAAGGATGCACGCCGACGCAGTTGCAAATAAAACCTAGAATTAATAACATTTAAAAATCAATACATTCTCAATTCAATAAAAAAATTGTCATTTCCATACTAATTGTCCGTCCTAGTAGTACGGTAATTGGGGTTGGAGTTGGAGACTGTTGTACGAACATGTCGATATTTTTTGAGTTAATAGCAATAATCCTATAGGAAAACTTGTTCATATACATGGGCTTAGTCACAAAATAGCACCTAAATGTCCAAAGTCAAATGCTTACTCACCCTTTTAAGAGAATATCGAGAGTTTGACACACTCTAAACCTACACACTTATACTTCAGACAAACATAACCTGAATGGACACAATGCGTATTCCAACATTTAGCAGTCTTATGATATTATTATTTACTTACACAATTTCACTCAAATTACTATTTGGTGCCAATCATAAAATAAAATGAAAATATTCTCGTATGTTCCAAGGGCGCTTACTCAATGCCATACTTGCAACCACCGCACAGGCAGTTGAGAATGACATGTACCTATATGTTTAAATTTAGGTATGCTAATAAATATAGCTAGACAAATAAGTCAATCAGCTTGAACATCTTATCCTTATCATTATCTTAGCCCATCTTCTCCCTACTGCTGAGCATAGGCTTTTCTTTGTTTCTGCCATCCATGTCTTGTAGTGCTCTCATTCAGAGGCGACCCGAAAAACGTCAGACACTTGTTACAACTGTTCTAGATCACCATTTGATCAATGCTTTGCTCCACCTATCTTTTCCGTTTATTTTTATGTCTTCTTCGTGAGTGTCTTTGTCTCAGCACTATTAGTTAAAGTGGGCAGAACACACCAGTTGTTGTTTAAGCGGATCTTCAAACATTTAGATGTATCGGTTGATTTTAATAGTCTATTAAATTTGTCCCAATTTTATTGTATTCTCATATCGATCTCCTTATTCTTATTCCTATTATCTTCTTACCTGTTCTTATATTCTTTTGCTGAGAATAAATGGTGGCAAAGATTTAACTATTGGTCAAAGTTCTCCAACTTATCGCCTGTAATTAAAACAGTTGGATTTGTGGGTCCTAACATCAGAAAAATTAATATTTTTGCTTGATAATTTTATACTAGATCAAATAAAATCTAGTAAACTTAAATAAAACTAATAAAACGCGCTATTTAAGATATTAGTCATTATATATATAATTCCACAATATAACATAAGTATAGTCAATGTGCAAATATATATCACTGAGGCTTCAAAAATCTGCAGAAATAAAATACTTGTTTCGTTTCCTCTTGAAAAAGAAACAATAAAAAATTACTCTTCGCATACATATATATGACAGACAGCAAAGAACTTCTTATTTTAACTTGAATAAACTAAAAATCACATCTGTATTACTGCTAACGTGTCACAGCAAAAACTTCTAGCATTCGTTGAAAATTGCGTCTAGAATACAAAATAAAAAGAGTTCAGAGATAAAGATGAAACTGATGAAGATGCAAATGGTAATTCCTTGGTATAACGTACGTATGTTGTATATAGTAGTTTATTTTTACGTAAACAAACAAACAAAAATACAATAAATTTCTCCAAATAAAAACTGAATTAATTCATCCACTCTTTTCTAATTACAATACATTATTTTTAATTACAGACACGCCTACATAAACAAAACAACAACATTTATTACATATAAGGTTTAGTTTTAGACACTAACCCTGTAGTTGATTTTTGTGTAAAAAAGCACCAAACACATTTTTTTCGTTACATGTATTTTATCCCAATTCTGTATCGTTTTTATTCTTGTCTCGAGTCTTTGGGCGGACTGTCCCATGATAAATGGATGCCCAGTCAGACGTTTTATAAGGTGGCCAGACATTTAAGCGACGAACCATTCTAGCGGAACCTCACATCACGTCATTATTGTTTTAATGTGTTTTTTCTGCCCTTTAGCGGAATGATGATATTTTTAACGGTTTTCCAATATTTACTTATGTACTGAAAACTCGTTTTCTTTTATATGAATATCAAGATATCAACATATATTCCGTTTCCCAGCAACGCATATCTCCTTGTCGGTATGCAAGTCTAATCGCACCGACCTACTAGCACAATTTTAGTATTATGAAGAAGTTTAGGTATAAATAAATAAATAACATAGATTGAGCTAGCCCCAAAGTTAGTTCGAAACTTATGTTAAGAGATACTACCTCATCGATTCTATATTTTATAGCAAATTTGAATAGCGATATATCATAGTTATTACCAAAAAACTAAAATGAAAGTCTATTTTCTATTTTCCCGTGCTATGTTATAATATGGAAAAATCGGAAGGTTGGAAAAGCTTACAACTGCTCTAAAAATAGGTCACAACAGCCTGCTCGACCACATTAATAATTTATCAGCATATGACATCCGTTTGCTAATATAGCGTGGATTCGCTGAAATATTAATAAAAGCAGCTTGCAGCCGGAACAGACCCGGAACCGGCGCAGCCACGCCGTGACAAATGACCAGTTGCGACTTGCGTTTGGTTTGCATTTAAATTGAACCAACCAATGGTCTAGTATTATTTTTCCCGCTATTTTGAAAACACTATATTTCATTTGAACATTTCTATACTATTAGGCATACTAGCTTTCGCCCGCGGCTCCGCCCGCGTCAATGTGGATCCCTCGGGAATAGTACTTTTTCCCGGGATAAAAGGTAGCCTATGTCCTTCTCCGTACTCCAGAGAACTTGTATGCATAATTTCATGATGATCGGTTCAGTAGTTACGGCGTGAAAGCGTAACAAACAAACAAACAAACAAACAAACAAACTCACTTTCGCATTTATAATATTAGTTAGGATAGGATATCATTTTTTGAATGCACGTATCTTTGTGGCATTGAATGAGATTTTAATTAATGTAATCCTTTATTACAAATGTGATTTATTCTGAAAGTCCATTTTATTATTATTATTTCATATTTTTTATTTTTATATTCTAGACGGTGTTTTTCCCAATCAGCATCAGCATTAGCACATTGCACAATATTAAACAACTATTGAATTGTCAATACTTATTGTTCCTGAAAAATCTGAATATTGGAAACAACAGCTGACAACTGCCCTAAAACCAGGTCACAGTCTTCTCGACCACATTAATAATATTCGCATGACTGCCATTTGCTAATAAAGCGCGGGTTCCGAGATATTAATAAAAATAACTTGTAGCCGGAACCGGTCCAGAATCGGCACAGCCACGTCGTGACAAATTACTAATTGCGATTTTCGTTTGGTTTGCTTTGAAATAGAAGTAAGAAATACTGTATCATCTGTTTAGCGGCATTGTGCACTTTTTGGGATGGATAAAGAATGTTATATTGCCATCAGGACACGTGACCTGAGACCGCCGGCGGGGACGCGGCGTAGGAGAGGAAGTAATATCCCCCTTTCTTTCTACAGAGCGGAATTATCACTTCTGCCAACACTCCCGGACTGCAACCCTTTTTTTACTTTTATTTTCTCAGTTTACATATTTATTGATGTTTTTGGGGGTCATAAAACAGGAATTCTTTTTGTTACTTTATTAATCAACACTTTAATTAATTAATGAGCTAACTCTCTTGCTAAACGTGACCAACTCTTGAAACTTTTGGTTCTGTCAACCCTATGAAGGATAAAGAGGTGATACAATATCTTTATCATCACGAAGTTTCTTGTTAAGAGACCAAACTTTCTTGACCAATTTTTTGTTTGACTTCTTGGAAAAATGTTTAATGATTATCTTAAGATCTTAATATTGGAAACAAAAAGCTTACAACTGCTCTAAAAATGTCACAACACTGCTCGACCACATTAATAATTTATAACGATATTATTGCCGTTTGCAAATAAAGCGCAGAGTCGCAGAAATATTAATAAAAGCAGCTTGCAGCCAGAACCGGCCCGAAACCGGCGCATCCATGCCGTGACAAATGACCAGTTGCGACTTGTGTTTGGTTTGCATTTAAATTGTTACTTACGAGTACATATCTGTCTGTATTTTTAATTGAATGTTGTTTGGTCGAATATAATAAATTCAAAGGAAGTAAGAATTGAATCCTTTTGAACTTATTACAAAAATGTCATTCGCACTTGGCCAGTTTTATATACAACTCACTGTTGCCCGCGACTCTGCACGCGTTAATGTCACTCCTGCGGAAATAGATTTTTTCTTATTCATCATCATCATCATCAGGTCCTTTTTAGTCTCCACTATAAAAGCACGACCCTCTCTGTACTACTGGAGCCATACTTGGTCAGAGCAGCCAGAGGACTTGGCCTACACTCTCCACGTTGGCCAGACGGGTTGGAGAGGTCTCAAGCTTTGTTTAGCTTGTTTTTCTTATTACTAGGGTTCAAATAATGTTGTAATAGTCGATCTATTTAGGTATTTTCCTAATATTATAATAAGATCTCCTTCTAGTCTTTAATATTGCATAGATATTTGATAGGGACGGCCAGTTTTTTAATTTATAATTTTGTACTTATTCATTTAATACAATGCATTAGATATTGATTATATAAATTGGCAAATAATTAAAAAGTGCTTATCAAAATTATACATAATTTATAAGTTGCAAATGGAAAGTCCTGTTCTGAAAGTATAAAGCCGTCGGAAAAAATGAATGTAACATTATAAATTTACATCAACACCAAAAACATGGCAGCATCAGATTGCCCTTAAGGGATTCATATCCATACGTCGTATACTGCCGACCGGAAAATTACTCCAGGTGCAAATATGTCCCGACTTCCTTTTATCATTTCCCTTGCAGTTATAATAATGGCTCGATATATTTAGATATTGAGTTGTAATATTATATTTTTGATGACAATGATTCTGTTTGATTGTTGAAATAAAATGTTTGTATTCAAATTCCCATTCAAAACGTTTATTTAATATAGGTCGCTTTGAACACTTATTAATTGTCATGTTTCACTTCTCAATAATTGTTGACGTCAAAAATTTACTTATGGCTTAGTTTAATTCCGCTTCCAAGCTAAGTGCAGAAGAAGCGGCAACAAACTGTACAGTGCATTTTCTCCAAAAGACGTCAACTCACAATTTTTAGGTTTATTTAAATGTCATGTATAAATTGAATTAAAAAATAACGTATTTACATCTACAGATAGACCGGGCTCTGTATAAATTTTTTTATGGAATCTAGCTTTTCACTCTTATTAATTTGTAGGTCACGCAGTTTTTGAAAGGTTAAATTATAAGACGTGCCCTAACTATCCTTACTAATATTATAAATGCGAAAGTGAGTTTGTCTTGTTGTTACGCTTTCACGCCGTAACTACTGAATCAATCAATCATGAAATTTTGAATACAAGTTCTCTAGAGTACGGAGAGGGACGTTACTTTTTATACTGGGAAAAAGTACTATTCCCGAGGAATGCTTCAGAACCCTTATAATCTATTACTATATTAATTTTCACTCCTGATTTAATTTTATCCTTCAATAAAAATGAAAGCGACTTATCAGTTGTCAAGGAAGTCGTTATAAAATTAACCATCGTTGAACATCGTTTACTTTTCCAGGCATGCGAGTGTTCGTTGCATGCGGGTCGATTTAGGATTCAGCTAACGTAACGCTTTCTGTTCATATTCGTAAAAAGGAACGAGTTTTTTTTATAGTATAGGACGGCAAACGAGCAAGCGAGTCACCTGATGGTAAGCGACAGCGCTGCCCATGGACAACTGCAACATCAGAGTGTAACAGGAGCGTTGCCGGCCTTTCAAGGAGTTAGAGAAAGGACTCTCTCTCACTCACCGAACGAAGCATAGAAGCGGTAAAGCTTCTACTCAAACGTCGATTTTCTGTGAGAGTGTGGTAAAAATATATTAATATATTTTTACGTGATAACGTCCTATAAATCGATGAACGCCGGCCGTACGCAAGAAAAAGTGTCACGTTCCGTGTGCAAGCGAGAGCGCGCAACAAGCGATAGAGAGGCACGATCGTCGTAAACGTTCGGCTTTTGACGCATCTATCTCTCTCATACCGTTATCACGTACATAAGATTGTCATCCGTAAACCGAATTTATAGATAATTTTTTTTTTTATCATTTATCATTTCAACTATTAGAAGTCCACTGCTGGACAAAGGCGTCTCCTTGCCATGCTCACCACGCTTGGCAGGCGAGTTGGCAAGTGCAATTTCTTTGGATTCTCGTGCTTCCGACGCTGCTGTAGTCGCAAGCATTTTTAAGCTGGAGATGGATAAGTATTTATCGGATCTAGAGAGATAATGGAGGTGTTGGGATGAGGATGACATCCCTGACCTGTTTTTTACCCAAAGGGTAAAAACGGGACCCTATTAATATCGCACCGCTGTCCGTCTGTCTGTCTGTCTGTCTGTCCGTCTGTCACCAGCACAGATGATGTATTTCTGTTGCCGCTTTAACAACAAATACAGCTTTCATACAATAAACGTGACTTTTTTGCCGTTTTTATAGATAACGGTACGGTTACCCTTGGTGCGCGAATCCGACTAGCACTTGGTCGGTTTTTTATTTATTAATAAGACTGTAATACAAAGAAAAATAATCGTACATACAAAAAGTTTACTCGGCAAAGTTTTACCTCAATAGCTGTATAGTATATTTTGTACAAACCCATTGGCCTAAGTCGTTTGACCAATCTTTTGTTTGCAGTGGACGAAGATAGGGGCCAGATTAGATTTCCGTGACTGAGGATCATGAAGCGGGTTTCTTGTACTATTTATGTTTGCTTACGACTACTGAACTGATTCGAGGTCGAACTTAGACGAAGTTACTGTAAGACAATTATTTGACGAGGAAAAAGTTCTTAAGTAGTCATTTGTCAATTTATTTACAAATACGTTGTATTTTTTTTGTTTCAAAATTCTGCTTTTTCTCACAATATTTAGTAAGTGGTTCTCATATTTTTATTGTGATTACTAAGAGGTTTTAAATAGCACCAAAGATAGTTTTTGACATTTTTATGGAGAAATTTGCTCACATTTCACTATACTATCTTCCTTTTTTCTCAAAGAAAATTTGTTTCTATTTTCTCAAAATATTTAGTAAGTGCTAAGAAGTTATAATAAGGTTAGTGGCCGCTACCACTCTTTTAAATCATATAAATCGTGTTAGATGCTCTTAGACAGTTTAACTTACTAACGCTCTAAACGTGCTGTTTACGTTAAATTTACGTACTTATAGTTTAATTCAGAATAGTAGGTAGTTAGGTAGGTTCATCATTACATCCACTGCTGGACAAAGAATGCTTCTATGGAACGAAGTATCCAAGGATACTTCGTTCTATAGAAGAATATTGCCATACTCGGGAACGTTAGTTATGGGTTACGTATTTTTTTAAATTTATTATATAGTTTAACTTACTAACGCTTAAATTATACCTATGAAATTAACTATTTTCTTATTAGTTTCATACAAAATAAGAGGGTTAATTTATTTATTTAGGTTAATTAATAGAAAAAATGCAACAAGGACTTAAATCAACTACACTATGCACAAACAAATATGAGATAAAAACATGCCTTTTTAAAACGAAAAGCTCTTTTATTGGCAACACCAATCAGTCACAACATTATTATGCCTGCGCGAAATTCCGTATAATATTTCACTCCCAAAGGTTTTAAATATTTAAATTCAAAATTCATGAAGCTTTTGCCTTATATTGCGAGCTATACTGATTTATCATTCGCGTGATGGTGGCATTGCAAGGCGCTGTCTCCACCGGGAAATATATGGCCTCTTTGAAGCGCAGAAAGATGGGTAATTTCATTGAATTTATGAACGTATCACCGTTGAAATTGCCAAGTTGAAAATTCGGACATAAAAGTGTGATAAACATTGTACGTTACAGTTAATGAATATAAGGTGCTTCAGTTACTATCCGAGCTCGTTAATAACGTTTGATAATTCTGACGATGTGTGAGTCGGATTTTCAGACACTAAGGGTTCCGTACAATATTTTGCCGACGTCTGTGGCCTAGTCTGCCATCCTGCCACAATGATGGTCCCGAGTTCGATCCCCGGTCAGGTTAACATGGAAAATGATCTTTTCAGATTGGCCTGGGTCTTCAATATTTACCTATCTATATATGTTTTTGTTATAAAATGTAGTATCATTGAGATAGTATCCCATAACACAAGTCTTAAGCTTACCTTGGGACTAGCTCAATCTGTGTTTTGTCCATATATATTTATATTTAACTACGCAATAAACGTGATATAACTACGCAATACCTACAGTAAAAAAATATAAATGTTTAAATTTTTATAGGTATTAGACATTATGTGAAAATATCAAATCTTAACTTTTATCGGTTCAATAGATACAGTCGTGTGACAGACGGACGGACGGACAGACAGAGATCGGAGGCTTAGTAATAGAGCCTAATTTTTATCCTATGGCTACGTAAATGCAAAAATGAATTGGTTAAAAAACAACATTTTTTGTACTAGGTACACACACAACGTACGACTGTAATGCTTTCAGTACGACATGTCAAATGTATGTACACATATGTGTCTATATATGTACATACGTGTAATTGATGTGATTTCCTATTTTTATTTATTCGTATAGCCAATTTTACAATCGTTGCATACTTAGTGAGAGGACAGGTGTTCAAATATGGATTTCTAATTACAACACAACTTCTAAACTTCTGCACTAATATGGATGTATCTCTTTAGAATCCTTAAATCATCTCGGGTGACACCACTGGCTTTTAATCTTAAGCACAGCAACCGTATAAAACGTGTAACAGATTATTTTAGCCTTATTTCAACACGCTGGAAAATAAAATTAAATATAGATTATTGTTCCTTATTTAATAAGAAAGCATGATATTTATCCTTTTGTGTTTTATACAAGAGAATATTCTTATAGATTCCAGTGTATACAGAAATGATAGAATGAGATAAGAAATTGAATAACACGTACACAAACCACGGACTAATACCAGTGCTTTATGAAATAAACCACAGCTTAATCCTAAAATGAATTATCTATTTAATTCGTATTTCACAGCGAATACAAAGCGAATACTTGATTGTACAACAAAATGTAAAATTCAAATAGTTGAAATCGTATTTTCATCAACCAAATCCTAACATATGCAACTTGGATCCGCGCTGTGAATAAAGCCATTACAACAGCTGAAAGAAAATAGCCGACTCAGTTTACGCTAAAACGGTAATACAAAAGCAATATCCAACACTTCTAGTGGCACCCACAACAAAAGCAGGATATTTTGTAAACATTTTACTGCGTCCCAGTCTGCGACGATATTGTGGACGCTGTCGCTGCAAAATGGCAGTTTTTACTGCCCCGAGACCGTTCAGTGACGTTACATCTCCGACCAAGAGCTCTTTTAAAGGAATATTTGAGAGTCCACTTTAGTGGCATAAATTACATAGTTGTCATTGATTTTCGTTTACAATTGACAGATGTGTATTTTGTGCATATACAATATGTAAAGAAAACCCTGCCCAATCCTTGAAGAGGCGATTCAGCCCGTCGATATGAACAACTTTTCCTATGAAACCAATGCTGGAAACTAAAAAAAATACGATGATGGCCTCCATAGAGCAATAGTAAACAAACTCGACTGCTACATTATGGAATCCGGGTTTCATTCCCGGCGTGGGCAAATACTTCAATTCACAGATATTTTTATGTGGTTCTAGAGCTATCTAAGGAGGGTTGTCGCTAGATAGGCAGCCGACCGTTAATACTTTTAAATCATATACCAGCATGAGTGCTATTGGTTCATTTACGTGGTTTGCGGAGGCCCGTGGCGTTGCGTAGCGCATCGTGAGTCACGTTGCGCGGTGCGTTGGGTGTCGTGAGGAGCGTTTTCCGTTAAGAGGATTTCCTCGAAATCAGGGGACTGCGCTTGTATGGAAATACGGCCCTACGATTTAGTAGGGCCGTATTTCCATACAAGCGCAGTCCCCTGATTTCTCGCGGGATAGTACCAGCAGAGCAATGATTTTTTACCAAAAATATCTATGGATATAGTAGCATGTCCCTATATTTTATTTTTTTTTTCATAATTATATTATTCAAAGAGATATGAACCTTCAAAACCTAAAAAAATTGGTAAGAATTTCCGTTGTGTTCAAACATCAAGAAAACAAATTCGACGCTATAATGTTAGAAAAAGAAAACATAGAAACACAGCCATAGCTTATTTTAAATTATAATTGAAAAAGAAATTAAATTGGTTTTGGAGAAGAAATCAGGGTTTTGGAGAAGAAATCAGGGACTACGAAGCGTTAATTTTGTATAATTTTCATAGGTATTTTCGGTCCGAGCTGCAGTTATCTCTATCGCACTCTGCGACACACCGCGCGACAGCAATAGATTTTACATATACCTATTTTTCAATTCTCTCGAGCGCAGTTTTTCTCTTAATAGAGAGACGTGTGCGTACACACAGCGTAGCACGCAGCGTCGATCGGGGCGTTGCTTTATACCCAGAGTCGCACGGTCAATTTCAAATATATGAGCTATATAGTTTACGGTGACGCGATGCGACAGGCGCCGTGGAGTTGCCATCCCAAGTAAATCTCTCATCGATTTCATAAACTCCTAGGTAGATTATAGCAAGGCTAGTATTTTGCTACAATAAAGTTTTTTTTCGGACCTAGGTTCTACGACATGCCTTGATGTTTGAAAAGGGTCCTACAAAGGGTAGAGCATTCCTTACTGGTTTTATTAAGTACTTGCAAACAGTTACAAAGTTCTAAAACTAATTATTTATTATTACAAACAAGAAGGCCTTGTCAGGAGTTTAAATTAAAGTGAATAATTTGACTTTTGATTTAAGAGCTATTAGGCTTAGGATCTCATCGTTTTCATATACTCCTAGGTAGATTCTAGCAAGGCTAGTATTTTGCTAAAATAAGCTCTAGAGGTTAAATTCTTAACTGTAATTTAACTGTAAAGTTGTGAAAAATTAGAATAGCTTATAAGTTATTTCTGAAACCTTTAGCTTAAGGTTGTAAAGAACATATCTAAATTAACAAGTTAAGTCTTTCGGGTTAAAACTTTAACATTTATGGCATTTTTTATGAGCTTAAAGGCATAATTGAAGTCCAGCAAGATTATTTTTAAGCTTTAGAAACATTCGAAAGTAATTTCAGTTGTGTTCGCGACCTCAAACTGTTAAAAGTGTTTTAAAAGATGACCCAATAAAGGATGGTATCAAAACGGAGTGAATGTTTTAAACTGAAAGTGCAAAAACATAATAATCTTACGAATAATTAACACACCGGTAAGTTTTTACAACAGAATAATAACATTCAATACAGGCAACTGAATAGCGATTCATTCCACGTCAATACTTATACAGTTAGTATATGTGTAATGCTAGAAATATTTGGTAGGTATAATTCTCATTTTTTGTTTACGCAGTTTTTAAAAGTGCATTTCTGAGTTACTCAAGAAATTAAACTAATTAAGTATCAGTTAGGATATGTCGCAACATCCATATTCTTGCCCTTCTCTTTAAAGTTATTTTTAACCGTTCTCTGATTATCTACACAGCAAATCTAATTTTCTGAATTTGAATAGTCGTTTGCGCACAGCTCGAAACTTCATTCGTAACAATCTGGACATTCTACTGAATTCGTCACAGTCTTACGTCGTATCTTTTACAATCTTGGTGGCAAGCTTTTGAAACTTACTTCCTGCTGATGTAAGGATAGCACCTTCACTTTCATTCGATCCCCGGTCAGGTCATATTGCTAGGGAGCTTAAAATCAGCCAGTATGAATTCTGAAAACATAACACTACTTTCTTGGGAAGTCGCATAAAACATTAAGACAATGTGTTCACTCTGGATTTATCCAAAGTTAGTTAAATCTGTTTAAAATCATCTGGATCAGATGTTACTTAATAGATAGATTCAACCAATAGGGTTACGTGATCCTTAAACTTTGGACGTATTTTATCAAGTTAACCATTACAAACGGGGTTAACCTAATGAACCAACTGGAGATCCGAAGGACAAATAAGTATTTGAGTTGTATACTCTCAAAACATAACTACAACAATTATGATAAAATTAATATAGCTAAATAGAATTGTTCTTTTCACAACTGTACCATGTTTACAACGAGTGTGTACCCAATTAAAAGCAAATAAATACTTTTTATTTTGATTTTATTACGAAATAAATAAATGAATAATACGAAATGCAATGAAATTTTATCATATAGGACGGCAAACGAGCAAGCGAGTCCTGATGGTAAGCGATCAGCGCTGTCCATGGACAACTACAACACCAAGGTGTAACAGGAGCGTTGCCGGCCTTTGAAGGAGTTGGGGGAAGGACATGGGGGTAGGAAATGGGGGAAGGACGGGCCTCCGGCTCTCTCACTAGCGGTAAAGCTTCCACTCAAACCTTACACATTATGCCAATAATACGATAGAAGTTAATATAAACAACAAGTCAGGGGTGTTATCCTCACCTCAACTACTTGGCCAAAGGTTGCAGATATGACATCAGGTACGTGCGCTCGGCCTCCCGAGCTGCTACTTGCTTTTCCCCCATTCATCAGAGTGAATAGTACCCAAATTCCTTCATTCCATTCCCAAATCCAACAAATTCCGCAGCGTCGGGAGCACATGAAGTCCAAGAAATTGCGCTCGCCAACCCGCTTGCCAAGCCTGGTTAGTATGGCAATACCCTCCCATGGAATGAAGAATCCATGGGAGACTTTTGTCCAGAAGTGGACCTGTTTCGGCTGAAATTAATATCACCAAACAACATAAATAAATGGAACGTAAAACTAAAATAAAGTGAACAATGTTAACTAAAATAAAGTAAAATCCTTTGTTTACTTTATTTTTGTTAACATTGGGTCGCTGCTCTCGCTAGTTCGAAACAACCCGTAGGTGTAGGCTTAAACATAGGCATCGATAGTAGCTTAAGTAGATTCTTCTTCGGTTGGAGTATTTAAACGCTATCTCTGAAGACAATTATCTTTAAACATAGCATCTGACTTATTACCATAACTGCCATCTAGTAGCAACATTCATCAATCGACTTCAAAGTAAAATGAGATTCTCGATACACCATTTTTATATTTTACGTCATAACTCCGTCATTTTGAAACCGATAAAAAAAATATACTTTTGACTTGATCTCATTAAAATTTTATCAAAATCGATCCAGTAGTAAGGTTGGTCCGTTTCTATCTGAAAGACTATGAATTAAACTAAGACTATGAATTAGACTATGAAATCATAAATATTTTCATATAATATTCGAAGAAAATTACCTAACACGAGTCAGCTCCTTTAAAAATTTGAATCGAAGCTGTGACCTATGGTAATAAAATGCGCTCTTAAACCACTGAAGTCACTAAAGGTTTCATAAAAATGTGAAGTGATGTTTACTCAATATATTTGTAGAAAAAATTAATGCAAAATATGTCTATGACCAGCAAAACGACATTCGTCATGTCCTCTGCTCTGGGGGCCCATTCGCTACATTATTCCATCGCTTACGTACAAGTAAATATTTTCAGCGAAAGCAACCTAATAGCAAATTCTGTTCAATAAAATGTCGCGTAGTTTACTTCCGAGTACAAATAGATTTATCGATATGATATAATATATAATTTTTTTATGTAGAGATATTTATACCCGTTTATTATTTGAATCTGAAGAGGATCTATTTTATAAAAAATAGGAAACATTACAATCTGCAGGTCATAAAAGGATTTTTAAATTTAATTTTTGTCTTTGATGATTCTAAAATTATTCTTTGATAAAATTATTAAAAAAAACGTTGATATCAAAAAGTAAGCGACAAATAATTTACGGAATCACGATTATCCATAAAATATTTCTTCACATCGCAGAAAATTCATTTCGTAGAAGCATATATAACCTTCCAATCCTTGCCATGATATTTTGAATACTTCTTTGTATAAGATGGCTAAAATTTATAAAATGACTCTTGATTTGTGTATTTGATGATTATTAATATGAGAGATATGGGTTACTCAAGTATGAAGCTAAATTCATACGTGAATAACCCGTATCTAACATATTAATACTGTTAGTACCTACCTCAAGTTTGTTCTAATCAAATAAGATTTGATGACGTTTATCATCTTATTCATGATGTATAAATAATTTCAAATGTTCATACATAATTCTAGAAAATGTTTGTATAATGGATTGTTAAAATTTAAACAAGATATGATTTTTTTTTTTATTAAATGTTGGATTAGGCATTTGTCTCCCATCTCACCTGATGGTAAGCGACGATGAAGACGAGGATGTTACATGCCTATCCAAGAGATACTCATTTAATGAATCTACAAATGTTAAAAGATTCATCAAACAAAGGAAAGAAATACAAAAATAAAGCGTACAGATTCCATTATCCAGTTATTCATTCGAATATTAACCATATAAAAGAGACGAAAGATTACACTCGCAAGCACTACTATTCATATCCCCCGCGCCTCATAAAGGTGACATAACAACGCTGCTAGCGCTCTCTAACGCATAACTTTGCCTGCAATGCTCTACTTATACATGGTCATGCCTTCAGTGTGAAACTTAGATAGTTCGGTGTTCGGTGAAGCTCAAGAGTGTTATTAACCAACATGCGTGTAAATAAATTAAGATAATAAATATATGTATAGGGACAGACAAATCATACTACTAACTCGACCATACTTATTTAATTCATGATAAATATAAAGGTAAATATCTAAAACTCAGACTAAACTGAAATGTTTTCTATCTTAACCTGACTGACTTGATTCAAAGGCACTTACCGTACGACTGAGCCACAAAGGTCATCAAAATATAGTCTAGTACTAGCATGTTAAGTTGACGATAACTATTCAATAATAAAATATTGAGTAGGTACAATGACTTTAAAACCTCCCATAGCTGCTTTTGATCATATGTAATATCTTATTAAATTAAGGCGCTGTGCACATGTAAAACGTAATGTTTTTTCGTGTTTTCGTCACGCAGTTAGTCTTATTTTTTATAGAATACTAGTATGAAAAACTATGAAGTATAGTTCAAACATCAAAATAAATGATTCATCATCATCATCATCATCGTCAGCTTTCCACGACCCACTGCTGGGTATAAGCCTCCTTTTGTCTGCGCCATTCTTCCCTATCACCAGCCCTCGCAATCCAGTTCTTACCAGCAATCTGCTTTATGTCGTCGACCCACCTAGCTGCCGGACGTCCAACACTACGTTAATAAATAAATGATTAAATAAACGATTCTAAGTAAATGATTACCACAAAATAATTTCAAAAAAATATAGCATTTTTGCTACCTAGCAAAAAAGCTATATCCACAAAAGTTTCGTCGCAAATTACTTGATATTTTTAGCGACAACTACCAACTTTTTTACGCCTATAAAAAGTATAGCAAAATGAGCAAGATAAATACCTAAAATAATTGGCTATAATTATTAAATTAAAACTGAAAATTAATACGGAAATGGCAGACACGGGTTTGAAATGAGACTGGTCATAGGCCAACCGGTATCGCCACTTTCAACCTTATTTAATTTCGAGTATATAATATTATATACTCGTAATGTATCGCGCGATGTCCGCTACTAAGTATGAAGGGATACAGCTCCTTAAGAAATAATTCCTATGAATGTCAATATCTTTTTGTTCCTATATTTGTATAAATATACTTTGGAAGTAAGAAATTAAGATACTTTGGTATTCGGTGGAGCTCAATTATATAGTCGGATCATCGTCATCATCAATCCAGCCGTAAGAATGCCACTGCCAGACAAAGGCCTCTCTCAAGGACTTTTCGTTCCATGGGAGGATATCACAATACTCAATACGATGTGCTTCCGACGCTGCTGTCCTTCGGAAGCATTTTATGCTGGGGAAGGTTAGGAATTTGATGGATTAAGTAAGGTAATGGAATCCTACTCACTGGGATAAATGGAGGAAAAGTAAGAAGCAAGTAAAAGCTCGGGAGGCCGGGCGCGTTTACTTGATGCCAGACCTGCAACCACCGGACAAGCAGTTAGAATGATACCCATGACCTCCAGGCAGTCGGATACAAAATTTTTACGATGTCAGTTATATAAAACAAAAAGGTATTTAGACTGCGCTCGGCGGCACAGCTATTCACGTCCCCCGTGCCTCATAAAGGTATCAAAACAATACTGCTAGTGCCCTCTAACGCATAATTCTGCTGCAATGTTCTACTTATACACGACCATGCTTTGAGTGCAAAACTTAGATACTTAGATGTCCGGCGAAGCCATGGCAGAGTTCAAGTTGGTTCATTATCTTGCTTGACCCTTGCGTAGTTATTCTTATCTTTATAAAATACCTTCGAAGTTTACAGATCACGTAACACGTTTAGTTGAATTGATCTATTAGGAAGCATCTGAGTTCTAAATTGTTTTAGAAAGAGGTTTTAAATTCAATTAATGTAATGCAACGATTTTTCAAACTGTATTATTCGTTTTACATAACATCACTGCTACTACATGGTAGTAATCGTCATATTTATAGAATTCCGTACCCAAAGTACAAAAACGGGACCCTTTTACGAAGTTTCCGCTGTCCATCCATCCGTCTGTCACTTTGTTAGATAGAACTAACAGACTTACAAAATAAAAAAGGTCCTCAACTAATAGGGCCTATAATGTAAGTTAACATTGGCTTGATCAAAATTGAACTTAATTTTAACTTTGAACTTAAATTTTTAAAAGGAAAGGTCTAGTATGATACTAAAGTATCTACAAATAATAAACTTCATCTATATCTTTCATTTATTTAATAATGTCCTATTAACCCAGCAATAGGCTGCTTATTTATTAGGTGCTCTTCGTGGACAAAAATGTAAAAATAATATGAATCCATCTTCGTGGATTCATATTATTTTTACATTTTTGTCCACGAAGAGCACCTAATAAATAAGCAGCGCCTGCCTAACATATTGATAAACGCCCTTCGTGGCCTATGGTAGGTGCATTTCGCATAGGTTCCCACGATGTACTAGCTCGATTTCTTGATCTTTTTTGATACTGATTTCTACCCACTACTATTTAGGTTATATGACAGTACCTATTTTATGGCAAAAACTTATTTTTATTATTATATAGGACGGCAAACGAGCAAGCGAATCAACTGATGATAAGTGATCACCGCTGCCCATGGACAACTGCAAAATCAGGGTGTGTGTGAGAGTGTGGTACTTGTACTTCCCCGGACAAGCTACTACCTACTATTCATGCTCTACTAGCAAATATGAATTTTCCGGTAATGTGGCTCTACTACAAAATAATTTTTTTCGGAGCTCATCCCGAGTTATGACAACGTATTCATTTGTAATATTAATGCTGCATAATGAATTAGCATTTTTTCGGTTGCCTGGTACCAAGGTGCGTGATGATATATATCACATTGCAGTACAGAAGTATTAACTAAATTAGTTTTGCCTTTTGTCATGTGAGTACCGATGAACATTACTGTACATAATAGTGTTTGGTTGTCATGTATGTATGTCCTAAATGCGAGTTAGTGATTAGTAGTTATGACCATAACTTCCAAAAGCCTTAACTTCGACGTATTTAGATCATTGTACCTATGTACAATGATCTAAAATGTGATTTAGAGATATACTCGTAAGAAAGGAGTATTGTTATCATCGCTATTGGCGTTGGATATATTTTTTTTATAAAATCAAATTTTGTTTTCTTTTTTTTCATAGAAGTAGTGTCTATTAAACAAGTTTAAAATTTATTTCCAGTACCTTTAAGAAATTGATTACAAGTTTCCGAAATTAATTTATGGCTTAAAAAATTGATCCACTAACAAAATTAAAGTAACACAATATCTTCTTTTGTAGGCAAGATGAACTGAAATTGCTTCATAAGTAAACTCCAAATATTTGTTTGTACTCATAATTATAGGACATAAAGGGAAAAATAAGAATATTAGACTTTATAATAACAAACATATGGGTACAGACGAATCATATTTAAGATAACTTAAAAGTAAACTGTGAAGTTGTTTTTTTTTTTAATTCAGTCATGTTTGATTAAACAGTAGATACACATTTGAATAAAATAAACATAAAAGACTTACACATGATTTTCCATCTAGGCCTACTGAGGCCTAACTAGAAAACTCTAAGCTTAAAGGATTGCAGAGTACCATTGCTGTCAATAAAACAGGTTGCACTCCGGGAATGCCAGCAGAAGTGAAAACTCGCCTTTGCGGCGGTCTCAGTTCACGTGTCCGTGTTACGAACTTTCGATCAGGTCACGTGTCCTGACGCGAGTTTAACATTTTTTACCCATCCCAAAAAGTGAAGACGCGGCTAAAGAGGTTTTCACTTCAAAGACTTAACAGTCAAGTCAGAACTGAATTATTGTGTAAATTTAAACAAGATAACCATGTCGCGGTGTAGTTACCGACGACGCCGAAGTTATTCGCGTCACTTCGGGTTCAGGAGTTGCAAGTTTGGACTACAAGTATACTGACAGTTGCAGCAAGTAGGACGAGGCACGCAAGCGACAACGGTATGCGCTTCCATCTAGTTTTGAAATATTTATCTTCAATTGATAATCTTATAGCTTTAAACGAGCAATTTTTGTATCATGTTTCTATGATCTCAGAAACGGCTCTAACGATTTCGCTGAAGTTTGGTATATGGGGGTTTTTGGGGGTAAACAATCGATTTAGATTAGTCTTGTTTGGGAAAACGCGTGTTTTCGAGTTTTCATGCGTTTTTCTTTCCACGCAGAATATGGTCGCTAATTTCGTCATGCCGGCCACAGTCCGTCTGGTCCAGCCGGTTAAGACGCGGACGGTAAGAAACGAGTGTTACGGGTATATGTTCAAGTTTATTTTTAATTTTATTCAAATTTTATAGTTTTTAGACAAGTTTGAATAAAATTGTTAATATTTGATTTTACTTTTTAAGTTTATGTAGATTATCACCTGAACACCAACATATTACAATAAATAGTTTCGCCCAGGTACTATTTCTTAAGTAATCTTATATTTAGGATAAGATAACTTTCAATCACAAATTAGGATCATAGTTGAAATAATTAAAAATATATATATATATTTTCGCTGTAATAGTCAACATTATGACTTTTCAATTGGCCTATACGAACTTATAGTAAGAAAAATACAATTATCGAAATATTATTATTTACGAATAGCAGACTCAAAAGTGCTGCATAATTGAATAAGTATAAAAGATATATGAATCCCGATGCAGTTACTATCATCGAAGTTATTCGGGTCACTGTGGGTTCTGGACTAACGAGTGTGAATTGCAATTGGTTACTGACACTTTTAGCAAGTAGGACAAGACATTCAAGCGAGAGTGGTACATTGTGGTAGTCCAGATACCTTTACATAGCTTGAAAATCTTAATCATCTATCATCGGTGTTGGTTACTTAAACACACAATAACAAACACATATAAAAACATAGAGGTGAACAAATTATTCAAAAACTTTATAGATCGTTTTGAATTTCAGTATAATTTTGATTTCAATAAATAATTGATTAAGTAATTATTAAGTCTCACATTCCGGGCGCGGGGCCTAAGGCCCGTTTAACAGCGTCAGTGGCACAAGACCTCAAGCGGCGCAAGTACAGTAGTCTTGGAAACCACCATATATTTGAACCGTCTGGGGTCGAAACTTAAGGACCGTGGGGGCCATCAGCCCATAAGCTGTTCGGCACCATTGCCCATTAATTGATCGAAGTAACCCGTGACCAGAAGGCTGTTCTATACCTTGGCAAAAGATCAGCATTGTCATCCAACGTGGCAATGCTGCCAGCCTTCTGGGCAGGATACCGCGAGCCAACGATTTACCCGGAATATTTTTTTTGTACGTTATTTACGTAACTACTACTACGTTGTTTTTAGTTGTAGCATTAGTTAAGTTATTTTTAATTTAAATGAATAAATACCTTGGACCTACGCAGAAAAAAAAAATCAAATAAATACTGAATAAGTTTATGCAAGAAAGTTATTCTTGTCACCCCGAGTTCAGGAGTTGCGAGTGCAACTCTGAGTTGCGCAATGACACTGCAGCACGTAGGACGAGGAGTATGCAAGCGACGAAATTCTGATATGTTACGATATTGTGTTCATAAAACATTAAACTGGGTTACTTTTAGAATCATAACGTTTAACCCAATTTTTGTATATATATGAACTAGTTGCTGCCGACTTCTTCCGCGTAAATTTCGAGTTGAATGTATAATAATGTGTAATAAATCAATATACAAATCATATTAATATATGAAATACTTAACTCATCAGTCGCGAGAAACGCAGACACAATTGATTTCCTATATAGATGCTCCGAGCTACTGACTCTGACCTGTGAGCAAGCCACGTAAAGTTGGCCGTGGAAAACAATAACCGTTATGAAGTTAGCAATTACACTAACTAAATCCTAAACCCTAAGCAAAAGAGAATATAAAACTAACAGCAATATCTGTCGTGAAATAATAACCTACTAACACCAATTCTTAAACGCAGAGCAACGTTGGTAGTTATCCACTTATATAAAAAAATTGGTAAAATACCAACTCTTCTTGAGCAATTGCGATATATTTATGACAAAAGTAACAGACTCACGGTGTAGATATTTTTTTTTGCTTTTGTTTGGAGCCAATATCAAGTAACGTTTACGTTGAAGTTTCCCACGCTTTTTCTAAGTCTTAATTATCAACAAAAAATCTAATGATGGTAAAAATATAACGTTGACTCTATGAAAGTCGGCAATTCCCATGAATCCACTGGTTTTATTACAGATGACGCAGCAAGGCGGACAACCATCAGTTCGCTATGTAAATCTCACTACAGCCGCACCATGACAGTATATTTTAGTTATTCCTACATTCCCACATATTTATATCTTTAACTTCTTTTTTTCATTTCATTTCCTAAGAAATTACATATATTATTGTGACATCTCATCACACAGCTAGGATCGAAGTTAAACTAATGGATAAGATTTTGACTGTTTCAGTGAGAAGTATAACTTTTCAATGATTGAAGTTACTAATTCTTACATTTATAATTAGAGTTAATAAAGAATAAAAATATCACTTATATCTAGCAATAATCAACTCGACAGTCAAGTTTATATTGCATAAGTTTATACAAAATAGCAGTGTCGCGGTGTAGTTATTCGGTTCACAGGGTCAGGAGTTGCGAGTGCAAATCAAACTTGTTACTGACACTTGCCATAAGAGGGAAAAAATATATTTTTTTTAATTATTAATTATGCTTTTGATGCTTAAAAAATCTGTCATAAATGTTGACCAATTGCACACTATAAAAAAAAACATAAAGATAAACTCTAATTAATAAAAAGTAGATAAATTAATTGACGTTTATATTATCCATATAGTTAACTGAAAATTAAATCACTTAATACGGATGTTATCGCATTCATTACATTATTATTAATAATAGTTAAGGCAATAAACGTATTTAATATTAAATGTGTTACAATCGCGAAAACATCAGAAACCAAAATTAATATAAGAAAAGAGAATCACTGGAGTAATAACTAGCAATATAAAATACCCCAATAGCTAAGAATAGACCAATAGACCCTTACACACCTGCATAACTTCAAACGCTCGTGTATATCAGTACAGACGTGATGCTAACGCGCGTTTGTATCGATATTGATACAGACGGACGAAGCATATTCTCGTCATAAGAAGCTCGTTTGCGTCGGTAGAGACAGCATTAATTGCACGCGCTTTGTTATTTATTTAAAAAAGGAAGAAGAAAAGTAACCAGCTTATTTATTGGGTAAACCCATTTATGAGAGAGAAAAATAATGTGGACATTAAAGCCGAAAAAACACACACGACACGCCACACACGCCGTTGTCGCACGTGTGTATCGTTACAAATGGAAACAAACTTTTTTTACCTATATTCTTAAGTTATCTAATTATGTAACAACTCTCAATCACAACAAAGCTAGTGTCAGGGTCAAAGCTTTAAAATCAATTTGTTATTATTATTGAACTAATTAAAATATTTATATGTTATTTATATTTTTACTGTTTCAATATGCGTTATGACTTAACAAACCGACATTTATGAAACAAAGAAGGAAAATGGAAACAATTCACCAATAAAACCGAATAATTGAGTTAAGTTAGTACAAGATAACAGTGTCGCGCGCGGTGTAGTTAGGACTAGTTACCGTCACGAAGTTATTCACGTCACCCTGGGTTCAGGAGTTGTGAGTGCGGACTTGAAGTGGTTACTGACACTTGCAGCAAGTAGGACGAGGAGCGTGCAAGCGACAATAATTTCAAATGATACCTATATCAGCGTAGTTGCTTTCTGGTAGGTTAACTGTAACCTGTAACAGCTAGTCGTCTTATAATAAGATACTGATCTTATTATAAGACGACTAGCTGATGCCCGCGACTTCGTCCGCGACAATTTCTGTTATTATCATTAATTCCTTTTTTTATTAGTATAGATGAATAATTTTCCCCCGTTTTCAAAACATATTTTATTGATGCTTCGCTCCTATTGGCCGCAGCGTGATGTTTTATAGCATAAAGCCTTCCTCAATAAATAGACTATCAAAGACAAAAAGAATTTTCCAATTTGAACCAGCAGTTCCTGAGATAAGCGCGTTTCTAAAAACTCTTCAGCTTTATAATATTAATATAGATTAAAATATTAGTAACTTTCGGTATGGTAACTTTATCAGAATTCTACATGGCATAATGACATAATAACTAAAACGCCAGTATAACAGAATTAACATTAAATTTCAAAGTTATTTGTTAATCATGTTGCTGTGTATAGAATTTTAAAAGCAGTTTCAGTAGTTATCCATTACAAACATTCAACATAATCAAATATTTCCGGTTAAATATATTTGTATAGCCCACTGAGGTGGGACCGGATGACCTGACCAAGGTCGCAGGAAGGCGCTGGATGCAGACCGCTTCCAACCGGTCATATTGGAAATCCTTTGGTGAGGCCTATGTCCAGCAGTGGATTTCTTGCGGCTGAGATGATGATGATGATATTTGTATAGACGGGGATGCTGATGAGGCATGTTTGGACTCACATCCGCGGATGCAGATACGGATCATCTTTTTTGATAAAACTATCTCTTTACACCCATACATACACAGGCCAAAAGGCCTGTGTAACAGGCCAACAGGCAAAAAGTGAAAATACTTTCGCATTTATAATATTAGTAAGGATAAAATAGATAGAAGGTTAAAAAGAAAAACAAGGTTACTGATCCTTTTTCGTTTTCGTTTTTGTCGTGTTTGCTCTACCCTTTATAGCTGAGCAAGTAAGCAGAATATTTACTATTTCATACCATGCAAATAAACTTTAATATTATGCCTTGTTTAAATTAATTTACTTTATTGATAGTTGGTTCCTTGTAATGCTTTTTATTTTATTTTTTCATTGTTTCAACCTGTATTTCTTACCTCACACCAACATTCCCTTGGGCACATTGTTATAACCCATTTAAATTGTTTCTCTTCAGCATGAATCTTTTGAGTGATATGTGGTGATCTGTATTACAGGTTTCATCTGAAACCTATCTCAGACACCACTCACACAATTTGTATGGTTGTTTTGTTTTCAGTTAAACTTATCATGTACTGTTAAAATTGTGATGAGGAATAAATGTATTTATTATTTATTTATTTTGCTTAAGTTTTCGAACCTATATGCCTCCTATATGTAGATCTTTTACATCTCCCTGTCCCCTGCCTTGTCCGTACTGGAATGAATACCACGCGCCTACAGGAAACCTCAGACTTAAGGGGGGCATTTTAAATTGAGGTCTCTAGTCCAACTGCCGCCATTTATTTCAGAACACCCTCATTGACGTGCATTGATAATTTTTTTATGGCTCTATACGGTCACATTTCCGTTCATTTCCGTTATAGGAATGCCTCATATCTTGTCTTCATTAGTTGTGTCTCTCAAAGTGACCCCATGATTTATACTTTCTTTTTACTTAAAAATATGTTAAAAGTATTTACTTTTTATAATACGAGCTTTTATGCACTTTATGTTCGAGTTATTTTCAGTGAGCCCTTTAATTTGATATCCATATTGCATCAAAAATAGCTAGTCCGCCGTATTGGGCGTTCCGCCATGTTAGATTTACAATGACGTCATTCAGCTTACTATGCATTGTCTTGTCATCCAAACTAAACGAGTATACAAGATTTCAGCTCACTCAGTTAAAGATATCTGCTACAAAATTGAGTTGCCAGATTCCACCCGAACAAACATGCAAGCTAAATAAAAGTTTGCAATGAAACAAGTACTATAGGGTAAAATAGACTGCAGGATACAACTAAAACCCACTCGGATGAAGTCGTGGTTCATATATTATATTAAAATTGAAGTTATTCGTAACTTAACATTAAGTTTGAAATCGCAACAAGGTGAGTCGACAGTATCCGCATTTCTGCCTGCCGCAACTTCTCGTTGCGTTGTGAATGTTGCGATATGTAAGCCCACACGAATCGTAGATGTTTACAATTTTTCCTGCTTTCAGTTGTTGCTACTATATTCCCATATGAGGTTTGAAGATCAAATATATGGACTATGCTTTAAAATAATCTGATGAAATGTATTTTTTTAAATCATTATACAGCAATATCCCTAGGGAGTATATTTTAGTCCATAGTATATCTTCTATCTCAACATTTCCAAAACCATTATTGGTAAACTAAAGTTAATTGCAACTTTGCATTTTGTTTTGAAAGGAACATGTGACGATAGTATCTACCTACCGTTAGTTTGTATTGCATTCTGATACGACTGTGTAAGCGAATCGTGGATGTTTGCAATATTGCCTGCCTTCAGGTGTTGCCGAATAAACAATGTTTGAACGAATTCCTACATATTTGTATACATTTTGAATGAAGTTTGAAAATGCGGACTATGTAATATTTTTTTAATTCGATCCCCTAACTATTAAGAAATATAAGACAAAACATTATTAAAAAAGATAAAACTAACCAATCTTGTATATTATTAAGTGATCGTTTTTGAGGTAATTTATTTTATATGAACTTTGATAATATTTAATGTTATTGCCAAATTTTATTTAATGTTTTGATAGCACACTAGTTTTGAATTACGAATGCGTATGAAATTGTGCAAAAGGATAGTTAACCTAAACATTATTTGTAACAATTCAAAAATACAATAACATTTGCTAAACAATGGTCTCTTTTATATTAAACAAAACGGTATCACTCGCGTATTTTTAATCGAAACATACCAATAGTTTTATGTTATCCAGTAGACATTTAGAGTCGGCAGCCGTCCGAAGATGATCGCTGCCTGTGGGTAGGTAGAGGTTTAATTCCTTTCGAAGACATTGTGGCAGGTCTTCCATTATCATCATCAGCTACTCGTAGATCAGAGACACTATTATGCAAAATTTTGACCCTGTCAACACCTTGTATCTGGATATTATTCGTGTTTACGCAATCTTCATGAATTCATTTCCAAGTAGGAGGAAAATTTTAACGTCAAATTATTTCTTTTGCCTGTTACTTTGCGCGGGACACAGTGTCACTATTCAGTCAGTCTCATTGCTTCCTGTTTCATCGTTGTAACATTTACTACATTTGCATAAAACCATATGTATGCCTGGTATATTCAGTGGATAACTATCCTTTGGAGGGCATTAAATTCGTTAGTTTTATCACGGGCCGGAAAATGGTTTAAATATAAAATTACTGGCGTAATAAATGACTAATCTTGCCTGTAATTTCCTTACCAAACTATATGAATACTAGCGCTCTATTCACGTAAGTGTGGCGCTGCAGTAGGCAAAAAAAAACCACCATTGTTGTATGGGAACCCGTCTTCAATATTTATTTTATTCTGTTTTTTAGTATTTATTAATATAGCAGCAACAGAAATACATTTGTAAAAATTTCAACTGTCTTACTATCGCGGTTCATGAGATACAGCCAGGTGACAGACGGCCAGATAGACAGATGGACAGCGGAGCCATATTAATAGAGGCCCGCTTTTACCCCTTGGGTACGGAACCCTAAAAATTATATCTCGCGTAAGTTTTAATAATATTAAAACTAAAGTTATTCGTTCCTTGACGTTAAGTTTCTAGTTAAAACATAGTGTGACAAAAGTATTCACCTGCCTCTCTACCGTAACTTCGCTTGCATCGTGATAAACTCTCGTTAGCGAATCGTACCTACATAATCTGTAACTTTGCCTTTCATCAGTTGTCTCTGAAAAAGGAATGGCGGACTTTCCGTTCTAAGTCGAAGTTTTTATACTATGGACTATGTTTTAAAATAACTTTATGAAACATTGAAAATACTGCCTTTTTAACTAATTAAAAGATATTCATAATATTACTTCGAGCTTTCATTATACGATACGATCATTATGATGAAAAGTTCACGTAAGCAAATCGTGGATGACAAGTTTCTGAATAAACAATGGCTGAATTCCCATATGTGGGTTAAAGTTTGTAAATTTAGTCCAGTATATAACTTTTAACTATCTCGCAGTTCCCAATATACTCATATGCGTTAAACTAAAGTTATTCGTCGTTTGACATTTAGTTCAAGTTGGATCGAGGAGACGATAGTTTCCGCTGACCGGCCTGCCGCCACATCCCGTTGCATTGATAAGCCCGTGTAAGCGAGGATGTTTACAACTTTGCCTCTCATCACTTAAATAAACAATGGGTAAATTCGCGCACTAAGACTAAAGTTTCAAAATACCAACTATGCTTTAATAGAACTCGATAATGTGAATGATTGTAAGGATGTGATGTTTTTTACTCCTCTTACAAAAACCCTCATCCAGTAATATTTGCGGTGAACTAAAGTTATTTGACACTTGACATTTAGTTCAAACTCGGAACGAGGAGTGCCGACAGTTTCCGCTTACCTGCCTGGCGTTACTGCGCTTTGAATTGTGATAAACCCACGTAAGGAAATCATGGATGTTTGCAACTTTGCCTCTCATTAGTTGTCGTTTAATAAACAATGGTGAAATTAATGTCAGACAAGGATTGAAGTTTAAAAAAATGAACTATGCTTTTAGAGAAATTTAAATACTTGATAAAGAGCACAGTCTAATTAAGTTTCTTGGACCTATGCTAAAAGTTACTTTTTTACAAAGTTATATGGAGAGTATAATATAAGTATTTATATGTATAATGTAATAATATTTACAATCGATTTCAAACTAAATTCAAACTCTACCTAAGCTATGTAGTTGGCTTATCTTTAACATTTAGGTTAAATTCGAAACAAGGTAGTACGACGTCACTTGTCTGCTAACTTCACGCTGAATAAGTGATACATCTTGTAAAAGTATACTTACGATGTTGTCTCGTACCAGTGGTAGCACAGATTACTTAATGTTAGTAATAGTTCAATAAATGATGGCGGAATAAATCCATATTAAAATGTGAAAAACAATAATAGTTATATGTACAGTCGAGGGCAGATACAATAACAACACCTACAATTGAAAATCTGTTTTAGTGGGGTCCGTGTTATATGCCTGATTTATTCAAAATTTGTGTCTGTCACGCGCCAACCTGCTAGATGATTAGCACCGGCTAATACTTGAACTTCATTTTTACGGATACTTGTATGCGACTTTGCAGCGAGCGGCAAGGAGGGCGCCTCGTAGGCAGGCAGCCGACGTAAAAACTGTATCAGATCTTAATTACAACAAGAATACTGGCATAACAGGGGACCCCGGTCTGCAGTGCACGATAGCTGACCTATCTAGATAAATATTATAGCTTAATAATCATCAAACGGCATATAAATGAGATAACGAACATTTTTATTAAAGAATAAAATATATATTACCGCGTTGCGCTAACAAATACCAGGATCACATAACTCGTAAGGTATTGCAGCTCGTATACATTTAACGAGGTGTTACGTGATTGGATGGGAATTCTCTTAGAACACGAAATCCCGGGACCACGGATCTTTTAAACACCCCTTCTTTATACACCCACGTACTATCCTAATAGACGTTCAAGCAAACACGAGTAATATTTTTGCATTTCTTGTGGAAAGTGAGTTGTTATTTGTAAGTATTAAGTCAATAAATACATCTACATACTCTTCATATGTGTGTATTACTCTTCTCTGAAACAACATATTAGTAACTGTCTTTTTTAAATTTCAAAATTGAATAATTGATATTGAAGAATCTCGCCTCATTTAAAAAAGTTTTAATTTTCCAAACGCTAAACATCAGAGAATTAGCTTCTTATAATTCAATTCACCTTTTTAGGTAAATGAGACTCTATTCACATTCTGATGATATAGCTCTGAAACCTTTTAGTGCTCGTTATTCAAACTTTTCTAAGTTCTCAATGTTTGAATTTGTCTTCAAAGGCTACGAATGTTCAATAGCAAACTTAAGAAAGCATTTATTACATACCAATAAATCTTGGGAAGTAAAATCATATATTCTTTAGTTTGCAATGTTGAATATACAAAATAACAAGATTGCAGCTGGGTGAATTACTATGATGGAATTTTTTTTCGCTTTTTTTCCTTTTTTCGCTTTTTACCTTTTTTTTTACAATTCTGAATTCAACTAGGGATTCTGATTTCAGGATTGTAATATAGTTCATAATATATATAAATCGGGCATATAGATTATCAAGATTGCTGCTCCACCAATAATTTAAGAATTGGTTTTAGTATTAAAAAATATTATATAAAAGTATCATAAATATCTTATTATAAAAGAGCGACTTTTCATTAAAAAATACGTTTTTTATTTTCACAAAAAATTGCTCCGTGGTCCAGTGGTGAAAGCGTTTGCCTATAGACCCGGGGGTCGTAGGTTCGATTCCCCCGGGAAGCACACTTTTTTTAGTTGTTTCCAGTTTGGTTAGGACATTGCAGGCTCGAATCACCTGATTGTCTGATAATAAAGATGATTCCATGCTTCATGAATTCACGTTAAGCCACTGGTCCCGGCTGCCATCTGGTAGTCGTTAAAGAAACCACGTCAGAGGCCGAGAGGCGGTTCCGAAGAACTCTGACACCAGGGTGTGCATGGTCGATTGACCGTGACACTTACCCGAAATTATAATGAACATAAAATTTACACAATACTATTCGCAACATTCTTCGTCAAATAGCTATAGTGGTTCACCAGCAACAAGTTTCGTCAAAACTTACAAAAAAATATCAGCAATTAAAGAATTTACAGATATAAATCCGCCACATGCTTTTCATTAAACTAAGATATTTCTTTTGTTCACAGGAGGCATTGAAGTTCCTGAATTTGGGCAGCCCATAACAAACCTGACAGTGCCGATCGGACGAGACGCCACTTTCGAATGCATAGTCGTGAATCTTGGCAACTTCCGGGTAAGTAGCACTTAGCACCACTTGGCAGGCGTAAGAAGTCGTTTTTTTTTCTACCATTCCATGCAACATCCTTAAAACTGCGAGACGCAATACCTAGAAAGGAAAAAAAATCCAATTCTATAGGCTTAAGTTTTGTTGAACGCATATTGAACAGAAGACATCGTCGTTCTATCGGCACGATAAGTTAAAATTTATTTAGAGTACAGTGAATATCTCGTCCTTCATCTATTTTCTCCCCTTGTATCCTGCCCCCAACTCCTTTAAAGGCCGGCAACGCTCCTGGTACACCTTGGTGTTGCAGTTGTCCATGGGCAGCGCTGATCGCTTACCATCAGGTGACTCGCTTGCTCGTTTGCCGTCCTATATCATAAAAAAAATAACATTTAATAAGTATGCAAATCCGCGGTATATTTATTAATATTTTTACCAAACCAAAATATTGATTTATAGTCAATCTTTATTAATTTGTAAACTCTACTTAGCTCTGATAATTTGCCTTTTAACCTCGTTATATATACTACTGCCGTGTACATATACAACCATTTAGAAGATAGAGGGAGAGGGACACTTAACTCTAGCAAAAAAAACACTAAAAACCAAATATATCAGAAACGATTGCGTAATTTTTTTTTTTTATGTATATCCGACGGCAAACGAGCAGACGAGCCACCTGATGGAAAGTGGTCACCGTCGCCCATGGACATCTGCAACACCAGAGGAGCTGCTGATGCGTTGCCGACTCTTAAGATACCTGTAAACACGCCTTTTGAAGGACCTCAAGTCATAGCACACAGGGAAAACCTCGGGAGGGAGTCCATTCCACAATCTTGCTGTACGAGGAAAAAAACCACGTGACGCTCTGACATTTTTGGAGACCCAAGTGTCAAGGTTGTGGGGATGGACTTTACTCCTGTGGCGAGCGGTGCGGTGGTAGAAAGGTGACGGTGGCACCAATTCAAAAAGTTCTTCAGAACACTCCCCATAGTATAGACGGTAAAATACACACAGAGAGCCAACGTCTCTCCGTAGACTGAGGGTGTCTAAATCATCTGTGAGTGTGGGATCGCCGATAATACGAATTGCCCGGCGTTGGATGGAATCAAGAGGACTGAGTTGGTATTGAGGTGCACCAGACCAGATATGAGAGCAGTACTCCATGTGTGGCCGGACTTGAGCTTTATATAACAAAAGTCTATGACCCGGAGTGAAGTACTGCCTCGCTCTATTGAGCACCCCAAGTTTTTTAGAAGCCATTTTAGCTTTACCTTCCAGATGACTCCGGAATTGGACCTCCTTCGTAATATCGACGCCAAGGATCCCAATACTCTTAGAAATGGTAAGAGAGGTGTCCCGGAACTTCGGTGCCATGTTAAGTGGGGTCTTCTTAGCGGAAAACACGCAGACTTGTGTCTTAGTAGAGTTGAATTGAACTAGGTTTAGTTTACCCCATTCAGAGACCTGCTCCAGAGAGGTCTCAATGTCAGACACAAGTCTCTTTCTGTTCTCCTCCACCTGTGTTTGAGGGATATTTGCACGACCTGCATAATATGCATCACCCGTACTGTCGTCTGCATAGCAATGGATGCTACTAGTGTTAAGCATGTCGTTGATGTGCAGAAGAAACAGCGTAGGTGATAAAACAGATCCTTGGGGGACGCCAGCATTGATGGGCATGATATCGGAGCATAATCCGTCTACAACAACCTGAATGCTACGCCCAGATAAGAAACTAGCGACCCACAAGCATAGTCCCTCAGGAAGCCCGTAAGATGGTAACTTTGCGAGAAGAGCCTTATGCCAGACCCGGTCAAAAGCCTTTGTGATATCTAGACTAAATGCCAGTGCTTCTCCCTTGCTCTCGATGGCGGCTGCCCATCGGTGCGTTAAGTACACAAGAAGATCACCGGCACTACGCCCGTGGCGGAACCCGTATTGACGGTCACTAATTAGCTGATGATCTTCAAGATAACCAAGGAGCTGGATGTTTATCACACGCTCCATCACCTTAGAGAGCAGGGAGGTTATCGCAATAGGCCGATAGTTAGACGGGTCTGTGCGGTCACCCTTTTTAGGAATAGGGTGAACGTAGGCTACTTTCCACGAAGACGGGACTTTTCTTGAGGTGTAAGACAGCGAGAATAGGCGTGCTAACACCGGAGCCAACTTAGGAGCGCATGTTTTGAGCACAATTGCTGGAATGCCATCAGGCTCGCTGGACTTCTTGACGTCGAGGGAAAACAGAGCACGTCGCACTGCACTTTGAGTGAAGCGAATTTCCTGCATTGAGTGCTCGCATCGCGGTAAAAAGGGCGGCGATGCTCCTCCGTCGTCAAGGGTAGAATTTGACGCAAAGAGAGTAGCCAAGAGATCGGCCTTCTCTTTTGCGGAGTGGGCCAGCGAGTCCTGACGATTGTGCAGAGATGGAAGTGAAGGGCGACAGAAATTCCCCTGCGCTGCCTTAGCAAGAGACCAGAATGCTCTACTCCCGGAGGGATAGCCAACCAATCTCTTACCAATGCGTGTAGTGTGCGCAAACTTTGCTGCAGTGATCTGCTTCTTGTAGGCTCTTGAAGCTGCGTTGAACCGCTTCTTCAAATCAGAAGTATTACGATCCTTAACATTTCGCGGAGCAACCCAGGCTTCGTAGGCTTCGCGCTTGAGGTGGGCGGCACGCAAAGACGAGCAACGAAACCAAGGTTGAGACCGCCCTCCGATACGAACCGCCGAGCTGGGAATGTAGCACTCCATGCCCAGCAGTATCGCCTCGGCGACAGGTAAATCGAGAAATGATGTTCACGAGCTCGCAATACTCATATTTCTAAAAGACTTAATTAACAACAACCCACGTTGGGCTAGTCAAGAAAAAAACTTGTACGGGAGCCACCCTAAAAAATGTTTTTAAGATATAATTTTACCTCTTTTTCACCAAATTACAGCTTTCTAGTAGTTATAGTCTCTGAGTAAAACCGCGGATGGACAGATATGGCGAAACTGTAAGGGTTCCTTACTACGGAACCCTAAAAAGTGCCATAGTAGTCTGTCGTTTTTCTTAAGCGTTATTTAACCTATATCTTAAAGAGTTAATGGATGATCAAGGTAATTTTAAAATTTTTACTCATATTAGGATAGCTCATATTAGATCCTTCCATAGCACAACAAAGAAAATGTGTACAATTTGTTTTATTATAAGGTTTTAATTAATTAAACCTGCCGCGATGTTTATTTAAATCAAATTTTCTTGATAAATTTCATCTCCTTCCTGGTGTCCTTGCAATTGAATGAGGGGCTAGATTAATCCGTGTAATTTGGTCCTATATATTTATTACTTTTAAATGCTTATCACTTAAAGGACAGTAACTTTAAGTAATAAGCATTAAAAAGTAATCGTTTCTTGATTCATTTATTCACTAAGTAGAGGAAATGCGGTGTGGATCAGAAAATTTAGCACAAATGTTACAATCCCACCACTATTAATCCTGTGTCTGATTGGGTCAGTAAGAACAGCACACGTTCTGTGGATCTGAAGTATTCGAATGTCTGCAGTATTCGAAGCGATAATACATAAAATATATCACAGCAAATGGTTTACTCGATTACGTAGCTTGGACACTTTTTAGTGCTCAAGGAAAAATGGGTCTTTCTGATTATACTTTGGTTTGTGATTCGAAACACATGCTACGGGACCACAATTTTCATTCCAATGTCACAAAAACACAAGTTGTATTGCACCAATAGTTTATAATATAAAAGTTTGTGTGACATATGAATGAAAATCTGAAAACGAAAAGTGTTACTTTGACTACCGCAAGGTAACGCCTGAATCAATTCATCATTCCAGTAGACCGTCATCCCAACGCGATTTTCTGATGTATAAGATAGTGTTTGGGGACTATTATTATAGTTTTATAGTTTTAATTTATGTTATAACATAAATATCGAAACATAAAAAGCGTATAGGAGTTATGAAAGTTTGAAACGTTCAAAAATTGTTAAACAATATTGTAGGAGTGATATGTTACAATTCTTTATAAGCACGGATGGCAGTATTGTTCTGAGCAGTTTGAATCAATTTCTGTGACGGTTTTAGGACGGTTTCACCAATGAAGTGCCCATCCGTAGGTACATTACAATCTCTAAACACTATATTATAGATCAGAAAATCGCATTGGGACGACGGCGTCGGTCTACAGTGAGCAATTATGACCACTTATTACTATATATCAGAAATTGATTGAAGCAACGCAACAACCTTATAGGATGATTTTGTATAACACAAGTAATATAAAATCAAGCCAACTCTATATTTTTCAATGACTGATATATACTAAATTCTCTTTATCTCAAAAATAACTAAAGCGATTTTGATAAAATTTGTGTTCCATAAGTTGAACTATACTTTATTCAAATGAAAAAGTATGTTTTGCAATCTGACTAATAGTTTTTAGATATTTAAGGTCAGACATATAAATATACATAATACAAAAAAACAATATACATATGAATATTTTTTTTATATTATAAATTTCTTTTTTTATTTTTTTGTAAAAGAATCCTTGTTCATGCAAAATTTTCATGCCGGCAGACCGCTTGTTGTTTTTTAAACTTGGGTACTTGGGATTACCTGAGTACTAAGAAAAGATAAAAATAACTGACTTAGCCTAATACTACTCGATACTTATTCATCCTTACAAATAAATAATATCTTCCATTCAAGGTGGGCTGGGTGAAAGCAGACACAAAGGCGATCCAGGCGATCCACGAAATCGTGATCACCCACAACCCGCGCGTCTCCGTGTCTCACAGCGACCACTCTACATGGTACCTTCATATCAAGAGCGTGCAAGAAGAAGACAGGGGGCAGTACATGTGTCAGATCAACACGGACCCGATGAAAAGTCAGGTTAGTTTACAATATTGTTTCTCCATTTCATCATCATCATTCCAGCCGTTAGAAGTCCACCGCTGGACAAAGGCCTCTCCCAAGGATTCTTCAGGCAGGCAGACGGGTTGCCGAGCGAAGTTTTTTTAGCTTCTTGTGCTTCCGACGCTGTTTCCCATTGGAAGCATTTTTAAGCTAGGGAAGGATAGGAATTTCTTGGATCTAGGAAGGGAATGCCTTCATTCCCTTCCTAGATCCAAGAAATTCCTGGGATACTACTTACTCGGATGAATTGGGAAAAAGCAAGTAGCAGCTTGGGAGGCCGGGCGCGCCTACCCGATGCCATACCTGCAACCAGCGGACAGGAAGTTGTGGATGACACCCCTGATCAGATCCCTCTGACCTTTCTCTATTTGATATTTACTTAGGTACTTCGTGTTTCCGTATCCTATTTGAATACTACACACTTTGCGTTTCTGTGTCTCACAGCGATTATTCTACATAGTCTCCATAATACTCGTATCGAGACTATCAACACTTGATATTATCAAGAGCGTGCAACAAGAAGACAGGGGCCTGTAGATGTCAGATCAAAATGGACCCTCATGTTTAGGGACTCCATGCCGCTGTGATTAACATGCTGTTCATTGGGCAATGTGTTCGATTCCCGGCGCGGGCAAATACATGGTCTTCATTTTAGAGGCTTCCTGAGACACCATAAAATAAGAAGTTGTAAGGCTATATGTTGCGACTTTCTGGAAGGGTCACTGCATTCTCCGATCAACCCCAGAATCACAGCAAGGAAAAAAAACACTGACCTGGATCCACGGTGGACAGGGTTCTGGAAGGATTCGCCTGCGACAGGCCTCGTGGCGGCTGGCTGGGAACCTTCCTGGCTTGAACTGTATTATTTTCTTACTGCCTACACTAGTGGTACACCATCACACACGCGCGATGAGGATTTATGGTTGTTTTCGGCCAGCGAAGCCCTTAGGGTCGTTATTTTTGGTAATTATATTAGCGCAAGACGCGCTCAACAAGACTCGCACGCCATATTTTTTCGACTCGTATTTTCGGCCAATCACAGGCCGTCTCGGCGAAAAGGGAGTAGATATAGGGGGGAACGGAAGCAGGACTACAGATAGGTAATTTTATTTGGGTTTTTAAAGTTAATGCTTACACATTTTCCCCCACCTGAAATCCACAAGGGTTTCACAGAGAATGCAAATTGAAAGATATAAAACAAAAGCAATAGCTACGCACTATTGCAAGAATATCTAGAAATATTATTTTCGAAAGATAAAGTAATAAATAAGTTTTAACTAGCCTAAGGATAGTGTGTATTTATGTTTTAGTAATTTATGAAAAAATATCTTAATTAATTGGTAAGGGACAAACCTTTACTACCGGCCTACGAAAGGTCTTTCCGTTAGCAGTTCGGAAAGTAACTACTCTGACTACTTGATCCGAACCAGCATGCACTTGCACAATACGTGCCAACTTCCAGAACATCGGCGGAAGATTAGGTTCGTTAACTATGACTAAGTTATCTATTTTAATATTTGGTTCATGTACGAACCTTTTGTTCTTTCATTGTAATGTATGAAGATAATCACGCTGCCATACGCGCCAAAATCTCTGGGTAATTTTCTTAAGCATGACCCAACGAGAGCGCGGACACGAAATAAAACATCTAACACACTTTGACAGCACGGTACGTATCAGAAGTCTCAATCCAATTATCCAAAACTGGCGTTGAATAAGAGATTGTAAGGTTCGAGGTCCACAATGCAAATATTTTTTATGAAAATGTTTTATTATAATTTAAGATATTGGACATTGTTTATGTAACAAAAAAGGATGTAACGCAGATGGTGACAGATTAGCCTCATCGATGCGTTCCCCCACCCGCACGATCCCATCATCGTCCAGGAAAGGTGAAAGTTTTTGAATGGACTTCACACATGGTTCATTATCTCGCACTCGACTGACTTCGGAAGACATATAATGATACGGACTCAATTTAACTAACACTTTGGTTGACTTCTCGAGTTCAGGACTACTGAGAAATGAAAGAATACGATTTTGCCTTGCAACCCTCGAATTTGAAATAAATCGAATACACCATGCTACAATTCTTAGAATTTTTGTAAAAGAGGAATGTCTGGCGATTAAGGCCAGAAGTAGGTTTCTCAAATTAATCACGTGAAGACTTTTAGTTTCTAGCGGTTTGAGCTCGGGTAAGTCTTCTTTTGGAAGAAGAACCCGTTTGTTAGGCCATTGACTAGGCAAATCCTGTAGCCAAGAAGGACCTTTCCACCACAGAGGATGGTCTATAAGCTCTGGACAGGACACTCCACGACTACAACAGTCGGCCGGGTTATCCTTAGACGAAACATAATACCAGTGATCGGTACTAATCAAGTCAGTTGCTTGAATGACACGATTAGCTACATACATTTTTAACAAATGAGGGGCTGTATTAAGCCATGACAAGGTAGTGCTGCTGTCTGAATAAGCTCGAATAGAATTAATAGTTATATGGTCTTTAAGCAAATTATACATGTGCGATAGAACTTTTGCTAGAAGCACCGCTGCGCTTAGCTCAAGTCTATTTACTGTGGTAGGTTTTAAAGGAGCTACTCTAGATTTTCCAATCAGTAAACTAGTCGCAGTAGAAATTCTGGGCTCATTAGTAACCACACAAATATACACACAACAACTATAGCCTTTCAGAGAACCATCACAGAAACCTACCAAGTGTACTTCCATCGGATTGGAAGGTATAACTAGCCGCGGAAGAGAATTTTTTTGTAAATCAGACTAATTGGCCGCTACTAAATGCCATTGTTTGGTTAAATGTTTTGGAATAGTCTCATCCCACAATAAATTTAACCGCCATATTTCTTGCAACAGCGACTTCGCTGCAAAGACCACTGGGCATATCCAACCGAGTGGATCGAAAATGCGGGCTACTAAAGAGAGTATGGATCTTTTAGTAAATTTAAATTCGAACGAGTCTGAAAAGGCATATGGAAAAGAATCATTAATGGGATTCCATCGTATCCCTAATATTTTGACAAACTCATTTCCCGATTCATCGAAGGATTTGGAACTTTGACAAAATTCAGGAGGAACATCCTTAAGAAGACGAGGATAGTTGGTAGTCCATTTACGTAGTTCAAAGTGAGCCTTGGCCAACAAAGATGTGATATTCGCTTTCAGCTTGATCGCCTCTTCAAGGGAAGAGCCGCCAGTTGTGATATCGTACATAAATGTCTCCTGGGTGATAACCTGAGCTACACGACTTGAGTACTCAGAACCATGATCTTCAACAAGTTGATGAAGTGTTCGAATGGCTAAATAAGGTGAACTACTAACTCCGTACGTGACTGTCTTAAGTTCGTACTCCTTTAAGATCTCAGTTGGATCATTACGCCAAAGCACGTGTTGGTAATGCCTTTCCTCGGGTCTTATCAATATTTGCCGATACATACGACGGATGTCGGCAGTAAAAACTATTTTGTGAAGTCTAAATTTTGTCACTAAATCGACAATATCCACTTGCAGCTTAGGATCCACATGAACAATATTATTGAGTGACAGATTATTCGAGGTCCGACTACTGGCATCGAAGACTACTCGTAAACGTGTCATTACAACGACACGTTTACGAGTAGTAGTCTTTATGAGTAGTAGGTCTGTGTAATAAGACCCGATAGTACACTATCGGGTCTTATTACACAATGGTGAGGATAATATAACGGTCAGTAGACAAAGATTCAGCAGGCTGCATATGTCCCAGATCTTCGTACTGCTGCATAAATTCCTTATACTCCGTTTTCAACTCAGTCTGGCTGGCAAGACGCTTTTCCAAGTTGAGAAAACGGTTAAGAGCCTGATGATATGATTCTCCTAAGGCTGGAGTATCATCTTTAAGCATAATTGGTACAACATAACGACCTTCGGAGGTACGATATGTGCCATTTTTATATTTTTGTTTACATATTTCATCCTCAGGACCGGAAATTTTACATTTCGGCGGTTCTTCGGATTCCCAAAACCGTTGAACGATCTCATCGAGCGCACAAGAAGACGCGATGAGTGACGTAACGAGTGTGGCTGGAGTTTGAGCCACCACGTTTTGAAGAAACTGACCACTTATCACCCAGCCGAATACACTAGACAGTGCACATGGAAAACCAGGACCTGGGCTATAACGTGAACCAGTATATCTGGTCAAAACAGTCTACTCCTAACAACAGATTGATCGGACCCGATTTATCAAAATCTTGGTCGGCGAGATCCAGATGTTTAAACTTTTCCTTGACAACCGACGGTAACGAAGTTGAAGGAATCATTGAAGTGATATTAGGCAAAACCACTAATGGTATATCGAATTGGGGCGAGTCATTTGACCTAGGCACAATAGAGCCAAACGTATAACCTTTAATATTACAAACATAATTTTGACCGAGACCGGTTACATTTAAATTACACTTTTTTATATGTAAACCTAACTGTCGCACACAACTACTTGTAATGAAAGAGTCCATCGAGCCACTATCTATGATAACACGAGCATATTGCCATGAACATTCCACTCTTCTCAACCGAACCACTGCTGAACCAATAATTTTGGTACTCATAGGTGTCTTTGACATGTTTGGCTGAGTTGCACAAGTTAGGGAAGTGCTCATATTGGAATTCTCAGAAGCCTTTAGGTCAATGGTATTAGATAATAAACTTTTATGTTCTTCATGTAATAATGTGTTATGTTTTGAGTTACAAATGAAACACATGGACTTAGACTTGCAGTCTGCACTAGTGTGACCGGGCCTTAAGCAGTTTTGACATAATTGTAACTCTTTAACTAATTGTTGTCGCTGTCCTATATTCATAGAATGTACTTTACCACAGCGATATATTGAATGATTTTCATTACAATACGCACAGACAGCCTGATTAGGTTTATTATTATTTGAGTTCGAAGAAGTAATTAAGGAAGAATTTGATTGCCGAGAAAAATTATCTTTCTTTGTATTATTGTGGTTTTGTTTATTTGTAGAATTGAATGACTGTAAATTACTAGGTTGACTAACCTCTAATACCTTTATATAATTCTGTAAATAAACAATCAAATTATTAAATTTAGGAATTTCTTCGGTATTTTGTAATTCAAACCTTTTCCTAGTTTCTGTATCAAGAGGCCGAGATGCTATGTAAAATAAAAGAAATTCACTTAAGTCATCAATATTTAACCCGGGCAAGGCACTAACACATTCATAAAGTGTGTTGGTTAATTGTGATAAGTTTGATAATGATGGCCGTTGGATCGGATTTAATTTTATTATTTTTTCTAAATAAGCGGTGGCTAAAATACGCTTATTATCATACCTGTCTAGCAACACTGCATAAACCACAGAATAATTAGCTGATGTTATAGGAACACCCTTAGCTAATGTCAGGGCATACCCAGACAGACATGACAACAAATAGTAAAATTTCTCTGTGTGCGACAACGAAACATTATTATGCACAAGCGACGTATAACTGTCTTTAAACATCTGCCAGTTCTCTATATTACCATCAAACTTAGCTATTTGCAATTTAGGTAGTTTCACTTGCGAGCTGGAATGCGCATGACCTTGACACAGTTCCGAGCGCGAACTCGCACCGATGGCATTTACGTCAAGAGAATCGGCAAACTCAATGACGAAATAGTATAACTCGTCAAATGACAACAAAGCATTATTATCGATAACAAATTGAGGATTTAGTTTAAGTTGCAACTGGTTCACAAGATCGTTGCATTCCAAGAAATTATCACGAATTTTATCAATTCTTTTATACCTAGCTCGAAAGGATGCTAATTTAGTTTTATTTTCTTTCGTAATTTTTGCTAAGTCATAAAGTATTTGCATATTTTTAAACTCATATTCACGTTTTCCAATGGTGGACATTAATTCTCCTTCCGCCATGTTTTGGTAGGCACTAATTGTGAAAAGTACGAGTAATGTAGGTAAGTAGCAAAAGTTTAAATGGAAACTGAGTAATGGAACAGATATTCACCAAACACGTAGGTTTTAAACCTACGGACTATTACTTATAATCATAAATACACACCTCACTGCTATTAATTGACCCTAGGTAAGTACATAGGCTATCCAAAATAGTTCGAAAGCCTGAGTAACAAGATAGTACCTTATGGCATACAAATCGAACGATTAAGGGATTATTACAAGGGAATTAACGAGATAAGAAGTATGTACTCGTAAGCAATAGGTATTTACTATGGTATGGCACAGGTATGGAATTCCCTGTTTGATCCGAGATTGTTAGACAAATAGACAAATGCTAGGTGGGTAAGTACCTAGTTAATTTGAATCTATAATAAGTCTATTTATGAATAAATTAGTTATCCATATTTGGAAATAACTTTAATTGAAAATATTGAAATTAAGTGGGTAAATTTGAAATAAGTACGTGAGGAATGTACTCACAGGAGGCACCATAAATTAATGTAGCGACTTTCTGGAAGGGTCACTGCATTCTCCGATCAACCCCAGAATCACAGCAAGGAAAAACAGTAAACACTGACCTGGATCCACGGTGGACAGGGTTCTAGAAGGATTTGCCTGCGACAGGCCTCGTGGCGGCTGGCTGGGAACCTTCCTGGCTTGAACTGTATTATTTTCTTACTGCCTACACTAGTGGTGCACCATCAAACACGCGCGATGAGGATTTATGGTTGTTTTCGGCCAGCGAAGCCCTTAGGGTCGTTATTTTTGGTAATTATATTAGCGCAAGACGCGCTCAACAAGACTCGCACGCCATATTTTTTCGACTCGTATTTTCGGCCAATCACAGGCCGTCTCGGCGAAAAGGGAGTAGATATAGGGGGGAACGGAAGCAGGACCACAGATAGGTAATTTTATTTGGGTTTTTAAAGTTAGTGCTTACACACTATACGTTATATTAGTACATTTGTCATCCACTTGCCTAATAATCCATTTATACTGCTAACTGGCTGCACTTGTTCCGCAGTCGCATTTTGTACAATATATCTACAAATTGCAGACACAAGAAATTCGCAAAATGTTGCGTTAAACAAGTGAGAGAGCTGGTAGACAAATAGCACCTTCTTTGTGGTTGCAACTAAATACTTTTGCATTCTTCGTTACATGTGTGTATTTTACAACGGAATCGTTCTTCATTTTAGTAAAAATATGTGAAATAAAACAGTTAAAGAAATACAATATAAGTTTAGTATAAATGCAATTGTGATTTATTTTAGGATTTATCATTATTTTCAATCGAAGCCAAGCAGTGGGCCCTCAAAACATGCTTCAATATATATTTTTAAAGAACAATAAACTACTTTAGTCATCACAGCTAAATGATAAATAAGCAGACTGAACATATGAGAATTATGGCGTGTCAGAATTTCAAAATCGCATTTGACCATTTATTTCAAAGTGTTTTTTTGTATATTGGTAATATTGATACGTGTGAAAAATAGCATTTGTTATATTACAATACCTATTATATCAACGCTTATTTTTAACATAATTCAAAAATCTAGATTTTCTTCATGCGCATGAAAATATGGGAAATGTTGTGCCTCCGGTTCTACGACAAACAAAAGTGAGTATCATTTCATCGTCCACACATAAAATATGATATTATATACTGCTCACTGATGAAATTATATATTATTATCCCCTTTAGTATGTTGAGAACCGGAGACACGTCATTTCCCACATTTTAAAACCGTTTGTCTAGTAATTAGACACAACTAAACATGTATATGTTTTTCGGTCATCGCGTGTCGACAAATAGCTAATGTGTTTTGTGCTTTCGAGATCGAATAAGTCATGCTCACTAAAATGTTCAAACTGGTGGTGACGTTGTGTGACGGGTCGTTAAGTTCCCTCTAATAGGACAGGTCTGCTCGACCTCTTTGAGACTTTTTTTATCTTATCTGTTTTTTCACGCTCATTATGTAAATTGAAATGTATATAACCATATACAATTTAATTTTAATAAATATAATATTACATGAACTCAGAAAAAAAAGTAAAGATAAAAATATAAAATATCACACAAAGCCCTTCAGGCAAGTAAGCGACCAATGAATACTGTTGAAAAGAGTTTCATTCGGCGTCTTCTTCTCTGCAGTGGTCGGTTCCGAAACGCTGGCAGTTTGTAGCTTTTGAACAATAATTAATAATTTAAATATAATTTAATAAGTATTATTTTAAATGTGACTTGACGTGAAAAAGCCTATTTTCTGAATGAATCTTTGAATCTTTGACTCAAATAACACTATGATAAAATATTAATTTGTATGGAAGAGATTGCGCATTGCAGAATAGCAAAATGTAAAACAAATTTTTCAGTTTATATGTACTTAAATAAATGTTTATTTTGAATCTGTTTTAATGCAGCTGTTTAATTTTTCACATCTGTTGTCATTTTAGCTTCAACGTTGATCAATCCATTATTTAAGTAAACGCACACATAACTTTTAACCCTTTTTAAGGCAACGGGAATATTTTTCCCACCAACCTACGAAAAAAATGGTGGGAACATATTTTAGTTGCCTTAAAAACGTCAAAACTCTATCAACAGTCACTGAATAAAATATTTTCCCCCGATTTCATGCCAAACCTATTCTAAAACTTATTTATAAGTAAGTATATAAATCTCTTTGAAATATTTGATGTAACTTTTTAGCTAACATCTTTAATTTGTCCGAATTTATCTAAAAAGAGAAGAATTGTTGCAACGTTTCGCTGCTGGTAGTCCGAATCGAGCGATCCGCGGACTCGTTGCACCCTCAAAGAGCCGATGTGAATAAAGGGAATTTGCCAGTGAAGCGCGTGACCGCCATCAGTAAAATCCGCTTCAATCGATAAGTTTGCCGCAATTTTATTCCAGAGATATTTTAGTTTTATAATGCGTGAAAAGTATTTTTGCTATTCAAATTAACAACAAACGTACTCCAAAGTCCTCTGTCTGCTCTGGCCAAGTATGGCTCCGGTAGTATCGAGAGGGTCATGCATGCTCCTGCAGTGGAGACTAAAAAGACCTGATTAAGATGATAAAAGGCATTTTACATAGGAAGATTATATTTTTAATACATTAAGGTCCTAAAAAAGGCTTAATATTTTGTTTTTACCAGCTAACATATTTTATTAATCCAAAAACCAACCAAGTGCCAGTCTGACTCGCATATCGAGGGTTCCTTAAAATCAATTTGATGATTAATTGATGTTCATTTCTAGCTGACGTCTTTCATATGTCCGAGATGAATTGTAGCAAACATTTCCCTACTGGCAGTTCAAATCGAGCGATTTGCAGACCCGTTGCGCCCTCAAAGGAGCCGATGTGAATGAATAAAGGAAATTTGTCGTTGCAGCGCGTAACCGCCATCAGTAAAATTAATTTCGATTAGATATCTCAGTTTCATGATGTGGAATATATTAAAGAGTATTATACTATGTATTCCAAAAAAAAATACAATTAGTACAATACAATGCAGAGTAGTATAGTGAGGTCTTAAAAAGGCTCTACCGCGAGGCCAGATCCGACCGCATAACAATTAAAACTCAATTGTGTCTGCGTTTCCGCGATTGACGGGTTAATTTATTGAGATTTTGACAGCTAACATTATTAGCATAAAACCCATAAAACATCAGTGTAAAGACAAGGAAAGGCTTTTGGACCTCTCTCTCTTTCTTTCATTTCATCGTTTTCCCGGCTGCGTCCTCAGTTGTGACGCGTCGGAGCCCGGGGTCCGCTATTATAATAGCATTCATGCTGTTATATGATTTGGCATAATTTTTACGGCCTGCCTGACGCTGAACCTCTTTGGGTAGCTTAAGATCCGCGGACAAATACGTGTGAAAATGGAGTACAAGTATTTTCCCGCACCGGGAATCGAACACCTCGTGTACCAGGATGTTAACAACTGCGCTACGGAGGTCGTCGAAAAAATTTCGGACCATTATACCTTTAAAATAGCTCGTTGTGCTCGTGCACCATATTATTATGTTCTGTATTCAAGTATTATAAGCTGTATTCAATAAGATTTGGCGTCCCCCAGTTAGTTATGCAGTATGTAAAAAAGGGCCCTCAAAGGAACCGAATTGAATAAAGGGAAATACTCGTAGCCGGCACAGCGCGTGACCGCCATTAGTAAAAATACGCTATATGTAACTATTGGATAAGTGTTTAGCGCAATGTTGCTTTTAATTATTTTGGAGTTATCACAATTTCTAGATTTATAATATATTGCAATTGACTTATGGTAGAGCGACGCTCCTGCCAAAATTTATTTTTGCTAGTAGCAGGAGTGAGCCGGCTCTTCTGGAGAAGTACCAAAATCTAACAAAAATTAATAGCTATTCCGCTATAGTTTGATTAATAGCTATACCGCTTCTATGCTCCATGGCGCAGTGGTTAACACGCCAGCCTGCGACACGGAATGCCCGGGTTCGATCCCCGGTCAGGTCAAGATGGAAAATGATCTTTTTCAGATTGGCCTGGGTCTTGGATGTTTATCTATATGTATTTGTTATAAAATATTACATCGTTGAGTTAGTATCCCATAACACAAGTCTCGAACTTACCTTGGGGCTAGCTCAATCTGTGTCATATGTCCCTATATATTTATTTATGCTTCGTCCGGTGAGTGAGAAAGCTGGAGGAACCCGCAACAGTTATGTATGACAGCGAAAAAAAAAACTTATAAAAACGCGAGTGTGTTTTCTTGAAAGGCCGGCAATGCTCTTGTCACACCCCTGGTATTGCAGTTGTCCATGGGCAGCGTGATCACGTACCATCAGGTGACCCGATTTCTCATTTGCCGTCCTACCCTTATACCGTAAAAATATATTGAAACTGATTACTTAAATATTTATTCTGAAGAAAACGATTTAACAGCACATGTAAAAACCACATAGGCTGTGACCTTACGATTTGATAGACTAGATTTTGAATTGTGTTGAAAATAATCGTTAATATAACATTTACAGGTGTTGAAAAATATATTAACTCTTTGACCGCGAAGTCTTATAATGGGGCTAGCTCAATTTTGTTTTATTATTATTATTATTTATACTGGCATAATATATTTATCATCCTTGAACCCAGGAAATTTGAAAGAAATTATTTTCTAACAAGTTGTGTGTTGTATTTGTATAAAAAACTGGCATTCACCCGCGGCTCCGCCGCGTCAATGTCGACCCCTCGGGAACAGTACTTTTCCCGGGATAAAATGTACTCTATGTCCTTCTCCGTACCCCAGATAACGTGTATGCAAATTATCATGATGATCGGTTCAGTAGTTACAACGTGAAAGCGTAACAAACAAACTCACTTTCGCATTTATAATATTATAGGATACTTAAGTCAAAGTTTCTCCAAAACGGCATAAAAAGAGGTGAAAAGCCCTAACAGAGTTACGCTCTCCGAATGCTAACAGCGTTCCTTTTGCTTTATTCAATATCCTGCTCCGATCCGGCAATTGTAAGGCTCTCTGTGAAAGTCAGTAACTGTGATTAGAGTTCTTAACTACACAATATTCCATACGAATAGCTGGAGCATCGATGCTCCAGCAGAAAATGCTATACAAAATTAAAAATCTGATACAAAATGCCGTGTATCCGACGTATAAGAGTACATTCATTTATAAAATTCCGACAAATACCTGTACAGACAAAGAAAAAAATACTGGCATAAATTATATTTTTATTATTACCCAGGAAAATTCAAAGAAATTATTATCTAACAAGCGGCCTTTAGTTTAAAAAAAATTAAATAAACGAAATACGGAAAAAGAATGATGTCAAAGTTTGTCCAAAACGGCATAAAAAGAACTGCAAGGCCTTAACAGAGCTACGCTCTCCGAATGCTAATACCATTCCTTTTGCTCCATTCGATATTGCTGCTCCGATCCAGCAATTGAAAGGCCCAATTACTGTGATTAGAGTTCTCAGCTTCACAATTTTCCGTGTGAATAGTTGTAGCATCGTGAAATATAAAAAAGTAAAGTCGTAAAAAACGTCGCTTAACCGACAAATACGAGTAAATTCAATAATAAAATTTCGCAACACATCTAGAACCGACGGTAAATACTCGTGAGCAAATATTCATTTACACAATAAATATTGAGGTATATTTAAATATTTTAACTCGTACATATTGCAGATATTTCTTTCTAATGAGCGGCATGTTGTTTTTTTTTTAATTATACTCAATAATTAAATAGACTAAATACGGAAAAAGAACGAAGCCGAAGTGTCTCAAAAACGCCATAAAAAAACTGCAAGGCCCTAACAGAGCTACGCTCTACAAATGCTTGCAGGGTTCCTTTTGCTCTATTCGATATTGCTCCGATCCAGCAATTGAAAGGCCTCAGTTACAGTGATTAGAGTTCTCAACTTCACAATATTTCGTGTGAATAGCTAAAATGGGAAATGCTAAACAAAGTCGTAAATCTGATACAAAACTACAAAGGTCCGATGGATACGAGTACAATAAACTTCTGCAACACACTCAGAACCGTCGACAAACATATGTAAAAATGAGAAAAGTATCATTTATCTACATTATACTAAGCTATTTATTATACTTACCTAAATATATATTACGTAGATATCTCTATTTGAAATCCAGGTAAAATTAAAGATTATTTTTCATTGTCTTCAGTCAGAATACCGACTGAGTATCAGTATCACTATAGGTATATCACTCGGAGAGAAAGTTCGATTTCTAACTCGTGTGGATGAAATATGATTAAAATTAAAAATGGACATTCGTGGAAATCACTTACTTTCTCCCAAACAATGTCCCGATAGGCCGCTTCCAACCGGTCATTCTGGAAATTCTTGGGGTAATCCTATGTCCAGCAGTAGTCTTCTTGCGGCTGATATGATGATGATGATGCCAGTTTTAAATATTTCTTATTTATGTCATCGAAAACTTTTCAATGTAACTGACTAAAATGCTATAATAAATATTATTTTGCCTGTTATCTAGAATGGTAGAATTCTCATATACTTATGAGAATTCTACATCATTCTCCTCTCAACAGATGGGTTTCCTGGACGTGGTGATTCCACCAGACTTCATTCCCGAAGAGACTTCAGGAGACACAATGGTACCCGAGGGGGGTACAGCAAGAGTGTCATGTCGGGCGCGAGGCGTGCCACCTCCCCGGGTGATGTGGAAACGGGAAGACGGACAGGATATAGTGGTACGGGACCAAACTGGTGCGAAAAGCAAAGGTGGGTTATAATTTTAATATGTAATTTTTCTTGTTATCTAGTATATCAATAGCTACGAGTGTATACCTCATGGCATATGCCAAAGCTCAGTGCCTGCCATTATCACACACAAGTGTATTTTAGTTGGTAATTTAACTGTGCACACCGCTGCGTGTCGTGATCGAGTTCATAGTGAAAGTAAAATGCGTAGTAATATCCCAAAAACAAGCACGACACGAACCAGGAAAAGGGTAGAGAGCCGACTACTTTTAACAAAAAAATCTTCAAAAAGAATTAAACCTAGGACCTTTCGCTTCTGGGTTGCGCTCTTAGAACACAGGTCCAATAACTGAAGGATCAAAGAGTTCTTTGAAAGTTATATCGAGAACTCTATCTAATAGGTATTGGTGGTAACTAAATTTTAAAGACCATTTCCAAATGTCACAAAGTAAGGGTATTTGAAAACATTTTTATTCCTATTTCTTACTTTGTTATGGTAAGTAAGCAAAAGCCAGTTATAAATATTAATGCTTGGATTTTTGATACGCCTTAACGACGAAAGTAAATAGGATACTTTCTAAGATTTTTTATATTTCGTTTGTATTTGTTTATAATCAGTAGATTAACTGCGTCCGTGGTCCAGTGGTTAAGGCGTGTGCCTGTAGACCCGGATGTCGTGGGTTCGATTCCCACGGTAAGCATACTTTGTTTAGTTGTTCCCTGTTTGGTTAGGACATTGCAGGCTTGAATCACCTGATTGTCTGATAATAAAGATGATTGAAGAATATAAATAGAAAGCCGTTGGTCCCGGCTGCCATCTGGTACTCGTTAAAGGAACACGTCAAAGGCCGAGAGGCCGTTCCGAAGAACTCTGACACCAGGGTGTGCGTGGTCGATTAACCGTGTTACCTACACGACATGATAAAGATGATCAGTAGATAGTCTGTCTTACAATATTTCCTATAATTTTCCACGAGTACAACCTACCTATGTTGCCGATACATTGGTTGTAAATACATTGTATTCATAATTATAACATTATAGTCTTATATAATGTAAATATGATAATGAGGAATTAGATTGGTGCAATTTTGTAAAGACTTACAAAATTGCACCAATCTAATTCCTCACAAGTTTCTTTTTCCGAGATCAAATTTCCCTACAGTCAGATCTTCTACCTGCATCCACCACAGCATTAAAATCCCGCAATACAATTCAATCATCTTTTTCGTCCACTGAGTCCAGTATAGTCCACAATGGTTTTATAAATTTCTTAGACTACTTCGTCTTTATATTTTAAAGTTGGCATGTAAACTTGGTTTGATTTTAATGGCTATTATGTCACTAAAGTGTATAATATTTTATACTTGTTTGCCTTACTTTTTATTTAAAATAAACCCCTAGCCTCTTGAACCCGCCTTATATATAGAATTATATACTTGGGTATATACCCAAGTAGATAATTCTATTTATAATCTTCGTTCCAAAAATCTCCCCATTTAACTTCACTAAGTCCCAATATATTAATGTTTGATTATGTTACATATTTAATTCCTTTAATGTTCCCGGTTCTCACAGCGTTCTTTTAAATTTTCATTAACTATGTTCATTAATTAACGTTATTAAAAATTCTATAAGAACCTGTCTTATTATACTATACTGATCGTTTAAGCGTTAATATGAAGTAATTAAGGAATTATTATTATGCCCTTTAAATGTGATCCACGTTTCTAGTTACGTTGATCAAGATAGCGATTCCGGTTAAGGGTTGAAAAGATCTTATATCTCTAAAGATCTTATATTTACCTCAAAAGCAACAGACAGTGTCACGAATATAAAAACAACAGCTGTTGATTATGGCTAAACAATCGTTATTATAATATTACTAATTCATGGACCGCTAGGATTTCTATAATTACCGCCGCCGCCATAACAACCAAGCCTCCATCACAGATTGGCGTGCCCTATCGTTATTTTCGATTTTGTAGCTACTTGCTTTTATCGGCGACTTCGTTCGCGTGAATTATGCCCAAGTGCTATTTTGATGTATAAGCTATAACATTATAAAAATGTATCATTTTTCATCTAGTAGTTTTCGGTTGTAATTAATGAATTTCTAAAATTAGTTTTATAGATATTCCGGAAAGGGACGTGTCGGCGCATACTTGTAGTTGAAGTTCTTTTTTTTTTTAATTTTTTTATATTCTTATTTGCATCTGCAATCAGCGATGCTGAACTTTGAGCAGGTTTGTTGAGGATCGCGTATCAATTGGAGTGATTCCTCCAGCGAGTGACTTTACTCATCATTTATACTTGGAAGAATGTCTTTTGTTTTTAGCCTTTTTTGATATGAGCTTGTTGTCAGGCCAGCGGCCAGCTTATTTGGGTGGACCTCCAGTGTCTAGTCTTTTGTATTTTTCTGAAGTCATGCTGATTTATTTCTTGATTGATTTAATTTAGAGTTCTTTATATATTTTAGCGGAAATTCTGAGGAGCAGTATTTTTTTTCCTCAAGGCTATTACTTATTTTGTCACATATTCTATGGACTTGCTCTATGCTGGAGTGATGAGATCTTAACCCAAACTGGTGGGATGGTATAACATTATCTTTCTCCAGTACGGGTTTGTCAAGTAACATTATGAAAGAACTTTTCTTGAAATCCAGTTAATAAATGATACTAATACGATATATTTACAAAAAGGCAATATTTCTATAATACCGCCAAGAGTCAACAAAAGCAACCCTAGCCTTCAATTACAGGCTGGCGTGCTTTACCTCTGATTTTATCAGAGATTATTATTTAATAGGAGTTAGATATTTATTTCATAGATTATGTTTGAACTTTTTTGACAGTTGATCAATGGAATGTGTATAGTTACTTCAAAAGGCGTCTTAAGCCGTTGATACTTGTTGTCTTTTAAATATGATATAATAAATAAATAATGATAATACCTACCTGACAGGCAACTCTAAAACCTATTTTAGGTAGAACTGCGAATATACCGATTCTTCGTAAATTAACATTATGAGCTTTTTCTTGCAAAACAACTGTATAATGTTACTACGAGCATAATCAAAATCGCTCTTGTAATTATTGCCATGCGACATAGCGCAAAGAACCGATGGCCGATGGGCAGATAGGATCTCAAATGACAACTACGTACGTGCAAGCGCAGCATATCAAATTGAACCACGAAAGCCTTTGCCCGCGGCTCCGCTCGCTAGTCGCTGATAAAATCAAAAGTTCCGAGTTTCTTCATTGCGGATCTCAGCAATCAGTAATATAGAAATTGTAACTATTAGTAGATTTTGTAAAATCTCAAGGTAATAGATATCTTTTGTAGGATTTAGCTTGTTGATTTAGTTAAGAAGATGTTATTGCATCTCGGCTTACTTTAATATAGCGGTTCTCATTTTTTTTCTTGCAGTCGACTTTTTTTTGGAAACAAAAGATACCTTGGAACTCTATTATAGATTTTTTCTCATGTGACGATTTATGCACCGTTACCTTATTTATAGAATATGCGATCTGGTAAGGTAGGTAAACAAATAAAAAAATCTCAGAACTTTCCGCCCCGCATTTTTTGCCCCTTGAAACAGGAAGGTATTTCCTCGTAGCCCTAACAGAGGCCTAACAGTACCCTAGGGCTTAGCGGAGCATATTTTCATGTATGTATGTATAATACCATACTCATCTAACACTCGGATAGCCATAATAGTCCTCAAAATCCTCTCTGTGATGCAAAGAGTATGTGGTATATATTTTATTCCACACAACATAAAATGGCAGCATTTTACTACAAGTTTAAATTATCTCAGATGTACTGAGGCATCTTAAAAGTCTAATTAATGCTTTTTGATTCGTACGTATTATCAGCGTATGTTAAAGAACCTCTGGTTAGACTTTGCTTTAGTGACCACAACGTTGTATGAAATATCTCGAAAAGCAAGTGACATTAGCCAATCAGGGAAAAGAAAAATAGCTTAAAACTACTATCTGAATAATCAGATTTTTTAAGCTATGTGTTTATTTTACTTGATTCAGAAGTTCATTATCATTATCTCAGCAGGGAAAATAAACATAGCTTTAAACTGCTATCTGATAATTTAGATAGGAGTTTTAAGCTATGTGATTCTTTTCCCTGATTCAGAAGCTCCTTATCATTTTCTCAGCCTATCTTCCGTTCATTGTTGAGCATAGGCCACTCTTTGTTCCCGTTACTCTAATCCAGAAACCCACATCTTTGACTATATTGTCATGTCAGCCCATCTCATAAGTGGATGTCAAGTCCATCGCTTTTTTCTCTCGATCTATGCCACTATTCGCCACTATAACTAAACAACCCCTATAGTCGTGGTCTTCATGCCAAGCCGTCTCACTGGAGATCCTGGGTTTGATCCCCGGTCAGGTCAAGATGAAAAATGATATTTTTCAGATTGACCTGGATCTTGGATGCTTATCTATATGTGTGCCTGTTATAAAATATAGTATCATTGAGTTAGTAGGGGCTAGCTCAAACTGTGTGATTTTTCCGTATGTATTTATAACGTAGGTACAACAGAAATAAAACACCCAAATATCGCACAAAAAACCGAATAATGAGTCCGAAACTTCACTCGGCGAGCTGTTGGAAAAATATTTCATTTGTCTTAGTTTATTTGAATAGCGCAAGGACGCTATTGTTTTTCCGAATATGTATAATACGAGTGTCTGTGTGACCGCATTTGTTGCTCGACAATGAGCCGAGCGGCGACCATTCTCGGGATGAGTTTCGCGTCCAGTATTGTTTAAAGTTTGTCGTAATTAGTACAGTTCCGCGTTGAATAGACTCCTAGGTCTTATTATGCGTTTAAACCGTTTTAATGGTTTACTAGTGACACAGAAGTGTCAGTGGGCACGTGCTCGGATAATTTATACATTCAGAGCTACGAATAAGTAATCAGAGGCTTACTTGTGCCACCCATCATTTTATTTCTTTGAATTATAAGTACAAATTACTAACAAAAGTTAGCTTTTCAATTGAATTCATACGCGATCAGATTAATCGGTACTACTAAGTAAGTAACTTGTAAAAAAACGTGGGAATGGGTGCACTTTGCCGAACCTTATTGGTCTAACTGTGTAATGCACAATAATAGTTTAGCCTATCAATTGTTAGCCCTAATTTTAGAATTTCTAATATTACATGGACTAAAATCAATTGGCATACATATCATTAGTAGTAACCATAACCTTATATAACTATTTTCGAAACAAATATTTCTTACTATAGTAATATTTTCAAATAATTATAACTTTCCAAACCCATTTAATGCACCACTTATAATAATTTCTTAAATAAAAACAAAGAAAAATCTTGTGACAAAGCGCTATAGTTAGGTTTAGGTTGCGGTGGGATTGCTCTTGGCCACCCCAAGCCGCGCAACATAAATACACACAACAAGTAACTGTTTGATTTATTTTTTGAAACAACGAACGTGTAAAATCTTGCGACAAAGCGCTATAGTTAGGTTCAAGTTGCGGCGGGATGGCCCTTGGGCCACCCCAAGTCGCACGCAACTTAGTATTATTAGATTTCAAAAATAAGTTATGCGACAGTTTTGCATGCAAGCAATCCACCAACAGCAGACTTAAATGGCTATGAACTAAGGGACTACGAAGGAAGAGGTACACCACGAAACAGATGAAATGAAGAGATTTTTGCATGGTTACGTTTACGCTTTAAAAAGAAAATAAAAAACGGTATTTGCTCAGGAGTGCGGACAATAAAATAAATTCAGTTACTAAAATATTAATGAAAAAGTCGTTTGCATCAAACTCATTACAGTGTCAAAAGAATTTACCACGATCCGTATAAACATTATAATTTAGATCGAGTAATTTATCATAGTTACTTTAAGGTTATCAAGATGTCAGCTTATAAGTCCATTATTTACGTTGTAATTGAAAATAGGCTAATGTGTTCGTAGTTTTGACGTTCCAGCCTTGAGTAGAACGACTCCGTCTATTCTTACGATTTAGATCAATTGTTTCCCACTGCTGGGCAGTCGGAAACAAGTGATCTAAATCGTAAAAGTTTCAGTTACTGAAATACCGAAAAGAAACAATGATTTATTGAAAACAAATCATTTCCATTAAACTTATTATAGTGTCAAAAGAATTTACCGGTAACAAATGATGCGGTACCACGAAATGTAGAAACATTATAATTTCGATCAAGTAATTTATCATAGTTACTTTAAGGTTGAGACGTCAGCTTATTTATTATTCCATTATTTACGTTGTAACTAAAAATAGGCTAATATGTTCATAGTGTTGACGTACTGAGGTGACGATTAGTGCCATGTTGTTCCAGTATAGAATTCTACTACTCTGTTTATTTCTACGATGACAGCTCAGGAAGTAATTTCGCCGTAGTGCCTTAAACCGCAAGACTAAGCCTTGCCCAGCTTTGGGAAATAAAAAGTTTCAGTTACTAAAATAACAAAAAAATATAAATAAATAAATATAAATATATACGGACAAATCACACAGATTGAGCTAGCCCCAAAGTAAGTTCGAGACTTGTGTTATGGGATACTAACTCAACGATACTATATTTTATAACAAATATATATATATATATATATATATATATATATTCAAGACCCAGGCCAATCTGAAAAAGATAATTTTCCATCTTGACCTGGCCGGGGATCGAACCCGGTCACTCCGTGTCGCAGGCTGGCATGTTGACCGCTGCGCCACGGAGCTAGTCAAACTAACAACAGTCTATTGAAGAAATCGTTTCCATCAAACTCATTATAGTGTCAAAAGAATTTAACGTTAACAAATGATGCGGGACCACGGAACGACGAAACATTATAATTTCGATCGAGTAATTTATCATAGTTACTTTAAGGTTATCAAGACGTCTAGCTTATAAGTCCATTATTTACGTTGTAACTGAAAATAGGCTAATGTGTTACTGTTATATGTTTTTCTAAAAAACTATATTTTCTTTTTTGAATAATTTAGTAACTGAAACTTTTCAAATCTTTCCACAGCTGGGCAAGGCTCAGTCTTGCGGTTTAAGACATTACGACGGAATTACTTCCTGAGCCGTCATCGGGGAAATAGCCTATGATTGTGTGGGAAGAATTGAAAAGTGTCAGTTACTAAATATACAAATAAAAAAGTTCATTAAAAAAAATATTTCCATTAAACTCATTATAGTGTCAAAAGAATGTACCGTTAACAAATGATGCGGAATGCGGAAGCACGGAACGACGAAACATTATAATTTCGATCAAGTAATTTATCATAGTTACTTTAAGGTTATCGAGACGTCAGCTTATAAATCCATTATTTACGTTGTAACTGAAAATAAAAATTATTATGTTGTATTACGTTGTAACTGAAAACTATGTAAGACGTTCCTTTTACCTCGATCGCGAACGAACCTCGGAAGAAGTGCCCCCTTAACAAGATTGCTTGCTACCTATAATAAGTTCAACGAGGAGTGTGACTTAGATATCCACCACGATTCTCTCCCGAAATTCAAAAACAAAATACAATCATTGTCATACTAAAAAAATATTTTATTAACGTATATGTTTGTTAATCTACTTTTCTTTTGCATTAATGTCTTTTTTTTTTGAACGATTGTTCTTTAACTAGAAAATGTTGTGTTCACCTATAATTGGGTTTCATGCTAGATTAAGTACCTTGGAATGTATCAGATAATGTGAACATGTAACCTGTTGGTGTACCTAAAGTAAATAAATAAATAAATAAATAAATAAATAAAATAGGCTTATATGTTTACAGTGTTGACGTACTGAAGTGACAATTGATGCCATGTAATTCCCGCCTAGAACCGAAAGCTTCAGGTCAAAAGTAATCAAGACGTTTTGATAATCTAAAAGTTTTTTTCTCATCCAAGGATGTTTCCAATAAACTATCGTTTTACCAGTTGCACGTTAAGCCGTTGGTCCTGGCTGTCATCATTGATTGCAGTTGTTAAGCTACGTCAGTTGCCTTCAGGCAGCTTGAAAAATCTGACACCAGTGTTGACCACTTACAAAAAATATGGTTGCATATCTAGCAGTGGTACTTAGAAGCTAGGAGTCCGATATTATGACAACAATTAATGCTCGCTAAATTGTTAAGACTTTTCCAAATGCAAAGTCTTAACAACCAGCCGCCTGCCTGACGCCCGCGCTCCTTGGATAGCGCCAATAGAAAAATACCTGTGAAAATAAAATATGCTATTTAGCCGACTAGCGTGGTAATCACTACGCCACTGAGGCCGTCGTTAGTTAACAAGTACATATAGCGCGTAGAACCGATAGCCGATGTGGCAGAAAGGTTCTCGAATGACGACCACGTACCGGCAAGCACATCATTCGACACCCACCGACTAAGGTGGTCAGACAACCTGACCACGCTGGATGCAGGCTGCCTCAAACCGATCATTTTGGAAAGCCTTGGGGAAAGCCTATGTCCAGCAGTACACTTCTTGTGGCTGAGATGATAATAAATACTAATATTAATGTTGAAACTAAAAATAGGCATTTATGTTCACAGTGCAAACGTACCAAGGTGAAGTGCTGAAGTTGTCGAAGATATCGCGCTCGGAAATGGGCACGTACTTGTGTATCGCCAGTAATGGCGTCCCCCCGACGGTCAGCAAGAGGATCCACATTAGTGTACATTGTAAGTGATATTATAATGCCACTTGTGTTAATGGTACTTGTGCAGGGCTAATGTCTAACAAATATGAGCGAATCGCGGTAATAGTAGCTATTCGCTGATATTCATATGTGGAAAGCGGGCAATAATTGCAAGCAGAAGTAAGTCTAATCTAAAGATTGTGAGTTTTTTATAAGACCTTTCACCTGCCGCGCTGATTGACAATCTACACTTCTACATTTAGATTACAAAGAGGATAGATTTCATTATTTGTTTAGAACTACTGGACCTATTTGCTAAGTTTTTTCACCCTTAAAATCCTATCATCCCTGTATATCAAACCATGCAAAGCTGAAGACGGCTGCTAGTGTTCAATTTTACAAGTTAAATCTAAACTATTTTTCAGTTGTAAAACATGTGTAGTTATTTGAATCAAATAACAGTATAGTAATTTACACGTCAACTCTTTTACTGATAAAGCAATGTTGCTCGTCCTCATTTTGTATGGCAAGTTACTACAAGAACATTAAACTCTTCAGCCATTCTTCAGTTCTCGGAGTTAAGCAGTGAAGCTCGCTTAGTCCTCCGGGGAAGCGATGTCTCTACGGCAATATGCCACAAAGCTTTGTCTGCAGTCCCACAATCGCACTCTGAAGTGTTGCTATGATCTCTCAATAAAATTAGAACAAAATATGAAACTTTAATAAAACTCGTTGAAACAATATCAACTTTATATGCTTTCAAGTATTCCTATCAAACTAAGTTAATTTATAGGAAACAGGTCAGCCTCAATCTAATAAATATATTCATCATACCGCGTTTCAATTCCGTTAACATATATCTACATTTAATTTGTAATATGTGCTCGAACGAATATAAAATATTTTCACGAACATTTGAACAATATTCATTTTCATATACTGGAAAGTATTTTCAGATTGTTCAGTTTGATATCTGATGATATCGTCTACCAATCAACAGCGCTTACAGTTTTCGAGTTTTTGGAATGATAATTGGGTTTGTAACCAACTGGACTTAAAAACCATGTTTAAATTAAGTAAAAAAAGTAATATTGGTATATTTAGAAAAAAACTATATTATATTAGTTTACCTAAATTTATCTGTCACCATTATAGTTATGAATCACATTTAATCAAAGTAATTTTTAATAGGGAAAATTACATTTAATCAAAACCTTTCTTAAGCTAGTTAGTCATTCATTAGACCATAGTTTTGACTAGTTTCTGCGATTGCGGCAGTAAAAGTGTTAAATCTTACTGGACAAATTTCATGAAATAAAAAGGTTAACAAATTTCATGAACTTCACTTATAGTCGAGTCTTGTGATCGTTAATAATATCTAATAAAATGCAAGTAAGTATATCTATAAGCCCAGTTAGTGACGATCCATTAAAACATTACGTTATTTTATATCTACATTATCAGACCTCGTGCATCAATCAGATCGTATTATATGAAAACAAATTTATGTTCAATCCAGTGTATTTAAGTTATAAAATATTTTAAAGAATCAACGTAATTATAAAAGAACGGATCCCTCACGTGCTATGTCGTCGTGATTTCCGGCTATGTTTCGGATTTGCCTTCTGACGATCTGTTGAGTTACTTACACTTATAATGCAAGTTTGGGATCGTTTGCCATGCTACACTCACTCGCCTTGAATATCAGCTCCTGACTAGTCTGAAAACTATATTCGGCAATCCCGATGAAACAGCACGTGAGTGAGCCGTTTTTATTTATAATGATGTTAGTTTAAATGATATAATCAAAGTTATATTTTCAATGAGATTTTGTAGAACTATTGCAATCTTTGACGTCATAATTTTACTCAGTCAAATGTTATTCTTAACTGACATATATATAGGAAAAGTAGTAACAAGTAATATAATCATATTAAAGCTTACGCCAGTGATATAATTAAGTGCCTTAATGAATCAGAAATGCGGACTAATTAAAGAGTAATTTAACATGGCCTGATCTGAAGTCTTAAACATGGTTAAAGATAGCCGGCATTTTTCTAAATTAATAAAAATATTGTAAGACAGTTCAAAATTATAGAAAGCAATATATTTATAATACAGAAAACGCCTATTTCACAAATGAAAACACCGTTTAGCGAGTACAATAATATGTGTATAGCTATAAAATATTCCTATTTTCAAGCCTGTCTTCCAGTGGGCGTCGGGGGTTTAATTAATTATCTCGTCATGTTTCAGGATTTATGCTTATTTTGTTAATAAGTTAATTTACTCTTAATATCCCTACAATTATGTAATTAGGGTCTCGGTATTTGCGGAATTACTTTGCGCTCTAAATCCGGCGTAGAGACTATTGTGCGTTAAGTTTCATCGTAGATAGAGGTTTTTATGTAAAAACTAGCATTTTTTAAGGTTCCGTACCTCAAATGGACAATATGGAACCCTTATAGATCACATTGTTGTCCGTCAAGACCCTTTTTCTATTTTTCTTAAGAACGCGTAGAGGTATCAAGGTGAAATGCATATCAAAAACTCAAGTATACTGTCACTTGGAGATGTGAAAAAATTAAACTTCTTAGCCAACACAATCAAAAGATACAGCCGTTAATGCCGCAAATTATCGACTTTTGCACGGGAATCAAAACCAACAGGATACTTTCCGTGAACTCAGACTCTTAAAATTTGCTACGAAGCAACGTCTTATAGCACAGATAAAGAAAAATTTGCGAAAAGCATACATATTTAGTTCTATATCACATAATAAAAATATTTTTTTAAATTTAAAACTTATTATAAATACGTACGGAACTCCTCGTGCGCGAGTCCGACTTGCACTTGGCTGGATATTTCCAAAAATATTTAAATACTTTCTTTACAAAAAATATAGCCTATGACACGGAGGGTGTAAGAAGTCTAATAATACCGTATATATCTAAATCCGTTGAAACATTACTTAGTTATAGTTGCATAAATAAACTCACATATATAGGCATATGAGTGGAGGACAAAGATTTTCCGTATCTTTTTAAATTGGTAGTAAAATATTTTGGTTATGCTGTATGTCTCTGACTGTTTTGATACCTATAGAAAGGTGACATTTATAAAAAGAATATAAGGTTTAAATTAACCATATAAAATATTTTAAAAAATTCTGCATTTAACAAATTATGTTTCTGGTAGTTAAAATTAATCAGATTAGCTTAGAAATTCAATTTTTTTTAAAGTTTATTAAAAATAATAAAATACAGAATAGGTCGGGAATAAAAGTTTGATGTTTATGAACCTATAAAAAAAACAACATAAAATGTGATTCTTATCAATTCCTTAATATTGGTTTTGAGTTATTATGCTAAGAATTCCAATTTTCGAGTAAAATAGTTTTTTTTTTTTTCAATTACGAACTTTTTTCATTTTCTTCAACAGTTCACCCCGTCATACAAGTACCAAACCAGCTGGTGGGTGCTCCTTTAGGAACGGACGTAACTCTCGAGTGCTACGTCGAGTCATCTCCGAAGTCAATCAACTATTGGGTGAAAGACCCAGGTAAGATTTTAAGGTTATGTGTGTGCTAGTATGCATGTATTTTAAGACATGCATACTAGCACATATTATCTGGGTGAAAGACCCAGGTAAGCTTAAAATACGTGCATACTAGCACATATTATCCCTTACGGGGTGGACAGAGCCCAGGTCTTTATGTCCTCAAAGCCACATTTAGCATGTTGGTGGGCATTAGAAGGAAAACGGAATCTAAGTAGTAATGGATTGCTGGCCGCATTTTCTACGAATATGATTCAGATTTTCGCCCATTCCCTCGATCGCTTTTACGAGCTGCGCGGGAAGAGAAGCAGCAGGTGCATTTTACGTTATTTATAAAGAATGAAAGTTTACAATTTTACGTTCAAAGATCAAATTGAACAACCATGGCAGATCATAAATGGGCATTTATATCTATTTGTAGGAATTAATAATAGCAAATAGTAATGAGTTCAAAGCTCGCCCATTTAGGAAATTGCTTAGGGTTTCCTTAATCACCTTTTTGATCATCCAGTGCTGAAGTTTAATGTTTTCATGTACACATACTACGTTCTTGCTTATCTCCCAGTCCTGTATAATAAAACACAACTTCCAACACAACTTTTAATAAGAGTATTACTAGCATTTGATTAAGTAGAAGCATCCCCGATAAAAGCGAAACAAATTATAAGGCAGCCATAAAACTCTAGGTGTCTGCACAAAGTTTTTACATTTTTCATAAAACTTCGCCTCGGAAAGATGAAATTCTAATATTGAATTTGAACGCAAGTGTTTTAGTAATGAAATGTTTTGCAGGTGAGCTGATAATACCATCTGAGCATCATGAGATGACGGTGAGGCAGAAATCGGTGTTTGAAGCTGAGATGACGATGACGATCAAGAACATAAGGAGGGAAGACCTAGGCAGCTACATATGTGTGGCCAAAAATTCTTTAGGGGATGTTGAAAGCAAAATTAGATTATATGGTAAGACCTTTTTATTTTCTATTTGCTAAACATTTTTTGCAGCTTTGCTAGCGACTGCCTACTGTTTTATAATTCTAGAATATTTAAAAAATAAATAACGGCTTTTAAGCTACGAAAAAATAAGTTTTAGGTCTTAAAAGTATATCTAAATAAGAAATTTATTTATTTGGAAGATTATCGACTACAACAACTTAATAGCTTAAAACTAAGTAATATAAAGTCTTTAACAAATCTCCACTAATAGTAGCGATATAGTAACAAGAAATGAATATCATAGTTACAAACTAGTGACATTTAGTAGATAACAAAATAATGCGTAACAAGGAGGTAATCATAATCACTTTATACAAGTACCTCACATATAGACTTGCAAGAGATGAAAGAAAGAGAAGTGATCAAAGCTAAGACAAGGTTTAGCAACTTACAAATATAGAGAAAATAAAAAATAATAAAAATAATCGACGTATACCCTTAAAAGAAATAGAGAAGTTATCTCAAATTAATAGGAAAAATAATCAAACTACATAAATGTTTGTTCCAAGGATCTTTTTAAAGACTATAATTTTGGCGTAATCTAAAATAATCGAAGGGACTATGAAACTAAATCTTAAGTAGCAGAATAATGTTCAATACATTTCGTTATTGCAGAATATATAAAAACGATTTTTTAGGGGTCTGTTATACCAACTGCCCATAGTCGCACATAGTATAGTATGATGAATCCGCAAAAGGGCTCATAATAGTGAATATTGAATGCACGTGATATTTATCTAAACAGAAATACCTGGCAATGACCGACACATCTACCAGTACCCAGAAGTTCCGGCAGAAGAAGACTACGGCACCGAGGTCTACGATGAAGAAGACGAGAACGTCAAAAGCAATCGCGTGCCAGATCGCGCCAACAAATGGTACGCCAATGATGGTAAAGTTGTCGTGGCCAATAATAATAAAGGTCTAGCCATCAAGACTGTAAACCACGTAACTATAGTTGCCACTGTAATCTTCCTAAATTTCGTAATAACCCTATAAATCAATAGGTTCTTTTTGTAATTACTGAAACAATTACATACACAAGTATTTCTTATATACACGGTGAAATTTAACCGTTTTGGATCCTTAAAGGGGTCGATATAAACTATTTTTTCTACGAGACCAACGCTGGGATCTCAATATTTTTTGAACCATACAAATGAACCATTCAAAAAACATTTTTGAGTGAAAATATTCATTATTTTTAGTTTCCAGCTTCGGTCTTGTAGGAAAAGTTGTTCTTACCTGCTGGCGGGCTGAATCACCTCTGAGGTTCTAAAATGGTCAAAATTTTACCGTGTATTATTGATATTGAGATTTGTTAAATACATCGATAGTATGCCATTATGCCAAAAAGTTGGACATCCCTATTACAAAATTTCGAAGTTCTACAGCTAAACAACAACGAACCAGACTCCTGTTAACAAATTGTTTTCCGATGATAACAAAATTACTGTCAAAATAAAAATGACTATTATCACAATTACTGTAATAACCATAATTGTTATAACAGTGCTATTTTACTGCTTATTGAGCGAATTTTTGAATAAAACAAACTCAACTAAGAATGTAAATGCGCTGAAAATAGTATATCGTATTAGCAACGAAGGTCACGTAACAGTGGTCTCAATGACTGTAATCATTCTGAGTTTTCTAACGATCCTTTAATCACCAGTAAAATTTTGAATGTCTAATAAAGTGTATTTAAAACTTCGCGGTAAATATGCTGTATGTAATCATTTAATCACTGGGTACCTAGGTAGACAGTGTATTTTAAAACTGTAATCGATTTTATTAACAGAGTATTTAAACTTTTGTGTTAAATCAGAATATTTTTGAACACAATTTTAAATGTCTGTTGAAGTGTATTTTAACCTTCATGGTAAATAAGCTGTATTTAATAATTTAATCACTGGGTATCTTGTTAGACTGTATTTCAAAACTGGAATTCATTTTTTATCAGACTATTTTAACTTTTTTGAACAGTTTTATAGCATATTGGTCACCAACTGGTTAGATTTTTTCTATGCAGTATATTACTCAACAACCATTTAATAATTACGCCTGGCTCAACAGGGGCAAAAACAGTTATGCTGCAAAATAAAACACCCACATAGTATAACTTATAGTCTGATAAGTCCTCAAGATTAAAACTATCTATCATGTACTTACACTAACCCCCTATCAGTAGTGTGATACTACTGAGAAGTTAGATTTATTTGCAGGCGTCTGTACAATCGACTAATGGTATAATTTTTACTTTTAACTGGATAAAAAACATGTTTGTGTCTAATTTATTTAAATATGAAGATAATTGTTGATTAAATAACATATCCTAAATCATCGAAATATAAAAATAATAGAGCTACCCTAAAACAAAGATGCTCTATTCATATTATATTCTCAAAATAAATAAGTATTATGTCATGTTTACTTTAATATTTATAGAGAAAAATGTTCCTTAAGCTTTTGCTATCGGTTGTTACAGTCTGTGTTTTATTTTGATACTATCATATACTTCATCATCGTGTAACGTGATAATAACTAGTTATAAATGATGTATATAGTTATACTAGGCAGATATCAAATGCGTTATAAGATTATAATGACCAGTGATCGGAATGAGCGGTGTATATTTGCCTAAGCTTCAAATCTATAATCACAGAACGAGCGATACGCGGATGTCGTGTACACGAACGACCGCTATGTCAACGAAGATATTATTTACTCAAAGTTTTTATAAATATACTATGCTTCTTCCGATCTCTGATAATGATATATCATTACTTCGAACACTTACTGTTAATACTATGTATCTCTCGAAGTATAATGTTTATATTGAATGTGCCATGTAAATTGCTAATATTTAAAATAGAGACATTTATATCATAGAGTTTTTATTAATTGGAATTTTTATTTTTAAATGTAAATATATTTAAATCGTATATTGTAAACTGTTAACAATAGGAATTTCGGCGCCGTTCGGAAATACAAATACACTCGAAAAGTTACCGCTTTCCACTCGTTTACAGTGCTTAAACTTCATTTGCAACTTGTATTGGTTAGGGTTTATTGTTGGAAACACCTTCGAAGTTAGAAATAACTTTGCAGTACTGGTTATTGTTTCTAGAGTTTTATCAAGTCTTAATTCCTATTTATGAAAGGGGACTTTGCTTAATTTATTATATTTTAGTACCTTGAATTCTTTGATGGATTTTTATTTTACAGATACATATCCAAATATATAAAACAAAGACGGGATTGTTCGAAGAATTACAACTTAAGAACGGGTGAACCGATTTTCATAATCTTTGATTTGTTGGTTTTGCTATCACTCCGAATAGCAGATTAAATATTAAAATATAGGAAATATTTTCGACAAAAATAAAAGCGAAACAACTTTCTCTGGGACAGGTATAAATAAAGGCAACGCCGAGTTTCTTAAATAATAGACTATGCTCAATGTCCCTAAGTAATAAGCATGAAACTTAAGTCGAGGAAGTGCAGTAGGACACAAACACAAATATTTAACTTACACATCCAAACTAAAAATTAATTATGTATAAAATCGTTACAATTTAACTATAGTGGAACTATTAACCTACCTTTGCAGTTGCAAATGAAGTCAATTTCTGCATGTCTCTAAATAGCGTAGTAGAAAAATTATATGAATAACTTCTTCCCAACGATGTACGTTACCCGATCGTTACAAAAAATAAAATCAGAACATGTAATTATTTGTTGTTTTTATTATTAATAACCCTTTGCAATAACCTAGCACATGTCGATACGACATACCTTCAAAACACGAGTCTATGTTTTCTTGAAAGGCCGGCAAAGCTCTCGAATTGCAGATGTCCATGAGCAGAGGTGACCACTTACCATCAGGTGATCCGCTTGCTCGTTTGCCGTCCTATAACCATTTACCCACATTGCAATAGGTACTACTAACTAATAACCCAATGTTTTCTCATTTAAAATTATCCCGCTTGTAAACGTACATACATTTATATTGTGGCTGGTTCAGAGTCCGTGAATAAGTTAAAATGCAATAGATCTTCCTCCGGCCAATATCTATTTAACCATACCATCATACAATGGTATTTTTAGGGAGCGAGTTCTTAAAGACCTATATTATCACAGGAATTACTAACACTATCATTTGATATAACAAACATACAGGTATACGTCGTATATACGAGCAACTTCATAATATCAGCAACTGTTATGGAAAACAAAAACTAAATGTAGGTATTATGTTTTGGTAACATATAAATTTGACAAACATAAGTCACCGACATAAAACAATAGTAGCTTAGTGGTATAACAGCACAACTCTTAAGCGAAAGGTCTGGCTTCTAACCCCACCAGGTCCCACCTGTGAGCTTGTAGCCTAATGTGACTCAAGTATGGTCATTTTCATCGACCACTGAAGAAGGAAAATATAGTGAGACAACCTGCATTCTAGTCGATTTTCGATACTGTGTGAAATGGAGACAGCCATGCCATATTCTCTCCACGAATTGTTATTGAATGAGTTTCTTTCATTCCATACAATGATATAGTCCGTCCGATCAAATGGTGTACACGCTTTGACAATGCGACGCCGGCAGTGACAAAAGAAGTGCTCGCTCCCACCAAAGGCGCAAAGCTTCAAAGACTTTTAATTTACTTTCTAAAATCTCATGTGGGTGTACTGCAAACCATTTGCACGAACAAACTATACCGACATGAAACTAGCTTTTAAATATCAGACGGTAATTAGCCGATATGAATGAGAAAATTAAAATTGACGACAATCTACATGCCCTGCATGTAGATTGTCGTCAATTTCTTCTACATACACAATTTGTCAAATCAACAGAGCAGGACCGACCCATATACAGAAAAGAAAAGATTTAAGGGTTTCTCGCTTCGTTATGCAATAGCTAAAGAAAACCCTGTCCGGATCAAAGCTGGGAACTCGAAAAAAAAATAATAGACATTTCCAAACAAAAATGTTCGGCAAACATTTTGTGTTCCGTCCCAGCATTGGTCCCATAAGAAAAGTGGTTCATATCGACGGGCTGAATCATCCCTTCAAGAATCTAACAGGGTTTTCTTTACATAATGTGTTTTCATCTCGCTCTGTTGAATGACAAATTGAACCGTGTGTCTCTTATTAAATTAAGTAATAAAATATGGTAAAAAATATCATACGGGCGGGGCTTGAACCAGCGACCTTAGGTCTATATACGACTTACTCTCTGCCAACTGACCTACCGCATATTCTAACCTTGGCTTGAGTAGGCTGTTTAATATAGATATCTTGAAACAGCGTCGAGAACTTTAAATTAGGGTTACTTTGCAAATAGCAGAACAATAGAAATAGCAAGCTTACTGTCCTACTTCAGGAATTCCTCTCTCTGTTGGCTAGAAACTATACAAAAACTAAGTGCCCACGAGTATCTATAAAATTTTAATAATAAAAATAAATTCAGTATATATAAAATGATAATCTATCAGCAAAAATACAGAATGGCTAAATGTGTACGGATCGACATTAACGCGGGCGGAGCCGCGGATAACAGCTAGTATCTCTCTAATATATATAAAAAAATCTTGTGTCACAATGTATGTTCGGGATGAACTCTGAAAGTACTGAACAGAGTTTAATCAAATTTCGTGACTTTCCGTAAATTGGTCTAACTTAAAATATAGGATAGTTTTTATCTTATAGCAAAATTAGTTCGCCGGGACAGCTTTAAACTTCTCTTACGGCGGTGGCTCCGTGGTTTACACGCCATACAACTACACTTTCATTTTCGCCAGGTATTTGTCTGTGTTGAGAACAACATACAAAAATATTATATCGTCCTACCAGGACCGAAGTATAATTGAAAAGTTTATATATTTTTGTTGTTTTTGACATGGTGTTGCCATCTCGCTTTGGCTTTTATTGTATTTCACCTTTTTCTCCGCCAACCTTCGACTGAGACGCACGTCTACTGTTGTAAGAATTTAATTTCGTTCTATTAAGTTTTAAGTATTTTGTGAATAGTGCATATTCGTAGAATAAACGGTGTAACAGAAGCGAAGCACCTGGCATTTTTATTCCCAACTCCTGGCAGGCTCCCTACACCGGCGCCTATCTATCTACATACAAAATCCAATAAGCCTGGAGTATCAATTATGGAGTTACCTTCCCACCAACAACTCACCTTGGTTGGCGTCAGGCTGGAGCAGCCCGTAAAAACGTTCGCCAAATCATATTAAAGCACGAATGCGAATGCAGATCACAATAGCAGATTTCTGCTTTGGAGCCGAGGAGGCAAACGTGGTACCCCTAAATTTTAAAAATTTTTAGGGTTCCGCACATCAAAAGGTAAAGATCCCTAATAACTCGTTTGTCCGTCTGTCTGTCTGAGCCTTTTTCTCAGGATCACGTAGACGTTTTACGTTGAAATTAATATCACATATAGAAATCAAAAAGATTAAACTTTTAAGTCAACGCAATCAAAAGATACTGCCGTTTATGTAACAAATTTCGCATTGTTCAAAATTACAAGCGAATCAAAGCCTTTGGGGTACTCCCATCGAAAAAGATCTTATAGCACAAGTAAACGAAAAATCCTAAAGCTTTAAATGTGTAGACAGAAGTAAGAAAATACTTTTATGTACGGGACCCTCTGTGCGCATGTCAAACTCCGACTTTTTCGATTCTTTTCCTTAAAAATCCTCACATGATTGTTTCGTCATCACGAAACTCGTTATAAAGCTTTTAAAACAAATTACAAGGCGGAACTTTTGCAATCCTTTGTAAAAGTAGGCGAAAGTCCCATAAGATCGAGTGGACAAACTATCTTGAAGCTTTAAATGTGTAGACAGGACTAAAATATGCTTTTATGTACGGGACCCTCTGTGCGCGAGTCCAACTCCCACTTTTCCGGTTTTTTCCTATAAAAACCTCACATGTTTGTTTTGTCATCATAAAACTCGTTATAAAGCTTTTAAAACAAATTACAAGGCGGAACTTTTGCAAGCCTTTGTAAAGGTACACGAAAGTCCCACAATGTCGAGTGGACAAACAATTGATCACAGTGCACATATTTTCAACCTACCTAATTGATTTTATTAACTCGCGTCCTCATAATTGCATTTTACGTCAAGTAATTAAGTTATAATTTAATTATAAGCTTCAACAGTGAGATACAATTAATATTAATTTAATCATTTTTACGATGAAGCTGAAATTATTCGTATTGTTGAGCCCTGTTATATTTTTATGAAATACGATATAATTACGCTAATATTTGTACGATATCCTATAAACTACTTACCAAATTAAGATAATAACTGTTGCGCAGACATAAAGCTGTTTTAATTATCTGTGATATTACATCGTGTTGTTCACAGGATATATAATTACACCCAAACTATCCAGCTATTGAAATATAAATGGAAAACAATCTTAAAGACAATGTTCATTCCATAGTAAAAGCTGAAGCCGATTACCTGGTATTTGATTTTGTATGGAACATATTTTTTATACTTTTGGAGAATAGCAAGTAATGCATAAAAGAATTTGTAAATTAGTTTGACCGAGCAATGCACGCGAGTAAAAAAAGTTAAGTAAATTCCATTTGGTGAACGTTAAATTACACATTATTTTTTACAGCATTATTATTGTTGACGTCAATAACTTTATATTTAAATTTTTGATTAAATGGCAAAACACAACGTACAAATTGTTTGGTACAATTTCTTGTAATTTTTATATTAATATCATGACGAGGCTCCGGCATCGAGCTTTGGCCAGATATTTTTATCGTTTAGAAAATCATCAGTCCGGTAATAAGTCTCTTTACAAAGTACCTGTTTAACATACGCTTTGAATTGTCTATTAGGCATATCAAGGACTGATTCTGGCAACTTATTAAAGTAGCGTATACAGTTACCTAAAAACAAATCACTAACCCTGCTGAGCCTATACCGCGGATGACTATTTCCGCTTGACACATATAGGTACATATGTAAATGCTACGCTGCCACCTACATTCATACCTAAATGTACCAAAATGCGGCTAGCTCCGTGGTGCAGCGGTCAACACGCCAGCCTGCGACATGAGAGTGCCCGGGTTCGATCCCCGGCCAGGTCAAGACAGAAAATGTTATTTTTCAGATTGGCCTGGGTCTTGGATTTTTATCTTTATATGTATTTGTTATAAAATATAGTATCGTTGAGTTAGTATCCCATAACACGAGTCTCGAACTTACCTTGGGGCTAGCTCAATCTGTGTGATTTTAAATTTGGTATGCATACCCTTTCAAACAAGACTATTTCTATCGGTTCATAAATCATGCAATAATGCGGTAACAAACATTAAAAAAATATACAACCCAATTGATTACGTATTTTTTTTGAACATACATAATATGACGCAAATCAAATCCTTGTCTGCTCTTGCCAAGTATGTCTCCGGTAGTACAGAGAGGTCATACTCCTGCAGTGGAGACTAAAAAGACCTGTCGATGATGATAATGATGATATTATCACGCTTCTTTCCCATAGGAGTAGGCAGAGACTACAAACCTTTTTCGCTTCATCTACATCCATCACTCTCTTCATGCATCCTCGTCGGTTTCGGGTACTCCTTAATGTTTTTTTTTATGTACCACTTAGTAGACAAACAGGCATACATAACATAACTTTCCCTTTGGCAAAAACGTTCGCAATCTGGTATTGGTATGTGCATTGAGGCCGGCCCTGACGAACTCTTCCAGACACATCTAAAGTATTTTTTTTGTAGGTAAGTCTTCTTTCATCCATCCTTTCTACTTACTAGGTTCTACTTTTTGAAGTAAGTTAAAAAGTATATTTACTCATCATCCTAATCGGAGCGTTTTTTCTGATTGCATCCTCAACTCTATTGCGTCGGGGCCCGGGGTTCGCTATTAATATGACAGTCATGCTGACGCCATCCCTCTTTCAGTCTATCAGAACCGCAATCCTTCACTCATGTCCTCGATCACCTGCAATCTGGGCGAACTTCCTACAACATCCAAAAAAGGAATTATTGGGCAGGAAAAATATAGGATAACCAAAGTACCATCGACACGAAAATAAGAAGAAGAAGAAGAAAAAACACCTGTTAAAATGATGTACATATATTTGCCGCGCCGAGAATCGAATCCGGTACCTAGTGTCGCAGGCTGGCGTCTTAACTACTGCGCCACGGAGGCTGTCAATAATATATCCTTACTAATATATATATACTAATATTATAAACGCGAAAGTTTGTATGTATGGTTATTTATTAATCAATCACGACAAAACCGCTTAATGAATAATGTCGAAATTTTGCACCAGATAGGTTTTAAAACATAGGGTACCTTTCATCCTAAAAATTCTGTTCCCACGGGGATTTAACTTCAGCGGAGTCGCAGGCGATAGCCAGTATATTATAGGCTAGGAAAATATATGAAAAATTAATGTATCGAAGCAATCTATAAAAGTATCATTAGTTATAGATAACGGTTTTATTATTTTTCAATGTTGAGTAACAATCAACTTTTTCCAGTATATAGTACTAAATTCCGTCGAATCATGCCTTAAGTAATTGGATGCCAATATTGGCTAAGCCCAAACTGTCGATCACTTTGAACTATACGAAACCTGAGTTAATAAACCCGCTTAAAATAGAGCACAATGTATTTTTTTATGAAATTGATTTAATATGAATCTACCTTTTTTACACGACTGCTTGTAAACGAAATGTTTTTAGATTTCATATTCATTTTGAGTTATAGATAACGAAGTAGGTATGTGTGCATTGCTTTATCCTTATCCTTATCCTTACTTCCTTACTAATATTATAAATGCGAAAGTGAGTTTGTTTGTTTGTTTATTTGTTTGTTTGTTTGTTTGTTTGCTTGCTTGTTTGTTTGTTTGTTTGTTTGTTTGTTTGTTTGTTTGTTTGTTTGTTTGTTTGTTTGTTTGTTTGTTTGTTTGTTTGGTTGTTTGTTTGTTTATTTGATTGTTTGTTACGCTTTCACGCCGTAACTACTGAACCGATCATCATGAAATTTTGCAAACAGGTTCTCTGGTGTACGGAGAAAGACACAGACCTTTTATCCCAGGAGAAAGTACTGTTCCCGAGGGATCGACATTGACGCGGGCGGAGCCGCGGGCGTAAGCTAGTTTCATCATAACTTCTAAATACCTAAATATATTTTAATGTGTGATGTATCTTAAGAATAGGTAACTCACATCATCGCTAGTCTGATTATATTTCTCGAACATAACTAAAGTTCCGTCTAATTGCACACAGTGGCACAGTGGTGCCTGCCATTCCCTGTACGTGAGAGTTTGGACACCAGTGACCTTGAGCCGGAGCCTGTATGCGCTAGGGTTGATACCACTCACTTTGTGCCTGCCGATGAGGACACACACACAGCCCAAGGCATTAAGCGAATGGCCCGTTCCACGCCCCGCGCGCCTCTCGATGCCCCCACGCACATCCAGACACCCACATGCCACACAAGCGATTTTACGGGTACACATGCTTAAGTGTTGTTTCTTTTCGCGTAGTGTATTATATTCTTGTCCAGCGGACTATGGAAAATAAATTTATAAGTGTACTTAATAGATCCAGTAAATTCGGGGTAAATTGGCTGTGACAAACGTACATACAGACACATGAGTGATCCTATTAATAATCCATTTTGTCACTCGGTCATACAGAATCCTAAAACAAACAAGTATACTTCGCTCACACATTGATAATATGTACAGATAGTCGTATAATCTCTTGGTACTGCTACAGCAGTAATAGGTATCAATATATCTCTATCAGAATGAAGCTCCAAACCTGTACCCAGGAACTAGGGCGAGTCCTCATCTATGGCTTTTGTGTAACGAATGATTGTAGCATCTAGGAAACAAGCGTTGGACCGACATATCAAAGGATCGCCTTAATTATGCAACCAGTCGTACTAGTGCTTCCATTCAAGGCCAAAACTTTCGGATCTATGACACAACGGCAATATGCATCATGGCACTTAAAAAATTTTTAAAAAATATCGCGTGCTGACGTGACTAAGATAGGGAAAAGATAAACTTTTTAAAGAACTACATGTAAAACTCCCTTGGGCAACAGAAACAATACAGGTTAACCCGCCGGGAGTGTGGTGACAAAAAGTAACTTTTGCTATGTGGCGGGGTGTTACATGCCCCAAAACAAAACAGCATATTTAATAAGTTTTGCACTGAAATAACATTAAATGACTGTTTTATATTGTAAACGGGTTTTATGCAAATGTATTAAAAATAAAAATAAATAAAATGGCGTACATATTTATTAATAATATTTATGATATCTAAGACACTCGTTTTTGTTAATAAAAATAAGTATCCTTACTTTCAACTGTAATTAAAATTATACAATTTTAAAGAAACAAAAAAAATATTCCAGAGACTTAAACAACATGAGATCTAGAATCACATTAAAATATAAAACTTAGGAAATAGTTTAGGAACACATTAGGAACTTGAATCAAAGTCAGTACAATTTTTGCATGAAAAAATTGCATGTTCTCGGGATATGGCTTTTCCGCAGCCTGCACATGCATATTTTGTTTTACGGTCTCTCTTTCGTGAACAATCTGCACATCGAGCATAACGGTCAGAAACATTTTGGGCTGCTGGGCGCATAGGTACCTTGATTTGAGAAGAAATTCTCTGGCAAATGTAAACAGGAATATTTTTTTGATTGGGTCGTGATTATAAATGCGTGTACAACAGACATCATCCCAAGTTGCGAAAATAATCTGTACGCTTGTGTGTTTTGTGGATATTTTCTTTAATAATAATAATGTAAGCATAGATAGCCGCCATATTTAGAAGTCTATAAAAGATCGTCATCGGCCAGTGCTTGCTGTTGCGTGAGACATCATAAGTAGCACTCAATAAATTTTATTTGTAACCTAAAAACAAAGTTAAGATTAGCTAAAAGCGCCAAAAAAACTGTTATGTATTGCTTACTGCTCTGCCTTCTCCATTTTATGCATATAAGCGTACTTTTATGTACTTTAAACACCAAGAAAAAAATAAAGCTAGTACTAAAAAAATTCACAGAATATGCACACGGACTGTGTGGCGGGGTGTGACTTACCCCACTGACGTTTGCACGCATGTATTCCAAATGCCGGCCAGCGTAACGTTGCAAACACGCCACTTTCTCCTTCCACATCCCCTTACCTCCAGCTACACGAAACCGCTAAAATCTAGCTTAAAAAAATAAAAAGATATACGCGTGTAAACAGTGTTTGGGGTATGTCATAACCCACCACACTCCCGCAGGGTTAAATAGGAGAGAAAAAAAATATAAAAATACATAAGATACGAGAGAAAGAAAGATACTCACTAATGATGATGAAATTAAAAAGCGATAAAGTGTTTTAGTAATTAATGAATCATCATGCGCTGTGCATTAGAAGAATACCGTAAAACGTATATTTTTTCGTCGCGCAGTTAGCCGTATTTTTCATGGAATACTAGCATGAAAAAATATTAAGTACAGTTCAAAGATCAAAATAAATGATAACATCAAAATATTGTCAAAAAATATTTAAAACCCAGCAGAAAAGCTATATCCAGAAAAAGTTTCATCGCGAATGACTTGATATTTTCAGCGACAACTACTCACCAACTTTTTTACGTCTATAAAAAGTATAAAAATGAGCAAAATGGATACCAAAAAAGAATACTTGGTTATAAATAATAAATCATTAAATTAAAAGTGAAAATTAACAAGGAACTGGGACGTTACATAAACGCCAGTTGGGTAAATTGGCAACAAGTTACTAGGGTTATTTGTGACTCACGCGTGCCCCAGAGAAAATTTCTCCAAGCCACCAAGTTGACGGAAAACAGACAACTGCATTCAGCGAAAATGCTTCCGAATGGGCAGTAGCGTCGGAAGCACAACAAGTCAAAGAAACTGCGCTTGCTAACTCGCCTGCCAAGCGTCCATCACGCTATCCTCCCATGAAACGAAAAATCCTTGGGGGAGGTCATTGTCATTGTCATATCATACAGTTTTTCTGGGTTAGCAAATTAGTTTGCTGTATGCACTCGTACGGGCAAACAATAACGCTAAGTGTTTTGCTTCGAGTCTGCAGCAGTTTTTGCTCCACGCTGCAGTTACGAGTACGATCGTCGAGATATTAATTTTTTGATTCATTTAGATCACATTACTATTAATTGAAGAGTATATATTAATGAAATATTTCTTTTGGTTATTTTTGTGGAAAAAAACGGAACCCTTGAAGGATCACTTTCTTGTCCGTCTGTCTGTCGGTCTGTCAAGACACTTTTTTTCAGAACCGCGTAGAGGTATCAAGCTGAAATTCATATGAAATACACAAGTCTACTGTCCCTTAGAGCTGTGAAAAAATCTAACTTCAATGCCAACGCAATCAAAAGTTACAGCCGTTTATGTCGCAAATTTTCGACATTCACAAGGAAATCAAACCCTACGTGTACTTCCCGTGAACTCAGAATCTTGAAATTTGGTACGAAGCAACGTCTTATAGCATAGATAATGGACAAATTGCGAAATGCATATATTTTTAGTTACATCATATGATAAAAATATTTTTCAAAATTTTAACCGGAACCCTTCATGCTCGAGATTTATTTGGTGAAGTTAAATTAATGTATCAGTGTATACAATATATAACATACACTTATCGGTCAAACTTTTAACACCTCAGACAAAAGGAGGCTTACCTATCCCAGCAGCGGGTCCTAGAAAGCTGATGATGATGATGAATATTTAAATAATCAGAAACCATTACGATGATGAACATTTTTAATTAAGTAGATGTTGTATTATGCTGTAAACTCTGTAACGTACCGTAAAAAAATATTTTTAAAGTGTTTCTTCTTTTTTCGCTTGTGATTAAAAATTATTAGTTTAATTATTTACTATTTCATTATATGGGAACTTCTAGCTTATTGCGTTATCGTTCTAAAGTACATCGTAAGTAATTAAAGCTAGACTTCGTGCGTGCAGAGCCATAGGTGACGATAAAGAATTGCAAATTAAAGAAAAGTTAAAATATTAACTACGGTTATAAATACTTGCCCCCTTGTTTTGAATTCTGACTGATCGTAAGATATTGTGCTCCTCTCTATATAAAATATATATAAAATGTATTTTGAAGTTACTATTAAAAAGTTGTACACTAAGTTAGCAAATAGGCCGGCTGGACGGTAAATGCTTCTTAGTCTACTGTTTCCACAAATTGAGGATGACCATTACACAATTTACCATTGAACATAATCCGGCAAGATATAAGAGCTGGCATTAATTTGCTCAGCGGATAAGTTTTGCAATTGAACGAGGAAACCCTGCCAGTATTATGGGAACGTTGCCTCGATGTAAAGCGTTGAAAGATTTTTTATATTTAAATGTTATAGGGATTTTTTTTTATTTAAAACTAACGTGAGATAAAGACATTATTAAAATATGTAACAACGGGTTACCCACGTAGGAAGTCAGCTACTGACCGACATGTTTCGACCTCATCCGCACTCCCAGTGCGGATCGGGACATCAGAGGCGCTTCTCGATCTACATCCGCTCTGAGGAAGACCTCCGGATGAGGTGAAACATGTCGGCCAGTAGCTGACTTCCTCCGTGAGTAACCCGTTACATATTTTAATGATATTTATTTTCCTAAAATGTGCTGTTCAAGAAAAATAAATGATCACAGACATAATCCATTGACCGTTTTAGAAGTTGGTTTTAATCGTAGGTCTGATCATAATCATAATCAATTTTTTATTTGCCCAAAAACATGGTATTATAAGATGTAACAAATATACAAGGAACAGATATGTATTTCTAGAAGTAAATAGCATGCAAATATTAATGGTCCAAGAAACCTCTAAGGCTGTAAAAGTTTTTATCTCACTTTACAAAATAAAATAGATTTAGAATTATAAAAACGAAAGTACCTCTGAGCCATCTTTGACGGGCCTCTACCGCTGACCACACCATTTTATTTCTATACTTCTCACTAATCCGTACAACTGACATCACAAGGGATCCAACGATACCAGTAGCAGGTATTTCCAAGATGTACAATTAAACAAAAACAATTTTGTTCTAGCGTCAACCTACCAAGGCGTAAGACATTCTGAATTCGAACATTCCCCATTAAGTCACTAGATGGCGCGCTTCAAAAGTTACAACGCGCTATCATAGTTTTTTCCGACGTAATATGGTCTCACGTCGTCATCGCCATAGTACAGCAAGGGAAAACAGTAAACACTAATTTTTGAAGTCCTGGTAATTTACTAGGATAATAAATATAAGATATAAGGATATAAGATAAGATAAAAATTTTAATCTATATTTACATAGTATATTATTTTCGAACTGGGTTCGTTGTGCACACAAGCTGTGAGCCCAACGAACGAAAAATTTTAAACCAAGACAAATGTCGTATTTTTGAAGTCCTGGTAACTTACTAGGATAATAAATATAAGTTTTATTTTAAATAAGATAAAAATTTTAATCTATATTCACATAGTATATTATTTTCGAACTGGGTTTGTTGTGCACACAAGCTGTGTGCACAACGAACGAAAAATTTTAAACCAACACAAATGCCGTATTTTTGAAGTCCTGGTAATTTACTAGGATAATAATTATAAGTTTTATTTTATATAAGATAAGATAAAAAATTTAATCTATATTTACATAGTATATTATTTTCGAACTAGGTTCGTTGTGCACAAAGCTTACTTAAGATTTATTTATTTTTTGTCGGGAATGGAACTTTGTCGATTTTGATAAAAACATATTTGGTTGGAAAACAACGAAGAATGTTATAACGGCATTGTATCTTTTAGTCTGACTTCTAACTAACATTATATAACTAGCAAAGGAGCTTTTTGTTAATGGAATACGTAGTACTGCATTTAGAAAGAAAAACTAATACATTTAAAATGTGAATTGACGTGAAAAAGTGCCTGAAAAGTCCTATTTTCTGAATAAATCTTTGAATCTTGAATCATTTTTTGTGATTAAGTTTAAATATTTATCAAATAAACATTATCTTTAAATATTTTTAGTTTTACCGCCAAAAATCAGTGATAAATGCAATTGTCCATTTTATTTCAAAATTATTGTGTATACATATACATACATACACATTATCACGTCTTTATCCCTTACGGGGTAGACAGAGCCCAGAGTCATAAAACCGAAAGGCCGGCTAAAGTGGAAAACGGAATCAAAATAATAATGGGTTGCTAGGCGCATCGCACATACCGGCTTCTATAATCTGCATGAAAAGAGAAGCAGCTGGCACAATCTACATTTTTCTTTTTCCCAGACCAGCATTGAAGATATTGTATATTCTTGACATATAACGCGAAATACGGTCCAATCGGACCTAAAAAACGCAGTTGTATTTAAATATCAAAGTAACCGTACTAGGTAAGTATATAGAAGTATAATAATATTATAAATTCGAAAGTAACTCTGTCTTTCTTTTACCTCTTCACACTTCGACCACTAAACCAAGCTAAATGAAATCAGGTGCGGAGGTAGCTCGAGGCTCGGGAAATGACATAGGATAACTTTTATCCCAGGCAAATACTGTTCCCGAGGGATCGACATTCACGCGAGCAGAGGTGCGGTAAAAAGCTAGTCATACTTAAAATACTATAAATAAATGCGAAAGTAACTCTGTCTGTCTGTCCCCTTTTCACGCTTCAACCATTGAATCAATTTGGATGAAATTTGGTATGGAGGTTGTTTAAGACCCACGGAAGGACATACGGTACCTTTCATTTCGGAAAATTCTACTGTTTCCGATGGATCGACATTGACGCGGACGGAGTCGCGGGCAATAAATATTATCCTTAATAATATTATAAATGCGAAAGTGAGTTTGTTTATTTGTTTGTTACGCTTTCACGCTTTACGCTTTTCTTTTCGCCGTAACTACTGAACTGATCATCATGAAATTTTGCATACAAGTTCTCTGGAGTACGGGGTAGGACATAGGCTACCTTTTAACCTCGGAAAAAGTACTGTTCCCGAGGGATCGACATTGACGCGGGCGGAGCCGCGGGCGAAATCTAGTTAATATTAAAAATGCGAAAGAAGGTAACTCTATCCGTCTGGTACTTCATCACGCTTCGACCACTGAACCGATTTCAATATAATTTGGTAGGTATGGTATGAAGGAAGGAACTAGAGGCCCGATAAAGGACATTATAGTCCCACACCTCCCGGAGTCGAAATGGAACCACTCATGGTACCATGCTCCTGCAGTGGAGACTAAAAAGACCCGATGATGATGATGATGGTACCTCAAGTAGCACAGATTCTGAGTACAGCTGCATATGGCAGCTGTATTTAGAATCTACCAATGCACGATAACAGAATCGAACAATGTTTTTGATGTAGCTCAGGGTCCAGCAATTTCACCAATACTTTGGACAGTTCCTGTATTTATAATGTTGCCAACTCCCGGAGTTGAAACAGAACCACTCACCGAAACCACTGACAACACACACATTTGGTAGGTATGGAGGTAACTTGAGGCCCGGTAAAGGACATAGTACTATATATCCCGAAAAATGGAAAACACGCACGCGAGCGAAGTCTCGGGCAAAAGCTAGTTAAATTATAAACCGCAGCTGTAAACCGATTCCCTCGTTTTGTATTCGGACTGATCGTAAGATATTGCATTCCTCTTTCACGTTGCAAACTCGAATGGAATTTATATCTACGTGATTAAATCGTGTTAATTCTATTACATTGGCTGTGCTGGCCGCAATCTGTAGAGTTCAAAATTCTTTGTCAAGATATCTATATGAAGTTATATTTATTATGCTGAAATCTAAAAAAATCTTAGATAAGATAATGTTTATTTGACAAAAAACACATACCTACACGAATAAAAAATGAAACACATACACGCAATTTACAAAAAAAAAGTAACAATATTACATACTTTTTTTGGGGGTAGCTGTCAAAAAGGTCACACGTCTTTAAGTGTGCTCTCATAAATTTTAAATTTAAAAAATCATTATTCATATTAAAAGTATTATTTTATTCACATATGTAATAGATGAATAACTAGTAGTACTTGCCAGATAATTTTTACAACACTCCTTTCACATATTTTAAACACAATATACATTCATCATAATGGACACACTCGCACTGCTCAACAAAAACATGAATGAGATGAAGGATATGTTTGAAGCTAAAATGTCATCCTTTGAAGAGTCCCTCAGCAGTCAAGGTACCAACACAAATACTACGGTGCTGCACAGTGAGTACCAAGCATTTAAAACTTGTATTTGGAAGGCCGTCACGGATCTCGGTAGGCAGTTGGAGCTTGTAGTTTTCTCTCTTGATGAGTTTGAGATGAGATCACGTTCCAACATTTTGCTTCTACATGGACTTGTTGAAAATAAGGAGGAGAACATCGCTGATACCCTCCATAAAATTTGTCTTGAGAAACTGCACCTCTCCATTCCTCCCAGTTCATTTTCTGCATGTTGGCGTATGGGCAGAACCGCAAAATCTGATAAGCCTCGTCCGATAGTAATCCGGTGTGTGAATCTTCAAACAAGACAGGATATATGGGCAGCTAAGAAACTATTAAAAGGCAGTGGCTTGACGTTTTCTGAATTTTTGACTGCCCCACGACATACCGTGTTTGTTGAGGCGCGGAAGGAACTAGGCGTTAAAGGCTGTTGGACCAGCGACGGAAAAATTGTAGTCGTCACAGCTAAAGGCTACAAGCGGAAGATAACTACGATGGCAGAATTGCGGGTTGCGGGTTGCGGGCAGAACAAGTGCAGTGGGCAATGACAACATATCACTCGATATGATCAAACCTATCGCGTCATTAGTTGCCCCGTACATCTCGGATATAGTAAACTGCTCCATTGCTACTAGTATGTTCCCTACCTCCTGGAAATACGGCCACATTATTCCTCTCCCGAAAAAACCTAACCCATCTTGTCCTTCCCATTTCCGTCCAATATCTATCCTACCTTTGCTATCCAAAGTCCTTGAGCATCACGTCAATCAGCAGGTGACGAAACATATCTTGAGCTATAATCTTCTAACCTCTTTTGTCTGTCTGGATTCTGGATTCAGTCTGGATTCAAACGTGGTCATTGCACTATGTCTGCCCTTGTCAAAATCACAGACGATATCTGTGCGAATATTGAGAAGAAAAATTTAACCATACTTGCCCTCCTGGATTTTACAAGCGCATTTAATACAGTAGATTTTGACATTCTGATTGGAAAATGCGTATTTTAAATTTCTCTATTAATTCTCTTTCTTGGTTTCGTTCTTACCTGACTGGACGCCGTCAGTTAGTGAAGCTCAACGACAGTCGTTCTGACTGGGGAGATCTTTCTGCTGGCGTTCCTCAAGGTGGAATTCTGTCTTCTATCCTTTTTTCTATTTTTATTGATGGCATTACGGCTTCTCTTTCTTCTAATTTTCATCTATATGCGGATGATATGCAAATCTATACTGCATCTTCTCTGGATAACCTCAGCGTAGCCATCAACACCATCAACTCGGATCTCACCAAAATTGCCCAATGGTGTCGGAACTTTGGCCTGGTCATCAATGTAACGAAGTCCCAAGCTATAATAATTGGAAGTCCTTATTATATTTCAAAGGTCAATGACATGATGGTCCCTAATGTAGTCCTTGACAATAACTTAATTCCTTTCACTTCTTCAGTCACTAACTTAGGAATCATTATGGATCAGACTCTCTCTTGGGTTCCACACATCAACGAGATCAGCCGTAAGACATATGCCTCCTTACATTCCCTTCGTCGTTTACAAATTTTTTTACCAACCGAAACTAAGTTTCTCCTGGCACAATCACTTCTCATTCCCCTTCTGGATTATGCCGATGTATCCTACTTAGATGCCTTCTTCTTCTTTTAGTGCCTCTCCATTACTGGATGTTGGCCGTCAGCTTCCCAAACTCCTCTCTATCCTTTGCCAAGCGGAATAATTCCTCGACCTTTGTTATTCCGGTCCACTCCCTTATGTTCCGTAGCCATGATTTCTTGCGTCTTCCAACGCGTCTTTTGCCTTCAACTTTGCCCATCATTATAAGTTGCAGCAACTGATATCGGTCATGTCGCAAAACGTGACCCAAATATTCAACTTTGCGCTTTTTGACGGTTTGCAATAATTTCCGCTGCATTGCGACACGTTGGAGCACTTTTTCATTGCTGACTTTTTGTGTCCAGCTAATACGAAGCATGCGACGGTAACACCACATCTCGAAGGCTTCGAGCCGTCTTCTCACGTCTTCTTTAATAGTCCATGCTTCGCTGCCATAGAGGACTACAGGCCAAATATAGCATTGTAGAATTCTTACTCGGAGTTGTATCTTAATGCGTCGACAGCACAACACTTTTCTCATCTTATTAAATGAAGCTCGAGCGATTTCTATCCGCGACTTTATTTCTTGATCAGAATCCCATACTTCATTCACCCAAGCGCCGAGGTATTTGTACTGCCGAACTTGCTCCAAGCATCTACCATCCACTGCTAATTTTGGCTTCAAGTCAGCTTTTCGGGACACTACCATGTATTTCGTTTTCGCGATGTTAATAGAGAGACCAGCCCTTTCACTACTTTCATGCACTCTGTCCAAAATCTTTTGCAGGTCACTTCCTGAGGAGGCAATAAGTATTGTGTCGTCAGCGTAACGTAGATTATTGACAACTGTGCCGTTCACTTTAATTCCTATTTCCAACCCCTCAAGGGCCTCGGACATTACTGCTTCAGAGTACACGTTAAAAAGCAACGGTGACAAAATACAGCCTTGTCGAACACCTCGACAGATGCGGATCTCCTCTGTAAGCTTTTGTTCTACTCTTACTGTTGCCTTTTGGTTCTCGTACAAGTTCTTTATTATACGAATGTCTTTGCTATCAAGACCAATGTCATTCAACTGTCTCAATAGCAGTTCGTGTTTGACTCGATCGAATGCTTTCTCATAATCAATGAAACATATTATGACATCAGTCTGCATGTCACGGCATATTTGTACGAGAACATTCAGCGCGAAAAGGGCTTCCCGCGTGCCTACACCAGAACGGAAACCGAATTGGCTCTCCCCCAGTTGCTCATCACATTTTGCTCTTATCCGATTCTGAATAACGGACAAAAATACTTTAAGTACGTGACTCATTAAACTAATGGTTCGAAACTCACTGCATTTTCGAGAATTAGGTTTTTTGGGCAAAGTTATAAATGTGGATTTGAGCCAGTCCTCTGGGAGATCACCGGTGTTATAAATATGGTTGAAGAGACTTGTCAGCAAGTCAATATGTACTTCCTCCAAGAGCTGCAACACTTCAATAGGGACGTTGTCAGGGCCAAGAGATTTTCCCTTTTTTGCAGCAGCAAGTGCTCGCAGAACTTCTGTGCTGAGAATTGAAGGGCCTGTACTTTCTTCATTGGTAGAAAATAAGTTCCTTGAAGTATCTGCGAACATTTTGGAGATGTATTCAGTCCAGGTTTTCATCTTATTTTCTACATCAAGTAACAGTTTTCCGGAATCATCCATCAATGCAGTAACTGGAACCGGTTTATGGCCTAACATGTCTTTTATGTGTTTGTGCATGTTGAAGTTGTCGTGTTTTTTATGTAGATCTTCCATAACTTGACATTTTTCTGCATAATATGCATTACGAGCATCAGTTATTTTCCGGCGTATAATGCCATCCAATTCTTTGTATCGATTAGGGTTAACGTGTTTGTATTTTCTGCGTTCTTCCATTAGATCAAGAATTGAGTCTGACACCCAGTCTTGCTTCCTTGTTGTTGGTGACACTTTTAGGTATTTATTGCAAATATCTGTTACTTTTGATTTGAGATCTGGCCAGATGTTATCGGGAATATATGCTTCAGATTTTTGACTTACTGCCCACTGATTTATATCATCAGATACCCTTGATTTAATATCGGGGGTTTTCAACTTGCGTATATCAAGTCTATTATTCTTGTATTTGTTCGACAGTAGTTTTAGTTTACAGCGCATATCAATAACTACTGGATTATGATCAGATCTTATATCTGCGCCTGGATAAGTACGTGCTCTCAATACACAATTCCGATATCGATTGTTGATCATAATGTAATCGATTTGGTTCCTTATTATATGAATAGGTTTATGCTTTGGTGATGTCCAAGTGTATAGTCTGCGAGGTGGTAATTTAAAGAGTGTATTCGTAATAACGAAATTATTCTCTTGACAGAATTGTACAAGTAAATCACCTCTATCATTTCTTGTCCCTAGTCCATAAGCTCCTGCTACATTTGGTACTGCATTTGAACCAACCTTTGCATTTAAATCCCCCATAAAGATGTTGATTTCGTGTTTTTTGGTGTGTTTGATAAGGGTATCGATCTCAGCGTACATGTCAATCACTTCAGCCTCTGGATTTTCTTCCGTAGGTGCATAGACTTGAATAATATTAATGCATGGTTTTGCCTCTAATTTTATCATCATGACTCGGTTGGAAACTGGTATGAATTCGCTCACTGCTTTAGAAACTTCCCTTGTAAGCAGGAGACCTACACCATATCTTTCTTTGTCTTTTTCGCCTGCAGAGTAATATAGTACTTTGCCATTTGAAGTAGGATATCTTCCATTGCCTGGCCATTTGGTGTCACTAATTCCTACTATATCCATTTGCAGACGTTCCATTTCCTGTATTAGATTAGGGAGTTTACCATCCTGTTTTAAGGATCTGACATTCCATGTACAAATTCTAAGTGTTTTCCGCCCGGGGATTCTTCGCACCCCTGTCCCATTTAAGGGACGCCGGGCACTCGGGGCCATTCTCTTAGCTGACTTATTCATTAAATTAAATTTAGAAGCTGACTTCTAGGGAAAATTAATGCAGTGGTTTCCCGTTGCCTTCTGCATCAGACATTTTTGAGCTAATTTAGAACCCAAGGCCGCTGTAGCCTCTCCCAATTAGTTACCTAGTCGGGGAAGTGGTTATACCGCCACTGACTCGGTCGCCAGAGCCCCGTCTGTTATCTAGCAGGGAGCACCACGGCACCCCAAGGAGTGCCGCCGCTAGCATTTCCTAAGAACTACTAACGCGTGCAGGTAGGGTTGACAATTGGGTCGGCTGAGATGTTGTTACCGTTCTCCCCTTACTCCCCTTACTTACTTAGATGCCACTGAGGAGCAATTGGACAAACTGGAACGCCTGCAAAATCAAGGTATAAGATTTATATTCGGTTTACGCAAATTTAACCACGTCTCAGAGTTTCGTCGTCGACTGGATTGGCTTCCTATCAGAGTTCGGCGTAATGTTCACATCCTCTCCTTACTATTCAATATCCTTTTCAATCCGTCTTTTCCAAATTACCTGCGTGAAAGATTCACATTTCGCGCAATTGATAGTCGCTTACGTACTAGTAACAATCCTAAGTTGATTATACCATCTCATACGTCTCGAGCATACGGTAGGTCTTTTACTGTAATTGCTGCCCAGCTATGGAACACACTTCCTTTGGAAATAAAGATGAGCACTTCCATTGAGTCATTTAAACGCGATGTTAAAAGATTTTACAACGGTTCGTTTGACATATGAGCATACTAATTTAATTTATGTATGTATATATATATATATATATATATATATATCTATATATTTATTTATTTATTTATGTATTTTGGATTAGCATGTATGTAAGATATTTTTTTTTTTTGGTTTAGTTATAAATTAAGTTTTTTCGCACGATGTGTTATTGTACATTTAGATTTTTGTTACGCTACCCTTTAGCTTTCTTAATCATATTTTCGAATACCGGTTGACTGGAAGAAATCCCTTATTGGGATAAGTCCGCCTATGTACATTATTAGTTTCTAAGAATTGCCTTTTGTTAATATTATTATTTTTTAAGTGCAATAAAGAGTTTACAAACAAACAAACAAACAAACAAACATACAATACGAAACGTAATTTATTTAAATTAATTATTTGTGTGTGTGCTGTGCCTTACTTACATAAACCTTTGGAGTTTTATTGATAGAATAATTTAAACGAGTTTTTGTTTGTAACCGTCTGCAACAAAAGGAGGTTATCAATTCCATCGCTTTTAATGTGTTTACCTCATAACTCTGTCTTTTAAACACTGATTAAAAAAAAGTTTTTTGTTTGAAAGGATATGTGTCCAATTTGGTTCCATTAAAATTTCATCAAAATAATCGGTTGAATAGTTCGTATGAAGTCGGTTTTTTAGGGTTCCGTACCCAAAGGGTAAAAACGGGACCCTATAAATAACGCTCCGCTGTCCATCTGTCTGTCTGTCTGTCCGTCTGTCACCAGGCTGTATCTCATGAACAGTAATAGTTAGACAGTTGAAATTTTCACAGGTGATGTATTTCTGTTGCCGCTATAACAACAAATACTAAAAAATAGAATAAAATAAATATTTAAGTATATATAATGGGACCCCCATACAACAAACGTGATTATTTTTGCTTGTTTTTGCTCGATATTGATAATGGCAACAGGTAGACGCTTGAATTTTTCACAGAATATTTAGTTATATATTCACTGTAAAAATAAATAATTAGATTAATATTTGAGGGGGCTCCCATAAAACATAAGAAATTTTTTTTGGCGTTTTTATACAATACTGCAGTACCCCAGGAGCTGAAACAAAAGAGAAAAGTAAATGAATCCGAGGTCCTATCGATACCAAGCAGTAGCCCATGTCCAAATGAGGCCAGTCCAAAAAAACCTCTGAAAACTCGCCGGTAATGAGGACGGCAGTGGTGGAGGATCTTGTAAATCAAACTCAGGAATGGACCGAAGTCCGAAAAAAGAACCGTCGTTTTACATAGTTTTACATATATGAGTGGTGCCGCAGGTCCAACAGTGACAAAATTGAGAGCCGTTGAAGTCCGAAAATATTTACATTTATGGAATATGGCCTCCGGCTTAGAAGAAGTGCGGGAGTACGTACATCAGCTCTGCCAAAATGCCTCCTGTACAGTAGAAGAACTCACTCCTAAAGGCGAGTATAAGTCCTACAAGATAGGGGTACCGGCTGACTTATATGATTCCTGCTATTCGACTGAAGTATGGCCAGTAAATGCTAGAATAAGACCGTGGATAAATTACAGAGGTGCAAAAAAGATGACTAACACACAGTTAAACTCAGGGCACTCTGCTAGTCCGCTGCCCTTTCGTAGGCAGCCCTGTGGGAGGGCAGCGGCAATGCAATAGGTCTGCTGCAAAAGTAAATGTCTTTTACCAGAACGTCAGAGGCCTAAAGACGAAACTACCACGATGGTACGCCAGCATGCTGGTTTCGGACCACCTGCTCGTAACAGCGACAGAGACATTCCTCGATGGTTCCGTAGAGGATGCTGAACTGATTCCAGACGACTGGACACTGCTGCGTCGCGACCGGCCCACTGACCATGGAGGAGTCCTACTTGCTGCAAAACCAGGAGTCACTGTCCGACGGCTTCAGGATCTAGAATCGGAACTTGGAGAAGATCTTTGGGTTTCTGTAACATACAGCGGTACAACATTCATTGCATGTGTAATTTATATTAAACCGTCGGCTACTGACTCGGAATACATGAATATTTTTTATAACATTGAATCGTTTGTATCTAGTAGTTCAAATATGGAAATAATAATATTTGGTGACTTTAATATGAATAGTGCCTCAGAAAATATTAGAAACTATTATTGCTATTTTTTGACATACTGCAATTTAAAAGACCATAACGATGTAATAAATAATCATGGTAGTAAACTTGACGTGGTGTTGGCGCAAGAATGCAATGAGTCGCGTTTGCAGCATATATGTGTGTGCGAGGCCTCCGCAGGTTTCGTCCCCCCCGACATGCCGTATCATCCCCCGCTGGATATAACGTTGAGTATTCAGAGAAACCGACTTAATAACAAAGATCGACTGCAACCGAGCAACATCGATTCAGCGCGTGACTGGAACTTCAATAAAATGGACACAAATTTATTTCAATCATTGCTCGATGAAACGTCATGGGAAGATGTCCTTAAATCAGAGGATGTCTCACTAGCTACCACTGCTTTTTATAATATACTTTATAAGCTGTTCAATATATCAGCACCAAAAAAGAAAAGAAATACCGCGACACGCACTAGATATCCCGTTTGGTTTGATGCTGATATAATAAAGAACATTAAACATAAATCCCGATTACACAAGGCATGGTTAGCAACAAAAAGTATCTTGGCATATAATGCTTTTTCTAATTATAGAGCAAGTTTAAAATCGCGTATATCTCATGCATATAAAACATACATGATGAAAATAGAGGAAAACCTGAGACTGCATCCGAAAAAAGTTTTTGGGGCCATGTGCATAGACTTAGATCAAAGGGAGGCTTTGAGCCTAGTGTTTCCTATAACCAAAATACTTACCAGGGGGCTGAAGCCGCAGAAGCATTCGCTAATTACTTTTCAAGCGTATTTTCTGATCAAGCACCTTTACTTAATAGTAACAAAACGGACGAACAGTTTTCACCGGAAAGATGTATTAGTGTTCAAACCTTACAATCTCAAGACATAGAGCGTGGTCTTAATAAATTGAGCTTGAGTCGCACATCGGGACCTGATAGCATTCCCAGCTTTATTTTAAAAACTTGCAAGAAACAATTTATCCTCCCTCTCCTGCACATAATGAACCTGTGTGTTAGAAATGGCAAGTACCCCGAACAGTGGAAGATATCTCGAGTTACACCTATCCCTAAAACCAACATGAAAAACCTTGTAGAGGAACACCGTGCCGTGGCCATATTGTGTGCGCCTGCCAAAGTATTTCAATATATCCTTCACGAAGCGATATATAGGCAGGTAAAGCAGCTAATTGGTGACGAGCAACATGGTTTTAGGCCATAAGATCTGTAAATTCTAATCTGCTATGCTTGGTAGACTTTATTCATAGGGCTATGGAGCGCGGACGGCAGGTTGACGTTGTTTATTTTGACTACGAAAAGGCATTTGATAAAATTGATAATGACCTATTGTTACTCAAGCTCTCTACCATCGGATTTGATCCTAAACTCTTATGTTTCATGGCAGACTATATGAGAGATCACCGACAATATGTCAAGTATGGCATATTTGAATCTGAAGCGTACCATACTAGGTCTGGTGTCAGCCAGGGCTCAGTTATCGGCCCTCTTCTATTCTTAATCATGATCCACGATTTACCCAAAGTACTGAAAACAGCGAAATGCCTCTTATATGCAGACGACCTAAAACTTTTTTATGAAATTGAATCCATTGAAGACTGTACTAATTTACAAAATGACATTAATTTAATTTATGACTGGAGTTTAAAAAATAAAATGAAATTTAATATTAGGAAATGTAATATTATGACTTTTGACAGAAAAAGGAATCCAATTCACTTTACATATCGTATAGACATTCATGACATAGAAAGAGTACAATCTGTAAAAGATTTAGGAGTAATATTCGATCGCAGCCTTACATTTGCCAACCACGCGCAAAAGCACCACCTTGCAAAAGAGGCATACCGTAGACTGGGTTTCGTATTGCGGAATGCTAGGGAGTTTCAGAACCCTTTGGTCATAAAGACCCTGTACAACTCACTAGTTAGAAGCAAATTGGAATCAAGTGCATGTGTATGGAATCCGCATCATGTCACTTATACCCGTATGCTGGATAAAGTGCAGAAAGCATTCCTAAGAGTCCTTTACAAAAAAATATATGGATATTATCCGCTCTTGTATCCTACTAAATTTCTACTTGGACATCTGGGTTTCAACTCTTTGGAAGTGAGGAGAATGATGGACCAGCTCACCATCTGCCTTAAGGTGCTAAAGGGATCAGTTGATTGTCTAGAACTACACAACATATTGTGCGTCTTACTTGTCCCCGACCAGCTAGAATCCCCGATAGACAGACGTGGTCGCAGTCGACTACCCCAACTTTTCCACGCGGATCAAGGCCACACCATAGCGCGTGCTATGTCACCACTAGTGCGTCCTGTAAACCATCTTAATGCTCTTCGAAGCGCCAACACCGAATTGGATTATTTTTTTGACAACTGGTCAGCTATTACTAAGGCATTATTTATATATTGTGAAAATCTAAATGACCAGTGGTTCAACAAGCAAAACCGTTTTGACGATAGTGATTAATAACATCACGAAATACATGACATTCTTATATATACAATTAATTATGCATTTTTTAATTTGTTTTTAATTTGTTATCATTTTATTTTTATACCATGACAAATTGTATTTTAAATAATTTAGTTTTGTATTAATTTATCATTTTTTAATTTTCGTAATGTAATTTTTTTAAATGTAATTTTGACAATTAATTTCTTGTGTGATAAATGTAATAGATTTAAGTCGTTTTTATCACAATAAACAATAAACATACAATAAAACATACAAAAATATTATATCGTCCTACCAGGACCGAAGTATAATTGAATTTTTTTTATATTTTTTTTGTTTTTGACATGGTGTTGCCATCTCGCTTTGGCTTTTATTGTATTTCACCTTTTTCTCCGCCAACCTTCGACTGAGACGCACGTCTACTGTTGTAAGAATTAAATTTCGTTCTATTAAGTTTTAAGTATTTTGTGAATAGTGCATATTCGTAGAATAAACGGTGTAACAGTAGCGAAGCACCTGGCATTTTTATTCCCAACTCCTGGCAGGCTCCCTACACCGGCGCCTATCTATCTACATACAAAATCCAATAAGCCTGGAGTATCAATTATGGAGTTACCTTCCCACCGACAACTCACCTTGGTTGGCGTCAGGCTGGAGCAGCCCGTAAAAACGTTCGCCAAATCATATTAAAGCACGAATGCGAATGCAGATCACAATAGCAGATTTCTGCTTTGGAGCCGAGGAGGCAAACGTGGTACCCCTAAATTTTCAAAATTTTTAGGGTTCCGCACATCAAAAGGTAAAGATCCCTAATAACTCGTTTGTCCGTCTGTCTGTCTGAGCCTTTTTCTCAGGATCACGTAGACGTTTTACGTTGAAATTAATATCACATATAGAAATCAAAAAGATTAAACTTTTAAGTCAACGCAATCAAAAGATACTGCCGTTTATGTAACAAATTTCGCATTGTTCAAAATTACAAGCGAATCAAAGCCTTTGGGGTACTCCCATCGAAAAAGATCTTATAGCACAAGTAAACGAAAAATCCTGAAGCTTTAAATGTGTAGACAGAAGTAAGAAAATACTTTTATGTACGGGACCCTCTGTGCGCGTGTCAAACTCCGACTTTTTCGATTCTTTTCCTTAAAAATCCTCACATGATTGTTTCGTCATCACGAAACTCGTTATAAAGCTTTTAAAACAAATTACAAGGCGGAACTTTTGCAATCCTTTGTAAAAGTAGGCGAAAGTCCCATAAGATCGAGTGGACAAACTATCTTGAAGCTTTAAATGTGTAGACAGGACTAAAATATGCTTTTATGTACGGGACCCTCTGTGCGCGAGTCCAACTCCCACTTTTCCGGTTTTTTCCTATAAAAACCTCACATGATTGTTTCGTCATCATAAAACTCGTTATAAAGCTTTTAAAACAAATTACAAGGCGGAACTTTTGCAAGCCTTTGTAAAGGTACACGAAAGTCCCACAATGTCGAGTGGACAAACAATTGATCACAGTGCACATATTTTCAACCTACCTAATTGATTTTATTAACTCGCGTTCTCATAATTGCATTTTACGTCAAGTAATTAAGTTATAATTTAATTATAAGCTTCAACAGTGAGATATAATTAATATTAATTTAATCATTTTTACGATGAAGCTGAAATTATTCGTATTGTTGAGCCCTGTTATATTTTTATGAAATACGATATAATTACGCTAATATTTGTACGATATCCTATAAACTACTTACCAAATTAAGATAATAACTGTTGCGCAGACATAAAGCTGTTTTAATTATCTGTGATATTACATCGTGTTGTTCACATGATATATAATTACACCCAAATTATCCATCTATTCAAAAAAATATAAATGGAAAACAATCTTAAAGACAATGTTCATTCCATAGTAAAAGCTGAAACCGATTACCTGGTATTTGATTTTGTATGGAACATATTTTTTATACTTTTGGAGAATAGCAAGTAATGCATAAAAGAATTTGTAAATTAGTTTGACCGAGCAATGCACGCGAGTCAAAAAAGTCAAGTAAATTCCATTTGGTGAACGTTAAATTACACATTATTTTTTACAACATTATTATTGTTGACGTCAATAACTTTATATTTAAATTTTTGATTAAATGGCAAAACACAACGTACAAATTGTTTGGTACAATTTCTTGTAATTTTTATATAAATATCATGACGAGGGTCCGGCATCGAGCTTTGGCCAGATATTTTTATCGTTTAGAAAATCATCAGTCCGGTAATAAGTCTCTTTACAAAGTACCTGTTTAACATACGCTTTGAATTGTCTATCAGGCATATCAAGGACTGATTCTGGCAACTTATTAAAGTAGCGTATACAGTTACCTAAAAACGAATCACTAACCCTGCTGAGCCTATACCGCGGATGACTATTTCCGCTTAACACATATAGGTACATATGTAAATGCTACGCTGCCACCTACATTCATACCTAAATGTACCAAAATGCGGCTAGCTCCGTGGTGCAGCGGTCAACACGCCAGCCTGCGACATGAGAGTGCCCGGGTTCGATCCCCGGCCAGGTCAAGACAGAAAATGATATTTTTCAGATTGGCCTGGGTCTTGGATTTTTATCTTTATATGTATTTGTTATAAAATATAGTATCGTTGAGTTAGTATCCCATAACACGAGTCTCGAACTTACCTTGGGGCTAGCTCAATCTGTGTGATTTTAAATTTGGTATGCATACCCTTCCAAACAAGACTATTTCTATCGGTTCATAAATCATGCAATAATGCGGTAACAAACATTAAAAAAATATACAACCCAATTGATTATATAGACGATATAGACGTATTTTTTTTGAACATACATAATATGACGCAAATCAAATCCTTGTCTGCTCTTGCCAAGTATGTCTCCGGTAGTACAGAGAGGTCATACTCCTGCAGTGGAGACTAAAAAGACCTGTCGATGATGATAATGATGATATTATCACGCTTCTTTCCCATAGGAGTAGGCAGAGACTACAAACCTTTTTCGCTTCATCTACATCCATCACTCTCTTCATGCATCCTCGTCGGTTTCGGGTACTCCTTAATGTTTTTTTTATGTATCACTTAGTAGACAAACAGGCATACATAACATAACTTTCCCTTTGGCAAAAACGTTCGCAATCTGGTATTGGTATGTGCATTGAGGCCGGCCCTGACGAACTCTTCCAGACACATCTAAAGTATTTTTTTTGTAGGTAAGTCTTCTTTCATCCATCCTTTCTACTTACTAGGTTCTACTTTTTGAAGTAAGTTAAAAAGTATATTTACTCATCATCCTAATCGGAGCGTTTTTTCTGATTGCATCCTCAACTCTATTGCGTCGGGGCCCGGGGTTCGCTATTAATATGACAGTCATGCTGACGCCATCCCTCTTTCAGTCTATCAGAACCGCAATCCTTCACTCATGTCCTCGATCACCTGCAATCTGGGCGAACTTCCTACAACATCCAAAAAAGGAATTATTGGGCAGGAAAAATATAGGATAACCAAAGTACCATCGACACGAAAATAAGAAGAAGAAGAAGAAAAAACACCTGTTAAAATGATGTACATATATTTGCCGCGCCGAGAATCGAATCCGGTACCTAGTGTCGCAGGCTGGCGTCTTAACTACTGCGCCACGGAGGCTGTCAATAATATATCCTTACTAATATATATATACTAATATTATAAACGCGAAAGTTTGTATGTATGGTTATTTATTAATCAATCACGACAAAACCGCTTAATGAATAATGTCGAAATTTTGCACCAGATAAGTTTTAAAACATAGGGTACCTTTCATCCTAAAAATTCTGTTCCCACGGGGATTTAACTTCAGCGGAGTCGCAGGCGATAGCCAGTATATTATAGGCTAGGAAAATATATGAAAAATTAATGTATCGAAGCAATCTATAAAAGTATCATTAGTTATAGATAACGGTTTTATTATTTTTCAATGTTGAGTAACAATCAACTTTTTTCAGTATATAGTACTAAATTCCGTCGAATCATGCCTTAAGTAATTGGATGCCAATATTGGCTAAGCCCAAACTGTCGATCACTTTGAACTATACGAAACCTGAGTTAATAAACCCGCTTAAAATAGAGCACAATGTATTTTTTTATGAAATTGATTTAATATGAATCTACCTTTTTTACACGACTGCTTGTAAACGAAATGTTTTTAGATTTCATATTCATTTTGAGTTATAGATAACGAAGTAGGTATGTGTGCATTGCTTTATCCTTATCCTTATCCTTACTTCCTTACTAATATTATAAATGCGAAAGTGAGTTTGTTTGTTTGTTTATTTGTTTGTTTGTTTGTTTGTTTGTTTGTTTGCTTGCTTGCTTGTTTGTTTGTTTGTTTGTTTGTTTGTTTGTTTGTTTGGTTGTTTGTTTGTTTATTTGATTGTTTGTTACGCTTTCACGCCGTAACTACTGAACCGATCATCATGAAATTTTGCAAACAGGTTCTCTGGTGTACGGAGAAAGACACAGACCTTTTATCCCAGGAGAAAGTACTGTTCCCGAGGGATCGACATTGACGCGGGCGGAGCCGCGGGCGTAAGCTAGTTTCATCATAACTTCTAAATACCTAAATATATTTTAATGTGTGATGTATCTTAAGAATAGGTAACTCACATCATCGCTAGTCTGATTATATTTCTCAAACATAACTAAAGTTCCGTCTAATTGCACACAGTGGCACAGTGGTGCCTGCCATTCCCTGTACGTGAGAGTTTGGACACCAGTGACCTTGAGCCGGAGCCTGTATGCGCTAGGGTTGATACCACTCACTTTGTGCCTGCCGATGAGGACACACACACAGCCCAAGGCATTAAGCGAATGGCCCGTTCCACGCCCCGCGCGCCTCTCGATGCCCCCACGCACATCCAGACACCCACATGCCACACAAGCGATTTTACGGGTACACATGCTTAAGTGTTGTTTCTTTTCGCGTAGTGTATTATATTCTTGTCCAGCGGACTATGGAAAATAAATTTATAAGTGTACTTAATAGATCCAGTAAATTCGGGGTAAATTGGCTGTGACAAACGTACATACAGACACATGAGTGATCCTATTAATAATCCATTTTGTCACTCGGTCATACAGAATCCTAAAACAAACAAGTATACTTCGCTCACACATTGATAATATGTACAGATAGTCGTATAATCTCTTGGTACTGCTACAGCAGTAATAGGTATCAATATATCTCTATCAGAATGAAGCTCCAAACCTGTACCCAGGAACTAGGGCGAGTCCTCATCTATGGCTTTTGTGTAACGAATGATTGTAGCATCTAGGAAACAAGCGTTGGACCGACATATCAAAGGATCGCCTTAATTATGCAACCAGTCGTACTAGTGCTTCCATTCAAGGCCAAAACTTTCGGATCTATGACACAACGGCAATATGCATCATGGCACTTAAAAAAATTTTAAAAAATATCGCGTGCTGACGTGACTAAGATAGGGAAAAGATAAACTTTTTAAAGAACTACATGTAAAACTCCCTTGGGCAACAGAAACAATACAGGTTAACCCGCCGGGAGTGTGGTGACAAAAAGTAACTTTTGCTATGTGGCGGGGTGTTACATGCCCCAAAACAAAACAGCATATTTAATAAGTTTTGCACTGAAATAACATTAAATGACTGTTTTATATTGTAAACGGGTTTTATGCAAATGTATTAAAAATAAAAATAAATAAAATGGCGTACATATTTATTAATAATATTTATGATATCTAAGACACTCGTTTTTGTTAATAAAAATAAGTATCCTTACTTTCAACTGTAATTAAAATTATACAATTTTAAAGAAACAAAAAAAATATTCCAGAGACTTAAACAACATGAGATCTAGAATCACATTAAAATATAAAACTTAGGAAATAGTTTAGGAACACATTAGGAACTTGAATCAAAGTCAGTACAATTTTTGCATGAAAAAATTGCATGTTCTCGGGATATGGCTTTTCCGCAGCCTGCACATGCATATTTTGTTTTACGGTCTCTCTTTCGTGAACAATCTGCACATCGAGCATAACGGTCAGAAACATTTTGGGCTGCTGGGCGCATAGGTACCTTGATTTGAGAAGAAATTCTCTGGCAAATGTAAACAGGAATATTTTTTTGATTGGGTCGTGATTATAAATGCGTGTACAACAGACATCATCCCAAGTTGCGAAAATAATCTGTACGCTTGTGTGTTTTGTGGATATTTTCTTTAATAATAATAATGTAAGCATAGATAGCCGCCATATTTAGAAGTCTATAAAAGATCGTCATCGGCCAGTGCTTGCTGTTGCGTGAGACATCATAAGTAGCACTCAATAAATTTTATTTGTAACCTAAAAACAAAGTTAAGATTAGCTAAAAGCACCAAAAAAACTGTTATGTATTGCTTACTGCTCTGCCTTCTCCATTTTATGCATATAAGCGTACTTTTATGTACTTTAAACACCAAGAAAAAAATAAAGCTAGTACTAAAAAAATTCACAGAATATGCACACGGACTGTGTGGCGGGGTGTGACTTACCCCACTGACGTTTGCACGCATGTATTCCAAATGCCGGCCAGCGTAACGTTGCAAACACGCCACTTTCTCCTTCCACATCCCCTTACCTCCAGCTACACGAAACCGCTAAAATCTAGCTTAAAAAAATAAAAAGATATACGCGTGTAAACAGTGTTTGGGGTATGTCATAACCCACCACACTCCCGCAGGGTTAAATAGGAGAGAAAAAAAATATAAAAATACATAAGATACGAGAGAAAGAAAGATACTCACTAATGATGATGAAATTAAAAAGCGATAAAGTGTTTTAGTAATTAATGAATCATCATGCGCTGTGCATTAGAAGAATACCGTAAAACGTATATTTTTTCGTCGCGCAGTTAGCCGTATTTTTCATGGAATACTAGCATGAAAAAATATTAAGTACAGTTCAAAGATCAAAATAAATGATAACATCAAAATATTGTCAAAAAATATTTAAAACCCAGCAGAAAAGCTATATCCAGAAAAAGTTTCATCGCGAATGACTTGATATTTTCAGCGACAACTACTTACCAACTTTTTTACGTCTATAAAAAGTATAAAAATGAGCAAAATGGATACCAAAAAAGAATACTTGGTTATAAATAATAAATCATTAAATTAAAAGTGAAAATTAACAAGGAACTGGGACGTTACATAAACGCCAGTTGGGTAAATTGGCAACAAGTTACTAGGGTTATTTGTGACTCACGCGTGCCCCAGAGAAAATTTCTCCAAGCCCCCAAGTTGACGGAAAACAGACAACTGCATTCAGCGAAAATGCTTCCGAATGGGCAGTAGCGTCGGAAGCACAACAAGTCAAAGAAACTGCGCTTGCTAACTCGCCTGCCAAGCGTCCATCACGCTATCCTCCCATGAAACGAAAAATCCTTGGGGGAGGTCATTGTCATTGTCATATCATACAGTTTTTCTGGGTTAGCAAATTAGTTTGCTGTATGCACTCGTACGGGCAAACAATAACGCTAAGTGTTTTGCTTCGAGTCTGCAGCAGTTTTTGCTCCACGCTGCAGTTACGAGTACGATCGTCAAGATATTAATTTTTTGATTCATTTAGATCACATTACTATTAATTGAAGAGTATATATTAATGAAATATTTCTTTTGGTTATTTTTGTGGAAAAAAACGGAACCCATGAAGGACCCACTTTCTTGTCCGTCTGTCTGTCGGTCTGTCAAGACACTTTTTTTCAGAACCGCGTAGAGGTATCAAGCTGAAATTCATATGAAATACACAAGTCTACTGTCCCTTAGAGCTGTGAAAAAATCTAACTTCAATGCCAACGCAATCAAAAGTTACAGCCGTTTATGTCGCAAATTTTCGACATTCACAAGGAAATCAAACCCTACGTGTACTTCCCGTGAACTCAGAATCTTGAAATTTGGTACGAAGCAACGTCTTATAGCATAGATAATGGACAAATTGCGAAATGCATATATTTTTAGTTACATCATATGATAAAAATATTTTTCAAAATTTTAACCGGAACCCTTCATGCTCGAGATTTATTTGGTGAAGTTAAATTAATGTATCAGTGTATACAATATATAACATACACTTATCGGTCAAACTTTTAACACCTCAGACAAAAGGAGGCTTACCTATCCCAGCAGCGGGTCCTAGAAAGCTGATGATGATGATGAATATTTAAATAATCAGAAACCATTACGATGATGAACATTTTTAATTAAGTAGATGTTGTATTATGCTGTAAACTCTGTAACGTACCGTAAAAAAATATTTTTAAAGTGTTTCTTCTTTTTTCGCTTGTGATTAAAAATTATTAGTTTAATTATTTACTATTTCATTATATGGGAACTTCTAGCTTATTGCGTTATCGTTCTAAAGTACATCGTAAGTAATTAAAGCTAGACTTCGTGCGTGCAGAGCCATAGGTGACGATAAAGAATTGCAAATTAAAGAAAAGTTAAAATATTAACTACGGTTATAAATACTTGCCCCCTTGTTTTGAATTCTGACTGATCGTAAGATATTGTGCTCCTCTCTATATAAAATATATATAAAATGTATTTTGAAGTTACTATTAAAAAGTTGTACACTAAGTTAGCAAATAGGCCGGCTGGACGGTAAATGCTTCTTAGTCTACTGTTTCCACAAATTGAGGATGACCATTACACAATTTACCATTGAACATAATCCGGCAAGATATAAGAGCTGGCATTAATTTGCTCAGCGGATAAGTTTTGCAACTGAACGAGGAAACCCTGCCAGTATTATGGGAACGTTGCCTCGATGTAAAGCGTTGAAAGATTTTTTATATTTAAATGTTATAGGGATTTTTTTTTATTTAAAACTAACGTGAGATAAAGACATTATTAAAATATGTAACAACGGGTTACCCACGTAGGAAGTCAGCTACTGACCGACATGTTTCGACCTCATCCGCACTCCCAGTGCGGATCGGGACATCAGAGGCGCTTCTCGATCTACATCCGCTCTGAGGAAGACCTCCGGATGAGGTGAAACATGTCGGCCAGTAGCTGACTTCCTCCGTGAGTAACCCGTTACATATTTTAATGATATTTATTTTCCTAAAATGTGCTGTTCAAGAAAAATAAATGATCACAGACATAATCCATTGACCGTTTTAGAAGTTGGTTTTAATCGTAGGTCTGATCATAATCATAATCAATTTTTTATTTGCCCAAAAACATGGTATTATAAGATGTAACAAATATACAAGGAACAGATATGTATTTCTAGAAGTAAATAGCATGCAAATATTAATGGTCCAAGAAACCTCTAAGGCTGTAAAAGTTTTTATCTCACTTTACAAAATAAAATAGATTTAGAATTATAAAAACGAAAGTACCTCTGAGCCATCTTTGACGGGCCTCTACCGCTGACCACACCATTTTATTTCTATACTTCTCACTAATCCGTACAACTGACATCACAAGGGATCCAACGATACCAGTAGCAGGTATTTCCAAGATGTACAATTAAAAAAAAACAATTTTGTTCTAGCGTCAACCTACCAAGGCGTAAGACATTCTGAATTCGAACATTCCCCATTAAGTCACTAGATGGCGCGCTTCAAAAGTTACAACGCGCTATCATAGTTTTTTCCGACGTAATATGGTCTCACGTCGTCATCGCCATAGTACAGCAAGGGAAAAAGTAAACACTAATTTTTGAAGTCCTGGTAATTTACTAGGATAATAAATATAAGTTTTATTTATTTAAGATATAAGGATATAAGATAAGATAAAAATTTTAATCTATATTTACATAGTATATTATTTTCGAACTGGGTTCGTTGTGCACACAAGCTGTGAGCCCAACGAACGAAAAATTTTAAACCAAGACAAATGTCGTATTTTTGAAGTCCTGGTAACTTACTAGGATAATAAATATAAGTTTTATTTTAAATAAGATAAAAATTTTAATCTATATTCACATAGTATATTATTTTCGAACTGGGTTCGTTGTGCACACAAGCTGTGTGCACAACGAACGAAAAATTTTAAACCAACACAAATGCCGTATTTTTGAAGTCCTGGTAATTTACTAGGATAATAATTATAAGTTTTATTTTATATAAGATAAGATAAAAAATTTAATCTATATTTACATAGTATATTATTTTCGAACTAGGTTCGTTGTGCACAAAGCTTACTTAAGATTTATTTATTTTTTGTCGGGAATGGAACTTTGTCGATTTTGATAAAAACATATTTGGTTGGAAAACAACGAAGAATGTTATAACGGCATTGTATCTTTTAGTCTGACTTCTAACTAACATTATATAACTAGCAAAGGAGCTTTTTGTTAATGGAATACGTAGTACTGCATTAAGAAAGAAAAACTAATACATTTAAAATGTGAATTTACGTGAAAAAGTGCCTGAAAAGTCCTATTTTCTGAATAAATCTTTGAATCTTGAATCATTTTTTTGTGATTAAGTTTAAATATTTATCAAATAAACATTATCTTTAAATATTTTTAGTTTTACCGCCAAAAATCAGTGATAAATGCAATTGTCCATTTTATTTCAAAATTATTGTGTTTACATATACATACATACACATTATCACGTCTTTATCCCTTACGGGGTAGACAGAGCCCAGAGTCATAAAACCGAAAGGCCGGCTAAAGTGGAAAACGGAATCAAAATAATAATGGGTTGCTAGGCGCATCGCACATACCGGCTTCTATAATCTGCATGAAAAGAGAAGCAGCTGGCACAATCTACATTTTTCTTTTTCCCAGACCAGCATGGAAGATATTGTATATTCTTGACATATAACGCGAAATACGGTCCAATCGGACCTAAAAAACGCAGTTGTATTTAAATATCAAAGTAACCGTACTAGGTAAGTATATAGAAGTATAATAATATTATAAATTCGAAAGTAACTCTGTCTTTCTTTTACCTCTTCACACTTCGACCACTAAACCAAGCTAAATGAAATCAGGTGCGGAGGTAGCTCGAGGCTCGGGAAATGACATAGGATAACTTTTATCCCAGGCAAATACTGTTCCCGAGGGATCGACATTCACGCGAGCAGAGGTGCGGTAAAAAGCTAGTCATACTTAAAATACTATAAATAAATGCGAAAGTAACTCTGTCTGTCTGTCCCCTTTTCACGCTTCAACCATTGAATCAATTTGGATGAAATTTGGTATGGAGGTTGTTTAAGACCCACGGAAGGACATACGGTACCTTTCATTTCGGAAAATTCTACTGTTTCCGATGGATCGACATTGACGCGGACGGAGTCGCGGGCAATAAATATTATCCTTAATAATATTATAAATGCGAAAGTGAGTTTGTTTATTTGTTTGTTACGCTTTCACGCTTTACGCTTTTCTTTTCGCCGTAACTACTGAACTGATCATCATGAAATTTTGCATACAAGTTCTCTGGAGTACGGGGTAGGACATAGGCTACCTTTTAACCTCGAAAAAGTACTGTTCCCGAGGGATCGACATTGACGCGGGCGGAGCCGCGGGCGAAATCTAGTTAATATTAAAAAAGGCGAAAGAAGGTAACTCTATCCGTCTGGTACTTCATCACGCTTCGACCACTGAACCGATTTCAATATAATTTGGTAGGTATGGTATGAAGGAAGGAACTAGAGGCCCGATAAAGGACATTATAGTCCCACACCTCCCGGAGTCGAAATGGAACCACTCATGGTACCATGCTCCTGCAGTGGAGACTAAAAAGACCCGATGATGATGATGATGGTACCTCAAGTAGCACAGATTCTGAGTACAGCTGCATATGGCAGCTGTATTTAGAATCTACCAATGCACGATAACAGAATCGAACAATGTTTTTGATGTAGCTCAGGGTCCAGCAATTTCACCAATACTTTGGACAGTTCCTGTATTTATAATGTTGCCAACTCCCGAAGTTGAAACAGAACCACTCACCGAAACCACTGACAACACACACATTTGGTAGGTATGGAGGTAACTTGAGGCCCGGTAAAGGACATAGTACTATATATCCCGAAAAATGGAAAACACGCACGCGAGCGAAGTCTCGGGCAAAAGCTAGTTAAATTATAAACCGCAGCTGTAAACCGATTCCCTCGTTTTGTATTCGGACTGATCGTAAGATATTGCATTCCTCTTTCACGTTGCAAACTCGAATGGAATTTATATCTACGTGATTAAATCGTGTTAATTCTATTACATTGGCTGTGCTGGCCGCAATCTGTAGAGTTCAAAATTCTTTGTCAAGATATCTATATGAAGTTATATTTATTATGCTGAAATCTAAAAAAATCTTAGATAAGATAATGTTTATTTGACAAAAAACACATACCTACACAAATAAAAAATGAAACACATACACGCAATTTACAAAAAAAAAGTAACAATATTACATACTTTTTTTGGGGGTAGCTGTCAAAAAGGTCACACGTCTTTAAGTGTGCTCTCATAAACTTTAAATTTAAAAAATCATTATTCATATTAAAAGTATTATTTTATTCACATATGTAATAGATGAATAACTAGTAGTACTTGCCAGATAATTTTTACAACACTCCTTTCACATATTTTAAACACAATATACAGTCATCATAATGGACACACTCGCACTGCTCAACAAAAACATGAATGAGATGAAGGATATGTTTGCAGCTAAAATGTCATCCTTTGAAGAGTCCCTCAGCAGTCAAGGTACCAACACAAATACTACGGTGCTGCACAGTGAGTACCAAGCATTTAAAACTTGTATTTGGAAGGCCGTCACGGATCTCGGTAGGCAGTTGGAGCTTGTAGTTTTCTCTCTTGATGAGTTTGAGATGAGATCACGTTCCAACATTTTGCTTCTACATGGACTTGTTGAAAATAAGGAGGAGAACATCGCTGATACCCTCCATAAAATTTGTCTTGAGAAACTGCACCTCTCCATTCCTCCCAGTTCATTTTCTGCATGTTGGCGTATGGGCAGAACCGCAAAATCTGATAAGCCTCGTCCGATAGTAATCCGGTGTGTGAATCTTCAAACAAGACAGGATATATGGGCAGCTAAGAAACTATTAAAAGGCAGTGGCTTGACGTTTTCTGAATTTTTGACTGCCCCACGACATACCGTGTTTGTTGAGGCGCGGAAGGAACTAGGCGTTAAAGGCTGTTGGACCAGCGACGGAAAAATTGTAGTCGTCACAGCTAAAGGCTACAAGCGGAAGATAACTACGATGGCAGAATTGCGGGTTGCGGGTTGCGGGCAGAACAAGTGCAGTGGGCAATGACAACATATCACTCGATATGATCAAACCTATCGCGTCATTAGTTGCCCCGTACATCTCGGATATAGTAAACTGCTCCATTGCTATGTTCCCTACCTCCTGGAAATACGGCCACATTATTCCTCTCCCGAAAAAACCTAACCCATCTTGTCCTTCCCATTTCCGTCCAATATCCATCCTACCTTTGCTATCCAAAGTCCTTGAGCATCACGTCAATCAGCAGGTGACGAAACATATCTTGAGCTATAATCTTCTAACCTCTTTTGTCTGTCTGGATTCTGGATTCAGTCTGGATTCAAACGTGGTCATAGCACTATGTCTGCCCTTGTCAAAATCACAGACGATATCCGTGCGAATATTGAGAAGAAAAATTTAACCATACTTGCCCTCCTGGATTTTACAAGCGCATTTAATACAGTAGATTTTGACATTCTGATTGGAAAATGCGTATTTTAAATTTCTCTATTAATTCTCTTTCTTGGTTTCGTTCTTACCTGACTGGACGCCGTCAGTTAGTGAAGCTCAACGACAGTCGTTCTGACTGGGGAGATCTTTCTGCTGGCGTTCCTCAAGGTGGAATTCTGTCTCCTATCCTTTTTTCTATTTTTATTGATGGCATTACGGCTTCTCTTTCTTCTAATTTTCATCTATATGCGGATGATATGCAAATCTATACTGCATCTTCTCTGGATAACCTCAGCGTAGCCATCAACACCATCAACTCGGATCTCACCAAAATTGCCCAATGGTGTCGGAACTTTGGCCTGGTCATCAATGTAACGAAGTCCCAAGCTATAATAATTGGAAGTCCTTATTATATTTCAAAGGTCAATGACATGATGGTCCCTAATGTAGTCCTTGACAATAACTTAATTCCTCTCACTTCTTCAGTCACTAACTTAGGAATCATTATGGATCAGACTCTCTCTTGGGTTCCACACATCAACGAGATCAGCCGTAAGACATATGCCTCCTTACATTCCCTTCGTCGTTTACAAAATTTTTTACCAACCGAAACTAAGTTTCTCCTGGCACAATCACTTCTCATTCCCCTTCTGGATTTTGCCGATGTATCCTACTTAGATGCCACTGAGGAGCAATTGGACAAACTGGAACGCCTGCAAAATCAAGGTATAAGATTTATATTCGGTTTACGCAAATTTGACCACGTCTCAGAGTTTCGTCGTCGACTGGATTGGCTTCCTATCAGAGTTCGGCGTAATGTTCACATCCTCTCCTTACTATTCAATATCCTTTTCAATCCGTCTTTTCCAAATTACCTGCGTGAAAGATTCACATTTCGCGCAATTGATAGTCGCTTACGTACTAGTAACAATCCTAAGTTGATTATACCATCTCATACGTCTCGAGCATACGGTAGGTCTTTTACTGTAATTGCTGCCCAGCTATGGAACACACTTCCTTTGGAAATAAAGATGAGCACTTCCATTGAGTCATTTAAACGCGATGTTAAAAGATTTTACAACGGTTCGTTTGACATATGAGCATACTAATTTAATTTATGTATGTATATATCTATATATTTATTTATTTATTTATGTATTTTGGATTAGCATGTATGTAAGATATTTTTTTTTTTTTGGTTTAGTTATAAATTAAGTTTTTTCGCACGATGTGTTATTGTACATTTAGATTTTTGTTACGCTACCCTTTAGCTTTCTTAATCATATTTTCGAATACCGGTTGACTGGAAGAAATCCCTTATTGGGATAAGTCCGCCTATGTACATTATTAGTTTCTAAGAATTGCCTTTTGTTATTATTATTATTTTTTAAGTGCAATAAAGAGTTTACAAACAAACAAACAAACATACAATACGAAACGTAATTTATTTAAATTAATTATTTGTGTGTGTGCTGTGCCTTACTTACATAAACCTTTGGAGTTTTATTGATAGAATAATTTAAACGAGTTTGTGTTTGTAACCGTCTGCAACAAAAGGAGGTTATCAATTCCATCGCTTTTAATGTGTTTACCTCATAACTCTGTCTTTTAAACACTGATTAAAAAAAAGTTTTTTGTTTGAAAGGATATGTGTCCAATTTGGTTCCATTAAAATTTCATCAAAATAATCGGTTGAATAGTTCGTATGAAGTCGGTTTTTTAGGGTTCCGTACCCAAAGGGTAAAAACGGGACCCTATAAATAACGCTCCGCTGTCCATCTGTCTGTCTGTCTGTCCGTCTGTCACCAGGCTGTATCTCATGAACAGTAATAGTTAGACAGTTGAAATTTTCACAGGTGATGTATTTCTGTTGCCGCTATAACAACAAATACTAAAAAATAGAATAAAATAAATATTTAAGTATATTAATGGGACCCCATACAACAAACGTGATTATTTTTGCTTGTTTTTGCTCGATATTGATAATGGCAACAGGTAGACGCTTGAATTTTTCACAGAATATTTAGTTATATATTCACTTTAAAAATAAATAATTAAATAAAAATAAAATTAATATTTGAGGGGGGCTCCCATAAAACATAAGAAATTTTTTTTGGCGTTTTTATATATAACGGTACGAAACCCTTCGTGGTTTTTTTATATAAATGTTTTTTTAAATAGGGATTTCTCCAAAAATTGCATCTCACTTCACCTTCAGCAAAGAATATATACACTACGCGCCTTCAGGTAGACAGCCGACATATTGCAGAGATGTTCGATAAACTTTAACATATTTAGTATAATTATATAACTACACTAATATCCCAATATGAGTAAGCATTTGTGCAATATATTCAATAAATTAAAAATATAACTTATCCTATTCTATTAATGGAATAATGTCACAATTTATATGTTTTAACGTTAATGCGTTTGGAAAGCGTAGTAAGTAGTGCATAGTAAGTAATAATTAATAGAACATATTTATAAATACAAAAAACATCCAATGTTGAAAATTTTGTTTAATAAAAAACAATGCAATAATTTCTACTATTGACCGAGCGAGCGCGAAGCGTCTCCGTCTCAGCTTTGGCATAAAGTCGTTTGTATGTTCGGCTGTCCGGTTGTTCTCCTCGTCTGTGGTCCCAGTTGCCGAAAGCCACGATATTTCAACCGATAATTGTGTTTTTTTGACCGAGCGAGCGAAGCGAGCGAGGTCTTCAATTTAAGTTGGGGCGAAAAGACATTTTTTGTATGTATGTATGTATGTATGTATGTATGTATGTATGTATGTTTGTTCCTAATGCTCCAATTAAGATGAAATTTACAATGTATATAGGTCTTATAAATACAATTTTCAAGTTCGCTGGGCATCAAAATCGGTTCAGCCGTTTACGAGATATTTAAATAAATGTTAAAGAATTTCGAGAAATGAAAATTGAAAATGACGTTTTGGCTGAATATGTTACAAGATGGCGCTGAAATAAATTTTAATTTTGACGGTAACCACAGCCGCCGCTAGGTGGCGGCGGTATTTCGTTGAAGCCTGCTTTATCCATGCTCTGTGTATTAAATTTAAATTTACTAACAAAACATGAACAATTATAAACTAGAACGGTACTTTCTCCTCTATACTTATCGAATGGTTGGCTCAGTCGCAGTACGGTAGTTACACGATCGAAAAGACTTCGAGCCGCGCAAGAAAATTTGATTTTTCAATGATTGGAAATATTTCTTTCGCTGTCTGTTCCAAGTTAAATTCCAAGTGACTTTCTTATTTTTAATTTACAATATTTTGTTCCTTTAGAACAGAAAAATACCAGTCCATGAAAATTTCCATAATAAATTCTTGTTAGTTCCAAATTTCTCCAACAGATGGAGACAGAGGTCCAAAAATGCGCAGGGATATTTTAATAAGTTTTTAATTATCTTTAATTTTAAGTGTGTATATGTTTGTTCGGGTTTAAGCCTGCAACCAAAAATTAAAGCAGTTATTTACAACCAATTTAACTGCAATTTCGCATTGTACTTAACTTTATGGAAGAGGAAGATAATTATAAAAAATCACTGATCTGATTTGAAGATGACGAGCTATTTAATGATGAACATCCCGTTTTCAACATTTTACAGTTTCAATCCTTTCACAATAAAAGCTGGTAAAAAAACCGGTCAAGTGCAAGTTGGCTCGCGCACGAAGGTTTCCGTACCGTTATCTATAAAAACGGCAAAAAAATCATGTCTGATGCATGGAAGCCCCACTTTAATATTATTATTTTTTTATTTAATTATTTATTTTTAGGGGATATATACCTGGTTTAAACCAATATCCGACCAAAATAAGTCGACACTTGTCATTTTGACGTTTGGTCAATTGTCATTGTCCATTTGTTTTGGTCGAATAATGGTTTAAACCAGGTACTAAAGTTAGTCCTCGTTTTATAATAAGACGGATCAGGTTTAGAAAGCAAAACACATATGTCTTCATTATCATGCCGACCGAAGCTCAGTCACCCGGATATCTGGCGTTTTCATAGAGATAATATAATCCTGACGGCGTTTTATATTTCTATTCCTTGAAGTCGCAGGCCTATTGACATTTTCAAACACTCAAAAACGCCTGTGGAATATTTGGTATGAAAATTATTTTTATAAAATTCCAATGTTGTGATTCCGTTAATAACCATAGTCTTTCAGGTATGACGAAACTGTTACATTTATTTGTCACTTAGTGAATTTAAATTTTTTTCTCGATAGTGTAACGCAGCTCTTCATCTACACGTTGCACTATCGAGACCTAAACGCCTCACAGATGTTGTATTAAAACCCGTTTTGATTTGGTCATATTTAATTAGATGAAATTCTACTCGTACATTTAGGGATTGCATGGGAAAAACTATTTTAACTATTCTTGCAACAGTAATAAAAAAGGGGTTTAACATTGCTCGTAGTTTATTTGTTTGGATAGAAATGAAAGTTAACTATTAGTACAAGAAACATCGTGTTCATTGTATGTTAATTTAAAATAAGTCGTGGTGAGTAAAATAAAAAGAGTGCTTTTGAAGTCATCTAAACAATAGCACTATGACAACATGCTTATCAAAATCAGTAAAATAGTGGCTATCTCACGAAATTATCAGGAAAATTAAATAATCGCGAGGTCCACGTTCGCAGCGAACTACTAGTTTTAGACGATTCAATAATGACATAGAATATTCAATCAATTCAGTTTTTGGGTTATTTTTCATGGCGTAATTGGCACATAGGATCTTAACGCCATTGGGGTATACAGCTCACATAGCCACTAATTGTAGTAACATTTAAATTAATACCACAAATAGCAATATGGAAAACGTAATAAGTATAGTACATAATAAATTTAAGCTATATATTTAATAAACCCTATGATTAACTGCTTTCTTGCTAACATAAACCCTCAGTATTTTCAAGTCTAGAACCAGAACAGCTGAATGATATAAATTATTTCTGAGCCGGCGGCGGCACACAACGGCTCTAATTCGGCCAATCTAAACATGAGCTCAAGTGATTGATGCCAGGCATTTTAGCGTCTGCGTTACAAGTGTTTACGTGACTGTAATCAAGAGGCCTTTTTAGCTCTTACGGCGGGAAATTGTGACACAAATCACTTTTTAATTTAAGCCTTTTTGATTCGAGCCAAGAATAAGTCAATAAATTTTGGGTAGAACCCAAAATTTATTGATTTATTCTTGGCTCATCCTTTGAGATTATTAATGCGTTAAGTTAAATTTCAGGTACATTTGATGATGACCTCTGTGGCTCAGTGGTATCGCAAGTGCCTCTGAATCGCAAGGTCCTGGGTTCAATCCATGGCCAAGTTAAGATAGAAAATGAACTTTTTGTAACTAATATATTTTGTTTGTCCCTTTGTATTTATTATTTATCGACATGTAGGATTCTGAAGATGATGAGATGTAGAATGGTGAAATATTTTTTCTAATCGGTCCAGTAGTTTCAGAGCCTATTCAATGCAAACAAACAATCAAATCTTTAGTTTTTTATAGGTAGTAGTGTAGATGTAGATATATTAAATTATTTTATAATAGCCGGAAGCTTTTAGGATGTGTCAGTCTTTATTAAAAAAAATGTATTGAAACCTACAAATAAGTTCGCCGATTAAAAATGAAGTTAGTTGATTACTATTTGTGCCATCTGTGGTTACTCGAATATACTACGATGAAAGGTGGGTGAGAGTTTATCTATCAGTGCGCTGTTGGGTCTCTGCGTGATGTTGAAGTGAGGATAATGCACTTGTCAATTGACATTGTTGTTTTGACAAACATCGCTCGCAAACTGCTGCTGACAAAATCAGTTTGGCGGAGAAAATGTGATTTAAAGGAAGGTTACCTATGAAATACCAAAATTGTTATCCATTTTTTTTCAGTCTAACTTTTTACTTAACACATTTATTGTTACCGTTTTTGTAGCTATACATAATCAATTATTTACACCCGACGCGTGATCTGGCAATCAAAGCGTTAATATCATTAATTGCTTCTTCAGGGCTTCTTATAATCTTAAAGAGAATATAAGGAGAAAAGTCAAACATAAAAATATCAAATTCCCACACTTTAAAAATTTATCACCAGAATATTTTTTTTATGGATCTTAAGGTAGTCAATGCTGATTGCTGAGTTCGACATAATAAGAACGGAATCTAGTATACCTCAAATATTATGCAATGCTTAACACTAAAACGCTGGATGAGGAAAGCGGGAGATCGTGCACTGTGGCGTGCCCTTGGGGAGGCCTACGTCCAGCAGTGGACTGCAATAGGCTGATTGATTGATTGAACACTAAAATAGGGGTCGTGTTTGACAAATGTAGAGCAATGTCTTATATTGCTGTCTATTTTGTCAATGCTATATTAAACCATGCCGAATGAGTTCCTCGGTTATGACTGACCTAATTCGAGAAAAGCAGAAGTAAAGTACCTGCAATACGACTATAACCCAACAGACCTCATCATTATCATCAAATTTAGGAGCTGGGTTCTAGGAGCTTTAGTAGTTCCTTCACTTCTCTTTAAGAAATAACCTTTTCCTTAACTGCCTTACTGGTCCCTTTTTCCCTTTTATCTTTCCTTCTATAATGTTCTTGATCAAATCGTCGTGTCGTATTAGGTGTCCTACCATCTTCTCTTTTCTATTCCTAAATACCCGTAATTTTCAATGTATCTCTATTCTCCTATCCTTTTCAAGACCTCCTTATTAGTCATTCTTTTTACCCAGCTCATTCTTTCCATCCTATGCAAATAATTGAATACTTCAAGCCTTTTCCTTTTGAAACGAACGGTACACCTATTTCAGTATCAATATTTAAATATTGTTTATTTAAGTAGGTCATTTTATTTATTTTCTGCTATGTATAGTGAGTATAATGAGTGTGCGATAAATATTTTACGGAAAAACTGGCAGAACAGACTGGTGAAGCAGATACAGTGATGATTGCTGGAAAATCAAGACTTTGATAGAACTTTACTGAATAATAATTTACTTACTACGGAAAATTTTTGTTGACGGTTAACGACACGGCTCGAAAAGTGAGCAAGCGTGCGGAAGTTTTTGATGAAGCTAATTTGTTATTTGCGGAGCCAATTAGTACTGGACTGTCTTTCGCTGAAGCTTGTTAGATAAACTAAGTTAATGTCCCTTATATTGATAAATCTTTGCTCGAAAAGTAAAAAATAAATAACAGTCTAATTTGAATGTATAAATTTTCATAGCCAAATTAAATAAAACTTGTGTAATGGTTTCTAATGTTTTCGCGATTTTTACACTAACGCGATTGTTACACTAGCGTCAGAAGCACAAGCAGCCAAAGAAACTGTGCTCGCCAACCCGGTTGCCTAGCGTGGTGAGTATAACATTATCCTCCCTCTATGAAGAATCTTTGGGAGAGACCTTTGTGCAGCTGTCGACGTTTTACGGCTAAAATGGTGATGGTCCGTTCAAGGATTAAAAATTGCACACCTAATCTTCCCAATAGTAATAGTCAAATATTTTATTCATCGTAAGATATTTTAAATACCATTTGATGAACGTTAACTTAAATAACGCATTATTATTTACAACATTATTATTATTGACGTCAATAACTTACTTAGAGCTAAATTTACGCCGCTTCCAAGGCGGAGTGCAGAAGAAGAGGCAACAAACTGCACAGCGCATTTTCTCCAAATGACATCAACTTACAATCTACGACATACTTAGAACTAAATGTGTGGACTTGAGCTTACATTGTCATGTCTTATCTGTCTCTTACTTGCACATCTAATGTTAATCTATACTCTCCACCGAAGTTGTGACTTTTATTTTCCTTATTTCAACATCCACTAGACTTCTACGTACTTCTTTAACAATATAAGATATTAAAGTCTTACGATGCGGCGATTCCAATGGAAACAGTGTGTAGTTTAAATCGAATTTATTTTACGGCACGCAATATCTCGCTTAGTGAAGCATTATGTACTTCAGCTCTCTAACTTCCTTTAAGTCCGGTATTTGGTGAGATTGGACTAAAAATTAATGAGTATTGTTGAATATCTATGGCAGTTACTTTAAGGGAATTATTGAAGGGAATTTATCTTTGTTCTATTCGAACTTGACAATTATGGTTTTAGACAAAAAGAAGTAATATTGTTCCAATAACGAACACAAATAATTTGCTTTCTGAAGTACCTATTATTAATTAATTTGACATATTTATAATTTAAACAAAACAGGCTTTCAACGTTATATTTTTGTTTGCTATCGATCGTTGAACCTACCAATAATGCTATGATTTTCAGTACGATTGGCTCGAAATTTGAAAACCAGAGTTTTAGATAATTTAAAAAAATTAGTTTATAAGGTTAATAAAATGAAAAATAAAGCTTTATGAAAAATTCTACCTTAATGACTAAAAAGTGAAGAGCGGGCACGTGATATTTCAAGAATCATCCACTACCTCTTGACCGTTAAAGAGTTTTACCTTCCATCATCATATTTAATAGATAATGGTACGGAACCATTTGCGCGCGAATCCGACTCGCACGTAGCCGGTTTTTTTTTGTGTACAATTACGAGTATATTGCTACTTTTTTATGTTACTTACACACGGATTTTTCAAGCAGATAAAGAATTTTGGACCAACTATACTTTCAACAAAGTTCTCCGAATACTTTCTTAAGCTTTTTTTTACTTGCAATTCTGTATTTTATTTGGGATTCCGATTCCGAGATTCCAATATAGCTAGGAGGTTCAAAATCACTTGGTATATTAATGTTCATGATTGTATATTTTATACCAACTGTAATGAACGTTTATAAAATTATCAGTCTCAATCATCCTAACTAATATGAGTCCTTCCCCCATTTCCTCCCCTCATGTCCTTCCTCCAACTCCTTCAAAGGCCGGCAGCGCTACGGTTACACCTTGGTGTTGCAGTTGTCCATGAGCAGCGCTGATCGCTTACCATCAGTTAACTCGCTTGCTTGTTTCGTCCTATATCATAAAAAAATCGGTCAAGTGCGAGTCGGACTCGCGCACGTAGGGTTCCGGACCGATATCTATAATAAGTTAAAAATTATTAAAAATATTTTTATTACACGATGTAACAAAAAATTGTTACTTTTCGAAATTTTTCCTTTATCTATGCTATAAGACGTTGCTTCATACCAAATTTCAAGACTCTGAGTTCACAGGAAGTACCCTGTAGGTTTTGATTCCCTGCGAATGTCGAAAAAACACGAAAAATTGCGACGAATATGAATTTTAGCTTGATACCTCAACGCGTTTCCGAGAAAAAGGATCTTGACATACCGACAGACAGACAGACAGACAACCGAGTGATCCTATATGGGTTCCTTTTTACCTTTTGAGGCATGAAACCCTAAATATGAAAAAGTTAGTACGTTTGTGTGTTACGCATAAACTAGAGAACCGATAATTAAAAAAAGAATAGCATAGGCTATGCTATGTTGTCTGGGGTACGGAAAAGGACTTATGCTTCATTTTATCCCGAAAAAAGTATTATCCCTTAGTAATGCGAGCGGAGCCGCAGAATTAGTACTTACTCAATAATTTAATTACCTCATCATCATCATCATAATCTCTTTAAGTTGAAGCCCTTTTAAAACACAAGCTCCTGAACTCCAAACTTTAACTGAAATACGTGAAAAACTAAATTCACGTGGCAGAAACTAATAAAATAGTTAGGGGAAAATTAACCCAGAGGCCAGGTTAATAAAACCCTTTTGGTGATTAAGCCCAACCATTACGTTACAACTACGTTAAGTGAGAAAATACGAGTACAGATCCAGAGAAATATCACTTTGTGCGAAAAAATCATATGTAATAAAAAAAAAAAAAAAAAGTAATTTATTGCCTTTGCTTACAGTAAACATAAAAATTGCTAACTTCTAAAAGTAAATGGCAAAGGAATGCCTCAGCTTGTGTTACCTTTCCACGTAGGTACCTACGTGGTGGTATATGTGAGTTACTTTGAAATAGAGGAGATGATGTTGTATGTGTTAAAAGCTCGGTGTCGGACCTTCGTCATGATATTAAAATAAAAATTACATAAATTGGTACAATTTGTACGTACTGTGATTTGGCATTTAATAAAAAAAAGTTATACAATTATTTGATATTACAAATTGAATTTTATTTTATGACATGACAATGTAAGCTCAAGTCCACACATTTAGTTCTAAGTATGTCGTAGATTGTAAGTTGATGTCATTTGGAGTAAATGCGCTGTGCAGTTTTTTGCCGCTTCTTCTGCACTCCGCCTTGGAAGCGGCGTAAACTTAGCTCTAAGTAAGTTATTGACGTCAACATTAATAATGTTGTAAATAATAATGTGTTATTTAAGTTAACGTTCACCAAATGGTATTTAAAATATCTTACGATAAATAAAATATTTTAAATAAGAGGCGACTTAGAATAATATGTTTGAAACAATGTTTCCTGAAATAAATTATGTTTTATTATTATATTATTTACACAACTTTAAGTATATTAAATCATCAGGATCATTCTCACTAGTTCTATCGGCAGATAGTTTCATAGAACATTTTTTTTCTCAGTAGTTCTATTGACTTGATAGGTAATGTAATGGAACTACTACAAATAGTTATCTGCCCATGGAACTAGTAAGAATGACCCGTTCATCATCGTCATCTTCGACGCGTATCTACTTAACTGTTTCAATAGTTATTACAATACAATAAGGATATATATAGCCACATAACATACATACATAACATACTTTATATAGTAACAATATATCATTAATAATGGCATCCCGAATATTAAACAGGAACAACTTTAATAACATGGATGCCAAAATCCTAAGCTACAGTTTGACTTGCTCAATTATAAAGACATGTTTCGGAGATAACTTCTGCGTTGCTGCCGTCCGCTGGGAGGCAAGGGAGCGACACTTGTACACTGGATCTACGGTAAGCGACCAATTCTAATTCATAAATTAATATAATAATTATTATAATATTGACCATGTTTGTTTTTCGTGCAAATAAAAATGGCTAAAGCTGTCTTTGAACTAAAGGCAGACCCATCGCAGCGCAAGCTGTGCACAGATTCATTTCTTTGACTTCGTGGGCCAATGTTTCCACTGCAGCACATGCTATAAACGAATATTAGCTCACGACTATTTACTACTATAGCGCAGCACAGTTTTGAACCATATGTTTTGTTCTCTTCCGTAGCCGTGTGGTTTCCGGCAGAGTAGAATAGGACTACTCCTAGTCTACCCATGGAGGTCATAAGAGGCGACTTAGGAAATACAAGCTAAACAAAGCTCATAAACATCAATGAGAACCCTCCAACCCGTCTCGCCAGCGAGGAGAGTGTAGGCCAAATCCTCTGTCTGCTCTGGCCAAGTATGGCTCCGGTAGTACAGAGAGGGTCATGCTCCTGCAGGGGAGACTAAAAAGACCTGATGATGAAGATGTTCTCTTGCGCGTATCGCGTGTACAGCGTGCGTTGCCAGCGTTGAGCTACGGGTGCGCCATATCCTAACAAACTATATGTGTCATTCATGCGTAGCGTATCCGTGGGTTGCATTGGATACAATCACATATATTTTCTAACAAAGCGAAGCTTGACGCACGTGCGTAGCCTCTCCTGCGGTGGGTGCGAGCCTTTAAGGCTCGAACGACCGCTCGGACTCTTTAAGGTGGAGGATGCGTATACACGTTACGTCTATGGAAGCCAGCCATTCTTTATTGACGTAGTCGTAGGAATACGTCAGGAACGAAGAATGGCTGGCTGCTATCTACACGTCTTTATACATTTTCATACGAACCGTGTCTTCACGTGCGTGGGGATGGGTGTTGTATCAGTGTGCTTGAGGCAGATTTCAATCTGCCTCAAGAAATCGTGTTCCTATGAATTTAAGAGCCACTTTAGATTTCTTAAAAAAGCCCTATTTATAGATATCACCCTATTTAATAGATAATGAAGTAAAGTTAAAGGCCGAGTCCTAGTATTTTTATTAAAACGTATCAAAAGTTACGTCAATGTAAAAGTGATTCCTCAATTTAAATATCTGAATTGAGGATCCATCTAGAACTTTGAAAGTATTAGACTTTTTTGTGAGAATTAGGTAAATAACACTGCAACTCCGGCCTCATATTCAAAAAAGTGTGGGCTATTCACCCAATGATAAGACCATTCTTATTAATCGGAACAATCAAAGGTAACAGCTCTCAATTACAGAGTCGCCATGTACGATAAAAATGGGCTTGCTATTTATTTTCATTTCTTTCATTCAATAAAATTAAATGTACTACAAAATTATTGACTTATCATGGCATACAAAACAACTTACGACCGTAAGCAGGTGTTCCATTCTCCATTAGTTTTCCCGTGGAGGTGTTTTCGTTGGTTCAATTCGATTTAAAGTTTCTCAATAAACAGACTCTGCTTATACACAGCTTCATCCGAGCGGAAAATGTAATTTTGTAATCCTTGAGAACGAGATACATGTGGTAATCAGGAGCGTGGTACAACAACGCTGCAATATGTTTTGCTGCTCGCTAATGGATTAAATCTGGTAATATAATAATTTCTGCAAATTAAGATATTTATTGTATATTAAATGTGTATTAATTGAACAAGCAAAACGTCTGAGTTTAGCTTGGGCAAAAATTCTTCATTTGTCCATGTGTCTCGCTGGCATATTCGTAAATACCCGATGCATTAACTAGCTACTCGGGAAGATTCGGCTGCCTGCTCGGGCGCTCGTAATTTTTACCCGACGTGTCGTGTCGTGATGACCCGTCTGATTATTACGACATGTCAATCACTACTGTTTTTAACTTCTAAGGATTGTGATTGATTTAAAGCAGTTAAAATATTTATATTAAAATTGAATATAATAAAATTATCTAAAAAAATATGTCACTAGGTTCCAAAAGTACACTCTTGAGTAGTCTATAGATCGCTTTTAAATGGAAAAGGATTCCTCCAAACAACGCTACGACAAGCAAATGTCGTCGGCGAGGAAAATGTGTACCAGTACAACCCGTGAGTACAACCGAAGTCAGTAGCACGATGTCGGAGCAGTGGCACTAACAAGACTTCTGTGGGCAGAGCACTGCCTTAAAACATGTGTGGCAAAAAACTAGCCTTAGGGATAAATAAATCAAAAAAATAGTATAAAGTGTACCAATACCATACCATACTGCTTTGTATTATTTTTCAGATTTATTCGTACATACTTACAATATACATGGTGAAATTTTATTCGTTTTGAACCCTTAAAGGGGTGATTTAGCCCGTTGATATTAACAACTTTTCCTATGGGACCAATGCCGGGAACTACAATTTTTTTTGACGTTCCCATACAAAATGACCGGGCGGCCGAACATTTTTGAACGATCTATTTTTTTTTTTTTGAGTGACCAGCATTGGTCCCATAGGAAAAGTTGTTCATATCGATGATCTGAATCACCCCTTTAAGGGTCCAGAACGATCAAAATTTCAACATGTATAGTAGTAGTTTTAGTTTATGATATAATTCAAATAAACGTTTTTGTCGGGTCCATTTGTATTTTCTTTTATTAAAGTTCCAACAATACGTTAACTAAATAGTTGAAGCGTTAGCCTGATACGTCTGTTTATTAACGAAGCAATTGTAGTTCTAATATTTTTAACAAGATAACTTATACGTTAATCTAACATGTCTGCTATTTACGAAGCAATTATAGTTCTAATATTTTTAACAAGATAACTGACGCGTTAGTCTAACACGTCTGCTATTTAGGAAGCAATTATAGTTCTAATATTTTTTTAACAAGATAACTTATACGTTAATCTAACATGTCTGCTATTTACGAAGCAATTATAGTTATAATATTTTTTAACAAGATAACTTATACGTTAGGCTAACACGTCTGCTATTTACGAAGCAATTATAGTTCTAATATTTTTCAACAAGATAACTTATACGTTAATCTAACATGTCTGCTATTTACGAAGCAATTATAGTTCTAATATTTTTTAACAAGATAACTTATACGTTAGTCTAACACGTCTGCTATTTAAAAGGCAATTATAATTCTAATATTTTTAACAAGATAACTGACGCGTTAGTCTAACACGTCTGCTATTTAGGAAGCAATTATAGTTCTAATATTTTTTTAACAAGATACCTTATGCGTTAGTCTAACACGTCTGCTATTTACGAAGCAATTATAGTTCTAATATTTTTTAACAAGATAACTAACGTTAATCTAACACATCTGCTATTTACGAAGCAACTTCGGGTGGATAAAGCATCGGGTATTTACGAATATGCGTCCAGCTGGTGGCTCGGTCGATCCTCTAAACCGCTTTTTCTCAAACCATTTTCGTGAAATTTTGTTAGCACGTTCATACTAAAATTCGATTATAATTTAGATTTTTTTCAAAATAATGGAATATCTATAATAAGACACTTAGCTTACAGAGCTAACTAGTATAAGTATTATAGTCTTTGCCACAAGTAATAAGAAACTAGCACACCGCGTCTAATCTTTTTTTTTACTCAATATTGGATTAGGCATTTGTCTTCCATCTCACCTAATCATCTAAAAGCTGATTTTTGGATAAAGCTAAGCAAACGTGGCAAAAAAGCCTGCAGCTAAATCATAAATTGGCATAAAAATTTAATGGCGATAATTAAAACGAAGCAATTAATAGAATAGATAAAACGAAATTTAACGCAATGAAAAATAGCACTGAATATTATTTTACACGATAATATAAAATTTAAAAAAATATTGTTTGATTCTTGTAAAGGTAATAAAATAGAGATTTCCATTTAAGAGATAAATAAGATATTTCCTTCCAAAAACTATCTTCTAATTAGAATGTTAAACTTTTGTCTTGACCAGTACCTAGCGCCAATTTTACTTAATTACGCACAAAACAACTGTAAATGAATCTTAGCTTACATTTGATTAAAACACGTAACCTCAAAGTTTCTCAGAATTCAACGAGCTAAGTACATGTAGTACAAGCCGGCCGGTCCCTAAGTCTGTAACTGGGTAGTTTGATAATTAACATTCTAGTAAGATGGGCTGCAAGTAGTGTTGGTGACGACTCGAGGTTTCAAAGTTCTTTTACAACTTACGATTTACTTTTTCATTAAAAATAAATATTATACAGTTATAATACATATAATACAAGCCAAATGGCCCCCAAGTCTGTAACCGAGGTAATAAGATAATTAACATTCTAGTATGCGCGTAGCGTCGTTGAAGATCTTTGAAAGCTTTACAATTTATATTTAAAGAAGTACTTTCAGTCTATTTGATTCAAATCTATGGTTAAGATGCATGTGATACAAGCCGGTTAGTCCCTAAGTCCTTAACCGGAGTAGTTTGATAATTAACATTCTGTTAGATGGGTTACGCGTAGTGTTGGTAGTAACAAACAGTTGATACAGCGTTAAGATTTATATTTTAAGGTAAAGATTTTCAAGAAAGTACTAAGCTTTATTACATTTTTATTCTTTTATAGTACTATGTGTGTACTAACCCTAGTCTAGTGAAGCTTTGCTCGTTGATTTGTTTAAGATTATTACAACCAACTTCTTCAAAAGACGGTATAGGCTAGGGCCTGCAGATTAACTAGCGGAAGCTTTTACCCTATGTTATTAAAATTTTCTCTGGTATTATTATGTATATACAGTAATGGAGAATACAAAATAGCCTTCACTATTTACATATATGGTTATATCATTTAAAATAGCTTTATTCTAAGTTATAATATTTTAAAATCATATCTACACAAACAATATCTAAATGAGACTAGTTATTTGAGTTCAAACTTCAGATACTCGAGTCCTTCCCAACACTAGAGCCATGGGCGTTCAGGTGGGCGAGCCCTTATCAGACCTTGATTACTGATTAGGAACAGATTAAACAAGGCGAGTGGAATGCGTTATTGCTAATTGAATAAACTTCCGCAACGATTTGTAAGCTAAGTCCAAGAATCCTAATCGGGATTGCTGCGTGGATCTGTGCATTTTGGGCTTGAGCTTATTGATTTGTTATAGACTTTTGGAAATAATCATTAGCTTAAAATAGATAAAAAGAAATATGCTAGATGCGTTTAGGGTGAATTACTTGAGTCGGAGGCTACATATGAGGATCGTCTGAGCACAGAGTATGAAATGGTTGAATGGGATGATTTAAACTTCAAAGCGTGGACTCTTAAGGAGTTACTAAATATGGATTGGCTTACCTTAAATCCTTCAGCTTAGATTCCTGGCCAGGTCTGATGATACAACTAGTCTGCTGGTGGGGATAATGGCTTGTGACAAACACACAATATAATAATTTCTAGAGAACCACGCTTCCAGGTTTTTCGATGTTGTTAGAATGAGTATTTGAAAAAGAACCTTTACCTACATACATTTTTATAAATAAGGTTTATTAAGAAATTTCATCTACCTTGAAGACATGCGATCTTTATAACATAAATCTAACGTGTCATCCTAGGAAATTTATAAAAAGAGATAATAAATCGATAAACCAGGAGATCCATCATACTCGACTGATTAAACTACACTATCGCGGTATAAAAATCCTGTTTACTAAATAAAAATGTTTCCATAAAATTCTTTAAATTCTTACATACATACATAGTATCACGTCTTTTTCCCTTGCGGGGTAGACAGAACCTAGGTCTATAAGACATTATGGCCACATTTGGCAAAGTGGAGGGCGTGTAGATGGAAAACAGAATCAAAATAGTGATGGGTTGCTAGCCGCCTCGTCTATTGACATAATTCCGCAGATTTTAGCCCAATCCCTTGATCGGACTTTACGATCTGCGTGGGAAGAGAAGCAGCTGGCACATTGTACGTTTTTTTCTTCTCTTCCAGAGCAGCATGGAAGAATTAAATTCCTGTTACTATGAAAGCATTTGTTTGTATATACTATTGTAACAGCAAACTTTTGTATATTTGTTTGTCATGCTTTTCTTTCATACCAATTGACAGGGGAAATGAAAAAGACATTAGGTACCTGTTAGGTATATAAAACAAATACTTTAACACGAGCGAAAACAAGTATATGAGGATAGCTCATATAATTTTGAATATGCGGATGAAGTCGCGTAATCGCTAAAGCTAGTTTACAATATAAATTAAAAAGTTCATAATTTTAAATAATAAAATCAAATAAAGGAACAACATTAAAATAAAATTATACATAAAAACTTCTTCCACCGCACTACATTGAGGCAAAGTGCCCAAAATGCTGGCAGCATTTCTCCGTTGTATAGCGAGACTTATACGTTGTGCAAAAAACTGCCAGCTCATGATTCACCAGTTATCTTGATGAGACGCGCTGTCAATTACTTATAGAATCTCTTGGCTTGAGTGCTCTAGGGACCCAAAGTTTCTACAGCGTAGGGCAAGAATATAAACTTCGGTCCGCTTACCGATTTTTGCCAGTTAAATTAGAATTTGAAAAATAAATTATTTGAAAAATCAATAATTAAGAATACTGTATGTATTCTTAATTATTGATTTTTCAAATAATTTATTTTTCAAATTCGATGTATTCTATACATCGAATTTAAAAAATTATTTGTTCTTACGAAATTAAATTCATTGAACATTTTTACACTGGCGTATAGAGTTAACACCAATGCAGCTTGTGTATTTTATTTCATTGTTTCCATTTTGCGTGCGACCACATTCCAATATGTTATGAATATCATGTTACGAGACCTTTTTGGAACGAATTTTATTGAGTTCAGTATTAATTGTATTTTTGAAGTGAAAACTTCTTTAGCGGCGTGCACTATTTGGGATATCAAAAAAATTTAAACTCGCGTCAGGACACGTGACCTGATTGAAAATTCGTGTGTAACAAACAAACAAACAAACAAACTCACTTTCGCATTTATAATATTAGTTAGGATACAAATACCTACAGCATTTTTCATGTAGATATTTTTTTCTTGATTGAATCGTACGTACGAGTAGTAGGTTAATCATTTTATCACATTCAATTAAAGAACAGAATACATATACATAAATATTCATAACACTTATATTAATTTCACGAGACATTATATATAATGAACGACCCGCCCCGACTTTGCACTGGTGCGATAAATTATACATATAAACCTTCCTCTTTAATCAATCTATCTGTTAAAAAACCGCATCAAAATCCGTTGCGTAGTTTTAAAGATCTAACTATACGTAGGGACAGACGGCGTGAAGCGACTTTGTTAGTGATAATAATAAAAAATGCATCGAGTTTCTTTATATTTAGCTTGCTAAAATATATTATCATATGAATAGTCCACAAATGGAGCTTGTGTATTTTATTTCATAGTTTTTTTCCGAGTGCGACCATATTTCAATATATTGTGACGTACCGGAGTCAATATTTGTCATAACGAGAATAAAAACAAAGAATAGTGATAGATAATAGACGCTTCGTAATATCTCAGAAGCTAGTATTAGTGTCGAAGTTATTAGAAATGATATAGTATTTTTTGTGTAGTATTTACATTTATAGGATTTGTCTTGATTGTACCGTAGTAACTAATCATGATTTATCTTCTAAATTATAAAAACAGGATAAATAACAAACTGATATTTATAACACTTATATGAATTTCACAGATTAAATGTAAATTAGAAATAAATATATAAACCAGAAACAGATTGTAACATTATAATAATAAAACTAGTAGCTCCGTGAACTGTAAAATTGGCGTATCGTGAGTCTTAACACGTCGAACTCAAAAAAAGTCCTAAGTAACGTAGTAAGTACTTAATACCAATTCAGGTATTTTGCATTTTTTTTACTGTATTGACAATAAAACCTATGTAATTATCGAACCCGCTCACAAAATATTACAGGTATGAAAACAACAGGACAGCGGGACATACGAATGATTTTTTGCCCAAGCTGAGACAGTGATGCTTCGGTCGCGTTCCGCGCTCTGTCGGTCAATAAATACATTGAGAACCTTTTAGTTAGTTTGCTCAAATATATCCTCATATGAATAGTGAGCAAATGGAGCTTGTGTATTTTATTTCATAGTTTCCATACCGAGTGCGACCACATTTCAATATATTGTGACGTACCGGAGACAATATTTGGCGTAACGAGAACTACAACAAAGGAGAGTGATAATACACAGCTTCATAATATCTCAAAACTGACTAAAAGTACTTTCCCTTGTAAGTGTAAATCATTTTGATATAAAGGTTTTGTCTTTTTCTTTATTGCATGTATTATTACTTTATAGTAAAAAAATAATAAATATTACAATCTATCACACATACATTTACTACAATTCTACAGAACAACTAATTGTTGGGAATAACTATTACCTGGAAGAAATACATATACAGTGTGTAACAAAATAGCAAGATAATATAGAAACATGACTAGTCCATGATATTGAACAACTTCCACAGGACACAAATTTCACAATACGATAAAAAAAATTGGTTGTCTCCCTGGTTTACGGATGATAATTTTACGTGATAATGGTGGAAGAGACCTCTGTTCCACCATTATCACGTAAAATTATCGTCGCATCAACCTAGATGCGTCTCAAGCCGAACACTTTCGATAGATGTGTCACAAGCCGAAAGCCTCGAGCCTCTGTATCGCTTGTTCGGAGCTCTCGAGTGCATGCGGACCGCGACACTTTTTCGTGCATGCAGCCGGCGTTCATCGATTTTTAAGACGTTATCACGTCAAAAACCTCGCTATTTTATTACATACTAGCTTTCGCCCGCGGCTCCGCCCGCGTCAATGTTGAACCCTCGGGAATAGTACTTTGTCCCGGGATAAAAGTAGCCTATGTCCTTCTCCGTACTCCAGAGAACTTGTATGCAAAATTTCATGATGATCGGTTCAGTAGTTATGGCGTGAAAGCGTAACAAACAAACAAACTCACTTTCGCATTTATAATATTAGTAAGGATTGTTTACAAAATTGTATTTGCTCACGTCTATAGGAATTCTCATATGAAGAGTCTACATCAAATAAATGCAAGTGTGCAAGTTTTATATCATCGTTTTCGTATGTTTCATTTATCCTAATCCTAACTAATATTATAAATGCGAAAGTGAGTTTGTTCGTTTGTTACGCTTTTACGCCGTAACTACTGAACCGATCATCATGAAATTTTGCATACAAGTTTTCTGGAGTACGGAGAAGGACATAGGCTACCTTTTATCTCGGGAAAAACTACTATTCCCGAGGGATCGACATTAACGCGGGCGGAGCCGCGGGCGAAAGCTAGTAATATTTATTTTACATAGAAAAATTGTTATTTGCTACAAAATATATTCGCATATCAAGAACCAGCAAACAAATGCAGCTTGTGTACTTATCGTTTCCATTCCGAGTGCGACCACATTTCAATATATTGTGACGCCACAGAGCTAATATTTGGTACGAGAATTACTTTTTATTAAAGTTAGTTTATTTATTTGTGCCGTTTAGCGTAGAGACGTTAGATAGATAGATAATATCTTTATTCACCATCGAAAACACACAGTTCACATTGATATAATATGAACTTAACCTATAAGGAACAAGAGTTAGGACCTTGGGGACCCAGTGCGAGGGGTTTCTTTGAAGAGATTGCTCCACGGCTCATATCTGTTGCCGGTGGTAAGAGGGCCAGCTGCTTTTTCGCCCAACGGATTAGCATAACTATCCAACGGGGGAAGGCAGCCAGCGTTTTTGCCACCATGCCACACGGGCAAGATTTCAAACATAAATTTTTCTCTTTGTTTTCTTTTTACTTCATGTTTATATTGTATATTGTTAGTTATAATCACTGTAATTTTAAAAGATATTATATTTTTTTTACCTGAAATAAAAGTATTTGCTTTTTATTTTAAGTTCGATTAGAAGTACGATCGGATCGCCTATATAAAACAACAAAATAAATTTTACAGTGGGTCATATTATTTTCCCTCTGTGATACCATGGTAACATCTTTACCTTTCCACTACTTATCATACAAACTAGAGTTGCGCTGCAACTCTATCTATTGTATGTCTATATAATATACATATATGTATATTATACAGACAGGTATAATATGGTCTCTGCCCATTGTTGTTACTGTCGTTATACCGAATATTCTGTTATTTTGCTGTCTAAAATATATTCACATATGAAGTGTCAACAGCAAACAAATGCAGCTTGTGTATTTTATTTTATCGTTTCCATTCAGAGTGCGACCACATTTCAATATAATATTATTATGACGTAACAGAGTCAATATCTGGTATGATGAGAATTACAACAAAGGTTAGCGACCTCATACACTATTCCTTTAAAGGGGTGATTCAGCCCATCATTTTTTAACGTTTTTATATTTTATCGTTTCCATTCCGAGTACGACCATATTTCAATATATAGTATTTATTTATTTATTTATTTAGTTATTTATTTATTTATTTATTTATTTATTTATTTATTTATTTATTTATTTATTTATTTATTTATTTATTTATTTATTTATTTATTTATTTATTTATTTATTTATTTATTTATTTATTTATTTATTTATTTATTTATTTATTTATTTATTTATTTATTTATTTATTTATTTATTTATTTATTTATTTATTTATTTATTTAATAAGGCATGCTAACAGCATTACCTATAGTACATTAAGCTCAAATGTTACATATAGGCATCGTTTTATAAGTATGTGCCAATTATTAGCGTACACAGCATTTACAATAAAAATGTACATAGTTCGCTACCGTGATACAAATGTAAGAAATTACAGAAATAGAGACAAAAAAAAAACTAAATAAGTAATGTACGTACATTCTAAACATTATAGGTACAAATGTAATGAAATGAAAAATATTTATAATGTATTATGACGTAACAGAGTCAATATTGGGTATAATGAGAATTACAACAAAGGTTAGCGACCATATACACCGTGTTTTACCACCGACTTTTCCTTATAGGGGTGGCTCAACCCGTCAAAAAGAACAATTTTTTTTTACAGGACCAATGCTCTTTTTTTTACAGGAAAATTACGTTGGCAGTCCGTTGCAATATATTGGTTCGAAAATTTGCTAAGTGCAGTTCTGAAGTTAAAATAACCCTTTTCAAGCCTTTTTGCCAAAGTCTGTACACGTGCAGTTTGTGGGTCAATTATACGCGAAGGGCTTTCAACGCTCTCCGAGTACAATATAATAATGCCTTCAGGGTATTGTTGGGGCTTCCTCGATTTTGCAGTGCGTCTGCCATGTTCGCGAAAGCACACACAACTGATTTCTTTGCTGCATTGCGTGGGCGGGTCGCGTCGTTTATGCGCAGAGTCCGGTAGAGCACCAACAGTATCCAGATGGTTGTGAAGGAGAAGCCAAACTGCCGCATATGAAGACACTGGGTGCTAACCCATGTGGCGGTGTCAGGAGGCCCGAGTTGGCAGGGTGGCTACAAACTAAATTTAAAAAAAATGTCTCATGCCATATACCTACCTAATAATACTAACATAGTTTTTTAGTTTTTTTTTGTAATAACAAAGATATGGATGTTTATATGAAACAAATGTATTTTATTTTATTTATTAACTTTATTTCAAATCTGACGGGTTGAGTTACCCCGTCCCAGAGAGTAAATTTACACGGGTATAGTAAATTTGTCATTTCGCTGGCTATTATATTCGCATATGAAGAGCCAACAGCAAACAAATGCAGCTTGTATATTTTATTTTATCGTTTCCATTCCGAGTGCGACCACATTTCAATATTATGAGTTATGACGTGCGGAGTCAATATTCGGTATAAAGAGAAATACAACAAAGGATAGTAACAATACCCGGCTTCGTAATATCTTCAGGACTAATATTAGTATCGAGTTATTAGGAAAACCGAAATATAACTGCGAAACATTATTAGATAGGTAATCTGTAGCAAACCTCATATTTTACTCGATAAAAAGAAGGTTTAACAATTTGGTCGCTATATTTAAATGTTCATTTGCTCATAACTACTCAACATAATTTGACAAACGTTATATCATTATTAGCATCTAAGTAGTTGTCGGCTGGTTATACTCACATTAAATCCAATATGGCGCCCAAAGTCCAAAATCTAAAAAACAATGTTGAAATAAGTATTTGGTATCACATGAAAGATATTATGTAAAATACGCAAAAACAATGTATTACTTTTAGTTCATAATGTGTTCGTAAAATATAAAGTAGTCTGGTTTTTTAAGCTTCGCGTTGGCAGGTATGTAATACAGAATATTAACTGTTTTAATTCATTTTAGTCAACTTAATACCAGTCAATCCACGATATTGAACAACTATCACAGGAGAAAAACGTATGCAGGTTGTCACATCAAGATAGATCTAAGTCAAGATAGGTGGGGATTTTATTTATATGTATAAGAGATGAAAGGAGTCAAGAAAACTTTGACATCGATTTTTGAGATTAATAAAAGAAGTTAAATTTACAAAAACTTACTTAACAGATCCTGTTTAGCGAAATATGGAAAAAAGATTTCGAACCTCCCGTGAAATGAAGCTGATGATAGAAATTTTCTATCAGAGCTAATGTTAAAAACGGAGAAATGAAAATATTTCAAACGCATATTTGTTTAATAACTTCATCGGTGTCAATATTTAAGCTGTAAAACAACTGTCCGGTAGAGTCTCCGTGGTCCGGTGGCTTAGGAGTTTGCCTGTAGACCCGGGGGTCGTGGGTTCGATTCCCACAGGAATCATACTTTGATTTGTTGTTTCCAGTCTGGTTAGAACATTGCAGGCTTTAATCACCTGATTGTCTGATAATAAAGGAAGGCATAATCAGCCGTTGGTCCCGGCTGCCATCAAGTAGTCGTTAAAGGAACCAAGTCAGAGGTCGAGAGGCGGTTCCAAAGAACTCTGACACTAGGCATGGTCGGTTTGACCGTGTCACCTACACGAAATGATGATGATGAGTAACTGGTTGTATACACGATATTTTTAAATGTAAAATACAAACAAAAATACAAATAAAAATAATCCTAGAATGTATTTATTCAGAATCCAACACCGCAGTCAAAGCAAAAGTTGAGTAGAAGCTAATGTAAATGTTGATACTGGAAACTCCCACCTCGTCGCATTGAATTGATAATGCTGCCAAATTCAGTCGCGTTACCAAACCTACAAACTATTACGAGTTACTGGAATTAAATTTTGATCCTACTCTTATGCCAACAAGCTACATTCATTGCTATATTGAAACGGTTCGTCGATTTACAATCACGAGTTGAATTAGTGGATCGTTTAGTAGTGTGTACCTGCACTAAAGCAGATTGCAATTTGATTATGCTTTGTATCATTAATTTACATAATGACTATAATTTTGCTCTTGGGAATGCTTGTGAGCCTTAGGGAACGTAGCTGTTTGGCTTTAGATTTTGTTTTGTGTGTATAAGTGGCCACTGTTGGGTTTTTCAACACCTTTGATGTAAATGTTAAAACACTGTTAAGATGCACGAAATGTTTATTGTTATAATATGTTAAAAAATGTTATGTTAGTACACGCGACCGTGTCGGCGTCTGTACATGTACTGGCTCAAGTTTTACAATAAAATAATGCCGACGCGTACGTAATGTTCGGTGCAAACTGAACATATTCCCGCACAGCAAATGAGATGAACTACAATTAAGTATACATGAAAAAAAAATTAAATGATGAAAAAGCTATATAAAATTAATCTCCATCGCGTTTTAAAATGAGGGTTCGCAATATCGGAGACGTAGCTCGATCTTAAGTGTTCGGGACCGCAGGAGAGGACGCACGCTCAGCGCTGGCGGCGGGCTGCTTCCTCGGAGCGGGCACGGCGGCGGCGCGCTGCAGTCGCGGGGCGGCCACCACGGGAGCGGAGTTTTGACCTTCCGTAGTTATGTTATTGAGACTAGTAGTCGACGTAATAGCCGCCTTTCTTCCTTTTCGCAGTCGTTTACAAGCAAGGCCTATAGCTACCAGTACGACCACTCCCATCAGGATGTAAATCGCGGTGTAATGATGTATGTCGTGGAATGATATTGTTTCAGCGATCACATCTTGAGACTTCAAATTTTTGATATTTTCGTTTAGGGTGGTTAGGTTGGCTTGAAAACTGTCAGCGTCCTTTTCTAAGTCTCTTAGTTCTGGGATAGAGATCTTGATAATTTTGTTGATCGGGGCGATTTTAGGCGCAAAGATTTCAGGTCCGGCCTTCAATTCACTCGTAAATATTTTGTGAGTATAGATCGACAATTCATCACTTCTAATTGTGCAACCGGGTTCGAGAGCGATGACACCGACGGCTCTCAGCTGTTCTACGGTAACTTGATCCCCGCATATAACTCGCACGTTGCATTTGTCGCAAGTTGTAAATAAGTAATTGTTCACCTTATTTAATTGAATAAACATATTACTGCATTCGGCGATGTTTATTTGGCACTGTTTGGAATTATTTTTCAAACACAGATCTTCATCTGAATTTCTCTGGTATATTGGGTGTTTGAGGTGACATAAATGTGCCGAAAATTCGTATAGCATGCACTCTTGTAAATCTGTAGATGTCATTGGTATGTAAGTATCCTTTTCTTAATTAATTGCTATGTAATCTGCGATCGGAATGATGTTGACCAAACTGTTTCTTTGTTTATGTGGAATAGGTATAACTCTATACAGGTTATAGTTATCTCGGCTGACCAATGGTAGTCTTACTTCGAAAATCAAATACTTATTAGTCAACCTTGTTTTCACTTGAAGAAAATGATACATTTTTAGAAAATCTGTTTGTATATTTGTTATAGGTAGCGTCAAGTCCTTGGGTATTTGTCCAGATATTAAGCTAAGTTCGTTTCTCAACTGAGTAGGACTTATGAGATGAACATCAAATCTTCCGTGATATGTGTCCGTAATTGCGTCTGTCATCAAGTTTTGTATACTTTTCAAGTTTAGAAGTAATTGATTCGCTATGACAGACAAAGCCAAAAATTGGTTAATGCTGTGAAGTTTCTCGAGTTCTGTTTTTAGTTTGTTTATGTTGTTATCTAAAGCGCTTACTTGTTTATTGATAATCTTGTGTTGCTTTCTCATAACTTCCTCCATTCTTTTCATCATGTTATATTCTGCTTCTATGATAGATGTTTGGTTCTTGAACAGAGAAGCCAAATGATGCTCGTTTTGTCTGATAAGGGTGATGTCTCGCTCATACTTTTCCGCGAAATGATCGTCGAGTACTCCGAACAGACTATTCGCGAGATACCCGACACCATTGATAAGGCCTCGCTTCTGTCTATCGTGCTCGGTATGTTTACCTAGCAACATGCCGTTGTAGTATTCGAGTTCACTGATACTATGACGTAACTGCAATAGGATCGCATCACAGTGACCGTCGCCCTTCATTGTTTCACATATGTTTTCCAGGTGTTTTTGATATTTATCGAGTGCTTCGGAACCTTCCCAAAATGGTTGCATATTATAGTAAATAATAAGCTTCCAGTCATCTCGAATGAGTTGAATGTTGGAAACAGCGTCGAAATACAGCGATTGATTAAGTTGTTGAACAGAATAGGCACAATGCGCAGGTACGACGATACTCAAGAAAAACAGCAATGCTGCGCAAATTGATACCAGGCTGGATTTGGTTGTTATCTTGTTTTTTCTAATTTCAGGCTCCTTGAGTTCTTGTAATGGCAATAAAGATAATTTGATAACTGGTCGTTTTAAAATTCCATTTTTTGTTTTCAAGGACACAACTCGGACGAAACCATCTTTTCCTGAGTGTAACTCTATTACTCGGCCTGTTAACCGTTTGCCAGCAGATAGGTTATCGTCTTGAATTGTTACCAATTGACCAACTTGAATGTTAGGTATCGACAACAATATGTAACATAACAAATGGAGGCACCATTTGTTTCTCACAGTGAGTTGTGTTAGATATTCTGATTTCCAACGCTTCCATATATCAGACGTGAGTTTTTCTGTTAAATGCCATCTTGTGCGCGCGTCGTGTTCTGTTTCCAGTATTGTTACGTCAGCTGTTCCGGTTAGAAAATGCGAAGGTGTCAAGAAGTCCAAGTCCTCCACATCCTCTGTCAATGCACACAGCGGCCTAGTGTTAAGACACGCCTCTAGCTGGGTAAGTATTGTTGAGTACTCCTCAAAAGTTAATTTTTGTTCCCCTATGACCCGTCTGATGTGGTATTTCAGGCTCTTGACCGCCGACTCCCAAAGACCCCCCGCAGACGGCCAAGAAGGAGCATTGTAGTGGAATTCTATGTCCATTTTGGTAATTTCGGCCAAGAAGTCGAGATCAGAAATATTTTCTTTCAACTGTTTTGCGGTTTGTTCCAAAATACGACTAGCACCAACGAAGTTAGTGCCGTTGTCGCAATATATGTGGCGTGGCGCGCCCCGCCGGGCTGCCATACGACGCAGTGCGGCCAAAAATGCTGACGACGTAAGGTCAGACACGAGTTCGAGGTGCACTGCCTTTGTTGCCATGCACACGAAGACAGCCACATAGCCTTTGTTTGTTTTGACGCCTCGACCCTTGTTTGCCTTGATGTCCACGTACCCAGAGTAGTCAACCCCACAATTATAGAACGCACGGGAGGGGTTTGCCCTGGCTTCAATCAAGTCACCCATGATTTGTGGTTGTATGTTGGGAGCTTGGCGTCGGCAGGTCACACAGGTTCTTATCATCCTCTTAATTGTTCGATTTCCGCCAACAATCCAGTACTTCTGTCGAATGAAAGCTGACGTCAATCGTGCGCCGCCATGAAATGTGATCTTATGCGCGTTATGAATAAGTAGTTGCGTAAAACGGCTGTTGTTTGGCAGAATTATTGGATGTTTCATGTTATATGTTATATGTGCAAATTCTAATCTGCCGTCGACTCTTAGGATGCCATTCCCGTCTACGAATGGATTCAACTTTGATAATGTGCTCTTTTTCGATATTTGTTTACATTGAGTAATGTTGTTGATATCTTCTTGAAACTCAGCGGATTGCACATATTTTATTAATAAATTAGTTGCTGTTTTTAACTCTGATATTGTTAAGTAGGGCTGCCTCTGTTTAGTTTTATCTTTTTTGACTCGTAAAATCCATGCCAATATTCGAACTAAGCGTGTGAATGAGCTTTGTTTTTCTATAAGGTGCTCTAAGATGTCATAACTCTCTTCTTCCATTTTTTGGGCTACTAAAACTTGTTTTTCCTCTTCGTTCGTTGTGTATATAGGCCTGTTTTCTATATCTTGTTTGAATGTTAGTAGCCAAGAGGGCCCTTGCCACCACAGGGGGTGGTCCTTTAGTTGGGTAGCTGTTAAACCCCTGCTGGCGCAGTCTGCTGGATTGTCCTCAGACTTTACATATCGCCAGCAGGCAGAGGGCATGATGGTGGTCACTTGTTTGACCCTGTTCGCCACGAAAGGTTTCCACCGTGCAGCGTCTCCGTGCAACCAGCCTAGAACAGCGGTGGAGTCGCACCAACCAAAGATCTGTATGTTATGTGTACTTAGGCAGTTGACAACCTTGTTCATTAGTTTTGATAACAACACTGCGGCGTTAAGTTCCAGCCGAGGTATGGTGGTATGCGTTTTAATAGATACTAATCGAGTTTTGGCGGCAACTAAGATGACAAATACTTGTTGATCCCTGATCGTTTTGCAATATATAGCGCAGCCGAATGCTCTCTCTGATGAATCACAGAATCCGTGCAATTCGATTAGGGCCTTTTCTGCTGTTCCCAACCATCTAGGTATTTGTAATTGATCAATGTTTTTGATATCTTGTTTCATGTTTATCCACTCTAATTGGATTTCCTTAGGTAGTTCGTCATCCCACTGAAGGTTTAGCTGCCACACTCTTTGAAAAAGTAGTTTAAGTTTCAGCGTTACAGGAGCGATAAATCCGATTGGATCGAACAGTTTAGAAATTTCTGACAAAAGTTTCCGTTTTGTACATACTTTCTCTGAGTCACTGATTTTTGACTGAAATGTGAATGTATCTAGGTTAGAAATCCAGCTTAGTCCAAGAGTTTTCGAAGAATGTGCTTGTTTAAAATCAAAGTTCTTGTTATGCTGGTTTTTGTTGATATTAAGTAGTTCCTCTTTGTTCGAGTTCCATTTTCTTAAGTTAAACCCTCCTGATTGAAGCAGGTGGATTAATTCTGTTTGTAACTCTATTGCGGACGTCATAAAATGGGCCCCAAAAAGAAGATCGTCCATGAACATAGCTTCTTCTAGAGCCTGAATAGCACTACTAGAGTAATTGTTGCGTTGATCGTTTGCTAAACGTTTCAGCGTCATCATGGCCAAGAACGGGGCGGCCTTAGTGCCATAAGTGACGGTGCAAAGTTGATATTCTTGTAATGTAGAACTTGGGCAATCTCTCCATATTATTTTTTGAAGAAGCTGGTCGTCTTTATGTATCCATATTTGGCGAAACATTTTTTCAATATCTGCCGTAAATACTATCTCAAACTGTCGCCACTTGATCAACAGTTCCTGGAGGTCTTGTTGTAAATTTGGGCCCGCATACATGACATCATTGAGACTCGAACCAGTTGAAGTTTTGCATGAACCGTTGAAAACTACACGTAAGGCCGTAGTTGTAGACTCCGGCCGTTCTACGCCGTGATGCGGTAAAAAGCATTCGAGTCGAGACACTGAGTCAGCGGGTGTCAAATGTCCAAGCGCTAAGTATTCGTGAATAAAGGCTTTGTATTGTTGCCCAAAGCTATTGTTTTTTGAAAACTTTCTCTCCATGCTAAGAAACTGTGCGACTGCCTTGTTTTTAGATGTCCCTAATTGTTGTTCATAGCCCGGTTTCAGTGGAAGTCTGACCTCGTATCTACGATCCTTGAGTCGTTTTGTGGTGTCTTCATAGTGTTGAATACATTGAAGGTCTTCTGTTGATAAGTTAGAATGCTCAGTAATGTCCTCTATTTCCCAAAATTTTTCGATTTGTTCGATGTTGTTCAAGATTACATTGCATTGGTATGTTTTTGTACTTCCACACAAAATCCAACCGAGGCGAGACTGTTGGGCAATCGGCATAAATTGATCTTCTTGGCATATTCCGGGTAATATGATTTGCGAATATATGTCAGCTCCTAGAAGAAGATCTACGGGTCTGCTAATGTCGAAATCTGGGTCGGCTAATTGAATATTGTTCAAGAATGACCACGAAGGTTTAGTAAATGTTGCATTTGGTAGTTGTTTGATGAGATTCTGCATGATGAATACTGACGTGTCAAAGGCGTAGTTGTTGTCCATTGACGTGCATGTTAAGTCAAGTACTCCTTTACAGCTGTTAGGTTTAACACCGACTCCAAAAATACTGCCTTTGCAGTTTTTTCTAGGAAGTGCTAGTCGCTGGGCCGCGTTCTCAGATATTATGGATACTTGCGAACCCTGATCAAGAAGGGCGCGCATGATTTTAAAAGTGCCATCTGCCGCTTGCACTTTGAGCACCGCTGTCGCCAAAAGAATTTCCGTCATATCGTTGTTTTGTTGAGCAACATTCGAGTTACTTATGCTGACGCGATTATGTTCCGCTTCCGACGACATCGATGAACTATTTTTCATATGCGCATTACTTTGCGGCTTGTTTGAATGTGAATCGAAGGCATCATGTAACACGGTGTTGTGATTCCCGTTGCATTTACGACACCGTTTTTCAGAAATGCATGCTTTGCCTTGGTGACTAAAAAGACAATTTTGGCAAACATTCAATTTCGTTACTGTTTTGCGTCTTGTTTGTGGAGACATATCCATAAATTCTTGACAGAAGAATAGACCATGATCTTTACTACACAGTGGACATGTATATGTTATAAAATTCTTGTTTTTAGGAGCTTGTGAGTTAGGTGACGTGGCGTTCCTATTTGAGATGTTGGATGGATGCTGAGTTGTTGATCGATTACTTGCGTATGACTGTTTGAAGTAATTTGACCTCGGAGTTTTAAAATGCTGATTTTGATTACTTGAAATGTTTGATTTTTGATGAGGGGTTTTCTTGTTTTTTACGGGCAGATTCCAATGATGTAAATGTTAGTTCCAAAAACTCGAGAAAATCTTGTAATTTTGGCAGCTCCCGGGGACATTTCAAAGATTGTACGTAGTCATGATGAGTGTCGTTATCCAGTTTCTGAGTCAAGAGATAAACAATAATTGGATCCCAGGTGCTTATATCGACTCCAAGGTTTTTAATAGCATTTAAGCACTCCAAAGTAGTGTCGTGAATTTTCTTGATATTAGTTACGGAGGCTTGTTGCAAAACTGGTAAGCTCATAAGAATGTTCATATGGGAAGTGAATATAAGTTTCTGGTTATTATATCGGTTGTTTAGAATTTCCCAACAAATAATATAATTATCCGAACTAATCTGCAGGTGTTGTATAAGTCGCTCCGCTTCTCCCTTGACCTTGCTTTTTAAGAATTGCATTTTTTGAGCATTGGAAAGGGAGCGATTATTATGAATGGATTCCGTAAATAGATCCTTAAACGGAACCCATTGATGATAATTTCCGTTGAAGATAGGAATATCAAGTTTGGGTGTTGACTTTTCTTGATGAGCAGTTGACCACATTTTCTTATTGATAGCCTTTTTCATGTCATTAAAGATTTTCTCATGTGTGGCGAATTGTTGTTCATATGCTTCGTTAGAACCTTCCAGCTCGCTGTCGAGCTCCCAATGAAGAGAGTCGATGGCGTCCCATCTAGCCTTCAAGGTCTCCAGAGCGTCTTTTAACTCCCAGTTATCGTTTAATGATTCCAAGTCAATGTTTGCCAATGTACGTTCAAACGCTCTAAAGTTGCTAGTTTGTTTACGCAACGTCTCATCCAGCTTGCTGTTAACACTGCGGTCCACTTGTCGCGGTGTTGCTGCCGACGTGGACGGCAGAGGGTTGAAAGTTGATGGTTTAATGATTGGTGTAGAAGGTCTTGACTTTTGTTCAGTAGGTAAGAAACTTTGAATGTACTCTTTAGTTTTCGTATAAAATTCTAGAACTTGTCCGTATTGGTTCTGCACAATATAGGGATGATTTTCATCGCACAAATCACGTACCTGGAGGTGAAGACTGTGAAATTCCTGCCAGTAAGTATCCAAAGTGTCTAGACGTTTCTTGATATGAACAGCAGTCCTACGTTCGGCGCCGTCCTTTTTGAAGTTGCTGAGCAGCTGCTCTATCGCAGTAACGATCTGTTGTTGGTTCGCTTGCAAGTCTTCCATGATGATTTTGTTAATGTTCGATTGTTAAGTGAACTGATAACTTCCTGTTAGCGGTTCGTGCGACGATGAACTTCGAGCGATATATGCGCCTTCTCAATTTATCTGGTGAGACCCGCTTCTGGGAGGCCAGACAAACCGATTCGCTATCACCGAAAATTCACAATCACACTTCACTCTCGAAGGACCAAAAAGATGTTGGGTTTTTCAACACCTTTGATGTAAATGTTAAAACACTGTTAAGATGCACGAAATGTTTATTGTTATAATATGTTAAAAAATGTTATGTTAGTACACGCGACCGTGTCGGCGTCTGTACATGTACTGGCTCAAGTTTTACAATAAAATAATGCCGACGCGTACGTAATGTTCGGTGCAAACTGAACAGCCACCAAATAATTCAAGGCACCTTAAAGTGTTTGTTTCTACCTATTGACCTATCTCCAGTAAAAACTGCGAGAAAGAAAATGTTCACAGTATAATACGGCAGAAGTGAATACTCGCCTTTGCGGCGGTCTCAGGTCACGTGTCGGTCTTACGAGTTTTCGAGTAGGTCACATGTCCTGTCGCAAGTTTAACATTTTTCACTTACCCCAAAAAATGCACAACGCTGCTAATTTTTGAAGTTTAAACTTCAAAAATTGGTTGATTGTAAAGTCGGTTTACGGACGATCATTTTGTGTGATAACGGTGGAGGAGATAGATGCGTCACAAACCGAACGCTTAGTCTAATCGTGCCTCTCTATCGCTTGTTCCGCGCTCTTGCACACGGAACGTGACAAGTTTTCGTGTGTGCAAACGGCATTCATCGATGAATAAGATACACGACAGCAAAAATACTCATAATCCAAAACATGTAAAAAAAAAGAAAATCGCATGAAAACGTACAAAAAAACTAAACTTTATACGTTTGAACCACGGGGACCTAAAAGCATCTGACAGAGCTTTACGACTGCCATCTATGATAACAGCCGGCTCAACGGCTTGACGTGCCTTCGAGCTTGGCTTGAGATGTAAAATATTGACGCGATTATTCTAAAATAGCATTTTAGTTTATATATTGCTCATATACGTGTAATATAAAATATACACGTATATATGATATTAATTTTAACCCCCGACGCAAACTGAGAACTGCGTTTAATGAATTTATTTCGTATTTAGATGCTATAGTAATGGCGCATGCATATCCACTTAAGACTTAATTCAATAAAATATTCCTAAACGATGATTTACGAAGTAACTACTCATTCAACCGCTTTTGTATTTTTTGCTGCAATAATCAAAGTAAATTATATCAAAAATTAATTTTAATTTGTTTTAAATTTTCCATAAAAATCTTTAAATATGTGTTTCTATGCATAATCTACATACAAATGGAAAAACTCCACATTTGGCTAGAGTTTCTTCCATAATCAAATTGTGCTCCGATTGAGTGAATTGTAAGTTCGCAATTCATTGAATTAAGTGCATTAAGAACTCTTAATTTACTCAATAGCAGCCCTTTCCGCCAAAGAGACAGAGGCCTCAGTGTGGGGGAACAAAAGCGACGCTGGCGTAATGGCGCGTGCATAATCCACACAAGACTTCATTCAATGGCCAATTTCTAAACGATGATTTAATACGAAATGACAAATCATTCAACCATTTTGTGCCTTTTTAGTTATATGAGCAAAACTATTTATGTAAAAAATTTTGTTAAATTTATTTCAAATATTTCATGAAAATCTTGAAATATGTGTTTCTATGCTAAATCATGTGCAAAGCAATCTATGTTAGGGCCTAGCTACACGGACGATAATTACCCAACCCAAAAGTTTAGTCGGTTGACAAAAATCTATACACTACTATTGGAATGCGTACTCGACTCAACTGTTCAATCGAGGTGTGCGCACCCCTATAGTAGTGTATAGATTTTTGTCAACTGATTTAACTATTAGGTTGGGTAACTTATAAAAATACAGTTAATTTTTATATATTTTTTTTCATAAAAATCTTTAAATATGTGTTTCTATGCTAAATCTACATACAAAGGCAAAATTGACTATGGAAGAAACTCTAACCAAATGTACTCCAATTGAGTGAATTGTAAGTTTGCAATCTATTGAATTAAATGCATTGAGAACTCTGAATTCACTCAATTGGCACACATTTAATGAAGTTATACCAGTTATTTTCGCCAAAGAGACAAAGGTCTCAGTGTGAGGGAACAAAAGCGGAGCTGGAATAATGGCGCGTGCATAATCCACACCAGAGTTCATTCAATGGCCAATTTCTTAAGACGAGGACTCAAATGTTTGGTACCTTCGCTCGGCAAAGGACTGATCAAGTGCGCGCAAGGGATAGCGCTTGGCGGTTTAGCCCGTGAATGATGAGATAGGAGATAGTCTCGAGTCGCTCAAAGAAAAAATCGTAAGCGCCACATTCGTTATTTCTATTTTATATAAAATCAGACCGGTTAATTGTATTTTCATATTTACATTTTGATGAATTACTGAATTACTAATAACCTATCTTTTAGTCTAAAAATCATTATTTCATTCGTCGCATTTGAGCTACAATAACAAAAACTCTGCGAACAAAGACCATTTTTAAAAAAATATTTCTATCGAGAAAATTTTATGAAAACGTGTTTTCATCTTCAATTTTTGGAGATGAAATAGTCAAAAATCATATTACTTAGATTTGAAACTCCTAATTTAAGTATTTTGCGAGATAAATAAGGTTCAGAATGACCTTATTTACAGTGGTATCGCCTTAACGATGATTTGCGAAGTGACTACTCATTCAACCGTTTTGTTCCTTTTTAGTTATATTGGCAAAACAATTTATGTTAGAAATTCGGTTTAATTTATTTTATACATATCATGAAAATCTTGAAATATGTGTTTCTATGCTAAATCTACGTACAAAGGCAAAATTGGCTATGGAAAAAACTCTATCAAAATGTGCTCCAATTGAGTGAATTGTAAGCTCGCAATCCTCTGAATGAAGTGCACTGAGAACTCTGAATTCACTCAATTGGCACACATTTAATGAAGTTATGGCAGCCCTTTCCGCCAAAGACACAGAGGTCTCAGTGCGGCGGAACAAAAGCGGAGCTCGCCTAATGGCGCGTGCATAATCCGCACAAGACTCCCAGTCAGTGGCAAATTTCTGAACGATGATTTACTGAGTGACTACTCATTCGACCTCTTTGAATGTCTGCTATCCTTCCTCGATAACAAAAGCAAACAACTGGTTATTTTTGGTGCAAAAAGACGGCTACTTATGTGAGTTGATAAACATATAAAGAAAGAAAATAATTTCCTTTAAATTCATAATAACTGGAAAATCTTTAGCTCTGTTTGATTCGTTTGAAAAGTTATTTGCAATTCAATGGTTACTAACTTACCTTATATACAAAATTAGCTATCGTCCGCGGCTCTGCTCACTTTTATGTCTATATCTCACGAACTTGGATGGTCAGCCTCCTTCTTGCAGAAATGATTCCACTTGGCTTTGAAGTGGTATCGACGAAGAAACTATAGCCCACGCTTGGCCGGTAAGATTCTCAAATGAAACTCAGGAAGACACATGTCATCTAATCGGAGCACCGTTTACCGTGCTGCTTCCATTGCAGTAAAATCGGCAACTAATGATGTCGCAGTTGTGTTATTAGTATATGGGAGAGAACATGGACAGCAAGGACAATTTTCTGTACTTGTTGTGTTTCCTCGTGACGCACCAAGCCCTTGGAAGGTCAAAGCTTGTAACGTTGCTGCATGCCACCTGAATGCTGCATCTCTTCCAACCTCATTTCTTTCTCATCCTGTCCACCTTTCATTCCTCATTTTATTTCAAATTTCATTCCATTCCATTTTTAGATAATTTTTTCTCTCGGTCTCTGATCTAAATGTTGAATATTGAATAGAATGTTATATAGAAGTTATAAGTGAGAGTGAGAGTATTGTGACAAATAAATTTAATCCTCTGTGTGTCGAGTCTTCTGTTCTCCACTACTTTCTTATATGTAGGAACTCGACTAGAGCGCCCGGACGGTCGAGGTCTCACAAGCTGACGTCACTATGCTATTCGCTACACCAATACTTCAAGAGTGAAGCAAAACGAAAAAAGTGATGATAACGACAAGCAAAAAACAAAAAGACCTCCCGAATGTATCAAGTATCTATCAAAAGCTACTTCAGACTGCCTCAATAAACAGTTACTACTCGTCACTTCAATGAGGTAACAGAGAAGAGCTGCTCTATCGTTGGTGAGAAATACTTAAAAAAAAGTAAAGTAGTTATTAAAATGTCTAAAATAATTATTTATTTGCAACTTTTTAATGAACTTAGTGAAAAAAATCTGCAAAAACCTATGAATATTTAGCAACTTCTAACTATACCTAACTCAGTTCAGACTTAGTTTAGAGGTATACATAAATTGCATTAAAACTTATGTTTATTATGTTATGTATTTGCGAAAACAAAAAGACGCCAATAACCGGCATTGTCCTTTAATAAAAAATACATGTTCTTTTATGTATACGATGACTAATAAAAATACTTAATTTAAAAAAACCAGCCGATGTCACAATACATTTGCTAATGGCATACTGAAAAATAAATGTTAAACAAAGTGCGTAAAAGCATTGAAACCCTAACTTAACCTCCGTTAAGGAGAATCTATTTGGTTTGTTTATAAACTATGTAAATTATATAGTAGTAGATTGTTTATTGGGGGAGAAAGTGAAAGATTTTCATGAGGGGTTAACAAACCACACAAATTGGGAATCGAACTTTCTCCCTGAGTGATATATAATGCTTTACACTTGAGGCTTTGGATAACACGTCATGCAGCATCTGTGGGTACGAGTATCAACGTTTCATAGAGTTCCATCGGTTTCCAATTGGATACCATCTACTACCATCAACAACCACTAAGAATGACTAAGAATTTCCAAATGTACATTCTTTAAAAAATTTTACTCCGAGATTGCCGGCAGAAGTGAAAAACCCCGTGCGGTAGAGAGGGGGATATTAATTCCTCTCCTATGCCGCACCGGCGGTCTCGGGTCACGTGTTCGTCTTACGAATTTTCGAAGATTTCGATCAGGTCACGTGTCTCGATGCGAGTTTAACATTTTTTACCCATCCCAAGAAGTGCACAACACCGCTAAAAAAGTTTTCACTTCAGAAAAAAGACATAACTGGCAGGATAACAAAACTCCTGCGCACCAGCGGTGGCTAAAGGATTTTTATACATTTTTTCCTCCCGCATTTTAGTAGGGAGAAATTGCGTACTTTCCTTTTACCAAACTTCCAAATCTATGATACATTCATACAAATAAATAATAACTGGTAGGAACGCAAATCGGTCGTGGGAAATAAATGATTTTCATACATTTTTCTCTCCGCATTACTTTGAAGGAAGAAATCGTCAGCAAAATCAAACAAGAAAGAAGGCGTAATATAAAAGTTACTTGTTGATTTTGAATACCAGTCAAAAAACTTCGTTAATATTTCGGTGTTTATTATTTTTAGTTGTGGTAGAGCCACGCTACCGGCAAAATTTATTCTTGCTATCAGCATGAATCTCGTGATTCTTGAGATTTTCGCCCATTCCCTTGAGCGGATTCTACCGTCTGCGCGGGAAGAGAAGCAGCTGGCATATTCTACGTTTTTCTTTTCTCCCAGACCAGCATGGAAAGTCATTACAACAAAGTAGGTTTTTTACTAGAAACGGACTCGTGCACCAAGGGTTAAGTACCATTATCTATAATAACGGCAAAACAATCATGACTTTTGTATGTGAGCCCCCTTAAATGTTAGTTTCATTGCTTATCTTAAAGTGAATTTATAACTTAATATTATGTGAAAATTTCAAGTGTATACACGTTGCCGTTATCAATACCGAACATAAACGTGCAAAATAATCACGGTATTGTATGTAATATTAATGGAAAATAATCAAATTTTTGCTGAGATACATAATAAGTTTATTTATATAAAATTATAATGTCAAACTTAAATTTTGAAGCAATTAACAACTGAAGAAGTTTGAGTAAACAAGAAAAGTTTAATTAAAATAGAATTAAATAATATACCTATCTACTAAGATTGAGTATTCACTCATGAGTTAAAAATCAATTACATTTAATTTTTATTTAATGAATCTATAATTTGTCCTTTCAAGTGGTCTTTGGAAAAAATATATTCTATTACATTTTCTGAATAAAATTTATAATGACAACCATTCAATGATATCCACGCACAGTCTAAAAATAATATTCATCATCATTTTGAGTAGGTGACACGGTCAATCGACCATGCACACCCTGGTGTCAGAGTTGTTCGGGATCGCCTTTAACGACTACCAGATGGCAGCCAGGACCAACGGCTTAACGTGCCTACCGAACCACGAAATCGTGTTAATTATCAGACAATCAGGTAATTCAAGCCTGCAATGTCCAAACCAAACTGGAAACAACTAAACAAAGTATGCTTTTTTCCTCGTAAAGCAGGATTGTGTAATGGATCCCGAGGTTTTCCCTGTGTGCTATGACTTGGGGTCCTTCAAAAGGCGTGTTTACAGGTATCTTAAAGGTCGACAACGCATCAGCACCTCCTCTGGTGTTGCAGATGTCCATGGGCAACGGTGACCACTTTCCATCAGGTGGCTCGTCTGCTCGTTTACCGTCAAATATACATTAAAAATAAATGCTTCCCGTGAGAATCAAACCTACGACCGGGGGTCGTGGGTCGATTCACACGTCTACAGGCAAACGGTCACTGGTCCCCGGAGGCAGTGTAGCATCCACGCACAGACTAAAAATAACACTAAATATAAGGTTTCGCATACTATGCCGTTCATCCCACACCACACCTGTATAAAATTAAAAATGTTGCGTAATTCGTAAGCCAACATGTGCGGTACATGCTTTAATTAGTGTGGGGTGTTCCGGAGCTCCCACGGTAACTGCGGTTCTAACACTCGCCGGAAACATGACTTAAACCGGCGCCCCTTCCGGATTGTTTATACATTATGTATATATGTAATCAGGCGATACAGTGGTTTATTTAACTAAATATTAATTAACTAGCTGTTGCCCTCGACTTCGTCCGCGGCGACATTTTTTATTGATGCTTTGCTCCTATTGGTCGCAACGTGATGTTTTATAGCCGAAAGCCTTCCTCAATAAATGGACTACCCAACACAAAAAGAATTTTACAATTTGAACCAGTAGTTCTTTAGATTAGCGCGTTCAAACAAATAAACATACAAACAAACAAAATCTTCAGCTTTATAATATTAGTATAGATAAGCGGTAGGTTACTTGGCTTCGCTTGTAGAAGTTACCAAGCAGACTAGAGAAAGGATTAGTTAGATCTATGTTTCGCCTCTAAAATCTTCTACATTCTACATTGGTTTTTAAAATTGCGGGCCAGCACTCCAAGCAGGGTATACTTGTATATATGTACGTAAAAGAAAAACCCGTTATTCTTTTATGTACTATAGATGGTAGAAACCAAGGCATAAAAATCATCGAAATCATTGGAGCAGTTTCCGAGACCGATAACATAGAAATAAATATAATAATTATAAGGACATCACAATTTTTTAAAGGACATCACAACTCAACTCGTCTCATTGAGTCAACTGGAAACCCTAGAGCTGGCAGCAATTTCGCTCAGCGAATTGGTATTGCTATTCAGTCAGTATATTGGGCAACGTGCCTTGATGCGACGAGTTGGAAGATTTCTTCTATATAAGTTAAATTATTATAATATTTATGGTTTAAAATTGTCTGGCACTTTATGTAAATATTTTTATTTTTGTGATAAAGTAATAAAGATAATAAGTAAAAAAATAAAAGAAAAAATATATAATACTTGCAATTTTTTTATAGTTTCGGCTAGAATATACATACGTACATGTTAAATTTGTTAACCCTAATCGACTTTTTAAACAGTTTTTGTTCTTTATTAATAAAAAGAATCATTGGATAAATTTCATAAATCTGTCGAAATGGATTTATAGCTACGGGCCTGCAAGACATGTGTTAACTTTGAATCCACTCTTAATTCAGACTCTTTCGTCATTATACGTCACTTTTTCTTAAAGTAAATACTCATTTGTGAAACATACCTCATTATATTTAGTGTAGGAACATCAAAATCCTATAAGAAAAATGTTTAACTTTGTTCATTTTCCACAAGCCAGCTGATTAAAATTAAGTAGGAATTTTAATTAGTGTAAACAGAAAACATGACTTAAACCCATGTTTAGGTTGAACGTTGTATATATAATAATTGAATGTTGTACGTATAATAGTAATACTGATATATAAGGAGGTACGTCTTTTGTTTCGGCTTTTATATTTATTTTAGTTAATGAGGTTTCATCTGTCTCATATCTATTATTCTGCCTATCTCAGCATTATGAGTAGAAATAGAATTGTTTGGAATAAAATGACGATGAGAAAATATGTACTTGATTTAGAATCAACCAGCTTGATTTAGAATCACCACATGCATTGTCTCAAACTCTTTCGCAAGTTAACTATATCTGAAGCGGACTTTTAGCTAATAAATTTAGCTAAAAGTCCAAATATTTTTGTAAATATTTATCGTTTGGAATAGAATAACGATAAGAAAATATATACTTGGTTTAGAATCACCTAGCCGAATCACCACATGCATTGCCTCAAACTCTTTCGCAAGCTAACTATATCTTAAGTATTTTTTTAGCTAAACGTCCAAATATTTTTGTAAGTATTTAACATTTTTTCATTAATTTACGGCGTCCGACCCTCTCTCTGCTCAGAGCGTAGCGGCGCACGGAGAGGCGGGCGGCGCGGGAAGCGGCGATCCTCAGTGGTCGAAGGTCGGCCAGTCCGGCGACGAAATTCATAGTGGCCCTGAAGATGGCGTTCTGTTTAGGTAGAAACTTGTCGGTAAAAACGATTAAAAATACGTCAGTTGTATTCGCTTTTTGTTCGGTGAAATAACTCCAATATGTACATAAACAGGGGCAGCATTTTATACCGAATTTCATTAAACACTTTTGGTACTTGCCTAAAACAACCTTACGAACAACAAATAACTAAAACCGTTTGCTGGATAAAATTCCTGGAATGATCTATATCAAAATTCCTTAAATTCTCATGGTTTAATATCGTTTGATTACTCGCCCGAAAATAGGCTTTAAAAGTTTATTATACATTTCGAACGCTCAAATAATCATAAACCGATTATGGCAGGTAATAAAAAAATCACGCTACAATATTTTTTTCAATTTATCTTAACAACTTCTTTTATAACTCAATAACTGAGAAGTAACGATAATAGATTTACACATCAATTATAACTTTTTCGACGTCTTCGTTTATCTGGCCTTATCGGAAAATGTATAAAGTTTACAGTAAATACTTTGGCCACGTTTGTTAAAAGCTCCGCTCGTGTCAATTTTCTTTTGGGGCGCGCCCACACTTGGTTAGAATTAACTGTGCACCTACATTATCGAGTGCTATTTAGGTGAAATAAATACATTATTATGTACAGGGTGGCAATGAACGGCTTCACGAATTAACCATTTTGTACCGCTTGACGAATAAATCATCTTAGGAGCGGTTAAAAAACGCTTGACCAGTTGACAAAACTTTCTCGCTTGACCAATTATCCCCTAAATCCAACTTGGGTATAAAACTTTCTTTTGCCGCCATTTTATTTTGGCGGTAAATATGACAGTTGTTGTATAAAAATTATTTGTGTAAATACGTTTAATTTCTTATTATGCGTTTTACGATGGAACAACTATAACGTTTTTAGAATGATTAAAAAGAACTTTTCGCGGTCGAATAATTTCTTGAGACGGTGACATTGATTGGCCCCCAAGATCGCCTGATTTAACTTTTTCTGTGGGCTTATATAAAGAGACGTGTTTATGATAAACAAGCCAATGAACCTTCAGCAATTAAAACAAAATATTCGAGACACAGTCATTGAAATACCGCAGGAAATGTGATGAAAAAAGCGATGATAAGGGTTCACATCTTCGATGCTGCTCGAGATGCATTTGTCTGACATTATTTTCCATGCTTAACTGCCGGCCCTAAATACTATATTTAAACAAGCAATACTTAATTGACCGAGCGAGCGAAGCGAGCGAGGTCTTCAATTCAAGTTGGGGCGAAAAGACATTTTTTGTATGTATGTATGTATGTATATATGTATGTATGTATGTATGTTTGTTCCACGATAACTTTAGAACCAATGCTCCAATTAAGATGAAATTTAGAATGTGTATAGGTCTTATAAATACAATTTTCAAGTTCATTGGGCATCAAAATCGGTTTAGCAGTTTACGAGATATTTAAATAAATGTTAAAGAATTTCGACGAATGAAAATTGAAAATGACGTTTAGGCTGATTAAGTTACAAGATGGCGCTGAAATTAATTTTAATTCTACATCTTGAAGGTTACCACAGCCGCCTCTAGGTGGCGGTATTTCGTTGAAGCCTGCTTTGTCCATGCTTTGTGTATTAAATTTAAATTTATTACACAATAAATTAACAATTATAAACTAGAACGGTACTTTCTCCTCTATGCTTATCGAATGGTTGGCTCAGTCACAGTACGGTTGTTACCCGATCGAAAAGATTAGACTTCGAGCCGCGCAAGAAAATGTGATTTTTTTCATTATTGCAAATATTTTTTTCGCTGTCTGTTCCAAGTACAATTTCAAGTGACTTTCTTATTTTTAATTTACAAAATTTCGTTCCTTTAGAACAGAAAAAAATACCAGTCCATGAAAATTTCCATAATAAATTCTTGTTAGTTCCAAATTTCTCCAACAGTTGGAGACAGAGGTCCAAAAATGCGTAGGGATATTTAAAATAAGTTTTTATTTATCTTTAATTTTAAGTTTGTATATGTTTGTTCGGGGTTAAGCTTGCAACCAAAAATTAAAGGAGTTATTTACAACCAATTTAACTGCGATTTCGCATTGTACTTAACTTTATGGTGGTGTAAGATAATTATAAAAAATCACTGATCTGATTTGAGCCCGATTACAACATTTTACAGTTTCAATTCTTTCACAATAAAAGCTGATAAAAAAATCGGCCAAGTGCAAGTCGGCCACGAAGGTTTCCGTACCGTTATCTATAAAAATGGCAAAAAAAATATGTCTGATGCATGGGAGCCCCCTTTAATAATTATAATAATTATAATAATATGTATTTATTCAGATTTCGAAGATCCATAATATGTTAGTAATACAAAAGACTTAAGCAACTATGTTAGTATATTTTTAAAATGAATGAATTTAAAAATGAAATTAAATAAATGAAATTAAATGAATAAAATTAATAATTCATGTACCTGCCAGAGATGTCTGGCGGCCGACTAATTAATTATATATATTAATTAATATTAGTTTTATTTTCATTTCATTATTTATTTTTAAGGATATATATATATATAAAAAGAAATATTCTATGAATATTTCAATCGTCTACCTGTTGCCGTTATCAATATCGAGCAAAAACAAGCAAAAAAATCACGTTTGTTGAATGGGAGCCCCCTTAAATATTTATTTTAATCTATTTTTTTGTATTTCCTGTTATAGCGGCAACAGAAATACATCATCTGTGAAAATTTCAGCTGTCTAACTATCACGGTTCATGAGATACAGCCTGGTGAGAGATGGACGGACAGACAGACAGACTGACAGCGGAGCGATATTAATGGGGCCCGTTTTTACCCTTTGGGCAACTTTGGGTACGGAACCCTAAAAATGAATGAAAAAAGTAGTGTAAGAAGAAACAATTCCGCAAAATAGACACAATAAAAACAAAGAAAAGGGATTTGGTGGGCGAAAGATAAATACAGATGTAGAATCCAGACGTACGAAAACCATATTTGGAAGATAAAGCCGAAGCAAAGAAAGAGGAGTATGGAGTGCAGCACTCTGCGAGAGAAACTAAGCCAAATTAAAAAGGAGCTGGGAGGTTGTCCGGACAAAACAAGCCAGAAAATTGATACGTATGAAAATCAAAAGTTTTATAAGTATGTCGCTCAAGCGAAGAAACGGGGGTAATATGTCTATTGGGGCTAAAAAAATTTAACATTGACGGGTACACATCAAAACCACATACATAGGGTTAGAAAGCAAAACGCATGTTTTTAGAACCTTAATCATCATTGCCGACCGAAGCTCAGTCACCCGAATACGAAACTATTAAATGACCTGGCATTTTATATTTCTAAAAGAATCATGGCGAACGCCCATACATCGAATGTACAGAAAAAAAAATAAAAAAAGAGAAGATGAATTATATAGCAGTATTGAGGTTTTCTTAGTAGTGACATGTCTGCATAATAGAAATATTTTTAAACCCCTGTTTTTGTAAAATATTTAACAATTAAAGTTATAGCCTTATTGCCATTTTCATTTGCCTAAAAAAGTTCACAATGGTTGTCAAACTGACTGTCTATTGTAGAACTGTCACTCAGAACTGTCAAGTCAATGAGAAAATGTCAGTTGGATTGACAGATTTTTATTTTTATTTTAGCGGATGGTTGCCTGCTTGCGTTGTGTTGCCATAAATTAATATATTTTAACGTGTCAGTTGAAAGTAGTGTTCGGATATTAACTCATAAATTATTAATATGCGTCCGGATATCGAATAAAAAATCAGTATTTAAATAAATAAATATCTTATTTCCCCGTCTTTAAAAAATATTCTGATTAATTCAAGTTGTTGACCAGAGCCGTAGTAATCATATAAAAAAATTTCACCTTCTCTTTTTTTTTAATTCAATTTGCCCAAATTTCGCCATGATTCTTTTAAGTCGCAGGCCTATTAACATTTTCAAACACTCAAAAACGCCTATGGAATATTTGGTACGAAAATTATTTTTCTAAAATGTCCAATGTTGTGATTCCGTTAATAACCATAGTCTTTCAGATATGACGAAACTGTTGCATTTATTTGTCCCTTAGTGAAATTATATTTATTTTTTCTGTGGGGACCTTCTCAAATTTTGCTCGATAGTGCAACCAACGCAGCTCTTCAGCTACACGTTGCACTATCGAGAGCTAAACGCACGGAATGCTCCGTGGCTAAACGCCTCACAGATGTTGTACTGAAACCCGGTTTTGATTTTGTCATATTAATTAGATGTAACTCATACATTTAGGGATTGGAAGGGAAAACTATTTCAACTATTTGGGCAACAGTAATAAAAAGGGGTTTAACATTGTATGTTAGTTTATTTGTTTGGATAGAAATGAATGTTAACTATTGGTACAAGAAAGTAAGGACATCGTGTTCATTGTATGTTAATTTGAAATAAGTCGTGGTGAGCAAAATAAAAAGAGTGCTTTTGAAGTAATCTAAACAATAGCACTATGACAACAATGCTTATCAAAATCAGTATAATAGTGGCTAGCTCACGCAATTATCAGGATAATTAAATAATCGCGAGGTCCACGTTCGCAGCGAACTACTAGTATTTTTTTACATTTCATAGAATAAAATTACAAAATTAAAGTACCTATTATTTGGCCAACCTGTATATAACTAGTTTTCTACTTTGACGACCTCGGTGGCCTAGTGGTCATGCCAGGCTATCACACCGTAGATCCTGTTTGTCAATATACATATATATATATACCTTATTGCATTAAAATTGTTATAGGCAGCTGACGACGGAACCGGAAAATCGCTATGTTAAGGATGAGGACAACTCATAGATTTTCTTTTATGATTTTTTCTATACCGATAGAAAAAATTAGACAGTTGTAATAAATATTAAAACTTATGGAAATCGTCGTGTCGCCACTCCTAACACTCGCCTCTATGATGGTCTTCGTAACTGACCAAACTAGTCTGCAAATCCGACAAGTGAAAGTGAGTAAAACCGTGAACGAAACATAATTGACAGTTCAACCGTGATTAGTTAACAGACAAGTAGAAACAAATTAATTTTTAAAAGGGAAAAGTATTGAAAAAAAAAAGTTCTTGCTAAAACAGATACCTAATTGTTCTTACGACGTTTGGCTCCGCCTACCACGCAAGAGATAGAGACGTTAAAACGTATCTATTATTATTATTCATATATTATATTTTATCAGGGGTACCATTCTCAACTGCCTGTCTGGTGGTTGAAGGTATGGTATCGGGTACGCACGCCCGGTCTCCCGAGCTGTTAATTACTTTACCTCTTTCATCCGAGTGAGTAGTAACCCAATAACTTCATTCTCTTCCGAAATACAACAAATTCCTATCCTTCATCTACTTAAAAATGATTCCGATGGGCAGCAGCGTCGAAAGCACAACAAGCCAATGAAACTGCGCCAACTCACTAGCCAAGAGTGGTGATTATAGCAATATCCTTCCATGGTACGAAGAATCCTTGGGTGAGGCCTTTGTCCAGCTGTGGACTTGAATAAATGAATGAATGAATTATATTTTATATTCAGTCGATTATTTGTTTATTTTTCGCGCTGTACCAACGAAACACTACGTGTACTTCCGAAAGGAAGTTTGGAACTTTCCATCAATTCTAAGAATTGCGGCGTAATATGAGTTTGATTTGTTTTCGATTTGCCTAGCCTTGTTAATTAATATATGAGTTTCTTCTATGTTTTCATATTTTTATAGGCAAGAAGTTGATTTTTGTGTGAAATATTCTCGCGAGTCTTTAAGAAAGAAACATGAAACAGAATTTTTGATATTTAAAAAGCGTACTTAGAAATGACAATTTCAAATACTAGGAGGAAAGGGTTTTATATCGGTACCATATACCGTTATTAATCATTATCCTTTGTTTTACACATTCAAATAATTGTGCCGTCTGTCACCAGGCTTTATCTCTTGAACCATGATAGTTAGACGGTTGGAATTTTCACATATGATGTATTTCTGTTGCCGCTATAACAACAAATACCTACGCTATAATAAAAAATAGAATTAAATAAATATTTAATGGGGCTCCCATACAACAACGTGATTTTTTTGCTTTATTTTGCTCGTTATTGATAACGGCAACTGGTAGACACTTAAAATATTCACAGAATATTTAGTTAAACATTCACTTTAAAAATAAATAATTAAATAAAAATAAAATCAATATTAAAGGGGGGCTCCCATACAATAGACATGATTTTTTTGCCGTTTTTATAGATAACGGTACGGAACCCTTATACCCGAGGCCGACTCGCACTTGGCCGGTTTTTTATCAAATAAATAATCTTTTATACAATAATTAGTCTCATTATAATAAGTCTAGTAAAAATAGTAACAATAAGGAAAACGAAAGTAAATTATTTGCATTTTGCTTTGCCCTGCATTTCTGCTAAATGACAAATGTAGCTGTCAGGTACACAGACAACGGATAGACAGCGCCTTGTTACACAAAGGAAAATCTAAAAAGTTACCCTACATAATCCCATAACGAAATGAGGAAAGTTTGGCGGATATGACTAAGCAGATGTTCGGAAAGATGCGAATTTTCGCGATTTTAAGCTTACTTATGCGGATAATGGCGTGCTGGAGACAATTTTAATAAAACATTTTAACATTATGTGTATATATTGCGTAAATTTTATGGTTGCAACCGGTTACTCACTATTTTGGTTCTATTTTCCACCTATACGCTCACCAACATGCTTAACGTGGCTTTTGGGTTTCATAGTCCTAGGTTCTGTCTAGCCCGCAAGGAAAAAAGCCGTGATTGTATACCTATATGTATGTATTTAAGGATTGGTCTCATTGTACAAAATGTTCGTATATGTACTAGATCTGAATAGTTTAGCTATGTAAGCAGTTTGAGTTAAGAAAAATCTGAGACAAGAATTCAAAAACGAATGAATCAAACCAAATTATAGTTCGTCTATGAGACAAGCTATATTTAGTTACTCATAACTAGTTAACGCTCCTTGATATTTGAGTAGGTAACTGTTATCTCTTTCTATCAAGTCTCTCTCTCTCTCTCTCTCTCTCTCTCTCAATACTACCAAGTCACGTAACTTTCCATGTTAGTTATAATTACGTGTTGCAGGAATAGTTTAGATTGATCGGTCATTCACACTTCGCGACAAATATGAAATCCGCATCCGCATACAGTCACAGTTTCACTACATTCAACTCTTGGCTGCTCAGCATTCAAACTGCCACGCAACAATGCGCTGTCCGGACATAACTTTTAATAGAGTTGAAGCGAGAAAATCCAATACCAGACTGAATAATACACAGTAAACAATACTACCAACCTATTTTAAACAAGCTATATTAAACACTAATACCTTTTTACTCTAATATCTTATACTAGCTGTTGCCCGCGTCCTTGTCTGCGGCAATTTCTGTTATTGTGATTAATTAGTATAGATGAATAATTTTCCCCCGAATTTTCAAACAAACAGAATTTTCCAATTTGAACTAATAGTTCCTGAGATTAGCGCGTTCAAACAAACAAACAAACAAACTCTTCAGGTTTTTAATATTACTATAAATTTTGAAAACGTGTAACTCACGATCTATGTTGTCCGGCGACAATTAATTATAATTATTTTATGATTTCTCCATAAAACTACACACACATTAATATTAAACCTATACTTAAATATGTCGTTGCTTAATTATAACATTACTGACAAAAATATATCATAACTAGCAAAATTTCTCATGCTGAAAATGCTAAAATGGTATGATGCACACCAGAGTTAGTCAAACGACTAAGCTTAGCGACAGCTTAGCTGCTAATGGCAGTTAAAAACCTTGAACTAATGTTAATTAACTTACTCGTATGAAACGAACACGACGTCATAAAAAGTAATAAATCAGTATATTTTCATACATACTCTATACTATCAAAACCTAACGCGCGTTTTCACTTGCAGGGCTCATAACTGACGATAGCCATGTAGGGTTAGTTTGGCATGATCATTAACACTTTACGACAAATATGAATCCTGTATACAAAGTCATAGTTATACCACATCCGACTCTTGTCCGCTCGACATTCAAACTGCCACGCAACAATGCGCTGGACATAACTGTCCGGACATAACTTTAAATAGAGTTGAAGCGAGGAAATCCAATACCGTACTGTATTATAAACAATACAATACAACTACAGACTTGACAGACTTCCCGACCCATTTTCTAGTGATAGAAGCAAAGTAATTATTATTTATTTTAGTATATCCTCTCCTGTCTGCAACACCACGCTACGTTCCATCATTAAAGTTTCGTAATTAAAATTCGATTGGTCCGGGCACGTCAGCCATATGCGCGGACCATATGCCATCAGAGCCGGCTAAATTTTTATCAGATAGACACCGGCGACCTGTAACACCCTGGCTTAGATATAAAGAAAACTCTAAAGACTGGCGAACCAAAGCTTAGAACAAAGAAGAATGAAAAGCAAAGGGCCTTTCCCCAGCAGTGGGATTTCATAAAAGATAACTTGTAATAATAATATGTCCTGCGGGACCACTTATTTGGTAAATGCGACCTTTAACACTGAGTAATGCTACCGTGTACACTTATCTACTTAATGAGAACTAAAAAATATTACTACATCCATGTATTTTCCACTACATTTATATAGAACGGTTTTGTTATGTCGTCGTATTTCTGGTTCAGGCAGTATGCAGATGGAAAGTTCTAATAACTTGTAACACAGGTTCTTTGGAAACCTAGCATTGGCATTAGAAATCAGAAATATTTATTTGCCAGAATACATAAACTACAATAAGGTGTTACAATTTTATTATTCTGTATCCACTATGTATTAATGAGGTACCTACATAATATTTGCACGTCTACCTTAATAATTAGATCTCTACATCACTTTTTGTTATGTTTAAGTACCTACTTTATCTCTAGTGTGCATCGAAATTTCGTGATTTGTATAGACATTTATTACGTTATGTTTTGGAGTAAAAAAAATATTATATTACTTTTATTATTATTTATTGTCAGGTAACACGTAAGTGCTAACGTAAGAACCACAGCGTATTATGATTTCTATTTTATCAGGATAAACATCGTGAAATAATTAAAAATTCAACTACAGACATTCCCAAACATAAACGGAACTCAAAACAATACGGCATCTAGAACAAATAATTTCCCGATGCCTCCGCCATTTTTCATTACCTTATTTTAGGCAAATTAATTATAAATAACGCGCTTTGTTTCGCCGCTTATAAATCTCTTAAAATATACTTAAGCATCGCAGTTCGCGTAACACCATTCCTATTTGCTTTATTAAATTTTACCCCTAACAGTCTTCAGGAGAGAAATTTATTTCGCTGTCTGCAAGTGCGGGTGAGTTCATTATTCTTCGAGTAAGCCACGGATAGGATTAGCAGCTCACAACTGTAGTTGTCAAGCAATGCATATTACATTAAGTGCAAGTAACAAGAACAGCGAGAACAACAAATTATTTAACACGAGCGTTTTTCTAGCTCGGATTCGCCGTTTTATCCTTGTAACGTCTCTGTAAAGAGCTTAGTGAGAAAAAATGTCCGTCCGTAGTGAAGACGGACATTTTCGTTAATACGTATTTAGTACTGACATCTAAGTTCCATAGACATAAAGCACATACACATAGCGATAGAGTGTAGGATAAAAATCTTTCATATTAAAATAAACGACTTTAATCAAACTACTGAACCGTTTGTGATAAAATGTAAATGGAACCAACTTGAAAGCATATCCTTTTAAACAAAAAAGTTTTTCTTAATCAGTTCATAAAAAAAGGTGATCAGTTCGGTTTTTTGTTTTTATGTTTATAACCGCGTAACTCCGTTTATACTAAATTAACGGAGTTATGCGGCTATAAACATAAAAATAAACAACCGAACTGATCACCTTTTTTGAAGAAGGATGAAAATATTTAGTTTAAAAATAGCAATTATTGAAATAAACACCGTTCTACCTTTTCAAATAGAGACCAAGTAAAAGAGGCCCTCTAGATTCTAGTCAAACTCGCACACTGAGAATTCCGTACAAAAATATTTTTATGTGATATTTCCGGCTTATTTCCTATCTTTATTTTATTAAAATTTATTTATTTACGTTTACTGCACACAATCAAAGATTGTCACTTAATGCTAGTTGTATTGTATGCCAGTTCATCTTTGGGACAATGTGAGAGGGATATGAGAGATTGCTAGAGCTACTTTGTGTTTAATATTTATTAATATAATGTATATAGGATACGTATACTTATAACATATTACGTATATACCTATTCATCATCATCATCATCAGGTCCTCTTAGTCTCCACTACAGGAGCACGACCCTCGACCCTATACCTATTAATTTATCTAAACCTACATTTTTATGATATAAACCTTGCTTTTTGCTAAATTCATGGCACGTACTTACTAGGTTAACGAGAATTATCCTTTAGGTTATAATTCCCTTGCGAGTTTGAGCAAATTCACTACACATATGCCAATATTTTGATTGCGTTAGAATTAGATGTCCTGCCCCCGTAGCATGGCTACTATCTACAGCTTACGCCAAAGATAGATAAAAAAGCAGCCTATTTAAAATTTATCGAAGCCCACCAATGAAAACGTAGTATTTATCTCGTACGATTCGTAGCACGCATGCAGTCTAGAAACATTATTCATATTTCAAACACGAAACTACAAATAAAAAATTAAAACTCGTATGATTAAAGAACACGAACGTATTAGACATAATTTATAAAATACCTAGTGATATTTACTTAAAAACTAAATATATTTGGGTTTATTTTTATTCAATATGGAAATATCGGAATGTAAATCGTGTACCAACCAAACGCAAACAACCACTTTACACTGACAGTACACATCTGTCATTAATCTGTCGGTAAAATGGTTCTTTCCGTTTGAGTTTTCGTTTCTCACGCAAGATGGCGTACTAGTATCGTGCTTTTATTTTCGTAAAAATCTATTGTTTTTGTAATGTACATTAAAATATTATACTCATTATAGGTGTCTGACAGCTTGTAACTACGCAAACTAAAATATTTTGATTGTTTTATCACTTTAATGTTCGAAATGCGGTTGAAACATATTTTATCTAGGCTTTGCTAAACCCCGATAAATTTATGCAATTTCAAGGTACCAACCTCGATTTTGCCTGCATTTGTCTATCGCGAGCTGTCAAACCCATGCTCGCAAGACGCGTACCCCGCGACTTGTAACGAATTTATGAATGAAATTTGACATTATTTAACGCGTGTGCCATGCTCGCGGGGTTAAAAGACGCAAAACGCGATATTTTGTCTTTTTATCAACGGAGACAGTGAGCCATGCTACGGGGGCTGTTCATAGCTTTCAGAGACAGCTTAATATGTGATATTCGTTTTAACTTGAAACCTTAACGCCTTCAAGACAATAAATGGCAGACAGACGGTAAAACGAGTCTTCCTATAAGAGTTCCTTCAGACAAGGAATGCTAATATATTTGATATTTGTGTAAACATGTATTTACTTTTGAAATAGATTGAGATTTAAAGAGTAAAGAAATTACGAAGAACACATTTTCTGTGGAGTTCTACATATACGAATCATTTTGTCCTCAAACAGAGTCGTACTCGGCTCTATTCGGAAGATAAAATCATGTTCGCTTTTCAATTACCTCTGTGGATTCGCGGCTGTGGAATTCTGTCACAACATCACGACTAGTGAGCGAAACAAATAATGCGGATGAGTGCGGCCCTGTCCCACGAACGACACATGACGAATATGGGCCGAATGGGATTATGACAAATGATCGAAATAAGGTAACGGCTTTTTATTTACCGATCCTTTTTCCGAATGTAATAGGTTTAGTGAAATGTCAACGGTATTTTAAGTTGTATTTATTTGAAATTGTATGATTGTAGGGTACCCCTCGGTATTGTAGCACCTCGACTGAAGACCAACAACATCATCATCATCCCAGCTGTAAATCCACACCTGGACAAATACCTCTCCAATTTAAAAACAATAGCTAGGTTTTTGTTTGATAGGGTATGCTTTCAAATAGGTCCCATTTTAAAGTGTGTGTGTGTGTTTTTTTTAAGAAAGCTTATTTAATTTGACATTACTTTTTTTTATGGTAACAATAGATTAACTAAAACTCTTCTTCTCTCACGCACACTATGACACAAATACAGATATGTATTTGCCACAAGTAAATCCCGGTGGACTTTGCGAGTTGCACGAACTGCACTTACTTGTATAAAATATTACGTAACAGCCAGGCATCTCATTTATATGATCACGTGTCTCGGTCGGATGCTCCAGTTCGCTGTTATTGCAGAACTAAGTTGCCACAGCTTCTGATTTCATGATAGGAACTAAGTTTTATCATTATGAATGTAAAACAAATATCAAAAACGGAAAAACGCGCACGAAGGGTACAACGCCGTACCGTTATCTATAAAAATAGCAAAAAATCATGTCTGTTGTATGGGGGCCCCCTTTTAATATTCATTTTATATTTATGAATCCTAAAAATGGCCTTTTAGTTATTTTATTTAAACAGATTTTGGTCAAGATTTTTGGCAGCAAAAGTGACTAAGTATGTGCAAATCCCTCCTGAAAACGTCAGTGAAATGCACTGCCGATCGTGCTTATAAAGAATTTTAACATAATTAGTCGTATATAATTATTTGCAATTTTTTTTTTGACTTGATAACCTCTCATACATAAATCGATGGACGCCGGCTGCACGCCCGAAAAAGTGGCACGATCGGTCTAAAGCGTTCGGCTTGTGACGCATCTATCTCTCTTCCACCGTTATCACTTAAAATTATCCTTCGTAAATCGAATTAATCTAGGTCTCTATTCACTGTGTAACCTGTGTAATAATCATCAACATCATCATCATTTCGTGTAGGTGACACGGTCAATCGACCATGCACACCCTGGTGTCAGAATTCTTCGGGACCGCCTCTCGGCCTCTGATGTGGTTCCTTTAACGACTACCAGAAGACAGCCGGGACCAACGGCTTAACGTGCATTCAAAAGTACGAAATCATCGTTATTATCAGGCAATCAGGTGAGTCAAGCCTGCTGTGTCCTAAACAAACTGGAAACAACCAAAGAAACCATGCTTCCCGTGGGAACCGAACCCACGACCCCCGGCTCTACAGGCAAAGGGGCCTTTTAGTGATGTTGTCTAAAAGGTTAAGGGCACTCTGCCCTCGCCTCAATCGCCCGGCGAAGTAGCGAAAGCTCACTTGGAGCTAGCTACATAATCCTTCAAAAAAAAAACTATAGGCAAACAGCTTAACTTTACCGTGGCTTAACCATTGGACCATTGTAATAATAATCATAGACGATACTCTGCACGACACTTATTTGCTTCGTCAACTCCTTTCCTCAAACAAATTCAGATTCCTTTCCTCAAACATGCGCTCGTTTGGGTTTCCGGGAACATCCTTCAGTGCAAAATTAATATCGCTGTAACCTCCGCGTTCCCTTGTACCTGCCGCTTTAACATTCAGCGGAATGTCTTAGTTAATTAAGTATGTAAATCACTTTTTTAACAAATACTACAAACATATTCCAATATATTATATACACGGTGAAAATTTTATCGTTTTGAACTCTTGAGGGGTGATTCTGCCCGTTGATATAAACAACTTTTCTTATGGGATCAAAAGATCCTATAGGCTAGCATAAAATATATTTTCAGTCCAAAAACCGCAACATTACGTTAGTTTATACGTCTGTCGCAACAACTAGAGCGATTTTTATTCAGTTTTCTCTTATATGTAAAGCGTGTTCCCGGCGTATATTGTGTCTTTCATACTTGGACGAATAAACCCTTTCATAGAAATAAATAAAATAAATAAATATATACGGACAAATCACACAGATTGAGCTAGCCCCAAAGTAAGTTCGAGACTTGTGTTATGGGATACTAACTCAACGATACTATATTTTATAACAAATACATATATACACATCCAAGATCCAGGCCAATCTGAAAAAGATCATTTTCCATCTTGACCTGGCCGGGGATGGAACCCGGTCACTCCGTGTCGCAGGCAGGCGTGTTGACCGCTGCGCCACGGAGCTAGTCTAGATATATTTATTAGCAACTAGGTACGTATATTGCGAGCTTTACGATACTGGCAGTACTTAATTTACAATTGGAATTTTCTTTTTTTCTTATCGGATGTGCCAATAATGATGCCTGACGTCTAGTGAGAACTAGCACTTTTTACACACATTAGTGTTCACTAGGACAACAACCTAAGCTCCATGAGAGTCAGGTAGAGATGGATAAGTAAAACCGGCCAAGTGCAAATCGGAATCGCACATGACGGGTAAGGGATTGGGAGGGCTTATCTTTTTAACCTACTTCTAAAAAAAGGAGGAGGTTATCAATTCCTTTGTATTTTCTTTTAAAATGTTTGTTACCTCAGAACTCAAATGAATTTAATTTTTTTTGTTTAATAGTGTATACTTTAAAGTTGGTCCCATTTGAATTTCTTCATAATCGGTTTAATTGTTTAACTACAGTCTTTTTTTTTTAAATATAAAAAGTTATAATTTATTTGTTGTTATAGCAGCAATAGTCTCCACCTATTAGGGTTTAATAGATGGTTGTATTGTATATATATATTGAAGATACTCTTTGTGACAGATTGACGTACGGACGTATTTTGGATACGGAACCTTACTTTTTTTTATGTTATAGGACGTTAAACGAGCAAGCGGGTCACCTGATGGTAAGTGACCACCGCCGCCCATGGACAACTGCAACACCAGGGTGTGGCAGGTGCGTTGTCGGCCTTTCAAGGAGTTGGGGGAAGAAAATGGGGAGGGGAGGGGGAAGGATAGGCCTCCGGTTCTCTCACTCACCGATCGAAGCATAGAAGCGGTAAATCTTCTACTCAGACGTCGATTTTCTGTGAGAGTGTGGTACTTACCCGGATGAGCCGGCCCATTCATGCTACCAGCGATTCATTTTGCCCGTAGCGTGGCTCTACCACGACTAATATCTAATTACATGTCAATCGTGTCGCGGAAAATGTCGAATACTGTCAGAGCACCTAATAACACCGAATACTCACGGTAGCCACTAACACACACGAACAAATCAATGAGTTAAATGAATAGATAATAACAGATAAAATAGAATTTAGCTGGAACAGGGAATACATAAAACATCACAGACAAAGGCTTGGCACTGACGACTGCAGTTTGTGGGAAATTGCACTGAAATTATTCGTGGCAGCCATCTTGTCACAGCTGTATTGTACGATTTCATCACAATTTGTGTATAATACTACCATTATTTATATTCTGGTATTATTATACCAGAATATAATATTATTTTATATTTTGGTATAGCACTCGCACTTGGCCAGATTTTTTCGATTTTGACAGAATTAAGAATTCATAAATGAGGCTCCCTTTTATTTTTTAATATTATTTGATGCTATAGTGGTAATTAATAAATATATGAAATATACACATTAGGTGAAACTCATAAAAAAGGTATTCAAATGAAATTTACAGAAAAACATTTTAATTGAAGGCCTTGTAATAAATATCTACACAAAGGTAAAATCATACTCGGAAAAGTACAAAAGCAGTGTCTCATTATATTCATAAAACGAACAACTCCAAGCTTGCTCTATTTTTTACGAAAGTAAAATTCCTCGAAAATTTTCTTTACTTTCCCTATTTACCTCCTGATTACAAAGAGAAAACCAAATACCAATCATGTAGTAATGAATAATTCAGCTGAATGTAGATATGGTTCCGCAAAAATCTTTCGTCAAGTTTTTTCGGTTGACATTTACACAATTAAATACAAAAAATGTGGGTGCGTAGCAACCAAAAGCTTCTTATGAAGCATCGAAGTGAAATTATGTATATTTATTCAATAAACTCTCGAAAAATATTCTCGGGGTCGTGCCAGAAACTGATGCGATTTCTCCCCTTTGTTCCCATTTTCTGTCCCATATTTTTGTTTTCAACTCCAGTGAATATTTTTATTACGTTTTCTTGTCTCCCAACACATGAATTATTTTCGCGGCCTCTTAGTGGTTTTTACAGTTGCTAACGCGTCGGGGCGGAAACTTTGCCTACTTCACTATAATCTTTTCACATTTCGATAGATTCATACGTCAAACTTTTCCTTGTATTTTTATGTGTGTTTTTCCTGTATTTGAGGAACCTTATGTTTTGGCGAATAATGTTAGCTTCGGGTATGGTAAAGTTTCGGTAGAAGACAACAAATTAATTTTATTCATATCTCAAATATAATAATAATAAAAAGAAAATAATAAATTGTATGTTAGTATGTAATAATATCCATAAGGGATTACTCATTCATAAAAATATTTAATAAAATACCAAATGACATAAAGACCATTGAAAAGGATCAGACGTTCGTGAAAAGGTTGATGATATATATGAATAAGGATGATCTTATTTAATAATGTTGTATCATCATCATATCAGCCGCAAGAATTCCACTGCTGAACATAGGCCTCCCCCAAACCAACCAGATGGTCCTAAGGTCGCAAGAAGACGCTGGATGCAGGCCGCTTCCAACCGGTGGTATTGGAAATCTTGTATACAATATTCAGATTCAGATTCAGATTTTAATGCAAGTCAATAAGAGAATATATGGCTGATAGGCATCAAAATTACGTGTATTAAATATTTAATATTTAGGTATAATGTATGACTGACTATAATGCTTTGACTTATTTACGTTTTGACATTCCAATTACTATTTTATTTGATAATGTGTTTTAAATTTATTAGAATTTTTGAGCGAATAACATTCATTGTAATTTTATTAAAGGGGCTTTTCGGTCCATTCCAATGGTCAGTTATGCCAATGTGGAGACATTCAAACAATGAGCCACTTGTTATCTTGCTCTAAATGCCCCAGCACCTGCACAATGGGTGACCTGATGGCTGCCAATGCAAGCGCCATTCAGGTGGCTAAGTATTGGCAGGATATAATTTAATATTACGATTTTGCGGCTTGCCATCGATTCGAAAAGAAGAGGAAGAGAGCGAAAGTATATGTAACCGTCTGTTACCTTGTCACGCTTCAACCACCATTTTAGATGGTGGTGACAAATAGAAACAGTTTAAGTAATACATCATTGTAAGAATGTTTTTAATGGAGTAGCTTTTACCGATATGGTTCGATGTAACGATTTGTTAGTGAACGATACATTATACATACATTACATAGTATCACGTCTTTTTCCTTTGCGGAGTAGACAGAGCCTGAAGGCGACGTTTAGCATGTTGGTGGGCATTGGCAAAGACAATATAATACTAACGTAGCATTGGGTAGAAAACAGAATCAAAATAGTGAGGGGTTGCTAGCCGCAAACTATTTCCGCAAAAGTTTGATGTATAATAAAGCTTTATTTATGTAACGTCATTAATATCCCTAAAAAAATATACCAATATAAGTAAATTTATTTAACAAAATCAAGAACTTTTACAAGAGTATGTAAGATTGAAATAAATAATATGTACGAATAGATTAAAATTATTATCAACTTTTTTTATTTTCATACTGATTACTTTATTTATTCCATTATATCAAATTACACTCTGGTATTTATCCACAACATGCTTCGTCAAAATTTACAAAATTAGTATTCAGCAACATGAATCGTCAATTTTTTTCCTTCTAAAATTATCCGCAGCATGCTTTGTCTAAACCTTGATCTAAGAGACCGCCCGCCGCTTTCTTAACAACGGAGTAGTTAGTAATATTTTTGGTCTACATAGGTACACATCACAATCGGTTCAATAGTTTGATTGAAGTCGGCTTCTTTATATGAAAATTATGTTAATAAATATTCCAAATGACGCATCATTATTATTTTCCACACGAGCATTTAAAATATGTTCTGTTTTCATGTATAAGTCGAGTCCCTTTTTGGATAAGATATATTTACTAGAAAATCGCACTGAGTGAACTGAATAAGGGAGCAATTCAATAAGTATTCTCAAGGAGGTTAAACTTTCCCAAAGGTTTCCTTCATCTGCACTAGTTACGAAGTTTATGATAGTGCTAACGAGCTGCTTATAATATTTTTGCTGAAAATGTTACTGTAAGGATTCTTTGCCAACTTCTTTCTACAGTTTTTATTATATTTCAGAGTCACATCATATTATTTAGAATTGGATGTAAGTACCTACCTTATACAGTGTTTCCATCACTAAAAGGTACTTTGTACACAATAACTTATAATAAAACAGTAAAAAAATGTGTCTGTACATCCTTACTTCCTTATCCTTACCTTACTAATATTATAAATGCGAAAGTGAGTTTGTTTGTTACGCTTCACGCCGTAACTACTGAACCGATCATCATGAAATTTTGCATACAACTTTCTATGGAGTACAGAGAAGGACATAGGCTACCTTTTATCTCGGAAAAAGGACTATTTCCGAGGGATAGACATTGACGCGGGTGGAGATACAAAAAAAGAATATTGGGCGATGGAGACAGAGTAATAAAGTAAGCATTAAAAAATAATGTCTGCCTTGTACAAATGTACATACACGTTAATCTCGGGAAATACTGGACGGATTCGAATGAAACTTGTTTGTTGTATATTTATTACGCCTGGGCAGCATAAAGGGTATAATTGGTTTTGGAATCTGGCCACCTGGTGCAGAATCATAATGATCCAGCTAACTATAAGAAATATAGGAATGATGCATTAACAAAAATTGATCGGCCTTATGAGAATTTTCTGCTAAGGTATAAAAATTTAAGATTTGGAACACCTGATGCAAAACCATAATAGGCCAACTAAACTATAAGAAATATAGAAATTACGCCTCAAGAAAAATTGTTCAGCCTTATGAGCATTATGAAAAAAATATGAGTTTACAAATATTTGATTATATTATAATAATAGAGAGTACTTCAACGTGCTGATGGTGGTAACAGTTTGGGCCTAATTTTTTATATCGACGGATGGTATATCATTGAAAACTAGCCTAACTTGGCTCAAACTTCCACTTATGTACACAGAATATGCCTTCAGGCTGTTATTTTGAGTGCTTACTTATTGCTTTTCTCGTTTATCTTCGTGACACGGACTTCGGAACTTTCACTCAGATTTCCAAAAAAATATATTTTTTAACTATTTCCCTTTATTTCCATAATCTTTCTTCTTTAGTCTAGAAAGAGGTCAAATCTTAAAAGCAGCTTAAAGATGGAGAATCATTAGATCCCAAAAATGACAGGCGAGACTTGATGCTATTGGAGAATATCAAGCCGCATATACCTCAGCTGAATTCTCTTCGGATCACAAAGCATGACTGAGTGCTGATCGTAAGCATCATGCGTCGTCTCTCGTTTCAGAAACATACACACAAAGGATTTATTCCTATCCAATACCACGAACGAATACCACTGGTATTACTTTGAATTTTTAATTCCATTCTATTCCAAACGGATACCACTCTTAATTTTTTTTAAATTTTATGTCCCAACGAATACCAAATATTGAATTTGGTACAGTTAGCTCAGTCATCGAATTAAATTTATTTTCTAATACTTTTATGTCATTCAAATATAATTTTAAAACCACAAAGTAATTTAATATTGCTTTCCGAATTCATTTAAAAAAAAAGATTGATTTATTACAATGTAGGTGTCGAACGACTGATTTTATTAAAAATACGTTGATATTCTTTGATTTTTTTAAATTTTTAGCATATTGCTATAAGTTAATTATTCATATTCTATATTTCTGAAAAAAAAACATTTACTCATTACTATAAAGGTGATGAACGAGTGATTTTAATATAAAAAAGGTAATTTTATGTCATATTATATTATTATCAGATAGTAAGCAAATTGTTCTTATTTTATATTTTTGAAAATTGTAATAATTAATATTATTATAACTATATATATAATTGAACTAGTCGTGTGCTAACTAAAATTTTTTATTAATATCTTACACATATTTTTTTATTTTATTTTTATTTATTTATTTGCATCAGGCTACAGAATAAATATTACAGGCCCATAGAATATACATATACCTTACAGACTAACATACATACAAATATAATATAAAACTTAAAAACTACATTCCACGTTGAGCCAGCGACGTGTTGCGCGTCATCGGGGTGTCGGGTATCGTCCCGCGAAAACGGCGATACACCACACCCTTCGGCCAGAACTTTTCGTCCATGAAAGTCGCCAGCTTCTCCGTCGGGACCCGCACCACAAACGACGTGAAGTTCACGTCATGGCGCGACTCCAACTTGACGACCCTCGGCGTGATGTTGGTCTTCACGCGGACGTATTCCACCACTTCCTCTGCCTTGGTAGAGTGGAAGAGTCGGGACACGTACATCTGCGTCGTCGGGATGGCTGGACGCAGCAGATGGTTGGCTCCTGTTGGTGCGGTTCCACACTGATTCCGGCAAGGAAGCTTTCTCTTTTTTCGTTCGACTTTAGTGAAGCCCTCCTTGTCTACCTGTTCCTTGCTAGGAAGAACAAACATCTGTCCCTCGGGGTTTTTTCGCTTATTGCGTTTCGGTTGTCGCTGACGCGGTGGGACAGCCGGGGCAATATTAGCGACAACAGCCCTATCGGTGGTGGCATTGTCGCCGACGGCAACAGCAGGGGTGTTGACGACGGCAGCATAGGCACGAGTCGGGGTCGACGTGCTCGTCTTCTCCACAAGGGCAGTGGAGCGGGGAGCGGGGCGCGGCGTGTCATGCGTCACTGCGACGGCCGGCGAAGCTTCAAATTTCGCTGATTCGAAACTTGCTATTGACACATTCTGCGCACCTCGGCGCGTGTTAATGTTCGAGGCCATAGGTGACCTACTTACCGAATCATTACTCTTTAAAGATAATAATTCGGCACGTAGCTCAGTGATGGTAGTTTCTGATGCCTCTACTCTTAACTGCATTTCAGCCAGGCTGGACTTAAGGGCTGTGATGTCCTTTAATACTCTGGTCACATCGACGTGATCGAAGCTCACCGGTGGCAATTTATGTAAACGCCGAGCACAAAATGCGGGAACTTCGTCAGGGTCGGTCTCCTTGAGTAGGTTGATAATGTCTTGGAGACTCTTCTCACCTTTCTCATCCCTTCGCCGGGAAGGCATCTGCGCGGCTTTACCGAGCGTCTCATATAGTAGCGTCTTGCCACTATTAATCTCTTCCAGGGTGAAGTTGCTCTTGCAGATCTGCAGGATGCTGACTTCGGTCATGCTGTCCTTAGCGTAATCAATAAAGGCCAGCAGCTCGTTGGCTATGAGTTGCTTAGAGCAACTCATAGCGTCGGTTCGTGCAGCGGACATAGCCGCGCTTATCGTGAATAAAAATTCGAAAACTGTGCAATTAGCGGGGCGCGTGCGTCACCGAGCGCGCATTGCGATGCATTGAAATGATCATGAAAATGAAAATGTTGTAATCACATACAAAGCATTTCTACTGACTGTACCTTTGAACTTGTTTTGGTATTGGTTTAAACAGTGGTATCCGTTGGGAATAGAAAATAATTAAAAATTCAAAGTAATACCAGTGGTATTCGTTCGTGGTATTGGATAGGAATGAATCACACAAAGAGAATCACACCTGAGTTCTCAGCGTATTCACACGTCTAGGTCTCTAGAAACCAGTAAAAACGTGTTGTGCGACTAACTTTTCCGAATATATATGCAATCACGGCTACCTAGACGTGGTTGCTAGCAACCATTTTCATTTCATTTTGAGTAAAATGAAGCGCAACTGAGTACTGATCGTGATCATCATGCATAGCCTCGCGAGTCGAGACTTTCACGGGTAGAGAATCATGCTTGAGTTCTCAACGTATTCGCACATTGATCTCTAGATCTCTGGAAACCAGTGAAGAACGTGATGTGTGATCATGGTGTGCGACTGACTTCTCAGCGTTAAAGTATAAATACTGACGAATATATTGCAAACGACTGATACCAATATCAGAATTTTCATATCTGTGCCAGTACAGTTCCTGAATAAGTCCATATCCAGAATATATTTATATCAAATGCGTTATTTTTAAAGCCATAAAAATAACCATGAATTTTCCCAACCATATTTATAAATCCTCGTTTATTATCCAGCAAAAAGCGTCAATTAAAATATGGTAACAATTGGAAGTAAGAGTCGGCTCGCACCTAAGGCGGACCCTTATCAAACCGGGCGTCCGATTAGGCCCGGATTAACCGGACAAATGGAATGTGTAATTATCTCCACCTAACTAATCGCATTTAGCTCCATACACACGAGCTTTTGTTAAAGACGGCTAAATATTGTGATACAAATAAAAAATCTGACAATTTTTCTTTTTTATAATGACGTTAACAAAACATGAATTTATCGGGGACCAGTGCTGCCCACATTTAAAATAAATTATTTGAAAGAAAACGAAGATATCATTTTATGAAATTGTTGCGAGGCCGTAGATAACCATTCAAATTAATTTATCCTTACTCATTACTCTTGTTTACAGTTTAAAGTGAGAACCGTAAAGCTTTTCTTATAATTTTTGCCAAAAGTGTCCGTAACTGTAAACATTACTAACATACATTGGTGAGCTCCTTAGCGCAGTGGTTAAAACGCCAGCCTGCGACACGAGGGTCCCCGGGTTCGATTCCCAGTCAGGACATGATAGAAAAGAATCTCAATCATATTGACCTAGGTCTTGGATGTTTATCTAAATAAATATCTACAGTAAAATATAGTATCGTTGTGTTAGTATCCCACGACACAATTTCACAACTTACTGTGAGGCTAGCTCAATTTGTGTCATTGTCCCTATATATTATTTAATTATTTATCTTATGTCTACCCTGTAAGGGATAAAGTTTAAAGTTATAAGAGCGAAAGGCCAGGTTTAGCGGTTTGGTGGGCATAATGGTGGAAAACGGAATCAAAATAGTGGTGGGTTGCTAGCCGCATCGCTGTCATGATTCTTTAGATTTTCGCCCAATCCTTTGAACGGCTTCTATGGTCTGCGCGGGGAGAAAAGCAACTGGCACATTCTACGTTAATGATTTCTTGAAAATCCCTAAATACAATACAAAATTTCAAATGACAATCCATTTACCCATAATTTGTTTAAATGGGGCACTAGGACTTTGTGTCTTTACATTTTAACCTCTTTGTTCTAACATGTAAATAACCTTACCTAGGTGGCAAGGTGTTGATGGGTCCTGTAATATATTATTGTTGTCCGTGGTAAATAATAATACTTACCGATTCCGGTTCCCGACCGATTTTGGTTCACGGGTGCTACCCCGGCTCTTTGAGAGGCTTGCGTGGGGACATAGATCCAATACGTAGAGGCTCTTTAGAGAAGTTGATGTAATGTTGGTCTCCAGCCAAAACCTGTTCCAGGAAATACCGTGCACGTGTAATATTTCTCCTATTGCTACGCGCCGATATATCGATTGCAGTGATTAGAGAGCATAAATATATTTAACAAAAATATGTATGCCACAAGATAAAAATTGCTGTTTTTTTTATTTAATTAGGTAGTATCCGTAGCTACATACGTCTTTTTACGTTGCAGACGACCGTACTTATATTTAAATTACTAATTGCTCCTTCAAGTTACTTAGTGACAAACATATTATTAGTTTGGTAAGTGTATATCTACAATAAGATAGCATCTCACTAATGTGAAACTCATTATGTAATCTACATAACATGATTAGCGTAAATGATAATTGACAACGTAGTTAGAACGAGTAAGTGTAACTTTGAGCTATTTTCGGGAGTACAGTCTGCTACCGAAATATTATATCTTTTAATATATATTTCAAATACCTACGTTTGAAGACAAGGTATAAAAAAATACAAATTCGTCCGTCAGTTAGTTATTAAAGAATAATAGACTCGTATTTTTTAGATTCGTTAAGAACGTTTCATTTACAATGAAATATAGGAGTATTTAATTTCTATTTGATTAATTATTACTACAATATTAAAAATATATATATATTAATTTGTTGATTTAAATACTTAATTGCTTTATTTTTACGGCTTTTTACTATTTAACACATTAACCGCACTACTTTAACATTTAACGCATTACCCAACCAAAGAATAGATTCAAAAGGAAATAGTACTCGAATTCTACAACAACATTCCTCAACTGCCTCGGAATTTCTGAACCTTCAATGCACGTAAGCAGTCAAGTCTAATTACTATAATTATATAGGTGCATATAGCATAATAAAATTATACGCAGCTGGTTTCTATATATTTATTGGTACTAACGTTTTTGTTTCATCGGTCAAGCCAATCCAATATTCGTAAAAATAAATTGGAAGGTATTGTTGTTACTATAGCTACATCCCGAACATAGACGTCGTTTAGATGAATGGTACACTACTTTATTTCACGAGCACGGATAAGTTTAAATTGAGCGTGTATGCACATACGTGTACACATATATCAATGCGAATTAACTCGACAGCTTACAGTGTCTCCCATATCTTATTCCTATTAATAAAGTACAAAGAAGTTATATTCGTATTCACCTCTATGCCTCCCAAGCCTCTGAGCTTTTGCTTAGGTAACACCAAAACTTTTGATTTATATGGAAAAATCATTCGATTAGCGCGTCGCACGTAAGCAATTTCAAGTATTCTGTGTTATAAAAACTGTCATATGTGTGAGTTAAAAACTACCTCTGTGGCTCAGTGGTACAGCAAGTGCCTTTAAATCTCAGGGTCCTTGGTTCAATCCTCGGTCAGGTCAAAATGGAAAACAATCTTTTTCAAATTGGCATAGATCTTGCATTTATGTCTATATACAGCGTGTAAATTGACCCATGACATTCCCTTAAAGGGGCGTTTCAGCTAGCTATAACTATGAACAACTTTTCCTATGTGAACAAAGATGGAAACTCAAAAAAAAATTGACATTCCCATACAAACTGGCTGGGCGGCTGAACTCTTTTGTATGGAAATGCGGAATATTGTTTTTAGTACCCAGCATTGGTCCCATAGGAAAAGTTGCTCATATTTATGGGCTGAGTCGCACCTTTAAGGAAATGTCGAAGGTACATTTGTACGCTGTAGGTCTATATCCGATAAAAAAATATTGTATCGTTGAGAAAGAATCCCACGACACAAATTTTCAATTTACAGTGGGGCTAGCTCAAATTGTGTAATTAGTCCCTATATACATATATTTAAATTATTTATTATTATTATTTTATTTCGAGCCATCATGCGTCCCACTGCTGGGCAAAGGCCATATTTAAATAAAAAATATTAAATACTCGATAGCTCACTGCATATACATTTTCATAGCTGACTGTACACTAACTTATCAGCAAGGTAATGGATACGCTCACTTACATAGTTTGCTTCATGTAACTTTACGAATGAAAGCAATACGGGTTTAGTTCATTGTTTTAGTTAAATATTGAAAAGTTTTATTTATGGTTGGATTAGTGAATTTTCGCCCAGCAGTGGGACAATATAGGTTAATAAAAAGAAGTGAATATTTCCATTTTTTACTTCAATTTTATCTACAACGATAGGTCATCGCCACAGTATAAGTACTAGTAATAAGGTACCGAAGTCGCACCCTGCAAAGGTATTCAAAGAAATATCAACTCAATGTAGTTAGCAATACGGTGTAATTTAGCTCAGAGAGCGTCAGAACGCACGACGTTTTCGTTCAGATACCTACAGAATCCATTACAAGCCAATTTCATTTCTATACCTTTAAATAACCGATTCACAATTCGGTATAGTCGGAGCACACCACATGTGACCAAACACGAGTGGATTTGCCCGGTCTTACCGCTTCAAAGTGGTCGCCGCGCGTAGGTATGTTTAGGATACCGACACGGGGAGTGAGAGAGACCTGGTGGTATGGCATGATACAGGAATGTAATTATACGTTAATATTTCTATGATAATTCCAAAATCACATAATATAGCGTAGAAATATAAATATGCTTATTGCACCATAAATCATACAGAACTTTATTGCAAAGCTATCTCTTGCAGCCAACCTTTGGATAGAAAGAGATGTGTGTTAGAATGTTTTCGGTGCAGCAAATTAATATATACCTTGTACATAAGTATAAATACAAAAATATATTAACACATAGATAAATATATTACATACAATAGGTATACTTACAAATATATTATAAATAGTCAGGCAATAAATACTGTTACATAAAAACTTTTTTTTTTCAACTTTTTAATTTATTTAAATTTGAATGGACCGCGGTTTTTTTTTTAAAAAGTTCATTCGATTTCGCGCTATATCACATATTTTTTCAAATTACAATAAGGAAAGGACTGTTACAGAAAATAGGATTGCGTTGATCGCCTTGCATAAAGTGGGTGGACCCTTTGGTCATATTGGTATCAGCCGTATGTTTATGTATCGTTCTATCAATAGATACAACAACACTTCGTCTGACGAAGACCAGGATGGGGATAAAAGATCAAGGCGGCTGCGTGCTGTTAGAAATATAAGGGCTGTTAATGCTGTTAAAGCCAGAATTCGTCGAAATCCCATTAGAAAGCATAAAATCTTATCGTGAGAAAAGAAGATTCCCGCCAGGACTCTATCGCGTATTGTAAAACAAGACCTGAAGCTCGGTGCTTATCGTCGATATAAAGGATATATAAATCAATCTTTACAATTAAAGAGAGTGGATCGATCGCAGGCGTAACAAAGCTAAATTTTTATGAAAAAGGAATAAAAACTTCAGCCAAAGTGTATCGAGACAAGAGACAGTCTTGGATCGTGTTGTGAAACCTCTCAGCAGTACACTTTTTAAAAATGTACCGTGGATTTCCAGTAGGACTCTGCGCTTTGTTACAAGGCACGAGGCACTAACTACCCAAGCCTGGCTCAAAATAAACGTTCCGTACTTCAGGGCGTATGTGCACTACACGGAATTTTACTGTCCGGCAGTCCGATTTTTTACGGTCCGATCTGGTATGAAAAAAACGGATGATGGGCTTGTGCACTTGTTCGTAATAACTCGGAGGTGCAGCGCAGTAAAGAGTAGCTAGCTCTGTTTAAAACTCACGCCACCTATGTAAATACTCTAGAAACTATGAGTTTCTTTGAACGTCGGCAATAATTTGTTTTATTACTCTACGTAGAATACAAAATAATTTTGGGTTCATTTTTAGATTCAACAAGTTCAATTAGCGTAAAAGTGTCGTACATGATTGTGAACTCGATCACGCCTGTTTGAATAAAATGAGAGAGAATAATGAATATCTATCATAAGTTAAAATCAAAAACCTTTTTAAAAACAAGCTTTTATGTTCTCCGTCACTTTATGTTTCGAGTTATTTTCAGCGAACCCTTCAATTTCATAGGTATCCATATTATCTAGTGCAACAAAAATAGCTAGTCCGTTATTTTGAGTGTTCCGCCATGTTGGATTTAGAATGACGTAACAGCTTACTATGCATTGACACCCAAACTAAACGAGTATACAAATTTCAGCTCAATCGGTGAAAGATATCTGCTACAAAATTGAGTTGCAAGATTCCACCCGAACAAACATAGTTACATACATACCTACTTTCATAATCATATTTTATGCAAGTTAAATTAAAGTTTTTTATAAATAATACTGAATCGCGGACGCAGTGAACAAATATAAACATGTTTTTCATTGCTGCCCCCCTCGAAGCAGAAAAAAACGGCCCGGAATTGACAAAGGTAAAATGTCGAATGGTATAAAGTAGAATTCCGTATAGTGCACAAACGCACTTAGGGGTGACGACACGGCGGCTACGCTTTTCTCAAAGCACTGATGAAAACACTAGAGTTATTTATGAGATAATTATCAATGTTTACTATTAATATTGAGATTAATAGTAAACATTTTTGAGAATAATTACTTTAAAATAAATTAAAAAATACAAATTTAATTCAAACAGAATAAAAATTTGCATTACAATTATGTTGCAAGAATTGAGCTAAAAACACAGTATCATAAATATACACATAATAAATATCATTTCCAAAAAAGTCAGACCATTTTAATTTAATCTTTTCCCGCTCTTTTGAAAACGTGCAATTGACCTGATTAAAAAATGTGATTAATTAACCCATACATTGCATCAATGCTGAAGCACCCAATAGGGTGACGATGAAATGTATTGCGTCATTGGATATAAAAACTTAAGGCTATTTAAAATACTAGCTTTCGACCGCAGCTTCGCTCCCGTCGTTTCCTCGGTACTTTTTCTGTGATGAAAGGTAGCATTTATGCCCTTCTCCGTACTCCAGAGAACTTGTATGCAAATTTTCATGATGATCGGTTCAATAGTTACGGCGTGAAAGCGTAACTAACAGACAAACTCACTTTCGCACTTATAATATTATTAGTAAAGATTCCCTACTTCTATTCTACACTATCTACACTAATATTATACATAAGTTTGAAGATTGTTATTTGTTTGCATTAAATAGGCTCCAAAATAATGGACTGATTAAAAAAATTCTTTCACCGTTAGAAAATCACATTATTCCTGATGAACATAGGCTATACAATAAATACCTACATCATTTAAGGAACGTGTGCTGTGCGTTGATGGGTCAGTCAGTCAGTCAGCCAATCAATCCTTATCCAATTTCCTTTATAACTATAGAAGATTAGATGTCAATACTTTTTGTCATTTATTAAATACCAAAGATGCTGGTTTAATATTCCTTAGATAATATGCATGCTCTCACACAGTCTCACAACCGAGCATGCCAAATACCGTGTGAAGTACAAAAAGTCAGAAATCGGGCTCCAAATTGCAATTTATACTTTCGTATTCCCCTGAATAAAATATTAAAAGATCTGATAACAGTGTCGTGTCGAACAAGGAACCTCTTTAAAATTTCATCCCCAAATCACGAATAGAATCTGGCCACCGCAACATACCCCGCATTTAAAATTCGCAGTCGCGGTGGCCTCGCTCGAGGGCCTGCAACTCGACCTGTGAGAACAAACTGTTGTAACCAATTCATTTACATCCGTTCAGTATCAATCAACGACCTAATGGGGTCTTTACCTATGGAATTGGCGATTTCTATATAAAATTTTGAATTCATTGAATTTTGCATATTCACGTTTTTATATATAAATTCAACTAAAGTGAAATTTCGCATGTGTAACATTTAATGTATTTTGAATAGTTCTGTAATTGTAATATAAATTTATATTTTAATAAAAAAAGATCTTAAGTTTAAAAAAAGAAAAAGCAGGATAGGGATCGAAAGTACTCAAATCGGAAATAAGAAAATACCAAAAGTTAAACCAAGTAAGTTGACAAAACAAATTCATTCTTATCTTTCAATTTCTGTTATTCTATCAGTAGTTCGGTCATTGGCATCAAAATATCATCAAGTTTTTGATTAATTTATTCTTCGATTAAAAAAAATATCAGAAATATAATTAAAATCCTTTAATAATCTGGACTTCACAAATCCGGTGTACTCCACTTATATAAATACCTTACAGGTATTCCTAACAAAGTTTACCAAGGCTTTTTTTTGGGACAATAGTTCAATAACGATATTCCTAGTTGATGCGGTCTCACTTCACTCAAGTCTCGACTTCACTTCCTCCCGAGGGTTTGCCAGTGTGCTATGTCTTGTGGTCCTTTAAAAGCCGTGATTACATGTATCTTAATAGTCGGCAACGTATCAGCACTCCTCTGGTGTTGCAGATGTCGATGGACGATGGTAACCACTTTCCATCAGGTGGCTCGTCTGCTCGTTTGCCGTTAAATATACATAAAAAAGACTAAGGAAAAGCCGAGCGAGACTGTATGCGTAGACCACACCGAGCACGTGCAACTGCGCGTTCCAATATGAGATATGGCGGACAAGCTGCGTGGCGGGCGTGAGCGTAGCGCACGCGTAATGAATGCAGCACGTAAAGCGTTGCAACTCTCAAGATACAAGTATGAAAGTGGCGTATCCGTATTCGTAGAGCTACACAGCTCCCGGTGTGACGAGGTGATGCGCGTGTACACGCCCGTCACAATGCGTCTACGTATACGCGCTGCACACGCATCCAGTGTGGCTCGGCTTTTAATCCTCAGTAATTATTCAACTCGCCATTAAGCGTTTGAATGCTTCAGATACTTTGTATCGGACCGACAGCGATCAATTTTTGGCGAAAATTAATGAGAATTATATTATACAAATTAAACAAATATTTGTCTTTACTATTATTACTAAGCTGTCTAACAGGCATGTTAACATGACGTTTGAGACGTTACAGAGCCCGAAATAATCGTTGTAGATTATTTATATTTGCCGAATGGACGACAGCTCCAACAGCCTTCTCAATGTCAGTGCTGGCAGGATAAATAGGCTTTTGACAAAACAACTAACGTTACGCTTTCACGCCGTAACTACTGAACCGATCTTCATGAAATTTTGCATACAAGTTCTCTGGAGTACGGAGAAGGACATAAGCTACCTTTTATCCTGGGAAAAGTACTATTACCGAAGGATCGACACTAACGCGGGCGGAGCCGCGGGCGAAAGCTAGTTTGAAATAAATATAAATTATTATTATTTCTGAATTTCATAGGCGATGCGGCTAGCAGCCCATCACTATTTTAATTACGTTTTCCACGTAACGCCTATCAGCATGCTAAACGTCCCCTTTTAGGTCTTAAAGGTCTGGTGGTCCCCGCAAGGGAAAAAACGTGATAGTATGTATAATGGACACTAACTCTTAATTAAACAAAAGTACTTTGAAAAAAAAACTAAAATGAATATGTATCCTTTACAGGTCAACATCAGTCATTAATTATTGTAGGTAACAATAATTTTCAAATAAAATTCCACCGGCCGGCAAACTTTACTTTGGGTCAAGATTCCGAATTCCGAATTGGCGCGGCATCACAATTTACTGCCAACATGTTTCAATCTCGACTGTACACTAAATCCTCAGTAAATATTTAACTTGCCAATTTGGCATTTGGCGTTTGAATGCTTCAGATACTTGTATCGGTCCGACAGCGGCAGTATAGTCCAAAGTTTTACACCTAAATCAATCTTTAGTGACTTAATTAAATAGAAAATGATGTCAATTACTTTTTAAAATAACATTTATTTCATCATCATCATAACAGCCGCAAGAAATCCACTGCTGGACATAGGCTTACCCCCAAAGATTTGCAGAATGACGGTTAGAAGTGGCCTGCATTACAGACCTTTCTACCCCATCGGCCATCGGTTCTACGCGGTATATGCTCCAACTACTGCCCCTTCAAAGAGCAAATCCACTGAGCTATGTCGGTGACTTTTGTTCTTCTACGGATCTCCTCATTTCTGATTCTGTCTCGTAGAGAAACACCGAGCAAAGCCCTCTCCATAGCTCTTTGGGTGACCTTGAGCTTTCTTATGAGGCCCATAGTAAGGGACCACGTCTCTGAGCCGTAAGTCATCACTGGTAACACACATTGATTAAAGACTTTTGTCTTTAGGCACTGAGGTATTGCGGACGAAAAGACAGTGCGGAGCTTCCCGAACGCTGCCCAGCCGAGTCGGATTCGTCGAAAGACCTCGTCCTTGAAGCCGGAACTGCCTGCCTGGATCAACTGTCCCAGGTAGACATATTGGTCTACAACTTCAAGGGTGGAGTTCCCAACATAAACCGGTGACGGCGTAACATGGACATTCGACATGATCTTCGTTTTGTCCATGTTTATTTTAAGGCCCAAGGGTTAAGATGCGGACTGCAAAAAACGAGTGCTACGGCTTCGAACCCTTCTCGGTGACTTACATTTGTTTTTTTATATGTACAAGTTTCTATATTGTATTCTATATTGTATACAGTGCTGGCAGGATAAATAGGCTTTTGACAAAACAACTAACGTTACGCTTTCACGCCGTAACTACTGAACCGATCTTCATGAAATTTTGCATACAAGTTCTCTGGAGTACGGAGAAGGACATAAGCTACCTTTTATCCCGGGAAAAGTACTATTACCGAGGGATCGACACTAACGCGGGCGGAGCCGCGGGCGAAAGCTAGTTTGAAATAAATATAAATTATTATTATTTCTGAATTTCATAGGCGATGCGGCTAGCAGCCCATCACTATTTTAATTACGTTTTTCACGTAACGCCTATCAGCATGCTAAACGTCCCCTTTTAGGTCTTAAAGGTCTGGTGGTCTACCCCGCAAGGGAAAAAACGTGATAGTATGTATAATGGACACTAACTCTTAATTAAACAAAAGTACTTTGAAAAAAAAACTAAAATGAATATGTATCCTTTACAGGTCAACATCAGTCATTAATTATTGTAGGTAACAAAAATTTTCAAATAAAATTCCACCGGCCGGCAAACTTTACTTTGGGTCAAGATTCCGAATTCCGAATTGGCGCGGCATCACAATTTACTGCCAACATGTTTCAATCTCGACTGTACACTAAATCCTCAGTAAATATTTAACTTGCCAATTTGGCATTTGGCGTTTGAATGCTTCAGATACTTCTATCGGTCCGACAGCGGCAGTATAGTCCAAAGTTTTACACCTAAATCAATCTTTAGTGACTTAATTAAATAGAAAATGATGTCAATTACTTTTTAAAATAACATTTATTTCATCATCATCATAACAGCCGCAAGAAATCCACTGCTGGACATAGGTTTACCCCCAAAGATTTGCAGAATGACGGTTAGAAGTGGCCTGCATTACAGACCTTTCTACCCCATCGGCCATCGGTTCTACGCGGTATATGCTCCAACTACTGCCCCTTCAAAGAGCAAATCCACTGAGCTATGTCGGTGACTTTTATTCTTCTACGGATCTTCTCATCCCTGATACGGTCTCGTAGAGAAACACCGAGCATAGCCCTTACCTTAGCTCTTTGAGTGATCTGGAGCTTTCTTATGAGCCCCATTGTCAGGGACCACGTTTCTGAGCCGTAAGTCATCACTGGTTACATACATTGATTGAAGACTTTCGTCTTAAGAGCCCGCCATATGCCAGGCGGCGTGGCGATACAAACGCGGATGGTCTAAACGCGTTGGCTACTTTGGATATTTTCATTTTTTAGGAATATTCAAAGGTTATTCGAAAAAGAAAAACATATGATGGCTGCCTTATCTGTAATGCAATAATAATCAAAAGTTTCAAGGTTAATTTTAATGTATTTGGTGAATAATGCTATATAGGTACCGAGTAAATTAGACGTGATTTGGAGGCAACTTTGCAATTTTTTTCTATCGAGAAAATTTAACGCAATCGTGTTTTTGAGTCATATAGTTACCAGAGTTAGTCCTGAACTTTGCTGCATTTTTATTTCAACTTGAGTATTTAATTATTATTGATATAACAGTCAATCATGCAAAGCAGTGTGAGGTAGTACGGACCCTTAAGGCACTGAGGTATTGAGGACGAAAAGGCCGTGCGAAGCTTCCCGGATTCTGCCCAGCCGAGGTACACATATTGTTCTACGACTTCAAGATTGGAGTTCTCAACGTAAATCGGTTACGGCGCAACATAGACATTTGACTTAATCTTGGCTTTGTCTATGTTCAATGTAAGGACAACCTGTTGTGAAACTCCATTGAGGTCATTGAGCATGTTACTTAAATCCTCCAGCGATTTTGCAATGACAACGATATGATTAGCACATCGAATATAATTGATATATACGACATTAACGTTGATTCCAAAAAATCCATTCCAGGAGCTAGATGGCAACTTCCAAAGCACCGGTGAACTGTTTTGGAAGAATGATGTTAAAGCATTTAATTGTCTATTGTCAATTTATGTATAGTATACATCGGTTTATCATGTTGCGATGAAACTACTAAACAGAGTTGCGCTGCATGCAACTATAAACAGGAGGAGTTACTGGCTACATTTGACAAATATTTATTCTAGAAGTAACAATAAAAAGCAATTTTATAAAATTTTCAGATTACATTCGAATTATTTTATTAATAAATGCGAATGAAAAATTAATATATATTTACAAATAAAAAAGTCCGGGTTGATCTATGCCTCGCGTTAGCGTGCCCAGAAGGCTGGCAGCATTGCCACGTTGGATGGCAATGCTGATCTTTTGGCCAAGGTCCAGCCTTCTGGTCACGAGTTACCTCGATCAATTTATGAGCAAAAGTCATCACTCTACAACACAACAGCTTTAACATAATTATTCAATTGGCATAACTAGCAGTGGACCTAATGCCATCTAACGATAACTTCTGGAACTAAGCCTTTGCCAGAGTACGTGAGATATCTATAACTTTAGAATTATAATATCTCTGGTATAATGTTTATTTTTGTAACTGTAGTTAATATTACCGTCAGTCATTAACGTCAGTGTTATCCTGTACCTGCTTTATTAAGTTAACCGAATTTGATTTACTTTAAATCGCAATCTTAACACGCATCCAAAAAATCTAAAACAAAATAGAATTACTTACTAAAGTATACTGCATAAAGCTATTTACCCGGCTTATATCAATGAATAACAGAAATTTCTGAACAAAAGTTCCACCTGCCAGCAAAGTTTACTTTGGGTCCGAAACCCGGAATTCCAAGTTAACGCGTCACAATTAACCACCGAGCACCGACATGTTCCATTTTCCACTCTCTACTAAATTCACAGTTATTATTCAACTTGTCATTTGGCATACGGCGTTTGAATGTTTCAATCGAACCAAAAGTTATGTAAATGAATTCTGGAGAACCTCAACAATATATGTATATAATATAGATATTTCATCTTAATAACACCAATTAAGATCATCATCATCATCTTCTTAGTCTCCACTACAGGAGCACGACCCTCTCTGTACTACTAGAGCCATACTTGTCCAGAGCAGCCAGACGACTTGGCCTACACTCTCCACGCTGGCCAGACGGATTGGAGAGGTTTGTCAAATGTGTATAAGCTTTGTTTAGCTTGTATTTCCTAAGTCGCCTTCTACGACATCCACGGAAAGACTGGGAGTGATTCTATTCTACTCTGCCGGGTACCACACGGCACACCAATTAAGATATTAAACGAAATATATTTATAGTGCCGTAACTACAGTTGTGTTAGTGTTGGTTAACTACCTCCGTGGTACAGTGGTTAAGGCATTTGCTTGTTGACCCGGGGGCCGTGGGTTCGATTCCCACGGGAAGCATACTTTGTTTAGTTATTTCCAGTTTGGTTAGGATATTGCAGGCTTCAGTTACCTGATTGTCTGATAATAAAGATGATTCCGTGCTTCGGAAGGCAAGTTAAGCCGTTGGTCCCGGCTGCCATCTGGTAGTCGTTAAAGGAAACACGCCAGAGGCCGAGAGGCGGTTCCGAAGAACTCTGAAACCAGGGCGTGTATGGTCGATTGACAGCGGCACCTACTCGAAATGAATGAATGAATGATGAATATCCAAGTATGTGGGCGATCGAGCTTAGCTCGGTTATTACTATTTATTGTAATATGGTTGTGTTTAGGTGACATTCTACATAAATTTAAAAAGTAGATTTGTGAACTGACCATTATTATTATTTGCGATCGATTTCTGTTTAGATCAGGAATTTGATTTCAGTGACAAATATATATATTGTTATCTCAAACATCAACTACATTTTTTTAAACTTGTCTAAATACAATCAAAATTAAAAAAATATATAGAAACTTGTACATATAAAAAAACAAATGTAAGTCACCGAGAAGGGTTCGAAGCCGTAGCACTCGTTTTTTGCAGTCCGCATCTTAACCCTTAGGCCTTAAAATAAACATGGACAAAACGAAGATCATGTCGAATGTCCATGTTACGCCGTCACCGGTTTATGTTGGGAACTCCACCCTTGAAGTTGTAGACCAATATGTCTACCTGGGACAGTTGATCCAGGCAGGCAGTTCCGGCTTCAAGGACGAGGTCTTTCGACGAATCCGACTCGGCTGGGCAGCGTTCGGGAAGCTCCGCACTGTCTTTTCGTCCGCAATACCTCAGTGCCTAAAGACAAAAGTCTTTAATCAATGTGTGTTACCAGTGATGACTTACGGCTCAGAGACGTGGTCCCTTACTATGGGCCTCATAAGAAAGCTCAAGGTCACCCAAAGAGCTATGGAGAGGGCTTTGCTCGGTGTTTCTCTACGAGACCGAATCAGAAATGAGGAGATCCGTAGAAGAACAAAAGTCACCGACATAGCTCAGCGGATTAGTTCTTTGAAGTGGCAGTGGGCGGGGCACATAGCGCGTAGAACCGATGGCCGATGGGGCAGAAAGGTTCTGGAATGGCGACCACGTACTGGCAAGCGCAGCGTCGGACACCCACCGACCAGGTGGTCGGACGACCTGACAAAGGTCGCAGGGAGGTGCTGGATACAGGCTGCTTCCAACCGGTCATTCTGGAAATCATTGGGGGAGGCCTATGTCCAGCAGTGGACTTCTTGCGGCTGATATGATGATATGATATTCTTAACCCGCTGGACCAGACGGAGAGTGGCCGGTAAAACGAAATTAGCGACCATATACTGCGTGGAAAAATAAAGGCATGAAAACTGGAAAACACGCGTTTTCCCAAACATAATGTAATAAATAGAAATTTTACCCTAGTCCCTGTTCGGGCTCCAAGTAATTAATTCAAAATTTGTATCTTTACCTCAGAGAGGAGAAAAGAAAAAAACACAAGTATCTCGTAGCAAGGTTTATTTAGAGATCTTCCAATCACAACACTAACAGTTTAAGTTTGCTTCGTAAACTAAAATTTAGCATAAAGCACAAATTAAAAATAAAGGGGAGGGTTGTTGGTTCGTTTGGCTGGTCCGAGTAACTAAAAAAAACTAAATGCACAAAATTCAGTCGTAAATACAGGGCAGCTTCGCGAACACCATCAATTCAATTGAAATAAAACTAAATAAAGTTGTTAACTAGCCTTACAAACAATTTTGGCTAATTAAAACGGCAGTATGCTATAAGAAGAACGTAGGAAAACCCACAGGCCGTAGCACAACCAGGAATTAAGCACCTTAAGTGAGTTTAAGAAAATTAATTAGTTTTAAGTTTTTTAATTACATTTACAAAATGACCAATTTGGGTTTGGCCCACTCATAGTAACGCTAAACAGCTAATGCTGCAAGGCTGCTCCTTGTTACGAGGTTTTTAACATGAAATTAAAGTAATTAAAAAAATAAATAAATAAGCTCAGGTAAATCCGAGCCTGACTTGCCAGCCCGTGTGGTCGAACCAGCCCGGAATCTGTAGCAGATACAAACGCCTCCTTTTACGGAGGTGGTTTGGGGTTTATAGTCGAAGACACCAACACGAACAAAAATCCACACAGCCACACACAAGAAGCCTTAACACACTTCTTCACAACCACGTGCTGCCAACGCCCCGGTGGAACGACAGCTCTCCAAAAGGAACCAAACACCAACAGCCACTATTTTTCCACAATTCTCCAAACAGCATGCGATGCGTCCATGCAGACGCCGGCGCACCAAAAAACGACCCTATCATCGCGTTTCGTTATACACATCACGCAGTCCATTTCACACACATCCACGGCATTCGAAGTTAAAGAAATTAATTAAACTTTTTATATTTAAGACTCGTAATATGACAAATAGCCAAAAGTAAACACATCCACCATTCAGCAACCATGAAATAACCTGAAAATCTACAAAACCAATTTGACAATCCTTTCTGTCAAGTCAGAACGCAAGGTCCACAAATAATCAAGTACGTGAAACAGAACACAACAGTGTGACCACTTGCAGTAGATTTCCACTTTTTGGTAGATTCGCAGCATTTTCGTCAAGCATTTAGTAGGTTATAGTAGTTTCCGATTTAATAAATTACCCTAAAGAACAACGTTTTGTATTTTGAAACCACATAATATTTTGAAATAAATTAATTTAAACACCTCACCTGACAAGTCACAAGCACACAAAAGGAGGCATTTAGATTTATAAAAACATAACCCTTTCCTTGCAGTCGGGTAAAAATGTGTTTGGTAGATTCTAACAGTATTTTTTTTATATGGTCTCACTGACGCATAAATTTCTCTCAAACCAGCTGTCAAATCGAAATGTCAGTTTACCACAACAAACAATAACATAACCTAATTTATTATTTTAGATTTTTAAATATTTTAAGGATATTATTGAATAAAAATACCCTGTGGATGTGACAAATGCTATTTAGGATGTAATACTCGAATGTATGACATTGTAGACGCACAACCAACTGTCATTGTGGAATAATTTGGTAAGAAAATATTGACTCGAAAATAAAAGTGTTACAATAAGACTAATCTAGATCGATTGTTTACCCCCGAAAACCCCCTCCCTTCGCTGAAATATACCAAATTTCAGCGAAATCGTTAGAGCCTTTTCCGAGGTAATAGAAATAAATTTATATACATTCATATAAATAAATAGACAAGAATTGCACGTTTAAAGGTATAAGATTTGCAATTTGGCATTGACGTTTGCATGCCTCAGACAGTTTGAGTAAGAATGGAATCAAGTCGAAAGTTATGTAAAACAATCTCTACAGACTTAATTAAATAGAGAGTTATGTTAAGCAAGTTTATTTTACAAACAAATATCTGAATTTGTACTCAATTAACGAGTATTAATTATAATACTCGTAATAACTTTGAAATTGAAATGAGTGTCAAAATTAAAATCTAGCCTTTACAATCCCATATAATACGTATATTTGGCGGCACGGAAAATCTTAGAAGATCTTCTCCCTACTTCCGATCATGCCATAATCATGGGTGATTTTAATACCTGTCTCCTTTTAAATGATTCTCGGTCATCTTCTCTACATTCTATTATTAATTCTAGCAACTTGCATATTCTTCCTCTCAACACTACTCATCACTTCCCTGATAAAAGACCCTCTCTTTTGGACCTTATTATGGTGTCATCCACTCTGCATGTTGCTAAACACGGCCAGTTTAATGCTGATGCCTTTTCATACCATGACCTATTATATCTGTCCTATAAAATTCGTCCTCCTAAAATTAAAAGAAAAGTAATCCTTCAGCGTAACTTTAGTGGCATCAAACAAGAACAGTTTATTAAGGACGCCCGGGAGATTGATTGGACGCCTGTTTTTGACGCGAGTTTTGTAGACGGAAAGGTCAATATTTTTTATTCTTTAATCATAGAACTTTACAATGTACATGCTCCATTCAGAACCATTAAAATAAAACATGCCCCAGCTCCTTGGCTCACTGATGATCTCAAAAAGCTAATGTTTATAAAGAATCATGCAAAATCTAAATTTAAGCGTAATGCCAGTGATGCTAACAAAACCAATTATATACGTCTCCGTAATCGTTGCAACACAGCGTTAAGAGATGCACAACGACAATACATACACAAATCTGTCGAAAGCGGAGACCCAGTTAAAATCTGGAAATTTCTACGTTCTGTTGGAGTTGGTAAATCCCAAACTGATATTTCCTCTCATAATTTTGATATTATTTCCCTTAATTCTCACTTTTCTTCATCTTCTAATATGGCTGATGTTACCAAATTAGCTACACTAAACCACCTTTTTTTGACTAGCTCCGTGGCGCAGCGGTCAACACGCCAGCCTGCGACACGGTTCGATCCCCGGCCAGGTCAAGATGGAAAATGATCTTTTCCAAATTGGTCTGGGTCTTGGATGTGTATCTATATATGTATTTGTTATAAAATATAGTATCGTTGAGTTAGTATCCCATAACACAAGTCTCGAACTTACTTTGGGGCTAGCTCAATCTGTGTGATATGTCCGTATATATTTATATTTATATTTTATTTATATTTTATTTATATTTCAACTCCTGAATATGATTCTTTTAATTTTAGTCAATTCACTGCTTGTGACATTAAGAAGAGCGTGTTGTCGATTACTTCCAATGCTGTCGGAGTGGACGGTATTAGCCGTAATATGCTAGTCCCTATATTAGATATTATCCTACCTGCCCTTTGTCAGATCCTTAACACATGTCTGACTGACTGTGTGTTTCCTTCCATCTGGAAGGAAGCCCAAATAATCCCTTTACCCAAAAAGTCAAGTCCTAAATCCTACTCTGACCTCCGTCCTATTTCGATCCTTCCATTCCTGTCAAAAGTCCATGAACGGCTTGTTTATAATCAAATCTACAACTTCGTTTCTAAAAATAAGTTATTAAATTCTATGCAATCCGAATTCCGACCAGGACACAGCACAGTTACCGCTCTTGTTAAAATTACTGAAGACATACGTCTTGGCATGGAACAGCGTAAATTAACTGTTGACTGTGACTCTACTAGATTTCAGTAACGCTTTTAATACCGTCGATTTCGACATTCTTCTCGCAACACTACGCTCTCTAAATGTATCTCCAACAGCGATTGAATGGTTTCGAAGCAACTTAAACGGTCATCGTCAGCAGGTTCGTCTTGAAGACTCTTATTCGTCATGGTGCAATATATTTGCTGGAGTACCACAAGGAAGTGTTTTGTCCCCTCTTTTATTTTCTATATTTATAAATTCAGTTTCTGAAAATATCACTTCTTCGTTTCATTTATATGCGGACGCCCTGCAAATTTACAATAAAGCATCTATTGACGACGTATGTAATGCTGTAGATACAACAAATTTTAACTTACGCATAGTTTCCCAATGGAGTAATTCTCATGGACTAAAACAACTACAAAAACTCAAGCCATGATTCTGGGTAGTTCAAGAATGCTCTCCAAAATTGACTGGTCATTAATACCCAGTGTAGAATTTGAAGGTGTCACAATTCCATACAGTAAGAGCTTTAAAAATCTGGGACTGATAATGGACGAAAGTCTCTCATGGGCCCCTCAAATGAGAATGGTCAGTAGTAAATTGTTCGGTTCTGCTGCTTCTCTCCGAAGGCTCCGTAAATTTCTTCCTACTGCCACTAAGGTTATGCTAGCGCAGTCCCTTCTTCTTCCTGTTCTAGATTACGCCGATGCCAGCTATCTTGATCTCACGGAGGACCAGCTAGGAAAACTTGAGCGTCTTCAAAACTTCTGTATAAGATTCATATTTGGCTTGCGCAAATATGATCATGTTTCCGAATTTAGAATTAAACTCGAGTGGCTTTCCATTAGGCACATGTTTCGGAATGCACATATTCTTTCTCTCTTGTACAACATTCTTTTTACACCCATTTTCTCCGCGATACCTCAAAGAACGATTTGAGTTTCTAGGGGATTCCAGTAATCGTAACTTAAGATCTTCTAATAGCCTCACTTTGAAAACACCGGTACATCATTCTTCTTTCTACTCAAAATCCTTTATTGTCCAAGCTGTGAGATTATGGAACGCGCTACCTGAACCAATCCAAAGAGCGCAGTCACTATCTTCTTTTAAAGACCAGGTAAAAGAGTTCTACCTGCAAAAATAGTTTTAGTTGTCCAACATCGTTACGTTGCTTCGTTCACATTAGTAGTCAATGTATGTTTATTTTAATTTTTATATATTTTATTTATTTAAGTTTTATATTATGTATAAATATATATTTATGTTTATTATTAGTTGAAATGTACACCCCGTTCTGTTATCGTTTTTTAGTTTTCTCCATCCATCGGTTGTCTGGTAGAGATTGCTCTTAGCAATAAGACCGCCCATTGTACATAGATTAATGTATATATTGTTAATTGCTACTTATGATGTACAATAAAGTGTTAATTCATTCATTCACGGAACTAGACTGCGCGCGCAGTAACGATAAAAAGGTGTCGTTGGAGGTGCGGTTTTCAGGAAGGAAACATGAATTAATGAAAAGGTTCGTAGTGTGCACACACGTACGAACATGCGCAGATTGGGTCTAGTTCCGTGCTGATACCTATAACGAACTTCTTAACAAAAAGTACTACCACCGACGGGAAAAAATACTGTGGGTCCAAATTAGGAATTCCAAGATAACGCGACACCACGAACCACAGTTTAATACCGATATGTTTCTATCTTCAGTACACTAAATCCGCGGTTAATATTTAATTTGCATTTCTCGTTTCAATTTTTGAGTTCCCAGCATTGGTTCCCATAGGAAAAGTTGTTCATATCGATGGGCTAAATCACCCCTTTAAGGGTTCAGAACGATCAAAATTTGATCGTGTATATGTAAATGTTCTGGTATGGAATAGCATCATATTTACTTTTAAAGATTGGTAATCATTTTCGCATCATCATCATCATCATCAGCTCTTTTTAGTCTCCACTACAGGAGCATGAACCTCTCTGTTCTACCAGAGTCATAGTTGGCCAGAGCAGACAGAGGATTTAGCCTACACTTTCCTCGCTGGCCAGACGGGCCGGAGAGGTCTCATTGATGTTCATGAGCTTTGTTTAGCTTGTATTTCCTAAGTCGCCTCTTACGACCTCCATGGAAAGAATTGGAGTGGTCTTATTCTACTCTGCCGGAGACCACACGGCTTCATTCTCGCATAAAAACATGAAATAAAATTAAAATCTTAGAATAACCAAAGACTCGTGCCTAAGACATACAAATCCGCTTTTCAATACTAGTAATAAATCTGTTAGAAGCTTACTCCATTAGCAACACTTACAGATTACAGATAAAAGAAAGTTATTTTCAGAGATATCGTGTTTATAAGTTCTATACAGATACTGAAACTAAGGATTTTTTGAATTCTTTTCTGTATTTATATTCCTCCACTTAAACGAAACTGAATTTTATGAAACTTGGTAGATAAATATTTAGTAGTTTATGACACAGGATAAGTTACTTAATTTTTTTCTCAAGTTATGATAAGACGAGACTCCTATACAAATGTGAGCAAAAACAGTCGCGGGCACAGCTAGTTACCAAATATAACTAAACAACAGGAAGTTTTGATCAAAAAGTTCCATCGGCCGGCCAAGTTTACGTTGCGTCCATATCGAAACTCCGAATTCTGAGTGGACACGGCGTCACAATTAACTGTCGACATGTTTCAATTTCGAATCTAAATTCAGAGTTAATATTCAACTCACCATTTGGCAGTTGGCGTTTGAATGTTTCAGTTCAGATAGTTGTGTTTGAATCAGAACGGAACAGAACCTAAAGTTACGTAAATCAAATCTAGAGAAACTTAATTAAATAAGACGGGCTCTGTGGCGCTAATCATGCCAGGATATCAATATTACAGCGTAGGTTCTAAATTTGATCCTCAGACAGGTTATGATCAAAAAACAATCAGATTGACACGGGTCTTGGATGTTTATTGATATATGTTTTGTTTGTTTTTTACAAATTGCCATTGCCATTTTATTTGGGAAACTTTGTTCATTGAATACTGTGATGTAGCAAATGCGTGGAGTCGAACCACGGAGTGCTACGATCAGCATTAAAGACCTTGGTCACCTGAAGGGTCGACTGAAGGTCTGTGTCTAATGAGGTATCCTGACTGGGACTCGGAATGAAACTAATTCTACAAACAAAATACAAGTTTATTGCTGGCTTCCACAAAGTAAACACTTAATCTAGTTCTTAAATAACTTATCATTAACCGGTTTCAATTACAAGATAATTCGTTCCTTCAGAGTCAGGAGAGGTGAGGTGGCTAGCAGCTAACTCGCACACCTACAGCGATAAGCGACAAATCATAAATCACAGTACCACGGGGTTAGAATAATACTTGGTAATGGCGGCGGTATACGGGGGTCACTACGCGCGGTCGCGATGGAGTAAACTCTCGACGATAGCCCGGGTGACACGCGGGGGTTGAGCGACCAACGGTGCTTGGACGAACAACGGACGGAAGGGATGCGATATCCCACGGAGCGCGGAGGGCGACTACGGATGCCCTAGGCGCGGGGGGGGGCACGCGCGGGGGACACGGTCACGGTACCATACGCAATACCGAGACGTGTCAGCTCGTCAGGATGCCTACGGATAAAGAGACGGGGGGTTATCTGAGCAACCCTACGGTGAGAAGAAAACACCCGTTCGACCAGGATCGACCCCGGCCGACGAGGGTTCCTACGGATCCCTATCGGGGGGTGGAAAGTCACAATCTACCAGGAAAGACCCCGGCCGACTTCAACTCCACCTGCGGAGAGGGAGAATCACTGATCTACCAGGAAATACGCCCCGGCCGACGGTGATACCCTCGGGAACCTACGGGGGGTAGAAAATTACTGTCCACCAGGAAATACGCCCCGGCCGACTGTAACCCTACCCGGACGGACAACCAATATCTACCAGGATAGACCCCGGCCGACGGTGGTTGGGAATCTGCGATCTTCCAGGAAATCCGCCCCGGCCGACGCAAATAGGGAAGCTATTAATCCACCAGGAAATTCGCCCCGGCCGACTATAACCACCCAGTCACTATCTTCCAGGGAATTCGCCCCGGCCGACCGTGGTGAACACTCGAGCTCTGCGAGACGAGTGCTGCCGGTTGCGCGTTCTCTCTGCGCTTATATAGGGCCGGAATGCGTAAGTGTGCGTCGCTTATCGCTGCCGATGTGATCTACAATTCATGCCTACGGTCGGATCGTGCGCGTGTGCGTTTGTGACGGGCGGCGGCGTAGTCGCTACGTCACAATACAATATTTAATTTGAAACAGAAATAACGCTTACTTGGCATTCTAAAAGCAATCCGCCCCGGCTTCGCATGGAAGAAAATGAATAAAAAAAGGTGAAGAACAAAATGATCTGGGGTGATCTGCCATAGTTTCACCTTTTTCAAGCCCAGCGAATAGAATCGAACTAAAGCCCGAAAAAATAAGACCAGTTATTTATGGTTAGGCCTGCGCCCTGCTGTCAGAGAAGTGTACGACTGCGACAGTGCCGACTTGACAATCCCTGACATAACAATTTTCAATAATTTTTAGTGACAGTGTTTTTATTTCTTACCGTTTATAATGTTTTTATTATGTTTAGAGTAATAATTTATTTTTAAAATTCCATGTAAGTATATCTTTTTCTTATGTTTGATGTCGTTACACGGGAACGTGCCGTCCAGTGATGGTTGCATAAGTCAGCAGTCGTCATCTGAGAATTTTATTCAGTGTACTCAATGCTCCCAGCCTCGGTACTTCAAGGGACAAAGAGGACTAAAAATTCATGTGGCTAGGGTCCATAAAACACAACCTATTAATGATCTTTCTGCAACAGCCACTACACAATCTCCAAACTCTCCTCCTATCATTCCCCCGTCATCCACGTCTACTGCCGGCCTACAATTACATGAACTTTTATCCAAATTAAAAAATTCACTACCAATAGTCAAACGCATCCCAAAAGGAGCACGTCATACTGTTTCAAAAAATCTATCTGAAACCATTAGAAAAGCTGTTTTTGAAAACTCAAATCAAGCCTGGGAGCATTTGCTCACATTCGCATATAGAACTCTACATGTCTCAAGTAAAAACTCATCTGGTAATCAAAATTTAACTTCAAAAATCAAACAAAATTGTAACAATTCCAATACTTGTACATTTCGGTCACTTTCAGTTTTCTCGGGCAATAGAAAAAATTTAATAGGACATGTGGAGTCTAAGATATGCGATGGTGACATCAAAGGAGCCGCTAGAATACTTTTCTCGGATGATGCAGTCGCCCCTAACAGCCCTGACACCCTTTCCGCCTTACTTGATAAACATCCACCTTCAGCTGAGGATTTGAACTTTCCAGAAGCCCCAAGTAACCCCAATATGGCCCTACAAGTCACAGAAGAAGAGGTGTACAGGGCTGTGATGTCTTTCAAAAGCGGATCTGCCGGCGGTTTAGATGGATTGTCTCCGCAACATCTTAAAGATCTTTTAGGCGGTGACAGTGCTACTGGTGGATCCCTTTTGAGGGACCTCACGGCCCTTATTAACTTTATGCTAATGGGTCGGGTCAATGAAAATGTCATTGGGGTTCTATATGGGGCCAATTTGTGCGCACTTAAAAAGAAAGACGGCGGAATCAGGCCGATTGCTGTTGGCTTCTGTTATCGTCGGCTTGCGGCCAAAATTTGCTGTAAAGCAGTCGCTGCCACCCTTGGGGACTACTTCCAACCAATTCAGTTAGGTTTTGGTTCCAAGGGTGGTTGTGAAGCCGCCGTCCATTCTCTGCGTACCCATCTCAGCCTCCAGAAAGGGGAAGTTCTTCTGAAGGTGGATATCAAAAACGCTTTCAATTCGGTAAAAAGGGGTACCATGCTGACACAAGTAAAAGACAAAGTTCCTTCATTATATAACTTTCTTTGGCAATGTTACAGTCAAAATTCCAAATTGATCTACCAAAACAACGTTTTATCTTCAGAGGTAGGGTGTCAGCAGGGCGATCCCTTAGGTCCGGTTATTTTCAGTCTTGCCATACATCCTATCATTCAGAAACTTAATTCTAAATTTAACACATGGTTCTTAGATGATGGGAGTTTAGGCGACACATCGAGCAAAGTATTTAATGATTTGGACCTTCTAAAAAGTAAACTAGAAAATATTGGACTCATGCTAAATTTTGGTAAGTGTGAACTTTTTATTGACGAGAACATGCCGTTATTAGAAAAAATTCAAACTATTGCCCGTTTTAATAGCCTAGCTCCCAATATTCAAATAGTTGATAAAACCTCACTTCGTCTCCTAGGTTCCCCAATCTTCGAGGAATCATTTCCAAATTTTATCGATGAAAAAATGTATATAAGTTCCAATCCGCTTCCGACCGTCTTTCTAACCTTCATACCCATTTTGCTTTCACTATTCTAAAACATTGCCTTTTTGTCCCAAATTTTACGTATAATTTACGGTGTAGTCCTTTCTGGAAATACCCGGACCTCCTGTATAAATTAGACAATGTCGTAAAAGACTCATTATCATCTATTTTAAATATTGATTTTAACCATCATCATATTTGGAAACAGGCCTCCTTGCCTATTAGGTTGGGAGGCCTAGGCATTCGCAAAATTTCTAGTATTGCCTTACCTGCCTTCTTGTCCTCCGCTCATAGCGTTCAAAACTTATTCAAAAAAATATTAAATACATCTCAAAATGAAATCACTGGCTTGGCGGAGGCCAAAATCGCATGGTCAGAGTCATCTCAAAATTCAAAATTTCCAGACCATCCTGCTTCACAGAGGCAATGGGATGAGCCGCTTTGCCGACTTGTTCAGAGTAGCTTAATTGAATCTTCTGCTAGCAACTCTGTAGAGCGAGCTCGTCTCCTTGCTTCTGCTGAATGGGAGTCAGGTTTATGGCTACGGGCACTACCGTCTTTTAACTTGGGCACTTTTTTGGATGACGGCACCTTCCGTATAGCGACCAGCCTACGTTTAGGCGCTGCTACTAATGTCCCGCATCGTTGCCCTTGCGGTAATACCGTCGACCGCCTGGGCCATCATGGTCTCTCCTGCTCCAGGAGCGCAGGCCGTATTGCACGCCATGCCAACCTTAACAACATCATTCACCGTGCTCTTGTCGCGATTCAGGTGCCATCCATTCTGGAACCTAATGGTCTGGCCCGGAATGACGGCAAGAGACCGGATGGGATGACACTTGTGCCCTGGAGGCTGGGACGACCGTTAGTGTGGGACGCAACTTGCGTCGACACTGTCGCATCTTCTCACCTTCACGGCACGAGTTCCAAGGCTGGTGAGGCTGCAGCGGCCGCCGAGTCCCTCAAGCGGCGCAAATATGCATGCCTAGGCGATGGCTACATATTTGAACCGTTTGGTGTGGAAACTTTGGGGCCGTGGGGGCCTTTAGCTCACGAAATGTTTAAATTTGTGAGCAAAAGACTGGTAGAGGTGTCCAATGACCAAAGGGCTGGCAATTTCTTTGCACAAAGAATAAGCATTGCCATACAACGTGGCAATGCTGCCAGCCTTTTGGGCACACTTCCTCAGGGCAATGATTTGCGAGACAATTTTTATCTTTAAATTTTTACTTTTAGGTTTGGTTTCTCTTTATAGTTTTCTCTTTTTTGTATAGTTAGGGTTAGTTTTAGTTTTTAATTTATCTGTAATTATTTATTATTATATACACAGTTATGTGCAATAAATAGTTATGTAAATAAATAACTCCAACTTAGTTGAATATTTTGAGTTAGGTGTTTGTTTTTGTTATAAAATACAATGTGGTCATAAAAAAGTCTCGAATTTACTCTGAAATCTGTGTGATTTGACATTATATATTTATTTTAATTTCTTTTTATTTATTATATTTCAAAATCATATACATATAAAACAGAATATAAATACATTACAGAAAGAACCACGGAGGTTTGTGATGAAATGCAACAACAAACATCTTACAGTGATTCTGTAGCAACTAAATACATTTTTAAATACATTACAAAAAAATAATAATTAAAAAAACAGTTTAAATGGGGCAACTACGGCAAGAGTAAATACTATCCAAGAAATATTTCTTAAGTTTCAGCTTAATGTTCTTAAAGGAAATTTGATACCTTAAATCACCTGGCAACTCGTTGATTAAACGTGGTATTAGATAGCGCGTCGTCCTTTCGCCGTAGACGTTGTTTGCGCGCTCCATGTATAACCGGTTCCGAGCCATGGCGCGCGTGAATACAGCATGCATGATCAATTTTTGTTTGCAAGTCGTTGTTAAAATAGTTTTGTTTTAATAAAGTGTATGAGTGGATTGGTAGTACTTCACAATGCTTAAAAAGACCCGATTCATTGTCATGGTATTGTAAGTTGATTTTATTAGACACGATCGTTTTTAATATTTTTAACTGAAATGAAATGAAATGAAATGAAATGAAATGAAATGAAATGAAATGAAATGAAATGAAATGAAATGAAATGAAATGAAATGAAATGAAATGAAATGAAATGAAATGAAATGAAATGAAATGAAATGAAATGAAATGAAATGAAATGAAATGAAATGAAATGAAATGAAATGAAATGAAATGAAATGAAATGAAATGAAATGAAATGAAATGAAATGAAATGAAATGAAATGAAATGAAATGAAATGAAATGAAATGAAATGAAATGAAATGAAATGAAATGAAATGAAATGAAATGAAATGAAATGAAATGAAATGAAATGAAATGAAATGAAATGAAATGAAATGTGAAATGAAATGAAATGAAATGAAATGTGAAATGAAATGAAATAGAATTTTATTCAAATTTGGATATCATGTATCTCTTTCTGAACGTCATATTATTATTTCTAATATTTGCAAAATCGATAAGCTACTAGCGTTTCGAAACGACCACTGCTGAGAAGAATACGCCGAAAGAAACTCAGTCCAGTATTGGTCCCTACGTGCCTGAAGGGCTACACTTTCACATATTTATAACAAATTGAATTATTTTACATTAAGTAATCACCGATGTACAATTTATTGAATATATTACTTCCATGGAGTTTTATCTGATAAATAGTCATAAATACAATAATAGGCATTTTTAAGCAATTGATTTTTAACAGCAGTCTTAAACTTACCTAATGACAGAGCCAATATTTCTTCAGGAATTCTATTATAGAAGCGTATACTAAGTCCCAAAAATGAATTCATTGTTTTCTGTAATCGCAAAGTTGGTATCGCTAATTTATTTTTATTTCTCGTATTCCTGTTGTGGATATCACTATTTTTCGCGTAAAGATGAAGATTATTACGAACAAACATAATATTTGCAAATATGTATTGCGCGGGGAATGTCAAAATATTTATATTTTTAAACAATTCTCTAAGAGATTCTCTAGCACCTAGTTTATATATAGATCTGATAGCGCGTTTTTGAAGGACGAATATGGTATTAACTTCTGCTGCGTTACCCCATAGTAATATCCCATACGACATGACACTATGAAAGTAGCTGAAGTATACCAAACGCGCAGTATCAACGTCAGTCAACTGTCTTATTCTTCTAACAGCGTAAGCAGCAGAACTAAGTTTACCCGCTAAGGATGTGATATGGGCACCCCATTGAAGTCCCGAGTCAACTGTCATCCCAAGAAATACTGTTTTATCTACCAAATCTATCGTTTCGTTTTCGACCACTATGCGTGTTGGTACTTTTGTAACATTCGGTAAACAAAATTTAATACACTTCGTCTTTTTAGCGTTCAACAGCAAATTGTTTGCTGTAAACCACTCTAATACTTGAGCTAATGTACTATTGACCTCGTCAAAATTGTCTGTTGTCCTATCAACAGGGAAAATAAGAGAAGTATCATCGGCAAATAGTACAGCTTTACATGTGTGAACATAGTATGGCAGATCATTAATATATATAAGAAACAACAAGGGGCCTAGTATAGAGCCCTGAACAAGGGGCCTAGTATAGAGCCCTGAATAACTGCAACCGATACACGTTATTCAAGTAAGTGTTATATGTTCTACCGTAGCTACTGAGACCATATATAATATGAGATTTAAAGGATCTGTAAAGCAACAGCTTAACCTTGTACGGAATACGGTTTTTGAGAATTTTCATGTTTGCCAGAAAGTGTCTTAGTTTGCTACACACATTATTTACGTGGAGTTTCCAATTTAACTTGCTATCTATGATTAGCCCGAGGTAAGTGTGAGAGTTCTATGGATGGGCAATTACAATTTCCAATAGCCACAGAGCCGTGAAGACATGCGTGCTCGTGACCTATAAGGCTGTTGTTATTTGTAATTTTACACGCGTAGCGGTATCAAGCTGAAATTCATATCAAATACTCAAGTCTACTGTCCTTAATCAAACTTCTAAGCCTACGTAATCAGAAGATACAGCTGGGTATGCCGCAGATTTTCATGTTTTCCGACATTCGCAAGGGAATTAAAATCTACAGGGTACTTCTCACGAACATCAACATCATATAGCTCAGATTAAAAAAAAAATGCGAAAAGCATTAATTTTGAGTTAAAATATATAATAAAAATATTTTTAATAGTTTCATTCTTTCAAACTTATTTAACCCTTCGTGCTTGAGTCCTACGCGCACTTGGCCGTGATCACCAATCAGCTTCACAGATATCAATTCTTGGTCTCTGCTGCAACAATGGGTTACATGTGCAGTTTGTAGCTGCTTATTCTGCCATCCGCTTTTAAAGCGGCACAAAACTTAGCTATAAATAAAATATTGACGTCAACAATATTTGGTTGTAACGTTAATATTTACGTTTACCGAATGATATGATAAGTATCTATGTACTGATGAATAAGTGATATTTGAATTAAATTGGTCGTCGATAGTACTAATGATTAATGAATGATATATGAATTTGAATTCTAAATCTGTAAGATATTTGATCATATTCATTTAATAGATTCTGTTTTCTTTTACGACTTTAACTTTAAGTTTTTATAGCATTAAGGAGTATATGGACGGTAAACATTGAATTTATATGTCATTTTTTTTTTATTGTTTAATTTGAATTTATGATGTTTTAAGTCTGTAAGTAGGTACATTACATTGTTCTTATAATATTCTATTCTATTCTATTCTATACATATAGGACATTACAGAGTTAGAAAAGTGTTGTGCGATTTTTCGATACTAAATGTGTTATTCAATTTGTACTCGAATTAAACAAATATGTATACAAATCAAAATCATATAACTAAACAATCAATAGGTATACCAGCCAGCAAATTTTTCTTTGCGTCCAAAATTGTAATCCCGAGTTAAAGGGAGTCAAAATTAACTCCCAAGCTGCTATTTGTCTTTTCCCCCATTCGTCCAAATGAGTAGTATCCCTTATCTTGCATTCCCTTCTCTAATCCACCAAACTCTTATCCTTCGACAGCTTAAAATGCTTCCTATGGGCCGCAGCGTCGGACGCACAAGAAGTTAAAAAACTGCGCTCTCCAACTCGCCAAGCATGGTGAATATGGCAATATCCTCCTAGGAAAGAAGAATCCTTGGAAGAGTTCTTTGCCCTGCAGTGGGATTCTTAGGGCTAAAATGATGAATGATGATAATTAACTGATGACATTGTCAATCTCCACTCTCCACTACATACATTCATAGTATAATTTATTTTTCCCTTGCGGGGTAGACAGAGCCTCCGGTCTACAAGACCTAAAAGCCCCGTTTAGCATGTTGGTGGGCGTTATGTTAGGTTAGATTAGGTATATTATAAAAAAAAATGGCTTAACAAGATTATCTATTGAATAAATAATAAACAAATATAACTAGTCTGGCCATCATAGAAGTATGAAGACGCAATTTTTCTTTTTAAATCTATGCTGGCCATAAATACTGTTATATAAAAACTATTATTTTTTCAACATTTTATTGACCGAGCGAGCGAGGTCTTCAATTCAAGTTGGAGCGAAAAGACATTTTTTGTATGTATGTATGTATGTATATATGTATGTATGTATGTATGTTTGTTCCACGATAACTTTAGAACCAATGCTCCAATTAAGATGAAATTTAGAATGTGTATAGGTCTTATAAATACAATTTTCAAGTTCATTGGGCATCAAAATCGGTTTAGCAGTTTATGAGATATTTAAATAAATGTTAAAGAATTTCGAGGAATGAAAATTGAAAATGACGTTTAGGCTGATTAAGTTACAAGATGGCGCTGAAATTAATTTTAATTCTACATCTTGAAGGTTACCACAGCCGCCTCTAGGTGGCGGTATTTCGTTGAAGCCTGCTTTGTCCATGCTTTGTGTATTAAATTTAAATTTATTACACAAATAATTAACAATTATAAACTAGAACG